>OX467088.1:480000-10480000 GCA_950106755.1 Climacium dendroides | reverse complement strand
CTGAGTGAAAAATAATTCATGGTTAGAAGGAATTCTGAAAAATTGCAAAATTTGAATAAAGAATTTTGATTTAGATCTCTATCATTTATTTTTTATATATATAAAAAAGGTGAAAAATAATTCAAGACAAAGAGTCTTAGAGAATCGCAAAAATAAAAGAGGGAAGTTCCTACTTGGATCTCCATCCTTTATGTTTTATTATTAAATTAATGTGATATATAATACTTGAATGAGTAGAATGCGTCTTTGAGAATTCCAAAAAAGGTGAAAAATAATTCAGATAAAAAATCTTAGAGAACTGCAAAAATAAAAAAATGGAAGTTCCTACTTGAATCTCCATCCTTTATCTTTTTTTTTATTAAATTAATGTAAAAAATAATAATTGAATGAGTAGAATGTGTTGTTGAGAATTCTAAAAAATGAATGGAAAAGTTTTTACTTGAATCTCTACCCATGTTTTTTATTTACAAAATCAAAGTGACAAAACATTCATAATAAAGAAGAGTCTTGAAGAATTTTGAAAAATAAATAGAGAAGTTTTTACTTAAATCTACACCTTTCATTTTTAATTCTTAGAATCAATACAACAAGCAATTCATGATTACAAAGACCCTTTAAGAATAGCCAAAACTTAAAAGAGGAATTTCTTACTTAAATCACCACCATTTATTTTTTATTTCTAAATCAATATAACAAATAATACAAGATAGAATGATTTTTTGAGAATTGCCAAAAATATGGCTACAACAAAATCTATTATAGATCTTCTAGTACTGATCTATTATATGTAAAGATGATTGTGTGATGGAGACATATATGTTTATACGTGATTTATTTGAAATTGCATAGTTTTTAAATACAAATTTTGTACCAAATATGACAAAGGTTTGAATGAAAAAGATCAAGGTAGTGCCTAATACTAGGATATACTAGACAAATCATTTTTTTAAAGTAAAGTGATTATAGACACCTACATTCCAAAGAATGCGGTGAATTGATTTGTCACCTCCATCATACACATGGGCCACCATTCTTGGCAGAAAAAGTGCAATGGTCCTTTCACCATACACTCATGCCCATTGGCTATGATTTTCCATGTAATGTGTACAACTTTTGCTAGATTTGCAAATTGACTTTCTAACATCATATCATTCTATGTTGCAAATTCTCATAGTTCTTCAAGTAAATCAATAGTGATTTTGCCCTTGATGGCCAAAGACCTTGGGCCTTATGATTTGAAGGGTTCTCTTCAAAAGAGCCTTCTACTCAAGTTGTTCTTCCTCATTATGTGGTTGTCTTTAGATATTTGGTAATTGGGACAAAAGTATTGGTTCTTTAATGGTTGAATCTTCCATATGCTCTAGTATTCATTCTTTTATAGGCTTGGTTGTTAGCTTCTCCATTGGCTCTTATGTTTGCTCTTATGTGAGTGGAAATATGAAATCTTTAATTAATCGTATAAAATGCTCTTCCAATGGCTTGTACGTTCACTTTTTTGGAGGTTGAAATATAAATTCTAGTCGAGTTCAATATTCCTAAATGGAATAATATGAATTGAACAAAGTTATACTTTTCAGCATTCAACATGATTGTAAGAATAAACACTTCTAATGGTCACATCGATGGTAGTTGAAATCTACCTAAATCCATGTGCCAACATCTAATTCTTGCAACACTACAACACTAATGATCTAGACAACAGTTGCCCCCTCACTTTATACTGAAGTTGTAGCTGGTTGGTTGGCGCTCCACATAAAAGATAAGTCAAATTTAGAGAAACTAGTGTTGTTAGTGGGTTAGTAGGTGATGGATTAGCATTGCTGCATCGAAGTCTTTTTTGTAATACTATTTTTTGTTAGTAGTGGTTAGGATTAAGTCTAAAATCCTAGATTAGCCGCCTAGATGTTGACACCACTTGTATATTAAATAGGCACATAATTATCTATTATAGTTATTCTTATGAATATTGTGAATCTTGGTTAGTTTTAGCATTTTAAATTAAAAGCCCCATTATGTGAAATAGTATGTGAGCCTATTATATTGTTTGATTATTAGACACACCATTATGTATTGTAGCATTTTGGTATTATAATATGTTGCATTATATGTTGGACTTATAGAATGTCAAATTTTAGATTATAGTTGGCATTATTGCCTTTTGTTTTATGCTATTCATAATAACATTGGTGAGATGTATGGAGCCTCTCAAAAACATATTTTTTCTTAAGACTCTACTCTAATCTAAAATAGGAATTGCATCCAAGAAATCCTAATTTGAAATGTATTAAGATCCTTCAAAGGACTAGAACATACCATTTCATTTTTATAATTTATAATTTTAACTTGTGAAAATAAATTGAAATTGAAAGATCTTGAAATTGTTAAGAATTTTAAATGGTTAGCCCTTAAAACGTTTTTTACTATGTTTTCATAAAAAATTCTCTAAAGCTGCCATTTCTAATGTAAGTACCAAATTTTAGAAAGAAAATAAAACATTTCATTAGATGAAATTCAACTTCTCTATAGGGTTGCGAGTTTCTTTGCATCTCAACATGTGAAAACTTAGCCAGAGTAGTAGTTTGATGTAGCAAAGCGACTGCCACATCAAATAATAATAATAAATTATTTTTTTAATTATCATATTTTAAAATATTTTAATATTTATTTTAATCATTTAATCATTTTATTATTTAAAAAAATTGGCCAATAGTGGCTAGTTTCCAATATGGGGAACTAACCTGAAACAACCCTCCAATGTAGCTAAAAAACATCTAAAGTTGGGCATATGTGCCCATAGGATTGTGTAGTGTGTTGGTTTGAGAAGATGAAAAAATTTCAGAAATTTCCACTGTGTGGATTGCAAGATATTAGTGTTTGAATTGACAAAAATCCTTTTTTAACCTTGCAAAAAAATGGATAGTTGTCCTTTACAAGGTCACATTTATATGAAAAAATGCCCCAAATAGTGGTTATTCATTAGAATTCATTCTTCAAAAGCCTTATAAAGCCTTCAACATATAGGAAAAAAATAGTAAGTAGAAAGAAGTACTAAAATGATTTAAAATACTAAGAAATTAGTTATAGAATTGAAAAATGTCAATTCCAATGGTTGTAATGTTATAATAAATAATCTTCATCCAATGCTTTTAAATATTTTTTAAATATTAAAAATTGAGTTAAATAAAAAACTTCAAAGTTTATTTTAGAATAGAGATTTTATAACTACTTGCAAACTAAAACTCTTCATAACTTTCATCTCATTAACCAAAACAAAATGATTAAAAGCTTTCTATGTATATATAAATATTGAAAACCAATTTCAGATTTTTATTTATGAGGAAAGTGATTTCTTAAAAAAAAATTGAGCTATCCAAAGATCACTGAAAATTACATATTATAGAATAACTTTATAATCGTGTAGTCAAAAAGCTACTCCTCAGGCACATCTTGTGTAAAAATTTCAAAGAAATTTATTTTTGTTTATAGTGAGATGTCCAAAATTGCTATGTTGCCAAAAAATAGTGTTTAGTCCTTTATAGGTTAATAATAGTTGTCCCTTTAGTAGATTACTCTATAGCTTTTACTATTACATGACTTTAACAAAAAAGGACAATAATTTTTTTAAATTTTTTTATTTTATTACAGGCCCCATGAGGGGACAATTATACTTCCCTGACGGGGAACCTCGGTTTCCCTAGACAGGGAAGTTGAGATTGGGAAACGTGACATTGATGAAATTCTAAAATCTATTTTTACTTAGATTACTACCAACTAAGGTAAAGCGACCCATTGTGGTCAGAATTTGGAGTCTGCCCTGATGCCACTGCTGAAATTTTTCAAAAATTTTCCCACGTAAAGACAAGTGTGAGAAATAGTGAGAGCAATTGAAATTCTATTTTTCAGACAATGTATGAATTTGTTATGAATTGTTGAACTGATCTATCCAAAACAGTCAGTATGGTACTTGATAACCAACAAAAACTATATCTAATATGTTCATCTTAATCACCTAAAGCAGTCACAATAATTTCTAATGTGGAAGGCCCTTGAAAGGTCACATTCTACCATGATTTACACTAAAAAGATGGGTGCTCCTAATGAAGTCACTAATCACTCCATGGGTGTCAGGTTAGACATTGATTATGGCTTGGAAAATTGTCATGGGGTTGTTAGGTGTCTACTATGGGTCATCTGACCGCAATGGGATGTTTTACCTTATACAGTTAGGTTTTCCATTGTCAGTTGATATCAAAGGCATCTTGAATTTCGCTTTGAAAATGTATTAGTGAAGATCCTCAACCCTAACTCTATTGTTAAAGTTTCAATGTACCTTTGATTATCACAAGGAGTGCTAGAAATACTGATGATATTGAAGTGATGAGAAAGGAGCAATGTCAGTGTAAGAGTTTTGGTAGAAGTAGAAATTGGTTGATGTTTTTCAAAGTACCATGGACAAGGAGGCTAGCTTATTTGTAAGAGATTCTTGGTGGAGGCATTAGTCTTTGTATAATGATTGCCTAGCATTACCTTGACATTTAATAAACCACATTGAATCATCTTTAATCCTTGCATAGTAAAGGATGGCAACAAAGTGAATATTAAAGTGCGTAAGAAGTTCAATTTTGATTGAAATTTGTCAATGAGGATTACTTCTATGATCTTGTTAGGTTTGAAGATATTATATGAAATCTAATTATGAGAACATTAAGGCAAATGACAAGCATTTAGAGGCGCTCAAGTCTACCAGTCCTTTAATATACATTTCTTGGTTGGAATTGTTTGATTTTTCATAACATTGACCCACACTATATGAAGATATCTTCTTTTGTCATTTTTGTGAGGAGCTTGCAATGTCCATCACTGTGAGGAGAGCAAATTCAATAGCTAAAGGTGAGCAATCAACTCTTCTCTTTTTACTTCATACAATATGAGAATTCTCAACCCTAAACCCTACTTCTATTATGAAAGTTTTCAGGATGCAACATTTTTATCCATTGCAAATTGCTTGCATGGGGAAATTCTACATTCAATTCGTATGTGATGATGCAATGAGAGATAGGACCTATTAACTAAAGGCAATTGGGTTGTCCAACATGGTAGATTGAAATGTCACATTTTAAGCTTTTTTAAGTTGAATGTCAATCTTCTATGATTTGTGTGTATTTGGACACTTAACGTGGTCAATGTTCTACTTATCAATGTTGAGTTCCTTATCATCTCATCCAACTTGGATTGCAAGAAAATATTAAGAGATGCTTTTGCATTGTTTATGATCCAGTTCGTTCAAGCAAGGGGCATTGGCCTTGAAGGCCTTAAAGCAATCAGAAAGTTTCATGAAACTTCATCATACACAATTTTTGTTGGAAAGAAGTGAGTGTATTGGATTGATAATCTTTGTGTAGAAACTAGCATGTAGTTTTTGATATACTAGAAGTCTTGATTGCAATTCATAGTATGTCAAGAATTTTTTTTGACCAAGTGTGTTTTACTTGTGTATAAATCATGCTATCAATAGTCATTATTTAGATTAAATTCACAGGTGATATTGAAAACCACTCTTTAGTGAAGTGTGCATTTGGTATCTAGAGACATCTTGTAATTGATCCTAGGGCACCTTGATAGCAATGAGGAACTTATGGTTTAATTTTGAGGATGCAAAAAAATCGTGTTCATATATTGGCAATGGCAACACAGTAGTGAGTAGTTGGGAATTGAGGGTCAGATTAGTCTCCTAGCAAAGTGTATCATATGTACACTAAGATCAATTGACTCTAGGTTTTACATCCACTATATTCATTGTGAGTAAGCAAAATCTAAGTTTATAGAGTGTCAAGGTTGCTAGACTCAGAATGATTTAAGGAGCAAAGTTAAAAAAGGAGCATCTATATCACGTCTGAAATTTGAAATTTACATCAAGATTAGGACAATTGATGTTCTGGTTCAACGCCTCGTTATTGATTTAGTTTCTGCAACAATTTCATTTTGGTTTTAGCAAAATCCACAGCTCAAGGTGAGTAAAACTTTTGTGCCTCAGACTTTGCTCTTTAAGGAATTATGTTCACTGGATGCGAATTCAGTTGGGGAAAGAGCAATCTCACGGGAGTTGTGGAGGGAGAATCTCCATTTAAAAAACATATATTGCCCTGGAACCACAGAGATTGCCAGATGTTATCACGGAGCTTGAAAAACTGAAACCTGGAAGTTCAGAAGCAAGTTGATGAATACAAGTTGGTGAATACAAGTGTGTTCTGAATTCAAGTTGGTGTGCCGATTATGAATTCAAGTTGGTACGCCATAATCGGCACTTTCACTCATTTCTGCGGTGCCATAATCAGAACAACTTCGCATTTTCGTATTCACCGGCACACCAACTTGAATTCAGAATTTGGTCGCTGGTTAGGTTCTCTAGAACGAAAATTGATTCCGCAATAAAATTGTTGACTGTATGGAGCGTTGAATGAAGATGGCGAGCTCTTGGAAGAAACTGACGTAACTTAGACTTGAGAAAAGCTTTCCATTTTCACTATCAACTGAGCTATCTTCTTCACTCTCACTTTCGGTAGTGGACGACCAATAGCATATCGCCACTTGAGACTGAGAAGGAGCTGTTTTGGAGTTCCTTCCATAGGAAAAGATAAAGTAGGAAGTGCAAAATGCAGTGCGGTATCTGCAGACTGAAACTCTCAAGCACCCTCGCATTTCTAAAGAACGACTCTAGAATCACACAAATATTTCCCGCATTCATACAAAGCACATCTAAGTTGGATTCCCAATTGGAACACACGGATTGCGGCATGCAATCCAAGCGCAAGCATCAGCACACACTAGATTCCACACTCGTCCTCCTCAGAAAATTAAAGGGAAAGCCACTAATCAACTAGAAGACGAAAGAACTCAGCTTAACTTGTATACTCTCAACGAGGATGTTATAATTTGGGTTGATGAAGTTCTGAAGAAAGCAAATCTTGAAATGCTCAGCTTTCAAATTAAAAGTGGAAAGAGGAGTACAATATGATTGTGGGTTACAACAGAGCTGTTGTTTGAATTCAAACATGATTTATCATATTCACACATAGAAGTGCTGGAGCCAGCTACACTTGGAGACAATAAGCTTTGTATGTGTCAATTGCCATTGCTTGTGAGTTGAGCAGCGACAGTGACAAGAGAACATAATTAATGGATTTTCCAGCTACTGGTTGTGTCCCTCAGTTCTGGAAAAACTGAATCGGGATGTCAATAGCGCTTGTCCATGAAACTAAAGTAAACATTTCCAGCAATGAGATCTTTGACATCTTGCAAGTGATTTCGCAAAGTCGAGTTCCAAGCTTCAACCTCCATATCCATCAATGCATGAGCATATGTGGTCACCAAGCCGATTGCCATATGCACCGTGTCTCGACAAAAGGCTTCCCTTCACATTCCTTAAGCACAGTGATCAAATTGCGAGGGTTTTGTTCAAGTGAGCTCTCCTTGTGATATGAGAAGACATCATTTGTAAATCCAAGATGGAAGGAAGTTGCCTTGGTTACGTTTTCCACGTATGGATTTGCCCTCAATGTATTTGGAATGTAGCTATCCCTAGCAAACTCTAGTAGCAACAAAGTAAATTTCCCGTCAACATTTCTAGCATGCATAAGAGAATATGATTCCAAATCTTGGAAGCATAAGTTATGGCCTTGGACAATGTCTACATGGCTAGCAACATTTGTGTGGTGGTGTTCGATGACACCTTCAACAAAATTTGCAAACCATTTAGGATTGGACAACTTCAAGATGTCTCGTCCTGACTCCCACACCATGGTTTCAATCAAGGGAGCAGGATTGCATGGTTGCACTTGTTGACTAAAAACCACATCTAAGTAGTCAAGGTATTCTTGAATTTTTTCAGGGCTCCCACATGCACTGTGAGTAATGCCATATTGGTCTTGATGAAACTCGTCTAGGGTGTCGAAAAAGAGATCATCCAACAAGAAATGTAACATATAATTTATGGAAATTGCTACGAGACGATCAAGGCTGATTACTCCAAGTTGCAAGTAGCTTGCTGCAGAAAGGCCTACATGACAATAGGAGCCCAAGGAAATGACATTTGGATAGCACTCGATATTTTGTTGCAAGCATTTTTCGGCCTCGTTTACGTACTTGGTTTGCTGCAATGGCGGAAGGTCATCAATGATCATAGAGAGTAAGGATGGAAGCTGATCATCAATTGTGGACGTAAGTTTGGCTGGTGGAATTGGATCCGTGAGCTCCAGTCTTGGTCCCTGAGCAAGCCAAATCCAATATTAGCGTCTTCAGAATTGACTCAAAATTTGCGGGAGGATTGCACAGAGCCTGCATTTGCGCTTGCAACCACGCGCAAGGGAAGAGTCCGAAAAATAAATGGAAAAATCCCAGGACTGAAAACACTCTGTACTGTGCCCTCCCAAAATGATGGTTTCTGTTTTTGCAGTCTCCTGGGAGGGCATTGCACAGCTCTGTCCATGCACAACAACAAGCAGTGCCCATGGCAAGTTAAACTGCAGAATGCAATGAGAACATGTTCGGCTTTAATCGGCACGTTCAATTCATGTCATACCAAACTTTTGCCCCCCAAAACAAGAGCCAGAGGCTTACCATTCCAGTCGTGCGCACGAGCATCCTTGGCAGGAACTTGAACATCAGATGCATCTTCGGCACGGGAGAAGAAAGACAATGCTTGCTCCATGGTCAATCGATCAACCAAAGTGCTGTAACCTCACAGGAAATTTAATTTGCCTTGGACTGCCTTGGGCGCTCTCCTGCTAACGGAACTGGCTCATGAAAACAACGAAGGGAATGTCTCTGTTTTATAGGCCAGAAAATCCACCCGGGTGGGACTGTTGCTAAGACGGTGTGAACAGATCTAAGCAAACTTCGAAGTGCCCATTCCACGGACCATGAGTTTCTTTTGCTCATGTCTGGTAGGAAAAAATGGCCAGAAATAATGAAAAGCTGGTGTCTGTTCGATGAGGCCGCACTGCAGTCCCAGAAGAACCAGCAGGGTGGGATCTCGGTTTGCTACGACGATGTATGACAACACAAAGCAATGTCTGAAATAGAGTGACCCGGCCATTCACTGCACACATCCAACAACCAAACGAACAACTGTTGCCAATTACCATACTATCACCAGGATTCAACTACCAATTCAATTGCCCTATGAAAACCAAAAAAAAATCGTCACCATCCAATGACCATACACTGTGCGGTGAAGAGTTGCAAGGAATTTTTAATTATATATTATGAGCAATTTCATTAAAATGGCGGCATTTTTGTAGAATGGCACTACATTCCATTAAAATGGCACTGAATATGTCAAAGATGACAAGACATTCCATTAGAATGGCACACAGAGTATGGATAATGGCAAAAAATCACCACCATTTTAATGAAATTGCCCATATATTGAGGTGCATCTCCTTTCAATTGCAATAAAATTTGTAGGAAGAAATCTTTTTGCATTTTATTTCTTGAAGGTGAATCTTAACATGACATTAAATAATCACGCCAAACTCCAAAACATGCAAGTCTCCATATTTATATGAAGAAGGATTTGAATTTTGTCTGTGCAATGATTGGCAAGTTTACTCATTCCATTCACCACCTTTCCTTGGTCCTTATTCTCATTTTCTAGCAAAAAAATGGTTTAAAAAAAACAAGAAGCTTTATAGTTTGCAAACTTGAGGAACTACCACTCCTTGTATGGTAGAGTTAATTAGCCCATTGCCATTAGTCACCCAATTTTGCCATCTACAAGACCCTTTCATTTTTGTCAGTCTCATTCATTTCCACAGAGTGTGTAAATAATGTATTTTGGCTTTGCCATTGGATGTCATTGTCAAATAATGACAATGAATTCACATCTATTTATAGATGATTTAAGATTGATAATGAAGTAGTTCAATAAATGTTGATTTAGGTGGACAAATCATGAATAAATACTTGTCAAAATAAGTTGTAAATAAAGTCAATAAAAGGGATGCTTTTAGGATGTAGAACTTGTGCTTTTATAACACTCATTTAAATAAATGGAATTAGGGTGGTAGTTCACAGATTTTGAACCTTAATTAAAAAAATTGAGCCCTTCAAAGCGCCATTAAGGGGAGATTTTCCAAGCTGGAAAACCAACATAGTGTTGACTACATTATTTAATAATAATAAAATATTAAATTAATATTATTAATATTATTAATCTAATATGATATAATATAACAGTCAATCGCAATCTGAGTAGTGCCACATTAGATTTCAAAATTTTATAATTTTGGATTTAATTTTAAAATGACAATTTTTATCATTTTTAAATTTAAAAAATGATTTCTTAAGACTATCCCATGCCATCTAGGTGCTGTAGTTTTATGAATAATTTTTCAATTAAGAAAAAAAACTCTTAAATTTTTTTCCTTCATTTTTCCGGCCATTGTTCTACATTGTTCGGGAATTGAAGGCCTTTACCAAGGTTCAAACTTCTTTTAATGTTTGAGATGGTCATAACCCCATGTATTAACCATTTTATCTTTTTGATTTGAAAATTCATATCAATTCAAGTTCTTATCAAATAAATTCTTAAAGGTTCATTGTTCCTAGGGGGGATAAAATGGATTTTAGACAAGTTCCTATGACTTCAATTTTTAGTGAAACTTTCTTGTAAGAGAAAAACTTCTTAGCTTTGATGAAATATAATTTTTATTTCAATTGGTGCCCGGGAGCAAAAAGGATACCACAAAAGTCCAAATTTTCATTCAATAGGCAAAACAAAAAATCTGCAAAAACTTGAAATCAAACCAAATTAAATTATTTTTCTTACAGATCATATTTTTTTCTACATGTAAAACTTTGATTTATTTCATTTAAATTAGTGTGAACCACCATATTGGTTAACGTTTAAGATAATTGAAAATATAAAAATTAGGTGTTAGTTTTTAAATTTAAAAATGTTAATATCCTAAAGTAAGCTACAATCATTAGGTTGAACACTTTTTAGTTCATAGAAAATGAATCTAGATCAAATTATTAACTAAAAAACATAAAAAGTAAAAATACAAAATATAAAGTGGAAACCAAGCTTAGAATTAGAAAATGAATCTAATGTGAATGGGAAACTATAAGTAAAGAAGAAACATAAAAATACCAAAAAAGTTATTGAAGTGAAAACTATTAGGAAAATACTTACATAGTTATAGGAGCACTAAATTAGGCAAAATAGTAATTTAAAGGCATTTTTCAGTAAATGAAGGATGGATGAAGGTAAGTAGGAGTTAGTAACTTGGTAAAATAGGAAAAAGGTCGAATTAGGGTTGACAGCTCTCTTCTTGCTCTTGGTTCTCTTGTGGGGTTTTTTTTTGTATGTGTGTGTGTGTGTTAACAATGAGTGCAAGGAGTTGAATTAGGATCATAGGCAATTAGTCGAGTAGGTTTTCACTAAATTGAAGTGACAATTGGGTGAAAAATGGAGGTGGTTGAGGTTAGATGGAAGGTTGAATGAGAAAACATGAAGAGGGGTTAGGTTTTGAGAATTGCCATTAGAACTGCCAACTTGAGGAGCGATTACGGGTGGACAGTACAAGGGATGGAGCTGAAATTTGGACGATGAGTGCGCCTTGAAGCTACCTTTCCCAAAAGGTATGGCTCAGCTCATTTGGAGCTAAAATGAAGAATTGTCAGCCGTTTTTGTGCAAGGTGGTCTGCTGCCTCAGCAAATCAAGGTCACCAACTTTGGCAAGTCATCGCGGAGGGATGGAAGGTTGATTGAGGTTGAATTTTGGGGAGAAGTTGCATTATCAAGTGGGATTTCTATAAAGACCAAGATCTCCCAATTTGGAGTAACAATGAAAAAATGGTGGCTATTTTTGTGGAGGGAGGTTAGTTGCCGCCTTCAAATGGAGCTACAACTTTGAAGAGCGATTGCGGAAGATTGGCAAGGTTTGTTGAAGTGAAATTTGGAGGGAGAATGGATCGTGAAGTTAGCTTTCCAAAGTGCTAAATCTCGTTGGATTTGAAGCAATAAAAGAGAAATGGCAGCCATTTTGGTGGAGAGAGTCCAGCTGCCTCATGGGTGGCAATTCGGGTTGTGCTCCTCCGTGTTTTGTGACTTCAACCAAGTTTAAATGTAATCTTGATTACAATCTATGTTGAGTGTTGCATTTTTGAGTATATATCTATGATCTTTCACAATTTGGATGCTTAAAACTCTTGCATGATTGGTGAAAGGTCCATGGGGGAGTCCGTGGTTGAATTTAGGGATCTGGCTTGAGGGAAGTGTGCTGTCATGGTTTTTTAGAGTCCCATTTAGCTCATTTAGGGTCCAAATTGGGCATTTCTAGTGAGATTTGGGTACAATAAAAGATTCTAACTTCCCTAAGCTTGAATTAGGATGGTGTAGGGATTTTGAGATATGTATGGAGATCATTTAGAAGGGCCATCCCTCTTTCACTAAAAGTCAATTGAATGCAATTTACCAAAAAGAAAACAACCATTGTAGAGTCCATTGCTTGGAAGGCATTTAGATTAGGGTCCCTCCACTCCTCTTCTGGCCCAATTTTGTGAATGAGTTTTACCTTAAGGTGAAATTCACTCACAATTAGTGATGTGAAAATTATGAACAATCTTGTTTTTTGAACAAATTGAACATCTTCTTGAAAAAATAACTTACAAGATTCATTTTTTGAATGCAATTTTTATAATTTTTCAAAAAAAATTGTTTGACAAGGTCAAGTTTACTTTCTAAAACAATCTCATTGTTGAGATTATTGTGCTTCAATCCCATCGTGAAGTTATTAACAGTTTAGTTTTTCTTTCAATCTTGATTTTTGAACTTACTTCTACTTAACAATTTTTATAAAGAATGAAAATTAAGTTTTTATTTTGAAATTTCATCCTAAAGTTTCAACTCAACTCTTCAAATCAATTTTTTTTTTAATTCAAATTCCTATAGTGCAATTTTTTTTCACAAATGGTAGTCAAAGTCATTTGAAATTGCAAGCCAATGTTCGAAAAACTCTTTTCTCCAACTTTGAATGCTAATATCTCTCAATCTCTGTAGTCAAATTTCATGAAAATTACCACATGATCTCCTACAATTAGATTCTTAAGAAAATTGTTTTCTTAGATGAACATAGGAAAAATGGCAATTTTTATTGATTTTTGATTGTATAAAGGCCTAGGGTATATAGGGGTTAATTCTTTCTCTAAAAATATAAGTAACAATCAACACATTGCAAAAACTACTGAGATTGCAAATCTGGGTGGTAATAGGTTGTTCTACTTTACATCCTGGCAGTAATTTACTAGCTTCTCCAAGCAACAACAACCAACTTATCAACGTCATGCATGACCTGTGGTGCACTCATAACTTACACTTTAGACAATCACTTAGACCTAATGCCAAGTAGGTTCAATTTTCAAGGCAAATTTGTTAGCATTCCATTGGATAGTCAGAAAAGTGTTATGAGTCATAACACAGACCTTCCCACAGCCTTATAGAGCACCCCAGGGGCCTGCGCATGTGTTGGTCGTCTGTCCCATAGCAAAACGGTAAACACCACATGTCACCACACGTCGAGAGATAGAGGCACTGCACCCAAAAATTATGCTGTGCGACATCCTGCATTTGTTAGCAGTGCAGCCATTGTCAGACCTGTTGCGGGGTGAGTACACAGTGACATTCTTCCTGAAACGTACCCTTCATGGGTGTTGTCTTCATCTGGGACCTGCAACTTGAACTAACCTGCAGAATTCTACTTTAACAGTCACGCCCAAATTTCTGATTTCAGAGTCCGTGCCTTCTGTCGTTCTCCTTCAAAGGTTTAATTCCTAGTAACTACGTCAATCTAGCTTTGGTGTGCATGTTTTAACAGAAGATCTTCTGTTAAGGGAGGTGCTCAAATGAACTGGTTCTGTCATGAGTTCCTCGGAGAATGTCATCTTGCTATTGAGAGAATTCATCTATTGAAGATTGTGAGCTTCAAGTCAACTTCCCGAAGAAGAGATTAGGAGCAGGACAGGTGATCATGATATCCAGAACTAATTTTTTCTCTTCCATCATTGATGTTATGTTGTAGATTAATTGAGTTCTGTACTGCTTATATATGTTATTGTTTTCTTTTTCTTTTTTCTGGACACCAATTTCATTGCAAACAATTAGAGTACGTATTGTTAGGTTTGAAACATTGTTGAAGTGGCATGACTTAGCTGGTTTTTGAGGAGAGCTGCAACTTTTTTTTTTGAATTTAATGAGCTTTCCATGTATCTGTTGTGAAGAATCGTTGGCTCCAGCAAGTAACGATTTTTCCTTGGGTTGAACAGTATAGCGATGATGTGTGGAGCTTCCTTTGAACCTGTGAATTTTGTCCTTATAAATACTTTCAAGTCAAATTTGAGCAATCTCTGAAACACCCATTCCATTCACCACCTTTTGCGGGCTCCTCATGCTCATTCTCTGGCAGAAAAATGGTTCAAGAAAAAAGATGCTTTGAAGTTTGCAAAAGGAACTACCAACTCCTTGTATGGTACATCTGGGACTGGAATTTACTCGCCTGTCCAAGCAGCAGCAGCAGCCAACTTGTAAACGTCGTGCATGACTTGTGGTGCACTCATCACTTACAGCATGCGATCACTCAGACTCAGAGAATCACTTGGACATAAGGTAGAAACACCCAAAACCATTACTTTAAGCAATTCAGCATAGTTAGAGTCATATTTTTTTAAATGATATTTTTGTAGTATTAGCAAGAAAAAATTATGAATATTAAAAAAAAATAGATTTTTTTGATGTGATATGTAATTTTTATGATTTTTCAAAGTGACAGGTCTTTAGACCATTAGAATTGTCCCAAAGGTGCACCTAAAACTGAACTGCGCAAAATTCAACTGTTAGCAAATCAAAATTCACTATGTCTCCTTCAAGTGCATTAGCAAATTAAAGTTAAACATGTGTAAGACACATTAATGGAACTCTAGAGACACTTTAAGAGCACTCTATGGGACAAAGATTAGGTACAAGGATGGTTTTGGATGCTTCTACCTTAATGCCAATTCTAGTTTTGAAGGCAAAATTGTCATATTAGATTCACCAATGCTATCACCAATATTTTCTATAAATTTGGAAAGGAAAATTTAAAAATTCCTTCAAATTTTGATTACAGGCAAAATATTATCATTTTTTGAGCAAAATTTATTGGAATGGATTCAAAATGAGGTTCTCTTGACATGGTGATTTTTTGAAATTTTTGTGTTCTTTACATCTATGACCTCATTTTTGCACACCTAGTTTTGAATTAGAGTCAATGCAGTTTGACCACTTGACACACATCTGCATTTGTAATTTTAGAGAAATTTGTATTCTAGGAACACCAAATCCAACCATTAGATAAGACAAGAACTTGATCAAGTATCACCCAAAATTAGGATGACTTTCATTCAAACAGGAACGAGAGACAGAAACAAGAACTTCAATCTGTTCATCGTCCAAAAAATGGACGTCGAAACACATCAAGAGGGAGAGGCACTGCGCCTGAAAATTGCACTGTGCGACGTTGCGCATGCATTTGTTAGCGGCGCAGCCATTGTCAGGCTTGTTGCCAGTGTCGGGCCTGCAACTTGAACCAACTTGGATGCGGAATTCTACTTCAACTGTCATGCCCGAATTCCTGATTTCAGAAGACAGTCGATGCACTTCTGTCAAGACTGACCTGTCCATGCCTTCTATTATTCTCCTTCGAAGGTTTAAGATAGAACCACCTGTAACCAACCAAATAAGTAATTGTGGCCATTATCTGGAGTAGTGCATGGCAAAGCAAATATTTTTTTGAGGGGATTGTCAAATTTGGTAATTTTATTGCTTGAGTTAAAATTACTATGAATTTTGGGAAGGCAAAAGTTGGTCGTCCTATGTGTAGACTATTCCAAAACCGTTCATTTGAGAGACTGCTTCTTGTTTACTTTGGCACTCCAAACCAAGCATGTGTGTGTCGTGAAAAGAATGGAGGAATTGATGGTTGGAAATATTTCAAGAACTCGTATTTGGAAATTAGTCCCAACCTCTCTTGAATTTCACACACTCTATTGATTGTTGATAGGACTGTGGTTGGTGATGGGTGGTTCTACCTTAATTCCTAGTCAATCTTTTGTGTACATGATAAGACAATCATCTGTGAAGGGAAGTGCTCAAATGAATTGTTCATGAGTTCTTGGGAGAATGTTTTTTTAGGCAATTAAATGTCCATTTTCCTAAAAAATAATGGGCAACTTCAAGCTTGTAGAAAAAATGCCAAATTGTGATGATGGACCTTCACATTGTTGCCACAACATTTCCAAAACTCCATTTCATCCATCGTTTAGAGCTAGCATATACAAAAATTACATATTCAAAATTGAATATTCAAAATTGAATATTCAAAATTGGCCTCCTTCAATTCACCCCCCCCCTCCAAATGAAAGAGCCACGAAGTCCATAACCTTTTTGAAAGAAAGGTCATATAACCATTTGTCAAAAAAGAAAAACTTACATGTGGTGCACTCATAACTTACACCATGTGATCAATCATTCAAACAATCACTCAAATAATTTTGCAAAACACACCAAAAGTTATTCATTGACTCCTAAAGAACCACCACCTTTTTTATTTTTTTATCAAAACATGGCAAGGTGTGACGTATTAAACATCATAGTAGAGTAGCCCAATTTGTCACTTTTTAGCAACCAGTGTGAGTCACCTAGACTTACAATCACCGCAACAATCTATACCTTGTTACACTATTTGTTTTGTTTGTAATGGTGAGATGTATTTGTCCATGCATCCTACATCATGTTCTTGGGACTATGGAAAGCTCTTTGAGAGAAGGGGTGTACATGCTTTGTTTTGTGGTGTTCCAACTCATAGAAGAATAAAATTATTGAATTTCAAGTTTTTAATTAATTAAATTTTTTTTTAAAAATATTTAGATTGTGGCCATGGCACATGGTACACTTCTTCATACCTTAAGCTAGGTTGTTTTGTTTTGTTTTATTTGATTTGTTTGCCATGGTGAGATCTCCAAAACCATGCATCCTTTAGTCACGTTCTTGGTATTGCCAAAAAGATCTCAACAAGGAGGGGTGTATAGACTTTGTTTTGTGACATCCTAAAGGTTTTTGACTATATTTTCACAAAAAAAAACACTTTAAAATTGCCATTCTAATACAAGTATCAAATTTTAGAAAACAAATATATATGTTTGGACACATGTAACCTTAGGATCTTGTAGCACACTGGTTTTAGAAGATGTGAAAAAAAATTCAGAAATTTTCATTGTATACATTGCAAGATATTACCATTGGAAGTGACAAAAAATAGGCAATTGATCTTCACAGGGTCACATATATATGAAAAAATGTCCAAAATGGTTGTGCTTCTTTGGATTCATTCTTCAAGGCAAGTTAGCTACATACTTGAAAAATTTAAGATCATTTGAAATTGTACAACATATAGGAAAAAAATAGTAAATAGAAAGAAGTAGAGAACTATTTAAAATACTAAATTGTTGAGAATTTAGTTATAGAATTGAAAATTTTTCCCCCCAATGGTTGCAATTTTGTAGTAAACAATCTACATCCTATGATTTATTTATTTTAAATATTGAAAATTGAATAAAATAACCCCTAAAGCCTCAAACACCATTTTTTGGCATTATAGATATTTTGGGCAACTCACTACAAACTAAATCTTTATGTTTTTTCTTTGAAATTTTCACACAACATGTGGTTGAGGAATAGCTTTAAGGCCCAACAATTTTCATAACTTTTGACTACATGGTTAAAAAGTTATTGCATGATATGTAGTTTTTTGTGAGGCCAAGCAGTTCAAGCAGATTTGAAAAAATTACTTTTTTAAGAAATAAAAATTTGAAATTAGTTCTCTATATTTATATGCAGGTGGATAGCTTTGAATCATTCTATTTTGATTAATGAGATGAAAGTTATGAGGATTTTTAGTTGTAGGTAGTTTTGGGGTAGTTATGGAATCTCTACACTAAAATAAACTTTGAAGTCCTTTATTGAACTCATTTTTGAAATTTTTTGAAAAAACAAACAAACAATGGGTGTAGATTGTTTAGTACAACATTACAACAATTGGTATTGGCAATTTTCAATTCCACAACTAAATTCTCAACAATCTAATATTTTGAATCATTCTTGCCCTTTTTGTACTTATTGTTTTTTTCCTATATGTTGTACAATTCCAAATGATCCAAATTTTTTCAAGCATGTAGCCAACTTGCCTTGAAGAATGAATTCAAAGAAGCACAACCATTTTGGACATTTTTTCATACAAATGTGACCTTGTGAAGCGCAGCTGCCTAGTTTTAGGTAGGGCAAGAAAAAGGATTTTTGTCACTTCAAATGCTAATATCTTGCAATCTACATAGTGAAAATTTCTGAAATTTTTCCACATCTTCTGAAACTAATGTACTACAAGATCCTATGGTTAAATGTATCTAAATTTTTTTTTTCTAAAATTTAGTGCTTGTATAAGAAATGGTAGTTTTGGAGTGGTTTTGGTGAAAACATAGTCAAAAGCTTGTAGGAGATAAAGGACTTTTTATTTTAGAGTAGAGAATCTAAAAATGCCCATAAACTAAAACTCCTCATAACTTTCATCTCATTAATCCAAATGGAATGATTTAAAGCTTTCCATACATATATAAATCTAGAGAAAAAAAATTCAAATTTTTATTTCTTAAGAAAGTGATTTTTAAAGAATATTTTAAAACTATCTAAGTTGCCCACAAATTGTTGAAAAACTTTGTAAACATGTAGTCAAAGAGTATGAAAATTGTTGGGCCTAAAATTACTCCTTAGGCACATGTTGTATGAAAATTTCAAAGAATTTTTTTTTTAGTAGTAATGAATTGTCCAAAATTGTTATGTTGCCAATAAACACAATTTGAGCCTTATAGGTTAACATTTGGATCTTCACAAGCGACTTAAAACAAGAAGAGTTATTAACCCATGCTCTTTACTCAACTCTTTAGTGAAGGATGGATGTTTCAAGATTTTATCGTCACTTGTTTTTATTATGAAAGATTCTTGACAAGTCAATCGAACATTGGAGATATAGTTAGTCATTGTTTTCTAAGCATTATATATGGATGCCATACTATGCCATTGCAAAACAATGGTCTACTTTGATAATCAAGACATAGTTTGTCTTTTGCCAAATTTAATTTGTCACATATAGAATGAAAATTGAATGAACTTTGAATGAGAAACGTGATGAGAAAGGACTTGAATTTGACTTCAAAGTGATTAACCATTTTAAAGGTTGATGAATGTAGAAATATATTGCTTCATCAAGATGTAAATGATAGCCATCTTATCACTTTCTCAAAAATGAAAGAAAAGTGGTTGTTTACGATAGTATCTAGAGATAGTTTAAGTTGTTCAATTCCTTAAAAACCAAGAGATAATTTATATATTCAAAATAGTAAAAATGTATTAAAGATTGTAGCTTAGAAGGATATCTAAATAAAGACTTTTTAAAAAAGTGTTGAAGGAGGATAATGACCTATTTGGAAATTATCCATTTAGTATAATAAGTTCGTTCCAAGGGAGATGGTCAAGTAGGATTTCTTTTTTATACTAATAGGTTCAACAATCCAATTTGAAATTCTATAGCCAAAAACATTACTACAATGACACTCACACACAAATCCAACTTGAATTGATCCATACACCCAATTAGAATTCACTCCATAAATTACACAATTACACACACTTAATTCCAATTACATGCTCAACAACTAAATTCTGATTTGGATTGAAACATTTACTTTCATATATTTCCAAACTGGTGATTAAATCACCCGTGTACAATTTAACTTTGTTCACATCACTTTCAACTAACTTTGCATACACTGCATCTCAACGTTTTAATTTAATACACCATTCACATCAATTGATTGGAGACTCTCCAATTTGGTCTCTAAAATATCCTCACAAAGTTTATCTATCATCATTACACTTCCTTCCTTAATGCACACACTCTTCATCTTCCAAACATTTCAACTAGGACATAACAATCACACACAACCAAGCATCGCCTACTTTGACACAAACACAAAAACAACAAAAGCATACACGGCTCAAATTGACTAGGACTCGCACTGAACTTTCTTCAACAGTAGATAAGGAAAATGATTTGAAAACTCAACCAAATAGGAAGTCAAAATTGACAGTTACCAAAGTGGTCTAGTCATTTTTAGGAAACCCTAGATTTATTTCGAGACAGAGGTAGTAAAATTTTGCTAACCTTATTAGTTGTACTTATGTTTGTTAAAGTTTTCAGCATTAAAGATTTTGTTAGTTTCTTCCAACAATTTGATTTAACCCTTAAAGTTTTTTACTATATTTCACCAAAAACACTCCAAAATTGCCATTTCTAGTATAAGCACCAAATTTTAGAAAACAAAACATTCTTGGAAACATGTAACAATAGGATCTTATGGTACACTAGATTAAGAAGATGTGGAAAAAAAATTAGAAATTTCCACCATGTAGATTGCAAAAAATTAGCGTTTGAAGTGACAAAAATTCTTTTGGGGGCCCTACAAAAACCGGCCAACTACACTTCAAAAGGTTACATTTGTATGAAAAGATGTCCAAAATAGTGGTACTTTTTTTAATTCATTCTTCAAAGCAAGTTGGCTACATGCTTAAAAAAATTTAGATCATTTAAAAAAAAATAAGAAATAAAAAAGATGTAGAGAATGTTTCAAAATATTAAATTGTTAACAATTTATTTATGGAATTGAAAAATGCCAATCTCAATGGTTGTAATGTTGTAGAAAAAAATCTACACCTTATGTTGTTTTTTTGTTTTTTTTCCCAAAATACTGAAAATTGAGTTATATAAAGGACCTCCAAATTTGTCGTAGAATAGAGATTCTATAACTACCCACAAACTACTTACAAACTAGATCTCTTCATCATTAGATGTTTTTTAGGACATTGGAGGGTTGTTTCAAGCTTGTTCTTCATGTTGTAAATCAAGCAATGTTGGCCATAATAAATAATAATTAAATAATTTAAAATAATTTTTCAAAAAATGTTCAAAAGTTTTTTACATTATTATTTGACATGGCAATCATTGTACTGTAGATGCGTTCTTATTATCCGGGAACTTAGGGGAACTTGCAACCTTATAGACTAGTTGAATTTCATCTAAATGTGTTCTCTACAAATATTTGAGTTAAAAAAACATGCCATTTTAGTGCATTTTTAACCTCTTCTAGAAATCATTCCATATTTTATTTGAGTTTGAAATTTTGGGAGAAGAATCCAATGGTCATTAGTAAATAATGTTCAAAATTTGAAGTTAAAATTATAGTTTATTAGAAACCACTTGTTTGCACGTGGTTTGTTGTAGTAGAACTAAGTGCACTCCCTAAGCAGGGTTGCTATTCTGTGAGCCTGTGAGCGGGAATGTGTGAGCCTGTGAGCATACAACTTTTTTGTCTAGGGTTTGATGAGGTACCTATGACCGTGGAAATTGGAAAGAGGACTACACCTAACGATGTATGATGGAAAAAAATAAAATGTGATATATATGTTTTGATTGTAGGGTAACGCAATCCAATTTCAATGAAATTCATTGCAAATTTTATTGATACTATGTTAGGGTTTTTAGGATTGAAAAGATATTTGGTCCATAGTTCACGATTGTAGTGAAATACGGTTATTTATTTTTGGGGTTTGTGATGTGAATTTCATCCCTTTAAATATAATGTTCATGATGTTTGGCTACATATTGAAATATAGGGTTTAGGATATGAAAATGTAGTTTAGGGTTCAACAAAAGATTTGAATTAGCGTTTAGGGTATGAAGGTACTTTCCACGATTATGAAGTTCTACCTCTAAGCATTCATTCTTGATCTGGATTTTGTAGGTAATCCTAATTGAAATACACAAAACAACGTACAATAAACAATAGAATAAAAATCAACATGTGAAAAGTAACTAGAAATAGAGTCACATAGATGATAAAGAAATAGAGTGAGAGTGGTCACTACTCTCAGTGGATGAGGTCTCCTGCTTTGATTCTACAGCTGTCTCATCTACAAATTGCAGAATTCTAGGGTCTACAAATTTAGACTTTCTCTGTCTACAAAAATCCTCTTGACAGGCCAATATCCCAGCTAGAGCCTCTGCATACGATGGCAACACAAAGGGCTTCTTTGGGCTTGATAAAAAAGAGGATAGAGTGAAAAATGGCCGGGGAGCAAGTGGATTGCAAGTTACGCTGCAAATGAGAAAATGATTATTAGGAATGATAAAAAGATCATGTTCATGAAGAAAGAAACTTGTAGGATAATGTCAAATTAAAGTGATCGAATAGTATACAACTATTTGTAGAAAATGTAGAAAAAACAAGCAGGGGTAGACTTACTTACTGAAACGAGACTTCTTCACGATGTGGGGAACTTCAAGTTCCTGAGCTCCATCATCGTCAGAATCTTGTACGACAGGTGCAAGTGACGGTGGAACATCTCTCTCCACGCGAATCATTGGGGCCAAAATAGCCTCAAAAATGCCCTTGTCTTCTTCAAGTGCAATGATGTGTCTACTCAAAATCCTGCAAGCATGGATGGAAGCCCCTAATCCCCAAACAGAACAAAACAAATTACAACAGCACTCAATAAGAATAGAAGAACAAATAATAATCAATCTAAACAATAAAAGACAGTAAATGGCATTGAGCAAATACCTGTCGCTGCAGTGCAATCAATAACAACGTCGTTGGCAAATGTTGATGCTTCTATCAACATCTGCATGAAACGGGGATCCTTTTCTCTTGCACCCCTCCAAGGTTTGAAATTGCTATCCATGGTCAACGTCTCTCTCTTCGTGAAATTTTGAATAACATCATCAACTGCCACGTCTATTCCTAGCTCCTTCAGCTTGGGGCATGGCTGGAATTGAAACTTGGAAGGACCAATACCATCCAAGTTCCGGACCAGCAACATGACACGGAAGAACTGTGTTTGCAGAAGTGAAGTGGTGCCAAGTGAATAAGTCCAAATTGAATGAACAAATCTAAACTATTAGTTGCCATAACAAACCCATTGAAGCACAGATGTAATCAATTAAGACAATCCAAAGAAAAGTTACCTAAAAAATCACTACTTGAAATAGAAGATGGAAAATTGAAGAATGAAAGTATGCACGTCAACAAAGGATGAGTACATGAATAAAACAAGGAACAATGAAGGATGTACATACCGTACTTCCAGTAGAGATCGGTGAGGCTAGGTGAAGCCAATTGGTTTCCCACCAATCCTTCATCTTCTGAAATGAATATGTTGCAGCGTACTTCAAAATCGTAGCCTTTGCGAGAGGACTCCGAGAATGAATAATAAGTAATGCACCATCATCGTGCAAATGACCATCAGCAAACTCAAAGACCGCCTCCAGCCAAGAAGGGTCGGCTGTGTTCCATTTCGGAACACTATTTGTAGGTACTGATAGACCTGGGACATGCAACCCCTTAGGCATGTCCGCAATCACAAGGTCTACTCGGGGTTTATTGCTTGGAGCACCATGGAAGAAGCGCACCTTCTCTCCTTTGTGCTGCAAAATCATTCAATTGATTAGGAACCAAACCAGGCATGTTTGAAAACCCCAACATACTCAACAAATGGATGAAAATGAAAATGCCAACCTTGTCAACAAAATTGACAATGTCGTGGTATACTTTGGGAAGAGGATCGGCCAGGACATCCGTAAGAGAGTAATTCAGAAGCAACTCGTGAATAGAAATCTCTGAATCCGGCAAGTACTCCACAGCGGATGGACCATGCTGCATCTCATCATTGCTGAGTGAAGCATACTCAGCATCACGCTTAGTGCCACGTGAATTTGTGCGTTGGTGCTGGGAAGCTGCGTCATTGCAAGATGAAGGTAAGACATCCTTTTGGGGCCTCTTCCCCTTCTCCTTCTCCACCAATGGTACCCGATCGGACTCAACAACCTTCTTTGTCTTCTTCGTGGCTCTCTCCTTTGCCTTGTCCACCGCCTCGAAGTTCTTGAGTGCAATCTTCTTGTCTGCGTCGTCTCTCTTTTTGATTGCCTTTGCTTTTGCATCCTCATCAAGGCCAACGAACTCATCAAACTCCTCGACCACGTTTTGGGTATTGATTGACCGCTTTAGATGCTCCTCAGGCAACGGCGTGAATTCCGGCGGGCAGTCCAAGTACCACGCACCGGATTTCAAATGTAAGCTCGTCCACCATCTCAATTGTGACGCCGAGTACATGCAATGCTCTAAACTGACATCCAACCATGTTCCTAAAAATGGAGGAAGGTCGCGCTTTGCAATTGCCCCCTTGGGTAATAACTCATACTTGAAATACCTGTAAGGAACAAATACTTCAAAATACAGAAACTGATTCAACGGCCGCAATCAGAAAACATACTCAAGCATATCAGGATAGCATTCAGATATCAGATGATTACCGATAGATCACCCGTTTGACAACTAGGTCAGAGCCTTTGTGTTTCTTGAAGTCATCTGACTTCCTGAAGACATCATGTCCCCTGAACTGGGGCAAGAAAGCATGGTCCCAAACTCGAATTCTCTAATCTTCAACATAATCTGGAAAACTGTCGGGCTCCATGGGAGAGTCCAAAGCCAACTTGAGTTGGTCTTTCTTCACAATGTTATCAAACATTTCAGTTCCCGTGTCTTGTATTTGCAAGGCCATTAAAAGTGAAGTGGTATTCTACAAAATACTTTGCACTCCAAATTACAAGAACGGCCAAATGTCACAACGGAACAGATGACAACCAAGAAATGAGATAAATGAAACATGATAGAAATGAAAGAAAAACACTTACTCCAGCATACCAACATGCCTTCACTAGGAAAGACTTCAGTTCTATCTCTCCAGCTGGCTTTAATGGAAACCTTCTTGCCTCCCTTGTCTGAACTGATGAGTTCCACCATCTGAGCCACTTTACCTTATGCTCCTTGCTAACATTGCAAGTTGCCACGGATTGCAACTTTTCTAGAGTCATCTCTGGAGTGATGTTTGAGCTCCAGTGACGCTCGATCTGACACCACAAATCACATCTAGTTAAGTCAACAAAATGAGATCAGAAGAATAAAAAAAGGTAAAGTCTAATGGGATGTTATCATACCTCTTGAAGCCACTCAATTCCCAGGTTGGGATTGGCAACGGCAATCAATTTCCCCAATTTTTGAACTAACTTAGTTGTCTTCTCTTTCGTACCTAACCTCATGGCATCCAAGACACCCTCCTCTGATTGTAGGTCCATAGGTGTCTCTTCCCTATACAACCTAACTGCTAGGTCAGCGGCCGCTGCTATCTCATACTGCAAAACCACATGGAAGTGAGAAAACCATTGAAAGCATCGATGTTTCTAAACACCTCTACTATAGAAACAATATGCACATGATTTGAAAGAATCGTTACCCGATAGATGAATGAAGTGAACACTTCAACCGACATTGAGTACCAACTCTTACGCAGATTTTGTTGGTATTGAGTCATCTCAGTCTCATTTAAATGCTCAGAGAACTTCTCAAGTGGCAGCATGCCATATTTTTGAACACGGTATAGCGTATGGACAAGACTGGTCTTGATGAACGAGCTTTCTGTATGCCTGAAACGGAGGCAAGAACACATCAATTTCTTCCTACATGATCACATAGAAAAGACAAAATGATCAACTACTTGCAAAGGAGCACTCACTTATTAATGTCGTGCATAGCATGCATGACATCACCAATCCTCCCCTTAGTGTCAAGAATGATGGAATCCACCGAAATATGCCAATCCCGGTCACGGTTGTGGTGTTTGCTGATGTAAGAGGTCCATGCCAGAAGTTTGTGGTTGCCGTCGCAGACGAAGAACTTAGACCCTTGAAAGTCTTGGAGGCCTGGGGTGGAAGACAACAATGCATTGAATTTGTCGTTCTCTTCATTCCACATCGGCCCCCAAGCCTCTCTTTCCGCATCAGACACCATCTCACTCTCCCCCTGCTCATTAGTGAGGGACACATAAAAAACATTCGATCCATCTCTGTACCCATGAACGAACTCCTGCTCCAATTTGGTGAGATCGCTTTGAAGTGCGGGTCTAACCATGGGCATTTGGACAAGGCGACACAATGGAATCCGAATCCGAGATATAGAGGTAGGTTTTAGGCGTAATTCGGCAATGGAGGCTATAGAGTTCACCTTCTGAGACCTTCTATAGGCGTCCTCGGTTTGGAATTTTTCTTCATCTATCCCTTCGTCTTCGTGAATATTCTCAACACCAATGTCAACATCAGCAGTGGTAATAAGCTCCATTGTATTCTCCAAAACTTGAATTGGTGAACCTACTTCCACCTGAATCGAAGTCATACAAGCCATCCAATAATGTCATTAGTAAGAAACAAGTCGAAGAAGTGAGTCACTCATGAAGTACATGCACAATGAATGAACTATATATCCCGGGGTCCCCCACCTCACGGGGTGACCTACCAGATCAAAACAGTAGCGCTCCCCACTTCCCCTCGACGCCGAGGCAAAGCCGGGGTGGGGGAGTCTTGATGCAAATACAGCCAGACTTAAGCAAAACAGGTGCGACCCCGCGGACGAATCCGGGGGCCCCGGAGCTCACCTTTGACCTAGTAGATCAAAATAGTAGCGCTCCCCGCTTCCCCTCGGCGCCGAAGGCAAGGCCGGGGCGGGGGAGTCTTGATGCAAATACAGCCAGACTCAAGCAAAACAGGTGCGACCCCGCGGACGAATCCGAGGGCCCCGGAGCTCACCTTTGACCTAATAGATCAAAACAGCAGCGCTCCCCGCTTCCCCTCGGCGCCGAAGGCAAGGCCGGGGCGGGGGAGTCTTGATGCAAATACAGCCAGACTCAAGCAAAACAGGTGCGACCCCGCGGACGAATCCGGGGGCCCCGGAGCTCACCTTTGACCTAGTAGATCAAAACAGTAGCGCTCCCCGCTTCCCCTCGGCGCCGAAGGCAAGGCCGGGGCGGGGGAGTCTTGATGCAAATACAGCCAGACTCAAGCAAAACAGGTGCGACCCCGCGGACGAATCCGGGGGCCCCGGAGCTCACCTTTGATCTAGTAGATCAAAACAGTAGCGCTCCCCGGTTCCCCTTGACGCCGAAGGCAAGGCCGGGGCGGGGGAGTCTTGATGCAAATACAGCCAGACTCAAGCAAAACAGGTGCGACCCCGCGGACGAATCCGGGGGCCCCGGAGCTCACCTTTGACCTAGTAGATCAAAACAGTAGCGCTCCCCGGTTCCCCTCGGCGCCGAAGGCAAGGCCGGGGCGGGGGAGTCTTGATGCAAATACAGCCAGACTCAAGCAAAACAGGTGCGACCCCGCGGACGAATCCGGGGGCCCCGGAGCTCACCTTTGACCTAGTAGATCAAAACAGTAGCGCTCCCCGGTTCCCCTTGACGTCGAAGGCAAGGCCGGGGCGGGGGAGTCTTGATGCAAATACAGCCAGACCGGAATGAAATGGAGCGACCTAGAATTCTAAACCTTCTTAATTTTTCTGAGAGAAATAAGGATTGACAGGAATGCAAAGTTTGAATACCTCTGAGCTCTGAGTTGTTGGTCCTTTCGTCGACTTCATGGAATGGGTCACTTCTTCCTGATCGTTGTTGTTCTCATCGTGTTCTTCGCTTCTCTGCACCTCCGCAGCTGTACTCTTAGTTTTCCGTTTCTTCGCCATGTCCGCTTTCTAGGTTAGAAGAAGCAGAATGGAAATGTGTAGAGAGTAAGGAATGAGCCCTGTCACAAAGACATACAAAATAACGTGGACCTCTACTTGTAACGGGGACTTTCTCGATTTCGTATGGTCATCAGTTGATTCATTCTTGGATATCCAAATGGTACTTCCAAGATACAATATTGCAAAGGGAAAAGGAACTGCGAATACCAAGTATATTTACTTACCGAATGATGCAATCTCTCTTGGCCAATGCTACACCTTGGTGGCTCTTCCTCAGGAACACTTATAATATGCTCACTCTTTGAAATGAGATCTATATTGAAGTCGTCTACATGCATTACAGCACTTTGAGTTTGTTCACGTGGCTGGGACTCAGTCAATGATACAACCTTCTTACTTCTATTTCTTGACCTCTGCAACTCTTTTCTAGAAGAAAAAAATGTTCTTCCTCTCTTCCTCCGTTTCCTAGAACCATGCCGAATTCCATCGCTCGTGATATCTGGTGTAAGCATATGACTAACCCTACATACATACGACCATTGTATGTAGTGATAATTATCAATGAGAAATAGGGTAGTGTAGTTGGATCGAACCATCCCTGCGTTCATGATTTAGGGTAACCAATCCTATTATTGGGACTACTTTCGTTCTCAAAGCGTCAGAACTATTCAAATTCAAATTCCTCTAATCAATTGATGATTTCACTGTACTTAACATTTGAACCCCAATAATTGTTTTTGGAAGTACTTCATGATTTTCTAATTTGATTTATGAATTCCCACATCACAGAAGTACCCTCTTTTACAGGCTTGTGTCCATAATTCAGTTATTAGAATATTGGTGACTGTTGGTGGTCCAATTTTTATAATGTTCGAAACTCGCGTACAAAGCAGATCTACATATTTTCATGTTGTTATTGTGCCACAATCTAACTATTAAGCTTAATAAAGTTCAATTCATTTGGCGTTTGTGTTACTTTCATTCAATGGACAGTTGAGCGCATTTCCTTAATTCCAAGCGCAACCGTCTGTATCAGTAACTCTTTAAAGTATATTATATACGAGTCGCTATTATATTAATGAATATTAATTGTAGATGCTAACGTTGCAAATCCTGGATTGTAAAATCCATTTTAATCTCATTCATATGGCCATGCAGTACGATTAGGAAGGGTGCTCAGTTCAAACGTACTTGATTGTTGAAATAGTTTAGGTCATATTGTTCTTGTCAATAGTGGGATTCGATTTTGGGAACATGGCCTCCCTTCGAGCGGATGGCCATGAGGTTCCTCTCTTTCTCCCTCTTGGAGATCAGGATTTTATTGTGGTTTCTGCTCACCTTCTTCATGTACGTTTTGGATTTGTCATGTCTAGTATCTATGTTGAAGAGGAGGTATTCTCTGAGTCCGGAACTTTAAGAGAGTCAATCCATATGCAGAGAATGGTAGTTGATGACAGTCATTTCTGGCATCTTCGGGAAGGGCGCTATCGAGCTTATGGTTTACCATTTGTTATGAGGGTAGACTCCACTGAGATGTTACATCGGCATTCCGAACATTCTACAATGGACATGCCTCCTTCCCATCGTGACAACTGAAACACTTCTGAAAGTGAGCATGTCACAAATATTGTCACTCCTTTTCCTTTATTCACTGTAAAGCAAGAACCCAATGACCTTGTTATAGATCTGTCGAGTGAGTCCGAAGGAGAGTCTCCAAACCAGCCAATACTTCCTAGTACAGTCTCTGACGATGCCCTCAACACATTGTCTACGACAAAGCTAATGCTTTCTAGTAGTCCTGCTTTATCCACGTACTCGCGTCCACCAACATATCCCGGTTGTGCATCCGCAATTAGTATTGTGGGTTGCCTACGTAAGCTAGCGTCTATACGTGGTTCTCGAAATGAAGTAGCATCATTAGACTATGATGCACTTATCCATCACAAGGTTCAGTACCTTCTTGCTAATTTTGACGGAGATGTAGTTTTTGAGTTGCCTTCTCTTTCGATGCCGACTTCATCATCTGCTGCTGGGAAGTTACAGGGCATGGATAAACATTATGATGGACACGCTTGGTGTAGGACAATGACATCTAACATCAACAATCACGATGGCTTGAAGTTTAGAAAATCTTGCTGTGCAGGCCATCTTATTTGTAAGAATTCAGAATGCAACTACTTGAAGCGTTCTTCTCAGCCAAACGAGACTGAGTGGTGTGGTTTCACTCCTGGACCATTTCGTATTGGTGCCATTCCTCCAAAGGATTCTACCCTCCTTTGTAAGATATGCAAATGTCCGCCTCATTGCATCAATGTCTGTGATGCTCGAATCTATTACGTTGTTGGTGATTCTGCAAGCATGACAAGAGCTTGCATTCATTTGGGGAATCATGTGCATCCGGTCGCTTCCGGAACATGTAGAGAGTCTTTAGGTGTTGTGTCCGAACTCATTGCTGGCGAGGTTTCCAAAACCCCTAGTGCCACTAACTCTGCCATTGCCCTAGCAGCTAGCAAGCAATTTCTTGATAGCCACTTGATACACAACGGTGAAGGTCCAAAACAGATGTTGCAAAGGAATTCGTTAGATGATGTAATGGACAAGTTCCAGATACTAAGTTCTCCTAATATCCGAAATGTTATTTCGTCTTTCCGTTCAAGTGGCAAAAGTGGGATAATAGATAGTATCATGAATATGAAAAGGAATTTGAGGTTTGAGTACATCCATGATAGTGTGTTTCCTTGTCAAGGCAAAGAGAAGGTTTACTTGTTTAAGATGCTTGTAGAAGGGCCAGGGAGTGGTGTGGACCTTGTCAAACGGATGCAACCGGGTGGAGATCTGGAGAACGCATGGCTCATGTTTGACCATGTCAAGCGGGTTAAAGACTGGACAACCATGGCTTGCCATGTTTACGATACAGGATGCCGGAAAGTGATGACAATAGCAGTGTGTGATATGCAATCTGAGGACACTGAGGTTCAATGCATCATGTAGAGATCTTTGAACGGAGTCATGAGATGCAATGGCATTGAAAATCCGAATTTTAAAGGCTTTATGGCTGATAGCACACAAGCGAATTGGAATGCCGTTCGAATTGTCTATGGATCAAGAGATCCCAAAACAAAGATGGTGAACCGAGAGCGGACATGTCTTTTACATTGGAGTACCTCTTTGCATCGCCATACACAAAAGCTCATCAAGCCGGACTTACAACACCAACATACTCAACTTTGTAAGCAATACAAAGACTCCAAAAGTATGGACGAAGCTGAGACGCGTTACCTAGTGATACGATCTTGGTGGCTTTCATCTGGAGTAGCCTCGGAAGATGCTATGAGGGAACTCGAGTTGTGGCTTGCATTTTGGCACTTTCGATATCGTCAGTGGGGCGGGTTTATGCAAATGGTAATTTTCCTACCTTATCTTTCTTATTTTGCAATCTTTTAGATCCACTTTTATTTTACTGAAACAAAGCTTGGAGCAAATATTGCTACCTTCTTTGAAAATATTGATCACTCTAGAGTATCGGGGATTCTCCCCTCGGCGCCGAGAGGAGCCTTGCCCGTATAGTAGAGAGATCAAAGTTTAAGTATTTCATTGTAACTCAGAACTCTGATGATACATAATTTTGGATTTGATTTGTCATTGATATTGTTGTTTCAGGAATTAAATGTTGAGGAGATGGCAGACATGCCATCATGCAACTTATCCGAAACAGTCCATAATAGGTGGTTGCAGCAATCGGGTAATCGGGGTAATGATTTGTTTGCTGCAACTTCTGATGACTGCATTTGAGCTTTCATGCAAATGACCAATTATCGAGCTTTTCTGAAAGGCAACATATCAAGGTCAGGGCCATCTAAAGAGGAGTTAAAGTTACGAGGCGCTAGACGTAGCGGGGATCCTAAGAAGATTGCGGAGGCGTTGAACGACCTTCCTGGAGGGGTTGGTGTTGCATCACGTATTCCCCATTTGGAAGGCGAAGAAGTATTTGGTAGCAGTAAGCGAAAGCTTGACCTCCCAATTGGGTCAGATGGTGACTCTCATCGTCCAGACAAGGTCAACTTCTCTCAGCCTCGAGTACAAACACGATCAACATGTTCACCCACGGTTGCTTCTAATGAAGCAGACACGTTGGTTGATTCTACGCATGTACCACATGTGACATTTGCAATGGAAACTGACTGTGATATTTTACAGTGGCATATTGCAAGAATCTCACACAAGTCCAGTTGCAAATGTCACGCGCAACAACGGAATTCAAACATCCGCTGTGTTGCCAAAATTACAAAGGGATCTAGAGGTACTCCAGCTCCGACCTACCGTGGTAGAAAAAAACAGTACGGCGGAAACAAAGAGATCATGACTGACTTCTAGTTTTGCCCAGATGATATTGAACGATGTGTCCGAGGCTCCAAACGAGTTTGGGTAATTGATTGGCCCCAAGTTCCGGATGTGTGGCCTGTACTAACAGGCACAAATTTGACCCGCCAAGAAACATTGTTGTTGCAAGAGGCTGGTTTCCAACTACAACAACGACCATCTATGTCTCCTCGACGTTTATTCACCATGTCCAATGTATTCCAGGCCATCTACTATGATCATCCTAGTCCTTTGCATGCTGACACATATCCAACTACTCGAAGGAGCAAAGCTATTCGCCGTATTGCAAATGCTCCTACAACAGAGCACCGCAATAAATGGGAGAGTGCTGGTAATGTCAAGGGAACAATTCTAGGAGTAACCTTGCTCCCCTTCCCTGGACTTGGAGCCATAATCTCCCTTCAATCCGGACTTGAACCTCGGCAAAAGCTTTATCGCATTACACTTGGCATGTATCCAAAGTGCACTTGTCCTGATTTTGTCGACATGGCCATTTCAGCAATTGGTGGACGCCAGCAGTACGTGCATTGCAAACATCTTTATTACTTACTTCGCTACTTCAGCAAAATGAATCCGGCAGAGGATAAGTTTATACATTCTCCAAGCTTCAGCTTCAATGAAGTGAAGCTCCTTCTCACAAAGGCCAACATCATCAAAGTTTCAAGGGACAGTCTTTAACATGTTTAGAAGTCCAAGAAACCCTAGGTGATTGGTATTAATGATTGAAGGACTATACACTAAAGTGAAATGTATAGCTTTAGAAGTACCAATTTGTATGTTTGAATACTGTAATTTCTTGAAGTATTCAATACAACCTATTTTCAATCTCGACTTACTTTTTCTTGTAGGTCATTTGTTTGCCTTTCGCAACATGCACTTCTATTACTCTAACCAGTAATAGCAACTCAAAATTGTATACAAATTGTATATAACCACGATAATAGGTCCACGGCAAAAGGTCCACGGTAATAGGGTACGAATATCCTGAAAATAGAATTTATTTGAATCCCTTTCTTGAAAATTCTATTTTTATAAATATTATTGAATTTTTTACAATTCCAGAACTCCATGCTCACATACTTCATGCTCAACGCTCGTAGGCTCACGCTCACATGCTCACAATCTAGCACCGTTGCTCCCTAAGCAACCACCTTGTGCTAGAAATTGCACAAAGTGTGCAATTAGGGTTGGAAGAATTGGAGATAGATTGAAAAGTCAGGATATTATGAATTCAATGAATACCACCATAGGACTTTTATACAAGGTAAGAGATTTCTACATGATTCTACAATATAAAGAGACACTTTTATATTGTCATTGTAACCTTGCACATAATTAAAAGAGTCATAAAAGTATTCAAAAGAATAAGAAAAGTCCCTCCTATGATCTACAATGGGAATCTATGTGATTTTGCTTTGACCACCTATATATAATGTATCATTTTCTTTTAAAAAATGAGTTGACCAATATACTTGTAGAATATTCTTCCAATAAGTGCAATCCAAATGGTTCACATTGGACTTCCTACCAAGGTAAAGTTTTGCCCTCCAACAATGCCACTCATGTAGTAATTGTTTGTAGGATAAATGTGTCAATCTATCCCAATTTTAACTATATTTTTCTATTTGTATTTCATAATAGTACCGTAATTAAAAAAGATTTGGTTAATCCCCACGACCCCACTCCTTGCTTGGATGGATATGGCATTTGAAATTCATTAGTATTTATTTAAAATAATTCCTAAACTCTTGCGGCACAGACCTTGGTCAATTCAATTTTTTACAATTGATAGCCCCCCTTAACGTTACTCTCTACCTTAGTGAATGTTCATTCTTAGAGTTCAAACCCTATGTTTATTTTATTGAGTAAGTATGAGGAAGAATTTACTTGTTGAAATTCACGATTGGTATAGTTTTGAGGTATCTTTCCTAAACTTACAATAATGATTCAGAGTGCTAAGGGGTTGCAAAATGATATGGGGTTAGTGACAAGTTGTAGGAAAATGAAAGCTTAATACATAACATCCATTATCATGCACTATCAAAAGATGATGTGGCATATTCCACATCCAATAGTAGCTAAGTAGACAAATGAGATGAGCCAAATGCACAAAAGAAATGCAATGGAATGAAGACTACATAGGAAAAATACTTCCATCCCAAGAACATTCCATCTATATTGATGCAATGCTACTATTACGCGTAAATGCATAATGGATGTAGTACACAATGTATAGCTGAAAAATAAAGTATTGATGCAGTACCACACTGAATGTTATATAAAAGGGGCATCCATTCCAGCAAACCATATGCTATCACAGAAGCGGGATTAAAGTTGTCAAAGCCGTGATTCTACTCCAAAGTCACACATCGCCAATGCAAAAATCCTTCGCACTTCGGACCCGACAGCAAAGACAAAGACTCCACCATCACGGACCTACGTAACATAAGTAAAATGACGCTTCAGTCTTCCTCCATGTGCTGCTGTAAACATTTTTTTATTTGCTGTGTAAACGAAAGGTCACTGCCTGAAAAGGAATAAAGCAAAAAAACTTTTCCAGTCTCTCCACACGTTCACCTCCTCACCTCCCTCGCTCACTATTCATCACACTATATTATAATCCAAGAAACCGACGGTAATTCGTAGGTCAACTCGAAGTCTGAGACTAAAGCTTACCGTGTTACTTCACACCCAATCTCAAACGTACCTCGAGCCTCCTTCCACTCGTATATATAAATGGGCTGCGCTCGCACTCCAATCTCATTCCAAGTCACAATTTTAGATGACTAACCACCTAATCATTGCCAACTTTGACTAACACCACAATCCAAAAATTCCTAATTGAACTTTGAAACATTCCAACTAGGACATAACCATTGCACACAACCAAGCATCATCTACTTGGACATAAACACAAAAACAACAAAAGCATATATGGCTCAAATTGGCCAAGACTTGCATTGAACTCTTTTTCAACCGTGAATGAATTCCAAATTGGAAAGATGAACCTAATAGGAATCATTTTATCACAAAGTTTAAACCCTATGGTTTATCAACAATTATCACGTGGTTATTGTTGTTTTATGGGTTTGCACGTTAATTACAATTTATCGCATCATTACAATGCAATTGCAAGTAATGTATTATAACGATGTGATACGATGTGAAGTAATGTATTCTAATGATGAGATAAATTGTAATTAACATGTGAACCCATAAAAAAATGATAACCACATGATAACTGTTGACAAACCATAGGGTTTAAACTTTATGATGTTGGTGGTTACTAGAAGGGAAGATGATGACCTAACTACCATCAACTACCAAATTGGAACTCAAATTTCAATTGACTTTCCATTGAGTCATTGACAATTCCATACCAAATTGGATAGTACACTTCACATTCCGATTAGGACACACAACCAACAACTTTTTGTCTTCCAAAATTCACAATACTTCCAATTTTGAGAATAAAATTCTAAAATTTTTGCTATCCCCATATTTCCTATCTTCTTACATGGTAAAATTTCCACCACCTCAAAACGTGTACTGTCTATTCTAAAATTACTTAAATGATTGGCTATTGGTGCCTCAACCTTAGATGCATCTCAGCATTGGAGAAGAACGATGATGCCTACTAGACTAAAGAAGATTGACCCATATATTGCCACATCAAAGGATAAATGCAAAAACTTGTTCCCTATTTTGTCCTGCTTATGATTTGATATTTCATCACACCTCCCAAGTGATCTGGGGCCTTTGATTGCAAATATGAATTCAAAATTTGACTTCCAACAAGTGCTTTGACTTCCAACAAGTGCCAAGGTAAACTAGTCCATTGTGGTCAGAAGGAGTTTGACATCATCTTGTTGCTGAAATTTTTCAATTTTTATCTCACAGTAGTACAAGTGTGAGAAACAATAAATGCAACTAAAATTATATTTTTTTGACAAAGTATGAATTCGCTAGGAATTTTTTAATGTTCAACCCAAAAGAGTCTGTAGACTACCTTAAAACCAACAAAATCTGAATGCATAATGCTCATCTTACTACCTAATGCAGTCAAAATATTTTCTATCATGAAAAGCCTAAAAAATCAATTTTTACAATGAACTTCACATTGAAAAATCAGAAGTTCCTAATGAGGTCAGTGTTCACTCCATTGCTATCATGTAAGACATGCATTGTGCCCACATCTCACATACTAAAAAAACCACAATGGGTCATTTCCTAAGCAACCACAATGGGGTGCTTTGCCTTATTGGATTTTTTTTACCACTGATTTCCAGGGTCACCAGTGCATTGTTTAAGAGTCAACAATAGTCTGGTTCATCAAAACAAAGGGACACTGGCAATGAAGCCGATCTGTTTTATGAGGTTGCATTGTCCCAGAAAAACAGGGCTGAGGGTGGGATTGTTGCTAAGCTTAACCCGAGCAATCTCTGAAATACCCATCCCATAGGCACTTCTTTTCTTTTTTTTAATTAATTAATTAACCCTGAAAAAAATCAGATCACATGTGTCAACAGGGATTGAAGGAAATCCTGGGGTAAAGTACTTGAAATTATTCTCAAACCCTGGGCCAAAGATTGCAAACACCACCACTTCCTTGTGAAGTTAACAAAGCAATGAAGTTTATAACTATGGGGAATTTCACTGAAATGGTGATATTCCATGTGCCATTTTCAGAGTGTGCCATTCCCATAGTTCAAATCAGGCGGTCTAAAATGTATTAGTATACTAGATTTCAGACTGCTTGGTCTGAACTGTGGGATGTTAAAGTCATAGAATATTTGTCATTTTAATGAAATTTCCCATAACTATGTTTCACTGATCAAATTGACAAGAGGATGGAAAACCTGCCATATAAAAAGTGTACATAAGTCCAAAGTGATGGCCAATGAGGAGGAAAGTTTGCAATTATAAAACTTTTAGAAATTTTCATCTACATGTTGGAACCATGTCAACAAAAATAGAGTGGAGGACACTGGATGTTGAAAACTTGAAATGAATGTTGTATTTGACTCAACAAATAAGAGGATCGAAGAATGTGCGAAGAATTCCAAAAGTGCCATATACAATCTTCAAATGTTTAAAATCTTCTAATTCTGGCAACTTCAAACCTAACACATTGCCAATGAAAAACGAATCAAAGTAGATGCTTAAACTTCTAATAGCAACTAAAACAAAATTCTAAGAAAAATAATCTATCCAAAGTAAATCGTCAAAAACAATAAACTTCATACTTGTGAGATTTTCAACACTTGCAACTATCCCCTTCAACTTCAACCTTCAAGCCTGGAAAATACTAACATACAAAACTTAAAATCACAACTTTTTAAGTTGTGCTTCAATAAGTTCTTCACATCCCTTGAATTTAATGTAGTAAGTGATGTCAATGATTCAAGGTCCGAATCCTCAATCTTCAATTGCTTGCAATCACTCAAATATAGATTTTCTAGAGATGCCAACTTGTCCAATTCGTGGGGCAAGTTCTCCAATGTCTCACATCCATGGAAGCATGGAATCTTTCAAGCTTTGAGATTTTCAAAGGATGCATGTCCCACCTTCAACTTCTTCCAACCTCTAAAGCCAAGTCACTCTAAACATGTCTTATTTACTATGGCTGGTGGAATTCATTCCAATTGTTCATATCCTTCAAAATCCAATGTAGTAAGTGATGTCAATGCTTCAAGCTTTTTTATAGATGCCAACTTACCCAATCTAAGGCCTTGAGATTTTCAAAGGATGCATGTCCCACCTTCAACTTCTTGCAACCGTCGAAGCCAAGCCACTCTAAACATGTCATGTTTGCTACGGTTGGTAGAATTTTTTCCAATTATTTACATCCCTTGAAATTCAATGCAGTAAGTGATGTCAATGATTCCAGGTCTGCATCCTCAATCTTCAATTGCTTGCAATCATTCAAACAGAGCTCTTCTAGAGATGTCAACTTGCTCAATCCGTGGGGCAAGTTCTCCAATGCCGCACATCCATCAAAGCCTACACTCTTTAGGGCCTTGAGATTTTCAAAGGATGCATGTCCCACCTTCAACTTCTTGCAACCTTCAAAGCTGAACCTCTCTAAACATGTCATGTTGCTATGGTTGGTGCAATCCTTTCCAATTGTTCACATCCTTGGAAATTTAATGTAGTAAGTGATGTCAATGATTGAAGGTCCGAATCCTCAATCTTCAATTGCTTGCAATCGTCAAATAGAGCTTTTCTAGAGATGTCAACTTGCCGAATCCGTGAGGCAAGTTCTCCAATGCCTCACATCCACTAAAAGTAAGAATCTTTAAGGCCTTGAGATTTTCAATGGATGCATGTCCCACCTTCAACTTCTTGCAATCTTCAAAGCCAAGCCACTCTAAACATGTCATGTTTGCTATGGCTGGTGGAATCCTATCTAATTGTTTACATCCCTTGAAATTCAATGTAGTAAGTGATGTCAATGATTGAAGGTCCAAATCCTCAATCTTCAATTGCTTGCAATCATTCAAACCAAGCTTTTCTAGAGATGCCAACTTGCCCAATCCGTGGGGCAAGTTCTCCAATGCCGCACATCCACTAAAAGTTAGAATCTTTAAGGCCTTGAGATTTTCAATGGATGCATGTCCCACCTTCAACTTCTTGCAACCTTCAAAGCCAAGCCACTCTAAACATGTCATGTTTGCTATGGCTAGTGGAATCCTTTCCAATTGTTCACATCCTTGGAAATTCAATGTAGTAAGTGATGTCAATGATTGAAGGTCCGAATCCTCAATCTTCAATTGCTTGCAATCATTCAAATAGAGCTCTTTTAGAGATGTCAACTTGCCCAATCCATGGGGCAAGTTCTCCAATGTCTCACATCCATTGAAGCGAAGAATCTTTAAGGCCTTGAGATTTTCAATGGATGCATGTCCCACCTTCAACTTCTTGCAACCTTGAAAGCCAAGCCACTCTAAACATGTCATGTTTGCTATGGCTGGTGGAATCCTATCCAATTGTTTACATCCCTTGAACTTCAATGTAGTAAGTGATGTCAATGATTGAAGGTCTGAATCCTCAATTTTCAAATTGCTTGCAATCATTCAAATAAAGCTTTTCTAGAGATGTCAACTTGCCCAATCCGTGGGGCAAGTTCTCCAATGTCTCACATCCATTGAAGCTTAGAATCTTTAAGGCCTTGAGATTTTCAAATGTCACATGAATTGATGTCAATCTTATGCATCTTTGGATGTATATTGATGTCAAGGATGTAATGTTTTGAAATCCAAGTGATATATTTGTGAGATTATCACATTTGTCTAATCGTAATGTCTTCAAGGGCATGTATTCAATTACAGTGTTTGGAAAGGTCTTCATCAATGGAAAGTTTTGTAATTCCAATACCTTGAGGTGGCGAAGTTCTTGTAGCTGAAATAGGGTTGTGAGATGGCTAATGTTGTTCAAGAAGATACCCCCATCATCATTATCATTTGTTTTGTATATAATTCGAAGGAATTTAAATTGATGAGTTCCTTGAATCAATTTGGCAACATCGCACAAGTCATTTGGTGCTTCAATATTTAGAAGCAACAAGTTGGGGAGGTCAACCTTCTCCATTGGGGTCAAACCTTTCTCTTTATTCACTCTTGTAATACAAATGCCTCGAGCATTTTGAAACTCCTGAATCACATAGTTTCTTATTTAAATGCTTACAAGTTAATGGACATTAACAATGTTGATCATCCTACAAACCAAACTTAACTCAATAAACATGTATTTTGAGATTTTGAATTGAACTAATATTTATATTGTACCATAAGCAAAACATATATTTATCAATTGAATTACATACCTCTTTTTTTGATGATTCTAATGACCTGAAAGTTTGTTTCCACGTTCTTCTACCTCCAAAGTTTGTTCTTGAGATTCTATGTCCCATATCACGTATTGAATCATGCATACTTATAAATCCACTAGCATCTATTTTGATAAGTGATTTGTCTTTCAAAGCCGCAATTATGGTTTTGGTGTTGTCATCCAAATAGTCTACTAGGGTATCTTCTTGAATGTCTTCAAACCATACATCTTTACAAAAGAAGCATGATATGTCCAAAAACACTTCTCGCTCCTCATCTCTTAGCATATCAAAACTAATCTCCAATCTTCTCCCCACATCCTCGGGGGCATCATATTCTCCTCTTTTCAATCTTTGTAAAGCTCGTTCCCACACACGAAGGCGCTTTTGTCCATTTAAACAAGAGCCCATAACTTCTAAGCTTAATGGATGGCCACTACAAGCTTCAACAATCTTCTTGATGAGTTGATTCATATGTGGTATCAATGGATGTTCATTCTTGAAGGCATGTTTGGAGAATATTTCTATAGATTAGTCATCATCAAGTATTGGAACTTCAAATTTGTTATCTTCTTTGATCATGCCTTTCAAGACCTTCCAATCACGGCTAGTAGCAATCACTTTGCTACCCTCTATACTAAACATTTCTGCTTCCAAAAATATATTCAATTGATGTTCTTCAGTGACATCATCTAGGATGAAGAGGACTTTTTTCTTTTGGAGCATCGATGTCAATATGAGTTTACCTTGAACGAGATCTTTTGCTTCTTGTTTTTGCCCCAATTCCTTCAAGATCCGATTCATTTTTGTCAAATAGTCACTTTTAAGATCACACATAGTTGTAGTCCACTTAGATGAATCATTGAATGGCATTGCCATATTTAGGCGATCCTTCAAAGCCTTCACTAGTGTTGTTTTTCCAATTCCACTCACTCCAATAACACCAACCATAGATTTATTCCGGAGAAAATTTTCTAAAGTCTTAACTTTCAAATCAAGACCACAACATTTGAAAAGTACTGAAGAATCAAGAATACCCTGTGTACATTACATTCATCACAATTAGCAAATTGAAAAATTACCTCTATCAACAAAGTTTAATGATCTCATTCAAAGAAATTGAAAATTGAATATACAACCATCCCTCTACTATGCATGGCTTTGAATATGGTGTTCAGTTTAAAACGTTTTTCAAATTTGTACATACCTTGATACATTCATCATTCTTTTTTGGAATATACAATCTCCATATATAATCAATGATAAATGCCCATAAACAATACATAGTCAATCTCCATATGTGCAACCACCATTGTCCAATGGTTATGATAGAAAATGAAAATAGATTGATATGTGAAAGTCGTTGATCTTTTCTCTTCAATGTCTTGCTAGTACACCGAGTCTTGAAGTCTTTCTTCTTTATCTCCATCAAACTTGTGTATAATTTTGCAAATGAGGGTCTTCTATTTGGATCCATAGACAAACAATCTTCAATTAATGACCGTAATTCTTGAGAAAATGAAGTGCCCTTTAAGGCCAATTTCTGCCTTTTAGCAATTTCAAAAGGGGTAGATAAAAAATCCTTACATTCTTTTCGAAGTAATATATCACAACAAATTAATCCAAAACTAAACACATCGGTTTTCAAAGGATTACATTCCATATTGGCCTTTAATGCCTCGGGAGCAATATATATACGAGTCCCAAGAACACCACTTGGCATAACAAAAGTATTGTCCTTCACTTCATTCTTGGAAATACCAAAATCAATCAATTTGGCAAACACATAACCATCTTCTTTTAACTCTGGACATTGCATGGTATTCACCACAACATTGGTTGGCTTCAAGTCACAATGTGCAACTTTCATATCATGAAGGTATAACACTCCACTAGCAATTTGTAGCATTATATCCAACTTAGCATGGAATGTAATCGACTTATTTGAATCCTCAAATAGCATTTGATGAAGATTCTTTTCACCTTTCTCCATTCCAAATTGAAGGTGATTCTTTCCATTTTCATCCTTAAAATAGCCACAATAGAATAACTTGATGATGTTTGGATGATTCAATTGTGCCATAATTTGCACTTCCTTCTCCACTTCCTTCTCCAATTTAGTGATATCAAATTCATCAACACCATCCGAGTCTAGTTTCTTAGTAATATTCTCAATGCCCAACCACTTTGTCAAAAATATGCTCCACCAGCGACTCTTCGCAAGAATTGTAGGAATTTTTCCAAAATCTGGTAATGGAACATTGGGAAGGAATTGAATTAGATCACTTTCTCCACGTTCTACCTTCAAGATGCATTCCCTCCATTGTAGCACGTACTTTGCTAATTCATAATCATATGATCCAAGTTGCATATTATGCAATTTGTTTTCCAATATTTTGCATAACTCCTCTTGATCTTCTTCAACTTCTACTAGGTCACATGGAAGAAAACTAGTGATACATGATTGAAAATCCACAATGTTCTTCATCCCTTTCAAACATGAATCAATGTTTGATGCAATGTCAAATAAACCCTCCAAGGAGGAAACCATTTCCAAAATCAACTCTCTAAATGCTTCTTTGTTTTGCATTTGAAGTAGAAGCACTAGAGACAAAGTTTGAGAACAACTTTCCACCAACATCTCAGCTTTTAAAGTGACTATACAAACATCTTTCAATAAAGGTTGAAAGGCTCTTGTATCCAATTCAAATATTTCTTGAAACCTTTGTACAAAATTCCTCAAATGATGTACCAATTTCTTGCATTGATTAGCATTGAACACTTGCTTTGAATGAACATTTTCTTCGCAATTTTTCAAAGCCTTCATGATCTCCATTTTTTTGAAAATATCCATATTGATGTCTTACATCACAAGTTTATCCAAAGAGCAAATCAAATATCTCTGCAAATGACAAATTAATCACCATTAGAATATCTACATCTCAATAGTTACTACAAGACTGCAATTATAATTGAACAAATTCACAAATATTTGTGATTGATCTATCTAGTTCAAGTAAGTTGGTGGAAGAAGTTGAACACTAAACAATAAGATTATTAATCAACCAATATCTCAAATATTTACAATGGAAGCAATGAAAATATAAAAAACATTCATATATCCAAAGAATAATTAGATAAGAATATAGTAAGCAACTATAATACATTGTGAATTATTTGCACGTAAAGTTATTGGCTGTGTTTACAACTACTAGTGATGCAAATAAAAAGGAGTTGCTTTCCAAAAACACTTTTCATCAAATGCCAAAAGATTCTATAGTTGTTCTAAGCTATCAAGTTCAACATTTTGTACCAAATAATGAATTAAAATTTGCAAAATCATTTTGCAACCACTTTGAAAATTAATAAAAAATTTCAAATATTAACATTATTTGATGAATTTATATTGAACACCTTGATTACAACAAATTGTTTATAGAAATGAGCAATTAAGTTGACATTCAAAGCATCTACCTTTGTAATACATTCAAAAGCAAAGAGCATAAATTCTTATTGAATCTCCAAAAGCAAGTACAAAGCTTGAAATACAATGAAACAAAACACCATCCAGAATAGAAAAGTGAAATAAAACATAAGATCAAATGCATTCCAATACCTAATATTTTTTACAATGTTGCTTGAAGTTGAAAAATTATAGATTGAATTGAAGGCATGAACTAGCTCAAAATGATGCATGATTTGAATGTTGTTGGAAATGTGAAACATGAATTGCTTTTTCATATATAAATCCCCATAATTGCCTTGATTGTACACCAACTAGACAAGATGGTGAGGCTATACATCCAAGTAATTATTTGCAACTTTTGGAAACTTCATTGCCAAATCAATGTCCCCTATACGAATCACAACACAAAAATTAAACATGAATCAAAGTGCATTAAATAAATGCTCGAGAACAAAAAAGCTTAAAAATATCATTGAATACAATATTGTTAATTTGTTGATTTGCACCAAAATTTATGACATACATGTATACAAAACTCTAAAATCTAGGACACATAGGTTTAAATTTTAAACTAATGTACACAAAACTCTAAAATCTAGGACACATAGGTTTAAATTTTGAACTAAACATCCTAATCAAAGTAGTGGTTGCCACTAATTCAAAAAAATTGAAGTTTAACCCTTTAAGATCCACACATCCAATGAATGCACCTTGATCAACCTTGATTGTAACTTTCAAAATAATTATTTTTTGACTTTGATATAAACCAAGAAAATGAAGCTTAGCAAGTCTTGTTTCTACTTCATTTGAAAAATGTCAAAAATGTCAAAATTTAAAAGAGTTATTGAAGTTGAAAGGTCCATGTGTTGGAATCCAAATACCACATTATGGTTTTCATTCTCATTTATATAAATTTAAATGAATTTGAAATTTAAATTATAAAATTACATTTCTCATTTTATCCATCATTCATGGTAAGAAGAATAGACTATTCTAATAAATTTTCAAATTGATATAATTTCATTTCTTCTTTTAGCTTTAAAAAAATCACAATAATTTGATTTTTCCATCAAAATTATTAGAAAAAACAACGTAAATTGAAAATGTAATTTTCAACTACTAAAAAATATTAAAACTTTATACATTATCCAAATAAATAAATAAATAAATATTGTATGATAGTTGAATTTAATATTCAAAAAATAAAATAACCAAATGAAATTTTTTCTCAATAATATCCATTGCTACTTGTACCTCCTGAAAAAATTTGAAGTGATTTGAATTGTTTTGCTATTTTCACTTATTTATATTCAATTTTTACAACAAAATTGATAATGATGACATTTTTGTACAAAACAAATTGAGGTTTCTCACAATAATATACAATTCATAATTTCAAGTAAGAAAATACTGGCTTGTTGTCTAAACACAATTTAAAAGGCTAAATTTAGTTTAAATATGATATTTGACCATTTAACAATGGATAAATCCATTAGGGATTAATGCCGATCACACTACTCCATCACAAGCCAATACAATATATCATTATTTTTTGACTCATATAAGGGTTTCAACAAAGTAAAGACTTAGGGTTTAGAAAGAAGAAGAATTGTCATTTTTCAATTTCACAATCACCCTAATCTAACTAATGAGGCAATAACTTACATTCCTCAAATATTTGACTTCATATTATAGAAGAACAATACTAGGTAAACATCACCAAGTAGACTTCACCACAACTTGAGACAACCTGAGACACATGCATGGATATAAGTTTGACATCCATATTGCAAAATAGGAATAGAACTTTAGAAGAAGAATGACACACGACACATGTTGAGACACATGGACAAAAGCTTGAGATCAATACCAATGGCTGAAGATCAAGATACACAGACATAAACTTGAAATCAGTATGGAATGGGACTATACAAACCACTCACCATAGCCAAAGCTTACAACACATGGACTTCTGCTTGAGAGAGATGGATACGGCAAAACAGTGTCTGCAATGAGAGAAGGAACAGCCATGCCTTGATTTCAGATTGGGTGCCTTGGAATCGATTCGACATTCACTGGAGATGCATGGTTATCCTCTCGTGGTTCAACATCTGAAAATTGCACAACAAAGTCAAGTTACCATTTGTTAATGCTTTCCTCAAGGCCTGTCTGCACGGTCCACGAAGAATTGAAGGTCTGGGAGTTCCATGCTAGTCAAAAGGGACTCCACAATACTGGTGCTGCATGCAAGCCTTCTCCGGAAGGTAGCTTGAGGTCCATGGAGTCAGGGACATAAGCTTGAGATGGATACGGCAAAACAGGAATAGCCCCTCAGCATGGCTAGCTTCAAAATCATAGACAGAAGCCATATAAAAGGTCGGGCGACACAGGACTAGCAAAACCACGAACTCACCACAACTTGAGATCGATTAGGTAGCAGGGCGGGGCAAACGACGGAGACGAGAGCAACGTCCGAGCAGGTCAGAACACGCGCAGCTCCACCCAAACACGTAGCATGAACCAAACCCTGGTGTTTGCTTGGGATTCTGTGGTTTCACTGTGCACCTACTGTTCATCTGCGACACGGCTGCCAGCACATCTCGAACTTCGTGTACGGTCCCACATGCACAGGTCACATAGACTTGTGTGCAACGAGACGATGCACCGTGGCCACGCGTTGATTTTAGATTGGGTGCCTTCCAATGGATTCCAGATGTGTGGTTATCTAGCGTCACGTTGTTCGCCGCCTGCAAATAGTTGCATAAAAAGTCCCAATGCTTGTTATTTTAGAGCAGGGTCCAACAAATAATTCAAGGCTTGACCGTGCCAGTCCAAGACTTGTTCGGCATTGCCCACAAAGAATTCAAGGCTTCGGAGTCACACGCCAGTCAAAAGGGACTCCACAATACTACTGTAGTGCTACGAGCCTTCATCGGAAGGGGACTAGCTTGAGGTACATGGACATAAGCTTGAGATCGATACGGCAAAACATGACTAGCCGGCTAGCTTCGAAAGCACGGACAGAAGCTTGAGATAGGTATGGCAAATGAGGACTAACAAAACCAATCACCATAAATAGCATCAGAAACATGGACAAAAGCTTGAAAACCATACAACAAAACAGGACTAGCGAAACTACGTACTTACCACAAATTGAGATCGATAAGGCAGCAGGGCGGGGCAGACGACGGAGACAAGAGGAACGTCCGAGCAGGTCAGAACAAGCGCAGCTCCACCCAAACAAGAAGCACAGCACCAAACCCTGGGGTTTGCTTGGGCTTCGGGGGTTTCTTTGTTCACCTGACTGTTCACCTGCAACTTGGCTGCCAGCCCATCTCCGACTTTGTCTGAGGTCCCACATGTACAGTTCACCTACCTGGCCGGACGTTAAACACACCCTCGAGCAAAAGGGTGTCAGGCGCAGTGGGGCCTGCTCCTCCTCTGTTCCCTCCGTCTGTTCCCTTCGCTCCCTGCCTTGGCTCCTCCTCTTCTCCCCTATCCTGTTCCCTTGCTCCCTTCCTTCCTTGACTCCTATCCATTGGCTACAGATTTTTTTCAACCTTAACTTTGTGTATTTGTCTTTAACCCCTAATTGTCTAAAGCACCAAATTTTTGCGTTTCAAATATTGTGAAGTTAAACAAAGCTTTAAGAATCAATTTTCTTTTCCTATGTGATCTCTAACATGTCTAGTTTGAATTTGTACAGTCACAATTCAAACAAAATTGATTCAACTTATCACAATGTTGGATTTTGTTCAATTTAAAGCAAATCTTGTGAAGCTAAAAACAAGCCTTAAACATTTAGGGGTTAAATGTTTTCTTTTGCATCAAATGTTTAACTTAAAATTTCATTCAAATACTTCTTAATTACCAATTCATTCCAAAAGCATGGTCATAGTCTTCATCAAGATTTGCTTTAAATTGAACAAAAGCCAACATTTTGATAAGTGGAATCAATTTTTTTGAATTGTAACAGTACGAATTCAAACTAGACATGTTAAAGATCACATAGGAAAAGAAAATTGATTCTTAAGGCTTTATTTAACTTCACAATATTTGAAACGCGAAAATTTGGTGCCTTGGGGGATAAAGGCAAAGACAGGAGGTTGAGGTTGAAGAAACTTGTGGCCAAAGGCAGAGAGCGAAGGGAACGGAAGGGTAGCAGGGGTCCCACTGCGCCTGACACCGCTCGAGGGGGGTGTTCAACGCCCCACGAAGAAACTGCACGCAAAGTCACATTGTCAGTTACTGTAATTGAAGGCATGGTCCCACAAATAATTCATGGATTGGCGGTCACCGTGCCAGTCGGAGGCCTAGCTACATGAACGGGACAAGAGGATTGTCTGCAAATGAGAAGACGTATGGGCCTCAGGTTGACAGGAAATGGTCGACTGGTAATCCAGTCGACGCCTCAAGTAACGAAGTACACGCAAAAGCACTGTCATCCAGTATTCTTATACCAATTACATTAATAGGCAATTTCGTTAAAATGGTGGTATTCCATTGAAATGGTGGTTTGGGGGACCAAAGAAGGTAAGAAATCTCTTGGAAAATGATGGCAGTGGGAGTGGAGACATACTTAAAGTACTGTTGATTTAGGTGCATGTGGGATAGAGTTGGGCATAGAATGACTTGGATATGGCATAAATAGTTGCCCCAAGAGACCTTGATGTAGCTCCTAGTAACGAAGTACACGCAAAAGCACTGTAATACAATATTCTTCTACCAATTACATTACAGCCAGGCTCCATTGTCCCCCGGAGGTCCAAAGCCTGGATGGGGGTCCGGACCTCCGATCTGGACCAGGGGGCCTCCATTGGGCTCCGGACCTCCGCATGGGACGATGCTTTTGGTGAAAATGGGTTTTACCATATGCTTACCAGCAACCAAGTTCTTGTAGTGACCCCTCTCTGGAAGGTTCCTCCTCTTTTTTTAATTTAAATATGATTTTAAAATGGAAAATGATTTTAAAATGAAAAATGTTATAAAAATTATTTAAAAATAGAAATTGTTTTCTAAATGATTTGAAATGATTTGAAAATGAAAAATGATTTAGAAATTAGCCCTTGAAATTATTGAATACTGTTGGGATTATTTGTTTTTAGAAATGAACTACTTATAAAATCAAAGAAATCCATATTAGAATTTTTCAAAATTTGGATTTAAGGTTTTGTAAATAATAATTACATTATGCACAAAATCCTAGTCCACAACAAATATTTTTTTCACTCACGTGGAATAATTTACAACTTATTTTTCAAGGTTAATTGTGTACTTTAGGTGTAATTATTAACTTTGCATAAATGGTATGGACAAAGTTATGGAGAAAAAGAAAATTAAGTTACAATGGAAACACATTACAAAATTAGCCCTTGAGATTATTGAATACCGTTGGGATTATTTGTTCTTAGAAATTTTAGTGTCAAAGACAGATTATGAAGTGTCCAGCAAGAACAATGTTCAGAAGTATGGCAAAACAGGTGATTGAAGAATTTGACAAGGCTTATTACTTTGGCACAAACTTATTGCACAAGAAGAAGGCTCCCTGCAGCCAGGTTACAAATTCACTACAGGGAGTAATTTGTCTCGAATTCATTACATGGAGTAATTTGCCTCAAATTCACTACAGCGAGTAAATGAGTTTGTTTGCATTCTCAAAAAAGGGAGTCCGACTCGCCCTCTAGCCCTCCTAAATTGCAAGGACTGGAGCAGGCCGGGTTGGACCTCCAGACCGGACCTTGAGCTCAATGGAGTCCCCCTGACCTCCGGAACCTGGAGGTCCAGAAGCCCAATGGAGCCTGGCTCTTAGAAGACCATCTCTCTGGATGTGTGGGCTTACTCTAAGCCATCAGAAACATGGAGAGAATACCGTAGCACATGGAAGAACAATTAAACATAATTTCCTTGAACCAAATGAGAGTCCATTGTTTTGGGAAGAAAAGCAGCGAAGACAATAAGACACATGCACATAGAAAGCAAACATGAGTTACAATGTTTATTGTAGTCCACATGAAATTTGATAAAAATCTATTACACGAAAATGAAAAGTTTTAAGTTTTCAAATTCCTTCTAGTGTAGAGTTAATCGTAAAGTTTGTCGTGTATTTGTGTCATAGGAAGGTTCAACTAAGAACAGAACGAAACAAACAAGGCACCAAACTCAATCAAACCTTAGTTGGGAGGTTTAGGGAATTTAGTTCTGTGTTTTTCCCAAACTCCGGCTCCTGGTCCTGCCTTGCTCACACTTTACGACTAACTTTAGTGTCTTGAAAATTTAGAGAAATTAAAACTGAAAAATCTATAACCACAAACTTGTTTCAGTCTTTTGTAAGTTGACTTGCTTGAAAGCTAGAAATTTCATCCAGTAACCCCTGCTCTAGTTATGTCTAGTTATATCAGGAAAGGACAAAAATCATGTCTCTATGCGAGTGACTTTCCCTTGAACTCAGTGAGTGTAAATGAGCCTTCACCATATTACTTTCATGTTCATGCTCCGGGGAGAATTGGGCATTCATTCGAGGTTTATTTGTGGTTCAATGGCTGTAACAGCATGAAACATGTACAAGTTTGTGTCATGTGGTTTGTGTATTTTCCAGCAGCCTTTGTTTACTAGCCATAGTAGGCGTTGCCCTCTTCATCTGAAACTGCAGGGGAGATCCATACCTAGGGTTGTTCTACGCAAAGCAAGCTGTCAGCTTATTGCTGTCTATCTTATAGAATGTCACACCAGCTACTTTGGCTTGATGATCCTGAGCTTCGCTCCGCAATTCAGTGATGTTGAGCAGCTCCCACTGACTGTAGTTGGAAGCTCATCGGGTGCTGCTCATATTCGATGCATACTTATTAATGTTGTGTGTGTAGGCGCATACTTATTAATGATCGTTTACACGGGCAGCTTACACAAGCGCAAAATTTCTTGTATGAATCATGAATGTAGACATGAGCGAACTTGCATCCACCATGAACAGGAAACAGAAGCGAGAGGTGTGAGCAATAATGTTGAAGGACTTCAAAAGTACCAAATTGAGAACTGGAAGGGATGTTATATTTAAACAAGAAAAGAATGAGAGAGCGTGTGCACAAGCAAACCAAATCGCTTCCGCTTCCGCTTGACTAAATGTTACTGGTTATTAACCCCTAAATGACATACCTATGATCATTGATTTCAAGCTTCACTGTCATCACTCAGTTTGTTGCCATTTTGCAACAAGATATGTATGAATTTTTTTAATTTATTTTCCAGAGATGAAACAAAATGTCTTCTTTGTTTCACTAGAATTTTAGATTTTTTTGTAAACAATTGATTTTTTTGTGAATTTTTGAAGATATAATGAAGGAAAATCATATCAAATAGAAAATTATTTCAAAAAATCTGAAAATTTCACGATGTGTGCATATTATAGTGATGAACAACATGATGTAAACTCATTTTCCATGCCATTCTATAATTAGAACGTAGTAGACATTAAAAATACATCCAAAGTTCAAATTGTAATAAAAAATTGTTTATTAGGAATTTTTTCAAAATTCAAATTGGAGTAGAAACTAGAGTGAATGAACTTTATTTTGTTAGTTGGTCTTAAATTCAAAAAATATCATTTTTGTAGAGAAATTTCAGATTTAAAGCAAGGAGCAACAACTTTCTAAAATACACTAAAATAGCATATTTTGTGATCCATTTTTTTTAGTAACTTCTCATTTATGTGAAGACAAACAATAGCATAACTCCAAACTCAACTAGATTATCTTCATAACCCAACATGGAAGGTCAACAAAAAAGAAGTGGATGAAAAATGCTTCCCAACTCTCTACAATTCAAGAATCATTCATCCAAAAGCCACAAAATGGCCTCGTCGTCGTTTTTGGGTTAATGTAAGGTAAAGGCTACCATTGAAACCTTTTGAGGACCTGATCCCGTGTCTTACATTGACCCGTGTCAGTACCAACCACTCATATATTTCAGAAAAGTCAAGAATGCGTAACTAATATTACCAACACTAATCATCAACCTCAACACTATTTGTCAACTAAATGAGAAATAAAGTGACTCAAATAATAGTGTAAGTAGTACTCAATGCAATATTATCCTAATTATCATTATTAATAAATCTAAATTTATCCTTCAAAATTACCAAAGTAACGGAATTCAACCAAGTTTGCAAAATTGAATGTACACCAACCAAACTAAGTAACAAACTCAACACTTGGAGGCACACTCAAAAGGCAAGGTATATAGAGAACCATCTACTTACAAATGGACTAATTCACTTCCTAAACAACCAATTCATAATGAGAACTTTAGGAAAATTATTATTTTACAATTCAATGAGTTTACTAATGAAAATGAAAATGAAAGACATGAAACAAACACACCATCCCACAACACGAAATTATAAAAAAATTCTACTTCGAGGGATTCTCAATCTCATATAAAGCACGGCCAGCAATTCCCTAATACATTTTTGGGACGGACTTCGCTGACGAGTTAGTATTTCAAGCTTTGATTCAATTCCAGGTTCTTCTTTTTAAACTAGGAATTAGGATTTCGAGCTTCGATTCCAGGTTCTCTGCTATTCTAATGAGAAATTATGGAACAATCAACCATTTCGCATTTTCATTTCATAAAAAAGTAATTTTTAAAGAATATTTTAAAACTACCTCAGTTGCCCACAAATCGTTGAAACTACCTAAGTTGCCCTCAGATCATAGAATAACTCTGTAACCATGCAGTCACAGAGTATGAAAATTGTTGGGCCTAAAATTACTCCTTATGCACATGCTGTGTGAAAATTACAAAGAAAAAAAATTCTAGTAGTAATGAATTGCTCAAAATTGCTATGTTGCCAATAAACATAGTTTGGTCCTTTATGGGTTAACATTTGAATGTTCACAAGGGACTGAAAACAAGAAGAGTTATTAACCCATGCTCTTTAGTGAAGGATGGATGTTTCAAGATTTTATCTTCACTTGTTTTTATTATGAAAGATTCTTGACAAGTCAATAGAACATTGGAGATATAGTAAGTCATTGTTTACCAAGCATTATATATGGATGCTATACTGTGCCATTGCAAAACAATGGTCTACATTGATAATCAAGACATAGTTTATTTTGCCAAATTTAATTTGTCACATGTAGAATGAAAATTGAATGAACTTTGAATGAGAAAGGACTTGAATTTGACTTGAATGTGATTAACTATTTTAAAGGTTGATGATCATAGAAATATATTGCTTCATCAAGATGTAAATGATAGCCATCTTATCACTTTCTCAAAAATGAAAAATGGTTGTTTACAATAGTATTCAGAGATGGTTTAAGACTTTAAGTTGTTTAATCCCTTAAAAACCAAAAGATAATTTATATATTCAAAATAGTGAAGATGTATTAAAGATTGCAACTTAGAAGAACATCGAAATAAACACTCTTTTTAGAAAATTATGAAATATAATTTATAGAGCATATCTAAATAGTTGGATTTTCCACTATATTTTTGAATGTGTAGCACTAGGATTTTTTAGCCAAAATTTCAAATTTGAAGTTATATACTTCTACTTATGCTAATTTTTAAAAAATGATTTCACTTCTTTATTTAAGCTGTGTTTGTTGAGTTATTTTTTAAACTCAAAAGCGAATTATTCATTGATATAAAATATAATTGTATCCTTTGAAATATAGAATATGCACACAACTAGTCTTGAAAATGTATATGTTACAAATGTTTAAGAAGTACTTAACACAAGAATCTACAAAAAAATCACATGGACGAAAACTCAAAATTTTAAGTGCATAGGATATATTTTTGTTCATCCATTGTTCACTCCAAATCTTTAAGGGATTAAAATGACTTGTCTCATAGCGCCAAATGTCTAGAGCTCAAAAACTCTATGTCTATTATAGATTCAATTGTTCAACAAAAATTGTGTCAACATAATTGACATCACCATTTGGAATATTTTACTTGGAATGAAATTTGAATGAAACATAAAATATGATACACTCTGTTACTCTAAGCAATACTCATGAGCTTCAACATCTATTATCCTTCAATTCTCATGTTTAATTATATTTTTCAAATACCTATACTCCAATTAGTACCTCCATTTATATTAGAATTAGAAACTTTCCTTGAAATTTTACCCACTATTTATCATGTCAGTAGTTCCAAAACTCAACTAGGTTAGAGCCATCCATCACCGACTAGCACCCCATTTGCATTCAATAGGATTACAAAAATGCAACAAAAGTTGGAACTAATAATTTTCAAACATGAATTATTGATTTCCTACCACCAATTCCTCCATTTTGCTCTTAACACATCTACTTTGGTTTGGAGTGCCAAAGTGAACAAGATCCTTCCCGTATATGACCCTCTTTGGATTGGCTTGTGTCCGTCTCTTTGTGTTGTGGTCTCTGTCCAATCCCCCAAGCCTCATGTGGCTAAGGATCCTTTGTTTTCTTCATTGGCAATAAATTCCTCTTTCATTTGTCTCAAAAAAAGGTGAACAAGATGTAGTCTCTTAAATGAACAGTTTTGGAATAGTCTACACATTGGAAATATTTCCTTCACCTTCCTACACTCCACATCATGTCTATAGTTGCTTATTTTGTCAACTATAGATGATAATATTTTAGTTTCCATGTCTAGGTTCACAATACACTAACTATCAGTTCTACCCGGTCATTGGCTCCAAGGTGTAAGCATCGCCACCTATGCTGCAAAATTGGACCACGTTACTAACAAGTGGCGAGGCACTTGCCGCCTTGTGAGATGTGGTGGTGCCATGGCCATCTAATGCTCCCCACCAAAAACTTGCTAAAATTGGATTGACCATCATTATTCAAATGGGGAATGCCACCGTGGTACTCCTATTATACTTGTTTTGAAGCAAAACTTTGAATCAACTTTTGTCCCACATGAACATAGTATTAAAGGGCTAGAAGTAGAAGTTCTGTCTCCTAAATTTTAGATGTCTATTACATGAACATGGTACTAAAAGGTTGAAAGTAGAAGCTTTATCTATTACATTGTAGATATCTAATACATGAACATGGTACTAAAGGGTTAAAAGTAAAAGCTTCATCTTCTACATTGTAGATATCTAATACATGAACATGGTACTAAAGGGTTAAAAGTAGAAGCTTTATCTTGTATTTTGTAAATATCTACTACATACGTACACAATATTAAAGGATTAAAAGTAGAAGCTTTATCACTTACTTTGTAGATATCTCTTAAGTAGAAATTCTTTTATCATTTTTATTTGCGGATTTTGTCCATCCTTCAAACATGTATGGAGTGTGCATTGTTGAAGAATTGCTTCCAAAGCGTCCCCACACACTTTGAAGGATAGGCATGGGTTTATTTGAGATATGATTTCTTGTCTCTATGATGCATCTCCAAAAATTCTCAATCTTCTGTCCAGTCCCTCGCTTTGGATCTTGCGGAATGTGCAAAAACAAAAAACACAGATGCTTCTCCTTGGCCTCACAAAAGTTCTTCCCCTTCTTTGCACGTCCCCCACTACCTTCCATTACCTCCACGTTAGCATCCACGGAGGTCATAGTCTACGTTGACCAAGTTAACGTGCCTATAAAATTGCCCTCTACAAAGACCCTCTATTGCCGAGCAAACGTGAGAGTGATGATAGGGACAATAAACATAGTAGCGTGATGGGATACTGGTGTTTTCACTAAAAATGCACGGCAAATAGAAAGTGCCATTGCCAAGGCCATTGGGAGGAGTTGGTGGCGATGCTCTAGGCCTACATACCTGTCAGAAACAGCTAAAGTCCTAGCAAGGGAAACTCCTATAGCACTGTACTATATAATATTGTACCGTGATTGCTTATGTGCTTCTTTGGGCTGCAAGGGCACTGTGGGGCCGCTGTGAGGCAGGAGGTCCATAAATGGACCATTTAAGGGCTAGAACTGAATTTTGGGGAGGTAAAACATCTTGAAATGTTTTGGAATATTTTTCCTTGAATGACAAGTGGGATTGACATCTAACCCAAATCATTTCATATTTTTTGGAGCTTTGTGGAATTAGTTACAAATTTTTGAAGTTGAAATGGCATAGGGTTCTAAAATGACTCAACTCCTAAAATGTGCATTGTTTGTACATTGTTGAAGGCTATGAAAAAGCAACATGTACAAATGGTGTACATTTAACTCATAAAGGACAAAGCTGCATTTTTTGGCAACATAAAATTTTTAGATAGGTACATGTAAGTGGATATTTCCATGTTTTGGGCCCAAACTTTAATAGAAGGTATACACTAGGAATATCTTTCATGTACACTACAATTCATGACATTTGGAAATATGGGTCAAAAGTTATGACCTAATATGTAGTTTGTTTCTCAACTTGAGTACTCTGAACAAATTAGAAAAATCACTTTTTTCAAGAAAAAATTTGAAATTGATTCTCAATATTTATGTATATGTAGAAAGCTTTTGAATCATTCCATTTTGATCAATGAGTCAAAAGTTACGAGGAGTTTTAGTTTGTAGGCAATAATGGATTTTCTACTCTAAAATAAAATTGGAAGTCCATTTGTTTTATTCAATTTTCAATGTCATTTGAAAAAAATAAAATTGTAGGATGCATATTGTTTATTACAACATTGCAACCATTGGAGTTGGTATTTTTCAATTCCATAGCTAAATTCTCAACAATTCAATATTTTGAATCATTGTCTACTTCTTTCTATTTACTAATTTTTTCCTATATGTTGTACAATTCCAAATGATCTTAAATTTTTCAAGTATGTAGCCAACTTGCCTTAAAGAATGACTCCAAATAAGCACAACCATTTTGGACATTTTTTCATACAAATGGGACCTTGTAAAGATCAGTTGCCTGTTTTTTTTCACATTTTTCCTAAGCCCTCCAAAATATTTTTGTCACTGCAGACGGTAATATCTTGCAATGTATACAATGAAAATTTCTGAATGTTTTTGCACATCTTCTAAAACCAGCGTGCTACAAGATCCTATAACTATATGTGTTTGAAAATGTTTTTATATTCTAAAATTTGATACTTCTACTAGAAATGACAATTTTTGAGCATTTTTGTTGACATTATAGTCAAAGAACTTTAGGGGTTAAGGAGATGAGTCATTTTGGAGCACAAGCCATTTTAGAACCTCCTACCTTACTGTACAATACTTTGAATCTAAGTTACTTCTTTGTAAAATGTTGAGAAAATTTTTGCCCTAAAAGACAAGGTTTAGCTAAATGGTTGGAGGCTTACCAATGAAATTGTACACACCAATGTCTTTCAACCCTTTTTTTTGGAATTTCTAAGAAAGTGCCAAGATGGCAATCACTTAAAATTTGATGGAGCATTGTTTTCCTATATTCATCCATCTTTTGGAAAAAAAAAGCACTTTTCAATGATATTCATGTACTTTTCATCCAAATTTAAGACTTCATCCACATTTTAAATAGAAATGGAAAATTTCTAGCAAAAATAGATTAATTTTATTTGGTGAAAAGTAGACATTTATTTTGGAATGGTACAATTTGGCCCCATGGTGCCAAAAAAGAAGGGGACTAGTGTCCTTTGAAGGGACTCCATCATTAAGGTTGAGGCACCAATTGTCAACCATGCCCATTACCCAAACAGTAGCAATGCACTATTTCCAAGCAAGGCTTGAACAGACTTCCCACCAAAGTTTAGAATGTTTTTTTTGGTCTTTTGCAAGGTTGGGACTAATAAGATTATTACACATTTCTTGAGTTAGAAAGCAAAAAAGTAGGAAGTAGTGCACAAGAAAATAATTTTTGAATGATCAAAATTAGAAGACTCTAAACATTGGCTACTGGTGAAGCGCACTTTTTGGCTCCCAAAATTCACAATACTTTCAATTCTAAAAATAAAATTCTAAAACATTTGCTATCCCCATATTTCCTATCTTCCTACATGGGAGAAATTTCCACCACCTCAAACTACATATGATCTATTCTAAAATTGCTTAAATGATTGGCTACTAGTGCCTTAGCCTTGGATGTATCCTTAGCACTGGAGAAGAACAATGATGCCCACTAGACCAAGAAAGATTGACATGTATTGCCACATTGAAGGGTAAATGTGAAATCTATCTTCTATTTTGTTCTACTTATAATTTGGTATTTCATCACACCTCCCAAGCGATCTAGAGCCTTTGATTGCAAATGTGAATTCAAAATTTGCAAATTTTATCATATATGGCAAATAAAAAATTTCAATGTTTTTGCAAGGATAAAACACGGGGCAATACATGGGTCAATCCTCCCTAGTTTGCCCATTGTGGCCCTCTTGTCTCCTTTAGTTTAAGGGACTTTCTACAACTTCCCTGTTGTAGAAATGAAGGGAACACATTTACACAAATTGTCCATGTTGAGAAAATCATTCTAAATCAAGCTTCACTAGAATGCGTGTTCTCCTCCTAACTTAACCCTTAAACGTCGAGGTAAACCGATGGATGACAAAGAATCTTTTAGTGTAGGACATAAGTGCAACTATTCATCCTTGAAATTTTGTGTGAAAAGAGGAGATCTTCTACATTACTTTGACTTCCAACAAATGCTATTGGATTTTTTTGACCAATGATTTTCAGGGTCGCCAGTCCATTGTTTAAGGGTTAATAGTCTGGCTCATCAAAACAAAGGAACAATGGCAATGAAGTGGATCTGTTTTATGAGGTTGCATTGTCCCAGAAAAACAGGGCTGAGGGTGGGATTGTTGCTAAAGCTTAACACAAGCAATCTCTGAAATACCCATTCCATAGGCCCACTTCTTTCTTTAAAATTTAAAAAAATTTTAAACACATGGACAAATTCCTTTGATAGAGGAAGCAGTGCAAGGAACCAACAGAACCAGTCCCTGGTGGAGTTTTTATCAGTTTTCAAGCATTGACCACTTTGCCTGCCTGCATTTCTCAGGGTCATTTTCTGGCAGAAAGTTGGTTTAATCCCTAAAGCCTCGAGGGTGTTTTCTGTCAAAAATCACTTAAAAATTACTTAGAACTACCACTTTTGCTGCGTTCACCTAAGAAAACCAAAAAGGTATGTTCTTTTAAAATCCAACCGTAGGATCTTGTATTTAACTTGTCTAAGAATATGTGGTAAAAAATTTATCAAATTTGACCGCATAGATTGCAAGATATTTGCATCCAAACTGAAGAAAACAAAAGTGTTTTTATGTTGAATAGTTGAGTTGAGAATCTAAGGAAAAAAATTCAACAAAAAAACACTTAATTTTCACTCATTAAATTTTTTAAAAGTAAAAGTAGGTTGAAGATTGAAGGAAAAACTAAATCATTAATAGCTTTACGATGGAATTGAAATACAATAATTCCAACAATGAGAATTTTCTAAAAAGCAAATCTAACCTTGTCTAAATTTTTTTGTGAATAATTGTAAAAATTGCATTCACAAATGAATCCTATAAGTTATTTTCTCAAGAAGATGCTTAGATTGCCCCAAAAACTAAGATATATCATAACTTTCTCATAACTAGTCCAAATATAATCAATCAAAGCTTCAAATGTAGACAAGAATATAAAAAAAAATTCTAAAATTCTTTTTTACTTTTTTTACTTTTTTTTTGTGCTGTTGGATGACTTTTGTTTTTGGCTTATTGTACCATAACTTTTTCTTCCGGGCACCAATTCCGGACACATAAATTATATATTCACAAAGCTCTTGGCAAAATTCACAACCTTAGAAAAATTCAGATGCATCTATTACAAAATGAGACAATAAGTTGTCCAAATTGTCCCCCGAGCAACCAGTTGGTCCTTTAAGGATTAAACACATAGGCAAATTCCTTTGATAGAGGAAACAATACAAGGAACCAATATAACTAGTATTGGGTGGATTTTTTTTTTATCAATTTTCAAGCATTTCCCATATTCATTTTTTGGTAGAAAATTGGTTTAAGAGCATATCTCCATGGTTGGCACTACAAAGAGGTGCAAGATTGTGCTCTTTGGCATGTTGTTCAGCTGCAATTGGACCATTAGGTGATCATCTACCCCCACAACGAAACAATGAACAAGCCATGCCAAGAGGGATAGGCACTACATCCCAGAAATCCAATTCACCACATCATCATATTGTCAAAACATGCACATTCAAAATTAGCCACAAAGAGTTACCAAGTGTTGAAAGTTAAATTATTTATTGTTCACTTTTAATGAAGCAAATAATAAGTAGTTGAACTTCCTAATTTTGAGGTATATTTTGCATCAATAGAATACCATTTTGAACTTATTTTGAGTTTGGTAGAGGGAAGAGAAGCTCATTATATTCATATGGAGTGGTAGTAGGTAGAACAACTTATGTGAGATATGTTCATTTGACTTCACTATGAGAGATGAAGCTCATACTAATTTTAAGTAACATATCCCACATGGATTGTTCTACTTCCTATCACCCTCTGTGAATACAAGGAGCTCCTCTTTATACTTTAAAACTCAAAGCAAGTTGATAATTTATTTTTGCATTGCATTTGAAGTCTAATAAAAGAACCTATAAGGTAGTGGACTCATGAAGTGACCCTTTACGGGCTGGTCGGCATTTTTGATGGTCTTTAGATGCATGAAATTATTTTTCTTTATTTTCACTTGAAGAAAAAATTATTTGGAACCTAACCCAAGTGGGTTCTTATTTTTCAGAGCATTTATGAATTACTTATGAATTTCCAAAGAATTCTGCTATAGGTATTATTTATGATCCCTAGGCCTTGCAAAACTCACACATGCGCTCTGAAAACAAGCACTGTAAGATGCAAAAAGTAATAGAGGAGGTTCCTGCATGCGATTTGTACTAAACTTAACTCCTAAAGTGCCAAGGCCTATTTTTGGTCAAAATCACTCAAAACTGCCATTTCTGCTCAATTCATTCAAGGCAACATAAAAAGTAGTTTTTAAAATCTAACCATAGGATCTTGTATCTTACTTGTATGAGATCATGTGGTAAAAATTTCATGAAGTTTGTCCATATGGATTAAAAGATATTAACATTCAAAGTTTGAGTGAATTTTTATTTTTTTAATGCACATACATGTTTTCAGAATTGGACCCACATTGACTCTAATTACGTCCCCTATCAAAGTATGAACAAATAATTGGTAAATGATAAACCGCTCTTTCATCATCAAAGGAACATTGATTACCCATTTACCAACCTGTTAAGGTCTATTTTAAAGCCAGCTAGGGGACTGTCTGAAGAAGAGGGGCGGAATTCCAGCCACCTACCTTGCTACAAATGCAAATGTTTTTCACCATTTCATATGTTCCAAGTTTTTTTTTCAAATATACATTTTTGGCCTTCGTCATGCCTGCTGTGGGGCATGCACGCTGGCCGAGTCCAGCCAAGCCCAATTCTTGAGCTGTTGTGGGCATGCCCTAAGAAAAAAAAGCTTTGCAACTTGCACTCAGATCCACCACTATAGGAAAACAGTTCAGGCATTAACCCATAAATGACGAAGGCCTGTTTCAAGCCTCTTGAAATTGGCTCTGAATTGAACAAAATGCCAACATTTTGATAAGTTGTATCAATTTTTTTGGATTTGTAAACCCTACAAATTCAAACTAGACATGTTAGAAATCTCATAGGAAAAAAATACACAACAATATCACTTATGGAATGAAAGAATATAATGTTTGATCATGAGGGTGTTAAAACTATGAAAATCTTTCAAATCTCTTTTTGCATGTCAAATTTAAAAAGTTGGTGATCAAAAAAATATGAGGTTCAAGGGCCTAACATGTATAACCCCAATTAATTTACGCCTCTTTAAAATCTACTCTATAATTTTTTTAAATGAATTTTGAATGTGATTTTTTCTCCAAGATCTAGTGTATTTGAGGCTCATTTCCAAGAGAGATTGTAATGGGTACCCTTTGCACAAAATTGTGAATAGAAGAATCATTGTCATTTATTTTCAAGATCAGATTTTTGATGCTAAAATTAGACTTCAATAAGAACTTTTCAAAAATATAATCTACAAACAATAGCAACTTGGTTAGGTTTTATTTAACTTCAAAGTTTTGCAAACACCAGATTTTAGTGCCTTGGGCATTTAGGGGTTAAGAACCGCCTCTATAGAGGTGCCCAAAACAATGTACATGAGATGTAGAAATGGAAATGACATCATGTGGTGAGAAATTGCCAACTCATGTGTGTGATTTTAGACTATTGAGAAGGTGATATGATTCATCATCATGTGTGATTTTACTCATAATAAAGGCTTGAATTTGGTGAGGTCTACAGAGTGACTTTAAAATGTCAAAAAACTGCAAGAAAAATTGCAAAAAACACATCTAAGGCTAAACCTCCTCCTCCTAAAATGCTTCTTAGTCACTCATAACTTCTTGGATTGATGTGAAATTTTAACTACGCAAACTAGACTAGTATGTGCAACTTTTCCAAATTTTTATTATTAAAAATGGACATTGTATGGAGAAGAAATAGGCCACCAAAGTTCACTGTAATCCAAAAATGTCAGGATTTGAAACTTTGAATTGCTCCCAAACATTCAAAACAACTTGGATCGACATGAAAATCTTACCACAATAACTAGGCTTTAAGGAAAACATAATCCAACAAATTTTATTGAAAACTAACATTGGATGGAGATACAAGACCCCCAAGTTGCAGCCATCAAATGTAGTTTTGTGGATTCAAATTGAACCTATGAGCTTTGATTGACTTCCAAAAAATTTGTACATCTTGTATTGATTTCGAATTTTACCACACAAATTAGAAGAGAGAATGCAAATTTCCCAACAAGTTTTATTGAATTTAGACATCATATGCAAAAGTTACAATACTTTGAATTGGATTTGAAACTAAGGTGAAGGCACCCAAAACCGTCAAAATAAGGAATGCAGCATAGTTGGAGGTCTATTTTCTTAAAACTAATATCATTGTAGTATTAGCAAGAGAAAATCATGAATATTAAAAAATATATATATTTTTGATTTGATATGTAATTTTTATGATTTTTCAAAGTGGCGGGTCTCTAGACCACTGGAATTGTCCCATAGGTGTACTAAAAACTAAACTGCGCAAAATTCAACTGTTAGCAAATCAAAGTTCAATATGTGTCCTTCAAGTGCGTCAACAAATCAAAGTTAAACATGTGTAAGACACATTAATGAAACTCTAAGGACACTTTAAGGGCACTCTATGGAACAAGGATTAGGTACAGGGATGGAATTGGATGTTTCTACCTCATATGAGGAAACCCTAAGGTGCTTAGCAGTTGCAATATATTTTGATTTACAATTGGGAGTAAATTGAATGGTAACATACAATGGATCGTTCTTAAACTCACTAACTCCATTCAATGGCATGTTTTGATTGATTACAATTGCACCTATGAGCATTAATAGGGACCCATGCACTTCTAACTTTGAAAAACCATATCTTATTCATTTCAAGTCAAAAAATTAAACATAAAATTCCCATTGTTATATTTCTCATTTCTCTTTCTTCTACAAAAATGTAAAAAACTTTAGATCCACCCATTTTTGTACAGAGGTCTTTTTTTCCTTAGATGAGCGCTTTCTCAACCTTAAGTTTACTTGTACTGTGCAGTATTGTGACTGGACCATCCAAGCAGCACCAGCAAAATAAAATGAACATCGGAGAGCATTGCCACCTGGACTTACAATCGGCACAGTAATAATTAAATTAACCCTTAAAAGGATCAAACTGTATTTTTTTTTGGCAACAAAGTGATTTTTGGGTAGCTCACTATGAATGGATTTTATTTTACATGGTTAAAAATTTATTGTATGATATGTAATTTTCATTGCTTGGTAGGCAACTTTTACAGCAAAAAAATTCTTTAAGAAATATTTTTACAAAAAATAAAAATTTGAAATTGATTCTCTACATTTATAGATAGGTAGAAAACTTTGAGTCATTTCATTTTAATTGATGAGATGAAAATTATGAGGAGTTTTAGTTGTGGGTAGTTTGTTGGTAGTTATAGAATATCTACTCTAAGATAAACTTTGAAGTTCTTTATTTAAATCAATTTCAATATTTTTAGAAAAAAAAATAGACATGTTAGGTGTAGATTGTTTATTACACCATTACAACCATTGGGATTGGCATTTTTCAATTCCATGAATGAATTGTTAACAATTTAGTATTTTGAATCATTCTCTACTTCTTTCTATTGACTATTTTTCCCCATATGTTGTATAATTCCAAATGATTTAAAAAATTTCAAGCATGTAGACAACTTGCTTTGAAGAATGAACCCAAAGAATTACAAACATTTTGGACATTTTTTATAATGATTTGGCCTTGTGAAGTGCAACTACTTGAGTTTTTGGTAGGTCAAAAAAAGGATTTTTTGTCAATTCAAATGATAATATCTTGCAATCTACATGGTGGAAATTTATGAAATTTCTTCCACATCTTTTGAAATCAACTTACTACAAGATCCTACGGTTATACGTGTTCAAAAATGTTTTTTTTCCTAAAATTTGGTACTTGTACTAAAAATGGCAGTTTTTGAGGATTTTTGGTGAAAACATAGTCAAAATCCTTTAGGGGCTAAAATATGAAGATATCTATTTTACAAAGTTGGGTCATACAACATTTTAGATTGAACCCTTCAAAGATCATTATCACCCTTGCTACTTCATAGGGTATTTTTGTACATGAAAAATGTGCGTATGGATGTTTCCTACAAATCTTTGCAATCAAATTGGAAAAACTAATCTCCAATGGTGTTCGATCAATTATCGTGTAACTAAATTCATGAATATTAAATGAAACAATTCATAAAATATAGAATTTCAGTATGTTGAAACTAAAATTTGGTATGCTTGATTGGGATTGCCTAAGAATTGAATGCTAATTATGCAAGACAAAAGATGCCAATTCTATTCTATATTATGTAAAAATATTTGAATGGCACAATAGGCAATTTGTAAGATTATTGTTCCCTATTGTACAGTACAGGAATCACTACCAAGTGACTCAAATTTGGAGCCTGCTTAGGGGAAATACAACATGCTGCATTGCACAAGCACAGAAGGGGTTCACTTTGTTTTTTCACAAACAGGCTCCACCGACAAGTTAACTTGCATACTCTCAATGAGCCGATGTTATGGTTTGGAATGATCAAATTCTGAGAAAAGCAAATCTTGACTGAATGCTCAGCTTTCAAATGAAAAGTGGAAAGAGGAGTCCAATATGATTGTGGATTACAACAGAGCTGTTGTTTCAAATATTCATCACACATAGAAGTGCCAGAGCCTAAAGACAATAAGGTAGGAGGTGCATAGATCGTCCACCTAAGAGCTGAAACTGAATTTTAGGGAAGTGAAGCTTCCTGAAATATTTATCAACAAATTTTCCTTGGAAAACAAGAGGAATTGGCATCTAACTCAAGTTGTTTTATATTTTTTGGAGCATTGTAGAATTAGTTATCAAATTTTGAAGTTGAAATGGCCTAGGGCTTTAAAATGGCTCACCTCCTAAAATGTACACTTTTTGTAAATTGTTGAAGCTCATAAATAAGCAACATGTACAAATAATGTACACTTGAAGACATGAGCGATTTTAGACCCTGTCCACTTTTAGAACCTCCTACCTTAGCTTAGTATGTATGTATTGCCATTGCTTTTCAGTTGAGTAGTGGCGCTAAAACTTTTTGGGAGTGGATGAGATGAATTGCATCTCCTCTTCTCCAGTTAGTGAATATAACCTGGCTTTGAATCACTGATTGTAGAGAAGATCAATCAGAGTCTTGTTTCTATTTCATGTTCACAATAATATTCAAATGGATGTACTGGAATGCCAGTACTGGAATGCCAGTACTGGAATGCCAGTACTGGAATGCCAGTACTTATGCCAGCCAACCATCCGATGATCTCCATTTCAACAAAGCCATTGAACAAATTGGTATACACTCTAAGGTAGAAGCATTAGTAGTGGATCACTTAAGTGAATTTCCACCAGATGGTGAGGAGTATGAGGTGGTGGAAATCTTTTCCATGTAGGAAGATAGGAAATATAGGGAGTGTAAATTTTTCAGAATTTTATTCCTGAATTTGAAGTTACAGTGAATTTTGGGAGGCAAAAAGTATTGTTGACCCATATTCAATGTTTAGAGTATTTTAATTCCAATTGTTGAAGAACTACTTTCCTGTTTTCTACTCCTTATTCTCTTGTTCACTGCTTTTAGACATGTGTCACAATCATATTAGTCCTAATCTTGAAAAGGACAAAAAAGCACATATTTCAAGCTTGAGTTCCAGTCTCACATTACAAAACATTTGCATTTGTAGCATAGGTTCTTTTATTAGACTTCGAATGCAATTGAAAAATAAATTATCATCTTGCTTCGAGTTTTAAAGTATAAAGAGGAGCTCCTTCTATTCACAGAGGGTGGTAGGAAGTAGAACAATCCATGTGGGATATGTTACTTAAAATTAGCTTCACCTCTCATAGTGAAGTCAAATGAACATATCCCACACAAGTTGTTCTACCTACTACCACTCCATACGAATATAATGAGCTTCTTTTCCCTCTACCAAACTCAATGGAAAGTTCAAAATGGTATTCTATTGATGCAAAGTATACCTCAAAATTTAGGGAGTTCAACTACTTAATACTTGTTTCATTAAAAGTGAACAATAAATAGTTTAATCTTCAACACTTGGTACCTCTTTGTGGCATATTTTGGATGTGCATGTTTTGACAATATGATGATGTGGTGGATTGGATTTCTAGAATATAGTGCCTATCTCTCTTCGCATGCCTTGCTCATTGTTTCATTGTGGGGTAAATGATCACCATATAGTCCAATTGCAGCTGAACAACATACCAAAGAGCACAATCTTACACTTCTTTGTAGTGCCAGCTGTGGGGATACACTCTTAAACCAATTTTCTACCAAAAAATGAACATGAGAAATGCTTGAAAATTGAATAAAAAAAATCCACCCAATACTAGTTCTGTTGGTTCCTTGTATTGTTTCCTCTATCAAAGGAATTTGCCTATGTGTTTAACCCTTAAAGAACCAATTGGCTACTCGGGGGACAATTTGGACAATTTATTGTCTCATTTTGTAATGGATGCATCTGAATTTTTTTAAGGTTGTGAAATTTGCCAAGAGCTTTGTGAATATATAATTGTTGGGATTATTGTATTTCAATTCCATCTTAAAGCTATTAATGATTTAGTTTTTCCTTCAATCTTCGACCTACTTTTACTTTAAAAAAATTAATGAGTGAAAATTAAGTGTTTTTTTGTTGAAATTTTTTCCTTAGATTCTCAACTCAACTATTCAACATAAAAACACTTAGAAAATCAAAATTAATAGTGCAAAAACTTTTAGTTAAGAAGATTCAAATTTGATAAATGTTTTACCACATATTCTCAAACAAGTTAAATACAAGATCCTACGGTTGGATTTTGAAAGAACATACTTTTTTAAATTTCTTAGGTGAATGTAGCAAAAGTAATAGTTCTAAGTGATTTTTGACCGAAAACACCCTCAAAACTTTGGGGATTAAACCAACTTTCTGCCAGAAAATGACCATGAGAAATGCATGCAGGCAAAGTGGTCAATGCTTAAAAACTGATAAAAACTCCACCAGGGACTGGTTCTGTTGGTTCCTTGCACTGTTTCCTCTATCAAAAGAATATGTCCATGTGTTTAAAATTTTTAAAGAAAGAAGTGGGCTTGCTTGTGTTGAGCTTAGCAACAATCCCACCCTCAGCCCTGTTTTTCTGGGACAATGCAACCTCATAAAACAGATTCGCTTCATTGCCATTGTTCCTTTGTTTTGATGAGCCAGACTATTAACCCAGACTGGTGCCCCTAAAAATCATTGGTCCAAAAAATCCAATAGCACTTGTTGGAAGTCAAAGTAATGTAGAAGATCTCCCCTTTTCAAACAAAATCTCAAGGATGAATAGTTGCACTTATGTCTTACATTAAAAGATTCTTTGTCATCCATCGGAACAACAAACATTTGGCTCGACGTTTAAGGGTTAAGTTAGGAGGAGAGCACACATTCTTAGTGAAGTCTGATCTAGAATGATTTTCTCAATATGGACAATTTGTATACATGTGTTCCCTTCATTTCCACTACACAGAACTTGTAGAGAGTACCCCAATGTAAAGGAGACAAGGGGGCCACAATGGGCAAACTAGGGTGTATTGCCCCGTGTTTTATCCTTGCATTAAACATTGAAATTTTTTATTTGCCACATATGATAAAATTTGCAAATTTTGAATTCACATTTGCAATCAAAGGCCTTGGATCTCTTGGGAGGTGTGATGAAATACCAAATTATAAGTAGGACAAAATAGGAGACAGTTTTCACATTTACCCTTCAATGTGGCAATACAAGTCAATCTTCCTTGGTCCAGTGGGCATCATTGTTCTTCTCCAATGCTAAGGATACATCTAAGGTTAAGGCACTAATAGCCAATCATTTAAGCAATTTTAGAATAGATCATATGTAGTTTGAGGTGGTGGAAATTTCTCCCATGTAGGAAGATAGGAAATATGAGGATAGCAAAAGTTTTAGAATTTTATTTTCAGAATTGAAAGTATTGTGAATTTTGGGAGCCAAAAAGTGTGCTTCACCAGTAGCCAATGTTTAGAGTCTTCTAATTTTGATCATTCAAAAATTATTTTCTTATGCACTACTTCCTACTTTTTTGCTTCCTAACACAAAAAATGTGTAATAATCTTATTAGTCCAAACCTTATAAAAGATCGCAAAAGAAACACAATCCAAGCTTTAGTCGGAAGTATGTTCAAGCCTTGCTTAGAAATAGTGCATTGCTAACAATTTGAAGCAACTTTAAACATGTTATGTTTGCTATGGCTGGTGGAATTCTTTCCTATTGTTCACATCCCTTGAAATCCAATGTAGTAAGTAATGTCAATGATTCAAGGTCCGAATCCTCAATCTTCAATTGCTTGCAATCAGTCAAATAGAGCTCTTCTAGAGATGCCAACTTGCCCAATCCATGGGGCAAGTTCTCCAATGTCTCACATCCATAAAAATTTAGAATCTTTAAAGCCTTGAGATTTTCAAAGGATGCATGTCCCACCTTCAACTTTTTGCATCCTTCGAAGCCAAGCCACTCTAAACATGTCATGTTTGCTGTGGCTGGTGGAATTCTTTCCAATTGTTCACATCCCTTGAAATCCAATGTAGTAAGTGATGTCAATGATTCAAGGTCCGAATCCTCAATCTTCAATTGCTTGCAATCAGTCAAATAGAGCTTCTCTAGAGATGCCAACTTGCCAAATCCATGGGGCAAGTTCACCAATGTCTCACATCCATAAAAATTTAGAATCTTTAAAGCCTTGAGATTTTCAAAGGATGCATGTTCCACCTTCAACTTCTTGCAACCTTCAAAGCCAAGCCACTCTAAACATGTCATGTTTGCTGTGGCTGGTGGAATTCTTTCCAATTGTTCACATCCCTTGAAACTCAATGCAGTAAGCGATGTCAATGATTCAAGGTCCGAATCCACAATCTTCAATTGCTTGCAATCATTCAAACCGAGCTTCTCTAGAGATGCCAACTTGCCCAATCCATGGGGCAAGTTCTCCAATGTCTCACATTGATAGAAGATTAGAATCTTTAAGGCCTTGAGATTTTCAAAGGATGCATGTCCCACCTTCAACTTCTTGCAACCTTCGAAGAGAAGTGTCTCTAAACATGTCATGTTTGCTATGGCTGGTGGAATTCTTTCCAATTGTTCACATCCCTTGAAATCCAATGTAGTAAGTGATGTCAATGATTCAAGGTCCGAATCCTCAATCTTCAATTGCTTGCAATCAGTCAAATAGAGCTTCTCTAGAGATGCCAACTTGCCAAATCCATTGGGCAAGTTCTCCAATGTCTCACATCCATAGAAGAATTGAATCTTTAAGGCCTTGAGATTTTCAAAGGATGCATGTCCCACCTTCAACTTCTTGCAACCTTGGAAGCGAAGCGTCTCTAAACATGTCATGTTTGCTGTGGCTAGTGGAATTCTTTCCAATTGTTCACATCCCTTGAAATCCAATGTAGTAAGTGATGTCAGTGATTCAAGGTCCGAATCCACAATCTTCAATTGCTTGCAATTAGTCAAATAGAGCTTCTCTAGGGATGCCAACTTGCCCAATCCATGGGGCAAGTTCTCCAATGTCTCACATCCATAAAAATTTAGAATCTTTAAAGCCTTGAGATTTTCAAAGGATGCATGTCCCACCTTCAACTTCTTACAACCTTCAAAGCCAAGCCACTCTAAACATGTCATGTTTGCTATGGCTGGTGGAATTCTTTCCAATTGTTCACATCCCTTGAAATTCAATGTAGTAAGTGATGTCAATGATTCAAGGTCCGAATCCTCAATCTTCAATTGCTTGCAATCAGTCAAATAGAGCTTCTCTAAAGATGCCAACTTGACCAATCCATGGGGCAAGTTCTCCAATGTCTCACATCCATAGAAGGATAGAATCTTTAAGGCCTTGAGATTTTCAAAGGATGCATGTCCCACCTTCAACTTCTTGCACCCTTCGAAGAGAAGCGTCTGTAAACATGTCATGTTTGCTATGGCTAGTGGAATTCTTTCCAATTGTTCACATCCCTTGAAACTCAATGTAGTAAGTGATGTCAATGATTCAAGGTTCGAATCCTCAATCTTCAATTTCTTGCAATCAGTCAAATAGAGCTCTTCTAGAGATGCCAACTTGCCCAATCCATGGGGCAAGTTCTCCAATGTCTCACATCCATAAAAATTTAGAATCTTTAAAGCCTTGAGATTTTCAAAGGATGCATGTCCCACCTTCAACTTTTTGCATCCTTCAAAGCCAAGCCACTCTAAACATGTCATGTTTGCTGTGGCTGGTGGAATTCTTTCTAATTGTTCACATCCCTTGAAATCCAATGTAGTAAGTGATGTCAATGATGCAAGGTCCGAATCCTCAATCTTCAATTGCTTGCAATCAATCAAACCGAGCTTCTCTAGAGATGCCAACTTGCCCAATCTATGGGGTAAGTTCTCCAATGTCTCACATCCATAGAAGGATAGAATCTTTAAGGCCTTGAGGTTTTCAAAGGATGCATGTCCCACCTTCAACTTCTTGCAACCTTCGAAGCCAAGCCACTCTAAACATGTCATGTTTGCTATGGCTAGTGGAATTCTTTCCAATTGTTCACATCCCTTGAAATACAATGTAATAAGTGATGTCAATGATTCAAGGTCCGAATCCTCAATCTTCAATTGCTTGCAATCATTCAAATAGAGGTTCTCTAGAGATGCCAACTTGCCGAATCCGTGGGGCAAGTTCTCCAATGTCTCACATCCATGAAAATCTAGATTCTTCAAAGCCTTGAGATTTTCAAAGGATGCATGTCCCACCTTCAACTTCTTACATCCTTCGAAGCCAAGCCACTCTAAACATGTCATGTTTGCTATGGCTAGTGGAATTCTTTCCAATTGTTCACATCCCTTGAAATCCAATGTAGTAAGTGATGTCAATGATTCAAGGTCCGAATCCTCAATCTTCAATTGCTTGCAATCATTCAAATAGAAGTTCTCTAGAGATGCCAACTTGCCGAATCCGTGGGGCAAGTTCTCTAATGTCTCACATCCATGAAAATCTAGATTCTTTAAAGCCTTGAGATTTTCAAAGGATGCATGTCCTACCTTCAACTGCTTGCAACCTTGGAAGCGAAGCCATTCTAAACATGTCATGTTTGCTGTGGCTGGTGGAATTCTTTCCAATTGTTCACATCCCTTGAAATCCAATGTAGTAAGTGATGTCAATGATTCAAGGTCCGAATCCTCAATCTTCAATTGCTTGCAATCATTCAAACCGAGCTTTTCTAGAGATGCCAACGTGCCCAATCCGTGGGGCAAGTTTTTCAATGTCTCACATCCATAGAACGTTAGAATCTTTAAGGCCTTGAGATTTTCAAAGGATGCATGGATTGATGTCAATTTTATGGATCTTTGGATGTATATTGATGTCAAGGATGTTATGTTTTGGAATCCGGGTGATATATTTGTAAGATTATCACATTTGTCTAAGTGTAATGTCTTCAAGGGCATGTGTTCAATTGTAGTGTTTGGAAAGGTCTTCATATAAGGAAAGTTTTGTAATTTTAAAACTGTGAGTTGGCGAAGTTCTTGTAGCTGTAAGAGGGTTGTGAGCTGTCTAATTTTTTTCAAAGAGATATCCCCATCATCAATATCATTTGTTTTGTACATAATCCGAAGGAATTTAAGTTGATGAGTTCCTTGAATCAATTTGAAAATATCACGCAAGTCATTTGGTGCTTCAATATTTAGAAGCAACAGATTGGGGAGGTCAACCTTCTCCATTGGGGTCAAATCTTTCTCTTTATTCACTCTTGTAATACAAATGCCTCGAGCATTTTGAAATTCCTGAATCACATAGTTTCATTGTTAAATGCTTACAAGTTCATGGGCATGAATAAAGTTGATCATCCTACAAACCCAATTAATCTCAATAAACATGCATTTTGAGATTTTGAATTGAAACAATATTTATATTGCACCTTAAGCAAAACATATAATATCAATTGAATTACATACCTCTTTTTCTGATGATTCTAATGACCTGAAAGTTTGGTTCCACGTTCTTCTACCTCCAAATCTTGTTCTTGAGACTCTACGTCCCATATCACGTATTGAATCATGCATACTTATAAATCCACTAGCATCTATTTTGATAAGTGATTTATCTTTCAAAGCTGCAATTATGGTTTTGGTGTTGTCATCCAAATAGTCCACTAGGGTATCTTCTCGAATGTCCTCATACCATACATCTTTACAAAAGAAGCATGATATGTCCAAAAACACTTCTTGCTCATCATCTCTTAGCATATCAAAACTAATCTCCAATCTTCTCCCCACATCCTCTGCAACATCATATTCTCCTCTTTTCAATCTTTGTAAAGCTCGTTCCCACACACGAAGGCGCTTTTGCCCATTTAAACAAGAGCCCATAACTTCTAAGCTTAATGGATGGCCACCACAAGCTTCAACAATCTTCTTGGTGAGTTGATTCATATGTGGTATCAATGGACGTTCATTCTTGAAGGCATGGTTGGAGAATATTTCTATAGATTGGTCATAATTGAGCATTGGAACCTCAAATTTGCTATCTTCTTTGATCATGCCTTTCAAGACCTTCCAATCACGGCTAGTAACAATCACTTTGCTACCCTCAATACTAAACATTTCTGCTTCCAAAAACATATTCAATTGATGTTCTTCAGTGACATCATCTAGGATGAAGAGGATTTTATCCTTTTGGAGCATCGATGTCAATATGAGTTTACCTTGAACGAGATCTTTTGCTTCTTGTTTTTGCCCCAATTCCTTCAAGATCCGATTCATTTCCGTCAAATAGTCACTTTTAAGATCACACATAATTGTAGTGTACTTAGATGAATCATTGAATGGCATTGCCTTATATAGGCGATCTTTCAAAGCCTCCACTAGTGTTGTTTTTCCAATTCCACTCACTCCAATAACACCAACCATAGATTTATTCCGGAGAAAATTTTCTAAAACTTTAACTTCCAAATCAAGACCACAACCTTTGAAAAGTATTGATGAATCAATAAGACCCTGTGCACATCATACTCATCACAATTAGCAAATTGAAAAATTACCTCTATCAACAAAGTTTAATGATCTCATTCCAAAAAATTGAAAATTGAATATACAATCATCCCTCTAGTATGCATGGCTTTCAATATGGTATTAAGTTCAAAACACTTTTCAAATTTGTACATACCTTGATACATTCATCATTCTTTTTTGGAATACACAATCTCCATACATAATCAATGATAAATGCCCATAAACAATACATAGTCAATCTCCATATGTGCATCCACCATTGTCCAATGGTTATGATAGAAAATGAAAATAGATTGATATGTGAAAGTCGTCCATCTTCTGTCATCAATGTCTTGCTAGTACACCGAGTCTTGAAGTCTTTCTTCTTTATCTCCATCAAACTTGTGTATATCTTTGCAAATGAAGGTCTTTGATTTGGATCCATAGACAAACAACCTTCAATTAATGACCGTAATTCTTGAGAAAATGAAGTGCCCATTAAGGCCAATTTTTGCCTTTTAGCAATTTCAAAAGGACTAGATAAAAAATCCTTGCATTCTTTTTGGAGTAATATATCACAACAAATTAATCCAAAACTAAACACATCGGTTTTCAAAGGATCAAACTCCGTATCTGCCTTTAATGCCTCGGGAGCAATATATACACGAGTCCCACAAATACCACTTGGCATAACAAAAGAATTGTCCTTCACTTCATTCTTGGAAATACCAAAATCAATCAATTTGGCAAACACATAACCATCTTCTTTTAACTCTGGACATTGCATGGTATTCACCACAACATTAGCTGGCTTCAAGTCACGATGTGCAACTTTCATATCATGAAGGTATAACACTCCACTAGCAATTTGTAGCATTATATCGAACTTGGCATGGAATGTAATCGCCGTATTTGAATCCTCAAATAGCATTTGATGAAGATTCTTTTCACCTTTCTCCATTCCAAATTGAAGGTAATTTCCATTTTCATCCTTAAAATAGCCACAATAGAATAACTTGATGATGTTTGGATGATTCAATTGTGCCATAATCCGCACTTCCTTCTCCAATTTTGTGATATCAGATTCATCATAACCATCCAAGTCTATTTGCTTTGTGATATTCTCAATGCCCAACCACTTTGTCAAAAATATACTTCCAGTATTTCCAATAGTTTTAGGAATTTTTCCAAAATTTGGTAATGGAACATTGGAAAGAAATTGAATTAGATCACTTTCGCCACGTTCTACCTTCAAGATGCATTCCCTCCATTGTAGCATGTACTTTGCCAACTTAAAATCATGTGATCCAGATTGCATATTATGCAAATTGTTTTCCAATATTTTGCATAACTCGTCTTGATCTTCTTCAACTTCTACTAGATCACATGGGAGAAAACTATTGATAAATGATTGAAAATCCACAATATTCTCCATCCCTTTCAAACATGAATCAATGTTTGATGCAATGTCAAATAATCCCTCCAAGGAGGAAACCATTTCCAAAAGCAATTCTCTAAATGCTTCTTTGTTTTGCATTTGAAGTAGAGGCGCTAGAGACGAAGTTTGAGAACAACTTTCCACCAACATTAGAGCTTTTGAAGTGACTTTACAAGCATCTTTCAATAAAGGTTGAAAGGCTCTTGTATCCAACTCAAATATTTCTTGAAACTTTTGTACAAAATTCCTCAAATGATGTACCAAATTCTTGCATTGATTAGCATTGAACACTTGATTTGAATAAACAATTTCTTCACAATTTTCCAAAGCCTTCATAGTCTCCTTTTTCTTGGATATATCCATATTGATGTTGTATATCACAAGTTTATCCAAAGAGTAGGCCAAATATCTCTGCAAATGACAAATTAATCATTGTTAGAATATCCACACCTCAATAGCTACTATAAGACTACAATTATAATTGAACAAATTAACAAATATTTGTGATTGATCCACATAGTTCAAGTAAGTTGGTGAAAAAAGTTGAACACCAAATAATAAGATTATTAATCAATCAATAACTCAAATATTTATAATGAAAGCAATGAAGATACAAAAGACATTCATATAATAAAAAAAAATAAGTCAATAAGAATATAGCAAGTATCTATGATACATTGTCAATTATTTGCATGTTAAGTTATTGACCACGTTTACAACTACTAGTCATGCAAACCAATAGAAGTTGCCTTCCAAATACACTTTTCATCAAATGACAAAAGATTCAATAGTCGTTCTAAGCTATGAAATTGAACATTTTGTACCAAATAATTAATTAAAATCCTTTTGGCAACCACCTCAAAAAATCCTTTTGGCAATGACTTTGAGAATTAATAAAAACTTTAAAATTTAACATTATTTTATTAATTTGTATTGGACACTTTGATTGCAACAAATTGTTTTTAGAAATGAGCAACTTTATTAGCCTCCAATGGATCTGGCAAGCTTGTTTTTTCTAATGCACAACATCTCTTCTATATTATGTTGAATAACCTATAACCTACACTACAAATCTAAAACATGATTACCAGTACTCTAGGTAGCATATTTAACCTAATCAAAGCCAAGAATTTGTGATTCATGCACATTTCTAAATGAACCTTAGTTTTAAATGCAAATGCCAATGAGTTTACAAAATGTAGTGGAACATTAAACTAATTGAGAATCTTATATATATATATATATATATATATATATATATATCACAAGCTAATGTAAACTACAGCAAACAGCTTCCAAACCTTACCTACAAAATCTTCTATTTACTCTAGTATGATCTTCTTCTCAATAATATTTTGCCCAAAAAACTAAACAATTTTATAACTAATTCTAATTTGATCTCCACACCCTTACAACAATTTGATCTCCATGACCTTACACCAAGCTTCCAAAATTTAATGAAGATATCCAACAATCACTTGCAAAACCCATAATTCCCATTTCATTAAAGTGGCAAGATTCCAATGTACAAAATTGTCACAAATATGAGCATGAAAATATGAATAGGTATGGATCCATGTTTCGAAAGGTTCATATTAAAAGTACCAAAGTATTGGAATAACAACAATTTAACAAAGTTGATATTCAAAGCATCTAACTTTGTAATACATTCAAAAGCAAAGAGTATAAATTCTTGTTGAATCTCCAAAAGCAAGTACAAAGCTTGAAATACAATGAAACCAAACACCACCCAAAATAGAAAAGTGAAATAAAACATAAGATCAAATGCATTCCAATACCTGGTTTTTTTTACACTAAACATTTTGATTAAAGTAGTGGTTGCCACCAATTAAACAAAATGGAGATTTAACACATTAAGATCCATACATCCAATGAATGGGTGTGCCTTGGTCAACCTTGATTGTAACTTTGAAAATTTCTATTTCCAAGCTTTAAAATAAATCAAGAAAATGAAGCTTAACAAGGCTTGATTCTACTCCATTTGAAAAATATCAAGAATGTAAAAATGTAAAAAAGTTATTGAAGTTGAAAGCTCCATGTGTTAAAATCCAAATACCACATTATAGTGTGTTTTTCGTTCTTATTTATATATTTTTAAATAAATTTAAAATTTAAATTATAAAATAATGTTATTCATTCTATCTTTTATTTATGATAAGAATTACAAATTATTCTAATAAATTTTCAAATTGATATAATTTTATTTCTTCTTTTAGCTTTAAAAAAATCACAATAATTTGATTTTTCCATCAAAATTCCTTGGGAAAACGACATAAATAGAAAATGTAGTTTTTCACCAGTGAAAAATATTAAACTTTTATACATCATATACATAAATAAATAAATTTAGTTTGATAGTTGAATTTAATATTTTAAAGATAAAATAATCAATTAAATTTTTTTCTTGCTAATATCCATTGCTACTTGTTCCTCTTGAACAAGTTTCAAGTAATTTGGATTGATTTCCTATTTTCACTTATTTATGTTCAATTTCTGCAACAAAAATGACAATAATTACAATTTTATACAAAACAAATTGGGATTTCTTACAAAAATATACAATTCATAATTTGAAGTAAAAAAATACTAGATTGTTGTTTAAACATAATTTAAAAGGCTAAATTTAGCTTAGATATGATGTTTGACCATTTCACAATGAATCAAGTCCTTTAGGGATTAATGTCAATCAAACTACTCATCACAAGCCAATACAATATATCATTATTTTTTGGCTCATATAAGGGTTTCAACAAAGTAAAGACTTAGGGTTTAGAAAGAAGAAGAATTGTCATTTTTCAATTTCACAATCACCCTAATCTAACTAATGAAGCACTGACTTAAATTCCTCAAATATTTGACTCCATATGATGGAAGAACAATACTAGGTGAACATGACCAAGTAACTTCACCACAGCTTGAGATCAATACCAAGGGCTGAAGATCAAGATACACAGACATAAGCTTGAAATCAGTATGGAATGGGACAGTATAAACCACTCACCATAGCCAAAGCTTACAACACATGGACTTCTGCTTGAGATGGATACGGCAAAACAGTGTCTACAATGAGAGAAGGAACAGCCATGCCTTGATTTCAGATTGGGTGCCTTGGAATCGATTCGACATTCAATGGAGATGCATGGTTATCCTCTCGTGGTTCAACATCTGAAAATTGCACAACAAAGTCAAGTTACCATTTGTTAATGCTTTCCTCAAGGCTTGTCTGCACGGTCCACGAAGAAGTCAAGGTCTGGGAGTTCCATGCTAGTCAAAAGGGACTCCACAATACTGGTGCTGCATGCAAGCCTTCTCCGGAAGCCTTCTCCGGAAGGTAGCTTGAGGTCCATGGAGTCAGGGACATAAGCTTGAGACGGATACGGCAAAACAGGAATAGCCCCTCAGCATGACTAGCTTCAAAATCATAGACAGAAGCAATAGAAAAGGTCGGGCGACACAGGACTAGCAAAACCACGAACTCACCACAACTTGAGATCGATAAGGTAGCAGGGCGGGGCAAACGACGAAGACGAGAGCAACGTCCGAGCATGTCAGAACAAGCGCAGCTCCACCCAAACACGCAGCAAATCACCAAACCCTGGTGTTTGCTTGGGATTCTGGGGTTTCACTGTTCACCTCCTGTTCATCTGCGACACGGCTGCCATCCCATCTCTGACTTCGTCTCCGGTCCCACATGCACAGGTCACAGACTTGTGTGCAACGAGACGGTGCACCGTGGCCACGCGTGGGTTTTAGATTGGGTGCCTTCCAGTGGATTCCAGAAGCGTCACGTTGTTCGCCGCCCGCTAAAAGTTGCATGCGAAGTCCCAAAACTAGTTATTTTAGAGCAGGGTCCCACAAATAGTTCATGACTTGACCGTGCCAGTCCGATGCCTAGCTACATGAACAGAACAAGAGGTTTGTCTGACATGAGAAGTTGTATCGCCAGCATTCCAACTAACTGATGACAATCACACTCGAACGTTAGCATAATTCTCTTCGTAACCTCTAGTGAGGCCTTGGATACATTCCTCCAGACTTGTTCTGCATTGCCTACGAAGAAGTGAAGGCTTCGGAGTCCACACGCCAGTCAAAAGGGACTCCACAATACTACTGTAGTGCTACGAGCCTTCTTCGGAAGGGGACTAGCTTGAGGTACATGGACATAAGCTTGAGACCGATACGGCAAAACAAGACTAGCCACTCACCATGGCTAGCTTCGAAAGGACGGACAGAAGCTTGAGATAGGTATGGCAAATGAGGACTAACAAAACCAATCACCATAAATAGCTTCAGAAACATGGACAAAAGCTTGAAAACCGTAGAACAAAACAGGAGTAGCGAAACTACGTACTTACCACAACTTGAGATCGATAAGGCAGCAGGGCGGGGCAGACGACGGAGACAAGAGGAACGTCCGAGCGGGTCAGAACAAGCGCAGCTCCACCCAAACACGCAGCAAAGCATCAAACCCTGGCGTTTGCTTGGGCTTCGGGGGTTTCTTTGTTCACCTGACTGTTCACCTGCAACTTGGCTGCCAGCCCATCTCCGACTTTGTCTGAGGTCCCACATGCACAGTTCACCTAGACCTGTGTGCAATGGGGCTACGCGTTGATTTCTGACTGGGTGCCTTCGAATGGATTCCAGATGCGTGCTTATCCGGCCTCACGTTGTTCGCCGCCCAAGAAAAACTCAAATACCCATAAGTAGCATACACTCCGGAGTCCAGAAGTGCTGAGTTATGAAAATGACCTTGAGACAGCATGCACAGAGCCTGAGTCAACTGGCGCTTGTGATTTGACCACATCTTACTTGCTAAAACGGGAAAAACATTTGAGACCGTTCCTGAAGCTGATGCAAAGGTTCATGTGCAAAGTAAAATCTTCTCAAGAATAAATTATTTATGATTCTTTGTGGCGTTGATATTAACGACCGTAAAAGACGTACGTGATGCAGCAGTACCTTAGATGGTATTTGCAGTCGGCAGATGAACATCTCGCCAATTGCTGGCAAGCCGCTGGGAGAGCACGCAAGCGACTGGCGGAGCGATCCTCGTGTCAACGAAAGCGAAGGAGAGCGACGACGCCCGCCATTTCCAGACGAGCTAGTCGCCGAGCTTGAACGCTGGGGAATCTAAAAGCTGGTCACCACTTGGTCAAGTTGGACGTTACCAGAAACCTCGTTCAGAACTTGCCACTTCTCTCACGGGATTATACTCGCAGTTGTAATGCCCAACCCATGTTCATGAACACGCTCTTCCTTCTGCAACCTGCACAACCAAGCACAAAAACACAATTCCCTCAAGATCTATCATGAATCTTATTCAACAAAAAAAATTTAGACGGCCAACCAACCAATGACCTGAAAATGACCGCCAAATTAACATGCCACCAGAAATAAGCGATCAAGCTGTACTTGTTACGGACACCAAGCATGTCAAGCTCTTCCTCTAAGCTGGATGTGGATCGCAGCCGGACTCCACCGTAGTGTATAGTAAAACCTTCATTCTAGAACAGGCTGCCCTCGTCACAACTCCAGGGAGCCCATAGCTCTGACTAAACATCACGGCCAGCATGAAGGCAACCGACACCCAGAAAACAGGATCGGAACACGAACCAAGGCTTCATGTTGCGACACCGGCATCGTCATTTCGAAACCCTTGTCGGTACACAGGAGCTCCACGGATCGCTGCCACCTTCAACAATACTGTAAAGGAAAGCTTTGAGTCTGCGGATGAGTGTCTGTGGACCTGATGCAGGAGATATAAAGCACTCAGCACTTAGTCTGGTATCTAGACTCACATATTCACATGTTCAATCTTCCGGCCTCTCCCGGCGGAGTTACAGACTGGAGCAAAGTGGTGGCATTTTCTGAGAGAGACGCGGTGCACAAGGAAGAAGAAGATGAACAGTGATCAAAGAGTCGAAGCGTGTCCAACTCACGCACAGACACTGTTGGACGAACTGTGCACTATCGATCCTGTCTGAGGGTTGGCACGGTCATAGGTTTTAGAGCGACTGGAGCAGCTAAGATCTTACCGTGGCTGGAAGGGATACTAAGGAGCATTGCAGCGCACCACATAACTTTCACCCTCACTGACCCTCCAAATTCATCAGTAAATTTTGACTGATGCACAACTAGAACTTGGGAGGGGTCTCTAAAAGTGCACAAGCTCTAAAATCGCCCACCTCCTCAAATGTGTACAGGTTTTTTCGTACCCTTCAGAAATGTACAAGCTGCGTACATTTAAGGAGGTGGCCGATTTTACAGCCCTGTGCCATTTCCACTTCAAAATTTCATAACTAATTCCTCAAAGCTCCAAAAAATACGAGACGACTTGGGTTAGATGCCAATTCCACTTGTCTGTGAAGCAAAAACTTACTGAAAAATATTTCAAAAAGCTTCACCTCCCAAAATTCAGCTTCAGCTCTTAGGTGAGCGATTTATGAATCTCCTACCTTACTATCATTGGAAGCACATCAAGAAGTACTTCAAAATACACAAGAACACATTTGGATTTAGAATTTGGATGACAAAAATAAAGTCTTGAAAAACAAGCTACATCACACAGAGAAGCCTCAGCAAATCATGCCCAGGAACGGGAAAAAATTCAGATTTTTGAAGTGTATTTTGTATTTCATACGAGTTCTCTTTCATTCTTTCTTCCAAAACTCAAAGTAATTTCAACTTTTTGCAAAAAAATGTGAAAATATCAGAGGCTACAGAAGACAAGTGATTTCATCTCTGAAAAACAAAAGAATATAATTTCGACTCAAAAACTTTGTTGCCATACCCAGAGCATTCGCCAAGAACCAAAGCCTTCACAACCTTGTATCAAGCTTCCTCTCCAATCATGCTCATATTAACCCAAATCTTGCCTTCATTATAAGACAATCATCTGGAACTTACAACCAATGCACCTAGTGCATTTTGTTTTATTCAAATTTGAAATCACACCCCGACATACAAGAGCTTCAGATTTCTCCTTCTCGGCTTCTAGGTTTGTTATCAACTTGGATATTAAAGGATTCGACATCCTACAAATGAGTACTTATCCACTTGTAGATTTTTGGTATTATGTAGCGTCAATGGAGCCCAGACCTTTCTTACTGTAAATGTATCTTGTGTTTGAACTCAATCTGGCATTATCCTTCCCTTCAGTCTTGCTGTACGGGAAGATTAAATCTCATCCGAACAGCCAATTATGGAGTGAATTCAGAGGGATGGAATTGGGGACATGAATACGAACCTGGGATCAAGAATTCAAAAAGCTGCAAAGATCATCCGGTGAAAACCAGTTGGGACCGCATTGGATCACCGGAACATCACCAGCCTTCAAGTAAGCGTATAATGTGGCCAGATATGCAACATTCACGGCAGCAGGAAGGTGCTGGATTGCATTCGGGTTGAAGACGATCAATCTCCCTGCATGTATAGACGCCATCCACGGGATCAGACATATCCCACTTAACCCTTCGACGCCTAGTTAGTTCTTTGAAATTTTCTACATTTTGGCTTATACCTTTGTACAAATGTATTATTTACCTCAAATTCATGAAATTAGTAAGATAGGAATGTCGAGAACTACTTTGGACACATGAAAACTTATTTGAACAAAACATGGCTCTCAAGTACTTTGAACATCATGCAGAATATGGATGTCGGAGCATTTAGGCGTTTACACATACAGGAGGTATTGGAACATGGAGCTGGAAATTTACTGAAAATGTGTCATGTCCAACCAATTCAACAGCATGAAATCAATTTGGTCTCACAAGAAATTGCATAAAAGTCTCATGTGCTTGTTCATCAACATGACAATCTAGACACGAAGTTGAAAAGATCCCAGGTGCAAAGTAGTAGCAACAAACACTGCATCTACTACAAATCAGTATATGTTCATTCATGACATAAATTCCAGAGTCATCCACATTTTTTCAACGAAAGACTGAACAGAACTGTGAAATCTGAGCAGACGATGATGCGGAACTTTACTGGCATAAAATGAGAGTCAGAGGCCTTTCCATCTCTGGTGTTTGAGGAGCGCATTGTCAAAGACAAAGAACTTATCTTCGTGAAAAAGACCAATTTGACTGTCAGATTTATATCAATCTTAGTTTCAAAGCTCTCAGCAGTTCAACTTCGCAATTTGGGAAACAAGCCATTTGTACAGATATGACCATGGCTGAATTTATCATTCAATTGGCACTTTTCACTTTCAATGACAGTTCTGTACAACTGGACCCAAAAAAATTCTAGACTAGTCCAGTCTTAGTTATCAACGGAAAACACCGTTTGCAAATCACATAACCTAGCCTCAACGGAACCCATTCATTTGCCAAGAACCTGGCCTTCTAAATCTGGTATCCAGTCTCCTCTACAATCATGCTGAATAAAAGAAATCTCATATTAACCCAAATTTTGCCTTCATTGTGAGACGATGTGGAAGTTACAACCAATGCATTGGTTCAAATCTGAGATCACACTCCAGCAGTCTAAAGCCCGTGGAAGCTCTCTCACACCCTTAAAAAGCTTAAAAAACCCACCGACACTCAAATAGCCTACACTCCTGAGTGCTGAAGTGCGGAGTTATCAAAATGACCTTGAGACAACATGCACAGAGCCTGAGTCAACTGGCACTTGCGGTTTGAGCACACCTTACGCTTGCGAAAACAGACAAAACATTTGAGACCGTTCCTGAAGTTATGCAAATGTTCATGTGCAAAGCGACATCTTCTTAAGAATGCATTTGACATGACTCAAAACTTTGCAATGCTGCAAACTCACTTGACATCATTCTACCTCGATGATCACACCACACTTTGTGTTGTTGACATTAATGACCGTCAAAGATGTACATGGTGCAGCAGTACCTTAAATGGAACTTACAGTCTGGCAGATGAACATCTCGCCAATTGCTGGAATATCGCTGGGAGAGCACGCAAGCGAGTGGCGGAGCGATCCTAGTGTCAACGAAAGTGCAGGAGCGCGACGACGCCCGCCATATCCAGACGAGTCGACGAGCTTCAAGGCTGGGGACTCTAAAGCAGGCCACGACTTGGTGAAGTTGGACGTAGCCGGACACCTGGTTGAGAACTTGTCAACTCTCACACTAGATTAGACTCGCCGTTGTAATGCCCAACCCATGCTCATGAACACGCTCTGCAACCTGCACAACCAAGCACGAAAACACAATTCCCTCAATATCTGTCACAAATCTCACAACCATTCACCAAAAAGATCTTGGACGGACAAGCAACAAATGACTTGAAAATGCCCTGTAAATTAACATGGTACCACAGACCAAGCATCAACCCGTACTTGTTACGCATGCCAAGCATGTCAAGCTCTTCCTCTAAGCTGAATGCGGATCCAAGCCGGACTTCACTGTACAGTGTTGTACAGTGAAACCCTCGTTCTGGATCAGGCTACCCTCGTCACAACTCCAGGGGGGCCATTACTCTGGCTGAACACCACGGAAAGCACGAAGGTAATCACCACATAGGATCGGAACACGAACCAAGGCTTCATGTAGCGCCCCCAGCATCGTCGTCCCGAAACCCTTGTCGGTACACAGGAGCTCCAGGGACCGCTGCCACCTTCAACAACACAGCAAAAGAAAACTTTGAGCCTGCGGATGAGTGCCCGTGGACCTGATGCAGGGGATATTCACAAACTCAATCTTGCGGCCTCTCCCGGAGTTCGAGACTTGCGCTGAGTGGTGGCATTTTCTGAGAGGGACGTCGGGCAAAAGGAAGAAGAAGAACAGTGCTCAAAGCGCGGCAAACTTCTGCACCAACACTAGGCCAACGCACATGAGGCTCAGAAGAGCCAGCCCTCACGAATGAAGCAAAGGAAATCTGCGACCTGCCCCCTCACGGTGGGTTTACTGCGTCAAGTTACCTCTCTGGAAAAAAAATGGAAACACTGTAGCCTGCGCGTGGGACGCTCCTCGCAGCTTCGGGGCTTCTCTTCTCCCCACAGCGTTCCGTTGCGTTCTTCTTTTGCTCCAGGGAGTGAACTGTGAGTTTGAGTCTTAGTTAGAGTGAGTTAGGGTGAGTTAGGGTTTTTGTTTTTGATCATTATGGAGGTTCCAAAGGGGGGGGGGCTTTTAGCACTCATGCTTGGTAATGAGGGAGGACTTGATTTTCAGGGGGCTCAAGAGAGAGGGAAGAGTGTTTCTTTTAATTTGAAGAGGGAGTGGACGGAGGGAGCTTTGAAATTTCTTGTAGACATGTGTGAAGAGAAATATTGGGAGTACAACCGGAAGCCATTCAAGCAAGCAAATTGGGAGGTTTTTGCGAGGAAGTTGAATGCACAATTTCCTAACGACCCTCAAAGAACGTGGACCCAAACTCGAGACAAGTGGAACAAGATGAGGAGTACTTATCAAGAGGAGAAGGCAAAGCAAGAACAAACGGGAGCTCCACCATCTTCTTGGACTCCATGGTATGAAATCTTTGACAATATCTTTGGTGGTACGGCTAAGATCAATGGGGTTCCTCATGGTGTTGATCAAGGCATTCGTTTACAACATTCTGAGGTTCATGTTGTGAGTGATGATGAGGACAATACTTTGCCTAGCACTCCTATTCCTCCCCCTACAGGTGCTATTTCTACACAATCTCCACGCACACAAGCGGTTAACCAACCGGGATGTGAGGGACAAGTCAACAAGAGTGCAGGGAAGAGAAAGAGAAAGCTAGCTACTGAAGATGAGTCCATTGCCTCTGCCATTACTAGTTTCTCCAAAGGGATTTTAGAGGTGGAGAAAATGAAGATGTCTATTGCGGAGAAGATGATAGAGAGTGAAAGAGAGAGTAGAGACTTGGCAATGAAGGGCCAACTGCAAATGGATGCTTTGATTGTGGAAGTTTTGAAGGCTAAGGAGTCTTCTAGTACTTCTAAGTAGATGTTCTATGTTTGTTTTTTTTATTTGCAGGGTTTTAGAGCATTGAAATGTTATTCCAATCTTGTGTGGAATTTCTTTTGATTTGATTTGAATTTGTTTGGATTTGGTTCAAATTCCACTACATTGAATAAAAAATTTGTTTTCTACATCATTTCATGCACATGTATACATGCTTTTGTATGCAAACCTTTGAGAAATTGCAAGTGCAATGTATTTGTTGTCATTCATCATTAGGATTTTCTAAAATCCATTGTCTAAACAATTTTTGCCTTAGTCTTTCTCCTTCACGTTTTGCTCGTTCTCCATCCCTAGTCACAAGTAATCTAGCATTTCCAAATCCAACTAGTGGATCTCTTCTCAAACCTGCATTAGCCACATGAGGCTCTGGTTGGTTCAACAACTTATAATAGTTGTGCAACCAACAACAAGCTATAGTTACCCTAGCTGTCCTATCAACTCGTGAGTTGAAATTCTTCAAGATTCTCCATCTGTTCTTCAATGTGCCAAATGCTTGTTCAATGACAACTCTTCCTGAATTCATGGAGTTATCAAATCTTTTCTTCTCCATATCGTTTGGAGCCTTCCAATTCTTCATCAAGTATGTGCGAATGGGGTAGGCGGCGTCTCCAATCAAGTAAGGAGTACAACGGACATCTTCCACCATTACGACCGGTTCTTGAAGAATCTCTCGTATCTTCAAACTTTTATACAAACTTGACACTTTGAATTGGCCACCGTCATGCACTCCTCCAGGTTGCCCAGCGCACACATTCCAGAAGATCTTCTGTGAATCACAAACCGCTTGCAAAACAATGGAATGAAATTTTTTCCTATTGAAAAAATCACTTGCTACTAATGTCACTCTTCTACTTGGATTTTCTGCTAATGGTATATGTGTACCATCAATAGCTCCACAAATGTTTGGCAATCCTGTTATTTTTTCAAACTCAAAGATGATGCTTCTAAGACAGTCTCCACTTGGAATACTAATGTAGTAGCTAAACAATTAGTTTTTATCGGTAAGTACGTCACAAACAATATCTACATACTTTCTAATGGTTGAAGCTCCAATCTTAAAACGATCTGCCATATGTTCTAGACTATGGCCATGAGCAAATCTATAAATCACACATGCTACGATTTTTTTTATTTCCATTTGTGGCCTCACTTGATTCACACACGTACTTCTTAAGAACGGAGTCAACATGTTCACCAAATTCTCAAATGCACCAAAACTCATTCTATAAAACTTTTTAAATTTGTTGTGGTGCATTTCATTACTCGATCTCCACACTACCCTCTCCACATAATTCCAGTGTGTTGATTGCCTAGGCTCTACCCAAAAGAGGCGAGGAGCATGCAATTTCTTCCTTGACCTAAGCAAAAACATCAACGAAAGAAAATGGAAGCCTATAGAAGTTCCACCACCGGGATACAAAACCTCCCAAGCCCGGCTTCTATAATTCAAGGTATTACTCATTGTCATAGAGAGCATGAGCCACATAAGCACTACTTTAGCACAAAAAGAGGGCTCCATGTTGACTTAAAAACTCTTGCTAATCGATTTTATACAAAAAATTGGTACTCAAAACCTAAAAAGAAGAGAACCTTGAAAACCTTACACTAATCACAAAATGTAAGTCAAAAGCAACAAAGAAACATTCCCCACAACATGTACTACCATTTGCAAAAAAAATAATGAAAAAATGAAATACACATACCAAGATAATTGAACTTGAAATTCAAGCTCTTTGAAGCTCTAAACCGCTCTCCCAAGCTCTCATAAAAAAACCTTACAGTATTCTCTCAACTCCCACTCCCGCTCAGTAGAGAGAGAAAAATTCTCTCTCTACTGCGGCGGCTGCCACCTCCGGCGCAGGCGCTGCGGAGCGGGGTACTTACTGCGGGGAGCAGTAACTCCCCAGCAGAAAGCCCCCAGCAATTGCCCCCCGCTGAGGTGGCCGCCGATGGGTGGGGGCCCGCCGTCGCTGGTTTGCCTGCGTATAGTGGGCTCTCGAGGGGCCATGTGCGCGGGCCAACTGTTGGACGAACTCTGCATTATTGATCCTGTGTGAGGGTTCGCACGGTCAGAGGTTGTCAGAGCGACTGTAGCAGCTAAGATCTTACCGTGTGTACTTCAAGCATCCTCAGCACACCCTCTATACAGGCTCTCCAAATTCACTATTAACTTTTTGACTAATGTGGTTTAATGAACACTTCACTGCCTTAATACTACTCCAATACCCAGTTATTTCTCATATCTCCCAATCCACAGCTCCTAGCACTCAAGATTTTGGCACAATCAACACAATCTATGTCGAGCTCTTCTCACAAACTTTGTTGCCATATTCACAGTATCTGGAACCTGCTCCACAATAACAAAACTTTGCAACGGTTACACTTTGAAAGTGATCGAACAAGAGAATTGTCAAGACCAATACACCCAGTTCAAAAGGAAATCAAAAAAGGACTCAATTATCTACGTGAAGCTTGTGAAACAATCATAGGATTCAAAATCGTTTGCAAACCCAAAATCTTTGAATCGGAAATTCAACATTTACGATATATAGATGTCAAATCGAAGACGAATATGTACCAGTCTGGTGTGACATCGATATCAAAGAGTCGACGTACCTGCACTCCGTACTTTACAGCTACGCCTGCCATTGTATCCTGACGTTGCATTATATATATAGCAAGCTAGCCGAGTGGGCCACGCCAAACGCTTCGAGACATCGGTCTTCCAACGACCACCTTCGGCTTCCAAGGAACCATAAATGCACATGCCAATGCAACAAGGTCACTCATGATCTCATCATCTTCAACGCATTTACCCTTTCCTTTTGTCCTAGCAGAAGGCCTAGCCTCATGCACACCTCTTCCATAACGAAACCTATTTATCAAGACTACCTATCACACTACCTCTTGTTGCGTTGGGATATAATGAGTGCTAGTGCCACTACAACTGTTAGTATGGTGTAAAATATTTGTTTCACCAACTCTGGATTCCCTTGACAAGGACCTCCCAACCATATTGCATTTCACTACATTGGGCATCTTTCGATCTACATGGTCGTGTAACACCGCCAAGTTGCATTTTGTGTATTCGTCAAACTCTATATAGCATGTCTTTCCAGCTAGGAGTTCTGGTCGTAATACTAATATCAATAACCTTTTGCAGCGTTGTATGTCATAGTAACTATATATGTTATTGAGGTTTCAAATCTTTGTAGCCTGCAGATTCATGCAAAATCACTATCATGTTATTCCATATTGCCTTTCAGCTGAAAATCAAGTGAATCTATGTGAAACTAGAAAATTAGAGAGCTAAGCAATTTCAAGATAACAATACACAGTATCAATATACAACAAACATGACAAAAATGGCGGAACACTATTCCATTGGTCACCCTCCGAAGTGCTCGACCCTGACAAGCAGTCAAAATATCAGCAATTGATTAACCACATCATAACACTCTACATACACATTACTGCAATAGTTAGTTTCCAATTGTCACACTCACTAATTACAACTACCAAAAAGGTTCAGAGGTTTCCAATCTCGCACTAATTATTTGTTCCAATCTCCTTCTCAAAAAAGGCGTAACAGCGTACAATTTTTCAATGAGCAATTTCTTGATACAATACTACATTTAGCTACTTTTAGACAATTCAGTGAATTTTAAACAAAACTTCAGGAGATCTATGAATAATAACATTCGGAGATATCTAGATGTTTACATAGATCTCTAAATAATTTATTCAAATCACTTGATATTTTACATTATCTCTTTATGATCATTTTTTCCTCCTAATGACCATTATTAATTTTGGACTTTCAAAAGTCTAGAAGTAGTTAAATGTGACATTACATATGTCAAGTGCGAAAAGCTGAATCCAATTCTCAATTCATCGAAAAAATTCAATTCCAAAATACAAATCTATAGATGCAAGTAACCAAACAATCCAAACAAGCCATACATCAATCCATCTCCACGTTCAAGAATTGCTATCAACCTAATGCACATTGTCTCCTATTTCTCATGAAGAAAAAGGAAGCACATAACTTGAGGTTGGCTTGTGTATGGGGGTGATTGATTCACCTCCCCACTCCCCTTTTGATTTTTTACTAGATTTGTGGTTGCCTTTGTGGCCCCATTTCAAAAGAATTTGATTATGATATTTGTTTGGGGAATGAATTGTGGTTCTTGCATATGCTTCAAATTTTCATGTGTTTAAAGGACATTCCTATGCAATTTTGATGATGACATTTAGATCCAGACTATATGTGCCATTTGCAAGATGTTCTATTGTCTCGATTCCAAGTGTCCTCCCAATGCCCAATAGTTTTGATAGTTTGTAGCATTTGATTTCGCTCTTTGAGCTATTCATGTTCAATTTGACCATTATAATATGATCCATCAGATTATTATTGACATTATATAAGCTTTGAAATGCCAAGATACAATTCGATTTACGTGATCTTCATATTCTAAGTTTTCATGTTTGTGGTGCATGTAGGATTTGATTCAAACACTTCAAGATGATCCAAAAGCAATTGATGCTATGAAGGAATTGACCCAAGATTAAATGGAAGATGCTTATTACCTCAAAGAAAAGTTGGACTCTACTTCTATCATTTGATCACTGCGGTTCAAACCTCTCAGCTCCTCTCCTTTGAAAATTCCATTAATTTGTCAAATGTTCCTTTTTTCTCTTGTGAGGTCTATTTTGTAAATTGATGTGTGACGTTTGGAGGTGGATTTTGTCCAAAGCGGCTACCTCGAGGGTGACCATGCAAGTCTTTTATGTCTTTATATCTAATGATCGTGGCCACTCTAAGCTTGTCAACAAAGAAGTGAGTGCAAGTGGAATGCTTATTGGTCCTTGGAGAATGAGGCATTCAAGACACAACTCAAAGGAGATGTAAATCGGCATGTCCATCAAGCCACATTTTTCTTTTAAGGGGTGGTAATCATTGTCATCAAGAGTGAATCAAATTACATTACAAAGATGTATTTTGATGAGCTAGAGTAGCACTACTTAGGTGATTGCATTTTGGTTGAATCTAAAGGCATGAAGATCATTCATGTAACTTGTATGAATAATATTAACAAGTGACAATCTCTCTTTGCGTATGTTCTTTGACTGTGAACCTATGTTTCAATGTTTCCTCCATTGTTGCAATGTAGCATTTGGTTTTGACTTTGTATCTTCTTGTTCTCAGGCAACTAAGGATGTGAATAAGAAGACAAACGTGGTTCATCGACTATATTGTCTACACCCCTATAGCAAATTGAAGCTAATTGACTTCAAAGGTTTTATTATTAAGGGAAGAAGATTACAAGGTCTGTGAGAATCATGGGATCCCATACTTCTGGTACCCTTTGACATAAGATGTCTTTGAACATTCAATTCTTACATCGAGTATGTGAACCATTGTAATCCTTTTCATTTTCAATTGTACTAATTTCAATTTGAAATCAAAAGTGTTCTTTATTTGCCATAGTCAAAGTGGTCCATGGGAAAAATCCTTATCAACTAGTTCCTTCTTCCATAACTTGTAGTGTCTTTTATCCCTCATCATTCTAAAAGATTACAAAAGAATTACATGGAAATTGAACCTAGTCCCAAGTATGATGGAATGTAGAGATAGACATGTAAAGACGCTAGAGTTAAAATGAATTGAATGAAAAGGCTGGAAATTTGAAGTGAACAATATAGCATGTGCTTCTTTGACATGTGGGAAGTTGAAAAGGTTGAAAAGTATCACCTTGTGAAATATACAATGGTCCAAAACTTATAGCCAAGGACCTTCCATTACTTGATTAACCCCTAAATGTCTGAGGCACCAAATTTTGGTATCGACAATACTTCAAAGTTCAATAAAACCTAATCAAATTGCTATTTGTAGTAGTTCATATTTTTGAAAAATTCTTTTTGAAATCTAGTTTTTGCATTAAAAATCCAATTTTGAAAATGATTGATTGTAATTTTTCTATTCAAGATTTTGTGCAAAGGGGGCCATTGCAATCTTGACTCTATAGTGTTGAGGGCTCTTGAAAAATGCTCGGAAAAATGAGCCTCAAATACACTAGATCTTGGAGAAAAAATCACATTAGAAATTCATTTTTAAAAATTGTAGGGTAGATTTTGAGAAGTTGCAAATTGATTGGGATTATGCATGTTGGGACCTTAATCCTCATATTTTTTTGGTGACCAACTTTTAGCTTTGATATGTGAAGAGATAATTGAAAGACTTCAAATCACTTTTGCAATTTTAACACCTTTGTGATCAAATATTATACTCTTTCAATTCATAAGTGATATTGTTGTATTTTCTTTTCCTATGTGATCTCTTACATGTTTAGTTTCAATTTATATAGTTACAATTCAAATAAAATTGATGCAACTTAAATCAAAATGTTGTCTTTTTGTTCAATTTAAAATAATGTTTTAATAGTTCAAAAAAGACCTTGGGGATTTAGGAGTTAACCACGAATTAAATATCCAACCAACCATATATGTTCGATTTAAAATTTCAAGCTCATTTGGGTATATATGGGCACTTAAATTCTTTTGACCGTTTTAAACATTTTGCCATCAATTTTCAAGGGTAATCATTGGAAGCTTTCATTTTTCATTGAAATATGTAAATCCTTTGATTTTTAAGAGGTCCTTGAACACATGTATGTACCATTGGTGAAGAGTAAAGCTTCCTAATTTTACTCCATTTTTTAGCTTTGAACAGAGTTTGTCAATTTCACTTTAATTGAGATTTTTAAAATTGTACATATTCATTTTAGTTTGGAAATGGTCCCAATGCAAAGAATAAAGCATTTTCATGATTTTCACTGTTGAAAATTTACACTTGCAACTGTTGATTTAGAGTTATTTGTGATTTCTACTTGCCAAAAAAAATTACATTTCAACAATTGCAAAGTAGATTGTGTAATGATTTTGATAGCTCTTCATTTGAACTTAAATTTTTTGGAAGTGCATTTGAGTGTACTAACACAAATTTTAGTTGTTCATATCACCTGCAATTCTCCAAAATTCTTATATGCAAATTTCTCAAACATTGTGGAAAAGGACAGCATATTAAAAATAGGATAATTACATTTTTGTGTTATAATCTCACAATGCCTATGCAATTTCACACTCAAAATTGAAGAACACACTACTAAGCAAGCTCTTCAAACATCTAGATTTAAAAAAAATAAACAACACTTTGCTTCATTGGAGATAAATATAAGCCCATGTTCTTTTTTTTATGGGAAAAACACACTTCAAAAGGCTTGGGCATTTAGGAATTAAAGGATAAAATTAGAATACAAAGCACAAAGTACTTCATAGAAGTGCATTTCGCTTAAGTACACCAAAGTTTAAAAGTGCTTCCCACTTCATACCTACAAATGCAACAATGCAAATTGGTTGAATTAATGCCACATTTAACTACTTTTGAACTTTCAAAGGGTCCAAAATTAATAATAGGAAAAGAAATACACAATTGAAAATAATGCAAAACATCATGAGATCAATGCAAAATATTAGGAGATCAATACAAAGCATCTATACAAACACCTGGAGATCTCTAAATGTTATAATCTAGAGATCTATGAATGCTTTGTCCAAAATTCAACTAATAGCCTAGAAGTAGTTATATGTGGCATAATATCATCAGAGTTTACTACCCTATAGTAGATGTTACTAAAAACAAGAGTGTGATTGCTAGAGGTAGAGCAACAATATTGTTGAAAGTGCCTAACTACTTAAAATTTACAAGTGTTTACATGAACTTTGTGGTACATGTTGCAATAAAAGGTTCCTTCCTTGTTTGCAATTGAAAGGGTTTGCAACAGAGCAAAGAAATCGTGAATTCTTCGAAGCTCAAGGAACTGCATACAACATTGCACAAAAACAAAGCATGCACTCTTTCCTGAACTTGAGGTGTAAAGAACTGGATGAATTGAAGGTTGTAATATAGTGAAATCAAATGAAACTGCAGAAGTTCTACAAAATGAAAAGCAGAGATTAGAAGGCAGCATTTGTATGTGCAGGAAGCTTTACAATTTAATACAGAAATAAGAAGTGTTTGAGAGGCACTCTGCATAACTATTGTTCTAGAAGGTGATTTAACCCACCCAACGTACATTTTCTGGATGATGAACAAATTCAAATTCTTGTTTCTGTCTCCTTCTTGCTTGGATAAATGTCATCCTGATTTTGGATGATACTTGATCAAGTTCTTGTCTTATCTAATGGTTGGATTTGGTATTACTAGAGTACATATTTTTCTAAAATTACAAATGTGGAAGTGTGTCAAGTGGTCAAATTGCATTGACTTTAGTTCAAAATTAGATTTGCAAAAATGAGGTCATAGATGTAAAGAACACGAATATTTCAAAAACTCATCATGTGAAGAGAACTTCATTTCAAAATCATTCCAACAAGTTTTACTCCAAAAAATGATAATATTTTGCGTGCAATTGAATTTAGAAGGAATTTTGAAATTTCCCTTTCCAAATTTATAGAAAATTATTGGTGATAGCATTGGTGAATCTAACCATATGGATGGAACGTAAAACTCAAAATCAACAATTTTTCTTTAAGTATCACTTCCAAAATATTCTTCCAAATTGTACTTTCCCAAATCACCACTTTCAAAATAGACTCCAGACATTTAGAGATTAATTTGTTAAAAGCATGATGAAATTCAACTCACAATAGAGTACGTCAAATGGTGAAAGTCCCCAGTAGGATTGAAGGGGAGGAAACTAAAAGGAGTACTGTAAACCCAAATGCACTAATCCAAAAACCCTAATATGTGAGTAGAATGTAGAAACCCTAATGTGGAAGTAGAAAAAATAAACGGAAATAAAACTTGAGTAGCTCTCAAACAATCAACTTGTACTAGTATGAATGCAATGTTGAACCTCTCAACTAGTACAAAATAATCTAATTCAATGTTTAAACCCTAAATGCTCGAGGTACCAAATTTGGGTGTTCAATAATTAACTTTGAAGTTAAATAAAACCTTACCAAATTACTAATTTTCGTAGAATTTTTTTTATAGATTCTTTTTGAAATCTAATTTTACCATCAGAAATCCAATTTTTAAAATGAATGGTTATGATTTTCCTATGCAAGATTTTAATCAAGGGTGTTTACTACAAATGTTGATTTTTAGCACTAAGGGATTTTTGGAAATGAGACTCAAATACACTAGATCTTGGAGAAAAAATCACATTGAAAATTCATGTGAAAAAATTGTAGAGTAGATTTTGAGAAGTTATAAATTGATTGGGGTTATGCATGTGATTTCTTTTAACCTCAAGTTTTTCTTGAGACCTCAATTTAATATTTGACATGTGAAAAGAGGATTGAAAGACTTCAAATGACTTTTGCAATTCTAATAGCCTCATGATCAAATATTATAATCTTTCAATCCATAAGTGATATTCTAGTGTGCTCTTTTTTCATATAATCCCTAACATTTATAGTTTGAATTTGTATAATTAAAATTTGTTTAAATCAATAAAACTTATCAAAATGTTGTTTTATTATTCAATTTAGAGAAAATTCCAAGAAAGCTCAAAATAGGCCTTAAAGGCCTTTAGGAGGTTAAAGCAACTCCTTGTTATGGTAAAGATTATGCTTCTTTTGAATCTCTTCATTTAGTGGAAGACTATCTTTTTGTCTTAAATTGATTTCTAGTAAGGTTATATGTGTTGTTCCTAGTAGTTCAAATTTTATTTTAGTCTTATTGATATAATGTTTTGAATTTTTATTTCTAATAATGTTAGCCGGGTGTCTTGCCTAGTGCCAATGAGTTTCAAAATTATAACTATAACAAATGCAAGATATATTTATATCTAATTTGTCAAAATTCTATTCATCTTTGTCTAGACATAGACATACATTGTGTTGATTGCGGTGATTTAAAAATTGGTTGATTTCAAAACTAACATAAAACTATGGTAACTATACCTAATTGCAATCTTTCCTCAAAATGGACATCTATACATTCTTGCAAAAATGTATGAATGATGTAAACATGAGAGCTTTCTTCAAATTTAAATTTGCCTACAATCAATATTTTAGAAATTTATAATTTATTCACAAAATACTTGTTCAAATGTATTGGAATTGTCTTTTATTGAAAATAAAGCCCAATCAATATTTAAGCCTATATTTTGACCATAGAAAATTTGCAATGTCTACCTAGATGCTTATTCAAATGGAGTTACCTTAAACACTTGGAATTGGAAGCTCTTTTTTATCCTACTATTAGAATTTTCATTATGACAATTCTATCAAACTACTCGAGTTTAAAATTAGAGATGCTCAAAGTTGCTCAATTATTTTGATCTCTCAAAATCTCTCAGATAATCTCTCAATTATTTTAAATTATTTTTAATGACTTGTGGTTCTCTCTCCCCTTCCTTCTATTATTTTGTATTTGTGGTAATTTGGCAAAGTAGGTAGGTGATATGGTGGACAAACTTTTAAATCAAAGACTTCATTGTTATATTTAGGAATTGGATTGATCTACCAAAAGACAAAAGATATGTTGGAGGTATTGCCTAAAAAAGAATTTGAATAAGGATCCTATTATTGAACTGTAAAAGTTCTTATTGAATTATATAAGCTTTTATTGAATTGTATTGATAGTTTAATGAGAGTAATTGAGATATTAATTGAGAGATTTGAGAGATTAACTTGAGAATGTTAGTTTTGAAATGTTAGTTTTCTAGTACAAGACACTTGTAGTTGAATTATCAAAGTGCAATTGATGTTATCTCCCCATGTTGTTGAAGCTAGTGAGTCAAAAAATCTAGATGGGACAATTTTATAAGCACATCACAATTAGGTGAAGTTACCTTGTAGTACTTAGTTTAAGGTGACACTTGTCAAACTATCATCAATAAATTGTATCCAATGAAGCTGTTGAGGTCTAGCTGATGTTGTCTTCTACATGGTTGAAGCTAGTGAGGCAAGAATTTAGAAGGGATGGTTTTGCAAGCAAATTACAAGTATATGCAAGAAATACCTCACAGATGTTGGTTCCTGATCTCAGAAGGGAAATCCTCTGAATAAGTGGATATTAAGTGGATGCTAAATATGGTTTTACTCTGTGAGATCACCTGCTTCTGTGTCAACTAGGCATTTTGTTATTGCTGGTGGGACTTTGTTGTTGAGGTGTTATTAAGAGCACGGTACTTCTAATGCGACTTGTAGCATGGTAGAGTCCTAATATGCAGGTGACGAGCAGTGTTCAGGAAATTTTTGGAAGTCTACCAGCTGATTTCCTCCTATTATGAAAATGAACCGGTTTTTTTTTCTTGGGGCATCAGCTACATCCTTTAAATCACAAAAAGGACTGGTTTATTTCCTCCAATTTCAATTTCTCACCGGCTAATTTCCTCCAAATTGAAATTTGCACCGGCTAAATTGCAAAACTCCTATAATATATAGAAAATCAAGTTGAAAATGAATGTACTAATTAATATTACATCCTTAGCAGGATTTGAACTTGACAAAAGCCCTTCACCATTTGAAGGCCAAGGATCCTCCCAACCCATACAATATGGAGTTGAGGATGGTCATGAAAAGGTTGCAAAAATCAAAAGAGTTTATGAAGTACCAATTCCTCCTTCTTCATAAATTTTTTTTGTTGCCCATGCAAGATATCACTCAGGATTTGTATACAAGTGGCGAAACTTAGGAGAATTCTTCTACAAGACAATGACCTCTTCTATAATGTTGTTATAGTCTTTGTCAAGTCCTTCCAAGGCCAATCGCATGGCACTATCCAAATTAGATGTTGTCAGACGATTTCGAAGTTTCTGCTTGATGTTATTCTACAATGTCAATGCCCTTTCACAAGTAGCGATGCTCACACATTGACACTTAGCAATGTCAACAAGAGTTAGTAGGTTAGGATACTTCAATTTTAAAGAAGGGCTACAACTAATTGAAGCCCATATATCTGCAAATGCTCTATCCATCCACTCCGTACTCCTTTGCAGCTTGAAAGCAAAAAACTCTTGCTTGCAAGCTGCTACATCTACTAAGGGAGGAAATTTTTTTTTCTCCTTCAATTTTTTGTTGCCCATATTGTTGTAAAAGTACCCAACCCAACGCTGGAAGATTGATAACTGGAATTGTTGACCCTCTAATAGCTGGGTATTAGCCACTATTATTTTATTCATGGCGGCTAAATATCCTTCACATTTTTTGGAGCACCAGTTGATTTCCGGTCCTCAAAATTTCTTCCCGGTTTGGCATCCTTCAATTTCAAATTATAACCGGTTCTTTTCCAAAATCCACCAGCTGACAATGAACTAACTGCCGGGTTTTTCCGGTCATTGACGCAAAGTCACATTATCAGTTACTGTAATTGAAGGCATGGTCCCACAAATAATTCATGGATTGGCGGTCACCGTGCCAGTTGCAGGCCTAGCTACATGAACGGGACAAGAGGATTATCTGCAAATGCGAAGATGCATGGGGGCTGACAGGAAATGGTCGACTGGTAATCCAGTTGACGCCTCAAGTAACGAAGTACACGCAAAAGCACTGTAATACAGTATTCTTATACCAATTACAGTAGAAGACCATCTCTCTGGATGTGTGGGCTTACTCTAAGCCATAGCACGTGAATACCATAGCACGTGGAAGAACAATTAAACATAATTTCCTTGAACAAATGAGAGTCCATTGTTTTGGGAAGAAAGCAGATAAGACGATCAGACACATCTCTTCTATTAAGACAGGTGGTTTGTTTTGGTTTGTTTTGTTTGTTTGTTTGTTTGTTTGTTTTGTTTTGTTTGTCACGTTGAGATCTCCCGGACCGTGTGTCCCCCGGTCGCGTGCTTGGTACCGCCGGAAAGCCCTCGGCGAGGAGGGGTGCACCGGCTTGGTTTCGTGGTGTTCGGACGTACGGTGTGGAAGTTGTGCATTTTCGAGTTATGTTTGGTTCTGGAAAATTAGAAAATTACTTTTACTCATATTTTGGTCGCGATCTTGGTATTGTCGGAAAGCCCTCGGCGAGGAGGGGTGCACCGGCTTGGTTTCGTGGCGTTCCGACTCACGGTGTGAAAGTTATGGATTTTTGAGTTGTTTTTGGTTCTAAGAAAATTAGAAAATTACTTTTACTTTTGTTTTGATTGTGGCAACGCCATAGGGCACTCTAGTGCACATAGAAAGCAAACATGAGTTACAATGTTCATTGTAGACTGAATGAAATTTGATAAAAATCTATTCTACACAAAAATGAAAAGTTTTAAGTTTTCAAATTCCTTCTAGAGTAGAATTAATCGTAAAGTTTGTCTTGTATTTGTGTTCGGGGGTGCACTACAAAGGAAGTTCATGGGTGAGGAGCGACCAAACCCTAACTATCCATTTTTATTCTTTTAATTATTTTTTAATAAACTATAATTTTAACCTACAATTTTGAACTTTGTTTAACAATGTCTATAGGTTTCTATTGCCAAAAATTTCAATCCTAAATAACATGTGATATATTGTTTGAAAAGGATTGAAAAATGAACTAAAATGGCATGTTTTTCAACTAAAATATTTATAGAGATCACATGAAGATGACTATTGTATCAACATTTAGCCAAAATAAACTTTCACTATGAATGCTATTTTACAGAATTTTTTTTTAATTTTTTCAATTTTTTTTTAATTTTTTCAAATTTTTTTTCTTATATAATATAGGGGTGTGAAAATAATTTTTAGCTTTATAGTGTATCTTTTTTCTTCTAAAATTTATAACTAATTATTATTAACATAAAAAAATATTAATAATTCAGAACATAAACTTTCAAAGTACGAAAATCTATTCATATTTTTTATTAAGAAAAAAAATAAAATTTTAGGATATGATATAGGGGATTCAAAAATTGGTCGCTCCTCATCCATGAACTTCCTTTGTAATGCACCCCCAAGTATTTGTGTCATAAGAAGGTTCAACTAAGAACAGAACAAAACAAACAAGGCACCAAACTCAATCAGACTTGAGTTGGGAGGTTTAGGGAGTTTGGTCCTGTGTTTTTCCTAAACTCCAGCTCCTGGTCCTGCCTTGCTCACACTTTACGACTAACTTTAGTGTCTTGAAAATTTAGAGAAATTAAAACTAAAAAATCTATAACCACAAACTTGTATCAGTCTTTTGTAACTTGACATGCTTGAAAGCTAGAAAGCTCATCCAGTAACCTCTGCTCTGTCTAGTTATGTCTAGTTATGTCAGCAAAGGACAAAAATCATGTCTCTATGCGAGTGACTTTCACCTGAACTCAGTGAGTGTAAATGAGCCTTCACCCATTCCTTTCATGTTCATGCTCCGGGTAGAATTGGGCATTCATTCGAGGTTTATTTGTGGTTCAATGGCTGTAACAGCATGAAACATATACAAATTTGTGTCATGTGGCTTGGGTATTTTCCAACAGCCTTTGTTTACTAGCCCGAGTAGGCGTTGCCCTTTCCATCTGAAACTATAGGGGAGATCCATACCTAGGGTTGTTCTACACAAAGCAAGTTGTCCAGCTTATTGCTCTCTATCTTATAGAATGTCACACCACCTACTTTGGCTTGATGATCCTAAGCTTCGCTTTGCAATTCAGTGATGTTGGAAGCTCGTTGGGTGCTGCTCATATCTGATGCATACTTTTTAATGTTGTGTGTATAGGTATATACGTATTAATGATCATTTACACGGGCAGCTTACACAAGCACAATATTTCTTGTATGAATGTAAACATGAGTGAACTTGCATCCACCATGAACAGGAAACGGAAGCGAAAGGTGTGAGCAATAATGTTGAAGGACTTCAAAAGTACCAAATTGAGAGCTGGAAGGGATGTTCTATTTAAACAAGAAAAGAATGAGAAAGCGTGTGCACAAGTAAACCAAATCGCTTCCGCTTCCGCTTGATGGTTATTAATGTAAGGTAAAGGCTACCATTGAAACCTTTTGAGGACCTGATCCCGTGTCTTACATTGACCCATGTCAGTACCAACCACTCATGTATTTCAGAATAGTCGAGAATGCTTAACTAATATTACCAACACTAAACGTCAACCTCAACACTATTTGTCAACTAAATGAGAAATAAAGTGACTCAAATAATAGTGTAAGTAGTACTCAATGCAATATTATTCTAATTATCATTATTAATAAAATCTAAATTTATCCTTCAAAATTATCAAAGTAACGGAATTCAACCAAGTTTGCAAAATTGAATGTACACCAACCAAACTAAGTAACGAACTCAACACTTGGAGGCACACTCAAAAGGCAAGGTATATAGAGAACCAACTACTTACAAATGGACTAATTCGCTTCGTAAACAACCATTTCATAATGAGAACTCTAGGCAAATTATCATTCCACAATTCAATGAGTTTACTAATGAAAATGAAAATGAAAGACATGAAACAAACACACCATCCCACAACACGAAATTATAAAAAAAATTCTACTTCGAGGGATTCTCAATCTCATATGAAGCACAGCCAGCAATTCCCTAATACATTTTTGGGACGGACTTCGCTGACGAGTTAGTATTTCAAGCTTTGATTCAATTCCAGGTTCTTTTTTTAAACTAGGAATTAGGGTTTTGAGCTTCGATTCCAAGTTCTCTGCTATTCTAACGAGAAATTATGGAACAATCAACCATTTTGCATTTTCATTTCATAAAAAAGTGATTTTTAAAGAATATTTTAAAACTACCTCAGTTGCCTACAAATCATTGAAACTACCTAAGTTGCCCTCAGATCATAGAATAACTTTGTAACCATGCAGTCAAAGAGTATGAAAATTGTTAGGCCTAAAATTACTCCTTATACACATGCTGTGTGAAAATTTCAAAGAAAAAAAATTCTAGTAGTAATGAATTGTTCAAAATTGCTATGTTGCCAATAAACATAGTTTGGTCCTTTATGGGTTAACATTTGAATGTTCACAAGGGATTGAAAACAAGAAGAGTTATTAACCCATGCTCTTTAGTGAAGGATGGATGTTTCAAGATTTTATCTTCACTTGTTTTTATTATGAAAGATTCTTGACAAGTCAATAGAACATTGGAGATATAGTAAGTCATTGTTTTTCAAGCATTATATATGGATGCTATACTACGCCATTGCAAAACAATGGTCTACTTTGATAATCAAGACATAGTTTATTTTGCCAAATTTAATTTGTCACATGTAGAATGAAAATTGAATGAACTTTGAATGAGAAAGGACTTGAATTTGACTTGAATGTGAGTAACTATTTTGAAGGTTGATGAACATAGAAATATATTGCTTCATCAAGATGTAAATGATAGCCATCTTATCACTTTCTCAAAAATGATAGCCATCTTATCACTTTCTCAAAAATGAAAGAAAAGTGGTTGTTTATGATAGTATTTAGAGATAGTTTAAGTTGTTCAATTCCTTAAAAATCAAAAGATAATTTATATATTCAAAATAGTGAAGATGTATTAAAGATTGCAACTTAGAAGAACATCGAAATAAACACTCTTTTTAGAAAATTATGAAATATAATTTATAGAGCATATCTAAATAGTTGGATTTTCAACTACATTTTTGAATGTGTAGCACTAAGATTTTTTAGCCAAAATTTCAAATTTGAAGTTATATACTTCTACTTATGCTAATTTAAAAAAAATTATTTCACTTCTTTATTTAAGTTGTGTTTGTTGAGTCATTTTTTAAACTCAAAAGCGAATTATTCATTGATATAAAATATAATTGTATCCTTTGAAATAGAGAATATTCACACAACAAGTCTTGAAAATTTATATGTTACAAATGTTTAAGAAGTACTTAACACAAGAATCTACAAAAAAATCACATGGATGAAAACTCAAAACTTTAAGTGCATAGGATATATTTTTGTTCATCCATTGTTCACTCCAAATCTTTAAGGGATTAAAGTGACTTGTCTCATAGCGCCAAATGTCTAGAGCTCAAAAACTCTATGTCTATTATAGATTTAATTTTTCAACAAAAATTGTGTCAACATAATTGACATCATCATTTGGAATATTTTACTTGGGATGAAATTTGAATGAAACATAAAATATGATACACTCCGTTACTCTAAGCAATATTCATGAGCTTCACCATCTATTATCCTTCAATTCTCATGTTTAATTATATTTTTCAAATACCTATACTCCAATTAGTACCTCCATTTATATTAGAATTAGAAATTTTCCTTGAAATTTTACCCACTATATATCATGTCAGTAGTTCCAAAACTCAACTAGGTTAGAGCCATCCATCACTGACTAGCACCCCATTTGCATTCAATAGGATTACAAAAATGCAACAAAAGTTGGAACTAATAATTTTCAAACATGAATTATTGATTTCCTACCACCAATTCCTCCATTTTACTCTTAACACATCTACTTTGGTTTGGAGTGCCAAAGTGAACAAGATCCCCCGTCTATGACCCTCTTTGGATTGGCTTGTGTCCGTCTCTTTGTATCGTGGTCTCTGTCCAATCCCCCAAGCCTCCTGTGGCTAAGGATCCTTTGTTTTCTTCCTTGGCAATGAATTCCTCTTTCATTTGTCTCCAAAAAAAAGTGAACAAGATGTAGTCTCTTAAATGAACAGTTTTGGAATAGTCTACACATTGGATATATTTCCTTCACCTTTTTGCACTCCACATCATGTCTGTAGTTGCTTATTCTGTCAGCTATAAATGATAATATTTTAGTTTCATGTCCAGGTTCACAATACACTAACTACCAGTTCTTCCTGGTCATTGGCTCCAAGGTGTAAGCATCGCCACCAATGCTGCAAAATTGGACCACGGCACCAACAAGTGGCGAGGCACTTGTCGCCTTGTGAGATGTGGTGGTGCCATGGCCATCTAATGCTCGCCACCAAGAACTCGCTAAAATTGGATTGACCATCATTATTCAAATGGGGAATGCCACTGTGGTACTCCTATTATACTTGTTTTGAAGCAAAACTTTGAATTGACTTTGTCCCACATGAACATAGTATTAAAGGGCTAAAAATAGAAGTTTTATCTCCTAAATTGTAGATGTCTATTACATGAACATGTTACTAAAAGGTTACATGATACATTGTAGATATCTAATATATGAACATGGTACTAAAGGGTTAAAAGTAAAAGCTTCATGTAAATATCTAATATATGAACATGGTACTAAAGGGTTAAAAGTAGAAGTTTAATCTTCTACATTGTAGATATCTAATACATGAACATGGTACTAAAGGGTTAAAAGTAGAAGCTTTATCTTGTATTTTGTAAACATCTACTACATACACATACTACTAAAGGATTAAAAACAAAAGCTTTATTTCTTACTTTATAGACATCTATTACATACACACTACTAAAAGATTAAAATTAGAAGCTTTATTTCTTACTTTATAGACATCTATTACATACACACACTACTAAAAGATTAAAAATAGAAGCTTTATCTCTTACTTTGTAGAAATTTATTGCATACTTATAGTACTAAAGGACTAAAAGTAGAAGCTTTATCACTTACTTTGTAGATATCTATTACATGTACATGTACTTCTTAATATTTATAGATTCTTTAATTTTATTTAGATGTAAATTCTTATATAATCTTATATTCTTAAGTAGAAATTCTTTTATCATTTTTATTTGTGGAATTTGTCCATCCTTCAAACATGTATGGAGTGTGCATTGTTGAAGAATTGCTTCCAAAGCGTCCCCATAGGCATGGGTTCACTTGAGATATGATTTCTTGTCTCTGTGATGCATCTCCAAAAATTCTCACTATTCCGTCTGGTCCCTTGCTTTGGATCTTGCGAAATGTGCAAAAACGAAAAACACAGTTGTTTCTCCTTGGCCTCATAAAAGTTCTTCCCCTTCTTTGCACGTCCCCTACTACTCTCCATTACCTCCACGTTAGCATCCACGGAGGTCATAGTCTACGTTGACCAAGTTAACGTGACTACAAAATTACTCTCTACAAAGACCCTCTATTACCGAGAAAACGTGAAAGGGACGAAAGGGATGGTAAACATAGCAGCATAATGGGATGCTGGTGTGAAGCGGTTCTCTACTAAAAATGCACGGCAAATAGAAAGTGCCATTGCCAAGGCCGTTGGGAGCAGTTGGTGGCGATGCTCTAAGCCTACATACTTGTAAGAAACAGCTAAAGTCCCAGCAAGGGAAACTCCTATAGCATTGTACTGTACTGTAGCATTGTATTGTATAATACTGTACCGTGATTGCTTATGTGCTTCTTTGGGATGCAAGGACACTGTGAGGCCGCTGTGAGGCAGGAGGTCCATAAATGGACCATCTAAGGGCTGGAACTGAATTTTGGGGAGGTGAAACGTCTTGAAATGTTTTGGAATATTTTTCCTTGAAAGACAAGTGGAATTGACATCTAACCCAAGTCATTTCATATTTTTTGGAGCTTTGTGGAATTAGATATGAAAATTTGAAGTTGAAATGGCATAGGGTTCTAAAATGACTCACCTCCTAAAATGTGCATTGTTTGTACATTGTTGAAGGTTATGAAAAAGAAACATGTACAAATGGTGTTCATTTAACTCCTGAAAGACAAAGTTGTATGTTTTGGCAACATACAAATTTTAGGTAGGTACGTGTAAGTGGAGATTTCCATGTTTTGGGCCCAAACTTTAATAGAAGGTGTAGATTAGGAATATCTTTTATGTACACTACAATTCATGACATTTGGAAATATGGGTCAAAAGTTATGACCTAATATGTAGTTTGTTTCTCAACTTGGGTAATCCAAACAAATTAGAAAAATCACTTTTTTCAAGAAAAAATTTGAAATTAATTCTCAATATTTATGTATATTTAGAAAGCTTTTGAATCATTCCATTTTGATCAATGAGTCAAAAGTTACAAGGAGTTTTACTTTGTAGGCAATTATAGATTTTCTACTCTAAAATAAAATTGGAAGTCCATTTGTTTTATTCAGTTTTTAATATTTTTGAAAAAAAATTTGTAGGATGCAAATTGTTTATTACAACATTGCAACCATTGGAGTTGGCATTTTTCAATTCCATAGCTAAATTCTCAACAATTCAGTATTTTGAATCATTATCTATTACTTTCTATTTACTGTTTTTTTTCTATATATTGTACAATTCCAAATGATCTTAAATTTTTCAAGTATGTAGCCAACTTGCCTTAAAGAATGATTCCAAATAAGCACAACCATTTTGAACATTTTTTCATACAAATGGGACCTTGTAAAGATCAGTTGCCTGGTTTTTTACACATTTTTCCTAGGCCCTCTAAAATATTTTTGTCACTTCAAATCGTAATATCTTGCAATGTGTACAATGAAATTTTTTGAATATATTTGTACATCTTTTAAAACCAACGTGCTACAAGATCCTATAATTACATGTGTTTGGAAATATTTTTTTATTCTAAAATTTGATACTTCTACTAGAGATGACAATTTTTGAGCATTTTTGTTGATAATATAGTCAAGGAACTTTAGGGATTAAGGAGGTGAACCATTTTGGAGCACAAGCCATTTTAGAACCTCCTACTTTACTATACAATACTTTGGATCTAAGTTATTTCTTTGTAAAATGTTGAGAAAATTTTTGCCCTAAAAGACAAGGTCTAGCTAAATGGTTGGAGGCTTACCAATGTAATTGTGCACACCAATGTCTTTCAACCCTTTTTTTTGGAATTTCTAAGAAGTGCCAAGATGGCAATCACTTAAAATTTGATGGAGCATTGTTTTCCTACATTCATCCATCTTTTGGAAAAAATACACTTTTCAATGATATTCATGTACTTTTCATCCAAATTTAAGACTTCATCCACATTTCAAATAGAAATGGAAAATTTCTAGCAAAAATATATTAATTTTATTTGATAAAAAGTAGACATTTATTTTGGAATGGTGCAATTTGGCCCCATGGTGCCAAAAAAGAAGGGGACTAGTGTCCTTTGAAGGGACTCCATCATTAAGATTGAGGCACCAATTGTCAACCATGCCCATTACCCAAACGGTAGCAATGCACTATTTCCAAGCAAGGCTTGAACAGACTTCCAACCAAAGCTTGGAATGTTTTTTTTGGTCTTTTGCAAGGTTGGGACTAATAAGAGTATTACACATTTCTTGAGTTAGAAAGCAAAAAAGTAGGAAGTAGTGCACAAGAAAATAATTTTTGAATGATTAGAATTGGAAGACTTTGAACATTGGCTACTAGTGAAGTGCACTATTTGGCTCCCAAAATTCACGATACTTTCAATTTTGAAAATAAAATTCTAAAACTTTTGCTATCCCCATATTTCCTATCTTCCTACATAGGAGAAATTTCCACCACCTCAAACCGCCTATGATCTATTCTAAAATTGCTTAAATGATTGGCTACTAGTTCCTTAGCCTTGGATGTATCGTTGGCACTGGAGAAGAACAATGATGCCCATTGGACCAAGAAAGATTGACATGTATTGCCACATTAAAGGGTAAATGTGAAAACTATCTCCTATTTTGTCCTACTTATAATTTGGTATTTCATCACACCTCCCAAGCGACCTAAGGCCTTTGATTGCAAATGTGAATTTAAAATTTGCAAATTTTATCATATGTGGCAAATAAAAAATTTCAATGTTTTATGCAAGGATAAAACACGGGGTAATACATAAGTCAATCCTCCCTAATTTGCCCATTGTGGCCCTCTTGTCTCCTTTAGGTTAAAGTACTTTCTACAAGTTCCCTGTTGTGGAAACGAGGGGAATACATGTACACAAATTGTCCATGTTGAGAAAATCATTATGAATTAGACTTCACTAGGAATGTGTGTTCTCCTCCTAACCTAACCCTTAAACGTCGAGGCAAATGTTTGGTGTTCCGATGGATGACAAAGAATCTTTTAGTGTAAGACATAAGTGCAACTACTCATCCTTGAGATTTTGTGTGAAAAGGAGAGATCTTCTACATTACTTTGACTTCCAACAAGTCAATGCTATTGGATTTTTTTGACCAATGATTTCCAGGGTCACCAGTCCGTTGTTTAAGAGTCAACAATAGTCTGGTTCATCAAAACAAAGGAACAATGGCAATGAAGCCGATGTGTTTTATGAGGTTGCATTGTCCCAGAAAAACAGGACTGAGGATAGGATTGTTGCTAAGCTTAACACAAGCAATCTCTGAAATACCCATTCCATAGGCTCACTTCTTTCTTTAAAATTTTTTAAATTTTTTAAACACATGGACAAATTCCTTTGATAGAGGAAACAGTGCAAGGACCCAACAGAACCAGTCCCTGGTGGAATTTTTATCAGTTTCCAAGTGTTGGCCACTTTGCCCGCATGTATTCCTCATGCTCATTTTCTGGCAGAAAGTTGGTTTTAAGAGCATATCCCCATGGCTGGCGCTACAGAGAGGTGCAAGATGGTGCTGTTTGGTGTGTTGTTCAGCTGCAACTGGACAGTCCAGTGATCATCTGCAACTGGACAGTCCGGTGATCATCTGCAACTGGACAGTCCGGTGATCATCTGCAACTGGACAGTCCAGTGATCATCTGCAACTGGACAGTCCAGTGATCAGCTGCAACTGGACAGTCCAGTGATCAGCTGCAACTGGACAGTCCAGTGATCATCTGCCCACAATGAAACAGTGAACTGCCCAATACCACCAATTACCCAATTCTGCCACCTACAGGTTCCTCCCATTTCTGTCACTTGACATATCTATACCACAATCTTATTAATTCTTCATCATGATGGCAATGCACTGGGGAGTGGACACATCAGCCCATGCTTCAACAAGGGTCCCATCATGCTTCAACAAGGGTCTGATCATGCTTCAACAAGGGTCCCATCATGCTTCAACAAGGGTCCCATCATGCTTCAACAAGGGTCTGATCATGCTTCAACAAGGGTCTACTCACAGTTTTACATTTCAGCTTTGAAAAATCACAAAAAATTCAATTCTTGTCAGAATGTCTTCATTCTTTTGGAATTGATTTCTCTCAAATAGATCAGCCTCTGAAAAATATGAGAGCTCATAAATAGCTTCTCCAAAGTACCTAAATTGCAAATCTATATGGTAATGGGTAGTTCTACCTTACATCCCAGAAATCCAATCCATCACATCATCATATTGTGAAAACATCCACACCCAAAATTTGCCACAAAGAGGTACCAAGTGTTGAAAGTTAAATTATTTATCGTTCACTTTGAATGAAGCAAATGATAAGTAGTTTAACTCCCTAAATTTTGAGGTATACTTTGCATCAATAGAATACCATTTTGAGCTTATTTTGAGTTTGGTAGACAAAAAAAAAGCTCATTATATTCATACGGAATGATAGTAGGTAGAATAACCTATATAGGATATGTTCATTTGACTTTACAATGAGGGTGAAGCTCTTACTAATTTTAAGTAACATATCTCACATGGATTGTTCTACCTCCTACCACCCCATGTGAATATAAGGAACTCTTCTTTATACTTTAAAACTCAAAGCAAGTTGCTAATTTATTTTTTAATTGCATTTGAAGTCTAATAAAGGAACTTATACTACAAATACAAGTGATTTTCAACATTTCATATGTTCCAAATTTTTTGTTTAAATAAACATTTGACCTTGTTTGAGTGCTAGTTGAGGAGTTTTATATTAACCCCTAAAGGACCAAATGGTGTTTTTTGACAACATAGCGATTTGGAGTAGTTCACTATGAATGGAATTTTTATTTTTTTAATTGAAATTTTCACACAACATGTGCCCGAAGAGTAGCTTTAAGGCCCAACAATTTTCATAACTTTTGACTACATGGGTAAAAAGTTATTGTATGATATGTAATTTTCAACATTCAATGGGCAATATGGATAGTCATAAAAAATTCTTTAAAAATCACTTTTTAAAAAAATAAAAATTTGAAAATGGTTCTCTAGATTTATTTATACATGGATATCTTTGAATCATTCCATTTTAATTAATGAGATGAGAGTTATGAGGAGTTTTAGTTGTAGGTAGTTTGAAGGTAGTTATGCAATCTCTACTCTAAAATAAACTTTGAAGTCCTTTATTTAACTCAATTTTCAATATTTTTGAAAAAGAATAAAAACACTAGGTATGGATTGTTTATTACAACATTGCAACAACTAGAATTGGAAATTTTCAATTCCACAAAAACATTGTTAACAATTTAGTGTTTTGAATCACTGTCTTCTTCTTTCTACTTAATACTTTTTTCCTATATGTTGTGCAATTCTAAATGATTTGAAAATTTTCAATCATGTAGCCAACTTGCCTTAAAGAACAAATCTAAAGAGTACCACCATTTTGTGCATTTTTTCATACAAATGTGACCTTGTGAAGTACAACTGCCTGTTTTTCGCAAGGACCAAAAAAGGATTTTTATCACTTCAAATGCTAATATCTTGCAATCTACATGGTGAAAATTTCTGAAATTTTTTTTCACGTCTTTTCAAACTAGATTACTATAAGATCCTATGGTTAGATGTGTCAAAAAAAAATTGTCAAAATTTTGGTACTTATATTAGAAATGGCAGTTTTGGAGCATTTTTGGTGAAAACATAGTCAAAATCCTTTAAGGGTTAAAATCTATCTCAAATTGTGTGCTCCATACCTAGGATAATGTGTTAAGGTCCAACAATTCTCATAACTTTTAACTACATGGTTAAAAAGTTATTGTAAGATATGTAGTTTTTATTGCTTGGTAGGTAGCTTAGACAAATTAAAAAAAAAAAAAAAAACTTTTACAAAAAATAAAAATTTGAAATTGGTTCTCTAGATTTATATATAGGTCAAAAGCTTTGAGTCATTTCAATTTAATTGATGAGATGGAAATTATGAGGAGTTTTAGTTGTGGGTAGTTTGTTGGTAGTTATGGAATCTCTACTCTAAGATAAACTTTGAAGTTTTTTATTTAACTGAATTTCAATATTTTGGAAAAAAATAGACATGTTAGATGTAGATTGTTTATTACAACATTACAACCATTGGTATTGGCATTTTTTTAATTCCATGAATGAATTGTTAACAATTTAGTATTTTGAATCATTCTCTACTTTTTTCTATTGACTATTTTTTCCCCAAATGTTGTACAATTCCAAATGATCTAAAATTTTTCAAGCATGTAGACAACTTGTCTTGAAGAATGAATTCAAAGAATTACAAACATTTTAGACATTTTTTTAATAATGATTTGGCCTTGTGAAGTGTAGCTACTTGAGTTTTTGGTAGGTCCAAAAAGGATTTTTGTCAATTCAAATGATAATATCTTGCAATCTAAGTGGTGGAAATTTCTGAAATTTTTTCCACACCTTTTCAAATCAACTTACTACAAGATCCTATGGTTAGATGTCTTCAAAAATGTTTTTTTTTTCTAAAATTTGGTACTTGTACTAAAAATGGGCAGTTTTTGAGCATTTTTGGTGAAAACATAGTCAAAACCCTTTAGGGGCTAAAATATGAAGATATCTATTTCACAAAGTTGGTCATACAATATTTTAGATTGAACCCTTTAAAGATCATAATTATTCTTATTACTTCATAGGATATTTTTGAACATGAAAAATGTGCGTATGGATGTTCAATCAATTATCATGTAAATAAATTCATGGATATTAATTAAACAATTCACAAAATATGGATTTTGAGTATGTTGAAACTGAAATTTGGTATGCTTGATTGGGATTGCTTAAGAATTGAATGCTAATTATGTAAGACAAAAGATGCCAATTCTATTCTATATTATGCAAAAATATTTGAATGGCACAATAGGCAATTTGTAAGATTATTGCACCCTATTGTACACTACACAACTTGCTACCAAGTGACTCAAATTTGGAGCCTGCTTATGGGAAATACAACATGCTGCAAAGGGGTTCACTTTGTTTTTTTCACAAACAGGCTCCACTGATGAGTTAACTTGCATACTCTCAATGAGGATGTTATGGTTTGGGGTGATCAAATTCTGAGAAAAGCAAATCTTGACTGAATGCTCAGCTTTCAAATGAAAAGTGGAAAGAGGAGTCCAATATGATTGTGGATTACAACAGAGCTGTTGTTTCAAATATTCATCACATAGAAGTACCGGAGCCAGCTACTCCTAAACACAATAAGGTAGGAGGTGCATAATTTGCCAACATAAGAGCTGAAACTGAATTTCAGGGAGGTGAAGCTTCCTAGAATATTTATCAGCAAATTTTCCTTGAAAAACAACTGAAATTGGCATCTCACCCAAGTTGTTTCATATTTTTTTGGAGCATTGTGGAACTAGTTATCAAATTTTGAAGTTGAAATGGCATAGGGCTCTAAAATCACCCAACTCCTAAAATGTACACTTTTGTACATTGTTGAAGGCCATGAAAAAGCAACATGCACAAATAATGTACATTTCAGTAGGTGAGCGATTTTAGACCCTGTCCACTTTTTAGAACCTCCTACCTTACTATGTATGTATTCCTCATTGCTTTTGAGTTGAGTATTAGCAGAAAAACTTTTTGGGTGTGGATGATCCTGTGAATTGCATCTCCTCTTCTCCAGTCAGTGAATATAACTTGACTTTGAATCACTGACTGTAGAAGAGATCAATCAGAGTCTTGTTTCTATTTCATGTTCACAGTAATATTCAAGTGAGTTTACTGGAATGCCAGTACTTATGCCAGCCAACCATCTGATGATCTCCATTTCAACAAAGCCATTGAACAATGACGAAGGGGTGATGGGATAAATTGGGATACACTCTACATGGAGCACTCATGCTTTAGTAAAGAATTTCATCTTACATGTTGAAACCATGTCCACACAAAAATAGAGTGGAGGACAGTGGACGCTGAAAACTGGAAATGAATGTTGAACCTCTCAACAAAGGAAGAGAACTGTTTCCTGCTTCCCTGGGAACTCAAAATGAATGTTGCATCAGACTCAAAGAATCAAGAGCATGGTTTCCTTGCATGCTGATGTGCGGAAGAATACGATTGAGTCCATCACAGCTGCCGTACATGGGATTAGTCTGGAAGCCCAAATTTAGTGATTATATGGAGGTTTGAGACTGTAGGATTAAGGTAAGACAGCCCATTGCGGTCAAATGACCCATTGTGGTCGCCTAAGAAATGACCCATTGTGGGTTTTTTTCCAGGATGTGGGATGTGGGCAACAATGCATGTCTTACATGACAGCAATGGAGCGAACACTGACCTCATTAGGAACTTCTGAGTTTTCAGTGTGAAGTCCATTGTAAAAATTGACTTTTTTTGCCTTCTGTAATAGAAAATATTTTGATTGCATTAGGCAGTGAGATGAGCATTAGAGATTCAGATTTTAGTGGTCTTAAGGTAGTCTACAGACTCCTTTGGGCTCAATGCTTCAGAAATTTCTAGCAAATTCATACTCTGTCAAAAAAAATTAATTTCAATTGCACTTGCTATTTCTCACACTTGTACTAATGTAAGATGAAAATTGAAAAATTTCAGCAACAAGATGATGGCAAACTCCTCATTCTGACCACAATGGGCTGATTTACCTTATCCCCTTACCCCTTACCCCTTTCTTGAATTTTGGCATATTTTAGCTTATATCTTTATAAAAATATTTTTTACATCAATTTCAGTGAATTCATAAAAAAAAAGTGTGGTTTTTAAAAAGTCAAGCATTGATTTGGATGAATGAGAACTTCTCAACCTTTGAAGGATGTAATCCCCCATAACCAAGGTAGTCACCAAAATGCTTGGATTGTTGAAGCAAAGGTGCATTCTCTGTCAGTTTCTACAGCACATCTCGGACTTCGTGTACGGTCCCACATGCACAGGTCACATAGACTTGTGTGCAACGAGACGATGCACCGTGGCCATGCGTTGATTTTAGATTGGGTGCCTTCCAATGGATTCCAGATGTGTGGTTATCTAGCGTCACGTTGTTTGCCGCCTGCAAATAGTTGCATAAAAAGTCCCAATGCTTGTTATTTTAGAGCAGGGTCCAGCAAATAATTCAAGTCTTGACCGTGCCAGTCCAAGACTTGTTCGGCATTGCCCACAAAGAATTCAAGGCTTCGGAGTCACACGCCAGTCAAAAGGGACTCCACAATACTACTGTAGTGCTACGAGCCTTCATCGGAAGGGGACTATCTTGAGGTACATGGACATAAGCTTGAGATCGATACGGCAAAACAAGACTAGCCGGCTAGCTTCGAAAGCACGGACAGAAGCTTGAGATAGGTATGGCAAATGAGGACTAACAAATCCAATCACCATAAATAGCTTCAGAAACATGGACAAAAGCTTGAAAACCATACAACAAAACAGGACTAGCGAAACTACGTACTTACCACAACTTGAGATCGATAAGGCAGCAGGGCAGGGCAGACGACGGAGACAAGAGGAACGTCCGAGCAGGTCAGAACATGCGCAGCTCCACCCAAACAAGAAGCAAAGCACCAAACCCTGGGGTTTGCTTGGGCTTCGGGGGTTTCACTGTTCACTGACTGTTCACCTGCAACTTGGCTGCCAGCCCATCTCCGACTTTGTCTGAAGTCCTACATGCACAGTTCATCTAGACCTGTGTGCAATGGGGCTACGCGTTGATTTCCGACTGGGTGCCTTCGAATGGATTCCAGATGCGTGCTTATCCGGCCTCACGTTGTTCGCCGCCCACGAAGAAACTGCATGCAAAGTCACATTATGAGTTACTGTAATTGAAGGCATGGTCCCACAAATAATTCATGGATTGGCGGTCACCGTGCCAGTTGGAGGCCTAGCTACATGAACAGGACAAGAGGATCGTCTGCAAATGAGAAGATGTATGGGCCTCAGGTTGACAGGAAATGGTCAACTGGTAATCTAGTCGACGCCTCAAGTACACGCAAAAGCACTGTAATGCAGTATTCTTATACCAATTAGCAGTAGAGCTGGGCTCCATTAGGGGTAGTCACGGCATGTTCACGGGGTGTGAACAATGAACAATGAACAATGGAAAGTGCTTTGAAGGGCCAATGAGAAGAGACGAATATTGAACAAGCCATGAGCACCCTTTTGGTTCAAAATTGTTGAGAATAATGGAGAATGGACAATGGTATTACCCGAGGTAAGTGACGACCTTCTTGGAAGGAACTGCCGACCTTCCCGGAGGGAACTGGCCAGGGAATCGAGAAGTCCAAGGGTTAAAGTGCTAGTTCAAAAGTTAAAATAGAGAGAACAAAGGAATAATTAATCTTAGCGGAACCTTGATTGTTCACTCCCAACATCCACCTCTTGAGGTGGATGTTGGAAGTGAATAATCAAGGTTCCGCTAAGAATATTCCATGCAAGGGATGCCAACCCTCGGCCGCCACCACACCAATGTTCATTGTTCACCATCCCCAAGAACATGCCGTGACTATCCCTATTGTCCCCTGCAGGTGCAGAGCTTGGACGGGGGCCGGACTTCCGATCTAGACCAAGGGGCCTCCATTGGGTTCCCATAACATTGCTAACCAGCTTGGTTTCGTCCCCCCAAGTGGAGGTATAATTCCCTCCTATATACTTGGGGGAGAGTTTAGTTATAATGCTACACAAGTCATTGGCTGGGCAGAGGTGACATAGCACCAAGTTGTCAGAGCTCGGTATGTCATTGGCAAGGCTATTGTTGAGGGCTCCTGATTTTTGGGGAGCAAAAGGGTCCCCCAGGGAAGGTTAATAATGTTATGTCCAGACCTCCGCATGGGACGCTGCTTTTGGAGAAATCGGTTTTACTATACGCTTACGAGCAACCAAGTTCTTGTAATGACCCCTCTCTCAAAGGCTCCTCCTCTTTTTAAAATTTAAATATGATTTTAAAATGGAAAATGATTTTAAAATGGAAGATGTTGTAAAAATTATTTAAAAATAGAATTTCTTTTCTAAATGATTTGAAAATGATTTAGAAATTAGCCCTTGAAATTATTGAATACTGTTGGGATTATTTGTTTTCAGAAATGAACTACTTATAAAATCAAAGAAATCCATATTAGAATTTTTCAAAATTTGGATTTAAGGTTTCGTAAATAATAATTACTTTATGCACAAAATCCTAGTCCACAACAAATATTTTTTTCACTCATGTGGAGTAATTTACAACTTATTTTTCTAGGTTAATTGTGTACTTTAGGTGTAATTATTGACTTTGCATAAATGGTATGGACAAAGTTATGGAGAAAAAGCAAATTAAGTTACAATGGAAACACGTTACAAAATTAGCCCTTGAGATTATTGAATACCGTTGGGATTATTTATTCTTAGAAATTTTAGTGTCAAAGGTAGATTATGAAGTGTCCAGCAAGAACAATGTTCAGAAGTATGGCAAAACAGGTGATTGAAGAATTTAATAAGGCTTATTACTTTGGCACAAACTCATTGCACAAGAAAAAGGTAGGTGATTGAAGAATTTAACAAGGCTTATTACTTTGGCACAAACTCATTGCACAAGAAAAAGGCTCCCTGTAGCCAAGTCACAAATTCACTACAGGGAGTAATTTGCCTCGAATTCACTACAACGAGTAAATGAGCTTGTTTGCATTCTCAAAAAAGGGGTCCCACTCGCCCTCCAGGCCCTCTAGTCCCTCCGGTCCTTACAATTCCGAATTGCAAGGACTGGAGCCTAGAGGTTGGGCCGGACCTCCAGACCAGACCTTGAGCTCAATGGAGCCCCCCGGACCTCCAGACCAGACCCTGAGCTCAATGGAGCCCCCCTGAACCGGTAAACTTTACATAATCTTTACATAATGCCGCGTTTTACGAACGAAGCGGTCAAGGCCAAACGGACAAAGGGGAGGGGGAGGGGGGCGTGCGGGTTCTCACATAAGCCTTCTATCTCCATCGGGGCCAGGTTAAAGGGCACATCAGGCCAATTATCATCCAACAGCCAGGGAGCGACCCCAACCATGTGCTTTCCAATATTTAGTCAAAAAGCAAAAGTGAAAAACGCTCATTTACATAGTGAATTTATGAATCGTTTTGTACGGAAACAACTCGAAGCGGTTTCAGCTCAGGGAGCCTTCGGTGATGCACAAGGTTCAAGAGTGTCTAAGGGCACAAAGAATAAAGCTTTTTGTTTTTGAGTAAGTTTTTTGGTCTGCCAAACATTTTCCGAAATTTGACGACAAGTTTTGAATCTTGATGCACGATATTGCCAATTTTTGAGTTCATGTTCAAAATAGAGAAGATTCTCCATTGACTATGAAATACTTTTCGATTTCTGCGAAGACTCTTTGGAAGAAAAGCTATATGACCTGCGATTGCTAAGGCGGACAAAAAAAATCTTTATTTTTTTAGCCTACTTCGTTCGCGAAGCAATTCAACAGAGGAGAAGCAATTCTAGAGGCTGGGCCGGACCTCCAGACCAGACCCTGAGCTCAATGGAGCCCCCCGGACCTCCAAACCAGACCCTGAGCTCAATGGAGCCCCCCTGGACCTCCGGAACCTAGAGGTCCGGAAGCCCAATGGAGCCCTGCTCTTAGAAGACCATCTCTCTAGATGTGTGGGCTTACTCTAAGCCATCAGAAACATGGAGAGAATACCGTAGCACATGGAAGAACAATTAAACATAATTTCCTTGAACCAAATGAGAGTCCATTGTTTTGGGAAGAAAAACACAATTAAACATAATTTCCTTGAACCAAATGAGAGTCCATTGTTTTGGGAAGAAAAGCAGAGAAGACAATCAGACACATGCACATAGAAAGAGAAGACAATCAGACACATGCACATAGAAAGAGAAGACAATCAGACACATGCACATAGAAAGCAAACATGAGTTACAATGTTCATTGTAGACCACATGAAATTTGATAAAAATCTATTACACGAAAAAGTTTTAAGTTTTCAAATTCCTTCTAGAGTAGAGTTAATCGTAAAGTTTGTCCTATATTTGGTTCATAGGAAGGTTCAACTAAGAACAGAACGAAACAAACAAGTCAGACTTGAGTTGGGAGGTTTAGGGAGTTTGGTTCTGTGTTTTTTCTCCGGTTTAGGGAGTTTGGTTCTGTGTTTTTCCCAAACTTTAGGGAGTTTGGTTCTGTGTTTTTCCCAAACTCCGGCTCCTCCCAAACTCCGGCTCCTGTCCTGTCTTGCAAACACTTTACGATTAACTTTAGTGTCTTGAAAATTTAGAGAAATTAAAACTAAAAAATCTATAACCACAAACTTGTTTCAGTCTTTGGTAAGTTGACTTGCTTGAAAGCTAGAAATTTCATCCAGTAACCTCTGGTAAGTTGACTTGCTTGAAAGCTAGAAATTTCATCCAGTAACCTCTGCTCTAGTTATGTCTAGTTATGTCAGGAAAGGACAAAAATCATGTCTCTATGCGAGTGACTTTCCCTTGAACTCAGTGAGTGTAAATGAGCCTTCACCACATTCCTTTCATGTTCATGCTCCCGGGAGAATTGGGCATTCATTCGGAGGTTTATTTGTGGTTCAATGGCTGTAACAGCGTGAAACATGTACAAGTTTGTGTCGTGCGGTTTGTGTATTTTCCAGCAGCCTTTGTTTACTAGCCATAGTAGGCGTTGCCCTCTTCATCTGAAACTGCAGGGGAGATCCATACCTAGGGTTGTTCTACGCAAAGCAAGCTGTCCAGCTTATTGCCATCTATCTTATAGAATGTCACACCACCTACTTTGGCTTGATGATCCTGAGCTTCGCTCCGCAATTCAGTGATGTTGAGCAGGCTCATATCCGACGCACCTACACTCACAATATTAATAAGTATGCAAGCTAGTGCACAATTGCCGAATGATCGTTTACACGGGCAGCTTACACAAGCGCAATATTTCTTGTATGAATGTAGACATGAGCGAACTTGCAATCCACCATGAACAGGAAACGGAAGCGAAAGGTGTGAGCAATAATGTTGAAGGACTTCAAAAGTACCAAATTGAGAGCTGGAAGGGATGTTCTATTTAAACAAGAAAAGAATGAGAAAGCGTGTGCACAAGTAAACCAAATCGCTTCCGCTTCCGCTTGACTAAATGTCTACTGGTTATTAATGAAAGGTAAAGGCTACCATTGAAACCTTGTGAGGACTTGATCCCGTGTCTTACATTGACCCGTGTCAGTACCAACCACTCATGTATTTCAGTACAATCTACACGGACCCGTGTTACTAAAAACTCATGTTTTTCGATACGATCGGAACGGTAAATTGGTCTAGCAAGTTGGGAGTAAGCATAATTTAGCAAAACTTCCGTGGCCTCTGATCTTTGGAAATGGATTGCTGATGTCACTTCAATAGTGGTCCGCTATCTCCCAGTATACATGATTGCATAAGAAGTCATCTAATACAATTGAACGAACAAACAATTATTTTGATCTCAACAGAGTTTGCCCTTGTAGTCCCCAAAGTGGTTTCTCCACTGAGCTCGATACAGTGATATTCCAAGGAAAGCACACTCTTAAACATTACGGAGTAGGTAAAATGCTTACATTGACGCAAATAGCATCCTCTACCTGATAGTTAATGATTGAGCTTCCAGGAGTTGAGGAAGAGAGAAAAAAAGTTCTTGTCACCTGAGAGGGGCCCTGTCGTCGATGTTGCAGTAGCCCAACGACCGCAGGCAGCGTAAGGACCTAACCCAACCTTCAGTGGATGGCTTTTCAGCTTGAAGGCAGCTGCACAGGCTTCCAGCAGCAGTTGTCGGCTTTGGACAGCCGACCAGTCTTGTTTGCGCTTCACTCGCATCGGCGAGTGAATTTTTATGACCTGCAAAAGAGTGAATGTAAACATGAAGCGTCCGAAAGCTCGAAGATGGGTGAAAATTGAAACTGTTGAGGAGAGTGGCAGTCGGTGTTACTTACACCAAGGTACTCCAGGAGCTGGTAGTAGGCTCTCCAAGGCTCTCGAAGGATATTGACTGCAGCAGCATGTACCTCGTTGACTGGAGCTTCATTGTCGCGAAACACTGCATCATGTGCTTCGATCTCAGATCCAATGTTGGCGTGAAGCAGATCGCCGGAGTTTCCCACAACTGCGCAGGTTGCGAATTGTCGAGGTTTGAAGGGGGGCTTAGATGGCAACACGAGCTACAATTCATCTTCGCATAAGCTCCTGTTGTCGCATCTGTCAAGGGCACTTCAACATCACAGCAACATTCAGGCTGCATCCTGAATAGGAAAATTGCAAAGAACTCAAATAATGCAAATTCCCAAAGGAGAAGTGTTTCACACATTGAACAAGTAGTCCAGTGACTCATAAACCTTGAATTGACTGGTGAACTGCCCTCCACACACATTCAAACACTCAATTCATCAGCCTCCACGTCTATCGTATCCCAGACAGCAGTAATTCCGCTACTTCAATGGAGCCTATTCACGTAGGAATGACAAACAAGCACTGGATACGGAGAGCACGGTTGTGATGTTACCCCTCTTGTAACATTAATTTGTCCGGATTCGAAATCCTTGAATTTCACCAAGATTCAACCATTTAGATGATGCCAGGTAGCGTGAAAGTACAAACCTTATTATGGAAGTAACATCTCTTGCCACTCCCATCTCTCAGCCCGAAGCTCTCCTTGAATCATGTGACCCAGTCCCAAAGGCCTTGATTTCCAAACGGCAGAAACGAACTTATAGGATTGGAACTTCCACAAACCAAAGTCGATGCGGAGTCTCTGTCCCCAGAACAGAGGCCATAAACTTCATCACAATTCAGAGATTTTTGCTCATTTCAAGGTACTGTGCACCAATTCTCCCAACCACACACTCTTGAGAGCAATGGCTTAGCTGAACGTAGGAATAGGTCATTATTAGTAGAAGAATCTTCATGCTTCACTCATCAAAGTTTTTTACCAAAGAATCTTTGGTCAAAAGCTATGAGAGCAACATGTTTTCTCCTCAATAGGCAACCTACTAAATCCTTGGACAAAACTCCAGAAGAAAATTTCTCTGGACTTAAACAAGATGTCTTACTTCTCTGTATTTTTGGTACAAGAGTGTTTCTCATCGGAAATATAAGTGACATAAGCTAGACTCGAAAACATCTCCATGTATACTTATAAAAGGAGAATGAAACCTCTCAAGGACATAATTAGATGTTATTTCTCTTTTACCAATCAAATTCTAATATCTCGTGATGTAGTTATTAATGAAAAACTGAGTCTATGCGAAATCTTGTTAAAATGGCGGTATTCCGTACGCCATATTCCCAAACTTTAAACTTCAAGGAATACCGACATTTTAGCGAAATTTTGGTTGTTTTAATCAGTCTCCTCATTCTATCGAAACAACACAAAGCTTTCGAGTACCCTGGAAAATGAGAACCGAAACAAACACATCGGCAGTATATATGCACTGATACAACATCCACAGAGATTCCTCAAGAATCTCAACCATCACCGAATTCCAATAGTCAGACATCCGTTTCACATTTAGAGGCACGTACATCATCTCCTTCAATTCGATCATACCCAACAGTATAGTATCCAAATCGACTCATTTTCCAGCGGATCCAATGTCTATCAACAGATTCCTAGATAGATTCCCTATCCAAAGCCCAGAGTCTACAACCCAGAGCCCACCATCGTATACACTCGCAGGAATCAACTTGATCAGAGGTACGTACCTCTCAGGGAAGGCTCATTAGCACAAACCATTCCATCTCTCATTCGACTCCCTGATGTGCGTCATTACCAAGGCGCACATCTCACAGGATTCGCAAGCCTTCGGTGCTATTAGAAAAAACTATATTGCAAACCTAGAAGTGGGTTTATCTCTGTCTTCCATGACGCTGCCAATCAAGACCCCAGCTAGGTCGCAGCTATGGACGATGAGATGCACAGTATTCACAGAATGAATTTAACTTGCCGTTTACTGTAGTCCCTCTACTCGAAGGGCAGAAACTAAGCCATGTCTGCCAGATGGATCGACCGGACAAAACCTGGAATTACTGGTTTAGGTAGATTGCAAGATATTAGCGTTTCAAGTGACAAAAATCCTTTTTTTACCTTGCAAAAAACCAGGGAGCTGCACTTCACAAGGTCACATTTTTATGAAAAAACGTAGAAAATGGTGGTTACTCTTTGGTTTCATTCTCCAAGGCAAGTTGGCTACATGCTAGAAAAAACTCAGATCATTTGGAATTGTATAACATATGGGAAAAAAATGATAAGTTGAAAGATGTAGTGATTAATCCCTAAATGGTTTGACTATGTTGTCACCAAAAATGCTTCAAAATTGCCATATTTAGTACAAGTACCAAATTCTTGAAAAAAAATCATTTTTGAACACATCTAACCATAGGATCTTATATTACTTTGGTTTGAGAAGATTTGGAAAAAATTTCAGAAATTTCCACTGTGTAGATTGCAAGATATTAATGTTTGAAGTAACAAAAATCCTTTTATTGTGCTTGCGAACCATAGGATCTTATATTACTTTGGTTTGAGAAGATTTGGAAAAAATTTCAGAAATTTCCACTGTGTAGATTGCAAGATATTAATGTTTGAAGTAACAAAAATCCTTTTATTGTGCTTGCGAAAAACTAAGCAGCTACACTTCACAAGGTCAAATCACTATGAAAAAATGTCCAAAATGGTGGTTATTCTTTCATTCTTCAAGGCAAGTTGTCTACTTGTTTGAAAAATTTCAAATCATTTGGAATTGTACAATATATAGGAAAAAAACAGAATTAAGAGTAATTTCCACATTGTTTGCTAAATGATGCAAGTGGTCCCTCAAGCTCAAACAAGTGGTCCCCAAATGAACTTTTATAATTTTTACCTATTGAACATTAATAATATTCTAATTATAGTATTAGGTTGTTTATTAACTAATGCAAGTCTCCCTTTCAGCACAAACAATTGTCTCCCGTCTTCGAGACCACTAATATTAACATTTGTTACAAAATTAGATAGTCATTGCCTCATACACTAAAATCTCTAAGTTCACCATCAATTCTTTACTTGTTGAACTTGGCTCATGCTACTAGGATTTTAGGGAGGATATTAAAATATAACCTTGTAACACACAGATGCATATTTTAATTCACTGTATTCATACTATAAATGACTAGAAATTATAGGTGATCAATTCAATGCATATTTTGATACTAGGATTTTAGGGAGGATATTAAAATATAACCTTGTAACACACAGATGCATATTTTAATTCACTGTGTTCATACTATAAATGACTATAAATTATAGGTGATCAATTCAATGCATATTTTAATTCACTGTATTCATACTATAAATGACTATAAATTATAGGTGATCAATTCAAAATGATTATAAATTATAGGTGATCAATTTAGTATATATTCATTCTGTTCCATTGAATTCATATATTTTTTTAAATCATATTCAATAAAACTAAATATGGTGAAACAACATTTAAAATTAAAATATGAACAACAAGTAAAATATTACAACTTATACATAAAATTAATGAAAAATATAATTGAAAAATAAACAATAAAAATTTAATGAAAAAATTTAAATTAAATGCAAGTAAGATTACAAGACATGAAATAAAGTGGCACATAAAGACTTGAAGAGAATTTAAAGGGATAATGCAAGTGTATTTCAAGATCATTGGCATTTTGAGATCATGCATTCCAAAATTAGATCAATATGAAATTGTTTACATAATCTTGCTAATATAGCTTATATTTAGCCGGGGCTTGATGAAATTTGTTACCAAGACACTTGATGACTGCCAAGATTGTAATTTTGAACTTGCTATATAATACATAATTGTTCATGTAGCTAAGTAATTTTCTTGATGTGATCTCCAATAATGTAGAGATCATTGATCAATGTGTAAGATGATAATAATTGTCAATCCCTAAAGGACCAAATTGCATTTTTTGGCAACATAGCAATTTTGGGATCAAATGGTGTTTTTTGGCAACTATCAAACCAAACTATGTTTTTTTTGGCAACATAGCAATTTTGGGATCAAATGGTGTTTTTTGGCAATTGTCAAACCCTAAAGGACCAAACTGCGTTTTTTTGGCAACACAATAATTTTGGGCAATTTATTATGAATGGAATTTTTATTTTTCTTCTTTGAAATTTTCACATAACATATGCACAAAGAGTAGCTTTAAGGCTCAACAATTTTCATAACTTTTGACTACATGGTTAAGAAGTTATTGTATGATATGTAAGTTTCAACATTTAGTAGGCAATCTAGGCAAAAAAGACTTCTTTAAAAATCACTTCTTAAAAAAATAAAAAATAAAAATTGATTTTTTAGATTTATTTATACATGAAAAGCTTTGAATCCTTTCATTTTGATTAATGAAATAAAAGTTATGAGGAATTTCAATTGTGGGTAATTTGTCAGTAGTTATGGAATCTCTACTCTAAAATAAACTTTGAAGTCCTTTATTTAACTCAATTTTCAATATTTTTGGAAAAAAATAAAAATAGTAGGTGCACATTGTTTATTACAACATTTCAACCATTGAAATTGGCATTTTTCAGTTCCATAAATAAATTGTTAACAATTTAGTCTTTTGAATTGTTTTTTACTTCTTTCTACTTAATAGGGTATTAATAATGTTCTTTAGGTAAAAATTATAAAAGTTTTATTTCTATATAAGGGAGGTTTAAAATTCATTCTAATAAACTCCTATATTGAATATTTCTCACAAGTAGAATGTTCGAGCTTTCCATTACAATAACTTGTGAATCATGTCTTGCATGAACTTAAAATTTCTATTGCAGACTAGCAGTTGGCGCTTGCTATGCTACGCATTCATCATTAGAATTTTATAAATTTTTTTATATATTAGATAGAATGCAGAACAAAAATTTCAATAAATCTTCAAATAAAAATGACTAAATTCTTTGTATAAATTTTTTTATAAGTAAGCATATAGTGAAATGTATAGTAGAAATTTATTGAATGATGAATGGAACATATGCAATGGTAAATTTTATAAAAGATACACATACATTAGAATGCATTAGAAATTTGACTCCATTGTTACAAAAAATGGCAACCCAAATTGAAGAATTGAAAAGAGAATCTTATAAATCTCAAAAACTTTGTGAACAACTTAATTGTTGTAGAATCCAAAATCGCTTCAATTGAATAAATTTCTCAAAATCATTTGGTAGTAGCAATAGAAAATTGAAATCATGAAAGCTCGAAGCTCACAAAAGCACAAAATTATAGAAGTACAAAGAAGTGTAAAGTCAAGAGCAGCAATGGATTTGCTACCTCTATAATATCATCCTATGGATCCTCTTTAATATCACCTTAATTGCAACAACTATATTATTTCTATAATTCCAAAACATTTTTCCAAATATCATATCTTTAATAGAACTTAGGTAAAAAATAATTCAAAAAAATTATGGCAAATTATTTTGGAAATTATGTATAAAATTTTGAAAAAAAAGGGAATTAAAATTTAAAAAATGGCAAAATATTTAGAAATTATAACACATGAGCAAAAATGAAATAAATGAAGACTTTAAGGTCAAAACAAAAAACCCATGTGCAAGTCCCAATCCATCAATTGAGCATCTACCATCAAAGCAAAATTTGGTGAACATGTGGGAATGAAAGATGGAGAGGTAATTTTTATAATGAAATACATGCAATGATGAATATGGTAAAAGATACACATACATTAGAATGCATTAGAAATTTGACTCAATTGTTACAAACAATGGCAACCCAAATAGAAGAATTTAAAGGAAGAACTTGTAAATCTCAAAAGTTTTGTGAACAACTTAATTGTTGTGGAATCCAAAATTGCTTCGATTGAATAATTTTCTCAAAATCATTTGGTAGTAGCAATAGAAAATTGAAATCATGAAAGTTCAAAGCTCACAAAAGCACAAAATCATAGAAGTGCAAAGAAGTGTAAAGCCAAAAGAAGCAATGAATTTGCTACCTTTATAATATCATCCTATGGATCCTCTTTAATATCACCTTAATTGCAACAACTATATTATTTCTATAATATCACCCTTTGTAAAAAATGATATTACAAAAGTGATTGCAAATTGCTATTCTATTTCTATAATATCACATTGTGTGAAAATACGATTTCTATGTATGCATGATTGAAAATATTTTTATAAAATATTTAAAATAATTATTTTAAAGACTTATTGAAATCATTATCATGCATTCTATTCAAATATATCAAAATTTTACTAATATGTAATACAATGAATACGTAACATAGCAAACACGAGCCCCTAGTATTAATAGTAGCATTTGTGATATTAGAGAGGGACTTATGATTTTAGTAGTATGATGGTTGTCTAAGTGCAATCATATCCCACATTTGTTAGAAATTTTTAAAAATATTTTATATTTAAAATCAAATTTGCTCATTTTTCATGTTTTGAATTTTAGGATTTTGAAGTATTGTGGAGTACCTCAAATTAATGATCTACAACAAAAAAATTTGCAGTTTGTTTTCACAACAAGAAGGCATATTCCTACCAAGGGACATTAAAGATGGTTTCAAGCTTATTCTTTTGATGAAATATCTACACCATAAAGTCCTTCCAAATGGTCAATTTTTAGTTTTTTTGCAAATTATTTTTCCTTATTTTTTACAAATTAAAACATTGAGGTATTTATTTTCTTGTGATTTTGCTCTTTTCTAGTTCTACTTAAAGAATTTCTCTATGTTTTTCTTTCATAGGACACCTTCTTCTTACAAAAGTATATATTGGCTATATTTTCAATATTTTAAAAAAATCTAATTTTATAGTGTCTCCCTCAAAAGGTTGAAAATTGCCAATTGAAAGTAGAACAAAATTGACAAGTCGATTTTGCAATCACCCGTAGAAAGCAACATGGAAGTGTTCAAAAATGAAGGGCCAAGATTGAATAATTGGTCTGTATATTAGAAAAAAGTAGGTACAACAAATTTAGGAATATAATTGAGCAAAGGGGATAAATGATCCAATCTCAAAAGCATTGAAGATGGAATCATCTTCACACTTAGAGGTACAAGATGTGAATGGAATATAATGCTTTGATGGCATTCTCTAATTGCATGCAATGTATTGAAGCTAATGATATATTTTTTATGTTGTAAAACTTGAAGTATGAATTCATACACTAAACTAAGGAGCCATATTTTTTTGTCATCTTTTGATTTCTATTAGAATACGACAATTCAAAACAAAAAGTGTATTGTTGTTTAGTTTTTTTTATTTATTTACAAAGTTATGGAACCAAATGAAGTATTGTATCATGTACTACAAGAAAACTTGTAGATATAAATAAGATAGGGTACCAATAATAAAAAAATATACATATAAAAATTACTTACACCTTTGAAAAATTGCCAAAAGTAAAAATAGATTTATTACAAGGGTACTTTAACAAAAATGAGGGGACATAATAGCTTTGTATGAAGTACATCATGTTTGTAGGTGTCCACTTAAATTAAAAGGGAATGCACTCTCCAAAAAACATTTGAGACTCCATCATCTTTATTTTATGTGTTGATTCCTCCTTAGGTGGCGCTTTCCTTTCTTCTTTGTCTTCTTGAAGTTAGGATCCATCATGTGTGATGAATGGTTGGGGATATTCAACCAAAATCTAAAAAGAATTTAGAGTAGGGGTTTGGATAATATGGAAGTACTGAGGAGTAGTGTTATGTTAACAAGTCAAAAAATAGTGATGGTCCTAGATCCAAAGTTCCAATACATAAGCACACATTTGAATGCTTCAATGGAGGAGCCATCAACACAATTAATCAAAGATTTTATATTGTCAGCCCCGAAAAATCGAATATATGAGCCAACATGAGAATTAGCAACGGAGCCTATAAAGGGGCAAACATAAGAGTCCATGAAGGAGCCAACTATTAAAGAACCAATAATTTTATTCCAGTTACCAAGTACTCAAAGACAACCATGTGATGAAGAAAAAGAACCAAGGCGTGAATTTCCATTGGAAAAAAAAACCTTTAAACCAAAAGGTCAAAAGTCCCTAGCCACCACGAGCTAGATTTCTATTGATTTACTTAGAGAACTATTAGATTTTGCAACCTAGCAACAACTTAATGCTACAAGGCCAATTTGTAAGCATGGGAATTTTGTTAAAATGGCAATATTCCATGTGCGATTCTCAAACCGCCCACTCTGAATTATAAAAGTGACATCACACTGTACAATCTGAATTGTAAAAGTAACATTTAGTACTAATATAGATTTCAAACAGCTAAGAAAAGTATAGATTTTAAACATCTAGGATGTTTGTATATTTCAAACCGCTTGCTCTGAACAATAAAAATTGCCAAAGTAGTGGAATTTTGTCATTTTAACAAAATTGCATATAAATCTAGCAAATGTTGTGAACATCACATAGCAATCTACAACCAATGACAAATTTTCTCAATGCAAGGACTGCTACAATTTCTCCACTGCAAATGATGGCTATGTATGTAACAAAGGTGATGAATCAACTCCCTACATTCTTTGGAATGTAGGTGGGTATAATCATCTTGTTTTAAAAATAAATAAATAATGCAACAAGGAAGGCAACATTATTTATATCCCCAAAACAATACCAAGGATGTCTTTAGCTATTAAGACTCAATAGCATAACAATTATTAATTTCCCAATTAGGATTATGATAACAAGGGTTTGAACTTTGAACACTGAAGTGCCAACCTTGAGCTATTGACAAGGTAGGAGCTATCAATGACCACAACTGGAGACATTTTTCTAAGTGAGCTCCTAAGCATTGAAGTCTTAGAACACTTGCTTCACTTTACTATTATGTTTTTATACTTTAGTCCAAATTCACTCTATTGAAGGCAAAAGGTAGATTAAATTTTTTTTTATCAATAGATCTGATTTTGTTAGACAAATGAGGACAAAAGATTTTCTCATCTTCTTTTCTATCTCCCTTTTTAGTCCAAGTCAACTCCAATTGAGGTGGATGGAAATCCACAAAAAAATTAGTCCAAATAATTAATGAATTACAATTTAGGTATATGATGGTATTAGATTAAGATCTTTTTTGGTGCATTAAGTGTCTTTTCAATGAGTCTTTGATTGGAATCATCTTTGATCAAATTTCTCTTAGCTCAAACAATTGAGTGAACAAGAGACATTGACCATGTGCTCATTATTAGCGTTAGCAAAAGAATCTAGGGTCTTCACAATTTACAATCATACCACAAATGGCCGCCATATGTGAGCCCTATAGTTGTCACTTAGGCCTCAAACTTTTCTTTTTTTTCCTTTTGCTTAGTTTTCATTAGTATTTTCATTCAAAATGGTCTAAAAAAAGTGTTGACATTGTATTTGGTAAAAGTCCCTATAACTACAATGTATTATTCCCAAAATGTCTAGAAGTGCTCAAAGCACTTCTATTTACCATTTTTAGTGTCTAAATAGATGTTTAGAATGTGCATTATAGGTTTGAAATAGTTTTGAGCCCTAATTGCCAAAGTAGTAGAAAACACAGAAATTAGACTTTTATTGGATTTATTTGTAAGGTGCATGTGTAGGTCACATGCAAGAAGAATAGATAGATTGTCAAAAGTCTTACTAAGTCTTCAAAACCCCTATAGGAAATCCACATATAGGTCACCATCCAATTCACAAGAGTTGAGAAAAAGTCATATTGTGTAATTTTGTAGGTAAAAATCCACAGTTCCTAAACTTATGTGACCAAAGATTCGAGAGAGGTGTTTCTAGCATAAAACATGCTAGGAACACAACGGTGAAGTCAGTTTGCCTAAATTTCCTAGTACAAGAATGATTCCTCCTCAAAGAAATTAAATCAGGAGATATGAATTTAGATCCTTCCACTATTTGCACAAAATAAACATGTAAACTTGAATTTAGCATTAGAAGACTTTCTAAGAGCTACCCAATAAGTTTCATCTTTTTCTAGATTGCAAAAGATGACTCCATAGGTAGTCAACCATGTTTGCCGGCAATAGGTAATTCATAGAAATTACCTAGGTAGCGGTGACATCCCACTAAAAATTAGGATAGTATGTTTTAGCATAAATAAGTCCCCAACCAAATTTCGAAAAATTCCGACACCAAGTATAAAAACCAATGGCAATGATAACTTTTAACAAATTTACAAGATTTATGATGTGTTGATTGGTGTACCAACAACATACAATGTCCAAATGAAGTAAACTTAGACTCTTTTCTTACTTTTTAAAACCTTCCAAACAACTCAAATTAGTCAAAACTTTGAGAAAAAGCAAACTCCATCATTTGGATTTTCTATTTTTTCACTAGTTTGCTAATCATAGTTTTTGCTTGTAAAATGGCTTAGAAGTAGGTTTAGAGGGTCTACCTAGATGAATTTAGATCTTTTGAAGACAATGGCACAATCCATTTGTTATTATTCGGAGTCATGGGTGGAAACCAACTTCCAAAGTTTGATTACTAACGAATTTTGCTTACTACTCTTCTTTTGAAATTTATACTAACTCGTACGGTGAAGTTATTGCCTAGAACAAATTTTTAAAGTCTTAATTTGGAGTTGGTCCCCAAACGGCAAAGCTTTGCCTTTAAGATAAACTTTTTATATTCTCAAGATTATCCAAAGAGAACTAAAAATTCCTTGTTTGTTTGTTTGTTTGTTTGTTTGTTTTGTGATTTGTAGAGAAAAATCAAAGTCAAAAAATGAGAAATTCAAGCCAGGCACCCAACCAACCTAGATACCCAACTAGCATAGATACCCGGCCAATCAGCCATCCCCAGCAACTAAGTCAACTCTCAACCAACGCACAATGTACTTGAATTTCTCAAATAAGGTAGGTGGTTCAAAATCCGTCCTTCTTCTTTAGACCATCTTGTAGGTAGTTGTAGAATGGATGCAAAGTGATCTTTGAACGGACCTCTTTGGTCTGTTAATGAATTAAAAAAAAAAAATTTATTTTATTGTAAGAGCCAATCATTGGCTTTGGTTTCTACACATTTCTTTATAAGTCACAAGGGGACAGATTTTGGGACACCTATGATCACAAATAGGTGCTTGTAACCCAGATCTTTGAAAATTTATAAGTAATTTAAAAATGCTTGGAAAAATATGAAACTACTTGGGTTGTGTTCCACATCTATTTTTCTTTCTGAAAAATGAGCTAAAAATCATTTTGTCCATGAAAACCTGTGGAAAGGGTGAATCAGCCCTTAAAAGGTTGCTTTTAGAGCCTCCTACCTTACGTGAAAAAGCCAGAACTGGGACTGATGATGCTGAATAGCTCCAATTTTGAGTTTATTTTTCCTTTGCTAGAAACTGAATTTTCTCTCCAAGTCTCAGAGGTTTCAGAAAACTCAGATATGATTTAGCAGGGTTGATTTTTTCCCATTTGATTCCAAAGTGAAAAGTGGAGAGCATATTCTGCACACAGTCTAGTTTCCATTCAAATTCTCAAAGCTGGGAAGAAATTCAAAATTTCCTCAGAAAGTGCTTTTCAAATATTAGAATTTGAGTGAAGAAGGAACTGGAAACCAGACCCATCACGGCTGATTTTTATGAAATTCAAAATTGAGAGGTGATTTCAACAGGCATAACATTCAAATAGCAGTGAGAAGGACTGCCTTCCCTCAGACAGAATGATGTGGAATATTTTACACCATTTCATCCCTAGATGATATGGTGTGAAATATTCCACACCCATCAGTAGCTAATAATCCATGTGTCGCAAATTGTCAGAAAATTGAAGCTCGCTTGCCTAGGTACCTGGGATAAAACTGCAGTTAAGTTTGATAACAAAATGGGTTACTAAAAAAATAATGCATTCAACTGGATTAGAAACAAAGTCAATCTTTAAGATTAAAAATTTCATGAAATTAGCATTTTACTCTTTCAAGATATTGCTTTAGTTTCCTTACTGTGTATCAAGAATGAGAAGACAAATATTGATATACATATGGGGTGGTAGGAGGTAAAGTAAACAATGTGGGATAAATAAATAAAAGTTAGTAGGAGCTCAACCGTTCATAGTTAAGTCAAATTAAAGCAAGAATTCTATTTGAAGTAAAATTTCAAACCTCATTTAGTCATAGTAAAATAAAAAATTTCAAAAAGTATAGACTAAAAAAAGTTGAAAAATCTATTTAAATTTCATCTCCAAAAATTCATTTGATATTTTAAGCCTCCAATCAAAAGTTATGGCCAAATTTCAAAGTGGGGTTAGAAGGGACATTTTACATCTTGAAACATTCTCTTTAAATTTTGTCCATAGCTTTTGATTGGAGGCTTGAAATATGAAATAGCTTTTTGGAAATGAAATTCAAATAGATTTTTCAATTTTTTTAATCCAAAGTTTTTTGAAAAAAATTATTCTATTATGACTAAATGAGGTCTGAAATTCTACATAAACATAATTTTGACATTTTGACAATAAGCAATTTAGCGCTCATTTTCAAATTATCCCATATCCTTTGAGGATTCATGGTGAAAAATCAATTTCTATATAAAAATGACATCTCCAACCTCAAATGTTTCCCACTCAATTCCTCCATAGGACAGCCAAAATTATTTTTTGGATGGCGGAGGATTAAATGACATTGGGATTTTGATTAATCCAAGGATTCTCATAGTGTTTGACAAATCATCTTAATATTTCTTTGAATATTTGTTTGGCTGGTCCGAGATTAAGAAGGAAAAAAAAATGCATAAACCATAAGTCTACTGCCACGATCCTGACACCCGATACTGGAACTTACTTTAATTCCCCGTGTAGATGTTTTTCATGGATGATGCCTCCAGGGAAGGAAAAGCAGTCTCTTTGAAGGCTACTGAATGTTGTTGGGATACCTTCCCAAACCGAAGTTTGAGTGAAAAGGGCGCTTCAATCAGAATATCAGACCCCATAATGGGCTGGTTCCTTCACAAAAAATTCAAACTGCAAGGTGGTGAGGAAGCCAAGAAAAGTCAACCAGGTAGGTCAGTCCATTCAAAAGGACCACCCTCGAATTCAAAGCTGGGTCAACCAGCATACCCGTCCCCTGACTTGCGAAAAACATGCTGGAGCTCAAGCTCTCTACTGTACAGTAGCTAGTTGAAACTCAGAGCTTCAAAGTTGTGTTCTGTTTCTCACAACTGACTGCAGCTCTCCAAATTCAAATCGCTCGTAACAAAACTATTGAAGCACAAGATTTGGAAACTCTGATGATCATATCATATGTATAGATTTAGTTGCAAGGAGACTTTCAAAATCAACTTGGTCCACTTGCAAAGCATGGTTTGACTTTCTTATTCGTAGTTATATATTTTGATTAGAAGACAAGAGGAAAAATAAGTGGAAGATTCATTTGACTTGTGCACTTCTGAAAGTTAGTTATTAGTGGGAAAAGGTTAACCAAGCTTGTTTGGAGTTCTGTTTGAGTTTTAGAACCATTAGCAATTGATAGCGAAATTAGATTTGATTAGATTTACATGATTTGATTTGGGAAAAAATATCTTGAAAGAAAAGGGAGAACATTAGAAAGAAAGGAGGAGAAAAGAAAAGAATCTTGGAACAAGGAAGAAAGGATTTGAGGCTCTTTTATCATCGTACAACAACCACATGTTGAATCAAAATAGGACAACAAATACAAAATGGAGATTGAAGGTGTTTGCAATGATGTTATGATTTTGGCACATGAAGATGTGATCATCAAATCCACAAGTTTTGAGGTCAATCTTTAAACTTCTTTCCTCCATTTGTTCCTTTTTACCAAAAACATTAGATTAAGATTAAAACAAAAGAGTTAAAAGTTAGAGGTTAAGTTCAAACCATTAGGGTTGTTAGAAAATTAGTATTTAGATTTGGAAGTAGTAAGAAAATCTCAGTAGCTTTCCAATAAGATAGTAAATATAAAAATTAGATCAAAACTCCAAAAGTTACACTAGGATGAAAAATAGTCTTAAAATTGGATGAAAAATAAAAAAATAATCCAGAATAATCAAATAAGGAACCTTAGAATCTAAATTAAAATTAAAAATCAATGTAAAAAGGTAAATTAATTTTAAAAGTAAAAGTAAAAGAAATTGATGAATGAAGTTTGATGAACTAATTAATAGTCAAACTTTATCTATAGCTAACACTGCTCCAAAAGTCAAAAGTCTAAGTTTTTAACCTATTTATAAAGTTAAATTTAAAAATTCTTACTTAAAAATACTTTAGATCTAGGATTAAAAATTAAAAGACGTAGTGAAAACAATAGGAAGATAAAAGGACTCTTTTGAAAGTAACTTAGGAACAAGTTAGGAGTAGAATCAAAGATAAGATATTCCTATGTTTCCAAAACTATCTTAACCTTATAAAATAGATTAATATTGAAGAAGTTAGAGTAGGATGAAATTATGAATGAATTTAGAACAAGACAGTTTGGATGAAAAGTTGATCAAACCAAGACAAATTCAAAAATCAAATTAAAGATTAAAAACCAAAATAACTCAAAAAAATCCACATCTAATTCTACTAGTTAAAAGGATTAGAAATTGATGGATGAAATTTTAAAGGTTAATTTTAGAATCAAACTTCATCCACAAATATCTTTTAGAGAATTAGGTCAAACTTAGGGTTCTTTATCATTTTGAAAATGGAAAAATAATCTCTACAACTTAGGCTACTTAACTTTTTGAATTGACAAACCTTTATTGGTCCTCTATTTCAGCTATCATAGATAAAACTAACTACAAATGTTGATACATTTTGGATTTAGTTAGTAGTCACAACTGAAAGAATCAGGAGTAGTATACAACAAGAAGATCCATTTTTTGGAAGGTGTAATTGGATTACATGTTTTAAACACTTACTAGGATTTTATACAACAAAGCTACTTAAAATCCAATTGTATTCGCCCAAAATAGAAGTAATTGTAAATCTTCTCATTTCTAAAGATGTGAAGGGCATACAACGGGTCCTAGGCCATATGGGATATTATTGAGAATTTATAAATGTGTTCAAGGAAAAATTGACTTCTGCTCCAATCCTTAAGCCTCCTAAATTAAATTGACAACTTTACATATACTAGAATGCTTGTACAATAGTAGTAGGCAATCCTTATGTTAAATTGATGAAGAAATTGGCAGAATGCCACATTTAACTACTTTTGGACTTTTGAAAGTCCAAAATTAATATTGGTCATTCAGAGAAAAAAAGTTAATCATCTAAAGATAATGCAAAACATTGAGAGAAATGCAAAACATCGGGAGATTAATAAGGAACATTGGAAGATCTATGAAAACATCAGGAGATCTCTCGATGTTATTATGTAGAGATCTCTAGACATTTTGTCCAGAATTCAATGAATAGTCCAAATGTAGTTAAATATGGCATCAGTGAACATCCGATTGTTTTTGCTAGTCCACAATTGACTCAAGCAGAACGTAATTACACCACACTAGAGTGAGAGTGCCTCACCATGATATTTTCAATGAAAAAATTTCAACACTATCTAATTACGAACTCAATGGTTTTTTTTGTGGATCTCATGGCAATTAAGTATTTAATCAACAAATTAGATTTGAATGGTAGGTTGGCTTGATGGATCTTGCTACTTGCCAAATTTGATTATACAAAAGAATCAAGCCTAGAAAGAAGCACTCAGGGGCCAATCTCTTGTCCTAGTTATCCATAAAGTTAGGAATTGAGGACATTGATGATGAATACTCTAATGACCATCTCTTTGCAATACGAGTTGTACCAACCTGGTATGAGTATTTGGCAATGTTTATAAGCTTTCAAAAATATCATGAGGATTTGGACAAAAATTTAAAGCGAGGCCAAAAGTACTAGTTGCAATTATTTGAGTTGAAATAATCTTAAATTCTATTATTTTCTATAGCACTAAGAATTTCAAATTTGTGGTATTTTTTTATATCAAGGAATTGTCCAATGATTCATCTCACTTATTACGTACAAATGAATGTCTACCTTACCAAATGTCATTTTGTATGTCTTTTTCTTGATATTGTTGGGATCATATCATGAGATCTCCAAATCTCTAATTTTGATGCACAAATGCAAATGGAGCTGATGCATTGCTTAAAACTATTTGAATTGAATTCATCCCAAATTCATTGATTTATTACAACAATGAGAATCCCATATTCATTGTATTTTCCTAAATTTAGAAATCTCCTAATGCTTCATCTCACTTACTACGAGTAAATAAACGCATAATGGGTGTATCACTACAAATAATGTTTTCTTGGCATGTTCATATATAAACATGTTGTAATGACCAACTCTTCTTCCTACTTTCAAAAGCCTTGTAGTTTCCAAAATCATAATGTCCAAAGATCTCCTAATGAATAGTACATTCATGTGGTCCAAATTTCCTAAAAGTCTAGAAGTATTTTAATAAGGCATTAAGTTGAATACAATTCAAATGCAATTTATAATAAGAATTGAAAAAGAGGCCAATTGATTAGAATTATCTTGTAAGTCATGGCATCACAAGATTAAACTCTAATGTGCACACCAACTATGTATTGAGCAAGCTTTGATATTCACAAGAAGGCATGAAAAGATTACAACAAATTGGAAGAGCGTAGATGGTGAATTACAAACCTTAGATGCCACAAAGAAGTCCATACTTAGCTTAAGAAGCAACTTCCATTTTGTAAAGAGAACCAAGAAGAGGTATCATAATTACTCGGAAAGATTGAAGACCTTGAAAGAGGCTTCTAAATAATGTAATATACAATGACCCACGATCACTCCTTTGGTTGTTGCACATGATTAGTTCACAATTGTTTTTTACAAATGGAATGGAAATTCAAAGAATTTTAGGCATGTCAACTCTTTTGAATTAAAAATGTCACATTATACGTGGTCAAAGCAAAAATGGATAACTTCTCAATGTTGTTGTAGGATGGACTATTCTCATCCATTTGCATTCTTATGCGATACTTTTTAATTCCTTGTATAGTTAAGGCCATATTCATTATATTGAGACTTTTCACAATTTCATTTTTATCTTTGACTCGAAGATAAACCACTTTATTTCTTTACTAGAATTTTTTACTAAATAGGTAACAACACCAACTTTTATAATTTCATTTTAGAATCAGTATTTGGGCATTATTTATTTTTGGTTTCAATTATTATTTTTGTAAATGAATTTATAATATTTAGCATTTTGTCTCAAAATCTGCAAAAAGTCTCAATTTAATGAATATGACCTTAGTTGTAATTGTATTCCAAAGGCATCTTTCAAGATTGTGAAAGAATGAATGAACCTTTTCTCATGTGTAGATTTGCAATAAATGTTGAACTTATAAAATGGTGATTTTTCAACTCTAATTCTAAATTGGAATTGTCAAAATGCCAATCTTTTAGCAATTTCAATACATTAGACATACTAGGATGCCACAAGCCAGGCATAATTGGGCTCAAAATTAGGGTTCACAATTTCACTAGGATTCATTTGATGTCTATATACTTTAGTGGTATTGTTTGAATTTGCATTAGTGCTAGTGTTTATACTTTATATTGATGGCATTTAGATTTTTTTTATATGCATTTAATTTCTAATATAAATGTGCATACTTTAGTTTTCTTGAAGACATTATGAATATGTGGTTGTATAAAAAAATCTTGAAAAATAGGTGTGATTGCAATATAAAGGTGCTTCTAAAAATAAATTGTGATTTAAAAAATAAAAGAGATTACACTTTTTCTTACAAATTTCAAAACTTTTATAACTTCTAAAAAAGATTGCAATTCCAAAATCATACAAATACATCTTTTGGCACTATGACTTTCAAATTTCGTCAAATTGGGAGGTGCTAAATTGTTTCAAAAATATTGTTAAATTTTATTCTTTTTTGCAAATAGGTCCCCAAATCTAGGCACTTGGCTAAGTACTAGGTTTAGAGTGCTAAAAACTTGTGGAAGTTCCATATGTATACATCTACACTTCATACAAATGCAATGGCAACCTTGTTTTTGCCACTGCAATCAAGGGTTGTTGCATTGACAATGTTAATCTTGGTTTCATCTTCTCCAACTCCAACTCCTTTGCTTCCCACTTGAACGCATGCAATAAGCTTGCCACTTGCAAATGCATTGCTATAGATGCCAAACCCATTCCAGGACATTGCCGCCTCCCCGACCCAAATGGCAACAAATCAAAATGTTGTCCTAGAAACTCCACTACCACATTCTCCCCTCCCTCCAAAAACCTCTCTGGAATAAATTCCAAAGGCTTCTTCCAATTATTGTTGCGCCCAATGGCCCAAGCATTTACAAATAAGCGCGTATGTGCAGGGATGTCATAGCCAAAAGCTTTGGTTGCAACCTTACTTTGGTGTGGAAAAAGTAATGGAGCAGGAGGATGTAAGCGAAGCGTCTCTTTGATGATGGCATGGAGGTACTTGAGGTGAGGGAGGTCAAATTCTTGCACAGTGCGGTTTAAGCCCACCACTTGGTCAAGCTCTAAGGTTGCCTTGGTTAGTATCGTTGGATTGTGAAGAACCTCTGCTATGGCCCATTCAACTGTAATTGTCGTTGTCTCTGTCCCTGTTGATAACAAATCCTAGCAATGGAGGGATCCAACATAAAAATTCAATACTTACATACATGTGCGCAAATTCTAGAAATTTGAGGTCTAGCAATGAAGGGATCCATCTTAGCAACTCAATAATTTGACACATATACATGACTTCAAACAATCCTATTGCAAAAATACATGGTTCAAGCAATTGTGAGCTCTTGGATTATGTCACAATATCTTGCAAATGTGCATGGATTCAATTCATTGTGAGTTTAGGGATGAGGATTTTGGCATAGTAATTCAATCATTGCATTAATTTTTATGATTTCAAGAAATAGGAGGCTTAAAAGCAAGTTTAGAAGGTAATATGTGTTCAACATAAGTATAAAAGGATCTCAAAGAAGGGGCCAAACTATTGAATATGAATCTTTGAAAATCTAACCTCTTTCAATTTACAAATTAGAGGTAAATAAAACTCCATCATTAGAAGCACATGTGAAAAGAAATTTGTCATTACAAATTATAAAAATCATTTTTTAAGTGTTTCAAATTTATTATCCACTTCACAAATGATGATTTTTAATTTTGAAAGATTCATTTAAGCATGCAAATTCATTACATTGAAATTCTAAACGAACAACATGTTAAAAGTGATTGTTTAAACAAGTGAGTGTACCAACAATTATAATATTTAGAATGACTCTTTCTTTGATGGCCTTGTTAGCAATTAAATTGATACGATGTAAGAAAATTATAAATATTCAAAATTTGATTTAAATCTGTATAAAAATAAAATAAAAACTTAAACTTTATATTATAGAGTCATTACTTTAAGAACCATTAATAATAGGTCTAGATTTAAAGCTAATATTTTAAGTTACTATTCAAAGATCTCCAAGCTAATATTTTCAGAATTACTTACATAAACAACCCCTTTGATGTGTTCCTCAGTTACTCCATTTTTTGGAAAACTCAGTTGTTCCAAAAAAGTGTCAAGGAGTGTTTTTTTTTGTTCTTTGGGAGGCTTCCTCCTTTGATCTTCTTTGTATTCATTGATCATCTTTATGTAGAACTTGTCCATGGAAGCTTGAAGCTTTTGAAATTGCTTGTTCAACCCTTGAGGGTCAAACCACTTAGGGACATTGAAGAAGTCTCCAATGTAAATAGCACCGTAACAAATAGTCTGTTCATTTACAATCTCTGCAAATTCCTGATCCATCCCAAAAATATTGCATCAATTTTAGCAAAATGGCAATGAGATAATTCTTGGCTAATTTCAATAATGAAACATTTGGAAGGACTTAGCAAATAAAATAGAATTTCTATCCAAAGATTGTTACAACCACCCAAAGGAGAGGTATATTTGATATTTCTAGCAAACTATTGGATGCATCTCAAATATTCTACCCATATTGACTATCAAAAGTAAAATTTTGTAGTAAAGGCTTCTTCCCATGTTTCTTTAGATTGCCATTGAAAATTCAATATTGACTTGAAGGAGGAATTGTAAGCAAGAATAAAACTAACAACAATCTTACCATATTTGGAATCTTAGCCAAATTTTGAAAAAACATGCCAAACATCATTACCTGAACCATTTTAATGCCATCGTCTTGCTCTTCCGTACATAGAAACCGTTTGTTGAAGATCATGCGTGACAAAACATTTGTGGTCATGAAGCTCAGATGTGTTTTCACACAACTAGGGCTGTTCTCGTTGGCTATTTTGCAAAGTGTGGATGCCATTTCTTCCATTCGTATGTATCAAGAGGATTCTAATTGCCTCATAGATATGAGCTCTAGCACAATGATCTTCCGCAAGTGTAGTTTCATGAAGCAATATACCTGAATTTTTAGAATGTTAGGAGTGAATTGGATTAGTAACAATTGTCAATTTTGTTACATTGGTAAGATTTGGGATGCCAAAAAACTGTGACATTTTATATTAGAGCTTTAAAAGCGAAGTATTGCACTAGTAAAAACTACTTAGTGTTTGCAACACTAAATCACTAATTGCAAACTCTAACACAAATTTCAACATGAATACTATTAATCAACTATTCTAATTCTTAGAAGTGACCATATTGACATAATTATGATGTACTAAAAGTCAAGAATACTTAATAAATATTACCTAAATAAAACCTTACGCTAAATACTATTTGTTAATTAAATGAGAATTAATGTGAGTTTGGTAATTATTGGTTAAGTAGTACAAAATGTAAAGGTAGTTCTAAATATCATTATTAAAATATTTGGATTTCAACTTCAAGTTGTACTATGAAAATTACCAAAGTTGCAGAATTCTACCAAGTTTGCAAAAATGGCGCTTTTGTAGAGCATATACCAACCAAACTAACAAACAAATTCAGAACTTCATTGTAACTTTGAAGCAAGGTAAAAAAACAGCCTAACAACTATTTACAAATGAGCTAATTCACTTTCCCGAATCGTCAATTCATAATGAGAACCCTAGGTAAATTATCGATCCACAGTTCAACAAATTTACTGATTCAAGTAGAAATGAAAGAAACTCACCAACCAATAACCGCAAAGTTAATACCAATCCTGAGATTCCTGGCTGGTTCGCCTTGAATTTCTGCTTCAAGGGGCAGTTCATGCAATCTTATATGAAGCAGTTCCCTTTGATGGACTTCGCAGACGAATTACAGTAGGCTTCCGAATTCCGATGCCAGGCTCTTCCATTCAAACCAGGAACTAGGGTTTCGAGCTTCGATTCCAGGTTCTCCTTCTATTCTAACCAGGAATAATTATGGATCATTCAACCATTTCGCAAAAATTCTGTTCTTGCTTTACACCTCGAGGACTGCCCTCTTCCAATTTCTGTTTTCCTTCTACAAAATGGGGTGTGAGGAAAAGGGAATGCCCACCTCCAGGTGAAATGATATCGCCAGCTCGCATCGAGGGGCGGAAGGCGAAGTTGGCATCCTGGAGCTTGAGAAACTGTTTGGCCGCCTCCGCCGTGCTGGCCACGATGCAGAGTCTCTGCCCCAGCCACAAGGACATGAGCGGACCATATTGCGAAGCCAACTCCGCCAAGCTGCGGTGCGGATTCGTGCCCAACAAATGCAACGACCCCACGATGGGCAGCGCTCGCGGACCTGGTGGCAAGTTCAAATACTTGCTGCGTTGCCATCTCCATAGCAACATGCTTCCATAGATCACCAGCAACGCCACAGTCACCCCCTGCAAATATTCATTCACAGGACAGTCAATTTCGTTCAAATCGTCAGTGTCGTTTATCTGGCATGGTCCTGTGCCGGAAATTGTGACACAAAGCTACACAAAGCTCTTCAAACGAGGTCAGGTGAAAGTTTACGTTAAGTTTCAAGCTGCGTGACCTCCAAGTCATGGAAGTCAAAGCTACACAAAACTGCGCGACCTTAAAGTGTCGAAGTCATGGAATATGCCAATTTCGTGCGCCAATTTTATAGAATCGACGTTCAATTGTTGTGATTCTTGGAACCATAAATTGTAACATTCATGCACTCACAGCTTTAGAAAGGAGGACTGCTATGATTTTTTAAGTTTTAAACAGCCTTAACATTTTGGGGTTTAAAAATATTGTTGCTTTTGAAGTGTTATAGTTCTAAATGTCACTAAGGTGTAGAAATTTAAACCATACATATTGCAGTGTACTTGTTGTTGATGACTTGAATCAAATTTGGAGTCATTTGGCCACATAGATTGCATGATAATAATATTTCAGTGAAAGAACGATGCCCTCAACACCCTTGGCAAAGAAATCTAGGTTCATTTCTGTGCACAATCTTGAGTTGATGAATCCCCAAAGCTACAGGAGTGAAGAGAGTCTCCTGTAAAGAGAGTGCTGAACACCTCTTATACTCTTTACTCTTTACGCTGCATTCTCACTACACATGTACATGCTCTGTACTTCTCATATTCCCTCAGGAGAACGATGAATGATAATCTTCCTTGACAATGTTCCTCAGAAGTTCATGTCCCGGACATCGGTAGGGAGTGTAATTCTGAAGTTACAAACCAGACAACACTAATAGTTGACATGATTGATTCCCAACATTCTAGAAGGGCACCAGCGCAGGCAAGGAATCACGAGGTTCATTTCGTGCATAATCTGGAATACCAAATGCTGCAAGAATCGCTCCACACCAAAAGTCAAACTCTTGAGTTTCTTTTGGGTTGACCTTTACAATGCAGAAGCTAATTAAGGGTGAATGCTCACAACCGGCAGTAAAAATGTTTTCTGAACAAAAGAGTCTCCAGGCGTTTCAAAACACAAAACAACTTTCATTCACAGTAGGAACTAGCTACGGGTGAGTTTTCACAACTGCTACAAACTGGTTGTGCGCACAGGAGATCGAGTCTCCAGGCGTTTCAAACGGAATTTGGCACCGACGCACATGAGAACATGCAAATACGAACCCGGTCCCTCATCAGCAACGCCAAGTGTACGTTAATTAAGACACCATTTTCCAAAGAAACGTGCAAGTGAACCTTCTTTACGACATCGTTTTCCCAACAAACTTGCATACATTCACCGACTGAGGATCCTCATGAATTTCAAACTCGTTTGGGTGATTGATCAACTAGATTGAATTACTGTGTATGGAGACTGGACAACATGAACAAGTTGAACGAAGTTAGAAGAGCGTTGAACTTACCAGAATTAGAGTCTCGGTTGTGGAAGCCATGGCCGACACCAACTTCAGTTGAAGTTGGCGATTTGAGCTCTAGTTCAAACTCCAAGACTGCGGCAAAGAGACTGCGGCAAAGGGAAGTTGGTTCTTTCAGACAAGCCGACTAACGGTAGTTTGAGGGACAGTGGTATTTATTTTGGGGTGTGTTGCAGGTAAGACAGGGTTGAGAGGTTCTTGGGGTTCACTCCAGTAACATCATATTGACACACTCCTTCTGCAAATGAAGTGCTTTTTAACCGCCCTGAATTTCACGGTGGCGCGAGCGAGGACTGACGCTGTCATGGTTTTGTCTGCCGTTGCTAGGGCTGTGGTCTGTTTCTGTCTGTCCGGTCCCTGACAGGACACCTGTGGCTGACAGGATTGGATTTATCCAATTCTGCCACCTACAGGTTCCTCCCATTTTCGTCACTGACCCCATCTATTATCACAATCTTACTAATCCATTATCACGATGGCAATGCACTTCAGAGCGGACACATCAATCCACGCTTCAACAATGCTCTAATGGTCTGATCATGCTTCAACAAGGGTCTACTCACAGTTTTACATTTCAGTTTTGAAAAATCACAAAAAATTTCATTCTTGTCAGAATGTCTTCATTCTTTTTGCAATTGACTTCTCTTAAACAATTCAATCCCTGAAAAATAGGTGGGCATTCATAAATAGCTTCTCCAAAGTACCTAGATTGCAAATTTGTATGGTAATGGGTAGTTCTACCCTATAACATTGTGCGTCACAAAGTGTTAGATAGGTAAACACAATTCTATTGAGTCACATTCGCATGGGTACCTCACTTAGCCCCAAGCCATTCATAATTTGTATTTCATGTTTAGAAATCAAGTTCTTTATATACATGAGAGGTGATAGAGGTAAAACAGTCCATGTCGGATATCTAAATTAGAATTAGTAAGAGCTCTTGATGTGGATGTTTTTTGTGAATGAGGTTTCAAGAGAAGAAAAAGGCAGTGTCTCTAAAGGCTACTGAATGTTATAGAAATGAACTACTTTCTATCTCTTACTTTGCCTCTTCTCAAAAAATATTTTTGTTTGCTCATAGTAGCTAGGATGAATTGGTCTCCTCACTCGTCCAAGAACGAAAATGTTTTTATTTGCCATGCATGATAAAATTTGCCAATTTTGAATTCATATTTGTAATCAAAGGTCCCAAATTAGTAAGTAGAAATATAGAAGATAAATTAATCAAGCACAATATAGGGGGGCTTTTATTTCATATACACCCTTGGAATAATTTGGGGGAGAAAAGTGAGGAGGGCAATTCACCCCTACTATCATAGTCACTCTTGGTGTACCTTGGCTTCTTTTCAAGCCCAACCATAGACACACCCATCAAACAAAATTTGAGCAGTCTCTTCAAATGTGGTATCAGAAACATTATGCTAGAATGGTTGGTAGGTCCTTGCATCTTTTCAATGTGCCAAAACATCTTTTCCCTTGAATTATCCTCTTAACCAAATCAAATGTGGTGAAGGCAAACAATACAATTTGTTACATTTAGTGCAAGCCCAACCAAGCACTACCAACTAGACACTTAACTAGACTCTACTCTAAAATGTAATAGGAATTGCATCCAAGAAATCCTAATTTGAAATGTATTAAGATCCTTCAAAGGACTAGAACATGCCATTGCATTTTTATAATTTATAATTTTAACTTGTGAAAATAAATTGAAATTGAAAGATCTTGAAATTGTTAAGAATTTTAAATGGTTAGCCCTTAAAATGTTTTAGACTATGTTCTCATTAAAAATGCTCTAAAGTTGCCATTTTTAATGTAAGTACCAAATTTTAGAAAGAAAATAAAACATTTCATTAAATAAAATTCAACTTCTCTATAGGGTTGTGAGTTCCTTTGCATTCTCAAAATGTGAAAACTTAGCCACAATAATAGTTTAATGTAGCAAAGCGACTGCCACATCAAATAATAATAATAAATTATTTTTTGAATGATCACTTTTTAAAGCATTTTAATATTTTTTTGAATCATTTATTCATTTAATCATTTTATTAATTTTAAAATTTTTGGTCAATAGTGGCTAGTTTCCAATATGGGAAATTAGCCTGAAACAACCCTCTAATGTAGCTAAAAAACATCTAAAGTTGGGCATATGTGCCCATAGGATTGTGTAGTGTGTTGGTTTGAGAAGATGAAAAAAATTCAGAAATTTCGACTGTGTGGATTGCAAGATATCAGTGTTTGAATTGACAAAAATTCTTTTTTTGCCCTGAAAAAAATGGATAGTTGTCCTTCACAAGGTCACATTTACATTAAAAAAATGCCCAAAATAGTGGTTATTTTTTTGGATTTATTCTTCAAGGCAAGTTGATTATATGCTTGAAAATTTCAAATCATTTGGAATTATATAACATATAGGAAAAAAATAGTAAGTAGAAAGAAGTACTAAAATGATTTAAAATACTAAGAATTTCTTAGTATTTTAAACTAGTTTCAACCTAGTTATAGAATTGAAAAATGTCAATTCCAATGGTTGTAATGTTGTAATCAATAATCTTCATCCAATGATTTTAAACATTTTTTAAATATTAAAAATCGAGTTAAATAAAAATCTTCAAAGTTTATTTTAGAATAGAGAATTTATAACTACTTGCAAAATAAAACTCCTCATAAATTTGAGCTATCCAAAGATTGCTAAAAATTGGTTTTCAATATTTATATATCACTTTCTATGTATATATAAATATTCAAAACCAATTTCAAATTTTGAGCTATCCAAAGATCGCTAAAAATTACATATCATAGAATAACTTTTTAACCATATAGTCAAAAAGCTATTCCTTGGGCACATCTTGTGTGAAAATTTTAAATTTTAAATTTTTTTTATAGTGAGATGTTTAAAATTGCTATGTTGTCAAAAAACAGTATTTGGTCCTTTAGAGGTTAATAATAGTTGTCCCTTTAGTAGTTCACTAGCAGTTGGCGCTTGCTATGCTACGCATTCATCATTAGAATTTTATAAGAATTTTTATGTATTAGATAGAATGCAGAATGTTTCATTCATCATTCAATAAATTTAATTGTTGTGGAATCTAAAATTGCTTCAATTGAATAAATTTCTCAAAATCATTTGGTAGTAGCAATAGAAAATTGAAATCATGAAAGCTCAAAGCTCACAAAAGCACAAAATCATAGAAGTGCAAAGAAGTGTAAAGCCAAGAGAAGCAATGGATTTCCTACTTCTATAATATCATCCTATGGATTCACCTGATTGCAACGACTATATTATTTCTATAATATCACCCTTTGTAAAAAGTGATATTATAGAAGTGATTGCAAACTACTACTCTATTTTTGTAATATCACATTGTGTGAAAATATGATTTCTATGTATGCGTGATTGAAATTTTTTTTTACAAAATATTTAAAATAATTATTTTAAAGACTTATTGAAATCATTATCATGTATTCTATTCAAATATATCAAAATTTTACTAATATGTGATACAATGAATGGGTACCATAGCAAGCACAAGCCCTTAGTATTAATGGTAGCATTTGTGATATTACAGAGGGAGTTATGATTTTAGTAGTATGATAGTTTGAAGTGCTAATAAGATGACAATTTGGTTCAATTTTTAATTTGATGGTTAGCATTTAGTGTTATACTCTATAGCTTTTACTTTAACATGACTTTAACAACAATTAAAGGACAATAATTTTTTAAAATTTAATTATTTGAGGGGACAATTATACTTCCCTAACGGGGAACCTCAGTGTTCCTTGACATGGAAGTTGAGATTGGAAAACGTGACATCCATGAAATTCTAAAATCTATTTTTACTTAGAATTAGTGAGGATCCTCAACCCTAACTCTATTGTGAAAGTTTCAATGTACCTTTGATTATCACAAGTGCTAGAAATGTTGATGATATTGAAGTGATGAGGAAGGAGCAATGTGCAAGAGTTTGGGTAGATGTAGAAATTGGTTGATGTTTTTCAAAGTACCATGGAGGCTAGCTTATTTGTAAGAGAGATTCTTGGTGGAGGCATTAGTCTTTGTATGATGATTGCCTAGAGTTACCTTGACATTTAATAAACCACATTGAATCATCTTTAATCCTTGCATAGTAAAAGATGGCAACAACATAAATATTGAAGTGCACAAGAAGTTCAATTTTAATTGAAATTTGTCAATGAGGATTACTTCTATGATCTTGATAGGTTTAAAGATAGTATATGAAATCTAATTATGAGAACATTAAGGCAAATGACAAGTATTTGGAAGTGCTCAAGTCTACTAGTTCTTTGGTATACATTTCTTGGTTGGAATTGTTCAATTTTTCATAACATTGACCCACACTATGAAGATATCCTCTTTTGTCATTTTTGCGAGGAGCTTGCAATGTCCATCATTGTGAGGAGAGCAAATTCAATAGCTAAAGGTGAGCAATCAACTCTTCTCTTTTCACTTCATGCAATACGAGAATTCTCAATCCTAAACCCTTCTTCTATTGTGAAAGTTTTCAAGATGCAACATTTTTGTCCATTGCAAATTGCTTGCATGGGGGAATTCTACATTCAATTGGTATGTGATGATGCAATGAGAGATATGACCTATTAACTAAAGGCAATTGGGTTGACCAACATGGTAGATTGAAATGACACATTTTGGGGTTTTCTAGGTTGAATGTTAATCTTCTATGATTTGTGTGTATTTGGACACTTAACGTGGTCAATGTTCTACTTATCAATGCTGAGTTCCTTATCATCTCATCGAACTTGGATTGCAAGAAAAAATTAAGAGATGCTTTGCATTATTTATGACCCAATTCGTTCAAACAAGGGGCATTGGCCTTGAAGGCCTTAAAGCTGTCAGAAAGTTTCATGGAACTCTACCACATACAACTTTTATTGGAAAGAAGTGAGTGTATTGGATTGATAATCTTTGTGTAGAAACTAGCATGTAGTTTTTAATATACTAGAAGTTTTGATTGCAATTCATAATATGCCAAGATTTTTTTTGGACTAAGTGTGTTTTACTTGTGTGTAAATCATGTTTCCAATAGTCATTATTTAAACTAAATTCATAGGTGATATTGAAAACCACTCTTTAGTGAAGTGTGCATTTGGTATCTAAAGACGTCTTTTAGTTGATCCTAGGACACCTTGATAGCAATGAGGAACTTATGGTTTAATTTTGAGGATGCCAAAAAATCGTGTTCATATATTGGCAATGGCAACACAATGAGTAGTTGGGAATTGAGGGCCAGATTAGTCCCCTAGTAAAGTGTATCATATGTACACTAAGATCAATTGGCTCTAGGTTTTACATCCACTATATTCATTGTGAGTAAGCAAAATCTAAGTTTTTAGAGTGTCGAGGCTACTAGACTCGAAATGATTAAAAGAGCCAAGTTAAAAAAGGTGCACCTATATCACGTCTGAAATTTGAAATTTATGTCAAGATTAGACAATTGATGTTCTAGTTCAACGCCTTGTTATTGATTTAGTTTCTGCAACAATTTCATTTTGGTTTTAGCAAAATCCACAGCTCAAGGTGAGTAAAATTTTTGTGCCTCAGGCTTCGCTCTTTAATGAATTATGTTCACTAGATGCGAATTCAGTTGGAGAAAGAACAATCTTACGGGAATTGTGGATGGAGAATCTCCATTTAAAAAACATATATTGCCCTGGAACCACAGAGATTGCCAGATGTTATCACGGAGCTTGAAAAACTGAAACCTGGAAGTTCGGAAGCAAGATGATGAATACAAGTTGATGAATACAAGTTGGTGAATACAAGTGTGTTCTGAATTCAAGTTGGTGTGCCGATTATGAATTCAAGTTGGTACGCCATAATCGGCACTTTCACTCATTTCTGCGGTGCCATAATCAGAACAACTTCGCATTTTCGTATTCACCGGCACACCAACTTGAATACAGAATTTGGTCGCTGGTTAGGTTCTCTAGAACGAAAACTGATTCCGCAATAAAATTGTTGTATGGAGCGTTGAATGAAGATGGCGAGCTCTTGGAAGAAACTGACGTAACTTAGACTTGACAAAAGCTTTCCATTTTCACTATCAACTGAGCTATCTTCTTCACTCTCACTTTCGGTAGTTGACCATCAATAGCATATCGCCACTTGAGACTGAGAAGGAGCTGTTTTGGAGTTCCTTCCATAGGAAAAGATAAAGTAGGAAGTGCAAAATGCAGTGCGGTATCTGCAGACTGAAACTCTCAAGCACCCTCGCATTTCTAAAGAACGACCCTAGAATCACACAAATATTTCCCGCATTCATACAAAGCACATCCAAGTTGGATTCCCAATTGGAACAGACGGATTGTGGCATGCAATCCAAGCGCAAGCATCAGCACACTAGATTCGGCCACACTCGTCCTCCTCAGAAAATTAAAGGGAAAGCCACTAATCAACTAGAAGACGAAAGTACTCAGCTTAACTTGTATACTCTCAATGAGGATGTTATACTTTGGGTTGATCAAGTCCTGAAGAAAGCAAATCTTGAAATGCTCAGCTTTCAAATAAAAAGTGGAAAGAGGAGTACAATATGATTGTGGGTTACAACAGAGCTGTTGTTTCAAGCATTTATCATATTCACACATAGCAGTACTGGAGCCAGCTAAACTTAAAGACAATAAGCTTTGTATGTGTCAATTCCCATTGCTTGTGAGTTGAGCAGCGACAGTGACAAGAGAAAATAATTAATGGATTTTCCAGCTACTGGTTGTGTCCCTCATTCTGGAAAAACTGAATCGGAATGTCGATAGCGCTTGTCCATGAAACTAAAGTAAACATTTCCAGCAATGAGATCTTTGACATCTTGCAAGTGATTTCACAAAGTCAAGTTTCAAGCTTCAACCTCCATATCCATCAATGCATGAGCATATGTGGTCACCTAGCCGATTGCCATATGCACCGTCTCGACAAAAGGCTTTCCTTCACATTCCTTAAGCACAGTGATCAAATTGCGAGGGTTTTGTTCAAGTGAGCTCTCCTTGTGATATGAGAAGACATCATTTGTAAATCCAAGATGGAAGGAAGATGCTATGGTTATGTTTTCTACATATGGATTTGCCCTCAATGTACTTGGAATGTAGCTATCCCTAGCAAACTCTAGTAGCAACAACGTAAATTTCCCGCCAACATTTCTAGCACGCATAAGAGAATATGATTCCAAATCTTGGAAGCATAAGTTACGGCCTTGGACAATGTCTACATGGATAGCAGCATTTGTGTGGTGGTGTTCGATGACACCTTCAACCAAATTTGCAAACCATTTAGGATTGGACAACTTCAAGATGTCTCGTCCTGACTCCCACACCATGGTCTCAATCAAGGGAGCAGGATTGCGTGGTTGCACTTGTTGACTAAAAACCGCATCTAAGTAGTCAAGGTATTCTTGAATTTTTTCGGGGCTCCCACATGCACTGTGGGTAATGCCGTATTGGTCTTGCTGAAACTCATCTGGGGTGTCATAAAAGAGATCATCCAACAAGAAATGTAACATATAATTTATGGAAATTGCTACGAGACAATCAAGATTGATTACTCTATGGTGCAAGTAGCTTGCTGCAGAATGGCCTACACGACAATAGGAGCCCAAGGAAATGACATTTGGATAACGCTTGACATATTGCTGCAAGCATTGTACGGCCTCGTTTACGTACTTGGATTGCTGCAATGGCGGAAGGCCATCAATGATCATAGAGAGTAAGGATGGAAGCTGATCATCAATTGTGGACGTAAGTTTGGCTGGTGGAATTGGATCCGTGAGCTCCACAGTCTTGGTCCCTGAGCAAGCCAAATCCAATATTAGCGTCGTCAGAATTGACTCAATATTTGCGGGAGGATTGCACAGAGCCTGCATTGCGCTTGCAACCACGCACAAGGGAAGAATCCAAAAAATAAATGGAAAAAACCCAGGACTGAAAACACTCTGTACTGTGCCCTCCCAAAATGATGGTTTCTGTTTTTGCAGTCTCCTGGGAGGGCATTGCACAGCTCTGTCCATGCACAACAACAAGCAGTGCCCATGGCAAGTTAAACTGCAGAATGCAATGAGAACATGTTCGGCTTTAATCGGCACGTTCATGTCATACCAAACTTTTGCCCCCCAAAACAAGAGCCAGAGGCTTACCATTCCAGTCGTGCGCACGAGCATCCTTGGCAGGAACTTGAACATCAGATGCATCTTCGGCACGGGAGAAGAAAGACAATGCTTGCTCCATGGTCAATCGATCAACCAAAGTGCTGTAATCTCACAGGAAATTTAATTTGCCTTGGACTGCCTTGGGCGCTCTCCTGCTAACAGAACTGGTTCATGAAAACAACGAAGGGAGTGTCTCTGTTTTATAGGCCAGAAAATCCACCCGGGTGGGACTGTTGCTAAGACGGTGTAAACAGATCTAAGCAAACTTCGAAGTGCCCATTCCACGGACCATGAGTTTCTTTTGCTCATGTCTGGTAGGAAAAAATGGCCAGAAATAATGAAAAGCTGGTGTCTGTTCGATGAGGCCGCACTGCAGTCCCAGAAGAACCAGCAGGGTGGGATCTCGGTTTGCTACGACGATGTATGACAACACAAAGCAATGTCTGAAATAGAGTGACCCGGCCATTCACTGCACACATCCAACAACCAAACGAACAACTGTTGCCAATTACCATACTATCACCAGGATTCAACTACCAATTCAATTGCCCTATGAAAACCAAAAAAAAATCGTCACCACCCAATGACCATACACTGTGCGGTGAAGAGTTGCAAGGAATTTTTAATTATATATTATGGGCAATTTCATTAAAATGGCGGCATTCTTGTAGAATGGCACTACATTCCATTAAAATGGCACTGAATATGTCAAAGATGACAAGACATTCCATTAGAATGGCACATGGAGTATGGAAAATGGCAAAAAATCACCACCAATTTAATGAAATTGCCCATATATTGAGGTGCATCTCCTTTCAATTGCAATAAAATTTGTAGGAAGAAATCTTTTTGCATTTTATTTTTTGAAGGTGAATCTTAACATGACATTAAATAATCACGCCAAACTCCAAAACATGTGAGTCTCCATATTTATATGAAGAAGGATTTGAATTTTGTCTATGCAATGATTGGCAAGTTTACTCATTCCATTCACCACCTTTCCCTAGTCCTTATACTCATTTTCTAGCAAAAAAAATGGTTTAAAAAACAAACAAGAGGCTTTATAGTTTGCAAACTTGAGGAACTACCACTCCTTGTATGGTAGAGTTAATTAGCCCATTGCCATTAGTCACCCAATTTTGCCATCTACAAAACCCTTTCATTTTTGTCAGTCTCATCCATTTCCACAGAGTGTGTAAATAATGTACTTTGGCTTTGCCATTAGGTGTCATTATCAAATAATGACAATGAATTCACATCTATTTATAAATGATTTAAGATTGATAATGAAATAATTCAATAAATGTTGATTTAGGTGGACAAATCATGAATAAATACTTGTCAAAATAAGTTGTAGATAAAGTCAATAAAAGGGGTGTTTTTAGGATGTAGAACTTGTGTTTTTATAACACTCATTTAATGGAATTAGGGTGGTAGGTCACAAATTTTGAACCTTTATTAAAAAAATTGAGTCCTTCAAAACGCCATTAAGGGGAGATTTTCCAAGCTGGAAAACCAACATAGTGTTGACTACATTATTTAATAATAATAAAATTATAAATTAATATTATTAATATTATTAATCTAATATGATATAATATGATATAATATAACAGTCAATCGCAATCTGAGTAGTGCCACATTAGATTTCAAAATTTATAATTTTGGATTTAATTTTAAAATGACGGTTTTTATCATTTTTAAATTTAAAAAATGATTTCTTAAGACTATCCCATGCCATCTAGGTGCTGTAGTTTTATGAATAATTTTCAATTAAAAAAAAAACTCTTGAATTTTTTTTCTTCATTTTTCCGGCCATTGTTCTACATTGTTTGGAATTGAAGGCCTTTATGAAGGTTCAAACTTCTTTTAATGTTTGAGATAATCATAACCCCATCTATTAACAATTTTATATTTTTGATTTGAAAATTCATATCAATTCAAGTTCTTATCAAATAAATTCTTAAAGGTTCATTGTTCCTTGGGGGATAAAATGGATTTTAGACAGGTTCCTGTGACTTCAATTTTTAGTGACACTTTCTTGTAAGATAGAAAAACTTATTAGCTTTGATGAAATATAATTTTTATTTCAATTGGTGCCCGGGACCAAAAGGTATACCACAAAAGTCCAAATTTTCATTCAATAGGCAAAACAAAAAAGCCGCAAAAACTTGAAATCAAATCAAATTAAATTATTTTTCTTACATATCATATTTTTTTCTACATGTAAAACTTTGATTTATTTCATTTAAATTAGTGGTGTGAAAATTATGAACAATCTTGTTTTTTGAGTAAATTGAGCATCTTCTTGAAAAAATAACTTACAAGATTCATTTTTTGAATGCAACTTTTATAATTTTTCAAAAAAAAATTGTTTGACAAGGTCAAGTTTACTTTCTAAAACAATCTCATTCTTGAGAGTTTTGTGCTTCAATCCCATCTTGAAGTTATTAACAATTTAGATTTTCTTTCAATCTTGATTTTTGAACTTACTTCTACTTAACAATTTTTATAAAGAATGAAAATTAAGTTTTCATTTTGAAATTTCATCCCAAAGTTTCAACTCAACTCTTCAAATCAAAATTTTTTTAATTCAAATTCCTATAGTGCAATTTTTTTTCACAAATGGTAGTCAAAGTCATTTGAAATTGCAAGCCAATGTTCGAAAAACTCTTTTCTCCAACTTTGAATGCTAATATCTCTCAATATGTGTAGTAAAATTTCATGAAAATTTTACCACATGATCTCCTACAATTAGATTCTTAAGAAAATTGTTTTCTTAGATGAATGTAGGAAAAATGGCAGTTTTGATTGATTTTTGATTGAATAAGGGCCTTGGGTCTACAGGGGTTAATTCTTTCTCTAAAAATATAAGTAACAATCAACACATTGCAAAAACTACTGAGATTGCAAATCTAGCTGGTAATAGGTTGTTCTACCTTACATCCGGGCAGTAATTTACTAGCTTGTCCAAGCAACAACAACCAACTTATCAACGTCATGCATGACCTGTGGTGCACACATAACTTACACTTTAGACAATCACTTTACACAATCACTTAGACGTAATGCCAAGTAGGTTCAATTTTCAAGGCAAATTTGTTAACATTTCATTGCATAGTCAGAAAAGCATTATGAGTCATAATGCAGACCTTCTTTCCACAGCCTTATAGAGCAGCCCAGGCCCCAGGGGCCTGCGCATGTGTTGGTCGTCTGTCCCATAGCAAAACGGTAAACACCACATGTCACCACACGTGGAGAGATAGAGGCACTGCACCCAAAAATTATGCTGTGCGACATCCTGCATTTGTTAGCAGTGCAGCCATTGTCAGACCTGTTGCGGGGTGAGTACACAGTGACATTCTTCCTGAAACGTACCCTTCATGGGTGTTGTCTTCATCTGGGACCTGCAACTTGAACTAACCTGCAGAATTCTACTTTAACTGTCACGCCCAAATTTCTGATTTCAGAGTCCGTGCCTTCTGTCATTCTCCTTCAAAGGTTTAATTCCTAGTAACTACGTCAATCTAGCTTTGGTGCGCATGTTTTAACAGACGATCTTCTGTTAAGGGAGGTGCTCAAATGAACTGGTTCTGTCATGAGTTCCTCGGAGAATGTCATCTTGCTGTTGAGAGAATTCATCTATTGAAGATTGTGAGCTTCAAGTCAACTTCCTGAAGAAGAGATTAGGAGCAGGACAGGTGATCATGATATCCAGAACTAATTTTTTCTCTTCCATCATTGATGTTATGTTGTAGATTAATTGAGTTCTGTACTGCTTATATATGTTATTGTTTTCTTTTTCTTTTTTCTGGACACCAATTTCATTGCAAACAATTAGAGTACGTATTGTTAGGTTTCAAACATTGTTGAAGTGGCATGACTTAGCTGGTTTTTGAGGAGAGCTGCACCTCTTTTTTTTTTAATTTAATGAGCTTTCCATGTATCTGTTGTGAAGAATTGTTGGCTCCAGCAAGTAACGATTTTTCCTTGGGTTGAACAGTATAGCGATGATGTGTGGAGCTTCCTTTGAACCTGTGAATTTTGTCCTTATAAATACTTTCAAGTTGAATTTGAGCAATCTCTGAAACACCCATTCCATTGGCCACCTTTTGCTGGGTCCTCATGCTCATTCTCTGGCAGAAAAATGGTTCAAGAAAAAAGATGCTTTGAAGTTTGCAAAAGGAACTACCACTCCTTGTATGGTATGTCTGGGACTGGAATTTACTCGCCTGTCCAAGCAGCAGCAGCAGCCAACTTGTAAACGTCATGCATGACTTATGGTGCACTCATCACTTACACCATGTGATCACTTACACCATGCGATCACTTACACCATGTGATCACTCAGAGACTCAGAGAATCACTTGGACATAATGCCAATTCTGGTTTTGAAGGCAGATTTGTCACCATTCCATTGGAAAATTAGACAAGTGCTACAACTCATAACGCAAACCTTCTTTATAAGGCCATATTCATTATATTGAGACTTTTTGCAGTGTCACTTTTATTTTTGACTCAAAATTTAATCGCTTTATTTCTTTACTAATATTTTTTATAAATAGATAACAACACCAACTTTTAGAATTTCATTTTAGAATTATTATTAAAACATTTTTTATTTTTTATTTCAATTCATTTTTTTGTAAATGAATTTATAATATTTAACATTTTGTCTCAAAATCTGCAAAAAGTCTCAATATAACAAATATGACCTTTTATACAGCTTTATAGAGTACCTCATGGCTAGTGCTGGCACATGAGAGATTGGTGGAAGGGACAAGTTTGACGTCTAGTTGAGATGCAGCCAGCTCATGTGGTGGTTGTTTGGCCCATACTGAAACAGTATGGGAAGTGACCCATTCCCGACCAGGGATCCATTCCCGTCATATAGACTACACTCTTTCCAATCAACAGGAAAAAACATGAGATTAATTATGGCACAATGCATCGTGGCGCATTACGATTGGCTCTAGTCTTGGTTGATTTTGCAACCAATTCATGGTTGGAAATAGGAGACAAGAATATGTCGAACATAATCTTCAACTAAAATATTTGTAGTAATTATGTTTTGAGAAATAAAATTCTGAAAAAATATGGAATCTTTCTAAACTCTATTTCTGTACATGGAAAAATTTCTCCACTTAAGAAAACAAAACTCTAGATGTACGAAATTGCTTAAGTGGACGGAAATGGGTTGGTTTCCTTAACCTTGAAATGTTTGGACTCTTCTCTAGAAAATGACAATTTGGAGAAAATCATTATAAAGTGCTATTTGGAAGAATATTTTAGAAGTGATATACAAAGAAAAGTTATAGATTTTGAATTTTAGATTCCATCTATACGATTAGATTCACCAATGCTATCACCAATATTTTTCTATGAATTTGGAAAGGAAATTTTTAAAATTCCTTCAAATTTTGATTTCAGGCAAAATATTATCATTTTTTGAGCAAAATTTATTGGAATGGATTCAAAATGAGGTTATCTTGACATGGTGATTTTTTGAAATTTGTGTGTTCTTTACATCTATGACCTCATTTTTGCACACCTAGTTTTGAATTAAAGTCAATGCAGTTTGACCACTTGACACATATTTGCATTTGTAATTTTAGAGAAATTTGTATTCTAGGAACACCAAATCCAACCATTAGATAAGACAAGAACTTGATCAAGTATCACCCAAAATTAAGATGACTTTCATTCAAGCAAGAACCAGAGACACAAACAAAAACTTCAATCTGTTCATCGTCCAAAAAATGGACGTCCAAACACATCAAGAGGGAGAGGCGCTGCGCCTGAAAATTGCACTGTGCAACGTTGTGCATGCATTTGTTAGCGGCGCAGCCATTGTCAGGCTTGTTGCCAGTGTCGTCTTCATCTGGGGCCTGCAACTTGAACCGACTTGGCTGCGGAATTCTACTTCAACTGTCACGCCCAAATTCCTGATTTCAGAAGACAGTCGATGCACTTGTTCATGCCTTCTATTATTCTCCTTCGAAGGTTTAAGATAGAACCACCTGTAACCAACCAAATAAGCAATTGTGACCATTATCTGGAGTAGTGCATGGCAAAGCAAATATTTTTTTTGATGGGATTGTCAAATTTGGTAATTTTATTTCTTGAACTAAAATTACTATGAATTTTGGGAAGGCAAAAGTTGGTCATCCTATGTGTAGACTATTCCAAAACCGCTCATTTGAGAGACTACTTCTTGTTTACTTTGGCACTCCAAACCAAGCATGTGTGTGTCGTGAAAAGAATGGAGGAATTGATGGTTGGAAATATTTCAAGAACTTGTGTTTGGAAATTAGCCCCAACCTCTCTTGAATTTCACACACTCTATTATTTGTTGATAGGACTGTGGTTGGTGATGGGTGGTTCTACCTTAATTCCTAGTCAGTCTTTTGTATACATGATAAGACAATTATTTGTGAAGGGAAGTGCTCAAATGAATTGTTCATGAGTTCTTGGGAGAATGTTTTTTTAGGCAATTAAATGTCCATTTTCCTAAAAAAAAATGGGCAACTTCAAACTTGTAGAAAAAATGCCAAATTGTGATGATGGCCCTTCACATTGTTGCCACAACATTTCTAAAACTCCATTTCATCCATCATGTAGAGCTAGCATATACAAAAATTACATATTCAAAATTGAATACTCAAAACTGGCCTCATTCAATTCACCCCCCCCCCCCCCCAAATGAAAGAGCCACGAAGCTCATAACCTTTTTGAAAGAAAGGTCATATAACCATTTGTCAAAAAAGAAAAACTTACATGTGGTGCACTCATAACTTACACCATGTGATCAATCATTCAGACAATCACTCAAACAATTTTGCAAAACACACCAAAAGTTATTTATTGACTCCTAAAGAACCACCACCTTTTTCACCAAAATATGGCAAGGTGTGACCTATTAAACATCATAGTAGAGTAGCCCAATTTGTCACTTTTTAGCAACCAGTGTGAGTCACCTAGACTTACAATCACCGCAACAATCTATACTTTAAGTTACATTATTTGTTTTGTTTATAATGGTGAGATGTATTTGCCCATGCATCCCACATCATGTTCTTGGGACTGTGGAAAGCTCTTTGAGAGAAGGGGTGTATATGCTTTGTTTTGTGGTGTTCCAACTCATAGAAGAAAAAATATTGAATTTCAAGTTTTTAATGAATTAAAAAAAATTTAAAAAAAAATTTAGATTGTAGCCATGACACATGGTACACTTCTTCATACCTTAAGCTAGGTTGTTTTGTTTTGTTTTATTTGATTTGTTTGCCATGGTGAGATCTCCCAAAACCATGCATCCTTTAATTACATTCTTGGTATTGTCAAAAAGATCTCAACAAGGAGGGGTGTATAGACTTTGTTTTGTGACATCCTAAAGGTTTTTGACTATATTTTCACAAAAAAAAACACTTCAAAATTGCCATTCTAATACAAGTATCAAATTTTAGAAAACAAATATACATGTTTGGACACATGTAACCTTAGGATCTTGTAGCACACTAGTTTTAGAGGATGTGAAAAAAAATTCAGAAATTTTCATTGTATACATTGCAAGATATTACCGTTGGAAGTGACAAAAATCCTTGTTTTTGGTGCTACAAAAAATAGGCAATTGATCTTCACAAGGTCACATTTATATGAAAAAATGTCTAAAATGGTTGTGCTTCTTTGGATTCATTCTTCAAGGCAAGTTAGCTACATACTTGAAAAATTTAAGATCATTTGAAATTGTACAACATATAGGAAAAAAATAGTAAATAAAAAGAAGTAGAGAACTATTTAAAATACTAAATTGTTGAGAATTTAGTTATAGAATTGAAAATTCCGCCCCCCAATGGTTGAAATTTTGTAGTAAACAATCTACATCCTATGATTTAATTTTTTTTAAATATTGAAAATTGAATAAAATAACCCCTAAAGCCCCGAACACCATTTTTTGGCATTATAGATATTTTGGGCAACTCACTACAAATTGAATCTTTATTTATTTTTTTTGAAATTTTCACACAACATGTGGTTGAGGAGTAGTTTTAAGGCCCAACAATTTTCATATCTTTTGACTACATGGTTAAAAAGTTATTGCATGATATGTAGTTTTTTGTGAGGCCAAGCAGTTCAAGCAGATTTGAAAAAATTACTTTTTTAAGAAATAAAAATTTGAAATTAGTTCTCTATATTTATATGCAGGTGGAAAGCTTTGAATCATTCTATTTTGATTAATGAGATGAAAGTTATGAGGATTTTTAATTGTAGGTAGTTTGTGGATAGTTATGGAATCTCTATACTAAAATAAACTTTGAAGTCTTTTATTGAACTCTTTTTTCAAAATTTTTGAAAAAACAAACAAACAATGGGTGTAGATTGTTTAGTACAACATTACAACAATTGGGATTGGCAATTTTCAATTCCACAACTAAATTCTCAACAATCTAATATTTTGAATCATTCTTGCCCTTTTGTACTTATTGTTTTTTTCCTATATATTGTACAATTCCAAATGATCCAAATTTTTTCAAGCATGTAGCCAACTTGCCTTGAAGAATGAATCCAAATAGTCACAACCATTTTGGACATTTTTTCATACAAATGTGACCTTGTGAAGTGCAACTACCTAGTTTTAGGCAGGGCAAGAAAAAGGATTTTTGTCACTTCAAATGCTAATATCTTGCAATCTACAAAGTGAAAATTTCTGAAAAATTTTCCACATCTTCTCAAACTAATGTACTACAAGATCCTATGGTTACATGTATCTAAAAATGTTTTTTTTTTTCTAAAATTTGGTACTTGTATAAGAAATGGTAGTTTTGGAGTGGTTTTGGTGAAAACATAGTCAAAAGCTTGTAGGAGATAAAGGACTTTTTATTTTAGAGTAGAGAATCTAAAAATGCCCATAAACTAAAACTCCTCATAACTTTCATCTCATTAATCCAAATGGAATGATTTAAAGCTTTCCATACATATATAAATCTAGAGAAAAAAAATTCAAATTTTTATTTTTTTTAAAAGTGATTTTTAAAGAATATTTTAAAACTATCTAAGTTGCCCACAAATTGTTGAAAAACTTTGTAAACATGTAGTCAAAGAGTATGAAAATTGTTGGGCCTAAAATTACTCCTTAGGCACATGCTGTATGAAAATTTCAAAGAATTTTTTTTTAGTAGTAATGAATTGTCTAAAATTGTTATGTTGCCAATAAACACAATTTGAGCCTTATAGGTTAACATTTGGATCTTCACAAGGGACTTAAAACAAGAAGAGTTATTAACCCATGCTCTTTACTCAACTCTTTAGTGAAGGATGGATGTTTCAAGATTTTATCTTCACTTGTTTTTATTATGAAAGATTCTTGACAAGTCAATTGAACATTGGAGATATAGTTAGTCATTGTTTTCTAAGCATTATATATGGATGCCATACTATGCCATTGCAAAACAATGGTCTACTTTGATAATCAAGACATAGTTTGTCTTTTGCCAAATTTAATTTGTCACATATAGAATGAAAATTGAATGAACTTTGAATGAGAAAGGACTTGAATTTGACTTCAAAGTGATTAACTATTTTAAAGGCTGATGAATGAAGAAATATATTGCTTCATCAAGATGTAAATGATAGCCGTCTTATCACTTTCTCAAAAATGAAAGAAAAGTAGTTGTTTACAATAGTATTTAGAGATAGTTTAAGTTGTTCAATTCCTTAAAAATCAAGAGATAATTTATATATTCAAAATAATAAAAATGTATTAAAGATTGTAGCTTAGAAGAATATCTAAATAAAGACTTTTTTTTAAAAGTGTTGAAGGAGGATAATGACCTATTCGGAAATTACCCATTTAGTATAATAAATCGTTCTAAGGGAGACGGTCAAGTATGATTTCTTTTTTATACTAATAGGTTCAACAATCCAATTTGGAATTCTATAGCCAAAAACATTACTACAATGACACTCACACACAAATCCAACTTGAATTGATCCATACACCCAATTAGAATTCACTCCATAAATTCCACAATTACATACACTTAATTCCAATTACATGCTCAACAACTAAATTCGGATTGAAACATTTACTTTTATATATTCCAAACTAGTGATTAAATCACCCGTGTACAATTTAACTTTGTTCACATCACTTTCAACTAACTTTGCATACACTGCATCTCAACATTTTAATTTAATACACCATTCACATCAATTGATTGGAGACTCTCCAATTTGGTCTTTAAAATATCTTCACAAAGTTTATCTATCATCAATACACTTCCTTCCTTAATTCACACACTCTTCATCTTTCAAACATTTCAACTAGGACATAACAATCACACACAACCAAGCATTGCCTACTTTGATACAAACACAAAAATAACAAAAGCATACACGGCTCAAATTGACTGGGACTCACACTGAACTTTCTTCAACAGTGGATAAGGAAAATGATTTGAAAACTCAACCAAATAGGAAGTCAAAATTGACAGTTACCAAATTGAAAGAGATGACTAACCACCTAATCATTGCCAACTTGGACTAACACCACAATCCAAAAATTCCTAATTGAACTTTGAAACATTCCAACTAGGACATAACCATCACACACAACCAAGCATCACCTACTTGGACATAAACACAAAAACAACAAAAGCATACATGACTCAAATTGGCCAAACTTGCATTGAACTCTTTTCAACAGTGAATGAATTCCAAATTGGGAAGATGAACCTAATAGGAATCATTTTATCACAAAGTTTAAACCTTATGGTTTATCAACAAATATCATGTGGTTATTGTTGTTTTATGGGTTTGCATGTTAATTACAATTTATTGCATCATTACAATGCAGTTGCAAGTAATGTATTATAACGATGTGATACGATGTGATACGATGTGAAGTAATGTATTCTAATGATGAGATAAATTGTAATTAACATGCAAACCCATAAAAAAAATGATAACCACATGATAACTGTTGACAAACCGTAGGGTTTAAACTTTATGATGTTGGCGGTTACTAGAAGGGAAGATGATGACCTAACTACCATCAACTACCAAATTGGAACTCAAATTTCAATTGACTTCCCATTGAGTCATTGACAATTCCATACCAAATTGGATAGTACACTTTACATTCCGATTAGGACACACAACCAATAACTTTTTGTCTTCCAAAATTCACAATACTTTCAATTTTGAGAATAAAATTCTAATTTTTTTGCTATCCCCATATTTCCTATCTTCTTACGTGGGAAAAATTTCCACCACCTCAAACCATGTACGATCTATTTTAAAATTGCTTAAATGATTGGCTATTGGTGCCTCAACTTTAGATGCATCTCAGCATTGGAGAAGAACGATGATGCCTACTAGACTAAAGAAGATTGACCCATATATTGCCACATCAAAGGATAAATGCAAAAACTTGTTCCCTATTTTGTCATGCTTATGATTTGATATTTCATCACACCTCCCAAGTGATCTGGGGCCTTTGATTGCAAATATGAATTCAAATTTTGCAAATTTTATCATATGTGGCAATAAAAAATTTCAATGTTTTATGTAGGGATAAAACATGGGGCATTACATGGGTCAATCCTCCCTAGTTTGCCCACTATGGCCTCCTTGTCTACTCTAGGTTGGGGGACTTTCTACAAGTTCCTTGATGTGGAAACGAGGGGAACACATGTACACAAATTGTCCATGTTGGAAAAATCATTCTAGATCGGGCTTCACTAGCAATGTGTGCTCTCCTCCTAACTTAATCCTAAAACATCAAAGCAAATATTTGGTGTTCCAATGAATGACAAAGAATCTTTTAGTGTAGGACAGAAGTGCAACTATTCATCCTGAGATTTTGTATGAAAAGGGGAGATCTTCTACATTATTTTGACTTCCAACAAGTGCTAAGGTAAACCAGTCCATTGTGGTCAGAATGAGGAGTTTGACATCATCTTGTTGCTGAAATTTTTCAATTTTTATCCCACAGTAGTACAAGTGTGAGAAATAGTAAATGCAACTGAAATTATATATTTTTTTTGACAAAGTATGAATTCGCTAGGAATTTTTGAATGTTCAACCCAAAAGAGTTTGTGGACTACCTTAAAACCAACAAAATCTGAATGCATAATGCTCATCTTACTACCTAATGCAGTCAAAATATTTTCTATCATGAAAGGCCTAAAAAATCAATTTTTACAATGAACTTCACATTGAAAAATCAGAAGTTCCTAATGAGGTCAGTGTTCACTCCATTGCTATCATGTAAGACATGCATTGTGCCCACATCTCACATACTAAAAAAACCACAATGGATCATTTCTTAAGCAACCACAATGGGGTGCTTTACCTTATTGGATTTTTTACCAATACACGGGTCAATCCTCCCTAGTTTGCCCATTGTGGCCCCCTCGTCTCCTTTATATTGGGGTACTTTCTACAAGTTCCGTGTAGTGGAAATGAGGGGAACACATGTACACAAATTGTCCAAGTCGAGGAAATCATTCTACATCAGACTTCACTAAGAATGTGTGCTCTCCTCCTAACTTAACCCTTAGACGTTGAGGCAAATGTTTGGTGTTCCGATGGATGACAAAGAATCTTTTAATGTAAGACCTAAGTGCAACTATTCATCCTTGAGATTTTGTGTGAAAAGGGAAAATCTTCTACATTACTTTGACTTCCAGCAAGTGCTATTGGAATTTTTTGACCAATGATTTCCAGGGTCACCAGTCCATTGTTTAAGAGTTAACAATAGTCTGGCTCATCAAAACAAAGGAACAATGGCAATGAAGCCGATCTGTTTTATGAGGTTGCATTGTCCCAGAAAAACAGGGCTGAGGGTGGGATTGTTGCTAAGCTCAACACAAGCAATCTCTGAAATACCCATTCCATAGGCCCACTTCTTTTCTTTTTTTTTTAAAATTAAATTTGTTTTTTTAAAACAAATTCAGATCAATCAGAGTCTTGTTTCTATTTCATGTTCACAATATTATTCAAATGGATGTACTGGAATGCCAGTACTAATGCCAGCCAACCATCAACAAAGCCATTGAACAATGACAAAGGGGTGATGGGATAAATTGGGATACACTCTAAGGTAGAAGCATTAGTAGTGGATCACTTAAATGAATTTCGACCAGATGGTGAGGAGTATGAGGTGGTGGAAATCTTTTCCATGTAGGAAGATAGGAAATATAGGGAGTGCAAATTTTTCAGAATTTTATTCTTGAATTTGAAGCTATAGTGAATTTTGGGAGCCAAAAAGTATTGTTGACCCATATTCAATGTTTAGAGTATTTTAGTTCCAATCATTGAAGAACTACTTTCCTGTTTACTACTCCTTACTCTCTTGCTCACTGCTTTTAGACATGTATCACAACCATATTAGTCCCAACCTTGAAAAGGAACAAAAAAAACACATATTTCAAGCTTGAGTTCCAGTCTCATGTTGGAAATAGCCCACACTACAGGTTGGGCATTGGGTGTGGTTGAGAACTGATGCTTCTACCTTACATGGAGCACTCATGTTTTTACAAATTTTCATCTTACATGTTGAAACCATGTCAACACAAAAGTAGAGTGGACAGTGGACGCTGAAAACTGGAAATGAATGTTGAACCACTCAACAAAGGAAGAGAACTGTTTCCTGCTTCCCTGGGAACCCAAAATGAATGTTGCATTGGACTCAAAGAATCAAGAGGATCGTTTCCTCGCACGTTGATGTGCAGAAGAACACGATTGAGTCCATCCACACTCCACAGGATTAGTGTCCAGATTACCCTGAAAAAAAATCAGATCACATGTGTCAACAGGGATGGAAGGAAATCCTGGGGTAAAGTACTTGAAATTATTCTCAAACCCTGGACCAAAGATTGCAAACACCACCACTTCCTTGTGAAGTTAACAAAGCAATGAAGTTTATAACTATGGGGAATTTCATTGAAATGGTGATGTTCCATGTGCCATTTTCAGAGTGTGCCATTCCCATGGTTCAGATCAGGCGGTCTAAAATATATTAGTATACTAGATTTCAGACTGCTCGGTCTGAACTGTGGGATGTTAAAGTCATAGAATATTTGCCATTTTAATAAAATTCCCCATAATTATGTTTCATTGATCAAATTGACAAGAGGATAGAAAACCTGCCATATAAAAAGTGTAAATAAGTTCAAAGTGATGGCCAATGAGGAGGAAAGTTTGCAATTACAAAACTTTTAGAAATTTTCATCTACATGTTGGAACCATGTCAACAAAGATAGATTGGAGGACACTGGACGTTGAAAACTTGAAATGAATGTTGTACTTGACTCAACAAATAAGAGGATTGTTTCCTCGCATGCTAATGTGCGAAGAATTCCAAAAGTGCCATATATAATCTCCAAATACTTAAAATCTTCTAATTCTGGCAACTTCAAACCTAACATGTTGCCAATGAAAAACGAATCAAAGTAGATGCTTAAACTTCTAATAGAAACTAAAACAAAGTTCTAAGAAAAATAATCTATCCAAAGTAAATCTTCAAAAACAATAAACTTCATACTTGTGAGATTTTCAACACTTGCAAGTATCCCCTTCAACTTCAACCTTTAAGCCTCGATAATACTAACATACAAAACTTAAAATCACAACTTTTTCAGTTCAACTTCAATCAGTTCTTCACATCCCTTGAAATCCAATGTAGTAAGTGATGTCAATGATTGAAGGACCGAATCCTCAATCATCAATTGCTTGCAATCATTCAAATGGAGCTTTTCTAGAGATGCCAACTTGCCCAATCCGTGGGGCAAGTTCTCCAATGCACCACATCCATCAAAAGCTACATTCTTTAAAGCCTTGAGATTTTCAAAGGATGCATGTCCCACCTTCAACTTCTTGCAACCTTCAAAGCCAAGCCACTCTATACATGTCATGTTTGCTATGGCTGGTGGAATTCATTCCAATTATTCACATCCTTCAAAATCCAATGTAGTAAGTGATGTCAATGATTCAAGCTCTTTTATAGATGCCAACCTGTCCAATCTATGAGGGAAGTTCTCCAATGTCTCACATCCATCAAACGCTAGAATCTTCAAGGCCTTGAGATTTCCAAAGGATGCATGTCCCACCTTCAACTTCTTGCAACCTTCAAAGCCAAGCCACTCCAAACATGTCATGTTTGCTATGGTTGGTGGAATTCTTTCCAATTGTTCACATCCTTCAAAAATCCAATATAGTAAGTGATGTCAATGATTGAAGGTCCGAATCCTCAATCTTCAATTGCTTGCAATCATTCAAATAGAGCTTCTCTAGAGATGCCAACTTGCCCAATCCGTGGGGCAAGTTCTCCAATGCCTCACATCCACTAAAAGATAGAATCTTTAAGGCCTTGAGATTTTCAAAGGATGCATGTCCCACTTTCAACTTCTTGCAACCTTCAAAGCCAAGCCACTCTAAACATGTCATGTTCGCTATGGCTGGTGGAAATCTTTCCAATTGTTCACATCCCTTGAAATCCAATGTAGTAAGTGATGTCAATGACTGAAGGTCCGAATCCTCAATCTTCAATTGCTTGCAATCATTCAAATGGAGCTCTTCTAGAGATGCCAACTTGCCCAATCTGTGGGGCAAGTTCTCCAATGTCTCACATGCACCAAAACCTAGATTCTTTAAGGCCTTGAGATTTTCAAAGGATGCATGTTCCACCTTCAACTTCTTGCAACCATCAAAGCCAAGCCACTCTAAACATGTCATGTTTGCTATGGCTGGTGGAATTCTTTCCAATTGTTCACATCCCTTGAAATTCAATGTAGTAAGTGATGTCAATGATTGAAGGTCTGAATCCTCAATCTTCAATTGCTTGCAATCATTCAAATAGAGCTCTTCTAAAGATGCCAACTTACCCAATCCGTGGGGCAAGTTCTCCAATGCACCACATCCATCAAAAGCTACATTCTTCAAGGCCTTGAGATTTTCAAAGGATGCATGTCCCACCTTCAACTTCTTGCAACCTTCAAAGCCAAGCCACTCTAAACATGTCATGTTTGCTATGGCTGGTGGAATTCTTTCCAATTGATTACATCCTTCGAAATTCAATGTAGTAAGTGATGTCAATGATTGAAGGTCCGAATCCTCAATCTTCAATTGCTTGCAATCATTCAAATAGAGCTCTTCTAGAGATGCCAACTTGTCCAATCCGTGGGGCAAGTTCTCCAATGTCTCACATCCATCAAATGTTAAAATCTTTAAGGCCTTGAGATTTTCAAAGGATGCATGTCCCACCTTCAACTTCTTGCAACCTTGAAAGCCAAGCCACTCTAAACATGTCATGTTTGCTGTGGCTGGTGGAATTCTTTCCAATTGTTCACATCCCTTGAAATCCAATGTAGTAAGTGATGTCAATGATTGAAGGTCCGAATCCTCAATCTTCAATTGCTTGCAATCACTCAAATAGAGTTCTTCTAGAGATGTCAACTTGTCCAATCCATGGGGCAAGTTTCCCAATGTCTCACATCCATTGAAGTTTAGAATCTTTAAGGCCTTGAGATTTTCAAAGGATGCATGTCCCACCTTCAACTTCTTGCAACCTTGAAAGCCAAGCCACTCTAAACATGTCATGTTCGTTGTGGCTGGTGGAATTCTTTCCAATTGTTCACATCCCTCGAAATTCAATGTAGTAAGTGATGTCAATGATTGAAGGTCCGAATCCTCAATCTTCAATTGCTTGCAATCATTCAAATAGAGCTCTTCTAGAGATGCCAACTTCCCCAATCCGTAGGGTAAGTTCTCCAATGTCTCACATGCACTAAAACCTAGATTCTTTAAGGCCTTGAGATTTTCAAAGGATGCATGTCCCACCTTCAACTTCTTGCAACCATCAAAGCCAAGCCACTCTAAACATGTCATGTTTGCTATGGCTGGTGGAAATCTTTCCAATTGTTCACATCCCTTGAAATTCAATGTAGTAAGTGATGTCAATGATTGAAGGTCCGAATCATGAATCTTCAATTGCTTGCAATCATTCAAATAGAGCTCTTCTAAAGATGCCAACTTGCCCAATCCGTTGGGCAAGTTCTCCAATGTCTCACATGCACCAAAACCTAGATTCTTTAAGGCCTTGAGATTTTCAAAGGATGCATGTCCCACCTTCAACTTCTTGCAACCATCAAAGCCAAGCCACTCTAAACATGTCATGTTTGCTATGGCTGGTGGAATTCTTTCCAATTGTTCACATCCCTTGAAATTCAATGTAGTAAGTGATGTCAATGATTGAAGGTCTGAATCCTCAATCTTCAATTGCTTGCAATCATTCAAATAGAGCTTCTCTAAAGATGCCAACTTGCCCAATCCATGGGGCAAGTTTTCCAATGTCTCACATCCATTGAAGTTTAGAGTCTTTAAGGCCTTGAGATTTTCAAATGTCACATAGATTGAAATCAATTTTATGCATCTTTGGATGTATATTGATGTCAAGGATGTAATGTTTTGAAATCCAGGTGATATATTTGTGAGATTATCACATTTGTCTAATCGTAATGTCTTCAAGGGCATGTGTTCAATTGTAGTGTTTGGAAAGGTCTTCATCAATGGAAAATTTTGTAATTCTAATACCGTGAGTTGGTAAAGTTCTTGTAGCTGCAATAGGGTTGTGAGATGACTAATGTTGTTCAAAGAGATATCCCCATCATCAATATCATTTGTTTTGTATAGAATCCGAAGGAATTTAAGTTGATGAGTTCTTTGAATCAATTTGGCAACATTGCGCAAGTCATTTGGTGCTTCAATATTTAAAAGCAACAAGTTGGGGAGGTCAACCTTCTCCATTGGGGTCAAATCTTTCTCTTTATTTACTCTTGTAATACACATGCCTCGAGCATTTTGAAACTCCTGAATCACATAGTTTCATTGTTAAATGCTTATAAGTTGATGGGCATTAACAAAGTTGATCATCCTACAAACCAAATATATCTCAACAAACATGCACTTTGAGATTTTGAATTGAACCAATATTTATATTGCACCATAAGCAAAACATATAAATATCAATTGAATTACATACCTTTTTTTTTGATGTATCTAATGACTTGAAAGTTTGGTTCCACATTCTTCTACCTCCAAAGCTTGTTCTTGAGATTCTACGTCCCATATCACGTATTGAATCATGCATACTTATAAATCCATTAGCATCTATTTTGATAAGTGATTTGTCTTTCAAAGCCGTAATTATGATTTTCGTATTGTCACCCAAATAGTCAATCAGGGTATCTTCTTGAATGTCTTCAAACCATACATCTTTACAAAAGAAGCATGATATGTCCAAAAACACTTCTTGTTCCTCATCTCTTAGCATATCAAAACTAATCTCCATCCTTCTCCCCACATCCTCAGGGGCATCATATTCTCCTCTCTTCAATCTTTGTAAAGCTCGTTCCCACACACGAAGGCGCTTTTGTCCATTTAAACAAGAGCCCATAACTTCTAAGCTTAATGGATGGCCACTACAAGCTTCAACAATCTTCTGGATGAGTTGATTCATATGTGGTATCAATGGATGTTCATTCTTGAAGGCATGTTTGGAGAATATTTCTATAGATTGGTCATAATTGAGCATAGGAACTTCAAATTTGCTATCTTCTTTGATCATGCCTTTCAAGACCTTCCAATCACGGCTAGTAACAATCACTTTGCTACCCTCTATACTAAACATTTCTGCTTCCAAAAATATATTCAATTGATGTTCTTCAGTAACATCATCTAGGATGAAGAGGACTTTTTTCTTTTGGAGCATTGATGTCAATATGAGTTTACCTTGAACGAGATCTTTTGCTTCTTGCTTTTGTCCCAATTCCTTTAAGATCCAATTCATTTTAGTCAAATAGTCACTTTTAAGATCACACATAATTGTAGTCCACTTAGATGAATTATTGAATGGCATTGCCTTATTTAGGCGATCCTTCAAAGCCTTCACTAGTGTAGTTTTTCCAATTCCACTCATTCCAATAACACCAACCATAGATTTATTCCGAAGAAAATTTTCTAAAGTCTTAATTTTCAAATCAAGACCACAACATTTGAAAAGTATTGAAGAATCAATAATACCCTGTGCACATTACATTCATCACAATTAGCAAATTGAAAAATTACCTCTATCAACAAAGTTTAATAATTTCATTCAAAAAAATTGAAAAATTACCTCTATCTACAAAGTTTAATGATCTCATTCAAAAAAATTGAAAATTGAATATACAATCATCCCTCCAGTATGCATGACTTTAAATATGGTGGTAAGTTCAAAACACTTTTCAAGATTATACATACCTTCATACATTCATCATTCCTTTTTGGAATATACAATCTCCATACATAATCAATGATAAATGCCCCAAAACAATACATAGTCAATCTCCATATGTACAACCACCATTGTCCAATCACTATGATAGAAAATGAAAATAGATTGACATGTGAAATTGGTCCATCTTCTCTCTTCAATGTCTTGCTAGTACACCAAGTCTTGAAGTCTTTCTTCTTTATCTCCATCAAACTTGTGTATATCTTTGCAAATGAAGGTCTTCTATTTGGATCCATAGACAAACAATCTTCAATTAATGACTGTAATTCTTGAGAAATTGGAATGCCCACTAAGGCCAATTTTTGCCTTTTAGCAATTTCAAAAGGACTAGATAAAAAATCCTTACATTCTTTTTGGAGTAATATATCACAACAAATTAATCCAAAACTAAACACATCGGTTTTCAAAGGATCACATTCCATATCAGCCTTTAATGCCTCGGGAGCAATATATATAGGAGTCCCAAGAACACCACTTGGCATAACAAAAGCATTGTCCTTCACTTCATTCTTGGAAATACCAAAATCAATCAATTTGGCAAACACATAACCATCTTCTTTTAACTTTGGACATTGCATGGTATTCACCACAACATTGGCTGGCTTCAAGTCACGATGTGCAACTTTCATATCATGAAGGTATAACACTCCACTAGCAATTTGTAGCATTATATCCAACTTGGCATGGAATGTAATTGTCTTATTTGAATCCTCAAATAACATTTGATGAAGACTCTTTTCACCTTTCTCCATTCCAAATTGAAGGTAATTTCCATTTTCATCTTTAAAATAGCCACAATAGAATAACTTGATGATGTTCGGATGATTCAATTGTGCCATAATCTGCACTTCCTTCACCGATTTAGTGATATTAGATTCATCATAACCATCCAAGTCTATTTGCTTTGTCACATTCTCAATGCCCAACCACTTTGTCAAAAATACACTTCCAGTATTATTCTTTGCAATAATTTTAGGAATTTTTCCAAAATCTGGTAATGGAATATTGGAAAGGAATTGAATTAGATCACTTTCTCCATGTTCTACCTTCAAGATGCATTCCCTCCATTGTAACACGTACTTTGCTAACTCAAAAGCATGTGATCCAAGTTGCATATTATGCAATTTGTTTTCCAATATTTTGCATAACTCGTCTTGATCTTCTTCAACTTCTACTAGATCACATGGAAGAAAACTACTGATAAATGATTGAAAATCCACAATATTCTCCATCCCTTTCAAACATGAATCAATGTTTGATGCAATGTCAAATAATCCCTCCGAGGAGCACACCATTTCCAAAAGCAATTCTCTAAATGCTTCTTTGTTTTGCATTTGAAGTAGAGGCGCTAGTGGCGAAGTTTGAGAACAACTTTCCACCAACATTTGAGCTTTTGAAATGATTTTACAAGCATCTTTAAATAAAGGTTGAAAGGCTCTTGTATCCAACTCAAATATTTCTTGAAACTTTTGCACAAAATTCCTCAAATGATGTACCAAATTCTTGCATTGATTAGCATTGAACACTTGATTTGAATGAACATTTTCTTCACAATTTTTCAAAGCCTTTATAATCTCCATTTTTTTGAAAATATCCATATTAATGTTGTACATCACAAGTTTATCCAAAGAGTAGGTCAAATATCTCTGCAAATGACAAAATAATCATTGTTAGAATATCCACATCTCAATAGCTACTATAAGACTACAATTATAATTGAACAAATTAACAAATATTTGTGATTGATCCATGTAATTCAAGTAAGTTGGTGAAAGAAGTTGAACACCAAATAATAAGATTATTAATCAATCAATAACTCACATATTTATAATGAAAGCAATGAAGGTACAAAAGACATTCATATAGTAAAAAAAAAAAGTCAATAAGAATATAGCAAGTATCTATGATACATTGTCAATTATTTGCATGTTAAGTTATTGACCACGTTTACAACTACTAGTCATGCAAACCAATAGGAGTTGCCTTCCAAAAACACTTTTCATCAAATGACAAAAGATTCAATAGTCGTTCTAAGCTATGAAATTCAGCATTTTGTACCAAATGATTAATTAAAAACCTTTTGGCAACCACTTTGATAAATCCTTTTGGCAACCACTTTGAGAATTAATAAAAACTTCAAAATTTAACATTATTGTATTAATTTGTATTGGACACCTTGATTGCAACAAATTGTTTTTAGAAATTAGCAACTTTATTAGCCTCCAATGGATCTTGCAAGCTTGTTTTTTTCTAATGCATGACATTTCTTCTATACTATGTTGTATAACCTATAACCTACACTACAAATCTAAAACATGATTAACAATGTTCTAAGTAGCATATTTAACCTAATCAAAGCCAAAAATTTGTGATTCATGTACATTTCTAAATGAACCTTAGTTTTAAATGCGAATGCCAATGAGTTTACAAAATGTTGTGGAACATTAAACTAATTGAGAATCTAAATCACAAACTAAAGTAAAGTGCGGCAAAGAGCATCCAAACCTTACCTACAAAATTTTCTATTTATTCTAGCATGATCTTCTTTTCAATAATATTTTGTCCAAAAAACTAAATAATGTTATAACTAATTGCAATTTGATCTCCATGACCTTACACCAAGCTTCCAAAATTTAATCAAGAAACACCAACAATCACTTGCAAACCCCATAATGCCCATTTCATTAAAGTGGCAAGATTTCAATGTACAAAATTGTCACAAATATGAGCATGAAAATATGAATAGGTATGGATTCATGTTTCTAAAAGTTCATATTAAAAGTACCAAAGTACTGGAATAACAACAATTCAACAAAGTTGATATTCAAAGCATCTAACTTTGTAATACATTCAAAAGCAAAGAGTATAAATTCTTGTTGAATCTCCAAAAACAAGTACAAGGAATGAAATACAATGAAACCAAACACCACCCAAAAATAGAAAAGTGAAATAAAACATAAGATCAAATGCATTCCAATACCTGATATTTTTGACAATGTTCCTCCAAGTTGAAAAATTATAGATTGAATTGAAGGCATGAACTAGCTCAAAAAGAGGCATTATTTGAATGTTGTTGGAAATGTGAAATATGAGTTGCTTTTTCATATACAAATCACCATAACTGCCTTGATTGTGCACCTACTAGAAAAGATGGTGAGGCTATGCATCCAAGTAATTATCTGCATACTTTTGGAAACTTCATTACCATATCAATATGTGCCCTATAAGAATCACAACACAAAAATCAAACATGAGATTAATGTGCACTAGATAACTACTTGAGAGCAAAATGACTTGAAAATATCATTGAATACAATATAGTTAATTTTGTTGATTTGCACCAAAATTTATGACATACACATACACAAAACTCTAAAATGTAAGACACATAGGTTTAAATTTTAGACTAAACAACTTGGTCAAAGTAGTGGTTGCCACCAATTAAACAAAATGGAGATTTAACCCTTTATGATCCACACATCCAATGAGTGGATGCACCTTGGTCAACCTAGATTGTAACTTTCAAAATTATTATTTTTAAACTTTAACATGAACCAAGAAAATGAAGCTTAACAAGTCTTGTTTCTACTCCATTTGAAAAATGTTAAAAATGTTAAAATTTAAAAGAGTTATTGAAGATTAAAGCTCCATGTGTTAAAATCCAAATACCATATTATGGTATGTTTTTCATTCTTATTTGAGGTTTCCTTAATCAATTGCTGTATTAAAATCCAAATACCATATTATGGTACGTTTTCATTCTTATTTGAGGTTTCCCGAATCAATTGTTGATGGTTTGGTTTGCAGTAGTTCCTAGTCCCAATTCTTTGATCATGTCCAATTCTATGGATCATATTTTAAAACTTATAATTGAGATGGAGCCAAATTTATTGTCACAAGAATCACTAGGCTAATTTTTTTCTAAAACTTTGATTTCTCATTTTATTTATTTTATATTAATATAATTGTCCTTGTTAATATATAATCAATCTCAAGTTTTTATTTCAAGTAAAAATGATTTTTCTTTATCTACCTAGATTACTTCATTTACTTGGCTAAAAACATAGTTTTCTTATAGTGATTCATTATGATTGAATATTACTTGTCTTGTGAGTGACATTGAGTATTATAATGGATGGAATGTAAAACTCGAAATCTACAATGTTTCTTTATATACCACTTCCAAAATGTTCTTCCAATTTATATGAAATTTTTTCATTTTTTTCTTAAAAAAATCATCCAAATTTCATATTTTCCAAAAAAAATGAAAAATGTAGAAACAAATAACAAACCTATTGGTTCAACAATTGGAGCATTCTAGCGACTACTTTAGTAATGGGGGATATTATAGATTATTCTAATATATTTTCAAATTGATATAATTTCATTTCCTCTTTAAGTTGTAAAATATTCACAATGATTTGATTTCTCCATGAAAAGTATTGAAAAAAACAACGTAAATAGAAAATGTAGTTTCTAACTAGTAAAAAATATAATTTTTTTATACATCATATAAATAAATAAATAAATTTGATTTGATAGTTGAATTTAATATTTTAAAGATAAAATAAATAATTAAAAAAAAATCACTAATATCCATTGCTACTTGTACCTCTTGAAAAAATTTCAAGTAATTTGAATTGATTTTCAATTTTTACTTATTTATATTCATTTTTTGCAACAAAATTGATAATAATTACAATTTTGTACAAAACAAAGTGGCATATCTCACAAAAATATACAATTCATAATTTCAAGTAATAAAATACTGGATTGCTGTTTAAACACAATTTAAAAGGCTAAATTTAGCTTAGATATGATGTTTGACCATTTCACAATGGATCAAGTCCTTTAGGGGTTAATGTCAATCAAACTACTCCATTACAAGCCAATACAATATATTATTATTTTTTGGCTCATATAAGGGTTTCAACAAAGTAAAGACTTAGGGTTTAGAAAGAAGAAGAACTGTCAATTTTCAATTTCACAATCACCCTAATCTAACTAATGAAGCAATGACTTAAATTCCTCAAATATTTGACTTGATATTATGGAAGAACAATACTAGGTGAACATGACCAAGGCTTGCCTGCACGGTCCACAAAGAATTCAAGGGCTAGTCAAAAGGGACTCCACATTACTGGTGCTGCATGCAAACCTTCTCCGGAAGGTAGCTTGAGGTCCATGGAGTCAGGGACATAAGCTTGAGATGGATACGGCAAAACAGGAATAGCCCCTCAGCATGGCTAGCTTCAAAAACACAGACAGAAGCTATATAAAAGGTCGGGTGACACAGGACTAGCAAAGCCACGAACTCACCACAACTTGAGATCGATAAGGCAGCAGGGCGGGTAGACGACGGAGACGAGAGCAACGTCAGAGCAGGTCAGAACAAGCGCAGGTCCACCCAAACACGTAGCAAAAACCAAACCCTGGTGTTTGCTTGGGCTTCTGCGGTTTCACTGTTCACCTACTGTTCATCTGCGACACGGCTGCCAGCACATCTCTGACTTCGTCTCCGGTCCCACATGCACAGGTCACATAGACTTGTGTGCAAGGAGACGATGCATCGTGGCCACGCGTGGGTTTTAGATTGGGTGCCTTCCAATGGATTCCAGATGTGTGGTTATCTAGCGTCACGTTGTTCGCCGCCTGCAAATAGTTGCATACAAAGTCCCAATACTTGTTATTTTAGAGCAGGGTCCAACAAATAATTCAAGGCTTGACCGTGCCAGTCCAAGACTTGTTCGGCATCGCCCACAAGGAATTGAAGGCTTCGGAGTCACACGCCAGTCAAAAGGGACTCCACAATACTACTGTAGTGCTACGAGCCTTCATCGGAAGGGGACTAGCTTGAGGTACATGGACATAAGCTTGAGATCGATACGGCAAAACAAGACTAGCCTGCTAGCTTCGAAAGCACGGACAGAAGCTTGAGATAGGTATGGGAAATGAGGACTAACAAAACCAATCACCATAAATAGCTTCAGAAACATGGACAAAAGCTTGAAAACCATACAACAAAACAGGACTAGCTAAACTACGTACTTACCACAACTTGAGATCGATAAGGCAGCAGGGCGGGGCAGACGACGGAGACAAGAGGAACGTCCGAGCAGGTCAGACACCCAAACAAGAAGCAAAGCACCAAACCCTGGTGTTTGCTTGGGCTTCTGGGGTTTCACTGTTCACTGACTGTTCACCTGCAACTTGGCATCTCCGACTTTGTCTAAGGTCCTACATGCACAGTTCACCTAGACCTGTGTGCAATGAGACGATGCACCGTGGCTACGCGTTGATTTCAGACTGGGTGCCTTCGAATGGATTCCAGATGCGTGCTTATCCGGCCTCACGTTATTCGCCGCCCACGAAGAAACTGCACGCAAAGTCACATTATCAGTTACTGTAATTTAAGGCATGGTCCCACAAATAATTCATGGATTGGCAGTCACCGTGCCAGTTGGAGGCCTAGCTACATGAACAGGACAAGAGGATTGTCTGCAAATGAGAAGATGTATGGGCCTCAGGTTGACAGGATATGGTCAACTGGTAATCTACAGTAGTCGACGCCTCAAGTAACGAAGTACACGCAAAAGCACTGTAATACAGTATTCTTATACCAATTACTGTAGAAGACCATCTCTCTGGATGTGTGGGCTTACTCTAAGCCATCAGAAACATGGAGAGAATACCGTAGCACATGGAAGAACAATTAAACATAATTTCCTTGAACCAAATGAGAGTCCAGTGTTTTGGGAAGAAAGCAGATAAGACGATCAGACACATGCACATAGAAAGCAAACATGAGTTACAATGTCCATTGTAGACTGAATGAAATTTGATAAGAATCTATTCTACATGAAAATGAAAAGTTTTAAGTTTTCGAATTCCTTTTAGAGTAGAGTTAATCGTAAAGTTTGTCTTGTATTTGTGCCCGGGGGTGCACTACAAAGGTTCATGGGTGTGGAGGGACCAAACCCTACCTACCCATTTCTACTTTTCCTAATTATTTTTTAATAAACTATAATTTCAACCTACAATTTTGAACTTTGTTTAACAATGTCTATGGGTTTCTTTTGCCAAAAATTTCAATCCTAAATAATATGTGATATATTGTTTGAAAAGGATTGAAAAATGAACTAAAATGGCATGTTTTTCAACTAAAATATTTATAGAGATCACATGAAGATGACTATTGTATCAACATTCAGCCAAAATAAACTTTCACTATGAATGCTATTTTACAAAATTTGTTTTTCATTTTTTCAATTTTTTTTTAATATATAATATAGGGGTGTAAAAGTAATTTTTAGCTTTACAGTGTATCTTTTTTCTTCTAAAATTTGTAACTAATTATTATTAACATAAAAAAATACTAATAATTCAGAACATAAACTTTTGAAGTAGGAAAATCTATTCATATTTTTTATTAAGAAAAAAAATAAAATTTTAGGATATAATATAGGGGATTCAAAATTTGGTCGCTCCTCACCCATGAACTTCTTTTGTAGTGCACCCCCAAGTATTTGTGTCATAGGAAGGTTCAACTAAGAACTGAACGAAACAAATAAGGCACCAAACTCAATCAGACCTGAGTTGGGAGGTTTAGGGAATTTGGTTCTGTGTTTTTCCCAAACTCCGGCTCCTGGTCCTGCCTTGCTCACACTTTACGACTAACTTTAGTGTCTTGAAAATTTAGAGAAATTAAAACTAAAAAATCTATAACCACAAACTTGTTTCAGTCTTTTATAAGTTGGCTTGCTTGAAAGCTAGAAAACTCATCCAGTAACCTCTGCTCTAGTTATGTCAGCAAAGGACAAAAATCATGTCTCTATGCGAGTGACTTTCGCCTGAACTCAGTGAGTGTAAATGAGCCTTCACCATATTCCTTTCATATTCATGCTCCAGGTAGAATTGGGCATTCATTCGGAGGTTTATTTGTGGTTCAATGGCTGTAATAGCGTGAAACATGTACAAGTTTGTGTCGTGCGGTTTGTGTATTTTCCAGCAACCGTTGTTTACTAGCCCGAGTAGGCGTTGCCCTTTCCATTTGAAACTGTAGGGGAGATCCATACCTAGGATTGTTCTACACAAAGCAAGCTGTCCAGCTTATTGCCGTCTATCTTATAGAATGTCACACCACGTACTTTGGCTTGATGATCCTGAGCTTCGCTCCGCAATTCAGTGATGTTGAGCAGCTCCCACCGACTGTAGTTAGAAGCTTGTTGGGTGCTAGTCATATCCGATGCATACTTATTAATGTTGTTTGTGTAGGCGCATACTTATTAATGATCGTTTACACAAGTGCAATATTTCTTGTATGAATGTAGACATGAGCGAACTTGCATCCACCATGAACAGGAAATGGAAGCGAGAGGTGTGAGCAATAATGTTGAAGGACTTCAAAAGTACCAAACTGAGAGCTGGAAGGGATGTTCTATTTAAACAAGAAAAGAATGAGAAAGCGTGTGCACAAGTAAACTAAATCGCTTCCGCTTCCGCTTGACTAAATGTCTACTGGTTATTAATGTAAGGTAAAGGCTACCATTGAAACCTTTTGAGGACCTGATCCCGTGTCTTACATTGACCCATGTCAGTACCAACCACTCATATATTTCAGAAAAGTCAAGAATGCTCAAGTAATATTACCAACACTAAACGTTAACCTCAACACTATTTGTCAACTAAATGAGAAGTAAAGTGACTCAAATAACAATGACGCTAGCATGTGAGCATGTGAGCATGAGCCTATGAGCGGTGAGCGTGAGAGCGGTGAGCGCGAGCCTAAGAGCGGTGAATTGTGTGAGCCTGAAGACTACAAATTTGAATCATGATATAATTTCTAATTTTTTTAGTTAAAAAATTAAAAAGATTGATTTTTTTTAGCAAAGTTTATTTTTAGAAAAATATGACCTATTGCCACAGGACCCATGACCGTGGATTTAAAAGCCTAGAAAATTGGCGCTATTGCAAGTTCAAATTTTATATCTAGGTTTATTGGTTTAAATCACGTTTTCAAAGTCAGTATTAGAGTAGGCTTATAAAGTGAAAGTACAAATAATTAATCCAAAGGAAATTCTAAAATTGACAGAAAGACAAATGCAATGAAAATATCAAAAAAAATTCTACATCTTACAAATAGTAAAATATCTTTTCATTGCAACAAGGAATACATATTGAAATATAAATATAATACTTTGCAATATATGCAAATTTTAAAGATAATATATTGGTACTATAGATTTACTTCATATCATGCTAATACTCATCAACTAACTTGTTCACTAACTTCAATTGCATGTCTTGATGATTCCGGCAGCAACAAGTACTTGCTTAACTTCATCCAAACTGAGGGTAGGGGCGTGGATGAATGTGTTTATCTTGTAATCCAATTTGCAGAAGTAACGGAAGATGTAATAAAGATGTTTGCAGTTTATATACATACCACGCTTTCCAATTGAAGTTTCATTCATACCTCCATAATGGGGACAAGTACAAGAAGGAAAATTAGAAAGCGTAATATTATAAACCTTCTGGTTAGGTTCAGTACCAGACAAAAGTGTAATAATAGCACCAAGTCCAGGGTAAGGAAGGAAGTTCACCCCAGTGATACTTGCTGTAACATTCCTTGCACTCTCCCATTGATTGCGGTGATTTTCGGTGGGGGCTTTACTACTCCGACGAACTTGCTTACCATTCCAAATAGAAGGAATTCTTTCAGTATGTGCTGGTCGAGGATGAGTCCACAACATAGGCTCAAATATCCTTGATGAGGTGAATAGCCGTCGAGGTGACATTGGAATGCTGGATTGCAAGCGAAATCCAGCTTCTTCAAACTCTATAATTTCAGTACGAGTAAGATTGGTACTAATAAGAACAAGCCAAATCTCAGAGATCTCAGGTCGAGTAAGAACATGGGAACGCTTAGGTCCCATGACACATCGTGCAATTTGGTCAGCACAAAACCAAAAATCCTCAGTTTGAACTGTTGTCCCCTTTTGCCCTCATGCTTTTGCCCTCTATAAGTAGGGGCAGCAGTGGATAATCCATGCTTGACAACCAATAGCTTGCATTTGGCTTGTGTGTACTTCTGAATGGCATGACATTGTTTCCTTGACTTGTGTGAAATTCTCGCTATATGCCATTCTGATGTATCACAATCGGTTTCTACAACAGATTGGGTATGGGGTAAAACTATATTAGTTTCGCCAACTACAGCCCCAAGTTGCACTCTACCAACATCTGATCTGATTTGAACCCGAGGATGAGAGAAGTTTACTTTGTGAGGGCGATGAGAATCACCTTCAGAACCAATTGGAAGATCTAATTTTCTTTTGCTAGATCCAAATATTTCTTCACCCTCTAAATGTGGAATTCGAGTGCAGATGTCTTCCGCTCCAAGCATCTCACTAAGTGCATCTGCAATTTTTTTTCCATCTCCAGATGCCATAGCCCTCTTTAATTTCAAATCTTCTTTAGAGGGGCCTTTTCCAGAAGGGCCTCCACAAAGATAAGTCCTGTAGTTGGTCATTTGCATGAAGGCTTGAACCCAATCATCACACGTGGCAACGAACAAATCAGATCCACGCTTTCCTGAAGCTTGCATCCATTTGTTGTGCATTGTTTCAGCCAAATTGCATGTTGGAATATCTGCTAATTCTTCTACTGTCAAATTCTGCAAATATATTAAATGAAGTCAGTCTTTGAAACATTGAAGATATAGGATAAAAAATAGGAAAAAAACAATGAAAGTAGATATCATACCGTATCCATGATTGCACCCCATTGACGATAGCGAAAGTGCCAAAATGCCAACCAATCCTCGAGTTCACGAATAGCTGGTTCTGATGCAGCTCCAGAAGAATACCACCAAGCTTTGATTTCTAGGTACATCTTATTTGCCTCCAACATTGATGTTGCATCCTTATACTGCCTGCAGAGTCGGATATGTTGTTTCTGAAACTCTTTGCTGATTAGTTTCTCCGTGTGCTTGTGCATGCTTGTCGCCCAATGGAACAAACAAGTCCTTTCCCGGTCCACCATTGGAATAGATGGGTCCCCCGACCCATACATAGTGCGAACTGCATTAAAGTTGGCCTGAGCACTATCGCACATAAATCCCTTGAAGTTAGGATTTGACACTCCATTTTTTATCATGACCTTATTCAAACAACGCCAAAAAATGATCTGGCCTTCAGTGCCCTCAGTCTGCATATCACATACAGCAATGGTCATGACTTTGCAATAAGAGGAATCATAGACGTGGCAAGCAATAGTCGTCCATAATTTCACTCTCTTGACATGATCGAACATGATAAAACAATTTTCAAGGTTGCCGCCTGGTTGCATCCGTCGTACAAGATCCACTCCACTTCCAGGTCCATCCACGAGCATCTTGAATAAATAGACCTTGTCTTGCCCTTGTCCTGGAAATACACTATCGTGGATATACTCCATTTTGGCACGTCCCTTCATGTCTAGAATTCGATCAATCTCGCCTCCTCCTTTGTTGTTGCTCCGAAAAGAGGAAATGATGTTGCGTACATTGGGCGAGCTAAGGAGCTTGAACTTATCCATGACATTCTCTAATGCATCACCGTGAAGCATCTCCTTTGGTCCAGGCCCATCGTGAATAAGAAACGTGTCAAGGAATTCCTTACTTGCTGCCAAGGTGATGGCAGAAGTTTTGGCTGTTGGAGTCTTAGCTACTTCGTTAGCAATTAGCCCAGTAATTGCTTCAAGAGACTCTCTACATTGACCATCAGTAACTGGATGTGAATGAACAGCCAAATGGATGCATACACGTGACAAATCTCCACTTCTGAGTACATAATAAATTCGCGAGTTACATAGACTAAGACAAGTAGGAGGTTGTCTGCAGACTTTACAGAGCACAGTAGAGTTAGGAGGAGGAATCTGACCTACACTAAAAGTATGTTTGGTGGTTCCAATCCACTCAGTTTCATTGCTTTTCAAAGCTCGTGTGCGATAGTCACATTTCGTATTTTCACAAATCAAGTGTCCAATACAATGCAATTTTCTGAACTTCAAACCTAAGTCATTATGGATGTTTGATGTCATAGTGCGACACCATGCATGACCATTGTATCGCTTGTCCATACCTTCCATGCCTCTAGCTCCACATATAGATCCACAACAAGGTGGTAGCTCGAAAAGAACATTCCCATCAAATCTAGATGGGAGGAACTGAACCTTCTGATAGTCAATGGCATCAAAATCAATTTGGGCAAGTTCATTTCGTGATCCAGGCACTGAAGACAATTTGCGAAGGCATTCTAACACAGTTAAGGAATTGCCTTGATTGGGAGGGAGAGGGGGGCGAGAAAACACGGATGATGTTGGACTACTAAGTGTACTACGGAAGATAGTAGGAATGGATGAATCTACCATACATGGAAAAACAACATTCGAAGAAGAAGGTTGGCAGACTTTCAGTGGCACCTCGCCTTTAGAATCGCTCGACAATTCAATTACAGGTTCTAGAGACTCGCGTTTGATATTGAACACAATTGTATTCTCAGAGCATCCACTATCTAAAGACTCCACTTTTACAGGACATGGGAATGGGTGTTCACCCTTGGAGTTATCAGAAGTAAGTTTCAATATTTCAGTTGAAGGTGGCAAGAGCTCCGACAAGAGACCATAAACTCTATAGCGCCCTGCAGGAAGAAGCCAGTAGAATCCTTCATGATCACTACATATTGACTGCAAGATAGACTCCTTAACAACGCCGTGATCTCCTTGGACTTCTTCTTCCACAATAATAGAAGAAGGGGTGAATCCAAACCGGACATGAAGGAGATGGGCAAGTACACGAACGAAACCTTGATTATCTAGTGGTAAAATAAATGGAACATCATGACCTTTAGCAACAATACTAGCCATAGTGAAGCATTAAGAAAATGGGGGGCAAGACGTAGTTTGAAGAAGCAAAGAATGAAGTTTGTAAGTGCAAGAGGTGTGAATATAAAGGAGAAAATTATAGGGGTTGTTTGAAATGAATGAAATTTTTTTCATGGATGTACTGGAATTTGAAATTGGATTGATAATTTGAATGGTCATGAATAAATATTATATGGAGATTTGATATAGAAGAAGGTATATTAATAGTAGGTGTAATGAAGTTGGATAAGACGGCGTACTGTATGGCATCAATTAACGCATCACCAATAATAAATGGATTATAGTATGAAGGATATCAATATGTATTAGACCAAGTTGACAGTGTTACAATTGTCACTGACAATAGAAGATAAGCCGTCAAGCATAATAGTTGATGATGACGTATGATATATTTACAATTATAATTATATATCTAGTGATAGTCTGACAAGATTAAAAAAATAGTGGTTGATGACAATATGAATAGGAAAAAAAACTAGCCGTTATTTAATTATGAAATGAAAATATATCCTTATAAAGAGGAATTAGAATTGTCTTATAGAATATGGAAGGTTGCAGGCCATGAGAAAGCAGTAGATAGAAATGTGAGTTTGAAAGAGGATGTGATGTAGTATGGCAGATGTTGATATTGTAATGCCTTGATAGTTGATTATTTCAAATGCAAGAGGATTTGCTTTCACCATCGTTAGTGGTTGACACTCTAGTTACACACAGGAAGAAGAGGAAGAAAAGTAGCTTTCGTTATTCAAGTAGAAGGCAATTGTTAAGGGCTAGAATGATTAGACGGTTGTCTCGAATTAGTGCAGGTGATTTGTCAAGCTCAATGAGGAATTTAACATATGGAGATATAGTTCCATGTGAAGTAATAGAAGAGGATATTGTAGAGGTTGGGCGTATTTCTTGTGAAGGTCAACCAGAGATAGCTTCTATCTATAGCGATTGTAATGAACACACTGACGAAGAAGAAAAAGATGAAGTAGATGAAGACACAGAAGAAGAGGAAGAACATCAACAAAAGCATCAACAATTAGCACTACGAACATTGGAGTTGGAGATAGAACTTGAAGGTACAAACATAGAGGTATGTAAATAATTTCTTCAAGCAATGGTAAATTAGAAAGTATGTGAAATTTTTTTTAAGACACATTTGTAGGAACTTTATATGATTTTGTGTGTGTCGGAAGCACGATTCCAACGGTATATAGCACGTAAAAAACGGATGCATATTGAGTGTTTTACGACTTAAAAACTAAAACAGCATCTTGGAATCTTGCCTGAAATCTTTATAAACCGCAGATTTTTAGGCCAAATCCAGCCTTTTGATTTTCAGCAGTTTTTGGCGATTTTTGTAAAATTGCTTGAGTGTCCAAAAAATTTGGAAAAAATTAGGGGAAGTCTGACCCGTAGAATCTATGAGTACAAGATTTTTTGGCTTAAAATCTTGAAAATTGAATAAGTTATTCAGAAGATTCCTTTGGAGTACATCTACCAATTTTATACTTGTTTTTTTTTTTTTTTTTTTTGGAGACTTGTTTCAACCTAAACCTTGTGGTTTCTTCGCACATTGTCTTTCAACTTTTGAAGGGATCGGAGGAAGAAGAAGCTTTCCCCATGGACGAAGGAGAGGCTATAGAGGAGGCTACGGCAGAATCATCGCAACGATTTGAGCGTGGAGAAACGATGATTCAAGAAAAAGAAGGGACAGCAAGGGCGCAGAGTGAGTCAAATCTAGGTGCGTGCCTCATTTTTTTCTGCCTCTTCAGACCCCAGCCGTTGACGGCTACGCTTTTTCCAATTCTATTTTGTTTTCAAAATTGCTTGGAATTGCCTTCATGTTTGTCTCTCCAATGGACAGCCATTGACGGTCACGCTTTTCTGAATTCCAGTTTAGGGTTTAGGGTGCTACAATTTCGTAGAACCCTACAATTTCGTAGAGCCCTACAATTTTTTGAGACTTCTTAAACCCCAGCCGTTAACGGCTCCGCTTTTCTGAACTATAATTTAGGAATTAGGATGCTACGATTTTGTAGAGTACTATAATTTTTTGAGCCTTCTTAAACCCCAGCCGTTAACGGCTACGCTTTTCTGAACTCAAATTTAGGAATTAGGGTGTTCCAATTTTGTAGAGCACTACAATTTCTTGAGCCTTCTTACACCCCAGCCGTTCATGGCTATAGTTTTGAGATACACATTTGCTTCTACGAAACATTAGGAATTTAGGCAAATGCTGAAATTTTTGGCTTCTATAGAACATTAAGGATTTCATCAGATGCTAAAATCTTTGTGACTTTAGACCCCAGCCGTTAACGGCCATGCTTCCAGAGACATAAATTTCATGTCTATACATGCTATATTGCTCAATACTTGCCGAATTGGCAAATTCTAAAAATTTTCAGGACTTCATAGACCCCAACCGTTGACGGCCATGCTTTTACAGACTTTAATTTTTTTTTCCCAATGTATGCTATGTATATCAACAATTGCCAAATGCTGAAATTTTTCAGGAGTTCATAGACCCCAGCCGTTGACGGCCATGCTTTTAGAGACTTTTATTCTTTTCCCAATGTATGCTACATTACTCAACATTTGTCAAATGCTGAAATTTTGCAAGACTTCATAGACCTTAGCCGTTGATGGCCATGCTTTTAGAAACTTCTATTTTTTTCCCAATGTATGCTACATTGCTCAACAATAGCTAATTTCTGAAATTTTTTAGGACTTGATAGACCCTAGCCGTTGACGGCCATGCTTTTAGAGACTTCTATTTTTTTCCCCAATGTATGCTACATTGCTCAACAGTAGCCAATTTCTGAAATTTTTCAGGGCTTCATAGACCCCAGCCGTTGACGGCCATGCTTTTAGAGACTTTGATTTTCTTCCCAATGTATGCTACATTGCTTATTTTATGCTGAAAATTTTAGGCCTCCTTAGACCACATTCATTAATGATTTCTATACGAAATGGTATATATTATTGTACATACATGTAGACTAAAACTTGTTCTAATCGTCATGTGCACATTGTTCTTGACATGTTGACAGAAAGAGATCCACAAGCACAAGAAGCTGATGCCGCACTTCAACCTCTTTCTCAAGATGAACTTGAGTTACAGTTGCATGGATTCTTGAAGAAGGAGACTATGAATACTTCTTCTCGTCTTGAGCGGTTGAGGTATCAACCACGAGCTAAATCGAAAATCAATATTCCTTTATGTCGTATGATATCTCTACCGGTGGTGAGGCCTTTCTTGAAAAATGATGTCATGAATTTAGCTGCACACTTTGTTACTTGTGGTTACATGGAAGGAAATGGAGTTTTCTATGTTGCCTTGGAGAACAATGAGGGGAAGACAATAGATGTTACGGATGAAATCATCAAAACATGAAGTCCAAACTGGGTGAGAGCAAATGCTGCATTTGAGAGAGAATTGCAAAATGATGAGGATCTCAAAGTTTTTTCTGGCAAGATGTTTATGGGATGGGATGGCAACCATCGTTTGCAAGCATGGATGCCTCTTATCAACCGAGATCATGCGGACGACTTTCAATGGCATTATGCTGTTGAAAGTATCATTTTGGAGGTCAAAGGGGATGTTGCAACTATGTTGACAGCATTACATGAAGTCAATTGGTAAACCATTATATTTCTTGATCCCTTTTTATTTTATTCATTTCTTTTGTTTTCCAAGTTTGTTTCACTTGAATCATTATCTATACTGCTATTCTGCATTCTGTTATTTCAAAGTTTTTTTTTATGTTCTAATATAATAAATTTTATTTTGGCAGGAGAAATCAGAAGTCCCATATCTCCATAAATCTTGTTCACAAGCTCTATCGCATTCAAAATATTGCCGGACAGCCACTCTCGTATTTTGAAAAACTTGTTTCTAAGGAAGATCTTCTTGCAGCTGAAGCCAAGCAAAAATTGAAACAGAGAACTTGGTTCACTTTAACTCTTGAGGCTCTAAATGGAGTCCTATACCAGGTTCATTTCTTCATTTTCTTTTCTAGTTTTCAAATTTCTTTGAATGTATAGGTTTCTTGACATTAGCTTTTTTTTTTAATTGCATTTCATATCTCTTCCTCTACTATTCAAAACATTTGTTATCATTTTCATTTATGTTTTTTCTTACATATTCTTCACTTTTTGCAGCAAGAATTGGGGGATGCTGCTGTTGCTGTTCAAAGAAAATTCTATGAGAAGTATCCCAATCCAGTGGATTGGACTTCAAGTGCAGTTTCTGAGTGGGTTTCAAAAGCTGTTGACAAGGTCAAGGTAGCTTCTCATTCAGAATTGAAGAAGCAACTTCCCATTGCAGATCCAAAGCATACAAGCGCATTTATGGAGCAGATAAAGTTTCACTATGAAACTCATGATGACAATCCGGAGATGACCCAAGAAAAACTTTGGATGTTGGCAACTTCAGCGATGGATACTTCTATGAAGATCAAGTGGCTTGAGAGATGGAATAAGTCTCCTTCTCTTCGTGAGACTCTCAAATTCCCTAAATCGAAATTCAGTGATCTCGAATTTCCTGAGTGGCTTCATAAAGCTACGTGGTGGGCTCAAGTGAGTACTTATCTTTCTTTCCTATTGTTTTAGTATTAATTCCTTGAACCTTTTGGATCAATCAAAAATTCAAAACATTCTTTCTAATTTACAATTTATGTGTATGGCAGTTGGCTATTGAGACAGAAAAACTCTTCAATGCTACAGTGGCAGATTTGGACGTATCTATTGACTATCTTCCCGATGGTATGGATCCCTTGCCTACTATTTTTGATTATGTAGAGACTATGCGCATATTGTTGTGGGATACTACATTCTTCCGTGAATTTGCTGTCGATAAGGGGGTTCACAAGAACAACAAGATAGACAAGCAACTCAACTTCAAATCAACCATGCAAAGGGTGCTTTATAGATACTTTAAGTATGTTCTCTTCCCTGCCAAAGCCATTTCCAAAACTCCCACTTTCTTTGCCAATTGTTTGGACAAAGAAAGTGAAGAGTGCATGTTCATAGAGGGGATCATGAAATCTTGGGATCCCATGTATTGGGAAAAATGTGGGTGGTATTTGGATTGTCCCCTCAAAAGACCACCAACTTTTGATGTTGTCCTCCGAGATTCTATTGAGCCTGCCCTCAAGGGTACAGCTATACATGTTCTCAAGAAGGTCAGTAAGGATGTAGCCAAGAAGACCAAGAAGACCAAGAAGACCAAGTCTAAGAAGTTGGTGGTTGAACTTGATGATTCCAATGAAGATGTACCAGTTCAAGATACTTTGAAGAATCTTGTTGTTACTATACCTTCTTCTTTCGATGTTGAAGCAAAACTCCCTGCTTCAAAGCGCCAGAAGACATCTTCTACTTCCGTTGTTTTGGTACCAACCTCCTCTCCTACCTTTGAGCTAGCTCCCAAGCTTAAAGGTATGATGAGTACATTGGCTCCTTTGTCTACCAATCCTACATCTCTTGATCTAATCTTGAATGATTCTTTTGTTAGAATCGTTGAAGAGAAGAAGAAAAATGGTACATTTGGTACATCATATGACAACATTATGGCTTTTCTCTCAAAGATTAGTTCATTTTTTTTATTTTTTTTATTTTCATCTCATTTTTATTATTATGAAATCATACATATTCTATCCAATTTACATCTTCTCATTTTGTTCTTTTATGACTTTGACATCTTCTGTTATGAATTAACATTTTTGAAATTTATCTTTGTAGGTCGGTGAAGATAGAGAGTTTTTTTTTTATGGCAAAATTCAAAAGAGACCAGTTGTGGACCTCATCATTGCAGAGTATCCAGATGGTCTTCCAGTTCCAGGGGTTTCAAATCCATCATCTGAAATCCCTCATTGGAATGCTAGCATTCCAAGTTTTCTCCATGTAATGATGGCATTCTCTCTCACCTATCTTCATGATGATGGAGCATTTCTTCTATTTTATCCTGATACTTCTACGGTGAAGAGAGAAGTGTCCGGATTCTTCAAGAACTACAAGTTGAAGATCAAGGATGAGTGGACTATCATAAATTGCTTACATTTGGCAAATCCCATGAACCCATCCAAATTTGTAAGTAGTAATTTCAATCTTTCACTTTTTATTTTGATTCACTTGTTATTGCAGTTATTTTCATTTTAAGTGTACATTCTAATTTGATTTTGATTTTGATTTGCAGACTTTGAAGTTCAAGGCTTTGCTATTGATTCGATCATTAGCTTCTGCTATTGCTAGGCAACCTCGAGAGCTTCAAATTTCTATTGATCCCTCAATTCCTAAGGTTGATTTAACCACAGATGATGTCCTTTTCAACACTATTACGACAACAACTCAATCATGTAGAAAGGAAGATGGCAAGCCATGGAGGGGTGCTAAGGAAAAATCTGAGGTTCTCATGAAGCTTTTTGTTCATGGCTTAAGCCCTACAAATGGTATTGTGGTAGACATGATTGCCTCTACAGGTATTGTAATCTACAACATTGAATCATTATTGTTGTATATTCTGATTTGATTTTTTTCTCTACCTTCTAATTTTGATGTTCTTATAATGTCAATATTGTGTCTTATACAGGTTCTTCCATCAGAGCAGCTCATTCATCTAATCGTCACATTCTAGCATTAGAAAGTGATGCCAAGCTTTTTGATGAGGTACTGAAGCCATTACAAACACCTACTATCATCTCCAAGACTTTTCATTCTACTACCACGGGTGATGGTATGGAGATTGATGACGACTCTCCAATTGAAGATGTCAAGTTACTTGACTTATGTAAGTAAGTTTGTTTTTTGTTTTTTTCAACAATTGCAATTCAAAATTCAATACTTTTAATTTTAATTTGTTATTACATACTCAAACATATGGTTTGTTGTTTGCAGTTGGATGAGTCCATCACCAAGACAGACCTTGCCTTTTTTCCGACACTCTGGATTTTTTAGAAGTCCTTCTCTGAGTCCTCGTGGCCTACCTATTTATGTTGAAGATTTAGCATTAGCTTATGCTAATGTTTCATCTGATTCGTCTTCGATCTCTCTATCACCTCATAGATCTTATGATCCTAGAGTATGTTCTTATTTTGAACTCAGTGCATCTGAGTCGGACGATATTTGAGTTTGATTTCATACTTTTATATTTGATTTCTATTTACTTTATTCTATTTTGAATCTAACTATGCATGATGTGGCAACAATTCCATTTGATGGCCTTAAACTTCACTCTCTGCTCAAATTGAATAATAAATTGCAAGCCTTGAATTACACTACACCATTGGACTTTATAAAATTCTACATAATTCACTTTAATTTGGAAGTAAATTAAACTATTAGCATTGGATTTGTTTCAAAAAAATAGTTTGATTAAGATAGTCCAAAAATAGAGGCATTGACTAGAAAAATAATTGCTTCATTCATTCTAGGTTAATACATATACCTAGTATAATAAATGAATATTTTGTACATTTAAAATATTCAAAATTCAAGATTTTCTATTTTTATTTTAAATCATTTTTAAAAAATTAAAAAAATAAATGGACCATTTTCATTCTTTAAATTTACATGAAGGCCAACAATTAAGACTTCATTTATCACATAATCATAAACTCAAGACCATTTTTATGATCTAATGCTTGTAATATTTTGCCTATCATCAAATTTATATTCAACATCTACAATCCATGTTTATTGCCCCTTCTATTTTTACTTGATAAATGTGCCCTTTAAATAATGGTATTACAATGCATTGTATTTATCTCATATATGTCTTGTAGTGAAATATCCTAAACCACTATATAGACCTATTTTCATTATGTGTTACTTACAAAAATTTCCTATTTTATAATATTTCAATTTAATAAAATATATTGGTTCAATTTTGGGGGGACAAAATCAAATAGGAACAAATTCATTTGTTGTTTATTTGGACTATAGATCCTTGCATTTAAATCCACGGTCATAGGACCTGAACAGATTTAGGAATCCTAAATGGATAAAAAAATGGAGGCTCATAGGCTCACAGGCTCATAGGCTCACGCTCACAAGCTCACAAACTAGCATCCCCGACTCAAATAATAGTGTAAGTAGTACTCAATGCAATATTATCCTAATTGTCATTATTAATAAATCTAAATTTATCCTTCAAAATTACCAAAGTAACAGAATTCAACCAAGTTTGCAAAATTGAATGTACACCAACCAAACTAAGTAACAAACTCAACACTTGGAGGGACACTCAAAAGGCAAGGTATGTAGAGAACCAACTACTTACAAATGGACTAATTCACTTCCTAAACAACCAATTCATAATGAGAACTCTAGGCAAATTATCATTCCACAATTCAATGAGTTTACTGATTCGAGTGAAAATAAAAGACATGAAATAAACACACCATCCCACAACACAAAATTATAAAAAAATTCTGCTTCGAGGGATTCTCAATCTCATATGAAGCACGGCCAGCAATTCCCTAATACATTTTTGGGACGGACTTCGTTGACGAGTTAGTATTTCAAGCTTCGATTCAATTCCAAGTTCTTCTTTTTAAACCAAGAATTAGGGTTTCGAGCTTCGATTCCAAGTTCTCTGCTATTCTAACGAGAAATTATGGAACAATCAACCATTTCGCATTTTCATTTCATGAAAAAGTGATTTTTAAAGAATATTTTAAAACTACCTCAATTGCCCACAAATCATTGAAACTACCTAAGTTGCCCTCAGGTCATAGAATAACTTTGTAACCATGCAGTCAAAGAGTATGAAAATTGTTGGGCCTAAAATTACTCCTTATGCACATGCTATGTGAAAATTTCAAAGAAAAAAAATTCTAGTAGTAATGAATTGCTCAAAATTGCTATGTTGCCAATAAACATAGTTTGGTCCTTTATTGGTTAACATTCGAATGTTCACAAGGGACTTAAAACAAGAAGAGTTATTAACCCATGCTCTTTAGTGAAGGATGGATGTTTCAAGATTTTATCTTCACTTGTTTTTATTATGAAAGATTCTTGACAAGTCAATAGAACATTGGAGATATAGTAAGTCATTGTTTTTCAAGCATTATATATGGATGCTATACTACGCCATTGCAAAACAATGGTCTACTTTGATAATCAAGACATAGTTTATTTTGCCAAATTTAATTTGTCACATGTAGAATGAAAATTGAATGAACTTTGAATGAGAAAGGACTTGAATTTGACTTGAATGTGAGTAACTATTTTGAAGGTTGATGAACATAGAAATATATTGCTTCATCAAGATGTAAATGATAGCCATCTTATCACTTTCTCAAAAATGAAAGAAAAGTGGTTGTTTATGATAGTATTTAGAGATAGTTTAAGTTGTTCAATTCCTTAAAAATCAAAAGATAATTTATATATTCAAAATAGTAAAGATGTATTAAAGATTGCAACTTGAAAGAACATCGAAATAAACACTCTTTTTAGAAAATTATGAAATATAATTTATAGAGCATATCTAAATAGTTGGATTTTCCACTACATTTTTGAATGTGTAGCACTAAGATTTTTTAGCCAAAATTTCAAATTTGAAGTTATATACTTCTACTTATGCTAATTTAAAAAAAATTATTTCACTTCTTTATTTAAGTTGTGTTTGTTGAGTCATTTTTTAAACTCAAAAGCAAATTATTCATTGATATAAAATATAATTTTATCCTTTGAAATAGAGAATATTCACACAACAAGTCTTGAAAATTTATATGTTACAAATGTTTAAGAAGTACTTAACACAAGAATCTACAAAAAAAATCACATGGACGAAAACTCAAAACTTTAAGTGCATAGGATATATTTTTGTTCATCCATTGTTCACTCCAAATCTTTAAGGGATTAAAATGACTTGTCTCATAGCGCCAAATGTCTAGAGCTCAAAAACTCTATGTCTATTATAGATTTAATTTTTCAACAAAAATTGTGTCAACATAATTGACATCACCATTTGGAATATTTTACTTGGGATGAAATTTGAATGAAACATAAAATATGATACACTCCGTTACTCTAAGCAACACTCATGAGCTTCACCATCTATTATTCTTTGATTCTCATGTTTAATTGTATTTTTCAAATACCTATACTCCAATTAGTACCTCCATTTATATTAGAATTAGAAATTTTACTTGAAATTTTACCCACTATTTATCATGTCAGTAGTTCCAAAACTCAACTAGGTTAGAGTCATCCATCACCGACTAGCACCCCATTTGCATTCAATAGGATTACAAAAATGCAACAAAGGTTGGAACTAATAATTTCCAAACATGAATTATTGATTTCCTACCACCAATTCTTCCATTTTGCTCTTAACACATCTATTTTGGTTTGGAGTGCCAAAGTGAACAAGATCCTCCCCGTATATGACCCTCTTTGGATTAGCTTGTGTCCGTCTCTTTGTGTTGTGGTCTCTGTCCAATCCCCCAAGCCTCATGTGGCTAAGGATCCTTTGTTTTCTTCATTGGCAATAAATTCCTCTTTCATTTGTCTCAAAAAAAGGTGAACAAGATGTAGTCTCTTAAATGAACAGTTTTGGAATAGTCTACACATTGGAAATATTTCCTTCACCTTCCTACACTCCACATCATGTCTGTAGTTGCTTATTTTGTCAGCTATAGATGATAATATTTTAGTTTCTATGTCTAGGTTCACAATACACTAACTACCAGTTCTACCCGGTCATTGGCTCCAAGGTGTAAGCATCGCCATCTATGCCGTCAAATTGGACCACGGCACCAACAAGTGGCGAGGCACTTGCCGCCTTGTGAGATGTGGTGGTGCCATGGCCATCTAATGCTCGCCACCAAGAACTCGCTAAAATTGGATTGACCATCATTATTCAAATGGGGAATGCCACCGTGGTACTCCTATTATACTTGTTTTGAAGCAAAACTTTGAATTGACTTTTGTCCCACATGAACATAGTATCAAAGGGCTAAAAGTAGAAGTTTTATCTCCTAAATTGTAGATGTCTATTACATGAACATGGTACTAAAGGGTTAAAAGTAGAAGTTTAATCTTCTACATTGTAGATATCTAATACATCAACATGGTACTAAAGGGTTAAAAGTAGAAGCTTTATCTTGTATTTTGTAAACATCTACTACATACACACACTACTAAAGGATTAAAAATAGAAGCTTTATTTCTTACTTTATAGACATCTATTACATACACACTACTAAAAGATTAAAATTAGAAGCTTTATTACCTACTTTATAGACATCTATTACATACATACACTACTAAAAGATTAAAAATAGAAGCTTTATCTCTTACTTTGTAGAAATTTATTACATACACACAGTACTAAAGGACTAAAAGTAGAAGCTTTATCACTTACTTTGTAGATATCTATTACATGTACATGTACTTCTTAATATTTATAGATTCTTTAATTTTATTTAGATGTAAATTCTTATATAATCTTATATTCTTAAGTAGAAATTCTTTTATCATTTTTATTTGTGGAATTTGTCCATCCTTCAAACATGTATGGAGTGTGCATTGTTGAAGAATTGCTTCCAAAGCGTCCCCACACACTTTGAAGGATAGGCATGAGTTCACTTGAGATATGATTTCTTGTCTTTGTGATGCATCTCCAAAAATTCTCACTCTTTTGTCCGGTCCCTTGCTTTGGATCTTGCGAAATGTGCAAAAATGAAAAACACAGTTGTTTCTCCTTGGCCTCACAAAAGTTCTTCCCCTTCTTTGCATGTCCCCCACTACTCTCCATTACCTCCACGTTAGCATCCAGGGAAGTCATAGTCAACGTTGACCAAGTTAACGTGACTACAAAATTGCCCTCTACAAAGACCCTCTATTACCGAGCAAACATGAAAGGGACGAAAGGGACGGTAAACATAGCAGCATAATGGGATGCTGGTGTGAAGCGGTTCTCTACTAAAAATGCACGGCAAATAGAAAGTGCCATTGCCAAGGCCGTTGGGAGCAGTTGGTGGCAATGCTCTAAGCCTACATACCTGTTAGAAACAGCTAAAGTCCCAGCAAGGGAACTCCTATAGCACTGCACTGTAGCACTATACTGTATAATACTGTACCGTGATTGCTTACGTGCTTCTTTGGGCTGCAAGGGCATTGTGAGGCCGCTATGAGGCTCATAAATGGACCATCTAAGGGCTGGAACTAAATTTTGGAGAGGTAAAACATCTTGAAATGTTTTGGAATATTTTTCCTTGAATGACAAGTGGAATTGACATCTAACCCAAGTCATTTCATATCTTTTTGAGCTTTGTGGAATTAGTTACAAATTTTTGAAGTTGAAATGGCATAGGGTTCTAAAATGACTCAACTCCTAAAATGTACATTGTTTGTACATTGTTGAAGGCTATGAAAAAGCAACATGTACAAATGGTGTACATTTAACTCATAAAGGACAAAGCTGCATTTTTTGGCAACATAAAAATTTTAGGTAGGTACATGTAAGTGGATATTTCCATGTTTTGGGCCCAAACTTTAATAGAAGGTGTAGACTAGGAATATCTTTCATGTACACTACAATTCATGACATTTGGAAATATGGGTCAAAAGTTATGACCTAATATGTAGTTTGTTTCTCAACTTGAGCAGTTTGACCAAATTAGAAAAATCACTTTTTTCAAGAAAAAATTTGAAATTGATTCTCAATATTTATGTATATTTAAAAAGCTTTTGAATCATTCCATTTTGATCAATGAGTCAAAAGTTACGAGGAGTTTTAGTTTGTAGGCAATAATGGATTTTCTACTCTAAAATAAAATTGGAAGTCCTTTATTTTATTCAATTTTCAATATTTTTTGAAAAAAAATAAAATTGTAGGATGCATATTGTTTATTACAACATTGCAACCATTGGAGTTGGTATTTTCCAATTCCATAGCTAAATTCTCAACAATTTAGTATTTTGAATCATTGTCTACTTCTTTCTATTTACTAATTTTTTCCTATATGTTGTACAATTCCAAATGATCTTAAATTTTTCAAGTATGTAGCCAACTTGCCTTGAAGAATGACTCCAAATAAGCACAACTATTTTGGACATTTTTTCATACAAATGGGACCTTGTAAAGATCAGTTGCCTGTTTTTTTGTACATTTTTCGTAGGCCCTCCAAAAGGATTTTTGTCACTTCAAATCGTAATATCTTGCAATGTGTACAATGAATGTTTTTGAATATATTTGTACATCTTTTAAAACCAACGTGCTACAAGATCCTATAATTACATGTGTTTGAAAATGTTTTTTTATTCTAAAATTTGATACTTCTACTAGAGATGACAATTTTTGAGCATTTTTGTTGATAATATAGTCAAGGAACTTTAGGGATTAAGGAAGTGAGCTATTTTGGAGCATAAGCCATTTTAGAACCTCCTACTTTACTATACAATACTTTGGATCTAAGTTATTTCTTTGTAAAATGTTGACAAAAATTTTGCCGTAAAAGACGAGGTCTAGCTAAATGGTTGGAGGCTTACCAATGTAATTGTGCACACCAATGTCTTTCAACCCTTTTTTGGGGAATTTCTAAGAAGTGCCAAGATGGCAATCACTTAAAATTTGATGGAATATTGTTTTCCTACATTCATCCATTTTTTGGAAAAAAAACACTTTTCAATGATATTCATGTACTTTTCATCCAAATTTAAGACTTCATCCACATTTCAAATAGAAATGGAAAATTTCTAGCAAAAATAGATTAATTTTATTTGATAAAAAGTAGACATTTATTTTGGAATGGTGCAATTTGGCCCCATGGTGCCAAAAAAGAAGGGGACTAGTGTCCTTTGAAGGGACTCCATCATTAAGGTTGAGGCACCAATTGTCAACCATGCCCATTACCCAAACGGTAGCAATACACTATTTCCAAGCAAGGCTTGAACAGACTTCCAACCAAAGCTTGGAATGTTTTTTTTGGTCTTTTGCAAGGTTGGGACTAATAAGATTATTACACATTTCTTGAGTTAGAAAGCAAAAAAGTAGGAAGTAGTGCACAAGAAAATAATTTTTGAATGATCAAAATTGGAAGACTTTGAACTTTGGCTACTGGTAAAGTGCACTATTTGGCTCCCAAAATTCACAATACTCAATTTTGAAAATAAAACTCTAAAACTTTTGCTATCCCCATATTTCCTATCTTCCTACATGGGAGAAATTTCCACCACCTCAAATTGCGTATGAACTATTCTAAAATTGCTTAAATGATTGGCTACTAGTGCCTTAGCCTTGGATGTATCCTTGGCACTGGAGAAGAACAATGATGCCCACTGGACCAAGGAAGATTGACATGTATTGCCACATTGAAGGGTAAATGTGAAAACTGTCTCCTATTTTGTCCTACTTATAATTTGGTGTTTCATCACACACCCCAAGCGATCTAGGATCTTTGATTGCAAATGTGAATTCAAAATTTTCAAATTTTATCATATATGGCAAATAAAAAATTTCAATGTTTTATGCAAGGATAAAACACGGGGCAATACATGGGGCAATCCTCCCTAGTTTGCCCATTGTGGCCCTCTTGTCTTCTTTAGGTTAAGGGACTTTCTACAAGTTCCTCGTTGTAGAAATGAGGGGAACACATGTATGCAAATTGTCCATGTTGAGAAAATCATTCTAGAACAGGCTTCACTAGGAATGTGTGTTCTCCTCCTAACTTAACCCTTAAACGTCGAGGCAAACCGATGGATGACAAAGAATCTTTTAGTGTAGGACATAAGTGCAACTATTCATCCTTGAAATTTTGTGTGAAAAGAGGAGATCTTCTACATTGCTTTGACTTCCAACGAGTGCTATTGGATTTTTTTGACCAATGATTTCCAGGGTCACCAGTCCGTTGTTTAAGAGTCAACAATAGTCTGGTTCATCAAAACAAAGGAACAATGGCAATGAAGCTGATGTGTTTTATGAGGTTGCATTGTCCCAGAAAAACAGGGCTCAGGGTGGGATTGTTGCTAAGCTCAACACAAGCAATCTCTGAACTACCCATTCCATAGGCCCACTTCTTTCTTTAAAAAATTTTAAATTTTTAAACACATGGACAAATTCCTTTGATAGAGGAAACAGTGCAAGGACCCAACGGAACCAGTCCCTGGTGGAATTTTTATCAGTTTCCAAGTGTTGGCCACTTTGCCCACATGCATTCCTCATGCTCATTTTGTGGCAGAAAGTTGGTTTAAGAGCATATCCCCATGGCTGGCGCTACAGAGAGGTGCAAGATGGTGCTCTTTGGCGTGTTGTCTGGACGGTACGGTGATCATCTGCCCCACAATGAAACAGTGAACAAGGCATGTGAAGAGGGAGGTAGAACTGCCCAATAAGGTAGAACTACCCATTATCATACAGATTTGCTATCTAGGTACTTTGGAGAAGCTATTTATAAGCTTTCATATTTTTCAGAGATTGAATTATTTGAGAGAAGTCAATTGCAAAAAAAATGAAGACATTCTGACAAGAATTGAATTTTTTGTGATTTTTCAAAGCTGAAATGTAAAACTGTGAGTAGACCCTTGGTAAAGCATGACCAGACCATTGTTGAAGTGTGAGCTGATGTGTCCACTCCCCAGTACATTGCCATCATGATCATAGATGAGTAAGATTATGGTAATAAGATGAGCCAGTGACGGAAATGAGAGGAACCTATAGGTATGGGAATTGGGTAAATGGTGGTAATGGGTAGTTCTACCTTACCATCAATTCTGCCACCTACAGGTTCCTCCCATTTCTGTCACTTCACAAATCTATACTACAATCTTATTAATTCTTCATCATGATGGCAATGCACTGGGGAGTGGACACATCAGCCCATGCTTCAACAAGGGTCTGATCATGCTTCAACAATGCTTTGATCATGCTTCAACAATGCTTTGATCATGCTTCAACAATGCTTTGATCATGCTTCAACAATGCTTTGATCATGCTTCAATGAGGGTCTACTCACAGTTTTACATTTCAGCTTTGAAAAATCACAAAAAATTCAATTCTTGTCAGAATGTCTTCATTCTTTTTGCAATTGATTTCTCTCAAATAGATCAGCCTCTGAAAAATATGAGAGCTCATAAATAGCTTCTCCAAAGTACCTAAATTGCAAATCTATATGGCAATGGGTAGTTCTACCTTACATCCCAGAAATCCAATCCATCACATCATCATATTGTGAAAACATCCACACCCAAAATTTGCCACAAAGAGGTACCAAGTGTTGAAAGTTAAATTATTTATCGTTCACTTTGAATGAAGCAAATGATAAGTAGTTTAACTCCCTAAATTTTGAGGTATACTTTGCATCAATAGAATACCATTTTGAGCTTATTTTGAGTTTGGTAGACAAAAAAAAGCTCATTATATTCATATGGAATGATAGTAGGTAGAATAACCTATATAGGATATGTTTATTTGACTTTACAATGAGAGGTGAAGCTCTTACTAATTTTGAGTAACATATCTCACATGGATTGTTCTACCTCCTACCACCCCATGTGAATGTAAGGAACTCTTCTTTATACTTTAAAACTCAAAGCAAGTTGATAATTTATTTTTTAATTGCATTTGAAGTCTAATAAAGGAACTTATACTACAAATACAAGTGATTTTCAACATTTCATATGTTCCAAATTTTTTATTTAAATAAACATTTGACCTTGTTTGAGTGCTAGTTGAGGAGTTTTATATTAACCCCTAAAGGACCAAACGGTGTTTTTTGACAACATAGCGATTTGGAGTAGCTCACCATGAATGGAATTTTTATTTTTTTCATTGAAATTTTTACACAACATGTGTCCAAAGAGTAGCTTTAAGGCCCAACAATTTTCATAACTTTTGACTACATGGGTAAAAAGTTATTGTATGATATGTAGTTTTCAACATTCAATGGGTAGTATGGATAGTCGTAAAAAATTCTTTAAAAATCATTTTTTAAAAACATAAAAATTTGAAATTGGTTCTCTAGATTTATTTATACATGGATATCTTTGAATCATTCCATTTTGATTAATGAGATGAGAGTTATGAGGAGTTTTAGTTGTAGGTAGTTTGAAGGTAGTTATGCAATCTCTACTCTAAAATAAACTTTGAAGTTCTTTATTTAACTCAATTTTCAATATTTTTGAAAAAGAATAAAAACACTAGGTATAGATTGTTTATTACAACATTGCAACAACTGGGATTGGAAATTTTCAATTCCACAAAAACATTGTTAACAATTGAGTGTTTTGAATCATTGTCTTCTTCTTTCTACCTAATACTTTTTTCCTATATGTTGTACAATTCTAAATGATTTGAAAATTTTCAATCATGTAGCCAACTTGCCTTAAAGAACAAATCTAAAGAGTAACCACCATTTTGTGCATTTTTTCATACAAATGTGACCTTGTGAAGTACAGCTGCCTATTTTTTGCAGGGACCAAAAAAGGATTTTTATCACTTCAAATGCTAATATCTTGCAATCTACATGGTGAAAATTTCTGAATTTTTTTTTCACGTCTTTTCAAACTAGATTACTATAAGATCCTATGGTTAGATGTGTCAAAAAAAAATTGTCAAAAATTTGGTACTTATATTAGAAATGGCAGTTTTGGAGCATTTTTGGTGAAAACATAGTCAAAATCCTTTAAGGGTTAAAATCTATCTCAAATTGTGTACTCCATACCTAGGATAATGCGTTAAGGTCCAACAATTCTCATAACTTTTAACTACATGGTTAAAAAGTTATTGTAAGATATGTAGTTTTTATTGCTTGGTAGGTAACTTAGACAAAAAAAAATTCTTTAAGAAATACTTTTACAAAAAATAAAAATTTGAAATTGGTTCTCTAGATTTATATATAGGTCAAAAGCTTTGAGTCATTTCAATTTAATTGATGAGATGAAAGTTATGAGGAGTTTTAGTTGTGGGTAGTTTGTTGGTAGTTATAGAATCTCTACTCTAAGATAAACTTTGAAGTTCTTTATTTAACTCAATTTCAATATTTTTGGAAAAAAATAGACATGTTAGGTGTAGATTGTTTATTACAACATTACAACCATTGGTATTGGCATTTTTTAATTCCATGAATGAATTGTTAACAATTTAGTATTTTGAATTATTCTCTACTTTTTTCTATTGACTATTTTTTCCCCATATGTTGTACAATTCCAAATGATCTAAATTTTTTCAAGCATGTAGACAACTTGTCTTGAAGAATGAATTCAAAGAATTACAAACATTTTAGACATTTTTTTTATAATGATTTGGCCTTGCGAAGTGTAGCTACTTGAGTTTTTGGTAGGTCAAAAAAAGGATTTTTGTCAATTCAAATGATAATATCTTGCAATCTAAGTGGTGGAAATTTCTGAAATTTTTTCCACATCCTTTCAAATAAACTTACTACAAGATCCTATGGTTAGATGTCTTCAAAAATGTTGGGTTTTTTTCTAAAATTTGGTACTTGTACTAAAAATGGCAGTTTTTGAGCATTTTTGGTGAAAACATAGTCAAAACCCTTTAGGGGCTAAAATATGAAGATATCTATTTCACAAAGTTGGTCATACAATATTTTAGATTGAACCCTTCAAAGATCATAGTTATTCTTATTACTTCATAGGGTATTTTTGAACATGAAAAATGTGCGTATGGATGTTTCCTACAAATCTTTGCAATCAAATTGGAAAAAACTAATCTCCAATGATGTTCAATCAATTATCATGTAAATAAATTCATGGATATTAAATTAAACAATTCACAAAATATGGGTTTTGAGTATGTTGAAACTGAAATTTGGTATGCTTGATTGGGATTGCTTAAGAATTGAATGCTAATTATGTAAGACAAAAGATGCCAATTCTAATTCTATATTATGCAAAAATATTTGAATGGCACTATAGGCAATTTGTAAGATTATTGCACCCTATTGTACACTACACAACTCGCTACCAAGTGACTCAAATTTGGAGCCTGCTTATGGGAAATACAACATGCTGCAAAGGGGTTCACTTTGTTTTTTTCACAAACACGCTCCACTGATGAGTTAACTTGCATACTCTCAATGAGCCGATGTTATGGTTTGGGGTGATCAAATTCTGAGAAAAGCAAATCTTGACTGAATGCTCAGCTTTCAAATGAAAAGTGGAAAGAGGAGTCCAATATGATTGTGGATTACAACAGAGCTGTTGTTTCAAATATTCATCACACATAGAAGTACCGGAGCCAGCTACTCCTAAACACAATAAGGTAGGAGGTGCATAATTTGCCAACATAAGAGCTGAAACTGAGTTTCAGGGAGGTGAAGCTTCCTAGAATATTTATCAGCAAATTTTCCTTGAAAAACAACTGAAATTGGCATCTCACCCAAGTTGTTTCATATTTTTTTGGAGCATTGTGGAACTAGTTATCAAATTTTGAAGTTGAAATGGCATAGGGCTCTAAAATCGCCCAACTCCTAAAATGTACACTTCTGTACATTGTTGAAGGCCATGAAAAAGCAACATGCACAAATAATGTACATTTCAGTAGGTGGGCGATTTTAGACCCTGCCCACTTTTTAGAACCTCCTACCTTACTATGTATGTATTCCTCATTGCTTTTGAGTTGAGTATTAGCAGAAAAACTTTTTGGGTGTGGATGATCCTGTGAATTGCATCTCCTCTTCTCCAGTCAGTGAATATAACTTGACTTTGAATCACTGACTGTAGAAGAGATCAATCAGAGTCTTGTTTCTATTTCATGTTCACAGTAATATTCAAGTGAGTGTACTGGAATGCCAGTACTAATGCCAGCCAACCATCTGATGATCTCCATTTCAACAAAGCCATTGAACAATGACGAAGGGGTGATGGGATAAATTGGGATACACTCTACATGGAGCACTCATGTTTTAGAAAAAAAAATTCATCTTACATGTTGAAACCATGTCAACACAGAAATAGAGTGGAGGACAGTGGGCGCTGAAAACTGGAAATGAATGTTGAACCACTCAACAAAGGAAGAGAACTGTTTCCTGCTTCCCTGGGAACTCAAAATGAATGTTGCATCGGACTCAAAGAATCAAGAGGATCGTTTCCTCGCACGCTGATGTGCAGAAGAACACAATTGAGTCCATTGCAGCTGCCGTACATGGGATTAGTCTGGAAGCCCAAATTTAGTGATTATATGGAGGTTTGAGACTGTAGGATTATCCCCTTACCCCTTACCCCTTTCTTGAATTTTGGCATATTTTAGCTTATATCTTTATAAAAATATTTTTTACATCAATTTCAATGAATTCATAAAAAAAAATGTGGTTTTTAAGAAGTCAAGCATTGGTTTGGATGAATGAGAACTTCTCAACCTTTGAAGGATGTAATCCCCCATAACCAAGGTAGTCACCAAAATGTTTGGATTGTTGAAGCAAAGGTGCATTCTCTGTCAGTTTCTACAGTCATATCATCCATCTAGCCTTAGTGTCCTTCAAGGGTTAACCCCTGAGCGTCCAATGCCTCAAATATGGCCTCTCAAAACTCAAAGATCTCTTTGTTTAACCATTATAGTTTTTTCAACGGTACAGTTAAAGGATGTGTCCCTTTCCCTGTAGCTTCGGCCCTATATCTACTATCAATCAATACAGTCAATTTATATGGGTCTCATTTTATGTGATAGTTTGATTGGAATGAATTGAGAAGGGTCTGGATTTTAGCAAATACAGTCGAGGTGCTCTGGGGTTAAGGTCGAATGAGGAACTGCTTGATATGGACACGAGGGTACTACTTTAGACTTTCGAGAAGCTACAGAAAGCTCCACCTCATCATGGGCTGGAAACTCTGCAGTCCAATTTGGTTAACCCTGGAAAGGCCTTTGGGTCCCTGTATACACCTTATATATTTAGACATATAACTCTTCAATTGGTTTACTATATGAGATGTGATACATTATTGTTTACATGCTACTATGATCATTAATTTACTTTATACTGAAGAATATTTGGTCAATGTTTTTTTTTTGAAATACCACTATATTTATAATATATGAGAACAGAGTTCGTTGCAATGCAATACAACAAGGGCATGATGAAAACAAAAGATGAAAAAGTGGGATGAAAAAAGTAGGATGAAAATGTGACTGGAGTGCAATTAGAATTTTGTATAATGCTAGCAAAGTCACAGTCGCACACTCACGAGAAAGTAAAGACACTGGAGCGATGAAAACAATTGGATGAAATTCCTGGATGAAAACGTGGCCATTTTCGTGACAACAGGTCGTGACATGGCTCATGATGGTCTACACTTAATATAATAGATTATATGGTTGCAATGGACTTTCAGGCCCTTCTAGGGTTAATGATTATCAACATATACTTAGAATATTAAAATTCACTATAGTAGAGTCACCTATAACCAACCAAATAAACAATTGTGGCCATGATTTGGTGCACGGTGAAGCAAATATTTTCGGAGGTGCAGAGATGGAAATGATGCGGATTGCCAAAATTTGGTAATTTTATTGCTTGAACTAAAATTACTATGAATTTCGGAAGGTAAAAGTTGGTTTGGACTTATGTCCAATGTGTAAACTATTCCAAAACCGCTCATTTAAAAGACTACTTATTCACTTTGGCATTCCAAACCAAGTACATGTGTCATGAAAAGAATGGAGGAATTAATCAAGAAGTCATGTTTGGAAACTGCAACTTGTCCACTCCATTGATTGTTGATGGGATTGTGGTTGATGATGGGTGGTTCTACCTTAATAGTTACGGAATATTTATTTTATAATCCTACAAAAAAAACGAAAGGAGATAATTGAGTGGATATTGGTTATTTTTTGTATAAGTTTTTAGTTAATTGAGAATGGATGAAAGTAGATATTTGTATTTGGTTGAAAATAGTTGTCAATGTTGGTGACTTTCAATTGAATGGATAAGATTAGTTGATGGTAAAAGTTGACAAGTATCTCCAACAACTATTTAATTTATGAGACACTCATCAGACTATTTAGACCATGATAACTTAAGAGGTGTGTAGAATTTGAGACTAAATTTGATCTCAATATTATTCCTCAAATTGGTCTTGAATGTGACATAAAGGACACTATATTATCTACATTCAAAGAATTAGAAGAAAGCAATGAAGAAATTATACTTGAAGTTGAACAACCCTCGGAACAACCTTTGCCTCCAATTGAATGTATACTATTTATTTTGTGCAACCATAGGAAATAATTATTAAGTCATATTTATACCAACAACATAGTGATACTAGTGCTTTCATTAGTAAACTTGGTGTGATTGAGAAGGATGTAGGAAGTCTTCATTGTCAATTAGAATCTCATCAATCGACTTTGACTCGATACTTTTGCTAAATTTTACTATCTTTAGTTGATCATATAGAATACTTTTATGATAGTTAATTGATAATAACCAATCTTGGATAATTGTTACTTATCTATAAATGATGTGAGTATGCTCTGTAAAAGTTATTTGTTAACTCATGTATACTAGTTATATTTTTCTTACTCTCAACGCATAACCTATAATCAAGTTTGATGGTAAAAAGGACCTATGATCATCCACACTTTGTTTATCAATATGTCCTAGGCTACTCATGAACATGGTGGTGAAAATGTCAAAACTCATGCTTGAACAAATAAATAATTAGATCATTTTTCTAATTTTAAAAGTTGGCATTTGAAATATATTAAAATAAATTAAGTGAACAAAATTAAGTAAATAATTGTAAAAATAAATTATTTACTCACATGGAAATAAATTTTGAGAGGAATGGCATTGGTAGTGTATTATAAATTAAAATTTGAACATTAATCCACCAAAATCTAGATCACAACACAAATGAATATTTCCATTGCATGGTAGAGGATAATAGTGACTACTTCAAAATTGATCAAAGTTTTGTTATTGACTTGACAACTTTGCATGATTTGGGGGATCTTCATAGCAAAAACAACTTCCATCATGCAATGTTAAAGCTAATTTTTGACTTCTTGTTATTTAAGATATTTTAGCTTTGAAGATTATGTTAATTAAACTTAATCTCATCAAATAACACGAAGTTTAGTACTTGATTTAGGTTTTTGTTCTACTTTCCAATTACTTTCTCTATTTCTAAATAATAAGCGTGTTCTTAAAAATGTGTAGACTTGAGGCTAATGGGACTTGTGCACTAGTTATGCACTTTTTAGAAAGGTAACATGTTTATTAGAGAGATAATGTGCTTTCCGAAGAATTAAAGAAGCTTTTTAAAGAGATGACATGCTTATCTAGTGAACCTATATTGATGCTTCATTGTAGAAAACCTCTAATATCACAAAATGATTTTAATGTAGTCATTGCAATCGACATTGGTGTTTCATCATGGCTCAACGATTCAACATCAATAAACTTTTTTGAACACTAGATCATTTGCATAGAACTAGCTCCATGATGATTCCATTGACCTCTTACTCAATCTTCTAGTCTTGTTGTTACTAGCTAAGCTTATCTCTTTTGAATCAAGATTCTTCACAAACTATTCATGCAACAACATGATCACATAGTGATGCCAAGAGAGGAAGATGATGTTGACCATGTCCTCTCCATCCATTATTCTACGCCTATATTGTCAAAAAATAACAAAATCCAGGTTTTAATGAAACCAAAAAAATGTTAGAGTAATCAATGAGGATTACTACATATTGAATTTATAATTTTTAAACTTTCAAATGTAAATATAACATTTCAGTTAAGTTTTTACTTCAATTTTCTATATAGAAATTTCCACCTTCTATAAAATATTGAGATTTTAAAAGTAGATTGTGGAGTTTACTAAAATTTATTTGAGTTAAAAACTCAAAAATTCTTGAGATAAATTCACAATACTTTCAATGTGCTCTCCAAGATTCTTGAAATTTTGTTGACATAAAAAACTTATATACATACCTCCAAAGCATTTATAAAACTCTATTTTATGTTCATTTATAGTAGAAAAAACAAATATTGAAGTTGAAGTTTGACAATTGAAAATTACAAGACACTAGTTTTGAAGGTTGAAGTGGTGGCACTTAAACAAAACATTGAGAATATTTAAGATTGTTAAATTTTTCAAAACAAGGGGGGTGCAATGAATTATAGTATATATTTTATTTAGAAAAAGTTATCAAGCATCAAGTTTAATCTGACATATGGTTTAAAAGTATTTATTTTTTTATGTGAAGAATAATACAAATATTGGTGTAGATATCACACATTCAAGTACTACTTTTAAATACTTATCACAATCATATCTTATGGGGTTTATTTTTTAAAATGAGTGTGTTGTAATTCTATATCATTCATATTTATTTTCTTTTGGGTTTCAAATCGAAGTTTTAATTTTAATTTGAAACAAATATTTTATACACAAAAGAAAAGGACCATTATGATGGTTAATCCCTAATGGACTAAATGTTTGCAAAATGATGAAATGGAGTAAGGTTCCTATGAATTCAATTTTGGATGGATCTTTTCAAAAACTAATAGAAGGTGAGAATTACATTGCTTTTTGTAAGAAACAAAATATAACATGGTCACAATGAATTGTTGAGATCAAATCTTATATTGCTTGGGAAAAAAAGATACTAAGCAAGTAGCTTTAAGTAGATTTCTTAAAACCATTATTTTTGAAACTTGGTAGAAATATAACTAAAACAATGTTGTATGCAATGGTAAAAATATGAATTAAAAGTAATAATAAAAATTATGTGTAGTACTAAAAACTCACTCCAAGAGGGAAAGAGGTTTGTTGAATTTCTCAACAAGTGGGGCAAAAAAATCTTCAAGCTTAAAATGCTATAATGTGCAATAATCAACGCCTTCAAATTCTAATTTTAAAATTTCATTGGATCAAAGAAAAGGGTCACTTTCTTCTATGAGAGGTCACTCATTTAGCCCACTTGTATACCTTTGTATTTTATCTTCTAATGAATTGCAAGTCTCCTAGAATGTAAAATAAATAAATAAAAATTCATCATTTATTATACCAACATTCTAATTGTAAACAAAAAAATAGTATTTTGATAGTAGTAGTGGACTAGTGGCCTATCTTGGTAAAAATTGATTATTTTAATGTAACAAAGATAATTTATATGTGGGCCTCAATTTGAATTATGCATTTTTTATTCAAAATTCTTTGATGATTGGGATTTTGATGGACACAATGGTGATGTTATTGTATTTCATCATGTCCTTAGGTTTAGCCCAAAAAATAATACATATTTAAGGCAAACCCAATATCAATCCTAGCCCAAGATCCTAGTCCAATTATGATTCCTAATCTTGAAACAATTAAAGTGTGAACAATAGGTCATCATAAGTTAAGTGCTAAGGGTCTTGGTGTCTATTGAATGAATTATGAATGTCTTCTAAATCTTGCTATGGGAGTTATGAAACAAATGAAGTACATCTAAATATGCTGAAAAAGCCATTTTTGTCCATTTTTTAGCAATATAACTACCATGGGCAATTAGTAGATTTGATAGAAAATAATTCTAAAAAATATTGTCAAGTTTTTTTTGGAAATTAATGGTTACATCTATTGAAATGAAGTGAAATTCAAGTCACATAATGTCAAAATTTTAGATGTTTAAATTTGATTAAGTATCACAAGCACCATTTAGTATCAAGATTTTTCTTTGTATGGTGATATAAAAGGCTTATTGCATTAACATCGGTAATTTCATACCTCATTTAAATGTAGTAAAATAAAAAATTCAAATTGTGATAAACTAAAATCAAATGGCAAATAAGATTGAATAACATCTACAAAACTTTGATTGTGATTTGGAGTCTTTAATAAAACGTTATGAACAAATAAAGAGACAATATATGGCAATGCTCTTCCCTACCTTCTTGAATATTGTCCATAACTTACTTTTGATTGGAGACTTGAAATGACAAAAATATTTATAAATCTGAAATTAAACTTTATTTATCACATTTGACTAGATTATCAAGCTTTGAAAAAGTTATTTTACTATTCTTAAATGAGGCTTGAAGTGGAGTTGGGAATTCATTTAGTGCATTTGACATTTTGACTTGAGTATGAGCAATGGAACTCTTTTATGTTCTAATTTAATATCCCTTATTGATTGTTGTTAGTACCTCCTACCTCTCCACTTCTATAACAATAACAATAATAATAATAATAAATATTTAAAATATTTAAAATATTTAAAATATTAATTAAATAATTAAACAATCAAATAATTAAAATCTGAAAATAGTAGTCTAATGTGGTTGCACTAAGGTAGGAGGTTTGAATTCTATAGGGACATTTTGAATCAATCCTATAAAAAGGTCAATAAATGTGCATAGCATATTGGAACTTTCTTATTGTTTTTGTAGTCACACAATGCAAGGTTTAGTGCTTCATTTTTAGAGTTTTATAATTCACTCTTGAAAATGTGATGAACAAACTTTGGTTGAATTTTGTTGGAATAAAATACTGTTGCACTAAAGGACACATGCAAAATAGTCATTTATAATGACCTATGAATTAAATGAAGGTATTCTATGAGTTTTTTTGTGACTGCAACAATATGAAGTCATTGAGTCTATAAGGATAAGCATTGAATGGAAACAATACAATGCACATTCTTTTTATTATACATGCTTGTTCTTTGGTGCACAAGCTATTAGTTTGCAGACCTTATATACACACCTTCATGAAGTGGAAGCAACAATTATTAAATACATTAAGACAATATTCCATGACATGGCGATTGGGCCTCCACTTTCGCAGCTTCATCATTCATCTAACTTATAATACAACAGATGAAGCCAAACACACCTTTCAATATCCTTCACTACAATTTTAACTTATAGTACATGCTACATCTAATAAAAAATACTTGTAGAACACACTAAGATGGTACAAAAAAACTGCAATTTCGTTGCTACAATATTGAAAGAAGTATGAGTGACGATAGTGATTCCAACCCAGACAACAACAATGAAGAAATTTGGTAGAAGAGCCGAGGTTGGGGTAGTGTCATAGCACAAGGAAGCACAAATCCTACCCTTAGGTGTTAAATTGATGTAAAACACCTTAGATGACTCGTGTATCGTTCCCACAGGATTTCAACATTAGTTTCCTCAAGATATCCGGAACAGGATTCGGAAAACACCAAACCCAAGCAAAACCGGATCTAAATATTTGCAACATAAAACTCTCTCAATACCCTCTCCTCTCCATACTCCAATTCCCTTACATCCACTCCAAATCTTCCACCAGTAATTGAACAAGGAGGATTGTCATAATCCTGTGCTTCTCTCTATCTGGATCGACTTAGACGGATGCGGAACCGGAAAGAGGATTTCTATCTGGTTACAGTAACTCACAAAATCTTAGTTTAACCTCTACTAAGAGGGTTCCGCTCTTTGGTTTTAGGAAGGGAACGTAAACCCTACCCTTCAAACGTGTTTAGAGTGAAATGAAGATCCACTTAAAATAACAACAACAAACACCAGAATATGAAATAGTTACTTCCTCACAACTAACCCGGATGTTGATCCAGACTAGCAGGTCACTCAGGAAACCTCTATTATCCTCCCAGTACTACAACGACAGACCTATCCGGACAGGACCCCAAGAGCGTGATCCGGCACCCGATAACTGAGAGATCCTAACTACCTTCCTGTTCCTCTCTTCCGGATCCAGCAGGACCTCATCAGACGTCGACTAGCATTCGTTCTCCCTCCTGAAGAATTCACCCAACCTAAGAATGGCTATCCTACTCAGAAGACTCCCAAGGAACTTCAGCAACTAAAATACCCTCTCAGTACACAAAGTTTTCCTTAACCAAATCCTCAAAGCTCTCAAAATCAGATCCTGGACAGAATCCGGGGGCTACTTGTCTTCCTCTATACCTGCAAACCAGCTACCCGCACTAAACAATGGTTCTAGCATTGCACGGCATACCAACACAGAACTTAGCCTTTTCAGGCCAGCACTTATGAAGTGGAAATCTGAAATCAATTCGCAAAGTGTTGAAAAACACAAATAAGAAAACACCTGGGGCTTCAAACTAACTTCAGCCCCCTAAATACATACTACAGGGAACCCCAAAGGTCCCAAAGAATAAAACTAAAGGACAAGAGAATGACAGGTGTCATTTCTTATCCTTCTAAGCTGACTTTCCTACCAACCCCATCCGATCCGCAAAATGTGGATCTCAGATCCTAAAAATCCGGAAAGTGCAGTTCAAGTGCATGCACCTGAAAAGCACCTCCCAAGCTACTTCCTACCTACCAAAAACTTGGGTTTTTGGCTGACCATACTAGGGTCGCTTTCCAGAAACTTCCTAACTACTTTCCTATCTATTTCCTAGCCTTCTTTGGAGAAGGTTCCTCTAACTTTGTTGCCCCCTTCCTAGCTGGCTGTTTCCTACTGGCTGATGGTTTTCCACTCAAGGGCGGCTTCCCCTTAGACGGTGTTGAAGTTTTTCCTTTGAACTTTGTTGGTGAGATTTGCTCAGGTTTCGATTCCTCTTCTGATCCGGTGTCTTCCGAATCCTCTTCTCCGGATCTCGACAGACTTTCCTCCCATTCGGATTGGCTTGGAGATTCGTCCTCCGCGGATTGTTGACTCCTTAGAGGCACGTCTCTTCCTCTGACGGGAGTAACCTTTTTCACAATCTTCTTGGCGGGTGAGGGTTGAGAGCCTTTACTCTGTGGTGTGCCTAAGTCGGATTCCGACTTCCGAATTCGATCCTTTGATCCGGATCCGTGCACTGATCCTTCTTTCCTCCCCTCCATACCCTTAGAGGTTGGTGTCAACTCATCCTCCTGCCTTTCCCGCTTGGCTGGCGTCTTTGTTGGAGTCTTTGTGGGCGCATCCTTTTTGGTTGGCTCCATCTCTTCATCCTTCCTCTTTATTCCGGATTCCAGAAACCGTTCTGCTTGGTGAAGAACATCTCGGACTTCAAACATGAACTTCTCCATCTCTTCGGAATACTCTGCCAAAATTAAGACAGCCTTACCTGCGGCTTCCAGTCCTACCTCATGGATTCCCGCATCATAGAGTTTGGCTTTGTTTACAACATCCGTAGTGTTGGAAACAAAGGCTCCAACTCTCCTAATGACCCCCTTAAACTCTAAGGTAAGTCGTTCCACCTCTCTCTTCTTTTCCTCACCCTTCTCAATTTGCCGCTGGAGATCTGCATTCCTCTTAGTCAACTCCTTGATGCGGGTCTCCCACTTCCGGTTTTCACTATCCCGGATCAACCCTTCTACTTTCTCCGCGAGCTCTAACACATTGATCCCTCTAAGCAGTCCACATACATTCCTCACTGCTCCTCTCTTTGTGTCAAGCTCCTCTCGGACTCTCCCTAAGTCCGAAATGATCCTCCCCAAAGTATCCTCTCCCAGAACTTCCGGTTTCGGCGAGACTTTCCTCTTCTCTCTGGATCCCTTCTTAGAAGAGACTGAAACCCTCTCAGCCTCTGTCCTCCTTTCAGAAGGCTCTTTCCTTCTCTCTGAGGATCCCCTCTCAGATCCCTCATCTGGTCCCTCCTTTCTCTCTTCTTCTTCTTCCTCTCGAGGTGGAGTAAGATTAAGTTTTACTAGGGTGGCTGCGGCCTTATACATGGTCTTCTCTGAAGTTTTCAGAGTACCTAGGAAGTCATACAGGTGAAAGAGGAATGGCCCAATGGGGGTGGCCTTTGCGTTCCTAGGGCATTCACCATCTTCCCTACCAGATCTTTCACTATTCCTCCCCAAAACACTTTCCTTTCCCCACTCAACGCTCCGAAGATCGTATTGGTCCAAGTTACCGTGACCCGGTTTGGCCGTTCCGGATACAGGATCAGTACTACAAATTCTAACATTCTCCTTTCTCTTGCCACCTTGCAATCTGCTACTGCGTAGCCATCCTTAGGGTGAGGAGGATTAGAGAATTTACCTTCCGCGAACTTGTGTACCCGCGAAGCCATCCCTTCTCCAGGTCGAGGAAAGTCGTAGATCCTCTTCCAAATGTCCTCAGTCCACCTTCCGGGCAAAGCTCGGACGGTCTTGATCCATTCGTTCGACTGCTCATTCATCAACTCCCGGATCATTTCCTCGCTCTTCAAGCTCCATGGTCAGCAGAGGAATCCTGCACACCCGAGTTGGCCCAGATCCTCCTCCAGCTACTTCCGCTCTCCGTCATCCTTCGGAATCACTGGACAAATGCTCTTGATCTTGAAAGAAGATGAACCGCTTGCTTCCGCCTTCACCATGGTTGCAGAACTCTCCAAAACACTCACCACTCAAACCTCCTGCCCTTTCCTTGCCACAGCTCCCGGTCAATCCTCTTCCTCTCTACGACAGGATCTGGAAAGTAAGATCACCCCAATCCTCTCACATCTCTAAAGGCAGACCTTGCTTTGAGAGCGCTTCCAAACCACAAAGACACAATGAGGTTTGAGGAACCAAACCCCTGCGTATCTTTTCCTAGCAGTCACAGCCGTTGGAAAAGTAGCCGTTTCCGTAATCATCGCGGAGGAATCTAGCTGTTAAAACGGTCCTCTGTGATGTATGGGATTACCGTTGGATCCGGTATTTTCTATTCCCGTCCTGATAATCTTCTGGTAGCGTGCGGATGCGTTTGCTTCTGGCCCTGGTATATTTTTCGACCCCTGTTCCGTTCCTCGGATGCGGATCTGGTTCCAGATCTTTAGGAAAATAGGAATCTTACAATATCTTTTTTAACCAAATTATCTATCTACTACTAATCCAATAGTGAGGTAGGATTAATATTGGTAATATAATTAGTTTGCCATCTTGCAAATCAAAATTTTTTACCAATGTCCACTCCTTACTTATATATTCTATATATCCATCCTCATCTTCTCATTTTGGTCTACGACATCACCCCATTTTCAAATGTGAGCATCTCTGCGAACACTAAATTTTAGAACTCTAAGGTTGGTTAGAATTAGAACTATCCGGATCCGAATCTGATTCAGAAAACGTCTCTAGGTTGTATCGTTTGATCCTGGATCCATTGGTCCGAGTATCAAGCCATACTCCTTGAAGATTCTCAAGCTGGAGTGAACCATTGGGAAAGATTTGGTTTACCCGGTAAGGTCCCATCCACCTTGTATGGAGTTTCCCCGGAAACTCCTCATGACGGTTGTCATATAGTAACACTAGTCCTCCTTCCAACACACCATGATCTTTTGGTAACCTGGCATCGAAATCCTTCTTTCTCTTGTGTTGGACAGCTATGGTATGCTCCAGAGCATCGATTCGAGTTTCCTCCAAATCCTCAATCGCCAGTAACCGGAACTTCGGATCCGGAACTTGATCTCCTCTTCTGGAGGCCATGACCCTCAATGTCTCGATCTCCATCTTGATTTTGTGCAATGCTACTTGTCCAAACACCAAAAAGAAAGGACTTTTACCAGTGGTAGTTTTATCTGAAGTGTTGTAGGCATGGACTGCGGAAGCTAATTTCCGATCCCAATCCGTCTTGTGCGCGGAAACCATCTTGTTCAAACTCTTCCCTACAATCCCATTTGCTCTCTCAGTGAGACCATTTGCCTTTGGATTGTAAGGTGTCGTTTTTTTGTGTTTGATTTGGTAAGTGGATGTTATCTTTTCAATAACATCATTGAGGAAATGAGTTCCTCTATCACTGACCAATTCTAACGGATGACCAAACCGCATCATAATTTCCTCAAAAAGAAAAGAGGCTACAATAGAGGCATCATTCTTCCGAGTTGCCCTCGCTTCCACCCATTTGGTCGCATAATCTGTCGCTAGAATGATGTACCTCTTCTTCCGGATGCTGGCCGGATTGATTGGTCCAATAAAATCAATTCCCCACTTCTCAAACGGAGCAAGCGGAATGATTGGAGTTAGAGGCCAGTGATTTTTGAATGCAGAACCTCCCGTCCTCTGGCATTGATCACAACTCCCCACAAACGTCTTCACATCTCGGATCATGGAAGGCCACCAGTATCCGGATGTGTGGATTCGGTTCACAGTTGTCATTGCTGCAAAGTGTCCACCTGAGGATCCCGAATGTAGAGCACTCATCACTTGCTTCCTTTCCCTTTTCTCCAAACACCTTCTGAGTTGTTCATCTGGTCCTATTTTGAACAACACCCCATGGATCAAAGAATAAGGAGCCACCTTTTGATGAAAGATGATCCTCTCTTATCTAGAAAGACCATCCAGATATCGATTCTCCATGAGATAATCGATAATCTCCTAGTATTCTGATTCAGCTCCTCCTTTGAGATGGTATACCACTGCCTCTGGTGTAGAAGCAGATTCGGGCTGCAAGACCTCCTCGTCCTCCTCCGGAAACTCATCCGGTGTCGGGTAATAAGAGTTTGCTTAGGGGAAACACAGGGTTTTTTGCTGCAACTAGAAGTGATTAGGTTTGGGAGCAAGTGAAAACAAAGTCAGGTCTTTGATTTATAACACCAAACTAAGAGAATACAATAGATGATAATACTTCAAGTGGAGGGAACTAAAGCTGTCCGTAAATAAATGGATGAACCATCAAGGTAAAAGAATAATCTTGAATACGCAAGAGTATGTATATAAGTATAGGTAGAAATACTTGTATTCAAATACAAACGTCTTTATACCAAACATACAATATGTATAAAAGTCGTGTACGTATAGTCGTACAATACAAGTATAAAATACGCATAAAATTCGTGTACGTATATACGTATAAATATGTGTATATGAATATGTAGAATACGTATATAATAGACCGTATATACACCGTATAAATATTAATACAAGTGTTTGTGTGGTTCTAAATGAAGTAGGAATCAAAACCGCAAGCCTTGAAACTCTTGAAGAAAGCAGCAACACTAAAATGGATGCTCCAAACACATCATAATCTCAAATGAAGTGTGTTATAAGTTTTTGAAAAGCTAACAACACCATCTACTCTTCCTCCAAATTTCAACAGAATCGAACTTACAAGTCATAAGTTATAGTCTTTCAAAGTTGGTGCTCCAAAATCCCTTGGCAACCGAACATGCATACACCTTGTAAGACATAAAATGCTCAAAAACGCTCCAAATTGCTTGATATTTGAGTCTTTGAAAAGCTTAAAGTATCATAAAGATCTCCTCCAAAACTGAACTCAAAATTCCAAATACTCCTCCTTCTATAGCACCCCAAACTTAAGCACTTCAAATTTGCTTGGCAGCTGAATGTGCATGTGCTAGTTTCGGCCACAAAATGTTCAATAATACTCTAAAACTCTTGAAACTTGAAAGGTTGGAATCCTAACTTGCCTTAAAACTCTACACCAAATGTTCAATTCCAAATTCCACCCTACCTAAGTTCTATGACACTCCAAATTCAAAACTAAAGTTTGTAGAAGCGGTCTCTAACTTCATCTCCTTCTTCCTATCACTCCTTCACATTTCTGTCTATAACTTTTGTTTCACAAACTCAATTTACAAGTGTGATAGCTTTTTGAAAAGCTAACAATAAGACCTACACTTCCTCTAAATTTCACTTGAATACAAGAAATATTGAGTCTGCAGGAGAGGCTCGAAGTCTCCACTTCTCTAATCGGATAGCAGCAAACCTTCCCTCACTCTTTTACTCATAACTTTCTCATAACAACTCCAAATCAAGTGAAACTAGTGCCAAAAGAAGCGCAAGAACAAGGTGTGCAACTCTGCCAAATATCAAATCAAAATTCGTCTCCTACACAAAGCCTTAGTCGCTCGAAAATCACAGTATGCAAAAACTTTTTTCTTTCTCCATAACAACCCACAAAAAAAAAAAAGAGATGGAGGAGGAAGCCCCCTCCTTCCTTATCTCCTCTCCTAAGGACCACATCAGCCCATGACTTGACCCATAAGGCATCTAGAAGCCCATTGGTTGAGGTACTACTCCCTCTTATCTCCACTACATCTTCTATTCATTTACTAAAATCTTAGAAATTCAACTAGAAGGGAAAAACCAAGTAGGAAAAAAAACCCTTCTCACAACTTATTGTAGGAACTTTAGAACAAGTTAAGGTTCCTCTAAACTCAACATAAAAAAAACACTGGAATACAAATCAACCGCTCTTAAAGGTATTTTAAGAGGAAATAAATGACTAAACATGTAAAAACTCAAGGATTTGAAGAACTACTTCGGAAATGAAACTAGCCCTCCGTTGACTACTCAAATGACTGAGTTGCCCTTGAAGCCAAAGGCGATGCCCAACTTCACTTGAAATGCGACTAACCATCTGCCTTTCAGCGTTATTCTCAAAACGTCCTTCAAATATCATTTGATGATCTCCAGAAAGCGTAGATTCAGCCTCCAAAACAATAACCAAGGCCCTGGTATCAAGTTGAATACTTGCAGCTGCAAATTGAAAATTACTTGGGTCTGGATCTGTTCGCGGTTGAACACAACGCTCAGAAGGCTCAACTTCATCACGTACACGACGTCTTGAAGTAGAAGGCAAATCAGGATCAAACAGCGGTTGAGATAATGGTAGCTCCCAATCCTCAAGATTCTGCGAATCCATCACTACAAATAACTGAATCCAAAATCAAAGCCTAAACAGGTTCTTCTAAACCAAGGAATGTAACCCATTCCCTTTATACAAAACTAATAGCTTCATTGAGAAGCTAATTCCAACTAACCAATCCCAAGTCAAATATTTATAGGTATATGTTTTTGTCTCAAAAGAAAACCTATGTAGAAATGGATCAAGGTACACTGCTTCGTTCATCTGATACCACACGATGCAACCATCAACGGTATAAAACCGTTGTGGGGCTAACAATCAACGCCAAGTTGCGGACTTGGCTGGTTGTTGAAGTCCCCGTTAGTTGTCGACTGGTTCCGGGTTCGAATACCATCGGGCCCGTTGAATCAATCTGAGCAGCGGCAACTTGGCACCGCTAGTGAAGGCAGGAAATAACCAGCCAACCAGCCTCCTACTTCCCCTGAGCTAAGCGACAAGATGTAGTACAAAACCCAAACCGTGGATTTCTCCACGACCCCACCTTTTCTAACTCAATCCTTATACTCCATTGACGTTCTAAAGAGTTCTTTTCGTAGTTTTTAAACACCACACCTATTTACAACACGACATTCACCCCTTCTAAACCTGCACATCCTCTGGTATGTGCCAAGGTTATCTATGATCATCCCCAAAATAAACATCATCATCATCTCCAATATCTTCTTGTGCCATTTGTGGATTGAAAATCAAATGCAAGTCATTTGAATCAAATCTCCCATCTCTCCTTCGAAATGCTTTGATTCGTTTACCTGCTACTGGAATTCTCAACATAGTACTATCTAACTCACGGAGTGTATAAGTGGTGTTTCCATTCTTCTTCATAACAACATAAGGCCCAAACCATCTTCGTGAAAACTTCTTCACCGTACTATGTTGATTCTCCAATGTACTATCGAACATCAATACCCAATCTCCTTCTTCAATCTCCTTTATTCTTAAACGATGAGTTTTATCAAATCTTTCCTTATTCCCAAGCCTAGCAACTTTGAGTCTCTCAAGTGCAATCTCCATATCCTCTGGCAATCTTCCAAGCTGTTGAATACGGATCTCCAATAACCTCTCTCTTGTAATATTATCCTCCCAAGATAGAAACACCCAAGTTGGAATAGACTCTTCTCCAGGCATCATAGGCTTGTGTCCATGCATAAGTTCAATGGGCATATAACTTGTAACTGTACTATGAGTGGTTCTATCAGCCCACAAAGAAAACGGAAGTAGTTTAGGCCATATATTGGCCTTCCCTTTACAAGCCTTAACCAATGCATGAATAATAGGAGGATGACCCCTTTCACTCTTGCCATTGGCCTCGGGATTGTAAGCAGTTGTTAATCTCAACTTCACTCCATATCTCTCAAAGAAATTTCGCGCTTCAACAACATCCAATTCTCCTCTATCAGCTCTCATCTGACCAATACTCCCATATCGACTGAAAATATCTTCAAGTATAAACCGGCAAACTGCTTCAGTGGTTTTGGTTCTCAACGCTCTTCCCTCAACAAAATTTGAAAGCTCTTCTCTTGCCAAAACAAGATATCTCATACCCCAAACTCCAGGTGGCATTATAACCAAATCAATCACCCACTGAAAATGGATAGAAGGAGGATAAGTAGGATGTAACTCATCTCTATATCGAATTTTTGATTGAAGTTGACATGTAACACATGAAGCAACAAACTCCTCCACATCTTTATATAAACCCTTCCACCAATACCGCTCTTTGATCTTAGTATAAGTGGCCCAAATTCCTCTATGACCAGCCCAAAGAGCATCATGAAACTCTCGAAGCACTTGGTTTTTAGTTTCAAAATCATCAATCACTCTTAATGGCAACCCATCAGTTCTCTTTGCCTTCTTCCATAAAAAACCATCTTGCAAAAGATACCCATAAGATTGATGTCGGATGTCTTTGAAAGTTTTGTCCGTCCATCCTTCTTGCCTCTCCAAAGTACTTATATAGAATCCAATATCCCTTAATCTTCTGTTGTAAAGCTCTTCTCTGAATGGCAATGCTTCATTAACCCCACTCTGTATGTCTGTAGCCAATACATAACCTTCATCTTCAATATCTTCATCTTTTTCATAACTCATTATTTCTTCTTCATCAAAGTATTTGGCTCTTGACAACATATCCGCCACAGGGTTCATCTTGCCCGTAATGTGCTTTAAAATTGGATTCAATGACTTGATGTACGCTATCCATCGAAGCATTGCAATATCTGGTGAATTGCAATTAGAAATCATACCCAAAAGAGGTAAACAGTCCGTCTCCAATACAACATCAGCACCAATGATATAATTTCTTTCTGCTTTCAAAGCTGTAAGCACACCCCAAAGCTCCCTCTTAACTTGTGGATAAGCTCTTTGACGCTCAGTAAGTATCCTTGCTCCAAACCGGATAGCAAATCGATTTCCTTCTGCATCATTTTGGCCAACAGCCCACCCTATGGCTATTGGACTTGTGTCAACTGTTACAATCACCGGTCTTCCACTTTCATATTCAACCTGCTTCAAAATTGGCGGCGACTGCAAGATGTTCTTCAATTCTTTCATTGCCAAATCTTGCTCATGTTTCCAAACAAACTTGTTCTTTTTTCTCAATAGCTTATAAAGGGCTTCTGATATATGAGCAAAATGTGGTATCCAAATCTGATAAAAGACACATGCTCCTAGAAACCTCCTTACTTCAGTAGTATTGCTACAAGCCTTCATCTTGCCAATAGCATCTACTTTTTCAGGGTTAGGTTTCCTCCCATACCATCCACATTGGTGTCCAACAACCAAAATCTCATTGGTTCCAAATCTAGATTTTTCAATAGAAAGAGTTAGATTCACCTCTTCTAATCTGCTCAAGATGTTGTCTACATCTCTAATGTGCTCACTCACAAATGTTCTACATCCATCATTTTGAATACTACAATCTCTGTTTGCCTCTTCACATCCTTTAATAGGAATGTCATCTATAAACGGTATAGTTTTGTGTGGTACAAACTCCTTCAAAATTTGATTCATAGCATTCTGCATATGTGCTACCGAATTGGTAGCACCTTGAGGCAATGTACACATTCTAACCAACCCAAGTGGAGTTTTCATAGTTGTCAAATCCCTACTCTCAAATGCAAGTTGGAATTGATCATAACCCGAATACAAATCTCCAATAGAGTAAATAGCATGCCCCGCAAACGCTTCTGCTACTTCATCAACAATAGGCCCCGATCCTTTGTTTCGTATGGTTACCTTGTTAGCTGGCTGCATATCTTGAATAAATCGCAATGCTCCAGACTTTTTAGGCACAGTAAACCATCGATTAGAATATGGAGCCATCGAAGGCTCTAGTATCCCCATGCGCACCTTCTCTTTCAATAATTCAATCAACTTGGGGAGCAAAGCTCGTGGAACCGGTATAGGTTTCAAATCCCATGGCACATGCGGAACTGTGAATATAACCATTGGTGCAACCACACTTGGATGCACACATCCGATTTCATCTGATGAAGAAGCAAATGCCTTTCCATGAGTAGAAAGCATGTCTCGAAATTTCTTTCTCTCCAACTCCAATAAAAATCCATCTCCTCCAATCTTGAGACTTGCTAATGTTTCCTCCGTAAATACATGACCAATCTTCTTCAAACCTCTAAGACTTGGCTCCTTCTCCGCTTGTCTAATATGCTTATCAATATCCGATGGTAATTGTGTCGCTACTGGCTTCACCTTCTTCGCCACTGTTTTGTACTTTGTATATACAGCAACTTCCTTTTTCAATCCATAGCTCCCACATTCATCAAATAATGACATCGCCTTGAAGATTTCATCATATAATGTTTGCGAATGTATGCTGATCACAACGTCAATAGTATCACCCTCCATTCCATACATTTCCAATGTCTTCAAAAATTGCATTACATTATCCGTTATACCTTTCTCTTCATAGACTCCATGAATGCTTTCTTCGTCCAAAAGTAAGTTCATACTCCTCAAATTATTCTCCATTTTTCTCACAACCTTCTTATATATACGGTCTAAATCTCCAACACACACAAACCGCACAAACCCACACTCTGTCATACCCAAAATTCCACTCTCAATAGTATGTACACCGGGGAATTTTAGACTTCTAGATTCATGTGCACCCGCAGACCCCCATACTCCGCGCGTGCTCTCTAGAAATCCTCAAAGTCATGAGAGCGAAATTTCAGTGGCCCTTCTCTGAGTTGAAGTCGATGCCTTTCATTCTCAGGCTTCACTGTCAAGAATTGAACAGACTTTTTACCATCAAGACTTCGAATTCGTGCATAATGAGATCCATCATCCAATACTTTGGTCTCCATTCTTGAGGCGGTAATATATGGTTGGCCTAGTATAACTGGATATGCTCCTTGATTTGATACAAAGAAATTCTGCTCCACTTCCACATCTCCAATCCTAGCACGAATTGATGGACAAGCTCCGTATAACTGACTGCGACCGTTATTGGCCGCTCTCATCACCCAACCATGATGGATATCAATTGGCCATTTGCCCTTCTCATAGACCTGTCGAGACATAATATTAATCTCTGAACCATGGTCTACAAGGGCCAAAATTAATTCGTCATGGTCTCCAAGCCTCACCCGCGTTTCTGTAGTAGCCCTTGCCCAAAATGGTTGAAAGAATTCTGACTTTTCTCCATCCTCCCTGTCCATTGATGAATCAATGGCACAATCAAAGGTATTGGCCTCCATTTGAAGTCTCTCTTCGCACAACACCATTGAGACCATATTATCTTTCATCTCTTCCGTTTTTATAATACGCTCCATTGACCCAACCTTGGTCTCAAAGTTGCTCACCCCTTCTAAACTCTTGGCCATAGTACCATCATTCACTACAAGACTCTTTGCCGCAACAACACCTCCTTCCATTTCACTTGCACAATCATTAATAAATATATGCAAAATCTCATGTTCATCAAGAGTCAGATCAAGACCTTCTTCCACTTCCTCTCTTCCATTAAATACAACATCTTGCTCCTCCTTGTTTGATTCAACCATCAGAGCAAATACTTCTCCAATCTCCGTTTCTTCTTCTTCAGTGACATGCGTATCCAAAGCCTCCACCATAACTGTCTCAGCCGTCATTTGCCTCTTCCTCTTGATAATATCAATAATCAACTCATGAAAATCCTTCTTTGCAATACCAAGAGCTTCTCTGAGTGTAAACTCAATTTTTGCATCAAGAATTCTCTCCTCCAAAACTCCCTTTAAATCAATAGAAGTTTCAATATCAGATTGGAGCTTATAAGCAGGTCCCTTTGCCTTGGTCTTGATAGAAGTCTCCTTCTCTCTTTCCTTCTCCTTGCCACTTGACTGACCCCAATCACTATCAGGAAGCGGTGCATCTCCAGGATGTATAAAGGCAGGGTTAGGTGTCTTTGCCCGCGTAGTAACCTTACGCCTCTCTTCTGTAGGAGCCTTAGCTTGCCCTTGAGGTCTTCTCTTAGATGTTGGCTCTTCATTATTATCCTCACCAACCCTCCCTCTCTTCTCTTCAACTGAGACTTCATGTTGTTCATTGTCACCTTGTACTTCACCCAAAAACGCTCTAATACTGGTGGCATCAACTAAGTCTTCCCACCCAGTGGCTCTCCTAATAGCATGTGCTCCTCTTTTCATTATCTCTACATCCATAATTTTAGAAGCATTAACCGCCAGACAACGATCAATTCCAATACTGTAACTCGTTGCCTCTTCTGCGAGCAAAGTACTAGATTTTCCCACCTTATCTTCCAAAAGCTTCTTCATACCTCCTTTGCCAAAGTTAGTAGACAAAGGTAAATCCACTGCCGCATCATGAAGCTTGCCATCTTTGAAATACACAATTCCCTTCTTAATAGTCTCATCAAGCTCCTTGCAATCACGAAGTCTGTGCTCTTCACCTTCTTTGATCACATGATCGCAAAATACACACCTCTTCACATATTTCCTCCCACTATCAGATGAAGGAGAAGAACCAGAAGCTTGTGCCTTTCTCAACTCAGTCACTTCCACCTTGAGTTCTTTGAAACCCTTGATAAGCTCTTCAAGGGTTTCCTCACTTACTGGTTTTATAGACTTTAGAGTAGATGGAGAGTTTGATGGCGCAAATGATACCTTACGTTCCTTCGTGACTGTGTGAGGTGACTGCACCACTTGTAAAGTAGAACCTCTCCCTTTCACTCGTCGTTGCTTGGCTAATAGACCAACAGTCTCTTCAACCCTCCTCCAATCATTTGTAAAACCTCCTTCAGTAGTCCGATCTCCAAGAAGAATAAGAAGTCTGTCTTCCAAGAGATCATCAGCTGCTTGAAGAAACAGCTCTGCCTTCCTGGCATCTAGAAGGTGCTTCTCTGCCATAGGTAGTTGATTATATTTCTTCTCGAAGTCCCGAAGCAATTCATTTGGGCCCATATCTTTACCAGGTTGTCCTTCTACCCAGTCTAAAAAGGATCTTTTAGTCATCCTTTCAGAATCCTCTTCAAAAAACTCATCCCTCAATCTTTCTTCAAAAATAGTCCATGTCTCAACAACACCATCCAATATAATCTCTCGAATTCTCTCACGAATCTCCGGCACAACAGCAAGACCAAAAGTCTGAATCATCCGGTTTTCGGAAACCAGATGCACCTCCATCTCACATAGATACACCTTTAAAAACTTCGTAATATCTTTCCCATCAAACCTCCCAATCTTATCAACAACGCCCTTAAGAGCCTTGGTAGACCCATAAGTATCAATGGGTTGTACTCTTTGATGCTCCATGAACATCTCAAGAGCACCAAGCACCCTCTCCATATCATTCCTGGTACCACCAGGTCCAGGACCAGAATCTCCTCTACTCTCTCCCATTACCAAAACCAAAACTAGTAGCCCCTTAGCACTCTCAGTGGAAGCACCAAATGTCGGGTAATAAGAGTTTGCTTAGGGGAAACACAGGGTTTTTTGCTGCAACTAGAAGTGATTAGGTTTGGGAGCAAGTGAAAACAAAGTCAGGTCTTTGATTTATAACACCAAACTAAGAGAATACAATAGATGATAATACTTCAAGTGGAGGGAACTAAAGCTGTCCGTAAATAAATGGATGAACCATCAAGGTAAAAGAATAATCTTGAATACGCAAGAGTATGTATATAAGTATAGGTAGAAATACTTGTATTCAAATACAAACGTCTTTATACCAAACATACAATATGTATAAAAGTCGTGTACGTATAGTCGTACAATACAAGTATAAAATACGCATAAAATTCGTGTACGTATATACGTATAAATATGTGTATATGAATATGTAGAATACGTATATAATAGACCGTATATACACCGTATAAATATTAATACAAGTGTTTGTGTGGTTCTAAATGAAGTAGGAATCAAAACCGCAAGCCTTGAAACTCTTGAAGAAAGCAGCAACACTAAAATGGATGCTCCAAACACATCATAATCTCAAATGAAGTGTGTTATAAGTTTTTGAAAAGCTAACAACACCATCTACTCTTCCTCCAAATTTCAACAGAATCGAACTTACAAGTCATAAGTTATAGTCTTTCAAAGTTGGTGCTCCAAAATCCCTTGGCAACCGAACATGCATACACCTTGTAAGACATAAAATGCTCAAAAACGCTCCAAATTGCTTGATATTTGAGTCTTTGAAAAGCTTAAAGTATCATAAAGATCTCCTCCAAAACTGAACTCAAAATTCCAAATACTCCTCCTTCTATAGCACCCCAAACTTAAGCACTTCAAATTTGCTTGGCAGCTGAATGTGCATGTGCTAGTTTCGGCCACAAAATGTTCAATAATACTCTAAAACTCTTGAAACTTGAAAGGTTGGAATCCTAACTTGCCTTAAAACTCTACACCAAATGTTCAATTCCAAATTCCACCCTACCTAAGTTCTATGACACTCCAAATTCAAAACTAAAGTTTGTAGAAGCGGTCTCTAACTTCATCTCCTTCTTCCTATCACTCCTTCACATTTCTGTCTATAACTTTTGTTTCACAAACTCAATTTACAAGTGTGATAGCTTTTTGAAAAGCTAACAATAAGACCTACACTTCCTCTAAATTTCACTTGAATACAAGAAATATTGAGTCTGCAGGAGAGGCTCGAAGTCTCCACTTCTCTAATCGGATAGCAGCAAACCTTCCCTCACTCTTTTACTCATAACTTTCTCATAACAACTCCAAATCAAGTGAAACTAGTGCCAAAAGAAGCGCAAGAACAAGGTGTGCAACTCTGCCAAATATCAAATCAAAATTCGTCTCCTACACAAAGCCTTAGTCGCTCGAAAATCACAGTATGCAAAAACTTTTTTCTTTCTCCATAACAACCCACAAAAAAAAAAAAGAGATGGAGGAGGAAGCCCCCTCCTTCCTTATCTCCTCTCCTAAGGACCACATCAGCCCATGACTTGACCCATAAGGCATCTAGAAGCCCATTGGTTGAGGTACTACTCCCTCTTATCTCCACTACATCTTCTATTCATTTACTAAAATCTTAGAAATTCAACTAGAAGGGAAAAACCAAGTAGGAAAAAAAACCCTTCTCACAACTTATTGTAGGAACTTTAGAACAAGTTAAGGTTCCTCTAAACTCAACATAAAAAAAACACTGGAATACAAATCAACCGCTCTTAAAGGTATTTTAAGAGGAAATAAATGACTAAACATGTAAAAACTCAAGGATTTGAAGAACTACTTCGGAAATGAAACTAGCCCTCCGTTGACTACTCAAATGACTGAGTTGCCCTTGAAGCCAAAGGCGATGCCCAACTTCACTTGAAATGCGACTAACCATCTGCCTTTTAGCGTTATTCTCAAAACGTCCTTCAAATATCATTTGATGATCTCCAGAAAGCGTAGATTCAGCCTCCAAAACAATAACCAAGGCCCTGGTATCAAGTTGAATACTTGCAGCTGCAAATTGAAAATTACTTGGGTCTGGATCTGTTCGCGGTTGAACACAACGCTCAGAAGGCTCAACTTCATCACGTACACGACGTCTTGAAGTAGAAGGCAAATCAGGATCAAACAGCGGTTGAGATAATGGTAGCTCCCAATCCTCAAGATTCTGCGAATCCATCACTACAAATAACTGAATCCAAAATCAAAGCCTAAACAGGTTCTTCTAAACCAAGGAATGTAACCCATTCCCTTTATACAAAACTAATAGCTTCATTGAGAAGCTAATTCCAACTAACCAATCCCAAGTCAAATATTTATAGGTATATGTTTTTGTCTCAAAAGAAAACCTATGTAGAAATGGATCAAGGTACACTGCTTCGTTCATCTGATACCACACGATGCAACCATCAACGGTATAAAACCGTTGTGGGGCTAACAATCAACGCCAAGTTGCGGACTTGGCTGGTTGTTGAAGTCCCCGTTAGTTGTCGACTGGTTCCGGGTTCGAATACCATCGGGCCCGTTGAATCAATCTGAGCAGCGGCAACTTGGCACCGCTAGTGAAGGCAGGAAATAACCAGCCAACCAGCCTCCTACTTCCCCTGAGCTAAGCGACAAGATGTAGTACAAAACCCAAACCGTGGATTTCTCCACGACCCCACCTTTTCTAACTCAATCCTTATACTCCATTGACGTTCTAAAGAGTTCTTTTCGTAGTTTTTAAACACCACACCTATTTACAACACGACACCGGAAAGTTTGCGGAAATTCCCTCTACTGCTTCCGGTCCTCTTTGCCTAGAGAGGAAATCATCATTGGCATTTGCCTTACCAGACTTCACTACTACCTCGTAATTGAACTCCTGCAGTAGAAGTATCTATCTAGCTATCCTACCAGATAGATCTGGTTTATTTACTAGATACTTCAAAGAATCATGATCCGTGTGGAAGATGATCTTGTATCCTAGAAGGTAATGCCGGAACTTCTTGCAAGCATAGACTACCGCAAGTGCTTCCCTCTCGGTTGTGGTATACTTCCTTTCAGCTAGACTCATTTGCCTACTGGCATAATAGATAGGGCATTCTTTCTTTTCCTCATACTGCCAAAGAATCGCTCCTAAATACCATCCGGATGCATCTATGGTTACATGAAATTCCCGGATCCAATCTGGTGGAGAGAGGATAGGAGCTTTTACCAATCTGCTTTTCAAATCCTCAAAGGATTTCTGTCTCTCCTCAGTCCAAACAAACTCTGTCTCTTTCTTCAGAAGTTTAGTCAAAGGAATAGCCAGTTTGGCATAACCCTCTATGAATCTTCTATAGTAACCTACACATCCTAGAAATCCTCTGATTTCCTTAACACATGTTGGAGCCACTAAAGTCAACATAGCCTTGACTTTATCCACATCAACCTCCAGCCCATTCTTGCTAACAACATGTCCTAACAAAATCCCAGATTTCATCCCCATGAAACACTTACCCGGATGTAACTTCAATCCGGTTTCCTTGCAGCGGATGAAGGTCCTCTCCAAGAACTCTAGGTGTTGATCTTCATCACTGAATACTACAAAGTCGTCAATGAAAACTTCCAGAAAATGTCTGAGGAAGTCACGGAATATGTCCACCATCAATCTTTGGAAGGTTCCGGGTGCATTACATAATCCGAACGGCATCCGGTTGAATGCAAAGGTCCCCCACTTCGTTGTAAAGGTAGTCTTCAACTGGTCCTCTAAGCGGATGGACACTTGGTTGTATCCGGAAAATCCATCCAGGAAACTGTAACATTCCTGACCGGAAACTTGGTCGAGGATGATATCCGTGAATGGTAAGGGGAAATAATCCTTCTTCGTAGAGGCATTCAGTTTTCGAAAGTCTTGACAGACTCGGATCTTAACTTTTCCATCTGCCCCTACCTTCTTGGGAACAACCACAATGGGTGAAACCCATTCTGAATTGTTCACCGGATAGATGAATCCGGCTTCCAACAATCGGTCTATTTCCTCTTTCACCATGAGGGAGTACTTCGGATTCAGTCTATACTGACGTTGCCGGATTGGAACCGCTCCATCAACAAGGTCAATCTGGTGTTGCCCTAGATCCAGTGGAATCCCAGTAAGATCCGTTGGAGTCCATGCAAACACATCCTTGTACTTCCTCAACAACCTAACATAATTCCTCCTTTCATTTCTGTTCAGAGATTTCCCTAGGAAAAATGATTTTCCTGGTTCAATCTCTACCTTCTCATAATCAGAAGGATTGACAACATTCTTGATCCGTTCTGGTCCCAGTTCCTTTGATTGTACTTGGAAATCACTCCATGGTACATCGGTCTTGTCCTTAGTCAAGTTGACTGTAGACAAATTTCCTTCAAGAATTTGTTGCCTGATCCAATCTGATGATAGCGGAACACTAGCCTCTCCAAGTGAACGATCCTCTGTTTGACTGACTGTAGATCCTCTTTCCGCATCCGGTTTCTTCTTGGATGTCAACTCGCCTAACTCTTCAACGGCTTTAGGAAACTTGAAATCTACCTCCATCATTCCACTGAATTCTTCTACCACATGTATTGATGCCGATGAGTAATCCTCTGGGTCTGTCCAGTCTGAGGTGTAACCTTCCGATTCACTTGTTTCTCCCATGTGTTCCTCATTCTTCCAAGGAATCCGAACACCAGGGTTCCCAATAATGAATTCCTTGTGTCTCCAATCCATGATTACCTTGGCAGCATACAACCAAGGTCTTCCTAAAAGCATAGGAAATGGCCTTCCTTGGTCTACCCGAATAATGACAAAGTTAAGAAGATAAGTTACCTTCCCCACTTGGGTTGGTACTTGGGACAGTCTTCCAACTGGAACAACTCTGGACTGATCCGCCATCCGCAATACTTGGTTTGTAGTTTCAAACGTGGTAAATCCCAAGTCGAATGCCGTATCCTCCAACATCAAGTTTACTCCAGATCCTCCATCCACCAAAACTTTGGGAATTGAACATCCTTCAATCTCCACGACCAGTTCAGGTGTAGCGATTAGTCGGACTAGTATTCCTCCAGTTAGCCCTTAATTTACACCAAAGGCCTTCTTAGAGTAAACCGCTCCGGAATCGTTCCCATGAGGACTTGCAGATTACAGATTTATAGGCTATCCCAATCTAAACATTCACTTTTCTCTCCATCAGACTATTCCGGACTTTAGGTCCGGTCCGGTCTCCAGTGCCGGATGGGTTCTGGAAGAATCCAGAAACCGTTCAGTGTCCCTTCCGGGATCCCTGGGTTTGGATGACGAGTGGCTAGATCCACCGTTCGGATGCTTACCGTGTCCGGAAACACGCTCTCTTTCACTCTCTCTCTCTTTCTAATAACTAACCTAACTCTTCAGGGACCAGAAGTGTCCTCCTGTTCCGTCGCCTCACAAATCCGGAAGGCCTTTCGGATTAGGTCACACAGGGACGGTCAAGAACTACAACGACATTCTAACCTGTAATCGAGCACTGAGCCTCTTGTCGACCGGGTGGTTTTTTTCTGTACTCTCTTGGGCTTGTGCCGGGGCTTGACTCTTTTCTACAGGGAATTTCGGCAATCCGGAATTCGGGCACGTCCGGCAATACTTCCGTAGACGGAAGTTGCTAGCAGCCTCTCAAATACCCCTTTCATCTAAGGCTGTATCCTACACGCAGGCTATACCGGCATCCGAGCAGTACTATACTAACCCTACTGCCGAAACCATTCGGTTGATCTCCCTCTCAAGTTGGTACATCCGGGTACTCTCACAAAATCGACTCTTGCCACACAAGGTAAGTTCTTAGTTCCGGAAACGCAAGAACGGACCCACACCTCTTACAAACATAGACTGTACACAAGAAAGATAAGAGAATGGATACTACCAAACACTTAGAATTAAGCTCAGAAAAAGGTACAATGCTAGAACTATGAGATGGCTGTGAATGACCAGGAAGGCCATCAAAACTCCTACTTATACTAAGACTAACATCATCTTAAAAATCCTACAAAACATTCCTACTGGTCTGCTAGATTTCCGGAAAATCCCAGATCCTATAAATCCGAAAAGATCAGCTTTAGATCCTAATTGTCCGGCTTTGATGGCCGGACCCGGTATTGTCGCTATACTACACTACTGCCTTCTATTCCTTAGAATCCGGATCTTTGGGAGGAACAGAGTCCTTCAGAAGATCCAACTTTACCTCCTTTCGGCTACTCTCCGGAGAAAATAGACACTAGAAGAAACCCGCGTTTTAGGTGACGTTTTGTAATTTTTTCAGACGGATTTTAGGTGACGTCGGAAAAAACAACTTGTGTTTTTTTGTGTCTAATATAACATCCAGATGTTATATTAGACACAAAAAAACACAAGTTGTCTTTTCCGACGTCACCTAAAATCCGTCTGAAAAAATTACAAAACGTCACTTAAAACGTGGGTTTCTTCTAGTGAGATTCGGACCCCTTTGGCCCCATCTTTGGACTTCCACGATACTGGGGTCTCTGTCCACACTCCGGGTTCCGACTACCGGGTCATCTGGACTCCCCTGGGAATCCTTCGAGGTCTTCTTTTGACGCGGAGAAGACTGTACTGCCCATCCGGCGTGTGCTTCCGGGGAAGCACCCGTCAAGTCGATGGTTGGGGTCACCGGAAGAAGGTCTTTGTTTCCCGGAGGTACCACGGCTCCCCAGTCCACTCCTTCTGGCCTTCCGGCTGGTGGTGAAAGTTCCGGATTTACCGGTACCACTGGTGAAACCTCCGTAACCATTGATTCCGGATTGTTGCTTTTCGGAACCACCAAAGTTTGGGCTGACGGGGGAGATTGAGGTGCCGGATCCGACTCCGTGGGAATAAAATACTCCATCATCTCCCTCATCACGGCCCGAGATGTATCCATCCGTCTTGCCTGCTCTAGCAAGCATTTGACAATAGGGACCCGGCTTGCATGAACTGGCGGCTGCATCGAGGTTGGTTTCAAACAGCCAGGCCTTGTTGAGATAATCCATCGGCACATCAAGGGAGCTCCGGAGCTGAGTGACACCTTGGCATAATGCCGCTATCTGCCGGCGATGGTCCTCCTCTATAAGCCGGGCCCTTTCTTGGGTCGTGCGGAGAGTGCTCTCCAAATCCACACATCGGGATTCTGAGTTCCGGACTTGGTCTTGCAACGTCCGGTTCTCTACGCGCAACGTCCCCAGCTCCGTCACCAAATTCTTCCGTTCTTCTATGAGGATGCCGTTTTGCCGCTCCGCTGCCATCAATGCATCCGTCCTCTGGAAGATGGCATTCCGGTCGGTTAGTGCCATCTTCTGGCACACCCGTTTGAGAGCTCCGTTGTAGTTCTCACAGATTTGAGTGAGGTCATCTGCCTGCCACACCAAGTGCTGAGCCATCTCCTGGATGTCTTCTAAGGGTGTCCCTCCTAGTCGCATGGTGGTCCGGTCTCCCTCCTCTACATCTAGCAGCTTGGTTCGGGAGGGTCCGGCCTCGGCCTGAGTGGCAACGGTGTGCGGTCGTACCGGCCCACTCAGTTGCATGGACGGTAGAGTTTCTTCCGGAGCAGGTTCGGTCTCCGTCTTTACCACCGGAGCTTCTTCCTGTGGTTCCGGCGTAGGCGGCTCCTCTGATGGACTTACTGGCGGCGTCTTATTCCGCCTTTTCCTCTTCCTTAGCGAAGAGACCGGTTCTTCTTCTTCCGTCTCTTTATCATCCGGTCCGTCACGAGGCGAGGGCTCCTCTCCCCCATACTTCTGGAGCTGGACTAAGTCCTGATATGCACTCTCTTCGTTTGCCTTGAGTAGAGAGTGATGGGCGTACAGATGGGACAAATATGCCGGAAGAGGACTCTGGCTCTTCTTACCGGACCGGAGGGAACGCACTAGGTTGTGAGTGCCCATTTAGTCACTTATGATTCGAAATTGTTTTTTTTGGATTTTATAAAGTTTTGAGTGTAGTTTTATATACAAAAAGCCCAAAAAAGAGTGAATAACCAAAACGGAGATGTCACATACCAATATGACCATTGGTCCTAATTGAGGCATTTCTTGTTATTTGTAACCAAATCCTGCATGTAGATAGGGTAGAAACCTAGAAATTGTACAAAATAACCATGTTTAGTAGAAATTGCCCAACTTGTCTAAACCTGCCTTTCAGTCATAGATCCTAACCAAATTGGTCCAAGGAAACTATGTAAAAACCTTAGTATAGATTCCCAAAGAGAGGTTTCAGTTTTCTCATTCCATTGGCAAAATGGTAGAAACTCCAATTGTTAGCTTGCAGGTGAAGAAAACTCAAGACGAATCATAGGAGGGCATCTACAACTTAAGTACGGTAGTTTGAAGTAGAAATCATGCCAGGAGTCCAACGGAGCAATCGCCTCACCAAGATTCCCTTTTATTTGGAATATTCCTTTTTTATCGGAAGTTAAAGGAGATAGCAGGATTTGATTCTCCCTCCTTAGATGTGCAAAATGGGAATATGAGTTTGCACATCCCTTGTGAAACTCCATGAGAGGTTCCATGAAAATTCTCGGTTTTTTCTGATCTTCAAAAGATCTTTTTCCGGGTAGTCAACCGCTGAAAGTAATGATGGGAAATTCCTAGAAATTACCCAGGCAGCGGTAAAATCTCACTAAAAATTAGGTTATCTTCTTTTATGTTAATAACAAGCTCCAATAAGTTTCATGGCATTCCGATAGTCAGAAGATGCAAAACCATCAAGATCCTCCAAAATTGGCAAATTTAAAGATTAATCGTGGAGTTGACCGGCGTACGAGGAGCATACGAAATTGGATTAAGGTCAAAGTGGGGTATTTTATTACTCCCTTACACCTACTAAATAGCCTAAGCTAGTTACTTTTCTTAGAAAAGTTGATCTCCAAAAGTTGGGTTTTTATCCAATTTTGGTCTTCTAGTTAGCACTAGAAATCTTTGTGATTTTGACGTAGGAAAAAGGGAAGGGGGTTCCTTTAAACTAAAAATGGCCTTTTGAAGCCAATGGCGCAATCCGTTTGTGATTTGGAGCATTTCTCCAAAAGTTAGGAATTTGGACCAGAGTAGAAGTGAAAATTGGGCAAATTAGATGAAAATCTTAATTGATAAGATTACCTTGTCGGAAAAGAGAGGAGGGGGGTGCCCTTGGGAGAGTATATAAGGGCACCCATTCTCCTCTCAAAACACCCCTTAGGTTCATTTTGAACCGCCTTGTTTTCATTTGGGTCCATTTAGTTGGATTTTGGCCATTTAGGCCACGTTGCCAAATTTCCTTGTTTTTGGAGCATTTCAAGCTCCTTTGTTGTTGTTTTTGGAGCTCTCTTAAAGGACTTGGGGTCCCTTCAAGCTTAGCTATTTTCTTGTGGTGTTTCTTATGGGTTATTTGAAGCTTGGGTGATGTTTTGTGGAGCTCTTATATTTTGTTGCCGTCTTGTAGGTGTTTTGAACTAACTTTGTACTAATACTAGAGGTTCTTCCCTTGTGATTGGCGATGCCGCTTAGGGAAGTCCTTTAACTTGCTATTCCTCTAACTTGTACTAATTGTAGTAGTGTTTTGTACCATTAACACTCACTTGTTGTCTTAGTGGTTTTTGTGTGTTATTTGACCTCTAATTGTCCCTAGGCAACAAAGCTCTTGAAGAATTTGGTTAGAATTTCCTCCGTATTTAAAAATACGGCGAAGCTTTGACTTTGATTAGAAGGAAGTTATAGAATTTTTAGTGAATTCCCAAGAGACGGCGAAGCTTTGACTTTGGAAAGAAATAGAGTTTTTTTTTAAATTTTAGAGTGTTTAGAAATACGGCAAAGCTTTGCAAGAAATTCTCACCAAGCTTAGTTTTTGGAAAAAATGCACTTTGGGAACCCCAAGCTTAGTATCCAAAATTAGCACCATAGTTCTTGTGTTAACCTCCAAAAATTAGTGTTCCATTTTTAATAGTCACCAAGAAGTAGTACCAAAATTTCAGTAGGAAAAAGAGTCCAAAAAACCCTCCAACATCCCCCGAGCCGAATTGTCCAGAGAAGAAATTGAACTGTCAAGAACCGGCTCACAAAGGGCCACACAGGAAAGGGGTCTGGCTTATCTCGGGTTGCCACGTGGCAGTGCCACCTCATCGATGACTGGGACGGGTCCAAGCAACCCGAGGGAGACACGTGGCGTAGTGGTGACTCCCGGTCTTGTGTTCCTGCTTGATCAAGTGTTCTGGTGACTTCCTGCGGGTCGTGTGTTCTGGGCTCCCGGTCTGTCTTTAGGTGGCTCTCTGGTCTATGCACTGGACTATTGGACTGCCGCGGCCTTTGGCCAAAAATTCAGATTTTCCATTGAGAGGAAATTCAAATAAAAGAGAAAAATAGATCAAAGGACAAGCTAAATTTTATATGTAGGAAGAGGCTTTTAAAAAATAGAGAGAGAGAGAGATGAAGTAGAATAGACGGGAGGATAGAAATTAGAAATAGAATTAGAAGAGAGAAATTAGAAGTAGTATCAATTGCAACTCTTCACTTTACAAATACAACCATAAGAAAAGAATAGAATAGAACTTAGAACCTCTCATAGACTCCTCAACTCTCTTCAAAACTTAATAGAATGGAATGCAAATGAAGAAGGAGAAGAGTCCAATTAGAAGTTGAAGTGACAATTGGAAGTTGAAGAGAAAATTGGAAGTTGAAGAGAAAATTAGAAGTCGGATTAGGTGGAAATCCGTGGGAGTCATTTTGAACCAATAGAACTTAGATAAAATAATAATTGACTTGAAGAGTTGATAGAAGATCAATTATTGTTTATAGGCCAAGTCAACCATTTGAATACAATAATGGAGGGGGAATAGTGTAGAAGGGAAAGAAGTGATAGTAAAAGAAAAGAAATAGTACAAGCCTTATCTTTTGTATTTTCAGCCCTACTTTAAGCTGTGAGCAAAATTACCAAACAACTTCAACTAATGGCAAATGATGGGGATCTCAATGGAGTGATGGAAAACCTACTGGATTATGTCTCCATCGAGGTATGAACTCAACTTCTCCTATTTCTTTTGATGTCCAAAGTTTAGCATTTATACCATTAAACCGAACTTCAAATATGATTCAGAGGGTCTAGAGTAGGTTTTAGTCAAAGTTTATCATTTTATATTTGTAGATTAGGTCTAGAGGATTCCAAAAACATATAACACTTAGAAAACCGAGTTAAAACGACCAAGATATGGAAGGATGAAGTTTAGGGGTCAAAATGGATGAAAGTTAGATAAATCATCCAAAGTCAACCATATTAGAAAGTCAAATAATAAATAGAGTTCAGAGCCCAAAAGTCAAATCTCAAGTAAAATTATAAGGTAGATTAGTAGAAATCAATGGATGAAGTTTGATGAACCAATTAGCGGTCAAACTTCATCCTTCCATAACTATTGTTAGAAGGCTCGGATGAGGTCGAGTTTTATATTTTTTTAAATGGCATAACATGTTCTATCACCTAAAAATGATAAATCTAGACTGAATTCATTTTGAATAAAAACCACATTGGCTTAGTTAGTTGAGATAAAAGGGTAAAACTTATAGTTATTTAGAATTTCTTGTTGTTTGTTTATTTTTCACATGTAGGAGTTAGAAAAGATCCATTGCTTGGAAGGCACAATGGATTGACGCTAGGCACCCTTAGGACAAAACTTACAAAACAATACTAAGAACCTAGTTGTGCAACGCTAGTACTAAGAAAACCATGTTTTTGATTGCGTTACGCTGTGACATCACCCGTTATTTTTGACGTCACTACGTTTTTGGACGAACGCGCAGATCAGGGACAATTTTTTGTGATGTCATCTGAAACGTCATAATAGACGTCAGGAAATGTAGGGATGTCACTTTGAACGGACGTGTTTTTCACTATGTCAAAAAAAACAAAGGACGTTTCAGATGACGTCAAAAAAAACGCGAATCAGCCACGTCAGCCACTAGTGCGTCTTTCACTGCGGGCAGGTGCACTGTTGTCACTGAGAGGGCAGGGGGGGTGCTGCCCTATAGGAAAAACACCTAATCAGTATAGGAAAGAGCTTGAGGGTGTAAAATTCAGGCTTTCTGGGAGGATGTGAAGTCATGGGTACAAGGTAGGATTAAAGTGACATAGACACATGTAATGACTCAACAAATGTGTTTTGGTGTTACAAGTCTAGGGTATGCCAAAATAAAAAGGATGTACAGAATTAAATATTTTAGGTCCTAAAACATGAAAGATGGGAAATAAAAATGGAGACTCATTGGGATAACCTTATCACAGAGGTGAAGTTACGCAATATTATTTGGAGACGGGTTTTGAGAACAGAAAATGGGGATTACTTGGGAGTGTCGGGATCAATGTGACATTATTCCATTGGCTTTGGAATTGCAAATTAGGCCCCATAAAATGGAGAGTGACTTGCAGTCCCCATAGTGAATTCCTTCCAATGTTTTTTGGATTTACGGAGTTGGGAAAAAATTAAATGGGGGAGAAAATTAAATGGGGAGAATATAGGGGTGTCCAGTTCAAATTCATTCCATTGGGTTGGGGCTTGGGGGTCCCCCCCCAATATGAGGGTGAATGGTAGTACGGGGAGTGCGAAGAAGTGCTTTCCATTGGGGGTTCGTGGATGGCCCAAACAATTTGGGAGTAATTTGAAGTCCCCACAGTGAATTCTTCCCAGTGCTTTTTGGATTTAGGGAGTTGGGAAAAAATTTAAATGGGGAGAACATGGGGATGTTATGGCCAAGTTCATTCCATTGGGTTGGGGCTCAGGGTTTCCCCCCCCAAAATTGGGGTGAATGGTCGTGTGGGGAGTGCCAGGAAGTGCTTTCCCACTTGGGTTTAGAGATGGCCCAAACAATTTGGGAGTGACTTGCAGTCTCCATAGGGTGAAAGCACATTACGCCCCCCTACAAAGTACGTCAGAAAAGTACTTTTTGAGGATGTATTTATATAACGTACTTTTTTTTAGATAAAATAAACATTATTTTCACTTTTCAATTGATCCAATTGGTAGGTACTTATGTAGAGAAGGTATTCTACCACATTCTACCACGTCTTGCAGCAATTCGATTGCGCACAGGTCTTCAGGTTGCCAGGATGCCTCCCCAATGTGTGACCTTTGTTATGGACGCTCATGTGCGCGTTTGTGTGTGAGGAGGGTGCAAGACGGTGAGTTCTTCGTGCAGTGGAGAGGGGCAGGTGAGAAAATGCCTCGCCCTCAGGCCCCTGTGCGGAAGAGGAACGCGAGTCATCGGCGTGAAGAGGACTCCAGCAAATATGAATTAACGCCGCCGCCAGAGCCAATCCACATGCGCGGGGAGCATGAGCGTCGCTCCAAGGCCAGAGGAGACCCTTGGCCTGCGGCGTCGGCAGGGAAGGGACGAGACCGGGACAGCAATCCTCCACCGAAGAAGAAGAGGACCCCTCAAGTGCTGTTGGAATTGTCGAAGGAGGCAGGGCACGACGTAGAGGAAGAGGAGGAACTCAAAGAGCTGTCTTGGAGGTAAGTTTGGAAGAAGAAATAATTTGAGTATAGAATCAGTGGTATTCAAGGTTTTTGGGGAGGCGCGCGTTGGTATGGACATCAAGTGCAGGGTAGATGTACACTACGCCCCCCTAAAAAGTACATCAGAAATGTACTTTTCAGGGATGTACTTTGGTTTGAGTACTTTTTTGGAACGACAACCTAAATTTTTTTGGTTCCTATTCAGATGAAGTAGGTGAATAACCTTATAATGATTTGTTTTTTATTGTCATTAAGCTTTAGAAATGTTGTAGACTAGCCGTAAAAAGTACTTTTGCAAGAATCGAAAGTACATCAGATTTGCCAAAAAAGAGGAAAGTACTTTGCTGAAGAAAAATGAACAATGCAATTCACATAGTTTTGTAATAAACTAAAAGATGAATTGATATTAAAGGGTTTCCTAAAGATAAATAGAGCTTAGCTGTAGAAACTTCTCCAATTTTGGAGCTTATATGGCATTATCTTTTGCAGAGGATATCGTATAGAAAATGGAATTTTTTGGTTGATCCTCCGGTTCTGGAATGATCCTACACATATATTCTAGGATGGCTAACGGTCCAATCCCCTAGAATATGTGTATTTTGTTGTGCATGAAATTCCCCGCCGGAGGTGACAAAAAGTACTAGATTTGCTTAAAAGTACTATGAGTATACGTAGTACATTCGTAGTGCAATCTGTACCGTTCATTTTAAAGTACACTCACATCTTGACCGTACATTTTCCTGCATTTTTGGATTAGATCCTATTTTCATGGAGCGAATCTCTTGTTTCGTTGTCTCCTCGTTTTGTAGCATGCACTCACTGTGTCTCTCCATGCAACTGTTTTTGCTTGCGGGAATGCTTCAATTGGTGAAAGTATGGATTTGTAGAGCACGCGTGTTGACGGAAGTGTTACGGTCATGTGATTTTCTCACATGCTTAGGGTTTAGAGTGTGGCTATGAGATCTGCTCAATTTATGAGGTCATGTATTGTTTTGAGTTGTTGTCAGCTGAGGCAAAGTTGTGAGGGACAATTTATAGCTGTGCGTGACGAAGGTGTTAAGCATTGGTGATTCGGAAGTCACCTGGCCAATGTCTTCAACTTTCTCTAACGCGCTGAAATTCTGCAAGGTGAAGGTGTTTGTGGCAATTCGGGAGGTGCTTTGCTGGAGTTTTGCTCTTTCCACATCTCCAAGCTGATTGTGCAAACAAGGTGGAGAATCTTTTTGTTTATTTTGTTAGGGCAGAGCTAGTTCCTGAAGGTTTGAGTTTGGAAACTGAACCTTCCCTTACCAAGTTTGTCACTTCATTACTTCCATTCCTATCTAACTTAAAATTCTTGGAAATGATCATCAAAAAATCTGAATACTTGCCTTGATACCCCTCGATTTTGCCCAAGTAGGTAGAGAACACCCTAACCAAGACCTAAGTTGTGATTTAGCAAGGAAAGTCGATCCAGACAGAACCCCAAGACAAGACTTTGTATTCATGTGATAGACTTCTACTTATATTAGTGACCATGGCAATCTTTTTATTTGAAAGCAAATAAAAAGTTTCATTGCACTGAACATTGTGAACTTCTCAACCAATGGTTGAAATGGCAATATTTTCAAATATAAGGTGCTACTGTTTTTATTGCCTGTTTGGAGCATTAGATCTATGGTGGTCACTTGTAGTTTTTAGTTTTCTGAGGTTTAGAGTTGCCTAAACCTCTAAAACAGGCTATGATGATAAATACCAGTATTCGTCCAACTTTGTAGGTGGAAGGAGCTGCTGTGCGGAGGAAGAGGAAGGCCCAACTATTTGAAACACGTACACCCATCTCTCAGGTTTAATTGGTTTCACCTTCACATGTATTTTAACAGTAGAGTAGTTTTTGAGCACCGTTTTTTTTAATAGAAACTGCCCGGTTCTACCAATAATTGAGAGTCAAGTATATTGCATGCATTATGAAATTCAAGATGTCAGAGTAGAAAGATGTCAAAGAACTAAAGAATACAAAATACCTCAATTCTACTTTCAAACAACAATTGGACCTACCATGTTCAAAGTTCCATTTCAATTGAAGATTAAACTGTCACTCTTCTTATTACCAAAAACGAAATGCAAAATTGAATTTCCCTATTCATAAATAGGACAACATAGAATAGGTATATATAGTTTACTTTGATAGTACGATTATACTTAACAATTGCTAATGAGTTAACTTAAAGGTGCAACTTGCTCTCTTTCTAGAATGTTACATATGAACAAGTAGCTAGAGTGCTAGGGTAGAGATTTCAGTCCCTAGAGACCAATATGCTTTTAAATGTACTTTTTCAAGGACAATTGTAGACATAAGCTAATGGTAATGTTACTTGTGACCAGTACCACCGCTACTAAGAGAAACCTGTGACCAGTACCACTGCTACTAAGAGAACGTAAACCTCATGGTTAATGTGGGCTTGAAAACATACTGTATCTCCATCTCCTACACTTGCATCTTTCCAAGTAAGCTGCCCTATAACATTGAGTCATTGATAATTATATATTTCTATCTTGTATTGGTAATTCATTGGTAATTATATAGTTTTGTTTTTGAATTTCATTTAATTCATTTGCCATCACTTATTTTGGGTGACTTGGGATGCAGGGGCAGAGTGGCGTATTTTGAATTCCTTATATGTTTTCTACAATTAAACATTAATGTCTGCAGAAAGGAAGTCCCCGGATTGTCCCTTTGTTCAAACAGTAATTACCGATTACTACTCTGAAAAGGAGCATCCTCAACTAGTTCAACAGTTGATAACACATTATTATCCACATTCTACCAATTCTATTAATACACTGAGTTCAGAAGTAGAGTCAAGTAGCTTGCATGGAAGTATTTCTATTGTCCAAGACACTCACATATCAGGTACCCCAGTCTTAGAAGTTGGAAACCTTGCATGGTACATGCACTGTTCAAGGACTAAGGCAAATTCTCGCAAACAGTTGGCTAAGGGGCCTGATTCTTTGTTTGGTGCCCCTGCCTTTATACTACCGGATATAATTGAAGAATCCACCCAATCTCTTGCAGATTCTTCCAACTCCAACTCGGTGAGTATTTTGCTCTAAAACTAGTTGACCCATTGTTCTTTTAGATTGTTCTTTATTATAACTTGGGGAATGGGGATTTAGTTTTTATTGTTTTTTTTCTATACGTTTAGAATAACATCTAAACCCTTCATCTATGGTCATTGGAGTTTTTTGAAGTATGTGTATGGCATCTAGTATTATGATAAAATCTTATAATTATTTTGAATTGTTCTCATTTCCATGTAGGATGGGTAACTTTGCTAAGCGAAGGAGATCTAGAGAGGGCATCACCCGGCCTGGACCTGCTGAGAGGGCCTTAGAAGCAGAACGAGAAGCAAAATTGTTTGAGGTATAAAGGCAAAAGACATTAGAGCGCAACCGGATCTATCAAGACACACGTAGACAGAAAGTGCTCATTCAAGCAGAGGAGGCTGCCTCTATAGCTACAGAGAATGTGGCAGGAGAGTTAGATGTCCTCTCTTCTAGGGATTCTAGTAGACTTGCACAAAAAATCAAAGAGTATATTGTTGAAGAGTTGAAAAGTTGTCTAGGTCCTCTAAGTCGGCAAGATGTATTAGAGAAGGTCCTTAGACACAACACAATTTGGCCCCTACTGCCCTACTATTATCCCCGTCCATTAGAGGCTCAAAGTATTCACATGTTCATTCAAAGTTTTAGGGGTGAGCTACAAGCCCTTAGTATCCCTTTTTCTAACCATATGCTATCCAGGAAGGGTGCATTGCTTGATGCAGCAGTGAGTGCAGGAGTTGGTGGTGTAAGGGCGTTGGCTAGGGTGCTTGGAACCAAAGCAGATAACATCATGACAGCTTTGGACAGAAAGTCTAAAACATCAGAAGGAGCATCAAGATTCACTCTTCTCCAAAGGCAGAAAAGGAAAGATGGTACAACTACATACACTGCTGAAATGGTGCAACTTTGGTGGCATGAGAATACAAGGGTGAGTTCTAACAGGAAGGATGTAGTCAACAAGGATGGGGGTGAGAAGAAGGGAGGGCTGACCCATGCTAAACATTACCTTACCATCACACAGGTTCTTTTTCTATATCACCTTCTGTTTTCATCTTCTTATATGACTTAATAATTTCATTGACTTTGTATGTTTAGAGGTACATGTCAAGGACTTAGGATACATTCATACTATAGATGTAGTTTCGACTATCTAGATTGTGTACATTACATATTACATATGTGGACATTGCATACTTAAAGTGGATACATTACATATAGAAGTAGAGTACATCACGTAATTCATTCACTGAAGTATAGGAAATGTAGTTTTTAAGTGCTTTAGAATACTATATGTGTGTACTACGAAATATTTGTAGTACTTTGTTGTATTATATATGTGTACCATGCTTTATTTGTAGATGTATCTAGTATACTTTAAATGAATACAAAGAATATTCATAGTATTATTTGAGGCCATTCTTAATACTAGATATACTATCATGACTTTCAAAATCACTTCTAGATTCAGAAAAAGTACTTTGTATAGTCCAAGGAGTAATATGTGTATTTTTTTTAGTCTCTTCTGTACACTTTGTACTTGGACTACTGAACTGCTTTCAAACAATTACACTAATACTTTATTGTTTTTGCATGTTCAATTAGACTGCATTCTTTTTGGAATTCATGGAGGCCCACCTAGAGTGCAAAATTGCCCAACGAACTTTTGAGAGGATGAAGCCATGGTACATCCGGCCACTACAGGAACGCAATGTATGTTGTTGCATTTACCATGTTGAAATGGACCTAATTAGAGTTGGATTGAATGCCATGAGAGATGTGGTACGAGGACTGCATGTATACCTGCAGTGTTCTTGCCCACTTTGTTCAGAGTCAGGAGAAGAACAAGTGCAACCAACGTGTGGCGCTCATTCCAAGTGCTACAAGCGGATTACTTTGCTATGGATAGATTGTGTGTGTCCCAAAGGGGAACTTGATCAGTGGCATCGGCTAGAGTGTGTTATGGGAACATGCACTAACTGTGGTGTTCAAAAGCTTCAACTCTGTCCTCATGAGCTTTGTACCTCTGGGGAATACAAGGTAAGATGAAGGTTTAGGATGAACATTGTCTTGCAATTAATTTCTCATTTCAATGATAAAGCCTGATGATTTTTTATTCTAATTTGGTTTCACTTTGAAGGCATGTTCATTCATTTCTGTGTGGTGTGAGCTTTGTATGTCTATGGATTGCAAGGTGTGTTGAAGGTTTAGGGTGAACATTGTTTTGCCATTTTCATGAGGAAGCTTGATTTTAATTTTTTTAAATTTTGATACATTTATAAACCATATTCATTCACTTCTATATTGCTGTGATACATTTTTTGAAGGTACGTTGGAAATGTTTCGAGTACATCTCACTTGGTACTCAGTCAAATTCCGGAAAGGAAAAAAAGAGGCTTGACGAAGTTTTCAAGGAAACCAGCCCAGGAGAGTTCATTGCATACTTAAAGCCCAAAGTCGCTGCTTTTATTAAGCACAACTTTATTGCAAATTGGCAAGACCAACAGTGCAAAGACATGATGGCCAATGTTCCAGAAAGTGTGCTCATTTCGCACATTGACTTTGCTGAAAACTACAGCTTCCAGATTCAAAACGAGGTACAATCCATGTACTACATGTCTCAAACTATGACTTTGCTTATTCACATCACCCTGAGGAAAGTGCGATCCAATGAAGGTGAACTTGTGATTCAAAAGCATATCCATTACTATCTCTCTGATGACAAGAAGCATGATTCTTTGTTTGTTCAACATTGTCTGCTCCTACATTGGGATTGGGTTTTGAATAATGACAATAGGCCATCTGAGCATTGGGTGTTTAGTGATGGATGTGCTGGACAATTCAAGGGGGCTACAACTCTCTATTTTGTAGCTCGGTATCCTACTCTAACAGGTGGTTGCACCATGATGTGGAATTTTTTCGCCTCTGGTCACGGGAAAGGTATGTAAATTCCATTTATATTTTGATATGTTTTATTTTTTTTTCACTGGTATGTTTGCTTCATGGTGTAATTTGTTGTGGTTCAAGACTAACATCAACCTATATACAATTTTGGCAATGGATGAAGGGGAGTGGGATGGCGCAGGGGCTGTTGTAAAGCGTGCACTTCGACAAGAACAAATCCGAAACCCTGAGCGCCCTTTGCAGTGTGCCTCTCAGTGTGTTGATTTCTTACAAGAAAGATTTTCTACTAGGCCCCGTAGTTCATACGTGTGCTCTACTACTACTAACATTGCACGCACATTCTGGCACATTGGAGAGTCCAATGTTGATAGGAGGTGCACCTTTGCATGCAATACCCTACCGGGTTCTCGTTCATTACACTCAGTGATGGGAAATTCAGCTTCTGATAGTACTCGTTTGTTGGTGAGGAAGCTCTCTTGTTTTTGTCTTTCTTGTGTAGAGAAGGATTGGGAAAACTGTGAGCAAAAGGCTCACGTACAAGCTTGGCGTGTTCAAAAGATGCAACCCAAAACTACCAATGCTGCACCTGAAGATCCTGAAGAACCTGATGAGTTCGAATTCACAAGTGTGATTCAATTTCTATGCTATATAATTCTTCAGCTTCGTCAAATACCATTGATTCATTGTATGTCAACTAGTAGGTTATGTATAAACTCATCCTAAAATTGTGACTACACAATTATTTTGATTGTGGTGGATGTTGTTGATATGCAGCATCTGAAGGTGTTGATGGGGAACTAGGTGACCTTGTTGATGTAGGAGACAATTTTGTAGTCCCTGCTGAGGTTGACAATGATGATGATGTGGAGTTTTACATTCTCCAATGCCAGAGGCGAAAGTACCAACTAACAAGTCCGCTTCAATGTCCATGGGGTGGCGAATTTGAGGCAGGTGAATATGTCATCGAAGGGACGTATTACCAGAAGTTTGGCCGTGGAGAGGATACATACAAGTATTTGGACAAGTCAGTCACTGCTCACGTGGCTGCACATCTAGTTCGTGCCTGCAAATTCACCATGAAGCAAGCTTCCTACCGAGTAAAGGTAGGAGAACCAGTTTACAAGATTTCTTCTGAAGTAATTGAAGTCATACACCAATCGCTGAGGGAGTGGTTGGCACAAAATGATGCCTAAAGGTGATTTTAATTACTGTACTAGTTTAGTGGTGATTTTCATTACCATTTCTAGCTTGACTGTGTGGAATTTAGGCTTTTCATTATCATACATGTGGCTTCAGTTGTTCAGGTTTGGATTTCCATAATCATATGTAATGCTTCTGTAGTTCAGGTTTGGTTAGCCCCTGCATATTATTATTTATTTATTTGTACCACTTTCATTAAGCTTGCGTAAAGCATGTTTTCTTCGCCCCTTTATTTTCATTGTCCTCGTTACATATGCTGGTCTTTGTCTTTTGCTTTTTGGAAACTTTGGAGTATGAAGTTTTTGTATGTGTTCACAAAGCTAGATGTCTAGCTTGCAATCATAGAGGCTAACAGGCAGACGTTAAGGAATTTCATTGCCTTCACAGACAGGCATTGGAATCTTCAAGTCTCTAAATTAGAAGCATTTCTTTTTTTGAATTTTTCATTCGAATTTTTGTTGCTTGTCATCAATTAAGGTGGATTGATTCACAGGGTAAGAACAAATGACAGATTATTGTAACTAGTAATCCATTGTAGGAGTAGTTTTGAATTAAAAACGCAAAATCAGATTAGTCAAGAAAACCAAGCGGGACAAGCAGGACAAAAACATGCCATGCAAAGAACACAACAAAATCATATTGTACATCAATGTCAACTGAACAAAAAATAAATGGAATGCATCCAGCGTGAGAGAACATGGCTAGCCAGAAAAGAAGAAAAAAAAGAGGCAAAATACTTTGACAACAGATCCAAACTAAATGGTCTTCCTACAACAAAATGGTGTCTACACCCACCCAAGGTCATTATCTGCTCTACTGAATGGCCATGCAAGACCCTCTGTCAAGAGATCCACCAGGTTCCCCTCCAGCACACGCAAACAAGAGAATTTCCCAGTCAACTACAAAACATTCCGTCCACTTCCTCGTTGGAGTGCTGCTGCAGCAACGCAATACCCTTCTTTTGCCAAAAACAAGCCCTAAGCATAACCCAAGGCTGACACAATTTTTTGTTTTCTGTAGTTGCAAATCTTGGATGTCTTTTTCGCTACGCAGTTCCTTGCATTTGCATCTGAGCTAATTTCAAAGCAAAATCATGCCTGGTTCATGCTTCGCGAGAGAAACTTTGAGGGCAAGAGATACAATGGTCCATATTTCCATGAGGGCCGGCAATTGGCTGCACTTCTCGAAGGTGATAGGAGGAGCAGTTTCATGTTGTAGCATTATTTATGAGAACTAAAAATATAAATGGATCCACTTTCTACTTGTTAGAACTGTCAGTACAAAAGCATAAAGTTTACAGATGCTTGGGTCTTTACTGGAAAAGGCCAAAAAAAGGTAAACATATCCACATAAAACAAGTATCGAGGGGTCTGTGCTTGCATGCCTTTGAAGCGAAGACTTTTGGGCTGGCGTTGTTGATTTCTGGGGGAAATCAGCGTTTGGGAATGAATCTAGGCGCAGATTGGGACTAGAACTCCGGGGGACTGTGGGCCGGGGGAGGGGCATCAGGACGGGCATCAAGCTACATAGCACCAAAGCAACGCCAAGCTATAAACTTGGATTATGTGGGAACTAAAGATTCTGACAAAAAAGGGATAATCATTGAGTGGCCTACTTAATACAGAGTATATGGGATTGATGCTTCAACCTCTCAGTTGTAATACGGATTCAAGTTAATTCCAGTTCAAGTCCCAACTAATCTCAAACCATAGATTCCAAACCCCCCCCTCAAAAAAAAAATGTAAACAACAAAATTAATGACTAAATAACTAAATAAATAATGTAAATAATGTAATAATATAATATAAACAATAACAAAGAAAAGAAAACAATGGGGAGGGAAAAACATAGAAAGAAAAAGTAAGGAAAAAAATCTAAAAAAATCTAAAAGACATAGGACATAATTAGAAATTTTTATATTAAAAAAATTAAAATACATAATATAAGCTCACAAAAATAATAAAGGCAAGAAATCCATGATACTCTATCTTGATCATCCTTCCATTTCTCTAAGCTTAAAGCATTACGTTGTACTTTCTCATTTGGAACATATCGCCCCAAACTTAAGTTCTTATCAGTACCTAATTAATAGTAGAGAATACTTAATTAATATTAAATTAAAATAATAGAGTTTAAAAATTGAATGAGTGAAAATTCAAAAAGAAATTAAAGTCATTTACAAAAAAATCACAAGTAATAGCTGAAAAAAGACATACTTGCTCTCCATCCAAGGGCATACATTTCTCCTCTCCTTTGTGCTCCATTGCTCTTAACAAAACTAGCACCACTTTTAAGATTTATAAGTGTAGTAGTAAGTTTATTATATTCTTCATATTGTTCTTGTGACATTTGTTCAAATGGTGTAAATTGAACTATAAGAACAATATCTTTTGATATTTTATCTTGAACCACAACTAGACCATGATGAATGCGCAAATAATCATCTGGAACAACATCTAAAGACAATCCTTTTAAGTTCAAGTTGCATCTCTTTCTTTGAATAACATATGCACCTGCATTCCATTACTTTATCTATTAGGATATATTTCTTAAATAACAAAAGTGAACTATACTAAATTATTAAAGGAATTCAAAACAAAAGACAAAGATGGGAGAAGTAAGAAAGAAAGGAACAATTATAAATGAGATTAATAAAAAAATATAATTAATATAAACCAATAACAATAAAATTCAAAAATATACCTGGAATTTCTAGTCTAATGGATTCAATTTCTTTCATCCGCTTCTTTGTCTTGCAAGCCTTTGAAGACACAATTTGCTTTCTTTTTCTTGAACAATTCCTATTACAATTTCCACCAAATAAAAAAATCTAAGTAGATAAATACACATTTGGTATATTAAAAAAATTTAATAGTAAAAGAAGAATGGAGGCCAATTACCTTCTTTCTACCTTTACCAAATAGAAAGAAAACTAAATTTAATAGTAAAGGAAGAATAGAGGCCAATTACCTTCTTTCTACCTTTACCAAATAGAAAGAAAACTAAATTTAATAGTAAAGGAAGAATCGAGGCTAATTACCTTCTTTCTACCTTTACCAAATAGAAAACAAATTAAATAAGTGACTTTCTCTAATATTTGAAAATTAAATGAAATAGGTAGGAATATTGATTACCTTTTTAAAGGATTATGAAATTTCAATACTCCTATAAGAAATGATCCTATACCTATAATCCCAATAAGGAAAATTCCAATGACAAATATGCTATAAAAATACTCCATTAAATGAAGATGATTTTGAGTTAGAGAACTAACTTAAAGGAGATAATCTAAAACAAATAATAGCAAAAATAGCAAGAGTTTTAGAGTCAAAAAGAAATATAAAAAACAAACAACCCTAAACCCTAAACCCTAACCCTAAACCCTAAACCCTAAACCCTTTGTGTTGGCAGTTTTTTTTTAATTTTTTAATTTTAATTTTTAATTTTTGAACAAGTGGAGTGTGGTAGATACTTGATATAGTGAGGCCGTGGCATCAACAATCAAACCCCAGTTTGTATTGAAAACGTGACAACTATTTCAGGATAAAAAGTGATCATGGAATTATTAGAAGGGTTTAGGTTCAAGTTAAATAAGGAAATATCCACCCCAAAATACTCCTCTTTGCTGGATCAGTAGCACAAAAATAGGGACTGTTCTAAAAAATGGTAGTCAACTTGAGGTAATGGAAATAGAATAGTTGTAATCTGAAGTGATCATGGCCAACAATAGTAAACATTTTGGTATGCAACAATCTATGAAGCACATTCTTCATGCACAACCAACAAAAGGGATCATAGACTATTCAAATAAGCATAAAATAAAAAGGAGATAGCATTACAATGTAAGAATCTGTCATTGATATTTTTGTGTACATTCTAAAGCCATGTAAACAGGCCATTCTATAACTAAGAGAAGACATTGAGACCTAGAAACTTTCTTTTTGAGAAATAAATTTGGAAGTTCTTTCTTTTTGGAACTAAGGAAAACCCCATTGCATTAAGACAAACAAAACAACAACTTCTAAGCTACAGGCCAGATACACACAAAACAAAAAGCCCCACAAAACCCCATGAAACAAGAGGACATGTTAGACAGAAGGAAAGAACACACATGAGGACCCTCCTAGTGCCAAGACTACGTAACCTTCAATCCTTCTGCCAAAGACTACTGATTGAAATAGCATCAGATTTCTTCCAAATCTGATTAGCTTGTGATGGTAATGTTGAGCACATTCTGAGCTTTCTAAAATGTTGTCCTTCCTGAATCAAGAAAAACATTCCACAGTGCTTTGTGTCTTAGATCCTTAGGAATTTCAGAGTTTTTGAAGGACTCAATCAATTTAATCTAAACAAGTTGACTACTAGTGCTTGGATTCTCCTGTGCAACAACAGATGATAGTCTAAAGCCTTCAAGCTTGAATAAATAAAAAACCAAGCAAAATTTAAATTGTTTCAAATAAGATTTGTTATTCCTAAGGAAAGAATAGTTCAGAGCCTACTTTCGAAGATGAAGTAAAGGCTGAAGAGAAAAATGATTACCTGTCAAGTCTCAATAGTCTAGTTTTGGACAACTGAAGTGGATGAAGTTGTTATCATAGCAACTTCTTTCAAGTAGTGTTGAATGGCTGGTCCCTGAACCCTATCAATCATATGCTGAAATATTATCAATTACATTTGTCACATCTACCATATGATGAAAAAAATACCTCATTAACAAAACATTAAATATGAATGAAATGTCTATCACATCCATCATTAAATAGTCCTCATAACTAGAATAGAGGCATTGATGTACACTATGTAGAGCCTATATGTGGAAAATTCCCTATAGACTGAAAGAAAAATGTGGATTACCTCTTTTTGGCCTTGCTGTGATCCATTCCAATGCCGGTATTATTGGCTATGTTGCTAACCATTCAAGTGCTACTATTAACACAGGTCACAAGGGACTAATTGCATTCGCTAACACATTCAATCTTCCTCAAACCTGCCACAAAATTTAAGATTAAATCACTATATGAAAGTTGAAATCTTCACATAGTATAATCTCTCTCTTGTGTGCACATTTTAGAAACAAGAGCACAATGGTTCATGAGTTACACAATTTCTTCAAGGGTGAATTATTAAGTAAACTGTTGAAAGATAACAAATTCTAGTCAACCAAGAAGTGTGGAATGAAATAATTTCACAAAATCAAATGATATCATCTGAGAGAAACTAGGGCTTGAAATAAAATGTTCAAAGCTCCTTGAAATCACCCCCTAAAGTAAAAGTACATGAAGACAATATATCTAATGTGCAATGTAAAGTATTTAGTAAAATAGTTCCTAATTATGTACATTATTTAGTACAACTGAAATCATCTATGAGCCTTCTATCTTAATTTGAAACGGCAATATCTACTTCCACAAAAACATTCAAAAGAAGGTAGGTCACCGAAACTTGTTTTAAAGTCCTCACCATAATCCTGCAATGCAAGTAAATGAACAAAAAACTTTATCTAAAGATGACACTGAAACATAATCTAAAATATAAACCAAAACTGAAAAGTAGTAGTTGCTATGCTTCTAGTTTTGTACATTCTTTTCCTACACAGAAATTGAAAATGTGATTTAAGGAGGAAAAAAAAATAGAAGTTAAAAACTTACCCATGTCAACTCTTCCCCAACTAGGATTTTTTTTTTTGCAAAAAAAGCAACGTGGTAAAATCGATTGTCTCCTTCATTGACTTTTACTGGCATGTCCACTACATTAGCATCTTCACATCTGCATGGAACATTCCAATGTTTTATTAAACTAACTTCAATGAAACTATAAAAGAAACTAAATTTATGCAGCAAAGAATCAAAGTACAATAAATATCTTACCTGTGATTCATAAACCTTGCAACATTTCCAAATAGTGTTGTATCTATACACAAGGCAATGTTATCTGTAGCCTTGCTTTCCGATGGCCAATCTACATCTAACTGCAAGGAGTAAGATTGTTTGAATCCCATTTCTTGATGCCACTTCTCGTTACGTTGCATCATTTCAGAATTTGTTAGTATCTCCCCTGCTAGTTCAAATATGAACCTCCTGGCTTCCAAATTTACCATTGTCTTTACACCCCAGCCTCGATTCCCAGTGTGAAAAACCTACATAAAAAGATTGACCATTGGAAATTCAGAACAAAAAACAATCTTCCACAAGATAAGCACAAGATAAGCATTGATTTTTCACTTCCAAAATAAATAAAAAATGATTTTCTTAATGTATAAAAAATTCTATTTCCATTCTCATGTATCAAATGCAGCAATTGCCTAATCTGAACTTCAAGAGTCTTCTCTTCCTAATCCAATTCTTGGTTGTAACATTTAATACTAATTCAATAACTACAATCCAAAGTAATTTTAAAATAAGATTACAAATATCCTTGAACATGATTTAATGACAAGAGGTTAGAAGTTAGAATATGCACCTGAACTTAGCATTGCATGCCTTGCTGAACCACACGATTTCCACACAAAGCATGGCACTTGCATTTAATATTACATTCTTCAATAAAGAGACAGGAAAGGTGTCCAGGACATGTCATATTCTCAAAATCCATTGCTACTTTTTCATCCTCAGAGTAACACCCCTCTCCCTTGCAACAAAACAAGACCTTATTTTGATTGGCCTACATAGCATGCCAACACCAATGTCAGAATATATTGCAGGGCCCACATATAACAAATTACTAAAGCTAAACTATGACCTTGTAATAAAAACAACATTAGGATTTACCTGTTTAATATATTTTGGCTTCAGCAATCCTCCAGGCAAATAGGCAAACTCCTTTAGTTTGGAATGGCATGAGCATGACTTTTGAAGAGAAAGACAGCAACCTTGGCAGTCACTACAACCACCTCCAATTTGATCCAAATTTGAATTTACAAAAGCAGCTTTCGAAACTATACTTTTAATTAGATATTGAAACTCTCTAGGTGGAGAGGCCTCTTTTGAAGACCACAACACTAGAACTGAATGGCATTCAAGGCCCCGTGACAAATCTTCATTTATGTACAGAGAGTCCTGGTCAAGACTCCACAAACAACAAAAATCAGAACCCCTAAACTAGTGATATAGACATTAACAAAACACATTAACAATAAGTTAAAACAGAACAAAACTATAGGAGCACATGACACTCCACGGTAGCTCAAAGCAATGCTACACTACATCTATTGTAGGTCATCAACCTTCCTCTGTTTCTGCACCAAATTTTCTTCATCTGGTGCAGACCATTTACCCCTCGTCACAACCCCAGTGCCTGTTGTTAGTCTACTCTTCTTGGTTGCCCCATCAATTCCTTCTAAGTCTTTAGGGGCGTGACTTTTTGCTTTCTTCATTTCTGCTCCAGGAATCTTCACCTTTTGGCTTGAGTCTTCCGTGAACTTCTTTTTGTTCCTAGAACTAGACTGAAGTTGGATCTCCTTAACAGTCTTCCCTGACCCTGGATCTTTGTCAACAATCGTGGTTACTTCTTGTACAACAGGCTCCACTACTGAAAGCAAGGGTGTTGGAGTATGGGGCAGTGCTGCAGTTGTGGTCACAGGTACATTAGATACTAATAAACTCTTCTCAATCTCAGTCACCTCGGACAATGCAGCATTTGGTGTTGTTGGAATCTCTAAGACTTCTGGATGAGCTGAAGGCTCTGTCTCCACCATTGCTACAGTGCATTCCTTACTTTGAACTTGCACTTCTCCATCTTCATGTCCTGGTCCATGTCTTTGAGCTGAAGTGTTATCAGATCCAACATGATGTCCACTGTCCTTCTGTGGATCGCTAATAGATGTGCCAGAAGAGGAGTGCAAATGTGGAAGTTTTTCTAGATCCAAAATAACAACCAAAAAATTGCATGAGAACAACAAGCACATCAAATCCCAAATGTTATGAAATATTAAAAAAAAATTCAAATTGGACTATTAAATTCAGTTTGTAGCTAATTAAGACATGTATGTATCCTAAACCTAAATACCTAAATGAATAATACATCAATTTGATTGGAAGAGGATTATAGGAAATAAAATATACCTTCTTCACTTTCGGAGCTGCTCTCCTCTACAAGTTCTGGTTCTTTCACAAGTGCTTTTCCATGACCCCTCCCCCCTTCATCAAAACATTCAAAGAGCTCATCTGGTTTCTTGTTCACTTGAAAAGTTGGAGGTATCGGAGATCTTGGTAGTCGATGGGATATGTCAGACTTAGATACACCTCCTACGGATTCCTGGGTCTCTAGTGTTACTATAGGCCTATTAGGCTTACCCTTCCGATCTCCCTTTGTAATCGGGATAGGCCTTCTTTCTTTCGGAGTGGAAATAGCCTGACTATTATTATCTCCGAAAGTAGCATTAGGAGTGAACACGGAAGAAAACGCCTTCAAGCATGAATCTAAGGTCATATTAGAAAACAATTAGTTAGTCCAAAAATCAATTAAATATGAAAGAAAAAATATCAAGTTTCACAATTGCTAGCGTATATAAATACATAGAAAACCAATAATGTCGAACAATAATTATAGAAAGAAAAAATAGTGTAATGTTAATGAATACAGAATTGAATAGTTTTACAAATGATAGGACATTAAGTATTTCTAGTCCTAAACCGTACTTTAAATACATCCAAGTATACAGTTGATACATCCTTACAAACAAAATCTACATTTTTGGTTAAATGTACGTCCTCAATATATACTTGAAGTGATTACAATAGTCTGAAGGTAAGAGATTAAAGAACTTCAAGTACTAGAAGTGTAAAGAGTAATTCTATTTGATTACTTCTTTAATACTATTAGTATTAAAGATAGTAATTAGAGACTACATAAAATACAACAAACTACATATTACAATCACTAATAGTATTTAGAGACTATTATGGACTTTTGTAGTACTATTAGTATTCAAGGTAACACTATTACTGATTGTCATATAAAAAATGAGAGTACAATAGTACTCAGAAACTATATAAAATATTTCAAAATGTATTATAAGTCTTTTTGAATGTATGTATTAAACCAAATCTAAGAACTTGAACTAAAAAAGTACCATTGACATACAAAAACAATAATTAATAAAAAAAAGGATAATGTACCTGTGTTTGGGCAGTTCAGCCTTGCATCCTCGTAACGTTTGGCTAGGAGCTTTGCTTCTTCTTCAACACATCCTAAACTAGCTGCCCTCTCCTGTAATTCTCCAGTGACCTTTCCAACTCCCAAACTCCTAAACCAATCAGGATCTACAAAGGCTTGGGTGCACTTCAAATCAACACACTGATTCCCACTTTGATACACAATTTTGGCACAGAATGGGTGATACATATGTTTACAACTACTCACTATGATATCACTTTTAGGAAATGCAAAACCACAAAGGCAACAAGTCGTGATTTTGAGGTACATGCCTAAACCTAAGTCATCTTCATCAACCTTATTACTTGGATAGATAATAGGTGTAGGATGGAAACGAGCAGTTGGTCTTCCAATCTTCAGCAGTTCACACTCAGCCTTGATACCAGCAAGCATAATTTTTTTTAACCGCAACACCCTCTCACATTCTTCAGCTTCCTGTTCAACCTTTGCTGCTTCCATCTTCTTAGTATTAAGTTCCTGTTGTTTCTCCTCCATGACCTCCTCCATGAATGCTTTTTTTCCAACATTACTATTGCGTCTTGCTTCATCAAGGGGATCACAGTCATTCTTCATTAGTGATTGCAATTTAGCACCAAAAGAATCACAAATGAGTTCTAGAACCCTCACTTCACCTCCAACTTCACCCTTTTTTGTCACTGCAATGTTGAAGGTCGTTTGCAATCCTTCTAACTCCATATTCAAAATGCAACAAAGATTTTCCATGTATTCCACAGTAGTTGGATTCCCTGTGCCTACTTCTCTATTGAGAGCACTCCCAAGATTGAAATGCCGACGTTGGGCAGGTTGTACCTGCAAAGCACACAAGTTGAATGTTATAATCTTGAATTCCAAACATTTGACTAGTTCATGTTCATAATGCAAACCTATCCTAAAAATTTTAAAGTACTTAATTTAATAACATAAAAGGATTCAAATCTAAAAAACAATTTCCACTGAAGACTTTCAAGAATGTAGTGTATGAATAGGAAGTACTTAACAATATCATTTCAAAAATAATTTCAAACCAAAAATAAAAGGTGAAAAACAAACCGTTCCAACATCAGATTGCTCACGAGAAGAGCCTTCTCCAATTTCAACCTTCACCTCTGTCTTCACAGTTGGCCCAGGTACCTTGACTTTCCTCCAACTCGTTTTTGTAACCTCAAGTCCTTCTTGAATTGCATAATCCAATTTTTCTTTATCTTGAGTATACCTTATACGTTGGTGCAAATTGGTCTCCTCCCCAAATTTGCACCAGTTCACTTTCTCCTTCTTGTGATGTTTGAAAACAATACCCCGAGCGAATTGGCAGCTGACAACCCGTGGAATCTCCAAATCAGCTGTTTGATACACAAGGGGATGCAAATATTTGATTTGGTCCCTTACTTCGGTGTCTTTACAATCCGCCCAAGCATATCCTGATCTCCCTCCAAGCCCTTGACCCTTACCAAATAATTCTGTCATCAACTCCTTTGGGACATCTTTTCCCTTTCTCAGTCTATGAGGATTCACCCCATCTTCTTCAAGTCCATAAGCTTCTTTGAAATCCTGCCACTGCATAATAGCAGGTGGTTGCTTCAAACTATTTATGAGGCTCTCAATCTCGAATACAGAGAGTATTTGACCACCATCTCCTTTGTTGTCGTCACCCCTACTTGCAGAGGAAAGTCCAGATCTTCCTCCAGACTCACTCTCCTTCTTCTTCATTGTAACCTATACAAGATCATAGCCAAAACAGATTTATGAGAAACCCTAAACTTAATTTCTACAATACTTTACTTTTGAAAGCAAACAACAAAATCTTACAAAACCCTAAACCTCCTAGTCAAAGGTTTCTCTAATCTTTGGATTCTCCATGGTTATCTGTTTAAGAGGTCATGCGGAATTAAAAACATACCTACCGTAGTATACTCGAATGTTTGAAGCACAGTTCTTTAGCAATAAAAAGTAGGCTTCTTCCGCCTGCTCCTTCGCAAATCAACCTCTTCTGCCGTCTCCTTAGTAACTCGGCCTATTCTTCTTGCTTTACTCCCTCTAAAGCAAGACTAACAAGAACAAAGAAGGAGTTGCTACTAGGAAAATCACTGTTTTGAAAACAAACATTAAAGGCTTAATCCTAGTGTTCTCCAAGTTAAGCAAACCACCTAAACCCTACAACTGAAAGTATGCGGCGACAACGAAAGTATGTGGCGGTAGCAACAATGGGAAACTAGGGCAAAAAAAACACTTAATGGACGAAAAACAAGGCAGATAGTCTAAACTGGGAACGGTAACAAAGGAGAGAGATGAAGACGACCGGCTATAGTTGGTTACAATCCTGGAGAAACCGGCAGATGGAGGTCAACTTCAACATGATTGGTTAATCTAGATCTGCAATCGATTTCAAGTAAATGGTGCGCAGTACTTCAAATCGACGGTTGGTATTGAACGCAAAATGTACATTGAGTACAAAATACAAACAATGTACACTTAAGGTACTCCAAAATTTTGCCGAAAGTGTACCTAGTGTAGTCGACTTCCACCCTGCAACGCACACCCTGTTTCTTATGACGTCGACTCTATCATGTTAAACGTCATAGACGTTTAATGTGACGTCCGCATAAATTGTGTCTTCGTCACGGAGGACATGTTCTTTGAGTTGAACTCTATACAAAGAAAAGTGATTGTTTGTTCCTTGGTCAGAGAGAAATTTGTAAGAATTCAGGAGTGATCAATCAGGACGTACGAGAGTCAACTCCCTACAAGGATGACAGACCCTAAACCACGATGTCTTTCCAATTTCTGTCAAGAGAAAGTTCCTATAATGTTCAAAACAACGTCTAGGCGTGTCTACATCGACGTTAGATTCAACGTAGTGAGCAACAGAGGAACATGTAGAGTACTTTGAAGCCGCAAATAGCGTATGTGGACATCTCTTTTGCGGAGGTCCAGTTGCGGGAGTGATTTGGTTGTACTAACGTAGCCCCATTTTCTTCCGAAGTTGATAGTGCATTTGACCTTTTACAGTAAGGGCTACAACACAGGGTCTGATGAACCAACTTCGGATGCTGATACTGAAGAGATGATCGAGCAGCTGATCCCCGAACAAGCTCGCGAAAAAGGCTTAAGCACTGTAATGAAGAAACCTGTGGAAATAGACCGACAGGGGGAACCATTCGGACCTATGAAGGTTCCTTTCTCCAACGACATCAAGAAATATGCGAGAGACCTTGACCCCATGTTTGGATGGGAGGGTCAGCCCAAGAAAGACAGACGGCGCTTATTTAGGCGCCTATATACAGGTTTGTATTCAGTCCTTCTCTGTGAAATGAAGAGGACTATAGACCTTGTAGTTCACTGTTGCATGTAGTTCAGAAGATTGTAAATGTTGTCGAAGGTAGCTCATTGGCCATGAGGCAGGGCAGTGGATGTCACCTGTAATGTCCACAGCGACGTCGAATACAATGTCACAACTGATGTCAGTGCAGGATCCTCTACAGTGAGGGGTGGTCCCTATGGTCGTCCGCACCACAGGGACGTGCACTGTGTATCCCCTAGTGTTTTCTGAAGACATAGGGGTGTCCATGTAAATTCTCTTGTTATTCTTTGGCACATCAATGTCGTACACAATGCAGAGGTAGCTATACTAAGTCTTCTAGCTTGCAAATTGGCATATAGAGGGAGAGTCCGAGCAAGTGTCGGAGAAGTGGATGCAGCCGTTCATCACAAAAGCGTTCATTCATGTTCGTTGGAAGCTCAATCGATTGATTGATGGCGGAAAATCCAAGCCGATTGGAATGGATGACGATGTGTGGGAGGCATTGAAGGAGGCTCGTGCTACCGATGCTTCCCAAGAGAAGTCAGCCCATACGTCTGCCATTTCTAAGGGGAAGGCATCCAACACAGCCCAACATAAGGCCGTAGAGAGAGAAGTCATCTTGAGGCTGGTAAGTATGTAGTAACTGTTGTCCACCTACTTGCCCATGTCGACACCACTTTCATCACACATGTTGCGTTTGTTGTTCCAAAAAATGTCAGAAATGATGGTAGATGTGGAGGACTCGGCCTTCTTCTTCACACGTGGAAGGACCTTTGTGGGGTGGCATTGAAGCATGTAATCGTTGCATCTGAATTCTAAGTGCATATTCTTCTACTCCTTGTCGGGTGGCATTCAAGCATGTAATCGTTGCATGTGGACTCTAAATGCATATTTTCTTCTTCCCCTTGTACGGTGCCATTGAAGCATGTAACCTTTGCATGTGAACTCTATGTGCATATTCTTCTTCCCCTTGTAGACTTTGTTGCGGAACAGAGCACCGTTTGAAGCAGAGGTGGACGCAGAAGTGGCAAAGGAGTTGCAACGTCTAGAAGAAGAGAAGCACAGAGGTCAAAGTCCCCATGGCAAAGAGCTGCAAGAGATGCGCAATTGGATGGATGAGCTTGAGAGCAGTGTAAGTCGCTTTAGTGAGACTGTGAGCACGTCCCACAAAAGCATGGAGGAAATGCTACGGAAGATCCTCGCAAGTCAGTGTAAAGCAAGTGCTGGGGGGACCCTGAATGTCACGGAGCCATCCTCACCTATCGGGGCAGGGAATCTACCACTTCTCACGTCACCTAGGGCAGAGGCGTCGAAAATGGCACAGAAGGACTGTCTTGTGCTCGTGTTGCAGCCCATAGCTTCTGTAGATGTCGTTGAACCAGTCCCCATAGCTGGCCAAAGCGATGTCAAAGACGATGTTCTTGTTGACGTTAACTCCGACAAGCGAGCTGTTGAAGATGATGTCGTTCACGACGTTGTAGCTAACGCTGAGGAGGAGCAGGTAGAAGGTGCCGGTGAAGTTGCGATCCCTGAAACTGTTGAAGGTCAACAAGGAGTGGAAGATGTGTACGCCATAGTCAAAGACTCCGGGGCGCAGGCAACATCTGAGAGGAGAGAAAGCACGATGGAGACCTCCACGGAGCAACAGGTGATGCGACATCTCTCTTCCCATTTTAAGTGCCAAGTGACCGACGTGAAGTACTCCCTTTGTTAGGCTAGTGACGTTATTTCCATGAATTGCCTTGTATGAGGATGGTGTCGTAGCGTAGTAGCGTTTGTTTGCAATGCTTCAATTTTTTTTTACAAGTGCGTGTCAAATTGGACATCGAAGTGAACGTCACTAGTGGCAGACGCTGATGCACTCTAGGGCTCAGCCTGTTCTTTTCAAAGCGAGTACATCAGAATAGTATGTAAGCAGAAGTCGAAGTTTCCTTTCAGTCCCCCATTCCATTGAATGCGTAGGTATGTTTTACAATAACTATGTGCATCTTATAGGAAAGCAAGTGCCTCAATGGTGCTCAGGTAAGGCTAGGAAGTGTAGGTGATTAGAGGATGTCAAAAGTGAATAATAATTGTGTGATGGTGTTGCAGGAAGACATTGAAGTCCTTGGTGAGTCCTCAAGCCGGCCTCGGTGTGCTGTGAGGACCACGCAAGCTGCGAAGGGCACGAAGGCTACACCGAAGGCAACAATTCCCAAAGCGGTGGGTCTTCCTAAACCTACCCAACCCACTAAAAAGGTTAGGAAGGTTGCATTCCATTCACCCATACTTTCAGTTGTTTCTGTATGCAACTTAAAAGAGTAATGCAAGTGTAGCATTCCTTGACATTTGTTGTGGCTGTATAAGAGTCCTAGAAATAAACATGCACGAGTAGGTACTGTTGGTTTTGACTTGGTGTGGTACGATGCAGGCTGCTGTTGTCAAAAAATCGGATGCACTTCGGAAGAAGTGAGTCCTTGTTTGCCACAGCGTGTCCAACTGAACGTCGCATATGATGGTCAAGCATGTTATTCAGAACATTGAGTAGAACACACCATGTTTTCACCGAAGGTGCTGTAGTTAATGTTGTTGTGGATTTCTTCGTAGTACTAGACTATGGGCATGTGCATAGTTATTTTGTGCAGAAGTTGGCAAGTGGCCTTATAATCCCAATGCCATTGAAAACACAGGCTTCTATGCTTGGACATCTCTTACAAAGACACATAATTCATCTTCTAATGGCATATCTCAATCTTCCATTCACTCATGTATATGGGCTGTAGAGTACATCGTCTTTGATGTTGAAGTTTATGATTCACGTTGTTCATTTCGTTCGAGAAAACATCCTTCCTCTCGCATTGTATGTCTTCTGTAATGCTCAAGAAAACACTGCAGATGTCACTGTGCGTGTCGAACGGAACACTGAGCGCAAAGCAATGCATACCCCAGTACACGGGTTGCTCTACTTAATGTCACAATAGACGTGTCTGTGGACGATGTCTGCGATTTCAGCAAAGAATAAATTCCACAATATTGTCCACCCAGCTCGTTTCCTAAAGCACATTCTCGTTGACTCTGATGTCATTTAAAACATCCTCTTGTCAAATGTGACGTCCCAGAGAACATCACACAGAACATCGGCATGTACCACAGAAAAGTGCCACGTCAGCTACCACGTAGGCTGCGTGCACCGGAAATTATTTTCCACGTCGGATATTTAGGGGTCCACGTCATTGGACACGTCAGAACGTCGTTGGATGAAAAAGTTGTCCAACGTGTCCCTGCCCATCGTTAAAAATCCTACGTGGATGCCAAAACCCCTCCACATGGCACTCTCAAAAACTCTTGGGTGACCCTGTTGTTTTCGATGTCACAAAAAATTTAAGCACGTTTTAGCACATAACATGGCTCGTTTTTGGCCCATTTTTTTAAACGGATTTTTTTAGACGTCACTACAGGCACCATCCTTGTTAAATAAAACATCACGGCATGTTTTTTCCGATGTTAAAAAAACACTGAATTCTTCTAGTGAAGAGACCATTCAAGAACTATGCCAACTGTTGAAGATCAGTCAGCCGCAGCAACTTGTTTCCCACCTGGACCGGAAGATGAAAGAGGCGGCGAAAAAAGAGCTGAGCGAAGCCACGCGTAAGGTGGACCAGCTAAAGAAGGAGCTGGAGGAGAAGAGAGAAGAACTGGACCAGTAGAAGAGATTCACCAAAACAGTCTCAAAGAATCTTCAGGCGATCCGGGAGTTCATTAGCAATCCGGGCGAAGTAATCAACAAAGCAATGTTGTTTGACGAGAAGGTGATGGAGACCGGAAAACAAATTCTAGCCAACCTAATGATGGCGCTAGTGTCCTACCACCGCAAGATGGAGGCAATAGTAGAGCCACTACGCAAGGTGATGAAGGAGGTAAAAGAACGAAGAGAACGGGAGCAGGAACTAGAAACGGAATCGGAATTCGTACCAGCACCCCTTCAGGTACCCGCAGAAGAAGTTCAGGCGAAGGACAAGGTAGAGGACGTACCAAGCTCTTCCATCCGGCCGGAGCCTAAGGGAGAAATGACTTCCCTACTGGGGGAAGTAACGGACATTGCTCTCAATGCAGCAGAAGCAGTAAAGGCTGTTGAGGAAGAGAAGACTAGAGAAGTGGAGACAACAAGCGAGGCGAAGGAAACATCGGAGGAGGTAAACACCGCAGATGAAGAAAAGACGAGATCTGGACCGGAACCATCCAAGAAGAAGAACGTGCCCAAACCAGGGCTGAGCAACAAGTTTATCGACCTAAGTGAGTTATCTCCAGTTTCTCCAACTCCTCTTGCAAAGATAGAAAAGGTATTTCTTTCCACCCCACTCAACTTAGCTTTGGGAAGCGAAACTGGGTCAAGGGAGGAAAGGAAGACTGGATCACAAGGGCAAGGATCCGAGAAGGATAGAACAATTGAGGAAACCACTCCTTAGAGTGCTAGGGCCAATGTTCCGCCCACACCAAACACGCAGAAGAAGAAGCCTCCAATTACGTCAGCACATAAGAAGAGGCTGATTCTAGAGGACGATGACGAGGAGAAAGAAGAAGAAGAAGAAGAGGATGAGGATGAAGAATCCGGTACTGAAGAAGACTCGGAGCCGTATTCTGACCCAGATCAAGCACTGGCAGAGACTCGGGCAACTAAGGCTGCAACATCCAAGAAGAAGAAGTTTGCCGCCTAGGGTAAGGTACGCTAGGGACAGAAGACCGGAACCGGAAAGAAGCCGGCTGCAAAGAAGTTAAGACCTTAGGAAATTACGTAGGGTAAATTTCTGAGGATAGGGTGGTGAAAATCTAAAGTGTTGGGATAGTTGTACATAATTAGAAAGTTTACTTTTGGAGTGACACGGCTACTAGCAGTTGGAAAGTGACCGGGTCCGTAATTATAGGATCTGAGATCCACTTTTAGCGGAAGTAGTGGGAGTTTGAGTGAAAGTCAACAGGGCTAGAAAGTAGTAAGGGAATGAAACGTGTTTAGCCTTGATTGGCTAGAGCGTTATTTTTAGGTTAGGATTTTGAGGGAGTAGTTTAGTATTTAAATCCGGGACTTGTTTGGTCCCGGTGTGCATCTTTATCTTATTTTCTTATATTCATGAATACCTGGGAGTTCGCTCTTGGCGTGATTGAAACAAATCATAGTTGTGTGTACTTGACACTTGTCCGTGTTTTGGAAGTCCAGGCTGGAAAGTGAGTGTAAGTGGATACAAGGTGTATCCCGATGCTGAGTTTATCTGGTCTAGTATTGAATTAGTGCGTGTGGATGGAGGCAGAAGGGATCTCTAGTGTGGACTAGGAATGGACTCGGAAGGGAGTACGGATTGAGGACCACTCTCCGGAAAGAGTAAGGGTTAGCACGCCTCCGCAGCGCTCGTTTCCCCTTTCTTCCCCGCTAGTTCAGACCGGATTTAGGACTAACTCAATAGGCTGTCGTTGTAGCATTGGTTAGGAGGAATTAGACCGGCTTGCGTGACTTGTTGGACACGACTGTGTTTCCTTTCTAGTTGTGAGGACGGTGTGGGAATGCGATCCCACATACTAGACCCATAATACTAGCATATGGCGGAAAAATTCAAAAATTGTCTACAGTCCCTCTTCTTATACTGGTCCGATGTACGGGAAAGTTTTTGAATTCTCCTAGGAAGTTAGGCAATTTAGAAAAACCGGATTTCCGGATCCGGTAAAATTTCATTAGGGCTAAAAAACTAATTCCGGAACCCTAGAAAAGTTCCGAAAATCGGATGACGGCGTCGGCCCTAAAAACCGGAAACCGGATCCGTACTAGGGATAGGGTTTTGCCGCCAAAACCTGTTCCGTACATCGGACCAATATAAGAGAGGGATTGTAGACGGCATTGGGCACGCATGTTCTTTGTTTGTTCTTCCGCCGGCGTATTCCGTCTTCCTAGCTTTGTTAGAATTCTGGTAGACTGAGGGACTGTGTGAGTTGCGATCGTGCAGGGGTTACCGGAGTGAAAATTGTGAGCAAAGAGTTAGGGAGGGATTGTGTGAGGGTGGTTCGTGAGCATGATGACTTCTAGGGCAAGCCGACGGAAGTTGAAGAATTTGCCTGAGGACTCGGAGGACGAGATGCCGCCACCAGCGCCCCGGCCGAAGGCCATTCCGGTGATGAAGGTGGTTCCGGAGGTGCCGATGGAGGAGGACCGATTGGCGCGCCTACGGGAGCACCTCCACAACATGGGGGGTGACGGACTTCTAGAAGTGCTGTGGGGGATCCGAGAGGAGAGTTTGGTTTCGGACATCCTTTGTCCGGAAAGTGGTATATTGGACACCACCATCCGAGCGAAGCCAGACCTATGGACAGTGAACACCTGGAGGGCCGTTTACAAGTTTCAGGAGGCGCCGGACAAGGTCATGGAGAAGAACCAGGAGGTGATGGAGGGGGAATTCCGTGCGCCTGCCAACCCAAAGGAAGGTCACCAAGTTTCCGATTTGGTAAATCCGGAGTACCGGGATGTGATAGCGTTTCTCAACCGTATCCTCCATCCCACCAAGCCGCGGCGTGTAGTAGCGAAGGTGGCCTCCACCATCTTGGGGAGCCTCCAGGGAAAAATGATGATGGACTGGGCAGCCATCATCTATGAATTGGTTGGGGACCTGGTGCGTTCCCTCCAGTCCGATAAGAAGAGCCAGAGTCCTCTTCCGGCATATTTGTCCCATCTGTACGCCCATCACTCTCTACTCAAGGCAAACGAAGAGAGTGCGTATCAGGACTTAGTCTAGCTCCAGAAGTACGGAGGAGAGGAGCCCTCGCCTCGTGACGGACCGGACGATGAAGAGACGGAAGAAGAGGAGCCGGTCTCTCCGCTAAGGAAGAGGAAAAGGCGGAATAGGACGCCGCCCGTAAGTCCGTCAGAGGAGTCGCCTACGCCGGAACCACAGGAAGAAGCTCCGGTGGTAAAGACGGAGACCGAACCTGCTCTGGAAGAAACTCTACCGTCCATGCAACTGAGTGGGCCGGTACGACCGCACACCGTTGCCACTCAGGCCGAGGCCGGACCCTCCCGAACCAAGCTACTAGATGTAGAGGAGGGAGACCGGACCACCATGCGACTAGGAGGGACGCCCTTAGAAGACATCCAGGAGATGGCTCAACATCTGGTGTGGCGGGCAGATGACCTCACCCAGATCTGTGAGAACTACGACGGAGCTTTCAAACGGGTGTACCGGAAGATGGCACTAACCGACCGGAATGCCATCTTCCGGAGGACGGATGCATTGATGGCAGCGGAGCGGCAAAACGGCATCCTCATAGAAGAACGGAAGAATTTGGTGACGGAGCTGGGGACGTTGCGCGTAGAGAACCGGACATTGCAAGACCAAGTCCGGAACTCAGAATCCTGATGTGTGGATTTGGAGAGCACTCTCCGCACGGCCCAAGAAAGGGCCCGGCTTATAGAGGAGGACCATCGCCGGCAGATAGCGGCATTATGCCAAGGTGTCACTCAGCTCCGGAGCTCCCTTGATGTGCTGGCGGATTATCTCAACAAGGCCCGGCTGTTTGAAACCAACCTCGATGCTGCCGCCAGTTCAAGCCGGGTCCCTATCATCAAATGCTTGCTAGAGTAGGCAAAACGGATGGATACATCTCGGGCCGTGATGAGGGAGATGATGGAATATTTTATTCCCACGGAGTCGGATCCGGCACCTCAATCTCCCCCGTCAGCCCAAACTTTGGTGGTTCCGGAAAGTAGTAATCCGGAATCAATGGTTACGGAGGTTTCACCAGTGGTACCGGTGAACCCGGAACTTTCACCACCAGCCGGAAGGCCAAAAGGAGTGGACTGGGGAGCCGTGGTACCTCCGGGAAACGAGGACCTTCTTCCGGTGATCCCAACCATCGACTTGACGGGTGCTCCCCCGGAAGCTCACGCCGGACGGGTAATGCAATCTTCTCCGTGTCAGAAGAAGACCCCGAAGGATTCTCGGGGCAGTCCGGACGACCCGGTAGTCGGAACCCGGAGTGTGGACAGAGACCCCAATATCGTGGAAGTCCAAAGATGGGGCCAAAGGGGTCCGAATCTGTTTTCTCCGGAGAGTAGCCGGAAGGAGGTAAAGCTGGATCTTCTGAAGGACTATGTTCCTCCCAAAGATCCGGATTCCAAGGAATAGAAGGCAATAATGTAGTATAGCGTCAAAGCCGAACAAATAGGATCTGAAGCTGATCTTTCCGGATTTATAGGATCTGGGATTTCCCGGAAATCTAGCGGACCAGTAGGAATGTTTTGTAGGATTTTTAGAATGATGTTAGTCTTAGTATAAGTAGGAGTTTTAATGGCCTTTCGGGTCATTCACAGCCATCTCATAGTTTCAGCATTGTACCTTTTTCTGAGCTTAAATCTAACTGTTTGGAGTATCCATTCCCTTATCTTTCTTGTGTACGGTCTATGTTTGTGAGAGGTGTGGGTCCATTCTTGCGTTTTCGGAACTGAGAACTTACCTTGTGTGGCAAGAGTCGATTTTGTGAGAGTATCCGGATGTACCAACTTGAGAAGGAGATTAATCGGATGGTTCTGGCAGTAGGGTTAGTGTAGTACTGCTCGGATGCCGGTATAGCCTGCGTGTAGGATACAGCCTTAGGTGGAAGGAGTATCTGAGAGGCTGCCAACAACTTCCGTGTACGGAAGTAGTGCCGGACGTGCCTAAATTCCGGATTGCCGGAATTCCCCGTAGAACAGAGTCAAGCCCCGGCGCAAGCCCAAGAGAGTACAGGAAAAACCACCCGGTCGATAGAAGGCTCAATGCTCGGTTAAAGGTTAGAATGTCGTTGTAGTTCTTGACCGTCCCTGTGTGACCTAATCCGGAAGGCCTTCCGGATTTGTGAGGTGACGGAACAGGAGGACACTTCTGGTCCCTGAAGAGTTAGGTTAGTATTAGTATTAGAGGTAGAAAAAGAGAGAGAGAAAGAGAGAGAGAGAGAGAGTGAAAGAGAGCATGTTTCTGGACACGGTAAGCATCCAGACGGTGATCTGGCCACTCATCATCCAAACCCAAGGATCCCGAAAGGGGCATTGAACGGTTTCCGGACTCATCCGGCACTAAAATCCGAACCGGACCTAAAGTCCGGAGTAGTCTGACGGAGAGAAAAGTGAACAATTAGATTGGGATAGCCTATGAACCTGTACTCCACAAGTCCTCGTGGGAATGATTTCGGAGCGGTTTACTCTAAGAAGGCCTTTGGTGTAAATTAAGGGCTAAATGGAGGAATACTGGTCCGACTAATCGCTATAGACGGTCTGTTTTCTCATTTGTAGGATTTGAAAGTTTATCTTTGAAAGTTTGATCATATAGTGAAACTTCTGACACTTTAAAATCGGAGGGTAGGAGTTAAGCTTCCTTCCTGAATCCCAATTAGCAGATCCCTCTTTGTTCAGAGGTTAAACTCGACATGGTTACGAGTAGAGATCTGGACCAGATGTAAATACTAGAGGTTAAGGTTAGATCTGTAGAAACGCGGATCCCGGTTACGATCTGTAAAACGTAAATACTGGATACTACTTGAGGTATGTGAATAGAAGTGTTGGGAGAATTACGGGGTAGTGTAAAGTTGTGGGGTAGTAAACTAACCAGTTAGAGAGTCTGTGTGATAAACAAGTGTAAGATAAACCGGATTAAAACCGGTCAGCGTGGTTAGATCGGGAAGATCCGGTCTAACGTGTATTAGTAATTGTTGGACCGGAGGGATCCGGTCGGGTTTGTCCAAGAAAACAACGAGACCAAGTAGAGTTCCGGTCTATTGTTTTGCTTGGGGTTTTGTATTTCGTGACCATCACTCTACCATTTTCCGGTAATTGTGAACCTAGGAATTCGATCTTCGTGGGAACGATACTCGAGTCACTTTAAGGCCTCTTTTAAGAAATATTGAGCCTTAGAGAAGGATTTTTGCTTTCTTGTGCTACGACAAGAGGAAAGAAAAGCCAAGATTTAAAAAGACTAGAAACATAAGTCCTGAAGGAACCGGATTAGGGAGCGGAACGGATATCAGAAACGAATCCGGTCTAGTCCCCTAACCGGGGGAACGAATCCAGGATTCGCGTCCGGAAAATCGGAAAAAAGTAATGATGAGGTTTTCGGGGTATAAAAGAGACCGTTTTAGGGTTTGTCTGTCATTTGCACCTGGGAGCACCAGCGTACTTGGCGCGCTCTCAGTGCTTTGAGTTTGTGTTTGCAAATTGAGTGTATTTGTGTGTGAATTGTGCAAAGTCTGAGAGTTGTGAGTGAGCGCGTTTGTTTTCTTTACATGGGCGCAGAGATTAGAGAAGAATTGAGTGCGTGAGCAAGGCGGAAATTGAGAGAGAGAGAAAGAGAGGGAAAGGGAGCACCGTAGTACTTGTACATTGAGCGATTTGGTCGAGGTCGAGGAGTGTGTGTGAGGAAACGGGACGTGCGGCTAGGAGAGAAGAGAGGTAGTGATCTAAAAGAGAGACGGATGCCGCAGTTAAAGCGCGGACGAAATCAGGTACCAACGAGCGCTCAGAGGATAGAAATTTGAGTGAGCTCTCCCCCATAGCTACTCCAGATAGTGGTGGACCCCCACAGGAGGGATAGATAGTTAGAAATTAGAAAGTAGGAAATGTTGTTAGATCGGACCTTGTTCCGGAAAGTTAGGAAAAGTTCAGATCCGAAAATCTCGGCCGGATCAGTGCCGGATTTCTGGGGAGACCTTTTTGTAAAATTCTATATATAATTCAAGTCTCAAGACTGAGACTGGGAGTTTTTCCTTCTTGCATATGCTGTCTCTTGTGTATTGTGTATTGTTTTCCTTGTCTTCCTAAAGATTGGCCGGATGAAGGAAGGAGAGATTGAGTATAGATGAGTAGAGTATGAAAGGATCTTCTCCCCTTGTTGTCTTCTTGTGATTGCAGGTGCATGTGAACAGGTTGTAAGTGTTGGGAGTGAGTCAAGATACCTCAGTAGGTTTAAAGTTTATAATTCCGGGTGAGATAACTAGTGTTAGGCTAGACAGTAAGAGAAAGGATCATCAAATTGTGCTAGAGCTACCAGATGGAATGTCTACGTTAGCCTCTAAACACTTGAGAGGTCTCACCATCTGAAGAAATAAACGGAAGAACGTTAGATTGTGCTGGTACGGGCAGACGCACTTGTAGCCACCTTAGTTTCACACGGATTGCAAAAGGTAGTAAGGTCGTTGTAGTAAGTGAGGGTCGTACGGGGGATCTTTGTGTGATCTACAGGTTGAGATTACTTCTAGTTTGTTGTGAAAGATCAAACCGGATCCTGTTAGAATAGGAGAATAGATTAGCTTAGTGAACTTTCCATCACTATAAAAACCGGAAAGAAAGGAGTGTCTACCTCTCTGAAAATAAGTGACAGATCCCTTTGAGGTGCCAATAGAGGCTAAACAAAACCGGAATAGAAGCTGAGGAAAGGAAGTCCTCGGTTAAAGTAGTACGAGATCTGGTCGGATAGTGTGAGTTCCGGGTTGGTTCTTGTAGGTTGTCGATCGAGTGTGATTCGAGTCAGTGTTAGTCTGGACTGGATTAGTTTAGAAGAGGATCAGGAAATCATCCGGTATTTGGGAAAAAGGGGTAAGAGAGGTATAAAGAAGAATAATGGAATTGGAAAACTTTCCTCAAATCACCTAGTAACACGAAACACTTCACAAAGTCTCTTGGGTTTGATCTTTAGAGTCACTTTATTATGCTTTAAAGAGGTTTTTGCGAGTATAATAGGGAACTTCACTTACCCTGTGCTGCGACACTCCCCAAGATGGTGGAGGCTACCTTCGCTACCACTCGCCACGGCTTGGTTAGATGGAAGATAGGATTAAAGAATGCTATCACATCCCGATACTCCGGATTCACCAGGTCGAAAACCTGGTGACCTTCCTTCGGATTGGCAGGCGCCCGGAATTCGCCCTCCATAACCTCCTAATTCTTCTCCATGACCTTGTCCGGCGCCTCCCGGAACTTGTAGACGGCCCTCCACGTGTTAACCACCCACAGTTCTGGTTTTGCCCAGAGGGTGGTTGTAGCGATTAGTCGGACCAGTATTCCTCCAATTAGCCCTTAATTCACACCAAAGGCCTTCTTAGAGTAAACCGCTCCGGAATCGTTCTCACGAGGACTTGTGGATTACAGTTTCATAGGCTATTCCGGTCTAAGCACTCATTTTTTTCTCCATCGGCTTAGTCCGGACTTTCGGTCTAGTCCAGACACTAGTGCCTGGTGGGTTCCTGAAGGATCCGGAAAACCGTTTTAGTGTCCCTTCCGGGATCCCTGGGTTTAGATGACGAGTGGCCAGATCCACCGTCCGGATGCTTACCGTGTCCGGAAACACACTCTCTTTCACTCTCTCTGTCTCTCTCTTTCTCTAATACTAAAAACAATCTAACTCTTCATGGACCGGAAGTGTCCTATTCTGTCGCCTCACAAATCCGGAAGCTCTTCCGGATTAGGTCACACAGGGACGGTCAAGAACTACAACGACATTCTAACTTTTAACCAAACATTGAGCCTCCTATCGACCGGCTGGTTTCTCCTGTACTTTCTTGGGCTTGTACCAGGGCTTAACTCTGTTCTACGTGGAATTTCGGCAATCCGGAATTCGGGCACGTCCGGCAATACCTCCGTACACGGAAGTTTGCTAGCAGCCTCTCAGATACCCCTTTTCCCTTAGGGCTATATCCTACACGCAGGCTATACCGGCATCCGAGCAGTACTACCCTAACCTTACTGCCGGAACCATCCGGTTGATCTCCCCCTCAAGTTAATACATCCAGATACTCTCACAACATCAACTCTTGCCACACAAGGTAAGTTCTCAGTCTCGGAAACGCAAGAACGGACTCACACCTCTCACAAACATATACCGTACACAAGAAAGATAAGAGATTGGATACTCCGACACCCTTTTGAATTAAACTCCGCAAAAGGTACAATGCTGAAACTATGAGATAGTTGTGAATGACCAGAAAGGTCATTAAAAATCCTACTTATACTAAGACTAACGTCATCCTAAAAATCCTACAAAGCATTCCTACTGGTCCGCTAGATTTCCGGAAGATTCCAGATCCTATTTTTCCGGCTTTGACGGCCGGACTCCGGTATTATACTACACTACGGTATACTATTCTTTTGAATCTGGATCTTTAGGAGGAACATAGTCCTTCAGAAGATCCAACTTTACTTCTTTCCGGCTACCCTCCGGAGAAAACTGATTCGGACCCCTTTGGCCCCATCTTGGGATTTCCACAATGCTGGTGTCCCTGTCTACACTCCTAGTCCCAACTACCTAAGTGTCCGGACTCCCTCTCGCATCCTTTTGAGTCTTCTTATGACGCGGAGAAGACTGTACTGTCCGTCTGATGTGAACTTCCGGAGAAGCACCCGTCAGGTCAATGGTCGGAGTCACCGGTAGCAGGTCTTCACTTCCCGGAGGTACCACTGCTCCCCAGTCCACTCCTTCTGGTCTTCCGGCTAGTGGTGAAAGTTCCGGATTTACCGGGACCACCGGTGAGACCTCCGTAACCATAGGTTCCGGATCGCTGCTTTCCGGAACCACCAAAGTCTGTGCTGACAGGGAAGATTGAGGTGCCGGATCCGACTCTGTGGACATAATGTACTCCAGCATCTCCCTCATCGCGGCCCGGGATGTATCCATTCGTCTTGCCTACTCCAATAAGCATTTGACGATAGGAACCCGGCTTGAGCTGGCGGCTGCATCGAGGTTAGTTTCAAACAGCCGGGCCTTGTTGAGGTAGTCTACCGGGACCTCTAGAGAGCTCCGGAGCTGAACTACGCTTTCGCATAAGGCCGCTATCTGCCGGCAATGAGCTTCTTCTGTGAGCCGGGCTGTCTCCTTAGCGGTGCGGATGGTGCTCTCTAAATCCACACAACGGGATTCCGAGTTCCGGACTTGGTCTCGCAACGTCCGGTTTTCTACGCGCAACGCCCCCAGCTTTGTTACCAAATTCTTCTGTTTTGCTATGAGGAGGTTGTTTTGTTGCTCTACTGCCACCAATGCATCCGTCCTCCGGAAAATGGCATTCCGGTCAGTTAGCGCCATCTTCCGGCACATTCGTTTGAGGGCTCCATCATAGTTCTCACAGATCTGGAAGAAATCATCTGCCCGCCACACCAGATGTTGAGCCATCTCTTGGATGTCTTCTAGGGGCGACCCTCCCAATCGCATGGTTGTCCGATCCCTCTCCTCCACCTCTATCATCCGGGTCCGAGAGGGTCCGGCCTCAGTCTGAGTGGCGACGGTGTGCGGTCGTATCGGTCCAACCAGTTGTAAGGATGGTTGGACTCCCTTTGGAACAGGTCCGGTTTCCGTCTTTACCTCCTGAACCTCTTCCTGTGGTTCTAGTGTAGGAGGCTCCTCTGACGGACTTACTGGCGGCGTCCTATTCCGTCGTTTCCTCTTCTTTAGCGGAGAGACAGGCTCCTCTTCCTCAGTGTCCTCATCATCCGGTCCGTCTCGAGGCGAGGGCTCCTCTCCTCCATACTGCTGCAGTTGGGTTAGGTCCTGGTACGCACTCTCCTCATTCGCCTTGAGCAGAGAGTGGTGGGCGTACAAATGAGACAAATATGCCGGAAGAGGACTCTGGCTCTTCTTTCCGAACCAGAGGGCACGTACTAAGTCTCCGACTAGCTCGTGGATGATGGCTGCCCAGTCCATCATCATCTTTCCCTAGAGGCTCCCCAAGATGGTGGAGGCTACCTTTGCTACTACTCGCCACGGCTTGGTGGGATGGAGGATAGGGTTGAGAAACGCTACCACATCCCGGTACTCCGGATTCACCAGGTCGGAAACCTAGTTACCTTCCTGCGGATTGGCGGGCGCCCGGAACTCTCCCTCCATCACCTCCTGATTCTTCTCCATGACCTTGTCCGGCGCCTCCCGGAACTTGTAGACGGCCCGCCAAGTGTTCACCGTCCATTGGTCTAGTTTCGCCCGAATGGTGGTATCCAAGATACCAATTTCCGGACAAAGTATGTCTGAAACCAGGCTCTCTTCTCGGATTCCCCACGGCACTTCTAGGAGTCCGTCACACCCCATGTTGCGGAGATGCTCCCGTAGGCGCGCCAGCCGGTCCTCCTCCGTCGGAACCTCCGGAACCACCTTCATCACCGGAATGGTCTTTGGTCGAGGTACAGGTGCCGGCGCCTCGTCCTCTGAGTCCTCAGGCAAGTCCTTCAACTTCCGCCGGCTTGCCCTAGAAGTCATTGTGCTCACGATCAATCCTCACATAATCTCTCCCTAAATCTCTGCTCACAACTGTCACTCCGGTAACTCCTGCACGATCGCAACTCACATAGTCCCTCAGTCTACCGGAATTCTAATGAAGCGAGGAAAACGGAATACGCCGGCGGAAGAACAAAAGAAAGAGGATAAGTGTGCCCGCGGCCGGTTACAGTCCCCCTCTTATACGGACCCGATGTACGGGACAAGTTTTGGCGGCAAAACCCTATCCCTAGTACGGATCCGGTTTCCGGTTTAGGGCCGGCGCCGTCATCCGATATCCGGAACTTTCTAGGGTTCCGGATTTTAGGTTTTTAGCCCTAATGAAATATTTCCGGATCCGGAAATCCGGTTTTCCTAATTTGCCCTAACTTCCTAGGAGAACTCAAAAACTTTCCTTCTGAAGGAGACAATTTTTGAATTTTTCCGTCCTATGCTAGTATTATGGGTCTAGCATGTGGGACCGCATTCCCACAGTGGTATCCAAGATACCGCTTTCCGAACGAAGTAAGTTAGACACCAAGCTCTCCTCTCTGATGCCCCACGGAACCTCCATGAGTCCCTCACACCCCATGTTGGTGAAGTTCTCTCGCAGGCGCCCCAGTTGGTCCTCCTCGATAGGAACCTCCGGCACCACCTTCATCACTGGAATCGTCTTCAATCGGGGCGACGGCGGCGACGGAAGCTCATCGTCTGAATCCTCGGGCAGATCCTTCAGCTTGCGCCGGCTTGCCCTAGAAGTCATCGTGCTCACAAACAGACCTCACACAATTTCTCCCTAACTCTCCTATTCACAAAATTTCACTCCGGTAACCCTTGCACGATCGCAACTCACACAGTCCCTCAATCTACCGGAATTCTCACAAAGCTAGGAAGACGGAAAACACAGGTGGAAGGAAAAACAAGGAAGTACTCGTGCCCACTGCCGGCTACAGTCCTCCTCTTATATTGGCCAGATAGTCGGTCAATCGGATGAATGTACGGGACAGGTTTTGGCAACAAAACCCTATCCCTAGTACGGATCCAGTTTCCGGCTTTTAGGGCCGGTGCCGTCATTTGATTTTCGGAACTTTCTAGGGTTCTGGAATTAGGTTTTTAGACCTAATGAAATTTTTCCCGGATCCGGAAATCTGGTTTCCCTAAATTTCCCTAACTTCCTAGGAAAACTCAAAAACTTTCCTTTTTAAGGGAACAATTTTTGAATTTTCCCGTCATATGCTAGTGTTCTGGGCCTAGCATGTGGGATCTCATTCCCACAGAGAATGTCGTTGTAGTCCTTGATCGTCCCTGCGTGACCTGATCTGGTAAGCATTCCGGATCTATGAGGTGACGGAAAAGTAGGACACTTCCGGTCCCTGAAGTGTTAGTTTAGCATCAGTATTAGAGGTAGAGAGGTTGAGAGAGAGAAGGAGAGAGCGTGTTTCCGAATATGGTAAGCATCCGGACGGTGGAGCTGGCCACTCGTCACCTAAACCCAGGGATCCCGGAAGGGGCAACTGAACGGTTTCCAGACTTTTCCGGAACCAACCCGGCACTAGTGGCCGAACCGGACCTGTAGTCTGGATTAGTAGGAAGGAGAAAAAGTGAATGCTTAGGTCGAAGTTATCCTATGAATCTGTAAACCTCAAGTCCTCGTGGGAACGATTCCGGAGCGGTTTATTCTAAGTGGGCCTTTGGTGAGAATTAAGGGCTAACTGGAGGAATATTGGTTCGACTAATCTCTACAGGTGGTGCCATGTGCACTGGCGCACATTGGCCCGGCATTGTCTTTTTCCTCTTTGTCCTCTTGTCAACCAGAGGTTCATCGTCCTCTAGGTCGAGGTCGTCTTCAGAAGAATCCAATAGCTCTTCCTCTGATCCAACAAAAGAAGCGGTTACTTTTAAAAACAATTCACAAATTCACTCCATCGAACACCTGTAGTGACGTTTTTTTCCAAAGCAATTCACCAATTCACTCCATCAAACACCTCTTCTGACGATTCAAGTGTTGTAGGAAGATGAATCCCTCAATTTCAGACAAAGAACCCTGAAAGAAGTTACCTTCACAAACACAGAAACCCTAAAACTACTCAACCGCGCCTCGACAAACGATAAGAAATGTGCATTTACTTGTGGGCTTCTTCTCCTCATTGTGCTTAACTCTCAACCTGTGTGCAAGGAAAGGAAAGGTTTAGGGTTCATACCTAACGTGATGGCATTGCCATCAGATTTCATCACCTCCGACGACGAGGCTCTCGCGGACCTCATCTCAGGGCGTTGCTTGCCGTCCTGTAAGTGCAATGCTTTCCTAATTGGAACGCCTACTTGCCCGCCGCAAACAACACTATATTCAATATTTTGAGAGGTTTGGGGCCTCTCAAAATAATATTTTCTATTTAGGCCCTAAAAAATGAATTGTAATGTTAGCTAGTTTAGGGTGGCATATACTAACTTTTCTAGATATAATGTACAGTTTCCATTAAAATGAGAGTCTTTTGAGTGATGGATTGTTCAAACACTTGTTGTTTTATTTAGGGTAAATGTTCTGATTGATATAAGTGACAAGAATAACATCTCTTGAACACCAAGTCATGTACTCCACGGTTGGTTGTAAGGGGTTGTAGGGTCTCATTGAAGCGGTCTGGGTTCAATTCCCGTTGGATTTGTATGAGCGCATGAGAGAAAAAACATGACTTGGTCCTGCTAAGTGAGCTTTGCAGGCAAGAAAGTTATAACAATCAACCGGCCCCCTACCCTAAATGTGACAAGTGCTTTATAAATTAACCAAATAAATAGTGGATATTTCCACTACATTTTTTTTCCCAAATAGAATGCAATATCAAATAAAATATATTCAATGAACTATATAAAGACTATATTTAATTTCCATTGTTTTGTAAACACAAAATGTACACTTAGTTAGAAACATTCACGCAATACCAAGTAATAAAATATAATCAATGAACTCAAACCTGTATCTTCTAATAACACCTCAAACAACTATCATCTATTACAATATTTAGAGTTCAACACTTATGCAATAAAAACAACTTAATATAAGAATGACGTAGAAAACAATAATACCCTCTATCTGAATGTCATAGTTAATATGCATCCAAATGATGTGTGTCTACAATTTCTCCATATCATGTATATGAAGCCAAACTCTGGTTGATGATTTTGATTTGAACCGTAGGAATCTTGATTCTGCATTGGCGAGTACCTCTTCTGTTCTGAGATTTTCATGTTGTAATCAAAGCATTTGTTGTCTCCCACATAGGTTCTTCAGTTTCATCAACCCTCTAGAGCAAACCTCTGTCACTATCCCATCCTGCATAGAAGTCTTGAACTTCTTGATTGCGTGATGTTGGCCGAAAGTACTGAATGAGCACATAGTTTGGTTTCTCGGGGTCACAGTTTGGATCAGACAATGCTTTGGCAATCCAAACTGGTATGTTGTCACCGTCTGCAGGGCGAACTCCAACAAAATACCCTTCGTATACATCTCGAGCCACCCTAAAGGATGGTTGTGGACGATCCCTCAAGGGCCCAACATAAGGCTCATCTTCTCCATACTCCTTGAGATCTTCCCCATCTTCATCAAAATGATCAGCTTCCGTTGCTTCAACACGAGTAGTTGGCCAGAAACCATCCTTTAGAACACTAGAAACAGATAATGGCTCTTGAAAAGCTGCCTTCACACCGCGCCAATAGCGCACCACATTCTCATAGCGCCTCCGATGTTCTCCACTCATGTCTGCTCTGCACAAGTCGTCCCAATAGTTTATGAATCCTGATAAACCTTTAACAATGTCATTGACACCTTTCATCGGCTTCAGTGGCACTGGTTTTGGCACATTACGTGGCCACAGACTTCGTCCTTCTTTGTCTTCTTTCCACAACTTGATGGCTTGACCACGCCTGCCTAACCAATTTGCATCCGTGCACTTCAACTTGTACTTCATGACTGGGCATCCAGCAGCATCGAGGTAGAACTTCACTTGTTGCGGTCTTGTGTGCCCTACAAGGATCTCATCACCATCCATCTATTTTCCTGCTATGAAACGCTTGAAATCAGGCACCTCCTCTATGAGGTGAGGGATAGTAGGAACGGACTCCACATCCATAAACGACTTCATGAGCGCCGAGATTGTTGGGAAGTTCTCCTTCTTCAACTGCATGCTCCATCTTCCAAATAATGCATCAATGTCGTCGTGTGTGTGACCAACTATCATGAAGTTGACGTACACTTCTCGGAAGATCTTCTTAGCAATAAGTAGAGACCAAAAACAGAAAACATATCTGTTCTTGTTGTCGCCAGAGGCATTGTCCATTTGCATGTTCAATATAGGAGGCAAACGCGTTGCTGGAACTGCAGACACTGGAGGCGGAGGAAGTGACACGTCGCACATCTTTTTACCCTAGAGTACCACCTTGAACAAAATTTGAAGACCCTGACCTAGAGAATAACTGCCTAGAAGAAGACTTGGGTGGCAATTCCAAATCCCGCAACAACTTTGCCATTGAACCAATTGTATAGTTCGAATCGTGTTTGAAGAGATCCAAACCATAATGTACATAACACACATCTCCATGCCCATGAGCAATCTCGCCGGTGACAGACACAAGCAATTTCACGAGGCCATCAAGCTCTTTACTCCTATGGGAAAAAACTGGGGAAGCAGTCTTCGCATGATCCATCTTGTCATGCATAACTGTCAGACATTCGTGTGGAAAAGCTACCGAACGGTGACGATTCGCGTAATACAACTCCCTATGAGCACGAGCAATCGCGTGGTGCCTATCTAACTTTAAAGAGAACTTCAATTCATTATGAGACCCACTTATAGCACCCTCTTTGAGGTCATTCAGTTTGTCACACGTCCCACACCGCGCAAAATTGTCTCTAGGCTTCTTCACCTCATACTCCAGGAACTTGGAGCACCTAATCTTACTCAAATTTGAAGCGGACACCTCATTCAGCCCAAAAGCAGCATTGACTTCATTGAGTTCTTTCATCTTAACCCTTCCACTGGAAGGTAGAGGGTAGGATCTTGGCTACAACTTTCTCTCCCGACTTCAAGGTCTTTGTGCGATGAGGCATGTGATCAGCTTCTTTCTCCAATATGCACTTCAATGTTGTTGTAGCTTGTTGAGTGTGCTTCCTCGGCTTCACTGTTCCAATATTGCCATGGTCCTTTGCCTCTCGACCACGCTTCATGGACGATTGATAGCGATAGAATGTGGCCTCAGGGACCCTAGCAATATGCATCCACGCTTGCATACATACCAGTGTGTTGTCAATTGACACCATCCGTCTACCACGGTCATCGATATGCACTTGCCTATGCACATCCATTTTCATGTAGGCCCTATGCTTGAAAGTGGAGTTGTGATACATGCATTCATGGAAGGCTCGAATCTTATCTCTAAGAAATGGCTGAACATAGTTCCGACTACAACATAATTTGATGGACACTACAAGTATGGATTCTTGGATAAGAAGCTCCTTCGACTTCAAGCTTGCCGGACGAGGTGCATTTCGGATGACACTAGTGTATGGCCTCCAAGAGGTCGACGAGGGCGGATTCAAGAGAGCCTGCTGGAGCTTGTTGAAGTTGTCCCGAGCCTCATGATCCTTAAGGCTAGCACCACGACAATGGACCAGATGAATAGGCCAAGCCAACAATGAGCACACTTGTTCCTCCGGTAGGTCTTCTTCGCTATGTGTTTTTGAGATGTGGATTGCCACATGTATGTCACCCAGTGCGCCATTGGCACCCAGAACGAGATCCGAGTTCACACTATGACAAACACCTTCACCTACAAGCATTCCCGCCTCATTGTACAAGGTGACCACCCGAGTATTCCAAAGCCGACGCGGTAGACCTTCGCATTTCGGCACCCCAACATTCATTGCTTCGACATTTTGAAATTCATCCTCTGAAGATGCCATGAAATCCTCCTCAGCAGGCCTTAATTCACTGGATTCAGATTCCGATGACACCTCCATATCGTCAGGGTTACCTGCGGTAGCCATGGGTACCTGAGAAGTTGCAGTGTGGAATATGTTAATTGAATTGAAGCAAGGATAATGCAGTCTCATTTTGGTTCAGGTCGAACCGACCTGAATGATCAATCATTTAATGAATCCTTGGGATGAAATAATTAGAGTGCATTGCAGGAACACATTTGTCAGCTTGGTATTCAGGTTGAATGGAACTGAAGTTCATAATTCTTTATAGGTGCACCCCTAATCCAAAAAGACGGACACATACAATACCTCCTCCTAGTCCTCAACTTCAGGTCGGGTTGACCTGAAGTGCCCCTTGTACTGGTCTCTACTTCAGGTCGACCCGACCTGAAGTGTTCTTGGAGACCACAGGTGTCCCTAAATCCTAAAGACCAAAATCCCATTTGATGAATGTACAGATCACGTTCGCAGAAATTATCCGTTTTCATTTTCAGAACTATTAATGATAGAATGAGAATGCTTAACTTTAGGTCGGGTTGACCTGAAGTGTCCTCCATAGTCGGTCTCACTTCAGGTCGACCCGACCTGAAGTGCTCCCTTGTAGTGCTCCACACTTCAGGTTGGGTCGACCTGAAATGGTCCCCTGCCATGCTCTAAACTTCAGGTCGACCCAACTTGAAGTGCTCCCCTGCAATGCTCTACACTTTAGGTTGGGTCGACCTGAAGTGTCCCCTGCAGTCGTCTGCACTTTAGGTCGACCCGACCTGAATTTCTTGGCAGTAGTGCTCTGTACTTGAGGTTGGGTTGACCTGAAGTGTCTTCTGCAATCGTCTACGCTTCAGTTCCGGATTTTCCGGACCCTGATCGGGCAATCCCATTGTAATCTTAACCTCGCATTCCGAATTTTCCGGCAACAAAATCGGACAAAACACTCTCACAACTCTAGAACTCTGATGTCAAGGAATGACCATTCCATACAAACTTGGTCACTGTCAGTTCAAGAAGTTCCAAAGTCGATGCTGTGCAAGTAATTAAGGATTTGGGGAATGCGAAATGGAATCACACGCACTTTGCCTTGAACAACTCACAACTTCAGATCTATACAACATACATTATCCTCACGCGCATTACTACTAACTTCCGGAAAGAGATAGAGTGCAATTCATTGCATGAAAACAATTGACAGTGCTAAAAGTTTCATGGAACATGTCGAGATCAACAATCGCGTTCACCAAAGCGCAACAGTTCGACACTACAGATACGAGGAGTGTACTCTCCGACGAACGTTGACACACTTGCGATGGAGAAAGAGAGTGTACTCTCCGACGAACGTTGACGCACTTGCGATGGAGAAAGAGAGTGACCTACTCCGCACAAACGCAGCATCACTTCCAAAAAATTGGGCGGGAATGCATTGGCGTGAATGAGAAGGTGAGAGGTGCGAGATAGAGTTTGAAAGTCTTGAACACCATCCACAAATTCCTACTCGGGTAAGACAAATTTGATTCCGCAGTATATTATTATTGACAGAAAAGCCACTGACAAGTATGATGTACTCATGAAGTCGCTTCAATGCATCATTCGGCAATAATTTGTAGATTTTATTTCCAATATAAGGAAGAGAAGAAGTACTTCTTCGACCTCTTTCTTTTTCAATTTCTGGAAGTCAAATTTTTTGGGGGGAATTAGGGTTTGCTTGTAAATTTAGATAAACAGACCCCTGTGCACCACCGAATTCTCTCCATCTGATTTCATGTAAAAGATTTACAAGGGTTTAGGGTTTTAGGGTTTAGGATTTAGGATTTAGGGTTTGTAGCGGTTCTATTTAGTAGTAAAATTTTTGTTTTTTTGTGTGTATTGGTGTGTGTTTTTGTTTCTTTTGTTGGTTAAGTTTGATGTTTGTGATACAATTTAGTAGTTTTGGGAATTAGTTGTTCATTTGGAAGTTCACTTTGGAATTCTATTTTTGACATTAGGATGTTACGTATTACCAATTGGGCTAGATTTTGTTGTTTAAGAATGTATGGTAATAAATCTTAAGTCCGATTTGGTTTTGTAAGGTTTGGTTAGGAGATAGGGATATCAGTTCAATCGGGCTGGAGCCAAGTTGGTTGTTGCAGTTAGATGGTGGGGTTCCTATTTGGCAGTTATGCGGTGTTTTAGGTCTCAGTCCAAGTTGGTTAGGGAACCATCAGGTTCCAAGTTTAAGAGGGATGTTTGCAATTTGGGAAGGCCCCACTGTTTGAGAGAGTCCAGTGCCAGTCCCAGTCCAAGTTGGCTGCGTAATTGAAGTTTTTTATTTGGTTTGTGTGTGTGTGATTAAGAGGACAGATGGTCCTAGTTGATGTGTGTGTGTTTCCAAGTTGGGTGCTTGGTGAGAGTATGTTCTAATTGGTGCTGTGAATGTCAGCATGTATGCTTGGAATGGTTAAATTCCAAGTTGGAGAAGTGTGCAGATGAGAAGAAATTTGAAGTTGAAGCAATTTGGTGATGTGGAGTTAAGTGAAGAAGTATGAGGAGATGATGCTAATGAGGAGGTTAATGATATGTGCACATAAGCAATTTGGAACATGTTTTCCAAGTTGGATGATGTAGCTGTAGTTGTTGATTAGCAAGTGAAGATACTGACAGGTGTTTTGTCAAATGTGGGAAACAATTAAAAAATCTGTAAACGGTGATTTAATCGCCAATTCGGACTAATAAAAGAATTTTTTTTTTTGAATTGGTGTCCTGTGTGGTGTATGACTGTTTGTTGTTTTAAGAGTGAACAATTGAGGAATTATGGAGTTGAGTCCGAATTGGTTGAAGAGGATGCAGTGATTAATTTAATGCGGTAGTGGAAGTGCATGTGGTGAATTTAATTGAAAGTTTAAGAAAGTATGTTAACAAATTGGTTGCATGTAAGTATGTCTGAATGGGAGATGTTTTGATGTATGTGAGTTAAGTTAAGCCTTCAAATTGGTAATGCTGTATGTCAAAGAGTGAATGGCAGTATGTCCAAGTGGGGTGTGCATGGGTTCATTAATTTATAACAGTCCGACTTGGAGTTTATATAAAGTTTGAATGTTGTTTTATTGAAATTTCCTATTGGGTTTGTTTATGAATGTATGCCTGTGGTCAAGCCAGTGTGAGTTGCATGAGAAACTTTCAAAGTGGTAAAAGAGTATTATTTCATGAGAGAATAAAACGAGGAATGGAAGATTAAAAGTATAAATTGTAGTTCCAAGTTGGTCTTTGATTCTCTGTGAGGAGCAAATCAATCAGGATTGTGGAGTGATATATTGAGCAATGTTGTGTGTGAGAGAGCAATTTGAGGTTTAGTTATAGCAATCAGTCGAAGAGAGTACAAATATCAATTTGGTGAAGTTGTACTGGATACCAAGTGGGAGACAAGATGGTGGCTGCCCAACAACTTGTGCAATTGGGAAGACGAAGAGCCTTGGCTGAGCTTGATTTAAAGTGGCTGAGTTGGAAGTGAAGAATGAAGGGAGGCTGTACCAGTGCTTTCCGATTGGGAGTAAAGAGCAAAGGAACCTGCTTAGCTGCGAAGTGAAGATCAAGGAAATATTTGGGGTGATACTGAACCTTGTTGGTTTAAGAGTGAAATGAAATTAAGTAATTGAGTATGCAAAACTGTGAGGGATTAACTTAATTCTAGTTGGAAGTTTATCATTCTTTGGGTGTTTAATTTCCTAATTAGTTGTCTTTTGTCGTTGTAGAAGTAATCCTATTAGAAAGCCCTCCCTAGGAACGAACTTTACTATTGATTTAGAAATTCTCAATTAGGATCTAAATCTTATCTACAGGGTTACGGTTTACGGTCTACAGTTCTAGGGCTTTGAACGTTTTAGTGTTTGGGGTATGGCAATTACATTTAGGTGTTTTACGAAAATCATCCAATATCATGTTCCTAAAGTTTATTAAAAACATTAGAGGTACAAGTTGAATGCAAGGTCTTCAATGGTACTCCATGAGAAACTCACCAAAAAAAAATGTAATTGAAATTTTTCACATGGCCCCATGTTCATGCACAAATGGCCGGTTATGGATTTATTTGGGAAAGGTCCAAAAAAATATGCAACGAAAGCTCTAATGGGGAACCAAAAAATAGGCACAAGTTGAATGCAAGGTCTTCAATGGTACTCCATGAGAAACTCACCAAAAAAAAATGTAATTGAAATTTTTCACGTGGCCCCATGTTCATGCACAAATGGCCAGTTATGGATTTATTTGGGAAAGGTCCAAAAAAATATGCAACGAAAGCTCTAATGGGGAACCAAAAAATAGGCACAAGTTGAATGCAAGGTCTTCAATGGTACTCCATGAGAAACTCACCAAAAAAAAATGTGATTGAAATTTTTCATGTGGCCCCATGTTCATGCACAAATGGCCGGTTATGGATTTATTTGGGAAAGGTCCAAAAAAATATGCAACGAAAGCTCTAATGGGGAACCAAAAAATAGGCACAAGTTGAATGCAAGGTCTTCAATGGTACTCCATGAGAAACTCATCAAAAAAAAATGTAATTGAAATTTTTCACGTGGCCCCATGTTCATGCACAAATGGCCGGTTATGGATTTATTTGGGAAAGGTCCAAAAAAATATGCAACGAAAGCTCTAATGGGGAACCAAAAAATAGGCTCAAGTTGAATGCAAGGTCTTCAATGATAATCCATGAGAAGCTCACCAAAAAAAAATGGGTAAATGTTCTGATTGATATAAGTGACAACAAATACATCTGCTAAATAAAAAGTTATGTGGTCCAATGTTGGTTGTAAGGGATTGTTCATCTCATTGAATGCAAGGTCTTTAGTGAACACTATATTAAATTTCCGGAAGTCAATTTCTTCTGGGGAAAGCAGCGTCTGCTTTTAAATTTTGGCAACCACACCGTTGTGGATTGCCCAATAGTTTGAATCTGATTTTATGTAGAAGGGTTTAGGGTTTAGGGTACATGGGTGATTCAAGTTCTTTAATGTTTTCAGTTTAGGGTACATGGGAGATTCAAGTTCTTTAATGTTTTCAGTTTAGGGTCATTTCATTTCAGTAGATTAAAAAAGATCTCCAATATCAATTTCTTGAAAGTTTCAAGAGAAATTAAAGATAGAAAATAATTATAAGTTCATATTTTCACAATTAAAAGTGAATGTACAATAAATTGAATGTATTCTTTACTAATGAACACATGTATTAATTTCAGAGAAGTATGATTGTGAAAAAGGGTAAGTTCAATGTAATTTGATTTATTCTAAAGGAATGAATGCATTTATTTATTAGTACCTTTTTCAACATATTTGAAATGTTATTTTTGAATTAATTTGTCTGTTTATAGTTGGGTTTAGGTGACCTACATGAACTTTCGTAGAGTATGAACATTTAAAGCTAACTAAAATGTTTCCAAATTAGTTTAATTCTCGCTTGCTTGCTTGCGTTTTTTATTTGCACACTATTGAAGTTCTCTTTGAACTTCAAAAATTTATTCAATTAAATTGATTTTGGATTTCACAATAATTAAATTGTCTAGGAAGTTCATGAGATTTACAAGTTTGTCTTTTCAATTCTTCAATTTGGATTGCCATAGTTTGTAACAATTGATTCAAATAACACAATATTTAATATTTTGAGAGGTTTGGGGCCTCTCATAATAATATTCTTCCATTTAGGCCCTAAAAATTGAATCGTAATGTTAGCCAGTTTAGGGTGGCAAACGCTAACTTTGCTAGTTGGAAAACACAATTTCCATTAAAATGAGAGCCTTCTGAGTGATGGATTGTTCAGACATATGTAATTTGGTTTAGGGTAAATGACTTGATTGATATAAGTGAAGAGAATGACATCATCTGCACACCAAGTTATGAGCTCCGAGGTTGGTTGTAAGGGGTTGTTCATCTCATTATAGCGGTTTGGGTTCGATTCCCATTGGATCCGTATGAGCGCATGAGAGAAAAAATTATTTCATTGAATTGTTCCACATGCCTAGTATCAAAAATGTTTTAAAATGCCTCAAAAGTGGTTTGAGAATATTATTGTGCAATTCTACAATAATTAAACTTTATTATTTAGGGAAAGGGTAATCGACAACATTCCCAGACATTTGGAAAAAGATAGTTGGGAATCAAATGACTTGCGAACAACTAGATTAGTTTATTATGTTCCTAACCTTAACCTCACTATTTTAGTATTCTTAGCATGCGTAATTACATGAAGACCTATAATTCAGTGAGCTTTAGGTTTCCAGTTTCAACTATCTATTTGTACTACGAACTCAATATTCCTAGCATTAGTAATAATATTGAGACCTCAAATTCTGTAATGATAAAACATGTATGAAATTCACCCTTTATTAAAGATTTGGTTTAGGATTTGGAAATCATTGACTCCAAAAGACTGTGACATCATCTACTTCAATTAAAAAAAAATACTTATTTTGAGTCACTTTAGTCATCTTTATTATCTTTAATTGAAAACCTCAAAATTTTCTCTGAATTTCAGATTCATCAATAGTTCTTTCCTCTCTTCACTTCTGTAAGTGATTCAACTTTATTTCTCAACAAAGGTGACTCTAAAAGTCAAACAATTGTGATGTGTGCCATGTGCATAATTAAAAAATTATGAAAAGAATTTCACTCCGTGAATCTTTGCAATTCAATAAAAAATTTGTATACTGTGAAGAAATGATATTCTTGGTATAAATAGAAAGTTCAAAGGCCTAAGGAGTACAAGGACTTTGTTTGGGCATGCACTCTGAATTTTTTTTTGAAAAATAAATAAATAAAACATGATTTAATTTAAATTTTAAATTTTTCCAAGCCGTACAATTCAAATGCTAGTTCCAAATGCAAGAAAATTGGCATGAATAAAATATGCGTGAACTCTGAATTTCTTTATGCATAGCTCGTCAATGTAAAACTCATTGACTTTGCAACTTTGTGATCTTCAAGAAGACCAAAAATAATTAATATTTTGGTTAATCCGATTAATTCTTAATATTTGTGACTCTGAACTCGGGAACTTAGAGTATCATCTATTGTATTGAGACCTCAAGTACCTTAATGGTCAACTGTGCATCAATTTCTATTTCTTTGGACATCAAGCTAGTCATCCTCAAAATCATTGATTACAGAACCATGTGTCATCATCTACTTGAACTACATCTAAAAAACTTATTGGGAGTGAGACTACCACTATAAGAAACCAAAATTTATTGATGTCAAAAGGAACGGATTTTAGGTGATATTGAAAAAAACAAACCCATGTTTTTATGTCAACAATGATGTCCAATATAACATCAATGGACATCGTTGTTGACATAAAAACATGGGTTTGTTTTTTGATGTCGCCTTTGATGTCACCTAAAATCCGTTCCTTTTGATGTCAATCCGTCACGTAAAACAAGGTTTTCTTATAGTGTACTATATAAGATTTTTCTTTTCCACCCTTCATTATGTGGATGAGAAATTGCACTTTTGTCCTATACAAAAGATTCCTTTATTAGTCCTCAAATGACAAACGTACGTTGCAATGTTTAGGGATTAACCATACCCATGATGAGGCGGCTTTTTTGGGTTCGATGGATGACAAAAAAAACTTCATGCAAACATTAAAAGTGCCACTATTCATCTTTCCAATTCCGTGTGAAAACAAAAAGGTCATGTACAATATTTGTATCTTGCAATGAATGTTTTTGCATTATTTTAATCTAGCAATTCAAAAGGTGACAAAACCGGTTTCCCATTCACTGGGTATCAACTAGAAGTAGGAACCAGACCGGGTATAATAAACATCAGCTGGGTATGTATGGGCAGGTATCGGGCGGGCATGAGCGGGTATCGATAGACATGGGTGGGTATTGAGTAGGTACCGTCACGTACGGGGCGGGTTGGGTCTACGTTGCTGTCACGCAGCGGAAGGTTACCTGAATGCCTGACTAGGGTTTGCCTCCAACGTCGCTCCTCCTCGTACCGCGTGCAGTTCCTCCTCCTTCCTGCTGCCGCCTATCCTCCTTCGTGCTAGTCCTCGTTGTTGTTCCTTGTACCACTCCTTCTCGTTCCTACTGTTTAGCTGTCACTGCGACTTGGAGTGATTTGGAGCTAGGCGATTGGTGATTGGGATTTGCGTGTGGGACTGAAGAGTGCATCGGTGTTTCCCATCTGGAGCTGGCGACACTGAAGAATGCATCGGGGTTTCCCATCTCAAGCTGCCGACTTTGGAAGGGTGTGTGCCTTGTCCTCCTCATTATTGCTTGTTTGTGGTACCGCCAGCAATTGTGATTTTGAGATATTTGGTTTCTTTACCACAGAATGTGAGATTTGGAGGGTTTTCGTAGGATCTGGAACTGAGGTTTTGAGGTGGATTTGCGGGGATTTTCTTGCGCATTTGTTCATTTCGTGAACTTTGCGGGGCAAAAACTTGCTTGCAGTCCTAGGGTTTTGAAGGATATTCACTTCATTATAGTCGTCGTTGCTGTTTTATGAATGCTGTGATTTGGTGCACATTAGGGCTGCTGTTCTTGCTAATGTCAAAGAGATTTGGTTTGGAGATATCCAATGACAACTTAGAGTGTTGGGTATAAAATTTGCGACCGTTTTTTTGGATTTTGGGGGCTTTCTGAAGACTAGAAACGGAAAATAGACTCTCATTAGTTTCGACATTGGTGTGCTAGGGCAAGCGCTGGTAGGGAGTAATTTTGTAGGTGATACTTTAGTGTTTTTTTTAATTCTCCCTGTTGCGAGTGCGAAACCATTTATTGCAATATTCTCTCTGCTCAATTGTTGAATTTGGGCCTCTTGGTTTCCGCACTACCATACCTGCCCATCTCCTGGTGGCTTCACATCAATGAATGAGAGATTATTTTCACTGCGACGTGAGATTCATGAGCATCGAGGACGTTGGATTTTCAGGTGGTTTTGAGGTCTTCGTTCCGGGTGTGGGTGGGAGCCACTTGGGTGAAGATGGCACTCAATTTGGGGTGACTTTTAGCTTCACTTTGGCAATTTCATGTGACCACGAACATGCGTGCTTAATAATGCTTGGTTAGTAGAGCAGACAAGATAGGGTCAAAATAGGGGTTTTCTAGGGTTTATGTGTCGAACGGGTTCTAGAACTGTATGAAGAGAAGGATTCAGAGAATTTATTGAGATAGATGTATTTTGGGTGGGTGGTTCATGAGGTGAAGAACGATGCTGCGGTCGCAACAAACTACGCTTGGTAGTTCAAACTCTTGAGTTGGAAAATTTTGTTTAGGTCAAATTGACAAGATGTGAGAGTGTTTTGTCCGATTTTGTCACCGGAAAATTCGGAATGCGAGGTTAAGATTACAATGGGATTGCCCGATCAGGGTCCGGAAAATCCGGAACTGAAGCGTAGACAATTACAGGAGACACTTCAGGTCGACCCAACCTCAAGTGCAGAGCACTGCTACTAAGAAATTCAGGTCAGGTCGCCCTGAAGTGTAGACGATTGCAAGGGACACTTCAGGTTGACCCAATCTGAAGTGCAGAGCATTGCAAAGGAGCACTTCAGGTCGGGTCGACCTGAAGTTTAGAGCACGGCAGGGGACCATTTCAGGTCGACCCAACCTGAAGTGTGGAGTACTACAAGGGAGCACTTCAGGTCGGGTCGACCTGAAGTGAGACCGACTATAGAGGACACTTCAGGTTGACCCGACCTGAAGTTAAGCATTCTCATTCTATCATTAATAGTTCTGAAAATGAAAACGGATAATTTCTGCGAACGTGATCTGTACATTCATCAAATGGGATTTTGGTCTTTAGGATTTAGGGACACCTGTGGTCTCCAGGAACACTTCAGGTCGGGTCGACTTGAAGTGGTGTGGGAGCACGGGAATCCAGTCTTTAGGTTTAGAAGGGAAATAAGGGGAATAGAGCTCCTTACTCCCTATTTTTTTTCGTTTTTCGTTAGAAAAGTAGACCGTAAGTAGTTAGGAACCGGATACCGGAATAGGGTTACTTTAGAATAGATAATAGTGTTAACAGGAGTAACCGGAAACCGGAAGACGAAAACCCGGAAACGTCATAGATAGATCAGGAGTAGGTCAAAGTGATTTTTATTAGAAACCGGAAACCGGAAGAAAATAAAGGACCGGAGACCGGAAACGGATGGCAGGCAATCCGGGTGTAACAGGTGCCTATCTAGTTCTAGACCACACTTGAGAGCAGGTCTATTTTGAGGAAAACGATCACCTGTAACGGCCCCCAGTGAGTGAAGCCCTAGAAATAGAAGGGGCAGGTGGCTGAGACCTCCTTTTACTTGGAAGCTGCTTTAGGAAGAAGTTTGTGAGGAGCATCCATGGTGTCTTTATAGGTCAACCGAAGGAAGACTTACGGGCTCACATATTTTAGTTTACGGTCCAGACTAAAGGAAGACCGGATCACAGGGGCAAGGATCCGGGAAGGGTAGAACAATTGAGGAAACCACTCCTCAGAGTGCTAAGGCCAATGTTCCGCCCACATCAACCACGCAGAAGAAGAAGCCTCCAATTATGTCAGTACATAAGAAGAGGCCGATTCTAGAGGACGATGACGAGGAGAAAGAAGAAGAAGAAGAGAACGAGGATGAAGAATCCAGTACTGAAGAAGACTTGGAGCCGTATTCTGACCCAGATTAAGCACTGGCAGAGACTCAGGCAACTAAGGCTGCAACATCCAAGAAGAAGAAGTTTGCCGCCTAGGGTAAGGTACGCCAAGGACAGAAGACCGGAACCGGAAAGAAGCCGACCGCGAAGAAGTTAAGACCTTAGGAAATTACGTAGGGTAAATTTCTGAGGATAGGGTGGTGAAAACCTAAAGTGTTGGGATAGTTGTACATAATTAGGAAGTTTACTTTTGGAGTGACACGGCCACTAGCAGTTGGAAAGTGACCGGGTCCATAATTATAGGATCTGAGATCCACTTTTAGCGGAAGTAGTGGGAGTTTGAGTGAAAGTCAACAGGGCTAGAAGTTAGTAAGGGAATGAAACGTGTTTGGCCCTGATTAGCTGGTAGGTTACTTTTAGGTTAGGATTTTGAGGGAGTAGTTTAGTATTTAAATCCGGGGCTGGTTTGGTCCCGGTGTGCATTTTTATCTTATTTTCTTATATTCATGAATACCTGGGAGTTCGCTCTTGGCGTGATTGAAACAAATCATAGTTGTGTGTACTTAACACTTGTCCGTGTTTTGGAAGTCCAGGCTGGAAAGTGAGTGTAAGTGGATACAAGGTGTATCCGGATGCTGAGTTTATCCGGTCCAGTATTGAATTAGTGCGTGTGGATAGAGGCAGAAGGGATCTCTAGTGTGGATTAGGAATAGACTCGAAAGAAGTACGGAGGAGGGGTACTCTCCGGAAGAAGTAAGGGTTAGCACGCCTCCACAGCGCTTGTTTCCCCTTTCTTCCCCACTAGTTCAGACCGGATTTAGGACTAACTCAGTAGGCTGTCGTTGTAGCATTGGTTAGGAGGAATTAGACCGGCTTGCGTGACCTGCTGGATACGACTACGTTTCCTTTCTAGTTGTGAGGATGGTCTGTTTCTCATTTGTAGGATTTGAAAGTTTATTTTTGAAAGTTTGATCATATAGTGAAACTTCTGACACTTTAAAATCGGAGGGTAGGAGTTAAGCTTCCTTCCTGAATCCCAATTAGCAGATCCCTCTTCGTTCAAAGGTTAAATTCGACATGGTTACGAGTAGAGATCTGGACCGGATGTGAATACTAGAGGTTAAGGTTAGATCTGTGGAAACGCGGATCTCGGTTACGGTCTGTAAAACGTAAATATGGAATACTACTTGAGGTATGTGAATAGAAGTGCTGGGAGAGCTACGGGGTAGTGTAAAGCTGTGGAGTAGTAAACTAACCAGTTAGAGAGTCTGTGTGATAAACAAGTATAAGTTAAACCGGATTAGATCCGGTCAGTGTTGTTAGATCGGGAAGATCCGGTCTAAAGTGTATTAGTAATTGTTGGACCGGAGGGATCCGGTCGTGGTTGTCCAAGAAAGCAAGGAGACCAAGGGGAAGTTCTGGTCTATTGTTTTGCTTGGGGTTTTTGTGTGTGTTTCGTGACCATCACTCTACCATTTTCCGATAATTGTGAACCTAGGAATTCGATCTTCGTGGGAACGATACTCGAGTCACTTTAAGGCCTCTTTTAAGAAATATTGAGCCTTAGAGAAGGATTTTTGCTTTCCTGTGCTACGACAAGTGGAGACCAGTACAAGGGGCACTTCAGGTCGACCCGACCTGAAGTTGAGGACTAGGAGGAGGTTTTGTACGTGTCCGTCTTTTGGGATTAGGGGTGCACCTATAAAGAATTATGAACTTCAGTTCCATTCGACCTGAATACCAAGCTGACAAATGTGTTCCTGCAATGCACTCTAATTATTTCATTCCAAGGATTCATTAAATGATTGATCATTCAGGTCGGTTCGACCTGAACCAAAATGAGACTGCATTATCCTTGCTTCAATTCAATTAACATATTCTGCATCAGAATCCAGGGAGCAAGAACAAGGAGTACCCGAAGGTCACAATCAAGCTTCTCTCTACTGTACAAGAGAGTTGCTACATTGCTAGGGAGTGGGTGGAGAGAAGGAAGTACAAGCACAAAGTGAAGATGGAGCTCCACGCCCTTGACGCAAATCTTGGGTTCATGACCTCCTTGAACGAGCTGAATCACGAGAAAAGGAGGGAGTTCAAAAGAAGTCAGAACTTCACGAGTGCCACCATGAACGTGCTGCTAGAGCAGCCAGGGAACGAATAATGGATGGAGGCAAAGCAGTCAAGAGCAAAGGGGAAGAGCGCTGAGGAGATGTCAATGTACGCGGCTGAGTTCTTCCGGGTCTTCCTGCAGCAGAGAAACAACTTTGTGCCCCCAAAATCCACTGCATACTATTGTCCATATGACGTTATGTATAAGTCGCACCAGGATTGGCCTAGAGGCGTGCTCACTGCAAAGAACGTGAAGGACATCAAGCTTGGAGTGTGGGACCTACGTTATACCCCGAATGTAGTGTCAAAGTCTAAGTGTACGCCAGCCGATCCATACTTCGCTGCAGTTGTCGAGTCCTTCCAAGAAAAGGGTCAACCCCTTCTCGAGGACATTCCGGTGTGGGTGTTCATTTGTTCTGACCTCACTGAGCAAACGCAGGCACTCCACTTCATAGACAGCAATCCCGCGTTGAAGGAGTATTCCATGAGTTTTTTTAACTACATTCCCTCACCCAATGAGCGTATCGGTGACTTGTCTGCATGAACCAAGAAGGCGGTGGAACCAATTTATCTGACCATCCTGCAGAGTCCAAGCAACGCTAGGACAGTGAAAATGAGGTCTTCCTATGATGCTCCCAACAGTGAAACATTCATGAGGCCCGGGGCTTACAACGAGCTAGAATTCAGAATTAACAATACTGAGCTACGAATGGAGTTTTTTCACAATCTTGTGAAGAAATTCTACGCTCCTGGAGCAAGCGTAATGTCATTCTTCGCTAGGTCAAAGTTCACATGTGCTGCGATGGTAAGCCTGAACGCAATTAATTCCACAATGTCATGTTTTGGCTATGGTTAAGGTCAATTCGACCTGAATAAAATTAATATGTATTTCATTCTTGTAATTATAAGGTGATAGATGTTAGGTCGGGTCGACCTGACTCGTAGCATTGACTGAAGTGAGTTGTTTCTTAGGTCGGCTCGACCTGACCGGTAGCATGGAGTGTCCAAGCCTCAACTTCAAGTCGGGTCGACCTGACCCAATCTACTGCTGACATTACTTGAAATACCATTGTATCCTCGTTAGGGAATTTTCATACCATCGCAGTCTGATGACACTGTGTGTGGCTTTGTAGATGAGTGGGATTAATGTGTTTGTTGTGGGGGACTCAGAGGAATCTGACTAGTGGACTAAAATTGCAACCACTGCAAAGAAACTGGATAAGAACAATTTTCTTCCAGAGGAATACTTTGTTGATGAGGGCAAATTCCCACGCCGACCATCGGGCTCAAGCACGTTGTCGTCATCAAAGCGCAAGGGAAAGGCAACTGGAGAGGCAAGCACGCCGTCCGGTCGGAGGTCATCTGCAGTCATAGTATGTGAGTCCTCGGACATCGATGGGGCAGCTGGTGATGACGACGACGACAACGTTCCCATAGATAGGAGCACCCCTCCAGTGATCCGCTTTCAAAGCATCCGGGGATCATCAGCGTTGTCGGGTCAACCGCCGGACTCGTCTACCATGCCGTCTCCAACCTCTAGGGAGAAGAGAAAGAGGGGAAGATCGCAAGCCAATGAGGACTATGAGGCGGAAATTGAAAAGCTGAAGAGGAGGCGGGAACAGGACCAGATGATGTTTGACAGATAGGCCAAGGAGATGGCGGAGTTGCGACAGTTTATGGTGGCAATGTCACAAAAGAACGACTCCAAACTCGAGGCCATTATCAATAGTCTTGGTGGGGCCATGCCTCTAGCATCCGTACAACCGTCTTAGGTTGACTAGGAGCTTTTGTTGTAGGGAGCGCCAGCAAGACCAACGATGAGTGGATCCTCAAGCTTACCCTCCACTCCACGATTGCTTGGGGTGCTTTTTGTCTCTCTCACTCCTCTTGTAGGTTCCGCAGATCCTCCAGCTCCTCCTCCTACTGAGGAGTGCCTCTCGACCCCTACACCTCCACCTGATGACGAGGACACGACATGAGTTCCACTTGATGGTGGCAGGTCCTCAGAGACCTTGGAGTCTAACCCGAAGATGCCCGCGGATCCTGCCATCGCCATTGATGATGATCGGAGTCATGCATTGGATGGCCAGGATGCACCATCAGGTTGACCACACAATCACTCAATGTCATTTGTATAGAATTAGCTCAACTCGAGCTGATTTGTGTCATAGATTGTACTTAGATAGAGGCCCTTAGTGTGGGAGACAAAACTTTTTGATAGAAATTAATTTTTTGGCAAATCCATATCTTCATGTAAAATGATGACTTTTTTGTACTCAATTTTATTAATCAATTATACGGATTTTCAATAAAAATTTTAAGTCTTATTTGTCTGGCCCTTCCTGAATTGCAGAACCTCCTCTATTGGCTATCTCAACTGGACTGAATGAACTTCCAAAATCTATTGCTCCTGTACAGCATGTACAAAGTCCACCATTTGGTTGTGGCACTATGGAAGCTACAAGTGGAGGTGCATCGGAATCTGAGTCCATGTACTTAGATGATGACATTTCTATTCCCGACGCTCAGCTTCTAGAGATTGAAATGCCGGACCCCATTGGATCGGCGTTGCCTTTGCGGGAAAAGGTAACCTCTTGCCCATGCGTCCTTGATCTCTGCGCTAATAGATACCTTTGTATTTATAGTCTGCGACGTTTGGATTTTGCCTTTTTCCTTGAGTTTCGAAATGTGTTAGTGCAGCTTAGTAACTAACTACACATTTGTCCGTTTGATAGTAGGGATCGGTTCCCCCATCTGAACGTGGAGATACGTCAAAGGATGTTGAGACAAATGGGTGACCGTCGCCGAGAAGTGGCTGAATGTTGTCTTGGACTTGAATGGAGTCTTGTGTATATGTGAAGACACCAAGTACAAGGAGTGGGCTGTGTATGTCGGGAATGTAGATCAACTGCACTCCGCCACGATTCCTGCGATTGTGGGACCGAAGGCGGTCTTTGTCCGCCCAAATTGCGCTCATTTTCTTTGTGAGTTAGGATTGATAGCACACGTTTCTATTTGGAGCTCAATGAAGAAGTTTACCGTTCAAAAAATCGTCGATTATCTTTTTGTCGGTCTGGATAAGCCCCGCATTATACTTGGACAAGAGTCTTGCACGACGCTCAAGTGTGAGGAACAAGGCCGGATAGTCACATTCAGGGAGCTAGGCACCACCAAGGACCTGTTCATGAAGGACGCGAACACCTTGTTTAATAATTTCAATGGGCAATTTCTTCGAGAGAATACTGTTATAGTTGATGACAATCCTATGAAGTACTTCATGAACAAGTCGGAGAACGTCGTTCTCTCCATCAGCTGGTCTCCCAAGGGTAACAGTCCCAGGGACTCATATTTGGACATGGTCCTTTTGCCCTGGCTCAGGCGACTTCACGTAGCTCGAGATGAAGGGTTGAAATCAATTCGCAAGAGTAGTGCAGGGAAGATTGGGCGGAAGATGTTGTATGATGAGAGAAATCGTGGCATGTACAATAGTCTTATGGATGCAGTCAGAGTGTCTTCAGCGTATCGATAGCGCATTGCAATTCATTGCATGTTCTTCAACCACGTTGATGCAGTGACTGTGTCATCGTCTAATCGGTGTTACGAGAGGGTAGTTTATTTATTGCTTTAGTTCAAGTCAAGTCGTGCTGAATGGCATATGGATTGTTCTCTGAGTTCCTAGTGAACTTCAGCTCGCCTCGACCTTAATGGCTCGTGCATTCGCATGTATGGTTAGAGATATATGTAATTTCTATAATATATTTTTTTCATGAATACCTTTCTATATTTTCTTCTTCATCTAGTTTAGGTCGGGTTGACCTCATTCGATGGCCAGGACTTCCTAAACTACATATTTGTTATTGGAGTTTGCTTGTAAATGTAATTACAATTACAATTTTTCTTTGAATTGTTCTAATCTCTTTCTTTTCTTAGAATTTGGAACGTCGTCCTCTCCTATTCGGCACACCAGTCTTCCGTGCACTGCATCAGCTAACTCATTCTTCGACTACGGGCAAAATCTAATTCTGAGTACAGGAAACTTCATGTGTTCGGCTGCCACTGCAAATTCGACAATGGACTTCTCCCTAAAGCCCGTTGATGATGGGGTGGTGGATAGTCCCCCGGGTTCAGCTCCACATCGTCCAAAATCATGTTCTCCATCGCCCATGAAGTCTAGTGATGTTTTTGCTACACCGATGTCGTCCTCACCTTGCGATAGAGCAACACAGCGGAAACTATATGGTGAGGACGTGGGTCCTTCCTCAGATGTTCAAGGAAGTATGAGGGCTTTCCAAGCTCATGGATTAAAAGCAAGTACAACCACAGGCCAAAGATGACAAAAGCAATCGTGGAGCTCAAGAGTAAATGACACGTATAGTACTTGTTCATAGTGTAGAGTCATACATTCATGCTTCATGAAAGCTCAATGTGCATATTACAAAACAACTCAGAGCTCGAGTGAATCACACTCGTAGCTTTTACAGTGTACATAGTGCAATGTAATGAACTACATTATCGGCCTTTATAGTTCATTGCCTGTAATATAGTGTCACTGGCCCTACTCAAGCATAGTTGGAGATGTATGGAACAACTCATGGTGTACAAGTGAAAGGTCAATATGAAAGTTTACCTTGTGGTTCTGATATTTGATTCCTACTTGTGTTCATCTTATTTTAATTCTTGTATGATTTGAATATTGTTTGAGGAATTCTCTTCTCCGTTTTTGAATGAAATTGGACTTCTGTAACTCTCATTTCGGTGGAATACTTTCATTTTAATGAATATTACGTTAAACTCCGTCATGTCTGTTTTCAGTAGTAGGAGCCGGTTCACGACCTGGGCTTCGGCAATAGCTTTATCCCTACCCTGACACCCAGAGAAATTGATACGGCCTCGGCAAGAAAATACAAGCAATGACGGAGACAACATACAAAACGAATCACATGACAATGGTACGCACTCACTCCGGGCGAGAAGGCAGGGTTGGACAGTGTTTTTGAAAGAATAAGAAATACAATTCTCAAGGGAAGAAGACGACCATGGCGGCTCCTACATGGCGGCCACATAGGGAACATGTGCTTCTCCAGAAACATTTCTAGCATGTGACTACTTCGGGACTTACAAATGACTCTCATGTGACTCCGACGTAGTCATCGACAACTCTAGAGACATAGAATCCAACTTTGAAGGGTCTTATGAATGACAAACGTATGACTTCTGGGCAAACAAATCCCTGGGATGCAGCGTTGTGTGTGGGAAACCCTATGAATGCGTTGCCTGTGTGCTTCGAAATTCGTGCAAAGAAGAGGTTCAGACTACAAGAGTACTTTCGCTCGTCTGCAGACTGATTCACGAGTCCTGTGCAAATTAGTAGCTCTTCCATAAGTACATGAACATGGCAAACGCAAAGACCTCAAATTACAGCGGAGGGTGCAACAATTCCACCGCCAAGGGTTGAACGCGTAGAGGCTTACAAAAATTGAGAGAGCTTTGTTGAGCGGAAGGGGTCGAGAACTTACAGCTCCGCTCTCGCTGCCAAGGCTGGAGCAGCCATCTCTTACACCCGGAGGACGTTCTCGTCACGTAACTTTTCGTAAATTTCCTTCTCAGGCGGCGGACTCTCCAGAGGTGGATTCTGCAACGTTGCTTCCATTGTGCGGTGTAAGTCTTCTGAACGTTCTCCCTTGCACTTGGGTTCACGATGAACCTCGATCTATCGTGCAATTGCCCGATTACCTAGTCATCAGCGTCGTTGGAATCCTCGTTCAAGGGCGGAAGCTCTTCTGCCTTTGCAATCGTAGCATAGAGAGAGAGTGAGGCAGAGTGGGAGTCGCAGGATTACAAGGAGGGAATGAAGGACCACTTCAACAAATTAATGGAAAACCGCTCAAAACCCCGGGCTGTGACTGTGGAGGAACAAATGCAGCACGCAATGGAATTTGAGGCATGGAAAGCAGTCGAAAATAGAGAAGGTGCTGTAGGGGACCCCTCCAAATTTTTTGGCCTGAAGAGGTTGAGCATTCTATTTAGATTGCCATACTGGAGGGTAAGTGTCTGAATTTTGACCTTCTTGAGTAGAACGCCTTAGGTGGAACTCGTACATGACTTTGCAATCACTCGTAAGTTCCTTCCAAGTCATTTACGAGTTACCTTTGTACAGATATGTCAACACATGACTACAAAATGACTAATATGTAACCTGGTTGCATCCGTGGACTTCTACCTAATCTGTTGGTCATGTTTGCATGGCCAGTATCTTCTCATTCGCTATATGCTAGACCTCATACATTGCAAAATGAATTTGGCCAAGAACTTCCTGAAAACCATATCAAAGAAGAAGGACACAGTGAAAGTGCGGAGGGATCTGCAATGCTGGAATGTTAGGAGGCACCTCTGGCTCGCTCCACACCCACGTAAGGCAGGAAAGATGGTGAAGCCACGAGCATCTTATGTTTGTCCGAACAAGAGTTTGATAAGTTTGTGAAGTGCATATAGGATTTGAAAACACCTGTGGGGTACTCCTCAGACCTTGGCAAGTGTCTCCGCAAGAAGAATTTTGGTGGCCTAAAGTCCCATGATTACCATATTCTAATGCAGCAAATTATGCCACTAGCTCTTCGTGATTTGATGGAACAAAGACCTCGTATGGCTATTATGAGAATGTGCAGGGTATTTCATCGCTTAGCCACAAAGGTATACAATCCAGCAGACTTTCCGTCTCTCGAAGCAGATGTGGCAGAGAGCATGGCCCTTTTAGAGATTGAATTTTCACCTTCATTTTTTGACATAATGACTCACCTTCCATACCATTTGGCAAAGGAGTTGGACTTATGTGGTCCAGTTAGTACGAGGTGGATGTATCCAGTGGAGCGCTACATGAAAGTAATAAAGAACCACATCCGAAACATGGCACAACTGGAGGCATGCATGGCAGAGGGGTACTTAAAAGATGAATGCATTGGATTCATCACGGAGTACCTGCAGAACTTCGAGGGCTCTCACAGGCATGTGTGGGATGAAGATGAAGAATATAGAGATGCTAAGGAAGTTTTGCAGGGGGCAGGAAAACCGTATGTGATGAGTTCCGAGTTGAGAGATGTGGCCCACCACTATGTGCTCTCCAATGCTACGGCCATGCAGGATTATTTCATGTAAGTAGTGGAGCTCACTCTTCCATGTGATATTGTGATCCACAGACGTGAAGTCTTTTGTGTATGGTAGGGACAGTGTGACCTGGAATCTAGCGGAGTTCCGCATTAGTTGTAGTGGAGTCAAATCACTACAACAATAGCAGTGTTTTATGACTGCAGAATCATGACTGAGGATGATTAGCGACTGCTTGCAGTCATATTCTTGAAGGCCAACACTTTGGAGAGAAATATGACTGCAAAATATGACTACTAGTCATTTTTACGCCTTGTACTTCACAAATGCATATTATACGGCCATTAGGAATACCAAAGTACTTCATAGGGAACGTAAGAAACATGTTTGGGAACGTTGAGTCATATTATCAATTATATTTTCATAGTAGTGAATTTTTTTTTGTTTTGGGCAATTCAAGAAAAATACGGGCAATTCTAAAAAAAATATAAATAAGCCATCATTTAAAATTTTGAAATCCTAATCACCTACTTTTTCAAATTTTGAATCCTAGTCACCACTTTTTTAGTGTTTTGAGACCCTAGCCACTATTTTTTTAGGGTTTTAGAACCCTAGCCGCCACTTTTTAGGGTTTTGAAACCCTAGCCGTCACTTCTTGTGGTTCTTCTTCCTTACCTTCTATTGTCTCTTAGCTCTCATTTGTTGTTGCTTTTTGTTGCATCTCAACTCTTGTTTCTTGTTGCTCATTACTTCATGTTTCTTGCTTCTTATTATTGCATCTAAATTCTTTTTTTCTCTTGCATTTGAACTCTTTCTTCTTTTTAGTTCTTGTTTTGTAGTTCTTGTTTTGTAGTTCTTGTTTCTTATTTTTTCTTATTGCATCTACACTCTCATTTCTTGTTGTTTCTTGTTATGTCTTAGTTGGTGCTTTTTGTTTCTTCTTGTGTTTTAGTTGTTGCTTCTTATTTCCTCTTGTGTCTTAATTGTTACTTCATGTTGTGTCTTAGTTGTTGCTTAGTTGTTGCTTAGTTGTTGCTTCTTATTTCTTGTTGCATCTTAACTTTTACTTCTTGTTATTTCTTAATACTTATCTTTTTTTTCTTGTTTCCTCCATCATCAATCTTATTCTTCCTATCCTAAACTTGAGCTACATATTTTGTATTGTTATAAGCCTTTGAAGGTTGAGCTTTGTTGTTCAATCACTAAAAATTAACCTCTCATTTCTTTAATTGTATATGCAGGCACCAAAAGTTGAAACAAAAACATTGGAGGTTACTTACAACCCAATGAAGCCATCTTCACATTATTGTAAGAATTGTAGGCCTTATTGGATTGTGTGAATGATTCATTATGATATATATATTTTGTATTAGTGACTAATAAATGTCAATGAAGATAGTTGTATTTGTTCTTGCATTTTCCTTTTTTAATATGATTATCTCTCATACATCTCTAAAATCATATATTATGTACTTATTTTTAATTGCATGAGACTTTTTATTCAATTGTCAAATCATTTTGATATATGATAGTTATATATCATGTCCATTTAAAATGCATTAAAAATGTGATTGTAGTTAGTAATATGACTAACGAGAGTCGTATTCTACATCATTCAAAAATATGACTTATGAGAATCATTTTTCACATTAACAAGAATATGACTCACCGCAGTCATATTCCACATTACTGCAAAATATGACTCACCCTAGTTATATTCCATGTAACCAAAAAATATGACTCATTGCAGTCATATTCCATATTACTACAAAATATGATTAACCGCAGTCATATTTCACATGACTGCAAAATATGACTCACTGCAAAATATGACTCACCGCAGTCATATTCCACATCACTGCAAAATATGACTCACCGCAGTCATATTCCATGTTACTGCAAAATATGACTAACCACAATCATATTCCATGTTATCAAAAAATATGACTCACCACAGTCATATTCCAGGTCATCAAAAAATATGACTCACCACAGTCATATTCCACGTCATCAAAAAATATGACTCACCACAGTCATATTCCACGTCATCAAAAAATATTACTCATCGCAGTCATATTCCACGTCATCAAAAAATATGACTCGACACAGTTGTATTCCACGTAGGATTTTTTTATTTGCCCGGGCAACCCAAGAAAAAGTCAAAAACCCTTAAGATAGTCAAAGTATATGCCTAGTTGGCATACTATGGCTAAAAATGGATATTTATACCCCTCAATTCATATGACTGCCAATATGACTAATGTCTGAAGCGATTGCTTCTAAACGACTGGAATCAGTCATATTCCGAGTCATCTACAGTGATTTCTGTATGAATCATATTTTTTGATTTTACGACTCACTGCAGTCATATTTTGCAGTTATAAAACACTACTTTTGTTGTAGTGAATTTAAATCACGATGTAATGAATGACTCACAGTCGACATAAAAGTGACTACTGCGAGTCACGAAGAAGTCATAGACCCTCGACTGCCCAATGGAAATTATTCCTGAAGTGTAGTTAGTGCGTTTTGTTGCATCTATTTCAGAGTGTGGATCGTCCGCTTGTGGTTGAAATTGGATTTCCGTGGATTGGCCAAGATGTGGAGGACTGAATCACAAGAGAATCCGGGCACCCCATCCCTAGCTGATTAGATGCAATGCAAAGTGGGAGAGTCGGACTTGGATTTGCGCAACCCAGAACACATGGATTGTTTTCTCCTCAACAAGAAGCCGTCGCAGAGAGCTACTAGGTATGCACGAGTCACAGCATTTGGCAACCACTTTAGAGTGGAGGATGACAGTACAAGATACTTGTTGAGTTACAACAATGGGGTAGCGTCCATTTTTCACGAGAGTGTTGGAAATGTTGAGGAATCCTTTGTGAACTACGTGGGAGTACTTCAGGATGTACTTGAGTTGGATTATGGTTCGTTGAGTACAAAGATAATTCTACTGCGTTGTGAGTGGGTGAAAACAGTAGACAATCGAGGTAACCCTACGTATACGAAGGACGCGGCTAGATTCCTTGTAGTGAATGTCAGAAGTGAAGCAAATAGATTTTATTTATTTCAAATAGAATTTGAAGTAAGAAATCCATTCATAATACATTTTCTTTATTCTGTGGGGTAGAAATAGAGAAATTACTAGAGTTATGGATTAACAACTGTAGGGGCTCTTAATTGCGGTAAAATGATTAAGGAGGAAATTTGCACTTTCCGTCCTAACCAAAAAATGGAGCCTGGAGAGTTGTCCAAAAAGTATTTTCAAAGACTTTTTGTAGTATCGGAACTAGATCCGGAATCAATCCGGAACTATTCCGAACTAACAGATCCGGATGAAGATCTGGATAGGATCCGGATGAAGATCCGGATAGGATCCGGAATCCGGAAAATGATTCGGAACAGAGGTCTCATACTAGGCGGCAATGAAGACGACTCCGGCTGGAAGCGGAAAGGACGGATTCGGGAAAGGGCGGATCCGGAACGGACAATTCTGGAATGGATCCGGAATTTAGGACGTTCCGGAAATTTAGGACGTTCCGAAAATTTAGGAAGATCTGGATTTATAGGATTTGATGCTAATCTTTCCGGATATTCCGGGAGGTTCAGTGATTGGTTGCCTGGATTCCCGGGTTTCCTTTTCAGACTTTTAGGAGTTGACTTTAGATTTTCAGTTAGTATTTAATGGCAGGCCAATTAGTGGTCTGCCATTCTATTCCATCTCAATTCCATCTTAGTGCTTTCACGTATGTATTTCAATTTTTTTTTTAATCTAAGTTAGCTAGGGTGCCTCTAGCTGCACTTTGCTCAAACAGAGTCTTTGGCTAAGTGTATGAGTGTGTGATATATCCTTGTAATGGAGAAAGAGAAGGGAGGGAGAGGAGGAATCCGGATCTTAAGCTACGTATCTCTTGGGTTTTGAGCTAGTTAGGAGGGATGCAAGCTGAGTAAGAGAGTGTGAGCGTTACGTGCCTTTAAATTGCCTGAACGGCGATCTGGGTAAGAGAGGTAGAGGTCCCTGCGAGTCCGGAACCGGGGAGGTTCCGTGCGGAGATAAGCGACCGCTAGAGGAAAAGATCTCCCCCTACTTCGGAAGGTCTACCAACCTCCACCTTAGTACATTGTCTTCTGTTTGAAAATCTACTCCCTTGGGTTTATGAATTCGGATCCGTTGTTGTAGTACGAGAGGTGTGAGAATTTCTTTGTGTGACCTGTTTCCAGATCAGCCAATCCGAAAACTGTGAGAGAATACTCCTCCCTCCTTCTACAATTGTGTTGTCTTGGGTGTGTTGTTAATTAGGATTTGGGTGTAGAGAGGTTAGTTACACAAGTGGTGAGTCCCCACCCCTTTCTAGACCAAGGGCGGACCCTCTAAGGGTAAAACAGAGGTAACCAAAACCAGGAGTTAGAAAAGACAGAACTAGGTTCTGGAGGTGCTCGAAATCCGGAATGGAATCCGGAATGTACTAAGTTTCCGGAACAAGGTAGGGAAGTGAAACAAGGGGGATTAAGTGAGTAGTCATGATCCGGATATCATACTAGAGTTCCCTGGAACGATAATTCGTATCATCTTGCAACAATTTGTCGTTGTAAGGATATTTACGGCTAACTACGCGTACGATAGTGAACTTTCGGCACAAGTTGCCTCGTTTGGCAGACCCATTCATTTTCCCAAGCCAAGCTACTCAAGTTTTTTTTTCAAACGTTACAGGAAGACCGGGGTGGAAAGTTGTGCTACGTAAAGCGGCACGAGCTCGACGAGAGGTTGTTGACACAGCCGATGCATTTATGAACACAACAGTGGAGAGTGACGGACTTAGAGCCCCCCGTAACCTGCCAACTCCAACCGAAACAGTAAATTTAATTAGGGCCATAGAATTGTCGGAGGAAGACAACTTGTTAGCACGGGCAGGATATTAGTGTCTTTCCAGTACATGAAGCAGTCGTACATGCTGCCACCCTTGCAGAGCATGTACTGATGATTAGAGGTTTAGCCTTCTTTTTTAGCTTACAAAATTTTGGGATAAAGTTGAGAAGAACCTCTCACAAGTGATCCTTGACAGGAAATCTGTAGGGACATTAGACGAAGGAGCTCGCTGTTTGATCCTTTTTGATGATGGAAAACGTAATGGAACATATCCTTCCACTCTTGAAACTATATCGAACATTAGGAAGGTGGTACGAGCTTACATTGGAGCCCTGCCAAAATAATGGCGTAATTTTAGTGGTGGTCTTCGTGAGTGACCTCTATTCCTTTGAAATGTTTATTATATATTGGAATTGCACCTCGTACTTAAGTCTTATCGAGCTTGGACGTTGCTACTTAAGCAATAGATGAATAACCTGAGCATTGATATCACTACCTGAAAGTGAGTGTCCCCAATGACTATAAGATGACTTCCAAATGACTGTATTAGTCATTTGTTAGACTTTCGAAAGTCAGCACTGACACTCGTCGTTAGTAGCGAAGAAGGAGCTCGCTGTTTGATCATTTTTGATGATGTGAAACATGATGGAATATATTCTTCCACTCTTGAAACTATATCGAACATCACGAAGGTGGTAGAAAGCTTGTACTAAAGTGAAAATGCTGAGAAGAAGCTGTTGCAAATGATCCTTGAGAAGAAATTTGTGGGAACGTTGGACTAAGAACTCGTTGTTTGATCATTTTTGATGATGCCAGGGTGATGGAATATGTCCTTCCACTCTTGAAACTATATCGAACATTAGGAAGGTAGTATGGAGCCTATACTTGAAACCCATTATAATAATGGCGTCATGTCGTTATGTTGGTCTCTGTGAGGCACCTTCGTTCCTTCTAAATGTCTAGACGTACACCTTGTAAACTACGCTCATATGTCAGACATTCTGGGGTCACCCAGTAGAAACGTCAAAGTCACGTACTAGAAGCCCCGGAATGACAGGTGTCCATGTCAGCCTCTTCATGGCCCGGTGATGGCATTAGAAATCGAGGTGTGTCTGCAAAGACCTAGAGTAGGGACATGTTCAAAATTTTTCACTTCCTGTCCAAAGTCCGCCACAGCGGGCACTTTTACCCACCCAAAATCATAAAGTCATTTCTTACTCACTACAAAGACATGCGAAGTCGTATTTGCTGACTTCAAGTAACTTTTTAATGACTACTTTCAAAAAACGCTGACCTACCTCAGTTCCCGCCATGTTTTCGTTCCTAGTTTGGACGCGAAACCGTGGATGAAAGTCCACCTTCATTGCATCCTCGTCCCTAGTTACACAGAATGACTGCCAAATGACTGTTCCGATGTTGCTGCCCTAGTGCTGGTGCAATTATAGAATTCCCAGTCATTTCTTAGTTGTTCCGGACATCTAGTCACTCTACAGTCATTTCCTGCAGTCATTTATTCACTGTTTTTTTTGTAGTGATACCACATTTGGAAGGAGAAGAAATATTTGGGAGTACAAAGAGGAGGCTTGACATACCTATTGGTGATGCAAGAGATTCACATAGACCAGACAAAGTGAATTTATCTCAACCCCATATTCGAACAAGGTCAATAAAGGCATCTGCAGAATCATTGGAGGGCAATGGAGAACGGAGCCAAGTCAATGCTTTCCAATATGTGACGATAGCATTTGAAAGCGACTGTGATACATCAAAATGGCACATTGTGAGGATCAGTCACAAATCAAATGTTAAATGTTCAGCTCAACAATGGACATCAAATATAAAGTGTACCTCAAAGATTACAAAGGGAAAGAACGGAACCCCAGCTCCCACCTACCGCAGTAGGAAGGAAGAATATGGGACTAAGCGGGAGGTGGTTGTGGACTTCTGGTTTGTTGGGATAACATTGAACGATGTGTGAGAGGGACCAAACGCAAGTGGGTCATTGATAGGCCTGATGTACCCGAGGTTTGGCTTGTTCTAAGTGGAACTAACCTCAATCAAGAAGAAACTTTGTTATTGCAGCATGCAAGTTTCCACCTCCAAGAACGCCCTTCATTGTCGCTACAACAACTCTTCACCATGTCTACGATTTTTGAGCCTATCTTTTATGACTAGCCATGTCCACCAAATCCAGATTCTTATCCAACAGTGAAGAACAACCAAACTATTAAAAGAATTGCAAATGTTCCAACTATACAACAACGAAACAAATGGGAAAGTGCTCGGAATGTTAAATGACAAATTGTAGGAGTGACTCTACTGCCATTTCCTAGCTTTGGGGCAATATTGGTTTTGGAGACTAGAATTGACCCTAGGAAGAACTGTGGGAATGTGATCCCACATGCTAGACCTAGAAAACTAGCATTGAACTGAAAATTTTCAAATTTATTTCCTTAAAAATGAAAGTTTTGAGTTCCAATAGGAGATTAGAAGGATTTGAAAAATACCTGAACTCTGGATCCAAAGAATCCCTATTAGGTGTAAGAAACCTAATTCTAGAAACCTAAAAAGTTCCGGAAACCGGATGACGGCGCCAGCCCTAAACCGGATCCGTATAAGGGTTAGATTTTGCCGTCAAAACCTCTCCCAAGTTTTTCGTCCATCCGTCTGGACCAGTATAAGACAAGCACTGTAGCCGGCGGCAGGCACAGTTGTTTGCTTGCTACTTGACATTTCTATTTTCCTGCCCTCCCAAGCTCTTATAATTTTCGGTAGATTGAAGGACTGTGTGAGTTGCAATCGTGCAGGGGTGTTCCGGACTGACCTTCTGTGAAAAAGAGAGTTAGGAAGAGGTTGTGAGAAGCTCTTCGTGTGTACGATATGTCTTCTAGGGCAAGCCGGCATAGGATGAAGGAGGAGCCGGAGGACTCAGACAAGCCGACTCTAGCGCCGCCACCGCGGATGAAGACAATTCCGGTGCAACGAGTGGTGCCGAAAATTCCAACCGATGAGGTCCAACTGGAGCGTCTTCGGAGGAACCTCACCAACATGGGATGTGAGGGATTGATGGATGTCCCTTGGGGCATCCGGGAGGAGAGTCTGGTGGCAGACCTGTTGCGCCTCGAAAGTGGTATGTAGTGATTAGTCGGACCAGTATTCCTCCAATTAACCCTTAATTTTCATTAAAGGCCCACTTAGAGTAAACCGCTCCGGAATCGTTCCCACAGAGACTCGAGGTTCACGGATTCTAGGCTAACTTCGATCTAAGCTTTCACTTTCTCTCCTACTTTCTAATCCGGACTAGCGGTCTGGTCCGGCCACAAGTGCCGGATGGGTTCCGGAAAAATCCGGAAACCTTTCAGTTGACCCTTCCGGGATCCCTGGGTTTAGGTGACAAGTGGCCAGATCCACCGTCCGGATGTTTACCGTGTCCGGAAACACCCCCTCTCTTTCAATATCTAATACTGATGCTAACTTAACTCTCAAGGACCGAAAGTATCCTCCTATTCCGTCTCCTCACAAATCTGGAATGCTTACCAGATTAGGTCACGCAGGGACGGTCAAGGAATACAACGACATTCTAGCCTCAACCTGACACTGAGCCTCCTGTCGACCGGGTGGATATCCTCGCACTCTCTTGGGCGCTATGCCGGGGCTTTGACTCCGTCGATGGGGAATTTTGGCATCCGGAATTCGGGCACGTCTTGCAAACTCCTGTCCACAGAAGTTGCTAGCAGCCTCTCAGATACCCTTACACCTAAGGTCGTATCCTACCCTCAAGCTATACCGGCATCCAAGCAGATAGTATACTAACACTACTGTCAAAACAATCCGGTCGATCTCCTCCTCAAGCCAGTGACGTCCAGAACCCACTCACAATGTCGACTCTTGCTAATCAAGGTAAGTTCTCAGCATCTAGAAAGAAACACGAATGGACTCACACACCCCACAAGCATGTACCAAATACAAGAAGTAAGGGAATGGAAAGCCTCCAAACACTTGAATTAAGCTCAAAAGGTACAAGCTGAAAATAATGGGACGGATGTGAATGCCTACAAAGGTCCATCAAAACCTAACTTATACTAAACCTAACATCATCCTAAAAATCCCACAAAACATTCCTACTGGTCCGCTAGATTTCCGGTAATCTACTAGATCCTATTTTTTCGGCTTTGACGACCGGACTCCGGTATTGTCACAAGTATGTACAACACTGCCCCCCCTATTTCTCTGCATCCTTATCCGTAGGAGGAATAAAGTCTTTTAATGAGTCCAGGCTTATCTACTTCCGTCTACTCCCTGGAGAAAACAAATTAGGGCCCCTTGCTCCCCAACTTGGGACTTCTACGATATTGGTGCCTCTGTCTATACTCCGGGTTCCGACTATTGGAAATTTCGGACTTCCTCAGGAATCCTTCTGGGTCTGTTTGTAGCGGGGAGAAGATTGTATCGGTTGAGTGCCCCTAGTCTCCAGAGGAGTACTTATAAGATCAATGATCGGGGTCTCCTGGAGGAGGTCCTCATTGCCTTTAGGTACCATAGTACCCCAATCTACTCCTTCTGGTCTCCCCAGTGGTGGTGCAGGTTCCGTCACAAGTGGTACCACCAACGATTCTTCTATAACAATAGGTTCCAGAACATTACCTTCCGTAACCATCAAATATGTATTGAGGAGGGAGGAGGAGTTACTGGATTTGGCTCCGATAGGGCCAAATACTCCACCATGTCCCGCATCTCGGCTCGTGATGCGTCCATCTGTCTTGCGTGCTCCAGTAAACACTTGACAATGGGTACCCGACTTGAGCTTACGGCTACGTCGAAGTCAGCCTCGAACAACTAGGCTTTGTTGATGTAGTCCGCCGAAACTTCCAAGGAATTCCGGAGCCGGATCACACCCTGGCGCAGTGCCTCTATCTGCCGGCGGTGATCTTCTCCCATGACTCTAGCCGCCTCTTGGGCTGTTCGCAACTTGCTCTTCAACCTGACGCACTTGAATTCCGACTCCTAGGCTTGTTCCAGCAAAGTCCGTTTTTTTACTCGTAAAGTGCCCGCCTCCGTCACCAACTTCTTTTGCTCCTCTATTAGGAGGGCGTTTTGTCTCTCCGCCACCACCAAAGCGTCCATTCTCCGGAAGATGGCATTCCGGTCGGTCAGTACCATCTTCCAAGACACCCGCTTGAGGGTCTCCTTGTAGTTGTGGAGAACCTTCATGAGATCGTTAGCCCGCCATATGATGTGCTGGGTCATTTCCGAAATATCTTCCATAGGCGACCCCCCTAATTGGAGTTTGGTCCTCTCTTCCTCCTCTGTAAGTTTGGTCCGTGAGGGACCGGACTCTATCTGAGAAGGTCCAACTTCCGGCTGAGAAAGTCCGGCCCCTTTCGGAGCAGGTCCAGCTTCTTCCTTCCTCTCCGGAGCGCCTTCCTCCATTGGCTCTGACTCGGGAGGATCCTCTGTTGGCATTGCCGGTGGAGTCTTTTGCCGCCAAGCCTTTTTCTGCAGAGGAGTGGGCGGCTCCTCGTCCTCCGTCTCTCCGTCATCCGGTCCTTCCTAGGGAGAGGGTTCTTCTCCGCCATACTTCTGGAGCTGAATCAACTCCCGGTAAGCGTCCTTCTTGTTTGTCTTGAGTAACAAGTGGAGGGAATACAAGTGGGAGGCATAAGCCGGAAGAGGGCTCCCACTCTTCTTCCCCTACCAGAAGGAACATACAAGGTCCCCTACTAATTCGCAGATGACAAAGGCCCAATCCATCATCAACTTTCTTTGAAGACTCCCTAGGATGGTGGAAGCTACCTTGGCCACCACTCGTCTTGGCTTGGTCGGGTGAAGGATAGGATTGAGAAACGCTACCACATCCCAATATTCCGGCTTCACTAGGTCCGAAACCTGGTGACCATCCTTTAGGTTTGCCGGTGCCCGAAACTCGCCCTCCATGCATTCTTGGTTCTTCTCCATGACTTTGTCCGGTGCCTCCCGAAACCCGTAGACAGCTCTCCACTCTTCGACCGTCCATAGTTCCGGCTTCGCCTAGAGGGTGGTATCCAGGATACCACTTTCTGATCAAATTATATCCGCCACTAAACTCTCCTCACGGATGCTCCAAGGGACATCCATCAAACCCTCACACCCCATGTTGGTGAGTTTTTGTCGCAGGTGCTCCAGCCGGACCTCATTTGTGGAAATTTCCGGCACCACTTGCATTAGCGGAATTGCCTTTGTCCGAGTCCTCCGGTAGCTCCTTCAACTTGCGCCAGCTTACTCTGGAAGACATTATTCCTACAAGGGACCTCGCACAATCTCTCCTTATCCCTCTTGCTCACAAAAAATCACTCCGGAACCCCTTGCACGATCACAACTCACACAGTCCCTCAATTTACCAGAAATTTCTAAGAGCAGGAAAGGCAAAAAACACAGGTGTAAGAAAGCGAGAAGGCAATTGTGCCTTCCACCGGCTACAGTCCTCTTCTTATACTGGCTAGACGGATGGCCGGTCGGACTAGAATACGGGATAGGTTTTGGCGGCAAAAACCTAACCCTAGTACAGATCCGATTTCCGGCTTCTAGGACCGGCGCTGTCATCTGATTTTCGGAATTTTTTAGGGTTCCAGAATTAGGTTTTTATACCTAATGAAAATTTTCCGGATCCGGAATTCCGATATTCCTGAAACCTTTCTAGTCTCCTATGGGAACTCCAAAAATCTTTCCTTTTAAAGAATAAATTTTGAAATTTCCTATCAAATGCTAGTGTTCTGGATCTAGCATGTGGGATCACATTCCCACATGGTATCTTGGATACCACCCTCCGGGCCAAACCAAAGCTATGGACGGTGGAGGAGTGGAGAACCGTCTACGGGTTCCGGATGGCGCCAGACACGGTGATGGAGAAAAATCCCGAATGCATGGAGGGTGAGTTCCGGATGGCAGCGAATCCAAAAGAGGGGTACCAGGTCTCAGACCTGGTCAACCCAGAATACCGGGATGTGGTAGCATTTCTCAACCCTATCTTCCATCCGACCAAGTTGAGGCGAGTGGTGGCTAAGGTAGCTTCCACCATTTTGGAGAGCCTCCAGGGAAAAATGATGATGGACTAGGCGGTCATCATCGGTGATCTGGTAGGAGATCTCGTGCATTCTCTCCGGCAGGGGAACAAAGGTGGGAGCCCTCTTCCGGCTTATGTCTCCCACCTTTATGTCCACCATTCCTTGCTCAAGGTAAATGAGGAGGACGCCTATCAGGAGTTAATTCAGCTCCAGAAGTACGGAGGAGAAGAATCCTCTCACTAGGAAGGTCCGGAGGACGAGGAGACAGAAGACAAGGAGCAGTCTACTCCTCTAAAGAAACGAAACCAGTGGAATGCGACTCCACCGGTGAGGCCAACAGGGGAGTCTTCCGCCCTGGAGCGGAAGGAGGAAGACACTTCGGACCGGACAGAAGACGTTCTGGACCAGCCAAGAGCCGGCCCCTCTCAGTCGGAAGCTAATCCCTCTAGGACCAATCCTCCGGAGGCAGAGGAGGAAGAGAGAACTGAGATCCGATTGGGGGGATCAACCTATGAAGATATTTCGGAATTAGCCCAGCACATCGTGTGGCGAGCAGACGACCTCATGAAGATTCTCCAAAACTATGAGGAGACCTTCAGACAGGTGTGCCGAAAGATGGCCCTTATCGACTGGAACGTCATCTTCAGGAGGACGGACGCTCTAGTGGCGGCCGAGAAGCAAAATAGGTTTTTAATCGAAGATCAAAAGAGGTTGGTGACGGAGGTTGGCACTCTACGAATAGAAAACCGGTCATTGTTGGAACGAGCCCAAGAGTCGGAGTCCACTTTGCCCGGTTGGAAAACAAGTTGCGGATGGCCCAAGAGAAGGCCAAAATCATGGAAAACGAGCACCGCCGGCAGACGGAGGTGCTAAGCTGAAGTGTGATCCAGCTCCAGAACTCCTTGAACGTCCTAGCGGACTACATCAATAAAGCCCGGTTGTTCAAGGCCAACTTCGACGTAGCCGCAAGCTCAAGTCAAGTTCCCATAGTCAAGTGTCTGCTAGAGCAGGCAAGGAGGATGGACGCCTCACGAGCAGAGATGCGGGAATTGGTGACACGCTTGACACCCGCGGAGCCAAATCCGGTAGACCCTCCTCCTTCCTCTCCCGCATATACGTTGTCATTTCCGAAGGACATTGTTCTTCCGGAAACCTCCATTGCAAAAGTGTCGCCGGTGGTACCTCCTGTACTGGAGCTATCGCCCCCACCCGAGAGATCCAGAGAGGATTGGAGCGCCATTGTGCCAAGGGGAAGTGAGGATCTCCTTCAGGAGAATCCGGTCATTGATCTTACGGTTACTCCTCCTCCGGAGACAAGAGGAACTCGGTCGGTTCAATCTTCTCCGCGTATGAAAACCACCTGGAGAGATTCCCGAGGAAGTCCGGAAATTCTGGTAGCCGGAACCCGGAGTGTAGACAGAGCAACCAACATTCTTGCAAGTCCAAGTTGGGGAGCAAGAGGTCCAAGTGGGTTATCCCCGTGCAGTAGCCGGAAACAAATGTACTTGGACTTGTTGAAAGACATTGCACCTCCCCAAGGAAAAGGATAAGGGAGAATAGTAAGTAGTTCTATACAGTCTTGTAATAGTACTGGAGTTCGGTTGCCATACCGAAAAAATAGGATTTAGCGGATAACCGGAAATCTAGCGGACCAGTAGGAATGTTTTGTGTGATTTTGGAGATGAGGTTAGTTTTAATATAAGTTAGTTTTGATGGACCTTTGTGGTCACTCACTCACCACATTATTTTTAGTTTGTACCTTTTGGACTTAATTCAAAGCATTTGGAGGCTTTCCATTCTCTTCCTTCTTATACTCGATGCATACTTGTGTGGATGTGGGTCCATTCGTGTTTTTTTTCCGGATGCTGAGAACTTACCTTGATTAGCAAGTGTCGATGCTGTGAGTGGTTCCAAACATCACTAGATTGATGGGGAGATCGACCGGATTGTTTCAGTGTTAGTGTTAGTGTGTTGACCACTTGGATGCCGGTATAGCCTGAGGGTTTAGGGTTTATTCATGCACCTAATTATAGCTTCAATGAGTTGAAGGTACTACTAGTTCAAGTAGGGATCATCATAGATCCAAAGTAGGCATGGCTTCTTTTTGGAAGTACTTTCATTCATATTGTATTTTTTCACGTACATTGCAATTGAAATGATATGAAACAGATGGAATAAAAGTAATTATTGATGACACAAAAGAGAGACATATTTCATGAATTAAAAATATTGTTGATGGTTCAAAAACATAGGTACCTTATATCTAACTACACCCGTTCCTATTTATTCTTTGATTTATCTCCTTTTTCAATCCAATCTTTACCTCCAATTTTTTTTCACTTTTTTACTTCATTTGAATCCTCACCTTCATCTTTTTTGTATTATTTCTTTTTAAAATGTGTTTTTCTTTTTTTGTATTGTTGTCTGTTTTCTTCTACAATTTAGTCCAACATGTCTACAATGTACTTGTGGGCATGATGTGGCACTGAATTATAGATACCCTAAAATTTTTTTTACAATTGAAAACTATATTGCCCTTAATCCTTATAAATGAAAAAGAGATTTCTACCACAATGATTTTAGGTGGACACCTCTCCCTTACCCATAAGTTGTCCACTCATCCTCTATGTGCCCACTTGTAAAAGTATATGTTAGAAATTGCAATTGATATGGATAATTTTAAAGTCAGTATTATCCATATTGTTTTGAGCTAGTCCAAAAATACAATTGACTATTGGCAAAGTGACACGAGTATAATGTAACTAAAGCAGCTAGCAAGGTTTTTGCTACAACTTTAACAGAAATTGCCTAAACTTTGCACATAACTTTAAAAGCCTCAATGCATACCACAAAAAGTTTGGGCCAATAAAGTACAAAATTTTATACCAATCCATGATTATAGGGGACACGGTCATAGGTCACAAAATTTACTACAAACAGTAATTTTATTCAATTTTTGGAAAAAATTAGTCCCAAAATTTTTTACGGCAGAATTTTCCAAAAAAAAGCTTGGAGGCTCACTACTTTTGAACTTCATGCTCGCAGCTCGCAAGCTCACAGCTCCACGCTCGAGCACTAGTGTCATTGAGTTTATACCAATTCATTTGTATTCTCTCTATACTAACAATAGGTTTTCTTTTTAGATGACCCACATAGATCCGATTGAAAGGTTATATATTAAATAGATGTTAGATGTAGACATGGCGTAGTACATTTCCCACAAGTGTTCTAAAATGTGGTTAAGCTTTGCAACAATAATTAGTTTGCCAAACTATAACTACTACTAATAGTGAAAGTCAAATCATGTGAGGCCTTTAGTTGATAGAAAACGAGACCATGTGGTCATAATAGGCAATAGTGCACCTTTATAGAATGAAAAGTAGTCCTCAAATGACTGCTTTTTTTGATGTGTGAGATGTTACCAGATGTCTTCCATGACATTAGTAGTTTGGACCACATTGTCCCCATCAATGCTTCTCAAAACAGTATTGTAATATTCCAGATACATTGGAGGACAAAAATACTAGTATTGCGTATCGTGCGTCACATTCTGTTTAATGTCAGTGTTATGTGTGTAGATGCTTACATTCTTGTACATCATTATATATTTTGCATGTGTAGATTGCACTACCTGTAATTTTGTCAGTACTAGTTTGATTAAGGCAATGAAATGCATGTTGTATATCTTGCATCTAAAGGTGACATTCCCGATTTCCCATATACTTGAAGACATCCTTGTGTCTAAAGACATCTAAGAAAACATGATGATGTCAACGTGGACGTCTCCACTCACATTAATCAAGATGTGTCAAGGCAACCCATTGGAATGATGTGGCATGCTACATCAACCTTTTTAGATGCCATGTCACTAAATTCCCACATCAAATGCTACATCATCATTTTAAAAACAAAGTTCTAGTTGAGGCTCCTCTTCCCCATTTTTAAAACTTTGGGCAAGTAATTTTATCCCAAACTACAATAACTATCACTAACTTATCCAAAGTAAAACCAGGTATGCTCATTGATATGGTAATGTATGTTTTTTTGGTCGATTTAGAAAACATCAATATGTCTTCAATCATGTCAAATGAAACGTCAACATACATCAATGATAGCATCACCTTGTTGTTACTATAATTTGCAAACATTCCACAGCATTCATAGAAATCTACATGTTGTAACATTTTGTCCTCCCTTTCTTTGCATAAGCTTGAGCACAAACTTCTTTTTTTTCATTTAATTTTTCCAATATAACACATACATAACATTTGAAAATCAAAGAATATTACAAATATGTAGACATCTCATTCCAATGAACTAATTAAAAACATAATGAGATTTTTCAACTTTCTCAAGTTTGGCAACTAAAAAGTTGAAAAAGCTTACACATATGGTTCTATTAGGCCTAAAAGGGTTAAGGGTTTAATAAAGGTATATGTTCCTCTTTTTGTTTTCTAAATGTGAATTAAATATAATTTTTGAAGTTGAAATTATTAAGAACTTTTTTATAGTCTTAAATAAGCTAAAGCAAAAACAAGTGGGTAATATTCTAGTGCAAATTTGATGGAAATATTCAATTTTTGGTGCAAAAGTTTATGTACAATTTGAACATTTGGTATGTCTTTATTGCATGAAGGAAATTGGTGTACCATAGTATGCATTTCCTCCTCTATAAGCTCGTGTTTCTCCCACCACTCTTCACTTTTCAAATTTGGACCTACATCTACTTTCTATCACTAATTTTAAGAATCATATCAATGGACCTTTCAACAAATTTCATCTATTGAGGAACCAATTTTAAATTGAACTCATTGCAAAATAGATAGGGTGTCTAGAAAACTTTAAGATCTACTAAACCCAAATGTAGGTTAAAATTGGCATGCTAGAATTCTACGAAGACATGACATTTATTGAAAATCAATGTAGTGAATGACGTCAACAAATAAAGCTCAAGTGACACAATCTTCAACTTCTTTCAACCAATGTATTACATCTCTACTAAAAGTTTCAATTGAAGCTTTCTAATCACAAAAGATAACCTCATATGATCCTTAAGAATTTCAAATGTTGCATATACAATCACCAAATGCTTAAAATCTTCAAATCCTAGCAACTTCAAATGTAACAAGTTGCCAAAGGAAAGCAAAATCTCCTTCAATTTGTCTGATTCTTCCAAATGCAACACACAATGTATTGCTAATGATTATCAAGGTACATTCTTCAACTTCTAGTAGCAACTAAAACAAATTTCTCAAAAAAAATACAATCCAAAGTAAATCCTCAAAAACAATAACCTTTATAATCGTAAAATTTTCAACACTTGCAAATATACCCTTTACTTTCAACAAACCTTCACCCCTACAAATTACTAATACTCAAAACTCAAGATTACAACTTCTCAATTTGTACTTCACTTAGTCGTTCACATCCTTTGAAAATCAATGTAGTAGGTGATGTCAATGACTCAAGGTCCGAATTCTGAATCTTCAATTGTTTGCAATCATTCAAATAGAGCTTCTCTAGAGACACCAATTTCGCCAATCCGTGGGGCAAGTTCTCCAATGTCTCACATCCATCAAAGCCTAGAAACTTTAAGGCCTTGAGATTTTCAAATGATGCATGCCCCACCTTCAAATTCTTGCAACCTCCAAAGCTAAGCAATTCTAAACATGTCATGTGGGCTATGGCTGGTGGAATTTTCTCCAATTGTTCACATCCTTTGAAGTTCAATGTAGTAAGTGATGTCAATGATTCAAGGTCCGAATCCTGAATCTTCAATTCCTTGCAATCATTCAAATAGAACTTTTCTAATGATGCCAATTTTGCCAATCCGTGGGGCAAGTTCTCCAATGTCTCACATCCATCAAAGCCTAGAAACTTTAAGGCCTTGAGATTTTCAAATGATGTATGCCCCACCTTCAAATTCTTGCAACCTCCAAAGCCAAGTAATTCTAAACATGTCATGTTGGCTATGGCTGTTGGGATTTTCTTAAGTTGTTCACATCCATTGAAAATCAATGTAGTAAGTGATGTCAATGATTCAAGCTCTGAATCTTGAATCTTCAATTGCTTGCAATCATTCAAATAGAGCATTTCTAGAGACGCCAATTTTACCAATCCGTGGGGCAAGTTCTCCAATGTCTCACATCCATCAAAGCCTAGAAATTTTAAGGCCTTGAGATTTTCAAATGATGCATGCCCCACCTTCAACTTCTTGCAACCTCCAAAGCTAAGCCACTCTAAACATGTCATGTGGGCTACGGCTGGCGGAATTTTCTCCAGTTGTTCACATCCATTGAAATCCAATGTAGTTAGTGATGTCAATGATTCAAGCTCTGAATCTTGAATCTTCAATTGCTTGCAATCATTCAAATAGAGCTTCTCTAGTGATGCCAATTTCGCCAATCCATGGGGCAAGTTCTCCAATGTCTCACATCCATCAAAGCCTAGAAACTTTAAGGCCTTGAGATTTTCAAATGATGCATGTCCCACCTTCAAATTCTTGCAACCTCCAAAGCCAAGTAACTCTAAACATGTCATATGAACTATGGCTGGTGGAATTTTTTCAAGTTGTTCACATCCTTTGAAGTTCAATGTAGTAAGTGATGTCAATGATTCAAGGTCCAAATCCTGAATCTTCAATTCCTTGCAATCATTCAAATAGAGCTTCTCTAATGATGCCAATTTCGCCAATCCGTGGGGCAAGTTCTCCAATGTCTCACATCCATCAAAGCCTAGAAACTTTAAGGCCTTGAGATTTTCAAATGATGCATGCCCCACCTTCAAATTCTTGCAACCTCCAAAGCCAAGTAATTCTAAACAAGTCATGTGGGCTATGGCTGGTGGAATTTTTTCAAGTTGTTCACATCCTTTGAAAATCAATGTAGTAAGTGATGTCAATGATTCAAGCTCTGAATCTTGAATCTTCAATTGCTTGCAATCATTCAAATAGAGCTTTTCTAGAGACGCTAATTTTGCCAATCCATAGGGCAAGTTCTCCAATATTTCACATCCAGCAAAGCCTAAAACCTTTAAGGCCTTGAGATTTTCAAATGATGCATGTCCCACCTTCAAATTCTTGCAACCTTCAAAGCCAAGCCACTCTAAACATGTCATGTGGGCTATGGCTGGTGGAATTTTTTCGAGTTGTTCACATCTTTTGAAATTTAATGTAGTAAGTGATGTCAATGATTCAAGCTCTGAATCTTGAATCTTCAATTGCTTGCAATCATTCAAATAGAGCTTCTCTAGTGATGCCAATTTCGCCAATCCATGGGGCAAGTTCTCCAATGTCTCACATCCAGCAAAGTTTAAAACCTTTAAAGCCTTGAGATTTTCAAATGATGCATGTCCCACCTTCAAATTCTTGCAACCTTCAAAGCCAAGCAACTCTAAACATATCATGTGGGCTATGGCTAGTGGAATTTTCTCAAATTGTTCACATCCTTTGAAATCCAATGTAGTAAGTGATGTCAATGATTCAAGGTTTGAATCCTGAATCTTCAATTGCTTGCAATCATTCAAATAGAGCTTCTCTAGAGACACCAATTTCGCCAATCCGTGGGGCAAGTTCTCCAATGTCTCACATCCATCAAAGCCTAGAAATTTTAAGGCCTTGAGATTTTCAAATGATGCATGTCCCACCTTCAAATTCTTGCAACCTCTGAAGCCAAGCAACTCTAAACATTTCATGTGGGCTATGGCTGGTGGAATTTTCTTGAGTTGTTCACATCCTTTGAAAATCAATGTAGTAAGTGATGTCAATGACTCAAGGTCTGAATCCTGAATCTTCAATTCCTTGCAATCATTCAAATAGAGCTTTTTTAGTGATGCCAATTTCGCCAATCCGTGGGGCAAGTTCTCCAATGTCTCACATCCATCAAAGCCTAGAAATTTTAAGGCCTTGAGATTTTCAAATGATGCATGCCCCACCTTCAACTTCTTGCAACCTTCAAAGCCAAGCCACTCTAAACATGTCATGTGAACTATGGCTGGTGGAATTTTTTCGAGCTGTTCACATCCATTGAAGTTCAATGTAATAAGTGATGTCAATGATTCAAGGTCCGAATCATGAATCTTCAATTGCTTGCAATCATTCAAATAGAGCTTTTTTAGTGATGCCAATTTTGCCAATCCGTGGGGCAAGTTCTCCAATGTCTCACATCCAGCAAAGCCTAAAACCTTTAAGGCCTTGAGATTTTCAAATGATGCATGCCCCACCTTCAACTTCTTGCAACCTTCAAAGCCAAGCCACTCTAAAGATGTCATGTGGGCTATGGCTGGTGGAATTTTTTTAAGTTGTTCACATCCTTCAAAATTCAATGTAGTAAGTGATGTCAATGATTCAAGGTTCCAATCCTTAATTTTTAATTGCTTACAACCTGTGAAGTTCATTTTCTTCAGAAGTACCAATTCATCCAAACCATGGGGCAAATATTGAAGGGATTTACAACCTTCCAAGTCTAGAATCTTCAAAGCCTTGAGATTTTTGAATGTCGCATGGATTGATGTCAATTTTAGGCATCTTTGAATGTATATTGATGTCAAGGATGTAATGTTTTCAAATCCTAATGATATATCTGTGAGGTTATCACATTTTTTTAAACGTAATGTCTTCAAGGGCATGCGCTCAATTGTAGTATTTGGAAAAGTCTTCATCAATGGAAAGTTTTGTAATTCTAATACCGTGAGTTTGCGAAGTTCTTGTAGCTGCAATAGGGTTGTAAGTTGGCTAGTGTTGTTCAAAAAGATATCTCCATCATCAATATCATTTGTTTTGTATATAATCCGAAGGAATTTAAGTTGATGAGTTCCTTGAATCAATTTGGCGACATTATGCAAGTCATTGAATGCTTCAATATTTAGAAGTAATAAGTTGGGGAGGTCAACCTTCTCCATTGGAGTCAAATCTTTCTCTCTATTCACTCCTGTAAGACAAATGCCTCGAGCATTTTGAAACTCCTGAATCACATAGTTTCATTGTTAAATGCTTACAAGTTAATGGGCATTAACAAAGTTGATCATCCTACAAACCAAATTTATCTCAATAAACATGCACTTTGAGATTTTGAATTGAACCAATATTTATATTGCACCATAAGCAAAACATATAATATCAATCGAATTACATACCTCTTTTTTTGATGATTCTAATGACCTGAAAGTTTGGTTCCACTTTCTTCTACCTCCAAATCTTGTTCTTGAGATTCTACGCCCCATATCGCGTATTGAATCATGCATACTTATAAATCCATTAGCATCTATTTTGATAAGTGATTTGTCTTTCAAAGCCGCAATTATGGTTTGGGTGTTGTCTTCCAAATAGTCAATGATGGTATCTTCTCGAATGTCTTCAAACCATACATCTTTACAAAAGAAGCATGATATGTCCAAAAACACTTCTTGTTCCTCATCTCTTAGCATATCAAAACTAATCTCCAACCTTCTCCCCACATCCTCAGGGGCATCATACTCTCCTCTTTTCAATCTTTGTAAAGCTCGTTCCCAAACACGAAGACACTTTTGCCCATTTAAACAAGAGCCCATAACTTCTAAGCTTAACGGATGGCCACCGCAAGCTTCAACAATCTTCTTGATGAGTTCATTCATATGTGGTATCAATGGACATTCATTCTTGAAGGCATGTTTGGAGAATATTTCTATAGATTGGCCATAATCAAGTATTGGAACTTCAAATTTGTTATCTTCTTTAATCATGCCTTTTAAGATCTTCCAATCACGGCTAGTAACAATCACTTTGCTACCCTCTATACTAAACATTTCTGCTTCCAAAAACATATTCAATTGATGTTCATCAGTGACATCATCTATGATGAAGAGGATTTTTTTCTTTTGGAGCATTGATGTCAATATGAATTTACCTTGAACGAGATCTTTTGCTTCTTGCTTTTGTCCCAATTCCTTCAAGATCCGATTCATTTCTGTCAAATAGTCACTTTTAAGATCACACATAATTGTAGTCCATTTAGATGAATCATTGAATGGTAGTGCCTTATTTAGGTGATCCTTCAAAGCCTTCACTAGTGTTGTTTTTCCAATTCCACTCACTCCAATAACACCAACCATAGATTTATTCTGAAGAAAATTTTCTAAAGTCTTAATTTTCAAATCAAGACCACGACATTTGAAAAGTATTGATGAATCAATAATACCCTGTGCACATTAAACTCATCACAATTAGCAAATTGAAAAATTACCTCTATTATCAAAGTTTAATAATCTCATTCCAAAAAATTGAAAATTGAATACACAACCATCCCTCTACTATGCATGGCTTTGAATATGGTGTTAAGTTTAAAACGTTTTTCAAATTTGTACATACCTTGATACATTCATCATTCTTTTTTGGAATATACAATCTCCATACATAGTTAATGATAAATGCCCATAAACAATACATAGTCAATCTCCATATGTGCAACCACCATTGTCCAATCCTTATGATAGAAAATGAAAACAGATTCATATGAGAAATTGGTCCATCTTCGCTTTTCAATGTCTTGCTAGTACATTGAGTCTTGAGGTCTTTCTTCTTTATCTCCATCAAACTTGTGTATATCTTTGCAAATGAAGGTCTTCCATTTGGATCCATAGACAAACAATCTTCAATTAATGATAGTAATTCATGAGAAAATGAAGTGCCCATTAAGGCCAATTTTTGCCTTTTAGCAATTTCAAAAGGACTAGATAAAAAATCCTTACATTCTTTTTGGAGTAATATATCACAACAAATTGATCCAAAACTAAACACATCGGTTTTAAAAGGATCACACTCCACATTGGCCTTTAATGCCTCAGGAGCAATATATATAGGAGTCCCACAAATACCACGACTTGGCATAACAAAAGTATTGTCCTTCACTTCATTCTTGGAAATACCAAAATCAATCAATTTGGCAAACACATAACCATCTTCTTTTAACTCTGGACATTGCATGGTATTCACCACAACATTGGCTGGCTTCAAGTCACGATGCGCAACTTTCATATCATGAAGGTATAACACTCCACTAGCAATTTGTAGCATTATATCCAACTTGGCATGGAATGTAATCCTCTGATTTGAATCCTCAAATAGCATTTGATGAAGATTCTTTTCACCTTTCTCCATTCCAAATTGAAGGTGATTATTTCCAAAAGAATCCTTAAAATAGCCACAATAGAATAACTTGATGATGTTTGGATGATTCAATTGTGCCATTATCCGCACTTCTTTCTCTAATATAATGATATCAGATTCATCACAACCATCCAAGTTTATTTCCTTTGTGATATTCTCAATGCCCAACCACTTTGTCAAAAATACACTTCCAGTATTATTCTTTGCAATAATTATAGGAATTTGTCCAAAATCTGGTAATGGAACATTGGGAAGGAACTGAATTACATCACCTTCTCCACCTTCTACCTTCAAGATGCATTCCCTCCATTGTAGCACGTACTTTGCTAATTCATAATCATGTGATCTAGGTTGCATATTATGCAATTTGTTTTCCAATATTTTGCATAACTCGTCTTGATCTTCTTCAACTTCTACTAGATCACATGGAAGAAAAATAGTTACAGTTGATTGAAAATCCACAATATTGTCCATCCCTTTTAAACATGAATCAATGCTTGATGCAATGTCAAATAATCCCTCCAAGCAGGAAACCATTTCCAAAATCAACTCTCTAAATGCTTCTTTGTTTTGCATTTGAAGTAGAGGCGCTAGAGACGAAGTTTGAGAACAACTTTCCACCAACATCTCAACTTTTAAAGTGACTATACAAACATTTTTCAATAAAGGTTGAAAGGCTCTCGTATCCAATTCAAATATTTCTTGAAACCTTTGTACAAAATTCCTCAAATGATGTACCAAATTCTTGCATTGATTAGCATTGAATACTTGATTTGAATGAACATTTTCTTCACAATTTTTCAAAGTCTTCATAATCTCCATTTTTTTGAAAATATCCATATTGATATTGTACATCACAAGTTTATCCAAAGAGCAAGTCAAATATTTCTGCAAATGACAAATTAATCATCGTTAGAATATCCACATCTCAATAGCTACTATAAGACCACAATTATAATTGAACAAATTACAAATATTTGTAATTGATCCATATATTTCAAGTAAGTTAGTGGAAGAAGTTGAACACTAAACAATAAGATTATTAATCAATCAATACCTCACATATTTATAATGAAAGCAATGAAGATATAAAAGACATTCATATATTCAAAAAATAAGTCAATAAGAATATAGCAAGTATCTATGATACATTGTCAATAATTTGCACGTAAAGTTATTGGCTGTGTTTACAACTACTAGTGATACAAACCAAAAGGAGTTGCTTTCCAAAAACACTTTTCATCAAATGACAAAAGATTCAATTGTTGTTCTAAGCTATGAAATTCAGCATTTTGTACCAAATAATTAATGAAAATTAAAAAAATCCTTTTAGCAGTCACTTTGAGAATTAATAAAAATTTCAAATTTTAATATCATTATATTATTCTGTAGTGGATTCCTTAATTGCAATAACTTGTTTATAAGAACATTAGAAGAATCAATAGTAATAACTCTATGGAGGTGGTCATTTACCAAAACAACCAAAATGATATTTTACATGTTTCAAAATGCAAGTGAAAAGAAGCTCACTTTGAACTACTATACAATATATTTTTAAAACTCTTTTGAACAATAGTTACTAGTCTACTAGAATATGATCTCCTCTAAATTTCATCTCTAAATTTGTATTTTTGGTTGAAAATAATATTCCCCCCTCCAAAAAATTGGAAATGAGACATTGCATTTGGAGCTACTTTTAGATAGTAAAATATATCTGAAAAATTATAAAAGATGTAAAATAGTCATGAATATCTTAATGGGGAATTTCATTAAAATGGTGATATTCCATGTGCCATTTTCACAGTGTGCCATTCCCACAGTTTCATGTACAGTTTAAACTAGGCAGTTTAAAATCTATTAGTGTACTAGATTTCATATTGCCCGGTCTAAACTGTGGGATGTCAAAGTCATAGAATATTCTCCATTTTAATGAAATTCCCCATCTTATCAATGAATCTTGAGTCATTTTAGAGTTACAATGCAAAAGTTTTCACCAAAAAACAAATAACCATGCAATGTATGGCAATAAAAGTACAAGTTTTTCTTGCATTCACACTCAATTATATTCTCTTGAGAGTCATTAAGCAACCTTATTAGCCTCCAATGGATCTTACAAGCTTGTTTTTTCCTAATGCACTACATCTCTTCTATGTTGTGTTATATTAGTCAAAGTAGTGGTTGTCACTAGTTAAACAAAATTGAGGTTTAATGCCAATCAATTTAATGCCAATCAATTTAATGCCAATCAAACTATTCCATTGCAAGTCAATATAATACATCAAAAAAAATTCTAGGCTCATGTAAGGATTTCAATAAAGTAAAGACTTAGGGTTTAGATAGAAGAACTGTCATTTTTCAAATTCATAATCACCCTAATCTAACTAATGAGGCAATAACTTAAATTCCTCAAATATTTGACTTCATATTATGGAAGAACAATACTGGGTGAACAAGACCAAGTAGACTTCATCGCAGCTTGAAACACATGCATGGACATAAGTTTGACATCCATATTGCAAAATAGGAATAAAACTCTAAAAAAAGGAATGACACACCACATGTTGAGACACATGGACAAAAGCTCGAGACCAATACAAGGGTTGAAGATCAAGATACACAGACATAAGCTTGAAATCAATATGGAATGGGACAGTATAAACCACTCACCATAGCCAATGCTTACAACACATGGACTTCGGCTTGAGATGGATACGGCAAAACAGTCTGCAATGAGAGAAGGAACAGCCATGCCTTGATTTCAGATTGGGTGCCTTGGAATAGATTCGACATTCACTGGAGATGCATGGTTATCCTCTCGTGGTTCAACATCTGAAAATTACACAACAAAGTCAAGTTACCATTTGTTAATGCTTTCCTCAAGGCTTGTCTGCACGGTCCACGAAAATTCAAGGTCTGGGAGTTCCATGCTAGTCAAAAGGGACTCCACAATACTGGTGCTGCATGCAAGCCTTCTCCGGAAGGTAGCTTGAGGTCCATGGAGTCAGGGACATATGCTTGAGACGGATACGGCAAAACAGGAATAGCCCCTTAGCATGGCTAGCTTCAAAAACACAGACAGAAGCTATAGAAAAGGTCGGGTGACACAGGACTAGCAAAACCACGAACTCACCACAACTTGAGATCGATAAGGCAGCAGGGCGGGGTAAACGACGGAGACGAGAGCAACGTCCGACCATGTCAGAACAAGCGCAGCTCCTCCCAAACACGCAGCAAGAACCAAACCCTGGGGTTTGCTTGGGCTTCTGGGGTTTCACTGTTCACTTACTGTTCATCTGCGACACGGCTGCCAGCACATCTCGGACTTCGTGTACGGTCCCACATGCACAGGTCTCATAGACTTGTGTGCAACGAGACGATGCACCGTGGCCACGCGTTGATTTTAGATTGGGTGCCTTCCAATGGATTCCAGATGTGTGGTTATCTAGCGTCACGTTGTTCGCCGCCTGCAAATAGTTGCATACAAAGTCCCAATGCTTGTTATTTTAGAGCAGGGTCCAACAAATAATTCAAGGCTTGACCGTGCCAGTCCAAGACTTGTTCGGCATTGCCCACAAAGAATTCAAGGTTTCGGAGTCACACGCCAGTCAAAAGGGACTCCACAATACTACTGTAGTGCTACGAGCCTTCTTCGGAAGGGGACTAGCTTGAGGTACATGGACATAAGCTTGAGATCGATACGGCAAAACAAGACTAGCCGGCTAGCTTCGAAAGCACGGACAGAAGCTTGAGATAGGTATGGAAAATGAGGACTAACAAAACCAATCACCATAAATAGCTTCAGAAACATGGACAAAAGCTTGAAAACCATACAACAAAACAGGACTAGCGAAACTACGTACTTACCACAACTTGAGATCGATAAGGCAGCAGGGCGGGGCAGACGACGGAGACAAGAGGAACGTCCGAGCAGGTCAAAATAAGAGCAGCTCCACCCAAACAAGAAGCAAAGCACCAAACCCTGGTGTTTGCTTGGGCTTCTGGGGTTTCACTGTTCACTGACTGTTCACCTGCAACTTGGCTGCCAGCCCATCTCGGACTTTGTCTAAGCTCCTACATGCACAGTTCACCTAGACCTGTATGCAATGGGGCTACGCGTTGATTTCAGACTGGGTGCCTTCGAATGGATTCCAGATGCGTGCTTATCCGGCCTCACGTTGTTCGTCGCCCACGAAGAAACTGCACGAAAGTCACATTATCAGTTACTGTAATTTAAGGCATGGTCCCACAAATAATTCATGGATTGGCCGTGCCAGTTGGAGGCCTAGCTACATGAACAGGACAAGAGGATCGTCTGCAAATGTATGGGCCTCAGGTTGACAGGAAATGGTCAACTGGAATCCAGTCGACGCCTCAAGTAACGAATTACACGCAAAAGCACTGTAATACAGTATTCTTATACCAATTACTGTAGAAGACCATCTCTCTGGATGTGTGGGCTTACTCTAAGCCATCAGAAACATGGAGAGAATAACCTAGCACATGGAAGAACAATTAAACATAATTTCCTTGAACCAAATGAGAGTCCAGTGTTTTGGGAAGAAAGCAGATAAGACGATCAGACACATGCACATAGAAAGCAAACATGAGTTACAATGTCCACTGTAGACCACATGAAATTTGATAAAAATCTATTCTACACGAAAATGAAAAGTTCATGTTTTCAAATTCCTTCTACAGTAGAGTTAATCGTAAAGTTTGTCCTGTATTTGTGTCATACGAAGGTTTAATTAAGAACAGAACGAAACAAACAGGGCACCAAACTTAATCAGACCTGAGTTGGGAGGCTCTAGGAGTTTGGTTCTGTGTTTTTCCCAAACTCCGGGTCCTGGCTCCTGGTCCTGCCTTGCACACAACTCTGGTGTCTTGAAAATTTAGAGAAATTAAAACTAAAAAATCTACAACCACAAAGTTGGCTTGCTTGAAAGCTAGAAAACTCATCCAGTAACCTCTGCTCTCTCTAGTTATGTCTAGTTATGTCAGCAAAGGACAAAAATCATGTCTCTATGCGAGTGACTTTCGCCTAAAGTCAGTGAGTGTAAATGAGCCTTCACCACATTCCTTTCATGTTCATGCTCCGGGGAGAATTGGGCATTCATTCGGAGGTTTATTTGTGGTTCAATGGCTGTAACAGCGTGAAACATGTACAAGTTTGTGTCGTGCGGTTTGTGTATTTTCCAGCAACCGTTGTTTACTAGCCCGAGTGGGCGTTGCCCTCTTCATCTGAAACTGTAGGGGAGATCCATACCTAGGGCTGTTCTACGCAAAGCAAGCTGTCCAGCTTATTGCCGTCTATCTTATAGAATGTCACACCACGTACTTTGGCTTGATGATCCTGAGCTTCGCTCCGCAATTCAGTGATGTTGAGCAGCTCCCACCGACTGTAGTTGGAAGCTCGTCGGGTGCTGCTCATATCCGATGCACCTACACACACAACACAATAGCTGAATGGTCGTTTACACGGGCAGCTTACACAAGCGCAATATTTCTTGTATGAATGTAGACATGAGCGAACTTGCATCCATCATGAACAGGAAACGGATGCGAGAGGTGTGAGCAATAATATTAAACGATTTCAAAAGTACCAAATTGAGAGCTGGAAGGGTTGTTCTAATTTAACAAGAAAAGAATGAGAAAGCGTGTGCGCAAGTAAACCAAATCGCTTCCGCTTCCTTGACCAAATGCCTAATGGTAATTAATGTAAGGTAGAGGATACCATTGAAACCATTGGAGGACCTGATCCCGTGTCTTATATTGACCCGTGTCAGTACCAACCACTCATGTACTTCAGTACAATCTACACGGACCCGTGTTACTAAAAACTCATGACGGAACGGTCACTTGGTCTAGCAAGTTGGGAGTAAGCATGATTTAGAAAAACTTTCGTGCCCTCTGATCTTTAGAAATGGATTGCTGATGTCAGCAACCTCCCACATGATTGCATAAGAAGTCATCTAATACAATTGAATGAATAAACAATTATTTTGATCTCAACAGAGTTTGCCCTTGTAGTCCCCAAAGTGGTATCTCCACTGAGCTCGATACAGTGATATTCCAAGGAATGCACACTCTTAAATATTACGGAGTAGTTAAAATGATTACATTGACGCAAATAGCATCCTCTACCTGATAGTTAATAATTGAGCTTCCACGACTTGAAGAAGAGAGAAAAAAGTTCTTGTCACCTGAGAGGGGCCCTGTCGTCGATGTTGCAGTAGCCCAACGACCGCAGGCAGCGTAAGGACCTAACCCAACCTTCAGGGGATGGCTTTTCAGCTTGAAGGCAGCTGCACGGGCTTCCAGCAGTAGTTGTCGGCTTGGGACAGCCGACCAGTCTTGTTTGCGCTTCACTCGCATCGGCGAGTGAATTTTTATGACCTGCAAAAGAGTGAATGTAAACATCAAGCGTCCGAAAGCTCGGAGGGGTGAAACTTGAAACTGTTGAGGAGAGTGGCAGTCGGTGTTACTTACACCAAGGCACTCCAGGAGCTGGTAGTAGGCTCGACCTTGGAGAGGTTTGTGACCTCGACGAGGCTCTGAGAAGTATCTGGTCCTGCCCAGGGTTACAGGCAGGGATCAGCAGAGAGTGCAACACGATGACTTGCTATGAAGACTCGAAAAAGAAAGACCCCAAACTCGGCTTCGAAGATCCCGTCCCAAAGACTACCCGTACTTGAGATGCACAAGCTGATAAGTAGAAGTGAAGTTGAGTTTGATATAAATAAATATAGACTGACCAGTTTGCATAGCCGGGGTCGACAGTGAATCCGTAGATGTCCACTTCATCGCACATGGAGACCGCCAGCTCTATGGATTTGACACCCGTGCCCTTGGCACCTCGTCGGAATTCCACACCTTGGAAGAGGTAGACTGGATTAGGAATCTCCTGCACCAGGGGAAATTTAAAACCACCTCCGCAAGTAATCTGTACTTGTGATTTGGCCAGATAATCCATTCATTGCTATTTACGGAGATTCCTTAACGATTAAGTTGAATTTCTAATACCTTGATCATGGAATTGAAATCTCGATGTATTTTACTCTTGATTATCAGCACCTCTTCAACTGCCCATATGCACCACACAGGGCACTCAGAAAGCTGTTTCGGCACGGATCCATGTTCTGGTAACATTTGGTATATAGCTTGCTTGAATAACTGCCTCAAGACTCTTAGAAAGGAATTCAGATTCCTTTGTGCACAACTTGAATTCGTCTCAAGTGGGAGGTACCGAAAGCCAAAGGAAGAAGACAGGGATTGATCACTTACCGAGCGCCCCGCAATGACTGTCAGACTCTCGGGCCTTGGGTACGTGGGGTGAGGGCCGGGCTAAGTGGAGAAGGGTGAGTTCTCACAACTCCTAAAGAATGCTGTGCATATGAGCGTGCTACCAGTACGAAGGAAAAAATGGAAGGGAACAGGTCGTACCATTTCCTTTAACCACCCCTACTAAGTTGCGTGCAACGCCTTCTGCAATCAGACGGAAAGTCCTTTTCCGACCCACATGCTTTGCATATGTCTGCGAAAAGCAGATGAATGTCGCTGTGATCAGCCAGGTTCTTGCATATTACGTTGGCATCTGGATTTACATGCAAGTATCTTTGCCTTTCGCTTCCAAGAACAAAGAGATTTAGGTAACGGGATTTCTAGATTCTACCTCCAAAGAAACCTTGTACTTTTAGACAAGAATCAAATGGGGCTTGAAATCATGCCGGTCTCAAATAGAAAGAAAGTGGAGAGTCTTGCAATCACTATAACAAAACATGGTAAAAAAAAACTGCACTCGATTCTTTTTGCGGTTCTTTTCGCCACGGATTCGCGCAGGCGTGCATAGTGGGCAGTTAACTTCTTTTTGCAATTTCCCACTGAAATTTTTGGACTTTGGATCTGTGTAATATGTTGTTGGAAAGGCATTTGCAAGACCTTTCCAATGGTATATTACACGTCTCCAAATTCTAAAAATTGAAATGGGAAATCGTAAAAGAAGATAATTGCGTGCGTAGTGGGCCTGCACAAATCTATGGCAAAAAGAACCGCACTCATTTTGAGTGCAATTTTTTTTTACCATGTTTTGTTATAGTGAATTGAGGTTCAAGAGCACTTCGAGACCCCTAATAGGAAACCGTACATCAAGCAAAACATACAGAATGATCCACACATTTGAGACTCAATGAAACAACTCGACGTTAGTCCAATATTCTTCTCGAGCCTCCAAGGCTCTCGAAGGATATTGACTGCAGTAGCATGTACCTCGTTGACTGGAGCTTCATTGTCGCGAAACACTGCATCATGTGCGTCGATCTCAGATCCAAAGTTGGCGTGAAGCAGATCGCCGGAGTTTCCCACAACTGCGCAGGTTGCGAATTGTCGAGGTTTGAAGGGGGGCTTAGATGGCAACACGAGCTGCAATTCATCTTCGCATAAGCTCCTGTTGTCGCATCTGTCTAGGGCACTTCAACATCACACCAACATTCAGGCTCCATCCTGAATAGGAAAATTGCAAAGAACTCGAATAACTGTACATCTGGTCAGTTAATTTCACAATTGCTGTTACTCGCAGATTCTTCCATGCACCCGAATGCCTCAATACCTCATTGCTTTCTATTTTGGAATGCAATTTATATAACCTGAAATCCTAATTCTGTTTCTCGTTCATATAACGTCCTTGAGGAGCTGCCTCAACATTTTTGGAAAACGAATGCAGATTCCTTTTGTGCTCATCTTGAGCTCCTGTTTAGTGGGAGTTACCAAAAACTACAAGAAGGCATGCACTTGACATTCACTGAGTCACTGAATGCCCAAACTTCTGAAATGTTTTTATTGCCATCTATGTTTTGGGTCTCCTGGGTGAGAAGAAGAAGAAGGGCTGATTCTCTTAACTAGTAACTGAACAATATTATTTCTGCAGAAGCATAGCAATCAATATGAGGAAAAAATTTATAGAGAACAAACGAAGAAAGATCCTAAGAGCTTCACCTACAATTGTGAAATTCGAGTGGGGGCGTATTCCAGCCAGCCATTTGGGCGAGCATCCAGGTAATCTCTGGTCAATATAGTAGTCACGTTGTGGTACTGCACCCGAAAATGTCGGAAACCAAAATGTCAGTACATTATTTCAGACCTTCATTCTCATTGCTACACCAACCTGCATAATGTTATGGTAAAGGTAGGCATACCCACCTGTTCCCAGAGGAGAAGTGTGTCACACACATTGAACAGGTAGTCCAGTGGCTCGTAAACCTTGAATTGACTGTTGAACTACCCTCCACACACATTCCGACACTCAATTCATCAGCCTTCACGTCTACCGCATCCCAGACAGCAGTAATTCCATCAGACTCTTGAGAGTTCGTTACCTCAATGGAGCCTGTTTACGGAGAGCACGGTTGTGGTGTTACCCTCTTTAACATTAATTTGTCCGGATTCAAAATCCTTGAATTTGACCAGGATTCAACCATTCAGATAACCTCACAACCTCATTAATGGAAGTAACATCTCTTGCCACTCCCGTCTCTCAGTACGATTTCTCAAGAAAGCTCTACTTGAATCATGTGACCTAGTCCCAAATGCCTCGATTTTCAAACGGCAGACACGAACTTATCTTGATCTCAATGCGAAATAAATGAAACAGCCAACGGAGGTACCCATGTGCTGTTAGTTCCTTCGGGATACTTGACCAGGACCTGGCACTGGCCTTTCACTTCAGCTTGTAACCCTAATCCATTTGCCGCCTGCCGATCCAAGGAATACAAGAACATATAACTTTGCAATACCTCCTTTTTAAGTTTGTTAGTAAGGTAGGAAGACTTTAAAATCTCCACCCTATTATCTTAGACAATGGGTACATGTTGATTGGGAGGGTGTAGATAACCTAAGCATTTGTTTTCAAGTGTTGGTTTCAGATTATCCACTAAGAAAACAGTCAAACAATTCCCAGATAACCTAGTTTCGTAATAGGAACCATCTTTCATCTGATAGAGATACCGTACCTGGTTGTCAAAAAATTTGGAAATTTATTTTTCAAAAAAATGATTTTTTCGTATGGATGTTATTAGTCATCTCCTGAACCAATGGGTCCAGGAGATGTACATTTTCAGGTTTACCATATTTGTTGACTGGTGTTCCTGTCCACATTTACAATGTGCTACTAGGTGATCCAAGTGCAGCAATACTCACCACACACTGGCTCAATTCTTTTTGAAGCGCGGGGAGAGTCTCTTCAAGAGTGAGGCTTCGGTTCTCAACATGCTCTGCATTTCGCGACAGTTTTGGAAATGAGTCACGGTGCCAGTGCGTTCAATTCAATTTCCTACTCCTGGTGCAAAAATAAGAGCGTAAAGAAATATCTGTGTACCTGGAGGCGAGGAAGGACAGAAGAGTAGCCAAGAAGGCACGGCCAAGAAGAATGTGCACATTAAAAAGATGGCGAGCAGCAGCAGAATGAAGATTAGACTCTTAGCCATCTCCAGCGATCAACTACGAAATCGGCATCACTCTCTTCGCAGCAGTGCATTCAAGCTTCTATTAATTAGCACACAATCTTTATACATCTGGGAAATCCGCAGCCCATTATTATTCAATGTTGAAAAAGTGCCTCCCACAAGCATTACTGTACATGACAACGTCAATGCAAAATCTCAGTACTACATCACAGCCACACTTCAGATGAAACATTATAAATGTAACGTACTGTACAAGAATTTATTTTTACTGATTGAAGCCTCCGTGTAGAATCTGCAGCATTCCACGATCCACGAGTACTGCTACAGTAAAGTTTCAATACCTACTTTGCAGTTCGGAAATCTTACAGTTATAAGATGATGAAGTGCTTCCGTATTGAATTATTACTGAATGTTGCGCAAGCTCCCTGCGAACTGAATCAATCGATTGAATCATGGGAGGGAAGTTTTTCCAGCTGGGCACTTCTTTGCTGGTTTAGGTCATGTCAAGAAAGTGAGCTCCACGCGAGCCACCCTTCTCGAACATTCGGAGATGAGAATCAATGAAAAAAAAATATGGAAGCAAGTAGAATCGCATCAGTGGGATATTGTTGGAGTTTTATCCGCTAATTTCCTTTAATTTCCCATATTGTACCAGTTTTTCAAGTTTCGAGTCTGGAGTTTTCTGGTGTAAACTATTGGTTCACACTTGATGTTATGGGTGATGTTTGCTATGTGAATCCGGTCCAGAAGTAGGTCTAATTCATTCCAAAAACACTAAATACTCATTAACACCAAGTGAAAAGAGCCTTTGATTGGCAGTTTTAGTTGAACATTGGGTCACATCCTCCAAAAGAGGTGCAAGGACTACGAGTAAAGATGTAGTCTGGTCCATATGTGAATCCGGTTCAAAAGTAGGTCTAATTCGTTCCTAAAACACTAAGTACTCATTAACACCAAGTGAAAAGAGCCCTTGATTGGCAATTTTAGTCAAACATTGGGTCACATTCCAAAAAAGAGGTGCAAGGACTACGAGTAAAGGTGTAATCCTTTGCATGTGCCTTGCCATCACCTTCCTTTGGTGTACAATACAATTTGGGGCAAATTGTTGCATGGAGGAATTATGGTTTCACATAACCTATAATGAGGTTTTTGAGTGACATTGCAAGTTAGGTTCTCTTTTTTACCAAGCACAAAGGTACGTATGGGCCATTGTTCTTCAGTATTTCGCTTCTACTTGACTTTATCAATGTTAACTTTACAAATTTTCACTTGCTTAGTGTAAGATTCATTGTTCTTTGATTCTAGATTCAATAGTTTATTGTGATTGTTTTTGAACTAGTCTAAGTTCGATTCACAAGCAAATGAGACTATGATTTTGTAGGAATTTGCAATCATATGGGGATACTAGAAGAATGGATTGTTCAGCTTGTTAAGCTACAACAACAAGCATAAGCACATTCAATAGCTATAGCAACGACGTTGGCGTTCTTGGTAGTGAACGCATTAATCTTCATTTGGTACCACCACCCATTGTATGGAAAGAATACAGGCCCTATAGTGTTCCCCATTAGGATCCCTTCCAAGCTTACTAAAAAACAAGGACCGGTTTCTCGACTACATTGTGGAAATCATTCTCTAAACACCGATCCAAACCATGCAATTTGTCCAACCAGGAGGGATTGTTGTATACAATATAGCTAGCATATAGGAAAATGTAGAATACATTTTGAAGACTCGGTTTGAGAATTTTGTCAAGGGGGAGTACTTGGGGGAAATTTTTGATGACCTTTTTGGCAAAGGGATCTTCAATGTGGATGGCAAACTCTGTAAGCTCCAACGCAAGCTCGCCAGCCACGAATTCACATCGCGATCATTTCGGGAGTTCAAATTTGAGTGCGCCAAGAAGGAGCTTAATAATCAACTTGTTCCTAGCCTCAAGCAAGCAAGTGAAAACGGTACGATCATTGATATGAATTTGCAAGACCTCTTTTTATGATTTGCCTTGGATAATATTTGTCAATTAGAGTTTGGCATCGATCCAAATTGCCTAGAGTCTTTCCTCCCCACAGTGTAATTTGCGGAGGCATTTGACATGGCAAACAAGCTCATCGTAAAGCGCTTCCACATATTCCCAGTCATCTGAAAGCTATGCAACATTTTCAACCTTGGCACAGATAAGGAGCTTTGAGAGCAATAAAAGTGGTGAATGAATTTGCACATGGTGTGATTCAAGCGCGACAAAAAGAATTTTCCTCCAACAACAAGTCCATGACATCTTACCAAGACCTTCTTTCTCGGTTCATGTGCTTCACAGACTTATCCAATAATGACAACCTCAATCTGAGCTTGGGCAGAAGTGCATGCACGACCTAAAATTTGATTCTTCCCAACCACTTGAGAAAGAACAAGCCATGGATGTCTTCCTCCGTGATATCATCATGAGCTTCGTCTTGGCAAGGCGTGACACCTCCTCCGTCAACCTCTTTTGGTTCTTCCACATGTTGAGTCAAAACCCATGCATTGAAGCCAAGCTTTACAACGAAATCAAGAACCACACCTGAAATCCTAAAACCACTAAAATTCTATTCTCCTTTGAAGACTTGAAGAAGCTCCAATACCTCACAGTTGTGATTCATAAATTGCTTCGTCTATTCCCTCCCATTCCTATGGACTCAAAAGAAGCCGTACAAGACAATGTTCTTCCCAATGGCACCATGGTGCAGAAAGGCAATCGAGTGTATTACAATGTGTATGCAATGGCAAGGATGCCAACCATTTGGGGTGAGGATTGCAATGAGTTTAAGCCTGAGCGATGGTTAAAAGATGGAGTGTTTGTGCAACAAAGCCCATTCAAATTTGTGGTGTTTCAAGCGGGGCCAAGGATTTGTTTGGGGAAAGAGCTCGCATTGATTCAAATGAAGCTCATTGCCACAAGCTTGATCTACCACTTTGAATTCTCGGTGCAAAAAAAGAATCCCAACAAGGTGTGGCGCTTGCTCGTATTTCAAATGGCAAGTGGCTTGCCTATACATGTGCGCCAACAGGGTTAGAGTTTTGGATTCAATTGGGAGAACTTTTAGTAGTAAGAAGAGAGAAACCCCTTCAACCTTGCTTTGCTTCAAAATTTGTTGAATTTGTTAGGTTTGGATTGACAAAAGCTACATGTAAGAAAGTTTGAGTAGGAATTGACTTGAAAAAGAAGTGAGGGGTGCTACAACAAAGATACCAAGTGATCTTGTTGTGAAAATGACAGTTGGATGTTTGTTTATTCCTTGTCAAAGTATAAAGGACAATGAGACTGATGCAAGTATATATATGTAATGTTGATGTTGCTCAAGATTGGAGTCTATGTTAGAATATGGTACACTCAAACCTCTTTAATCCTTTCATGTTCAAGCAACTATTCATGAGTTGTCATTTACTATATGAATGTAGAAAGGTGATAAAGTTCTCTTGAATTTTTTGAGAGAGATTACATTGGGGAACTTGTTATTGGTGAACGTTTAATTTGGCTTTGAGATTTAGGGATGAAATTGAGGAAAGATTGGAATTAGACTTTTGATTTGCAAGAGTGCTATCTATTAATTGAAATTGTTTTATATTTGTGGTGTTTTTGATGTACAAAGGACATGGTTGTTGTTTTGTTTTTAGCTCAAGGGATGGATTAGTTTGGAGGGTTTAGGGTTGGAAGCACAATTATGACTATGGAGTTTCATTTTCAAATTTGTACTTTCTTGCAAGTTCAAGGTATTGCAATTGAAAACACTGCGTTGTGTGAATTAGGGTTTAGATTTAATAGTTTGGTGATGAGTACATAGTTACATTTTAAAGGAAATCATTTTCGAAGGCACAAGGCATCCAGTTGTGGAATAGGGTTCAGAATTGAGAACACATCCATGAGCATGTAGTTCCATTTTAAACATTCCTTTGTTAAGAGCTACAAGGCACATTCACTGTGTTTGATGAATTAGGATTGAGGATTGAGAGCATATCATGAGTGTGTAGTTTTGATTTTACAATTTTGATTTTCTCAAAGGTATGGGGCATCGAAAAGATAAGAAGAAGGAGAGACAAAAACAAAGAAAAACTTATTTAATGGGGAATTTCATTAAAATGGCAAATATTCTGTGACTTTCAAGTATACTAATAGATTTCAGACCGCCCAGTCTAAACTGTGGAAATGGCACACTGTGAAATGGCACATGGAATATCACCATTTTAATGAAATTCCCCATTTAAAAAAATTGTGAAAGGAATGATTCAACAAAATTCATGAAAAAAAGAGCTTTGGAAGTATAAAGTTGGGAAAGTGAAGCTCTAAGGTACTAACCAACTAATTTTCTTGTACAAAGTCTCAAAGTTCATTTCATTTGATGAATGTTGTGATTGGATATAAGTTTATTTCATTTGATGAATGTTGTCAACTCATTCTTTTTTAAAGACCAAAAATTTGTTTTTTGTTGAATGTTGTGATTGGTTGTAAGTACATTCTTTGAGGTTTAAGGTCAAGGAACTCATTACTGCTTAAATGTGTATGACATTGTGTACATCACAACTTTGATGTACTAACTAATTTTCTTTTCAAAAATTTTCCATTTGTTGAATGTTGTAATAAAGTATAAATAAGCACATTCTTTAAAGCTTGGCACCCATTTTCCTTTTACTGTATATTACATCATGCATAGACAAAGAGACTCTACACACAATCCTAGAATAGCAATGCTTAAGGACTTGGTGGCAAGTTAAAATACTTATTGCATTATCATCTCCCACTTCCATAGATCACCAGCAATGCCATAGCCACACCCTACAAATAGGCATTCACAAGAGTGTCAATTTTGTTTAAATCGTCAATGTTGATCATTTGGCATGGTCTAGTGCTATAAATTGTAACACAAAGCAACATTGAGGTCTACGAACGAGGTCAAGTGTATGTTTATGTTTCAAGCTACATACCTTGAAAGTATTGAAGTCGTAGAATATGCAAAAAATTTCATACACCAATTTATTATTAAATTGGTGTGATTCTAGGAACCAAAATTTATAACATTCATGCACTTATAGCATATAGCTTTAGAAGGTTTTTAAATTTCAAGCTACGAGTCCTAAAGTCAGTAAGTGACAAAGTGTATTGTGAATTTTGTTAGTTTATCAAAATTGAGGGAGATTATGCATCTCTAATTCTTGGATAACCATGCTCCTACAATGGTGCAAAATCATCCAAGAAATCTTGAATGTTTCCTTCATGGAATCTAGAAATTGATCTCCCTATGTATCAAATCTTAGGATTCTACTTTTATAGGGTTTAGGATTTAGAGTATAGGAGTTGCTTTGCTACAATCTCTTCAATCTTGTAGCTCTTGGGATTCATGTAGAGAAAAGAATCCAGATTTCATTATGTTAATACATGACATACATATTTTACCATATACTTCTGATATTCCCCTCAGGAGAACAATGAATGATATTCTTTCTTTGCATTTAGGACAATGTTCCTCAAATTGAAGAAATGCCCTCACACCCTTGGCAATAAAACTAGATTTGTTTTTGTACACAATCTTGAGTACCAAATGTTGCAAGAATATATCTAGACAAGAATCGCACAACACATTGCATTTTCTCCATACCACAAGTCAAACTCTTTAGTTTCTTTTGGGTTGACATAGATCTACAATGCAAAAGTTAATTAAGGGTGAATGCTCACAACTACTAGAAAATGTTTTATAACTAGAAGAGTCTCTAGGTGTTTCAAAATACAACCCAACTTTCGTTTACAATAGGAACTAGCTAAGGGTGAGTTTTCACAATTGCTACAAACTAGTTGTATGCACAAGAGATCAAGTTTCCAGGCGTTTCAAATGGAATTTGGCATTGACACAAGTGAAAACTTACAAACCGAAACCCCCTCCTCAACAACGCCAAGGGTATGTTAATTAAAACACCGTTTTAAAAAAAAAGTGTACATATAGCTTCATTACAACATCATTTTTCCAACTAACTTAAATTGATACATTCACCGATTGAGGATGCTTATGAATTTTGAATTCAGTTTGGCAATTGATCAACTAGATTGAAGTTTATAGAAACTAGACAACATTAACAAGTTGAAAGAAGTTAGAAAAGCATTGAACTTTCCAAAACTAGAGTCTCATTAGTAGGGTTGTTCTGGAAGATAATTTGACAACTCGACAACATGACGAACACAACATGACATCAAAATCCATGTCTGTCTAATAGGATCAATGGACAAGTTGACTTTTTTTACCTTGCCCAGGCCGCCACGTCGATACCAAGTGACATCTATGTGGCAACATTTGGGCAATCGTGAATATGGGCGACCTCAGAAGGGGACAACCATGGAAAGAGGGCAACCACTTATATAGGGCGACCACGTGTAGGGTGACCACCACTAGTAGAAAAACAGTGACCATGTGAACAAAAAATTAACAAAAAAGTATTGAGGGTTTTTGTATCCGTGGTCGCGTTGTCTTGGATAGTACCTAACAAAAAAATGTTATCCATTTTGTTATGGTGGTACAAACTGCCATGTAGGCCAAAAACAACACATAAACAAGACCAAAAATTAAACTTTATAATTTAATTAGAAGAAAGTTAAACTTTACAATTAATTTAAGAGACAAGTTTCTTAGAACTCAATATTCGGTGATAGAAAAGAGGTCACTTTAGTAATAAAAGAGAAAAGAAGACAAGCTCTTTATAGAAATAGGGTGGTATAAGTAGAACAAACCATATAGGATATGTGAATTAAGATTATGAATGATTCACATATCCCATATGGTTTGTTTTGATTTTTTATCACTCCATTTGTATAAAGAACTTCTCTTCTCCTTTCTTGTGTCACCAAAGTCATTTCTCTTATATCACTAGTGTGTCAGGCATGTCCTTTTAACAAAAAAGTGTTAACTTTTTTATTGATTTGGACATTGTACTATTTGAATCAATAAAAATTCAATGACCATTTTGTTAGCTTCTTCAAATCAAGAAAAAATTGTTAAAACGGTCAATACAGTATCCCAGTCAACAAAAAATTGTTAAATTTTTGTTGACTTGGACACCATTTTCTAGTAGTGCACATGTAAGGCGACTGCTGGTTAGGCAATAGGGTTATAGTGTGTTTAGAGGTTTAGGTTTCTTCTGATACACCTACAATTAGTCCCTTTGTATCTGAACTCGCCCCTTAGGTACCCGCAATTGTTCCCCCTGGCATCCAAAGTCGACCCCTAGTACCCAAACTTGCCCTTAGTACCTGAACTTGCCTCTTAGGTACCCGCAGTCGCCTCCTCTAGTATCCGCAGTTGCCCTGGTAGACTCACAGTTGCCCTTCTAGACTCGTAGTTGTCCTCATGGACCCAAAGTCGCCCCATCATTGAACCTGGAATTGTTCCAAGCCTTTAGAGCCGCAGTCACCTAATATTTTCAACCTACAATCATCCATGTTAACATGGGTTGACCATCCATATAGGAAAAAAAATTTGTCCATCGAGTAGAAAATTCTTAAAAAAAAGGCGACCCTGCTACAAACTTGTCTAATATAACAGACATGCATCTAATACGACATGCAACACTCAACAAACAACTCGATACCAAAACCCAAAATCCTATTCAACATAACAACCGTGCTCATTAGTAGTGGAAGCCATGGTCACCACCTAGTTGAAGTTGAGGATTTGAGCTTTGGTCCAAAATTGTAAGTAACAAAGGCAAGTTGGTTCTTCAGACAAGCCACCTTGTTTGAAGAACAATACAAGATATCTTGGGATGTTAAACATTGGTTTGAAACCCTATATTCCTACGCTCTTGCATCTTTACAACAACCCATTTGAACATTAGATATCATTTTCTTAAATTAGTTTCTTAACCCCTAAACTTCCAAGCCATTTTTTTCCATCAAAAACATTCAAAATTACCATTTCTATTGCAAAGTGTAGGAAACTTTAGAATTTTTTTTTCACATCTAACTATAGGCAGATCTTGCATTAGAATAGTATAAAAATGTGTGAAAGAAATTTCAAAAACTGCATAGATTGCAAGATATATGCATTTGAAGTGAAGAAATCTAGATTTTTTGCACCTTCTCTAGAGATGACTTTGGAATTTGAATTTTTAGAAACTAAATGTTTTCTTCCAATTTTGGAAAGAAAACTATTATAAACTAAAAGAATGCAAGCTACCATACGTTGGGGTCAGGTTCGTAAGACCCCATACAAAATATTTTCTTTTTGGCCAAATATCCACTTTGTTATCCACTTTTAGAATTTATAGATTTTCGTATGACTTTATTTTGAATTATTCGTGGACTGTAGTACAAAGCACTATAGCTTAACTACACTACACTGCCACTAGTTTAACTTTTCCTAAATTTTGTGGGACCGTAAGTGGGGCTTCCACACTTTGAGGTGGCTTTAGTCGGCTTTAACTACAGTATTCTCAGTGGCTTTATTACAATCGACAATTAGGCTTTGGCTTCGGCGCTACAACTTTGGCACTACACAGCTTCAACGTTCTTCGTCGAACAGTAAGAAGCTTTGGTTTCAACGTTGCTCATCAAAAAATTAGTCAATTTGCATTGTATTGTGTCATCTATGGAGTTTGTTCTCTCTTTATTTCTCGATGGAAGTTATTGAGATTTGTAGTTGTGTACGTTGTGTAGAAGATTATTGTTCTTGTAACTTGAAATTAGCAGGAGCTTTGTCACTTGTAGATGCTATGAGAGAGAGGGCAAAGAAATGTAGATGTAGATCCAAGAAGTGATTGTTGCCAATTTCATTTTGCAAGAAAATAAAAAGATAGCAAAGAGAGGAATTTCTTGAGAGCAATGTGGAGGAGGAGTGCGTAGAGGAAAATTGATAGTTGCAGTAGACTTTAAATTTATTCTTGTTAGGTTTAGAGTTTTAGATTTTGCATTTTTTCACTACGGCTAGCATGCAGGTTCTTCTAACAAGGTTTACAAGACCAATTAGTCGTGAAGAACGTGAAGTGGAATTACAGAAGCTCTCTGCTGTTGTTTCTCAACAACTATCAGAGAGTCACGCATCTACAGATGGAGTTGCAAATAGGCGAATTGGGAGGCCTCGAAAGACAGTGCCCAACATGAGTGAACAAGTGTCCAATGACTCCACCAACAATGCAAGTGTGAAGAGACGACGTGGGAGGCCTCGTAAGTTAGAGAAGACTATCTGTACTAAACAAGCATCCTTTGGCCTTCAACAAGTTGGGAGGCCTCGTGAATCGCTACAGATGACTCTAATTACTACTTCAACGTCTTTACAATCACTAATGGCATCACAGGCAGTGCAGAAGAAAAAAAAAAGACGATATGAAAATTGGTTCACCTCAAACAAATGGCCACTAATTGTAGCAGCTGTAAAGCAACACAAAAGCATTTTGGGAGCATTACACTACTTGAAGATAGCTCACAGGTATGTTTCAAAATATTGTTGTTCAGTTTTAATTTTCTAGATCATAATTTGTTGTTGTTGAAACAAACAGGGCAAATTAAAATTTGACTTCTCCATTTCAGCCTTGAATCATCTTTGACTTGTCCATTTCAGCCTTCCATGGCATGACTGGACAAGGTGGAATACATGATGTCCTGTATACCATGTTCATAACTCATTTTGAAGGCAGGGTGGGTTTTTTTTATCATTGCTAGGCAATTAGCAGAAGCTACAATACATGTGTTAATAAACTCAGTGGAATGATTAAAGAAGAGCTTGCCTTGAACAACATGATGTCATGGTACAGTATTTGACTTACTAATTTTTCTTTTTTGAAACAAATGAAACGGAATTTCATTGCTTGGGAAAGATTGACTCACTAAGTTAAATCCCCTCAGCAAACATGCTGCACCTTATTAATTTTATACAGGGAACAGGCTTATTGGAGAATAAGTATTGAATTGCAGTGGTTGTTGAATGTTTCAGTGGACCCTACTTCCTTATCATTATAATTTCAACAAATGGATGTAGAGAGCAAATTTTCTAGAAACCTTTGTAAGTAGTGAATTCAATTTCTAAATGAATGGTACATCTTATGAATTAGAATAAAAGTCTAGAAAATAAACCTGAGCTTTGCACATAAGCTTATTTTTTTAACACATAGAATTTTTTTGTGTACAGGAATCTTGGATCAAGTGCTGGATTGTTTGATGGATTTGCCCAAAGTACCATGGCTAGTTGGTTTACTAAGGAGGGATCCTTGAAGCCAAAAATTTTGCCCTATATTCAAAGACATAGTAGCTTTGTACCCTCCTCTCAATATGAATCTCCTCTTTCCTCAAGGCTTGACATATTAAAAGAGATATGTGACATGCTTATTGCCATGAGAGATGCAGGACAATATTAAGTGTAGGAATTGTGCAACCTATGATCTTGGGAGTGTTATCTTCTCGTGCACTTGAGCTACTTGGAAAATTTACAGTGAGTATGGAATGGACACGAAATTTTTTGAAGCATCATTTGAAGTGGAGCTATAGTTGTGCAACCACAGCATGTGGAAAACTTCCTTTAGATTGGGAGGATCAAGGAAGATTGATGGCTCTCAGAGTAGCTTATCTCATAAAAGCTTATGATATTCCGCCAGCTTTGGTGGTAAACACGGATCAAACTGGTAAATGTCATCTCTTGTATTATTTACTTACAGTGATGTCAATTTTGTGTTTTCTGTTAGTTTTTTTTTTGGTATATCATGAGCTAAATTTGTGAATGTTGTCTAGGTATTCATCTTGTACCAATGGCTAGAGAAAGGACTTGGGAGAGAAAAGGATCTAAGGACATTAGAGTTATTAGTATGGAGGATAAACGTCAAGTCACGGCATGTGTTTCTTTAGCAGCAAATGGGGCTTTATTGCCAATGCAAATTATCTTCACATGTAAAACAGTGAGATGTTTGTCAAAGACTCATTTGGCAAAACTTTGCTTAAGTTCTGGTTTTCAGTTTACAATGACTGAAAATCATTGGTCAAATTTCAACACTTGCCAATAGTTTGTTCATGACATTCTTCATCCATATTTTGAAGATGTGAAGCAAAAGTTGCAGCTACCTGAGAAGCAAAAGATGATATGGCTTATTGATTGTTGGTTAGTTCACAAGTCAAAACAATTTTTAGATTGGATGAAGATACAATATCCTTTCATCAGCATTCTATTTATTCCTGCAAATTGTACATCAAAGCTTCAACCTGCTAATGTGATTTTGCAAAGGCCCCTTAAATGTGGCTTCACTATGCATTTCAAATGATGGTCCACTTCTTGTATCCAAGAACAAATAGAAAGTGGGACTAATCACATTGAGCTTGATTTGAGTATTGGAACATTGCGAGAAAAGTTATGCATTTGGTTGTTTGAAGCTTGGAAAACAATTGGATTGCAAACTGCCATGATTATTAAGGGATGGCAAAAATGTGGAATACTTAGAGCATTTGAGAGAGATTTTCAAGTACAAGCTATGGAAGCAAATACCTCAGGCTTATTGTTTGGTGTAGGGTCAAATGTAGATGATGAGTGTGAGAAAGATATTGATTTGGATGACCAAGATTTAGAGGAATTGTTTGAGGACTATGATATTTTGGATTTGATGGCCAATTTATCAGCATGAATGCAATGCTATACACTATAGTTGTATAGTTGTATACCATGCCATTCAATTATGTATTCCATGAAATTTTTTACATTTATAAAGCAATCACCTTTGTATGTATATTATTTTTTATTTTTTATTTTTCATCATTTTTTTCAGATTTCATATTATTTTCATTAATATTTTCTACAGTGTTCATATACACCATGTTATATTTCTGAAAATTTCATTTCATGCCCTATTTATTTATATTTTGATTTATTTTTTAACGAATGTGACCCGAGCGTAGGGTATATAGTTTGATCTTGGAAGTTATTAAAAATGTCTTGTGAATTTTGAATTTAGTATTTGTTCTTTAACACAAATGAAAAATTGGATTATAAGTAAATAAATCTACACTACCTTGAAGTTACATTTGATAATTTTACCACCTTTTCTATTATTTTCTCTATCATCTCAATAGTACAACATAAGCATCCATATAATATCTTCACAAAAATGGTCATTCAACTAATTAAAAATATCGCATTTTCACCATCTTCTCTATTATATATTCCTTCCATTATTCTAACAATTTCATGTCTGCTTACATATTATATCTTTTGAAAAGATCTCACAACCAATACAAAAATGTTGCACAAGATTAGAATCTAGATTACTAAAAGCATGTGGAAGTTCCATATCTATGAATCTACCCTTTATACAAATGTAATGGCAATCTCGTTTTTGCCACTGCAACCAAAGGTTGTTGCATTGACAAAGACAATCTTGAACTTGCCTCCTCCAAGTTCAAATCCTTTGCCTTCCACTCAAACGCATGCAACAAGCTCGCCACTTGCAAATGCACAGCCATAGATGCCAAACCCATTCCAGGACATTGCCGCCTTCCCGATCCAAAAGGCAACAACTCAAAATGTTGCCCTAAAAACTCTGTTGTCACATTTTCCCCTCCTTCAAGAAACCTCTCTGGAACAAATTCTAAAGGTTTTTTCCATTTGTTGTTGTTGCGTCCAATGGCCCACGCATTCACAAACAAGCGCGTCTGTGAAGGAATGTCGTAACCAAAAGCTTTAGTTGCAACCTTGTTTTGGTGTGGGATGAGTAACGGAATAGGAGGATGCAAGCGGAGTGTCTCTTTGACAATGGCATCGAGGTACTTGAGGTGAAGGAGGTCAGATTCTTGCACTGTGCGATTTAGGCCAACTACATAATCAAGTTCTGTTGTTGCCTTCACTAGCAATGTTGGATTGTGAAGAACCTCTGCCATAGCCCACTCGATTGTGATTGTTGTTGTCTCTGTCCCTGCTGATAATAAATCCTGACAATGAAAGGATCAAATATAAGAATTCAACCAACCTACACATGTACATGACTTCAAGCAATTTCAAGTCTAGAAATGAAGGAATCCATGTCTTTTATCTCACACATGTGCACGACTTCAAGCAATTCTAGATTTTAGAGCTTAGAATTTATGTCACATCCTTAGCAAGGTCATGGTTTGAAGCAAATTACAATATTTAGGTTTAAGTCATGATATTTCGCGAATGTACACGATATTAAGTAATTGTAATTTTAGGGATTAGAATTTGTTAGTAATACAATTACCCCAAGTTTTAGTGTTCATGATTTCAAGCAACAATGGATTTTAGAATAAGTTTAAAAGGCAATAAACAATCAACATTGAAATAGATGGCCCTAAAGGAGGCCAAGCTATTGGATATGGATCTTTGAAGATCTATTCTTTTTCAAGTTTCAAATCAACATGCAAGTAAATGAAGCTCTATTGATAGAAGCATAAAAATAACTGTCATTACAAGTCATAAAGTCATTTTTTAATGTTGAAACTTATTGTCCCCTTTATGAATGACAATTTGAAATTTGAAAGGATTCATTTAAGAATTTGACTATATTACATTGCAATTCCAAGGAAAAAACATATTAAATGCAATTTTTAAAACGATTGAATGTAACAATAATTATAATAATTATAATAACTTAATTATTGATGCTCTTGTTAGTAATTGAAAGATGATTTAAATGCATTTGAACATCTATTCTTTTAGGTAAGAATCAATATGAAATAAGATTCCATATGACAAAGTTATGAATTTTCAATGTTTGACCTATAAATGTCAAATTTTCAATGTCAAAACTTAGCCTTAAGCTTACAATAATAGTCATTTCTTTGAAAGTATTAGCCCTTGAAAGGCCCTTGAGGTCCCTCTATACAACTTATATTTAGCCTTAAAATTCTTCAATTGTAATTTCATAGGTGAATTTTAATACATTGTTACTTACATACTATCATGATCATTAACTTACTTTGTACTAAAAAATATTTAGTCAATGTTTTTCTCATCAAACACCACCAAATTCAAAATATACTATACAGCTACAAAGGCCTTTTAAACCTTTCAAAGGTTAATAACAAATATAAATTTAGAAATCAAGATTTTAAAAATCCAAATTTATATTTGTAGAATTACTTACGTAAATGAATCCTTGGATGTGTTCTTCAGTAATTTCATTATCTGGGAAATCTAACTGCTCCAAAAATATATCAAGGAGTGTTTTCTTTCCTTCTTTGGAGGGCTTCTTCCTTTGATCTTCTTTGTATTCATCGATCATCTTCTTGTAGAACTTGTCCATAGAAGCTCGAAGCTTTTGAAACCGCTTGTTCAACCCTTCAGGGTCAAACCACTTGGGGACGTTGAAGAAGTCTCCAATGTAAATAGCAGTAAAACACATAGTCTGTTCTTGTACAATCTCTACAAATTCCTGAATCCATCTACATCAATTTTAGTAAAATGGCAATGAGATCATACTTGAAAATTTTTAATAATGATACTTTTGAAAGCATTTAACTAATAGATTAGATTTCTACCAAATTATTGTACTATCTTAAATGTTCTACCAACAGTGGCTATCAAAAGTTAAAATTTGCAATAAGGGAAGTTCTAATATTTGTATAGATTCCCATTGAAATGATGTTGACTTAAAAGAAGCGTTAAAAAGAAAAGTGAAACTAATTGCCATACTGAGAAACTTAGCCAAAGTTTGGAAAAACATAATGGACATCACTACCTGGACCATTTTAGTGCCACGGTCTTGTTCCTCCACACCTAGGAATTTTTTGTTGAAGACCATTCGTGATAAGACATTTGTAGTCATGATGTTCACATGTGTTTTCACACAACTAGGGCCATTCTCATTGGCTATATTGCGAAGTGTGGATGCCATTTCTTCCATTCGTATGTATCGAAAGGATTCTAACTGCCTTGATGACATGAGCTCAGTCACAAGGATTTTACGTAGGTGTCGAGATGCAGGTGTGATATCATGAAGCGCCAAATCTGAAATATTAGGAGTGAACTGCATTAGTAACAATTATAAATTTTATTACATTGGCAAGACTCTGGATACTAAAAAATTGTAACATTCATCCATACAAAAGCTCTAAAAAGAAATACAATACAATACTAATAATGATATTTTGTAAGTGTTTGCAACACTAATGACAATCACTCACACAAATGTCAACAACACTAAATGTCAACTTAAACACTATTTGTTAACTATTGTAATTTTTTTAGTGTTTATGTTGCCATATAGTGTACGAAAAGTCGAGAATGCTTAAATAATATTACCAACACTAAACGTCAACCTCAACACTATTTGTCAACTAAATGAGAAGTAAAGTGACTCAAATAATAGTGTAAGTAGTACTCAATGCAATATTATCCTAATTATCATTATTAATAAATCTAAATTTATCCTTCAAAATTACCAAAGCCACAAAATTCAACCAAGTTTGCAAAATTGAATGTACACCAACCAAACTAAGTAACAAACTCAACACTTGGAGGCACACTTAAAAGGCAAGGTATGTAGAGAACCAACTACTTACAAATGGGCTAATTCACTTCCTAAACAACCAATTCATAATGAGAACTTTAGGCAAATTATCATTCCACAATTCAATGAGTTTACTAATTCAAGTGAAAATGAAAGACATGAAACAAACACACCATCCCACAAACACGAAATTATAAAAATTTCTACTTCGAGGGATTCTCAATCTCATATGAAGCACGGCCAGCAATTCCCTAATACATTTTTGGGATGGACTTCGCTGACGAGTTAGTATTTTAGGTTCAATTCCAGGTTCTTCTTTTCAAACCAGGAATTAGGGTTTCGAGCTTCGATTCCAGGTTCTCTTCTATTCTAATGAAGAATTATGGAACAGTCAACCATTCGCAACCAGGAATTACGAAACATTCAGGCATTTCGCAAAATTCTGTTCTTGCTTTACACCTTGAGGACTGGCCACTTCCAGTTTCTGATTAGCTTCTGCAAAATGGGGTGTGGGGAAAAGGGAATGTATACCTGAAGGGAGAATGATTTCGGCAAATTGCATCGAGGGACGGAAGGCGAAGTTGGCATCCTGGAGCTTGAGAAACTCTTTGGCTGCCTCCGCTGTGCTCGCCACGATGCAGAGCCGCTGCCCTAGCCACATTGTCATGAGCGGACCATACTGCGAAGCCAACTCCGCCAAGCTGCGGTGCGGATGCGTGCCCAACAAATGCAATGACCCCACGATGGGCAGCGCTCGAGGACCTGGCGGCAAGTTCGAATACTTGCTGTATTGTCGTCTCCATAGCAACCTGCTTGCATAGATCACCAGCAACGCCACAGCCACCCCCTGCAAATAATCACTCACAGGACCGTCAATTTCATTCGAATCGTCAATGTCGTTCATCTGGCGAGGTCCTGTGTCAGAGATTGTAAAACAAAGCTGCACAAAGCTCTACAAACTAGGTCAGATGTAGGTTACGTTTCAAGCCGCGCGTCGTGCCCAAAGAAAGTGCCCAAGTCGTGGACTACGCCAATTTCATGCGCGAATTTAACAAAATCGACGTTAAATTGGCGTGATTCATGGAACTAGAAATTGTAACATTCATGCACTCACAGCTTTACAAAGTCGGACTGGAACAGGTTTTCAAGTTTCAGGCTGCGCGTCCTGCAAAGCCTGCTGTGAGTTAAGCCATCTTCTCGAAATTGAGGGAGACTATGTATCTTTGATTCCTGGATTCCCCTGCTCCAGTGCAAAATCTTCCAGTGCAAAATCATTTGGGAAACCTCGAATATCCCCTTAAGGAAAATGATCTCCCTGTGCATCAGGTCTTAGGATTTTTATTTTACAGGGTTGTACCAAATTGAGTACAAGATCTTCCCCAAAGTACTAGCTCTTAACAACGTTTTGGAATGTAATTCTGAAATTACAAACCAACTTGGACACCCCTACTTTGGTACATGGCAGTTGAAGAGATTCCCTGAACACCCTTGGCAAAGAAATCTAGGTTCTTTTCTGTGCACAATCCTGAGTTCATGAATCCCCAAATTAAACTATAGAATGAAGAGATTGCGGAACACCTCTCATACTAATTACGCTGCATTCTTTCTACACATGCATGCTCTGTACTTCTGATATTCCCTCAGGAGAACAATGAATGATAATCTTCCCTAACAACGTTCCTCAAAGTCCATGTCCAAGACATAGATGGGGAGTGTATTTCTGAAGTTATGAACCAGACACCACTAATATTTGACATGGTTCCCAACATTCTTGAAGGATGACACCGTAGCCAAGGAAATCACGAGATTCTTTTCGTGCACAATCTGGAATACCAAATGCTGCAAGAATCTGGACAAGAATTGCACAGCACTGTGTATTCTCTCCACACCAAAAGTCAAACTCTTGAGTTTCTTTTGGGTTGACATATAGATCTACAATGGAGAAGCTAACAAAGGGTGAATGCTCACAACTGCTAGAAAAAATGTTTTCTGAACAGAAGAATCTCCACGCGTTTCAAAATACAACCCAACTTTCGTTTACAGTAGGATCCAAGGGTACGTGAGTCCTCACAACTGCTTTGATATGGTTGTGTGCACACGAGATCGAGTCTCCAGGCGTTTCAAACGGAATTTGGCACCGACGCAAATGAGAACATGCAAATACGAACTCGGTCCCTCATCAGCAACGCCAAGCATACCTTCATTACAACGTCATTTTCCCAACAAAAACTGAGGGTCCTTGTGAATTTTGAACTCATTTGGGCGATTGATCAGCTAGATTGAATTATACGGAGACTGGACAACATGAACACGTTGAACTTACCAAAATCAGAGTCTCAGTTGTAGAAGCCATGGCTGGCACCAACTGTAGGTGAAGTTGAGGATTTGAGCTCCGGTCCAGACTGTGGCAAAGAGACTGCAACAAAGGGAAGTTGGTCCTTCAGCTTGGAGCGTCGCCAGTCATTCTCGGGGAAGCTCCCCGGCCTGGGCTTGGCGTGGCGTCCCCTCCCCCACCGCAGTCGCCGGGGCTCACCAAATACAGCACTCCAAATACCCACCCTGCCGGCGCGGTCTCGCTAGTTGTTCACTTGGCGTGCTTTATAGTCTCAACAATAGTATTTTTTTTTTGCTAGTGGGGCTACACTCCAGTGTTCGGAAAAAACCGGCGGCTAGTCCAAAGTTAGTCCGAGGAAAAAAACCGGTTGCAATTCGAAAACATCAGCAAAAAAACCCGGTGAAAAAAATCTATAAAAAATCTATTTCGAGTAAAAAATAGAGAAAATAACCGGCCTCAGTTCTTCAAAAACCGGTTCAAGATGAGAACTGAAGCAAATAAACTGGTCAAACTCAAACGAACAGTGGGCTCCAGAATAGTAATCTGTGCTTGTGTTTTGCAAGAGTGGCTGGGATGGGTGGAGAGTGATCGGAGGCTGGACTGAAGGCAAAAGGGATGCCCACTTGCCAGAGCTCCGGGGAGCCCATTCCCCGAGCCCTGTTTCTAAGGGAATGGCTGTGGATGCTCTCATAGTGTGTGAGGGCATTTGGCGTTATTAACTGACCCAGGGACCTGTGTCCACAGGTTGCTGGGGATGCTTTATTTATTTTATTACTGATTTAATGGCACAGATAGGCACGTCGACCATGTCAGAGATTCTTTAGAGTTATTTACGGTACTTCAGCATTTCTCGACCTTGCATTGTTGCATCACAGTGAAAGCACTCCTTTGGGGAGAAAAAAAAAGGTGCTTTCTGTTGCTGATACTTAACCCCTAAATGCCGGCCGCGCTTACAGTTGTATGGCGAGCCTGTTGCGGAGGTCCAAGTGTAAAAAAAAAGGCCCACAAACATGTGGGTGGGTTTATACTCAGCTATGCCTAAGGCTGGATGGAAGGCCGGCTGGATTTGTCTTCAATCCCGCCAGCCCATCCGGCCCCAGTTAATGTAAACCCTGTTGGACCGGATCATGAGGCTGAATTTTCAATTCATGTGCTCTTGGATTTTCTCAATGCTCAATTAAAAAAATATAAAATATGGATGTTTATTTTTTCTTCCTTTTCTTTAATCAAAAGAAGAGTTTATTTTTTTATTTAAAATTTTTTTTCCTATTTTTTTATTTCAAAAATAAAAGAGAGAGCTTTTTTACTTTTTTTGAACCTTTTCCTTTCTCTCCCTGTTTTTTCTACTTGGAAAAAAAAGAAGGAGTTCTTAAACTTCTTCTGAACCTTTTGCTTTTGCTTGACATTGAAACTAGAGTTGAAGCCCTAGAATAGTTGTCATTTATTTTCATGAGAATTTCAAGAATTTTAAAAAGTAAATAATTTTGATCTTGTCACTATAGGGGTTTAAAAATAATCACATAACTAAACATACAATTTGAAAAAACATTTTCTTTTTTATCTCTTTTTTAAATCTATATTTTTCAATCTTAACTATTTATTTAAATATAGATTTTTTAAATTATGAGAATGAATTCAATGAATTCAATGAATTCAATGATAAATGCAAATTAGGTTTTACCGTACACATTGTTTCTAGTACATGGCTTGTGATATAATTTTTTATTCTAATATTATACTATTAAACTATTTATTATAATAAAAAAATTATAACAAAAAACTTAAAGATATTATAAAATGGAAAAATTCTCATTTTAACTGAAGCATATCAAATATTAGCAACACTTAATTTTCCTTTTTTAAATATATTTTTAATATTCAATAAGTAAAAATAAGTTAATTACATTCAAATCGATAGTCTGAGGCAATTTTAAAACTGTAAACTGATTTTTATTAATAAAAGAAGTTCCTAAGTTGTAATTAAACAAAAATGTTAACGTAAATTTGTAAAGTCATTCTATATAGAACATTCAATAACAACCCTAGTGCTCCCAAAATATATACAGGTAGATGGGAGGAATTTTTTTAGCTTACAATTAATAATAAGTATATACCTAAAAAATAAAAGATCTTGCATTGGTAGACAAAGGAGATTTGTACAATCCAACAGAGGAGCTCAATTTGGCAATCCAGCCTTGAATGGGAATTTGGGCCACCCAAAACCTCATCCCAATTACTCCCTTGGGGACGGATGGTTCAACGCCAAAACCATGCCACCTAAGGCAAACACATAGGATGAATTGTAGTTCCATCCAACCCCGAGTATAAACACCTTGGGCTGGATTTGGAGAAATTGAGCAATCCTATTGGTTCAAACTTGGAGAGTTTCAGCCGGCCCTCAATCTGGCCCCAAGTATAAATTGGCCCTAATTCTATTGCTCTACACCTCTTCTAGCAAATTTAGGGCCTATAATTGTAAATATGAACTCCAAATTTGCAAAAAGAATTATTTGCATAGCAAACAAAAGGTTCCTATGTTTTTCCTAGGGATAAAACATGGGGGCAAAACTGCCTTTGCAAGAGGCTTGTCATACAACTATAAGCGCGACCTTAAATGCCAGAGGCACCAAATTTTGGTGTCAACAATACTTTGAAGTTAATTAAAACCTAACCAAGTTGCTATTTATAGTAGTTTGTGTTTTTGAAAAATTCTTAATAAAGTGTAGTTTTAGTAACAAAAATCCAATTATGAAAATGATTGACTATGATTTTTCTATTCAAGATTTTGTACAAGGGTGTCCATTGCAATCTTGAATTTTCGTAGTGTTAAAGGCTTTTGGAAATGAGCCTCAAATACACTAGATCTTGGAGAAAAAATCACATTAAAAAAAACTCAAAGAAATTGTAGAATAGATTTTGATAAGTAATTAATTGATGGGGTTTATACATGTTAGACCTTTTATCTTCATATTTGTTTTGGTGACCAACTTTTCAAATTTGACATGTGCAAAAGTAAAAATTGCAATTTTTACACCCTCATGATTAAACATTATAATCTTTCAATTCATACATGATATTGTTGTGTTTTCTTTTCCTATGCGATCTCTATACTAGAAGAAACCCGCGTTTAACTTGACAGATTTTTTTGCGCATCATGTTACAATTTCATGTTTTTATGTCAAAAATTACATCCAAACGCGGGTTTCTTCTAGTGCTAACATGTCTAGTTTAAATTTGTATGGTTACAGTTCAAAAAATTTTGATGCAACTTATCAAAATGTTGTCTTTTTTTTCAATTTAAAGAAAATTCATAGAAGCTCAGAAAAGGCCTACGATATTTAGGGGTTAATGCCTTTGCTAAAAAAAATCTCATTTTTCCAATTGCTACTATTGTGCCCAATGGCCCATGCTTTCACAAGCAAGTACTTCTGTAAGGGGATGTTGTAGCCAAGAGCTTTGGTTGCAACCTTGCTTTGGTGTAAGATGAGTAATGGAGTGAGTAGATGCAAATAGAGCGTCTTTTTGATGATGGCATGGAGGTACTTGAGGTGAAGGAGGTTAGATTTTTGCATGGTGCAATTTAGGCCAACCACACGATCAAGCTCTAAACACTATAAAAAAAACAAAGGTATATAAAATGACTTGTCCACAATGACTTCAAGCACAATAGTCATTTTGTAGTCATTGTTGTGCTTGAAGTCATTAGGAACAAGTCATTTATACCCTTGTTTTTTTATAATAAAAGTTGTCTTGGTTAGTATTGTTGGATTGTGAAGAACCTCCGCCATGGCCCTAAATTGTAAGTGTTGTTTTTGTCCTTATTGATAACAAATCCTAACAACGGAGGGATCCAATACAAAAATTTAAATATTTCACACATATGTGCAAATTCAAGATTGAGGTTTAGCAATAAAGGTGTCCATCTTAGAAATTCAATCATTTCACACATATGCACAACTTCAAGCAATTCTATTGCAAGAATATATGGATTAAGCAATTCGTTGTGAGCTTTGTGATTATGTTACAATATCTTGGAAATGTATATGGTTTCAAATCATTGTGAGTTTAGAGATTAGGATTTTGTCATAATAACTCAATCATCACATTAATTTTTATGATTTTGAGCAACAATGGGCTTAAAAGCAAGTTTATAAAGCAATATGTGTTCTAACATAGGAATGAAAGGATTTAGAAAAGGGGGCCAAACTATTGGATATGAATCTTTGAAAATCTAGCCTCTTTCAAATACAAATCAAAAGTAAATAAGGCTCCATTGTTAGAAGCACATTTAAAAATATATTTTTCATTATAAATCGTAAGAATTATTTTTTAATGTTTCAAATTTATTATCCACTTCATAAATGATAATTTTCAACTTTGAAGGATTCATTTAAGTATGTGAGTGCATTACATTGAAATTCTAAGGGAACAACACGTTAAAATCTAGACTCTTGAAGTGAAAGTTAAAGTTACTTTCAATTTGTAGGTTAGAAGTAATTAGCAGATGAAGTTCAAAGTCTGTACCAATTAGCGATCAAATTTCATTTACTTATAACTTTCAATAGAGAAGCCCAATATTCAAGTGCATTAACATTATAGATAGGTGAGTTCAATCTTTGTAAGAAATTTTACCTATTTTTAGATTTTTACTTAAGATTATAGCAAAAATATAAAGTCAATTTGAGTTTAGGAGTTTTAAAAATAGATGGATGAAGTTTAAATTGCCTTTTCAAATGCTAAATTTTATCTAAACATAACTTTCTCAAGGAGCATCGGATTTGAACGAGTTTTATGTTTTCAAAAATGGCATGATTTAATATCTAATTTATTATTGATAGTTCATAATTTTAATCTCTTACTTCAAAAATCCATAATAGCCTTGTTTGATTCGACCATTTAGTCAAAGTTGGGTTTATTTTGAGTTATTAGTGGATTTGTCTTGTAGTTAATATCACATAGACATAAAAAAGATTCATTGCTTAGAAGACACAATGAACCACACCTAAGCACCACATGGGATAAATTTCACCATAAAACTAAGAATTTGGTTGTGCTTGTTTGATACCAAGAGAGGGTATTAAAGTGCTCACAAGTATACTCTTTATATTGATGGTATAATGGTTTCTATTATATGCATTTAATTTATAATATAAATGTGCATGGATGTAGCTTTGTTGAAGACATCATGAATTTGAGGTTGTATGCAAATATCTTAGAAAATAGGTGTGATTGCAATATGGGAGCCTATGCTTAGATAAATTGTTGTTTTAAAAATAAAAAGTTCAGACATTTTTGTAAAATTTCAAAAAAATTTATGATTTCTATAAAGATTAAAGTTCTAAATATATACAAAATACATATTTTGGTACAATTGCTTCCACATTTCATTAAATCTAGAAGTACTGAATTATTTTGAAAATTTCTCAAAACTAAGTTGTCTCACACAAATAGGTGTGCACTTGGCTAAGTGTTAGACTTGAAAATTTCTTCCTTAAAATCAAAAATATTGAAAGTAAAGAAATAAAAAACTTCCAAACAATTCCAAGAGATTAAATATTACATTTATTGAGAGAAAATTAAAGAAAATTACATCACCAAAGCATACCATGCCTCCCATGAATGGATTTTGGGTTAGAGTATCCAAGATTATGGTATTCAAGTTATAGTGCTAGCATAGGGACATACAATCTATGCATGAGTCCATGAGTCTAAGAATTTATGGTTATAGGTGTCTATATTCTAGATATCTATGTTATTATTATAAGAAACTTGTATTTTAGGTGACGATTTGTAAGTGACAAATTACAGGTGACATTCAATGTAACAATATATGTTTTTATATCAACAATAATTTTCAATATAACCTCAAGATGTTACATTGGATGTTATTATTGACATAAAAACACGGGGTGTTACATTGGATGTCACCTAAAATCACTATCTAAAACATGGGCTTTTTATAACATATATACTCTTTCCATGTTATATTATATCCATGATACAAGTACATATGTTGGATACACCTTTGGGTATATACCTACATCTAAATTCAAGGCTTGTAGACTCATGTCTTATGAGTGCTTTTCACTAGAATAACAAATTAAAAAACACTTGTAGAAGAGTCTAATAGACACTATAAAAAACTTGTGTTTTATTTGATGTCATCTAAAATCTGTTCGCGAAAATTTTAAAACATCACATAAAACATAATTTCTTATAGTGAGAGTGTTTAACTACTTAGCCTTCCAAGCAATGTATTCCACCCTAGCAATTCAAGTTATTATTTTTAAAGGTTGCTTTAGGAATACTACTCACATATAACTTGCAACCACAATTTACAATTTCCTCACAAATTCCCAATTTTTCTCACACTTCCTTTACTTAATTCTTTGGAGCAATTAATCCAAGCCCAAATCACTTAGAAACTATAGCCATGCACAATTTAGCAACAATCCTCTTCCATATCTAATTTGCATTGTTCAACAACAAAGGATTGTTTTCTATGCAATCATTATCTTTGAGTATTTGGGAGATATTACCTCTTTTTGCATTGGAGGATTCTTAGTGATTTAACTCATTTATCAATCTTCGCTTGGTCATGCCAACTCTAAGGTAACACTATCTCCTGAAAAGATGCAACGCACTCTACAAAGAAAAAATGTCCCCCTACTACCACAAAAAAATCAACAACCATTGGATCTAGGCCCCCCATCTGCCATTGATCTTGAAAAATAAGATAGATATGGATATGGGATACTAGTATAGGATACAAATATAGATATGGGATACAATATAGATACAAAATATGAATATGGGCTCACATATCCCATATTTGTTTGCAACTCCTTCCTGGCTCCTAGAATTACAAATAAGGGGGTGAAATGTAAAAAAAATTAATCACAAATACATCTTGTAAAGGGGGTGAGGGGATTAATAAATTTTAAATTTTAAACTTAGGGCTTTTTGTGTGAATGGGAGTCTTTTGAATGGACAAGGAGGGGGTGCATTAATAGAAATGTCGAGAGAAATGTACATGTCCTTCACTATCCACTCAAAAGATAAATGAACATACTCAATCTTCTTCACCATGAGTCTGTTCATCAAACCATTCAAAGACTTTGGCTATGATCTAAGGTAAAACAACCCATTGTGGTTAGAATTAGGAGTTTGGTCTCATGCTATTGTTGAAGTTTTTAAATTTTTTTTCCCACTTAAAAGACAAGTGTGAGAAACAACAAGTGCAATTGAAATTATATTTTTTTGACAAAGTATGAATTTACTAAGAATTTTTGAAGTGTTCAGTGCATCATGACCCTATAACCAACAAAATTTGAATCCATAATGCTCATCTTACTACCTAATGCAGTCACAATATTTTTTAACGTGGAAGGCCTAAAAAGTCAATTCTTACAATGAATTTCACACTAAAAAGTTGGAAGTTCCTAATGAGGTCACTATTCACTCCATTATTGTCATGTAAGACATTGGTTGTGGCCCAAATCTCACATACTGAAAAAACCTACAATGGGATTATTTCCTAGGTGACCACTATTAATGGATCATTTGACCACAATGGGTTGTTTTATCTTAGTCCTAGTAACCATTTTCCAAAACCATTTTTCCAAACCTACCTTGTCAATGGATTAATGTTTTCATTTCTTCTAACCAACCCTACTCGCATCACCTTTTGTACCATGATCTTTGTTGTGGAAGTTAGTTTCCAAACAAGTTTTGAAATGCATTGAAAGAGGGGGAAGAATTCATCAATCACCCCACGTTTGAATCAACTCTTAGCTACTTCTTGTCTTAGGCTCACAACTTCAGCTTGTACACTCACAATTTCAAGCTCCTCTTGTTCTTCAGCATTCACAGAATGGGCTTTTCAGGAGCTAAATGTACTTTGGAGAAAATCCTTGAAAAAATTAGATTTCAGCCAAGACTACAACAAACAACAGAATTTGATAGCCAATTTGTAGCATCTTCCACATTGGAATTAGCATCTATTTAGTCTGTTTTGTGCTACAATATTCCCAATAATTCTTTACAACTTGCAAAACCCTTTCTTTTCTATTTTCTTTTAATACCACTCACTCTCAAGGTAGACAAAGTTGATGCGTGTTTGTCTTTAAGGTAGTATATTGCACTAAATTCTATAATTTAGGTGGCATATTGCAATAAATTCCATAAATTAGTTCTAGAATTATTGCCTTCAATTCAATCTCTCTGACCTTGTGGTTGACTTTCATGTATTCATCATCGTCTTTTTGTGTTTTGAAGTTTTGTACAAGGCAATGCCTAAAAGAGGACAACATTTGGTGAAATAAAGGGGAGATGAGGTAGATAGAGTCCAAAGCAGAGCCCCTTTATTTCGCAAAATGACCAATGACAAGAGTCATTGCCTCGTGTAAACTATAGGTGTGTGTGGAAATCCTCCCTATTATGATTTTCTTATAGATAAATGTAGGATGTAGAAGGAAAAAATGAATTTTAGATGAAAAATATGTAATGCCCAATTATCTTGGCAAAAATGTGTAATTGGGCAAGGAAACCTAATTATGCCAAAGAATTGAGCTAAAGAATGTACATAACATTTTGCACTTGGGTTTTATGGTGGTCTTGAAGCTTCCATCCATTGGCTTGAATCTTTAGTTTCCATTTTCCTTCAAAAAAACCTAATCATTTTTTCATCCTATATTTCCACCAAAATGCCAAAACCTATTCGACAAATGTTTGGTTCTCCAATCTAGTTCATTTCACTAATCATCCAAAATCATTTTTAGTTCATTTTCGACAACAATTTTCAAGTATATCTCCCAAAACACACATATACCAAGTTGAGAGAGAAAAAAAATAAGAGAGTTTGAAACCCTAATCTCGTATACTAAGAATCGTTAGTTTAAACTGTCATTCATTAAAATTTCATCCCAATTCTAATTTACTAAAAAATACACTAAATTGCAAAAAATCACACTAATTTATTGTAAAATATTCTACTTTAGTGTGAATTTTTCTAATTTTCTATAAATCTTACTATTTTACTATTTTTTCCCTATTTTAGAATGTGTTTGACAATTTTAGTATTCTAATAGTTGTTCTAGCTCTACTAATTAATTTTGTAGTTTTTGTATTTATGTTTGGAATTTCTAATTTATTTTTTTATGCAATTTCTTCATGTAGTATTTTGTTTCCATTTCTCCACCTTTAACCATTTGCCTAATTAAATTAAATTCACAATTTTTACTTATTGTCTTTTTATTTTAAGATTTCTAATTTTATTTCTAATTTTCACATCATTTTTGCAATTCCTAAAGTTCACACCATTGTTCTAAAATTCCTATTTCTACCTATTAGAACATCCTCTAATTTATAATTATAGCTTAAATTCATCCAACTAATAGTTTTTTACTTGCAATTTTACCTAAATTGCCTTAGTTTTCTAATTTTAATTTTTGAATCAATGTGGTGGCTCACATGTCTCTATGCTTGTAAACTAACATCACTAACCCAATATTTTGAGATCCAAAGTTCAAGGATACCAACATTCATATAACTTTACAAAGCCAATATAACAAATAGCATAGCAATCGTAAAATCAATGATCCTCAATTCATAAATCTAGACATTATAAGTTCTCTATCAAATCTTTAAAACATAAGAATGAGAGTTGGATCAATTGAAAAAACAAGATAAATAAGTTGGCTAGTGGAAGTATAATGCAACCCTACATTTGCAAATGTTCTAGCAACCTCAATGGACCTACTCCTCCTCAAATTCATTCAATGATATCTTAGCATATGGTTGCCATTGCTTTGCCTACATCATAACACCAACTCATAACTAAAAGGAAAGAACCTTCCAATCATTCCAAATAAAGACTCAAATGAGTAGTAGAAGTTTTACAGAAGTCTTTCAACTAATGATTTTATCTTTCACTAGACTTAGTATAAAGAACTCCATTCAAACATGGTGGGGTGTAATTATATAATACTATGGTTCAAATGATGAACTTCAAGTGCTTGAAATGAAGGCTTGTGCTAAAGTCCTATTTTCTTTGTACTCAATTTTAGCAATAGAATCAATCATTTTTTTTGTTTGACCACTTGTAAAAAAAATAATACACTTTAGCATTGCAGATTGATGGTGTTTGTGGAGTGTTAATCAACCCGCTAGTACCCTAATCCTAAGTAGTAGCCACTTTCATATCTCTAGGAGTTGAAATCAATTAAGACTATTCAATGCATGTAATATAAAAGAACAAAAAATATAAGCTGAAGACATCATTTGCTACATTTGTGAATGATTGGATATTATTGTAAAGTGATTAGCTTTCCAAATGGATTTTTGAATTTTATCTTGGGCACTTGGAGATTAGCACTTGCAATCTAAATAATTGTAGAAAGTAAATTTTTGCAACCTCTATAAGATAGGTAACAACTGCATGACAATTAAAAAACATTAAGTAATACACAACATAATAGTGTCTACATGAAAACTTTCCTTAGATATTGCCTTGCAATAAGCACATATGGAAAGCTCTCAAAGAATATAAAAATCTAAATTCTAGTTAAACAATACCAACCTCACTGACAAGTTCTAACATCAATTGTGAAGTCTTCAAGGGTTTCATAAGTTGAAAGGTCTTATATATTCACCTTTCATTTAGTGAACCTAATAAGTTCCTCCACCTTCAACGTCCACATCACAAGATAGAAGAAAGATTTGGGAGTTTAGACTTCAGGGAATAGGAAGTGGAATCCATTTATAACAATGTAGCAAATTTATATTCAAATAGAATAACAACAATTTGAAAGTCAACAAAAAAAAAGCACAATTACAAATAAAATGACACTCATACCAGATTTGCCACATATTGGTTTGTCATCCATCACTATATCCAATCATGGGCTCTCTTCTTTGGGCTTGGAATTTGAAAAAGCAAAATTGTGGTCAAATATTATAAATCCATGTATTGCCATGAGAAGGAAAAATGAAAACTTTCTAAATATCCACCAAAAAAAATACTAAATCATGAACAAATTAAACCCTAGACTCTCAAATTAACCAAAGTGATTACTTTAATACCTATAGGAGTTGAAACAAATGATTAAAAAAGTAGTAATAATATGAACCAACCAAAAAAACCAGTATCCTAAATTTTCAAACAAAAGAAACCATTAGATGAGTTTCAGCTACACTAGAAGGTCGTTTCAAGCTTGTTCTCTATGCTGAAAACTAGTCACTATTGGCTTGATTTTTTTTTAAATTCAAAAATAATGATTAAAAAATAAAATATTAATATTTTTTTTTTAAATTCAAAAATTCAAAAATAATAACTAAAAAATATATATCTCATAGCCACTCATATGAATTCAATGGGGATCAAACTTAGACCATCTAAATAAATAAATAAAACTCTTACATTCCTACAATCTAGGAACGCAAGGAAACTTTGCAAACCTCTAGAGAAGTTGGATCCCATCTAATGAGAAATGGGTATAATCCAAGGTGGATTTTTTCATTATAGTTTGGGAATGAAAATAACTAGCACTGCCAAATTTATGTTGCACTCACTTGAGCTACAAAGTTGCTAACCACCTTGCTATCATCAAAGCACATCATCCTTGGTCCATACGTGTTGAAGATGTGAGCAATTTTGACCTACATGTCTACCAATATGAATAAAATAATATAATGTCCCTTACAAAAGATTTACTATATTAAATAACCTCAAGTTTTGTTTTCCAATTAGAGATTGATTCGACATGAATGTTTGTGAGCTTCCAATTTGTCAATTGGGATTTATAGTTTATTTTCATTTTTGCAATTTAAAGTTAAATTTTATATGTCAAAAGCTTCCAAAAGAGTATTAAACCAAAATATGTATGTTACATACCAATATAATATTTGGTCCAAAATAGAGTAGAATACCTAAAATAACCTAAAATTTCACATATAAATAGATTAGAAATCTAGAAGTAGTAGAAATTATGAATAGATGTGAAAATTATGAATAGATATTGCATAAAAGGCCTAAAACTACCTTGCATGCAACAAAAATTGGCTAAAATTGTTCGAGAGAAACCCAATGAGATTCCTAAACCATTTTACAAAGATAGATTTCAAATTCTTAGTGGTTCCAGGTAATAGTAGAAACTCTACTTATTAACCTAAAGGTTTTAAGAACTCAAGACAGACAAAAAAAAGGCATCTAAGGCAGAAGTGAGGTGTTTTAAGGTTGAAATCATGTAAAAATCTAACAATAAAATTGGTTTACCAAGATTTGGTTACTAGTAATTGAAGGAGATAGTGGGATTTTATTCTTTTTATTTGAATGTGCAAAGTAAAAATATGAATCTACACAATTTTTATGGATTTTCATAAAAGGTTCCATAAAAAAATTTAAAATCTTTTGACTTTTAAGAGATCCTCTTTTGGACGGTTAAGTGCTTAAATTATTAATAGAAAATGCCTAGAAATTATCTAGGATGTGATAAAATGAATCTCTCTAAAAATTAATATAGCTTCTTTTATGCTAATAACATGCTCCAACAAGTTTCATGTCATCCCCACATCCAAAGGTTCCTGAACTAGCGGGATCTTTTAATTCTGGCAAATTAGGGGATTTTATGTGGAGTTGACCAGCATTTCAGGAATATATAAAATCGGAATAAGGTCAAAAAAGGGTCTTCTCTTACTTCCATGTATTTTTTAAGAACCTAAGATAGTTACTTCTTTTAGAAAGGTAAACTCTAATAGTTAGATTTTTTTACTCATTCTTGATTTAATCCTTAAAGTTCCTAATTTTGTTTTTACCCAAAACAATCCAAAAGTGCAATTTTATTATAAATACCAAATTTTAGGAAAAAACATTTTTGAACACATGTAAACATAAGATCTTGTAGTATATTGATTTGAAAAAAGTGAGGAAAAAACTTCAAAATTTTCTATTGTGTGGATTGCAATATATTAGCGTTTGAATTGATAGAATTTTCTTTTGTCCTACAAAAAAATCTATACTTTACAAGGTCACATTTGTATGAAAAAATGCCCAAATTGGTGGTTCTTTATTTGGCTCATTTTTCAAGGAAAATTGACTATATGTTTGAAATTTTTTAAATCATTTGAAATTGTACAACATCTATGGAAAAAATAGTAAGTAGAAAGAAGAAGAAAATGATTCAAAATACTAAATTGTTAAGAATTTAATTACAAAATTGAAAATTCTAATCGCAATGGTTTTAATGCCATAATAAACGACCTACATCCTATGATTTGATTTGATTTTTTAAATATTGAAAATTAGTTAAATGAAGGACTTCAAGGGTTATTTTAGAATAGAGATTCCATAAATGCCTGCAAACTAAAACTCTTCATAACTTTCATCTCATTAATAAAATGAAATGATTGAAAGCTATCTATCCATCCATCTATCTATCTATGAAAATTATGAACATTGTTGGGCCCTAAAGAAAAACCTTGTCTATATGTTGCGTGAAAATTGCAAAGAAAAAAAATAAAAATTTCATTTGTAGTGAACTATCCAAATTTCTATGCCGCTTAAAAAATGCAATTTGGTCCTTTAGAGGTTGAGTTGGCTTTAGCTTTTTGTGACTTTTTGTGATGGAAAAAGGATAAATGATTTATATAATCTAAAAATGCCTATTGAAGCCAATGGCACAACCGTTTGTAATTTGGAGTTTTTCTCCAAAAGTTAAAGCTTTTGGTCAACTTAGAAGTGAAAATCCTAGAAAATTTGTTTGGAAATATTAAGTATTAGATTACCAATAGGTAGAAGAGAGGGAGTCGTGCCTTTAGAAAATGTATATAATAGCCCCTTTTTTCCTCCCAAACCACCTTTTGTTTATGTTTTATACCCATTGCGTACATTATAGTGGATTTTTTTGGCTATTAAGCTAAAATTTGCCAAACAATTGTTTTTGTAGCAATTTGCTCCATTGATCGTGTTTTTGAAGCAAGTTTTGAAGGACATTGGGGTTCCTTTAACTCTTGCATTTTCTTGTGCATTGTTGGTGTTGTTTTGTACTAATACTTGTGTTTGAAGTTTATTGTACTAACTTCTAGTAATCCTAGAGACTAATCCCCTCCGTAGTTGTACCTTGGCAATGCCACTTGTGGAGGCCCTCTAGTGCATATTTTTGTTGTTTTTTGCACTCTTTTAGTAGAAAATCCCTTGTAAAAACTCCCCTACAAATTTTGTGCATTGTTTGCACTAACAAATGGTGATGTTATGTGATGCCTATGTGTTGTACTAACCTATTGGTATACTAACATTCCTTTTCAATACTTGTCCATCAATTCCCTTGTTTTCCCTAGTCTAGTGAAGCTTTGGCTATCCTATGTTTTAAAGTTTTTAGTTTTATGTTTGAATTTGTGAAAATGCTATAAAGCTTTGACCCCCACATGTGACTTAATGTCTTAATTCTTGTCTTAAAATCCTTGATGACAGCAAAGCTTTGCATTTGAATCCTACACATATATACCAAAAAAAAAAAAAAAAAGATAGGAATCCTCAAGTTTCAAAGGTTTAGTTTCAAAGTTTATTTCAAGTTTAGTTTCGAGTTTAGAACCAAAGTTTAATTCCCAAATTAGTCTCAAAGTGTGGTTTCGAAATTAGTTCCAAAGTTTAGTTCAAATAACCACCACTTTAGTAGTCAATTTAAGAGTACTACAAGGCTAGTTTGCAAGTAATAAGGTATATCCACACTTGGTGTTAAAGGGTTTGTTATTGAGGGTCTTTAGATTGAATTTAGACCTACTTTTGGACTGGATTCACATTCCAAACATCACCCCTAACATCAAGTGTGAACATACCTTAAGACAACCAATAACTAGTCCAACTAGATAACACCTCCTAATCCCGCTCCAATATCCTCCAAGCCACCTTAATACCCAAGCTTGCTATTAAATTTGGACTAATCAGGTTGCCACAAGGGGGAATTGGATTATTGGGCTATTGCTAGGGAATTGGGATTTACACACTTTAGGTTGATGAAATGAGGGTAGTCTACTCTAAAAGCGACCATGTTCTAAATGCAACCCCTATCTAGGAATGGGTGACATGTTGTTTGAAATATCTATAATTATTAATGATGAGTTAGGTAGATTTAAATGGTCACTTCAAGAGCAGACTACCTTATACACTTTGGCCATGGAAGTTGGAATTTGTACACACTAGGCAAGGAACTGGATTTTGTACATTATGAATGGAGAGCTAGGTTTTGTACATTCTGTCTGGGGAGTTGAAATCTGTATATTCTAGGTTGGGTCTACATAATTTCATTGTCATGAAAAAACTAAACAAGAACTCTAGGAAAATTAATGCAATTAATCCCTAAAGATATTCAATGTTTTCAGATACAAAACTACTTCAAAGTACTTAAATCCAAACCAAGGCTAAAATCTTCATTTTTATTTATTCACTAGTGGTTGGCACTTGATATGCTATGCATTCATCATTAGAATTTCATTAGAATTTTTATGTATTAGATAGAATGCAGAGCAAGAATTTCAATAAATATTCCGATAAAATTACTGAAATGTTCATATAATTTTTTCAATAAATAAGCATATACTAAAATAAACAATAAAAATTTAATGAATGATGAATGGAATACATGAAATGATGAATATGATAAAAGATACACATACATTAGAATGCATTAGAAATTTGACTCAATTTTTACAAACAATGGTAACCCAAATAGAAGAATTTGAAGGAAGAACTTGTAAATTTCAAAAGCTTCGTGAACAATTTATTTCAAAGCTCACAAAAGCACAAAATCATAGAAATGCAAAAGAAGTATAAAGCCAAGAAAAGCAATGGAATTGCTACCTTTATAATATCACCATATTGATCCTCTTTAATATCACCTCAATTGCAACGACTATATTATTTCTATAATATCACCCTTTGTAAAAAGTGATATTACAAAGGTAATTGGGAACTGCTACTCTAATTCAATAATATTACATTGTGTGAAAATATGATTTTTATGTATGCATGATTGAATTTTTTTTAATAAAATAATTAAAATAATGATTTTAAAGACTTATTGAAATCGTTATCATTCATTCTATTCAAATATATCAAATTTTTACTAATATGTGATACAATGAATGTGTAGCACAGCAAGCACAAGCCCCTAGTATTAATGGTAGCATTTGTGATATTACAGAGGAACTTATGATTTTAGTAGTATGTTTAACAAATCCAACAATAGGATCCTTTAGTTAACTTGTTAGAGTATGTCCTTGTAAAATTTCAGAATAAGAAACTTTATCAATTGTTGAATCAAGTAGTTTGAATTTCAAAAAAAAGTATTTTCAACCCTTTCCAAATAGTTAAATTTATCTTTCAAACTTTTTAAACAAAAATTTGTAGATCCTATAGCTTATTACTCTCTATAATATGTTGAAGAAATAAGTTGAAAATACATATTAAAAAATTTCAAACAAAAAATATTTCATATTCATGCTTGAAAAAAAATAGTAAATGGAAAAAAATAGAGTATGATTTAAAGTACCAAATTGTTAAGAATTTAATTAAGGAATCAATAAAATGCCAATCCCAATGGTTGTAATGTTGTAATAAATAATCTACATCCAAAGTTTTTATTTATTTTTTAAATATTGAAAATTGAGTTAAATAAAGTAGAAGATAGAATAGAAAGATGAAGTAGGAAAGGAAAAGAAGGGAGAATTTAGAAAAAGTGGTAGGAAGTACAATGTGAGTTAACCCTTAACTCTCCTATGTACCATATATGGTTGATGTAAAATTTCAAGCTCATTTTGGTATGGGCAATTAAATTCCTTTGACCATTTAAATAATTTCATGGATAGTTTTGAAGGTTAACTATTGGAAACTTTGATTTTTCATTGAAAAAGGTAAATATTTGATTTTTGAGAGGTCCTCAAATGCACTATTAGTGGAAGAGCAAAACTTGCCAATTTTTAATTCATTTCCCAATTTTTAGCAAAGTTTGTCAATTTGACTTGATTTGAAATTTTAAAAAATGTGCATACCCATTTGCTTTGAAAATGATCCTATTAAAAAGATTAAAGTGTTTTCATGGTTTTCACCCTTAAAAATTTAAACATTCAAGTGTTGATTTGGAGTTACTTGGAATTTCTACTTATTAACAAAAATGCATTTCAACAAATGCAAGGTGGATTGTACAATGAATTTGATAGCTCTACATTTGAACTTGGAAGTGCATTTTAGTCTACTAACACAATTTCTAGTTATTAATGTCACTTCCAATCTTAAAAAACTCTTATTTATCAAACATCGTGGAAAAAAGCAATATATTGAAAATAAGATCATTACATTTTTTTTTGTTCTAATCTCACAACTCCTATGCAATTTCACACTCAAATTTAGAATATACATCAATAAGCAAGCTTTTTAAACATCTATATGGTTAGAATTTGAAAAAATACATTTTGTTTCATTTGGGATAACTATAAGACCATGTTTTTATTTCATAGGAAAAATGCCCTTCAAAAGGCTTGGGCATGGGTTAAACTCTACAACTTGTATTAAAAACTCCAAAATCAAGCAATAAGCAAATGATCTTGAAGAATGCATCTTCCAACACCTTTTAAGTAAGATTCAATCTAAGGTAAGTGTCTAATCTATCCATTTTTCTCCAAGTCTTTTGATTAAGAATCTAAAAGCCTAGTTGAAGTGATAAATAATCTAGATTCAGAAGTTCAAAGTAGTTTTTATCCAAATTTAGTTTTATATCCTTAAAGAATATTTCCATAGATTTTCAAAAACATATGACACATATATAGAAATTAAATACTTAAAACAAGCAAAATATGAACAAATGAAGTTTGGAAAGAAGATTGGATGAAAATTAGTGACATTCATCCAAAGGAAACAAGAATGGAGACTTATAATTTTGTAGAAATCTAAAGTCTAAAAGTATAATTAGATATAAATTCCAAGTTATAGAATAGAAGTAACTAGTGAATGAAGTTTTGAAGAACCAATTAGCAATCAAACTTCATCCATTCATAACTTATACTAAGAAAGTCCAATTTTCAAGTGACTCAACATTCTTGATAGATTATTTTAGGGCCTTCAAGCAATAAATTACAACATTCTAAAAATGATAAACTAAAAGAAGAAGTTCAAGGTCTTTAGAATGAAACAACTCACAATTTAGAATCTTTTAAAGACAACCAAGTAATAATTAGAATTTAGAATGATATAGAAGACTTTTATAAGATTCCATAACTAGTTTATACATCAAAAACCAAGTTAAACTTGATAAGTTAGCAAGGGATGAAATTAGGTGTTAAATTTTGATGAAAATAGGACATTTCCATCAATTCTGAGTCAAACTTGGAACAAAATAAACAAACTTACTTTAAGTTCATAACAATAATTTAAAGTTAATTTGAAATCCAAAGTCCATAGAAAACCATGAATGAAGTTTATTTTGCCCTTCTCTAGGCCAAACTTCATTCAGCCATAATTTTTTTAGGAAGCTTGGATTGGGATGAATTTTAACATTTCAAAAATGGAAAACTCCAATTTGTAACTTAGAATAGATATCTCTTGTCTTTAAATTCTTTGTCTCAAAAAAACAAAGCCTTGTCTTAATTTAGTTGTTTGGCAAAAGTTGGTTTTATTGTGAAGGTTGTAGTTTTTGTTTTTTTGTGGTTTACATCAATGAGGATATAAAAAGATTCATCATTAGATGAAATTTCAAATGTTCAAATAGCTGTAAGTTTCCACAAGTTCTAGATTGTGAAAACTTTGCTATAGCAACAATTTAACATGGCCAAGTGACTACCATGTCAGATGATAATAATAAATTATATATATAGATTATTTAATAATATTTAATTGTGGCTAGTAGTTGGTTCTCAACATGGAGAACAAAGCAAAATAGCTTTCCATAGCACTTGAAAAACATTTAATGTTCTTGGAAGGTACAATGAACCACGGTTGGATACCTGCATAGGATATCTACACATCAAATATACTAATTTGGTTGTGCTCATTTAATACCAATAGTGGATATAAAATTGCTCACAATGTCAAAACTTCACTTAGACATCTTTGCCTTTGTAATAATCCATTGCCAGTATCTTTGTAGTGCGCTTTCTTTTGTCATAACAACTCCTTTACACCAATACGGTTTAGAATCCCCTATTATATTCCCACTCAAGTGCAAGAAGGTGATAGAATTTTCTTGACTTTTTTTTTTGATGGAGAAGGCATCATATGATTTTGAATCTTATTTGGAAAATACTATATCTTTTGTAGGGGTTCTAAATTGCATTTTAGAATCCCCTTCTATTGATTTGTAGAAAACAAGCTTGAACTTTGACATCTTTAAAATCTTATTTGGTATATATACTGGAAAAGTGGTTAGTTTTGTATAATTTCAAAGAATAATCTCTACTAATTGAAAAGGAGTTCACCACTAGTAGAAAGTCTGTACTTTTGCAATTGGTCACATGTAAATAACTCATTTTTTTTTTTCCAAAAACAAGTTATTTTAGACATATTATTCTAAACATTTTCCCTGAGTAACTGATTTTTCAATTGTCATAGACAAACTATAAGTAGTTATTGACAAGTTATTCCGGAGAATTGAGTTGTAAAAGAACAAATTTCTATTAGTGTATGTAGATGACTTTGGAGTTTGAGTTTTTTCAAAAAACAAATGTTGTTTATCCAATTTTGAAAACAATATAATTTGAATTGAAAGTACACAAGTTGCAAAACATTGTAACAAACGTTGATCTTAGAAGTTTATTAGAAATATCTTATGTATTTGAGTTTAATATTTGTTGTTTTTATTCAAATGAAGAATTGAAAAATGAGTAAACAAATGTAAGCTACCTTGAATATTACATGTGATAATCTCATGGCCGTTTCTACTATTCTCTCCATCATTTTAACAGGACAATAGAAGCCGCTCAATTAGTCTGTTTAAAATACTTTACTTTTATCATCTTCTCTTTTATTCTCTACATTGTTGCAACAACTTCATATCTACTTACAAATGATATATTTCAAAAGGAAGATCTTACAACTACTACAAAGATGTTGCATAGGTTTAGAGTGCTAAAGCATATGAAACTTTTATATTTATGTATCTACCCTTGGTACAAATGCAACGGCAACCTTGTTTTCGCCATTGCAACCAAGGGTTGTTGCATTGACAAAGTCACTCCTGGCCTTGCTTCCTCCAAATCAATCTCTAGTGCCTCCCATTTAAACGCATGCAACAAGCTTGCCACTTGCAAATGCACTGCCATAGATGCCAATCCCATCCCAGGGCATTGCCGCCTCCCTGATCCAAATGGCAACAACTCAAAATGTTGCCCCAAAAATTCTGTTGCCACATTCTTTCCTCCTTCAAGAAACCTCTCTGGAACAAATTCCAAAGGCTTCTCCCAATTGCTATTATTGTGTCCAATCGCCCATGCATTCACAAACAATAGTGTATGTGGAGGGATGTCATAACCAAAAGCTTTGGTTGCAGCCTTACTTTGATGTGGAATGAGTAATGGAGCAGGAGGATGCAAGCGGAGTGTCTCTTTGATGATGGCATGGAGGTACTTGAGGTGAGGGATGTCAGATTCTTGCACTGTACGATGTAGGCCAACTACACAATCAAGCTCTGCTATCACCTTCATTAGTATTATTGGATTGTGAAGAACCTCTGCCATTGCCCACTCGGTTGTGTTTGTTGTTGTCTCTGTCCCTCCTGATAACAAATCCTGGTAATGAAGGGATCCAATATAGAAATTCAATCATCTTACACATATGCACAAATTCAAGAAATTCTACATCTAGCAATGAAGGGATTTATCTCAACAACTCAATCACCTCACACATGTGTCCAACTTCAAGCAATTCTAGGAATAGAGATTTTAGGGCTTGGAGTTAATTTCACATTCTTTTGCAAACATTAGGTTTAAATCACAACATCTCGCAAATGTACATGGTTTCAAGTAATTGTGAGTTTAGGTATTAAAATTTGTTATAGTAATTCAATCATAATATGAACGCTCATGATTTCAAGCAACAATGGGCTTAAGAGTAAGTTTAGAAGGCAATATATAATCAACATTGGAATGGAAGGATCTAAAGGAGGGGGCCAAGCTATTAGATATAGATATTTGAAAATCTATCTTCTTTCATTTTCAAATGAGAGGTAAATAAAACTTCATTGTTGGTAATTTAAAAATAAGTATCCTTACAAATCATAAAAATCATTTTATTTAATATTTAACTTTATTATCCACTTCTAGAATGACAATTTTCAACTTCGAAGGTTTCATATAAGAATGTGAATGCATTACATTGCAATTCTAAGGGAACATGCTAAAAGAAAATGTTTAAACAATTGAGCATTTGAACAATTATAATATATAGAATAATTTAATTATTGATGGACTTGTTAGAAATTGAAAGATGAATTCAATGCAATTTCACACTAGCTCTTTAGATATTAATTAAGTGAAATATGACATCATATAACAAAGTTATGAATTTTTAAAGTTTGACCTATATATGTGTCAAGACTCAGGACTTTACCATAAGCTTTATAAAAGCCATTAATAGCAGGTCTAGATTTATAGCTCAATCTATAAAATTTCAAATTCATATATTTAGAATCACTCACATAAATGACTCCTTCGATGTGTTCCTCAGTAATTCCGTTCTCTGGGAAATCTAGTTGCTCCAAAAAAATGTCAAGGAGTGTTTTTTTTCCTTTTTTGGAAGGCATCTTCTTTTGATCTTCTTTGTATTCATCGATCAACTTCTTATAGAACTTGTCCATGCAAACTCGAAGCTTTCGAAACTGCTTGTTCAACCCTTGAGGGTCAAACCACTTTGGGATATTGATGAAGTCTCCAATATTAATAGCACCTAAACAAATAGTTTGTCTTTGTACAATCTCCATGAATTCCTAACCCCCCCCCCAAATTGCATTAAGTTTAGTCAAATGACAAGTATAGAAAATTCTTGGCTAATTTTAATATTGAAATATTTGAAAGCACTACTAATAAAGTAGAATTTCTACTCAAAAAATGTTAAAATGACTTAGAAGAGATGTATATTTTCACGCAAACTATTAGACAATCTCAAATGTTATATCAATAATGGCTATCAAAAGTTAAAATTTGTATTGAAGGGCCAAGAATTTCCAATATATTTCTTTAGAGTGCCAATTGACTAATATTGATTTGAAGGAGTTGGAGGGAAGAGTGAAAATGATAGTATTTTTGCCATACTTGAAAATTTAGCCAAATGTTGGAATAAACATAACAAACATTAGTACCTGGACCATTTTAGCACCGTCGTCTTGTTCTTCCATACGCAAGAAACGTTTATTGAAGACCATGCGTGACAAGACATTCGTGGTCATGAATGTTATGTGCGTTTTTACACAACTAGGGTTGTTCTCATTGGCTATTTTGCAAAGTGTGGTTGCCATTTCTTCCATTCTTATGTACTGAGAGGATTCTAATTGCATTGTAGACATGAGCTCTATTGTAAGGATTTTCCGCAAGTGTCGAAGTGGAGGTGTAATGTCGTGATATACAATATCTGAATCAGTAGGAATGAATTGAATTAGTAATGATCATCAATTTTTGTTGCATTGGCAAGGGGTTGGGCACCAAAAAATTGTAACATTCATCTATACAAAAACTCTCAAAAGAAGTACTACATAAATAATGATATTTAGTGTTCGCAATACTAATTACAAACTATAACACAAATGTCAACAACTGTAAATGTTAACATGAATACTATTTGTGAGTTATCAAAAATTTTAATAGTGTTCATGTTGCATATAGTGTACAAAATATCAAGAATACCTAGCAAATATACTAAACATCAATCTGAACTCTATTTATAAGCTAATTGAGAATTAGAGCAATTCAGGTAATCGGGTAAGTAGTATTAAGTGTAATATAATCCTAATTATCATATTTGATATGTTTAGATTCACAATTCAAGCTCTACTATAAAATTCCACTAAGTTTATGAAATTAATACTAATGAATACATTCATAGACCAAACCAAATAATACATTCAACATTTGATAGTACACTTTAAGTTATTGATCCATAATTCAATAAAATTTTCAATTCAAATAAAAATGAAAGAAATGAAAAAAACAAGAATAGTTTAATCATGAGGCTATATCTTAGATAAACAAACAATAATAGTTTATTCTTTGTAGATAGTGGAAAAATTAAATTAAAAAAATATTTAAAAAATGATACAAAAGTAGAATTTAATTTAAAATTTTAAAATTTTAAAATTTAAAATTTAAAATTTAAAATTTATAATTTATAATTTATAAAAAAAATTAATTTTAAAATTTTAAAATATATTGGACTCCCCCTTCTACAGGGTCAACTAGTCGACCTCCCCTTCTGACCTAACCCTAAATTTATGCTTCAAGGAACTCTGAAGTCTTAATCTCGTGCAGCACTTTCTCATACATTTTTAGGGATGGACTATTAGGACATTCGATGTCAGGTTCTTCAGGAATTAGGGTTTCGAGTTTCGATGCCAGCTCCTCTTCAATTCTAACCAGGAATTCTACCACTTCGCAAACTTCCGCTCTTGCATTACACCTTCAGTTGAGGACTGCCCAATTTCTCATTTCCATATACAAAACGGGGTGTGGGGGAAAGGGGATGCACACCTCCAGGTAGAACGATTTCGGCAGCTCGGATCGGCGGACGCAGGGCAAAGTTGGCATCCTGGAGCTTGAGAAACTCTTTGGCCGCCTCCGCCGTGCTCGCCACGATGCACAGCCGCTGCCCCAGCCACACGGACATGAGCGGACCATGCTGCGAAGCCAACTCCGCCAAGTTGCGGTGCGGACGCTTGCCCAACAAATGCAACGACCCCACGATGGGCAGCGCTCGAGGACCTGGCGGCAAGTTCAAATACTTGCTGTATTGTCGTCTCCATAGCAACCTGCTTGCATAGATCACCAGCAACGCCACAGCCACCCCCTGCAAATAATCACTCACAGGACCGTCAATTTCATTTGAATAGTCAATGTCGTTCATCTGGCGAGGTCCTGTGTCAGAGCTGCACAAAGCTGCGTCAAAGCTCTGTGCGTCCTGACAAAACAGCTGCGCGTCCTGCAGTTAGTAAGTGGCAAAGTCTCTTGTGAATTCAGCCAGTTTATCGAAATTGAGGGATAATATGGTGAATTCAGCCAGTTTATCGAAATCCTGGATTCCCCTGCTCCCAGTGCAAAATCATCTCGGAAACCTCGGTTAAGGAAATTGATCTCCCTGTGCATCAGGTCTTAGGATTCTATTTTACAGGGTTGTAACAAGTACAAGATCTTTCCCAAAGTACTAGCTCTTGACAACGTTTTGGAAATCAATGTAATTCTGAAATTACAAACCAGCTTTGACACCCCTATGTTGTTACGTGATTCTCAAGATAGTGGATGAGATGTCATCAACACCCTTGGCAAAGAAATCTAGGTTCATTTTTGTGCACAATCTCGAGTTCATGAATCCCCAAAGCTATAAGAATGAAGAGATTGCAAAACACCTCTCATATTCTTTACGCTGCATTCAATTCTCTCTACGCATATGCATGCTCAGTACTTCTGATATTCCCACAGGAGAACGATGAATGATAATCTTCCTTTACAATGGTCCTCAGAAGTTCATGTCCCGGACATCGGTGGGGAGTGTAATTCTGAAGTTACAAACCAGACAACACTAATATTTGACATGATTGACTTCCAACATTCTAGAAGGGCAACAGCGTAGGCAAGGAACCACGAGATCCTTTTCGTGCCCAATCTGGTCCACCAAATGCATTCTCTCTCTCCACACCAAAAGTCTTGAGTTCCTTGGGTTTGCCATCTACTGTAGAATGCAGAAGCTAATTAAGTGCGACTGCTAGAAAAATCGTTTTCTGAACAGAAGAGTCTCCACGCGTTTCAAATACAACCAACTTCGTTTACAGTAGGAATGGGGAATTTCATTAAAATGCCAAATATTCTGTGACTTTGACATCCCACAGTTCAGACCGGGCGGTCTGAAATCTAGTCCACTAATAGATTTCAGACCGCCTGGTCTGAACTGTGGGAATGGCACACTGTGAAAATGGCACATGGAATATCGCCATTTTAATGAAATTCCCATAGGAACTAGCTGAGGGTGAGTTCTCACAACTGCTTTGAAATGGTTGTGTGCACACGAGATCGAGTCTCCACGCGTTTCGAACGGAATTTGGCACCAGCGCAAATGAGAACATGCAAATACGAACTTGGTCCCTCGTCAGCAACGCCAAGTGTACGTTAATTACAACATCATTCCCGAAAGAAACGTGCAAGTGCACCTTCTTTAACATCATTTTCCCAACAAACTTGCATTGATACATTCACCGACTGAGGACGCTTCTGAATTTCGAGCTCGTTTGGGCGATTGATCAGCTAGATTGAATTGTATGAAGACTGGACAACATGAACAAGTTGAAAGAAGCTTCAAGAGCGTGGAACTTACCAAAATCAGAGTCCCAGTTGTGGAAGCCATGGCCGACACCACCTGTAGTTGAAGTTGAGGATTGGAGCTCCGGTGCAGAGTCCAGACTGCGGCAAACTAAGGGAAGTTGGTACGGTTGTTTGAGGGACAGTGGTATTTATTTCGGAATGTGTGGCAGGGAAGATTCATCAAGTGGCTCACTGGCCCGGTTGAGAGGTTCTTGGAGTTGAATTTATTTTATCGTTGTTATGGTGTCGTGAAGAGGCCAGTTCCCTGTTATCAGGGATTCTTTGGAATTATTTGACGGTACTCCAGTACTGAACTTGCATCACAGTGACACACACCTTCTGAAAGTGAAGAAGTGTTTGTCTCATATTCTGTCTCTTCTCAGAAAAGTCCCCTTGTTATTAGCAGAACGGACACTTGGTCGTGTCGGTGGCTCCTGGCGTGCCGTGGCTTCTTTCCCCTTTTTTTTGAAAACAAATGAAACGAAATTTCATTGCAAAGGAAGGGAACAAAACCACCAGCCACAGGCGCCATGGCCGGTTTATAAGGTAGGTACACCCAAATGTCCACTGACCTTAAACCTTCATCTATACCGTATGTACATCTCCAATGAAAATCAGTTTTGTACCGAGTTTGTACCGATGTGGAAGAAACGCTTTCAGAATCAAACTTTGTTCCTTAATAACTTTTGCATACAATATCCAAATGCCACGTTCTTTGGTGCATTAGAACTTCCTTTCACTTGCCAACAAGATATGAACATATGAAAATTTGACAAGTCTAATAATAAAAATAGGCTCAGTAGCAAAAAGTAGTGGTTTGGGGTGTACTTACCTTACTTGGGTTGGATTGAGGACTGATAGGAACTCTCTAAGTTTGAACCAATAGGATTGCTCTATTTTTCCAAATCTGGCCCAAGGGTTTTATACTTGGGGCCGGATGGAACTACAACTCATCCTACGTGTCACCTTAAATGGCTTGGTTTTGGCGACAAACCATCTGGCCCCAAGGGAGCAATTGAGTTGAGGTTTTGGATGGCCCACTTTCCCTATTTGGGCCAGATTGGGTCTAAATTGGGCTCCTTTGTTGAAATGTACAAATCTTTACCATTGATGAAGAAGGATTTATTTTTATTTTTTAAAAAATCATTTCTTCCATATCTGTGTCGCTTCTTTATTACTCCAAGGTAAGTATCAAGGTCAGCTCTGGATATACAGATAGTGTATTACCATCTCAAGTTTGGATATATCGGTGAAGTAGTCTGGTACTCTAGAAAATCAAAATCAAAATTTTCCTTGTGATTGTACCTCAAATCTTTTATACTAGTTTTTGTTGTATAGACAATTTTTTTTAATTCAAACTATTACAAATATATTTCAAGAATTAATGAATTTTTTTAATAACTAACATTAAATCTTAATGGTTTTAAGAAATCTACATTAATTAACCCTTAAAGTCCCATGGTCATTTTTTTGCCAAAACCACTCAAAACTACTACTTCTACAATCACCTATAAAATAAATTTTTTAAAATATTTTTTAGAATCTAACTATAGGATCTTGTTTTACACTTGTCTTAGATCATGTGATAATTTTTTTTTATGATTTTTGACCCTATAGATTGAAAGATATTAGCACTCAAAGTGAAAGAAAAAAGTTTCTTTCAAGAAGTCGCTATGATTGCCGCAAAACAAGAAGCACCATAACTTTCACATCTCTAATCCAAATGGAATGAATCAAAGCTTCCCATTTACAAAAAATATAACCTACAAGAAAAAAATATTAAAAAAAATATGTCAATTTTTGGTGGATTTTTTTTGTTGCCTAGTCTCCTACATTTTGAGGTTATTATGGCATAACTTTTGCTCCCAGGCATCAATTGAAATAAAAATTATATTCCCACAAAGCTCTTAAGTTTTCTATCTTATGAGAAAGTTTCAAAAAAATTTAGTAAAAATTGAAATTATAGGAGCCTATCCGAAATCCATTTTGTCCCTTGTAGGGACAATGGGACTTTAGGGGTTAATGATATTAGGTTGCTTGAATAAATAAGGTTGCCTTATTCCAAGCAAATTGGCTTGTAAGCCATTAAAGTCAAAAGGATATTTCTATAGATATTTTCATTTGCATACATAGGGATACATGAGTCCCAATTACAAAAATACGTAATTTGGAAGTAATGCATTCTTGTACAATAACTTGTCTAAAAAAATTCAAACGATACAAATAGAAAGGAAAAGGTTCAAATAAATTAAAACTATTTTTTATTCTGTAGAAAAAATTGAAAGAGAATTGATTTGCTCCAAATAAATTTTAAAAATATGTCTTTCATTTTTAAAATAGGTGAAATAGGAAGAAAACACTAAAAATTAAAACTATCTTTTTTACATTTGAAATATAATAAATAGGAAGAAAAATGAAAGAAAAAATTTATTTTATTTAGGGCCAAAGTGGTGAATTGGGACCAAATTGAGGGCTGGATTGAAGGCAAATTGGGCCAACCTTCCATCCAGTCCAAAATGTGTATAAATTGGCTTTAATTATTATTAATATTATTATTAGATGAACTATGGCTTTTTTTCAAGCCCCACCATAAACAAACCTAACAAAACAAAATTAAAGTTGTTATCATAAAATTTAAATCCTAAGGTTAGTCAACAATTATCATGTGGTTATTGTTGTTTCATGAGTTCACATGTTAATTACAATTTATCGCATCATTACAATGCATTACTTCATGAAGTATTACATTGCATTACATTTCGAAGTAATGCATTGTAATGATGCGATAAATTGTAATCAATGTGCAAATCCATGAAATAATGATAACCACATGATAACTGTTGACAAACCGTAGGGTTTAAACTTTGTGATGGTCTCTTCAAATCTTGTAAACTCACTACACTGAGTAGAGGTATTAAGGAGACTAAAAATTAAAGGGACTTTTTGTGGAAAATTGTACATATTTGAAACATGATGTATAGCCCCTGGACACTTCAATAACTATTGATGTATAGCAAAGGTAGATATTTATATAGTGTGTAATGACAATTAATTAGTATGGGTCCTCTTAAAACCTTTATTCAATGTAGATGACCTTCAGAAGACCACGAGTTCTCAAATGGTGGGGAATTTTGGAAAATACACCACATCAACAATCTAACGTGGTCTTGGAGATGGCCATATTAAGTAATAATATTTAAATATTTTTCTAATATTTTAATATTTTAATTTATAATTCATATTTTTATTATTTAATATTTTGGAAGCACTACACTAGTTTAGAACCCTCAAACAAGCTTCATGAGGCCTCAAATCTCCTCTAATGTATTGAGAATACAATGTTGGTGCCTTGGTGGGTCCTTGCATCTCTTGAACTCATCCAAACATTTTTTTCAAACACTTTAAACCAAATGAAATGTGGTGAAGACTCTAGGGGTGCACTTAATTCTACTACAACAAACCACGTGCAAACAAGTGGTTCCTAATAAACTATAATTTTAACTTCAAATTTTGAGCATTGTTTACTAATGACTCTAGGATTCTACTCCCAAAATTTCAAACTCAAATACAATATGGAATGATTTCTAGAAGAGGTTAAAAATGCACTAAAATGGCATGTTTTTTTAACTCAAATATTTTTAGAGAATACATTTAGATGACCATTGCATCAATTCAAAATGAGCCTTCAATAGAGAGTTGTTTTTAGGAATTTTTTGTTCATTTTTTAGACAATTTTTTCTTATATAATATAGAGGTGTGAAAGTTATTTTTCAGTTCCACAATGTAACTTTTTACTTCAAAAATTTGTAACTAATTATTATTAACAAATAAAAATATCAATAATTCAAACATAAATTTTCAAAGTAGAAAATTCTATTCATATTATTTTTATTTAATTTTATTTAAAATTCAAAAAGTGTATAGGGGGTCCAAAGTTTTGTTCACATGTGGTTTTTTATGGACACTCTAAGTGACCCCCTCAGGTGAAGACAAGTGATGTAACTTGCTAAATCAAGTGCAAGCCCAACCAAGCACTTAACCTCACATGTTGAGCCTTCCATCACCCACTTGGCTTCTTATTTTTGAAGTGTAATGAAGTGAATGCTCTATAAGCATCCACACTAAAGGTCTACAATACTTAGTAGCAATAATATGTGATGTGCGTAATCATAAAACATTATCCATTCATGCAACAAAAGAAAAACTTTTGTAGATGCTTCAAATGAGGCCCCAAACACACAATGATTAAGGGCCCTTGCATATTTTGAATGCTCCACCCAAGTGGATCTTCAATCAAGGTCATTTTAAGGCCAAAAAGAAAAGTTGTTTATTGCTCTTGACTTAAAAAGGTCAATAAGCACAATGAATGTCTAATGCAAAAAACATAAGAGGCAAGACTCCTCCATTTTGTCATTTGAAAAAAAAAACTGAATTTTTTTTTGAGGACTAGAGGGCTAGAATAGAGGTCAAGTGCTTTAGTATCTTAAGCTTTATTGATGAAGAATCTACAATATGAGCTTTGGCAAGTCATGTTTAATCCTTCAAGAACCAAAAGGACACAATGTCTCTTCTAAATTTTTCCATGGCAAATTCTTCAATAGGGTGAAACAAATCTCAATATTTTGTAAACTAGGATCTTTTAAAGTAACAATTTGACATACTTGTTGCATTTTTTGATTTTCAAAATTTCAATTTGATAAGTGATTCAAAATTTATTTAGGAGATGTACAAAGGAAGAAAACATAATGTTTTTCCAAAGAAAGGATTAGTAAAGATGGATAAAAACATTTTATTGGAAGTTTTTAGTCTTCATTCTTTGCAAATAAAATAATTTTAGAGATTTTTTTTTCAAATTTGTATTTTTAGCAATTTTAAAGATACAAGGTTCAATTTGATATGATTAAGAATACAGAATAATTAGAATGATTTCAAATTTTTTGAAGATGTTCCAAAAAAATGCTATTAATATCAATTATTAAAATTTTAAAATCTACACATATATAAAGTTTTTAAAATTTTGAAGGATACAATTTCGTTAGTTTTCGCTTTCTACTCTTTTTATTTGAAATGTGTACAAATTTGAGAATTTTTTTAATCTTTTAATTTTTTCAATTGAAAATACTAAACTTGCCTAAAATTTCAATACAACTTTTGGGGAAGTTAAATAAGCACTATTCATCTTATTATAATCTTTCTTCTCCAAAAGTAGCACTTTTTTCCTATAAAGTTGAATATCGAAAATTGTTATAATCTAAAGATCTAATAGGCAATATTTCCATAGTTAATTCTATGCATATTAGACAATATAGTCTTTACCTTTATATGGTTAAAATTAAAAAAATTCAAGCACATCCATGTACAATAAGGTATCATATTGAGACAATTCATTGATCAAAAAGTTGTTGGGCTTTGAGGGGTTAAAGAGTAGTGGTATAGTTGGTCCTATGATGTCCTATGATATTGATATGCAATACATAAATATGGGACTAAATTAGATGCAACTTGATATGAACATGTTAAGATTAAAAGTTCAATTACCTTTTTTAAAGTTATAACTTTACAAAAAAAATTTAACATTTTGAAATTTTTCATATTAGAAAATGGTACAAAAATTGCATAAATTTGTGGGTTTTGTAAAGTTTAATTGCACAACACGCTCTTTCTAGAATTAAAATAGTTTTAGGTGACTTATTAATTCTAGGACTCCACCTTTATTCCTCACTTTATTCAAAGACAAATTCTTCCCCACAAAGCTCCCTTGTCATTGTCATGCAAGAATACAACATTGATATGAATTTCATTGTAGTACTATGACTTCTGTACGAATTTCATATATTTTAAAATTTCAATAACATTTTAACCTTTAAAAGCCCAAGGCCTTTTAGGGTTCAAAAACATCACTACTTTTGAAGTGTTATAGGTCTAAATATCATTAAAATATAGATATCTCAACTATATAATCTTGTAGTGTTCATATGACATGAATCAAATTTAGAGTCATTTGGCCACATAGATTGCAAGATTATAATATTTTAGTGTTCAAAAAGGATGTTGAAATTCTCCTAATAACACATTTGGAGGGGAAATTTGATTACTATACTTACTCAAATGAAAAAACTTTAAAGCATAAATTGATTCAAAACCATCATATAAACACATTGGTGAAAGAAAATATCATTCAAGTGACTCATTTTGCCTACAAAATGGCTTTAAAGTGCAACAAAAAGTTACAAGAAAAGTTGAAAAAAAACATCTAAGGCCAAACCTACTTCTACTAAAATGCTTTTCATTCACCCCTAATGTCTTGGATTGATAAGAATTTTAGCCACACAAACTAGATTGATGCAACTTTCCCAAAAACATTTATTGGAAATGGACACTTTATGAAGAAGAAACAAGCCACCAAAGTTCATTGCAATCCAAAAATGTGTGAATTTTGAACTTTGAATTGCTCTCAAACATTTAAACAACTTGGATTGACATGAATTTTTTTTTTTCAATAACCATACTGAAAAGGTGATGTAATGCAACAAATTTTATTGAAAACAAACATTGGATGACAAAAAAAACCCAAAGTTACAATCATCAAATGTGGTTTGGAGAACTCAAATTGAACCTTTAAACTTTGATCGTCTTACCAAAAATGAGTACATTTTGGATTGATTTGAAAATTGTATCACACATACTAGAAGAAAGAGCAAAAGTTTTTTTTACAAGTTTGATTGAATTATGTACATTGGATGCAAAAGTTACATCACTTTGAATTGAACTTTACACTATGTGAAGATACTTTTGGTCCCCTAAGGTGTTCAAGGGTTAAAAGTTACAATTTTACAAAACCTCTTCAAATTTTGAAACTTTTGGACTTTTGATTGGTCTAGGTGAGAAGGTGATAGAAGTTAAGTACTCTAGTGATAAAGAAAAATTAAAAGAAAATTCGGGGTTGAGATGTGCAAAGAGGCATGAAATTTTTTGTTGAGCCCCAATGGCCCCTAGAATCTATGAACTTGTAAGAAAATTCAATGATCTGAAGTTTTGAACTTATAAATATTTAATGGATCAATAAAAAAATTTGAAAAATTGAAGATTGTAATTTAACTTTCAAACTTTCAAATTTGAAAATTTACACTCAATTGAAAATTTGAAAATTTATTGAATTTATTAAACTCCTATTTATGATATATCTTTATAATTTATATTAAATTTTTTAATGAAATGAAATGAATTAGTCTTTGCCACTAAATTTTTATTGTATATTGAACAATCAATAATAAAATGGATTTACATGATTAGTTTGTAACAAGGTACATCAAGACATGTTCAAATCATTATATTAGAAATCTATTTTTTGTTCTATGTTATTTAAACCTTTAATGCCCCAAAACTTATCATTTGGAGTTTTGTTGTCCATTTTGCTTATATCTTATAACAAATATATGTTTTACATCAATTTCATCAAATTGGTCCGAGAATTGGTCATAAGGGAAGGTCATAATTTTTTAAAGATTCAAGAATTTTTATGGATGAATGAGAAGATATTTGGTCAAAGCAATGGCCTAAAGTACTCTTTCCATCATCAATAATATGGGATTCAAAGTGATGAAGGGTTAACCCCTAAAGGACAAAGCTATATTTTTAAGCAACATAGTGATTTGGAAGCAAATTACTATAAATTTTTTTATTTTTCATTTTCATTTTTTCCTTTGAAATTTTCAAACAACATGGAGATAAGTTTTTTCTTGAAGACCCAACAATTTTCATAATTTTTGACTATATGGTTAAAAAATTATTGTATAATATTTGGTTTTTTTCTTAGTCAAGCAATTTGGGTAGATAAAAAAATTACTTTCTCCATAAACAAAAATTTGAAATATTTGTAATGGTGGCCTTCGAGTGCTTGTAAGAATAGCCTTCAAGTGCTTGTAAAGAAATCCTCCAAGTATACTAAAGGATGGCCTTCGAGTGCTTGGATCGAGTACTTGGAAGGATGGCCTTTCACGTGGATAAAGGGATGGCCTTCACGTGCACAAAAAGATGGCCTTCAAGTGTACAAAAAGAAGGCCTTCAAGTACACAAAAAGAAGGCCTTCAAGTAGACAAAAGGATGGCTTTCAAGTGCTTGAAGTGAAAACCTGTAAAAACCTATGTTGGAGAACCTTATGTTGTTAACATTTCTATGAATGGTTTTAGAGTTAGCATTCAATTATAGCATTCAATTTATGATACCTAAGATTTAGTGATCATAGTTATATAAACACCAAAATCTTCATAACTTTTACAAAACAATTGTAAAATTAGTATGAACTACCATATTGGTTCACCTTTTAGAAAATAGAAAACATAAACAATGTGCATGAATTTGCAAATCCAAAAGTATAAGTATTCTACAACATCAATTAAATACAATGTCAACATTTTTTTTCTAAATAGCAATGGAAACTTCAAGAGGTTAGGGCAAAAATCTATAAAATGAAATCAAGAGAAAATGAGGAAAAAATTCTAGAAAAAATGGGTATTTGAAATATAGATGACTTTAAGTAAGATTTGGTAAAAATTAGAAAAACAATAAAATGGTAATAAAATAAAAACCAAAATACTACAAAGTTGGAAAATAAGATTAAAGCTAATTAGAAAATACAAAAGTAGTAATAGAAATAATAAAATAATAATAGAAATATTAAAATATAAATTCTATAGTAATTTAGAATTTTTTATACTAAATTAGCACAGTTTAAACCAAATTAGAAAATTAATAGTAAATTAAGGTAGGATGAAATTAGTTATGGGAATTAGTTTGTTAAAAAGTTTGATATATACAAAATTAAGGTTTAGGGTGAGATATAGGTTTTAGGTGGAAATTGTACTACTTAGATGTCTAAGTGTTGTCTATTGTGATTTTTAGGCAATGGATCTTTTCTCTCTTTTTAGGTGATTAAAGTAGGACCTAAACTTACAAAATAATCAAGAAAACCTAACTTCAAATACAAATTTAAATCAAATGGCCAAACTAATTAATGCTCTTATGGTTTTTTAAGACAAAAGTTTATAGTCTAAATTTATCAATCCTAAGATAAATATTAGTTCATAACATTGCCAAAAACACAAATTCATGAAAATCTGATATTCCTAGAAAAAGTTAAAGTTGGATGAAGTTTTAATCTTTGGACGGCAATCTAGACTTCATCCATTGATAACTATTTACTCTTCAATTTAATTTGACCTAATTGTCTAGATTAACACTTAATATCTAACCCTAATTTTAGTTTTAGACAAGCAAATTCTACTTAGATTCATCCATTCATCATTCCAAACTTCATTCTTTAATATCTTTTAGGTTTTTAAATATATTTCAAAGTTTAATTTGGTTCTAGACTCCATTGATCTTCTTCAATAGTTCAATGAAATTAAAAATCTAAATTCTTTTCTTGATTCTTTTCTAAGATTTTAACTTAGCATCTTTTTTTCCCTATGGTGCTAAATTACTTCTATTCAATCATTAGTTTTAGATCTTTGAACTTAGGTTCTCAAAGATCTTCATTTCACCTATCTGAATTGCTAAATTAATTCAAGTTTGAAATTTTTCTAGTAAAAGCTATTGATGGATGAAGATTGATTGCTAATCAAAACTTCAAACTTCATCCACTTATCACTATTAATATACAATTCAAAACTAACTTTGATTATTTTTGGGATTTGGATTTTTTCTACTTCTTAAGTTTTTAACCTTGTTTTTTTATGAGATTAACTAATTTTCATCCAACTTATACCCTAAACTTCATTCACGTATACATTAGTGATTTTAAAACTATTTTTTTTTAAGTATTTTATGTTTTTGATAACCTTTGGACTTATTCTATAAGTTCTTTAAATTAAATTTGAAATAAATCTAACCTTAATGTCTGAATCTAATTTGAATTTGGTTGAGAATTAAAGTGACTAACTAAGAAATTTAAAATAGAGGTGGAAGATTTAGTAACTTACCTTGGATATAACTTCATTTATGAGGTGATCAAAACTGCCTTTGAATTCATCTTCATTTGCCATTTGTCATTTTTTGTCTCCTCTTGAATTTTGCTCACTACTTAATGTTATAGAATTTAATACAAGTTGGTAAGTTGAACTTCAGACTACTTCCTATTCTCTTTTTTTTTCCCCCTATTTCTTTCCCTTCCAACACTATTCTACTCAATTATTAGCATTCTCATATTTGTCTTGGAATTGGAATATTTGTCACAATTTTTAAGAAAATAATTGCTTTAGGCAATCTTCTTATTCCCTATCCAAGTCAATAATTGTACTAATCTACTTCCTAATAGCTCCTTTGATTTTCCTAAGATTTCTATCTAATTGCAAATTTCCAAACTTCTAAATTTCCATCTTCTTATAAATTTTGGAGTTTAATGTTTGAATTTCTAAAATATTAGTTGTTAGAAAGCTCTAAATTTTGTATGTCCTATTTGCCTATATTTTCCTTTTTATGTTTGATTTATGGAAATTGAGATTTTTGCAATGTTAGATTTTCTCTCTAAACTCCTTCCTTTCATGCTAATCCTATTTTATTTGCTAGTCCATGATTTTTTTTACAACTACAAAATTATGTATAAGTTTTTTTAGTCACTAGATTGAAACTAGTTAGAATTAGAGTCTAGAACCAAAGTCTAAAACTAGAGTCTAAAAACCAAAGTTGAAAATTAGCCCAAACATAAGCAATAGCAATTTGGAGTTTGCTTTTTCTCAAGATTTGGCAAGATTGGATTGTTAAAAAAGGTTTGAGAAAGTAAAAAAGGATTCTAAGTTGATTTCATTCGTACATCAAACGCTCTTGGTATACTAGTCAACTCAATGAATGTTGTGGAATTTTGTTAAAAGTTGTTGCCACCACCGGTTCTAGTAGTTGTTGGTATTAGAATGTCTTGGAATTTGTCCAGGCACTTATATATGCTAATACACACTATCCTAATTATTAGTGGGATTTTACCACTACTTGAGTAATTTCTATAAATTTTCTACTATTAATAAACATGGTTGACTTTCTATAGAGTCATCTTCTCCTATTTGAAAAATTATGAAACTTTTTGGGCAACTTCTAGAAAGTCCTCAAATGCTAAGTGCAAGTTTACATCTTTACTTTGCATCATGTGTGGAAGGGCTAAAATGAATACCTCTTATTTTAATTTCTCTAGGAAGGAATCATTTTTGTACAAAAGAATCTAGACAAACCAACTTTACTATTGAGCTCCTAGCATATCTTTGTGCTAAAAACACCTCTCTCCAATCTATGATCATGGATTTATTGAAACAATGGATTTTCACCTACAAATTATAATAGCAATACTAGCATGTGAACCAAGAAATGTGAGCTAATAAGCTTTTTTCAATCTTGCAAATTAGATGGGGATCACTACGTGAATTTTCCATAGAGATTTCTAGGACTTAGAAGGACCTTTCACAACTTGTACTACCAATCATTTAGCTATAATTTGATACATGCACTAAAAGGATAAATTTAGTAATGGTCTAATTTAGGTGTTATTCTATTAGTTTGGCTATCAAGGCTTATTTCTATTCCAAACCCCTGATTGTCATCCTACACACCTACGAGCACACCTATTTAGACATTGAAAATGGAAAATGGAAGTGTTTAAGGCACTTCTAAACTTTTGAGGACTAACCCATCATATGTGTAGGGACTTCTATTAAACACAATGCAAACACTCTTTTTAGATCTTTTTGACTAAAGATACTAATAAAAAAATGAACAAAAGCAAAAAAATAAAATTATAAGGCCTAAATGACAATTATGGGGCTTGCACATTGCAAGCCACATTATAGATAATTCTCTACACCATTGTAGCTATAAATTTGAAAATACAATTTCAGTTTGAATATTAAGGCAACTACCTAATTATTTAGAAGGTCTCTTCTTTAAATAAAGAGCTATGGACTCTTAAAGTTGCAGTATGAATTCACAAAATTCCATATAGAATTTTGTAAGAGTCTTTTTAACAAATTTTTTTTCTTATTATTGTATTAGTGACTCATTATGTGTTGTAGTAGAGATTGAGGCACCTAGAAATTATATTGTTTTATATGATATTGATCTTCAAATAGACTTTTGAAAGGGTTGAATTGAATCATATTTTCAAAAGTCCATAGAAAAGCCAAAACAATGTGTTTTTACAATTTTGGAGGGAATCTTAAATGTTATTAGAAATTGCAAATGAACTTCAAATCATCATTGACAATTGGATAACTATTGAACTATTGGCATTTTTAAGATTTAGGATACTAGAATGAGCAGATTATGTCATTAGAGTGACTAAATTTTTTTGGCTAGACATGTTGTTGTGATGTGGCCATTTACTAGTTATAAGTTAGGCATCTTACTATATCTATATTGGTTCCAAATAGAAAAGGTGGTGAGTCTTAATATAGAAGGTTGGGGATTGTTTGACTTGTTGGTAGGATGATAGGACATTTGTCCCATATTGTTTGGAGCTACGAATCCTTTCTATGGATACTTATAGGTCTTGGCTTCTTTCATTTGGGCATCTAATCTTAGGATTATCTTATATATTTTTGTTTTGAAGAAATGTATTTATCATTGAATATTGTGATTGTATTGTATTAAAAATTACTTTAACTTTTTATGTTCTTATAAGAATTGCTCCTATTTTTTGTGTTCTTGTGAGAATTATACTTGGAGCTTAAGAGGTTGCAATAGGCAAACTTGAGTGGATTTCAAATACTATTGTTTCCAATAGGTATTGAGGGTTGAATTCAAACATTAGGGTTGTAGGTGAAAGAAAGTGGTGATAGTGATGTTCACAAACATCTACTACAGCTAGAAGCCTTGTATTTTTCTTGATTGACTGCAAACTTTACAACAACATTGTAATGTTCTAAGAAAATCCTCTCCTATGCTTATCCTATACCTCTCTCAAAATTATTATATTCACTTTTCTAATGCAAAGTTTTTTTGGCTAGCCTTGTAGTGAGTTTTATAGATATGGACTTCCGCCACATTTGGTCCATTCAACCATGCAAACACCCACAATTGATATAAGACAATTGGAAATTGAATTTGGAAATGTCTAAGAAACAACTACAAAAAAATTAGGAAACAACTAAGAAATAACTACAAAACAACTAGGAAACAAGTATTGTCATTTATAGTTGTCATTGTTTCCTAGTCATTTCTTAGTTGTTTAGTGCAATTGCAAATTGACATAGTGAATATTATGGAGTGTAGACTAGTTCAAATTGACAACTATGATGAATATTGGATGGAGAATAGTTTACATTCATTCTAAATTTGAACTTTGTTACAACCCTAGTAATCTTACACTTTGTTCTATGACTACTTTGCGACTAAAACAATGTACATATTTCATTCTACAATTGTTTTGCAACAAAAATAATGTTTAATACTTCTACTTTGCAACTAAAACAATATATTAATGATGTTGAAATAGTGATGTAAAACAATGAAGCAAGATTTGGTGTAAATAGAGAGGACTACAGTTGTAGGATAGTTGTATATGACACTTAATTAGTTACATCTTAGTTGGTTATGGCAGACTCATTTCTTCAAAATATATATGTGATTGCAATAAAAAAAATTCCAAAAATAAAAATCATGGTTTAAAAAATAAAAGATACTAGACATTTTTTTACAAATTTCAAAACCTTGATAATGTATATAAAAGATTATAGTTCCAAATACATACAAATACTTCTTTGGCACAATTGCTTTAACATTTCATCAAATTGCAAATTGCTAAATTTTTTTGAAATTTTTTTAAAATTTAGATTTTTTGTACAAATAGGCCCTAAAGTCTATTCTTTAGGCTAAATACTAGGTTAACTGATTTAGTGTTCTAAGAGCTTGTACAACTTCTATATGTGTACATCTACAATTTGTACAAATGCAATGGCAACCTTGTTTTTGCCACCGCAACCAAGGGATGTTGCATTGACAATGTCAATGCTGGCCTCGCCTCCTCCAACTCCAACTCCTTTGCCTCCCACTCAAATGCATGCAATAAGCTTGCTACTTGCAAAGGCACTGCTACAGATGCTAGCCCCATCCCAGGACATTGCCGCCTCCCTGACCCAAACGGCAACAATTCAAAATGTTGCCCTAGAAACTGCTTTGCTACATTCTTGCCTCCATCAAGAAACCTCTCTGGAACAAATTCTAAAGGCTTCTCCCAATTGTTATTGCGTCCGATGGCCCAAACATTTACAAATAAGCGTGTATGTGCGGGGATGTCGTATCCAAAAGCTTTGGTTGCACTTTTACTTTGGTGCGGGATGAGTAACGGAACAGGAGGATGTAAACGGAGTGTTTCTTTGACAATGGCATGGAGGTACTTGAGGTGAGGGAGGTCAGATTCTTGCACAATGCGGTTCAAGCCAACCACTTGGTCAAGCTCTAAGATTGCCTTGGTTAGTATTGTTGGATTGTGAAGAACCTCTGCCATAACCCATTCAGTTGTGATTGATGTTGTCTCTATCCCTCCTGATAACAAATCCTGGCAATGAAGGGATCCAAGACAAGAATTCAATCCTTTAATACATGTGCGCAAATTCAAGCAATTCTAGATCTAATAATTATGTAGGGATTTGTTTCAACAACTCAATCATCTCATGCATGTGCATGATTTCAAGCAATCTTATATATTGGAAGAACATATGATTTCAAAATATCTACTAGAGATGCAAATGGGCATAATTTCAAATAATTATGAGTTTAGAGATTAGGTTTTTGTCATAGTAATTCAATCATTGCCTTAATTATTATAGTTTCAAGCAATAGAGGGCTTAAAAAAAGTTTAGGAAGCAATATGTGTTCAAATTAAGAATAAAATGATCTAGAAAGGGGGCCAAACTATTGGATGTGAATCTTTGAAAATCTAAACTCTTTCAAATTACAAATCAAAGATAAATAAAATTCCGTTGTTAAAAGTTCATGTGAAAATAAATTTGTCATTACAAATCATAAGAATCATTTTTTAATGTTTCAAATTTGTTATCCACTTTACAAATGATAATTATCAACTTTGAAGGATTCATTTAAGCTTGTGAGTGCATTACATTGAAATTCTAAAGGAACAACACATTAAAAGAGATTATTTAAACAATTGAATGTACCAACAACTATAGTATTTAGAAAAACTTAATTGTTGATAGTCTTGTTCGCCATTGAAAGATGACTTCAATGCAATTTAACATCTAATTTTTAAGTTTGAGCTAACAAAATGTATCAACTTTGAAAGAAGTCACCATATGAGAAAGTTATGAACATTCAATGTTTCGCTTGTATATCTTATTTATCAAAATTTGACCTTAAGTTCTACATAAAAAAGAGTCACTACTTTAAAAGCCATTAATAATAGGTTTAGATTTAGAGCTCAAGATTTAAAATTTAAAGTTTGTGTTTTTGGAATTACTTACATAAACAACTCCTTTGATGTGTTCCTCAGTAACTTTGTTTTGTGGGAAATCCAATTGCTCTAAAAAAATATCAAGGAGTGATTTCTTTCCTTCTTTAGAGGGCTTCCTCTTTTGATCTTCCTTGTATTCATCAATCATCTTTGTGTAGAACTTGTCCATGCAAACTCGAAGCTTTCGAAACTGCTTGGTCAATCCTTGAGGGTCAAACCACTTTGGGACCTTGAAGAAGTCTCCAATGAAAAAAGCACTGAAATTTGTAACCTGTCCTTGTACAATCTCTATAAATTCCTGAATCCAACCTCAAAAGTTTCATGAATTTTAGTGAAATGGCAACGAGATAATTTTTGCCTAATTTCAACAATTAAACTTTTGAAAGCACTTAGCCAATAGAGTTGAATTTCTATTCAAAAAATGTCTCAACAACTCCAAAGAGGTTTATTTAAATGCAAACCATTAAACATTCTTGAATATTCTATCTATATTGAGTATCACAAGTTAAAATTTGTAGTAAAAGGAATGTTCTATTTTTCTTTAGACTGCTATTGAATTGATACTCACTTGAAGGAAGGCTTGAAAAAAAGACTGAAACTACAGGAATGTGGCCATATTTGAAAACTTAGCAAATTTTTTGGAAACATAACAAACATTAGTACCTGAACCATTTTAGCACCATCATCTTGTTCTTCCATACCCAAGAACCGTTTGTTGAAGATCATGCGTGACAAGACATTTGTGGACATGAAGGTTATATGCATTTTTATACAAGTAGGACCATTCTCTTTGGCTACTTTGCATAGTGTAGAAGCCATTTCTTCCATTCTTATATATCGAGATGATTCTAACTGCCTCGTAGACATGAGCTCTGCCACAACGATTTTCCTCAAGTGTAGAATTGCAGGCGTGATGTCATGAAGCACCAAATCTGAATTGGTAGGAGTGAATTGAATTAGTAACAAATTAAAGGCAATTTTGTTACATTGGTAAGATTTGGGATGCCAAAAAATTGTAACACTCATCTACACTAAAGCTCTAAAAAAAAGTACTACAATAATAATGACATGTAGTGTATCCATTACTAATTACAAAATACAAAAGTCAACATAAATACTATTTATCAACTATTCTAATTCTTAGTACTAGTGATCATATTGATATAAGATGTACCAAAAGTCAAGATTATCCAACTAATATTATAGAACAAAACATCAACCTAAACTTTATTTATAAACTAATTGAGAATTAGAGTAATTTAAGTAATAGGATAAGTAGTATTAAATATAAGATAACTCTAACTAACATTATTACTATATCTAAATTTCAACTTCAAATTGCACCATGAAAATTACCAAAGCCTTATAAATCCACCAAGTTTGCAAAATTGATGGTAATGAATATTTACACCAACCGAACTAAGTAACAAATTCAACACTTGGTTGTACTCTTGCAATAGCAAAACAATTTTCCCTTGATTCATTTAATTGCTAAAGTGGTCCATTTAAGAATCACCTCATCTCCATTCTTTAGCTAATAATAGGGGCAATTTGAAGGAGATGGGCAGTTTTAGAGCATACTACCTTAGAACAAACCATCCAAAAATCTTGGGTTTCGGTACGAGATGACCCTAAACTACCGGATGATGGTGGAAAGGTTACCCAAACTGAATGGCTTGGTTGCTGGTTTGATACGTAGCAGTGACAGGTGGTTTATCTAGCGTGAAATCAGCCTATCTACCTCACGGAAACCCGTTGCAGTGTGTTGTTGAACATGTTTGTGTCCCAAAAAGAAAAAAAAATCTCAGGTATACTATAATTTCGCAAATTTCCGTTCTTCCTAGAAAGCTTGAGGGCTACCCTCTTCAATTTCTGGTTAACTTCTGCAAAATGGGGGGTGGCCAAGGGAATGCACACCTCCAGGTAGAACGGTGTCGGCAGCTCGCATCGTGGGGCGAAAGGCGAAGTTGGCATCCTGGAGCTTGAGAAACTCTTTGGCTGCCTCCGCCGTGCTCGCCACGATGCACAGCCGCTGCCCCAGCCACACGGACATGAGCGGACCATGCTGCGAAGCCAGCTCCGCCAAGTTGCGGTGCGGACGCGTGCCCAACAAATGCAGCGACCCCACGATGGGCAGCGCTCGAGGACCTGGCGGCAAGTTCGAATACTTGCTGTATTGTCGTCTCCATAGCAACCTGCTTGCATAGATCACCAGCAACGCCACAGCCACCCCCTGCAAAAATTCATTCACATGAGTGTCAATTTCGTCCAAATCGTCACTGTCGTTCATCTGGCGTGCGTCGTCCTGTGCCAGAAATTGTGACACATAGGTCTTCAAACGAGGTTAGGTGAAGGTTTACGTTTCAAGCTGCGCGGCGTAGTCCATGACTTCCATGACTCTTGACTCGCATAAATGGCATGGGCATAAATGGCATATCGCCATTTTAATGAAATTCCCCTTACAATCTTGTAGTGTACTTGTAAATGACTTGAATCAAATTTTGGGGTCATTTGGTCACATAGATTGCACGACAATAATGTTTTAGTGTTGAAAGGACAATGCTCTCAACACCCTTGGCAAAGAAATCTAGGTTCATTTCTGTGCACAATCTTGAGTTGATGAATCCCCAAAGCTACAGGAGTGAAGAGAGTCTCCTGTAAAGAGAGTGCTGAACACCTCTTATACTCTTTACTCTTTACGCTGCATTCTCACTACACATGTACATGCTCTGTACTTCTCATATTCCCTCAGGAGAACGATGAATGATAATCTTCCTTGACAATGTTCCTCAGAAGTTCATGTCCCGGACATCGGTGGGGAGTGTAATTCTGAAGTTACAAACCAGACAACACTAATATTTGACATGATTGACTTCCAACATTCTAGAAGGGCAACAGCGTAGGCAAGGAACCACGAGATCCTTTTCGTGCCCAATCTGGCCCACCAAATGCTGCAAGAATATATCTGGACAAGAATTGCACAGCACCATGCATTCTCTCTCTCCACACCAAAAGTCAAACTCTTGAGTCCCTTGGGATTGACATATGCAGAAGCTAATTAATTAAGTGCGAATGCTCACAACTGCTAGAAAAATCTTTTTCTGAACAGAAGAGTCTCCACGCGTTTCAAATACAACCCAACTTTCGTTTACAGTTGAAACTAGCTGAGGGTGAGTTCTCAGAACTGCCTTGAAATGGTTGTGTGCACACGAGATCGAGTCTCCACGCGTTTCGAACGGAATTTGGCACCGACACAAATGACAACATGCAAATAAAAACTCCCTCGTCAGCAACACCAAGTGTACGTTAATTACAACATCATTTCCGAAAGAAACGTGCAAGTGCACCTTCTTTACAACATCATTTTCCCAACAAACTTGCATTGATACATTCACCGACTGAGGACGCTTCTGAATTTCGAGCTCGTTTGGGCGATTGATCAGCTAGATTGAACTGTATGGAGACTGGACGACATGAACAAGTTGAAAGAAGCTTCAAGAGCGTGGAACTTACCAGAATCAGAGTCCCAGTTGTGGAAGCCATGGCCGACACCACCTGTAGTTGAAGTTGAGGATTTGAGCTCCGGTGCAGAGTCCAGACTGCGGCAAACTAAGGGAAGTTGGTACGCTTGTTTGAGGGGCAGCGGTATTTATTTCGGAATGTGTGGCAGGGAAGATTCATCAAGTGGCTCACTGGCCGGGTTGAGTGGTTCTTGGGGTTGAATTTATTTTATCGTTGTTTTGGTGTCGTGAAGAGGCCAGGTCCCTGTTATCAGGGATTCTTTGGAATTATTTGACGGCGAACTTGCATCACAGTGACACACTCCTTCTGAAAGTGAAGTACTGTTAACCGCCCTGGACGTCACGGCGGGCGCGAGGCCTGGGTTGACTTGGTTTCGTCTGCCGTTACTGGGCTGTGGTCCGTTTCTGTCTGTCCTTCCGGATAATTCCTTGCATATTAGGATTTACTTTTATATAGTGAAAACTAAAAAAATCAAGCACATCCATGAAAAAAAAATATCAAAGTGAGACAACTCATTGATCAAAAAATTTGTAGGGGTTAAAGAGTAATGGTGTAAATGGTCGTGACATCATATGATATAGATATGCAATATATGAATATGGGACTAAATTAGATGCAACTTGATATGAACATGTTAGGATTAAAGGTTCAATAGTTTTTTAAAATTATGATTTTACAAAGTCTTTTTAACATTTTGAGATTTCAAAATTTTTCATATTAGAAAACGGTACCAAAACTGCATAAATTTGTGGGTTTTATAAAGTTTAATTGCACATCATGCTCTTTCTAGAATTAAAATAGTTTTAGGTGACTTATTGATTTTAGGACTCCACCTTTATTCAAAGACAAATTCTTCCCCCCCAAAGCTCCCTTGTCATTGTCATGCAAGAGTACGACATTGATATGAATTTCATTGTAGTACTATAACTTCTGTACAAATTTCATATATTTTAAAATTTCAATAACATTTTAACCTCTAAAAGCCCAAGGCCTATTAGGATTCAAAAACATTGTTGCTTTTGAAGTGTTATAGGTCTAAATGTCATTAAAGTATAGATATCTCAACTATATAACCTTGTAGCGTTCATATGACATAAATAAAATTTGGAGTCATTTGGCCACATAGATTGCAAGATTATAATGTTTTAGTGTTGAAAAAGAATGTTAAAATTCTCCTAACAAAACATTTGGAGGGGAAATTTGATTTCTAAACCTACTCAAACAAGAAAGCTTTAAAGCATAAATTGATTCAAAACCAACATACATATACATTGGTGAAAAAAAATATCATTCAATTGACTCATTTTGCCTACAAAATGTCTATGAAATGTAGCAAAAAATTACAAGAAAAGTTGAAAAAATCCATCTAAAGCCAAATCTACTTCTACTAAAATGCTTTTTTGTGCTATATTATTTAAACCTTTAATGCCCCAAAACTTATCATTTGGAGATTTGTTGTCCATTTTGCTTATATCTTATAACAAATATATGTTTTACATCAATTTCATCAAATTGGTCATAAGAAAAGGTCATGAGCTTCTAAAGATTCAAGAATTTTTATGGATGAATGAGAAGATATTTGGTCAAAGCAATGGCCTAAACTACTCTATCCATCATTGATAAATTATTAAATATTAAATATGGAATTCAAAGTGATGAAGGGTTAACCACTAAAGGACCAAGTTGTGGTTTTTAGCAACATAGTAATTTGGAGGCAACTCACTTCACATGGAATTTTCATTTTTCCTTTGAAATTTTCATACAACATAGAGACAAGGTTTTTCTTGAAGGCCCAACAATTTTCATAATTTTTGACTAGATTGTGCTTGTTTAGCCCTCCATCATCCACTCGGCAAGTGACTTTTGAAGTATAATGATGTGAATGCTCTTAGAACATATACTTAAAGGGCTTTAATACTTAGTCACAATGATATGTGGTGCACATGGGCTTAAAATATTATTGCACCATTTATATGGTAGCATGAAAATTCATTGCATACTCTTCAAATGAAGCCCTATACACCCAAAGGTTAAGGACCTTTGCATATTTTGAACGCACCGAAAAAGAAGCTCTTTTATCACTCAATACTAAATCCAAATTATTTCAAGTTAACTCCTAAAGGACTGCCATGCATTTTTTGGCTGTATAGAAATTTTGGGTAGATACATGTGGCTAGAGATTTGCATATTTTAGGTTGAAATTTTAATAGAAGGTTGGGGCGAGGAATATCTTTCTTATGCACTAAATTTCATGATATTTGGAAATGAGTCAAAAGTTGTGGCCAAATATGTTACTTTTTTCACCATTAGGACAGTTCGGGCAGATCAATAAAAATCACATTTTTTGGAAACAAAAATTTGAAATTGATTTTCTAGAGTTATAAGTACGTGGAAAGATTTGAATCATTCCATTTTGATCAATGAGATGAAAGTTATGAGCAATTTTTATTTGAGGGCAGTTATGGATTCTCTATTCTAAAATAAACTTTGAAGTACTTTAACTTACTCAATTTTCAATATTTTTTGAAAAAAATAAAAATTATAAAATGTAGATTGTTTATAAGAACATCTCAAAGACTAGTATTGGCATTTTTCAATTCCATAATTAAATTCTTAACAATTTTGTATTTTGAGTCATTCTCTACTTCTTTCTACTTACTATTTTTTTCCTACATGTTATATAATTCCAAATGATGTGAAATTTTTCAAGCATATACCCAACTTGTTTAGGAAAAAGAATCCAAAGAAGTACCATCATTTTGGACATTTTTTCATAGGAAAAAGAGCTTGTGAAGTGCAGCTGCCCTGTTTTTTGCAGGGCCAAAAAAATGATTTTAATGAATTTGAATGCTTATATCTTGCAATCTGCACGGTGAAGTTTTTTGAAGTTTTTACCACATATTCTCAAGTCATCTTGCAGTTACATGTGTCAAAAAAATTCAAAAATTTGATACTTGTATTAGAAATGGCAATTTTGGAGCATTTTTGGTGAAAACATAGTCAAGGAACTTAAGGCCAATTAAGATTGCAAAAAAAAAGCCATTCAATATTCTCACCTTAAACATGTCAACATGCATGATAGTTGTTTGATGAAAAAGGCAGGATTCCTCCAATTTGTCATTTGAAGAGCCTCAACTTGCGATATGAACTTCAATGAGTCATATTTAAAGAGTATACTAAAATTGGTAAATAGTGTTGGCTACACTAATTGTCAACAATGACACTAATTGTGATTTGCAAGGTTAGTGTTAGAACATTATTAACCCATTCTAACACTATTTTAGCTCTATAGTAAAATTTGGTCATTTCAACATTTCTACAAGAGTGCATTTAGTGCTAGATGGGAACAAAATATATAAGTTGTAAAATTTACACATAAGTTGGAAAATAGTGTTGGGGGTAAAAAACAAGGAACAACACTAATTATCACCCAATACTATTTACCAATTTTAGTGTAGTGGTGTAGATGGTCTTATGACATTCAATGACATTGATATGTAATAGATGAATATGGGAATAGATGCAATTTCATATAAACTTTTTAGGATTGAAAATTAAGTATTTTTTTAAATTACAAATTTATAAAATATTTTTAAAATTTTAAAAGCATCTAAATTTGTAAAATTTCAATGGATGAATTAATAAATTTGAAAAATCAGAGGTTGTAAATTCTACTTTCTATTTTTCTACTTTTCAAAAGATTAAATTTTAAAATTTTAAAATTTAATAAATTAATAAAATTTTCATTTATATTATATTTTTCATTTTTATTAAATTTTAAATTAATTGAAATGAAATAGTCCTTACTACTAAATTTTCATTGTATACCAAACTACTAGTAATACAAATAGTTTTTAGGGAAATGCATTGATGTGACAGTTTGTAGTAACTCAAAATTGTCACATATATAAATCAAAACATAATCAAACCATTATATAAGAAATCTATTTTTCCTACTATATTAACCCTTTAAAGCCCAAACAAATCATTTTGGAATTTGTTACCTATTTTTGTTTATATCTTGAAACAAATACATGTTTTATATCAATTTCATCAAATTGGTCGTAAAGAGAAGTCATCTTTGAAATATTCAAAAAAATTTATAGATGAATGAGAAGATATTTGGACAAAACATTGGCTCAAAGCACTCTATCCATCATCTATAATATGGATTTCAAATTGTTGAAGGATTAAACATCCTACATTCTACTTCCTTCTATTAGTGCCTTACTAACTCCCCTTTCAAATACATGCTCCATTTTTCTATTCTATTGTTCATATCCACCTTCTTTGTCTGTATTTCTTAGAAGGCAATGATAATTTTACCTTATCCAAGATTGCTATTAACAAGATTGAAATCTCAATGTCATTAGTCTACAATTAATCAAGCCTTGTTGTCATTCATAAATATATATCAAGTTGAATATAATTCAAATGCAATTTACAATAAGAATAGAAAGAGAAACTAATTGATTAGAGTTTTCTTGTAAGTTTTACAAGATAAAACTCTAATGTGTACACCAATCATGTGTTGTACAAGCTTTGATATTCACAAAGATGACATGAAAAGATTACAATGAGTTATGACCCCCCAATGCCATAAAAAGTCCATCACAAAGTTTAAACCTTATGGTTTGTCAACAATTATCATGTGATTATTGTTGTTTCATGAAGTCGCACATTCATTACAATTGATTGCATCATTATGATGCATTACTTTGCATTGTTACAATGTAATTGCAAGTAATGCATTGTAATGATGTGATAATGATGCGAAGTAATGCATTATAATAATGCGATCAATTGTAGTTAATGTGCGAGCATATGAAACAATGATAACCACATGATAACTATTGACAAACCATAGGGTTTAAACTTTGTGATGATATCTACCTTGAAAAGCAACTTTCATTTTGTAAAGAGAATCAAGAAGAGAGATCATAATGACTTGAAAATGTTGAAGACTTTGAGACTTCTAAGTAAGGTAAGGTGGGATAACCTATTGTCATCCCTTTGGTCGTTGTAGATGATCGGTTTACAAATAATTCAATTTTGCATTAGAATGGCAAATCAAAAAATTTAATTTAAAGGTGTCAACAAACATTTGAAAAAAAAATGCCACATTATAGGTGGTTGATGTAAAAACAAATAACTTCTCAATGTTGTCTTACGGAGGACTATTCTCATCCATTTGCATTCAAATGTGGATCAATAATGATTGAACCTTTACTATATGTAGATTTTGGAATGAAGGTTGAAGTTATAAAATGGTGATTTCAACCTTGTTTTTAAACGTGAGTTGTCAAAATGTCAATGCTTTAAAATTTTTACTACATTAGGATGCAAGAAGTTATAATTGGGCTCAAAAGTAGAGGTCATCAATTGATTAGGGCCAATTTGAGTCTATATACCTCAGTGGTATAGTTGGTGACAAAGCTTTTTCTTTGGACCAATGTCCCCCTTGTTGACCTCAATATCCGGTGAAAAGATGCCCCCCCCCCCCCTTGCCCCTTGCCCCCCTCTCTCATTTTTTATTTTAAATTTTTTTAGATTGTAGATCTTTTCATAGGAAAAAAAATAAAACAAATCTCCAAGCCATTGATATGGGGTACGAATATGTATATGAAAATAGATACGGATATGGATTTAGAATATAGATATGGATACTTTTATAAAAGATAGATATGATACATATATAGAATATAGATACAAATACAAAATATGGATACAAATATAGAAAAATATACGATACAAAATAGATACAAGTATGAATATAGAAGATGTATACATGTACACACTAAAATCCCATATCAATTGTACCACCCTATGTCGACCTCAAATTACAAATTAGGGCGGGGATGTTTAGGATTTAGGTGAGGTTGGGGTGGAGTTTGGATTTGGGTTGGAGTGGGGAAATTAAAAAGAATATTTAATTTGGGTGGGGGTTTGAATTGGAAAATCAAAAAATATATATTTAATTTGGGTGGGGAGGTGGGTTGAACCTTTGCCTCACTATCCATTCAAAAGATAGGTTACCTCACTACAAAAGCTAATTTTGGGAGGGATGAAGCCAAAGAGGTCAAATTTATGACATGGCAAAATTTCACCAAAAAAATTAGCCCTAGTTGGGGAGCATGCATTAGTGCAAACATGTACACTTTATATTGATGGCATGTAGATTTTTATTATATGTATTTAAATTATAATATAAATATATACCATTTAATTTTTTTTTAAGACATTATGAATATGAAGTGTAATGCAAAATCTTTGAAAATAGGTGTGATTGTAATAAGGGACCCTATAATAAACAAAAAAATTGTTGTTGAAAAAATAAAATAAATAAAATATTTCTTTATGAATTTCAAAACTTTCATGTAAAAGATTGTAATTCCAAAAACATACAAAGACATCATTCTTCTTGTACAATTGCATTCACATTTCATCAAATCAAGAAGTGTTAAATTGTTTTGAATTTCTTTTTAATTCTTATTTCTTTGTATAAATAAGACCAAATTAGGAGTGAAAAGTTTTATAGAAGTCCTTCAACTAATGATTTCACCTTGCACTAGACTTAGAATAAAGATATTATTCATTCAAAGAAAGGATAGTAATAAAGTTCAATTGATGAACTTCAAGTATTCCAAACAATGGATTTCAAGTACTCCAAATTCAAGTGCTCGAAATGATGGCTTTCAAAATGCTCAAAACCATGGCCTTCAAGTGCTTGAAAGAATGACCATTAACTACTCAAAATGATGACCTTCAAGTACATCACATGAAAACATAGGTTGTTGACCTACCTATAATGGATTGAAGATTAGAGTGTACAAGATTATTATATTCAAATTATGGTACCCAAGATTCAATGAACCAAGTTACAAAGACACCAAAATCCACATAACTTCACAAAACCATTATAAGAACTAGCATAGCAATTGTAAAACAAATAATGCTCAATTCATAAGCTCTCTACCAAACCCTCAAGACATAAGAATGAGGAGGAAAAAAAGATGATTAGGCTAGCTGGTGGAAGCCTAATGCAACTCTACATTTGCAAGTGCTCTAGCAACCTCAAAGGTCCTACTTGCTCCTCAAGTCTATTCAATGGTACCTCAAACATATGGTTGCCATTGCTTTTCCCACATCATATCACCAACTTATAACTAAAAGGAAGGAACCCCAACTACTCTGAAAAAAGACTCAAATGGGTCGGAAAAGTTTTATAGAAGTCTTTCAATAACCTTCCACTAGACTTGGTATAAGGAACTTTATTCAAACAAGGTGGGGTGTAATACTATCGTGCAAATGCTGAACTCCAAGTGCTTGAAATGAAAGCCGGTGTTGAAGTCCTTCCTATCTTTTTATAGAAGAAAGTACTTTGCCTATTGGTTGTAAGCTTAGTCCAAGAACCAAACTTGCAATAATCTACAAACTAACTAACCTGAAGCAAGAACAAATCATAACCTAACCACCATGAGCTCATCATCATGTGAAGTGGATCAAACCCCATGGAAGGTTGATTTGCAAGAAAGGAAAAGTAGTTGGCATGACAACACCCAAAAGAATTATGTTGTTATGTCCCAACCTCAGATGGGCAAGAGCTTCTACAAATTGGACTCTTTCTCCTTGTGATCACCAAAAATACGCTTCCGGAAATCTTCCACCATCCGGGGAAGACCCTCCCGCAAGGCCACCTTCGGCTCCCACCCAAGCAACTCCTTGGCCTTTGTGATATCCGGCTTTCGCTTGTGTGGGTCATCAGATGTGTTCTCCTTGTACTCAATTGTCGCAGTGGGATCAATCACTTCCTTTACCACCTGAAAAAAGCAATAAGGCACTTCAATATTGCAAACTGATGGTGTAAATCAATCCTCTAGTGCCCTGTTGCTAAAAGGTAGCCACTTTCATATCTCTAGGAGTTGAAATCATTCAAGATCCTTCGAGGTAGTAAACAAAATAGAACGAAAAGAATGAAGACATCATACACTACATTCGTGAATGATTGAAAGTTACTATAATCGATTCTTAGCTTCCCAAGTGGACTTTCTAATCTTATCTTGGGCACTTGGGGATTAATACTTGCAATCAAAACAACCGTGGGGAGTGAGTTTTTGCAACCTCTAGAAGGTAAGTAACAATTGCCTAACGATTCAAAAACATCAACGTACAACTAATAGTGAGTGAAAACTTTCCACAGGTGCTACCTTGCAACAAGCACATTTGTGTGGGTCATGAAGAATATAAAATCTAAATTCCAAATAAACGACACCAACCTCTGCAAGTTCCAGCATTGTGAACTCTCCAGGGTTTCCCAGGTTGAAAGGTCCAACATGCTCGCCTTCCATCAACCTAATAAGTCCCTCCACCTGCAAGTCCACATCGCAAGATTGAAGACAGATTTCGGAATCTAGAGTTCATTGCAAGAATCCAAGAGGTGGAATCCAATCATAACGAAGCAGCAAATTCCCACTACTATAGAATAAGAACAGTCATGGAGTCAGAAAAAAATAAGCACAAGCACAGACAGAGTGACTCATACCAGATCGGCTACATACTGAAAACTCCTGGTCTGTTTCCCATCACCGTATACAGTCATGGGCTCTTTTCTCAGGGCCTGGACATTTGAGAAGCAAAATGGTGGTCAAATACAATAAATCCTCGCATTGCCACAAGAAATAAATAAAATGAAAACCTTCCAGATATCCAAAAAAAAAACCCCACTAAATCATCAACAGATTAAACCCTAAACGCTCAAATGGCCAAACCTATAGGAGATGAAACAAATCATTAGGAACAAAATGAACCAGCAAGAAGAAAAAACAGTGTCCCAAACATTCAAACAAAAAAAACATATTTCAGAAGTGGATATAATCCAAGGTGAACTTTCTATTTTAATTTGGGAAAGAAAGAGAATTAGCACTGCCAAATTTGTGTTGCACTCACCTGAGCCACGAAGTTGCTGACCACCCTGCCATCATCAATGCACATCCTCGGTCCGTACGTGTTGAAGATACGAGCAATCCTGACCTGCATATCCACCAACATCAGCAATAATATACAATGTCCCTCAGAAAAGGTTTAGTACATAACGTAACCTCCCACTTTCCAACTGGAAACTGATTCAACACGAATGTCCAACATAAACAAACTGCACCTGCACATCTGCGCCTCTGTGGTAATCCATTGCCAGTGTCTCCGCAGTGCGCTTTCCTTCGTCGTAGCAGCTCCTCACACCAATGGGGTTTACATTGCCCCAGTATGTCTCTGCTCATCCAAGATAATCATTCAGAAGTTTTCTCACACTAAAACATGAAATCCAAGATCTGCATCCTTCCAAGTAGTATGTCGAAACTACAGGTCATTCCGTCAATAAATAAAGCGTCAGCTCATAAGCAAAATGCAAAATGCAAAAAATGCAATCTAACAAATAAAAAACTGCAGCGCTCACCTTTTTGAGGATGCTCCAAAGGATCACCATACACCTCACTCGTACTGGTCAGCAAGAATCGAGCTCCAATCCGCTTGGCCAATCCCAGCATGTTGAGAGTTCCCACGACATTGGTCTTGTAGGTGCAGGTCAAGGTTGCACAATCACAGACAATTCCTCACTCACGCAGAATGTCCCTTATAAGGACGTACACGTGCATCCAAGCAAACGAAGAAGGTTGTAGAATGTGACATACGGTAGTGAACGTTTTTCTGATGGATAGGACTTAAATAGGCGATTAGAGGAATAAACACTACTCTCAAGAGCATGTTCAGAATTTTGTATATATGGCAATGTACAGCAGCTCAAGAATTAAAGCCTAAACACAGTTTTACTTACCTTTTGTGAAATTCAAACTTATTCATAATCCAGACACCTAGTGTCAAATTGTCGCTAATATTCATAATACTCTACAGTTGACCATATTATGAGCATTGATTATACAGGTCTATAACAAGATTAATAAGTACGTTGCAACCCTATCCAAAACGGGGACAAGAAACACATTTTAGAGAAAACCACTAAAAACATGTGAAAGCCACAAGAAAAAGTTTCCTACCTTATACAGAGTAACCCTAACAAAGATGTATTTATCAAATGCAAGAATGTGTTCAAGCGTGAATCCAAGCAAACGCAAGACCTCTTCTACAATGCGACACACACAGATCCCCTACAAGCAAAAGAAAAGCAATCGCACTCATCCCGCCACTTCCGGAGATGAAGATTGACGACCATTCTCAATAATGTGAACAACGAGCAATCTCGTAGAAAGGATATGATAGTCTTGATAGGGTTGAACTTATAATGCACCGGCGACGCCGGACACGCGAGATGGTAAATATGGTCGACTTCCAACATCAGTGGTTCCACCACATCATGCCGAATCAGTTCAAACCTTGGATTCGCGAAGTGATGCTGCACATTCTCTCGTCTCCCCGTGAAGAAATTGTCCACGACAATCACACTATCGCCTCGCTCGATCAACCGATCCACTAAGTGGCTCCCCACGAACCCTGCCCCGCCCGTCACCACGATCCGAAGCGCCTTCCGTTGTAGCCCTAGCGGAATTTTGCCCCCGGGGCTGATGATCGGCAAATGTGACCGCTTGTACGGCGCCTCGAAGGCTCTCTCCGTAACATAATGATCGCCATAAGAAACAGAAGAAGAAGCTTGTAGGATTGAATTTGTACGACGAAACTCCGGTTGTACGAACATGAAGAATAGGGTTGTAATCGCCACCCCGAGTAAAATGAAGGTGACGCGCTGCTCACGAAGGAGATACTCTAGTGACCGGGAGAAGGACCATTGCTTCGGCGGCTTCGGCAAGTACTTTAACTCCTCCGGCGCTACTTCTACTCGCCGGTGGTTCAAGCTCGTGCTCGTCATCGCTCGCAAAACCTACTCTAAAACCACCGCAAAAACACCCGAAAACACCCCCTGAAAATGGCAAAACGATGGCAATTCGCGCAATGCCGAGTGTCAACTCCGCCGAACTAGATTGAAAAATCTGTTTCAACTTGCGGAGATCAATTCGATTTCAGTCGTGCTCCGCAACCCTGAAAATCGCAGAGCAATCAGATCTGCACGACGAGAGAGAAGCTGTGAAGCACCATGACTGACGACGCCATAGCCAGGGAAATTTTTTATAAAAGGTTCAGTTCGACTGCTAAATTATTGGTCACATTATTGAAATTGGTGCTACACGAATTAAGCTAAGCCTCTTCTTTCTTTTCTTTTCTTTCAGTTCTTAACCCTTAAAAGGATAAACGGGTGACCTTGGAAATCATCCCTTTTCATTACCTTGTGTGAATCATTGGCTTAAGAAATGGCAAAAGCAATCATTGGAAGTCAAATTATTACAGAAGGCCTCTTCTTTTCACAACAAAATTCTGAGGATGAATTGTTGCACTTTTGTTGTCCAACTAGAAGGATTCCTTGTCATCCATCATACGCCAATCGCGCTTGTGTCGACATTTAATGGTTAATGTGATTGGTGGATTTGGTGATGTGGGGAAATTTAACGCAGGTTTGATCATTATAGAAATCATCCTTCTTGGCATCACACTAACCTTTGACCCCTAAAGGTAAAAACTCCTTTTTTTTGGCAACATAGCGATTTTGGACAGCTCACTTCAAAGGGAATTTTTATTTTATTTTCTTGAAATTTTCACACAACATGTATCCAAGGAGTAGCTTCAAGGCCTAACGATTTTCATAACTTTTGATTACATGGTTAAAAAGTTATTGTATATATCATTTTCATTGCGCGGCGGGCAACCTGGGCAACTCAAAAAGCTTCTTTAAAAATCATTTCTCAAAAAAATAAAAATTTGAAATTGGTTCTTTACATTTATATGTAAGTGGGAAGCTTTGAATCATTTGGCATTTTGATTAATGAGATGAAAGTTATGAGGAGTTTTAGTTTGTACTTTGTAGGTAGTTATGGTTTTTAAAAAGACTCCATGCCTACCTGCAAATTAAAACTCCTCGTAACTTTCATTTCATTAATCAAAATGGAATGATTCAAAGCTTTCCACTTAAATATAAATCTAAAGAACCAATTTCAAACTTTTATTTTTTTGAGAAATGATTTTTAAAGAAGTTTTTTGAGTTGCCCAAGTTGCCCGTTGAGTAATAAAAATGATATATATCATACAATAAATTTTTAACCTTGTAATCAAAAGTTATGAAAATTGTTAGGCCTTGAAGCTACTCCTTGAATACATGTTGTGTGAAAATTTCATGAAACTAAATTAAAAATTCCCTTTGTAGTGAGCTGCCCAAAATTTCTATGTTGCCAAAAAATATAGTTTAGTGCTTTGGAGTTAAAGGGCACAGCCCCATGGCCAAAGGTAGTTCCCAAAATGCTTGGATTTTTGGACCAATGGGTGCCTTTTTGTTTTATCCAGTGAACAATCAAGTCATCCATCATACACTTTTCAGCCAAAGGTTAATCATTTGCTTAAAAAAATGAAGAACAAACAAATTTTTGTATAAGACCTCTAAGAAGACCTCTCATTTATTCACAAAATTCTATGGATGAATATTTGTACTTTTGTCTTACATAGAAGGATTTTTGTCATCCATTAAATGTTTTTAGGCCATTGCATCATTATAGGATAAAATGGAGAGATTGAATAGGAATTGATTGTATTTGGAACAATGTTCTAAGCTCTATGAATGATCATTATTTTAGGGGTTGTTCCATCATTTACCTTGAACCCCCTTCTAGTTACTATGGAAATTAGCCTTTGGAGTATTATGTGAATCATTCACTTAAAGAAATCAATAGCACTCATTGGAGGGCAAACTATTGCACAAGCCCTCTTTTTTCATACAAAATTCCAAAGATGAGCATCTACACTTTTGTCTTACTTGGAAGGGTTCTTTGTCATCTATTAGACATTTTTAGGCCGCCACACCATATAGGATTAAAGCTAGAAGGACTCTACCTCCCATGACTAAGGTATTCATCAAAATATTTTAATTATTAGACCAATAGGTGCATTTTTCATTTCTACAATAATATGGAAAGTCATCAAAACACTTTTTACTTGTTTGCAATGTAACAAGGTTAATCCATAAACAACACCATAGATATTTCGTATTTGATGAAAGATAGAGAATCTTTATATGTAGGATAGAAATACAAATATTCATCCTCAAATTTTTTGTTGTGAAAAGGGAAGTCTTCTACAATAGTTTAGCTTTCAATATGTGCTTTTTCATTTTTTTAAGCCAATAATTCCCACAATATCCAAAGCAATGATTTCTATGGTTACCAATCTATCTTTTAAGGGTTAAGGGTAGTTATAGAACTACCAAGACCTTTAGCAAGTTCACGAAAGGCTTTAATTATCCCAATGTAGAGTGCAAATTTGTCCATAAACTTGGTGAATTACTTGATCCTTAGTATAAAGTGCTCAACATGATATGAATGTCAACAAATTTGGAGACAAAGCTTGTGGAACTTCTTACTATTATGTCACCCCCTTAGTAATGTTTAGTATTCTTAATCCCTCGATGCCCAAAGGCTTTTTGCAAGCTTATTTGAATTTGCTCTACATTAAAAAAGAAATTCTAATGTGATTTTTTCGTCAATATCTAATGTACTTGAGACTCATCTTCAAGAGCCCTCAACACTAGAAAATCAAGATTTGCAATGGACATCCATACACAATATCTTGAATAAAAAAATCATAATCATTCAATTTCAAAATCAAATTTTTGGGCTAGAAATTGACTTCATATAGAATTTTTCAAAAATATAAACTATTAAAAATGGTAACTTGGTTAGGTTTTATTTAACTTCAAAGTATTGTTAACACCAAAATTTAGTGCCTCGAACATTTGGAGGTTAAAACTATAGGGCTTCAAACTTAGGGTCTAAGCTCTCAAGCTTGCAATTAGTGTTTGTTATTGAAAATTATAATTGAAAACCGTAGAAATGATAATGATGTATTTCATTAGCAATTTTGACACTAAATTATTGAAGCCACAATATTCTTAAGGTGAAATATTAATATTAATATATTGTGCTAATATTTTTTTCCTAGAAATGTTGATCATGCATTCTCAATAATAAAATACATTAGTGCAGTGAATTGAAGCTTCCTTAATATTCATTTGAAATTATTGATGGAATTTTTCCATCTTCAATGTCAATTAGTAGAAAAGACATTTCAACCTTCATGGTCTTGAATTTTGTATTGTAACTTTGATTTACATAAAGACTATATTTCATATTAGTGAGTGTGACACTAATTTATTAAGTCAATCTATTTGTAATATATTGGAATTGTATTGTGATAGTTTCTACTATTTTTATAGTGACACAAATTTTGCACCTTCACTAATAATATAATTCAATGTAGTGTATAGAAGCATGTCCTCAATTAATCTTGCAACATTTTATTTGGAATTATTCTATTTGCAATGCTATTGTAGGAAAGACCTTCCAAACTTCATTTTAATGTTATAAAGTTTTATTTTGTGTGGGCATGGCCAAGCTATCAAAGAGCTTCTAGATTGAGTAAATAAACTATAGATTGAATAATTGGTATGATGAATAGCATTAATTTTTGTCATGGCATTTTGTTATTAAATAATTATTTATGGGCTCTAGACCAAAGAAACTATTTTAATTGGGGGCCTCTAGAAGACTGTGAGTTCCTAGGCTCCAAAAACTATCTCGACTACGTGGAAACGCTACCGGTTGCGCAGTCTGACGTGGTCAAGACCATGCCACGTCATAAGAAAAAAAGATTTTTTATTTTCAATTTTTTTTTTGCATTTTAGAAATTTCAATTCAATTCAAAAAAAAATTTGAAAAAAAAATTCTGACAACTAGCTACGTTCTTTTACTGTCACAAGAACAGAATTGAGAATGGGCTTGAAACAATCTTCTAGAGGCCTCAAATGTCTTCTAATGATTGAGGTTCTAGAGTAACCAAAGAGAGTTCAAGAGTTGTTTGAGGCACAAACTTGTTTACAAATTTATTAGCATCTCAAATCAACAATAATTTTTTTTCAAACTACAAAATTTTTATTAAATTTTTTGAAATTTATAAAAAATTTAAAAATGAATGATTATTAAAAATATAAAGAGATATGGACTTTGATCATACAAGAATTTATGACACATCTTTTAAAAATCCAAAGTATACTAGACTTTATGTTACTTTGTAAACTATTGGCAATTATATTGCAAGAGAAAGACTTTAATTTTTTATGATATTTTTTGGACTTTGCAAAATAAAAGTAAAACAAAAAAAATCATTATGATAATAAACTTTGAGTCATAATGAAAGAAATTATTTTTTCCTAAAATAACAAATTTTGGCATGCTCATGGTTTTGCAAAAGAGACTCTAATTATCTTCTACCTTAAAACCAATAATGCACTCCTTCTAACTTGGACACTTGGTGATTGAATATTCCTTTTGATAATTTATTGGTAGTATATAGTTGGATGCGTTTTTAGAAAATGAATCATAAAATAGGATTCCATATATTTTTTGTCTTTGTTTTTCTCCTAAAACTATACAAACTTATTAATTACTAATTATAAATAATGCAATATAATTTTATTTATATTATATTATATTATATAATTTTAGATACTATTTAACTATTGAGGTTGGTTTCTTTGATTCTAACTATTGAAACACCCAAGTTTGATTCTTCTTTTGGAGAACTATAGTTGCATAACTATTTTTTTTATTAATTGTTGAATTTCAAGTATATTTTTTTCAAGCTTTGTGACACCTCGAAAGTTGTATTCACAATAGAAACCAAAGTTTTTTTTTTCTAGAAACAAATTAAACAAAATTTCATTTATAAGCTAACAAAGATCACTTGTGAAATTAAAATACAACAATATTACTTATAGATTGAAAGATTATAATGTTTGATCTTGAAGCGTTAAAATTGTGAAATTGATTTGAAGTCTTTCAATCCTCTTTTTCCATATCAAATTTAAAACTGATATCACCACAAAATATGAGGTCAAAGGACATAATATTTCTAAATCCAATCAATTTACAAATTCTCAAAATCTATTCTCTAATTTTTTGATTAAATTTCTAATGTGCTATTTTCTCAAAGATCTAGTGTATTTGAGTCTCATTTCCAAGAACCCTCAGCATTAAAAAATCAAGAGTTGCAATGAACATTCTTGCACAAAATCTGGAATTAAAAAGTTGTAATCATTCATTTCAAAATCAGATTTGTGATGCTACAAATAGACTTCAAAAAGTATTTGTTTCAAAAAATTCCTATTAAAAATAGTCACTTGATAAAGTTTCATTTACTTCAAAGTTTCATCAACACCACAATTCAGTCCCTTTAAGCATTTAAGGGTTAAGGAATTTTTTAAAGTTTCCAAGTAGAGTAAAAACTATAAGTAAAGTATAGTTTGTATTCTACTTGAAAACTTTTGAGATAAAGGACTTCAAAGGATTTTGAATGTCAAATCAAGTTTTAAAGGAAAAAAATTCACTATATTGGAATACACTAAATAGTGTAACATTTTTGATAAACTACCCCATACATAATTAAAAAGACAACTATAAAAGTATCTTGAAGTGAACTCAATGATGTGGATATAGTAGCCAAAAAAAATTGCCCACAAAAAATCGGATGAAAATCATCCATGCTTAATATGCACAAAGTCTGATGCCTGATAAGGTCTGCTGAAAAGTTTCACCGAGTTTGGTGCATACTCTTCAGCAATCCAACCAGCTCTCTAACTTCCTTGTTTTTTTCGCTGAATACTCAGTTTTAGGGCTTCACTATTGATTGAGGGTTGCAGGTGTTTTTGGCTATGGCGCAGTTCACGTCCCGCGTTGCAATCGCTGGTTGTGCAAATTGAGCTCCTAATGGATTGATCTGAGTTTCGTCTTCGGACTGCGCTTCTGTCTTCAAATTTCGGCAAATTCGACTTTCTTTGGATCCCTGTGGTGTACTTTTGGATATATAGATTTGATGTGGGAGTTTCTGAAGGGGAACGAAATTCTTATGGTGAATCTTAAGATATGTTCTACTGTATATATTTTCTCCTGAAGAGTACTCACATGGAAATTGAGGATCAGGGGGCGGTTTGAGTCAAGGTTGCGGCAATTGGGGATTTGTGAGTCTGTGAGGGTTTGCGTATGATGGAAGCTCCCTCCAGTTGGAATTTTCTGGTCGAATGCGAATTTGTTTCTTGAAACTATCGTGTGGGAGTAGACCGCGCGCGTGCAGGAGCTAGTTCAATTCATGAATTGCCGGCAGATTTGATCAACTTTTCTCGAGGGCGGCCTTTGAAATTCGATCGAGGAGTTAGTCGAGATATGTCGTTTCGGGATTTTGTCGTCGGGGGAGCTGGGTGTGCTGTCCCCGGCGAAGATGGCTCATCGTCTTCGAATCCCTTGGGTGGCTTGGCCGACTCGATCATCGGGTCTGCATCGAAAACTCAGGTCAGTGAGATGAATCGGTGAATCGATTTAATTAGGAAAGGGGCTCATTCATTTCTTGAGATTATGGACATCCGTAATGAGCGCTAGTCAAGCACTGACTACACTGCTGTGCAATTAAGGAAAATCGTCTTTCGCCCAGACACAGTGATTGGTATCTTCAGGGTTAACTTTTAGGGTTTAGGGTTTAGGGTTGCGTACCGTTTATGAACTAACCGTGCACACTTTGCTGGTTGTTCACAGGAGAGAATTCGGGAGATGCCTGGATTGACTGGTCCAGGTCAATCTGGGTCTCCACTTGGCCGAAATGGACCTCTCACCTCACATCCAGGCTCTGATATTAATCTAGGCCGGCGACCTGAAGGGCAGGTATGTAGAAAAGATCGGTATAATAATCCTTTTCACTGCACTACAGTAATCTCGATCACAAGATCATCAATTTCGTTAAACTGGCGCGATTCGGGTGCCAAAAATTGTGACAAATAACTGCACAAAGCTGTAAAAAGTAGGATAGGTATAGGTTTAAATTTCAGTCCTCGCGTTCGGAAAGTGCCAAAATAATGAAATACTGCGTTCAAGTCTGAGAAGTGTGACAAGTGACAAAGGATTACCATTGAGATGTTCTTAGATTGTGGATGGATTTTTTTGTAGTTGCCGGATTACTTGCGAGGATTCCAGGGTGCAGACTTGAGGGAGTCCTTGGAGAGGTGGCCTCCTGCACAATTTCCAATCACTCATCCGAGTCAGGAGGGGGCTCTTTTTTCAGAATTCGAGGGTATATATGGGCAACAAGCTGGGCCATCTAGGACTCCACAGTTGTTAGATGGTCAGCATCTGAACTTATTCTGATTTTTCTCATCTAGTGCAGGGCTACTTTCGTCGGTATGCAAAGTGCTTATTACGAAAATATCTCGTGTTGGGATTTTACTAGGAGTCATTTGATCATTTCTAGGTCGATCATGTCTGTGCCTGTTCTTTGCGATTTTGATCCGGGCACAACCCTCCTTGGACTAGTGAAGTGCCTTACAGTTTGAATGAACACAAAGTCAACTAACATGGTAACATGAATGTGAGTGCAGCTCCCCCACAGCGTGTTTTGAATGGATTCTTTCATTCCTTTCTGGATACTAGTCGAACAAATGCTCCTTTTCCTGCTGTTAGGCTACCAGAGCTTGGCCTTGGCCAGGCTGACAAGCGTCGGATTAGAGACCGTAGTCACATCCTTGGACGCCATATTTTCGCAGATAAGGGGGAGGCTTTTATTGATTCTCAGGTGTGCTTTCTCGTCAATTAACTTTTCAGTATAAGAGCACGACAATCTTTTCCGTTGCATTTAACCATTTGCGAATGCCTACTGCTCGTTTTAGAATGGATGACATCAGAATAGTAGAATTAATCTGCATAAGTTTATGCTTTTCAGCGTCTATATGTTTTATTTATGAAGGAGCTTGTCTTGATGAACTCATGTAATGAACTTGGTACACTGCTCTTTATGTGTGATGAGATGAATCTGATATTCGGGAAAGTTGTATGTTGCTGCTTGACTGTATTCAACGCTTGCTTTGTTCATGTTATGCTTACTGTAAGGAGGGTTACTTTGACGAAGGATATATCGCCCGTAGCTTTTTGATTTCTTCAAAATTGCAGATTAAAGCTTCTGTTAGATTTTCTAATTGATTGTTCTCTGAGTCCTGACCTTCGTTTTGGGAAGTTCAGGTCAATGGTCTACTGCATTCCTTGGATATTGATGATAGCCTCGGAGCTCAGACTCGGGGGCCACTTGGTGGTCAGCTTCCCGAATTTGAGCAGTTGTGGAAAGAGGGTTATGCTCAGAGTAATATGCAAGTACTTAGACCTCAAATGCCACTTGCAAACCAGTGGGCAGATGAATTTCATCACCACGTTCGGCCTCCTGGAGTTCCAGAAGGCTGGGCAGAAGAGTTCAAGATTCAACAGAAGGACGACAATTGGGTCAATCAGTTTCAAGAGGTCTGTCTCTACGATTTGTCAATTTATTAATGGGTTATTTAATGCCACTTTTTGTTGAAAAAAAATTAGTTTACTTCATGCCTAAGATCTGCTAGTTTGTCTTATCGGTCTGAATTTCGTTCAAGGGCATTTGCGTTGTTGTTTATAATTGGAAGCTTGTAAGCGGTAACTTCCGCGTCCAATCTGTGCGTTTATTGGTATGGCTTTGGAGGTATGTTTTATTGTACTCATCGTTGTTCTTTGTACAGCAACCACACGAGTCCCGGCTGCGTATTGGGTCAATGGGCAATATGGCCGGCATGGAACAATCTCGTTCACTTGTCCAGACATTGTCTCAGAATCAGGATCCAAAATTTCAGGTATTAACCAGATATCATTATAACTTCAGGTATTAACTTACTACATAACATTATGTTAGGCAGTCCTGGGATATAATGTAAGACTCGAAGGTGAAGTCCAGAGATTCATTGCTTTATATTGTGTCAGGCTCTCGCATGGTTCGTTCTGTAAGCGATTTTAAGATAGGGTGTTAGAGTCTTTAGTTTCAAGGAAGTAAAGAAAGTATATTAATAGAATGAAGAATCATGTCTTAAATTTTGAACGATAGAAATATGTTTTGGAAGTTGCGATAATGGACTATGAAATTCTCAAAATGGCCTTTCTATATTTAGTTTGGGCGCGTAGGATTTAAGATCATGTTTCTGATCATTTTATCATGGTATTGTGTTATGAAGACTAGCGAGTTTGTCCTTGGATTATTTTTCTGTTTGGCTGGGCTAATATTGATTTGAGTCGTTTTGCAGAATTCCAAATTTCTGCAGTTTGTATCGAAAATGAGCCGCGGTGAGCTTATCGTGGAAGATAACCAGGTTGTGCCACCTGCGTCAAAGGCTAGTGCTGGTACTTGGGCTCATGAATTTCAGGAGCAGCATCCTGAGTCATGGGCTTCAGAGTTTAGTGACGCACAGGTTCTTTTTCTCATCACTACTCCCTAGATAGTCTCTTTCTGCATTTACCAATGTATTATTTCTCAGTTTTAATCTCCTCATGACCACGTTGATCAGTGATTATTGTGGAAGGTTTTAATCAGTGTTTAAGTGAAATAGCTACTGTTTTCAACAATTGATTGGGGCGGTCCTCTTTTCTTTTGTGGGTTACGGAAATGCTGTTTATATCATACAGATGCATTAAATATTAGATTTCACAAGTTGTATCCGGGAATTCTGCCGAATGTCTCAAACTCGACTCGTGTTTCTAATTTTGACAGCATCAACATAGATCGGACACTTGGGCAAATATGTTTGCAAGGGACGGCCATGAACCGGAAGGAACCACGGATTCGTGGGTTGACGACTTTTCAAGACTCGGAGTGAAGGATTGGGCTGATGAATTTGGAGCTCAAAATGCTGAAGGTGTCTTTGGAGATGGGACCAGTTCAGAATGGGTGGATTCATATGAGCAGTACGTAACTCTTAATGAATTTATTTATTAGGTAGTGAGCATACTGATGGGTAAGTTCAGCATGGCAGCCCGAGTCTAAGTCTTTTAAGTTTGGACTGCCGTTCCCCAAATCCGCTATTGGAGTCTGCTAATTCCTCTTCATTTGGAAGGAAGAGAGATGATAAGTTTCTTTTGTTTCTTTTGTAACTACTTCAAATGCGTGGATTTATAAACTTAAATTCGTTAAACTTCATTTAACTTTTCAGGACACAGAGAAATGAAATTACAATTGGGTGATATTTACAGTGTTGCCTCAGGAATAGATGTTCTGTTGTAGCTTCAACAATTTAAATGGGAAGCTAGGGGAAATGCTTACGTTCTGTAAACGCTAACCAGCTATGAAAGGTTAATGGCTCCTCTTTTGTATTTTGTCTAGTTTCTCTAGGATCTAAGATCCTAAAGACTTGTATGTTGAATGCAGGTTCGTTCAAGAGCAAGTGAGAGGTGAGGTGAAGAATACTGGTTCATCACACTTCGTATATCAGTTTGCTGATAATAATCCGTACGTGGGACATCCCAACCCTCTCAAAGAAGGCCAAGACCTCTTTCGAAGAGGACTACTCAGTGAAGCTGTTTTGGCTTTAGAAGCTGAGGTGTTGAAGAACTCTGATAATGCCGAGGGATGGCGTCTGCTTGGTATCACGCATGCTGAGAACGACGACGATAGACAAGTTCGTCGTAATCCTTTGTGCTCTTGACGGCTTATTCTATAAGAAAAGTGGTGTATTCGGTCAATGCGCCAACATGAATTATGTTGTCTGCCAGAATGTTGTGTTTTACTTCCACTAATAATGATCATTGTACGTTCTAATTCATGGACCTTGGTCCATAGTGGACATTGATTCAATTGTTTGACCTGTTGCAGGCAATTGCTTCCATGGTTAGAGCGAGAGATGCTGATCCCTTCAACTTGGAGGTACTTCTTGCTTTAGGAGTGAGCCACACTAATGGTATGCATGCCATGCCCTCATAACACTCAATTTTGCACAGCTGAGTTTTCGTTCAAAAAACGCCATCTCTTTCCGTGGACTCACACGAATTCGATTTGATCTCGTCGATTATGTAGAGTTGGAGCAGCAGGAAGCTTTGCGATATTTGAGGGGATGGCTACAGCACCATCCCAAGTATGGCACACTTGTACCAGGAGATGTTGTTAAAGCTCTCGACCCTTCGGAGGTGAGTTATGGATTGGATGCCAACTGATCGCGGATCGTACATTGTGCACATTTTGTACGTAGAAAATGTTTGAATAGAAGTTTGTGATATTAATTAGAGTATCGGCTAATATTTAGATTATGGTGCGGATACAATCCGAAGTAATTGCTTCATCTCGCTCAAATTTTGAGTTCATTTACTTACAGGTTGAAAGTCTTTTCCAAGAGGCTGCTCGATTATCCCCTGAGGACAGTGACGTACACACAGTTTTGGGAGTGCTTTACAATCTCTCTCGGCATTTTGACAAGGCTATTAGTTCATTTGAGAGAGCTTTGCAGTTGAAGCCCCGAGATTACTCTTTGTGGAATAAGTTAGGCGCAACACAAGCTAATAGTTCACGGAGTGCTGATGCTATTTATGCCTACCAGCAGGTCAGTCCTTTGAGTAATCTTAATTTGTTAAAGTAAAATCTTAAACATATATATTAGTGAAAGTTCACACTTGTCAAATTTTAATGCATACTGATTGAGATGATGAAGTCTTTGGGTAGTAATCGTAGAGTGCAATTATTAAGCTTTAATAGAGTTTAGCTTCTTGGGCATCATCAACTGAAACATTGTGTATTGGCAGGCGCTAGACCTGAAGCCAAACTATGTGCGGGCTTGGTCAAATATGGGAATTGGCTATGCAAATCAGGTACTCCAATCTGCTTCCAGTGATCATCATACGTACAGCAGTAGTCACTTGCATTTCTGCTCACAGTGTTGTTTAACATAGGAATGCTTTTTGGGATTCTGATCTAACAAGCTGCCTAATGTAAACCATCTGTTCAGGGGCGCTATGAGGAGTCCGTTCAGTACTATGTTCGGGCATTAGTGATGAATCCTAAAGCAGATAATGCTTGGCAATACTTGCGCATTTCTCTCAGGTATGTAAATTCTGTTGCCAACAGATAGTGTTGTCTTAAAAATGTTTTCATAGCGTTCTCCACTTGCTTTATCCTTCAAAGTTCTCTGTATCACCTCTCCAGTTGGCTTGGTCTGGGAGCGGTGTGGACTTCTGCTTTAGAAGCCACCTATACCTTGAAACATTCAAGTAGCCATTTCCTTACATTCAAGTGTGCTCTAGATTTCCTACTGGTCGTGAGAAACTAGATTAAAAAAAAGTGTTTAATGTATTATTTGCTCTTCTTGCAGCATTGCATCACGAAATGACTTGTTGGAAGCTTGTGAAAGGAGGGATTTGGAAGCTTTGCAGAAAGAGTTTCCTCTTTAATTTCTCCTTGGGAACTAACATTTCCATCTACTTACGCTGAATGGTCCGTTGGGCGGGTACCTGGTAGTAAGTTTTTATGTAAAATGCTTGAGTTGATCAGCATGCAAGTCAGCTGAGGGCGCTTTCAAGAATGCTCTTAACCCTAAAAGTGCCTTCTTGGCCCCAAAGTTTGCCACTTCTATATTTTATAGCTATTGACATGAATCATTTACAGTACGAAGTTCTAGGAAGGATGTATTACAATCCATGGGCAAAATGGCTACATTTCTAAATAGCCAAGATATATCTTGAAGTTATTATAAATGTTTCCAATTTTTCAAAGCTGATTTTGCATATTTAGTTTATGCCCTAGGAGTTGACCATGTAATGCTGCGGTGTGGTGGCCTAAAGTGTCTGATGGATGACAAAGAATCCTTCTATAAGTGAGATGTTCATTCTTAGAAGTTTATGTGCAAGAGGGGTGGTCTTGCACAATAATTTGACCTCCAATGAGTGTTCTTGAACTTTTTTAAGCAAATGATTCACATAGGACCAAAAAGGATGATTTTCACATTGACTAGCCCAATGTTAAGGTTAAAGGTTAAATTATTTATTTTCAATCTTTATGTCCATTTTACCCAAGTGTTAAAATTTGAGATAATGAAAAAATTCAAACAATGTGTTTAAAATTTAATCCTTTTATCCATCTCATTTTTAGAAGAAAAATAATGTGTTATTTTCTTAACAATTATACATTCTTCTTTGTTAGTATGCTTGAATTTGTTGAAAACTAAATATATTGTAAGAAATCATTAGATGTAGTGTTATTAATGTTGAAACTTTAAAAAAGAGGGAATGAAATCTTATAGAAACTATACAATATCATTATGGGTGAAATAAGACATCTCTATGTCATTTCTTGAATTTGTTGAAAAATGATAAGTGTATTGTTGAAGTGAATAATGACTAAGTAGGAATTTACACTTTTGTATAATAAATTCAAACAAGGGAAATACTTAAGTAGGAAGACAAACTAAAAATTCCAATTTTATTCATTTTCAAACCAATCTTTATTCCCAATCACAAATTGGGAATATAATTAGTGCAAATTTATGATAATTTCATATTATAGATTCACTTAATCATCCAACAAACATCAAACAAGACAAAATAATAATACAATCAACATTAAACTTAGATTAGAAATTTATCTAACTTGACTTCAAATCAATCATATCACACACTACAACAACCACCAAATTTGGTAAGGCCATTGTAAAGTCTAATTTTTTTTTAAAATTGTTGTTAGGGCTAAAAATTAGTACTTTAAAAAGCTACTAGCTACAAATTAGTGCTCTAAAAAGCTAGTAGCATGACACGTGTTTAGTAGCCACCAGCTTTTTGGAGCACTAATTTGTGTCCAATTCAAAGAAGCAGTTGCTAAAATATAACATGAAATGTATTTTTGATCTTGATGTAGGCAACTAAAAAAATACTTTATTTTTATTATTATTTTTAATTCAAATGTAAAATCATATAGCTAGTTCATGAATTGAAGTATTTAATTGTGTTATAATTCTAAAGTGCCAAACCTTGCTAATCGCATGATATTTGTCTTGAAACTTTAAAAGAATTTTTTTTTTCACAAGTTTGTACTTGTATATTTAGTCTTTCCATTTTTTTCTAGCAAAATGTATGTCTTTTACAACTTTGCAAGTTTTAATTGCTTTAAATTTCATTTGAGAATTCATGATAAAAATTCAAAAAAAAAAATTCAAAAAAAAAAAATTTCTTAGCCTGGTTAGTTTGGGTTGAAAACCAAAAAAATTAAATTTGGATATAGTTTTGTAACCACTAATCCAATTTGGTTTGCATTCAAGACAATCCTTGTGCACATCTATGCACAAATTCCAACCATTAAATTAAAAAACTAGAATTGCAATTACCTATCTAAAAGTAATAAAAGCCCCTTAAATATCCTTCTCATTAAGTTAATATAGTACATCGTATATTTACAAATTTTACAAGGATTGTTACATTGGTAGTTTGAAAATTAAAATGCTAATTGTTATGAAATTCTTTAGTTTTAGATTACTTACATTAAATTTAGTTTTGGAAGTTTTAGAAGGATCATCTATTCATATAGAAAGTTAGTGTTTAAGCAAAACATCAACTTAGTTTTCAAACTAAAGAATATTTGTATAGAAAAGTTTTAGAATCTATATTGTACAAGTGTTAAACAATTACTCCAAATCCCGGTCCATTACTTCATGCACTTTACAATTACCATACGTAAGAGTTAGATTTATTAGGCCCCATACAAAACCATTTTTTTTTTATTGAATTTTAATTCATTAACTCAATTTAGAATTTTTGGAAGTTCATTTTACAAGGTTTGAAATATTTTGTGACCAATATCAAGCTTTAGAATATTCCTTGACTCATAGCATTACTTACAACTTTATCGATACTTGTGGTTTTATCAATACTTACAATTTTGTCTTCATTTAGTTATTTAGGATTTAAATTATTTTTCATTAATGTTTTCGACACTATTCAATTATGCCACATTATAGTTTTTGAAAATTTCACTAGATGACCTTTATAATTATTTTTTTTGAAATTATTTTTTAACAAATTTGAACCTTAGTGTAGGGTAACTCTACATGCATTTCCACTTTTCACTATAGTAAAGTTATAGTAGCTAACCCACTTCCAAACATCACCCCATTTCCAATCTATTGGTTGTTTTCTTTCCATGAAGTTGTATTTTCTTTCTATAAAGTTGTGGTGGAGTTTGAGGAGTAGTTGTGGCGCATAATGATTGGCTGTAAGGCTATCAATATATGCAAATAGCCCGTTGTCAATTTTGCAATCATCATATGTCCAAAAATTGAAAGGTCTACATCACCATTACAAGTCAAAGAGAATCTTGCACTAAAAATTCATAATAATTATATTTTGTATCACTATAAGGGAAAGGGGTCCAAAACGACAAGAATTCAACACAAAATTATCAGAAATGACAATAGCTGTCAATTGCAAACTTATTCCTATTAATTATTTGTTCTATCAATTACAAACTTATTATTATTAATTCTTTGTTTCTGTCAACGCTTTGACACAAAACTATCCGAATTGACAACAAACATGTACTGTCAATTGCAAACCTATTCCTATCAATTCTTTGTTTTTGTCAACACTTTGATACAAAACTATCTGAATTGACAACAAGCATGTATTGACAATATGCTACTATCAAATGATAAGAATTATGTGAGGTAAGTTTTGTAAGATTGGAGGGTAGAAAGGTTGTTTTTATAGTAAAATGTATTGTCCATCAAGAATCCTCAAAAACTACGGGATAATTTAACAATGAGAGCTTGACCGCTCATTGTTAAAAATTGCAGGAATTGTATTCAAAGTTTACATTGTCTCTGAATTTTGTTCATAACTTTTGATTGGAGAATCCAAATTTGAAACAGATTTTTGGAGGTAAAACTTAAATTGATTTACCAACTTATCTTAGTTCAAAATTTTCTGAAAAAATATATTCTACTATGCCTAAGTGAGGTCTGAAATTTCACTTTGAACACAATTTCTGCAATTGATATATCCCATATGAGTTGCCTTACCTACCACCACCCTTCTTGTATAAAGCAATTGCCTTCTAACTCCCCTCACTTGAAATAAGAGGATCTTGGAAGCATGTTATTGAATGCGAAGCCTAATTTTGATAGATACTATTTTTAAGTAGTAAAGCTTAGTAAGTTGGTTGTTTAGGAACAATGTGGCATACTTGGGCCATGAGCCTAGAAATCATCAGTTTTTTTGATGTCATGGATGAAAACCAGGTTGAAAAGGTCTCAAATCTCCTACTATGGCCAAAAAATTTGTCAAAATTGACTGAAAATTGACAGGGATGTCTTAATCAAGACGTTCTAATTGACAACGGAGTTGACAATTTTCTGACAATTTTCTGTCCATGCGGACAGAAAACTTCTTGTAGTGTATAATAAAATCTTGGAAAAATATACAATCCTTCCAAACTCTATTTCTAATTAGTGTACCCAGTGCGTTGTCACAGTCAAAGCAAAAGTAAAAATAATTTTCCAATGTTTTAGTCCATAAAAACTTCAAAATTCAATAACTTTCATATTACATGTCCAAATGCCACAAAACCAAGCCGGTGCACCCTTCCTTGTTGAGGACTTTTCAACGGTACCAAGTATGCGACCAGGGGATATACGGTTTGGGAGATCTGAACATGACAAACAAAACAAACAAACAAATTTAAGGTATAGACCAATGTATCCTATGTTTTAAGGTATAGACTAATGTATCCTATGTCGTTGCCACAATCAAAACAAAAGTAAAAGTAGTTTTCTAATTTTTTTAGTTCATAAAAACTTCAAAAATGTATAATTTTCACACTATATGTCCAAATGCCATAAAACCAAGCCAGTGCACCCTTTCCTACCAAGGGCTTTCCGACGATACCAAGTACGTGATTGGGGAATACATGGTCCAGGAGATCTCAATGTGACAAACAAACAAACAAAACAAAACAAATAGTCAAATTTAAGGTATAGACTAGTGTGCCCTGTGCCATTGCCATAGTCAAAACAAAAACAAAAATAAAAGTAATTTTTTAATTTTTTAGAATAAAAAATAACTCAAAAATGCATAACTTTTATATCATACGTCCAAATGCCACCAAAGCAAGCCGGTACACCCCTCCTTGCCAAGGTCTTTTTGACGGTACTAGGCATGTGACCGGGGGATGTATGGTCTAGGAGATCTCAACGTGACAAGCAACCAAACCAAACCAATGACCAAAAATTTAAGGTATAGATAAATACATGGAAAAAATTCCATACTAAAAGAATCTACGTTCCAAATAGGCCTAATTGATTAAGTGGTTAGAAATAGGTCAACTACCTTGGGGCCTCTTTACATGCTCACCCGGTAGGCAAGAAGGTAAAGCAGCCCATCAGAATTTGGAGTCTACCTTCATGCCAGTATTGAAATTTTTCAAATTTTTTCCCGCATAAAGACAAGTGTGAGAAATAGTGAGAGCAATTGAAATTCTATTTTTCAAACAATGTATGAATTTGTTATGAATTTTTGAATTGATCTATCCAAAAGAGTTAGTAGGCTACCCCATAACCAACAAAAACTATATCTAATATGTTCATCTTAATCACCTAAAGTAGTCACAATAATTTCTAATGTAGAAGGCCCTAAAAAAGTCACATTCTATCATGATTTACACTAAAAAGTTGGGTGTTCCTAGTGAGGTCACTAATCACTCCATGGGTGTCAACTTAAGCATTGATTATGGCTTGAAAAAACTGTCATAGGGTTGTTAGGTGTCCACTATGGGTCATCTGACCGCAATGGGATGTTTTACCTTATACAACTAATTCAAGCAAGAAGACAAAAACAACTCCATCGATTGTCTTACCGGGGTGAACAAGCGGGAAAGGAGGAGTTGAAGTTTCACCAATATTGGTGAACAACCTCATTGGTGGAGACTAGTGAATCTAATACGTGTGAATTTTTTTAATTATTTCCCTCCATATCCACCAGGTCCACATGAAAGTGCAATGCTTATTTTTCCTTGTAGCACTTGCTGTGCAATTCCCCTGATGACCGATACATGTAAGGAGGCCCTTAGTTAGCTGTAGTTGTGCCTTGTGAGCACAGTACGGAGAGAAAATTTAGCACAACTGGCTAAGATCCTACATTTTCGTGGACCAACCGATTGTCTGGAGTATACTCTCGGCTAGGCCTTAAGAAAATAAAGAATATTCTCTTTATTTTCCTCTAAAATGATCGATTTTTTTCCGAACATTTTGAACTCAATTTGAAAATTCTAGATTTCAACCGGCTGACTTATAACTAAATGCCATGCCGGTACTCCCCGTTCATTGCTTGTGAGCACGGACGCAGACAGGTCCAGACAGAAGCATAATCGTTAAGCTCCTACATCCCCGGTGTCTCCACCTCTCCCCATTTCCACGAAACTAACGCATTTACCAAGCTGAGTGTGCCTGCAAGTCTGCTGCAACCCATGTTGTCGAGTAACTTCCGGCTGCATTTCTGCGAATGGAGGTGATGACTGATGAATGCCCCCAACAGCCAGACAGACTCCGAGTTCTCCTCCAGGCAGGCGACCTGGAAATGCTCGTCAATCAATCCTCCTTCGAATCAAGTACTTCCCTTCGCTCTGTAAGCCCCAATCCTGCTTTTGTTCACAATTCTAAACCTGCGAGCTTGATTGATTTGATGCAAAGTGAGGGCTTGTGTTCGTGGATCGAGTTCTCTGTTTCTCAAATTCCAAAGCTTTGAGCTTGATTGATGCAAAGTGAGGACTTGTGTAGATTGAGCTCTCGGGTTCTCGAATTCTAAAGCTTTGAGGTTGATGCAAGGCAGTACTTGGGTAGATCGAGTTCTCTTGCTGACTAGTCTTTGGATCTTTGTTTTGGATTTGTATGCAACCCTTGTTCTCTGACCACCCTGCTTATTCGTTTTGGTAGGTGGAGAGCTTCTGGTTAAGCAACAATAAGCGTCACCTCGGGCGCTTCCGTTTCTCCTTTCTGCCAGGTAGTGCCGGGATTTTGTACTCCCAAGGCGGGGAGATTGTGTTGTGTCTGAAGACGCTCTTGTTGGGCTTCACGTCGTAGTTGAAGGGGCAGTGGTGGTTCTTAAGGTTGAACCCATGAATGGACTTGGGCGGACTGACGAATCTTAAGATTTGCGTGCTTAAACAATGTATATCCCTTTGACGGTCTTTCTGTTTCGGGACACAATCACACAGTGTCGCCATAACCCGAACATTGTTTCTACATGTGTGTGTGTCTGTGTGTGTGTGTAACTTGGTTAGGAACGTTGAAATTTCTGACATCCACTTGGTTTAGGGTTTGTGTAGGAGGAGGAGCGTCTCTAGCTTCGCACCGCCGTTTCCACGATGTGCTTTGTCGTTGCAGTAGCAGTGGACGATTCGCCAGGTTGAAGCTCCGCCACCTTGAAAAACACTTAACCTTGCATTCCCCCGCTCAAACAATGTAGATCCTTCACTGTTTCAAACCACCTAACTCTAACCATGGCGTTCACCTCAAGATCCATCTCTCGCATTGTCCCAGGATCCGACATAGAAACCCTAAACCATACTTCTTACGACGACGACGACCGCCTCCACTACCCTGGTGCCGTCCGCAAATTCGCTTACCAATTTGACGGCCATGGCAAATTCGTTAAGAAATCCTGGAACCTCACCTCCAGCGCCATATGCGAGGGTTTCTCTTGGTACCACGTCGAGCTTCCTCGTTCTTCCCAAAAGCTCTCTCTCTCCGCTGAATATCTCATCGACGTCCTCTGCCCTCCTTTAAAGCTCCAAGAGATTCTCGCTCTTGTTTCCAGCGGCCCTTTCTGTGGCACAGTCGAAGGCGCTTTAATCTTTCGTGTCAACTCAGCAGGCCCTTGCGCAAGCAAATTCACGCAACGAATCTCAGCGTTGGTGACGGAGAATCGAGTGATCAGTGTCTCCCTCGGGAGGCTCCCGAGGTTGGACTTCTCAGGAGGCTCCACGAGCTCGTTGCTGAGTGAAGTGCCGTGTATTGAGCCCAAGGAGGGAGAGGGCGAAGGGTGGAGTCATTTGCGGAGGACGAAGTATGGGGGTTTTGTGATTCAGGAACATGTGTTGGAGTTTCTGTTGACCAGGAATACGTTGGAGGAGGCGGAGAATGCGGTGCCGAGGGGAGTGGGGAATTTGTTGGTGCATATCGTGGACACGCATGTGGATCAGTTGCATGAGATTGTGCTGCATTTGGAATCGCAGCTGGATGAGGTGGAGAGGGAGATGGATACGGGTGGGTGGTGCTCTTCTTTGACTTTGTTGTTCAATGGAGATTACAGGGCTTCTGAGAGTAGTCGTACTCGGCCTGTGATGAGGCTGTTTTTTGCAGTGAATTAGAGTGTTGAAACCCTACATTATCACAAGATTGCTTGTGTATCATTGAGAGGCCTCTGTATGGTTAGTTTGACGTGTCTTGTGTGACAATGTGGAAGAGTCTTGCATGTTTAAGCAAGTGCAGGACACGTTTCCCCTGTTTTCAATGAACTTCCATGAAGATTACAGGTCTCCTGATAATAGTCATAATCAGCTGAACCTGTCCTGTGATCGGGGGTTTTCCATTGAAATTCGACTACTTCGAATAGTTTGAAACCCTATACCACAACTACATTCCTCGTGTCTCATTGAGAGGGTTCTGTATGGTTAGTTTCACCGTCGGGAGAGCTTGTCATGGGGAAGAGGGAAGAGTCTCTCTGTGATGTTGTGTAGAAGGTGTGCAACCACTCTGATTCTACTGAAAATCGTGTCTCGTGTGATAAACGTTAGAGAGTGTTGTATGTTCAATCAAGTGCAGGACATGTTTATCCTCATTTCAATGAACTTTCCATGAAAATTACAGGACTTCTGATCGTACTTAGTTACACTCAGGTGATTCGGACCCTATTTTCTACTAGTGATCTGACCCTTTCTGATTTTTGTATGCTCCTCTCCTCTCCTCTCCTCTCCTCTCCTCTCCACCAGGTGTCGGTGCAACCAAGAAGCAGATGCTGGACGACCGTCGTTTCCCAAAGATGCACTTGAACCTGCAGCGGTTGCTGCAGGTGGTCGCCCATGGCGACCAGGTGTTTCCCCGAGTGAAAGACAAGTGTGCAGGGAAAGCCTGGTGCTCTTCCGAGGATCTGGCCACTCTGGAGGCTTTGGTGGGCAGGCTGAGGAAGCTCAAGGAGAATGTGGGCTTCACTGTGAGCCGCATCACGGCCATTCAAGCTGGGCTGGATAGTTGGCAAGCGGAACAGATCAACCGCAAGCTGTATTATCTCTCGTTTCTGTCCATGTTGTTTCTTCCGCTCTCCATTGTCACTGGAGGTTCGTGGTGGCTCCGCTCTCATCTCTCTCTCTCTCTCTCTCTCTCTCTCTCTCTCTCTCTCTCTCTCTCTCTCTCTCTCTCTCGTTTCTTTGGAGTTGGCTTGTTTTGTTTTTTGGGGGTGGGCTACTAGCAGATTCACCTACTATATTAGAGGTACTGCAAATTTTTTGGGTTGGAAATGAGTAAATGGGTTACAATATAGTGGCTAACATAGAGCACTAATTCCAAAATTACATGAGTTTGTGAGCCACAATATTAATATGGTTCACTAACTCATGTAATTTTGGAAGTACTGCAAGTTCGTGTTATTAGTGTGGAAGCGGATTAGTTGAATGAAGTGGTGTAGGGATGCTCTCTTCAGGCTTTGTTGGTCAAGACTCTTGGTTTTGGAGTTGCGTCCTGCCAATCTTTTTTTGATAATTCTGTATATCCTTAGAATCTGTCACGTTATATAATTTATCTGATTGGACAACTCCGGCAATTCAAGTTGTGATCACACGTGTGAGTGCGTTCAGAAATCAATCTATTTCCCGAGGCTGTCTCATTAGAGAGGGTTAGAGAGTGTACATAGTTATGCCATTCATGTGTCGAAAAGCGTCCAAAATGTACTACTATTATATGAAATCTCAAACCTCAAGGTCGCTTTTGGTTACACCGATTTTCACCTCTTTGGAAAGTCATAGTTATTCATATGGTGTCCAAAAAATGCATAAGAAGGGGATTAGAATATTTTTCATATGGTGTCCAAAAAATGCATAAGAAGGGGATTAGAATATTTTTTAAACTTCCAAAAAAATTAGGCATTTTAATAATAGGAACAATCTTGAATTACTTTTTTTTTGACAAATTTAGGTGTGGATACCTTAGTCAAAGGGTTGTGCAATAGTGAATAAAAAGAGCTAAGGTAACTACACCTATACATATTTAAACAAATACTTGGCATGGACATTAGAACAATTCTTTGATGATCAGTGCATATGGAATGTAGACAATATTAACATCAAAACCTATAGTTTACCTAGAAAATGCTGAACTCTTATAAATTTTGCATATAATATTCAAGTAAGGTATAATTTGATGCTTAAAAAATTTTCTTTTGTAATTGTTGACAAGAATAAAAAGAAAATTGGGCAGTGTAATGATAGGAATTACATTCAATGTTTAAAGTGTCCAAATTTGGTGTAAAATAAATATGCCTATTATCAAGTAGATTTACTCTCTAATTACTTTGGAGAAGTTATTTGTCAATTGGCACGTATTTTTCAAAGATTGAAAAGTTTAAGAAAAGCCACTTGTAAGTCGAATGAAGACATTTTGACAAGAAAATGAATTTTTGGGGAATTTTTAAAGTTTATTGGGATTAAAATGGTAAAGTGTAGGTAGACCTATACTAAACCATTGTGCTTATGTGTTCCCTCCCCAAATGTATTGTCATGATGCTAATGGGTTGTTAAGATTGTGGTTATGGGTTGATGATTGATGCAAATGTGAGGGTCCAATAGATGTCAAAATTGGGTGACTGATGACATTGGGTTGTTCTACTTTAGTAAATGTCGGAATTGGGTGATTGATGACATTGGGTTGTTCTACCTTAGTAGATGTTAGAATTGGGTGATTGATGACATTGGGTTGTTGAAATTGGATGACTAATGACATTGGATTGTTGAAATTGGATGATTAACAACATTGGATTGTTGAAATTGGATGACTAACAACATTGGGTTGTTCTACCTTAGTAGATGTTGGAATTGGGTGGTTGACAACATTGGATTGTTCTACCTTCATTATAGCAAGATGATGAGGATTGACCAACTACAAATATAATGACATGTGTGCAGTTTTTTTTGGGGACATGTGAGGGTTGAATGACTAATAATCTTTTTTCATCCTAACATAAATGACATGTGTGTGCAGCATTTGGGATGAATGTGGGAGGAGTGCCATGGACCATGCAGACCAACCCAAAGATCAGCCATGGGTTCCGGAACGTCATGCTCATCTGCACTGCCATTGTCCTGCTTCTGCTGGTGCTCTTTGGTGCCATGCCCTTGTACAATAGTCTCAAAAGTTGGCACCGCCCCGGTACCCGCACCCGGGGGCTCCGGTCTCACAAGTCCATCCGGTACCGAGGGGGACGTCATCCCGCATACATCCCCCTTTGAATGAGAATAATTAGTGAGCCATTGCTCTCCCATTACACTACGTTCTTGTGTGTGCTTGTTTGAAAATTTTGGATGTGTTCTCTTTTGGGCATGGCATGGCATGGCATTCTCCCATGTTGTTATCATTTAATGAAAGATTGTGGAAGCTGGGTTTTTTTTTATTGGGTGATTGAATTATGTGCCCATGTCTATAACATTGTTTACCAATGAGGTAGGGGTTCTTTTTGCATCCTTGAAAAGTGGATCCCTATAGTGATCAGAATTGTCTGATTGATGGCTCCTCAACCAACTTCAATTGTTGAATTTGTTGAAAGTCACTACTAGGTATAGGAGGCATAATGCCTTCCTTGCATGAAGCTGTTTTTTTAATGAGTGATTGAATTGTGTGCCCATGTCCATAACATTGTTTACCAATGAGGTAGGGGTCCTTTTTGCATCCTTGAAAAGTGGGTCCCTACAGTGATGGATATTTTCTAATTGATGGCTCTTCAACTAGCCCCAATCATTGAATTTGTTGAAAGTCACTACTAGGCATAGGAGGCATAATACCTTCCTTGCATGGAGAGGACCATTGCTTGGTTATACACGTTTGTTGCAACTAGGTTGGTATAGGCTTGATGATTGTTTTTTTTGCGTGGAGGGCTTGATGATTGTTTTTTTGGGTGGAGGGCTTGATGATTGTTTTTTTAGATGGAGGTTGGTGGACATTCTCTACCAAAAAAGGGTGTTGTTTTTGACAGTTTTTTAAAGTAGGTTTACATTGCAGAAAATTGGAATGTCACTCTTATTTCGTATTGAAGAACACTTCTCGAAGCAGAAATGAGTTTGCATGAGAAGGATGAACACATTGAAACGTAGATTGCAGATTGCAAGGTTCCATCTCTAGAATTGCCATGGCAAGTGCCGCAGATGTAAACTATTCTTAGGAAAATGCAAAGTAAAATCTGTGAGTCCAACAGGTTAGGTAAAGTGGTGTGTTCATACCGGTATTTGTCATATTTGTAAAAATGGCAGTATCTCATAGAATTGGCACTTTTTCAGTGCTCATCTAGAACCTCGAATCCAGACAAGACCTCGTTTTTTTGGAGATCTGTGTTTTTGAATGTCATAATTTGGGGGCTATGAAACACTGTTGAATGAGGTTAACGAATATGATCAAATATTAGCTAATGTGCGGAAGCATATCCCCAGTTGATCTGGTGAATGGGAGAGTTTCTTACTAGTGTGGTTTGTAAGTGCATATTCTGAGGTCCTATGGTACTAGAAAATTTGCTGTCACATCACTTTCATTTGGTACTGATCATGCAAACAACAAAGATGAAGTTTTCGTAACGATGCGCGCAGAAGGAATTTGATGAAAGTGAGTATCTATCTAGCCGTGGAAAACATAAAGCAGTAATTTTCTGTGAGGTAATTGGAGTTTGTGAAAAGAGACTTTTGCATTTCAGAAATATGATCTAAAAACGAAGTGGACAGCATTCAATCTACTTGAATGTTTACATTTGAATGAGATCGAATCCCTCCACAATTGGGTAATTGCGTATGCATGAATATCAAAGACGTTCACAAAGAGCATAGATCTGTGGTAAATAACGAAATTAGGGCATCACCAGATGTAAATCCACATCAACTGACATGAAGCGGAGATTTTTGTGTCCTGGGTTCGCACTTCCTTCGACTAGCAAACCGCTCACCCTGGCTTGGAAGATTATGCCCACATATGTTTTTTCTACGAGTTTAAAACCGCCTATTCTGATCGAGATTTATACAAGCGGGCTACCCTTCACAAACTCTGTGATTGCAAGAGAAATGAGTCCAATCATTGCAAATCGTCCGTTCCATTTCTCGGCAGTAGAGGAGAATATAGGCTTGGACCTTGACTCCACTGTCACGCCCTTAAACATGGGAACAAGAGACGCACCGGTGAAAATCGCAGCTACGACAATGAACCACTGGACGCCTCCGAATCCAATCTGCGTGGCGAGGTCCTCTCCTGTAAAGAGTTCGACTGCCAAAGCTGTCGCAAATCCGAGCATAGCCAGGCGTCCATTGATGGTCTCTGGAGCAGGACCCGCGAAGGAAAACACATCGAAGAAGTTTGTACTCGCCTGTTCAAAATTTGAGATCAACAATTATAAGGAACGTCGAAAATATTTGACACTTTCTGAATGAAATAATTCAATATTTAATAGCTAGACCATTATATCCAGGTAGACAGTTTAATTTTGAAATAAGCAAAAGCATGAATTATTCTCTCACCACAACAGCGTTAGAAAATCGCAAATCAGTAGCTTCTACTCCAATAAACCGTCAGGCTCGTTACAATGGCGGTATTCCAATACTTTGGCAACTTTCCCAACGCGCGTTCTGAACCATAAATCCATACTAATCCTAGATTTTTTGAACATACATAAATGTCACAATTTTTGGCTCTGAAATTTTGCCAATTTAACGAAATTGACCATGAAATTAATTGACGTACCTTGGGCTTCACTGGCGATGGAGGACTGATTGGCAACGGCGTCGACGTGTTAGGCGTGACTGGAGTTGTGGGAGTCGCTGCAGTCTCAGGTTTACTCTGTTCAGGCTGCACCCATACATGTCAAAAACGTCAGTATGAATAAACCTTGAGCCTACATTGATGGCTAGCAATGAATAGAGCGAGCACAATTACACATGACCCTGAACCTGGAATATATCGTCTAGCCGACGAGGATTTTATTTGCATTAAAAAAAACACATTGAAAGAACTGATCAGGAATAGTCCAGGACTCCAGGCAGAAGCAAACTCTCTCTGACACATGTACAGGTTATAACTTAGAACACCTTTCTGCTTCAGTTCACGTACTACGTGAACCATGAAAAAACACTAGGGTAGTAGCATTTCTGATTCACGTGAACACGATTACTTAAAGAAACCCCAGAACAAACTATATTACTGGAAGTTCCAATGCTATATATGTTAGTGCACCTAGAGTATCACACATATGTGCTTCGTGAGAAAATAATTAGTAAGTAGCCTGAATTTGTCACTTATCTAAATAGGACATTACTTGGACTCTAAACTTTTATTCCCGTATCATGCAAACCTCGTCATAAATGGAAAAATCTATAATAAATTCCTGATCACACACCCCTTCAGCAAGCAGACAAATTGATCATACAAATACAGGTAAATGCCTATCATGCTCAAACTTATTTTACATATTGAGCAGCTAGCATATCACACGTATGTACAGTACTTCGTGCAGAAATGGATAAACAAATAATTAAAAGATTCTGATCACACCTACTTCGCACGAGAAAACTACGCACACCGACAACAAGCTAGCACAATTAATCCCTTGCCATTGTATATTTGATTTACCTCAGCCATGCACCTCGTCGGCCTCGACAGCCGAGAGCTCTGTACCAAGCGACTTCCCCTCTGAACCAAAGAAACACTGGAAATGCTCCTCACACGCACAGAAGACATCCCCGCGCTAGTTGATGCGGCCATTGTCATTGCTCCAACCGTCAATGCCATTTCCAACACCGAAGGATGACTCCGCCGGTCTCAAATGCAGGCTCAAATTATACCGCAACAATCAGAAAATTCTCCTCGCCAAAAAATAAACACCTCCAGGAACAGAAAAAACTCGCTAATAGAACTCTTCCGTAAGGATCTCGGAATGCATGAGCACAAGGATACATTGAATGGAGCTGCAGTGCACAAGTTTCTATAGTGACGATGATCGCTGGAACAGGAGGGGGGGGCGGGCTTTCTGCCACGGGCAGAAAGGGCAGGGTGGAAGTTACCCTGTGGCCAGTGGTTTGATGAAAGGGACCCGGGCAGAAGGGAAATATCAGTCTGGGGCAGCTACTGTCGGGTACATGAGCCTGCAGGGGACGTGGAGGGTTATTGACCGTTCGTGATGGAGATCGACGGTGGCGGATCGCCCGTTGCAGGAAAGGGCTTGCTGGACATTCGCCTATCGATTGTTCAGAGAGGCTCACTTTAAAATGAAGGGGTAATTCAATTAGTGCGGCACATAGTAACTAATAGTAACTAATTGTTTGGGCCTGGGAACTAGACCCCTCACTCATCCCGGAAGGAAAATGCTGAAATATTTTATTTTATCATGCCATGCAAGATAAAATTTGAAAATATTGAATTCATATTTGCAATCAGAGGTCCTAAATTAGCTAAAGGAGGTGTAGAAGATAAACTAGCCAAGCACAAAATAGGCGGGGGGGTTTTGTAACATGCACCTCTAGATAGCGAGGGGCTAGTTCACCCCAGACAATTAACCAATTACTTGCTTAGTTGACAATTTTTGGTTGGCCTTGCTTTTAGAACAATAAGTAAAGCTTGTTTCTAATTCACTTGACCCCTATACTCCTAGTGCCTTCTAAATGGAATTTGATAGGTTCATATGGTCTCAATTTTTGTTGTGATTTTTGGAATATTTTTAGAAGATAGAAAAATAAGATAGCTTTGGGGGAATATAGTTTTTATTTCAATTGGTGTCCAAGAGCAAGAGTTGTGCCACCTTCAGCTTCAAAAAAAAGTTTGTTGGATTGTACAAAAAAAATTGCAAAAATTCAAAGTATAATTTTCAAAATTTTGTCTTTCATAGAAAATATTTTTGTCTACTTGAAAGATTTGATTCATTCTATTTGAATTAGTGATGAGAAAATTATGGGCAATCTTGTTTTGAGGGCAATCTAAGCATTTACTTGAAGAAATTAACTTGTAGGATTTGAGAGCAATTTACACAATTTTTTGAAAAAAAATGTTCAATAGGGTTAGAGCTATTAACAATTTAGTTTTTCCTTCAATTTTGTACCTACTTCAACTAACAACTTTTTAAAGAATGAAAATCAATTATCTTTTAAAAAAAATTCCTAGGCTTTCAATTCAATTCTTTCACATAAAAACTAGAAATTCAAAATGTGTAGTAAAAAAATTTTTAAGCCAAGAAGATTCAAAGCCTCTCAAAATCTAGTTAGGTAAGGTACAAAAAAAACATATTTCTTCACTTCAAACACAAATATCTTGTAATTTACGTAGTCAAAGTTTTTGAAATTTCTTCCACATGTTTTTATACTAGTCCATTGTAAGATCCTATACTTAATTAGATACACAAATGAAATAATTTCTATTATTTTTTGTACTTTGTTATAGAAATGACAATATTTGAGTGTTTTTTGATAAAAAAAAATGCCTTGAAAGTTTGTGGATTAGTAAACTAATTTTTAAAAATGATATTTGATGTTTGGAAGCATTTTGAAGATGCAAGGGCCCATGAGCATAGAGTTTCAAACCAATGTTTGGTGAGAATTGCCGGTTAATTCATGATTAGCTAGTATAATTGGAGAAAACGTTGGTGAAAAATCAATAAAATTTCTATTTGGATTATAAAGTAGGAGAAATCTAGATTCTCTACTTGAAAAATGGGTTCAACATAGAAATAATATGAAAATAGCTGATTAAATTTTAAAAAAATATCTTCAACACTTATTTTGAACACCAAATTTTAAGAAACCACTCAAATTTTGTGTTGGCATATCATTGGCGGGGTTTGAAATGTTATGTAGCTAGGTTTCTTTTTTTCATTTATTTAGGCTATGCAAAAAGCAATAATCATAGGAAGGATGAAGCTATTTACATCCATGGAAATGATGAAACTTACAATTTATAGATGAACTCTCATTTATTTATCCAAAACAATATACATTCATCCAAAATAGACTGATATTATCCCAAGATTTGATCTCAAATGAGCAATTTCATCCACTGAAAACCAAGAATATTTTGCCAAATATTCCTTGAAAAAAAAAGTATTGCTTTTCAGTGAAAAATCACTCAAAAAACACACACCCATGATAGAGCAATTCACACAACTTGGGACCGTCTCATCCCACCCAGCTTCGTCGCTGCCCCAACAATGGCTTGCCAAGCTGCCCTTCACGGCGCTGCTCTCACCCCAAGCTCGTGGACCTTCCCAGCTTCCTCATGTTCCTGCCATCCCTTCGTCTTCCCCCCTACCCATCCAGAGCTTGACTCTGCAATGCGATGCTTGTTTGCTTGTTGCATTCAAGCTTGCTCAGTTGAAATATTGTGGCAGCAATAGAAGACCTGATCTGGAACTAGCAACTAAGAGAAGCTCTTGATTTCATTGATCTTTTCAGTCCACACAGCAAGGATCAAACAATTAAGAAGAAGCTCCATTAAATTTGTACTACTGGAAAATTGAGTTTTCTTGTTCTCACAACTTTTCGAAGCATGTTGTCCAGAAAGATCAATTCAAGAAAATGACCGTGAATATCCAATGAATAATTCGGAACGATCATTCCCACATCTCATCGTCTCAAAATTCGTACAGTTTCTATCGGCTACATAGACTGAGGAGCCTGGATGGACATTCAACAGTCGACATACTTCTCTATTTTAATTTCCCTAATGCCACAATTCCCTTAGAACGCTGCAACATATAATAGAAATCTGCAAAGCTAGAGTGTTTATAATTATAAATTACAGGGAAACAATAATCTTAATTTCAGATTCTTAAAAGGGCATAGTTAGTGCGGTCAGAATAACCTCGGGTTCTCATCCCATCCACTCCTCCCAGTCCTCCCAAGAAGTCGACGACGTCGTCCTCAGACTCATCAAACTGCGGCGTTGCCCTTCTTCAACAGCGTCTGTGGAATCTGCCCCAAATCAGCCACAAGTCGGTATGAAAAGAAAAGACGTACGTACGTCGAGACGGAACTGAGCCAAAGACTGGTTCACTGTACCCTGATCCACAACGAGGAAACCTTGCAAGCAGTCCAAGTGTCTGCAAAAAAACTCGTGAAAAAAAAAATAGACCTAGTAGGCGAAGTTGATCTGCTGGAAATTGGTGGTGTAGTGATTGCTATGGCAGACGTCGGGTTGGTATGCTTTATTTGTTAAGTGATGTAGTTTGCAGATCCCTCAAGCCGGCATATTACGCTATTGTCACCATGCCATAGCCAGATATATATTTTCATCTCTGGCTCGAGCTCCTTGCTCCAACACTCTCAGGCAAATTCTTCGTCGACTCTGGTTTTGGAACATTTCCAGATGACGCTGTGCTGTACAGTACAGTACATGCAACTGCACTCCTCTTTTGCATCAGAAATCGAATATTTTTATCTAAGTATGCACGAAGTGATCCACGAAATTGACGAGCGAAATCTTTCACTCTGTATTTTCCCATTTTGTTCCAGCAGTAACACCTGTATTTAATTACTCTAAGCACCATCTAAAAATGTTGCCAAACTAGTTTCATGAGTAAGCAAATTTCTTAGGAAATTGAAGCATTCTTAAGGAACGCGAATTTGAAAGAAAATTTCATAATACTGGGCGATCGATAATCCTAAACCAATCGTTTGCCTCCTTGAGTCGGTGTGTAGAGAGAGATACCAACTGAAGAGACAGACCCTAAACCCTGAAATTCTCAAACCCCGCATGACCACATAACAATTGCACGTCCAGGGGGCTACGATTGTTTCTTACACAACTGATTGTTGTTGGATTCTAATGGTTGATTCAGTTCAAGGGCTTGAATGCTAAGTTTGTTGTTTTTCCAACTTATACTTGGGGTGGCAACTCAGTACACGGTTGACTTCTTGATTGAGCATGTTTCCATTTAGAGCATCGTTCAGTTATGTTTCTTCATTTGTCAAGCCCCTCTTGCAAGGAGCGAAGGCATTGTTCAGTTCATGCTGTTTTTAATTTCTACTCATCGAGATGCATGAAGTGTGAGCGAGGAAGCCCAACTAGGTGGAAGGCTGCGACATGCTTTCTTCTCTTTTGCCAATAATAAAGATGAATTCACTTTGCAAATCATAGCAACCTGGATCTGAAAACACCCAACCGCAATGCCAGGCCCGCTCTTCCTTCGTTCTTCTGTCGGAGCTGTCACCGAACTCTCTCTTCGAGTCTCTCATCAATCTCAGGCGAGGAGAAAACTGAGGAAAGCAATAGACTTGCAACAAAAGTAAGCGAGGAGGACAGGGGAGGGCGGGAGGAATACGTTCGAACTTCCTGTGGCAGGTCGAGCTGACGCAGGCAGGATGCGCAACAGTGCTGGGGTCCAACCCACGTGAATTGCTCGATGGGGGGTGTTACATTACGTCTCGCATTACGTCTCGCATTACGTCTGGCATTACGTCTGGCATTACGTCTGGCATTACGTCTGGCATTACGTCTCGCATTACGTCTCGCATTTAGAGAGGCTGCTTTTCCTTCTCTGAAGGCATCATCCACGAAAATCATCCACTTGGGGAATTAAAGTAAGCTCTAGTATTGGGTGCCAAGACCATGGCAATAAACTTATGGTTTGTGTTTTTTTTTTTCCTTTTCAATCTCAGACCAATCAAAAAAATATTCAAAAACATATCAAGATGATTTGCCAAATACCATGAGAATCCTTTGAATCAAAATCCCAATGTCATTTAACTCTCTACCATCCAAAAAATAATTTTGATAGCCCTATGAAGGAATTGAGTAGGAAACATTTGAGGGAGTGAAGTTTGGAAATGTCATTTTTATATTGAAATTGATTTTTCACCATGAATCCTCAAAGGATATGGGATAATTTGAAAATGAGTGCTAATTAAAACCGCTTATTGTCAAAATGTCAAAATTATGTTTATGTAGAATTTCAGACCTCATTTAGTCATAATAAAATAACTTTAAAAATAAAAAATTGGAGTTAAAGAAGTTGAAAAATCTATCTGAATTTCATTTCCAAAAATTCATTTCATATTTCAAGCCTCCAATCAAAAGCTATAGACAAAATTTAGAGAGGATGTTTCAAGATGTAAAAGAAAATGTCCCTTCCAACCCCTCTTTAAAATTTATTCATAACTTTTGATTGGAGGCTTGAAATATCAAACGAATTTTTGAAGATGAAATTCAAATAGATTTTCCAACTTTTTTTAATTCAAAGTTTTTTGAATTTTTTTATTTCACTATGACTAAATGAGGTCTGAAATTTTACTTCAAATAAAATTCTTGCTTTAATTTGAATTAACTATGAGTGGTTGAGCTCCTACTAACTTTAATTTAATATGTATCCCACATTGTTTACTTTACCACCTTAATCTTAAACATTCATTTTGTTTTTAAACCTAGTTGAATGCATTGTTTTTTTAGTATTCCATTTTGTTATTGAATTTAAGGTAGAAATACCTATTTTGGATAATTTAAGCATTTCAGTGTGTATGATTTAGGAAAGCCATGGAGGAACTAACTCAAGGTGTGCAAAAATAAGGTTGCCGAAGAATGTCAGAAAAAATGGATTTTTTTCCTCCTAGAATGAATATTTTATTGAATATAAAAGAGGAATTTTCATTCGGACCCATTCTGATTTCATAGACTCACCTATTCTTCTGGTTACCTTTGGCGCTTTTTCCTAAGCCAAGAAAGAAGAGAGATGAATGGGCGCGAAGGTACAAACAGAGAATCTTTCTCAATCACCAATGCATAGTTCAAGAATTTTTTTGAGTTTTACCGGCTAATTTCCTTCAATTCTCATATTGAACCGGTTTTTGAAGAAATAAGTCCAGTAATTTTCTCTATTTTTTTTATTCAAAATAGAAATTTTACAGATTTTTGCACCGGTTTTTGGCCGATGTTTTCAAATTGCAACTGATTTTTTTCCCAATTCCTCCGGCTAACTTTGAACTAGTCGCCGATTTTTTCCAAACACTGCACCAATGCATTCAATTGTTGTCCACAATAGCTCAGCCCATGCAACCGTCACGGGGGGCATATCCAAAATAAGTTCTTCTATCTTAACTACAGTTTTGTTTTAGGTACCTAGTCGAGCGAGCTTCAATTTTTTGACAATTTGCGACGCATGTCCCCATAGCTATTGATGGGTGTGGAATATTCTACATCATTCTGTCTAAGGGAAGGCAGACCTTCTCAATGCTATTAATGTTATGGCCTATTTGTGCCAAAAAAAAATTTTAAATAAAAAATAAAATATTCCTAACAATTGCTCAAACCCGGGTTGCCACACATCCCAAGATATTTTGTACTGTTTGTCAACCGGGGCGGCTTGTCTTAATAATAAGAACCAACTTGCCTTTGTCACAGTCTGGACCGGAGCTCAAATCCTCAACTTCAACTAGGTGGCGACCATGGCTTCTGCTACTGGGACTCTAGTTTTGGTGAGTTCAACGCTCTTGCAACTTGTTACTGCTGTCCAGTCTCCATATCAATCTGTTTGATCTGGTTTGTGATTTCAGAATTACATTCCAAAACTTTGTCAAGAGGAAAATAGAATCAATGGGGAAGATCTTGTACTCAATTTGGTACAAACGTATAAGATAGAATCACAAGATCTGATGCACAGGGAGATTATCTGTAGCTTCCCGTGTAGGATATTCAAAGATTTCCCAGATGATTTTGCACTGGGAGCAGGGGAATCCAGGAATCAGAGATACATAATCTTCCTCAAATTCGGTAAACTGGTTTAATTCACAACAGACTTTGCCACTTTGCAGGACGCGCAGCCTGAAACCTTAAAAAACTATACCAATCCTACTTTCTAAAGCTGTGAGTGCATGAATGTTACAATTTCTGGTTTCATGAATCACGCCAATTTGACGTCCATTTTGTTAAATTGGCGCATGAAATTGGCGCACTCCACGACTTCGGCATTTTCAGGCCGTGCGGCTTGAAACGTAACCTACACCTGGCCTCGTTGGTAGAGATTTGTGCAGCTTTGTGTCACAATTTCTGGGCACAGGACCACGCCAATTGAACGAAACTGCCGATTTGAACGAAATTGACGCTCCCTTGAATGTTTGCAGGGGGTGGTTGTGGCGTTGGTGGTGATCTACGCAAGCAGGTTTCTATGGAGACGGCAATGCAAGTTGTATGGAAACTTGCCACCGGGGCCACGACCGTGGCCCATTCTGGGATCGATACATTTGATGGGCACTCGTCCCCACCGCAACTTGGCGGAGCTGGCTTCGCAGTATGGTCCGCTCATGACCATGTGGCTAGGGCAGCGGCTGTGCATCGTGGCGAGCACGGCGGAGGCGGCCAAAGAGTTTCTCAAGCTCCAGGATGCCAACTTCGCCTCCCGCCCCTCGATGCGAGCTGGCGAAATCATTCTACCTGAAGGTGTGCGTTTTCTTCACCCAACCCCCCATTTTGTAGAAGGAAAACAGAAATTGGAAGAGGGCAGTCCCCGAGGTGTAAAGCAAGAACAGAATTTTTGCGAAATGTTTGACTGCTCCATAATTATTCCTGGTTAGAATAGAAAGAGAACCTGGAATCGAAGCTCGAAGCCCCTCATTCCTGGTTTGAATGGAAGAGCCTGGCATCGGAATTCGGAAGCCTACTGTAATTCGTCAGCGAAGTCCATCAAAGGGAACTGCTTCATATAAGATTGCATGAACTGCCCCTTGAAGCAGAAATTCAGGGCGAACCAGCCAGGAATCTCAGGATTGGGAGGTTCTTAAATTGCCCACCTAAAAGCTGAAACTGAATTCTTGGGACTCGAAGCTTCTTCAAATATTTTTCAGTAAATTTTCCTTGAAAGACAAGTGGAATTGGAATCTAACCCAAGTTGTTTCATAGTTTTTGGAGCTTTGTGGAATTAGTTATAAAATTTTGAAGTTGAAATGGCATAATGCTCTAAAACCACTCACCTCCTCAAATGTGCACTATTTGTACATTGCAACATGTACATATGATGATACATTTGAGGAGGTGGGCGTTTTGAGAGCCTATGCACTTTTAGAACCTACCTTAATATGTGGTTATTGGTTGGTGTGTTTCTTTCATTCCTTTCATTTTTTTCTTGAATTAGTAAATTTATTGTGGATTGATAATTTGTCTAGGGTTCTCATTATGAATTGGAGATTTGGGAAAGTAAATTAGTTCATTTGTAACTAACAGCCATTCGTCTCCATACCTTACTTTGAAGTGTACTACCAGGTATTGAAATTGTTACTAGGTTAGGTTGGTTTAGATACTAATTAGTGTCAATTTTGTACATTTGGTGGAATTCCACAACTTTTGTAATTTTGAAGTAGGCATCTAGATATTCTGATGATGATGATTAGAGTTATGTTACTTTTAGTACTATTAACCCTATTACTTGACTCATTTTAATTCTCATTTAGTTGACAAATAGCGTTATGTTGACATTTAGTGTTGGTAACAATAGTTGGGTACTCTTGACTTTTAGTACACTAAATGTTGACATGAATGCTAGTAAAAATTACAATGGCTGATAAATAGTGTTCTTGTTGACATTTGTGTTAGAATTTGCAGTGAGTGTTGTAAATACTAAATATCACTATTAGTGTAATACTTCTTTTTAGATGGCTTTTGTGTAGATGAATGTCACAATTTTTTGGTCCCCAATGTAGCAAAATTGACAATCTTTACTAATTCAATTCACTCTTGACGATTCAGATATTATATTTCATGACATTACACCTCCACTTCGACACTTGCGGAAAATTGTTGTGACAGAGCTCATGTCCACAAGGCAATTAGAATCCTTTCGATACATACGAATGGAAGAAATGACATCCACACTCTGCAAAATAGCCAATGAGAACGGCCCTTGTTGTGTGAATGCACATATGACCATCATGAATACAAATGTCTTATCACGCATGATCTTCAACAAACGGTTTTTGGGTGTGGAGGAACAAGATGGTGGCACTAAAATGGTCCAGGTAGTGATGTCTATTATGTTTTTCCAAAATTTGGCTAAATTTTCAAGTATGGCAAGATTGTTGTCATTTTCACTCTTCCTTCTAACTCTCTTTCAAGTCAATATCAATTCAATGGCAATCTAAAGAAATATGGAAATTGTCTTTTATTACAAATTTTAACTTTTAATAGCCATTGTTGGTAGAACATTCAAGATTGTCCAATATTTTGGTGGAAATACACCTCTCTATTAGCAAAATGCTTCCAAAAGTTTCATTATTGAAATTAGCCAAGAATTCTCTATACTTGCCATTTGGTTGAATTTCATGCAATTTTGGGGGGTTGGATATAGGAATTCAAAAAAATTGTGAATGGAATGAGTTTGTGCTTTGGTGCTACTTTTATTGGAGACTACTTCAATGTCCCAAAGTGGTTTGACCCTCAAGGGTTGGACAAGAAATTTCGAAAGCTTCGAGCTTATATGGACAGGTTCTACAAAAAGATGATTAATGAATACAAAGAAGTTCAAAGGAGGAAGCCTTCTAAAGAAGAAGAGAAAACATTCCTTGATATTTTTTTGGAGCAGCTGGATTTTCCAACAAATGGAGTTACTAAGGATCACATCAAAGGGATCATTTATGTAAGTAATTTTGAAAATATAAACTTGAAATTTTATATTTTGTGCTCTAAATTTGGACCTACTACTAATGCTTTCAAAGTCATGACTATAATTCATTTCTTAAAGTTAAGTTTTGACACATATAGGTCAAACTTTGAAAATTCATAACTTTCTAATATGATATCTTATTCCAAATTGACTAATATCTAGAGAATAAATGTTAAATTGCATTCATTTGAAATCATCTTTTAATTGCTAACAAGACCATTAACAATTAAATTATTCGAAATATTATAACTATTAGTACACTCAATTGTTTAAACAATCGTGTATAATATGGTGTTCCTTTAGAATTGCAATGTAATGTGCTTACATTCTTAAATGAATCCTTCAAAGTTGAAAATTGTCATTCAAGAAGTGGATAATAAATTTGATTACTAAAAAAATAATTTGTATGATAAACTTATTTGTAGGCTTCCAACAATAGAACAATTTTCATGGATCTTCATTTACTTCTCATTTGAAATTGAAAGAGGATAGATTGTCAAAGATCCACATCCTATAGTTTGGCCCCTTTTTTATATCCATTCATTCATATTGCCTTCTAAACTTATTTTTAAATCTAATTTTGCTTGAAATCATGAATACTTATGTGATGATTGAGAAATTCCAATGACAAATTGGAATCCTTAAACTTACAATTATTTGAAACTATGCAAATATGTAAGATGTTGTAATATGAGCTTTAAGTCTGTAATTGCTTGAAACCATACACTTGCAAGAAAATGAGACATTATCTCCAATCTTTAAAATCTCTAGTTCTAGAATTGCTTGAAGTCATGTATATGTGTGAGATGTTTGACTTGTGCAAATGCGTTTTTTCATTGCCAGGATTTGTTAGCAGGAGGGTCAGAGACAACAACAGTGACAACTGAATGGACTATGGCAGAGGTTCTTCACAATCCAATGGTACTAACTAAAGCAACCTTAGAGCTTGACCGCGTAGTTGGCTTGAATCGCACTGTGCAAGAATCTGACCTTCCTCACCTCAAGTACCTACATGCCATCGTGAAAGAGACACTCCGTTTGCATCCTCCCATTCCATTTGCCGTCCCACACATGAACAAGGATGCAACTAAAGCTTTTGGCTATGACATCCCTGCGCAAACGCGCTTGTTTGTGAACTTGTGGGCCATTGGGCGTAATAACAATAGTTGGGAGAAGCCTTTGGAGTTTGTTCCAGAGAGGTTTCTAGAGGGTGGGGAGAATGTGGCAACAGAGTTTTTAGGGCAAGATTTTGAGTTGTTGCCATTTGGATCAGGGAGGCGACAATGTCCTGGGATGGGGTTGGCATCCATGGCGGTACATTTGCAAGTAGCAAGCTTGTTGCATGCATTTGAATGGGATGCAAAGGAGGTGGAGGTGGAAGAAGCAAGGCCAACAACAACATTACCATTGCAAAAACCTTTAGTTGCAGTGGCAAGAACAAGGTTGCCATTGCATTTGTACCAAGGGTAGATGCACACATATCGAAGTTCCACACACTTTTAGCATCCTAAATCCTAAACCTATGCAATATCCTTACATCTTTGCACTAGTAGTGAGATCTCCTATTCTGAAGATATCATGTATAAATGACTAAGTAGATATGAAGTTGTTAGATCATGGAGAGAATAATAGAGAAGATAGTAATAGTGTGACATTCTTGACTAGTAGAAAGGCCAACTTTTGGAAAGATATTATTCATAGGCTTTTGTTGTGTTGTTGAAGTAATGGAGAAAATAATAGAAAAGATAGTGAAATCGTCAAATGTAATAAAAAAATTGGTGTGGATTTGTTTACTTAGTTTTCAATTTTCCATTTGTATATAAGAACAAATATAAAACTCAAAACTTTTGGTTCCTCAACAACTCAAACTCCAAAGTGACCTATACAAATTCCTTTTCACTTCCGTAGAGATGATCCTAAGAAACTATACTAAAATAGCTTATTCTTCAATTGAAATATGTACACCAAACAAGATTTTAGAGGTGTCAAAGTTCAAGCTTGTGTTCTAAAATAGAAGGCTATGTGATTCTAGAATGCAATTCAGAACCCCTTTACATAAGATATAGTATTTTCAAGACAAAATTCTAGAGTCAAAATCACATAGTGTTCCCTTCAAAAGAAAAAAACTAGGTAACCTCTCCTCAAAAGTTAAAAGAATTATATTACCTTCTTACACCCAAACCTCTTTTTGTACTAGTAAAAAGGTTGAAAATCTAAGTGATGAAGGATGATATGACATTCAAGTAGTACCATAGATGCCACTTATGAACAATTGCTTGAACTTGAAAGGATTAAAGAAGTTAGAGTATATTATATTCCAAGAATGACTCTAATTGTAAGCAACATCAACCTCATACATATCTTTGCATTGCTTTCATTGCCCTCAATACTTTGACATAGAATGAACAAAGTTGTCATTTTCATTGTCATATTCACAACAAGAGGCTCTATCCCCATAGCACTCCCTTCACTTTTTTTTTCAAATATAGTTCTACTCAAACTTTCTTACACATAGCTTTCATCAATCTAAAGCATAAGAAGTTGAAGGTGTTTCTCTCTCTTCAAAAATAAAACAAAAGTTCTACTACCAAAAGCTCTTTCAATTGAACTTGAAATCCTAACCCCGTAGATGCACATGCATAGACAAGCCATTTACTATTTGAAATATGAGCAAGCAATACACCTTGTTTTTTTGTTGGGGTGCTTCCCTTTGACTAAAATTTTCAAGAAGTAGATCAAGCTCATGGCAATGAGCTACATTTAAATTAGTGCAAGTTCCTTCTCCAAATAAATCCTTGGCCATACTTGAAACACTGTGAATTTGAATGCACTCTGTTTTGCACAAATACTTTGTTTTTTAGCCATCGCTAGGCTTGAACTCATTGCAATCCTCATGCCAAATGTTTGACATCTTCACCATTGCATATACATTGTAAATCATTCAATTGCCTTTCCGTACACCATGCTAAAATTGAGAAGCACATCATCTCGTACACCTTCTTTTTTATCCAACAGAATGGGAGGGAACAAATCAAGCAATTTGTGAATCACAACCATATGGAATTGCATTTTCTTTAGGTTGTTGAAAGGGAGTAGGATTTTGGTGGTTTTAGGGTTTGGGGCGTATTTCTTGATTTTGTCATAGAGCTTGGCTTGATGGCTTTGACATGTGGATTTTGACTTAGTTTGTGGAGGAAATAGAAGTAGCCGCCGGAGAAGGTATATAAATAAACTTTTTGGAATTTTGGGAAGCTTTTTGAAGTAGAAGACAAATAGTCCAATAAGAGTTAATCCTAAGCCAAAGTATAGTGTGAATAAAGTCAAATAGACATACAAATGTAGAAAGGACTATTAGACAGTTAGAGGAAGAAGTTAGGATTAACCAGGATCCAAACAAGTAGACAAATAGATAGGCCAGTTAACAGGGAGTTCGTTACAACCAAGAAATATAAAACTAATTGACTGTGATTTCCTTGTTCTCTCTCAAGCTTGCAACGATTGCTCGCTTATGTCAAATGTACATGTGCATTTTTTCAATTTTAATACAATCTATCTATTCGTCTTTATTCTTGTAGCCAGTGATTGGCTTTTGTTGTGTATATCAATGAACAACCAAAGATTGTCAATGTCTCGTTTTTCTTTTGTTAATCCTCTAAATTGTCAAATAAGTTGCTTTCTTGAGTTAATCGATTGTCTTGTTGCATCTAAGTTTCTATGAGAGCAATGACTTCTTAAGTTGCTTGCAAATGGCATTTCTTTGTATTTCGTGTTGTCCTTAATTTTAGTTAATAGTCAATTAAACAAGAGTTTGTTTCTTGAGAGTGTATCAACAAGCTAGTGATTGGCACTGCTTTTTCTCTTATTATCAGTCTATTAGCCAAATTAATGATGAAGGGTGGTTGTGTTACATTCAATTATAGTATATCATTATTGATGTTAATTTGACAATTTGGGGACAACTATTGTAGTTTCTTGATATAGTTATGAGTGAGGAGTTCATTTTGGAAGTCAGATAGACCACAAGCATAATGTGATTAAATGTGCCAGTGATTGGCTATGTAAGTTGTAATTAAATTAGTTTGGAATGCACATATTTCTTGAGGTCAAGTAGACCATGAACAAGATCAGGATCAAAGTTTTGTCAAAAAGGAGCATTATCTTTTATTCTTATTTGTGACTATTAGCTTGGATTGGATTTATATTGTAATTAATCAATTAGCAAAAGATTGGCATGAAGTTTATGGAGCGGTCAAATTGTCAAACATATTATCTTTATGTGAGTGTAGATGTTGAAGTCACTTAAATTGAGAATGAGTTCTTGTTAAGATGAAATAATTGATAATTTGTCATGTTGTATGGAGTTAGTGAGAGCATTGTGTGTTAATCAAATTGTTAAATGTAGGAGATTGAAATAAAATGGACAAATTGACAAATTGTGACAAGTGTGGATGTAGAAAACATGAATCAAAATCTTTTGTTGCAGGATAGAATCTTTATATAATCTCTGATGTGATATTATGTTGGATATTGGACAAATTGACCATAGTGAATCATATTTAGGAAAGAATGAAGACCAATTGACAAGTAAACTATGAGCATAGTGACATTGTGATTGTTAACATTAGCTTGTGTTAGAGAATAACAAGACCAATTGACCAAGTAGCAAATTTATTTAAATTGTGAGAATGTAACCCGTGGGCCTTGGACCAATTGACTTGTTATTGACTGAATGGAGATTGGAGAAAGAAAGCTAATATGACTATTTGACCATAATGTAATTAAAAGGAACAAATGCTAACTTTTGCATGCTCTGCATATTAAGACAAATTAACCTTACTAATTTGCATCCTTGCATTTATAGTAATTAGTCTAGTTAAATAGAGATTGGCTCAATTGATAATGAATTAAGTTGAAGAGGTAATTAAAGAACTTACAATTGTATGTATATATATATACTAAAAGGAAGTATATATGTTTGTAAAAGATGTGTAAAATAGCAGTAGAATTTTTTGGAAAAAAACCCTGAGTAAACCCTAGAATGTAAGTCTATAAAAAAATTATTTTAAAATTATTTTAAAATTTAAAAACAAAAAAACAAAAAACAAACAAATCAAAAAACTCAGGGAATTGTAGAGCGGATTGGAAGCAGGGTTTTGTGCCAAAACAGTGCAAAGAATGGAAGAACAAGAGAGCACAAACAATGAGAGAAGAGAGCACTAGAGAAAAAATATGGAAAGTCTTCTTAAAAAATCCTAAATCAGAAGTATGGAAACTTAACTCCTAAAGGTTTTTTAACTATGTTTTCACCAAAATTACTCTAAAATTGCCATTTCTAGTATAAGTACAAAAGTTTAGAAAAAAAAATTGGACACATGTAACTATAGGATCTTGTAGTACATTGATTTGAGAAGATGTAGAAAAAATTTCAGAAATTTTCACCATGTGGATTGCAAGATATTAGCATTTGAAGTGACAAACATCATTTTTTTGGCTTTGCAAAAAACTGGGCAATTGCACTTCACAAACTTACAATTGTATGAAAAAATATCCAAAATGGTGGTTACTCCTTGGATTCATTACTCAAGGCAAGTTGGCTACATACTTGAAAAAATTTAGATCATTTGGAATTGTATTTTACAACATACAAGGAAAAAAACAATAAGTAGAAAGAAGCAAAGAATGATTCAAAATGCTACATTGTCAAGAATTTAGTTCTGGAATTGAAAAATACCAATCCCAATAGTTATAATGTTGTAATAAACAATCTACACCTAATGTTTTTATTTTTTTTATAAAAATATTAAAAATTTAATTAAATAAAAGACTTCAAAGTTTTTTTTAGAATAGAGATTCCATAACTACCCACAAATAAAAATGCGAAATAACTTTCATCTTATTAATTGAAATGGAATGATTTAAAGCTTTCCATATTTAAAGTAAATTACCCCATTCCAAACCAAATAGGAGCAAGTTCACTGTAGGCTAAATATGTTAGTGGTATACATTCAAGTTCTTGATTGTACACCACTAACATATTTAGCCTCCAATGAACTTGTTTCTATTTGGTTTAGAATGGGGTAGTTTACCTTATATAAATCTAGAAAATTCATTTCAAATTTTTGTTAATGAATAAAGTGATCTTTTAAAAAAAATTGAGCTACCTAAAGGTCAATGAGAATTACATATCATACGATAATTCTTTAACCATGCAATTACGTGTCTTTAAAATGCAATTGAATGGGGAAAAAAATTTATTTCTTTTTTTTCATTCGTAAATGTGAGGTATAGGTGGGATATTAGTCCAGGAGTTTTTTCTTTTTATACCGTTCTCCTCTATTCCTAATTAGCCATCAAATGGCACTAAGTCTATGTTTGTAAGTTGTATGTCTAATAAATAAATAAAAATTTTGAAAATTGTTGGGCCTTTAAGTTTGGACACATCTTATGCAAAATTTCAAAGAAAAAAAATAAAAATTCCATTTTTAGTGAGTTGCCAAAAAACAGTGTTTGATCCTTTAGAGGTTAAGAAACCAGAAGACAAAATACAAGAGCATGCCAAAAAAATGTTGTGAATAGAAAACTAAACAAACTATAAATGGTAGCAACAATCAAAGTACGCAAAAATGACCAAGTATTCAGTAAAAGAAGAGTTTAAGCCTAAACAAAGAGAAATAGTTCTCCTCTACTATTGGTTCAAAGAATTCCTATCTAATTCCTAGTTGACTATTCAACTATGATGAGTTGGAGAGTGTAATTATTGAGATGATAATTATGTATATAACCCACGTAAGGTAGAACTATCCAATACTACACAGATATGTCATCTACATACTTTGGTGAAGCTATTTGTTAGCTCCCATATTTTTTTAGAGATTGAAAAGTTCAAGAGAAGTCCATTGCAAAAAGAATGAAGACATTCCAACAAAAAGTGAATTTTTTGTGATTTTTCAAAGCGAAAATGTTAAGGTGTAAATAGACCCTTCTTGCAGCATGAGGAGACCCTTCTTAACCCTTCAACGTCGAGGCGGACAATTTGCATGCAATGGATGACAGAGGGTCTCTCTATGTAGGACAGAAGTGCAACTATTCATCCTCCGAATTTTGCATGAAAAGGGGAGGTCTTCTCCAGTAGTTTGTCTCTTGCAATGAGTGCTCTTACGATTTTTTAACCCAATCCTTCACATGGTCATAAAAACTGATGATTACCAAAGTCACCCCCCTTGTTCTTGAAGGGTCGTTAAAGCATGGATTCATGTGTCCAGTTCTCAAGTGCACTACTGTCTAGACAATGGGTGGTAAAGATAGAGGTAATAGATGGACCAGTGACTGAATTGAGTGGACGGTGGTATTAGGCTGTTACTCAAGAGAGCAAGCATAAAAAAAAAAAAAAGGAAAACCAAACACAAGCTCATGAGAGGGCAAGAAGGGGGACCGGACCCCCTCCGAGTCTATCTCATGATGTCACCACCGAGAGAAGCCAGAATAGGTGACTGCAGCCCAGTCTTGTCGAACTTGGCCCAAGGGGATCATCGCAGCTTCAAGGGGTCTCTGATAACAGAATATTTCTTCACAATTTCCAAAAGGAGTGCGTTACTGCGACGCAACATAAACACTGGAGTATTGTCAATAATTCCAAAGAATCCCTGACAACAGGGACCTGACCTCTTCACGACACCATAACAACGATAAAATAAAAATTCAACCCCAAGAACCTCTCAACCCGGTCAGTGAGCCACTTGATGCGTCTTCCCTGCCACACATTCCGAAATAAATACCACTGCCCCTCCAACAACCGTACCAACTTCCCTTAGTTTGCCACAGTCTGGACTCTGGACCGGAGCTCAAATCCTCAACTTCAACTACAGGTGGTGCCGGCCATGGCTTCCACAACTGAGACTCTGATTCTGGTAAGTTCCACGCTCTTGTAGCTTCTTTCAACTTGTTCATGTCGTCCAGTCTTCATAGAATTCAATCTAGCTGATCAGTCGCCCAAACGAGCTTGAAATTCAGAAGCGTCCTCAGTCGGTGAATGTATCAATGCACGTTTGTTGGGAAAATGGTGTTGTAAAGAAGGTGCACTTGCGCGTTTCTTTAGGAAAATGGTGCTGAGTGTGAATAAGGTGCACATGGCGTTCCTGACCAGGGATCGAGTTCGTATTTGCATGTTGTCATTTGTGTCGGTGCCAAATTCCGTTCGAAACGCCTGGAGACTCGATCTCCTGTGCTGCACAGAACCATTTTGTAGCAGTTTGTGAGAACTCATCCTTAGCTAGTTCCTGCCGTAAACGAAAGTTGGGTTGTATTTTATGGAGACTCTCCTGTTCATAAAACTGTGAGTATTCACCCTGTAGTTAGCTTCTCCATTGTAGATCTATGTCAACCCAAAAGAAACTCAAGAGTGTGACTTTTGTTGTGGAGAGAATGCATAGTGCTGTGCAATTCTTGTCCAGATATATTCTTGCAGCATTTTGGTGGACCAGATTGTGCACGAAAAGAATCTCGTGATTCCTTGCCCTTCAAGAATGTTGGAATCATGTCAAATATTAGTGGTGTCTGATTTATAACTTCAGAATTACACTCCCCACCGATGTCCGGGACATGAACTTCTGAGGAACATCGTCAAGGAAGATTATCATTCATCGTTCTCCTGAGGGAATATGAGAAGTACAGAGCATGCATATGTGTAGAGAGAGAATTGAATGCAGCGTAAAGAATATGAGAGGTGTTTTGCAATTTCTTCATTCTTGTAGCTTTGGGGATTCATGAACTCAAGATTGTGCACAAAAATGAACCTAGATTTCTTTGCCAAGGGTGTTGAGGGCATCGTCCTTTCAACACCGAAACATTATTATCATGCAATTTATGTGGCCAAATGACTCCAAATTGGTCATCCACAACACGTACAGTACATTACGAGATTGTACGGTTGAAATTTGTAGACCTTAGTGACATTTAGAACTATAATACTTCAAAAGCAACAATGTTCTTAAACCCCAAAATGCTGTGAGTGTTGCCAAAACTTTAAGAACCTATACCAGTCCTACTTTCTAAAGCTGTGAGTGCATGAATGTTACAATTTCTGGTTTCAAGAATCACGCCAATTTAACTTCCATTTTGTTAAATTGGCGCATGAAATTGGCGCACTCCACGACTTCGGCACTTTCAGGCCGTGTGGCTTGAAACGTAACCGACCTCGTTGGTAGACCTTTGTGTACCTTTAAGTCACAATTTCTGTGCTCAGGCCCACGCCAATTGAACGAAACTGTCGAATTGAACGAAATGGACGCTCCCTTGAATGTTTGCAGGGGGTGGTTGTGGCGTTGGTGGTGATCTATGCAAGCAGGCTGCTATGGAAACGGCAATGCAAGTTGTATGGAAACTTGCCACCGGGACCACGACCGCTGCCCATCGTGGGATCGATGCATTTGTTGGGCACGCATCCCCACCGCAACTTGGCGGAGCTGGCTTCGCAGTATGGTCCGCTCATGTCCGTGTGGCTGGGGCAGCGACTCTACATCGTGGCGAGCACGGCGGAGGCGGCCAAAGAGTTTCTCAAGCTCCAGGATGCCAACTTCGCCTCCCGCCCCTCGATGCGAGCTGCCGATATCATTTCACCTGGAGGTGGGCATTCCCTTTTCCTCACAACCCATTTTGTAGAAGGAAATCAGAAATTGGAAGAGGGCAGTCCTCGAGGTGTAAAGCAAGAACAGAATTTTTGCGAAATGGTTGATCGACTGATCCATAATTCCTGGTTAGAATAGAAAGAGAACCTGGAATCGAAGCTCGAAGCCCTCATTCCTGTTTTGAATGGAAGAGCCTGGCATCGGAATTCGGAAGCCTACTGTAATTCGTCAGCGAAGTCCATCCCATAAGTGTAAAGGGAACTGCTTCATATAAGATTGCATGAACTGCCCCTTGAAGCAGAAATTCAGGGCGAACCAGCCAGGAATCTCAGGATTGGTATTAACTTTGCGGTTATTGGTTGGTGTGTTTCTTTCATTTCTTTCATTTCTACTTGAATCAGTAAATTTGTTGAACTGTAGATCGATAATTTACCTAGGGTTCTCATTATGAATTGAAGATTCGGGAAAGTGAATTAGCTCATTTGTAAATAGTTGTTAGGCTGTTTTTTTACCTTGCTTCAAAGTTACAATGAAGTTTTGAATTTGTTTGTTAGTTTGGTTGGTATATGCTCTAAAAAAATGCCATTTTTGCAAACTTGGTAGAATTCTATAGCTTTGGTAATTTTCATAGTACAACTTGAAGTTGAAATCTAAATATTTTAATAATGATAATTAGAATTACCTTTACATTTTGTACTACTTTGCTAATTCACTTTAATTCTCATTTAGTTAACAAATAGTATTAGATGTTTTTTGGAGGCATTGGAGGTCCATTTTCACTCCTAACATTTTAAGCATTCAGGTATAGTACTTCAACAAATCACACCTGCCATTCGACACTTGCGGAAAATCCTTGTGACAGAGCTCATGTCCACAAGGCAATTAGAATCCTCTCGATACATACGAATGGAAGAAATGGCATCTACACTTCATAAAATAGCCAATGAAAATGGCCCTAGTTGTGTGAAAACACATATTATGTCCATGACTACGAATGTTTTGTCGCGCATGGTCTTCAACAAACGGTTCTTGGGTATAGAAGAACAAGATGGTGGTGCTAAAATGGTCCAGGTAATGATGATTTTTATGTTTTTCCAAAATTAAGCTAAATTGCCAAATATGGTAAAGTTGTTGTCAGTGTCACTCTTCCTTGCAACTCTTTAAGTCAATGGCAATTCAATGGCGGTTTAAAGAAACATGGAAAGTGCCCTTTACTACAAGTTTTTATTTTTAATAGCCAATATAGGTAGAATATTTGAGATTGTTCCATAATTTGGTAGAAAAAAACTCTCTTTGGGGTTGTTTTTACATTCTTTGAGTAGAAATTCTATTCTATTTGCTAAGTGCTTCAAAATGTTTTATTATTGAAACTAGTCAAGAATTATCTCATTGCCATTTTGCTAAAACATATATTTTGAGGATGGATTCAGGAATTTATAAAGATTGTGAAGGATCAAGCTATATGTTTTGGTTCTATTTACATTGGAGACTTCTTCAATGTCCCGGAGTGGCTTGATCCTCAAGGGTTGAACAAGCAGTTTCGAAAGCTTCGAGGTTGCATGGATAGGTTCTACTTGAAGATGATTGATGAATACAAAGAAGATCAAAGGAAGAAGCCTTCAAAAGAAAGAAAGAAAACACTTCTTGATATATTCTTGGAGCAACTGGATTTCCCAGAAAACAACGTTAGTGAAGAACACATCAAAGGAGTCATTTATGTAAGTAATTCCAAAAATATTAACTTTAAATTTTAAATCTTGATCCCTAAGTCTAGACCTATTTTTAATGGTTTGTAAAGTATTGACTATATAATGTAGAGCTCAAGGTCAAGTTTTGACACAAATATAGGTCAAACTTTGAACATTCATAACTTTCTCATATGGTATCACATTTCAAAGTTGATAAAAACTCTTCTTAATTGATAAAATAGATGTTAAATTACACAGAAGTCATCTTCCAATGGCTAAACAAGGCCATCAAGGATTTAGTTATTCTAAATATTATAGTTGTTGGTACACTCAATTGTTTAAACAATCTTTTTGAAAGTGTTGTTCCCTTAGAATTTCAATGTAATGCACTCACAAGCTTAAATGAATCCTTCAAAGTTGAAAATTGTCATTCATAAAGTAGATAACAAATTTGAAACATTAAAAAATGATTCATATAATTTGAAATGACAAATTTATTTTCACATATGCTTCTAACAATGAAATTTCATTTACCTTTGATTTGTAATTTGAAAGAGTTTAGTTTTTCAAAGATTCATATCCAATAGTTTAGCCCCCTTCTCTAGATCCTTTTATTCTTATGTTGAACAGATATTGCCTTCTAAACTTGCCTTTAAGTCCACTATTGCTTGAAATCATAAAAATTAATGTGATAATTGAATTACTATGACAATTCTAATTCCTAAACTCACAATGATTTGAAACCATGCACATTTGCAAGATGTTGTAATATTATCCCTAAGCTTGCAATTGCTTGAACCCATATATTCTTGCAATAGGATTGCTTGAAGTCATGCACATGTATTAGATGATTGAGTTGCTAAGATGGATCCCTTCATTACTAGACCTTGAATTTCTTGAATTTGTGCACATGTGTGTAATGATTGAATTATTGTGTTGGATCCTTTCATTGCTAGGATTTATTATCAGCAGGGACAGAGACAACAAAAATTGTAAGCGAATGGGCCATAGCAGAGGTTCTTCACAATCCAACAATACTAACCAAGGTGACCTTAGAGCTTGACCACGTGGTTGGCTTGAACCGCACCGTGCAAGAATCCGACCTCCCTCACCTCAAGTACCTCCGTGCCATTGTCAAAGAGACGTTTCGCTTACATCCTCCTGTTCCGCTACTCATCCCACACCAAAGCAAGGCTGCATCCAAAGCTTTTGGCTATGACATCCCTGCACATGCGCGCTTATTCGTGAATGCTTGGGCCATTGGACGCAACAACAATTGGAAGAAGCCTTTGGAATTTATTCCAGAGAGGTTTCTTGAGGGAGGGGAGAATGTGGCAATGGAGTTTCTAGGGCAACATTTTGAATTGTTGCCATTTGGGTCAGGGAGGCGGCTATGTCCAGGAATGGGGTTGGCATCTGTGGCGGTGCATTTGCAAGTAGCAAGCTTACTACATGCATTCGAGTGGGAGGCAAAGGAGTTGGAGTTGGAGGAAGATAGGCCTGGATTAACATTGTCAATGCGACAACCCTTGGTCGCAATGGCAAAAACAAGGTTGCCATTGCATTTGTACAAAATATAGATGCACACATATGGAACTTCTACAAGCTTTTAGCACCCTAAACCTAGTACTTAGCTGAATGCCTAGATTTTGGGGTCTATTTGTATGAAAGAATAAGATTTTTAAAAAACTCAAAATAATTTAGTACTTCTCAATTTGATGAAATTTGAAAGCCATAGTGCCAAAAGATGTATTTATATGTTTTTGGAATTGCAATCTTTTTTAAAGTTATAAAAAATTTGAAATTTGTAAATGAAAGTCTAGTCTCTTTTATTTTTTAAGCCACAAATTTTTTAGAAGCACCTTCATATTGCAATCACATCTATTTTTGAAGATTTTTGCATACAACCTCATATTTATAATGTCTTTAAGAAAACTAAAACTATACACACTTATATTAGAAATTCAATGCATATAAAAAAGGTAAATGCCATCAATGTAACATGTAAATGCTAGCACTAATTTACACTCAAAAAATATCACTCAGGTACATAGATGTAAAATCAACCCTAGTGAAATTGTGACCCCTCACTTTGAGCCTAATTATATTTTGTTGCATCCTAATATGTCTAATATATTAAAATTGCTAAAAGATTGGTATTTTGACAATTCTAATTTGGAATTGGAGTTGAAAAAACACCATTTTATAACTTCAACCTTTATTCCAAATCCGCACATAGAAAATGGTTCATTCATTATTCACAATGGCTTGAAAGATACCTTTGGAATACAATTACAACTATGCAAGGAGTTAAAAGTATCACATTGAAATGCAAATGGACAAGAATAGTCATCCCTAGCACAACATTAAGAAGCTATTAATTTTTGCTTTGACTATGTATAATGTAGCATTTTTTTATTCAAAGAAGAGTTGACATGTCTAAGATTCTTTAATTTGCCATTCTATTTGCAAAGAAACAACAGTGAATTGATCATGTGCAACAACCAAAGGAATGATAGTAGGTCATCCTATGTTACATTATTTGGAAGCCTCTATCAAGGTCTTTAATTTTTTTCAAGTAACTATGATCCTTCTTCTTGGTTCTCTTTATAGAATAGAAGTTGCTTCGTAAATTAGGTATGGACTTTTCTATGGCATCTAAGGTTTATAATCCAACATCTAGACTCTTCAAATTTGTTGTAACCTTTTCATACCATCTTGATGAATATCAAAGCTTGCTCAATACATAATTAGTGTGCACATTAGAGTTTTATCTTGTAATGCCACAGTGCCTAGCATGTGAGTCTAGGATCTTGAGCCTAGGAGCCTAGGTAGATATATTATAGGCATCTTCAATAGTTGTAGAGTACCAACTTACATGAGTACTTACACCTATGCTCAAGGCTCCTAGGTTCACATGCTAGTGTCATTGTTTGTAACACTATAAGATAATTCTAACCATTTGGCTTTTCCTTCAATTCTTTTTGTAAATTGCATTTGAATTTTATTCACCTTGATCTAAACTTAAAAATGATGATAAGGCTTGATTAAATGCAACTGAATCAAATTTGTCCAATTATCTTTTCATTCATCCATAAAAATTCTTGAATCTTTAAGTGATGACCTTTATTTATTTCCAATTTGATGAAATTGATGTAAAACATGTATTTGTTGCAAGATATGAGCAAAAATAGGCAACAAATTCCAAAATGATTAGTTTGGTTGTTAAAGATTTAAATAATGTATTAAAAAAATTATATTCCTTATAAAATTATGGTTACTTTGAATGTACCTTATTTGTACAAACCAGTCATACTAATGTACCTTATTTGTACAAACTAGTCGTGCCAATTCATTTCCCTATAAACTATTTATATCATTGGTAGTTTAGTATACAATATAATAAATTTTCAAGTTTTCAAGTACAATTATTTAAAAATGATAAAGTTATAAAGTTAAATTACAACCTTCAATTTTATAAATTTATAAATTTATAAATTTATAAATTTAAAATTTTGAATTTATAAATTTAAAATTTTGAATTTATAAATTTAAAATTTTGAATTTATAAATTTAAAATTTTGAATTTTTATAAATTTGTAGATTTTAGGGTTCATTGAGGTTCAAGATAATCTTTCATACTTCTTTGCACAACTCAAATCCAAACACTCTTTTAATTTTTCTTCATTGCTAGGTTGCCAGCTTCTATCATCTATTCACCTAAACCAATCAAAAGTCTAAAAGTCTAAAATGTTATTGAAATTTTTAATTATATGAAACTTATATAGAATGTCATATATGCAATGAAAATTATATCAATATTGTATACTTGTATGACAATGACAATGACAAGGGAGCTATTTTTGAGAAGATTTTGTCTTTGAGTAAAGGCAAAATCCTAGAGCCAATATGTCACCTTAAAAGACTTTAATTCCAAAGAGAGTATGTTGTGCAATTAAACTTCAGCCAAAGCAAAAAAAATTGAAGTTTTTCATGGTTTTCTAACAAGAAATCTTTCAAAATATTAAAATATTAAAAAGAGATAGTAAAATCACAATTTTAAAAAAGTTATTGAACTTTCAATCCTACCAAGTTCATATCAAGCTATATCTAGTCCCATGTTCATGTTACATATAATAAGACTACAATCTGCACCATTATCCTTTAAACATGATTTGCCAAAGTTCATATTGCAAATTCTCCAACCAAAACTTAAGATATGCCAATGCTCTTGGCCTTGATTCTAATCCTCTAAATTTGTTCCTCAAATGATGAAGTGGAGGAATTTTCTTCTTGTGTTTGTGCATTATTTAGACATCAATTGCATTTGTTGACCTCCTCAAGTCGAGAGCAGTATTTAACATCTTTAACCCCTAAAGTCCCAAACAACATTTTTTGGCATTATAGATATTTTGGGCAGTTCACTACAAACGAAATTTTTATTTTTTTCTTTGAAATTTTCACACAACATGTGATTGAAGAGTAGCTTTAAGGCCCAACAATTTTCATCTTTTGACTACATGGTTAAAAAGTTATTGCATGATATGTTGTTTTCTTCTAAGGCTAGGCACTTCGGGTAGATTTGAAAAATCACTTTTTTTTAAAATAAAAAATTTGAAATTGGTTCTTTAGATTTATGTGTATATGAAAAACTTTGAATCATTCCATTTTGATTAATGAAATGAAAGTTATGGGGAGTTTTAGTTGTAGAAATTTGCGGGTAGTTATGGAATCTTTTTCTAAAATAAACTTTGAAGTCCATTATTTAACTCAATTTTCAATATTTTTGAAAAAAAAATTATAGGTGTATATTAGTACAACATTACAACCATTGGGATTGTCATTTTTCAATTCCATAATTAAATTCTTATCAATTTAGTATTTTGAATCAATCTCTACTTCTCTCCACTTACTATTTTTTTCTTGTATTTTGTACAATTCCAAATGATCTTGATTTTTTCAAGTATGTAGCCAACTTGCCTTGAAGTATGAATTTAAATACGCACCACCATTCTGAACATTTTTTCATACAAATGTGACCTTGTGAAGTGCAGCTGCTCGGATTTTTGCAAGGCCAAAAAAGGGGGTTTTGTCACTTCAAACACTAATATCTTACAATCTACATGGTGGAAATTTCTGAAAATTTTTCCACATCTTCTCAAACTAGCATACTATAAGATCCTACAGTTACATGTGTCTAAAATTGTTTTAAAAAAAACCCTTGATAGTTACTTGTACTAGAAATGGCAATTTGGAGTGTTTTTGGTGAAAATATAGTGAAAAACCTTTAGAAGTTAAACTAGTTTTATTTATCTTTCAAGAGAATCTATGGAAAAAAAATTCAAGAAGTTTAACTCTCTCAATAATAAATGCAATTAGCTAATAAATAGTTGTATTGTGGAATCTCTACACCCACCAAAAATCAACTTTATCCCAAATACAATACTTATATTTAAACCAAAAGCATCACAAGTACCTGAATATTAATTACACAAGATACACACAATCAAAACTTGAGTCTACAAGAACCTTCAAATACAAGTAGAGACAAATTCATAATTTATTCATACAATGTCCAACTAATTTCTTCTATTAAGACAGGTGGTTTGTTTTGCTTGTTTTATTTTGTTTGTTTTGTTTTATTTGTTTTGTTTGTCACATTGAGATCTCCTAGACCATGCGTCCTCCTATAGCATGCTTGGTACTATCGGAAAGCCCTCGGCGAGGAGGGGTGCACCGGCTTGGTTTTGTGGCATTCGGACGTACGGTGTGAAAGTTGTGCATTTTCGAGTTATTTTTGGTTCTGAAAAATTAGAAAATTACTTTTTCTTATATTTCGGTCGCCATCTTGGTACCGTCGGAAAGCTCTCAGCGAGGAGGAGTTACACCGGCTTGGTTTTGTGGCATTCCGACTCACAGTGTGAAAGTTATTGAATTTTAAAGTTTTTTTATGAACTAAAAAATTAGAAAATTACTTTTTCTTATATTTTGGTCACAATTTTGGTACCGTCGGAAAGCTATTGGCAAAGAGAGGTGCACAGGTTTGGTTTTGTGGCATACTGACTCATGATGAGAAAGTTATGGATTTTTGAGTTGTTTTTGGTTCTAAAAAAGTTAGAAAATTACTTTTACTTTTGTTTTGATTGTGGCAACGCCACAGGACACTCTAGTACATACTAAAATGTGTTGGAATCCTATTCCACTTGCCAATAAACCCACTTGCACTTGCCTACAAGACCCAATAAAAAAATTACATTTAATAATAGTACTTGTAATTAACCACGGCTACAGGTGCACATACCTTCCCCTACGAGAATATTTGAATTCAGAGCCCACTCCCGCTGACCAACACAGTCAGTTACAAACGCGTCGACCGACGTGGCCGCCACATCAGATTTTCACACCGAGCACCAATCAGCGCCCAGATTGACCACCTCCCGGCACACGAAGTCCACGCTTTCAAGCGTTCCGGAACACAGCAATCTTGCTGCAGGCGCATTGTCGTGCGCTTGCTTCTGTTTTGCTTCTCTTGATCAATTTCTCTGCAAACTCTGTGATCAAGCGTCTCTTCCGATCTTGACTACTGTGTCGGAAGTCTCCAATTCTGCTTTATTAGACTCTGTTTTTCTTTTTCGGAAACCTTCACTTCAGACATCATGGCGTGCGCGACGATGTGCAGCTCGCAGTGCGCTGCTGGATCCCGTGTTTGGTAAGGCTCCAATCTTTTTATGCTCTTCTGTTTCTTTTTGCGATTGTTGTGTTGCTGCTTTGGTGGATGTTGGGTTGATGGTTGGTCGATTCGAAGTTTTGAAAATTTGTGCCCGTGTTTTGGGATGTTTCGTGTCCTTGTGTGCTCGCTTCTATTACATTTTGCGATTATTGAGTTGCTGCTGCTGAGGATTGTGGGTTAATGGTTTGATCGATCGGAAGATTTGAAAAATTGTGCCCGTGTTCGGTATGTTTTGCCTCCTTTTGTGCTTGCTTTTACTGCTTTTTTGAATTGTTGGGTTGCTGCTTGGGTGGATTTGGGGTTGGTGGTTTGGTCGATCCGAAGATTTGAAAAAATTTCTTATGTGGTGGGATTGGGATCCTTGTTTCTGTTGATGAAGTGTCGTTTAAGGTAACGACGAGAGTTGAAGCGACAAGCGTTTATTTATTTATTTTAGGAATGGTCAGACTATTCAGTATTGTTGTTAGATAGTCGAAGCGGATTCCAACGCAACAGAGAATGCATTGTTTGGATACCATATGCAAAAGTTATAAGAGTCCAAAGCTTTTCGGTAGATGATCTAGTTTTAGGTAGGTGTCGCCATTATCTCTTATTGAACCTAATAGTACACCTTCATTACAGCTTTTATCTATGATTTGCGATGCTTTGGAACTTTTTGTGATTTGGGTTCTGGAGGTGTAACCTTAGGGTTCCCAAAAGCAGAGGAAGCTTAGAATGTACGTTGACCAATCCTGGAAGCAACACGTTTTCTGATCCCACCATTTGACTGAGGGTATGCGCAAAATGTTTAGATCATCCCATTAGCAATCATGCACCATACCTCACATTAGCAATACTTAAAGAATGTTCTACAGATGGGCAAAGTCAAAGTCTAGTTATGAGCACACTAGACTTCCTGTTAGTTTGACATTCTTGCAGCAGAAATGCTTCAACTCCTCTTGATTACTCTTCAACTTCCATTAGTTACATTTGATAGCTTGTGATTGTGTTGGAGACTATGTGTTCTTGTATTATTGCTAAATCTAGCAGTTACATTTCAGATGATGTTCCTTTTAGAATTATTTACCTTAGAGCATTGACTGGATTACAAGGCTTTTTCGGGGTTGAGTTTTTAATTTGAACGCGTATCTTTTGGCAGGACGAGCGATGTTCCACGAGATGATTTCTTTTCAGGGAAGCGTGATCTAAGCTTGAATAAGGTAGCGTCAACAAGGAAGTCATCTGTAATCAATGCGGCAGTGAGGAGTTTCTCAGAAGCTTCGACTGATTTGAATGGCAGATTGTCAAATGCTTGCTTTGACCAGCCTTGTCCAATGAGCTTGGCTATCAATCGCCCCGTAAATACTGAATCTCCCTGTAATGTGGAACGGTGGGTCGAAGAATCTGTACATGAGGTTAGTTCTATATCATCTTACTCATTTCCATATCAAATTCTCTCTATGTGGAAATGTACACCTTGAAGCCTCCAAATAAGCATCTGAGCATGGATGAGTCATTGAGAGAGGATTCCGATGCAAATTACTATGTAATTTTAGAGTTATCCTATATCTTATAGGATTTTCAACCCTGTTTCAATATCGACCCACAAAAGTCTTGCTATCATCTGCAGGTTCAGCACACCTGCTTTGACACAAAGTACATTTCTATCGTATGAATAAGCAGTGATTTTTCAAATAATCCTAGCTAGATTGTCTACATTTTATGCACAAATTTTAGGGGTCACGCTTGGGTATGGGTTGCAATTTGTTGGTGTACTTACCTTCTTGCAACCATTGCATTCAAGATGGGATCATTACATGACCACCTTGGGCATTTTTCTTCATCCTCCTGCTAAACTTTAATTGTTGACTTTGCAGATTGTAAAGAACATTCAGGAGGCGCCCTTTTTGCAATACGTCTTCGACTCCAAGAGCCGGTTCAGCAGATCCCAGCGACAGAAGATCACGCCAGAAAACTACTGGCCTTCTGTTCGGGAGTCCTTGTCCGAGGTGGATCCCGACGGTGTGATTCTTGTGCAGAAGTTGGGACCTGGATGCTCGGCCACTTGCTGTCTTGCAGAGGCTTTGGGCGGGGATGGCGAGGAGATTGCTTGCCCTCTGCATCAAGCTGAAGGAGCAGAAACCAATGTGTGGGGAGTGCTTGTCCAAGCGCGTGGAGGTTTGCAAAATAACAATGCTTGTTACCTGTTGAAGACCACCAGGGTGTCGTCCTCTGCTGGGACCTGCACCAGGTACTGTTTAACCAGGGCCACCTGTTTTGGGCCTTCATACGTTGAGCAGCTTGAGAATGCTTGGCTGTTGTGATTCTCTCTTAGACGTGCACAAGTGCCATCTTTTGGAGACCACGAACTCGCAAGTCCACATCAGCTTTGTATTCATCTGTACCAGTAATATAGCAATTTTTTTGTATCATATGCGTAGTTTAGAAAATAGTTCCTTGCATTACCAGAACCAGAACCAAGAAACTTGGGGATGGAGGGAGTCGAAACATAACATTCTTGAAAGGAGTTGCAAACACCTGCGAATTCAAGGAAGAATCAGTGTATCCAAGACGGGACACCTTCTTTCTTTGGTACCGATCTGTTCACAGCCAAGTATTGTAGGCAAGTGTAGTTATTGCGAACTACTGTGGTCACCATTGCTTCTAGAATGTTATGAACATTGTTACTGTTCCCATGTTACATAGTTCTTCCGACATTTGGGATTGGAAGTCTGCAAGTTAATTTGAAGATGTGATTAAGAAGCTATTGGAGATTTTGTTCTTAGGAGTCTTGGGAGTCTCTGCATGTGTTGCTGGTCTCAGGATGGACGGTGTTGATGCTCTTTGGTGCAGAGTTGACGTTTTTCCTGCTTTGGCATTCCTGCTCTTTACTTGTAAAGTAGTGATAGTGATTTCAAAGGTGTCTTTCGCAGTTCGTCAAGAGCATTACAAAAAAAGATTTTATGTGCATGATGTCTTTTAATTAGCCGTGATGGGATTCAAAGAGTCTTTCATGTGCATCATCATTTTAGACAAGTTTTCAGTTGTTAGCATTGGTCCAAAATGAAGAAGTGATATGCGGTATTGTGACTCAATTAAGTGGTGGTTGCAATTTGGTGTACTGACCTCGTAGGTGATAGTGGAGTCTATTCTCATTCAAAGATCAATGGTTGTAGACTTTTAACCCAATAACTTTAGAAAGTCTGATATGGAATGTACAGAACAGTACATTTGGATTTGCTATGTTGCAACTAGTGTAGTGGAATAAATGTCCAATTTATTTCTAACAACTTTAGAAGTTGAACGAATTTAAAGCAACCTTCTAAGGGCCTATTCGCCTTTTTCACAGGTTTTCATGGACAAAATGATTCTTAGCTCATTTTTCAGAGAAAGAAAAATAGATGTAGAATGCAACACAAGTAGTTTCATATTTTTCCAAGCATTTTTGAATTATTTATGAATTTTCAAAGATTTGGGTCATAGGTGTCCAAAAATCCGTCCCCTTGTGACTTATAAAGAAATGTGCAGAAACCAAAGACAATGATTGGCTCTTGCAATAAAAAAATAATTTTTCTTGAATTCATTAACGGACCAAAGAGGTCCATTCACATCCCATTCACATCCACTCTATAGCTACCTACATGACGGTCTGAAGAAGGGCACTTTAAGGCCATACTACCTTACAATGGACACTTGAAAGATTGGATAGGGTCATATGAAGTCAATTTTGGTGAGGTGTTTACAAAATTTTGACACAAGGTGAACATGTACCTCTAGTGGGAATATAATTTTTTTCCCATAAGGTGCCTTGATCAAAACTTAGTTATGTTGCCCAAAATAATTTGGGCATCTTTTACTAAAACCCTCATCAGCTTTGAAAGTTGGCATGTATGTTACTAATAAAATATGAAATAAATTTGTTTAAAATAATATATTTTAGTTCTCAAATCACATTCTAAGAGGAGTCAAACTTTATTAGCTATGGTAGGGTAATTTCAAGAAAAAACATTTTCTTCTAACTTCAAATCCTATTATCTTGCAATTTGTGATGTCAAAGTTCTTGAATTTTTTTTCACATATTCCAAATGTTTTTCTCCAACTTTTCACTATTTGGATTTCAAATAAAAGATTTTTTTATTGTACAAGAAATCATCAAAAAATGACTAGTCTATTGCTAGTTCATTTAACCTTTAAGTACTCTGACGTCAATATTTTGGATGATGAACAAAGGGCTTGTAGGAACTTCCATATTTTGGACAATGAACAAAGGGTTTGCAATCCTTAATGATCAATTTCATGGAATTGCGGTAAATGATATTTTTGTACAAAGATATATGCAAAATGTGCAAAAATTCAAAAAAGGATTGAAGCATTAAAGAGTTAACTTCCTACATTGCAAGGTGATTTAGAATAAACTAGATTCTATATTTGCTTTTGAAATTGTGCATGAGTGTACCTAACAAGATTTAGAATTCAATGGTAAAAAGACCTAGATTATCAAGAATAAAATTTTCCTCAACAAGGACTCAAAGTTTGCTAACCTTGTTTTGCAAGAATGAAAAGAATTTTTTTTTCTCACTTTAAATGTAATAATCTTTCAATCCACACAATCCAATGGGCTGAATTTTTTTTTAAGAGCTTCATATTAGACTACTAAAGTTTTGTACAATTGAGGTTCAAAAAAGAGTTTTTATTTTCAATTTTGGATTATAGACTAAAAAATGGCATTTTTTGACGATTTTTCTTGCAAAATACCCCCAGTCCTTTAGGGTTAAAAAATTGAGTCTAGGATGTCAATCAATCTAAGAAAGCAGAGAATTCTATTGAATATTAAAAAGATTCATTTAAAGAAGGTCAAGAAAAAAACAAAACCTTAAATCTAGAGATGGACATAATGGATATCTCTGATATATCAAAGGTCTAAACAAAATGAAGTTTTAGTGCTATAGATATGTTTGCACTTAGTGTTAAAGGTGTTATTACTAAGGATCTTAGGAATGATTTACATTCCAAACAACACCTCTAGCACAAAGTGCAAATATACCTTTACTCACTACTATTACACTTACGTAACAACAATCATTATATTTGTGTCTTAAGATTAATAGACTTTTCAATTTCACTATACAAAATTGAAAGTTTTTCATCCATTATTTTTATTGAAGTTATATTAATGTCACTATACCATCATACCAAATTCAAGCCCTTCATAGTGTTTTTTGGATATCACATGAGACCTTAACTCTAATATGATGGGTTAAAAACGAACTACAATAAATTGCATTTTTGCAACTTCCATCTTTTTGTTGTCAATTCATTAGATGTTTTTTTTGGCCTCTAAGGGACTATTTTGGGGCTATTCTTTTTGCTGTGAATTACAACAATATAGTCAGATTAAAAAATAAATAAAAAATAAAAAATTTAAATATTTCTATTTGACATAGTAGTTTGGACCTATAGTGTGAAAGTTATGGATTTTTGAATTATTTTTGGTTTAAAAAATTAAAATTATTCTTATTTTAATTTTATATTATATATTTATAATTTTAAATATTCAAAAATATATTTAAATTTCTTTTTATCATTTATAGAAAGGCATGTAATTTCCTTATACATGAAATAAAACATCAAATATATTCTTACAAGTGGCCATATGAATTTTGGAATTCAAAACTATTGATTTTGAATTCATACTTTCAAAAGAAAGATTTTTTCCTTTCTATTAGATTCTTCCACCATCTTCTATTCCATTCTCCCTCCTATTCTACTACATTTATTTATCCAATTAAATTTAAATTAGCATAGCTTCATGCACATAACATTCAATAGCATGCATTGTCATTGTCACTTGCTTTAGAATAGATGATGTGGAATATTTAGCCTTCATGTCTACTGCATTTCTTCTACACATCAAATTCAACCTCCACCAACACTTAGCTATTCATGATGTACTATTAGATGTGGAATATTTTAGATTCAAGTCAATGACATTGCATAATATTGGATGATATGTAATCATATGCTTTTGTCCAAATGAATATTGGGCTTCAAGAATGTCGTCATGTTTATCACCATTTTACATTTTTGTCTACTTAGCTATATTGATTCATTCATTCATGTATTTCCCTTAGAAAATTTGATGAGCAACCACCATATGCACCATGTTCATTATTCTACAAATTAAATAACAAACTCATTGAATTTAAATGGATGTAAGGGTAGGAAATGTATCATTCATCTATTACAAAAGTGTAATGATGCTCCATGCATCTTGCACATTCTTGATCAAAAGTTTCAAATTTAAGTACACTAATTTGTTGATGGATGGGGGGGTGGGGTGGGGTAGGGTTAGTGACCTAAAGGAGTCTCACGGTCTTTTTTCTATAAAAGAAGGGTTTAAAATTGTCATTTCAATTGCAAAGAGAGATAAAATTTAAAGGTATTATTTGCGTATTAAACCATAAGATCTTGCACTAGACTAGTATAAGAATGAATGGGAAAAATTTCAAAAACTTTGACCACGTGGATGTAAGATATTTTGTGAAGAAAATGTTTTGTTTTTATACCACATGGTCAAAAAGTACTGTGTTTTATTTGCATATTTAACCTCATGTTCTTGTACTAAACTAGTATAAAAATGTGTGGGAAAAAAATTCAAAAACTTTGAAGTGAAGAAAATGTTTTTTTTTTCACCATGTGTGACTAGATTAGGAGTCACTTTGAATCTTCTTCTAAAGCTTGAAATTTTTGTCATTCTTGTATTGATATTGAATTTGACCCCTAAAGTTTTTTGTTTGATTTTCACCAAAAATGCTCCAAAATTGTCATTTCTAATACAAGTACCAATTTATTTTTAATTATTTTTTGACAAATGTAACCATAGGATCTTGTAGTATGCTGGTCTAAAAAGATGTGGAAAAAATTTCAAAAATTTCTACTATGTAGATTGCAAGATAATAGCATTTGAAGTGATAAAAAATCTTTTTTTGGCCATGCAAACAAATGGATAGCTGCACTTAACTTCATCAGATTACATTTGTATGAAAAGGTCCATGTTGGTGCTTCTTTAGATTCATTCTTTAAGGCAAGTTGGCTACATGCTTGAAATTTTTCAAGATCATTTGGAATTGTACAACATATAGGAAAAAAATAGTAAGTAGAAAGAAGTAGAGAATGATTCAAAATACTCCATTTATAAGAATACAATTATGAATTTGAAAAATGTTAATACCCAATGGTTGTAATGTTACAATAAACAATCTACATCCTATGGTTTTACTTTTTTTCAAAAAATATTGAAAATTGAATTAAATAAAGGACTTCAAAGTTTATTTTAGAGTAGAGATTCTATAATTGTCGCAAACTAAAACTCCTCATAACTTTCATCTCATTAATCCCTAAAGGACCATTGTCCCTTTGAGGGACAAAATGGATTTCAAGTAGGTTCCTATGACCTCAATTTTTAGTGAAACTTTTTAAAACTTTCTCATAGGATAGAAAAACTTATTAGCTTCACGGGAATATAATTTTTATCTCAATTGGTGGCTAGGAGCAAAAGTTATGGTATCCTAAACATAATTTCCATTTCACACTCTAGATTAAAAAATCCCCCACAACTTGAATTTTTTTTAATTCATAAAAATTATATTTTTGTCTACATGTAAAGCTTTGATTCATTCCATTTGGATTAGTGATGTGAAAGTTATGAACAATCTTGTTTTGAGGGCAATCTAAACATCTTTTTGAAAAAACAACTTATGAGATTCATTTCTTAATGTGTTTTTTGTAATTTAAAAAAAAAATTCTTGTCAAGGTTAAGTTTGCTTTCTAAAATAACCTCACTATTGAGATTATTTTTTTTCAATCTCATTTTAGAACTATTAATAATTTGTTTTTTCTTTTAGTTTTGGACCTACTTCTTAAAATTTCTAAAGAATGATAATCAAGCAGGTGTTATTTTTTTTTTTAAATTCCTAGACTTTCAATTCAATTTTTCAACACAAAATTTTTTTAATTCAAATTCCATAGTGCAAAAAAAGTTTGCAAATGGTGGTCAAAGTCATTTGAAACTGCACACAAGTGTTTTTAAAAAAAATTACAACTTGTATGCTAATATCTTCCAATCTATACTGTCAAACTTCATGAAATTTTTACCACATCATCTTGGACAAATAAAGTACAAGATCAAGGGCTAGGGAGAACTGACCCTCTCATTGCCCTAGCCAGGGTTAATTGTGAAAAAAAGCCCCCTATTTTTTTGCCATGATTTTTTATATTTCAACATTGCCCCTAGCTAATTTGGGGCCGCTGATTGCAAATCTGAATTCAGAATTTGCAAAAAAAATCATCTGATTGCAAATAAAATAATTCCAGTGTTTTCCCCATGAGTAAAATGGGGCAATGAGGGGGTCAGTTCACCCTGGCCCAAGATCATGTGATTATATTCTTTAAAAAATATATTTAAAAAAAAAATTGGATGAACACAACAAAATGGTAGTTTTGAGTGGTTTTTGACTAAAAACTTGGCCTTGGTCCTTTAAGGGTTCATCAAAATGGAATGATTAAAAACTTTTCAAGTATATATAAATTTAGAAAACCAGTTTTAAAATTTTATTTCTTAAAAAATTAATTTAAAAAAATTGACTTGCCTAAGTTGCTCGCTATTTCAAAAGAAAATTACATATCATACAATAACCTTCTAACCATGTATTCAAAGGTTATGAAAATTGTTGGGTCTTAAAGCTATTCTTTGGGCACATATTGTGTGAAAATTTCAAAAAATAAAAATAATTTCCATTTGTAGTGAGCTACCCCAAATCGCTACATTGCCAAAAAAAAAAAAAAAAAAACTTGGCCCTTTTGAGGTTAAGCTTTTTAATGTTAGAAAAATTCAATGTATTGTTTACATATGTACCTTAGTTATAAATGTGTGTGGATAATTTGTACTCTGTATATTACCACAAAAAAATTCTAATTTTTTAACACCATGAATTAATTCCTCCCTATATTATGTTGTATGTTCCTTGATAATGAATTCTAAGTAATCTTTCAAGTAATGACATTGTTCTATTTGGAACTTTTTTTTGAAAAACTATTAAAATTGAATCTTAAAATGAATTATATAAATTATTTTTCAAGGAGATGCTTTGATTGCCCAAAAAATATGATTGTCCATAACTTTCTCATCACTAGTCCATAAAAAATGAATTAAATCTTTCAATTGACATAATTTTATTTTCTTAAAACCACATAGACAATTTCCATTGCAAGGGAAACAATACATAGAACCAAGGGACCTTGTCTCCAACAATTTTTTAAAAAAATTTTAAATCTAAAGAATTGAAGAATCAAACCAAAAGTCACCCCAACCTCTGGAGACCACATTAGCAACCTCAACCTAGTTTTAAAGAAGCCAAGAAAGATAACCAATTATAGGATCCCTAGGAACCAAAAGCACAAGCTTTCAACTCATCTAGAGATAATATGACATAACTTTTTTTATAACATTGTTAACCATCCCAAACATTTTCCCTTAGAAATTGGAATAATCCTTGACTAAATTTGTGGGCATGAATTTAGATTCATCTCCAAAGAATCATTGACTTATTGGAAAGTTGTAGGAAATCATTAGTTGGTTGAAAAATTACAATGTTGGGGCTCGTGCTTTCAAAAAGAACAAAAGGGACCCCCTAATAGCATTGGATGATAATACTACCCTACTTCCACGCATTAATTCAAACAAAACTAATATGTTTTTCTACCTTCAAAGAAGAATTTTAAAAAATCAAGACAAAAAAATGAGACCATATCTGAATCCATTTTGTCCCCCATAGAAACAATGGGACTTTAAGGATTAATTAGGATCACCTAGAAAATTTGTCATCTTAGGAATTAGTGTCACCACAAGTATATTCTTGAGCAAATTGGTCCAATACATTAGTATTTCAAACTGCACTAATTCAAAATATGGAGACTTTAGTAAATTAGAGTCACATGCACCATTCCGACAAACCAGTAGGTTGCCGCAGGCAATTGAGTTTAATAGACCAAACAAGTCCTACAAACACATGAAATGACTGCGACATGCCATAATAATAACCAGCACAAAAAGGATCTGAAGCAAAAAAATTGATGCGTTAACAAGGTCACAATTTAACAGGTAGAAAGTGCATGTTACCAAGCGAGTATTCTCAGTAGAAAGAAGTGGGATGTACATCGAGGACCAAACTTCACATAATGGAGTAATAGCCTAAAATGTCTCCCAATCTATACACTCAATAGGTGTGCCTACAGCATATATACAGCGTAGCTGTACAGCATTTGTGTCAAAAAATGATGTTAAATCCTATTACGCCGGAGCGAAATACATGGAAGCCAGGGCAGAGAAGAATGATTTCAAGAGTCTGCAGAGTCCACATTAAACAGCAAAGATCAACGCTAAATATTCCTGCATGTACATGATGAACTCCTTTGCCAAAAGATCTGCCAATACACATCAATAGGCTAAAATTGAACTTGAACAAAGTCCCGCAACAGGGACTGAAGGACCTGAATCGTAAAATATTCTCCGTGCTGTGGCCCAAGCTTCTTCTAGTGGACATACCGTAGCCGGCTGCTCCCTCGACACACTCTGCTCTTGCTAATTACAAAATTGCCATGCCCACCGATGCTCCAAGCGCTAGGACAGTTGCAATAAGGCTCGAAAATACTCTCTTGCTCCTCCAGAAACTACAGAGAGTTTCGGAAGACACTTGCATGTGTCCAGTCTTGCATGTTGGGTAAATTGCATCATCGCCAAAGCAACACGATCCCGCTCAAAGAAGATGCGTGCTGATCACAAATAAAAATATGCATCACACCGCTCCTAGATGACTCTCCTCAACGTTCTGGTGGTGGCCTGGTACGTTCGAACCATCAGACCAATTCCGATCCCAGCGCCCAGACACATGCCCAGACCAATTCCCACGCCTACCCTCACTCCGGCGTTAAACCATGTCATCTGCCCGTCTTCACCTTCAATGCCATACACACTGCCATCCAACTCGTAGCCCAGACCAGCTGCTAGTTTATCTCCGAGATCCATGTAAGAGCTGTTTTTGTCAAGATCCGTGTATGAGTCTCTTCCCCTAACCTGCAAACAGCACCCGTTTCAGTCAGAAAAAGAAGTACTAGAAGAGATGGAAAGACAGTTGAATTACGTACATCCTAGACCAATAACATTCCAAGAGCGAGCAAACGTCGGTTTTCAAGATACTTAGATAATAGGGATGAGAATAAATAAGGGAAGTAAGACCCTACTAGCACAAGAATCGATACCAACAATAATGCAAGGACTTCTCAATGCCCTCGACACAAAACAGAAAGGTAGAGAGCTCACAAGTTGAGGCGAGCCAACCGGAATCATGCCATTCGGCGATTTTCCCAACTCCTCCGTCTCAGGAATGACATCAAGAGTCAAAACTCTGCTCATTTTCCGTCGGGCAATCAGATGCACAGTTTGCGTCAAGAAAACCGGAGTCTCCAGGTGCCGTCCCACCATCGACACCTCCATCGCTGGAGGTTTCACGAGCGACGCCGAGGAGAAGTCATGTCTGCTTTTCAAGAAAGCACATCCCGATTTCCCGATCACACAACGGCACTCCATAGACCAAACTTTATCGCCATTGCTACAATTCTCCGAGTGCTCTAAGGTGCCACTTACAAGCACTTCCTCTTTATTGACGACTTCGTAACAGATTGTCCCGCTCACGCGCAGGTTGTCTGTACTTACGTACGTTGCTTCAGCAGTCTCGGTGTCTACTCTGTCTCTCCTCAACGCCACACAGGTTTCCTCCGACGGAGAGATCCAACCGCCATTCACCTCCAAGGCTATTCCTATACTCCTAGACGGGAACCGCATCGTGAGAGACTCTGGAGCCTCGTCTATACCACACCCTGTTACTCGTACATATGTCACTCTAATGTCGAACCATGATTGCCACAACCCCGTAGGAGAGGAGTAGCCATAGCTTCCAGCGAAACAAAGAGGACCGCCCGCGACGTCGTCGTAATCCTCCATTTCGCCCCACTCAGTGTCAATGGAGAACTTGGAAAAGCCTAACGGAGTGCTGGGAGACAGACATCGAGACGGCTCGTTCTCGTCAGACTTGCTCGCTCCGAGTATCGGCAAACTTGTCACACTCCCGCTCCCAACCATTCCCTTACACATGAGCCCCCCCAGGACTCAGAACCTCAAACACAGATTTCAGTCCACCTACAAACTGCTCCTTCTTGACATCCCTCAAGGTGAACCTTACTCCTTTCCTATTCTGATCAATTTGCTCCACGAGACCCAAACCTTCCAAAACCTCCTTCCAAAACCATACTCTCTCTCCCCTACTTCAAAACTTCCCTCCGCAATATCAAAATCTTCCAAATGCCTCCACCAAACGCCGCTTCACAAACTCTACAAGCTCTACTAAACCACAATCTCCATCAACACCACAATGCTCAAGAACGTTCCACTGCGCATTCCACAAAATCCAACCTCCTCCAAGTACAAAATGGAAGCTCTCACAGATCTTGCTCCCTCATCAGTCTCACAAGCCACCTTATCCCAATAAACGTCGCAAGCGCCAACTCTCAGAGACCGACTCTACTCTCTGCACCAGTCAAACTACACTCGCACAAATGAAATCGCACCTCCCGCGCCGCTGTCGAACTAACTTACTCACTCATTCCTCCTCATCTTCTTCTTCTCCACTGGTCCACTCTGTAACTAAATTGATGACTCTGAAGGGTCATCCCCCTTCCGTCTGCCCTTCGTTCGTCCCCTTCCTTTCCTTTCCTTCCAAAACTTTCTGTTCGTCCGTCTGGTTGCACCTCGGTTTCTCCGAATCAACTGTGTTCACAGGAATTTTCTTTTAGCTTTCATTCTGTTTCTGCGCAGCCAGCCAGCCAGTCAGCACAGGTCTCTAGACACGGATGGCCGGAATAATGAGTTCTAATATTAAACAAGTGGAGTGAGAGTGTCTGAGGACGGAACGCAGTGAGGAAAAGACGGAAGGCCGCGGCTGCGTCGGATCCGGGAGTGGGAGAAAAGTCTGGTGCATGAGTGGAGGGGGAAGGTGGAGGCGGGCGCGGGTCCAACTGGCAGTCGCCATGGCCACCAACTCGATGGAAAAAAAGATGCAGAAGAAGATATTACGAACTCACCCCAGGGCAAACCCTAAATTATCAGCTGGGAACGCACGAAGGCGGTCGGTTCGGTGGGCCTGCTTAATGTTCCCCCATGCTGACGAAGTATGGACGAGACCCATTATTCGTTCGTTGGAACTGAGTCCGGAGTCGCTTGCTTTGAAATTATCAAATTATCAAGGAGCATAGCTACATGCTTCCTTCCAATGGTACAATTCAAGAGATCAAATATTTGGTTGTTTGTCAAACACGAAAAAGTCAACAAAGAATTCTCTTGAGAATGAAAGTGAAATTGGCATTGACAAGTTGGTCCCTAAAAATCAACAATTTGACTGTGAACATAACAATGTTTACCAATGAGGGCAAAGGTCCCTTTTGCATCCTTGAAAAGGAGATCACTATATAGTGAACAAAATTAAATTTGTTGTTCCTCAATCAAACCCAATCTTTGGCTGAATATTTAAACCTTAGCTACCCCCAATATTGGTAGGTCTTTAACGAAGTATAATACTTTTTTAGCACAAGGAAGGAGAATCATTGCTTGGTTATACAATGTCATGATGTGGCTAAAAAGAATTTGAGGTAAGTAAGAATCGATTTATCCCTTTAAGGACACTAAGGCCAAAAGGTGGCTAAAGGATGACTTTCTAGAATACTGAAGAATGCACCTATTGGTCTCTAAAATAATGCACCTTGGTAATAGGTCTCGCCCTTTCAGAGTTAAATTATCTCTTACTCTTGTACATGGATGAAAATGACTCCTTAGGTCAATTGCTAAAAATTATGAAGGTTTTGTTAGTCAACCATTGTTTTTTGAGATAAATGCTACTAAATTTTAGCATTTGGGGGGATCTATATACAAGCATGTGAGAAATTTGAAGGACAAGATGCAATTATTTCACAAAAGACTTATTACAAGTTGCTAAATTTTATATTATATCTTCCAAATTGATAGAAATTTGTTTATACACTTGCCGAACTTGGTAGCTGCACTCTTCATTCTATTTTGTGTTCCTTCTACAAACATGGGCCACAATAAATACAACCCAAGTTCTACTTCATATTTTCTTTACCATGAACTCATACATTGGAACACCTAATAAATGACAAACAATACACTATACAAGTGAGGTAAAATAGTCCATTGTGGTTAGAATTAGGAATTTGGCCTCATGTGGTTACTGAAAACTTTCAATTTTTTTTCTACATAAAAGATAAGTGTGAGAAATAATTAAAGCAATTGAAATTATATTTTTTTGACAAAGTATGAATTTGCTATAAACCCAAAGCAATTTGTAGATTACCCAAAATAAACAAAATTTGAATCCATGATGTTCATCTTGTTTACCTAAAGCAGTCATAATATTTTCTAATATAAAAGGCCTAAAAAGTCAATTCTTACAATGATTTCACACTGAAAAGTTGGAAGTTCCTAATGACGTTGCTAATCACTCCATTATCGTCATGAAAGACATGCATTGTGGTCCAAATCTCACATACTACGCAAAAACCCATAGCAGGATGATTTCCTAGGTATCTAACCACAATGGGTTGTCTTACCTTAATTACAACACTTTTTGAAGTACAATAAAAAAGAAAAACTCAATCACTAAATAGTGGATCGCTAAAGAGTGTGGATCCCTGAATAGTGTGGATCACTGAATAGTGTGGATCGCTGAATAGTGTGGATCACCGAATAGTGTGGATCCCTGAACAGTGTGGATCAACAGAGTTTTTTTAATTTGCAGAAATCTGGGTGGGGTATCTTTCAGATTCATGGGAATGAAAAATCTTCAAGAGTCAGTTTTCATGTGCCCCCAATCCCATAAAATACACCGGTTCCATGCAATCTCAAGATTGTAGTGGTCAAAATTGACCAAGAGATTTGGAAATAATTTTCAAATTAACTTAACCCCTAAAGGACCAAACTCATTAAAAAAAAATGCATGCCTTTGGAGGGCTGTTAAGGTTTTGATTTTCAACATGCCGCAAGGAAAAAAAATATTGAAAAAAATATTTTAAAAATAAAAAAAGACTAAAACTTGACGTGGTGCTGACATAGTACAAGTAGTGCCACATCAGCTGCTGTCATTAAAAAATAATAAACAATAAAAAAACAATTTTATTTCCTCTATAATTGCACCCAAGGGGGTGACACTAATGGCCCTTCGGAGGCTTGAAATTTTTTGTAATGGCACTTTTGGGCAACATAGCGATTTTGGACAGCTCACTACAAATGGAGTTTTTATTTATTTTTCCTTGAAATTCTCACACATGTGCTTGAGGGGTAGCTTTAACTCTTTAAGGCCCAACAATTTTCATAATTTTTGACTACATGATTAAAAAGTTATTGTAGGATATGTAATTTTAGTGTTTGCAAGCAGCTTGGACAACAACAAAAACTTCTTTAAGAGTCACTTTTTTAAATAATAAAAATTTGAAATTGGTCCTTTAGATTTGTATATACGTGGAAAGCTTTGAATCATTCCATTTTGATTAATTAGATAAAAGTTATGAGGAGTTTTAGTTGTGGGTAGTTTAAGGATAGTTATGAAATCTCTACTCTAAAATAAACTTTGAAGTCCTTTATTTAACTCAATTTTCAATATTTTTGAAAAAAAAAAAAAAAAAAAAATGTAGATTGTTTATTACAACATTGAAACTAGTGGGATTGGCATTTTTTAGTTCTATAACTAAAGTCTTGACAATTTAATATTTTGAACCATCATCTATTTCTTTCTACTTACTATTTTTTTCCTATATGTTGTACAATTCCAAATAATCTAAAATTCTTCAAGCATGTAGCCAACTTGCCTTGAAGAATGAATCCAAAGAGCAACCAACATTTTAGATATTTGATTCATACAAATGTGACCTTATGAAGTGCAACTGCCTAATTTTTTACAAGGCCCCCAAAAGGATTTTTGTCACTTCAAACGTAATATCTTGCAATCCACATCGTGAATTTTTCTAAAATTTTTCTCTACATCTTCTTAAATCAATGTACCTCAAGATCCTATAATTCCATGTATCTAAAAATATATTTTTTCCCTAAAATTTGGTACTTGTACTAGAAATGCGAGTAGAAATGATAATTTTGGAGTATTTGGGGTGAAAACATAGTAAAAAACCTTTAGGGTTTAAAGGACTGATGCGTTACTCCTTGTTGACATCAGTGATTTCATCGAACAAATTAACAGCTTTGGACAAGTTTTGGGATGGAATTGGGACCCAAAAGTAGGACAACAAAACTAGGCACTTTCTAGAAATGGGTCGCACTTATAGTTGTATGACGAACTTCTTGCGGAGGCGATTTTGCCTTTGGAGAAAATGCAGAATTTCTTTTTTGCAATTTTGCAATTCATATTTGCAATCAAAGGCTCCAAATTAGCGGGGAGGGGTGTGAAAAAATTGAATTAACACGACACAAAATAGGGGACCTTCGTTTTTTACTTTCACCCTTGACCATACCTCCACAAGAGGCTCATCATAGAACAATAAACATGACCATAGAAATGGGCTAGTCTACCTTACAACTTCACGCACCGCGACTCGACTCCACAAGGGCATTTGCATTTCAAGTTTCCATAGCTAAGTAAGGTCACTTGCTTTGTAATTGTAACCAAGCTTCCCCGGAAGGTAAGATAACTGTAAATTATTAGTCCTTGCCTTGTACAGTACAGAATGAACTCTATTGAAATTTAATGACCCACCGGAACCTGGCCGGGGACCCTCTGTTAAGAAAACTGCAAACATATTTATTTCTGTTATGTTAGCATGAGTTGGGTATGGCATGAAACTGCCAACTGATCCTTCACTTGTGTTAAAAAAACACAAAAAAAACACAAAAAAAGTGCTAACTGCTGCAAGTACAGTTTCAGTTGCCCATATGGACCTGTTCTTCACAACTTGTCTATTGTGAGTTGAATAACAAAAGACCTGCATGGCAGACAGAATTATCAAAAGATTTAGTCTATAACTATCTCAGCGATTCCACAACTACCGTAGGATTTCACGACTATCGCAAGATTCCACAAGTACCGGAAGATTCCATAAGTATCGTAGGATTTCACAACTATCACAAGATTCCACAACTATCGAAGGATTTTGCAACTATCGTAGGATTCTATAACTATCGTAGGATTCTATAACTATTGTAGGATTCCACAACTTATTCTAAAGTAAGTGTATCCCATATTGATCATTGAGAGGAAATTGAACGTACAATAGTTGTAGAATCCTACGGTTTGAATTTTCTTATTAATTTTGATACTAATTGAATGAGTATGAGGGTGGCCATATCCTCGTTAGAACCAACATGTAGGATTGGTTGCTTGTGGCCACTTGGCGTGTAGAAATTTGTGGGAGGCAAGTGCTTCATCCTTTAGAATGGAACCATCATGAGATTTATTATAAAACTGGGAAGATGGGTTAGTTAATGTTGACAAATTTTTGACTTCATCATGCAATTCTTGGTCCAATTAGTGAATAGAAAAGGCTGTTCCCACCCAAAACTTTTGCATTAGAACAGCCACACAACCACACGGCAAGGGGTGCATACGCAAGCAGTGGTTGTGCTCAACTCCAGTTTGTGCCCTATGGCACGCACGGGGAGGGTCCAAAAATGGCTAGGCATGGCCAAACTTCATCAATACACAATTAGGCCCAAAGTCTCAAACCTGGTGCGGTATGTGTGTTTTTGTCCTTTTATATGTAGGTTTAAAAGTACAGTTTGAATATTCAACGATGCTATTTCAAGATGGTAGGCAGACACGAAGGTGTTTGTGGAGGAAGATTGACCCAGTATGATGTGAATAGTTATAGATTGAGGCAAGTTAAGGGACTTGTGTGATCTTGAAGTCAATGAACCCCGCAAACCCTAACAAAAATTTAAAAACGATTGACAAAGGCTTAACATGATGAGCTCTCGGACGAGCTTTAGTTTTTGGGTGTTGTGTTGGTTCCCCTTCCCATGTACAGTTGATCGTGTTGCTATGGGGCATACTATCTCCACACGAGCCGGTTGCATCTCACTAGTATGGTAATTAGATACTTGCAAGCCTCTGTCATGTGTGAGCCATGGAGCTACTCTTACAAAGCAACCTCTTCTTTAGTTCAATTTTCTCCTAATTCAGAGGATGTGCATTTTACGCAAGAAATAAATATAGATGGAAAGATTTTGCAAACTTGTCAAAATTAGGTAGAAACTATGGTATATCCTTGAGGATCATCTAGTTTGAATTGCACATCATTGTGACATGGTTCTAAACATACATCAAATGTTATTACCTTAATTCTTAACAATAGATGTAGCCCAAGGGGTTGGGTTTTCAAAGAATCCTTGGGTAAAAAGTCTTCTAGTACTCAATTATATATGAGCTCCTTGGTATTACTATCTTTGTCTTTACAAGATGCATCTATCTATTTGAGTCTTGGATTTTGAATCACAATGTAAACTTGTAGTTTTTACATTGGAAAGTTGGATTAAAATTTTGAACAGTGACTTTGAGGTTATTTGTGGCCTTGAGGAGGGTGGAAGCTCATCATTAATTAATCATTTCAACAAGCTACATGATGCCCATTTAAGAAAGATTTTGAAATTCAAGTTTGGGTGGCCTTCCTTCAAATGTCATTTAACCCCTAAAGGACTAAAAACATTTTTTCGGCAATATAGCAATTTTGAACAACTTACTTTGAACATAAATATTCATTGTATTTTTTGAATTGTTTTAAGATGTGGGGGCAAGGAGAACCTTGGTATTGTACCAAAAAAAATTTACAATTGGATTTGTCTTTAAGGAGTGATGGTGGAAAATGCCATTTTTTATCGATGGAGGCCAGTAAAATTAGAATTATTTACACTAGAATGAAATTTGCATTACAATGCCCAAAAGAGCTTGAAAGGGCCTCAAGTAGGCTCTCGTCTCAGATTTAGACTGGAATACTTCTTTGACATTTTTTTGGACTCATAAATTCATCAATGTACAAAAAGGTAGTAGCAGTTAGAAATAACTATCCCATTAGTTAAATAAAGTTTGGCATTGAATTCAATGAAATCAAAATATTTGACAATTATTTCACTAATAGTTTGAAAAGCTACTTCTTTAGTATGTATGGAGATGAGAAGAGAAGCTATTTATATAAGATGGGTGGTAGGAGATAAAATAATCCATGTGGGATTTGCAAATTAGAATTAGTGAAAATGTTATGGACAAAGTTTAGAGAGAATGATGATGCTGAAATAAAGGGTGCTTGGACATAGCACAGGAGGAAACTAGATCAGGGTTAGCTATGCCTGATTTATCATTAATCAATGACTTTAATCATATTCTCTTTAATTTTGAAGATGTTTTTGTGCTCCATGAAATATAGTTTTAGAAAATCCAACATTAAATTCAATGAATTCATAATATTTGACAATTATCTCATATAGCTTCAAAAATTGCTTCTTCAATATGTGTGGAGATGAAAAGAGAAGTTATTATATATAAGATGGGTGGTGATTAACGTGTAATGTACCATTGGAGAAGAGAAGCTATTTATAGTAAAATATGTAATCCTTCCAAACTCTATTTCTATACATGGGAAAAAACCACACTAAAAAAACCTGCATTCCAAATATGCGTACTTGCTTAACCCCTGAGCGCCCCAGCGCCTCAAATGTGGCCTCCTACTATGAGACATTTGACCATTATAATGTCCTAGGTTGTATGGTGAAACTTTCCACAAATTCCTCTGAAGATGCCTCTCTCTACCTCTCTTGCAATCTAAATGGTCATGTCTCTTGGATCTTATTTTTTAATTGGTGGGGTCTACTTGAGTGACAATTTGCAGCTTACTTTTGGAATTCGCGCTGGGCGCTCAGGGGTTAAGTGGTTGGAAATGGGTCAGCTACCTTAAGGCTTTCTTACCTGCTTGCCCAGTGAGCAAGTATACAACAAATTCAAGCAAGAAGACAAAAGCGACTCCACCTATTGTCTTACCTGGGTGGGCAAGTGGGAAAGGAGGAGCTGAAGTTTCACCAATATTAGTGAACAACCTCATTGGTAAAGATTAGTGAATCTAATATGTACGATTTTTTAAAATTGTTTTTTTCCCCATCCATCGGGTCCACATGAAAGTGTAATGCCTATTTTTCCTTGCGCAATTCCCCTTATGAGTGATAAGGTAAACCAACCCATTGTGGTCAGAGTGAGGACTTTGACATCATCTTGTTGTTGAATTTTTTTCAATTTTTTTCCCACATTAGTAAAAGCATGAGAAACAACAAGTGAAATTGAAATTATATATATATAACAAAGTATAAATTTATTAGAAATTCTTGAAGTGTTCAGCCCCAAAGAGTCTGTAGACTACCTTAAAACCAACAAAATCTGAATGCATAACGCTCATCTTACTACCTAATGCAGTCAAAACATTCTCTATCATGGAAGTCCTAAAAAGTCAATTTTTACAATGGACTTCACTCTGAAAAATCAGAAGTTCCGAATGAGGTCACTGTTCACTCCATTGCTGTCACGTAACACATACATTGTAGCTCACATCTCACATACTGAAAAAAAAATCCACAATGGGGGCATTTCCTAGGTGACCACAATGGATCATTTGACTGCAATGGGGCTGCTTTACCTTACATGTAAGGAGTCCCTTAGTGCGTTTCAATCATACAAAAAAAGATTCTTTGTTGAAAATGTTTTTTCAAATGTTCTTCAAATACCTGCGACCAGCAACACCGTGTTTTGAATTGGGTGAGTCATCCCGGCAAACATCCAGATGGCACAACAGCACAATGACAGGCTCAAGAAAAAAAGCAAGCTTAGCGTATGGCTGCAACTGACTAACTAAAAGGCCGAGTTGCCTACGAAAATTAAATGGGCCCGGCAAGGGTGAGGCCCATATGGATTCGACGATCTCCACCATGAGTCGAAGTTTTTTTTTGAAGTTTTTTAAGTTGGTAAATTATTTGGTGGCATTGTAGGGTACGTTTGAATGGGGGGAAGAAGAAAAGTAAGAAGATGTGGCCCATGTTGATGGAGGCTTTGGGTGGTCCGTCAAGATGCCACTTATGGAAGTTGTTCGTATTTTTCGGTGAAATGGATAGATAAAATTCTCGGTTTGTGGAGCCCAATGTGGGCACTGTTCAGTTTCACTGAAAGAGAGTCTGTGCCGTTGGTCAAGTTTTCATCATGATTTTGTCATGCTTTTTGTTTTTATTTGTTTATAGAATAAAAGTAACTCAAAAATCAGCAACTTTCACGCCATAAGTTTATTGTCACAAAACAAAGTCTATGCACCCCTTCTTGGAGTGATCTTTTTGACAGTACCAAGAACTCAATGGGGACGTACCATTGAGGAGACCTCACTGTAATAAACAAACAAACAAACAAAACAAACAAACAAACTCATTTAAGGTGTAGATTTCATCATTTATAATGTTGCTATGGTCCACTCATTTTTTTTCTTTTAGTGAGTGGACAAAACTTTGTGTCGATGCAAAAGTAGATAGGTAGGTAAATTGGGTACACCCAAAGATTGTCCCCTACCTAAAATTGTCTGTCATTATTTTGTGTACATCTCTAAAATCAATAGGTATATGTGCTAAAGAAATGATTTTAGAACATCTACCCAAAACAACTTTGATCCTTCATGATTTTTGTATACGGGATCTAATTGTCACGATCTTTGGTGCATTGGAACTTCCATTCCCTTTTCAAAAAGGAATTATGAAAATTTGACTAGTTCAATAATAATAACTAAACAAAGACTTAGCAAGAAAGTAACAGTTTGGAGGTGCAAACACTACACCCCAAACCATCATTATGTGTTCTTCTTGTACATTTGATGTGCCTTAATGTGAAATTTACGTACAACACCAAACAATGTTGAGTACACTTTACACAAACTTGCACAACTTTATGCAAAGTTGAACATTACATTAATAAAAAAAAATAATGCAACAAAGCCAAATGAGAAACTATGTATAAATTTTCAATTCTATTCAAGTTCACTACAATATCTTCAATAATTGGTTTAGTAGCCTTTGCTCTTCAACAATACAACAATTCTTATTGGCATGCTCTTACAAAGCACCATGCAAAAATGATCACGTAAGAGTTTGAATCTCTCTCTCTAAGTTCTCTAGAAGTGCTCAAATAATTGAGTCAATGTGAAGGTAGTTGCATTTCTTCCACTTCTTCTCAAATTCTAGAGAGTGGGCTAAATTGGGGACATGTGACATGGTTCTAAACTCCAGCCTTTGTTTGTGTTTGCAAAATTAATTTTGGATGCACACTTTTGCTACAATCTGTAAATATGATTTGTACACATGGACAAGTTCTATTGCATTTTCTATGAATTATTGAGTGTTTATGCTTTAAAAACCAATTATTGTGATTAATATACTTTACTAGCAACCTTTGGCCAAAAAAATAATTAATTTCTTGATATCATTGTGAAGTGTTATATTGTGGTTTAAACATAACCTCTAAAAAAACATACATGACACTAAAATAAATAAATACTAGGCAAGTAAAATGCCTGAGCTACTAATAGCCTATAATTCCACGATATTCAAGAATTGATGAAGTATTGCCAATTGATAATCATTTTTTATACAAGAAGTTTGTAGGAGCATTTTATGTAGTCAAGCAATTATAATTCCTCTAACCTAGCCTTGCAGTTCAATTGAGGCTGCTACTATATCAAATATTGACAATGAATTTAAAATGGTTGCTTCAGTTGATACTATAAACATCAATTGCAAGCCATAGATTGTCATGGTTTAATTTAGGTGATTGCCACAACTATAAGCTTTCTAGTATACTAGATTGGAACAACCACAAAATTTAAGGCCAAAATTCAACATTTCCAATAAAACTCAATTCATCACCAATCAATTCAAGCACACATAGCTTTACAAGGTCAAAGAGGTACAATAAAATTAGTGGCACAAGTTCAAATGGACATGTGTCTAGATCTGAAGGAGTTCATTAAGGAGTTTGTAAAGAAGCAAGGAAGTAAAGTAGATAAAAAAGATTCTACATAGATTTGTGTATTTTTGTTGTCCAAAAAACATTCCTTCAATTTTTTTGGGATAGAATTCACATGAATCAAGAGTTTATTTGAGACCTCACATCAAAAAAAACCCACACTTAGACTACATAACCATGAATTTGAGATTCCAAGATAACAAATTCCCTCCTTTAGGTTGCACATGAAATATAAAGCACCAACCTTTAAACCAAGAGGCCTTATAAGCTTTTTTTTCTTTGGAGATTTAGGGGTGATTAATATGGATCTTTATTGCAAGCTTATACTTGATCGAGAAATCTTCTTCCTTCAAAATGTCTAAGAGATATGACAAAGTTAATCCTACAAATTATATCATTAATGATTTTTAAAATGGCTCCTAGTCACTACGAATCAAATTACCTTTGGAGGTGTTTTACACTCAATTTCAAAGGAGTATTGATTAAAATCATCTCAACTAGAACTATAGTTATATTGGTCTTTGCATCTTCACAAAATTGTGAAACTTTGAAATGTTTTACTCAAAATGCCATTTGTTTCAACATATTATGAATCTAGAATGTGCAAATTGTCAATACATGAAAAATATTTGTACAAATTTCAAAAATATAATATTGAAATAAAACTAAAGCCTTGTCAAGAACCTAGTACATTGTTAACACTAGTGGAGAACATGCCTAAGTGAGTTTAACGCCAATGTACCCAATTCTGCTAAGCATTAATAAGGTAGTTGCATCTAATTGTGATATGTCTGCGCCATGTCTAGATTTTGGCCTAAAATGCAAGTCCTATAAACATCAGAGCCTAATGTCAATTTGAAATACACTTATTTTCAACACTTTGAAAATTCATGGTTTCTTCATACATTGTCCAAAAAATGCATGTTAAGAGAGCATGGAATTTCCTTTTGACTCTCTACAAGATCCAACAAACATTTATAGAGATGAATAAATGGGAATCAAATCCTTATTTGGTTAGATTTTGGATGCAATTTTGAGTACAACCCAATTTTGTTGGTCATCCAATTTTGACATCTATTGGATCCTTCCAATCATTTGCATCAATCACCCTCCCATTACTACAATCTTAGCAACCCTTTAGTATTATGCCACAAGCACTTGGAATGGGAAGGGGACATGTCAAAGTGTGGTTTAATTAACCAATGGATCTACCTAAGCTATACCAATTTCATTCTCATAAGCTTTGAAAATCATAGGCAATTCATTTCTTGTTAGAATGTCTTGATTCTACTTGCTTTTTTTAATTGTCCTCTCTAAATTGACCTTTTCAATCTCTTAAAACTATGTGAATTGACAAATAGCTTCTTCAAGGTAATTAGATAGCAAATTTTCTTGCTAATAGGCGCTATGTTTACCTTACCTTCTGCAATTTGCTCATGGCTTGCTAGAATCTTAAAAGAAAAAGAGTATGGAAGGCACCCCGTGCCTGATCACCCTCCTATTTTTGCAATGTAGGCTATTATCTTCTATCATGAATTGATGATCAATAATTAATTAATTATGGCAATGTTCCCAATGTAGTTGTGGCGCATTATGATTGGCTATAAGACTCTCAATATTGCAATCAACCCTTGGTGAATTTTGCAAGCAATTCTTGGTCAAAAATAGGAAGGCCTTTATATGATCAATATGGAGCAAATAGAATCTTTAGTTAAAATTTTTATAGTAATTACGTTTTGAGAAATAAAAATTTGAAAAATTATGGAAAACTTCTAAATTCTAATTCTGTACACTGAAAATTCATCCCACTAAAGAAACCCCCCTGTACATACATGTATTTACTTAAGTGGTCAAAAATGGGTTGCCTCCCTCAACTCCTAAATGCCTAAGGCCTTGTTTGAGCTTTTTGAAATTGCTCTTTTCACATGTCAAATCTAAAAAGTTGGTCACCAAAAAAATACAAGGATAAAAAGGCCATATTCATTATATTGAGACTTTTCGCAATCTCATTTTTATCTTCGACTCGAAGATAAACCGCTTTATCTCTTTACTAGTATTTTATTTATATATAGATAACAACACTAACTTTTAAATTTTTTATTTTAGAATCATTATTTGAACATTATTTATTTTTTATTTCAATTATTATTTTTGTAAATGAATTTATAATATCTAGCATTTCATCTCAAAATCTACAAAAAGTCTCAATATAACAAATATGGCCTTTAAAGGGCCTAACATGTATAATCCCAATCAATTTATGGCTTTTCAAAATCTAGTTCTCTACAAAAAAAAAATTAACGAATGTTTAATGCGATTTTTTTCTCCAAGGTCTAGTATATTTGAGGCTCATTCCCAAGAGCCTTCAACACTACAGAAAGTCAAGATTGCAATGGACAACCTTACACAAAATCTTGAATAGAAAAATCATAAACCAACCATTTTCAAAATCAGATTTTTGATGCTAAAACTAGACTTCAAAAACAAACTTTCAAAATCGGATTTTTGATGCTAAAACTAGACTTTCAAAACAAACTTTCAAAATCAGATTTTTGATGCTAAAACTAGACATCCAGAACAAATTTTCAAAATCGGATTTTTGATTCTAAAATAAAACTTCGAAAACAAAATTTTCAAAATCGGATTTTTGATGCTAAAACTAGACTTCAAAAACAAACTTTCAAAATTGGATTTTTGATGCTAAAACTAGACTTTCAAAACAAACTTTCAAAATCAGATTTTCAATGCTAAAACTAGACTTTCAAAACAAACTTTCAAAATCAGATTTTTGATGCTAAAACTAGACTTCCAGAACAAATTTTCAAAATCCGATTTTTGATGCTAAAACTAGACTTCAAAAACAAACTTTCAAAATTGAATTTTTGATGCTAAAACAAGACTTTCAAAACAAACGTTCAAAATCAGATTTTCAATGCTAAAACTAGACTTCCAGAACAAACTTTCAAAATCAGATTTTTGATGCTAAAACTAGACATCCAGAACAAACTTTCGAAATCGGATTTTTGATGCTAAAATAAAACTTCGAAAACAAAATTTTCAAAATCAGATTTTTGATGCTAAAACTAGACTTTCAAAACAAAAAATTTCAAGAATACAAGCTGCTAAAAACAGCAATTTGATTAGGTTTTTATTTCGAAACTTCAAAGTATTGTCAACACCAAAATTGGGTGCCTCGGGCATTTTCGGGTTACCTTGTGCCATCCCCCCAAGCTTCCATGAACGCATGAATTCACTTATGAAGATAATGTATTTCTAGTCGCTACACCACATGGCCCTCGAGAGGACCACCACCATCACCACCATCACCACCACCACCACCACCACCACCGTCGGTGCTGCCTTGGTGGCTGTTGTTGTTGTTTTTGGAATCTCGAGCCCAGACAAGTGGCATGCATGTGTTGGTCGGTTGAGCAGGAAGTCAAGTGGAGTACACTCACTCGCTCGATCGAAGACTGGGAACACGAATATGCTGCATGGGAGTGAAGTTAAACGTCAATGTTCGAAAAAACAAACCCCGGTGGTGGCGGCAAGGAGGAGGATTCCAAAGTTTACCGGTGGAACGGATCGGGGAAAAAAATCCGGTTGGTTGCAATTTGGAAACATGGTCTCCAATTTTTTTTTTAAATGTAAAAAAATTAAATCGATGAAATTTTTTGTAAAATTTCTATTTAGAGTTAAAAAAATAGAGGAAATAATTGGACGTAGTCCTATGAGAATCGGTTCAATATGAGAGTTGAAGGACATTCACCGATAAAAACTAGAAAAGAATCTTGAAACACTAATGCAAGCATGTTGAATTGATGTTGCCGTAACCTTTAAACGATGAGCCGGTCATTGTCAGTAGAAATCATCTATTTGGGTACCTTGTGAATTGTTGACTTAAAAGAAATGAAATAGCACTCATTGGGAAACAAGCTACTGTAGGAGACGTTTCCTTTTCCCACAAAATTTGGAGGATGAATAGTTGCACTTCTATCATGCATGGAGAGATTCTTTGTCATTCATCAACCGAAAAACGTCCTCGACGTCGTTTAAGGGTTAACCCTTAAACACTAGATTGGTGACCAGGGAAATCAACCCTTTTGGAACTGTGTCACATCATCTAGTTTAAAAAAACCAAAAATATTCATTGGGAGTCAAACTACTATAGAAGATTTCCCCTTTTCACTCCTAATTCCAAGGATGAATAGTTGCATTTATGTCCTATACACAAGAGAATTCATTGTCATTTATCGGACAAGAAATGTCCGTCGCGGCATTTATGGGTTAAGGTAGTTGATCCATTTCTAGCCGCTTAAGCAATTAGGCATATTTGGAGCACAAGTTTTTTTGAGCAAGGAATTTTTTCCATGTACAGAAATAGAGTTCAGAAAGATTGTATCATTTTTTTTCAAAATTTTGTTGTACAAAATGTAATTATTATGAATTTTTTTAGTGAAAGATTTTCTTTGACCTGTAATGGTGATGTAAACCTTTTAATTTCCGACCAACAGCTCATTGCAAAATCGTCCAAGGGTTGGTTGCAACTCATTGATAGCCTTGTAGCCAATCATAATGCACCACAATTGCTCCTCAAACTCCACCACAACTTCACGGAAAGAAAGTACAACTTCATGGAAAGAAAGCAACCTATAGATTGGAAAGTGGGGTGATGGTTGGAAATGGGTCGGCTACTATTGATACTGCATAGGAGGTTGGATAAGGAATAGCGTTCAAGAATTCATTTGAGTCTTACCAGTTAATTTCCTTTAGTTCTCACATTGAACCGATTTTTGAAGAATTGAGTCCGGTTGTTTTTTCTATTCTTTACTCAGAAAAAGAATTTTATAGATTTTTTCACCGATTTTTTTGCCAATGTTTACAAATTGCAACCAAATTTTTTTCCCCAATTCCTCCAGCTAAGGGAGGCGACCCATTTCCAACCAGGGACTCATTCCCGTCATATAGACTACACTCTTTCCAATCAGCAGGAGAAAGCAGGACATTAACTGTGGCACAATCTCCAATGAAGTCGTGGCACAATCTCCAATACAATCGTGGCACATTATGATTCGCTACAGTTTTGATTTTACAATGAACCTATGGTTGGAAATAAGAGGACCTATATGACAAGAATGTGTCGGACAGAATCTTCGGACAGAATGTGTCGGTTGTTTTTTCTATTCTTTACTCAAAATAGGAATTTTATAGATTTTTTCACCATTTTTTTTGCCTATGTTTTCAAATTACAACCAGATTTTTTTCCCAATTCCTCCAGCTAAGGGAGGCGACCCATTTCCAACCAGGGACTCATTCCCGTCATATAGACTACACTCTTTCCAATCAGCAGGAGAAAGTAGGACATTGATTGTGGCACAATCTCCAATGTAGTTGTGGCACATTATGATTGGTTGCAGTCTTGGTTGATTTTACAACCAACCTACGGTTCGAAACAAGAGGACCTATATGACAAGAATCTGTCGGACATAATCTTCAACTAAAAATATTCATAGTAATTATGTTTTGAGAAATAAAATTTTGGAAAAATACGGAATCCTTCTAAACTCTATTTCTACACATGGGAAAATTTCTCCACCCAAGAAAACAACACTCCAGATATGAAAAATTGCTTAATTGGTCGGAAATGGGTCGGCTCCCTTAACTTTGAACTAGCTGCCGGGTTTTTCCAAACACTGGTGCTAAGGTCGGAGCAGGCATGGGCTGGGGTGGGGTGGGGGCTCCGTCGTTTTGGTGGCGGTCCCTGTTTTTTGGAAAAATAAAAGAGAAGGGGCTAAGTACATTTTACCATGTTCCGCCCATTTCTGGTCTCCATGTGGAGGACGGAGCCCCCGTGGTCCCCCAGGGGGGAAGAATATGAGGCTCTGGCCCTGGATGGATGGCATGGCCGTGAGTGGTCCCGTGCATGCATGTGCCCCCCTGAGGGGGGCTCTCGGGTGCCCCCCGGACCCCGAGAAAATGAACATGAATTCCATCATTTCCCATGTATGGATATCCTTTGAAGGACGGGCCTGTGCACCACTGAAATCTTCCCTTTTGGCATCACGTGAATAGTTAGTTTTTTTTTAAAAAAATGTAAAAAACACTCGTTGGAAGTCAAAACTATTGTACAAAACCTCCCCTTTTGATGTCCAAGAGGATGAATAGCTGCACTTCTATTTTATATACAAAGATTCTCTATCATTCATCGACCTGAAAATGGATGTAATGACATTTATGGGATATTAGGTGAATGAAAATTAAGTAATGAATGAATTATTAAATAAAGTTATATGAATGTGTTTTTTTTTTCCTTTGGAGAAGAATGATCTCCTACCCGAAACAATTGATATTGAGAAGCCCAATGTGAAGTTACCATGAAAATGAGGGAGGAGACTAGGAATTGAGTGGATATGTTCACACAATGCGTGTTTGAACTTTTGTTTCTCTCGTGGCGGGATAATGGTCATGTAGTAGGAGTTAATGTGTATTATTTGGACATTGTATGAGTAAGCTGTACATTTTCAAAGTCATATTAATCCTTAAACATAGTGGTAGATGTTTGGTATCCAATAGATGATAGAGAATCTTTTAGTGCAACTATTCATCTCCGAAATTTAGGGTGAAAAGGGGAGATCTTCCATAGTGCTTTCACTTCCAATGAGTGCTTTTGGATTCTTTTTAGACCAATGATTCTCATTGTATCTAAATGGATGATTTCTAGAGTCATGAGCCCATCGATTAAGGAGTAATCATTAAACCCATGACCAAAGTAGTCACCTCAAATTGCTTTGATTATTAGATCAATAGGTGTATTTTCTATTTCTAAAATGAATAATGAAGTCATCCATCAACCATTTTTCTCCCTTGCATAGATGTTCCATAAAAGTCATAAGTAGACTCTTTTGTTCAGATGGTTTTCATTCTTGGAATTCATATCTTTAATAAGAGTTGATCTAATACATGATAATTTTAGGTCAAATGGTGATTTTGAGTGTATATATCATAGTGATTGAAATCATGGTCTAGGAAGAGAATACATGTGCTTTAGTAACTCTAATTTATCTATTCCATTATAAATTATGGTCTTTTAGCTAGCTCTTGAAGCGATTTGTTTTCATCATTAAATGTTTGAATTTGAGTTTTTTAATCTATTCAAAATATTTTCATATACATGAGAAATTTCATTAAAATGGCAATATTTCATGTGCCATTTTCGTAGTGTGCCATTCCTACAATTCAGACCGGGCGGTCTAAAATCTATTAGTGTACTAGATTTCAGACCACCCAGTCTGAATTGTGGGATGTCAAAATCATAGAATATTCGCCATTTTAATGAAATTCCCCATGTACCCTTCCAATGATAAAAATTTCAAACTCTCTAGGGAAAATTTAATCAATTTATCCCAAGAGTGTATTAAAGTTGTACATTGAGGGTGCCCTTAGCTAATAATGATTGTACAATAGGATAACCAATGTTTTCCTGATGGATAATTTGCATGACAATATGCCACAATTACAAAAACTTTGGGTAACCAACTATACATACCCTTAGATATATAGCCTTAGATATGTTTTTTGCAATTTTTCTTGCTTTTTTTTGACATTTCAAAGCTGTTTTTTAGACACAATGAGTCGATTGATTGAAAAAAAAAGTTCACCAATGTGTTTGTATACTAATTTTGAATCATTTTGTAGTGTAAATTTTTTTCATTTGAGTAGGTTTAGAAAACAAATTTCACCTCCAAATGTATTTTTGGGAAAGTTTCAGCATCTATTTTTGATGCTAAAACATTATTATCTTGCAATCTATATGGCCAAATGACTTCAAATTTTGTACATATCATCTAAAACATATACACTACAAGATTGTATGGTTGAGATTTGTATAACTTGAAGATATGTAGACCTATAGAGCTTCAAAAGCAATGATGTTTTTGAACCCTGGATATCAAATGTCACTTTGGGGTTAATCTAGCCATTTCCAGGAAACCCTGGATTTATTTCGGGACAGAGGGAGTGCTGGAACATGATCTTACCGTGCGCGCAACAATCTACACTTAGAATAATTTGCAATGAACAAGCAAGCTTGAAAAGCAATCTCCAGCTTCTGCTGTTATCATGAAATGCTACACCAAAACTAGGGTAGTTAGAACGCCCAAAAAAGTCTCCCAGGAAATAACTTCACAGCACTTCTCCTGCCTCAAGCAGGCATTCACATCAGAAGGAATTTCGGCAAATGTGCTAAACTAAAATCAGCAGACCGGTACCGTTGAGTTGCTAATATCAACAGACAAAGCTTTACATGCCCAACAGTCAGCTTAGAGCCGAAAAGGAATATCGTGAACCACAAGGTAGCTCTCCACCATATCTAGAGCTCAATTTAACTAGATATATATATAATGTGCCCTTCAATCCTTCATCAGCCCCAACTCGCAAAAACAGTTTCAAGCTAATCATTGCCTCACTGAGGTCATAGTTTAGAAAAGGAATCACCTTAGAGATGGACAACGATTGAAGGTGGAAACAACCACATGAAAAAATGTGGAGCCTTCGTGTTTCTAAAAGCCTTTTTACCTGTGACAAGCCTAATAAGAGGAGGGAAAAAATGAAAAGGAAGAGGAAAATAAAATACTACTCTTTGGAAGTGATAACTAACAAGCCAAGAGCTCCAATTAAAAAGTACTGCACAGAAAAACAACAGTTGTACCATTAGAAAACCAGAACACAGTTTCAACAAATTCATTGACTAAAAGCACAGATTCGGAAACTCATCCACCCAAGGTTCAGCTCCACAACATTCACTCATGAAAACAAAATTGGCAAGCTCGATGAGGGACATCAAATTCATGATTAAGTGGAAAATGCCAAGTGCAGAAAAAAACATAAATTCACCTTGATGTAGGGCTGCTCTGTCATTATAATGGTAACCCATCCAACATAAGGTAGAAACCTGCAGACAAATATTTCCAACTTTAGCATTCAATAAACTGCTTGACATTAAAAAAGTCCATGTTCGGTAAGAACTCAGAAAATTAGAGGGTATAATAGGGATGCAACGAATAGTTCAACAACTCACCCAACTGCTCGCCCCATAATGTGATGTCGTTGTAGCCATAATTGGTTTTGAGCATAAAGAAGGCGATCATCACCGGTATTGTTGTCTCCTGCGAATCAACACAATTTACAAACCCTCTTTCAGTATATCATACTTGGGGCAAAGTAAACTTGTTCTAAAGCACAGTCAGACCTTGAGAAATTCATTCTCAAATACATAACCTGAATTGTCGTATGTGTATCTACTCACAACTGCAACAAGGAAAGTCAATCCCAGAGTAGTTTGTAAAATCATACCTTTTGTGAGAACCTCAAAATCCCCCTTCTCAATGTTCTCATGCACCTGCAATGATACGCCGAGTCATTTTATCAACAACAGCCATGGAGTATGGACTTCAATAAAATTTGCCAATACACTGATGCTTCAACATTGTTCTCCAGTAGAGTCCAGCTGAAGATGTGTTCAAAATGCAGTAAGAATCCGACAAGAAAGCTGGCAGATCTATCGATTGATGCAAACCAAAGAGAGTAATAGTAATAGATATCAGTGCCCCCAAAATGAAAAACGTCAATTTATGCATACTGGGAACCCTACAGCCCTTGCTTTTCATCAATCAGGTCACACAAACACATGCAAAGTATAAGACATGCTCACCTTGATCACTCTATGCACAATTGGTATTTCCCGCCCCTGCAAAGTTGTACCAAACATAAATTTGCATGACAATCATCAGATAAGATTTTAGTGCCATGACTGCATTTCTTTATTTCATTGTTACGCACTTATGGATCTCCAAGCTGGTCTTAACCCTAACGCATCCCCGTGAGAAAACGTTGGAACGTTGCCTCAATTCCAACCAGAACTGTACATGTTGCAGCTGACCACAAAAAATCACAAGCTTAACGTCGGTTGTAAACTCACTTCAACGTGGAAAACCACGATTTCTCCAGCTCGAATTGGTGCTTTCCCCATGTGAAGAAAGAGGATATCTCCCTATCAACCATACACAAGTAAGTCTATATCTGAAAACAACTCTAGAGCTAAAAATTTATAGAAAATAGTATCTAAGGCAGTTCTGAAGGTTTCGAATTCTGATTCCGCAACACAATCAAAGGCCCAAAATTGAATAAAATCCCCAAACTGTCACCTACAACCTGTCTAGAGTGTTTTAAGGTCAGATAAACCATGAAAGACTGTCAGATTAGATGTATACCCTTCTAAAACCAGGCTCCATACTGCCTGACAGCACAACAACGACAGGAGATTCACTCCCCGTGAAGCACATTAGCCCTTTCCATATGATCAAAGCTGACGTCACGATCATTCCTGAAAGTCGGTAACCAAACCACCTCACGATTACTTAATCAAATCCGTTACTGAGCTCTTAAAAAATCAGGAAGCATATGAGCCGAACACAATTCTTAACGATCACGAAAATCTACATAGCAATAATAATACCCTACATACAATTAAAGAGCTACAGAACACATCATCACAAATCATTACGAAGACATCTAACCAGAGCTCACACTAGGCCTCTGGACTGACTCACAACAAAAGTTCAATCCGATTTATCCACTTGCAACGGAAAATCACCCCGAGCTACCCCAAAATGCGCATCGCAAAGGAAACACAACCTCCCTTCAAGGAATTGTAAATACTCCCAAGCAAAACCCTAATCCACATCACCTTATTGGAACACGGATTAAACAAGCAAGCTACCAAATTCGGTACTGTGCTTTCAAAACATCGAGAAGCACAAAATTTAGACACAATCCTGTACTAAAACGAAAATCTCGATAGAAATAATGCCATACATCCAATTTAAGACCTACAGAGCACGTCATTAGGCCCTGCACAACCCGAATCGTCCACCTTGTAACAGAGTCCATCATCCCCAGATACCTCTAAAATGCAAATCGCACACGTAATACCCCCAACTACAAATACTCCTGACAATTTTTGGCGAAACCCTAATCCATATCACCAATCGGAACGCAGACAGAATAATCAAGCAACCAGATCCTCCCCTCAGTTTTCTAAACATCAGGAATCACACAATCCACGCACAATTCTTCACTAAAACAAAAATCTAGATAAAATCATAGCACATATACAAATCCACGAGCTACAAAAAAGACAACATCCAACCAAAAGTCTACACTAGACCACCGCGCTAACTCAAAACAAAACCCGATCCATCCACCTAAAATGCAAATCGCACGTGAAACCAAATCCATTCCTCACCTTTCAAACATCAGCCAGCACACAATCCAGACACAATTTCATCACTCCGAGCTACCCCTTAAACGCGAATCGCACACAATATAACCCCCAATAGCAACCACTCCCAACCATTTCGAGTAAAACCCTAACCCGCATCCAAATTGCAACACGGAAGGAACAACCACGCAACCAAATTCGTCCTCAGCTTTCAAACACTAGTAAGCACACAATCCACACACAATTCCATCACCCCGACATACCCCCAAAACACAAATCGCACACGAAGCACCCCCATTGCAACTACTCCCACCCATTTCGATTAAAACCCTAATTCAAAGAGGTAGCAAGCAAAAGAGACATACCGAGACTGATGGCCTGCAATGCCATGTGGCGGAAGTTGGTGGCCTTGATGGCCGCGATGGTGTCGCCATAGACACCCATTGCGTGATGCCTGACGCGCTCGCGATTCTCCTTCTTGTCCTTGTTGTGAGCACAAGCAGCTGCGGAGCTTCACGACGATGAGCTGATGGCTGTGATGGCTGGAGAGTCTGATCAGGTTTCCGTCTTGTGGTCGCCGTCCGGGGGTGGTGGTGTTAGTCGGTCGCCGTCCGATGGTCTGTGGGATTTGGGACGAAGTCCGGGGTTGTGGCTGGGTACAGGGAAATATGTCACGGACCCTGTATCGTCCTATCACGTGCCTTCAGAACGTGACACGTGAGAGTTGTCCAATCGTAAGGTAAACCAGTCTATGATAGGCAAAAGACCCATCTGTCCTCACAGCCTAAAAGTCAAATTCAAAGGGCTGTAACTTTTGCATCTAATGTTCAAATTCAATAAAACTTGTTGGAGAAGTTGCACATACTAGTCTAGTTTGTGTGATAAAATTTTCAGATCAATACAAGATGTATAATAGTTTTGGGAGCCAATCGAAGTTTATGGGTTCAATTTGAGCTCACCAAGATGCATTTGATGGCTGCAACTTTGGGGGCTTGTATCTTTGTAATCTATTGTTTGTTTTCAATAAAAATTTGTTGGATTTTTTTTCCACTGAAGTCTAATTATTGTGGTGAAGTTTTCATGTCAATCCAAGTTGTATTGAATGATTGGGAGCAATTCAAAGTTCAAAATCCAGACATTGGTGGATTCTAGTGAACTTCGGTGGCCTATAACTTCTTCATACAATGTCCAAATTCAATAATACTTGTTGTTAAAGTTGTGCATACTAGTCTAGTTTGTGTGATTAAAATTTCATAGCAATTCAAGAAGTTATGAGTGATTGAAAAGCATTTTAGTAGGAGGTTCAGTCATAGATGTGATTTTGTTCCTTTTTTTACTGTTTTCTAACATTTCAAATCCATTTTGCGGACACAATGATTCATTTGAATGATATTTTTTTCACCAAAGTATATATATTTTGGTTTTGAATTACTTTGTAGCTTAAAGTTTTTTCATTTGAGTAGGTTTAGAAATCGAATTTCACCTCCAAATGTGTTTTTAAGAAAATTTCAGCACCTTTTCTCAATACTAAAACATTATAATCTTTCAATCTATACGGTCAAATGCCCCCAAATTTGTTTCACACCATCTACAACATGCACACTACAATATTGTACAGTTGAGATCTTCATACCTTACTCTAATTTTGACTTTTCAAACTTGCAAAGGCAAGCAGTTTTTAAGCCTCGTTGGACCTCCGGCAATGAGGGGTTAACCCATAAATCATAAGGAATTTTTTTGGCTAATGAATGACAAAGAATCTCTCCATGTAGGATAGAGGTGTAACTATTCATCTTCCAAATTTTGTGTGAAAAGAAAAGGTCTACTATAATAGTTTGTCTTCCAATGAGTGCTTTTTCAATTTTTATAAGCCAAAAATTCACATAGTTCCCAAATAGATGATTTCTACAATGAACAACTCATCCTTTAATCCTTAACCCCTAAAAGACCAAGACCTTATTTCTGCCAAAAAACACTCAAAACTGCCATTTTTGCAGCATAGAGTAAAGAAGTTTGAAAAATATTTTTTTTGCACATTTAACAATAGTATCTTATACCTTAATAGTATGAAAATGTGTGGAAAAAATTTCAAATTTTTTGACCACATAGATTAAAAGATATTTGCATTTAAAGTGAAAAAAAACAATTTTTTCAGCACCTTGCGAGACTGGATTATTTGACTTTTAAATTTTTTAACTTAAATATTTTGCACAATAGAGTTTAGAGCTTTAAATCCTTATTGTGGAAAATTGAGTTGAGAGTCTAGGGAAAAAAAATTTGAAAACCCCCCTTAATTTTCATGCTTAAAAAAATTGTTGTAGAAGTAGGTATGGAAAAGAAGGATAATCTAAATTATTAATAACTTTAAGATGGAATTAAAATGCACTAATCCCAATGGTCAAATTTTTCACAATTAAAATGCACTAATCCCAATGGTCAAATCTTTGGAATTTTGTTTGAAAAGGGAAGGTCTTGCAAAGTAGTTTGACCTCCAATGAGTGCTTTCTGCTTTTTTTGAGCGAGTGATTTACATGATATGAAAAAGGTTGATTTCCATGGTAACCAACCTATCTTTTTAGAATTAAAGTCTTGGGTAAACCCATGGTAAAAAAAATTCAATAAATGAGATTTGAGTTACATTAGGTTTAGTTAGTAGCCACAAGCAAAATCTTAGATGATGGTTCAAATGGAGCAATTAGTGACTACATTAGAAACTTCTACCTTTTGAGTTGTAAATTTGGCATAGGAAGCAACTTTTTTAGGCTTTAGTATCATGCCCATCATAAGAAATATTGTGACTGCTTTCAATGAGTAAAATGACTATTATGGATACATTTTTTTTATTGGTTTGGAGATAGTCTAGAGATTTTTCTAGGCCAATTAGACAGCATACTTCAAAAATTTATGATAAATTTATATTTTGTCAAAAAATGCAACATCAATTCCTCTCCCCATTTCTTACATTTATCTTAATGTGGAATTTTTTTTATGAATATTTTTAACAACGCTAGAAAGATAAATAAATTATTTTGTCATTATTGTTGGTTTATCTTTTGTATTTTTTGAAATAGGTGTCATAGATATGCATTGACCAATTATAGTTAGGCAAAACTACCTTGCAAATCAATCAAAACCACTCAAAGGTACCATTGGGATTACTTTGCTAACACAAGACTAAAATCCTTTTTGACAATTTTTTGAACTTTTGAATTTATTATTTACATTTTTGTTTTTAAAATAGAAGAATGTAAATCATTAACTAGAAATTGAATTAAGAAATTATGATTTTTTGATGGAAAAAATCTTATTAGTCTTAATTTGACTTGAAATACTAGTTGAAAAGGACAAAATTATCTACAAGGTTTAAAAAATGATAGTTAAAAAGAAGTTGAAGTATACTTTTTACACTGTTTGACTGCTTTTGTCATACAAGTTTGAGTGTGATCCACTTAGAATTGGATCAACACTCAAACTTGTATAACAAAAGTGTTGATCAACAATATTGAATCAACACTCAATCTAAGTGGATCAACAATATTTACCATGACTCCATGAGATCTTATTTTTATAGAAATTCTACATATTTGTATTTTACTCATTCAATTTTGATGATTTCATTTGTATTTGAAATATTAATATTTTTGTGATTACAACAAAATTTGAATTTTTGGATTAAAAAAAGAAATCTTGAAAAACACACTTTATAATACAAGGTAGCGCCACCTATAACCGTCACTGTATCCATAATCATTAGCTCTAAAATCTTGGAAAATCTTCAAAAGTGAATAGATGTGATTATAAAAATGTACTACATTTGGATATTAGGCCCTAGTGTTGGTATTAGGTGTATATATAGTTGGTTCTTTAAAAATTCACAACTTATTCTCACATTGTCCAAATAATACATTTCAAAGTACAAAAGAATTATTTTTCTCTTGCTAGTAGGGTCCAATCATTTTTTTAAAATATATTAGTAGACATCATGTTCAAAACCCTTAAATTAATAGTTATGAGTACTGCTATCTTAGCCTTTAAGCATATTTTTTGCCAATAAAAAAATCATTAATATCAATATTAAAATGGAATAATATAAAAAAAGATAGAGACCCCCTAAAATTTTTCATGTAAGCTAGTGTGAATTGATAATTTCAAAACTATTCTTCTTCTTGAATGTAGCAAATAAAAATAAAAAACTTTCCAAAAAAATGTTATTTAAAGATTCTTTTGTAATTTTTATAAATTTTCAACCGACCATTTAAGGTAACCCTAAAATGTCTTATGAATGCATGTTTGAAGCACGTTTCATCCAAAATCATTTACAAAAGCTCTATATATAACCTTACAGCCATAAAGCATCATACTTAAAGTTAGAGAAAATTAGATGTACCTTTTAATCATTTTTTGAAAGCGCAAAATCATTTATTAAAGTTTATAAAGTTTCACAATAAAAGAAAAGACATCCTACAATGACATTTTAAATGTAACATTAGTAACACTTCAAACACAGTTGCTAGCATATAAGTCTAGGATCATGAGCCTAGGAGCCTAGGCTCTTATGTTATAGATACCTTTAGTACCTTTGGTAGTTATATAAAACAAATGTCTTTATTATAAGTGTTTATATTATAGGTACCTATGTTATAAGTATGTATGTTACAGGCACCTTTAATAGTTATAGAACACCTACTTACGTTTAGACTCAAGGTTTATAGACTCACATTTCTAATCTCACATGCTAGTGTAATTGATACTTCAAACAAACTCCATATGATAAAATTGTATAGGTGTATTTTATGGAGAAGGAGAAGAAGGGTGGTTAATAAGAAAATTTGGAAGTCACTTGATGGCATTTGAATCAATTATTAGAAATAGAAAAATATAATTTTTACAATTTATAGAGTAAAAAATAAAAAAGTCAAAATTTTGAAGTCAAATTTCAATCAATAAAAATCCAAAATTCATAAAACTTGTAAAATTTGATTTTAGTCAAGATGTATATTTTTCCTATAAAAATAAAATATTTTAGCTTTTCACAAAAAGTTTATTTTTATATAAAAATTTCATTCAAATAATAATAGATTTAAATATATTTTGTTCTAAGTGAAATTGCACATGAGGGTAGAATCCCCTTTATACAATAACATGTCTAAATTTCACTTCATAATTCTAATTTTTCAATTTACAAGAGCAATTTAAATGGATTATTCAAAAATTATATATATATATTTTAAATTAGTGATTTTCAATTGCTAAAACTACAAAGGTGATTTTTTTTCTAGACAAAAGTACCTCCAACTATGCTAATTTGATTATTTTGATTGTTTTGGGTCTTTTCACCTTTTACCATTTCTATGCTTTTTGTCAATGGAAGTGCTTAGAATTTTTTATTTCTTAGCTTGTTCCTTATAAGCATCCCCTTTACACTAGTACAATTCCTAGAATTCTCTGTTGGCACTTTCCACTAGCAAATGGGCACCAACGTTTACAAAATTGGCTAAAATTCACTCTATTGCTACATAAAATTTTCACTAGCTAAATATACATTGGAAAAAATTCTTGAAAAAATGGGATTTTAACCAAGATTGCAACAACCAATAGAATTTGATAGCCAATTTGCAACTTCCTCCACATTGGAATTAGCATCTATTTAGTCAATTTTTTTTTGTTATAGTACTCCTAATAATCCTTTACAATTTGCAAAATCTTTTCATTTCTATTTTTTTTTAAATACTACTCACTCTCAAGATAGCCAAAGTTGATGCCATTGTCTACAAGGTAGCATATTGCACTAAATCATAAACCGCACTATATTCCATAAACCACACTAAGTAGCATGTTACACTATATTCCATAAACTAGTTCTGGGATGGCGCTGCACCTGGCGTGCCAATTTCGCAGTTCAATAGGGAGGCTCCCCGTGACGTTTTGGTTGGTGGCGCCAATGCAGCCTCTCCATCACTCAATCGCAGCCCTCGGCGGAGCTCCGTGGTGCGAGAGGTCTCGCAAGCCCCACGCTGGCTGGCTCCCCTCTCCATCGCTGTCTGCCTTCATGTGTACATCAAACAAACCCTAACGCAACGCCCTTACGCCACGCCCTCCTCCTCCCCTTCGCCGACCTGCCCGCTACGTTCATGGTGTAGCGCGCACGGCCACCTCCGTTGCTCATCCTTCACCAGGTACGTCTCTTTTCATGTCGCCTTCGACCGCGCGCTACAGGCATCAAATTCATCTCTATTTGGAACTCCTCATGTGAGAATTGGCACTGGTAACTTGCGAATTTTCCGCGGTTGAGGATTTTTCTACGTTTGGATTGAGTTTTGGAAATGCTCCTGTGAAAATCATTTTGTGGCCGGACATGAGGAAGGAGAACGGTTGTTGTTCAGTAGGAGCTTGATTTGAAATTTAGTGACAATAACGAATGAATTGCCCGAAGCGAAGGAACTGCCCGAAGCGCACCGAGGCTCTCTATAAGATGCGGCTTCATGTCGTCTTTGGCTGCGCGCACACGCATCAAATTCATCTCTGTTTGTAACTTTTCATGTGAGAATTGGCACTGGTAAGCTTGCGAATTCCGCGGTTGAGGATTCTGTGCGTTTAGATTGAGTTTTGGAGACACTTCTGTGAACATTTTTTTTTCTGGCTGGACAGTGAGGGAGGACAACGGTCGTTGTTTAGTAGCATCTAGTATTGAAATTTGGTGACAATAACAAATTTACTGCTCGAAGCGCACCGAGGCTTTCTATATGATGCGATTTCATGTCGCGCGCACAGGCGTTAAAATTCCACTCTGTGTTTACTCTGCATGTCACAATTGGCACTGGTAGCTTGCGAATTCCGCGTTTGAGGATTTTATTCGTTTACATTGAATTTTGGAATGCTCCTGTGGATATCTGGATGGACTTCGAGCGCTTACGAAAAAGGGCAACGGTTGTTGTTCAGTGAGTAGGATCTTGGATTGAAATCTGATGACTATAACGTCTTACGTGCCCGAAGTGCACCGAGGCTTTCTATAATATGTGATTTTATGTCGCTTTTGATCGCGCGCATAGGCATTAAATCATCTCTATTTGTAACTCCTCGTGTCATAATCGGCACTGGGCGCTTGCAAATTCCGTGTTTGAGGATTTTGTACACTTACATTTAGTTTTGGAATTCTCCTATGGAAATCTTTTTCTGGCGGGACATGAGGAAGGACAGCGTTTGTTGTTCAGTAGGACCTTGGATTAAAATTTGGTGACAATGACGAATGAACTGCCCGAAACGCACCGATGCTTTCTATGAGATGCGATTTCATGTCGCCTTTGAATGCGCGCACAGGCATCAAATTTTCTTTGTGTTTATTCTTCATGTCACAATCGGCACTGGTAGCTTGGGAAATCCGCGTTTTAGGACTTCGTACGTTTGGATTGAGTTTTGGAATGCTCACTTGTGGCTAAGAAACTTCAGAGGTCGGAGGTGATGAGTAGTATTATGGCAGCGCTTGTGTGTTTTTCGCTTGAGGATTCGTTCGACTAGTGTATGACACGATTTGAGTTTTAGAATTTTTCTGTTGCTATCATTTGCTGTCTCGACATTTTGTGTTATTCAGCGGAATCTTGGATTTAAATTTTGCGACAAGAATGAATGCATTAAGCTCACCGAGGCTTTATTATAGGATGCCATTTCAGTAGAGCTGGCGGTGATTTGAGGCCAGGAAACTTCAGAGGCGAGAGCTTTGGCATTAGTTGTTTTTTCCTCTGAAGGTGGGAGCTCACAAATGGCAAAGCGGTGCAGGCTAAAGAATTTGCTTCCTGCCTGCTTTCATTATCGCGTCGAAATGGAGTGTCGAATTAGAAGTACAGAGACGAGGTGAAATTCGACTTTGTTTTTTTCTCTTGGAGGTGATGAATCGTATCATGTCATAATTGGCATTAGTAGCTTGCGAATTTCAGGATTTATCAGTTTAAATTATGGTATGATCTGAGTTTTAGAGAATCGCATTTGTAGAATTTTTTCTCGCTGGACATTGAGAGGTTCGTGTTACTATTGTTTATTAGAACCTTGGATTGAAATTTTGCGATAATACGCCAATATGTAGCATATAAAGCGTACGAAGCACAGCAATATGTAATTTCATTTCAGTAAAACTTGTGGTAGCTGGTTTCGTTGTCCTGTTGAAATGGTGTATCGAACTGGACGAAGCTCATGTTCTTCACTTTGTTTGACAGGTGATGCTTTCGCTCCGCGGCCTGGTAGAACAGATGGCAACTTCCGTGACTGTGTCTTCAAAATTTACCATCACTTCCTATAGATCCGAAGTTTTTGGTGATTGCGGCAATGTGAAACAGGGAAGGCATGCCAAGAAAAATGTATCATTGTCGAATTCTTTGTTAGGATCAGGAATATCTCGACATCGCCATGTACATAATCGTGTTGAGAAGAAAGGGCCTTCTCCATGCCAGGCTCTGTTCGGATGGAATACTCCTAATGATGAGGATGACGCGGAAGATGGCTCAAGCGACGATGACTCGAAAAATAACGTAACTGCCTCTTTTCTATCCTATTGCGCTTCATGTCAGCTTGGAGCACATTCTTGCTGCTGCTTGATATCAGTAATGGATGTTGCAAGACTGGGATGTTGAGGTGATTTCTAAGGTCGACCTCGCAGCTTGTCTTCCGGGAGTTGTACTGACCTTGACTTGTCATAAGCAAATTGTGGTCAACTTTTAATAGAATTACCCTTTTTCCGGTTCACTTCATGTACAGTTTTTTTGTCAGCCATTTGCCATACACGTGCCGTACTTGAGAATGCTATTTGCGCTTACACATGCTTCTTGTCTTTTCATTCAGGGAAGCTCAGAGGCCTTTCGGGAACGAATGGAACGAATGGTAAACGTCAATAACAGTGATGATGTCTCTTTTCGAGGAATAGATTTGGCTACAATCATAAGAAAGAAATACGGGAGATCTTATGATGTGCAATTTATTAAGAAAGTGAGTACACTTCCTACGCTTTTGACATGTAACAGTAAACCGTTCGCCCATAGAGTGCAATAAGTTGTGAAGTTGGATTTCTTTCGAGGACAGACAACAGTCAACAGACCTAACAAACACTCCTTTGTTTACGCAGGAATTCATGGGGCGTCAGCTCTTAGCTATGAACGTGATGTGGAAGTATCGCGAGCAGGTAATGAGCAATATCTAAAGTGGTCTTCCGTTTATCCGTTTCTTGTAAGTCGCAGGGAGGTGGAGCTTTGTTTCTTAGTGGTCGATTTAGTATAATTTACTCACTATGAGGATAAATCTCAGAACGATTCCTAGTTGCAACTTTTACAATATGTCTGTAAATGGAAACGATACCTGCCGCTTCTAGTTGGCAGTTCTCTATCATGTTTGGGACATTCAGAAAGTGAGGTGTGATTTGAAATCACTGCTGAATCATCACGTGGCTGTACTTACCTCGTTTCCTCATCACCTCAGCGCTCCTTTCCTTTAACAGAGGAGGAGTACCTTCTACACCTAGACGACATTGCCAACAATTTGAGATGCTGGGGAGCTGTAGGTCTGGTCCGCAACAGTCTGGAGAAGACCAAAGAACGACCCCGTATTGGCAAGGCAAGCTACTGAATCACAACTATTCCAACCTCTTTGTCCATGTCAACTGAGGGTTCTTTTGTTATCACGTGATGCGTTACCATGCTGTTTCCAGTAGCATCGCCCCGTATCGAGATAAGGTAGAAATACTTGTTCCAAAGGATTCAGCATGAATAAGTTCATCAATCGTTTTTAACTAAGTCCTCATAGGACGTTCGTTTATCTTCTGGTGAATGATTTTGCGTTAGCAATCCTAGCTCTGTTGGAGGCTAATACCCGACTTTTCTTGCAGGCTGTGAGCATATTCATTAACCTAGACGAATCTGGAGGAAGAGCGAGAGAGTGGATAAACAGGTGAAGATGGACAAGGGAGGCTGCAATTCTGGATTCTTTTTTCATTACACAATTGGTACTATATATTAAAGATTTGTTGGTTGTTCATCTGTGAGGATGACAATGTTTATTACAGTTTCCGCTCTGAGAGGTGTTCTAGGCAGTTGGAGAATCTTGTGGGGATTGATTTTCCTGAGGGCTTCTGCTTGTATGTACATGTACGTTTTAATTAACCAGAAATCCTTCAATCTGAGGGTGAGCTTGGATAATCGGAGACTAGTGTTCTGAATTGGTCACTTGTGCTGATTGACCGCCGTTTGTCTCGTGATATTTTCTGCTTTGCTGGTTGTTACTACCATGTTTTTAGAGTGGTGAGCCTCCTTTTGTCAGTGTGGTTTCCTTATACGTGTCTATTTGTTGATGCGGTGATATAACCTTCGAATCTTGCTCCTGGGGAAATGGCTCCACCCAACCCTCGAAGAAACTCGTCATTCTGGCGCTGCTCTACAGTGACGAATCGATACCGGTACTATTGTGGCCAGGGGTAAGTGCTCCGCACCTCTAGACCATGTATTTTTGAAATGCCATCATCGGAATGAAAAAACTTTGGGAAAGATTAGATGCAGGGAAAGTAAGGATCCTATCAACAATATGGATCTGAATAAGCAAAATCTCCGCAATATGACACTCATTGTGAGGAAGTTGGGAATAGTGGTTCTGAGAAAAAGAAATGAATACTGAACACATACACATTTACGTTTTTCACGTTCTGTTTTCCCTTCGACCACGTATATGTAAATAATAATCCATGTAATACACCGCACCAGACTCATTTAGCTCCTATGGATTCAATTTTTTAATCAATTCAAACATTGTAGATGGAGGGTAAGAGACATGTAGGTTGGAAGTTGATCATGAGTTCATTTAACTTTGGAAGTTTCATGCAACAAAGTGAAGTATATCCCATTAGATTAGATGTAACCCTTATAGATTCAGATGTATAGTAGCACTTCACATTCAATTACAAAACCCACTTGAAATATTAGAGTCTCTATTAATCCATCTGGTGATGGAAAGAGGAAGAGTTGAAAAATATGGAGTATATAATTTGAATTTAGATGTAAGGTACATCTATTTTTGTGTGATTTGGTATTGGTATTGATATATCACAATTGAATCTTATTACCACAATTGTTTTTTTTATTGCTACTTGTCATCAAATTACTTGCCATGGGTCAATTTCAACAATATTGGTTTTTAAATCATCAATAATATTCAATTTTAATATTTCTCTTCAAAAGACAAGGATATAGTAACTATCTAAATGTCAATGCTTTACTTGGAAGGTATGTGTTGGTTAATTATACAGATTGATTTAACCAATCATTGGGGTTTTGGAAGGTAGTTTTGATTTCAAGTAGGAACTTAATTAAATAGGTGAACTTTAAATTAAAGATAGACTACTCTTAAAGAGTAAAAATGTAAGAAAAGGCCCACATTAAGACCTATACATCTTTGAAATAATTTTTCTTTTAGGTGTTGAAAATTGACCAAATCATGTAGTATAAACAATCTTAATTGACAAAATGAATGATTGATAATTTTAATCAATTGTATGCTTCCTAAACAAACTAAAAGTTGATAAAATGTATAATTGTCAATCTTAATGATCTATCATATACTTCTTAATCCACCTTTTATTTCCACCTTTGACCTTTGATTACATTATGTGTTCATAAATGGTATTCCTACTACTACAATATTGCTCTATTCAAGTTTTGTGGACAAGTTCATTGCACATACCATATGCCTCTTTGTTTCATATTACAACCTCCGTCCTTCATTGTTGAACAAAATGTTCTAGATTAAGGTTAAATATAACATTTTAAAAATCAATTTTGTATTATAAATAGAGTTCAATGCACTCTTAGAATTTTAGAAACTGAGTTTTGGAGCCCTTTTCAAAGCATAGTTCTAGAATATTGAAAAATAGATTTTAGGGGGCATTTTCAAGGAGCACCACTAGTCAATTAATTGTTGAATGTGAGATTGTCATTTTATAAGCATTTTGTATATGCTTAAGACCACATGTGGCCTTTTGTTTTGCTTTCTAGAGCTTCATCTCTTTCAATTGGGCAATATTCAATGCAATGCAAATAATAAGAATGAACAATGTTGATTGACCTTTTTAGTTATTTTATTTGTTTTTTGATTGATGATTATACAGATGTAGGGGGAACTACTACTTGGAGTTGTTTTGTTGGTCCCAAACAGTAATCAAAAACCAAATGTGACTAATTTGCAATGTCACAAAGTACAAAATACAACAAGATTATTTTGGGACAAAAAATTAAGACCAATAGGAAGATCATTTGAGGACTAGGGAATACTACTCAAGTTCATTCAATTAGTTCAAACCCTTTATACTAATTCAATAAATTTAGGATGAGTATGGTTTAATTCTTGTAAATATTTGGATGAAAGTTAAATGAAAGCCAATAAAATTGGATAAAAATTGCATGCTAGACACACTATTTTGAGATTTAGCAGCAAAATAGTGTAGACCAAATTAAATTCACCTATAATAAATTTTCATTATTTGAATTTGTAAGGTATTACTATTGTATGGAGTTCTATGCAATTTAACCTTTAATGACAAACCGGTCACCGTGGAGTGGAAGTGTGAAAATGGCCTAAGGCCATGGAATAAGAAATAATGGAATTCCTAGACTGCTCAACGCAACAATAAGACAAATGGAGTGTGCTATCATGAAATCACATCTCCTAAGATGCCGAAAAGCATGAGAAATGAGGAAAAGCATGTAGTCTTATGAAATGGTGGCCAAATTCAAGAGAAGGCATCACTTTTTTCGAAGTACGGCAAGTGTACAAGAATTGAAAAAAAAAGTGCACATTCATTGGAGCATGGGTTTTTAAAAAACAACTTAGAAAGGTGAAACATAAAGCAATAGTCACATGAAAGAAGATGAGTCAATTACACAAGAATTTTTTATAGCATCCACCTTGCATTCATTCACAAAGATTGAATACAAAAATTGAACAACACCAACTCTTTAAATTCTGCCTTGATCTCCTAGATTTACAACTTCTTCTTGAAATGATGAAGCAGTGCAAAGGTACTTGACAGGAATCCATAAGGTTCTTGTTGAGCACTTTGCTGCCTCTCTGCCATCGTCGAATGTATTGTTCAAGTTGCAGACAAACGGTGGACCAATCTAAAACTTGGCAGCTGCCGACACGCTTGCCTTGTCCCTCACTCATAGCACTTGTAGGCAGTTGCTGCATCTTTTCATAACATTGTTTACCAACAAAAATGCTTCCCCCCAGCTAGAGGTATAATTCTCCCTTATATACTTGGGGGGAGGCTTTAGTTATAATACTGAGTCACTAGTTGGTTGGCACAAAAAGTGAGTTACTATGTTGTCAAATCATTTCATCATCATTGGTTGTTACAAGTGCTTTCTTAATGGGGGGGGGGGGGGCTTTTGATTTTGGGAGAGCCAAAGGAAACCTTCTAGTGAATGTTAACAAAGATATGTTCTATTCTGAAGTTTAGGCAATTTAACTACAATAGGAACAATGCCAAACCCCCCAACAAATAAAGCTTGCCTTTTTCACCATCAAGAATTGCCCTAATGATGACCTGCTAGTATGTCTACTACTTCGACCAAAGTTTTCTATCTCAGATTGTTTTTCTTCTTTTGGAGAAATTATTCACCTTGTGATCACTATGTATTTGGTTAACCCTTAAACGACAAGCCGATCACTATGGAAATCATCTTGTTTGGATACCATGTGAATTGTTGGTTTAAAAAAATGAAAAAACAATCATTGGAAGACAAACTATTGTAGAAGATGTTCCCTTTTCCCACAAAATTTGGAGGATGAATAGTTGCAGTTTTGTCTTGCATGGAAAGATTCTTTTTATTCATTGGCCAAAAACGTCCTTGGTGTTGTTTAAGGATTAAAGAGCCTAACCGCCACTTACGAGCATTCCACACCGTTTTTATTGATGTAATGAATATTACTTCTTTACAAGTAGCTACATGACTATACTTTCAACTCCCAACAAAATAGGAAACGGCTAAGGAAAACGAAAGGGTGACAAATCCACTCATTTGATTGTTTGTGTCACTAATTACTCATCCCAAAGCCATGAAATGGTGTTGGCGGCGTTACAGGGTTAAGCTTTATTTATTTCCATATTATTGTACCTTGTGTAGATTTGCATAATTCTTATATGATTGTAAATTAATGTTACTATTGTATGGTGCATTCTATGAATAAATTTAACCCATTAAGGATTGGTCAACTACTTTTTGGTCAAAATTGATACTTTTTCATTAGTAGCCAAAGCTTTAAAATGAATTTGGATGTAGATGAAAGGAGACAAGTGTGAGGAATTGGGAACCAAGTGCATTGGGACAAGAATGAGAACAATTTGAGCTAGCATGTGATTTTAGGGTTGAAAAAACAAACCAAATACTAGCTGAAAATACAAAAATCAATACAAAAATCAATGCAAAATTTGTCATGCATTTACCACAAAGTCCCGAGCATTCATTCCAATTCCATTAGTATAGTCTCATCTCCAGAATGCACCATAGTTTGATATTTTTTTCCATGTTTAACATGAGACCAAAAAATATCTTGTAATGGATTAAGTATCGAGTTGTTTCAAAATTTTATTACCCCTTCATGCAAGGAGCTTTAACCTTTAAACAATTAAGAACTCCTCTGCTACTCAACAACATATAAGCAACAACATGTAAGCCCCAGATTTTTGACTCAACAACATGTAAGTGACTCAACAACATGTAAGCCCTTGATTTTTGAAGTGACTCAACAACATGTAAGCCCTTGATTTTTGAATCACAATTTGAACTTGTAGCTCTTGCATAGAAAAATTTCATAAAAGTTTTGAATAGTCACTTTCAAGTTGTCCATGGCCTAGAAGGAGGCGGAAGGCCATCATTGATTGGTCATTCGAACAAGCTATATGATACCCATTCATGAAAGACTATGAAAATCCAAGTTTGGGCATCCCTCCCACGACCTCGAATGTCTTTCCAGGGTTAAAAAAGTGACGCCAAATGAACTGTAAAATCTCATAATTGACGAGACAAAAAAAAGGGATGTGATATAAGAGAATGTGTTAAAAAGAGTCAAGGACGTGAACCAGAATGCGAGCCACATTCAATGCACCTGCCAGACGTCCCAAACCAGTAGCTCCAGCCCTCGTCTCTTTCGCCTCAGACCCACAGCCTGTGTTCACCAAAATCTTCAACAGTGAATGGGATCTGACGATCCCACTCAGTCCAACTGGCACCTGTATCCAATTCTCCACAAGCTTTGTCCATTTCAAAAGCAGCTGTAGTTGGTTCCACTTGTAGTAAAATAGAGCACATACTTGGAAATAGAATTATGCTGTAGTGGACATATTCTACAAGTCCCCTTCTCATTCCACAAATACAGTCTTTGGGAGTGCCAAAGGAAACAACGCAATTCAGAGTCTCATTCCAAAAGTCTCTTAGTCGTTGGTGCGAGAATTAGGAGTGCCTGCAGAAGAACAAGGAGAGTTCAAAACTCAGTGCGTCCCAAAATTCCACAAGGCGGCTACTGACTTGGAGAAAGAAGAGCCGCGCTCGGTGCAACTTGGTATCAAATCGTGGGGAAGGAGTTGCAAGGTATGGCACACCCCCAGTGATCATTCTCAATTGAAAAAGCAACACTTCATCCTGCACGGCTGAAGTGCCAAGTCATTTTTTATTGAGTTCTGAATACTTGGTCGACTAGGTGGGCTGAGTGCTTGTCATGGGCTGTGATCCCTTCATTGGTTTCGAAGGATAAGGTGTTCTTATTGAGCTCGGATCAATTCCGTGATTTGAATGGTAAGAGCGCATGTTTCATGCATCAGAGTACATTTTAGGGAGAGGGGGGTTCTTCTGTGCAGCCCCTGTCCAGGTTTGAATTCCTATGACTTTCGTGCAGGTCCAGGCGCTAGTGAACCTGCCATAAACCATTGCAGTCCATTCTCCGCCGATTGTTGATTCTGCATCCATGGCACTGCAAATCACTCCCCTCACGAAAGCCTTCGGCGCCACAGTGGAAGGCATATCACTAGCGGACCCACTGCAGCCAGAACAAGAAAAAGCCATCAACGACGCCTTGCTCCAGTACCAGGTAAGAAAATCTGGAAATTCTCGGTTGAAATGGAAAAAACGTGTGCTGCAGTACACGACCAGCAAAATGACCACTGGCTCACTTCATTTTCGCAATTGAAAAATTGGCTATCGTGTTCAGGTGCTCTTCTTTCGAAACCAGCCGATCACTCCCAAGCAACAACACGAATTCGCCAAGCACTTCGGAGACTTACACGTCCATCCCCTCTACCCGAACTTCGGCCCCGAGCTTGAGGAAATCATGATCCTAGACGCCGACGGAGACCACCCCGCGGACAACGATCGCTGGCACACGGATGTCACCTTCATCGAGACTCCGCCCATGGCCTGCATCCTCAGCAGCAAGCTCATCCCGCCCGTGGGAGGGGATACCCTATTCGCCAGCGGCATCGCAGCCTTTGAAGCACTCTCGAAGCCCTTGCAGGTACTGCACGAATCGCTAATACAGATCATTCTTGGCTAATGGAGAGAAAGAACAGCAGCTAATACAGTAGGATTTAATGCATGATTTTGTGAAAATGAGCGAAAGATGTACCAATTGCTACAACCTTATTCACAACCCTACAGTTTTCTACCAAAATGGCAATCGAAAGCTAAAGGATGTAGTTATTCTGCTAATTTTAGAAATATATAACATACCTGATGGCCAGTCACTGAGGTGTACTACCAGTAAGGAACTTTTTCGTACGAAATTCAGGATTCAAGAAGAAATTCTCAGTAACTTACTCTCGCGTACTAAAGCAAATGGCATGAATACGAAGGAAAGCAATAGAGTACAGATACAAATATACTCGTACCTTGTTCCTAATACTACATTTTGCTCATTTTGGAAATACATAAGAACATCATTTATTGCCACCCGCTTAATTGTACTGCCAGTAATAAAATTATTTTGTGAATTTCCCGGTACCTTGAGGTCCTGCAGAAAACCAAATGGCACGAATACGATAGAGTACATACACAATCGTACATTGTTGCTAATTCTGCTAATTTTGTTCATTTCGAAAATACATAAAGAGCATCATTGATTGGCAGTCACTTAGCTGCACTACCAGTAAGAGAAATATTTTGTAAAATTCCAGGATTCAGGAACGAATTCCCGGTAACTTACTCTCACTCACTGAATTGAATGGCATCAATACTAAGGAACGCAATACTGTACATAAACCTTGTTGCTGATCCAACAATTTTGCAGGAGTTCCTCCTCGGGCTGCACGCGGAGCACAGCTTCGTCAAGCGATTCTCCGCACCGCGTTACCACTACTCCGGTCGGGGCGACCCCACGTCCCTCTGGCAAAACGGCGTGAAGAAGCACCCTCCCGTGGTCCACCCCCTGATTCGTACCCACCCCGTGAGTGGACGGAAGGCACTGTTCGTGAGCGAGGCCTTCCTGACTCGGATCGTGGACGTGACGAAAGCCGAGAGCGACGCGTTGCTTGGGTTCCTGTTCGCGCATGCGACCAAGCCGGAGTTCACGTTGCGGTGGAAGTGGCAGAAGGACGACGTTGCGTTTTGGGATAACCGGGTCACGCAGCACTACGGAGTGGCGGATTACCTCCCACACCGAAGGATCATGAACCGCGCCACGATTCTCGGGGACAAACCGTTCTAAGGGAAGAGGGATGCGAGACCTTGAAGGCGTCCGAAAACCAGCCCTAATTTGGGTCGATGGCGCCGGACTCCAGCAATCCCTGAAGACGTCCGAATAAAACCCCTAATTTCGAAGCGCAGGCGCTTTGTAGGTCAGAATATTGCAATCTCGGATGCTTGCGACTACAAAACCCTGATTTTTTGCGTTTCGGAGACAAGAGAAGCATTTACATTACAGACTACTACAATCTTGGAGGCTCACGACTACAAGCCCTAACTTCTGGCATTTGGGAGACAAGTCAAGCATTATATTATAGACAACTGCAGTCTTGGAGGCTTGCGATTACAAATCCTTACGTCTGGCATTTCGGAGACAAGACAAGCTTTTAAAGGACAGACTGCTACGTTTCCGTGGAAACAAACCCCAAATTTAGGCAAGGCGCTCTCTTTCTAGGGCAGACTGCTGGTCCACTGCACTGCTGCGATTTCACGAAAGAAAACTGATTTGGGGCATGTTCGAGACGAGCCTTTTCTGGGACGAACTACTGCAATGCCGAAGGCTTTTGAAACCAAGACCTAATTGAAGGTGTGAGATTCTCGGAGAAGAAGGTTCAATTAGCATAGCTTTAAAGTATGTTCCTTTAAAGTATGCTCCTTTAAAGTACGTTCCTTTAAAGTATGTTCCTTTAAAGTATGTGCCTTTAAAGTATGTGCCTTTTACCATTTCAAAGCCTATATGGACCAAAGTGTTGATTTTCTTACTGTATTAGCCTAATAGAATTGAATGTTGCTTGAAGTTGTCACCAATGTTTTTGGAAAGTAAATAATCACCTCTACTTGGTAGTAGGGTCGGCCAACTTTATCAAGAAGCTTTAAATTTTTTTTACGCATTATAAAGGAAGGGTAGAAATTTCATTGTATTTCGGCAATGTTTCAAATATAAACAATTTTTTTGGAACACATGGGAGCCCTACTGCATTAAAAAAACCAAGAGGGCAATGGCTAAGCCTTGACGGCTAGACAAATAAAAAAATACAAATAGTTTGATATGGGAGTGCCATAATTCCATTTCATTGCACTTATTAAGCAAGTTGCATCCAAGGATAATTCATTTTGTCATTTGAAAATGTGCATCAATTAGTAGAGATTTTGTGATTTCATTCATTTCATTCACTAAAAAAGGAAGAATGATTGCCAAATATTTTTTCAATTTTTTTGTATTATTTTTTAGCAAATTTTTTATTACATGAGAATTCTTGCTCTCATGAATAGAGGTTGTACATTTAAGTTGAAATTAAGAAGGTTCAATTTTAAAAATGAGTAGCAATTAGGTATAGCTCCCTTAGAATTTGTTAAAAAATCTTTAGTCCTTGTTGGTAGGATTTTAGATATATAATTAAAAAAATATAAGTACCAAAGTAGATTTTCCCCAGATACTTCACTAAATCTTGTAATCCATATATACATGCGTTGAAAGTTCTTATTTTGAAGACTATTTAGCTATTATTTCACAATAAATATGCCCCTATTTTTTTCTAATTTTGTTTTTTGTTCATTTTTCTACACCCTATTTTCATCATACTACTAAAATCATAAGTCCCTTTGTAATATCACAAATGCTATCATTAATACTAGAGGCTTGTATTTACTATGCTACGCATTCATTGTATCACATATTAATTATTTTATAAAAATATTTCTAATCATGCATACATAGAAATCATATTTTCACACAATGTGATATTACTGAAATAGAGTAGTAGTTCTGTAGCGTAGGAATTGGCTTGGATAAAAAAAAAACAAGGAATTCCCTAAGGGTAGTTCTTTCGTTTGGGAATGGTCAAATAGTCTATCGTATTGTTTCTAAGGTCACTTTCATTGTAGGAATTCACTCAATTTAGTATTCTAAAGATTAAATTAAATTAAATGTGAATGTGAATGTGGTATGTACATTAGCCAATACTAGTATTCCGTCCCAAAACCCAATGAATGCAGATTCCATGATATGCTGTACAGTCTTATTCTAGTGTGCTAATGTCAAATAGTCTGGGTGGGTCAAATAGTCTCATGCCTTGTAATGCATTCTATCGACCTAATCAAATAGCCACATATAATATATAGATATGCCATCTTCTTTAATTATTCCTCAATTAAATTATTTGGCAGTTGGTCAATTGGTCCAGTAAGCTACTTAGCTACTGCTAATTATTACTTATGCAAAATGCAAAATCACAAGTCTGTAATTGTCAATTGGTCCCAGTATGCGGAGTATGCAAAGGTAAGAAATCTTGTCTGTAATGCGCTCCAGACAATTAGACTTATCTTGTAGCTTTCTCCCATTCCAGCTCCATCCGCTTTAGCAAGTCAATTTGTCATGCTCAACAACTTATATCTTTGTATCACAACTAAATAGAACTTGCTAATAATTTTGTATCTTCCATATTTCTATACATTTCTACTGCTTGTCATCAGTAAGGTCAAATGGTCAAGCACAAAGGCTCCTATCAACCTATCAGTCAATTGGTCTTCCTGCTCTAATGACACATAACTACTCACAGCTTGTACAAATGTTCTATAACTTTGCTAATATCTCAATTTGACTACTTGACATCTCAACAACCAACAACCAAGAAAACAACAAGGACAGATTAATTGACTTGTATTTCACCAACATAATACTCCTTCTCTGTAGGTCAATTTGTCCATTTTTGATAACAACATCACCACAGGTTAAAACATATATCAATTTGTCAATGACTGTCTCACTAATCTCCAACTTAATTCTCTTTTTAGCAATGAAGACAATTGGATTTTTATTTCGCTAACTGCTTGGACCTACGACGGGAAATCGTTCACTGTAATCACGAACCAGACAATTAGACAATCAATTCCTCTCAAACTTAATCCCAGTTACATCCACCGGACTACTAAACTTGACAATTTTAAAGAATCACACGCCACTCCCTGGCTAATTCCTCTCGTGATTCACTGTCTATTTGTCCTCACAGAATCAGCTCATACATAGCTGATAACTTAGGCTCCATCCGCCTATATAAACTGTCAATTTGACATCTCACCAACCACTCACTGGTTGGTTAATTTTAATTATAAACTTTCAAAGGCTATTCGTCTTCTACTGCTCTCTTTTAAACTGTCTAATTGACTTCACAATTAACACACTCGGCCTTACCCAGGCTTACCATTTGACATGACTATTTGACTTAATTTTTAATTTTTTTAATATCGCCAATCACTGGCTCTCCCGACTACTCTCCTTCATAGACAAGTAGACAACAATTAGAACATATATAACCAATCACTGGTTTCATATACAATCAGCATATACTGGCTAATTGACTCAAATATAAGCATCCTTCATCAAATAAACTCTCACAGCTTTAACAATTAGACTTTAACAATGCTCTCACAGCAAGGCTAATAGACTATTTAAATAATGGACTATTTAAATAATGGACAACTTAAATAATGGACAACTTAAATAATGGACAACTTAAATAATGGACAATGCCACTCCCTAGCTAATTGTCATGCTCTCTTAACACGACGCCAATCACTGGCTCAAACGACTAATTGACTTACTCACAAGTAGATCCCCTCTGCATCAATTAACCAAAACAATTTTGACCTCAACCACACACACAGGACTCATAAGCAAGGCAAACTATCGCTCACTGACTTGACAATTAGACTTCTGTTCAACTGCACAACTTCTCACAAACAACCGCAAGACAATTGGACAACATTCAACTGCTCCTCGTTGGCTACTTGTCTTCTTCACCAATTGTTCACTGCACTTACAAACTTAACGACAATTTGACAACATTCAACTGCTCCTCGTTGGCTACTTGTCTTCTTCACCAATTGTTCACTGCACTTACAAACTTAACGACAATTTGACAAGATAACCGCTCACGACAATTGGTCAGACACAAAAGAAACAAAAGAACAAGGAGACAAAGCCAATCACTGGCAACTGCTCCAAATGAAACGACAGAATGCTGAAACCAATCCCTAGCTAATCGACAATTAGACAATAAAGAAAATAAGACAAATAGACTATATTATTGAAGGAATGCACAAGTACAATAGACAAGGCGGCAATCACTGCAAACGCCCAAAAGAGAGAGCAAAATGCTCATGACAATTAGTCTTATAGTTCTTGGCCCTTAACCAATCTGCGGTTACGGCCTGTCTATTAGTCTTAACTGTTTCCTTCTACGCTTCCGGTTGTATAATGGTCCTTTCCACATTACTATGTCTATTTGACTTAGTTCTTATTCAAAACAGCTTTTAAAGCTAACTCGCTGGACCATTAGTCTTTTACTTTGAAAGATAACAAAAACAAAAATAAAAATGTGTCTGCAAGTTCACAATCACCTCTGTAATATCACTTTTTACAAAGGATGATATTATAGAAATAATATAATCGTTGCAATTGAGGTAATATTAAAGAGAATCAATATGGTGATATTATAAAGGTAGCAATTTCATTGCTTTTCTTGGCTTTATACTTCTTTTGCATTTCTATGATTTTGTGTTTTTGTGAGCTTTGAGCTTTTGATTTCAATTTTCTATTGCTACTACCAAATGATTTGAGAAATTTATTAGATTGAATTGATTTTGGATTTCATAACAATTAAATTGTTCATGAAGCTTTTGAGATTTATAATTTTTTACTTTAAATTCTTTTATTTGGGTTGCCATTGTTTGTAACAATTGAGTCAAATTTCTAATGCATTCTAATGTATGTGTATCTTTTATCGTATTCATCATTGCATGTATTTTATTCATCATTCATTAAATTTATATTGTTTATTTCACTATATGCTTATTTATTAAAAAAATTATATGAAGATTTTAGTAATTTTTATGTGAAGATTTTTTGGCATTCTATCTAATACATAAATTGTTTTATGAAATTCTAATGGTGAATGCATAGCATAGCAAGCACCAACCGCTAGTTAATACTAAAATTTGAAGCATTTGAATATGTTTCTATTGCAATTGAAGAATTTATAAGCAATTTTATAGTTGATTAGTACAACATATATAGTCTACTTAGTTATTGTTGAATACAACCTACACAAATAGACCTACATAGACATCATATTAAACAATTCATACAAATGAATCATACATGTGCAATAGGAAAAAAAACTACAAAAATTGAAAATCCTACAAGTAGTATTATATTGCTTGAGCTTGAATTATGCAGTGTGTCTTTGAAAACTACCTGCTATAGATCTAGTTGGAGCAAACAAACAAAAAATTAACCAAAATCAGACATTGTTAATTAATTTTTCTATTTATAGATGGAAAATGGAAGCTCCTCATGTGGGTTCTTCCCCTCCTTTTTAGACTACCCTTTGCATAGATTTACAAATTATGTAGTACTATGGATCATTACTAAGTATTACAGAGTGGTTAAAATAGGGATTGCCTCAAAAAAGTGATGCTATAGTAACATGAATATTTTAAAAAATTTTAGCTTCAACATTTAAAATGTACCCTATAGTAGGTTTCAAATTTTTTCTAAAATAACCACTAGTGAAGTACTTAGGGAATTGACAAAAATCGACCTTTTTTAGCTCTACCAAAAAAAAGACAACTACACTTCACAAGATTACATTTGTATGAATAAATGTTCAAGACAATGGTACTTCTTTGGATTCATTTTTCAAGGCAAGTTGGCTACATACTTGAAATTTTTTGGATCATTTGGAACTGTACAACATATAGGAAAAAAATAATAAGTAGAAAGAAATAGGAAATGATTTAAAATACTAAATTATTAAGAATTTATTTATGCAATTGAAAAATGTCAATCCCGATGGTTGTAATGCTGTAATAAACAATCTACATCTAATATTTTTATATTTTTCAAAAAATATGAGAAATTGAATTAAATAAAGAACTTCAATGTTTATTTTAGAGTAGAAAATTTATAACCGCCTACAAACTAGAGCTTCTAATAACTCTCATCTCATTAATCAAAATGGAATGATTCAAAACTTTCTATATATACATAAATCTAAAAAAATACATTCAAATTTTTATTTTACAAAAGAAAAACTTTTTTTAATCTACCTAGATTGTCCAATTTTTAAAAAAACTACATATCATACAATAACTTTTCAATCACGTAGTCAAGTTATGAAAATTGTTGGGCCTTAAAGAATAACCTTGTCTATATATTGTGTGAAAATTTCAAAGAAAAAAATTAAAAATTCCACTTGTAATGAATTGCCCAAAATTATTATGTTGACAAAAAAATATAGTCCGGTCCTTCAGGAATTATCATTTTGAATATAAAGGAAATAAATTCTTGAAAAAATAAAAAATATTCAATCTACAATCTACAATCTACAACAAATTATAGAAGGAATTATCAATTTTTGGCTTCAAGTTTTATTGAAAATATTCGTTTGTAAAGTAATTTGTCTTATTGTATGACTATAGATTATATCTTATAACATTTGTTTGAAAATCATCATTAAATTATTATTCTAAGTTGCATTTTATAATATCTCTTCACAATTTTGGAAATCTGAACTACCTCTTTTACTTTAAGGGGTTGAATTTATTTAGAGTGAGATCCTTGAGTATGGACCTATTAATCTAGACACAAAAAAACATCACCTACAAACTATTTATAGCATTGTACATATAAAGTAACTAAACCCAAAATCTAATTTCTTTCGACATATTTATATACACCAATTTGCAACACTTCAAAAATTCATAGTTTATTCATATGTTTTTCCAAAAATGCATGCAAAAAGAATCTAAACTCTCTTTTGGACTTCAAATAAGTTCAACTTTAATTTATATAATTTAATAGTGAAAACCAAATCAAATGATTGAAGGTATAATTACCTTACCTATTAGCAAAGATCTGCATGATACCATTGTTAGATCCAATTTTATAAGAAAATATCCCTTTGTGTCACTCAAATAAGCATAGATACGTCATCTTTTGAGTGAAGAATATGTAGTTTTTTAATATCTAGATTGTATTCAATTTAAGGACTATCCTACAACTAATGAATAATATTTTATAGTATTACTACAAAAGTTTTTTTTAAAATGAATGTAATTTTATAATGTTTTATGTACTACTTTAATTTAAAATAAACTATAAATTTGGTATATCACTATCAAACATATTAATGGAATAATTCAAATTTTCTACAAGTACTCTCCAAAACATCAATATGCTATTATTGTTAAATTATCCCCTATAGGTTGATGACTATATATTTTTTTTTTTAAATACCCGAATTGAATTTTTTTAGTACAAAAATCTATAGAGGAAAAAATGAATTTTTTGAAATCCAATCATAAGATTCTAGATTAGACTTGTATAGAAAATTTCAAAACTTTGACCAATTAGATTGTAAGGTATTAGTATTCAAAGAAAAATGAAAAAATTCTTATTTTACCTTATTGTTTTAGGTTTTTAGACTTTGAATCTTGTAAACTTATTTCTTTTGCACCACAAGGTTGGGAATATAATTTTTCATAGTAGAGAATTGAGTTTAAAATCTAGGGTGAAAATTTCCAAAAAATCCAAATTGATTTTCATTCTTTAAGAAATTGTTTTAAGAAGAAATAAATATAAGATGGAAGGAAAAATTGCATTGTTAGTAATTCTAAATTAAAATATATCCATTGAGATTGTTGTAGCAAGTAACCAACATCCTGTGGACATGTTTGTTTTGAAAGATTGTGAAAGTTGTCAACTTATTTTTTATAAGTTGTTCCTATATTTTTTTTTAGAGAGATGCCTTAATTGCATGCAACACTAAACAATATCCTTTACAACTTTCACATCACTTATTCAAATGAAATAAATAAAAGCTTTCAAAATAGATATAAATGGATTTTTTTCAAATGAATATTTTTATTCAAGTTTTTGTGAGTTATTTAGCTTTTTGAGGAAAAAACATTTTGTACTTAGGAGGTCGTAACTATTGATCACAAGTACGAATTAAAATCATAAATTGTTTATTTCAAAAGCTATTACATTTTTTAACTTTTATAAAAAAAATTCAATGAATTATAATAAAATTTGACATAATACAGATCTATACAAATTCCTAAAATAAACATTCTAAGACTTTAAACCTTTATAGATCATAGTATTAGAAATTGTAAGATTAATCTACTAATTTTGGAATACGCTTAAGCATTCAACACAAATAGTATTGCAATTCATGTAAAGAATTTTTCCCATGTGCATGCAAACTGAAGTAAGTATAATCAAAATTCTTAGAGCCTTGCTCATTTGGTGTTGATTTTTGACTTTGTCAAGTACAGTTTTGTCAATTATTTAATGACGTTGTATTGAGAGATGTTTGCCTTAGGAAATTACAAGAATTCTAGCTACGCTCAATAATGACTCAGTAACAAAAGTAGACATTGTTGTATAAACTTTTAATTTTGAATGTTGAATTTTCTACATCATTGTGGAACTACTCCCCACTCGACTACTTTGTTTTAGCTCTAGTTGGCTCACAGATCAAGGTAAGAATAAGAAACTATATGATATAAGATGGATAGAACCAATGGCATATCATGAGATATTGTCGGTGAATAAGGCTCCTAAACTTTCAAATTCATAGTCTGTTGGTCATCAACCCAACCTCACCATGAGAAAACGAGAAGTCTTGACCATATGGGTGAAGAACTTCACTTTGTGGCTATAATACAAAATAAGGCTAAGCAATGGTTTAATCCATACCGCTCACAACAATAAAAGTTTACAATGAAAAGAAAGTTATAAACCATAGTATACAATACACAAGTCTTTAATATCTTCTCCAACTTCAACTCCAAGCTCTCCAACTCCAAGCTCTCCAACTCCAAGCTCTCCAACTCCAAGCTCTCCAACTCCAAGCTCTCCAACTCCAAATTCTTCAAATTGAATTTCAACTTCAATTCTTTAGCCAAACATTAATCTTCAATCACTATTTAATTAAAAATTAAAATGAGATGAGTGATAGTTTTTTGAAAAGCTAGCACAATTTTCTACTTTTCCTCTAAATCTCAACTTATTTTAATACTTTGTCCAACTTTTGTGGCCTTTTGAAGTTTTAGCGTTTAGAATTGAAGGCAATAGATCCTTTTTCAATTTGACATATACAACTCACTCATAAAAACTTCAAATATGTTGAATAATAGCTTCATAAGAAGCTAACAAAATTTTCTACACTCTACACTTAAATATTCATAGCAAACAAAAGACCTATTTGTCTTCTATGGCCAGTCAAAATCTCTACCCCTTCACATAAAAGGCAACAGACCTTCCTTCCTTCAAACTAATACAAATCATGAATGCCAACTTCAAATCAAGCAAATGAAGTTTTTTTGGAAACACCATACCATGATGCACATCTCCTCAAATTTTCATTACCAAAATCCTCATACAACACAAGATCTCCCCTCTCTAAGATTCGGTTCCCAATTTTCTTCAAACTCCAAACTTTACACACTATTCAAACCCTTAGGGAAACTTTCCATGTCATTTCTTAAATACTAAAGGCCTCATGGACTAATCCATACTCCCCCTTTTCATGGGTGGATCTCAAAACCTTAGTCAAATGTTTTTTTTGTTTTTTTGTTTTAACTATTTTGCAAAACTCAAATAAGAAAAGTAAAATAGTCATTACCTTCTTTTTATGCAACAAAATCGAATCAACACAAATACTCGTGAAATTTTAATATGACTAAAATAAATAAACAAAATCAATATGAACAAAGACTAAAATGTCAAATATAAAGAAATTGGTCAACAAAGATGATAAAATCAACTGACATTTAGATTCAATTGCCAAGTTGTAGACTTGGTTGATTGGTTTGAAACATTGGTGGTTAATCAACTAGTATGGGTTTCAAATCTCATCTTGCTCGTTGATTGATTTGGATAATCTGTAGCTTGGCATTGCTAGTGAAGTAGGAATAAATAGTCAATTTGCTATCCCACCCTTGAGCTATGGTGTGACAAGATGCAAGGCACCTCAAGTTAATAAGCTTTTGCATTGATTTCTAAACTGTGGTTCTTACCATGACACCATTTTTTTCCTTATTGGCTTGATCATTTGATTTTTGTCTACTATTCACTTATTCAAATCCAAATCAAATCTATACAATATAAATTTTTACAAGATGCAACACTTTGCAGCACGACAACATCAAACCTTGACCATATACTAGTAATCCCTACAAGAGTTGCATTACAAACAATAAAGAGGAGGGTTTCAAAATCCTTCTTACAAATTACTACTTCTTCCATCCCAAAATGATTTTGTTGTTCAACAAAATGTTCCAGATTAAGGTTAAAAGTAACATTTAAAAAGCCCTTTTGTATTGTAAGTAGAATTTAATGCACTTCAAGCATCTTAAAGATTTTGAGTTTTAAAGTCCTTTTCAAAGTGTAGTTTTAAAATATTGAAAAGTGGAATTTTTAGAGGCATGTTCAAGGAGCATCAATGTGCATTTAAATTTTGAGTGTGAGGTCGTCATTTTGTAGGTAGTTAGTATGGGTCTAAGCCCTACAAAGTGGTCCTTTTTCACTTTCAAAGCTTCATCTCCTTCAATTGGACAACACTCAAAGAGATGCAAAAAACAAGGATGAATAGTGTTGATTGACCCCTTCAATCATTTCATTTCTCTTGACTGATGATTGCATGGATGGAGGGAGAATTAGTGTTTAGACTTGTTTGCTAATCCCAAATAGCAAGCAAAATCCAAATTTGACTAATTTGCAATATGACAAAGTAGAACAAAAAGATCATTTGGAGACAAAGGGAGTATGAAACAAGTTACATAAGTCCCTTTCAAGCTTGAGTTTGTTGTTGTTAGCCCAAGAGGTTTAATCCTTGAATGGCCCTTTGGTTCCTCTTGTATGCCACCATATCCATCAAATACAACCAGATGCAAATTTTCTTTTGTATTATTTCACTTGGATTTGGGAGTTGAACCGATCCGATTGGGAGCATGTGTGCTTTTGGTTACAAAGAATTTTTTACAAGGTCCTTCATTGTCAAAGTGCAGAGAATTTTCAAAAATTGCGCTACCAACAACACCGTGGTGTCTTGTACATAATTGTTTTGATTTTTATAAAATCGGACTGCAAAACTCTAGAAGATCGCTTCAGTGGATGGCATTCCAATGATACAATGAGTGCTCAAAAAAATCTCGCACTGAAATTTGCAATAGCACAATCAATGTGGTGTTTACGTTGGTGTATGCGATAAGCAATGGAATGCAACAGATCACTTGCAAGAACGTGTTGCGTTGGTGTTGTCATTGTTATGTGCAATTGCTTATTGGTGTGGTACAATGCTTCAAGAAGACATGTTGGCATAGTAAAGAGTGGCCACAATAGTGGGAGAATAATTGTTTTTAGCAAAAACTCAACTTGACAACATTTCTAGCAAATTGGACACACCCAACCACCATTGATAAAAAAAACATGTAGACATATGCACTATAGTGCACTAAGCGTATTTCTTTCTCTAGCCATTGTCCTACATTCATATCTCAAATTTCAAAATTTGCAATGTAGCATTAATGCAACCAACTTTGTTGTTTGCCCCAAACTTTAAATCCACCTTCATTCATACAAAGCAATACATGAAAAAGGTGCACATATGGAGGGCCTTCAAGTTGTTTTAGGATTAAGATGCACTTGGAGTTGCACAAGCAAAGTATGATAGGATAAATCCAAATCAGTCACAAGAATCAAAGCCTTCTTTATGAAGAATGAGATTGTAAAGGAGGTTGCAAGAAGGGGATTGAAGGAGATGGACTACCATGAAGCTATAAGAAGATTGAACATTGAAGTACAAAGTAAATTTTTTTATCAACTTCAAAGACCAAAATTTTAGATTCAACAATTTGAACACATTGTCAACTTTAGATAAATATTAGGAAGCAATAGAACTTAAATCAACAACCTTCTCTACAAAAATGAGCATCTTATTCTCAAAATCTAGAAGTATTATCTTTTAACCTGTAAATGCCCAAGGTACCAAGTTTTGATGTCGACAATAATTTGAAGTTAAATAAAATCTAATCAAATTGCTATGTCTGGAAGTTTATAGTTTTGAAAAATTCTTTTTGAAGTCTAGATTTAATATGAAAAATCCAATTTTGAAACTGATTGATTATGAATTTTCTATTCTTACTTTTGTGCAAGGGTGTCCATTGCAATCTTGACTTTCCATAGTGTTGAGGGCTCTTGGAAATGACCCTCAAATACTGACTAGATCTTGAAGAAAAAAATCACATTAGAAATTCATTTAAGAAAATTATAGATTAGATAAATTTGGGAGCCATAAGTTGATTGAAGTTGTGCATGTTAGGCCCTTCATCCTCATTGTTATTTGGTAACCAAATATTAAGATTTGACATTTGAAAAGAGAATCGAAAGACTTCACCTTCCTAATCGAGCATTACAATCTTTCAGTCCACAAGTGATGTTGTTGTGTTTTCTTTTCCCATGTGATTATTAACATGTCTTGTTTGAATTTGTACAATTACAAATTTAAAAAAATTAATACAACTAATCATAATGTTGGCTTTTAGTTCAATGTGGAGCAATTTCCTAGGAGCTCACAAAAGGTCTTGGGCTTCTAGGGGTTAAGATCAGTCTTGACAAAGTCTTAAGTGTGGCCATACTTTCGGTTAAAGGGGGCTGGGTCCTTCCAGGGTTCAAAGAGTGAGGCCAAAACACCTGTAAAATCTCATGCTCGATGAGAGAAAACAGTATGTGATACTAGAGAATGTGTTAAAAGAGGCCAGGGATGGACGTGAGTCAGAATGAGAGCCACATTCAATGCACCTGCCAAAGCTCCCAAATAAGTATCAATTCCTCAGCTCCATCAATCGTCTTTTTCGCCCTCAGACCTACAGCATGTCTCCACTATAATCTTCAACAGTGTAGATCTCAATCCCACTCAGTCCAACTGGCACCTGTGTCCAGTTCCCACAAGCTCTGTCCATTTTCGAAGCCGCTGTAGTTGGTTACACTTGTAGTTGAATAAAGCACATACTTCGAAATAGAATTATGCTGTAGTGAGCAAGTCCCCTTCTCATACCACAAGTCCAGTCCTTGGGAGTGCCAAAGGAGACGAGCAATTCAGAGTCTCACTCCAAAAGTCTAGTCTTTGGTGTGAGAATTAGGAGTGCCTGCAGAAGAAAAAGGAGAGTTCAAAACCCAGTGCGTCCCAAAATTTCACAAGGCGGCTGCTGATTTGGAGCAAGAAGAACCGCGCTCGGTGCAACTTGGTATCGAATCGTCGGGCAGGAGTTGCAAGGTATGGCACACCCCCAGTGATCATTCTCAATTGAAAAAGCAACACTTCATCCTGCACGGCTGAAGTGCCAAGTCCCTCTCTTCATTCTTTTACTGAGTTCTGATTAGGTGGGTTCAGTCCTTGTCATGAGCAGTGATCCCCTGATTGGTTTCGAAGGATAGGGGGCTCTTATTGAGCTCGAATCAATTCCTTGATTTGAATGGTAAGGGCGCACGTTTCATGCGCCAGAGGAGAACATTTCAGGGGGAGGGGGGGTCTTCTGTGCAGCGCTTGGCCCGGCTTGGATTCCTCATTGTCTGAATTGCACAAGTACGTTGTACGTAGCCCAGTATTGCACCCAATGGATAAAAAAAATACAAAACTTTGCGCTGAAATCTTACTTTCATGCAGGTTCAGGAGCTACCAAACTTCCCATCAAACAATCGCAGTCCAGTCTCCGTAGATTGTTGACTCTGCATCCATGGCACTGCAAATCACTCCTCTCACGAAAGCCTTCGGCGCCACAGTGGAAGGCATATCACTAGCGGACCCACTGCAGCCAGAACTCGAAAAAGCCATCAACGAAGCCTTGCTCCAGTACCAGGTAAGAAAAACTGGCAATTCTCGGTTGAAATGGAAAAAACGTGTGCAGCAGTACACAACCACTGCCAAAATCACCACGACTAGCAAAATGACCACTTGCTGATCACTTCATTTTCGCAATTGAAAAATTGGCTATTGTGTTCAGGTGCTCTTCTTTCGAAACCAGCCGATCACTCCCAAGCAACAACACGAATTCGCCAAGCACTTCGGAGACTTACACGTCCATCCCCTCTACCCGAACTTCGGCCCCGAGCTTGAGGAAATCATGATCCTAGACGCCGACGGAGACCACCCCGCGGACAACGACCACTGGCACACGGATGTCACCTTCATCGAGACTCCGCCCATGGCCAGCATCCTCAGCGGCAAGCTCATCCCGCCCGTGGGAGGGGATACCCTATTCGCCAGCGGCATCGCAGCCTTTGAAGCACTCTCGAAGCCCTTGCAGGTACTGCACGAATCGCTAATACAGATCATTCTTGGCTAATGGAGAGAAAGAACAGCAGCTAATACAGTAGGTTGTAATGCATGATTTTGTGAAAATGAGCGAAAGATGTACCAATTGCTACAACCTTATTCACAACCCTACAGTTTTCCACCTAATTGAGAGTCGAAAGCTAAAGGAATATTCTGATAATTTTGGAAATACATAACATACCTGATGGCCAGTCACTGAGGTGTACTACCAGTAAGGAACTTTCTTGTGTGAAATTCAGGATTCAGGAATTTCAGAAAGAATTCCCGGTATCTTACTCGTTTATTGAAGCAAATGGCATGAATACTAAGGAACACAACAGAGTACAGATACATATACACTCGTACCTTGTTCCTATTACGACATTTTTCTACGATTGGAAATTCATAAGAACATCATTCATTGCCACCTGCTTAATTGCACTGTCAGTAAGAAAATGATTTGGTGAATTTCCCGGCCCCTGAATGTCCTGTATAAAACCAAATGGCACGAATACGATAGAGTACATATACAGTCGTACATTGTTGCTGAATTCGTTCGTTTTGGAAACATATAAAGAGCATCACTGATTGGCAACTGCAGTACCAGAGAGGGAAATACTTCGTAAAAATTCAGGATTCAGGAAGGAAATTCCGGTAACTTACTCTCACTCACTAAATCGAATGGCATTAATACTAAGGAACGCAATAGTGTACATACGATACACCTTGTCGCTAATCCAACAATTTTGCAGGAGTTCCTCCTCGGGCTCCACGCGGAGCACAGCTTCGTCAAGCAATTCTCCGCACCGCGTTACCACTTCTCCGGTCGCGGGGACCCCACGTCCCTCTGGCAAAACGCCGTAAAGAAGAACCCTCCCGTGGTCCACCCCCTGATTCGCACCCACCCCGTGAGTGGACGGAAGGCGTTGTTCGTGAGCGAGGGCTTCCTGACTCGGATCGTGGACGTGACGAAAGCCGAGAGCGACGCGTTGCTTGGGTTCCTGTTCGCGCATGCGACCAAGCCGGAGTTCACGTTGCGGTGGAAGTGGCAGAAGGACGACATTGCGTTTTGGGATAACCGGGTCACGCAGCACTATGGAGTGGCGGATTACCTCCCACACCGAAGGGTCATGAACCGCGCCACGATTCTCGGGGACAAACCGTTCTAAGGGGAGAGGGATCCGAGACCTTGAAGGCGTCCGAAAACCAACCCTAATTTGGGTCGATGGCGCTTTCGGGGGACGGACTCCAGCAATCCCTGAGTTTCGGGGCGCAGGCGCTTTGAAGGTCAGACAATTGCAATCTCGGAGACTTGCGAATATAGAACCCTGATTTCTTGCGTTTCGGAGACAAGAGAAGCATTTATATTACAGATTACTGCAATCTTGGAGGCTTGCGACTACAAGCCCTAATTTCTGGCATTTGGGAAACAAGTCAAGCATTATATCATACACAAGACAAGGCTTCAATGGACAGACTGCACTGCTGCGATCCCACGGAGATAAATCCTAATTTCGGGCATGCTCGAGAAGGGCCTTTCTGGGACGAACAAAGCTACTGCAATGCCGAAGGCTTTCGAAACTAAACCCTAATTGAAGGTGTGAGATTCTCGGTTTAGCTTTAAAGTATGAGCCTTTAAAGTATGCGCCTTTTACCCTTCTAAAAGCCTACATGCACGAAAGTGCTATTTGTCTTACCGTAGTAGCCTAATTGAATTGAATGTTCATTAAAGTTCTCACGAATGTTTTTGAATGATCCTTGAAATTGTCATGAATGTTTTTGGAAAGTAAGTAATCTTTTCTATTCGATAGTAGGATTGGATGGCTTTTTAGGAGGCTTTTTATTTTTTTTCTAGAAAATATAAAGGAAAGGTTGTAATTTCATTGTATTTTGCCAATGTTTAAAATACGAACAAACTTTGTCATTTGATATGGGAGTGCCCTAATTTCATTTCCTTGCACTTATAAAGCTATTTGCATCCAAGGATTATTCATTTATTCATTTGACAATGTGAATTATTTTGTAGTAATTTAATAATTTAGTGATTGTTTGTCATTTACTAAAAAGACAAGAATGATTTTCAAATATTCCTTCAATTTTTTGGTATTATCTTTTAGCAAATTATGCTTACAAACAAATCTTTGCTCTGATGAATAGAAGTTGTACATTTAAGGTAAAAATTAGTAGAGCTCAATTTGAAAAACAACCAGCAGTACAGTGTAGTTACCTTAGAATTTATTTGCATTCGTTGAAAAACTTTAGTCCATGTTGGTAGGATTATAGATATATACTTAAAATTGGCACAAGTATAGTATTTGATTTCTAGGGAATTGATAGAAATTATTTTTTTGCCTTGCAAAAAAAAAGGGTAGTTGTATTTCACAAGGTTACATTTGTATACATGGGTAGTGCTTCTTTCAATTCATTCTTGAAGTTGACTATGTGCTTGAAAACATTTTAATCATTTGAAATTGTACAATGTACAAAAAGAAAATAGTGCATAAAAAGAAATAGAGAATGATTCAAAATATTAAATTGTTGAGAATTTTGTTATCAACTTGAAAAATGCTAATTCCAATGGTTGTAATGTTGTGATAAACAATCTAAATCCAATAATTTTATTGTTTTCAAAAAATATTGAAAACTGAGTTAAGTAAAGGACTTCAATGTTTATTTTAGAGTAGAAAATCCATGTTTGCTTGCAAACTAAAACTCCTCATAACATTCATCTCATTAGTTAAAATGGAATGATTGAAAACTTTCCATGTATATATAAATCTAGGGGAAAAATAATTCAAATTTTTGATTTTTTTTACGGGACCCAAATTGCTTTAATTAAGAAAAAACTACATTTCAAACAATAAATTTTCAACCATTTAGTCAAAAGTTATGAAACTTGTTGGTCTTTGAAAAATAAACTTGTACACATGTTGTGTACTGAAAATTTAAGATAAAAAAATAAAAATTCTACTCATAGTGAATTACCCAAAATTGCTATATTGCCAAAAAAAATCCATAGTTTGGTCCTTTGGGGGTTAATATTTTGAACTTAAAGGAAATAAATACTTGAAAAAATCACAAATATTCAATCTACAACAAATTACAAAAGGAACTATTAGATTTTGACTTCAAAATTTATTGAAAATATTAATTTGCAAAGTAATTGATCTTATTGTATGGCTATAGATTATATCCTACAACTATTGTTTGGGAGTTATCATTAAGTTATTATTCTAAGTTGCATTTTTGTAGTTTTATAGTATATCTTCACAATTTTGGAAATCTAGACTACTCCCTTATTTTTAAGGAGTTAAATTTATTTGGAGTGATTTCCTCAAGTGTGGACCTATTAGTGTGGGTTTAGAATAGTATCACCTACAAAACAATTCATACCATAAAAAGTATGTATAAAGTAACTATACCTCAAATCTGATTTTTTTGAACATATATATTCACACCAACTTGCAACACTTCAAAAATCCATAGTTTAATCATAAACTAAAAAAAAACACTAGTTGCAATATGAAAAAATCTATGAAATTTCTATTTAGAGTAAAGGAATAGAAAGCATTAGAAATAGAATCTTGGAAAAAATATTCCTAGGGTTCCAGAACTAGTTTAATATCAAGAATTAAATGAATATTCAAGAAGTTAGAGTAGAATGAAGTTTAAAACAAAAGTAAGGGGGAATTAGATGAAAGTCAACCAAAGTTGACCAAACTAAGTCAAATTCAAAATATAGATAGACAATTAAAAATAAAAAATAATCCAAAAACTAAAAGCAAATTTCATTAGCTAAAGCATTAGAAATTGATAGATGAAGTTTTAGAGGTTAGTCACGAGGTTAGTTTAAGGGGCAAACTTCATCCACAAATATCTTCTAGGGAATTAGGTCAAAACTAGATTTTTTTACAATTATGAAAGGGCAAAATCAACCCTACAACTTAGGCTACCTAACTTTTTCACTTGACTAATCCACATTAGCCCCTAGTTTTGGTTGTCGTAGCCAAAACTAGGCATGTTACTAATTTTTTTGAATTGATTAGTATTTGCCACAAGGAAAGTGTAGGAAGAAATCAACAACTAAAGATCAATTGATAGGAGGTGTAACTAGATTACATATTTTAGACACCCACTAGAATTTTCATACGACAAAGTAACTTACTAACTTAATTGTGTTTGTGTTATTCCAAGGGTGGGAATAAAGTACCCACACATGTAATCCCATATTGGTTGTTGGAAAATAGATTGAAAATATTTATAAAATAAATTTAAACAAAAACACCTTTTTATACATATTAAAAAAATTATTAATTAGGAGATACTTGATGAAAAAGAAAACTACTAGAAATTTTTACAAAAAGTAAAAATTATTAATTAAAATAGTAGGAACATTGATAAACAACAAGTATTGTTTTCTAGTTTCAATGTAATTTTTGAAAATTAAATTTAAAAAAATTATAAATTTATTTTTATATCTTTCTTACTTGCAAAATAAAAGTCTTTATAATTTTTACTTCATTATTTCATATTGAATGGTTCAAATGCTTTTGTATGGAATTCAATTTGTACAATTGAATAAAATTATTTTATCTTATTTTAGAATGTAATTTTAGAATCTTGATTTGACATTGAATTTTTTTTAAATTATAAATTCTAAAATATTTATTGAAATGATGTAAAAAAAATACTTTATGTGTAAATTAACCCTCAAAAGACAACCCATGACCTCATATTTAGGCTTCTTAATCTATCACTTTGTTTGCTACTTTTTTGCACTTTTATATGAATGAAAATTTAGTTTTGTATTTCTTAGATATGTAATTATATGTCTTCTTTCATTCATAAAAATTGGAAATTGTTGTTAATTCTTTGAGGAAAAGGTAAAAAAAATTATATTAATTACAAAATATATTTAAAGTATATGAAAATTTCACTATAGGTATATATTATAGGTTATAACATGATGGTATAAACTAAAGTTATCATGTCATTTTAATATTATAAAATTAGCTAACCATAAATGTTGGCCTAAATTTCAAATTCCCAAAAAATATTGAATTTTCAAAAGTTTTCAAATTTTGCAATTAGACTAGAAACCACACTTTAAAAACTTTGCTTTATTAGTTATAAATCTTCTTATTTTAAATAATTAATGAGTCAATTGAGAGGGAATATTGAATACTATTTATTTGAAATAACTCCCCTTCTAATTATTTTTCATCATTACAAAATTCGTATCACTATAGAATTTTCTTTTTGAAGTAATGAATTCAATAGGATATTGTTTCTACCAACATAAATTTTAAGAAATTACAATGAGGCAAAAAGATGCAAACAACCCCACTCAAACTTGCTTGTATACTAAATTGATTTTGAAAAGTCCTACATTGTTGATCTAGAATTAAAGAAACATAAATTCCATCCCTATACCATTGATTAAAAATAAGACTTTTATCAATTTGAACCTCTACCATTGATTTGTTCCTAAAAAAACTTGAAATCCTTCTTGTTGCAATTGATTTTGAAAAAATCCAAAGTTGATGGTCACATACAAAGATAAATTAGTAGGAAGATACCAATAATATATCAAATATAATAAATATTTTTTGTTTTGGGGTGATGTTTTTGGCTAAATCCTAACTAATTGTTAAATGGAGTGTGTGGATGACAAATTGGGTGTTTCATTTTTTTGTTTTTGTTTTTGGAACTCATTGTGTTTGAGGGTTTGAGCACATATAAATTTTGTGAGTAGATTATTTCCATTTATGGTCACTTTGCTTATTTAATACAAAAGAAAATTGCAGTAAACACTATTAACCCCTAAAGTTCCTTGACTACGTTTTCATCAAAAGCACTACAAAATTGCAATTCTAGTAGAAGTAACAAATTTTGGAAAAAAAAATATTTTTGGAAACATATAACTATAGGACTTATAGTATGTTGACTTGAAAACATGCAAAAAAATTTCATAAATTTCCACCTCATGGATTGCAAGATATGAGCTTTCAAATTCAAAGGAATCATTTTTGTGGTTATGCAAAAAATTGGGTAGCTACACTTTACGAGGTCACATTTGTATGAAAAAATGTCCATGTTGGTGGTGCTTTTTTGGATTCATTCTTCAAGGCAAGTTGGCCATATGCTTGAAAAATTTCCACAACATATAAGAAAAAAATAGTAATTAGAATGATGTAGAGAATGATTCAAAATATAAAATTGTTAAGAATTTTTTTATGGAATTAAAAAATGTCAATCCCAATGGTTGCAATGTTGTAGTAAACAATCTACATCCTATGATTTTATTTTTTACAAAAAATATTGAAAATTGAATTAAGGACTTCAAAGTTTATTTTAGAGTGGAGAATGCATAAGTGCCTGCAAACTAAAACTCCTCATAATTTTGGACTCCTTGATCAAAATGGAATGATTAAAAGCATTTTATGTATACATGAATCAAAAAATCCAATTTCAAATGTTTGTTTATGAAAAAAATGATTTTTTTCTTATTTGTCCAGATTGCCCATTTATGATAAAAAAAAATAACACATTAAGCCATAATTTTGACTCATATTTTCAAATGTCCCAAATTCTAGTGCACATGAAAGATATTCCTTGTTAACACCATCTATTAAAGTTTGGGCCAAAAACATGGAAATCTCCAAATTCGTGTACCTACTTGAAATTGTTATGTTGCTAAATTTAGCACATTGGTTCTTTTGGATTTAAACATGATTCAAGGTATTAAAGTTTAGCATTATTTTTATTATCATAAACTTTTGTTGGTTTGTTTGTTCTAGGTGATATCAAGTCTCTTTTTTCTTGAATCAAGGATACTATAATCTAATTAAAGAAAGCCAAAGGTGTTTTGGGAAGAAAAATTTGAGTGGATACTCTTTTCAGATTTCTTTGGTAGTGTTATGTTGCAATGCATTGAGTAACATAAGAAATTTATACACTGATTTAGATTTGATATCAATAAAGTTTATTCTTGTACCCATAGGTCTTTCCATAGCTTTATACATCTCTAGTAAATCACTCATGCTTTTGTTACCATGAAAGTGATGCAAACAATATCATGTGCATTTATTATCTTTAAAACTTGAGGGATTTTATGTAGGTGCCTAGATGTACTTAATTGTATAATTTAGGGTTTAGAGATTTTGCATATAGTTTGTGTGCCATGATTAGAGAAACTTCTCTAACCATGCAAAGATTGTAAGGTTGTTCAAGATTTCAATTGCACTACGGTAGAACCACCCATTCCCAACCAAGGATCCATATCCAACATTTAGGATGTTGCTATTTTCAACCAAGGATCCATATCCAACATCTTGTCAAATGTACCACTTTTATAATTTATGTGTGGATTTTACTAAATGACAATTTATTTAAGACACACTCACAATTTAATACAATGAACGTTATTTAGAATAGTGTATATTTGATGAATGTCTATCACATGCACTCAAAAGAAATACTTCATGCATTACTTTGCAAGGTTTGGTGTCAACTAGTAGATACTCAAATGTTTTACATTTCAAAAAATGAAAGACCCTATTACCTTCCAAGGATGATCAAATTTAAAATATTTGAATTCAAGCTTCAAGCAAAAGGTCTTAAATAAACAAGGAAAAAGTTGAAAAATAAAAAATTAACCAATTTCTCCAAAAAGACTGTAGTTAAAAGCCTTGGCATCATTGTTTGGGAGAAGGTCAAATACCCTCGGGAACTTTAGGTTGGATTTTGAATAGGGGTGATTGCAAGAAAGACTAATCCTATTTTGCATCATAATTAGCCTCCTAGAGTTGTCATTGGCCATAACTTTTGAAAAATGAAGACCGTGTACATGAAATTTTCATTGAAGATGGCTAATTTGGAAGTGTTGAGATTACTTATTTTTTAAGAAATTTTGAAAAACTTTTTATAATTAAATTTCAATTTAGCTGATTTGTCACTTTTAGGGTTTAGGGTTTTTTAATACTGTAGAGTATCAAAAAATAATGATGTAGAGTTGAAGTTTCTTTAGGCCATTCCCACACTAGATGGGCACATGTCTACTAAAAGAAACTGAAGAATACATTATTTAATGCCCTCTATATGTGTGCTAATAGGACTCCCTTATGAGAACACTTCTGGACATTGAAGATGGTTTTGAGATCATTCTTTTGGTAAAATCTCTTCATCATAAAGTTTTCCTACATGGATAATTTTTATTTTCTTTAAAAAATATATGTCTTATTTTTTACAAATTAAAATGTCAAAGTACCTATTTTCTTGAGATTTTGCACTTTTCTAGTTCTCCTACTTAGAAATTTTTCTATGCTTTTCCTTCCTAGGGTACCTTCTGCTTAAAGGTTTATACATTGCACTTATTTTTTATAATTAAAAAGAAATCTAATTTCAAGGTACTCCCCAAAAGATCAGAAGTACACTGCAAAAAGCTACCAAAACTGTTTGGCCTTTCTTGCAACTACCCTAAGCTTATATGACCTCAATTTTTGACATGATTTTTGAAATGTTGTTTAAAGATAGAAAATTACATTAATTTTAATGAATAAATTTCATTTAAAAATTTTGAGGTTGTCTATTTGGATCTTTGTTGGTGTCACAATGCTCTAAAACTTATTGAGGCACTTTACTGCAACTACAAACGTTACCCTAATTTTTACAAAAAATTTTACTACAAGTTGGTTAATTTCTAAAAGTTTACCAAAGCTAGTTATAGCAGTTGACTAAACTAATTTTTGAAATCCAAAAAGTTCAAAAATTTATATGCAATCTCTAAAGGTCCCTATATACTAAGTGAATGCTCGTATTTTTACTTTGTTCTTTCCATAAGAAGGTTAGGTTGTTATATTAGATGGATAGGAAATCTTTTAGTTGGTGTGGAATCTTGACAAATCAATTGTATCGTTAGGCTCTTGGCATATTTTAATTTTAAAAGCACCTATCTTTAGTCTTCAGTTGTGCTTTTCTTCATATTTCTTGAGTTTAGATTCTACAAGGTTGATTCTAATTTTTAGCCTTTTCTTACAGTCAATGGCTAATAATTTTGATTTAATCTAATATAAAGGAAGAGAATGAGCTTTTTTCAACCTAAAGGACTTATATCATATAGAATATTGAGACTCGTCTTTCAACCAAGTTTTTGACATATACATGAGAGGTTTAGACTTGGTTGTAATTAGAAAAGCATGTTTTGCACTTGATCCTTTGTATTATTGCACACTAGACCTATGCTTTGTTTAACCCCTAAACATCCAGAGTCATCTCCAAAATTGATGGTTTGGGAAAAATCATTATAAAGCACTATTTGGAAGAACATTTTGGAATTGATTTATGAATAAGAGTTATAGATTTAGAGTTTTAGATTCCATCCATATGGGTAGATTCACTAATGCTTTTACCAATATAATTTATAAATTTTGAAACAAAAATTTTAAAATTCCTTCTAAATTCAATTAGAAACAAAATATTATCAATGTAATAAAACTTATTGCAATGGATTTGAAATTTATGTTTCCTTAACATGGTGATTTTTTGAAATTTTTGTCTTCTTAAAATTTGTCACATCATTTTTGCAAATCCTATTTTGAACTATAATTAATGTAATTTTGGCTTAGTTAATCACTTGACAAAGTTCCACATTTGTAATTTTATTTGTAAAATATGTATCCTACTAACACCACATCCAACTACTAGATAGGATAAGAACTTGATGAAGTATCTTCAAAAATTGGGATGACTTCCATCCAAGCAATAATGAAAAAAAAACAAGAATATAACTCTATTCATTGTCTAGAAATTGGATGTTGGAGCACTTAAGATTTAAAACTCCTAACTTGCCTAATAGTGAGAGATTGGAGTACTTTAGTCATTCTAATCTTTTAAGGGCAAAATTTTGTAGTGACTATAAATACTTCGCCATTTGTTGTCTATCATTCTTTTGAGGGATTTTTCTTTTATAAAATCTACTAATGAATGCGGTGCAAAACAAAAACAAAAACAAGTTTGAGTCCTTAGTGACATATGGATAGTATCATTGTAGTTGCAAAACAGTTAGCAACTACATGCATGAAAGAAATTTACCTACTAACTATGATTGTACAAGCTTGGAAGGATAGATTCAACTTCTAAGTTGTAACTCCATTTGGTGACTCAATTAGCCTACATATGTCTACTTGTACTCCTCATCTTAATGATCTACTAAGCTTGTGAAGATGAAATATAACCCTTTTGTCTTCTACAACTTGAATGATCTGAATGACTAGTCATTGACCAATCTACAATGATTCCAAATACTAATACACATGTAATTGTTGACATCCTAAACAACTAAGATTGTAGTCAAAAACTCATATTTTTCTATGAGTGTTACAACTCACACAAGGCCAAAATAATCAAGCCACTAGTCAAATGAAAATGGGGCTAAATTTTTGATAATTTTTTTTTAAAATTTATTATATTTAATGAATATCCAATTGAATTTTTTATACTCATAGCTTTTAAAAAGTAACAAGGTACTTGCATACCAAAAGATATCACTTATTATTGTTTATCATGGTAGTCTCTTACACTCTTACAAAGTTGAGTCAAAGATGAAAACCCTCATAAATCTAAATGCATGAGAAAATTCAACTTTTAGATATCTTTTGAATGTTGCATCAAGAACAAACACCCTCAAAATCCAAGTGCGTAAAAGACTTCATCTCTTTGATGTCCTTGGGAAGTTGAATTAAGGATGAACATCCTCTCAAATCCAAGTGCATGAGAGGCTTCAACTTTTTTATACCTTTAGGAAGTTGAGTCAAGGATGAACAATATGCCAAATCCAAGTATATGAGAGACTTCAATTCTATAATACCTTTGGGAAGTTGAATCAAGGACAAACACCCTCACAAATCCAAGTGTATAAGAGACTTCAACTCTTTGATACCCTCGTCAAGGATGAACACCCTCGTAAGTACAAGAACATGAGAGACTTCAACTCTTTAATACCCTTGGGAAGTTGAATCAAAGATGAACATCCTCGCAAATAGAAGTGCGTAAGTGACTTTAACTCTTTGATGCCTTCAGGAAGTTGAATCAAAGATGAACAATATGCCAAATACAAGTGTGAGAAACTTCAACTCTTTGATACCTTTAGGAAGTTGAGTCAAAGATGACCTCGATGATAAATCCAAGTGTGTGAGAGACCTCAACTCTTTAACACACTCGGGAAGTTGAATTAAAGATGAACATTGTGACAAATACAAGTGCATAAGAGACTTCAACTCTTTAATACCCTCGGGAAGTTGAGTTAAGGATGAACACCATGATAAATCTAAGTGTATGAGAGACTTTAATTATTTGATATCCTTAGGAAAATAAATCAAGGATGAACACTGTGACAAATCGAAGTGCATGAGAGACTTCTATTCTTTGATACTTTCGGGAAGTTGAGTCAAAGATGAACACCATGACAAATTCAAGTGTATGAGAGACTTCAACTCTTTGATACCCTCGAGAAATTGAGTCAAAGATGAACACTGTGATATATATAAGTGTGTAAAAGACTTCAACTCTGTGATACCTTCAAAAAGTTAGATCAAGGATGAACACCCTTGCAAATACGAGTGCATGAGAGACTTCAACACTTTGAAACCCTTAGGAAATTGAGTCAAGGATGAATACCATGACAAATTCAAGTGCGTAAGAGACTTCAACTCTTTGATATCTTCATGAAGCTAGGTTAAGGATAAATACCCTTGCAAATCCAAATGCATGAGAGACTTCAACTCTTTGATACCCTTAGGAAGTTGAATCAAGGTTGAACATTGTGACAAATTTAAGTGTGTGAGAGACTTCAACTCTTTGATACCCCTGAGAAGTTGAGTCAAGGATGAACATTGTGACAAATCCAAATGCATGAGAGACTTCAATACTTTGATACCCATAGGAAGTTGAGTCAAAGATCTACAACCTTCCAAATCCAAGTGTGTGAGGGAGGTCAATTCTTCAAAGTTTAGAAGCTTACATTTATCTCCAATAGATTTGTACAAGTTCAACAATTGTAACTCTTTCATACTTGAGAAGAAGCCTTTGGGGATCACCAATCTCTTGATATCCTTTGTAGGCAAAATCTTTTATAGTAAACACACTTGAAGAATTGGTAATTCAAGGTTGTTGGGGAACTCATGAAAGGTACAACTTATCAAGGACACAATCTTGACATCTTTTCTTATTGTTGGAAAGGTTTCAAATACCTTTTCTACTTGAAAATAACATTGAGATGCCCATTCATCATGTTTAGCCTTGCTCGGGATGTGATTTGCAAGGTCTCGTAGAACATCATGTATTTGAATACATGTCAATTAGGGATTAATCAACTAAATTAATCAAAATAGATATACCAATATCTCTTATTTCTTGGGCACTATTCCCGGCAACCATATGTTAGCATATCTAATTGACTTACAACCACCAAAAATTAATCATTTCTTTGCTTAGTACTTTTGCATATAAACCATTTGTCATTATATATTAACTTCAAACAACTAGTCTATTTGACTCTTTCAACTACTTACATAACCTTATATTGCATTCAATAATCTTTCCTTTAAGACAGGCAATTTGACTACAACGACAATCATTACCATACTCAATTAATTAGACAAATATTTCCATAATTAATCCTTGGTGTTCCATTGTTTACATAGAACCATAACATCCTAGATAAATCAATAAAAACGCATGAATAATTGTCTTTATTTAGACTATTGGACTAGATATTTAGTGATTCAACATTCATCAAATTAACCCTTAAAATATTTTTTGTTGGAAACTTAAACATAAAACACAACCAAGAACTGAATTCATGTCTATTAGACCTTAAATTGAATTTTAAAAAACATCACCAATCATTGGTATGTCAATTTGCTTAACACTCACAATCTATTCGACTTCAAATATAAGTTTCCACTCATGAATATACCAAAAAGACTATCACATCCAACACTTAACAAAGTCCAATTGACTATAAACCACCTAACATAGTTGGCTAATAGGCTATTGACTCAAGTCTAAGTACCACTAATCAATGGCAAATATAAAAGATCAGTATCATCACAAAAAGAACTTAACTATGGACACTAGATCAAGAAAATAATTTTTACCGTCAATTAGACAATTGACAAATCCAAGGAAATACTTACCCAAAGATGTCTATTTGATCAATACAACCAATTGTCTTTCAACTTTGTATGTCCATGGTCCATTTGACCTCAATCAGCCTTCTTAGTCATTGACAATTTGACCACATACGCTCTCACAAAGATTAAAGATAAAATCGTCAATCATTGACTAATTTCTTCACTATGTGATTGTTGACTAATTGACTCGACAACAAAGCTCTCATTCACAAATTAAGAATTGTTTTCCTCCCTACAACATCGTCTATTTGACATCAAAGTTGACATAACAATTTTAACACAGTTTCCTCTCAACTTGACAAATAGACTAAACATCAACATGAAAAAAATGCCAATCATTGGCTTAAATTAAAGTTATCATACTTACAAAATCTCACTCAACAATGCTCTCACAACAAGACTATTAGATTGATAACAAAATAATAGATAATGCCAATTCTTGGCTAATTGTCATGCTCTCTAAAACTAGCCAATCACTAGCACAATTAACAATTTGACATGCTCACACAAACACACCTTTGTTCAAGAAATGAATAAGTCAATTTGACCTACATACACAATTCATGGCAATTAGACAGAATACAAAGAATGAAATGAAAGCTGAAGTTGATTAACTTGACTATTTGTCTCCTTCGCTTTACTTGATTACACACATAGACAAGACAGACAATTTGACAAGCTCACCGCCTATGACGATTAGAATCTTCTGGTGACTACCTTGAGATATGGCCACACCTAGATTTAGCAATTGTCTTTTGCTACAATGGTATATGCCTTCTTTGGTAGGTGTTCAAACCATCATTCCTTCATAATTGCTGAACCTAGATGGTTCTAATATTGGCAAAAGTTACTATAGGTGCTTACTTAGAGAAAAATTTGGGACTATTCATATCTCTCTAAAATTGAAAACTATTTTATGGAGTTTCAATTTTATGGATTCTTAAGCACTAACAATTGTCTATCATAATACAAGGAAATGTAGGCAACTTTATAACACTATCAATGTTGCAAGTGCTTCTAATGACAAAGGATTGATAATCAATTGTTTTTTTGAGTGGGATCATAGTAATAGGAATTGTAAGATTAATCTATTAATTTTAGGTTACAAGCAAGCACTCAATACAAAAATTATGACAATTCATATAAAGAATTTCTTTCCATGAGTATGCAAATTAAAATAAATCTAATTGAAATTCTCAAAGCCTTACTCATTTGATATTGATCTTTGTCTTTCTCAAGCATAGTTTTGTCAATTGCTTAATGAAGTCAAACTTTGACTACACACCAACAACCTTCAAATTTTGACTACACACCAACAACCTTCACAAAAGCCATTATAGACAATAAAGAAAAGGATTTTGAAATCTTTCTTACAAATTACTACTCCCTCCATCTTCAATGATCTTCTTGTTTGACAAAATATTTTGGATTAAATTTATAATAACATTTTCAAAACCTATTTTTTGATGAAAATAGAATTCAATGCACTCCTAGCATGCTAAAGACTTTTCAAAGCCCTTTTTGAAGTGTAGTTTTCAAATATTAAAAAGTGGATTTTTTTTGGACATTTTCAAAGAACACCAATTAGCACTTAAATTTTGAATGTGTAGTTGTCATTTTGTAGATTGCTAATATGAGCCCAAGACCATGTGTCAACTACTATTCCACCTCCCAAAGCTTCATCTACTTGAATCAAGCAACACTCAAAAAGATGCCAAAAATAAGAACAAATAGTATTGATTGGCCCCTTCAATCATTTCATTTGTCTTTTGATTGATGATTGCATAGATGAAGGGGAAATGGTTGCTTAGAGTTGTTTTGCTAATTCTAGATAGCAATCCAAATGCAGAATTTGACCAATTTGCAATAGGAAGATCATTTTGAGACTGAAAATTAAAGCCAATAGGAAGATCGATCATTCTAGGACGGGGAGGGAGTATGAAACAAGTTACATGTGTCCGTTTCAAGCTTCAATTTGTTACTGTTGGCCCAAGAGGCTTAAGATGCATTCGGAGTTGCACAAAGAGAGCAAGATGGGATAAATCCAAATCGATCACAAGAATCAAAAGGTGCCTCATGAAGAGCAAGATTGCAAAAGAGGCTGCGAGAAGGGGGCTGAAGGAAATGGACTACATTGAAGCTGCAAGAGGAGTTGGACATCGGCAGTCCAAGGTGACATTTTTTATTAGCTTCAATCACCAAAATTTCAGATTCAACAATTTGAACATCAGATAAATATTAGGAGGCATAATTTTGCAGAACCTGAACCAGCAACCTTTTCTGCGAAACGAGCATCTTATCCTCAGAAGCTGGAAGGATTATCTTTTAAGATCATTCTTGACAAAGTCTTACGTGTGGACACACCTTTGGTCAAGGGGGCGGGTCCCGCTCCAAGGTTAAAATAGTGAGGCCAAAACACCTGTAAAATCTCATGTTCGATGAGAGAAGCAAGGATTAGATATTACAGAATGTGTTAAAAGAGTCGAGGGCGGCAATGCACGGACGCGAGTGAGAATGAGAGCCACATTCAATGCACCTGCCAAAGCTCCCAAATAAGTATCAAATCCTCGGAACTCTAAGCTCCAACAGTGGTATCTTTCGCCCTCGGACCTGCAGCATGTCTCCACTATAATCTTCAACAGTGTAGATCTCAATCTCACTCAGTCCAACTGGCACCTGTGTCCATTTCTCCACAGCCTCTGTCCATCTTTTAAGCCGCTGTAGTTGGTTACACTTGTAGTTGAATAAAGCACATACTTCGAAATAGAATTATGCTGTAGTGAGCAAGTCCCCTTCTCATTCCACAAGTCCAGTCCTTGGGAGTGCCAAAGGAGACAACGCAATTCAGAGTCTCACTCCAAAAGTCTAGTCTTTGGTGTGAGAATTAGGAGTGCCTGCAGAAGAAAAGGAGAGTTCAAAACCCAGTGCGTCCCAAAATTTCACAAGGCGGCTGCTGATTTGGAGCAAGAACCGCGCTCGGTGCAACTTGGTATCGAATCGTCGGGCAGGAGTTGCAAGGTATGGCACACCCCAGTGATCATTCTCAATTGAAAAAGCAACACTTTATCCTGCACGGCTGAAGTGCCAAGTCCCTCTCTTCATTCTTTTACTGAATTCTGAATACTGGGTTGATTAGGTGGGTTCAGTCCTTGTCATGAGCAGTGATCCCCTGATTGGTTTCGAAGGACAGGAGGCTCTTATTGAGCTCGAATCAATTCCTTGATTTGAATGGTAAGAGAGCATGTTTCATGCACCAGAGGGGTAAAATTCAGGAAAAGGGGTTCTTCTGTGCAGCGCTTGGCCCGGTTCGAATTCCTCATTGTCTGAATTGCACAAGAAAGTTGCAAGCAGCTCAGTATTGCACCCAATGGATAAAAGAAATACAAAACTTTGCGCTGAAATCTTACTTTCATGCAGGTCCAGGAGCTACCAAACTTCCCATCAAACAATCGCAGTCCATTCTCCGTCGATTGTTGACTCTGCATCCATGGCACTGCAAATCACTCCTCTCACGAAAGCCTTCGGCGCCACAGTGGAAGGCATATCACTAGCGGATCCTCTGCAGCCGGAACAAGAAAAAGCCATCAACGAAGCCTTGCTCCAGTACCAGGTAAGAAAATTTGGAAATTCTCGGTTGAAATGGAAAAAAACGTGTGCTGCAGTACACAACCACTGCCAAAATCACCACGACTAGCAAAATGACCACTGGCTCACTTCATTTTCGCAATTGAAAAATTGGCTATTGTGTTCAGGTGCTCTTCTTTCGAAACCAGCCGATCACTCCCAAGCAACAACACGAATTCGCCAAGCACTTCGGAGACTTACACGTCCATCCCCTCTACCCGAACTTCGGCCCCGAGCTTGAGGAAATCATGATCCTAGACGCCGACGGAGACCACCCCGCGGACAACGACCACTGGCACACGGATGTCACCTTCATCGAGACTCCGCCCATGGCCAGCATCCTCAGCGGCAAGCTCATCCCGCCCGTGGGAGGGGATACCCTATTCGCCAGCGGCATCGCAGCCTTTGAAGCACTCTCGAAGCCCTTGCAGGTACTGCACGAATCGCTAATACAGATCATTCTTGGCTAATGGAGAGAAAGAACAGCAGCTAATACAGTAGGTTGTAATGCATGATTTTGTGAAAATGAGCGAAAGATGTACCAATTGCTACAACCTTATTCACAACCCTACAGTTTTCTACCAAAATGGCAATCGAAAGCTAAAAGGATGTATTTATTCTGCTAATTTTGGAAATATATAACATACCGGATTGCCAAGTCACTGAGGCGTACTACTACTGAGGGACTTTCTTGTGTGAAATTCAGGATTCAGGAATTTCAGAAAGAATTCCCAGTATCTTACTCGTTTATTGAAGCAAATGGCATGAATACTAAGGAACGCAACCGAGTACTGACACATATACACTCGTACCTTGTTCCTATTACGACATTTTTCTACAATTGGAAATTCATAAGAACATCATTCATTGCCACCCGCTTAATTGTACTGTCAGTAAGAAAATGATTTTGTGAATTTCCCGGCACCTTAAGCTCCTTTATAAAACCAACAGGCACGAATACAAAGGAACGCAATAGAGTACGTATACAGTCGTACATTGTTGCTAATTTTGCTGATTTTGTTCGTTTCGAAAATATATAAAGAGCATCATTGATTGGCAGTCACTTAGCTGCAGTACCAGTAAGGGAAATACTTCGTAAAAGTCAGGATTTAGGAAGGGAATCCCGGTTACTTACTCACTCACTAAATCAAATGGCATCAATACTAAGGAACGCAATATGGTACATACGGTACACCTTGTCGCTAATCCAACAATTTTGCAGGAGTTCCTCCTCGGGCTCCACGCGGAGCACAGCTTCGTCAAGCAATTCTCCGCACCGCGTTACCACTTCTCCGGTCGCGGGGACCCCACGTCCCTCTGGCAAAACGCCGTAAAGAAGAACCCTCCCGTGGTCCACCCCCTGATTCGCACCCACCCCGTGAGTGGACGGAAGGCGCTGTTCGTGAGCGAAGGCTTCCTCACTCGGATCGTGGACGTGACGAAAGCCGAGAGTGACGCGTTGCTTGGGTTCCTGTTCGCGCATGCGACTAAGCCGGAGTTCACATTGCGGTGGAAGTGGCAGAAGGACGACGTTGCGTTTTGGGATAACCGGGTCACGCAGCACTATGGAGTGGCGGATTACCTCCCACACCGAAGGGTCATGAACCGCGCCACGATTCTCGGGGACAAACCGTTCTAAGGGGAGAGGGATCCGAGACCTTGAAGGCGTCCGAAACCAAAACCTAATTTCGGAGCAACGAAGCTTTTTGTAGGACAGGCTACTGCAATCTAGGAGGCTCGCGCATACAAACCCTAATATCTCGGAGACAAGACAAGCGTTTGTAGAGCAGACTGCTGCATTTCTGCGAAATCGAACCCCAGTTTCAGACAAGGTGCTCTCTGTCTAGGATAGACAACTGGTCTACTGCAATTTTTCAGAGGCTTGGGAATTCTAAACCCTAATTTCTGGTATGTCGGAGACAAGACAAGGCTTCAGTGGACATACTGCACTGCTGCGAAAAGACGAGAATAAACCCTAAATTTGCGCATTTTGGAGACGAGCCTTTCTGGGAGGGAGAAATGCAATACCGAAGGCCTTCGAAACCAAACCCTAATTGAAGGCGTGAGATTCTCTGTACACTGGAGGCGAAAGGTTCAATTAGCATTAGCTTTAAAGTATGAGCGCTCTTTAAAGTATAATCGTTTAAAATCCTATGTGGACCAAAGTGTTGATTTTCTTACCATATTAGCCTAATTGAATGTTCCTTTGAAGATGCTACAAATGTTTTGGGAAAGCAAATAATCATTTTTATACTATAGTAGGGTTGTCTAACTTCAACAAGAACCTTAACTTTTTCACAAATGTGTGAAGAAAAGGTAGTAATTTTATTGTATTTGGAACAATGTTTAAAATACAAACAAACTTTGTCACTTGACATGGAAGTGCCACATTGTTATTTCATTGCACCAATGAAGCTATTTGTATGTGAAGATAGTTCATTTGTTCATTTGAAAATGACTATTATTTTGTAGTAATTTATTGATTTCATTGATAGTATTGATTTCCAAGATTTTTACTCGAGTTGAGAATTTTAAAAAATCCATCTATCAAAAATCCACCTCCATCATAAATCTAGTCTCATTGATGAACATTAGAAAATCACCAATTCATATGTACTTTGACCAATTGATTTACATTAGAAAATCACTAACTCATCTATGCTTTGAAAATGTTTTTTTTTTCCTTTCTTGAAACCTTTATTTAATTTGTCTATGCTTCCGACCTATTTCTATCCCCCCTACAAATTTAAACCTAAAATGTAGACCCTTCATCAAACTTGTATTCTTAAGAGCTACAAGGTCAATTTGGGATACACACATTTGTAACACTTTGCAAAATTCATGGTATATTCAACCTTTGTCCAAAAATACATTCTAAAAAAATATAAAATTTTCCTTAGACTACCACCAAGACCTAACAATATTTTTACAAATCAAGTATATAAATCATAATTTTAGGCTTATGCATTCTTATTACCTTACATTCATTCCTTAAAAATATGGTGTACCAAGGAAACCAAAGCAGTCAAACTCTCAACCCCTAATTACAACAAAGGCTATAATGCCAAACATTTGGTGTTTCAAGGCGATATTTTGTCAAATACCATCTCATTTCATCCAATCTAATGCTTGAATATAAAAATATTAAAAAAAAAAATCCTTTATGACCAATTTGATTGTTCACACAAGTGAAAAAAAGAAAAAAAAAGGTGCATAATCCAAAAAAGGTTCCAATATTAAAGAGTTATAATTGACCTAAACCCTAAAATGATAAATGGCATTTTCTTCTCGCTTGCCAAAGTTCGTACTGTGCTGCTGGCCCCACACGTGCGCACCGACGGAGCTCCGTCTCGCCATCGCCGCACTTCGTCTTTCTTCCTGAAACACACGCTGCTCTCCCTCGAAAGCATCTTCGTCTATGCCGATGTAAGATTTTGAATCGTCTTAACCTAATGCTCTTTGTCACTTCCAGATTTTTCTTTCAGAGCTCTGCTGGAAATACAACCATCTCCTCTCTAACTTCCTCTCACACTGTAGTATCGCTCGGTAGGTTTAGTACGTCGCAGGCGCATTAACTGACTCTTGCCACGCACGCGCCGGACGTCCTTCGTAGTACAAACTGCAGAGATCCTAACTTGCACAAGCTGATTGTCGGGCGGATTGGGATCCCTGGAATCTCGTACCCTCTCCAGGCGCATTTGCTTAGGGCTTCGGAATTGATGGTTTCAGCGTTTCTTAGAGATTCGGAATTTGTGAACGCGGTAGAGAATTGGTCTCAGAGTTTCTGAGGGCTTCGGAATTTGTGAACGCGTAGAGGATTTGCCGTGGTACCCAGGGAGGGTTTGGGGGTTTGGGTAGGGATATTCGATGGAGCGCTAGCAAAGGTAGGGACAGTGAAAAATCATTCGGCGCTTCTGCTGTTGAGCGTAGTTCTTATTGTTCTTATTGGGCTTCAGATCTTTTCTTGAAAGAGGATTCCAATGCACCAAAGGATTCGTGATTTGGGTACTGTATGCGGAAGTTACCGAGGATCAAAGTACTTGTTCTGAAATCGATTTTGATCAAGGAATGTACTTGTGATTGAGTGCCACTTTGGAGTCCCTGGGAGAAGTGATGAAGATGGAACTTCCGGTATTATATTGTGCATTTTGATGATGCCTTGAACATAAAGACGGTTTACTTGCACTTTGGTGTGAGAGAAGTGATTGGAGAGCAAGGTGGGGTGAGAGTCGTGCTCCACATTTTGGTGTGAGACCGTGAACAAGCAAATCCTTAGTTCACACTAACCTGAAATTAGGAAGGACAAGAGAGAAGGGAAGCCCTGCATTGACAAAAGCTACATTTACAATGTGAGGAAGTCTGTGTAGGTCGGTACTCAAAAAGCAAGCTGCAGTGCTACCAATACCTCCTTGTTTACACTCTCGCAATGCGGTGCCTTTTGGTGTGGGATCTTGAACAAGCAGCCTCTTAATTCATACTTGGTAAAGGAGGATCAGTGAGGGAGCCTTGCATTGTATTACATTGACAAAAACTACATTTACAGTGAGTGTGAGGAAGTTTGAGAAGGTTGCTACTTAAATAGCGACCCAGTGCTACCAAAGACTCCCGTAGAGGTAACCTGCCAATTTATACATTCGGGCAGCATACCTGCTTCCTTACATATTTGGGAGAGACAGAGATGATCATAGAGGAGAGACTTTGCATTGGCAAAACTACATCTACAGTGAACATGAGGTAGTTTGAGAAGGTCGCTAGTTAAAAACCGACCCAGTGCTACCAAAGGCTCCCATAGTTTACCTGCTTGTTTACACATTTGGGGGAAAGAGAGAGAAAGAGAGAGACCAAGGATGGCGAGGGTGGCGTTCCCAGTGCTTCTGTTATGTGCCATTACGGCATTTGTGGTCACGTACAACACGATCACCATGGTTAACAGCTACCACCAGACCAAGGTGGAGATCCCTATCTTTGGGGAAGAAAACAACGACGGCGACAACATCAATGCGAATGCGTTCGATCCGTTGATCAAGATGCCGGAGGAAGTGAAACGAGGGCCCAAGCGCTTGTTTCACGTGGCGGTCACGGCCAACGACTCGCCCTACAACCGCTGGCAGTGCCGCATCATGTACTATTGGTACAAAAAATTCAAGGACGAGCCGGGCTCAGAGATGGGGGGCTTCACTCGTGTCTTGCATTCGGGCAAACCCGATGGGTTCATGGAGGAGATTCCGACCTTTGTGGTGGATCCGCTTCCTGATGGCGAGGATCGGGTATGCTTGCTTTCGAAATTCCCTCTTGGGGTTGATTGAACATAATCTGCATTGTTGCATAACCTGCGTTATTGCAACGTTTTCGTTCTTGAACTCGAGATGTGAGTGGATTTGTGCCGTAGAGGGTTTCTGAGAATTGGAGCATCCCGGTTGATTTTCTCTTATGGTACCGTTTTTAACATTTTTGAAGTAGTAGAGTGCAATGAACGTACTCGAATGCTTCATAGTGTGGTTTTGCAGTCTTCTTTTTGTTGGTCTTTAGGTTGCTCGAACATAGCCTGTGTGGTTGCAATGTTCTCGTTCTTGAGCTTGAGATGTGAGAGGATTTGTGCCTTGAGGTTTTTTGAGAATTGGAACATCCCGTTTGATTTTCCCTCATGATTGCGCTTTTACCATTTTAGATGAATCGGAGTACGATGAACGTACTCGAATGCTTCACAGTGTGCTTTTGCTGTTCTTTTCTTTCGTCTTTAAGTTGCACAAACATAACCTGTATTGTACCAATGTTTTCGATCAATGATTTCAAAGCACAAATCTAACCTGCATTGTGCCTGCATTGTACCAATGTTTTCGTTCTTGCACTTAAGTTTGGAGAGCATTGGTGCCATAGAAGGCCTCTGAGAATTGGAGCATCCCGTCTGGTTTTGCCCCATTCTTGTTTGCTTTCTCCTTCCCGCTTTGCATTGTACAACCATCACCTACGTTGGTGCAATATTTTCGTTCTTGCACTTAAGTTTTGAGAGGATCTGTGCCGTAGAAGGTTTCTGAGAGTTGGCGCATCCCCTTTGAATGTACTTATGCTCCCGTATTTACCGTTTTAGAAGAGTTGGAGTACTAAGAATCTATTCTAATTCCTTATTCCTTTTTTTTTTCTGCCTTCTGTCTTATCTTTGGGTTTCAAAAACATCACCTGCGTTGTTGCAATGTTTATGTTATTGATCTCGAGATTTGAGCGTGTTTGCGTCATAGATGGTATCTGAGGATTGGAGCATTCCGTTTGGTTTTCCCTTATGTTACCGTTTTTTCCATTTTAGAAGAATTGGAGTACGATGAACGTACGCTAATACTTCTTACTGTGCTTGCATTGTACCAATGTTTCATTCTTGCTCTTAAGTTTGGAGAGGATCTGTGCTTGGGAAGATGTCAGAGGATTGAAGCATCTTGGATTCCCTGATTCTTCATTCAAATTAGCAGTTGAGCGCATGGTGTCTGCAGCTTCTCTTATGGAGCTCCTCCTGGTCCATGATTGTGTGGAAATTAATCACATGATTCTGCAATGGCATCCCGTTTCTCTGTAGTAGTTTTGATCGACACATGCAATGTTCTTCCCTGATTTCGGTGATGTACAATTTGGCTCCATCTGATATATAATTTTTTTCCAGTATGATCAATTGAGTTCGTCATTTTAGGGTTTAAGATTGGAGGTTCATAACTAGGGTTTTTGTTTTCTGTGCAGGGTTACATCGTGTTGAATCGTCCATGGGCATTCGTGCAGTGGCTTCGAAAGGCAAACATCACAGAAGAGTGAGTTCTTTCTTTACCTACTATTTGGATCCAATTGCAGATGGCTGGTTTTGAATACCTATATTAGATATTGCTAAGATCCCGTAATTAATGAGGGCATGATTTGGGGGTGTCGTTTTTCAGTTACATTATGATGGCAGAACCGGATCATGTATTCATACGGCCGCTTCCTAACTTAGCGACGGAAGACATGCCAGCTGCCTTTAAGTTTTTCTACATCGTTCCCTCGGAACATGAAGAAGTTCTGAGAAAATTCTACCCCAAGAAAAAGGGGCATATTTCCAACATTGACCCCATAGGCAATTCCCCGGTTATTATTAAGAAGGTACTCTAACTCCCCTTTGTTGTTTTATCTAGACTATATTCTCAACGTTCAGTACACCATTTACTGTGGACCACAGTAATTACCAGAAACCACTATAATTATATATATATATATATATATATATATATATATATATATATATATATATATATATATATATATATATATATCCAGTTTAATAGGGCACGTTTGAAAGCTATATTGTAGCTCACAACCTTCTTGGTCATAATTGTTGTTCACATTAGTTAATTTTTCAACTACTGCAATGGCACTCCCACAGTATTCTGAGCTGAAATCTTCATAAGATGTGATTGCTTACTGAATGTGTGTTTGTTTGAGAATTGCAGAGTCAATTGGAGAAAATAGCACCAACATGGTCAGATGTATCAATCAACATGAAAGATGACCCTCAAACTGACAAAGCATTTGGTTGGGTTTTAGAAATGTACGTAAAGTTCCGAACCTTCCGAACCTGTTTGCTTGTGCCCATGTTGAGATGCATTATATAATGCTCAGCACTCCATGTAATATGATTTAACTCAAAATTGGATGATTTTGGTAAAGTCATTATTAAGAAATAATGTAGGTCAAATTTCAAGTAGCCAGCGGGTTGTCAATAGATATCACATGCTTGAGCCTCAATTGTTGATAGAAAAATTTTTAGAAGAAAGGAAGATGACTCATAAATGCGTGAAGTCTTCTTTAAAATGTTCAGAACAAAACTAGAAGTCAACATAGTGATTCATGAAATGACAATTGAAGTCATTTCCCCCCCAAGTAAATAATTTGTAAAAATATTGACAGTCTAGATTTGACAGAATTTGTAGAATTTATCGTATTTGAATTAATTTCCTGATGTTGGGAATGTTAATTGCTTGGTCAGGTATGGATATGCGACAGCCTCAGCTCTGCATGGGATAAAACACATGTTAGTGAAAGATTTTATGCTACAGGTGCATACTCCTCTCTTTCTTGTTAACTTCATACTTTTCATACCAAAGGGTGAAACGGTATTTGCAGCAAAGCTTCTTTTATTTGGTAATATTGCGACACATGGCATTACCATATTGTTTAATACTCCATGGAATCTCATGTAGAAAACCATTTGTCATTCACCTGAGTTGAATCGGGGTCACCTGTTATTGTTCAGAGAACGAGTTGTTAAAATACTGACTTCCAACCTCTGTTCTTGCAGCCACCTTGGGATACCAACCTAGGTGACAAGTATATAATTCATTACACATATGGATGTGACTACACCATGCAGGTAAGGAATTCTAAAACCCTAGACTCCTCAGCATCTCAGCTTTTCAATACTTGAGGAGGCTTGCTTGTTTGGCACACTATGAAGCAACCTTTGAACCCTGTTTTTACTGGCGTTCATACAGCACTCATCTTTATTTCTTATGTCATCAGGGGAAGTTGACGTATGGTACAATTGGAGAATGGCGATTTGACAAACGTTCATTCACCACAGGAGCTCCGCCCAGAAACTTGTCGTTGCCTCCTCCAGGCGTACCAGAGACGGTGGTAAGTGTAACTACTATTGGTCGCAACTTAACACCCCTTATTAGCCAAAACCCAAATTAGAAGTCCAATTTGGAAGCTAACAGTTGACGATTCCAAAATGATTTCATCTTTTCCCTTGGTTCATTTTTGTTACCTTCCTTGAAGCTTCCTAATGGTTTCTTTCAACTTCTAAGGATATGGAAATGACCACTTACGGGTCAAGAGCAGCAGAATTGAGAACTTCAGTGGTTTTAGATTCAGAGCTGGGTCATATTGATATGAGTCTGCCGTGTTGCATAATGCAGGTTACATTGGTCAAGATGGTGAATGAAGCCACGGCTAATATTCCAGGATGGAAAGGAGGTGAATGAATAGGAAGGCCCTCTCTTGGTTGATTTGACGAAAGTGCCAGCCTTACATTTGCCATAATTTAATCCCACTGAAATTTGGGATTAAGAAAGATTAATCCTTCGTAAGTGTCTGCAAGATTCCCAGCTGCAACTCGAATGTGCACAGACTTGTGAGCAATGAACATACGCTTCAAAGTTTGCCAGGTTAGAGTTTACCCTTGCAAGCCATATTACCATCCACATTGTTAGTCGTGCCAAGGTACAGGAGCTGGGATATAAATTCTTGCTGATGAAAAAAGAGAAGCCTCTTTGTTTTCTTGAGGCTCACTATAGATAGTACTGGGAGTAAACTCAGAGCTGTTTTTGGATCAATGCAACCTCTGGCCAGAGATGTATAAAATGCATCGTTTGAGTTCATTGTAGTTGTGTAATCGTCATTTTTCAACCGAATTCTCACCCTTCCAATCCCAATTCCCTAGACCAAGTAAGTTATATTGAAAATCTGTGTACATTTTTTACAACATGTGGATGTAGGTGCAAAATTGGATCACAGTTGGAGCAGATTTTGGGTCTGTGTACCTTATTCCTAAAAATGAAAACGAAACTAGACTCCATCGTTTTGGAAACTGTCTTGAGCTCTTGCAAAACTTCCATTCTCTGTTGTTTAACTTTTAACCCCTAAAGTCCTATTGTCCCTAATAGGACAAAATGGTTTTTTAGAATTTTTTTGCGAAGATAGAATAACACATTAGCTTTTGGAAATATAATTTTTATTTAAATTGGATCTTGGGAGTAGAAGTCAAGGCACAAAAAGTCCTTTTTTAGTTTAGCATGCAAAAGAACACCTTTAAAAAACCTAAAGTAACAAATTAAATTTTTGTTTTGTTTAGATTATATATTTTTATGTACATGGGAAGCTTTGATTTATTTCATTTGGATTTGTCATGTGTAAGATATGAACTATCTTGTTTTGGGGGCAATCATAGCATCTTCTTGAAAAAATAATTTTTTGGTTTCATTTTTAACGTCAATTTTCACAATTTTTTAAAAGGAAAATTTCACAAGGCCCGCACAAGGTTAAAATCACTTGCCAAAATAATCTAAGCATTGAAATTAGTGTATTTCAATTCCATCTTAAAACTATTAAAAATTTAGATTTTTCCTCAATTTTGAACCTATTTCAACTTAACAATGTTATAATTAGTGAAAATTAAGTGTGTATTTTTTAATTTTTTTTCTAAACTCTCAACTCAATTATTTAACATATAAAATTAGAAATTCAAAATCAATAGAGCAAAAATTATAAGTTATGAAGGTTCAAAGCCCAAAAATGTAGTTGAGCAAGGTGCAAAAAAACTTGTTTCCTTCACTTTAAATGCAAATATCTTGATAGATATGTATGTATGTCAAAAATGTTGTGTATTGAAGGTTTAGGGGTGCAAAGACAATGTTGGATTTTAATAGAAGCCTCAAAAATCAACATCATGTACAATTCTACAATTACTATATGCTATATGTACATTAATATAGTAGGTAAGCTCATCCATACAAATAGATTTTCATCCATGATTTTTTTGGAACCTTTCTTGGTGAAAGTTGATTGTTTCTAACTTAATACAATGCCCAAGTAATATTAATTTTCATATTTTTCAATTTAGAATCTAATAAGTTACAATGACCAAAAATCCTTGAAGGGTTGGAATTAGGTCCCATTAACTTATTCCTCGAGCTTTTTGGACCTTTTTTGAAAAATAACACATTGGTCCTCATGCTTAGAAAAGAATAAATTCTAGTCACTATGAAACTAGTGTAACTTAAGAATATGTTCATCTTTGACCCCATGTCAAGTCTCAAAGGTTTAGGACAAATTACACTAAGACTACATACCTCCATTAAAAAAGAGATTAAGACCCTCATACTTACTTTGATCAATGAAAAGAGACCACTGCGTCATTGAGTATCAACAATTGACAATTGTATAAATGGTTTGAAGGTCTAAGGGTGGAATCAAGAGTGGTTTTTGGATCTAATGTATGACCATTCTTTCAAACTTCAAAGTCCTTTTTTTTCCCTCCCATTTTGCAACCATATGAATGAATATTTTTATATTTATTTTTCTATAAAGAACATAAGTTGTTTTGTGAAAATTTGAAATTATCGCAAGTCATTGAATAAAAAGTAGAAAAGAAATGTATTAAATTCAAATAAGCTTTAAAAATATATAGTGGTGTATTTTATAGTTTAGAACATCATAATACAACAAAATTAACAGTAACATTTAAATTTACAAAATTTGCAACCTATGGTTATAGACCCAAAGTTCAAATTGCAATAAATATATGAAATTTAGGTCATTTTAAAATTTCAAATTGGGAGAGAAATTAGATTTAATAAGCTTCATTTTATTAATTAGTAAGTCTCAAATTCAAAAAAATCATTTTTATGGCTAAAATTTAGATGAAGGGAATAGGATGAAAATTGCCAAAACACATTACATACGAGACTACATAATGATTCGCAAATTTGCCATTTCCATATGTAAGGAAGTCAAAATATATCTCAAGGAGAAAATATCCGATATTTTTCATTGAAGTAGGACTCAAGTTCCCCCCTCTAAAGTTGATTAAATTTTTTTTTTTCCATCCTTGAGGCCTCTCTAAAATTGTCCAAAACACTTGAAATGTCCTCAAGCATTTTAGGATTAAAGAGGTGATGAAACACCAATAAACCTAAAATTGCAATGACTAAGTCATAAAATACTATACATTGCAAGATCTTCAAACTACAATTATTGTCTATAAACGTGTAGATATATATTATAATTGAAAAACAACTTATTTATAATTTAGTTGTACCTACATTAATTGTAATTTTTAGTGTAGTTACATATTTTGGTTGCAACAACATTGGGCAATGTGATACCCAAAATCTAATAATTGTCTAACAAAAATTACACCCAAACCTCAAAAAATGGACCTACCACCATAATCATCAACTATAAATTTATTGGATGAAAAGATGAAGGCATTGGATGCTTTGAATCCTTACAAGGTTAAACTCACAACTTATATAGGACCCCAAAATGCCCATGATGAGATGTAAATTTTCAATCACAATCAGTGGTTTTTTATTGCACAATTTTTCACCAATTGGCAACAACAAAAAGATGTTGGCTATTTTTTGTAAAGGAAATTTTCATTTTGGGGGGTCAAATTATCTAGATTACTACTATAGACATCTTAGTTTTGATGTAGATAAGGTAGTTTGCTATAAAAGCAACCACATTCTAAAAGCATTCTAAAAACGATTACAACATAGAGGTATGATTTGCTTTCTTCAATGTACCAATAGTATACATTTCATGAGGTGGTTGCTTTTAGTAACCACAACATTTGAACTTCAAATATTCATAATTAATTCTATGAAGGCCCAAAAAATATGAAACTATTTTTTCACAAAAATTTATTGAAAATTGTTTTGAGGAGTTTAGCTTCCTTGAAAATGCAATTATCTATTAAATGGTCGCTTTTGATTGCTTTAACCCTTGAAAGGCCCTTGAGGTCCCTTTGCATAGACCTATATTCAACCTTATAACTTTTCGATTGTGGTTTACTATATGAATTGTAACACATTGTTATTTACATACTACCATGATCATTAATTTACTGAACAATATTCGGTCAATGTTTTTTTGGTCAAATACCACCGTATTCATAATATACTATATGGCCGAAAAAGGCTTTTAGGCCCTTCTAGGGATAAGAGCAAGACTACCTTATCACCAAGTAAGGTAGTATGCTCTAAAAGCAACCACTTAAAGACTGGTCCGCCTTTTTCATATGTTTTCATGGACAAAAGTATTTTTATATCATTTTTCAGAGAAAGAAAAATAGACATGGAACCTAACACAAGTGGTTTTGTATTTTTCCAAGCATTTTTGAATTACTTATAAAATTTCAAAGATTTGGGACATAGGCACCTATTTGTGATCGTAAGTCTCCCAATATTTGTCCACTTGCAACTTGTAAAGAGATGTGCAGATTCAAAGACTATGATTGGCTCTTGCAATAGAAAAATGATTTTTCTAGGTGCATTCAATTACAAAAGTGATCCATTCACGGATCACCTCATCTCCACCCCATTTGAAGGAGATGTTCCGTTTTACAGCACACTAGCATAGCACAAAAGTATTCGGTAGGCAACTGGGTACTTCAAAATTATTTAAAAAAACACTGGTCACAATAAGTGTTGCGTGTAAAAGTGGTATTCAACTTGTACCTGCACTTTGTGTTCATAGAAGTCAAACAAAGCCTAAAATCTCTTTCACACTTGACAAATTCCTTTGTACCACATTTGTATGCAACTTTGTGTGACAGAACACCACAATAGGAGAGAGTTCAGAGTAAGTTTCGAGTTGAATAAACACATCAATTTCCAAAGGTTTGGTGAGAGAATAAAATAAAGGATGTTAAATCAGAGGAGGTGTCTTTTATGGGAGATTAAAGAGGTTTGGGTGTTGAGTGACGAGAATCTCCAAAAACATTTATCAAGATAAATCACTTAGAACTTCTGCGCAAAAGTCGATCAGAATTCCCAAATGACATGCTTGCAAAAGATGATAAGAAATCTGTATGTTTCTCCAACTTCCATATTCTACAGTTTATTGCAAGGTTCCAGACAGTTTCGACATCCATCAAAACGTCCTCACATCCCCCTGCAACATGAGCCACTAGATGCCGCCTATGCTACCTCAAACCTTCATACAGGAAAAACTATCTATGCTTCTTCTTACAAGGAGAGAAGAGCAGAGCAGAGCATATACAGCTAGTCTCAACACCAGCCCAAATCTATGACTGTCCTGTAATATTAACATAGACTACAGTCTACATTTGAAAGGAGGAATGTGATTCACATGTCACTCCAACTAGCACATGGACCGTAGTGTACAATCTCAAACAAAGACTTAATTCACATAAGAAGTATAGAATTGAGTCCACCTTCAAAAGGAGGTGCTTACTTACGTACGTACTAGCTTCCTGTATCGTTCCCACTAGCACATGGACCTTAGTGTGAGACCTTGAACAAGGCGACACTTCAGTCACACAAGTATGAAAAGAGAGTCCATCAGCTTTGAAAGAGAATGCATAGTCCCCATGTAGCTCCTTTGTCCTGTGGATCTCCAACAACAGACTCCAAATTCACGCAAGTGTAGAATAGAGCCTACCTTACAAGCAAGTCTCAAAAGGAAGTACACCAGTAAAGTGTCTCTCCAGTGTCCTGCACATATCGAACCGTCGAATTCTTGTTGCAAGAAGAGATCGGATCGGAGTTTGTGTTCTCAATGCCAACTTAAATTGGCAGTAGTAGAATAGGTTGCTTGGAAATCAAAAGCTGCTGGACTGAGTGGTGGTAGTGGACTGAGCAAAGCGGAGAGGACCACTGGACCCCAAGATCGGGGTGTCACTGCCAGCGCTGTGCAGGCTGACAGTATCCATCGGAACAGGATCCGGGTTCCGAATCTGCAGCAACATCTTGAGCACCTCGCTGCTCTTGGGGCGTTGCAGCGGGTCCAGATTCGTGCAGAACACGGCGATCTTCATCGCCAGTAGAATCTCTGCCTCGTACCCTGACCCAACGAGCGCAGGGTCGATCGCTTCCACGCCGTTGCTCGCTTGCAGGCACCTCTGCAGCCATTGCCCAATGCTGCCGCCGTTCTCCACGATGAACTGGTCGGTTGGGTTGCGCGCTGTTACTAGTTGCGCTATCACGACGCCGTAGCTGAAGACGTCGCTCTTCTGTGAGTAACTGCGCATGGACATAACGTTCTTGGAATCACACCTTGGCAAAAGTTGGTATATATTCAAGGGAGAATCTCCTCACAGTTGCTTTCTCACAGTCCTGATGGTTCTAGAGTTCTCTCTCACATTACATCCGCCGAAGTACTTACGCAAAAAAATTGAGTTCGATATTTGGAAAGAAAACTTCCTGGTTTTAAATATGCGCAAATTACTACGGATGATTTCAGTTCATTTGTTCTTTTGGAAAGAGTGCGTGCTGCCCCTCAAAGCTACGATCCTCTAAAAGTTGTGAAAAATTAAAACGGACCAAAGCAAATAAGGACTACACTGAAGCAATCTCTAAACTTTTGTAAGCCCTTGAGGTTTACGTGAACCCTGAGGCTTACATCTACAAGAAACCGCATCACCATAAAATTAGCTACAAATGTAGAATAATGGTGAATACAACAGCAAAAAACCATTGTGACACCCCTAAGGACACGATGCAAAATAATGCAAGTCAACTCTGCTCAAGAATGCTATGGACATTGAAATTTGAATTTTGAAAATTAAATGGGCACCGGCGGGAAGTAAGAGCTTGTTGGGGGGTTCAAAGTGTCTTACCGCAGGGTTTGGTGATACTCGGGAGCGATGAAGCCGATTGTCCCCGCCAGAAAGTCAGTTGTAGCATGCGTGGCCTTGAGCGGAACGATCGCGGCCAAGCCGAAATCCCCAAGCTTCGCCTCAAGCCCTTCATCCAGTAGGATATTTGCCGGCTTCAAATCCCTGTGCACAATTGAGCTTCCCAGGCTTTCATTATGCAGATACGCAAGCCCTTGCGCCACGCCGCAGAGAATGCGATGCCGCTCTGGCCACGAAAGCATCAAAGTCCCTTTCGCCATTTGGTCGATCGCATCTTGCAAGCTTCCCCCCGGCATGAACTCGTAGACGAGCAGGTGCGAATCCGACTTGAAAACATACGCCAGGAGCTGCACCAAGTTCCGGTGGCGAATGAAGCCTAGGGTTTCCAGCTCCGCGCGGATCTGCTTCGCGTCGTGACTAATCGGACCGTCTTCCTCCCGCGTGGACTGGCTGCCGACGCACTTGATAGCCACGACGAGATCCTCCTGAAGCGGAACCTGGAACACTTTCCCGTTGCCGCCCTGACCGAGCACCTTACAGTCACTAAGCGCGTCCTCCTTGTCAAGAAACGCAAGCATTTGTGGAGTAATCTTCTTGTTGAAGATGATCGGCTTCCTGAGATCCTCATTTCTGGAGTAGCATCCGAGCACGAACCTCGTGAGAAGCGCCAGAAGTATAGCCGCGGCCGCTCCCGAACAGACTCCCACCGCGATACCAAGCCCCCATCGCTCCCCGGTGCTTCTCCGACCCGACGACGTCGTCAGCAACGACCTCCGCCTCGAAAATTGCCTTAAAACAGAGGACTCCTTTCCCTTGCAAGAAACTCGTACAGGCACCAGTAAACGCCTGCAATTGCAAAGCGCCTCAGGGACACTACCCTCCAGGTCGTTTCCCATCAAATTCAGAAATTCCAGAGCCGTAAGCCTCCCAAGACTCGCAGAAATTCCGCCTTCTAACCCAGCGTCCTTGAGCTTCAACGCGACCACTCTTCCGCGCCTGCACTGCACTCCTCGCCATGAGCACGGCGGTCGTTCACCACTCCAAGTTCGTAACGCCCCCTTCGGATCATGCAATTGTTCCTTGAATTCCAGCAACGCGTCAACATCTTCCTCCAAAACCTCGTTCAAATTGTGCCTTCCTTCCGCAATTCGGTTCAAAGAGAGAATCAATGCCACAGTTAGAATCGTAAACCTCCAGATACTCGCCATGGCGACGCTGAAGGTGAAAACTGGTCTCACGAGGATGCAATAGTTTCGGAGCTACAAATTTTCAAACCGACATCGCTACTGTGAAGTGGTCACAATCTATTGCATGTTACGAAATTGCAAAATTGGGGGTCAATTGTTGTGAGACTCTGCAGCCGAGGAATCGGTGCTCCGTCCCTCACGCTGCATCTGCCATGACTTTTGTTTCCGAGGAGGAGTTCCTCGAGCTTCTTGCCGACGGCCAAGCCTGGGAAGTGGGAAGCTCCCCATTCCCCTCGGCTACTGTTCAACGCTTCCGTCTGGATGAGTCACACTATTTTCTCGACAGTTCACACTAATTTACGTCGTCACTGCTAATAGGCTCTAGTTTATCACATGTGACTGTATAGTGGGAGGCCTCAGTGAGGCCTTTGGTTTGGGGAGGCCTTTGCCTCATAGTCCAGGCTCTCACATTTCTGGAGCCCTAAGGGGTAAATTATCACCTAGTTGCAAACTACAAAACCAGAGGGCTTCCACTGCATTACCCCATTAAGGACCAAGTCGATGAATGGAGTGAAAAAGTGGCTGAAACTGACATGTTTCCACTTTGGCTACTAATGAAAACATGTTAATTTCAGCCAGTTTTTCATTTCTTGTCATCAACCTAGTTCTTAATGGGTTAAGCACTGGGCAGCCAAGAAAAAATTGTGTCATAACGTGGACGATGAATCTTATAGTGTCTAGCATTGTAAGTAGTGCCAAGGGGTGTAACGTGGATCGTTCTTGTGTATATTAGGGGGAGATTTGTATAGGGTACCAACAACTCAATGTTTAACGTATTCATAATATTGTTTACTAATGAGGCGGGGCCCTTTTGCATCTTTGAAAAGATTAAGGCGAACTAATCCCTTGCTTGTCCTTGAGGAAAAGTGCTAAAAAAAATTTATTTGCCATGCATGATAGAATTTGCAAATTTTGAATTCATATTTGCAATTAGAGGCCCCAAATTAGCTAGGAGAGGTGTAGAAGTTAAATTAATCAAGCACAAAACAAGGGGTCATTTATTTTTACCTTACCCCCCGGAATGACTTGGGAGGGATGAGCAAGGGGGGGTTCACCTTGGACCTTGAAAAAGGGATCCTTGGAGTGAACGAAATTGTCTTCTATGGCTCCTTAGCCACACCCCATCCTAAAATTTCATTTAATTTGTCCTAATTTGATCCTAATTTTCCAACATTGTAAGGACTACTACCTGATTATATAATGTTATGTTATAGAGTATGTCATAGATATCAAATCAATAATTTCCACTTGTATTACCACTAGGGTTTGGGCCTATTGTTTAATCCTAAAAAGATGTCTAAAGGGTTTGAATTTAAATTTTGTCAAAGATGACTTTAATTAGGTCAAATTTTTAGGATTAAACAATAGGCCCAAACCCTTGGGCTTAGTTTTAAAAGAATCATTGACAAAAAGGTGGCTTTTGTATTTTTTTAGAATGTTTCAACTTGTTGAACCCATGTTAGTAATGAAGACAATTTTCTAGGCATCAAGCTATTAGTAAAACATACCTTTGGTAAAAAATTCACACAAATCCAAAAAATATTGTACTTACTCAAAGTTTAACTCTTAAACATTGAGGTAGACGTTTGATGGGTGACATGGAATCTTTTAATCTAGGATAGAAATGCAACTATTCATCTTCAAAATTTTGTATGAAAAGGGGAGATCTTCTATAGTATTTGGACCTCCAATGAGTGCTTTTGGGTTTTTTTAGACCAATGATTCCTATAGTATCAAAATGGATGATTTCCACAAGCACCATTCCATCATTTTTACCCACCTAAAGCATTAAATTGTATTTTTTGGAAACATAACAATTTTAGGTAGCTCACTACAAACGGAATTTCTTTTTTTTTTGGTTGAAATTTTCACACAACATGTACCCAAAGAGTAGCTTCAAGGCCTAATAATTTTCATAAATTTTGATTACATGGTTAAAAATTTATTGCATGATATGTCATTTTTATTGCTCAATGGACAACTCGAGTAGCTTAAAAAACTTCTTTAAAATGACTTTTAAAAAAAATAAAAATTAGAAATTGGTTCTTTAAATTTATATACAAGTGAAAAGCTTTTAATCATGAGATGAAAATTATGAGGAGTTTTAGTTTGCGGGTAGTTGTGATTTCAAAGACTCCATACCTACCCGTAAACTAAAATTCCTCATACTTTTCATCTTCATTAATAAAAATGAAATGATTAAAAGCTTTTCACTTGTATATAAATTTAAAGAATCAATTTCAAATTCTTATTTTTTTAAGAAGTGATTTTAAAAAAAGTTTTTTGAACTGCCCGGACTACCCACAAAGCAATGAAAATGACATATCGTGCAATAACTTTTTAACCTTAATTTTAGTCAAAGGTTATGAAAATTGTTAGGCTTTGAAGCTACTCCTTGGGAAAATGTTGTGTGAAAATTTAAACAACAAAAAATTAAAAATCCGTTGGTAATGAGTTGACCGAAACCACTATGTTGTCAAAAAAATGCAATTTAGTGTTTTAGGGGTCAAGGTTTAAAAAATCCTAAAGCACTCATTGGAAGTCAAACTACTAAAAAAGACCTCCCCTTTTCATGAAAAATTCCAAAGATGAATAGTTGCATTTATGTCCTACCCACAAAGATTCTCTATCATTCATCCACCAAAGAATGAGGGACATTAAACCCTGCCCATGAAATGGGTCCAACAAGTTGAATTTATCCTAGGGAAAAGCGCAAGAGTTTTTTTTTATTTTTTACATAAATGTTTTTTTGCAAATTTCAAATTCATATTTGCAATCAAAGACCCCAAAACTAGTGAGGAGAGGTCTAAAATATGCCCTAGGCAGAGCTCAAAATAGGGGACATGTTTTTACTTTTACCCAAAAAAACAACAAATTACTTTGTTGGGCCCACTTCGTGGGCATGATTCAGCGTCCTGCCCAAGGAACGGCCGCAGCATCGTTTATGGGTTTAAAAATCCGAAGCTTCGCCAACCAAAATCCGTCTGGTCAAACCTGCGTGCTGTACAGTACAGTCCATTTGTGGACTTTGGGGGGCCCCAACCGCCCAACGTTCCCTTGGCGCTCCCTTTGACTTGCCGGAGAGTTCCCTTGCGTTCTCAGGCGTAGTACACTTTCACGTACAACTTTCATGTCAGATCCCAAAGTCGTGTGCGGGACCCGCCTGCTGAGCTGATTGTACATTCATCCATGTCATCCATTTTCTCGTTGTCGGTATTAAAAACGAAGTTTATGCAGCTTGTTTGCAGATTTTTTTTTTTCATTTTCTATATAGTGGCGATATTAAATGTAATAGTGGTGCTCTAAATTTTCACATAATGAATAGAAAACAATACATTAGTACATATCACATATCCATAATTCTATTTTCATTCACAATTTGGCAATTTCATCCAAGATTTTTTTTTAATTTGAAGTTTTCTAAAGATTTTCAAGATTTTTTTTCTATAGGTATGGTGCCAAGCCAAAAAGTTTGGTGCAATTTTGCACCAAATCGCCAAAAAAAAACCCATTGGTTTTGGAGGTGGACTTTAGACCAATGGTTGTGTGGCCTTTCTTTGAAGAGGGTTGTGGAGGTTTATGGCTTCTTTGAATTGAAGGTGGCCAATTTTTTAATATTCAATATGCAATTTTTGTATGTGCTCACTTTGCACAACAAATGAAATGAGGTTTTGGAAACATTTTGGCATCAATGTGTGAGGCCATGATTATAGTTTTTTGGATTTTTTTTTCATATAGGCTTAAAGCAGACTATTCTTTGGAAGCAATGGGGGCATTAAATTGCCTAAAATATATACACTAGGATTATCCGTTCTTCTTGTCCACATGTTTGCCTTAATTTTCAAGTGCGTGTATTTCTTATTAGAATTTAAAATTTTCATTCATCACAGGGAGTCATAGTTTGGAAGAGTCATTGGTTTTTTTGACAAAAATGAAAAGAATTTCATTGCAAGTATAACAATTTTTTACAACCATATCATTGTTAACCAACTTAAACCATTCTCCCTTTGGAAGAGGGATGATCCTTTCCTACATACTAGGAAGTTAACTCAATTATAATCTATAGAAAATCATTGATGATTAGGAAGTTGTAACACTAGTGTCATTAGCTACGTGGAAAGTTGCAAGAGTCATTGGTTGGCTAGGAAGTTACCATGTTGGAGGTTCACTTTTTGTAAAAGCAAAAGAGCCCCCTCCCCCTTAACATTGGTTAATAATGTTATGTTATGAATGAGGTAGGGGTTCCTTTTGCATTCTTAAAAAAGAGACCCCTAAAGTGAACAAATTTAACTTATATGGCTCTTCAACCAACTCCAATTGATCCTTGAATTAATTGATAAGTCCCTCTTAAGTATGTAGCAAAGCATAGTTATACCAAAATCAACCAAAAATATTATTTTTTAACCATTAAACTAATGTTTATACACAAATGTCCATGGTCTTGAGCGTGTACTTGCACGGGAATGGAAAAGGATTGTTTAACAAAATAATGTTTTGACAAGGATGTCAACATCTCATGAGAGGGGATTATTTTGCAAAGCATCCAATGATAAGAGTTTTCTATAGCATTCAATAGTGTACAATTCTTTTACCCTTCTTCCAATAGAATGATGTGAAATATGCCACATCACATCAATAGTTGTGGGGGCACGTGGCTTGAGGCATGAAAATGGTGAGAGGTTTATAAAAGCAATAATTAGAGAAATAATAAAAAATAGTCAATATAAAAATAAAAATAAAAATAATAATAATAGTCAATGTAAAAACAACAATAAACAAAATAGTCAATAATGCTGGATGAACTCAAGCCAACCCCTTTGAAGGGTACATGAAGGCTACAAAATATTTTGTTCCTAGCGTATACGTGAATTACAGAATATTGATTTTTTAGTTAACCCTTAAAAGCAACAAACTTGTCCAAAGGGCTTGGTTTTAAGATCAAATCTAGATTTCACCTACTTATTGAATTTAAATGCATTCAAGCCTAATTAGAAAAATGTGGTTCCAATAATCTTCTTTTTATTCCTTTATGATTTTTTTCCAAAATTATTAACCCTTAAAGGTCAAAATCTCCTTGAAGTGGACAATGGACAACAAATTTAGACCTTTATATATTTATCATCTAAGGATCCATTCCCACTTGGCATTTGCAAATTCCACATATTAAGAGATAAAACTTTTGTATAAGAAAGAACTAATTGTTTTTTTATGGAAGTTTAGGGCCTGTTTACACAAAAAAACTTTGTGTTGGAACTCGAGAAATGGAGTGTTTTGATTAGAAGATAGTTATGGTACTTAGCTTTTGGATTTACACCAAATAGAACTTGGATTGAAGCCCATTATTTTTTCAATGGATGAAAATCCTTGTTGGAATCCTACATGACCAAAGTAGATTTGGGACTATGCATGAAACATGGCCAAAGTAAACAATTTGAAGATGAGAGCTTGACCACTCATTATCAAAATGTAAGAATTGTGTTCAATATAGAACTTCAAACCTCATTTTGACATAGTAGAATATTTTTTCAAAGAAATTTTTAACTTAGAAAAGTTGTTAAATCAAGATAAATTGTGTTTCCAATAATTTGTTTCAATTTTGAGTCTCCGTAAAAAAGTTATGAACAAAATTCAAACCCTCCCAACCTTTTTCTAAATTTTGCCCCTAACTTTTTATTGGAGACTTAAAATCTCAAATGAATATTTGGAGTTGAAATTTAGCTCAATTTTTCAACTTTTCTTAATTAAAAGTTTCTTGAAAAAAGTTACTCTACTGTGCCAAAATGAGGTTTAAAATTCTATATCAAACACAATTTATGTTTTTGACTTCGTTAGGTATGAGCGGTTGTGTTTCTCTACTAATCCTAATTTACATATTCCACATGAATTGTTTTACCTTCTACCACCCCACTTGTATGAAGAGATTGTTTGTGCATCTTTATTCACTCACATTAAAAAGGACATTCAAATCTATGGGAGGTGGTTGTTGAATAATTTCAATATTTTTTATTTTTTAGCAACTCAAGTACATAAGAGCACCTGCAATCTTTGAAATAAATAAGCAGCTTTTGACAACATGTACCTCAAGGTTTTCCAAAAAGTAATGACTGAAAAACCAATTCTATCTCCATGCCACATCACACATCACATAGGTTTAGTGGATACCAAAGAACACAGGTAAGAGTACACTCTAAATCCTACAACTTACACTCTAAATCCTACAACTAATACTGCATCCTAAAAACCTTACTAAGACCAAGTGGGAACATACCTTAATCATCTATTTAATTTGTTTTTTCTTAGGGTAGTTACAATGTCAAGGTGGCTAGAAATTGGTTTGTCTGTAAGCCTGTGAGGAGCTGAAGAAAAATAAATGGAAGTTGTGTACTAGATGATTAGTGGATGCATGATTTTGAAATTTTGTTTGAGCTTCCCCACTACAAGAGAAAAGGGTGTTTTAAGTAGTGTCCTAGACATCACGTCTTTTAAGTAACCTCAAAGAGGTTACTTAAAAGACGTGATGTCTAGGACACTACTTAAAACACCCTTTTCTCTTGTAGTGCCCCTTGGTAACTAGTAGTTTCTAGCAATAGAAAAATGTGGAGGAAAAATTTAACGATTCCCAATGTTCATAATCGTGACATTACAAGGAAAAAACATCCAAAAAAATTGTCCATGTATCCATTCCTTACAAAGAGACTTATATTGAAAGTGTCCCCAAAAGTGCAACTAAACTATCCCTTGAGATGCTAGATTGGTCCCAAGGCATTTTATTTTTATTTTTTATGAATTGGCAAAGTGATGATATAAAATGTTATAGTGGTGTTCCAAATTTCAACATTCATCCACATATTAGATGGAAAATATCACATTAGTACTTATCACATATTTAAAATTCTATTTTCATCCGAGATTTTTTTAATTTGAATTTTTTTGGTGAGAAACTTCATGGTTTGTCACCATATTTTAGCCAAATTATTATTTTTTGTTGCAATGTGGTACTATTTTACCCTTCCAAAAGAGCCTTGCTCATCACCATGGAAATCATCTTTTTGTATATTGTATAAATCATTCACTTAAAGAAACCCAAGAGCTTCCATTGGAGGTCAAACTATTGTACAAGACCTCCTCTTTCTTACACAAAAATTCAAGGATGAACATCTATACTTCTATCTTATATAGAAGGATTTCATGTCATCTATCAAACACTTAATGTCTACAATGACATTGTAGGATTCACTGCAATTGGTAGACTGTTGATTCTTTAGATTTAAGTTTTATGACCAAGTTATGTAATAATTTCAAAGGCTTAGAGAACTCCCACTACGAAATTTCATAGTAATCACATGTCTTATGTAAAATTCTACTTCCTTTTTTGAAAATTCATGATTTTCAATTGCTAATACTACCAAAAAAAAATTATCTTGAAAAAAAAACTCCAACTATGATGATTTTTTTAAAAATTTAATTTGAAGGTTGTAGGCAAGACTTTTGGGGGGCAAAATAGTGACAAATTGCTCTAGAAAAAAATAATATGGCTAAAAAATGACAACAAGACATGAGGTTTTAGGCTAAAAAACTTCAAATTAAAAAAATTCTTTGATGAAATTGCTAGATTGTGGATGAGAACAAAATTATAGATATGTGATATGTGCTAATGTGATATTATCTATCCAATATGTGAATGGAAGTTGAAATTTGAACTAACACAAAGGTACATTTTGCTTTCTTCAATGTACCAACAGTATACATTTCAGAAGATGGTTGTTGCTAGTGCCCATTGTATTTCAACTTCAAAAGAAAATCATAACTAATTCCACAAAGATCCAAAAAATATGAAATGACTTGGGTTAGATGCCAATTTCATATTTTTTTCCTACAAAAATTTACTGAAAAATGTTTCAAAGAGTTTAGCTTCCTCCAAATGCAATCAACCCTTGAAAGATTGCTTTAAGAGTAGATTGCCTTGGAACTCGCTACTGGATTTCATGTTTGAAGCTCAATTTGTACAAAAACATCAAAATTCTAGTCAATCTTCATCATTTCAGAAGCATTTTCTAAGTTACAAAGTGAACTATAATTTCAGTTTTGGTTAGAGAACCTCTTGACCTTTTAAGGGATAAAATTATCAATTTTGTAATACTTTGAAGGTGGCATTTTGAAAGCTTAAAATACACCACTTTTAGTGAATTTTTTTTATCACATCTTTCTTAGTGTGAGCTCAAGGAGTACACCAATTACACCATGATGCTTATCACTATCATCTCCAATTTTACTAAATTTTCATACTCCTTGATTCAATGTCAATAAGTACTATTTTAAGTATTTTGTAATTGCTATGATTTTTACAAAGAAATTATTTAATAAAATCATTGAAAATTCAATTTGATATTTTTAGCTATAAAAATCAAGTTAAAATTTTGTATATAGAGAGAGATGAAAAAATATCAAATTTTTGAAAGGTGTGTTTTAATATACAAAATTAGTGAAGTTTAAGTGACAAGAAAGGAATTCAGATGAAAAATGTTTAATATCCTATTTTATACAAAGAAAGCAATGTAATTTTTCAAAAACCTAATTATACTCCAAGATCATAACATTGTATAATCAAGTAATAATCCTCCCCATGTTAAAAAGGTATTATGCTTTATTAGATGCTTAGAAAGAACTTTTTAGTTAATTCAAGGATTAGGGCTTGTTGAAGAACAAAATAAGACAATTTTGTTCACTATAAGGGTCTCCTTTTCAACGATGCAAACAATGTTATATTTGTCATGAAATGAATACAACACTATATAACCAAGCAATGGTCCTCCCCATGCTAGGAAGGTATTATGCTTTCCTAAATGCCTTGGAGGAATTATCAATTCAATAAGGATTGTTACACCTTCTATGAGAATGAAACTTCTATGGAAAAATGAGAAGAACTGGAGTAAAAAGAGGAACCAATAGGAGTTGTTTTCCATGAAGAAAGTATCAATGGCCCCTCTTTTGAGAGAATGGAGAATACATAGAAATGGAGAGAATGCACAAGGATGAAGAATTAGACTTCTTCACGTCCATTCTTCACCTTTGGAAGTGAAGAATGAAACTTTTCAATCTTTAAAGAGTGGGCCCTTCACAATTCAAGGAGAGAATGCCACATTCCCATTCTCTGAAGATTGAGAATGTGGAGAAGAAGGTGTAACAACCCTTAAACACAAGGATTGAAGTCAACTAAGGAGCTTGTAGATATATTTAGTTCCTAATTGGAATTATCTAAACAAATAGTTAAGTTTGTTCCTAGGGAGGACTTTTAAATAGGATTACTTTTACAAAGACAAGAAGGATAACTAACAAAAGAATAAAACACCAAGAAGGACATACTTCCAACTAGCATTAACATAATTCCTCACAATTACACTATTAATTACTAAATTTCTTAACACTCCATTCTTAACAACCACAAAGGTTAAGCATCATCCCAAACAGTCTTCTTTTAAATCTTCAATACTTGGATCTTTTATCTTTCCTCCCAAATCAGAATTGACCGGCACAACCACTTGGTCTCTACAGCTTCCAACTTGGCTGGTTCCTTCACTGATCTTGTCTCCTACTTTGAAAACACCCGAACCACAACCACCAAATTAGTCTACCACCTTTAACTCACCAACTCAGCTTCACCACGTACAACAATTTCAGGCTTGCACTTCTTTCTTATCCAACTTGGAATAATTTTCTTTTCTCTTGAACCTCTCAACCATGACGCATGCTAATTTCCTAATTGGATAAATTAATTCCTTACACCCACTCCAAAACTCTCAAATTTGGCACATACCACTCCCTGCTTAACAGGCCAACTCGAAGCTACTTTCATTTTGACAACATTTAGACTTTAAAAAATTTCCAATTAGAACTGTTACTCATAACATCATGTATTACATGCACACAGCCTTCCCAATTGCCTCATACTCACAGTTTCAACAAAATCTCAGTCCAACTTGGATTTAACTACAGCTGCCCTCTTCCAAATTCAGCACTTGACTCCAACTTCCAAATTGGAAACACACACACATACAATCATACATGCAACTTCATACTTGATACTGCACTTCACACACCATACACCAATTCGCTTAATTCCACACTTTATTCAGCCGAATTGGTGACATATCACTGTTTACAAAATATTGTTTCATAGAATTCCAACTTGGACAACAAAATTCATGCTTCCAATTAACTCTATGCTCTTCTAAATCTCCAGCATAAACATCATGACATCATCCTAATAGGCTAACATCACCGTGCATAAATCTCAATAGGACTAAATCAACTTCCATACAGCCATTTTCACAATGCTGCTCCTCAAACATACCGATTTGGAATTTAAACTTCCAGCTCCACCACTCCGTATTTTTCCAAATCGGACCTTCACAGTAACCACTGCAACCACTTAACCCATTAAGGATCAGGTCAATGAATGGAGTGAAAAAGTGGCTGAAACTAACATGTTTTCATTAGTATCCACTTCAGCTACTAATGAAAACATGTCACTTTTAGCCACTTTTTCATTTCTTGTCATCGACCTGGTCCTTAATGGGTTAATCAGTCAATTCGGACAAACTCCGAATCACAATACACAGACACACCAATTTGGACTTAAGCATTCCATCACATCATCCCAAATTGGATCTTGAAAATAAACCACAGCATCCAAAATCACACCAACTTGGATGCAATCACCATCTCACATCACACACATAACGCACTTAAAAAAACCCAATTAGGACCACACGTCCTCTGAATCACACAAACACGCAGAAATCAAATAGAGACTACACAGCCAACTTGGGACTAGGACTCATACTGGCCTTTGCTCAAATAGTGGGTAAAGAAAATACAACCAAGCTCCAAACTAATAGGTACTCAAAAACAGTTACCAACTTAGAAATGATGACATGCTTAACCTCAACGAAATTGCCAAATTGAAACTTCAAAAATAACTGCAACTACGAATGTAAAACCAAACACGAAGATAAAATTCCAAATCGGCACCCCACCGCCACGACTAGGACAACCGCAAACCTAACTGTCCACAACAACAAAACCAAATTGGAATACAATTTCAAACACTGCAAGGCAAGACCATGATAGTTTCGACTAGGAATAAACCCAGACCATTCCAACTTAGAATTAACTAGCCTGCACTTCCAACTCGGAACTTAAATCAACAACTTTATACGTCACCACCTCAGCAGCTTCCACTAATTGCCACCGACTTGGAATTGAAACTTCAAGAACCGACCCTCCAACTAGGTTAATAACATTCAAAATCACCAATTTGGAACACAAATCAAACAAAACATAACCAAAACCATGCAAAATCACACAAAACAACATCCAAAAATAACAAAATAAAATCCAAATAGGTTATTTACATAACCATATATTAGAAGACAATTATGCTCACTTGAGGGGCCCCTTTTTCAAGGATGCAAAAGGAACAACTACCTCATTGGTAAACAATGTTATGGAATGTCCATTTCATGTTGGTAATTTATTGGTTTACCGCACAAGATTAAAAAAAAAAATGTGTTTTCGATACTTCCTTGATTGATTCAAGGTAGATTTTGCTTTGCTTTCGAGAATCATACTAGCTGTAGTCTATATTTTAACACAAGTATTTATAATAACACATGAAATCATTCATGTGATTAAAGAGAGATAATATAACCCATGGACCCAACTAAATCTACATAGCATGTCCAACTCCCAATGTGCTTCTGAGCCATATGGCTAGATGCTGGAGACCATAGCAAGTTCAGATCAGTATTTGAACTAGACAATAGTGATACTTTTCATAGAAGTAATCAGAGCATTGTTTGCACATGAACAAGTTGGTCTGTTAGTCTAAACACAACCAGCTACAACAAAAACATTGGAAACTTAAAACGATCTTCAGTGTTTGAAAATAACTCAGTGACTATGTATATCATAGTGTGTCACAGAGATACATTGAACTAGTTCAAGTTACTCTGCTATCACTGTCATGTATCGTGAACCAGACCTTTGTCGCAACAAAGATCGATCCCTGTGATACTAACAGCTCTTTCACCGAAATAATGCAATTGTACTCTTGTAACACAAACATATTCATATTCCAAACAAAGCATAAACATAATGATGGATTTGAGCAATGTAAATTGCCGCAATAAGTGTCCTTCATACGCCAATAAGATTGAGTGTTTGGAATTTTTCGAAAAAATTCCCTAGGAGGTGGTAATCCTCACCTGTACCCATGCCAAACAGCAGACTGTTAGTATGCCACTTGACGTGTACGAGGTGTCTACACATTACCACAACTTGTTATCGTTATTCACCTAAGAAATAAATCTCCAATTCTATCAAAATAATAAAACAATGGCATGAATATGTTTGTGGAATGAACATCAAGAAGGCACCACCTGTTGGCCGCTAATCTGGGAACCTAACACCATTGCAGAAAGTCTACGCAGCTATACTCACAATGCTTCAGTGAATGAAGCTAACTCAATACCAATATGGCCTTTGAGTGGATTAGAGGCAAGAAGACGCATGTATAATGCTGGTCATTTTCAAATTTTTTTGAAAAAAGACAGGGAGGCAGCCAACTACGCGGCAATTTTACTAGCACTGTGAACCAACACACCGTTCGTAGTCCAGCTTAGACTTAACTCCATTCCAATTAAGGCACAGTCCCTAGAGCGTCGTCATTCTTTATTGATAAATTTTGTATATATGACTATGATATGAGACCCGGAGGTGCACATTGAAGTCATGTGTGAGTGAAAGCATCATCAGGGTATTAGCCTTTGTGCAGACTGCTAGTTCCAGCAAGTGTAATGTGGTGCTACACACTCATTTTCATTAGTATAAAAATTCTTAAAATAATAATGAAAACATTCCCCATTTTTCCACAATGATCTATATAACTATGTTATAAGTAGTTATATTCTAAATGTGGAAAAAGCGGTAGAAGTTTAAAATTCATGGAGAAAAACCAGAATTTTAATCTAAAAAAGAAAAAAAGAAAAAAAGAAAAAAAAAAGTCTTGAGTGAAGATTACTCAAGAACACAAACCGAGGAGAGAATAACGGCACCGTGTGAAACCGTCCATCGTGGTTCTCCGCGCACTCTCCCGCGCGGTCGTGCGCGCGCTTGCTTGCACGAGTGCGACTTCTACGCAATCCCGCCTGCAGACCTTGCTTCCTGTGGGGTCACTTCTTCGCAATCCTTCCTCGCAATTTTCTCGTGTTTCCATGTCGCTGCACTAGCTTAAACTTAGCTCACAACAACCATTGCTGCTGCTTCTACGCTTCCTGCTTGGCATGGTATCCAACGCACATTCTTTCACAGCACTTTGTGGACGCGCGATTCAGTTTTTTCGGAGGTAAAATGCGCGAGCTAGGGCTTTGGGATGCTTTCTGTGCTTGTTGGCTTTCTGTTATGTTCCCTTGTGTGATCGTATTATTCTTGTTGTACCTTTATGGTTGCCTGCATTGATGGCCACCGTGACGAAGCTCACGGTTTAGGAAGGTTCGAAAGACTCGATTGTGGTACGCGACAGTAGCTGAATAGAAGTATGAAATTGAGGCTCGTGGGAATTGCGCGAAGTTGCACTGGTCTATTGATACTTCAAGACTCTGTAGTGTATATTTCAGCAATGTAGGGGGGGAGGGACTTGAAATTGTTAGGTCTAGGGTTTGCCCTTGCGTGCACGTGCCTCAGTTTTATTAGGGAACTTGCCGGAGCTAGGACTTTGGGATGTTTTCTGTGCTTGTTGCGTTTTGGATAGTTTATTGTGGGATCGTATCATACGTGTTTGTAATTTTCTGGTTGCTTGCATTTTGATCACAGTGACAAAAGCTCAAGGTGGACTGAGGTTCGACAAAATGGAGGTTATTTGAAGTAGCTGGATAGGAGCACCGAATTGCGACTTGTGGAAATTTCGCGAAGTTGCACACGGGTTTTGGGGTACGGCAAGACGCTTTGTGTACATTTCATCAACGTGTGAGGGATTTTGAATTTTTTTGGTCTAGGGTTTGCGGCGCAACATGCTCGCATGTACGAATGCAATTTGGAGGTGATTTTCGCTGAGTTTGGAGATGCAATTTGACAGTGATTAAGTTGCATTGAGCATGGATGACGAGATGACGACGAGTAGGATAAATTTGTGAAAGGTTGTATGGCTTGAGCGACGATGAGGGCACCCGTTGATGGTCGCGTCAAGCGGAACAGGAAGTGGCAGTTGTTATTGCTGCTATTGATAGACGAGGAGGAGGATAGACAGCAGCAGTGGGAGGATCGGCAGCAGGCTCTCGCGTATCTGCAGTGGCAGCAGCAGCATGCGCGCCGTCGCGCATGGCTACAGAATTACTACAGTCAGTTGCAAGCTTTGTACGCTGATATTGATGTCCTTGAAAGTTGCCGATTGCGCCGTGCTCACGTTGCAGCAGCTGCATTAGGAGCTGCTGTGTCGACGCAGCAAAGTGTGCACCGTCGACTGTGGGTGAAAAATAGGTCGCAAGCATGGTGGGAACAATGCAATCATCCAGGGTTTCCAGACAAGGATTTTCATCAATCATTCCGAATGTCTCGTGCTACGTTTGACCTTATCTGTGAGCAGCTCGCTGGAGCTGTGGCAAAGGAGAACACAATGCTCCGAGCTGCCATACCTGTGGAGCAGAGAGTGGCAGTGTGCATTTGGCGGTTAGCCACAGGGGAGCCCTTGCGACTTGTTTCGAAGCGGTTTGGCCTTGGAATCTCCACATGTCACAAGATGGTGTTGGAGGTTTGCGCGGCAATCAATGATGTCCTTCTCCCGAAGTATGTGCAATGGCCCTCGGCAGAACGGCTTCAGCAAGTGACGCAGGAGTTTGAAGGCCTTTCTGGAATGCGTAACGTGGTCGGGGCTCTCTACACGACGCACATTCCAATCATAGCTCCCAAGATCAATGTGGCTGCATATTTCAATAAGAGGCATACTGAGCACAATCAGAAGACGTCGTACTCCATCACTTTGCAAGGAATGGTGGATGTTCGTGGGTCATTCACAGATGTATGCATAGGCTGGCCCGGATCCATGTCTGATGAACGCGTCTTTGAGAAATCGAATCTGTACAGGCGTGGCATGAGCGACGACCTGCGCGGCATGTGGGTAGTGGGAGGGCCAGGGTATCCATTACTTGATTGGCTTTTGGTTCCATACGTTCAACACAACCTAACTTGGGCGCAACATGCATTCAATGAGAAAGTGGTGGGGGTGCTCCAAGTTGCCCGAAATGCCTTTGGCCGTCTGAAAGGACGCTGGCGGTTCTTGCAAAGGAGGACTGAGGTGAAGTTGCAAGAGTTGCCCGCTGTCTTGGGCGCATGCTGCGTGCTGCACAACGTATGCGAGATGCATAATGAAGGATTCGATCCAGAACTTCGCTTTGAGGTTTTCGACAATGAGATGCTGCCGGAAAATTGCAACTTTCCTTTGTCAGCCATGCAATCTCGAGACTCGATTGCCCATAACCTGCTTCACAATGTTCATGCAGGTTCTTCCTTTTTGTGATTGTACAGGGGACATTTTGAATGGCTGATTATATCTCCGAATGACGAGACCGTGAAATCACTTGTAATTTACGCTCAATGCTTGCAATCATGAGGATGACAGCACCATGTGTGCAGATTTACTGCCCACTTTCTTGCCTTTCTCTTTTATTATCGATTGTTTCACATGCAGTAGTTGATATATAATTGTCTTTGTGAGATATTGCTGTCAGCTGCAGAATTATCATTCAACATCGTGGCGTGTAAAACTTTTCTGAGCTGCTCTCTTTGCAACGCTAATCTGCTTTCACAGGAACATTGCCGTTGCTGATTGCCCTGTCAATCAATTTTGCTCTTTTCTACCGCTTCTGCGAAACCTTCCATGAGTGACGATGTTTAGATTATGTGGATTTGTTGATGGCTCCGCTGTTGTGCTGCAGCTTTTTCGGATCTCCAGCGATGTCTTGTGTGTTGCGACATCATAGATAACTTTCATTTATATTAAGTTCAAACTATTTTGTCCTCGCCCCATAGGTGTTAACTTGCAAATTTTTTGATAACATAACTGTTACGGGAATTAATAGTGCCACTGCAAATGACATTTTTATCTAACAGCCAAAATATGATCTTTTCGTGAGCCATTTTTGGTATCCAACAAGTAAAAGCCAATAGTAGGTTCTTGATTAAAAAAAAATTGGTTTTTTTCCACACTCAATTATTATTTTTTAAAACTTTATTTATTATTTATTTTGAAACACATGGACAATTTCCATTGATTAGAGAACTGTGTTCCCAGCAAAAGCATTTTTTATACACTCAAAATTTTATCTGTTATTCCAAATATTCTAAAATTTCTTAATACTGTACCTTACTAAGCAACTTTGATATAAAGTAATAATAATAATCCTTGCCTAATTTCTTAAGAAATCATTTTTCCCTTGTCTTGCCTAATATTTGGAAATTTCAATTGATTGAAGAGGAATCATGATATCCTTCTAAAGGAATATGTTTTAGTCATTTATGGGAATTGCAATTGATTGAGGAAGAATTATGACAGTCTCCTATAGGAATATGTGCTAAGCATTTATGGAAATCCTCACTTAATATTGTATACATTTTGTAAACAAAAATCCTCTTATCTTCTTAGAAACCATTAAATGAAGTATCTTGAACCTTGATAAGTGTTTATATCTTGTTTAGTTTTGAATGGTTGCCTAACTATCATAAATTAAATTTTAATTTGTCATAAACTTATTTTGGGACTTTAATTAAATATTAGGCACTTGAATGCTTAAGCTACTAGAAAAGTATGGTAGCCAAAGTTTAACCCCAAAGGACAATGCAAGCCCCATAGGCATTTTAAAAGTCAAAACCTAATACACTACTTTTGGACTATTTCTATTGAATATCTTTTGGTGTGAGTTCAAAGAATACATCAATTATACCATGATGTTTGTTACTATTTATTTCCATTTAAAAAAATTCATACCATTTTAAATATTTTATAATTTTTATAATTTTTTAAAATATATTTGAAAAATAATATAAAATTCAATTATTTTATTTTTAATTATGAAAAAATGAGATTAAATTTTAAACATATATTACTATATGTGAAAATATCAAATATCAATACCTTCCTTGCCACTAACATTGTGATCAACTCTCTGGACCTCCTACCTACCTTACTCTACAAATGTTATTATTCTATGAGCATCACTATACAACTTGTTTTTTTAATTATTTTTCAATGCTTCACTCTAGTCAAACATTAGTAAGGTAGAAGTATCTATTTCAGATAACTTAAGCATTTCTTTGTGTATGATTTGGAAAAGTCATGTAGGAATTGATTCAAGGTGTGCCAAAATAAGGTTGCCGAAGTATGCCATAAAATACAAAAAAATTCTCCTATAATGAATATTTTATTTTATTTTATTTTATTTTAATATAAAAGAAGATTTTTCATTCGGATCCATTTTGGTTTCATAGACTCACCTATTCTGGTTACTTTTGGCACTTTTCCCTAAGCCAAGAAAGAAGAGAGATGAATGGACAAGAAGGTACAAACAAGAGAATATTTTTCAATAACTAGTGCATTCAATTGTTGTCCACAATAAGTTAGCCTATGCAACCATCACGGGGGGCCTATCCAAAATAGGTTCTTCTACCTTAGCATTTAGAATTTTGTACGTTGTTGACATTGTGCATTGATCTTAGCTTACCATATCTGGAGTTAGCAAGGAGTTTAACTTAATTAGATTGATCAAATTTTCATATTTAATTGTTGGCAAGTGAAAAGAGGTTCCAATACGTGGCATTATTAGGTTGATAACCTATTCTAACCCACTTAAAAACAATTTAGCCTATCTGTGCAAGGTCGAGGAAAAAAATTTGCCATGTAGAGAAATGGATTTAGGGATTCATAATTTTTTTACATTTTTTCCCTTAATAATTAAAAAAATCATGATTTTTTGTAAATATTCTCTTTGTTCCATTCTTGATTTGTTGGCAAATCAATTTCCAACCATTGGTTGCTTACAAAACCAATGTAGGTGATCATTGTGGCTTTCAATGTACATGTTGTGATCATTTTATGCTTTCACTATTAATACACCTCTAGGGCAAAGCCTACACACCTCCCAGACATTTTTTGTTGCTCCTGTTGGCCATGATGTACTTGAGCTAGCACCTACAATAAAGTTGACCAGAAATGGAGAAGTTTAAACTGTGAGAATGGGCTGATGGGCGAAAATGGGTTGACTCCTTTAGGGGGTTTTGAGGCCTCTAAAAGACTATTTCAGGACTATTCTTCTTGTTGTGAACCATTGTAGTCCTAACAAATTATTAAATAATAAAAAATCAATTAAATAATTTTAAAAATTAATAAACTATCTAAAACTATTTTTTATTTAATAAAATAATTTAAAATAACTAAATATTATTATTTGATACGACAAAAGACGTGTTGATGTGGCTTTGTTCTCACAATGCGGGAACTCATAGTCTTCTAAAGGCCTAAAAAATCTTTTAATGCATTTGGATTCAATATGCAAATGATATGAAGAGTCAAAAAAAAATTTGGAAGAGGTTTTAAAATTGTTTCTTCCACATAGGTACATATTGATTTGGAAGATGTACACAAAGTAATGATGGTGGCTTTGGGTCAATGGCACATTTAAAAGGGCCCACTTTAGGAGATCTTTACTATAGCATATGTTCAGGTTAGATTTAGCTCTTTGGTGTGGAAATAATTTAATAATAGAATTTGAATAGTTTGAAAGCTTGTTTTGATTTTCTTGACTTTTGTTAGTTTGCTCCACCTATTTTTTTTTACACTCCCAATTTTGATTTGATTTTTTCTATTGATGTGTAAATGTGCTCTTTTTTCTAAATTTTCTCAAGAATATTTTTTGGATATTCAAAATTGGCACCAATGAATTTTTTTCAGATTTTCAAAAAAGTTGTATAATTTTAAAAAATTTAGACATGTTCCAATTTTTTCCTAATTATTTACAAAATTGACCTACATGTAGGGTAGTGATGAAGTTTTCTTCATCTATAGGTGTTGATGATGAATGAAAATTTATGTTTATATCTTAAAAGATATACAGTCATTCAAAACAAGTGATACCATTGTGAAATTTTTGTAGGCATTGAGGTGAATTCATCCAATGAGAAGTAAGAGTTTATTGTCAAATAATTATTCCCTTAGAAAAATTGTATTGCATTTTGTCAAAAAAATCGCTTCAAAATGCAATACAATTTTTCTAAGGGCTACATGACAAGTGGACCCAAAGATAGTAGCTCCCTGAATAAAGTCTCAAATTACTTGTTTGGGATAAAGGTTTGGCATTTAAACATTTTACATTTTTGCCTCAATGGACAAATTCAAGAAAGCCACTTTGAGGGCGTGTGCAATCTACCATGGTTAAATTCCATTTCTTTAGTAAATAAGTTATTAGAGACCTCAAAAGAAATCCATTGCAAGTTGCTTGAATTTTTTTGACATTGTTGTAATATTTTGTGAATTTTGAAAATCTGAAAGCATAGATTACCTACATTGGCCCAAGTAGATTTCCTTGAATTGGACCTCCTTGAAGCACCAAGTGCTTTGTTTCCCATTGGTTGTTTCAAAGATATAGTTGGTTTTAGGACTTTTTTTTGGCTTTCTAGTGTTAGATTGCATCAAAAAATAATAATTTAGCTAAGAAATAGCAAAAATTCATAGAAATTCTGAATTAAAAAAACAAATTTTGGATGAAATCTTCAAATTGTGGATGAAAATAGAATTAGAGACATGTGATTTGTGTGAATGTGATATTTTCTATCCAATATGTGGATGAATGCTGAAATTTGGAGCACCACCATAATATTTCATATTGCCACTTTGGCACTTCATAAAAAATGAAAAAAAACACATGGTTGGTTTTGAAAACTTGTGGTGTTTTTTGGTGACTACTAATGGTCATTCAAGGCCAAAATGTAAATGGAAAGGACATCTCACCAACAAAAAGGCCATTTGGAGACAACTACCTTATATTTGTACTTCAAAGGACACTTTCATTCAAACTTCAAATTGAAAGGACCGTCAATTATTGTTTCTTGTAAATAGTTAATGAATAAATAGAAAATTGTTGTATTCAAACTATCACAAAAGATCCATCATGAGTCTAAGAGTCTACCTAAACTTATTTTTTGAGCTTGTTTGGAGGAAGTTTGTTATAACAAAGAATATTGAAGGGTGGCACAACTTTAAAATATTTTTATCCATTTTATCAAGCACTAGTATAATTCATCTATACGTAGGAAGTGTGTTTGAGTTAGGTATGTTTTGGACATCATTGATTTAGTCAATCAAATGGTTTTGGGGGGATAGTTTGGATTCTTCAAAGGAGAAACAAACTAATTTGAATATGGTTATTATCATCAAATTGTTCTAATTTTTTTGGGTATAGTTGAAAATTTAACGTTTCTAAATTCTTGATAAATTATACAATGGCAAAATGTATAGAAATAAAAAATTTGGACAATAAAATCTATTTTGTTTATATCCAAAATCTTCATCCATTTTGAATCATATTTCATCTAATTCACCACTTTTCATCTCCTTCCACCTACAAAACAACATCATTTTCTGCTTTTTGGTTTAATGTACCTACATTTAATTTTGACCCGTTTATAAAAACTGAGTCCTACAAATTTCTTGCTTCAAATGTACTCCTACTATTCATCAAAGTTTAGGGTTGATTTTAAAACAACTATTTCCATCACTTTGTGTAAAAAATGAAATTAGAATATTCTTTTGACTCCCACCAAGAGGTAATCAATCTTTTTTTTCCTTATTTTTGTGTTAATAAAGCAACACATTCCTTGAAATGTACAGAGATAAGAAAAAATGGATAGAATCATCCATAATCATTCATACAATTGTATACTTTCATCCATAAAATCATCTATTACTAATAACTTTCATTCAAACACTAACAACTCTATTTATTTTATGAAGAATTACATGGCTAGCTATTTCATCTAATTTTTAAATTTTAGTTTCTAGTATTAAGGAAGTCAAAGCAAAATCAGGGTAGAATTTTTGCTCGAAATCACCAACTTAAAATGGTCGGATCCAATTCAAAGTTAGGCAATTCAATAATAGGAACCATATTAATTTACTTAATTGTTTATTTAACGTTGACGAGAACATTTTTTGTCTGATGGATGACAAAGAATCCTTCTAGTAGGTAAAAGTGCAATTGGTCATCCTCATGATTTTGTTATAGAAAGAAGAAATCTTCTACAGTAGTTTGACTCCCAATGAATACTTTTTTTTTTTTTTAAACTAGATGATGTCACACGATTCCAAAAGGGCTGATTTCCACGGTCACCAGCCCGGCGTTTAAGGACGCTTTTAGGTGCAGTTAAAAGTGACATTTAAAAGTTTGCATTTAAAAGTTTGCAGGGAAAAGCTTGGCCAGTGAGCACCACCCCGCCTGCCCCTCTCACGCCTGCCATTCATTTTCGTAGACTTTTGCGTCTCGCACAGATGGAAAAAAAACACTCGCAAATTGCAGCGCCACTTGCGAATCCCCGCCATCGCCAATGCGCAATTGGCTTCCGCCACAGACAACTGCCAGACAGAGATTGTTGCCAGAAAAACTGTAGACTTCCAGAGAGAGAAGTAGAGAAATAGAAAACCACAGACAGAAGACAGAACTGCGGTACGTGGTGGCCATCAAGGCATGGCCCACTTGCAACCCCGATTTCCAAGCCGACAACAACAACAACAACTGCAACAACTGCAACCCATGACCACGCCTTGCTCCATTTCTCGAGCTCACAACATTGGAAACCTCTACAGGAAGAGTCACAACGTTGGGATTCATAACAGTGGGAGCCCCAACATTGGGGTTTATAACACTGGGAGCTCCAACATACGTACTCGCAGCATTTGTACTCACGACATTGGGAGCCCCAACAGGGGGAGCTCCAACATTCGGATTTATAGCATTGGGAATCATAACAGTGGGGGCCCTAACATTCAGCTGCGTGATTGTTCCAAGAGAGATACGAGATTGTTGGATCATCGACGAGCAGGTATGGCGGTGGGAGGGATTGTTGGGGAGGCTGTAAAAGGCGCTGTGCGGGAGGCACGAACAGCACAAGGAGTGGCGCCCGTGCAGCGAGCCGTGATTTTTTTCTCTTTGTTGGGGATCATCGTGAGAACCGTGTGGGGGAATGTGACGTTGGTGAGGTATGGTGTGTATGCGTATTGGTTGCGTGCGAGGTTGAAGCCATGGGAGGAGACGCTCTCGGAGGAGAAGACGGCTCGCAAGGGCAAGGGTAACGGGAATGGGAATGAGAATGTGGTGGTGGCGAAGAATGTGCGCTTTGGCTCGGCTAAACGGAACCTGTGAGTGTTGCTGGTGTTGCTTTTCTGTTCTCTTGAAGTGCTGAACTCGATTCTCTGGCTAGGAGGCGATCATCGGGATTGCAATTTTTTCGCGAATTGTGGATGGAGTGGAGATTTTAGTGCTGTGGTACTTTAGAATGCTTTGGTGATAGTGTTTTTGCTGGGTTTCTTTCTTGTTGCTGGATTGGCACTGTGATGGAAGATAATCGGGAGATAATTTGTAGTTGCAAGAATTATAGTTGTGGTGGCGCTTAGTGTACGCTATGGCCCTGTGGAGCGGAACCTGTGACTACTTCTAGTATTTCTTTCTGTTCTCTGGATGCGCTGAGTTTGATGTTCAGCTTGGAATATCTTTGCAAATTGAGGATGCTGGAGTGGAGATTTTGTACTAATGGTGAATTTGGACTGCTTTGATGATAGTTTTTTTTGTTAAGTTTCTTTTCTTGTAGCTGAATTATCTGGAAGTGATTTGTAGTTGCAAGAATTTGTAGTTGTGGTAGCGCGTAATGTACGCCATGACCCTGCGGAACGGAACGAGATGGTTCTAAAGGTGAGGATGGGTTGATAAAACCTCAATCTTCTGTGATAATTCATGAAAGTCGACTTGGAAATCCTTCAGGGGTTTAGCCTGTCTGAGCGATGAGTACTCGTTTTCTTTCTACACTAACAGTATGCAGCTTCGACTTCTGGCTCGTCACTAGAATTTCCTTATCTTTCAGTTTATCATGTGCGCAGTCCACGCAAGAGTACACAATTATCAATACTTTTCAACTGCAAATCTGAAGAAAATTGTAGATTCACAACCGAGGTAAAGAAAGGGTAAAGAAAGCATAAGCTAGGTTCCTTGAACTGTCCCGTTCTGGTGAAGTTCATGTTGTCCATTGACGCACCTTAGGGTTACGTTTATGGGATTTCAAGCGCTTCATTCATGTGGTAAATGGACTGAGTTTCTGGTGAATTTCATGTTGAGCTTGATGAAGGTAGTTTGAGGACTGATGAGTGGCGAAGACATAATAATCATGTGTTGAGCTATCTAGCCCTTTTCTTTCGTGCCTTTATCCTTTTGTGAAAATTTCTTTCTTCTCATGAGCAGTACAAATGAAGATTATATTATCACGTCCTCTCTTTTCGTATTGCTTGGAATGCTGAACGTCAACTAGCGTTACCCAAAGCCCTTTCTTGGCCATTTGAAGGTTTGTGTAGTGAACTTGAGCATTGACGTTTATATTAGTTCACATTAGGATCATTCTCAGTGCTTGGTATTGTTACGATTGTTGTATGTTAGCTCTCGTGCGACTTCATAAGTTCCATAGTTGTTTTAGGTCCTACGATTTTCAGTGTAATGAAGCCTTGCAGTTGGAAATGGTGGTTTTGGTGAAGACTTCAGGAGGCTGATTTTAGCGGTTGTGTCATGAATAGGTTGGACGTTTACTTGCCCTGCAAGCCGAAGTTGAAAGGAGAAGAGCTCAAGCCGGTTGTGATTTTTGTGCACGGAGGTGTGTGGGCATCTGGAGATAAATGGCAGTTCTCCCCTCTAGGCACTTTTCTTGCCGAGGAGGGAGTCATTGCCGTGCTTGTTCAGTATACGTTATTCCCTGAGGTTATCCACTTGTACTCTCTTTTCTAGCATTTGGTAGGACGTACAAGCATTTTTAAAATTCTTTTAATTTGACCTTTGTTTATGCTTTAAGGAGAGAAATCTTTTATATTGCTTCTTCTCCAGCCGTAGCCCCTAATGTTGTACTTGCGTTCAAGTCACAGTGCTATCAGATCAAAGAATTTTTACAAAAGTTGATTTGCTTTTCCTTTTGAATTGGTGCTTGTATCTATGTAACCCTGTTTGTCACTTGGATCTGCATAACGCCTCATGTCATTTTCGTCACCAGATGGCACACTGGAGTTGGAAAAGATCATCAGTATCTCGTCTTTCTCTGTGGTCTTGCTATCAAGGAGTTGTAGATCTCCAAGATTTGACGGTCTTGGTCTAGAGGAGAGGGTTATGTCTAAGAACCGCTTTTAGACCTCGTGGCCCTTCACTGGTTATCTAGTATATAACTTTCTTCTTTCTCTTTCATTGTCACATGAAGCAATCCGGTTGGAAAGAGTGTCGGTAATTTAGAGTCATAACAACGTCCTCTCCACACTCCTGGAGAGAGCCGTAGATCTCCAAGATTTGACGTTCTTGATCTAGTTTGACGAGAGGGTTATGTCTAATATCTAGTACATATGCCACCAATCCTGCACTTCATCTGCGTTGTATAGTGGTGAATGTTTCTAAGCTGATTTGCCTCTGAACCAATGCAGGCACTTGCCATTGAACAAGTGGGTGAGGTGTCGGAATCATTGACATGGACGATGGACAATATTGCCCAATATGGTGGCGATCCCAACAGGGTGTTTTTAATGGGCCATTCATCAGGTAAGCCCCAGGGCTTGAAATATCTTTGCAATATTGGTTACATTATTCTCCAAAATTGCTAAAAATTGCTACATTTGAAGAAAAATTCAGTTTCATGTTCACCATATTTTAATCCAGTTAGCAATTTCATCCATTTAGCCACCTTCCATCCAATATTACTGGTTACTGGTAAACCGTAAACCCGTGATACGGGATGGATATTAGGATGTGTCACTGCTATATTGGCTTCTTTGTGTGAGAATGGAGGATGGTATGAAATTTATTCCACTTTTGGCTTCTCTTATTTTGTCACTGGATATCATCGGGTAAAATGAGGCTAAGTTATTTTCATACCATTCTCCATTCTCTGATAATGAAACCACGATACCCTCGACTGCCTTCTCCAACAGTTGATTATAGTAACCTCTAAAGGAAAGGAGAAACAGCTGCTAATAGTTGATTACAGTAAACTCCAAACCATTATTTTGAAAATGTAGGACAGGATTTCTATCTATTACGATATTTATTATCTTCCGCTATTCTCCCTAAATGATTCATTTCAAGGTCTAGATACGGAAGCAACCACGTGGGATTACAATAAGGCCCATCATGCGCACAATCTGGATTTCTGATTGAGTGGCATTGAGTTTTCCAACCATTGCAGGGGCTCATTTATGTGCAACGTGAATGCACAGTCTGGTTTTCTGATAGGGTGCCACTATGTTTTCCAACCATTTCAAGGACTCATTTACGTTCAATGTGGATGTGCACAGTGTTGTTTTTTGATTGGTTTGCTCTATGTTCTCCAACGATTTTAGGGGCTCATTTACGTGCAACGTGAATGCAAACAGTCTGTTTTTTCTGATAGAGTGGCAGTGATTTCCAACCATTTTAGAGGCCCATGTATGTGCAAATAGTCTGGTTTTCTGATAGGTTGGCAATGTGTTTTTTCCAACCATTTCAGGGGCTCATTTACATGCAACATGAATACACAGAGTCTGGTTTTCTGATAGGGTGGCATTGTGGTTTTCAACCATGATTTCAGGGGTTCATTTACGTGCAACGTGAACACTCGTAGTCTGGTATTCTGATTTGAGTGGCATTGTGGTTTATTGTATTCTGATTGATTCTGGTTGAGTGGCACTTGCAGGGGCTCATCTATGTGCAATGGTGTTATGGGAACGAGCAAGCCGGCGAATAGAGAAGACCTTAAGCCCTAAACCCTCGCCACACCTGGACGTGCGCATCCCTCGCGGTTTCCTGGGCCTGGCTGGAGTCTACAACATCGGCGAGCACTTCAAGTACGAGGTCGGCCGAGGGATAGGAGCGATCTCCTGCATGAGGCCAGCCAACGGATGGGAGCCCCAGTTTGACGCCATGTCGCCATCGCTGCTGTTCGAATCTCTGCTTCTCCAAAAAGGAGTCAAGTTTCTGCACACAGACGGCAAAATGGACGGCAAAACGGACGGTGAGACTGACCGTGAAGCAGACTCTTCCATTTCCACAGTTCTGAGTTTCAAAGGGCTGGACTTGGTTCCTCGCTGTCTGTTGATCGCCAGCATCCGTGACATTACTGTGCCCCCGACGTCCACCGTTGCCTTCAACGCCATGCTACAGACTCTGGGGTGTGAGACCAGGGTGGCGATGCATGATGAGATGGCGCATGAGGACTTCGCGTTGTGGCACCGGGGCTGGGGCTCCTTGAAATCGCATGTTGGTCCTTTCATAGACGAGGTCTTGAGATTTGTCAGTATTGTGGAGGAGTCTTGAAGGTGCTTAGGTCGTTTAGATGTGCTCTCTATTCAACGTACTTTTAGGATATTCTTTCGGGATGCTGATCACCATGGTACACACGAATATGCAGCAGAAGTAGAGGCTATTCAACTTTTAGGATATTCTTTAGGGATATTCAATTTGGTAAACACATTAAGACTAGAGACGGACTATTGAGTGAGCCTCTAGTCCTGTTGGTTCTTACTTAGTACAGCTTACTTGTTGATTCAGATTGTCTGAGATTTGTAGGACAATGTGACGTTAGAGCCTGCTCAAAACCGTGCATGTTATGGGTCTGCTAATGGGGTCACTAGTTTTCTTGAATTAGCGGTCCTGCTTATATCGCTCCCTTTCGTAGAAGGGATTTTGAGATTTGTCTCTGGAACCTGGGTCTTGAAGCTTAGACCATTTTGTTCATTTTAGGATATTCTTAATGGATACTCACCTTTGGAGACATCATAGGACCAGAGGCTCTTGAGCTATTGTGGTGCTCCTTAGTTAGTGTTGCTCATTTGTTAATCCAGAATTATTTGAAATATTTGTATCATAAGAGCCTATTCAGAACTGTGCATAATATGGGCTTGCTTGTGGGGTCGTTGGCATCACTTCTATAATTAATTCGTATTTTTTTCATAAGGAAGATAATCAAGTGACAGAAATGGGTGTTCATACACTTTTCAAAGGTTTCCATTGACCAGAACCGCACATTCTGGAAACGAGTCCATGAACTTACAACGCTCAGAGGCCTAGCTAGTCCTTCAAACAGACAGAAGGTAAGAAACTAACCATCTATGTATCTTGTGACATAGTGTTTGAATGTTTTTGATAGCTGCTGTACTGTACTGTACATGGGCTCTTTTGAAGGCCATTTAACCAGAATTCCTCCTTTCATACTGGACTGAAATACAAGTCCTTGTAAGACCATCTTGGGTGGACAAGGTTCTGATTCTAAAACCAGAAATTGCACTCAGTTTTCAAAGTGTCACAACTACTAAATTGCCTGTGGTTTGTGGTAAGCTTCAGTTCTCTCCGTCATCTCCGTGACAGCGGCTTCTTCTTCACTCCCATGCACTGCTTCAACACGACCTCCCCAGACACCATCTGCTCCTCCAAAAACTCCACGCGAGCATCCCTTGCGGACAACTCCAACTGCAACTCCGCCAGCTGCTTCCTCACCGAGTTCAATTCTCGTATTGAACCTCTACTGACATTTTCGGAGGCGGTCGTGGGCCTGGAGCCCATTCTTGAGCCTGGAACACTGGACAATGGCGTCTGCGTCCTTGACACTTCCTCACGGAGCTCTTTGGTTTGAAAGAGCAGGTGTCGGTTGTCTTTGATCAAGTGGAACTGTGTGCGGAAGCTCTTGTCGCGCTCTTTCTTCAGCTCGTGCTCCAGCGTCTTCACCTGGGTGAGCACCATATCAAGCAGTTCATAACTGAATGTCAGAACCATTTACCCCATAGAGTCCCTGGTAGCAGGAAGGCGGATGTAGATTTTCAGGAGCTTTTTTGGCAAACTAAATCATTGCATGAGAAGAATCTAGACATCAGATCTTTCATTTTGGCAAGTTTTCCTTTTACTTCCCATCCCTACATGAACTGAACTCATTCGGAATCTTGCACAATAATCATGAAGCTCCAAGTGACTATGCTAATCGAATGGTTGAAGACTGAATAGACAAAAATTTCTTTTTCAACACACTCGACACACTTGAATGTACTGCACTTCATTCGTTTCTTGTAGCTCCAGTAGTGAACTCTTGAAAAAATTCATAATCCACCCAATGGATGCCGAAATTAAAGTTTTATCTCAGAATTGAGTGTTTTCATGATTCTTTGATCACACAAGCCTCACTCACTGTTGTCATTCACCAACTCTGACGCCAGTACTAAAGGAAAACACGGTAGACATTTGAATGTGCCAAGTTGTGAACTGACTTGTTGAATTTCCAAGCAGAAAAAGAGTACGTTACCTTTCTTTCTAACAGTTCTCGTTGATGGCCAAATTCCTCCTGCATTGGTCTATTGATTTTCTTCAGCTTGAATTTGCCTTCCACGTGCTTTTGATACAACTCCATAATTCCCATTTTCAGACCACGAACGCTCTGCACAAAATGAGAATGAAAAACTGTAACCATGAGTTCTCTGGCTCTGTCTGAACTTCTAAATTAATTTATCGACTGTCTCTCATGTGGGAAGGAAGCCTTTCAATTTGGAGAAATGAAGGTGAGGATGGGTTGCTGTAAGTTATAACAATGAATACCTCGATCTTCTGTGACAATTCATGAAAGTCGGCTTGGAAATCCTTCAGGAGCTTGGCCTGCCTGGATTGAGCGAAGAGAACTCGTTTCCTTTCCACACTCGAAGCGTGCAGCTTCGCCTTCAGACTCGTCACGAGAAGAGCCTTCTCTTTCAGTTTCTCATGTGCACTGCATGAGTGGCCATGCAATTTCACACTTTCACATTATTATTTTTTAATCAATTCCTTTCAACTGAGTACGTGCAAATCTGAAGAAAATTGTTGCTACTAACGTAGCACCAATGAACGAGGTGATTGAAGAAGAAAGGGTCAAGAAAGCATGCATAAATCAATTCCTTGAAATCAATCTCCCGGTCTAAAAATTTGTGACACGTGTAGAAATGCTACCTTGGACACATTCCGACTGAATATTTGGACCTCTATTTTGCCTCCCAAAGCTTGATCTCCTTCAATTTGGAAATACTCAAAGAGATGCAAAAAATAGGTTAAGCTGCCAGAAGAAGATGCTCAACTACTGTAGATTGCAATCATTTGCAAAGCAAAAAAAATTGAGATTTGTGCTCTAAATCTATGCAATCTGACATTGTGCGCGGTGAAATTTGAGTTCGTTATGGTATCACAAATCGGTGCTACACATCTCCAAGTCGGTTCTATAACGTACCTTAGTAACTCATCTTCCATTGATTCCATTCTACCTTTAACTTCGGCAGCTTCAATTTGAGACGGTCCAATGCTGCGTATAAGGTCCTTGATCTTCCAGTCGAGAACCCATTTGAATTTCTCAAGTTCCTGCACTCCAGCAGCGTTTTGTTACAACGGATGGATGAGTGGTTCAGATTCAGTGCAAAGTTATGACTTCGCTAATTTCAAGCCACTTGAATTTATTTGGGTAAACCTGATTCCCTTTTGTTCAAAAGACCAATTCCACTTCAATATTTCTCTTAAAGGTTGATGTGAATGTGATCTCTCAACGCACCCACTTCATATAAAAATTGACCTAAATTCTCAAATAGAAATTGAATGAAATAGAAATCGCAGCTGGCATTACCTGGTTGGCTCGTTTAAGCTCATATATACGGCGGTCTCTCTCCAACAATACTACTTCCCTTGCCTCTACATCCTTTTGAAGCATCCTGCAATACACACATAAGAAAGAACACCATGTTTGAGAAATTGGTGGTATTCCAATACTTTGGCACCTTTCAGAATGCGCATTCTGAAACTGAAATTCATACCTATAATCCTAGATTTTTGGTGTTGGATTCGTGCCAATTTTAACAAAATTGACGACAATATCAATGGTAACTACACCCACAACCTCCTGAATCCCTGTCTTTCTTACTTTATCAAGGTTTTGAATTTCAAAAGGCTTTGATTTTCAAAAACTTAAATAAACAGAAACATAATGAAATAGTGGATGGCACATACTGAATATCACGTTGGCATCCATTCACAATTTCATAGAGTTCTCTCTTCTGGCTCAAGAGCTCATTCAGCTCCGTGTATGATAAGTCAAACTCCTTTTGAAACTTGATGTACTTGCTTTTCAAAAGACCGTTTTCACCCATAATGTGTTGTATGGCTTCATCAGCTTTCAACAACTTTGCCTCATACCTGCACGATACCACTCATGCCCCATCCATAACTTCAATTTCGTTTTAAAATTGGTGGTACTTTTGTACAGAAATCTGGCCATCCTGTCCTAGTTTGTGGTCTGAATTTTAAGCTTTGAGAAGATATATGTTTGAATTTTTGAGGCCAGAATCATGCCAATTTCACAGAATTGAAGATCCGTGTTCTTTTTGTTTTACAATCAAGTTTGCACAGTTTCTGATTTCATAATTGGCAAGAAACAAAAGAATTCTCAGTTGTAAATTACTGGACATACTCGTCTCTCTGTTGTTCAATTTCATTTTGAGCGTCTTCCTCCACCACTTTCCGAACCTCCTCATGGTCTAGAGTAATCTGCTCCTTGGTTTCTTTCGTTTTCTGAAGCTCTTCTTGGGTATCCTCAAGTTTGGCTTCATACGCTTCCATGAGCTCCTGAGAACGCCATTGATGATCTCCACTGTCAGTTGTATGTACTAAGAGTATTTACCTTAGCATCTGTTAACCATTTGCCTAGTGCCATATTTTGGGCTTCAGGATTGCTTAGAGAACAAAATTGTTGTTGTAAGGTTTTGAAATTTGGACTCGAAAGATGAACATGGGCTACATTAGTTTCAAGAGACTCAAGAAGGTTAATAGACCCAATGGCAAGCCATTCTAGTTGATGTTAGGCTCTCAATGAAAAGCAAAAAGATTATGGATTCGAACCCTCTTTAAACCCTAAACCCTAAAACCCTAAAACCCTAAATTCTTCTTGCCTGGAGCGCAAGTTCATGAGCTTGTTTCATGGTGTCCATTTCTTGGGTCCAGCGTGCATTCTCGACCTCCTTCCTAAGCACAACTTCATCGTACCTGAACATTTTCAAACAAAAGTTTAAGATAGAAAATAGAGACACATATGGTGAAAACGGCAAACATAAAAGAGATTGAACATTCAACTTTGTAGATCTGCCACCAGAGATTCATTATCATGTCACAATTAAGTCAATGATTATGAACAGGAATTAATTCTTCTCAGAACTTCAACACTAAGTCTAGACATTTCATGTGGTAACTTCATATGAAAGGGAGGTTCAAACCTTGAGATTTCCACCATGATTTTTTTACAGTAAGCTTCTTCCATGTCCTTGAGAAGCTTCGCATGAATTGCTTGCAGTTCATTCCCTTTTCGTTCCACATCGAGCTCCTGCATTGATCAATCAACATTATGATGATCTAAAAGCACAACAACAAAACTCCTCCCTAGAGATTGAAGCGCACACTGTGTTGCAAATCGTTAATCAGAATGAGCAATAAGATTTCTATCAGTCGTCAGTCTTCTAAGAACGCCATGATTTGAGCACCAAATGCGAAGAAAAACACACAATTTGAGAGTTCAAATCTCTGGGTTTACCAATGGTGTACCATTTCAGCTTTGGCCATGTAAAGGGTCTGGTTCTTGGCAGTTAATTCGTCGAGGAGTCCCTCGTAGTGTTTCTCCAGGTCCCTGATCTTCCTGGCCACTTGTTCGTTGTTGTATTTGATCTCATACTCACAATGCTTCTCTGTGTCCACAACCTGCTGGCACCAGGGCTTTTTTATTCTGGCTTTCTAGTGCTAGAAAAAAATTCTTTGGAAAAAAATTCTTTGGCTTAAAAATGGCTAGAAAATGCCAAAATAACTTGGATGAAAATCGCCGAAATACTTTGAATTTAAAAAAAAATCTTGGATGAAATCGTCAGATTGTGGATGAATACTGAATTATGCACATGTGGTATGTGCTAACGTGATATTTTCTATCCAATATGTGGATGAATGTTGAAATTTGGAGCACCACTATTATAACATTTCATATCGCCACTTTGGCACTTCTTAAAAAATGAAAAAAAGAGTCTTGATCAACACCTGAGCTTAGACATTGTTGAACCAACTAACAAATCGAAGAGTCATCTACTTGTGGATCAATTAAATCACCAGTATAGATTCACCTCAGTATAGGCTAAAATGGATTTTTTTTTATTAGTTTTTTTTATCAATTTGAGTGTTAAGCTTTACCATAGATTCAACACAAAACCGTTTCAACCCACCAACAATAGATTGTACCACCTTTTTTTTTGGCACCGTAGGACCAAATTGCACCGTTTCAAAATAAACTTCTACCTTTTTCTCAAATAAAAATAATCTTTTCTTGCCAAAAATATCCCATTTATATTGAAAATGTTGAATTTGGCAATTCAAATCAAAAAGTGCATGAATATGATTGAAAGTGTATTTGGTCAAAATAATAGACGAATGTAGAAATATAATGCTTCACCAAATTTTTAGTGATTGCCATCCTAGCACTTTGTGAAAAAGTAGAAAAAAAGGTAGATTGCACTAGTATTGATGCAAATATATATTACCTTTGTTTCAAGCTTTTGAACTCTCTCAACGTAATCGTTGAGGTCAGCTTTGGAGATCAACACTTCTTGGCTCCAAGCTATGACTGTGTTGGCTTTACGAGAACTCGAAGTGCACACATCAAACATTACCATCATTCCATCCTCGGATGCACAGAAGAGGCGATTGTCACTGCTAAGGCAAACTTTGACTACCGGCACCGCAAATACCTTCACTTCGTGAAACACTCCTGTGGCCTGACGTCCAAAGCTCAATATCATCATGATAAGCAATATTTACAATCAATTCCATTGAATTCCCATGATTTCATTACCAACCACTCGAGGAGATCACTCTTTGTAATTTAAGATATACACTTGAATTAAGAGGGTATTTGATGTGGGGTTGTTTATCTTGATTATTGCATTTAAAATGACCATATCTTTACATAAAAGTTACAAGGGGCAGATTTCCAATATCCTATATATATTTAAGTAGGGCTATCTTACATATAAAATTTAAATGTTCAATTTTTTTCCCACCCCCACCCTTCTTCATAAATTAAGTTCTAAATTAATGTGGGATTTTATTGGTACAATGTGCTTGCTACCCAAACTAGTTTATAGTTAAGAGAAGCTTGCCTGTGAAAGGATACTGATAGGCACGAATGGCTCCATGTTCTGTGCCTGCAAACACAAGATTCCCGTCTACAAAGTGGACAATGTGTGTGAGGTTTACATTGCTTTCTATTGTCTGCGCCCCACCAATGAGTCCCAACCGTTATCAACAAGGAATCCCTACCACGTATTACAAAAAAAAGACAAATTTAAATAGACAAATTAGCGTCTTCTTTCATAACATGCCCTCTAATTGAACAATCAAGGTGAATTGAAATCAATATGCCATGATTTGAAATTCTATGTTCTTTGTTGCACTAGCAAGTACAAATCAACCATGGATTGAAATGGTTTTTGTGTTAAGGTGAAGGCACCCAAAATTGTCAAAATAAGGAATTCAGCACAGTTGGAGACCCATTTTCTTAAAATCAATATTTTGTAGTATTAGCAAGAGAAAATCATGAATATTCAAAAAAAAAAGATTTTTCCAATGTGATATGTAATTTTTATGATTTTTCAAAGTGGCGGGTCTCTAAACCACTAGAACTAATCCATAGGTGCACCCCAATCTGAACTGTGCAAAATTCAGTTCTCAACAAATCAAAGCTCAGTTCGTGTCCTTCAAGTGCGTCAACGAATCACAGTTAAACATGTGTAAGACACATTAATGAAACTCTAGGGACACTTTAAGGGCACTCCATGGAACAAGGATTAGATACAGGGACGGAATTGGATGTTTCTACCTTAGTTACAAAGGAAATTTCTTTACGAATTTTTCCATCAAGATTCACACCTCAAAAGTTGATCACATTTGATCACACTCCACGTACAATATCATCAATTCCAAAATAGTTCACACAAAGCTTGTGAAGCTCGGTACTCCTTGAAGTAGAGAGAAGACAAGGTTGAAAGACTCAACTTGGAAGACGTCGATTGCATCCATCTCTCGAAGTTTACAGTCGGAAGTCGCGCTGAGAAACAAGTTGGACTTGCCATTGACACCGATCACACACATTTGCATGCTCCCTTTGATGACGTGCTCCCGGCTTCGGGTGCATGTCTCCAAGTCCCATTCATAGATGGCTCCATCCATTCCCGCAGTCACGATGTGAAAGTCACCAGGAGCCCACCAGATGCTTTGGACCTACTCATTGCAATCGATTTCTTAAGAAGGGTTGATCATGAAATTGTTTTTAAAACAACACGAATTCAATCAATCGATAGAATGTTTTTAAGAGTAAGATAGTTTATCATAGGAGATGGGATCAGTTCCTAAAAATGATGGTTTTAGTATCCTCAACCTCATTTGTAAATTCAACAACAAAGAGCCCTATTCAAAGAGGTAAACGATGGCAGAAAGTATACTGTACTCACCTTATTTAAATGAGCTCGCAAATTTCCCACGGGAAGACCTGTGTAAGATGAAATTATGTGAACCGAGTTGCCACTCACGGCTGCAAAGTATTGACCGCCGTGACTGAAGGCACAGTTGGTGCACCCCTTCACGAATGCAAACTCCTTCCATAGCCGCAAGTCATTGATAAGCATATCGTATAAGCACAAGCAGTCAAGAAATCCTACGAGCAGATACAACCCTGCTGCCAATCCATGTCCGATCGACCCCAAGTGGGGTAGTTAGTAATAAAAGTCTTGAATCATTGCAGATGCTTACAACTTCACAACTATCTCAAGAAATCAGCACATGATTTGGGTTCCTCACAACTATCTCAAGAAATCAGCACATGATTTGGATTCCTCACAACTATCTCAAGAAATCAGCACATGATTTGGATTTGGCAATTCATCTCGAAGCAGAAATTGAAGAAATTAAAGAAGACAATAATTCTGAAATGCACCGGTGACTCAATTCTAGTGCAACAAATGGAAACATAACACTCATCTTCAATCCAATGTGACATTTTTTTTTAATAGTGTGTAGCATTGTTTGAAACAAGACTTGGATTGAAAGTTGAAGGCACCATTTGGATGCATGGAAACTGACAACGCTTCCGATGGGAAAATCTTCAAAATCTCGCATGAGAGTTCTTCGTAATTCCAAACGCGCACACTTCTGTCCGTGCTGCAGGTGACCACAAATGGTTTGAGCAAGCAGGTGTCCATGCCTGTGATGAAGGCTTGGTGGTACGACTGCGACCATCACCCGGATGAGAAACAAGCAATTTTATTCAAACGTTAGGGAATGATCTTGTCATTGCAGGGAATTTCATTAAAATGGCATATTTCATATGAAAATTTTAGATTGTGTGGTCTCAATTGTAAAAGTGACATCTAAGATAGGTATAGTTTTCAGACCACACAATCTAAACTGTGAAAGTCCCAAAGTTGTAGAATTATGATGCTATTTTAAAAGAAATTCCCATCTTTGTTATATCTTCCTAATTATAAAAGTTATGATGTGAGGGGAAAGCACCCAACAACTGTGGAAATAAGCAATTTAGCATTGTTGGAGGTAATTATCTTTCTTCTAGAAAAACAACAACTGATTTTTGTAGTATTAGCAATTGAAAATATTGCATTTTCCAAAATGAAAAATAGAATTTTGGAATAAGATATGCAATTACTACAAATTTTCAAAGTAGAACTCCCTCCGCCATTGAAATCGTTAAGGTAACTACACGGCCCTAAAATTACACAAATAAACAATTCAACATGGTTGCCATTATTAGATTGAATTTTTTGGAGGTGGGATCTTGTTGGAAGCAAAAGGGGGATTCTAGATTCTCTAAGAATGCATTTTTTAAACTCCATATGAATAAACTATGAATTTTCAAAGTACTGAAAATAGAGTTTAGGGTAACCAACCATAAACTCTCATGAATAGTGGAAGTACATTGTAGGCAAGAATCTAGCCTAGGTGGTTTTCGAAAGGGTGCCGATTTAAGGTGTAGTTATCTTACGTAGCTTGGTCATAATTAAATCAAAATCTATAGAATCGCGAGTCAACTAGTTATGATAGTTAAGTATGGGAATGATTGAATTGCATTTATGGCCAGACACTTTCAATAAAAGTCTATTTGTTAGGAATGGATACATGAATGATTTGGGGTGTTTTCACCTTATATTTACAATGGTTTGAAAATATCATAGGAGGTGAGCATGTAATAAAATTTAGGAAAAACCTCAAAGTGAACATTTGATGAGACAGTATCAATTGACATCTTGTCAATATCCTCAAAAGAGAAGTAGACAAGGCGGTTGTTGGATAACAAGCACATCAACGTATCCTCGGCGGATGACAAGGTTAATCCACAAACTTGAGTGTTGGTTTCTTCCACTTTCATTGAATGAAATCTTTTGTAGGTTTTATGTGCTCTATCGTATTCATAAACTGAAATTGTCCCGCTTTCACCACAAATGATGCCCCTTGAATATGGGATAATAGTATGGACAATACATGTTTCATTTATAGAGTTTTGCATTGGTATTCTTGCAATCACCTAAAAAACAAAATCCATCCCCAAAAAATGAAACAACATAAATAAGCTCATGTAGCTCAATAGATAATTCCATTTAACAACTTATTAATTGTAAATCAACATTGAAATTAAGCTAGTCAAATCAAACACTAATTGATTATCAATTCCATTGCCATCTTTGCATTCTTGTCATAGCTAAGTTAGATGGGGGGTGGACTAATGAATTTGTTTTAGAATGAATAAAATGGACTAGATAATGCTTGAGAACATTATGGGACATAATGTCAAGTCTAATAGTTTATCACAAATGTCCATCTTTGTACTTTTTGAAAATTTGAGGATGCAAAAAGAGGGTTAGTATAATGAGTTATAATGCTTTTCTGATTATCCAATGGAATGGTGAAATATTTCTCTTGAAAACTAGACTTGGCATTACAATGCAAATGAAGCTTCTACTAACAAACCACAAAAATATTAATATAGGAATTTTAGAAAATTCAATGTGGGTTGGCAAAAAAACTTCCATGAAAAAACTAATATAGGAATTTTAGATAATTCAATGTGGGTTGAAAAAAAAACTTCCATGAAAATACTAATATAGAAATTTTAGAGAATTCAATGTGGGTTGAAAAAAAGCTAGCCCACCTCTCCCTTGTTAACATACAAAAGCTCTCCAGAGTCAAGAGCATATACGCATCCACAATCTACAACCAAAGTTTCCTTGCCACTTTTTGATATTCTTTTTTTCTTGACAATCTCACTATTTTTTCGTTCTTTATCCTTCTCTTTTACTTCATTATCTTCAACTGCTTCAAGGGGTGGCGGAATCCATGTGTGGCATAACACCTTATGCCCCTCTTGGTTTGTATAATCGGTTGACACTTGTTGTAAGTCATTGTCCACCCTCTTGTAGGTCTTGGCAAACCCATCGCCACACACGGTCATCCAACTCTCATCAATAGGACAACACTGTACCTGTAATTGTATAATTCTTCTAGAGTTGGTTCTAGTACATTTTATATGCCATTTTTTGACAAGATTACAATATGGGAAATTTTGTTAAAATGGTGGTACTTCATATGCCATTTTTCCATTCATTTCTATGACAAACATAGATTTTAGACCACATTGTCTAAACATAAAAGTGTCAAGTTTGTAGAATAATATTGCCATTCTAACAAAATATTTAAATATCAGTTCTATACAAGCACTAGACATCACACACCATATCAAGTACCCTACTCTTTAGAACATACTTTACAAATCTACCAATCCCATCATGCCAATTGATGCAAGATGGTGAAATTGATGTAGAAGAGTCTCTCAATGGTTGAGAAGAGAATGATTGGAACCCATCATGCTAGCTCTTTTATATTACACTTACAAGTCATTACAAAATATTATTTCAAAGATGTAAAACCAATGGGATTCAAATGCACAAGGATGATTACAAGAAACATGTACTTGCTCATTTTGTTACATATTCATAGCCTTCACATTTTTTTAAACACTTTAAAATTAAATAAATAATTTTAAAACTAAAAAAATAGTCAATGTACACACTTGCAAGAAGAATGTATTCTAGGAAGATAAAGCACAGAGTAATTCTCAAAGTAGGAGAACTTGAAAAGAGAAAATATGAAGAAAATAGGTCTTTTGAAATTTTATTTTGTAAATAAAATAAAAAAAATTAAAACTGACCATTTGTAACAAGTCTATAGAAATGGCCACTCACCAAAAGAAACACCAAATAATCATTTTACGTGTTTCAATGTGAAAGCAAAAAGAAGCTCACTATGTAGACTTCCATACAACATAGAATTAAATATTTTAAAATTCCTCCTAGTATAGTTGCTAGTCTACTAGAAGACTAGTAATATTTAGTAGGGGGCTATTTTTTGATAGTAAACTATTTTTGAAGAGTAATTTTTTATTTATTGAAAGTGTGTAATAGTCATGAAAATCTTACCTATAAATCTTAAATCTTTTAAAATCATAACACAAAAGTCATGGCTAAAAAATAAATTAGCATGCAACATATGACAAAAAATAGTACAAGTCTTTCTTGCGTTCATCCTCAATCCTAAACTCAAGGTCAAAGTGTAGTGCCAATTTTAATTTTAAATTTTTTTAATTGATATTTTAAAATTTTCTTATAACATGCTTAGAGACAACAATTGGAAATTTATGATACAAATACTATGTGATCCTCAAATTTCTATAGTTGAATTGAAAATGATCAATATGACATTCAAGAATTTCTACTAGTTATAAAAGAGATCAAAGTACATATAAATAGGAATAGTCACAAGACAATAGCTAAAAAAATAGTTATTTTCATCCCAACAATATGTTACCATTTGTATTCCACAACATTGCATTACTAATCATAATATTGATCAATCAGCATACATTAATTCATAAGCTCAAAAGACTTTGGTGAGGGATCTAACCCTATTTGGCATGAACCTGGTAGGCGCTAGTGGAGTTGAGTGTAACAATCTTGGCAGAGCCAACTACTTTGATCCCCATAATGTTCCACAACTGCAATTGCCACTCCGGCGAGCCACCCAATGCTGCGATGTGTTTTCCATCACATGTGAAGCACAATGAAACATATTGATGTGATCCAGCAAAGAGGCTCATCAATGAGCGTATCTTGATGAATTTGGTAGTAGCATACACATTGATCATGGGTGAGCTCATACTACTATTTCCGATCTCAGCCACGGCTAGGTTGCGTCGATCAAGGCTGACTGTGATGGCTGAGATGCCACACATAGTAGTAGTGCCAGTAAGAAACCGTGAGGATGATTTCAAATTGGAAAGGCTCTTTTCAATTACTAAATGACTTGCTATGGTCACAAATGTCAAATTCTCAAGAAATTGCACACCATCTTTCAAGGAGCCTGTTACTCCAAAAGATACACTTGGAACTATAGGTGATGTTGTTGTCGTTGCCATATTTGCTTCAAAGTTCAAGACACTTATTCTATCTAATTTTGCTAATGGATGAACAAGCCTAATTGCACTCAATTATATGGTGCAATCACTCTATAGTCTCTCAAAACCTTAAACAACAACAATATATCACCATTTTTATAAACATTCAATTGTTGCAATTGCCATTTGTACCACTAGAATATTTATTATGCCTAATTCTTTCAACAAATAAAAGCCTAAATTGAACTTTATTGAAATGAGTCATCTCTATAGCCTTTAAAAAAAAACATATCACCATCTTGTAAAACATTCAATTTCTCTAATTGACATTTGTACAAATGCCTCACTTAAACACTGAGAGTGTTTTAATTTTTTCAACAAAGAAAGCTTAATTGAAATTCATTGAAAGACAAGCTCATTATATATGTAGCCTCTCATAAATTGTTACAATATAACACAATTTTCCAAAACCTTGTGCAAGAAGAGAGTAAAGGTATCCAAACACCATAAACTTTTCATTGTTACGACTAACCGCTGGTTTACTTGGTTAGCTCATGGTTAATTCTAACTATAGTTAATTAATAACCATTGTGGTTCAATACAATGCTTAAGTAAGTAAGCAAATGTATGTATTAATGAAAAATATATCTTTTTTGATCTCTAAATAAGAACATGATGTTTAAATATATTTAGTTACATTTAAATTTTTGGCAATAAAATGTAACATTGTGCATATTACTCTTTTTATTTATTCTATCTTTATTAAAGATTTTGATAATGAAAATTCATTTATGATATTTTGTAGAATAAAATGCAACATAATTGGGAACATTATGAACATTAGGTAGTCTATTCTTATTCTTTATTGTACTTCTCATTTGAGTCTCACATTTTTAAAAATTCATTTATAATATATAAATCTATTTGAATGTAATTCATCATTATTTATAGACAATTCTATGATTAATATTCAAGACTTGAAAGTTTTAGTATTTTGCTCTTTAAATTTTTGAAAAAATATTAAAGCACTTATTGATTTATTCTCATTCAAAAATCATGAAACAATTTATTATTTCAGCATTAATTGCATCAACATGCTCATGTACATGCACATGTACATATAAGTTTTGTGATGGTGATGATAATGCTAAGCATAACTATTAACATCTAGTGCATGCTAATAGTTTGCCCATCAAAGTAACACTATGTTTGGCTTTCTACCTACACATAGTATTAGTGTTGGTGGTAATAGTAATATACTTGGCTTTCCTATATTCTATCTTGCAAGAAAATATTGCCAAAACATTGGTACTAAGGAATTAAGCATAGAATTTGTAGTTCTTGGCTGAAATGATGATCATAGCCAACCCTCCAATAGATGAAAATATCATGAGTAGTATACCAATGATAATGATAATCTGCAATGGACAAAAACATTTAATTAGGTTAGTATCTAACATTGATAATTATTCATTGTTACAATCTATAAGAACAAAATATATTCAAATATCAAAGCAACATCAAAATGTAAATTATATTTTAAAATAAAAAATTTAAAGCAAAATATGAGTAATAATTCATTTTAATCTTAATTAATAAAAATAATATATTTTTTTAATGGAAAGCATACTCACGTAGTTTAGAATCCAAGTAATGCTCCATGCTTTTGGTTTGCATAGAATCAACCATATAATGCAAGGCAACTGCCAAACAAAATAATGAATATAAAAAACAAAATCATACAACTCAAAAATTCAAAAATAAAATTTGAAAATATGAAAATCAAATCAAATGAAATCAAAATAAGATTATAAAAAAAAATCCCTTACAAAATAGGTTGTTGGTGCAAAAACAAAACCACCAAAAAATCCCATCAATGCACTGAAGAATGGAATTGATAAGCCAATGAAAGATGTTATGGCTGCAATAGTAACAAAAGTTCAAATATTAGAATCAAACAAACCATTTTATTTATAAACAATCACTAGACAACAAAAAAATTCAATTATTTTTGTAAAAATAAAAATAAGTATGAATAGATAAACTTTTGTAAATGTACTATTCAAATATTAAAAAGTACTTACCAACATAGGCTGATCTTGTTATAAGTCTCAATTTACGAGAAGGTGTAAATCCCGCTTTTTTTACCAAAGCGGTTTCCATCATATCAAAAACGGGCATTGCATAAAGCTACAAAAGTTCACCAACAAAGTATTATTAACATCAAAATTTGTAGAAACTAACATTTTATTTATTTATTTTTAATGAAAAAAAATATTAACATGAAGATTAATAAATTAATAGAGTGTATTTACCTGGTAACTTCCGATGACGTGGATAACAACAAACATATTTGCAACAGCGATAAGAATGGATGGCCTTGCCACATAAATTAGAATATTTTCTCCAACATGATTGCCATATGCCCAATAACCAACAAATGCCACCGGAAAGTAACAACAAGCAACAACTCCATAAGCACATAAAACACCATACCACATTGGAATTTTGGATGGTTTTTCAGGGGTAGATGGTATTGTAGCTTGGATTTCCAATACCACATTATGACCTGCAAATGCAAACGCTATTGTTCCAAGAGCATTACATGTTGCAAAGAAAATTGATGAAGTACTGGCATTTGGCAAAACATATTCTGGATATTCACCAGGCAACAATGGTGGGCTGTTGTCATTACGGAATGAAACAGGAACCACCCATGCTATAGTTGAATAGCTGTTTCACATGACAATTAATATGTTATTATACATAATACTATAGATTTTAATAATAAAATATAATATAAAAAATAATTTAATTTCAAATTTCAAATTAAAAAAATATAATATCATAAAATAAAAATATAAAAATTTATACATTATATATAGTCAATTGCGTGTACTCTTGAACTAGTAAAGAATTTTTACCTCAATGACATGACTGCAGCTGCTAAAGAAATCCCAGATATAGAATTGAAGTTTGGAAGTTGAGCCAAAAGGTAGTGACATGAAGAAAAAATAAGAATAAATGCCCATTTTTTCTCACTCAAAGTACAATTATGTTGGCATGCAATGGTGTAAATTTTTTGTAGTGAACTTCCACCTGTAACCATGTACATGATGTCTACACCAATCTCAACAATCAATTGTTGAGGTACAACAATCCAAAGGCCAAGCTTTTCACCAAAAGCCTCTTGTCCCAACTCATGATAACGATCCAATCGCTTGTTGGGCACCATTTCATGCATTTGAACCATTTGCCAAAGCGTATAAAGAGTAATTGCCCATGAAAGTACGATGGCAACAATTCCAGGTCCCCTGGCAACAATATGAAAAGAGAAACAATCACCTCATAGAATTTGATAATTAAAATGTATATCATACTTAGTATCAAGATAATAGTAATTGTTTAATTTACTTTGAAACTTTATTTCAAAAGATAGAATACTTCATTGTAATATTTATTATATCTTATTTTTTCTCCAAAATGATAAATTCTCAAAAAAAGGCATCTATAAAAATTAAATATTTGATAAACTAAATTTTATCAAAAATAACATAATTTATATCAAACTTACCAAATTACGACAATCTTTCTCTAATAATCAACTAGATAGTTGTGAAAAACTGTGTTGTTCTTGGAACTCATTCAACAACAAAACTCTGGTCCAACAATAGCTTAAAATGGACCAAGTCAATATTTTTTAATTGGTTTTCCGTATAATCAATACTATATTATAGTTAATTCATAAAATACCTATATCTATATTTAATAAATTTTAAAGAAAACACTAATGTTTTTTGAAAGAAAACATACCATGTGAGATAAACCATAGCGTAAGGCAATCCCAAAACACCTGCCCCCACCATTGCTGTGATATTGTGGAAAGCAGCATACCACCATTTTGCATGTCGGCTACCCGTAATAGGTAACCAATCGTCAAGGTTTTTGTCAACCTATAAAATATTAGAACAAAAATATTTAATGTCAATAAATGTATGGTAATTAGTTTATCAACAAATAGTATTATAAAAAATGTATCCTTAAAGAAATTTTGTAGTTTCAAATATTTCACAAGAAAACTTATTTAAAATATGAAATTAAAGTTAGATAAATACCATTGTTTGCACTTGTTGTAAGGTGTACCATGCACAATGTTTAAATGTAGTTCCTGCAAAATACAACATGAACAATAGAAAAATTGGAAATGGCAGTTGGAAATTTTTAGAATTAAAACAATGAATTATAACATACATATATCTAATAATAAAAATTAAAACATGGTAGAGAACACAATCAACTCGTTTGATTATTTCATATTTTGCCTATGTATTCACATAATGACAATGAATAATGAAGTATATATATACATCTAATGATACAAATTAAAAACAAGGTGGAAAACACAATCATTAATAAATATTTATTTCAATGAAAAAAATGATTAAAAGCTTGAACAAAGCATACCTAAAAAACAAATGATTCAAAACTTGATATCAACAAGAATCCTATTCCAAAGATAAGTGTAATCCTAAACATTGTCAAATTCATGAAAGAAACTGATCAATTGCAATTTATCAACAAACTTATGAAATAAAACAATCAAACAAGAACTCAACCTAAACTAGCAAGCTTATGAATGAGAAGAGTTAAACCTTGGCAATTCTAGACAAAAACAATTTCTAATGCTTTCCATCAAACATATACGAAGAGACTAAGCCATTTCAATCTCAAGATCCACTCAACTCAGCGAGAATCTCAAAAAGTACAAAAGCACAAGATAAAAGAAGAAGTATGGACCACGCAATCCAAACTTAAATCAATACATTATCTTTAAAACTTCAAAAAAAGCTAACTAGTAGTGAACTAACTCAAATCTATCTTGTAATTCGTCCACTTCATCAAAAGGTGCTAGTGAACTAACACAAAGAAATTCAGTTAGTTACAAGTTGCAGTTCACTGTTAACTTTGATTAAGTTAAGTGGCTAAACTATAAGATTAAAAACTTTGTAACTCCGAAAGTGAAATATTAACACGTTGACAACATTCAAAATTTCTATAGTGGATCCAAGATCAATGCCTATCCTTAAAAAAAACATTTAGAGCCTTCAAATTTTTTCAAAATCTACCCACTTGAATAGCCATATATAAAAAACTTATTAATTAGTCTATGGAGATTAGGACTGCAACATTGTTCTTAATTGTTGATTTTCATAAAATGGGTTGGAACTACAAATTAAAAAGGGTATACGTGTGCTTCTTCATTATCTATTCATCCATTTAGGATTTCTTTTACCAACAAATGTACATCATAAAGTATGATATATGCATAGCATTTAAATGGTTTGTAACGTTTAAAATGGTGTTTGAGGTATTTTAGTGTTCAAGCTCACTGTATTGATACAAAGTAATTTGAAATCGAGTTAAATTCTTGTTCTTTTGGGAAGTGATTTTTGCAACCTTATGGTGTCTTTAATTTTTACTTGAAACGATGCTAATTTGTATTACAGTATGTTTGTTGTTTCCAAACAAGCATCTATCTAAAGTAAAGGCACCCATAATTGATCAAATAAGTAATTCTAGACATGATTTAGAGTAGTGCAAGGCAAAGCAAATATTTCTAGAGTTGCATTGATAGGAATGAAGAGGATTGCAAAATTTTTGGTAGTTTTATTGCTTGAATTGAAAATACTATGAATTTTGGGAGGCAAGAAGTGCTCTAAACTCATAGCCAATGTCTAAACTCTTTTAATTCCAATCATTCAAGAACTACTTTCTTATTTCTTGCTTCTTATTTTCTTGCTCACTACTTGGGACATGTGTCATGAATTTAATAGTTCAAACTTTGAAAAGAAAAGAAAAAGCACATTCCAAACTTTGTTTGAAAATTTGTTCCAACCTTGGTTGGAAATATTGCACCCTATTGATTGCTAATGAGGTGTCAGTTAGAAATAGGTGTCTTCACCTTAGCATGTGAAAAACTCCTGGTTATCAACATGCCTACTTGCATTACTAGTTACTACAGTAGCCAATTGGTGTGATGTACTTGCACAAGGATCACATTATTTCAATTCTTGAAGTCATTAACCATAAAGTCCCAAGACCTTTTTTTCATAAAAAAAACTCAAAATTGTCATTTTTATTGCAAAGAGCAAAAATATTTAATTTTTAAATTTAATTAATTTTTTACTATTTTATATTTAATTCTAAAATCTTGTATTAGACTAGCATAAGAATATGTGAAAGAAATTTCATAACTTTTTACCATGTGGATTGCAAGACATTTGCATTTAAAGTAAAAAAAATAAGATTTTTTACACATTACTTGACTAGATTTTTGGCTTTAAATCTTTTTTAATTTAAAATTCCTAAACTATTGATTTTGATTTTATAATTTTTTATGCTGAAGAATTGATTTGAAAATCTTGAAAAAAAAATCCAAGGAAAAAACACTTAATTTTTACTCATTAAAAAATTATAAGTAGAAGTAGGTCCAAGATTAAAGGAAAAAATAATCTATTAATAGCTCTAAGATGCAATTGAAATACAATAATTTCAGTGGTGAGATTGTTCTAGCAAGCAAGCTTAACCTTGACTATCAATTTTTTTGAAAAATTATATAAATTGCATTCAAATATGAATTTTATAAGTTATTTTTTTGAGAAGATACTTAAACTACCTAAAAAATAAGATTGTCCATAACTTTGTCATCACCAGTCCAAATAGAATGAAACCAAGCTCCAAATGTAGACAAAATTATAAACTTTGAAGAATTAACTAAAAAATTTTAAAAATCATTTTTTTGTGATTTTTTGGGCTACCCCTCGAGTTGCTTTTTGGACTTAGGATGGCATAACTTTTGTCTTTAGGCACCAATTGAAATAAAAATTGTATTCCCCAAAAGCCAATCTAATTTCCTATCTTTAAAAAGAGTTTTAAAAAGTCATGTAAAAAATTGAGATCACACAAGCCTACCCAAAATCCCAAGAGTCCCTCGTAGGGACTTTGGGACTTTAGGGGCTACATAAAGTTATTAATACCATGTCTTTTGCCTATAATCATCTATTCCAGCCCATTTGTAACAAGTTGAAGAGCATAATCATTACCTAAACAATACCACCGCTTGATTTGAACACACGTTATACATAGATATTGTATCGCAAAATGCAGCTGAAGAGTATGGCTTGGAGGAACCATCTCCTCTCCTTTTTTAGCCAATGTAATGAGGATAGACAGCGTGCCATTTGCCAAGAGTTCTTAGACTCTTGATGCAAGAACAATGGCTTCTGTTCTGGTGGTTTTCAGCGTGAGTGGCACCTTTCTCTTAGTTTGCCTCGTAGGCTGCACTGGCCCCGTGAGCCTGACTGATTGTCGTTTTACCTTTGGCCCTTTAATATGATTTTCCTTTTCTTCTCTTAAGGAAAAAAAAAAGAAGATGCAGCTGGAGAATGCTCTAACTTAATCCTATTGTGACAAGAATTTTTGGAAACAAATGCACAGCAGTAAGTTAAAGCAAGTGTAGGGTAGATTATTTGATTTGGTGTATGTTTGAATTGTGAACCATGCATTCTGTTCCAGTCTTTATCGCAGAATCAAGCATCCGGTTGTTGTTATGTAGCCAGGCATGTCATCGTGAAGCTCATCGCCGTCAGCTGTCATCCTGCAGTGAAGAATGACAGAAAATAACTTGAAATTGGGAGATAAAATGAAGGCAGGGTTAGGCATATTCAGTTTGGGAATGTCTGGGTATGGACCCTGGAAGCTTGAGCTGGGTAGGTTTGAGCTGGGTAGGTTTGAGCTGGGTAGGTTTGAGCTCAAACAAATAATATATATGCGGTACTGTAACGAGTATGTAAATCCAACTACTACTAACTTACAGTGACAAAGCAGGAGGACCTAATTGTGGCGTGGACCTACAGTAATTGTGACTCAAAACATGACATGACCAAGAAACCAATTCAGAATCAAGCTGAATAAATCATCAGTCTCTGAGTTCCATGTGTCGCAAAAAGGTCAAACAATTAATCCTTCCAATGTCTAGAAAAAGCCTGTGTCGTTACCTGCAATGAAGCTCTCAAAACGGCACTTTGAAAGCTCCTCCGATCCATTCCCTGCAATGAAGCTCGATTTTCGTTCATTTGCTACAAAAAGAACAAACATTCCTCCACTGGATAACCGCCTGGTGTGTAGATTGAATAAAGCAGAGATTCAAGAATCATAAGACGGGCAAGATGTAAGATTGACTTCCAGGACCCTTGTTCGTGAAGATCATCGCCGCGGTGGCCGGAAGAATCATAATAACGTAAGTGTGTTCTTTGATTTCCTGTTGGAGTCCCTCAAGAAAAACCTTGAGTGGGGCTCATCTGAACGTGAGTTCATACAACAGCACCGATTCAATAGAGACAAGAGTTTGCACTGTGGGTGTTGATATGCACAAATCTACTACTATAGACTTAAGAGACTCGCTACAATTCTACGTAGTACCGTTGTTCAAGTGGGGAGATGGGAAATGAGTTAACTGTTGTGTCCACATCCAGACTGTCTGGCATTTGGACATCCCCATTTACATGGAAAGCAGGCCTCAGAGTGGAATGAGATGCATTCCACAAAGTCTGGAACCCACATAATGAACAAATGCTGAAGGTGCTGTCAATAGCAAAAGAATTCGTCATGGCAAGGCTTCATATGAAGACGTGAGTGAGCTATGATCTAGTTGTACGCCAGTTGTCCCTGTGGACTTACGTTCATAATCGCGTCCACAATCACCTGAACCGCATCCGCATCGTTCAAAATTGTCATGTGGCCTTTATTAGCCAGCGGGATGACCTCCAGCTCCTGCCCTTCCACCGCCTCCCATTCCTTCACCACAGCAGTCAAGCTGCACACGTTCACGGTTCCATCGCCATCGCCTTCTGTGATCTCCGGATGACTGTCGAAGCCCTTCTTCTCGTAGCTCAACGTTTCCGACGTCGGCACGTTGTAGCCGTAAATCAGCGTCATGGGGATCCCTGGGGGCTGCAGAATCTCCGTGAGATGGGGGATCCTAGATTTGTAAGGAGCCACGCCTTCAGGAAAGCCAATGTCCATGAAAAAGCTCTCCATGTCCGCGGCGGAGTAGTTCCTGTCGGAAGAGAGCACCAGGGGCCGGTCTCCGAAAACGCCAGGGACGGGCAGTAACCAGAGGTTGGACTCGGAGAGCCGTTGCTCCTCTCGCACCACGAGGGCGTTGACGAAGGGGACGCCTTCCGGGTTGCCAGAAGCGAAGGTCATCATCTGTTCCACGGCTCCTCCCCATGGAGCCGACACGGATATGAAGCGCGCGACGTGTTGGCGCTTCCACTGCACGGATTGCTGGTTGAGGAAGTAGAGGGTCCACAAGCAGCCCATGCTGTGTGCGAGGACCACCACGGGCTGGTCGTCGTTCGCCCTGGACGCGGCTTCGATGAGCTTCTTCAAGTCTTGGAGGTACTTGAGGGCGACGTCCGAGGCTTGCGGACCCGGCGCGAATCGGAAGTCGTAGGGGGCTCCGAAAATGGACTTGCCGCTCTCGTAACCTCGAGCCTTGAGCGCGTTTACCAAGTGGATCATGTAGCCAGTTAAGATTCTGAAAACAAACCACAAGAAGAAACCACTCTCAATGAGTCTGGATATATAGTTTTTCTGCTTTCTATTGCGAAACTCAATTTCCGGCAAGATTTTCTTGCTTCGTCACTGGATCACCCAGCAGTGTCCTGATTGACGTTGTCCAATTCCGGAGTTAAGTTGTCAAATCTAAATTTAGGTTGTGAACAAAGTCTATCTTTGTCGGCTCAGCATGCACTATTTTCCACAACTGAGAAAATGCAAGGATGAAAACGGAGGAAGAGATCTGAGAAACTTACTTGAGTGAAGGATCCAGGTACTCCATTCCTTCCGTGGTTCCAAAATAGGGCACCCGCGTTTCGACGCCTTTGACGTTGCTATACGCATCGGTCTCGGGGTTATAATACAAGCTAAGGCGGTCGGCGAAGCAGGACGTGAAAGGTGGGAAGAGCGTTTTCAAGTCCAGCCACAGCCGGAAATACCCTCTTTTGAAATTGCAGCACCACGGCTTTCTAGCTTTATAATCGGCTGTCAATCTCGCCTCAAGCTGATTGCCGCCCGTGCCTGGGACGATGACCACCGGCGCGACATGAACGTCGTTGCTCTTTTTCGCTTCTGCTCGTGCTATGGACAGGTGCATCGCCCGCAGTTTCTCGCCCGGCCATGGGAAAGGCTTGGCTCTCGCCACGGTGTGCACCGTGCCATACCCGGGGGACACAACGAGCGCCAGGGTGAAAACGACAATTAAGAATTGAGAGGATGCCTGAAACGTCGACGGCGGTGAATTGTTTCTTTGGCGATGGCTTCGTTGATGCGATTTCGAGAGACCTGATTTCATTGCAGACGCGTAGCGCCTCAACCACATTCCTTCACGCCGACGAAGGCACACTCGGTCTATATCCTACAAGAATTACTGCGTTCTTCCCATCGCAGAGCCACAACTTCTACAAAAAATACTCTGCCCACACTCTAGGGTGATGTGCTCGCGAATAACAATCAAGAGTAATCAAGATTTGCCAAACTGCATTCGATTACGACCACTCAGTTCTCAATTCCGAGACAGCTCCGATCCCGCAACCGGAAGCTTACCGTTCCTCCTGGCAATCTCCACATCACCGACAGAAAATCAGCACTACATTATTACAGAACATCAAATTCTACACCAAGAGCTCATGTGCAGGAACGGTGCGAACGGACACAAAGACAAATTAACAAGCTCAACGAGCTCAAACAAGCTCAAGTTCAAGTTCACGCTTTTGAAAAAAAGCAGGAAAAAAAGCAGAATGTCTTTCAATGTCGAGGTTGCTTCGATTTGTAGAACATCAAATTCACACCGAGAATCCAAAAATTTCTTCACCACAAAATTGGCAGATATCAATAAGCAAGAACGAACCGAACGTACGCAAAGACACAGTAACAAGCTCAAACAAGCTTAAGTTGAAAACGCAAATCAGATAGAAGCTAGGCTGCCTCCCAATTTCGAATTTCTGTCAAATTTCTAGAACATCAAATTCACACCAAGTTCAGAAATTCCACACGACACAAAATTTGACACATGTGTGGGAACAGACCGAACGAATAAACAACGCACAAGCATAAAGAAAAAAGCCAAAATAAACTCGAGCTCAAGCATAAAGAAAAAAGCCAAAATAAACTCGAGCTCAAGCATAAAGAAAAAAGCAGCTAAAAACTAGCAATATTCCGAAGTTCCGTGCACGCAAGCGACATCAGCAGCCACCACAGTCCACTGGTGCGTGCAATTTCGACCTGTAATTGGAAAGAAATGATCAAATCTGAGGCTAAAACATGTCACGACCAACTCTTATTCAAATTCACACCGAGATCTCAAATTTTCCCCGCCACAAAATTCGCAGATACCAATATGCAGAACGAGTTAAACTGACACAAAGACAAACAAGCACAATGTCAAAGCGAAAAGGAGCTAAACATAGAATGCCTAAAAGTTCCGAAGTTCCGCTGAATGCAACAAACGTCCTCTGAAGATTCTTCTTCGTCGCAGGAATCCTCTTCATGCATACGCGGCAACAGTGTACTACTCGCAGTACTGATGCGTGCAATTCTGACCTCGAAGTGCGAAGAATTGATCAAATTCGCAGATATCAATGTGCAGAAACGAATTGAACGGACACAAAGACAAACAAGCTCAATCTCTCTAAGTAAAAACGAGCTAAACGAAGAATGCCTTACAATTCCGAAGTTCCGACATACGCAAGAAGCATCCTCTGAAGATTCTTCTTCGTCGCAAGAATCCTTCTTTATACGGAAGCGGCAACAGTGTTTTACTCAGAGTACTGATCGATGCCTGCGAATTTGACCTCGGAGTGCGATGAAACCATCAAATGTGAAGCTAAAATCTGCACTCAACTTACAAACTAGCGCTACAATTACAAGGAAAAATTGAGCGTGATGATCGTAGAGTGAAAGCACGGAAGCGAGTGACGAACTGAAGCGTGACTGAAGGGGAAGCCATGGCAAAAGAGAAAAAGCGAGATGTGCATGTGCGCTGTTGTGGGAGCTTTGGAGAGGGCCACCAGTGAGGTTGAGCCAGCAAAAGGCTTGAAGGATGACGAGTTGACGAAATAGGGTGGTGATTTGGCCCCCCATTTTGCAAGCCAAATCACCACCCTATTCTGCAAGGCACCTGGCTAGCAAAAGTTGAGCCAAAAGTAAAACCCAAAAGTAAGAGTTGATAATCTTGTATATTGTATAAGGACACCTCCCATCCCGAAATAAATCTAGGGTTTCCAAATATACTTGTCCCAAATTCAATTCAAGATTTATTCTCCACAACTTGATGGATAACAATTGAAGCAAATTCGAACACCCTAAAGCAAAAGAATCCATAGATGCCACATTCTATAGACTTTATAGCAATTCAATCTTTGCAAAGGGGATTGAAATGCAAACTAAAGACAAAGAATTCAACCTACAACTCTATGGAAGCTACTACTTACAAATCTTTTCTTGAGAATTTTTTGGATTTGAGTCGTAGGACATAGTTGGAATTGAATACAAAGGACATCAATGGGCATTACTACACCAACGTCAAACTTAATACCACTAGGGCAGTTCCAAAAATTGTCAATTTTGCCACCTATTTTCAACATGTATCGCTTCATTATTGACTTCCATTTTTTCACACCTAGTAGGATTTAGTAAAAATTACAAGAACTACACAGTCCTTTGAAAATAGGAGCTACTCTCGCACTAATCTAGCCATTTCTAAGAAACCCCAGATTTATTTTGGTAGTACAAAGGAAAGGGCCGTTCTAAACCCACGTTCTAAAAATCGATTACCGGATATAACCGGTTGTCTCGCAGACCGAGCCCATTCCTTTTTTTTTCACTGTTTACAGGCTGTTCCCGTCGTAGGGTTTGTGGCGACCTATTCTTTGCATTCGACGGATTCTCGTTTTCGTTTGGATTTTGAATCTTGTTGGGGTTGGCGCTTGAGGACATTCTGTGTGAGGGCAATTTGAGCAAATTCGGCTTTCCCTGAGGTTTGTTTCGGAAATCTGTATTGCTTTTTCTTGATGTTTTGTTTTTGTGTTATGTCGATGGCGAGGGGTTCTGGTAGAGTTTTCAATTGGAAGCGATCATCGGTGCTGTTACCGATCGTCGATACGGGAAGTAGATTTGGAAATCAAAAAGGTGTTGCGTCGCTTCGTGGGAAGAATTCTATTTTCGGTGATGAATTATTTCGTATCGCGCAAGAATTTTCTCAAATGACTGTTTCGAATTAGGCTCTGCTGTGTCAGGCTGTAGCTTCATAGCTGAATCCGCTGTTTCACGAACGTCAGGCTTCAGCTTCATTTCCGAATCCTCTGTTGTTTCCTCAGAATAATTGTTTTGCAACTTGAGAGTCGAATTGGAACACCACATGCCGCGGAGTGAATTTCTATCTACAAGTGGATATCGTCATGTTCATCTTGATGTGCAATTTTCCTGATTCGCGCAATTCTGATGCAGTGTACGAGGGTCATAGCCCTTGGTTTCAGCTTTCGTTCCGAGTTCAGTATGTGTTGCGAATCCAGCTTTTATTCAATTCCCGCGAGCTGGTAAACGATCGCTTTTGTTAGAATTAAATGAATGAAGAAATTGCACGTCATCGAGTTGATACAAAGTCGGTAGATGGAGGTCGAAATCCTATGTGGGAGGGTCCATAGTTGTTCCTTCCGGTCAGGTTATCAGTTGTGAAGTCTCCTGCTGCGAGCCAATCCCGTCCCACTAGCTCGGCGAGATTTTACGGGAAACCAGTCATGAAGGGCAGAACTCTTGGCATAGCTAGGGTTTGGACTTTGAGTAACGCGAGCAAGCACACTGCCGCTAGCCTCGGTGTATCTCGAGATTGGCGAAATCCTCTGTTTCGGAAGAGAGCGAACCCGGTGGCACCAGGATTACGGCGTGGCAGACCTCGACATGAAGGAAAATTGGGTGCTTTGTATTTCCACACAAGGTGAGTTTTGTAACTTTCTGTTCCACGATCTGATAAAAAAATCTTGATTATCTTCAGGAGATGCCGATTGTAATCTACGGTAGTAAAAACCATGTCCAAACTCTTCCAGAGTTTTTCAGTCCTTTGAAGAAGGTTCAAGTTTTCAATCTATTGTAGTAATGTTTACTTTTTCCAGCAGATCTTAGACCTTCAATGTAGTCTTGGAAGTGTGACCAGACTTCCAGAATTACGATGTGAAGTTTGCGATGTACTTGAATTATGGATTCGTTTCTGTTCACCGTGACCCTAGTCTGACATTCTTTAGTTCAAAATCGGGTGCTGCCCTTGAGCTTCTCCCGAGTGACTCCTCTAGACTTTTAATTTTTTTGCGACTCGGCTGAGAGGGGTTACTAATAGTTCGAGCTACTAGAGCTAATGCACCAAATGGCATATTGATTTACTTGGGAATTGGTACATATTCGTCTTATTATTGCTGGTTTGTTTTTATGGTAAGGTTTTTCCTCTCTAGACTGAGTTATTTCAACGACTGTATCTTGTTTTCATTATTAAGCACATTACTGTAGCTTTTAGCAAAGAACTTAGTGCGTCTGGCATGTAACTGTAATTTTGCATGAGCCCTAGAAATGGTCACGTTTGTGAGAAATTTCACCTTCGCTAAAGTGGATGTCATACGGGTGTGTTTGTGAGACGTGCTGACACGTGGAGGTATCATTAGGTAGTGTTTGTTTGGTATGTTAGATCTAGTGACACCTTACCTATCATAAGTTTTGTGTGTTTAAGCTCATGACACTTCACCACCATTCGTTATCATACTGTTGGACCCACCTTTGCGCTGGTGTGCTAGAGCTAGTGACAGCTGACCATCACTTGTCTTTCAACAGCAATCAGTTGCAGAAATATCGATCTGGACATCCGCTCTACACACGGTCGGCAGATGGCTTTTCGCTGCACCGATCAGGTGTTATGAGCAGGAGTGGTGCAAATTTGAAGTGGACGAAATCCCTCATGAAACGATCTTTATCTGCTAGTGCGGTATATTCTTCAGCGAGCTCTGCTTTCTGCTTTCTCCTAGGAGGCACATTGAGGCCAAACGATTTCGATTGTAGTTAGTTGCTCTTGTCCGATGTGCACTCATGTGTATTGCTTGTCCAGGCTGCGACAAAAGCTGTTGCTGAAGCAGAGAAAAAGAAGAGAGATAAGAAAGAAGCTGCTGTAATGGCTAAAGCAAAAGCCAGAGATGATCGGAGAGCTCTGCAGAAACAGGCACAGCTACGTTCAGGTACTGCCATACGGTTTCCTCTATGTAAGGGACCTCTCTGTTGTCTGGAAACGATTACTTTCACCATTTGCATGGGGTTTTCCTTGCAAATTTTGATGAGGAAATGTTTGGCTTGCTATTCTTCATCATATTCGTGACACGACTGTGTCAGGAATTTCTTTTTACCGAATATTATTGATTCTGTGCTGCGTATTTAGATTCGCATTTATTGCTTTTTCGATAATCTTACAGGGAGCCTGGAACAGCGAATGCCTAACTAAGAGGATGGCCTTCTTTGTTTTGTGATTTTTTGTTTGAATAGTGTGCTAAGGATATTCTGGTGCTCTATTGCAGGGACTGTTGGTCCTTCCTCGGTTTCGTCATTAGAGCCACGGGGAACCGGGGGAGCTGTGTGAGTATATATTGACATGCTGTCTAGCCGAGTATCATTTGGTTGATCATAATCACCTCCTGTCATGTCTGCTTAGCTTACAAATTGTTATAGCTTAGTTTTCTTTGCTTCCCGCTGGAGGTGACTCTTCTGTTCTAGCAACTTGAAAACTGTTGGTCAACTGTTGAGTAACTCACTATTCGACTTTCAGCATGAATGTGTGGTTGTGTTGTGCACAGCACTCCGGAGTGGGATATGTGTGTGTTGAAGGAAAGAATTACCTGTCATGCAGTTATGTACGAAAAGGATTTGGCAATCAGCTTGTCCGGGACTCGAGGACAATAGCACGTGCATTTGCCAGCGAGAAAGTGCGGTGGAGCCTTCACAATGCAAGGCTGCGCAGAGCTAAAAAGCAAGCAATTTGTGTGTATTATACGAGGTTTGGTGTGTGCAAGAGAGGGGATGGTAAATGCCTGTATATTCATGATCCTGAGAAAGTGGCTGTTTGCACAAAATTTCTGAGAGGTTCTTGCTCAGATCCAGCTTGTCACTTGACCCATAAGGTACGATTCGTCGTGGCTGAGTTTTGTAGCCTCTTACTTTGTCATCAATGTTTGGTCTGTGAATACGAAGACTAGGAATAATGAGAGCTATTTTTCCTCCAACCTTGCGACTGTTTTGTATAAGGGCACTGATCTCACTGGTTCCGCTTTCTCTGGTGAACCTGGAGTTGTCTAATTGCCGCGCTGGATCGTGCTGACTTGGTGGAAGTGAATTCATAATCGTAATGAACTTTGGTGTACTTGATAGCTCGTATCTTTTCTATTGCAGGTTATACCTGAGCGCATGTCAGACTGCTCGTACTTCCTGGAAGGTAGGGTTTATTTCGAATCCACTCTATTGTGTTAACATCTGTTTTATTATAGATATCAGTTCCAACATCACACAATCTAGTCTCTCCTCTAGACGTGGGCCTCGCAGGTTTCATGACGTATTATGAATTGGCAATCAGTCTCATGTGAACGGATACTCTCCAATTGAGGTTCGATTCATAACGTCTTGGTCGTGATCCAATGATGTTTGGAAAATGGTTATGTTGGATCTGCAGGGCTATGCACAAATGAAAGTTGTCCTTACAGGCATGTCAATGTCAATCCAAAGGCTCCAATTTGTGAAGGCTTTCTCCAAGGCTATTGTGCGGACGGTGACATGGTAAAGCACATATCTTTCCTTCGCTTATTCCTCGAATGTCGTCTTACAAACGACTTCGCCCAAATGACTGCCGAGCTTTGCTTAGTACCTGGCCGTTACACTTTGCCAGTTTTTATCGTGGATCAAGTTACTTGATATGGAAAGACTAACTTTGGTTCTTATTTGAGCAGTGCAACAAGAAACACACATATGTGTGTCCTGAGTATGCTGTGGCAGGGAAATGCTCATCGAGTACCTGCAAGCTTCGTCATGTAAAGAAGGCGAAACAACCGACATCTGCATCAAAGGACAGCGTAGGTTCGAAAAGAGAAGGTAGGTATTTTGCACCCACTGCACCAGCTGATGGAGAATATCAAGGACAATGTGTGTCTGGAGCTAATGTGGTGGGTGACAAGGTCACAGAGTCAGGTGACGACAGAGTAGATTTCATCAGTGTTGACGAGGTAGAGTTAGAGTCATGTAAAGAGAACCAGGACGCCGACAGGTTCCTGGACCATAGGGGTATTGTGTTGTTGAGTAGGCTTCCGAAGGGTGGTGCTAATAACGTTTTAGAGAGTCTTTTAAAGCCTAGGTTTTTGCTCAAACGAGATGTTAGTGCTTCTTGAAATTTTCACTCTTTATAACTCGGAGTTAGTAATCAGTATTTTAGCCGTCAAGCCAGACGAGGTCTAGTTGTATCGTGAGTGGGATCGGTTAGCAAGGTTTATCTACCTGAAGGTGTGCTTGGTAGAGCTCTGTCCACACGTGTTGGCTAGAGATTTTATTTGGCTCTACTGGTGAATGGGGATGTCAAACGGAGCGCAAGGTGCTGTCTCCAAATGCACCAGGACGGATTAGCTGAGTGGAGGAATGTAGCTTGGCGACCAGGGTGGTGGCAGGTTGGAATTCGTTTGAAGCGCTGTAAAATATCCCTGGGGTGTATCTTCACATTTGCAGTGGGAGTAGTTGGTTCGTTTTCTTTTAGGTATAGGATCTATAGGTTCTTAGTTTTATCTCGTTCTTTTAGTGAGCATGATGAGCTCTAGACGGCTCATACCCTGGCGCCTTCCTAACTCAGGGCTGGTACTGTAGCGAGGTCATGTGATCTGGTCAATTTCAGATTGAATTTGTGAGGATTCTTCATGGCAATGTACACTACGATACTTGGTAATAAAATTGACATTCTTTCAATATCAGGAGTTATACTGCTTATGTAACTGGTTGTTTTGTATATGCATTATCAAAGACAGCATAGGCTTCAGTCATTAGTCTTGATTGTCCTTCGCATTCTAAGTTATGACCTTCCGAAGATCTGCTTATTTTATACGACCCTGAGTAGGATCTTAAATTCTGGTGACATGTCATGAGAGATGCGCTGTGTGTCCCAGTTGGATACTCAATCTAATGCGAAACTGTCTGTGATTAGACAACTGTAAGAATCTCTCTTGCCGAATAATTGTGAAAATTTGTGCAGTCCGACAATTGTAAGAATGTTTCTAGTCGGATAATTGTGAAAATTTGTGCAGTCCGACAATTGTAAGAATGTTTTTAGTCGGATAATTGTGAAAATTTGTGCAGGCAGACAGTTGCATTAAGTCTTTTAGTCGGATAATTGTGCAAATGTCTGTATCCAAATAAGATTTTAAGACTAAATTTTTTATAAATTCTACTAGAATTCTACTTTCCATTGAAGAGAGTGTCAGGAATAGTCTAATATGTGCATATTGATGTATGACAGTGAAATTAGAGCAGATGAAATCACTAATTGTCAAATGTCATGAAATCATTCTTTTGAATGATTTTAAGCCCTCAATCCCTAAAGGACTAGAGTCATTGTGAAATAGTCAAAATCATGTTTGAGCTAAATTTTCCCTTTGAAATTGTGTTCAAATATCAATCTTTTATTTTCTTTGCTTGACATTATGAACTACCTATTACTATGAAAATTTTCACTTTGCTTCATAAAAAATTGTCATTGTTATCATTTTTGTAAATATAGCAAAAACAATTCAATTAATTGGAATTATTTCAAAAAGTACAAATAGTAATGGAGATTAGGGTGAAAATTTCTCAATTAGTTATTTTATTTTTTAACTCAAAACATCCATGGCAATGACTTTAATAGCATGAGTTTGTGTAGTGACAAAAGTTTGTCCTTCTATTGTATCAATCCAATGACACATGACACTCCCAATTTGAATCACTATTCCACTTTCTATATATTTGAGAAGCTTCAAAATATTTACATATTCTATTTGGTATAAAATTGTTGATATGGTTAGATGTTAAAATGAAATCCAAATGAAAAATGCTAATTGTTGAATTATCAATCCAATAGTGTACACCTTATCATGGTATATCACCTAGTACATAATTTGTATAGTACCATAAAAACCTTTAAAGATTACCCCTAGAAGGGCCTAAAAGCCATTGTGGCCATATAGTATATTATGAATACAATGGTATTTGACCAAAAAAACATTGACCATATATTGTTTAGTATAAAATAAATTAATGATCTTGGTAGTATATAAATAACAATGTATCACAATTCATATACTAAACCGCAATTGAAGAGTTATAAGGCTAAATTTAGGTCATATAGAGGGACCCCAAGGGCCTTTCAAAGGTTAAACATGGTACACTATACTAAATTATGTATCTAAATCTTAACCCCTAAAGTTCTAAGGCCTTTCAGTTTCCATCAAAAACCACTGAAAACTGTCATTTCTATTGCAAAGAGCAAAAAACTTTTAAAATTATTTTTTCTACCTATCTAACCATAGGATCTTGCACTAGACTAGTATAAAAATGCATGAAAGAAATTTCAAAAACTTTGACCATGTAGATTGCAAGAATTTTGAATTTAAAGTAAAAAAAACAAGTTTTTTTTACATCTTATTTGACTAGATTCTTTGATTTTAAATCTTCTTAACTTAAACTTTTTGCACTACTAATTTTGATTTTCTATTTTTTTTATGGTGAATATTTGAGTTGAAAATCTAAGGAAAAAAATTCAACACAAAAACACTTAATTTTCACTCATTAAAAAATTGTTAAGTAGAAGGTTCGAGATTGAAGGGAAAACTAAAATGGGGAATTTCATTAAAATGGTGATGTTCTGCATGCCATTTACACAAGTCAAAAGCACATACAACAGTGCTTCTTGGCATGTTAACCTCATACATGTGCCAATTATGTCCCCCAACAAGTCCAAATTGCATGTTTCTTCACCCCATGCCATCTTTCTATGAATTTCTACTATTTTACAATCCCCCTTTGTGCCATTTTCATGGAATAATCACCATTTCAATGAAATTCTCCATTAGACCATTAATAGCTTTAAGATGGAATTGAAAAGCAATGATCCCAATGGTGAGATTGTTCTAGCAAACAAATTTAACCTTACTTAACAATTTATTTTCAAAAATTATAAGAATTGCATTCAAAATTGAATTCTAAAAGTTATTTTTTTCAAGAAGATACTTAGATTGCCCCCAAAACAAAATTGTCTACAACTTTCTCATCACTAGTCTAAATAGAATGAATCAAAGCTTAAGATGTAGATAAAAAAAATAATCTTTGAGAGAAAATAATTTAATTTAATTTTTTGTGATTTTTTGGGGCTACCCCTTGAATTGGTTTTTGGACTTAGGGTGGCATAACTTTTGCTTTTAGGCATCAATTGAAAAGAAAAGTATATCCCCCCCAAAACTAATCTAGTTTCTTATCTTCAAAAAAAGTTTTAAAAAATCATGTCAAAAATTGAAATCACATTAGCCTACCCTAAATCCCAAGAATTCCTTGCAAAGACTTTGGAACTTTAGAGGATAATTTATTGACTTTGAACTATTGGAAGAAGAGACTTTGCAGCAATAGAAGCTACAACTATAGTGAATGTGTACATGGTGACACAATTTCCACAATTTTCCAATTAATTAATTGAAAATCACAATGTACTTGTAAAATCCATTTTGTACCTCCCCCCATGCTTAAATTTTTTTGGAAGTTGCTATCATTGCAATCAATATAAGTTATCGGCATATAAGTTATCAGCATTGTATTCCATATGAATACCCGGGTATGCATATCACATAATATAGATTCATATGTATTTGTACACCATGTATCATATATCATACATTCAGATTTTTATATATATCAAATTCTATATTCCATTGTAAGTACTATATGCAAAATCAACGGCAAGGATTCAATCTAAATTTTTTTGTGCAATTTAGATCAACAACATAGGAAGGGGACTCAATTTTTTTAAGCACATTGATGGTTTTGGATTTTTTGAGTCGAGGGTGGTACGCAGGGGCATTAAATTTACATCTTTTGGATGCATAGTGAATGTGTTTCATATATTTTATGTATGTCTTTATTTAAGCAATGAGTTGGTGCTACATAAATTGATTTAATTAGTGTGAGGGTTTGTTATGAAAAATACTAAAAAGACACTTTAGGAAAATTTTAATTGATTTAAACATATTTTGATGTCATACCTTATTATTTTGCTTTAAAGAATTCATCATCACCATTAATCTAAATATAATTGTCTTAAGTGACAACTTATAAAATAAATAAAAAAATAAAAAATCTCCCATTTTGTATTCTTTATTAAGAGTGCCATAATATGGAACTCAATGTAATGAAGCCAAAAAAATGTAATTGAATATGATAATAAACATGTTTAAAAAAATCCAATATAAAAAAATATTTGAATTTTTTTTGGCAAAAGCCATGTATGATTAGCTTCAAGCTTGTTTCAACTCCCCAAAAAATTCCTATTTAAAAATTGATCCTCCAAATCAACTTGAATAAATAATTTAAACTATAATCTTAAAAAACCGTTACAATTATAAACTAGAAATTTAATCTTAAGAGCAAAAATCTTATAAAAATTATTATATTCAATCCATATTTAATTTTAAAAGATAAAAAAAAATTTAGATTAGAAATACATCCAACTATATGAAAATGATCTATGTATCACATTTTACAACTTTAGTTCAAAATTACCATTAATGTATACTTTTAAGTTGCATTTAATACATCTTCATAATTTGGTTCTTATAGGATTAATTACTAGCTTCATTTATATTATTCACAAGGTCAAACGTTGTCAAAAATACATCCTTGTCATAGTAAGTGAAAAGTGAAAACACATTTATAGAATGATTCTACTAAAGTACTAAAATTCACCAAAAAAATTTGAAAAATGATTTTATGAGAGTCTTTGAATGAAGTTTTTTTTGCCTTCATATTACATTGTTTTTTTTGAGTTGTAGCTTTAGTAACACGAATCTTTGTTGAAAAATTTCCAAAGAAACCAACAATGATGTACCTTGCAACAAGTAGAGGATAAGGGAAGTACCCTTGGAGAACATTCTATTCAACAATGACCCTCTCTTGATATATATTGAATACTTAACCAAAAATAGTTGTTGAAAGTGGGCCCCAAAGATTCAAAGGATTGAAAATAAAAAGTAAAAAGTAAAAATTCTACTCAAATTCTGCTTTCAATGAAAATTTTCAAAGTTTTATAGAAAGTTGTAAATTGTTTCGTTCTAAGAAAATACAATGAATCATTGGTTGTTCTAATCTTTTACTACTTTTTTGAACTCTTGCTTGGGTTCTTTACACGCTTTTAGTATTGAAAAGTTTCTAAAAAACTTTTCATTGTTTGATTATTGTAAAACTATGAAAAGTTCTTAAAAATATTTTTAATACTAAAAAAGTCTTTTACAAAGAAATTACACATAAAAGAATCTCAATGATAATAAATAAACAAATATACAAAATTGCAAAATACTTTGTTATGGAATATTGTAGATTGGAATATGAAGTGTAGTAAAAGCCAATTTTGTTTGTACTCTAAAACATATCATTTCTATTAATATTATGTAAATGAATGAAAATTATTCTAACACACATGAAATGAGATTCCATTGAATGAATGATGTTTTCAACATCTTAAGGAAGAAAATCCCACTTTCAATAAAATAAATAAGATCAAATATTCTATTTACTTCCAATATTATTTATATACATTTTATGAATAAATATTTAAAAGTATAAAATCAGGACTATTTGATATTAAATGTTTCAAATATAAAGCATTGAGTTGAACATATTATCAATCCAAGTATCAATCACAAAGAAAAATTTAAAAACAAACAATCATTGTCATCTTATTAACTGGAAGATTATTATGTTTAATTTGAAAGGATTCATTGGAATTATTTTACTTATTTACATCTCCCTCAAAAATGTAATCTTTAAAATTTTGATTCTTTATAAAAAAATATATACTATATAGATGATTTTGAACCACTATATTGATGGTTTTAAACAATTACTTAGATTTTAAGAAGAATGAATTTTAAAAAAATTCTAAAATTATTAATTTTACATATTTTTCCAAAAATCATTGATTTAATACTTAATTTAAGTGTTTCAAAAAAAATTTAATCATTTTTGCCTTAAACTTAAAAATAGCTAGAGAAATAAAATTTTAGGTTGGAATTGGTTTATGCATTGACATTAATAGAGTTCATCTACCAAATTCATATAACATAGGAAATTTTCTTTTAATCCTAAACCTTGGGATGATGGATTTTATGAAATAATGAAGGGCTAATGATTTTCTAAATAAACAATCTCATTATAATCTTTTAATATACATCTCAAACTTAAGGACAGACGGATTATTAACAAATATCGTACTGATTCAGTACCTTCATCACTACGTACTATAATCACATCGATTATATGCATTTTAACGCACTAAATCAGTGCGAAAACAATGAATATCAATAGCGTACAGTTTATGTACTTCAACTATACAATTACTATGTAGTTTTGACACAACAATTGTATAGTTAAAGTACAAAAACTGTACACTATTGATATTCATTGTTTTCGCATTGATTTAGTGCGTTAAAATGCATATAATCGATGTGATTATAGTACGTAGCGATGAAGGCACTAAATCAGTACAATATTTGTTACTAATCTGTCTGTCCTTAAGTTTGAGATGTAGCCTACACATATCTTTGCTATAGGGGCTTTATGAGAATCATGTGTACAAAATTTCTTTAAAGTGATACAATTAAAGGTACAAACCTTGAAACCAAAACTATTAAAGAGTAATCTTTTGCTTACAATAGATTTAGTTGTTATTCTTTTTTAATACAATCATGTTTATTCTAATGACAACCTTTAGGACAAAAATCTTAATTCATTTATGTATTGAAAAATTATATAGGTCTATACACACAATTTAAAACTATGGAATTATGAAGCACTATGATATAAAGCTACAATTCTCTTAAAACCATTTTGTCTAAATTTTTACAAAGTACATTTCGGCCTAGAATTGTCAAAAAATTTCAAGGGCAATCACTGATTTGAGCAAAAGAGTTTTTGAGTCTATCCAAGGGACTTACCCAAGAGTGAAAGCAATGTGGAGTAGATTTTTTATAGGGTCTTTAGTAAAACCAATACAAGAATTTGGAATTTGACTATAAGAGGGTGAAACAAGAAAAAATGATGAAGTATCCAAAGTTCAAAACTTTTAGTTGTTCGTTGCTAGGAGCATGGAGAGCAATAGAAACCTAGTTTTATTTTAACACTTTGAATTGAAATTGTTTGAAGTTTGTTCCATAATATCCATCAAACCAAATCATTTTTTGTATTCATCTTCATGCAATGCTTATTTAGATATTAAAATATTATAAATTTAATATTATAAGATCTAAATTTATAATTTAAAAATTTAAAAATATTCAATTTATGTATTCAAGACTTCAAGATTTTGAAATTTCAATATTTGAAATTTTTATTTGAAATTGTTTGTCATTATTAGTGCATAGAGAAGTATTGAAATTAAAACACCACCATATTTTTTATATATTTATATTATAGGAGATGTATACAATCTGGGTTTGTAATTTCTCATTCTTCATTTATTTATTCCCTTCAAATGTATTTGCTTAGGGATCTAAAAGTCCAAATCTTTATTCAAAATGCTCATCATCTAGGTACATTAAAATTACCAAACTCAACTTTCTAATGTATATTTAAAAGTGTAAGCCAAAATATAGAAGTTTACCAAATTCAATTTACAAGAATTTCTAAAAATTTTTCTTCAATGACATTTTTTTTCAAAAAGTTTTCATGGAATTTGTATTTGTCAATTACTAAATTATTGTAGAAAATTTAGAGGTCAAAAGTAGAAGAAATACTTTTATTGCACATGGCAATTCAATTTTGAACCTTCTTCGTGGTAACAAACAACATGAAATAGTTGAGCAAAATACAAAGATATGTTATGTAGTAGATTTGAAGGTCATGCACTATTTACTTTCATTTTTTACAATTTAAAATCATAAACACCATCCATGTAAATTTCTTTTAATCTATGAATTGAATTTTGGCCCTCCTAGTACAAATGGTTGAGTTTTTAAATTAGTCTCTTAGGACCTATTCAATTAAACAATTGAAATTCAAACCCAATTGTAACCTAGTGCAATTGAACTAGGTTATAGTTTTGTTCATGTCACATGGCTCTTAATTAGAGGTCTTGTTACAATTCAAGTTTGAATGACAATTTAGAGCCCTACCACAAGTGGAGTTTGAATGTGGAGTTTGAATGATAGTTTAGAGCTCTATAAGTGGAGTTTGAATGACAATTTAGAACCTTGCCACAAGTGGAGTTTGAATGTCAGCTTAGAACCCCACCACAAGTGGAGTTTGAATGACAGTTTAGAGCCCTACCACAAGCAGAGTTTGAATGACAGCTTAGAACCCTATCACAAGCGGAGTTTAGAGCCTTGCCACAAGTGGAGTTTGAATGACAACTTAGAACCCTGCCACAAGCGGAGTTTAGAGCCCTGCCATAAGTGGAGTTTGAATGACAGCTTAGAACCCTGCCACAAGCGGAGTTTGAATGACAGGTTAGAGCCCTGCCATAAGTGGAGTTTGAAAGTGGAGTTTGAATGACAGTTTAGAACCTTGCTCTAAGTAGAATTTGAAATGACAGCTTAGAGCCCCGTACATGTGGTTCAAAGGGTTGTTACAATGACTCAAGGGTCATCATGGTGACTTAAAGTGGCGTTACGGCGCCGACTTCATTCTCTTAGCCATTTGAATTTCAAAATTCTAGAACAGCTTGTAGAGAACTCAACTCATTTATGCCCAAATTCACACAAGGTGAGTTTCCCAAACTTACCTAACACTTCAACTCAATTAATATGCGTGTGTTAACTAAAGGGCTCTAACTACACCTCATTCTTATATTTGTTTGAATTTTAAAATTCAACAACTAGTAGAAAATTCAACTCACTAATGCTTGCATTCACACAAGGTGAGTTTCCCAAATTCCATCAATACTTCAACTCAACTAGTGTGTTCACTTAAGGACTAGTACACCTTATTCTTGTATCCATTCAGATTTAAAAATTCAACAACGGCTCATAGAAAAATCAACCCACTTATGCCCACATTCACACAAGGTGAGTTTCTCAAACTTACCTAACACTTCAACTCAACTGGTGTGTTCACTCAAGGACTGTACACCTCATTCTTGTATCCGTTCAAATTTAAAAATTCAACAACGGCTCATAGAGAACTCAACTCACTTATGCCCACATTCACACAAGGTGAGTTTCCCAAATTCCATCAACACTTCAACTCAACTGGTGTATTCACTCAAGGACTGTACACCTCATTCTTGTATCCTTGTATCCGTTCAAATTTAAAAATTCAACAACGGCTCATAGAAAAATCAACCCACTTATGCCCACATTCATACAAGGTGAATTTCCCAAATTCCATCAACACTTCATCTCAACTGGTGTGTTCCCTCAAGGACTGTACACCTCATTCTTGTATCCGTTTAAATTTAAAAATTCAACAACGGCTCATAGAAAAATCAACCCACTTATGCCCACATTTACACAAGGTGAGTTTCTCAAACTTACCTAACACTTCAACTCAACTGGTGTGTTCACTCAAGGACTGTACACCTCATTCTTGTATCCATTCAAATTTAAAAATTCAACAACGGCTCATAGAAAAATCAACCTACTTATGCCCACATTCACACAAGGTGAGTTTCCCAAATTCCATCAACATTTCAACTCGACTGTACACCTCATTCTTGTATCCGTTCAAATTTAAAAATTCCACAACGGCTTATAGAAAAATCAACCTACTTATGCCCACATTCACACGAGTCGAATTTTCTAAACTCCCAACCAAAAATTCCCAACTCAACGCTCTTAAATATGACCGCGTTCACACGAGTTGAATTTTCCGAACTCAACTAAAATATCCAGCTCAGCAGAAAAGGACCATTGAATGTCCAAAGGCGTAACCAGCCATAGGAGACGCGTCCAGACGCAAAGAGACGCCTCTAGTCGCTTGCCGCAGTCCCTTTCCCGCAGCTGTTCCTCACTCCGAGGCATTAAGCTCCGCCTTATAAATTTGAAGTTTGCGCCTCGAATTGTGTTTCTCCGCAATGCGAACGACGGGCATTCGATTCTTGGGCGGCAAAAGCAATGCCAGTAGCTTCGTGGCTTTCCCCTTGCGCTTTGCTTTTCACCCCGAATTGTTCGCCTTCCACTTCTTTCTCCTTCGAGCTCACATGGAGATCATTTGTCGCTATATATCTTAGTTTGTAAAAAAAATTAGATCTAACACAGATGCTGCGACCGATTGGTTTACCGCAGCATTGCGAAATTGGAGAGTTTCTTTGAAATCACAGGAGCTTTGGAGGTGCCGAGGTCCTTGAATTCTTGAGAATAGGCGAATTGTCGTTCTGCGTGTGTGTGTTGTGAAGGTGACACTGCATGATTCATGGCGCCTGTTTTGATGGAAAGCGACATTAGCGCCAGGGACGCGGAGAGACTGGTCGTGGTGGCTAATCGTCTCCCTGTGAAAGCCGAAAGAATTGGACGCCAGCAGTGGAGATTGGAGGAGAGGGATGGCGGGGGACTTGTTAGCGCTCTACGAGGTTCGTTGCCTTTGTTTCTGTGTCTGTTTTTGTTTCTGTCATTTTCTTTCTCTCCGTCTCCGAGGTTTTTTAGTTCAGTAATGTGGAGTTTGCATTTTGGAAGTGAATTCTCGTACAAACAATCCTCGTTTCAAATTGCAGGTGATCATCCTCTTGTCGCTTAGAGCTTTCCAATTGAGTGCGCGCTCGCTTCGTTGTCCAGGACTTTGAAAAATAGAATTTAGTATGAAAAACTTGTTTTTTAGTTCAACCCTGTTTTGTAACATTTTCCTGATTCGTTATCATCCTCTTTTCAACTTAGAGCTTTCTGATTGAAATCGCACGCATTTCGGTGTGCAGAACTTTGCAATTAGAATTTAGTACGAGTCACTTGCTTTTAGTTTAGCCCTGTTTTTTAATTGTTTTCCCGATTCTTGTCGAGGTATCTAATTTATTATACTCTTGAATTTCGACGCTCTTCGAGGTTTGCTGATTTCTGTCACGTTCTCGTTTCGCTCATGCTTTTCCTCTGCAATGGATATTAGTTGATTACTGTGGATCTGCGGTGGCCTTATTCCTATTAGAATTTGGATTTCGGGGTTGATCCTCGCACCGACACTTCTTTCTCAAGTTGGAGGACGATCACGTTTTAGATTTTTGTATTGGTTATGCAGGACTTTGCGTTTAGAATTTGTTATGGTTCGAAACTAGAGTTTGGAATAGAATAAAAATATAGAATTTGTAGAAAATAGAATAGTCTAATAATACTGGTTGGAGGAGTATTGCATGGTCCGTTCCCTTCGTTTATACAACTGTCACCAATCCTACGGTCTTTGAAACTTTGGGGTGGTCAACGGCTTGCAACCTAGTAACATTAGTTCTGTGTGTGTGATAAGGGGATTTTTTGGGGCTGATTTTATGTGTTTTTTGTATGCGATGTTCTTCACCGATCCTAGTGATTTAGGAGTAGCATCTGAATTCTATTATTTGTACAATACGATCAATCGAATTGGTCATGAACATTGACTTCTCAGTTTGGGGCTTAACCTGGTGGGTGGATATGAGATTGATGGAAACAAGTGGAATGGTGTGTTTCAGGTGCTAAATCGAAGGCGTTTACTAAGTGGGTTGGATGGGCGGGCATCTCTGTGAATGATGAGGATGGGCAACAATCATTGAGAGAAGCGCTGGCACCGTTGGTGAGTTTTTGTGTACTCTGTTTTTCAGAAATCTTGATGAGAATAATTCTTGATCGCTTTAGCTAAAAATCGTTGATGATGTGCAGCTCTCATGCATTTTTTTCTTAGGTCATGCAGACGTTATTTTGTTCAATTTTCGTTTTCGTTTTTTTATCAACAAATGTAATGTTCATCACTGATTCTGGTGATAGTAACGTGGCATTAACTTACTACCTGGCATCCTTTGATATCAGGGATGTATACCCGTGTTTTTGGACATTCGTACCCTGGACTTGTACTACAATGGCTTTTGCAATACGATTTTGTGGCCGCTCTTTCACTACCTCAGTCTCCCGAACTCAGTCACGCTTGATGAAACAAGAAGCTTCGATGCGCAGTTTGAAGCGTATGAGAAAGCGAACAAGGCATTTGCTGACGTCGTGATGACCATTTATCAGGTAATGCACTTGTAATTTGGGATAATTATTTACATATTAGTCCTCTTTATTCAGAGAGTTGGTTATTGAAATATTATTTCTTTGATGAATATAGTATATACAAACATTGTATTAAAAGCTATCGCTATAATGTCGTGGATACTATTTACGTCACTATAAGCATTTTGACGAATGTAGGAGTGGTTTTTGGAGATTACTATAGAGCTGTCGAGACATCTGTGGGTACAGGAGCCAAATCTGTTGGGATATTAAAATCATCAGTATGAATGAATTCCTTGTGCAATTTGAAAGTGGGAAGTTGTAGAACGCTGTAAGTGACAGAAGACAACCTCATTTCTATTCAAATATCAGTGCTCAGCAGCCGTAGACATTAGGCAAGAATCTTAAATCCTAATTTGAAGGCCAGCCAAGTTTATGAATCATAGGTGAGTTGCAGGGGTCAGAATAGGAACCGAGATCAGGTCCATAAAGGTTTTAGTATCTTCTTCCTTTCTGCTCTTTTACAAGGTTGTTCTCTCATCATGTCTCGTCATTGCCACTACATCAGAAAGGGGACGTTATTTGGTGTCACGACTACCATCTGATGTGCCTTCCGAAGTACCTGAAAGAGATAAATTTACACATGAAAGTGGGTTTCTTTCTACACACGCCATTTCCCTCTTCGGAGATCTACCGAACTCTGTCTCGGCGATCTGAGATTCTGGAGGCTCTGCTCAAAGCCGATCTCATCGGGTATGTTTTTTCTGGATTCTCTTTTAAAACCCTAATGTAATGCCCTGAAGATAGCAAGGTCACCTAAAAGAATCATAGTAATATTTGTAACTCCTCCAAAGCTTCCGCAATTAATGAATATAAATTGGATGAAGGTCACTTTTCAAAGTATTCATCATGCACCCACAGAATTGTTGAGCATTTAGGGGTTAAGCATGTGATTTGTTCTTTTTTTCATTACCATGAACAGATATGGCGTCTAGAGTATGATGGAAACAGAGGGACTAATTAAACTATTGTAATGGTCTAGTTGCTAAGGGCATTTTTCATGATCTAATTCCTCTTCTACCTTGATCGCATATATCTGGTTCATTTATTTATCATCGATGGGTCCTTTAATTTGTGGCTAGATATCACATTCATGACCTCCGTATGTCTGCTATTATGCAGTTTCCATACATATGATTACGCACGACATTTTGAGAGTTCATGCATTAGGATACTTGGCCTGGAAGGCACACCCGAGGGTGTGGAGAATGATGGAAGGGTTACACGCGTTTCAGCTGTAAGTTTCTTTGATCATTGAGTTGGCTTGAATCATGGACGTTATCTTGGTTGTAATAGATGCTTAGTTGTTCTTAGCAGTGCCGTCTTGTTTGATCCTCCATTGGATATTCATGAGAGTAACTTGATTCGTTGGATCAGTTTCCAGTGGGTATCGACGCGGGCAGATTTATCGAAACTCTGGAGACACAGCCAGTCAAGAATCACTTGTTATTATATCGGAAGCAATTTTCTGACAAAAAGGTTTTCTACTGATCGCGGAAACGAGTGTTTCCTGATGTTGGTTCTGTTCGTTGACATACCTTGATGTATAGTTTTATGGAATTGATGTCCATTGAGAACATTACCCTCCAAGTGCCCAAGCTAAGTAGAAAGTGCGCATGAGCCAATAGTCGATTCCAATAACTTTCCTTGAAACGTGATCATTTGGGCTGAAGGGTTAGTCTTAGATAAGATGCAATTATATACTTAACCTGGGAATTCTCGTGGTGCTCTGTTTCTCCGCTATTTTTATAGTATTCTTTTAAAGGGAAATTCCAATCTTACATCTCTTCCTAATTACCTTAAAATCTTACTGGGTACTTTTTATTTTATTTTCGTTCAATATTCAGGTGTTACTTGGCGTTGACCGGTTGGACATGATTAAGGGAATTCCTCAAAAGTTGCTGGCTTATGAGATGTTTCTGGAGAAATGCCCAGAGTGGCGGGAGAAAGTGATCCTTGTGCAGATTGCAGTACCATCACGACAAGAGTCTGGCGTCGAATGTAAGTTCCTCAATCTCAATCTCTCATCCAAACCATTGCAGGCTCACACATGAAAAAATTTCATGCTTTCTAAACATGAGTCTTAATTTGTGCAGATCAACGCTTGTCGAGTACGGTGCATGAGATTGTTGGACGAATCAATGGCGCCTATGGCACGATCAGTTGGACCCCTATTTCTCTATTGGTACGTAGAAATGAATTAACATGTGTAGGACAAATGGGAATTCTGGTACTCATTGATTACACTTGGTATCTCTCGTGCTTCTTGTTGTTGAACCATTGAGTCAAATTAAGGAAATCTTGTAATGGTCGTCTTAGAATTTCTATTTTTGAGGATTTATCACTTTAGGATTTTAGTCCTTCTGTGTCCTTCAAGCGGGACAACCGTAGTTCGCTCAAAAGTTGGCGTAGTTGCAGATTTATTGGAAGCTTCCTCTTTGATTTTTTGTTTGTTTCCACAGGACCGACTTTTAAAGCATGATGAACTGTGTGCTTTATACGCTAGCTCAGGTATGTTGTATTATCTGGCACCCTCTAAGAATTCCCTTCATCCGGGCTTTGATTCATTAGGCGTCAGAGGTTGTCAATAATTCCGTTTGATGGCTCATGAGTACCTATCTCATGATCAACCTGTTCTGCGCATTGAAGACACTTGTAACTGCTACTTTTTGTACATGCGAGACATTTTTTTCTTCTTGTCACGGAATTGGACATGAGATTTAACTTTGTATTGTGTAATTGAGATCTTTGTCTGCAATAGACCTAAATCATCATCTTTCATGTTGCTGAACTACACTGTCTTCAACGTCAGTAGTATTCTTATTTCACAACTACACCTGGATGGTTCCTGTATCAGTTCCCTGAATTTTCTTACCTTATTACGACTTTCTATTTTACTAAAGTTTTTCATCCACATCTACTGATGTCACACTTTCATGTGGAACTTATTGTGTCTGCTTTGGACATTTAGATGTAGGGTTGATGACATCAGTCCGTGACGGAATGAATCTCACCGCATACGAGTTCGTTGCCTGCCAGAACCAGCGCAAAGGTGTTTTGGTATTAAGTGAAGTAAGTTGACAAACTTGTACATTTCTCGAAAATTTTCAAAGTGCTAAACTAGCATCAGTCATTGTTAGTGCAGGTTTGAAACAATATCTTTATAGGGCACTACATATCGTACTTGATATGGAGAGACAACCGAGTTGCAAGTACTCAAATGCTGGTCGTGTGCTCCTCAATGTTTCAGAGATTCTGAAGGTCCTGTTAACCCTAATTGTCCAATCCAAATGTGAAAAACCCACATTGGAAGCTAATAGCTATCTTTCAGAACATATTACGCTGTTTTAAAAGTATAGGGCATGATTCTGCTTCTAATTGTGACAATTCTACCTTCGTCGACGCATTCTTAACTATTCATTTTAAAGTCCTATAGATATAGAAGCCTGCCACTTTTGGCTGTTTGGGCACTTGGCAGATAATTAATTGCGTTACTAGAAGCTCGAGTTAGCCAGTTTCTCCTGCACAATGAACTCGGAATGGATAACCATGTTGCAGAAGTGCAATTTTCTGAGCAATTATGCTGGGTCTGATACTCTGCCCTTTTGCGACAGATATTTATCGAGAGGTAGATGGACACAAAATTATATCTGTTAATGAGTGAGGGTTCCTGCTGATCTCCATAACGTTTGATTGTTTCAGAGATTGACGTGGAATGTTTTTTCGCAGTTTGCTGGAGCAGCCCAGTCTTTAGGAGCTGGTGCATTACTCGTCAATCCCTGGAACGTGAGAGGAGTCTACACGGCTATCTTAGAGGCTGTGAAAATGACGGAGGCTGAGCGGAACGATCGGCATCAATTGAACTATAAGCATGTTACTACTCACACAGCTGATGCCTGGGCAAACACCTATTTCAGGTGAATATTGATATGTAATATGTAATGACCTTGTTTGTTGAAAAACCCAGCGCACTGAAATTGCAGAGAGCTCTGGAGAGATCACTTCGGGTTCGAGAGCTAAATCTGTTGAGATCAAATTTTCATCAGTATGCATGAATTTCTTAAGCAATTTCAAAGTGGGAGGTTGTGGACCGCTTTAAGTGAGTGTAGACAACCCTTCAAATATTAGTGGCCAAGATAGTCACGTAGGCAAATCATGCTTTCCTCACTTTCTAATAAGTCTATCTAACCTGGGCGTATGAATAGATGAGATGCCGTTGGGACCAGGAGTCAGTTCAGGAGACGGGATCAGGTCTCTAACGGTTTTAGAATCCTCCAGTTTGTGGGGGCCAGCCGAATAAATTTTTTGGTGCTTTCGAAGGTGGTTCCAAAATTGCGGAGATATTAAGAATTTATCAAGTTAATTGTGTTTTTACGACTGTCAGGGAGTTGAATGACACCATTGAAGATGAGCGCCGCACTCTGCGAATTCCCCCAGCTTTGCCAGTGGATGAAACTGTGAGGAAGTTCCAGATGGGTAAATCCAGGCTGCTTATTGTGGTAAGTTTGATGGTCCCTCAAAACAGACGCTTGAAATAATGTTTTGGATGTATTTGAGAGAACACTACCCCACTCATGCGCATTCAAAAGTATTGTCGCTTTCAGGGTTGGTTGAGTGCATAATTGCATTAATTTGTGAAGCAATTGGTGTATCATAGAGAAGGGTCAAATTCCTCAAATGACTAAAAGGTACTAGAGTCGAGAACCCGGCTCTCAAGTGCGTATGATCAAAAGTCACCGTTTCCACATCTAGAGTCGATTTAGGAAGCTTCCAGGAAGGTCGTAAAATATACCATTGGAAAGGTGAAAGTGTGGTCTACAATATTGGGCGTCAAGAATGTTTTTGAAATTTTATTTTCTCAACCATACACCTTCAAAGTATACTTTGTTTTTAGTTCAGGCACCAAGGGTTAATGTGGTTTCTGCCTGTGTGGAACCAGGGATACAATGTTGTCATTAGTGCGCCCGTGGCTACGCCGGGACGAAGAGTTGATCAAATCAGAGAACTGAATCTAGGTTTACACCCAGGCATGGAGGAGTCTTTGGCAAAATTGTGTGCTGACCCGAACACAACCATTCTTGTACTCAGTGGCAGCACAAAGCAAGCTCTGGACGAGGTTTCTCCTTTGCTCTTGCATGGACACCATTTAGTTCTAATGCTGGCAGAGAATTTTTTTTCCCTTAGCTTTTGTTTTTTCCCTCTTTTTTCCAACCTATCCCTATCTTTGTTTTCACTTCTCTGCAGACGTTTGGGAGATACAACTTGTGGCTTGCTGCTGAAAATGGCATGTTCTTGCGACATACAAGCGGGATTTGGGTTAGCACCACCAAGCAAACATTTGACATGGACTGGGCAGACAGTGTAAAGGTACCTGTTGGAAAGACCCTGACAGGATTTTCTCTAATATTTTGACTTTTTTAATCATTTCATGAATGGTATCCAAGTATTTGTATTTGAAAATTGTAGGTTTGGATGATGGAGTTTTGGGACATATTTCAGATTCAGAGCTTCATCGCTCTTAGTCCTTTTTGATGTTTGATTGCTTTTGGTTTGTGAGATTAAAGGTTTAGCCAATTTTTTCAAAGGAATCTATGAAATATGGGCTGCCCAACACTAATGATACCGCGTCCGTTTTGTTGAGCAGCTGGTTTTCGAGTATTTCTGTGCCAGAGTTCCACAGACGTTTGTGGAGGAGAGAGAGACAGCCCTTGTATGGAACTACAAGTATGCAGGTAATACAAGCATCCATGTCTGAGTTGACTCAAGAAGTACGAACAAGGTTTACAGTGAAATTGGACTTGGGGAAACTCTTAGACAACAAATATCAATAATCTTCTCCTTGATTAAACTCGGAAGTAGTTGTTGAAGATCAAATCGACATATATTGTTGATTGATCACTGAAATTGAAAGAATATGCAGATGTGGAGTTTGGAAGACTACAAGCCCGAGACATGCTCCAGCATTTGTGGACAGGACCCTATTCCAATGCAGCTGTGGATATCATTCAAGGCAGCAAATCAGTTGAAGTCCGCCCAATCGGTGTTACTAAGGCACGTTTAGTTACTGCGGGTTCAGGGAGCATTAAGCGGATTTGATATATATACTTGGCAATGGAGTGTCCTACATGCAGACGTTAGCATAAGATATGCAGTATTTGCAACGCATTCGCAGTCATTCGCTTGACTTGATGCTAATGAATTATCAATTATTGATGCAGGGGGCTACAATGGGCCGGAACTTACTAGAAATTGCAAAGAGCAAAGACCCGGCCTTCAAAATCGATTATCTTCTCTGCATAGGCCACTTTCTCAGCAAGGTAATGAGCTCCATTGTTGTTCAATGCATTAAACCTGGATCTCAATCTCATTCCTAACTCGACTCCTGAAGGACCAAGATCATGCGTTTTTTATCACTGTTGAGAGGGTAATATGGGAACTTTTTTTGGTCATTTTTATTTAACTTTTTGACCCACACATGCAGATCCTGATGGTGTAAAATCTGGCACCCTATTGCGTGTTGCAGGATGAGGATGTGTTCACATTTTTGGATCCGGAACCACAAATCCAGAGAGATCACTCGTACAAGAAGATGGAGTGCAACCGCGATCGCTTGCGAGGGAGGTCAATGGATTGCAACATGTCACATGGAAAGTTGGGAAAGCTCACCAGATGGAGTTTGATGAAGACAAAGGGGTTTCCTTCCTCTTTACCAGATCCAGAGTTTGCAGAAGCATTGGACGCTATGATCGACGTGAATACAAACACTTACTTCTCCTGTGCTGTTGCTCGGAAACGCTCCACCGCTCGCTATGCTTTGCCAACTTCAGATGAGGTGGTCATATTCTTCAAGGCTCTTGCAGATGCACTTTGAGTTGATTTCACAATGGTCCATACATCTCAGTCGGAAATGTATTATACGCATTCTACCTTAGTCTGCCTATACTAAGATCATATCTGAATACTTTTTGTTAAATACTTTTTGATACTATTATTGTTTGCTGATCAAACAGCTACTTTCAGGCAGGATCTTACTATAGGCATACCGGATTAGGAAACCATCCAGTTTTGATCAGAAAGGGGACTGAATTTGATAGGTTTCTTTTTTTCTCTTCAAAAGACCATTGCATTTGAATCTCTGATTACAGTTTCCTTGTTTTTCTTTACGGATATATTCTAGATCAGTGGCTGCGGTTTCTCTGTGCGATAGAGTCGATGGCTTAGCAGGATAACCGTCATTGCCTGAGTGAGGCCTCTCAACACTTATGAATGTACATATGATTATATGAATATACGATGATCCATCCACAGTTTACAAATTCGTGGAGTAAGCTTATGTAGCTTCATTACCCCACTGAGTGTTGCAAGTTGTGTTACTTTAGATATTTAAAAAAATTTAAATAGAACCTAATAGAAAGATTTGGAAAATGTCATACAAGCAATTGATTTATTGCAACCCATGAAGGCTTAATGTTTTTTGTATTTGCTTGCTTGTTACCTTTTCATAAATTTCAATAGCTTTTAGATTTAGAACTATTCATATGTTTATTTTTGGTGACTACCTTGGTCATTGTGGTTGTGTCATTCATAAAAGATTGCATTCTTTAGTATGCATATTAAACTACTTTTAGGGTGGCAATTGCTTTTGACGAATCTTCTTTGTGACTATGAAAGCACAAGTTTCATGATTTGAAGTGAAAAGCTTAAAGGAAAGTAATGACATATGGAAATAGAAAATAAAATGCTCTTTTTTATAAATTTAAAATAAAATTAAGATTTAGTCTTCTTGTAGAAATTCATTTGGACCTTGTTTATAATTAGGAATGTTTTTATTATTTTCCAAAAACATTCATGTCAACTCACTTAGAGATTCATGGCAAATACTATAGAACATAGGTACTTTTATTCATATATATGAGTTCTAAGGGTTAAAAAAGATAACAAGAGCTTTCATTTAGAATTTGAAATGCACCTCTAATTAACCAATCATGCCACCTCGAATTCCAAATCTAATTAACCAATTATACCTAGAGTTTTTGAAAGATTGATTACATATGGGAAAGCCAAAAAGGACAATGTAGGCAAGAAATTTCATAACACCAATGACCAACCAATTAGGAGTAAAGTTTTTGAAAGGTTGACTAGATGGTAGTAAGTCAAAAATGATAATAAAGACATGAAATTTAGAACACTAATGACCAACAAATCAAGCCTAGAGTGTTTGAAAGGTTGACTAGATATAGCAAATCTAAAATAACAATGATAGTATTAGAAAAAAATATAACCAAAACAAGAGAAGCAAAACCAAAAAGTGTTATTTTATTTTATTTTAGTTGCATGGAGCAATTAAAATTACACTCAAATTTGTTGTTCAATTATGTTGATTTCAACAATGAATTTTTATATATTTTAAAAATTGTCATGTCAACAATGTAGCCAAATGCCATGTCAACAACACAATTAATAGGCATTAACTACCATATCAGTAGTACAGTTAGTAGGCATTGACTACCATGTTAGCAATAGAGTCAACAAGTATTGACTACTACTTTAGTAGAATAGTTAGCAAGCATTGACTTCCATGTTAACCAATGTTGACTACCACTTTAGCAGTACAATCAATATGCATTGACTACTACATGAGCAAGGTGTTGACTACCATGTCACTAAGTGTTCTCATTAAGGTTTGAACTTAAGCCCTTGCCTTTGCAAATGCATTTTTCAACCAATATATCCCCCATGGTTAAATTTACATATACATATATAAATAAAAAATCATTATTTATAATTTTTTAAAATTTCTGTTGATTTGGTCAAAAGTAATTTTGAAGTGCCTAAAACAACAAAAATTTATGGGTATTTTTATAGAACTTTGTCGAACAAGTCATAAGTACAAGTGCCTAGAACACAAAAAATTGTTAATCTTCTATTGTTTTGGTTACAACTTTCTAGTAGTGCAAAGAAATCAATCAAGGCATAGAGATTTTGAAAGGTTGATTAGATTTGGAAAAATTAGATAAGAATGCAAGGATGGGAGTTACTCAAGTGGTCATTCAAAGCAATAACAATAAAAACTAAATGAAAAAAAAGTCAAAACTAGAATATATTCAAAATTCTTTACAATAGAGTGTCTAAAAATTCCTAATTATTTTCTTGGGGTACAAAGTAATGTAAACTCAAATCAAGCACACAAAAACTCAAACAGTTTACAATTATAAGAAAGGAAATTATCTGCCATGTTTGGAAGTACAATTTGAGCATGTTTTTCTTTTCCAATGACATCTAATGTAAAAAATTTGGGAAGAGACATCCGAGCACATTCTTCTTGTTCAATCATATCTACTCAAAAAGATTTGGGAGGAGATATGTGAGTACATCTCTCCTTCTTATCTAATCACATCTACTTAGAAAAGATTTTGGAGCATACATCTAATTATGTCCCTCTTGTCTATTCACATCTATTGTAAAAGATTTGGGAGTATGCATGTCACTATACACTTTAAAATAGGAACACATATGAACACTTGGTGTTTTTATATTTGTTTTCTATGTACTTTTTTCATAAATTTAGTAGCTTTTAGATTTAGAACTTTTCATATGAATTTAGATGAATTCAAAAAGAAAAATAAACATATGAAAATTCTTTAGTACGCATATTGAACTATTATTGACCAATCTTCTTTGTGACCATGAAAGTTTCTATGCCTCTATGATTTGATGTGGAAAGCTTGAAGAAAAGTAATGACATATGAATTTTTTTTAAAATTATAAATTAAAAAATTAAGCTTCTTCTTGTAAAAATTAGACCTCATTTGTAATTAGGATTTTTTTTCCAAGGACATTCAAGTTAACTTCAAAAGTTAATAGCAAATATTTCTATTTGACAAATATTATAGGATATACACATTAGAAGGGGTTTGAGGACTTGGGAGGACTCTTTCAAGCCTATTTCTAGGCTAAGAATGAATTGGAATATTTAAATTAAAAATAAATAAAAATCACTAAAATAATAAAAAATAAATAATTTTTTTTCAAAGAGATTATTTTAATTAATTAATATTATCTGATATGGCATGGTCGTGGCCATGTTAGACTATTGATTTAGAAGAGTTCTTCGTAGTCCATGAACTCTTGGGAACTTGCAGTCTTCTTTTGCCTCCAAACATCTTCTAATGCTTTTATTCATATGAACCTTGAGGATTAAAAAGGATAACATGAGCTTCCATTCATAATCTAAAACATCCCTAACCAATCATGCCTAAAAGACAAACAATCTAAAATACCAATGACCAACCAATCAAACCTATAGTTTTTGAAAGGTTGACTAGATGTGGGTGAGTTAGAAAGGATAGTGAGAATAGGAGGCACTTAGACAGTCATTTGAAGCAATGAAAATAAATAAATAAATAAAAAACCCTCAAATCCAAGAAAACTAAAAGAATTGACAACCATAAGAGAGGAGCTACTTTAGCATGAGTGAAAAGGATTTAGACCAAAGTAAATTAGAGTTTTTAATTTTTATAAATTGTACATACAAAGTGTGGTACTTAGATTTTGTAAAAATTGTCCGTGCCAATGGTAATATATAGTTAAACCTTTGGAACTTGACCCAATTTTTTTCTTTAAAAGAAAAGCTAAATAAAATTAAACTTATTATTGTAGCAATCATGTCCAATCATGATGCATAAATGATTCTTTTTTTTCCAAAAAAATATGCATCACCTTCAAGGATTGATGAACATTATTTCTATTTGACTAATAGGGTGGGACGTTGATATTTTGACCCACATGATTATTGACATATAAAATGGATAAAAGTAATCTTAAAAAGATAGAAAAGGGAATTTAAGTAGCTTCCATTTATAATTCACAATAGAATAAATTTACATGAATTTAAGTTTTTTGTAATAGGAATTATGTATCTAAGTTATATTAAAATGTATAAATGATTGTATATTTCCCAAAACATTTACATCATCTTAAAAGACCAATTAAGATCATTAGATTCTATTTGCCTTATAGGCTAATTTTATGTTTTAATTAATATTGTCATTACTAACAGATAAAAAAGACAAAAGGGATAAAAAAATAGTTTTCATTTTAAATCTAAAATGGAATAAGTTCTAAAAAATGCTACATTTTTTTATTGCAACAATCAGTGCCTATGATGATGTACAAAGGATTCTATATTTCCAAAAGTATTCACGCCACATTCAAAGAAAGATTGAGATCATTTCTGCTTATTTAATAATAGGTTGTGATAGTGACATTTTGATCCATAGGATCATCAATGGCTTAGATAAATTGAAAAGATAAAAAAATAGGTTTTATTTAAGATCCAAAATGGAATAAATTCAAAATAAAGTTAAGCTTCTTGTTGTAGCAATCAAACCTTATCACAATGTACAAATAATTCTATACACATCTAAGATCATTCACAAGGTACATTCATAGGATCATTGACAAGTAAAAATAATAGAGTTCGAAAGGGTAAAATGAGTAAAAAAGATAAAATGAGTAAAAAAAAGGGGTAAAAAAACAGCTTTCATTGAGAATCCCAAACACCAAAGGCCAATGAGACGTGCAGCTTTTGAAAAGTTAACTAACTTAGACGTGTGGTAAAGTAAGAAAGGAGTACCGTAGTATCATTCGAAGCGACGAGAAGGCCAAAAGATAAAGAAAAGTCACAAAGAAAAAGAAAAAGAAGCGGAAACTAGAATAGAAAACCTGACGTTGACAGTAACCCCGCCCGTTTTGCAGCAACTTGGAGTGCAATGGACCACCCCGCCCTTCCTTGCTTCTTATAAAACCTAAAATTGCCGCCTCCCGAAGCTTACTTCCCATATCACGCCCTGCTTTTGCTTCGCAGCTTTCTCTAGAGCTTGCTTGCTTGCTTGCTTCTCAAGTTTTAGTGTAAGTTTCGGCGCAGCATTCGAGCCTTTGCGCTTTGGAAGGGGCTCTGTACCATTCGTGAAACCCTAGGTGCAGGGGTTTGGCGGCAGCGGCGGGTTGTTTGATTGTTTGGTTGTTTGTTGAGAGGAGTCGAGAATGGGAGATCAGGTGGGGATGGAAGTTGCCGCGCCAGTTCAGTTAGACGAGGTGATGCAGGAAGCTCCGGTGATGGAGTTGAAAGAGGCAACGTTTGTTGCGGTGGAGGGGAATGCGAACGGACATCATGTGGCGGAGGGTGTGGAACAGGGGCAGGCTGTAGAAGAGGCAGCCCCCGTCGTTGTGGACCGCGAAGGTATGTTTTGTGTTTTTTGTACTTCTTTTCTTTTATGTGGATGTTTTATGGAAAAGAGTTTTGATGCATTGGTTTGGAGATGCGAAGCGTGATGGAGCTTTCAGTTTGATTATGTCTTCTCTTCTCTTCACCTGCGAGTCGAGGGAAAAGCGAGTTTTTTGTTACATCTTTTGAGGTTTAATTAGTATGCGGGAGACGCCTTACGTTCTAGTGCTTTGAGTTTTGGTACGCTGTGCCTAGTGGACGGCGGCGATAGCTTTTTGTGGAGATTTTGGGTGGATTTGTTTTGGGATGCGAGAGACGTGCTCGGAATGCCAGTTTTAGTTTAATTTTCTTTCCCTTTACTAGCGAGCCTGAGAGGTTTAAGTTTTTTTTAAAAAATCTGTTTCTGCACACTGGATGATTACTCTGTACTCTATGAAGGCGCCTATGGTTACCCGCAGTGATATGTCACATTGTGTCTAGACGATGATAGTGACGTTTTGTGTAAGGAATGATTGTGAATTATTTGTTTCCACATGCGAAACGTGTATATTGGTGATGGAACTGTAGCTCTAGTTTCTCCTCTTTTTTTGCTTGAGTCTAGAAAGTATCGGGTTATTTCAAGATTTCTGCGCACTGGCTGCGATTTAATTGCACTAGTGAAGGCGCTTATCCTTTCACTGTATTGTTTCTGTCAGCACTCACCCCTGAAGAGGAGAAGCTATGGAGTGTTGTCAAAGAGAATGCTGCGGACTTCAATTCATGGACTATACTCATCAATGAGACGGAGAAATTGGTAATCCTCTTTCTGTAAAATTCAGCTCACATTTGTTTTGCTGCATAATGCTTATGGTCTCACAGAAAATGACCTAATAATTACTAATTGTGGTTGATACGTACTCGCTGGAAATTCGTGAAAATAATGTAAGAGGACTTGCTGGCTATCTTACATTGGTGATTTTCCTTCAGATTCTCTTTGGACCCTGTGGGTTCTGTCTTTGACGTTTTGCACATCTGTTATGAGTAGTCTGTCCTCTTTCTTCACAATATCTCTAGCATTAATTTACGTATATGCTCCTCGCATTTACTTGGTTGAGCGAGCCCTCTATTCCAATTTGAATATTGTTACTCCTCCAACAACTTAACTAGTTTTCGTCGTCCTTTTGGTCTCTGACGTTATTGATCTTACGATTTTGCAGGAGGTCATTTCTAAAATCGAAAAAGCATATGATGCGTTTTTGGCGGAGTTTCCTCTATGTTATGGTTATTGGAAGAAGTATGCCGATCATGAAGCAAGGCTGGGATCTCCTGAGCAAGTGGTGGAAGTCTATGAGCGTGCTGTGAAGGCAGTGACCTATTCCGTGGACATGTGGATGAACTACGGCATTTATGCAATGGAGAAGTTTGAAGACCCTGACTCAATCCGTGGGTATGTTCGAAGTTTCCATCCAACCACTCACTTAGTGTTTTGATTCCTGCAGCGACGCAGGTCATCCTTAATTCTGGATGTCTTGTCTATTACATCTTCTAGTAAATAACGAATTGATGTGTGTTGTGTCTTCTGACCTGTGTCTGGTCTTGCTGCAGCTTTTCATCCTGCACTTCTTTTGCTGTCTCTGCAAAGAGATGGTCTCATGTTGGCGGAGCATTGAGTTTCCACTTCGTAGGATGACGTCTCGTAACTGAAAACCCGTACGCTTTTGTGAAAAAGAAATCCACATATATTTTCGCTTGTAACGTCAGTGTGATTTTCACAGTTCGCTTTAATGCTGCTCTTACTTCGTAACATAAAACATAGACATAAAGCAAGTGGCTGTGCTTCTATGTGTTCTTATATTGTTACATCCCTCACTTCTTGACAATGGTTGAGGGTACCATGCCATGCGCGTATGCAAAATTCTTACGTCCAAATGCTGCTGTGGAAGATTACCGGTCCAGTTTGAGGGCAAAGAGAGGACTCTGATTGCCGCTACATGTCCGGACGTAGTGTGGTTGTGCGGGAAGGTAAATGCAGAGCATTTGTGCTTCTATTTGGAAGTCTGAAAAGCAAGTTTCACTGAAAGTTCTTACTTCGCACCTCGGCCCTTTTCCTGCTCTGATCGCCTAATCTAAATCAAAGTAAGTCAGCTTGAAAGGGGTGGGGTTTTCTTTCCAGGAATTTTATGATCGTCCTGTGCTTTTTTTCAGGATATTTGAGCGGGGAGTGGCGTTTGTGGGGACGGACTATCTTTCACACCTTCTGTGGGACAAGTATTTGGAGTTCGAACTTGCGCGTTCAGAGTGGAGTCGCGTTGCTCAGATCTATACCCAAATATTGCAAATTCCTCTACAACAACTTGACCGATATCTTGCCAGGTTCGTATTCTATGACTTACTAGAAGCATTTGAATTCCGCTCCATTTTCAAAACTGTTACAAAGCATGATGTTCTGATTCTCGCTTTGATGTGAATGAAAAGCCTTGCCGCATATGATTTTCATCGGAAGACTTTCTTTTGACGGCCGTCTTCGGGTTTTTCCTTTTGCCAGTTTTAAGCAGTTCGCATACAGCCATCCCCTGACCGAACTGATGACTCCAGAAGAGTCTCAGGCAGCAGTCCTAGCGAAAGCCTCTACGCCTGTGAAGGACGATCAAGCTACAGAAATTGATGAAACTACTACTGTTCCTGAGGCTGATGGTGTGACTGAGCCTGAGAAACCTGCAGAGACAGCAGTGGAGGCAACTGGAGCCGAGTTAGAGAAGTATATTGGAGTGCGAGACGCGTTCTTCAAAGCCGCTAAAGAGTGGGACGCAAAGATAAGAGATTTTGAGGTTGCCATCCGTAGACCTTACTTTCACGTCAGACCTCTAGATGAGGCACAGCTTGCAAATTGGCACAAATATCTGGACTTTGTTGAGAAGGAAGGAGGCGTTGAGAAGACTATCAAGTTGTACGAACGGTGCTTGATTGCATGTGCAAACTATCCAGAGTATTGGGTCCGGTATGTCCAGCGCATGAATGTGGACGGAAAGGCAGAGCTTGCACTTGATGCTCTTCACCGGGCAACTGTGACTTTCGTCAAGCGACGCCCAGAAATTCATATTTTTGCAGCAAGATACAGGGAATATCAGGGTGATATTAAGGGGGCACGTGCTTCATACGAAGTGCTGAGGAATGACCTTGAACCGGGTCTATTGGAAGCTATTATTAAGCATGCCAATTTCGAGAAGCGTCAGGTTGCACTTCTGATCATTCGTCGTTCATGGTCTGTCTAAGTTGTTTCACTTAGTTTTTGGCATCATTGTTCTGCACAACTGTTTATGGCGTGATTGTCTTCCATGTCATATAAGTGAAGGTTAAATTTGTCACTACTAATACTTGATATTACTGTTTCAATGAATGTAGTGTTGAAGTAGTGGTGGTTTCATTTGAATGCTTTATCTGACATTGAAAGATTGTCTGCAGGGAAATGTGGAAGCCGCTTGTTCTATATTTGACTCCGCACTACAGATAGAGAAAATCAAGGAGGATCCGCGAGCACTTGCAGTTTTGTACATTCAGTATGCTCGGTTCCTTGATCAAGTGAGTTCTTGTCCATGATTTGTGATCAAATCTGAATTTCAAGCATGTCTATTGGAGGTCACAATAGCACCTGAGATACTTTGCTTCTTAGATAGAAACCAATTTCAGACAATTCTTAATGTAACGACTCTGTTTGTTTTCTTAAAGGTGATGAAAAGCACAGAGAATGCACGTGAAGTGTATACCGCTGCCTTGGATAGTCTTTCCACCAGCAAAATCCTGTGGGAGGTACAATTTCGTTTTTTCTGCTTGCTCATTCATTTGTAGGGAGTAGTAAAATGCAAGTCAGTCGTCATAGGAAGTGTAAGCTTGTTGGAACTGAGGACTCTGATGTGCATCTTGTACTTTCGCTTTGGCTAGCCAGTTCGCTGGCAATAAAAGAAGCTGCATGTGCATTTTAATCTGACGTCCACTTGCATTTTCTCAGGCTTTCATCCATTTTGAGGCCAATCACTCACCTGGGAAGCTTCAAGTTGAATATGTCAACAACTTGATGGACCGAGCAATTATTCCGTCCAAAGTAGAAGGGGCTTCCGTTCTCTCAGCAGTTGATAGAGAAGAACTGTCAAGCATATGTCTTGAGGTAATGATTTGGACCCTATCTATTTCTCTTGTTTCTACTTTGATTTTAACTCTCCCTTCCTTCACTCAGTTTTTTGCTGAATGGGTGGTTAAGTGCAGTGTGCAAGTGCCTTAAAGTGGTTTCCCTTTCATTTGACTGAGAGAAACAACCAACATGTCTTGATAGCTGTCTCGTAAAGCAGTGGTCTGCGTATTCGTGTTTAGTATTTTCTATGAATATCTTCTAATCAGAGTCGCATGGTCTTTGTGATTTTGCAGTTTGTTGATAGCTTTGGCTCTGTTGAGGACATCCAGAAAGCTGAAGCACGACACAGGGAATATTTTCCTTCTCAGAAGAGTGTTGTAGAATCTAAAAAGAGACCTTCAATGGATAGCTCTATGCCTGATCGTGCAAAAGTGCATAAGCCGTATATTGGGGCAACAGCTACAGCAGTGCCAGCGGGACCCCCCGCCTACAATAATGGTGGGCAGTGGAATGCTTATGCTCAGCAGCCTCAAGGATGGCAGCAGTCTCAAGGATGGCAGCAAGCGCCACAGCAGCCGACCCCACCCGTGCAGCCACAGCAATGGAATCAAGGCTATGGTGCACAGCAGGTCCAATGATCTTTCCCGTGCTTTGGATGAAGTAATAGAAAATAAGGAATATTGTCTCGTACTCACTATGTGATATCGTGTTGATTAGCAGTGGCAGGTTTGAGATGAGTGGGTCATCTATGTACACATTTTGGTAAATATATATTCTTGATGCAGGGTGCCTATGCCGGATATGGAGGTTATGCTTCATATGGACCGCCCCAGCAGCAAGCTCCTGTTCCACAACAACCCCCCTATGGTGGTTATGGGCAGGGCTATCCCCCTCAGGTATTTTGGAGCTTTAAATGAAAGAATTATGGTATCAGAATGGCCTGTATTGTCTGAAATGTGTTGTATGCGTGCTGGATGGGAATGGGTCCTTCGTGTTGATCGAGTATCTGGCTGGCATGATTGGATTGTTAGCAGGAGGTGAACGGTTGGAGCTCAGGTGGATGGTGAGGGTGGTCATTGCATCATTACATGCATGTTGCACACGGTATGAGCCTTTGTAGACTTGTTGAGGTGGTCATGGCTTGAGGGGTGATTGGTGGTCAGTAGTTGAGTAGCGTCTGTTGGGTGCTTGGGACTTTGAAGTTCCTTCTTATGTTTTAGATTTGTGTAAATCTTTTATTCATGGTTGTTTATGTGAATGGCAGGACGTAATTCAATCCTATCCTAAAGCACAAACTGGTTATGCTCAGGATGCAGCATACAGCCTGCCTACGGCTCCTCAAGCACCGCCAGCTCAAACAGGGTATTACTATGGGAATTACTATTGATCACTTCAAGTGAAGCGTGTTGTTATTCTGTAGTTTGCTTGATGAAATGCCGTGACCAATTTTTGCTTTCATATTGGCCCTTAGAGGAAAAGCCTTGTGTTGTGAGCCTTAGTTTAGGAAGTGTATTAGGTTCGATTGGAAACACTGGTCCAAGCTAGTCAGCTTGTAGGCCCGTGCACGATTTGTCCTGGATTTTGCGTCATTGGCATGTGACGCATCCAGTAGATGCACACCTTCATTCGCTGGGAATGAGTATGACGCTGACGATTTTGTTAAATCTTTGTATCTGTAAGCGTATTTGAAATTCCTAGACCTTTTCAAAGTGGCATTTTTAAAGGTATTTGATCGAGAAAATCGACGAGAAACAAAAAAAATTCTAGCCTTTGCGGTGACAGCCTTAAAAATACTGTTGAAAAGAGGGAACAATACATAAACACCGCATGAACTCATCAGGAATTTACAAATTCCAAAGATTTGAATACTACGAAAACAATGGTAAGTTCTTTATGATTGTTCAAAAATTACATAACAATCCTGCTCGACCACACACGCCAGCATTTGCTAAACAACGTCAGTGGGAATAGTGGAATTTTTTTGACATATGACCAGCCATTAAGAACACGCCTATAACGCCAGGTGCGAACGTACCCTTACTAACCTCAATCAATTTATGCCTTTTCAAAATCTTTTTTCAAGAGCCCTTTTTGTGTAATGTGACTCTTTTTCCAAGAGCCCTCAACACTATGGAAAGTGGAGATTGCAAAGGACAAAATCCTGAATTAGAAAATTCATAATCATCCATTTTCAAAATCAGATACAAAATCCTGAATTAGAAAATTCATAATCATCCATTTTCAAAATCAGATTTTTGATGTTAAAATTAAATTTAAAAATTAAATTTTCAAAAATATAAACTACTAAAAATAGCAAATTGGTTAGGTTTTATTTTAACTTCAAAGTATTGTAACACTAGAATTTTGCATTTAGGGTTAATATGTGTACTATTAGAATCTCATGTGGATACTATTAGAATCTTATTGTTTTGAGTAGAATCTTATGTGGGTACTATTAGAATCTTATTGTTTTGAGTAGAATCTTATGTGGGTACTATTAGAATCTTATTGTTTTGAGTAGAATCTTATGTGGGTACTATTAGAATCTTATTGTTTTGAGTAGAATCTTATGTGGGTACTATTAGAATCTTATTGTTTTGAGTAGAATCTTATGTGGGTACTATTAGAATCTTATTGTTTTGAAAATGGTGAATAGTTATGGAGTTGACAATAAGAAAATTAAGGTTTTGTGGAAAAAGTTGTAAGCTTTTTCAATTTGAGTTCTCATTGGTTTGTAACTTATTAATTGTTATGAAAAAGTACACTTGTCCTTCACCAAATAGTTCAAATTCCATTGTCCAATGTCCATTTAACAAAATTCACCTTTCCCTCACCAGCTATTAATGTGCCATTGTCACAATCAAAATAAAAGTAAATGTAATTTTTTAATTTTTTAGTTCATAAAAACTTCAAAATTCAATAACTTTCTCACCATATGTTTGAACATCACGAAACAAAGCTTGTACACCCTTCCTTGCCGAGAGCTTTCCAACAATACTAAGAATGCAAGCAAGAAACGCATGGTCCAAGAGATTTCAACATAACAAACAAAACAAATAGCCCAATTTAAGGTATGGATTAATGTGCCTTGTGCCGTTGCTACAGTAAAAAGAAAAGTAAAAATAATTGTCTAATTTTTAAAAATTCAAAATTCAATAACTCTCTCATTGTAGGTTCAAACACCACGAAACAAAACCCATACACCCTCCTTGCCAAGAGCTTTCTGAAGCTACCAAGAATGCAAGCGAGACACGCATGGTGCGGGAGATCTCAACACAACAAACAAACAAAACAAAACAAAACAACCAAATTTAAGGTATGGATACTCCCTGCACGGACTCTTTACGTCAGACGGTACTATTACACGTAATCGTTACATCAGACGGTACTGTCAAAGAGCAAGCTCTGTTGCTGTAAGTAAGAGAAGAGCTCTGCATCAATTTCTTTTGCAAATTGCACAACTCTACTTTCTTCTCTGACGTTTCGTTGTCGGAATCGGAAGGCGAGGACATTGTGCGTGTGCTTGCTGAATTGTTTGTACTAAGCACTGTCTCAATGCGAAGTTGAAGGGAAAAGTGGGAGCTTGTGGAAGGACTTGAAGGACTACAGTAAGGTGTGAAGATTATGGCCTTTGATGTTGTACGTCTAAATTTCTGGCTTGAGATGGTTCATCTAAATTTTAATTTTACAATGTGCTGTTAAACGTGTTAAAATGAGAGTGTCTTTGATGCTGTTCGAAATGTTGACAAGAGCATCAATATCTTGCCTCAATTTCCAGCTCTTTTGGAGCTCCTTTTGAGCTCTTACGTACTTGACTGTCGGTCTGCAGCGATTCGAGATCGTCGATCACTCGCAATCTCGTTCAAGGGCAGCATCACGGGGTGTTTTTTTTTGTGTCGATGCGAAATTGAATGAACCCACGTGTCTTGGAAGAAGAGCGAGCTTTTCGAAGAACTTGATTTTAGTTGAATTGAGAAGTCAGATTATGGCCGTGATGTCGGTCTTTCTGGCTTAACTTTGTCGTGTTTTTCTGTAACAATTTGGTGTTCAGTGTGGTAATGTGTTCTCGATGGTATTCGAAATGTTGACGAGATTATTGCCTCTATTTCCAGCTATGGCTCTTCAATTGAGCCCTTCCATGGTTGTCGGATTGTCTGCAGTTATTGAGGATCGTGATTCGTGACCAGGAACAACATCCTTGCAGTCTCGTAACTCTAACTTGCAGTTGATTACTCTACTTTATACGACCTAGCCTCGAACATGGAGGGTGTGAAGCATCGCTTCATTCGGACAAATGGCATCAACATGCACATTGCTGAGCAAGGCTCGGGTACGTGTGTGCTCCTCTCGCTCAAATCTTTGACCTCGAAGTAATGTAGTCGGCACTATTGCACTAGTTCAGCTTTCTAATCGAATCCAACCTCTTTTCTTGAATTAAAGTGGAATCGCTAAACAGGCCTTTTTTTCTAGCTCGTAACGGTGGTGGAGATTTTAATTTCTACTTGGACAGGGCCTGTTGTGCTCCTGCTCCACGGGTTTCCTTCAATCTGGTCGAGGTGGCGTCACCAGATCGCAGCCCTGGCTGGCGCTGGTTATCATGTCGTAGTTCCGGATCAACGAGGCTACGGACAAACCGAAGCCCCGGCTGCTGAGGACCAGTACACGATTTTCCATCTGGTTGGGGACATTATCGGACTCTTGGATGCCCTCGGCCAAAAACAGGTACTAATTATCAAACGGTGACAGCCTGACGTCGGTGTTCATTTAGGTAAATTTTAGGGTTTAGGGTCACGAGACAGAACCAGAGAAAGTAAACAATCCATGCGTGTGGCCGGGTTTGCGAACATTGCAGACCAGAATCCGTATATTGATGACCTAGGATGTTTGAATTCTGGGTTTACATGGATAATTGCAGGATTCTGGCTGTGTCATTTTACTAACTAACAATGCTCAAGTTTCGATCCAGGTGTTGTTGGTGGGGCATGATTGGGGAGCGATAATAGGCTGGTTTTTGTGCCAGTTTAGACCCGACCGAGTGAAGGGTTATATCGCAGTGTCTGTTCCAGTTCTACCTCGAGGACCCTCCGAGGTAGACTGGGTACAACACTGGACATCTCTGCTTGGAGAAGGATTTTATATGGCCATATTTCAGGTTAGTCGATTCAAATTAAAGCACTTTGCAAATTCGTAATCCTTTCTCCAGGTCGGGAAGAGACCTAGAATAGAGACCTATAAATAATTATAGAGACGCAGGTGATTCGATTCTCCCTTGAACTGTGTTTCTTGTTAACTCTACTGAGTGTCAGTGGTTGCCACTAAATAAAAATTGCTGGAGAGGCAAGTTACTTTAATTGGGGGCTATCCGTGAAACATGGAGAATCTCAAGAGAGTCAAGCTCATCAGTTCCGAGGATCGGTACCTGATGTACGTCATGTCTTCTCCATAAATTGGAAATTTTCGTGCCTATTTGTGTGAATTCAATAATAGTGTGCTCTACATTGCAAACTGGAACTGAGAGTAGATACGTTAATTTGAGTCGCCCATGGATTTGGTTACCCCAACTCACATCACAAACTCGTACTACATTATGGCAGGAGCCAGGAAGAGCGGAACGCGATTTCGCAAGTGTCGGAACTTCCGCAACCTTGAAAGCCTTTGTGGGTTCTTTTGGGGATCTCAGAAAGGGCTCCAGGACGGTTGCTCCCAAAGGGGAAGAATTGTCAAGCATATTCATGATCGAGGAGCTTCCGTCATGGCACCCGGCAGAAGAGCATAAGTACAACGTTGAAATGTTTGAGAAGTCGGGGTTTACTGGCCCTCTGAACTGGTATCGCAACCTCGGAAGGTAACCATGAGTTTAGGTGTCAATCGTCTGCCAACATTTGCTGCATTCTGTACAATTCTCACTGTTGAATTCGAAATCCTGCTTGTATAATAGTAATTCTGATCGAGTTCACGTACTGTGTCTGCTGCTGCAGAAGCTACCGGCTCCTTGCACCTTGGGTGAATTGCCCGATTTCAACGAAGGCCTACTACATCACGGGAGAGTATTGTGTCGTGAATGAGTTCCCAGGCATTGCAGAGCTTCTACACGGTCCAGCGTTCAAACAACTCGTGCCCAACCTCAAGGCAACGGTCGTCATCAAAGATGCGGCTCACTTCGTTCTAGAAGAGAAACCAGAAGAATTCAATGAGAAACTGCTCACCTTCTTGGCAGAGCTGCAAAAGGAGGACTAGCTTCCTAGTTAAAAAGCCGTCACGCAATTAGCTTCCCAGTTTGAAAGATTTACCGTATGAGTACGTGAAGAAAACGGGTGATTTCTGCAGAAATCAGAGAAATGTCTCCAGAGGGAAGTGGAAAATCTCAGCTACAAATCTTATGATAGTGGGATAAACATATCTGGAGAATGTGTGAGCACGCATTTGGGTGCTCTATGAACTTTTTATTTAACCCTCGAAAGTCGATGAGGACGGTTTTTGATGATTGAGAATCCTTCTAGTCAGAAAGAAGTGCAACTATTCATCCTCGAAATTTTGTTGTGAAGAGGGGAGGCCTTCTACTAACAATAGTTTGACTTCAATATGAGTGCTTTTGCAATTTTTACGCAAATGATTTATATGGTAAGTAAAGGAATGATTTTCACAGTCACCAATCCGTCTTTTGAGGGCTAATCACTTTAAAGCAAAATTATGATTTTCAATTTTTTTTTTTTTTTTTGCAAAGAATGTCCTTAATAGTATCCATGTGTTTAACCCATTAAGATGTTCAGGCCAAAAGTGGCCTAAAATTACTTTAGAAATGAAGAATGCACCAATCAGTATTGGTTCAAAAACCAAATCCTTTTTGGTTGACTATCTTAGCAATAGGTCTCATCTTTTGAGGTTTAATTCTTAATAAAATGCCAATGCAACTAGTACAATTGAAAGTGGTTGATGAACAATCCAACATAATTGGGAAATGGATTATTTTCCACCTAATGTTTTTTTGAGTTCTTTGAATATGTATGCATCACTTGGTGGTACAAAGTTCCTCATTGAATCATTGAGGAACTACAAATTAAATTTTCTTGAGAAGGAGATGTTAAATCCATGGATTGCAAAAAATGTCTTTTTAATTTATTTGACAAATTCCTACCTCCTTGTTCTTCATTTGAAATTTAGCCATTAACAAAAAGGCAACATATCATACCACATTTATAAATGAATGGACACAAGTTGGTACATAGATTCTATTATAGAAATGTGTCAACTCAAGTGATATAGTAAACCTAGATATTTCATTCACTAGTAGAAAAGAAGTTTTTAAACACAAGGGAATAGTGTAAGGATGTAGCGTTTAAGGTCCATATGGGCACTAGCTTAGTGCCTATATGGGCTTTGGGCATTGAGCTCTTACACTATTGCTTAGTGCTCAAATACCTCCTTTCTATTGGTGATTCTATCAAAGTTATTTGATTAAAGTGCAACTCATTTGACTGATTTGAGTTTGCCAAAGTTCTAAATTTTCTTTTGATACCAAAATGGAGCCTTACTTGCTTGATTTTCTTCCCTAACTATGGCCTATGTAGTAATGTGTCTCTAATGTGCATTGCTTATTTGAACTTGATTATCTAATTGGTTTCTATCAATAACAAATATGAACTTTGTAAAGATGCTTTCAATGCTTTTCACTACTTAGAGTAAACTTGCCAATCATCACATAGACAAAATTCAAATCTTTCTCCACATAAATGTAGAGACTTGTATGTTTTGAAATTTGGCATGATTATTAAATGTTATGTTCAGATTCATCTATAAAACCCAAGAGGCAAAAAAATGTCTTCCTACAAATTTTATTGCAGTTTAAAGACGATGATGAAGCTAAAATCTAGTTCAAAATTCCTTGCAACCCTTCATCGCACAATGTGGTCATTGAGCTGTGATAAAAAAAATTTGTTTCCATCACAATTGGATACCATAAGTGTAAGGCAAAGTCGGCATCTCTCTGCCATGTATTTAATTTTTTCCAAAAACTAAAGTTTGACAAATCCTAACGATATATATTTTTTTGTCACTATTTGAGGGGAATTCGCTGCCACTTGGGTCTCTACATCATTCTTAATTACTTGACAATTTTCGGAAATTTTCTGAGTAATTCATCCAGAGAATTTCTGACTGTCTGCTTAGAATGAATGAAAATCATCGTGTTTAGTCTTTGATTTTGATTATTCCCACCGACTGCAAGCTTCTGTCGGTGAATTTCTACATTTCTTCTTTGACCTCAGGTACCCCGAATTTGACTAAGTCCTGAAAATACGTGATGCCGGTTGCTTTTTCTATATCAAACAAATGCTACGTTTGTCGACATGGTTTTTATTTTCTGAATAATAAACAGCATAGCACAAATAGTAATGGTGAAGGCAGCCTTGTTAAGATGCACAATATATTTTTGAACAGAATTTTTTTTCTTCTTCGAACCTCGTATCTTCTTTGGCCAGAGTGTATTAGGATTTTGAGATTGTCAAAAAACTCTCTTGCTCAGCCGTCCTGAGGATTTCAGAGCAGCTCCGTTGAGTCCACGGTGGTGTTTAATTTGTGGCTCGCCTTTCGTTTTGGAATTCGATTTTCCTCAATAGTTAAGCGAATCTGAGATACTCTCCTCAGCTGCTCGTGAAGGCGTCAAGCTGTGTTGTGGGGTGGGAGGGTTGGGCGATTCAGTCTCCAGCTGCCGATCAGCTTGTGGCCATGGTGCTCGCCTTTGATTGTATGTAACATCCTCTTCATGCTCGATTTCAGTTGTTGTCGTTGTCGATGTTGATCGATGATGGTTTGATCCCATGAAAACCTGGAACAGTGCTTTCTCTCTTTCAATGTCGGGTTGATCTTCGTTGTGTCACCATAGCTGGTTGAGTTCAAGGTGTCCATCCAGTGATAAGCAGAAGTTTTTCATTTTAAGGCAGGAGCATCTAATCCTCCACTTCTTGCTGGTAAGCGTGGTTCCATTTACGAGACTGGGTAATTTTTGTCCATTTTTATATGTACTTGTTGGCGAATGAAACCTCCCTCAATCTAAATGTACATCGCACCAAGAAATGCGTTCTTTGGACCCTTATGCAGTAGTTATTTGGTCCAAAGCTATGTCGGTAGATGGTGTCACTTGCTTCTTTGACCAGATGTACATTTCGATTGAGGGCTGTACACCAGCTGAGCCTCTGATGAAGTCTCCCGACCTCATGGGTTCCTTTTCTTTGTGGCCGGAGAAGCAAGTAGAAACTGACTGTACCGTAGTCTCCACCTTGTTCTTAGTACTATTCGGCAGCAGCATGTCTACAATCAGGATTTGGAGAATTGCTGTCTTTTTTTTGGCACAGAATAGTGACTATTGTACTGTTGATGAGTATTCACACCACTAGTGTTTGGAATCGAGGGTTCTTAATGTACTGTATCCCTTTACAGCTTCGTGGAAGACTTGGGGCCACGAGGGTGATGGAATCGCTTTCCTTTCTTCCCTGTCTTGTTGAAACGATGTGTGAACTGTTACCGATGTCTTACATTATGCAGCTATGGCAGGACTTTGTATACGATAGTTGTGCTTCGCTTCTGAACCTGGAATTTCTTTCCCAGCACTATCCTGGACAGGCTATAATTTGCAGCACTCCCAAAGTGTGTAGCCCAGCGGACAGCAGACACGGGTAATGCTCCTCTTAATGCGGATTGATGACGACGACTGTGGATAATTGAGGACGTCGGTTGCAATTTGTTCTCATTTTTGTATTTTGAGAAATTTCATGCCTTCATCTTCCACATTGGAGTTTGAAACTTGCGTACAAACTCTCTGGGACCATGGAAACTGATTTGTGACTTGTGGTGTAACAGACTCCACACCAAAGTTTACAGCACTGCTCTGTGCTTGCTCTCCTCGGTGCCATGTGGTGAGAATCAGGACTTCATTCTTGTTATGGAGCTCTCCGACCTTTGATCTTATTCATAATCTATGAATTCTTTGAGTAGTTTCCCTTCGTACATGGATGTCGCGTTTTTGCACTTGCTTCCTGCCATTCTCTTTTCGCGTCATATGGATGCCAATTCTCTTTTGTGTGGACTCCATCTTGCAGGTCTGCGTTGCTTTCCATTGGATGAGGACCTGTTGATAGTATCTGAGTTAACTTGTTAGCCCCTGGAGTTGATTGCTGGAGATTTGAAAATAGTTTGGAGGTGTTGCTGGAGGTCTGCCGTGGGTTTGAGAGAGCTGGATGCTGAAGTGGCGAATCTTCCGGATGTTGGGCTTCTCCCCGAACTACATTGAATGCGATGTCTGTCTATTTTTGCGGTTAGGTAAAACCTCTCTCAGGTTTAAGTCGTGTTCTTGAATGCAAACCATCTAGAAGTGAGCTTCGGTTTGTCTTGGTATCTGCTGGTATTAGTTTGGATCATTCTGGGACCAAAATAAACGATGTGCTCACTCTACATCTGGCAGTTTCATGCCAGTTCTAAGCCTGTATCAGTGTGAATTGTTATCTCTGGGAGTATTGGCCAAACTATGTTTATTTGGCTAATCTATGGCGTGGCCTCACCCCAATAGCTTTGGCCGAGAAATGTGCTTAGGAATAGAGTAGCAGATGCTTCTTCCGTTGATGTTTCCATTGTTGGAGGTACATGCTTGCTTCTTTTTTTTACTGCAATTTGAGACATAGTTTGAAGTAATGTACGGGGAGTACCGGCATTTAGTTACAAGTTAGCCGGTTGAAATCAAGAATTGCTGAATTGATTTCAAAATCTTCAGAAAAAAATCGATCATTTAAGAGGAAAATCATAGAATATTCTCTATTTTTTAAAAGCCTAGCCGAGAGAATGCTTCAAACAACCAGTTGGTCCAAGAAAATGTAGGATTTTAGCCAGTTAAGCTAAAATTCTCCCTAGACTATGGTTTGAAGTAGGAATTTTGGTCTTGAAACCATTTGAGATTGTAAGATTCAACTCAATATTTCTACCGATTTTTCTTTTTTTGGACTACTTTAATTGAAGATGTTCAATCTTGTTTCATCTTTGCATCCTAGGTATTGATGGTCAACTTTATTGCAGTGTGCAGTTTGATGACATACTCACATTTTAGCTTAAGGGACTTTTCTCATGCCTAGATTTTGGAGGTTTTCTACATCATGGAAGAGCGGGAGCTTTTCAATAGTCCTAGCATACTTTTTGAGGCAAAAGAGGGTAATGCTCCTAGTACCATTTCAAGTAACATCTTGTAATTTTGGTAATTTAATTGAGTTGGTTGTAAATGTACATGCTTGGTAAGATTAGTATATTAGAAGTACTTACTCAAATTGGTCAAATTAGGCAAGGATCATATCTATTTCATTTAATGAGTTTAGTTCGCATTTAATATATGCGCTAATGCCCAGTGTATAGGTACTCAATCCTGCAAATGCAATTGAATTTGTGCAAAAGTTAATGTTGGTGCTATAAAGAGCTTTGACTTATGCTTGAAGCTTTCACAAGTTGCCTTAAAAGGTAGTACAAAAGATGTCTTCTCCAAATTTTAACCAAGAGCAATGTGGATATCTTGTTAATAAACTTAATGTGGTTGTTCAAGTTGCTAGGTCTTTTTTTAAGTTATCCCATTCCCAACATTGTGGTCTTGATTCTTTCTAAAATGAAATTTGACTAGTCTAATATTAGTAAATTAGTAACTAGGCATAGTAGTAAAAGGTGACAATTTGGGTGTACCCAACCACCTTAATCATCTATAGTTACTTCAAAAATTGAATCTATATTGTATTTAGTTTCAACCTGTGTGCCAAATGTTGAAAATGAGTGGACAAAATCCAAATAAGCAAACATGAATGTTGTAGTATCCTCTATATTACAACCCTAAAAAACTTGAAGCAAAAGCATTTATGGTTTGGAAATAAACAGATTCCAAAGCTAACCACCCCAGAGACTTAGTTGTTGAGGTGGATTTCATAATCACTCCCAAATTGCCTATGCTTTTTTTTAAGCCTAGATGACTTGAATATTTTCTTGTATGTTGTTGTACATCATTTTAGGCCCACCCCCATTTGAATTGTAAAAAGTTGACATACGTGTGCTTCAAAATATTTATATAAAAAAATGTAGATAATATTAATTTGAATGAAATTTGAAGATTTTTAATGAATAAAAAATTTGAGATTTCATTTACGATCATAGATGATTTATAGGTTGCAATTTGAACTCTTGTTACATCTACTTTGAAAAGATTTGAAGAGATTTGTCTTTGTATACAAATGACTTAAATCATTTTAGTTAGTATTTAGCAACTCCAAACAATTATTTTTACCATAATCTTTTTGAATCCAAGATATTAGTTTGTAAGGATTGTATATAGTACATTTTTTGGATTGTAGGTAATTTAATATGATATAGGTGTGGGAGATGATTTAAGATTTCTTGTACTCCCTCCTTACAGATTCAAGTGTTTGCAAGTTTGTTGAAATTTTTTTATACCAATTTCATTTATACTGTGAAAATATAATTCAAAAAAGTTCAAAACTTTATATCACTGGAATCAATGAAGAACATTGCATATGTTCATTGCAACTTAAATAAAATTGGACACAAGAAAGGCTTTCATATGACCTGTTTAAAACAACCTTAACCCTTAAACATTGAAGTAGAAATTTTGCATCTAATGGAAGGCAAAGAAATTTTTAGTATAGGACAGAAGTGTAACTATTCATCCTCGAAATTTTATGTGAAAAAGGGAGATCTTCTATAGTACTTTAACTTCCAATGAGTACTTTTGGATATTTTTAGACCAATGATTCCCACGGTATCAAAATGGATGATTTCCATAGTCACTAGTCTACTGTTTAAAAGTTAAGAAAAAACATGAGGTTCAAACTTATTTTGGAATGGAGTATATACCAACTTGTGTGTTTGGTATGTATTGATAGTGACTAATAGTCTTGGACTTATTTCAGAATTGAATATCCTTGACCTCAATCAAAGTAAATATAGTTTCTAATTGCTTGATTTTTTGTATTGAGATATACTAGATTAAAATTGAATATAATTGTGTAGCAATTAATCTAAATTCTATAAAACTTAGCTTGCATTTACCAATATCTCACTATGTTGGACAAAGTGTATATACTTGAATTTTTAAAAGGTATATTCCAATGGTATAGCTATTATAGTATTCATTGCAATTTTCAACTTTGCATATATAGCATATATAATAATGTTTTTTCAAAATGATTTTCACTACCAAAATAACAATAAAAACATAAGAATTGACTATCTTTCATTCACAAAAGTTCAAACATCAATAAATGAGGTCATTTATTCTTGAAAAGTAGAGGTAATTTCTTTAGAAACCAATGTCTCTCACTTGTAAGACAATCATCAATGATTGTGTATAACAATGTCAAGCCCTTGATATTCATCTAAAGTTTTTTATGTTGAAAGGCACAAAACTACTTTAAAATACTCTTCTCCAAGGCAAGGCTAAAATCTTCATCTATATTTATTCTTTTATAAATTCAATTGTAGGATCTTTTGGGTAATTTATTTCTTAGAAAGAAGTTAACAAAGTAAAAGTCAAGCACTATTTGACCTCCTATTTTAGTTTTTAAAAAATTAAAAAGAGGACCCCTCAAGTTGGAAGACCTTGCCACTTGTCAATTAAAGAAACCCATCATTTCGATGACGGGTTGGAAAATATTAGTGAACGTAGGTATTACCCTGTCACTTCCAAAATTGAAAGCGCATGGAAATAGGCTCTTATGCTTGAAAAAAACTTTGTATTTTGTATGACCAAATAATGTGCTTGCAACTAGTACAAAGGACTACAAGCAAAGCCTAATTCACTACCATGTGTGTAATTTTAGAAGTGCAATGATCTTTGGATCTTCCATTAGCAATTAATCATTGTATTTGTTCTTGTTGTTTATTTGAATATGAATTTCAAAGGATGGTTTGATCGTGATGTTGTGCAACTTGTAAAGGTTTAGTTTGTCGAAAGGGGTGAAAAGAGGATGCATCTTAACAGTAGGGGTGGTCTTTGGTGCCTATGTTGTAGATTGGTGAATTGAACAATGTTGGGCTATGATCTACCATATTGATGTTATATTTTAGTTTGTAGTGTAGAAGATAGTGGTTGTTGTGGAGATTTACCAAAAAAAATGAAGTAAATCACATAAAGATCATATGGATTGCAATCAATTAAGGTATCTTGACCAACTGCTGAGTTCATTTGGTCATCAATCCTAGTATCACAATATAAGAGCAATAGAGCAATATGTTACTTCGATATTTATTTTCAATTCAAAAATCTCTAATACATTGTCAACTTTCTCAAGTTGTCAAACATATGGATTTCATTTTTTCTTAAAAATATTAAAAGATAAGATTGTACTTTTGAGAAAGACTAGTGAAAAGGTTGAAAACTATTCTTGAAATTTAAACACTATAATCTCACAATTGGTTGGATTTTTTCACATTGAGAAATTAATAGTATTTACTCCAACAAGTTAACTTAGCTAAAAGGTCCAATGTTTTATTCACCAAAAAATAAAAATATAATGATCATTTTTTTTCTTAATCAAATAGTGTTTGATTATTTTTATTTCTTTAGAGCTACTTGTGTCTCTACTTATGTGTTTCTAAAAATCCTTCTTAAAATTCATGTAAATTCTTATTTTTATTGAGAAGAAATGGTTCTATTGACTAGCATTTATTACACACAAGATCTAGATTGTTTATTACAACATTACAACTTTTGGGATAAGAATTTTTCAATTACATTACTAAAGTCTTAATAATTTAGTATTTGAAATCATACTTGACCTCTTTCTATTTAGTATTTTTTCAAATATGGATATAAAATATTTTTATTGAATTTTTATATGTATTTTCAACTTATTTCTTCAACATATTATAGAGAGTTGCAAGTTGTAGGATCTACACATTTTTGGATGAAAAGTTTGAAAGATGAAACCTAACCATTTGGAAAGAATTGAAGATATTTCTTTTTGAAATCCAAGCATCATAATCTTATAATCGGCAGGTTTCTTGCTCCAAAATTTTAGGTGGGTGTATTCTAACAAGCTAACTAAAAGATCTTATAGTTGGATTTGTTAATGAATTAATATAGATAAAGATTTTAGCCTTGCTTTGGATATAAATATTTTGAAGTAGTTTTTCACCTAAAAACACCAAATGAGTTTTTTTAGAGATTAATGCATGTTGAATTAAAAAGTAGTTAGAAATGGTGAATAATGAGATGTCTTTGATGTGAACAACTAATGTACTAGTAAATTAATTTATTAAAGTATGTTCTTTTAAAATTCAAGGTCATAAGCAAAAATGTACAAAGATTCAAAAATAAATTAATCATTCAAGGAATAACTTTGTACAGTCATAAGATTCCAAAGTAGTTCATGAATGATTTTAAATGAACATCAAAGAATGATGAATTATAATTTTTTATCCAATTTCTATTGAGAGTTCTATATCTTTGAAGGTATTTGAACCAGATGGTGGTAGAAATTTCTTCATTGAGTTATTATTTATTATTCTATTGAAGTAGACATTAGATGATTTCTGGGGGGTTGGAAGGATTGTTTCAAGCTTGTTCCCAACGCTAATCCCCCTCACAGTTTTGGCGAACAGTTGTTCCCAAAACAAAAATTTACATTCTTGAAATGAAGAAAAAAGATTAAAAAAAATCACTTTTCTTTTTTTGAAAAAAAAATATTTTTTGGGGACGTGGTAGTCATTGTGCCATGTCAGCGAGTTGCCGTGGCCTTCTATAGGGCAGTTCTTGTAGTTTGGGAACTGCCAAGAACTCACAGCCTTCAGAGGGCTAAAAACTCATCTAATGTGGATAATCTCTAGATATCAAAAGAAACATTTTTGTAATGTATTTTTGTAATTTCTAGCTTCTTGCTTGAGATCTTAATTTCACCAATGACAATTATATTTTGAATTTGACTCCAACTAATGAAGTGAAGTCAATCAATTGTAATTTCTAATTCAATTTGAAAATTTGTGAAATTCTTGAAATTGACAATTTTATTGCAATTTGAACTTAGGGCTTATTCATGTAGTCTATTGATTTTCTAACTCTAAAATGACACATAATTTTTTATTTTTACTAAAATACTCTTCACTGTCATATATGTCTATAGTAAAGTTTTAAGATTTTTGGAGCATGTTTGTATTTGATATGACTTTTCTTCTATAATTCAAATGCAATGGGTTAGGATTCCAAAATCTTAAAATCTAAAAAAATCCTATCCAAGCACATACACAACCTAAAATGAAACATTGTTCATTATTTTATCGATTTGCATATGGAAAATGGAGGCTCCTCATTGGTAGATTCCTCCCCTTTCTTTTATACCACCTCTTGTGTAGATTTTACAAATTACGTACTATAGATCATTATAATGTATTGTATAATAGTTGTAATATACTATGCTTCGAAAAAGTGATACTATAGTAACTTGAATATTTTTTAATTTATTCACAAAATTATTAGCTTTAATAAATAAAATGTATCCTATAGTAGGTCTCACATTGTTACTAAAGTAACTACTAGTACAATACTTGTGAAAAAGTGTACAACATACATACATGAATGCAAAAAATTGGTTTGGAGTACACATATATTTGAACTTTACAAATTCATAGCATATTCATACATATTTAAAAAATTACCAATTTTTTTTTAAAGTTCATGATTTTCAATTGCCAATAGAATTAATTGTATATAGTGTGTGCAATGAGGGATCCACAAGCCAAAATTTGAGAAAAATGTAGGATGAAATTCCTTGAAATACCCCAAATTGGTTTGATGGAGTTTGGTATTGTATTTCTTTTGTGCTAGTTTTAGTTGAACTTGCCTCTCCCACCCTTTTACAAACTAGGGTTCACTTTATGATTAACTTTAATGTACTAAAAAATAAAATTCATGTGTTGCTTCCACCTCAAAGTATGCGGAATTACTTAAAGTAATGGGAATAGGTGACTTCCCCTTATAGAAGACATTTTTTTTATAAAACAAAGAAATCATGCTAGGAAAGTGAAGAATCTATACCTTGAATTAGGTTGTTTGTTTTGTTTTGTTTGATACTCTCAAATTTAAGAAAACTTGAATCTTTTGGCAACGTTCTTGGCAATGTTGGAAAGCTCTCCACATAGAAGGATGTAAGACTTTGTTTTATGGCATTTGGACATACAATGTGAAAGTTATTGAATTTCAAAGTTTTTATAAATTAAACAATTGAATCACATTATCTTATATTTTGTAAAAATATAACTTTTACATGGTATGTGTAAATGCCATGAAACAAAGACCTTGCACTCCTTTATGCATAAAACTTTCTATTTGTGCTAGTTTAATGACATTTAGACCTATGATGAGAAAGTAGTGGATTTTTTAACTAAAAAATTGAATTAAATTATCTTGTATTTTGAAAAAAACCATATCTTTCACATCACATGTCCAAATGCCACAAGACAAAGCTATTGAACTCCTTTGAGGTGAAATTATTCTTATTTTTATTTGGCTCTGGCAAAGGCACAAGCAATATTCTAGTCCATACCTTAAATTAGTTAGTTTGTTTTGTTTGATATGCTAAAATCTAAGAAACCATGAGTCTCCCAATATCATTCTCGGTATTGTTGAAAAATTCTAAGTAAAGAGGGGTGTATGGACTTTGTTTCGTAACGTTTGGACCTATGATGTGAAAGCTATTGAATTTCAAATTTTATATGAATATAAAAAGATTGAATTAAATTAACTTTTATTTTTGAATAAAACTTAACTTCATATCACATGTCCAAATACCATGAAACAAAGTCCATTAACTCCTTTGTGCATAAAACTTTCTATTCAAATCAAGAACACAACCTTTCACACTACAACAAAGTCCTTGGACTCCTTCATACAGAAAACTCAAATTCTCAAATTATTTTTTCTTTTCTTTTGACTATGGCCATACTATCCATCCATGTATTGTTTTGTTTATTACACTGAGATCTCGTGGACCATGCATCTTCCAGTCACATTCTTAGTAATGTTAGAAAACTCTTTGCGAGTAGGGATGCATGGGCTTTGTTTTGTGGCATTTGAACATATGGCCGTGAAAGTTATGGATTTTTGAGTTATTTTTGGTTCTTAAATTATCTTGAATGATGAATCTTTTGCTTTTCGCTTAAATCCTTAAAAAAAAAATATGAAAATCATAAGCATGACTATGGAATGTGTGGTCGGTCATAGGCTTTACTTCTGTTTTTCAATTTCGAACGGCACCGCAGGTACTCAATGGGGTCCCTGCTGTCTTCGTCAGTAAAAACCTCCACGTGTTAAAGCGTAACGATGAAAAGGATTCGTCGAACCCAAGAATAATCCCAAGTGGCTACCCCTCCCAGCCGGAACTGGGGTCCGCTTCCGACACGTGTCTTGAAGGGTGGATTGAACCGTGTGACCTTGTTCACACGGCATCTACACCGACTGACTGCGGAATTCTCAATTCATCGTTGGCTTTCTGTCTCATCAGTGATTTGGTGCTCTCTCTTGAGGCGCAGCTTTCGAAGTTCACCGAATTTTGTTTTTCGTCTTTCTTTTTCGATCTTCATCTTCAAACTTGATCGATCGAGATGTGCTCCTTCGTCTTCGTGCTTGTCGAATGGAGACTTTTTTGCAATTGTGGGGGGTTTGCGGTACCTCTCGTTGTCAGCATTGATGGCGCTCTGTAACCCTAAATCCTAGCGATGGCGGAGTGAATTGCAAGCTCGAAGCCTCGGAGAACGCTTGTGTAGTGGTCTGTTTACGTGGAGAGTCCGAGGATTTTGAATTTTCAAGTTTTTGAAAGGAGAGTTTGGAGGAACTCGCAAGGCGCATTTAGGGTTTTCAGGGTTCAATTCCACAGCTAGAGATATTGTGGGGGTGGATGTGGATGTGGATGTGGAGATTTTGTATGCGGAGTATACATGGTGGTCTGTCTTACACGGAGTCGAGTCCGAGGATTTTAGTTTTTAAATATTTTATGTTTAATTGAGTGAGTTCTGGAAAGGGCAGTTTGGAGGAACTCGTAAGGCGCATTTTGGGTTGAGGGTTTCAATTCCGCAGCTGGAGTTGTATGTGGAGATCGATGTAACTTAGTTGCTTCATTTGGGAGGGGGTTCCCGTATGTTGGTGTCATATAGGGGCTTGGAAAGTTTCCGACTGATGGCGGGGTTTGAGGATGCGGGGCTAGCGCCGATACCGAGGGCCACGTCGAATTGTTGTGGTGTATTTAGTTGCTTGCCTTCATTCTTTGTAGGAATTTTAGTGTTAGCGTTCGTAGAGATTGTTTGTGTAGCGTATTTCGTCAACAGATTGCTGGCGAGGAAAGCGAGGCATCCGAGCTCCACCTCGTCACTGGAATATGGAAATGAGGAAGTTGGCTCCATCAGTTTCAGCCTTCAGGTTTGGACGTTTTGTGCTTCTTTTACTGGACAGTGAGCGATTTTTGACCATAGAATTTGATGCTTTAGCGAGAGCTTCTTGGAGTACCTGATGGGTCGATTGCTGAGATGTTTTAAGTTGTCGTTGTGTCTGTAACATTTATTTTATGCGACGAATCAAAAGCTTTAGCAAAATTTTAATGCCAGCTTCTATCATATCAATTCATATTCTGGAGCTTGAATTCTTCAGATTCAGATGATCGTAAATCCCGCTTTTTAGTTTGAGTAGTGCAGCTGCGTTTTCGTTTCTAAATTTAACATACTGCCCTTGCTTGTTAGATTAATATTAGGGCTTGTATGTGTAAAGAATGTTTAATGTTTCAGAGAACATGTCATGGTAGTTTCTTTTAAAATTTTACCGTGAAATATGGACTCGTTGAACGTACATTGCAGTTATGTCGTCCGATGTTCGGGGAGAACCGCCGGTTAGTTCATTGTTAGCTGGTGGAATTGGGAAAAAACCGGTTGCAATTTGAAAACGTCGGAAAATACCCAGTGAAAAAATCTATAAAATTTCTATTCAAAGTAAAAATTAGAGAAATAACCGAACTCGGTCCTTGAAAAAACGGTTCAATATGGGGATTAAAGGAAAATAACCGGTAAAATTCTAAAAAATCCGAATGCGGATGTCATCTTTCTGTGCTTGAGTGTTACAGAGCCCCGTAGTGTGAAAGATGTATTCAAATTTTCAGGGTTATCTTGACGCGTGTGTTGGCAATTTAACAGGGAAATTTGTGGGTTGCACCGCTTCCGGAAGGAGACTGGAAGAAAGCTGTTTTGCAAAAGACAGGAAAAGACAAGAAGAAAGAGAAAGAGGCAGAGAAGGATGGATCTAAAGACGGTTCAAAGCGGGTGGAGCCAAATAAAGACGTAATAGAGATTGCTCCTGTGTGGAAGCATGTCATTTTGAAGGAAGGAAATTTGGTTTTGAAGGGAGCTGATGGTATCGAAGAGAATATTTCTCTTGAAGGCTGCCAAGTTGTATCCGTCTCAGCTGGAACAAGTGAAGGTGGAAAATGGTACGTATTGATCAACTTTAAAGCTATTCTCTGCTTATACTTCGGTCTTGATATTGAAGGCATGGAACCAAAGATTTCATGTTCTCGGAATGGCAAAATTCCTCCTATTTTCACTGTATTACGATTGCTATTTATCTTGCGAGAGTTTAGCGTTCTTATATTTCTTGGAATTGAAGTTCAAATACAAAATTTGTTGGCGTGAAAATGTGGGTACAGGGCTAAAAGGTATCCTATCAAGTTGCACCATTCTTCCCGTACATTATATCGAGATTGCAAGGACTGTCTGTTTTACACTGAATCGGGATTTGAGAAGGAAGCCTGGTGTGAAGTTCTTCGAGGAGCCGCAAGAGAAAAATCAGGAAATGATTGGTGTACCAGATTGAAGAAGGAATTTAGGGAATACACTGATGGAGCTGAAAAGCACTTGCCTTATTTGAGTAGGTTCTATTTAGCTAGCGAAGTAAATCACTTCATCGCCGCACGAAGTGAAGAGGAAAATCCCTCAAAGGCACGTGTGTTTCTCAACAAACTGTTGCGACGTAACTCTAAGGGCAAGAATTCTAAAGAAAGCACTAGATCACCAAATGCAGAGGAGGAATATGCGAACTTCACCCGAAGACAATCTCAAGCGCACATTGAAGGCAGTAGTAGGAAGGGGAAGGAAAATGCTGTCTCTGATGACCCCGAGGGTAGTAAGAACGGTTCCCACTCAAGCCACGTGAGCAATGACCGAATTTCTCGAAGTGAATCTGCATCCAGTGACAGCGATGGAGAAAAGTCAGCACTGGCAACAACTCAGAAAGACAGGAAAGAATCCGATGAGGTGCTTTCAGCTACCCTGATGCACGGCCCTGACAAAGAAAGTGTTGAAAAGGAGATCGATCAAGGACTACTCTGTTTGAATATGCTCGTTGGGAGACTGTTTTTCGACTTCTACCATAGCGACACCCGCGTTGCATGGGTACAGAAGCATTTTCAGGTATGTTCTTCCTATCATCTAAAATGTTTTGTTCTTGTCGCTGCTTGCTCCATAGATGATTGTACTCATAAAGCCTTGGTCTCCCAGCCTTACTCTGGTGTATGCAAATTCTTCAGAGGCTAATATCAAAAATAAAGACTCCCAGCTACATCAAATCGATTACAATCAAAGAGCTTGATCTTGGAAAAGATCCTCCTTTCGCAACAGCACTCCGTATGCTGCCCGCGGACTCCGCAGGGGCTCTGGCTCTGGAAGTCGACATGGAGTGGCATGGTGGAGGCTTCATCACAATTGAGACGCGAGTAGATGTGCGAGATCAAATTGCACAAGAGAAAGTGGCTTCGCAAACGGCAGAGCCTGGGGCAGCACAGGCCGCTGCTGTGGCCATTGTATCAGGCATTGAGGATGTCGAGACCGCAGAAGCGTCTCCCGCAGTGACGGAGGGTAGACAAGCAGCTGTCAGCAAAAAAACTAAATCAGGTACCAAAAGTTCTGTTTTAAAGTGCACACCTCTTTGCGGAAATCGTGGTAAGGTTAGCGTTTTGTGGCATTTTGCTGTTGCTCTAGTGGTAGTGCAATCTTGCTTTCGTCCGGCTGCCATTCTTTCTTTACGCAAGCGATCCTATCACTGTTGGCAGGTGATGACAGTAGTAGAATGGGAGGGTGGATCAACTCAGTGAAGTCCATGGTATCTCGTGTTGCTGATCAGGTTTCTCAGGTCTGTGGAAATCTTCATCATGTGTGCCTTCCTTCTGCTCGTGGTGGATGTTGCTCTATTTTTAATTTCCAATAGTTTCTTAGAAAGGCTGATTTTACATTCTGTTTTTTTGATTGGGTGTGAACGAGCAGGTGCCTCTTCTTTTGAAAATCAGGCTGGTCTCTGTGAAGGGAACTTGCAGAATTTGTTTGAGAGCACCTCCTTCTGATCGAATATGGTTTTCTTTCAAGGAAATGCCCAACATTGATCTGGCACCAGAGCCCGGTATTGGTGATCACCGTTTCAGCAGCGGGCCTTTAGGTAGCTTTATTGCCAATCAAATCAAGGTACTATTCGAGTCTCACTGTTTGTTTATTCACAGCTAAGTCGACTTGGTTTGTTCTCGTGCTTTCATTCTTCTGAAACTGGAGATTTGTATAAACCGGAAAACTTATATAGAGTACCTGGCCAACTTGTTGAACACAATATATTTCATGATGTGGAGAGGGAAATCTTTTCTCAATTTGATGATTATGATTGATTGGGCATGAGCTCTTTTGTGATTATTTCTATACTGGATGTTTCATGGCTTCTCCATGCAGGTACAAATTCGGGAGTCCATCGTTACGCCATATAGCCAAGATCTCTTTCTCCATTGGATGATGGCTGAGAAAGATGACTGGATCCAACAAAGCGAAATTCCTGTTGCGTTCTCGGCTCTACAAATCTCTGAAAGTGAACGTCAAGTCCCCAAACCCAATCCGGGCGTACAACCTAATACCGCCGAGGAGAATGGCAAAAGTGGTCAATTACTTTCTTCTCGTAATGGACAGAGTAAACCTCAGATTTCAGAGTCTCCGTCTGAGAGCGTCGGTCATGGCTCACCAGCCTCTTTACCTCCCCAAACACCGGGTTCTCCATATGGCCCCGTAATGCAGATGCCTCCGCCTTCTTCTCCACTCTCTCAAAGCAGTCTTTCAACTTCTGGAACTACGAGGAATCCTTCACGGTTTGCTGCCAACTCAGAACAGTCAAGCTTGGAGCATTCGTTTCCTTCGCGACCATCAGCACCTCCGTCAATACGGGAGGATAATGAGTCCGACTTGACGACGCCTTTGCTTGATGACGACGACTACAGCAGGAACAAGCCGTTGGATACGAGTAGTGAATTTGACGCAGGGGCATCTGACGTGGAAACATCCAGACCCTTGGATGGAGATCTCTTGCAACTCTCAGAGGGCTCAGCTTCGCAAATCGAGTCACAGAATCCGTCTCAACAGGTTCTTTCTCTCTACCCATGGAATAGGGGTACCAATGAATTAGTATGTGTGGCAGAATGAGGAATCTTCTGTGACCAGTTTAAAGTGATCTGTAACCCTGAAGTGCGGAAGCTAAGAATAGAGAGTCCACTTCATAAGCTAAGAGTTGATTTTACCAACTTTGAAGACATATTTCTATCGGTAAAAACATGCAGGGTATGATTTCTTCTTTATTGGTTTATTCTATTACTTTCCTTGCAGATTCTTAAGTGATTTATATTTAACTCGAATGGATATGAAGCATGCACTATTGGTTGTTAGGGCTCTTAATGGGTTAAACTTTTCTACGTAAGTTTGTTTGGCGACCTTGTGTAGGCTTTCAGTTTCCATACGAACACTGGCCCTCAAGCTTTGTCCCGTTATAGTTGCAGGTTGGCAACCTGGAACATCCCAAGGCAGATCTGTCAAAAGACTCGGATTCAAGTGCATCATCACGCCGTTCCAAGGTGATCTCCTTTGGGAGGAAGGGGTTCACCAAGCTTGAGGAGAAGCGTCGCATTGCTCTGGAGAGATTGCGGGAGAAGAGAAGTGAGGCTCCTGAAGGTGGCTCTTCTCGTCACTCTCGTCACTCTGGTAGCGGGTAGATGTGTGTGCCCACATGGATGCAAGCATCTCCGTTCTGTACTTCACGCTGAAGTCTCTCATCATATTCCAGGAGAGAAGACGACGACGACGACAACAATAACAACACCTCTTATGTACTAGTCTTTTTGTGAAATTTAGAAGTAGAAATTAGAAGTGAGCACCATTTTGAGAATAACTCTTTGTAAGATATTCACTGTTCAATATGAGAGAATGTTGGGAGATAATACTGGCCACCGCAGTCTATTGGAATCCAAGAGGGATGTTTTCATTCGGTATTTTTAGCTGGGTGCATGTTACGCCCAGTGGACCTGTGACCAGTGATTTTGTAACGTTGATGTATTTTGCTTTGAATACTAAACATTCTAAACCCTATTAACCCCTAAAGGACGGAGTCCGTGGCTTTACTCAAACTTGACAGTTCCTCACAAAGTTTGATCAACAATGACTTTGAACTAGCCAATTGCTTTCTTTACATTATAACTAAATCCTTCCCATGCATCTAGGGAGGGATTATACCTCCTACACAAGGGAAGCAATATGCCTTGTTAACAATGTTATGTAAAATGGTTATTTTAAGGAAATAATCAAAATTCTCTAGTAGAATAGAATCCACACTTCATTTTGTTAGTTTAGCTAAAAAGTCAAAGAAATTGTAATCAATGTCAATATCAAATCTTAACCCCTAATGACCCAAGGGGGTTGTACTTTCAAAATGGGCCAAAATTGTCAAGAATTTGAGCAATTTTTTTGCTCAATTTTTTCTTGAGATTGAATAGAATGGATAGGATCTTGAATTTCACATTGCAAATGAGCACTTCAAATTTCAAATTATTTGACAACACTATTTAGGAGATATTTAAGTTTGAAGTTTTATTTCGGTCAATGGAAATACAAGGCAACAAACTTTGAAGGAGCATATCTTTGTAAGAACATTTTGAAATGATCCCCTTTTGTGCTCAATGAAAGATAAGAGAGTTTAGAATGTACATGTACAAATTTCACACATTCTAAGCATTTTTCAATTCTTGGCAGAGCTTGCAATGGATGGTGGTCATTGTAATGAGAGTAGTGTTTGTAAGAAAAAAAAGAATGGGACACTTGTCTTCTCCTTGAATTCCTTGGATTTGTTGTTTTATGAGGTGGGCAAGAATCACATTGGTTGGTTGACTAAATTTTCAGTCCACAACCAATCCAAAACCCCAAAAAATAAATTCTAAACTATATTGCATCATTTAACTTTGAAAAATTCTACAAGGTCGAGTTGAACTCAAAATTTGATGAAACTATGACCATAGGATTCACAACCTAGTCTATTTTTTAGAATTAATTTTGATTTGTAAAAAACTCAAAATGTGAGAACAAGTAGTTCAAAAAGAGGGACATCGACCTAGAAATGTTCGCTTAGGTCATTAGGGGTTAAGGGATGAAGTTCAAAGTATTGAACTACACTAAATAGTGTACCACTTTTAATAAACTACCTCATATAAAATTTTAAAAACAACTAAAATGTTTAGAACTTAATTCATTAATGTTAATATAGCATCAATACAGTTGCCCCCCCAAATGGATGAAAATCACCCATTTTTCAATATGTACAAAGCTTGGTTGACCATCTCACCAAACATCCTCTCCATCCTTCTAGTGTTAAACAATAATATAACAAAATCTAGGCCTTTTTTTTTTTTATTAGTTTCAAAGAGTTTATATGTTCAACTATCATTTTTTTGAATCAACACATGCAATATGTTTCACTCAATGATATAAAGATTTCCTCCAATGACATAAAGATGCTTTCCACAATTTGATCAATTAAATTGATCATTTCAAAATGAAGCTTTAAAATAACAAAGAGCCAAAAGTGCTAATATGTACAATACAAGCATACTATTTTCCTTTGGCGACCAGCACGAGGCCACCGACTTCAGTTCCAGACTTCAGTTTTGGATCGCTTGGCCTCATGGATTTCTGTGCTGGTATGGCTTGCATCGCTCGGCTTGGACCGTGCCCTTGAAGCTCGATCTTGCTATGATTTTATCCTATTTGGGTTTCACTCTGGGTCGGCGATGGTCATGACCACGCAGATTTCGTCGAACTCATCCTGCCTCCCCACTCCGAACTTGCACATGAATCCCTTACTGTGCAGCACTTGTTGTGATTTGTCTTCGGATTTGTCCAGATGGCAAAACCATTGAAGCCGAAGCTAGCTGCACATGGGACTGTGACCAGGCAAGCCCTTCCGAGTGCACGAGAATCCAGGGTGGTGAAATCAACACCTACAGTACACTAAATAGTATATTTAGTGTTGGATTACATGTAGTGTAATTACCACCCTACTCCACATAACACTAAATTTCAACTTTGGAGGAATTAGTGTAATATTAAACTTGAATGTGCCACCTTCATCTTCAGGTTCACCTTCCTATGTTCTTAATGTGTTCTAATACTAAATGTAAACCTTTTCAGATTTCAGATTTACCATAGAATACATTTAGTGTTAGAAATCAGATTTAATGTTATTTACTTTAATAGGGTTAATGATATTTAGTGTTATGGTTTGTAAATAGTGTTGCTAACACTAAATATACTATTTAGTGTACTGCTTAGAACTAAAGTAGTCTGCTGAAAAGCGACTACGTTCTAAATGCGACTTCTATCTAGGAAACGGTGACATGTTGCTTGAAATATTTATTACTGTCAATGATGAGTTGGGTAGTCTTAAATGGTCGTTTTTAAGAGCAGACTACCTTATTTTTGCTTGCACTCGTGGCCACAGGTATGATTTTTGACTTGCATAGTACAAGTAGCCTGTGAGGTGCGTATTGGTCGTAGCCCTCGGCCTGCTATCTGAGTTCAAGCACTGCACGTGTAACCTTTCCTTATAAGCTTAGCCTGCACATGTTTCGTACATCGAGGTTGTACATGCTATGGGTGTTATTCAATATTTCTTTCTGACATCATGATCACGTGGATCTTGCAGAGCAGCACAAATGGGATCCATATGTATGGAGTCTTGAAGCCTCTGAAAGTTCGGATGGATTCTTTGACTCACCATGGACAACCATCTGTGATTGTCAGTAGCCTTCGTGAAATTAGAATTGCCAATTCTCGTGAATCGATCACTCGCAATCTAATCGCGAAACAACTGCACCTGTTGATTGGCGACTTTACCTGGTGCCTTTCGTAATCTAAGCTCCATCGCCCCACTGGGATAGACCTTGGTGACTGGCCGGCGACCAGCGAAGGTGCCATTCGGTCCGGCAACACAGCAGCCAAATTTGTGCAGCATTCTTAAGCAACAGAAACTTTAAGATGACCGAGACTTTCACAGCGCCGGCCCCGGCGCGCACCGCCATTGAGAGTTCGCTCGAGGGGCATGTCCGCGCCGCTACCGACGCCATCCTCGCAGAGCAGAAGCCGGACGGGCACTGGGTCTACGAGCTCGAAACCGACGCCTCCCTACCCGCCGAATACGTGCTGATGGTGCACTACTTAGGGGAGACGCCTGACCTCGAACTGGAGCGCAAGATCGGCGTCTACCTGCGCCGCATCCAGGGCGCGCATGGCGGCTGGCCGCTGGTCCACGAAGGCGACTTCAACATGAGCTCGAGCGTGAAGGCTTACTTCGCGCTCAAGATGATCGGCGAAGACGTCAACGCACTGCACATGAAGCTGGCACGCGAAACGATTCTCGCGCGAGGTGGTGCGGTCAAATCGAATGTGTTTACGCGCGTGCAGCTGTCGCTCTATGGCGTGATCCCGTGGAAGAGCGTGCCGGTGATGCCGGTCGAGATCATGCTTCTGCCGCGCTGGTTCCCGTTCCACATCGACAAGATCTCCTTCTGGGCACGCACCGTGATCGTCCCGCTACTCGTGCTTCAGGCGCTCAAGCCTAAAGCAATCAATCCGCGTGGCGTCACGATTGACGAGCTGTTCCATGAGGACCCCAAGACAGTCGGCGCGCCGGTGAAGGCGCCGCACCAGAAATGGTCCTGGTTCATCGGCTTTTGCATCATCGACATCGTCCTACGTGCGCTTGAGCCCTACATGCCGAAAGATTTGCGCAAGCGCTCCATCGACAAGTGCGTTGCGTGGGTCACCGAGCGTCTCAACGGCATCGACGGGCTTGGCGCAGTATACCCCGCGATGGAAAATTCCGTTAAGATGTATGCGGTGCTTGGGTTTCCGCCGGATCATCCAGACCGCAAGATCGCGCGTGCCTCGCTCGACAAGCTGCTCGTCGTCAAGAACGACGAGGCCTACTGCCAGCCGTGCGTCTCGCCGGTGTGGGACACCGGCTTGGTCGCGCATGCGCTGCTTGAAGCCGGCGGCGAGAAAGCAATCGCGGCAGCAAACCGCGGGCTCGATTGGCTCAAGCCGCTCCAGATTCTCGACGTGAAAGGCGACTGGATCGTGCAGCGTCCGAATGTGCGGCCCGGCGGCTGGGCGTTCCAGTACAACAATGCGCACTATCCCGATCTCGACGACACGGCCGTTGTCGCGATGGCGATGGATCGCGTACGCAGCGACCGTGGCAAGACATTCGACGAATCAATTGATCGCGCAAGCGAATGGATCATCGGACTACAGAGCGAGGACGGTGGCTTTGGCGCGTTCAATGCCGATAATACATATCACTACCTCAACAACATCCCGTTCGCCGATCACAGTGCGATGCTCGATCCGCCGACGGGGGATTTGACCGGACGCTGTCTTTCACTACTTGCACAACTTGGCGAACGTCCCACAACGTCAGAGTCCATTCGGCGTGCAATCAAATGGTTGCGTCGCAATCAGTTACCCGACGGAAGCTGGTTCGGCCGCTGGGGCATGAACTACATCTACGGCACCTGGTCGGTGCTGTGTTCACTCAACGCTGCGGGCGTCGACACGAGCGATTCGATGGTGAGAGAGGCCCGCGATTGGCTGCTTTCCATCCAGAACCCGGACGGCGGCTGGGGCGAGGATGCAACGAGCTACAAGCTCGACTATCGGGGCTACGAGCCTGCACCGAGCACGGCGACACAGACGGCATGGGCCTTGCTTGCTCTCATGGCGGTGGGAGAGGTGGAACATGCAGCTTGCGGACGCGGCGTCGCATATCTCGCTCAAACTCAGCGCAAAGATGGTCTATGGTCTGAGCAGCGATTTATGGGCACAGGATTTCCGGGTGTTCTCTATCTGCGATATCACGGATATCCTCGGCTCTTCCCTCTATGGGCGATGGCGCGCTATCGTAACCTGAGGAGTGGAAATAGTCGCGTGGTCAGCAAAGTCACTTTATTGTAAACTAGATAAACCGGTGCAGGTGGAACTGATTGCACAAAGGGACGGGATCAGTGGCGGAGCACGGAGCAACTCCGGTTCGGTGAATGCTGGCGCGCCGAATGGAGAGGGAGCTCAGTTATCAAAGAAGGTTGGTGGTCTTTCTATTCTAATTGCTAAAGGTAAAGGTGTCATGACTGATTCTTGCGACACGTTAGAAGAAGGTTTACGATCACCTACCACTCCGGAGTACGAGTGGAACGGGTGGGAGAAGGTCATGCGAGGTTTTAAATAAGTTCCTGGGAAGTCCAAGCGGCTGCAAGTCCCAATGAACAGACCGGAGACACCATCTATGGTAGTTTTCCAATCAAAAGTTGGGGTGGTTTCGAACGTCTCATCAGGTCCTTGGCCATCTTCATCTATGAAAAAGGAAAAAAAAACATCAAGCTCAACCGAAGGGCGGCCGGCGGGAATCAAAAACTCGGGGTAGCATTTACCCCTTCCGAATCCATTCATTTAGTCAGCATAGAGGGCATATCGATAGACGGGTTGAATAGAATCAGAACCGAGTTCAATGGGGTGGAGAGATTGTTACCAGTTTCCACCTCATCTACGACTCTACGCCCCGAACTCCACCTAATGCATCAGGTTCGTTTGACTCTCTTCCAGAGTTCCAGAGCATATGCAAGTCGCTTTGAATTCATGGAATGGTGTAGAGTCAACCAAATGGTGGGTTTCTCACGCCTCAACTGGGGCGTCTCACGGGTCCAAAGATACAATGTAGAGGTCGCTTAGGTCTTCTCTACTTTTGGCACAGCGCAATACCCCCAGCAGATCAGAGGGTGGAGGTTCCTCATCAGTGGGGTACGCCAGATAGAGAGGCCATTAGAGGGCCACTGTTGTTTCACCCCTCTCAAAATCTTTGATATGAAAGTGACAATACTCACACAAAACTTTCAAGGTACAAATTGCCCATTGAAGGTAGATAAAATCAAGAATTACTATTGTCCCTAAAATCTAGTGTGAATGTTCTTTGCTTTCAAGAACATAAACTTAGGGCTAGTTTATACTTGGGGCCGGATTGAGGGCCGGCTGGAACTCTCCAAGTTTGAACCAATAGGAGTGCTCAATTTCTTCAAATCCAGCCCAAGGCGTTTATACTTGGGGGCGGATGGAACTACAACTCATCCTATGTGTCACCTTAGGTGGCATGGTTTTGGCGCCAAACCATCTGGCCCAAGGGAAGCAATCGGGACGAGGTTTTTGGTGGCCCGAACTCCCATCTAAGGCCGGATTGGGGGCAAATTGAGCTCCTCCGTTGGATTGTACAAATCTCTATCATCTATGAATGTGAATTTTTTTGTTTTCTATTTTGGTGCGTGCTTATTAATTGTGAGCTCAAAAAACTTCCACCAATATACATTGCTAAATTTTTAGAGCTTGATCTGTTGCCAATATTTCAATTTGAAATTGGGAATAGTGGGTTGGGAGCTCTGGAATGGAAGTATACACAGTTTTTAATACATTATATAAACTTATTATAAAATAATATATAGATTTGTTATAATATAATATATGAACTTATTATAATATAATATATACAATCTTGTTTGTTTGATAAGATGTTCTATTAAATTATTCATAATTGAATATGAGATTTTAAAGCTTATTTGGTTCAATCATTTTTAACTGACTCAACACAAGATGTTTATTTTTATTTGGAATTTGGTACATGTTTATTTGATAGAGTTGTTCTTAATTTCTAAATATCCAAGGCACAAAATTTTGGTGTGAACAATACTTTGAAGTTTAATAAAACTCAACCAAGTTGCTATTCTTAGTAGTTTATATAAATATTAAAGTCTTTTTTTAAAGTCTAAAATTTTAGCATCAAAAATCCAATTCTCAAAATAATTGATCATAATTTTTTTATTCAAGATTTTGTACAAGAGTGTCCATCACAATCTTGACTTTCATAGTGTTGAGGGCTTTTGGAAATGAGCCTCAAATACACTAGATCTTGAAGAAAAAATCACATTAAAGATTCATTTAAAAAATTGTAGAGTAGATTTTGAAAAGCCATAAATTGATTGGGATTATGCTTGCTAGGTCCTTTATCCTCATATTTTTTTGGTGACTTGATTTGTTTCATATTTTTTAGATCTTTGTGTAATTAGTTATGAATTTTTTAAAGTTGAAAGGCAACGGTTACTAAAAGTGACCATGTCCTCAAATGTGCTAGTACATTCAATAAAGCAAAATGTACCTCTCCATCATGATCACTCTCAGAGCATGGATGTTTTTAGAGCAAACTCCCTTATGAATTTACTTTTTTAATTTTAAAGAAAAATCATCATCTAAGTGACTACAATGAAGTTCCTATGTTTTAGCATTAAACATCTTGATTACAAATGCATGTTCTATATAAGAAGAAAACCAAAACATTAATTTTCTTAATTTTTAAGTAAATTAATAAATAAATTTCTATTTTATTTTAGAAATAAAATATATAGGAAAAAAAAGGAAAAAAAATTGTTTTTAATTAAAAAGAAAAGAAGAGAAAGATAAACATGCATATTTATATTTTTTTTTAATTGAGCATTGAGAAAATTCAAGAGTACATGAATTGGAAATTTGGCCCTAGAATCTGGCCCAAGGGGTTTACATTAATTGGGGCCGGATGGAAAAACTTGGGCCGGATTGAAGGCCGGATTGAAGGCAAATCCGGCCGGCCTTCCATCCAGCCTTAGGCACAGTATAAACTGGCCCTTAGAAGTGATAATTTAATGAAGTTTGGGCAGTTCATTTGACCATGGGTCAACTTTCTATGCAAAGAAGCATCAATTGGCTATGGCTATAATATGGGTGAGGAAGGGGTTGGAGAAGGTGAAGTATGCATGTGGATCTTTTCTATTATACAACACATGGTGGTAAACTTTGGATTTTCTCCATGCGGGAAAGTTCAGTGGGTGAGAATAGGTGGGACACTTGCATGGTTGTCATAATGCACAAGTTACTATTCATTTTTCGTCTTGTAGGACGAGTTACTATTCATCAAATGTACTTAAGAAGTACATTTGATGAATAGTAACTTGTCCTACAAGACGAAAAATGAATAGTAACTTGTGCATTATGACAACCATGGACACTTGGGGCCTCTTTACATACTCACTCGGTGGACAAAGAAAGCAACTAAAAGACAAGAACAGTGTCACCAATGATCAGTAAGCGTGGAAGTAGGAGAGGGAGTTCTACGTGTATGTAGAAGCAGCATAAAAGTGCTTTCTATATTTCAACCCTATTGACTCCTCCCACCCACCGATACATGTAAAGAGTCTCTTAGCAAGTGACTTGTCTATTCTAAATATCTATGCTTTCACTTCAACTAGAGAGTGGTTGAAACTTTGGACAGAATTACTGGCTACTTTAGACAAAGATTGCAAGTGGATTCCTACAATTTTGTTAAACACTTATTGGATAAAATGATAAATTTAGTAAGTGTGGGGAATTGGTCTCACCTACTGAACTCCTTTCTTTTGGGAGACTTATAAAGACCCTCAACATTGAGGAGCATTTCCTTGCTAGGTTGGACCGAATATATTCCTTCCCTGTGAGGCGACGGCCAAGCTACCTTGTAAGGGAATACTTCATCAGAGGGGACCTGTTGATTGAATAGTGTTCGGTAGGCAATAGATTCGTCTGCAGGCGGGGGCGGAAGGTCCCTCTCCAACCAAGCATGTGGGGTACCTTGACACCTTGTGTGCATCGATCAGGCGGTTCTGCCCCGAGAATTCTCAATTTGGGTGGTGTTTCTGCAGGTGTGTGCAGCAGAAAATTGGAAGAATTTAGAAGTGCTTTGAGTGCTGAAATAAATATTGGGTTGAATATGTACGTCTGGAGAAAAAAAATCATCTCATTTTGAAGGTCTTACGCTCTGCTGGTGTCCGCAAGAAACCATTGTACTCAGTTTCTCGGAGCAATTTGGACGTATAAGTAATTTTAGAGCTTGTACAACTCTAAAATACGTACTACTAGGAAACAGTCCTCTTCCTCACGTCGTCCGCGTACAAGATTCTTCTTCACGTCGGGCGGCTGCAACCAGCACCACGTCCACACTCCTGGCCACAGCTGCATGCCCCACCCTCGTTCCAGGCTCCTAGACGGCCCTTGTCCCCGCTTTGATTTACTTGGTGTTGCAGCCGGTCTGTCTCAGACTCCAGATGAGTTTGCTCGATCTTCTTGCAGCTCGGATTTCGCGGCGCTCTATTGCACACAGAAGTTCCATCTATTAATTGAAAAGATGGTCCACATTTGACACTCTGTCAATGCTCAAGACACATAGCCATTGATTCAAGCAGACAGAAAAGGAACTCGGGCCCCAGCCTCTAAATTACAACTCTTCTTGCTCTTGCCCTCTCTGCGCATCTGTTGGTTGCCGACTCTCGAGCTATGGCGTCTCCGCAGCTACGTCCTGTGAGTTTATGTACACAAGGAGGATAAGACGAATCACTGTTCTCGTGCATGTGAGGTTACTCTTGCCTGTGGAGTACTGTACTTCTGTGCTGCGTCATTTTGTCGTTGGAGCGCCTCCCAACGACCCCAGATCCTACGGCAGGAAGGTATGTCTTAGATAACCGATTCGCGCAAATAGGTTATCGTCTACATTTTTTAATTGCAACCTTTTATCTTCATGATCCAAGGGGTGAAGGAAGCAAGTTGAAAGGAAAGAAGGTTATGAATTGCAACTTATAATGGCAATGGTGACGGGTTGCCAATGGAATCGTGTCACATTAGCATTGAAAATTCAACTAGTTATGTGGATTTGAATGCATGCAAGTGTGAGTCTGAGCATGGTTCCTTATATTATCCTACTTCAGATTTGGTTGGATTTTGGTAGCAATTGATCAAGTATTTCAACAAGTAAGTCTTAAGTTGTCATTTTGGAATGTCATGTGAGTGAATTATAGATTTTGGAAGTGTTGTTCTAGGTGCTCTTGGTTTCGTTAGGCTCTTGTATATGGGTCTTGTATTTGGCCTTGGTTTGAGAATCTATAGCAGTTGCTTGTGGGTGAGGATTGTAATTAGATTTAGTAACTTTGTATTGGCTTCGTGTCACATCTCTATCTCTTTGGGGTGTCTGAAGTGCCTTAGTGAGCAAGGAGAACCTTAGAGATGACGTCCCAAACTTTGTAAAAATTCATATAAAGAGAAATAAGTAACTCATGAGCAAACATGATTCATGGTTAAAAGAACATGGTAGAGTATTTTACGTACTTGAAAAGTCCTTGAGAAGAAGCTTTCAACCGTTCCAAAAATGCGTGATTTGAATTAGTTGGATAAAAGTTATGGCCGTTCAAAATTGGTATCGCTGGGATACTTAAAAATTAGGAGTGAGAGGTTCCTAATGAATTCTTCATGAAAATATGACATATATCATATAATTAAAAAGCTAAGAACACAAAAAAATTAAAATGACAAGCATTACAAGGTTTTAAGCTATGAGTTCAAAGTTATGGCCAAGAGAAGGGCTATAGTGAAGGCGTGATGCCACTCCCAATGAACCTGAATTTTTAGAGGGCCATAACTTTTGTGAAAACCTGTTTAAATGAGATGAATGAGTAGTCCATCAACATTTATTCATTGCATAAATATCCAAAATGGACTTGCATGTGGGATTTAAAACTCCGGATGCAAAGTTACATCGTTTAAAAATTTGGAAATCCAAACAAAGTTGTAACTTGGTGATTTTGGTTGAAAATGAGTGGTCTTCCAAAACCAACATGGGTTTTAAAAGTCCCTTCGACTCACAAGAAGAGATCTATTGAATCTCATAGAAATTACTATAGGAAGGATTAATTTCCCTCCTTACCTCTTCTTAAAGCCTTAGTGAGTTCCGGTGAGTCAAGATTGATGATGTAACTTCACCACTAGATTTAAGGCAACATGGAACATTTAAGTAAATGTCCTATGGCACCAACTAAATGAAGTCCTACTCTTTACTAGGCCATTTTCAATATATTATAAGTTATGAGTCATAATTAGTCACGAGATGAAAGTAGCAAATACACAATGGGCTTAGTATAGAGTGAGGTGACATTTAAGAGTGGTTAGCACTAATAGGGAGTAGTGTCTCTACTGAGTGCTTAAATATAAATGGAAGTTTCACTTTATGTCACCAAGTGACATGTTCAGTGTCATATGCAGAATATTTATTAATAGTCTCGAGGATTGGGACTTCTCAACATAAGTTGAAAAATTAAATCTAATATTATGGATACTTAGCATGTGTAGTATTTTCGAGGGGGTCACTTAGAGTGTCCATTAAAAACCACATGTGAACAAAACTTTGGACCCCCTATATATATTTTTGAATTTTAAATAAAACTAAATTAAAAAATATGAATAGATTTTTCTACTTTAAAAATTTATGTTTTGAATTATTAATATTTTTATTTGTTAATAATAATAAGTTATAAATTTTTGAAGTAAAAAAATACACTATAGAAGTGAAAAATAATTTTCACACCCCTATATTATATAAGAAAAAATTGTCTAAAAAATGAACAAAAAATTCTTTAAAATAACTCTCTATTGAAAGCTCATTTTGAGTTGAATATTGATACAATGGTCATCTAATTTTGTTCTCAAAAATATTTGAGTTAAAAAAACATGCCATTTTAGTGCATTTCTAACCTCTTCTAGAAATCATTCTATATTTTATTTGAGTTTTAAATTTTGAGAGTAAAATCCTATAGTCATTAGTAAACAATGCTCAAAATTTGAAGTTAAAATTATAGTTTATTAGAAACCACTTGTTCGCACGTGGTTTGTTGTAGTAGAATTAAGTGCACCCCTTGAGGCGGTATTAGTGAGTTTGTAAAATACAAATTTTGGTTCTTAGTTTAGTTTTTAGTTTTTATTGAAAAAGTATATAGAAAGTAGTCTAAAAAGTATAAAAAATAGCTTAAAAGTAGACTAAAAACACTAAAAAGTAGAAAGTAGCTAAAAGTAATTCAAAAAGTAGTTTTCGAACTTTATGCAGTGTGAATAGGGCCATGTGGATGGATGAAATCTGAAAACGGATGAAAAATTTGAAAATGGATGAATGGGACACGATATGGATGAAAAAATTGCGAAAGGGATGGAAGAGGCGTGAAAAGACAGAAAACCGGTCGGGAGAGGCGCGAGACCTTTTTTCCGACCCTTATAAGCCAAATTATTTTTTTTATTTCTCTCTCTGTGACTGTGCATTCAGGAAGAAGCACATGTCTGTATTTTTTTTGGAAATTTATAATTGAAAAATTCTTTTGTGCAAATTTGTTATTTTGTGTGCTTTGTCTGTGCATTTGAGTGTTCGATTTTGTAAACTGTGAATGTGTGTTTTGATAATCATTGCAATTGCGTATTCTGGCCTTTCTGGATTTGTAATCTGTTCATTTTAAAATTAAAAATTGTGTCGAAGCATTCTGGTGGCGACGAACTGTTGCAGCAATTCTGACTAGAGAAGTGTGGTTGCAACGAGTTTGGAGACTAATTAGGATTTGAAGACGGAGCTTGATTGAGCAGATCGGCGAGGCTGAGTGATCAAGTCACGTACTGATCCATTCAACGTTGGACTGATCCATCCGAGGTTGCGGTGGAGCGATGGATTGATCGGGAGAAGTAGATCGGGGAGGAGCCTGGCTGTGCAAGGATTTGAATTCGGTGGAGAAGTGCAAGCTCAGATCGGTTTGAAGTAGTGAAAGACCAGATCGACATGAACCTGGAGAGCACAGCGGGAGATCGATCAAAGGCAATTGCAGTGGTGAAACTGATCGGAAGGCCGGTGCTACAGGGAGAGTCGGAGACACTGAACGACCTTGAGTGATCAGAGTGATCAATCGATCTGTAATCGGAGAATTTTAATTTTCAAATTTTTGATTGTGAGTTTGTGGTTGATTTCACGAGCATGAATGGGAGTGCTGGGATTGGTGGTGCTCCGGAGTTGAAGGCGAAGCTTGCAAGGCGCGTGGCGATTCAACATCGATAAAGCGCGACGAAATTAGGGATTTGGATCCCGATCTGTTGCCCTATTGGTTTCCAGACCTGTTTCTTCGGACCCATTCAGACGTGTTGCCACGGTCTCGGGTCACGACCCACGGTCATAGGATTGGTCCACGGCTTTAGGTCCTTAGGCACGGTCATAGGGTAGATCGAACGGTAATAGGTCCTGTTTCCCACGGTTTTAGGCCATTGGACCATTTAAATTGAAATTTTAGGAGCTGTTTTGGGAATTTTAAATTTGTAACTATGATTTTGGATACAAATTTGGTTGATTTAGCCTAATTATTTGGTCAGAAATAACAAATTAAAATAAAGGTCCAAATTTTTCGAACGGCCCTTTGGGCCGTGCCCCTAGTTTGGGCCTAGGTCATAGAATTGGGGAGACTAAATTTGTAGAATTAGCAATCTTTGTGGCTAATAAATATTTTTGTATGTTTTAGGAACAACTTACTCGTGGTTTTGGACTTGTTGCCCAATCTTAAAAGAAAGGAGAAAGCTCAAAGACCAAGAATCTGGTACTTTGTCCTAAACCTTTCATACTTCTACATACTAGACTTGTTGACTACTGAGACTGCCACGTGTAGTCATTTTGCACATAGATTCGAAAAGCTCAAAAAGAGCAATTACTGGACCTGTTGCCCCAACACATAAAAAAAAGTGTTAATTAATAAATTATTTGTATACTTTAAAAGTATTATCTTGTATATATATGATTAGGTCATAGGCTGCATCCATGTATAAGACGTGTTGCCCAGCCTGACGTGTTGCCCACGATGTGTTGCCTACCCTAGAATATTATATAGGACCGGGACTCTTAGAACATTGTGTCTGCATTAGTGGTAATGGACTGTCCACCAAGTTAAGAGAACTTGAAAATAAAGGAAAAGAAAGAAAGAAAGAAAGAAAAAGAATAGAGGTATAAGAATAAAGTTTCTAGGTATATTCCACAAAGTTAATTTATACATAACCTACATCTACTTTAAAAGTGACATTAGATGCACCAACGATAGACTACGCTAGCTTATCCACGGATGAACCCCTATACTACTGGTACTTGACAAAAAGTAAAAGTTAATGAAAAAGTACCTCACAGAGTTGTAATTCAATTAACACTGAAAGTGAAGCAATGTGAGTCCATTAAGTTGTAAAAGACCTCTAAAAGCTATTTGAAACTGTAAAGTGTTACTTGGATTGTGACACTTTGTTGCAGTTGTATTGCAATACTTAAGTTGGAATTTGTTTGTTAATATAAGGCTGGTTGAATATGCTAAAAAAGTATATCATCCCATACTCTATAGTGATTAGTTGCAAATTGGTGCAAGAATTTAACTCAATAAATGAATGATTGTAATGTTGCAAGGACAAAAAAACTTGCAAACAACCGTAGAGATGGAGGATTTAGACCTCTTACTAAACTAGTCCGTGGAGAATGTGCACATTGATAGTATTGGCCAGTTCTCAAAAAAATCGGTGGAATTGCTTATCTCATTTGCTTTGGATCTTTCATGATGCAATAATGAGAGATCTACGTCCATTATTGCATTATAACGGGTTCAACAGATTTCTGTCAGATTTTGACCAGATCAACGCGACCAAAACAACAGAAAAATGAAATTTTCTAGTAGTGATAATCATAATATTCTATATCCTAAAACAATTCTAAATCATTCAAAACACATTAAATGTTAGAAATCCAAGACCTTTGGCTAATTAGGCCAAATGCTAGACTTGAAAATGAAAACTAAATCAAAGCAAAAACTACCCTAGCCTAATTTGTAGAATGTATTTTGCCCCTTTTGAAAATGGTAAAATAAATTAAATTTGGACTTTCCTAGCAAAAGATATCTAAAGATGAAGTTCTAATTCTAAACTAACTGAGAGAATTTCATCCATCAAATTCTATCAAATTGGTAGCTTCCAAAAGGTTCTCATTAATTATCTTTTAATTAATCTTAATCTAAAATTTCTAGTCTAAAATTACTACTCCCTCTATCCTATAATGATCTTCCTTTGGCCTTGTTTTTTTGTCCCAAAATGATCTTCTTGTTGCACTTTGTGATGTTGAAATTGATCAAGTTTGGCTTGTGATTGTTGTTTGGGACTAGAAAAACAATTCTAAATAGTAGTTCCCCCTCCATCCATGCAATTATCAAGTAAAAGACAAATAAAATGATTGAAGGGATCAATGAACATGATTTTTTCTTATTTTTTGCATCTCTTTGAGTATTCTCCAATTTAAGTAGATTAAGCTTTGGGAGGCCAAATGAAGTTCTATACTTGGTTTTATCCATATACTAAATGCCCACAAAATAACACCCTGACACTCAACAATTAGGTGCTCACTGGTGGTCTTTGAAAATGCCCAAATTTTTTCACTTTTCAATATTCTAAATACGCACTTTGAAAAGGGTTCTAAAACTCAAATTTTTTAGGATGGGAAGAAATCATCAAAATCAACTTATTGTGAAAAATAAGTCTTTTAAAAGTTATTTTTAGCCTTAATCCGAAAGATTTTGTCCAACAAGAAGATCATTTTGGGACGGAGGTAGTATTATTATGATTTTTAAATATTTAAATTAGAGAGAAAAAAATTACCTTTCCAACATGGTAAAACATAAAAATACTAACTTCCTAAGTAATAAGTTATTAATGGATGAAGTTCTATCTGTAATTGGTAGTTTAAGACTTCATTCACAAATTACTTTTAATCAAAATGGGCAAATTCATCTCTAACTTACCCTAAAAATCCTAAATTTTATCAAGATTCTTAAATTACTTTTTATATTTTTTAAAGATTTTTTTGGATGAAATTACTAAATTCTCATCCAAATTTACTACTAAATTTCATCCATTTGTAACTTTCTTATTTCTTGGTTGCTTTTTAAGTGTGAGATATTTTTAGAACCCTCTAAAAATTACCTATTGTATTCTAAATTGTAAATGAAATTCTAAGACTCTAACCTAAGGGTTAATTTTTAATTTCCTATTTCTAATTCTACTTATAATCAAAAATCAAATGAAAATGATTAAATTAACATACCTCTCCATTGACAGTCCTATCAATGCAAATCACAACCATGATCATCTTATAGTAGCCGTCACTCTCCATCATGCCTAATTAATTAAAAGGTTTTAGTTTTGTAACACTTTGTCAATTAGTTTTTCTCTACAATTTAATCCCATACTAATTCCTATAGAATTTGTTAGTTTTCAAAGTATTTTTGATAATTCCTATAATTTTAATAACTACTTGAATACTCAAACCATCCTAGTATGTCCTAAATCAAATCAAATCTTTAAAATACTATTCCCCAATTGTTTATCAATTTCCCTATTAGTTTTAACCCCCAAAGGACCATTTGTCCCTTTAGGGGACAAGTGGGATTTTGGGTAAGTACCTATGGTCTCATTTTTTGTCTTAATTTTTTGAAATTTTTTTAAAAGATAGAAAAATTCATTAGTTTTGTAAAAATATAATTTTTTTTTCAATTGGTGCTTAGGAACAAAAGTTATGCTCAAAACAATGGAGAGGGGGGGAAAAAGGGGGAGAAGAGGGGACAACAAAAAAAATTCAAAAATTTGAATTAAATTTTTTTTCTACATAGAAAGCTTTCATTGATTCATTCCATTTGGATTTATTGTCAGAATATTATGGACAATCTTGTTTGGAGGCAATTAAGGTAAATCAGACTATTGTGGTCAGAATGAGGAGTTCAGCCACATGTTGTTGCTGAAATTTTTCAATTTTCCCCACATACAGGCAAATGTGAAAAATAGTGAGAGCAATTGAAATTGTATTTTTTCAACAAAGTATGAATTTGTTATGAATTTTTTAAGTGTTCAACCCAAAAGAGTTTGTAGATCATTCCATCACCAACAAAAGTTGACTCCATAGTACTCATGTCATTCACCCAAAGCAATTATGAATATGTTTTAGAAAGTAAGGATTAAAAAGTTATTTTTGACATTGAATTCCCTTTGAAAAGTTGAAGCCTCCTAATGAGTTCACTAATCAATCCATGACTGTCATTTCTTACATGCACTAAGGCCAAAATTTCACATAGTGAAAAAAAACCTCCCTAGTTAACCACAATGGGCTGGTTTACCTTAGAGCATCTTCTTGAAAAAATAACTAGTGGGATACATATATGAATGCAATTTTACAATTTTTCAAAAAAAAAAAGTTCAACATGGTTTAGTTTACTTGCTAAAACAATCTCACCATTGGAATTAGTGCATTTTAATTCCATTATAGAGATATTAATAATTTAGATTGTCCTTCTATTTTATACCTACTTCTATTCAACATAAATTTTTTTTGAATTTTTTTTCCTAGATTGTCAAATCAATTTTCCACCATAAATATTTAAAGCTCAAAACTCTATAGTGCAAAAAATTAAAGTTTAGAAGGTTCAAAGTCAAATAATCTAATCCCCTAATGAGCTAAAAAAAACTTATTTTTTTTTACTTTAAACGCAAGTATCTTGCAATTTGTGCAGTCAAAATTTCTGAAATTTTTTCCACACATTCTCATAATAGTTAACTACACCTAAAGTTAAATATGAAAAAAAAAATTCAAATTTTTTTACTCTTTACTATGAAAATGGCAATTTTGAGTATTTTTGGGTAGAAAAAAGGCCTTGGTCCTTTAGGGTTTAAATTTGGTTTTGTCTTCTTCTATTTGTCTTATTAGGCCTAATAAAATAATAGACCCTAGCCCAATAGTCCCTAATGGAATTCAATTTAATAACTAGCAAATAAATTAGATGAATAGGAAAATGAATCAAAGTCTCAAACAAACAAGGGAAATTTAACAAATTCTAAAATTTTCAGATTCCATAAATATGAATTCCGGAATTTAGGATTTAGGTGGTTATCAATTTTCGTTGGTTACTACTGACCAACTACAACATAATCGTCTTGCAAATCTATACTTTTCTACTTTGTATACTACATAATAGTACTTATATGTCGGCTACCCACCAATACTTCTGTTGATGTCTTCAGGTTTCAATAATGAGAACATTTAAAAAGATTATACTTACTTTAGTGTATGAAAATCATAAATTTGTATGTAAGGTGAAGCCACCCATTTCTAACCAACGCCCCATCAACAATCAATAGGGCGGGCAATAGGGTGCAGTATTTCCAACTAAGGTTAGAACAGATTTCCAAACGAAGCTAGGAATGTGTTTTTTTCCTTCTTTTCAAAGCATTACAAAAGAATCCAACCCTCTAGAGGGCCCTGAGTTTTTTTACTAATGTTCTTACTATTACCTGCTGCCCATTCAAAAAATAACATGTACAGCTCGTCATTACAATGACCACGTCGGCCAGACAGCGAGGACGTTGGCCTCAAGGCCATCATGACAAGTAAACGCTGACGTGACGTCTCCCGCGAGGTTCCACTATTTCCGTTGAAGCTGCGGAAGCTACGGAAACTGTTTTCTGAATTCATAGCTGAGTTTATAGTTGAATCTTGAATTTGTTCTGATGAGAAGGCTCCTCTCGTTTCGATTGTTTTCTTCTTTAGAAGATGGTGATTTTCATGCTCCTTTCGCGACTGATTTTAGTTACCAAATTGCTTTGTTTTGATTGAATGTACGCCTGTTTTTGCATTGAATCCTGGGATGAGTACGTAATCAGATGCTGCATTTTTTTTATGTATCTGGATTATCTTTGAGTGCGTCTATGCTGGTTCTTCTCGTGGTAAGTGGCAACATGAGAAGATTGTATCATAAAATAATTGTACGAGCTCGTTGGTAACTGTTCGGAACTAGTAAATTTAGGATTGATGAAATTGCTCTGGCGAGTGTAGTGAGCTATCGTGTGGATCAGTACTCTGGCTCAATTTAGGAGGAATTCAATTTGGGTTATGTCAATTTGGGCCACAAGTGTGTCGTTGCAATTCCATTCAGGATTGTGATGCTCATAGTATTCAGATTGAGTGCATTGTACTGTCAATTGCAAAATGAGGCCACCACGGTCTAAGGTTCAAGCTGTGACATTATACAATCAAGTTAATGAAGATGGTGTGTACATTCCTCAAAGATACGATGTGAATTCCTGGGTTTCATTAAGACCTGAGCATAGAGGTGAACACAGCAGAGATGCAGTGAAACACGGAGGGGATTCCGTTCAAGGATCATACAAAGTGCAGATCAAAGAATTTCGTTTGAGCCCTGGTTCTACGACAATTTCAAGTGTCCGGGTTCAACACGCATACATGTTTAGACAATTGGAGTTGGATCCCACGGTTCACTATTCAATGTCAAGCGGTTCAAATTGTAAGTCTATACCAACCTTTATTCATCAATTTTTTGCTTGTTTAATCTTACAAAATTCTAATAATAGTAGTTTCTGTTTGAGTTTCTATTTCAAGTTCTCGATTTCAGCTCTTATTAAATTACAATTCTGTCATTTCATAGATTTATACCCTTCAATATACGAAGACTGGATTCATCCTCAGAGCATCATCGGCGTTCTGTATGTCTTACATGCGGATATAGGGGAACCAGGAAGAGGAAGCAAGACCCATAAAGAGCTTCTGAATGACAGCCTTTTCTTTTACAATGCCATGTATTTTCCTCGAGAAGGAAACGAACAAATTAGACGTTTACAATTGATCCCTTTGCCAGGATTCGATGATCCCACATGGCCATTGCCGGATATGTCAACTTCTGAAGCATTTCGTGCACGTATGCGAGCTGATTTCCTAAGCTCTTTGAAGCCTAGTACAGGTAGCAGGCAAACACATCTCCAATGGTTCATACCCGTACCAGTGATGGTAGATCTGTTCTCAGAAGCTCTCAATATCCGCAAAACAACAACGTTATTTGTTTTTCCAGAAGTACCAGACTCGTTGTTATCATCTCTAATGGACGATGGTTGGGACATCAAGCAAATAGACGGAGCTGATTTGATAAAGTGCATAGTGGATCGGAAATCATTGGTTTTCAAGTTCCACATTGGCAGATCGACATTATATGCCAATTTTCAATTCAACCGCCAACGTTTCAATGGAAAGAAGTGGGAGCTGATGGACCAATGTGGTGTAGTAGAGGTGATCAAAATACCTTATGAATTCCAAGACTTACAAGGTGAAATTGAAGTAGGACGAGATTGGTCACTTACAAATGTCAGGCACGAGATTTCCATTGCTCTTGGATGTAACTGTCCAAATTTTGTAAAGTCCTTAACTGTCTCTAATGGTCCTTAATTATCTCTAACTAGAACAATTCTGATGCATGACTATAGATCAACAAACGGCAAGAAAAAACGCTTACTGCAGAGGAGTTTCTACCACCCCGAAGTCTCCAAATTCGAGCACTAAATGGCTAGGTCGGCAAACTGGAATCTTCTTGTGAAGATTGAGAAGCATGAGGTATCCATCGAGTACAATTATTCTTCCATTCGGCCCAATGTGCAGCTGCGCTTGAAGCAAGAGATCGTTCACGCCGAGCTTGAATAGTTGCTTTAATATCCTCTTGTTCCTCTGCTGATGGTTGTTTTTCTACTTCTTCAATGTTTCTGAAACGATGGGCTATAATACGATACCAATGTTCAAAGGTTTGATGCAATGCACTCTTTGTTTGTTGTTGACCACCTGCATGCTGGGTATGACGCTGGTAGGCAGCTTTGGTAGCGTGATGAGAATTCTCCATCCCTTGGCAGGACCACACGGAGAGCGATCCGTATTCTTCAACAAAAAATGGAGCGTGTCTGACGATGATATGCTGGAGTACATACGGTAGATAAGTTTTAGTACCTGTAGCTGCAGAGAGAAGAAAAAAACACCAACTTTGAATTCAAAGCAGGATGAGAAAGGAAAGATTGTATCTACCATGTATTGAGTTATGCGATGTTCACCGAAGCAAGTGACAAAAAGCCGACCCCACTTCTGGGCTTTAGCTCGGTATTCGTGTCTTTGATCGTTCGTCAAAGTCAATTTTGTGAAGTACTGTCGAAGATCTTGTAGGGCCTCCCACATGTCCATCTGACTTTTCTTTGCGTCTCCATTGTCCAAGAAATTGTGTGTAGCTGCCACTACGTCTTTCCAAACAGTGTTGGATCCTCCAGGCAAGGTACTTGGCTTAAAGAGTTTAGCGCAATTGGCTCCAGAGAGACTAGGTTTGTTAGGAACGCTATTTGATTTTCCTGACAATTCTGCATCCTTGAAGATAATCACGTTACCGCCATGCATTCCAATGGCAGATATAACTTTCTGCATGTCGTTAATTGCAGCAGCCTGTATGGTTTTATCACGAATTGTCCAAATAAACATGAAGTGAAGATGTAAAATCTTCTCAACTATTCGGTTCATAGCATGTAGAGTGCATATATGGACTCTGTCTAATGGGATCAAGAAAATTGGTTTCCAACGCATAAGAGTCCGAGCACCAACAATCGGTTTCTCATACACACTTGACGAGAAGAGGCCTCCATTCCATGAATTTGATCTTCTTATCATTGATGTAGTTGCTTGAGCTTGGGTCACAATGGCAAGCTTTGTTCTCTCCTGTAGACAATAAATGCAAGTATATTTGCAGTTGGCTCCATGTTGTAACCCGTACATGCATTTTATTGTTTTTAAGTCAACTGCTAAGTGCCAGCGCACTTTGAAGTCTCCCTACATCTGAAACTATCAGTAGTTGCCCAGATTCTTGAGCTCGGATCAACTCTGGAAATGTTGTTTGCTTGAAAACCCATTCAAGAACCTCGTGACATTCTTTTGGTACTTGAAAAGCTGCAAGCCATACCTCTCGTTCAAACTGAACGGAAAAGTACTTCGGATCAGTGGGAGAAATTGATGGATCTAGGGCACGATTCATTAAGGTAATCGACACTCTTTTCAATTTCTGTGCATGGATAATTTCTGCTTCATCAAGCTTGAGTACGAAGATGAGAGGATCTCCCTGTACTTCTGCAAAGCAATAAAACACGCATCCAAAATGAGGTCTAGCTTTCATAACAAACCCTAACTTAGAGAATTCAATACGTATCCATTTCAAAACAGTAGAAGAGTAGTATAATACCTGCTGTAGTAATCTTGTAAAGACGGACCATTGTTTGCTGAACTTTCTCTATGTCCACAAAGAATGAATTCCGAGAGGACAAGACAACCTTAGTTGGAACTTTGGTCTTAGACTTTGCTGGCTGTGCGATAATGAACTCATTCTCAATATGAGAATGTGAACTGATGTAGTCCTCCAATCTTGAATTCAAGTCCCTTCATAATAATGTAACCTGATGCGGATTTGCCATGCAACTAACCCGTAGGTTTCCACGCCCTACGACCTTCACAGCGCTACTGAATTTTTTGTGGTAAGCAGCGTAACCATTTTGTATTATACTATTTCGGTCACATATTTCAAGAACGTTTTCTGGGCCCATGATCTCTCCAATTTTATCAAAGTACTGATTTACAAGTTTTTCTCCGACTGGAATCATTTTCGGATCTTGCAACAGCGTACTAACTTCAGTTCTCGACAGCAAGCTAGCAAAAACACGACCGCTCTCTTCTTGGGCTGATTCGTCGCCATGCAATCGTTGAGTTCTACCCTCAATCATGTTTCGTTCATGTACAGCTCTAGCTGTTTGTGGTCCTACAATTGTACGAGCCAATCTCCGTACAAACTTCGCGTGTCCTCCTTTTTGTGACAAGGAAGACAGATCTCTTCGTTGCCGAATTTGGCTGCGATAGCCGAACGTAGTATTTTGCAGTTGATTCATTTTCTGAGTGAGGCGGGAGAGAGTTGATTTTGTTTTGTAGAGGTCTAATCTAACAGATTGCAGTTTAGCATTATGAATCTCTATCAGATTTTTTTTTTCAATTACATGCCCCTCTCTTACTGCAATTACAGCCACTCTCATATCTTCTCTCACGACTATTTGAGCATCAAGCTCTAATTGCATTTGTTGCATGCGATCCTTAGTTGAAGTCTTTTGCAGCTCTAAATTCGCAATAATTGACTGCAAATTCGGAACATCAAAGAGCCTCGATGATTGTAAGTCAATTTGACTTTGCAAGTTTGACACATACTCCTTTAGAAACAAAATTTCTACAACATAGCGGTCCACGTCCCTTTGGTAGCCTCCAGCACTATCTGATACTAGACTCTTGACGTATCCAAGCATGCCATTCTCTCCCTCCCCGACGAATTCTACCAAATCCTTCAAGCAATTCAACTTTGGACGCTTGCCTGTTCTAGGGTCATTTGGATACAAAGACCCGTCCATCCAAAGATCTATGGCAGTGAGGCCAGCCTTTCTCTTCTCCGAGAAGCACAACTTTGACACTTGTTCATGCAGGAATTTTCCTCTCTGAATTAGTGGTACATACTTGCCATCAATCGTTACCTGTGCTTTATAAGGTGGCACATTCGTAACATCCCCAAGTGCCATGGATCTCAATATAAACTACACTAAGTAGCTACACGTACTCTTCCTCACAAAACACATCACCTCAATAACCTGAACCTCAACAATTACTGTACTGGACAATTACTGAGTCCAGATTGGTGGATGTCCACGTCGGGACGACGATGTCTCTCCCGCTTTCTGCCTATCTCGCTATCAATCGAGCTATCGATTGAGCTGTGCAAGTAATCTGATCGAGCTGTGTAGTTGTGTTGTGCTTGCACGCAGCAATGAACATCGACAACAGTGCAGTATCAGCATCGACACCCAACCTGTACAAAATTTGAAGGCGGGAATGAAGAATTTCAAAGCTACAATTGTAATTAGGATACATGTTGCAAGTTCAGCTGAATGCAAGATAACCATTAGGCGGGATACATCTGCCAGGTCATACATCTCGCGCCAATTTTACCGCGCCTAAACTCCACAAGGACACGACTACGACAAGTCATGATTATGCTGCCCGTCCCTCAACCTAATCGCTACCACACAATCACTGAGATCATGGGCTGCCCTTTCTTGGAAAAAATGACAAGTATTGTTATCATTACAAAAGAATGTCCTCAAAGTGAGAAGTAGTGAGTCATTTTTAATATTGGGATGCAGCCCCTTATAGGGTCCAACTTTTTTGTAACGATTGGACTATTTAGTTCATGACACATGTCCCAAAGTAGTGAGCAAGAAAGTAAGAAGCAATAAATAGGAAAGTAGTTCTTGAATGATCAAAATGAAAAGAGTCTAGACATTGGCTTACAGTCAAAAGTACTTTTTGCCTCCCAAAGTTCATAGTAATTTCAGTTCAAGCAATAAAATTACCAAAAAATTTGCAATCCTCGTCATTTCTATAAAATGAATGCGACTACAAAAATATTTGTTTTTTGCCTTGTACTACTCTAGATCATGTCCAAAATTGTGTATTTGATTGGTTTTGGACACCTTCACCTTAACCCCTAAATGCCCAAGGCACCAAAATCTAATTTGTGTTTGCAAAGCTTTGAAGTTAAATAAAACCTAACCAAGTTGCTATTTTTAGTTGTTTATATTTTTGGAAAGTTCATCTTGAAATCTAATTTTAGCATCAAAAATCTGATCCTGAAAATAAATGATAGTGATGGCCTGTAATTCAAATTGATTTAATTTGAATGTTTACTTACCTTGCACATTGGTGATCCTTGCTTGCTGATCCTACTCAGTCACCTTTCAATTCTCTGATCCTCTTGGTATGACACGTGGCACTCAGGGATTGCCTGAGACCCCTCTCCCAGGATGCTATTGTGTCAAGGCACCATTCGCCGAGACCCCTACATTGTTCCCTTGACTGCGTTGCCGGTTGTTCCTGGCCACTCCCGGCTGTGTTCCTTGACTGTGTTCTCTTCACGGATTGGTTCAGTGGTCCTTGATTTTGAAGGGAAAAAACTGTATATAAAACTACCACCCACTAAACTTATCCTTGATTAGCTTAATACTAATAGACACTAATTCTAAAATTTAAGACTTAATTACCCTCCTAACACAACACTACACTAATAATGTTAATTAGTGTTCGTAACACTAATTACGAACTTGAACACTAAATGTCAATTGAATCAATAATGTGTACACACTAAATTTCAACTTAACTCTAATTGCCATCACCCATGATGTTTTACACCTTCCAAATTTTACAAAGTTGACATTTAGTGTTTATTGAGAGTACCACTCTTTTCCAATTTCAAAAAAACGAACCATATTTTATAGACTTTGGCACAAAAATCATGAAACAATGAAGAAGACATTTTCAAAAAGCCAACCATTTTATTACAAACATGTGTCCATTGCATATAGTGCAAAGCACTAGAAAATATTTCTAGGGTGTTCTAATAAAATTAGGCACTTCTTGACCTTGGATTTGTCAATTTGTTGTAGATGAGGAAACAATTGGTTCACATTCCATGAACCATCAACATCTAAGGCCATGCCACAACGGATCATGGCCTTCCTGGCATAAGACATATTGCCAAAATCAACTTGCCTATTCACATCTTCTACACTATCCGCTGCCAATTGCAAAAAAAATCTCTTACCTGGATTTGTCAATTTGCTAGACTACTGATTGTCTTCACGAGGGATATTTTGCCATGCATTTGATTGAATCAATTCAGTCTTTTTGGCTTCCCAACAAGTAGTCTAAGCATCCTTTATCTTTGAAATAATAAAGGTATCTGCAGGTTGGCATAAGTGGGTGGAGCATGGAGGCAAATACCTCAAAGTGGTATTCTTAGTTGCTAGAACATCTCTCAACACTAGAGTTATCTTATGCGTAGTAGAATTATCTACTCATACAGTTTTCAACCATTGGTGAAGGTCAGGTTGAAAAGCACGAGCTTCCTTAAAATACTCAGGGAAAATAGATTGATCCATCCAATCCTTTGAACTAGTCCTATATGAAACTCCAGGGATGTTATCCTCCAATCTCCAAATAGGATAGCTTCTATTTTAATTTGTAAAAATCAACATAGGAGCTTCAATAGTTGATCTACGACCTCCAGAGACTCTGACCACCATGGTCATAGACTTTCCACCTGAAACTACCTTAGTATATTTCACCGTGGTATCTCTCCGAAAACCCAATGTCCGGCCATTGTCAACATTGACAACAAAGTGTGTCTCATCTATATTTTCCATTAAATTCTCATCCAAAACATTGGATTGGAACCCTCTCTACAAGACTCCTAAATAAAATGCAGTTTGCATTTCAATTTGAAGTTCCTTCTCAAGACTACAAGAGAGCCTGTTGCGTTGTGATACGAATACAATGTTATGTACTCCCATAAACTATTGAATCCAACTATGACACAATTTGCTGGTGAGCAATTTCTAGTCTATAGGATCAATGGATTCAGCGGTATAAATTGACTCTGGACCCAGTAACACCTCTAGAGCCAATTCTAACAAAATTTTGGAAGAAAATTTCACACCAGATTTTCAAAGTCCTTCGAAAGCCTCCAGGACCCTTGAATACAGCCATTGGACCCAATCAGAGCGCTTCTTGCCACGTCCTGTCTTGGCTTTGAAGTGGAGTCTCTTCTGTTTGCCAACTTGATTGTGGTTGCACATTAATTATAATTCTTCATCAACTTCAATGTAGTTGCCTCGTTGTTGCCACCATCGTATAGCTCTTACATAATTGGCAGCTTTCTGACCTCGAAAGTGCTCAGGAAAAGCTTGAATAGTGCGTCCATTGAAGCCAACAAGTCTGTGAATTGCTTCATCTTCTACCATCCATGCAATGACTATTTTTCGGTTGAGAAGAGTGGAAACTTGTTGCAAGCATCGTGAAGAGGTGTTGACAGGAAGAACATGAAGAGGTGGACGACCTACAAAACGACATGTAGAAAACAAATCATATTTAAAACAATTCTTCCTCAATATATTATTCAACAAATATTTTCTCTTAAGCATCTTTTAAATTGAAAACCATATTACATTAATTCAAAATTGAATTGAGAAGTGAACTAAGTATTAAATTTAGAATGAAATTGACGGTTTAAAATGGAATTCAAAAAAATTTAGAGAACTAAAAATTTGATTGACAATTCAAAATTGAAAATTAAATGAATAAATTTAGATTTGAAATTGAAAGTATTGTGATGCTTTTTAAATTTAAATTTGAAGTTACTATAAATTCTTAATCCTTAATTTTCAATTTGAAATTATTGTAAAATTATTGCAATGAACTCATGAATTTGAATTAAGAATTAAGAATATGATACTCTAGAATTTAAACTTAAAATAAAATTGAGAATGTAAAACTGACTTCTAAATTTATATTCAGAAATACATTTGTAATTTAAAATAAAAATAAAAAACAAGCAAGATCTTGAAGTTTGGATGCTAACATATAAAGCAAGTGATCGCAATAATTCATTGGATTTGAGAATTTAGTCAAATTTTCAAAATTGTATGGATAGAAAAATTCTTGATGCTTCAACATTTTGTTTAATTTCAATCCACATAATGAAGATTGTGCAATAAAAGATTGGTTGCCTAAGCTACATTCACTTGTACGATGTGTATACCATTAAAGGTTTATGAATTCATGAGTTCATTGCAATATGAATTTGAACTTGGAAATAAGCTTAATCACATTGATCATGCAAGTATTCGTAGTGAATGAATTGATTTCATAATTTCATTATGTAAATGGAATTCTAAGCAAGCAGAATTTATGAAATCAACACTACAAAATATTGCAATTAAATTCAAGGCATGTATTGAAGACGGTGCACCTACATGAAGGGGGTCGACATTGACAAAATGGTTCGCTGGAGCAGCAGGGCGGTGTGGGGGATTTGCTCCGCTACCAATGTAAAGATTCTCGTTGTAGTTGTCCTCTATGAGTCTACCAACTGGGATGTCCACAACATGGGCACAGTGGAGGTCTGCGTTGAAGACAGTAGGGTATGGATCTACTGAGGTATTAGACTGTTGTCTTTCCGGCACTCTGCCAGGATCATTGAGATCCACTGGAAGAACAAAAGCCACGTGGGTTGCCATCTAAAGATTAGCTTGAGTAAGAATTTGCAATGTGATTGTAGTGTAACCGCTTAGTTAATTTGCAAAAAAAAGCCACAAACCTATCAGAATGACGCAAAAAACATCCATAACCTCAGGTAATTTAACAAACTAAGTACACCAATCAATTGAGGCTAAGGTATGTGCACCCATAATGAACACAAACATCTAGATCTTGTAGTGAAATAAAACTACAGAACCAAAAATCATCACAATTTATCAAAAACCAATTAATTCAAAAAGCGTAATACTTGGAAATGCAACTCTGTGTACACCCGCAATGTCCTTACAGGGTTGAGCCAAGCAGAGCGGAGAGAGACAGGCGGAGCGGAGAGAGACAGGCGGAGCGAAGAGAGCAAGTCAGAGAGGAGAGGTGGTGGAAGCGGAAGGCAGCGAAAGGAAAGGTGGTGGAAGCGGAAGGCGGTGCATTGATTTCAAGTCCTACAATACTGCCAACACTAAATGGAAAGTGGTTGGAAACTGGTGTTCAAGGGTAAACATTGTAGACTACACTAATCTTCATTAAACACTAATTAACATTATTAGTGTACCGTATAACTACTCTTTTGAGGGTTTTTGCGCGGGGGGGGGGGATTTTTCAAACCCCAAGACTCATTTAACACACTCCTAAATTCTAATGTTTGGGGGGCTTTTAATTGTCTTTTCTTCTAATTCTACTTGAAAGCAAATTCTATCTAATCATGTAAAATTCCACAACACTAAGTAAAAGGAAGAAAGTTGAGAGAGATGTCACTATATTGGGGAAAAATGAAAAGGAGAAGACAAAACAAACCTATGAGCTTTAAATACTCAAAGCAAGTCAAATCTTCACCAACCAAATTGCATCTGTATTATAGTGATTGGAGGAAATGAGAAGTTTGAATTTCCATCTCAATGAATAGCCCTTGGCCACATGGAAAAGGCCACATGAAAATGATTTAGTTTAACCCCTAAAACCTTGAGGGTGTTTTCTTTTTGTCAAAAACCACTCAAAACTACCATTTTTGTTGCATTCACCTAAGAAAAGCAAAAAATAACTTTTTCAAAAATTTAATTGTAGGATTTTGTACTTAACTTATCTAAAAACATGTGGTAAGCATTTCATCAAATTTGACTACATAGATTGCAAGATATTTGCATCCAAAGTGAAGAAAACATGTTTTTTGCAACTTGTTTGACTAGATTTTTTGGCTTTGAATCTTTTTAACTAAAAGTTTTTGTACTATTGATTTTGATTTTTAAAGTTTTTATGTTGAATAGTTGAGTTGAGAATCTAAGAAAAAAATTCAATAAATTTTTTTTTAATTTTCACTTGTTAAAAAATTATTAAATAGAAATAGGTTAAAGATTGAGAGAAAAAACAAATCATTAATAGCTCTAAGATGAAATTGAAATACAATAATTCCAACAATGAGATTGTTTTAGAAAGCAAACCTAACCTTGTCTAACAATTTGTTTTGAAAAATTGTCAAAAATTGCATTCAAAAATAAATCCTATAAGTTATTTTTTCAAAAATATGCTTAAACAGCCCAAAAAACTAAAATTATCCATAACTTTCTCATCACTAATCCAAATAGAATGAATCAAAGCTTTAAATGTGAATAAAAATATAAAATTTTAGGAAATTTTTAAAAAAATTATTTTGACATTTTTTTATTTTTTTGTGCTGCCCGTTGACCTCCATTTTTGACTTATTGTGCCATAACTTTTTTCTTCTGGGCACTAATTGAAATAAGAATTATACATCCTCAAAAAAAATTCAAAAATATTCACTACAAATTGAGGCAATAGGAACCTACTTGGATCCAAAGTGTCCCCTGATGGGACAAACAATCCTTTAGGGGTTAAATACTTTCTAGCCCAAACTTTTAAGGTCAGAACTTCACCATGTGGGGGCAACTCTAGTAAAAATTTTGTGGAAATGGTAACAAAAGGTATCCCCTATAGTTTTGAAGTATTTTTTTTTATAGTAAGGTTTACTTATTTAGTGGTTTGACCAACACTTTAAAAATGATAGACCAATACTTTGTTGTACAATGAATTTTGGCCAAATTATAGTTTGGAAAACTTTTGGCAAAGTCAAAACTTCACCACCTTAAATTTTTCAAACTTAGTACCCATTGTAATTCCCACAATTTTAAGTTAGTACATGGCTACAAGTCAAGGGCTCTAGGGAGATGCCACTGAATTGGAGAATGTCACACAAGGAGCTAGTACAATGTCATGGAATGATTTAAAAGCAACATAACTTAAGAAAATTGACTATAACAAGACTTTGAGAGACTACCACAAACAACTCTCTCCAAATGACTCAATTTTTTTTTAAATCAAGAATTTGGGGACCAAACTTCCCAAATTCAAACTTAAAAAAAATGCTAAGGTTCCAATTGATGGCATCACTAGAATTTGGTTGGAAGGTCCTTAAGTGTTGGTATGAAACTTAGAAAACTTAAAGGAATTAAGAATTTGGAGGACCAAACCTCCCAAACTCTAATAAGCTCAATTTGGGAGACTAAACCTCCCAAAGAGTAAAGTAATGAAATCAATCCACTTGTAGGGACCTCCACATCCTTCGAGAATATGAGTACATACTCAAAAAACAAAAAAAATATAAGAATGGCTTTACAACCTTGGGTGATTGCAAGAAACACTTGTACTATTTTCTGTCACACGTTGCGGGCTGAGTTGTTTTTTGACCATAACTTTTGTGTTTTAACTTCGAATGACTTAAGATTTACAAGGAAGGTACTCATGACTATCCTACAACTTCCTTGATTTTTTGGTAATTTTCAAAAATAATTTACTATCCAAAAATAGGCCCGAAATAAATGTCACACGTGCCAATTTGGAGGTTTTTAGTACTTTTGAGTACCTTTTTCATATACCCTACATCAATAAAATTATATAGAGTTCTTCCTTACATATAAATACAACTTTTCACCAAAGGGTTTTTAAAAATAATTAATTTTGTGTGGTGTGGAAGTCTATGAAGAGAGCTTCCTTCTGCTTGCATTTTGAAACATATAAAATATTATTTTTGTAAGTTTTTTGGTGAATGACCATCTTCATAAAGTTCTTAAAAATGTCCACTTTTTATTTTTTGTGTTTACTTGTTTTTACTATTTTTAACTAATTTTCACATCAAAAGTCCTATTTTCTTGAGATTTGGTACTTTTCAAGTTCTCCTAGTTAGAGAATTTTCCTACACATTTCCTTCCCTGCAAACCTTCATTTTAGAAGTATATACATAATTCATATTTTTTTAATTTAAAAAAAATTAGTTTTCTATTTTTAAAGTACTACAGAAGAAAAACCATGAGTACTGTGAAAACGCAACAAAATCGATAGGTGTTTCTTGCAATCACCCCCTTGAATATCACATTGACAATGTGTCAACAAGCAAAAATCACAAAAATGGAGGTGGAGATACTGGAAACAATGGAAGAGAGGCCTTTTATACTTTCCCATGGCCACCCTTTCCCTTGTTTACCAGTTGATATTTTCCCAAATTACCTAGATATTTTCCTAAGTTATAAACATTTTGGAAACTAATCCTAATTAATCTAAAGATATTTAAAAAAATAATCTTTCAATTGTTTAATTTTGCATTTTGCATTTAATATTTGAGATCTTGTCCAAATCAAATCTTTGATTTTTTCTAAGATATTTCTAAAAATACCTTTAAATTATTGCTAATTATGCTAAAAAAGTCAAATCTACTACTAGATCCTCTCTATCTTTTAGCCTTTTAGGGAACAAGTCTAAATAAAAAATCGATTGTACCATTCTATCCACAAGGTCCTAATTACCTGGGGGGTGCACTTAGTTCTACTGCAACAAACATGCAAACAAGTGGTTTCTAATAAACTATAATTTTAACTTCAAATTTTGAGTATTGCTTACTAATGAATATAGGATTCTACTCCCAAAATTTCGAACTCAAATAAAATATAGAATGATTTCTAGAAGAGGTAAAAAAACGCACTAAAATGGCATGTTTTTTTAACTCAAATATTTTTAGACAATTTTTTCTTATAGGGGTGTGAAAGTTATTTTTCAGTTCTACAATGTATATTTTTTACTTCAAAAATTTGTAACTAATTATCATTAACAAATAAAAATATCAATAATTCAGAACATAAAATTTTAAAGTAGAAAAATCAATTCATATTTTATTCATTTAATTTTATTTAAAATTCAAAAAGTATATAGGGACCCAAAATTTTGTTTGGACACTAACATCAAAAGAAGGAGGAGTGCACCCCCCAAGCCTAATTAGCCACAAAATTTCCCACTCTCTACTTCCAGGCCATTCCGGTTCATAAAAACCACTAACAATAATTTTTTTTTAAATCAAAAATTCCAACTATTGAAATTTGCATTTTAAAAAGAAACTAATTAACAAGGGCTGTCTAGAAGGTTTACATGAGTAAGAAAAGTATTTTTATTTACAACATTTGGATATTGTAAGCCCTTGGTATGCTGGTCAATCCACCGCCTACTTGTAAATTTTCTTGGAATTCAATGTTGTTGTTGCCAGTTCTATAATTTGCCAATGTCAATATGCCTCCAAACTTGGTGGGGTCCTTTATTAGCACAAATAAATCAATTTTAATTTTTAGTGGAATTTTTCCGCAATATGGGTAATTTTTATGAATTTACAAATATGTTTAAAGGTAGTTGAATGACTTCCTACAAAGTCATCAAGGTATTTCAAAAAAAATTTGAATAACTTTAAGGAAGTTTCCAAAATCAAAGTGCAAGTTCAATTCTTTCTTTGCACTATTCATAAGGAGTCTAAAATTATATACTCCTTTATAATTTCCACCCAGAGAGAAAATCATTTTGGTAACAAGGAATCTTGAAACAACTAGCTCTGATGTTAACTCCTGGCATGCTCTTAAGCTAAAAGCACCTCTCTATGTGCTCCTGTCACTTCTCCCTTCGCCTCATTTGCATTCTAGCTCAATATTTCAAAAGTTACTGGTAGATAAGAATTGACTAATCCAAATTCTTCATGAATTGGATGGTAATTTTTCCTAGACTCTCTAAACCTAAAATGGATTGTTTTCATTTAGCGAATTTGCTTCATATACTTTTTAGGGCTAGTTTTAGCATGGGACAAGACACTAGGACTAGCTAACTTTTTGACTCTAAATTCTCTTGGAATTGATTAATCAACTTTGCAAACTTTTAATTAGATTCTAGAAATGAAAAAACAAGGTGTTTTAAGCATTCTACATTTTTAAAAAGACCCCTCACTGCATTAGTAGGGACTTCTACCAAATCTCACTCAAATTCTCTTTTTATGCATTTTTTCACATAAATATATTCAAAACTAGACAACCCCCCTCCCTCCAAAAAACCTAAGTTCCAAGTGCCAACTTAAAGGCTTACAATTACCTTGGAATATTTAATTGATAATCCCTCAATCTCACAAAATGATATGACTGAAATCCATGGATTAGTGATAGAGCCATATGGAAAGTAGTTTATCAATAAAACAAATTTGTTAATGAGTCAAAGAAGTAATAAACAATTAAGTAGTCAATTGAGTAATAAACACTTAAGGAATCAAAGGGAGTTGTCATTACCCAACGAAGCTAGTATACGAGCATAGAGCGTAGAGCATGGAATTGGAGCATGGAGCATTGATTTAGGGCCTTTTTCTGTAATTTGGTGCGGTAGAAATTTATGTATTTATTTATTTTGTTGAATTTGGGTGTTTAGCTTCAAAAGTCAACTAAAAATTTTGGGCTTTAGTTCCATAAATCAGCATACTTTAAGGTAATAAAAAGTCCAATCTCAAAATTTGGGGATTTAAAAAGTCTAACCTCAAAAGTTTAGGGTGGACTACAATCTGAATATGTATAGAAATATTTTAGGACCATTGACCACATGGAGAGAAGGGTTATATTGATTGAACTTAGAAGAATGGTTTTATTATTGTTGGTGCGTAACTTCAACAATGACATTGGACACCTCCTACGGTGGGATTATGACTAACCAATTTGTGTAGGGGATTGATGTTTTAATGCTATATCAATTTATTGGTTCATGTGCCAAAGCTTAGTGGCTTGTCTTTCGAGTGGATAGTGAGACTGTCTCACTATCCACTCCCACAAAAAAAATGAAATTGAATTTTCTTACCTCCCACCAATAAGCTCAAACTTTTATTATATTAAATTTAGCTTTTTTCCTCCCCTCCTGCCCTTCTGTAATTTTCAGGTGGGGCTAGGGGTAACATTTCATACGGGATATATCCGTATCCGTACCTCATACCTCGTATTTTGTATATATACCATATCGTATTTATATTGCATTTGAACTATATTCCGTATCTCATCTTCGTACGTATTGGATTTGTATCGTATTTGAACTATATCTTGTATCTCGCATCCGGACCGTGTCTATATTATATCGTATCTGGTCCTGTAAAGTATCCCTACCCGTATCTAGATCAACGGCATGGGAGGGAGAAAGGAGTTTGTTTTCTTTAAGGATTGGCCTTTCAATTGCCTAGACGGAAGGGGGGAGAGGAGATGGAGGAATAGGAAGGTTTCAGTGGATAGTTAGGATTTAAGGCTTTTTGCCAAAGTGGCCCAAGAAGATAGACGCCTCAAAGTTATAAATGTTATGGCGGGCAATTGATTGGGAATATTTCAAAATCAACTAAATAGATGACTTTGTCTACATTTCATGCAAAAATCCATTGAACATGTAAGAAAAAAGGTGTTCATGGTTATGTATCCCAAATTGAATGAACTTCTGAATGAAGTATGTCTTGTAGATGTTTAGACTAGGGTTGCTTTGAAGTTTTACAAAGTAAAACATGATAACTTTATATTCATGCCCCCATAACTATGAAAATGAACCTATCACCGTGGATCCAAGACAGGAGACCCTAAGTCTATAGCAAAAAAATTATTTGGGTGTGAACCTATAACCGTGGTATCAAGACACATAACATAACCTTTCACCACGGTTTTAGGGTTTAGGGGTACCCCTATAACTGTGTTTTTTTGATCTCAATATAATTGGGGACCTCAAACCGTGAAATGACCCTTCAAAAGTGAAGGACAGGCATACTTCTAGGGTGAGGGTTCAATGTTTACGGTATTTATTATTGCCTTTGTGTCTTGTTTATTGCACATCTGTTAACTTTTTATAGAGGACTATATTTAGGATTTAGAGCATTGGGTTCAGGGTTCATATAAACTTTTTATTGTTGGATGCACATCTGTTTATTGTATTGAAAAATGTATGGTTAGGTGAACAATTTAACTTAAACTATTGAACAACTGTAGTTAGAATGCTTGGGATTAGGCTAACATTTCCATGTGATAGGGTTAAAATGATTAATTAAGTTCATCCATGCCCAACCACTTTACCAATTTATCATATAAAAGGCATTAGCATGTTGAAAAACTTCCTATCAATAACAATGAATTTCAATTATGTTTGCAAGTACTATATTGATCAATAATTACTACTCATATGTATTGCAAGGGTTTAGGTAACGGCTACCAATGCTAGCATGAGATAGTACTAATAAAAAATGGGTTTACAACCATAGCAAGTTCAGGTAAATGTTGCAAACTTCTGAATGCATAAGGTGACCACCTCTAAGTACCTCTGCCGTTATCCTACCATATTCATTGTAAAAAGTGAATTCAGTCAAGGTCATTTTCAGTGGATTGGGACGAGGGAAGGCCATTTTTATTTTGTCGCAATTATCAATACCAATCTAAACAACCTTCTATGAATATTTTATATCCAGAGATATATACAAATCATACTAGAAAGTGTGGGATGGGCAATCACGCATGATAGTGCAAGGTGCAATGGACGAATGACAATTGAAATTCAGTAGTGGCCCTTTTACTCTCACTACAATTCTTACGTGAAACAAGTTTGGAGCACATCATCCAAAGGTACACTGCAATATGCTAGCGTCAACCGTATTGAAGGATAACTGTGTACTAATTGGATTTCAGCTTTAAGATACCACTCTGAAGTATGCGTTTCACTTCATTAAAGCTAAAGCTTGGAGCATGAATAAAAAGATCTACTTCTGCATCCAATTGGCAAACTCCAATGAACAAAAAGTACAAGTGCTTGCAATTAGCCCATTGCCCTCTTTTTCCTAGAGCCTTTCTTGACATCTCCTTGAAATAAGGGCAAGTGCATTCAAGAAATGTACTTATAGTGATCATGTAATGTTCAATGGCAGGCGGTGTACCTGAGTCCAGTGCAATGATGCATCCGAAGCCCAGATGTGGTACCATAGTAACTTCACGAACCACTACTTGCATTGTGAGTGCGGAGGCGCAATTGTTTGCTTGCTTTGTTGTAGGTGCTTTTGGATTCCTCCGAATCTTCTTTCCTGACCGTGTGCTGGGGTGCTCTGCGGGTGACTCTGGAACTTGAAGTCCCAAAACATCAGGGGGCAAATCATGATTTCCAAATAGCCTACGAGGAGAAATTTCAAGACGCTGCAGAAGACGGAACCCTGCATTTTGAAGATCTAGGATCTCTTTGGGTGTAAGATTGATTCCAACTTTCACCGGCCAAATGTTTGGTACTTCCGGTTTTGATAGAACCCATTTTCGTCGAGAACCTTTGACGCACCACGATATATCATCATTGCAGAAAAAAAATTGCATTCTCTCAATCCTATTTTTCTTGTAGTTGTCCATGCTGCCGGTGTATGTAGGTGCAGTTGTTCCCCTATTGCCTTGCACTATTTTTGCAACACATTTTTTTCGCGTAATGGCCTGCAATGCAAAACATGCTTTTGAAGACGTCTTAGGCAAGCAGGCAATATGCCATTGAGACTCATTACAAACTGTTTCTTAGACGGTCCTCACTTGGGAGGCCACCTCAATTGCAGGAATTGACCTTGTCTTAGGTGACTCCAACAAATCCGGATAATCTTCATGCGTCACAGGCCATGGTTTTTCAGAAATCCGATCCAAGGAAATGACCGGTGTGGGTGCAGGGGTGGCCCTCGTTCCAACCCGGGGTCGGGAGAAATTCACTTTGTCGGGACGATGCAAGTCATATTGAGAACCAGGTGGAAGATTGGGCATTCGCTTATTAGATCCAAAAACTTCCTCGCCTTCCAAATGGGGCTTCCTAGTGCAGTACTCATTGACACCTGGTACAGATGCCATGGCATCGTTCAATCCTTTCGGATTACCAGTACGTTGGGCATATCTCTGTGCTACACGAAGCAATAGTTCTTCTTTTCCTGGATCAGTTCCCGGCTTCTCACCTTTTAGAAACTGGTAATATCTAACCATTTGCATGAACGCTCGAACATAGTCATCTACGGTGGCGACGTACAAATCAGAGCCACGTTTTCCAAATTGTTGCAACCATTTGTTATGGACGGTCTCCGCGAGGTTGCAAGTAGGAATGAGTCCAAGTTCATCTTCAATGAGTCCTTGTTCCGGGGAGCATGGATTAAAGCTACTACAAATGAAGAGGACTAATATTTCCTGGATTTAATGTCTACGATTAGGGTTGTTATATGAAGTACTCGAGAAACTGAAGATAGAAAGCATAAAAAAAATAAATGATTAGCAATGATAGAAGATAAGATAGGAACATGAACCCTATCTTGAAAAAACAAACAAACGAGGGATACGGTGATCAAGAATCTTATAGTGTCCATGAATGCTCCCCATTGCCTATATCGGAAGTGCCAAAACGCTAACCACAACTCCAGATAGCGAAGCCCCTCCCCGGTTGTGGCTCCGGATGAATGCCACCACGTTCGAATTGCATGAAACCTAGTCTCTGCCTCTGCTAAGGAATTTGCATCCTTTATATTGTTTGCATAGCTTCCGATGCTGGTCTTGAAGGTCACTGCAAATGTCTGCCTTCGTGTATTTCTCCATTGACTGAGTCCAATGAAATAAACATGTATGTTCTCGATTGGGCATGGGCTCGGTTGGGTCACCACTTCCATAAACTATGCGCACCGCATTCCAGTTTGCTTGTGCCGAATCAACCATGAAGCCCTTAAAATAGGGCAAGGTATATCTATGTCTACCCATCACGACGTTTAAGTTTTTCCAGAAGTTGCATTGGGCAACTACATCTTCTGACTGCATATCGCTAATTGCAATAGTCATGACACGGCAATAGGTCGTGTCATAAACATGACACACAATTGTAGTCTAGAGCTTCACTCGCCTAACATGATCAAACATGATCCATGCGTCCTCAAGGTCACCACCAGGTTGCATACGGGATACCAAGTCCACGCCACTTCCAGGGCCAACCTCGGACATTTTGAACACAAATACTTTGTTAGAGTCGGATCCCTGATCAGGGAATTTGTTCTCCTGCACAAAAGCCCAATTGCTACAGCCATGAAGCTTTGTGATGCTGTCCATCACTCCAAAGCGCCGGAAGTACTTGAACGTATTGACTTCATTGCGAATACTTGGGGAACTCATGAATTTGCATTTCTCCAGAACTGGCATCAATTCCTGGAGACCAAATAGGGTAGGTGTAGCTTCTTCGGGTTGAAGTAGCATCTCTTGAAGGAACTCCTTGCTAGCTTCCATGATGATAGCGGAATTTGTTCCAGACGGGTTCCGCTCAACTTGGTCTCATATCAAGGACCGAGTTCTCTCCTTGTACTCCCGGCAGTCTCCATCTCTTACAGGGTGGTTGTGAATACCGAAATGAACACAAGTTCGAGTCATGTCCTGTGACCCAACTACTATACATAATAGATTTTCGCAGGACAACTACCAATACACGATGGAGCAGTTGAACAAATCTTGCATGTGATACTGGAACCAAGTGGAGGAATATCACGAACCTCAAATGGAACAGGAGAACAACCATCCCATTCAGTCTCGTTGATGAGAGCTACACGGTGCTTTCGAATTAGATAGTCACAACTTGGGTTGTCACATCGTAGGTGGCCTACGTAAGACGCCAACCGAAATGTCAAGCCATCTGCATTCCTTATATTTGTCATATGAAGATTTGTTCAAACGTGACCATCATAGCGTTTCTCCATTCCAGTGAGAAGCTTAGCCTAACTGTGAATTCCCGAAACATCTCTGACGGGTGCTAACTCAAATATCACATCACCATTGAACGAAGGTGGAACAAATTGGACACTACAAATTCTAATTGAGTTCCAATTGACCCTCTTGAACGGGTTCCTAGAATCCTTCGTGTGGCATAGCTTTTGCAAACATGAAACAGTTGAGGACGCACGGGAAGATGAATAGATGATGATAGTGTAACTATATCTGGAGAAGGCGAGAAGGATGAGTACGCCCTACCAATTGTAAGTGACGATGTTGGTTTCAAAAGTTTGTAGGGTGGAGATGAACCATCAGAGTCGTCACTGCCAATGGTAATCACCTCCACACCAGGCTCAATTTTCACAATATTCTCGAAAGTACTAGTCCTAGAAACTCTAGCGGATCCCTCTGCATTGGATGCTCCTGCACACGACTACGGTAATCCATATGTTAAATACCTACCTTCATGCAAATGCCATTGCCTAACAAGGCCACACACAGAGGGCTCTTGACCTATAGTATGTGTCAGTTCACCACTTATACTATCAAATACTTCTTCGTCAATATCTAATGAGTTCTCTGCAAGTAGGAAACGGGCACTCAAATGAGACGAACTGACAACAGCATATTCCAACTCGCCCACAGGAAATGAAATCGGAACACATTCTCCATGTACCCTCACAATTGCCATTGAAGATCCTGTCATGCTATCAGTCAAAGCAATGCATCATTCCTACACCTCTTCAGGTTGTACAATCCAAGGGTGAAATGACACTATAACTGGAGACTATATTTCATACAAAACATTAGCGCAGAAGTATTGAAATGCTCTGAATAACAGATTCAAAATCTATAATAGAATGAAAGTAATACATTTATATCTTGATACAATAAATACAACATGTGAATAGTGAATACTAGTAGTAACTCAACATGTACAATATAGTATGAAAATGGCGGCTCACAAACTAAAAAATGTCAGAAGAACAATGATTAAATAGGGCATTAAATGTATTGGGTATACCGTTAATACATGTCAGGCAGGTCTGTGTAAGTATTCCCTAAGTACAGTGATATATATGAGAGGCTTCTGTAGTAAGGAAGCACAGTCCACTTAGTATAGTGAAATTGAATCTCAAGAAAATTCATCATAATCATTTGCATTTTCAAGAAAAATATACCCGTTATAGATAAACGAATACACTGACCATAATAATAAGTCACCCATCAAGTACTATTAAGGGATATTATATATGATATCGCAGATATGGAGGATTTTGAAGATATGCAGATAAATCTTATATTGGAAATATACGAGGTTACTTCACTTTGATCCCAAGATTGTACCCCTCCCAAGACCCTGAGCAAATAACCATAATATGTGCTGTAATCAAACAATGGTACCTACTACCTACACTGAATGCATCAAATATTCAATTATATACTACCCTCACTACTTTGAAGAAAAAATTGGCCACAGAACAAGTACTCTAGAATATTTAAGGTGACTAAGGTAACCTCAGTCAAGAGGAACTCTAATGTCTACAGATAAATACCTAAAAAAATCATATTGCTCATAGGTATCAACTGATATTTCTACTAAAGGATTTTCATTGCTGACTTTTGAGAAGCTCAAAGTATAATGGTAACCCTTAGCCAACGAAAACTCTTTGATCCTATTTAAGAAGAGAACCACAATTCATGGACATTATAAATTAGGATTTCATAATATCCATCAAGAGCATCCGGGTTCATTGCAATCAAAACGTAAATAGTATGCATTGAAGGGCACCAAGGTATACTTTTTTCCATACTAACTGGAAATTGCTAATCCATATAATGCAATGCGAAGAGAAAAGAGAGCTACTTGAGGTAGGAATATTCATTGCTAAAGAACTGGGATAATACCCTTTGATGCAACCGTAGTTAAACCGTAGTTCCCAACCGTAGTTCCCAGCCATAGATCCCAAACGTACTTCCCAACATAGTTACGACCGTACTTCCCTAGCAAACCCTAACCTTGAATGAGAGAACAGTAGTACATGACATACCTTGGCTACCGCGCAACTCCGTTGCCATTGCATCCTCGGGTCGTCACCTTGCCCTGTCCACACACCTTCTGCCGTGGTCGTGATCCTGGCCTCGCTGTGTGCAAAGGGCAATTTGGTAGGTCCTCTAACACTTGCTGTCTACTTAACTAAGGCATTCCATTATTTAGTGTTATGAGTTACTCTTGGATTTCTGACATGTGGAAGCAATTCTGTGTTGCTCCAAGGTCTTCGGTGATGGATCGAATACTACGTCCGCGAAGAAATCAAGCTGGAGAGAATACCATGTAGCCACTTGCGCAAGAAGTCTCCGTCGTCGCAGCCCATGTACGCTGAAGCTCAACATACTTGCATGTCGCATTTTACTACAACCTGGATTCCGGGAGTTGACGTTTAGGGCATGAATGGGAACCTGGATAAAATCATGCAGGCCTCCCGATGTGAAACCCCTCTCTCGGGACCGAGACAGCACTTGAGGGTTGGGAGCCATGCATGATTATCGGAAAAAGAATCATTCTGGTGCATGTATTGAATCTTGCGTCCTCCAGCATCTATTTCTCGTTTGCGCCGACTATTTTTTCACACACTTGGGGTTGCCCCTACCGCAGTTTAGGCGTGAATAGGAAATTTCAGAAAATTGTACACGGCTTCCAATCCCGAATCCCTCTCTTGGGACCGAGACGGCACCGGAAGGTTGGGGGCCATGCATGAATATCTAGTCGTGGACAATTCTTGACCCTATCGGGGATGAGAACAGTGATCACTAGAAGAAAAAGCAGGGTTTTGCGATTGCGGTTTGCGACTAGTTTGTAGTCGTATCGGACGTTTGCGACTTGGTGATATTCTGGAGTCCGCAGTTGCAGTGGACAAGTCGCATGAGTTGCACTGCAGTCGCGAGGTTGTTTGTCATTCGATAGGCAATGGAGAACTTCGTCGATGAACTGCTGTGACGTGGTTGCTGATGTGGAAGTTATTTCACTTATTTGTGTGCAACTGGTTTGCGACTAATGTACAATTGGTTTGCGATTGACATACAACTGGTGTGCAACTAGTTTGCGATTGATGTGCAACTCGTTTGCGACTAGAGTGCAACTGGTTTGCGATTGACATACAACTGGTATACAACTAGTTTGCGATTGATGTGCAACTCGTTTGCGACTAGAGTGCAACTGGTTTGCGATTGACATACAACTGGTTTGCAACTAGTATGCAACTAGTTTGCGATTGATGTGCAACTCATTTGCGATTAGTGTGCAACTGGTTTGCGATTGACATACAACTGGTTTGCAACTAGTTTGCGACTTGGTTATAATTTATAGAGTTGTAGATTATAGAAATCTACAAATTGTAGAAATCTACAAAGTGTAAAAATCTACAAAATATATAAATATTAGAATTTCACTATCAAAATTCATTACACAAGAATGCTATAACTTACCATTCTTATTTGTTCAAGCTGATGGTATTCTTGACAATCGATATGGGACAATTGAATCGATTTTCAGTCATGTTCTAGTTGCATTGCACTTGTTCTCTAGTTGCATTTGAATCGTTTTTTAGTTGCACTGTAGTCGGGCTCTAGTTGCATTATAGTTGATTCCTAGTTGCATTTGAGTCATTTCTAAGTTGCAATCTTCTAGTTTTTAGTTGCAGCATGTAATCAGAGCGATTGCATTTTTCCATGGTGGACTCTACTTTGCGGATAGCTGTCCACATGGACAACTGCGATGAATACTGGATGTAGAATACTTCATGTCAGTTCTCCTGTTACAATATCGTAACCCTATTCTTCATTTTCCGACTACTTTGCGACTACAACTACATACACGTGAAATTTGGTGTAAATACAGAGGGCTACAGTTGCATCTCAGTTGTATAGGATACATAGTCGCATCTCAGTGGGTTGCAACGGACACGTTTTTCTTCTAGTGGATTCACTAAACCGCCCGCCTCCAATCCTCTCACATTTTGACTCCGGGTTAGGGGCTCGCAGCCTGTTCAGGTTGGCCTTCCGAGTTCGAATGCTCTTTTTCTGAACCCCCAGGCATTAGGGGTCTATGCATAGCACCGAACCCCAAAACCTTGTCTTGGGACCGAGACGGCACCGAAAGGTTGGGGGCCATGCATGAATATCTAGTTGCGAACAATTCTTGACCCTATTGGGGACGAGAACAGTGATTCACTAAACCGCCCGCCTCCAATCCTCTCACATTTTGACTCCGGGTTAGGGGCTCGCAGCCTGTTCAAGTTGGCCTCCCGAGTTCGAACGCTCCTTTTCTGAACCCCCAAGCATTAGGGGTCTATGCATAGCACCAAACCCGAAAACCCTGTCTCGGGACTGAGACGACACCGGAAGGTTGGGGGCCATGCATGAATATTTAGTCGCGGACAATTTTTGACCCGATTAGGGACCTGATCACTGAATCATGCGGGTTGTCGCCTTCATTGCTCTCATATGCTATCTTGGCTCTCGTGTCTGAAAGTTTTGGCATCCTAGTTTCTTAATCGATTTGATGTGATTATTGATTGTCCTTCTTATATAAGTTTTCTAATTGTTTTCATCTCCAGGTTGAAAGTTATGAGAGTGTTGTTGAAGTTTAGAATGTTCAAGATCCTGCTCCTCCGGCCATGGAGATTGAAATGATAGATATAGATGCCGAGATTCGTCTCCGAGAGAAGCAGCCTAGGGTACCATATGATCTTCAAATTCTAATTCGCGAACTTCATGAGGAAGTAGATGACCTTCACAGTTTGGGGCTGTCGGATCTTTCAGAGTTCTACTGCACGTCTATTGGATCCGGGGACCATGAACTTATATTCGCTGATGATGTGTCGTCCATTCTTACTACCCAAGAGGATATGCTCCTACATTGATTTGGGAGATACATTGTTTTCACTAGAGAGTGTGGTTTGTGGACATGTGTTTGATGATGTTACCTTTATAAATTATTCCTTTTATAATATTCAGAATATTGGTCTCCATTCTAAATCACTCTGATGGACAATCATGATGTCCATTACAAATTAACATTACAATATATTTCTCAATGTATTTGTATGTGAAATTCATATGACAATTGCTACTCCATTGTTATCGTTTGCAAGAGCCTGCACCTCAGAAATCTCCACCGAGAGCATTGTCTATGACTACTAGGGCTTCTGCACCTAGAGGTGACGGGGAGGATGACGACGGTGAAGCCTCAAAGATTTCAATTTCTGGGGTTCAACCGCACTACATGGAAGATGAAATTCGAAAATCGCAGACAATGGACATTGTGTCCATAATTCATAGCTTGAGATTGACATCCAATGACCAATCAAGACTGAAGATACCTTTATGTCATCTAGTTCCAATGCCCATGGTACAGCCTACACTCTCGTGTGATTTGACGTTGTTGGAGAACCAATTTAGTCGGGGATACGAGAAGGGTGCAAGAGTCTTCTATGTCTCAATATCGAATGAGGCGTGTGAGATGGCAGTATTTACCAATGCTGAGAAGAAAGAATGGGGACCTACATGGAATGCAGTGAATGATGAATTCAACGAGAAGCTTGAGCAGACTGTCCTGAAGCATTTGGTGGACTACAAGTTTTTTGTCTGCGATGGAAATCACAAACAAATCGCCTGGATGAATCACATTGAGCGCCTCCATAGATTAGATCGCGATTGACACATTTGTGTGGACTCAATAGTCCTAGACACAAGGCATCGGACTGGAGTTGCAATGCAAGCAATGCATGATATTAACAAGTGAGTTTACACCAACCTCATTGTTATCATTTGCAGTCACCTATCAAAATACTGTTCTTGGACAATGCTCTATTTTCTGGAGTTACTCCTCAGGTTAATCTTAAATTATTATTTACTACAGGCATACCGAGAACTCGCATGTCAAGACCAACCTGGTTCATACACTCTACCGCGTCCAGAAGTATGGGGTACTTGAGCTTGAGAAATTTCATGAAATGCTGAGTCCTGAGGAGAAGGAAAAATGTCAATAGAATACACGAAAGTCATGGTATTCTATGCCCTTGGATGTCTTCACATCATTTATTTTTAAGGTATGAATGTAATCAGTAACAAGAACTCATATTCAAATTTCATGAGGCACTCAAGCTTAGGGTATCATGCGTTCGATTCATAACATTTGTAGAGTCCTCTATGTTTGTTTAGCAAGAGATAGCCACAACTATTGATGCGGCAGTCCGAAAGTATCATGAGGACACTCCTGAAGATGAGGTTACAAGAGAGGGAGTTGCCCACACTATGAGGGCATCGATTAAGGATTCCACGGAGAAGCTATACAAGAAGCTCTCGAAGATTGTAGCCGTTGCAAATCCGGCATTGGGACCTGACTGGTTGAAAGAGGTATTTTCACGGAACCATTGGTTTTGCTCTTCATTGGCTTGTCTCATCTTCAGTGACGATGCCTTTTCATTTTCTTCATGCAAATAGAGTGACATTGGAGCCTTTTTGCTGTTCCTGAGTTGACTCTAGAGAAGTTACAATTGATTGCAACAGCAAACGTCTCTTTGGACTTAAAAGTCAGGTGGCTCCAGTGGATGAATGCTTCTAGTCCCTCACGTGAGGCTCGCCAATTTCCACCTCATCCTGTGAATGAGGAGAGGTTGACTCAAGTTCTTGCTAGGGCGTGCTGGTATGCTGGAGTAATGGTTATATCTCATGATTTCATTATTGTATTTATAGCCTGACAATTTCACATTTTCGGTTGCCCAACATGGCCTCAATGTGTTTACATTTATTTTTTCAGATCGAGAAGTCAGCCAACGACATGTTTGACTCAATCATTCGGGCTGACAATATTCCAATCAATATGAGCATTCCAAGCAAACCAATGACACTACTTGAGTACATTGAGAGTTGGAGGATGAAGCTTTGGAATGTTGCTTTCACCAGTGTTTTCAAGGGTGCTGACCTCTTCAAGAAGTCAGACAGCTTCAAGGAATTCAGAGGGTTGGCGCTGGTTGTCAAGCGTGTGATTTACAGGTGTTTGTCCTTGTCTAGGAGTTCTTGTGGCATTGCAATTCATTGGGACAATCATGTTGTAATCATATTTGGAGGGTCCAATGCATTGTCCTTGTGCCTTGTTTATTGTACTATCACTTATTCTTATAAAGGTAGCTGACTAATCCTGCATTGGACATAGGTATTTCAAGTTTGAGCTGTATAATAAGAAGGCAAATGCGAAGGTAGATTTACCACCGTTTTTGACTACTTGGTTAGATCGGTCTTCTCCAGACTGCATGTTTTCTCCCATGCAATTGACGAAGTGGACAAGTCCACATCTGCAAGCGTGTCCTTGGTATATAGAATGCATATTTGGGACTACTCCACCAGAGGAAAAGGCTCTATTCCAAACCTTGAAGGATGTCGCTATTGTTGATGCTGAGCTTGATGAGTTTCCTCATCTTGATCTAGAGATGCAAGCAAGATGCATCCAAAGGTGGGAAGTCTCTGATAGGAAAAAGCTAGAGAAGCTTGAAGAAGCACAGAGGAAGTCCCACGACATCAGGAAGAAGCGACAGGCAACCCAATCTGAGAAGGCCCAAGAGAAGGGGAAAAAGAAGGGTACCAAGAGGAGGCTGAAACCCCAAACCCCAAACTAGCTACAAATGCAGTTGAGGTGAAAGAAGGGTCATCAAGATTTTTGCTTACTCAAGAGCGCTTGGTCCACGGGCTCACTCTGTCCTCTCACTACCCTGCGCATGATGTAGACGAGTGCATATTGAACCTATCGCTGTCCGCTTTACCAAGTCAGAAAAAAACATTTGATGACGTGAATGTGTTCCTTTCAATGGTACATTTCAAGCAAGACCTACATTCATATATTTTTCTTCTTTTTTATCATTCACATACTACTACAATTTCATCAATTCCCTTCTGAAGTTCTATGTGCCTATATTGTGTTTGTAATTATCCCTCATGTTTTCCTGCAGCATTCGAGTGATAAACAATGCTTCTTCAATGGAGTCTTGAAGCGTGAGGCTGCAGTGGACTTGGTCATCGTGGATGTTCCTGAAGGCCTTCATATTCCAACACTCTTGACTCCTCGTGCACCTATACCAAAGTGGAACGTGATTGCAGATGATTGGTTAGTGCCAATCTTTGACTTTGCCGAAGCATACCTCCATGACTATGGAGGTCTTCTAGTAATATATCCAGCCCTCTCTCGTGCCCACAAAAGCCAACTTCTTGGTTGCTGCCAAGGATACAAATTCAAGATACTTCGGACATGGTTCGGCATGAACCGCCTTCACCTAACGTCTCTAGCAGACAACATTAAGATGGTAATGTATTTCCCTACGTCTTCCATGTGTGCTTGAATGATTTCCTACAATAGTGTTTAATTCTCAGTTTTTAGTTGTTGCAGATTAGGCGGTTCTCCATATCTCTCGTTGTAAAAGAGAACGGACCGAAGTCCGAGGATGACTACCCCTTCCAATACGTGGAATCCCACGATATTGTGGATATTAATGTGGCTAAGGATGACATTCTGCAGAATTTCTGCAACAAAAATGACGTCATCATGAATAGAGATATACCATGGTGGGGACCTCAAGAGAAATCTCGGGAATTCATGTAGATGCTTGTGGAAGCATGCATCAAACCAAGTGTGAGTGCCCATTTGGTCACTCATGATTCGGAATTGTTTTTTATTTTTATTTTATAAAGTTTTGAGTGTAGTTTTATATACAAAAAGTCCAAAAAAGAGTGAATAACCAAAACGGAGATGTCACATACCAATATGATCATTGGTCCTAATTGAGGCATTTCTTGTTATTTATAACCAAATCCTGCATGTAGATAGGGTAGAAACCCAGAAATTGTACAAAATAACCATGTTTAGTAAAAATTGTCCAACTTGTCTAAACCTGACTTTCAGTGATAGATCCTAACCAAATTGGTCCAAGGGAACTATGTAAAAATCTTAGTATAGATTCCCAAAGAGAGGTTTCAGTTTTCCCATTCCATTGGCAAAATAGTAGAAACTCCAATTGTTAGCCTGTAGGTGAAGAAAACTCAAGACGAATCATAGGAGGGCACTACAATTTAAGTACGGTAGTTTGAAGTGGAAATCATGCCAGGAGTCCATCGGAGCAATCGGCTCGCCAAGATTCCCTTCTATTTGGAAGATTCTCTTTTTATCGGAAATTAAAGGAGATAGCAGGATTTGATTCTCCTTCCTTAGATGTGCAAAACGGGAATATGAGTTTGCACATCCCTTGTAGAACTCCATGAGAGGTTCCATGAAAATTCTTGGTTTTTTCTGATCTTCAAAAGATCTTTTTCCGGGTAGTCAACCGTTGGAAGTAATGATGGGAAATTCCTAGAAATTACCCGGGCAGCGGTAAAATCTCATTAAAAATTAGGGTAGCTTATTTTATGTTAATAACAAGCTCTAATGAGTTTTGTGGCATTTCGATAGTCAGAAGATGCAAAACCATCAAAATCCTCCAAAATTGGCAAATTTAAAGATTAATCGTAGAGTTGACGGAGCATACGGAATCGGATTAAGGTCGAAGCGAGGTCGAAGTGGGGTCTTTCCTTAATCCCTTACACCTACTAAAGAACCTAAGCTAGTTACTTTTTTTAGAAAAGTTGATCTCCAAAAGTTGGATTTTTATCCAATTTTGGTCTTCTAGTTAGCGCTAGAAATCTTTGTGATTTTGACGTAGGAAAAAGAGGTGGGAGTTGGAAAAATGACCTTCTAAAGCCAATGGTGCAATCCGTTTGTGATTTGGAGCATTTCTCCAAAAGTTAGAAGTTTAGACCAGCATAGAAAGTTAAAAAATTAGAATTAGGATGAAAATCTAAAGGGATAGGATTGCTTGGATTGCACTCCAAGTCTTCTTTGATTTTGGGGACCTAGAAAAGGTATATAAGGCCTCCCCTCCTCACTCACTCCTCTCTCTTGTAGTGTCATGGTCTTCTAAGTTTTGGCCCTTTGGGCCATAGTTTGTATTTTTTTCTTTGTGTCATTTGGAGAAGTTTTGGTTGGAACAAAACTCTCAAAGTCTAGTTGTGTACTAGTTTGGGCCATAGTTTGTGTTTTTTTTTCTTTGTGTCATTTGGAGAAGTTTTGGTTGGAACAAACTCTCAAAGTCTAGTTATATACTAGTTTGGACCATAGTTTGTGTTTCTTCTTTGTGTCATTTGGAGAAGTTTTGGTTGGAACAAAACTCTCAAAGTCTAGTTGTGTACTAGTTTGGAGCTTGGAGTTTTTGTACTAATCCTAGAGGTTCTTTCCTTGCGATTGGCGATGCCGCTTAGGAGAGCCTCTAGTATTTGATTTAAAATATTTTGTGAACCAACACCATCGTACTAACTCGCGTGTTCGAAAGTCATACTAACACTTGTACTAAAATACATTGTAACCGTGATTAGACTAACATGTACTTGTTTTAAGTATTTTTTGTGGTTTTTTTGAAAATATGGCGGAGCTTTGACTTCAAGTCCTAGGATTGTTATAGAAATTTGATGATTTCCTAAAAGACGGTGGAGCTTTGACTTCAAGTCCTAGGATTGTGATAGAACTTTGATGATTTCTTAAAAGACGGCGAAACTTTTACTTTATCACTAATCTCAAATGTTTCCCTTTTTATTAGTTTTTTAGGAACTAAAGTTTGGATTTGAACAAGAATTGTTTTGCAAGTGTAGGACATTTAGGACACTTAGAAAGATCCATTGCTTGGAAGGCACAATGGACCGACGTTAGAACACCCATAGGATAGAACTAACTAAAAGAACCTAGTTGTGTTTACTGATTTACCAAGGGTGGGTAAATAAGCGCTCACACCAGGAGACGTTGTGGTCAACTGCACAGCCGCTACAGGTACTTTGGCATTTACTTGTCACTGTCATGATCATCAATTAGATCACTCGGTTGTTTTCCCTTTGTCCTCACCCTTATACTTATTTCATATTTTCAGGTGCAATCATCCAAACTTGCCGTGCCACACTGCGACATATTCTTGCATTCGAGGAGGATAAGGCTATTTTTGATGCACTTATTACTCCAATTATGCACACGGTCGTCAGTCCCAGCCCTAAGCCACCTGAACCGGCTAATGTACTAGTTGATATGGATGAAGACGAAGTCCCCGTTCAAGCTATTGTGAAGACTACTAGATTCCGTAAGTAAGTCATCATGTGACTGTTTTCCTCATTGCATGATGAAATACGTCAATTTCTAACCATCCGACTTACATGTGGATAACTTGATTTTTCAGGCAAGCCCACAGCGTGACAACTGCAGCTAATGTCCCTTTCTTTTCTCATCCTCAGTTTTTCCTAGTCCACCGAAGCCATTACTCTCCCCGTGTATGCTGATGTAGTGGCTCACGAATTGGTTGCCCTGAATCCTAGACCACGTGCTAGGGCCCACCTAGTTGACCCCCGTGCTCTTAACTTTATAGATGAATTTGCAGTATAGTCAAATTCACAGGCATTAGACAGTGAGGGCAGTTCGATTTCTACATAGTATATCTGAACTGATCATATAGGGTTCTTGGTGTTTTCAACACATGGTTATAAAACTTACAATTCCTTGCCTTTTTTGTTTTCTCTTCCTACAGCTTCTTACAAGTGAAGTTGGAATCCACTTACACGTAGTATGCTTTTCTTCATGTTTGGGCAAGTCACTTGCTGTATCTTGGGAGACCATGTGTGCTGCTACAATTACTAAATCTCCGTTTTCACTTGTGTCTAAACTAAAGTTTCACTCCACAATTTTCATGTTTGATTAATAATTACTACGGGTTTATGTTGCTAGAAATTCCCAATCCATGTATCGCTTGATATGACATTTACATTCGTTTGCAAACTGAACAAAATGGCATGTTTTTATGCTACTAACTTAGTGGCTAATTAATTAAGATTACCACAATGTTGAAATTGACAGAAGAATAAAGTTTCAATATTAACTTGAATTCTGTTTTCTGCGGGGATTTCCACAATTGTTAGGTGCCATAGTATTGAATTGCATACTACAGAACTCTTCAGCATACCTGATCCAATCTGAAATGTTTAACCTAATCCCTAATGCCATGGTGGTCGGACCCATTGCACTTCCAGTCATAGGAAAAGATATTCCCACAAAAACTGAACCTTCAATCTCTCTTGCATCATTTGAGGTTGAATGAGATTATTTCTCTACAATACATTTTTTATACTCCATTTCATCTAATATATTTTTCTAATAGCTCTTTCTTGTACTTGTATCATCCATTTTTTTCATCCTTTGTTCCCTTCTACTTCTTCCATCCATTCTTTTCATCACCTTTTCCCATCCTTCCCTTCATCTATTTCTTCTATCAACTCCATCTTATTTTAGCCTAAATATTTAACAATTTTCAACTCATCCTTCATCCATTTTCACTAGCTTTTATCCAACTTTTATTCAAGTTCTTCTAATTTTTTCCTATGCTTTAAATGTAGAATCTCACCCTAAACCGTAACCCACTATACACACTAGTACCAGCATAATCCATTTTTCATCTACTTTTTCATCTATTTTTTCATCCACTTTCCAAATTTTCATCCAACTTTTGACATTGTTCATCATCTTTTTCTCCCACTTTTTCATCCACTTTTTCATCCACCCTAAACCCTCATCCACTTTTTTGTCTACTCTTTCATCCACTTTTCAACTACTTCATCATATTTTATATCAAAACTTCTAAATCCATGCTCCATGCTCTATATCTATGCTCTGTGTTCTACGCTCCTGCTCTACGCTCACATACCAGCATTCCCCTGTCATTACCTAATTCAAAATTGAATCCAATTGTCAGGGTTGTCTCAGACGTACGTCCATCACGAAATCGCGTCCAAAATCTGGACGTCCGGACGTTCGTCGTGCAGGCGTCATGGACGCGGCCGGACTGTGGTCGGTCGGCGTCCAGCGGTTGGTCGGACGGTCGTGGGAGCGGTCGGGCATGACGTCGCAGCTGTCGGTCGGGTGGCCGACGGAGCGGTCGGTCGGACCGACGTTGCAGCGGTTGGGCGGACCGCCAGTCCGTAGGTTCGGGAGCGGACGGACCGTCCGATCGAACGCCGTCCGCAGGTTCGGGATAGGTTCGCGTCGTCCGGGGTAGATTCGGGAAGACAAGTTTTAGGTTTGGGCGCGGACGGCTATATGAGGGGACGGCCAAGGCATTTTTCCTCACTTCAACTCTCCTCCTTGGGATACAACACCACATCGGATGTGCTACTGTTGCCTCACCACGCCAATTGCTCCTATGTGGTAGAGAGTTGGGGTCATACATCTTTGATTACACCGGAGGGGTTTTGAATCGGTCATTTACACACGGTTGAAGAGAAGAATCAAGGCATCAAGTAGCTATGGAAGAAAAGGGCGGCATTAAAGGTGAAAGCAGCAAGAGATCGAAACAAAAAGGAGCTCGTCACGAGCTCTGTCTTGACATTTTAAAAGATGAGAACATTTTAGCAGAGCCTGAGTGGGAGAAGGTGGTCGATGAATACTGGACTTCCAAGTTGTGCAAGAAATATGTGAAGATGTATCACATTGGGAAGTTGTGGCCTGAAGAATTACATGCTGGTCACACTCAGGAGTTTTCTTTTAAACCCGCAAGTTGTCTCAGCCTTCATTTTGTCCATCGTTCCGTAGAGGTGTGGTGGGTTCTCTTCAGGGACAAATCAATGAGCAAGGGTAGAATTAACTACACCATAGCAAGCATGGTGTATACAGAATTGAAGTTGGCTCGCAAGGTGGATTGGAGTACGTACCCTAGGACAGTAGAAACACCGCTTGTGCTTCCTGATGGCCAGAAAGATATTCCCGATACATTTGTTTCAAAGGAACAAGTCCTTCAAATGGTTGAAGGCAATGCTACTCTATAGCACAACACGGAAGAAAAACGTGTTTCTATTCAAAACGAAGTGCAGAACATGAAAGACAAAGGGGAAAACAAGGAGGAGCGCCCCCTTGAAAGTAGCAAAATGAATGCCACATCAGCGGATCTTACGAATCAATCTGACATTTCACTTCAACCCGAAGTGGAAAATACAGAAGGTAATGGAGGAGGAAGTATGACGCTAGAACCGGATACCGTATGTAATACTACAAAAAGCTTTAGCGTCTTCTTCGAAGGGTGCGGAATGAGTCGTGCTTGACACTCTACTGATGTTTCTGAGCCCTTTACCAATTGCATCAAGCGCGAAGGGAGAATCTGGTATTTTCAAGGTGCCATCTCATCCATCAAAACAAGGATTGACGTTGAAGACATTGGAGTGCAAAGAAGAGGTTCCCTCAGAAGAGATGGACAGGGCAACTGCTAGAATCACTCGTCTTCTAGACAGTGATGCCCTTATGGACATCAGTACCAGGACTACAGATGAAGAAATTAACAGAAGTCCAAGTCCAGTTTGGAGTCCAATGCATGAAGTGCCACCTTCTCAAAACATGAATGATGAGAACCTACAGAAGGCTGAAATGGACTCTTGGGAACCGAGCGTTCTTAACAATGGCGAAGAGACCCCAAAGACGGAGGAGAATCCAATCCTAACGTTCTTGGGTCCAGAGGATCTAAAGACTTTATCGATGATACCTCCGCTACAAGAAATAGAGCACTTACTACAATGTTCTCTTAAATGGAAGACTTTTGAAATTCAAGAAGAAGTTCATCCTTCTGCAAATGAAGAGGGTACAACAAACGAAGGAAGCACGATAGATGAAGGGCAAACCTCAACCCCGTGCAACCGAGTATGGAAGTTCGGCGAACTGTTCAAGACTGCCTACTCTCTATCATGTACAGCTAAACTTGTAGCTGTTATGACACCTGCCCTCACACAAATAGCTGAAGAATTTAAGAGCATGACACCAGAGATACTGGAGGGTGCCGTGGCCTTCAGAAAATTCATTGAATTTGCAGATAAGCTCCAAGAAGAGAAGGTGGAAAATCTCAAGGCTTTGTTTGAGCTTCAAACACAAAACGAGGAGCTCATGAAGGTCAATTATGACAAAGAAGATCATGATCGCCTGAAGGTCAAGTTCGACAAATTGGATAAGCATTGCTCTATGGTGTTCTAGGATAAAGACCATGAAGCCTTGAGAGATATGTGTTTTAGTCTTCAAAAAGAAGTTGAGACTTTAAAGCTCTCGAATGGGATGTTGGAGTCCCAAAACCAGAAGTTGGTTTTGCAATTGAAGACATGTGAGGACAATTTACAATGGCATCGGGAGATGTTGAAGATATTACAAAACGACAAGTCATCTGAACATTGCAGGGACGGAGCAAGCCTCTTGGAGGCAAGTCAACCAACTCAAGAAAGCGATCAACTTTCGCTTCCTCTTGACAAGGGCAAAGCTATGGACGAGACTATAGAAGTCGTTATGGCCATTGAGAGCCCTAAAGTTGTGCCTCCACTCTCATTAGAAGTTGCTTGCACGCAAACGGTGAATCATGAAGTCCAAGAATTAAGGCAACAATTGGACTTGGCAATTCAAGCAAAGAATGACGCGGAGTCTTCACTGCGGAGAATGGAACACGTACAAATACTATACGATATCCTTCCAATGAAGACCGGGGATCTACGGTGGGTGCTGTGGGCAAGGCACCTACAACAACAATCCGGTTTATGCTCTCAACTCATGAGGGGGCTCTTGAAGTATGCAATGCAGTCGGACGAATCGTTGAGCAACGTGCAGTCTTCTCACCTGCGTTTGAAAGAGAAGTTCGACGCAGAATTAAAGGATCCCAAAGTGTGCATTACAGTTTGGGGAAACATGGATAGAATGTTCGAGCGGTTGAATCACAGGAGAACCTATGAATCAAACAACATCAATTGGGCGTTGGAAGCGGAAGAAGGATGGGTTCCTCACAACACATTGTCTGCTCATATTGTTCAACATGAGAAGCAGCTTATACCTGGAAGTGATCCCAATGTTCCTTTGATGAAGGAAAAGTGTTCTCTTTGCCAATATCGTTTTGGGCCTGAAGGAGGTCTAACTTTGGGTCAATGTGGCCACTCTTTTCATATTCTTTGCATCCAAAGAGTAGCACAATATTCCGCTCGTTGCCCCAACTGTCGTACTCCTTTGAATGCAAGGTTTTATGAAATGCTAGGAATATTGCATTCTATGGCATCGGGTCATGAATTCAACCGGTGGAACCTTCCACTAGACCAAGCACCACACAAATTCCAAAATCATTTGCATTGGGGAAAACCAATGGTATGGCTACCAAACGAAGGAATGCATTCATTATACATGGATCCTCAAGACAAGGATGAGTACTTCTGGATGACGCGGGACTTGGAAGTGGAATTGCGTGCCTCCAGGATCCCGGATAACGATGCAAGAGAAATGTTTTGTCGTAGCATGGGGGGGCACTGGAGCACGTAGCACCAAAAATTCTTCTGATTTCCTGATAAGGAATGGAAGAAAGAAGGGCCAAATGACCCTTTTGTGGAAGTGGAGTCTGATCCTAGAGTCACAAAGCAGTACGAGGGGTACAATTTCGATTTGGTCGAGCAGGCCCGCATCTTAGCGAAGTTGGAAGAAGCAGCTAAGGTTCGTTGCATGTTGGACTTGAACACGAAAGCAATGACAGGGCATAAGATGGAAGAGATTGCTCGGGCTTTCGATAAACGGATGGATGATATTATCACCAAGTGGAGGAAGTATCTAGGGGGCGAACCTCCAATAGTTGATAAAGGTGTACCAGCTTGGTATTACGTGTAGAGCGAAGATAAAGTCATCCAGTACCTCGAAGACTTAGTAGATGCCGCTCTGAGGACTTTAAACGCCCATGAAGTAGAGTTGTCTCCGAAGCGGAAGAATAAACGGAGAGTTGAAGAAGAGGATGACCACTCTCCAGAAACTAAAAGACTATTTGAGAGGGTTGACATGGAAGTACAAACTGGAGAAGGACCTAGTGGTGGTGAGGCGATACCTCGTTGCAAAAGCAGAAGACTCATGGCGAAGGAGGGGACATCTCGTGCTGCAGAAGAACATAGTAGTACTGAAAACTAATAGGGAAATGTTTCGTTTCCTACTCTACATCTATTATATTAGTACTAGTAGAAAATAAATAGCTTGTGGGGATTTTAATTAGTAGTTTTCTCTACCAAAAATTATTGTACTTAGGCTATCACGTTCATCATAGCTTCTTCATAATGTATATCGAATCATAGGTGTATGCCACAAAAGTATGTTTTGATTTCCTTCACTTTACATGTATATCTATATATACATATTTTGTATTCTTTCTCTTTCTTTATATATATAGTTTTTTTTTGGCATATAAATTGAAGAATATGTCTATTTTTTCATTTATTTATTTATTTCATTGTTTGAATTCAATTCAATATGTTCTATTTCAGACTCAATGTTATGCCTCATTTGCTTGCTCGGCCCTGTGGGGTCGGTCGGCCCTTTGAGGTCGGCCGGCCTGTGGGGTCAGTCGGCCCCCTTGGGTCGGTCGGCCCCGTCCGCTCGGTCGGACCTTTTCGTCGGTCAGCCCCGTCCACCCACACCGCGCGGTCGGCGCCGTCCGCTGATTTCTCACGACCGTTGTACTCGGCCTACGGACTATGCAACGGTCAATTCTTATTTCTGAAGCAAAGTGCGGACTGGGCAGAGTATAAGAGCAAGGTTCAGGTCATTTGCAAGCACTCTTGAGAAGCTGAATGCTAAGATTCCCAAGGGCTACGAGCTGCAAATTGAAAAATTTGTATCCGTTGCTTGGTAATGTATAGTTCAGTGGACAGGGGGGTTTTGGTTTACAAGGCTTCATACACAAATTTTTTTTCGTACATGTGATTGGATGCAGGAATGAACGTACTATGCGTTTGAAATCGAAGGTCGATATTTGAAGTTTCAAATTGGATCCGCAAGCTATTCATTTTTTAAAATGAGTACAAATTCTCATCTCTGGTATACCATTCCATCCCCCGGCAAAGTGAAGTGTAAGGCATGTGGGCTTGAGTTCGTAAATCGGAAATGTCGCATGTTGAGCCACTTGGGATACGAAGGCAAAAATGGCAGGCGCGACTCAGGAATAAGCCTATGTCCACGATTGACATCGGATGTCAAGTCTCTTTTCCTTCGTTGTGATGGGATGTTTCCATCCAAATCAATCATTGAAAATGTAGATGGTCGGAACGCACTGATGGTTCTAGGCAATACCTCAAACGGAAGGGAGTCGCCATGTTCAACACAAGAAGACTCGTGCACAGCACCGGAACAAGCAGCTCTTTCAGCTTCAAGGGTGATTCCTAGTGCCCAAACATCAAGTGACCAACGACCTACACCTTCTTCTGTAACTAGGCCTCAAAAATAAAGCCGATTAGCAGATGGATTTGAAGAAGCCGAAAGACGGAAGTTGAATATGTTGTGGGCTAATGTCTTCTATTCGGCAAACATACCATTCGCGGTAGCTCGGACTGCAGCATTCAAAGAAGCCATCATGAGAACGGCTGACTTCAAAAGGCCATATAGTCCTCCATCGTATCAAGCTCTACGAACTAAATTGCTAGACGAAGCAAAGGCAGATCTTGAGGTGAAGTTGCATAAGAGGACCGAGGATAGTATCCGAAAGTTTGGTGCAACATTGTCTATTGACGGGTGGTCCTCGGTTACGAATCGGCCATTGGTAAATGTCATGCTTATATCTTCCACAGGGGAGCAATTTCTGGGATCAGTGGACACAAGTGGACATGAAAAGAATGCAGAGTACTTGGCTTCTATTTTGGATGAATTCATACAGAAGGTGGGGCCTCAAAATGTGGTGCAAATAACAACGGACAATGCTCCTGTGAATCCCAGAGCGTGTGAGATTATAACCGACAAATATCCTCACATTTTTTTCCAAGGTTGTGTAGTTCATGCCTTAAATTTGTTGCTGAAAGATTGGGGAAAGGAAACATGGGTGGAGACGGTAGTAACAAAGGCCCGAGCGGTTCTTAAGTTCTTTAGAAAGCGACACATGCCACTTGCAATATTCCAGAGTTACGAGAAAGAGTACAGCTTGTTGATGCCGGGGGAAATAAGATTCGCCTCCAATTACATGGCGCTTCACCGATTGTTGAAGGTAAAGGGTGCTTTAAAACAGTGTGTAACAGACCCTCGTTGGCGAAAATATGCAAGGACATTGAGGAAGAAGAAGAATGGTGGCGAGGAGTCTACAAATGCAACAAAGATAATTAACGATGACCACTTTTGGAGGCGTTGCACCAATTTCGTTCAGTTGCTGGACCCCGTGGTACATGGCCTACGTGATTTAGATGCAAAGACGCCATGCACAAGCAAGGTTTTGCATATCATGAGGAAAATACGGAAGCACGTGGCGGATTTGGAGAATTCGCCTTTTAAACTAAGTTCGGAACTTGCAAAGCCATTGAGGGCAGCATTCCAACAGCGATGGGAAATGGTGGAGACCGATATTCAATATGCAGGAGCTCTTCTAAATCCCTACTTGCTTCACGACAAAGAACTAGCAGACGATGATGAGGCGATTGACGCATGCAAGCGTGTCCTCATGCGAATTTGTAAGCGTGGAGAGTACGCTGACGTCGTGAAAGAATTCATGACTTTTCGACATAAAGAACCACCTTTTCACAATATGCTGGACCCAAGCGAGTCCAAATTATCGGCACATGCTTGGTGGGATTTTGAAGGTGTTTGTGGAAAGCTCATTGCTCCAATTGCAAGGAGAATTTTAGGGCAATCGGTCTCTTCCTCTTCATGCGAGCGAAATTGGAGTAGCTATTCCTTTGTTCATAATAAGGCTCGAAACAAGTTGAAAACAAAGAGAGCCATGGATTTGGTGTATGTGTATACCAATTCCAGAGTCCTCGCTGCTTCAAAGGAGAACGATGGGAAGATGTGGTACCGCGAGAATGCGGAGTCAGAGGAATCCGAGGGGCTTATGGAGGATGATGAAAGTAGTGATCATGATGTCGAGGAAGAACATCTTCCACGGCGTGGAAATGAGGAGGTCAATGACGACAGAGGGGAATCGGAATTGGAACCAGAAACAAGTGATGACAACCTCAAATCCGATGAAGAAGAGGATCTGAACGAGGACACGTACGCTTTTCGTGGTAGACCGTCACAAAGACAAAATGAGTATGATGATGATATGATTGACTTGGGTACAAATAACCGAGATGAATTTGAATTTTTAGAAGACGAAGATCTACCTTCTATAGCGAGATTTGTAGATGGGAGCCGACTTCTAAACAGCCATACCGTTTTGGCAAACAAGGAAGACACCATTGTGGAAAAGGCGGTTCAGAACAGGATATCAGTTACAAGAGACCAAACTTTACAAGCAAATGAAGTGATTGAACGTGAAAGGTCTCCATCCATACCATTAGGCCAACCTGGAGAAAATGACAAACTACATTCTTGGGAGAAAATGAATGCGGACAAAACAAGCTTCGAATTTGGAGAAAAATTGGTTGATAAGAGCATCGAGGGATCGAGCTCCCTAAGCCTTAAACTGCTAGAGGTATTGGACAAGGGGGATTCAAGTTTGAAAGAGTGCAAAAGTCCGAACATGATCCACAATGGCCAAGGTAGAAATGACAACATGCAGAGGTCGCAACGTCCAACGAATAACGATCCTCCACCCGCTCCACGCTCATTGTTGAACGGTGGAAGTGGTAGTACTACTCTGGGGGGTTCAACGAGTTTTCTACCTACATTGCAAGCTTCCAACATTCAAGAAGAAACTGTGAAGCGGAAATTCACTACTTTAGAGTGTACTAGTGATGGAGAAGATGAGACATTGGAATCAATGTTCAAGAGCATAGCAAGTCGCCCACCACAATGTTCTCAAAGACTAGAGGACATGAAACTGCGATCTCTGAATGAAATAACAGCGGTCGCTTGCCAACGGAGGCAACAGGCAAAAGAAGCAATGGTAGAAGAATCCGCTAAACCTAAGAAGAAACGAGTGATGGAGCCATTTGCTATCTCCCCAAGGAAGAAAGTACATGGAGGAAAAAACCCCTTGGATACACGACTATCCCTTCCAACTCTTCCCGCAAGGAAAGGACAATTGGCCGGCGGTCTTCGAGAACGCATCCTCGGTAAGAATTTCTTACGGAAGAAGGATGATCCAAACATAGGCAAGGGGAAGAAAGCTTCTACATCTACGGAAATCAGAGGAAAAGAGAAAGAAAAAGTATTGGCTTCATCAGATGATGAAGACAATACTTTCGACAATGAAGACAACGAATGGATATCAAGAGACTATAGTAGTGGGGCAGAGGTAAAAGGAGATAGTGATTATCATCCTTAGGAATTGAATCTTACATTCTTAGAACGGGTTAGATTAGAATACGTTACATAGATAGTTCTTCAAATCTTTATGATTTGAATTTGGAAGACTTTATGAATGCAGGAGAAATGAGGTTTGACATTTGACACGCATTGCTCTATAATAGGAATTTGCATGTTTATTTTGAAAAATGTAATAAACCTTTTTTATTCATTATCTTTGGTTGAATGGTTGAATAGGAAATTGAAGAAGTCTTCACTGCGTGTATTTTGGTTATTCAATATTCATTCTCCATGTACAAAACAAATAAATCAGATAATTTCTTGGGAAGCGTTAGAAATAATGAACCTCAGAAAGAAAGCTTGCATAGAAACTGAAATCTGTAAATACCAAATTATAAAATTGAAGATCGTGGTTGGCGGAATGGCGGGGGGGGGGGCACAACGGCAGCACTGCAGCAGACTCTCCGACTGCGTGGAAGGCCGCGGATGGGCCGATCGCAGGTCCATAGCGGACCGTCCACGAGAGAAAGAGAAGAGAGGCAAGGGCCGCGGACTGGCCGACCGGGCCTACCGCAGGTTTAACGACAGTTCGACCGGCGACCGCAGCGGACGGGGCCAACCGATGGTTTGCAACGGACTGTCCTACCGCGCGAATGGGCCGACCGCGCCGGACGGGGCCGACCGATGGTCCGCAGCGGACTGTCAGACCACTCCGACCGCCGACCGCGCCGGACGGGGCCGACCGATGGTCCGCAGCGGACTGTCGGACCACTCCGACCGCCGACCGCGCCAAACGGGGCCGACCGATGGTCCGCAACGGACTGTCGGACTGCGTGGATGGGCCGACCGCGTCGGACGGGGCTGACCGATGGTCCGCAACGGACTGTCGGACCGCGCGGATGGGCCAACCGCGCTAGACGGGGCCGACCGATGGTCCGCAACGGATTGTCTGACCGCGCGGATCGGCCGACTGCAGCGGCCGCATAAAGGTGACCCAAATGATTAAAAGGTCATCTGCCATTCGGGAAACTAGGACTTACTATGATTCTTGTCTTCAGGTCTCAGGTCTTAGGTTCGATCACTTGAGTTCATGCGGTGGTATGAGGCTTGGTTTCAACTTCCAACAACCAATTCGCATTTCTCAAAAATGGGTGATCTATTCATTCTTTGTGGAAAAGGGTGGGGGATGATTGGATGAATGAATTGATCCTCTTGCTTAAGTAGATGTTCCTATAAGGTTGGAAGAAGTGAAAGTTGAATTCCGTTCAAAGATTTTCGTATCACTATTATGATTCAGAAGTCTCCGACCGAAAGGCAAAAATCATCCCTTCCAGCCTTCAAGGAACGTCAATACCATATTACCATGACATTTTTTTTTGGAGGGGGGGGGGGGCGGGAATTTGGTTTAGCAAACTGTACAAATTATACATTTATACATAATTTGGGAATGAACAATAACAAAGCTAAAGCCCTTGCCAACGAATCTTAACTGAAACCTACCACTAGAAAATGCAAAGAGTAAATTACTTAAATATTTTTTGATTTCAGGGCTACAGTTTTTCATGGCCAGTCGGCTATGTCACCATGTAGCATTCTTTACAGAATTACAATGCATATATTTATATGGTCAAACTATAAATGGAACCGGTTTTAAATGAAAACAAGGTTTCATGTAGCGGAGAAAGCTCTATGTGAAATCCCTACATAAGTACATTTGTATTCTTTGTAATTTGAAACCTCCAACCAAATTGTTCTGCAAAATATTTAATCCAAGCTGGAAAGCTCAAATGAATGAAGAAACACCTATACTATTTTCTATCTCACCTTGCATGTTGATTTGTTTGTTGGCCAAAAATTCTGCATTTTAGATCTACATGACTCAAGATTTATTAATAAGGTATTTATAACTATTTTACAGCTTATCTAATTTCTTGGCAATTTTAATATTTGGGATTTTTAGGACTATTTAGTACCCGAATAAACAAATTTGAATCTGAGATTTGAAGAAGATGATTTTGTAGCAAACTTAAAGGAATCCTAAAAATATTGAATTTTATGTGGTGTACAAGTTCACTAAATGAACTTTTTTATTAATGACTTTTGAAACGCGTAATGTTCTTTGAATGGTTCTTTTCATAAATGACCATCTTCAGAAAATTGTTACAAATGGGATTTTTATAATATTTGTATAGTTTTTCCCTTTTTTTTTTAATTACATGTTAGAGCATATATTTTCTTGAAATTGGAACTATTCTAGAACTTTCTCCTACTTATAGAATTTTTTGGTGGTTTTTTTTTTGGTAATTGCCTTCATCTTGAAAGTGAATACATTGGACATTACTTGGACATATTTCTTCAATGTTTTTTGAATATTTTTCTCTTAAATTTTGAAAGTATTCTACAAAAAAATCATGAGTATTGGACGAAGCACAACAAAATTATCAAATGTTTCTTGCAGTCACCTAGATCCATTAGAAATTAGAAAAAATTTAGAATTTTCATTGTATTTTATTTACATTTCAATGTCAAAAGGCTCCCAATTCTATATTTGGAATGATGAACTAAGTGACTAGGAAGATGTTTCATCTAAATCAAGATGTTTTATCCAAAATGATTCTGGAGAGTGCAAACCTTCAATGACCAATTTGATGAAATGGAGGTAACCAATAAACCAATATGTACACAAAGAATAGAAGCAAAAATATACAAGATTTAGAATATTATTCTTTTGTTAAATTACTAACAACAACTTCAAGGGGCTCTAACTCTAATCCCTCAAGTTGACTTCACATAAATACCTAAATATGACCTATAAACAGAAACCGAATTATTTAATGCATTATTGCATTGAGATTTGTAACTTTAAAGGACAGTTTGTTTAATTGTTTAGATGCAATTTTATGAAATGGAATTGGAGTTGGAGATGGAATAAGGTCGTTCTATATTTAACTATAGTGAAAAGTGATTGAATGAGTATTTTACCATAGTTTGTAACTTTGTATAATCATACTTTCTTAGTTTTTGTTGGATTTTATTCGCAATTGAAGGGTGATTTTAAGAAATACTCATATTATTTTAGAGTCATGTATTGAGTGCTTGCAAGTTGCAATGTCTTTTTTTATAACTTTTCATACTTGATTTTTTTTGAGTTTACTAAAGTTTTGACTATTGAAAGCAATACTTTTACTCTTTTAGAAACAAGCTTTTACAAGTTCTGAAGTTTACAGTTCAGATTTTAAGTATTTCACAAAGAATCATTATTTTATGATTATATGCATTAGAAAATGACTACAAACTTCACTTTTCTTCAATTACATATTTTTAAAATTCACCATGAAAAAATGAAAATTTAGTCTCTCTCCCTCTATATATATTTATAGTTTGTACTCAAAGTACTTATAAGATGTAAGAATGAATCAATTGCAAACATATTTGATGAAGAGAAATATCGAAATTCTAAAAGTGAGTAGTCATCAGAATTACGGGTAGGATTCATGGTTTTTAGGGTATAGGGTTTAGGGTTTAGGGCATGGAGTTATTTTTCAAGTTTCACATTGAAGGGGCAAAATTCCCGCCGTCAGTTTTCAAAGTTTTTATGTCCTTACCTGAAATTCATGACGAACTAATGGTCTAACAGGCTGCTAGTTCACTCCTTTGGATTCTCTACTCACAAATAACTAATTTGGAGAATCCACAGGTCGTGGGCTGCCTGGCCGTCCGCTCAGCGGACACTGCGCCGACTAAGCGGTTGGCGAAAGCAACGACCCGTCTGTTGAGCGGACGGGCCAACGGCCGATTGGTCGGGGCAGACGAAGTCCGTCCGTCCGCCCATCCACCCGTCCGCTCGGCGGACGGCTCGACGGCCAAGCAGTTGGTGCGTCCGTTCAACTCGGCCGTCCGTACGTCTCTGTCGACCGTGGGATGGGAGATGCGGATTCACGCTGTCCGTCCGATCTTGCCGTTCAACCCTGAAGCCAACAACGACGTCCGCCTCGTCGGTCGGTATAAAAAGCAGAGCGGACGGCTCATTCCGCACAATTGTTTCCTTTGTAGAGTGGGTGATCCAACGGCTATTGGTCTCTGTGCGCCCCTTCCACCTTGGTGTATGAACAATTGTGAATGAATGAGTGGTATTCACTAATTATTATAATCTGAAACCACTACACATTAATCATTCTAATGTTGAGGTCATTTATAGAAAGGGTACTATGCCTCACAAAGGAATTCCGGTTCTTTCCGATTCTTCGAAGAAAAGTTCGAAGAGGAAACCACAAGAACTAGATTGGGATGTTTACTTCGATGAATTCAATGTGGCAAAGGAGGGGTGGGAGTACGAGTCCGACAAAGTGTGGACTTGTACAATGTGCAAGAAATATGTGACCATGTCACACATAGCCAAACTGTGGCCAACAAATGACAGTTTGGAGAAGCAAGTGAGACGGTGGGAAGGCCCTATGAAGACGTGTAGGAGTAGACACTTTGTAGAGAGATACGAAGAAATTTGGGCAGCTTCAAATCTAGGTCCCTCGAAGCCTACCATCATGAACTATTCTACCATGGCAATGGTTTGGGCGGAGATTGTACTCCAGAAAGACGTTGACTGGCGTACAGTTATAGGGATGAATAAAGAGACGAAGATGACGTGTCACTTAGCTGTGGTGTTCACTAACTGGCGTGGCGAAAGTGATTGCATGCCGGCTTGGTCGAACCGAGGTCAATTTGGGTGCCCAAGTTGGCCTATGTGGGATGCAGAGGACAATGATGCTGATGATGATGAAGAACCAACTGAACAGTTGCCACCTCCACCTCCACCTCCGGAGAGGCATGAACGCCGAGAAGAACACGAAGACATAGAATACGAGAATTAAATGCGGGAAGCATTGAGGAGGAGTGTCGAGGATCAAGGCCGACCTCGTGGATATCACACTTCACCTCATCGTGAACGTGATGTACATGGCTCGCGACATGGAGGAAGTAGTTCACACTATAGCAACAACCCTCGAGATGGTGGTCCAAACGTAGAAGGAGGCTATAGAACTACGACCTATACGGACTACGGTGGTCTTTCACATGGCGGCCCTCAATATTACTCAGGAACAAGGGGACCTCATGGAAACACCAGTTATACAGACTATGGTGGTTCGAAACAAGGCGGCTCGCGAAATTATCCGAGAACAGGAGGACATGATTTGTATGGGCCTCATGGAAGTTCTTACTACACTAGTTCAAGCCATGGAGGGATTGGAGGCTCACATGAATATGCTTCAGTTCCACCTCCAACTTTTGGAGGTCCTTATTACGAAAATTATGGACAAGGGCGACAATCAAGCGGATATGGGCCATATGGTGGCTCTGGTTCTACGCCTCAAAGTCAAAATCATGATAGTAGTTCTGATTCTGAATGAAGTATAGTGTTATTTTGTAGAAAAATACAAGGTGCCATTATATAGTTATGGGCTTTGTTTTTTAATGTGGTTTCAAGTGTAATGCATTGTCAATTTGTCATTTGCTATTTGGAAACAATGCAATAGTTGTAGGAATGCAAGTATATTCGAACAACTGAGATGTATGAAGAACTTGTTTTAGCCCCCAAAACGAAAGTGGTACAGGCTATAAGACTATTTTATAATATAATAAAATTATTTGTTTTTTACCTTGTAGAGTAAGTAGAGTTCCATACTATCACTCCAATATGAATGGTTAATTGTTGCAAGTGTTGAGTATGTGAATGATGTGGTGTAATGTATTTGAACATCGGAAGTTACGTATTTTGGTCATTTGTAATGAATGCGTACTGAAAACCATGAAAGTTACGTGCTTGTATATAGAATTGCAAATGTACGGTTGTTTTTTGAGACAAAATGGTGTGACCAAATCATTTTTATAAAACCTTTGTCGAATAACTCAACACCTTTTGGTATGCACCAAAAGAAATTTCATTATGTAATTAGCTTTGATGTTGTACTTCCCAAATGCTATTTTAAGTATTGGACCTTCACGACAACAATTCAAGACTTATTCTTCTTCAGGTATTTAACACTAGAAGAGTAAAAACAACAAGATGTCTTGTTGTTGAAATTCATTGATGAAATGAATTCGAGCTCCCTGGATATTGGATAGGCAAGAATATAATGTACAAGTAAAAAATTAAAAATTAAAAATTAAAACAAGTTGCAATTATTTTCCTACCTACTATGACCTACTAGGCTACTACCTAGTGTAGTAGTGCCTACACTCCCCCCCGTCCCTTGTTTTGAGCAATTTAGGTCATAACTTCTATTCCCGGTCACTGATTGTGGAAAAAATGAGGTCTCCATTATCCCATATAGCTTAATAAGCTTATCAATTTTTCCATCTTCAGAAAAAGTTTCAAAAAATTACGACAAAATTTCAAGTTGTAAGTACCTACCTAATAACCTCTAAACCCTCGAAGGGACCCTAAGCCCTTTAGAAGTGAACCTTCAACTCACAATTAGGCACTCACATACAATCATACATTCATACACGATGTTTCCTTCGGTCCTTTAGTTGCCCTCCATCGTCATATCAATTATAGAGACATAGAGGTAAGTAAACGCTTACCATTTTTTATATTGTCATTGACATTATTATAATGAACATCTTCAATCACATTTACTATACCACACAAATGAAGACAAGGACTTGTCAACCTAACAATCAATGAATCATTGAATCATCAATCATCAATTAAAAATTGAATGAATAAGGAATTGCAAATTATTTCATATAATGATTTTGAGATTTCCAATTTTCCATTCAAACATACGATGACAAATGGCGTAAAGACTTCCAAGTTCTCCAAAATCATTGTGAATTAAAACATGCTCATTGATTACAAATGCTGAGATGCACCTTGCTGTAAAACAGCATTCACAATCAATCCAATCATTGGTGATGAAACTGAGGTATATCATCCGTATATACTGTACTACTATGTAATTGACATGTAATTTAGTATATGTCTTTACCTCTATGAATAGTGCATACTATAAACACCTATAGGCTATAGTTAATTACTTATATATGATATATTAATATCATTAAAGACTTAAACTACAACTCCAAAGTGGCGGAAGTGTTCATCCGGTATAGGCCAATGAAACGAAGAAGTAAATCGCGAAATCACTTGCGCCAAACTACTATGGCCATCGGGACCATCTTCGCAAAGTCTCCCCAAATACACTTGAAAGACTTGTGCTAAGTCGTAATGCGAGTACAACACATGTTTTTTGCTTCCACGACCTTGCAAACCGTAGTATGTCTCTGACATACATGTACTGTTGATTCTCTTCGCTATTTGACCAACAGCAAATTCTTCGGACTTAATGGTAAGTACGGGTTTGTTCTCCACATCTGCATCTCTTCGATGTACGTATGTAATCTTTGGATCGATCCACCACCTCCTCCTCAGAACTTCGTCCTGATCACTTGTTGATGTGAATGTATACAATGACTTCATGGGCTCTGTACTAGTCGTGGTCATCCCCCAATCGCAAATTCCAATGAAAACCTGCGACTCGTCTTCCGGGAAATGGAACATGATGTTGTCTGGAGAAATGTCGTTGTGAAGATGTCCGGCACGATGTACCGCATTCATAATATGCAGCAGTGCCCAAGCAAGCTCCGTACGCTTTGCTCTCCATCGCTTTAGATGATGAGCACGAATGACCTCCTCGTCGCTAATTTGGGGGTCACACATAATGCGTATGGCGATATTGTCTAGATAATCGTTATCCATTCTCAACATTTCATGCAAAGTACCACCATTCCACCACAATGAATAGCCTTCGTTCCGATTTGTGTGGACTGCAACGAAGCGTATGACTCCATCGTGCGGAATCTGCACCGCCATCGATTCAGTTTGGTGTTCCATCTTTGCAAGCTCAGGTCGTCGACCCTCTTGGAGAGACATCTTTGTTGCAAATTCTCAATGTGGTTGAAGTTCAGGGCACCCTTCGATTAGCACCCTACGAATTGTGGCATAGCCTCCGCGTAGGACAATATTATCTTGTGGAATCACCCTTGCGGTTCCCGGGAGCGCTATTAAATGGCGAAATACAACTCGCATGTTTACTCTCCCTTCGTGAGTTGTCCACCAAGTCATAAATCCACCTCTATTTCGTCTTGAAGCAAATGGTCTCATCCGACTCACGAACATGTCCACTTTTGTAATCACGTGCGTGAAGGCTTCATCATCAATGCGATGAACCTTACCAAATTTTTCGACGGTCCCTTTGGCATTCCATAGTGCATCATGTGCCCGTTTGTCCAACCAACTAGTGAAATCCTTCTTTTCCATTTCTTGATACCACCCTCCCACCCGCAACGCTTCATGCATCATGTCCTTTATATCACCTTTGAACTTCTCAATGCCCTCCTCTTGATAACGAACATACTTAGAGTCAAGAGACATGGTAGTTTCTCTCTCATAGAATTCAACAATGCATTTTCTCAAAAATGCGGTACAAGTGTGCGAGGGGTTGTCCATGATGTCGACCTCAGTAGATTCCTCCACAAACTTCGTTTTCTTCTTCGCCCTTGGCATCTTGATAAATGTCGCACGATTCGAGAAAAAAAATGGCAAGGGTCCCCCCAAGATTTCACCTTTACCCTCCCGAGGAGAGGAGGCAATAGGGCCCAAAGGCACTAAGCTTCTCCGCTCTCTCTTGCAAGCAAGGGGGAAGGAAAAAGTGAGAGGCGGACGGCCCGACCGCCTCTTTTGTATGAGGCGAACGGCCATCCCGTCCGCCCAATCTCAGCCGTCCGCCCTGGCGGACGGCCGATCGGGCGCCCCGTTGGGTCCGTCCAATTGGCCGTCCGATCGGACTGCCGACAGGTCGGACGGGCCACCCGATCAGCCGACCGATCGGTCCGCCCCGTCCGCCCCGTCCGCCTCGTCCGTCCGCTCGGTCGGCCCCGACCGCCCCGTGGTCTGCGTCCGTCCGGTCGGTCGGCCCCGTCTGCCCCGTCTGTGCAGTCGGCTCCGTCCGCCCTGTGCTCTGCGTCCGTCCGCTCGGTCGGCCCCGACTACCCCGTCCTCGCCGTCTGACCGCTCGGTCGGCTCACTAAACCGGCCGACCGCCCGTCCACTGGATGGACGCAAGTCCGAAATTTCTATATCCCCGGACGCTCGGAAACCCGCGGATGCGGACGTTGGACGTCCGTCCGGACGTCCCAACGTCCGTGCAACCCTGCCAACTATGCAAAATAGGGAACCAAGGTTTTATTTTGGTATAAAATTGAAATGGACATCATCACTAGAAGGAAACTGCGTTCCAACGTTGTTTAAACTGTGTTGGGAACTACAAAACTTGTCATATGGATTTTGTTGAGTTCCTAGTTTCTAACGCTGAAATTCTGCGTTGGAATGCACTTCAACGCAAATTGTTACATTGAAAACTACATTCCAACGTAGAATTTTGTGGGATAGAGGATATGGGAAGACGAGTTCAAATTGAGTGGATCTTGTAATTACTTGTTCAAATTTTCTAGGATTCCAAGAATGTAAGGGAGATTTCACATTTGACTTATGCTAACTTTGCTTAGCAAGACGTTTAGGCATTTTAATGATGCAAGACTTCCCAAATTGCCACTTAAGCATAGGCATTCATTTTTAAAAGCCATTAACAAGGAGTGTCATAGTTGGCCCAAATATAAAGACAATTTTAGAGTTGCATTTCAAAATTCTAGGAGGTAGTTATTTTGAGAAAAGAAGAATCATGTTGTACTCAATTTGGTATAACAAATTTGTATATTGAAAAACAATAATTGTGAAGTTGAACATCCCCGAATGTGGAATGCATTGTCCAATCACACAAGGAAATCTTATTGTGCAAATGCATCAATATTTAGCATAAAAGAATCAAAAATTAAATTCATTGCTAAAGATGCAAGAGTTGGATTTTGCATCATGAGGTCCAAAGATATGCACATAGGCACATCAAACACATTGACAAAAGGATGACTCAGTCTATTAATTTAGTTTCAATCCTCTGAAGAACTCAATTCAAAAAATCACTTTCTACAATACCTCACATTTGCTAAAAATTTCTTCACCACACTACACCTCAATTTTACAAACAAACTCTAAGAACTTCAACCAAAAAAAGTCACATAGTCATAGTGTCAAAACTCCACAAAAGTCAAGACAGCCACTTCAATTGCTCAAATTCCAACTAGATCATTTAACGACAAACCTTAGGCTACAAACAAACAATACAAGAAAGACAACATATCAACAATTTGGGTGGATAGTGAATACTATACTCTAGCTAAACCCATAAATCCAAATTCTAAAGACCATGAAGAGTCCCTCCCAGTCTCAAAACTCCACAAGGATCACAACAATTCAACAACTTCAATTGTTCAAATTCCAACCAGACCATCTAATTCTAGTCCGTAGAGCTGTGGGCTCCCGGGAAATAAATAATTAGTACGAGTAAGCTCAACAAGAGCCGTAAGCCTTGTTTCACACTTCACGGTGTTTATACCTCTCGCCTATCAAAGTGATGGTCTTTCACCTTTTATGAGAACGCATCCTTGAGTGTCAGTCAAATGGAAAGTATCATGAATGAGATATGCCAGTGGAATGATCACCTGGGCGTGCTAGGCTAGAAGGAAAATAAGCTTCCCTTGGCAAGATAATAAAGTAAGGCAAAATATTTTTTTTTGCTGGCTTTCAATTTTCTAAGTACAGCCTCCTCCTACAACATCTTTCTTCGTATGTTGAAGATCTAAGGCGAGTACACTAGAGATAGAAACAGAAATTACGATTCAATATGAATATAGCAAAGCATCTGAAGCATAACTACACTCATACAATCATGTAAAAAGATAGGAGCATTCGGTGGAACCGGTGAACCATACATTTTTCTAGACAAAGATGCGTGGGACAGAGGGCTCGTAGTACCTGCCCCAGCCTTTGCTTCGAGAACCATGTAAACGAAGAAAGAAAGTGCTGTTGGAAAGCGGAAGGAAAGAAGCCTAAGTCGGCAAACTAACACTGCGCACTTGAGCAGTTCGGAGAACTATGAGCAAAAAAAAACTATTTCAAGCAAAAAAGAGTTTTTTCTGGTGCACCCTATGGGTACTCGCAAAGCTAACCTTTATTCCATTGACTACCAACACGATTTGTTCATAACAGCCATGGTAGTGGCAAAACTGATCATCACTTTGTTTAGGGTTTTGGAATAATTGATGAATAGACTCAACAAGGGCGAAGCACCGCCGAAGTGGACTACATAGGTGCTCTTCGGCGAGAATAATCATAGGGTTGAAGGCACCAATCATAGGGCCGAAGGCGCCATCGCCGCCTTTTTTCTAGCTCTTCAAATCCATTTAATTATACTTTGCTTTCCTTCTTTTCCAAAAAGTTACCATTCAATATTTAAGAAAAAAGGAACATAAATAGAACAAAAACAGAACAAAATAGGTGGTATAAAGTAAATTGCCTAATGTATCCAAATTAGTCCATCTTTGTATCTTTTCAGCATAAACTGTATATGTTAAATAGGTTGTACTCAATTTCGTTGGTAATATTGGAATATAATCATTATCTACAATGAAGAAAATTTCCAACAAAAAAATAATTCCAATAATACCACCTACAAGTAAATAACGCAATACATTCTCATGAATTTCTGCTATTTTAATATTCAACATCATAACTACGAAGTCCGCGGAAAACTGTTGAAAATGCAGTACACAACGTATGTAAATTATTTATTGGCAGAGCGATAACAGCTTGCGTCATACGGCTCCGTTCTAGAAATATTGACTCTCACCCCCTCTAACCAAGGCTTAGCTTAGGTTCTCGAATCAGGAAGGCCTCGCATGGATGTCTGAGTGTGGATGATCAGCACACTCCTCCTCCAGGAAACGGTCTTATAGAAGAGAAGATATACATCACAAAGTTCCCCTGTCACGATTTGTCAATATTAATCATATGATTATCGTCGGACATTGTTTTCATGTTACATTCATTCATTTGGAAATATTGTTACAATACGAAATTGCCTTTCATGATTAGAGTGCAGTTTAGGCATATCATTCATATTTGAGTTTGAAGTGTTAAAGTTGCACGATAACTATACTTGACAAAATATGCATGATTTCAGTGGTTTAGTGATGGACTACTAACTTCGTGCAACATTTGTACTTATTTAAGACATATGAAGTTAGTGCAATAATCACACAAAATCAAGTCCATGCATAGTTATTGCACTAACATTGCATTTTTTTATCTTTTACAATTTTAGTACTAAGTCAATTAAAAAGCAGGAATTGTATTCAAAGTAAAAATTCAGACCTCATTTAAGCATAGTAGAAGAATTTTTCTTGAAAAACTTTGAACTAAGAAAAGTTGTGAAATTGAGCCATACTTCATCTCCATAAATCCGTTTGACATTTTAAGTCTCTAATCAAAAGTTATAGACAAATTTCAGAGAGGCGTTGGAAGGGAATTTTTTTTGACAATTTCTAATGCTTCTCTGAAATTTGTTCATAACTTTTGATTGAAGACTTGAAATGTCAAACTAAGTTTTGGAGATGAAACATGGCTTAATTTACCACCTTTTCTTAGTTCAAAGTTTTTCAAAAAAAATTACTCTACTATGCCTAAATGAGGTCTGAAATTATAGTTTTAACACAATTCCTGCATTTTCAAGTTGACAATGAGTGGTCAACCAAGCCTCTCATCTTTAAGTTATCCCATATGCTTTGAGTGGTCATGAAAAACAATGAATTTCAATATAAAAAGAACCTCTCCACTCTCCGATCTCACCAAGTGCCATTGGAGTGAATCTATCATCACGTTGTCAAGTTTCTTGTCAGCTTGGTCATGGATTTAATTCAAACATTTGGTGCAGTTGTACATTTCTATCACTACATCATCAAGTTTCTTGTTGGTCTAGTCATGGATTTAGTTCAACATTTGGTGCAATTATACAGATGTAAATTATAATTTATTAGATTATACTAATTAGTTAATAAACAAAATAAAATAAATTTAATTAAGAAAAAAATTACTGCTAATTAGAAAGATGATCAACACATTGACAATATTTTTCAAACAGCGATAACATTTAATAAGAGTCACTCCAGTACAAATAGCAATGACGTTATTGTCATGAATTTTTCGTGTACTTCAACGTAGATAAAATACACGACAAAGATAATAGTTTTTTGTGCATAATCTGTGTCATTAGCACACTTGCAATTATTGTATAGATGTCACATAGTTAATACAGATGAAAAAATAGTGCCACTTCTTTGCAGTAATCGTGTGCATTGTAATGATGCAATAACTTACAAATTAACGTACGCACCCATGAAATAATAGTAACTACATGGTAATTGTTAACAATTCGTTGGACCAGAACTTTGAGATGTAGCAAATAGATAAAGTATACCTACATTTAAATTTGGCAATACCATACCATAATCAAAAATAGGGGTCGGAGATTTCCCCGCCTTCCGAACCTTACGTGATAGTTTCCCGTCATAAAGCTCTCTGCCACTGATTTTTTTAAGCACATCAACAACAATCTAGATCTAGATTGACGTGCTTTACGAGGTACTTCTTGAATGAGATCGTAGCAACATTCTTATGTCTATTGGAACCAACCCGTCTTCTCAAAAGAGTTGAAGCGTCGCCGCCTGCCCCGCATTCGCGGCCACATGCCAGCCATACCGCTGCCACTGAAGTGACCCTCTACCCTCGGATCATGACTGCCACCCTTCAATACCTGGCTCGGTCGATTTCCCTATTGACTTACTATAGCGGCTCCGCCGACCCTCTCGTTAGAAAGTAGGTCGATCCCGTAATTGCATTTTCAACTTTTTCTACTTGTTCGTCGAGGTAAGATGTCCGCATAGTCTTATTCCCTTACTGAGAATGCCCCTGCTTTGTCCTTGTTTTCCATGTCCAGCCCCGTTATACCTACCAAAAGAATCGATTCTAGGACCAAGTTGTTCCCCGCTGGCTTGGTAAATGTTGTCGTTCAGCAGCTACGTCATTCGGATTTGTTAGCCTCATCAATCCCAACAGTATCTTCCAAGTCGTCCTTTTATGGGTCATGACTTGGTTTCCCAGATGCTTTTCCACGCGCATTGCAGCAACGCTACCTCTGGGCGATTGACTTCATTGACGCGGACTGGAAATTGGGCATCAGGATATGCCCTATAGCAACGAAAGCACCTTGCACGGCACGCGGTATAACGGGATCGACCTACTTCTCTATATATGGTTTTTTGCTTTGCCTAAAAGCATTGGCGCCTTTGGCCCTCATCCTAATAAGAGAGCTTTGCCCTTGGGCATTGACAAAACACTTGGGCAAGAAGAATGCATTCATTTCTCGAACCCGCTTTTTAGCCAACAACCTTGTCAAATCAACTAGGCCGCAGAGCATAGCCTATTTTTCTACTGATTAGTGAAACAAAGAAAAAAATAGATATTTATTTATTTTCTTTGTTTGCAAAACCAACCAAGTGCTACGCATCTTTCCAAAATACATAGCAGCATTTCCTAGAATTCATGAAGTAGTTTTATTGTTTCGTGCATCTAGCCCATCTATTTGAATATGTATGTAAACTTTACATAATCTTTACATAATGCCACGTTTTACGAACAAAGCAATCAGGGCCAAACAGACAAAGGGGAGGGGGAGGGGGGCGTGCGGGTTCTCACATAAGCCGCACACCCCCACATAATGAACGAAGAAGACCGGAGAGCTCTATTTATTATTTGGTTCCCACAAAAATGGTACTGGTATACCATCAGCACAAGGCTTCTCCATAGCGCTGCGTTGGTCAACACCCTAAGCAAACCGGCCTAAGACAAGCATGCGCGTGCCGCACGGCGTTGGTCAACCACCTTCTTCGCTTTTCTCATGCAAATCTAACGGTCGCTTTTAAGCAGCTAGGGTTTTCTCCATTCGACTGCTATTGGAAAAAAAGGCAGGTTGCATATTACGGGATAGGGCATAGCAAACATATTCTTTTTTCAACGGCAAGGTCGGGATGCCTTTTATGCCCTCTGGATTGACATCATAATGCCCCTTCTAGACCCCAAGCTTCTTCTTAGAATAATAATGAAGTTATTGATAACTTTTGAATCTATCAAAATAGTTGCCTCATGACATCACCCGTATATGAATTCCTTCCTTCTAAAAAGTACTAAGATCCATATTAGAATTGCCAGAATTAATCATGAATACCACCATCATTACAAGCCCAATTCTTAGAAAAGAAAGCAGACTAAATGAAGTTCTATCTTTAAATAAAGTATGATTAGGTTGGTAAAAAAACTGTTTCAGATTTTTTCTCCTTTTTTTAATTACCTCCCCACCAATAAATGGATACGAATGGGAATAACCAAACCACGTCAACAGAATGCCGATTTCAAGCAGCTGCTTCAAAGTCAAAGTGATGCGTTTGGGTAAAATGCCCTAGATATTGACGAATAGCGCATATTATTAGGAAAATAGTACCTATAATAACATGAAAACCATAAAACCCTGTGGCTAAGAAAAAGGTAGGACCATAGATACCATCAGAAATCGTGAAAGGTGCTTCTACATATTCCATTCCTTGAAACCCGGTGAAGACTAGAGCTAGAAAAATGGTAGAGTCAAAAGTTACTTCATAGAGCCGTACAACTTAGTCGCCGTTTACTCATCTCACATAATAAAGTGCTCTCCGAACCGTGCAAGATAGTTACTTATCACACGGCTCACCAACCTGATTTTTTACTCTATAGGGTACGTAGTCCTTTATAAAGGCTTAGGCTTAATTCTATTCAGACATGAAGTCAGATTTCCCGTGTCAATCAAGTAAAGTCTATAAATGAAAATCATTTCTGTACAGTGATTTAGACTCCTTCTCGCTTTGCCCTTAAACGAATGAGATCGAGTCAAGTACTTTATTGTTGCCAGCTCTCTTTCGAGTAGGCGGATACTACAAGTCCTCCGTCCCAGATAGCCGGATCATGCCTATCTAGTTCACCGGTACTACCAAGGTACTCTCATACTTACATGAAAACACATAAGATTTCCAACTAATAGTAGTAGTTCGGACAAAAAGGCAGCTGTGCTTCCAGTGTTTTTGTTTCATATTCAAATTGGGACCTCCTCCTACTCTGCCACAGGCAGGCTACCATTCTGCCATGGAGGAGATAGCACTATAATATTATTGGTTGATCAATAACCTGACCGAACACGCTCGAGTTAGTGTCTCATAAACACCTCACATTCATGAATGACCCATTCGGCTATATTTCCAAGACACGGTTGGAAAAGTTCTCTAGAGTTGGTTTGAGAGCACCTCCTTCTGATCGAATATGGTTTTCTTTCAAGGAAATGCCCAACATTGATCTGGCACCAGAGCCCGGTATTGGTGATCACCGTTTCAGCAGCGGGCCTTTACGTAGCTTTGTTGCCAATCAAATCAAGGTACTATTCGAGTCTCACTGTTTGTTTATTCACAGCTAAGTCGACTTGGTTTGCTCTCGTGCTTTCATTCTTCTGAAACTGGAGATTTGTATAAACCGGAAAACTTATATAGAGTACCTGGCCAACTTGTTGAACACAAAATATTTCATGATGTGGAGAGGGAAATCTTTTCTCAATTTGATGATTATGATTGATTGGGCATGAGCACTTTTGTGATTATTTCTATACTAGATGTTTCATGGCTTCTCCATACAGGTACAAATTCGGGAGTCCATCGTTACGCCATATAGCCAAGATCTCTTTCTCCATTGGATGATGGCTGAGAAAGATGACTGGATACAACAAAGCGAAATTCCTGTTGCGTTCTCGGCTCTACAAATCTCTGAAAGTGAACGTCAAGTCCCCAAACCCAATCCGGGCGTACAACCTAATACCGCCGAGGAGAATGGCAAAAGTGGTCAATTACTTTCTTCTCGTAATGGACAGAGTAAACCTCAGATTTCAGAGTCTCCGTCTGAGAGCGTCGGTCATGGCTCACCAGCCTCTTTACCTCCCCAAACACCGGGTTCTCCATATGGCCCCGTAATGCAGATGCCTCCGCCTTCTTCTCCACTCTCTCAAAGCAGTCTTTCAACTTCTGGAACTACAAGGAATCCTTCACGGTTTGCTGCCAACTCAGAACAGTCAAGCTTGGAGCATTCGTTTCCTTCGCGACCATCAGCACCTCCGTCAATACGGGAGGATAATGAGTCCGACTTGACGACGCCTTTGCTTGATGACGACGACTACAGCAGGAACAAGCCGTTGGATACGAGTAGTGAATTTGACGCAGGGGCATCTGACGTGGAAACATCCAGACCCTTGGATGGAGATCTCTTGCAACTCTCAGAGGGCTCAGCTTCGCAAATCGAGTCACAGAATCCGTCTCAACAGGTTCTTTCTCTCTACCCATGGAATAGGGGTACCAATGAATTAGTATGTGTGGCAGAATGAGGAATCTTCTGTGACCAGTTTAAAGTGATCTGTAACCCTGAAGTGCGGAAGCTAAGAATAGAGAGTCCACTTCATAAGCTAAGAGTTGATTTTACCAACTTTGAAGACATATTTCTATCGGTAAAAACATGCAGGGTATGATTTCTTCTTTATTGGTTTATTCTATTACTTTCCTTGCAGATTCTTAAGTGATTTATATTTAACTCGAATGGATATGAAGCATGCACTATTGGTTGTTAGGGCTCTTAATGGGTTAAACTTTTCTACGTAAGTTTGTTTGGCGACCTTGTGTAGGCTTTCAGTTTCCATACGAACACTGGCCCTCAAGCTTTGTCCCGTTATAGTTGCAGGTTGGCAACCTGGAACATCCCAAGGCAGATCTGTCAAAAGACTCGGATTCAAGTGCATCATCACGCCGTTCCAAGGTGATCTCCTTTGGGAGGAAGGGGTTCACCAAGCTTGAGGAGAAGCGTCGCATTGCTCTGGAGAGATTGCGGGAGAAGAGAAGTGAGGCTCCTGAAGGTGGCTCTTCTCGTCACTCTCGTCACTCTGGTAGCGGGTAGATGTGTGTGCCCACATGGATGCAAGCATCTCCGTTCTGTACTTCACGCTGAAGTCTCTCATCATATTCCAGGAGAGAAGACGACGACGACAACAACAATAACAACACCTCTTATGTACTAGTCTTTTTGTGAAATTTAGAAGTAGAAATTAGAAGTGAGCACCATTTTGAGAATAACTCTTTGTAAGATATTCACTGTTCAATATGAGAGAATGTTGGGAGATAATACTGGCCACCGCAGTCTATTGGAATCCAAGAGGGATGTTTTCATTCGGTATTTTTAGCTGGGTGCATGTTACGCCCAGTCGACCTGTGACCAATGATTTTGTAACGTTGATGTATTCTTTCCTTTGAATACTAAACATTCTAAACCCTATTAACCCCTAAAGGACGGAGTCCGTGACTTTACTCAAACTTGACAGTTCCTCACAAAGTTTGATCAACAATGACTTTGAACTAGCCAATTGCTTTCTTTACATTATAACTAAATCCTTCCCATGCATCTAGGGAGGGATTATACCTCCTACACAAGGGAAGCAATATGCCTTATTAACAATGTTATGTAAAATGGTTATTTTAAGGAAATAATCAAAATTTTCTAGTAGAATAGAAACCATACTTCATTTTGTTAGTTTAGCTAAAAAGTCAAAAGAAATTGTAATCAATGTCAATATCAAATCTTAACCCCTAATGACCCAAGGGGGTTGTACTTTCAAAATGGGCCAAAATTGTCAAGAATCTGAGCGTTTTTTTGGCTCAATTTTTTCTTGAGATTGAATAGAATGGATAGGATCTTGAATTTCACATTGCAATTGAGCACTTCAAATTTCAAATTATTTGACAACACTATTTAGGAGATATTTAAGTTTGAAGTTTTATTTCGGTCAATGGAAATACAAGGCAACAAACTTTGAAGGAGCATATCTTTGTAAGAATATTTTGAAATGATCCCCTTTTGTGCTCAATGAAAGATAAGAGAGTTTAGAATGTACATGTACAAATTTCACAACATTCTAAGCATTTTTCAATTCTTGGTAGAGCTTGCCATGGATGGCGGTCATTGTAATGAGAGTAGTGTTTGTAAGAAAAAAAAGAATGGGACACTTGTCTTCTCCTTGAATTCCTTGGATTTGTCCTTTTTTGAGGTGGGCAAGAATCACATTGGTTGGTTGATTAAATTTTCAGTCCACAACCAATTCAAAACCCCAAAAAATAAATTCTAAACTATATTGCATCATTTAACTTTGAAAAATTCTACAAGGTCGAGTTGAACTCAAAATTTGATGAAACTATGACCATAGGATTCACAACCTAGTCTATTTTTTAGAATTAATTTTGATTTGTAAAAAACTCAAAATTTGAGAACAAGTAGTTCAAAAAGAGGTACATCAACCTAGAAATGGTCACTTAGGTCATTAGGGGTTAAGGGAAAAAGTTCAAAGTATTGAACTACACTAAATAGTGTACCACTTTTAATAAACTACCTCATATAAAATTTTAAAAACAATTAAAATGTTTAGAACTTAACTCATTAATGTTAATATAGCATTAATATAGTTGCCCCCCCAAAATGGATGAAAATCACCCATTTTTCAATATGTACAAAGCTTGGTTGACCATCTCAAGTTGAAAACCAAACATCCTCTCCATCCTTCTAGTGTTAAACAATAATATAACAAAATCTAGGCCTTTTTTTTTTTATTGGTTTCAGAGAGTTTATATGTTCAACTATCATTTTTTTGAATCAACACATGCAATATGTTTCACTCAATGATATGAAGCCTTAAAATAACAAAGAGCCAAAAGTGCTAATATGTACAATACAAGCATACTATTTTCCTTAAATAATAACAACCCTTATAAAAAGAAATAAAATGAGCCGGTCATTTGCATCGGCCGGTCAGCTTTGGCGACCAGCACGAGGCCACCGACGCTGTGTCAGTCAAGGGGGCGGGTAAGCTGAAGATGGTTTTAGGTTAATCGTCTGTCTCTCATCGTTTGCCCTTCTTCCCATCGATCTCGCTGTCCTTGATGTCCAGCTAAGGATTCGAGTTTCGTTGTTCCACCTCTTTTGAGTTGAACCCGTTCCACCTCTTTTGTGTTGCGAAGGTTGGTTTCAATTCGAGTTGTCTGCAGGTAGATCTAGGTGCAAAACGTACAGGTTATGAATGTTGCTTTAATTTGTTGGTGGTGAAGAACCTGAACCCATTATTGACCTAGAATGAATTCGTGAAGTCTTGATATATTCCGGAACTGTTGATTTGTTTTTGAGTTTGCAGAACCTGACAATGGTGGAGAGATTGTCGACTTGGATGCCTACCACTATGACGGTGCCGGTGCTGGTGCAGCGGTTCGTTAATTGCACTCCTCCTTGTGGATTCTGATCCACTTCAGGATTTTCTGGATCTCCAGTTGCTGGTATAGGTTTTGTGAATTCATGGCCTTTCTGATCCTGAGTTGAGGACCTTGCATTGATTATCAAAGGTATGAGCACCCAGATGTTCCACGATCCTCCTTGTTTTTGGAAGCCCAGCTTCTTTCGTGGCACAAATAGACTCACGGTATGGTAATTATGCTGCACTTTTAAGTGAGTTCCCGAAGATCTCGAACTCCTTTCCTGTTGGGTCAATGCAGGTTTTGGATCGCTTGGCCTCATGGACTTCTGTGCTGGTATGTCTTGCATCGCTCGGCTTGGACCGTGTCAGTGCTGGACTTTTGACATGTGGAAACTGATATCTAGCTAGAGCTTTCAACTTTGCACTGTCTGTCTGTGCATCCACCGTGCCCTTGAAGCTCGATCTTGCTATGATTTTATCCTATTTGGGTTTCACTCTGGGTCGGCGATGGTCATGACCACGCAGATTTCGTTGAACTCATCCTGCCTCCCCACTCCGAACTTGCACATGAATCCCTTACTGTGCAGCACTTGTTGTGATTTGTCTTCGGATTTGTCTTCGGATTTGTCCAAATGGCAAAACCATTGAAGCCGAAGCTAGCTGCACATGGGACTGTGACCAGGCAAGCCCTTCCGAGTGCACGAGAATCCAGGGTGCTGAAACCAACACCTACAGTACACTAAATAGTATATTTAGTGTTGGATTACATTTAGTGTAATTACCACCCTATTCCACATAACATTAAATCTCAACTTTGGAGGAATTAGTGTAGTATTAAATTTGAATGTGTCACCTCTATCTTCTGGTTCACCTTCTTATGTTCTTAATGTGTTCTAATACTAAATGTAAACCTTTTCAGATTTCAGATTTACCATAGAATACATTTAGTGTTAGAAATCAGATTTAATGTTATTTACTTTAGTAAGGTTAATGCTATTTAGTGTTATGGTTCGTAAATAGTGTTGCTAACACTAAATATACTATTTAGTGTACTGCTTAGAACTAAGGTAGTCTGCTGTAAAAGCGACTATGTTGTAAATGCGACTTCTATCTAGGAAACGGTGACATGTTGCTTGAAATATTTATTACTGTCAATGATGAGTTGGATAGGCTTAACCCAGAAACGACGATGAGGCCATTTTGTGACTTTTGGATGACTGTAATGCTTCACAGATGATAAAATAAGAGCATTTTTCATCCAAATTTTTGTGGCACAACTAGGTAGCCGGCATATGTACAGTGTAATATCTTCAGCTGAGACAGAAAGTGATTTGTCTCAAGCTAATTCTGAGTAGTGCAATAAAAACGGTATGGCATGTCGAGCGAAGGCAGGCACATGATCTAACTAAAAGCACTATACTACTAGAGCCCAAGAAATTTGTCAAAAGCCTAGATGTAGCCCAAAACTAAAATATTCCTTGGAATTTTGGAAAAAGAAAGGACGGGCATGGTGCCATGTTACAACAAGGGCAGTTCCTAGTGGTGGGAACAAAGGCTGTTGGCTCCAAACCGTTTATCACTATTTCTCTTGAAGAGGCAACTACATTCCACAATGATTGCAAAGATCAAACTCATAAATGCTTCAGACGGCGTTTCCTCTCCCTCCTAATCCACGCTACTATAATTGGCACATGAATATGGCACCATGTGGCTGAAAGGTCCCACCCTACAATGCCGAACAAGCAAGCTGTTATGAAAGAGAAGAACACTTCAAGCCAAAAAAAGACTTCTGAAAGTCCTCAATACTTACCAAAGCACTAGCCAAACAAACAATGCTTGACATTTGAGAGGAGAGTTGAAGCATCGCAATTTGATGAGCACTTAGCAATAGAGAGAAGTGAGCACCATGCCTAAGCCAAGAAGAAAAAAACAATACGATTCCATGCTCCCTCCTCCCTCCCCTCAGTGGTGTGAAAGAGAAGTAGGTATTATAGTGACACACCTCATAACCAAACAAAAGGCAAAGAAATGGCAAATCCAGTACTTGATAGGGATGCTAGATGAGAGTTACCTCCTCAATCTTCCTAGACTGAAAAGAGACAAGAGTGCACCTTTTGATACATTGCCACTATACTTGCGGTGGTTGTGGAGCACCTGGGCCTCCAAATTGCTTGGCTGGTCTCAAAAAAGGCCAAAAGGTCATCCTCAAGGTTTATCAGAAGAAGTATACAACGCATTGGAATGACACATTTTCCCATTTCCAAAAGTGGAGCACAACACCAACGATGAAGAAGAGTCTTCTAGCTCGTTGCAGATCTCAGCAGCAAGCCACCCATTCTTCTTCAGCCGCAATGGTGGAGGACTTCGACCAGGTCCACGAGTTGCAAGCAGTTCAACTGAGAACAAACGACCGACAATTGACGTTGGAACAGGGGACGCAGGAGGGTCACAATACGGGAGCACGACTGACTTTCTCAACTTCCTCGATTCAGAGTGGTCAGGCGTCGATGCTGTCCCAATAAGCATTGCAAGAAGTCCTGCCAATCAGACAAACGAAGAACAGGAAGGTGAGACTCCTTGCACAACAGAATTCTTTCACTCAACACAATAGATGTAGTCCTTTCTCTAGTTGTCCAGAGGTTGTGAGGGTACAAAGGAAAATGTTGACAGAAACTATACCACCCTCTGAAGACGACTTGGAACAATGGACACTAGCTCACGTTGTGAAAGAGAGAATCGATTCTGTGTCAAAGCTGAAATTCTTGGCACTAAAATACGATAATGGAGAGGAGCAAGATGTTTGCGAGGGAGTGGTCTACTGTTTTCAATTACTAAAGCATAACTCAAAACAGCAGAGAAGTGAAGAACATCAAAGACAAGGGAGTCACAAAGAACCCTCGCAAACACAAAGAGGTTGAAAATCATCCTTCACACCTGCATATGACGGTCACCCCTCCTCAGCCGACAACTACTTCAACAGTACCTCTGATAACGATGACCTAATATCATCTTCCTCCTCTGAAAGAACTGAATCCAATGAGCGGGTGGGAGGAAAAGACATTACATCGTCAAGCTTCAGGTGCGCAAGAACTGAAATCGATTCTGATGCTACGCTCTCTAAGAAGGACTATGAGGCAGCGGCACACACTATTTTTCACCCTTGTTTTAGCGGCTTATAATGGGATGGGAGTATTAAAGGGCGTCAGTAATCTTGTTTAGCGTGCTGTAGTCAGATTTGGTCTGGTTGTTGAAAATCAGGTGCTCTAGTGAATTTAAAGCTCTAACTGCATCTGCGAATAATTACTACAAAGTAATTGCACCATGGTCAGACGCAGTGTTTCGCTAGCACCGCACCCTATAGTTAGGGGCCCATGTAGACATCCGGCAGAGCACATGGCCCATCATATGCATGCATGGGGACATGGGATGGGTGGGTCCATGGCACATGTGGCCCCATGAACGCGTTGCATGACTGTTTCATCCCCCACTCATGCTGCATGAAGGATGATCCATTCCAGTGTTTCAGAACAACAATTTAGGGAAATTGGTTTAGGATTTGTAGGGTTTGGAAATTTTTGGCTTCTATGAACCATTTTTTTTTTAAAATTATTTTCGGCCACCTTGTGTTTCCCATTTCGGTTTTCATCCTATAATATATTATGAAACAAAAGCTCAAAAAAATATAGAGAAAAAAAATGGGGAACATTGTGAGGCCCCACTCGAAACACTCTAACATATATTATGAAAGGAAAGACCAAAAAAATATAGACAAAAAAAATGGGGAATATTGTGAGCCCCCATTCGAAACACCCTAGAATATATTATGAAAGGAAAGACAAAAAAAATATAGAGGAAAAAAATGGGGAACATTGTGAGCCCCCATTCGAAACACTCTAGAATATATTATGAAAGGAAAGACAAAAAAAATATAGAGAAAAGAAATGGGGAATATTGTGAGCCCCCACTCGAAACACTCTAGAATATATTATGAAAGGAAAGCCCAAAAAATATAGAGAAAAAAAATGGGGAACATTGTGAGCCCCCCACTCGAAACACTCTACCATATATTATGAAAGGAAAGACCAAAAAAATATAGAGGAAAAAAATGGGGAACATTGTGAGCCCCCACTCGAAACACTCTAACATATATTATCAAAGGAAAGACCAAAAAAATATAGAGAAAAAAAATGGGGAATATTGTGAGGCCCCACTTGAAACACTCTAACATATATTATGAATGGAAAGACAAAAAAATATAAAGAAAAAAAATGGGGAATATTGTGAGCCCCCACTTGAAACACTCTAACATATATTATGAAAGGAAAGACAAAAAAATATAAAGAAAAAAAATGGGGAATATTGTGAGCCCCCACTCAAAACGCTCTAACATATATTATGAAAGGAAAGACAAAAAAAATATAGTGAAAAAAAATGGGGAATATTATGAGCCCCCACTCAAAATACTCTAACATATATTATGAAAGGAAAGACAAAAAAAATATAGTGAAAGAAATGGGGACCACGAACTCTTCCTCCAAAATATAAAAAAGTATAATTTTGAAATGGAAGCCACAAAAATTAGTCAAATATTTTTGGGGATTATAAGTACCAAATTATATTCTAAATTTTTTTGGGAAACACAACCCCCCCAAAATAGGCATATGAAAGGGGAATGAGCGTCTTCCAATGTCTCGTGCACTCTGGCCGGTTTGAAGTAAGAGCCTGACCTCACTTGCTTTGGTAGCTTCCATGCTATTTCGAGGCTAGTTCGCTCATGGGGGGGACGTTCGGTTTAGGCTCGGGTCGTCCAAAGCAAGCCATTGTTCTTCGTCGGCACCCCCCGCAGTTTCTCTGCGCCTCTGCGTAGTGTTTCGGCGGTGTATTGAGGGATCGTGTGCATTTGTGCATAGGTATCCTTCTTTATTTATGAAACTTGTGTTTTCGACCTCGATGTTGCTTCTTTGGCGGGTTTTGAGGTCAATGTTTCCTGATACAATGGCAATGGCTGTGCTGTAGGGTTTTGGGGCGACGCACTCAAGCATTTTTTCAGCTCGTCGAACTGTATGTTTAGCTTGGGCTACACATGAGCTTCAATCATGGGCTTTGCAATGGGAAGGAGGGTTTAAGTAGCCATCGCTTCATCGTCCACTTGAAAGCGCTGGTGAAGGAGTGCACATTTGGAGAAGTCCAAGCCGCCAGCGTCGTCTTCTCTCTCGCAGGTTTGAAGTTCTACAGCGTCTGGTGTTTTGTTGTATCAATTTGTGCAAGAAAGCACTTTCTACATCAACAGGTCGCTTTAGTGTAGGGTGATAGGCTGGGACTTAGATAATGTGGTTCACTTCGTAAATCACTGAGGTGCTGAAAAGTTTTCCTTCGTCCTGGTCCCGTCCTACGACGCGTGATAGTGCTATAGTGCCAATTTGGCACACAAAATGGGTGCAACGCTATTTCCAGTGTCGGTTTACGATTTAGGTTTTAAGCTTAGTTTAGGGCTACTTTGACACAGAGGAATCAGGCACCCATGCGGCCGGAAGCTCCTATGGCCTCTGCGAGCAGGTGAAAGTGTACACTTGAATTTGAGAGGTCAATGACTGCATTTGGGACATGGCTTCTTCGGGAAGCTACCGATGTAAATGTGACCTCATAGGGGATGTGCATGTCACGCGATGGAACCGTGATTGAAAATGTCTGCTGTGAAGGTTGAACATGTGAATTGTTAAATTCCTGTGCAGGGCCAGCTTTGCATATCCAAATAAGTATTACTACTACAAGCCAGTGTATCGGTGGGGGGAACATATAGGCTAGAGGAATTGTTTTTTCTGGTTACCCGTAGGCTGCAACATGCAATTTTGTTGTGATATGGCAAGAATGAAGAATGCCTCAAATTCCATGTGCGATACGGGGCAGGAAGCTGCTCATCTAAGCTCTGAAGGTCAGCCGGTTGTTACTGTGGTACGTAGTTTCGTTTTTTTGTTCTTCATAGTTTGGGTATGGGTTAGGGTTTAGGGGACTAATTCCAATGCACACTTGCTGCCCGGTCACTGACTTCATGATGCCCTTGTATAGGACGAAGCACCAGTTGCACAGGGAGGAGAAGCTACCACTACGAAGGGAGAATACTATCAAGATGTAAAAATAGACAGTCACACGTATAGGGTGAACTACGGCTCCGTAGAAGAATTTTCAAGATTGATGCGTGAGGCAGCCACGGATGCTATTACAACCATACCGCGTGCTGTTGATCCTGTTCAGTACTTTAGGAAATGTATTCACTGCGGAGAGGAGACGTTCACAAACAAGATGAGATTGAACTTCCACCGGTTCATGGGATAGTGCCTAGCTGTGAAAGATGCCATGGGAAACCCGGGACGTTTGTTGCCCTATCCTGACCAAGGCAGAGGTCAAGGGAAGGTGACAGAGCTGATCCGGAAGGGTAAGGCTGTAGACGTAGAGGCCAAGGCAGGCCGAAACAAGAGCAAACAGAGCGTACCTACTGCACCCGAGGACTTCATTGATCCGGACAGAGCGAAAGTTGTGGAAGGGGGGCCAAAGGGGATGAAACGCACACCCACTACACCAACTATTGAAGAGGCTGTGAACATCGGCAATAGTACTCGGAGTGAACACACAGGAGAGAACACAGGAGGTGAATTGCAGGGAAATGATGGCGCAGAGGCCAGCAACCACCATGAGAGGGAGGGACAGCTGCAGGTAAGTGAACAGCCTGCACAGCAGAAACGGAGGCGGCACAGGGTGCAGTTCAAAGAAACCACCCCCCCTCAAAACATTGGCGATGTGGAGGGGGCAGGCAAGCAAGAAAGCAACGCAGACTTCCAAGAGGCACCCCCTTCCAAGAAGACAAAGTCGGGTGGTGAAGCATAGGGGCGTTGCTTACGCTCGCAAACGCGGAGTCTGCAACCTGGTGGATAGGGTTTAGACAACAACGTCGGCAGCCTAGTTCCCGAGAATGTCGCAGCCCTTGTTTCGTGTGCGCAAGCTTCAAGACGATCTGACAAAGGCAACGACAATCCTATAGGGGGGAACGAAGTTGACGCGGGAGCAGCGAAGGAATTCGTAGGGAAAAAAGGGAAAAGAAAATGTAAGGGTGTCGGGGGACAGTGTTTACCGATAGAGGCCCCCCCCTACGAGTTCCAAGAGAGTACTGGAGAAGCCCAAGAAGAAAGCGAGAGCGAGGGTACTGCTTTCAGATGACAGCGACAACGACAAAGAAGTAGAGAAGGTGGCTCCTAGTATTAGTGGATTCAAGTATGGGACTGAAGACAAAGACCTATCTCCCCATTCTCCGCAGCATGAGGCTCCTGCATCACCTGACGACGCTTTCGAAACATTGATTGAGGCGGAATTGGCGGTTTTAGACTCTGTGCCAAGAGAATCGGGCAACACCACCTTATTGCCAAAACAGGCCCAAGGGAGACCCCTTCCACCTGTACACCAGTTGCGCGTTCACCCCTTGCATCAACACCTCGAAAGCGTGATAAACATGCAGACCGCCTTGCCATTGTTTCGTGGACAAGGAACTATGATGGCAACCACATGTTGCATCGGTATTGGCTTTATGGTTTAGGGACTCCGCCTCCAAAAATGTATCATCCTGCTTTGGCTTATTCATCGTACGGGCGAATGGAGCGCCTTAGTCATGACGAGCGAGAAGTAAGGATGGCGGCACGTAAGAAAGCCAATGCACTGGCAGCATCACACATACACCCAGAAGCGCCAATTCCACAGGAGCCCCCCGGACTATACCACTTAGTGAAAATCAGACCACAGTTTCTTGACTGGTCATGGGAGGGGCAGTCAAAGGACTTTGAAGACCAATTTGCAAAATCATGGGCCTCAGGCATTTTCCAAGCCGCCACGAAGGAATGCGTTGCCTGGTGGTCCTGTGAGGCAAAGGTAAATAAATTGGGGGTTTAGATGGCTTGTTCTTGTCATTTCCTTCTTGGTTTGCTTGCCATGCTCTCCATCTTCTTTCTTATGGTCAAATGATCTGCAGTTGCTCCTACGGAGCAATGTTTCACGTGGAGTTGTTTTGCTAGTGTATTGTTTCGTGTTGTTCTATGGCTGCATAGAACACCTAAATGTGCACCGTACCTATCAAGCACGGAGTACTACAATATTTGAGCACAAGGGTTGTATTTAGCGTTATAACAATTCCGTGAAATGCTTCTTCTGGCAGGAGGAGGATTATACCACCGTTTTCATTGAAGCCAGTCGCGCTGTAAATTCCATCTGCCATAGTGTGAAGTATGGGAAATGTCCTCCGGACATTGCACTCCTAGCGAATTATTTACAATATGTCCAAGACCTGGCAGAGCACAAGGCAAGATGCCTTACGTATGCAACTCAATTGAGAGCTGAGCAAGAGTGCATTGTACAAGAGGCCGTCTCAACCTTCCGATTTCAAACACGGTTCACGCGAGAGGCATTTCTATGGGACTGGTGTCCAATTTGGTTGGTACTGGCTAACCAAAAAAAGCTCCTACAAAAGTTACCCGACTTGCCATGGCGTCATGATGGTAAGTCTTCTCCTCATCGGTTTATTTACAAAACATTTTACAACAAAACATTTTCTAATATGTTTTAGGAATGTTTCGAGTGGGTGAATTTTAGTATTCTGCTGTTTCGTTGCGTTGGTATTTTAGACTATTTCAACCTCTGACGTTAGAGGGTTGCAGGATTGCGTGGAAGTCCTCGTCACGTGTTTAAAACATACATTAATTAATATCTAATGTTTCAATGCAGAGGAGGAAGCAATATCCGTCCGGCGCATTCTACTTGCAGAGCCTCGGCAGCTCTTGAAGTTGCCGCCAATTGTACAGGTGCTCTGAATTGCAATGCACAGCATCTTTGGCAAGTGGAGGCAAATGTGTTGTCCTGTGTTTGGGCTTAGCCAGTCATTGGTGCGGACTTTGTGTAAGAGGCTGAGGGATATTATGATCGCACTTTCTGTCTTCACGTTCGAAGCGCATTTTTGGTACTCAAGCATGGCATCTTATGAGTGGGATGTGGTGCATACGTCCGTCATAAAAGATGCACAATTGGTTTGTGAGGGGAAAGAAGACCGAATCATGGACAACATCCAAGAGTGGTTGCAGACCATCCGTGTGCGGGCATTGCAAGACCTCGCACGTGACTACCCCACCATGTTTCATCGATGTTGGACCACAACAAGGCACGAACAGTGGGCAGCCCAAGGAAAGGTATGGACAAAGTGCCTCCAGGTGCGTGAAAACTTTGATTTGGGATTGGTGGTGGACGAGACCGCGCCCACTTGGGCTTCCAGAGTGAAGGAGACACGTGCGAAAATCATGGAGCTTGTGAATTCATTGGAGACAGCGTTTGAAGAGGACGAGGCCACTGCGTGGAGGCAGTACCACCAGTCTCAAGAGCAAGGTTCGGAAACAAAGCCGGACGAAACACTACAATCCCCTATAGAATTAGAGGTACATCAACTCTTGCCCGGTCCTTCTCATGAGTTACAGAAGCACGAAACAGCACCGCCGAGCTCTGCGCCAAGCTTAGTTCCCCCGTCATTGGACCTCGACAGTGAGTCTAAGGCACACAAAACACTACAGGGCCGTGATATTGCAGATGCCATTCCACTATCGTCAGACGACTCTCCCAAGGCCTAGGCGGACGGAACACTACAAGACACTTCAGAGGCAGAAGGACCTCCGACTATGTCCACCTCGTGCACCCTTTCCCAAGTACAGGGTACCTTGCACGTAGATGACATTTGCACGCAAGACTTGGATGTAAGGGTCCTGCCGCAATCTGTCACGCCGTCATCTTTGGTGGGCCTTTTGTGCAAAGAAGTTGTTGCTTCTGAGGACAGTATACAACTTCTGCATGCTACTCCATGAAGCTTGTTTTTAGAATTTGCTAGACTCCCGAGTACAGATGAAGAACCTGTTTCGCATGAAGATGATGACAGTGACGACCATGACAGTGTACAAGACCTACTAGCGAAGGAGGACCCTGGTAGCGCGCGAAGACTAAGTAATCCCAGAAGTGTCACGTTTCTCCTCCCCTCCAGTGGTGTCGCTAAGCGATGCTCAGTGTACTAGGCTTTCGATATCAAAGACCTACTCTCACTTCAAGATAGAGGAGCTTATGGAGGGCTTGCCAAGGTAACATTGTTGGTGGACCTTTTCTTTTTTTGCGATTAGGTGAAGCCAAAAAACTAAATTCTGACAGTAGTGCATTTGTGGGTTGCAAAAAAGGCAAAGGTGGTGAAGACAATGGAACCATAAACTTCTACGGGTCAAAATGGGAGTGTTTGCCTGTCCACGTGACTGAACTCCAGGAACTGCAAAAGTCTAGGATTATGTTGGGGTAGAACGTAGTCGAGTTATTATGCCAACGCCTCTAGTGGAGCTTGACTGCAGAGACTAGGCGACGGGTGTACATTGCTTCTTCGTTCATGCAAGGTCCTCTAAGTTCAGCATGGGAGTTACGTCGTGACGAGGCCCTGATGAAGTGGGATAGGCAGTATCTCATACCTTCACGACTGTACAACCACACCCCGAAGCAAATGGAAGTGCTAGTGCTGTATGTGTCTCGTGTACACTGGTCTTTATTTGTTTTGACGAAGACCTCATTGCTACACCTTGACAGTGCAGACCTTCATAATGAGGCAGTGGACAGAGAATATGCAAGCCGCCTGTGGAAGGTTTGGCAACTTCTGCATGAGCAACCTCTGCCATCGCAACCAGTGACACAAAAAGTGCTAGTGTTTCGCCAGTGGGGGAATTATGAGTGTGGCTTTTATGTCTTACAATTCATCGAGCTGTACGTTCGCTTCTTCCATGGTGATGACGCGGTTGTGAAATTTGCAGAAGATGCCAAGGTGTTTTACGCTCAAGTCATGGCGATGGATAAACCAGCCACCATGCAGAAGCACATTATATCCGCCGTGGCAAATGAGCTCGGTCACACTGTCACGGGTGAAGCATATGGACCACCTTACCAAGTGCTGTATACGGCATCCGCAACAGAGTCCAATGTTATAGCCTGCACCCCTGAGAAGGAGGGTAAACTTGGCGATGTAGAGATCTTGCAATCCTAGTTTAGATCTCTTTCCTATTTTTGTTGGCCATAGATGATTCCTGTTGGAGGGCAGGGTAATTTCTGCAAGCTCTAACTACCATCTTAGACGGGTACAATGAAACCATAGGTACACGCTAGACTGACGAGGACTTCACCGTTTCTGGGCTCTTTTGTTTCAATGTAAAGGGTTTTAGTCTTAGAACGATAAGTGTGCACACTTGGGCAGAATCTTGCCCTTACGACGTACGACTTCATTGTCCAACCAATTAGGTAGTGTGCAGGACTTGGTGCTTGTAAATGTGTAAATTATGCGTATTCTATAATGTCATGGAACTTTCCATTGTGGCTTAGTACACCGTCTGGAGTCCACTTCCTTATTTTTTAGGACAATGTTTCGAACTACCATAACTGTGTTATGGAAAGTAGATTGCAGTGCTTTGGCTTGTGACCAATCTTTGGTGGACATCTAAGTGGGATACTGTGGACTATGCTCATGTACCTTACTCTTATGCAAAGACGGACCTCTAGGAATGAACAGGCTTCAGTGGATACTTTCAGTGCCTGAAATGCCCAATTGCATTTTGTTTTCCATGTAAAGTTTCCTTTATTTGTTTGACGACTACATGCAACATGGACAAGTGTGAATTCATAAAAGCACGAAACATGCACTATGTCCAAGTGTGTTTGCTGTTTTCAGAAACGTGGAGTTAATATGCAAATTCTGAAATTAGATAGGGGAGCAATATATTCATACGGGCTCAAATGCGTGAAGTCGGTGGTGCACACGGTGCATATACAAGGTATTTAGAGCTAATTCAGAACGACTACTGCCCTATTTGGTCTCCTCAATCTATTTCACAAAGAAAAATACTGGCACATTTTCGAACCCTAATCAACAAGGGTCTCTCGTTCTCTTGTCAGCAAAAGCAGTGCAGCCTAAACCCACGAAAACCAGTGCATCTGTCCATGTACACCCAACATACGAAACACTGCCTCGCCACCCGCCTCTCCTAAACCGTGAATGCAAAATCAGGCAGGGGACCCTCCTCCGTTCCATAACCTCCTTGAGGCGTGTGGTCTGCTTCCCCGCTCTAGCATGTCTTTGAGGCGTGCCAAACCCATACCAAGACCATCTTCCACCCTGTGAAACACTGGAGTCGATCTGCCCGGATGAATGTTCCCAAATTCGATCTCCGCTGCCAAGTACTTCAATTTTTCCAAGGATCTATTGAAGTCAGCATCCAAGTGCTCCATCAACGTCGGTTGTCCACGAACAAAGTCTAGGAGCTCTTTTGCTTTCATTTGCAAATTGAAAGAGGGATTCACCGTGGTCTGCATAGTGTCGGTCACTGTTTCGGACTGAAAAGGCGCCATCAAGCACGACGAATTAGAATTTGATATGGTCGGCTCAGGACAGACTACCGTAGATCGGAGGACATGATAAGCTGCTGCTGCAGTTGTACCTTTCAAACTCCCGCAATACCTAGCGACAACCCCTTCCGCTATTTCTGGATGCATAATGCGTAAGACTTTTACCTTGTGTTTACATGTGTTTCCCTTCTGTGAATGTACACAGTTGCAAGAAGCCCACAATTCACCTGAGTTGTGCACAGTATATTGTAAGTGCCTATGGTTTGTAGATGTGACATAGGCGGGGCCACCATCATACTCAGGAAGCATGACATCAGTGTCGGGAATGTCATGTGCTCGGAGGAGTGCCGAAATGACAGTGTTTCGCTCCTTCCGATTGTCCACGAACCCGTAAAGCTTTTGCAATTGCCCATACCAGTAATGGGTCAACACATCTCCTAAGAGCATGTGAATGCACCAATCCACTCGTCGACCAGTCAATCGACTCCTCTTTGACCGTAGGACAGACTTCATATACCCATGGTAATTCTCGACTGCAGCATTTGTGTCTTGTCCGGCATAGGGGAGGTTACTATATCCAACCACCCACATGTGAATTTTTGGTACCCATTGTTGTGTAACATAATCCCAAAATTCCATTGCTGCAGGCAAAGAATTCTGTAAGTGCTCTAATTTTTGTATTGCCCACTGAGTGGCATCACCTCTTGCTGGTCCTTCACGGTCATACATGATGGATCCAAGTCCCCTCATGACCTCTGCACGCAAGAGAGCATCTTGAATCTTGATGCAAGCCTGTTTTTGTCAGGCCCTATGAACATGCCAAAGGCACAAGTAGATAGCAGTTAGTGGCCACACCATCCTACAGAAGACCACATGCCGGTAGTTAGTGTCTCGCGCAGCCCCACTACATCACTTGTTATAGTAAATTTGTGACAAGTCTCCTACCTCAACCCTTAGGTTAGTTCAGAACGAGCAGTGTTTTGATGAGAACACTGTGAACACAGTGACCATTGTCGCAGGCAACATGCTTCATAATCATGTACGAAATCCAGTCAATAACGTATCCAATACTATTTATCTCCCCCTGGGCGCAATCGACAACGAAGGCATTTGGCTTCCAAACGGGGTTCTCTTTTTTCATGTGCTCATCTAGTGCCCGCATCCAAGGAGTCAGGTCTTCTTGCGTGCTGCGGGCCGTGACAATGAATGCAACGGGGATGCCATTGTGCCATTCGTCGAAAACCATTACCATATAGAGAGGGAACTGCAGTATTAGAACAGTGAGTGATGTAACAGAACAGTGAGTTGTCTTTGAAGAGAGGCAAACTTCAAATAATTGCACATGCATCATCATTTCTTGTATTTGCATAAAGTAAAACAGCACACCAACCTTCTTTTCATTTGTGCCAAACGTGGCATCAATTGAAACTGCACTTTCATGACCAAATTTAACCATCATCTCGCGTTGCCATGTTGTCTGGATCCCTACAGTGAAGGGTATGTTTGAGGGCGTGAGCCCTCCTCCAACAATTGTCCCTGTTTCTCGATAGTAGAACACACTATCTGGATTTTCTTGCACCCACAACTGCACATTTTTTGCATCCTCAGTGTACAACATGTAGGTCTCCCGTGCGACTTTAGTTGCCCAATTGCGAATGTCACGTTCATGGAGGAACATGTCTCTAGTGAGCTCTTTCTCATGCCTGCATGCCTCTTTCACAACAACAATGTGTTTCGCCATAATCTGCGAAACGCTAAGTCCACTTCTTTGTTGTGCAAATACAAACTCCTTTAATTCAGGCGAAAGCTGCCATTCAAAAGAACTGCGGTCCCCAGCATGGAATACCTTATGACATTGCACACGGTCTTCGTTGACATGCTCAGCCTCGTAGATGCAAATTTGTGATACATGTGGTAAAAGCAGGAGAGTTCTGACGGAAAACAAAGCAAGGCAGCCACGCTTCAAGGAGACCCCCCACTGTTTTGAGGATTCGCGCACTTTCTTTGGCTTGGCAGTCGTAAGAGCCTCACTTTGCTTGTTTTTAGACGAGTGTACACATGTCCCTTCCATCCCATTAGCGTTGTTCACTACCCTTGTACTGTGTAGCAATGCGTCAGTGTTTTGTAATATGTCCTGTGTTGGCCCCGGCAGAATGTACTCTAGTACATCAATGTGCAATCCACATGTACTAACTTCTTGGGTAGCATGTCTTTCCACAAATGGCCTGTTCCAAAGTGCAGCAGTGATTGATGTTGTAGTAGAGGAGTGCCCAATCTCTTCAGTTGGGAGGAGCTTATCGCCTAAATGCGTGTCTTCCATTGATGCCACCAAGACATTGAGGTTACAGTCTTCGGGCACAACGTTAAGGTCAATTTCAAGTATGTTGGCCGGTAGTATTTACCCTGCCCGTTTTGATCGCTGAGCACGCTTGCATGGAACTGACTTCTTGTGTGCAAGCCTCAATGATTTAGACTTGCTTTCAAAAGCATTCCCTCGTGCCGGAAGGAAACTAGTGTCTTCTGCTTCCAACTCCGGAAGTGAATTCAAATCTATCACTTACGCCCCAATAGTACAATCAGAGTTACTTGAGATATGTGGAATGACTTCGATATCCTTTACCTTATGGCGACGTGACTGCTTAGTGTTCCTTGTTCTCGACTTCGCTGTGTCACGCTTCATTTGCTGCTGGTCTGATTGAAGGAGGTCATCTTCGGCAAGGACTGAACTGCCCTCATCGGGACGAGGATGTACCTGTGCTTTTTTCTTACGTGTGCGTTTCGCCTTGCATGTCTCCAACCCTACCACATCGGACGGGGTAGATTTCTTCCTCGGCGCCCTTTTCTTCTTCGTTGTTTCAGGTGGTACATTGCCTTCTGCGGTTGCATCAGGCTTCTTCCGTAAACGTCGTGTAGAAACAATATCCGCTAGTATCACCTTTCGTCTCGGATTTGGCAGCATTGACAATGTGAGGATCTTGACCTTCCCAGTGTGGTCCTGAGGACCGTACTGGCAATGGTACCTGTCCTCGATAAAGTAAAACAGTGCACAAGTCACAACCAACGGAATTCCATGGCAGCACTAAAGGAATGCCTCCATTCATTGAATAGAAAGTCATCAAAAGAAAAACTTACCGTGATATGTCCTTCGCTGCAGTAGGAGTAGTCCTAACAGATCTACCTTCCTTGGCTGGTTTTGTGCGGATCCTGACGTAGTGGCATCGCACCCCCCTCCTTAGTATTCTGCATACCCTTTATGAAGTCATTCACTCTCAATGTAGGGATGAAACATTGTTGAGCCACTACAAGGGTTTTTCTCCGATTTCCAGGCTGTCCCCGAACTATCTACGTCTCCCTCAGCTCCCACAGCAAGTCCGATCTCTTCAAAGGCCCTTCGGGTGGAGCTTAAACCGCCATTTCGATGGATCGAAGCTAGTCACTGAACTGGTCCTTGCAGAAGTCCATCCATGAAACCGAGCCCGTCCAACTCTCCATCAAATCCTCGTGAAACAAAGTCGAAGTATCCTTCTCTGTTGAATCCGTCCTGTCAGCCAAGCACACCTAAAATCGCAATTGCGAGGTAGCACCTCAACACTAAACAGTACTTAAAATAGACGATTCAATCATCTAAATGCAACGGACAAAACACAAGAATCATTTTCGCACAAACAAACAATGGCCTTCCGCAAAAATGTGAATTACAATAGGGGAACTTAGTTACCCGAAATTGTAGAAAACCACTCCTTCAACCTGCCTGAAACATGTAAACTTGCAATATAATGTACCAAAAATGTGGAACTCCACTTGAACAAACCTAAACCCTAATCAGATGCAAAACAAGTAGAGGCATGTTACCATGACCTAAACAAATAAAAAAAACAATGGGATAGCCCTAGACGAAACCACAGGCACATGAAACCCTAACTCGAATGATCCCCATTCACGGCAGATACTAAAGTCGGCACAAAGTCGGCACAAAATCCAACACGCACACATGGCAATGGAGTGAAACACTCGAAAAACGATCATTCTTTATATTTTTTTGGTCTTTTCTTTGATAATATATTCTAGAGTGTTTCGAGTGGGGGCTCACAATATTCCCCATTTTTTTTCTCTATATTTTTTTTGTCTTTCCTTTCATAATATATTCTAGGGTGTTTCGAGTGGGGGCTCACAATATTCCCCATTTTTTTTGTCTATATTTTTTATTTTTTTTTGTCTTTCCTTTCATAATATATGTTAGAGTGTTTCGAGTGGGGCCTCACAATATTCTCCATTTTTTTTCTTTATATTTTTTTGTCTTTCCTTTCATAATGTATGGTAGAGTGTTTCAAGTGGGGCCTCACAATATTCCCCATTTTTTCCCTTTATATTTTTTTGGTCTTTCCTTTGATAATATATTCTAGAGTGTTTCGAGTAGGGGCTCACAATGTTCCCCATTTTTTTTCTCTATATTTTTTTTGTCTTTCCTTTCATAATATATGTTAGAGTGTTTCGAGTGGGGCCTCACAATGTTCCCCATTTTTTTTCTTTATATTTTTTGGGCTTTTATTTCATTATATATAATAGAGTGTTTCGAGTGGGGGCTCACAATGTTCCCCATTTTTTTTCTCTATATTATTTTTGTCTTTCCTTTCATAATATATGTTAAAGTGTTTCGAGTGGGGCCTCACAATATTCCCCATTTTTTTTCTTAATATTTTTTTGTCTTTCCTTTCATAATATATGTTAGAGTGTTTCAAGTAGGGCCTCACAATATTCCCCATTTTTTTCCTCTATATTTTTTTGGTCTTTCCTTTCATAATATATGTTAGAGTGTTTCGAGTGGGGGCTCACAATGTTCTCCATTTTTTTTCTCTATATTTGTTTTGTCTTTCCTTTCATAATATATGATAGACTGTTTCGAGTGGGGGCTCACAATGTTCCCCATTTTTTTTCTCTATATTTTTTTTGTCTTTCCTTTCATAATATATGTTAGAGTGTTTCGAGTGGGGCCTCACAATATTCCCCATTTTTTTTCTTAATATTTTTTTGTCTTTCCTTTCATAATATATGTTAGAGTGTTTCAAGTAGGGCCTCACAATATTCCCCATTTTTTTCCTCTATATTTTTTTGGTCTTTCCTTTCATAATATATGGTAGAGTGTTTCGAGTGGGGGGCTTACAATGTTCCCCATTTTTTTTCTCTATATTTTTTGGGCTTTCCTTTCATAATATATTCTAGAGTGTTTCAAGTGGGGCCTCACAATATTCCCCATTTTTTTTCTCTATATTTTTTTTGTCTTTCCTTTCATAATATATTCTAGAGTGTTTCGAGTGGGGGCTCACAATGTTCTCCATTTTTTTTCTCTATATTTTTTTTGTCTTTCCTTTCATAATATATTCTAGGGTGTTTCGAGTGGGGGCTCACAATATTCCTCATTTTTTTCCTCTATATTTTTTTGGTCTTTCCTTTCATAATATATGGTAGAGTGTTTCGAGTGGGGGCTCACAATGTTCCCCATTTTTTTTATCTATATTTTTTGGGCTTTTGTTTCATAATATATTATAGGATGAAAACAGAAATGGAAAATACAAGGTGGCCGAAAATAATTTTTAAAAAAATGGTTCATAGAAGCCGAAAATTTCCAAACCCTATAAATCCTAAACCAATTTCCCTAAACTGTTGTTCTGAAACACTGGAATGGATCATCCTTCATGCGGCATGAGTGAGGGATGAAACAGTCATGCAACGCGTTCATGGGGCCACATGTGCCATGGACCCACCCATCCCATGTCCCCATGCATGCATATGATGGGTCATGTGCTCTGCCGGATGTCTACATGGGCCCCTGACTACAGGGTGCGGTGCTAGCGAAACATTGCGTCTGACCGTGGTGCAATTACTTTGTAGTAATTATTCGCAGATGCAGTTAGAGCTTTAAATTCACTAGAGCACCCGATTTTCAACAACCAGACCAGATCTGACTATAGTATGCTAAGCAAGATTACTGACGCCCTTTAATACTCCCATCCCATTATGAACCGCTAAAACAAGGGTGAGAAATAGTGTGTGTCGCATCTAGGCGGCCTCAAGTGAGGACACGGAGCGCTGCAACTGAAATTTGGTTGGCGCAGAGAGGTGAGTGGCATGAAGATAGGGTTCCGTTTCTACCCGCTTGCGACAGACTCCTCCACGCTTGCGACAGACTCCTCCAACTGAGCAATTCGATGAGTGCAGCGGACTGAGACATCTACCTGGGCGATGCATTGGAGGATGCAAACGAGGTCGGGGGCGCAACCAACCTGCAGACCAAGGAGACCCAGTTGAGGCTAACCCCGCAGGCACTGACAATTCAGGTAGCTGACGTCGTCATTCCTGAGCCCTGAGAAGACAGTGGAGACTTATTTTGGAAATCATGTTTGAATGAAGGCTCAGTAATTTCTGAATTAGGCTTATTGCTATTGATGACTGCTGAAATACTAAAATGATGTTTCAGAATGGTTGCTTGATTCTGAAAATTAAATCCCTAATGCTCTTGTAGAAGGCTCTGGCACAAGGGGCACATTTCATCAAATTCAGTATTATATTTCCAATGAAGTTACTGAACCTGCCAGGGAGGAAATATACATTTCTAGCGCTGAGAGGAGAGTCCCTGAACCTGTCAGGGAGGGAGATTCGTCAAGCTCAGACTCATGGTATAAGCCAGAGCACAAAAGAAGATCCACCCCAAGAAATGAAGAAAGTAAGGCGACCGCTCATTGTCAATCTTCTAGGACAAAAACACAAAAAGGAAAAGAGAAAGTAGTCGACCCCTTACTTGCTCGCTTTGGCCCCCAGACTTGGAAACCAGGTATTCCACATTACCAACATAATCCTCTGACTTTCACGGGACCGTCTCCAAGATGCAGACATCCATATGGACGTCTACCGTCCGTTATTGGGTTATTTAAAAAAATTTGGTCAGAAAAACTTCAAAGGAAAATTATCCATGAGATAAATTTGTATACTTTAGAAGTAATCCATAATGATGGAAGAACTCGTGGGGGATTGCATTGGACCCCATTGACTCTTGGCGAATTACAAGCTTATCTTTCTATTTGTTTATATATGGGAATTAAAAAACTTCCTAACCAACGCCTATATTGGTCAATAGGAGAAGGATTCTTCCATTGTTACACTATAGCCCAAATTATGAAGAGAGATCGGTTTGAGCTTATCACTAGGTGTTTGCACGTGGCAATGGCAGAGGAACATGTTAGAGATAGGAGGAGCCCAACACATGATAAATTTCACAAAATCCGATGGATGGTGGATGAAGTATGTGACAGGTTTAAGGCCATGTGGTCACCTAATCAACAACTAACTGTAGATGAGAGTATGATAATGTACAAAGGGAAGTACAACCCTATTCGTCAATATATGCCAAATAAGCCTGTCTGTTTTGGCCTAAAAGTGTGGGCAGCTACCGATGCCTTATCAAAATATATTTGGAATTTTCAAGTTTATTGTAGGAGAGAAGGAAATCCTCATGATGAAGATATGGGAAGTGATGGTAATGAAGAAGAAGACATATTAGAGGATAGCCATCCCCCACGTAGTGGCAAAGGTGAAGCTACAAGGTCAACATGTGGTGAAGTATTTATTAAAGGATTTAGGAGGGCGAGGCCACATTGTAACTACAGACAACTTTTTCACATCTGTCCCATTGTTCCTTGATTTATGGGAAGCTGGTATTATGGCAACGAGCACCTTGCAAGCTAATAGAAAATATGTTCCCAAGGCCTTGTATGCAAAAGGCAACACCAAGAAACAGAACTATGGTTGGATAGACTATCGCATGCATGAAGAAGGGAATATATGTTGTGCAGTGTGGAAGGGTAGAAATGCAGTGATCCTCTTGTCTACACATGCGGAACCCATTTCATCACCAGGGCAAAAACAATTTGTGTATCGAAGAATAAAAGGAAAAAAAAAGTAGTGACAAGTCCCATGCATTTACAATACACTAAAAACATGCGGGGGGTTGACACAGCAGATGAACTTCGAGGCATTTATTCTTGCCTTACTAGAAGTCATAAGTGGTGGCATAGATTATTCTTTTACTTGTTGAATACAACTATATGTAATGCTTGGATAATACATAGCGATATTAGTTTCTTATATTTGAAGAGCCCATGACTCATCTAGATTTTATAATGCAGTTGGCGAAGGAACTGACCACTAATTGGGCTAGGCGGACGGAAGGGTACTCCTCATTCTTGCCACATGTACCAGCAGCACATGGAATGAAAAGTATGGGGAATAAGAGAAGACAATGTCTAGTGTGTGGCAAGAGAACAAATCAAGTTTGTCCTGGTTGCCAAGGACATATTTGCAAAGGTGCTTGTTATTGGAGTAGTCATTGGTAAATAGATACCTCAAAGTAATGTGGTTTCATGGATTTTTTCTACTCTTCTTTCAAGGTTTTTTTTTTAATACATTTGGGTTCTCCTTCATTTTACCAACCAAGATAGACATGGCATAACTGTACAGTGGCTAAGTTTCTGTCCAAGAGAGACTCAATACATATGTTCATTTGTAATAGGAAAATGTGATTTAGTTTGTATATTTTTATACATATATTTTCTTGTATTTCTTTTCTTTTCGTACCGTTTACAATGTTACAAGATTGGTTCAATGAGGTTGTTTTCAATTGTCCAAGCTCAAATTTCACTGTAGTGTAGTTTTACAAATGCATAAATATTCGTAAGAAACAGAGCTTCTGAAGCAATGAGCTTGTCAGGGTGGAAGTTGCTGGACTGAGGAAGGACTATGCAAGGACTAAGGGGAACAGTACGATGGGTGAAAAGGGGAAGATGGGAGACATTTCAGCTCTTAGGGGAGGGCAGCAGTTGGGGGTCTTGGGGCTGCCCAGAGTGGGAGACGGGCTCCTTTTTCGAGTCTGCCCGCACAGTGCAGGAACTTCACAGCAAGTCGAACATCTCTGACCGGGAAAAACTCTCGCTCTCGTCTTCATTCCTTCCCATTTCCCTGTGCCATTGCATTATGTCTCCCTTCAGGATTGACCAACGATAGCTAGTCCCTGAGAACGATTGTGTCGTTACAAGAATCACTCGAAATCAAGAAGAGAGAGGCGGTTCCCAATGTTTGTCGACCTTTCTGCTTTTTTTATACTCCACCTCGTCAATGGAATGCAAGATCTGGGTGCTCTCAAACTCACATAGTTTGGAATTTGTGAGTACCAGTGGTTGTTACTGTGCCAGTAGTGTTGTAGACCATTACTGTACTGTCTCTAGTTCCGTGCCAATCCTCCTGCCAATTTTTTGGCTCTCTTTGTGCACCTGCCCTGCCCCCCCAAAATAGATGTGTTGTGAAGAATTCTGGCACCAATTTCTGTGGCAGCCTGCTATTCTTTAGTTCCGATGCTAATTTGGAAGTCAGGAGGTCTGCTCTTAAGATGACACATTGCTTGTACAATAATCTGCTCAATCTCAGTCCAGAGATGAGATTGTTTGAGGACTCACGGTCTTAGGCTCCCTAATCACTTCTGAAGCACGGCTATCAGTCCGTCATTTCTGGGTTAAATGGTCGTTTTTAAGAGCAGACTACCTTATTTTTCGCTTGCACTCGTGGCCACAGGTATGATTTTTGACTTGCATAGTACAAGTAGCCTGTGAGCTGCGTATTGGTCGTAGCCCTCGGCCTGCTATCTGAGTTCAAGCAGTGTACGTGTAACCTTTCCTTATAAGCTTAGCCTGCACATGTTTCGTACATCGAGGTTGTACATGCTATGGGTGTTATTCAATATTTCTTTCTGACATCATGATCACGTGGATCTTGCAGACCAGCACAAATGGGATCCATATGTATGGAGTCTTGAAGCCTCTGAAAGTTTGGATGGATTCTTTGACTCACCATGTTCGTCTCATAACGTTTTGTACCCTGAAAGTGCAGCCTGAGTTGTGTACATGGACAATGCCGATTCCTCACGCAACGAGGAATATTGCGTCGTGCCTAAGGAAAATATCTGAGGTGTTAGAGAACCTGCATCTGATGCAGCACGAGCACGGTGCAGTTTCTTTCGTGGCGCACATGGAATATTGGCGAAGATAAAGCTCAGCGCGTTGTGTACAACGCCTGTTATGGACAACCATCTGTGATTGTCAGTAGCCTTCGTGAAATTAGAATTGCCAATTCTCGTGAATCGATCACTCGCAATCTAATCGCGAAACAACTGCACCTGTTGATTGGCGACTTTACCTGGTGCCTTTCGTAATCTAAGCTCCATCGCCCCACTGGGATAGACCTTGGTGACTGGCTCGCGACCAGCGAAGGTGCCATTCGGTCCGGCAACACAGCAGCCAAATTTGTGCAGCATTCTTAAGCAACAGAAACTTTAAGATGACCGAGACTTTCACAGCGCCAGCCCCGGCGCGCACCGCCATTGAGAGTTCGCTCGAGGGGCATGTCCGCGCCGCTACCGACGCCATCCTCGCAGAGCAGAAGCCGGACGGGCACTGGGTCTACGAGCTCGAAACCGACGCCTCCATACCCGCCGAATACGTGCTGATGGTGCACTACTTAGGGGAGACGCCTGACCTCGAACTGGAGCGCAAGATCGGCGTCTACCTGCGTCGCATCCAGGGCGTGCATGGCGGCTGGCCGCTGGTCCACGAAGGCGACTTCAACATGAGCTCGAGCGTGAAGGCTTACTTCGCGCTCAAGATGATCGGCGAAGACGTCAATGCACCGCACATGAAGCTGGCACGCGAAACGATTCTCGCGCGAGGTGGTGCGGTCAAATCGAATGTGTTTACGCGCGTGCAGCTGTCGCTCTATGGCGTGATCCCGTGGAAGAGCGTGCCGGTGATGCCGGTCGAGATCATGCTGCTGCCGCGCTGGTTCCCGTTCCACATCGACAAGATCTCCTTCTGGGCACGCACCGTGATCGTCCCGCTACTCGTGCTTCAGGCGCTCAAGCCTAAAGCAATCAATCCGCGTGGCGTCACGATTGACGAGCTGTTCCATGAGGACCCCAGGACAGTCGGTGCGCCGATGAAGGCGCCGCACCAGAAATGGTCCTGGTTCATCGGCTTTTGCATCATCGACATCGTCCTACGTGCGCTTGAGCCCTACATGCCGAAAGGTTTGCGCAAGCGCTCCATCGACAAGTGCGTTGCGTGGGTCACCGAGCGTCTCAACGGCATCGACGGGCTTGGCGCAGTATACCCCGCGATGGAAAATTCCGTTAAGATGTATGCGGTGCTTGGGTTTCCGCCGGATCATCCAGACCGCAAGATCGCGCGCGCCTCGCTCGACAAGCTGCTCGTCGTCAAGAACGACGAGGCCTACTGCCAGCCGTGCGTCTCGCCGGTGTGGGACACCGGCTTGGTCGCGCATGCGCTGCTTGAAGCCGGCGGCGAGAAAGCAATCGCGGCAGCAAACCGCGGGCTCGATTGGCTCAAGCCGCTCCAGATTCTCGACGTGAAAGGCGACTGGATCGTGCAGCGTCCGAATGTGCGGCCCGGCGTCTGGGCGTTCCAGTACAATAATGCGCACTTTCCCGATCTCGACGACACGGCCGTTGTCGCGATGGCGATGGATCGCGTACGCAGCGACCGTGGCAAGACATTCGACGAATCAATTGATCGCGCAAGCAAATGGATCATCGGACTACAGAGCGAGGACGGTGGCTTTGGCGCGTTCAATGCCGATAATACATATCACTACCTCAACAACATCCCGTTCGCCGATCACAGTGCGATGCTCGATCCGCCGACGGGGGATTTGACCGGACGCTGTCTTTCACTACTTGCACAACTTGGCGAACGTCCCACAACGTCAGAGTCCATTCGGCGTGCAATCAAATGGTTGCGTCGCAATCAGTTACCCGACGGAAGCTGGTTCGGCCGCTGGGGCATGAACTACATCTACGGCACCTGGTCGGTGCTGTGTTCACTCAACGCTGCGGGCGTCGATACGAGCGATTCGATGGTGAGAAAGGCCCGCGATTGGCTGCTTTCCATCCAGAACCCGGACGGCGGCTGGGGCGAGGATGCAACGAGCTACAAGCTCGACTATCGGGGCTACGAGCCTGCACCGAGCACGGCGACACAGACGGCATGGGCCTTGCTTGCTCTCATGGCGGTGGGAGAGGTGGAACATGCAGCTTGCGGACGCGGCGTCGCATATCTCGCTCAAACTCAGCGCAAAGATGGTCTATGGTCTGAGCAGCGATTTACGGGCACAGGATTTCCGCGTGTTCTCTATCTGCGATATCACGGATATCCTCGGCTCTTCCCTCTATGGGCGATGGCGCGCTATCGTAACCTGAGGAGTGGAAATAGTCGCGTGGTCAGCAAGGTCACTTTATTGTAAACTAGATAAACCGGTGCAGGTGGAACTGAAAGATGTTGTATTGCGAGGGACGACCATGAAGCGCCTGCGCCGCCGCTCCGTCGTGAGCTCGTCGCGCGCTGATCACAGATCGGTGGTGTCCAAGTTTTGTGACTGCGCTCAATCTGTGTCTTCCTATAGGTTCTAGATCTATAGCACTCCTCAGGAAACTTGCAACAACTTCAGATCGAGGCTGGGCAACGCTCCCTCGGCCGCCTCCTCTTTCTCCCGGCCAGCTCTTGGACAGGCTACAGTCAGCCCATAACCTCGCTGATCAGGCAGGGGGCAGGGACCAGGTCGCAGCACCGACTCACGGGGCAGGAGGCGCTGTACCTGCGGGCGTAGCACAATTGCACAAAGGGACGGGATCAGTGGCGGAGCACGGAGCAACTCCGGTTCGGTGAATGCTGGCGCGCCGAATGGAGAGGGAGCTCAGTTATCAAAGAAGGTTGGTGGTCTTTCTATTCTAATGCTAAAGGTAAAGGTGTCATGACTGATTCTTGCGACACGTTAGAAGAAGGTTTACGATCACCTACCACTCCGGAGTACGAGTGGAACGGGTGGGAGAAGGTCATGCGAGGTTTTAAATAAGTTCCTGGGAAGTCCAAGCGGCTGCAAGTCCCAATGAACAGACCGGAGACACCATCTATGGTAGTTTTCCAATCAAAAGTTGGGGTGGTTTCGAACGTCTCATCATCCTTGGCCATCTTCATCCATATCAAAAAAGGAAAAAAAAAACATCAAGCTCAACCGAAGGACGGCCGGCGGGAATCAAAAACTCGGGGTAGCATTTACCCCTTCCGAATCCACTCATTTAGTCAGCATAGAGGGCATATGGATAGACGGGTTGAATAGAATCAGAACCGAGTTCAATGGGGTGGAGAGATTGTTACCAGTTTCCACCTCATCTACGACTCTACGCCCCGAACTCCACCTAATGCATCAGGTTCGTTTGACTCTCTTCCAGAGTTCCAGAGCATATGCAAGTCGCTTTGAATTCATGGAATGGTGTAGAGTCAATTTCGAACTACAGCCAAATGGTGGGTTTCTCACGCCTCAACTGGGGCGTCTCACAGGTCCAAAGATACAATGTAGAGGTCGCTTAGGTCTTCTCTACTTTTGGCACAGCGCAATACCCCCAGCAGATCAGAGGGTGGAGGTTCCTCCTCAGTGAGGGGTACGCCAGATAGAGAGGCCATTAGAGGGCCACTGTTGTTTCACCCCTCTCAAAATCTTTGATATGAAAGTGACAATACTCACACAAAACTTTCAAGGTACAAATTGCCCATTGAAGGTAGATAAAATCAAGAATTACTATTGGTCCCTAAAATCTAGTGTGAATGTTCTTTGCTTTCAAGAACATAGACTTAGAAGTGATAATTTAATGAAGTTTGGGCAGTTCATTTGACCATGGGTCAACTTTCTATGCAAAGAAGCATCAATTGGCTATGGCTATAATATGGGTGAGGAAGGGGTTGGAAAAGGTGAAGTATGCATGTGGATCTTTTCTATTATACAACACATGGTGGTAAACTTTGGGTTTTCTCCGTACGGGAAAGTTCCGAGTGGGTGAGAATGGGTGGGACACTTGCATGATTGTCATACTGGACAAGTTACTATTCATTTTTCGTCTTGTAGGACAAGTTATTATTCATCAAATGTACTTAAGAAGTACATTTGATGAATAGTAATTCATCCTACAGGACAAGAAATGAATAGTAACTTGTTCAGCGACACTTGGGGCCTCTTTACATGCTCACTCGGTGGACAAAGAAAGCAACTGAAAGACAAGAACAGTGCCACCAATGATCAGTAAGCGTGGAAGTAGGAGAGGGAGTTCTACGTGTATTCCACAATGTAGAAGCAGCATAAAAGTGCTTTCTATATTTCAACCCTATTGACTCCTCCCACCCACCGATATATATAAGGAGTCTCTTAGCAGGTGACTTGTCTATTCTAAATATCTATGCTTTCACTTCAACTAGAGAGAGGTTGAAACTTTGGACAGAATTATTGGCTACTTTAGACAAAGATTGCAAGTAGATTCCTGGAATTTTGTTAAACACTTATTGGATAAAATGATAAATTTAGTAAGTGTGGGGAATTGGTCTCACCTACTGAACTCCTTTCTTTTGGGAGACTTATAAAGACCCTCAACATTGAGGAGCATTTCCTTGCTAGGTTGGACCGAATATATTCCTTCCCTGTGAGGTGACGGCCAAGCTACCTTGTAAGGGAATACTTCATCAAAGGGGACTTCGTGGAGTGACCTGTTGATTGAATAGTGTTCGGTAGGCAATAGATTCGTCTGCAGGCCGGGGCGGAAGGTCCCTCTCCAACCAAGCATGTGGGGTACCTTGACACCACACACCTTACAAGTATACACCTTTAGTCCTCCACATTACATATGATATCTGCAACATACGGCTACTGGTACATTAGCACAGAAAAGACTTAGTCTTGTTTCTGTTTTCTCATTGTATGCTGTTGCAAAAACCTGATGTCAATAGTGATGCACTGACCCTGGGGAAGTTTTTTATAAACCTGTCAACTAGTACAATGCTAATAGCAAGAATATCCTATCCAAGGGTGGAAACTAATCAATGTATGTCTTTTCTAATTATTTTCCAAATTTCCATGTTTGTTGTGTGATTGAATCATATGTATTTTGCATTTCTGAGTGTTGGCACAAAGAATTACAGATGGTCAGTGGTCTTCTTGCCTGTTGACCTAATCTTTTTGTTGCAGCCCTTGAATGTGAACACTGCTTCTGGTCTGTTCAAGGCTGTATAGATCTCGTTGTTCCTGCTGAGAATATACAAATGGCAACAAAGGCACAGAGTCTGACAATAGTGTGTCTCAAATACAGTCAGTGTTTTGTAATCAGAAACATGAATTCCTCCTTGAACATGGCCCGACCTTTTATTTGGTGAGTTTGCTATCCTCTGGACAATTCGATCAATGCAACTTAGACATAAACTTCATTTTTTGGTGAGCTTCACAATATTTACTGTGGAGGACTGTTTTGTTTTTTTAATCTTAGGTCCAGAGTTGGAGCAGAATTTCAAGTAATTTGGCCACGTAACCTGTGATTTCCTTCCCTGTGCACACATGTTATCTTATTTTCTTTCAAGGTACGTGGACACCACTCCTGGCCATACATGGCAGCTGGGATTGGCTCAATTGTGTTCTTCACACATCAGCGTGCAAGGAAATGATCCTCTTATTTGTTGAGTCAGATGCAGCATTCATTCAAGTTCTGAGCGTCCCACTGTCCTCCACTCTATTTTTGCTGACATGGTTCCAACATGTAATGGTTCCAATGTGCACCCCATGAAAATTTCTAAAAGTTTTGTAACTGCAGACTTTCCTCCTCATTGGCCATCACTCTGGACTTATGTGCACTTTTTATAGTAATGGCAAATTTTCCATCCTCTTGTCAATTCAATCAATGAAACATAGTCATAAACTTCATTGCCTTGTTAGCTTCACAACAAAGTATTGGTGTTTGCAAACTTTGGCCCAGGGTTTGAGAATAATTTCAAGTACTCTGTGATTTCCTTCAATCCCTGTCAACACACGTTATCTGATTTTCTTTCAGGGTAATCTGGACACTAATCCCGTGTACAGCAGCTGGGATGGATTGAATCGTGTTCTTCTGCACATCAGCGTGCAAGGAAACAATCCTCTTGATTCTGAGTCTGATGCAACATTCATTTTGAGTTCTGAGGGTAGCAGGAAACAGTTCTCTTTGTTTGTTGAGTGATTCAATATTCATTTCAAGTTTTCAGTGTCCACTGTCCTCCACTCTATTTTTGTGTTGACATGGTTTCAACATGTAAGATGAAATTTTTTTCTAAAACATGAGTGCTCAGCAACAATCCCACCCTCAGCCCTGTTTTTCTGGGACAATGCAACCTCATAAAACAGATCCGCTTCATTGCCATTGTTCCTTTGTTTTGATGAGCCAGACTATTAACTCTTAAACAATGGACTGGTGACCCTGAAAATCATTGGTAAAAAAATCCAATAAGGTAAAGCAGCCCATTGCGGTTGCTTAGAAATGACCCATTGTGGTTTTTTAGTATGTGAGATGTGGGCCACAATGCATGTCTTACATGATAGCAATGGAGTGAACACTGACCTCATTAGGAACTTCTGATTTTTCAATGTGAAGTTTATTGTAAAATTGATTTTTTAGGCCTTTCATGATAGAAAATATTTTGACTGCATAAAGTAGTAAGATGAGCATTATGCATTCAGATTTTGTTGGTTTTAAGGTAGTCTACAGACTCTTTTGGGCTGAACATTCAAAAATTCCTAGCGAATTCATACTTTGTCAAAAAAAGAATGGTGATGCCCACTGTCCTCCACTCTATTTTTGCTGACGTGGTTCCAACATGTAGATGAAAATTTCTAAAAGTTTTGTAACTGCAGACTTTCCTCCTCGTTGGCCATCACTCTGGACTTATGTGCACTTTTTATAGTAATGGCAAATTTTCCATCCTCTTGTCAATTCAATCAATGAAACATAGTCATAAACTTCATTGCCTTGTTAGCTTCACAACAAAGTATTGGTGTTTGGAATTTTTGGCCCAGGGTTTGAGAATAATTTCAAGTACTCTGTGATTTCCTTCAATCCCTGTCTACACATGTGATCTGATTTTCTTTCAGGGTAATCTCGATTTTAGGCCCAAAGTTCAAATTATTTTAAAGTATTCAATTTTAGGAATTCTAGGAATTCAAAGGTGTTTTTAGGCTCAAAATTGCTACAAAGTAATTAAGCCCAAAGCAAGGCTAAAATCTTCATCTATATTTATTCATTAACAAATTCAACCGTATGATCCTATAGTTAACTTGTTAGAGTACATCTTCCTAAAATTTTATAATAAGATACCTTACCAATTGTGAGATCTTGTTGCTTAACTTTTGACTCAAAAATGTGTAGATTCTAAGACTTGTTGAAGACATATGATATGTTGAAGATATAAGTTGGGAATACATATAAAAAATTTCAACAAAAAAATTTTCATATTCATGTTTGAAAAAAATAGTAAGTAGAAATAGGTATAGTATGATTTAATGTTAAGAATTTAGTTAGTATGAAACTAAAAAATTCCAATTCCAATGGTTGTAATGTTCACTTGTAATAAACAATCTACATCCAATGTTTTTATTTTTTTTCAAAAATATTAAAAATTGAACTAAAGACAAGCTTCAAAGTTTATTTCAAAACACATATTCCATACAAATCTAGGAAACCAAGTTCAAATTTTTATTAATTAAAAAAAATGATTTTTATGAGTTGCTCAAATTGCCCGCCAAGCATTAAAAATTACATTTCATGCAATAATTTTTTAACCATATAGTCAAAAGTTATAAAAATTGTTGTACTTTAAAGCTATTGTTGTTGGATAAATGGTGTTGGATATTGCCATGTTGTGTGAAAATTTCAAAGAAAAAAATAAAAATTTCATTCATAGTGAGTTGCCCCAAATTGTTATGTTGCCAAAAAAAACATAATTTAGGTGTTTAGGGGTTAAGAAAAAGAGAAAAGAGCAAAAGTTGCCAATTTCTTTTAAAATGCCATTTTGCTGTGTAGTGTATTTGCAAATTTGACATTCTCTAATTTAGAAAAATAAAAATATCACTAGGAAGCAATATCCAATACCATTTATTGAAAATAAGTTCAAGCAATCACCATAAGTAAATGATTGAAAGTTTTTTTCATCTTAGAAGTAAGCCTAGAGGATTCTTTGAAATCATGCAAAGGTCAAAGAATGTCTTTTTAGGCCTTTAGGGGTTAACATGTGTAGTAGAACTATATGAGTATCTAGTAGTGAGGACAATGTAGATTTAGAACCTTATTAGGGAGAATAAATTATAGTCTAAAAAAGACTATAGACATAGAAAAAAAATTTGGAATTTATTTTTTTTCTTTTACCTAGATGAATTGGTTTAGAACATTGCACATAAATCATACAACATTAAGTGACTTTGCTAGTCATATTACTAAAGGAAAGACTGAATCAACTCTTACAATGTAGATTTGGAATTTTTAAGGCAAATCAAACTATGGCTCAAGAACAATTTGAACATGAGATCTTCCTTTTTACAAAAAAAATTCTTCTTCCTTTTCTACATGAACTAAATAATGCAAAACCTTGCACAATAATTATAAAGTATCAATTGACCTTGCTACTATAGGCAAATATGTTGAAAAGATACAAAATTGTCTCTACATCCATTTCTACCAACAAGTAGATTCGAATTAAAAGTGTCCCTCAAAGTATCATTAATTCATTCTTATATTTAACTACTAATGGTTAACTTTTGATTTTTCTAGATTTTACTTTTAAGACCAAGCTGTGTGATAGTTATAGTGGCCTAGGGAGTTTGACTTTGAAAATTCATAGAAATTACATGTCTTATTTAAAAATTCTTTTTTTTTAAATTCATGATTTTCACTTGCTAAAAATACAAAAGTATTTTTTTCTAGAGCGGAAAGGTGCCTCTAAGTATGTTGAATTGCTTATTTAAATGGTTTTGGATGTTTTTACCTCATTATGAAAAAATGAACCCTCAAAGGGACCGTGAGTCTATGGACAACAAGAACAACAGGGAACAATGGGCCAAAATAGAATTTAAAAAAAAAATTGGCCAACAAATTGGAGGGCCTAATCAATGCGGAATAGTTCACTTAAATAATTTTAGAAATATTTAAAAAGATATTTAAAAAGTTAATTAAAAAATTAATAAAAAAATTACAAAAAAATTGAATTTGATGTGGCACTAAGGTAGGAGGTTGAAGAAGCATGCACTTAAGGAAAAAGAGACCTCTATGGCCAAGAGTGTACAAGTGAACAAGTTGATTTTTTTTACTGTAGATGCAAAGGTCGGAAAGTAGTGACTTCAAAAAAATTCCAAAATTTTTGGAGTTACATACAATTAATAAAAGGATTTATAAGGAGTTCAAGTATAGGTCACCAATCTTAGTTATAGCTACAATAGTAATGATTTCAAACATGCCTTATTATGGAACAAGCAATTCCTAAACCTAAGTTTGTAGGTGCTTTTAATATTCCTCACACTCCCAAAAGTGACTAGTGAAGGTCTAGAAAGCACTCGATGTCAAGGCATGTACCTCATCCCCACTATGAAGCATAAGGTAGCTTACTTATCTTCTTTGGCGCTATTAAAGCAAATTGTATATATTCTAAAACTATGTTAGGTGATTTCCTTTCTTGCGCCATCCATGTCAGCAATGGTTCGGACTAGAATTCAAAATCTTGCCAAAATGTGCTCAAACTTTGGCGCACCATAAACTACTACCTTTGGTTGAAAAAGGGCTATTGGAGAATGTCATTCAACTTCCTCACACGGCTTCCGCAATTTCTATAAGCGTTGTAGTGCCTTCTTTTGCTAAACCTGCCTCCATCTTATTTGTGTTTAGTTTGCACTTGACAAACTTGGTGCATCCCCTTAAGTAATAAGCCAATACTTCAATCTTAAGCTTTTTTCCAATGTTTTATACTGTTGCCCTCACAACTGCCATGACGCCACTTCTGTCTTTTTCATCTTGTAGCTTGCTGCATTGTTCGACTGACGCTCCTATCATCCCTTCGACTATTGTGATGTCGTTGCACAACACTTCTTCTTTGACTACTACGCCCTTACTACACAACAACTCTCCTCTGATTGTTAAAGTAAGGTTTTTTCCCTCTTCACTCTCATTATCATGCTTGGAATGTTGTTGTGTTACACTTTCGAAATGTAATCTTATTGTCCTTCGTCTTAACGTCCTCCAAAATTGTTGGACTACGTAGACGTTTACTTTTCGTACAAGCAGTACACTATACGAACAACATTGAGTTAACTATGATGCAGGAAATCTCCACCCTTGTTGTTTGTTCCTTTAGTTGTTGCCACCATATGCTCTATAAAACTATTAAGTTGCTGAGTCAATCACCACCTCCTTGCTACAAAGTCACAATCACCACCTTGAACAATGGATTAGCCCATTACTACCTCTTCCATTTGTTGTAAGCCATCATCATGCCTTGTGTGTTTACAGTTGATGTGCTTATTGGAAGACTTCATACACTTGCTTGCATCTATTCAAATGCAATCTCAAATAGCAAACCTCCAATCAATAGTGAATATGTCATATTGACTGTGTGATGTTTGATTCTCTATGGTAGGTGTTGTAGGTATTGTTGTTGTAAGTAGCACTCTATACTATGACATCAAAGTTGTATAGACATTTTTGTTGAAGTACACTACAAGGCTGCCAATATACATCATTGGATGGCCACTAGCTGCAACTGCATGGGACAGACACACTTCTTTCCAATGGAGGTAAGTGGCTCATATTTTTACCACTTTTTTTAGCATGGTGTCTGAGAAGGTCCATCCTTTTGTTTCTCTTACACACTATAGGAATTATGCTGCAATATGGAGTTTGGTCTAGTTTAGGAGCAGAACAAAATGGAAGATGAAGAAGTGGACGGAGACAACATGCTTTTTGAGAGTTGTTGAAACTACCTACAATAGAGATACCACCTATATCAAAGCCCCGCTTGGAGCCACATATTGACTATCACAAATCTATTTTATTAACTCAAGAAGAACATGTGTAAGAATTTGAGAACATTGCCTTGTAGTGTATTTAAGCAAAAACGTTAGAACGCTACCTTGTAGTGTACTACATCTAATGGCTACAAGGCATGTGTTGTGTGTGAAGGTAAATTTAGTAGATTTAATCCTTTTGACATTGCTATCTTTATGACTTTCAAAGTCACATGAGAATTGTGGCCTATTGAATGAACATGTGCCTATTGGATGGTGAAATTCCATACAAAATAGACAATTTACATAGAAAATGGATCATTCATTCTTTGAAGATGTAGTGGGTGATCTAGACTTTGAGTTGCATTGCCAAAATCACATCAGTCTCCCCTGTTAACTTGAAATAATTTCAACCTTTTCTTTTACCTTTGAAGATATACAAATTTAGTAGGCTTTCACCTTAAGTATTGATGACGAACAAAATGGATTACCATTCCTTTTGATTTGAAGTGACATTACCATATGCACATTCCTACAACCCTTGTTGGCAAACACATATCCTCCTCCATCTTTCCTAGTTTGTGCGCCACTCTCATCACAATTCCATATTTGATGGGCTTCGTAATTATGAGTGTTGTACAACTTCTATAAGTTGGCATAGAAAGAGGAAATAGTGTCCAAGCACAAATTCTTTACTCTATTCTATTCAAAAACTTGAAATTTTTGTAATGACGATTCCTCATATCTTTTCCTAAAACATTTCACCCACCTAGGGCCTAAATCACCATTTTTAAAGGGGGTGACTCTACCTTGGGTGAAGACCCCTACTTTTTTCTCTAAGTTGACCAATTGCCAATGGAAAGCTAATGTTTTGCATTTTGAATAAGTAATCTACTAATTCACTCTCTTCTTCATTTGTTAAAACTCCATTCCTACCTCTCCTTCTATGAATGACAATATTGTACACATGCCCTTTTAAACTGGAGGCTAGATTCCATTTTCCTTATTGTTGATTTAATAGTTTGACCTTCATTGACATCAGCAATGGCATGCTTCAGTTGCAAGCCAGTCCAATTTCCATTCATTTTAATGGCTTGTATTGATCTACAATGTTTTGCATATAGGGGATGTAAAGATTGGGGCTTTTTAGATAAGTCATACCTACATTCAATACTAAACTTCTATCTAGTAAAGGTCTGACAAAACTCCCTCCTCCACCTACTGCAATCGAATTTGTGATAGCTTGTAGTCCTTCCTTTGAAGGACTACCATATTGGCACTACCTATACTGTGCAACCTCATTGAAGTATCTACATTGAGTTCGCCGCCTGTTGCGCCAATAGTGGCTGCATCACAATCCTACTACATTGCTTCTAGTGTCTTTAGACTATACAAGCATCATGTTTTGCCTTTTGGGATTGCGCTCTTGCATGCGGCAAATTAGTCACTTCTGTGGTGTCTTCACAATTGCTAAAGCCTTTGCGACATGGCCAACATCATTCTCAAAGATGCCCATGGCCTTCATCTCCAACAACGCGTACTTCTCAGCTTCGTCATTTGTATAGTCGAAAAGAATTCTATTTGGTGAGGCTCAATTATCATCATCCTCTTCTTTGTAATCAAAGTAATTACTACCCCAACCTCGGCTCTTCTACCAAATTTCTTCATTGCTGTTGTCTGGGTTGGAATCACTATCGTCACTCATACTTCTTTCAATATTGTAGCAACGAAATTGCAATTTTTTTGTACCATCTTAGTGTGTTCTACAAGTATTTTTTTATTAGATGTGGCATGTACTATAAGTTAAAATTGTAGTGAAGGATATTGAAAGGTGTGTTTGGTTTCATCTGTTGTATTATAAGTTAGGTGAATGATGAAGCTGCGAAAGTGGAGGCCCAATCGCCATGTCATGGAATATTGTTTTAATGTATTTAATAATTGTTGCTTCCACTTCATGAAGGTGTATATATAAGGTCATGAAGGTGTGTATATAAGGTCTGCAAACTAATGGCTTGTGCACCAAAGAACAAGCATGTATAATAAAAAGAATGTGCATTGTATTGTTTCCATTCAATGCTTGTCCTTATAGACTCAATGACTTCATATTGTTGCAATCACAAAAAAACTCATAGAATGCCTTCATTTAATTCATAGGTCATTATAAATGACTATTTTGCATGTGTCCTTTAGTGCAACAGTATTTTATTCCAACAAAATTCAACCAAAGTTTGTTCATCACATTTTCAAGAGTGAATTATAAAACTCTAAAAATGAAGCACTAAACCTTGCATTGTGTGACTACAAAAACAATAAGAAAGTTCCAATATGCTATACACATTTATTGGCCTTTTTATAGGGTTGATTCAAAATGTCCCTATAGAATTCAAACCTCCTACCTTAGTGCAACCACATTAGACTACTATTTTCAAATTTTAATTATTTGATTGTTTAATTATTTAATTAATATTTTAAATATTTTAAATATTTATTATTATTATTATTGTTATAGAAGTGGAGAGGTAAGAAGTACTGACAACAATCAATGTGGGATATGTAAATTAGAACATAAAAGAGTTCCATTGCTCATACTCAAGTCAAAATGTCAAATGCACTAAATGAATTCCCAACTCCACTTCAAGCCTCATTTAAGAATAGTAAAATAACTTTTTTCAAAGCTTGATAATCTAGTCAAATATGATAAATAAAGTTTAATTTCAGATTTATAAATATTTTTGTCATTTCAAGTCTCCAATCAAAAGTAAGTTATGGACAATATTTAAGAAGGTAGGGAAGAGCATTGCCATATATTGTCTCTTTACTTGTTCATAACATTTTATTAAAGACTCCAAATCACAATCAAAGTTTTGTAGGTGTTATTCAATCTTATTTGCCATTTGATTTTAGTTTATCACAATTTGAATTTTTTATTTTACTGCATTTAAATGAGGTATAAAATTACCGATGTTAATGCAATAAGCCTTTTATATCACCATACAAAGAAAAATCTTGATACTAAATGGTGCTTGTGATACTTAATCAAATTTAAACATCTAAAATTTTGACATTATGTGACTTGAATTTCACTTCATTTCAATAGATGTAACCATTAATTTCCAAAAAAAACTTGACAATATTTTTTAGAATTATTTTCTATCAAATCTACTAATTGCCCATGGTAGTTATATTGCTAAAAAATGGACAAAAATGGCTTTTTCAGCATATTTAGATGTACTTCATTTGTTTCTTGTAACTCCCATAGCAAGATTTAGAAGACATTCATAATTCATTCAATAGACACCAAGACCCTTAGCACTTAACTTATGATGACCTATTGTTCACACTTTAATTGTTTCAAGACTAGGAATCATAATTGGACTAGGATCTTGGGCTAGGATTGATATTGGGTTTGCCTTAAATATATATTATTTTTTGGGCTAAACCTAAGGACATGATGAAATCCAATAACATTACCATTGTGTCCATCAAAATCCCAATCATCAAAGAATTTTGAATAAAAAATGCATAATTCAAATTGAGGCCCACATATAAATTATCTTTGTTACATTAAAATGATCAATTTTTACCAAGATAGGCCACTAGTCCACTACTACTATCAAAATACTACTTTTTTGTTTACAATTAGAATGTTGGTATAATAAATGATGAATTTTTATTTATTTATTTTACATTCTAGGAGACTTGCAATTCATTAGAAGATAAAATACAAAGGTATACAAGTGGGCTAAATAAGTGTCCTCTCATAGAAGAAAGTGACCCTTTTCTTTGATCCAATGAAATTTCAAAATTAGAATTTGAAGGCGTTGATTATTGCACATTATAGCATTTTAAGCTAGAAGATTTTTTTGTCCCACTTGTTGAAAAATTCAACAAACCTCTTTCCCTCTTGGAGTGAGTTTTTAGTACTACACATAATTTTTATTATTACTTTTAATTCATATTTTTACCATTGCATACAACATTGTTTTAGTTATATTTCTACCAAGTTTCAAAAATAAAGGTTTTAAGAAATCTACTTAAAGAAACTTGTTTAGTATCTTTTTTTCCCAAGCAATATAAGATTTGATCTCAGCAATTCATTGTGACCATATTATATTTTGTTTCTTACAAAAAGCAATGTAATTCTCACCTTCTATTAGTTTTTGAAAAGATCCATCCAAAATTGAATTCATAGGAACCTTATTCCATTTCATCATTTTGCAAACATTTAGTCCATTAGGGATTAACCATCATAATGGTCCTTTTCTTTTGTGTATAAAATATTTGTTTCAATTTAAAATTAAAACTTCAATTTGAAACCCAAAAAAATATATATATGAATGATATAGAATTACAACACACTCATTTAAAAAAATAAACCCCATAAGATATGATTGTGATAAGTATTTAAAAGTAGTACTTGAATGTGTGATATCTACACCAATTTTTTTAAAAATTGTATTATTCTTCACATAAAAAAATTAATACTTTTAAACCATACGTCAAATTAAACTTGATGCTTGATAACTTTTTCTAAATAAAATATATATTATAATTCATTGCAACCCCCTTGTTTTGAAAAATTTAACAATCTTAAATATTCTCAATGGTTTGTTTAAGTGCCACCACTTCAACCTTCAAAACTAGTGTCCTATAATTTTCAATTGTCAAACTTCAACTTCAATATTTGTTTTTTCTACTATAAATGAACATAAAATAGAGTTTTATAAATGCTTTGGAGGTATGTATATAAGTTTTTTATGTCAACAAAATTTCAAGAATCATGGAGAGCACATTGAAAGTATTGTGAATTTATCTCAAGAATTTTTGAGTTTTTAACTCAAATAAATTTTAGTAAACTCCACAATGTACTTTTAAAATCTCAATACTTTATAGAAGGTGGAAATTTCTATATAGAAAATTGAAGTAAAAACTTAATTGAAATGTTATATTTACATTTGAAAGTTTAAAAATTATAAATTCAATATGTAGTAATCCTCATTGATTACTCTAACATTTTTTTGGTTTCATTAAAACTTGGATTTTGTTATTTTTTGACAATATAGGCGTAGAATAATGGATGGAGAGGACATGGTCAACATCATCTTCCTCTCTTGGCATCACTATGTGATCATGTTGTTGCATGAATAGTTTGTGAAGAATCTTGATTCAAAAGAGGTAAACTTAGCTAATAACAACACACTACAAGAAAACCTGTCCAAAATGACAAAAACTCGTCCTAATTGACAAAAATCAGCCCCTCCTAATCTACAGAAAATTGACTGTTTTTTGTCAATTTGGACAATTTTCTGTCAATTCGGACAATTTTTTGTCCTAATTGACAAAAACCTGTCAATTTTCTGTAGATTAGGAGGGGCTGATTTTTGTCAATTAGGACGAGTTTCTCTTGTAGTGACAAGACTAGAAGATTGAGTAAGAGGTCAATGGAATCATCATGGAGCTAGTTCTATGCAAATGATCTAATGTTCAAAAAAGTTTATTGATGTTGAATCGTTGAGCCATGATGAAACACCAATGTCGATTGAAATGGCTACATTAAAATCATTTTGTGATATTAGAGGTTTTCCGCAATGAAGCATCAATATAGATTCACTAGATAAGCATGTTATCTCTTTAAAAAGCTTCTTAAATTCTTTGGAAAGCACATTATCTCTCTAATAAACATGTTACCTTTTTAAAAAGCGCATAACTAGTGCACAAGTCCCATTAGCCTCAAGTCTACACATTTTTAAGAACACACTTATTATTTAGAAATAGAGAAAGTAATTGGAAAGTAGAACAAAAAACTAAATCAAGTACTAAACTTTGTGTTATTTGATGAGATTAAGTTTAATTAACATAATCTTCAAAGCTAAAATATCTTAAATAACCAAAAGTCAAAAATTAGCTTTAACATTGCATGATGGAAGTTGTTTTTGCTTTGAAGGTCCTCCAAATCATGCAAAGTTGTCAAGTCAATAACAAAATTTTGATAAATTTTGAAGTAGTCACTATTATCCTCTACCATACAATAGAAATATTCATTTGTGTTGTGATCTAGATTTTGGTGGATTAATGTTCAAATTTTAATTTATAATACACTACCAATGCCATCCCTCTCAAAATTTATTTCCATGTGAGTAAATAATTTATTTTTACAAATATTTACTTAATTTTGTTCACTTAATTTATTTTAGTATATTTCAAGTGCCAACTTTTAAAATTAGAAAAATGATCTAATTATTTATTTGTTCAAGCATGAGTTTTGACATTTTCACCACCATGTTCATGAGTAGCCTAGGACATATTGATAAACAAAGTGTGGATGATCATAGGTCCTTTTTACCATCAAACTTGATTATAGGTTATGCGTTGAGAGTAAGAAAAATATAACTAGTATACATGAGTTAACAAATAACTTTTACAGAGCATACTCACATCATTTATAGATAAGTAACAATTATCCAAGCTTGGTTATTATCAATTAACTATTATAAAAGTATTCTATATGATCAACTAGAGATAGTAAAATTTAGCAAAAGTATCGAGTCAAAGTCGATTGATGAGATTCTAATTGACAATGAAGACTTCCTACATCCTTCTCAATCACACCAAGTTTACTAATGAAAGCACTAGTATCACTATGTTGTTGGTATAAGTATGACTTAATAATTATTTCCTATGGTTGCACAAAATAAATAGTATACATTCAATTGGAGGCAAAGGTTGTTCCGAGGGTTGTTCAACTTCAAGTATAATTTCTTCATTGCTTTCTTCTAATTCTTTGAATGTAGATAATATAGTGTCCTTTATGTCATATTCAAGACCAACTTGAGGAATAATATTGAGATCGAATTTAGTCTCAAATTCTACACACCTCTTAAGTTATCATGGTCTAAATAGTTTGATGAGTGTCTCATAAATTAAATAGTTGTTGGAGATACTTGTCAACTTTTACCATCAACTAATCTTATCCATTCAATTGAAAGTCACCAACATTGACAACTATTTTCAACCAAATACAAATATCTACTTTCATCCATTCTCAATTAACGAAAAACTTATACAAAAAAATAACCAATATCCACTTAATTATCTCCTTTCGTTTCTTTGGTAGGATTATAAAATAAATATTCCATAACTATTAAGGTAGAACCACCCATCATCAACCACAATCCCATCAACAATCAATGGAGTGGACAAGCTGCAAGTAGTTTCCAAACATGACTTCTCGATTAATTCCTCCATTCTTTTCATGACACATGTACTTGGTTTGGAATGCCAAAGTGAATAAGTAGTCTTTTAAATGAGCGGTTTTGGAATAGTTTACACATTGGACATAGGTCCAAACCAACTTTTACCTTCCAAAATTCATAGTAATTTTAGTTCAAGCAATAAAATTACCAAATTTTGGCAATCCGCATCATTTCCATCTCTGCACCTCCGGAAATATTTCATTACATTTGGAGTACCCACGTGCGGCGAAGTGATTTTTTGACTCCCTATTTACTTTGGAATAAACTATAATTTCATCCTAAAATTTTGAGCTTTGTTTAACAATGACTAAAGGTTTCTATTGACAAAAATTTCAATTCCAAATAACATAAGATATGTTGTCTAGAAAAGGTTGAAAAATGAACTAAAATGGCATGGTTTTCAACTAAAATATTTATAGAGATCACATGATGATGACTATTACATCAATATTCAACCAAAATAAACTTTCAGTAGAAAGCTATTCTATAGAATTTTTTTTTCATTTTTCAATTTTTTTTTCTTATATAATATAGAGGTGTGAAAGTTATTTTCAGCTTTATAGTGTATCTTTTTTCTTTAAAAATTTACAATTAATTACTATTAGCATAAAAAAATATCAATAATTCAAAACATAAACTTTTAAAGTAGCACAATCTATTCATAATTTTTTTTTGGAAAAAAAATTAAATTTTAGGATGTATTACATGTATTACATTTTCCGCCGCAAGTAGGTTTCTAAAACACAGGGAGTGTCCTCCCCGTCGCCGTGCACCAAATCATGGCCACAATTGTTTATTTGGTTGGTTATAGGTGACTCCACTGTAGTGAATTTTAATATTCTAAGTGTATGTTGATAATCATTAACCCTAGAAGGGCCTGAAAGTCCATTGCAACCATATAATCTATTATATTAAGTGTAGACCATCATGCCATGTCACGACCTGCTGTCACGAAAATGGTCACGTTTTCATTCAGGAATTTCATCCAATTGATTTCATTGCTCCAATGTCTTTACTTTCTCGTGAGTGTGCGACTGTGACTTTGCTAGCATTATACAAAATCCTAATTGCACTCCAGTCACATTTTCATCCTACTTTTCTCATCCCATTTTTTCATCTTTTGTTTTCATCATGCCCTTGTTGTATTGCATTGCCATTGCATTGCAACGGACTCTGTTCTCTCGTATATTATAAATATAGTGGTATTTCAAGAAAAAAAACATTGACCAAATATTCTTCAGTATAAAGTAAATTAGTGATCATAGTAGCATGTAAACAGTAATGTATCACATCTCATATAGTAACCCAATTGAAGAGTTATATGTCTAAATATATAAGGTGTATACAGGGACCCAAAGGCCTTTCCAGGGTTAACCGAATTGGACTGCAGAGTTTCCAGCCCATGATGAGGTGGAGCTTTCTGTAGCTTCTCGAAAGTCTAAAGTAGTACCCTCGTGTCCATATCAAGCAGTTCCTCATTCGCCCACCATTCCAGAATCTAGAATCTGGAATCTCCTCCAGGGGTAGATATTGGTCGTGCCTTTCGCCCTTTCCTCAGTGCCGAATATTCATGACGTGGCAGCATGTACATTCATCAGATTCTATCCTCCTAGGACAGCGCTCAGTGATGGGGTCAAATGTGCATATATGGAAGATTTGACAGCAATCAATGCATTTGTCAATTTGTCCACAACTATCAACCCGTAAGGGTTCCAGTGTCCCAATTTTGAACGAGGTTGGAGGGACTTTTTGACCTTAACCCCAGAGCACCTAGACTGTATTTGCTAAAATCCAGACCCTTCTCAATTCATTCCAATCAAACTATCACATAAAATGAGACCCACATAAATTGACCGTATTGATTGATTGATAGTAGATATAGGGCCGAAGCTACAGGGAAAGGGACACATCCTTTAACTGTACCGTTGAAAAAACTATAATGGTTAAACAAGGAGATCTTTGAGTTTTGAGAGGCCATATTTGAGGTATTGGACGCTTGAAGGTTAACCCTTGAAGGACACTAAGGCTAGATGGAGGATATGACTGTAGAAACCGACAGAGAATGCACCTTTGCTTCAACAATCCAAGCATTTTGGTGACTACCTTGGTTATGGGGGATTACATCCTTCAAAGGTTGAGAAGTTTTCATTCATCCAAATCAATGCTTGACTTTTTAAAAACCACACTTTTTTTATGAATTCACTGAAATTGATGTAAAAGATATTTTTATAAAGATATAAGCTAAAATATGCCAAAATTCAAGAAAGGGGTAAGGGATAAGGGGATAATCCTACAGTCTCAAACCTCCATCACAAAGTTTAGACCCTACGATTTGGCAACAATTATTGTGCGGTTATCATTTTTTCATGGGTTTGCACGTTAATTGCATTGTTATTGCATCATTACGGTGCATTGCTTCGCGTCGTTATCGCATCGTTACAATGCATTACTTGTAACTACATCGTAACAATGCGAAGTAATGCACCGTAATGATGCGATAACAATGTGATTAACGTGTGAACCCATGAAAAAACGATAACCGCACGATAATTGTTGCCAAACCGTAGGATTTGAACTTTGTGATGTCCATATAATCACTAAATTTGGGCTTCCAGACTGATCCCATGTACGGCTTCTGGGATGGACTCAATCATGTTCTTCCGCACATCAGTGTGCGAGGAAACCATCCTCTCTATTCTTTGAGTCCAATGCAACATTCATTTTGGGTTCCCAGGGAAGCAGGAAACAGTTCTCTTCCTTTGTTGAGTGGTTCAACATTCATTTCCAGTTTTCAGTGTCCACTGTCCTCCACTCTATTTTTGTGTTGACATGGTTTCAACATGTAAGATGAATTTTTTTCTAAAACATGAATGCTCCATGTAGAGTGTATACTAATTTATCCCATCACCCCTTCGTCATTGTTCAATGGCTTTGTTGAAATGGAGATCATTGGATGGTTGGCTGGCATTCGTACTGGCATTCCAGTACATCCATTTGATTATTACTGTGAACATGAAATAGAAACAAGACTCTGATTGATCTCTTCTACAATCAGTGATTCAAAGTCAAGTTATATTCACTGACTGGAGAAGAGGAGATGCAATTCACAGGATCATCCACACCCAAAAAGTTTTTCTGGTAATACTCAACTCAAAAGCAATGAGGAATACATACATAGTAAGGTAGGAGGTTCTAAAAAGTGGACAGGGTCTAAAATCGCCCACCTACTGAAATGTACATTATTTGTGCATGTTGCTTTTCATGGCCTTCAACAATGTACAAAAGTGTACATTTTAGGAGTTGAGCGATTTTAGAGCCCTATGCCATTTCAACTTCAAAATTTGATAACTAGTTCCACAATGCTCCAAAAAAATATGAAACAACTTGGGTGAGATGCCAATTTCAGTTGTTTTTCAAGGAAAATTTGCTGATAAATATTCTAGGAAGCTTCACCTCCCTGAAATTCAGTTTCAGCTCTTATGTTGGCAAATTATGCACCTCCTATCTTATTGTGTTTAGGAGTAGCTGGCTCTGGCACTTCTATGTGTGATGAATATTTGAAACAACAGCTCTGTTGTAATCCACAAACATATTGGACTCCTCTTTCCACTTTTCATTTGAAAGCTGAGCATTCAGTCAATATTTGCTTTTCTCAGAATTTAATCATTCCAAACCATAACATCGGCTCATTGAGAGTATGCAAGTTAACTCATCAGTGGAGCCTGTTTGTGAAAAAAACAAAGTGAACCCCTTCGCAGCATGTTGTATTTGGTAGTAGGAAATCAATAATTTAAGTTTGGAAATTATTAGTTCCAACCTTTGTTGCATTTTTGTAATCCTATTGAATGCAAATGGGGTGCTAGTCGGTGATGGATGGCTCTAACCTAGTTGAGTTTTGGAACTATTGACATGATAAATAGTGGGTAAAATTTCAAGGAAATTTTCTAATTCTAATATAAATAGAGGTACTAATTGGAGTATAGGTATTTGAAAAATACAATTAAACATGAGAATCGAAGGATAATAGATGGTGAAGCTCATGAGTATTGCTTAGAGTAACGGAGTGTATCATGTTTTATGTTTCATTCAAATTTCATCCCAAGTAAAATATTCCAAATTGTGATGTCAATTATGTTATATACAAATATTTGGCTAAAAAAGCTTAGTGCTACACATTCAAAAATGTAGTGGAAAATCCAACTATTTAGATATGCTCTATAAATTATATTTCATAATTTTCTAAAAAGAGTGTTTATTTAGATGTTCTTCTAAGTTGCAATCTTTAATACATCTTTACTATTTTGAATATATAAATTATCTCTTGGTTTTTAAGGAATTAAACAACTTAAAGTCTTAAACCATCTCTGAATACTATTGTAAACAACCATTTTTCATTTTTGAGATAGTGATAAGATGGCTATCATTTACATCTTGATGAAGCAATATATTTCTATGTTCATCAACCTTTAAAATAGTTAATCACATTCAAGTCAAATTCAAGTCCTTTCTCATTCAAAGTTCATTCAATTTTCATTCTACATGTGACAAATTAAATTTGGCAAAATAAACTATGTCTTGATTATCAAAGCAGACCATTGTTTTGCAATGGCGTAGTATAGCATCCATATATAATGCTTGAAAAACAATGACTTACTATATCTCCAATGTTCTATTGACTTGTCAAGAATCTTTCATAATAAAAACAAGTGAAGATAAAATCTTGAAACATCCATCCTTTACTAAAGAGTATGGGTTAATAACTCTTCTTGTTTTAAGTCCCTTGTGAACATTCAAATGTTAACCCATAAAGGACCAAACTGTGTTTATTGGCAATATAGCAATTTTGAGCAATTCATTACTACTAGAATTTTTTTTCTTTTAAATTTTCACACAGCATGTGCATAAGGAGTAATTTTAGGCCCAAAAATTTTCATACTCTTTGACTGCATGGTTACAAAGTTATTCTATGATCTGAGGGCAACTTAGGTAGTTTCAATGATTTGTGGGCAACTATGGTAGTTTTAAAATATTCTTTAAAAATCACTTTTTTAAGAAATGAAAATGCAAAATGGTTGATTGTTCCATAATTTCTCGTTAGAATAGCAGAGAACTTGGAATCAAAGCTCAAAACCCTAATTCCTGGTTTAAAAAAAGAATCTGGAATTGAATCGAAGCTTGAAATACTAACTCGTCAGCGAAGTCCGTCCCGAAAATGTATTAGGGAATTGCTAGCCGTGCTTCATATGAGATTGAGAATCCCTTGAAGCAGAATTTTTTTTATAATTTCGTGATGTGGGATGGTGTGTTTGTTTCACGTCTTTCATTTTCATTTGAATTAGTAAACTCATTGAATTGTGGAATGATAATTTACCTAGAGTTCTCATTATGAATTGGTTGTTTAGGAAGTAAATTAGTCCATTTGTAAGTAGTTGGTTCTCTATATACCTTGCCTTTTAAGTGTGCCTCCAAGTGTTGAGTTGGTTACTTAGTTTGGTTGGTGTACATTCAATTTTGCAAACTTGGTTGAATTCTGTTACTTTGGTAATTTTGAAGGATAAATTTAGATTTATTAATAATGATAATTAGGATAATATTGCATTGAGTACTACTTATACTATTATTTGAGTCACTTTACTTCTCATTTAGTTGACAAATAGTGTTGAGGTTGACGTTTAGTGTTGGTAATATTAGTTAAGCAATCTTGACTTTTCTGAAATATATGAGTGGTTGGTACTGACACGGGTCAATGTAAGACACGGGATCAGGTCCTCAAAAGGTTTCAATGGTAGCCTTTACCTTACATTAATAACCAGTAGACATTTAGTCAAGCGGAAGCGGAAGCGATTTGGTTTACTTGTGCACACGCTTTCTCATTCTTTTCTTGTTTAAATAGAACATCCCTTCCAGCTCTCAATTTGGTACTTTTGAAGTCCTTCAACATTATTGCTCACATCTTTCACTTCCGTTTCCTGTTCATGGTGGATGCAAGTTCGCTCATGTCTACATTCATACAAGAAATATTGCGCTTGTGTAAGCTGCCCGTGTAAACGATCATTCAACAATTGTGCACTAGCTTGCATACTTATTAATGTTATGTGTGTAGGTGCATCGGATATGAGCAGCACACGACGAGCTTCCAACTACAGTCGGTGGGAGCTGCTCAACATCACTGAATTGCGGAGCGAAGCTCAGGATCATCAAGCCAAAGTACATTCTATAAGATAGACAGCAATAAGCTGGACAGCTTGCTTTGTGTAGAGCAACCCTAGGTATGGATCTCCCCTACAGTTTCAGATGGAAAAAGGGCAACGCCTACTCGGGCTAGTAAACAACGTGCTAGAAAATACCCAAACCACATGACACAAACTTGTACATGTTTCACGCTGTTACAGCCATTGAACCACAAATAAACCTCCAAATGAATGCCCAATTCTCCCCGGAGTATGAACATGAAAGGAATGTGGTGAAGGCTCATTTACACTCACTGACTTCAGGCAAAAGTCACTTGCATAGAGACATGATTTTTGTCCTTTGTTGTCATAACTAGACATAACTAGAGTAGAGGTTATTGGATGAAATTTCTAGCTTTCAAGCAAGTCAACTTACAAAAGACTGAAATATAGTTTCAATTTCTCTAAATTTTCAAGACACTAAAGTTAGTCATAAAGTGTGAGCAAGGCAGGACCAAGAGCTGGAGTTTGGGAAAAACACAGAACCAAACTCTCTAAACCTCCCAACTCAGGTCTAATTGAGTTTGGTGCCTTGTTTGTTTCGTTCTGTTTTTAGTTGAACCTTCTTATGACACAAATACTTGAGGGGTGCACTACAAAGGAAGTTTATGGGTGAAGAGCGACCAAATTTTGGACCCCTTATATTATATCCTAAAATTTTATTTCTTTTCTTAAAAAAAATATGAATAAATTTTCTTACTTCGAAAGTTTATGTTCTGAATTATTAGTATTTTTTATGTTAATAATAATTAGTTACAAAATTTAAAAGAAAAAAGATACACTGTAAAGCTAAAAATAACTTTCACACCCCTATATTATATAAGAAAAAAAAATTGAATTTTTTTTTTTTTTTTTTTGTAAAATAACATTTTTGGCTGAATGTTGATACAATAGTCATCTTCATGTGATCTCTATAAATATTTTAGTTGAAAAACATGCCATTTTAGTTCATTTTTCAATCTTTTTTAAACAATATATCACATGTTATTTAGGATTGAAATTTTTGGCAATAGAAACCTATAGACATTGTTAAACAAAGTTCAAAATTGTAGGTTGAAATTATAGTCTATTAGAAAATAATTAGGAAAAGTAGAAATGGGTAGTTAGGGTTTGGTCATTCCTCACCCATGAACCTCCTTTGTAATACACCCCTGAGCACAATACACAAACTTTACGATTAACTCTACTCTAGAAGGAATTTAAAAACCTACAACTTTTCATTTTCGTGTAGAATAGATTTTTATCAAATTTCATGTGATCTACAATGGAAACTGTAACTCATGTTTGCTTTCTATGTGCATGTGTCTGATCGTCTTATCTGCTTTCTTCCCAAAACAATGGACTCTCATTTGGTTCAAGGAAATTATGTTTAATTGTTCTTCCACGTGCTACGGTATTCTCTCCATGTTTCTGATGGCTTAGAGTAAGCCCACACATCCAGAAAGATGGTCTTCTACTGTAATTGGTATAAGAATACTGTATTACAGTGCTTTTGTGTGTACTTCGTTACTTGAGGCGTCGACTGGATTACCAGTTGACCGTTTCCTGTCAACCTGAGGCCCATACATCTTCTCATTTGCAGACAATCCTCTTGTTCTGTTCATGTAGCTAGGCCCCCAACTGGCACGGTGACCACCAATCCATTAATTATTTGTTGGACCATGCCTTAAATTACAGTAACTGATAATGTGACTTTGCGTGCACTTTCTTCGTGGGCGACAAACAACGTGAGGCTGGATAAGCACGCATCTGGAATCCATTGGAAGGCACCCAGTCTGAAATCAACGCGTAGCCCCATTGCACACAGGTCTAGGTGAACTGTGCATGTAGGACCTTAGACAAAGTCGAAGATGGGCTGGCAGCCAAGTTGCAGGTGAACAGTCAGTGAACAGTGAAACCCCAGAAGCCCAAGCAAACGCCAGGGTTTGATGCTTTGCTTGGAGCTGCGCTTGTTCTGACCTGCCCGGACGTTCCTCTTGTCTCCGTCGTCTGCCCCGCCCTGCTGCCTTATCGATCTCAAGTTGTGGTCAGTACGTAGTTTCGCTAGTCCTGTTTTGTTGTATGGTTTTCAAGCTTTTGTCCATGTTTCTGAAGCTATTTATGGTGATTGGTTTTGTTAGTCCTCATTTGCCATACCTATCTCAAGCTTCTGTCCGTGCTTTCGAAGCTAGCTGGCTAGTCTTGTTTTGCCGTATCGATCTCAAGCTTATGTCCATGTACCTCAAGCTAGTCCCCTTCCGATGAAGACTCGTAGCACTACAGTAGTATTGTGGAGTCCCTTTTGACTGGCGTGTGACTCCGAAGCCTTGAATTCTTTGTGGGCAATGCCGAACAAGTCTTGGACTGGCACGGTCAAGCCTTGAATTATTTGTTGGACCCTGCTCTAAAATAACAAGCATTGGGACTTTGTATGCAACTATTTGCAGGCGGCGAACAACGTGACGCTAGATAACCACACATCTGGAATCCATTGGAAGGCACCCAATCTAAAATCAACGTGTGGCCACGGTGCATCGTCTCGTTGCACACAATTCTATGTGACCTGTGCATGTGGGACCGTAGACGAAGTCAGAGATGGGATGGCAGCCGTGTCGCAGATGAACAGGAGGTGAACAGTGAAACCACAGAATCCCAAGCAGACACCAGGGTTTGGTTCTTGCTGCGTGTTTGGGTGGACCTGCGCGTGTTCTGACCTGCTCGGACGTTGCTCTCATCTCCGTCGTTTGCCCCGCCCTGCTACCTAATCGATCTCAAGTTGTGGTGAGTTCGTGGTTTTGCTAGTCCTGTGTCGCCCGACCTTTTCTATAGCTTCTGTCTGTGTTTTTGAAGCTAGCCATGCTGAGGGGCTATTCCTGTTTTGCCGTATCCATCTCAAGCTTATGTCCCTGACTCCATGGACCTCAAGCTACCTTCCGGAGAAGGCTTGCATGCAGCACCAATATTGTGGAGTCCCTTTTGAATAGCATGGAACTCCCAGACCTTGAATTCTTCGTGGACCGTGCAGACAAGCCTTGAGGAAAGCATTAACAAATGGTAACTTGACTTTGTTGTGCAATTTTCAGATGTTGAACCACGAGAGGATAAGCATGCATCTCCAGTGAATGTCGAATCGATTCCAAGGCACCCAATCTGAAATCAAGGCATGGCTGTTCCTTCTCTCATTGTAGACACTGTTTTGCCGTATCCATCTCAAGCAGAAGTCCATGCGTTGTAAGCTTTGGCTATGGTGAGTGGTTTGTATAGTCCCATTCCATACTGACTTCAAGTTTATGTCTGTGTATCTTGATCTTCAGCCCTTGGTATTGATCTCAAGCTGTGGTGAAGTCTACTTGGTCATGTTCACCTAGTATTGTTCTTCCATCATATGGAGTCAAATATTTGAGGAATTTAAGTCATAGTTAGATTAGGGTGATTGTGAAATTGAAAAATGACAATTCTTCTTCTTTCTAAACCCTAAGTCTTTACTTTGTTGAAACCCTTATATGAGCCAAAAAATAATGATATATTGTATTGGCTTGTAATGGAGTAGTTTGATTGGCATTAATCCCTAAAGGACTTGATCCATTGTGAAATGGTCAAACATCATATCTAAGCTAAATTTAGCCTTTTAAATTGTGTTTAAATAACAATCCAGTATTTTATTACTTGAAATTATGAATTGTAATTATTATTAATTTTGTTGCAAAAAGTGAATATCAATAAGTAAAAATAGAAAATCAATCCAAATTATTTGAAATTTGTTCAAGAGGTACAAGTAGCAATGGATATTAGTGAAAAAAAAATTTAATTGATTATTTTATTTTTAAATTATAAAATTCAACTATCAAATCAAATTTATTTATTTATATATATGATGTATAAAAGTTTAATATTTTTTACTAGTTAAAAACTACATTTTCTATTTACATTGTTTTTTCTAATATTTTCATGGAAAAATCAAATTATTGTGAATTTTTTGAAGCTAAAAGAGGAAATAAAATTATATCAATTTGAAAATTTATTAGAATAATCTATAATAGCCCCCATTACCAAGGTAGTCGCTAGAATGCTCCAATTATTGAACCAATAGGTCCATTATTTGCTTCTACATTTTTCAATTTTTTTGGAAATATGAAATTTGGATGATTTTTTTATGAAAAAAATGAAAAAATTTCATATAAATTGGAAGAACATTTTGGAAGTGATATACAAAGAAACATTGTAGATTTTGAGTTTTACATTCCATCCATTATAATACTCAATGTCACTCACAAGACAAGTAATATTCAATCATAATGAATCACTATAAGAAAATTGTGTTTTTAGCCAAGCAATCTAGGTAGATAAAGAAAAATCATTTTTACTTGAAACAAAAACTTGAAATTGATTATATATTAACAAAGACAATTATGTTAATATAAAATAAATAAAATAAGAAATCAAATTTTTAGAAAAAAATTAGACTAGTGATTCTTGTAACAATAAATCTGGATCCATCTCAATTATGAGTTTTAAAATATGATCCATGGAATTGGACATGATCGAAGAATTGGGACTAGGAACTACTGCAAACCATCAGCAATTGATTCGGGAAACCTCAAATAAGAATGAAAAGCATACCATAATATGGTATTTGGATTAAGAATGAAAAACATACCACAATATGGTATTTGGATTTTAACACAGCAATTGATTCAGGAAACCTCAAATAAGAATGAAAAACATACCATAATATGGTTTTTGGATTTTAACACATGGAGCTTTCAACTTCAATAATTCTTTTAAATTTTGACATTTTTAACATTTTTTAAATGGAGTAATAACAAGACTTGTTAAGCTTCATTTTCTTGGTTTATTTTAAAGTTTAAAAATAGTAATTTTGAAAGTTACAATCAAGGTTGATCAAGGCGCACCCACTCATTGGATGTGTGGATCATAAAGGGTTAAATCTCCATTCTGTTTAATTGGTGGCAACCACTACTTTGACCAAGATGTTTAGTCTAAAATTTAAACCTATGTGTCTTAGATTTTAGAGTTTTGTGTATGTGTACGTCATAAATTTTGGTGCAAATTAACAAAATTAACTATATTGTATTCAATGATATTCAAGCCATTTTGCTCTCAAGCAATTATCTAGTGCACATTGATCTCATGTTTCATTTTTGTGTTGTGATTCTTATAGGGCACATATTGATATGGTAATGAAGTTTCCAAATGTATGCAGATAATTACTTGGATGCATAGCCTTACCATCTTTTCTAGCGGGTGCACAATCAAGGCAGTTATGGCAATTTGTATATGAAAAAGCAACTCATATTTCACATTTCCAACAACATTCAGATAATGCATTTTTTTGAGCTAGTTCATCCCTTCAATTCAATCTATAATTTTTCAACTTTAAGCAATATTGTCAAAAATACCAGGTATTGGAATGCATTTGATCTTATGTTTTATTTCACTTTTCTATTTTGGGTGGTGTTTGGTTTCATTGTATTTCATTCTTTGTACTTGCTTTTGGAGATTCAACAAGAATTTATACTCTTTGCTTTTGAATGTATTACAAAGTTAGATGCTTTGAATATCAACTTTGTTGAATTGTTGTTATTCCAATATTTTGGTACTTTTAATATGAACCTTTAGAAACATGAATCTATACCTATTCATATTTTCATGCTCATATTTGTGACAGTTTTGTACATTGGAATCTTGCCATTTCAATGAATTAGGAATTATGGGGTTTGCAAGTAATTGTTGGTGTATCTTGATTAAATTTTGGAAGCTCGGTGTAAGGTCATGGAGATCAAATTGCAATTAGTTACAAAATTATTTAGTTTTCTGGGCAAAATATTATTGAGAAGGAGATCATGCTAGAATAAATAGAAAATTTTGTAGGTAAGGTTTGGAAGCTCTTTGCCGCAGTTTATTTTAGTTTGTGATTTAGATTCTCAATTAGTTTAATATTCCACAACATTTTGTAAACTCATTGGCATTTGCATTGAAAACTAAGGTTCATTTAGAAATGTACATAAATCACAAATTTTTGGCTTTGATTAGGTTAAATATGCTACTTAGAACATTGTTAATCATGTTTTAGATTTGTAGTGTAGGTTATAGGTTATACAACATCATATAGAAGAGATGCATTAGGAAAAAAACAAGCTTGCAAGATCCATTGGAGGCTATTAAAGTTGCTAATTTCTAAAAACAATTTGTTGCAATCAAAGGTGTCTAGTACAAATTAATAAAATAATGTTAAATTTTGAAGTTTTTATTGATTCTCAAAGTGGTTACCAAAAGGATTTTTAATTAATTATTTGGTACAAAATGTTGAATTTCATAGCTTAGAACAACTATTGAATCTTTTGTCATTTGATGAAAAGTGTTTTTGGAAGGCAACTTTTGTTGGTTTGCATGACTAGTAGTTGTAAACGTGGTCAATAACTTAACATGCCAATAATTGACAATGTATCATAGATACTTGCTATATTCTTATTGACTTATTTTTTGACTATATGAATGTCTTTTGTATCTTCATTGTTTCATTATAAATATGTGAGTTATTGATTGATTAATAATCTTATTATTTGGTGTTCAACTTCTTTCACCAACTTACTTGAACTACGTGGATCAATCACAAATATTTGTTAAATTTGTTAAATTATAATTGTAGTCTTATAGTAGTTGTTGAGGTGTGGATATTCTAACAATGATTAATTTGTCATTTTCAGAGATATTTGGCCTACTCTTTGGATAAACTTGTGATGTACAACATCAATATGGATATTTTCAAAAAAATGGAGATTATAAAGGCTTTGAAAAGTTGTGAAGAAAATGTTCATTCAAATCAAGTGTTCAATGCTAGTCAATGTAAGAATTTGGTATATCATTTGAGGAATTTTGTACAAAAGTTTCAAGAAATATTTGAGTTGGATACAAGAGCCTTTCAACCTTTATTGAAAGATGCTTGTAAAGTCACTTCAAAAGCTCTAATGTTGGTGGAAAGTTGTTCTCAAACTTTGTCTCTAGCACCTCTACTTCAAATGCAAAACAAAGAAGCTTTTAGAGAGTTGATTTTGGAAATGGTTTCCTCCTTGGAGGGGCTATTTGATATTGCATCAAACATTGATTCATGCTTGAAAGGGATGAAGAATATCATGAATTTTCAAGCTTGTGTCACTACTTTTCTTCCATGTAACCTAGTAGAAGTTGAAGAAGATCAAGAGGAGTTAAGCAAAATATTGGAAAACAATTTGCATAATATGCAACCTGGATCACATGATTTTGAGTTAGCAAAGTATGTGCTACAATGGAGGGAATGCATTTTGAAGGTAGAACGTGGCGAAAGTGATCTTATTCAATTCCTTTCCAATGTTCCATTACCAGATTTTGGAAAAATTCCTAAAATTATTGCAAAGAATAATACTGGAAGTGTATTTTTTACAAAGTGGTTGGGCATTGAGAATGTGACAAAGCAAATAGACTTGGATGGTTATGATGAATTTGATATCATTAAATTGGAGAATGAAGTGCAGATTATGGCACAATTGAATCATCCAAACATCATCAAGTTATTCTATTGTGGCTGTTTTAAGGATGAAAATGGAAATAATCACCTTCAATTTGGAATGGAGAAAGGTGAAAAGAGTCTTCATCAAATGCTATTTAAGGATTCAAATAAGACGATTACATTCCATGCCAAGTTGGATATAATGCTACAAATTGCTAGTGGAGTGTTATACCTTCATGATATGAAAGTTGCACATCGTGACTTGAAGCCAGCCAATGTTGTGGTGAATACCATACAATGTCCAGAGTTAAAAGAAGATGGTTATGTATTTGCCAAATTGATTGATTTTGGTATTTCCAAGAATGAAGTGAAAGACAATACTTTTGTTATGCCAAGTGGTATTCGTGGGACTCCTATATATATTGTCCCGAGGCATTAAAGGCAGATACGGAGTTTGATCCTTTGAAAACCGATGTGTTTAGTTTTGGATTAATTTGTTGTGATATATTATTCCAAAAAGAATGTAAGGATTTTTTATCTAGTCCTTTTGAAATTGCTAAAAGGCAAAAATTGTCCTTAATGGGCACTTCATTTTCTCAAGAATTACGGTCATTAATTGAAGATTGTTTGTCTATGGATCCAAATGGAAGGCCTTCATTTGCAAAGATATATACAAGTTTGATAGAGATAAAGAAGAAAGACTTCAAGACTCAATGTACTAGCAAGACATTGAAAAGCGAAGATGGACCAATTTCTCATATCAATCTGTTTTCATTTTCTATCATAAGGATTGGACAATGGTGGTTGCACATATGGAGATTGACTATGTATTGTTTATCGGCATTTATCATTGATTATGTATGGAGATTGTATATTCCAAAAAAGAATGATGAATGTATCAAGGTATGTACAAATTTGAAAAGTGTTTTGAACTTAATACCATAATGAAAGCCATGCATACTAGAGGGATGATTGTATATTCAATTTTTAATTTTTTGGAATGAGATCATTAAACTTTGTTGATAGAGGTAATTTTTCAATTTGCTAATTGTGATGAGTTTGATGTGCACAGGGTATTATTGATTCATCAATACTTTTCAAAGGTTGTGGTCTTGATTTGAAAATTAAGACTTTAGAAAATTTTCTTCGGAATAAATCTATGGTTGGTGTTATTGGAGTGAGTGGAATTGGAAAAACAACACTAGTGAAGGCTTTGAAAGATCGCCTATATAAGGCAATGCCATTCAATGATTCATCTAAGTGGACTACAATTATGTGTGATCTTGAAAGTGACTATTTGACAGAAATGAATCGGCTCTTGAAGGAATTGGGACAAAAACAAGAAGCAAAAGATCTCGTTCAAGGTAAACTCATATTGACATCAATGCTTCAAGAGAAAAAAGTCCTCTTCATCCTAGATGATGTCACTGAAGAACATCAATTGAATATGTTTTTGGAAGTAGAAATGTTTAGTATAGAGGGTAGCAAAGTGATTGTTACTAGCCGTGATTGGAAGATCTTGAAAGGCATGATCAAAGAAGATAGCAAATTTGAAGTTCCAATACTTGATTATGACCAATCTATAGAAATATTCTCCAAACATGCCTTCAAGAATGAATGTCCATTGATACCACATATGAATCAACTCATCAAGAAGATTGTTGAAGCTTGTGGTGGCCATCCATTAAGCTTAGAAGTTATGGGTTCTTGTTTAAATGGACAAAAGCGCCTTCGTGTGTGGGAACGAGCTTTACAAAGATTGAAAAGAGGAGAATATGATGCTGCAGAGGATGTGGGGAGAAGATTGGAGATTAGTTTTGATATGCTAAGAGATGAAGAGCGAGAAGTGTTTTTGGACATATCATGCTTCTTTTGTAAAGATGTATGGTTTGAAGACATTCGAGAAGATACCCTTGTCGACTATTTGGATGACAACACCAAAACTATAATTGCAACTTTGAAAGACAAATCACTTATCAAAATAGATGCTAATGGATTTATAAGTATGCATGATTCAGTACGTGATATGGGACGTAGAATCTCAAGAACAAGCTTTAGAGGTAGAAGAACGTGGAACCAAACTTTTAAGTCATTAGAATCATCAAAAAAAGAGGTATGTAATTCAATTGATATTATATGTTTTGCATATGGGACAATATAAATATTGGTTCAATTCAGAATCTGAAAGTGCATGTTTATTAAGATAAATTTGGTTTGTAGGATGATCAACTTTGTTAATACCCATCAACTTGTAAGCATTTAACAATGAAACTATATGTTCAGGAGTTTCAAAATGCTCGAGGCATATGTATTACAAGAGTGAATAAAGAGAAAGATTTGACCCCAATGGAGAAGGTTGACCTCCCCAACTTGTTGCTTCTAAATATTGAAGCACCAAATGACTTGCGTATTGTTGCCAAATTGATTCAAGCAACTCATCAACTTAAATTCCTTCAGATTATATACAAAACAAATGATATTAATGATGGGGATATAACTTTGAACAACATTAGCCATCTCACAACCCTATTGCAGCTACAAAAACTTCGCAAACTCACGGTATTAGAATTACAAAACTTTCCATTGATGAAGTCCTTCCCAAACACTACAATTGAACACATGCCCTTGAAGACATTACGATTAGACAAATGTGACAATCTCACAAATATATCACCTGGATTTCAAAACATTACATCCTTGACATCAATATACATCCAAAGATGCATAAAATTGACATCAATCCATGCGACATTTGAAAATCTCAAGGCCTTAAAGATTATACGCTTCAACGGATGTGAGATGTTGGAGTACTTGCCTCATGGATTGAGGAAGTTGGCATCTCTAGAGAAGCTCTATTTGAATGATTGCAAGCAATTGAAGATTGAGGATTCGGACCTTGAATCATTGACATCACTTACTATATTGAATTTCAAGGGATGTGAACACTTGGAAAGAATTCCACCAGCCATAGCAAACATGACATGTTTAGAGTGGCTTGGCTTTGAAGGTTGCAAGAAGTTGAAGGCGGGACATACATCCTTTGAAAATCTCAAGGCCATAAAAATTTTAGGTTTTGTTGAATGTAAGATGTTGGAGTATTTGCCTCATGGATTGGGCAAGTTGACATCTCTGGAGAAGCTCTATTTGAATGATTGCAAGCAATTGAAGATTGAGGATTCGGACCTTGAATCATTGACATCACTTACTTTATTGAATTTCAAGGGATGTGAACAATTGGAAAGAATTCCACCAGCCGTAGCAAACATGACATGTTTAGAGTGGCTTGGCTTTGAAGGTTGCAAGAAGTTGAAGGCGGGACATGCATCCTTTGAAAATCTCAAGGCCTTAAAGATTTTAAGTTTCAAAGGATGTGAGACATTGGAAAACTTGCCCCACGGATTGGGGAAGTTGACATCTTTGGAGAAGCTCAGTTTGAATGATTGCAAGCAATTGAAGATTGAGGATTCAGACCTAGAATCATTGACATCACTTACTTCATTGAATTTTGAAGGATGTGAACAATTGGAAAGAATTCCACCAGCCATAGCAAACATGACATGTTTAGAGTGGCTTGGCTTTGAAGGTTGCAAGAAGTTGAAGGTGGGACATGCATCCTTTGAAAATCTCAAGGCCTTAAAGAATATAGACTTTGATGGATGTGGTGCATTGGAAAACTTGCCCCACGGATTGGGGAAGTTGACATCTCTAGAAGAACTCTATTTGAATGATTGCAAGCAATTGAAGATTGAGGATTCAGACCTTGAATCATTGACATCACTTACTTTATTGAATTTCAAGGGATGTGAACAATTGGAAAGAATTCCACCAGCCATAGCAAACATGACATGTTTAGAGTGGCTTGGCTTTGAAGGTTGCAAGAAGTTGAATGTGGGACATACATCCTTTGAAAATCTCAAGGCCATAAAGATTCTAGGTTTTGGTGAATGTGAGACATTGGAGTACTTGCCTCACGGATTGGGGAAGTTGACATCTTTGGAGAAGCTCTATTTGAATGATTGCAAGCAATTGAAGATTGAGGATTCGGACCTTGAATCATTGACATCACTTACTTTATTGAATTTCAAGGGATGTGAACACTTGGAAAGAATTCCACCAGCCATAGCAAACATGACATGTTTAAAGTGGATTATCTTTGAAGGTTGCAAGAAGTTGAAGGTGGGACATGCATCCTTTGAAAATCTCAAGGCCATAAAAATTCTAGGTTTTGTTGAATGTAAGACGTTGGAGTATTTGCCTCATGGATTGGACAAGTTGACATCTCTGGAGAAGCTCTATTTGAATGATTGCAAGCAATTGAAGATTGAGGATTCGGACCTTGAATCATTGACATCACTTACTTTATTGAATTTCAAGGGATGTGAACAATTGGAAAGAATTCCACCAGCCGTAGCAAACATGACATGTTTAGAGTGGCTTGGCTTTGATGGTTGCAAGAAGTTGAAGGTGGGACGTGCATCCTTTGAAAATCTCAAGGCCTTAAAGATTTTAAGTTTCAAAGGATGTGAGACATTGGAAAACTTGCCCCACGGATTAGGGAAGTTGACATCTCTAGAAGAGCTCTATTTGAATGATTACAAGCAATTGAAGATTGAGGATTTGGACCTTGAATCATTGACATCACTTACTTTACTGAACTTCAAAGGATGTGAACAATTGGAAAGAATTCCACCAGCCGTAGCAAACATGACATGTTTAGAGTGGCTTGGCTTTGATGGTTGCAAGAAGTTGAAGGCGGGACATGCATCCTTTGAAAATCTCAAGGCCTTAAAGATTTTAACGTTTGATGGATGTGAGGCATTGGAGAACTTGCCCCACGGATTGGGCAAGTTGGCATCTCTAGAGAAGCTCTATTTGAATGATTGCAAGCAATTGAAGATTGAGGATTTGAACCTTCAATCATTGACGTCACTTACTTTATTGAATTTCAGGGGATGTGAACAATTGGAAAGAATTCCACGAGCTGTAGCAAACATGACATGTTTAGAGTGGCTTGGCTTTGATGGTTGCAAGAAGTTGAAGGCGGGACATGCATCCTTTGAAAATCTCAAGGCCTTAAAGATTTTAACATTTGATGGATGTGAGACATTGGAGAACTTGCCCCACAGATTGGGGAAGTTGGCATTTCTAAAAGAACTTCATTTGTATGATTGCAAGCAATTAAAGATTGAGGATTCAGACCTAGAATCATTGACATCACTTACTACATTGAATTTTGAAGGATGTGAACAATTGGAAAGAATTCCACCAGCCATAGCAAACATGACATGTTTAGAGTGGCTTGGCTTTGAAGGTTGCAAGAAGTTGAAGGTGGGACATGCATCCTTTGAAAATCTCAAGGCCTTAAAGAATGTAGACTTTGATGGATGTGGTGCATTGGAAAACTTGCCCCACGGATTGGGGAAGTTGACATCTTTGGAGAAGCTCTATTTGAATGATTGCAAGCAATTGAAGATTGAGGATTCGGACCTTGAATCATTGACATCACTTACTTTATTGAATTTCAAAGGATGTGAACAATTGGAAAGAATTCCACCAGCCATAGCAAACATGACATGTTTAGAGTGGCTTGGCTTTGATGGTTGCAAGAAGTTGAAGGCGGGACATGCATCCTTTGAAAATCTCAAGGCCTTAAAGATTTTAAGTTTCAAAGGATGTGAGACATTGGAAAACTTGCCCCACGGATTAGGGAAGTTGACATCTCTAGAAGAGCTCTATTTGAATGATTGCAAGCAATTGAAGATTGAGGATTTGGACCTTGAATCATTGACATCACTTACTTTATTGAACTTCAAAGGATGTGAACAATTGGAAAGAATTCCACCAGCCACAGCAAACATGACATGTTTAGAGTGGCTTGGCTTTGATGGTTGCAAGAAGTTGAAGGTGGGACATGCATCCTTTGAAAATCTCAAGGCCTTAAAGATTTTAACGTTTGATGGATGTGAGGCATTGGAGAACTTGCCCCACGGATTGGGGAAGTTGACATTTCTAGAAAAGCTCTATTTGAATGATTGCAAGCAATTGAAGATTGAGGATTCGGACCTTGAATCATTGACATCACTTACTACATTGAATTTTGAAGGATGTGAACAATTGGAAAGAATTCCACCAGCCACAGCAAACATGACATGTTTAGAGTGGCTTGGCTTTGATGGTTGCAAGAAGTTGAAGGCGGGACATGCATCCTTTGAAAATCTCAAGGCCTTAAAGATTTTAACGTTTGATGGATGTGAGGCATTGGAGAACTTGCCCCACGGATTGGGCAAGTTGACATTTCTAGAAAAGCTTTATTTGAATGATTGCAAGCAATTGAAGATTGAGGATTTGAACCTTCAATCATTGACGTCACTTACTACATTGAATATCATAGGATGTGAACAACTGATTGAAGGACAGTTGTAAAAGTTGTGATCTTGATTTTTGAATGTTAGTAATTTTTATGTTCGAAGTTTTATTGAAGTGTTGAAAATTTCTAAAATATTAAGGTTATTGTTTTTGAGGATTTACCTTGAATAGATTATTTTTCTTAGGACCTTAGTTTAGTTGTTAGAAGAAGTTTAGAAATGTACTTTGATAATCAGTAGTAATACATTTTGTATTGAATTTGGAAGAATTAGACAAATTTATGGAGATATTGTTTTCCATTGGCAACATGTTAGGTTTCAAGTTTCTAGAATTTTAAGATTTCAAGTATTTGGAGATTGTGCATGTAACATTTGAAATTCTTGAGGATCATGTGAGGTTATCATTTTGTGATTAGAAAGCTTGAAATTTTTAGTGGAGATGTAATCCATTGGTTGAAAGTGGTTGAAGATTGTGTCACTTGAGCTTGATTTATTGTCATCATTCACTACATTGATTTTCAATAGATGTCATGTCTTAATAGAATTCTAGCATGCCAATTTTAAGCTCAAGTTTAAGCTACATGAGGATTTAGTAAATCTTTAAGTTTCCTAGACACTCTCTCTACTTTGCAATGAATTCACTTTAAAATTGGTTCCTCAATAAATGAAATGTGTTGAAAGGTCCATTGATATAATCCTTAAAATTAGTGATAGAGAGTAGATGTAGGTCCAAATTTGAGAGGTGAAGGGTGGTGAGATAAACACAAGCTTATAGAAGAGGAAATGTATACTATGGTACACTAATTTCCTTCATGCAATAAAGATGTACAAGATGTTCAAATTGTACATACTACTTTTGCACCAAAAATTGAATATTTCCATCAAATTTGCACTAGAATAATTAACCACTTGTTTTTGCTTTAGCTTATTGAAGACTTTAAGAAAGTCCTTGATAATTTCAACTTCAAAATTTATATTTAATGCACATTCAGAAAATAGAAAGAACATATACTTTATTAAACCCTTAGCCCTTTTAGGCCTGCAAGAACCATATGTGTAAGCTTTTTCAACTTTTTAGTTGCAAAACTTGAGAAAGTTGAAAATTATTATTATATTTTTAATTAATTCATTGGAATGAGATGCCTACATACTTGTAGTATTCTTTGATTTTCAAATGTTATACATGTATTATATTGGAAAAATGAAATGAAAAAAAGAAAGTTTGTGCTCAAGCTTATGCAAGGAAAGAGGGGATAAAATGTTAAAACACATAGATTTTTGTGGATATTGCGGATACCATTTGCAAGTTATAGTAATAACAAAGTGATGTTGTCATTGATGTATACTGACGTTTTATTTGGCATGATTGAAGATATATTGATGTTTTGTAGATTGTCCAAAAAAACATAGATTACCATATCACCAAGCATACCTATTTTCACTTCGGGTAAGTTAGTGATAGTTATTATAGTTTGAAATAAAAATACTTGCCTAAAGTTTTAAAAATGGGGAAGGGGAGCCTCATCCAAAACTGTGTTTTCAAAATGATGATGTGTCATTTGATGTGGGAATTTAGTGACCTGGCATCTAAAGAGGTTGATGTAGCATGCCACGTCATCCTAGTGGGTCACTTTCACACATCTTGATTAGTGACAATGGAGACATCCACATTGATGTCATGACATTCTCTTATACATCTTTAGACACAAGGATGTCTTGTAAGAATGTAAACATCTACACACACAACACTGATGTTAAGCATAATGTCACATATAGTATGTAATACCAGTATGTGAATATCTGGAATATTGCAATACTATTTTGAAAAACATTGATGGGGACAATGTAGTCCAAACTACTAATGTCATAGAAGACATTTGGTAACATCTTACACATTAAAAAAGCAGACATTTGACAACTACTTTTCATTCTCTAAGGGTGCACTATTGCCTATTATGACCACATGGTCTCTTCCTCTATCAATATGATTTAACTTTCATTGTTAGTAGTGGTTGTAGTTTGGCGAACTTATTATATTTGCAAAGTTGAACTTCATTCTAGAACACTTGTAGGAAATGTACTACGTCATGTCTAGATCTAACATCTATTCAACATATGACCTTTCAATTGGATCTATGTGGGTTGTCTAAGAAAAAAACCTATTGATAGTATAGAGGGAACGCAAATGAATCGGTGTGAACTTTTTTGTCTATAGAATTGAAGTTTACCAAGCTAAAGTTGTATTTATCTTGCTAAATGCTAGAAAAGTAAGCATCACATGCCCCCCTTATCCAATCACACAACAACATTGTGAAGTAGTGGTTTTAATAATCTAAAACAAGGTTTTTCTCAATGAATATCATGCACTCTTATTTTCTCCATTTGAGAAAACTGGCCTCCAATCTTAGAAGTGTTGTTGAATTACTTGTGTGCATCAGGTGGTTCTGCCCCGAGTATTCTCAATTTGGGTGGTGTTTCTGCAGGTGTGTGCAGCAGAAAATTGGAAGAATTTAGAAGTGCTTTGAGTGCTGAAATAAATATTGGGTTGAATATGTACGTCTGGAGAAAAAAAATCATCTCATTTTGAAGGTCTTACGCTCTGCTGGTGTCCGCAAGAAACCATTGTACTCAGTTTCTCGGAGCAATTTGGACGTATAAGTAATTTTAGAGCTTGTACAACTCTAAAATACGTACTACTAGGAAACAGTCCTCTTCCTCACGTCGTCCGCGTACAAGATTCTTCTTCACGTCGGGCGGCTGCAACCAGCACCACGTCCACACTCCTGGCCACAGCCGCATGCCCCACCCTCGTTCCAGGCTCCTAGACGGCCCTTGTCCCCGCTTTGATTTACTTGGTGTTGCAGCCGGTCTGTCTCAGACTCCAGATGAGTTTGCTCGATCTTCTTGCAGCTCGGATTTCGCGGCGCTCTATTGCACACAGAAGTTCCATCTATTAATTGAAAAGATGGTCCACATTTGACACTCTGTCAATGCTCAAGACACATAGCCATTGATTCAAGCAGACAGAAAAGGAACTCGGGCCCCAGCCTCTAAATTACAACTCTTCTTGCTCTTGCCCTCTCTGCGCATCTGTTGGTTGCCGACTCTCGAGCTATGGCGTCTCCGCAGCTACGTCCTGTGAGTTTATGTACACAAGGAGGATAAGACGAATCACTGTTCTCGTGCATGTGAGGTTACTCTTGCCTGTGGAGTACTGTACTTCTGTGCTGCGTCATTTTGTCGTTGGAGCGCCTCCCAACGACCCCAGATCCTACGGCAGGAAGGTATGTCTTAGATAACCGATTCGCGCAAATAGGTTATCGTCTACATTTTTTAATTGCAACCTTTTATCTTCATGATCCAAGGGGTGAAGGAAGCAAGTTGAAAGGAAAGAAGGTTATGAATTGCAACTTATAATGGCAATGGTGACGGGTTGCCAATGGAATCGTGTCACATTAGCATTGAAAATTCAACTAGTTATGTGGATTTGAATGCATGCAAGTGTGAGTCTGAGCATGGTTCCTTATATTATCCTACTTCAGATTTGGTTGGATTTTGGTAGCAATTGATCAAGTATTTCAACAAGTAAGTCTTAAGTTGTCATTTTGGAATGTCATGTGAGTGAATTATAGATTTTGGAAGTGTTGTTCTAGGTGCTCTTGGTTTCGTTAGGCTCTTGTATATGGGTCTTGTATTTGGCCTTGGTTTGAGAATCTATAGCAGTTGTTTGTGGGTGAGGATTGTAATTAGATTTAGTAACTTTGTATTGGCTTTGTGTCACATCTCTATCTCTTTGGGGTGTCTGAAGTGCCTTAGTGAGCAAGGAGAACCTTAGAGATGATGTTCCAAACTTTGTAAAAATTCATATAAAGAGAAATAAATAACTCATGAGCAAACATGATTCATGGTTAAAAGAACATGGTAGAGTATTTTACGTGCTTGAAAAGTCCTTGAGAAGAAGCTTTCAACCGTTCCAAAAATGCGTGATTTGAATTAGTTGGATAAAAGTTATGGCCGTTCAAAATTGGTATCGCCGGGATACTTAAAAATTAGGAGTGAGGGGTTCCTAATGAATTCTTCATGAAAATATGACATATATCATATAATTAAAAAGCTAAGAACACAAAAAAATTAAAATGACAAGCATTACAAGGTTTTAAGCTATGAGTTCAAAGTTATGACCAAGAGAAGGGCTATAATGAAGGCGTGATGCCACTCCCAATGAACCTGAATTTTTAGAGGGCCATAACTTTTGTGAAAACCTGTTTAAATGAGACGAGTGAGTAGTTCATCAACATTTATTCATTGCATAAATATCCAGAATGGACTCGCATGTGGGATCTAAAACTCCGGACGCAAAGTTACACCGTTTAAAAATTTGGAAATCCAAACAAAGTTGTAACTTGGTGATTTTGGTTGAAAATGAGTGGTCTTCCAAAACCAACATGGGTTTTAAAAGTCCCTTCGACTCACAAGAAGGGATCTACTGAATCTCATAGAAATTACTATAGGAAGGATTAATTTCCCTCCTTACCTCTTCTTAAAGCCTTAGTGAGTTCCGGTGAGTCAAGATTGATGATGTAACTTCACCACTAGATTTAAGGCAACATGGAACATTTAAGTAAATGTCCTATGGCACCAACTAAATGAAGTCCTACTCTTTACTAGGCCATTTTCAATATATTATAAGTTATGAGTCATAATTAGTCACGAGATGAAAGTAGCAAATACACAATGGGCTTAGTATAGAGTGAGGTGATATTTAAAAGTGGTTAGCACTGATAGGGAGTAGTGTCTCTACTGAGTGCTTAAATATAAATGGAAGTTTCACTTTATGTCACCAAGTGACATGTTCAATGTCATATGCAGAATATTTATTAATAGTCTCGAGGATTGGGACTTCTCAACATAAGTTGAAAAATTAAATCTAATATTATGGATACTTAGCATGTGTAGTATTTTCGAGGGGGTCACTTAGAGTGTCCATTAAAAACCACATGTGAACAAAACTTTGGACCCCCTATATATTTTTTTGAATTTTAAATAAAACTAAATTAAAAAATATGAATAGATTTTTCTACTTTAAAATTTTATGTTTTGAATTATTAATATTTTTATTTGTTAATAATAATAAGTTACAAATTTTTGAAGTAAAAAAATACACTATAGAAGTGAAAAATAATTTTCACACCCCTATATTATATAAGAAAAAATTGTCTAAAAAATGAACAATTTTTTTTAAAAAATAACTCTCTATTGAAAGCTCATTTTGAGTTGAATATTGACGCAATGGTCATCTAATTTTGTTCTCTAAAAATATTTGAGTTAAAAAAACATGCCATTTTAGTGCATTTCTAACCTCTTCTAGAAATCATTCTATATTTTATTTGAGTTTTAAATTTTGGGAGTAAAATCCTATAGTCATTAGTAAACAATGCTCAAAATTTGAAGTTAAAATTATAGTTTATTAGAAACCACTTGTTCGCACGTGGTTTGTTGTAGTAGAATTAAGTGCACCCCTTGAGGCGGTATTAGTGAGTTTGTAAAATACAAATTTTGGTTCTTAGTTTAGTTTTTAGTTTTTATTGAAAAAGTATATAGAAAGTAGTCTAAAAAGTATAAAAAATAGCTTAAAAGTAGGCTAAAAACACTAAAAAGTAGAAAGTAGCTAAAAGTAATCCAAAAAGTAGTTTTCGAACTTTATACAGTGTGAATAGGGCCATGTGGATGGATGAAATCTGAGAATGGATGAAAAATCTGAAAATGGATGAATGGGACATGATATGGATGAAAAAATTGCGAAAGGGATGGAAGAGGCGTGAAAAGACAGAAAACCGGTCGGGAGAGGCGCGAGACCTTCTTCCCGACCCTTATAAGCCAAATTATATTTTTTATTTCTCTCTCTCTGTGACTGTGCATTCAGGAAGAAGCACATGTCTGTATTTTTTTTGGAAATTTATAATTGAAAAATTCTTTTGTGCAAATTTGTTATTTTGTGTGCTTTGTCTGTGCATTTGAGTGTTCGATTTTGTAAACTATGAATGTGTGTTTTGATAATCATTGCAATTGCGTATTCTGGCCTTTCTGGATTTGTAATCTGTTCATTTTAAAATTAAAAATTGTGTCGAAGCATTCTGGTGGCGACGAACTGTTGCAGCAATTCCGACCAGGCGTGAGTATTTGGGCGATCAGAGAAGTGTGGTTGCAACGAGTTCGGAGACTAATCAGGATTTGAAGACGGAGCTTGATTGAGCAGATCGGCGAGGCTGAGTGATCAAGTCACGTATTGATCCATTCAACGTTGGACTGATCCGTCCGAGGTTGCGGTGGAGCGATGGACTGATCGAGAGAAGCAGATCGGGGAGGAGCTTGGCTGTGCAAGGATTTGAATTCGGTGGAGAAGTGCAGGCTCAGATCGGTCTGAAGTAGTGAAAGACCAGATCGACATGAACCTGGAGAGCACAGTGGAAGATCGATCAAAGGCAATTGCAGTGGTGAAACTGATCGGAAGGCCGGTGCTACGGGGAGAGTCGGAGACACTGAACGACCTTGAGTGATCAGAGTGATCAATCGATCTGTAATCGGAGAATTTTAATTTCCAAATTTTTGATTGTGAGTTTGTAGTTGATTTCACGAGCATGAATGGGAGTGCTGGGATTGGTGGTGCTCTGGAGTTGAAGGCGAAGCTTGCAAGGCGCGTGGCGATTCAACATCGATAAAGCGCGACGAAATTAGGGATTCGGATCCCGATCTGTTGCCCTATTGGTTTCTAAACCTGTTTCTTCGGACCCATTCAGACGTGTTGCCACGGTCTCGGGTCACGACCCACGGTCATAGGACTGGTCCACGGCTTTAGGTCCTTAGGCACGGTCATAGGGTAGATCGAACGGTAATAGGTCCTGTTTCCCACGGTTTTAGGCCATTGGACCATTTAAATTGAAATTTTAGGAGCTGTTTTGGGAATTTTAAATTTGTAACTATGATTTTGGGTACAAATTTGGTTGATTTAGCCTAATTATTTGGTCAGAAATAACAAATTAAAATAAAGGTCCAAATTTTTCGAACGGCCCTTTGGGCCGTGCCCCTAGTTTGGGCCTAGGTCATAGAATTGGGGAGACTAAATTTGTAGAATTAGCAATCTTTGTGGCTAATAAATATTTTTGTATGTTTTAGGAACAACTTACTCGTGGTTTTGGACTTGTTGCCCAATCATAAAAGAAAGGAGAAAGCTCAAAGATCAAGAATTTGGTACTTTGTCCTAAACCTTTTATACTTCTACATACTGGACTTGTTGACTACTGAGACTACCACGTGTAGTCATTTTGCACATAGATTCGAAAAGCTCAAAAAGAGCAATTACTGGACCTGTTGCCCCAACACATAAAAAAAAGTGTTAATTAATAAATTATTTGTATACTTTAAAAGTATTATCTTGTATATATATGATTAGGTCATAGGCTGCATCCATGTATAAGACGTGTTGCCCAGCCTGACGTGTTGCCCACGATGTGTTGCCTACCCTAGAATATTATATAGGACCGGGACTCTTAGAACATTGTGTCTGCATTAGTGGTAATGGACTGTCCACCAAGTTAAGAGAACCTGGAAATAAGGGAAAAGAAAGAAAGAAAGAAAGAAAAAGAATAAAGGTATAAGAATAAAGTTTCTAGGTATATTCCACAAAGTTAATTTATACATAACCTACATCTACTTTAAAAGTGACATTAGATGCACCAATGATAGACTACGCTGGCTTATCCACGGATGAACCCCTATACTACTGGTACTTGACAAAAAGTAAAAGTTAGTGAAAAAGTACCTCACAGAGTTGTAATTCAATTAACACTGAAAGTGAAGCAATGTGAGTCCATTAAGTTGTAAAAGACCTCTAAAAGTTGTTTGAAATTGTAAAGTGTTACTTGGATTGTGACACTTTGTTGCAGTTGTATTGCAATACTTAAGTTGGAATTTGTTTGTTAATATAAAGCTGGTTGAATATGCTAAAAAAGTATATCATCCCATACTCTATAGTGATTAGTTGCAAATTGGTGCAAGAATTTAACTCAATAAATGAATGATTGTAATGTTGCAAGGACAAAAAAACTTGCAAACAACCGTAGAGATGGAGGATTTAGACCTCTTACTAAACTAGTCCGTGGAGAATGTGCACATTGATAGTATTGGCTAGTTCTCAAAAAAATCGGTGGAATTGCTTATCTCATTTGCTTTGGATCTTTCATGATGCAATAATGAGAGATCTACGTCCATTATTGCATTATGAGAGATCCAAAGCAAATGAAACATGTATTAAAATAGTTTCATCCACATCCATGTCCACCCCTTGAGTCAAAACATACACATGGACTTTTATGGCTTTTTTTACTTAAATTATTCTAACGGGTGCCTAAGTTTAGTCTAATTCACACCTTGTAAGCAATGGACGCTTTAATCATAATATTCTATATCCTAAAACAATTCTAAATCATTCAAAACACATTAAATGTTAGAAATCCAAGGCCTTTGGCTAATTAGGCCAAATGCAAGACTTGAAAATGAAAACTAAATCAAAGCAAAAACTACCCTAGCCTAATTTGTAGAATGTATTTTGCCCCTTTTGAAAATGGTAAAATAAATTAAATTTGGACTTTCCTAGCAAAAGATATCTAAAGATGAAGTTCTAATTCTAAACTAACTGAGAGAATTTCATCCATCAAATTCTATCAAATTGGTAGCTTCCAAAAGGTTCTCATTAATTATCTTTTAATTAATCTTAATCTAAAATTTCTAGTCTAAAATTACTACTCCCTCTATCCCATAATGATCTTCCTTTGGCCTTGTTTTTTTGTCCCAAAATGATCTTCTTGTTGCACTTTGTGATGTTGAAATTGATCAAGTTTGGCTTGTGATTGTTGTTTGGGACTAGAAAAACAATTCTAAATAGTAGTTCCCCCTCTATCCATGCAATTATCAAGTAAAAGACAAATAAAATGATTGAAGGGATCAATGAACATGATTTTTTCTTATTTTTTGCATCTCTTTGAGTATTCTCCAATTTAAGTAGATTAAGCTTTGGGAGGCCAAATGAAGTTCTATACTTGGTTTTATCCATATACTAAATGCCCACAAAATGACACCCTGACACTCAACAATTAGGTGCTCACTGGTGTTCTTTGAAAATGCCCAAATTTTTTCACTTTTCAATATTCTAAATCCGCACTTTGAAAAAGGGTTCTAAAACTCAAAATTTTTAGGATGGGAAGAAATCATCAAAATCAACTTATTGTGAAAAATAAGTCTTTTAAAAGTTATTTTTAGCCTTAATCCAAAAGATTTTGTCCAACAAGAAGATCATTTTGGGACGGAGGTAGTATTATTATGATTTTTAAATATTTAAATTAGAGAGAAAAAAATTACCTTTCCAACATGGTAAAACATAATAATACTAACTTCCTAAGTAATAAGTTATTAATGGATGAAGTTCTACCTGTAATTGGTAGTTTAAGACTTCATTTACAAATTACTTTTAATCAAAATGGGCAAATTCATCTCTAACTTACCCTAAAAATCCTAAATTTTATCAAGATTCTTAAATTACTTTTTAGATTTTTTAAAGAAATTTTTGGATGAAATTACTAAATTCTCATCCAATTTTACTACTAAATTTCATCCATTTGTAACTTTCTTATTTCTTGGTTGCTTTTTAAGTGTGAGATATTTTTAGAACCCTCTAAAAATTACCTATTGTATTCTAAATTGTAAATGAAATTCTAAGACTCTAACCTAAGGGTTAATTTTTAATTTCCTATTTCTAATTCTACTTATAATCAAAAATCAAATGAAAATGATTAAATTAACATACCTCTCCATTGACAGTCCTATCAATGCAAATCACAACCATGATCATCTTATAGTAGCCATCACTCTCCATCATGCCTAATTAATTAAAAGGTTTTAGTTTTGTAACACTTTGTCAATTAGTTTTTCTCTACAATTTAATCCCATACTAATTTCTATAGAATTTCTTAGTTTTCAAAGTATTTTTGATAATTCCTATAATTTTAATAACTACTTCAATACTCAAACCATCCTAGTATGTCCTAAATCAAATCAAATCTTTAAAATACTATTCCCCAATTGTTTATCAATTTCCCTATTAGTTTTAACCCCCAAAGGACCATTTGTCCCTTTAGGGGACAAGTGGGATTTTGGGTAAGTACCTATGGTCTCATTTTTTTCCTTAATTTTTTGAAACTTTTTTAAAAGATAGAAAAATTGATTAGTTTTGTAAAAATATAATTTTTTTTTCAATCGGTGCTTAGGAACAAAAGTTATGCTCAAAACAATGGAGAGGGGGGGAAAAAGGGGGAGAAGAGGGGACAACAAAAAAAATTCAAAAATTTGAATTAAATTTTTTTTCTCATAGGTTATATTTTTTTTCTACATAGAAAGCTTTCATTGATTCATTCCATTTGGATTTATTGTCAGAATATTATGGACAATCTTGCTTGGAGGCAATTAAGGTAAATCAGACTATTGTGGTCAAAATGAGGAGTTCAGCCACATGTTGTTGCTGAAATTTTTCAATTTTCCCCACATACAGGCAAATGTGAAAAATAGTGAGAGCAATTGAAATTGTATTTTTTCAACAAAGTATGAATTTGTTATGAATTTTTTAAGTGTTCAGCCCAAAAGAGTCTGTAGATCATTCCATCACCAACAAAAGTTGACTCCATAGTACTCATGTCATTCACCCAAAGTAATTATGAATATTTTCTAGAAAGCAAGGATTAAAAAGTTATTTTTGACATTGAATTCCCTTTGAAAAGTTGAAGCCTCCTAATGAGGTCACTAATCAATCCATGACTGTCATTTCTTACATGCACTAAGGCCAAAATTTCACATAGTGAAAAAAAAACTCCCTAGTTAACCACAATAGGTCATCTGACCACAATGGGCTGGTTTACCTTAGAGCATCTTCTTGAAAAAATAACTAGTGGGATACATATATGAATGTAATTTTACAATTTTCCAAAAAAAAAAGTTCAACATGGTTTAGTTTACTTGCTAAAACAATCTCACCATTGGAATTAGTGCATTTTAATTCCATTATAGAGATATTAATAATTTAGATTGTCCTTCTATTTCATACCTACTTCTACTCAACATAAATTTTTTTTGAATTTTTTTTCCTAGATTGTCAAATCAATTTTCCACCATAAATATTTAAAGCTCAAAACTCTATAGTGCAAAAAATTAAAGTTAAGAAGGTTCAAAGTCAAATAATCTAATCCCCTAATGAGCTAAAAAAAACTTATTTTTTTTTACTTTAAACGCAAGTATCTTGCAATTTGTGCAGTCAAAATTTCTGAAATTTTTTCCACACATTCTCATAATAGTTAACTACACCTAAAGTTAAATATGAAAAAAAAAATTCAAATTTTTTTTTTACTCTTTACTATGAAAATGGCAATTTTGAGTATTTTTGGGTAGAAAAAAGGCCTTTGTCCTTTAGGGTTTAAATTTGGTTTTGTCTTCTTCTATTTGTCTTATTAGGCCTAATAAAATAATAGACCCTAGCCCAATAGTCCCTAATGGAATTCAATTTAATAACTAGCAAATAAATTAGATGAATAGGAAAATGAATCAAAGTCTCAAACAAACAAGGGAAATTTAACAAATTCTAAAATTTTCAGATTCCATAAATATGAATTCCGGAATTTAGGATTTAGGTGGTTATCAATTTTCGTTGGTTACTACTGACCAACTACAACATAATCGTCTTGCAAATCTATATTTTTCTACCCTGTATACTACATAATAGTACTTATATGTTGGCTACCCACCAATACTTCTGTTGATGTCTTTAGGTTTCAATAATGAGAACATTTAAAAAGATTATACTTACTTTAGTGTATGAAAATCATAAATTTGTATGTAAGGTGAAGCCACCCATTTCTAACCAACGCCCCATCAACAATCAATAGGGCGGGCAATAGGGTGCAGTATTTCCAACTAAGGTTAGAACAGATTTCCAAACGAAGCTAGGAATGTGTTTTTTTCCTTCTTTTCAAAGCATTACAAAAGAATCCGACCCTCTAGAGGGCCCTGAGTTTTTTTACTAATGTTCTTACTATTACCTGCTGCCCATTCAAAAAATAACATGTACAGCTCGTCATTACAATGACTACGTCGACCAGACAGCGAGGACGTTGGCCTCAAGGCCATCATGACAAGTAAACGCTGACGTGACGTCTCCCGCGAGGTTCCACTATTTCCGTTGAAGCTGTGGAAGCTGCGGAAACTGTTTTCTGAATTCATAGCTGAGTTTATAGTTGAATCTTGAATCTGTTCTGATGAGAAGGCTCCTCTCGTTTCGATTGTTTTCTTCTTCAGAAGGTGGTGATTTTCATGCTCCTTTCGCGACTGATTTTAGTTACCAAATTGCTTCGTTTTGATTGAATGTACGCCTGTTTTTGCATTGAATCCTGGGATGAGTACGTAATCAGATGCTGCATTTTTTTTATGTATCTGGATCATCTTTGAATGCGTCTATGCTGGTTCTTCTCGTGGTAAGTGGCAGCACGAGAAGATTGTATCATAAAATAATTGTATGAGCTCGTTGGTAACTGTTCGGAACTAGTAAATTTAGGATTGATGAAATTGCTCTGGCGAGTGTAGTGAGCTATCGTGTGGATCAGTACTCTGGCTCAATTTAGGAGGAATTCAATTTGGGTTATGTCAATTTGGGCCACAAGTGTGTCGTTGCAATTCTATTCAGGATTGTGATGCTCATAGTATTCAAATTGAGTGCATTGTACTGTCAATTGCAAAATGAGGCCACCACGGTCTAGGCTTCAAGCTGTGACATTATACAATCAAGTTGATGAGGATGGTGCGTACATTCTTCAAAGATACGATGTGAATTCCTGGGTTTCATTAAGACCTGAGCGTAGAGGTGAACACAGCAGAGATGCAGTGAAACACGGAGGGGATTCCGTTCAAGGATCATACAAAGCGCAGATCAAAGAATTTCGTTTGAGCCCTAGTTCTACGACAATTTCAAGTGTTCAGGTTCAACACGCATACATGTTTAGACAATTGGAGTTGGATCCCACGGTTCACTATTCAATGTCAAGCGGTTCAAATTGTAAGTCTATACCAACCTTTATTCATCAATTTTTTGCTTGTTTAATCTCACAAAACTCCAATAATAGTAGTTTCTACTTGAGTTTCTATTTCAAGTTCTCGATTTCAGCTCTTACTAAATTACAATTCTGTCATTTCATAGATTTATACCCTTCAATATACGAAGACTGGATTCATCCTCAGAGCATCATCGGCGTTCTGTATGTCTTATATGCGGATATAGGGGAACTAGGAAGAGGAAGCAGGACCCCTAAAGAGCTTCTGAATGACAGCCTTTTCTTTTACAATGCCATGTATTTTCCTCGAGAAGGAAATGAACAATTTGGACGTTTACAATTGATCCCTTTGCCAGGATTCAATGATCCCACATGGCCATTGCCGGATATGTCAACTTTTGAAGCATTTCGTGCACGTATGCGAGCTGATTTCCTAAGCTCTTTGAAGCCTAGTACAGGTAGCAGGCAAACACATCTCCAATGGTTCATACCCGTACCAGTGATGGTAGATCTGTTCTCAGAAGCTCTCAATATCCGCAAAACAACAACGTTATTTGTTTTTCCAGAAGTATCAGACTCGTTGTTATCATCTCTAATGGACGATGGTTGGGACATCAAGCAAATAGACGGAGCTGATTTGATAAAGTGCATAGTGGATCGGAAATCATTGGTTTTCAAGTTCCACATTGGCAGATCGACATTATATGCCAATTTTCAATTCAACCGCCAACGTTTCAATGGAAAGAAGTGGGAGCTGATGGACCAGTGTGGTGTAGTAGAGGTGATCAAAATACCTTATGAATTCCAAGACTTACAAGGTGAAATTGAAGTAGGACGAGATTGGTCACTTACAAATGTCAGGCACGAGATTTCCATTGCTCTTGGATGTAACTGTCCAAATGTTGTAAAGTCCTTAACTGTCTCTAATGGTCCTTAATTATCTCTAATTAGAACAATTCTGATGCATGATTGTAGATCAACAAACGGCAAGAAAAAACGCTTACTGCAGAGGAGTTTCTACCACCCCGAAGTCTCCAAATTCGAGCACTAAATGGCTAGGTCGGCAAACTGGAATCTTCTTGTGAAGATTGAGAAGCATGAGGTATCCATCGAGAACCTTGTCGAGTACAATTATTCTTCCATTCGGCCCAATGTGCAGCTGCGCTTGAAGCAAGAGATCGTTCACGCCGAGCTTGAATAGTTGCTTTAATATCCTCTTGTTCCTCTGCTGATGGTTGTTTTTCTACTTCTTCTTCAATGTTTCTGAAACGATGGGCTATAATACGATACCAATGTTCAAAGGTTTGATGCAATGCACTCTTTGTTTGTTGTTGACCACCTGCATGTTGGGTATGACGTTGGTAGGCAGCTTTGGCAGCGTGATGAGAATTCTCCATCCCTTGACAGGACCACACGGAGAGCGATCCGTATTCTTCAACAAAAAATGGAGTGTGTTTGACGATGATATGCTGGAGCACATACGGTAGACAAGTTTTAGTACCTGTAGCTGCAGAGAAAAGAAAAAAACACCGACTTTGAATTCAAAGCAGAATGAGAAAGGAAAGATTGTATCTACCATGTATTGAGTTACGTGATGTTCACCGAAGCAAGTGACAAAAAGCCGACCCCACTTTTGGGCTTTAGCTCGGTATTCGTGTCTTTGATCGTTCGTCAAAGTCAATTTTGTGAAGTACTGTCGAAGATCTTGTAGGGCCTCCCACATGTCCATCTGACTTTTCTTTGCGTCTCCACTGTCCAAGAAATTGTGTGTAGCTGCCACTACGTCTTTTCAAACAATGTTGGATCCTCCAGGCAAGGTACTTGGCTTAAAGAGTTTAGCGCAATTGGCTCCAGAGAGACTAGGTTTGTTAGGAACGCTATTTGATTTTCCTGACAATTCTGCATCCTTGAAGATAATCACGTTACTGCCATGCATTCCAATGGCAGATAGAACTTTCTGCATGTCGTTAATTGCAGCAGCCTGTATGGTTTTATCACGAATTGTCCAAATAAACATGAAGTGAAGATGTAAAATCTTCTCAACTATCCGGTTCATAGCATGAAGAGTGCATATATGGACTCTGTCTAATGGGATCAGGAAAATTGGTTTCCAACGCATAAGAGTCCGAGCACCAACAATCGGTTTCTCATACACACTTGACGAGAAGAGGCCTCCATTCCATGAATTTGATCTTCTTGTCATTGATGTAGTTGCTTGAGCTTGGGTCACAATGGCAAGCTTTGTTCTCTCCTGTAGACAATAAATGCAAGCATATTTGCAGTTGGCTCCATGTTGTAACCCGTACATGCATTTTATTGTTTTTAAGTCAGCTGCTAAGTACCAGCGCACTTTGAAGTCTCCTACACCTGAAACTGTCAGTAGTTGCCCAGATTCTTGAGCTCGGATCAACTCTGGAAATGTTGTTTGCTTGAAAACCCATTCAAGAACCTCGTGACATTCTTTTGGTACTTGAAAAGCTGCAAGCCATACCTCTCGTTCAGACTGAACGGAAAAGTACTTCGGATCAATGGAAGAAATTGATGGATCCAGGGCACGATTCATTAAGGTAATCAACACTCTTTCCAATTTCTGTGCATGGATAATTTCTGCTTCATCAAGCTTGAGTACGAAGATGAGAGGATCTCCCTGTACTTCTGCAAAGCAATAAAACACGCATCCAAAATGAGGTCTAGCTTTCATAACAAACCCTAACTTAGAGAATTCAATACGTACCCATTTCAAAATAGTAGAAGAGTAGTATAATACCTGTTGTAGTAATCTTGTAAAGACGGACCATTGTTTGCTGAACTTTCTCTATATCCACAAAGAATGAATTCCGAGAGGACAAGACAACCTTAGTTGAAACTTTGGTCTTGGACTTTGCTGGCTGTGCGATAATGAACTCATTCTCAATATGAGAATATGAACCGATGTAGTCCTCCAATCTTGAATTCAAGTCCCTTCGTAATAGTGTAACCTGATGCAGATTTGCCATGCAACTAACCCGTAGGTTTCCACGCCCTACGACCTTCACAGTGCTACTGAATTTTTTGTGGTAAGCAGCGTAACCATTTTGTATTATACTATTTCGGTCACATATTTCAAGAACGTTTTCTGGGCCCATGATCTCTCCAATTTTATCAAAGTACTGATTTACAAGTTTTTCTCCGACTGGAATCATTTTCGGATCTTGCAACAGCGTACTAACCTCAGTTCTCGACAGCAGGCTAGCAAAAACACGACCGCTCTCTGCTTGGGTTGATTCGTCGCCATGCAATCGTTGAGTTCTACCCTCAATCATGTTTTGTTCATGTACAGCTCTAGCTGTTTGTGGTCCTACAATTGTACGAGCCAATCTCCGTACAAACTTCGCATGTCCTCCTTTTTGTGACAAGGAAGACAAATCTCTTCGCTGCCGAATTTGGCTGCGATAGCCGAACGTAGTATTTTGCAGTTGATTCATTTTCTGAGTGAGGCGGGAGAGAGTTGATTTCGTTTTGTAGAGGTCTAATCTAACAGATTGCAGTTTAGCATTATGAATCTCTATCAGATTTTTTTTTTCAATTACATGCCCCTCTCTTACTGCAATTGCAGCCACTCTCATATCTTCTCTCACGACTATTTGAGCATCAACCTCTAATTGCATTTGCTGCATGCGATCCTCAGTTGAAGTCTTCTGCAACTCTAAATTCGCAATAATTGACTGCAAATTCGGAACATCAAAGAGCCTCGATGATTGTAAGTCAATTTGACTTTGCAAGTTTGACACATACTCCTTTAGAAACAAAATTTCTACAACATAGCGGTCCACGTCCCTTTGGTAGCCTCCAGCACTATCTAATACTAGACTCTTGACGTATCCAAGCATGCCATTCTCTCCCTCCCCAACGAATTCTACCAAATCCTTCAAGCAATTCAACTTTGGACGCTTGCCTGTTCTAGGGTCATTTGGATACAAAGACCCGTCCATCCAAAGATCTATGGCAGTGAGGCCAGCCTTTCTCTTCTCTGAGAAGCACAACTTTGACACTTGTTCATGCAGGAATTTTCCTCTCTGAATTAGTGGCACATACTTGCCATCAATCGTTACCTGCGCTTTATAAGGTGGCACATTCGTAACATCCCCAAGTGCCATGGATCTCAATATAAACTACACCAAGTAGCTACACGTACTCTTCCTCACAAAACGCATCACCTCAATAACTTGAACCTCAACAATTACTGTACCGGACAATTACTGAGTCCAGATTGGTGGACGTCTACATCAGGACGACGATGTCTCTCCCGCTTTCCGCCTATCTCACTATCAATCGAGCTATCGATTGAGCTGTGCAGGTCATCTGATCGAGCTGTGCAGTTGTGTTGTGCTTGCACACAGCAATGAACATCGACAACAGTGCAGTATCAGCATCGACACCCAACCAGTACAAAATTTGAAGGCGGGAATGAAGAATTTCAAAGCTACAATTGTAATTAGGATACATGTTGCAAGTTCAGCTGAATGCAAGATAACCGTTAGGCGGGATACATCTGCCAGGTCATACATCTCGCGCCAATTTTACCGCGCCTAAACTCCACAAGGACACGACTACGACAAGTCATGATTATGCTGCCCGTCCCTCAACCTAATCGCTACCACACGATCACTGAGATCATGGGCTGCCCTTTCTTGGAAAAAATGACAAGTACTGTTATCATTACAAAGGAATGTCCTCAAAGTGAGAAGTAGTGAGTCATTTTTAATATTGGGAAGCAGCCCCTTATAGGGTCCAACTTTTTTGTAACGATTGGACTATTTAGTTCATGACACATGTTCCAAAGTAGTGAGCAAGAAAGTAAGAAGCAATAAATAGGAAAGTAGTTCTTGAATGATCAAAATGAAAAGAGTCTAGACATTGGCTTACAGTCAAAAGTACTTTTTGCCTCCCAAAGTTCATAGTAATTTCAGTTCAAGCAATAAAATTACCAAAAAATTTGCAATCCTCGTCATTTCTATAAAATGAATGTGACTACAAAAATATTTGTTTTTTGCCTTGTACTACTCTAGATCATGTCCAAAATTGTGTATTTGATTGGTTTTGGACACCTTCACCTTAACCCCTAAATGCCCAAGGCACCAAAATCTAATTTGTGTTTGCAAAGCTTTGAAGTTAAATAAAACCTAACCAAGTTGCTATTTTTAGTTGTTTATATTTTTGGAAAGTTCATCTTGAAATCTAATTTTAGCATCAAAAATCCGATCCTGAAAATAAATGATAGTGATGGCCTGTAATTCAAATTGATTTAATCTGAATGTTTACTTACCTTGCACATTGGTGATCCTTGCTTGCTGATCCTACTCAGTCACCTTTCAATTCTCTGATCCTCTTGGTATGACACGTGGCACTCAGGGATTGCCTGAGACCCCTCTCCCACGATGCTATTGTGTCAAGGCACCATTCGCCGAGACCCCTACATTGTTCCCTTGATTGCGTTTCCGGTTGTTCCTGGCCGCTCCCGGCTGTGTTCCTTGACTATGTTCTCTTCACGGATTGGTTCAGTGGTCCTTGATTTTGAAGGGAAAAAACTGTATATAAAACTACCACCCACTAAACTTATCCTTGATTAGCTTAATACTAATAGACACTAATTCTAAAATTTAAGACTTAATTACCCTCCTAACACAACACTACACTAATAATGTTAATTAGTGTTTGTAACACTAATTACGAACTTGAACACTAAATGTCAATTGAATCAATAATGTGTACACACTAAATTTCAACTTAACTCTAATTGCCATCACCCATGATGTTTTACACCTTCCAAATTTTACAAAGTTGACATTTAGTGTTTATTGAGAGTACCACTCTTTTCCAATTTCAAAAAAACGAACCATATTTTATAGACTTTGGCACAAAAATCATGAAACAATGAAGAAGACATTTTCAAAAAGCCAACCATTTTATTACAAACATGTGTCCATTGCATATAGTGCAAAGCACTAGAAAATATTTCTAGGGTGTTCTAATAAAATTAGGCACTTCTTGACCTTGGATTTGTCAATTTGTTGTAGATGAGGAAACAATTGGTTCACATTCCATGAACCATCAACATCTAAGGCCATGCCACAACGGATCATGGCCTTCCTGGCATAAGACATATTGCCAAAATCAACTTGCCTATTCACATCTTCTACACTATCCGCTACCAATTGCAAAAAAAATCTCTTACCTGGATTTGTCAATTTGCTAGACCACTGATTGTCTTCACGAGGGATATTTTGCCATGCATTTGATTGAATCAATTCGGTCTTTTTGGCTTCCCAACGAGTAGTCCAAGCATCCTTTATCTTTGAAATAATAAAGGTATCTGCAGGTTGGCATAAGTGGGTGGAGCATGGAGGCAAATACCTCAAAGTGGTATTCTTAGTTGCTAGAACATCTCTCAACACTAGAGTTATCTTATGTGTAGTAGAATTATCTACTCATACAATTTTCAACCATTGGTGAAGGTCAGGTTGAAAAGCACGAGCTTCCTTAAAATACTCAGGGAAAATAGATTGATCCATCCAACCTTTTGAACCATTCCTATATAAAACTCCAGGGATGTTATCCTCCAATCTCCAAATAGGATAGCTTCTATTTTAATTTGTAAAAATCAACATAGGAGCTTCAATAGTTGATCTACGACCTCCAGAGACTCTGACCACCATGGTCATAGACTTTCCACCTGAAACTAACTTAGTATATTTCACCGTGGTATCTCTCCGAAAACCCAATGTCCGGCCATTGTCAACATTGACAACAAAGTGTGTCTCATCTATATTTTCCATTAAATTCTCATCCAAAACATTGGATTGGAACCCTCTCTACAAGACTCCTAAATAAAATGCAGTTTGCATTTCAATTTGAAGTTCCTTCTCAAGACTACAAGAGAGCCTGCTGCGTTGTGATACGAATACAATGTTATGTACTCCCATAAACTATTGAATCCAACTATGACACAATTTGCTGGTGAGCAATTTCTAGTCTATAGGATCAATGGATTCAGCGGTATAAATTGACTCTGGACCCAGTAACACCTCTAGAGCCAACTCTAACAAAATTTTGGAAGAAAATTTCACACCAGATTTTCGAAGTCCTTCGAAAGCCTCCAGGACCCTTGGATACAACCATTGGACCCAATCAGAGCGCTTCTTGCCATGTCCTGTCTTGGCTTTGAAGTGGAGTCTCTTCTGTTTGCCAACTTGATTGTGGTTGCACGTTAATTATAATTCTTCATCAACTTCAATGTAGTTGCCTCATTGTTGCCACCATCGTATAGCTCTTATATAATTGGTAGCTTTCTGACCTCGAAAGTGCTCAGGAAAAGCTTGAATAATGTGTCCATTGAAACCAACAAGTCTGTGAATTGCTTCATCTTCTACCATCCATGCAATGACTATTTTTCGGTTGAGAAGAGTGGAAACTTGTTGCAAGCATCGTGAAGAGGTGTTGACAAGAAGAACATGAAGAGGTGGACGACCTACAAAACAACATGTAGAAAACAAATCATATTTAAAACAATTCTTCCTCAATATATTATTCAACAAATATTTTCTCTTAAGCATCTTTTAAATTGAAAACCATATTACATTAATTCAAAATTGAATTGAGAAGTGAACTAAGTATTAAATTTAGAATGAAATTGACGGTTTAAAATGGAATTCAAAAAAATTTAGAGAACTAAAAATTTGATTGACAATTCAAAATTGAAAATTAAATGAATAAATTTAGATTTGAAATTGAAATTATTGTGATGCTTTTTAAATTTAAATTTGAAGTTACTATAAATTCTTAATCCTTAATTTTCAATTTGAAATTATTGTAAAATTATTGCAATGAACTCATGAATTTGAATTAAGAATTAAGAATATGATACTCTAGAATTTAAACTTAAAATAAAATTGAGAATGTAAAACTAACTTCTAAATTTATATTCAGAAATACATTTGTAATTTAAAATAAAAATAAAAAACAAGCAAGATCTTGAAGTTTGGATGCTAACATATAAAGCAAGTGATCGCAATAATTCATTGGATTTGAGAATTTAGTCAAATTTTCAAAATTGTATGGATAGAAAAATTCTTGATGCTTCAGCATTTTGTTTAATTTCAATCCACATAATGAAGATTGTGCAATAAAAGATTGGTTGCCTAAGCTACATTCACTTGTACGATGTGTATACCATTAAAGGTTTATGAATTCATGAGTTCATTGCAATATGAATTTGAACTTGGAAATAAGCTTAATCACATTGATCATGCAAGTATTCGTAGTGAATGAATTGATTTCATAATTTCATTATGTAAATGGAATTCTAAGCAAGCAGAATTTATGAAATCAACACTACAAAATATTGCAATTAAATTCAAGGCATGTACTGAAGACGGTGCACCTACATGAAGGGGGTCGACATTGACAAAATGGTTCGCTAGAGCAGTAGGGCGATGTGGGGGATTTGCTCCGCTACCAATGTAAAGATTCTCATTGTAGTTGTCCTCTATGAGTCTACCAACTGGGATGTCCACAACATGGGCACAGTGGAGGTCTGCGTTGAAGACAGTAGGGTGTGGATCTACTGAGGTATTAGACTGTTGTCTTTCCGGCCATCTACTAGGATCATTGAGATCCACTGGAAGAACAAAAGCCACGTGGGTTGCCATCTAAAGATTAGCTTGAGTAAGAATTTGCAGTGTAATTGTAGTGTAACCACTTAGTTAATTTGCAAAAAGAAGCCACAAACCTATCAGAATGACACAAAAAACATCCATAACCTCGGGTAATTTAACAAACTAGGTACACCAATCAATTGAGGCTAAGGTATGTGCACCTAGAATGAACACGAACATCTAGATCTTGTAGTGAAATAAAACTACAGAACCAAAAATCATCACAATTTATCAAAAACCAATTAATTCAAAAAGCGTAATACTTGGAAATGCAACTCTGTGTACACTCGCAATGTCCTTACGGGGTTGAGCCAAGCAGAGCGGAGAGAGACAGGCGGAGCGAAGAGAGCAAGGCGGAGAGGAGAGGTGGTGGAAGCGGAAGGCGGTGCATTGATTTCAAGTCCTACAATACTGCCAACACTAAATGGAAAGTGGTTGGAAATTGGTGTTCAAGGGTAAACATTGTAGACTACACTAATCTTCATTAAACACTAATTAACATTATTAGTGTACCGTATAACTACTCTTTTGAGGGGTTTTGCGCGGGGGGGGGGGGGGGATTTTTCAAACCCCAAGACTCACTTAACACACTCCTAAATTCTAATGTTTGGGGGGCTTTTAATTGTCTTTTCTTCTAATTCTACTTGAAAGCAAATTCTATCTAATCATGTAAAATTCCACAACACTAAGTAAAAGGAAGAAAGTTGAGAGAGATGTCACTATATTGGGGAAAAATGAAAAGGAGAAGACAAAACAAACCTATGAGCTTTAAATACTCAAAGCAAGTCAAATCTTCACCAACCAAATTGCATTTGTATTATAGTGATTGGAGGAAATGAGAAGTTTGAATTTCCATCTCAATGAATAGCCCCTGGCCACATGGAAAAGGCCACATGAAAATGGTTTAGTTTAACCCCTAAAGCCTTGAGGGTGTTTTCTTTTTGTCAAAAACCACTCAAAACTACCATTTTTGTTGCATTCACCTAAGAAAAGCAAAAAATATTTTTTTCAAAAATTTAACTGTAGGATTTCGTACTTAACTTATCTAAAAACATGTGGTAAGCATTTCATCAAATTTGACTACATAGATTGCAAGATATTTGCATCCAAAGTGAAGAAAACAAGTTTTTTGCAACTTGTTTGACTAGATTTTTTGGCTTTGAATCTTTTTAACTAAAAGTTTTTGTACTATTGATTTTGATTTTTAAAGTTTTTATGTTGAATAGTTGAGTTGAGAATCTAAGAAAAAAATTCAATAAATTTTTTTTAAATTTTCACTTGTTAAAAAATTATTAAATAGAAATAGGTTAAAGATTGAGAGAAAAAACAAATCATTAATAGTTCTAGGATGAAATTGAAATACAATAATTCCAACAATGAGATTGTTTTAGAAAGCAAACCTAACCTTGTCTAACAATTTGTTTTGAAAAATTGTCAAAAACTGCATTCAAAAATAAATCCTATAAGTTATTTTTTCAAAAATATGCTTAAACAGCCCAAAAAACTAAAATAATCCATAACTTTCTCATCACTAATCCAAATAGAATGAATCAAAGCTTTAAATGTGAATAAAAATATAAAATTTTAGGAAATTTTTAAAAAAATTATTTTGACATTTTTTTATTTTTTTGTGCTGCCCGTTGACCTCCATTTTTGACTTATTGTGCCATAAATTTTTTCTTCTGGGCACTAATTGAAATAAGAATTATACATCCTCAAAAAAAATTCAAAAATATTCACTACAAATTGAGGCAATAGGAACCTACTTGGATCCAAATTGTCCCCTGATGGGACAAACAATCCTTTAGGGGTTAAATACTTTCTAGCCCAAACTTTTAAGGTCAGAACTTCACCATGTGGGGGCAACTCTAGTAAAAATTTTGTGGAAATGGTAACAAAAGGTATCCCCTATAGTTTTGAAGTATTTTTTTTTATAGTAAGGTTTACTTATTTAGTGGTTTGACCAACACTTTAAAAATGATAGACCAATACTTTGTTGTACAACAAATTTTGGCCAAATTATAGTTTGGAAAACTTTTGGCAAAGTCAAAACTTCACCACCTTAAATTTTTCAAACTTAGTACCCATTGTAATTCCCACAATTTTAAGTTAGTACATGGCTACAAGTCAAGGGCTCTAGGGAGATGCCACTGAATTGGAGAATGTCACACAAGGAGCTAGTACAATGTCATGGAATGATTTAAAAGCAACATAACTTAAGAAAATTGACTATAACAAGACTTTGAGAGACTACCACAAACAACTCTCTCCAAATGACTCAATTTTTTTTTAAATCAAGAATTTGGGGACCAAACTTCCCAAATTCAAACTTAAAAAAAATGCTAAGGTTCCAATTGATGGCATCACTAGAATTTGGTTGGAAGGTCCTTAAGTGTTGGTATGAAACTTAGAAAACTTAAAGGAATTAAGAATTTGGAGGACCAAACCTCCCAAACTCTAATAAGCTCAATTTGGGAGACTAAACCTCCCAAAGAGTAAAGTAATGAAATCAATCCACTTGTAGGGACCTCCACATCCTTTGAGAATATGAGTACATACTCAAAAAACAAAAAAAATATAAGAATGGCTTTACAACCTTGGGTGATTGCAAGAAACACTTGTACTATTTTCTGTCACACGTTGCGGGCTGAGTTGTTTTTTGACCATAATTTTTGTGTTTTACCTTCGAATGACTTAAGATTTACAAGGAAGGTACTCATGACTATCCTACAACTTCCTAGATTTTTTGGTAATTTTCAAAAATAATTTACTATCCAAAAATAGGCCCGAAATAAATGTCACACTTGCCAATTTGGAGGTTTTTAGTACTTTTGAGTACCTTTTTCATATACCCTACATCAATAAAATTATATGGAGTTCTTCCTTACATATAAATACAACTTTTCACCAAAGGGTTTTTAAAAATAATTAATTTTGTGTGGTGTGGAAGTCTATGAAGAGAGCTTCCTTCTGCTTGCATTTTGAAACATATAAAATATTATTTTTGTAAGTTTTTTGGTGAATGAACATCTTCATAAAGTTCTTAAAAATGTCCACTTTTTATTTTTTGTGTTTACTTGTTTTTACTATTTTTAACTAATTTTCACATCAAAAGTCCTATTTTCTTGAGATTTGGTACTTTTCAAGTTCTCCTAGTTAGAGAATTTTCCTACACATTTCCTTCTCTGCAAACCTTCATTTTAGAAGTATATACATAATTCATATTTTTTTAATTTAAAAAAAATTAGTTTTCTATTTTTAAAGTACTACAGAAGAAAAAACATGAGTACTGTGAAAATGCAACAAAATCGACAGGTGTTTCTTGCAATCACCCCCTTGAATATCACATTGACAATGTGTCAACAAGCAAAAATCACAAAAATGGAGGTGGAGATACTGGAAACAATGGAAGAGAGGCCTTTTATACTTTCCCATGGCCACCCTTTCCTTTGTTTACCAGTTGATATTTTCCCAAATTACCTAGATATTTTCCTAAGTTATAAACATTTTGGAAACTAATCCTAATTAATCTAAAGATATTTAAAAAAATAATCTTTCAATTGTTTAATTTTGCATTTTGCATTTAATATTTGAGATCTTGTCCAAATCAAATCTTTGATTTTTTCTAAGATATTTCTAAAAATACCTTTAAATTATTGCTAATTATGCTAAAAAAGTCCAATCTACTACTAGATGATCCTCTCTATCTTTTAGCCTTTTAGGGAACAACTCTAAATAAAAAATCGATTGTACCATTCTATCTACAAGGTCCTAATTACCTGGGGGGTGCACTTAGTTCTACTGCAACAAACGTGCAAACAAGTGGTTTCTAATAAACTATAATTTTAACTTCAAATTTTGAGCATTGCTTACTAATGACTATAGGATTCTACTCCCAAAATTTCGAACTCAAATAAAATATAGAATGATTTCTAGAAGAGGTAAAAAAACGCACTAAAATGGCATGTTTTTTTAACTCAAATATTTTTAGACAATTTTTAGACAATTCATTTTTTAGACAATTTTTTCTTATAGGGGTGTGAAAGTTATTTTTCAGTTCTACAATGTATATTTTTTACTTCAAAAATTTGTAACTAATTATCATTAACAAATAAAAATATCAATAATTCAGAACATAAAATTTTAAAGTAGAAAAATCAATTCATATTTTATTCATTTAATTTTATTTAAAATTCAAAAATTATATAGGGATCCAAAATTTTGTTTGGACACTAACATCAAAAGAAGGAGGAGTGCACCCCCCAAGCCTAATTAGCCACAAAATTTCCCACTCTCTACTTCCAGGCCATTCCGGTTCATAAAAACCACTAACAATAATTTTTTTTTAAATCAAAAATTCCAACTATTGAAATTTGCATTTTAAAAAGAAACTAATTAAAAAGGGCTATCTAGAAGGTTCACATGAGTAAGAAAAGTATTGATATTTACAACATTTGGATATTGTAAGCCCTTGGTATGCTGGTCAATCCACCGCCTACTTGTAAATTTTCTTGGAATTCAATGTTGTTGTTGCCAGTTCTATAATTTGCCAATGTCAATATGCCTCCAAACTTGGTGGGGTCCTTTATTAGCACAAATAAATCTATTTTAATTTTTAGTGGAATTTTACCGCAATATGGGTAATTTTTATGAATTTACAAATATGTTTAAAGGTAGTTGAATGACTTCCTACAAAGTCATCAAGGTATTTCAAAAAAAATTTGAATAACTTTAAGGAAGTTTCCAAAATCAAAGTGCAAGTTCAATTCTTTCTTTGCACTATTCATAAGGAGTCTAAAATTAAATACTCCTTTATAATTTCCACCCAGAGAAAAAATCATTCTAGTAACAAGGAATCTTGAAACAACTAGCTCTGATGTTAACTCCTGGCATGCTCTTAAGCTAAAAGCACCTCTCTATGTGCTCGTGTCACTTCTCCCTTCGCCTCATTTGCATTCTAGCTCAATATTTCAAAAGTTACTGGTAGATAAGAATTGACTAATCCAAATTCTTCATGAATTGGATGGTAATTTTTCCTAGACTCTCTAAACCTAAAATGGATTGTTTTCATTTAGCGAATTTGCTTCATATACTTTTTAGGGCTAGTTTTAGCATGGGACAAGACACTAGGACTAGCTAACTTTTTGACTCTAAATTCTCTTGGAATTGATTAATCAACTTTGCAAACTTTTAATTAGATTCTAGAAATGAAAAAACAAGGTGTTTTAAGCATTCTACATTTTTAAAAAGACCCCTCACTGCATTAGTAGGGACTTCTACCAAATCTCACTCAAATTCTCTTTTTATGCATTTTTTCACATAAATATATTCAAAACTAGACAACCCCCCTCCCCCCAAAAAACCTAAGTTCCAAGTGCCAACTTAAAGGCTTACAATCACCTTGGAATATTTAATTGATAATCCCTCAATCTCACAAAATGATATGACTGAAATCCATGGATTAGTGATAGAGCCATATGGAAAGTAGTTTATCAATAAAACAAATTTGTTAATGAGTCAAAGAAGTAATAAACAATTAAGTAGTCAATTGAGTAATAAACACTTAAGGAATCAAAGGGAGTTGTCATTACCCAACGAAGCTAGTATACGAGCATAGAGCGTAGAGCATGGAATTGGAGCATGGAGCATTGATTTAGGGCCTTTTTCTGTAATTTGGTGCGGTAGAAATTTATGTATTTATTTATTTTGTTGAATTTGGGTGTTTAGCTTCAAAAGTCAACTAAAAATTTTGGGCTTTAGTTCCATAAATCAGCATACTTTAAGGTAATAAAAAGTCCAGTCTCAAAATTTGGGGATTTAAAAAGTCTAACCTCAAAAGTTTAGGGTGGACTACAATCTGAATATGTGTAGAAATATTTTAGGACCATTGACCACATGGAGGGAAGGGTTATATTGATTGAACTTAGAAGAATGGTTTTATTATTGTTGGTGCGTAACTTCAACAATGACATTGGACACCTCCTACGGTGGGATTATGACTAACCAATTTGTGTAGGGGATTGGTGTTTTAATGCTATATCAATTTATTGGTTCATGTGCCAAAGCTTAGTGGCTTGTCTTTCGAGTGGATAGTGAGACTGTCTCACTATCCACTCCCACAAAAAAAATGAAATTGAATTTTCTTACCTCCCACTAATAAGCTCAAACTTTTATTATATTAAATTTAGCCTTTTTCCTCCCCTCCTGCCCTTCTGTAATTTTCAAGTGGGGCTAGGGGTAACATTTCATACGGGATATATCCATATCCGTACCTCATACCTTGTATTTTGTATATATACCATATCGTATTTATATTGCATTTGAACTATATTCCGTATCTCATCTTCGTACCATATTGGATTTGTATCGTATTTGAACTATATCTTGTATCTCGCATTCGGACCGTGTCTATATTATATCGTATCTGGTCCTGTAAAGTATCCCTACCCGTATCTAGATCAACGGCATGGGAGGGAGAAAGGAGTTTGTTTTCTTTAAGGATTGGCCTTTCAATTGCCTAGACGGAAGGGGGGAGAGGAGATGGAGGAATAGGAAGGTTTCAGTGGATAGTTAGGATTTAGGGCTTTTTGCCAAAGTGGCCCAAGAAGATAGACGCCTCAAAGTTATAAATGTTATGGCGGGCAATTGATTGGGAATATTTCAAAATCAACTAAATAGATGACTTTGTCTACATTTCATGCAAAAATCCATTGAACATGTAAGAAAAAAGGTGTTCATGGTTATGTATCCCAAATTGAATGAACTTCTGAATGAAGTATGTCTTGTAGATGTTTAGACTAGGGTTGCTTTGAAGTTTTACAAAGTAAAACATGATAACTTTATATTCATGCCCCCATAACTGTGAAAATGGACCTATCACCGTGGATCCAAGACAGGAGACCCTAAGTCTATAGCAAAAAAATTATTTGGGTGTGAACCTATAACCGTGGTATCAAGACACATAACATAACCTTTCACCACGGTTTTAGGGTTTAGGGGTACCCCTATAACTGTGTTTTTTTTATCTCAATATAATTGGGGACCTCAAACCGTGAAATGACCCTTCAAAGGTGAAGGACAGGCATACTTCTAGGGTGAGGGTTCAATGTTTACGGTATTTATTATTGCCTTTGTGTCTTGTTTATTGCACATCTGTTAACTTTTTATAGAGGACTATATTTAGGATTTAGAGCATTGGGTTCAGGGTTCATATAAACTTTTTATTGTTGGATGCACATCTGTTTATTGTATTGAAAAATGTATGGTTAGGTGAACAATTTAACTTAAACTATTGAACAACTGTAGTTAGAATGCTTGGGATTAGGCTAACATTTCCATGTGATAGGGTTAAAATGATTAATTAAGTTCATCCATGTGCAACCACTTTACCAATTTATCATATAAAAGGCATTAGCATGTTGAAAAACTTCCTATCAATAACAATGAATTTCAATTATGTTTGCAAGTACTATATTGATCAATAATTGCTACTCATCTGTATTGCAAGGGTTTAGGTAACGGCTACCAATGCTAGCATGAGATAGTGCTAATAAAAAATGGGTTTACAACCATAGCAAGTTCAGATAAATGTTGCAAACTTCTGAATGCATAAGGTGACCACCTCTAAGTACCTCTGCCGTTGTCCTACCATATTCATTGTAAAAAGTGAATTCAGTCAAGGTCATTTTCAGTGGATTGGGACGAGGGAAGGCCATTTTTATTTTGTCGCAATTATCAATACCAATCTAAACAACCCTCTATGAATATTTTATATCCAGAGATATATACAAATCATACTAGAGAGTGTGGGATGGGCAATCACGCATGATAGTGCAAGGTGCAATGGACGATTGACAATTGAAATTCAGTAGTGTCTCTTTTACTCTCACTACAATTCTTACGTGAAACAAGTTTGGAGCACACCATCCAAAGGTACACTGCAATATGCTAGCGTCAACCGTATTGAAGGATAACTGTGTACTAATTGGATTTCAGCTTTAAGATACCACTCTGAAGTATGCGTTTCACTTCATTAAAGCTAAAGCTTGGAGCATGAATAAAAAGATCTACTTCTGCATCCAATTGGCAAACTCCAATGAACAAAAAGTACAAGTGCTTGCAATTAGCCCATTGCCCTCTTTTTCCTAGAGCCTTTCTTGACATCTCCTTGAAATAAAAGCAAGTGCATTCAAGAAATGCACTTATAGTGATCATGTAATGTTCAATGGCAGGCGGTGTACCTGAGTCCAGTGCAATGATGCATCCGAAGCCCGGATGTGGTACCATAGTAACTTCACGAACCACTGCTTGCATTGTGAGTGCGGAGGCGCAATTGTTTGCTTGCTTTGTTGTAGGTGCTTTTGGATTCCTCCGAATCTTCTTTCCTGACCGTGTGATGGGGTGCTCTGCGGGTGACTCTGGAACTTGAAGTCCCAAAACATCAGGGGGCAAATCATGATTTCCAAATAGCCTACGAGGGGAAATTTCAAGACGCTGCGGAAGACGGAACCCTGCATTTTGAAGATCTAGGATCTCTTTGGGTGTAAGATTGATTCCAACTTTCACCAGCCAAATGTCTGGTACTTCCGGTTTTGATAGAACCCATTTTCGTCAAGAACCTTTGACGCACCACGATATATCATCATTGCAGAAAAAAAATTGCATTCTCTCAATCCTATTTTTCTTGTAGTTGTCCATGCTGCCGGTGTATGTAGGTGCAGCTGTTCCCCTATTGCCTTGCACTATTTTTGCAACACATTTTTTTCGCGTAATGGCCTGCAATGCAAAACATGCTTTTGAAGACGTCTTAGGCAAGTAGGCAATATGCCATTGAGACTCATTACAAACTGTTTCTTGGACGGTCCTCACTTGGGAGGCCACCTCAATTGCAGGAATTGACCTTGTCTTAGGTGACCTCAACAAATCCGGATAATCTTCATGCGTCACAGGCCATGGTTCTGCAGAAATCTGATCCAAGGAAATGACCGGTGTGGGTGCAGGGGTGGCCCTCGTTCCAATCCGGGGTCGGGAGAAATTCACTTTGTCGGGACAATGCAAGTCATATTGAGAACCATGTGGAAGATTGGGCATTCGCTTCTTAGATCCGAAAACTTCCTCGCCTTCCAAATGGGGCTTCCTAGTGCAGTACTCATTGACTCCTGGTACAGATGCCATGGCATCGTTCAATCCTTTCGGATTACCGGTACGTTGGGCATATCTCTGTGCTACACGAAGCAATAGTTCTTCTATTCCTGGATCAGTTCCCGGCTTCTCACCTTTTAGAAACTGGTAATATCTAACCATTTGCATGAACGCTCGAACATAGTCATCTACGGTGGCGACGTACAAATCAGAGTCATGTTTTCCAGATTGTTGCAACCATTTGTTATGGACGGTCTCTGCGAGGTTGCAAGTAGGAATGAGTCCAAGTTCATCTTCAGTGAGTCCCTATTCCGGGGAGCATGGATTAAAGCTACTACAAATGAAGAGGACCAATATTTCCTGGATTTAATGTCTACGATTAGGGTTGTTATATGAAGTACTCGAGAAACTGAAGATAGAAAGCATAAAAAAAATAAATGATTAGCAATGATAGAAGATAAGACAGGAACATGAACCCTATCTTGAAAAAACAAACAAACGAGGGATACGGTGATCAAGAATCTTATAGTGTCCATGAATGCTCCCCATTGCCTATATCGGAAGTGCCAAAACGCTAACCACAACTCCAGATAGCGAAGCCCCTCCCCGGTTGTGGCTCCGGATGAATGCCACCACGTTCGAATTGCATGAAACCTAGTCTCTGCCTCTGCTAAGGAATTTGCATCCTTTATATTGTTTGCATAGCTTCCGATGCTGGTCTTGAAGGTCACTGCAAATGTCTGCCTTCGTGTATTTCTCCATTGACTGAGTCCAATGAAATAAACATGTATGTTCTCGATTGGGCATGGGCTCGGTTGGGTCACCACTTCTATAAACTATGCGCACTGCATTCCAGTTTGCTTGTGCCGAATCAGCCATGAAGCCCTTAAAATAGGGCAAGGTATATCTATGTCTACCCATCACGACGTTTAAGTTTTTCCAGAAGTTGCATTGGGCAACTACATCTTCTGACTGCATATCACTAATTGCAATAGTCATGACATGGCAATAGGTCGTGTCATAAACATGACACACAATTGTAGTCTAGAGCTTCACTCGCCTAACATGATCAAACATGATCCATGCGTCCTCAAGGTCACCACCAGGTTGCATACGGGATACCAAGTCCACGCCACTTCTAGGGCCAACCTCGGACATTTTGAACACAAATACTTTGTTAGAGTCGGATCCCTGATTAGGGAATTTGTTCTTCTGCACAAAAGCCCAATTGCTACAGCCACGAAGCTTTGTGATGCTGTCCATCACTCCAAAGCGCCGGAAGTACTTGAACGTATTGACTTCATTGCGAATACTTGGGGAACTCATAAATTTGCATTTCTCCAGAACTGGCATCAATTCCTGGAGACCAAATAGGGTAGGTGTAGCTTCTTCGGGTCGAAGTAGCATCTCTCGAAGGAACTCCTTGCTAGCCTTCATGACGATAGCGGAATTTGTTCCAGACGGGTTCCGCTCAACTTGGTCTCATATCAAGGACCGAGTTCTCTCCTTGTACTCCCGGCAGTCTCCATCTCTTACAGGGTGGTTGTGAATACCGAAATGAATACAAGCTCGAGTCATGTCCTGTGACCCAACTACTATACATAATAGATTTTCGCAGGACAACTACCAATACACGATGGAGCAGTCAAACAAATCTTGCATGTGATACTGGAACCAAGTGGAGGAATATCACGAACCTCAAATGAAACAGGAGAACAACCATCCCATTCAGTCTCGTTGATGAGAGCTACACGGTGCTTTCGAGTTAGATAGTCACAACTCGGGTTGTCACATCGTAGGTGGCCCACGCAAGACGCCAACCAAAATGTCAGGCCGTCTGCATTCCTTATATTTGTCGTATGAAGATTTGTCCAAATGAGAAGCTTAGCCTGATTGTGAGTTCCCGAAACATCTCTAACGGGTGGTAACTCAAATATCACATCACCATTGAACGAAGGTGGAACAAATTGGACACTACAAATTCTAATTGAGTTCCAATTGACCCTCTTGAACGGGTTCCTAGAACCCTTCGTGTGGCACAACTTTTGCAAACATGAAACAATTGAGGACGCACGGGAAGATGAATAGATGATGATAGTATAACTATATCTGGAGAAGGCGAGAAGGATGAGTACGCCCTACCAACTGCAGGCGACGATGTCGGTTTCAAAAGTTTGTAGGGTAGAGATGAACCATCAGAGTCATCATTGCCAATGGTAATCACCTCCACACCAGGCTCAATTTTCACAGTATTCTCGAAAGTACTAGTCCTAGAAACTCTAGCGGATCCCTCTGCATTGGATGCTCCTATACACGACTACGGTAATCCATATGTTAAATACCTACCTTCATGCAAATGCCATTGCCTAACAAGGCCACACACAGAGGGCTCTTGACCTATAGTATGCGTCAGTTCACCACTTATACTATCAAATACTTCTTCGTCAATATCTAATGAGTTCTCTGCAAGTAGGAAACGGGCACTCAAATGAGACGAACTGACAACAGCATATTCCAACTCGCCCACAGGAAATGAAATCGGAACACATTCTCCATGTGCCCTCACAATTGCCATTGAAGATCCTGTCATGCTATCATTCAAAGCAATGCATCATTCCTGCACCTCTTCAGGTTGTACAATCCAAGGGTGAAATGACACTATAACCGGAGACTATATTTCATACAAAACATTAGCGCCGAAGTATTGAAATGCTCTGAATAACAGATTCAAAATCTGTAATAGAATGAAAGTAATACATCTATATCTTGATACAATAAATACAACATGTGAATAGTGAATACTAGTAGTAACTCAACATGTACAATATAGTATGAAAATGGCGGCTCACAAACTAAAAAATGTCAGAAGAACAATGATTAAATAGGGCATTAAATGTATTGGGTATACCGTTAATACATGTCAAGCAGGTCTGTGTAAGTATTCCCTAAGTACAGTGATATATATGAGAGGCTTCTGTAGTAAGGAAGCACAGTCCACTTAGTATAGTGAAATTGAATCTCAAGAAAATTCATCATAATCATTTGCATTTTCAAGAAAAATATACCCGTTATAGATAAACGAATACACTGACCATAATAATAAGTCATCCATCAAGTACTATTAAGGGATATTATATATGATATCGCAGATATGGAGGATTTTGAAGATATGCAGATAAATCTTATATTGGAAATATACAAGGTTACTTCACTTTGATCCCAAGATTGTACCCCTCCTAGGACCCTGAGCAAATAACCATAATATGTGTTGTAATCAAACAATGGTACCTACTACCTACACTGAATGCATCAAATATTCAATTATATACTACCCTCACTACTTTGAAGAAAAACTTGGCCACAGAACAAGTACTCTAGAATATTTAAGGTGACTGAGGTAACCTCAGTCAAGAGGAACTCTAATGTCTACAAATAAATACCTAAAAAAATCATATTGCTCATAGGTATCAACTGATATTTCTACTAAAGGATTTTCATTGCTGACTTTTGAGAAGCTCAAAGTATAATGGTAACCCTTAGCCAACGAAAACTCTTCGATCCTATTCAAGAAGAGAACCACAATTTATGGACATTATAAATTAGGATTTCATAATATCCATCAAGAGCATCCGGGTTCATTGCAATCAAAACGTAAATAGTATGGATTGAAGGGCACCAAGGTATACTTTTTTTCATACAAATTGGAAATTGCTAATCCATATAATGCAATGCGAAGAGAAAAGAGAGCTACTTGAGGTAAGAATATTTATTGCTAAAGAACTGGGATAATATCCTTTGATGCAACCGTAGTTAAACCGTAGTTCCCAACCGTAGTTCCCAGCCATAGATCCCAAACGTATTTTCCAACATAGTTACGACCGTACTTCCCTAGCAAACCCTAACCTTGAATGAAAGAACAGTAGTACATGACATACCTTGGCTGCCGCGCAACTCCGTTGCCATTGCATCCTCGGGTCGTCACCTTGCCCTGTCCACACACCTTCTGCCGTGGTCGTGATCTCGGCCTCGCCGTGTGCAAAGGACAATTTGGTAGGTCCTCTAACACTTGCTGTCTACTTAACTAAGGCATTCCATTATTTAGTGTTATGAGTTACTCTTGGATTTCTGACATGTGGAAGCAATTCTGTGTTGCTCCAAGGTCTTCAGTGATGAATCGAGTACTACGTCCGCGAAGAAATCAAGCTGGAGAGAATACCATGCAGCCACTTGCGCAAGAAGTCTCCGCCGTCGCAGCCCATGTATGCTGAAGCTCAACATACTTGCATGTCGCATTTTACTACAATCTGAATCCCGGGAGTTGACGTTTAGGGCATGAATAGGAACCTGGATAAAATCATGCAGGCCTCCCGATGTGAAACCCCTCTCTCGGGACCGAGACAGCACCTGAGGGTTGGGAGCCATGCATGATTATCGGAAAAATAATCATTCTGGTGCATGTATTGAATCTTGCGTCCTCCAGCATCTATTTCTCGTTTGCGCTGACTATTTTTTCACACACTTGGGATTGCCCCTACCGTAGTTTAGGCGTGAATAGGAAATTTCAGAAAATTGTACATGGCTTCCAACCCCGGATCCCTCTCTCGGGACCGAGACGGCACCGAAAGGTTGGGGGCCATGCATGAATATCTAGTCGCGGACAATTCTTGATCCTATCAGGGATGAGAATAGTGATTCACTAAACCGCCCGCCTCCAATCCTCTCACATTTTGACTCCGGGTTAGGGGTTCGCAGCCTGTTCAGGTTGGCCTTCCGAGTTCGAACGCTCCTTTTCTAAACCCCCAGGCATTAGGGGTCTATGCATAGCACCGAACCCCAAAACCTTGTCTCGAGACTGAGACGGCACCGAAAGGTTGGGGGCCATGCATGAATATCTAGTTGCGAACAATTCTTGACCCTATTGGGGACGAGAACAGTGATTCACTAAACCGCCCGCCTCCAATCCTCTCACATTTTGACTCCGGGTTAGGGGCTCGCAGCCTGTTCAAGTTGGCCTTCCGAGTTCGAACGCTCCTTTTCTGAACCCCCAAGCATTAGGGGTCTGTACATAGCACCGAACCCAAAAACCCTGTCTCGGGACTGAGTCGACACCGGAAGGTTGGGGGCCATGCATGAATATTTAGTCGCGGACAATTTTTGACCCGATTAGGGACCTGATCACTGAATCATGCGGGTTGTCGCCTTCATTGCTCTCATATGCTGTCTTGGCTCCCGTGTCCGAAAGTTTTGGCATCCTAGTTTCTTAATCGATTTGATGTGATTATTGATTATCCTTCTTATATAAGTTTTCTAATTGTTTTCATCTCCAGGTTGAAAGTCATGAGAGTGTTGTTGAAGTTTAGAATGTTCAAGATCCTGCTCCTTCGGCCATGGAGATTAAAATGACAGATATAGATGCCGAGATTCGTCTCCGAGAGAAGCAGCCTAGGGTACCATATGATCTTCAAATTCTAATTCGCGAACTTCATGAGGAAGTAGATGACCTTCACAGTTTGGGGCTGTCGGATCTTTCAGAGTTCTACTGCACGTCTATTGAATCCGGGGACCATGAACTTATATTCGCTGATGATGTGTCGTCCATTCTTACTACCCAAGAGGATATGCTCCTACATTGATTTGGGAGATACATTGTTTTCACTAGAGAGTGTGGTTTGTGGACATGTGTTTGATGATGTTACCTTTATAAATTATTCCTTTTATAATATTCAGAATATTGGTCTCCATTCTAAATCACTCTGATGGACAATCATGATGTCCATTACAAATTAACATTACAATATATTTCTCAATGTATTTGTATGTGAAATTCATATGACAATTGCTACTCCATTGTTATCGTTTGCAAGAGCCTGCACCTCAGAAATCTCCACCGAGAGCATTGTCTATGACTGCTAGGGCTTCTGCACCTAGAGGTGACGGGGAGGATGACGACGGTGAAGCCTCAGAGATTTCAATTTCTGGGGTTCAACCGCACTACATGGAAGATGAAATTCGAAAATCGCAGACAATGGACATTGTGTCCATAATTCATAGCTTGAGATTGACATCCAGTGACCAATCAAGACTAAAGATACCTTTATGTCATCTAGTTCCAATGCCCATGGTACAGCCTACACTCTCGTGTGATTTGGCGTTGTTGGAGAACTAATTTAGTCGGGGATACGAGAAGGGTGCAAGAGTCTTCTATGTCTCAGTATCGAATGAGGCGTGTGAGATGGCAGTATTTACCAATGCTGAGAAGAAAGAATGGGGACCTATATGGAATGCAATGAATGATGAATTCAACGAGAAGCTTGAGCAGACTGTCCTGAAGCATTTGGTGGACTACAAGTTTTTTGTCTGCGATGGAAATCACAGACAAATCGCCTGGATGAATCACATTGAGCACCTCCATAGATCAGATCGCGATTGACACATTTGTGTGGACTCAATAGTCCTAGACACAAGGCATCGGACTGGAGTTGCAATGCAAGCAATGCATGATATTAACAAGTGAGTTTACACCAACCTCATTGTTATCGTTTGCAGTCACCTATCAAAATACTGTTCTTGGACAATGCTCTATTTTCTGGAGTTACTCCTCAGGTTAATCTTAAATTATTATTTACTGCAGGCATACCGAGAACTTGCATGTCAAGACCAACCTGGTTCATACACTCTACCGCGTCCAGAAGTATGGGGTACTTGAGCTTGAGAAATTTCATGAAATGCTGAGTCCTGAGGAGAAGGCAAAATGTCAATAGAATACACGAAAGTCATGGTATTCTATGCCCTTGGATGTCTTCACATCATTTATTTTTAAGATATGAATGTGATCAGTAACAAGAACTCATATTCAAATTTCATGAGGCACTCAAGCTTAGGGTATCATGCGTTCGATTCATAACATTTGTAGAGTCCTCTATGTTTGTTTAGCAAGAGATAGCCACAACTATTGATGCGGCAGTCCGAAAGTATCATGAGGACACTCCTGAAGATGACGTTACAAGAGAGGGAGTTGCCTACGCTATGAGGGCATCGATTAAGGATTCCACGGAGAAGCTATACAAGAAGCTCTCGAAGATTGTAGCCGTTGCAAATCCGGCATTGGGACCTGACTGGTTGAAAGAGGTATTTTCACAGAACCATTGGTTTTGCTCTTCATCGGCTTGTCTCATCTTCAGTGACGATGCCTTTTCATTTTCTTCATGCAAATAGAGCGACATTGGAGCCTTTTTGTTGTTCCTGAGTTGACTCTAGAGAAGTTACAATTGATTGCAACAGCAAACGTCTCTTTGGACTTAAAAGTTAGGTGGCTCAAGTGGATGAATGCTTCTAGTCCCTCACGTGAGGCTTGCCAATTTTCACCTCATCCTGTGAATGAGGAGAAGTTGACTCAAGTTCTTGCTAGGGCGTGCTGGTATGCTGGGGTAATGATTATATCTCATGATTTCATTATTGTATTTATAGCCTGACAATTTCACATTTTCGGTTGCCCAACATGGCCTCAATGTGTTTACATTTATTTCTTCAGATCGAGGAGTCAACCAACAACATGTTTGACTCAATCATTCGGGCTGACAATATTCCAATCAATATGAGCATTCCAAGCAAACCAATGACACTGCTTGAGTACATTGAGAGTTGGAGGATGAAGCTTTGGGATATTGCTTTCACCAGTGTTTTCAAGGGTGTTGACCTCTTCAAGAAGTCAGATAGCTTCAAGGAATTCAGAGGGTTGGCGCTGGTTGTCAAGCGTGTGATTTACAGGTGTTTGTCCTTGTCTAGGAGTTCTTGTGGCATTGCGATTCATTGGGACAATCATGTTGTAATCATATTTGGAGGGTCCAATGCATTGTCCTTGTGCCTTGTTTATTGTACTATCACTTATTCTTATAAAGGTAGCTGACTAATCCTGCATTGGACATAGGTATTTCAAGTTTGAGCTGTACAACAAGAAGGCAATTGCGAAGGTAGATTTACCACCGTTTTTGACTACTTGGTTAGATCGGTCTTCTCCAGACTGCATATTCTCCCATGCAATTGACGAAGTGGACAAGTCCACATCTGCAAGCATGTCCTTGGTATATAGAATGCATATTTGGAACTACTCCACTAGAGGAGGAGGCTCTATTCCAGACCTTGAAGGATGCCGCTATTGTTGATGCTGAGTTTGATGAGTTTGCTCATCTTGATCTAGAGATGCGAGCAAGATGCATCCAAAGGCGGGAAGTCTCTGATAGAAAAAAGCTAGAGAAGCTTGAAGAAGCACAGAGGAAGTCCGACGACATCAGGAAGAAGCGACAGGCAACCCAATCTGAGAAGGCCCAAGAGAAGAGGAAAAAGAAGGGTACCAAGAGGAAGGCCGAAACCCCAAACCCCAAACTAGCTACAAGTGCAGCTGAGGTGAAAGAAGGGTCATCAAGCTTTTTGCTTACTCAAGAGTGCTTGGTCCACGGGCTCACTCCATCCTCTCACTACCCTGCACATGATGTAGACGAGTGCATATTGAACCTATCGCTGTCCGCTTTACCAAGTCAGAAAAAAACATTTGATGACGTGAATGCGTTCCTTTCAATGGTACATTTCAAGCAAGACCTACATTCATATATTTTTCTTCTTTTTTATCATTCACATACTACTACAATTTCATCAATTCCCTTCTAAAGTTCTATGTGCCTATATTGTGTTTGTAATTATCCCTCATGTTTTCCTACAACATTCGAGTGATAAACAACGCTTCTTCAATGGAGTCTTGAAGCGTGAGGCTGCAGTGGACTTGGTCATCGTGGATGTTCCTGAAGGCCTTCATATTCCAACACTCTTGACTCCTCGTGCACCTATACCAAAGTGGAACGTGATTGCAGATGATTGGTTAGTGCCAATCTTTGACTTTGCCGAAGCATACCTCCATGACTATGGAGGTCTTCTAGTAATATATCCAACCCTCTCTCGTGCCCACAGAAGCCAACTTCTTGGTTGCTGCCAAGGATACAAATTCAAGATACTTCGGACATGGTTCGGCATGAACCGCCTTCACCTAACGTCTCCAGCAGACAACATTAAGATGGTAATGTATTTCCCTACGTCTTCCATGTGTGCTTGAATGATTTCCTACAATAGTGTTTAATTCTCAGTTTTTAGTTGTTGCAGATTAGGCGGTTCTCCATATCTCTCGTTGTAAAAGAGAACGGACCGAAGTCCGAGGATGACTACCCCTTCCAATACGTGGAATCCCACGATATTGTGGATATTAATGTGGCTAAGGATGACATTCTGCAGAATTTCTGCAACAAAAATGACGTCACCATGAATAGAGATATACCATGGTGGGGACCTCAAGAGAAATCTCGGGAATTCATGTAGATGCTTGTGGAAGCATGCATCAAACTAGGTGTGAGTGCCCATTTGGTCACTTATGATTCGGAATTGTTTTTTATTTTTATTTTATAAAGTTTTGAGTGTAGTTTTATATACAAAAAGTCCAAAAAAGAGTGAATAACCAAAACGGAGATGTCACATACCAATATGATCATTAGTCCTAATTGAGGCATTTTTTGTTATTTATAACCAAATCCTGCATGTAGATAGGGTAGAAATCCAGAAATTGTACAAAATAACCATGTTTAGTAGAAATTGCCCAACTTGTCTAAACCTACCTTTCAGTGATAGATCCTAACCAAATTGGTCCAAGGGAACTATGTAAAAACCTTAGTATAGATTCCCAAAGAGAGGTTTCAGTTTTCCCATTCCATTGGCAAAATAGTAGAAACTCCAATTGTTAGCCTGTAGGTGAAGAAAACTCAAGACGAATCATAGGAGGGCATTTACAACTTAAGTACGGTAGTTTGAAGTGGAAATCATGCCAGGAGTCCATCGGAGCAATCAGCTCGCCAAGATTCCCTTCTATTTGGAAGATTATCTTTTTACCGGAAATTAAAGGAGATAGCAGGATTTGATTCTCCTTCCTTAGATGTGCAAAACGGGAATATGAGTTTGCACATCCCTTGTAGAACTCCATGAGAGGTTCCATGAAAATTCTTGGTTTTTTCTAATCTTCAAAAGATCTTTTTCCAGGTAGTCAACCGTTGGAAGTAATGATGGGAAATTCCTAGAAATTACCCAGGCAGCGGTAAAATCTCATTAAAAATTAGGGTAGCTTATTTTATGTTAATAACAAGATCCAATAAGTTTTGTGGCATTCCGATAGTCAGAAGATGCAAAACCATCAAGATCCTCCAAAATTGGCAAATTTAAAGATTAATCGTGGAGTTGACGGAGCATACAGAATCGGATTAAGGTCGAAGCGGGATCTTTCCTTACTCCCTTACACCTACTAAAGAGCCTAAGCTAGTTACTTTTCTTAGAAAAGTTGATCTCCAAAAGTTGGATTTTTATCCAATTTTGGTCTTCTAGTTAGCGCTAGAAATCTTTGTGATTTTGATGTAGGAAAAAGGGGTGGGAGTTGTTATAGACTAAAAATGACCTTCTAAAGCCAATGGCACAATCCGTTTGTGATTTGAAGCATTTCTCCAAAAGTTAGAAGTTTAGACCAACATAGAAAGTTAAAAAATTAGAATTAGGATGAAAATCTAAAGGGATAGGATTGCTTGGAGTGCATTCCAAGTCTTCTTTGATTTTGGGGACCTAGAGAAGGTATATAAGGCCTCCCCTCCTCACTCACTCCTCTCTCTTGTAGTGTCATGATCTTCTAAGTTTTGGCCCTTTGGCCCATAGTTTGTGTTTTTTTTCTTTGTGTCATTTGGAGAAGTTTTGGTTGGAACAAAACTCTCAAAGTCTAGTTGTGTACTAGTTTGGGCCATAGTTTGTGTTTCTTCTTTGTGTCATTTGGAGAAGTTTTGGTTGGAACAAACTCTCAAAGTCTAGTTGTGTACTAGTTTGGACCATAGTTTGTATTTCTTCTTTGTGTCATTTGGAGAAGTTTTGGTTGGAACAAAACTCTCAAAGTCTAGTTGTGTACTAGTTTGGAGCTTGGAGTTTTTGTACTAATCCTAGAGGTTCTTCCCTTGCGATTGGCGATGCCACTTAGGAGAGCCTCTAGTATTTAAAATATTTTGTGAACCAACACCATCGTACTAACTCGCGTGTTCGAAAGTCATACTAACACTTGTACTAACATACATTGTAACCATGATTAGACTAACATGTACTTGTTTTAAATATTTTTTGTGGTTTTTTTGAAAATATGGCGGAGCTTTGACTTCAAGTCCTAGGATTGTTATAGAAATTTGATGATTTCCTAAAAGACGGTGGAGCTTTGACTTCAAGTCCTAGGATTGTGATAGAACTTTGATGATTTCTTAAAAGACGGCGAAGCTTTTACTTTATCACTAATCTCAAATGTTTCCCTTTTTATTAGTTTTTTAGGAACTAAAGTTTGGATTTGAACAAGAATTGTTTTGCAAGTGTAGGACATTTAGGACACTTAGAAAGATCCATTGCTTGGAAGGCACAATGGACCGACGTTAGAACACCCATAGGATAGAACTAACTAAAAGAACCTAGTTGTGTTTACTGATTTACCAAGGGTGGGTAAATAAGCGCTCACACCAGGAGACGTTGTGGTCAACTGCACAACCGCTACAGGTACTTTGGCATTAACTTGTCACTGTCATGATCATCAATTAGATCACTCGGTTGTTTTCCCTTTGTCCTCACCCTTATACTTATTTCATGTTTTTAGGTGCAACCATCCAAGCTTGCCGTACCACACTGCGACATATTCTTGCATTCGAGGAGGATAAGGCTATTTTTGATGCACTTATTGCTCCAATTATGCACACGGTCGTCGGTCCCAACCCTAAGCCACCTGAACCGGCTAATGTACTAGTCGATATGGATGAAGACGAAGTCCCCGTTCAAGCTACTGTGAAGACTATTAGATTCCGTAAATAAGTCATCATGTGACTGTTTTCCTCTTCGCATGATGAAATACGTCAGTTTCTAACCATCCGACTTACATGTGGATAACTTGATTTTTTAGGCAAGCCTACAGCGTGACAACTGCAGCTAATGTCCCTTTCTTTTCTCATCCTCAGTTTTTCCTAGTCCACCGAAGCCATTACTCTCCCTGTGTATGTTGATACAGTGGCTCACGAATTGGTTGCCCTGAATCTTAGACCACGTGCTAGGGCCCACCTAGTTGACCCCCGTGCTCTTAACTTTATAGATGAATTTGCAGTACAGTCAAATTCACAAGCATTAGACAGTGAGGGCAGTTCGATTTCTGCATAGTATATTTGAACTGATCATGTAGGGTTCTTGGTGTTTTCAACACATGGTTATAAAACTTACAATTCCGTGCCTTTTTTGTTTTCTCTTCCTACAGCTTCTTACAAGTGAAGTTGGAATCCACTTACACGCAGTATGCTTTTCTTCATGTTTGGGCAAGTCACTTGCTGTATCTTGGGAGACCATGTGTACTGCTACGATTACTGAATCTCCGTTTTCACTTGTGTCTAAACTAAAGTTTTACTCCACAATTTTCATGTTTGATTAATAATTACTACGGGTTTATGTTGCTAGAAATTCCCAATCCATGTATCGCTTGATATGACATTTACATTCGTTTGCAAACTGAACAAAATGGCATGTTTTTATGCTACTAACTTAATGGCTAATTAATTAAGATTACCACAATGTTGAAATTGACAGAAGAATAAAGTTTCAATATTAACTTGAATTCTGTTTTCTGCGGGGATTTCCACAATTGTTAGGTGCCATAGTATTGAATTGCATACTACAGAACTCTTCAGCATACCTGATCCAATCTGAAATGTTTAACCTAATTCCTAATGCCACGGTGGTCGGACCCATTGCACTTCTAGTCATAGGAGAAGATATTCCCACAAAAACTGAACCTTCAATCTCTCTTGCATCATTTGAGGTTGAATGAGATTATTTCTCTACAATACATTTTTTATACTCCATTTCATCTAATATATTTTTCTAATAGCTCTTTCTTGTACTTGTATCATCCATTTTTTTCATCCTTTGTTCCCTTCTACTTCTTCCATCCATTCTTTTCATCACCTTTTCCCATCCTTCCCTTCATCTATTTCTTCTATCAACTCCATCTTATTTTAGCCTAAATATTTAACAATTTTCAACTCATCCTTCATCCATTTTCACTAGCTTTTATCCAACTTTTATTCAAGTTCTTCTAATTTTTTCCTACGCTTTAAATGTAGAATCTCACCCTAAACCGTAACCCACTATACACACTAGTACCAGCATAATCCATTTTTCATCTACTTTTTCATCTATTTTTTCATCCACTTTCCAAATTTTCATCCAACTTTTGACATTGTTCATCATCTTTTTCTCCCACTTTTTCATCCACTTTTTCATCCACCCTAAACCCTCATCCACTTTTTCATCCACCCTAAACCCTCATCCACTTTTTTGTCTACTCTTTCATCCACTTTTCAACTACTTCATCATATTTTATATCAAAACTTCTAAATCCATGCTCCATGCTCTATATCTATGCTCTGTGTTCTACGCTCGCATACTAGCATTCCCCTGTCATTACCTAATTCAAAATTGAATCCAATTGTGCAAAATAGGGAACCAAGGTTTTATTTTGGTATAAAATTGAAATGGACATCATCACTAGAAGGAAACTGCGTTCCAACGTTGTTTAAACTGTGTTGGGAACTACAAAACTTGTCATATGGATTTTGTTGAGTTCCTAGTTTCTAACGCTGAAATTCTGCGTTGGAATGCACTTCAACGCAAATTGTTACATTGAAAACTACATTCCAACGTAGAATTTTGTGGGATAGAGGATATGGGAAGACGAGTTCAAATTGAGTGGATCTTGTAATTACTTGTTCAAATTTTCTAGGATTCCAAGAATGTAAGGGAGATTTTACATTTGACTTATGCTAAATTTGCTTAGCAAGACGTTTAGGCATTTTAATGATGCAAGACTTCCCAAATTGCCACTTAAACACATGCATTCATTTTTAAAAGCCATTAACAAGGAGTGTCATAGTTGGCCCAAATATAAAGACAATTTTAGAGTTGCATTTCAAAATTCTAGGAGGTAGTTACTTTGAGAAAAGAAGAATCATGTTGTACTCAATTTGGTATAACAAATTTGTATATTGCAAAACAATAATTGTGAAGTTGAACATCCCCGAATGTGGAATGCATTGCCCAATCACACAAGGAAATCTTATTGTACAAATGCATCAATATTTAACACAAAAGAATCAAAAATTAATTTCATTGCTCAAGATGCAAGAGTTGGGTTTTGCATCATGAGGTCCAAAGATATGCACATAGGCACATCAAACACATTGACAAAAGGATGACTCAGTCTATTAATTTAGTTTCAATCCTCTGAAGAACTCAATTCAAAAAATCACTTTCTACAATACCTCACATTTGCTAAAAATTTCTTCACCACACTACACCTCAATTTTAACAAACTCTAAGAACTTCAACCAAAAAAAGTCACATAGTCATAGTGTCAAAACTCCACAAAAGTCAAGACAGCCACTTCAATTGCTCAAATTCCAACTAGATCATTTAACGACAAACCTTAGGCTACAAACAAACAATACAAGAAAGACAACATATCAACAATTTGGGTGGATAGTGAATACTATACTCTGGCTAAACCCATAAATCCAAATTCTAAAGACCATGAAGAGTCCCTCCCAGTCTCAAAACTCCACAAGGATCACAACAATTCAACAACTTCAATTGTTCAAATTCCAACTAGACCATCTAATTCTAGTCCGTAGAGCTGTGGGCTCCCGGGAAATAAATAATTAGTATGAGTAAGCTCAACAAGAGCCGTAAGCCTTGTTTCACACTTCACGGTGTTTATACCTCTCGCCTATCAAAGTGATGGTCTTTCACCTTTTATGAGAACGCATCCTTGAGTGTCAGTCAAATGGAAAGTATCATGAATGAGATATGCCAGTGGAATGATCACCTGGGCGTGCCAGGCTAGAAGGAAAATAAGCTTCCCTTGGCAAGATAACAAAGTAAGGCAAAATAGTTTTTTTTGCTGGCTTTCAATTTTCTAAGTACAACTTCTTCCTACAACGTCTTTCTTCGTGTGTCGAAGATCTAAGGCGAGTACACCAGAGATAGAAACAGAAATTACGATTCAATATGAATATAGCAAAGCATCTGAAGCATAACTACACTCATACAATCTTGTGAAAAGATAGGAGCATTCGGTGGAACCGGTGAACCATACATTTTTCTAGACAAAGATGCGTGGGACAGAGGGCTCGTAGTACCTGCCCCAGCCTTTGCTTCGAGAACCATGTAAACGAAGAAAGAAAGTGCTGTTGGAAAGCGGAAGGAAAGGAGCCTAAGTCGGTAGACTGACACCGCGCACTTGAGCAGTTCGGAGAACTATGAGCAAAAAAAAACTATTTCAAGCAAAAAAGAGTTTTTTTTGGTGCACCCTATGGGTACTCGCAAAGCTAACCTTTATTCCATTGACTACCAACACGATTTGTTCATAACAGCCATGGTAGTGGCAAAACTGATCATCACTTTGTTTAGCGTTTTGGAATAATTGATGAATAGACTCAACAAGGGCGAAGCACCGCCGAAGTGGACTACATAGGTGCTCTTCGGCGAGAATAATCATAGGGTTGAAGGCACCAATCATAGGGCCGAAGGCGCCATTGCCGCCTTTTTTTTAGCTCTTCAAATCCATTTAATTATACTTTGCTTTCCTTCTTTTCCAAAAAGTTACCATTCAATATTCAAGAAAAAAAGAACATAAATAGAACAAAAACAGAACAAAATAGGTGGTATAAAGTAAATTGCCTAATGTATCCAAATTAGTCCATCTTTGTATCTTTTCAGCATAAACTGTATATGTTAAATAGGTTGTACTCAATTTCGTTGGTAATATTGGAAAATAATCATTATCTACAATGAAGAAAATTTCCAACAAAAAAATAATTCCAATAATACCACCTACAAGTAAATAACGCAATACATTCTCATGAATTTCTGCTATTTTAATATTCAACATCATAACTACGAAGTCCGCGGAAAACTGTTGAAAACGCAGTACACAACGTATGTAAATTATTTATTGGCAGAGCGATAACAGCTTGCGTCATACGGCTCCGTTCTAGAAATATTGACTCTCACCCCCTCTAACCAAGGCTTAGCTTAGGTTCTCGAATCAGGAAGGCCTCGCATGGATGTCTGAGTGTGGATGATCAGTACACTCCTCCTCCAGGAAACGGTCTTATAGAAGAGAAGATATAGCAAATAGATAAAGTATACCTACATTTAAATTTGGCAATACCATACCATAATCAAAAGTAGGGGTCGGAGATTTCCCCGCCCTCCGAACCTTACGTGATAGTTTCCCGTCATAAAGCTCTCCGCCACTGATTTTTTTAAGCACATCAACAACAATCTAGATCTAGATTGACGTGCTTTACGAGGTACTTCTTGAATGAGATCATAGCAACATTCTTATGTCTATTGGGACCAACCCGTCTTCTCAAAAGAGTTGAAGCGTCGCCGCCTGTCCCGCATTCGCGGCCACATGCCAGCTATACCGCTGCCACTGAAGTGAACCTCTACCCTCGGATCATAACTGCCACCCTTCAATACCTGGCTCGGTCGATTTCCCTATTGACTTACTATAGCGGCTCCGCCGACCCTCTCGTTAGAAAGTAGGTCGATCCCGTAATTGCGTTTTCAAGTTTTTCTACCTGTTTGTCGAGGTAAGATGTCCGCATAGTCTTATTCCCTTACTGAGAATGCCCCTACTTTGTCCTTGTTTTCCATGTCCAGCCCCCGTTATACCTACCAAAAGAATCGATTCCAAGACCAAGTTGTTCCCCGCTGGCTTAGTGAATGCTATCGTTCAGCAGCTACATCATTCGGATTTGTTAGCCTCATCAATCCCAACAGTATCTTCCAAGTCGTCCTTTTATGGGTCATGACTTGGTTTCCCAGATGCTTTTCCACGCGCATTGCAACAACGCTACCTCTAGGCGATTGACTTCATTGACGCGGACTGGAAATTGGGCACCAGGATATGCCCTATAGCAACGAAAGCACCTTGCACGGCGCGCGGTATAACGGGATCGACCTACTTCTCTATATATGGTTTTTTGCTTTGCCTAAAAGCATTGGCGCCTTCGGTCCTCATCCTAATAAGAGAGCTTTGCCCTTGGGCATTGACAAAACACTTGGGCAAGAAGAATGCATTCATTTCTCGAACCCGCTTTTTAGCCAACAACCTTGTCAAATCAACTAGGCCGCAGAGCATAGCCTATTTTTCTACTGATTAGTGAAACAAAGAAAAAAATAGATATTTATTTTTTTTCTTTGTTTGCAAAACCAACCAAGTGCTACGCATCTTTCTAAAATACATAGCAGCATTTCCTAGAATTCATGAAGTAGTTTTATTGTTTCGTGCATCTAGCCCATCTATTTGAATATGTATGTAAACTTTACATAATCTTTACATAATGCCATGTTTTACGAACAAAGCGATCAGGGCCAAACGGACAAAGGGGAGGGGGAGGGGGGCGTGCGGGTTCTCACATAAGCCGCACCCCCCCACATAATGAACGAAGAAGACCGAAGAGCTCTATTTATTATTCAGTTCCCACAAAAATGGTACTGGTATACCATCAGCACAAGGCTTCTCCATAGCGCTACGTTGGTCAACCACCTTCTTCACTTTTCTCATGCAAATCTAATGGTCGCTTTTAAGCAGCTAGGGTTTTCTCCATTCGATTGCTATTGGAAAAAAAGGCAGGTTGCATATTACGGGATAGGGCATAGCAAACATATTCTTTTTTCAGCGGCAAGGTCGGGATGCCTTTTATGCCCTCTGGATTGACATCATAATGCCCCTTCTAGACCCCAAGGTTCTTCTTAGAATAATAATGAAGTTATTGATAACTTTTGAGTCTATCAAAATAGTTGCCTCATGACATCACCTATATATGAATACCTTCTTTCTAAAAAGTACTAAGATCCATATTAGAATCGCCAGAATTAATCATGAATACCACCATCATTACAAGCCCAATTCTTAGAAAAGAAAGCAAATTAAATGAAGTTCTATCTTTAAATAAAGTATGATTAATAGGTTGGTAAAAAAACTGTTTCAAATTTTTTCTCCTTTTTTTAATTACCTCCCCACCAATAAATGGTTACGAATGGGAATAACCAAACCACGTCAACAGAATGCCAGTTTCAAGCAACTGCTTCAAAGCCAAAGTGATGCGTTTGGGTAAAATGCCCTAAATATTGACGAATAGCGCATATTATTAGGAAAATAGTACCTATAATAACATAAAAACCATAAAACCCTGTGGCTAAGAAAAAGGTAGGACCATAGATACCATCAGAAATCGTGAAAGGTGCTTCTACATATTCCATTCCTTGAAACCCGGTGAAGACTAGAGCTAGAAAAATGGTAGAGTCAAAAGTTACTTCATAGAGCCGTACAACTTAGTCGCCGTTTACTCATCTCACATAATAAAGTGCTCTCCGAACCGTGCAAGATAGTTACTTATCACACGGCTCACCAACCTGATTTTTTACTCTATAGGGCACCGTAGTCCTTTATAAAGGCTTAGGCTTAATTCTATTCAGACATGAAGTCAGATTTCTCGTGTCAATTAGGTAAAGTCCATAAATGAAAATCATTTCTGTACAGTGATTTAGATTCCTTCTCGCTTTGCCCTTAAACGAATGAGATCGAATCAAGTACTTTACTGTTACCAGCTCTCTTTCGAGTAGGTGGATACTACAAGTCCTCCGTCCCAGATAGCCGGATCATGGCTATCTAGTTCACCAGTACTACCGAGGTACTCTCATACTTACATGAAAACACATAAGATTTCCAACTAATAGTACTAGTTCGGACAAAAAAGCAGCCGTACTTACAGTGTTTTTGTTTCATATTCAAATTGGGACCTCCTCCTGCTCTGCCACAGGCAAGCTACCATTCTGCCATGGAGGAGATAGCACTATAATATTATTAGTTGATCAATAACCTGACCAAACACGCTCGAGTTAGTGTCTCATAAACACCTCACATTCATGAATGACCCATTCGGCTATATTTCCAAGACACGGTCGGAAAAGTTCTCTAGAGTTGGTTTGAGAGCACCTCCTTCTGATCGAATATGGTTTTCTTTCAAGGAAATGCCCAACATTGATCTGGCACCAGAGCCCGGTATTGGTGATCACCGTTTCAGCAGCGGGCCTTTAGGTAGCTTTGTTGCCAATCAAATCAAGGTACTATTCGAGTCTCACTGTTTGTTTATTCACAGCTAAGTCGACTTGGTTTGTTCTCGTGCTTTCATTCTTCTGAAACTGGAGATTTGTATAAACCGGAAAACTTATATAGAGTACCTGGCCAACTTGTTGAACACAATATATTTCATGATGTGGAGAGGGAAATCTTTTCTCAATTTGATGATTATGATTGATTGGGCATGAGCTCTTTTGTGATTATTTCTATACTGGATGTTTCATGGCTTCTCCATGCAGGTACAAATTCGGGAGTCCATCGTTACGCCATATAGCCAAGATCTCTTTCTCCATTGGATGATGGCTGAGAAAGATGACTGGATACAACAAAGCGAAATTCCTGTTGCGTTCTCGGCTCTACAAATCTCTGAAAGTGAACGTCAAGTCCCCAAACCCAATCCGGGCGTACAACCTAATACCGCCGAGGAGAATGGCAAAAGTGGTCAATTACTTTCTTCTCGTAATGGACAGAGTAAACCTCAGATTTCAGAGTCTCCGTCTGAGAGCGTCGGTCATGGCTCACCAGCCTCTTTACCTTCCCAAACACCGGGTTCTCCATATGGCCCCGTAATGCAGATGCCTCCGCCTTCTTCTCCACTCTCTCAAAGCAGTCTTTCAACTTCTGGAACTACGAGGAATCCTTCACGGTTTGCTGCCAACTCAGAACAGTCAAGCTTGGAGCATTCGTTTCCTTCGCGACCATCAGCACCTCCGTCAATACGGGAGGATAATGAGTCCGACTTGACGACGCCTTTGCTTGATGACGACGACTACAGCAGGAACAAGCCGTTGGATACGAGTAGTGAATTTGACGCAGGGGCATCTGACGTGGAAACATCCAGACCCTTGGATGGAGATCTCTTGCAACTCTCAGAGGGCTCAGCTTCGCAAATCGAGTCACAGAATCCGTCTCAACAGGTTCTTTCTCTCTACCCATGGAATAGGGGTAGCAATGAATTAGTATGTGTGGCAGAATGAGGTCCGTGGAATCTTCTGTGACCAGTTTTAAGTGATCTGTAACCCTGAAGTGCGGAAGCTAAGAATAGAGAGTCCACTTCATAAGCTAAGAGTTGATTTTACCAACTTTGAAGACATATTTCTATCGGTAAAAACATGCAGGGTATGATTTCTTCTTTATTGGTTTATTCTATTACTTTCCTTGCAGATTCTTAAGTGATTTATATTTAACTCGAATGGATATGAAGCATGCACTATTGGTCGTTAGGGCTCTTAATGGGTTAAACTTTTCTACGTAAGTTTGTTTGGCGACCTTGTGTAGGCTTTCAGTTTCCATACGAACACTGGCCCTCAAGCTTTGTCCCGTTATAGTTGCAGGTTGGCAACCTGGAACATCCCAAGGCAGATCTGTCAAAAGACTCGGATTCAAGTGCATCATCACGCCGTTCCAAGGTGATCTCCTTTGGGAGGAAGGGGTTCACCAAGCTTGAGGAGAAGCGTCGCATTGCTCTGGAGAGATTGCGGGAGAAGAGAAGTGAGGCTCCTGAAGGTGGCTCTTCTCGTCACTCTCGTCACTCTGGTAGCGGGTAGATGTGTGTGCCCACATGGATGCAAGCATCTCCGTTCTGTACTTCACGCTGAAGTCTCTCATCATATTCCAGGAGAGAAGACGACGACGACAACAACAATAACAACACCTCTTATGTACTAGTCTTTTTGTGAAATTTAGAAGTAGAAATTAGAAGTGAGCACCATTTTGAGAATAACTCTTTGTAAGATATTCACTGTTCAATATGAGAGAATGTTGGGAGATAATACTGGCCACCGCAGTCTATTGGAATCCAAGAGGGATGTTTTCATTCGGTATTTTTAGCTGGGTGCATGTTACGCCCAGTGGACCTGTGACCAGTGATTTTGTAACGTTGATGTATTCTTTCCTTTGAATACTAAACATTCTAAACCCTATTAACCCCTAAAGGACAGAGTCCGTGACTTTACTCAAACTTGACAGTTCCTCACAAAGTTTGATCAACAATGACTTTGAACTAGCCAATTGCTTTCTTTACATTATAACTAAATCCTTCCCATGCATCTAGGGAGGGATTATACCTCCTACACAAGGGAAGCAATATGCCTTGTTAACAATGTTATGTAAAATGGTTATTTTAAGGAAATAATCAAAATTCTCTAGTAGAATAGAAACCACACTTCATTTTGTTAGTTTAGCTAAAAAGTCAAAAGAAATTGTAATCAATGTCAATATCAAATCTTAACCCCTAATGACCCAAGGGGGTTGTACTTTCAAAATGGGCCAAAATTGTCAAGAATTTGAGCAATTTTTTTGCTCAATTTTTTCTTGAGATTGAATAGAATGGATAGGATCTTGAATTTCATATTGCAAATGAGAACTTCAAATTTCAAATTATTTGAAAACACTATTTAGGAGATATTTAAGTTTGAAGTTTTATTTCAGTCAATGGAAATACAAGGCAACAAACTTTGAAGGAGCATATCTTTGTAAGAATATTTTGAAATGATCCCCTTTTGTGCTTAATGAAAGATAAGAGAGTTTAGAATGTACATGTACAAATTTCACACATTCTAAGCATTTTTCAATTCTTGGCAGAGCTTGCAATGGATGGTGGTCATTGTAATGAGAGTAGTGTTCGTAAGAAAAAAAAGAATGGGACACTTGTCTTCTCCTTGAATTCCTTGGATTTGTTGTTTTATGAGGTGGGCAAGAATCACATTGGTTGGTTGACTAAATTTTCAGTCCACAACCAATCCAAAAACCCCAAAAATAAATTCTAAACTATATTGCATCATTTAACTTTGAAAAATTCTACAAGGTAGAGTTGAACTCAAAATTTGATGAAACTATGACCATAGGATTCACAACCTAGTCTATTTTTTAGAATTAATTTTGATTTGTAAAAACTCAAAATTTGAGAACAAGTAGTTCAAAAAGAGGTACATTGACCTAGAAATGGTCGCTTAGGTCATTAGGGGTTAAGGGAAAAAGTTCAAAGTATTGAACTACACTAAATAGTGTACCACTTTTAATAAACTACCTCATATAAAATTTTAAAAACAACTAAAATGTTTAGAACTTAACTCATTAATGTTAATATAGCATCAATACAGTTGCCCCCCCAAAATGGATGAAAATCATCCATTTTTCAATGTGTACAAAACTTGGTTGACCATCTCAAGTTGAAAACCAAACATCCTCTCCATCCTTCTAGTGTTAAACAATAATATAGCAAAATCTAGGCCTTTTTTTTTATTGGTTTCAAAGAGTTTATATGTTCAACTATCATTTTTTTGAATCAACACATGCAATATGTTTCACTCAATGATATGAAGCCTTAAAATAACAAAGAGCCAAAAGTGCAAATATGTACAATACAAGCATACTATTTTCCTGAAATAATAACAACACTTATAAAAAGAAATAAAATGAGCCGGTCTTTTGCATCGGCCGGTCAGCTTGGGCGACCAGCACGAGGCCACCGACGCTGTGTCAGTCAAGGGGGCGGGTAAGCTGAAGATGGTTTTAGGTTAATCGTCTGTCTCTCATCGTTTGCCCTTCTTCCCATCGATCTCGCTGTCCTTGATGTCCAGCTAAGGATTCGAGTTTCGTTGTTCCACCTCTTTTGAGTTGAACCCGTTCCACCTCTTTTGTGTTGCGAAGGTTGGTTTCAATTCGAGTTGTCTGCAGGTAGATCTAGGTGCAAAACGTACAGGTTATGAATGTTGCTTTAATTTGTTGGTGGTGAAGAACCTGAACCCATTATTGACCTAGAATGAATTCGTGAAGTCTTGATATATTCCGGAACTGTTGATTTGTTTTTGAGTTTGCAGAACCTGACAATGGTGGAGAGATTGTCGACTTGGATGCCTACCACTATGACGGTGCCGGTGCTGGTGCAGCGGTTCGTTAATTGCACTCCTCCTTGTGGATTCTGATCCACTTCAGGATTTTCTGGATCTCCAGTTGCTGGTATAGGTTTTGTGAATTCATGGCCTTTCTGATCCTGAGTTGAGGACCTTACATTGATTATCAAAGGTATGAGGACCGACTCATCGATGACATGCGCGCTGGCTCAAGATACCTCTGTCCGACCCCTTTTCTTTTTTCATAAGACTCCACTGACGACTTCGCTTCCAGATGTTCCACGATCCTCCTTGTTTCTGGAAGCCCAGCTTCTTTCGTGGCACAAATAGACTCACGATTTGGTAATTATGCTGCACTTTTAAGTGAGTTCCCGAAGATCTCGAACTCCTTTCTTGTTGGGTCAGTGCAGGTTTTGGATCGCTTGGCCTCATGGACTTCTGTGCTGGTATGTCTTGCATCGCTCGGCTTGGACCGTGTCAGTACTGGACTTTTGGCATGTGGAAACTGATATCTAGCTAGAGCTTTCAACTTTGCACTGTCTGTCTGTGCATCCACCGTGCCCTTGAAGCTCGATCTTGCTATGATTTTATCCTATTTGGGTTTCACTCTGGGTCGGCGATGGTCATGACCACGCAGATTTCGTCGAACTCATCCTGCCTCCCCACTCCGAACTTGCACATGAATCCCTTACTGTGCAGTACTTGTTGTGATTTGTCTTCGGATTTGTCCAGATGGCAAAACCATTGAAGCCGAAGCTAGCTGCACATGGGACTGTGACCAGGCAAGCCCTTCCGAGTGCACGAGAATCCAGGGTGGTGAAACCAACACCTACAGTACTGCTTAGAACTAAAGTAGTCTGCTGTAAAGCGACTATGTTCTAAATGCGACTACTGTCTAGGAAACGGTGACATGTTGCTTGAAATATTTAGTGTTGGATTACATTTAATGTAATTACCACCCTACTTCACATAACACTAAATCTCAACTTTGGAGGAATTAGTGTAGTATTAAACTTGAATGTGCCGCCTCCATCTTCAGGTTCACCTTCCTATGTTCTTAATGTGTTCTAACACTAAATGTAAACCTTTTCAGATTTCAGATTTACCATAGAATACATTTAGTGTTAGAAATCAGATTTAATGTTATTTACATTAGTAAGGTTAATGCTATTTAGTGTTATGGTTCGTAAATAGTGTTGCTAACACTAAATATACTATTTAGTGTACTGCTTAGAACTAAGGTAGTCTGCTGTAAAAGTGACTATTTTGTAAATGCGACTTCTATCTAGGAAACGGTGACATGTTGCTTGAAATATTTATTAATACTGTCAATGATGAGTTGGGTAGGCTTAAATGGTCGTCTTTAAGAGCAGACTATAGTACCTTATTTTCACTTGCACTCGTGGCCACAGGTATGATTTTTGACTTGCATAGTACAAGTAGCCTGTGAGCTGCGTATTGGTCGTAGCCCTCGGCCTGCTATCTGAGTTCAAGCAGTGTACGTGTAACCTTTCCTTATAAGCTTAGCTGGCACATGTTTCGTACATCGAGGTTGTACATGCTATGGGTGTTATTCAATATTTCTTTCTGACATCATGATCACGTGGATCTTGCAGAGCAGCACAAATGGGATCCATATGTATGGAGTCTTGAAGCCTCTGAAAGTTCGGATGGATTCTTTGACTCACCATGGACAACCATCTGTGATTGTCAGTAGCCTTCGTGAAATTAGAATTGCCAATTCTCGTGAATCGATCACTCGCAATCTAATCGCGAAACAATTGCACCTGTTGATTGGCGACTTTACCTGGTGCCTTTCGTAATCTAAGCTCCATCGCCCCACTGGGATAGACCTTGGTGACTGGCCGGCGACCAGCGAAGGTGCCATTCGGTCCGGCAACACAGCAGCCAAATTTGTGCAGCATTCTTAAGCAACAGAAACTTTAAGATGACCGAGACTTTCACAGCGCCGGCCCCGGCGCGCACCGCCATTGAGAGTTCGCTCGAGGGGCATGTCCGCGCCGCTACCGACGCCATCCTCGCAGAGCAGAAACCGGACGGGCACTGGGTCTACGAGCTCGAAACCGACGCCTCCATACCCGCCGAATACGTGCTGATGGTGCACTACTTAGCGGAGACGCCTGACCTCGAACTGGAGCGCAAGATCGGCGTCTACCTGCGCCGCATCCAGGGCGCGCATGGCGGCTGGCCGCTGGTCCACGAAGGCGACTTCAACATGAGCTCGAGCGTGAAGGCTTACTTCGCGCTCAAGATGATCGGCGAAGACGTCAACGCACCGCACATGAAGCTGGCACGCGAAACGATTCTCGCGCGAGGTGGTGCGGTCAAATCGAATGTGTTTACGCGCCTGCAGCTGTCGCTCTATGGCGTGATCCCGTGGAAGAGCGTGCCGGTGATGCCGGTCGAGATCATGCTGCTGCCGCGCTGGTTCCCGTTCCACATCGACAAGATCTCCTTCTGGGCACGCACCGTGATCGTCCCGCTACTCGTGCTTCAGGCGCTCAAGCCTAAAGCAATCAATCCGCGTGGCGTCACGATTGACGAGCTGTTCCATGAGGACCCCAGGACAGTCGGCGCGCCGGTGAAGGCGCCGCACCAGAAATGGTCCTGGTTCATCGGCTTTTGCATCATCGACATCGTCCTACGTGCGCTTGAGCCCTACATGCCGAAAGATTTGCGCAAGCGCTCCATCGACAAGTGCGTTGCGTGGGTCACCGAGCGTCTCAACGGCATCGACGGGCTTGGCGCAGTATACCCCGCGATGGAAAATTCCGTTAAGATGTATGCGGTGCTTGGGTTTCCGCCGGATCATCCAGACCGCAAGATCGCGCGCGCCTCGCTCGACAAGCTGCTCGTCGTCAAGAACGACGAGGCCTACTGCCAGCCGTGCGTCTCGCCGGTGTGGGACACCGGCTTGGTCGCGCATGCGCTGCTTGAAGCCGGCGGCGAGAAAGCAATCGCGGCAGCAAACCGCGGGCTCGATTGGCTCAAGCCGCTCCAGATTCTCGACGTGAAAGGCGACTGGATCGTGCAGCGTCCGAATGTGCGGCCCGGCGGCTGGGCGTTCCAGTACAACAATGCGCACTATCCCGATCTCGACGACACGGCCGTTGTCGCGATGGCGATGGATCGCGTACGCAGCGACCGTGGCAAGACATTCGACGAATCAATTGATCGCGCAAGCGAATGGATCATCGGACTACAGAGCGAGGACGGTGGCTTTGGCGCGTTCAATGCCGATAATACATATCACTACCTCAACAACATCCCGTTCGCCGATCACAGTGCGATGCTCGATCCGCCGACGGGGGATTTGACCGGACGCTGTCTTTCACTACTTGCACAACTTGGCGAACGTCCCACAACGTCAGAGTCTATTCGGCGTGCAATCAAATGGTTGCGTCGCAATCAGTTACCCGACGGAAGCTGGTTCGGCCGCTGGGGCATGAACTACATCTACGGCACCTGGTCGGTGCTGTGTTCACTCAACGCTGCGGGCGTCGATACGAGCGATTCGATGGTGAGAAAGGCCCGCGATTGGCTGCTTTCCATCCAGAACCCGGACGGCGGCTGGGGCGAGGATGCAACGAGCTACAAGCTCGACTATCGGGGCTACGAGCCTGCACCGAGCACGGCGACACAGACGGCATGGGCCTTGCTTGCTCTCATGGCGGTGGGAGAGGTGGAACATGCAGCTTGCGGACGCGGGGTCGCATATCTCGCTCAAACTCAGCGCAAAGATGGTCTATGGTCTGAGCAGCGATTTACGGGCACAGGATTTCCGCGTGTTCTCTATCTGCGATATCACGGATTTCCTCGGCTCTTCCCTCTATGGGCGATGGCGCGCTATCGTAACCTGAGGAGTGGAAATAGTCGCGTGGTCAGCAAAGTCACTTTATTGTAAACTAGATAAACCGGTGCAGGTGGAACTGAAAGATGTTGTATTGCGAGGGACGACCATGAAGCGCCTGCGCCGCCGCCGCTCCGTCGTGAGCTCGTCGCGCGCTGATCACAGATCGGTGGTGTCCAAGTTTTGTAACTGCGCTCAATCTGTGTCTTTCTATAGGTTCTAGATCTATAGCACTCCTCAGGAAACTTGCAACAACTTCAGATCGAGGCTGGGCAACGCTCCCTCGGCCGCCTCCTCTTTCTCCCGGCCAGCTCTTGGACAGGCTACAGTCAGCCCATAACCTCGCTGATCAGGCAGGGGGCAGGGACCAGGTCGCAGCACCGACTCACGGGGCAGGAGGCGCTGTACCTGCGGGCGTAGCACAATTGCACAAAGGGACGGGATCAGTGGCGGAGCACGGAGCAACTCCGGTTCGGTGAATGCTGGCTCGCCGAATGGAGAGGGAGCTCAGTTGTCAAAGAAGGTTGGTGGTCTTTCTATTCTAATGCTAAAGGTAAAGGTGTCATGACTGATTCTTGCGACACGTTAGAAGAAGGTTTACGATCACCTACCACTTCGGAGTACGAGTGGAACGGGTGGGAGAAGGTCATGCGAGGTTTTAAATAAGTTCCTGGGAAGTCCAAGCGGCTGCAAGTCCCAATGAACAGACCGGAGACACCATCTATGGTAGTTTTCCAATCAAAAGTTGGGGTGGTTTCGAACGTCTCATCAGGTCCTTGGCCATCTTCATCTATATCAAAAAAGGAAAAAAAAAAAAACATCAAGCTCAACCGAAGGGCGGCCGGCGGGAATCAAAAACTCGGGGTAGCATTTACCCCTTCCGAATCCATTCATTTAGTCAGCATAGAGGGCATATCGATAGACGGGTTGAATAGAATCAGAACCGAGTTCAATGGGGTGGAGAGATTGTTACCAGTTTCCACCTCATCTACGACTCTACGCTCCGAACTCCACCTAATGCATCAGGTTCGTTTGACTCTCTTCCAGAGTTCCAGAGCATATGCAAGTCGCTTTGAATTCATGGAATGGTGTAGAGTCAATTTCGAACTACAGCCAAATGGTGGGTTTCTCACGCCTCAACTGGGGCGTCTCACGGGTCCAAAGATACAATGTAGAGGTCGCTTAGGTCTTCTCTACTTTTGGCACAGCGCAATACCCCCAGCAGATCAGAGGGTGGAGGTTCCTCATCAGTGGGGTACGCCAGATAGAGAGGCCATTAGAGGGCCACTGTTGTTTCACCCCTCTCAAAATCTTTGATATGAAAGTGACAATACTCACACAAAACTTTCAAGGTACAAATTGCCCATTGAAGGTAGATAAAATCAAGAATTACTATTGGTCCCTAAAATCTAGTGTGAATGTTCTTTGCTTTCAAGAACATAGACTTAGAAGTGATAATTTAATGAAGTATAGACTTAGAAGTGATAATTTAATGAAGTTTGGGCAGTTTGTTTGACCATGGGTCAACTTTCTATGCAAAGAAGCATCAATTGGCTATGGCTATAATATGGGTGAGGAAGGGGTTGGAAAAGGTGGAGTATGCATGTGGATCTTTTCTATCATACAACACATGGTGGCATTGTTCTTGTCTTTTAGTTGCTTTCTTTGTTCCGAGTGAGCATGTAAAGAGACCCCAAGTGTCCATGGTTGTCATACTGAACAAGTTATTGTTCATTTCTTGTCCTGTAGGATGAGTTATTATTCATCAAATGTACTTAAGAGGTACATTTGATGAATAATAACTCATCCTACAGGACAAGAAATGAACAATAACTTGTTCAGTATGACAACCATGGACACTTGGGGTCTCTTTACATGCTCACTCGGAACAAAGAAAGCAACTAAAAGACAAGAACAATGCCACCAATGATCTGTAAGCATGGAAGTAAGAGAGGGAGTAGAACAATGCCACCAATGATATGTAAGCATGGAAGTAGGAGAGGGAGTTCTACGTGTATTCCACAATGTAGAAGCAATATAAAAGTGCTTTCTATATTTCAATCCTATTGACTCCTCCCACCCACCGATGCATGTAAGGAGTTTCTTAGCAGGTGACTTGTGTATTCTAATTATCTATGCTTTCACTTCAAGTAGAAAGTGGTTGGAACTTTGGACAGAATTATTGGCTACTTTAGACAAAGAGTGCAAGTGAGTGGCACTCAAAGGCAGAAAATTAGAAGTGCTTTGAGTGCTGAAATAAATATTGGGTTGAATATGTACGTCTGGAGAAAAAAAATCATCTCATTTTGAAGGTCTTACGCTCTGCTGGTGTCCGCAAGAAACCATTGTACTCAGTTTCCCGGAGCAATTTGGACGTATAAGTAATTTTAGAGCTTGTACAACTCTAGGAAACTAGGAAACAGTCCTCTTCCTCACGTCGTCCACGTACAAGATTCTCCTTCACGTGGGGCGGCTGCAACCAGGACCACGTCCACACTCCTGGCCACAGCTGCACGCCCCACCCTCGTTCCAGGCTCCTAGACGGCCCTTGTCCCCGCTTTGATTTACTCGGTGTTGCAGCCGGTCTGTCTCAGACTCCAGATGAGTTTGCTCGATCTTCTTGCAGCTCGGATTTCGCGGCGCTCTATTGCACACAGAAGTTCCATTTATTAATTGAAAAGAAGGTCCACATTCGACACTCTGTCAATGCTCAAGACACATAGCCATTGATTCAAGTAGACAGAAAGGAACTCGGACCCAGCCTCTAACTTACAACTCTTCTGCTCTTGCCCTCTCTGCGTCCTAGCTTTGCGCATCTGTTGGTTGCGGACTCTCGAGCTATGGCGTCTCCGCAGCTACGTCCTGTGAGTTTATGTACACAAGAAGGATAAGAGCCTGATCGCATGGGGGGCCCGACCCCGATGTGGAGGTCGGGCTACCTGATGCCCAGGTCGGGTCCCCCAGTGCTCAGGCTTCCGGGTGCTCAACGGAGCTCCAAGCATAACTGTAGTCAGACTTCCTGTTTAACTAGTTTAAAGTTAGTTTGACTGCTTTTTTTACCCAGTTAACTAATTTTAATTTTCCATTTCGGATTTGTGAGTGCTCTTCTTCTCTACCCTGCTGCTCATTAGTTCCCTTGTCAATTTAAACTTTAGACGTATATTTTTCGAAACATAGTCTTTGATGTAATAATTTCTAGTCTCTCTCCATGTACTAGTAATATTAGGTGGTATTTTGCTTGATATTGTGATGTGACAACCTTTATCTTCTCTTTACTATATTGGTACAATTAGGTATTAATTTAGTATTTGTAGCACTCAATTGAAATCTAAAAACTCACCAAGCAAGGTGTTGCCTTGAGAAAGCAAATCGTTTGGGTCCATTTTTGCAAACTCAAGCAAAAAATTCCCAACCCAAAACTCCAAAGAGAAAGAGAGATAATAAAAACAAAGATATTACTTAAGTAAAATAAAGTTTGAGACAAACATGCGAACTAACCCCAAAGTAAGATTGAACTATAGCTTGAACTTTAGTAGGACAAGGAGACAAGTGGCAGATAATTATGTGTTTATTTAGAAGGTCGAGTTGATGGGAAGGAGAGCGGGCTTGAACTTCCTCCTTTCAAGGAGGGTGGAGAGAGGGAGGAACCCGACCTCCACATCCGGTTGCGGGCTACCAAAGTTCCCATGCGGACCCCCCTGTGCTGCCCTGCAGGTCGGGTCGGGCTTGGCCATGCGAACAGCCCCTAAGACGAGGCACTGTTCTCGTGCATGCGACGTTACTCTTGCGTGTGGAATACTTCTGTGCTGCGTCATTTTGTCGTTGGAGTGTCTCCCAACGACCCCAGATCCTCACGGTAGGAAGGTATGTCTTAGATAACCGATTCGCCACGCCAGCGGTGCAAATAGGTTAATCGTCTACATTTTTTAATTGCAACCTTCGATCTTCATGATGCAAGGGTGAAGGAAGCAAGTTGAAATGAAAGAAGGTTATGAATTGCAACTTATAATGGCAATGGTGACGGGTTGCCAATGGAACCATGTCACATTAGCATTGAAAATTCAACTAGTTATGTGGACTTGAATGCATGCAAGTGTGAGTCTGAGTATGGTTCCTTATATTATCCTACTTCAGATTTGGTTGGATTTTGGTAGCAATTGATCAAGTATTTCAGCAAGTAAGTCTTAAGTTGTCATTTTGGAATGTCATGTGAGTGAATTATAGATTTTGGAAGTGTTGTTCTAGGTGCTCTTGGTTTCGTTAGGCTCTTGTATATGGGTCTTGTATTTGGCCTTGGTTTGAGAATCTATAGCAGTTGTTTGTGGGTGAGAATTGTAATTAGATTTAGTAACTTTGTATTGGCTTTGTGTCACATCTCTATTTCTTTGAGGTGTTTGAAGTACCTTAGTGAGCAAAGAGAACCTTGGAGGTGACGTCCCAAACTTTCTAAAAAATAAATATAAAGAGAAATAAGTGACTCATGAGTAAACATGATTCATGGTTAAAAGAACATGGTAGAGTATTTTATGTGCTTGAAAAGTCCTTGAGAAGAAACTTTCAACCATTCCAAAAATGCATGATTTGAATTAGTTGGATAAAAGTTATGGCCGTTCAAAATTTGTGGTATTTTAGCATCGCTGGGATACTTAAAAATTAGGAGTGAGAGGTTTCTAATGAATTCTTCATGAAAATATGACATATAACATATAATTGAAAAGAGAAGAACACAAAAAAATTAAAATGACAAGCATTACAAGATTTTAAGTTATGAATTCAAAGTTATGGCCAAGAGAAGGGCTATGGTGAAGGCGTGATGCCACTCCCAATGAACCTAAATCTTTAGAGGGCCATAACTTTTGTGAGAACTTGTTCAAATGAGACGAGTGAGTAGTCCATCAACATTTATTCATTGCATAAATATCCAGAATGGACTCACATGTGGGATCTAAAACTTCAGATGCAAAGTTACACCATTTAAAAATTTAGAAATCCAAACAAGGTTGTAACTTGATGATTTTGGTTGAAAATGAGTGGTCTTCCAAAACGAACATGGGTTTTGAAAGTCCCTTCAACTCACAAAAAGGATCTACTAAATCTCATAGAAATTACTAGAGGAGGGATTAATTTTCCTCCTCACCTCTTCTTAAAGCCTTAGTGAGTTCCGGTGAGTCAAGATTGATGATGTAACTTCACCACTAGATTTAAGGCAACATGGAACATTTAAGTAAATGTACCATGGCACCAACTAAATGGAGTCCTACTCTTTACCAAGTCATTTCCAATATATTATAAGTTATGAGTCATGATTAGTCATGAGATGAAAGTAGCAAATACACGATGGGCTTAGTATAGAGTAGGGTGACATTTAAGATTGGTTAGCACTAATGGGGAGTAGTGTCTCTACCAAGTGTTTAAATATCAATGGAAGTTCTGCTTTATGTCACCAAGTGACATGTTCAGTGTCATATGCGCAGTATTTATTAATAGTCCCGAGGATTGGGACTTCTCAATATAAGTTGAAAAATTGAATCTAATATTATGGGTACTTAGCATGTGTAGTATTCTTGGGGGGGCACTTAGAGTGTCCATTAAAAACCACGTGCGAACAAAACTTTGGACCCCCTATATATATTTTTGAATTTTAAATAAAATTTTTAAAAAATATGAATAGATTTTTCTACTTTAAATTTTTATATTTTGAATTATTGATATTTTTATTTGTTAATAATAATAAGTTATAAATTTTTGAAGTAAAAAAATACACTATAGAACTGAAAAATAATTTTCACACCCCTATATTATATAAGAAAAAATTGTCTAAAAAATGAACAAAAAATTCCTTAAAATAACTCTCTATTGAAAGCTCATTTTGAGTTGAATATTGATGCAATGGTCATCTAATTTTGTTCTCTAAAAATATTTGAGTTAAAAAACATACTATTTTAGTGCATTTTTAACCTCTTTTAGAAATCATTCCATATTTTATTTGAGTTTTAAATTTTGGGGGTAAAATCCTACAGTGATTAGTAAACAATGCTCAAAATTTGAAGTTAAAATTATAGTTTATTAGAAATCACTTGTTCGCACGTGGTTTGTTGTAGTAGAATTAAGTGCACCCCTAGAGGCAGTATTAGTGAGTTGTAATTCAAGTAACACTGAAAGTGAAGCAATGTGAGTCCATTAAGTTGTAAAAGACCTCTAAAGGCTGTTTGAAACTGTAAAGTGTTACTTGGATTGTGACACTTTGTTGCAATTGTAGTGCAATACTTAAGTTGGAATTTGTTTGTTAATATAAGGCTAGTTGAATATGCTAAAAAAGTGTATCATCCCATAGTCTATAGTGATTAGTTGCAAATTGGTGTAAGAATTTAACTCAATAAATGAATGGTTGTAATGTTGCAAGGACAAAAAAACTTGCAAACAACCATAGAGATGGAGGATTTAGACCTCTTACTAAACTAGTCGGTGGAGAATGTGCACATTGATAGTATTGGCTAGTTCTCAAAAAAATCAGTGGAATTGCTTATTTCATTTGTTTTGGATCTTTCATTATGCAATAATGAGAGATCTACGTCCATTATTGCATTATGAGAGATCCAAAGCAAATGAAACATGTATTGAAATAGTTTCATCCACATCCATGTCCACCCCTTGAGTCAAAACATACATATGGGCTTTTATGGCTTTTTTTACTTAAATTATTCTAACAGGTGCCTAAGTTTAGTCTAATTCACACCTTCTAAGCAATGGACGCTTTGATTATAATATTCTATATCCTAAAACAATTTTAAATCATTCAAAACACATTAAATGTTAGAAATCCAAGGCCTTTGGCTAATTAGGCCAAATGCTAGACTTGAAAATTAAAATTAAATCAAAGCAAAACTACCCTAGCCTAATTTGTAGAATGTATTTTGCCCCTTTTGAAAATGGTAAAATAAATTAAATTTTGACTTTCCTAGCAAAAGATATCTAAAGATGAAGTTCTAATTCTAAACTAACTGAGAGAATTTCATCCATCAAATTCTATCAAATTGGTAGCTTCCAAAAGGTTCTCATTAATTATCTTTTAATTAATCTTAATCTAAAACTTCTACTCTAAAATTACTACTCCCTCCATCCCATAATGATCTTCCTTTTGGCCTTGTTTTTTTGTCCCCAAATGATCTTTTTGTTGCACTTTATGATGTTGAAATTGATCAAGTTTGGCTTATGATTGTTGTTTGGGACTAGAAAAACAATTCTAAGTAGTAGTTCTCCCTCTATCCATGCAATCATCAAGTAAAAAACAAATAAAATGATTGAAGGGATCAATGAACATGGTTTTTTCTTATTTTTGGCATCTCTTTGAGTATTCCCCAATTGAAGTAGATTAAGCTTTGGGAGGCAAAACAAAGTTCTATACTTGGTTTTATCCATATACTAAATGCCCACAAAATGACACCCTGACACTCAACAATTAGGTGCTCATTAGTGTTCTTTGAAAATGCCCAAATTTTTTCACTTTTCAATATTTTAAAACTGCACTTTGAAAAGGGTTCTAAAACTCAAATTTTTTAGGATGGGAAGAAATCATCAAAATCTACTAATTGTGTAAAATAAGTCTTTGAAAAGTTATTTTTAGCCTTAATCCGAAAGATTTTGTTCAACAAAAAGATCATTTTGGGACGGAGGTAGTATTATTATGATTTTTAAATATTTAAATTAGAAAGCAAAAAATTACCTTTCCAACATGGTAAAATATAAAAATACTAACTTCCTAAATAATAAGTTATTAATGGATGAAGTTCGACCTGTAATTGGTAAATTAAGACTTCATTCACAAATTACTTTTAATCAAAATAGGCAAATTCATCTCTAACTTGCCCTAAAAATCCTAAAATTTATTATGATTCTTAAATTCCTTTTTAGATTTTTTCAAAATTCTTTTGGATGAAATTACTAAATTCTCATCCAATTTTACTACTAAAGTTCATCCATTTATAACTTTCTTATTTTTTGGTTGCTTTTTAAATGTGAGATATTTTTAGAACCCTCTAAGAATTACCTATTGTATTCTAAATTGTAAATGAAATTCTAAGACTCTAACCTAAGGGTTAATTTTTAATTTCTTATTTCTAATTCTACTTATAATCAAAAATCAAATGAAAATGATTAAATTAACATACCTCTCCATTGACAATCCTATCAATGCAAATCACGACCATGATCATCTTATAGTAGCCATCACTCTCTATCATGCCTAATTAATTAAAAGGTTTTAGTTTTGTAACACTTTGTCAATTAGTTTTTCTCTACTATTTTTTATAATCCCTATAATTTTAATAACTACTTGAATATTTAAACCATCCTAACATGTCCTAAATCAAATCAAATCTTTAAAATACTATTCCCCAATTGTTTATCAATTTCCCTATTAGTTTTAACCCCCAAAGGACCATTTGTCCCTTTAGGGGACAAGTGGGATTTTGGGTAAGTACCTATGGTCTCATTTTTTGTCTTAATTTTTTGAAACTTTTTTAAAAGATAGAAAAATTGATTAGTTTTGTAGAAATATAATTTATTTTTCAACCGGTGCTTAGGAACAAAAGTTATGCTCAAAACAATGGAGAGGGGGGGAAAGGGGGCAGAAGAGGGGACAACAAAAAAAAAATTCAAAAATTTGAATTAAATTTTTTTTTCTCATAGGTTATATGTTTTTTCTACATAGAAAGCTTTCATTGATTCATTTCATTTGGATTTATTGTCAGAATATTATGGACAATCTTGTTTGGAGGCAATTAAGGTAAATCAACTTATTGTGGTCAGAATTAGGAGTTCAGCCACATGCTATTGCTAAAAATTTTCAATTTTTTCCCACATACAAGCAAATGTGAAAAATAGTGAGAGTAATTGAAATTGTATTTTTTCAACAAAGTATGAATTTGTTATGAATTTTTTAAGTGTTCAGCCCAAAAGGGTTTGTAGATCATTCCATCACCAACAAAATCTAACTCCATAGTGCTCATGTCATTCACCCAAAGCAGTTATGAATATTTTCTAAAAAGGAAGGATTAAAAAGTCATTTTTGACATTGAATTCCCTCTGAAAAGTTGAAGCCTCTTAATGAGGTCACTAATCAATCCATGACTGTCATTTCTTACATGCATTAAGGCCAAAATTTCACATAATGAAAAAAAAAAAACTCCCTGGTTAACCACAATAGGTCATCTAACCACAATGGGCTGGTGTAGTTACGTTTAGATCCTAATCGGATTATCTAAACAAATAGTTTAATTCGTTCCTAGGGAGGCAATTCTAATAGGACTACTTCTACAACGACATTAGAACGTACTAATAAAGGGCTAAAACACACAAGGAATGCATACTTCCAACTAGTATTAATTTAATTCCTCACAATTTCTATAATAATTAATAATTTAATTATTCACTCCACTCTTATAACCACCAAGATTAAGTATCACCCAATTGGAATTGATCTTTAATCTTCAAGTTGGATTCTTTCGTCTTTCCACCAAATCGGAATTGGTGCTGCTGCTAGTACAGGCTCACTGCGGCACTTTAACTCCCACTTTGGAACAATCACCTATCAGCCCCGCAGTTGTCACCAAGACAGGAAACCACCATATCTTCTTTCGCCAACTTGGTCTTCATGTCTTTATCTCCACGACTTGGCTTGATGTAATTTTTATCACCGCCCATTAACACTTCTTACACACCGATTTGAAATCAACCTTAACACTCTGCATTCTTCCTCATCTTTCCTTCTCAACTTGGATAATTATCTTCTTATAAACACTCACAGACTCTCCAAATTGTATATATCACTCTCTCCTTTACTAACTTGGAATTCTTATTTTTATTTTATATATATATATTTTTTTTATCACAGTCTTCTCTGATTTCCTACTTGGATAAATTAATTTCTCACACCCATTCGGAAACTCTCAATTTTGAGACCTATTGCTTCGGCTTCACAAACCAACTCGGGATCCTGACTTAGACAACATTCAAACTTTATAAAACCAATTTGGATAAGCACTCATGACACCATGCATTCCACATATAGACACTCAACCCTCCAATTCTGTTTCACTCCCAGACAGCCAAACTCCAACTGGGCAGAATCAGCACTATGATTGAACCTCCAAATTGAGCTCATACACACAACATACATGCCAACCACAAGGAACAACAATTCGCTTTCAATCATTCTTTATTCAGCCGAATTGGTGACATATCACCGTTCTACAAAAATAATGTTTCACTGACTGATTCACTCCAAATTAGCTCACTGCTTCATATAATTCCAATTTGGACGCTCCAAGTGCCATGTCCAACTGGGTCCATCACTCTGTAATTATTTCTCAAAATCTCCAACCACTCAGCACTATAATGCTAAATATTCCAATTTGCTTCACAGACAACTACTACCAATTTGGACAAACAACAATCACGTCCAAATTGATCTTCCGTTCAATGAATCTCATTATAACTTCCTAATAGGTTAGCATCTTTATGCATAAATCCTAATAGGTTTCAATTACAGACATCTTCCTGACTCTGCTTCACTAACACTCCGATTTGGACTTAAGCTCTTCTGCTCCACCACTGTAAACTTCCAAATCGGTTCTTCACAGCCACCACTGCAAATAATCGCACAGTCCTCCGGACAACTTCCAAATTACACACAGACTCACCAATTCGGACTTAAGCATTCACACATCTCATCCCAAATTGAACATTACCATCATATCACATACACACACAAATACCAATTAGAACCACTCGTCCTCTTACAACCAAATATACACAAACAACGAAAATACACAGCCAACTCGGGGCTGGGACTCGCACTGGCATACTCTCAACAGTGGGTGCCTTCCAAATCGGAAAACTCGACTTTAAAACCCCAAGCCAGGCAGTTCCTTAACCAACTTGGCATCACCTCAAAACTCGCAAACTGCCCATTAGGAACCTCAAAAATAACCGTCCCTCCACTACACACACAAATTCCCAAATTGGCACCTGCAACACCCCGCGCAACCCTAACTGCCGACCACAGGCAAACCAACTTGGAAACCACAACAGCTCCGACCTAGTTGACTACAGACAGTTCCTACTTGGACAAAAACGCAGAACATTCCAACTTGGAATTGTCATCCTGCATTACAAATAGGAATTACCCTCAGACAACCCAAAACTGCCTTCACTCTCCGAATTGGCTTCCCTTCCAATCCCATCACCGTGGCTCATGCTTGACTGCATCCGGATAAACACTTCCAAATTGGTTAATAACATCCAAAAATCACCCATTTGGAACACCAATCAAACAAAACATAACTAAAACCACATAAAAACACACCAAAAAATGACACTAAAAATCCGAATAGGTTATTTACAGCTGGTTTACCTTAGAGCATCTTCTTGAAAAAATAAAAAATAACTAGTGGGATACATATATGAATGCAATTTTACAATTTAAAAAAAAAGTAGAGATATTAATAATTTAGATTTTCCTTCTATTTCATACCTACTTCTACTCAACAATTTCTTAAAGTATAACTTTTTTTTTAATTTTTTTTCCTAGATTGTCAAATCAATTTTCCACCATAAAGATTTAAAGCTCAAAACTCTATAGTGCAAAAAATTAAAGTTAAGAAAGTTCAAAGTCAAATAATCTAATCCCCTAATGAGCTAAAAAAACTTACTTTTTTTTACTTTAAACGCAATTATCTTGCAATCTGTGCAATCAAAATTTCAGAAATTTTTTCCACACATTCTCATAATAGTTAGGGGTAAGATCCTACAGTTAGATATGCAAAAAAAAATCAATTTTTTTTGCTTTTTACTATGAAAATGGCAATTTTGAGTATTTTTGGGTAGAAAAAAGGCCTTGGTCCTTTAAGGGTTAAATTTGGTTTTGTCTTCTTTTATTTGTCTTATTAGGCCTAATAAAATAATAGCCCCTAGCCCAATAGCCCCTAATGGAATTCAATTTAATAACTAGCAAATAAATTAGATGAATAGGAAAATGAATCAAAGTCTGAAACAAACAGGGAAAATTTAACAAATTCTGGAATTTTCAGATTCCATAAATATGAATTCTGGAATTTAGGGTTTAGGTGGTTATCAATTTTCATTGGTCACTACTAACCAACTACAGCATAACCGTCTTGCAAATCTATACTTTTTTATCATGTATACTACATAATAGTACATGTATGTCGGCTACCCACCGATACTTTTGTCGATGTCTTCAGGTTTCAATCAAGGCTTCTAGCAATGTCTTCAAAATGTTTTTTTGGTCCATAAGTCTTGAATAACTCCATAATTTGTTAAATCACTGATAAACTTGTGGGGTCAATTTGTAATAAATGCAAATATTCTCTCAAAATATCTCACCTTCCAACTTTTAAGACTTTTTAGTTGTCACTTTTAAGTTTTCTTGTTCATTAGGTTGTTAGGATTTGAGATGTTTGATGTGAGACTTGCAACTATGAGAGTCTAGACTTCAATAATGAGAACATTTAAAAAGATTATACTTACTTTAGTGTATGAAAATCATAAATTTGTATGTAAGGTGAAGCCACCCATTTCTAACCAACGCCCCATCAACAATCAATAGGGCGGGCAATAGGGTGCAGTATTTCCAACTAAGGTTAGAACAAATTTCCAAACGAAGTTGGGAATGTTTTTTTTTCTTTTCTTATCAAAGTTTGAACTATTTAGTTCATGACACATGTTCCAAAGTAGTGAGCAAGAAAGTAAGAAGCAATAAATAGGAAAGTAGTTCTTGAATGATCAAAATGAAAAGAGTCTAGACATTGGCTTACGGTCAAAACTACTTTTTGCCTCCCAAAGTTCATAGTAATTTCAGTTCAAGCAATAAAATTACAAAAATTTTTGCAATCCTCGTCATTTCTATCAAATGAATGCAACTACAAAAATATTTGTTTTTTGCCTTGTACTACTCCAGATCATGTTCAGAATTGCTTATTTGATTGGTTATGGATGCCTTCACCTTAACCCCTAAATGCCCAAGGCACCAAAATCTAGTGTTTGCAAAGCTTTGAAGTAAAATAAAACCTAACCAAGTTGCTATTTTTAGTTGTTTATATTTTTGGAAAGTTCATCTTGAAGTCTAATTTTAGCATCAAAAATCCGAACTTGAAAATAAATGATAGTGATGGCCTGTAATTCAAATCGATTTGATCTGGATGTTTACTTACCTTGCTCCTTGCTTGCTGATCCTACTCAGTCACCTTTCAATTCTCCGATCCTCTTGGTATGACACGTGGCACTCAGGGATTGCCTGAGACCCCTCTCCTTGGATGCTATTGTGTCGAGGCGCCATTCGCCGAGACCCCTACATTGTTCCCCTGACTGCGTTCCCAGTTGTTCCTGACCGCTCCCAGCTGACCGTGTTCTCTTCACGGATTGGTTCAGTGGTCCTTGATTTTGAAGGGAAAAAACTGTATATAAAACTACCACCCACTTTGATTAGCTTCATACTAATTGACACTAATTCTAAAATTTAAGACTTAATTACCCTCCTAACACAACACTGCCGTATAACTACTCTTTTGGGGTTGGTTTTTTTGGTTTTTTTGTGTGTGTGGGGGGGGGATTTTTCAAACCTCAAGACTCACTTAACACACTCCTAAATTCTAATGTTTTGGGGGCTTTTAATTGTCTTTTCTTCGAATTCTACCTAAAAGCAAATTCTATCTAATCATGTAAAATTCCACAACACTAAGTAAAAGGAAGAAAGATGAGAGATGTCACTATATTGGGAAGGAGAAGACAAAACAAACCTATGAGCTTTAAATACTCAAAGCAAGTCAAATCTTCACCAACCAAATTGCACCTGTATTATAGTGATTGGAGGAAACCAAAAGTTTCCATCTCAATGAATAGCCCTTGTCCACATGGAAAGGGCCACATGGAAATGGTTTAGTTTAACCCCTAAAGCCTTGAGGGTGGGTTTTTTTTTTTGTCAAAAACCACTCAAAACTACCACTTTTGCTGCATTCACCTAAGAAAAGCAAAAATATACCTTTTTCAAAAATTTAACTGTAGGATTTTGTACTTAACTTATCTAAAAACATGTGGTAAGCATTTCATCAAATTTGACTACATAGATTGCAAGATATTTGCATCCAAAGTGAAGAAAACAAGTTATTTGCAACTTGTTTGACTAGATTTTTTGGCTTTGAATCTTTTTAACTAAAAGTTTTTGTACTATTGATTTTGATTTTTAAAGTATTTTATGTTGAATAGTTGAGTTGAGAATCTAAGAAAAAAATTCAATAATTTTTTTTAAAATTTTCACTTGTTAAAAAATTATTAAATAGAAATAGGTTAAAGATTGAGAGAAAAAACAAATCATTAATAGCTCTAAGATGAACTTGAAATACAATAATCCCAACAATGAGATTGTTTTAGAAAGCAAACCTAACCTTGTCTAACAATTTGTTTTGAAAAATTGTCAAAATTTGCATTAAAAAATGAATCCTATAAGTTATTTTTTCAAGAATATACTTAAACAGCCCAAAAAACTAAAATTATCCATAACTTTCTTGTCACTAATCCAAATAGAATGAATCAAAGCTTAAAATGTGAACGAAAATATAAAATTTTGGAAAAAAATTTTAAAAATTATTTTGATATTTTTTTATTTTTTTGTGCTGCCCGCTGACCTCCATTTTTGACTTATTGTGCCATAACTTTTTTCTTCTGGGCACTAATTGAAATAAGAATTATATATCCTAAAAGATCTCACAAAACCACACATCCTTAAAAAAAATTCAAAAACATTCACTACAAATTGAGGCAATAGGAACCTACTTGGATCCAAATTGTCCCCTGATGGGACAAACAATCCTTTAGGGGTTAAATACTTTCTAGCCCAAACTTTTAAGGTCAAAGCTTCACCATGTGGGGGCAACTCTAGCAAATTTTTTGTGGAAATGGTAACAAAAGGTATCCCCTATAGTTTTGAAGTATTTTTTTTAAAGTAAGGTTTACTTATTTAGTGGTTTGACCAACACTTTAAAAATGATAGACCAATACTTTGTTGTACAACAAATTTTGGCCAAATTATAGTTTGGAAAACTTTTGGCAAAGTCAAAACTTCACCACATTAAATTTTTCAAACTTAGTACCCATTGTAATTCCCACAATTTTAAGTTAGTACATGGCTACAAGTCAAGGACTCTAGGGAGATGCCACTGAATTGGAGAATGTCACACAAGGAGCTAGTACAATGTCATGGAATGATTTAAAAGCAAAATAACTTAAGAAAATTGACTATAACAAGACTTTGAGAGACTACCACAAACAACTCTCTCCAAATGACTCAATTTTTTTTTAAATTAAGAATTTGGGGACCAAACTTCCCAAATTCAAACTTAAAAAAAATGTTAAGGTTCCAATTGATGGAATCACTAGAATTTGGTTGGGAGGTCCTTAAGTGTTAGTATGAAACTTAGAAAACTTAAAGGAATTAAGAATTTGGAGGACCAAACCTCCCAAATTCTAATAAGCTCAATTTGGGAGACTAAACCTCCTAAAGAGTAAAGTAATGAAATCAATCCACTTGTAGGGACCTCCACATCCTTCGAGAGTATGAGTACATACTCAGCAAACAAAAAAAATATAAGAATGGCTTTACAACCTTGAATATCACATTGACAATGTGTCAACAAGCAAAAATCACAAAAATGGAGGAGGGGATACTGGAAACAATGGAAGAGAGGCCCTTTATACTTTCCCAAGGCCACCCTTTCCCTTGTTTACCAATTGATATTTTCCCAAATTACCTAGATATTTTCCTAAGTTATAGACATTTTGGAAACTAATCCTAATTAATCTAAATATATTTAAAAAACAATCTTTCAATTGTTTAATTTTGGATTTTGCATTTAATATTTGAGATCATGCCCAAATCAAATCTTTGATTTTTTCTAAGATATTTCTAAAAATACCTTTAAATCATTGCTAATTATGCTAAAAAAGTCAAATCTACTACTAGATCCTCTCTATCTTTTAGCCTTTTAGGGAACAACTCTAAATAAAAAATCAATTGTACCATTCTATCCACAAGGTCCTAATTACCTGGGGGTGCACTTAGTTCTACTACAACAAACATGCAAACAAGTGGTTTCTAATAAACTATAATTTTAACTTCAAATTTTGAGTATTGCTTACTAATGACTATAGGATTCTACTCCCAAAATTTCAAACTCATGTAAAATATAGAATGATTCAACTCAAATTGAGCTTTCAATAGAGAATTGTTTTTAGGAATTTTTTGTTTATTTTTTAGACAATTTTTTCTTATAGGGGTGTGAAAGTTATTTTTCAGTTCTACAATGTATCTTTTTTACTTCAAAAATTTGTAACTAATTATCATTAACAAATAAAAATATCAATAATTCAAAATATAAACTCTTAAAGTAGAAAAATCTATTCATATTTTGTTCATTTAATTTTATTTAAAATTCAAAAAGTATATAGGGACCCAAAATTTTGTTTGGACACTAACATCAAAAAAAGGAGGAGTGCACCCCCAAGCCTAATTAGCCACAAAATTTCCCACTCTCTACTTCCAGGCCATTCCGTTTCATAAAAACCACTAACAGTAATTTTTTTTAAATAAAAAATTCCAACTATTGAAATTTGCATTTTAAAAAGAAACTAATTAACAAGGGTTGTCTAGAAGGTTCACATGAGTAAGAAAAGTATTGTTATTTACAACATTTGGATATTGTAAGCCCTTGGTATGTTGGTCAATCCACCGCCTACTTCTAAATTTTCTTGGAATTCAATGTTGTTGTTGCCAGTTCTGGTATTTGCCAATGTCAAGATGCCTCCAAACTTGGTGGGGTTCTTTATTAGCACAAATAAATCTATTTTAATTTTTAGTGGAATTTTACTGCAATATGGGTAATTTTTATGAATTTACGAACATGTTTAAAGGTAGTTGAATGACTTCCAACAAAGTCATTGAGGTATTTCAGAAAAATGAAAAAAAAATTGGATAACTTTAAGGAAGTTTCCAAAATCAAAGTGCAAGTTCAATTATTTCTTTGCACTATTCATAAGGAGTCTAAAATTAAATACTCCTTTATAATTTCCACCCAGAGAGAAAATCATTCTGGTAACAAGGAATCTTGAAACAACTAGCTCTGATGTTAACTCTTGGCATGCTCTTAAGCTAAAAGCACCTCTCTATGTGCTCCTGTCACTTCTCCCTTCGCCTCATTTGCATTCTAGCTCAATATTTCAAAAATTACTGGTAGATAAGAAATGACTAATCCAAATTCTTCATGAATTGGATGGTAATTTTTCCTAGACTCTCTAAACCTAAAATGGATTGTTTTCATTTAGCGAATTTGCTTCATATACTTTTTAGGGCTAGTTTTAGCATGGGACAAGACACTAGGACTAGCTAACTTTCTGACTCTAAATTCTCTTGGAATTGATTAATCAACTTTTCAAACTTTTAATTAGATTTTAGCACTATAAGAAAACCTTGTTTTAGGTGACATTCAAAAAAACAGCCGACGTCAAAGGGAACGAATTTTAGGTGACGTTGAAAAAAACAATCTGTATTTTTCATGTCAATAATGATGTCCAATGGAACATTAATGGAGATAATTGTTGATAGAAAAACATAGGTTGTTTTCTTCAACGTCACCTAAAATCCGTTCCCTTAGACATCGAAAATTTTGGTTTCTTCTAGTGTAGAAATGGAAAAACAAGGTGTTTTAAGCATTCTACATTTTTAAAAAGACCCCTCACTGTATTAGTAGAGACTTCTACCAAATCTCACTCAAATTCTCTTTTTATGCATTTTTTCACATAAATATGTTCAAAACTAGACAACCCCCCTCCCCCAAAAAACCTAAGTTCCAAGTGCCAACTTAAAGGCTTACCAATCACCTTGGAATATTTAATTGATAATCCCTCAATCTCACAAAATGATATGACTGAAATCCATGGATTAGTGATAGAGCCATATGGAAAGTAGTTTATTAATAAAACAAATTTGTTAATGAGTCAAAGAAGTAATAAACAATTAAGTAGTCAATGAATAATAAGCACTTAAGCAATCAAAGGGAGTTGTCATTACCTAATTCAAAATTGAATCCAACTGTGCAAAATAGGGAACCAAGGTTTTATTTTGGTATAAAATTAAAATGGACATCATCACTAGAAGAAAATTGCGTTCCAACGTTGTTTAAACTGTGTTGGGAACTACATAACTTGTCATATGGATTTTATTGAGTTCCTAGTTTCTAATGCTGAAATTATGCGTTGGAATGCACTTCAACGCAAATTGTTACATTGAAAACTACATTCCTATGTAGAATTTTATGGGATAGAGGATATGGGATGACGAGTTCAAATTGAGTGGATCTTATAATTACTTGTTCAAATTTTCTAGGATTCCAAGAATGTAAGGGAGATTTCACATTTGACTTATGCTAAATTTGCTTAGCAAGACATTTAGGCATTTTAATGATGCAAGACTTCCCAAATTGCCACTTAAGCATAGGCATTCATTTTTAAAAGCCATTAACAAGGAGTGTCATAGTTGGCCCAAATATAAAGACAATTTTAGAGTTGCATTTCAAAATTCTAGGAGGTAGTTACTTTGAGAAAAGAAGAATCATGTTGTACTCAATTTGGTATAACAAATCTGTAAATTGCAAAATAATAATTGTGAAGTTGAACATCCCCGAATGTGGAATGCATTGCCCAATCACACAAGGAAATCTTATTGTGCAAATGCATCAATATTTAGCACAAAAGAATCAAAAATTAATTTCATTGCTCAAGATGCAAGAGTTGGGTTTTGCATCATGAGATCCAAAGATATGCACATAGGCACATCAAACACATTGACAAAAGGATGACTCAGTCTATTAATTTAGTTTCGATCCTTTGAAGAACTCAATTCAAAAACATCACTTTCTACAACACCTCACATTTGCTAAAAATTTCTTCACCACACTACACCTCAATTTTACAAACAAACTCTGAGAATTTCAACCAAAAAAAGTCACATAGTCATAGTGTCAAAACTCCACAAAAGTCAAGACAGCCACTTCAATTGTTCAAATTCCAACTAGATCATCTAACGACAAACCTTAGGCTACAAACAAACAATACAAAAAAGACAACATATCAACAATTTGGATGGATAGTGAATACTATACTCTGGCTAAACCCATAAATCCAAATTCTAAAAACCTTGAAGAGCCCCTCCCAGTCTCAAAACTCCACAAGGATCACAACAACTCAACAACTTCAATTGTTCAAATTCCAACCAGACCATCTAATTCTAGCTAAACCCTAAACCCCACATTGTTATCCTTAGAGAACTAGAAAAAGAAACTCCTAAAAAACACAACTTATCAATCCCTCATAGTTTCGAAACTCCATAAGAATCACAATACAATTGTTTGAATTCCAACTACAATAGACCATCTAGCATCAACAAACCACTTGAGAAATTAATCGTCTTCATTGACCCTGCTTCCAAACAAAAATGAATAATAGAAATTAACCTCCTTGCATTATAGGGTAATTTAGAATAAGCTATAGTCTATATTTGCTTCTAAAATTTTTCATGAGTGAATCTAACATCATATACTTATGAATGGTCAAAATATTCATTTTAGTGTTGATAAAAAATTTTATTCCAAGAAGGGCTCAAAGTCTGCTCGTCCTATTTTTTAGGAATGAGAAAAAAATTCTTACTTCAAACGTTATAATCTTTCAATCCAATTGGTCAATTGGGTTGAAATTTTTTCCACACATTGCCTTAATTGTTTAATACACTTTTGTATGTTTGAAATTCAAAAAATAGATTATTTTTAATTTTGAACAATGCTCAGATAAGCCATTGACAGCTGGTCCAAACCATTTAAAAATTTGCTTACTTATTTTTTAATGGCTTTGATGACTTATCTGTCAACTTAAACCGTTGGACAGACAAGCCATTGACGGCCGGTCCAAATCGTTTAAAAAATTTGTTTACTTTTTTTTATGGCTTTGATGACTTGTCTATCAATTTGAATTGTTGGACGGATAAGCTATATATATATATATTTCTTGACGAACATTGGGGTTGAATCTTAACATTTTGTCAATTTAACAGATGTCTAAACATGATGTGACACTAAAAATCCTAATCTACATCTAAATTCATTGTACAATAAAACTTTTGCATTGCCCTTATTTGTCAAGACTAATTTATTAATAAAAAATTCTATACATCCTAATCATATATATATAATATGTAGTGTTACATGGATTCTATAGTAGCCCTACATATTATATAAAATTTTCCCACTTCAAACCAAGGGATGAGAAAATAAGAGATTTTTCAAAATCAAGGCTCTCATGAATTTCATGAGCACGTAGTGGCACTGCTAGTAGTCCTATGAATGTGGACTAAGCCTAATTTTGAATAGTTGAGGCATAATACCAAACTTATGCCTAGCAATGTGATCTAGGGGACTTGGAAATGTTGCACATGGACATTTTGGATCCAAGGGATGAGAAAATGAGGGATTTTGGAAAATCAAGGCTCTCATGAATTTCATGAGTATGCACGCATTGACACTCAAAGGAAGCTATGAGTATGTCTACAAGTTTCAAAAACCCTTGAAAATTTAGGACTTCTCCTATGTCTAGAACAACGTACGTAGATGTTTTCCTATGGAAAATGACTATGGCCACAATCCCCGAATTAAGAGCCAATGGCTATTGTCGGGTGTCTCGGATTCCATAATTTATTGAATTTTGGCTACACCTTTGGACTCTCCTCGTCAAGGGCCACCAACGTCATCTCTAGCTAAGTTTTCAGCTCGATCTCCTTCAGATGCATTTCTTTTACCGTGAAGGTAGACCGGCAAGGGGAAGTGTAGTCATCAGTATCCAAGTCGCGCATTTACTAATAAAAAATGAAATCCACAACCTGTGGAATCAATGCATAAAGTTGGAGAACAAACTTTATCAAAACTAGAGCACTCCTCCTCGAGAACATATAGTTTGCTTCCGAGTTTATTTGATCCTTCTTTCCTCGAAAAAGAAAATCCGTGTCATAAATTGATCCAAAGTGACTTCTTATTGTTTTTTCTAGAAAGAAAGTATCTTTACCCACAAACTTGGCTGGTTTTTATAATAAGACTGGAAAGGATTGGCACTTGTTGTTATCTTCCCAGATATGATAAACTTGCTCTAACGAGGGCTTCCTACATTAGCATTAGAAAATGGTGAAACCAGACCTATACCCCGGGATTTCTACTGAGGTTCGTGTGGAGATTTCCAAAATGAATGTCCCACCAGTCCAAAAGTTGGCCCTTTGGTAGTTCATCAAAAAATTAGGGAGTACTTGGGAGTGAGTAATGAAATATCTGGAGTTACAAAGCATCCCCTCTAGAGGCTCAATTTACTCCTAATGTATACAAATCGGCCGAGGAAATCTCATAGGTGTTTAATTGAGATCAAGACGCACAAAGCTGAAGGTTGCAAGACAAATTCAATGTGATCAATCACATTGTAAACACTTGGCCCGTAGAAGACTATATTTGATTTTAACAACTTGGATTACCAACTTTAGGACCTAAATAGGTGAGTGTCTTTTTTCCCTTGAAATAGCAAATATATCAAGTGCGGCTCAACTCAAATAGTTTGGGGAGATTTAAAAAATCACTTTTTTCAAAAATAAAAATTTGAAATTGGTTTTCTAGATTTATATATAGATAGAAAGCGGATTTTTGAAACTTGTAGGTAGTGACCAACATGCCATCAAGGCGCATAGGAAATAACATTTGAGTGTGATCACAATTCAACCACCATCAAGACGCACAGGAAATAGCATTTGAGTGTGATCACAATTTAGCCACCTTGCCTTTGAGCATCAAAGTCAATTCACGTGAAAAGTTTTGGATCTTCTCGCAATTGAAATGTCTTGAAACATCCTGCTGAAATCGCAGTTGCATTGCTCATTCATAGCATCCACTTACATATGTACAGTAAGTTTTTCTAGTCCTATAGAAAAGCAAAAAAATAATTAGAAAACATTCACCAAAAAAACTAGGACGAGCTCACTATGAGTATGTCTACAAGTTTCAAAAATCCTTAAAAATTTAGGATATGGAAACCGTTTGCTTGTTGTTGTAGTTTCTATCTGAACTCTCCATCATCTCTCTTGATTTGTCCATGGTACGTCTGATTTCACTGCTTGTTCAAATCCAAAAATGCTTAGCTCTTAATTCGGGGATTGTGGCCACAATCATTTTCTATAGTGTTTGGGAGTTATAACAATAAACTTTAGAAGTCTACCACATGTCACAAAAATCACTTTGTACATCTAACTAGGTCATCTTGTGACTTTTTCTCATCAATGCCATAATGGTCCGAGAACTCTATAATTCTAAAAAGGGGGATTGTGGCCACAGTCATTTTTCACGGGGAAGCTCATAGGTGTTTGTTGAAACTTGTAGACATACTCATAGCTTCCTTTGAGTGTCAATGCGTGCGTGCTCATGAAGTTAATGAGAAGAAGAATAAAACCATGCTTGTTCACACTTGTGTTGCTTTTGGATTATTATTGATCATGTTAGGCGAGTGAAGCATGATTGAGTTTGTGTACCATCATGGCATTGATGAGATTTTTCAAAATCAAGGCTCTCATGAATTTCGTCCAACATCCACTTCTTGAAAGCAATGAAGAAAATATCCTCCCACACATTGTACAACAATCCCTGTCACATGCCGACAATGCTCCCCACCACATCTTTGGCTAGAATCTTATAAATTGAGTCATTGAACTCATAAGCTCCATTAGTAAGGAGCTCCTTTATGAGTTTTTTCGTGACTCCCACTGCATTCCAATCTGTAGACGGAAAAGTATATTCTTCACCTTGTTCAAGAGAAGCAACCCTTCTTTATAAAGGTTTGAAGCTAGTACAAGTGGTTGTTGGGGGAGTTAATCTTGTGCTTCTGCCCTTGTTCAGCAATGCATTGGAAATGATGTAGATCTTTCATGTCAAAATGTCCGTCAATATCGGTCTAAATGTATCCAAATCACGTTGGGATCCAAATCCTAATTTTTTTTGGATGGCCTTGACATCTTGTTAGTCACTTAGACAATTTGACTATCAATGGAAAGGACGGACCATCTAAGATTTTTTAATTTAAGAAAAAAATTAGGATTTTGATAGACTTTAGGGTTGGATCTTGATGTTTTGTCAATCATGTCCATCTAAACATGACATGACAGTGACAACCATGGCCAAAAGGCACCTACTCTAACCACTTCAACAATGGCTCAACATAAATGACCTCCACCACGTCTCCACTAGGATCTATGAAAGAGAGGTTTTTGAAGTCATGGCCGATGGCATTGAGGTCCAAGGCCAAATTGTTAGCATCATTGTTAGAGATCTTGGCATTGGAAGTGCCCAATCTGCCTTTGGCACTCCTTTTCTTTAACTTATTCCTCTTCAACATAGTGAAAAAGTGCGAGAGATAAAGGAAAGAAATAAGACTAATAAAAAAACGACGAGAGTACAAGAGAAAAGAAGCAATTGTTCATGACAGAGGGAAGGTTGATAGGTTTAGGATTTGGACAATGGCAAGTCACACTATATTATAGATAACTGTTGTAAATATCCTAGCATAATAGAATATATTTTACTTATAAATGTAGAATGTCTTACTTAAATATAAAATACATTCTATATTTAAAAGTAATATTTTAATATAATATATAAAAATAAAACACTATATGTTTCTATATAGAATTCATATTATTTTTATTTTTATCATGTCTATTCTTGAAAAGTCTATTTACAAGTATAGACAACTATTAAGGCAATGTTTTCTAAGTTTTGAATTTTATCTTCAAATTCAAACTCTCAACAAATACATGTATAAACATTTGACAAGACTAAGGTTCTTTAATTGATAATTTTTATTCTTAGAAAGTCTATTCAAATTTTAGAGTTGGAGACAATTAAATAGGGAAGATTTTCCTAATTTATAAATTTATTTTAATCTTAGAATCTTGACACATGTTTAAAAATTTGACTAGAGGTTTTTATTTGATGGTTTATATATCTTTTGGAAGAGAACTTAGAATTGAAGACATATTACACTAGAAGAAACTTGTGCTTTTATGATCTACGGATTTTTTTGGACATCCAACTATTTTTATTGTTTTTTCAGACATCTTGATCTTCTCTTTGATATTATAATTAACATAAAAATAGTTGGACATCCAAACAAATCTATCACAAAGAACACGGGGTTCTTTTAATGTTATGAAGAAAAAATCTTACTCCATTACCAATAAATGAACATTCCAATTGGCAACCAAATAGCCAAACCCATAGCCATCTTCTACCATTGGTCTAAGTCAACATGAATATAGTCAAGCACAACCAAAATTCACCTCAAAGTTGTAATGGCCATGGAATAGCTCTACTCAAAGGATCACAAACTTTGTTATTACAATAAAAAACAAAGCCCTCACTATTGCTAAGGCCTAATGCCTCATTGCATTGCCTCTAATAGCTTATTCTCCATTCTAGTCAATAGCAAAATATTCCACGATGTCAATTTATACAAATTACTCAAGGCAATTGTAGAGGATAGCTTTTACAAAGGATACATCAATTCGAGTACAAAAGGCTACAAGTGACACCTACAACTAACTCAAACAATTTCTTCAAAAATAGGTATTAAAGATTGAAAAACAAAATATCATAGTAGAGATTACATTTTTTCTAGCTCACAACCATCAACAACAATCAATTCACTTAGAAAAGGGTAATTTAATGAAATTGCCTAGTGCTTATCATCAAGACTTTGAACCTCTAGAACAAGCATTAGAGAGTCTCGAAGCCCACCTTGGTACCAAGGACATGATCGTTACCATCTTATTCTATCCAACTATCTATCTTATGAATAAAGAAAGTGGAAGCTTCAAAATTGGTGTAGTGCAAATGAATGCCTTACCTTCATTAGGGGGTACTCTAGTTGTTATAAGAGTTGTAAAGGATGGCAAGAAACTAATCTAACTTTCAACCTTGGAAAGGCATTTCTTCAATGGATTTTTTAATATTACAAAAAACGTCCATTATATCCTTCATTATATAACTAAGGTTTGTACATAATTAATTCAATCTAGTACTAGCTTAATTTGCAAGTAACTTGTGTCATGTTGGCAATGGTTGAAAGTGGTATAAAATCCTTTGTGGCACTATTAATATTTTGTCACTAAGGCATATCAAGATTGGATCTTTTTTGTTTTTCTATTTTTTTGTGAGGGTGGAATATTAGGCTTGGGTCCCTACTTTTGACTTTCATTTTATTTTAAAATTAAATAAATCAATATTCTTTTGCTTTATTTGGGCAATTTTGTGAGGGACAACAATCTTTTTACATTGTTGTTCTCTTTTATTTTGTATGACATCTAGGGTCTACCGGTGAAGTTGTTACAAATAAAGAGGAAACACCTAGAAAGTAGACTCCATCAAAGTGCATTATTGTGTCTTTTGTTCTTAAGATGGTTGATGTTGATCCACGTGTTGATCATCAAGTACTAGTATTTGATACTAAATACATTTTTTTTCTTTGAAATCACAACATAAATTCTTAAAAATAAACATAAAATTTTGAATATTCAAAATATCATAAAAAAAAATAGTTAACAATTATGCATGAAACTTCCTTCATAGATAAATAAACCCCAAAGAACATTACAACTAGGGTATTTCAAGTCAAGTATGCTTAAATTGCTCCATTTTGATAGACTCCTTAAACATTGAGGTAGATATTGGGATTTTCAATGTAAAGGCAATGACTCTTTTCAAGGTGGAGACACTTGTAGAGCACAGAATCCTTCCAACTTCAAAAATTTATAACTATTTTTACACAATAATTTGAATAATATAAATCAAAAGAAGCTGAATGCAACTTTTTATTTCTCTCTCCAAGTAAATAGACTCAACAATAATTCAAGGTTTGTAAGAGTTTATCTCTTTCTTCAAAATCATTAAGAAAAATTGTTTTGTGTGAATTCCAGACTCTACTAGAGGAGTGGATTGCCAATTGTGCACTTCAAATTGGAAAAGTTGTCTCTTAGGAGCTAATCTTAATTAATTTTTCTTTGTGATTTTTAATTTTTTTTCCTTTTTACCACAACATTCTATAACCAAGAGATTTAGACCTTATGCCGAATCACATTTGCCAACTTTGATTAATTATTTAGTAGGAAAAATGTTAACTTGACTACTGGTTACAACTAGTATGGTACTAGTACATGTATTTTTATTTATTTATTTATTTATTTATTTTTCTATGCTCATGACTTGATCAACTTTGTGTAGAACAAGGATGCTTTTATTAAATGCCTCCAAAAAATTCAGGACTATCTCTATTCATTTGAATCTCAAGTATAAAACATTTTTGATAACAAGGTTTTTAATGACCTTAAACACTTTCTTCTTCAAATGCATCATAAGGTATCATAAACACATGGATTGTTTTGAGCTTGTCATCTCTCGAAATGTTGGTTCAAATTTTTTTAACTTGTTGCTTAAACATGTGCACAACTTAGACATTGATCTCCCAGGTTATTATTTATGTGTGTACTCACACTAATATTGTGTAAATTATGTGATTTGATTGCTATATTAGGGGATGACCATGGTGAATCTATCCGCTACAACATTCCTACAAACTTGGACTAGATGCACAACTACCTCTTGGAGGTACTCTTTTGGTGCCGGCCTACATTATGAGTTATAATGCTTTTTTGACTATCCAATGGATTGGTGACAAATCTACTTTGAAAGTTATAAGACATAATGCCAAGTTTAATAGTTGATCACAAATCGAACATCTTTATCTTTATTTTTCAAAAAATTAATTTCAGAGTGTAAAAAGAGGGTCTACATTATGAGTTATAACGCTTTTTTGACTATCTAATGGAATGGTGACAAATCTGCCTTGATAATAGGACTCGACATTATGGTGTAGTTACCTCAATGCTTAGAAAATCTCTTGGCCTTTGCCAGTGATTTGGTTTTCTTCTCAACGTTCTTCAAGCTTGATGTAGCAACTCTTCTAGTTTGTTTCTCCCATCTCCCATCTACACAAGTATAACATTTTAGCCCAAAAATCTAGAAAGTATGCAGATAGGGATGCAAGTGGGCACATTGTTTTGTTTACCTACGCTAAATTAAATGTATGTTTTATTGTGTGCCTGTGCAGTGTATTGACCAAGGATCTACAGCACCCTCACTGGCTCTTGATTCACCCAATGCTTGTGCTAGCTCTTGATTCAATTGGTGGACACATTCTTTTCTTTTCTTTTTTAATCTAAGGGAGCCGACCCATTTCCGACCAATTAAGCAATTTTGCATATCTGGAGTGTTGTTTTCTTGAGTGGAGAAATTTTCCCATGTACAGAAATAGAGTTTAGAAGGATTCCATATTTTTTTCAGAATTTCATTTCTCAAAACATAATTACTACAAATTTTTTAGTTGAAGATTCTGGCCAACACATTCTTGTCATATAGGTCCTCCTATTTCCAACCATAGGTTGGTTGTAAAACCAACCAAGATTGCAGCCAATCATAAAGTGCCATGACTGCATTGGAGATTGTGCCACAATTAATGTCCTGCTTTCTCCTGCTGATTGGAAAGAGTGTACACTAAATAGTGAAATTAAGTTGCCTGAACAATTAGGTTGCCTCACTCAGGAAAGTTACCTCATGACTCACCACTTGTTCAGATGGAGGCACAAGCAATTCTCTAAACTCGAGTCATGAACCAGTGCACCAACCCATGCAACACACATGGTTCCTACATTATTGCATCCATCTACAATAACTGTACATATTTATATAGTGTGGAATGTCGAGAATTTTCAGCAGCTGAAAACGTACGAGCATGAAGAGGACGTCACATACCATCAAAGTAGGCGAGCACCACGGCCACAAGCTGATCGGCAGCTGAAGACTGAAACACCCAACCCTCCCACTCCACAACACAGCCTGACGCCTTCACGAGCAGCTGAGGAGAGTATCTCAGATTTGCTGAACTAAGGTAGTCGGTCCATAAAGCAAGCATCTAAGGACTGGAACTGAATTTGGGGCAGGTGAAACTCCTCAAAAAAATTATTTTTTTCCAGTAAATTTTCCTTGAAAGAAAAGAGGAATTGGCACCTAACCCAAGTTGTTTCATATTTTTTGGATCATTTTTGAATTAGTTATGAATTTTCAAACAAGATGTGGTATAGGTTCCTATTTATGTCCCTAGGGCTTCCATGAATTGTTCACTTGCAACTTCTGAAGATAAATGGGAAAGCAAAGAGTATAATTGGCTCTTGTCATTAACAATGCTTTTTTCTTTCCATTCATTCAAGGACTACAAAGGTCCATTTAAGAACCACTTCATATCCATTCACAACCACCTATGTGGGCCGTTCTTAACTTTGGAACATTTGGACTCTTTTCCAGAATTATTGACGATTTGGAGAAAATCATTATAAAGTGCTATTTGGAAGAATATATTAGAAGTGATATACAAAGGAAAGTTGTAGATTTTGAATTTTAGATTCCATCTGTAGGGTTAGATTCACCAATGTTATCACCAATATTTTTCTATAAATTTGGAAAGGAAAATTTCAAAATTCCTTCTAAATTTGATTACAAGCAAAACATTATCATTTTTTGAGCAAATTTTTTTGGAATGGATTCAAAATGAGGTTCTCTTTACATGGTGATTTTTTAAAATTTTTGTGTTCTTTTCATCTATGACCTCATTTTTGCTAACCTAGTTTTGAACTAGAGTCAATGCAGTTTGACCACTTGACACACTTTCACATTTGTAGTTTTAGAAAAACTTGTATTCTAGTAACACCAAATCCAACCATTAGATAAGACAAGAACTTCATCAAGTATCACCAAAAACTAGGATGACTTTCATCCAAGCAGGAACGAACTTCAATCTGTTCATCGTCCAAAATTTTGTTCAAAAATATATTGTGTATCTTAACAAAGGTTGCCTTCACCATTACTATTTGTGCTATGCTGTTTATTATTCAGAAAATGGAAAACCATGTCAACAAACATAGCATTTGTTTGATACAGAAAAAGCAACCGGCATCACATCTTTTCAGGACTTACTCAAATTCGGGGTACCTTGCTTATGATTTTTCATTTTCTTTATAGGATTGAAGCGAAAAGTAAAAGATCCATAATTCAAGATAATTTAAGATCCAAAAATAACTCAAAATTTCATAACTTTCACAGCCATATGTTCAAATGTCACAAAACAAAGTCCATGCATCCCTTACTCGCACAAAGTTTTCTAACAATACTAAGAACACGACTGGAAGATGCATGGTCCACAAGATCTTGGTGTAACCAACAAAACAAAACAAAACAACCTATCTTAATGGATGGATAGTATGCCATGTGTTGTTGCTGTAGTCAAAATAAAAGTAAAAACAATTTTCTAATTTGAGACTCAATACCTTTTATGCACAAAGGAGTCCAAGGGCTTTGTTGTAGTGTGAGAGGTTGTGTTCTTGATTTGAATAGAAAGTTCTATGCACAAAAGAGTGAATGGACTTTGTTTCATGGCGTTTGGACATGCAATGTGAAGTTATGTTTTTCCAAAATAAAAGTTAATTTGATTTAATCTTTTAAATTCATAAAAAAATTTAAATTCAATAACTTTCACACTATATGTCCAAATGCCATAAAACAAACTCTATGCACCCTTCTTTACTTAGAACTTTCCAATGGTACCAAGAATAATGTCGGGGGACTCACGATTTCTTAGATTTTAACATATCAAATAAAAAAACTAACTAATTTAAGGTAAGGACTAGTATATTGCCTATGCCATTACCAAAGCCAATTAAAATAAAAGTAAGAATAATTTTCTAATCTAATTTATAATAAAAAGTTAAAATTCAATATTTCTTACAAAGTAGTGTAAGAGGTTATGTTCTTGGTATGAACAAAAAGCCTTATGCACAAAGGAGTGAAAGAGATTTGTTTTGTGGCATTTGGACATGCGATGTGAAAGTTATGTTTTTTTTAAGAATAAAAGAAAATTCAATTCAATTTTCTAATTTAAAAAAATCCATAACTTTCCCACCATAGGTCTAAATGCCATTAAACTTGTACAAATAGAAAGTTTTATGCACAAAGGAGTCTTTGTTTCATGGCATTTGGACATGCAATGTAAAAGTTATGTTTTTACAAAATATAAGATAATATAATTCAATTTTTTAATTCATAAAAACTTTGAAATTCAATAACTTTCACACTGTATGTGATCCAAACGCCATAAAACAAACTCCTACATCCTTCTACATGGACAACTTTCCAACATTACCAAGATCATTGCCAAAGGATTCAAGTTTTTGTAGATTTTAGAGTATCAAACCAAAAAAACAAACAACCTAATTCAAGGTATAGATTCTTCATTTTCGTAGCATGATTTCTTTGTTTTATAAAAAAGCATCTTTTATAAGGGGGAGTCACCTATTCCCATTACTTTAAGTAATTCCATATACTTTGAGGTGGAAGAAACACATGAATTTTATTTTTTTAACACATAAGAGTTAATCATAAAGTGAACCCTAGTTTGTAGAAGGGTGGAAGAGGCAAATTTAACTAAAAATAGCACAAAAACCACACAATATCAAACTCCATTAGATCAATTTGGGATGCTTCAAGGAGTTTCATCCTACATTTTTCTCAAACTTCAGCTTGTAGATCCCTCATTGCACATACTATATGCAATTAATTCTATTGGCAATTGAAAATCATGAACTTTAAAAAAAATTGGTAATTTTTTTAATATGTATGAATATACAATAAATTTGTAAAGTTCAAATATATGTGTATTTTGAACCATTTTTACATTCATGTATGTATGTTGTACACTTTTTCATAGGTACTACACTAGTAGTTATTTTAGAAACAATGTGAGACTTATTATAGGATACATCTTGATTGTTGGAGCTAATAATTTCCTGAATAATTTTTAAAAATATTCAAGTTACTATAGCATCACTTTTTTGAAGAATAGTATATTACAACTACTATACAACACATTATAACGATCCATAATACATAATTTGTAAATCTACACAAGAGATAGTGTAAAAGAGAGGGGAGGAACCTACTAATGAAGAGCCTCTATTTTCCATATACAAATAGATAAAATAATAAATAATGTTTCATTTTAGGTTGTGTGTGTTTGGTTTGGATATTTTTAGGTAGGAGCATATTTTAAACCCTAAACTTTTAAACCAATCTACTTGCTAGCATATTTTGTAAGATTTTGGAATCCTAAACTACTACATTTGTAAATGCATGTCAAGCTTAGCCAATATAATAATACTTGTGGGATTTTCAATTTTCATGGTTTTTTTCTCTCATAGTACATGTATAATTCATGTGCAGGATTTGTTTGTATGAATTGTTTGATATATGATGTTTGTATATGTGTTGTTTGTGTGGATTGTGTTCAATACTAGTAGATAGAGTGTACATTTTGCATAGATCAACCCTAAAACCATATATAAATTTTTGAATTATAGTAGGAACATGTTTAAATGCTTCAAATTTTGATTTTAACTACCATAAGGTGTAGGAAAAATGGACGAAAAGTAGAAGTAGAAAAAATAGAGACATATCTAGTATGAAATAATAGCTAAATTTTCCCCATAGTAAAAAATTTGATGCACGCATATATGAATTATGAATTATAATGAAATATCCAAGACATTTTTGGACTTCCTATATCTACATATTTTCTAAATTGGTTTAGGATATAATGTTGGAAATAGGTACTTCCACTTGAAGTCATAAAATTTTCAAATTCTTTGATGATGATTTGAAATTATTGTGAAGTTTGGAGGGAGAAGTGAAAAAAAGTCACATCAAACCCAAATATGCTCCAAAAATCTTAAAACTTTACTAGAGACAAATTAATAGTTAAGAGTATTTTAGAGAAAATAAAAAATTATATGTCATTTTAGAGTTGGAAAAGCAATAGACTACATGAATAGGTCCAAAGTTCAAATTGCAACAAAATTGTCAATTTTAAGAATTTCACAAATTTTCAAATTGAATTGATTAACTTCATTTCATTAGATGGAGTCAAATTCAAAATAAAATTGTCAATGGTGAAATTAAGATCTCAAACAAGAAGCTAGAAATTGCAAAAATACATTAGAAAAATGCTTCTTTTGATATCTAGAGATTATCTATCTACTTCAATACAATAATGAATAATAAATCAATTAAGAAATTTCCACCACCATCTAATTCAAACACCCTCAAAGATCTAGAACTCTAAAAAGAAATTGGATAAAAAATTGTAATTCATCATCTTTTTGATGTTCATTTAAAATCATTCATAACCTACTTTGGAATCTTATGACCGTACAAAGTTATTCCTTTAATGATTGAATTTATTTTTGAATCTTTGTACATTTTTGCTTATGACCTTGAATTTTAGAAGAACATACTTTAATAAATTAATTAACTAGTACATTAGTTGTTCACCATTTCTAACTACTTTTTAATTCAACATGCATTAGAACTCAATTGGTGTTTTTAGGTCAAAAACTACTTCAAAATATTTATATCCAAAGCAAGGCTAAATTCTTCATCTATATTAATTCATTAACAAATTCAACTATAAGATCTTTTAGTTAGCTTGTTAAAGTACACCCACCTAAAATTTCAAAGGAAAAAACCTTATCAATTGCAAGATTATCATGCTTGGATTTCAAACAAAAGTATTTTCAACTCTTTCCAAATGATTAGGTTTCATCTTTCAAAAATGTATAGATCCTACAACTTGCAACTCTCATATAATATGTTGAAGAAATGCAACTTTCATCCAAAAATGTATAGATCCTATAACTTGCAACTCTCTATAATATGTTGAAGAAATAAGTTGGATATACATATAAAAATTTCAATAAAAATTATTTCATATCTATACTTGGAAAAATACTAAGTAGAAAGAGGTCAAGTATGATTTTAAACACTAAATTATTAAGACTTTAGTAATGTAATTGAAAAATTCTTATCCCAAAAGTTGTAATGTTGTAATAAACAATTTAAATTCTATGTGTAATAAATGTTAGTAAATAGAACCATTTCCTCTCAACAGTAATTATAATTTATATAAATTTTAAAAAGGAATTTTTAGAAACACATAAATAGAGACATGAGTATCTCTAAAGAATTAAAAATAATCAAACACTATTTGACCTGTAAACAAAACAATGATCATTTTATTTTTTTATTTTTTGGTGAATCAAGACATTGGATCTTTTAGCTAACTTGTTGGAGTATATCCTATTAATTTCTCAATGTAAAAAAATCCAACCAATTGTGAGATTATAGTGCTTAAATTTCAAAAATAGATTTTAGTCTTTTCACTCACCCTTCTCAAAAGCGCAATTTTATCTTTCAAAATTCTTAAGAAAAAATGAAATCTATATGTTTGACAACTTGATAAAGTTGGCAATATATTAGAGATTTAAGTTAAAACAAATATTAAAGTAACATGTTTTCTACATTGCATGTTGCTCTCATATTATGATACCAGGATTGACAATCAAATGAACTTTGCAAATGGTCAAGATACCTTAATTGATTGCAATCCATTTGATCTTGGTGTGATTTATTTCATTTTTTTTGGTAAATCTCCACAACAACCATTGTCTTCTACACTACAAACTAAAATACAACATCAACATGGTAGATCACGGTCAAACATTGTTTAATTCACCAATCCACAACATAGGCACCAAAGACCACCTCTACTACTAAAATGTATTTTCTTTTCACCCCTTCCGACAAACTAAACCATTACAAGTTGTACAACATCACGACCAATCCTCTGAAATCCATATTCAAATAAAGTGCAAGAACAACAACAATGATTAATTATTAATGGAAGACCCAAAGATCATTGCACTTCTAAAATTACACATATGGTAGTGAAGTAAGCTTCACTTGTAGTTCCTTGTACTGATTGCAAGCACATTATTTGGTCATACAAAATATAAAGATTTTTTTCAAGTATAAGAGCCTATTTCCATGCACCTCCCATCCAGAAATTTTGAAAGTGACAGGGTAATACACATGTTTACTAATATTTTCCAACCCATCATGGAGATGATGGATTTTTTAAATCATCAAGTGGCAAGGTCTTCCAACTTGATGGATTTCCTTTTTAATTTTAGAAAAACTAAAATAGGAGGTCAAATAATGCTTGTCTCTTATTTTTTGAACTTCTTTCTAAGAAACAAGTTAACCAAAGGATCCTATAGTTGAATTTATCAAAGGATAAATATAGATGAAGAATATTTTGAAGTAGTTTTAGACCTTTCAACATAAAAAAACTTTAGATGATAAACAAAGGCTTCACATTGCTATGCCATTAGAGGATTGGAGGGGAGGACTATTTCAAGTCCATTTCCTTTGTTGTTTCCCTAGAAGTTAAATAACGGCTTGTTGTTAGAAAAAAAATTCAAAAAAATTCAATTCAATTCTTAAAATGAACAAAAAGTTATTTTGGAAAAATAATAATATGACGTAGCAATCTCTTGGCCACATTATATTGTTGTTGCAACGTAGTTCCCAAGAGCCTAGGAACTCGTAGCCTTCCACAAGCCCCGAATCTCCCTTAATGCACAGTCATCAATGATTGTCATACAAGTAAGGGACATTGGTTCTTAAAGAAATTATCTCTACTTTTCAAAAGTACATGACCTCATTTATTGATGTTTGAACTTTTGTGAATGAGAAGGAGCCAATTATTATGTTTTTATTGTTATTTTGGTAGTGAAAATCATTTTGAAAAAACATTATTGTATATGCTATATGTGCAAAGTTAAAAATTGCAATGAATACTATAGTAGCTATACCATTGGAATATAGCTTTTAAAAATTCAAGTATATACATTTTGCCCAACATAGTGAGATATTGGTGAATGCAAGCTAAGTTTTATAAAATTTAGATTAGTTGTTGCACAATTATATCCAATTTTAATCTAATATATTTCAATACAAAAATCAAGCAACTAAAAACTATATTTACTAATCACTATTTGATTAAGGTTAAGGATATTCAATTCTGAAATAAATCCAAGACTATTAGTCACTATTAATACATACCAAACACATAAGTTGGTATATACTCCATTCTTAAATAAGTTTGAACCTCATGTTTTTTCTTAACCTTTAAACAGTGGGTTGGTTACTGTGGAAATCATCTATTTTGATACCATGGAAATCATTAGCCTAAAAAAATCCAAAAGTACTCATTGGAAGTCAAAGTACTATAGAAGATCTCCCTTTTTCACATAAAATTTTGAGGATGAATAGTTACACTTTTGTCCTATACTAAAAGATTCTTTGCCCTCCATTGGACACTAAATGTTGCCTCAATGTTTAAGGATTAAGGTTGTTTTAAATAGGTCATATGAAAGTCTTTCTTATATCCAATTTTATTTAAGTTGCAATGAACATATGCAATGTTCTTCATTGATTCTAGTGATATAAAGTTTTGAACTTTTTTGAATTATATTTTCACAATATAAATGAAATTGGTATAAAAAGATTTCAACAAAATTGTAGACACTTGAATCTGGAAGGAAGGAGTACAAAAAATTATAAATCTGCTCCTTGGGGGGTGCATTACAAAGGAAGTTCATGGGTGAGGAGAGACCAAATTTTGGACCCCCTATATTATATCCTAAATTTAAAATAAAAAATATGAATAGATTTTCCTACTTTGAAAGTTTATTTTCTAAATTATTGGTATTTTTTATGTTAATAATAATTACTTACAAATTTTAGAAGAAAAAAGATACACTATAAAGCTAAAAATAACTTTCACACTCCTATATTATATAAGAAAAAAAAATTGAAAAATGAAAAAAAATTCTATAAAATAGCTTTCTACTAAAAGTTTATTTTGGCTGAATATTGATACAAAAGTCATCTTCATGTGATCTCTATAAATATTTTAGTTGAAAAACATGCCATTTTAGTTCATTTTTCAATCCTTTTCAGACAATATATCACATGTTATTTAGGATTGAAATTTTTGGCAATAGAAACCTATAGACATTGTTAAACAAAGCTCAAAACTGTAGGTTGAAATTATAGTTTATTAGAAAGTAATTAGGAAAAGTAGAAATGGGTAGTTAGGGTTTGGTCGCTCCTCACCTATGAACTTCCTTTGTAGTACACCCCCCGGGATTTGCTCCCATACCTATATCACATAAAATTACCTACAATCCAAAAAATGTATTATATACAATCCTTACAAACTAATATCTTAGATTCAAAAAGATTATGGTAAAAATAATTGTTTGTGGTTGCTAAATACAAATTATTGTATTAAAATGATTGTATATCAGGACAAATCTTTTCAAAGTAGATATAACAACAATTCAAATTGCAACCTATAAATCATCTATGATTGTAAATGAAATCTCACATTTTTTATTCATTAGGAATCTTCAAATTTCATTCAAATTAATGATATTTATATTTTTTTATATAATTATTTTGAAGCACACATATGTCAATTTTTTACAATTCAAATTGGAGTGAGCCTAAAATGATGTACAACAACATACAAGAAAATATTCAAGTCATTTAGGCTTTAAAAAAAGTATAGGCAATTTTTGGAGTGATTATGAAACCCACCTCAACAACTAAGTCTATGGGGTGGTTAGCTTTGGAATTTGTTTACTTCCAAATCATGAATGCTTTTTGCTTTAAGTTTTTTAGGGTTGTAGTATAGAGAATACTACAACATTCATGTTTGCTTATTTGGATTTTGTCCACTTATTTTCAACATTTGGCACATGGGTTGAAACTAAACACAACATAGATGCAAATTTTGAAGTAACTATAGATGATTAAGGTGGTTGGGTACCCCCCAAACCGTCACTTTTTGCTAATATGTTTGATTACTAATTTACTAATCTTTAACTAGTCAAATTTCATTTAAGAAGAATCATGACCACAATGTTGGGAATGGGATAACTTAAAAAAAAGACCTTGCAACTTGAACAACCACATCAAGTTTATCAACAAGATATCCACATTGCTCTTGGTTAAAATTTGAAGAAGGCATCTTCCACACTGCTTTAAGGCAACTTGTGAAAGCTTCAAGCATAGGGCAAGGCTTTCCATATCACCAACATTAATTTCTACACAAATTCAATTGCATTTGCAAGATTGAGTACTTATGCATTGGACATTAGCGTATATATTAAATGCAAACTAAATTCAGTAAGTAAAACATGGGAACTTAAATAGATCCTTGCCTTATTTGACCAATTCAAGTAAGTACTTCTAATATACTAATCTTACAAAGTATGTACATTTACAACCAACTCAATCATATTACTAAAATCATAAGTCCCTCTGTAATATCACAAATGCTACCATTAATACTAGGGGCTCGTGCTTGCTATACTACGCATTCATTGTATCACATATTAGTAAAATTTTGATATATTTGAATAGAATGCATGATAATGATTTCAATAAGTCTTTAAAATAATTATTTTAAATATTTTGTAAAAATATTTTCAATCATGCATATATAGAAATCGTATTTTCACACAATGTGATATTACAAAAATAGAATAGTAGTTTGCAATCACTTCTGTAATATCACTTTTTACAAAAGGTGATATTATAGAAATAATATTAATTAAGGTGATATTAAAGAGGATCCATAGGATGATATTATAGAGGAAGCAAATCCATTGCTTTTCTTGGCTTTACACTTTTTTGCTCTTCTATGATTTTGTGCTTTTGTGAACTTTGAGCTTTTATGATTTCAGTTTTCTATTGCTACTACCAAATGATTTTGAGAATTTTATTCAATTGAAGTGATTTTGGATTCCACAACAATTAAGTTGTTCACAAAGTTTTTGAGATTTATAAGTTTTTCTTTTCAATTCTTCAATTTGGATTGCCATTTTTTGTAACAATGGAGTCAAATTTCTAATGCATTCTAATGTATGTGTATCTTTTATAGTATTTACCATTGTATATGTTTCATTCATCATTCAATAAATTTCTATTGTACATTTCAATATATGCTTACTTATAAAAAAAACTATACAAAGATTTTAATCTTTTTTATTTGAAGATTTATTGAAATTTTTGTTTTGCATTCTATCTAATACACAAAAATTCTTATAAAATTCTAATGATGAATGCGTAGCATAGCAAGCGCCAAGCCGCCAACCGCTAGTTCAATTATCAAAATTTCAAGACGTTGCCTGAAATGGTAGGAGCAAAAGTTAATGTTGGTGCTATGGAGAGCCTAAAGCTATAATGTGCATACAACATCAAACTGCACATTGCAATAAAGTTGACCATCACAACCTAGGATGCAAAGGTGAAACAAGGCTGACCAACCTCAATTAAGGTAGGAATACCATAAACCATGCCAATATCATAAACAGTTTCAATGTACCTATTCTTGTCATTTATGCCTTAAAATGACAAGAACATGTACATTGAAACCGTTCAGGGTTTATGGTATTTCTACCTTAAAGCAGTCCAAAAAAGAAAACCTGTCAGAAATATTGAGTTGAATCGTACAATCTGCTGTGCTCTCAAACGGTTTCAAGACCAAAATTCCTACTTCAAACTATATCCCAAATTGCAGCACAAAAAAAGAAGCAAGCATGTACCTCCAACAATGGAAACATCAACGTAAGAAGCATCTGCTACTCAATTCCTAAGCACATTCCTCGGCCAAAGCTATTGGGGTGAGGCCACGCCATAGATTAGCCAAATAATCATAGTTTGGCCAATACTCCCAGAGATAACAATTTACACTGATACAGGCTTAGAACTGGCATGAAACTGCCAGATTTAGAGTGAGCACATCGTTTATTTTGGTCCCAGAATGATCCAAACTAATACCAGCAGATACCAAGACAAACCGAAGCTCACTTCTAGATGGTTTGCATTCAAGAACACGGCTTAATCCTGAGAAAGGTTTGACCTAACCACAAAAATAGACAGACATCGCATTCAATGTAGTTCGGGGAGAAGCCCAACATCCGGAAGATTCGCCACTTCAGCATCCAGCTCTCTCAAACCCACGGCAGACCTTCAGCAACACCTCCAAACTATTTTCAAATCTCCAGCAATCAACTCCAGGGGCTAACAAGTTAACTCAGATACTATCAACAGGTCCTCATCCAATGGAAAGCAACGCAGACCTGCAAGATGGAGTCCACACAAAAGAGAATTGACATCCATATGACGCGAAAAGAGAATGGCAGGAGGCAAGTGCAAAAACGCGACATCCATGTACGAAGGGAAACTACTCAAAGAATTCATAGATTCTGAATAAGATCAAAGGTCGGAGAGCTCCATAACAAGAATGAAGTCCTGATTCTCAACACACGGCACCGAGGAGAGCAAGCACAGAGCAGTGCGGTAAACTTTCGTGTGACTTTTGTTGCATCTGGCAAGAGTACTAAATTAGAATCTACAGTTGAGCACTAGCTCCGGGGAGGAGAGGTACAACCAACAATGGGTTGGAGTACTCTCCACATACATTCTCAGTGGCTTTGACTGCTGCCTGCTTAGTGGCCATAACTATCAAAGCAGAGCGCTTTTTGCGAGACTTCCCTGATCTGACCACCAAGTCCACTACAACACCAAATTCTTCAAATATTTGTTTTAGTTGAGTGGCTGAGTAATCTCCAGCGCCTCCCTCAAGGCATGTCCATGATACTTTCAAGGTCCTCTCTGCATCCGAAACCTCCACATCGGAACTCGGCGTCGGAACTTCAACTCTCTCAGCAGATTTTCCTTGATCGAAAAACGGAGGTGTCTGGAATTGTTGCCGGCTATTTGCAGGTTCCTTCGCATCCAAAGACGAAGACCCTTTGAATTGACGACCATGACTCTTGGAGATCCTTGCAATCTCAGCTTTTAATCGCCTACTCACATCATCCTCTTGAGATTTCACCTTTCGCTCCCTCTCAAATGCTTTTTCTTTCTCGGCTAAATCTCGCATCATCTTTTGACGCTTCTCACTCTGCCTGCTTTCTTTCTGCACCCGCTCCTTTCGAACCCGCTGCAACTCATCATACGAGGCACGAGCCTTCTCATCACTTAGTATATCGTATGCCTTCTGCAACTTTTGAAACTCAACAGCTGCATCCAAAACATCAAAGTCAAATTAGCATAATGATCCTCGATTCTTCCACCCCATCAATAATACACGAAACCCTAAATCACAACAGCCTCTGTCCTGAGTGTCCTCTCAGAAATACATTCACATTTCCCAAAAATCACAAACGTAAAAGGAAAAAAAAAAAACCTTACCAGCAACAGGATCATCGCCACGCTTATCAGGATGAAGCTCCAGAGCACGCCTGCGATACGCCTTCCGAATGAGTGCAATCCCCACCTGAGGTCCGGTCTCTTCCAAACGCAACAACCCGTACAAATCTTCCTCTTCCATTGGTATTTCTTGCTCTCACAGCTCCCTTGTAAAGTATGGAATACTATTTGCACGGTTGGTCATTTACGTTTTGAGATGTGGGCAGATGCGGTTTCAGATCGTATATATATTATCGCTTTGCCTTGTCTTCTCCGCTAAAGCTTTTGCAACTCCGATTCCAGTAATTCCACAGCATTCAATTCAATCTATCTTGGTCCTCTTGGTCCTTCAGGGGTTTATAGGTTATTTCATCAGAGGTTCATAGCTTGTGAAATCACAGAGAGCTTACTTAAACACAAGAATGGAGGTTTTGAAGACTTTAACAGCCAGCTCCTCTCCTGTGTCGGTGATTGCATGATAAACATTGGCCTAAAAGAATGTCAAATCGGGCGTCAATGTGCATATCAGAGGACGTCTATCTCTTCAGAAGCCCCAGGCTCAAAATACGACCTATTCAAATATACAATCAGCTCCCAGAGGTGCATCAATTCGGCCGGAAAAAAAGTGGCGACCTCAGGTCGCAATCCACAGCGTGAAGGATTCGATTTCACCTCTTTTCCAGTTGATATGCACCCATTAAGCTCCTTAAACACGCCACGGTTCAGCATCTTAAACAGCACCATACGCTTCCTAGGATCGAGGGCCCGTCAGCATAAAAAGAGAGTTAGGAGGAAATTGGGGTTCAGGAATTGGCCAACGCTCTAAAACTCTAAAACGTAGAACCAAAAAAGTAAGAAGTTTGCTTAAGTTTTGTTCAAACTTTCTAAGTTTATTATGATCCGAGCGAGCGATACTAGAAAATGAAATTCAAAATCGCAAGGGTGAAACCCTAAGTACTCTAACCAGATGATGCATAAAACGTACGCAGTTTGAGTGAAAGGAAAGGAAAGAAAGAGAACCAATTTCGACAAGCAAGAGGACAACAAGAATTTGTAGTACCTCACGTTATTGAAGCAGCTCGCGATTGAAGCAACTCAAGATTGATTTCCCAGCTAATAAACAAGGTCAAGTACTTATTACTCTTCTTTTTTTCTCTTTTCTTTTTGGAAACAAATGAAACGGCATTTAATTGCAAGGCAAAGTACATAATTACCAGCCACAAGTGTACAACTCTTTTTCAATCTCTTTGAGTCATTTCCTTAAAAAGAGAATTCCAAAATATTGAAAATAAGGAGGTATCTGACTTCTGACTTCCAATCTTGCATGTCCTAAATTGAAAATATCACGACTAGCAGCTCCGGGGCTAAAGTGTTGAAGATATCACAGCACTCACAACGGATTAAAGAAATTAGGGTTTGCAACCAAAAACAATAGCTAGCCCTCATTACAACCAAAAACAATAGCTAACAACAAAAGAACACGCGAAGTAAAACGCACTGCAGATTCGCCACACCTAGAAACACTCCGCAGTCGTGAATTCCAATTCATGATCGCACCCGAATACGACAGCGCTCCTGTAGCACACTATAGAATCCGTCAGGCCCATACTGTACTGAGGTGGAAGGAGGCAGTGATCCCAGAACTAGTAGTTTATGGAATTTAGTGCAAATCAGCAACGCTGCCTAATATCTGCTATAACCCATAACTCTAACACGAACTCAAGCAAAAGAATACTTGGGGATCAGAAGAAAGATGTACAATTCAAATTCCTGAACCTAATCGACCTGAACAATTATGTTCAGGAAAACACGGAAAAACCCCTAATAATTAAGCCGAGCAGAGGCAAACTCTTGACATCAATGGCTAACAGTCAGCATGCCAACAAAAGCAAATTTCGAAGTACCAAAAAAGGCACAAGCAGGGGTTCCGCATAGGCTCACACGAAAAAAATCGAGCACAGATCACCACAGTAGTAGCAATGACAACTACCTCTCATCTGCCAGCCGACGCTCGAGATCCACGTTCAGTGTCTGCAGGTCCTTGCCCCTTGCCTCAACCACATTCATGTCACGAGGCCGCGCCTCCCCGAAAGGGCTCGGTCTCGATCGGGGAACTTCCGGAGTCCCAGGTCTCGACCTCCGGGACTTGGTCGGTTCGAGTGGCTGCTCCCGGGCCTTACGAATCTCTCACGCGGAACCTCGATGTTACCTTCAAGAGAACCATGCATCAACTTTGGCTAAGAGCATCCCCACCGGGGGCTTCCCTATCCCTATCCGGATGAAATACATCCAGGTAGGGAAGAAACCCCCACCGGGCTTCCCTATCCCTAAAAATTTAGGGACGGGGGGCTGAGTTCCTTATACAGCACGTCGGATAGGGAAGTGGGATATGGTAACCTGTATCCATGTTTTTCACGAAAAGTGCTTGCTTTTGCCCCTCCTGTTGACTGTACTTGACCTTGGTCACAGGTAATTATACAATCTGGAGCTTCCAGCCTTCAGTTCAGCCAATTCTTGTTGTTAAGTTATCTTGTATTTGTTGAGGTTCAAGGTGAGGTCATGTGATATGATGTTAACCTACTAATTAACCTACTAATTAATCTACTAATTAAAGCACCATTATTACTGATGAAGTTACAAGTTCAATTGAATTATTTTTAATTACAATAAGTTCAATTGAATTATTTTTAATTACAATAAGTTCAATTGAATTAATTTTAGGATACAAATCAATTATATTTGTAGGATAGAAAATATTTAAATAGGAATAAGAAAAATTTCACATCATAAAAAATTCTCCGCATTGCACTTCTACAAACTACCACAACCATTATTGTTTTCAATATGGTTATTTACAATAATTAATTTTGTCAATATGGTGACACACAACAATTATTTTTTAAGCATTAAAAGTTGGATAATGTGCTCAAGACCATAGGTAATAATGGTGGCAATTACACTGGTGATATGTTCTAGTCAAACTAGTAACAATGAAGGTTATTACATTCAATTTGGTGAAATGTTCAAGTTATAGGGAAGAATGGGTGGGGACTCTCCTTCCCTATCCCCATATTTGCTCTTTCTACATCCGCATAGGGATAGGGATAGGGAAGAAGCAGTGGGGATGCTCTAAGGGAGGTGACCCATTCCTGACCAGGGACCCATTCCGTCATATAGACTACACTCTTTTCAATCAACAGGAGAAAGCAAGACATTAATTATGGCACAATCTCCAATGTAGTGGTGGTGCATTACGATGGGTTGATTTTGCAACCAATCCATGGGTAGAAATAGGAGGACCTATAGACAAGAATATGTCGAACAAAATCTTCAATTAAAAATTTGTAGTAATTATGTTTTGAGAAATGAAATTTTGGAAAAAATATGGAATCCTTCTATTTCTATACATGGGAAAATTTCTCCACTCAAGAAAATAGCACTTCAAATATGCAAAATTGCTTAAGTGGATGGAAATGGGTTGGCTCCCTTACTTTGAGAGTGAGTAGTATTAAAAAAAATTAGGAAAAAAAGGATTTTGCAAGTTGTAAAGGATTATTGGGAGTACTAAAATACAAAGCTGCCTAAATAGATGCTAATTCCAATGTGAAAGAAGTTGCAAATTGGCTATGAACACTACTAGAAAATTTAGTTTTTCTGTTGTTTTGGTCGCGTTGATCTGGTCAAAATCTGACAGAAATCTGTTAAAATCAACAAATTTCTGTTAGACTTTGACCGGATCAACGCGACCAAAACAACAAAAAAACTAAATTTTCTAATAGTGGAAATTCTATAGTTTGTTGCAATTTTGGCTAAAGTCTAATTTTTCCAAGGATTTTCTCCATTGTACATTTAGCTACTAAAAATTTTAAGTATCAATGGAGCAAATTTTAATCAATTTTGTAAACGCTAGTAGGAGGGGTTCTTTGAAATCATTTATTTATTTATTATTACAGGCCCCTTGAGGAGACGCTTGTACTTCCCTGACAAGGAACTTCAATGCCTGGGAACTTGAGATTAGAGAACGAATGTCTAACTTCAATTTGAATCAAATTATTTATTTTCCTTCTACTTGATAGGCTTTGTTGCTAAATCTTGTGGATCTTGAACATCATGTTTACTTAGTTTAAATTTGGATCACTCAAATGCTCAAGCTATTTAGAACTAAATAGTATAAACATACTAGAGGTTATGAAAATTAGGGTATTGTGTCTTTTGAAATAGTCCTTTGTAATGTCTAGGCAAGGGTCAATTCCATATTTATTAGAACAATTTTCAAAATCCTTATATCCAACAAAGTCTAATAAAATGTATTGCTTTTTTGATGGATAACAATTATTTAGTAATCTAATAATTCATTAGTAACAATGAAAACCATATTTGTTTGTTTTTAATTTTAAGAAGATGGTTGAGTAATCTCTTTTTTTAATAGGAGGAGCCATTTGGATTTATAATGTGCAATGTAATTCAAAAAGATATAGTTAAATAAATTAAGAGGAAAAAAAATATTTATGCTAAAATAAAGTTGAAACCACTCATTTGTTACACAATGGATTCTTTGTAAAGTAAATATTCTATTCTATTCCATTTATATATAAATATTTGAATGTGTAATATTAATAGTCGAAATGTAAGTACTAATAACTATTTGCTCCATCCCAAAACAATCTTCATATTGGCATAAATTTGTTGTCCTACAATGGTTTTCTTGTAGTGATGTGGGAGGAGAGGACTATATAGTTCACAAACAAACACCAAAGAAGCTAAATCTTGCCATGGCACTTGACATCTACAAAACATTCAAACACCATTGACAATAATGTGGTGCAAAATCAAAGTCAAATCAACCCCCAAAGAAACTTTGGAATTTACAAAAAAAAACTCAACCAAGAAAATTCAGCATAATGTCAGGGAGAAGTTGCCATGAAGTCTTGGGATTGGAAACCTTCTATACTTCATGACAACTACTCCATCACTTTTTTTTCAAAAGCTCACTTGAAATGTGGAATTTGGTTCCTACAATTTCTAAAAGCTTGTCCTTTAGTGAGATACTTCATCCATGGAACTTAGCCCTTAGTTGTGGACCAAGTCGAGTTTGTTTTACGTAGTAGAATTTAATTTTTTTCTTTAGTCAAATGACCTTTTATTAGCCATGCTAATAGAGTAGAAAGCAATAGAATTAAGTAGGTTTAGCATACATCATGTTGACTACTTGTGTGATTAGAATTGTAAACTTTCAAGGATTAGTGCGCCATTGCCATGGATTGAAGAGAAATATGAGCTCAATCTGGTTCTCTTTGTCATGATGAACTTTTTGACTTTATTTGTTTGATCCTATCTGCAGTAATAAAATATTTCTTCATTGTGAAGTTGGCTAAAATATGTGAACAAGGATATCACCCTCTTTCCTATGAGCTTAAATACAACAAGCTTAATTGTACATAGTCTTGCCAATGTTGACCAACCCCTCCTTGTGTAAAGACTTGTTTTTGTTACACCTTGTTGATGGATAAATGAATGATTAGTAGAATTATTTCATCTATTGAAACATTAGTGTTACAAATTGCTTTGGCATGGATATATAGTGTCAACATACTTCAATGATCATTAATGCCTTGAGAAGAAGTTTATTTGACAAAATCTTTAGCAAATGGTGTAAGTTACACTATTTAAGTCATATAATGGTGTAATTGAACACCACCTTGTTGGTAAACCAGAGAACATTAAATAAATAATACAATTTTACCAATGAATTGGTATTTAGTCACACAATAGTGTTGTCAGTTATTTTATTTTGAATTGATAAAAGAAAATTAGTCAATGTCACTTATAAAATTAGTATGTCTACAAGATTTTAGTGACTCTAAACAAAAAAAAATGAGGCTTTTGCATCAATCGACGTTATTCTTTAAAAAGTTGAGTAGCTACTTTGTTTGAGATGTGATCATATACTACAAGGATAAAGCCTCTCATAGTACAACAATTTGTTTTTGTAAAAATTGATAAAATTTAGCAATGTTTCAACTTGTGCTAATTCAAAATTGTGTGACTTTGAAAAATTATTATTCCATGCACTAATAGATGTTGAAACTAGTGTATTAATATTTATTAAAAATTTAGCAAGAGAAATCACAATCTATTGTGCAACCACTTTTGCATGGAGTGAAGATTACTTTGAGGGAATTTTGCTAAGAAGAAACCAATCAACAGTCTAAAGGGTCAAAATAGACTCTTTTTGACAAAATTTTCTAAGATTGAATCTTCACCCAACCTAAGGACATGCTTAAAACCTACAAATTGTTAATAAAATTATGAAAAAAACCCTCCAATGAATAGCAAAATAGCATCAGTTAATACAAAACATCCTCCTCTTTGGGTTCCAAAGCCAAATAACATCTTGTAAATCCACTCATTTTATAGGTGACACTAATTCCCCCCTCACTATTTAATACTCTGTCTATCCCAAAATGATCTTTTTGGGACTGAGCCAGTGTCCTTCAGAAAAAACGCTGATTCGTAGATTTGCTATTCACTTCGAGTGTCGGTAGGGTTTCCTTTGAAGCTCTACATTTGGGGAATTCCTTTGGAGCTCCTTGTTCCTGAAATTTCTTGGTCACAAATCGCTGCTCAATCTGTTTTGCGCTCCGGCGAAAAATTAGGGTTCACGACTGTAGACAATCGTCACGATGAAGGTGAAGAAATCTGCTCCTTCTCTTCTTCTTTTGATTCATGTTGTTTTCGTAGTTTTATGATTCGATGTTCTAAGAGCTGCACGAGTTGTCTCAGATTGCTGTCGAGGGTTGCGCACATGGCGATTTGGACAATATCTATGCTACTCTGCAGCATCTGGAGAAAGTGGAAAATGTTCAAATCGACCTCCTCATCTGCTGCGGCGATTTCCAGGTTTGATCAATAATGTCCTACAGACAGACCACTCATGATTTTTAATACGCGTGATTAGTTGTGTCTTTCCGGTGGTATCTTTTGTTTTCTTGTTTTATTTGCTTTATGGCAATTGAAGATATTGTCTAAGAAGAGTAGGTCGCCTTCGTGAAGTTGCTGGGTTGCATAATACCTCACATATCGTTGAGATTATTTGATGTAACTGTAGCAATCTTGGGTCTAGGGTTTAAGATTTAGGGTTTAGATCGCGCTTAGTCCTGGATGGTGACTGACGATGTTGTCTAGGAAGGCCATTTTGCACTTCTGTGATTTTGCTACTCTGCATAACACCCTCACTTGTCGTTGAGATGATTTGGTGGATGTAACTTTCGCTGTCTAGATTATAGGGTTTAAGATTTAGGGCTTATATAGCGTTTAGTCCTTGATCGCAACTGAAGGTATTGTCTAGGAAGGCCATGTTGCACTTCTGTGATGTTTCTACATTGCACAAAACCTCGCATGTTGATATTATTTGGTATTTGTAAGATTATCGAGCCAGGGTTTAGGGATTTAGGTCACGCTTAGTCCTTTTTGAATTTAATAATGCAGAAAAACCGTATCGTGACTCAAGTTTGTCGATTGTTTCAGGCTGTGAGGAATGAGGAAGATCTGCTGTCTTTGAATTGCCCACCAAAGTTCCGTGCTATGAACAGCTTTTGGAAGTATTACTCTGGAGTTGAACGTGCACCCTATCCCACTCTTTTTGTGGGCGGAAACCACGAGGCGTCGAATTACCTGTGGGAGTTGTAAGTATCAGCTTCATACCTTCGCTTCAGCATGTGAACCGTGCTATGGTAATGAGGGTCATTTGGAAAATTTCAAATGCATGTATTATTGGGATATGCTTTGTATGCCTAGTTCTGTCCATTTGTGAGTGTCGTCATTGCCACTTTGCTTGTCGGGGAGATGTAAGGTCGAGAATTCCTTCTAATTTATGGTAGAACCACCCATAGTCGACCACTTAAGTTCAGCGCATATTCTGGAGCATTAGAAGGCAATGTAAATTTTCTGCCATGTAGAAATGACGGGCATTGCCAATTTTTTCGTGATTTTTTCCCTGAATTCAAATTACTACGAGTTTTGGAAACCAAAAGTTGGCCTCAACCCATACACAATGTATAGACTTGTCCAATTGCAATCATTCAAGAACTACTTTCCCGTTCACTACTCCCTACTTTCTTGCTCACTACATTGGGAATTGGGAAGTGTGTCATGACCTTATTACCTTGAAATGGAGAAAAAATCATATTACAAGCTTTGGTTGGAAGTCTGTTCCAGCCTTGGTTGGAAATAGCTGCAACCTACAGGTTGGATACGGATCCTTGGTTGGGAATGGGTGGTTCTACCATAGATTCCAGGTTTTTGACTACGGTTTCTGAGCATTTCATTGTGGGTGCATGGGCCAGGTCAGATACTACGGTGGATTTGTAGCGCCGAACATTCATTTCATGGGGTTTGCAGGAGTTGTGAAATTTGGAGGTGTTCGGATTGGTGGACTCTCGGGCATCTTCAAGCAGGGTGACTACCGGAAAGGCACGTTCCCAACTTCCCTGATCACAAAAATTATTATGAGTGGAATGCATGTCGAGCAGAAAAACTCTTGATTAGATGTATGTTTCAGCAAGTCTAGCTTGATTGACACTCTCTCATAGCTCTCTTGTTCTGGTTTCATGGAAGGTCTTTGATGCACGCGCATCTGAGGTTGAGAGGTATGAAGATGATATTATTTTCGCCACTTTAATCATCCTAGTTTATTTAGAAGTTTGGTTTGGGGAGATATACAAAGCTCTGGAGAGATCTCTGGGTAGAAGAGCCAAATTTGTTGAGATCAAATATTAATCACTCTTTGTGAATTCTTATGCAATTTCTAGGTGGGAGTTGTAGAACACTATAATTGACAACAGAAAACCATGTTTCCACTCAAAGGTCAATGGCCATTGACATTTTTATCTTAAGTCGTGCTTACACATCTAATTGATGGCCCTCCAATCGAATAGTTGTTGTTGGAATGGGGGTGAGTAAGGGAGATGGGATCAGCTTCTTAACGATTTTAGAATCCTCACCCATCGCAAGAGACCTGTGCTCTTGGTCTTTGCAGACCAGTCTAAGTTGTGTTTATCTTTGACAAGCAGGTCACTTCGAGCGTGTTCCATATAACGATAGTGACATCCGATCTATCTATCATGTGAGAGAGTACGATGTGAAGAAGCTTTTGCAACTGGAAGGGGGAATTGATATATTTGTTTCACACGACTGGCCTGAAGGAATTACACAATATGGAGACGTGCAGCAACTTCTCCGGCATAAGCCCTATTTCCAGCAAGAGGTAAGTATTCATCATCGAAGCTGTGGTTTTTATAACTACAGTATTCTTAGAAATCTTGTCCGTCTCCATTAGCACCGTAGAACAGGAAAGATCCTTTGAATTCTTGGACCTGACTTTACTTAGGAGCCTGCAGCCACGCCAGAGATATATTGCAGTTCCTCATTCGACCTGGAGGGACCTTTGGTTGCATGTAAGCAACCTCAACCAACTTTTTTCTGGTTCTTGGCAGATCCAGGAGAATAGGCTAGGAAGCGTAGCCGGTAAGGAGCTGCTACATAAGTTGTGTCCCGATTACTGGTTCTCGGCCCATCTTCACACAAAATTTGCTGCTCTTGTTCGGCATCCTGACAGTAATAAGGTTACGAGGTTTCTGGCACTTGACAAGTGCCTTCCTCATCGCAAGTTCTTGCAGGTGCTTCTATAATGACCTCTTTTCTGTGCAATTTCTTGTAGAGTCTGTATTCATCCATTTGCTCTCTCTGATGGAATCCATGACTGTCACGGAACTACACCTGCAGTTACAAAGTTAGACATGTTTTTAGTGGAGTATATGTCGATGTTGCTAAACTAGTAACAGTTATGTTGATATCGTTTGCAATTTTCTTAGTAACTTCTTGCATGCTTTTGCAATTGCTGAGCGGATGCTGCTCTTTTGCATTCAGATTGGTACTGAGGGTCATTTGCTGTTTGGTATGCTTATACAGTACCAAAAACGAGACATGCCATACTGATTGTTTTATTTCTTTCTGAACAAGTTCAGATGGTTGACATGCCACCAGCTAAGGGACCATTGGAATTTATGCATGATGAGGAATGGCTGGCTATTACTCGGGCATATCACCCGTGTTTTCCCTTAACTCGGCAGCCTATGCAACTGTGAGTGACAGCTTGCTAGGGATCTCTGATGCTCTCATCAACATGGCTCTTGCACACAATTCTAACCTTGTTTTACCATGATACTGAGAGCTTTGCTTTTCTGTTTGCTTCCAACCCGCCAATTCTGATATCTGAAAGCCCCTAAAACCCGGATGCTGCGGGTGCTGTAATAACCCTAACGCACTTTCTGTGGTCTTTGACAGGAGACATTCTTTGAGCCTGGAGGCACAGCGTCACTGGGTGCAAAATCGACTGGCTGAGAGAGGATCAGCCATTTCGGTGCAATTCAGCATGACAGCTCCGCCCTATCAGTCGAATCAACCTCGGGACAATGCTGGCCAATCGCCAGGTATCTCCTCTTATACTTCTCGGAAAAAAAGTATTTTACTAGAAATATCTTAATCTGGACAGGTAATGGTCTTAAACAATATGTGACTCCTTCGCATGGGTTTAAGAGCTCCAGCCCTGATTTTCTTTTAGGTTTGAAGATTTCTATAAGAGTGCAATTCAATTCTGACTGGTGATTTTTTATTTTGTTAACTTCTTATTTCCAAAGCAGGTCATGTGCGCAATCCTCAAACTGAGTCCTTTTTAGAGCTCTTAGAGCTACCGTACCTACTAGATCACGCCTTGAAATTCAGCCCCGGACAACCTCCAGTTGCTTTACCAGGTACATGTCGGTCCTCCTGGATTGTTCTGCATAGATCCGCTCCCTGTTATGGTTTGAGCTCGCTCGGGTTTCTTCCAAGGAAATTTAGTAATATGAGCGGCAATGATAATTTGGACTTCCGGTTTTGTGGAATTCTCAGACATTTACGTCTCTTCCAAGAAATGCTCCTGCAGCTGATGTTTTTTTGTGCAACGCTCTGTTGTGTTAAGAAATATGGTAATCTGACAACGAATTAGTCCTTGACACGGCTTAATGTTTTGAATATAGGGCCGGTGGAGACGGATCCAAATGAGATTCCAATAGAAGATGAAGATGAAGACTCAGAAGTGCCAGACAATGGAGGTGATTTGATCGCTGATGATATTGATGAGTTGGAATCCAGATCCAGATGTTCAGTAACAGACCCAGATGAAATAGTGCTCTGCGAAGATGAAGACTGATAATTCTAGGTACCACTCTTAGCCTCTTGATTGTCAAGATGCTTAAGTATCCTAGTTTCGGGTATTGGACAATTTTGTAAATGTTACTTGCTCATCATCAAGGGTTTGTAAAACAGGAGTACGAATAGGTCTTGCATTAACTGAGGAACTGTACATTTCTTCCTGGGGAAGTTCAACTATTTGTGAATCTGAATGTCTTCTTTTGAAAAGCTTCATATTTTCCGCATTTCTTAGAGCCCTCCTCGCATCTGGCCCTCGCATAGCGCGAGGTTCTTTGAGGAGGGCCTCTGAGAACCATCACCATCATCACCATCTGGATTCTCTACAAACGTACATTTTCTGTGAAACCCTTGACCTCATTAGCAATGTGCAAATCTGAATTTGGTTCTCACCCCTTATTTCTGTGAATGGTTAATGCAAAGCAACTATCTTCGATAGCCGTAATATTAGGAGAGGATCCACTTTTCAAGTGTATAGAATTTAGTCTGTTAAGAGAGAAGCATAGTATCAAAGTAGACAAATTTAAGAAAAGTGGAGAGCAATTGAAATTATTAGGTTTTTGACAAAGTTTGAGTTTGTTAAGAATTTTTGAAGTGTGCTGCTGAAATTCGGTCCAAAAGGGTCAGTTGACTATCCGAAAACCAACAAAAAGCTGCGTCCCCCAACTGTCATCTTTCTCACCCAGGGTATGTGCACCTAAAAGATATCCCAAATCCATAAAGGTATGTGCACCCTAAAAGATAACTGAAAACCATAAAGGTATGTACACCTAAAGCTATCTGAAAACCATAAAGGTTTGTGCACCTAAAAGACAACTGTAAACCATAAAGGTATGTACACCTAAAGCTATCTAAAACCAAAAAGGTATGTGTACCTAAAAGATATCTGACAACAAATAGGTGCCTCTACAACTACTTCGTATTTTTCTCACCTAAGGTATGTGCACCTAAAAGGTATGTGACATTCTCCTAATTGTACCACATGTCCACATCTATCAAAAATTTCAAGATTTTGAAAAACATCATAATACTACAAAATTACTATTGAAGCCAATAGTTGATCAATGGGTAGGGGCTTTTGATAGGGAGATACAATATAAGGTGAGTATATTCACTCATGGCACTTTAATCCCAAGTGACTATTTTCTAGTTATAGTCTTTTGGGGAGCTACCTTGTTCTAAAATTTTAAGTTTTGTTTTTAATAGAAATTATTTTTATAAAATAGATTGGATTATGAATCCAATGGCAATAGTTTCATCAAATTTCTAATTAAACTCTACCTTGTGAAAAATTTTAAAGTTGAGTGGTGTCATATAGTTTACAACTTCTATTTTGGGATTTAGTTTAGGCATGGATTGAAAAGTCAGTCAACCAATGCAATTGTTGCCCACTTCATAAAGGATAGATCTAAGGAGTTCAAAGAAAAGATGTATATGCCCATTCTTGTTTTTCTTACAAACACTACTCTCATTTCAATGACAATTGTACATTGCAAGCTCTACCGAAAATTACAAAATGACTAGAATATTGTGAAATTATAGATGAGTATTCTCAACTCTCTTGTCTTTCATTAAGCATAAAAGGTCATCATTTCAAAATATTCTCAATAAGATATACTCTTTCAAAAATTCTACCTTGTTTTTCCACTGATCCAAAAATATCTACTAAATCGTACAGTCAAATAATTAAAAAGAATTTGATGTGCTTACTTTCAATGTAAACTACAAGATTCTATAGTTATATTCTATCCAATCTCAAGAAAAAAATGAGCAAACAAATTGCTCAAGTTCTTAGCAGTTTGGGCCCATTTTGAAAGTACCCCCCCTTGTGTCATCAAAGGTTAAACATTTCAAGCATATATGGAGTGGAAGAATGTGAGGAATAGTATACTATATCCTCAAATTTATAGGTTTGTGGGTTTAGTCACTTGTCAAGGCTATTTGGATAGCATAGTTCAAAAATTGCAACAAATTCATTTATTGTCAAAAATCATAATTCCATTCCATTTGTGGGAGTAAAAACTTAAAATATTGAACTATCCTATGGGGCAAGGCAGTGAGAAATTATGTCTACAATGGAGTCATCTAGCTTACTTTACAGTTTTGTTTTGTAAAAAGATTAAACCAATGTCTAGAAAAAATCACTAGTTAGTTCATTGTTAGATAGTGCTTTTGGAAAAAGAACTAGTTGGAGTGTAAAAATGGAGGATCCAAAACTAAGAAAAAAGATTTGTAGGAAAGGCAACCAACTAGAGTGCAAAAATAAAAGGTGGATACAGAACCACCACTTTCACGAAATTGTCAAATTTTGGCACTTTGCCGATTCAAATCTAAGGTTTCTTGAAGGTAGCAATATGTTTTTAGACAAGGCAAGTATTGCTCTAGGGCTGGCCATCTGAGGAGCTTGGAGCACTTGGATAGAGGGGAGGATTGCTTTAGGGTAGTTTGTGTCATCCAGCCCTTGCTCTACTATTCATGTCTATCTAATGTAATAGTTAAATTTAGAGAGTTTAGTTTTGCAACCAATGCCCTTGAAAAAACACAAACTTGGCTCTTTTCACAAAGAGAAAGCAAATTACCAAGGGCAACTTGGGTGTTCTTTTGAGCAAATTTTCACTACAAAGCGATGCAAAAAAATTTATAGGGAATATTTGGCAAGATATCATCTTCATTTTTTCAATAGATGAAATTGCAAAATCCTACCCAACCTTGAGACAACAAATATCACTCTATAATTTTCGATGAATGTATATTCTATTTTGGATTATTAAATAAATTGTCCCATATATTGCAAGTTTCATCCATTCCATGGATGTAAATAGTTCCATCACTCCTACAATGCCTAAATAAATGAAAAAACACCCTATAAGGAAGTAGGAGTTTTTAAAAGCATACATGCTCTAAAATTGTTCACTTCATAAAATGTATATTGTTTGTACATGTTGCTTTCCTGTAGTCTTCAGCGATGTACAACCAATGTATATTTTAGGAGGTGGGCATTTTTAGAGCCCTATGCCATTTCAACTTCATAACCAGTTGTTGACTTTTCAATGCTAACCTGGCATTGTTCCATTGGCAACCCATCACCATTGCCATTAAAAGTTGCAACTCATAATCTTTTTTCCTTTCAACTTGCTTCCTACTTCCTTATATCATGAAGATCTAAGGTTGTGATTTTAAAATGTACAACCAAGTTATGTACAATAACCTACTTATTCACTATTAGTGTGTTTCATCTATTATCTAATATAAATATCAAAACTAATTCCACAAAGCTCCAAAAAATATGAAACAACTTAGGTTAGATACCAATTCCGCTTGTCTTTCAATGAAAATTCATTGAATAGTATTTCAAGAAACTTCACCTCCCCAAAATTCAATTTCACCTCTTAGATGGGCAATTTATGGACCTTCTATTGTAAGAGATTCTAAAAGAGCACAAGCTCTAAAATTGACCACCTCCTAAAATGTACGTGTTGCTTTTTTGTAGCCTTTAATGATGTACAAATAGTATGTATTTTCGGAGGTGGGCAATTTCAAAGCCCTATGCCATTTCAAACTTCAAAATTTCATAACTAGTTCCACAAAGCTCCAAAAAACATGAAATGGCTTGGGTTAGATGTTGATTCCATTTGTCTTTCAATGAAAATTTATTGAAAAATATTTCAAGAAGCTTCACCTCCCCAAAATTTAGTTTCAACTCTTAGATCTCGTCTTAGATGGATGATTTATGGTTACCTTACCTTTCAACTCTTACCTTGGTTGGGCTCATGTGATCTCAATTTTTGTCATGATTTTTTGAAAGTTTTTTGAAAGATAGGAAATCAGATTAGCTTTGAGGAAATATAATTTTTATTTCAATTGGTGCCCGGAAACAAAAGTTATGCCACCAAGAGTCTAAAAAACAACTTGGCGGATAGCCCCCCAAAATCACAAAAAGTTAAATTTTTTTAAAATTTTAATCTTTTTTCTGAAATATTATATTTTTGTCTACATTTGAAGATTTGATTCATTTTATTTGGACTAGCAATGAGAATATTATGGACAATCTTATTTTAATTTCTTTGCTAGAACAATCTCACCGTTGGGATTATTGTGTTTCAATTCCATCTTAGAATTATTAATGGTTTAGTAATCCCTTCAATCTTGACCCTACTTAATAATTTTTTAATGAGTGAAATTTAAGTGTTTTTTTTGTTTAATTTTTTCTAGATTTTCAACTCAATTCTTCAATATAAAAAATTATAAAATCAAAATCAATAGTGCAAAAATTTTAAGTTAAGAAGATTCAAAACCAACAAATCTAGACAATCAAGGTGTAGAAAATACTTGTTTTCTTCACTTAAAATGTTAATATTTTGCAATCTATATTGTCAAAGTTTTTGAATTTTTGTCACACATTCTTATACTAATGTAGTATAAGATCCTACAGTTAGATATGCAAAAAAAACAAATTTTAAGGGTTTTTTGCTCTTTGCAATAGAAACAATAATTTTGAATAGGTTTTGATGAAAAGAAGGCCTTGGAATTAAATGCAGGACTAAAGATTTTAGTTCTTTCTTCCATCATATTGTTGTAGGAGGTTTTAAAAGTGTACAGACTCTAAATTCGCCCACCTCCTAAAATGTATAGTGTTTGTACATGCTTTTTTGTAGCCTTCAACGATGTACAAGCAATGTACATTTTCAAAGGTGGACAATTCGAGAACCCTATGCCATCCCAAACTTCAAATTTTCATAACTAATTCCACAAAGCTCCAAAAAAAATATAAAATGGCTTGAGTTAGATGCCGATTCTACTTGCCTTTCAATGAAAATTTATTGAAAAAATATTTCAAGAAGCTTCACCTCCCTAATAAAATCCAATTTCAGCTCTAAGGTGGGCAATCTATGGACCTCCTCAAGGTAAAACAACCCATTGTGGTCAAAATTAGGAGTTTGACTTCATGTTGTTGTTGAAATTTTTCAATTTTTTTTCCACATTATTACAAGTGTGAGAAATAGTGAGAACAATTGAAATTATGTTTTTTTTGACAAAGTATGAATTTGCTTTGAATTTTTGAAGTGTTCAATGCATCATGGCCCAAAAGAGTTTGTAGACCACCTTAATACCAACAAATTCTGAATCCATTGTGCTCATTTTGTTTACCAAAAGTAGTCATTGTATTTTCTAACATAGAAAATCTAAAAAGTTAATTCTTACAATGAATTCACACTAAAAAGTTGGAAGTTCCTAATGAAGTCACTAATCACTCCATTATTGTTATGTAAGACATGCATTGTGGTTAAAATTTCACATTGAAATACACCATGATCGTGACCATGATGGGGTCATTCCTTAGGTGTCCACTATGAGTCATCTGACCACAATGGGCTATTCTACCTTAGTAGAACCACCCACCACAACCCCATCACAACAATCAATAGGGGGCTGAAAGTCTAGGACTAATTTCCAAACAAGAGTTCTTAATTTCCACCCATCAATTCCTCCATCCTTTTCATGACACATTTGCTTGGTTTAGCATGCCAAAGTGAACAAGAAGCATTCTTTTTAAATGATTAGTTTGAAAATGAGTCCAGACCAACTTTTTGCCTTCCAAAATTCCTAGTAATTTTAGTTCAAGTATTAAAATGACCAATTTTTGGGGCAATCAACCCCCCTCCTTTCTATCTCTCCACCTATGTGTGAACTATTTCCTTCACCTTAGTTACTGTATTCCACATCATGTGCCCAATTGCTTATTCGGTCGGTTATAAGGTAGGTACTACCCAAATGTGCCACTGACCTCAAACCGCCATCTACACTACATGTACATCTCCAAAATCAATTCTATATCTATGTGGAAGAAAGGCTTTTCGAACCCAACTTTGTTCCTTATTAACTTTTGCACACAGTATCCAAATGCCACGTTCTTTGGTGCGTTGGAACCTCCTTTCACTTGCCAACAAGAACATATGAAAAATTTGACCATTCTAACAATAAGAAATAGGCTCAGTAGCTGCAAAAAGTGGCGGTTTTGGGTGTACCTCCCTCACGTTGGTGCTACCCTAAGGTAGTCAGTCCATAAAGGGAGCATCTAAGGACTGAAACTGAATTTTGGGTGGGTGAAACTCCTCAAAATAATATTTTTTCAGTAGATTTTCCTTGAAAGAAGAAGAGGAATTGACATCTAAGGTAGGATGCTGTAATTGCGACCATCTCCTTGCAATCGCCCCATAGCTGGTTGTAAAATGGATGGGAGGTGATCTTTAAATGAACCACTGTTGCTATTGAATGAATCAAGAAAAATTTACTTATTTTATTTCGAGAGCCAATCATTTCTTCCCTGATTCAGAAATCGATTTAGAAGTTGCAAGGGGACAGATTTTGGGAGACCTATGGTCACAAATAGGTACCTACTACAGAAATCTTTGAAAATTCGTAACTAATTCAAAAATGCTTCAAAAAATATGAAACCACTTGTGTTACATTCCGCATCCATTTTTCTTTCTCTGAAAAATGAGCTAAAAATATTTTTGTTCATGCAAACCTCTGAAAAGGCAGATCAGCCCGTAAAGGGTCGCTTTTAGAGCCTCCTACTTTAACCCAAGTTGTTTCTTATTTTTTGGATCATTTTTGAATTAGTTATGAATTTTCAAACGAGATGTAGTACAACACCCTATTTATGTCCCTAGGGCTTCCATGAACTTTTGACTTGCAACTTCTGAAAATAAATGGGAAAGCAAAGAATATGATTGACTCCTGTCATTAACAATGCTTTTTTTTTTCTTCTTCCTCTTCATTCAATGACTACAAAGGTCCCATTTAAAAACCACTTCATATCCATTGACAACCACCTATATGGGCAGTTCTTAATGCCCGCTCATATTTCGAGTCCGAAGGCTGGCTGGCTCCGAAGGACGGAGCTTGACTGTGTCCTGAAGCCAACTGGCTGAAGTACCGGCCGAATATTGAATGCGCGCCTGACCCGTTCCTGGATAGCCAGCCTGACTAGTCCCTACTCAGTACGGTATTCTAGTGTAGTACTGTAGTCCTCCTCTGCCGGCCCCTCCCCCTCCAGCCAGGAGTACCGTGTCAGTAGGACTGTACGTCTGTACCTCCGGTGGGCCTTCAAAAGCATCCTGCCCTTCCCCAGGTAAATCCACACCACAGAAAGTGGTCGGTCCTCGGGTGGAGATCAAGTTGAAAAAAAAGTTGAAGGAAAAAAAAAAAAAAAAAACGGATGGAGATTCAGTTGCTTTCATGGGTTTCAAAAAGGGAAAAGGAAAAGAAAAAGAAAAAGAAAAAAAAAAAAAAAAGAAAAAAAAAAGAAAAAAGGAACTGAAACCAAAGACTGAATTTAGCCAAACTGAAATTCCAAGTTTGAAAAGAAGAAGAAATATTGACTACTAGTAAGTAGTGAAGGTAAGGGTAGTTACACCTTCTTTAGCAAGCACACACTTTGGAGCAGAATGAGGGGTGGGTGTTTGAGAGAAAAAGATTGAGGAGCCAATGGACAAGAAGTTTGGTGTGTTAATAGTGGAAAATGCAGAACTGACGTAACAAAAAATAGTGAAATTGGGGTAACAAGACTGCAATAATAAAGAGTGGAACCAATTGCGAAGCAACGAAGATGGTGGCATTGGCAATGGAGGGTGAAAGGGTGAAAGCTTGTAGAGTCTTATGCGTGTGTCTATTGTGCATCCATTTTTCTGCTCGCGAGGAGGAAAATGAATGTTGCAAAGCTATTGTAGCAAAAGTATATATTGACAATGGCAAATTAATGCGGAGTTGCCTTTTTGTGATTCTTTAGAGAATGGTTACTAAGTGAAGAAGGTGTGTCATTACCCCTAATAAAGGCCAACATGAGAGTAGGCGGAAAAAGTGGTTAATTTAGTTAGGAATTGAAGAAGTAAGCTCAAAAAATTTCTTTTTTTTCCAAGGTGGAAAATGTTGCGACAAGGAGGAAAATATTGTGACACTTGGATGAATGTGTACATATGTGGATGGATAACTTATTATGAATGTACTCTACACAACAACTTTGGGGGAGGGGGAGAAGGGACTAATTGTTGAAAATTGATCTAGCAACAAGGATACATGGATTTTGAGTTTTTTGGGGGGGCAACATTTTATTGATTCTGTTCCAACCAGGATAAAATGGGTGCCAAATCTTTCACTTACCATGGTTATCAATGTAACTCAAATGGATCACTATAGTCAAAATAATGTAAATAAGTGTCTTTATGTTGTATTTGATTTGCCACATGACTATGATGAGTGATAATTATGTTAAAACCAAGGTTAAAATCCATAAAAATTGTGCTATTTTACAATAGAGGGTCCACAAAGCTACTATACAATAGGTGTCAGAATTAGAAATTTGAAGGAAAAGATTGAACCTTGGTTATCACATGTAGCCTCTCAATAGGAAAAACCGAGAAAGGACCATCTTCATGCCTTGGGTTTAATGCACAAGAGAAACTAAGAGGGATCAAGGGAGCCATAAAGAGAGAGCAATAATAAGGTATTCTCAAATTCTAAAGATTCTCAAAATAGAGTCGACTTTTTCTTTGTATTTTGAAGAAACCTATAACTTCACTAAGATAGAACCTCTAATTTCTACCAAATTTTAGAACCCATCCTAAGGAAACTACACCTAAAATTGTACAAATAAACATTCAGTATGATAGGTTGCCATTATTATACTAATTTTTTTTAGGAGGAATCTTGGTCGAAGCCAAAAGGGGATTCTAGATTCTTTCTAAGAATGTATTTTTTGAACACCATATGAATAAACTACAAATTTTCAAAGTGCTAAAAATAGAATTCGGGTAACCAACCATAAACTCTCATGAATAATAGAAGTACATTTTAGGCAAGAATCTAACCTATGCAGCCAACCATAGTCTCTCATGAATAGTGAAAATATATTTTAGGCAAGAATCTAACATGTGTAGTTTTTAAAAGCGTGTGATTGTACCTTATTTGTGCCACCAACGTATGTATGTCCAATATACATTTCTGAAACTTTCAAATGTACTTTATTGATACATAATGCCCCCCAAATGACCCAAATAGTCACATGGCACACAATGGGGTCATCTCGTCTACCTTACAAGCATTCATGAAGGGTGACTTAGATGGTGAGCCTCCAGTGTAGGACCAAAAAAACCTGAAGTTGAAAACAACCTGCTCCAGCATGCTGCGTGCAGCGCTCAATCTGACGCCCCTGCCAAGGCTTTTGCCAAGTGGACTTCCCCCTATGGCGGAAAAGCTCGCCGTCTGCGCCCACATAACATCCAGACAGAACCAGTAACAAAAAAACAACACGCAGACAGACTTCGCCGTGATTACCAACGCAGCATTCATTCCACCTTCTGACGCCGAAGAATCGTGCCGTTACGAGCTTGCTCCAAGTCCGAAATCGAGAGAGAGAGTGAGAGAGACGATGTAACTTACTACATTCAGTTGTTGTTGTACAAGGGCCGAAAGCGCCATTATTAAGCTAAGTTAGGCCAAAAAATTGCAAGGAATTTCGCGAGCTTGTCTGCAAGCTGCGCTATTTTAGCTTGACTCGATCCGGCCGGCTGGCATCCCGAGTTAAGTTACGTCATAATAATTCAAGGTCCCCCCCTGACGCAGCTGCTGCAAAACCTGCCATGCCCATTTCGCACAAGCGCATGTACAAGACTCTGGCACCAGAGTCAAGCAATTGTCCCAATCTGCACATGCTTTGGAGCTCACTGAGTGTATCCAAGTTATGGGCGTCTCTTTTCTAGCTCGGGGAGGCACATGAGTGCTGCAATTAGTACCGTATTTGATCAAGCTTTCGGTTGATTTGTTGTAGGAATTTAAGAGCTTCGGTTTTCGTTTGCTGTATGTATTGAGAGAGAGTGACGAGGACCGAGGTGTGATGATAAGTTTCGATTGTGAGAGTCAGGGAGTTCTGTCAGTGTTGTCTCGTGCTAGTCCTTCTATCTCGCAGGATTTTTGGGTTACAGTTGAATGTTTTCAATTCGGGATGTAATTAGGTTTAAGGGCGGGAGTGGTGTCTCTCTCGTGGTCGTGTCTGAGTTTGTTGTTTTGGGAGACATGCAGATTATTGTACAGAAAGTGAGAGCTTTCGACCGGTACTAAATTTGGGAGGTGGGGACTTCGTCAATCCCTGTTTCTGAGTTTTGTTTTTTCCGTGGACTGGGCTATGTCGTAGTGCATTGCGCATTGCTGAGCTTATGAAGCCTCGGGTACTGGCTGCTTGGTGGTTGAAGCTTTTGATCGAGTTGTAGCTGAAGCTTTGATTTGCTCACCATTCAGGCTGTATTACACATGCGAAGCATATTTTGAGTTAATCGTCAGTTAGAAATCGTGTCTATCAACCATGGGATGATGGGAAGGGGCTGGAAGTGTAGGCAGTAATTCAACAAGCAGTGGTGGAGATCTTTAAATTGATTTTGTTGCAGGTCTGCAATTTATCAGTGCAGATGATCAATTACTGGCCGTTTAGCTAAGGAGCAGTGAGGGTGTAATCTATTGATAATTCCAGTGAGGGCAGTCAATCAAGGATGGGGGACAAGTATGCGCCTCGAAGTGGAGGATTGCCGACGAAGTTCAACCTGAAGAACAAATTGAAGATCGTCATCGTCGTCTCTCTCATTCTGCTGTTGCTCATTTGGAACACTGGGCCGTTCGGGAGCACGGACAGCCCAAGTGGGAGGTCAGATGCTCAACGCAGCAGCAACAATATTGCAGAGCTTTTCAGTGGTCATGCGCTCCAGAACGAGGTAAGAAAAGTACGCAGACCTGGTTTGGTTGATCTGGACACGGTTAGGGCTGAAAAATAGGGTCAATTTGCTTGTCCTGCTCTTGAAGCTTCGACCTAGAATTTGTTGTCAGAGTTTTCAGAACGCCAGATTTGCAGACTTTGTTTTTTGTTGTCGCTACCAGATCCATGGAATGAAGTTGCAGTGAGTATCCCGAGAAACATCCAACCTGGCGTTGAGCAGGTCTGTTTGTACTGCAGTGAATAAAGCTTTCGTGACCAAAGCGACTGTGTTTCCATGACACGCCATCTCTGTACTTGCTGTTAGCTATCAAAGCGCGTGAATTATGGAGACCTGAGTTGTTCAGTTTCAGTCTCCTTGTAAAATTTCTTTGTTGAACTTTATGTCCTTTCCTGACAACATTGGGTTTCCACAGTGAAATTTGTCAATAAAGGATGTCCAAGTGGTAATTTGGAATTGACATTAAAGTTCTCAATGTTACATTTGATCCCTATTTCTCCACCTTGGATAGCATACGGCATTGCGTTGAATTGAACATCATTTTGAGCATCATTTTAACATGCTGATCATGACATAGTTCGATAAGTGCCGCTTGGGTCCCCAAAATTTCTATGTTGTTGAATGTTATGCTTGGTCAGGAATAAGTTCAACCACATTCTATTCGAACTATTTCACTAATGTGCTTTTTGTTGTTGTCCGATTGCAGGATGGGCAACGCGAAGCTGAAGATTCAGGAGAGCCACCAGCCTCCAAGACGGAGCCATCAAAAGACGAAGATAATAGCACAGAAGCGATTTCAGAGCGCCAAATCCTAGAACAGAACGATCAGGCGCTCGAAGACACCGTCCCGGAAGCGATTTCGGAGCGTCAAACCCAAAAACAGAAGGACGAGGAGCTCGAAGACAGCATCCCAGAAGAGATTCCCGAGCACCAAACCCTAAAACAGAGCGACGAGGCGCTCAACGACACCGCCATTGAAGAGATTTCCAATCGCGAAACCCTAAAACAGAGCATCGAGATCGACCACGGTCCTGACGAAGACGGCAACCGCCACTCGAAGGTCAACATTCTCCGCATGCAAATCTTCGAAGAAATTCGATCCCAGTCTCTGAGCTACACCACATTTCTCACAAAAGCTTCTAGAGATTCCAGCTGCGAAGGCAAGTACATCTACGTGTACGAGCTTCCTCCTGAGTTCAACCTCGACCTGGCCGCCCAGTGCGATTCCTTGTTCCCGGCCTTCAACCTCTGCGACTTCTTCGCGGACTCCGGAACAGGGAAACCCGTGGAGAATCCGAAGGCAAACGGCTCCCAGATCTTCGTGCCCCAGGATCGGTGGTTCAACACGCATCAGTACGCCTTGGAGCTCGTCTCGCACGCGAAAGTGAAGCGGTACAAATGTTTGACGAAGGATATTGAACAGGCTGCGTTGTTTTATATTCCTTTCTATGGTGGACTCGATGTGATTCGGTGGAACTTCGCAAGAGATTCCACGAATGAGAAACGGGATGCGTTGAGTGTGAAGCTGCTGAGGTGGTTGGAGAATCAACCGGCGTGGAGAAGGCGAGAAGGGAGGGACCATGTACTGGTGCTTGGGAAAATCTCGTGGGACTTTCGGAGACAGGCGGAGGGGAACGAGTGGGGAAATCGGTTGCTGGAGATGCCGGAAACGCAGAAGGTGCGCACCAAACCCTAATTTATTACGTCCAAGTCCGGTTGTGAATTTTCACATATTCTTGCTTATATCTTGTTCAAACATACTACTCACCTCAATTTCGTCAAATTCATCATAAGGGAAAGTTTCGTTGTGAAGATTCGAGAGCCAATAAACCATGAATTTTCGAAGAGCTGATTGCAGGTGTGACCAAAGTAGACCACCCTGTATGCTCTTACGCCCAAATTGTGTGCACTTTTGTACATCCATTCAGATTTTAGGTAAGGGCTGCATGAAAGTGTACTTACCGTAAATGCATGTGCGAGGAACCATGAAAGAGTTGACCAACTGCCCTACAATGCACGTGACAACCTAAGAATTCCTTTGATGCCAAACTAATCCTACACTGGAAGAAACTACGCATGAATTTTAAGGCGCTGTTTGCCCCAAATAGGCCACACTTTGCTCTTTTGTCCACATCTTTGTACGTCCAGCAAGATTGCTTTTGAACAAGGGCTGCATGTAGTTGTAGTTACCGTAAATGCTTGTGCGAGGAACCATGTTAGACCTCATGGGCATTCTAGGGCAGTTGATCGCTTCATTTGATGCCAACCTAGTCCTACACTGGAAGAAACAGCGCATTTTCAAGATGCTAATTATCGATCGGTGTACACAAAAAGAAAACCCTATGCTCTGCCTATGTCCAGATTGTGTCCATTTGTGATCCATATGTAGTTGACTGTGCCTTCGTTTGCCAGATGACCAAAGTGCTAATCGAGCGCAACCCGTGGTCCCTAAACGACATCGGCGTCCCTCACCCAACCTTCTTCCATCCTCAATCCGCCTCCGACATCACCACTTGGCTCCACCACATCCAATCCCAAAACCGCACCAGCCTCGTCACTTTCGTCGGCAAGGAGCGTCCCGGCACCACGAATGTCCGCGGTGCTCTTGTCAAACAGTGCCGCAACGCCACAGCAAACGTCTCAACAAATGCAACCTGTCGCTTCGTGGAATGCGTCCAGAACAAATGCCAAGTCCCCGCCTTCGTCACGCAAGCCTTCCTGACCTCGCACTTCTGCATGCAACCCGTAGGAGACTCCCCGACACGACGCTCTGTGTTCGACTCCCTGATTGCGGGATGCATCCCCGTGCTGTTCCACCCTTGTACTGCTTATGTGCAGTATCCCTGGCACTTGCCAAAGAATGAAAGCTCCTGGTCGGTGTACATCAGCGAGGATGAGGTGAAGCGAGGGGAGAAGAATGTGGTGGAGGTTTTGGAGAAGATTTCGGTGGAGGAGAGGGAGGCCATGAGGGAGACGATTGTTGGTAGTATTGTTCCGGGTTTGTTGTATAGCAAGCCTGGGAGTGATGTGTCTCCGTATAGAGACGCGTTTGATATTACGATTGAGCAGCTCTTGCACCGGGTGTCGAAAATCGAACGGGGTGGGAGGAATTAGCATTAGAGAAGGTACGTCCCTTATGTATTTCGTTCAAAATTCTCGTGAGAATTTTTGTTGAAAGCTCCTAGTCGCTGTGCATCTCAGAGGACGAGGTGAAGCGAGGGGAGACGAATGTGTTGGAGGTGTTGGAGAGAATCTCGGTGGACAGGGAGGGAAGCCATGAGGGAGATTTTTGTTGCGATGACGTGATTCTTTGTCGTGGGCTGTGAACTTCGTGGGAGAAGAACGAAGGCTTGCAATTTGCTGCGCGCCTGGGAGTGATTGTGTTTCTGTATCGAGATGCGTTTGATATTTACGATTGAGCAGCTCTCTCGCCGGGAGTTTTAGAGTTTGGGTTGCCAGGAGAGAAGCTGGGTTGTGCATTTGGTTAAAGATTCTCTTGAAATTCTTGTTGCGATTCAAGTGAATTCTTCTCCGACAGCGGGCTGTGGGTTTCGTGAGATAAGATGCATTCCACGATGGAATTTGCCATTACGGTATATTCACCCCAAGCACCGCCTTTCGTCCTAGTGATATTTGAGCCTTAGGTGATCTGCTTACAAGCTGCTCAGTGTTTTTTTTATGCACGATTTTTTGCCAATTGGCTACAGACAAAAGATGTTGGCTATTTTTTGTAAAGTAAATTTTCATTTTGGGGTCATAATAGCCAGATTACTGCTGTGCTTTCAGATTACTGCTGTGCTTTAAGACTAGTAGCCAATTTTTACCACAGTAGCACCTAGTTTTCATATGGACTAGTGCCCTGTGGTGTTGCCACAATCAAAACAAAAGTAAAAGTAATTTTGTAATTTTTTTAGAACCAAAAACAACTCAAAAATCCATAACTTTCTCACCATGAGTTGGAACAATACCAAAATTGTGACCAAAATATAAGAAAAAGTAATTTTTTAATTTTTTAGAATAAAAAATAACTCAAAATTGTATGACTTTCACTTTGTACTTCCAAATGCCACGAAACCAAGCTAGTGCACCCCTCCTCACCGAGGGCTTTCTGACGGTACCAAGTACGTGTACCTTATGCCGTATACCTTATGTCGTTGCCACAGTCAAAACAAAAGTAAAAGTAATTTTCTAATTTTTTAGAACAAAAAATAACTAAAAAATGTACAACTTTCACACCATAGGTCCAAAGGCCACAAAACCAAGCCAGTGCGTCCCCTGGTCGTGTGCTTGGTACCCTTCCTCGCCACCAAGCACACGACCGGGGGACGCACCGTCCGGGAGATCTCAATGTGACAAACAAACAAAACAAAACAAAACAAGCATCTTGTCTTAATAGAAGAGATATCACTAAGTATCACTAAGAAGAAACTATTGACCCCTTCCCTAGAATGAAAAAAGAACTACTAAAGTTGCTAAGAGCAACCAATGGGAGTTGCAGAGAGTTCTCTTGAGGCAACCAACAGAATTTGATGCATTTTTTGTTTCAAGAGTGTTTTTTAATTCTTAACCTCTAAATATTCATCCTCCAAATTTTTCACTCTCTTGAGGCAACCAACAGAATTTGATGCATTTTTTGTTTCAAGAGTGTTTTTTAATTCTTAACCTCTAAATATTCATCCTCCAAATTTTTCACTCTCTTGGGGCAACCAACCGAATTTGATGCATTTTTTGTTTCAAGAGTGTTTTTTAATTCTTAACCTCTAAATATTCATCCTCCAAATTTTGTGTGAAAAGGAAGGTCTTCTATAGTAGTCATTCCAATGAATTCTTTTGGATTGTCTTAAACCAATGATTCATATGATACCAAAATGGATGATTTTCATGGTTACAAGTCTATCATTTATAAAGGGTTAGATGATACAGAAGTCCAAAAATGGATATAGGGGTGGATTGTTTATTATAGGAACAAATAATGCACCTATTGGTCTAATAATTCAAGGGTATATTGGTGACTACCTTGGTCATGGGACCATTAAGTGTTAACCATTAAAAGAGATGGACCGATGATTGTCAAAACCATCCATTTTGGTATCATATGAATCATTGGTTTATAAAAATTCAAAGATATTCATTCGAAGTCAAACTATTGTTGAAGACTTCCATTTTTATACAAAATTTGGAGGATGAATAATTGTACTTTTGTCCTATATAAAAAGATTCTTTGTCATTCATCAACCAAAAAATAGCCACCATGTCATTTATGGGCCAAGGAAAGTCTAGTGGCATGAATAGGTGCTTTATGCATTCAACTTTGTAAATTCATAGAAGGTTGTATGTCAAAATATTATAAAATTGCTTCAATTTGTTTTAGACTAATATTCCTACATAACTAGTCATCATATAGACCACCCATCTACTTGGCGTAGAAACATGACATTTTATAGTGTTTCTACCTTACTTTTGTGGAAGTTGAGAGTGAATACAATTGTATTCAATCCTAAATTTTTTTTCTAGACTTCTTTTCCTATAATGGTACAATATACATTTTGTTCACTACTTCTAGTACTACTGAGAATAAGCATTGGCAACTATCTTTCTTATATTGTCTAATGAATAATTAATTTGAGCTGAATAATAAGGTTCATCCTCTTAAAAATTATAATTTAAAATCATATTAAAATTTAAAAACTTTTTTCACTTTTTTTTTCTAGATTTTGAGTTTTCAAGCCTCAAAGTTTTTTGCTTTCTTATTTTCTGTTTCTAGGGTTTGATTATATTGAAATCCATTGTAGAATAATCTTCCACTTTAGTATAAAAATTTAAGAACAACTCAATCAAAGTGTACATTCATTCACTTCCAACTTCAAATTTTATTCTGCATCTCAACTAAAAAATATCATATCATACAAATCATAGATATTACATTCATAGTAGTTTGACAATCACAAACAATGCAATTTGGAAACATACGAACATTCTCTCATACTAGACTTAATTTCTAATTGACACAATTGAATTACAATTTAACACACCTCATTCATCTTCATAATTATTCTGAACTTCACACAACTTTACACTTCACTAAATCCAATTCAATCAATCTGCAAAACAATTCTTATTTGGTAAAATTCTCCCAAAGACATACATATTCACAACACAAAATGAACTCCATCTGTAGCATAACACAACATTTCAGTATCCAATTTGGCACACAACATATAACATCATAGGACAAAAATTCTCAATGCACACATAAGAATTATAATACACATCAAATTAGACAACTATACTTCACATTATCAAGAAGAAAATTATAATAAAAATAGCCATAGATAAAATCGCTTGCATACTCATCTACTAGAGGGTAAAAAACAAATTTGAAAATCTAGCTAAACACCATGGCCAATACTAATTCATTTCCAATAACTACTAAATAGGAAATTGCACAACTCTTAAAATCCAACTTCATGTGACAATCCTTTCATCTATTGAGCTCTTTTTCCACTTGGATTTATTAAAATACTTAATTGGCATCACAACTTGTATCCAATAGGCTAAAAAAACCTAAATTTAATACTTCTAAATTAGAAATTGCACATTTCAAAATTCCAAGTTAAAATTCAACTTATCTACATGTGATTTTAATTGAATGCTTGTCCAAGATCTAGTGTATTTGATGCTCATCTTCAACACAAGGAAACCAAAATTTGCAGTGTACATCCTTGTACTAGATTTTATGCTAAAAATAAACTTTGTCAAGTATTCAAATAAAAATAAAAATTAATAAAAATGAAAATTAATAAAAATAAAAATATTAAAAATAAAAATACTAAAAAAAATACCTTGATAAAATTATATATACCTTTAGGATTTTGTCAACACCCAAATATTATGCCTTGGGCATTTATGAATTGAAATATTTTGTCACCTTGTTTCCTTGTACTTTTTCTTCTAAGAAAGTTGGTATTACTTAGCTACCATGAATTAAGTGTGTTTTGTAAGTAGATTTGTTTTATAAATGGCTATAAATTATCCAATAATTATGTGGTTATAAATTTATAAAAATGACAAAAAAAAAATATGCTTAAAAGAATTAAAAAATCGATATGAACTTCAAGTTCCACCTTATCATTAGCATCAACCACACAAAATTGGAACTATACCTTTTAGGTTGGTAACCTTATCAATGGAGTTTACAACTTTTAGTCAAAGAGGGGTTAGCCAATGGTCTTGTTAATTCATTTAGAAACCTCTAGTCTAGTTTTAGGGAAACAAACTTAGAACTTCTTATTAGGATACTTTGGATAGAGTTTAGACATCCTCGTCCGTCACAATCCAACAACGCTAGTGTGTGAGCATGAAAACGCAAGCATGCATGTAAGCCTTGTGCATATATATAAATAGATGTCTTACAACCATTGAAGGTACTTATAACATAAACACCTTTAATATAGGTATCTACAACATAGCTGCACTATAATCATAAAAGGTTTCTATAATATACACGCCTATGATATAGGTGTATAATCTTCCAGGCTCATACTTGTGTTCATACTCCTAAGCTCATATAATAGCAACCCTCCATCACAATCTATGGATTGTATAAAATTAACAATTAAAAACTTTATTATTAATTAATTATTTACTTACACTTAACATAAACTACTAGTTATACTAAAGAAAAAACTAAAAATTATATTCTATGACTAGTTAAGTTTGTCTTACATCATTGATACAATTACAACATACACACTTTTAACTAAAATTTATATTCTATGACTAGGTAACTTTGTCTTAATATGTCATTGATACAATCACAACATACACTCTTTTAGCTAATTAAGTTTTTCTTTTTCTTTTCCTAATTTTAGTGTGCACTTTGCTTGGTGTATATCCCTTGCCAAGGTCTCTTTGATAATATCAAGCATCCCTTCCTCAGCCCAACAGCGATGTGAGTTGCTATCACAAACAAATTATCAAACTAAATTTGTTTTTAAATAATTAAGATGATTTTAATATAATTATAAACTATAGTTAATAATCTTTATTTAGAATATAAAAAATACCTATATATATAAATATTAATACAATGTCAATATTCATATATGTATTTTGCAATTGTACGGAAAGAATTTATATATTGTGAAATTTATGCTTCATAAATTCTTTTTCTTTTATTCCTATTTTTATAGTATTTATTACTATTATTTTATCACTGATTACAAAGGTTCTATAAGTCTATATTTAGATAGTAGAACTATTCCCAATAGACTCTTCATTCATGCTGGTTATACAACTAGAGTTATTCAAGCTAAAGTTTTATTCTTTTTTTTATTGATAGATTCAATATTTTTTGACATTCCTCAGCTTGGTACTAATTTTTATAAAAGAAAAACAAGTTGCAGTAATGGGTCGTAAAAAAATTGATACGAGCCTCAAGTTGCCGGAAGGGAAGATCAAGTCCACCTTCATGAAACGAAAAAAAGGGGCGATTAACAAAGCATTACAATTAGGAAAGTTATGTGATGTGGATGTTGCGCTCATTGCATTCCATCCCGGAAATGATGCCATGATTGCCGTTTCTCATGGAGGGAGGGTTGATGAGGTCATTAGCAAGTATCATGATTTCAAACAACAACACTTTGAAAAAATCCACTTCAAGGAAGATTTGAGGAAGCAACCACTCCAATTGCAAGCGCATCAAATGCATCCAAATCCTCCCTTGCCGTACTTGCCACCACCAATGTTTGAAGTAATTTTTTTGAGTTTTATCAGCTATTTTTCTCTGAATTCCCATATCGAGTTGTTGTTTTTTCCAAGTACTGAGTTTGGTCTTTTCCCTCTATTTTAGTTTGACTACAAATTAAATTTTTTTTCCCACCATTTTCTTTTCACTAGTAGAAAATGCAGGAATTTCAACAGAATTATGTTGTTTCGGTCGCATTAATTTCAACAGATTTCTGTTGTTTAGTGACCGAAACAACGCGACCGAAACAACATAATTCTGTTGAAATTCCTGCGTTTTCTACTAGTGAGTTTTGTTTTATTTTCAAATTGCAACTAGATTTTTTTTCCCCCAATTCCACTAGTTAACCATGAACTAACTAGTGGATCTTTCCAAACATTACTTGTCTAGGTGGGAATAGGAATGCCTACGGGTCAACTACAAGGCTTTGATATCCAAGTTCAAGGTAACAACGGTAGCCGAGACGGTCAACAACAATTGCCACAAATTCAATTTCTACCACTTGCTACACCACCACCAAATTTTCGACCGGATTTTCAACACAATGATTACGGTCAATGAGATTGGTCCAAGGCATTCAAGTTGATCAATCTTTTTATTGGGTATACTTTCAACTTGTTGTTCACCCTCTTGAAGTGTTTTGAAGTTTTTCATTGTAAGAGACATTAATTTGAATCATTTCTCTATGGTTAGTGTACATGAAGAGTATGTTTGTTTGAGTTCCCATTTGAGGTTTTACGAGTCACTTGAAGAAGTTAAATTGAGTGACACTAAAGATTTTCATTGTTATTAGTTGCAGTGAAGTTGTTATTGTTTTTTCAAGTGAAATTTGAGTTGAAGTTATTTTAGACCAGTCCCTAAAAGAATTGGTCCCCCATAACCAAGGTAGACAGCCATCAAATGCTTGGATTATTGAACCAATAAGTGCATTCTTTGTTTCTCCAGGTGAACCTTCAAGTCATCCATTGGCCACTTTGGGGCCTCAATGTCCTTCAAGGGCTAGGCATGTGCATTCAAGTTTTATATTAGGTTCGTATACAACACTAGGTGGTCAAGGGTGCTTAAGGTTGGCATCTTGTGCTGATTATTATTAAATTAAAGTTGCAAATTAAAATTTGGCATAATCAGTTCAGCAGGCAGGAATAAAATTATGAAGGAATTTTAAAAGTTTAACATTTTAAAATTTTACAAAAGAAATATTAGTCACCATAATTGATTTCCTGTTTGAAGGCTACCATTGATAAGATAGTCTTCCACCCATTTGTTTCTTTTGGTTTTCCTAATTTAGTGCAAGATTTTGTTTTAGGACTTTTCTTGTCATTGGTAGAAATACAAAAAGAAATACTTTTTTAAAGGGGGTTTGGCATTATATTCAATACTTTATTTATTTTTCAGTTCTGACTCTTGTAGAATTATTTATAATTTTTTTCCACTCTAATAACGGTATAATTTTCACTTGACTATTGCAAATTCTCATTGGGCCTAGTTAATAACAAAAACTGCTTCATTTCAATTCCACATGTGAAAAAACATATTAAAAACATAAAGAAAAGAAAGAAAAAGATATCTCAATAATGTCAAAATCAAGGTTTATTTATTTATTTATTTGAGTTTAGGTATGTTTACACTTGGTGTTAGAGGTATTGTTTGGAGTGTAAATTTGGTCCAAAAGTACTTCTTAATTTGTTCCTAAGACCCTTATTAACAACACTTTTAACACCAAGTCTATATGTCATAAGTTTTGAAGTTTTTATGAAAAAAAAGTTAGAAAATTACTTTTACTTTTGTTTTGTTTACACTAGTCTCTTCTATTAAGACGACATGTTTGTTTTGTTTGTCACGTTGAGATCTCTTGGATCGTGCGTCCCCTGGTTGCGTGCTTAGTACCATTGGAAAGCCCTCAGTGAGGAGGGGTGCACCGGCTTGGTTTCGTGGCTTTCGGACCTACGGTGTGAAAGTTATGCATTTTCGAGTTGTTTTTGGTTCTAAAAAATTAAAAAATTACATTTTCTCATATTTTGGTCCCAATCTTGGTACCGTCGGAAAGCTCTCGGCAAGGAGGGGTGCACATACTTGGTTTTGTGGCATTCTGACTCATGTTGAAAAAGTTATGGATTTTTGAGTTGGTTTTGGTTTTAAAAAAAATTAGAAAATTACTTTTACTTTTGTTTTGATTGTGGCAATGCCACAGGGCACTCTAGTCTATACCTTAAATTAGGTTGTTTGTTTTGTTTGTTTGTCACGTTGAGATCTCCCAGACTGTGCGTCTCCCGTTCGCGTGCTTAGTACCATCGGAAAGCCCTCGGCGAGGAAGGGTGCACCAGCTTGGTTTTGTGGTATTTGGACATATGGTGTGAAAGTTATGCATTTTAGAGTTATTTTTGGTTTTTAAAAATTAGAAAATTACTTTTACTTATATTTTGGTCACAATCTTGGTACCGTCAAAAAGCTCTCGGCAAGGAGGGGTGCACGGACTTGGTTTTGTGGCATTCCAACTCACAGATGAATAGTTATGGATTTTTGAGTTATTTTTGGTTCTAAAAAAATTAGAAAATTAGTTATACTTTTGTTTTGACTGTGGCAACGACACAAGGCACACTAGTAGATATTGATACAAGACATGGAATACTAATACTAATACCATGTACTATATCAATATCCTATATTGATTGCAATCAAAACAGCTTCAAAGAATATATAAATATGCGATAGACCATTGGACCTGGATTATCAATTATTTCAAAAGCAATAATTAATTCATTTTACAAGTGAGTAAGAAGTGGCGACTTGTCAAAATAACTTGAACTCAATTCTTTTAATTGTAGTATGTGCAATTTCATTAATAGTCCATGCATAATCACCTTAGTTTTAAATTCCCTATTTGTGTGTGGTAAATATCTTAAGATTCAAAACATTATATACCAATGTGTCATTGGTTGATTACATGAATATTCCACACTTCTAGAGCAAAAGTGAGCATAGGGTACATTTCCATTTGGCATTTGCTTAAAGATAAAACCTTGACATCAAAAGGAAATAATTTTTTTTATAGGATTTAAGATTAGGAACTATAGTGATTGTTTCTTAACCCTTAAACAACAAGCCAGTCACTATGGAAATCATCTGTTTTGGTATGGTGTGAATTGTTGGTTTAAAAAAATGCAAAAGCACTCATTGGAAGACAAACTAATATAGAAGACATTCCTTTTTCACACAAATTTTAGAGGATGAATAATTGTACTTTTGTCCTACATGGAGAGATTCTTTGTCATTTATCAACCAAAAAATGTCCTTTGCATCGTTTATGGATCAATGAGGTGCAGTTCCCACATGGCTTGTACTTTATGCAACTATCATGAGGGCCTCATATCCCCCGCTCATCCAATTATGGATTTTGATTCAATGGCCAAAAATAATCAAAATCTCAAACTTTGAATGATTTTGAAAATTAATGTCACCTTTCCAAATCCAAGGAATAATAAAGAAAATCCAATCACCAAAAAATATTTCACTACAATTCTAAGACAACATGTGTGCACTAAATAATGGGGGGAGAGATTGTTTTTATAATGAATTTCATTGTCCATGAATCTTCAAAGGGTATGAGACTCATTGTCAAAACGCAAGAATTGTATTCAATGTAGAACTTTAGACCTCATGTAGGCATAGTAGAATAATTTTTTTTAAGAAAATTTGAACGAAGAAAAGTTGGTAAATCAAACTAACTTTCATCTCCAAAAATCCGTTTTAGATTCCGAGCCTTCAATAAAAAGTTTGGAATAAAGTTCAAAGAGGGGTTGGGACAAACCCCTACAGTTTCATTGCATATTAAACCCTAAATGCCCAAGGCCTTTTTTAAGCTTCTTGAGAACCCTTAAACACTAGAAAATCAAAATTTTCAATGGACACCCTTACACAAAATCTTGAACAGAAAAATTAAAATCATTTATTTTCATAATTAGATTTTTGATACTAAACTAAGACTTCAAAAAAATTTCAAAAATAGAAAATATTGAAAATAGTAACTTGATTAGGTTTTATTTAACTTCAAAGTATTGTCAACAAGAGAATTTTTTACCTCAATCATTTAAAGGATTAGAGTAGGTACCCCTCAAACTTCCACTTTTTGCTACTCTGCCTAGTTACTATTATTATTAGATGAGTCAAATTTTCATATTTCCTTGTTGGCAAGTGAAAGGAGCTTCCAACACACCAAAGAATGCAATATTTGAATATTGTATGCAAAAGTAATGATGAATCAAAGCTTTTCTTGATAGAGATTTTAAAATTTTTTCTTCCATATAGGTACATAGTGATTTTGAAGATGTTCACAAAGTGTTGATGGTTTTGGATTAGTAGTGCATGTAGGGTAGAGGAACTCAACCATAATAGCAATTTGATGTGGCAAAGCGATTGCCACATTCGATAATAATAAAAAAATTTAATTAATTTTTACATATTTACATATTTAATTTTAATATATCAATATTTTATTATTTTTAAAATATTTTAAAAATTTGGCCAACAATGGCTGGTTCCCAACACTAAGAATAAGCTTGAAATGGCCCTTCAGTGTAGTTGAAATTCATCTAATGTTGCATTCTACAATGAGAAAAAAATGAAAAAATATTCACATTTGGGACATCTTAAATGATTTGGGTGCCATGAACATACTATAAGCTTACCGCAAATTGATTTTGCAATATATTTGGCCCATTATTTTCATTTCCATGTAGGGACCATACGACACTAAAAATGTATTTAGTGTCATCCATACCTTGCTATTTACTCAAGGTTATAATTTTCTACGGAAGATGAATATTTTTATCAAGAATGTAGATATCAATACTATTCAAATAGAAAGATTCTTATAAACATAGTTGGTAAAAGTATTTGTGAAAAAAAAAGTTTTATAGTATTTTTAAACCAATTAGTGTAAGTGACATTGAATACAATTTTTAATGTAATGAAAAATAAAACAAAGTTTTTGAAAAGTTTCTATGCAAAGTAGGAAGCCCATTTTGGATTGTTTGGTTATTGTAAAGTGGGGTCCCAATCAAAATGGTGTTTTTGAAATCATAGTGAAGGAAATTTCAGTGCTGCCAACTTTGGCACCCTCCCAAGGGCTAAGAAATTGTCTATTTACCATGAAATTATTGTCACACAATACTCTCTATGTTGATAACATTCGAGTCAAATTTCAAGGACAAAAAAGTCTTAAAAAAAAAGATATTCAAAATCTACCAACATGGATAGCTTTGAGAAACCATTTCTCTACCGCCAACTTTAACACCTTCCCAAGGATTGAGATTTTTTTTATTTACCATGAAATTTTTGCCACAAGATCTCCTTTATGTTAATAACATGTGTGACAAATTTGAAGATCAAAAGATCTATAAAAAAAGATATATACAATCTACCAACATGTGTAGTTGTGGGAAACAATGGGGGAAGCCATATCACTACTACCAACTTTGATACCCTCCCAAGGGTTGAGAAATTGTCTATTTACCATGAAATTTTTGGCACAAGATATACTTCATGTTAATAACAATTGTGCCAAAATTCAAGGTCAAAAAATTTATACAAAAAAAGATACTCACAATCTACCAATATGTGTAGCTTGATGTGTAGTTGTGAGAAACAATTTAAGGACATATTGAGAATATTGTAGTATGGACTCTCATGCTTCCGGTCTAAAATTGTTCAAATGATCCAATCCCTAAACATAAATGCTTCTTAGCAAAATCAAGGATACCCAAATCTAGATGTGTGCACTTCTCACATCTCAATGAATGCACTTATTTAAAATTTGAACACCATACATACATGAAGAAACTTTTCCTCTAAATATGAGTGCTTGTTTTAGAATTGAGCATTAGAGGAGGTAGGATGTGTGATGATTTCAAAGGCAAGTGATGGGTGATTATTTTTCTAGGTAGAGGATTGAAGGTTTTGTGAACATGAGTACATGAAGGATGTGTTCATTGAGTGGGTGAGGCTATGTGCTATGTGATTATTTGAAGCTATGTGATGGGTGAGTATGGTTGTGTGGTGAGTGAGGCTATGTGAGGGCTGGATCATGGTGATTGAGTGAGTGAATGTGATGAGTGAGTGAGGCTATGTGAGGACTGGATTATGGTGATTGAGTAAATAAGGGTTGGATCATGGATGGTGGGTGATCATTGGTAAAGTTTGATTAAGATTTAAGTGCTCAGGGCATGAGGTTGGTTAGTAATCTTTTTTGGATCCAATAACCATTTTGAAAGTTGTAGATGATGTCTATTTCAAATGAAACTCGTACTCGCATTATAGGTTTGAGTGAGGCAGGGAAGACATGAAACAATTGACATTGCAGCTATTGTTGGATTCCCTGTTAAAACAGTTAAGAGGTTTGTGAAGAAATTTTGAGAAGATGGAACCTACAAAAGCAAACTTTGTGGTGGAAATCATGCTAAGAATCTTAGTGATAGAGATGTTCGTGCTATTATATGTGTTTCACAAACTAATTGTTGTTTGATGCTTTCAAAGATTACTAATATGTGTCCTACTAAAGTGTTTTACATGGGAGTGGCATTTACACTTGAATTGCAATCAAAAAAACCTTTTTTGACATCTTGTCACATATCTCAACGATTGACTTTTGCTCATAAGTACTGTAGGTGGAGTGTAGAAGAATGGGAGTGAGTTGTTTTGACAAATGAGTCTACTTTTGAAATTGAAAAAAATTCTAGACAAATTCATGTTTGGAGAACTGCATATAAGTGCTATGCATCAAATTGTATAGTTCCAATTTTTAAGAGTGGGAGAACTTCTTTGATGATTTAGGGTGCATAAGGGCAAAAGTCACAATTTTTTTTGGCCTAAAGATCAACGCTTTGCTAAGGATTTTGTTGAAGTGGTCTACAGTGGCAAGTTGCTTCATTTTATGGGTAGAATACCACAAGGATTGCTCATGGAAAATGACACACCTGTTCATTGTAGCAAACTATGTGAAGAATGGAGACAAATACACCTTTTGGAGAAGTTTGATTGGCTTGCAAACTCTCCCGATCTCAATTCAATTGAGAACCTTTGGAAAATTTTGAAAGATGCAGTGCAACATGGCCCAATATGCCCTAAAAACTTAGATGACTTGAAGATAGTTACTGAAAGAGAGTGGAGGTTAATTAGTTGTCCAAAGCTCCTCCAATTATGTCATTCTATGCCTTCTAGGTTACAAGCAATGATTGAGGCAAATGGAGGAAGCTACACATATTGGTAGATTGTGAGTATCTTTTTTTGTATAAATTTTTTGACCTTGAATTTTGTCACAATTGTTATTAACATGAAGTATATCTTGTGCCAAAAATTTCATGGTAAATAGCCATTTTCTCAACCCTTGGGAGGGTATCAAAGTTGGTAGTAGTGATATAGCTTCCTCCATTGTTTTCCACAACTACACATATTGGTAGATTGTGTATATTTTTTCTTTTATAGATATTTTGACCTTCAAATTTGTTACACATTTTATTAACATAGAGGAGATCTTGTGACAAAAATTTCATGGTAAATAAAGAAATCTCAACCCTTGGGAGGGTGTCAAAGTTGGCAGTAAAGAAATGGTTTCTCAAAGCTACCCATGTTGGTAGATTTTAAATATCTTTTTTTTTAAGACTTTTTTGTCCTTGAAATTTGACTCGAATGTTATCAACATAGAGAGTATTGTGTGACAATAATTTCATGATAAATAGACAATTTCTTAGCCCTTGGGAGGGTGTCAAAGTTGGTAGTAGTAAAATGGTTTCCACACATGTTTCTCAGAACAAAACATGTTGGTAGATTGTGAATATCTTTTTTTTGTATTTTGATCTTTTGGCCATGAAGTTTGTAATATGTGTTATTAATATAGATTACTTTCTATTCCAAAAATTTCATGGCAAATTTTTTTTTCAATCCTTAGGATGTTGTCAAAGTTGGCAGTAGTGAATTTTTTTGCATTGCTACCCATATTGGTAGATTTTGAATAACTTTTTTTTTGTGAATATTTTGGCTTTGAAATTTGGTACAATTATCATTAACATAAAGCTAATGTTGTGGTAAAAATTTCGTGAAAAAATACCAATTTTTCAGTTCTCAGGAGGCTGTCAAAGTTGGCAACACTGCAATTTCCTTCACTACGATTTCAAAAACGCCATTTTGATTTGGACCCTACTGTACATAGATATAGTTATTGGATTCACAATGTTTTATATGTATAATAATGGAAAATTATGATTTATTTCACATGCATTTCAATCAACTCATTTTTGGAAAAAATTGATACATTATAGGGTGGTCAAAGCAAAAACATATAGCTTCCCATTATGGTCCCTAGGCATGGACTATTCTTCTTTTGGAATTCTAATGTGTCTCTTTTACTTCCTTACATGGTTCCAATAGAAATCCCAAAGCATCCCTTTGTAGAATGAAACAATGAATGAGCCTTTTGCCATGTGTAGTGTGCTCATTAAATTAATTAAATGGTGATTTTCCAATCTAACTCCAAAACTTTGAGTCTCAATTGCAAACTCAATGCAAGAAAAACTACATTAGAATACAACAAAATCAAATTCAATCCAAAAATAGAACTTTGAATTGAACTCCAATCTGTAGCAGATTTACTTACTTTAGTCGATCTACAAAGCTAGTTCAATGAGAAGTCAGGCCACACATGACATGTGTTGATGAGAAGTTGTTTTTCTAACTTCAATATTGTTATTCACACTTACTACACCATATTGTAATAAAGAAATTTAGTATTTTTAACACTTATTTCTAAAACTAAATGTCAGTATGAGCATCAATTTCCAACTACATTTCTACCAAAAAAAACATAATTAGTAGCAAAATAGTTCAAATTGCACTAAATTAGTATTTCAAATTAAATTAAATTAAATTGTCAATATGAATACTAATCGCCAACTAAAAAATGAGAGTTATTATGAATTCACCGATGTGATAAATAACATTGTAGGTAACATCACACTAAATATCATTATCAATGCAATGTTTTTTCACATGGCTTTTTACAAACACAAGAGGTAGCTAATGTTAAGAGATCCTTTGGCAAGATGTTAGGTCACCTTGGAAACAACTAGTCCAATGTCTTATGTGGCCTATATTTCAAATTCATGCAAGAACTCATTAAAATTTAAATTGGGAAAAAAATACAAATATGAGAATTAAACTTATTTCTTATCATATGTCACTAAGCTATGTATACATGTAATTGCCATGTACTAAACTAAGTGGAATTTGGATGAAAGGACTAAATAATGTGATTATTCACCTTGATTTCAATAGTTGGGGGAAAAAGCATGTTGAAGTGGAGGTAGAGAACATTGACCCTACTAATAGAGAGGTATACAATTCATCACTACAATAAAACACCAATAATTAATAACAGGGTCTCTTTCAAAATAAAAAATAAATAGAATACTAGTAGAAACATGGGCCACGTAGACTTGAAAAACATGCCCCTAAAGATCCAAATCTAATTAAGTTGGCCATGGGGATCTTCTCATGGGACTTTTCATTAGTCTATGTGGCCCATATTTCTACTAGTGGATAAAAAGCTATCCATAAATCAAGATTGCATAGATTGCATATTAACTCCTAATTATTTTTTATATTTAGAAATTGAGATGAGAATTTTAGAAAAAATATTTAAAAAGAAAAAACTTTAATTTTCATCCTTAAAGTTTGTTTTAGTGGAAGTTAACCATGTGGAATTTTTTTTGAATTGATTTCAAAATTGAATCTTGTAGGTATTTTTTGGAAGAAGATGCTCTAATTTCCCTCAAAACATGAATCTCTTCATCACTTTTTCATCACTAGTCCAAATAGAATTAATCAAATCTTTTCATGTATACAAATTTATTTTCTTTGAGACCCAAATTTTTAAATTTTTTTTTAAATTAATTTTTTTTTATTCCACCTGATGAACTCTATTTTGAATTTAGTGTCACATAACTTTTACTCCCACATACCAATTGAAATTTAAAAAATTATGTCCTTGTAAAGCTAATATATTTTTCAATCTTTTAAAAATCTAATTAAAAATTGAGATCACATAATCCTACCCAAACTCTCATTAATCTACCAAGGGGACAAAAGGTCTTTAAAGGGTTAAATAATCATTGAATGTTGAATGTGCCTTTCGGGTATTGTAGTTTAGTCTTTGGTTCCTCTCTTTGCTTGTAGGTTAAAACTATAGAATACTCTTGCCTTAGTCTTCTTTGTACTCTCCTTTTCTAACAGAATCCTCTTCTCATCACTTCCATCTAAAATACAAAATAAACAAGTAAAAAATAATATTATTGCAAATCACAACTTTCATTAATCTTGAGATGCTAGACAATCCAAAAGTGATCAATGGATGACTTTCCAAATTACCTTAAAAATGAAGAATGTACCAATTGGTTCATAAATTAAATCATTTTTGATAAAGTACCTTAGTGATGAGTCTCCTCTTTCTAGAATAAAAGATTTCAAGTAAGTGCACTTTGTTATGAAATCATGAATTGAATTGTACTTCTTGTTGCACAAACTAAATCAAAGAAGATGTTCCTTTTTACTCTTCTTCGAATTTTGTCCCTAACTTTTGATTTGAGGCTCCAAATCTCAAACGAATTTTAGGTATGAAAGTTAGCTTGATGTACCAAATTTTCTTAGTTCAAAGTTTCTTGAAACAAATTATTTTACAATGCCTATATGAGGTCTAAAGTTCTACATTGAACACAATTTTTGTGTTGACTTTGATTTAACTAGGTACGAGTAGTTGAGTTTCTACTAATCATTCTTGTGTACTTACAATAATTGAAACTTCCAAATTTATGTAAGGTGGTTGTTGAAAATTTACAATAATTTTGATTATATTAAGTCGGATCCTCCTAATTTTGGCCTTGGACAGCCCTTGTTCTTACGTAATGGATTGTCAGCCAAGCATGCTTATAAGAGCGGCCACTTTATATTCAAATCTTCACTTTTAAAAGATTTCAAAGTTTTTGTTATGGACTACTTTTTCTATGTTGGGCCAACAATACATAAGTGATTGTTGGCCTTAGGAGCGCTCTCAGGTCCATGCAACCTCGATTGCTATGTAGGTTTGAACATTTGGTAGATAGCATAGTACGCAGGTGGGAATGTATGACGATTTATAGCTGATTTAATGCCACTATAAGGCCAAGTGGGAACGTACCTATAGTAAGGGTAGAAAGGTCTCAAAAGGATAATAAATTTTTAAGAAAAAAATTCTTATTTGATTTAGGCCAAATTTTTTTGGGTTCAATTTTTTTGCCTTGCACTTTGCATTGGTGCAATACTTGCTTTGTACACACCTGTAGTATAGTTTTTTTTTACATAATTCAATTCTTCAATTCCCTGGAAGTCCACTCATGGAAGATTCAAAAGGTTTCAATTTGTGGCTAAAGTTGTACATAATTAAGACTATGCAAATTTGAATGGTACTAATTTGACATCTAGACAATTTAATTTCAACTTTTCATTTGCTTGATCTCTTTTTCTTCCTGTTGTACAAATTCTTCAGATTTATTTGATTCCAATTTTTACTCAGATTTTCACACACAATTTGACTCGTACAATCCCAACACATATTTACAATTTTGCAATTGGATTTAGATATTAAGTTCTCATGATAAACAATTTACTCATTCAATAATTCACTCACGGGTGAGCCTTACATTGCATTGTAAGAGCTAATTCGAATTAAAAAATTAAAAAAAAATTTATAGGGCAAATTGTTAAAAGGCACAACAATTAACTACCACCTTCCTAATAGTCACAGCCTTTTAAAGCACAACTAGCCTCTTTACACATTTGTCAATAGTCCTTTCACTAAAGTAAGCAACTATTTGTACTAGCTTGCCCTTTAATTCCGCAATTAGCTGCCATTATGTACAATTCGTTATATAAATAAGGAAATTGCTTTTTTGAAATTAAAAGTTGTGATGACAATACCCCTTTGCTAAAGGATCTGTGACAGTACTAAACAAAACAAAATTGACCCACAATTGGCCCACTAGTCATGGAGATGCCAACTACAATTATAAACAAAACAAAATACCAATAGTGTAGGTTTAGTATATTTTTACATTATCATTGTTTTTTGTAAAACTAATGATGAATATTGGGCTCATAATAGATATATATATTTTCTACAAAATAAAAGTTAAACTCCAATTAACCTTTAAAAGATAATTGCTCCTATAGAAGACAAATGAAATTTTGGTAGGTATCTACAATTTTGATTTTTGGCATGATATTTTAACTTTCTTTAAGATATGAGAAAAAATTAGTTTTATAGAAAGGTGATTTTTTTTCAATTAATTCTTGATAGCAAAAGGTATACCACTCAAAGTGAAAAGTAAAAAAAAAACTAAGCCTAGATAACCAATAAAACATATAAAGTTCAAAAAATATATATTTTTAAATTGATTTTCTTGTAAAATAATTTTTTTATCTAAATAGAAAGTTTTGATTGATTCCATTTTCATCATTGATGTGAAGTTACAAAGAGTCTTGTTTGGAGGGCAATTGGAATATTTTTATGGAAAATAACATTGTAGATGTGCTTTTGATTCTAGATTTCACAATTTTCTAAGAAATTAATGTACAAGTTTTAGATTTCTTTCTGGAATAACATAACTACTAGGATTGATGTGTTCAATTTCATGTGAGGATTATTGACAATTTAGGTTTTCTTTCCATCTTGTAGATATTTCTACTTACTAGCACTTTTTAAAGAATGAAAATTAAGTTTATTTCTTCTTTTAGATTTTCAACTCAATTCTCTAGCATAGATATCTTTTACCTTAAACTTTGGAGTTTCCAAATTTAGAGGATTAAAAGTCTAATAATCTAGTATTGAAAGGAAAAAAAAGTTTTTTTTCTCAAATTAAATGTTAATATCTTACAATCTACATGGTAAAAGTCACTGAAATTTCTTCCAAAATATTTTTGTATACATCTAGTGCAAGAATTTATAGTTGAATATACTAAAAATAAAATAAAATATTATACTCTATGCAATAGAAATAGAAATTCAAAAAAATCACAAGGCTTGAGCCATCAAGCTTACACAATGTGTTCTACTACTTCACTATAAAAGCAAGAAAAAAGTTCAAAAAAGAAAATCAATCTTCACCCCTAAGAACTTTTTCTTGTAGATGATTGACTATCCTAGCAATAGAAGGTTTCCTCAATACCTTTTGTAAGTTGAGAAGGTTCTTTAAAACTTCTTGTGACTCAAGAATATTCTTTAAATCCTTTCTTGTTGATTCTATCTAAAACCATCCATTTATCAAAATCATGTGCTTTGAGCTCTCAAATTGCATCTTAAAAGTCATCTATTTGGAGTTTTTTTTGAGGGAGTCACTAGATGTTTGTCTTAATAATATACATGAATTTAAGCATTGGGGGTTATGAAGACACTAGAGCAATGAGAGCAAAAAGCCTAAAATTTAGTACTTTAAACATAGTATGTGAGTTGTACGATTTGGATTTTTTTTTAAAAGGATAGGATATGGATTTCATCTATTTTTAATATAAGATGCCTACTAGAAGTAAATTAAGCTTGACAACACATTAATGCAAGTTTTGCAAATATTTCTTGTGTGTCCAAAAATATTTAGCTATGATTTTTGATATTCAAGTACAATTGGTTTAGGATATTGACACGAAATACTTTTGAAAGGTTTGTTGTGAAATTCCAATGCAAGAACATTCTTTGATATTTGCATTCCTTGATTCTAGCATTGTTGTTTTTCACTTGTAGAAATCTTGCATCATGATAGTCTTGTGTTTATGTGCTTAGGATTTAGCACAAGACATCTTGCCTCCATATGCATTTAAGGTGGCAATGACACATTATAAGATTGACTTTATGGGTTGGAAGAAGCATTTTTTTGTAGCACTTGCTTGGATCTTGCAATGCATAAGGGTTATTTTTTTAATTAAATTTTCACAATTTTCAAAAAATAAAAGTTCCATAGGATTTAAAATAATTTTTTTGTTAATCTATGCTCTCAATTCAATTTTTCAACTTAACCCCTCAAGGACCAATTGTCCATTCAAAGTACACAAGAAATCTTAGGTATGTTGCTACAAAGTCAGTTTGGGTCATATGTTCACAAAATTTTGATACAAGGTATGAACATCTATCCCTTTCATAAGAAAATAATTTTTTTTTTGATAAGGTGCCTCAATCAAAAGTTATGCTCCTTGAAAAATTTGGACAATTTGGGCATCTTTGCTAAAATCCTCATCAACTTTTGAAATCTAGCATGTATGTAAATAATAAAATATAGCATAAAATTGTCTAAGTAAAGAAGATTTTAGTTCTCAAACCACGTTCTAAAAGAAGTCAAATTTTCTTAGCTGTGTTAGGGCAGTTTTGAAAAAAAATTATTTTCTTCTAACTTCAAGCCCCATTATCTTGCAATCTATGAAGTTATTGAAATTTTTCCCACATATTCCAAATGTTTGTCTCTAACTTTTTATTTTTTGGATCTGAAATTAAAAAATCCTCATGGCATAAGAAATCATCAAAACATGACCAAAGTATGGCTAGTTTACTTAACCTCCTTACATTGCAGGGTGATTTAGAATAAGCTAAACTCCATATGTGCTTCTAAAATTTTGCATGAGTGTACCTAACAAGATCTAAACTCAATGGTAGAAATACTCAAATTCATCAAGAGCAAAAATTTTACTCCAAGAAGGCTTGAACTTTGTTAACCCCATTTTTTTTTCTACTTCAAATGTTATAATCTTTCAATCCACATGGTCAAATGGGCTAGAATTTTTTCAATACATGTTTATAGTAGTTTGCTACACTTTATTATAGTTGAATTTCAACCAAAAAAAAATTATTTTCAATTTTGGACAATGATCTAAAAATGGCAAATTTTGACAATTTCTCTTGAAAAGCACCTTTAGTGTTTTGAAGGTAAAAAATGTTTCATAATCAAAATTTATAGTGCAAAATTTTTAGAGTAAAATGATTCAACATCTAATGAACTTGAATAGCAAGAGTTTTTTCCTACTATAAATGCAATTATCTTGGAATTTGTATTATTAATAAAATATTAGGTTAATTGCATTATAAATTAAATTTTGGATTACTAAATTTTAGGGTTTTCTAAGTCTAACTAATATATTAATTTTTTTTTGTGTAAGCACCATAATATTTTATGTCCATGTTACACAACAAAATTCCATATTATCACATCCATTTCCTTTACCTGGCTACATCCTTTTTCCTATTCATTAGGGGTAGTCAGGCCCGTTTCACACATATTTGTCCACTGGGTTGTGGACGAAACCCTTTGTCCACTTGATTGTCCGCCTTCATGTGGAGGGAAGTTGCCATGTCATCATTGGTTTTGTCCGTCCAATGAATGGTTTCACACATGGAACCGGACGTCCACTAGCCCTTAAACGTCCACGCATCCAAAAAGTGGATGCGCCTCGGTCAACCTTGACTGTAATTTTCAAAATATTCATTATTTGTGTGTGCTTAAAACTAAGAAATTGAAGCTTGTTAAGTTTTTGTTCTATCCCATTTTGAAATTTTGAAAAAAGTGAAAAACTTCAAGAGTTATTGCAATTGCAAGCTCAAAGTGTTAAAATCCAAATTACACCAAATCTTGTGTTTTCCATTCGAATTTTCTTTCTTTAAGATGATTTGGCAAATTTAAGTTACCAAACATGTTTATCATTCTACACTTCATTTATGGTAAAAATCTCACATTATTTGAATACATATTCTAATTGATATAATTTTATTTTTACCTTTTATTTTAAAAATTACAATTATTTGATACTTCCATAAAAATTTATTAAAAAATCACTATAAATAGAAAATATGATTTTACACATGTGAAAAATATCAAGATTGTATATATCAATTATATAATAGGATAAATTTAACTTATTAGTGAAATTTTACTTGAAGGTCATTGCTAGGGGTGTTTTGGGTGTAAAAAATAAAATAACTAGTTGAGAATTTTTCACACTAATCTCCATTGCTACTTGTACCTCTTCAAAAAAAATTGAATTAATTGAACTATTTTTGCTATATTTACAAATTTATTTTCACTTTTCAACACAAAAATTATAACTATGACAATTTTTCATGAAACAAAGTGAAAATTTTCATGATGACTCATAGTTCATAGTATCATGTAACAAAAATATAAGATTGATATTTCAACACAATTTAAATGGGAAAATTTGACTTAGACATGAAGTTTGACTATTTCCCAATGAATCCAGGCGTTTAGGGGCTAGAGAATCCTCTTTGAAGAGTTCTTTTTTATTTTGGAGAAGCATTGACTTGCGCATTGCATCTTCAAACACCAAAAAACAAAAAACTTGCATTACTTTTGGCATATTACATTCCAAGAGTTTTACACTTTAAAAAATTAGAATATTATTTTTATTATTTTTATTTTTTTAGAGGGATTACAATAGTTTAACTTCATTGTTTCAAATATAAATCTAGCATATAGTACATTCATTTTCAAAGAGCAATTTGGAGATGGAATTTTCAATTAGTTTACAAAACTTTTAAAAGTTTAGGGAGAAGTGCTTTAAATGCATTTGAAGACTGCACTAATACATATCTTAAGTTATCTCGAAATTAACTGAACATGCACTCTAAAAGATGTTAAAAAAGTTTATTAAAAGATTAATGTTTAGGAAATACTTACAGTTTAAGGTAATAAGGCATTTAAAAAAATAAAAGACTCTAATAATATATATGTAAGTGCAGTTCTTGTAATGTTAATCTGCACTTCTCTCTTGGTAACTTCAATTGCTCACATCTTTGTGTATATTACAAGATGAAGACCTACAAACATTATTATGTTGCTTTTGTAGTATCCTCTCTTATAAAACATACCACTACTATATTGTTGTTTCTCCAAAATGGATCCTTCTCATAGGAAACTTATAGTTGTATTCATTTTACAATTTGCTTCTTTGCTTGCTCTTTTTTGCACTGAAACTGCTAATGTTGAGGTCATCCTCAATCTAAATCAAAATGCCCTTCTATTGATACAATTGTTAATGCTCCAAAAAGGTAGAGGTGGATCACAATTAGGGAGAATACAATCTTATAATAGGGTCGTAGGATATGCTGACTTCAATTTAGTAGCATCTTACAACGATATTATCTTCAAACAACGTTTCAGGATGAATAAGGAAGCATTCAATTTTGTTTGTCAACAACTAGCGCCTTCTATTTTCAAAAAAGATACAAAGTGGAGAAAGGCTGTTCCAGTTGACACGAAAGTTGCTATTGCTCTTACAAGGTTAGCTTCTGGATCTCCTCTATATATGGTAGCTGATGAACCCTATGGTGCATGATGAACCCTGAAATATGTTTTGAAGACAAGGAAACTGTTCACCTCTAAAGCCCAATTCAAAAATCCGGAATCTCAAAGACATGAACCTGACCTTTTCCTCCTTCACTAAATCTGTCTCTGTAATTACTAAAATGAAGGCAAATACCCTTCTTCCAGGGTTATGAAATGACAAGTACACATTACGAAAGCAGAGGTGAAAGGAAATCATAGAATTGGAATCTACGAAAGCATAATGTAGCAGTTCTCAAGAAACTAAAATGAAACAGAAAAGTGTTCAAGTCAAAAGCCGCACCTCTTTGCACTTGTGACGCCAATAGAACCGCAGTGGAAACCTTGGGCACGACAACAATAATAAAGAAATCGTGCAAGAAACAAAATGCTCACAAGACAAAAACCAAGCTCCAGAGAAAACCTGCGAAGCACTCTAGAGAAAAAACGAAGGATGCAGACGCCGCGTGAAGTTTTGTCCTCTGGACAAGTTTGGGATCACCTCACGAGGTGACCTCAAACTTGTCCGCTACAAGTTCCACTCCGTGGATAATTTTGGCGGGAGTTGTAGATGATGTGGAGTTCCAGTGAAGTGGCCGTCCCTCGTGTGTGAAACCCCAAGTGGATGAAACTTGAGGATGGACCAATGAAATTGCTTTCTATTTCGTCCACAGCTTATGGACAAATATGTGTGAAATGGGCCTCACACCGTCACCAAGGACCAAAATTCTATGAAGTTGAAGAAATTGGCAAGAGAAAAGAGGAGTCATTGGTGAGTTGTTTTGCATAAAGAAGGTATCACCCCCTTTTTTGTTGTTTGGAGCAATTTTCAGATGAATTCAAGAAATATGGGTTTCTTAGAAGCCAATTGAAGCTCATAGGTTCAAATAGAGTTCACCAAACTGCATTTGAAGGTTGCAACTTTGGGGGCTTCTATTTCCTTCATCCAATTTTCATTTTCAATAAAATTTGTTGGGTTATATTCCCCTTGAAGTCTAGTTATTGTGGTAAAAATCTTCTTATCAATTCAAGTTGTTTTAATGTTTGGGAGCAATTCAAAGTGCAAAATCCCGATATTTTTGGATTTTAGTGAACTTGGGCAGCTTGTTTCTTCTTCATATAGTGTTTGTTTTCAATAAAAAAAATTTGAAAAAGTTGTGCATACTAGTCTAGTTTTATGTGGCTAAACTTTCATATTAGTCCAAGAAGTTATGAGTGATTGAGAAGCATTTTAGTAGGAGGTTCAACCTTAAATGTGTTTTTTGCAACTTTTCTTATTATTTTCTTAACATTTGAAAGTCATTTTACAAACATAGTGAGTCAATTCAATGATATTTTCTTTTACCAATGTGTTTGTATGCTGATTTTAAATCACTTTATAGTTTAAAGTTTTTTCATTTGAGTAGGTTTAGAAATCAAATTTCACCTCCAAATGTGTTGTTAGGAAAATTTCAGCATCTTTTTTCAACACTAAAACATTATAATCTTGCAAATGATCTATGTGATCAAATGACTCCAAATTTGATTCACGTCATCTACAACATGTACACTACAAGATTGTATGGTTGAGATTTCTATAACTTAGTGACATTTTGAACAACGCAGAAATGATGCTTTTAAATTCAAACAGGCCTTAGGCGATGAGGGATTAAACCTAGATGGAAGCTTTGCAAGCCACGTACAACCAACAAAATTGAAAAATTCTATGAGAAATTTTTCTTTGAGATTGTTTCTTCACCTCTAGAGGACAAGGAATGACACTCTAAATTTTCGAAGAATCAAAGCTTCATCTGCCATGAACTGCCAACGAGAAAATGCCACCTACACATTCTTCGAGAATTGCAACCGTGATGAAGAAGGTGTGGCTATCCCTGTTGTCATTGACATTTTAAGGGGGAGCATTTTGATGGTCATAAATTTTGTATTAGAAGTCCCATGAACCCAAAATTTATCAGGTTCACATGTCTTGATTATATTAAAAAAAAAAAAAATTCAAAAAATGGTCTATCATGTATTGATAGTCCTAAATTTGATGTCACTTTTGCCCAAAATAAAATTTATGTCCTATTTCAAGTCTAAAATAGTGAAATTGAATCTTGAAATCAAATTATGAGTTTATTTTACAAGATTAGATGGATAGACAAAGTCAGAGATTCTTTTCTTCTTGCTTCAAGTTAGTAAATGATTCAATCACCTTCATGGTGCTTTGTAGGATATTATCTTTCTTGCAACCCCAAATGTACATTATTTGATTGTATACACATTACAATACTAAAATAATTGCAATGAAAGGACGAGGTACAATACTTCAAATATTTTGTCAATTAACGTTGATTCTTAGCTAGCTAATATGACATAGCATTCACATAACTCCATTGCTACTTAAAATTTTCAGTAACTAAGGGTATGTTTACACTTGGTATTGGGGGCTTGGTATTGGAGGTGATGTTTGCAATGTAAATCCAATTGAGAAGTAGGTCTAAATTTGTTCCAAAGATCCTCACTAACAATACTCTTTAACAGCAAGTGAAAACCAACCTTAAATGTACATTAGAAAAAATCCTTGAAAAAATTAGATTTTAGCCAAGATTGCAACAACCAATAAAATTTGATAGCCAATTTACAACTTCCTCCATGTTGGAATTAACATCTACTTAGTCAGTTTTGTATGAATAGTACTACCAATAATCCTTTACAACTTGCAAAATCCTTTCTTTTCTATTTTTTTAATACTACTCACTCTCAAGATTGTCTTGAAGGTAACTGATATTGCACTAAATTCCATAAACTAGGTAGCATATTGCACTGCATCAGAAAATGGAATTGTTAGACAAAATGTTGATTGCAATGATTAACACTACTTACATTGAATTATCTTGTGTGGTTGATGTTGTCCTCAAATGCAGCATTAACTAGTGAATCATATGCACATGTCTTTCAAATAAGATATTGGTAAGCAAACCATGGCCAATTCTTGAAGTACTAGTTGAAGATGAGTAAACAATAATGCATTCCTTCTCAAGGGAAACTTTCCTACATATTATAAAATATTCATGCATCTTGAAGGATATTTCCATTGTTTTCTACAAATGCTCCAAAATCATTGAAAACCAAGACTTTAGAGGCAACAAAATATATCAATTGCTCTGTGTTTTTGAGGGGATAGTACTGTAACTCTAAGAATAAGCAAATTCATATGACTTTTTTCTCATCTTGGTTCTACATGAGTACATATCCATACATATGCACAGAGGAGTGGCATTGAGTTCTCACTTTTGGTGCTCAACAAGATTTTTCCAAAAATCCCACAGCCCAGGATCAAGTGGAGAGATAGAAATAGTCAGCAACAACTCTTAATCCCATCCCATCCATTGATGGATATGGTCCTAAAATTTCATGAATCTAGCTCATGCAGGTGAACTTTCTCAATCTCTCTCAAAAACTGCTCTACAATATAACTTAATGGCCAGTTGGTGGATCTTTCAAAAGACTTACAAATTCAGATATTTTGCTGAACTCAATATATGTGTGACAGGAAACTAGAATACATTTTCATCTTTCAGGACAAGAACAATTGCAGAATAGTTGATCATGGGGTACAAGCTACTATTCAGGAAATTGGAGGTTTGTGCCAAGACCACGTCAATATTAGGCAAATCCTCGGTGAGGAAATCGTACGGACTGGGCTTGGAGGTGTCTATCAGCGGGTACCACTTAGCTCCAATGCGATCGGGCAAAGTAACCATCACTGGTAGGTGGCTTGCGTTAAATGCAATATAAAGTTCTCTCTTATGCTGGTCAACCTGCAAATAGATTAATACCAAAAAGTTAGATGTCTCAGTGCGAAATAGCAGAAATCTAAACATTACTTACATGTGTAGCTATGTGCTTCAAGTAAACAGAAATCATGGAGGTCAAGAGCGACTCGGAATCACGAACACTGAACGAAGAAGTAGTTCACCGCAGTTGGTTCTCTTAACCACTAAATTCTGGGCAGGACATATATTTCACATCAACTTCTTTAATCCAGTAAGAGGCTATTTAGAAGACATGTCGGGTACACAAACTCAAGAAGTTGTCCGTGTTTTGTCTGGGTTCAAAAATTAAATAAAAAAAATGTTTCAAAATCTCGCTTTAGGGAGAAGGAAACCCAATGTGATAAAGATTGCATACAATGATGCTTTGTTGTCATTCCAAAGCAAGTTGAATAACTCAAATGAAACCTAGAATAAGAATTGAAGGCAAGCCAAATGAAGGGCAACGTTTCATGACTAATTGCAAGGCCAACTCTATTTTTGCAGGCTGATTATACCAAGTTGATAGACGCCAAATTTTACCGAATCATACCAAAATGAAATCACTTAAAATAGAAATATTTTTAATGAATCCTCAGGCAATTGATTCTAAATTGATTTGACAAAGATCTATGCATTTTTTTTTCCAATTCAAACATATGGATAATCTATTATCATCATGCTTAACCCTTAAACGACGGGCTGGTGACCGTGGAAATCAGCTCTTTTGGAACCGTGTGACATCATTAGTTTAAAAAAACCAAAAATATTCATTGGGAGTCAAACTACTGTAGAAGATCTCCCCTTTCCACCCCTAATTCTGAGGATGAATAGTTGCATTTCTGTCTCCTTGTCATTCATCGGACGTCAGACGTCAGCGTCAACGTTCGAAGGGTTAAATTTCAGCAAAGATTATCGTCGACGAGTAATAGGAGTATAATAGGAGTATGGAAAAATTACCAGGGTGAAAGCCACAAATTTGCTAGACTCCGTCCAGTCGGGAGTATGAGGGGACATGCCGTGCCACTCAAGCCTGTCTCCAGTGGGGAACTCTCCTAATCCTAGCGACTCTGTGTCTCTGCAAAAGTATCCTGAACAATAAGATAGGCACATCACCTTTCTTCATAATCTACAGGCAAACATGAATGATACGTACAATATGTAGGTAGACATTAGATCTTTATCACTAATTGATCAAGAACAGAAAAAGCCTAATCAGATAGTTATTGGATAACAACCTTCGAAAGTTGATCATGAGATTCGCAAATCTGTGAAACCCTTGTGGATCTTCTCTTTTCTTATCCCACCTGAAATAATTAATCTGCAGAGAAACATAACCACCACGGCAATGAGTCCGTCGCACAACAGGTTCCCATGATATCTTTCAACCACATTTTCAACAAGTCCAAAACAAAATAGCATAAGATAAAAACGAAAATTAGAATTGAAATAGCATAAGACTGAAAATAAAAGATTAGCATTGAAATAGACAAGACTGAAAATCAGCAGCGGCGTTGCAAACCGCACATTAGGTTTTTAGTTCATAGATTATGCAGGAGTCACTAGACAGTGTAAGGAATCGAAAAGACTCACAAAGTTGTCATGACAGTAAGTATTATTGTTGCCACCTTTTGTGTGACCGTATTCATCACCCATGGTCATCATAGGCACCCCCTGCCAAGCCATCCAATAGAAAGACTTAATCACTCCCAAAGTGAGTCAAACATTCAAGAACGAATTTCAGACAGTCGCTAAAGAGTTGTATAGACATCAGCAGCACAATGTACTGGCAAGTGGAATGGTGATCCAAAAAATTCCAGGGAAATCCTACTTGTGAAACCATAAGAGCCACAAAAAAGTTTCGAAGCTGCCGTTGTCGCAACCGCTGAACTTGAATACTAACATCCTCCCCTTCCTATCATAAACAGTATTCCCATGCAAGACGTTAAATTACATGTATGTCAATATCTTCCATCACCCCTGGGAGAAATCGGATACAAAATAGGTTCTAAGAGAAATTGTTGGAAAAAACTGATTTTAGGAAGAGAAGGCAAAAAACCCCAAATGACAAAAGAATCTACAACCAGCGACGAGGAAGACAGATGATATTAAGGATGACCCTAAAGAACACTTCAGTCCTCTAAAACCATCATGACATACACGTTAACTTCTAAACTTGGCTATACATCTATCAGGCAAAACACCACGTAGTTAACATAGGCTGATAAATAAATATACCTCTCCACAGTTCCAACTATTGTTATGATTTTCACCGTCATTGTTGTCTTCCCCATTTGCCACGTTATGTTTCTGGTTATAAGATACAAGATCTGCTAAAGTGAAGCCGTCGTGAGCTGTTATAAAATTGATGCTATGCCAAGGTTTTCGGCCTCCTTCCTGCAGTGATGTGGAGCAGTAAGATCAAAACTTCCGTTAAGGACACACAATGTACACACAAGAACAACTTGTATGATTTTCATTCTTATTTTGTACTTTGCTACTTCATTTCCAAATTCTCCTGTAACATCCAAATAATCTAGCACAGGAAAGAGTCTAGGACAAAATGACTCTTTGATAAAAAGGGAATAAAAGAACACAATTGAGTCAGTGCATCCAAAATATGAATACTCTGTTCAAGCTTCTAAAAACTTAAAACAATTGTACTGATACTGGAACGTAAATGTTTCAAGACAGGGAAGTAAATTTAGTTGTTCTTGATAGAGTGGAATGTAAATGTTGATTCCACATTGTCGTTGCATTAATCAATGAAAGCTCTGAGTTGGACAAAAACCTGATAGAGATGAGGAGAACCACAGAGACACTGGGCAAATAAGCCGGCAGTTCCCTCTGTTCCCTTGATAAACAAACGAACTGCATCTCGAAACTGCAAATGAAACTTCATGTCATTGAGTAATATAGTTTCCAAATACATGATCAAGAACCACATGGGTCACACTCAATCAAGCGCAAGCTTTTACATCAACTCATGAATCCATAGATAAGCACGGGTTATATACCTGCCCGTTCCACTCTGACCATACACCCCAGTGTGGAAAGCTTCCTACTTGGTAGAGACCTCCTAAGTCCCATGCCTCAGCGATTAGCTGTCACAAGCACAACATACTGTATTGAGAACCCGCAGCAGATCATTACTCTTTCTAAAACCAGTTTAATGATAATTCTTGGCAAGTACCATGCTCACCTTCACACCACGAAGAACAGGATCGTTACTGATCAAATCGATCAGTGGGGGCTCGTTGAGTGGAGTTCCTGTCGTCACAGTGTCACCGACCAGTTCATCTGATCTTCCAAAAACGTTGGCCTTGTCCCACAAGCTGGCATAACATCACACCGTTGAATGGCTGTTTGTTTCATACAAAACCATTAAGTTGGAACAGGACTACATCAATGTTATTCAAAGATGCATTTCGCATTGCTGTTGAAGTACAGCTACTGATACCGTCTTACAAGTTTGTCTAGATGAGAAATACAACGATACAAGGTCTCTCTAAATTAAAATTTAACCCAACAAATAACCAGGTCAGTTCAAAAGATATACTTCATATACAATCCATGCGAGGTCATAAACGCCACCGTCAGAGTGGAACCCTTCCCGCCTTCTGCTGTGCCTAGGGAGGAGCCACCAGTTCACTGGATGGCTGCCACACTGATAGTCTGTCACTCATGGCCTCGCATGGAAAAGGACCCCAAGTGGTATTCATAAAAAAATGTCAGGAAATTTACTACAGCTGAAATTTGAGGAAGGTAGTTAATCCATGAAGACCCAGTATATATTTTGAAAACATAAACTTTAATCAGCGTCATGGTAAGGAGAATTCACTGACCTACTAGCTCGTGTCATGATGGAGGCCAAATCGAAGCGAAATCCATCCACATGCATTTCGGTGACCCAGTACCTGTCTTTGCCCTCGTTAGGATAGCCCTCAGTGACAATCTGAACTGCTGCACCGAAAGTCTACAGCAGCAAGTTGTATATTATGACAAATTCGGATAAAGAAATTAGCAGATCAAGAAGAATAAAGTATTCTTATTAGACCGATTTATATGACAGTGCTTGGGAATGGAATGGGCACCTTAAACAGTCAATTATGAAACGTCGCACGATCGGGTGGTTGCAATTGAAAGTGTTCCCACAACCAGAATAATTATAGAACTCTCCCTGAAAGGATAAACAAATTCTAACAGCTTAAGACTCGAGATGTTATCAAACAAACAATTACCCAATGACAATGAGGTTCAAAGTAAAACTCCTGTACTACTATTGCAAATGAGTGTCATCATGTGTGGCTGCAACACCCAACAAAACTGTAGACACAGAGAAGGAAATAATTAAGGATCACCAGACCGTGAAGACGTGACACAAGGCTTCAGAAAATACTTGCATTAAGAAGTTAACGTTGCAGCCTTAGAACCCGCACTCTATCTACCTAGATATAAAAGATGAGGTGTGCACCTTTGGGGCAGTCATATAGTAGACGTGGTTATCAAAACCTCTGAATGAGATTGTAGGTCCCATTTCATTGCCTTCAGCAGTGTGGTTGAACACAACATCCATCAGTACCTGTGTGGACATTTAACCAGAACGAAGAGTTAATCATAATATCATCCCACGTATGTGTAGATGTTCCAAGCACAACATGTATTGTCTACGAGAAAGTAAAAAATCTTACTTCCATGCCACGTTTGTGGGCCTCTCTTACGAGAGTCTTGAATTCTTTGATAGCTTCCCTGCCACAATTTTTATTACCAGCTGCTGCAAATCGCGTCATTGGCGAAAAGAAATTTATGGTCGAGTAGCCCCAAAAGTTCGTTCTGCGATTCATACGATCATACTCAATAACCAGGATCTCTAGGCAATACTACTTTCGCTAAGAGTTGAGAGACAGTCCGATGCTCAAGAGCATCAGCAATGAAACGAGTAAGAAAACAGTTTCTGGGCATTCTAAAAGCAGCGAATAAATTAGAAGTGTGTTGACCATAATCAGAAGCCTGGAACTTTGACAAACTCGGAATTCATAGTCGTACTTGAAGTCGTTCATGATGGGATTGAATGCATGGTATTCCAACTCGTTGAATTCTTGGCTCGGCATAAGCTCAATTGCATTAATGCCTAGGTCCTGCAATACGTAAGCAATCCTCAGATTTGAATACTATAGAAATCACAACCAGAAATTCAAGACAGTCGAGTCTTGAGATCTGAATCACAATGATCAAGATTCTAAATGATACGGACTAAAGGTAGTTTAAAGACGTAACGAGCTCAATTTGCTCCATAAATAGTACCATCCTTCTGCAGTAAGACAATTACCTTCAGATAAGACAGCTTCTCCACCAAGCCAATGTAAGTTCCTGGATAGTCCACCTCGCTGGTGGAATGTTTGGTGAAACCCCGAACATGCATTTCATATATAACCAAATCCTTCTGGGGTATACGAGGAGGGAAATCACCATCCCAATCAAACTGCAAGCATCCATGAAATAATTAGATCGCCCAGTCCAATATATTCACGTTCGTAGAAAGTGGAGGTCAAAGAAAAATTACGTACGGAAGCCAACTCCCAATTTCCTTTAGGTACAAATGTATCAAGATCCAAAATATCTTCTTGAACCACGGGCACATTGCCGTCATCGCTATTTCTGCCGACACCGTTGTTACTGTCCAAAGAAAACCATACAATAAGAAATGAAAAACTGCTAATGAGTTTTAGAGAAGTTCAAGTATGTCGACGAGTACAAGAAGTACCTCGTCATCAAGATCTGGGACCATACCAGCCATTTGAGGCCAACAATTGCCGTCATCCCCCACGGTTCCGTAAGTCTCCCGACTGATCACTGCCTGCAAGACGACATCCAGATCAGCATTATCTGCCCATAGTCTCCAAGCTCACATCACAGGCAGTAGCTTAAAGAGAAGGAGACTTAGAGATTGAGTGATGAGCTTCACCTTCGCATATGGATCGACAAGGATCCTTTGGGGGTCATAGCAGGCACCTTCCTCTAAAACGTAACGGCCGTCCACTCGGTAGCCGTATAGCAGGTTAGATTGCAAATCTGGCAGGAATATGTGCCAAACATCTCCAGTGCGATTAAAGACTGGATTCAGTGGCAACTCCGTGGTCACACGACCCTGTAAGAACAGCACATTCATCAAAGTAGACTTAAATATCCAACAGACTAGAAGAGAAACTATATTTCCGATTTACAATTCACGTCACGAAGACGTAGAAAGCTGCGCCTCCCAACCATTAGCATGGCTCAGAATCTGTCTACATCGCGTTGAATACCAAATGTCGCGCTCAAATCGCAACCTAAGACCACAGGATACCTGAACAAGAGTGTTACCTACGGTGAACGCGAATTAAAACGAAACGGCGTTGGAATGAATGCCGATTCCTTTCATCATTAAACGTACACATGGCTTCGGAAGCACCTAAGACATCAAGGTGGTTGATACAAGTTGATAATCAAGAACTTTAGGGTACACTCCTTCCTGCATCTCATTAAAGCGTCTCTCTAACATCAAGCTGTTAATAAGAAACAGCTAATCAATGCCTAGGCTGCATTGTAAAATTCAAGTGCACCACCGATAAGCATACTCTATTTATCCGAAAGATCGCAGAAATAGCTGCACGTTGTGACAAGCAGTCCATTTGTACCTCTCCATAAACATTTTAAAGACCTCGATCACTGGCAATAAATGTTCATGTTATATCCGTAATTCTCAAAATGCTCAATCCATGAAAGGAGCTTGCGCAGCAAGAGTTTAGATACTCGTCAGTTGATACCGCTTCCAATCCTTGTTTACCGCAAATTCTAAAGTACAATTGCAATAAATTTTCGAAAGAGGAGCAAAATTAATATTATTGAATTACGAATATGCAAGCGCAGTAAAAAGCCGAACTGTGCATCACAGAAGGTACCTGCTGTAAGTCGGATTCGGTAAATAAGCACAATGCCACAGCGGTAGCGCCGCTCGAATGCACAGCAAAATTGACCCCTTCCTCGCAAACAGTAGCTCCAAACGGGAGAGGCTTGCCCCTCAGGGGAGGCCCGGAGAGAGAGCGTGCGGTGGCCTCCTTCGACTCAATCTCCGCATTGGCACTGTCCGCCGTTACATTACAGACTGTGCGCGATCTTTTTGACGAATATGTCAGTTCCCTGCCTCCAATCTCTGCTTCCTTATAATTTTCAGCGATACTTGCGTTGGTAGCAGGAAGAGAACTCCGCACGCTCGCTCTCGTGCGAATCTCGAAGCCTCTAGACCAGACCTGGGAGGGGAAAAACGCTCCAGAACTCAAGCTCCGAGTTCCTCCCACGCTCATGGCCATGACCATCGCCATAGCTCACAATCTAACCCTCCAATGCACTCCACTTCGTCCCTTATGAACTCAAAACGCCAACGCTCCACACAATAATCATCGTGATCCAAATTCAAAGTTAACGTATTCGTAATTCAACTTCCCAGGCCGGAGCGCTCCCCTATCAACCAGAACGCTCCCTCCACTTCAATCGTGCACCGATCCTCAAGTCCAAAACTATTCTACTCTCAATCGTGCGCCGATCCTCCACCCTGTCAAATGGTCATCTGTCCGGTGAGAAAGAAAAGACCTCAGAGCCCTGTGCACGAATAACTCCCTAATTCCAGTAAATGAAAAAATAATAGGAAAAAAAAGGGAGAACAATTCCCAATGCAGTACCCTGCGATCCTGCAACCTACCACGTGGCCATCTCTCCGGTGAGCAACAAGAAAGACTTCTCGAGTGCAACGCATAATCAATTCCCTAATTCTAATAAATAAAACAAAAAAAATTAAAAGTTTAATTTCCAATGCAGCAACCTGTGATTCTGAGTAACAAGAAAAACTTCTCGCGTGCAGCGCATAAACAACTCCCTAATTCCAATTCAAAAACAAACCAAAGTATAATTTCAATTCCAGCAACCTGCGATCCTCCACTCTACCAAATGGCTATCTCTCCAGTGAGAAACAAGAAAGACTTCCCGAATGCAGTGCACAAACAACTACCTAACTCCAATATGATTCTTTCCTTTCAAAAAGTATAATCTCAATTCCAACAACCTGCGATCCTCCACTCGAGTGCAGCGCACAAACAACTCCTTACTTCGCGCAAGTAAACCACGACAGATACACAACCAAAGTTAAGAAGAATCTCCAATGCGGCGCCCTAACTGTCCAAGGGAATCGAATTCATCACGAGGCAGCGGTTTTACAGGAAGTAAGGCGACGGAGAAGAAGTGGCGGCGAGGGAGCGCAGGAGGTGGAGCATGCAGTGGATGGCGAAGAAGTGGGACGGAGCAGGTGGGAGGTAAAGCTTAGAAGAAGAGTAGGCGGAGGAACGCGGGGCGAGCGCTGCAGGGCGAAAGAGCGATGGTGGTGGACAGCAGGAGCACCAGCAGCAGCGACGGGGACCAAGAAGGAGGCATGTGCACATCGTGGGATTGATTTCTGCAAGTGAAAAACAACGGCATGGACTAAGCATAGAGGTGCTGTTGTTTTTTGAGAGGTGCCTGCGTTCTCTCTCTCTCTCGCTGTGTTGTGCGGGTGAAAGAATTTTTACGAGAGCTGCCATTGAGGTACATTGCTTTGTCTTGTTAGTACTAGAGGGGGAGAGAATTAGCGTCACCTAGAAAATTAGTGTCACCCAAACATTTTAGTTTGGTGAAAATTGGTATGTTACAATAATCAATTAATCATACTATTCACATTAATTCAAAATAGTGACTTTGGTGAATTAAGGTTGAGGCACTAGTACCCAATCATTTAAGCAATTTTGGAGCAAATTGTGCATAGTATGAGGAGGTGGAAATTTTTTTCCCATATAGGAAGATAGGAAATTTGGTAATAGCAAAATTTTCAGAATTTTATTCCCGAAATGGAAATTATTCTGAATTTTGGGAGCCAAAAAGTGCACTTCACTAGTAGCCAATGTTTAGAGTCTTCATTCAATTCCGATCATTCAAGAGCTACTTTCCCGCTCACTATTATCTACTTTCTTGTTCACCACTTCAAAACATGTGTGATAATCTTATTAGTCCCAACCTTGTAAAAGACCAAAAAAACAAAATTCCAAGCTTTGGTTGGAAATCTATTCCAACCTTGGTTAGAAATATCGCAACCCTACTGGTTGGGTATTGGATGTGGTTGACAATTGGTGCCTCAACCTTAGTGTCACGTATATTATAGGAATGCATTCTTTGTTTTTGCAAAGCCTTTACAAGTCATTTATTGAAATTTGTTTTGTTTTGGCTTTTGAAATGACAAGCATTAGAAGATTAATCCTTGAAGGTCTCAAAAGAAACAATTTAAGATGAAATATGATTTTTTTATGTCTACTTGATATAGAAGGTGTATGAATGAATCAATGTACATTGTACTGAAAAAGGTTTATCTATGATGAATTAGATCCAAATGATATAGCACTCTACAGTAGTGATCCATTCTAGAATTGGCCCCCAAATTGAGTCATTATTGCACCTCTTATTGTGTAAGAAGTTCTAAAATTGTTACATTTTCTATAATTGTGGTATTGGATTTGAACATGATAAAGTTTAGATTTCAATATGACATTCAAATGAAAGATGCTAATTGTTAATTTATCAATTCAATGGTGTATGCCTTGCCATGTTTTAGTACATAGTTTGTATTCTATGAGAGAGATATAATACCATGTCTATGATTCCTCACAAATCTTTAAGGATTAAAATATTTACATATATTTTATTCCCCACTACTTCAATAATGACAAAATAAAGATTCCAAAATTTGAAGATGTTGAAATTTCATGATGTTTTTAAATTGATCTTGGAATTCAAACAACTACATTAATTTATCCACTTAGAAAAAGGGCAATTTCTCTACTCTACTCCTACCAAATTATCAATAAAAAACATTTTTCAACAAAATCTAAAGCATAGGAAGAGTGGAGTTTAATGATACTATTTTGAATTTTCAACTATAGTCAATCAATCCAATGTTGTTAGTCATCTAATTCCACCATCTACTCAACCCATACAATTGCACTTGTCTCCCATCCATTTCTATACAATGTATAAATCATGTACTTTGTGCAAACAATTAGATGACACCAATCAAGTTCACATTCATTTAAGGTCAATTTAAGGTTGATTAAGATGTGATTCAATAAATATTTAGGTGAGCTTAATTGTGAATAAATTCTTGTTAGAATAAATTGTAATTTCAACCAATAAGAGAAGTACTTTTAGATTGTTGAACTCATGCTTTTAACATTCATCAAAGGAGATTAGGGTAGTAGGTCACTAATTTTGAACCTTTTTAAGATGGTCATGACCCCCACCTACTAACAATTTTAGATATTTGGTTTGAATATTCATATCAATTCAAGTTCTTATCAAATTAATATGATTTCACTTGTATTTCAATCAATTCAACTTATTCTTTCTCTAAAAAATACATGCAACAATCAGCACATTGCACTACATACCCAAATTGAAAATTTGGGTGGTCATAGGCTTTTGTACCTTCGATGAAAGGCGTTTCATAAATGAAAAAACACTCAAAATGGATGAGAAATGATCAAATGGATGAAAGGTTCGGTACTAAGGAGACAAGATCGATAGACCTCGTCCTCTGGTGATTTTTAGCACACAGGTATAGACAGTCAATGAATTTGACACATTCATTTCACCATCAAGCATTCTCATTCGTGATGATGAATGTAATAATCTCATACTTGACTCAAATATGTTCCTAAATCTTTTCTAAATTTGTTGCAAGTACACCCTCTATGAATGGTGAAGAAAGATACAGCTAATCTCAACACTGATTGTTTACTCCAATCAGGCTTCCTTGAAATCACTAGACTGGACCTTCAGAATCTCGAATTGCAGCATATTGAAGCCTCCATCAAGGAGGTTTCTGGGATGTAAAACGATGGCTGTAAGCTAGAAGCCAAATTGGTAGCCATCATTCTAGGAAAAAGTGCACTACGACATCTAGAATCCCTATTCAAATCTGTACAACCGATTGCTCTTGTGTGTTTTGAAAAACATGGTGCTCAAAACCACATGTGAGAAAACGTTACCTAAATCCTCCATACCTCCCTTTGGCAAAGAGTCACTGAAAGAGTACATACCTTTGTATGCATCTTGAGCAATAGCTGGAAACTCATCAGATTCAGAAGTGTGAACTCTATTAAATAGGCGATTAGCTTTATAAAAATAAGGTTTGGAGACAACGCCCTGATCACATCCACACACAGTCCTCAACTTAGTAAGTATTCACAGGCACCAACTGAAACGAAGACTACTATATGAAAAAATCAGAAGGGACATTGACATTGGAAAAACGGAAAACGGTTTGGATCCATACCCAATCTGAGGGAGGATTTGAAATGCCCAATTCCTGCATCGCCTCGCATGTAACCGCAGAACTATGAAGTCGGGCCACATTAATGATGCACAAATTCACAAAACTGCGACAGTCGTCCAAAGTGACGGCTTCATCCATCTCCTTCACGTCTGACCTGCTCCACATATTACATACTATCTCCTACAATTAGATAATTAACTACAGATCAAATTTGAGTCGAGCCTTCGCTACATTCCATGCATGTATAACATCCTTGAAAACAGCTGAGAATATCTGACTGCTATTTCAAGAAAGAACCAGGGTGTCCAAAAAGTTATGATTCTCAAAACATTTTCTCTCTTTGGTACAGAACTTCTCACGTCCTGAGTTCAAGCATGTGTACTCAAGACGCCTCTTCTAAAAGCTAAGAAATTAATCTAGATCAACGATAATTAACACTACAAGAGTGATTTATCTGTCCTTAGACTATTGACATGTTCAAATCCAGATTTTGCAGCTCGTTCATAAGAAATTTCAATACATCGTCAGAGATAGGGTAGTGCTTACCTGAGTTGATCTCTCCAAAAATATTTGCCACTGCTGTCCACGTTCTCACAGGATTTTTTCAGATAAACCAAGGCTTTCTTCAAGCCAGTCGCAAGTGATAGAGCCAACGCAACCGCGGAAATCGCAACAGGACTCCAGGGTCTCTCGGCTGATGCAAGATGAAAGGCAAGCAATGCCACCCTGTCTCCACCCAACCAGTTGCACATTTGAGTACGTATTGTGATCATTGAAGTTATGAACCAAAAATTGCTATAGAAATAATTGGATTAGTATGCTGCAAGCACATACTAATTGAGCAGATAATTACCACAGACCACCATGACAAGGACGATCTGGAGCTGTGACTTTATCCAAACTCGCAAGCAGCTTCTGCAAACCAAGTATTTGAAAACATGAGTTTCCAGTTACGAATCTAGTAACAAAGACAATACAAAACCCAAAAGTGTATCAGACCTAGTACTTGATAAAACAACAGATTCTAGCCTGTAATGGTCGGAAAAAACTCACCAGTAGGGCATCAGCTCCTCGTGCCTGGCGCTTAAAGTTCACGTTTGAGAAATGCTGGGCCTGAAGAATAACTCCACTCCGTCATTAGCATACGATGAAATGAACAGAACTAACAAAACAAATTATGGAGATCAAAAAAGAATATTGACCTAAAGTGTCGTACCTGCAATGGAAGTAAGTATTCAAGGATACCATATCTCCATAAAAGTCGCACAGAACGCTCTGAAGAACCATATGCCATCATTGTATTCACCTCCAACTGCAATCTTGTCTAAATAAACCAGGGAAACCCATTTTACCATCGATGCTCCAATAAATTACAAATTCGACAACATGTGGTGTAATAACTCTCGTGGCCAAGGATTCAAGGTTATAAATGGCCAATATGGTTGTAAAATTAATAATGGATTAAATACTATACAAGTTAATTCAATTCGTGAGTCAAATTTCGGTCTGAAACTATTTTTTTGCCGGGCTAAAATTGATTCTTCACTAGGGACGGTAAGATAGAAAAATACGTTGAATCTAGCAAATATATATCATCGCAGCCAGGTACAGTACCTTGTTCAAAGTCAATATTGACGACTTCAATTTATTGATTGCCGTTGCAGTGCTGCTTGCCATGGAAAACTCAAGACGAGCCGCAATGCGAACTGCTCTTAGAATTCTTGCTGCATTATAAAGAAGTCAAGTTGATTGACTAGATTGAAAAATATAGGAGTACTAGAAACCCAAAGACAAATGAAAGACATTCCTCTCTACAGCTCCTAGCACAAATTGATCAAGTAATATTTGCTCAGTTCCTTCCAAAATATATCCTTTAGTCAAATGGAACCATTTCCTCGAAAAAACAGACGTCACCAACCTGAGTCTTCCACGAAGGATTCGAGTGCAGGGTTGACAGTCCGAATCTGTACAAGAATCAGTGCAGCATAGTGATTCACACAGAATAATTATCTAAGATGAAAAAAGAACTGAAAAAAGAAAAAACAACAAACAATTTGCAATATTGTACTATGGAAAGCTAGAAATGATAGGAAAGTAGTTCTTTCCACTTCAATCGAAAAGAGAGAAATAACACAAAACCAGTCCGCCTGTCAGGAAATGAGCCTACCTTGCATTTCCTCAGATCCCGTAGACCACCCACGTAGTCATAGATGATGCATCGAAACGGGTCATACATGATCCTGCAGTGTGAGTAGCTCAAATGTCAAAATTTGGAATTTGGAAATCCCTATTAATAAATGCGAAACACATTGCAAACACGGATATAAAAGAGTAACACAGATAATTGCAAGAGGATGTACCCATTAATAGTAAAATCCCTTCGCAAACTATTTTCCCATCGAGAGAAATCATTCTCATCCCAACCCTCAGTCCCATTGACAAGGCCATAATCAATCTTCTTGCACTTCTCCAAATTTGTGCTGAAGCTTGAAACCTGAGTAGGGTAGTTGGAAAATCAAATAAATAATCTTTCTTACTTCGCTGTTCATAAACTGCGATTTCTAACGACATCATGATGACAACTAGAATTGGATTCACAACTTGAATTAATTCTATACCCAATCATCATGAAGAAACAATACAGATTAAATGTTACACACCCATCAATAGAGCTGCTCAAGTCTAAATTATCGAAACAAGAATGCTTGGAATCGATGAAAACGACTTACAAACACCTGAAATGCTTAAGACATTCAAAATAGACCAGAAATATAAAATTTGACTCTTCATATAACCATTGAAATGATTTTGACCAATTTTCTATGTATATAAAATGATTTGAGGAAGTGAAGTCACATACCTCAACTACTGTGTTCAGTGAAGTTACATGGCAGACCGGAAATCGCCTTCCAACTATAATGCACCGACCTGAAAAAGCCGCCTTGACCTGGCAGCGCAAAATTTCAAGCAGTTTCGTAATTTTAGTTTCATGCCAATTCCCATAAACTGAAGGTCACATCGTTCAAGCAGAAAAACGAAAGGAAAGAATACGAAATTTTCTAGGAGTCCAACTTTAAATCAAAAGAGAATATCTCAGAGAGACTTGCCACTTGACTGGAACAAATTTCTAAAGAAAGGAATGTAGAGATTGCGCTTACTAGAAGACAAGCCGATAAGAAAAATTAAAAACAATAATAATATTACATAAAACATACTAGAATAATTTTCTAATTTTTACTGGGGAGATTATAGTAATCAAATGATCATAGTTAAATTAAAAAACACAAACCTCTAGCGTTCTCTCATTCTTATTGAAGTACAAATTGTTACTGAAATAACAATTAACTTTAGATATTTAACAGACAGCAGAACAAGAACCTGCTTTGGATCAGCTGTGGTGAGAATATCAAAATCTTTAGGGGTCTGCTTCACTAGCAAATCTCGCACACTGCCCCCCACAAGGTAACTCTTGTGCCCTGCAAGGTGGTGTGAGATTCAGGAACTATACCACAATTGTCTACGAGTGTCCAGCAAACAAACCGCAAGAGTTTTCGCTTGTAAACCCCCAACAAAGAATCTCTGATGTAAGATCGAGGTGTGGATAGTTTCAATAAGATTTCCAGTAAAATTAGACTGATTCAAAAACTTCTAGACAAAACATAAAGAGAATCTTCCTCATGAGGAGAACTCACTATTGTCAAAAATGATTATACAGAGGTCTCCTTATTTAGACTTCCATAAAGATTTTCTTCATGATGTTGTCTAGTAGTTTCTGAAACAATCTCCTTCAACTGAAAACCCTGTTTCTCAGAATGGCGCTTCTCAATGGTTCTGAATCCATGCGGAGTTGGTTATTGTGATGTAGAAATCCTTCTCCATGAATTTTTCTTGAATCACATTCCTAGGCACACCATTCAATTTAACATGTCCAGAAATATATTTTACCAGCTAACAGCTGCCTAATCGAAATGCAAGTCAAGGTTACAGCACACTTGCCAGCATCTTGCAACCGGCTGAGAACACGCCACGATGCAGCTGGAATAAGCTTGTCTCGAAGTCCATGTTCATCTTTTTTCAAAACTCGGAGTTGAGCCTGAATTGGTTTTCCTGTTGGAGTTGGAACGGCAGTAGAATCTGAGGAACCACAAAGGCAAATATACACCGAGACATGTCAGTAAGATAACAACACCTAAACGCGAAGGAGCATAACTTCTATTATTCCATTGACTTAATCTCTAAATCACCGTAACAGCAATTGAAACACGATTCCAACGCACATTATTAAGATAGAATGGGCAAACATTTCAAATTTTAAAGTCTGAACTACAGGTGTACCAAACACCAACTCTACGCTGTGCTCCTGTTCAGATGGTCTATATCCTTAAAAATCAATATCTGCATTATAGTCAAGCTTCAGGGTTGCTTTGATGTTGCTACCTCATATCAACAAATCAGTTCAAAATGTTTCTATGTCTTCAACCCTAAACCCTGAGCCCCTGTCGGGACACCCAAATGAACCAAGGAACCTTCATCAAATGCTCAGCTGGTGTTAATCAATATGTACCTCCTGTTGAAGAACCCTAAACACTCAAATTGGAAACAAATGGAAGCAACGCCCCTCATGGAGAGAGGAAAGAAACCTGAATACTCTCTCCTCGTCTATGATTAAACATTAAATCGCGCTCAAGCTTTATGTGACATTCAACAAACGATTTATCGCACCGTAATCATCGAAGAGGCTACTTGAAAACAAGACCAATCCAGCTGGCTCTCAATAACAATTCTACGACAATGCAATGCGGCAATCTTAGAAATCAGAATTCGAAAAACCAGAAAAAAGTTGGGCTCAGGATTTAGGACTTAGAGTTGACACAAAGAAACAAGGATTACAAACGCAGAAATCTCAAATTGGAAAATCCCGAAACAATTGGGGCTCAAGGTTTAGGATTCACTGCTGAAAACATAGTAACAAGGATTACAAAAGCAGAAATCCCCAACACAGAATTGGAAAGAATAGGAATCAGGTTTTAGGGTTTAAGGATAGGGCTGAACCCATCGAAACAAGGATCACGAACGCAGAAATCTCAAAACATAGAATTCTAAAACCCCGAAACGAAATGGGACTCAGGGTTTAGGGTTTAGGGTTGCACACATCAAAGCAAGGATTACAGACGCAGAAATCTCAAATACAGAATTTGGAAAAGTCCGAAAATAACCGGGCTCAGAATTTAGGGTTTAGGTCCGAACCCATATTAACACAGATTACAAACTCGACAATCTCAAACACAAAATTGGAAAAGCCCGAGAACAATCGGGCTCAGGGTTTAGGGTTTAAAGTTGAAGAAATAAGAATAAGAATTACAAACACAGAAATCTCAAGCACAGAATTGCCAATAGAAAAGCCCGAACACAATGGCGCTCATGGTTTAGAGTATAGGGATGTACACATCGAAACAAGGATTACAAACACAGAATTCTCAATTCCGAAATTGGAAAATCACGAACAAAATGAGGCTCAAAGTTTCGGGTTTAGTGTTGATCACATAGTAACAAGGATCCCAACCGCAGCAATCTCAAACACAGAATTTAGAAAAGCCCGACACGAATAGAATACGTTCCAGGGTTTAGGATCACGAATTTAGGTTTAGGAATCAAGACATGGAAAAAACTCAGCCAGTTGCGCTCCCGGTGCCGACGCCAGCAGGAGCAGCAGCGGGTTGCAAGAAGCGGGAGCAGTCCAGCCTGGGAATCGCAGCAGGAGGGATCGGAGACCGTGGACGGAGCTTTGGAGAAGCACCGCTCTTGCAGCTCCCGAAGAGCCTTGCATCGCAATCCTGCTGCTTCTCAGCATCGAATCATCTAATCACTCATCTCGTCTTCCTCTTGTTTTAATCCTCCCTAGAAGCAATCAAGGTTGTGTTTTTGTCCATAGACAGTTCCAGATTTGCGACGCTTGTAATGCAGGGTCTCTGTCTACGACGGTGATGAATGTGGTGCAAACTGAACATTGAGAATGGTGGAGCATCTGTATTGCGATTGTGGGCGGTGTGAAACGGGTTCTACTGGTGTAGCGGGTTTAGGGCACGATGTAGCCCCATGATCAAGGTAGTCCAAAATACTCTGATTATTGAGTCAATAGGTGTATTTTTGGTTTTTATAGTTAACTTTGAACCCTTCTAGAACGGACCTATGACTGTGGAAATCATCCCTTTTGGATTTGTGTGAACAATTGGTTTAACCCTTAAACAACGAGCTAGTCACCATGGAAATGGGTCCCATGTGAATTATTGGCTTAAAAAAATGAAAAAACATTCATTGAGAGATAAGCTACTATAGAAGACGTTCATTTTTCTCATAAAATTTGAAGGATGAATAGTTGCACTTTTGTCCTACATAGAAAGATTTTGTGTCATCCATCGGATGCCAAACGTCCACCTTGACATTTAAGGATTAAGAAAATCCTGAAGTAACAACTTGGAAGGACAGGCTTGTGATCATTTGGTTTAGAGTCAATAATAAACCTTAGAAGGATGATACAAACCTAAAAGGTTCAATGAGTGACTTTAGTGTTAATCCTTAAATGTCTACAAGGACGTTTGGCATTTGATGGATTACTAAGTGTTGTTGCTTTACAAAGCTTTGAATTAACAATGAAGTAGCAACCTTGGAAAGATCGGCCTATGATCGTTAATTTTAGGCCTCACTACCCATCATGTAGTTTGCTTCCATTTTACAACTAAGGTGAAAACACCAAACACCATTAAAATAAACAATTCAATATGGTTGGAAGCATCTTTTCAAGAAAAATCATTTTCATGGTATTAGAAATTGAAAATCATGAATTAAAAAAAATTGGATGAGACATATAATAATTACTATAAATTATCAAAATGAAAACTCGTTGGGCCTTTGAAATTGTCACAAAATTGATAATGCTATTAGTCATTAATGAGAGAATTTGCAATATACTATTCATTAAAAATATATTCAAGCAACTTCCACAAAATATAGGATGAAAAAACATTTTTTCCATGTTTTAGTCTTACATGAAGTCATTCATAGAGCATTTTGCATCTTCAACACCATTTCAAAGACCCATCACCAAGGTACTTTACCAAAAAGGATTTCATTTATGGTCCTATAGGTGCATTCTTCATTTTTATAGTGATTCAAAAAATCAAACATTGACCAAATATGCTATAGTCAATGATAGTATGGCAAGTGTGTAGCATGTTCTAGAATGTCATTGAAGCAAGGGATCAAATTAAAGGGATTTGAGCATCTCTTGTGATTTGGCTATTAGGCCCACTCTGATTGTTTCTTTTTTACTAAAAAATGAACAATAAATACATTGTTCCACCAAGATATTCTCTTTTGCCTAGAAAAAATTGCATTCTTACCATTGTTTTGCAATTCTACCAAATGCTACTATTCATCTTCAAAATAAACATTGACATCATCAATAACAAGATTCCATTTGCTTTTACACATTAGGAGACTTGTCATTGGTTGAAAAGTACCTCTAAAAGACTAAGACCTATTACCAAGGTACTTTGCCCAAATGATCCAATTTTTGAACAAATAGGTGCATTCTTCATTTGTAAAGTAATCTTAAAAGTTATACATTGTTCACTTTGGGGCCTCAACGAGGGCCTCAACATTCTTTTAAAGCTAAAATAGAAAGTTATATGAGTGGGGCACACAAGTATTCTTGTTTACTTTGTCCAAATTTTGCATTCATTCCAAACCATGTATTAAAAAAAAAACTTTTTTCATGACCAATTTGACAAAGTTGATGTAAACAATTTATTTGTACAAAGATTTAAGCAAAAATGAAAAAGATTAGTGAAAATGAGAAGTATTAGTGAAAAAAAGAAATAATAGCTAAATAATCGAGAAATGTTAGTAAAAATCAAAATTATTAATAATAAAATAAAATAAAATAAAATATTTTAAAAATATCTTTCAAAAATTACAAAAAATTGATGGGCTCCAAGTTTAAATTTGGATATTGACTATGACGTGATTCAAGCATACAACTTTTTAATTTGGGGTCAAGATGTGCTACCATTGTACCAAGATCTAGACTTACTACAATCATTTTTTGAGTAATAATTAACCTGTAAAGTTCCTTCACTATATTTTCACCAAAAATGCTCCAAAACTGCCATTTCTAGTACAAATACCAAATTTTTGAAAAAAAAGAATTTTGACACCTATAATCATAGGATCTTGTAGGATGCTAACTTGAGAACATGCGGTAAAAATTTCAAAATTTTTCACCGTGTGGATTGCAAGATATAAGCATTCAAATTCACTAAAATCATTTTTTGGGCCTTGTGAAAAACAAGGCAGCTGCACTTCACAAGCTCACTTTCCTATGAAAAAATATCCAAAATTGTGGTTGCTCTTTGGATTCTTTTTCCTAAACAAGTTGGTCACATGCTTAAAATTTTTCAAATCATTTGGAATTATACAACATATAGGAAAAAAATAGTAAGTAACAGTAGAGAATGATTCAAAATATTAAATCGTTAAGGATTTAATCATGGAATTGAAAAATGCCAATCCCAATGGTTGAAATGTTCTTATAAACAATCTACATCCTATGATTTTATCTTTTTCAAAAAATATTGAAAATTGAGCAAGATAAAGGATTTCAAAGTTTATTTTAACCCCTAAAGGACTATTGTCCCCTTGGGGGACAATTTGGAGTTTGGGTAGGTTCTGGTGAGCTGAAATTTTACTTCATTTTTTTGAAACTTTTTGAGGACATGTAGTTTTGCAGGAGCTTCGTGAATATATAATTTTTATTTCAATCCGACATTGTATGGAGAAGTTATAGGGTTTTTTCTGTGAAACCAAACTTGAGGGGCAGGCTGGGCAGTCACTTTTTCATTGACTGGGGAAGGGGGCAGAGGTTTGGGGACACTGGTGAATAATGGGGCGAGCAACGGGTGAAGGCAGAAGATCCTCTCCTCTAGTCGGGTAACCTCCAGTCGTCGTTTCCGCATCTCTAAGCCTTTCTGCCATGATGGGAAGGTTGATGAAGGAGATCAAGGTCAGAGTTCCCAAAAGAGGGGAACATATCGGGAACAGACCAGGAACGCAGGAGAACCCATTTTCCAATGGTTGCCCAAAGCCTTAGCCTACATATTATTCACATAGTCCTTCTAAATTCTCTAGGAAGTAGAGAATTTGTTTTTTTCAGAAAATATTTTTTGGACCTTGTAAATCATTAGTATCTCTTTACATCCACCGTTTGAATTTATAATTTCTAAATTATGTGGTAGAAAATGTGCTCAAAAATTTACATTGTGCATTGTGAACTTTTGGGCATTGTTGCATTGCAAGATTTGTTTGGATGTCCTGTACACCTTTTTTTGGCTTGAAATTTTTTGGAGACGTTACTAACATAATTCTCAATATGCTAAAATTTTAAATTCAAAATCCATAGTGCAAAATTTTTCCACAATCAATGGTCAAAGGCATCTGAAATTGTCTGGCACAGTGGGGAAAAAAACAACTTTCCCTTCAAATGCTTATATCTTTCAATCCATATGGTCATATGTCACGAAATTTTCACCACTTGCTCTTCTACAAGTCTAGTTGAAGATCCTACGGTTGGATTTACAAAAAGAAATTCTTGAAAGTTTTGATGAGTGCAGCAGTAGAGGCAGTTTTGAGTGATTTTTCACAGAAAAATGACCTTTGTCCTTTAGGGGTTAAAGTGGATAATCCATAATTGCCCGAAAACAAAAATTGCTCATAACTTTCATCTCATTGATCAAAATGAAATGATTCAAAGCTTTCCACATATATATAACTCTAGAAAATCAATTTCAAATTTTTGTTTTAAAAAAAGGTGATTTTTTCTGATCTACTTGTATTGCCCTGTCGATGAAAAAAGTAACATATTTGGTCATAACTTTTGACTTATATTTCCAAATGTCATGAAATTTGGTCTGTTTGAAAGATATTCCTTGCCCCCACCTTCTATTAAAATTTTAGCCTAAAATATGCAAATCTCTAGCCACATGTATCTGCCCAAAATTTCTATACAGCCAAAAAATGCAGGTTGGTCCTTTAGGGGTTAATAAGAACTAGCATACTAGGGCATGTAATACTTTTGTATTTGATATAAATTTCTTTCACATGAATTCACAATATTTTCATATTTTCACAAGAAAATCAGAGTTTTTATTTACTTGTAGAAGATATATGAAAAATAAATATAAAAAAATTCATTCATATAATATATAGTTATAAAATAGAAGCATCATTTTTTTGTCATTTTTTTTATCAATATGCTAGAAAATGGTAGTTTTGTAACAATACCTGGAACAAGACTCAAGTTCTTGCAAAGTCCAAATATGAATTTGAATTTGCTAAATTCATTCATTTTGATTGTAAAATATAAGTTCCCATATTTTTACAAAATAAAAATAGGAATCACCCCCTCTATAATTGCAAATAAATGTTAGATATCATGCTAGACAGTCTAAAATATGAAGTTAGGGAGAATATCACTCTTCAAATTTTGAACATAGTATTTAGTTGGATGAACTTTTGAAGGACCATTGAAGATGCTCTCAGAGTATACCTTACACACTTGTCAATATTAGTTTCCCATCATTTGTGACCCATTTACAAAAAATTCAGCACTCCACTACACCAAAATATGTTATTTTTCTACACCCAAAATCACACCTTGTCTAAAAACTGCCATCGACATTTTCAAAATCAACATGAATACTCAATGAAAAAACGATTTCAGAACATCTGTCCAAAAAAACTTTGACCCTTTATAACTTTTGCATACGGTATCCAATTGTCACGTTCTTCGTTGCATTGGAACCTCCTTTCACTTGCCAACAAGAAGATATGAAAAATTGTCTAATTCTAATAATAGAAACTAGGCAAAAATAGCAAAAAGTGGTGGTTTGGGGTACCCACCTTTTCCAAACCCACTGAAAAAATCTTCCAATTGAAAGCTTCTTCTTCCTTTGATTTTCGACTTTCTGTTCTTCGATTTACTTTTTTCCTCTTTTCTTTTTGGCAGCTCCTTTGGAAGCTTCCTTTCAAGCCTCATTGGCAGTCACGTGGCATTAGCCTTGAGCTCCATGCCTGACAAGTCGGATAACAAAAGTGGCCAACTTTTGAATAAGTTTTGGTCTTCTACAAATTCCTTCTCCATCGCCCATTCTCTCCAAAGATCTTTCACAGAAGCGCCTTGGTTTTCACGTTTCCGGGTAGTTTTTGCAGCAAACATTGTGAAGAACTCGGTTTTTGTAAGCAGGCTGTGATCTAGTTCAGAAGAAAGGTACGCTTGACGTGAAGCTTTTGAAGGGTTTTTTTTTCTGTTCATTCTGTTTCTGTTTGTGTTTTTTGTTAAAGTTTTTTGCACTGTTGCTGTTTGTGAAGCTGAGCATCTCAACCACTGACTCTGCTTCTAACTCTTTTGTTGGCCAGCCTTAAGTAAGACATAGTGACCGAAACCCTGTTGCGTGTTTTGAGAAGCAAGGGATTATTGGATTTTTTGAGTCGAGTTGAGAGTTATAAATGTATAGCTATCTTGTATGAAGACCTAGATTCAAGAAGGGATTGGACGTGATTTTAGGTGGAGCTTGTACTATCAATTTAAGTCATTGGAGTGTGCTTTCATTCAGAGATCACTGTAGCGAGCTCATTGGGAGGTGCAAATACCCTAATTTTTAACACTGTGTATGAATTTCTTTTGAAATTTCAAAGTGATGGGTTGTGAACCACGATGAGAATACGTTTGAAGGGAAATTCGACAACTTTATTTCCCAAATAATATCAGACATTTAGCCAAGTCATTACAACACTAATTTGCTAATTGGAAGCCACCCAAGTGTATTAGAAGAATTGGAGTTGCTGTTGGTCAGTATAGGACACGGAATCAAAGTATTCGTATCGTCTACCTTATCACCCTTTTTTATGTTTGTCTTCTCTTCTTTCAACTACTTTTGTTTTGTATTGTTTTGTTTTGTTGTTTGGATCTGATGTTGTGCTTGTTGGTGTTGCAGAAGCTATGGCAAGCGTGGGGGATAAGATCAAGCAAACGGTGGAGCATGGCCTGCACAAAGTGGGAGGCAAGAGTGCCGCAGGGAAACGGATTCTCATAGTGGCTACTTCTCATGACAAGCTTGGCGACAGTGACCAGCCCACTGGATGCTGGTAATTTTTACAATTGCTTCAAGCTGAGTTTCTTTCAAATTCTAAATTTCTAAAAATACATTTCAATATTTCTCTTAACAAAAGATCTTTTTGCAACGAAGCTCTGTAGTCATTTTTTAGAAAATGCAACTTTATTGGTGGTGTTCTTTGGTTTTTTTCCAGTGGATTTTGTAACTGGCTATCTAGTTTGATTTCCTACACTGCTCGTGCTTGTACTGTGAATTTCTTGTTGTTGAGAATCTTAGTGGATATTTGTTGATCTTTTGATGGTAGGATTGAGGAGTTGGCGGCCCCATATTACGTTTTCAAAGATGCAGGTGCTCACGTTGTTGTTGCGAGCTTGAAGGGTGGGAGAATCCCAATGGGTAAGTCCGTTATTCTGGATGAATAGAGCGCTGTCTTGTCCAAATAATTCGTCCAAAGTAATGTTTGAATCTTTAAAAATCAACCTCTAATTCGATGAAACTAAGGTGAATGATATGTTCGTACGAGTTACAACCGAAATTATTCAAAATTTCAGAAAGGGTTTGGGTGTTAAAGAGTTCAACCTTCAGCTTCTGTGATTTCTTTTCCACAATTTAATCTTGGATGTGATGAAAATGAAAGTATTATAAAGTGTTGCACCTTGCTTCGCAGACAAGACGAGTTTCTCAGAGAATTTTGTGACCGACGATGTAAAGCGCTACTTGGGAGATGGTAAGTTGTTCTTTCTGTTTGTTTCTACATCGGAAATACCCGTATTAGATTCACAAATTCATTAATTTTCAGTTATTATTGCTTCAATTGTGGCTCTTATGTTTTTTTGACAAGCAATGGGAAATTCATGTGACTGATTTGAGTCTGTTGTTTTGTCACGATGCAGAGGAGCTGAAGCAATATGTTGAGAACTCGCTTTCTGTTAAGGATGTTCCTGGCTCCTTTGATGCACTTTTCGTCCCTGGTATTTCTACTATTTCAAACACTCAAATATATGGTGTCAATTGTTCTTGCTTCTCTTTGATGCAAATTACAACAAAAGTGAACAGGACTAAAAGTGTTTTGATTGTTTTTGGAACTTTTTAGATACTATCATAAAGAGAGTTTTCACCATAATTCATAGGAATTCTCCTCTCTTGTGACAATGATCTTACAAATGATGTTTGACAGTCACTCGTATATGACCATTGTGACTTTACAGAGAAGGTTTTCATCATAACGTTGTCTTAAAGTTCCTGCTATGATCGCATTTTATTGCAAATCCCTGTTATGGATCTTGTGTTTTTTTGCCACAAGATGCGCAATTCTGAACTTGTGAAATTGTGAAATTGTGAAATTTTTTTCTGCAGGTGGTCATGGTATCGTATATGATGGGCCAAATGATGAGACTTTCAATGCTCTAGGCAACAAGTTTTGGGCCGAAGGAAAGGTTGTGTCTGCTGTGTGCCATGGACCAGCAGGCCTTGTGAATTTCCATGCCCCAGATGGTACCTCCATTTTCAAGGGCAAGAAGGTAAGCCTCCGTGTGAAGTACTTCCAATAATTCGTAATTTATTCACAACAATACTCGGTTAGTGCATTTTTAAATTTGTCGGCAACCCCTTGAAAATCAAAGTAGTGTCAACACAAAATAGGTTTCGAAGTTGATTTTCGAAGTTGTGGTAAGTTGTGTGTTTGGTGTTCAGTGTTGTGGCTTCTCAAATTCGGAAGAAGACGCTGTTGGAAAGGCGCAGTATGTGCCGTTTCTCCTTGAGGACAAACTCAAAGAACTCGGTGGATTGTACGAATCTGGACCTAATTGGGTAAGTTGAAACAACAGTGCTTTGTTCTTGAATGCCTAGTTCTTCTTAAAAATTTCTGAATCCCTTTTTTGAGTGCAAGTCACACTAGTTCTTTTATATTGCGTTGTTCTACTACCTATATGTCATTTTATTTCTTTCATTTTCTATCGTCTATTGGGGGAATGGAGTCATCTTTCCTGCCCTTGAGTAATAATGTCAGTTTTTCTCGACATTCCACTTCAAATATCCCTCAATTTGCATTTGGTATGTTACATTTGATTTTCAATCTTCAACACATTGAGATGATTGGGACTTGATTGTCGTGCAGCAAGTGAAAGCTGTGGCAGATGGAAAGCTGGTTACAGGACAGAACCCGGGGAGCTCCGCCCTTGTGGCTGAATTGGTTTTGAAAGCTCTGGATTAGTAAACTTGTTCCGTAACTGGAGTGGTTTTTGGTGAGTCATAGTCATGAAACATAGCTTGAAGCTTAAACTTGTCCTATAAATGGAGTGTTTTTTTGGTGAATCACAGTCATGAAACATAGCTTGAAGCTTTAACTTTGTTTTGTAGGTGGAGTGGTTTTTGGTGAATCAGTCATGAAACATAGTGTGAAGCCTTGGTAGGTTATACATATGGAGAGTGTTTTATAGAAGAGTATAATATATGTTAATGTCTTTTATTTTGTACTAGAACAACATCTATTGCAATGCAAACCCCATGAAGTTGTATAGTTTCATTGAAAAATGTTTGAATGTTATTAGGATTTATGGTAGAAGAAAGATTGTATGAAAAAGTGTGTGGATGAAAATGTGACAATTTGCATTTGATATAAGGTAGACAAGTTAATACCACCTTGGTGTGGAATTTGAATATCTTGGAGGCAACTCCAAAGATACATATCTATTGAAGGTGGTTGCTTGTTTTACAAATCAAATCAAAGTGGAATTATAATTTTTCGATTAAAATTGTAACTTTTGTAAATTTTTGAAGTGGTCTACCTATAGAATGAATGAGTGTTCCATAAATAGCTCATAACCACCTTTCTATGTATCTAATGGTATTTAAGTATTTACCAATCAAGGGTTGATTTTTGAAATGAAATTGGGGTTAGAAGTAGGGGATAGAATTTGATGGTGCATGAAATTAGGTTGGTCTACCTTAAGAGATGTGTAGTTGATATCTAAGTTATTAAGTACATATGTAATTATAGATTAAATTTGTATATTGAGATGTATAAGATAATAATCTTTCCATATGTTAATAGTGCTTTAGAAGAGGAAGTTTTTGTGAACACATTGTAACACAGGATTTGTCCAATTCCATTCCTTACTTTTGCCCCCATTCCATCCAAAAAATCATCCAAATTTGTCCATTTTTTAGACAAAATCAGTGCATTAATGCTTATACAAGGTAATGTGTCAATCCTTGATTGATGAATATTTGAATGCCATCAAGTGCATAGAAAGGCGGTTATAAATTGCTTATGGGATATTTATGACTTCACTCTATGGGTGGTTTTGTAATTTCAAGATAGACCACTTTAAAAATTTACAAAATTTATAATTTTAATCTTCAAAAATTTTCTATGATCCCAAATGGATTGATCCATTTTTAGAATGGTCATTTTTGGACATAGGAAAATAAAGAGGCACTTGAACTTGGTCTCATTCTCAAGAGAATGAAATTAGCTATCAAGTAGTGTATTTAGATTTAGAAGAAGATTTACTATTGAATTTATAAAAAATTCAAGGCATAGGTTGTTTAGGGGCTATAGCAAAGAATCATTGGTTTAGGGAATTTTGGCCAATGAGGTGGAGGCATGTGTTCATGGATGGATAGCGTGCCTGGTGTTAACAAGGCTAGGCCAACCTTTTGGAATTTAAAGTAGGCTTTTGGAGACTTTTGGCATGCTTTAAAAAATGACTCATAATAAACTATATGAGGAACATAGTAGAAGAAAACCATTGAAAACCATCTCAAGTGGAGGAATAATTAGATTGGAAAAGGACAAGGACAATGATGTTGTTTGGAAATCTTAACAAGTTCTTAGTCTAGACTATTCCATAAATGGAGTGGTTTTTGGTGAATCATAGTCATGAAACATAGCTTGAAACTTAAACTTGTTTTGTAAATGAAGTTCCATTAATGCCTATAAGGGATAACATGTTAATCGTTGATCAATGAATACTTATATACTATTAGATACATAGAAAGGTGGTTATGGGCTATTTATGGGACACTCATGACTTCAATCTAAAGGCAATTTGTAATTTCAAGGGAAACCATTTTGAAAATTCATAAAAATTATAATTTTAATCCTTAAATTTTTCAGTGACCCAAAATAAGTTGATTCATTTTTAACATGGCCATTTATAAACGTATGAATGTAAAGAGTCACTTGAACTTGGGCTCATTTTCAAAAGGATTAGTTAGCTATCAAGTCATGTATTCACATTTACAAGAAGATTCACTATTGAATTTACAAAAATTTCCAAAGCATAGGTAGTCTTAAGGGCTATAGCAAGGAATCATAGATTTAGGGAACTTTGGCCAATGATGTGGAGGCATGTGTCCATGGGTGGGCAAGATCATAACTATGTTGCACGGTGTTAGCAAGGTTGGGTCTAGCCTTTGGGATGGGAGAAAGGTGGTTTAAAACTTTTGGTGTGCTTATAGAGGTGATGCATGCAAGTTATGTGAGGAGCATCGTAGGAAAAAAATCATTTGAAAACTATCTCAAGTGGAAGAATAATGAGATTGAACAATTAGGACGTTTGGAATTCTAATTGGTTCCTAGCCTACACCATTCGTAGCCCTTTTTCAATGAACTACCCAATAATAGATTAGACTTGCAATGACACTACCCTCCTTTTTTTAAAAGTATGTGGGTACAAACCACCATTGGAATACACATCTTGCATTCAAATTTGAGTTGTTTTCAAATTTTTTTTCTTGTTGTGTGTAATTTCTTTTGTTCTTTCACTTTAGGATGCATATTAAAGGAACTTTGTGTCATTGTTGAACACTATTATGTTGTTGTAAGAATTCAAATTCATTGTCAATGTAGAGTAATGTAAACTATTCCATTATGGACAGAATGGGAGCAAGCTCATTGTGGATAAAATTCTAATGGTGGTGTACATTCAAGTTCTAAAATGTACACTACTATTTAGCCCACAATGGGCTTGCTCCCATTCTATCCGTAATGGGGTAGTTTACCATAATGTTTTAAAGATTGTTAGTTTGAAAGGTTGAGTTCCTACTGCGACTTCCCCTGCAATTGCTTGTTGTGAAGGTTGCAATTCCACAACAAATTGTGTTCTCCAGTAAGGTAGAACTACCCATTACCACCATTTACCCAATTCCCCCACCTACAGGTCCCTCCCATTTCCATCAGTAGCCCATCTTATTACCACAATCTTACTCATCCATGATCATGATGGCAATGCACTGGGGAGCAGACACATCAGCCCACGTTTCAACAATGGTCTGGTCACTCATGCTTCAACAAGGGTCTACTCACAGTTTTACATTTCAGCTTTGAAAAATCACAAAAAATTCAATTCTTGTTAGAATGTCTTCATTTTCTTTGCAATTGACTTCTCTCAAACAATTCAATCTCTGAAAAATATGAGAGCTCATAAATAGCTTCTCCAAAGTACCTAGATAGCAAATCTGTATGGTAATGGGTAGTTCTACCTTAATAGTAACTGTACTGTAACCCCAAAAGATCCTCCTGCACGTGGCCACCTCGTAGCAAACAAAAGCCCCATCCACCTGGCACGTCGCCAGTTGGACTTTTCTCTCAGATTCCACATGCTTTGGCTCATCCGCTGTTGTTTTCAATCCGAAAATCTGAAATCCGAAACTCTGAAATCCTAAAAGCAACATGAGTGCGATTCCTTCAACACATTATTTCAAGCTTCTTGCAATCCCCACAGGCAAAGCCCCACATTCTCTTCGTTACTCCACCATCGCCACTCTACCACATTTTTGGAACCTGTTGTAACCAAGTTTGAACTATCAGTGTTTCTCATATCTTGAACAGTCAGTTCTTATGATTGCCTTGCAACGGAAACTCCGTCCTGCATTCTTGAATCTGGCATGAGTTTGAAGGAGTTTGAAGAACTTCTTGGAGTAGTCTAGAGCTGCGTTCCCGAATTTTTGTTGTTAATGTGTCTTTTTGTGAATAATTGGGTGAGAGGCGAAATTTTGCATTGAGAGAAAGAGAAGGAAGTACTTGCCGGCCAGTCGTCGCATTCCGAGGCGTTGTGAGAGTTTGGTGTTCGAAAGGATTTGATCGGAGACGTACATGACTGAGGTGCGGTTTTGCGGTTTTAAGATATGTTTGGTTCCAGAATTTCTTGGGTTTGTGGTCTCATGGATGGTCTTGTTTAATTTCTTGCGGGAACAGTGTTGTTTCAAAACTCTTTGACTGATGGGGAAGAGGTTTAGCTGATCGGATTGAACTCTTTGGATTTGAAAGAACAATTTTAAAATTGTCGATGGATACCGCTATTTCGATGGAGCATCTGCCCTGTTTGTGAGTTTGTGAGAGGGAATTGGGATTTAGATGCTGCTTTTGAGGTTCTGATGGTGAATTAGGGTTTTGATGAAGGTTACAAGAATTGTTTGGACTGATATCGTACTAGAAATTTCTGAGGCATTGCCCTTTTCAAAGAAGTTATAGATCGTACAAAGAGATAGGTCAATTATTTATTGATTTGAATTTGTTTAATGAAGAAACATCATGCGAAGTAGAATTATGGATTTCTGTGTCTTGCAAAGGACATGTCTATGTTTGCCGCAAACATAGGCATGGATATTTGTGGCCATGTTTTCGAGGGCAATGAGTTGATGTTTCATGGTTGTACAGATGGACACTGCCACAAACGGAACTACCGCCATGGAGAATATGGCTGCTTGGATCTGCGGCATCAACGATTTGCAAGTGAAGCCGTTCAAATTACCCTCAGAATTAGGTTACACTCGTTTATCTTCATTGTGCTTGTGAGCATGGTAATTTGGACAGTTCATATGATTCAAAATAGAGTTACAGTTGTGATATATCATCAGAAAAGAGAAACCTTTGTGACCATGGTTGAAATTGCAGGCGACAACGAGGTGAAGGTGGGGATCAAAGCGGTGGGGATTTGTGGCAGCGACGTTCATTACTGGAAAGTACGAAAGTTTAATTCAGGTTTCTCTATTTTGTATCGGTTATGATTTGTTTGATGAATAGTTAAAGTTTATGCACAGTTATGGTGTGAAGGATTATAGTTCACTGATTGTTGTGTTGGGGTTTGGCTCGTGCAGCATTTACGATGCGGGGATTTTCAAGTGAAGGAGCCGATGGTCATTGGACATGAATGTGCTGGTGTTATTCAGGAAATTGGGAAGGCAGTGAAGAATGTGGCTGTGGGTGACCGTGTGGCTCTTGAGCCAGGGATTGCTTGTAACAAATGCAAGCTTTGCAAGACTGGATTCTACAACTTGTGCACTGAAATGGAGTTTTTTGCTACTCCACCTGTCCATGGATCCCTCGCTAACTATGTACGTCTCATCTCTCAATCTCTACCTTAAGTAGACTGCCTCCACGTATTTCTCGATAGTATTGCAAATCAAAAAGATTTAAAAGCAAGAGTTATTATTTTTAAGCTCTCGTAGACAGGGAATTTCTTGCGTCGTACGTTTGTTTGGAAATTCTTCAATGCAGATACGTATTTTTCACATTGTACATGGGTGTTCTCTATAGATAATCAGGGTGGTTTTACATCATATGTAGGTATGCCTTGGTGAAAGGATCGTCTAGGTGCTAATAGTGAAGAAGGTATAATTTTCCCTTCATCTATATGCCTTCCCATGAAAAAGGTGATTGAAATAATTTGGTGTTATTTTGGGTGTGGCAAAACCTAAACAGGTGATTCATCCAGCAGACTTGTGTTTCAAGCTTCCCGAGAATGTATCTCTTGAGGAGGGAGCCATGTGCGAGCCTCTGAGTGTGGGTGTGCACGCATGCAACCGTGCCAGCGTTGGTCCCAATACGAAAATTCTGATCCTAGGAGCAGGACCAATAGGCCTAGTTACATTATTGGCTGCACACGCTTTTGGAAGCCCGAGGGTTGTCATAGCAGATATCTCCCCAGAACGTTTGAAGGTCGCTGAGGAGCTTGGTGCAAACGCTACTGTGGTGCTCTCCACAAACGATGGTGTAAGTGCTTATATTGACTCATGGAGCAATTCCCATGAAACTATGTTCTCGTCGTTAAATTTGCAAGTTATTTTAAATTTGTAATACTCCGTGAACGTACTTCCAATCTTTTGATAGAAAAGATAGAGCTTGCTGAAATGAGTTTGACGAAATTACTGATAGTTTTGACTCTGGACACGCTTTTTTTTTATCAGGATGTGGAGTCCGAGGTGCTGGCTTTGCAGAAAGCTATGGGGGGAGACATTGACGTTTCTATTGATTGTGTGGGGATGACGAAAAGTATGAGGACTGCATTGAAAGCAACTCGATCTGGAGGACGTGTTTGTCTTGTTGGCATGGGCCATATTGAAATGCAACTCCCCCTTGCACCTGCAGCACAACGGTATGTACAACTATGTTTTTTCACTCTTGATTCTCATGCTTTTTCTGTTTTGTTTTCTTTATTCCATTGGGGTCATATCATGCATGCTTCAATCCTTTACAAGCTTCAGTTCCATATTTAATTCTCTCATTTTTTGCTGTGAATTTATAACAGGGAGGTGGACATCTTGGGGGTATTTCGATATCGCAATACATATCCATTGTGCTTGGACATGCTCAGCAGTGGACGTGTTGATGTGAAGCCCATGATCACACATCGATTTGGGTTCAACCAAAAGGATGTGGTGAGTGCTTTTGAGACCAGTGCCAAAGGAGGAAGTGCTATCAAGGTCATGTTCAAGCTTTAATGGGCACTAGAAGCCCAGTTTGAACGTTTTGCATCCAGCAAGTATGCACAGAACATCTCTTGTTTACTCCTGCGGCATGTTTTTTTGGGGTTTTTTTGACACTTTTTACTTTCCAAGTAGTGTTTTCTTATTATCAATGATGAATATGTTTTGAGTATTATGGCTTGTCAAACTTCACAGGATGCTGAAGTAAACGTGTTGATTTCTCTTTTTGGCTCTGTAAAGGTTTCTTTTTACTCTTGAATATGAAATAAGAATGAGCTTGGATTGTTATTGAATGACAAGTATCATTCTGGATGTGATTTCATATTTCTCTACTCATCTTAGTCAGAATCAAATGCTTGGATTCTGACTAAGAAATGTTTGTAGCTCGTCAAACATTCAATGATTCAGACACATGAAGGATATTATAATGAGCACAAGTAGCCCCCAGCGTTCCTTAGGGATTCAGTTTTAGTTCTTATTAATAATGACAATAAGATCAATGTATTACTACTTTAGCCCTTAAATGTTGAGGAGGACGGTTGTCATCTGATAGATGACAAAGAATCCTTTTAGTACAATAAATGTGCAACTATTCATCCTTTAAGGGTTAATAATCTTTGAATTTATAAAATCAAGGAGGTTGTGAATCAAATACATTGATTTGTGCTACTAGTGAATGTGACACTTACTTACCAAAGCCACTATTTTAGAATGAAAGATTTTTGCATTGTCCTAATTTCTATAATAATAAGTTTTTTAAGCAACCTTATGTTTTTATGCCCTCGCTATTTGTTTGCTACATTAATATCTCACAAAAGTATGTGTTTGAATGTACATGAGGTACTGTTGGAAAGCTTATGGCAAGAAAAGGGCATTATCTTCATTAGTATAATTCAAAATTTTCACTTCAATTTGCATTTTCTATATAGAAACGACACAAGCACTTATGTGCATGCATGCAAAATATGAAGATTATAATTACTTTCTTTGGCCTTCCAAGCTCAAGACAAGCTACCTTTTATATGTAATATATGTGTCTAAGTCACCACCCCAAGTATCACCTTATGTACCACATTTTGTAATTCATGTGAATAAGGGATTCATAACATTGTTAAACAATGCTAAGGGGACCTTTTGCATTCTCAAAATATAGGGATGGACCTTAGCAAAGGAAAAACAATTATCAACTCCATTAGGCCACTTAGGCCACTTACTATAGTGGATAACATTGAACTAACTCTAAACTCACAATTTAATTTAATTTGATCCATATATAGCTTGAAAATGTATCTTTGGTAGAATCTTAGGGAAGAAATTTAACAGTTTTAGTAATGTTAAGGATATTTTTAAAAGCTATATATAATATTGTATTATTAAAGAATATTCTCATAATTTTGCAATATTTTGAGAATATTCTAAGAATATTCTTGATATATAATTCTAGAAATCTATGAATATTAAAGATTTTAAGGGTTCAATAACTTTTAAATAAAACAGAAATTTAGGAATATGTTTGGTTTTAGCTACACTTATTTATCCTAGTGTAGTGCTTGCAATACTAATTTACCAGAGTCACAAGTACTTTAAATAAGTACAAAGTAAAATTTTATGATATTAAATTATAATATTAAACTAAAATTCCAAAATAATTTTAATTTTGAGTGACATCAATTTTTCACCCTCACAAATAAGATAAATCAATATGTTCAATATCAAAGAGTGTCATTACAGTGGGCTAATCCCTAAGCATTTTGAAGTCCATATCGAAAGTGATGAACAAAATGATGTTTCATCTAAATGACTACTTGAATCTTTAAACAATAACAACCTTTCATCATAAACAAATTGATGAAATGGAAGAAAATTATATACTTGAACAAAGATATAAACTATAATATACAAAATTCAAAAAGGACTTCAAAATTATAGGATTACCCCCGTAAGCAATTCGACATCCATGCATATTTTGAATAATAAACAAAGTTCTTATAGGGATGGTTGCAAGAAGGACCAAACGATTTTGGTAGAGTTTTGTTGTAATTGTAGTTTGTACGCTCAATACTATGAGTACTACAAGTACTATGAAATAGAACAATCTCAACTATTGATCTGAATAATCAATGGCTACAAGTACTAGTAACTACTTGCAAATACTAAAAAAGTGATATTTGAAAGAAAAAAAGTTTGTCCTAGAATATAGATACAATTAGGTATAAATTAATAATAATTAAAAAATCATGAACCAAAAAAATCTAAAAATTGGCCATTTAAAAATACTTGCTAGTGATCACATTTCACCAAAAAATGAAAGTCAAAATCATCTTCAATGTTTAGAAGTGCACATGCAAGGGAACCCTATTTGTACAAATATGGAAGCCATAAATTAATGTATTTTTAGATTTCCTTTGGTAGACACATTGTGTAAATAGACTATAAAATTTTTAGCCCTAAATCATTAATTTTAAATACTACTCAGTACTAATAAATTCTAAACCTCAAAAGTGTAACAAATTAGCAAAATTGACTTTTAAATGTAAAATTATTTTAAAAATAAATAAAGATATGGTTACAATCAAGTAAACCATCTCCAATAAAAATTTCAAGTTCATCAAGTTCTATCATCAAAAGTACTGTCTAGCAGAAAATAACTCCGTCACTCTAAATCTGACACAAAATAGTACCAATCTTTCTTGCAATTAGCCATAGACAACGTTTCATCCAAATACCTTCTTTGTCATCCAAAGCACTATTTGAATCATTAATGGATAATTTTTCTTTATGATAAATTTGATGTTATTGAAGTATTTCATGGTTGTCATATTGGACAAGTCGCTATTCATTTCTTGTCCTGTAGGACGAGTTACTATTCATCAAATGTACCTCTCAAGTACATTTGATGAATAGTAACTCATCTTACAGGACGAAAAATGAATAGTAACTTGTCTAATATGACAACCATGAAGTATTTAAATAATATATTTATACAAAGATATTGAAACAAAAACGTATAATATTTCAAAAAATAATTTAGACTAAGCATCTCCACCTCAACATGGTCAATGTCTAACACATGCTCAAATTGGATGAAAATTATTCTAAACCCCTCTAAATTTTTCTGCAAATACCCTATTTTCTCCCACGCAAAGAATAGACACGCCAAATCTAAATTAAATCACCTTTTTGCTCCATTCCACTTGTGATTGGTCAAGTCACTATTTATGAAACACATTTAGTGCTTATGAGTTATGAGCCCCCAAATTGGAATGCTTGCCAAACATAGATTTTGAAAATTTCTATTATGAGTTGATTTGGTCGTGTTGGGGCGGCGACTCGCCGATGCACCCAAGCATTGAAAGGATAAGCCATACAAAGCATCTAGAATAATCCGAACCGCTTGCACTCAAAACACACAGTCACCTGAGAATATCGACTCTCGCGAAGAAGGAAGATTCTCCATCGCATATCCTCCACAACACCCCGAGTGCTGAAAGAACATTCTCCAAGAATGATCCCTTCCATTCTTCTTCCATTATAACTGTTTGTATTAGCAAAAGAAAACTGTAAGAATCACAAGTTTGTTTTGAGATCATGCACAGTTTCTAAGTTTTGAGACTTGCCACCTTGCTAACCCATGGATCCGTCACGTTGAAGTTCCAGAAACAGACTTAGTTTCTTACAAAGCTAGTTACTGCCGATTTGAACGACCTCTTAAGGGGTTTCAATCAGCTGGGAAATACAGTTTCAAGCTGGGAGTTGAATGGTAGTAATCGATCTGTCGTGCTTGTTTAATTTCATCTTGCGATCGAGAGAGACTCAGAAATTGTACTGTAGTTTGTGTGACAGTTTGAATTGAGTCTGACGAGACCCGAGATTACAAGCTTTAGATTCGCGTTACGTCGCGGACAGTGATTGTACTGGAAACGTTTGGAAGTCCTCGAAACTAGAATTGGGAATTTGCTAGCTGGGAAACTGAATGATCAATATAGGAATATAGGATAGTCCGGGAGGTTTTCGATTGTATCAGTTTTCTCAGAGCGACTGTATGAGAAAAGTGTGACAAGTTTTTGGATTAGTGTACGTAGTGAGTGGATTTTTGGAGTTATGGCTGTAGTAAGTGGAAGCCTCAAGGTGGTGGATTTGTTGTCGGATTCTTTGAGAGGTTGAATTGAGAGATCATACTTTCTTTCGCTGGGGATGATGACTGCTGGGCAATTCTTTCTGTATCTTTTGATAATTATTATACTTAAAGAGAGCTTGGCGAGTGCGGCGAACTCCCCGGATTCGGAGCAGCCACCATCGACAATCAGTTCAGACTGTGTCAGTGTTTCTACTTCCGAACTATTGCAAATTGATGACGGCTCGTCCAAAGGTATATATGCGTATCATGCTCAGTTTTTTTTGGTTCAATTGATGGTTCTTACGGCGTGCCTCACAATTGTGACTTTCAAGAGCCTAAGGCTCTATAATTAATTGCATAAAAAGCATGTGACCAATGCTTATCGTCCTTGAGCTTCAAATTTTGCACAAAAAAAATTTAAATTCTTGTTTCAAACGAGTTTAGGCAAGCTCATCCACAAGTTCAGGTGGTTGGTGTTGTAATTGGACAAAAGAATGCCAAAGAGTTGAAGGAAAGTTTCTCTAAATTCCTGTTGCTTTTCTTGTGCAGAGAATATGGGAGCTACACATGGGTTTCTTCTCCAACAACCGGACTCTAGATTTGTCAGAGGAAAATTAGATTGTTTGGCACTAAGTGAAAACTTCAGAATTTCAGGTGTGGGACAACATGTTCAGTATTTCACACGATGAAATGCGTAGTTGAAAACTCTATTGTATTAGTGGAAATTGCCCAAGATAGTGGCTTGGATGAATATTAGACATTTCAAAAGGTGCTCTGCAAACAACATACAGGAATAAAATACAGGAATCTGCTTTCACAGACATAGGAATTGTCGCATTCTAAAAGAGCACAGCCTCTAAAATTGCCCGCCTCCTCAAATGTACACTATTTCTACATGTTGCTTTTTTTTTAGCCTTCAGCAATGTACAAACAATGTACATCTGAGGAGGTGGGCAATTTTAGAGCCCAATGCCATTTCAAATTGATAATTTCATAACCAATTCCCTTGTGGCTCCAATTTGGGTTAGATGCAAGCCCCACTTGCCTTTCAAAGAAAATTTACTAAAAAACATTTCAAGAAACTTCACCTCCCCAAAATTTAGTTCCAGCTCTTAGGTGGACAATTTAGGAGAAGTCTTGCACAATAGTTCAACCTCTAATGAGTGTTATCTTGATTTTTTTTATGCACATAATTCACACAATAATCAAAAGCATGATTTCTATAGTGACCAACCCAACATTCTAGGGCTAACATGAACTATGTACGAAATTCATCTAATAATTTTGGACTGACTATCTTGATGATAGGTCCACGTCTTTCTAGAATTAACCCTCACCAAGTTCAATTGGGCTTACAATTCAATACACATTAGCCCATAAACAACATCGCAAACATTTTGTACCAAATGGATGATAGAGAATCCTTCTCTGTAGGACAAAAGTACAACTATTCAGCATCAACATTTTGTTGTGAAAAAGAGAGGTCTTCTACAATAGTTTGACTTCCAATGAGTGCTATTGCATTTTTTTAAGTGAGTGATCCCCAAAGGGATGATTTCCATGGTCACCAATCCATCCTTTTAAGGGTTAAAAAACTGTGTCAATTAATTCTCAAAGGAGGAAATCTCCGAGTCATAAAAAAGTTATGGTCACATGGTTGGACAGATCCTGGAATTCCTGAAACCACGCAGTTGGTCAGAATATGCACACTGCAAATATTTTATCATTGTCATGTCGACAATCAACTTGATTACAATGTAACCTGCTATACACCAAATCTTAGAACAAATCTCAGAACTTAAAAATTGAAATCAACTAGTCTGCATAAATTGAAATCTTTCAATTGGTACTGAAGGAAAAAAGAACCCTCCACAGATTTTAAAAAAAAAAGAAAAATAAAGAATGTGTCCACTGGTTGAATCAAGAGCCGGCACGAGCACTGGGTGCTGTAGATCCTTGCTCAATACACTGCACAGGCACACAATAAAACATACATTTAATTTAAGGCAAGTAGAAATGAAACAACGTCTTGCATCCCATATCTGCATACTTTCTAGATTTTTGGGGCTAAAATGTTACACTTGTGTAGAATGATGGAAGACACAACTAGAAGAGTTGCTACTTCAAGCCTGAAGAACATTGTGAAGGAGACCAAATCAATGGCAAAGGTCAAGAGATTTTCTAAGCACTAAAGAAATTACACCATAATGTCAAGTCTGGTTTTCAAGGTAAATTTGTCACCATTCCTTTGGATAGTCAAAAAAGCCTTATAACTCATACTGCAGACCTTCTTTCTACACCCTTAGATTTGCAAAAAAATAAAAGATACGAACATTTGTGATGAACTATTAGACTTGGCATTATGTCCCATAATGCTCTCAAGCCTCATAATGCAGACCCTCTTTCTACACCCTTAGATTTGCAAAAAGTAGAGATGCAAATGTTTGTGATGAACTATTAGACTTGACATTATGTCCCATAATGCTCTCAAGCCTCATAATGCAGACCCTCTTTCTACACCCTTAGATTTGCAAAAAGTAGAGATGCAAATGTTTGTGATGAACTATTAGACTTGACATTATGTCCCATAATGCTCTCAAGCCTCATAATGCAAACCCTCTCTCTACACCCTTAAATTTGTGAAAAGTATAGATATGGAAATTTGTGATGAACTATTAGACTTGACATTATGTCCCGTAATGCTCTCAAGCATACCCTCTTTCTACACCCTTAGATTTGTGAAAAGTAGAGATGCAGACGTTTGTGATGAACTATTAGACCTGGCATTATGTCCCATAATGCTCTCAAGCCTCCTCCCAGCTCTCAAGCATTATCTATTCCAATAAATTAAGGGCACCAAAGAGTACCTCCAAGAGGTAGCTGTGCATCCAGTCCAAAGTTTGCGGGAATGTTGTAGCGGATAGATTCACCACGGTCATTCCCTAATATAGGGATCAAATCACATGATTTACACAATATTAGTAACTGTAATGTTTGCAACTGTAATGTGCTTATCAGAAATACATCCAAACTTGAAAAGCTTAACACACATTTATACCTGAGATTCAAATGAACAGAGATAGTCCTGAACGATTTGGAGGCGTTTAATCAAAGCATCCTTGTTCTGCACAACAAAGTTTGATCAAGTCATGAGCACAGGAATAGTATCGTACCAGTTGTAACCAGTAGTCAAGTTAACATTCCCTGCCAATTAATTAATGAATTAAAGTTGGGCAATGTGATTCGGCACATAATCTAAAGAAAGAAATCTCTTGGTTATAGAATGTTATGGCAAAGAGTTCCTCTTTCTTTAAGAAAAAAATCACGAGGTAAAGTGAAATAAATTACCTCTTGAGAGACAACTTTTCCAGTCTCAAGTGCACGATTGGCAATCCACTCCTCCAGTAGAGTCTGGAATTCACACAAAACAATGCTTCTTAATGACTCTGAAGAGCGAAATAAACTCCCACAAACCTTGAAACAATTGTTCAATCTATTCACTTGGAGAGAGAGAAATGAAAAGTTGCATTCAACCTCCTTGGATTCATAGTTTTCGGACCCTTGTGTGGAAATAGTTAAAATTTTTAAAGTTGGAAAAACATTGTGCTCTACAAGCGTCCCAACCCTGAAAATAGTCATTGCCTTTACATTGAAAATCCCAATATCTACCTCGATGTTAAAGGAGTCTATCAAAATGGGGTAATTTAAGCACACTTGACTTGATACACCCTGGTTGTAATAGTCTTTGGGGTTTTAATATTTGTGTGATAGTTACGAGAGTTTCACGCATGATTGTCAGCTTCTATTTTGTGATATTTTGAATAGCTATTGAATTTAGAATTTCTTTTATGTTTGTTCTTTAAAATTTATGTTGTGATTTAAAAGAAGAAAAAAATTTGCTGAGTATCGAATACCTGATGATCAACATCAGCCATCTTAAGCACAACAGGCACAATAATGCACTTCGGTGGAGTCCACTTTGCAGGTGTTTCCTCTTTATTTGCAACAGCTTCACCAGCAGACCCTGCATGTCATACAAAATGAAGGAGAACAACAATGTAAAAAGATTGCCGTCTCTCACAGAGTTGCCCAAATAAAGCAAAAGAATGCCGATTCATTTTTATTTTAAATTAAAATGAAAGTCAAAAGTAGGGACCCAAGCCTAATATTCCGCCCTCACAGAAAAATAGAAAAACAGAAAAGACCCAATCTCGATATGCCACAGTGACAAAATATTGATAGTGACACAGAGGGTTTAATACCACTCTCAGCCGTTGCCAACATGGCACAAGTTACTTGCAATTTAGCTAGTACTGGATTGAATTAATTATGTACAAAACTAACCATAACGAAAGGTATAATAAACGTATTTAGTGGCATTAAAAAACCCACTGAAAAGCTGCCTATCCAAGGTTGGAAGTTGGAGTTCAGAATCAGTTTTTTTACCATCCTTTGCAACTCCTGTAACGGCTGCAGTACCCCCTGATGAAGGTAAGGCCTTCATTTGCACTGCACCACTTCCGAAGCCTCCACTTTCTTCGTTCATAAGATAGATAGCTGGATCCAAGTGAAGACCCTGATCACCCCAGCTCACCACAATCATCAGAACACCAAGCAAAGTTCACTGGAAAACGGAACTAAAACAGTAATAATTGGTATTAAGTATTTTAACATTGTTCAATCTTTTTATGTGTACTTGCAGTTTAAGAACAGATTTTTTTTAACAAAACAAGAAATACTTGAGGTACTTGCAAACGCAATAAAAAAAATAGAACAATGCAGAGGATTCCATTTTGAGGTAACCCTGTCTATGGAGTAGAACACATGAGAGCCTCCATGAGATTGGAATCATAGTCATCTGTCTTTGTTCAATAAACAATTTGCAAAGTGCCATAAAACGGTACACAAGATTCTAAAAATAATAAGTTTCACAAACGTATACTTCAATCTGCACCGAAGAAATAAAGCTGACAGGAATGTTGTAAGAAACAGAAATCGAATTGAAACACTAGAATTTGAAAAGCTCAGTGAGAGGATGAGTGGTAACCTCGATAATAACTGGCTTTCCATCTTTCATTGCCTTCTTCAAATCACCATCAAGCCCTGGTAATACAAACCAACAACCAAGAATAAAGTAGATCATAAGACGCTTGTGAATTAAGGAGACTATTATAAACCAAATTAATAAGTTTGCGGAATGAAAGACTTCCCAAACAGTTGCTGACAGTATGATAGGCTTATACAAGACATACATAAACACTGTCGCCACATATATACTAAGCAAAAACTAGGCAAGGGAGAGTGACAGGAAATAAAAACGTCAATTTCGTTAGTTTGGCAGAACGTCATCACTTCATTTTTCAAGTCCATACTGGTCCTAGTGCACTTGATTAAACTCACTATTGTGCGGTTGATTATCGCAATTTTGGCACTCTGAATCACAGATATATAACAGAAAAAGAAAAAAAATTTAAAACTGTACAAGAGAAACTACAAGAGAGTAGTGTGGCAGACCTTTGCGAACAACACGACATTCACGGCAAAACTCTGTTACGAGCTCCTCAGATGAAGCAAAATCCCGGGCCCAGACCGGTGTCGATGCAAGTGGAGCACCAGTCCCATGACTGTGCAACACGCAGCAAAAACTCAGTCATTAGAAGAATTTTTTGCAGATTAGCAGATTCCATTCAAAGGAGTTCCCCGCTCGTATGCCAAAAAGTCATACACTTGCCAAGATTCAAAAGTTTGTGGCAGTTAAGACATTTTTTTCTTATAAAGCACATCTATCATCATGAAAAACCACAGATTTTCCACTAGTGGAAATCTGGTGTACAAGACCAAGGTCAAGGTCAAGGGAGGTGTGAAATTACTCTGAGGCTGTGCGAAGTAATTCGTAGACCATGTCTGTCTGTGGGCATAAAAAACAGTTGCAGAATAAGAAGAGGAAATATCAACAATAGTCCACATCTAGCAGATTACTAACACCTTCACTGAGATGGTCGGAAATTACAATCTCAACCAAACTAGATGAAACCTGTCAAATCATGAAGATTTACGGCTCTCCCAAGAGTGGGTTATAAAAATGCAGAGTCTCTCACGAGATGAACAAACCTGTAAAACATTGGGCACATTGAGGCGCTGGGCAAGTTGGGTAGCAATCGTGGACTTTCCAACACACGCAGTGCCGCACACAAGAATAATCAACGGCACTCTTTGGTGATGAAACCTGTTGCACCAAAAAGATCATTTGTGGATACTCAGTGAATGCGTTATTACCCTGCTAGAATGTGGATTCGTTACGCCAAGATTAACCTCAAAATTAATTTAACATGAACTTGACATTCATTTAGCGTTCTGTTAACTTTGTAACACTAATGTACCATAAATAGCATTGGGAATCTAAGAGGGTTTCTTTTGAGGTGATGAGTTGTCGACCTTAAAACAGAGGTTACTATGCACAGGCTTGCAATTGAGATGACCACGACAGGCAATTGTTTAGAAAAACGAAGGAAACCTGGTCATCATTTTGTAGCGCTCAATGTACTCAGCACCATAGCCACGTCGCTCCATCAGCTGCACAGATTTTTAACATGCTTAGCCACTCAAGAAGAGTAAGAAAAAGTAAAAATACATAAAAGGTTGTCCCTCCACATTTCAAGAGAGTGGTTCAGGTCGTGGCGTTTTCTTCTTAAATATGAAAGTGTGAATGAGTTTATCATACCTTGAACAAATTGGCCTCCAGGTCTGACTGGGAACTGTCAAACCCAGTAGTCGATCAAATTAGAGTATGAGTATTCGAAAAGGCTAACTTCAAAGCTAAGAATACAACAGGAAATTCTCGGGCCATTCTCGGGCCTTTTCATTTACAACTGCTAAAGCTGCTACACTAAACAAAGTACAACTAACGCTTGGTTCTAAAGCCACTCAATCATACGCACCATGTGCACTTGTGCTTACACCAAATTCCTCTTTTACATCCATCAATCTCTATTCACAGCAAAGTCATATTCAATCCCTATCGAAGAAATTCAACAGAATAGGAACATGGTCTCACACCAGGTGTGGGAACATGTACCCAATGTAAACATTTTCCACACAGGATTTCAGATGAGCTGGCTATGTTCTCTCCTTGTATCTTTTTTTTTTTAAATGAGAAAATAAACATCATGGGCTATTTTAAGGTGCTACAGCGACTCCCTTAACAGCGTTAGGGAATGATGGGCAAGCCTGCATTAATAAAAATGCTTATCGATGATACCATGTTGAATACCGGCAGGCTTAAACGAAATGCGACATTGGAATGAAGTTCGGGACTTACACATCAAGTAAACTGTTGTCTATGAGCAGTTTCTTGAGCTCCAGCGAAATCTTGATGGCCACATGATTTGGGATCTGAAGCAGCAAAGTCCTCATGTTCTTAGTACACAGCCAGCAAAAGCCTTGTCGTCAACCCCCTCAAAGAGGAGGACAAAGTAATGGGTAACAATTTTCAACAGTGAAACCTCAATTTCATGCTCGGCGATGGGAGACTCATCCTCACACTTCCAACAATGAAGACTCTTCTTCCTTCAATTAGAAACTTGGGAGAAGATGGTTTTTCAAAGTATCCACCAACCTCCCAGGCTTCCAATTTCCCCAATCCAACATTGAAAGCACGAAACATTCAGCACTTGGTAAAATCCCACAATAGAGGAACATAAGGATAACACTATTGGATGACACCCGCTGAGTGCAAGGCAACATGTGTAAGGATTGCACATTTCAGGGTGAACCATGTGCAGTGCACTTTGTCATAAAAATGGCCTCCTAAACTACTCCACAAATACGACAATCTCTGAAATAGACCAGAAAAATTACGAAGGAGGTATATTGCAGATGGTCTGAATGGTCTGAACAGACGAGAGGAATGTTAAAACAGTAGTACCTTGGTGACAAGCAGCATCCGGCTGATGAGGAAGCGAGACAAGATGTAGTAGTGATCAGCATTGGTCCCTAACCACACCTTCACCTGCACACACTCATGCGTTTCATACTCAACAAATATTGCACACAGTGCGACCAGCCCAGCGTTCTCTATACTCCTACTCAAAACTAAAACATGATCAAGCTTTTGAAGAAACTCCCATGGAAAGCAAGTTCCCTGCAACAAGTTAGTTGCGAGGAGATGCTTCTTGAGCTCCTACCGACATTTCAGCCGTGGATTCTGGCAAAACGAGTCCAACGCAAGTAAGCACACTCCCAAAACGACAACAAAAACCACCGATCGAGAAGCAAACTGAATTCCCACCTTCACGAAGTCATACTAAAAACATCAAAATTAAAACTATCAAGACTTTGACAAAGTGAAGCAAGTTCCACACCAAAGCAATGCAACAATTTGCGAAGGGATGCTTCTTCTCCTCTAGAGCTCCTACCGACATTTCAGCCACGAAGTGCGGCGTCACCAGATTAATGCTAGAACCACGTTCAATTCAAAGCATACAACAACAATTGATGATCGAGGCGAAAACGAGAATCCCCACCTTGACAAAATCATATTTGGAAGCCGTCCCGCGCGCGGGCTGCGACCCGCTCCCCTGCGAAACTAGCGGCGCCACCACCGCCACGGCGCCATTGGAGCCGCTGTTACTGCCCGACGCCATCTCTAACAAACCTATCGATCCAACGACAAATCCAATACACCGCAACTTACGGCAATCCTCCTTGAAAACCAACTCACTCCAGTCAAGCCCCTCTCTTGTACCACTGCAAGCATGAACCCACACCCACTAATACTATTGATCCTCTCTGAAACCTCGAGCTCTACTCTCCCGATCGTCGAAAGTCGGCACCACGGTTGCAACCCCCAAAGGCGGACTTCCACAAGAGGAGCCCCGCCAGCCTTGGTGTGAACGCCACTACCTTCGCTTTTGTGAGACCGTCAGCTTCAATCGGTAATATGCTTGTGGACATGGACGGCCGGACAGGTGCAGCAAGCATATGTTGGAATTAATGTCGAAACAAGAGTGTTGGATCCCAATGGCGCCGCAAGAAGCGAAGCGGGGATGTGAGATGGCTGGGGCTGAGTTGACTGCGGCCAGGGAGAAGCGAAGTGTCAGTGGGGAGTGGGGAGTGTGCCAGCGGGAGATTCTGCGTTGTGGGTGCTGAATGGTCGGAAAGATTCAAAGGCCGGGCCGAGGGAATCTTGAGGGATCGCCATCGCCGGCATTCCCGTGTTGCACAGTTGCACTATTCATTATTGTGCGAGCGAATGTTGCAAGCGCGTCAGTAGTTGACGGCGTTGCCGGGCATGTTGCCGGGCATGTTGCCGGAAGGATCGTGAAACGTGTTTCCGTTTTTTCTTTTTAACGGCCGGTCTTGTGTTGCACTGTTGCCGTGTGTGTGTCGAGCTCAGTCAACATCGTCGGGTCTGCGGCTCTGCGCGGAGACGACGAAGCTCACGCCGTCGGGGTCGGGGGACGAGCCGTTCCCAGAAGCGTTCCCAGAAGAGTTCCCAGAAGAGTTCCCAGAAGAGTTCCCAGCATTATGAGCCGAAATTCAGTAGGCTCTTAAAAAAGAAGTCATGTAATTCAGAGGTACATTTTGCTTTCTTCAATGCACCATCAGTGTATTAATAATATACACTACTGCACCTGGAAAGAAACATACACATTGTTCATTTGAGCCATTCATACAATTTTAATTGATGTAGATCATAATTGGTATGTTTTAGAAACATAATTAGAACATTCTTAGAATGATCAAATTGCCTATTTTTTTTTGGCCAATCTTGTTAAAAGGTTATCCTAGGTTGATTTTTTTGCACATACAATTTTGGGATATTTTATGAACAAATAAACTATGAATTTTTAAAGTATTGAAAATAGATGTATTCAAAAAGTACCCCAAAGTTCTCATGACTAGAAGTTTATTCCTAGGCAAGAATTTATAGAAAATTACTTTAGATTGTGGTCGCAATTAGATGATTATATCTTAACCCCTATAGGTTTTTGACTATGTTTTCACCAAAAACGCTCCAAAATTGCCATTTCTAGTACAAGTACCAAATTCTATAAAAAAAAGAAATTTAAATAAATAAACATTTTTGGACACATGTAATTGTAGGATCTATGTAATATGCTGGTTTGAGAAGATGTGGAAAAAACTTCAGAAATTTTTGCTATGTAGATTGCAAGATAGTAGTGTTTAAAGTGACAAAATCTTTATTTTGGCCCTGCAAATAACCAGGTAGCTGCACTTCACAAGGTCACATTTGTAAGAAAAAATGTCCAAAATGGTGGTGCTTCTTTGGATTCATTCTTCAAGGCAAGTTGACTATATACTTGAAAATTTTCAAATCATTTAGAATTGTGCAACATATAGGTAAAAAATAGTAAATAGAAAGTACAGAATGATTCAAAATATTAAATTGTTAAGAATTTACTTATGCTAGGACTTGAAAAAAGTCAATCCCAATGGTTGTAATATTTTAATTAATAATTTACATCCTATGATTTTATTTTATTTCAAAAATACTAAAAATTGAGTTAAATAGTGGACTTCAAAGTTTGTTTTAGAATAGAGATTCTATAATTGTTTGTAAACTAAAACTTATTCTTCATAACTTTCATTTCACTGAACAAAATGGAATGATTCAAAGCTTTCCACATATATATAAATCTAGAGAACCAATTTCAAATTTTTATTTTTAAAAAAATAAATTTTTAAGAGTTTTTTTGAACTGTCTAGGCTACCCATAATTCAAAGAAAAGAACATATTATACAATAATTTTTCCAATAATTTTTCCAATAACTTTTTAACCATGTAGTCAAAGTTATAAAAATTGTTGGTCCTTAAGGAGAAACCTCATCCCTATGTTGTGTGAAAAAGTTCAAAGAAAAAATAAAAATTCATTCATAGTGAGCTATCCAAAATTTCTATATTGCCACGTATATTGCTCAAAAGTGTAGTTTAATCCTTTAGGGGTTAATATCACAAGTATACAATTAATTTACCTTGTCATAGAATCTACCTTTGAAATAAGGCACTAAGGTTGTAGTCACTATATATGCTTCTATAGCATAGCTAGTTGACCTATTGCCAACATACTGTTTGTTTTTATTGATCTATATAGACCAATTATCCTTCCTCAACCATAATGGAAGAACCAACATTCTTTTGTTGAATTTTTATTCTTCTTCATGGAAAATAAGGTTCAATTGATGCTGAAAATTGAATATTTGACAAGATTGTCTTATTTCTACACAATTTTTTGTTTATTAAAAAAATCCCCCTTAAAACAACATTTACTTTCTAGAATTGTTTTCCACCAAATCTAGTCTATAGATTTGACACTATTTAAACTATACTATCCATTTGAGTTATATAGTTTATTATTTTTTTTAAATTAAAATATTTTTCATCTTCATATATGTCAATTTGTACATCTTGGAACAAGCTTAAATTTATTGAAAATATTTTAGTTTTTAATTTCCTCCTACCAGTTGGCAATGGTAATCCAAAATCATCCTTCTAATTGTTGTAGAAAAAAATAAGGTCTTTTTGCCATGAATAGAAATCACATGCCAATGTTCATTAAATTCATTAAATTATGACTTCTCAACCCAATCCAAACCTTCAACCCCAATTCCACATTCTTTTTTATCCTTCATCACAAAGTTTAGACTCTATTGTTTGTTAACAATTATCGTGTGGCTATCATTCTTTCATGAATTTGCATGTTAATTACAGTTTATTGCATCATTACAATGCATTACTTTGCATCGTTATTGCATCATTACAATGCATTACTTGCAATTGCATTGTAACAATGTAAAAAAACCTTCAAAATTAATTTTACATGTAAAAAACATGTAAAAAAACCTTCAAAATTAATTTTGCTGAAATTTTTTGGAATTATTGTGAATTCTTAAAGAATAAGTGAAATAAGTGCATATCATATACAAAATATGCTTGAAAAATCTGAAAATTTTACCATTGCTATAATTTATAGCGTACAACAGGCGCCTGATTCCATACACAGTAACAAAGAGGACGACAATTCTATTGGAATTTGCGTAGGTTTGCGAGAAGCTACTTGTAAGCAACATCATGACTGGACCTGACCAAGCCAACGGATGAATGAAAATCATCGTGTTCAGCTCACCCTGTCCACGACTTTCATCAATCTCACTGGTTGCAAGCTTCTGTCGGTAAATTTCTTCACTCTTGTGTGAGGGTTTGACGAGAGATTGCAGCAAATCTCCGAGCATTTGTGTCCATCCGTCGTCTCTGGCTTGGTCGTTATGAGGGTTGCGGAGGATCCTAGATGAGTCCACGGTTTTGGAATCCGTTCTTCCTCAAATTTTAGATACTCTCCTAAGCTGCTCGAGAAAGCCTCAAGCTGTGTTCTACCGTAGAGTGGAAGGATTTGGCGATCAATTTACGGCCATGGCGCTCGTCTTGGATCGTATGTGACATCCTCTTCATGCTCGCTCTCAGTTGTTGTCGTTGCTGATGTTGCTCGATGATGGCTGATCCATCCCATGAAAACCTGGAACAGTGCTGTCTCTACTTTCGAGTTGATCCTCATCGTGTCACCAAAGCTAATTGAGTTCAAGGTGTCCATCCAGTGATAAGCAAAAGTTTTCGTTTTAAGGCAGGAGCATCTAAGTCTCCTCTTCTTGCTAAGCATGGTTCCATTTATGAGAATGGTTAATTTTTTGGTCATTTTTATATCTGTAACGCACATTTGTTTCCATCGTCTCTTGCTCAGTCTGCCATTATTAACGTTACAGAGCAGCTCCGGTGAGTCCACGGTGTTGTTTCTGGCTCATCGATCTTTCGTTTGGGAATCCGTTCTTTCTCAATTAAGCAAATCTTAGATACTCTCCTCAGCAAGCGTCGAGCAGTGCTCTGGAGTGGAATGGTTTGGCGTCTGAGACTTCAGCTACCGATCAGCGTTTGGCCATGGCGCTCTTCTTTGATCGTATGTGACATCCTCTTTATGCTCGTTCTAAATTGGTGTCGTTGTTGATGTCGATCGGTGATCGTTGACACCATGAAATCCTGGAACAGTGCTTTCTCTCCTTTCGGGTTGATCGTCGTCGTGTCACCATAGTTGGTTGAGTTCAAGGTGTCCATCCAGTGATAAGCAAAAAAAATTCATTTCAAGGCAAGAGCATCTATGTCTCCACTTTCTTCTGGTAAGCATGGTTCCATTTATGAGACTGGTTAATTTTGGTCCATTTTTTATATGTACTTTTTGGCGAATGAAATAGGATTCCATCGCACCAAGGAATGCGTTGTTTGGACCTGTGTGTAGTAGTTTTGAGTCCAAAAGTTAATATGTCGGTAGATATTGTCACTTGCTTCTTTGACCAGATGTACATTTCGATGGAGGGATGTACCCCAGCTGAACCTCTGATGAAGTGTCCCGACCTCATGGGTTCCTTTTCTTTGTGGCTGGAGTAGTATAAGTAGAAACTGACTGTGAACCATAGTCTCGACGTTGTTCTCAGTACTTTTCGGCGGCAGCATGCCTAGAATCAGGATTTGGAGAATTGCTATCTTTTTTTTGCACTGAATAGTGACTACTGTGCTGTTACGAGTATTCACACCACTAGTGCTTGGAATCTTAGGTTCTCAATGATTCATACAGCTTCGTGGAAGCCTTGGGGCCACAAGGGTCATGGAATCGCTTTCCTTTCTTCCATGTCTTGTTGAAATGATGTGTGAACTGTTAACCAAGTCTTATGTTGTGCAGATATGGCAGGGCTTTGTATACGATAGTTGTGCTTCGCTTCTATACCTGGAATTCCACACTGATTCTTTCACAGCACTATCCAGGACAGGCTATGATTTGCAGCACTCCCAAAGTGTGTAGCTCGCAGACACCGGTAATGCGGTTTGATGACGAAGGCGGGTTGCAATTTGTTGTAATTTACGTAGTTCGAGAATTTCTATGCCTTCATCTTGAACATTGCAGTTTGAAACTTGATTACAAACTCTGAGACCATGGAAACTGATTTGTAACTTGTGGTTGAACAGACTCCACACCAAAGTTTATCGCACTGCTCTGTGCTTGCTCTCCTCGGTACCGTGTGGTGAGAATCAGGACTTCAATCTTGTTGTCGAACTCTCCCTTGATCTTATTCAGAATCTATGAATTCTTTGAGTAGGTTCTCTTTGTACATGGATGTCACGTTTTTGCACTTGCTTCCTGCCATTCTCTTTGCGCGTCATATGGATGTCAATTCTGTTTTGTGTGGGCTCCACCTTACAGGTCTGCGTTGCTATCCATTGGATGAGGACCTTTTGATAGTATCTGACTTAACTTGCTAGCCTTTGGAGTTGATTTCTGGAGATTTGAAAATAGTTTGGAGGTGTTGCTGGATGTCTGCCGTGGGTTTGAGAGAGCTGGATGCTGAAGTGGCGAATCTTCTGGATGCTGGGCTTTTCCCCGAAGTACATTGAATGCGATGATTGTCTATTTTTGTGGTTAGGTGAACACTGAGGTTTAAGTCGTGTTCTTTAATGCTAACCATCTATAAGCGAGCTTCGCTTTTTCTCGATATTTGCTGGTATTAGTTTGGATCATTCTTGAACAAAAGTAAACGATTTGCTCACTCTAAATTTGGCCATTTCATACCAATTTTAAACCTATATCAGTGTAGATTGTTAGCTATGGGGTATCTTGGTGAAACTATGTTTGGCTACTGTAATCATCCGAATAGCTCTGGCCGAGAAATGTCCGAGAAATGTCCTTAGGAATTGAGTAGCAGATGCTTCTTCTGTTGATGTTTCCATTGTTGGAGGTACATGCTTGCTTCTTTTTTTGGAGCAATTTGGGACATAGTTTGAAGGATGAATTTGTCTTGCAACAGTTTGAGATCACAACAAATTATACGTATCAACTCAATATCTTTGACGACTTTTCTTTGTTACACATCTTGAAATGAGGATGGTCCGTCTTTGCATCCTAGGTATTGATGGCCAAGTTTATTGCAATGTGCAGTTTGATGACCTATGCACTCTAGCTTAAGGGGCTTTCTTGATGCCTAGCTTTTGGAGCTTTTTTCCACCATGGAAGAGGATGAGTCTTTGAATAGTTCTTTTGGCATACTTTTTGAGGCAAGAGAGGGTAATGCTCTTACCATTTCTATTTATTTTTGGTTATCCCTTTCATCTTAAAATGATTGTCCATTATCCCCAAAATAAATGTCCATAAATGATTGTTTGCTATAAATTACACAACTCTTAGAACATTATTTATTGTTCATTGCATGAGATGGAAGGAGGCTCTCTTTGGTTCTATAATATGCTTCTTTCCCATGTGCTTCAACTTGTAGGAATTGCTTCTTGTCTTTCAAGGTAGATTGCATAGCTTGGAATGATAAGAACAAGCATTTGATCTTGAATGTGTTAAATTTAGAATACATAATTTTGACAAGTTCAATCACCTCATCAATCATTGCTAGAGCTTTGCAAAGTGGCTTGGCTTGCAATTGAATGGCATTGAAGAATTTGAGGTCAAGGATGTTAATTGTTATGTAGATGGCATCTCAACTTTGATTAGCTTTAAAAACCTTTGTAACATGCCTTCCCATCATTGATTGGTTAGATTATGGTTCCTTACTACCATTGTGATAATTGGTCTATACAAGAATCAATATTGGTGGCAAATCCACAACCAATGGGTGATTTATAATCTAGGGATATAATTTTAATTTTCACACCTTTCAAAGTGTATGCCCTAAATGTGCTATTAGTATATCTACATACTACCAAAAAGGTTGCAACAAAATGTTTATATTTGTATTTGTTTTTCTTTGCTAGAAATTCAAAACTTGCCTTGAGTTTTGGAAAATTCCATTGATTAATATGAATTTTGAACCAAGGGAATAATTGAATTGAATTAGTTGTAAATGTGCATATTTAGTAAGATTAGTATATGTTAGAAGCACTTGCTTGCAACAATTTGTGCTTGCAAGGATTTTTTCTTGTTCATAAGTTTAGTTTGCATTTAATTTAGGTACTTAAGCTTAATTTTGAAAATTGCAATTGAATCTATGCAGAAGTTAACATTGGCGCAATGGAGAGCCTTGACTTATACTTAAAGCTTTCGCAAGGTTGTCTTGAGGCAGTGCAGAAGATGCCTTCTCCAAATTTTAACAAAGAGCAATGTGGATATCTTGTTGATAAACTTGATGTGGTTGTTCAAGTTGCAAGGTCCTTCTTGGAGGTATCCCGCTCCAATCATTGTGGTCCTGATTTTTCTTGGAATGTTACCAAGTGGGTTGGAATCTTCAAGCTCTTATTAGCTTTGGGAAAGCAAATTGAAGACTTCATTGCTGAATGCTCAAAATTTGCCTGGGTAGAAGCTGCAATGACCCTTATAAATGTAGCAGAGTATGTGTCATCTTTGGGATTCAATTTGGAGTTGTGCAAGGATTTGTTATCGGAAGGCAAATGTAAAGCAATGCAACATGGCTTGACTTGGGTTGAAGTGGATACCCTTAATAGAGGTGAAGTTGAAATGGTGAAGGTGAAGGCCATTGTGGATAAAGAGTATTTACTCAAGAAAGTGACTTTGGAATTGGATACTTCAGACTTGGCGAAGTATCTTCTTCGAAGACTTGTGAGTGTTCATCCCAATCCCACTTGTGATGAGGGCAATATTCTTAACAAATTGTTTACTTGGGTGGTCTCGGGTAGGCATGAAGTGCAATTGGGGAGAGGTGGCTTTGCTAGTGTATACAAGGTGATGTGGTTAGGAACTCCAGTTGCCAAGAAGACATTTTTTGGTCCCGAGAACCCATTTTTCTTGAAGGAAGTAGAAATCTTGTCCCAATTGTGCCATCCAAATATCACATCCATGTTTTGTAGTACAATGACCAAGAGGAGTTGTTCCATTATCATGGAATTAATGGATTGTGATTTGTTTGCGTTGATTCAAAGAAGATGTGATGAACATAGTGATTCTCCTCCATTCTCCATTTCTGAATCAGTGGACTTGATGCTTCAAATTGCTCAAGGTGTAAATTACCTTCACACCAAAGGAATCATCCACAGGGATTTGAAGTCTCATAACATTCTTGTAAAAATGGTGAAAGCTGCTGAATTGGAGACTGGGTATGTGCAAGCTAAAGTTGTAGATTTTGGTCTATCCAAGACGAAGGAGCGAAGTGCCACATATTCCAACATGACTTATAATCAAGGTACCTTTCGGTGGATGGCTCCTGAATTAGTCAAGCTAGGTATGGATGATCCAGAATGCCTTGCAAGAAGTGAAGAATTTCCCAAGTACAAATTCAAGTGTGACGTGTATAGTTTTGCAATGGTGTGTTATGAAATTTTGACTGGAGAATTACCTTTCAAAAATGAATCAAATCCAATGAAAATGAAGCAGTTGGTATTGGAAGGTGAACGTCCTGAGCTACCTATTGATTGTCCAAGATTATTGAAGGTTTTGATTGAAAAATGTTGGATTTTTAATGCCAAAGAACGTCCTACTTTTGCCACCATTTGCTCAACACTTCAATACTTGAAGTATATGTTAATGAGAGGTACTTTTTTCTCGTATCCTCAAATATCAATTGTTTTTTTACCGAGATGCATGCTTCTTTTACAATTGGGTTTATAACAATAATTGAACTAGTGATCCTTAAGAGATTTTTTTATTATAAATTTAGACCTTCTAAACAATAATCCAAAAGATTATTTAGCAATGCCTTGATTAATGTAAAGAGTTATTTTGGATTTTAATACTTGCATTTGACATTATTTTGGAAGGTGTAGAATCAAGGTAAGATCATAAAGTGTCACTTAAAAAGATCAAGGTACTTGATAGATGTTATAAACATCATGTGCCTCTCAACCTTGAAAGTTGATGTTAAATCCTTTTCATTAACCATTCTCAATGTATGGTAATGTTTAGGTTTGGAGGTCTTTCCAGAAAAAGAGAAGAACTTGGCTTCTTTAACTAATCTTGATTTAGAAGAGTATTCAAGCTTCAAGGTCTTGCCAAAGGAAGTGGAGAATTTCTCTTCTTTGACCACTCTTAATTTGAATGGGTGTTCAAGTTTGGAAGCTTTGCCAAAGGAAGTAGAGAACTTGTCTTCCTTGACCACTTTAGATTTGAGTGGATATTCAAACTTGGCAGTCTTGTCTAAGGAAGTGGGGACCTTGTCTTCTTTGACTACTTTGAATTTGATTGGTTGTACATGGTTGGAGGTCTTGCCAAAGGAAGTGGGAAACTTGTCTTCTTTAACCACTCTAGATTTGATTGGGTGTTCAAGCTTGATAGCTTTGCCAAAGGAAGTGGGAAACTTGTCTTCTTTAACCACTCTAGATTTGACTGGGTGTTCAAGCTTGATAGCTTTGCCAAAGGAAGTGGGAAACTTATCTTCTTTGATTACTCTAGACTTGGATGGTTGTTCAAGTTTGGCGGACTTTCCAAAGGAAGTGGGAAACTTGTTTTCTTTGACCACTTTAAATTTGATTGGATGTCCAAGGTTGGAAGCCTTGCCAAAGGAAGTGGGAAACTTGTCTTCCTTGACCACTCTAGATTTGTCACGATGTTCAAGTTTGGTGGCCTTGCCAAAAGAAGTGGGAAACTTGACTTCCTTAACTACTTTAGACTTGGATGGTTGTTCAAGCTTGGTGGCCTTCCCAGAGGAAGTGGGAAACTTGTCTTCTTTGACCACTTTAAATTTGATTGGATGTTCAAGCTTGGTAGCTTTGCCAAAGGAGGTGGGGAACTTGTCTTCTTTGACTACTCTAGATTTGACAGGGTGTTCAAGCTTGATGACTTTGCCCAAGGAAATGAAGAACTTGTCTTCCTTGACTACTTTAGATTTGACAGGGTGTTTAAGCTTAGCAACCTTGCCAAAATAAGTGAAAAACTTGTCTTCTTTGACTACTCTAGATTTGGATTGTTTTTCAAGCTTGGCTGCATTGCCAAGGGAAGTGGAGAACTTGTCTTCTTTAACTACTTTAAATTTGATTGGATGTTCAAGGTTGAAGGCTTTACCAATGGAAGTGGGGAACTTATCTTTTTTGATTATTCTAGGTTTGTTATGATGTTCAAGTTTCATGGCCTTGCTAAAAAAAAGTGGAGAAATTGATTTTTGGTACAATTTTCAATTTCAAAGTTGCAATCTATGAGCAATGAGTATTAACTATTAAGGTGTCTTGGATTTTGTAAACCATAAATTTAGTTTTATTGCAATGAATTCAAGGTCTCTTTTTAGAGTTTAAGGTTGTATTTCCATGGCAAAACTTGAAAGATTTCATGAACTTGTGGTCAAATAGACTATCTTTATTACAATTCTTTTTTTCTTCACTATGTTTGTTTGAGAACATTTTTTTAAAGATAATATTACTATAAAAATTCTCATGCCAAATGTTTCATTATTTTTTTGTAAATAATTAGAAGGGAATATAAATTTTGAATTAAAGAAGTAGATATACTTCATATTCCTTACAAAATTAACTTAACCCTTATTGAACCAAGGGCTCTTAGACAAAACATTGATTGATTTTGTGACTCTACAATGTTCCAAAGCTTACTTGTAAGGATCAAGAAACAAATGATTTGAAGTTAAGAAGCATTTGGATTTAGTGATTTTGACAAAGAAATGTGTATTAGTGACCTATAATTGATGTGCATAGTTTTTTCACATAGATAATATATATTGGCAGGGAAGGGCTAATAAGTGGGCAAGGGAAGTGTCTCATTGTTTGGCAATGGAAGAGTAGACCCTCCATGAGTGTGAAAGGTCTCATTATTGAATGAAACAAAGTCAACTTTACGTGTTTCTTTTCAACCTTTAACCCTATTCTAGTATGTATAACTATAGACACTTGCTTAGATTTCTTGAATTCATAGCTCTTGTTGGTTAGCTCCTTGCTACCACTTCACACCACCATTTCAAAACTTATTGTAGTGCTTTACAAAGGTCATTGTAGTCACTTCATACTTTCAGGGTCAAGCCACAACATTGGAATTATCTTATGCTAGGGCTCCTATATTGCACTTCCTATTGTTCAACTATCATAAAATTTCTTGTTAGGACCAATGTGTTGTGTCTCTTGGAATTTTTAGATGAGGCAATTATCAGATATCATTGAGTTTGACTCTATTACAAGTATATTTGGGTGATTACAAAAAAGACCAATACTATTTTCTGTCACAATAAAAATGACTCTCTTATCATCCACTATAATTTTTCAAGCATGAACCTATTTAACTTGAAATTTTTATTGGATATGGCTAACTTGATAGTATTCAGATTCCTAATTTTCAAAAAAATTCAAAAATCATTTTATATTTAAATTTCAATTTAGCTCATTTGTCATACTTTGTAGTTTAGGGGGTTTTAGTATTGGGGAGTATCCAAATTAATGATCTAAAGATGAAAATTTTGTGGTTTATTTCTACAATAGGGACATGTGCCTTCCAAAAAAATCTAAAAAAACATTAATTTATGGCCTCTATATTTGTACAAATAGGGCTCCCTTGTGTGTGCACTTCTAAACATTGAAGACGATTTCGACTTCCATTTTTTGGTGAAATGTGATCACTATCAAGTCTTCACAAATGAAAAAATTTTAGTTTTGTTTTATTCATGATTTTTTAATTATTATTTATTTATACCTAGTTGTATCTATTTTTTGTGACAAACTATCTTTTATTTTCAAATAGTACTTTTTCAATACTTGCAAGTAATTAGCAATATTAATAGTTGTCGATTTTTCAAATCAATGACTAAGATTGTTTCATTTCATAGTACTCGTAGTAGTCATAGTACTAAGCGTAAAAACTGCAATTTTGGCAAAATTCTCTCAAAATTGTTTAGTCTTTCTTGCAACCACCCATTTGATTTTAATTTGTTTGTTTATATTAGGATGACACTCATTGTAAAGATTTTTATGTGTTGGTGATTGTTGTTAAGCTCATTGGGAAGGATTTGATGTTTTCAAGCGTTGTTCAAGTAGATTGCTTGAATTTTTATTGTATTGTATGCTTTTTGTTGGGCATTGTGGGGTTAAAAAGGCAATTTCATAGTTGTAGATGAGGATAATTGGAGTCAAAAGGAATTCAAAAACTTTGAAGTCAATGAGTGAGATGGAAAAAGACCTCTTCTAATTTAAGTTCTTAGTATGGCATTAAAGGATGGTGTAGGCACCTCAAGTTGACTTTCATAGATAAATCTAGTTAGATCCATAGTCACAAGTTCTGTCTTGGCATAAAGATTTTGTTTAAGTTTTGTGAGTGCATGAAAATTCGGTGAGACAAGATGGAGGCCTTTACTATGAAGGATATCAAGGAGAATATATGGTTCTTATTTCTATTGTATCTAAAAGAACTCCTCTTTTTTGCATTAGTATTGTTTCATCACACAATGATTTTATTGTTGTTCCTCTTGAATTAGTCATATCTTGAATATAAGAATTGTTCCATATTTTGTGATGAAATTTGGATTATTTGCAACAGAAGAGATTTTGGTAGTTTGCAATGTGTACAAATTTGAATGGTGTTGACTAGTTGAGAGTATCAGAAAAAGTTTGCACAAATTATACAAATCAATATCATAGAAAAAAGTTTGCCCTATAAAAAATGCATCACTAGTAATACTATACTAATGATGGTTTGTAAAATCTTAGGTTGTTTGTTTGTAAACCTAATTAAAATGCAAAGTCGAGTCCAAGTCTAAGTTTACAAAATTGATATTCATTTCTTGTGTAGTGTCTTAAATTTTGATGTGGTGGAATATAATTGTTATTAATTTAGTACTATGGATGTGAGAGTTGAGAAATTATTAAAGGAATGCAAGCCCATTGGAGCTATAAACTGTTTGTAGAGAGAGAGCGCGCAAACTTGAGCTTACACAAGTCTAAATGGTTCCAATTCTTCATACAAAGGTCTATCGAGTGAAAAGTTGATTCTAAATGTAAACAAGCAATAATTAAATTTTTTTGCACATATATTGAATAAAGAGAAATAAAATTCCAAATGTGTTTGTAGATATTGGAGTACATATTCAATGTTGTGTATGGACTACAAACCAAAAATGTGAAAATAGTAGAGATACCTTCAATTTCAATTTGATCTTTTGAATGAATCTTTATGTGATTATAAATATTATTGATGTATATATAAAATTGACATGAAAATGGTGTAATATTAAAGTCACCGTATATGCAATAATGAAAGAAATGAATGGCCTAGGATGACCTAACTTCCATGATGATTGAGCTCAAGGGTTACACAACGTAGCTTGCTGCAACATGACACTGTAGGGCTACTTTGTTTTGGATGTCTAAACTATTGGCTTTTGTTGCTCTTTTTTCTCGGGGTGCACTCCCCTTTTTTGATGTTAGTGTGCGAACAAAATTTTGGATTCCCTATATACTTTTTGAATTTTAAATAAAATTAAATGAAAAAATATGAATAGATTTTTCTACTTTGAAAGTTTATGTTTTGAATTATTGATATTTTTATTTTTCAATTATAATTAGTTACAAATTTTTGAAGTAAAAAGATACACTGTAGAAATGAAAAATAACTTTTACACCCCTATATAATATAAGAAAAATTGTTTAAAAAATGAACACAAAATTCTTAAAAATAACTCTCTATTGAAAGCTCATTTTGAGTTGAATATTGATGCAATGGTCATCTCAATGTGTTCTCTAAAAATATTTGAGTTAAAAAAATATGCCATTTTAGTGCATTTTTAACCTCTTCTAGATATCATTCCATATTTTATTTGAGTTTGAAAATTTGGGAGTAGAATCCTATAGTCATTAGTAAACAATGCTAAAAATTTGAAGTTAAAATTATAGTTTATTAGAAACCACTTGTTCACACGTGGTTTGTTGTAGTAGAACTAAGTGCACCCCCCAAGTTTTTTTTGTGCTTGTTGATGTTTCATACTCAATTTGTATAAACCACTAAGAGCTATAGTTGGTAAGAATTCTTGTTTAGTAATAGGGTGATTGCAAGAAACCCTTGTCCTTTTTGTCCCTTAGCCTTGGATAGGTGGTATTTTGCTCATAAATTTTGTGTCATATGAAACTTTTTAAGATTTTAAATTATTTTTAGACTATCCCTAATTGGATGTCTAACTTCATCATTTGAGGTCAAAAATGTAAATTTGAAGGTCAAAAATGAGATTCAAGGACTTCTATTAAAGTTACACAAGCCTATGAAGAGATTTTTTTTTGAAATAGTAAAGTGTTTATTTTTCAAGTGTCTGCCTTGAATGAATACTTCCAAGATTCAAAACCACCATAGTCAACTTTTTAGAAGTAACCAATGAGAGGTGAGGAGTTCTTCTAAAGTAGCCAATGAAAGTCGAAACAGGTTGTGCTTCAAGGAGGTCCATCAAAGATGGGTACAGTTTTGAGTATAGGCTATCCTATGTTTTCGGCTTTGAAAATTTTTAAAATATTACTAGAGTGTTACAAAATTATAAAATTACTAACCTTTCATTTTTCTTGAGTTCACTAATAATTTTATCAATTTTGGGGGGTCATTTGACCTTTGAAATAGTAGTACTAGAGATGGTGCCTTTAGATGTTTCATCTATAGTTTGCAATAAAAAAGGATTGCAATTGTAACTTGAATAGACTGATTTGGATTCCTAGAGACCCAACAAATAGATGAATGAAAATCATTGTGTTTAGATTATCCACGACATTCATCATTCACTCAAGTCAACTACACTAATCACATTGTAAATTTTCTAGTCTATTATTCCCTTGCGTACTCCAATCTTTGCACTAACTAGTATACCTTGCACCGTTGCTACAACACAAGAAAATAAAATACAATGCAATTTTCTAATTTATAAAAACTTCACACTTCATTACCATTTTTTTGCCATGAGTCAGAATGCCATGAAACAAAGTCCTTGTACACCTCTTTGCAAAGTGTTTTCTAATGGGACCAAAAACTTGACTAGGGGACACATAGCTCTAGAGATCTCACTCTAACAAACAAACAAAACAAACAACTTAATTTAATGTACAGACTAGTGTGCCATGTGCTATTGTGATAATATTACAAAATATAAAAATAAAAATAATTTCTTAATTTTTTAATTCAAAAAAACTTCAAACTTCAATAACTTTTACATCATAGGTCCAAACGCCATGAAACAAAGTCTATACATTGATGCACCTTGCCTCGCAAAGGACTGTCTGATAGTATTAAGAATGCGACAAAGAGACACATGGTCCCAGAGATCTCACCATAACAAAACAAAAAAACAATTCTAATTTAATGTGTGGACTAGTGTGCCTTGTGCCACAATCAAAATCAAAATAAATTTATAATTTATAATTCATAAAAACTTCAAAATTCAATATCTATTCTTCTATGAATTGAAACGCCCACAAAACAAGATCCATGCATCCCTCCTTGTTGAGGGATTTTGATGGTATGAAGATTGCAATTGAGGAATGCACGGTTCGAGAGATTTCACTATAACAAACAATTAATTTAACAAGTTTAAGGTATGGAATACGGATATGTATTCAATATTAATTCAAGACTTTTGTATTACCCATATTAGTCCTTTAGGCATCATATGATCTTGGTAGTTTGGGGGCGTTGTTGTTCAATAGTATAAGAAATTTCAAATGTGAAAGGGAAATTGGCTAATTTTTTTCTTGGTGAGAGATGAAAGAGAACGTCATCAATCCATGCAAAGGATGCTGCAAAGATTTAGAACTCTCTAACTTTTGTTTTATTGAGCGGTATCAAAACTCACATAAGTGATACTAAAAACCTCCAAATTAAACACAATTTGTGTCCCACTAAAAAGCTCCATTTACTGATTTTGATTATTGAATAAACATTGGTTGTATTGAATGACTTAGTGGGAGTAAGTGGCAAGCAATCAAGGAGTAATCCTCCCCTAGCAAGCTTGGCCTTGTCTATATGAGGCACCTTGTACTTGCTACTTCTTCAAACAATAGTATTGACGATGGATTCAATGATTACTTAGGCGCTATGCAAATTTATTCATCAAGGGGGCTAGGTTTCCTTGTTGCAGTATTTAGGTTGGGAGCATATGTTTTTACAGTCCCATGGTTGCCACCAACCTTTGACTCATTACAAATGATGTGTTGGTAGCATTTACAAACAATGCTCAAATTTGATACTTTTTGCTTGGATTTTGGGCGTTTGAACGACAACGCCTAAGGTGAAGATTTTGCATAGATCTAGGGGATGAATCACTAGTTTTTGAAAATATGTATTGCTGGCATAAAGACTAAAAAAATAGTTAATCCCTCGTGGAGAAGGTTTTGGGAGTTTTTTAGTGGGACAAAGGGAGTATTATGTTTGAGAATACAAGAAGACCAAATCCTTGAAGTTGTATTCTCATGTTTGTGACTAAAACCCTAATTTTGCATTGTTGTACCTTTGTCTTGCAACTTTGACAATGAATTAGTAGCAATTGAGATGTTTGCTTATTCTATATGATGGGTGCATCTTCACGGGGTAATTTTAAGCAAATATTAATTAGAGGAGGTGAACAAATCAATGGAAGACCCTTATGTCAAAGTTGTACAAGTATATGAGTACCTATTTCTCACTTTAATAAACCCCAAAAGCCTATTGTTCCTAAGGGAGACAAAATGGATTTTGCTAGGACAGTTATTGTGAGTGAAATATTTGACAATTTTTTTGAAAATTTATGGTAAAATAGAAAATTTTAATAGCTTTCAAGAAATAAATATTTTGATTTTCAACTAGTGCTTAAGAGCTAAAAATAAACCATAGTAAGTCCAAATTTCAACTCAATGGGCAACAAAAAAATCTACAGCAACTGAAAAGAAAAATTTTGAATTATTTTCTTCATAGATTGCATTTGTGTCTATATGGAAAGCTTTGGTTCATTCCATTTGGATTTGTAATGTGAAAGTTATGGATTATCTTGTTTTGTCAGCAATCAAAGCATCTTTTTGAAAAAGTATTGTACAAGATTTGTTTTTGAGCTTCATTTTCACATTTTTTCGAAACCAATAGTTTTGCAAGCTAGAGGGTTTACATTGATTGTTAAAACAATGTTACCATTAGGATTAGTATGTTCTAACTCTAGCTTAGAGCTATGAATGATTTAGTTTTTTTCCTCTACCTCATACCTACTTCTACTTAACAATTCTTTGAAGTATGAAAATCATGATATTTTGGGGGATTTTTTCCCTAGACTCTCCACTTGATTCTTCAAAATCCCCCAAAATATATAGCGCAAAAACTTAACAATTCTTTGAAGTATGAAAATCATGATATTTTGAACTAAAAGCGCTATATATTTTGGGGGATGTCAAAATCCTTTTAGTTCAAAATATATAGCGCAAAAACTTTAAAGTATGAGAATTCAAAATCACATAAACGAGTTTGACATGGTGCTACAAGAATATGTTTTCTTCACTTTCCAGACATTTATCTTGCAATGTATATGATCATAGTTTCTGAAATTTCTTTCACTCATTTTGATAATAACTAGTCTAATATTTGTAAGATCTTTAGATATGCAAGAAATTCCATTTAAATTATTTTTCTCTTTGCACTAGAAATGATAGTTTTAAGCGATTTCTGATGAAAAAACGGGCGTGGGACATTAGAGGTAACTTAACTCTTCACAGGCCAAGGACTAGTCCTATATGAGTCCACGGTTTTGATTGCGTCTCACCTTTCGTTCTAGAATTTTTGTTATTCCTCAAGTAAGCAAATCTTAGATTAGATACTCTCCTCAGTTGCTCGTGAAAGCGTCAAGCTAAGTTTCTGGAGTGGATGGTTGGAGATCAACTTTGCCTTTACTTGCCGATCAATTTACAGACATGGCTGGTGCTCATCTTGGATCGTATGTGACACCTTGCAACATGTGGTAACAATGTCATGAACAAGTACTGAAATCGTTTAACTTCCTGACGAGCAAGACGTCAGATCAGTTTCGAAGTTAAGTTGCTTGGATCAGCAAAAGAGGTCAACAATCATCCATTTCTGAATCATCAAGTGATCATGCATCTCGTGGTTCACTCAGTTGCTTTGATCACACAACTGTCAGCAAATACTAACAATTCAATTCAAGAGCAAGCACTGAATTGTATTCACTCAGTCTCATGCTTGGGGCTCATGAGTGAGTTTCAAAGGATGGGTGAAAGCATTCTTATGCACTTCTCCAATTTCCAAAGTGTATCATGGCAAGCAGTCTGTGGGGTTGTTTTTGGACAAGTGGGAATGGGTAGTGTTGCTGTACAAACTTATTATAGAAAAGATAAGTACACCCAGCATTTGCAATAAAACAAGTTTTCATCATTGAAATACAATTAAGAAAAAAAAATTTGTTGTATAATAAGATTAGGAAATAAAAATAAAATTACATTAGAAGTGTTCAACATTCCTGACATCCATCGTTACAAAAGAATAGTAGAAATGGATCTACATGTAAGACTCATACTCTATATAAAACAAAAGAAGTCCAACAAATTGATATGTGTACACATTATTCATCCTTGTGTTGAAGATGCATCATTGCATGAATCAAGTATGAAGGAATCCATCAATATTTTGATGATGTTGATTTGTGTTTTATAAATTCTAGCTTTTGAATTTAGAATCTGTGGTCGTATATAAGACTTTCAAGTTGTCATAGGCTTATAGGTTATCACCAAGATATCCTTTTTCTTTTGACCTACAATTGTTCTAGGGGCATGATTTTGATGATAAAAGAGGAGCAAACAAACAAATTTAAAAGGTGAATAATTTAGAAGCCTAGCACGAATATTGTAAGTAATATAAATAGACTATTGTGGGGTTGTCAATTCAATTTTGCTTACTTGTGTTGTAACCTTGTAAGAATGTTGCATTAGAAAGTAGGCAATGAATGGATGATCTTCTAGATTACTGTAGAAATCAAGAATGCACTTACTGGCTCAAAAATCAAATCATTTTTTAATGATCATGAAAGTTTTAGGGCAGTAGCCTTCTACGGTCAACCTTGAAATATTGCATCAAGCGATAGGGAATTTTGTAATGGACAAGAAGACTAAAAATAATAATTTTTCATCCATTTGTTTATAGAGAGGTGCTTAAATATATTTTTGTTGAATGTTGTTGAGTATTGCCTCATTTGGGTAGTTTTAACTTTTCTACAAAACAAAATGCATGATTCACAAAATAGTCACCAAGCAATATATGTTGATACGTTGTTAGTCCTTGCTTTTGTTATGTACTTGATTCATGTAAATGATCTTTTTGGAATGTGTCCAACTAATGGAATGAAGCTTATGAAATCTTATTCCTACTTCAATTTGAAAATTCTTGAAATCCAATTTTTTATTCCAATTTGAACTCTGAGACTTTTCAACTTTTTATAGAGTATTAATATTCTAATTTTAGAATGACAAGGTAATTTTGTATCATGATATTTAAAAATATTATTTAAACCTATCAAATAATTTTAAATATTTTTGAGATAATTTGGCAATATTTTTTATGAATTTCTTTTACTTTTAATTTAAAATACACAATAAATTTAATCACACATCATGACATCTCTAAAAAATTAAATATATAAATTTCAAACATATATAGAAATGTAAAAAAGAAGAACTTTGAAGTACATAAAATTTGGTAACAAGACGGTTCTTTTAGGGCTAATATAGTAAAAGTTGCACTCAATGCAAATTTAGGCTCTAAATTGGGAAGAAAATGTGATATATTCAACCACCACTATAGGTCTTTGTACATAACAAAAGATTCATTCACTATTCTATAATTTGCAAAGACACTTTGGATAGCCATTGACATTAGATGGGATTTAAAGCTTGCAAAAGGCCATTTCAGGCCTATTCCCTGACTGTTCTCCTCGCAACAAGGAAACGGTTGTCTGTCAGGGATTTTTTTAAAATTAGTTCTTAGAATGCAAAAAAAAGTTGAATTCAAAAAAAATTCAATAAATGACGTGGCTGGGTCTTGGCCACATCAACCAGCTGACAACTATACTACTGCTGTTGCAGTACAGTTCAATAAGTTCCCAGCTCATGATAATTCATGGCCTTCTGGAGGCCTCAAATCTCATCTAATGACTTATGTAGAGGATTAAGGAAGCTATACTAACAATCCAAGAAAATAAGAACAATCTCTTCTAGGGCCTGTAATGGAAAGCGATGTCATTTTGCTTTGTTAAACTATAATGCATCTTTTTTATCAATAACAATGAATGAAGTACGTGTGGAAGAATTATTGATTTGTTGTTTTTTAAATAAATAAAAATTCATCAATTTGATAAATGTAACTATGTGTATAGGTAGCAAAGGGTTCACAACCATTTCCTATTCTAAATCCTTTACAACAAATAATGCAAATATACTTAGAGGTGTCAATTTGTCAATGATGATGTCTTACGTAGAAGTCTTCTTTGTCATGTAAATAGTCTTTTTGCACATACTTCTTGATGGATGACAAAAGAGCCTTCTATGTAAGATAAAAGTAGAATTATTCATCTTGGAATTTCGTGCAAAAAATTAAAAAAGGGAAATCTTGTACAATAATTTGACCTCCAATGAATATAGGTTTTTTATAAAGTAGATGATTTCTACCAGCACTTCTTTTTCTGGCAAAATTAGGTTAGTTAGCACCATTGCAAACTAGTCAATAAAAAAGTCTATAAGAAATTTAAAAAAAAATAATAAATGGAGATAGGTGGCGTTCTAGGGTTCAGGAAGTGTAGCTTGAAAGCCCCAGATGCCGCCACCCTCTTCGCCTGTCCTAGCGATCTCATGGCGCTCTGGTTTTGAAACCTCACGCACAATTGCTGCTTCCGTGCCAATGACCTCGCCTCTAGATTGATGAGTAGCTATGCATTCATTGCTGCAGAAGGCTTGCCAATGATTCTGTTCATCACCAACTCTTGTTGAAAGGATTTGAAAGAATAGTCGCCACCTTACAGACAGGTCATTACAAGATGCCGCCACCCCCTTCGCCTTATTGATTACCACTCTTCTTGTATTAATTGCCTCTTGTTTCAACTCCTTCTAACTTTGAATGCCGATGTGGTTTAGTGATCTTGGAATTGCTAGGAGGGAGAAGCATTTCTTCCCACTCCGTCCTTGCATTACTACGATGGAGTCGTGGTTTTTATTGCTTGGTTGTTTTCCGATGGGAGCTTACAAGCAATGGGAAACTATTTCAAGGTAAGTTCATTATTTTTCCTATGCATGTCATTGTCTTCCATTTTGTGCAATGAGTTCCACATTGAAGTACTTTTGCATTGCTCTTTGCTTATTCTGTGAGTTGTGTTTTTGGTTGTTTGTCTTATTGACGATAGCATGGCTTGACAAACAGTCGCCAGAGGTTGTTGTTAATGTCACAATCTTCATGTTGTGAGTAACACCATGGTTTGATGAACTCGACAACGGTAGTAGAGTGGTTCGCAGTACTCAAAGTCTTTGTGTTCTAAATTTACCTTTTATTTTTTTGGCCTTTGTTGCTAGACTACTGCACCTTCTTCTGCAATGGGTGAAGTATCTGCCTGTCCGGAATTTGAAGGTGATAGTTTTGATGAGAGATTGACATGTAAAAGATCGATATACAGAGGATCGACATGCAAGAGATCGTTGACTTGCAGAAGGTTACTGCAAGGCCGGAGGAAGTTGACAACTTGTACGACGTTATTGTGAGGCCAAAGGACATTGATATGTAGGAAGTTCCCACGAGGCCAAAAGAGATCGACATGCAGGACATTACTTCTACAATTAGTACTTCACCGATCACAACACAAGTAACCCGCACAGCTACCCGTAAAGCCAAGCGAGAGGCAACTCTTCGTCAATGGGAGGTGAAAGGCAAAGTTGTTTGTTTGGAAGATACAAAGCCCGTAGAAGTGTATGAGAAGCCAACTCAATTCACTAAGTTCTTCATGAGTTTTCAAAACTCTAACAATCTACAACTCCTTCATCTCCTCTTTGGGTCTGTATCGTCAACTCTAAGGTCCAACAGTTCAAGATGTGCTTTGATCAATGTTGTGTCTATTGACATGGTGCTTTTGGAGTCTGACCTCAATTTAGACTTACAGAATAGAAATACCAGTTGGGGCCGATCAAAGGTAGTAGTGGTAGAGGCAACGGCAACAAGGGCATCTCACAAAATTCACCGTCAATTAAGGGATGATATGGTTCACATTTCTAATGGAGAAGAAGACATTGAGTCTGATGATGATTTGGAAGAAATTCCTCCACCAAAAAAGGCCAAGCTAAACTATGACCGAACTTGTAGGTTTCAAAACAAGTAGGCAACAAAATTAGTATGGGTGGAGCCAATTCAAGGCAACAATGGTCAAATTCATTTGGTGAAGTGTACCATTTGCTCCACTTTTGAAAAAAACCCAAAAATCTTGGGTCCTAAGCGAGACACACTTACTAAGCATGAAGGGAGGCGGAAGGCGGCATTCAACAAGCCCAAATACAAACTAAGTGAAAGCTAGGGAGTGGTATTAATATCTCAAAGACAAGTCGCCATGAAATTAATTTGAAGTTGTCTGCAGCAACCTGCTTCTATTCTACAACAAGTGAATACTACTACTGCTATGTCGCGCTCCAAGAAAATTGTGCAATTTCCACAATTTTTCAAATCTTATCTTCTGGTCGTCCAATGCTAGAATATGAAGAAAGACAATCTTTGTATGCATTCTTGAATGTCCCCAACTTACCAAGAATGCACTGGTCAGATAGTTCTGGGTGGCAAATGGCAGAGTATATGTACTCTCAAGTGAAAGAAGCTATAAAGAAAAAAATTAGTGGTACCTTATTTCTTGCAGTCACATGTGATGAAGTGACTACCGTAGACAATGGTAGTTGGCTTTGTGTTCACGCTTATGTCATTGAGAATTATGTGAGAATCTTGCTTCTGGTCTCTCTACAATGTTTAGTTGATGGAGCTGGTACAGGTAATTTGACTTTGGTCATTTTAAAGGCCTTAGAGTTTGCAAGAGATTTAACTTCTGAGCAAATTTCAAGGAGGCTAATTTGCTTTGGGGCAGACGGTATCAGTACTTTTCAAGGTGTCTGCAGTGGAGTGACCATGCAAATTCAAACTAAATTTGCCCTTTTTGTTTGGAGATCCATTGCATAGCTCATAGGTGCAATCTAGCTGCAAAAACATTGTCTACACTACCCCCCGGGGGGTGCACTACAAAGGAAGTTCATGGGTGAGGAGCGACCAAACCCTAACTACCCATTTCTACTTTTCCTAATTACTTTCTAATAAACTATAATTTCAACCTACAACTTTGAGCTTTGTTTAACAATGTCTATAGGTTTCTATTGCCAAAATTTTCAATCCTAAATAACATGTGATATATTGTCTAGAAAGGATTGAAAAATGAACTAAAATGGCATGTTTTTCAACTAAAATATTTATAGAGATCACATGAAGATGACTATTGTATCATTATTTAGCGAAAATAAACTTTTAGTAGAAAGCTATTTTATAGAATTTTTTTTTTCATTTTTCAAATTTAAAAAAATAAATAATGTAGGGGAGTGAAAGTTATTTTTAGCTTTATAGTGTATCTTTTTTCTTCTAAAATTTGTAACTAATTTTTATTAACATAAAAAAATACCAATATTTCATAATATAAACTTTCAAAGTTGGAAAATCTATTCATATTTCTTTTTTAGAAAAAAATAAAATTTTAGGATATAACTAGCGGTTGGTGCTTGCTATGCTACGCATTCACCATTAGAATTTCATTAGAATTTTTTATATATTAGATAGAATGCAAAGCAAGAATTCCAATAAATCTTCAGACAAAAAATACTACAATCTTCATATAATTTTTTTTTATAAATAAGCATATACTAAAATAAACAATAAATGAGAATGATATACATGCAATGATATTAATGAATGAGAATGATATACATGCAATGATGAATATGGTAAAAGACACATATACATTAAAATGCATTAGAAATTTGATTCAATTGTTACCAAAAATGGCAACCCAAATTGAAGAATTGAAAAGAAAAACTTATAAATCTCAAAAACTTTGTGAACAACTTAATTGTTGTGGAATCCAAAATCGCTTCAGTTGAATAAATTTCTCAAAATCATTTGGTAGTAGCAATAGAAAATTGAAATCTTGAAAGCTCAAAGCTCACAAAAGCACAAAATCATAGAAGTGCAAAGAAGTGTAAAGAAGTGTAAAGCCATAATATCACCTTAATTGCAACAACTATATTATTTCTATAATATCACCCTTTGTAAAAAGTGATATTATAGAGGTGATTGCAAATTGCTACTCTATTTCTGTAATATCACATTGTTTGAAAATACGATTTTTATGTATGCATGATTGCAAATAATTTTACAAAATATTTAAAATAATTATTTTAAAGACTTATTGAAATCATTATCATGCATTCTATTCAAATATATCAAAATTTTACTAATATGTGATACAATGAATGTGTAGCATAGCAAGCACAAGCCCCTAGTATTAATGGTAGCATTTGTGATATTACAGAGGGAGTTATGATTTTAGTAGTATGATAATATAGGGGGTTCAAAATTTGGTTGCTCCTCACCCATGAACTTCCTTTGTAGTGCACCCCCCGTGCATTACCCATATTCAGAGTTGTAGAACAAGTTATTCAGAAGGTGCATTCCTACTTTGCTAAGAGCCCAAAACGGCTAAGCGAGTATCAGAAATTAGTAGAAGTTCTGGAGACCAAGGGCTTGAAGCCTCTCCTTCAAGTATCCATAAGGTGGGTTTCAGTACTGGAACCTTTAAAGAGGTTGCTCACAAAGTACCGCACCCTTCTAGCAAAAATGAAAGCCAACGTTGATAAAAATGCTGCTGCTGAGGTATGTCTTCTATTTCAATCTAACTTCTTCATTTTGCTACTGAGGTACAAGAGCACTCTCTAGATTTGACTTGAAACTTTGTGATTTCACCCAATTTGTATTGCATCTTCGATTCATTGGTCCTTCAACAATATCTTCGATTTATTAGTCCATCGACAGTATCTTCATAGAGTGCTGCTACTGATTGGATTCCAAAATCCAAGCTTTCTGAAACTCATAGTTTTTGGATCTGAAGCTTCCCAGAACTTACAGTTTGCGAAATTTAGTCAACGTTGGCTGTTGGGTCTGTGTTGATCTCCAACCACCATACCCTACTGGAAAGTCGTGCCACGCATGGTTGCTCTCCCTGAAACTCAGAGTCTACGATACTTAGTCTTCCCAGAACTCAGGCTTTTTGAAATTGGTGTCATGTGTGGTTGCTCTTTCCGAAACTCAGATTGTTCAAAACTCAGTCTTCTCGAAACTGAGGTCAAATCCCAGAACGTAGGCTTTTCAAAACTGAGGTCAAATCTCGACTTCTAGATTCCCAAATTTAAGCCAAAAACTTGCTGAATCAGGAGCTTCTGTCCACCTTCGATCTAGCATGCAATCCAGATCCGAAGCCTTTGCGTTATCCTAAGTGAGCAATCAACGAAATCTTTTCTCAATTTAGTTATATTGGGCGTAGAACAATTACCCCCACTTTAAAGAACTGAAGGAGATTTTATACAATGGAACTAAAATAATCTAGAATTCTGACAACTTAGGTTAATATTATTTCCTTTTTCCAGTGCATACTTGTAATACTTTGATTTTGCTTCCTCTTTTTATATAACAGGTCTAGCCTTGCTCTGATTTTGTTATATATATATATAACTAATTTCAAGTTCATGATGGTTTGTGCAGAAATGTTTGATTCTCCTACTTGATCCATATTATCTTTTAGGAATGACAGCGCTCATGCCTCTTCTAGAGACATTGGATTTGCTTGTTACATTTGTCCAGAAACGTAATGTCTACATATGTGATTTTAATGCTACGTTCAAGATTGTAGAGGGACAACTCTACACACTTTATGTTGACAAGAGCATGGCATATGCTTCAGATGAATTTTGGACATTCAAAAATATTCTTGATTGCTCTCACAACCAGATCTATATGAAGTGGATCTCAGATCTGAACAACGAATCTACCCAATTGGTATTCATAGCAAATGGCCAGAATATTTGGGCAATGCATGAGCAATCCCCTGTAGATAGAGGTTTTTTTGCAGCAATGGTCAATACTGTGAAGACCGAGTGCTCAGGTTTGTGTGTTCTACCTTCTATATTTTGAAGCTTGGTTAGTCATCAATAGACTTAATGTGTTTTAAGAATCACTTCAGATATTTCACAGTTATTGTTACTTGGATTTAATTGTAGTTGTTTTTAGTTGTTTTTGAGTTATTTTAGGTATATCAGTCGTTGATTGTGTTCATTTAGGTGTATGAGTCATTGATTTGCTTAGATGATGTTTGAGTTATTGATTTCAGTTGTTGTTTGACTTATTAGAGGGACTATGGTGTTTTGAATTACTTATTTTCTTGTGGAAACAAATTGAGTGACTTGTTGCACCTTTGATTATTGTTGTCTCTACATTATTCATGAATTAGTATTTATTCTATATAGGGGCGGCCCGACAATTGTTAAGGGAGCTTGCATCACGTTTTCCCTCTCATAATATTATGGATGCTCTTGGAGTGGTATATCCCAAATATTGGCTACAAACTGAAGCTAAAGAGTGTTTTCCTAAACACTTGTCAATTCTTATGTCCCACTATTGTGAGCCAAAATTGGTGGAAGTGGATAAGGTAAAGCACTTAATCCCACCTCTTTTGGACCGTCACAAATTAGAGACAGAGCAAGGATTATTTAAGTTAGCCATGGTGAATAATTCCAAGAAGTATATGGAGCTTCCATTTGACCTAAACCCCTTGACACGTATTTGGCATTACTTGGATTCATACACTGTTTTGAGAGTGAAAGCATTTCCTGAGTACTACAAGTTGGTTGAAATTGCAATTGTCCAAGTTCTAGGATCAGTAGAAGATGAGAGGTGCTTCAAGTCTCTTGTCTTTCTAAAGAATAAGTTGCAAAATTCCTTGGACACCCATCTATAGTGTGTTGTTGGGATGTATTCACAGAAAATCTTCACTTCCTTAGGCAAAGTCACCAAACTTGAACATTCTATCAAATTCAAAGTTGTCGAGAAAGACAAGTTTCCTACTTCCTAAGGCCTTGCCAAAGGAAGTGGGATATTTGTTTTCTTTGACCACTCTCAATTTGGAGTGTTTAAACTTGGTGGCATTGCTAAAGGAAGTGGAAAACTTGTCTTCTTTGACTACTCTCAATTTGATGCAATGTCAAAGTTTGATAGTCTTACCAAAAGAAGTGGGATACTTATCTTCCTAGACTACTCTCAATTTGACTACATGTTCAAGTTTGGTGGCCTTGCCAAAAGAAGTGGGAAACTTGGCTCCCTTGACCACTCTTGATTTGTATGTGTGTTCAAGCTTGGTAGCCTTGTCCACACTTAAATATAGAGTGTTCAAAGAAGACAAGTTTCCTATGTCCTTTGGCAAAGCCTTTAAGCTTGAACAACCACTCAAATCAAGAGAGGTCAAGGAAGATAAGTTTTTGACTTCTTCTGGCAAAGCCAACAAGCTTAAACAACCACGTAAATATAAAGCTTTCAAAAAAGACAAGTTCCCCACGTCTTTTGGCAAAGCCTCAAACCTTGAACACCGTCTTAAATCAAGAGTGGTCAAAGAAGATAAGTTTCCAACTTCCTTTGGCAAGGCCAACAAACTTGAACAACCACTCAAATCAAGAGTGGTCAAGGAAGATAAGTTCTCTACTTTCTTGGACAAAATCACTAATAGAGTCTTTAAAAAAGACAAGTTTTCCACTTCTTTTTGGTAAAGCCTCCAAGCTTGAATATCCACTCAAATTGAGAGTGATCAAGGAAGATAAATTATCAACTTCTTTTGGCAAAACCCTCAAACTTGAACATCCACTCAAATTGAGAACAGTCACACTACAACAATGGCAGTGTTTTATGACTGCAAAATTATGACTGGGGATGACTGGCGACTGCTTGCAGTCATATTCTTGAAGGCCAATACTTTGGGGAGAAATATGACTGCAAAATATGACTACCAGTTATTTTTACGCCTTGTACTTCACAAGCGTATACTATACGGCCATTAGGAATACCAAAGTACTTCATAGGGAACGTAGGGAACATGTTTGGGAACATTGAGTCATATTATTACTAATATTTTCATATAATAGTGATTTTTTTTTTTGAGCAATTCAAGAAAAATTTGGGCAATTCCAAAAAAATATAGAGAAGTCATTGTTTAAAATTTTGAAATCCTAGTCACCTACTTTTTTGGATTTTGAATCCTAGTCACTATTTTTTTAGGGTTTTGATACCCTAGCCACCACTTTTTAGGGTTTTGAAACCCTAGCCACCACTTTTTAGGGTTTTGAAACCCTAGCCACCACTTTTTAGGGTTTTGAAACCCTAGCCATCACTTCTTGTGGCTCTTCTTCCTTACTTTTTATTGTCTCTTAGCTCTCACTTGTTGTTGCTTTTTGTTGCATCTTAACTCTTGTTTCTTGTTGCTCTCTAGTTCATGCTTCTTGTTTCTTATTGTTGCATCTTAACTCTTGTTTCTTGTTGCTCTCTAGTTCATGCTTCTTGTTTCTTATTGTTGCATTTAGATTATTTCTTTCTCTTGCATTTGAATTCTTTCTTCTTTCTAGTTCTTGTTTTTTCGTTTCCTCTTGTTTTGTAGTTCTTGCTTCTTATTTCTTCTTGTTGCATCTATACTCTCATTTCTTGTTGTTTCTTGTCATGTCTTAGTTGGTGCTTCTTGTTTCTTCTTGTATCTTAGTTGTTGCTTTTTATTTGTTCTTATGTCTTAATTGTTGCTTCATATTGTGTCTTAGTTGTTGTTTCTTGTTTTGTGTTGCTTCTTGTTTCTTATTGTGTCTTAGTTGTTACTTAGTTGTTGCTTCTTATTCCTTATTGCATTTTAACTTTTGATTCTTGTTATCTCTTAGTACTTATATTTTTTTTCTTGTTTCCTCCATCATCAATCTTATTCTTCCTATTCTAAACTTGAGCTACATATTTTGTATTGATTGTAAATCTTTGAAGGTTAGGCTTTGTTGTTCAATCACTAAAAACTAACCTCTCATTTCTTTGATTGTATATGCAGGCATCAAAAGTTGAAACAAAGACATTGGAAGCTACTTGCAACTTCATGAAGCCAAAAATATGACTTACAAAAGTCATATTCCATAAAATATGACTGACGAGAGTCGTATTCTACATTACTGCAAAATATGACTCACCTCAGTCATATTCCATGTCATTCAAAAATATGACTGATTGCAGTCATATTCCATGTCATTCAAAAATATGACTGACTACAGTCATATTCCACGTCATCCAAAAATATGACTGATTGCAGTCATATTCCATGTCATTCAAAAATATGACTGACTGCAGTCATATTCCATGTCATCAAAAAATATGACTCACTGTAGTCATATTCCATGTCATCAAAAAATATGACTAACCGCAGTCATATTCCACGTCATCCAAAAATATGACTGACCGCAGTCATATTCCATGTCATCCAAAAATATGACTGACCGCAGTCATATTCCACGTCATCCAAAAATATGACTAACCACAGTCATATTCCACGTCATCCAAAAATATGACTAACCACAGTCATATTCCACGTAGGATTTTTTTGTTTGCCCGAACAACTCAAGAAAAAGTCAAAACTCCCCTAGGAAAGTCAAAGTATACGCCATGTTGACATACTATGGCTAATAATGGATATTTATACCCCTCGGAAAATATGACTGCCAATATGACTGATGTCTGAAGCGACTGCTTCTAAACGACTGGAGTCAGTCATATTTCGAGTCATCTACAGTGATTTCTGCGTGAGTCGTATTTTTTGATTTTACGACTCACTGCAGTCATGTTTTGCAGTCATAAAACACTGCTTTTGTTGTAGTGTCAGGGAAGATAAATAACCTACTTCTTTTGGCAAGGCCGTCAAACTTGAACATCCTATCAAATACAAATTAGTCAAAGAAGACAAGTTCTCCAATTTCTTTGACAAGGCCTCGGAATTTGAACAGCCATCCAAAGTGAGAGTGGTTTCAAAAGATAAATTGTCTACTTCCTTTGGTGATACCTCCAAGTTTGAACACTCTTCCAAAATAAATTAAAAGTAGTCGAGGAAGACAAGGTCTCCACTTCCATAGGCAATGTCTCCAAGCTTGAACAATCTTCTATGTTGAGAGTAGTCAAAAAAGAAAAATCCTCCAATTCTTTTGGCAATTCATTTGGCAAGTCTTTCAACCCTGAATATTTCCATAAATGGAGAGTGGTCAATCAACAAGATTGAACACCAACCTTCAAAGCTGATAGAAATACAATATTTACAACCTCTATCAAGCACCATCATACTACTAAAATCATAACTCCCTCTGTAATATCACAAATGCTACCATTAACACTAGGGGCTTGTGCTTGCTATGCTATGAATTCATTGTATCACATATTAGTAAAAATTAGATATATTTGAATAGAATGAATGATAATGATTTCAATAAGTCTTTAAAATAATTATTTTAAATATTTTGTAAAAATATTTTCAATCATGCATACATAGAAATCGTATTTTCACACAATGTGATATTATAGATATAGAGTAGTAGTTTGCAATCACTTCTGTATTATCATTTTTTTACAAAAGGTGATATTATAGAAATAATATAGTTATTGCAATTAAAGTGATGTTAAAGAGGATCCATAGGATGATATTATAGAGGTAGTATATCCATTGCTTCTCTTGGCTTTACACTTCTTTGCACTTCTATGATTTTGTGCTTTTGTGAGCTTTGAGCTTTCATGATTTCAATTTTCTATTGCTACTACCAAATGGTTTTGAGAAAGTTATTCAATTGAAGCGATTTTGGATTCCACAACAATTAAATTGTTCACAAAATTTTTGAAATTTATAAGTTTTTCTTTTCAATTCTTCAATTTGGATTGCCATTTTTTGTAACAATGGAGTCAAATTTCTACTGCATTCTAATGTATTTGTACCTTTCATAGTATTTACCATTGCATATGTTTCATTCATCATTCAATAAATTTCTATTGTACATTTCAATATATGCTTACTTATAAAAAAAATTATATAAAGATTTTAGTCATTTTTATTTGAAGATTTATTGAAATTTTTGTTCTGCATTCTATCTAATACATAAAAATTCTTATAAAATTCTAATGATGAATGCATAGCATATTAAGCACCAATTGCTAGTCATACTACTAAAATCATAAGTCCCTCTGTAATATCACAAATGCTACCATTAATACTAGGGACTTGTGCTTGCTATGCTACGCATTCATTGTATCACATATTAGTAAAATTTTGATATATTTGAATAGAATGCATGATAATGATTTTGATAAGTCTCTAAAATAATTATTTTAAATATTTTGTAAAAATATTTTCAATCATGCATACATAAAAATCGTATTTTCACACAATGTGATATTACAGAAATAGAGTAGCAGTTCACAATCACCTCTATAATATCACTTTTTACAAAGGGTGATATTATAAAAATAATATAGTTGTTGCAATCAAGGTGATATTAAAGAGGATCCATAGGGTGATATTATAAAGGTAGCAAATCCATTGCTTTTCTTGGCTTTTGCACTTCTTTGCACTTCTATGATTTGGTGCTTTTGTGAGCTTTGAGCTTTCATATTTTCTATTGCTACTACCAAATGATTTTGAGAAATTTATTCAATTGAAGCAATTTTGGATTTCACAACAATTAAGTTGTTCACAAAGTTTTTGAGATTTATAAGTTTTTCTTTTCAATTCTTCAATTTAGGTTGCCATTTTTTGTAACAAAGGAGTCAAATATCTAATGCATTTTAATGTATGTGTATCTTTTACCGTATTGATCATTGCATGTATTTCATTCATCATTCATTAAATTTTTATTGTTTATTTTAGTATATGCTTATTTATAAAAAAAATTATATAAAAGATTTTAGTCATTTTTATTTGAAGATTTATTGAAATTCTTGCTTTGCATTCTATTTAATACATAAAAACTCTAATAAATATCCTAATAAATGGTGAATGCGTAGCATAGCAAGCGCCAACCGCTAGTAATCCTTCTAAAATTATATAATCAAACTTTCTATCAATTTAAAAAAAATATCATGTGTAAACATGGAATGCAAAGTAAATATTTAAATGAACCAAGATATTATTAAATAATTAATGATTGTCCTCCATTTTCCATTTTTGAAGGAGTGGACTTGATGCTTCAAATTGCTCAAGGTGTGAATTATCTTCACACAAAAGGAATCATCCATCGAGATTTGAAGTCTAAGAATATTCTTGTAAAAATGGTGAGAGTTGCTGGCTTGGAGACTGGATATGTGTAGGCCAAAATAGTGGACTTTGGTCTTTCCGAGCGAAGTGCCACATACTCTGCCATGACTTCCAATGAAGGAACTGATTGATGGATGGCTCCCGAAGTGGTAAACCCAAGTGTGGATGACTCTAAATGCCTTGTAGGGAATGAAGCAGTTTTGATTACAAATTCAAGTGTGACGTGTATAGTTTTGCAATGGTGTGTTATGAAATTTTGATTGGGGATTTACCTTTCAAAGATGAATGGATGCCAAAGAAAATCAAGCTGTTGGTGTTGATGGGTGATTGTCCTAGATTACCTAGTGATTGTCCAGCTATGTTGAAGGCTTTGATTGAGAAATGTTGGATTGACAATCCCAAAGAGCATCCCACTTTTGCCACCATTTGTTCAACACTTCAATACTTAAAGTATATGTTAATGAGAGGTATTTTTCATCTTGTTGACTTGAGATGGTCTTCATTGTTTTTTCACCGAAGATGTTTGTATCTTTTGTACTACAATGGATTTGTAACTACAATTGAGTACTATTTATTCTTAAGAGTCTTTGTATGATGAAGTTGGGACTTTCAACAATAATCTACATGCAAAACATAGAGGTGATATTTGGATGGCACAATTAGGACAAGATTTCCACTTCTTTCAAGAGGAATGGGTTCTCGGGACCAAAGAATGTCTTCTTAGCAATTGGAGTTCCTAACCACATCACCTTGTATACACTAGCACATGCACCTCTCCCCAATTGCACTTCATGCCTACCCGAGACCACCCAAGCAAACAATTTACAAAGAATGTTGCCCTCATCACAAGTGGGATTCACAAGTCTTCGAAGAAGATACTTTGCCAACTCTAAAGTATCCAATGCTAGTGTCACTTTCTTGAGTAAATACTCCTTATCCACAATGGCCTTCAACTTCACCATTTCAACTTCACCATTTCAACTTCAATTCTATTAAGGGTATCCACTTCAACCCAAGACAAGCCGCTTTGCATTGCTATGCATTCCCCTTCCAATAACAAAACCTTGCACAACTCCAAATTGAATCCCAAAGATGATACATACTCTGCCACACTTATAAGGGTCATTGTAGCTTCTATTCAAGCAGGTCTTGAACATTCAACAATGAAGTCTTCAATTTGCTTTCCCAAAGCCAACAAGAGCTTGAAGATTCCAACCCACTTGGTAACATTCCAAGAAGGATCAAGACAACCATGTTGGGAATGGGATAGTTCAAAGAAGAGCCTTGCAACTTGAACAACCCCTTCAAGTTTGTCAACAAGATATCCACATTGCTCTTGGTTAAAATTTGGAGAAGGCATCTTTCGCACTCCCTCAAGACAACCTTCTAAAAGCTTCAAGCATAAGTCAAGGCTCTCCATTGCACCAACGCCAACTTCTGCACAAGCTCCATTGCATTTTGCAAGACTAAGTACCTAGACATTAAGCATTACCGCATATAATAAATGCAAATTAAACTCATCAACTAAGATGCAGGCTTTCCTTCTTTGACCATTTCAAAAGAGCACTTCTAGTATACTAATCTTACTAAGCATGCACACTTACAACCGGCTCAATTTAGTTAACCAAAACTAAATAAATAAGATGTGTTTTAAAATGACATGAGCATTGCCCTCTGCAGCCTCAATAACTATGCTGGAAGGACTATTCAAAAACTCCCGCTCTTCCATGGTGAAAAATGCTCAAAAATCTGAGCATGAAAAAAGCCCCTGAAGCTAAGAGTGCATACATCATAAACTGCACACTGCAATAAAGTTTGCCATCAATACCTAGGATGCAAAGATGAAACAGGACTGAACATTCTTGGTTAAAGCTTTACCAAAAAGAAACAACCGTCGAAGGATATTGAGTTGAATCTTATAATCTGCGGTGCTCTCAAACCGTTCAGGACCAAAATTCAACCTTCAAATTATGTCCCGAATTTCTCAGCAACAAAAGAAGTCAGCATGTACCTCCAACAATGGAATCTGCTACTTAATTTCTAAGCATATTTCCCGGCCAAAGCTATTGACGTGAGGCCATGCCAGAGATTAGCCAAAGAAACAGAGTCTCGTCAAAAGATACCCCTTCTCTAAACAGTCTACACTAATGCAGGTATAGAACTCGCATGAAATGGCCAAATTCAGAGTGAGCTAATCGTTCACTTTGGTTCAAGAGAGAACCAAACTAATACCAGCAAAGACCGAGAAAAGTGCACCTTACTTATAGACGGTTTGCACTCAACACGACTTTCAACCTCAGATTGCATACCTCAACACAAAAATGCACAGACCTCGCATGCAATGTACTTCGGGAAAGAGCCCAGCATCCAGAAGATTCGCCACTTCAGCATCCAGCTCTCTCAAACCCACGGCAGACCTCCAGCAACACCTCCAAACTATTTTCAAATCTCCAAAAATCAAGTCCAAAGGCTAACAAGTTGACCCAGATTCTATCAACAGGTCCTCATCCAATGGATAGCAACGCACACCTGCAAGATGGAGTCGACACAAAACCGAATTGACATCCATATGACGCTAGAAGAGAATGGCAGGAAGCAAAAGCAAAAACGTGACATCCATGCATGAAGAAAAACTACTCAAAGAATTCATAGATTCTGTATAAGATCAAAGGTTGCAGAGCTCAATAACAAGAATGAAGTCCAGATTCTCACCACACGGCACCGAGGAGAGCAAGCACAGAGCTGTGCGGTAAACTTTGGTGTGGAGTCTGTTCAACCACAAGTTACAAATCAGTATCCATGGTCTCAGAGGTTGTAATCAAGTTTCAAACTGCAGTGTTCGAGATGAATGCATGGAAATTCTCGAACTACGTAAATTACAACAAATTGCAACCCACGGCCTCAATCATCCGCAGTCTTCCATCGTAACACACTACGAGGAACATTACCGGTGTCTGCGGGGCTACACACTTTGGGAGTGCTGCAAGTCATAGCCTGTCCAGGATAGAGCTGTGAAAGAATCAGCGTGTAATTCCAGGTACAGAAACGAAGCACAACTATCGTACACAAAACCCTGTCATAGCTGCACAAAATAAGACTTGGTTAACAGTTTACACATCATTTCAACAAGACAAAGAAGAATGGAAAGCAAATTCATCACCCTTGTGGCCCCAAGGCTTCCACGAAGCTGTATGAATCATTGAGAACCTAAGATTCCAAACACTAGTGGTGTGAATATTCATAACAGCACAGTAGTCACGATGGAGACTACAACTTCGCCAACAAGTCCATTAAAAAAATGGACCAAAATTAGCCAGTCTCGTAAATGGAACTCATAAGAAGTGGAGACTTAGATTCTCCTGCCTTGAAATGAAAAACTTCTGCTTAGCACTGGATGGAGACCTTGAACTCAACCAGCTATGGTGAGTCGACGAGGATCAACCCGAATGGAGAGAAAGCACTGTTCCAGGTTTTCATGGTGTCAACCATCACCGATCAACATCATCAACGATACCAATTTGGAACGAGCATGAAGAGGATGTTACATACGATCAAGGAAGAGCGCCATGGCCAAACGCTGATCGGTAGCTGAAGTCTCAAACGCCAAATCGTTCCACTCCAAAACAATGCTCGACGCTTGTTGAGAAGAATTTCTAAGATTTACTTAACTGAGGATCAAATAATGGAGCCACAAACAGCACCGTGGACTCACCGGAGCTGCTCTGGATCGCTATTAAAGGCAGTCTGAAGAAGAGACGATGGAAGGAAACGATCGAAGATGTGCGTTACAAACCCTAGCGAGGACACCATGCTCACCGACAGTACCCCGATCGCAGTGAGAATGATGGACAAAAGTCGGGAGGAGCCAAGGTAGGGAGACGATCGACTCCGGATATCAAGTAGAACAGTCCTTAGCATGCCGATCAATCTAGCATTGAGACGGTGATGTGACATCAATTGCACTTCCACGCAGAGTGAGCACCTTCTTATGATTACTCCACACAGAAGGGCTTCCACTAGGAAGTTGATTAACAAAAATGGATATTGATGGATCATGCCAGCTATGCACCGCGGCCCCCATTGAAACGGCAAGACATGTGTTTATAGACTGCCAAGTAGTCAAGCGAGTATGGAAGCAATTCAACCGCCTCATACAAACACACAATCTCCCGCTAATTCAGTTCACACTAGCCTATATATTGGAGGGCGCTGCGCTAACAGGACAGGGCCACACGAGCAAAAGCTTCAGCCCCAATTGCATAGTCACAGAAGAGACGCTATGCATGGGACCTACTCAAATGTATGCTATTTAGATCCATATGGTGTCACAGATTAGCACGTTAATGCGGAACAAAACATTTCACCTTGGAGTGGCTATGCATGGAGCATGGAGAACAGTCATACAAATAGGGGTGGCGGCTTGGAGAGGGATATGGAAGAATCCAAGAAAAGAGGAGCAGAGAATTGATGCATTCAAGGCAACGTGGGCTTCAACATCAGCATTCTGTTCATTTTAAGGTTCTTCCACGTGGAATTTCATACCGAATCAGGACTTTCTCCCTCAGGATTTGGCAACCAGATTCCAATTGCAGAGAACGACGCCACAGATACCCGTAATTCAGCCCATAGACGTAATCAACACCTAGTCGGCGAGCACAGACGACAATTTTAGCGCAGACGATCACAACTCAAATGAAGTCCTGCCAAACCCTCAAGAAGATACACCCAGGACTTCACCCAGAGGACAAACTCAAGGCGCAGATGGGCTGGAGACATACAACTTAGCCAGCCCAAATCACACTTAGGACCCAATCGTCTCGAGCGAAGGAGCGGATGACAACCTCAACCCTGAAGACAACCCTTGTTTTCAGATCAGAAGAAAGAATGCGGAGCAACAAGCGAGCCAAATTATGAGGCTGATCCTGCAGGAAATTGGAGAAGGGCAGCAATTAGAACCTGATACTAACGAGATGGACATTCAATTGCAGGACACCTTTCACGCCATCTACCACGACATCACGGGAGATTATTAGGATTGTAATTGCATTGCTTTGTTGATCCTTATTTCTTCTCGTGTTTTCTTTCCCAATTCTTGTTTCGTTTCAGACTTGCCTTTCGGTGACATTCCCCTTCCTCCCTTTGTTCTTCCCTGCCTGTTAAGGCGCTTCAAACTTCCTTGTATGGGTTTCATCTCTAGGCGGGTAATTCTTCTTAAGTGAGTACTAATTACAAAATTATGCAGCTCTTGAAGCGAAAAGTTGTACAAGTAGCAATGGATGACTAACATGTGGAAGTTGCACAGGTCTGTCCATCTGTGAGTAAGGTAGGAAGCTCTACCGGCACTCCTTGAAATTGCCTTATTATTCATTAGAGAATGGACATGAGGTGATCCTTGAATGGGCCACTTTAGCAATTGAATGAATCCAAAAAAAATTGTTTTCCTAATGTAAGAGCCAATCATTGTTTTTGATTTTTGCACATCTCATTACAAGTTGCAAGGGGATGGATTTTGGGGGACTATCATTCACAAATAGGTGCCTATGCCTCAAATCTTTGAAAATTTATAAGGAATTCAAAAATGCTTGGAAAAATACAAAACCACTTGTGTTAGGTTCCACATCTATTTTTCTTTCTCTAAAAAATGGTGTAAGAATAATATGGTCCACAGAAACCTATGGAAAAGGAGGACCAGCCCTTAAAGGATTGCTCTTAGAGCTTCCTACCCTACCTATTTCTCACTTCAGTCCCAAAAGTCCATTGTTCCTAAGTGGGACAATATGGATTTGGGGCAAGGTCCTTATGGGTGAAATTTCTAGAGTTCTATTAAAACTTCTTTGTGAGATAGAGAAATTGAATACCTTTTTGGATATTTATAAAAAAATTCAATCTAGGTATGCTCAAGAGTCCAATTTCAACATAGAAGGTCCAATTTCAACATAGTGGGCAATAGAATATTTTCACCAAAGCTTGAAATAAAAATTTTGAATCTTTTTTCTCATAAATTATAGTTTTGTCTTTATGGAAAGCTTTGATTCATTCCATTTGGATTTGTGAAGTAAAAGTTATGGAGTATTTTGTTTTGCAAGCAACCCAAGCTACATGTTTTAGAAAAAATAATGTATAGGATTTGTTTTCAAGCTTCATTTTCACATTTCTTCACAAAAAGAAGTTCCACAAGCCACAAGGTTAATGTTGATTGTTAGAACAATCTTACCATTAGGATTAGTATGTTCTAATTCCATCTTAAAGCTATGAATAATTTAGTTTTTCCCTCTACCTTGTACCTATTTCTATATAGTAGTTTGTTTTTTCTTATCAAAATATGAAAATCAAGAGAGTTTTGTCATGAAATTTTCCAATTCTTTGACAAAATCCTTTGGATTCAAAATAAATAGCACATAGACTTTAAGGCAAGAAGATTCAAAATCTCATAAACTAGTTTTCCAAGGTGCTACAAAATCATGTTTTGTTCACTTTGAATGCATTTGTCATGCAATCTATGTGTTCCAAGTTTCTAAAATTCCTTTTGCACACTCTTGTATCAGTCTATTGCAAGATCCTTTGCTTAGATATGGAAAAAATTCTATATACATTTATTTTTCTCTTTCCTCTAGAAATGGTAAATTTTGATTAAAAAAAAGACCTTAGGACATTGGAGGTAAGTTAAACCATTTGCAAACTACGTCTATTAGGGATTTAGTTGTCATCTTTACCAAGTGCAAGTTGTCCAATCCTAGGAAGGCAGTCAAATAATTTTCCAAATACATACAAGGAGGCATTTTCTCAACTTCCCAAGCTCCTAGTGGTCAATTTCTTCACAATATGTAAGAGTTTGAAAGATTGTACCAATTCATTCAACATTTGTATCCATTGTCTCTTGTTTAGGAATTTAGTTAAAACAAGAGGTTTTTGAATTGATTGGATTCTAAATGCGTCTCCTATTTAGGAATAGGTGACGTACTCCTTGAAGTATCTATGACTATCATAGATGAAATAGATAGCCTTAAATGAACAATTTATGGACCTCCTATCATATGAGGGTTGTCAAGGATCTAAGATGAATCCGAGGTTTTGTTTGCATCTCACCTTTGTTCTAAAATTTATTATTCTTTTCCTTGGACACTCTCCTTAGTTGCTTCTGAAAGCATCAAGCTAAGTTTTTGGAGTGGATGGTTGGTGTTTTTGCCTTTTGTTGCTGACCAATTTACAGCCATGGCTGGTGCTTATCTTGGATCGTATGTGACACCTTGCAATATGTGGTAACAATTTCATGAACAAGTACTGAATAAATTTAACTTCCTGACGAGCAAGACGTCAAATAAGTTTCAAAGCTAAGTTGCTTGGACCAGCAAAAGAGGTCACAACAATCATCCGTTTGTGAATCATCAAGTGATCAGGCATCTCGTGGTTCACTCACTCAGTTGCTTTGATCAACACAACTGTCAGCAAATACTAACAATTCAATTCAAGAGCAAGCACTGAATTGTATTCACTCAGTCTCATGCTTGGGGCAAATGAGTGAGTTTCAAAGGATGGGTGAAAGCATTCTTATGCACTTCTCCAATTTTGATATTTCCAAAGTGTATCACGGCAAGCAATTTGTGAGGTTGTTTCTAGACAAATGGAAATGGGTAGTGTTGCTTTACCAACTCATTATAAGATATAAATGTACCCAACATTTGCAAATAAAACAAATTATCATCATTGAAGTACAATTAAAAAAAAATCTATGTTGTACAATAAGATTAGGAAATAACAATAAAAATACATTAGAATGTTCAACATCCCTCACATCCATGGTTACAAAATAGTATTAGAAATGGATCTCCATGTAGACTTGCACTTAGTATAAAACATTATTCATCCTTGTGTTGAAGATGCATCATTGCATGAATCAAGTATGAAGGAATCCATCAATACTTTGATGTTCATGTTAATTTGTATTTTATAAATTTTGATTTTTGAATTTAGAATCCATGGTCATATACGTGACTTTCAAGTTGTCATAGGCTTATTGGTTATCACCAAGATATCCTTTTTCTTTTGACCTACAATTGTTCTAGAGGCATGATTTTGAGGATAAGAGAGGAACAAACAAAAATTCTAAAAAGTGAATAATTTAGAGGCCTAGCATGAATCATGTAAATAATACAAATAGACTATTGTGGTGTTATCAATCCAATTTTGTTTATTTGTATTTTAATCTTGTAAGAATGTTGCATTAGAAATTAGCCGATGGATGATCTTCTACATTATTGTAGAAATCAAGAATGCACCTATTGATTCAAAAATCAAATCACTTTTGAGTAATCACTATAGTTATAGGTTGGTGGCCTTGTAGGGGCAACCTTAAAATGTTGCATGAGACGATAGAGAATTTTGTAATGGACTAGAAGACTGAAAATAGTGTTTTTTCTTCCAATTTTTATAGGGAGGTGCTTAGATATATTTTTGTTGAAATGTTGTTGAATATTGCCTCATTTTGGTATTTTTAACTTTTCTACAAAACAAGATGCATGATCCACAAAACAATCACGAAGTAGTATATGTTGATACATTATTGACCCTTACACTTGTTACATACTTGATTCATGTAAATGATCCTTTTGAATATGTGTCCGACTAATGGAATGCCCGATGAATTGACACTTATCAAGTCTCGTTCCTACTTCAATTTGAAAAAATTGAGAATTCTTGAAATCCAATAGTTTATTCCAATTTGAACTTGGAGCCTTTTCAACTTTTTGTAGAGTATTGACATTCAAATTTTAGAATGACAAGGTAATATTGTGCCATGATATTTTTAAAAATTATTTAAAGTTATCAAATATCTTTAAGTATTTTTAAGAATCATTCTATATTTTTATGATTTTTTTCAACTTTTAAATAAAAATTCACATATCATGACATCTCTAAAAAATTAAATATATAAATTTCAAACATATATAGTTGGAAAATGTAAGTAGGAAAACAAAGAACTTTGAAGTACATAAAATTGGGTGACAAGATTGTTCCTTTAGGGCTAACATAATACATGAATTTTTTTTAAAGAAATTCATGTAAATAGTCCAACCTATTTTTTCCAAGATTTTTTCCTATAACCACTACTTTAGGCCTCTATACGTAGCAAAAGATTCATTCACTATACATGGCCTTATTTGTTAAAATGAGACAATTTGCACATTTTGAGACTACAACCCTAAAACAATTATAGTGATTTATCCTCGAGTCAAGGATAAGATGAGCCTACAACCTTTGGGAAATCAAAGGTTTTGATATATATTAATACATTGAAATCTCAACTTACCAAATAGTCTTAAAATTGAACAGTTATTATGATTTATCTTCGAGGCAAGGATAAAAATGAGACTACCAAAAGTCTCAATATAACGAATATGGCCTTATACTACAATTTGTAGAGACACTTTGGATAGCTATTGAACCAATGTAGAGGATTAAAGAATCCACAATAACATTTAAAAAGATAAAAACAATCTTCCTTAGGGTCCGTAATGAGAAGAGATGTCATTTTGCTTTATTAACCTCTAATGTGTCTTTTTTTATCAATAACAAATTAATGAAGCACGTGTGGAATAATTCTTGATTTGTTGTTTTTTAAATAAATAAAAATTCATTGATCCAATAAATATAACTATGTGTGTAGAGAACAAAGGGTTCACAACCATTTCCTCCTCTAAATCATTTCCTCTAAATAATGCAAATATGCTTCGAGGTGTCAATTTGTCAATGATGATGTCTTACGTAGAAGGCTTCTTTATCATGTACATAGTCTTTTTGCATAAACATCTTGATGGATGACAAAAGAACTTCTATGTAAGATAAAAGTAGAATTATTCATCTTGGAATTTTGTGCAAAAAATTGGAAAAGGGAAATCTTGCACAAAAGTTTGACCTCCATTGAGTATAAAATATTTTATAAACTAGATGATATATATTGTATGAAAAAGAAAAAATTTCATGGTAACCAACTTGTCTTCAGAAGATTAAAATAATTCATTACAAACTATGAAGTATATCTACTTCTTTCATTCAATAATTTAAACTCCCTTCTAATTATCTCCAAAAAAAAAAAATGAATTTAGAAAAAAATTTAAAGTAATATAATCTTTATTTGAATTGAAATCAAATGTTCTTACACATACATAATGAAGAAAGAGAGCAATTAAAGTGAAGGAAGTATAATTTTGACCACATAGATATAGAATCTTCAAATTTTACCATGGAAAGAAGATCCAAAACTCTAGAATGAGATCTTGAATTTCCTACAATTCATCATAACAAGTAATACAACTACAATTGTAGTCCACAAAAAATGAAGATGTACTTTAATGCTCATGGCTCATAGATCTAACCTTGAAATTGAAAATTGTAAGAAAATTTAAGTTCCCAACTTCATTTGGAATTGTCACCACACTTGAACCTTCTAAAATCTAGAGTAGTCTAAGAACATAAATTCTCCATTTGCTTTAGCAAGGCCTACAACCAAAAATACTCTTGCAAATTTAAAGAGACAAAAAAGACAAGTTCCTCACTTCCTTTATCATGATTGCCAAACTTGAACATCCTTTTAAATTAATAGTGGCCAAGGGAGAAAAATTCCTCATTTTCTTCAAAAAGACCACTAAGCTTGAAAAATCTCTTACAATAAGAGTGATTAAAGAATACAAGTTCCCAACTTATTTGGGGAAAGGTTGTAAGGCCTCCCAATTGAAAGTGGTCAAGGAAGACAAGTTCTCCACTTCCTTGGGCAAAGTCATCAAACTTGAACATTCTATCAAATCCAAAGTTGTCAACAAGGACAAGTTTCCCACTTCCTTGGGCAAGGCTACCAAGCTTAAACACCCACGCAAATCAAGGGTGGTCAACAAAGACAAATTTCCAACTTCTCTTGGCAAGGCTATCAGACTTGAACACGCTGTCAAATGGAGAGTAGTCAAGGAAGATAAGTTTCCCACTTCTTTTGGCAAGGCTGTCAACCTTCGACATTCCATCAAATTGAGAGTAGTCAAGGAAGACAAGTTTCCTACTTCCTTTGGCAATGCCACCAAGCTTAAGCACTGCAAATGGAGAGTGGTCAAAGAAGACAAGTTTCCCACTTCCTCTGGCAAGGCCTCCAAGCTTGTACATTGATTCAAAATGAGAGTGGTTAAAGAAGATAAGTTCCCCACTTCCTTTGGCAAGGCTACTAAGCTTTTACATTCACGTAAATTGAGGGTGGTCAAGGAAGATAGGCTTTCCAATTCCCTAGGCAAAGACATCAAACTTGAACACCATGCCAAATTAAAAGTGGCCAAAGAGGACAATTTTCCCACTTCTTTAGGCAAAGTCGCCAACCTTGTGCATCCATCCAAAATGAGAGTGGTTAGTGATGATAAGCTTTCCACTTCCTTTGGCAAAGACATCAAACTTGAACACCATGCCAAATTAAGAGTGGCCAAAGAGGACAAGTTTCCCACTTCCTTAGGCAAAGTCGCCAAGCTTGAACATTGTGTCAAGTCAAGAGTAGTCAAATAAGACAAGCTTCCTACTTCCATCGGCAAAATTGCCAGGCTTAAGCATCGTGTCAAATTGAGAGTAGTTAAGGAAGACAAGTTGCCCACTTCTTTTGGCAAAGCTACCAAGCTTGAACACTGTGTCAAATCGAAAGTAGTCAGAGAAGACAAATTTCCAATTTCTTTAGGCAAGCTTCCTAAACTTGAACATCCACTTAAACTGAGACTACTCAAGGAAGACAAGTTGCCTACTTCCATTGGTAAGGCCACCAAATTCGTACACCGTGTCAAATCAAGAGTGGTCAAAGAAGACAAACTTTCCACTTCCTTTGGCAAGGTTGCTAGGCTTAAGCATCGTGTCAAATTGAGAGTAGTCAAAGATGACAAGTTTCCCACGTCCTTTGGCAAAGCTACTAAGTGTGAACACCCACTCAAATCAACAGTAATCATGGAAGATAAATTCTCCATTTTGTTTGGTAACGTTTCCAAGCTCTCACATCCACTGAAATTAAGAGTAATCAAGGAAAATAAATTCTCCATTTCCATTGGCGAAGCTACCAAGCTCGAACACCCACTCAAATCAAGAGTGGTCAAAGAAGACAAATTTCCCATTTCCTTCGGCAAGGTTGCTAACCTGAAACAGTTATTCAAATCGAGAATAGTTAAGGACAACAAGTTTCCCACATCCTTTGGCAAAGCCTCCAAACTTGAACACTCTTCCAAATTGAATGTAGTTAAAGAAGACAAGTTCCCCACTTCCTTTGGCAAAGTCACCAAGTTTGAACAACCACTCAAATCGAGAGTGGTCAAGAAAGACAAGTTCCCCACTTCCTTGGGCAAGGCTCCCAAGCTTGAACAATCACACAATTCAAGAATAGTCAAAGAAGATAATTTTCCAACTTCTTTTGGCAAGGTTGCCAAACTTGAACACCCACTCAAATCGAGAGTAGTCAACAAAGACAAGTTTCCCACGTCCTTTGGTAAAGTCTGCATACTTGAACATTCTTCCAAATAGAGTGTAGTTAAGGAAGATAAGTTCCCCACTTCCTTAGGCAAAGTCTCCAAGTTTGAACAACCACTCAAATATAGAGTGCTCAGTAAAGACAAATTCCCCACTTCCTTGGGCAAGATCATCAACTCTGAACAATCGCCTAAATCGAGAGTAGTCAACAAAGACAAGTTTCCCACTTCCTTTGGCAAAGACTCCAAGCTTGAGCAATCACTTAAATCAAGAGTAGTCAATAAAGACAAGTTTCCCACTTCTTTTGGCAAAGACTCCAAGCTTGAACAATCACTTAAATATAGACTGTTCAAAGAAGACAAGTTTCCCACTTCTTTTGGCAGTACCTCCAAGATTGAACATCCACTCAAATCAAGAGTAGTCAAAGAAGATAAGTTACCCACTTCTTTCGGCAAGGCCGTCAAATCTGAACATCGTATCAAATACAAAATATGCAAAGAAGACAAGTTCTCCAATTCCTTTGACAAGGCCTCAGAACTTGAATAACCATCTAAAGTGGGAGTGGTTTCAAAAGACAAGTTGTCCACTTCCTTTGGTGATTCCTCCAAGTCTGAATATTCTTCCAAAGAAGAAGTGGTCAAAGAAGACAAGTTCTCCACTTCCATAGGCAATGCCTCCAAACTTGAACAATCTTCTAAATTGAGATTAGTCAAGAAAAAAGAGCTCTCCAATTCTATTGGCAAGTCCTCCAAATCTAAACATTTCCACAAATTAGGAGTGGTCAATCAACAAAATCCAACACCAACCTTCAAGGCTAATAGAAACATGATATTTCTAACCTCTATCAAGCATTGTAATTTTTCTAATGATATATAATATAACCTTCCATCCATTCAAGAACAATTTCACATACAAGTATGGAATGCAAAGTAAATGTTTAAACTAACTAAGACATTACTAAACAATCATGTAGATTATTGTTACAAGCTCTAAACTCATCATAAATGACATAACTCTTAAGAATAAGTAGTACTCAATTGTAATTACAAACCCAAGTAAAAAGACATATGCATCTTTATTGAAAAATTAAACAATGAAGACCGGCTCAAGTCAATAAGATGAAAAATACCTCTCATTAACATATACTTTAAGTATTGAAGTGCTGAGCAAATGGTGGCAAAAGTGGGACGCTCTTTGGGATTGCCAATCCAACATTTCTCAATCAAAGCCTTCAACATAGTTGGACAATCACTAGGCAATCCAGGACGATCACCCATCAAAACCAATTGCTTGATTTTCTTTGGCATCCATTCATCTTTGAAAGGTAAATCTCCAGTCAAAATTTCATAACACACCATTGCAAAACTATACACGTCACACTTGAATTTGTAATTCAAAACTCCTTCATTCCCTACAAGGCATCTAGAGTCATCCACACTTGGCTTTACCAATTCGGGAGCCATCCATCGATCGGTTCCCTCATTAAAAGTCATGGTAGAGTATGTGGCACTTCGCTCTTTTGTCTTAGAAAGACCAAAGTCCACCACTTTGGCCTGCACATATCCAGTCTCTAAGTCGGCAACTTTCACCATCTTCACAAGAATATTTTTAGACTTCAAATCTCGATGGATGATTCCTTTCGTGTGAAGGTAATTCACACCTTGAGCAATTTGAAGCATCAAGTCTATTGATTCAGAAATGGAAAATGGAGGACAATCACTATGCTCCTCCAATCTTCTTTGAATCAAGGCAAACAAATCACAATCCATCAATTCCATAATAATGGAACAACTCCTCTTAGTCATTGTACTACAAAACATGGAGGTAATATTCGGATGGCACAATTGGGATAAGATTTCCACTTCCCTCAAGAAGAATGGGTTCTCGGGACCAAAGAATGTCTTCTTGGCAACTGGAGTTCCTAACCACATCACCTTGAATACACTAGCACATGCACCTCTTCCCAATTGCACTTCATGCCTACCCGAGACCACCCAAGAAAACAATTTGCAAAGAATATTGCCCTCATCACAAGTGGGATTGGAATGAACATTCACAAGTTTGTAAAGAAGATACTTTGCCAACTCTGAAGTATCCAATGCTAGTATCACTTTCTTGAGTAAATACTCCTTATCCACAATGGCCTTCACCTTCACCATTTCAACTTCATCTTTCTTAAGCGTATCCACTTCAACCAAAGTCAAGCCATGTTGCATTGCTCCACATTCCCCTTCCAATAACAAAACCTTGCACAACTCCAAATTGAATCCCAAAGATGACACATACTCTGCCACACTTATAAGGGTCATTGCAGCTTCTATCCAAGCAGATCTTGAACATTCAACAAGGAAATCTTCAATTTGCTTTCCCAAAGCCAACAAGAGCTTGAAGATTCCAACCCACTTGGTAACATTCCAAGAAGGATCAAGACAACCATGTTGGAAATGGGATAGTTCAAAGAAGGGCCTTGCAACTTGAACAACCCCTTCAAGTTTGTCAACAAGATATCCACATTGCTCTTGGTTAAAATTTGGAGAAGGCATCTTTCGCACTGCCTCAAGACAACCTTCTAAAAGCTTCAAGCGTAAGTCAAGGCTCTCCATTGCACCAACACCAACTTCTGCACAAACTCCATTTCATTTTGCAAGACTAAGTACCTAGATATTAAGCATCACCGCATATAATAAATGCAAATTAAACTCATCAACTAAGATGCATGCTTGCCTTCTTTGACCAATTCAAAGAAGCACTTCTAGTATACTAATCTTACTAAGCATGCACACTTACAACCAGCTCAATTTAGTTAACTAAAACTAAATAAATAAGATGTTAAGATGTGGTTTGAAATGACATGAGCATTACCCTCTGCAGCCTCAGAAACTATGCTGGAAGGACTATTCAAAGGCTCCCGCTCTTCCATGGTGAAAAATGCTCAAAATCTAAGCATGAGTACGGCCCCTTAAGCTAAGAGTGCATACATCATAAACTGCACACTGCAATAATGTTCACCATCAATACCTAGGATGCAAAGATGAAACAGGACTGAACATCCTTGGTTAAAGCTTAAAAAAAGAAACAACCGTCGAAGGATATTGAGTTGAATCTTATAATCTGCGGTGCTCTCAAACCGTTTCAAAACCAAAATTCAACCTTCAAACTTTTCTCAGCAACAAAAGAAGTCAGCATGTACTTCCAACAATGGAATCTGCTACTCAATTTCTAAGCACATTTCTTGGCCAAACCTATTGGGGTGAGGCCATGCCAGAGATTAGCCAATGAATCAGAGTCTGGTCAAAAGATACCCCTTCTCTAAACAGTCTACACTAATGCAGGTATAGAACTCGCATGAAATGGCCAAATTCAGAGTGAGTTAATCGTTCGCTTTGGTTCAAGAGAGAACCAAACTAACACCAGCAAAGACCGAGAAAAAGTGCACCTCACTTATAGACGGTTTGCACTCAAGAACACGACTTTCAACCTCAGATTGTTCACCAATACACGAAAATGGACAGACATCGCATTCAATGTACTTCGGGAATGAGCCCAGCATCCAGAAGATTCGCCACTTCAGCATCCAGCTCTCTCAAACCCACGGCAGACTTCCAGCAACACCTCCAAACTATTTTCAAATCTCCAGAAATCAACTCCAAAGGCTAGCAAGTTAAGTCAGATACTATCAACAGATCCTCATCCAATGGAAAGCAACGTACACCTGCAAGATGGAGTCGACACAAAACCGAATATACATCCATCTGACGCGAAATGAGAATGGCAGGAAGCAAAAGCAAAAACGTGACATCCATGTATGAAGAAAAACTACTCAAAGAATTCATAGATTCTGAATAAGATCAAAGGTTGCAGAGCTCCATAACAAGAATGAAGTCCAGATTCTCACCACACGGCACCGAGGAGAGCAAGCACACAGCAGTGAGGTAAACTTTGGTGTCGAGTCTGGTACACTACAAGTCACTAATTAGTACACATAGTCCTAGAGTTTGTACTCATGTTTCAAACTGCAATGTTCAAGATGAAGGCAAGAAAGTTCTTGAAAATTCCTGAAAATTCGTAAATTACAACAAATTGCAACCCACGGCCTCAATCATCCGCAGTTTTCGTCATCGAAACAAACTACCAGGAACATTACCGGTGTCTGCGGAGCTACACACTTTGGGAGTGCTGCAAGTCATAGCCTGTCCAGGATAGTGCTTGGAAAGAATCAACTTGTAATTCCAGGTACAGAAGCGAAGCACAACTATCGTACACAAAGCCCTGCCATAGCTGCACAGAATAGGACTTGGTTAACAGTTCACACATCATTTCAACAAGACAAGGAAGAAAGGAAAGCGATTCCATCACGATTGTGGCCCCAAGACTTCCACGGAGCTGTATGAATTTCCAAGCACTAGTGGTGTGAATACTCGTAACAGCACAGTAATCGCGTCACGATGGAGTGCAACAAAAAGACACCAATTCTCCAAATCCTGATCATCCGCATACTGCCACCCAATAGTATAGAGAACAAGGTGGAGACTACGGTGCACAGACAGCTACTTGCTACTCCGGCCACCAAGAAATGGAACCCATGAAGTCGGGACACTTCATCCGAGGTTCAGCTGGAGTACATCCCTCAATCGAAATGTACATCTGGTCAAAGAAGCAAGGCACACTATCTACCGACATAACTTTGTCCTCTCAAAACTACTGCATACGGGTCCAAATAACGCATTCCTTGGTGCGATGGAATCCTCTTCCATTCGCCAACAACTCTATATAAGAAATGAACCAAAATTAACCAGTCTCATAAACGGAACTCACAAGAAGTGGAGACTTAGATGCTCCTGCCTTGAAATGAAAAACTTCTGCTTGGCACTGGATGGAGACCTTGAACTCAACCAGCTATGGTGAGTCGACGAGAATCAACCCGAATGGAGAGAAAGCACTGTTCCAAGTTTTCATGGTGTCAACCATCACCGATCGACATCAACAACGATACCAATTTGGAACGAGCATGAAGAGGATGTCACATACGATCAAGGAAGAGCGCCATGGCCAAACGCTGATCGCTAGCTGAAGTCTCAAACGCCAGACCGTTCCACTCCAAAACACTGCTCGACGCTTGTTGAGAAGAATATCTAAGATGTACTTAACTGAGGATCAAATAATGGATTCCAAAACAAAAGGTGAGCCACAAACAACACCTTGGACTCACCGGAACTGCTCTGGAACGCTAATAACGGCAGTCTGAACAAGAGACGATGGAAACAAACGCTCGAAGATGTGCGTTACAAACCCAGGCTCACCGACAGTAGCCTGATCGCAGTGAGAATGACGGAAAAAGTCGGGAGGAGCCAAGGAAGGGAGACGATCGAATCCGGATATCAAGTAGAACAGTCCTTTGCAACAGACTCTACAAATTCCATTGAGAATTGTCGTTCCCTCTTATTTCGCAACCATAATTCCATGTGAAATCAGTCCCTTGTTTGGGGCTGCCTAGGTTCTTCTAGCTCTTTGCTCTCTGTTCTTTAGCTTCACTTGAACTCTCGTTCATGCTTCACGGAACGGAGCGTGCCGATCAATCTAGCATTGAGACGGTGATCACTGCAGCTCCGGCTAATAGTTCTCCAACTTTTCTCTACTTCTAGTGGTGGGAAGGAAGGGATTTATATTCCTGAAGTTTCAGTGCGACTGTGTTGCTGGAGAGGATATTGAGAACAAGCTCGAGACTCAAGACTCAGAGACTCAGTTTCTACCCCGGTAAAGAAAAGGAACCCATGAGGTCGGGACACTTCATCAGAGGTTCAGCTGGTGTACTTCCCTCAATCGAAATGTTCATCTGGTCAAAGAAGCCAGTGACGCCATCTACCGACATAACTTTGACCTCTCAAAACTACTGCATCCCGGTCCAAACAACGCATTCCTTGGTGCGATGGAATCCTCTTCCATTCGTCGACAAGGAATTGACCATTCTCATTAATGGAACCATGCTTACCAGAAATAAGTGGAGACTTAGATGCTCCTCCCTCCAAATGAAAAAAATTCTGCTTATCACTGGATGGACACCTCGAACTCAACCATCTATGGCGACGCGAAAAGGATCAACCCGGAAGGAGAGAAAGGACTGCATGTTCCAGGATTGCATGAAATCAGCAATCTTCGAGCAACATCAACGTACAACGACATCAATTGAAATCGAGAATGAAGAGGACGTCACATACCATCAAATTAGGCGAGCGCCACGGCCATAAGCTGATCGGCAGCTGGAGACTGAAACACCCAACCCTCCCACTCCACAACACAGCCTGACGCCTTCACGAGCAGGGAGAGTATCTCAGATTTGCTGAATCCAGGAAAATCGAATTGCAAGAGGAAAGGAAAACCCAGCATCCGGAAGAGTACGTGACGACTTCGTCGTCCAGCTCTCTCAACTCCAGACCCGGTGGCGACGATGGTGGGGTACCCGTGGTCCGGAGTGGCAATAATGGTACCAATTGTCGCAGCCTGCCCACGTGAGGACTAGTATTGTGTAAGGACGACGCCAGGGAGACAGCGAGTTCTTACGAGAGCCGCTCGGCCCACTCCATTGACTGGCACGACTTGTACTTCTGAAAAAGAATACCCCCGGCCTACGGTATGGCCCAGTTCCATGTGCCTGGACACGTAAGGTAGAAGCACGTGAATGTGACACTTATTCAAGATTTGCAGATCTTAGGGGTAGGGACAAATTTGTATTCTTTTCGCGCTTGTATGAATATAATACGAATTTGTGTGGACATGCACCTACTACTATGGGCAATGAACTACCACCAAAGTAGACATAGAAACATTCAAAAGCAACAAACCCTATGCTTGTCGCGGCCTCCGGTATGGCCCAGTTCCATGTGCCTGGACACGTAAGGTAGAAGCACTTGAATTTCAAGATTTGTCGTCCAGCTCTCTCTCAACCCCCACACCTGGTGGCGACGACGGTGGGGTACCCGTGGCCCGGAGTGGCAATACTGGTACCATTTGTTGCAGCCGGCCCTCGGGAGGCGCTCCATTGACTGGCTCAACTGGTCCCGGCCTACGGTATGGGCCAGTTCCATGTGCCTGGACACGTAAGGTAGAAGCACTTGAATTTCAAGATTTGCAGTGCAAAAATTTTACAAAGTCAAAAAATCTTACGGGTAGGCATAGATTTCTATTTTTTCGTGCTTGTATGAATATAATACAAATTTGTGAAAATAAGTGTGTAGATGCACCTACTATGGACAATTAACTACCACCAAAGTAGACATAGAAACATTCAAAAGCAACAAACCCTAGCCCCATCATTGTGATACATTCATGGAAACTCACATGTCAACATTCGTTTCACCTATGCTTTAATTTAGGGCCTATTCTAGGCATCTACGAATAACTCCTCTTACATTTGGGTGCACCCATTTTATTCATGGTAGAACCACCCATAGTAAACCATGTAACCCTTAAAGGACGAGGTAGTCACCATGGAAATCATTGATTTAGGTATCATGTGAATTGTTGGCTTGAGAAATGTGCAAAAGCACTAATTGGAAGTCAAACTATTGTAGGAGACCTTCCCTTTTGACACAAAACGTGGAAGATGAATAGTTGCATTTTTATCTTACATGGAGAGATTCTTTGTCATTCATTGACTAGAAAATGCCCTAAGCATCATTTATGGGTTCAATCATTCTACACATGTTCTATGGATTTCCATGTTGGGTGTGAGTGTACTAGATCAACTTTTGGCTTCCACAATTCATAGAAATTTCAATTCAAGGCATAAAATTACCAAAATATTTGCAATCCCCATGGTTTCTATCTTCTTATATGGCAAAAAATTTACATTGCCTTAAAGTAACCACATCTTAAATCACACGCTTTCTAAAACAACACAAGTTAAATTTTTGCTTAAAATGTAGTTCCACTATTCATGACAATTTATGGTTGGTTAGCCTAAACCCTATTTTCAAACTACAAAAATTTGTAGTTTATTCAAATGGTGTTGAAAAAAACATTCTTAAAGAATCTAAAATCTCTTTCTAGATTCCAACAAGATCCATAAAAATAAATTAATATAATGATTCCAAACTTTGCTTGAAAATCCATAGAATCCACATTCCAAACTTTGCTTGAAAATTTATTCCAACTTGGGTAGGAAATACATGCACATTACAAGTTAGGTACGGATCCATGGTTGAGAATGGGTGATTCCACTATAATAAGTGTTTTGGCAAGGTTTTTGCTTGAGGTAAAAACATCCAAGATTAACAATTTAGCAAAGTTAACATAAAGGCCTACAATCCATGAGATCATAAGAAGTTACCCCAATCTTCAAATGTCTTCCAAGGGGTCTTTTGAAACTTTAGAGGTTCAAGAATAATAAAGTATATTGGAATACAAATGTCAAAGCATTATTGTCTCTTTTTTTATAGATAGTACAAAGCATTCTTATTTGTTATGCTTCAAAAAAAAAAAAATTATATCTAAAAGTCATATATTTGTATATCTAACCTTCCATTCTAAAAAGTCTAAAAGTACTATGGTATTAATTTCAAGGTGATGACTTTTCATGTTGCAAGTTTTGAACAAAGAGTGCATCACTTGTTACAAATTAAGCTAGAATAGTGACAATGTAATCATTAAAATAAAGCTTATGCTAATAACTCATTCGAACCTATTTTGTTATTGGATTCCTTTGGATTTGATTGGTCATTCAAATCCAAATTCAATATATTTTTCCATGCATCTATAAGATACTATCAAAATAAAATTTGAACTACAAGTTTGATCTATCATGAACAACCATCAACAATTTAGTTCAAATTAGGAACACTAAAATTCAAAGAAATTATATGTTGTTGATAAAAAAAATTGCATCTCAAATATGAACATATATTGGAGATTTCAACTATAGTATCTATGATTATGTGATTATTTGGCATATAACCAAAATTCAAGAAACTTTAGGTTGTAAACAAATTGTCTTTATGCCTTTTCATGACAAGTTATTTTCATGTACCTTATGTAGAATTTTTTTTGTAAATCATGTAGCAAAATTGAAAGCATATCCAAATTTTAGTAAATTTATAAACCAATATCTAAAACAAAAAGATATCTTCAAGTATTTAACTAATATTCAAATAGTTGAAAAAAAAAAGAGTCAAGGACAAAAAGATTCATTTTTCACTTTGACCTTTCCCTTGTAGTCAATTCTTCACCAAGTTTAAATCTAACTATATAATTTAAAAGCAATAAAAGTGAAACGAAATGTATTAAAATTTGAAGTATAGACTATAATTGCTCTTCATTCTCTCTAACCCATGCCAACAACAACTTTATACCTACAACTTCCAAAGAATGTGCCATGCTCATCAATGTTGATTTTGTTCTAAACCGCTTTTTAGAATCTAGAAGAACCTCAATTGATCAAGCAAGCACCTTATAGGTTGAGAATAGATTAGTGTTAAATTAGTGGTAGATTGTTGTGGATTTAAAGCAACTTCTAGAACCTTCTAATTGTGATTTTTTTTGAGCTAATTGTGATTGCTTATCACAATGAGCTCAAAAGAGGCAGTAACTACCTCATAACCATAATGTCCTTGATTCTTTCTCTTTCTCTATTCAAATGTTTGTAATCTTTTGTCTTATTTGAGACATCCAAAATAATAATTTTTTTATAAAGATCAAAATTCAAATATTACAACAGCAATAGTCCAAATTTCTAAATACCAATACTTTGTTGATTTCCACAACACCAATGATGCTTAATTGAAGGTTTGGGGGCCCAATTTGGGGGACAAGAGACTTTGGCAAAAGAAATTCTTTCATGGATATTGAAGCCCTATAAGCATTTGATTTTTACTAGAAATCATTTTTTATTGATATTCTTTGGCTATTCATTTGTAATTATAATATGAATATAAAAGAATTGGAAAATATTGAGTAGCAATTTGGAAATATGAATGTGCAACTATAGAGCATTGGTTTTCTAATTTGAGAATGACTCAACAAAAAAAATATACACCATGATATTCAACACTAACATTTATAGTAGGGAGATTTCAAACATTTTGACCATTTACTGGATTATGTATGAATTGTTTAACTTTTGATTTTAGAATTCATAGTAATTTCAAATTTTCTTCAAATAATGTAAAATTGTTACAACTAACAAAAGATATATAACCACATCTCTAAAAAATACATATAAAAATCCTTATTCATAGATATATGCAAAATGAAGTGCAAAAAAACAATTATATATACTTACGCTCAATCTTTGAGGGTTAAGAATCTCTAAAATTCAATTGATACAAAAGTCTTAGCAATTGTGAATTCTTTATACTAAACTTTGGAGGTACATGTTAACCAATAGACAACATTGAACTTTGTATATGTTATAAAAGTTCTAAAGACTTGGATTCTTTAGATGCCTCATTGGATGCAAAGTAGGCCCTTTCAACTTGGATATTTTTCTCTATCAAGATTCCAATCCGAGTGGAGTCCATGCAATTGGATTGGATGTTGGTTTTTAGCATCTATTGGATTGAATTTCATCCTTGGAAAACCTTGTTGTGTATTAGTCATCCATGGGGTGTAATTAAACTCTTACATCCAAGAATTCAATTTGTGTATTGAATCAAGGAATCACTCAACGCTATCTAATATCACACTTTCGGTTCAACATTGTAAAAAAAACAAATTCCATCTGCAAGAGGCCCAAGAAAATAGGAATATTCTTTTTCAAGATACGTAGGGACTCTATTTAATTTAATGCATAAAGCATTGTAATTCGTCTTGTTAAGAATGATTTTGTTATGGACTTCTTTCATTTTTGGGAGCAAAAGGGAGCCTTCCAATAATAGAAAATAATATTATGATAATTGCTCATTTAGTGGATATTGTGAGAATTTGTCATGTTGTATTTGCATTTGATTGAACAACTTGTACATGTCAAGTTTGATTTCTTTATGTTAATTTTACAAAAAGGGTGATACTCAATGGAAGACAAAATATACTAGGATCTCAAGTATGATACTATTTTGAATTCCAACATGATTAAAATGCAACATTGGCATATTTTCATGTTGTAGTAAATGGATTGTGAAAAGTAGTCATTGAGATTCCATGTCCATAGTTCATCAAGAACTCCAAAATATCAATTGATTTAAAATTAAAAACATAGTTAGATTTAAAGTGAATGATGGGATGTTTTGGTAGAAACATTTTGTACCTTCACTTAGATTGAATGGAAAAAAGCTTATTGTTGAAAGTATACCACAAACAATTGCAATTGTAGGGGAGTCAAAAAAGGCAATAGAAAAGTTTCAAATGACTTTGTTCAAGCACAATCATTATTGTCCTAATGGATATTAATATGTAAACTTTGAAAATTTTCCCTTTTTGTATAGGTACGGCATTTTGTTAATAATATTTTTTTATATATTTATAAATAATTATAATATTATCAATAGGATTTTCAAATATAGGATATACACATATGGATTGTGGTAGGGATTGAAGGATGCAATGCTACAAGAGAATAGTATCATATGTCAATAAAGTGTAGGAAATACAGTAGTGTGGGCATCATATAGGTATTTTTTAAGTGTTTGTAGTTGTTGTAGTGTATTTTCAAGGCATTGTTTTAAATATAAACCAAGAATAGAAAGCTAGTGGACATACACTAAATTTTGGTTTATGAATGAATTGTGGAGTGTTTGCAATTGTTGATGGTGTATATTTGAAAGTGGCAAGCAAATAGTGTGATATTAAAGTAATTGCATTTTACAATGACAAAAGATAAAATGATACAAGCAATTAGAGTAGTTGAACCCAAGACAATGTTAGTAATATATGTAAAAGTTTGGAGTGAAGGACAATGGAGACTATAATCCATCTAAAAGTAAGCTTACACTAGTGCTTGATACAACATATCAACTATATACTTACTTAGAATAATTAGAGGTACCATGGTTTTGAAACACACATTTCAATAAACAATTGAATGCTCTTTGGTTAGTACACTTAGCCCCATGCAAAAATGTCTATTTTTTGTTCTATTTCGTTACCAATTTTATAATTTAAAACAATGGTTTGGAAATATTCACCTTAAAGAGCACTTTGAAATGTTTTATTCAATATTATTTTCTATACATGGTGTACATATTCACTAAAGATGAGTGAAAATTACTTTGTTTTGTTTTTTAAAAGTAAAATAATGAAACATCTTCTCGATGTTGGATAATCTTCATATATTTTTGGTAGATATAGGTGAAATTGTTGTGAATTCTTGAAAAATAAGTGATATAAAAATCATATACAAAATATAATTGAAGATTTGAAAATTTCACCATTGCTACATATTATAGTGTAGAATAGAGGTTTCAATCAACATGCAATTGTCATTTGAAAAACATAGAGAACGACAATTCTATTGGAATTTCTGTAAGGTGGAACATCTAAAAGTAACATTTGTCGTTCTTGAACACCTCAAAAATGGCCTTAAATGATCACTCTCAAGATTCAAAACTACCATAATCAACTTTTTAGGAGCAACCAATGAGTGGTGAAGAGTTCTATAAAGCAACCAATGAAAGTTGAGACATGTCATGATTCAAGGGTGTCTATTCAAGGTGAGTGTAGTATTAACCCCTAAAGGACCTTTGTCCCTTCGAGGGACAAATTGGATTTTGGGTAGGTACCTATGGGCTGAAATTTTATCATGATCCTTCGAACCTTTTTTTGAAGATAGAAAAATTGATGAGCTTCATGGGAATATAATTTTTTTTCAATTGATGCCCGGGAACGAAAGTTATGCCCAAATATGCTCAAAACAAGGGAGAAGGGGCAACAAAAAATAATTTCAAAAATTTTAAATTTTTTTTCTAAATTTTTTTTCTCATAGGTTATATTTTTATCTATACGGGAAGTTTTGCTTCATTGCATTTGGACTTATTATGAGAAAGTTATGGACAATCTTGTTTTTCGGGAAGTTAAAACATCTTCCAAAAAAAACCCTTATGGAATTCATTTCTGGATGCAATTTTTACAATTTTTATGAAGAAATTTTTTTCATGATTTTTTTTGCTTGCTAGAACAATCTCGCCATTGGGATTAGTGCATTTTAATTCCATCTTAAAGTTATTAATAATTTAAAATTTCCTTCTTTCTCATACCTACTTCTACTTAACAATTTTTTTAAGCATAAAAATTAAGTTCTTTTTTTGAAATTTGTATTCCCTAGACTCTCAATTCAATTTCGCACAATAAGAAATTTAAAGCTCAAAACTCTGTAGTGCAAAGAATTTAAGTTAAAAAAGTTTAAAGTCAAATAATCCAGTCCCGCAAGGTGCTGAAAAAATTGCTTCTTTCACTTTAAATACAGATATCTTTTAATCTACATGGTCAAAATTTCTGGAATTTTTTCCACACATTTTCATACTAGTAAGGTATAAGATCCTATGGTTGGATGTGTATAAAAAATAATATTCAAATTTTTATACGCTTTGCTACAGAAATGGCAGTTTTGAATGTTTTTTGGCATAAATAAGGCCTTGGTCCTTTAGGGGTTAAGTATAGGCTACTCTATATATTCCACTTCAAAAGTTTGTAGAATACCACTAGAGTGTGGGAAAATTACAAAACCACTTCTGTCGCATATGAATTCTCTTGAGTTCACTAATAATCTCATCAACTTTTGGGGGTCATTCAAACTTCAAGACAGTGGTACCAGAAAAAGTGTCTGCAACAAGGAATTGTTGTACCAGCTTGAAACGTCATCTGGACTTGGACAGACCCCATAAACGGATGAATGAAAATCATTCGTGTGGAGACTGTTCGTGACTTTCATCATTCTCCCCGGTTGTGAACTTGCTGGCTAGTACTCCGTATCAGGGCTCTTCTTTTTTTTTCATTTTTGAAGTGCCAAAGCGGCTATATAAAATGTTATAGTGGTGCTCCAAATTTCAACATTCATCCACATGTTGGATAGCAAATATCACATTATAACATATCTTATGTCTATAATTCGGATTTTGTCCACAATCTAGCAATCTCATCCAAAAACTTGGATGATTTTAGTGGCATTTTTTAGCCCAATTTTTTTAAGGTGCAATTTGGCACTAGAAAGCCAAAAAATCAGCCCTACTCCATATTACCTTGGACACTCCAAAATATTCAAATCTCTCTAACCTTATTCTATTGAGGAATAAGGTGGAGGCACCTATAGCCAATCATTTAAGCAATTTTGGAGCAGATGGTTAGCTCTATGAGGTGGTGGAAATCTTCCCTTTGTAGGAAGATAGGAAATATGGAGATTGCAAACTTTTCAGAAATTTATTCTCAAAATTGAAATTATTGTGAATTTTGGGAGCTAAAAAATGTTCTTCATTAATAGCCAATGTCAAAAGTCTTCCTATTCTAATCATTCAAGAACTACTTTCCCACTCACTACACTAAAATTGGTAAATAGTGTTGGGTGATAATTAGTGTCATTCCCTGGTTTTTACCCCCAACACTATTTTCCAACTTATGTGTAAATAGTGTTGGGCACTTAATTTGTGCCGCCTAAATCTAGCCCTACCTTGGAAACCTCAATTTCGGGAACCACAATTTCTGCCCCCCGCCCCCGAAATCTTGGCCTTCCCTGGAAACTTTACTTTTGGTCTTCTCTCTCGCCGTGGAAGTTTTCTCCTTCCCTGGAATTTTTGTTTTGTTTGCTTCGCAGCGATTCATCCCTTCCCTGGCGCATTGCAATTTCAGCCCATTGTGGTATTTCGTTTTGGTTAGCCTTTGCCCCTCCATTTGCAATTTCAGTTTTGGGTTTGAGTTTTCCTAGGGAGCGCAAGGCAGTTTTGGAGAGCTCCTTGAAAATTTCAGCCCGCATTGTGAGCTTTACGGGGGGGTGGGGGTGGGTGGGGGGGTTTATAGTCCACCGATTCCCGCCGATTCCATTGCCGCTTGAATTTGAATTTGAATCTTCCGGTGCCCCTAACTTTCAATTGAGGTATGCAATTCAACTTTTCATTACACCATTGGATTTCTCTTCCTCTCTTCTATTTACTGTGAAAGATTGTTTGGTTTTTTTGGTCGCCATTTTTTTAAAACCATTTTTTCCTGGATTTTCTAGCCCGGCATGGACCGCCCTCCGCTTGCTGATCTCAATGCTTCTCCCCGACGCCTCCAACAAGTTTCTAGCATTGCAACTCGACGAGCTGTCACTGCTTGGATGGTGGAGGACGTCGCCATTTACGGTGAGCATGGCCTAAATGTTCACGTAATTCAAGCATTTCCAGAACATTTCCGTGGACAGCGCCCTGCCAACCTTGTAAAAGCCGGCCGATGGTGGCAGCAACGCCACCAATTCGATGAGGACAATGCAGAAAATGCAGCCCAAGTCACTGCATTCTCGTGCAGCCGCAACCGATTGGGCATAAGGCGGCGCCATTGTCCAAAAGCCAGACCAGGCCGAGGCAAGAAAAAAAGTGAATGGGTACAATATTTGTACCCACTTTTACTTGAAGAATTCAACCGCCTTCGAAAATCAGGTGTAAAGTTTTCTTCTCTTCTTCTTCGTGAGTTGGCCCTTTCCATTCTCGTAGCTCCCGAGTCCAATTTCACAGCCCAATCTGTTGACCCAAAGGATAACATTTTGTTGGTTAACAAAATTATCCCGAATTGGATCAATCAATTCATGGAGAACCACAACATAGTCCTCCTCTCCCAACATGGCCGTTTGACTTGTAGTCCTCAAAAAGAACTTCAAATCGAACAACAAACCGCCTATCATTTGGGGGTTTTGCAAAGGGGATTTGCATCCGGGGAATTTGATGAAAATCTAATGGAAAATTTGAATGAAACCCATTTTGTTGTGAATCTTGACAATGGACGCACTTTAGGGTTTCGGGGGGACACAACAGTCAAATATGCTGAAGTAGTTTCGGGTGGGGAGTCTATGACTATGGTGGTTTGTATTTCAGGAGGCCGGCGTACTATGATAGAAGCTCCTATGCTCATTTTCACAAATGAAAATAGGAGCTACCCTATATGAGGTCTAATTGATAATATTCCCGGGGTGTCTTATAGGTCGGGCCCTAAAGGGTGGATGGACCAAACCATCTTACCCAAATATTTTTTGGAAAATCGGGCATATCAAGTCGATCTTCATCACCGCATGAAGATCATATGGCTTGATAATTGTACCGGCCATACGGTGACCCCTAGGTTGGCTGATGTCCTAGCAGCCAAAAATACAGTCTTCAAATTTTTACCTCCTTGTTCTACTCACCTTTGCCAACCAGCAGATACATTCTTGATTTTAAAGATCAAAGATGCATGGACAAGACGGTGGGAAGCCAAAAAAATTCAGTTGATACAAGAAAATGCTTGGCAAAATGCACCCCGGGCAGATGGACAATGGTCAGGGAAGTTGACCAATCTAGGGAAACGTTTTTTCCTACAATTGGCTGCTGATAGTATAGAAGATGTTAATAGAGAGGTGGATTGTGACAACATCTCCTATGCTAGAAAAACAATGATTCGTTGTGGCTTGGCATTAGGACTTGATGGATCTTGGAGTGTTGGACAATTATTTCCACATCTCCAAGACATTATTGCAAAACATTTGCAATACTTCCAAGGGCAAGAAGTGCCTAATTTAAATAGGGCAGTTTAGAGATCTTTTTTTTTCAGTTTTTACTGTTTTTTCCCTTCAATTTCTGGCCTACAGCTACGACTATTATATTGTACTTTTGACTCTTCCTATATTTTGCAATATACACACATTATGAAAAATTTCAGCATTTCACCATTTCATTGTTTTTTTGGGCTTTCCAGCATTTATTTCAGGATTTCATTTAACTTTCCAACTTTTTAGGATTTCATTGTTTTTTGGAAGCTTTTCAACATTGATTTCTGGATTTCAGTGTTTTGTTGGGCTTTTCAACATTCATTTCTGGATTTCATTGTTTTTTGGGGCTTTTCACCATTTATTTTAAGATTTTAGTGTTTTTTTGGGCTTTTCACCATTTATTTCAGGATTTTAGTGTTTTTTTGGGCTTTTCACCATTTATTTCAGGATTTTAGTGTTTTTTTGGGCTTTTCACCATTTAGTTTAGGATTTCATTGTTTTTTTGGGCTTTTCACCATTTATTTCAGGATTTCATTGTTTTTTGGGGGCTTTTCACCATTTCATTGTTTTGGGGGGCTTTCAACATTTATTTCAAGATTTCATTGTTTTTTTGGTTATTTCACCATTTCATTGTTGGTTTTGGGGCTTTTCAACATTCCAACATTTCAGCATTTCAGCAATTCAGCATTTCAGCATTTCAACATTTCAGCATTTCATACACTAGATTTTCCCAACCATTCCAACTTCTATATTTTGTTACCATCTAAGACTAAATGCACTCTTCTACAAATTCTGAAATGACGGAAATTTACTTCAAAGATAAAATAGTGTTAGAATCGATACAAAAAGATTTAACACTAAGCGTGCACATCGCTATTAGTGTTAGTTGGGATAATTAGTGTTGCCAACACTATTTACCAATTTTAGTATAGTGCTGCTTTACCAACTCATTATAGAAAACATGAATGCACCCAACATTTGCAAATAAAACAAATTTTCATCATTGAAATACAATTAAGAAAAAAAAGTGATGTTATATAATAAGATTAGGAAATAACAATAAAAATACATTAGAATGTTCAACATCCCTCACATCCATGGTTACAAAATAGTATTAGAAATAGATCTATATGTAGACTCACACTCAATATAACACAAAAGAAGTCCAACAAATTGATATGTGTACACATTATTCATCCTTGTGTTGAAGATGCATCATTGCATGAATCAAGTATGAAGGAATCCATCAATACTTTGATGTTGATGTTGATTTGTGTTTTATAAATTCTAATTTTTGAATCTAGAATAGTTGATTGTATATGTGACTTTCAAGTTGTCATAGGCTTATAGGTTATCACTAAGATATCCTTTTTCTTTTGACCTACAATTGTTCTAGGGGCATGATTTTGAGGATAAGAGAGGAACAAACAAAATTTTAAAAGGTGAATAATTTAGAAGCCTAGCATCAATCACGTAAATAATACATTTAAACTATTGTGGGGTTGTCAATCCAATTTTGCTTATTTGTATTTTAACCTTGTAAGATAGTTGTATTAGAAATTAGCCGATGGATGATCTTCTAAATTATTGTAGAAATCAAGAATGCACCTCTTGGCTCAAAAAACAAATCATTTTTGAGTGATCACCATAGTTTTAGGTCGGCGGCCTTCTAGGGCCAACGTTAAAATGTTGCATCAAAGGATGGAAAATTTTGTAATGGGGATGTGCTTAGACATATTTTTGTTGAAATGTTGTTGAATATTGCTTCATTTTGGTATTTTTAACTTTTCTACAAAACAAGATGCATGATTCACAAAATAATCACTAGGTAGTATATATTGATACATTGTTGGCCCTTGCTTTTGTTACATACTTGATTCATGTAAATGATCCTTTTGAATATGTGTCCAACTTATGAAATGAAGCTTATCAAGTCTCATTCCTACTTCAATTTGTAAAATTTGAAAATTCTTGAAATCCAATTTTTTATTCCTATTTGAACTTGAGCCTTTTCAACTTTCTGTAGAATATTGACATACTAATTTTAAAATGACAAGGTAATTTTGTGCCATGATATGTAAAAATATTATTTAAATCTATTAAATATCTTTAAGTATATTTGAAAATATTCTATATTTTTATATCTTTTTTCAACTTTCAAGTAAAAGTTCACTGTAAATTTAATCACATATCATGACATCTCTAAAAATTCGATAATAGAATTCGACAACAAAATTCGGAAGCATTGAATTAGAAAAGATAGCCATCCTTCTCAACACTTTCGTTGCGTTTTGGGTAGCTAACCCCACAATGATATAAGTACTCATTTATTTAGTTTGAATGGCTAAGTCTCCAAAGGTGGCACTAGATAAGCCCATGGTTTGCCACCCTAAATGGCAACCTTTTAGGGACCTAGACCTATACTAAAGGGACTTACCTACTTTAACTCCCTTAGTTGGCCCTCTTTTGGCTCCGAGTTAGACTCAACTAGTCTATCTTATTTACTTGACTAGAAAGAACTCAAGGCTCATCAATTTCAACTTGGTAGTAACACTAAGATCCCACTTAAACACTTAAGTTATCAAATGATGAACTTTGCAAGCCTAGAGATAGTGCCAAGTCACGCCCGATTTATCCTTTGAGTACTCTTCTGAGGCATGGATGATCAATCCATGTGTAGACAATGGTCTACTTCCAAAGGGCATTTTTGTAAGCTTGTGCCACTATCTTGCTCTCACCTGAGTAAGTCTGAAGCTTGAAAGTTAAAAGGGTTTGGTCCTTTGCAACTTTCAAGCCAAAGCCACTATTTTGCAGCATCTTCAAAATTGATTTACGTATCATTCAATCCTCTTCTACTGATTAAATATCAATGAGACTAAGACTCATCTCATAGTGCTAATGTCAATTAAGAGCTAACTCACATACAAGGAGTCATTTCCAACATTGTAACTTTATTTCAAAACAAGTTTACAATAGACAAACGCATAAATGCACTATTTACACAATTGTTGCGTTTCTCCTCCACTAACAAAAGTTGATGTCGTCATCAACTCCTACGCGACTTTTTGTTGGATTGCCTACTTTGTTCAAATCAGTCTACCACTTCCTTTGCATGAACCATATCTTTGGCATTCACCCAAGTTGCTTCCTTTCTTGTATAGCTGTATGTTTGGCTTTGTTGTAATTAAACTCAGCCAAAGCCAAATACTCCGTCCAATCACTTTGGTCAGCACTCACATAATTTCTAAAGTATTGATTCAAGACCCTATTCATCCTCTTTGTTTGTCCATCTATTTGAGGATGAAATGCCTTATTAAATGAAAGCTAGTTTTCATTTTCCTAAATAAGTGCCTCCAAAATGTACTTGTGAATTTAGGATCTCTATCAGAGACAATCACCCTAGGCAATCCACTGTACCTCCACCAAGTGTTGAAAAAGAGTGTGGTTGTTTGAAATGCAGTTGCTACTCTTGTTGTTGGCGCCATCCTAGCCAACTTGTTAAATCGATCTACCACCACGAAGATAGCATCAAATCTTTGTGACTCCGGTAAGCTAGTGATGAAGTCTATGAAAATACATTCTCATAAATCATTTAGAATGGACAAAGGCTTAAGTAATCCAACTTGTTTTTTGTATAAAACTTGGTTGGCTTGACAAGTGACACACAAGTCTTTACATAGTGTGCAATGTCTTCTTTCATCTTGAGTATATAGAACCTCTTAGCCACAAAACTTATGTTGGCTTTCTCACCTCTATGATCCGCAAGAGGCTTATTATGCTCCTCCTTCAAGATTTGCAACCTCAACTTACCCTTGGGGACATATACTATATTGCTTGAATTTGAATAAGCCTTGGCATAATCGAATCTCCTTTATTTGCTTGCTAATCTTCAAATCACTTAAAAAAATTTTAACCTCTAGATCTTTTATATAAGCCTTCTTTATTCTTCTAGCTAAGTCACTTTCCCCCTCATACATTAATCTTAGTATTTGAGTAGAACTTCGTTTGAATTCATCCTTTTGGCTAAAGGCATCGGACACCACATTTTCTTTGTCTAGTTTGTGAATCAAATCCACATTCATAAGAGCCAAGGTGTCATACCACCTCAATTGTTTGGCTGTTACTTCAACTTGGCTCTCAAAATACTTCAACGACACATTATCGGTGAACACCTTGGTTTGATAAAGACCAAGGTAATGTTGTCATGTCTTCAAATAATGTACTACTACAAACATCTCATTTTCATGCGTTGACTACTTGGTTTGGATCCCATCCAATTTCTTGCTTTCACAAGCAATAGGCCTCCCACCTTGCATCAACACTCTCTCAATTACAAAATCACTTGCATTTGTGTGTACCTCAAAAGATTGATCAAACTTAGAGAACTTCAACACTAGATGGGAAGAAAGTTTGGCCTTGAGTTCCTCGAAGACCTGCTCACATGGCTTAGTCCACATAATGGCTTGTTTCTTTTTCAACAAATTAGAGAAAGGTTTGGCAATCTTAGAGAAGTCTCTAATGAACCTCCTATAATAATTTGCAAGTCTAAGAAATGACCTTACACTTTTTTGGATGGTAGGTGGTTTTCACTCCTTGATTGCTTCTATCTTCTTTGTATCTGGCTTGATCTTGACAACATATGGTCCAAAAAGTCAATCTCTATTAAACCAAATTCACTTTTCTTTCCATTTGCATACAATTCGTGTTCCCTTAGCCTTTCCACCACAATTTCAAGGTGCTTGGCATGCTCCTCCACCATCTTAGAGTACACCAAGATGTCATCAATGTATACAATGACAAATTCATCCATCTCTTGATAGAACATGGTGTTCATAAGGGTAGTGAATGTTGAAGGAGCATTGCATAGACCAAAAGGCATCACCAAAAACTCATAGGATCCATATTGGATCCTACATGCTGTCTTTTCAATGTCTCCAAATGCAATTTGAATTTGATAGTAGCCTGACTTCAAATCAATGCAGTTAAGTACATCGCCTTTGCCAACTGATCAAAGAGGTCATTAATTCGAGGTAAAGGGTAGTTGTTCTTAATGGTGATCTTATTGAGCGCCCTATGATCAACACACATGCAAATTTTTCAATCCTTCTTGTTCACAAACAAGACTAGCGCTCTATAAAGTGACTTACTCTTACAAATGTATCCTTTAGCCAAAAGCTCATTGAGTTGGTTTTTTTAACTCTTTCAACTCCCTTTGATTTAATTGGTAAGGTGCCTTGGATGGTGGTTGTGATCCAGGCACCACCTCAATTTTGTGATCCACTTCTCTTTCAGGAGACAAGGCATCATACAACTTTGTTGTCAAAACACCCATAAACTTATGGATTACACTTGTTATACATTTTGGAGGAGAATTGGCCTTATTAGCCAATTTCTTCTCCCTTCCATCTACACTAACACTCATAACTACTAGGAACTTAGTATCACTAAGCTCTTCCAAAATTACAAGATGGATTTGAGTCCCCAACATCTTGGGTGACTTAATTATCTCTAACTTTAACTCTTTGCCATCTACATTGGTAACCACCTTCAAAGACGGATGCCTTCTTATGTCTATTTTATAAGTATCTAGGAAAGTATTTCCTAGGATGAGATCTACCCCACCCATATCAGACATTGTAAAGTCCTCCACAAAGGTAAACTCCCTACAGTTGACTTCCACATTTGTTGCCACCTTGTTTGTCTTGTGCGGCTTGCCTTTGGCAAACTGCACCTTGATGGGTTTGCAAGACTCTTTGATTTGCAAGCCCAACTCCATAGCAAGTCTTGGACTTACGAATGAATAAATTGTGTCTATATCCACTAGGAATGAAATATTATGCTTACTTATGGACTCTTTTAAAAACAGCAAGTAAGGACTTAATTTGGGTTGATTTACCTTAGCTAAGAAGCTACCTTGAAGAACATGCTCTCCAATATGAGAGCATGTATTTTGAACACTTACTTTAGGCTTGGTGCAATTTTAGAACAAATGGCCATTCTCTCCACAATTGTAACAAGTCATTTGGCTCACATCCTTTTTTATTTTATCACCCTTTTTGTCAGTGCCCTTAGCTTGTCCTTCCTTTGGCCCACTTGACTTAGCTCCATCCCCTCCATGCTTGCTCTTTATCCAAACATGATGCCTCAATTTACACTTGGAATGTTTGCTTGACTCACCTGTTGAAGGCCCATCTTTGACCTTTTTATTTTGTTTTTTGTCATCACCAATATTTTCAACAAGCTTCAACATTTCCGCACAAATCTCTGGAAGTAAGGCATTCTAAACAACGCACGTTCTACCTAATTTTGCAATCCATTGAAGAAAATAATTTTCTTGGCTACCTCATCTAGCCTTGGAAGCACATTCGAGTGTGCATTAAACTCCCGCATGTATCCCCCAAAACTCCCAATTTGCATGAGTCTCTCAAGTGCCACTCCATCATAAATGTCTTGATATTCTAAGGTAAAGTGGTCGCTAATGCATTTCTTGAAACCAGCCCAAGTTAAGTTGTCCATCGCCTCAGGACTTTCACTATGAAAGTAAGTCCACTAAAGCAAAGCATGATCCTTGAGAAAAGTCACCGTGATGGTGATCTTGTCTTCTTTAGGTGCCCTTTGAGCTTCAAAGTACAACTCCAACTTTACCAAAAAGTCCTTTACTTTGTAGGCTTTGTCAATGCCTATGAAAGAAGACGGCATGTTGGTTTTGCACAATTTGTGAGAAAAAGAGCTATGACCCTTTTCCTTTAGTTTTTTAATTTCACCTTGCACTACCTGAAGTGTTTTAACAAGTTCTTCAAACATGAGGTTACGTCCCTTTTATTTGTGATTACGTCATGGCTTCCCGAGACTAGTAGTGGTGTCACCTTCTTTGGCACTAGTTTCAACATTCTCTTCCTCAATAGGACTCAATTTTTGTCCCATTTGCTCCAAATGAAGAGAATCCTCTCCTTGAGTTTCCTTTAAAAAAGACTCATTAGCCTCTAAATCTTGACTAAGTGTTTGGTACCCTTATCTTGAAGCTCTAGCTTCACCTATCTTGGCTCTTATTATGGCTTCAAGATTCACTGCACACCAATGTAGCCCTGCTCTGAAACCAAGTGTCGCAACCCAAATGACACTTTACAGCTTCTAACAGCTCACTAGGTTCACCACAACCTGTTCACAACATCACTTTGTCACAAACTATCCAACACTACACATATCAAGTATACACATATCAAGTATACACAATGTTAATCCACATTTCCAACTCTTTTTGCCAAGTTCCAATCACCGGAACTACTAGCATACATTCCCTTTGTATTACCAAACATGCTACTTAGTAACATAGGGTGGAACTTCCACCTTAATGTGCAAGGACCAATGGTGATACTACTCACTATGGTCTTAACCACCCTTGTATCTCACCCCACTCCATACTAGTCCTTTTGCATTTACTACTCATTCACTAAAGATAACCAATACTTACAACTTGGGACACATCCAAAGAGGCCTAGCAAGGAGCGGAACTCCACCCAATCAATACCATGAGACACACACAAGTGTCCCATGGTGCCTTGAAGTGGTGGTGAAGTCACCACCAACAACTATAAGTCACCGGAACTCACCAAAACTCCAAGAGGGAGAGAGGAGGGAGACCAACCCTTCCTATAGTACTCTCTATGGTATTTTGCAGACCCCCCATCTTAGATTGAAGGACAACCCCAAACACACTTGAGTTGTAGAAGATCACCTGATTCCAACTCAAATTGCCAAGTTATGTCACCATTTGGACTCCCGAACTTCCAACCAACGTAACTTTGCGCTTAGAGATCCAAATCCAATATATGAGACAATTTTAGACATCTAGGCAACGAGTAGATGACTATAGACTACTCACTCATCTCATTTAGACAAGTTATTGCAAATTTATGGCCCTCCAAAAATTTGAGTTCGTTGGGGGAAGCGTCATGCCTTCACCACGGCTCTTCTTTTGACCATAACTTTTGACTCATGTCTTAGAACCTCGTAATGCTTGTCATTTTAGATATCTTGTGTTCATAGCTTTTCAATGATATGTTACATGCCATACTTTCTTATGAGATTCATTGGGAATCCCTTACACTTAGCCCTCAAGTGTCCCAGTACCACTAGGACCTAGTCAACTTTGGATGGCCATAACTTTTGCCTCACAACTTTGAATCATGCGTTTTTTGTGCCATTAGAAGCATATTGTCAAGAGCTATCTAAGAATGTATGATACTCTATCATCAAAAAAGGGAGAGTTCACTCCCCTTTATGTAAGATAAAAATACAATTATTCATCTTGGAGTTTTGTGCAAAAAATTAAAAAAGGGAAATCTTGCACAATAATTTGTCCTTACAAGATTAAGTTAATTCAATACAAAATATGAAGTATATCTTCTTCTTTGATTCAAAAATTTAAACTCCTTTCTAATTATCTCCAAAAAATAATTTAAAAAAATTTAGAATAGGAATTTAAAGTAATATAATCTTTATTAGAATTGAAAACAAACATTCTTATACATACATGGTCTCGGGGAGGACACTTCCCGCATTTTAGAAACCTACGTGCGGCAGAAGATAGACTAGATTTAAATCATTTTGGGTAAAATTTATAAGAAACTTACATATAAATTAGTGAACATTAAAAGTAGCATGTCCTTTATAAGTAATATAGGTAGCCGGAAAATATGGTCCATTAAAATTTAGGTAGATATAAATTAGAGGCAAAAGAATGGGATCCAAGGAATTAAATTTAGTAGGTTTAGTTAATATTCAGCTACAATACTAGTCAGATACAGATACTATATAAGTCTAGGGTATATCTAAAGCATATCTTGAAGTCAGTGGATGAATGAGCTCATTTCAATCCAGACTTTCTATTAAGCTTTAGTACTTTAGTGCGTTTTCAGTGTAATGGCTAGTGGAAAATGTGCGCACGCACGATGTGTAGTGAGTTTGACAAAATTTGAACTTGTGATTTAGGGCGCGGAGGTGTGGTGAAGGGATTTCGGATTCTTTGTAGAGGGATCTTAGGTAGTTTGAATGGAGTCGAGGTACTTGCAATTGGTCAATGCAGGCACGATTTCTATGAGGTTTAGGATTTAGGCCGAATTGAAGAACGCTGCGAAATGAGTGTGTGGAATGAGAGCTGCGGTTTAGGATTTAGCATTACATATCGATTCTTCCGATTGTTGTTGTCGATTCAGTTGTGGGGTCATCAATTTAGATGCCTTCTAGGAGGTTTAGAGTTTTAGTTCCAAGCATTTTTGTGAACTCCTTACGTGCTTAGGGTTGGATTGGAATAGGGTTCTCGGAAATTAAGTCATGGCCACTACAATCAAGATTTGGACAATGGAGGACGACTTTGGTATTCTAACTTTCTACAACAAGGTCAAGGTTTTCCAAGACAAAACCTATGCATCACTGAGGCTGCATTTGGAAGAGAAATCAGCGCTAGAATGGCCATTTGACTTTTGGGACAATGGCGAGTGCTGCAGAGTTCCGCAAAAAATGCAATCCTTCAGCGACATGCCTACGAATGTTTTTGTTTTGCCATTGGGTCTTACAGTTTTAGAAGAAGCCTCTAAACGCCGGCGCTTGGATGATGCTGTAGATGAGGATGCTTGCTGGTTGGATAGAATCCAAGTTATGAGGTGGCGCAATGGGAAGTAGTTTGGTATGCTGCACTGCTACGGCAACTTGTGGACTTGCTTGCGAGGTTGGAGGAAAATGGGAAGCGAAAAGCTTAGAATCCACATATTGAGGTCATGTTGCAATATTACTACAAATATATTGGACAAGACAAATTCAAATATGATCATACTGACAACAAATGGATTGACATCGATTGCATTATCTGTACCGTGACCTTGGCGTATAACCCTAGAAATGAGGTCTACTCTCTAGATTGAAATGATGCAGAGCATTTACGTCAGTTCTTGACTGATAGAAATGCAAGATGATTTTTTGTATGGAATGTGGATACAGTGCTTTTGCTTGTACAATTGTAGATGTCGAGGTATTTTTGCACTAATCATTGCACTAATCATTGCACTATATTGTCCCTTTGCTTCATAATATACGCAATGCATGTTTGAAAATGTTTCGTAGGTTGTGTCTTTGCTTTCGAGAATCGACCAACTCTGGTACAAGTATATTCACATGGAGGAGATGTTAGAAAATTTGCTTGGAGCTCGACAAATCTTTGAGCGGTGGATGACTTGGAAACCTGATCATCATAGTTGGGTTGCGTATATTATATTTGAGCTTGAATACAACAAAATTGATCGGGCAAGGTCAATCTGCGACACATTTGGTAATTTGAGACTTTTAACCTATTATGGAAGTTGGAGTTCAAATGCTGTACTTGATCTGTTTAGGGTGTAGCATTCATAGCATTTCATTGTAGTTCTTATTTTTGGCCTTGTCATACTGGTTGTCCCTTATAATGTGTTCCACTCAACTTTCTTTGCTTTGGTTTGAAACATGTAGGTACGTAGAATGTCACCCTAGTAATAAAGCTTGGATTTGATATGCAAAGTTTGAAGTGAAGAGTGGTGAAATTGCCCAAGCTAGATCGAATGCATGTGCTCTAATGAATTGGCTTGCAAAGCATGACTATGGACACACCGCATATGAACTGTTTCTTCAAATGCAATAGGAAGGCATTAAATTGAATGCATTCACTTATGCTATCATTTGGAATGCATGTGCAAGCATTGGGGCTTTGGAGTGGATGAAGGAGGTTCACAGGCATGTTGTTGAAATGAAACTTCAGTTGGATTTGTGTGTTTGCAATGCACTTGTTCACATGTAAGGTAAATGTAGCAATTTGGATGATGCACGAGTGGTTTTTGAGAAGATGGAGGATCACAATGTAATCCCTTGGAATGTGATGATTAGTGGACTTATTGAACATGATTGTGGATATGGTTGTGCATATATGTGGAAGTTTGGGTGATGCACAAGAGAGGATTAGGAATAGGTTGAAATAAACATTCGAATTCCCTTGAAAATTGAAGGTACAAGACTGTCCTAATGATGGTACTGGACTTGATGATTTTGAAGTATTGTGGATGAAATGGTAGATTTAATAATCGAACTTTGTCGATGTTTGCAATCTGGTTGGGTGCAGGAATTCAACATGGCCAGTGCCTCGAATGACCTCTCTAAAGTTTGGGTAGCACCATGTTATAGAGCCTAATTTTGTTTTCTCACATGCGGTGGAGGACATTAGAATGGCAGCAAGGTATTGTTGTTGTAGTTTTTGTATATGAGGCATATGTTTGTGTTCACGGTTCACAACTAAGCACATTTAAACATTGATGCACTAATTGATACATTGTTGTTGATGTGCATTCACATTTTCAGTACTAGTTTTAGATTCATAGTTCTGTGATGAACTTCATGTCGATGTTTTTAAACACATTTTGTATATAAAACTTCTTCAATACTTTTTCATTTCTAATGTCTTGCTTTTGATTCTCATTTATGCATGTATTTGTATTGAAGTATGCATTGTTATAGATGGTATACATTTTTCAGCTATAACTTGAATCCTTTCATTTATAAGGTATTTTCTAGTTACTTTTATTCTCATTATCTTTTTAGTTAGTTTTTTTCCTTACAAAGAAAATAGCCTCCAATAAATTCCTTTGACCTACATATTATAAGTAATGATAGATATGATAATATGGGTGATTTTTTTGCTTTAGGTAATGATAGGGGCCCTTTAAATGTTTTCTAAGAGGTAAATAACCCCCCCAAAAATACCCCACTGTTGCACATGGGTCCCCCAAACATACAAGGAGTGTCCTCCTTGAGTACATGGTGAAGAAAAAAAAGAATTAAAGTGAAAGAAATATAATTTTGACCACATGGGCATAGATTCCTCAAATTTTACCATGAAAATAAGATCCAAAACTTTAGAACAAGACCTTGAATTCCCCACAATTCTTCATAACAAATTATACAACTAAAATTGTAGTTTACAAACTTCCAAGATACATGTTAATGTTCATGGTTTATAGATCTAACCTTGAAATTGAAATTATAAAAAATTTGAGACATAAAATTTGAGATGTAAAATGAAAATTCCCAACTTCATTTGGGATTGTGACCACACTTGAACCTTTTGAAATCTAGAGTAGTCAAGGAACATAAGTTCTCCACTTGTTTTAGAAGGCCTACAATCAAAAATATTCTTGCAAATTTAAAGGGACCAAGAAGACAAGTTCTTCACTTCCTTTATCAATTACCATGATCACCAAGCTTGAACATCCTTTTAAATTGAGAGTAGCCAAGGAAGAAAAATTCCCCACATTCTTTCACAAGACCACTAAGCTTGAAAATTCTCTTAAATTGAAAGTGATTAAAAAAGACAAGTTCCCAACTTACTTGAGGAAGGACTACAAGGCCTCTAAATTTCATAACATTTTCTCAAATTGAAAGTGGTAAAGGAAGACAAATTCTCTACTTCTTTGGGCAAGGCTCCAAGGATAAACACTTACTCAAATTATGAGTAGTCAAGAAAGACAAGTTTCCTACTTCTTTTGATATACAGGGGGGACACTCCTCGTGTTTTAGAAACCTACATGTAGCAGAAAATGTAATACATGTAATACATCCTAAAATTTATTTATTTTTTCCAAAAAAAAATTATGAATATATTGTGCTACTTTAAAAGTTTATGTTCTGAATTATTGGTATTTTTTATGTTAATAAGAATTAGTTACAAATTTTAGAAGAAAAAAGATACATTGTAAAGCTAAAAATTACTTTCACACCCCTATATTATATTAAAAAAATTTGAAAAAATGAAAAAAAATTCTATAAAATAGCTTTCTATTGAAAGTTTATTTTGGTTGAATATTGATGTAATAGTCATTATCATGTGATCTCTATAAATATTTTAGTCCTAAACCATGCCATTTTAGTTCATTTTTCAACCTTTTCTAGATAACATATCTTATGTTATTTGGAATTGGAATTTTTGTCAATAGAAACCTTTAGTCATTGTTAAACAAAGCTCAAAATTTTAGGATGAAATTATAGTTTATTCCAAAGTATTCCGGGGTCAAAAAATCACTTCGCCGCACGTGGGTACCCCAAATGTAATGAGAGTGTCCTCCTCGTGTTTTGATAAGGCTGTCAAACTTAAACACATAGTCAAATCAAGAATAGTCAAGGAAGATAAGTTTCCTATTTTGTTTGTCAAGACTATTAAACTTCAACATTGCATCAAATTAAGAGTAGTCAAGGAAGACAAGTCCCTCACTTCTTTTGGCAAGGCCTCCAAGCTTGTACAATAATTCAAATTTAAAGTGGTCAAAGAAGACAAGCCCTCTACTTCCTTTAGCAAGGCTACCAATCTTATACACTCATGCCAATTGAGGGTGGTCAAGAAAGATAGGCTTTCCACTTCCTTTGGCAAAGTCATCAAGCTTGAACACTATACTAAATTAAAAGTAGCCAAAGAAGACAAGTTTTGCTACTTCCTTGGACAAAGTTGCCAAGCTTGTACATCCATTCAAAATGAAAGTGGTTAAGGAAGAAAAATTCCTTACTTCCTTTGGCAAAGCTACTGAAACTAAAAACCCACTTAAAATGAGAGTAGCCAATGAAGATAAATTCCCCATTTCCTTTGGCAAAGCTACCAAGCTCAAACTTCCACTAAAATAAAAAATAGTCAAGGAAGTTGAGTTTACCATTTATTTTGGCCAAATTGTCAAACTTGAACACATAGTAAAATTAAAAGTAGTCAAGGACGTCAAGTTTCCACTTCCTTTGGCAATGCCTCCAAACTTGAACAACCATTTAAAAATAGAGTCTTCAAAGAAGACAAGTTTTCCACTTCTTTTGGCAAAGCCACCAAGCTTGAACACTCTTTCAAATTGAGATAAGTCAATAACAACAAGTTTCCCACTTCCTTTGGCAAGGCTGCGAAGCTTGAACACGCACGCAAATCAAGAGTGGTCAAAGAAGATAGGTTACCCACTTCTTCTGGCAAGGTTGTCAAACTTGAACAACCACTTAAATATAGAGTTTTCAAAGAAGACAAGTTTCCCACTTCTTTTGGCAAAACCACCAAACTTGAACACTTTTCCAAATTGAGATAAGTCAAGGACAACAAGTTTCCCACTTCCTTTGGCAAGGCTGCGAAGCTTGAACACGCACGCAAATCAAGAGTGGTCAAAGAAGATAGGTTACCCACTTCTTCTGGCAAGGTTGTCAAACTTGAACAACCACTTAAATATAGAGTGTTCAAAGAAGACAAGTTTCCCATTTCCTTTGGCAAAGCCACCAAGTTTGAACACTCTTTCAAATTGAGATAAATCAATAACAACAAGTTTCCCACTTCCTTTGGCAAGGCTGCGAAGCTTGAACACGCACGCAAATCAAGAGTGGTCAAAGAAGATAAGTTACCCACTTCTTCTGGCAAGGTTGTCAAACTTGAACAACCACTTAAATATAGAGTGTTCAAAGAAGACAAGTTTCCCACTTCCTTTGGCAAAGCCACCAAGCTTGAACATTCTTCCAAATTGAGATAAGTCAATAACAACAAGTTTCCCACTTCCTTTGGCAAAGCTGCGAAGCTTGAACACGCATGCAAATCAAGAGTGGTCAAAGAAGATAAGTTACCCACTTCTTCTGGCAAGGTTGTCAAACTTGAACAACCACTTAAATATAGAGTGTTCAAAAAAGACAAGTTTCCCACTTCCTTTGGCAAAGCCACCAAGCTTGAACATTCTTCCAAATTGAGATAAGTCAATAACAACAAGTTTCCCACTTCCTTTGGCAAAGCCATCAAGCTTGAACATTCTTCCAAATTGAGATAAGTCAATAACAACAAGTTTCCCACTTCCTTTGGCAAGGCTGCGAAGCTTGAACACGCATGCAAATCAAGAGTGGTCAAAGAAGATAAGTTACCCACTTCTTCTGGCAAGGTTGTCAAACTTGAACAACCATTTAAATATAGAATGTTCAAAGAAGACAAGTTTCCCACTTCCTTTGGCAAAGCCACCAAGCTTGAACACTCTTTCAAATTGAGATAAGTCAATAATAACAAGTTTCCCACTTCCTTTGGCAAGGCTGCGAAGCTTGAACACGCATGCAAATCAAGAGTGGTCAAAGAAGATAAGTTTCCCACTTCCTTTGGCAAGGTTGCGAAGCTTGAACACGCATGCAAATCAAGAGTGGTCAAAGAAGATAAGTTACCCACTTCTTTTGGCAAGGTTGTCAAACTTGAACAACCACTTAAATATAGAGTGTTCAAAGAAGACAAGTTTCCCACTTCCTTTGGCAAAGCCACCAAGCTTGAACACTCTTTCAAATTGAGATAAGTCAATAATAACAAGTTTCCCACTTCCTTTGGCAAGGCTGCGAAGCTTGAACACGCATGCAAATCAAGAGTGGTCAAAGAAGATAAGTTTCCCACTTCCTTTGGCAAGGTTGCGAAGCTTGAACACGCATGCAAATCAAGAGTGGTCAAAGAAGATAAGTTACCCACTTCTTTTGGCAAGGTTGTCAAACTTGAACAACCACTTAAATATAGAGTGTTCAAAGAAGACAAGTTTCCCACTTCCTTTGGCAAAGCCACCAAGCTTGAACACTCTTTCAAATTGAGATAAGTCAATAACAACAAGTTTCCCACTTCCTTTGGCAAGGCTGCGAAGCTTGAACACGCATGCAAATCAAGAGTGGTCAAAGAAGATAAGTTTCCCACTTCCTTTGGCAAGGTTGCGAAGCTTGAACACGCATGCAAATCAAGAGTGGTCAAAGAAGATAAGTTACCCACTTCTTTTGGCAAGGTTGTCAAACTTGAACAACCACTTAAATATAGAGTGTTCAAAGAAGACAAGTTTCCCACTTCCTTTGGCAAAGCCACCAAGCTTGAACATGCACTCAAATCGAGAGTAGTTAAGGAAGATAAGTTACCCACTTCCTTTAGTAAGGCCTTCAAACTTGAACATCGTATCAAGTAAAGAACAGTTAAAGAAGACAAGTTCTCTAATTTCTTTGACAAGGCCTCGGAACTTGAATAACCATCTAAAGTAAGAGTAGTTTCAGAAGACAAGTTGTCAACTTCTTTTGGTGATGCTTCCAAGTTTGAACACTCTTCTAAAGTAAAAGTGGGCACGGATGACAAGTTCTCCACTTCCATTGGCGATGCCTCCAAACTTGAACAATCTTCTATGTTGAGAGTAGTCAAGAAAGAAAAATCCTCCAATTCTTTTGACAAGTCCTTCAACCCTGAACATTTCCATAAATGGAGAGTGGTCAATCACCAAGATTGAACACCAACCTTCATGGCTAATAGAAACATGATGTTTATAACCTTTGTCAAGCATCGTAATCCTTTCAAGAATATATAATCTAACTTCACTCCTATTCATTGAAGAACAATGTCACATACAAACATGGACTATAAAGTAAATATTAAAACTAACCAAAATATTACTAAATAATTATATAGATTATTGTTAAAAGCCCCAACTTCATCATAAATTTAAAAACTTTTAAAAAATAAGTAGTATTTAGTTGAAGTTACAAACCCAAGAACAAAAAGATACATGCATCTTTGTTAAAAAAACAAGTAAGGTTCAAGTCTACAAGATAAAAAGTACCTCTCATTAACATATACTTTAAGTATTGAAGTGTTGAACAAATGGTGGCAAAAGTGGGACGCTCTTTGGGATTGCCAATCCAACATTTCTCAATCAAAGCCTTCAACATAGCTGGACAATCACTAGGCAATCTTGGACGATCACCCATCAAAACCATCTGCTTGATTTTCTTTGGCATCCATTCATCTTTAAAAGGTAAATCCCCAGTCAAAATTTCATAACACACCATCGCAAAACTATACACGTCACACTTGAATTTGTAATTCAAAACTCCTTCATTCCCTGCAAGGCATTTAGAGTCATCTACACCTAGCTTCACTAATTCAGGAGCCATCCATCGATCAGTTCCCTCGTTGGAAGTCATGGCAGAGTATGTGGCACTTCGCTCTTTCGTCTTGGAAAGACCAAAGTCCACTACTTTGGCCTGCACATATCCAGTCTCCAAATTAGCAACTCTCACCATCTTCACAAGAATATTCTTAGACTTCAAATCCCTATGGATGATTCCTTTTGTGTGAAGGTAATTCACACCTTGAGCAATTTGAAGCATCAAGTCCACTCCTTCAAAAATGGAAAATGGAGGACAATCACTATGTTCCCCAAATCTTCTTTGAATCAAGGCAAACAAATCACAATCCATCAATTCCATGATAATGGAACAACTCCTCTTGGTCATTGTACTACAAAACATGGAAGTGATATTTGGATGGCACAATTGGGATAAGATTTCCACTTCCTTCAAGAAAAATAGGTTCTCGGGACCAAAGAATGTCTTCTTGGCAACTGGAGTTCCTAACCACATTGCCTTATATACACTAGCACAGGCACCACTCCCCAATTGCACTTCATGCCTATCGGAGACCACCCAAGCAAACAATTTGCAAAGAATATTGCCCTCATCACAAGTGGGATTGGGATGAATATTCACAAGTCTTCGAAGCAAATACTTTGCCAAATCTGAAGCATCCAATGCTAATGTCACTTTCTTGAGTAAATACTCCTTATCCACAATGGCCTTCACCTTCACCATTTCAACTTCAACTCTCTTAAGGATATCCACTTCAACCCAAGACAAGCCACTCTGCATTGCTCCACATTCCCCTTCCAATAACAAAACCTTGCACAACTCCAAATTGAATCCCAAAGATGACACATACTCTTCCACATCTACAAGGGTCATTGCAGCTTCCACCCAAGCAGATTTTGAGCAATCAACAATGAAGTTTTCAATTTGTTTTCCCAAAGCTAACAAGAACTTGAAGATTCCAACCCACTTGATAACATTCCAAGAAGGATCAAGACAACCATGTTGGGAACAAGATTCGAAGAAGGGCCTTGCAACTTGAACAACCCCTTCAAGTTTGTCAACAAGATATCCACATTGTTCTTGGTTAAAATTTGGAGAAGGCATCTTCCACACTCCCTCAAGACAACCTTCTAAAAGCTTCAAGCATAAGTCAAGGCTCTCCATTGCACCAACACCAACTTCTGCACAAACTCCATTGCATTTTGCAAGACTAAGTACCTAGACATTAAGCATCACCACATATAATAAATGCAAATTAAACTCATCAACTAAAATACCCATGTGTCTTCTTTGACCAATTCAAAAAAAGCACTTCTAGAATACTAATCTTACTAAGCATGCACACTTACAAGCGGCTCAATTCAATTAACTAAAACTAAATAAACAAGATGTGGTTTGAAATGGCATGAGCATTACCCTCTCCTGCCTCAAAAACTATGCTAGAAGCACTATTCAAAGGCTCCCGCTCTTCCATGGTGAAAAAATGCTTGAAAATCTAAGCATGAGAAAAGCGCCTTAAGCTAAGAGTGCATACATCATAAACTGCACACTGCAATTAAGTTCGCCATCAATACCTAGGATGCAAAGATGAAATAGGACTGTACATCCTTGGCTAAAGCTTTACAAAAAAGAAAAAACCGCCAAAATATTGAGTTCAATCTGCGGTGCTCTCGAACCGTTTCAAGACCAAAATTCAACCTTCAAACTATGAAAGTCAGCATGTACTTCCAACTATGGAATCTGCTACTCAATTTCTAAGCATATTTCTTGGCCAAACCTATTGAGGTGGCCATGCCAGAGATTAGCCAAAGAAACAAAGTCTAGTCAAAAGATACCACTTCTCTAAACAGTCTACACTAATGCAGGTATAGAACTGGCATGAAATGGCCAAATTCAGAGTGAGTTAATCGTTCACTTTGGTTCAAGAATGATCCAAACTAATACCAGCAAAGACCGAGAAAAAGTGCACCTCACTTATAGACGGTTTGCACTCAAGAACACGACTTTCAACCTCAGATTGCTTACCTAAACACAAAAATGGACAGACATCGCATTCAATGTACTTCGGCAAAGAGCCCAGCATCCAGAAGATTCGCCACGTCAGCATCCAGCTCTCTCAAACCCGCGGCAGACCTCCAGCAACACCTCCAAACTATTTTCAAATCCCAAGAAATTCATTCCAAGGGCTAACAAGTTAACTCAGATACTATCAACAGGTCCTCATCCAATGGAAAGCAGCGCACACCTGCAAGTTGGAGTCCATATGAATTGACCACAAAACAGAATTGACATCCATATGACACGGAAACAGAATGGCAGGAAGCAGGTGCAAAAACGTGACATTCATGTACGAAGAGAAACCACTCAAAGAAATCATAGATTCTGAACAAGATCAAAGGTCGGAGAGCTCAATCACAAGAATGAAGTCCAGATTCTCACCACACGGCACCGAGGAGAGCAAGCACAGAGCTATGCGGTAAACTTTGGTGTGGAGTCTGTGACAACACAAGTCACAAATTAGTACACATAGTCCTAGAGCTTGTACTCAAGTTTCAAACTGCAATGTTCAAGACGAAGGGATGAAAATTCTCGCTCTACATAAATTACAACAAATTGCAACCCACGGCCACAATCATTCGCAGTCTTCGTCATCGAAACACACTACCAGGAACATTACCGGTGTCTGCGGAGCTACACACTTTGGGAGTGCTGCAAGTCATAGCCTGTCCAGGATAGAGCTGTGAAAGAATCAGCGTGTAATTTCAGGTACAGAAACGAAGCACAACTATCGTACACAAAGCCCTGCCATAGCTGCACAAAATAAGACTTGGTTAACAGTTCACACATCATTTCAACAAGACAAGGAAGAAAGGAAAGCGATTCCATCACCCCTGTGGCCCCAAGGCTTCCACGAAGCAGTATGAATCATTCAGAACCTAAGATTCCAAAGACTAGTGGTGTGAATACTCATAACAGCACAGTAGCCGCCACACGATGGAATCAACAACTTCGCCAACAAGTCCATTAAAGAAATGGACCAAAAATGACCAGCCTCGTAAACGGAACTCATAAGAAGTGGAGACTTAGATGCTCCTGCCTTGAAATGAAAAAATTCTGCTTAGCACTGGGTGAACACGTTGAACTCAACCAGCTATGGTGACACGACGAGAATCAACCGGAAAAGAGAGAAAGCACTGTCCCAGGTTTTCATGGTGTCAACTATCACCGATCGACATCAACAACGATATCACTTTAGAACGAGCATGAAGAGGATGTCACATACGACCAAGGAAGAGCGCCATGGCCAAACGTTGATCGGTAGCTAAAGTCTCAAACGCCAAACCGTTCCACTCCAAAACAATGCTCGTCGCTTGTTGAGAAGAATATCTAAGATGTACTTTACTGAGGATCAAATAATGGATTCAAAAACAAAGGGTGAGGCACAAACAACACCGTGGACTCACCGGAACTGCTCTGGAACGCTAATAACGGCAGTCTGAACAAGCGACGATGGAAACAAACGCTCGAAGATGTGCGTTACAAACCCTAGCGAGGACAACATGCTCACCGACAGTAGCCTGATCGCAGTGAGAATGACGGACAAAAGTCGGGAGGAGCCAAGGAAGGGAGACGATCGAATCCGGAGAGAAAGTAGAAGTCCTGTGCAACAGACTCTACAAACTCCATTGAGAATTGTCGTTCTCTTTGATTTCGCAACCACGATTCCATGTGAATTCAGGACCCTGTTTTGGGTTCCCTAGGTTTCTAGCTCTTTGCTCTTCGTTCTTTAGCTTCACGCGAAGTCTCGTTCATGCTTCACGGAACGGAGCGTGCCGATCAATCTAGCACTGAGACGGTGATCAATGCAGCTCCGGCTAATAGTTCTCCAACTTTTCTCTACTTCTAGTGGTCGGAAGGAAGGGATTTAAATTCATGAAGTTTCAGTGCGACTGTGTTGCTGGAGAGGATATTGAGAACAAGCTCGAGAGTCCTCGAGACTCAGAGACTCAGTTTCTACCCCAGTCACAAAGAAAAAGGAACCCATGAGGTCGGGACACTTCATCCGAGGTTCAGCTGGTGTACTTCCCTCAATCGAAATGTTCATCTGGTCAAAGAAGCCAGTGACGCCATCTACCGACATAACTTTGACCTCTCATAACTTTTGCATACGCGTCCAAAACAACGCATTCCTTGGTGCGATGGAATCCTCTTCCATTCGCCGACAAGGAATTAACCATTCTCATAAATGGAACCATGCTTACCAGAAATAAGTGGAGACTTAGATGCTCCTCCCTCCAAATGAAAAAAATTCTGCTTATCACTGGATGGACACCTCGAACTCAACCATCTATGGCGACACGAAAAGGATCAACCTGGAAGGAGAGAAAGGACTGCATGTTCCAGGATTGCATGGGATCAACAATCTTCGAGCAACATCAACATACAACGACAGCAACTGAAGAGGACGTCACATACCATCAAATTAGGCGAGCGCCACGGCCACAAGCTGATCGGCAGCTGAAGACTGAAACGCCCAACCCTCCCACTCCACAACACAGCCTGACGCCTTCACGAGCAGGGAGAGTATCTCAGATTTGCTGAATCCAGGAAAATCGAATTGCAAGAGGAAAGGAAAACCCAGCATCCGGAAGAGTACGTGACGACTTCGTCGTCCAGCTCTCTCAACTCCAGACCCGGTGGCGACGATGGTGGGGTACCCGTGGTCCGGAGTGGCAATAATGGTACCAATTGTCGCAGCCTGCCCACGTGAGGACTAGTATTGTGTAAGGACGACGCCAGGGAGACAGCGAGTTCTTACGAGAGCCGCTCGGCCCACTCCATTGACTGGCACGACTTGTACTTCTGAAAAAGAATATCCCCGGCCTCCGGTATGGCCCAGTTCCATGTGCCTGGACACGTAAGGTAGAAGCACCTGAATGTGACACTTATTCAAGATTTGCAGATCTCAAGGAGGAGGGATAGAATAAGCTGATGTGAGCTTGTTAGGAAATAGTTTAACCCTTAAATGCCGGGTTGGTCACCGTGGAAATCGACCCTTTGGGAATCATGTGACATCATCTAGTTTAAAAAATTAAAAAATATTCATTGGGAGTCAAACTACTATAGAAAATTTTCCCTTTCCACCCCTAGTTTCAAGGATGAATAGTTACATTTTTGTCCTACATAGGAGAATTCCTTGTCATTCCTTGGACAAAAAACGTCCACGGTGGTGTTTGAGGGTTAAGAAACCACCAAAATTGGTTTTATATTTTTCCGCACTTGTATGAATATAATACAAATTTGTGAAAACAAGTGTGTAGATGCACCTAATGTGGACAATGGACTACCACCAAGTGGATACGGAAACACCAAAAAATGACAAATCCTAAATTGGTATCCACACGGTTTTATTGGCCAATATAAAAATCAGTCCCATCACTGTGATATGTTCATAGAAACTCACTTATTAGCATTGGGTCCACACCTATGCTTTTGTTTAAGGCTCATTTTAGGTGTCCACAAACGACTCTTGTTTCTAGGGGTGCACTTAGTTCTACTACAACAAACCACATGCGAACAAGTGGTTTCTAATAAATTATAATTTTAACTTTGTTTAGCATTGTTTACTAATAACTATAGGATTCTACTTCCAAAATTTTAAACTCGAATAAAATATGGAATGATTTCTAAAAGAGGTTAAAAATGCACTAAAATGGCATGCTTTTTTAACTCAAATATTTTTAGAGAACACATTTAGATGACCATTGCATCAATATTCAACTCAAATGAACTTTCAATAGAGAGTTATTTTTAGGAATTTTTTGTTCATTTTTTAAACAATTTTTTCTTATATAATATAGGGGTGTGAAAGTTATTTTTTAGTTCTATAGTCGGTATTTTTTTACTTCAAAAATTTGTAACTAATTATCATTAACAAATAAAAATATCAATAATTCAAAACATAAACTTTCAAAGTACAAAAATCTATTCATATTTTTTTTCATTTAATTTTTTTTTAAATTCAAAAAGTATATAGGGGGTCCAAAGTTTTGTTGCACACTAACATCAAAAAAAGAGGGAGTGCACCTCCTAAGCTCTTGTTACATTTAGATGCATTCACCTTATGCATGGTAGAACCTTCCCAATTCTCTTAAAGGACAAGTTGATCACCACGGAAATCATTTGTTTTTGTATTGTGTAAATTGTTGGCTTAAGAAATTGCAAAAGCACTCACTGGAAGTCAAACTATCGTAGAAGACCTTCTCTTTTCACACAAAATTGGGAAGATGAATAGTTGCATTTTTATCATCTATAGAGAGATTCATTGTCATTCATTGGCTAGAAAACACATGGGGAATTTCATTAAAATGGCGATATTCCATGTGCCATTTTCATAGTATGCTATTCCCACAGTTTAGACTGGGCGGTCTGAAATCTATTAGTGTCCTCAATTTCAAACCGCTTGGTCTGAATTGTGGAATGTCAAAGTCACAAAATATTTGCCATTTTAATGAAATTCCCTGTACACTCTCAACGTCAATTATGAATTAAAAAAGTTTGCACATGCTCTAGAATAGTATAAAGTAACTTCACCTAGAATTGCACAAATAAGCAAATTCAACATTGTTTCCATTATTATACTAAATTCTTTTGGATAGGATCTTATTAGAAGCCAATAGATGATTCTAGATTCTCTAGAAATGTGTTTTTTGCACACCATTTGAAATATGAATTTTCAAATTGTTGAAAATAGGGTTTAGGATAACCAACCATAGATTGTCATGAATAGTGAAAGTACATTTTAAGCAAGAATTTAACCTACGTGGTTTTAGAAAGCATGTGATTTAAGATATAGTTATCTTTAAGGCATTGTAAATTTTCTACCAAATAAGAAGATAGAAATCACAAGGATTGTAAATTTTTTGGTAATTTTATGCCTTGAATTGAAATTACTATGAATATTGGAAGTCAAAAGTTGACCTAGTACACCCACACCTAACATATAGACTCTTTCAATTCCAATCATTCAAGAATTATTTTTCCACTCACAACTTCCTACTTTCTTGTTCACTACTTCAAGACATGTGACATGATCTTATTAGTCCCAACCCTTTAAAAAGAAAAAAAAAAAACATTCCAATTTTGTGTTGGAAATCTATTCTAGTCTTGGTTGGAAATAGATGCACGTTATAGGCTAGGTATAGATCCATGGTTAGAAATAGGTGATTCTACCATATTAAATGTTTTGGCAAGGTTTTTTCTTGAGGTGAAAACATCTAAAATCAACAATTTAGCAAAGTTAGCATAAAGGCCTATGGTCCATGAGAATATAAGAACCTACCCAAATCTTCAAATGTCTTCTGAGGGGACTTTTGGAACTTTAGAAATTCAAGAATAATAAAGCATTTTGGAGTACAAATGTCAAAGCATTTTTATCTCTTTATTTATTTTTTTAAAGTTATTACAAAGCATCCTTATTTGTTACATTTCAAAACGGACAAACATTTATGTCTAAAAGTCATATATATTTGTATATTTATCCTTCCATTCTAAAAAAATTTAAAATGATATGGTATTAACTTCAAGGTGATGACTATTAATATTGCAAGTTTTGAACAAAGAGTGCATCACTTGTTACAAATTAAGCTAGAATAATTAGGATGTAATCATTAATATAAAGATTCTACTAATAACTCATTCAAACCTATCTTGTTATTGAATTGCCTTGGATCAAATTGCCAATTGAAATACATATTCATTCTATTTTTCTGTGCATCTATAAAACACTATTATAAGAATAAAATTTGAGCTACGACTTTGATCTACTATGTTCAAATATCAACAATTTGTTTCACAAATAAGGAACACTAAATTTCAAAGAAATTATATGTTGCAAATATAAGAAAATTGCATCTCAAATATAAACATATATTAGAGATTTCAACTATAGTATCTATGATTATGTGATTATTTGGCATATGACCAAAATTCAAGAAACATTTATTAGAATTGTGGTCACACCTTTTCATGGCAAGTTATTTTCATGTACCTTACATATAATTTGTTTTGTAAATCATGTAGTAAAATCTAAAGCATATCCAAATTTTGGTAAATTTATAAATCAATATCTAAAACAAAATGATATCTTCAAGTATTTAACTCATATCCAAATAGTTGAAAAAAAAAGAGAGTCAACTAGTCAAGGACAAAAAGATTCATTTTTTTACTTTGACCTTTCCCTTGTAGTCAATTCTTTACCAAATTTAAAACTACCTATATAATTTAAAAGCAATGAAAGGGGAACAAAATGTATTAAAATTTGAAGTATAGACTATTGCTCTACTTCCTCTCTAATCCATGCCAACAATAACTTTACACCTACAACTCCCAAAGAATGTGCCATGCTCATCAACATCCACCGACATTGATTTTACTCTAAACCGCTTTTCAAAATTTAAAAGAGCCTCAATTGATCAAACACGTAACTTATAGGTTGAGAATAGTATTTTATTTTTGACACCTCGGCAATGCAAATACTAAAAAAATAAAAAAATAAAAAATATTTGAAATATTTGAAATATTTAAAAAAGTCAATCTAACGTGGCTTTGATGTAGCATCAATAGTACCACGTTAGATTCAAAAATTGAAAAATAATTTTTTTCCTATAATTTCACTGCAGGGTACACACAACTTTGTAGCCTTTTTGAGGCCTAAATTTTTCTTAATGTTAGTGTTAAATTAGTGGTAGATTGTGGTAGATTTAAAGCAACTTCTAGAACCTTCTAATTTATCCCCACAAAATCCTTTTACTACTACTTCTGTTGATTTGACACACCTTAAATTATAATACATTTATTTTTTCTCTAACAACTTTTATAATATGTAGTTAGTTTTAAATTTAATAAAAAAATTGACTATGCAATGAAAGGCTTTAGTGAGCAATGGATCATAATGTCTTTGATTCTTTTTCTCCCTCTATTCAAATGTTTATAATATTTTGTGTTATTTCAAACATCCAAATTAGTAATTTTTAATGAAGATCAAAATTAAAATATTACAATATCAATGGTTCAAATCTCCAAATACCAATACTTTGTTGCTTTCTACGACACCAATGATACCTAATTGAAGGTTTGGGGGCTCAATTTGGGGGGCAAGAGATTTTGGCAATGAAAATTTTTACATGGATATTGAAGCCCTAAAAGCATTTGATTTTTTCTAGAAATAATTTTTTTATTGTCATTCTTTGACTATTCAAATGTAATTCTAATATGAATACAAAAGAATTTTGAAATATTAAGAAGCAATTTGGAAAAATGAATATGCAACTATGGAACATTGGTTTTCAAATTTGAGAATGACACAACAAAAAATATACACTATGATATTTGATACTATAATATACACGTAGAGAGATTTCAAACATTTTGACCATTTATTAGATTTTATATGAATTGTTTTACTTTTTGTTTTAGAATTCATGGTAGTTTCAAGTTTTCTTCAAATAATGCGAAAATTTTACAACTAGCAAAAGACATGTAACCACTTCTTTAAAAAATAAATGCAAAAATTGTTATTCATAGATATTTGCAAAATGAAGTGCAAAAAAACAATTATATATAGGCTCAATCTTTAAGGGTTAAAAATCTCTAAAATTCAATTGGCATAGAAGTCTTAGCAATTGTGAATTCTTTATGCTAATTTTTTTGTAGTACATGTTAACCAATAAACAACGTTGATCTCTATATTTGTCCATATAAAAACTCTAAAGACTTGGATTCTTTGGATGCCTTCTTGGATACAAAGTGGCTCCTATCAACTTAGATATTTCTTTGAATCAAAATTCCAATCCGAGTAGAGTAGATACAATTTGGATGGATGTTGGTTTTTAGCATCTATTGGTTTGAGTTTCATCCTTGGAAAATCTTGTTGTGTATTAGTCATCCATGGGGTGTAAGTAAACTCTTACATCTAAGAATTCAATTTGCGTATTGAATCAATGAATCACTCAACCTTGTATAATATCACACTTAATAATTGACATTGTAAAATGAACAAATTCCACCTCCAAGAGTCCCAAGGTAATACGGATATTTTTTTTTAAGATATCTAAGGATTCTATTTAGTTTAATGCATAAAGCATTGTAATTGGTCTTGATAAGAATGATTTTGCTAGGGACTTCTTTCATTCTCGGGAGCAAATGGGAGCCCAATAATGGAAAATAATATTATGATAATTGCTCATTTAGTGGATATTGTGAGAATTTGTCATGTTGTATTTGCATTTGATTGAACAACTTGTACATGCCAAGTTTGATTACTTTGTATTCATTTTACAAAGAATGATACGCAATGGAAGACAAAAAAATACTAGGAACTCAAGTATGATACTATTTTGAATTCTAACAAGATTAAAATGCAATATTGGCATATTTTCATATTGTAGTGAATGGATTGTTGAAAGTGGTCAATGAGATTCCATGTCCTTTGTTCATCAAGAATTCCAAAATATCAATTGAATTAAAATTATATATATTTGGATTGAAAGTGAATGATAGGATCTTTTGATAGAAATATTTTGTACTATCATACTACAAGAAAATGGTCATACATGTGGTTGCGAAAGAATGATTTAAGATAAAATACAACTAAAGAATCACTAGGGCTCTTTAATTGCACTACATTGCAAGGTCCATAGTATCCCAATCATTCCATAGTTGCCACAATGACTTTAGGACATTAGTATTGTTTCATGCCCTTGATCCAAAATCATACTTTCTAAATTCTGAAATCTTAACCCTTTACATACTAAGAATTCATGATTTTAAGTTGCATACTTTGATTGTTTATATTGTAGAACAAATAATGTAAATGAAATTTTTTTATTATATCATTAGCTTGAGTAAAAAAATATTACATGCATTGGTTTAAGTAAATATTTATTAAAATAAAATTTAAAAATCTATATAAACTCTTCAAAATTACTCTAAAAACGTGAGGCCTAATTTGGGGTTTAGGGTCATTACACTACAACAAAAGCAGTGTTTTATGATTGCAAAAATATGACTAGGGATGACTGGTGACTACTTATAGGCATATTCTTGAATGCCAACACCTTGGAGAGAAATATGACTGCAAAATATAATTGCTAGTCATTTTTGGGCCTTGTACTTCACAAGCGTATACTATATGCCCATTGGGAACACCAAATTATTTCATAGAAAACGTAGGGAACATGTTTGGGGAATGTTGATTCATATTTCTAATCATATTTTTATGGGAGTGACATTTTTTTATTTTTTAGTAGCCCAAGAAAAATATAGGCAATCCAAAAAAATATAGATAAGTCATTGTTTAAAATCTTGAAATCTTAAGCAATTCTTTTTTTAGATTTTCAAACCTAATCACCACTTTTTTAGAGTTTTGAAACCCTAGCCGTCATTTCTTTAGGGTTTTAAAACCCTAGTCGCCACTTTTCTTGGCTCTTCTTCCTTGCCTTTGTTGTCTTTTAGCTCTTACTCGTTGTTACTTCTTAGTTGTTGCTTCTTAGTTATTGTTACTTGTTTTTTACTTCTTAGTCGTTGGTTTTTGTTGCATTTTAGTTCTTGTTGCATCTTAGCTTTTGCTTCTTGTTGCTTTTTAGTTTATGAATATTGTTTTTTCTTCTTGCATTTTAATTCTTTCTTCTTAGTTCTTGCTTTTTGTTTCCTCTTATTGCTTTTTAGTTCTTACTTTTTGTTTTTTTTGTTGCCTCTTAACACTTGTTTTTTATTACCTCTTAGTTGTTATTTCTTGTTGCATCTTAATTCTTGCTTGTTATCTTTTAGCACTTGCCACTTTTCTTCTTCTTTCCTTCATCACCATTTTTATTCTTCCTATTCTAAACTTGTGCTACATATTTTGTGTTTTTGTAAACCTTAAAAGGTTAAGCTTTGTTGTTCATTCACTAAAAATTAACCTCTCATTTCTTTAATTGTATATGCAGGTACCAAAAGTTGAAGCAAAGTTGTTGGAAGCTACTTGCAACCCCATAGAGTCATCTTCATATTATTGTAAGGAATATAGGCCCTATTAAATTTTGTGAATGAGTTATTGTGATATATATGTTTTATATTGTTGGCTAATAAATGTCATTAAAGAGAGTTGCATTCTTTTTTGCATTCTCCCTCTCCAATATGATTGTCTCATGTATATCTCTAAAATCATGTGTATGTGTTTTTAACTACATGAAGGGTTTTTTTCAATTGTTAAATCATCTTAATGTATAATTGCAATGTGTCATGTCCATTTAAAATGCATGAAAAATGTACTTGTAGTTTATAATTAAAGCTATTTTGGACCTCAATCACCCCAATCACAAATTACACACAAATTTTAAAAATATGACTCTCAATTATCCAAAATATCACTTGCTTGAGTTATATTTCACAATATATATTGACCAAAATATAATTATTTATAGTCATATAATGCTCATACTTATGTGTGTCAAAATGTAACCTTACACATCTCAAAATATGACTACAATCAGTCATAAAATTACAAATGACATTCATATTAATTACCCTGTCAACTAAAAATATGACTCACAAGAGTCATATTTCACATTAGCAAAGAATATGATTCATAAGAGTCATATTTATATTTCACATCATTTAAAAATATGACTCATCAGAGTTATTTTTCACATAGTAAAAAATATGACTCACAAGAGTGATATTTCACAATTCACATCAACAAAAAAATGACTCATCATAGTCATATTCTACATCAACAAATAATATGACTCATCATAGTCATATTTCACATCAACCAAAATATGACTCACCACAATCATATTCCATGTCAACCAAAAATATGACTAAACAGAGTCATATTCCACGTAGGATTTTTTTCTTAGGTAGCTCAAGAAAAAGTCAAGCCCCAAGGATAGTCAACATATATACCACGTTGGCATACTATGGCTAAATATGGGTATTTATATCCCTCAACCCATATGACTGCCAATATGACTGATGTTTGAAGCGACTACTTCTAAACTACTAGAGTCAGTTATATTCCAAGTCATCTATAGTGATTCTTGTATGAATCGTATTTTTTAATTTTACAACTCACTGCAGTCATATTTTGCAGTCATAAAACACTGCTTTTGTTGTAGTGTTAAAGGGTTAAATACCATGTTCATTTTCACTTATCTACAAATCCTTATCCAACTCTAATAAAAACTAAAGATTATTTACACCTCTGATACATTGAAATCCATTTTTTTTTACCATGACTAAATATAAATTTGCACTAAATAGCATCAAAATTGTTTCACTAGCATATATAATCTCATGGTCATCCTATGTGCATACTTTCAAATTCCATCTTTCAAAAAATTGAATCATAAAAACGTTATAATAGTTATCTAAATTATAACCATATCTCTTATTAATGACAACATAAAATTGTAATAGTTGATTTAGGTTTCCTTCTAAAGTCTAAAGCTAACTATCAATATTTCAAACCAATAATTAAATACATGGAAAAGTGTGGAAAAAAATTATTATCAATTTAGGAAGGCATTATAACTTGCAACAAAAAAATGGGTAGTATTTGGGTAGGTGTTTGTCATTTGTTAATGATTTTCTTTTCCACCTAACAAACACCTCATAGCTTGTAATTGAGGATGGAAATTTCTGAAACATAAGATCGAAGCTAGAAAAGTGTAGTCTTCAAATTCCTTTGCTCCATTTGTGTTGATGTTCTAATGTTCAAAGTGAACATAATGACAATTAATGCTTGAAGATAATGTTTCCCAATTGAAAGGTCAAACCTATGTCACTTCCTAATCTAAGAAGGTAAAGGGTCCTAAAGCAAAGGTTCATATTGGATTCTTCAATGGACCAACAACAAAAATTATAAAGGTAGGGATACAACATTTTAAAATCATCAATCTAGCTTCAAAAATTTATAACTATTTTGATGATTTTACAAAACATAAATGAAAGTGGATTGGATGCAATTTCTATTTTTATTCCATTATAATATTAGCACAAGCAATATACCTCAAGCAATGAATACATGCTTCAATTCAAACTCTAATTACATATAAAATCATTCAGTGACAAAATAACAAGCAACACAAAGTTAGATGAATAACACATGTACCACTTCATATAGTTATAGAGCTAAAGATTCATTTGATTAATTAACCCCTAATGCCCCCAACACCTTTTGGGGCATTATAGATATTTGGGGCAGCTCACTACAAATGGAATTTTTATTTTTTTTCTTTGAAATTTTCACACAGCATGTGGTCAAGGAGTAGCTTTAAGGCCCAACAATTTTCATAACTTTAGACTACATGGTTAAAAAGTTATTGCATGATATGTATTTTTTTGCGAGGCCGGGTAGTTTGGACAGATATGAAAAAATCACTTTTTTAAGAAATAAAATTTGAAATTGGTTCTCTATATTTATATATAGGTAGAAAGCTTTGAATCATTCCATTTTGATTAATGAGATGAAAGTTATGAAGATTTTTAGTTGTGGGTAGTTTGTAGGTAGTTATAGAATCTCTACTCTAAAATAAACTTGAAGTCCTTTATTGAACTCATTTTTCAAAAAAAATTCAAAAAATAAAAACATTGGATGTAGATTGTTTAGTACAACATTACAACCATTGGGATTGGCATTTTTCAATTCCATGAATGAATTCTTAACAATTTAGTATTTTGAATCATTCTCTACTTCTTTGTACTTATTATTATTTTCCTATATCTTGTACAATTCCAAATGATCCAAATTTTTTCAAACATGTATCCAACTTGCCTTGAAGAATGAATTTAAAAACGCACCACCATTTTGGACATTTTTTCATATAAATGTGACCTTATGAAGTGCAATTGCCCGATTTTTGGTAGGGCAAAAAAAAAGATTTTTGTCATTTCAAACACTAATATCTTGCAATCTACATGGTGAAAAATTTTGAAATTTTTTCCACATCTTCTCAAACCAGCGTACTACAAGATCCTATGGTTACATGTGTCCAATAATGCTTTTTTTTCTAAAATTTGGTACTTGTACTTGAAATGGCAGTTTTGGAGTGGTTTTGGTGAAAACATAGTCAAAATCCTTTAGGGGTTAATTCAACATAAATAAGAAATTTCACTCATAGACTCTAATACCTCATGAATAATAAAACTTATATATGCATTTGAAAAAAAATTCAAATATTGATGCATTTGCAAGATAAAATATGGTATCTTTAAAAGAGCTTAAGTTGATCCCTCCACCTAATATATACTAATTAATATTTTTTTACAAGGTGATGACCATCATTAAACCACTACTGTTGCCTTTTTCACTAAAATAAGATGGAAGCCCCCAATTGCACCATGTGACTTTTTGCACCACTTTTGTAGGCTAGTAAGCTTTATTGCAGTATGATGAAGACATGAGCAAAATGCAAGAGCCTTTTGAAATTAGGAACACTTGTAACACTACTTTGAAGATGCAAAAGTCACTTTCATGGTATTCCAAAACAACACACTAAGATGTATTGAAATGCTTGCAAGTGCTACCAAAACCCAATCAAATATGAAGCAATATGATCAAGGGAACCTTGTTTAGTGTCACACTTAAATATATTCCTAAATGCACATACCTTATTGCCATGAGGATCCAAGAGCATTTGGAGTTGTATCTCTCTCTTGTAAAACACTCCAACAACAAAATGATGTAGCATAGTGTAATTCCAAAGGCACAAACAACGTCATATGTATGAGAGCAATGTCTCATCTTATTATCTTTGTGTACATAAGCTTATAGGATGTAGCTAGGGAGACACCATAATTTGAGAACTACCAACAAATAAGTGCTAAATAAATTAAGAGGGGAATTGAAGTTCTAGAGGTTGCTGTTTAGGGGAGATGAAGGGCCTTTTAGGAACATAGGACAATGGTGGGTCTAGGGTAGAACTACTAGAACTATTAGTTGTAGCCTACCCAAGTAAAGATTTCTATTGAATAAAGGCAACACTAGGGAGACAAATTTTTTTTAGGGATTTACTAGGGTAGAGAAATAAGGAAAAGGATTAATGATATGATTTGTACTATAGGATAAGAATTTCCCTAGTTCTTCTGTATGCCTAACTTGACATCACAAGACGTTGAAGTGGTCCTTTGAAGTCTATGTTCCATGTTTTTCTTCCCCCAATTAAGAATAAATGTAAAATATTTTTTCTATTTTATGGTTGCTTAGGTCCTCTTTACACCTAAAACGCAAACCAATTCTTTTCGAGGTCAATTGCACAAAATTTCATCTCTTTTTATATTTAAGGCTATCTTTAACCACTCATTAAAATAAGATTATAATGGAAGCCAATTCTCCCAAAAATAAAGACCTTGAGGCTAAAAAGCCAAGCTATTTCAATAAAATTTAGAAAATTTCAGCCCCTTTCTCCCTCTTTAAAGGCAAATTTACAACTAAAGGTTGGGCCAATTTTCCTTCAAGTTGCACTATAAGAAACACATGTTTTATGTGACGTTTTATAATTTTAGGTGATGGATTTTAGGTGATGTCCAGTAGTACAACTTGTGTTTTTATATCAATAATAACGTCCAATATAACATCTAGATTATAACGTCACCTAAAATTATGAAATACCATATAAAATGTGAGGTTCTTATATTGTTGATTGCACAAAATCCAAAAAAATTGATTTGTTGAATAAAAATTTACAAAAAAAAAATTTTAATTGAAATTTGGCATTGGCCTTAAGCCCAAGAATTGGTTTTACGTTCTCAATGTATGCAATTCATCAAATTCATGCCTAATCAAATCATGTCTTTTTGAATAAAAAAATTCATTCTACCAAATTGGCCCAACCTCTAGGTATAAAGGGATTTGGACTAATTTCAATCTATTGTCCAATCATAAGTGAGTATTTTGGCCTTTTAAAAATCAAATTGGCTTGATTTCTAAGTGTAAAGTGGCCCTAAGTTGATTTGATTAACACAACTATAAGTATAAACTAACAATTAAATTCATGAACAAGCACTAAATCCACTCATTCTCATACATCTTCCCAATGAATAGATGAGTTTCAAAGGATAGGTGCAAACATTTTTATGCACTTCTTTATTTCCAAAGTGCATCATAACAAGCAATATGTTTGTTTCTAGCATTAGAGAAAATTTTGGGCTTTTGGAAGGCTACTTCATAATGACATGCATGCTTGGCTATTCCAGATAATTGTTTTTTAGAAACAATGACCTACTTTTGACAACTACATTATCTAACTTTCATAACTAAGCCAATCAAACTTTGTTCTCACACAAGTTTTGTACAGTATATTAATATCCAAAAGATGATTACATTTTTTAGGTACATAGTGATAAACTACTTCTTTTGAGCTCATTGTGACAAACAAGTTTTCATTATTTATTATGCATTTTAATCCCCTCCATTGTCATAGATGTGTTTATATATATATATATATATATATATTCATATGTATATTCATCTGTATTTTGTATCCATCCATATTTGGATGGCCAAGATTGTTTGTTTGACATTTATAGCTTTGATTTTTTTAAAAGATCAATGGCATTGGGAGGGGTGAGGAATTTTTTTTGAACTCAAGTCAATGGTTGTTGATTTTTCCAAGGGGAGGAAGAGGAATTGTCCCTAGAACATCATGTTTGCATCTAATTTTCTCTAATGACAAGAGGAAATGGATAGTGTTACCTTAGAAGGCTATGTTCATTGAAATGAAACAATTTGAAGTCTCATTTTAATTAAGACTCTAAATATAATATATTACAAGTGGTTATTAAATTGACATTCTAATAAATTGAAACTTTAATACTCATGGCTCATGGATTTCCAACCTTGAAATTGAGAATTGAAGAAATGTTTAAGTTTCCAACTTCATTTGGGATTGTTGTCAAGCTTGAACCTTTTGAAATCAAGAGTAGTTAAGGAACATAAATTCTTCTTTTAGTAAGGTTGCCAAGCTTAAACATCTTTTTAAATTGAGAGTGGTCATGGATGACAAATTTTCCGCTTTTTTTGGCAAGACTACCAAGTTTGAATATTCTTTTAAATTCAAAATGGTCAAGAAAGACAAATTCCCTACTTCCTTGGACAAGGCCTCCGAACTTAATAACTTCTTTAAATTGAGAGTGGTCAAGGAAGATAAGTTTTCCACTTTCTTGTACATGGCTACTAAATTTGAACATTCTACCAAATTGAGAGTAGTCAAGGAAGACAAAATCCCTACTTCCTTGGACAAGACCTCCAAATTTTAGAACTTTCTCAAATTGAAAGTGGTCCAACAAGACAAGTTTTCCACATCCTTTGATAAATCCACCAAACTTGAATAACCTATTCAATTCAAAATCATCTAGAAGACAAGTTCCTAACTTTCTCTAGCAAGACTACCAAACTCGAACACTCCCAAATTGAGAGTACTCAAAGAAGACAAGTTCCCCATATCTTTTAGTAAAGCTACCAACCTTGTACACCTTGTTAAATCTAGAGTGTTAAAAAAAAACAAATTTCCAGCTTCCTTTAGTAAGGCTACTAAGCTTGAATACCTTGTCATATTTAGATTCAAGAGTGGTCAAAAAAGACAAGTTTCCAGCTTCCTTGGGCAAAGTCACTAAGCTTGAAGACTCTCTCAAATTGAAAGTAGTTAAAGAAGACAAATTCTCCACATCCTTTGACAAAGCTACCAACCTTGAACACCCTATCAAATCTAGAGTGGTTAAAGAAGACAAATTCCTGACTTCTTCTAATAAGGCTATTAAGCTTGAACACTCTCCTAAATTGAAAGTAGTTAAAGAAGATAAATTGCCCACCTCTATTGGCAAAAATGCTAAGCTTGAATGCCATCTCAAATCTAAAGTAGTCAAAAAGGACAAGTTCTTCATTTCCTTTGGCAAAGCTACTAACCTTGAATACCATTTTAAATCTAGAATGGTCAAAGAAGACAAATTTCCAACTTCATTTGGCAAAATTACCAAGCTTGAATATCCACTTAAATATAAAGTAGTAAATAAATACAAATTCTCCACTTCCATTGACAAAGCTATTAAACTTAAATACCAACTCAAATCTAGTCTAGTAAAAAAAACAAGTTCCCTACTTCCTTTAGCAAAGCTATCAAATTTGAACACCATGTCAAATATAGAACGATTGAAGAAGACAAATTCTCCATTTTCTTTGGCAAAGCTGCCAAGCTTAAAAACCCTGTCAAATCTAGAGTAATCAAAGAAAATTTCCCACTTCTAGCTCTTGGTAATGTCACCAAGCTTATACACCCTCTCAAATTTAAAGTAGTCAACGGAGACAAGTTCCCCACTTCCTTTGACAAAGCCACCAAATTTAAACATCAACTCAAATATAGAGTGGTCAAGGAAGACAAATAGTTTAAGCCCTTTGGTATAGTTGTCAAGTTTGAACATCCACTCAAATATAGAGTGGTCAAAGACAACAAGCTCCTTACTTCTTTTGGCAAGGTTGTCAAGTTTGAACACCCACTAAAATCTAGAATGGTCAAAGAAGACAAGTTCCCTATATCCTTTGGCAAAATTGCCAAGCTTAAACAACGATCCAAAGTGAGAGTGGTCAAAGAAGACAAGTTCCCTAAAGTTGCCAACTTTGAACACCATATCAAATATAAAGTGGTCAAAGAAGACAAGTTCTCCACTTCCTTTGACAAGGCCCCTAAACTGAAACAAGCATCAAGGTTAAAGTAGCCAAGATAAATTCCCCACTTCCTTTGGCAATGCTTTCAAGCTTGAACACTCTTCTAAACTAAAAGTGGAAGAAGTAGAGAAGTTTTCTACTTGATTTGGCAATGCCTCCGAGTTTTAAAACTCTTCTAAATTGAAAGTAGGTAAAGAAGTCAAGTTCTCTATTTCCTTTGGCAATGCCTTCAGTTTTAAACATTTCCATATATTGAGAATGGTCAAACAACATGATGGAATGTCAACCTTCATAGTTGAAAAACACATGATATTTATTACCTCTATTGAGCACCCTAATCCTTTTGAGAATCTATAATCAAAATCTTACTTCTATGTCTTTTAGAATAATGTCTTGTGCAAGCAATTCAATCCAAAGTAATTCTTTGTGCTAACCATGGCATTGCTAAATAATCATATAGCTTAGTGTTTAGAAGCTTTTAACTCAATTGTAGTTACAAACCCAATTATAAAGGACACACGCATATTAGGCAAAAAACAATTGATAATGATGATACAAGAAGAAACATACCTTTCATTTACACATACTTTATTTGCCACCATCTTCTCATCCATTAATTGGTATCCTCATTGTAAGTCATGCAAGAATATGTAGCACTATGCTCTTTTGTCTTAGGAGAGACCGAAATCCACCATTTTGGCTTGTACATACCCAATCTTCAACTTGGCAACTCTCACCATCTTCACAAAAATATTTTTAGACTTCAAATCCTTGTAGATGATTCCTTTTATATAAAGATAATTCACACCTTTTGCAATTTGAAGTATCAAGTCTATTGATTCAAAAATGAAAAATGGAGGAAAATCACTATACTCTCTGCATCTTCTTTGAATCAAGGCAAACAAATCACAATCCATCAATTCTATAATAATGGAACAATTCTTCTTATTCATCATACTACAGAACATAGAGGTGATGTTTGGATGGCACAATTGAGACATGATTTACACTTCCTTCAAGAAAAATGGATTCTCGGGACCAAAGAATGTCTTTTGGGCAACTGGGTTTCCTAACCACATTACCTTGTATACACTAGCACAAGCACCACTTCCCAATTGCTCTTCGTGCTTACTTGAGACCAATCAAACAAACAATTTGCAAAGAATATTGCCCTCATCATAAGTGGGATTGGAATGAACATTCACAAGTCTCTGAAGAAGATACTTTAATAGATCTGAAATATTCGATTCTAATGTCACTTTCTTGAATAAATACTCTTTATCCACAATGGCCTTAACCTTCACTATTTTAATTTCATCTCTACTAAAGGTATTCACTTCAATCCAAGTCAAACCACATTGTTGCACATTTGCCTTTTGATAACAAAACCTTGCACAACTCCAAATTGAATCCAAGAGATGACACATACTCTACTATGCTTATAAGAGTCATTGCAACTTCCATCCAAGCAGATCTTGAATATGAAGTCCACAACAATGAAGTTTGCAATTTGCTTTCTCAAAGCCAACAAGAGCTTGAAGATTCCAACCCACTTGGTAACATTCCAAGAAGAATCAAGACCACAATGTTGGAAATGGGATAGATCAAATAAGGGCCATGCAACTTGAACACATCAAGTTTATCAACAAGATATCCACATTGCTCCTGGTTAAAATTTCAAGAAAGCATCTTCCGCTCTACCTCAAGACAACCTTCTAAAAGCTTCAAACATAAGTCAAGGCTCTCCATTGCACCAATGTTAACATCTACATAGATTCAATCACATTTTGCAAGATTAAGCACCTATGCATTAAGCATCATTCACCACATTTATTAAATGCAAACTAAACTCATCAATTGGAATAGATCCTTGATTTATTTTACCAATTTAAGGAAGTGCTTCTAGTATACTAATCTTACTAAACATGCACATTTACAACCGGCTCAATTCAATGAACCAAAACTAAATGTATAGGATGTTGCTTGAAATGGCATGAGCATTACCCTCTCCTGCCTCAAAAAGTATGCTAGAAGGACTATTCAAAGGCTCTTGCTCTTCCATGGTGTAAAAAGCTCCAAAAGCCCTTTAAACTAGAGTGTGTATACATCATCAAATTGTACATTGCAATAAAATTGGCCATCAATACCTAGGATGCAAAGATGGACCATCCTCAATTAAAGAGGTCCAAAAAAGAAAAACCATTACAGATATTGAGTTGAATCTTATAATCTGTTGTGCTCTCAAACCGTTTTAAGAACAAAACCAGTCTCATAAATGGAACCATGCTTACCAGCAAGAAGTGGAGACTTAGATGCTCCTGCCTTACAATGAAAAACTTTTGCTTATCACTGGATGGACACCTTGAACTCAACCAACTATGGTGACACGACGACGATCAACCCGAAACGATAGAAAGCACTGTTCCAGGATTTCATGGTGTCAACGATCACCGGTCGACATCAACAACGACACCAATTTAGAACGAGCATGAAGAGGATGCCACATACGATCAAAGAAGAGCGCCATGGCCAAACGCTGATCGCTCGTCTTGGATGGACACCTTGAGCTCAATTAGCTATGGTGACACGACGAGGATCGACCCGAAAGGAGAGAAAGCACTGTTCCAGGTTTTCATGGGATCAAAAACCATCGACAACGACAACAACTTAGTACGTACGAGCATGAAGAGGATGTCACATACGTTTTGTATACGATATGTATTTATTTCACTTGTTCTCCAAGAAGTCACAATAATTTCAACTTTTTTCATTAGAATTAATTTTGAAGTTTTATTAACATTTCAAGACTTGTGATTTCATCTATGAAAAATAAAATAAAATAATTTTCATTCATAAGTAGTGAAAATATATAGCATACCAATCAAGGTATATTGAGGTTGGATGAGTATATTTTGACTAGAACCGTCCTATGGTTTCTTGTATTCCTACATTTTAACAATGACCATCAATGAATTTGGAAAAACACCAAACTTCAAACATAATGGGAAAGGTTAGGATAAATTTAATGATTTAAAAAAAATCAAAATAACAATGCTCAAGGCAAGAGTTTCAGTTTTGAAGCTCAAGGCTATACTGTGATACTGTGATCCTCGTTTTTAGTGATGCACCTCACAATGGAGTGAAGGAAGGTTTCGATCAAAAACGTGGATATCGAGAAGTGAATGATGCAGTCAGTTCTTTCTCTGCATAGAAGTTGTAGTGAGGTAGCACTGCGATTTTAGTTATTGTTGTCGTCTTGCCTTTTGAAATTTGAATTGGGGTTATTCTATGCAGCCTAACATATAATCTGCGGTACCCGCGTGAGCAAGTTACTGCTGAAAGAACTAGGAAGGAGGAACAAGCCTTCAAGGAATGGAAGAAGAATGTAAGTGGTTTGTACTCTTTATTATTTGTTTATTCTACTCGAATATTGTGCTGTTGGGAGATCCGGAATCGGATTTGGGCTCTGGAAGCGTCTCTGGAGGACGTGCAGCCTTTTTGGTGGTAAATCAACACGAGTTAGTTTTTAAAATCATTCATGGAATCAATTTTTACCAATAGTCTATAAGTGAGCATTGAAATGGTACGCGACGATGCTAATGACTGCTCTTTACTGAAATTTCTGTCTTCCGCCGAGCAACAACGTGAGCAGAAGAAGGCTTGCCGAAGGGAAGCCTACATTGCCAGAAGCGAGCGAGAAAGAGGTCAATCCCACGAAATCGAAACTTGAGAATTGTCAATGCATAGAATATGCTAGCCGAGTCTTGTTAGAATTGGAGTTGAACATTGCAGATAACCGCTTCCTGCAACACTAAACTCAGGGAACCTTATGGCTTGTAAGTCTAGACCTTGTCAAATGCGGTCGCCACATTTTCTTCAAAATTTCCTGTAATTCTGTGTCTAATTGGAGAAAGTCTGTGGCATCGGACACTTTCAGTTTTGAAGAAAAGGACCAAGGTACTGGTATTTCCTGACTACCTTCTGTCTCTACCTTTCACATTGCGCCCAGACTCGGTTATCTAAACTTTCAAGGACGGATATTAGACCCGCGAGTAACTTACCCAAAACTGACCTCCATTACGTCAAATGATGACAATCACTTGGTGAGTCTCGAAACTGCCGAAGTATACGTCCACTTCGAGAAATACTATACAATACTTCCATTACCACTCAGTAGTTGTCTCCAAATTGCAACAACACTCCGGCACAAAATGGAAGAGCCTCAATTTCCTTGTTAATCATGCATGCGTCAGAAACTTTCTATACCCAGCTGGCAACTACCTGCGTCGAAAGAACAACCATAACACAACGCATTCTCCACAATATGTAACCTGGAAACAAACGGACACTACACCTAAAACCGTAATACTTATAACGCTGACAAGTACGCTGCGAAATAAGTAGCAACTGAAGAGTTGAAATGAAATGTCACCGCAAAAAATACAAATCCACATGTCATTACCTTAACAGTATCCCAGAATACCTCAAAGAAGACGACACACCCTCAGACAAGTTGCTCAATAGCTGCAAAAGAAAAGAAATATTTCAATGTGAACCCCCACAGCACAAGAAGCTTGTGCCTAGAAATATAGAATTACCCCATGGCTGCCTTCAGAGCATCTCCTGCGCCTTGGAAAAAGACCCACGAGAGAATAAAGTCAGCTATAAATATGCAGACGAGAGAGATGACCACAGCTGAAGTGGTGGACTCTCCAACTCCTTTAGCTCCACCGAGAGTTGTTACACCCCATGTGCAACTCACGATTGAGATGATACCGCCAAACACAACAGATTTAATTGTTGTGCTTATCAAATCCCATGGTTGTAAGGCTCTTGCGGCAGATTCAAGAATAATATTAGCACTCACATTGTAAACAGAGTCTGCAAGTAATACACTAGCCCCCATGGCTACTGCAAAGCACATGGTAGTGAGAATAGGTAAAGCTACACAGCAAGCAATTACGCGAGGAGTCACCAAGTAATCAACTGGGTCAGTTCTCAATACTCGCAGTGTATCTGTCTGCTCTGAAACCTGTAACAAAATACCACAAAACTTAAATGAATGCAAGTAGACAGTGGAGGTAAGATGAGAAGAGAAAATCATGCATACATGCAAGACAAACAGATGATTACCGTAAACGGTACAAAAAATGTGTTCATCAAACAGTACAGGAAGTCTTTCGTCTAAAAAAGGGTAAATCAGAAGCCAGAGCATTATAACCTTCATCTGCCGTTCATGACATGCATGCTAACATGAAAAAGATTCACGGTATCTAGGGTCTCCAAAGACAATCCGAAGTTCGACTTGGCTAACGAAAAGCTAAAAGAAGTGCTGTGGGAGCAAGGAGGCCCCAAATGGTAGAAAGAACAGCTTACTTGCATGGTTCCCAGCTCAGCAGCAAATGCACTTCCAACTCTACCTGCCATGATAATGGCCGTCACCACAGGAGACAACTCTCTTGCCAACGCCAACGACAAAACGCCGCCAACTGATCTTGTCAATCCCAACCTCGCAAATTCCCGAACAAACTGCCAAATTGGTATAGATGTCAACATCTGGTTATTGAGAGCCAAAGATGCTCATCCCATGTGGGGTCTTCAAAATCTTGACCATAAAAGCTGTAAAAACAGAACTCTTCGGGAAAATCATAGAACCTTCGGTTTAATTTGGCGATGCTAAGCCAAAGAGAAAATAAAATAGTTACGAACCTGAATTGTGAAAACCATGCCAACAAACGAGGCAGTCAAGAGGCTCACACCCAATGATCGTGGTCCAACTAACTCTAATTGCTGCAACGTGTTGCGGGCATGCACTCTTCCACCGATAGTCCTAATAACCACCTGCAAAATACAATTCAACACAAGACCAGGGGACTGAAGTTCAGAGGCCGTTCTGAGAAGCTGAGGAAACACTGCCTACCAAATATAAAGAGCTCGAGTTCTTATGCAACGTGCAGTCAGAAACACGCATTCGGGAGATTCCCAAATTTGAATAACGACGAAAAGCCAGTTTCGATGGCTCCATAGGGCGGCTTGAAATGCATGCGGTCATTGCACCGGGTGATGACGAATTCGAGAGGAAGAGCTACAACGAGAATGGCAGGACCCGGAAAAGGCCTGGCAATAACGCGCAGTGATTTATGATTCGAACAGAGAGATCCAATCATTTCCTTTGCAACGCGGACATTGAAGGGTAGGTTGGGAGGGAGGAGGTAAGGAGCTCAATTGCTGATACCAATTTAAAACGGTTGCGGATGTAATGCCAAAACAACAAGGGAGGCGGGCGAAACGAAGGGGAGGGGTACCTGGCCGGCGATGATGAAAGCAGCAATAGCGCGCCAGAGGTAGCGAGGGGGCATCCAGCCGGCCAGTAGAGGGCGGATTTGAAACTCCTCGAGGGTCTCTGCAGGGGGAGGGGTTGCCGAAGCAGTGGCAGCGGCAGCAGCATCGTCGGCATCATGACTGGGCAGGTCAACCTCGGCAGCAGCGGTTGTAGCGTGCAGGTGGGGAGGCGAATGAGGACCACGAGAAAGAGTCCGGAGGGGCAGGGGAGGCAGGAACAAATGCTCAAGACGTGAAGAGCGGGAGGAGCGCAGGGCGAGGGTACAGGAGCGACGGAGAAGGGGCGAGCAGGACAAGGGATGGGAGAGGCGCAGGCGCGACAGAGTGTGCGCCAGAGCCATGACCCCAGAATGCAAAACCCTAGAGGAAGAAGCTGCAACACTGAAGAAAACGTGGAGTAGTCTTGGGGGGACGAGGATGACGAAGTCGAGGACGTGAATCAGGAGCTGTAGCGGGAAGGTGAGGGATATGGATGAGCATCTGCACCGTTGTGGTGAATACAGGGCTCGACAAGTTGCCGTTGGCGTGCTCGCTCAAATGGGCTTGCTGCGCGTGGCTCCTGGAGCTCCGCCTTCAGGGCCCTGGACACGCCAGCCGCTCCGCTGTGAAAGCCTCGTTGGCGTCTCGACACCCCAACACTGAATGTTTTTGGTTTTCGCACACTCACACGAGAAAGCAAGCAAGTCAGAGATACCGACTGTATCGTCCAATTTGGATCATCCATCCATCTCTCATCTATAATCGTACCTAAACGTAGGTAACTTCACCCATATATTGGTGAATCTCATATTCCTTGGAGATGGTTTTTGCGATTTCAACCACTTTTTTAAGATTATTTTCTAGCATAAAGGAAGACGGCTCAAAAAATCAGGTAAGATTCCGGTGATGATTTGTTAACAAAATCTTTACTGCCGCCACGCCAGCCTCACTGCTGAACAGAGTATACAGGAAACCTTGAGAGTAACCCATATCACAACGAAGGAGTAACTATTGATGGTGTGTCCCGTCCGTGTTTTCTCCAACTGGGCAGCAAGAGTCGTAACTGTAGTTAGTGAACAAACAATAGCCACAATAATTAACCATACTCAGATGCCTATTCGGATACTTTTAGTACATAGTTTATTCGCCACATGATGCAGAGGACCTCCATAAGCGAAAGAGAATTTCAGAAACCATAGTGGAATATTTTAGAGGAGGCCCAAGAAAAAAGAATCATGCTCTGGACATTGCAGAGAGTGATGGAAGTTTACGAAGAGGACCACTTTGCAACATTGAACTTTTCAACAATGGTCAGCGCATAACTGGAAATTATGATCACGCATGGCATTCAGTTGCACACTTTAGAGATAACTGTATCTCAAGCAAGCATTCCATACCTTAAGCATAATCTCCAACAGAGCTCATCTCCAGATCCAAATGGTCCAAGGCAGGACGAGACAAGCTCAAGAACTTTAGTCTAGATTAGCATAGATTACCCAATCCCTCATTTGCAAATCATGGTCGAGGTCATCCCCAAGCGTGAAGATCATTCCAGTGTTCCTAACTTCACTTTTGGTGTGAGCGTTGTCACGCAAACACGCCGACCACAAGAAATCTACGATTCTGGCATGGTAATAACTTGCAAATGGTTTTGCAAATCCCTTGTCTAGTGCAGCATTTCTAAATACCTGCTTTGCCTTGCAAACTGACATCGATTCTTGACGAATTGAATAGGGAAAATGAAGAAGTTGCAGTTCAATATGGATTCTGTATTTGGAACGCAGATTAATACAATGCTGCTGCTGCTGACACTTCGTACATGGTTTTTGTTCACTTGATTTAAAGTTCAAAACAATTGAAGCAGTCCCTTGCGTCCATCTACTTTCATGTAGAGGAAGAATCTGCTGTAAATGAAGGATGGGTTACGTTGGCGGAACTTCACAAGCAGCATCACTTGTGGCGTTGACTGGTCACTATTACCACTTCTCGAGGTTTTACAATGTTAAACCCTAACGCCCAAATGCCCAAATGGATAAAATCACATTAAATACCAGTTTTGCAGAGGCTTCCTTTTGTTCAGTTTCATTTGTTTTTGACCAACACATGGATTGCTCTATTGAATTTTGGTGGTTTAGCCCATTGCTACAATAGAACTTTCATAAGGTAATAGTCCCAGGACTAAAGGAGAATATTACATTAGAGAGGCTATTGCTTTAGAGAGGGGCTATAATATTAATGACATTTGAAGATTTTTGAAAGTCATGTTCACTAAAGCAACATCTGGATTCCAAATCCAATGATTTATTTATTTTGTACATCTTCAATGCATCCAGGCCTAGATAGAAGGAATGATCTTACTTTAGAGAGGTTCACTTAGATGATCTTACTCATAGAAGTTCACTTTATAGAAGTTCTACTATATTTTGGACTATATTTTGGAGGATTTAATTGTTGCACATATTTGCACTCATATGATTTACAATTTTTATTTTTCAATACCACAATAAATTAGATAATTTAATGCATGTATTTAGTCAATTTGTTTTTGAGAAATAGACATCACATTATAGGTGGTTCAAAGCAAAATCATATACCTTTTTATTGTAGTTGAAGGGAAGGAATATTCCCTTGTTCATTTAAAATTTAATGTGACTTTTCAAAATCCTTATTATAGAGTACATGTTTTGTCAATAATGAATGAACCAATTGCCATAGGTAGAAATAACATAGTGGTGTTCATTCAATTCATAAAAGCATGAACCAATTGCCATAGGTAGAAATAACATAGTGGTGTTCATTCAATTCATAAAAGCATGAACCAATTGCCATAGGTAGAAATAACATAGTGGTGTTCATTCAATTCATAAAAGCATGAACCAATTGCCATAGGTAGAAATAACATAGTGGTGTTCATTCAATTCATAAAAGCATGACTTTTTTTTGACTCCACTCCAATCCAATTTCACTCTAAATTGTCTTACAGTAAACTCCCATTCTAAAATGATCTTTGAACCAATTGCCATAGGTGGAAATAACATAGTGATGTTCATTCAATTCATAAAAGCATGTCTTTTTACCCAAGTATAAATAGAATTTGGTGCACTTTTAGCATTCTAAAAACTTTGAGTTTTGGAACCCTTTTCAAAGTATAGTTTGGAAATATTGAAAAATAGATTTTTTGGGACATTTTTAAGGAACACTAGTAAAAAATCAATTGTTAAATGTGAGGTTGTCATTTTATAGGTATTTAGTATATGCCAAAGTCCACGTGTAGTCCTTTGTTCTCTCTCCTAGAACTTCATCCCCTTCAACTACACAATATTCAAAGAGATGCAAAAAATAAGAATGAACAATGTGGATTAATCCCTTTAGTTATTTCATTTGTCTTTTGATAGATGATTGCATACATGGAGAGGGAATTGCTACTTAGAGTTGTTTTGTCAGTTCCAAATAGCAATCAAAACCCAAATTTGACCAAATCACAACGTCACAAAGTACAACAAGATCATTTTGGGACAAAAAATTAAAGTCAACAAGAAGATCATTTTGGAATAGAGGGAGTATTATCTTATTGACTTGAGATGCAATATGACAAAATTGGTTACAACACCACGTGTCACAATTGGGGGGAAGATTTTGGAACTACAGTACCTATCTTAGATGAATGAAAGTCATCGTGTTCAGACTGTGCATGACTTTCATCATTCCCACTGTCTGCAAACTTCTGTCGGTAAATTTCTTCGCAGTATGTTAGGGTTTGTGAGATTGTAAACTTAAGCTCCGAGCATTTGTGTCCATCGTCTCTTGCTCAGTCGTCCCGAGGATTACAGAGCAGCTCCGGTGAGTGCACGGTGTTTTGGATTTCGATTTTCCTTAATTAAGCAAATCTTAGATACTCTCCTCAGGTGCTCGTGAAAGCGTCAAGCTGTGTTGTGGAGTGGGAGGGTTGGGCGTTCCTGTCTTCAGCTGCCGATCAACGTATGGCCATGGCGCTGGTTTTTAATTGTATGTGACATCCTCTTCATGCTCGTTCTAAATTGGCGTCGTTGTTGATGTTGATCGATGGTTTTTGATCCCATGAAAACCTGGAACAGTGCTTTCTCTCCTTTCGGGTCGATCCTCGTCGTGTCACCATAGCTAATTGAGTTCAAGGTGTCCATCCAGTGGTAAGCAAAAGTTTTTCATTTTAAGGCAGGAGCATATAAGTCTCCACTTCTTGCTGGTAAGCATGGTTCCATTTATGAGACTGGTTAATTTTGGTCCGTTTTTTGTATGTTCTTGTTGGCGAATGAAAGGGGATTCCAATGCTCCAAGGATTGCGTTATTTGGACTCCGTATGCAGGTCAAAGATGTCGGTAGATGTCGGTAGATGTCGGTAGATGGTATCACTTGCTTCATTGGCCGTAGTTACAGTTTGATTAAGGGATGTTCACCAACTGATCTCAAGACTCTTCGGTGGCAGCATGCCTATAATCAGATTTTGGAGAATTGCTGTCTTTTCTTTCCACTGAACAGTGACTAATGAAGACAGTTACGAGCATTCACACCAACAGTGTTTGGATTATCAGGTTCTTAATGTATGCTTTAATTCATACACCGGGCCACAAGTGTGATGGAATCGCTTTCCTCTCATACATGTCTAGTTGAAATGATGTGAACCAAGTCTTCCAGTTGACCAAATCCTACTTGTGGAGCTATGGCTGGGATTGGGGATGATACTTTGAGCTTCGCATCTGTTTCTGGAATTACGCACCGATTCTTTGTCAAGTCTGTTTTGTGTTGATTACATATTGCAGGTCTGAGTTGCTTTCCATTGGATGAGGTCCTATTGATAGAGTATGTGTTAACTTGTAAGTCCTTGGAATTCATTGCTGGAGATTTGAAAATACTCTAGAAGTGGTGTTGGAGGTCTGGGCTTGAGAGGGCTGGATGATGTAGTGATGAATCTTCTGGATGTTGGGCTTCTCCCCGGACTACTCTGAATTTGATGTCTCTCTAATATTGTGTAAGGTTAAACAATCTCAGGCGCAAGTGTTGTTTGTCCCTGCAAACTGTCTGTAAGAGAGATACGTTGGTTTTGGTATCTTGGTCAAGCTGGTATTGCTGGTATTAGTTTCATTTATTCTTGGACAGAAGTAAATGATTGTTACTTTATATCTGGCAGTTTCATGCCAGTTCTAAATTTGTATCATTGTAGATTGTAAGCTGTAGGTGTATCTTTTGGTCAAGCGATAGTGGAATTGGCTCATCTCTGGCATGGCCCTCATCCCAATAGCTTTAGCCAAGAAATACGTTCAGATATTGGGTAGTGGATACTTCTGAGGTTGATGTTTCAATTGTTGGAGGTACGTGCTTAGCTCTGTTTTTGCGGAGCAATTTGGGATAAAGTTTGAAGGATGAATTTTGGTCTTGATGCAATTCGAGAGCGCACCAAATTTAGATTCAACTCGATTTCTCTGGTGGCTTTACCGGAAGCACTTGTGGTATATCTCAGGATGGGTAGTCAAGGCTTCTCTTTGTTTCGTGGGCATTGATGTCCAACATTTTTTGTATTCTACAGGTTGATGAGGGATGCACACTTTAGCTTAGGGGGCTTTTCTCATGCTTAGACTTTGGAGCTTTTCTGCACCATGGAAGAGCTGGAGCCTATGAATGGTCCAAATCGCATTCATCCTGAGAAAGGAGAGGGTAAAACTCATTCATTTCAAGCAACATCATGTCTCTTTTGGTTTGGTTTATTAAATTGAGCTGGTTGTAAATGTCTATGCTTAGTAAGATCAATATACTAGAATCACTCACTTGAAGTGGTCAGTTAAGTTAAGGATCTAATCCACTGATGAATTTAGTAAGTTTCTAATATTTGTGCTTAAACTGAACTCTGCAAAATGCAGTTGAATTTGTGCAGAATTAAGTAAGTTTCTAATATTTGTGCTTAAACTGAGCAAAATGCAATTGAATTTGTGCAGCAGTTAACATTGGTGCAATGGAGAGCCTTGACTTATGCTTGAAGCTTTCACAACTTTCACAAGGTTGTCTTGAGGCTGTGCGGAAGATGCCTTCTCCAAATTTTAACGAGGAACAATGTGGATATCTTGTTGATAAACTTGATGTGGTTGTCCAAGTTGCAAGGTCCTTCTTTGAGGTATCCTGTTCCCAACATTGTGGTCTGGATTCTTCTTGGAATGTTACCAAGTGGGTTGGAATCTTCAAGCTCTTGTTGGCTTTGGGGAAGCAAGTTGAGGACTTCATTGTTGGATGTTCGAGGGTTGCGTGGGTGGAAGCTGCAATGACCCTGACAAATGTAGCAGAGTATGTATCATCTCTGGGGTTTCATTTGGAGTTGTGCAAGGTTCTTTTTATGGAAGGCGAATGTGCAGCAATGCAGCGTGGCCTCACTTCGGTTGAAGTGGATACCCTTTACAGCGTTGAAGTTGAAACGGTCAAGTTGAAGGTTGTTGTGGATAAGGAGTACTTACTGAAGAAAGTGACATTAGCATTGGACGCTTCAGATTTGGCAAAGTATCTTCTTCGAAGACTTGTGAGTGTTCATCCCAATCCAACTTGTGATGAGGGCAATATTCTCAGCAAATTGTTTGCTTGGGTGGTCTCAGGAAGGCATGAAGAGCAATTGGGGAGGGGTGCTTGTGCTAGTGTATACAAGGTGATGTGGTTAGGAACCCCAGTTGCCAAGAAGACATTCTTTGGTCCAGAGAATCCATTTTTCTTGAAGGAAGTGAAAATCCTCTCCCAATTGTGCCATCCCAACATCACCTCCATGTTGGCTAGTACAATGAACAAGCGGAGTTGTTCCATTATCATGGAATTAATGGATGGCGATTTATTTAGCTTGATTCAAAGAAGATGTGGGGAGCATAGTGATTCACCTCCATTCTCCATTTTTGAAGCAGTGGACTTGATGCTTCAAATTGCAGAAGGTGTGAATTACCTTCACACCAAAGGAATCATCCACAGAGATTTGAAGTCTAGTAATATTCTTGTGAAAATGATGAGAGTTGATGAATTGGATACTGGGTATGTGCAAGCTAAAGTGGCAGACTTTGGTCTCTCCAAGACGAAGGAGCGAAGTGCTACAACTTCCCACATGACTTACAATGAAGGTACCTTCCGATGGATGGCTCCTGAATTGGTGGTGCCAGGTGTGGAGGCTCCAGAATGCCTTGGAAGGAATAAAGGGGTTCTCCATTACAAATTCAAGTGTGATGTGTACAGTTTTGCGATGGTGTGTTATGAAATTTTGACTGGGGATTTACCTTTCAAGGATGAGTGGATGCCAAGGAAAATAAAGCAGATGGTTTGGATGGGTGAGCGTCCTGCGTTGCCTATTGGTTGTCCAGCTATGTTGAAGGCTCTAATTGAAAAATGTTGGGTTGGCAATCCCAAAGAGCGTCCCACTTTTGTCACCATCTGCTCAACACTCAAATACTTGAAGTATTTATTAATGAGAGGTAGGTTAATTTTTTGTTTATTCATTAAAATCAATTATTTTCTTACCCAGGATGCACGTATCCTATATAGTTGGTTGCCAAAGTCATGGTAGTTTCACCAATGTAAGGGAATCTTCATTCTATTTTGTTGTGGGTATGAGGGCATGCAATTTTTTTAAACCATAAGCCTTTCTTTTCACATTCATTGCCACATGGTGCATTGTTGTTGGAAAGAGCTTGGAAATAGAAGCATTTAGAGTCATCTTCCTTGGCCTCTTAGAAATTCCTTAATCTCGAAGTCATGATGGCCTTGTTTAGCCTGGAGGAGTGGATTATGTCGAGTACCTGTGTTCGGTTTTTTGGCCCTCAAGTAGTTATTTGGTACATACTTGTGGCTCACCTTTGTCTTCACAATCGGCTCCCCTCCCCGACTCAAGAATTTTGTGTGTGCAGATGCTAGAAATGATTGGTGGGAGAACGATATTTCCGTGGGCGGCATGGATTTAGATTCGGAAGTCGTCCATCATTCTGAGGGGTGATGTCCATTGATTGGTCTTACTTTTTGACTTGTTGTTTCTAATTAGCTAGGATGACAAACATATGGCTTTAGACCTGAACTGGAATGTGAATATAAGCTTCGTAGGCATGGTTGTCGAGATCGATCCAATGAACTTGTGAGAGCAAAGAGCTTTTTCTGACTTTGAGCATTGGCGGTACAATTGCAGGACCGTATCAATGACACACGATGAGGATTTTCGGTTCGATCTCAGGCCATTTTTTCCATTCGTGCGCCGTTTGCGTCTGCGTGAAATTAGGAAACGAATTGAACCATGGCCGCTGGCAGAACGGAGTAATCTGGTTTTTTCGCATGATGCCGAGCCAAGCAGATGAAGCAGGACAAAGATGCCAAGACACGAGGAAGCTTTGTCTTTTATCGTGACCTCCCTCTCCTCAACGATACAGCCACTAGCCCGGATGCACGACCAGCGCAGCTCAAGAAGTACCACTTTCAGGCTTGGTTCTGGAAGCGTCGCCGGGATTTCTTCACCTTGGAGACCTTCAAGGCAGCCACTTCCGCTTTCCCCACCTTTGGAACCTCCGGCAGCCCCAACGACCAGGAACGTGAGATTGCAGCCTTCTTTGCGCACGTTCACGTACCACGAATCTAGAGGTTTGAGTTTCGTGGTGAGATTTATGGAGCAATCCTAAATTATGGTGACTCGATGAACCCCAGTACCCGTGTGCACCTGGACAGAAGTACTTTGTCCGTGGACCCGTGCGCTTGTCCTGGAACTCCAACTATGGCGAGTGCGGGCAGGTCTTGGGCATGGACTTCCTCACCCATCCGGACTGGGTGGGTGAGGACGCGGAGTGGGCGTTCAAGACGGCGTTGTGGGTTTGGGTGAAGCGGGATTGCCATGGCGTCATCCTGGAGTCTCCACCAAACTTCTCCAGAACTTGCAGCAGCATCCATGCCCAGGACGCCATACCCAGTGAGAGATTGGCGAAGCGGGTCAGGACCTACAGAATCTTCTGCGAGGAACTTGGCATGGACTAGCTAGGGGGCTGACCTTGCTTGTTGCGACGAGTATTTGGACTTTAAGGCGACTCAAAGTTGGAGAATGCAGGAGTGGAAATGGGAAGAGGGAATAAGGTATGCGCACCTGTAATAATCGACACTAATTTGTGTAGTTATGTTTTGTCCCTTTTGTGTTGCAATCAGGAAGCTAGGGGTGGTCTGCAGCTCATATCGTATTCTAGCCGCACCGTGAATGTTTTATTACCTGTTTGGGACGAGGTCTCAGTTTTTGAGTAGCAGCAAACACTGTTCAGTATCTAGAAACCTACTCTAAATTTCTCATTTCCCTGTGGCATGTCGGCAGTTGAGCGTTAACAATGCACAGTACTTTCGAAGATGTTGTGGGAACTGTAAAAGAAGTCACGAAGGTATGTGCACCGGCAACAGACACTAATTACAGACACTAATTACAGCTGAGCATGGTTACTATTATTAAACTTATATTATTGAATCTTATTGGCAACTGAAAGAGAATTCCGAGGCACTTAAGCATGCACTGTGTACACCGGATGAATGAGTTATGAAGTTTCAAAGTACTGCCTATACGTGTACTAAAAAAACAATTTTTCTTATAGAATTGCATGTTTGGATTGTGTACATCTTCATTAATCGCTTGTCTAGTGCAGCATTTTTAAATACCTGCTTTACCTTGCAAATTGACATTGATTTTTTACAAAGGGGGAAAATGAGGAAGTTGCAGTTCAATATTTTCAAGTATGGATTCTGTGTACGGATCGAGATTAAAACAGTGGTGCTGATGACACTTCGTACATGGCTTCTGTTCACTTGATTTAAAGTTCAAAACAATTGAAATAGTCCCTAATGTCCATCTACTTTTATGTAGAGAAAGAATCTATTATAAATGAAGGATGGGTTACATTGGCAGAAATTCACGAGCAACATCACTTGTGTTGGCAAACGGATTGCCCATGATCACTATTGCCACTTCTTGGGGTTTTAAGGTGAAAGTACTTAAAATCATCAATTTAAGCAAATTAGTATAGTTGGAGACATTTTTTTTTTTAAATAAATTTTTTCTAGTTTATGCAAGTGAAAATTATGAATATTTTTTTTAATTAGTTTTTTTGGATATTGTATATAATTTTTATGATTTTTTTAGAATATTGGTTGCTTAAATCACTAGAATTGTTCCATAAGTGCTCCCAAAATTGAACCTTGCAAAAATCAATTGTTAATAAATCATAGTCAAACATGTATTCTTTAAATGTGTTGGCCAATTAATGTTAAGTATATGGAAGACATATTTATTAAAGTTTAGGGATATAATTGGATGAGTTTAAGAACAAAGAATAGGAACAAGTGTGAGAATGGGTGTTTTTACCTTACAATGTTAAACTCTAACAATCTCAAATGCTAAAATGGATAGCATCACATTTAAAACCAAATTTGCTTGGTTCATGTAGAGGCTTTCTTTTGTTTAGTTTCATTTGTTTTTGGTCCTATTTGCATTACATATTTCACAACATAAGCAAGAACAAGTTAATATTGTTGTTCATGATCAAGTTCTAGGTTGTACAATATCTCTTAAGGCATTTGCAACCTTGTCATCTAATGACTAAAATAGAAACATCCATTTTTATATTTTGTTCTTAGATTCATCCAATTATGTCCTTAAACTTTGATGAATGTGGCCTCCATATGCTTAACATTGATTGACCAACACATTCAAAGGATACATATTTGACTATGATTTGCTAACAGCTGATTTTTGCAAGGTTCAATTTTGAGAGCACCTATAGGACAGTTCCAATGGTCTAAGCAGCTAATACTTTAAAAAATCATAGAAATTACATACAATGTTCAAAAAATCTATTTTTTTTTTAATATTCATGATTTTCACTTGCATATACTACAAAAATATTATTTTTAGAAAAATATGCCTCCAACTATATTATAAAAGTCACATGTGACTAGGAGAAGGCATGAGGTACCATTCATAAACCACAAGCAAAATTACATCAAAGAGTCAAGTAAAAAAAGTTCCAAACTCTAACTTGGGTGACAAAAAATAAGAGACCAAATACTTTCAAACTGACTCTTTATTAAATATATTTTTTCCATACATCTCCAACTATATTGATTTGCTTAAATTGATGGTTTTAAGTGCTTTCACCTTAATATCATACTAGTGTGCCGTGTACCATTGCCACAACCAAAGTAAAAGCAAAAGTAATTTTTTAAATGAAAAATAATTTAAAAAATTCATAACTTTCACTCCATAGGTCCAAACACCATGAAACCAAGCCTATGTGCTCCTTATAGAGAGTTTTTTGATAGTAGTAAGCACATGACTAAAGATGTATGGTTTAAAAGATCTCACCATATCAAGCAAACACACAATTGGGAATGTATGGTCTAGGAGATCTCATTGTATCAAACAAACACACGACTAGGAATTTATGGTCTAGGAGATTTCACTATATCAAATAAACAAACACCTTATCTTAATAGATGACTAATGTGCCCTATACTATTGCCACAATCTAAATAAAAAGAAAAGTAATTTTTTAATTTTTTAATTGATAAAAACTTCAAAATTCAATAACTTTTTTATTGTAGGTTCAAACACCATGAAACAAAAGCCCTTGCACCTTTCTTTGCTAAGAGCTTTCTAACGGTACCAAAAATGCAAATAGGGAATATACAGTCCATGAGATCTCAATGTTACAAATAAAATAAACAAACACCCTATCTTAATGGATGGTCTAGTGTACCTAGTGCTATTGCTACAGTCAAAATTATAAAAAATTATAATTTTTTAATTCCTAAAACTTCAAAAATCAATAACTTTCACACCATCAGTCGGAAAACAACAAAACAAAGCCCTTGCACCCCTCTTCATTAAAAGCTTTCTGATGATACCAAGAGTGTAACTAGAGAATGTATGGTTTGAGAGATCTCAATGTAACAAACAAAACAAATAACTTAACTTAACTATGGGACTAGTATGCTATGTGCTGTTGCCACAACCAAAATAAAAGTAAAAGCTTCTAATTTTCTAATATTTTAGTTTTTAAAAACTAATAACTTCTGCACCATAGGTCCAAACACCACAAAACAAAGCTCTTGCACCCTTCCTTACCAAAGACTTTCTAACAGTACTAAGCATGCAGCTTGAGACTCACTATTGAGGAGATTTTACTATACCAAACAAACAAATAACTTATCTTAACTTTTAAAATCTCATTGTCCCCTCAAAGACAAAATGGATTTGGGACAAGCTCCTATGGTCTCAATATTTGTCGTGTTTTTTTTAGTCTTTTAATGGAGATAGGAGGACACATTAGCTTTTGAAAAATATAATTTTTATTTCTAGAAACAAAAAATATGGAATAAAAAGCCTTTTTTTTGGTGGGCAAAAAAAAAAGACCTTCAAAACTACTCAAAATAAAATAATATTTTTTATATATTATATTTTTATGTATATGGCAAACTTTGGTTTATTCCATTTGGATTTGTTATGAGAAAGTTATGGACAATCTTGTTTTTTGGACTATTAGAGCATCTTCTTGAAAATATAACTTGTAGAATTCATTTCTGACTTCAATTTTCACAATTTAAAAAAAAAAATTCCCAACGTTAATATCTCTTGCTAGAACAATCTCACCATTGAGATTAATGCATTTCAATTCCATCTTAGAGCTATTAACAATTTAGATTTTTCTTCAATCTCGAACCTACTTAACAATTTTTTAATGAATGAAAATTAAGTTTTAAAAAAAAATTCTCCTAGAATCTCAACTCAATTTTTATCATATAAAATTAAAAAGTAAAAATTGATAGAGCAAAAAATATAAGTTATAAAGGTTTAAAGCCAAATAATGCAGTTGAGCAAGGTGCAAAAAAATTTGTTTTCTTCACTTTAAACACAAATATCTTGCAATCTACATAGTCAAAGTTTGTGAAATTTCTACCACATATTTTTATACTAGTCCAATATAAGATCTTATAGTTAGATATGCAAAAAAACTTTTTTTAAAAACTTTTTGTTCATTGCTGTAGAAATGGCAGTTTTGAATGGTTTTTGATGGAAAAGAGACCTTTGAACTTTAGGTGTTAATAAATGGATGTTTAACCCAAACCCCTGAGCAACTCAAAGGGGTATCATTTTCCTTGTAATTACTGCTCCACTATTTGTCATAAATTTTTGGAGTGGGAATTAGTGCGTAAGGTAGGAGGTCCATAAATCGCTCACCTAAGAGTTGGAATTGAATTTTGGAGAGGTGAATCTTCTTGAAATATTTTTCAATAAAATTTCCTTGAAAGACAAGAAGAATTGACATTTAACACAAATCATTTCATATTTTTTGAAGCTTTGTAGAATTAGTTATGAAATTTTGAAGTTGAACTGGCATAGGGCTCTAAAACCGCCCACCTCCTGAAATGTATACTATTTATACATTGCTGAAGGCTATGAAAAAAACACACGTAAAAATTGTGTACATTTGAGAAGGTGTTCAGTTTTAGAAATTGTACACTTTTAGAACCTCCTACCTTATGTGTTTCCTAGTGAAATTCTCCAATTTCACAATTGTCTCCTAAATGTCCAAATGCTCCTTGCTTTGAAACTAGGGCTTTTTTTGGCCTTATAGTGTCAAATTGCTCTAGGAAAAAAATAATCTAGCTAAAAAGTGGCAAGAAGTCACAAAGTTTTTAGCCAACCAATACTTCAAATTTTAAAAACAATCTTAGGTGAAATTGTCAAATTGTGAATTAAAACAAAATTATAGACATGTGATATATGTTAATATGATATTATCTATCCAATATGTGGATGAATGTTGAAATTTGGAGCACCACTATAACATTTCATATTGCCACTTTGACACTTCATAAAAAATGAAAAACAAAGCCTTGTTTGTAATCCGCTTAGATGTAACCCGCTCAGATGTTGCCATGAGTGATGTTTTTGTTACTCAAATGCACAATTATCAATCCTTTGATGTAATCACCAATCTTATTTAGTTCGTCCTACGTTGCTCGTCCATTTGTTGTTTTAGAGCAACCCCACAACAACACGTTGAAGCAACATTGTGTAGCAAATCAAAGGAGAACATTTTTTATTATTAAAAGATCAATGATACAGAATCTTTATAGTATTGCTTTAGTGTGTTGCTATGGGGCTATTCTTAGCTCTATGATGATTGAATAGAGAACAATGGACTTCATAAACTGCTCACCTACAAACTTACGTTTCTAAGAGCTTTCACTAGTTTGAACACACTTCTTTGTTGGACAATGCAGGAAGTTAAAGTGGTTCAATGAAGTAAGCTCTACAAGGTGAATTTGTCCCTAGTAAACACAAATTTTTTTTATTTGCCACCTATGATCAAATTGGGAAATTTTGAATTTATGTTTGCAATGGGAGCCCCAAATTAGCTAGGGAGACGAGGAACATAGATTTAGTACAATATAAAATTGGTTTTGGGTTTTTTTTTTACAAATATTGTGTAGAATACAAAATTCACCTCGTAGGATCCACTTTGTATGACCACTTTAATCCCTAAAGGTCTACACATCCCCCAAATGGATGCACCTTGGTCAACCTTGATTGTAACTCTCAATATAAATGTTTTTGGTATTTGATTTAAACTAAAAAAATGAAGCTTGACAAGAAATCTTTCTATTTCATCTTGAAATTTTGAAAAAAATTCAAAATGAAAAAATTATTGCAATTGCAAGCTCCATGTGTTAGAGTTTAAATAATATAGTATTTTTTCTTTCATATTTTCTCCTTTTAGAATAGATTTTCAATTTCAATTTGCAAAATTAAAATTTTCATTCTAACCTTCATTTATGGTAAAAATTCCAGATTAATTTAATATATATTGTAATTGATATTACTTTATTTCCACCTTCAACTTTAAAAATCACAATAATTTGATTTTTCCATCAAAATTTTTGAAAAAAGTCAACATGAATAGAAATTACATTTTTTCACTAGCAAAAAATACTCCCTCCGTCCCAAAATGATCTTCCAATTTGCCTTTAAATTTTGTCCCAAAATGATCTTTCCGACTTTCTCATGTGATGTAGAGGAAGAGCCCGGGAAATAAAACATTGACTTTGAAGAGATTCCTTGAGTGCGGATGTTATGTTTTTTTTAATTAGGAATAGTAAAGAGTGGAACTAGTCACTGTAGACTTTTTGTATGGCCATCGTGGCTAGACTTGGAAGGTGATGTAAGTTAAGTTGACCTGAAGGGCCAGACTGGTCATTGTGTGGGAAATCTGGCCATGAACAGTGACACGAAGAGTAATGACCGCAGTGATTGAGAACTTTTCGAGAAAGTGGACAGTGACACAGGAGGGGCTGCCTAGGCGGGGAACAATTGAAATAGCCTCTTCCCTCCCGACTCAGTGGTTCAAGTTCTCATGTTGTTTGTTATTTTGCCACTGAGGTAGGAGGTCCATGAATGGAGCATTTAAGGGCTAGTCTGCCTTTTTAATGTGTGTCCTTGGATCAGAAAAATTTTATCTCATTTTTCAGACAAAGAAAAATAGATGAAGAATTTAATACAAGTGGTTTCATATTTTTTGGAGCATTTTGAATTAGTTATGAATTTTCGAACCAAATATGTCATAGGTCCTTATTATTGATCCTAGGTCTTCCATGAACCATTCACTTGCAACTTGTAAAGAAGAACGAGAATGCAAAGAAAATGGTTGGTCCTTGCAATTAATAATGTTTTTTTTTCCCCATTCATTCCATGACTTCAATGGTCAATTTCAAAACCATTTCATGTTCATTTCACAACCACTTATACAAGCGGTTCTTCATTCCCACTCGATTCAACAACCTCCTACCTTATTCCTAATAAAGTAGGCAAATCCAATACCAACAACTAACTCAATACAACTCAAATGTAAGGTCTTTATTGATTTTAGGAATGAGAATTTATGACAATAATACATGCCTGACATTGTTGACCAATGACATGGAGATTTTTGGGGTGTTGCCCCTTGAATTGCTTTGAAGACTTAGGGAGGCTTAACTTTTGCTTATGGGCACACATAGAAATAAAAATTATACTCTCAAAAAGCTAATTCAATTTCCTATCTTCAAAATACAATTCACAAAATCATGTCACACAATGAGGTCATAGAAACCTAATAAGAACCTCAATAGTCCCCTAGAAGGACTTTGGAACTTTAGGAGTTTTTCAATAAAGTTGCAAGGTTTTTTTCCATCAGAACCCATTAAAAATGTCATTTCTATTGCAAAGAGCAAAAAAGATTTATACATAATTTGCATATTTGACCACATAATCTCAATTTATAGTAATGTGAAAATGCATAAAAGAAATTTCAAAAGCATTCATCGGATAAATTGCAAGTTATTTGCATTTGAAGTAAAGCAAAAAAAGTTTTTTGGGACCTTGCTTAACCTTTGAAGGCCCATTGTCCCTTTGGAGGACAAATGGGATTTTAGGCAAGTACCTATAGTCTCAATTTCTGTCCTAATTTTTTGAACCTTTTTTTGAAGATAAAACAAACGTGATTACCTTCATGAGAATATAATTTTTTCTTCTATTGGTAGCCGGGAACAAAAGTTATACCTAAATGAGCTCAAAACAGAGGAAAGAGGGTAGCAAAAGAAAAATTCAAAAATTAGAATTAGAATTTTTCCTCCCTTAGATTGTATTTTTATCTATGTGGAAAGCTTTGATTCATTCCATTTGGATTTTTTATGAGAAAGTTTTAGACAATCTTGTTGTTCAGGCAATTAGAATATTTTTTTGAAAGAATAACTTGTAGGATTCATTTTTGAATGCAATTTTCACTATTTTTCAAGAAAAAAAGTTCTATATGGTTTAATTTTCTTGCTAGAACAATTTCACCATTGGAATTAGTACATTTTAATTCCATCTTAGAGATATTAATAATTCAAATTTTCATTCTATCTGGTACCTACTTCTACTTAACAATTTTCTTAAGAAAGAAAATTAAGTTTTTTTGAAAACCTTTTTTTTCTTGTAGACTCTCAACTCAATTCTCCACCATAAACATTTAAAGCTCAAAATTTTCTAGTGCAAAATAATTCAATTAAGGAGGTTCAAAGTCAAATAATTTAGTCCCGCAATGTGTTAAAAAATTTGTTTTTTTTCACTTTAAACAAAAATATCTTGCAATCTATGTAGTCAAAATTTCTGAAATTTTTTCCACACATTTTCATACTAGTTAGGTGTAAGATCCTAAAGTTACATGTGCCAAAAAAAATTTCAATTTTTTTACTCTGTGTTATAAAAATGGTAGTTCTAAGTGTTTGTTGGTAGGAAAAGGCTTTGGTCCTTTAGGGATTAATTATATTTTTGGACCTCGAATTTTTCCTCTATTGATTTGGAAAATTTTACTTTTTTAAAATTGAAGAATTGAGTTCAAAATCTAGAGATAAAATTAAAATAAATACACATTCAATTTACACTCATTAAAAAATGATTAAGAAGAAGTAGATTCAAAGTAGAAAGAAAAACTATAATTTCAATAGCTTTAATAAAGAATTGAAACATACTAATTCCAAAATGTGAGATTTTTGAGCAAGAGATCTTGAACTTGTGAATTTTTTTCAAATTGAAAAAATTGAATTCAAAATTAAATTATACAAGTTCTTTTTCTAAAAGAATGGTTTGGTTATCCAAAAAAAAATTATCCACAACTTTCACATCCATAATTCAAATGGAATGAAGCAAAGTCTCCCATACAAATAAAATTACAATTCGTAAGACATTAGTTTAAAAGTTCCCATGTAGATACAATCTATAAAGCACAACATTTATTTCAAGTTCTTGGTTTTTTTTTTGCCCACCAAACTAAAACTCTAGCTAAGTGTGCCATACCTTCTTCTGTTTCCTAATCTACATGTCACAAATAGCATCTAAGGCACCTTGTAATATATTAGTAGGACACTATACATAGATTTATTGGTAGATGGCCCAATCTTGCTAATCTTGCTTTGCTCATGTGAGGAAGCTTGTAGTTGTTGCCACAGTTAACTTTCATTACATTGATGAGACAATTTTGAAGAGAAAAAAAAACATCATTGAGTTTTTCCTTCTCCATCTCATTGAATGAGGCAACTACTGCAATGACCAACTCGTCAATAATAGTAGGTGCCTTTTGATGCTGCAATGATTGAATGGCCCAAAAAAATCCAAGATCCAATACATTTGTATTTGGACTGTTAGATGGTTGGTACACCAAACGGATCTTCAGCCCATCCTTATCGCCTTCTTTGATCAGAATTGGATCATTTGATTGGGATGCGGTTTTGCGTTGTCTTGTTAAACAAAGACTTCAACTAGTCCTGGTTCCGAATTTCGTGGCCAAACCAACCTAATGTCTGGAAACACCTTCTCTACCAAAATGCGTCTTGTGACCTCCTTTGTGATTGTTGCAATTGGTTTTGTCTCCATTGTACCGACCGGCCGATTTTTGCTAGATCATTTTGTAGGTTCTTGGAAAACAAGAGGATATATTCTAATTTTGCCATTGAAATATTTATTCCTCAAGTAGTCAAAGCGAGGGCGAGCAACAGTAGCAAGGAACATCACCTTCAAAATAAAGTGTTTGTTTTTTGCAGTACAACAGGACTCTTCTTCATCGAGCACCAAATAGAAGCTGCCACTTTCTTCAGTAAGATAGAACCATTTCTCATCAATATGAACACGATCAAATGAGTCCTTAAAAGTTGGTGACTCTGTGTTGAGGGATGACAGTTCAATCATTGATAGCGCATATTGAAGCCGAGATTTCTTGTTTGCCTCAATCAAGAATGACTTCAGCGCACTCGAATGGCGATAGAGTTTTCCTTCTTTTATGCGTCAATGTAGGGTTGATTTGGAGACATTCATAGCAAATGCCAGAGATTGAATATTTTTTCGCTGTCTCAACGGGAATGTTTTTGATAATAGCTATATCAATCTCCTTCTTCTTTCCTCCCAAATTTCCTTGAATACGAGAAGAAACATTTACAAAGTCGTTTCCATTAGAAATGGATGCTTGACCCCTTGACCATACACTCCTAATTGTTCGAGTGGTAAACCCAAATCGATGTGCTACAATTGTAATTGATCCTTTTTTCAAGGTTCCATTGGTACTTTGAGCCAGCAAAAATTTGTAACATGATTGACATTGCGATGTAGTCATATTTGTCTTGTGGACTGGCAAAGCAACTTCGTGTTGCAGTTCTCCCTCCATCCCTGTGCAAAAAAAAATGAGCTTAAAAATGAAGCCTTGCCTTCAGGTTTAAAGTGTCAATCTGAAAACAACAATGAGACATAGACTGTAAATGAAGTGAATAAGTGAAAATATCTTTTGTAAAAGTGGTTCATTCTTCAACGGTCAATGAAAGATCATGTCACTCTTCTTTGATGCAATTACCATAACCTGACATTATCACATTATTTTACTCCCTCCCTTTAGCCAAGTTTACAAGGAAGTACCTAATGAACTCTTATTTGGAGAACTCTATGCGATACAGAAACTGGATCTGCTTGCAAAAACTCTATAAATGGGACAAAGTTACTAATGATCAGTGCATGGTCTCCTTGTCAACAATTCAATTTATTGTGACATAGGCCACAAGTTATTGGTGCAATTTCTCACATCTTCTAGTGACATTGACTCTTCACATAAATGACCTAGAACTTTTTGAAACTATATAGCTGAAGCATAAATCTAGTCTTGGAGATGGTAAGAGGAAAAATAGAATTTGATTATATGGAATTAGAAAAGAAAAAACATGCTTTGAGAATGCAATGGATAAAAAACTTGAGTAGGAAATGTGCCATCATCACTCTATATACATCTCCAAAATAAGTTGTGAATAAACAATTATAAACATCTATCAAAAAAACTTTGACCCTTCATAACTTTTGCATACGATATCCAAATGTCACGTTCTTTGGTGTATTGGAGCCTCCTTTCACCCATTAACAAGGAAATAAGATTATTTGATTAGTCTAATAATAGTGAAAAGGCATAGCAGCCGGAAGTGGTTGTTTTGGGCTACCCACCTTCTAGAATCAATCCTTGAACCAAAAAACCCTTAGACAACCGTTGAGTCCTCTCATGCCCCCTTGAACTTGTTTCCTCCACCTAAGAATCACTGTGAAAGATTAACCATCTTGCACTCTTCTAATTTTACACATTACATTTTCATGGTAACAATCCCGTTCTAGATTTCATTTCTAGCACATGTGGAGTAACTACAAAGAGCCATTTCAATACCTGTGAGGAAGAAACAAAGCGATTTAATAACTTTGAGCAGAAATCCTTTCTTTCCAGATCAGCGAGTGATGACGTCTCCAATTTGCACATCAATTTAATTTTCAATGTAGACCGCATTGACAGTTTTATACATTTCTCTCTAGTAGTGTGGTACCTACTTCACTTGAATACAAAAAACGGAGGATTCAAGACAGAACATGAACTTGAATTTGTAGTACACCAACAACAAAAGTTTGTATAGTGACACTTTCTAATGCGGACCTTCAATAACAACAAGCTGCTCGTTTGTGCTCGTTGTTTTTGATTGAGTTAAATAGTGTTTCATCAATACATGGCATTTCACGTTGTTGAACTACATGTTCGGATAGCACACACAAATCCAACACACAAATCCAATCATCACATTGTTGCTGAACACGTTTCCTGGATTTAGATATTCCCAATATAGAATTCTTCAACAAATTTATTTGAGAAGTGTGAACATTTGCACAACCAGCTCATGTACTATGAGGCCTAATAGTATATTTTCTCACATGGAGGCAGCTGTAAACCCAAGACATTGAATTTGTGCACATGAAACTATGAATCAAAGAAGCGTCCAATTAACTACTCATGATACTGTAGTGTGAAGTAGAATCCAAAATTGACAAGAGAGTATCAATTAGTGCACATACTCTGAGCTTGAAGGGAAGGTGGCTGGCTGGAGTTGAAAGGAATTCCAACACGGTCCATGAGTAGTTGGAGCTGCACAAGAAGACAGAAGACCGAGCCAAATTCAATTCTAGTGGCATGAGGCTCATTGATGCAAGTCAAAGGATGACAGATCATCATTCTTTGGGAAATTAAAGAGTACCCGATGCGTGATATGTTTTTGCCATGCCAATTAGACACTCGATTTGGAGAGGCGCGTTGTGGACTTCAATGGAAGCTTTTGGCCTTGTGGTCGTTTCCACGTAAAGATCCGATTTTAGTACAGTATTGTAGTTCATACAACGCTACAGTAACACTGCACCAACGTCGGATTGCCTAAACAATTTTGGGATCATTGATTCAGTAGTGCATTATGGGATCATCAATTCAACAGAGCAATAAGGGACTGACTTCATGTGAAGTTTTTGGGTTACTGGATTTGGTAGCACGTTCATTTGTTTTTGGGGCTTGTAAATTTGGTAGGTGAGTTGGTGAACAATGCACAGGGCTGTTAATCAATTGTAGAAGTTGTGGTTATTTTCGTCCATGCACTCGTGGAGCAATGCCAACGCGGGAATCACAGGTCACATTAGTGGGAAGAGAAAAAGTCACAAGATATAGTGTGGGCAGAGTTCAATCCAGTGGCCAGCATTGCTCCTCCCCAAAGGCCCAAAAAACACACATTTCAAATCTTCATAACTTCTAATTGAAAATGAATCTAAAGCTCAAATTTGGAGGACAATAGGAGAGCATTGATCTTTATTTATAGTTCAAGACAGAATTACAAAAAATTGATTTCTGACCTTAATTTGGAGCTTTTAGTCAAACAAGAAGATCATTTTGGGACGAAGAGAGTATCAATTGTTGAATAAGAGGATGAATTTGGTTTAATAGCTAAATTTGACTTCAAGGTCTTTGTTGTGGCTATTTTGGATGTAAAAAATAAAATAACCAATCAAGAAATTTTCACACTAATCTCCATTGCTACTTGTACCTATTGAAAAAATTTCAAATAATTTAGATTGATTTTTCTATTTTTTCCTACCGGTATTTATTTTAAATTTTTGCTATATAAATAATAACATGTACATTTTTTCACAAGAAAAATTAAAATTCCTCACAGTGACATACAATTCATAGTTTCAAGTATTAAAAATATAGGATTTGTATCCAAACACAATCTAATAAATAGGTTACATTCAACTCAGACATGATGTTTGACCAGTTAGCAATGGATCTCGTCCTGAAGGGGATAACGTCCGGCAACCTGCAACCCCGGACGAGGGCTTTCACAAATCGAAGAGCGAAATCTGCGATTGGGTTTCGAATCACCAAATCTGAGATTAGGGTTTGAAGAGCTGAATCTGCAATTGGAGTTCGGAGAGTCGATTCATAGCTCTTCATATGCCTATCTCCTCCTCCGCCACCCTTAGGCCTTGATTTAGCTCCTCCCTTTCGACTGCTAGGATAGCTTGCAAGTGCAGGAAGCGTTAGAGCCGAACGGGAGCTTCTGTGGTGGATTGTGCGTCCGCCATTGCCGTGCTACTTGCAATTTGCTTTGAAGGTGTTTTGCCGTCTCTTTACTTCCTTCTTTTTGTGCTTGTTCAATTAGAACGAGAGATGGTGTAGGGTTTGCAAGAGATGAGGCGAAGCTTTGTTGCTGTCGAGAGATGGCTTTTGGTGATTTGTGACAATAGTGTGTGTCGTTATTCTTGCATTTGGACGGGCTTGAAAATGGACTGAGGTCGTGTGAATTTGGTGTTTGTAGGTGAGCTATGTCGTCTGGAGAAGCGCAAGCTCGTAAGTATGCTGATGGACCACCATGGATTTTCACCGGCAGGTACTTGCATTTGCTCTAATTTTCTCTCTTTCTTCCTTTTTTAATATATTTACACGGAATGCAACGTCTCCATGTACCATACAGTAAGGGAGATCTCCATATACCATACAGTAAGTAAGTGAGAGGTTCCATTCCCCAGGCAGGTGAATTTTGAACCTTTCCCTACAACAATCTAGAAATCTGCACCATCTAAAATTTTGCACATGCATTTTGTGTTAAGCTACAAACAATTGCAAAAAAACAAATGTCAATACATTAAGCATTTTCACACTTAATGCAAAGCAAAGGTCACAGTTGCGGTCAATGGAGCTTCTAATGTAATGTATGGTTAATGGAGTCTCTACCTTACAGGAAACACTCTATTTCAAGCTTGTATTGGGGTTATGCTTTGAATCGAGGCACAAGAGTGTAATGACAACCATTCTCAGTGTCTTCAAGGTTCCATTGCACTTGAGCCCTATTCTTTAAAGTTTCTGCATTGAAATGCAGGGCACTCTATCAGCTGCATCTAGTCAAAGCTGAAGTGGCACGGCGTGTCATTCCCGCGGAGCTCAAAGTCGTTCAAGCTTTCGGGTGCGTTTTCTTTACTGTGGAATAGTTTGATTACACGAATATAGAGAATTGGTTATGCATTTCAATTAATTGTTTATCATGTTATAAAATCAGGTGCACATGGTTAAGAGAGCATGTCTGAAGGACCAAGGATTCATGGTTTGAAATGACCATTTTGAAAATCATAATTCGGATGGAGTCAAAATTCATGTCGCGCCAGAATCAGTAGAAAAGCATAGCATTTGTTAGTGAAAAATAAATAGAAATTCAACAAAATATAGTCCAGGAAGTCAAGTATGATGCCATAACCAATTCTCCATGTTCGTGTAATCAAACTGTTAACTAACCATACACGAACATGGAGAATTGGTTATGCAATTGTGTTGGCATCATACCTAACCTCATGTGTGCTTTTCAAAAGTTTTCAGAGAAACATGAGGCAAAATTTGAGTTCCTTTAGAAAATTGCTGCGCAAATAGGACAATTGTAAGCTGGCATAGTAGTGACTGAGATCACTTGGTGTGCATGTGGAAGAGGTTTATAGGTACACCTTAGGTGGTTTTTACTTAGCCAAGTATGATTCGAGCCCGGCTGGCGTCTTTGATGAGGTGTACAGCCAACTTGGTGAAAGAATGAAATCTTTTCTTGCATTCATTTCTTTCTCAATTCCCTTCAAAGTCTTTGATGCCAACACATGGTTATAGGAATAGAGGCCTATTCTTAAGATTGTAGAATATGATTTCTCTAGTTTCCAAATAGTGAAGTTCATACCGATGATTGTTCCGAGGGTCATATTCTAAGGACTATGTAAAAAAACCTGTTTTTAATTTTTTTTTTCTCTTGAAAGCGTACATTTGGGGTGGAGATACTTGCAATTGGGCGCTTGTTGACGTTCAACTGTTTCTGTGCAGCTGGTCGTGCTAGCGGGCATCGTCTGGAATCCTCCCACATCTTGCGCGTGAGTACCATGCTTACATGTATAAGTTTTCATTTAAGATCTAAAACCTGAAAACATTGGTCTTGAGATTCTAAGTTTCCAATTCCCAATTCAATGTCTTATTTGCTCTGGACTGACGGGAGGCCTTGTATGGACATAAACTACATCTATAGTGAATGGGAGGCAGTTTGAGAAGAAGTGAGCCAGGGTCATATCTAATTTTATAAAGATAGATCCTCTCGTATCGGAACTGCTTGTTTTTCCACGAGCAGCAAATACAGATGCTCTCACTCACATGCTGTGTTTTCTCCAGCTGGGCAGCAAGAGTCATAGTGAACAGCGAAGAAGCTCGTGACCATGGCATTGACGTGAGTAAGCTCAACTTCGTGCTTGTCAATGGCAGCATGTATTACTTTAATACTTTTGATTTTATTGTGTTTGAAGTGAGTGAATCAGGGTACAAGTTCACTTCCAGTACACATAGCATTTCAAGGGGTGCTTCATATGATCGACCCCTTTTCAAGGCAGTAAAACTTTTCTTTAGGTTTCTGAAGAGTTTTGTGTTCGGGGAAATTCCGTAATCATTTGGACCCCGAGACTCCAAGTTCCATATATCACTACTGCACAACCTCTAGAATTTTTTTTGGTTTTGGTTTTGCATGATGACAGATGAATTACACGACTGAAGATAACTTGATTCAGACTTTGATAAGTTTATAAGTTCTTGACACATAGATAGTCCATTTACTTGGGAACTGAATGAAACTAAGGGACCATATCTGCGAAGTTTTCTTCTAATCACGCCCTGATTTCTAATTACAGGAAGTAGGTCTCCCAAGTCGGACAGCTGAGTTTTCATTGGTGAGTTTGATCAGAGTTGGTGTGATACATTGATACCAACCCTTTACAGCGTTCCTAGTACTTTCTTCTTTCCAATAGGGAAGGGCTTTAGGTAACTACACCTAATCTCAATCAACCCTATGGATTCTTGCCTTGAATGTCCATCTTTGAAACATGAGAGCCTAGGGTTGATTTTGGGTACACCTATTCTTAACACTTTGAAATTCATATTTTATTTATATAGTGGCAAAAATATACTTGCTAAGAATCCTCTTGCAATAGCCACAACAATTAACCATTCTCAGATGCTTATTTGGACACTTTTAGGTGTACATAGCTTATTTGCCGCATGATGCAGAGGACCTCCACAAGCGAAAGAAAATTTCGGAAACCGTGGTGGAGTATATTACCCAAAGGAAGAGAAAGTTCAAGCAAAAGTAACCATGCTGTGGAAATCGTGGAGAGTGATGGAAGTTTACGGAGAAGACCGCTCTGCAATATTGAACTTCTCAACAATGGTCAGCGTCATAACTGGAAACTATGATCACACATGGCATGCAATTGCACATATTAGAGATTACACTTGAGCAAGCTGTGATCATTTATTTTTCGTAGAATTGGTCCCTGAGTTCTATTTGAATTTCCTAAGTAGTATGTGTCAACCAATCATAGACATAACGAGGTTTAGAGTCTGTACCACCCTGGTGCTTTTTGTTCTGTAGTTATCATGCGAAATCAAAGTTCTCCAAAGATTGCAAAATAGTGAATACAAGGAAGTATGAGTCTTTCTCCTAAATTTAATGTGCATCTAATGTAGTTTGCATGAGAAATATTTTAGTGAATCTGAATATTCAGTTTAGTAATTTACTGTCGCTCCCATCAATTACTCTGCAGCGGTTGTGGGCGCTCAAGGTACGGGATGGCAAGGTCCCTCCATGAAGATGTCTCTTCCCAGCTTCAGGTGCGTGTTGAAACGGCTACGTAACCTTGGAAACGCTTTGATAAATGTTTGGAATTGCATAATGTTATTTGGTTCTACGTATGAGAAAACTTTGTATTAAACGCTTTGAAATTGGCAGAAATGGTTTAATATCATCTCTCCTTGTGCTTAGAGTTAGTTTTTTTGGCTCTAGACCAAAGGAGAGTAGGTCAATTGCATTGCACAACCTTGTGAACTGAGAAAGTTTGAGTGGTTTATTGTTATCATACAGTGGTGTCGGTTTTTGAAAACTAAACTGTGGTACTTAACATGAACTAAGCTTCACCATGAAATTAAATTGAGGCTCTTGTAGTTTTGTAGCTACACTACAAAAGGTAGAGAGACTCTCACACCGCATTTGATGTTCTTGTCCTGACTTGTTTCACATTACTATAATTTTAGTGGGAAGACGGAGGTGCAGCCAAATCTTCTGAAGTATTCTTGCAGATTGAATTGCAGGTACGCATTCTTAGTCAATCCTGAGAAAAATGGATGAAATTTTATTGCTATCTACTTAAATCTGTTGCTATAATGAGAATGGCATAATTGGGCATTAAATAGGAATTTTGTTAAAGAAAATCGCCACTAGAAAGTTTTTTTCCAGAAGCAAGGGAGGATTCCATAAATCGACTGGGTTTCTCAACCCTTGAGTGTGTCTCTTAGTTTTGTGTCTATATCATTGGAGAATTTCTACTTGTCATGTTATGAACTGACGGACAAAGACATACGCAAAAACGTGCAAAATTTCAATCATGGATTTTTGCTTATTTGACTGTTTTCTTACTGTTTTGTTCATGGTGATGTGTTCAGAATAAGGCCTGTTTCTCCGGCACGAGTTTCTCTCCTGCCGTTTACAGAGGAAGAAGGGTCAGAAAATGTGCAAACTGAACAGCTGGACAGTGATGTGATGTCTGTGCTCATCGGGAAGCCTATTGTGGCACTTGCATTTGAAGACATGGCGATGTTCGTTGAGGCTCCCACAATTGTAGTTGCAGAAAAACAAACAATGAAAAGTAAGCAAGGGCATGGCTTGCTGAGTAGGTTCCCCAGATTTAAAGCACCCGGTCTTCCTACTTCCTCTGCCTAATTGGCCACACAATGTGCTTGTGATTTTCTTTCCAGATTTTGTGATTGACCGAAAAATGTATTCCGTAATGATTCACTCATTTTGCTCAATTATATCTCAAGTCTCCCTTGATGTCCTTCCAAGGAATGCTAGATACGGCCACAATGAATGATCTATCTTCATATTAGTTTTACTTAGCAGCGTTACTGATTTGGCGTTACATTTTTGGGTCTTGCCAGATCGCTCATGCGCCGATCTAGGACAATAGTAAAAATCCAATTTTTCCAATTTTAACCCCTAAATGCCCGAGGCACCAAATTCTGGTGTCGGCAATACTTTGAACTTAAATAAGACCCAAGTAAGTTGCTATTTTTAATAGTTCATATTTTTGACAAGTTCTTTTTGAAGTCTAGTTTTAGCATCAAAAATCTGATTTTGAAAATGGAGGGCTCTTGGAAAGGAGCCTCAATACACTAGATCTTGAAGAAAAAATCACATTAAAAATTCATTTAAAAAAATTGTAGAGTAGATTTGAGAAGCCATAAATTGATTGGGGTTATGCATATTAGGTTCTTCAACCTCATATTTTTTTGGTGTCTAATTTTTTAGATTTGACATGCAAAAAGAGAGCTAAAAGATTATCATAATTTAACATCCCCATTATCAAACATTATAATCTTTCAATCCCTAAATGTTGTGTTTTCTTTTCCTATGTGGTCTCTAACATATTTAGTTTAAATTTATATGATTACAATTCAAAAAAATTGATACAACTTATCAAAATGTTGACATTTTGTTCAATTTAATGCAAATTTCAAGAAGCTCAAAACAGGCCTTGGGCATTTAGGGGTTAAAGATATCCGTCCTTCTGCTAAGCAATTTACATAAATACAAAAGATTGGGCAAATACATCTATACATATCATATCATTTCATTTCTAAAACACAGCGTCAAAACAAAATGACGTGTAAAGCAACAAAATGCAAATCGATCAAGAATCCAAAAGCCTCATTTCAAAAGCCTCATTTCAAGTGACAAATTTAATACATGGACAAAGGCTGCTACACTCTAAAGATCAAAAAACTAAAATAAAAAATCCCATGCTAGGAATAATAAGTCAATCTGATATACATACACGCCTGCTCACACTAAGCAAACTGATCAGCAATCGGCTGGTCTGTACACATCAAGTGCAGATGCAGGTGCTCTCTCTCAAAGATAGCCACGTAATTTCAAAGCACCACTCAATCAAAGAAAAAAAGGCCTGATTATAAGATGGCTACGACTAACTAAAACGATTCCTCCAATTTTAAAACATTACACAGTTGTCAACAGCCAAAATATTTAACCAGAAATGCGAATGGCTTCTCGCTTCAACCGATACCGAGGTTGGCGAGGAATCATTTGCGTGTGCCCAAATCCAGCCTGCCCAATGCCAGGCTCAGTTGAAGGAGCATCGAAGTAGATGTAGCCCATCTTCTTCCCACAGGCAGCACAGGTCAGTCGAGTTCGGCGTCTTCGAAAACCCCAGTAGTCCAGAGTCTCAAAGAAAGGAAAGCACTTGTCCACCTCTTTTTGACGGAAATCGGTTTTGTCCACCGCAGCGAAGGAGACTGTGCCTTTGTTGCCAGCGTCAAAGTAGGTGTTGGATGGGTAGAGGAACTCATCGCTCAGGTTCAGACACCGGTTGCATCCTCTACAGCTGCAGAGAGACAGCAACAACAGCAACAATTTATTTGAGGAAAAGAAAAGAATTTAGAAATTTGTGCCATCAAAAAATTCTGCACTCTTCTTTTGTTTCATCAATTGTGAGAAAGTAAATATCAATAGATGAAGCGTTTTCACGCTTAACACAAAGCAAAGGTCAAATGTATGGTTAATGGAACCTCTAGCTTATGTAGCTTGGTAAACGGGAGAATCTTAACAATTCGTGACTTGAACTACTTTACTCCCACAAAGAAATCTTCAAAAAATTACACACGGAGTGATCTAGCAAAAGCACAAACTCAAACATATTTTCCAGCAAAACATTCGTGTATTTCATCCAAATGCCTCCTTGCATCAATGCATTGGAATATATTGATAGAACAGAGTTGACAATCTCTAGATAGGAAACGGAGGAGGAGAATACTACTCACTAGTAAATTGCCATTCTTGATCACACACCCAGTTGGAAAGAATTTGCTTGGGCAGATATGCCGCAGTCACCTACACATTAGGTAAGAATGGTGTATGACAAGGATGAGAAACCTGCAAGTCAAAAAGGACATACAAAAAGGTAGAGAAAAACATTGAGAAACGTAGCTAAATTGGAATAGCTCTGAAATTTCGATATAGGAGTGTTTCCATGCTATGAGCCAATGATGTTGAGCAAATACTTGGTTTAGTCCCATTCAATAATCAGAAATCGACTGCTCCACAAGCAGAGAAACAAATTTAGTCAAAAGATTCAAACCTGATCAAGAGCTCTTGAACAATCAGTTATGGTATGAATCACTTGGCCAAGTCAGGTTCTCGTTGACATTCCCTGCTCACAAGACTCCAAGAATTTGGTTAAAGTCCAGACTAGAAAATTGAGCAAACATCAAAGCTTCAAGTTCTTGAAGCATTGAGAGGAAGCTGAAAGAGTATGGGTGGAGGTACATAAACTGCTCACACTCTAAAAGCATGCCCTAGTCATATCCAACCTAAAGGATAATCCTAAATTCGTTGTAAATTCAAGAGAGAAGATACTTTCGCACCACTATCACCGCAGACTTCGAAGATTCAGATTCAGATTCAGATTCAGATTTCAAAAGAATCACAAATGCTAAAAACTTTGTATTACATGTTGCTTCCATTTGTCTTTCAGGGGGAATTCACAGAAAAGCTTCAAGAGGTCCAAGCACTCAACATCGCAATCATCCAGTAAATTTCTACCTAGCACCTCCTCTCTTAGATAGTACAGAACTTTCTAATTCTCTAAGGTGCACCACACAACCTCGCAGTCAAAAAAAACAAAACCTCAAGCTCCCTCTGCATCCCAAACCGACAGACGAATTACCTAAAAATTCATCCCAACAAACAACTCTGCTTGTCCCAGAGACCAAAACAATCATATTCCGGGACAAAAGAGTAGCAAAACGCAGACCATATAGGCTACATCCGAACCCTTAGTTTCCAATCAAGCTCTCCTGCAAAACCCTGCACACAAAGGATTCGACCTATTCCCTCAAAAACCGAATCCTCGCCCAACGATGACTCCGAGGACAACCCTAATCAAGATTCCGACAAGCTACACCCATGCCCTCAACAAATTAGAAAATTAGTGCCCTCACTCCAAACTACAGAAGCTTCAACTCAAGCACACCTAGAGAAGCAATACAAGGTAAAACCCCAGCTTCATTTCCAAAGCTTTGCGTCGTCCCTGGAATTGTACCTGAAAGTGTTTGAGGAAAACATGGTTGTGGAATTGAACGTTACGACATTTGTAAGGGGCGTGGAAAGAGAAATTCTTGGTGTTAGTGGGGTGAATTCAGGAGCAGGAGCTGGAAAGGAAAGGAACGAAGCCGAGGAGAAAGGATTCTAGAACAGAGTGCTGGCTAGCTGGTACAGTTGGACTACAGACTTGCACAGGAAGCTTAGGGCCACTTCACACTATGGTCATGCAAGTCAAGAGGCCGTGGGAGTGAGTGGTCAAACCTTGGCTGAGAGTCCAAAGAAATGGGCTCTTAACCCTGGAGCGCTCTGACGTCCATTTTCTGGTTGAGATCCTTGTTTCTGTCTCATTCCTACTTGGATGAAAGTCATCCTACTTTTTGGTGATACTTTATGAAGTTGTTGTTCTATCCATCGGTTGGATTTGGTGTTACTAGAATACATACATTTTTAAAATTACAAATGTGGAAGTATGTCAAGTGGTCAACTTGCATTGACTTTAGTTCAAAATTGGATGTGCAAAAACGAGGTCAAAGATGTAAAGGTCACAAAAATTTCAAAAAATCACCATATCAAGAGAACCTCATTTCAAATCCATTCCAACAAGTTTTACTGAAAAAATGATAATATTTTGCTTGGAATTGAATTTAGAAGGAATTCTGAAATTTTTGTTTCAAAACTTATAGAAAAAGATTGGTGAGAGCATTAGTAGATCTAACCATAGGGATAGAATTTAAAAATCAAAATCTACAACTTTCATTTGTATACCAATTCCAAAATATTCTTTTAAATTATACTTTATAATGGGTTTTTTTCCAAATCGTCAATTTTAGAGATGAATCCAAATGTTTAGGGGTTAATAGAATATAAATGATAGGAATTGAAGCCTTTAGTCAGTCATAGTGTGAAGCTTCCATAGGCTAAGTCCAAAGTCTAAACCCAATTTTGATTGATTTCTATCCTCAACAAATAAATAATGTTTCTTATTAATAAATAATGTTTTTGATTTTCTTAGGAAAAAAGTTCAATGGATTCTCGATCATAGTTTGGGGCTCCATTTCTAGCCAGCCTAAACTATGGACAAGTGTCTATTGTTGTGTAGTTATTTTTCTACTATATTGTTAGTTTAGAGGGTGATGGCATTCGGAATATGCCGCCTAATGTGAAGGGTTGAGAGGCTAAATTCTTAGATTCTTAAAACTTGAAACCAACAAACTTTCGACCTTTTGCCACAGTGTGAAGTGGCCCTTAGTGACACTAATCTTAAGATGAACTCAAAGAGGAGTCTAATTTCTCACATTTGACCAATGTTCTGGATATTTTTACCACCTATTTTCAAGTTTGACAAGTCCAATTATTTTTTCTATTTAAAAAAAATTATAAATAGAATGTGTATAGATTTTTTTCTATCAATTTTTTCAAATTGCAATGGATTTTTCCTCTATTCCATTGGCTAACATTGAATTAGTTTCCATTTTTTTTGTTTTCTTTTACCAATAGCAAGATCCAATAAGAGGATCCAATTGTTGCATTAAACCCTAAGGATATTCTTTAATTTATTTTTGAATCAAGAAGGTGACTACATTGGTGAACTATATAAAGGGATTCTTCTCTATGTAATGATATGATTATTTTCATTAAATGTTTATCTTGTCAAGTAGTATTTTGCTAGCCAAATGCTTCATTTTGTCTTATCATATGTAGAGTCTTAGATTTAATAAAATCTCTAAAACCTTGTGTAAAAACAATGCCTAGACCAAAATTGGCAAGAGTAAAAATTTAGATCTAACTAGTTAGCTATTATCAACAATTTTTAAGGTGCAAAATCTAAAACCTGACAATTCAATCTAAATTGTTTCTACCTATTACTTCTTAGATTTCATGCCCTCCAAAATGGATGTTATAACATCCATTTTCACTATCACCTCTTTCAGCTCTTGTTTTAGCTTTTTGACATCTTATTTCAACTCTTGTTTCAGGTCTTTGACATCTTGTTTCATAACCATTTGGTCTCACTTTAGGTGTGAAACAAGGAGTAGCACAAAGTCAATCTTGAACTCATAGGGCTCCATGGCTTATTCAATAAGCGATGTTGCCATATTCACTTCACAGCCTATCATTATGTCCACTCCTAATAGGAGCTTGAATCCATCCATATAATACAACTAATAGACCTTCATTCCGATGAACTATAGTTGTGGCTCTACCTCTGTATAGAACTTCTTCACGATGCTCACACTACACAACTTCCTTGTAGTACATATACCACACCCAAAAACCATTGCAAAAGCAGATGGAGAGAGTTTTATAAAACAAACAATTGCGCACTAAAGAAAGGAAGATGAAATGAAGCAAATATACTTGCAACATCATACATAGCCACCACGTGACCTCAATTCTTTGGCACTCAGCTTTAGGCGGAGACAACAACCTTACTACCTCCACTCTTTAGTAGATAGAGACTTCTATTCCTTGGCACTCAATTCTTGGCGGAGACAACCTCATGATCCAAATTTTGGAATTGTATTAGTATAGCCCTATATTGTTTCCATAGCCAAAGTAAAATAAAAATACAATTATTTTCTTAGTATGATTTGTGCCATCACCTTTAAGGAGATCACTTTATAATTTAAGATATACACTTAAGAGGGCATTTGATGCGGGGCTATTCACCTTAATTATTGCATTTAAGATGATTGTGTTTTTACATAAAAAGCTACAAGGGGCATATTTTCAATACCATATGGTTTTTATAAATTCATTCATGTGGTTTTTAAAATTGGACTTACTTACAAATAAAATTTTATTTTATTTGTATCTTGGATGACCTATCCATCAATTAGTATGGACATGCCAACCAAAAATATATAGATATAGATATAAATATACAGATGTAGGTATATAGTACCCTAACAGACATTGAGATTGATCTTGACCTTTCGTTGGTTTGATAGATATTCAAACCTCATGTAATGCTAAAAATTGTGGTCTACATCTATATTCATCGTACTATAAAATTTTTACATAGCCCCTATCTTTCAAAGCTAATTTATTAATAAAAATTCCTACTACATTATATTTTTACACACCCTAATTTGTATATGTGTGTATGTGTGTGTGTATATATATATATATATATATATATATATATATATATATATATATATATATATATATATATATATATATATATATTTAGGAAGACTTCAGAGTGGAGAAATTTCACCAAAACAATGATCTTAAGACCATCTTCAATGTTCAAAAGTACACATACTAGGAAGCCTTGTTTGCACAAACATGGTGGACATAAAATAATGTTTTTATAGATGCCCTTTAGTAGGAACTACTATAGGAATATACCACAAAAATTTAAGCTAAAAATCATTATTTTAAACTACTCAATGGTATAAAAAAACTAAATCCAAAAGTGTGACAATGAACAAAATTGATTTTTAAATAATAAAAATAAGGAATAAAATCACAAACAAAACATCTAGAAACATTTTTTTGTTTTTAGCATTGGATTCATAATTCAAAAGTTGCAATTTTGCAAAGCACTATAAAAATAGTATAGTATATTTTGCAACAACTTGCAAAAGAAATTCTAGTCACAACTTGTAGGTTAGAATTAGTTTAGCTAATTTGGTGATATTTATAAATTTCTATATTAATGAATATTAAGTGCACTTAAACATGACTTGGCTATAGAATCATGAGGCCAAACAACTAAAGCAATCAAATGCATCCAAAAATTGGCTATGGAATTATGAGGCCATATGAATGGAGCAATGAAATGAAGCCATGGCATTAATCCATTATGGGCGACCACTTTCAAATTGACCACTTTCTGGTTGAAATTGTCACTTTTTCATTGATAGACAAAGTTTGATAATGAATTTGGAGTTGGCTAAAAGGGGATGTGGAAATTTTTTTAAATGAACATATTGGAACAAATTGCAAAAAAATTTATGCAAGTATATTTAGGGGTTAAAAAAACAAACAAAATCTAGATTGAAAATACATAAATCAATGCAGAAAGATGGCCACAAACAAAAAATCAAGATGATCAATTGCACTAAAATTCACTATGGAGCCCAAGCATTTATGCCTTTTTCAATTCATTTTGGTTTAGTGATTTTTTATTATGTTCACCCTATCACCCAAAAATGTCTTGTTCACCTCTAGAATCGACCACAGTCTTTAAAAGGTTAAAGAAAATCTAGGGCTTGCAATGGGTTGTTGGAGTTTTTGTAGTAGTGGAAATACAACAAAAAGCAAAAGAAATTTAATTTAAAAAAAATTAAAACTGACCCTTGTGACCATCTCAACCGCCTCATTAAATTGTCAATTTATAAATATATTTTTTAAAAAATTATTAGTAATTTAAAAAAATTATTTCTTTAAACTTGCATTGTTGCTGAAAGTTAAGCAGCCCTCTACAAGCCCCAAATTCTCTCTAATGAACATGGCCACTTAAAAATCCATTACAAAAGATTAAATATTTTTATTCTAAAATTTTCAATATTATAATGTAATGATTTAAAAAAAAATTCAAATATAGAGTTTCAAATTATATTTATAATGATTGACGGTATTAATAATATAATTAAAATTCAATTTGTAGAGATGGATTACAGAGTTCAAGATCTTCAACTTTAATTTACACATTAGTAACAAATTCTAGTGACAACCTTTAGAACAGAGTTGATTTAGCCAATATTTTAGTGTTATATATTTTTTATATTGACAAATATAGGATGCACTAGGTGTGTGGAGTCACTTAGATACAACTTGGTTATGGAATGATAAGGCTAAAATAATGACTAAAATAATGAAATGAAGCTAGACCTTGGCCATGGATTCATGACCAAATGACTAAAATGATGAAACAAAGATAGGCAATTGTGGTGACGACTATTTCTTTAAATAATTAGCATGTCCCTTCATTTATAATTGCAATATTTTTCTAATATTATGTAATTAAATATAATTTAGATATTTTCAAGGAGCAAAATTATTTGTAAATTTGTTTTGTGTATTGTATTTATTGTCAAAGGTAAAAATGTTCTTGTAAGGCTAAACATAAGAGCATAGGTTGCATTTAAATACATCTATTTTCAACACAACTCAACATCCAACATATTTATTATCTTATCTTGTGTATTGAAAAAGTACATATGAATAGTTGTAATTCAAAGGAAGATCAAGTGCAAAATTCAAATTGAGTATAATGATGGAGATATAATTTGACAATTATTATAATCATGCACTAGCTTCCAAAGCAAACTATTTTTTAATTTTATCCTAATGACATAGGTGTTTATAATGCAAAGATTGAAATTCTTATGAATGGTAGAATTTGGATGTTTAGCCTCAATTCCACCATCAAACATCAATCTATAGCAATAGAATTCTACAAAGTTCCTTATCATTGATCAATATCATAACTCTAGAAGGTCAATTTGTTAATTTCTTCTTTTTGCACAAGTCATTTGGTACTGTAGTTAATTTGTGATTGAAAATGGAAGAGCAAAAATTAGATATGGTAAAATGTAGAAATTTTGAATTATTTTGAACCAAGAGAGCATTGAGGTTTTGAGTAGGATATAATTTGTCATGCTTTTGAATATAATATTTTTGAAGGTTTGAAAAAAATCCATCCACCTACTTCATTGCATAATGAAAACTCTTCTCCTTGATACTTGAGAAGGGTTGAATTCAAGCTTTTAGAAAATATCACAATACCGCATGTGTTTGTAGTTTATGCTTTAGATGTCATAAGCCTGGACATCGAAGCTTCGAGTGTCCATCCTCCAAGAAGAAGACAGCAGCACTAGAGGTGGAGCAAGATGATGATGATGTATCTGATGGAGAGCCAAGCAAGGATGCAGTCCCAACTATCTCAACTGCTATTATAAACATGGAAGTGGAGAAAGATCCAACGGTGATCCAGATCAAAGGCTTTCTGGACTCTTCTTTCTCTTCCATGATTCTTATTGATTCTGGTAGCACTCATAATAAGATGTCAACTGCATTTGCTCACAAGCTAGGACTCCCTTTAGTTCCTATCAAACCTTGCTCAGTTTGGTTACCAAACAACCAAACAAGTTCTATCACTCACCGTATGTTGAAGGTTCCTGTGAACATTCAAGGTGTGGATACTGAGGTAGACTTTGAAGTTTGGAATGGAGCACGATATGAGGTGATACTAGGGATGGCGTGGCTAAAGCAAGTGGATGCATAGATTGCATGCAAGGAGGGAGCAGTCCATGGAAAGCTTCACAACGGTAAACCTTTTTCCATAAGAGAGGATGAGAGGAGTCAGACAACTCCCAGTTGAAGATGGATGCACTGGAGTCAAACCGCTCCAGATTGAGAACATGTGCACTGGAGTTAGACAGCTCCATATTTAGTACATTGGAGTCAGACCACTCCAGATTGAGAACATGTGCACTGGAGTTAGACAACTCCATATTTAGTGCACTGGAGTCAGACCGCTCCAAAGAACATGTGTACAAAAGTTAGACAACTCAAGATGAGGTGCACTAGAAGTAGATTACTATGCCGTATTTAGATGGTAATAAAATATCTTTACTCTAGATATAGGAGTAAAAGGATAGAAGGATAGAAAGATCTATGAGTTAGATCTAAATTTGGAATAGAAAGTAAAAAGGACTTGAGATAGACTCTAGTTCCTTTGGAAAAGAAATAGTATAGAAAGGCTCGGGGGTGAGAAGGTGCGACACTTCTTGAGTGATCTCTTCTCTATGGTTGGGTGGTGAGCCTTATTATATTAATTATTTGAGAGTTGGTGGCAAACCTGTGGGAGGTTTGTTACAAGTGGTATCAGAGCAGTTATGGATCCTATTGAGGGTTTGGAAGAGAGGATTGTGAGAGCAGTGAGGGTAGCATTGAGGGGGGTCCAAGGTTCTATACAATTGGGAGCTCCACCTCTTCCCAGGGAGGCTCCTCCAAACACCCCACGCCCTCCTTCATCTTCACCATCTAAGTCAAGAGAGGTAGAGTCCAATTCAACATCTATTTTGAGGGGTTCTGGTCATAGACGAGTTGATATTTTGGAGGACTTGAAGAGGTATCCTTTCAAGCCTTGTTTTGGAGGAAGGAATTGCAAGCCCAAAGAAGTCAAATCTTTTATTTCCATATTGGAGGACTTCTTCACTTCAAGTTACCAAGATGATGACAAGATCAAGGCCACAGTGATTTGTCTTCAAGACAAAGCTCGTGCGTGGTATGACAATTTGAAGAGCAATCGGGAGAATCGTGGTCTTCAACCTCTGTCGACTTGGAGCACCTTCAAGCAATTGTTTCTTCAAGAATTCCTTCCTAGCAATTATGGAGAAGACATGCGCCAAGGACTCTATGACTTGAAACAAGGAAGTTTGTCTGTCACCCAATACAAGTCAAAGTTTGATTTGCATATTGTCTATTTTCCTAATTGGGGTGAAAGTGATAGAGTTGAGTTCTTTGTTCGTAACTTAAAGGATTCAATCAGATTTAAAGTCAGTGCTCATCATCCCAAGACTCTAGATGATGCTTATGGTTTGGCTATGAACTTTGAGAGAGAGGTTAACCCCTCACCGCCCAAGGGGACCAAAAGTGTCCTCACACAGTCTAGCAGTCAACTTCAAAGTGCTGTAACTTTTGCATCCAATGTCCAAATCCAATAAAACTTGTTGGAAAAGTTGCGCATAATAGTCTATTTTTTTGTGGTAAAATTTTCAGATCTATCCAAGATGTAATGAGTTTTTCAAAGCCATTCAAAGTTCGCAGGTTCAATTTGAGTTCACCACACTGCAATGAGATGGCTGCAACTTCGGGGGCTTGTATCTTTTTCATCAAATGTTAGTTTTCAATAAAATTTGTTGGGTTTTGTTCCCCATAAAGTCTACTTATTGTGATAAAATTTTCATGTCAATCCAAGTTTTTTTGAATGCTTGGGAGCAATTCGAAGTTCAAAATCCAGACATTTTTGCATTACAGTGAACTTCGGCGGCTTATAACTTCTTCAGACAGGGTTTGTTTTCAATAATTTTTGTTGGAAAAGTTGCGCATACTAGTCTAGTTCTTGTGGTAAAAATTTCATATCAATCGAAGAAGTTATGATTGACTGAGAAGCATTTTAGTAGAGGTAGGTTCAGCCATAGATGTGTTTTCTTGCTACTTTTTTCACTGTTTTTTGACATTTCAAATCCATTTTGCAAATGCAATGAGTCAATTGAATGATTTTTTTTCCCACCAAAGTGTTTGTCTTTTGATTTTAAATCACTTTGTAGTTTAAAGTTTTTTCATTTGAGTAGATTTAGAAATCGAATTTCACCTCCAAATGTGTTTTTAGGAAAATTTCAGCATCTTTTGTCAACACTAAAACATTATAATCTTTAATCTATATGGTCAAATAACCCCAAATTTGATTTACACCATCTACAATATGCACACTACAAGATTGTATGGTTGAGATTTTCATAACTTACTCACATTTAGACTTATAACACTTGAAAAGCAAGGTTGTTTTTTGACATGGTTAGGCCTTGGGCGGTGAGGGGTTAATAGCAAATTGGAGAGGAATAAGAGTCAATTAGGAAAAAAGTCCTCAGAGTTCAATCGGTCTGCTAATCAAAACTTTAAGTCTTTGAAGTTATCTCATGGTTCTAATCCTTTTCAAGGTTCCAAGTTCAACCCAGGACAAAGGGGTGCCATGTTGAGCAAAGAAGAGCAAGAGGAGCATGTGAAGAAAGGTTTATGCTTTAGGTGTCATAAGCCTGGACATCGAAGCTTCGAGTGTCCATCCTCCAAGAAGAAGACAGCAGCGCTAGAGGTGGAGCAAGATGATGATGATGTATCTGATGGAGAGCCAAGCAAGGATGCAATCCCAACTATCTCAACTGCTATTATAAACATGGAAGTGGAGAAAGATCCAATGGTGCTCCAGATCAAAGGCTTTCTGAACTCTTCTTTCTCTTCCATGATTCTTATTGATTCTGGTAGCACTCATAATATGATGTCAACTGCATTTGCTCACAAGCTACGACTCCCTTTAGTTCCTATCAAACCTTGCTCAGTTTGGTTACGAAACAACTAGACTGAGCAAGGTTTGATAGGAACTAAAGGGAGTCGTAGCTTGTGAGCAAATGCAGTTGACATCATATTATGAGTGCTACCAGAATCAATAAGAATCATGGAAGAGAAAGAAGAGTTCAGAAAGCCTTTGATCTGGAGCACCATTGGATCTTTCTCCACTTCCATGTTTATAATAGCAGTTGAGATAGTTGGGATTGCATCCTTGCTTGGCTCTCCATCAGATACATCATCATCATCTTGCTCCACCTCTAGCGCTGCTGTCTTCTTCTTGGAGGATGGACACTCGAAGCTTCGATGTCCAGGCTTATGACACCTAAAGCATAAACCTTTCTTCACATGCTCCTCTTGCTCTTCTTTGCTCAACATGGCACCCCTTTGTCCTGGGTTGAACTTGGAACCTTGAAAAGGATTAGAACCATGAGATAACTTCAAAGACTTAAAGTTTTGATTAGCAGACCGATTGAACTCTGAGGACTTTTTTCCTAATTGACTCTTATTCCTCTCCAATTTGCTATTAACCCCTCACCGCCCAAGGCCTAACCATGTCAAAAAACAACCTTGCTTTTCAAGTGTTATAAGTCTAAATGTGAGTAAGTTATGAAAATCTCAACCATACAATCTTGTAGTGTGCATATTGTAGATGGTGTAAATCAAATTTGGGGTTATTTGACCATATAGATTAAAGATTATAATGTTTTAGTGTTGACAAAAGATGCTGAAATTTTCCTAAAAACACATTTGGAGGTGAAATTCGATTTCTAAATCTACTCAAATGAAAAAACTTTAAACTACAAAGTGATTTAAAATCAAAAGACAAACACTTTGGTGGGAAAAAAAATCATTCAATTGACTCATTGCATTTGCAAAATGGATTTGAAATGTCAAAAAACAGTGAAAAAAGTAGCAAGAAAACACATCTATGGCTGAACCTACCTCTACTAAAATGCTTCTCAGTCAATCATAACTTCTTCGATTGATATGAAATTTTTACCACAAGAACTAGACTAGTATGCGCAACTTTTCCAACAAAAATTATTGAAAACAAACCCTGTCTGAAGAAGTTATAAGCCGCCGAAGTTCACTGTAATGCAAAAATGTCTGGATTTTGAACTTCGAATTGCTCCCAAGCATTCAAAAAAACTTGGATTGACATGAAAATTTTATCACAATAAGTAGACTTTATGGGGAACAAAACCCAACAAATTTTATTGAAAACTAACATTTGATGAAAAAGATACAAGCCCCCGAAGTTGCAGCCATCTCATTGCAGTGTGGTGAACTCAAATTGAACCTGCGAACTTTGAATGGCTTTGAAAAACTCATTACATCTTGGATAGATCTGAAAATTTTACCACAAAAAAATAGACTATTATGCGCAACTTTTCCAACAAGTTTTATTGGATTTGGACATTGGATGCAAAAGTTACAGCACTTTGAAGTTGACTGCTAGACTGTGTGAGGACACTTTTGGTCCCCTTGGGCGGTGAGGGGTTAACCTCTCTCTCAAAGTTCATAGCCAAACCATAAGCATCATCTAGAGTCTTGGGATGATGAGCACTGACTTTAAATCTGATTGAATCCTTTAAGTTACGAACAAAGAACTCAACTCTATCACTTTCACCCCAATTAGGAAAATAGACAATATGCAAATCAAACTTTGACTTGTATTGGGTGACAGACAAACTTCCTTGTTTCAAGTCATAGAGTCCTTGGCGCATGTCTTCTCCATAATTGCTAGGAAGGAATTCTTGAAGAAACAATTGCTTGAAGGTGCTCCAAGTCGACAGAGGTTGAAGACCACGATTCTCCCGATTGCTCTTCAAATTGTCATACCACGCACGAGCTTTGTCTTGAAGACAAATCACTGTGGCCTTGATCTTGTCATCATCTTGGTAACTTGAAGTGAAGAAGTCCTCCAATATGGAAATAAAAGATTTGACTTCTTTGGGCTTGCAATTCCTTCCTCCAAAACAAGGCTTGAAAGGATACCTCTTCAAGTCCTCCAAAATATCAACTCGTCTATGACCAGAACCCCTCAAAATAGATGTTGAATTGGACTCTACCTCTCTTGACTTAGATGGTGAAGATGAAGGAGGGCGTGGGGTGTTTGGAGGAGCCTCCCTGGGAAGAGGTGGAGCTCCCAATTGTATAGAACCTTGGACCCCCCTCAATGCTACCCTCACTGCTCTCACAATCCTCTCTTCCAAACCCTCAATAGGATCCATAACTGCTCTGATACCACTTGTAACAAACCTCCCACAGGTTTGCCACCAACTCTCAAATAATTAATATAATAAGGCTCACCACCCAACCATAGAGAAGAGATCACTCAAGAAGTGTCGCACCTTCTCACCCCCGAGCCTTTCTATACTATTTCTTTTCCAAAGGAACTAGAGTCTATCTCAAGTCCTTTTTACTTTCTATTCCAAATTTAGATCTAACTCATAGATCTTTCTATCCTTCTATCCTTTTACTCCTATATCTAGAGTAAAGATATTTTATTACCATCTAAATACGGCATAGTAATCTACTTCTAGTGCACCTCATCTTGAGTTGTCTAACTTTTGTACACATGTTCTTTGGAGCGGTCTGACTCCAGTGCACTAAATATGGAGTTGTCTAACTCCAGTGCACATGTTCTCAATCTGGAGTGGTCTGACTCCAATGTACTAAATATGGAGCTGTCTAACTCCAGTGCACATGTTCTCAATCTGGAGCGGTTTGACTCCAATGCATCCATCCTCAATTGGGAGTTGTCTGACTCCTCTTATCCTCTGCTTACACACTGCCACATGTGATTAGAAGATTTCATTCATCCATCCATCATCTTAAGTTACCTTACAGTAGTCATCCATAATCATGCTGAGAAGCAAGAGGTCAAAGGCAAATTTGTCACGATGCTTTCTCACATTATCTTTGGTATCATGTCAATGCTACACATTGCACAGAAATCACTCGAAGTCTCTACTATAAGATGTTGATATCCTTGTGTGACATACTAGTGAGAGGAGATGCTTACAACAACCAAATTTGATAGTAATTATCAATATTTTACAACTTTGTTTCAATAGATTTGATCATTTGGTTTAATGTATAGGTTCTATCTACAACACATATTTCTACAATCCCTATATCTATGTTGTTTTCAATTGTTCACTCCACTTGTGACATGAGCAACATCAATAGTTGCATCTAAATGATTCGTCTTATTTGTTAACATGGTGTGTTTCAAAACACCAAAATTGTCAAATTTATGAGCCCAAATCTCTAAAAGCTAAAATTAGAATTGGGCGGACGCATCAATAAGGCTATTGAAACTACACCAATTCTTTGAAATTTAGCATTCATTGTAACAAATACAAGGTCATACTAAATAGGAATTGTTAAGTCAATGAGCAATACAACTGCCGATTCCACCTCCTTGTGACAATTGAAGATTTTCTCAATAGGGTTCCCCGTTTTCAATTTTCAAAGAATAGGGATGTGACACTTTCTCATTGGCTTGCGGGGTCTATTCCTTAAAGATTGACAATGGAGATTTCTTCCTTTTTGGAGGTAAAGAATGGGCGTGAAGAACATTTCGAGTGTGAAGTTTTCATCTCACTTTCACTATTTTCACCCCTATGCTACAAACTTCATTGTTGTTGTTGCTAGAGAGCCTTGTTGTTGGAGACTTAGCGTTGGTAGTGGCTACGTGCATAGCTAGTCTTAATTGTTATTTGTTATTTGGACTTGGCTTTTGGAGGCTTTACACTATGGCCGACCAAAGGCTCCAATTCCTATCATTTATTGCTTATTAAAAGCTCATTTCTTTGAAGTCTCACCAAAGGTTTGGCCACTCACTCTTATAGCTTATGTTGGATGATTGTAGTGTGAAGTGGCCTTGAGTATTGCATGTGGTTTAGGATATTGCTTGTAGTGGGTGCATGTCGTAGAGTAATCCCATAACTCGCTGCATCCAATACTCGATCTAGCAATACCACCATTGAAAGAAAAATAATTGTACTACAGGTTGTATTTGCTTAGTACAAAGCACATGAGCGTGTGCCACATATATGCTCCTAAAAAGTCAAGATGGATTTCATAACCATCCAGAGTTGAGGAGCCAAGTTGCCCATAATTCATTGGGCACATATGAAGTAATCTCATTAAATCTTGAACGTCCAGATATGTACTTTTAAGTCGATTAAGTAGAAGGGTTGTGGAAAATAACAAACTAGAGAGTGACTGGAAACTTGGACTTGGTATTATGCGTTCAGGACGCCCATTTTATACTTGCTTCAATTTTCTACTTGATTAGCTTGTTGTTTGTTGAACTCGTTGTTTGTCGAACTTGCTGTCGAATTTGCTGTCGAACTTCTTGTTTGTCGAATCTTTCTTCATTCACATCTTCAGTTTTGAACAGAGTCGATCTTTTATAGCCTGATTATTTACAAAGCAGTCACCAATTCTTGTTTGTTTGAGCCTCTGCACCACTGCATTTTAAATTCTGCCGTGATTTCTGGCATAAAACACCGCCCCACTGGCTGCCCGTACTCACACACCAGTCGATTCTTCATGCGCTTCCTTGACACCGGCCAGAACACCAGACACAGACAGACACAGACACGACACACAGCACGCAAGCGACTATTGAATGCGCCGCTTTGGAAAACTCATTGGAAGCCAACGCCACCAATTTATAATCTTGCATGCATCGGAAAAGCTATGGCCACCATGGATCGATACCCCGCCGACCGCACGAGCTCCTTGAGCGATTTCGTGAACTCCTCGAAGTCCCACTCCACAAATTTGATGAGATGAAACTCTTTGAATGCGTTCTTGCTGCCCGCGTACTCCTCCAGCGTCTCCCTCACTGTGGGCGTGGCTGGGCGGCTTTACTCGCTGTGCGAGAAGGGTGGGTGAAGATCCGGGACCACTAGCTGCGGGTTCACGTACTTGAAGTGGATTGAGAAATCGGTGACGGTGGTGCTGTGGACGATTGTGACGGTGGCGGTGGTTTCCTTGTGGCTGCCGACAATGCCATGTGGGGAGACTTGAGGTTGGACGCGAGGAAGTGCCAAAGCTCCTCCGGGCTGTGGTCGAAAAGGGGGTCGTGACTGTAGATCCCTTGGTCTTGAGAATGGTTTCGGAGGGAAGAAAACTCGAGGAAAAGGCTTATGTCGTAGTGGGATGCAGAGTCGCTGGAGGAAGGAGGTTCCATGATGCGCTCAAGCCACAAATTAATCACTCGCTTGAGCAATTACCTCAATTTCAAGGTGCAAGGATCGATTCCATGGTGCCGATGGGGTGTGTCCCCACATAATTTGAGATGATACGTGCTGCTTGCTTCAGATTTGAGTTACCTATTTCATTATGCAAACATCAAACAGATCTAAAGGATATTACCAACTATATTCTACACATGAGCAACACATGTTCCTCTCTAGTGCAGCGCTGCTCTCTGTCCTGATTTCTTCACATATTCATGAGAGAGGAGCAGAGCACTAAAAAGAGACCTTTAAGAAGCAAAGTAACGATCCACCAAGAGAGGCGGTAATCTCTATCAGTGTGAGGAACCGAAAATCAAAGATGGCCTGCAGACATTTTAGTATACGCTATCACCATCGCATCACGGTAAAGCTGTACCACTCAATCAATTCAATCAAAATAGCTCCTTCACAAGCCCTAAAAAAGAATCATACATACACCCATCGCCCACAAATAAAACAAGTTCAAGTCGATCATCCTGTGCACCTCAGAAACCCTAATTCAAGATGCCAGGACTGCTTAAAACCCTGATGCAAGGTGGATTTCGGAAGCAAAGCAACCGCACATGCATCAGCAAGGTTCGATTCCAAATTAAAACAGCTAAGTCAAAGCCATACCCTCTCGATTCTGCCTTCGGTGCGGGCAATCCCTGGCCGCTTCTCTCCTGCTGTTTGAGCTGCTAACTTTTCACCTTTCTATGTGCATCTGAATTCGCTAATGCAGGAGCAGCTTCGGAAGTATTCAGCACCGGAGACTTAGCATTATCACCTGATTCAGCGTCCAACCCTCCATTGACGCAGCACCTGAACACCCTGTAATCATGCACTCGTTTCGAGATCACTGGTATCTGTGAAGGGATGCGTTGCAGTCGCGGTACTGGGCAGGAATTGTGGGTCAAGGTTGGGAGGAGACGGGTACTGTGTGCGAGAAAGAGAGTCATCTCATGATGTTTTTGAACTTGAGCTGTACTGAGTAAAGAGCTTTAAATTCTATTCACAACCAAATTTTCTAACCAAAACATCCAACTGTTCATGCCAAGAAATTATCCGTACAGCTCAGTATCCAAGATTCAAATAGGATAAGTTTAAAAATAATTAATAAGCATTGACCTTGTTCTGGAATAGTTTTAAACAAAGATAATCAAAACAAGAATCTATTTGCAGAAGCAATCACAATTACGCCTTTCAATATTATAGGGGTTCATTTTATATTGTGAAATGAAATGCAACACTTACTTTCCAAAAACATTTGGTATACCATGTGACATGCAAAAGAGACAAGCAATTGATAAGAAAGAGAAAGAATTAGTGATTGAGAACAATGACAATCGTCTGGGTTAACTCGGACTTCCCACTAATTCAATTGATCAGCGATTTAACAAGCGAAATCCAGTTCTTCAATTACATCAATTACAAATTGCTTGGGAAGGTCCAGGATATCAAACTATACATGAACCCCACATCATTTTCACCTTTTATCTACCTTGCATGTGCGAAGATAAACGCACAACAACAAATCAAACTAATTCTTTGTAGGAGTCCCCTTTGCTCCGGATCTCCTTGATGATGGTTACATCGGAAATTTTGTCACCAAGTGACTTTCCTGTTGTCCAGCGGTACAGCATTTCCAGCGAGTTCTTGGGTTGATCCATTGGCACCATATGACCAGCATCATGAACCTGATCATGCAGACCAATTAATTAACATCTATGAACTTTACGACACATAAATACATCGCATATTTTAAAAAGTGAATAATTACAAGTGTCTCTTGAGATGTGTTATTTCCATATGTCTGCTTCCATAGTATGATCCTCAATGTACTCCTTGACAGAATAATTACTAATTCAAGATTAAATACATAAACAGTAAAACGTTTTCCAATTAATCAAATGCTAAACTAAAACATCGTACAAAGCAAAAAAATTAAGCGTAAAGCTAATAGGAATAATACCTTAAGGAATTGCAGAGGTCCATAGCCTGTTGTAAGTCCAGCTTCTTCACCATCGACTTCGAACTTTTTCCAATCAGCCTTTGCATACTCTATCTGACCTGACCAGTCCATTGCGGTTACCCACCTCGAATTTCCTGCACTCAGCAAAATGCAAACACTATAAGGACAAGGTAACATAACTAATCTCTAAAACTGACAGTATCACCCAAGTGGTTGTCTTTCAGACAACACAGAACTTGGCCATACAAGATAGCTACTAAGTTCTCTTAATAGAGACCACTGAGTGAATTGAATATTCGTTAAGGTTGAGGGTTGAGAGTTATGACGGGGCTAGCTCATGGAATTAGTGCCAAAGAGCTCATGGTACTAACCCAACCAATTACAGATCAGGTCATACTCTCCCGCATAGACAAGAAGCTCAATTCCATCCTCCAAGAGCTCTGGAATTCCCTTCTCAAGGTTCTTCATCCAATCAACCATCATGGCTTCATACACCAAAGGACTGCATGCCACAAATTTTTGGTCTCCGACACCTAAGGCTTCTCGAGTGGTTTTATTATTCAAGAAGTCGTCCAGTTTTGAGAAGTCGTAGCAAAGACCACCTGAGCACTCTTCCCTCACATCATAGTACTGCAAACGAAACACGCACATTACCATGAGACTTCCCGAGAGGATTCTCTTCGGAATAAAACCTTGCATGCTCTCGCTCAAACTTATTTACTGAAAGATGCCCGCTATGAAATTCTATACGGAAGCAAGCATACCGCAAAAATACATACCAACACAACTTTCATCTATCCCAATGGATGTGACATTCCCAGATGAATGCAAAAGGGGCACACGTGCATTGGTTGGATTCCATTCTAGCAATATCATGCACTAAGGAATCTATGCTGGTAACTTTAACAATAAAAGCACAAATAGTTAGAAACTTACGTTAATGTTTCCAGCAATTGCCAAGATAGAGTTGAAGATGCTCTGACAGACTAGGTAAGCTGCAATGCAAGTGACAGTTCCCTTCGGACCTATACATCAAAATTCATTTCCATATCAAAATCAACGCCGGATTATAGGCTCAACGCACCTAGCTTCTGCAGAAATTGCTTAAAAGAGAAATGAGGATCAGCATGGCCTTGTGAGACACATTTCTACAGCATAATCGACTAAATACTGATGATCTTGGGGACTCACCACAAAGTTTGATGGATGTAGCACAAGCTGGATACACTTTGCTTAATCTGACATGGTCTGTTTCGGAAATTAGATTCATTTCAAGGGCGTAATCAGCATATGCTTCATACTGAATATCAGGTTGGGTGAGACCATTTCCAATTGCAAAACCCTGCACAACAACCAACATGTAAAACGTTACGACTCTGCATAGAATAGACAGTAAGATGACCTAATATGATTGTTGGCATAAAACAGATTTTGATGGGTATTACGTCTCAAATTGTAAAAGCACTCTACAGAAGACCAAAGTGAAACCAAAAACAAAGGTAAACCTTTGAATTATGCAAACAACAACGTCGCTGGGAAATAGCACCTTTAAGTTGATGGGGACACCCTCTTTGTCTTTCGCTGCCTTGTGAAGGCGTCCAGTCACGGCAGGAACATAATGGCCGGCATAAGATTCGCCAGTAACATAAAATTTATTCTTCGAATACTCAGGATGCGCCTCGAAGAATGCCTGTTACCAACATCCATGTTATTAGAATGCAAGTCCGTCAAAGTCACAAATAGAGTTCAGACTAGGTTTCAACAACCTCAAAAAATACTTGCATAGCTAAACCTCCTCATATAAAGGATAACAAGATAGTCATACAAATTGATCGCCCAGACAAAACTGCAGTTAAAAAGAATAAAAACACAACCTGAAAGAAGTCGAACATGTCTTCACTAACTCCCTCCTCGTCGTGACGAATGTCACGTTCATCGGTGCTGTAACTAAAACCCGTTCCAACTGGCTGATCCACGAAAATAATGCTAGACACCTGTCCAATCACAAGAGCCATACTGCATCAGTACGATGTTCTAGAATGTATGGCTCTTCAATACGACAAATTCAACAATGTCTAACATCTCTAAGATAACTGGAGGGGATCATCAACCCTTAAGGAACAAAAGATAAATGGATACAAAACAACCAATTCGATTGAACACTGTGAAAATAATAGAATTCACATGGGCCAATTTTATATCACCAAATCAGAGAAGAACATTGCACGTTAGTCAACAACTACATGAAATTGGACCAAAAAAAGTCTCCATATGACATGTACCTTGTCCCATCCATAATCATTCCAGACGAGGCTAAGATCTTCCGTGATCTTGAATGGTCCATTTTCGTAAAACAATGCAAGTTCACTCGCACAACCAGGACCGCCGGTCATCCACAAAACCACAGGATCATCGGTCTTGTTCCCTCGTGACTCAAAGAAAAAGTAGAACATGCTGTGGGAAGATTACAGTGCATGTCAGCAACTACACATGACTGATGATTTTACACCACGTTCTTGCAGTCATAAGCCAAAAAGTCTTCAATGAAATGGAAGGTAAACCAATTTGAACACCTCCAAAAACTACTTGTAGTAATCTGAAAACCAGTAATATAGAACAACCAGTATTTCTAAAACAAACATACCAGATGGCAAGCAAGTCTGGGAGGGGCCCATCGACGTACTCTTGAAATATCACCACTGCTCATGAGCTTATCGTTGAGTTTGTCGGTGATTCAAAAGCTAAAGAGTAACGATAGAATCAAGTGTGAGTTTCTTACTTGGCAGCATGCGTCCTTGCCAGCTTGAAGTATCCAGCATACTGCCCCAGCTTCTCGGTACTGATCCCGGCATCTCCTTCAATGGCAAGCTTGAGCTTCCGCTCCTGCAGTCGCGGCCCATCGTGCAAATTACCGCCATCGTCAGAGTCATCCGCTGCACCCGGAAGCAGATTCAACGCCTTGATGAGACGCTCAGCTTGGCCTTGCGGGAAACGAGAGCTCCGCGGAAACGCAGGGTTGATCGCTCTACTTGTGGAAGCAATGCAAGTGAGACACGAAAAGAGCAAGAAGCTCAAGATCAGCTTCACGGAGAAGGATCCCATTATGAAATCTTGCGAGGTTTAGGGTTACATACACACCATCAGTGCTCAGAATTACAAACCTAACAATCCAGTTGCTATGAAAATCACAGCAAAATCAGAAGAATTAAAACCCAAACAACCCCACACAACCCCGTTCTCTTCTCAAATCAACAAGACGATCTCTCCACAGCATTTATACATGGCCTTTGAGTTCGCGCATTAAGCTTATCACCACCCGATTAACACCACCGCATTATTAGCCCTCTGCGTGATCAAGAAGTGACACCGTGCACCACATTAGGGTTTCATCCACATGTACACATTCAAAGATTCGACCTAGCCATGAGGCAATCATCCGGGGATCATATTACACATAAAACAGTCTTCTTCTTCCTGCAGAGGAATCGGACTCTGTGCGTGATGCCTTCGCTTGGGTAGTCGGTACTTTGCGCAATCTTGTCATCTAGGTTTTGCGTGAAAAACTTTGGGGTGTACTTCCTGAAATGTCGAATCCCGTCATGTCTCGAATTTCGTACAGTTCACTGTGAAGTGTTATTTTCTCGCGATTCGTGGTCCTCGATGTCCTCACTGTTACAAATTGTTTCGTCTCTCTTTAAAGTACTAGCTCTCTCGTAGAATTTCGAAATGTGACTCTGAAAGCGTCTTGTGCTGCGGCCCAGCTCTGACACAACCTTGAGAGTGAGATGTTGGGAGTTTAGGCTTAGGGTTTACAGAGTAGAGTATTTGCAACACTGGTGTTGCGACGTGTAAATCGATTCGAGGTGTAAGTGCCGGTTTGCCTTGGATAGGCAAGGTCATGATGGGATCATTTCGAAAAGGACGTTGAATTCTTCAAGCTTTGGTGTTTGTATCCCTCCTTTCCGCGCTCTGTGTCGCAGCAGCAAGTCCTTGACTTGTCTGCTGTTTTTAGGTACAGAATCAGACGAAAGGGATGCAGGCGTCCCCGAGAGTGAGAAGTACAAGCCGTTGCGAGTCGTAATCAGCCTTCGCTCGATATTATGGGCTTTTTCACTTGCCTTATAATAATCCTCCCAATTTTGCCCTAATTTTTGCCAGTTCTAAAATTTTCCATTTTTGCTCTTATACAAGAATTACGCCAAATTTCAAGGAGAAAGCAACGTGCACCTGTAGCAACTAGACCAATGCACAAATGAGAGCTCAGAACTTTCAACACGGAGAAGCGGAGCAGCAACAACGAGGAAGAAGCGAATGGCTAAAAACAACGGAGAAAAAGGTTTATACAAACCCTAACATGGATGGCGACCAATGGTCCAAAAAATACCTCGTAGAAGGTTGATTACGCAATGGAACGGCTGTTGGGAGGTACATTGTGGATTGCAATCTGCCGTTCCCAGTGAGCGGTGGGAGTTGTGAGCGGGGAATGGCAAATTACAATCCACAATGCATTGACCAACGGACGTTCCATATTACGTTATCTACCCCTCCAAACATTCTTCGAGGGAGGGGGGGCTGGCAGTGGGCCCTTCACTAGCTACCCTTCCCCTAAGCTTCCTCCCCTTTGTCCGTCCCGAGGTTTGGGATGTGGCTTACGGGTAACTTCAACAGTCCAGTTTGCAGAGTTCGTATGGAGGATGCATGCAAAGCAAAGCGTGTATTGTTTTCTTCTCGCTCGTTCATGAAACAGTGCGAACTTCCATCTTCGTGACTTGCCTAGCGACATGCACTTCGGTTGATAGTCCAGAAAATCATCACACTCGTCCCACTTCTTGGGACTCAAGGACGCAGGGAGAGATATCGAACTTGATAGTCTTCGGCATAGGGATTTTACAAGACGCGGGGAAAGATATCAAACTCGACAGTCTTTGGCCTAGGGATTTTACAAGAAGCAGCCTTGACCCTACCTAAGCATTTATCCAAGAATAATTTATCATGAACCTTCACAAGTAGGTTCAGAATCCCACGCAAGTATATGAAATGCAGCTAAATTTTTTTTAAAAAGTGTCGATTGAATACTCACATGGCCCATGAAGGTCGTCAATGTAGCAACTCGTCTCGCAAAGTTCGACATAAGCTATAACTTTGTCATTTCTTTTAGCAACAAACTCAAACCCACAAGCTACACCTTTACAAATTGAAGAGCTTGTTGGAATTGAGTTGCAACTAATTGATGCAAATTGAAATGGTGAGTTACTTATACAAGCTAATTGATGCAAATTGAGATGGTGAGTTACTTATACTGCTCCAACTACAAACCAACCGACAACGCAATTCAACGGTGAGAGAGGGCATGATTTAGATTATGTCTCGTCTCCCACAAATTATGTTAGTGATGAGGGTTTCGAAGGCGAATGTCAATGGTTTCAAGGTTGAACCTTGTTCTTTCTATTTGCTACATATGGATTCCTAGTGAAATCTGTTATGTATGTTGCAGAGTGAGCTTGTGCTATTCAGGTTTGCCATCTTTAATTTAAAATACTATTGTATTGTGCAGCAAGAGAATGAAATTGGATTGTTATCAGCAAATGGAGAAGGTGGTGTGTTCATATTGGGATTCCAAGCCTACTTGTGAAGGTTCATGATAAATTATTCTTGGATAAATGCTCAGGTAGGGTCAAGGCTGCTTCTTGTAAAACCCCTCTGCCGAAGACTGTCGAGTTCGATATTTCTCCCTGCGTCCTTGAGCCCCAAGAAGTGGGACGAGTGTGATGATTTTCTGGACTATCAACCGAAGTGCATGTCGCTGGGCAGGTCACGGAGATGGAAGTTCGCACCGTTTCATGAACGAGCGAGAAGAAAACAATACACGCTTTGCTTTGCATGCGTCCTCCATACGAACTCTGCGAACTGGACTGTTGAAGTTACCCGTAAGCCACATCCCAAAACCTCGGGACGGACGGAGGGGAGGAAGCTCAGGGGACGGAGGAAGGGTGAGTGCCTCTGCCCGGGCTCACCCTTCTCTCCTCGCTTCGCTGTTCGCACTGGAAAAACAGCAACAGCAGCAACAAGAACACTGCCAAGTCTGACCTCGACGTGGAAGCCGGTAAGCCCAACGTCATGGATTTCTTGTGAGTTCACTTACTTTTTCACTTCTGTTGGATCTTGATCATGGTGAGGCGATGAGTAATTGAAGGATCGGGCGATCGGAAGTGGTCGCTTGCGCACTTTGTGAGTGAGATCAGGGTTTAGGGTTTAAGGTTCATGTGCACGAGTGCACTGAAAATTTTAGCTTTTTTTGGCACGTGAATGGTAATTGAGTGTTTATGGTTGAGATGAATTGCATACCGTCTGAAATTCTGTGGATCAATTATTGGTTTGAGTGCCGAGGAGCAGGGTTTGAAATTCTAAAGGGTGGAAGGGAGAAACTGTTGGTTTGAAAAGCTTACGAAAGAGTAATATTATCAGTCTTGATTTCGCACGCTATGTAAGTCTTGATTTTTGCACCTCCTATGTCTTTGAGTCGACCGGTAGTTCCTCTTTCTCAGTCATGCTTGGGTCCTCGGTGGAATCGTACGAGACGAGACGGTTGTTTTAACATTCAAGATTTTGAGATCCGAAATTAGTTAATGCAGCGAGGTGTGAGTGCTTGTTTTTAGGAGTAACGCTCTCGTTCCCATTATCTATCTCGTGGACAGAGTTTGGTTTGGACTTTTGCTTTTGGACTTGAAGCTGTAATGTGCAGTACCGACATGCCGTCTTTGCTATCGCGATCTTCTCTTACGCGGTTGCCTTGTGCTTTTGATTCTAGCTTCACTTAGGTTAGGGCAGTATTGGTTCGTTGCATTCACAAGCTCCATTGCTCTTGGTGCTTGTGTCTGTGATGAACCTTTAGAAAGAAGAGATTGCTGGTGGCAACGAATGTTGATTTCATTTGCGAGAAGGGACCCTAGCTTCTATTTAAAAACCAAAAGGTCAATGTGATCAGTTTCTCTGGGACGAAACGGCCTACTCGCCGCATAGCAGCTTATCACAAACCCTACTTGCTCTGTTCTGTTGGGGTTTGTGATTTATGAGGGTCTGCTGATCTACTTACTAGCCGCGGTGCTCGTTTTGTTTCTGATTGATTGAAGGAGCCATGAGTTCTGATCATTGCATCTTTAAGGTTCGTGTTCTGTCTCCGTTTGTTGTTTTAGGAACTTTTCGAAATTTGTGTACTTTTTTAGGGATTCGCTTGATATCAGCTCTATTGAGGTTGAGAAGCATTTCAACTACCCGCATGCAATGGTCGTGCTCTCTAATTTTTGTTATTCTGAGTTTCCGTCTTTTCATTTTAGTTGGAAAGCTACACGGTTTGTTCCATTTAGTGCGTGATGGACTATTTAATTTGAACACCATGTATCTCTTGATGGATAAGCTTGGAGGACCATTTTAATGAGCTTTGGATCTTGAGTAATCTTTGTTTGAGTGTCTATTCGTTTTATAATGTTCTCCTTCCTCATTTTCACAGGTCCCAAGATCGAGTTTAGGGTTTTATCACGGTATTCTGTATCGTGACGGCTTCCTTGTTCTATTTTGTAATGCAGAAAGTTTTGGGGGGCTTATGCTCAGGTGATGGATTGAGATAATGCGAGGAATTTTACACTTGAGAAATCTATTTGCCCTTGGTTTGACGCCGGCGTCCTCTAAGATATCGCGCTTCGAAGTCTCTTTTCTCTGTAGTCGCGCTTTCTGTCTCCTCTTACCAGCGCCTGTCCTCTTGCCTCATGACGAAGGTAAATTTTCTCAATTAGAGTGTGTTTCTGTGTTTACAAATTTCAATCGCATATAGTTTGTAAGGGGTTACCGTAATTTTCCAAGGGTACTTACTAGAATTTGTGTGCAGGGAATGCATAGTGGGAAGCAACAATGGATACCGAAGCCAAACGTTGGGGCAGCTCACGTGTCTGCGTCTGATATCGCGTCTGGCTCCTCCCAGGCTTATGCACCCTTGTCGCCTGAGGGTTCCAACGAGAAGCCAGCCGATACTGGAAAGCATGACTCAGTTGTGGATCAGCTAGCAGAATTGCGTTTGGAGCCTGCCCAGACAGACAGGTCAAAAGATGTGAGTGCAGAAAAGAAAGAACATCGACACAAAGGGAAGAAAGGAGACACCGCTACACCTAAGAAAGTTAAGGGGACGGTGGCTCAAGCCCAGCTGCGGGCTACTTTTTATCCAAAGTTCGAGAATGAAAAGTCTGATCAAGAGGTGACTACAATCACGTAATTGGTTATCCAACCAGCGAGATGCCATCATGCACCTAAACTTGGCTAAGCACGCGTGATTGTCGAGTGTCAGATTACATGATTTTGAGTCTCTTTATATTCTTTTCTTATTGTTCGTGCAGTCGAGTGAGACAGCTTGCTCGCTTTCATGAATGAAGCAGCTTGTTAACGCAACGTTAGCAACGATTTTCGGTTTCTTTGCCTCTGCTAAAACGTAGGTTTTGTTAACGGCTGTGCATTTTTGAGTCAGGAGATTATTCCACCAATCGAATTGTGTTTGTGTGCAGGTGAGAATGAGGATGCAGGAGGTGGTTGGTGCTGGTCAGGGAGTCTTGGAGGTAATCTTACTGTTATCTACTTAGGTTTACTGAATGTCCTTTTGCCGAACCGACGTCAGTTGGTGATCACAAAACCCTTCCACCTTGTTCCTTTGAACACTATTTTTGGGAGCTTTATGGAGGGTTAAATTGTGATCAGACTTTCTGGCAAACTGCTCACGTTTATCTCTCTGTGCAGGTCACCATGAAACATTCTGGTTCGCTGTTCCTTTATGCAGGTGACAATGGAGGAGCTTTCGCAAAAAACAGCTATGGAAATCTGTGAGTAAACTATCTATGACATGTCACTGTCTTCAACGTGGCGAGACTTTTATAGAAGGATAGCACATGCACTTGCATTTCAATTGTTGATACATCTTCTTCGATCTCCATGATGAGCCCGAATTTTTAAATTAGTTCAGAGATCCTCGATACCTGATGTGTCAAGCATGTTGTTGACTTAGGTACACAGCAGTAGGTGTCTATGTCTTGGGAAGCTCTCTCCGGGAAGCATGGGGGGCACATGCAGGTCAAAAACAACGAGAGTTCAACGCGTATCTCAAGGTTTGTTTACATGTTTTGAATCACGTCCTGGCTATCAGAAGAGTGAGCTCAGTGCGATGCAGTTGACTATAGACTTGGATTTGGACTAATTTGGAAACAATCAGTCAATTTGTGCAATTACAAATTTGTTCCTGATCCTATTCCCCATAGCATGATCTCATACTTGTGATTCTTGACTTTTAAAGAAGACAATTAGATATGGCTTGAAGTTTCAACTTCACCTGGATGTAGATGTTGAATGCTTGAAATATCTTATATTGCAGGAGCATCGTATTTGCATTGGGATGGAGCTAGTAACTGCAGTGTTAGGGGATCATGGACAGCGCCCTTTGCATGATTATGGTATGTTTCTATTTTCAGCATCTCTATTTTTCACTCTTTTTAATAAGATTTTGTAGCAATTGTAATTTGGTGTTGCTTTCTTATCAAGAGGTCAACGAGATTGCTGTTAGAGACTGTCGGCTAGTTCATTTGAGGTCAAATTGGTCATTGCCGTAGTGGTTCTGAGGTCCTATTGCTATTGTGGGTGTGAGCAGTGGTGGTCACAGCAGTGACAAAATTGGACGGGCGCCCCCACTTCCAATCTACCCCTGATGTGATTGCTTTCTGTCATCAGTGGCGACTGCCAACAAATCAATATTGGTTATTTTCCTCTAAGTAGGTTGTCTTTCGCTGCATATTTCCTCCTTGTTTGGCATGTGCTCATGATTGTATCCTTCATAGGTGGAGGTTAATTGCAGGTTGCACGACATCTTGATGTCCTCATTGGTTGACCATGTCTGCAATTTGCGTTGTGTCCATTTTTAATATATTCATGTTGAGGCATTACACATCGTTTCTATTTAAATATGTTGAAAGGATTTACTTTTCTGTCTTGAAAGGTATTCAGACATGGTATGATGGCTAGATTCTGGTCTGTAGCTCAAATCTCTCTTTGCAATGCTGTTCACAATTCGAATATGCAAGTGAGAACCTGTGCAATCGTCGGTCCACGCTATATGGTGTTCTGTGGTTTGTATGGTGCAGAGATTCTGTCACCTCGTTCTTCACCGTCTATGATGCACTCTGTGAGGAAGGATTGGCAAGGAATGTTACGCATGTTTTGAATGACATTGCCGATACTTATTTGCCAGGTGTGTATCTGACTGTCTTCTCGTTACATAACATTATTATCCAATGAAGATGGGGCGTCATTGCAGTTGAGACAGGTGCAGCTTGCTGGTAGAATTTTCTACCTCTAGCCAATTACTGCGGGGAATTACTTGACTTGCTTGATAATGTCATGTAGTCATGAAGTCTTTCCTTGCTAGCCCAGCATTGGTAACCACGTGGATCGCTTGTTTTGAAACTCCTATCCTCATTTCCAGGTTAAGCACAATGATTCTGTATTTTTCTTATTTTGACATGGCAATGATGTCACTTGTGGTATTCCAGCAACCAAGAGACATGAGAATATTCAAGGAGAGATCCTTGAAGGGCTTGTGGCACGTATCGTGGCTCCTGAGAGTGTAACAAACTTAAGAGAAACTCTTGTTCGGTTTCCACGTCCTCCATCCCCAGAAGGTAAGTTTATTTGATTCAATTGACTACATTCCTGACGCCTTATTATGACGTTTCTTCCATGTTAAAAAAATGTGGTATTAGTAAGCAGGTGTCACCTACCTTCGGTAGACACAAAAGAATAAACTGCAGCTATCAGATGTCAAGGGATATTTTATTGGAATCGAGTCTGTAAACGCCATTTTGCAACGTCCTTCTCTAATAGCTTCCACTATGATTGATGCGACTAACAGATTCGTTCAATATCAGAGGTGAATTCCTGAAATTGTTGACTTCTGTGCAGCTTCTTTACATGGGCAAGGACTGCGTGAAATATGTTCGTCTAATCGAAGTAGTGAAGAAAAGGTACGTAGAAGCTGGCCTCAAAGTCTTTAGTACTATGAGAGTAAGAACTGACTACTAATCATGGACGGTCTTCTATCTTCACATGTTTTTTATCCGTTTCTTCACCAACATATAGATATTTCCGTTCATCCCCATGGCATCTATGTTTTGCTTCAGGCTAATGTGGTCTTTGTTGCAGCAAGTCGAAGCCCTTCTGAAAGCTGTAGGCCCAGACTTCTGCTCTGACTTGACAGACTGGCTTGAGGATAAAGTTGCAGAGCATGACAGCGCAAAGGAGAGTCGTTTGTACCCGATGTTAGAATCCTTTTTACACTCAACACCGGCAGATTATCCTACAAGGAAACTTCAAGTATATATCGCTCCTTGTTTTTTGTTTGGAATAGTGCAATCAATAAAATCTCGTGCTTTGTTTATAATTCTTTCTCAACAGTACTGATCTTATGAGTGACTTCATCCTTTACAACTATTTTGTTCAAAGTTTTTGGATTTTATCATGGATACCTTGACGTCTACTGATCACGTGATAGATTCTGTTTTTGAGTATTCAGTATACTACCGGCATGCTTATACTCATCATACTAAAATATTTCTCTGTTCAGGAGATGATTCAGGTGATTCATAAGTCAAAATTACCTGTTTGCTTCAAGTGCAACACAAATTCGTCCGGACAGGGTTCCGATGTCCTTGAAAATATTGTTTCGCAATTTAAGATGACAGTGCATGTCTACACTGATTCTGCATTCCGGCGGTACCAGAAAGAAATGAGGTATCGTACTGACATTCTTTGTTTTCAAGGTCGTTTTTCCACGTGGAAAATTTGCGGTTGGGTTTTCATCTTTGCGAGACATACGTGAGGGCCTGCTGGTGTTCATTGTGCCAAATAATTCTCTTAGTGTTACATCTTTTGACTTGTAGAATAAGTATTAGTACACTACCCCCACGTCTGCTATTGAACATGGTCATTGTGTCAAACAGTTCTCAGCCCGTCTATATTTGTCAAGCTATTTTTGGTAGCATTTCGGTTTTGTCTTTTCCTGCTCATAATCTTAAAGGTGTTTGTGTTCTGCAGTAAGCACCCAGGTCTATGGCCTTTGTACAGAGGTATGATCCGTTATTCTGAATTTTGCAGCACTTGAATCAGTAACATTGAATATTGCTCTAATTGCTGTATGAAGAAAATTTACAGTGTACAAGGTGCGGTAGATGTAGGTTGGATCAAATGCGACGAGTATCCAGTCTTTTCTTCAGAGCAGAAGTTGAAGCGAGTGAGGGCTAGATACTCATGTAAGATTTTGATTCCTTCAATTTCATAATTATTAGAAAGACGCCGACTACAGGATTTTTCGTGGATGTGCGTGTATTCAATGGCAGCGCTGTTCCAGCGACATTGGACTTGGATAGCCGTGGAGAGGATACTGATGAGGAAAGAAGAGGCCGTGGTGAATGTGGCCAAGACGATTCAGTCGATGAAACGCAAAACTTGATGTTGAAGTTGAAATTTCTGCCGTACAAGGTGATCTTTAAGACGTAACTACTAGTGTGTATTCATAGAGATTCAAGTTCATGAAAGTAAATTAGTTGTATGTTGCCCTTTTTAACGCTAGTCCTTATCTCAGGGACTCTGATTGAGGAATACTATTTGCCAATGTTGAGTCTCTAATGTTCAGAGGACTTTTTTGTGGGGGTGGTTGATCATTTCAAGTTGGAGCCATAATTTGGTGTCTGTTCCATGCAGATCCGTACATTCCTTATACGTAATGGCATAGGACCTCTCTTTGATAAAGGCGCGGCAGATTACAAACAATACTTTACCAGGTGCATTGATATTTTCGTTTTCCATCACTTGAACACCTTCAGCGGTGAAACCTCCTGGCGGTCGTACTTTGCTCTTCTAACTTGCCGTGTTAGTAATTCTATCGATTATCTTCCAGGGACTTGCCGAATGACATAGATTTTTAGGACGAATTAGCTTGGTATTTCTATAATTTTTTGGTCGCAAGAATCAAGTAATCATGAGGTCTGACGAAAATATTGATGCTGTCGCTATTTTACAGACAAATGACAACATGGGGCACGTCACCAGAAAAACAGGAGGAGCTGACGAAGCTTCTAAATGAATGGTTAATCTTCAACTGTGTATTCAGTACAGTAGATACAATAATCTTACAAACTGCCTATTGTGCCATTCAAAGGACTTTGCGGAATACAAAATGCAACTGGCATTTTGTGTCTTTCACAATTGACATTCAATTCTTATGCAATCCCAATCTAGTTTTGAAAAAAGAAAACTTCATGTTTGGTGAATTGTTTCATTTAATATTCATGGTTTTACACGATAATTGATTGAAAAATATTGGTGATTGCATAGATATGTAAGAAACATTAATATGCACATCTTTCATGTTGGAAAACACCCTACAAAGTATGTATGAGGAGTCCAATGCAAGGTGTTGGATGATCAAACTTTGTGAAATAGATATTCTTAAATCTTAATTAGATTTTGGCAAAGTAATTGCACCATTATGCTCAAAGGTACAAATTAGTGACATTGTGAAGGTCAAATAGAAAAATCTAGTTAGAATATAGAGAAATCTATTTTACAAAGTTTGATCATAGGACATTTCCTATTGAATTCTTCATATATTATTTTTTTTAATTACTTATTGAGGTGTTTCTTAACATGAAAGATGTGTGTACAAATATTTGCTACATATTCATGCAATCAAATTTAAAAAGCATCACCAATGTTTTTCAATCAATCATCTTGTAAACCACAAATATTTAATGGAATAATTCACCAAGAATGGAGTTTTTCTTTTTTGAAACAAAAATTTGGTATGCTTGATTAGGATTGCATAAGAATTGAATGTTGATTATTGAAGACACAAAATGTCAATTGCATTCTTTACTATGCAAGATCCTTTGAATGGCACAATAGGCATTTTGGAAGATTTTTGTACCCTAGTGTATTTTGAAGTTGATGAACTTGGGACTTCTTTGATGTCTAGTCCCCACAAAGTTCTTGAATTGAGACTTCTTAAAACCATTCTAGCAATATCAAGTCTTCTTTGAGTCCAACTTTAGTTTTCATATTGTGTTTTTTCCTTAACTTCCTATTAGTATTTAATGGAGTATATCTCATCATTGTAAACCTTTTGTACTCGTAAAAATTCAATTTTTTAATCAATTCAAATGTTGGTGGCATAGAATAAGAGGTATGGAGTTTGGAAGATGATTATGAGTTCATCCAACTTGCATTAGAAAGAAAGTGAATTATATTCCATGAGATTAGTTGAAACATTGGAAATTCAAATGTATATTCAATTTCAAAGCCCTTCTAAAGTATTGGAGTCATCTTTATTCCATCTTGGTATAGAAAGAAAAGAGAATTGAACAAAATAGATCATGAAATGCAATATGGCTTCATTTGATCATTCATGCTCAATTTGGTTCAATCTTTCTCTTTGGGTTTCAACACAAATTAGGAACAACTCCAATACCCTAGGAGGGCTTTGAATTTAAATTTATGTTTGAATTTGCAAGGTTGCAACTAGTCTAATGGGATATAATTAACTTTTGTTTCTCATACTACTTTCAAAGTTGGATAAACCCATGAGCAACTTTCAACTTTTGTATCTCTATTCTATGTCACCAATGTTTGAATTGATTAAAAATTTAGTTTTTAGGGGTGCAAGTAGTCTTCAATGACGGAATGTACTCCTTTGTTTTGCATACACCTGATTGGAAGTCCAATTAAAACATAGCATGAAAACTAGAGTTGGACGGGACCCAAAGGATATCTCAAATACCGGGTGATATTCTCAAATTCTTTTTAGTTGTGTTTAGAAAATCATGTGTTCAGAATATTTTTACATTAAACTGAGTCTTCTAGTCATAAATCTCATCATTAAATCAGCAATTGTCTACATACATGAGCGACTTTTGCCGAGATATCTGTAGGTCACTGTAAGATTTTCACGAAAACAGGCATTAGATGCAAGTATACTTTGGTCAATGTAATGATAATAAAACAGCCCGTATCATTTTTTGAGATTTTGCGATGCTCTTTCTTTGCAGGGCTGGTTATATTAAAAAGAAATTGAACGGAAAACGGCTAAGCAGTAACACGTACTTAACTGAAGCAGAACCTTTCCTGAAGCAATTCGCTGAACGTAGTCTGAAGAATCAAAACCTGGTTGGTGCAGCGGGAGTAGATATTGATGTCAGTGATTTCTTAGCAGCCCAGCATATCGATGAGGATGAGTATGTTTCGGAAGGTGAACATGTACCTGCTCCAACTGCACCCGCCCATCCTATTCCAGCCGTCAAAGCTCAAGGAATGCTCGTCTTTTTCCCTGGTACTCACCACTTTCATTTGTTCTGTCCCTGTTTGCTGAGTCGGGAAGCAGTTCAATTTTCTTTTTCCTTTTTTATATCAAGGCTTTGTGCACTACATCTTCTGAATGTGGTGAGCATCCTTCTCTTACTTAGTTTGTTTTGACCTTTAACGCAATGGTTGATTCTCAGGATTGCCTGGCTGTGCCAAGTCTGCACTCTGTAAAGCAATTATGACTTCGACATTTGACCTTCCCATGCACAGCCTCATGGGCGACATGATATCGGGTACCTTGCTCAGTTTTTTTAATGAAAATGTGAAGACCAGAACTATTCTTGCGTGAATCCCTTCTAGTAAATAAATAGCAATCTGCTTTGACATATTTAAGTTTGTTAGTATGTTTGCAGAATGAACACTGACATTGGTTCCCTCATATTGGTTTTGTATAGGAAAGTATTGGCCAATGCTTAAAAATGAAAGGGTTAAGAAACCCCATCGGATTACTTTTGCTGATAAGAATGCATCAAACAAGGAGGTCTGGCAGACTGTAAGTTATTCAGCGCATGGATTCTTGGATATTTGTTCTTGTACACAAATACTTGGTGGGGATAAAAGATCTTCACGTGCTCTATTGCCATTGTTTTTATGGAGGGAAGTTATTACACAAAGATTTCTGACTCTGATTTTCTTTAAATGGAAATTGGCAGATTGAGAACATATGCACTGCCACTAAGGCAATTGGTGTACCCATTGTACCTGAATCAGAAGGTCTTTCTATCCCTCAGACATTTGAATCCTTTTTGTTGAGTTTTTATTATTCAGCTCAGTCTTATGTCAGTTTTCTTCTTCAGTCTAGAGGAACTTTTGAGATCTCAAGTGCCTATCGGTGGGAACTGAGCAGGTTCAGGGCTTAATCCATACTCGCTCGATGTACTGGCAATCTTTATGTATAGAGTCTTACAGCGGAGCAACCACCCGGTACAGATTTCTGAAGACTGCACAACTATCTCTGGTCCTTTCCACTTCATGCTTGGTGATCTTCATGATTGTTGAATGTAACCATTAGAACCATCATAAGTTCCTCACATGTTGCTATCTACAGGGAAAATTGGACAAGAATTCACCAAATCCTGGATATGTGTTGCTGATGTTTTACAATTTGTATGATGGCATGGTAAGAACTCTCAAAAAGCATTATAAGTTTCGTAATTAGATATTAACTTTCTGAATAATATAGTTTCGGAACAAAACTGCTCTTCGGGACCGTTGACGCATGTTCTTCACAATATGTTTCATTAGCTTCCTTGACCAACATGACCTTCTGATGGTTCTCATTCACGTGGTTTACATTTCGCATGTCCACCCGGAAGTAGTACTTTGTTCGTGTAGTATGTTGGAAGGATGATATTAAGTAGCACTGAGCTGAAGCAGCACATAGCAATGCGAAGCAATTTGGGGAAGTCCATATGTGCCGACAGTTCATGAATGCTTTGCAGTAGATGACCAATCGCTCTGTTGTTACCAAGCTAGTGACTCGGGTGGCCTTGTTCAGGACCGCAAGGAGTTTGAAGAGGAACTGGAACATCAATTTGGTCGAATCTTGAAAATGCCAGTGCTTAAAAAGAACAGGTCAGTTGAGATGGTGTAGATGGAAGCACGAATGGGATTCCATTATCTTTACGTGTGGTGTCCTCACTGTATTTTCAGGAATAGCTAGGCTGTAGAGTAGCCATTCTGCATCCATTTGTTTGCAGATCAGTAAGTTTCAATTAAATTCATGACCTTTTTGTTGATTTGAAGTCGGTGATAGAGTGATAGTCTTGAGTGTTGAGGGTTTCATAAATATCTTCGTAACTTCTTTTGGTCCCTGGTTTAAAGACCGGTTTACAATATTGAAGTACAAATATGGCAGGAAATCAATGCCTACTGCTGTGAAGAACGTCATTGAAGAGGGTCTAGACCTTTACACACGGCACACAAATATGCATGGAAGGTAAGAATGACCTTTGAGTTTCTTATTTAGGACTGTTGCTGTATGAGTGCTTATCAGTGTGTCATAAGTTGCAACTACATTGTATATTGCCATCATTATCGTTAAGAAATACAATTTGACATGATGTCGTGATGGTTGCTTAATTTTACTAGCTGATCCCTTTGGTTTGTTGTGATCTTGAGTCGTTCAATTCATGCACGGCACTTGCACTCAGAGATTTAGAATTGAATTCTTAGCTAAGAAATACCTGTTGCGTTTTTGCAGGCTAGAGAGTCTCCATGGCTCCCTTAAAGATGAATGGATGAGATGGGAAAAGAATCTGAAGGAAACGCTGTTAGCGCATAGGGAGTATCTTCTTGAAGTTCAGGTAGTTCTTCCTAATAAGCTGTGCTAATTTTTCTTTTTTCTGGTCATTTCAACTTTAGAATTTTATGAAGAACACCATCCACAACGCTAAGTATATCTCGCCATCACTTTCAAAATTTACATTTCTCTGCTTTGTGATAGGTACCCTTTCAAACGGTAGTCGAAGTTGTGCAGCAGCAACTGACAGCCATTGCTAGTGGTGACTTCACTATGCATGTTCCAACGATCAAGGAGGAACGATCATTCAAAACATTCAGATTTGTTGCTGTGGCCCTGAATAGTGACCAAGTTTTGGACGTTTTGCAAGAGGTGTGTCTTCAGTGGATTTGTTGGCGTGTCACTGGCTTTAGGTGTTTTGTTTTTTCGCAATCTGAATGGTTCTGTAAATTTATTTGTTAGTTTGAGGATTTCACAATCTGGATTATTAATGGTTAGGGAATGTTTTTATGTAGATATGGAAGGGAATCACCACCTCAACCTGAGTAAGTAGCAAGGACGGATAAACGCGAATCACAATATAATGTTGGCCTGATTTAACATCTCTGCAGGTGAGGGTGCAAAATCCTCAAGTGGAAGCCGTGCTGCCAATGAAGCTCTTGAAAGGGTCTTTAGGTTCAGCACACATTACATTGGCACATAAAGCTTCTCATGGAGCAGCTGCGTTGGCAGCGTATGCTCCTTTGCGTGGTACTGAAACTCAACTGCAGTTAACTGCTCTCCTCTTCTCCGAGAAGTTGGCTGCTCTGGAAGTCCAGCTTCCACCCGGTTCAGTATCTTCAAAGAACGAGTGGCCTCATTTAACGGTACTGAAATATTCAACTCTAGCTAGCCGACGTGGTCCTCGTGTACTACGTAGGTCGCTCCCTGATTGCGAAGCTTCTTAATTCACTGGAATGTATCTGATTGCGACTACAGATTACAAGTCTGAGTCACTGGGGCTCACGAATCGATTTCAAATGTAGATTTCCTATGCAATTACAGTGTATTGAATTCCAAGTCTTGAATTGCCAACGCCTATCGCTTTTGCAGGTCTGGACTGGTCCTGGAATGCAAGCTAAGGACGCAAACATGCTGCCACAGTTGGTGGCAACCGGTGAAGCTACACGTGTCGATTTAGAAGAACCAGTCACCTTAACCGGACTGATCAACTTCTACTGAAAATGTGAAGGTAAATTAGCAATGGTGTGAATTTTGGGGTCGTTGTATATTTCAAGAAGGTTTCCTTGCACTGCTGCTATTGCCAAGAGGGACATCAATGATGATTGAAAACCTTTCCAAGTACCATGAACTTCCAAGCTGTTTCTATAATCAGCTGAACGTGAAACTGGGAGAAGCAGTCAGGTTTTAGTTGCGAAATCCATTTAGCAGGAGCAAGCCTATGTAATTTTCTAGGATTTAGTGCCACTTTCTTGATTTGAGAGACAGGATATTTTGCGACGGAGCTCACTTGGAAGCATCTGATATATGTTTTTACTTGTCAATGCCCTCTTAAGCCTGCTTTTTCACCAACATGTAAGGAGCATAGCACTCGTAGTATTTCAAATCTTCCAATTCTATGCAATTTTCAAGTCTAGATATATTGAACTTTTTTTTTCATTACAAGGCATTACCTTTAATGAGATTTGTTGTTCATTTATTACAACCAGATCCTTAGTGTCGTGATTGCATTTGTGTAGTCTGAGGGTGCACTTTTTGTAGAGATCACTCCTCTTCTGATATCGACGTAATGCTCTTGGCATGACTCGATGCTACCACTGTGTTGACACCGATGAACAAAACTGACGACCCATTTCCAACCACTTAAGCAATTATGCATAATTTGGAGCGCAGATTTTTCGTGTGTGAAATTTTCCCCATGTACAGAAATAGAGTTTGGAAGGATTGCATATTTTTCCAAAATTTTATTACACAAAACGTATTTACTATGAATTTTTTAATAGAAGATTCTCTTCAACCTATAATGGTTATATAGACCTTTATATTCTTACCATAGGTTGATTACAAAATCAACTTAGAACTGGTTGCAATATTAACAGTCTTGTAGTCAATCATAATTTGCCACAATTACTCTTTGAACTATGCCACTCACAAAAATAGGGGGCAATCTATAAGTTGGAAATGGGGTGGTGGTTGGAAATGGGTCAGCTACTCTATTTTAGCCTAAAATCTAGCTCTTTTTTAAGCATTGCCATTCTTAGCTATCAAGAGATAAGGTAGCTTGCTCTTAAAAGCGACCTTTTAAGAGCTAATTGCAATTGGGGGGAAACTAAACTCCTTGAAACAATTTTCAGTAAATTTTTATAGGATGAGAAATGGAATTGGCTTCTAACACAAGTTACTTTATATTTTTTGAACCTTTTTAGAATTAGTTATGAATTTTAGAAGTTGAAACCTCAAACTAATTAAGAGAGGTCATTAGAAGGAGGGCAATTTGTTCTTAATGTTTCTTTAGCCACATTTAGGTGGATCTTCGGAAGGTTCTATAAGTTATGAATTACATCCAATTTGTTTTTTTCTTACAAAACTCAACTCTATTCTTTTAAAAAGAAATTCAAGAGTGGAGGTTTATTGTTAGATAGGTGGAGTATTAGTAATTCATACATATAAATCTTAGAACTTTAATAATATATAGATTAGGCTAGTGAAAGTACTTGCTTTCTAATGCCTTGAAATGTTGAATTTGAAATTAAATGTGTATGATTTGGATTGCAATTGAGCTTAAAATGGGAACATAGGTTGTAATGCAATAGGTTTTTGAGCAAGTTAAATTGATTAAAAGGTGCTTAGGAGGTATACCAATAGGATTAAGCATGTGCAATGTCCTTTGATTTAGTAGGCAAGGTAATGAAATTTGGATGACAATGCCACTATTTGAGATAATATGAAAATATTGGAAACCACATCAAATTGACTCTACCTAAAGCAATGTGAACTACCATATTAAGTTAGTGTGTTTTGCAAATTCACATAAATCCCAAATTTACTTTTCTATTAGTAGAAGTTAATGTTATTATTGTCTATATGGTACATTGATTCAATGACTTAGCTAAATTGATAATTAATTTTTGAATTTCCATTATGATCATCTATGTCATGGATATAAAAAACTAAATTCTAATCATGTATTACTAACCACATGTAGATGATATAAGCTAATAATAAAAACAACTTGAAGAACAAGTAGTTATTTTTTTCCATATGCTCTTCATTAAATTCATAGCAAAACTTCTTGTTCCAACTATTGCAGCACATCCGTTGTACTTCTTTACAAAGAGGATTGTTATTAGAAGCTTATTGCCTACTTCCAACCACTTAAGGTATTCAGCATACTTGCCTGTTGGGTTTGGTGGGGGAAATATTTTTCCCAAGCAAGGAAATAGACTTTAGACAAAATTAAAAATTTTCGGTATTTTTTGGCCCAAGAACAAAATTGCTATGAAATTTTTTTTGTCAAGATTCTCTGAAATCCTATTCATGTTATGTAGGTGTGTCTAATTCCAACCGTAGGCTGGTCAGAAAATTGATCGAAAATCAACGGCTTACAATTCATCGTACTTTAATAGTTAAACATGAACATACAAACAGAAATACAACAACCTACAAGTTAAAAATGGGTGGTGGGTCAGAAAGGGGTTGTTTACTCTAGACTTAGGTAGCAATCGGTTGCGTATCTAGATTGCAAATTGTTGTTGATACAACATCAGGGAGAACATACAACTTTTGGTGGAAAAGGGCCTCAATGGCAAGAACTACATCATGGTAGAGGTACCCATTCCTAACTAGAGCCCCACTAGCAATCAATAGGGTGTGTTCAATTTGGAGAGGCCAGAACTCATTTCTATTTTTTTAGTATTTTAAAAGGTGACAAAAAGCTTCCTTGTTTGATTGGATGTCACAAGAATTAGAGCATGCCATATTTTCTATGTTGCAATAAGTAGCCTCTAGTCTCTTAGTGAGTAGTTTTGGATGACTCTAAGTATTGGCTATAGGTCAACAAGATTCAAAAATCATAGTTATTTCACTTTCAGCACAAAAATCAGCTTACTTTTTGCAATCTCCATCATTCATGTCATTGCACCTACTGCAATATTTGCTTCACCTTCCACTGCTCCTCATCATGTCCCAAATTCCTTATTCGATCAGTTATGGGTGCCTTCACTATTAAGCTTTGGTGGCTTTGACTTAGTCACAAAAAAGCTTTAGTTGGAGGAGCAGAGAAGGTACCTTCCGTGCCATTTGCAATCTAGTCTTAAATTTGGGATCCTCATACATTGTTGCTCATCCTCCAAATTTCACAGCATTTATTGCCATGAATGACTAACAATATCGCACTTGTTTGAGGATTCTATCAGGGTTCTGGGTTTTTGTTTATGCTGTCTGTGGTGGAATGTAATGTTGGCAGGAAGAACTGCAGGATGGGTTTAGTTATTTTTTAGGGTTTAGGGTTTAGAAGCGTTCTTTGAAACTTACTCTCCTTTGCATTTTGAGAATGCTACTTCAGCCTAAATTTCTAGTGCAACCATACATTCACGCGTTTATTATTTGATACTTTCACCTTTTATAACTTTTGCATACAGTCTTTTGTATGTTGGAACCTCCTTTCACTTGCCAATAAGTACAATTGAAAATTTGACCAATCTAATGATAATAAATAGGCACAATAGCAAAATTGGCGTTATGCACCTCAATCTTCATTTATAGTTATCACTAGACAATCATCTTTGCTCTTGAGGTGAGGAGAAATTTGTTCTCTAACTGTCTCTCTTTTCTTCTCTTATAGACAGTGGTGCTCATTTCAAAGGTCTCATTCTAACCCTGTTGTATCTCATGTGTAGTTATCCAACCCAGTTGCGGTCATTTCAAAGGTCTTTTAAAGCCGATTATTTCTTAAGTAGTCACGTGGCCCGGTTGCAAGCTCATTCCGAAGGGCTTATAACACCCATTGTCTTTGTGTGTAGTTTGGAGGATGGTTTTGCTCATTTCAAAGGGTTTTGTTCTAAGGCCAGCCGTCTCTTAAATAGTCACCCGGCCTGGTTGTGAGCTCATTCCGAAGGTTTGTTAACGCCCATTGTCTTTGTGTGTAGTTTGCGGCATAGTTTTGTTCATTTCGAACGGTTTTGTTCTAAGGCCGGTCGACTCTTAAATAGTCACCCGGCCCAGTTGTGAGGTCATTCCAAAGGTCTTTTAACGCCCATTGCCTTTGTATGTAGTTTGCGGTGTGGTTTTGCTAATTTCAAAGAGTTTTGTTCTAAGGTCGGTCATCTTTTAAATAGTCACCCGGCCCGGTTGTGAGGTCATTCCGAAGGTCTGTTAATGCCCATTGTCTTTGTGTGTAGTTTGTGGTGTGGTTTTGTTCATTTCGAAGGGTTTTGTTCTAAGGCCGGTCGTCTCTTAAATAGTCACCCGGCCCAATTGTGAGGTCATTCCAAAGGTTTTCTCGCATCCATTGTCTTTGTGTGTAGTTTGCGGTGTGGTTTTGTTCATTCCAAAGGGTTTTGTTCTAAGGCCGGTCGTCTCTTGTAAGTCGTCTCCTCACCTTAGTCTTGAAATGGTCCTTATTGATTTTTGCATCAAACGTGTTGTTGATTTGTGCTTTGTTGAATAGCTATAACTTAGTGTGAAAAGTTCTCAAGTTTTGTGCTAATTTGAGAACACCTACAAGCTATGGAGTAGGTGTGGAGTTGAAATTGTTTGTTGCTAAAAGCACATGTGCAAGCTATAAAATTCTTGTTGCAAACCTTCATAACCTTCATAACCTTTCTTACCCTTGTTTACTAACTTGTCTTTGAACTCTCGTAGTCTCAATTCCAAACCTTCATAATCAACCAAATTTTGGATATGCAAACCATCTTAACCAAGCAACACTTGGACTGTGTAGGCAATAGAGCTCCGCCATGGTGCCACCTTTATGGTCTAACTTGCAACGTCTCCATCGCGACCTTATAGAACTTGAGCGCGAGCCCATGGATGGCATTCAACACCATCTCTACAACGACGACATGACCCACATGTGCCTCATTCTGTCACCTTTGTCTGGCCCCTTTCGCAACTTGCGTTTATACTTGGATGTGGAGATTCCAAGCTCCTACCCACATGACCCGCCTAAAGTCACCATCCAAACCAGAGTCACCCACCCCAATGTGTGTAGAGGCTTCATCTGTTGCGACATTCTTGACCATGTCACGGTGGATAGTTTGTACAATGGAGGCTACACACCTGCATATCTCCTCAAGTATGTCTTCTTGCAATTGCTTAGCTTCTTTTCAACCTATGAGGTCGAGCAAGAACATGGGGGGCAAGCATTTGTGTTGACCTCCAAGCTTGGGGAGGCCTACGAAGGCAAAGAGAGGTTTAGAGAGCGTATGGCAAATGTGGTGATGGATTACGTCTGCAACAACTGTGGGTTCAATTTGAGCATTCCTTCGGTGGTGGTGGAGGGCCCGAGAGATCTAGAGAGGAGTGAAGGAGGGGATGGACATGTAGATCATGCGGATGCAACATACGGGATTGATAAACTTACGGATGATTGTTGGATGGTGATTCTTGACCTCCTATCAGATCAAGATATGTATGCTTTAGCGAGAGCTTCCCCTCATGTCATGGATGTGATTAGAAAGCATAATTTGCTCATTCGTAGGCAACTTGTATGCTTCTTTTCGAGAAAGACGTATACGGAGTTTGTGCTTGGAATTGGATTGGAGGTGGATTGCGTTGTACCCTCTGGTGTGGTGATGACCACCATCCGTGTGTTGGATTTACTTTCGTATGAAGCTTTCCATGAGCATGGTGTGCGAACGGGAGTCTTTGGGGAGAAGTTTAATGTGTTCCTCCCGGTTGCTCTTGATGATGGTCACTTCTTGCGCGCGGAATCCACCATTCAAGAAGTGCTGCAAAGCGTGCACTGTGTGCTTGTACCAACAGAGAAGTTTGTCATAGGAGCATTGTGTATGGTGGAGGTTCTTCCTCGCCTTTTGAACGAGATGGTGTTGGAGCTTGCCAAAGACTGCGACATCATGAAGGGTACCATAGAGAAAGCATTGAAAGGCTATTGCCTCTTGCTCCACCTATTCTCCAAGTTGTCCAAACGCTACCCCGCCATCGAAATTGAACTTCGGAGGCGTGTCGCAGCCTTTCAACAAAGTGATGCCGGTCGGCACAAAGATGCCATACCCAACATTGGTGAGTTTCTCACATACTTGGTGGTATTGAACGAGGATTGGCAATCTTGTTTCGTCCCCTTTGTAGAGGAGCTTTTGGCACGCGATGTGGTGTGGTTCTTGGATGGAGAAAACTCTACAAATGCAAAATACCCCCACCTTGCCTACTTAGAAGACGATTTGTATGTCTCCCAACAACGCCTCCAGGAAACCTTTGATGCCAGCTTGCAATCCTTGAGGCTCGTCATGATTCAGGTGAGCTTCTTGCGCTTGGCGCAATCAGAGGCCAAGGACTTGGACAGCCACTTTGGATATCCATCCGAACAAATGGGTGACGTATTGTTTCATCAAGTGCAAAGAATCTATGATGTGGAGGATTGGGATGTGTGTATAGAAATCCTTGGATTTCCACCTCTTGGTATTGATTGGCAAACCCACATTTGCAAAATGTTGAAGAATGTTGTGGTGCAAAGCGAATGTGCGGGGTATCATGTTGTGCCTTTCACACATCCGCAACTTTTCTATCTACGCATGTGCGCGGAGCCGTCATGCCCACCACCAAGTTGGTGGTACCCACGAGACGAATTCATGAGTGACGAATTCGAGTACAATATTGAAAATGGGCTTGCTCGTCTTGCATATCAACTACCACCGGTGAGCTTCTTCCCAACATCAAAGATGTGAGAATTCCAGGAACAAATGTCCACAACACATTTGTAGATCTTAAACCCTGAAACCTTTAGAATGCCATATTTCAACTTTGTGTTTGGCATTTTTAGCAAGAGAAGGGATATTATTTGCTTAGTTGTCAACCTTTGAAGTTTAGAGGAACTATCTTGTTTTTTGGGATGTTGACGATTAGTCTTATCTATTGTACTCTTTTTCATTGAATTAGTAAATTTATAAATTTGCAATCCAATGCCAAACCTTTCAACTCCTATTCAAAACTGATCATGTCTACTTCTAATTTTGGATCCTTCCACCTCATCTTGGTTACATTTGGCATCCGGTTTGCATTAAAACATCCTCAGATGGTAGTACTCTCTAATCTCTTCAATTTTCAATTTGGCAACTTACTTGTCTAGACAGTCTCCTATGCAATGAGATATACTTGGTTTGAATGCGTGACCAGTGTGCAACAGTAAATGATAGTGTGGCATGTACAACGTGTTCCAATGCAGTTATATAATTTAGAGATGGTGGATTGATTGTGCTAGTGTTTTCTGGGTTCCCATTTCCAGGAGCTCAGTAGCCACCCAATCAAGTATACTCATATCTCCACCAGTAAATAATGTTAGAACGCATTAAAAATAATTTTTTTAAATTTGAATATCCGATGAGCTGATTTCAGAGAACCACCGGCTATCCTCGCACAGAGATGTTCATTCAATACCAATTGTGACTCTCTCAATCATGCAAATGACAATGGAAACTGAGTGTGCAGGGACAGAACATGGAACTGTCACGAACTTACATTCGGATCTTGAATAGAGACAATAGGACAGAATTGCAACACCTCAGTCGAATTGAGAGCGAGGAGCTTCATGTTAGTATCATGTTCTAAGAATGGTGCAATTGTTACAGCAACTAGCTGCCTCCTTTCGCATGAAATCCCAGCAATGCTGCATGCAACTCTACGAGCAGCCACTAGGACTTCAAAATGAAGATTCATGTGCTCATGATGCCCCAGGGCTTGCACAAGGAGAGGTTGGCAAAGGACTTCTTCACAGCGCAAATCGAAACGTCCCCTAACCAAAAGAATTCCCTCAGCAAGCGTGAAAATCCGTCACCACAGTAGTGCATGACTGTGTAGATCAGTTCTATTCATTTGGCCATGGAAAGGTCTCTGGTTTTATTTGCCATCGTGTGTGCAGGCTAGGGTAAAGAAGAGATCGAACTGAAGACCTACGTACGTGAGCCTGAAGCGAAGAATCAGCACACGCCGACTCGGTTGTCGTCATGAGCTTGGACCTGAAACCCGATAAGATGCGATTGCGAAGTTCAAGTCCGTGCAGAGTTTTCTTCTGAGGTTTCAGATGGCCTATTCCATCTGGCAATTCATTCGAACCGCCAATTTTTTCCGACTGCCGCACGCGATCGTGTCGTCATCGTGGCATGGCTTTGATTCGTGGTGCAAGACACGCAAGCTCATTTTGATGCACGGGGATCCAGCTGGATGTGGACAAAGACGCCATATCTGCCAAGGGCTACCTCGCCTCCCCCGGCCATGACCATCGAGGAAGTTGGCGACTGCAACGTCGAGGGAGGTCTCGTTCACCGATCTTCAGACCCAGATCATGGAGAGGTGGAATAGAATAAGCTACCACAAATAGATAATGCACTGGAACACTTAGCTACCGGTAACAACTATTTTGCTGAGGTTGCAGAGTAAAACATGCTTCCAATGGACATTGGCTTGAATTGCTAATTGAATTCTGAGATTGCCGCAGATGTGTTTGAAATGGTAGAATTATATCAAACAAGTACTCTCGTAAACCTTGAAACGAGAAGACGTATCACCCACATGGTGTATGTTGTTGCAGCTCTATTACAGGCGAATGACCCAGTTGGGAAGAGACGACGACTTGTTGTTGCCGAATGTGCATCTCATCCGAAGGTTGAGCTTCGAGGATGCCATGGATCATGTGCTCTCTGGCAAAGGTTACGCCATAGCTAGAATTGATCCACACTCAGGTGATTTGCTTCTTCGATTACAGTGCTCGGGAGCTTCTGAACGAGAGCTTCATTCGTGAGGTTTGCATCCATCTGGGACCTCTGATTGCAAATATGAATTGGAATTTTTAGCATCGGATGCAAGTGAAAAATTCAAGTGGGTAAACCGCGGTGCAATTGGGGGATCACCTGGTCTTCCTTCCGGCCGCTTCCGATACGGTACTGGTAACAAATTCTTGCAGGCCGAGCTTCCCATCTCCAAGAGCTCAAGCTGGATTGGAGGCTTCTACATCTCCATGTGCTTATGAAATTGCATCTCCCATTTTCAATTGGGATTTCATAGTTCAATGCAAGGCTGGTTTTCTTTTTGGCTTTCTGGTGCCAGATTGCACCTGGGAAAAGTAATTTGGGTTAAAAAAAATGCCCCAAAACTTCGATGAAATCACCAAAAGAACTTTGGTTTAAAAAAAAATCTTGGATGAAATTGCCAATTTGTGGATGAAATTTGAATTACAGACATGTGATATGTGCTAATGTGATATTTTCTATCCAATATGTGAATGAATGTTGAAATTGGGAGCACCAATGTAACATTTTATATGATTACTTTGGCACTTCATAAAATATGAATAAAAGCCCTAGTTCAATGAGTTCAGCTCAATTAGCTTACGTAAGGCAATTAATACTTGCATCTTTAACCTTGTAGCGTTGATGCAGACATTTAGTGTTTGTTGGACGACTTTGCTTGGCATTGTAGGACAAGGAAAAAAATATTTTTCATCTAATTTATTTATGTGGAGGGCACTTAAGTACATTTTTGGTAAATAGTTCTCTGCATTGCAAGTTCCCTCATTATAGTACTCTTACTCACTTTTCTGAAGAAGATGTTCAATCCACGAATCACCCTTGAAGTATATTTTGGCCATTTCTTGCTACTTTTTCTTTATGTGAGATTGAGCTACAAAAATATTGTTTTTGGATTTTGAGTTGGACTAATAGTGAAATGAAGCTTACCAAGTGTAGTTTCTTCTCCAATTGGCAATCTGGAAAAATTCATAAATTTCAATATTTAATAGCAATATGAACTTTGGACAAGTGGACCTATAACCATGGTTTTTTTATTTTTTTATTTTAGAGTGATACAATAACTTTGGTTTATATCATGGTGTTATACACTATAGTAAATATCAAGAGTGAAAGTCTCAAATTTTTTAAGTATAGTTTGTACTAATACTTGATATGAATTTCTCACTATTTTCTTAAAAATTCATAATAACTTCAAAATTTCTCCAAATAATTTTAAAATTTTATGACTTGTAGTAGATACATGATTTCATCTCTGAAAAGTAAACATAAAATTCTTCATTAAAATCTAGTTGCAAAAAATAGCAACAAAAGTGATGACAATTGAGGCTTGAAACTTGTCTTTATCGGGTTAAAGGTGTCAGATGTCAAGAAAAGTAAATTATTATTACCATTTTCTATTACTTAATTTTAAATTTTGGTCTTCCCCATGGGTCATGGATTGTTGTTCAATCTCATCTGTTGGAATCGTTTGAAGAAAGATCACTTAACGATTAATTAGTGTGCTCTATACCATTGCCACAACCAAAATAAAAGTGAAACTACCTTTCTAATTTTCTAATTCATTAAAACTTTGAAATTCAATACCTTTCACACTATAGTGTGGGAAGTTGCATTCTTGGTACAAATAGAAAGCTTTATGCACAAAGGAGTGCAAGGACTTTCTTTTTGTGGTGTTTAGATGTGTCATGTAAAAGTCAGTGTGGTTTTTCAAAATAAAATATAGTTGAATTCAACCTTTTAATTGAAAAATTTCATAACATTCACAACATAGGTATGAATGCCAGAAAATTGGTATGAATAGAATGCTTTCTACACAATAGAGTGCAAGGGCTTTGTTTTGTGGGGTTTGGACATGCTATATGAAAGTTATGATTTTTAAAAAATAAATAGTAATTTAAATCAATTTTTGAATTCATAAAAACTTTGAAATTCAATCATTTTCATACCATATGTCCTAATACCACGAAACAAAGTCTATGAACCCCTTTTGCCAAAGGCGTTGCTAGACACCTCACACTTTGTTAAATCTCAACATATCAAACAAAACAAACAAATTAATAAATAATCTATCTTAAGGTAAAGATGATTAGGAGAAGGATACACAAATCACGATGGCATTGGAATGTTTATTTTCTTGAATGTAGTATATCTAAGGTTTCCCCACATTAACAAGATTGAAGCATCTTGAGGGTTTATTGGTCATGATCATTTTGTATATTTCCCTGAGGGTTTATTGGTCATGATCGTTTTGTATATTTCCCAAACTATGTTGTGTCATGTGCAAGGGTGCAGAAGATACACTAGCCCCGGAGTGTGCATGAATACAAGTGCTAATCCCTTGACTTCTTCCATTATGAAACAATGTACAATTCTTGGTGAAGTTCAATGGTCTTCAATTTGTGCAGTCAATATTTGGAAAATTTCTCTACTTGGTATTTACACTACAACCGGTCAAGACTTCTTGTGGCAAATCTTATTGTCTTTTCACCATTCTTCTCCAACATCCCACTGGGTGCCTCAAATAACCATGTTTTTGCCAAGATTTCATCACCGACCAATGCACTTCTCCACCATAGTATAAAGTGGCCTTTATTTAAAGTTGAGGCATCATTGTCAACCACGCCTAGTCCCCAACTAGTAGGGGTGCAATATTTTCATCTACAGCTGGAACAGATTTCCAACCAAAGCTTGGAGTGTGTTTTTTTGGTTGTTTACAAGGTTGGACTAGTAAGGTTATGAACACGTTTTGAAGTAGTGAGCAAGAAAGTAGAAAGTAGTGATTTCCAACCAAACCTTGGAGTGTGTTTTTTGGTCTTTTACAAGGTTGGGATTGGTAAGGTTATGAACACATGTTTTGAAGTAGTGAGCAAGAAAGTAAAAAGTAGTGAGAGGGAAAATAGTTCTTGAATGATTGGAATTGGAAGACTCTAAACATTGGCTATGGGCAAAGTGCACTTTTGGGTTGCAAAAATTCCCAGTAATTTCAATTTTGGAAATAAAATTCTGAAAATTTTGCCATCTCCATATTTCCTATCTTTCTTCCATGGAGGAAGATACGAAATTTCCATGGAAGAAAGATAGGAAATTTCCACTATTGCACACGATCTGCTCCAAAAGTGCTTAAATGATCAGCTACTGGTGCCTCAACCTAGCTGCTTGTTTTGTCTTTCAGGTGGCGCTGGCGCTGGCGGGCCTGAAACTCACTCCTGGTGGGGAGCCACGGCATTCTTCAGCTCCGCTTCATTATGGCCCATCTCTTCACCAAGCAAGCGAGCGCGTATGCGCTGGGCCGCACCATCTACCCCGCGTCCTTGTTCAACTTCTTGGCGTCGCTCACGCCCTCGCACTCTGTAGCCTGGGATGTCGGCACTGGAAACGGCCAAGCAGCCATTCAGGTTTTCTCCCTCACTTCACTTCTGTTCGAATGCTCAATTGCTCACAAATATCTGGAGATTTGCAACAAAGGCGAGTTTAGTTAATTGGAATCGAATCTGTCCAAATTGTGGGATGTGACGCTAATTTATCCAGAAAAGAATGACTGTCTGCATCGAACGGCTTTGAGGAATTCATTGCATCATGGGAGAGCGCATCGTGTTGGATCAGCTGGACTTCAACCGTGTGAATTTAGGGTTGCGCTCTCGAGTGTCAATTTAGGGTTTGGGTTTGGGCTTGGGGAGCAATCCGATTTGGGTTGAATATCTAGAGGGTTCGATGTGAGAGACTGAACTAAGGAAACCAATCCCGAAAGGGACACTTTGTCTCACCCGGTCATCGATCCCACTATCTGGTTGAGGAGGTCTGTAAAACATTCACATAAACTGAAAGACAAGCACAATTCAAGTGTTTAGTTTCTATACTCCAGTAATAAATATTGTTCAGATTTCCAAAATGGACAGTAGACTACTAATGTCAACATTAGGCTATCCTTGAAGCATGAAATATGTCAACTCCAACTCCCAGCGGTCGCTTCATAGGTAAAACTCCTCAACTTCCAAAGCTTCTGGAAAGCTTGAGACAGTTTTGGAGACGATACGCTTTCTCGTAGTACCAAATCTAAATCTAGGTGTTACACTTTGGATTGTACACCTACACCTCTTTAATCTGACCCTCTCTCTTCAATGAGATTCAGGAATATTCTGCACACTGTCTTTCATTGACCGTACGTAACACGCTTTGTCTCAATTCTCTTTTTGGTTTACTTCCCTTAAAATTAGTGTCATGTTTGCAGTTGGCGGATCACTATGCGAAGGTCATTGCAACCGACGCAAGCGAGCAGCAGATCCATCACGCCACCCAGCATCCCAACATCACCTACGCAGTCATTCATTTCCAGATGACAGAGCAGCATGTGAAACCTCTCATAGCAGATGGATCTGTGGATCTCGTGGTGTGTGCACAAGCCTTGCACTGGTTCGACTTGGACACCTTCTACGAACAAGTTCGTCGTGTGCTGCGCAATCCGGGTGGAGTCATTGCAGCTTGGTCGTATGGGTATCCATCAGTAACGCCAGCTGTGGACGCCGTCTTGAGCTCCTTCGCTGACCAAGTCTCTCACGACTGGGCTCCTCAGATTCAGTACATCAGAGAAGGCTACAAAACCATGCCCTTCCCGTTTGCGCCTGTCGTGAGCTCCAAGCTCACCACAACTGGCCCTTTCCCATTTGAGTCCGCAAAAGAGGCGACGCTGGTGGAGTTTATGTCGCATTTGCGGTCATGGTCGGCCGTTCAGAAAGCCATTGATGCTGGACGAGATGTGTGGAGCGAACAGCAACAGAAGCTCTTCACGGATGCTTGGGGTGATTCTCCTCGGAGAACTGTGAAGTGGACTCTTAATACTCTCATCGGCACCTTATAGACACAGATTTCACAACAGAAGCTAAGTTAATAATTCCCTTTAGGTAACTGGTCATAGTTGCTATTGTTAGAGTTTCATAAATTTCTTTAATGGTCTTGTTACCAATTGAAAGACCATTCCAGTGTATTTTAGCATGTATTTATAGAACTTACACTGTGTGATTAACTTACAAATTTCAAATTTTGTACCAAAATCTGATTCTAGGCTCTGCTGTTCAGATGGTGTACATCCTCATAATTGATATATGCATAGTAGTGTTTGGGTGCTGCTACCGTAAGTGAGAACAGCATTGAACACGAAATGACTAGAACTGAGGATGTGGACACTGACACATTTGGAACTTTCAATGCATGAGAATTGAGGGGCGCCAATTTTGCAATGGAACTATTGTAGGGTTGCATTGATCCGACACCCTCCCACCCTCCCAATCCATTCTCTTACAAATAAGCTCCACTGTTGCATGCCACTCCTACTTCCACCAAAAGGGTAGTCTGTAGCAGCAGCGACCTCAGGGCGACCCCTGTTGGGGGAGATTAAATTCATCCGGGTAACGGACAAATTGGGGACAAATCCGGGAACGGACAAGGGTTGATTGATCCTGTTCTTTTGGTTTTCAAAAAAAATAAAAAAAAAATGTTGAACATTGAGGGGGGCAAACTAGATGTCCTTCTTTGTTGAATGGAAAGGAGGGGCCAGAAGGTACTCACCCGGCCATTCTTCCAACAATGGTAACCAAGGTCACTATACTAATGATGATAAATAGTGTTGGCAACACTAATCACGAAGCATAACACTAATTGTCAACAATCCAGTTAATGCTACCAACACTAAATGTCAACATAGACACTATTTGTCAACTATTGGGTATAAATTTTTTACAAGTTTACATTTAGTGTTACCTAACTATTTCATCAAAATGCAAAAAAAACCCGTATGAACTCAAGAAACCTATTACATGCTCAAAAAAGTTATTGCTCAAAAAAGTGAACACAACACTAAATGCCAACCAATTGAAGTTTAGAGTGACTGGGGTAAAAATCCAGGTAACATTAATCACAACATAACACTATTTATCATCATTAGTGTATTGCTCAAAAAAGTGAACACAACACTAAATGCCAACCAATTGAAGTTTAGAGTGACTGGGGTAAAAATCCAGGTAACATTAATCACAACATAACACTATTTATCATCATTAGTGTATTGCTACAGGTGTCCCCCACTCAAACAACATTTTGCATATTTAAGTCTAATATCCAAAGGTTGGTTATGGTAATAGCAAAGGTTGCCGTCAGAGGATCAACAACAATTTAGTACACCGCCAATAGAAAATTTCAAGAAAATAGATACTCTAATATTTAAATTATTAGAAAATAGTAAAAACATTCAGAATAAATAAAACAAATTGGCCATTCTAAAGAACATTTAGTGATGAGATTCCACTGAAAGAACGATAGGAAAATATTTAGAAATGGGTGTACAATAGAGTTTTATTTGCACCTATGTGGAAGATATGAAATTTTAAATTTTTAAATTTTTGCATTGTAAGTACACATCTATGGTAGAAACATAATCTCAATAGTTGATTTTTGGAATTTTTTTGAGTATTGAAAGGTTTTAAGAAAAATAAAAATAAAAATGTGGTAAATCAACATTTAAAATAAAATATGATTTTCTTAAACTCGAAGAATAAAAAATATAAATATATAACTGAAAAAGATAACATCCATTTTCAATAAAATTTTGGTTCTCTTGGACCAACATATTTAAATTAATACAAGTATTTTTTGCATGTAATTGAACTTCTTTCAAATCATTTTAATTATGAAGATGTCCTAATAATTATATAGAAATATCAAACATCATGATTGACCATACATCCCTTTTCCTTCAAAAATGACATGAACGGCCTAGATCGCTTCTGTCGACACCAAAGACAGAAACCAAGGGAAGTCGGAGAAGGAAGACGAGCAGGGCCTGCATGTAAAGCAAGCCTCTGAAAGAATCAGCCGAACCGTGTGTTTTGAAGGCATAATTGACTCTCAAATGCTCTCTAGTGTACCCAAAGTTTCTTGTTAAATTGCAATAAGGGGGCCAGTGGCAACCTGGACACCGCCAATAGAGGAGGCGGTTGGATAGCAACATTGGAGTTCATGATTGAGACATCACCCGTTGTCAAGGTGTAGGCTATTTATTAGTTGAAATTGGCATCTTCTATATCTTAGCCAGTATCAAGTGAGAAGAAGGTTGGGCTTGTTGGGATGTTAGCTACATTGGTAGGTTAGGTTCTTCAACTTGTTAACTTTGTTTAGAAAGTTAGGCTTTGAAGACTTCTAGCTTTGTTAGGTGATTAGGGTTGAATGGGTAATTTGTCCTATATTGTTTGTAGCCTTGTGACCTTTTGGAAGGTACTTAAAGGCTCAACTTCCATCTTTGGATCTTTTTTATTTTCTTATGTTCTTGCTTATAAGTGCTTTAAGTGGAGATCGTGTTCTATTGGAGTTTTCACTTTTTACAAAGTAAATATTGTTGTATTTAAGTTTTTTTATTTTTAATGTTCTTAGAGGGATTATATTTTAAAATAGTTTAGAATGTAGTAGTCAAACTCAAAAGGGTTTTGAGTGTTACTGCATTTTACAAGCTTTGAGAGTTGACCAGGTTTGGATAAAGAAAATTTGCTTAAATAAAAGCATTATTTAATTTGTGGAACCTAGTAACTTTTGGATTTTGTATTTGGAATAGGTGTTGGTTATAGGATTCTTTAGTTTTTTTGCCTTTTCTTTGCTTTTCACAAACTTTTATCACAACTAGGAGCTCCATGCTTTTCTAAATAGACAACAAACTTCACGATACCGCAAAAGAGTTCACAATCGAGACAACAATGACATTAGAGGTGTCAAATCCTCATAGTAACAACATTGAAAATGTCGATTGGAATAACAGCTTAAGGAGAGCCAATTGGAACAACAATGACACATTTAGCGATCATGACAAAAATGGCATCCTACTACAAGACAACATTGTCATGGACACAAACATTGATCTTGGTTATTAACTATTGCAAATGTTGAGGGTGATAGATATAGCATTTGAACACTAAATTAAGTATGTTGTGAACTTGCTCAACTTTTTACATTTGCTCTCACTACTTATACCATCAGAAGAGATTTGAGGCCTTGGAAGGGCCATTTTGACCTATTCCCAAAGCTAAGAACATATCAAAATATTAAAAAATTAAAAAATATTTTTAAAATATTTTTTTTCAAAAAATTAATTTATTATTATTATCTAACATGGCAGGGTCTCAACCACATCAAGATATTGATTTGGCAGAGTTCTTAGAGTTCCCCACAGTCCGGGAACTCATGGAAATCCGCAGTCTTCTATTGGCCTCAAATTTCATCTAATGTCAAAGGTAGTACGAAGTTGCCATCCAAAGTTCAGTAGTTTAACATTCAACACCACTTCTACAAACAAGTTGCATATACTCTTGGTGTTACATCCCTCACTCTAAGATATGCCTATGCCACCTTGGTGAGCAAGAGGGACTTTGAGAATGTCCCCAAGCCTTGCAAGAGATTAGGTGAGAGAATTGAGGAAGTCCCAATCAATCGGGGCATTGTAGCACTCTATTTGGGACAAAATGAATGGCATACTACATGTGCTTGGAAAATATAAAAGTTGATTTAACTACATAGATATGATCTACAGATCATATTTTACAAATGTTATTTAAGAGTCATCATTAAATTATTTTTCTAAGATGAATTCTATAATATATCTTCACAATTTTGGAAATTGGGACTACCCTAACTCTTAAAGGGTTAAAAATTTTAAAATTCTAAATTTATAAGCAAATACTAATTTGGGGCTTTTGGGAGAGGGATTCCACTAAAAGAAGATATAATGTAACATACATACATAGTACTCATCTTGAATAATTTTTTGAACATTCATATAATATATAGCAAACTAGGGCCCCAAAGTTGTTGTACACTTGCACACAATTGTTAGTGATTGTATTGTAAAGAAGGAATTTTTATTTTTATTTTTATTTTAAAAAATTCCATTGGCATCAACAAAAGAGACATTTTGACATTGTAAATACACATCACACCAAAAAAATTCAATTTTTTAGTTTTTAATTTTAATATTATTTTTTTGGATGATCCCACCCCCACCATGCACTAACTATAGTCTCATATTTCAATCAAGGTAAACCTCATTTGATATAAATATCATCAACATAAATAGAATCCTTTTAAAATATTAGACATATTCACCTAATGAGTGAGATTCTACCTTAGGTAGATGACTTCTAAAATATGTTGTGAGGCTACTCAAAACCTTCAAGTAGCTAATCTAATCTATATATGTGGCTTCTCAATAAATCCTTGTAACTTCTAAGATTTTTTAGGGTCTCCTATGAAGAACTTAGATTTATTTGAAGAAACTTCTAGACATAGTGACAATATATATTAATGGGAAGATGAGAAAAACCTCAATCTTGGCAATACAAATTTGGTCTTTGTATTACATATTGGAAAATACTATTGAATTTTTGTATTACACATTCTTGTCTTCTTTGATACTTGTTGATTTTGTTGGTCAATATATATTTTATATTCATCGACATTGTCTTTTGGATAGTTGTACTAGGGTTTATTGGCCAATAGGTATTGTATATTCATGACCATTGTCTTCTTGAATAGTCATGGGGTTTATCGATTGATAGGTAAGTTATTGCATACTCACATCCATTTTTTTCTTGGATAGTTTGAGATTAATAAGCCAAAAGATATTGCAGAGTTTTCTTATTTTGTTATTGTTTATTTTACAATTGCAATTGTTCTTGGTTTATAATGCATTCGTATTGTTTTCAGTGCTCTATTAGGCAAGTATGCAATGATTGCTTGTAGTTCTCAATATACATGCTATCAAGAGTAATTGAAAGGGAATCGAGTCATTGATTTAATTTATGAATTTGTGTATTTATATTTCATTTACTGATTGAATGATAATCTTGGCCTATATGTAGGTGGTTGGGGCTCGACCTTTTGAGCTATCAGACACTACAAATTCTTTGCCATTTGCAACAGAGAGGATTTGACATATGTCAAGACTTCTTTCCAATACAAATTGTAGGCGACCAACACAACTATTCTATTAGCACCATCAACAACCTATAGAAGGACTTCTTCCTCAAGTCTGTGCTAGTGGTGGATGGCTAGATGATGCTCCATGATAATATGCATGACATTGCCCCTAAGAAGGCCTTTCTCATTGCCTTGTTTGCTAGCTAGATGCCTGCCCTCACCTCCGCCAATGTTGCAATGCTCATAAAACTCTTCAAGATTTTTCCTAACAATAAAATGTCCAAAGCCACCAATGCCGAGGCTAGTGCTTTTGGCAAGGACAATATTTATATATATAATGTATACAATATATATATATATATATATATATATATATATATATATATATATATATATATTAGATGAGGTTTTTTTTGCCAAAATCATGTGGAGTTTTATGACGCTAGTTAGGCCTATATATGACAACTGAGAGGAAAGTCCTAGAAGTTTTTTCCTAAGTATTGTCTAAGATTATTTGATCTTCAATAGGCTTGCCTAGCTATTGTAGCTACTATGCATGTTATAGATGTATGTACCATTCATCATGAGCCATCTCGTCTAAATGATCACCTTTTGGTGTGAATAAAAAGGATCTTTTATTGTATCAATAGCCTTAATCAAACAAATTGTGTTGAATGATCATTGGAATTGATGGATGCAATCTATTAATTGTGGCCTTAATTTGTATCAATTAAGTGTTTGATGTGTTGTATGAGAAAAATCTCCTTCAGTTGGCAAATACTAAGTGGGTGACTAAAACTCAAGTGGTTTAGATCTATTGCTAGAGTTTATTCATTCACAGGCTCTAGTTGATATTCGCTTGTCTAATTCTTTATAGATTGGTTTCTCAGTCTTCATTGAACATGCTTAACAGTTCAAATAAATGCATATCTCTATTATTACACGTTGGACCAATTGTTAAATAAGTTCTTAATTGTAAGCTAGTGTTTATCTTGGATTATAGTTCCTTCACAAATGAGTCAAGAGAGGTGTGCTTCAACAACTTTTCATAAGTCCATTCCAAACAACATTCACACATAAGGCACCTCTATCCTTGATCTAGTCACACATTCCCATTGAGAGCTTTGGTTCATTTAGCCCCTTGGGCTAAATAGTCTATTGGGGACTAAATCACCAATTCAAGCCCTGGGTATTTTTTATCTTCGCTTTCCTTCATTTGAGGGATCTCCATCTCCAAGTGCATGCGTCTTGGGAGCTACTTTGCAAGTTTCATCCATCACTCTATTTGATATTGGGGTCACTTAGAGTGTCCATTAAAAACTATGTGCAAACAAAACTTTGAACCCCCTATATACTTTTTGAATTTTAAATAAAATTAAATGAAAAAATATGAATAGATTATTCTATTTTGAAAGTTTATGTTTTGAAATATTGATATATTTATTTGTTAATGATAATTAGTTATAAATTTTGAAGTAAAAAGATACATTGTAGATCTAAAAAATAACTTTCACACCCCTATATTATATAAGAAAAAATTGTTTAAAAAATGAACAAAAAATTCCTAAAAATAACTCTCTATTGAAAGCTCATTTTTAGTTGAATATTGATGCAATGGTCATTTAAATGTGTTCTCTAAAAATATTTGAGTTAAAAAAACATGCCATTTTAGTGCATTTAAAAAAAAAATTAGAAATAATACCATATTTTATTTGAGTTTGAAATTTTGGGAGTAGAATCCTATAGTCATTAGTAAACAATGCTCAAAATTTGAAGTTAAAATTTGAAGTCAAAATTTGAAGTTAAAATTATAGTTAATTAGAAACCACTTGTTTGCATGTGGTTTGTTGTAGTAGAACTAAGTGCACCTCGCAAGATTTGGTAGCTGCAAACAAAAGGTGAATCCACAAAGAGGCTTGGGTAGTTTTTACTATTGCAATTTGTACCATTTGATTTTGGGTTCATAAAAAAAAAATTGACATTTTTTGTTTGTCATTATTAACAATCAAATTTTTACAAAATTCCAATCAAGCATACCAAATTTTAGGTTTACAAAAAGAAAAATTCCATTTTTGGTGAACTATTTCATTTAATATTCATTTTTTTAGATAATAATTCATTGAAAAACATTGATAATGAATTTTTTGAATTCAATTGTGGAGATATGTAGGAAAAATCCATATACACATCTTTCCTTCAACAACCTACTCCAAAGAACTTAAGGTTCAAAATTCTTTTTTAAGGTATTTCAATATGGGGTTGACAATGCCTCAATTGTAGATAAGACATGTCTCGTTATTGTAATTAGATTTTGGCAAAGGTAATTGTACCATCATTCTCGAATGTAAAAAATTAGTCACAATGTGACATTCAAATAGAAAAATTGATATTTAAAAAAAAATGTCTATTTTCCAAAATTAGGGCATTGCATTGAAATTTCTATAGAAGAAATTCTGAACTTTTTTTGGAGATGCTTGTTGAAAGAACGATATGCGTTTGGATTTCTTCCACTCATCCATGCAATTGAATTCAAAAAATTTATCACCAATTTTTTCTATAAATCACCAATTATCATGTAAAACTATGAAAATTGAATGAAACAATTTACCAAATATGAATTTTGCTTTTCTAAAACTAATATTTGGTTTGCATATCCTAATATGTTTCATATAGGTAGGACATCTTTAAAAGGCTATGGAATGGTTGAGGTTCTAAGGGTTTGTAGCAATGGCACTACTGTAGTGGAGAATTGCAAATCACAAAAACTTTGTGAATCCTTCTATACAACGCATTTGCATTAGAAACATCTACATCCATTGTACGTTTGTGAATTCTCAAAGTATTCATTAATTTCGTATACTAAGTTCTTTAAGAAATTGAGTCTTCTATCTTAATTTTATGAGAAATTGTAAAAAAAAAGTTAATATGACCCCCTAAAGGATCATTGCAAATAACAGCATGTGGTTTTTGTAGCATTTTGCACAATACTCCTATTTTGGGGGGAGTACTTAATAATTAGAAAATCAATTTTTAAAAAACGTGAAAAATATGCTTTATGTATACACCTTAAGAAGATGTCTAGGCAAACAAAGAAAAATTCTCTATGTAGGAGAACTACAAAAGTGCAAAATCTCATTGAAATAGGCACTTTCACATTTTTATTTGTAAAAGATAAGAAAATCAATTTTCTTTAAATGTGAAAATTGGGCATTTGGCAAGAGTTGATGGCGATGAGATTTCATTAAATGAATGATCTTAGAACCATTTTGAATGTTCAAAAATTGTGTGCAATGGGAGTGTTGTTTGCACTCATATGGAGAACATAAAATAGTATATTTTCAAATTTCTTTGGGTAGATATATGCCTTTTTGCTATGCAAATAGACCTTGAAAATTTCAGCCCTAAATCATTAAATTTGAGGACTCCTAATGTAATAAAAAAAAACTACAGTCAATCTCATAGCGTGACAAATTAACAAAAATGATTTTCTAAATATAAAATAATTTTTTTAATTTCTAAAAAATAAAGGATCTAATTACCATTGAATTAGACATGTTCAATAGAAATTTCATGTTCATTGGACTTGTGCTTAAAAAGTTATAGTGGACAATAAGAAAGTCACTCTCATTGTGACATCAAATAGGACTAGTGTTTCTTGCAATGATCTTAAAGTGCTTTCATGATTAGAGGCCTAAAATTGCTTCAAAATACTTGTCTCAAAAGCAATGTTAGAATATTTGTTCATATTTATTTTTTAACAAATCCAACCACAAAATCCCATAGTAAATTTGTTAAAGTACATGCACCCTTTTAAAGTTTCAAAACAAAAAACCTTACCAATTGTATTATTATGATGCTTGGATTTCATAAAGAAATGTTTCCAACTCTTTTTATACGATTAGGTTTTCATCCTTCAAACATTTTACACAAAATGTGTAGATCCTACAAACTTGTTACTTTCCATAATATGTTGGCAGCCAATAAGCCAATGTATTTGTATCAACACATTATTGTGTTAAAAGTCATTCCTATTCTACTTGAATGTACTTCACAATGACAACAAGACAAACCTTATTTGAGTTTTTTTTAAATGACGAGCATGGTTGCATGCAATCTAATCACAACATTGAAATTAAAAAATGACTTGGGTTCAACTTCTGTTGAAGTTGCTAACATCCTCACTGAAAAAAAGTGAAATTCAACCATCAAGATTATTGGACTTGTAAAGATGGTGCTGTTAATTGCTCCTAGCTAAGCTGAGGACTGCAGAGTTACTCCGAATTGCATAAATGATAGCCAATCCTCGGTGACCATTGACAAATAGCCAATTCTAAAATTAGCAATCTGTGGAAATTAGTTTTTGCTCGTTTTAGACAGTCTCTTAGAGCTTTGTTTTGGGGAAGATGCTTCCACAAGTACTTTTATGCAAAGACTTGACCTAGAACTCTACTAAAATAAAATAAATGACCTCAAGTCAGATGCATTCTCATAGTGAAGAGCTGAAAATACAGGAATAATAAGCTGGAGACTTTGCTAGAATGTTGGATCATTGGCTCATGCTCAATTCCTCACAACTTCATCATATATGCGATGGAGCTCTATTATGTTATTCAAGATATGAAAGGGCTAATCCGATAGTATCTATTTAGTTAGTAGCTATCCTCCTCAGTATCAGGTCTCCGGAGATAGTAACGAAGAGCATTCGTCAAAACCTATAGAAGAAAAGAAAAACGTTCAGTATTAAAAAATGTTGTTGAACATTTTAACAATCTCCCTCCCCTGTAGGAGTTCAAAGCAAGTAAATATGCTAATATGTCATCAAATATAGACGAGACAATTTCTAGAATCACAGGTAAGCACTTCCGCCATAAAAGATACCCAACTCACCTCCTCCATAGATGGACTTAAATGATCGCCGTGATAGGTCACATAAAACCTGTCCTTAGCAACTAGTCCCTGCCATTCAAGTTCCATCAGAGATAATTGTAGACCATCAAAAAAATACAAGATCTCAAACAATATACGAATGAACAGATTAGTGAAAACAGTATGATTAACAGAAGTTCTGCTAAGGAAATTCACCTCTGTGTCAATCTCTGCAGACTCTACATAAACGCTAATGTCGCAGATGACCTTAAGAATTTCAAGCAGCAAGCCTGGTCTGTCCGCAGTCTCAACAGATAAAAGACTGCAAGCACTGATTCAATTAAACATCTCCACAAAAATGTGCGGAACCATCGTAAATAACTGAATATGGATTGCAGATCGCAAAGATAATGTCAGAACTACTGAGAAATATAAAATCAACAGGGTCCAGCCGATACCTTCGAGGACCATCTCTTGTAACAGTGATATGAGTAGCCACATCCACATCAAGCTGCACGCAAAACGTTCTAATTATCCCAACAACGGATACGCAAATGTTTATTCCAGCGGGCAAAAACTATTACTCTGGCTAGTTCACGTCACCTGTTTGACATCCGACTATCGGTAGACACATCGGATACCTAGGGTTCTTGCATCAAAAAGACTATGAACTCCAAGTCTAAAGGACCACTTTGAGTCATCACTGACTTTGGAAAAGGTACATCATGATTCACAGCAAAAAATTAACCTCTAAAGTCCAAAGGCCTCTTTTCCATCAAAAAGCACTCAAAACTGTCATTTCTGTAGCAAAGTGCAAAAAGGTTTTAAAAAAAAATTATTTTTTATTTTTTTCATATCTAACCGTAGGATCTTGTACTAGACTAGTATAAGAATGTGTGACAAAAATTTCACAAACTTTGACCATGTAGATTGCAAGATATTTGTATTTAAAGTGAAGGAAACAAAAACTTTGGACCTTGTGCAACTACATTATTTGACTTTAAACCGTCATACTTATAATTTTTACTCTACTAATGTTGAATTTCTAATTTTATATGATAAAGAATTGAGTTGAGAGTCTATGAAGAATAATTTTTTTTTTAAAAACTTAATTTTCATTCATTCAATTTAAAAAAAAATAGAAGTAGGTTAAGATTGAAGGAAAATCTAAAGTCTTAATAGCTTTACAATGGAGTTGAAATACACTAATCTTAGCAGTGAGACTAATCTAGCAAAAGATCTTAACTTTATTAAATTTTTTTTTTTAAATTGTGAAAATTGAGGTCAAAAATGAATCCTACAAGTTATTTTTTCAAGAAGATTCTTTGATTCCCCAAAATACAAGAGTGTCCATAACTTTCACATAACAAATCCAAATGGAATAAATCAAAGCTTGCCCATTGAATGAAAAAAGGGCTTTTTGTTCCATAACCTTTGCTAAAATAAAAATTATATTTTTGGAAAGCTATTGTGTTTTCCTATCTTCACTTAAAGATTCACACAATCACCTGCTCAAAATCCATTTTGTCCCCCTTAGGGAACACTGGGACTTTAGGGGTTAAACAGAGAAAATGGTGAGTGGAAGCACTACCTCCTGCCTTGGTGAATACCCCCCAAAAGCAACTCCCATGGCCAACTGCTCACTGGATTCCTACAGTCCCTCCCAAACGTAGACAGAAAACCATTAGTTCAAAGAAATAACAAACAAAATAATGTATTTTTATATGAGTACATAAAGGGTTTCAAATGACTCAAAGGCGCAACCCATTTGAGACTGAAACCACAAGGGATTCTAAATGTTTGAGTAAAATCGAGCTGAACCTAATGCATCCATATAATTGACCGTAGAGTCAGTGGCAGCGTAACTCATGTCATCCAAGGTCAAATTCCGATCGACGAAGCAGACAAAATGCGGCTATTGTACATGTGACACAGAATTGAGACGGTTCATACAGGATGGTACTGGAGCAGATTGTTAATGATAGTGAGGCGTATGGCTTCCAGCACCTCAGGATTCTCCACTTTCTTATTGTTATCCCTGCCAGAATCAGGTATTATATTATGATGTATCAGAGAACACGTCGCAGTACTAAGAAACAAGCAGATTGATGTTCTTCAACACAGCAAAGAGAATGCTCAGGATTAACGAGTTGTGAACGAGAAATACAGGTCTCTCAGGGAATCAAGTCCAATCTAAACATATTTTGGAAAGGCAGGATTGCAAGCTGAACATACGATCGAGTCACTAGAAACTTTTTTCGCCGCATATTAGAACCTTCTGAGATGACAACTCCCTTGATAACATTGAGTCCAAGGTCCTTGAGAGCCTTTATCTGCAAATGATGTAAGATCTGCAATGAGCGCACGACAAGATAATCCTACAGTATCGAGCAACCAAAAAAGACAAATTGTGAGGATGCCCCACAAACGCGCTGAGGGCTACTTAACTTCTCAATCACATACAGGGTCGTTCATAGAAAGCTTCACGATAATTGTGGATAGGGACACCAAATTCACCTATGTGTAAGAAATACAAAAATAAAATGAAAAATGAAAACCAACAAGATGTGAGGGTCATCCAACCGTGTCAAGGAGGGCACCGAGTCTGTCCCCGAAGCTAATCTCTACAATCGTGGCGTTGGGATCTGAATCCTGATCAATCAGAACAATTGGTTTTGGCTCTAACTTGCCCTCAGCTTCAATGGCCTGGAGACCACACACGCCTCTGACAGTCAGATAAAAATTCACCGTACTGAGTTAAAGATATGCCGTTTAAAGAAACAATTTGAGAATCCTTACAAGAAACAAAAAACAAAACATATAAGGCGGACGCAGCACACGGAATGGTTGTAAATGCAACGCCGTACGGATTCTGAACACGAATGCCAGAGTTCAAATGTACTACATTCAGTCTTTGCTTTTGCATACCATAGAGCCCAAGACTCCTGCTGAATCAGTTGATGCACAGCGCTCCAGTCTGCAAGAAGTAGCAATATCAATTGTCGACACTCTAATGCCGTTCGACTCGGAACAAGAGCCGCCCCTAGTGTATCACTACATGTATGTGGCTGTAAAAGATCATTTCAACGCAGGCTAAATGTCAAATAAGAAAATAAAGATCCACTAACGCGCCCGGTGGCGTCAACGACAACAAACCTCCGGCTTCCAAAGCCGCTTGGCAGAGATACCACAAAAGGTCCCGTCCGACACCGATGCAGGCTAGCACCGGAGATGCTGATGACACGGTCACCTTGTTGTCCCCGAAACAACGCAGGCTGCTGCACCAACACCCGCGGGGAAGCTGCGGCCATCGTCAGTGCAGCCATCACTCCTCCCACTCCACAAAATTCCGACAGTGTAGTGGAATTCTACAAACTGCGAACGACCTCCTGGATAGCAAACGAGTCACTCTCTCCTCAACCCAAGAACGCGTATGCCTACTTGGATGATTTCAAGTAGTACTGGAGTAATTTTAGCCATTCATAGTTTATATGGGTCAGAAAACGGTGACGCTCCCCTGAAGGGAACTTCGGCGCCGCTGGGGAACGTCGGGGAACGTTGGGGAAGCAATCTTGCTTTCTCGCTTTGCCTTGACTTCTCCGCTGGAACTTTTGCAACTCCGATTCCAGTAATTCAATTCAATCCATCTTGGTCCTCTTGGTCAGGGGTTTGTAGGTTATTTCATCAACGGTTCATAGCTTGTGAAATCACAGAGAGCTTACTTAAACACAAGAATAGAGGTTTTAACAGCCAGCTAGCTCCTCTCCTGTGGTGGTGATTGCATGATAAACATTGGCCTGAAAGAATGTCAAATCGGGCGTCAATGTGCATATCAGAGGACGTCTATCTCTTCAGAAGCCCCAGGCTCAAAATACGACCTATTCAAATATACAATCAGCTCCCAGAGGTGCATCAATTCGGCCGGAAAAAAAGTGGCGACCTCAGGAGCGTGAAGGATTCGATTTCACCTCTTTTCCAGTTGATATGCACCCATTAAGCTCCTTAAACACGCCACGGTTCAGCATCGTAAACAGCACCATACGCTTCCTAGGATCGAGGGCCCGACAGCATAAAAAGAGAGTTAGGAGGAAATTGGGGTTTAGGAATTGGCCAACACTCTAAAACCCTACAACGTAGAACCAAAAAAGTAAGAAGTTTGCTTAAGTTTTGTTCAAACTTTCTAAGTTTATTTTGTGATCCGAGCGAGCGATACTAGCAAATGAAATTCACAATCGCAAGGGTGAAACCCTAAGTATTCTAACCAGATGATGCACAAAACGTACGCAGTTTGAGTGAAAGGAAAGGAAAGGAAAGAAAGAGAACCAATTTCGACAAGCAAGAGGACAACAAGAATTTGTAGTACCTCACGATATTGAAGCAGTTCGCGATTGGATCAACTCAAGATAGATTTCCCAGCTAATAAACAAGGTGAAGTATTTATTGCTCTTTTTTTTTCTCTTTTCTTTTTGGAAACAAATGAAACGGCATTTTATTGCAAGGTAAAGTACATAATTGCCAGCCACAAGTGTACAACTCTCTTTCAATCTCTTTAAACCATTTCCTTCAAAGAGAATTCCAGAAAATTGAAAATAAGGAGGTATCTTACTTGTGACTTCCAATCTTGCATGTCCTAAATTGAAAATATCACGACTAGCAGCTCCGGGGCTAAAGTGTTGAAGATATCACTACGAATAGCTACAGGATTAAAGTATTTGAAGTAAGTTTCTGAAAAACTCGCCAGCTAGTATTATCAGGGCAAGATCAAAATAAAATGCAACTGATTCAAACACATGCAAACACACTAGAACAAAACTATCATTCCATCGGCATTGCCAATATTTCATGAGACTACTCAGCTGCAATTTCTGGCAACAATAGGATCGCGCTCTTCAAACCAAACCCCGAAGTGTGGGTAACTGCACTCACAACGGATCAAAGGAATTAGGGTTTTCAACCACAAACAATAGCTAGGCCGCATTACAATCAGTAGCCAATTTGCAACTTCCTCGACATTGGATTGGAATCATCATTCATCATACTACTAAAATCATAAGTCCCTCTATAATATCACAAGTGCTACCATTGATACTAGGGGCTCGTACTTGCTATGCTACGCATTCATTGTATCACATGTTAGTAAAAATTTGATATATTTGAATAGAATGCATGATAATGATTTTGATAAGTCTTTAAAATAATTATTTTAATTATTTTATAAAAATATTTTCAATCATAGAAATCATATTTTCACACAATGTGATATTAGCAATTCACAATCACCTCTGTAATATCACTTTTTACAAAGGGTGATATTATAAAAATAATATAGTCATTGCAATTGAGGCGATATTAAAGAGGATCAATATGGTGATATTATAAAGGTAGCAATTCCATTGCTTTTCTTGGCTTTATATTTCTTTTGCATTTCTATAATTTTTGCTTTTGTGAGCTTTGAGTTTCTAATTTCAATTTTCTATTGTTACTATCAAATCATTTGAGAAATTTATTAAATTGAATCAATTTTGAAATTCACATCAATTAAATTGTTCATGAAGCTTTTGAGATTTACAAGTTTTTTCTTTAAATTCTTCTATTTGGTTTGCCATTGTTTGTAGCAATTGAGTCAAATTTCTAATGCATTCTAATGTATGTGCGTCTCTTACCGTATTCATCATTGCATGTATTTCATTCATCATTCATTAAATTTTTATTGTTTATTTCAGTATATGCTTATTTATAAAAAAATATATATGAAGATTTTAGTAATTTTTATTTAAAGATTTATTGAAATTCTTGCTCTGCATTCTATCTAATACATAAAAAATTCTAATGAAATTCTAATGGTGAATGCGTAGCATAGCAAGCACCAACTGCTAGTTAGCTATTGAAAATTTTAAGTAGAAATGGAGCAAATTTTAGCCAATCTTGTGAACACTAGTAGGAGGGGTTCTTTGAAGTCATTTATTTTTATTATTATTACAGGCCCCTTGAAGAGACGCTTACACTTCCCTGACGGGGAACTTCAACGCCCAAGAATGTGACATTAGGGAACAAATGCCTAATTTTTATTTGAATTGAATTGTTTACTTTCCTTCCACTTGATAGGCTTTGTTATTGAATCTTGTAGATGTTGAACATCATGTTGGTTTGAATTTGGATCACTTGAATGCTCAACTATCTAGGACAGTATAAACAACATTAGAGGTTATGAAAATTAGAGTATGGTGTCTTTTGAAATAGTCCTTTGCAGTGTATGGGGCAAGAGTCAATTCCATATTCATTAGAAAATTTTGTATTAGAGTATGTAGAGACAATTTGTATTAAAGTATGTAGATATTCAAGACAAAAACACTAATAACTATTCCCCCCATTCCAAAACAATCTTCCTATTGGCATGAATTTGTTGTCCCACAATGATTTTCTTATAGTGATGTGGGAAGAATGGACTATATAGTTCCTAAACAAAAATCACATTGACATTTACAAAACACCCTAAATACCATTGACAATAATATGGTTCAAAATTAAAGTCAAAAGTTCCAAAGAAACTTTGAAACTTACGAAAAAAAACTCAATTGAGAAAACTCAACATCCTAGATCAATCACAAATCCTTCAAATTCAAAGTTCTTGGAGCATCAGATACGATTCCCATGAGTAGTTCTACAAACTACTATTTGCCTAAATTTATATATTATTTCAAAAAACCATTGAAAAAAGTTTAAATCTCAACTAAGAATATGTTAAAATCTCTTACCTCTAATTTTAAACTTCCATAAAGAATTTAAAGCATTTCAATTCACTTTCTTATAATGCTTGAAAAAAAAAAAAAAGTTTGTCTCTTGACAACTAACGTGTTCCATCTCTCTTTACAAATGGATTGCCACCATAACCCTAAAAGACCAAATAGCATTTTGGGGCAATATAGCAATTTTGGGCAATTCACTACAAACAAAATTTTTATTTTTATTTTTAGAAATTTTCACACAACATGTGCTTAAGGAGTAGCTTTAAAGGCCAACAATTTTCATAACTTTTGACTACATGCTTAAAAGGTTATTGTATAATATGCAATTTTTTGCGACTTGTGGATAGATTGGGCAACCTCAAAAAATCTATAAAATCATTTTTTTTTAAATTAAAAATTAAAAATATTTTTCTAGATTTCTATACATGTGAGAAACTTTTAATCATTCCATTTTGATTTATGAGATGAATTTTATGAGGAGTTTTAGTTTGTGGGAGTTTGTAGGTAGTTATGGATTATCTATTTTTAAGACAAACTTTGAAGTTCTTCATTTAATCCAATTTTTAATATTATTGGGAAAAAAAACAAAAACAAAAACACATTAGGTGGATACAACATTATAACCATTGGGATTGGCATTTTTAATTATGTGAATAAATTGTTAATAATTTAATACTTTGAATCATTCTCTACATCTTTTTACTTACACTTTTTTTTCTTATATGTTGTACAATTCCAAATGATTTGAAAATTTTCAAGCATGTAGCCAACTAAAGAATAAATCCAAAGAAACACCATTGCAACTACCCATTTTTCGCAAGACCAAAAAACAGACCTTTGTCACTTCAAACACTAATATCTTGCATTCCACACAATGAAAATTTTTGAAATTTTTTCCACATGTTCTCAAGTCAGCATACTAAAAGATCCTATGGTTACATGTGTCCAAATATAATTTTTTTCCAAAATTTGGTACTTGCATTAGAAATGGCAGTTTGGGAGCATTTTTGATGTAAATATAGTCAAAGAACTTAAGTGGTTAAATTAATACTATCCACATTTTTCTCTCTATATAGATGCCATAAACTACTTAATATCACTTATACTAGTGAGCCCTACACTGTTGCCACAGTCAAAGTCAAAATAATGATCTAATTTTTTAATTCCTAAAAACTATAAAATTCACACCCACAAAACAAAGCCAATGCACTCCTCCCAAAGGGCATTCCACCTTTGGAATGGTACAATAGAACCTCTCTAAGTACACCCTCCATAAGTCAATAAACCCCTCTTACCCAATATTGTCAGACCAGTCCCAGACAAAAGTTATGACTAAAAATGATCCTCTGTAAACAAATAAACCTCTCTAATGCAATCTTGTCAGATGGTCCCGGACCTATTGCTTCCGGACCTATTGCTTAAAAGAGGTTCTACTGTACCAAGCACGCAACCAGGCATGGTCCACGAAACAAAGCTTGTGCACCGCCTCCTCCCAGAGGCTTTCTGGTCGTACCAAGCATGCAACCGGGGATGCACGGTCAGAAGACCTCACCATAACAAACCAAACAAACAGCGTAACTTAAGGTATGCATAACACTTCTGCTTCCTCATTCATCACTTATATAACACTTCTGCTTCCTCGCAGCACTTGTCCTCAACACAGTTGCGAGTTGCGGTGCGCAGTGCAAAAGATGTCCCTACTTTGGGCAGTGAGAATTTGACAAAGCAAAACATAAAATGACAACCAAATCACGACCATCGAAGCAAGAAACTGCATGTTTATGCAATATAAACGTGCCAAATAGGCTTCTATAAACACATCTCGGTTTCCCAATATAGGAATGCCGCAAATTATCGATCAAAAAATAGGGACCGCAGTCCACTATGACGGACGGCCATCTCCAGGCTTCAGGACCCAAGCTCCACCCCTCGTGTAGCAAAGCTCTTTCATCACCTGCAAAATTAATGAAAATGGGTAAGCAATTGCTGCAGAATCGATACCAGGGGAGAGTCGGGTTGAGACATTAGAAGAGAGAAGAATCAATACTGTCCGATGGATCCCAATTCCCTTGCGGCGTTTACCTTGAGGTAAACAGTTAGCGGAGCATCCCTCCCTGTGGACCTAACTGCAAGCATAATGTCGTTTTTTCGAAGTCCCGTATGTGGACCCATCTTCCGCAGCAGTGCAATGACAACGTCCCTGAAAATAATGTCCAGAATGAGATACAAACAAGCGAAATAGAGAAATCAACTCTAACAAATCTCCACGGATATATATACAGAAGTTGAAAAAAATTCCAATCCTCAAAGGTACGGCCTGACCAAAGCAGCGCGCACTGCTGTAATACGGAATGTCGTACCTGAATGGATCAAGGCTAGGATTGCCCAACGACGTAAGAAAGTAAACACCACCAAGGCTGGTGGCCACTCTGTTCACTGCAGCAGTAAGTTCCGCAGCAGGAGCATTTGCTGCTTTTGCAGCAGCGACCGCAGTCGCTGCTGCCCTGGGATTGGAATTCGCGACCGTACGCTCAATCGCCATGTCTCGCAGGCTCTGAACAATGATCGGCATACTGTTACACAATCCGAACCGAAGATTAGTACAGAAGTAGAACTAGCACTAGTTAGAAAAGAAAGGAACAATGCCGCAAGCCATCAGTGCAATTGTCTGGAAAATAACAGGAACAATTCAGAATGTAACAATTCTTGTTTTCTGTGTAGATTCAGGCGATGGAGGGGAGCAAAATGACTGGAACATTATTCAAGTCATAGATACCTGCAGACATGGTGCCTGGCAAATATCTCCTTCAAAGCACCAGGTAATGCCATTCGTGTCTCAGCAGACATCGTTCCTTGTACAAATGCCTCACCGTTATCAACACCACTTTTAACACTTCCATCACCAGCTTCACTCCCTGATCCTGCTTTGCTTCCTGAAGGTTTTCCAGAAGGCGATTTCGACAAATGAGTCGCTGATGAACCACTCCCTTGTTTACCACTTTTGGCAATAGGTTTATTTTTCTCTTCAAGGGTTTGCGTGGGCTCATAACCATATGGTTCGGGAAAATATGGGTTCTTATCTATCAGAGCGCCTGTGATAGGAGCTTCTACACTTGCCCACTGATTGGTCTGCTGTTTGACCACCGCTTGATGTTTCTTAATGAATGATTTATCCGTATCTTCCTGCAAAACGATCAGAGCTGAGAACAGATCTTCATTTGCATGTTACATAAAACGATAGCTACAACGAAAGGCAGGTACAAATAGAAGTTCACTACAACGGGCATATTAGATGGTAATCTGGGGGACCACTCTGTAACGTCTTCACAATGGCATTATATTCTTAACAAGACTAGTATCCTACGATGACTACCTCAGCTGCTTTCAATTTTCGAATTGCAGTGAACTAAAAAATCACATCTGTTCATGATTAGACGTTCATTTGGTATCTGACCTGAAATTCCCAGCCAACAGTAGCCCGCTGCACTGCTATTGGTACCATGATATCCCGTAGAGTCTCCTTGTTCAAAGTAAGTCCTCGAAGTTGCTCGTGCTTCACCACTCGGTTTTTGCTGAAGAGAAACAGGATGTAGTCTCTCACTGGTCTTTGTTCACCGTACTCAGGACGAACATGGCTTCCGGACACCCAACAACCCTGAACTAGAACAGCAAAGTTGCCGAGAACAGCTAGCAAATCTTCCTCAGTACAACTCAAAATCTTCAATAATCTCTCAAACTGAAGCACCTGTTTCAGGCCCTGTTCACAGCAACCAACACTATCTTAATTTTCAACCAATAGATACAAATGGACTGACCACAAAAACGAAAGAACCTCTAACTCGCAAAAAATGACGGGCAGAAAATACCATATGATTAAAGATGCACAAGAATCAGCAGATTTCTTATCTCCAACAAGGTTCAGTACAACTTACTTCTCCGAATACCTTTTTAACCCTATCTGGCAAATTAAGCACCTCCAACTGGCTGCAAACAAAACATAAGGTAGAATATGTTCGAACTTATAAGAATCGGAAGAAATCAAGCTAAAACTTGCCAGAAATGTTTAAAATATCCAATAATAGAAAATGATTCCAAAGCAAAATTTCTATGCACAAAGACAGTTTACTTGTTTGGCATAGGTGAAACTTCTCGTCTGGGGATTTCACATTTTCAAAGATATCATAAGAAAGATTCCGACAACAGCCACTTCATAAAATTTGGCAGTCAAGTTTCAGGCATCGTGGTTATTCTGCTCCAAAACCCAGGATGAACTCTCGCTGTCATGTGATTTGGTAAAGCTGCTTACCTTCTAGAGATACCAACATTGCCTGTATGACCCCCTTTGAGAAACTCTGCAGTGTGTGTGCTGGCTCGTCCTGGCACCAAGGTGCTAAGGTAGGCATCCCTGCAGATCAATGAGCACTATCAAGTACGCTGCTGAACTTGTAAGACTTTGAATGCAATCGATGTAAAGAGAAGTGGCCAATCATCTAACATATGCTACACGATATTAAAGCCATTAACAGAGACACAAACACTCACGGGGTCATGTTGAAGTTGATACGATCTTGCGTTTTGGCCACCATCTTCTGACGGATGCCCTCAGTGACCGGACTATCTGTTCCGTGAGGTTCAAGAGGAATCCAAGGCTTCAGAATAAAACCACACTTAAGAGTTAGTGAGGAAGTATGATATTGGCTAGGATGTTTCCAAAACATATCATGTTTTCTTCTGATAGTTGAGGGATACAGGATGAGAATAAATAATTACAACCGACAGACTAGATAAGGATACATTGCCAACAGAAGGTAAGAATTGCAGCCAGATTAGGTCGCTTCTGTCGCATAACTCACCTCTGCTTCTTCTAGTTGTTTCAAATAGGCATGAGACTGCAGCCGGTTTGCTTCTTGACGCTCAGTCTCCCGCCTCCGAACATTAACCTGATTTCCCATGACACAGACCAATCACACTGAAGCTTGCCCATTATTGCAATTACTGTAACAATAACAAAAGATCAAGATTTGGCAGATTTCTGAAAACAGCGCAGTTCAACAACATATATTAAATCGTTGTTTGTTCTGGAAATACGTAACACCATGAGAGTGGTGATAAGAGCAGTCTCATTTTCTTTCCAAATATGTGGTAACTTTCCAGAAAATTTCTTTCTAATAGAACGACGTTTCAGCATTTCCTATATAGGTACATCTGCTACCAGCTCATCAGTTAAGATCATCAACTACAGCAATAGATTGTAACGATTTTCAGACACATGTGATTTCTAGTCACTGAACAAGGCCAAATTCTAACTGACACTAAAAGAAAGTTAGATGATGGAAAGAGAACCCAAAGGACGAAGCTCTGACACGATTTTACAAAGGAACCCTACCTGGAGGAGGGTTAGCTCTGATTTCGACTCGACAGGTTCAGCATCAAGCATATCCTCATCATCGCCATCGGTTATTCCAGCATCTTTGTTACTTTTCTTTTTTACTGCATCATGGTCATCGATATATTTCATGGAGGGCCGAAATTGTACTACAGCTTGAACTGGATTCAAGTACAACTGTTCAATGTGCCACAAAATAATTCAGCAGCATATAGAACGTGAAGATTAGAAGTCAGCTGGCAAAATCTTAGAAAAACGTAACTAAGCTTATCCTGATATTGCCCAAGTTATCTGACTTTACCTCAGTCATGCTAGTAGACAACTGAACTAAAAGACGCCACTGATAAGAACCAAGAGATATAGCTCGTATCCATTGAGCATAGTTATAAATAGATGCAGTATGAGCAGAATGATATCCTGACCTGGTTTCCCCGTAATATTCCAATGGCATAGCTAGTGTTCATTGCAACTTTTGAGGACGCAAGAGTCTGTCCGCCGTAAAGATATGCACCATCATTTTGTCATGAGAATTACCGCTAGCTAAATAACGGCAGCAGCATAAGAAGCCGCTTGCACATTCACAGAATTACAGATAACGATGATTGGGAGAGAGCATTCTTATGATTACTGCTCTTGTTATGGTTGTTATGGTTGTTTCGTTTGTTATTATTAGTATGACTACAAAAGCTACAAGAAATCGAGCAGAACAGACAAACCACACAAAAGACTGCATCAGTATATTAAAAATTCGACAAATGATATCTTTAACATTCCATGAAGCACAGCAATACATCTGAACTACCTACCAACAAAATATTTCCACAGTTTCAATCTTTGAATTCAAACTCTCAATATTAAAAATGACCAACCTGCGTCGAAATCTGCAGATGCTCAGCCCGATCATGGTCATAGTTTTCACTGTCGGTGTCAATAACAAGATCCACTTCAAATTTGGACAGCTGCGGTTTAATCCGCACCTGGAATAAATGGAATTCAAAACCAAGTCACGAACTTTTTGACACAACCCAGAACTGCGGAAATCACAGCTGTTTCCATGATTTGAAACAAAGAAATTATCATGAAATCCTAATATCATCAAGCTCTAAAATTGAATCTTCAATTCATCAAATAAAGTTGCAAGAATATCATTAATGAACTAACACAGTCACCCTGCATCAATACCCGAAAATAACCATTGAGAAACACTAGAAGAAGTTTAGAGCTGTGCACCTCTTGGCACCGTTCCTCCAAGTTGTACGGTCTCCAATGTGGTCGCAATGGGTATTGCAGAACGTACAACTGCAACCACATCTTAATATGAGACTTTCCGATTCTACAAAGCTGAAAGGAATTTCAACCTCCTACGATATGCAAAAGTTTCACCAATACGATCAAAACTCTGTAATTCCAACGTGTACAGCTAGTGAAGAATTACGACATGTTTTGAACTTATTGCAATGGCCAGAACCGCAACGCACATTCGTCTCAGGGTCAACATGTGGTGTAAGAAACACGTCAATTTCACGAACAACGCGATCAACTCCTGGTGCAGACACTCCTGGCTCCTTAAACACGGGCTCATCCATCAGTTCATCAACGACCTCCTCTTTGGCTTCTTCTTTGACTTCTTCTTTTATAGTTTGTACTTTTATTTCTTCTTCGATGAGTACCTCACTCATCGTCAGATCGAGCTCCATTTTACCGCGTGCATCATCTAGCGGTTCTTCTTTAACCTTAAGAAGGGGAACATCGTCCATTGGTTCTGCCTTGACAACATTGGGCTCAGTTTTCACTTTTAACAGAGGAACGGTTCCTGCTGAAGGCTGCGTAGCAGCACGGGCTCCAGGCCGGGCCTTCACTTTCGGGGCGAACTTCCCTTTGCTTGCTGCTGCAGAGACAGGCTCACGCTTGGATTGCAACAATGCAAAAACAGAAGGCTCCGAGCCTTCCGCAGCATCTGTCGGCTCCATGATTATATACTGCACAAAAACAGAAAATAAAAAATCCATCCATACTAGGCTTCCCATAAATCAGACAAGCATTAATGTGCAAGGTCGGGATTTAAAAGAGGTCTCCTAGAATCCATACCCGTACCTGTTATTCAACCCTAGTCTAGCATGTCCATCATGCCGGATTCCCGAAAGCAATTTCAATCCCCAAACCACCCAGAACTCACCTGCACCGAGCAGTGGCAGCGCCAATTCGCACCTAATAGTTGCAACCCTTGCTGCGAATCCCCCGACGTGGTGCGCCACTCATCCTGCCGTCCCACTACGAGTGTAGCTGGCTCCACCAAGCGAAGGCTTCAACCCCAACACAGCTTGGACCGTGAAGAAATCGGGTTGCGTGAAATCGGGTCGCGTGAAATCGAGGTGTCTCTGTCCGTCTGTCAGTCAGTCAAGTCGCAGTGTGAAGACACATTGCAGGAGCGAAGGAAATCCGCTTCAAGCACGGCAAACAAGGAAGGGCAGCATCTCCGCTTCTCACTTTTGCTATTATGCAAAAGCTTGCGCTAACCCTAATTTATGGCTCTGTTCTTTCTACAGAGACTATGGCATGACCATGGATTCTGAATCCGAGTTTTTTAATCCTATCTACAACCACATTCACACTGCTCAACATGGTTAGGGTTTGTTTGGAGTAGTTGATTCTAGCACCAAATCATAAATTAACTTTGAAGCAATAGGTTTCCCCACTATTCCCTATCAATAAACTAATATTGTAATTTATCTAAGACAAAGCTTCATGGTCACACCGTTCTTGTTTTTAATGATTGTGTTCTTTGGACCCAAACTATGGCCACGACTTTAATTTCTGAATCCCAATTTCCAAATCCTTTTTACAACCGCATTCACACTACACAATGTGGTTAGGATTTGGTTGAAGTGGGGATATGGGTTTTGACTGATTAATAAACTGTTATTGGTGTTTATCTAAAATTAATAGATCTTCATAGTTACACCATTTTTGTTTTTATGATTTACTTATGTATCCAAAAGAGTTGATGATAAGTTAAGTTTATGAATTTATCAATGCAACATAGTATTGGTAATTCATTGTATTAACAACATTACAATTTATTATATATAGTGCATATTTTAACAAACTTAAAACTTAGACCCTTGGTTGATTCTATTTCATAAACAAAAATATTCTTCTATAAGAATCCATCATCATTTTATTATACATAATTTTCTTGTGCATCCAATAATGTCCTTTCTCACCTAACTAGAAGTTTTTCGTTGGATGAATTCTACTTTGAAAAAAATAAATGGTACAAATATGTAGCAATTGGCATTACGGGATTAACCCCTTAAAGACTAGATGTTCAAATTTTGAACAACAAATGAATGCAAGCACATCCCAAGTATAGAAAAATGTATTTTTTCATCCATTTTTTAAAAGATTCTAGAGTTAGTTTTTTAACATTTTTTTAGTATATGTTATGAAGACTTTGCTTTATAAATATACTATAATTCAAAAAGAACTAGTAGGTCTAATCTCAAAAAGTAATAATTTCATTTAAAAAAAAGACCCTTCAAAAATGACTTGAATTAAAAAATAAAATAAATATCTTAAAAAAACTATGATTAGAAATTTAGAACTTAAATTTTTGAATTGAAAGGAAAAATAACTTTTGAAAATCATAAATATTCAATCTACAAACCATCGTAAAAGGAATTTTCAATTTGGGGCTTCAAATTATATTAAAAAATATTGTTTTTTGTGTACTTCTTCATGTAACCATGTGGACATGATCTATGAATTATATTTTACAACTTTAATTTGAAAGTCAACAATAAATTATTATTCTAAGTTACATTTCATAATACATCTTCACAATTTTGGAAATCTAGACTATCCTTGATCCTCGTGGGATTAAATTTCCCTTCTTAAAATATATTAGGACATCAACTGAAAATTTTGTTTTTTTACAAAGAAGCTTCATTAACAACAAAATGTAGGGCCTATTTGCCGCTAGCACAGCTCATTGGTTATCTAATACATAACCACTATACCACTCATCCAAGTAGGTTCTGGTTAGTTGCAACTTTAATTTAATTGACTACAACAAGAACATTGTCAAATAAGCATTGAAGACCCACAATACTGGAATAACTAAAGTAGAAGTACCTATTTGTGATAGCTTAAGCATTTTAGCCTATGGAATACGGGAAATTTGTTGAGAAATTGAGCTCAATGTGTGCAAAAGTAAGGATGAGGAAGAATGATGAAAAAAAATTAAATTTCTCCCAAGAATGAATATTTTATTCAATGTAAATGTGGTTTTTTTAGTTGGATCCATTTTAGTCTTATAGACTCACCTATTACAATTAGTTTTGGCACTTAATTCTAAGTAAGGAGGGAAGAGAGATGAGTGGACAAGAAGATAGAAATAAAGAATCTTTTTTAATGAACAATGCATGCAACTATTGTCTACAATAAGTCTCTTTATAAAGCCATGATGGGAACACTGTCCAAAATAGGTACTTCTACCTCACATAAAATTTGTCACTAGTATTTTAAGAAAAATTTAACTTTCCATATTGTTATAACCTCCAATTGCAAATGTTGAATCATCTACCTTATATGTTTCTCTTCTAACACTCAGGGTCAGAGGCTAGCTCTAGAAGGGTCCAAAAGCCCTTTGCGGCCATATAATATATTTTAAATATGGTGGTATTTGACTAGAAAAACATTGACCAAATATTGTTCAATACAAAGTAAATTAATGATCATAGTAGTATGTAAATAACAATGTATCACAATTCATGTAACTCCCAAGGATCAGCTTAGTGAAGAACTTTCTTGAAAGATTAGTGAATAGGCTCCAAGAAAGTAGGCTATACTACAATTGAAGAGTTATAAGGCTAAATACGAATTGTACAAAGGGACCCCAAGGGCCTTTCAAGGGCTAGTACAATTCAAATACAATTGTTTGAACCAAGTGAACCTGCTTCTAAATCCATATAACCTAGCTCTTTGTTCTCCAACTTTTATTTGCCTCTACATTCTTCTAGCTACGGCTCCAATCACTATGACATCTAATGTAACAAGCTTAGAAATGGCTCACTTAAGGGTTGGTTTGCCTTTTCATATATTTACTTGGATGAGAATATTTTTAGTTCATTTTTCAGAGAATAGAAAAATAGATGAGGAACTCATAACATTCAATAGCAAAAATAGAGGCTACCTTACTTCTCTTCCAAAAATTTCATCTATAGGAAGTGGTGGCGCCAACTACCAAAGCTAATTTAACCCATAAACAACGCTACAGACATTTTTTGTCTGATGAATGATAAGGAATTCTCTTGTGTAGGATAGAAATGCAACTATTCATCTTCAAAATTAGTGGTGGAAAGGGGAAATCTTCTGCAATAGTTTGACTCCCAATGAATATTTTTGGTTTTTTCAAACTAGATGATGTCACAAGGTTCCAAAAGGGCTAATTTCCACGGTCACCAGCCCGGCATTTAAGGATTAATTGGAGTCAGCTAAGCCCTCATTAATTGTTTCACTACTTTTATCTCTCACAATCTGACATTTTTTGACATCTAGCCATGTAGCTACTGAATGGTGTGAAATATTCCACACCATTTCATCCAATGGATGGAATGATGTGGAATATTCCACACCATTACGTCCTTGGGAAGGCAGTTCTGCAGACTGAATGTTATGTTTAACACAAGTGGTTTCATATTTTTCAAAGCATTATTGAATTAGTTATGAATTTTCAAACAAGTTGTGCCATAGGTGCCTATTTATGACCCTAGGCCTTTCATAAACCGTTCACTTGCAATTCTAAAGAAAGATGGGGAAAGCTAAGAGAATGATTGGCTCTTGCAATTCATAATGTTTCTTTCCTTGATTCATTCAATGATGATAGAGGTCAATTTTAGAACAACTTCATTTCCATTCCAAAGCCATTCATAAGGGTAGTTCTTAATGCCCTTGGGATTTTTGAGCTTGTTACCTTACAGTGCCCTCCAAGAATTCTTGCAATTCCATGTTTGGTTCTTAGTCAAATAGTTGAATTAGAGAACATAATGTGGTAAGTAGATTTAGATATTTGATTTAGGTTTTTTGCCTTAGGTAAGATGAGTCATATACCTTGTTGTGACTCATTCCACTTTTTAGAAATATCTCTCTTTATGAGAGGTGGTTGATTTTGGAAACACTAAGTTGAGTTTAAAGTTACAAGGCTCCACTTTAAAATTTCATTGTAGGAAATAACAAGTAGTAAATTTCAACTAGCTTTGGAGTTGAGAGGATCAACATTATTGCATGCATGCTTTTAATGATTTTTCTAGGAGTTCTAAAAGCAAACTTTGTAAAGTTTTAAGTAATGTTAGTTAGCTTTATACCACAACATAATGTAAAATTCATTGAATGGCCACCAAATTTCTTTGACCTCAATTAATCCTATAGAAAACGTATGGAAACAAGTCAAAGATTGAGTGCAAAAAAGATGTAGATCCTATAATAAAGACCAAATATGGACATCAATGAATTTGGTATGGAATTAAAGATATACCTCAAGAAAGTATTTCAAAGATAATTTCTACAATGCCAAACCAAATGGAGGTTGTGATAACAACTTAGGGTGGTAGTACTCAATGGTAGTCAATGCACCACTTTGTTGCAAAGTAGTTGCTAGTGAGCAAGATATGATGTAAAATTCTTGTTATAGTAGGCTTTTACAATACCATAGCTTTTTTATGATACCCTATTTTACAAGATTTGTTCAATTTTTTTAATGTATGAGCTTGCTTTTCTTTTTCTTGAATGTGTTTGAAAGAAAATTGCAAAATACATTAAATCCAAATAGAGGAAAATTTTACCTATATAGTGTGAGTCTTTGTAATATGAAAGATGTACAAAATATTTAAAATAATTATTTTAAAGACTTATTGAAATCATTATCATGCATTCTATACAAATATATCAAAATTTTACTAATATGTGATACAATGAATGCATAGCATAGTAAGCACGAGCCCCTAGTATTAATGGTAGCATTTGTGATATTACAGAAGGAGTTATGATTTTAGTAGTATGATGATAAGATTTTTCTATTCAACCTTCACAATGTTACTAATCTTGTACATTTGACCATGAAGGTACAATTGCTTTACCAAAATCTAATTACTATAAAGAAATATCTATTTTTCAAAATTTGAACATTGTCACCCCAATTTTTAAACAATTGTGAAGAAGTTTTAAAACTTTTGGAGATTCTTATTGAAAGAAAGATGTGCCTATAGATGTTTCCTACACATTGCTGCAATCAAATTTTAAAAATTCATCATCAATATTTTTCAACAAATTATCATATAAAATCAGTTTTAATTTTTGAAACCCAAATTTGGTATGCTTGATCAGAATTGCATAAGAATAAAATATTGATTATGCTAGACAAAAAAAGTTAATTGTATTCTATATTAAGCAAAATTCAATGAATGGCAGAATAGGGTGGTCGATTAAGAATTATTGGGTACTATATTATAGTACCCTTGCATAATGATACTGAAATCCACTCTTGCCCTTCAAAACAATTTTGCATATTATAAAATATAATTGGTATATTTTTTTGCATCTTGAATATTCAATTCCTGCACAATTCCAATCAAGCATACCACATTTGAGTTTTAGAAAAGCAAACTTCTATTTTTGGTAATTTTTTCATTCAAAATTCATGGTTTTACATGATATAATTTATTAAAAAAATATTGGTGAAGAATTTTTTTAATTCAATTTTATAGGTATGTAGAAAACTTTTATATGCACATCTTTCATATAAAAAAACATCCCATCAAGTAACAAAGATATGATCTATGAAGAGTTTAATGTAAGGTTTCATAAGGGTGAATTTTGTAAAATAGATATCTTTGTAATTTAACTAAATTTTGGTAAACTAATTGTACCATCATTTCATGTGTATACTACAACTTCTTCACAAATATTTTTTTTAATTAGTTATCATGTAAAGCAATTAATTTTAAATGAAAAAATTCACCAATTTGGTGAATTGGAATTATGCAAGAATTGTGTAGGAATTGAAACCCGATTGCAATTGCGTGGGAATTGAACCCCAATTTTGGTATGCTTGATTGGAATTATGTAGGAAATGAATATTGAGTATGTAAAAAGAAAAAATACCAATTATATTTTATAATATGCAAAAAACTTTAAAATGTCAAGAATGGGCTTTTTACTATATTTTCACCTAAAACACTCTAAAACTCCCATTTCTAGTATAGGTACCAAATTTTTTTTTAAAAAACATTTTTGGACACATGTAACCATAGGATCTTGTAGTAAGCTAGTATGAAAAGACGTGGGAAAAATTTCAAAATCTTTATACCTTTTAGATTACAAGATATTAGCATTTGAAGTGACAAAACCCTTTTTTTTTATCCTTGTAGAAAATTAGGAGCTACACTTCACAAGGTCACATTTGTATGAAAAAATGTCCAAAATGGTGGTTGTTCTTTGGATTCATTCTTCAAGGAAAGTTGGCTACACGCTTGAAAATTTTTAGAGCATTTGGACTTGTGCAACATATAGAAAAAAAAAATAGTAGAAAGATGTAGCCAATGATTCAAAATACTAAGTTGTTAACAATTTATTTGTGGAATTGAAAAATGTCCATTCCAATGTTTGAGACATTGTGATAAACAATATACACCTAATTTTTAATTTTTCTTTCCAAAAACATTGAAAATTGAGTTAAATAAAGGACTTCAAAGTTTATTTTAGAGTAAGAAATCCATAACCGCCGACAAACTAAAAATCCTTATAGCTTTCATGTCATTAATCAAAATGGAATGATTCAAAGCTTTTCAAGTGTATCTAAATCTACATAACCAATTTCAATCTTTTATTTTTTTTAAAACTGATTTTTAAAGAAGTTTTTTTTGTTGCTTGAGTTGCCCACCAAGTGATGAAAATTACATATCATACAATAACCTTTAAACCATGTAGTCAAAAGTTATGAAAATTGTTGAACCTTAAAGTTACTCCTCGGGCACATGTTGTGTGAAAGTTTTAAATAAAAAATAAATAAAAACTCCATTTGTAGTGAGTTGCTCAAAATTGCTATGTTGCCAAAAAACGCACTTTGGTCCTTTAGGAGATAAGGTTCAAACAAAGACAATATATACAAGGCAATTCTAGTAACTTGTTCAATGTTCCACAATTTTGTTAGTGGATACATCAGTCGATAAATTACAACTGCAACATATAAATACATGCCAAGACTAAAATAAAGCCACCCATTACCACCCATTGCCCTATAGGCAATCAATAGGGTGTCTCAAATCCAAAAGAGGGTGGGATTCATTTGTGTTAATTTTGAATTCAAAGAAATTGGGCTCTATAATCAATGTGGTCTCGACATTGTCACAAAACTTGTACCTCCTTCTGTACAAGTACTCTCCCGGTGATCAATTTTGTAAGACTTTTAGACATTGGACATGGGTCGAGCCCAACTTTAGGCTTTCATAATTTATAGTAATTTCAATTCAAGTTGTAAATTCACCAAACTTTTTGCTATTTGTGCCATTTCTAATTTGCACTTTTGTAAATATTTGCTTTGCCAAATATTGTTGCAAGCAGATTATGTCCGCTATGGCTTAAGTCATTGGTTATAGGTGGCTCCACCTTATCTTGGGCGGTAATATATGAATGTCCAATTGATTAGGGCTCAAGCTCAAAACCTATAGGGGACACAAGTGCTTCAATATGCGTACCACCTTACAAATCTCTTCTATTGAGACAGCATGTTTGTTTTGTTTTGTTTTGTTTTGTTTTGTTTTGTTTGTCACATTGACATCTCCCGAATTGTGCGTCCCCCACTTGCGTGCTTGGCACTGTCACAAAGCCCTCGGCAAGGAGGGGTGCACCGGCTTGGTTTTGTGGCGTTTGGACGTACGATGTGAAAGTTGTGCATTTTTGAGTTATTTTTTGTTCTAAAAAATTATAAAATTATTTTTACTTATATTTTGGTCGCAATCTTGGTACCGTCGGAAAGCCCTCAATGAGGAGGGTACACCGGCTTGGTTTCATGGCGTTCCGACTCACAATGTGAAAGTTATAATTGAATTTTGAAGTATTTTTACAAACTAAAAAATTAGAACATTACTTTTACTTTTGTTTTGGCTATGGCAACGGCACAAGACACACGTACTTGGTACTATCGGAAAGCCCTCGGCAAGGAGGGGTGCACTGGCTTGTGGTGTTTGGAAGTACGGCGTGAAAGTTATGCATTTTTGAGTTATTTTTTATTCTAAAAAATTAAAAAAAATTACTTTTTCTTATATTTTGGTTACAATTTTGGTACCGTCGGAAAGCTCTCAGCAAGGAGGGGTACACATGCTTGGTTTCATGGCATTCCAACTCATGGTGAGAAAGTTATGGATTTTTGAGTTGTTTTTGGTTCTAAAAAAATTAAAAAATTACTTTTACTTTTGTTTTGATTGTGGCAACGTCACAGGGCACTCTAGTACATTTGAATGCATGGTTGTACAGTACAGTGGGCATGCAGGAAGTTCTAATTAAGTTGGTCTGAAGAGTATGAGTTATGATAGAACAATACGCTTTGAAAATGCAAGATTTGGGCGGGCCTGTTACTCCAGGGCAGCTACGCTTGAAGGTTGCATGGATTACCATGATTCCTGCATGCCCACCGTAAGAGCCTCGGGTCACCATGGCGATGCAACTAAGGCGTGGGTGACGAGCTTCTTATTTTCTTCATGGATTGCACACTTCGTCAAGACCTTGGAGAATAGAGGTGGGATTTCATCTACAAACCGACACCTACTGATTTTGGACATGTATATATCAATAGGCATAACTTGCACTGGAGGTTGTCTATAAGGCCAAACAAGTGGCTGGCTTCAGTTTGATGTATTTATATTACAGTCACATACATCACATCGATTACAACCTCTCCGTGTGAGTCTTTTCCGACACATCGAATGTGCATTTCGTGGCTGTGGAGATGCTTGGACCGTGCAGAGTCAAGGCAGGGCGGCTCACCAGGAGCTTGCCTCACAGGCGCCAGGGAGAGCTTTGAAGAAACAGAACATCAGTATTTGCTTCATGGCCGTGTAACCACCAAGTCATTTACAGTAAGACAGAAGGATTCTCTATCATTCATTGACATGCATAAAAGAAATAGGAGTCAATCTTTAGTGCGGTAAAGGAGGCCAGCGATTTTCCCAAAACCTGATGATAGGTTGGCAGGTACCCAGTAATCTTAAGAACAAGGTTCTTAAAACACACTCTGTTTCTATTTACTACTCTGCCACAAAGCAAAGGATCCCTAAGGTACGGACACTTCATCAGAGGTTCAGCTGGTGTACACCCTTAATCAAATAGGAAAAACACTGTCAGAGAAGCAATTGACACCATTTACCGACAAAACATTATCCCTTCAAAACTTTTGCATACGGGATCCAAATAACGAAATCCTTGGTGCGATAGAATCCTCCTCCATTAGCCAACAATATCAGATAAAAATCATCCAGTCACATACTAGGAATCACGCTCAACAAAAATGGCGACGTAACTAAAATGCTCCTACCTTAAACTGGGCAACTTCTGCTTTAACACTGTCTTGAAACCTTAACCTCAACCAGCTATGGTGACACGACGATAATCAACCCGAAAGAAGAGTAAGCACTGTTCCAGTTTTTCATTGTGTCAACAATGACAGATCAACATCCACAATCAACGACAACAATTTAGAACGAGCATGGGAGGGATGTCAGGTACGATCAAACAAAAGCGCCATGGCCAAACGTTGATCGGTAGCTAAAGTCTCAAACGCCAAACCGTTCCAGTCCAAAACACTGCTCGACGCTTGTTGAGAAGAGTATCAAAGATTTGCGTAACTGAGGAATAACGGCTTCCAAAACGAAAGATGAGCCACAAACAACACCGTGGAATCACCGAAGCTGCTCTGGAACGCTAATAATGGCGGACTGAGCAAGCGACGGAGACAAATGTGCGTTACAACCTCGCAAACCCTAGCGAGGACAGACATTTTCACCGACAGTAGTCCGATCGCGGTCGGGAGAATGCCTGATTGAAGTCGGAGTACAGAGGGAGGACGATGATTTTCATTCGAATCCAGATTTCAAGTAGAAGAGTCCTTTGACATAGACTGCCCAGATTCCACTTAGAATTGTCGTTCTCTGTGATTTCGAATCCCTGATTCCATGTGAAATCAGGCCCCTGTTTTGGTTCTTTGCTATTGAGCTTTCTAGGTCTTTGCTCATTGTTCTTGACGGAGCTTCACTTGAACTCTCGTTCATCCTTCACGGAACGGAGTGTGTCAGTCAAACTAGCATTTAGACGGTGATTACTGCAGCTAGTGCTAATTTTTCTCCAACTTTCTCTTCTTCTAGTGGTCGGAAGGAAGAGATTTATATTCATGAACCGTCGGTGCGATTGTGTTGCTGAAGAGGTTGTGACGCATATCGAAGGCTTGGAATGCCCTGAGGTTATGTTTGAAGTGACATTGGCACTGGAGTGATGAATTGGAGATGGCCAGGCGTATCGGAAAATTTGTGGAAGACGTGTTAGGGTTTACGCATGTCTTGGAGTATCGGAACTTTTTGGAGGAAGCTTCCGACGGTAATAGGCATAGACTACTTGAATTGTTTCCGAGACCTCTTGCTCGCTTCCTGCATAGTGCAACTGGAGTTCGAGGAAGGCCTAGTCCGCCTTGATTGTTTGGGATTCGTTCTTTCCCCTTCCGTGTCGAAGTCAGAGCGTCAAGTATTACACTTCTCAAGAGCTCATGGTGGATTTGATGTGATTGTGGTGGATTCTTCTTAGCGAGTTCAGGAGCTTATGCTGCGACTGGTTTGGTTTTGCTACAGCTTAGTCCGCTCTGCCCGTAACTCTGATGCTCTGAGAAGGTGATGGCGGCAACTGGTGGACAAGTCCAGGCGGCTGGTGCCGCCACTCCAGGGCAAGCGGCTCCGAGGACAGACATGGCCCCAGTGCTGCAGCAGCTCAACTTGGCATCTTTGCGGACACGCACACAAGACTTACATAATGCCATATCGCGCATCTTGCACTCCTTTCACACTCTTCCAGCTTTGAAATGGTAAGCGTTTTTGTTTCTTATCTTCTCTGCTTCAATTTTGCAGAACCAGTTACTGTAGCCATGCCAATTTCATGAGCTCCAAGGTTTTCAGACTTTCCATATGTGGTGAATGAGTCAGTTTATTTTTGAGATTCTGATTTTAAAACACGTATTTGCCATGGCTGCAGGTCAGAGGTCCTGGGGCAGTTTGCCATGGTCAATGTCGAGCTGCTGAATTTGGTGGAAGACATCAAACCTATTCTAAAAATGTTCGTGGTTTATCCCAAAAATGTCAATGCAGAGAATGCTACAAGTACTTTTACTGCATCCCTTTATTTCCATAAAATGCATCTGTTGGCCTTGGCATGATGTATTTTGTGAAATTTAGGAAAGCATTAGGAAAGCAATTAGGGTAAGTGCACTTTTTTCTTTTGGTGGGAAATGCATACGAGCCCAATGGAAAACGAGACCGAAGGTATTTTTGAGAATGAATATTTGAAAATCTCCTATGTATGGTGACTAGGTCAAGAGTCTCAATGGTTACCCTAAAGGTTTCCTATTAATCACCTTATCACGTGCTTGTACTGGAGAATCTAGCTTTGTTACTGTAAGATGTTGTCTTCCAATACCTAAAATCAGTTTATCATTATGAAATGTCCAATGGTGAAGGGGACTGGTGATGCTAATGTGATTTCCTTTCGCAGTTCTGCCTATCATGCTTTCCTCAAAACTTTTGCCGGAGATGGAGTCGGAGGAAACAATACTTAAGGACAAGATGTTGGCAGGCATCTCTAACTTGCCTGTTCAAATGCAGAGCGAAAAAATTCAGGTTGAAAGTGATTTTTAAGCAATCTTTTATATAGTGCTTGCAATCTTCTGCATATTGTCTGAAAGTGCTATTGATCTGATGCAAGTGCTGCTCTAAGAGGATCTAGAGCTTTCTAAGTATTTTCGTGTCCGTATCTCTGCGTTTAAGGTAGTTTGTTGATGCTTGTGCTGTTTATTATCTCGGTGCATGTTTCGCGTGCCACTTGATTCTATTCTGGAATTCTGTTCTGGAATTGAATGGTTCTAGCACGGCTTGGTCATTGTCGTGTCCGTTGGCGGTCCTTGTATTTGCTACTGCTCAGTGTTAATTCTTTTTTATTTTTTTAACGCTTTCTTTTGATTTTTCTTAGGATATACCATGCGTTATGAATATTGTGAAGATGTTTTCTCTAAAGTTCTTGCCATGTTTCTAGAAATGTTTTTTGGGGATGCTCATACTGCGTAGCCCTTGTTTTACCGAATTTTCATGATTACCTTGTTGGGGTTGTTTTCAAGAGGGTTTCTTCTGATAGAGTTGGTCTCTTCCAGAGACAAATAGAGCTAGTCCGAACAGTATGCGATGGAGCTGAGAAAGTGTTGGGAGAGGCTCGCAAAGTATACGGACTGAGCTCTCGGCAAGGTCCCGTGGCTCTTGCTACACTTGACAAGGCACTTTCAGCTCGAATTGCAGAACAAGAGAAGCTTCTTCGTGCTGCTTCTAATTCTGGGGATGGTGAGTGAGAGCTGGACAAGAGAGTCCTCAGTACATTGTGCTATTTATTTGGGTGACTAAGAAGACGAGCCAAAAATTTGGATTGAAATTTGAATAATGGAACTGCGACTAGACCTAGACCTAGTGAAAAGTCGTACTTGACGCATGACTACTAGGATAACTTTGTGCTTATAACCGTGGCCGTGGTGATGGTAATATGGATTTAGGTCTTCGAATTTCACCAGAGCATAAGCAAGACCCGTCAATGTTGCCACCTCATCTATTAGCCCTAGGAGCATCTGCAAACGACACAGGTTTTTGCACTTCTTTTTCATTTTTTCCTGTGTTACTTTCGTCAAGATGTGTATGTTTGCCATCCCAGAGCTTTTTATCCTTGCATTTAATGTAAAGGCATTTTCGGACAATATCTTCCTACACCTCTTAATTTTCAAGTAGTAGTTTCTCAGATAATATTGCTCTATCATCATTATTTCCTTGTTATGTATTTTGTTGCTGCCCTTTAATGTGCACTGAGCAATTATGGGAAATTAGCAGGAGTCAGCTTTCAAAGGGGTTCATCATCTGCCTTACCACCCAGTGGCCTTTTACGCCCAGCTGCACCACCTCAGCAGGTCCGTGTTGACCCTTAAAAGTCCAAGGCTTTTTTGGGTTTAAAAACATCATTGCTTTCAGAGTGTTATAAATCTAAATGTCACTAAGGTATAGAAATCTCAACCGTACAATCTTGTAGCGTATGTGTTGTAGATGACGTGAATCAAATTTGGAGTCATTTGGCCACATAGATTGCAAGATGATAATGTTCTAGTGTTGAAAAAGGATACTGAAGTTTTCTTGGCAACACATTTGAAGATGAAATTCGATTTCTAAACCTACTCAAATGAAAAAACTTTGAACTTGTAAAGTGATTCAAAACTAGCATACAAACATATTGGTGAAAGAAAATGTCATTCAATTGACTCATTGTGTCTGCAAAATGGCTTTGAAATGTCAAAAAATGGTGAGAGAAGTTGCAAAAAACATATCTGAGGATGAACCTCTTTCTACTATAATGCTTATGAGTCACTCATAACTTCTTGGATTGACATGTAATTTTAGCCACGCAAAGTATGCGAAACTTTTCCAAAGACATTGTATGAAGAAGAACAAACAAGCCGCCAAAGTTCACAAGTGGATTTTGAGCTTTGAATTGCTCCCAAAAATTCAAAACTTGGATTGACATGAAAATTTTACTACAATAACTAGACTGCAGGGGAACATAAACCAACAAATTTTATCGAAAACGAACATTGGATGAAGGAGACACAAGCCCCCAAAGTTGCAGCCATCAAATGCAGTTTGGTGAACTCAAGTTGAACCTCTGAACGTTAATTGGCTACAAAAAATCAGTACATCTTGTGTTGATATGAAAATTTTACCACATAAACTAGAAGAGAGAGCACCAATTTCCCAACAAGTTTTATTGAATTCAGATATTGGGATGCAAAAGTTACAGCACTTCAAATTGGATGTGAAATTGGATGTGAAACTATGTGAGGACACTTTCGGTCCCCTGGGGCGTTTAGGGGTTAAATCTTTTTCAGTGTTTTCAGTTATTTAAAGGCAGGACACAATCCTCTCAGAGTTCACACGCCTCCCAATCAACAAATTGTGATTTATAATTTATGATTCGGTTTTAGGATTCTGATTTTATTTTTTGGTGTCAATGCACCAGATGAACTCTCTACAGCTTCTTCGGGGTTCAAATGTTGGAGGCCCTATGCAGTCGCTTGGGGGAGCTGGTTCTCTCCCTGGAATGGGAACAGCCGCCACAACCATTCCGTATGTTAACTCCCCCAGGTCTGGAACGGGAAATTTCAACGTTCCATCTCCTCAGCAGCAACATCAAAACCAGGTAGAACAATCTTTAGTCATTCTTGTGGAAAACGTCTTTTGTATTATAAGTTCAAGTTCCTGCATTTGCACATTCCATTTTTTCTATGATTGCCTATTCACAAGAATGCGAATTGACTTTGGATGAGTTTCTCTGATATGCTGAAATTCATTTTGAGTGAGAATCATTGTGCCTTTTTATTGCAGCAGCAACAAGCTCTGCTTAGGCAGCAGAAGATGCAGCAATTGCAAAAACAAAACCAGCAGCAGCTGCAGGCGCAACAGCAACAGCAACAGCAACTTCGTCGTCCAGGCACACCTCCAATTCCCCAGGTGAGATCACTCTCAAGAACTTCTGAATGAAGGATCCTTTGTTTATCAGAATATCAAATGCCATGTATATAGACAGAAATAGCAAGAATAAAACTTGAGATTCCCGATCAGGTGTAGATCAAGTGCAAGGTTGGTTTCTTATGGACATGATTTAAAATTAGGGAACTTGATATTGTTCCTCTCATAGCGTAGAATTGTAGATTTTTTAATAGACGCACTATTTTCTGCAGGCCCAAGCAACATTGCAACCGCAAGGACAACAACATCTACTTCAGCAACAGCAGGCCAAGTTACAGCAGGTTAGATTAATGCTCTCTCTTTCGCTTTCATCCTCACTTGCTGTCTGTTTGTTTTCCTTTCATTGATACTGACCTTCAGTGACACTGGCAATAAGTCAACATGCGAACGTGGTACACTTATCTTTTTCTTGTGATATGCCGTGCATGCATGCAGTGTTGGCTTTTGTGATCCTTCGGTCAAACCAGTCTCAGTCTGTTTTGTGCTAGGGGTGTTATGGTGTGGGTCTTAAGTGGTTGCCCATAATCGATCATGTCTTATATCTGAATCAGACACGTTAAGATAAAAGCTTTTATATTGCACTTAAAAATGCAGAATCAGTTGCAGCAACAACTTCAACAGCAACAGCTTCAACAACAGCAACAGCAACAGCACTACCAGGCTCAGCAGGTTTGCCTGCTCGTCTTAAATCCAGCAATTTTGTTTTCAGTATCTACTCTCTGTGTACTCGAAGAAGATTGGTTGTGGGTTCAATTGTATAACTATCTTTTTCTACTTGTGTGCGTACTCTGTGGTCTTTTCTTAATAACAATCAAAACATCCTCTACCGCAGTTGCAGCAGCAGCAGCAGCAGCAGAATCTTCAACAGCAACAGCAGACCCTCCATAATCAGCTTCAAAATACTCAATTACACGCTGCTCAGCAAAATGCTCTCGCACAGGGTAGCCAGGGTCGTAATCAGTTGAGCCAACTTGCAAGCATGAATCCATTGTACGGGAATAATCAGTCGTCTTTATTGCCGCCCACTATGGTATGCGTCACATTTTCCTTGCATGTGACTGGAGTTTTCTTTACCCTTCACGCATTCCTGGATTGTTCAGTTACGTTAGAGATGTGTTCTATTGAGATGTGGAGCTGTCTTAATACTATTTTAGGAATTGTTTCACGTTCTGTGATTTATAAGTCCAAAAATTGAACCCTATTTGATGTATTCAACTGACACAAGGTGGCGTTGTCATGCAGTCTGGGCAAACGCAAGCATTATTGCAACAACGCTATGTAAGTGTCTTATCCTTGGAGATAGAACTCAAGTTTCACTGATATATGAATAAAACTTCCATAATTGAATGTGTTGTGGAATAATTGGCTATCTTGCTTTCAGTCCGTCAACTGTAAATTGCACTTCTTGTTCTAACGTGGCGACACTTGTATATTATTTGATGTAGAGTGTGTCACAGTTTCTTTCAGTTCCTGTCTTTTTTTTTGTAATTCATTTGATAACCTCTCTCTAACCTCTACTCTGTTTGTGTAACAGCTTCAAGGGAATGGTTCACAATGTAATTTCTCAACTCTTGGTCTTCTATATTTTGTTTCTTTGCAACTATTGACGGTACCAATGATTTTCTTAACAACAAGCAGTACCTTCAAGGCTTCAAGTCATATAGTTGTGGAATGTGAGTGTAACATTTCACTGTTTTTCTGCAGTGTACAATATGGGCAACAACATGGGCAACATGGGTAACAACATGGGCAACATGGGTAACAACATGAGCAACATGGGTAACAACATGGGCAGCAACATGGGGAGCAACATGGGCAGCAACATGGGCAGCAACATGAGCAACAACATGGGTAGCAACATGGGCAACAACATGGGCAACAACATGGGCAACAACATGGGCAGCAACATGGGCAGCAACATGGGCAACAACATGGGCAGCAACATGGGCAACAACATGGGCAACAACATGGGCAGCAACGTGGGCAATACGATGGGCAATACGATGGGCAACAGTTTAGGGAACAACATGGCGAATGCAATGGGCAACTCGTTGGGCAACACCTTGGGCATCAACATGGGTGGTGCGCTTGGGAATCCTTTGGGAAATATGGGTATGGCAGGAACTGCAGCTCAGGGCACCTCGACGTTGGCCTTACCACTGCAACAGCAGCTGGCTGGGCAGGCGAATTACAGTGGCCTGCTCAATGCAAATCAAATGAACGCCTTCGGACAGCAAAGGCAACAACCTCCTCCCCAATAACCAAATCTGGCCATCAATCCTTTGAGTTTGTTTTTACCCCCAATTCTTTGCGTTTCTGGTACTGGCTTCAGCATTATTGAATATTTGAACCTTCTCTCTTCCGTCAATATCACAAAGTTTGGACGCCGTGGAGGTCAATGGGCTCAGTTTTAATCCGTTTTTGCATGATCGTATACCTCCTTCCGTTCTTCTTGTGTGCTTGTTGTAAATGGATTTTGCAGTTGCACGACGAGAGTTGTCTCAGGGTGCCTTCCCAGGAATCTGTCGTCTACTATTATGAGTTCTGTGCTTCTAGAACTTGAGGTACTGCGCCACGGTGCATGCTATTCTTTGAGTGCCATGGTTTCTGCTACTCGGAGAATGTCCGACTTTAAGTTTTTCTTAGTTGCCGTCTACAATAGAAAACATTTTTTCAATTGCTAAATGATGTTGTAAACAATGTCAGAAATTTCTTTCCTTACAAGGCATTGGAACATAATAATCCAGTATTGTATTAGTTCGTACATTTGCATACGGTATATGTTTTTACACCAGAGGTAAAGAGGAGTTACAAAAATTAACCCAGAAACAATGCTGCGGCTGTTTTTTTGGCTGATGAATGACAAAGAATCCTTATATGTGATTTAAGTGCGAGCTCAACTATATATCTTCCAAATTTGAAGTCTTTTATAGGAGGTCTTCTATAGTAGTTTGACTTCCTATGAATATTTTTGGATCTTCTTAAATCAATGATACACGATACCCAAATGTATGATTTCCATAGCTACTAATCCCTTTTTAAAGGGTTAAATCTAATCTCAAGAATAGGAGACATGATAGATAATAATGTGAAGTGAATTATATATCCATTCATAATATTTTATTACTATTATTAAGGTAGTGGCACCTTATAGTAGTGGCTATGTACCTAATCACCTAAAATAAATCAAATATGTGAAGTGAAAATGTCAATTTTCTATTTAGAACTTTGGTAAATGATCAAAATGGCTAGTTAAGGGTGTTGCTAATCATACATTACTTTTTGTAGTTTTAAGGTTTTAGATGTGTTGTTTCGTATTGAGTCTATGATTTATATTTGAAGTTTATGACATGCAAAATGGCAACAAATTAAGTGATGACAGTGAGGCTTGAAATCAATGGTCATAGGTCTATCATTTAGGGGTTAAAGGAGTTTGTAGTTAGAGATTATACTATAAATTTTCAATTTTTTTCAACTAAATTGGCAAATTGTTACTTAGAGAGTATATATATTATAAAATTTTTAAATACAAACTCTTGTAAGCAAGGAGAGTATATTGTAAAATTTCAATTTTTTTCAACAAAATTAACTAATTATTACTTAGAAAGTATGTAATAGATTTTCAAAGTATAAATGCTTTGCTCATAGGAGCTTATAGTTTGAAAATCTTTAATATACTCTCTAAGTATGAACTCTATGAGAGTACATACTTAAAGTACTCTAAAATTCATCTTCTACTTGCAACATCTTTCATTACAATTTGCTAATTTGTTTGAATATAATTTTTACAATGTGGATATACAAAAGACATTGCAATGTTTATATTTTGATGATTTAAAGTGCCTCAATTGTAGCAATCATATTCTACTTGTGACATCTTTACTACAATTTGTTAACTTGTTTGAATAGAATTTTCACAATGAGGACACATGGAAACATTAAAATGCTTATTTTGATGATTTAAAGTGCTAATATTATTGCAATTATACCATTAAAAAATACAACATTGATGATGTTCAAGAAATGCAAAATTAGTCTTGAGGTACCTTGATTTATCAAAGTCACACTATTTTGTAGTATAGGTTGAAATATTACCATACAATACCTTAATAAAAGCTTAAGACCATTCCCTTAGTTTCATATATAAACATTTCATTTTTAAACATTCTATTTCCAAACTCAATCTTATGCATTTCTTATGCAATTCTTACACTATTTTTTTCTTACACAAACTCAATCAAGCACACCAAATTTAAATTTCAAAGTACCAAAATTGTATTTTTGGTGAATTTTTTCAATTAGACTTTTTCACTTTAACATTATAATTAATTGAAAGTTATCTATCTATACTACAATAACAAACAATTGTTTGTTTGTAATGAGATCAAGATCTTGGTGACCACCAAGAAGGAAGTCAATGAAGAGAGTCATTGAGCCATTAAGTTACAAGGTAAAACAACCCATTGTGGTTAGAATGAGGAGTTTGACATCATCTTGTTGCTGAAATTTTTCAATTTTTTTCCAACATTAGTACAAGTGTGAGAAACAACAAGTGCAACTGAAATTATATTTTTTCTTGACAAAGTATGAATTTGCTAAGAATTCTTGAAGTGTTCAACCCAAATGAGTCTATATTTTTTCTTGACAAAGTATGATTTGCTAGGAATTCTTGAAGTGTTCAACCCAAAAGAGTCTGTAGACTAACAAAATTTGAATGCATAATGCTCATCTTACTACCTAATTCAGTCAAAATATTTTATATCATGGAAGTCCTAAAAAGTCAATTTTTACAATGAATTTCACACTGAAAAGTCAAAAGTTCCTAATGAGGTCATTGTTCACTTCATTACTATCATGTAAGATATGCATTATGGCCCACATCTCACATACTGAAAAAAAACCCACAATAGATCATTTCCTAGGTGACTACAATAGGCTACTTTACCTTAGATCACTTCAACCACCACAACATTGAACCAATCTTTTTATTTTACCTTTACTTTTAATTAAAATATATTTTTCAGTAATTTTATTTTTATTATATAATTTTAAAATATATGTAACAATTCTTTTCCTATTTTTGTATGCCAAATAAATTTTAAAAACAAAAAATATAATACAAAAATTTATAGAACACATGATATTAAATGTCAATGCACCCCATGATTTTTTATATTACAAGATTAAAAAATGGATATAAAAGAAGATTGAAGAAGGCTTAGCTGTGACTTTTGTGGCAATTATAAATGATGTACTAATGGTTGTGGCAATGACACAAGGCAAACTAGTTTGTAATGAATTTTCAAATTGCAATTGCATTATATTGGAATCATCTGTAAGTACATTTTCCTATTTGAAAAAATCTCAAAAAAAATTCAAAATTAAAACTTTATAAAGTTCAAAGCAAAGAGGGTGCATGTCCAAAATTTGTAAAATAGATATCTATATATGGAAATGAATCTTCAAACCATGTTTTATTTGGTTAAATTTTAACTTTTATAGGATCAAGTAGCATGTTTTGGGCAACACAACACTTTTGGTCATCCACTTACAAATGAAATTTTTGTTTTTATTTTTTGAAACTTTCACACAACATGTAGTCAAAGAGTAGCTTTAAGGCACAATAATTTTCATAACTTTTGACTACATGGTTAAAAAATTATTGTATGATATGTTGTTTCTTTTAGAGCCTAGGCAATTCAAGACAAATCATTTTTCTAAGAAATAAAAATTTGAAATTAGTTTTTAAAATTTATATATACATGAAAGGTTTTGAATCATTCCATTTTGATTAATGAGATGAAAGTTATAAGGAGTTTTAATTCGGGGGGGTTGTCTCATTTCATTTGAACTTACAAAAATGAATTTTTTCATATCACTATTCCAATAAAAATATGCTATCCCAATTATTGAAGATAAATTAAAGATATTTGTTTGGAAGATGGGTTAGTACATGCCACCCTCACATTTAAAACATGTATAATTTTTACAAATTTGAACTTTCAAACCATTGCACACCACTACTTAATTCTCCTCATGAAGTATCCATAATATAGTTGAAATCATCCTTGATTTGAATGATAACATTGTGGATTTTCAAGACAAAGTTTTTTCAATTGTTTTTTTTTATCTTATCAAAATTTGACATTCGATTTGTTAAAGCTATAGGTGAAAAATACCAATGGTTTATACAAAGTGAATTGGTAGAAATGAGGATATAACCACTTTTGGTTTTTTGAAAAGAAAGATCTAAAACTAAAAGGATAATTTGGTAGGACCAACAATCAACAAGTGAAAAAAAAAAGTCAATATTTTTACTACCTATATTCTAAATTAGGAAGACCCTCCTCCTAAAATATTGGACATTAATTTAAATAGGACACTAAACCTTAGCAGATATAGGGGGGCTAGTTATGACCTCGAGAACCTTTCTTTCATGGATCTTGATGAGGACGTGGTGAAGGTCGTCTATATCGAGCTATTGTTGAAGAAAGTAGAGTAAGTGCTTTTTAGTGCCCCCATTTCCTAGGATTGGCTCATGTATAAGTTGCATCCAAGACTCCTATGGTGCATGGAGTACCCATCTTCCAAATATTGTACAGCCTATCCATCTCACCAAATGTTTGATTCCAGAGGTAGCTTGATCCTGTTCCAACATTATTGTTGGAAAAGGCCTTGTGGTTGTTGGCTCAAGGAGGCTCATATAGACTAGGGTCTCGTGGGCCAATTTATTGCAGCAAGCGCCACTCATATGACCATGGAGGAGGCCAATTGGACTCTAATGTAGCAATTGGTGGAAATGGAGCGATGCATCAATACCAAGCTGGACACCAAGAGAAACACTATCAAAGACCTACACCATCCCCAACACATCACTAAATGAGAGTAGAATTATAAGATTGAGTCCGTCAATGGTAAGATTGTCTTTCAACGACCACTTGCACCAGCTTCAAATCTTCATAAAGAAGGGATTGTTTCTCTCAAAAAAGGTGAAGAAAAAGGTGGCGCTCATCTTGGCAAGGATAGGGGTAGAGAAGGTAGTTGATAGGGCAAAGTACAACACCGACACATGGTCAGCGTTCGTATATACTTCTTTTTCACAAATTGAAGCATGGTGGGTGTCACCAAGAAGCTCATGAAGGTCCTTGCTAACAGAGCTTACAAATTTAGTGATTTGATTCACAACATTCTAGCCAAGAAGGTAGTAGGGACTCGAGTAGAGAGCATTGCCTACATGTACCAAGGATCATTGCGCGATGCATGGGAAGAGATTTTCTTCATTGCCCTCAAAAAGCGGGTGTCAAATGAGGTATTTGCAGAAGAGCTCAATTACGCAATACACCCAAGGAAATCACTATCAATTTTTTTAAAATACATGAATTAAAAGATAGGATACATTTAATTTGAATCGATAAAATTTTATATAATATGTAGGGCTACTATAGGGTCCATAAAATACTACATATTCTAATATATATAAATTAGGATGTATAAAAATATTATATAGTAAGAATTTTTATTAATAAGTTAGGTTAAAAAGATAGGGGCAACAAATTTTTTTTTTAGTACAATGAATTTAGATATGGACTAGGATTCTCAACGTTACATCAAATTTAAATGTTTGTGAAATTGATGAAATGTCAAGATTCAACCGAGACGTCCATCAAGATCCAATAGTCCAAGTTGATGGACAAGTCGTCAAAGCTGTCCAAAAAATAAGTAAATAAAATTCTAAATAGTCCAAACCAACTTGTCTATCCAATTTTTGATGCATTGTCCAAAATTAAAAAATTAATTAATTTTTTGAATTCCAAACATACAAAAGTGTGTTAACAAGTAGGGCAATGTGTGGAAAAAATTGCAACCCATTTGACTATGTGGATTAAAAGATTGTAATGTTTGAAGTGAAAAAAAAAATTCTCATTCATGAGTGAGCAAACTTTGAGCCCCTCTTGGAGTAAAATATTGAATCTACACTAAAATGAGGTTTGTAACCATTCAAAAGTATATGATGCTAGTTTCACTCGTGAAAAATTTCAAAAGCAAATATGGACTATAGTTTACTCTAAATTATCTTGCAATGCAAAGAGGTTAATTTCTATTATTACTTTCCTTTTGAAAGTAGGGTCAATGGAGACAATTACTTTCTCAAGTGGTTTGTTGATGCTAGATGGTCTATCATAATTGGAATTCAAACAATTGCATCATGATTCTTATGGAATTTTGACACTGCAAGGGGTTGTTTTTTGGGAGTAGCTTTATCAATTTCTCAAGGGATAAGGGTGTGGGATTTAGGATTTAGCCAGAATTGGATGGTTTGGTTGAAATTCAAACTATTGAAGTTGTTGCATTGTTGTGATCCCTATGGAGTTTTGAGATTGAGAAGGCTCTTCAAGGTTTTTAGGGTTTGGATTTTGGGGTTTAGCCAAAGTATTAGTATTCACCATTTGCTTGGCATTTTGATATGTTGTCTTCTTTGTAGTGTTTTTTTGTAGCCTTAGGGTTGTTGTTGGATGATCCAGTTGGAATTTGAGTAATTGAAGTAGTTGTCCTAACTTTTGTGGAGTTTTGAGAAAATGATTGTGTATCTTTTTGTGGTTGAAAATTCCTAGAGCTCATTTGTAAAATTGAGTTGTAGTGTGGTGAAGAATTTTTTTTGCAACTAGAGATGATGAGGTGTTATAGAGAGTGACATTGTTGGGTTGAGTTCTTCGGAACGTTGAAAATGAATCAATGAATTGAGTCATCCTCTAATCATTGTGTTTGATGTGTTAATGTGCACATCTTTGAACCTTGTGGTGCAACATCCAACCCTTGCAAAGAAAAATTAATTTCTTATTTTTTATGATAATAAATATTAATTCATTTGCACAATAAGATTTCCTTGTGTGTTTGGGCAATGCATTCTACATTTGGGCCAGGGATGTTGAACTTCATGATTATTATTTTGCAATTTGCAAATTTGTTGTATCAAATTGGATACAAGGTGATTCTTCTTTTCTCAAAGTACTAACTTCCTAGAATTTTGAAATGTAGCTCCTATCATTTTGTGAGACTGAAGGATTATCAATTAATTATTTCAAGCCAATTTGATCTAAAATCCAAAAATATGTGCAAAATCTCTACTATTGATAATCTTATATTTGTTAATTTGGGTAGTATGAATTGTAGACATTAATTTAAAAAATTCCATGAAAAAAATTTACATATTTGTGTTATTTGTAATGTCTACAAAAGGTACTATGTCTACAACCACAAACTTTTTCACTTTAACCCTTGAAGGACCAAATGGTGTTTTTTTTGGCAAAATAGCGATTTTGGGCAGCTCACTACGAATGGAATTTTTATTTTTTTTCATTGAAATTTTCACACAAAATGCGCCCAAGGAGTAGCTTTAAGGTCCAACAATTTTCATAACTTTTGACTACATAGCTAGCTAAAAAGTTATTGTATGATATGTAATTTTCAACATTCGGCAGGCAGTCTGGACAAAAAAAAAACTTCTTTAAAAATATCTTTTAAAAAAAATAAAAATTTGAAATTGGTTCTCTAGATTTATCTATAGGTGGAAATCTTTGAATTGTTCTATTTTGATTAATGAAATGAAAATTATTAGGAGTTTTAGTTGTGGGTAGTTTGTGGGTAGTTATGGAATCTATATTCTAAAATAAACTTTAAAATCCTTTATTTAATTCCATTTTCAATATTTTTGAAAAAAATTAAAAACATATATGGTTTATTACAACATTACAACCATTGGGATTGGCATTTTTCAATTCCATAAATAAATTGTTAACAATTTAGTATTTTAAACCGTTTTCTACTTCTTTCTACTTTCTATTTTTTTCCTATATGCTGTACAATTCCAAATGATTTGAAGTTTTTCAAGCATATAGCCAACTTGCCTTGAAAAACAAATTCAAAGAGTAAACACCATTTTAGACATTTTTTCATAGTGATCTGACCTTGTAAAGTATAGCTGCCAAGTTTTTCACAGGGACAAAAAAAGGATTTTTGTTACTTCAAACACTAATATCTTGCAATCTATACAATGAAATTTTTTGAAATTTTTTCCACATCTTTTCAAACCAGATTAATATAAGATCCTATGGTTAGATGTGTCCAAAGATGATTTTTTTTGGTACTTGTACTGGAGATGGCAATTTTAGAGCATTTTTGATAAAAAAAACATAGTCAAATTGTTTAGGGATTATTGGACACAACCAATCAAACCACTTGGTATGGAATAGCATTGATGAGAATGGTATGGTAATACATGGAGATTCTCTCATGGGAACTCAAGTGTGCTTTGGAGGAACTTATCTAGCTTTCAATTGGTAAGGTGCAAGATTTATATCTCTTTAATAGCGCAGTGTGTTGTGATTGGTTGAAAAAAAAGGGACAAAAAATCTTTTCCTCCACCTTTCAAGTTAAAAAATAATATTTTTTGCCTCTTTTTTTGTGGGATCATTTGCTTGATTTTATGGATAATTCTACTAGTTGATCCTATTAGATCATATAAAGACATAGTCAATGGAAAAAACTCCACAAATGGAAAAATCTCCAAGATATATAGCCATTCGAAGTAGTTGGATCACATTTGTCTATTTTTTGAAAGTCACAAAAACCTTGACCAAACTAAGAAAATAAAAATAATGTGATACATCACCAAACCCATGTACATGGAAATGCACCCTCCACCTATCCCATCCCAAATTCCCCCTATCTATATAATGTATTGTACTTGAATTCACTCCTTTCTATAAAACACATATTGATTTTTTAAAAATACCTTACCATTAGTTAGAAATTACTATAGTAGATATCCAATTTATAACTATCATTTCTAAATCACTGTAGTAGATTCCCAAATGATAGCAAATGCAGGTCATTTTTTGTTAAAGAGTGGGTCAAGTCAAACCATCTATAGTACTAATGTTGAAAAAGGTGAACTTCACCAACAACTAAAAAATCCTATGCAATTTGGGTGATTTGAAAACCATAAGTGTGAACACTTAAGGATTAACTCTCAAATTTCAAATTCCATCTACAATAAAAGATAATTTTAATGTAGCAAACCTATTTAAAGGACTTGGTAAAAGAGTCGCTTAGAGAGGAAGAGGTTGTGTACACATGTAGCCAACATCGCTTGTGCGTTGGAGAATAACCATCGTTACATAGGATCGATCATATAGGCATTACAATTCAATTTCTTCCTCCCTTCACACCAATTCCTTCATGGTGCTCATGTTTTTTCAATATACAACTTGTAGACACATTGAAGAAGTAGCATAACATCATTGTTCCATCAAAAGTATAATTTTTCTATTTTGGAGGTTCCTAGGTTTGCTTTAAGTTCATTTCTAATGCTCTTGGGTTTACTCTTTTCCATAGTAAAAGTTGTAGTTTCAGTACATGGTCCCAACTATAAAAGTTTGTAGTTTTGCGTGCAAGTTTTTGAAACTTTTGTGTGCAATTGGCATAAAAGTAATTATTCTATTCAAGATTTGTAAGGATTTGTAATAATTCTACAATGAGGACGAGTTCAGGTGCCAAAGCAATCAACCATATGCTCATTGCATGGGCTTCACGAAGTTCATGCTATGTTTGTCCAAGCAAAAAACAATACTGTTGGGGAGCACTCTCTAATACCAGTCTGAATTCATTAGGTTTTGTTTTATTTTTTGTTTTGTTTTGTAAAAAATGTAGATGATGAAGAATTTTAGTTCTAGTGAGATAGAAGGGGTGGAATTGTGGAAATTCCATTGGTGCAAATTGGATGAATTGCAACAATTGAAAATCACCCATCACACACATTTTCAAAAACTAACTAATAGAACTTGGATTTCCTGCTTGCTTTTCTATAGACAAGACACGTAATAAATGTTTTTTAATTTCAAAGTTAATTCTACATAACAAATTTATCCAAATTAAAAGAGGACTTCAAGTATGATAATCAAGTAAAGCAAGGTAGCATCACTAACTCAAAACAAAATTTAGAACTCAAACAATGAAAATGATTTAATAAAATCAATGGCATACAATTACATCTAGTAAGGTGTTCAATAATGATGTGGGTTTCCAAAAAGATAGTGCAATACATGATGTTTTCATAGTAGAGATGAATGTAACAAAAAACTTGATCAGTTAGGTAAAACAATTTTACTTTCCATATTGTTCTTGATTTCTACAATGTATTTTCTAAATGCTTTTTCAATTTTTCAATTCAAGTGTTCATTCCGATTATTGATGGAATTGGAATATATTATATCAAACCACATTAGAGTTTATTATGCAAACATTAGGGTTAATATAAAGTAACCCTAACATAAATAGTATATTTTAGGTTATATAAATAACCATTAAATTATTTGAATATAACAAAGTTGATGTTCCTTGTACATAAATATATTGGATTTGACTAATATATTGCATGAGTTAACATCTAATTACATTATAGGATATCATATGTAATTATTTGAATGAATTACATAACATATTATATAACATTGATATATATTATATAATATTCAATATATATAATAATATTCATAATAATATATCTATAATATTATCATAATTATATCAAAATTAATATTTAATCATACTTATATATATTTAATTAAAATAATGAATAAAGAATGCAATTAAAAATGGAATAAAAATACAATTAAAAAATTCAATAATTAATAGCAATAAGTATAGCTAGATGAACTTCATGAAGAGGACTCAAAAGCATCAGTAGTGGAAGCATCAGTAGTGGATCATTTAAGCAATTTTGGAGCAAATGGTAAAGAGTATGAGGTGGTGAAATTTTTTCTCATGTAGAAAGATAGGAAATATAGGGATGCTTAATTTTTCAAAATTTTATTTCCAAAACTGAAGTTACTGTGAATTTCAACAGCCAAAAAAGTATTGTTGAATCATAGTCAATGTCTAAGTCAATGTCTAGAGTCATCCAATTCTAATCATTCAAAATCTATTTTCCCACTCCCTATTTCCTACTAACTTTCTTGCTCACTACTTCGGGACATGTGTCATGACTTTATTAATCCCAATCTTGAAAAGTACCAAAAGTGTTAAGAAATGTAGTTTCTAGTGTGAACGCTCACCATAATGGTGAGTGACACGTGTCATAAGGATTAGGTGAATTCCTCATGACCAATAGGAGAAGACAACTATTCATTGTCTCTCTCCTTTCTTCCTTTGTATATACTTCAATAAAGTTTGGTATTCTTTGAGTGTATTTTGAGTGTTCTTATGCTTTAAGATTTTGTTTCATATTTTATTCTCAACAAAAAGAAAACCCATTCCAGAAGATTGAGTTCCGGCCTAAGGTTGAAAATAGCGCACCCTAAAGTTGGGTGCTGGGCATGGTTGACAACTGGTGCTTCTACCGTAGTGAACTGAACTGAAGGCTAAGCTTACTGAATGTTTTGAGGATTTTGGGATTGAGCATGAAACCAGTGGTCAATGAAGAAAAACCAGCTCACTGTTTGTGGAAGCCATGAGGAATTTCATCAGGGACGAAGCTTCGAAAAACTCCTTGAACCCTGGTGAAGTTGGTAGAGCTGGGGCTATCGGAATAGTGTAGTACACTACAGTACTTGACAAAAACGTCGGTTTCTGTCCTTCACATAAAGGAATGGTAATTCATTGCAAGAGAAACTGACGGTATTATAATAGTACTTCATGCCGCATTTTCATTCCCTCACTCCAGTCACTCTAGTGCTGTACCTTTCAGTGCCAAGTTAGCGCCGCTCTGAGGACATTGATTTTTTGCTGTGAAGATGAGTGAGACACCTTCCCAATCTCACCACCTTTCAGCTGCCAGTGTAGGATTCGTCAATTCAGCATCCACTACCAAAAAGCAGACAGGTTATAGTAAAAGCGACCAATGGCTGATCCGCTTTTTTCATAGGTTTTCGTGGATAAAATTATTTTTATATCATTTTTCAGAGAGAAAAATAGACATGGAACCTAACACAAGTGGTTTTGTATTTTTCCAAGCGTTTTTGAATTACTTATAAATTTTCAAAGATTAAGGACATAGGCACCTATTTGTGACTGCAGGTCTCCCAAAATCTGTCCACTTGCAAATTGTAAAGGAATGTGCAGACCGGCGTTTCTTTTTTACTGTAGAACTTGTGTTCCTAGCAGCATTGTGTTCCTAGCAGCATGCCATTGCATTATATTTGGAGGGACGTCAGGGTATTCGTTTCTTTATGTCAGAACTGGCGTTTAAACGCCAGAAAAAAAAAACCCTGGTGTACGAAGATACAGCAAAACGAAGTCAAGCGCGCTTGCAAGCTTAGCCCTTCAGCCATGTTAATCCGCAAAAGGAATGTTTGATTCATTGGCTACTGGAAGATGTCCTATGTATATTGTGAGAAGTGTTGTGTAAGAAGCCTTCGGCCCTGCGGTTTTTTTTTTTATAAGTTATTCCGGGTTAGCGGCATATTCAACTAATGACAGTCGAATCCCGAAGTGACCACAAATTTACGCGCAGGTCAACCAAATGGGAATGAAGCAGACTCAAAGACTATGATTGGCTCTTGCAATAGAAAAATAAATTTCCTAGATGCATTCAATTGGTCCATTTAAGGATCACCTCATCTCCACAAGCCTGGATGCAATAAACGACATCAAAAAGTATCCGACAAGCCTGGATGCAACTGAGTGGAGTGAGTGCACATGCACAAGAAACTTGCCTCGTCTCTTCGAAACCTCGACGCTGCAAACCCCGAGCACATTTCAACACGAATTTCTCCGTTCATATCTGCTGTCAACACGAGGATGATATCAGGTATATATCGCAGAAAAGCCGGCACGCGACTATAATAATCAAACCCATCTCCTCTGGCTCAAATTCATTCCAGTTCCTCCTCTAGAACATCTTGATTCCCGCTTAGGACCTGGTTGCTCTTGACTGCTCGCGTAACTAACTTATCCTGTCTGAGTGAGACTGTCTATCAGGGTGTTGTGTCTGTGTTCTCCTTCCAAATGCAGAATTGATTCTTTGGACTACATTGCACACTTACTATATATCCACCGTCTTGCACAAGAGCACCCATTTCTGGCTACTATCTGTGATTGAGGTGATGCACTGCATATCCAGCTTTCGCTTTAGAACATTGCAATCCTGACGGGCAGACCCGAGCTATTAGATCCGCATATCCGAGTGAGATTGTGTGCTTTCAGTACTGCATTCCCCCTCCAAATGACGTAGAGTTGATTCTTCGACTTGTGAAGAGTTAGAAGATCCTCATGTCTTAGTGAGTTTGTGTGCTTAAAGTAGAGTTGCAATCCCCTTCCAAATACAGCGGTACTTCTTCGAGCTACTCTAGATCCTCTCGTTCGACCTAGTGAGATTGTTTGCTTTCATATGTACTGCCTTCCAAACCAAGAGGAGTTGATTCTTCGATACTGTGAAGAGCTACTAGACGCTCATGTCTGAGTGAGATACTGTGTGGACTTTCAGTAAGTACTGCATTGGTCTTCCAATTGCAGATTCGAATTGAAGAAAAATGTGTCGAGACGTGCTCGTGGTGTGGTTGCTTCTCGCAGTCACCTTTTTCATTCCGGCTGCAGAGGCGCTCAGTGAAGCGTACACGCATGAAGACGCTGGCAACACTCTGTACTCCGCCTACGGGTACCTGAAATGCACATCAGACGAGATCCACGCCCCAAGCACCACTGAGGGCGTCAGCAATCTTATCAAGCGTTTCGCCCAAGAGCCATCTCCCGTGAAAGTGCGTGCGACGCACCGTGGATACCACAGTACCGCCGGGTTTAATTGCCCCGGACGTCGCGCCGGCACGAAGTTCGCAGCGGGGGAGAACTCTCACGAGGAATCCTCTCTCACGACAACGGCAGTAACCCTAATCCTCCATTCTATGAACCGCATTGTGTCAGCTGATAAAGAGCATTACCAGCTCACGGTGCAGTCGGGGATGACGGTCCAAGACCTCGTGGACGCCGCGGAAGCACATGGCATGACAGTCCCCTCCACTGCCATACCGATCTACGGCAACTTGACACTCAGCGGCGTGGTGGCGACTTCTGCTCATGGGTCGGGGTTACACCGGGTCAGCCAGCTGGGACACCTCGTGACCAAAGTGCAATGGGTGAACGGGAAGGGCGACATAGTAGTGAGCGACGCCGCAACCGAAACAGGTGAAAGAGAGATTACTGGTCTCGTCGGGGGACTGGGCTTGTTGGGCATCATCACCGAGTTCACGTTCCAGCTGGAGCCGCCTTCTCTCACCATAGCAGAGACTCGTAACGGCCTTGATGATGCCACCCTTGCGACCGACGTAAAGAAGCTGTTGCAAGAGACTCCGTTTTTTATTATAACCTGGAAACCAGATTGGGGGAAGTACCGGGCGATTACGTACAAGACCATCAAGGCTGATGAAGAGCTTCCTGCCTGGGCTCCTCCTCTCCACCCGAAAGCACGATCAGCTTTTATGAACGCCATTCCCGATGGCGTCGCAGCTGTCGTCAAGGAGAGCCTCGCGAATTGGGAAGCGGACCCGTTGGAAGAGTCCACAACCGCTTCGGCCCAAAACGCTGGCATATGTGGCCTGTCTGCTGCGTTTTTCAGCGTCTCTTTCTTCCAAGATGAGGATGGGACGCAACTTGACAACGTTACACTCCCCACCAACAGAGCTATGCTCGCACCTGAATGCGCGCCCCATTGCCTGCATCGGACAGCCCACATGGGAGCCGGAGTGAAGGATGTGGAGTTCACCATGAAATTCTCTCAGCTGGGAGACTTCGTGAATGATATGAAGGGCATCGTAAAAGCCGAGATGGAAGAGATTCAAAGCCGGTTGGATTTCACCAGGTGCATGCCCCCGGGGTACTTCTGGTTCCGGTTCGGAGGGAAATCGAGGTCGCTTCTCGCCACGAGCGCTGGTGACGAAGACGTGGTCTACGTTCAGTACAACACGCTGGAGGCCGCGGCGTCGTCACCCGAGAAGCACCAGAAGGGGGATGCCGTCATGCAGACGTTCGAGCAGCTGATGCTGTGCAAGTACAAGGCAAGACCTCATTGGGGGAAGAACCACGAGCGCGTCTTCCGCCACCCTAAGTGCCATGTGCGGGATAATTACCCAGATAGGAACCTCGAGGAGATGCTGCTGATGCAACAGGAGCATGATCCGAAGAAGATGTTCGAGCCGCAGCTGTTCCACCAAGTGCTGGAGAGGAGTGGGCCGTCGTATCACGAGCGATGCGCCTCGGCCACCTGGTGCTACTGCGACGTGGATGTGCACTGCCCCAAAGGCAATGTTTGCCAGTCATCTCCAGTCTTCCCAGAGTACAAAATCTGTCGACTGGATACCTCCAGCGTCGACCACCATGAGGAGCTTTGAATACACAATTGTTCCTCCAACTTGTTGAGGATATGGCGATGACCTCTGTATGAATCTTGCTAGACCTGAATTCCTTTGAAAAGCGTACGTCGGGTGAGTGAGAACACGTTACTGCAGCTAGCTTCGGTGAAAATAAAGTTTTACAATTTTTGCTAACTCTTAATGCCCATACTGCTTATCAGTTTGCAAATTGGTGACAAATCCTGCAAATCAGACTTGCAATGAACTTACAATCATTTCCATTATTGAACTGAACTCTCGGATTTTTGACAAGCAAACTAACCTTGTCTATACCAAAGGTTTGAAGTGCTATATCCTCCTGCACCACAAGCAAGTAGCAGGCGTGACCTCAACTTGCAAGCCTTACTCCCCATTGGTAACCTCGCAAGTGCAGGCACACGTCAGGCTCTGACACCTCCAGTTAGCTATTTGGCGCTACTTGGTTGGTGCTTAGGGCTTGTTTTGTACTGTGGCAAAGGTTACCTTTTCATAACTCGGACGAGGTGTCTCGAGGTCGTGATCTTCCTCTTGAAATTTCAATGAAGTGGTGAAATTTCTACTACCAGCGGATGGACTGAATCATACCCTAATGTTTCATCCCATGCGTGACTTAGGTTGAGAACTGCGTGTCAGCTCAAAGGACTACACACTGAGATTCCCACGGTCACTTAAGCCGGCAAGCTGAGCTAGTCCAGTTTGTCCCGTCTCGTATAATTCCGCCACCTTCATGGATTTGGCAGCAGTTGCAGTGGGATCTTCACATGGTGAACTCCAAGTAGTCATTCCAGCATTGGGGTCAGCATCAGGTATGAAAGGGTTGACGACGGCCATACTCTGAAAGCTAGGGCTGCCATTGGTGAGGGCAAATGGCGGGGGTGTACCACCCTGACCACCAAGATGCTGTAGCCGAACCCTTGCCAACTTGCTTGCCAATTCCGAATCTCCAACCTGCAGGATCTAGTGACCCGTTTGTAAGATAAGTGACTCCAATAGGGGTGTCCCGCATAAGAAAAGTTCAGAATTGCATTCCAAAACTACACGAGAAGGCTAATTCTTCAAGGAAACAAGAACCATGCTGTGCCCAATTTGGAATCAAACCTGAAAATCATGTAGCAGATATTGCGAGGACAACTCCCTAGTGTTTCGTGAAGCTCTGGAGGAAAGCGAATAGAGGTTTGAGAGCAGATTTGAACCTTGTTGCTTGCACATAAGGCCACATCACGGGCCGTGACGACACTTTTGACGCGTTCCAGCACATTCGATCGCCGTTGACTCTTCACCTCCTCCTCAAGCGCTACCTTCTCACTTTTCAACTTGCCGTTCTCTAACAGTAGTTGATTTACCGTATTGATCAAATCCATTTCCTCCATCCGTAGACGACCTTTCCTTGCATGCCCTCCGAAGAACTACAATTGGACACAAATTCTGTCAAGGTAGAAGATACTAAGGGATCTGATTCATTGTCCAATACTAACCTCTGTTACCTACAGTAACTCATCTATTGATGCACTTGACGGGGCTCATTTGCAGGTGGTGTAAAGCATTACCTGGCTACATGTCTATGGCCACTCATCTTGGAATGGAAATGGGATTGTCTACTATCACTTATAGTTGTTTATTACCTTCCACTTTCAAATTGCATAAGGAATTCATACTTTTCATCTCAATAGACTTGGCTCTTGTGCCAAAGATCTCTCCACTGTTCTACAGTGATCTCCCAAAAATCACATTCCTACAGTTGTTATAGTGCTTCAGGAGACGAATACAGTATCCTCAACGTTAATTGTAACCAACTTTGCGTATCTACAAGCGTGGATTGATGGAACAACTATAATTCTGTTTTCTTTTATGAAAGCTAGATGTAGAAGCGGGCAATGAGAGGTTTTCACCTTCTGATTCATTTTCACCATCTCCAGCTCGGACCGTAATGCCTCGTTTTCCTGCAGCCACCAATCCCCTTAGAACATGGTTTGTGTTTTCAAGTAAAACACCAACGTGCAATGATTGAAGTCACATGTTTGTTGGTTGTAACAACCTTTCGCATGTTGTAGATCTCGGTCACAAGTTGAGATCGAGCGGAGGTCTCATCCTTGAGATTATCTTCAAGCTGAAGCCGTGAGGCTTCCATAGCGGAAAGCTGCGCTTGCAAGGAATGGCACTCTTGCCGAATTTCCCCATACCTAGTCTGGTGACCAAGTTCCGCTTCCTCGTGTGCCTTCAACTTCGATTGCAACTGCTTGAATTTTGCAGAATAGAGGTCCTGTAGCAACCGATGTTTCGTTAAGCACCCTGTAAGCCATCTCCTCATAGTCGACTGCGAAAATTATTTCGGGAAAAGAGAGAGAGATACATGATCTGTACCTGCAATGCGTTAATCTCTTGCCTCAGGATATTCCGTTCAATGCCAACCTCATCAGCACATGAGGCCGCCTGCTCAGTGACAGCTGCGGCTTGTTGTATCGAAGGCTTTCGTTCTCTTGCTAATGCCAACTCTTGCTTCAACTCATCGTTCTCTTGCTTCAACTGTGCCATAGAACAGCAAATGAGCATCGTGATTCACTTATTCGGAGGGCTTCAATAGCAAGATGACTAAAATGGATAGAATTAGATTGACACAAATAAATGTACCGTTACGAAGAATATTTCAAATTCGAGTTTTTGGACTACGTTTTTGCTACTAGTTTTGCGATTTTCTCTGTTCTTATTCAACATTCGATGTTCTGTAACCTCTCACAGGTGTAATTGAAAAACTTGAGAAGATCGATCCAATTGACACTAAGATAGAAAGCGAGAACCTGATCGAATGCGGTTCTTCGTAATTATGCTTGATTATATTCGTTCAGTCGCAGGGAACTAACCTTGCCGCGGATAAGAACAAGTGTGTCGTTCTTTGCATCCACAATCACTCGCAGCAACGCAACTCCGGCTTCCAACTTTTGCAACTGAAGGAAAAAGACAAACACGCGATCCCTGAATGAAGGTTAGAAGAAGGAATGGATCAATCCCTCTTCTTCGGTCGTCTTCAAATATAGAATCCTAGAGCTAAGGTGAACAAAGAGAAAAAGGACATAGCTGCATTGATTGTGCACCTCGTCTATTATTTTATTTGGTCCATCCGAGTCGCTTGTTTTGTGAGTTTTCCCGGTCTTGGTGTTGATGACTTTAAAATTCGGGAGCACATGCCTTTGAAAAGTTTCCACAGACGTCAAGATGTTGCTCGCCATGGCGGTGCTCTTGATCATGATCGATTCTAAACTACGCAGGCGTCCACCGTAAGTTGACTCCTCATCGTCAATAGTTTTCTTCAATTTCTTGATCTCGGCCATGAGATGCTCCTTCTCACTGACAACCTTATCCTTATCGGCGATGGCATTAGCAAGACTTGAAGATGCAGGCTCTAACAGCGCCTTGACGCGCTCTATCTCTCCTTTCAACTTTTGTGTGGAAGCGTTCACTAGGGCGGACACTTCCACATCACGATGCGCTCGCAGTCTCTGGAGCTCAAGTCTCTGTTTCATTGGAATTTAACAGCAATAATGAGTCTTAATGAAACTTTCTGATGTGTGAACAGAAGGAATCCCGAATGTACCGGAAAATGAAAATCGAAGAAGATGCTACACTCACTTGATTTTTCTCGCGGTTGATTAGGTCATTGAGCTGAAAACGAAGAATATCGTTCTCCTGTTGCAGAGATTTCGCCATCATTTCGGCCTCCGCCGAACGTTGTTTGGAGGGCCTCATAGTCTGAAATCAATAAGACGAAAGCCTAATCAACATCCTAGCCTAAGTCCATGGCACCATCAAGTAATTGTTCGACAGAATGCACACATTCATGCTGCTATACACTGTGCTGCGCCGGACGACACAGCCAGGGCCACACCACTGAGAAGACACATGGAAGCAACGACTACTGTTGAACAGAAACCTGCAGCCCTAATCAATGTGAGTGGTTCCACGCTCAACCTTAAACTCCTCTATGCGACTCATGTCTTGTCCTGAATTATTGAAAGAAAACCAGCACAGATTACGCGCGCACCACTGGCTACCTCTGCCAATTTGGCTGGCCCGTAACCTATCTCCAAGGTTGATTCTGTTTGCATGCGTCTGCTTGTGTAAAGAATATCTGTTTTGAACATCGCTCACGGACATACATGACTAAACCTCCTCCCTGTAATAACTTTTGCCATAGCTTAAAACTCTGACGAGCTCGAAACGTTTGCAGAGAAATCGCTGCCATCGTCTTCATCACTTTGGTGTCACATCGCTTGATAAATTCAATACTCTTGATGGAAACTTTCCAGCGATCGCTAATTGTTTCCAGGTGACGCACTTCAAAATACTTTCCACATCTATTCGTTCAATTACAGATGCGTGCTTCTCCAGAAGGTCCAAATGCAAACTACCACAGCCAACTGGTTTTGACCTAGGTCCCAACTGTAAACTACCAAGGCATTCTTTCAACATTTGTAAACGAGCAAACTAAGAAACTCAACACACATCGTGCCGAATATGGAATCAGAGGAGTCAATTTCTCGGACTCGGATAAATATTAGCGTTATCAAGCCTCCGAACAACACAGAATTGTAGTGTCTCCCTGCTGAAACGCAAGCTTCGGGAAAGAATATTCCACACGCTCTCCTGCTGAACTTTGCAACGCAGTAGCGAGGTTCATTAGCAACCAACCAAACCACGTGACGATCATGTTCCTGTTCACACCGCAGCCGGATAGAAGCATTCTACACCTTCAAAGTTGGTACACAGTGCGTACAAGGACGTATAAGATAGGAAACCCTAATTCCAACACGTTAAAATCTTGGACAGTGAACATAGAGCACCCAAATTCCTTCTAAATTTTCCCTTCTATTCAAATGAATTTAGCGTGTCCCTTCTATTCAAATGACCTGCTTTGAGCATCATCCACAGTATCGTCCACCAGCCTTATTCTACGGGTGACGATGTAAGGGACATCTGGTTCTTCTTCTTCCTGATTAGTTCGTCCAGCAGATTCCTCGCTCTCGCCATCCTCGATTGGAATGGCAGTTTCGTCAGTCAGTCGAGCTCGACGTGTAACAATGTAAGGAACATCTGTCTCCTCGTCCAGGTTCTTCTGTTCTGCATACTCTGCAGTTAACCGTTGCTGGAAGACATCGTCCGTGCAGTTCAACATCCACGCCAAGCTGCAGTCTACGCCCTTCTCCACGGTCTCTTCATGTCGTGGTCGCACAATGTCTTCCAAGTTGTACAGCAAGTAAGCCGGAAACTCCACCACTTCCTCAAGCTTTCTTTCCATCTTCTCAACTAAGTAGTTCAAATTCGGCTTGAGGCTCTTTTCAATGCTGGCTGCCAGCAGTTGCGGACAATTCGTCACCATGGAGCCGACGTCTTCCGCTGAGAGCCCTGCTTGCCTTAAAAACTCCACTCTCGTAATTGCTTTAGAAGTGTTGATGACAAGGATTTGCGGGAGCTTGGCAATGACAGCTCCAATGACCTCCGTGCCTATTCCAACCTCCGATATCAGCCAGGCCAGTCTATCTTCCAGTTTCCGTTTCACGTCAAGGCTTAAAACGTCTGGAAACTGCGTTATCACATGGCTGATGGCATCTTTCTCCACTCCTAATTCTATAAGACTATCGACTGCAGGTCGCATTTGACCTGCTAAATCTAACCCTAAGAAATACGGACGCGTTTCTATCATCTTTGCAATTGCGGATTGAGGAATTCCAAAGCTTTGAAGGAAATCTACTTTCCGCTTAAGATTGTTTCCAACGCGCATACCTAAAATCTCCGGCAATTCCGTGAGAACGTAACCTATTCTCCGAGGGTTGACACCGAGCATTACGAGGTACGCAGTCGAAGTGCTGATGGTGCCTTCAATCTTGAAACCAAATATGTCGGGGTACCGTGTGAGAACGCTACCGATGTCAGCACGTTGGATGCCTAGCCCCTCAATGTACTCAACGTGAGGTTGCAAGTCAACCACTACACTAGAGTGAAGGATTTGTGGATACTTACGGATGAGAATCGGAAGTGATTTCGATGTCACTCCCAGAGACTCCAGATAAGTCAGCACCGGGATGAGGTTTCGCTTCACGCTGTATCCGAGCATGAGAGGGTAGTCGTTAATGTCCTCCACCGTGAGGCCAATCTTCTGCAAAAACTCAACACGTTCGCGAACGATCGCTAGGGAGGGAGGAAGATCAAGATCTTCGTCGAGATTCGTTGTATCAATTCCAACTGATTCGAGGTACTCTGTCACAGTTTCCTCGTCCGTTAGCTGTTTCTCATATTTCTCCACGGTTATGGCGGACACACTCGGCTCAGCAAAGTGGCCTGGTCGCAATGCAGCTTCAACTTGGAAGGCTGAAGCCTTTCGTGAAGAGCTCGAACCTCCGCCATTCCGCTCCGCTTCAAACCTTCCAGTTCTCCACCTAAACCCTAAACCCCTGAATTTGAACCTCAACGCAGAATTCGTAGAAAACTCTCTTGAAAGAACCGTAGCTGACGTTGGAGATGTAGAACCGGACTCCTGCGACAAGAAATTCGTAAAAGGCCATACTGGAGCGTGGCTTGCAGTAGCCATCGTCCTCATCATCCCTTAAGCCCGGATAGAAAATACTTACTCCGAGGAACTATCTCTTCCTCAATGAGCACGTTCAACTCCCATTGAAAACCTCCGGGCTAATTCCGAACAAGCGTTCTCCCAAAGGTTGGGCCGCAACCGTCGGCAAAAGCCTGAACCCTCATACAGACAGAGTACCAGACAACATCCGCACACTGTAATCCACCTTGGAACACTAAATTTGATGCAGAACGCAACTCACAACAGAATTGAAGCCGCCCAAATGGTTCCAGCAGAGACAATTCAGTGCAGGTCCTCCGAGAAACCTCACGTTCTTGTTATCACGTCGTTTATCTAAAAAGTCTCACCACAAAATGATTCAATCTCTCCCAAAGACAACAATGCAACAAGCTGACAGAAAATCTCTTGTTCCTTCCATCAAATTTTGCAAATTGAAATCTCCACAAAACAAACTCTGTCACAGGACTCTGTGGGCTGAAGCTTGCGCGGTAGCCATATCCACAAACCTGAACGAGAAGGCGACAATGGGGTCGGTTACTTGGAACAACTGAAGCTCACATATTGGATGAAAATCATCTAAGATAGGGCACCAATTCCCGTGACTTTTACTTAATTTGAGTGGTTAAAATGAACTATTATTAATTTAGATTTCTTCCTGATCCTTGTCTTCATCTTTTAGTGGATTCCATGAATTAAAATGTGTACTAATTGAATATATTATAAAAATAAGATATGGAAATAATTCATTCGGTGTTATTATTGTGGGGTGTATAAATTGAATGTTCTTGTGCAGGGTATGAATGATTGTTGTTCATCATTTTAAAGATGAAATATCAATTTATCAATCTTGTTTAACCCCAAAGAATCAAGACCATTTTTTTGTCAAAAACACTCAAAACTGCCATTTTTGTAGCAAAGAGTAAAAAAATTTGGAAATTGTTTTTTCTTTTTGCAAATCTAACTATAGGATCTTACACCTAACTAGTATGAGAATGTGTGGAAAAAATTTCAGAAATTTTGACTACACAAATTGCAAGATATATGCATTTAAAGTGAAAAAAACAAGTTTTTCAACACATTGCGGGACTAGATTTTTTGACTTTGAACCTTTTTAACTTAAATTTTTCTGCACTCAAAATTTTCATTCTTAAAAAAATTGTTAAGTAGAAGTAGGTATGAAATAGAAAGAAATTCTAAATTATTAATATCTTTAAAATGGAATTAAAACACATTAATCCCAATGATAAGATTGTTCTAAGAAGAAAAATAAACCAAGTGAAACTTTTTTTTTTTAAAATTGCAAAAATTGCATTAAGTGAAAAACAAGATAAGTAGCAACATGAAAAAACATTGAAAATCTCTTAGTAATATACTTAGTTTGTTGTTCCAAGGTTAGAATTTTGATTTTTCAAAATTTTGTCTTAAAGGTTTTGAGATTTTGAATTTTTTCTATTTTTCTATTTGATAATTAATTATTAATAAATGAGGGTCACTATTAGGTAGTAAAGAAAGATTTCTTCACATACCAAAGTCATTGCATCTAATTGTGAGCCCTTTCTAAAACCAACCCCTATAAATTATTGCCAAAAATGTGTTGCCTGTATTTATAAGAACTTTGGTTTATTGTGTGGTATACCTATTTTAGATACTTTGAAAGTTCATAGTTTATTTATACAATGTCCCAAAAATGTGTAAGACAAGAACTAAGATTGCATTTATGATTTCCAATAAGATCCAACCAAAAAAATTAACAATTTAATAAGAGAAGCATAATTGAATTGTTTATTGAGGTGCAATCAAATTAAATAAGAAACATAGTTCTCTCATATAATACAAGTTCTAAACTATACCCAATAGTCTAGGTCAACTAAAAATATTTCCAAATCTAAATGCAATGAATTATCGGATATTATTCTTGAGAATAAAAATAAATTAACAAAAAAATAAATTTGTCTATTTTTAATCCCTTAGTGTTTCAATGTGCAAAATCTAAACAATGGACAGAGAAGTTCTAAGGACTTTTTTTACCATAGAACTTTTCATTCATCCAAACCAATGCTAAGGGGTTAAGCATGTGCCAAATTTAATTAATAATTCAACACCGAATGTAGGGTATTTGGACATGGGTGACTTTTCATTCCACGGGAATGGGGTACTAACCTTGGGCCGTGCGCACAGACGTGCTCACACAGAAGGTTTTCTGGAAGGGTAGGGGGAGACGAGCCTGCTTCCCCATTCCAACGGAATGGCAACGCATCGGTAAGCGCAGCTGATGGAGCTATCTTCAGATTCTCTCCAATGTCGGTAATTGATTTGCAGAGTTTAGTTTACGGGAACAGATTCTGAATTTTGAAGCAGGCGCTGCAATTTTGAAACCCCTCTGTAGTTGAGGTTGATGGGGATATGTTTAGCGTCGCCATTCTTCTCACTAATGCTGGACTGGGTTCAATTTCGAGACTTCAATTCAATTCAATTATAGGTTCCTTACTTCGTTCTAGTCAATGCAGTGTGTCAATTTGACGAAAGATTTTCGTAATTCTGTATGCACCATGCCATCCGCAATCATACTGTGAGGATTAGGGTTTCAGGATTCGGGAGGTATTTGTTTCTCAGTTTCTGTCTTTCTTACTACTTCGTTTGAGTCAATGGAGAAAGTGAATTCTTGAATTTGAGTGATTGGGTGAGTGATTCTGACGTTTGGTAAATACACTCGTCTGTGTATGGCATCAGGAATTCGAATTTTGAGGATTAGGGTTTCAGAACTGAATTCCGAAGCAATGTGCTGTGTTTGGTAATAAATTGCGAGAAGGGGAGTTGCTGCGGACAAAGTGAACAATGAAGCCAATTCTCCCGTCGCAATTTTGGAACGAGGAAGTGAGTTCGTCGAGATCCCTCGATGGAGTGGCTCACGCCTTGCGTGCGGAGCCTCCGCCTTTAGGGTTGGTGGCGGGCTCTCGCCTTTCCCGGTCGCAGCAGTTGCTCTTGTTGCAGCGGTTTCTCGGGATTCCTTGCACGCCCTCCTTTGTCGTGGATGCTGACAATAAGGGTGGATTGGTGCTCGACCGCGTCCTGGGGAGCACTGGAGGCGAGAATTGGTGAGCCTACGCTTTGTCAGTTCTTTTGTTTTCAATTTTGTGGCTTCGTCTCAAAGTTCATCTTATCTGGTCGAATTCCGTAGCTCTTGCTTGCTCGTCTTTTTCTTTTCAAGTTGTAGTGACCAATATCTAATAGTTTTTGTGCATTCAACCTCTTTGCCGTGTGAAGTATAGAGATTGGTTTTGTAAGGAAATTGTCTAAAATGTGGGTATGGACCGACACCAGACGCATTCAATAATGACCAAACGCATGAAACTATTGCGTTTGGCTCAACCTTTTCATGATATTAGAGGTATCCTTAAACTCATTCCAGTGCATTTAGGGTGAATCTAATAAATAATGGCGAATGCCGGCTGGCAAGCTTTTTTGGTGTTTCAATTTCGAATTTGAAATAGTGTTGAATTTTAGGATCTCTATTGTCAGCTTTAAGTACAAGGTCGTGTTGTGACCACATTTCTATTGTGGTCATCTGCTAGAGGTCTCCCATGCATTTGGTGTGAAACTGGGATTTGGGGCTACAGTAATTGAGATTTTGAGTTACAACAGACTGTGAATCTGGGACAAATCAAGAGATAGTGGTGAAGTGACTTAGCGCCTTTAGGAAATAGGAAATGCTACTTTTCGGACGGGGCCATTTAGAAATTTTGCAAAGAATGTGGTCACAACATTATTGACATTATGTTGACTTTAAAATATATTGTGCCCTCAGTAGATGTGTGTGGTGACCATTTTGAATACACTTTGGGGTGACCAATTGCTAGATGCTTCTCACATTTGCCTACGCGTGGAAAAAAATTGGGTGCAGGTGGGCCACACTAACTGGTCGGGTACGGCCGCAACGAATGCTTTTAAGAGAGGATCAACAAGAGAGTCCGAGAACCAGTGTGAGCGGTGAGACATCAACATCGACTTCATTTGACAAATTGAAAGAAAGTGCAAATCGCTTCTTGGGCAGCTCTTTATACGCCCTCTGCTTCCGATCAAGGCTTCAGCTAGGATCCAGAACTACTCTCAGTAGCACCTCTGAGCTTGATAATCTGGTTCGCCAATCGGTTGCTGATCAACAAGCTGGTGAAGGAAAATTTCGGGTTCCCTGGAGAGGTCGCGTTGCACTTCGTCATAAGGTCTTTCGAAATTTCTTCTCTTTATTTAAGGATGGCCACTTATTGTGAGCTTTGCAATTCGTTTCCTACGCAAGCCCTTAAACATCATGCATGTTTTAAAGTTCATTAAAAAGTTCACCTCTTTTCTTTGCATTTTACAAAATCTCTTTTTGGAATTTATAGTTTATCCTTAAATAAAGTTCAATATTTGAAGTTATTTGTTATTATTACTTGAAAATTGTACATTAAAATTTGAAGTTCATAATGATTTTTAGTTTTTCTTGATTCTGCATGACTAGATAAAGATTACATTCATGAAATCATGCGTTTTGATGCACTTAGAATAAAAAATCATCACTATTGAGAAATCTCTTGAATATAAGAATATTCAAAATTCTCACTTTTAAGAAATTGCGTTTTTCAAGGCTTGTATCTCACTTGATTTTGTTCATTTAGTGATTGGAAAACTCCGATAGATGAACAAATAGATTTTGATTGGGTCCGAATTTTCTGAATTGACTGAATTTCATTGTTATGAAGAAAGGTTGAATATTCTGGATTTCACTTAATTGGACTGCTTTTTCGCTAGCTGGTTTTGCGGGGGGGGTTCAACATCCTGTATTCTTGAGCTGTAATTGAATAATGTTGGAAAAACATTCAAATTGATGCCAGGCTTGAAAGCGAGAGCGTTTGCAAACGCTAATCTTTATAACAATGCTGAAATTGACTCTAAATTTGAGTTCTGTAACTTGAGAAGCCCCCTTTGGGGGGCATGTAGGGTTTAGCCTTGGGATCATTCATGTGTACTTACTCTTCCTCTGGTTTTCGCAGTTGGATCAACACCAAATTCTTTTGGAAAGTGCTTATCATGAATGCTACGTTGATCGTGAATCGGGCTACTGGGATGTACCGCAAACTGTTTCCCTTGATATGGCCTCGCGCGGGGCTCCTGGAGGCCTTCGGTACCGGCTTGGTGTCCATCATAGTGCAGGTGCTCCTCAGAGGTGCGGTGGCGACGACAAGGCCCGGAAAGTTCCATCAGGGGGGCTCCCTGGGTTGCGTTTTCAAGCTGGTGCTTCGATGGAGAAGTCTTTGGATCTCTGGAAGGCCGATCCAGGTTCAAATAAGTCCTATAGTTTTTTCGAAGCTCGGCCCTGCATCTCTGTTTCAGGCGTGCTAGGTATGCATCGATACATCAATTCAGATGTTTGTTTTGTTATTGCACTGTAAATCTCTTTGACCAGGGATGGGTTGTTTTGGGTATCATGGAGGGGGTGTACAGATTGAAGATTTCAGGTGGTTTGGATCTACAGGGTGAAAAGTTTTGAAAATTATGGAAATTTGAAAAGTAAACCGAAAATGGGATTTTTTGTGGGTTAGATTGTGGGGCAGATGGAGTGTGCTATAGTAGTGGCAAATGACATATGTCAAACTCGTATCATACTTAGAATCGCATTGTTTGGTTGAGATTTAGAATGATGTTTTTTGTCTTGCCTCTTGAATCCCTTCTGGCTTGTTTTTTTATCAGTGGGCTGCCTTTCATTGTCCTTGAGGGTTGTAATGGAACTCATTGTACTGATATTGATGGTATGTCCGAGTTATGGGCTAGTTCAATGATGATATAAGGTAGGACCCAGTCCTTCTGGGTTTTTCTTCATTAGAACGGAAATTTTAGGGTGGGGTGATATCGTATGAATAAGTTATGAATTGTTCAATTTTGAATAGTAGGGTCCCAACCACAAGCGTATACTATCCTTGAACCATGAGCATTGCATTTACGGTGTATCTCACGGAAGCATCTTTGAACCTAGAAGCATCTCATTTCTTACAAGTCACATGTTTGAATGACACTTGCGTTATAAGTGGGTGACATTTCAACCCACGGGGAAACATCACGTTAATGGGATCCCTACCTTGATTGAACACGTCATATTGTTATTGATGGGATGCGGGTTTTGTTTAATAATAAGTTATGATTCCGGGACTCATGATCATACAATGGTTGCGCCGTATTTTGTCATACAGGGGGCTTAGTGTGTGCAACATTGGATCCAACCATCGGGAGAAGAGTATCACGGGTTTTAGTGGAACCTTTCCGGCGTCCCACTGGTTCAACCAACAATCAGTCTGCAACGCCAGCATTTAGCGATCCCCGGTACTCTACAGATCTGTTTGCGTCAGCAGGCTTCAACGCCCAGTTTGGCCAATTTGAAAAGCATTTCCTCGATTTCACAAAAGTGGGGGTCCGGGTTGACCTAGGGTCGGTTTCAGCGGTGAAGTCTACTATCTCCTCCAAATCAGACCATGGGGAGCTTGGAGATACTGGCAATGAGCTTGGGCACCCTACTCTGGCTTTGTCTCTTCAACAGCAGGTACTGCTTGTTATTGTGGTCTGGGTTGGTTTTCTTGAATGAATATGCTTCTGTGTGTTTGAAGAGTCTAGCTGGGATGCTAGTGTTCTTTTCTGCAGTTTTTCTCTTGAGTTTCAGCAGCGCTCTGTTTGCTCTTTTCTTAATTCAAGAGAGGTCAGATGTGGATAGTTTAACAAGAAACCAACCCCGAATGCACCACACAACCATATTATGGTGTCAGCTGTCTTTGAGAAGAGATTCTTCATTATTGAAAATTTTCTTGTTTTCCTTCATAAATCCACTTTTACACTTTTACTAGGACATGAGACATTGTTAATCGAGATAGATAGTCAAACTTTTCAATGTTTCAAATAATTTAATTTCATCTCAGTGCTAGAAATGCATGAATTGGAGAGAGTTTGATGTTCTTTGCATCAATTTCCATCATTTTTTGACCGTATGGTAATAGCATAATTTTAATTAATCAATTCTAAAATTTTAAATCTTAGAAATGGTGTTTTTTTTCCCATGATTTATTAAAAGTTAATGCGATTGTCTTGATTTGACACAGAATTAACACTTTTTTCAACTTTGACAATGCCCTGAAAGTCCTGTGCTTGCGTAGGACTAATTGTACCTGACTGACTGACCTGAACCTTCTCCCATGCCAGGTGCTTGGGCCCCTCCGGGCACGCGTTGATTCCCGTATCTCTGTTGATCCATCGAATTTGAAACAGCAACCGTATTTACAAGAGATTGTTTGTGGCCTAGACTATCCTCTGGAGGCCACTGGTGCTTCTAAGCTCTCTGTTTGGTACTCTCCAACCAGGCGGGAAGGCATGGCTGAGTTTCGAGTACTGGAAAGATGATTTTTTTTAATCTTACTTGGCGTCTCTCTCACGCATTCTTTTGTTCTTTGAGGTAAGAGTAAACGCTACTTGCAGCGAAATAGGTCAAGGGATGGTCGTGACTGATCTCGGATTAAGGTAGAGGTTTCTGATTCGTCACTTTAAGCATTTTAAACAAATTGTAGGAGTTTGGATTTCTGGGAAAATCAGTATAGAGCTGTGGAGAAATCATTGGGTGGAGGAGCCAAGCCAAACCAAACCATCTGTGGTTTTATCAGATTTGTATCAGTATCTATGAGTTTTTTATGCAATCATTCAAAGTGGGTGGTTTGATCAGATTTGTATCACTATCTGAGTTTCTTATGCAGTCATTCAAAGTGGGAGGTTGTAGGCCACCAAAAGTGACAGTACACAACATCATTTCCATTAAAGATTAATGGTCATTATTATTTAGCCAAGGCATGCTTGCAATGCAACCAACTTGCTAATTGAAGGTCAACCAAGTACATGAATAGATGAGTTGCTATTGGTAATAATGGTGAATAGAGGTTCCTAACAAATTTAGTATTCTCTATTGTAATGTCTTGTAACTCTTAGAAGATGCATCTATGTTTGTTCTCTTGTTGTCTTTCTTATCTTTTGATGATACTTTATAGGGAGTGATATTGTTGGTATGATATTACATCATATTACATGATTATTTTGATTGTGGATTTTGGGATCATATTTCTCATATTTGCATATGCAAATTTAGCTCCATTTTTTAGATGATGGATAGCAATGTATCTGCAATAATAGTTGTAAGCAAGTGTTAATCCAAAGTTCCAATGAGAACTTAGATCTTGAGATTTGCTAAATTACAAATGTGTGCAATGATTTTCATAATCAAAGTTATTAAACAATACAAATAAAATGTTCTTATTGATGCTACTATTGGAGTACCATTTATACTATTTGATGTATGGTATACTTTTCATATCATTTATGCTATTAGTTTATAATATACCATTCATAAATCAAATGCTAATTTGAACATCATTTGTGGTGTTAGTGTAATGTAGCCATGTAGCCAGTTTATAAAAAGAAAGTAACAAAATTTTAAAAAATCATTAATAATAAATATGAGGTCTTATAGAAAGTGATAAAAATTAGAAAAATCCATATGTAAGATTTTATGTGTTCTAAATGCATTTTATACATGGTGGATTAAAATATGCAATTTAAATTTTACATTCTTGATGAGGAATTTATTTTGTACCTTGCAATCCCATACCCAATGATCACAATTAACATCTATTGAAAATGCCACGTTTGTTAATAAATTGTCATTGCTTGCAATAAATTGTGGTCCACATGAAAACATCATAATTTTTAACATGATAAAATGAGAATAAATAAATCCTTTTCAAGAGTGCATTTTGCAATATCTCCTTTCTATATCTCTCTATTAAATTGATATTGTCTATTGAACCCAAATTGTTCAAACTTTGTTTGAATAAATTGCTAAGGTATCATTCCATTCAAAGCCTTCTTTTGTATGATTTTTGGCCTATAAGTTTTTGTGGTTGCAAGGTGGAAATAAATCAAAGTTGTTATCATTCACTTTCCCTTGATTTTTTCTCTAATGTAATTTCTTGTGTCCTTGATCGTAGTGTATTCTTATCATGCCTTCATCTGTTCTGCAATTTGTCTTGGAAAAATCTTAGTAAAGGCATGTTTTTACGCTTTCGCTTATTAATCCAATATTCACAAATGATATTTTCTACGTCATGTGTAACTAGATTTTGAAATAAATTTGATGCGATATCCAAAAGATCTACATCTGGTCCCACATGTTGTTGATGCAAGTATGCCTTCTTTTCTAGCTTGTCCATTAGTCTTTCAAAGGTTTCCTCACTAATTCGTAGATGCTTTCTTCCTCCTTTACTTGCTCCTTCACTATTGATTTGACCTAGCCATTGCTCATCTTCCGAGTCCATATCATATGCAACTCTTTGAAATGCCCTTTCTACTTCGTTTTCCATCGTTTGAATATATTTGAAAGGTGATCGTTTAAAGCAACCATGTGATTTGTTTTGCGGAAGTTCGTCAATGAATCTTACACCAGGAATTGAGATTTCTAAATGTAATGGTTCCGTAACATTTTTCTTGTAACATTCTTTGTGCAATGTTTTGAACACTTGCCATTGCTTAATGTCATCAAACTTCAACCTCCAAATATTTCTTTTACCAATCCATACAATATCATCTTGACTTTTAATTGGACGTTTAATGGTTTCTCGCGTTACCTTATGTGAAAATACATTTTCTCCAAAAATACAAATGAATAACATCCAACCATTTCCATAATCATATTGAAGCTTAATACTACCTTCATGTTCTTCAAACCTCTTATTATCTTGCATTAGGAGGACAGTTGCTTTGCATTCTTCAAAAACAAAATTTGAAGATGTATGATTGATTGGTTTTTTGTTATCCATCTATATCACTTTTTATGGCAAAGAAATGTGGTTTCAAAAAGTTGATCCTAAATTGTAACAATATTTTTTGTTTCTACTTTAAATCGAATTTCTTTTTAAAGGTTTAGTTGTCATGGAGTTGTAACAATAACATTATAAATTGTGTGAATTACACTCTTATATATATTCTTTAATAAAAAGTAAAAGTAAAAATAAAAGTAAAAAAAATGTAAAAGTGAAATGAAAATAAAAATAAAAATAAAATAGAAGTAAAATGAGAATAAGGTAAAATAAACATTTTTCAATTTGAAAAATAAAATAGTTTTTTTTATCCCTTAAATGCAAAAGGTGGCACCATATTTTAGAGTTTACAAAAATTAGAAGTTAAATGTAAGATTATCAAATTTGTGTTTTTATTATTATTGATGAGAACATCTTTTTTGTCTATATATTAAATCTTAATTTTGAAAAGGAATGTTTATGATTTTTCTATTCAAAATTTGGTGCAACAGTATTTACTGCAAATTTTCATTTTTTTCATGTTAAGAATTGTGCCTCAAATACACTAGGGGAAAATCATATTAGAAATTCATTTTAAAAAGTTGCAGATTAGATTTTGAAAAGTTGTAAATAGATTGTAGTTATAAATGTTATGTCTTTTAACCCATTGGATGTTTTTTTGGACCTTGTTAACCCAAACTATGGGGAATGTGGAAATGGTGCCACATTTGCAGTTTAATGTGGTCAAGAGACTGCTACATCAAATAATAATATTTAATTATTTAAAAAATCATTTTAATAAAATAAAATCATTTTTTAAATATAATATAATTTTAATATTTAAAAATATTTATTACTTTTTATTATTTAATAATTTGACTACTTTGCCATAATTTATAGTAAAGAGAACAACCTTGAAATGATCTCTTAGAGGCTTAAAAAAACATCTAATGTCAATTTTAAATTTGACTACTTCTTAATATAGTGCATGACAAGAAACAATTAGAATAATTATAATGATTCCAATATAATAATTAGCACAAAAATTGTAATTTGTGTCTTATAATTTTAAAATTATTTTTTCTCATATTCATACCTAAAATCATGATTCATGTTATAAAACTATCTAAATTTTTGTTGTATCTTATTGGAATTCAAAACAAAATACTAAATTTTCTTATTAGCATGCATTTTTTGAACACCATATCATAAGCTATGAATTTTCAAAGTTCATAGTTCTTGAAATCATCCCTAGGCCTTCATAAATAAAGAGTGTAAAACAATTTAACTCCTAAAGGACCAAATAAGCTCAAAATATGGTTATTTGGGCATAATTGTATTCATGGACACCAATTGAAAAAAAAAATTAAACCCATAGGTACCTACTCGAAATCCCATTTGTCCCTTCAATGACAATGGTCTTTTAGGGGTTAAGCAAGAATACCTATACATGACCTTTTCAAGTTTGGATATCTAAGGTAAGGTGATGCATCCATTGATCATTGCACATATTGAGATTAATTAAATTCATAATTTTTATTTTATTTTATAATAAAATGACAAATCAGAGAATTTTTACATATATTTTGACCATCTCATTTTTCAAGGATGCTACTGTCAACATGAAAATGCAAGCGTGTGAGCCTTGAGCATATCTATAAGTAGATATCCTATAACCATTGAAAGTGTTTATATAAAAAAAAAACCTATAATATAGGTATCTATAATATAGTTATACAATAATAATGGAAGGTTTTATAATATAGACACCTATAAGATAGGTGTGTAGTCTTCTAGACTCATAGGCTCACATTATCGCAACCCTCTCTCATTTTTGAGGAAAAAAATGGCACATTATAAGTGTTCAAAGCAAAAATACATAGCAATCAATTGTTGTCTACAAGAGCGAAGGGACTATTCTCATCTATTTGGATGCTAATATGACTCTTTTAATTCCCTACACAATTCCAATGGTAATCCAAAAACATCCTTTAAGAGTGTAGGATAATGAATGAATCTTTTATCATGCATAGAAATCACATGATGGCATTCATTGAATTCATAAAATCATAATTTTTTCAACTTAACCCTTAAGTTCCTTGACTGTGTTTTCACCAAAAATGTTGCAAAACTGCCATTTCTATACAAGTACCAAATTTTGGAAAAAAAACATTTTTGGACACATAAAACCATTAGATCTTTTAGTATTCTAATTTGAGAACATGAGGAAAAAATTTCAGAAATTTCTACCACATGGATTGCAAGATATTAGCGTTTCAAGTGACAAAAATATTTTTTTGGCCCTTCGAAAAATGGGCAACTGCACTTCACAAGGTCACATTGGTATGAAAAAATGTCCAAAGTGGTGGTGCTTCTTTGGATTCATTCTTCAAGGCAAGTTGGCTTTATGCTTGAAAAATTTCAGATCATTTGGAATTGTACAACATATAGGAAAAAAATAGTAAGTAGAAAAAAATAGATAATGATTCAAAACACTAAATTATTGACAATTTATTTATGGAAATGAAAAATGCCAATCCCAATGGTTGTAATGTTGTAATTAAAAATCTACAACTTCTTTTTTAATTTTTTTCAATTTAAAATTGAGTTAAATAAAGGACTTTAAAGTTTATTTTAGAGTACAAAATCCATAACTTCCACAAACTAAAACTCCTCATAACTTTTGATTCATTGATCAAAATGGAATGATTCAAAGCTTTTCACATGTATATAAATCTAGAAAATCAATTTCAAGTTTTTGTCTTTAGAGAAAGTGATTTTTTTGATCTGCCCAGACTATCCATTTACAAAAAAAGTAACATATCACACCATAACTTTTGACTCATATTTTCAAATGTCATGAACTTTAGTGCACATGAAAGATATTCATCCACATCTTCTATTAAAATTTGGACCAAAAACATAGAAATCTCCAATCACGCGTACCTACCTAATGTTGCCAAATTTAGCAAGATGGTCCTTTAGGGATTAATTCTAGCGCTTTCAATCCTAATTTCACATGAAGTTGTAAAAATGCAAACCTCCATATAATATTTACTACATTAAGATTGCATTTGGACTCAGAGACTTTTGGATTTGCCTACTTTGCTAAGTATGGATGAAAACTAAATTATTCATCTCCAAATGAATAATATGAACTCTAAATTTTGTACTACCTTTGTCCCAAAATGATCTTGTTGGACAAAATGTTCTAGATTAAGGTTAAAAATAACATTTGAAAAATCAATTTTGCACTATAAGTAGAGTTTAGTGTACTCTTAGCATTCTAGAATTTTTTTTCAATTTTAAGAAATTAGTTTACTATTTTTAAACAACTCCCAATTAAATGTCTACCTTTGCCATTTGAGGGTAGTATTTTGGATCCAAAAGTGCAAATTTGAAGGTTAAAATTAGGAAACAAAAACTTTTAGTAAAAATATACAAGACTATAGAGAAATTTTAAAAGTAAAGTGTTCACCTTTATACTACAAGGAAAAATGGTGTTTTAAGTGAGTTTTTAAGAATAGCCATAGAGATAAGATTACAAGTAATGACCTTTAAGGAGATTTTTAATAAAATATCAATAGAAATATAATTTTACTTGACATTTTTCATCATTCTTCTTTTAAATATAATTTTTAGAGATTAAATTTTTTGGGCCTAAAAATTTACACATATATTCTTTTGAATCCTTATAAATTATCCATATTTTATTTCATTTTAAAAAGTTATTCCAAAAGTCATAATACTCACTAAAATAGTGACCAATTTGAGACAAAAATGGTAGGTGTTTCTTGCAACAACCCTTATACAAGATGTATACCATTAGAACATGAGTTTGTAAAAGCCTATTGTTGGTTTTTAGTACACCTAGATACAATAATTTAAAAATTCGTAACTTATTGATACAATGTCCAAACAATACACACTAAAGTGCATGGAAATCTTCCTTTAGTTGCCTATAAGGTCCAATCAAAAAATAATTTACATCTAATTATAAAACCTAAAGTTAGTTATAATTATTGATGATTATAGGTAAAATAATGTATGATTCTTTAGTAGTTGCATACTGAGAGAAATTAAACTTCTTTAGTGTGTTTACAAGCATACAAATGGTATCCACCTTAAACCACCAAGTTGTGCCAAATTTGATCCACCAATGGTTAAGTTTGGCCACCATGTGGATCTTTTTCTGAGTCGTTTCTCTAGTCTAGGTACCCACCATTTCTACTACACCACCATATCTACGAGTGTTTACAACAAACCAAATATGAAAAAGACTCCAATGTTTGACATGCAATGCAATGTTATGTGTCGATGCAATTACTACATCTTTTGAGAACATTGTGTAACACAATGTCCTCAAACTTTTTTTTAATGCAATTCAATTTATTTACACCCTATCCCACCCACTCAAAAAATTATTTTAAATTGAATTGAATTCATTCATCCTCTATCCCAACCCTATTTGTAATTTTCATAAGGCAATTTGTGTGACATTTGGTATGGTATATATCCTGAATGCCATATTTATATCTATATCTCAATCCTATATCCATCTTACTATCCGTATATCCTTTTCTATATTTGTATCTGAAGTTTGCATTCCTAGCCTATATCCATATCTATACACATACAATATCCTTATTCTATATTTGTATCCGTATCCGTATCCCAAGTGTTTTTTTTAAGATCACGAGCATTGGAGAGGGGGATTTTTTTCTAAACAAAGAACAATGGCTCCTCCGTTTTGAAAATGGAGGGTGTGTGGAAAACAGGACGGTTTGCATTTTTTTGCCATATTGTAGAGAGTATAGTTACATGACGCACTGAGAAATCACGCCTCTGCCTGTCTTCTTTTTTTGGTAGCTTTTAGTACCTCTCACGCAGATGAGTGAGTTTAAGATTGTGCACCAAAAGAGTATATTCCCTCTGTCCCTCTAAAAATCTCCAAATCAGGCACAATTTGTGTCCAACTAATAAGTTCCGTTTACTGAGTTTGACTGTTGAATGACCTTGTGGGGGCAAGTGGCAAGCAATCAAGGAGCATTCCTCTCCTAGCAAGCTTGGCCTTACCCATATGCGGCTTGTACTTGCTGCTTCCTCAAATTGACGATGGATTTGGTGGGCGACTTGGGACAGAGGGAGTAGCTAACTAGCTTCCATTTCAATAGGTGTGAGGCAGCTCCTGTAGAATGTTGTAACCTATTATTTTCAGATATCCAGAGAAATCACGCCAAACAAAACTCTTGCAATGCAGACACAAGAAGCACCCGCAAATATTTTACATGTGTTGGAACCTCTTCTCGAGCGTAATTACAATGTTTGTATTGATTTGCGATTGAACGCAACTGATGCACATTACTGTCGTTATGTTAGAATTTCGACTCGAGAATTACAATGGCTCATATTCCTATCTTGAGTATATATATGTTTTCAACTGATAAGGTTGCAGTGCTTACGGACCTTCGATTCACAGATGTAAAAAGAAGCTAGTAGCTGCGCAGATCAAGAGTATATTACCAAGAACTCACAATGTTTGTATTGATTTGCGAATGAACTCAACTGATGTTTGTTACTGTCGTTACAAGTGTTAGAATTTCGACTCGAGCATTACCAACAATGCTAATATTCAGTTTGCTTCCAAAGCTAATCTATTGAGTGTGTTTTCAATTGATGTACCTGTGCTTCCCTAGTTCCCTTCTGTTCACAGTATGATGTAAGAAGAAGTTTGCAGTTACGCAGATCAAGAGTACATCAGTTTGCACAGATTAATGTAAGAAGAAGTTTGCAGTTACGCAGATGAAGAGTACATCAGTTTGCTATCGAGAAAGAAAATTTGAATGTGGTCGGACCGGGCTCGTTCTGAATCTTTGGTATCACGGCAATTGAAAAATGGAGTCATAATCACACGTCCAGAATCGAAACCAATGGCATGGGTATTCGTTTTGGAAAACAGCAGGGGAATTGAATTCAAGCGGCAGGCAAGGTCGAGCTATGGAGGAGCACCAATGGCCACTGTTTGGGCAGGGCAATCAGTGGGGACGACTGCCAAAAGGGCGTTTCCGTTGCTCTGCCTGCTGTTGCTATTACGTTGCTGTTGCTGTTGCTGTTGCTGGGACACCGACCTGCGCTGGCTAGCTTCAAAATTCGAAAAGAAATGAAGTCATGTCCTCCGGCAGAGTAAGCAGCTTGCATGTTCCACGAGACGGACAAGCAGAGCACGACAAGGACGTCCCAGCAGAGGCACGGTCCCAGCCAGGCAGCAGCTTGTGTCCTGATCTGGGATTTGAGGTCGCCAGATAAAGATTTTCTTACTTCTATTTTTCTCACTGTCTCTCACTTTGGAAACGCAATCCCAGAGGCGTCAATTTAACGAAATTGACGTTCTCAACTTCCAAGTTTAACTTTTGTAAAACATTGCTTAGCAGAGCATGTAGCTCTCTAAAAATTGTTGATAGGTTCAATGGAAGAAATCATTTATTGTGTGAGCTCGATCGGGAGGTTTCACCTTCTCACCCTTCGGAAGAACATTCAAGGTTGATTTTTTGGTACTTGCAGAATGTCACCAATTTAACGAAATTGACAATGTGTGTGCTTGAATGAAGGTGCCCAAGCAGTGGAATATATCTTCACACAAAGGTCTGATTTGAGGCCACAAACTAGGAGTGGTATAGATTTGGGGTTTAGGCCACCCAGCTTTAAACCTTGCATGGCCTAAAACCCAAAGATGTACATATCTATACCTACCTCAGTTTTTAGATGTACAAAACATCAATTTTGTTAAATTGGCGATATTCCATAACCTTGGCGCGATTCAAGCCTAAAACCAAAATCTATACTTTTCTTAGTTTGTGGCCTGAAAGTAGACCTTCCCATGTGAAGATTATGACACAATGTTCAGCTTGTGGAATATCGCCAATTTAACGAAATTGAAGTTACATGTCCTTAACCTATCTTAGTTTTTACATGAACATGTAGAAGTATGTCACAATTTTTGGAGTCGGAATTATGCTAGTTTAACGAAATTGACGATATTCCTTCCTAGATACCAGCCTCTCTCTTCCAAGTTATGATGAGTCCATATACAACTCGTACACGACCAATGTTATGTTTCAAGCCACACCTTACACAATCTGCACAACGTCAGAAATTCATGAAGGGTGCTGCCACAAGATATATGTTTTGGCAACCGGCAGTGAAGAAGGATCCTGTTGCGTGCAGATGCGGTCAAGTAAAATGGATCGATCCATTTGTCATGCAATCCGCTGAGGACACAATGTGATTCAAAACTCTTTTCTGAGGACCTCAGAAACAACATTTCAGAATTCTCCTGCACCGTTGGCGCAGCACACTTTTCACTCTAACTAATGGAATAATGGATGTAGTGAAAAAGTCGGGACCTGAGCCACCACTAAATGTCAAATACCGGCACACATTACACTCAAGCCTCTTTACAATAACCTCTCAAAACACCTTAGAATTAATGCACAATTGACGTCAAAGGATGGGAATATCGCCAATGTAACGAAATTGACGTTTATTGCTATGATACCGGGAATATCAGTACTTGTAGCAGACTTTTTACCATTTCGACTATGGTTATAATTGAAAAGTAGGGACCCAGATGGTGAGATTGAAGAAGTCTTACGTGTGCATTCAAAAACTATTGTGAGAATTCCAGAACAGCCAGAAAGATGTGGTAAGCGCAACCGTCATCACACATTTTAAACAAGATTTTTCAATTTATTTCGAGACATACAGAATAACGAATCTATGTATGCCGAACTCACGCATCTAAAGAACAGAATAAGTTGGCATCTGATTTTGTTGCAGTTTTCGTAGGAACTTTGCACTCTCAAGGAGCTCCCCAACACCTTTGGAAAAGGAATCTCGATGTACACAATTTTGAGCTGGGAGATACAAAGACATTGGCTACACATTAAGTGTAATACATTCTTCCCGTAGTGAATATCAGACTTCTTGTGGATTCATTTGCTATCTACAGTGCAAATGAAAGTCACTTGAAATAAAGCCTTGCAAGCAGATCCTGCAAAACTCCAATAGCTGTAGAAATTATATCCCGTTAACAGGGCTACCGGTGCATTAAAATCATGCGGAAACTTTCAAGTTGGCTGACTAGCTGATGATTGACGTAACGGCGTGTTGTGAGATCTGAACCCAAGTACATTCTAGGAACACAGCAAAGCTGGATGACCTTGATATCCCAACTCTCACTGAAAACCGAAACTAGCATCCCAGTTAGATGCATTTAAGGTGATAATCATCACCAGTGATTAAATATTGTCCAGTTCTACATAATGTGAAGAACACGAGAATATTTCAAGCGACTGGAGATGGTTTACTTTATGGTGTGGTAATCAATGTGACAGTGCTCAGCTATTGATTCGGCATAGCTCCTCCCTTGCTCCTGACAAGCATCCTCACCCCCATTACTGGTGTGGTGTAATTTTTAGCTACTTGTGTGTGCAAACTAATGAATGATTTGCACACACAAGTAGCTAAAAATTACACCAAACAAGTAATGGGAAGAGCTCCATTGTGTTCAATAATAAAGAGTTACAAGGGCCCGCAGTGAAGTTCACACAAGAGCCATCTACAATGAGAGGGAGTCACTGCCGTTTTGCACTGAAATCAAAACAAACAAAATAATCACGGCTGTATACCAGAAGCACGCAGAACAACTCAGAAACAGGATAAGGTCGAATCATGTACACGAAACAAGACGCGACACAGGTCATTCAATTCACTGAACATACCAGGTTTGAAACCAATTCACTGAACATACACAGGCCACAAGTCAAACGCTGAAGGAAGGTCATTCAATTCACTGAACATATACCAGGTCTGCAACATTAAAAATCGATGTTAAATCGTTATCAAAAGCAAGCCATGTCACAATCTCTTATCGTGGCACGTCACACAAAAACGTCACACCAAGGCAGGCACTTGAAAAGCTAGCTAGAGATCAACTTGCGTGAGCCTCTGATACTCTCTAAGCCAACCGCGCCTTTCACAATCACGATTGCGCCACTAGTATGCCGATACACAGTTCTATATATCAACAGAAACGGCCGGGGGCACACCATGCAAACTCTGTCACGAGTTTCGCAACGTTGTAACAGTGAGACAACAAAATTAAACCAAAACCTATTATCACAGGCGACAGCACCACGTCCGTAGTTGATATAAAAACAAGCACATGGCAAGAGTCAAAGGTGAGAAACCCGGCCATTATTCAAACGAACATGATTACAGTACATTACTTGCACCCTGAGCAGGCCTGTTGCAATTCCCGAACGTGTACATCATGCAATACGACGACGTTTATGAAGCCATTTAATTGAAGAAGAGAGTTACAATTTTCAACGAGTTTCCAGTTTTAATGAGGGGTCCTGACTGACTGTCCCTCCTCCCCAAGAAAGGCCTAGTCTAGTCTAGAGAAGTATCAAGGATCAATGTCTCGATCTCCAGTCAAGGCTGTCATTATGTGGAAACTGACCCTCGCGGGGGAGAAAGAAAGAAAAACAACGGTATTGACCCACTGACAACTGGAAGCTAGCGAGAGCCCGGCCTTCAAATTATTAACTTCCTCTCCTCGGCCCGCAGGATGAGCTAGCTGCTCTGTCTGCAGCAGCTGCAGCAGGAGGTGATGATTGCTGCTGCAAAAAACGATAGAGTATCTGAGTTGGTTGAACTTTTGTTAGAAGGAGTACCGGCGCGACTAGTTAGTGCACCCACATTAATTAACAGTCTTAGAGAAAAGGACCGTCACTAGTATTCAGCTCCTGGCGCTGGTGGAACGGTTCATTGGTTCACCTCCTATTCCCCCACTCGAGTGCGTTTGACGGTCTTCGCATTAGTTGTTATTCAAGAAAAAAGATCAGAATCAATACTCTGTACCACACGAAGCTCCATTTAATGCACTCGTAAGTACTGCTGGTATTTAACAAAGGTTCGTCCCTTGACTAATACCAAGAACCTTGGCTCTACAACCTGAACTCGCCTAGGAAACCAAATCGGACACTTCTTAGAAATCGTACCCTTCCTGCTGATCCGTTCCAGAACGACATTTGTTAAGCATGTTACCAAAAGCACAAACGTTATTTGAGTTAAGCTATGAAGCTTTAGATGATCGTACCTGAGGAAAGGATTTGTCAGAATAGTCAGGGGGGTTGTACAGAGCTCTTCTTTCATCGCAGAGTCGTTGACATAATCAACTAACATGCAACCAATTCTTCTAGCTCCTGCAACACGGAGCTTGATTGTACGTTGGAACTGCTCGGAGAACATGCCACTGCATTTGTTTGCCTAGTAAACACAAACGTAGAGCTGGACACGAAAGGAGATGGTAACGGTGTTCGTAGTAGTCAAAACGGGCAATTGAACTGAGTACCAACATGCCCAAGACTGGTCTGTGCCTGTCAACACCCGGCATTTCGGTATTCCTGTCGAGACGGAAATAATAGAATGCACACAAAACTGACTGACTGACTAAGTGGTACAGAATGATCGGAAACATACACTCTACTACCAATGTCAGTATTCAAGGTCTACAGCAACATCAGAAAACTTACGGGTAGGGCTTTTAAAACATGCAACTTAATTTCGACGCAATGAAGTGCTCATTATGACCATCGTTGATCATTACTAGCAAGTTGAGACGATATATTGGCGAAGAGAATACACGAGATGTATGCTACAAAACAGTGCCCACACTCAGAAAATCCACAGAAAGCTCACAAGAGCTAGCGATGGAAGCGAAAAGAAAAGAGAATTAGAGGTTGCTAAGTTTAGTTGTGAAAGTACAACACGGAAAGATGCATGGTATTCAGTAGATGTCAGGAAGGCACGGTTTCAAAAAACGAGGACAAGTTTACGAGCTCAAACTAGTATTCTACCACCTGGCGACCATTGCTGTTGCAATGTCACCGTGCTAATTTCCAACCTGCAAACCAAAAGGGTCAAGAAAAGGCGTGACCAACCTGATCATTTCCACGACTGCATCAAAAAGCTTATTGAGTTGATGGCAAATTGATGAAACTTGGTATTACTGAAATGCATAAACTGCGCTGAGGGGAATGAAGCCTGGTCCGAAGCGTAGTACAGTTGGAATACATACATCAGCTTCGGGCCATGCGGCATTCCTCACAGCAGAGTTCACCACTATACACTACTCCCATTACTGATGAACGTTCTTCCCTCTGAGCCTTCTCCTTTGGGCTTGTTTTTCTGCCGAACTTGCACGCCACTGACTGCGGTTTTTACCTGCGCAGTGTAAAACAGGGATCTTGAGTTGAAGTGAAAGAACGAACAGGAAAAAAAAGAGTACTGTACATGCTAGCTAGCTCGCTAGCTGGCTAGATAGCAAGATAGCCAAGGGTTTTCGAATCAGGGGGTGGTGCTGGCGTTCTCATGACACTACTTAGTGTCCTTCCCGCTCCTTCTCAGAATTACTGCAGGTTGGCCACTGTTTTTGGGAAACCGCGCTAGTCCGCATTGTACAACAAAAGCGTTGCTGCTGCTGCTACAACACATGAAGCATGAGAAAACATGATGATTACTGAACTGGGACTGGAGTGAGACTGAAATGGGACTGGAACTGGAACTGAAGTGGGACTGAAGTAATGACGCGAGTTGAAACTCTCCCACATGAAGATGTCAGAGCGGCACACATTCCCAAATTACACCCCAAGTCCCACTGTCTGAGCCTTTGTCCTTTCCCTGGTAGAAGTAGAAGTTGTAAAATATGTAAAATATGTAAGTTGGGAAATCAAGCGACGTGGAGATCGGCGACTTGTCCCTCAGGCGAATTTACCGATGGAGTGATGTTGCTGTTGTTGCTGTTGTTGCCTGTTGCCTGTTGCTCAGTGGTGGGGGTGTTGCTGACTTGCTGTTGTTCGCTGTGGTGGGGGTGGTTCGTCTGGTGTCAACAGAAGTACAGTGCGAGTGTCAGAAGGTTGTGTTTTCCTGTTTCCACATGTTGGCATGTTGGCCTGTGCGAGAACCGGCATGAACCAGTCTGGAAGTGGCTTCCGCCACTGACTGATTATCGTCTACCAAGGAAGATCATCCAATTCTCACCCACCCCCACCCTCCACTAGCGATTCAGGCTTTGCAACCCACCCACCCCATCCCACCTCAATTCTAATCATCGGCATCCCCGCCCATCGGCAGCCCGAGCTTCTGCAAGCCCCATTGCAGAGCTGCAACTGCACACTCCAACCCGTCCCTAGCAAGGCGATCTAGCTAGGGATTCCACTGAAGGACCAACACGACGACAATCAGAAAACCAACCAAGCAACCAAACAACAAAAATCAACACCAAAACCAACCCCCCGAGCCACCCAAATCACAATCCCCAGAGACGGTCGCCCTCCCCGACGCCAATTAGCAGCAGGGACCAAACCTTTGTAACCCTGAATACTCAAACAAGTGAGCAGTCCAATCCAATCCAATCCAATCCACAGGCAGGTAGGTTCGCCTGGGACAGAATATTCATTAAAAACGCCGAGAAACCCACAGGTAGGTTCGCTAGAGCTAGCGCGCTCCTCCGCCAGCCTCCGGTGCAGCATCTAGATCGACACCAGCCCCGGTGCAGGTGCGCAAGGATGGCACAGCGGATCGAGCGGAGACGGCGAGACAAATAGGCAGGCCAAGCTAAGTTAGCTTAGCTGTGGGAACCCAAGAAGAGAATGGGAGTGGGAGAGAAGACAAGCAGGCTATATAGGTGGTAGCAGGCCTGCGTTTGCGAAAGCGCGGAGCACGTAGAATGGGTACTCTTGGAAGAAGAATGACGAAGTCGCGCGCAGCGAGTAGCAGTGATGAGCCAGCACCAGGAGTTCTGGTCCCTTCCGGCCCGGTCCTTGCGGCGCAGCAGAGATAGTGATGATGGCTAGAGAGGAATCATGACGCCGGATGGTGGCCTGCCTGCCTGTTGGCCTGTTCGCCTGCCTGGTGGGGACGTACTGGGACTTGCGAGGAGACGGGAAGACGCGACAGGAAGAGAGACGGGGAAAGGGCTGGAAGGCGCACAAGGCGCCCAAAGGAGGAGCTAACTTAGCGATGGCCGCGCTAGGGTCGCGCTGGGGTCGCGGGCTGGCGCGGGTGGAGCTAGACTGGGGCGCGAGGGCGGGCTCACTGGGCGTGACGACGCGTCCGTCAACTCCTTCCGGCCAAAATGGTCTCTTGCTTCTCATTCTCGTGTCGGAAAAGATCCGACTGCCGCGGGGAGAACTAACCGTCCGGCAGGTCGTTACGCGTGGAAGAATTCTCGCGAAATAGGAACCAAACCGGTTGGTCAAGTATTATTTTTCTATGTCAAAACACATGTTTCCAAAATTTTAGTATTTTTTTCTCATACAGATATACATATATATTTCTAAATTTTAACTGCATTTTTTTCCATACTTAAAATCATGAAAAAAAAATCATTGAAAATGAAGTTTGTATGATTTTTAAAAGTAATTTCTTAGAAAAGATCATTATAATTTCCAAAAATATTTAAAAGTAGAATATGAAATTTTTTTTGGCAAAAAATGGAGGTGTTAGTGATAAACTTCATAGCATAATTGGTGTACTCTTTGAGCTCACACTAAGAGAAATTCAGTAGGAAAAGTTCAAAATTGGCATATTTCAAGCTTTCAAGATGCTATCTTCAAAGAGTCACAAAAATTACAATTTTAACAATTTTGGAGAAAAAATAGAATTGGAAAAAACAGATTATTGGAGCTATATTATTTTAGAGCCAAGCTCCATTGTCCCCCGAAGGTCCAGAGCCTGGACGGGGGCTTAGACCTCCGATCTGGACCGGGGGGCTCCATTGGGCTCTGGACCTCTGGATGGGACACTGTTTTTGGAGAAATCGCTTTTACCATCTGCTTGCCACCAATCAAGTTCTTGTAGTGACCCCTCTTTGAAAGGCTCCCACTCTTTTTTTAATTTAAATATGATTTTAAAATGGAAAATGATTTTTAAATGGAATATAATTAAAAAATAGAAAATATTTTATAAATTATTTAAAAATATAAATTTTTTTCTAAATGATTTGAAAATGATTTGAAAATGAAAAATGATTTAGAAATTAGTTCTTGAGATTATTGAATACTATTGGGATTATTTGTTTTTAGAAATGAACTACTTATACAATCAAAGAAATCCATATTAGAATTTTTCAAAATTTGGATTTAAGGTTTTGTAAATAGTAATTATATTATGCACAAAACCCTAATCCAACCTCCAGACTGGACCCTGAGCTCAAATCTGAAGTCTTCAGATGGGTTTTTTGCAAAGGAGAATTCAAGGTATGGAATTCGATAAAGCTACATTGCATGAAGCTCAAGCAACCTTAAAAAAAACATGGTATTTGCTCGATTGTATTTCACATATACAATACTTTCAAACACCCATTTTTTAATGTGAGACCCTAATATCAATCAATAATAAAATTGCACAACTACAAGTTCTAGAAATGGATTAAATTTGATTTACTGCCCAACTTTTAGAAAGTGTTGTATTTTAACAATTTTGAAAGTATTTTCTTATTTTTGATCCAAGAAATTATAAGGATTAATATTAATTTTGTTGAATCAACAAGATTTTTTTTTCTAAGAGCATCATATATAGGTGCTTTAAGATTTTAAGGAGGTGTACACATAGGAATTGGCAAGTCTACACAATAACAATGCATAACTACAAAATCCAAATTGGAGCAATTCCATTCAAATGACATAGTGGGCCTCCAAACAACAAATAAGAATGAAATTGTTTTGGGAGTTAGAAGTAGACAAGAATGGAAATTGTAGCAATGAAAAGTGCACAATGTTATAAATGAAATACAACAAGAAGCTATTAATTTGTATAATTATTTGTACAAAAAGCTAATGGAAATGTCAAAATGTTAAATTGAATATTGCAAAGTTAACAGAATTGATGTCCTTCAACTATTTTTTATTAAAAGAACATTTCTTTGTTTAAAAATGTAAAGTAGAATAGTCCATTACACATATTAACCCGAAAAGGATGCAGGCTCCCATGACAAAGGTAATCACCAAAATATTCTATATATTATACCAATAGGTGTATTATTTGTTTTGTACTTAACACTAAAGTCATCCATCAAACCTTTTAGGTCCATAGTGTCCTTACAAGATTAATGGTTATATAGATTGTAAAGAATTCTTTTATAGTAGAACAACAAATTAAAGAATATTTTATTTTTGAGGTCTACAATGAATCCTAAAGTATATAAGGTAAGCACCCAATATATAGACCTTCCAATCTTATCATCTATCTATACCAATCCAACATTTTAGTACAAAAATCTTCGACATTTGTATAGGGGGACGTAATGGGGTGGTTTATAATGGGTACATTCACCTATATGCTTTTGCCTTGACTACATATTGCACCAATTTTTGTGGATTTTCTTGAAGATTCTTTATTTTTTGGTCCACAAAAAAAAATTTAAAGAACTAAGATTTTAGAACTATTTTTTAGAATTATTCTATGCCAAATCTACTAGTAGTCTATGATCTTCTTGTCCTTTCAAAATTCATTTTGACTCATTTGAGTGTATTTATCTTTGCAATAACTATCCACTAGTATCATTCTTAGATGTAACTTAAAATTAATTGAAATTTTAGTCAACTATTCCAATACCACCACTTTCAATCCAAACATAAACACTTTTGCTATCAATGTGTTACTATGTTGTATATAATTGCACCCTTTTACGCTTTTGACTAAATTAAGATGTAAATAAGAGTTATTGAATATCCGATATGTCTTACAATTTGGAAGATATTGACAATGGATAATTCTACCTTATATCTCATTCTATATAGATAGTAAAATATTTTGTCATATTGTTCCACACTATTCCCTTTGTCTCAAAATAAATCCGTTGTTTCTAATGGGAAACTATGGAAGTACCACATATTTATTTTGAAACAAAGAAAAATACTAGTTAACTTCTAGCTCATATGATCTTTTTAGAGAAACCTCAAGTGTAGATTTGGGATTGTACAATAGTTTGGACAGAATGCAATATGAAAATAACAAAATGCAACAAGAAATTGTAGTAGTCCACCAGTCTACAATTAATTCACCGTGAAGCTCCGCCTACCATCATAAGAGTGTTGACCCTAAACTCAATTCATTTTGATTGTATACTATCGTAAGTGTATAGAGCAAGGTCAACACCTTTCCATCAAATATTGATTTATTCCCCCCCCCCCAAAAAAAAACAAGGTTTAGCAGATGCCCAAACCAAATTTTTTTTTGCCAATGTTATTTTTCCGACCACAAAAAGATTCTTTTGTTTTTCTGAAAAAAAACAAAACAACAATTTCTATAAAATTTCAGCGCCTATTTTTAGAATCATTTCCTACCGACGGTAACATGTTATTCCATCATAGATGTACCCCGTAGTACTCGATCACACGTCTCGTATCTCCATCACCTCAACTTTTTTTTTCTGATTGATTTTCTCGAAATCCCAATGGGACGTGACCGGCATGATTATTATCAACCCATTGCCCAACCCGCCTCGCCCCGAAGCCCGACCATGGATGTCACTCGACCACCGTCAGTCCCTTTTTTTTTTCTTCCCCCTTTTCCTTCCCAAAGCCAAGGCAAGGCTGTTGCAATGAATGTGGATCCCACGGTCGTACAACCCCTCGGCCCCCGGCATTGATCGTCGCGGAGAGGGACACGTGAATTAAATATTGCAGGTGGGAGGCCTCCTTCATCCTTTTGGTCTCTCAATCTCCTCTCATAACATTCTTTATCGCCGGTGGGTGGGGGAACACCTGGGAATCAGAAAGGGGGAGAAGAGAAAAAAAAAATGAGCACCCTCCGGCATGATTTGCCCGACCGAGGGCTCGCGGTGCCCGACCCAACCCGACCCAACCGTGTTGCAATTAAAAAGAAATTGGGGGTCACCAATCAAGGGCTTGCTTTGCCCAACCGCACTTCATAAAAAAAAGCCGGGGTCACATGGAGCTGCACCCACAATCCCCGGAATAAGTACCTTTTTGAACAGGGTTATATTAATATATGTTTATGCAATTCTCGGGAGTCACCCATGTTCAATACTTTTTCTAGATCATAGCAGTACTTAGTGAGGGAAAAGGAAAAAAGAAAAAAAAGAAAAAAAAAGATGCACTGATGTCAAAAAGTAAAGAATGTTGTCCAAGTGTTTATGAGGAAGGAAAAAGAAGTAAAAGAATGTTCGTCACTGTTGAGCGGAGACAAGGTCTGCGGGGCGGGGGACCGTAGAAATGCTACCATGAGGTGGAAGACTCACGTAACCAATTAGAACTATTCATGTAAAAATATGTTTTCTAAAAATAGGTGCTTGGAATTTTTTTTAATTTTTTTTAATTTTTTTGAAGCACGTAGACAATTTTCATTTATTTGGGGAAAAAGTACATAGAACTAGAGGAACAAGTCCTTGGCGAAAATATTTTAATTTTTCAAAATCTAAGAGCAAACAATTCAAAGGAAGCTCAAGATTAGACATCAAGGCTAGGGGCACACTAAAAGCTAAGCACCCAAGCAAGCCAAATAACATGGTCATTGACATGATTTCAACACCCTATAAATCTTGGGAAAAGTTGTCGCATTAGTTGAATGCACCCATTTTAGGGTGAGCCAATTTCCAGTTCACTATAAGGTGGATTTTCTTGCCCAAAAAAGTCCGATTGTAGCCATATGCCATCAAAGCGCCGAAGAAGTGTGAAAGTGTCTAGAATTTTTGGAATGTGATTTTTTGGAAAAGAATTGTTTAGGAAAAAATATCATTCTAATTTTTAGGCATGTGTCAAATCACATTTGTCAGATGTGATGAATTCTTTGGTATGGAATGCCGACCCGAACCATTGGATATAATAGTTGTGATTCTTCTTGTGAGGATGTTTTTGGTCAACATGGACTAAGAAAATGACCTTGTTTTCACTACCCTAATGAGATATATATCTATTAGTATTTGTGATACTATTTTATCAAAGCCACACTATTTTAGATTTGTGCATGTTATTATTATGTTGTATTTCAAATTTTGACACAAATGAAATTGAATTTTGTTGCAAGAAAAGAAACAAGTCATAATGCACTCCATTCTACTTTTTATTTCGCTTAAAAACTCTAAATATTTCTTGTAATGCGTAGTTTATTACATTTTGAAATTTAGAGCCTTGACCAAGCTTCTAAATATAGTGTGGGGCAATAAGGTATTAGACTTTGGTATCATAGGCCCTTGTGGGCACCAAGCAAGTACCCATATAAACATTTGAGATCAAACTTTGATAGCTTCATACCTCAAGACCTCCTTTTGACAACACAATTTAATTCAATCAATGCGCTCCTCAAGAAAAACACTAACACACACTAATTTGTGAGACACGTTTATATAGAAGTTCACAATGTTTTTGATAAAATCAATGTAGTGTGGTTTGCAATATTTTCATACTACCTCAAATATCATCTATTTTACAATTTCATCTCCATTCATCCAAATTATTGTGAAGGATCTTACACTATTCAAACTCTTGCACTAATTGAAACAGCTTGTCTACTAAAGTGTAGTCTCTCCATCCTTTAACCGTTAACACACATAGTTTGTCCAACCCCAAATTGAGCATAGCTACTTGGGATTTTGCTAGTTATACTTTAAATTCATGTTAAAGGTGAATGGTGCATTGCCTAAGTTAATTGATATTTTTATATTATTTTCATTAAAAAAATTACTATTTATTATTCAATTTCTCAAACTTATCACACTTTAGGTTTTGAGTTTTGAGTATTGTAATGGGTCTAAAATGATGATTTTCACTTTAAAATTTGGGCACCATGTCCCTCTACTAAGTTTGTACAAATTTATTGTTCAAAGGCATTCTAAAAAAACTAGCACATAGGTGCAAATAAAGTCTTTTGGGGTGTACATTTCTAGACATCTAGAAGTAGACTTCTATAATTTTGAGGGGTGAAATCTTATCTGTATCAAGTTGTTAAAAATGGCCTTATTATTTTAATATTTTTTGAAATGCGTTCATTATTTTCTAACATTTTAAATTTTAAATTTTAAAAAATTTCATTTATTGTTTTTTAAATAACATTTGGAGTAAATTTAAATTTTAAGCCTCGAATATTGGGAATATGTTATTTGTAGCATTCTACATTCATATTATTTTATTTTAAGATATTTTTTTACAAAAGTTCTAGTCCTCTTATTATTCCCTTCCAAATACAATATAATTTATTGCTTTCAAGTGTTTCTTGCTTTCACTCATGGAATTGCATATACAATGAATTGCATATACGGTGACCCCATAGATTGCAAGATAACTATGCTGAATCCTTAAATTTTCATCAACCACAATATGGTCAATTCATTTTTAGAATGGCCAATTCTTTGAGATGTGAAATGTCGCTTATTCTTGGATTCATTATCAAGAAAATAAAATTAGCCATAAAATGGTGAATTTAGATTTACAGGAAGAATCACTGTAAAATTTACAAAAAAAAGTTCAAAGAGTGGGTGGTATAGGGTAAAGAGTTAAAGTGTCATTTGATTTGGCCAATGAGGTGGAAACATGTGTTTTTTACTTCTTCCTGGTCTATGGCTAGAGAATATACATCTTGCACTTGGATTTCAATCATTTTTCTTCCATTTATCTCATAGTTTTTGAAATTTAACAATAAAATGGTATTTACAAAAAACCCATTTTTCACTCATTTTTAATCCTAAAATCACAAGACTTGTTTCCATACTTGAGGAATTTAATTACCTTGAGAATGAGCATAGAATGCCAATTTTCTACAATGTTATGTGACCTTTAGAGCCAATCAAAGCACAATTCAATTACACCAAAACAATGATTTTCTTGAAGTACCTTCATTTTTATGTTAATATTATCTTCCAATCTATGACTTGAATAGAAACCAAACTTAATAGAGATGATAAGGACTTGGTTTTCTACAAGATCCCATGGTTGATTTTGCCTAAAAATGACTCTTTATACTCTAAGCTTCAACTGTTTGTAACTTACAAAATCAAGATCCAAAACACCTTGAAAATGGCTTAAAATTCCAGAGGTTGAAGTGGAAAAAAAATCTTTTTCCTAGCACCCTATGTGATTAGATTACAAGATTTTAAATCTTCTTAGCTTAAAGTTTTGTACTACAAATTTAGTAGTCCATTTTTAGAAATTATACAAAAATATTAATTAACTTAGGCAATATACCATTCACCTTCAACATGAATTTCAAGTAACTACAACAAGAAAAACCCCAAGACTTTATATTCAATTTTGTGTTTGGTGAACAACACATGGCACAAATAATAATACAAGTGTTTCACGCTTTCACCCATCAAAGCTTTCTATCTAGACAAATACATAATCTACAAGAAACAGATCTTTCCATTTTATATTTCAAATTTTTGTGGATTTTTTTTTTGCTATCCAACAAGGTGAAATTTGTGCTAAGGACGGCATAACTTGTGCTCCTACACACCAATTGAAATATTAAAAAATGACATTCATAGAAAGCTAACATATTTTTCTATTTTAACCAAAAAATATTCATAAAAATCTCACTAAAAAATTGAGACCATAGGAACCTGCCCAAACTTTTCATTTGTTCCCGGAGGGGACAATGGCACTTTAGGAGTTAAAAGTTCTTCTTCATCTCACTACTCATGAGTGACAGTCTTACATTTGTACAACTTGTACGGTGAACCAACCCATTACCACTACCTTTTCCACTCTGCCCTGATGTACCTGCAGCATACATTTTCCCTCTGAAATGTACCAATTGGGTACATGAGAAGGTGCCGGTTCACCTTAAAACACTTGGCATTTGCATGTACACCAGAATGTAGGGACAGCAAGTTAGAGTGACTAATTAAAGACTTTGGGTAGCATGTCACTCTCGGAGGGACATGGTTACTCTCGCATGTACCCAAGTCTTGTAAGAAGCTTGAGTGCAGTAATTTACTTACTGTAATGAAACCCAAGCTTCAGAAATCAGAGCTTCTAAGTTGAAAGTACTGGTCCAGTCCCTCCTTACTTTTTTTTTCTTTTTTTTTTACCCCTTAAACGCGGGGCTGGTGAACGTGGAAATCAGCCCTTTTGGAACCCAGGGACACCATCTAGTTTTAAAAAAACAAAAATATTCATTGGGAGTCAAACTACACTAATGATGGTAAATAGTGTTGGTAATATTAATTACGAAGCACAACACTAAATGTCAACAATTTTCTTAATGTTACCAATACTAAATTTCAATATAGACACTAATTGTCAACTACTGGATATAAAAATTTTACAAGTTTACATTTAGTGTTACATATTACTTCATTAAATTGCAGGGAGGGAAGGAGGGGAAGGCTAAGAAGGCAGTTTTAATGTTACCAACTCTATATACAAACTACTTTGAATTTAGAGTGTGTGGGGTAAAAGGTCAGGTAACCCTATTAATAACATAACACTAAATACCATCATTAGTGTAGTATAGAAGATTTCCCCTTTCCACCTCTAATTCCAAGGATGAATAGTTGCATTTCTGTCCTACACAAGAGAATTCCTTATCATCCATCATCCATGAAACGTCCGTTGTGGCGTTTATGGGTTAATAAAAGCAAGAGTCACCTAGAAGTGCTTAATTTTTTGTGAGGGAGTAAGGTAGCTGACCCATTTCCAACCACTTAAGCAATTAGGCATATTTGGAGCATAGGTTTTTTGAGTGTAGAATTTTTTCCATGTATTGAAATAGAGTTTGGAAGGATTGTGTATTTTTCTAAAAATTTATTATATAAAATATATTAAATTATGAATATTTTTTTAGTGAGAGATTTCTTTTACCAATAATGGTGATATAGATCTTTCAATTTCTAACCATAGTAAGGATGATTGCAATATTGATAGCCTTACAACCAATCATAATGCACCGCAATTGCTCTTTAAACTCCACCGCAACTTCACAGAAAGAAAATACAACTTTATGGAAAGAAAATAGCCTATAGATTGGAAATGGGGTGATGGTTGGAAATGGATCAGCTATCATAACTAGTTGGAAATATGGATGACATCATTAAATTGCAACAAATCTTGATGTATTATCACTCTTACTTTGATGAATGTGCACACCTTTGAACAAATTATAATCAATTTTCATCTACATCTTTCATGTTATATCCATTACCGTGGATGTAAATTGAATGAAACTCACAAAATTGTTTGAGGTTGTATTGCCTCTACATCTTACAAAGTACTAGTGTGCTTTGTGTCATTGCCACAATTGAAGTAAAAGTAAAATTAACTTAATTTTTAAATTAAAAAAAAACTTCAAAATTCAATAACTTTCACGCAATAGGTTCAAATGCCCACAAAACAAAGTTTGTACATAGTTCCTTGTAGAGAGTTGTTTGACATTATCAAGAACACAACTAGGGGACTCTTGAATCATGACTAGCAAATAGTCATGCAGAGGAATAAATTGTTATGTAAAACCAAGTTTGAATTTCTAACATTTCTATGCAAAGAAAAATTACTAATGGTATGAGTGAATTTAATATGAAAAGTGAAAAGTTGGATTACATAAAATTCTAGAGAACCTTCATTGAACAACCCTTCAATTAGTGTAAAAAGGAATTTTGACACATTCTTTTGCAAAGTTACCTTCATTTCAACAAGTCAAAGCTCACTAAGCTAACAAGTCATTGTCTTAAGATGAAGGAATACATCAATTCAAAGTGTTAATTTTTCTTCATTTTTTCTCTTCAACATTAATTTTCTCCAAACAACTTCTACTAAAATTGATATCGTTCCCAAAAATGTTATGTCACTCCTATTCAAGATTGTTATATAGTTTATGAACTATACAATTTTTTAAATTTTCAAAGAAAGTGCATTTATTATTTGAAACTATTTGAATTAAAAAAAACTTTGTTATCACACATGCTTAGGCTTTGAAATTTAAAATAAATTCATTTTTAAAATTTGAATGCTATAAAATTGACCATGTTTTGTAGCATGTTTCATGACAATTTCTAAGATCATTTCCATAAAAGGGTAAAAGTTTGTTTTCTTTACATTCCATTTAAAAAAATTTAATGCACCTATATTATTGTAAATAGGATTTTAGTCCTTTAATGGCTTCCTTAATGGAATCAAAGACATGAACTTTCACACTAATACTCTATGTGCTCTATTATAGGTTGGAATGTAAACTATTGGTGATCAGAATTTACAATGTCTTACAAATCATAAATGTCATCAAAATCATTAACAATCAATATTTCACAATCATATCATTTTTTAACATTAAAGTGGTTAATACTAGAATAATTTTGTAAGGGTGTTAATTCTACATACATTGACTTGTATAAAATGTTTTTAATAGTCATTCTTTCAATCATCAAGATTAATTTTGTAATTCATTAAATATAAATATTGAGTGTTATTTCATCTTATTTTAGTGAATAAATTCCAAATTCCCAAATTTAGAAGGCAAAATTCTAGTAGATGGTAACTTTTAAATATTTAATGAAATTGGATAAGTGACCACTTAATATTTAGCCAATTCTTTTCACATTATTATTGTAAAGTAATAGTTCTAAAGTAACAAAATCTCAAAAGATTTGTTCCTAATTCCATATTGAATCAATACCTCCATGACTAGAGAGTTGTACAAGATAGGAGGTTCACGAAGCAATTGAGCTGTGAAAGTGTTATCTAACATAGAGGTACATTTTCAATCTTTCTTCAATGTACCAACAATGAACACAAAAAAGAGAGGGACACTTTTAGTGACTTATGTGATTCTAACTTCAAAATTCATAAATAATTCCATGAAGGGTCAAAAAATATGAAATAATATGACTAAGATGCCTATTCCATTTGTCTTTCAAAAAATTATATTGAAAAATTATTTCAATAGTCAAATTGTGAATCATTTCTTAACATTGAACATTACTAACACTTATTTATGGCATTTGTATGACAATCAAAATAACAAAAAATTGGAAGTATTTTTTCATCAAATTTTTTCTTCTTGACCTTTCATATTGGGTTATAAAGAACATCCAATTGAATTTGTTATATTCTAGTATTTGACTTCATGTAGAAGAGAAGTTAGTAAAAAAATAGATTATAAAAGATACTATTTTAGTATATTTTGGAAAGTGATTGTTCTTTTCTCTAAATCTAAATTTCTTTCATAAAAATGATATTTTTGAATTGATGCCAACGAATAAAATGAATGTCATCTACTTTAGTTTTTACTCTAATTTGAATTTTGAAAAAATTCCTAAAGCTGAATATTTTATTTCAATTTGAACTTTGGACGTATTTCCAATGTCTATTCAATTTTAATTATAGAATGACATAGAAACTATGTTTATACTATGTTTTTTTTCACTACGATATATACGTATTGTGAAATTTTCAAATTTTTTTGAGATAATTTTCTGTTTGATATGATTTTTCTTCATTTATTTCTTAAATTAAAAATATATATATTTAAAAAATTGAGAATTTTTGTGAAGCAAAGAAGACATGTAATTTCATCTCTAAAACATAAAAATTCCTTTTTTTTGTTCACATATAATTCCTAAATGGGAGCATACAAAGTAATGGAATTTGACCTCCAACTCCATGATTGTAGGCCATGCATTGAAGGGTTAAATGGACGCTTCAAGAACCTTTTACCTTAGAACATCTCCACTATTTCTCTCCAAAATTGACAAGGCCAAAGAACTATATAGTGCTCAAAATTGTGATTAGCCAAATAAGAGTAGTTGGTCCCCAATTCATTTGCACAAACTTCACATGGTAAGAAATCATGTTCCAAGTTGTCATCATTGTTCACCTAGAGATTCGAAGCAACACTCTCCAACTGTTCATAGAAATGTCCTCATCTATAGCTAGGAGTTGCACACTCTAGAATAGATTCACAACACATCAACAAGATAAGATCACGTAATACAAGATGTTTTTAATTCATGCATGAAAAGAAATGTCTAGGTACAAAAAGGTTCTGTGTCCAACATGGTAGTGGAGGAGTCTACTTTGAAATTAGGCAATGGCAAATTTGCGTTGGGGAACAAACTAAAGACCCAGGTTGGGCCTCTTTTTAGAGAAACAATGGAGATGCTCTTAAAGTAAAAGTACCTAAATGTGACACTTATTATGGATCCGTTGATGTATGATGTGGAGGGTCCAAATGATGTGTGTTTGATAGAAACTAGGTTAGGAAACCAACAAAATTGGGTTTGTATTTTTTCAACTTTGCATGAAAATAATACAAATTTCTTAAGAGAATTATGTAGATGTTCCTTGTGGATTGTAGACTAACACAAAAATGGTCACAAAATAGGGAAAAAGCAACGACCCGTAAGCTTGTAATCTACTTGGGAGATTGTCCAATGCAAAACCCGTCGTCCATGACTGCGGCTACTTTATAGGAAAACCACCTATCCGCTTTGTCCACAACCTTACCTTGCTTCAGGACATTTTTTAGAGGACATTTTTTTAGAGGACATTTTTTAAGGGACATTTTTTAGGGGACATTTTTTAGGGGACGTTTTTTAAGGGACATTTTTTTAGGGGACATTTTTTTAGGGGTCCATAAACAACTGTTGTTACATAAACAAACTTCTACCTTATAACTTACATGCATCATCCAAAGCATAATTACAGTTGATGAATTTTTGGGCAAGTTTTTAAAATCAAAGAATCAATTTGAGCACCAAATCTGGGTTTCCAGTGTCCCTTAAATTCTTCCTAAGCAGCACTCCGAGAAATTCCATCTGCTCATATATGATGCCCTCAACTGAAGGTACTCAGACTGTTTGTGATTTTTAAATCACTTAATTTTGCATCTCCCCATATTCCAATGGGGGCACGATCAACTTGTCCCCATTATGGAAGCACTGAGAACTAGAGTTGGTGAACAAAAAATAGGTAAAATGTGTTTAAAAATGAGAGAAACAAAAAAAAGGGTAAAATTTAACAAGTGATGAGAGGAGTTCAAAATTCGAAGAATAGTCAAGTTTGAACTCCATGCTGAACCACTTCTTTGGCAACGCTTAAATAGTTACTTGGTTTGTGTGAAGTTGCACTTGAATCTATGTTTTTTTTCCCCCTTGGTATACCCAAATCTTGTCCCCCTAAAATAAAAACAAAAACAAAAAAAACTTGTCCCTCTTGTTGGTTTTCATGAAGAACAAATTAAAAGTTTTATTCAATAGTTGGCCGTTGTTTTTCTCCGAGAATGGAGGGAGGATTTTGAAGCACCCGCTTTTAAAAACATCAATAAAAGACATGGACCAATCTCAATGTCAATGTGTCATGAGAGAGATTAAAATTAGAAGGGCAATTACCTTTATTTCATTAATATGTCTTTTATATACAAAATGGGCCTTTAAAGTGGTATTCTTTGCATTGAAAAAATGTTGAGGCTTCCAAAAGGTTGTGAGTTTTCATAGAAAAGTCCACTTATATATTTGTTTAGGTGGTCCAAATCCACTACTATTAGATTCACTACCTTGAGGAACTTTGGAGTTTTGAGCAATCATTGAAGGAAGATTTTTTTTTCCAAATTAAATATATTATATCCAATTAGAAAGCTATTATATTGAAAATTGATTAATAAACAATGGTGTTGGAGTTCAGTGCCCAAAGTTCATATGGGCACTAGTTTGGTGTCTATATGGACCTTTGGCAACAAGATCTAACTTATCTTGTTGCTTTATACTCTTGAATTTTGTAGTGGAACTTGGAATAATGAGATCCTTTAAGAACTCTTACTAAAAGACACCTGGTCCACTAGACTAGAGAAATTACTATAGGAAGACCCATTAGTAATCAAATTTATTATATGGATCTTCTTGTGCATCATTTTCTTAGTCTACATAGACCTAATTACTATAGGAATGACCTATTGCAATCTTGCATCAACCCATGACAAAAAAATTCAATAACCGATGTTTGTGCTACATTAGGTTGGGTTGGTAGCCACAATCAATGTCTTGAGTGAGATGGTGATAGAGTAATTAGTGACTACAACAAGAACTTCCACCTTCTTAGCATAAATTCATCACAAAAACTGACTTTCTTCAGACCTTCTCATTGTCACCATATGAGGAAATCGTGTGAGTGCTCTAGGTGAATAACTACATGATCTTTACAAACCCACACTTTTTTTCAAAGACTCTTTCAAACCAATTGGAGTAGCACACTTCCAAAAATCATAACAAATTCACACTCTATCACAAAACTAAAATTCCAATTGCTCTCCCCATTTCTCACATTCATCTTTCACACGAAGAATTTAAAAAAAAAAAACTCAACAATGACATCATGGCTTATGAAACCAGTCCATCTGCCCATCCTTCTGCCCTGTCATACATGCTCGTTTCCCTCTCGTTTTTTTCTCGGAGGTTGGGCCACTTCGCCCCATTTTTAAAAAAATTATTATTTTTTTCTGGTTTTTATTTTTTCCACCTTCACTTCACTATTAAAAACCTGGAACAATCAATCGTGCAGCAGATTGTTTGTCGTGCAGCCGGCCACGACAAATCGCTGAACGACGGGCAAGCCTCGCCCTTTGTAACTTAGTTGTAAGTGTCACTTGCGTGGACGGAGCGGGCGGACCGAATACCGTTGAGCAACTTTCACATGGCATCAATGGAACCACTCACTCAGACAGAGAGTGAGTGAGTGAGTGTGAGTGACCAGGCTCAGTGCCCTGGTTCCCTTAAATTGAGAGAGGCTTAAGGGGGGAAGGGAAGGGAAGGGGGTGCGTCTCCCGAGGCCCCGCCTCGATCCTTGCCCGGGGCCAGTCCCCGGGATCATACCCACTTTGTGTGATGATGGGAGGGGGAAGGGGACCGGACTCTTCTCTATCTGAAAATCTAGAGCTTCCACGCAGTTTGCATATGGTTTTTCTCGGGGGTAGGGGGGTGGGGTTGTCCCACACACGGAGCATGGTTATCTGTAGCCTTCTCATGCAATATCTCTCGGACACCTCTCCACGCGGTCGGATGCCTTTCCAAGGGGTCGGAGACTTGATCGACGAGGCTTTCAACAACTTGTCCGACCGACCGACCCACCACCGGGGTTTGAATGTTCCCATCCATGGATACGCTTTAACTCACACCCGCTAATGGGGGTGGAATTAGGAGGTTGGCTTACTCCCAAAAGAAAGTTGTTTTAGAAAGCCATCAAAGTTGGCAATGATATTTCCACCGGTGCATGTGGAGGTTCCACGAGTCCCAATTGCAAGATAGATGTAATTCAAAAGTGGTGGATTTTTGTGAAGTATCAAATAAAATGTTAATGTAGTGTCAAACGTCGAGTAATGAGTGAGGGGCAACTTGGTTTCACTACTTAGAGCGTTGCCAACGTTTCAGTGAGAACAAGGCTCGCCACTGAAGCATCCCCGGTGAGCTCCAACTCTTCTTCTCAACGATGGGGTTGGTGGGCCCCTCCTCTTCACTCATTCTCACCGAACTAGATTGGTGAAAGTCAATTCTCCTTTTCGTGACGAAAGCATGTTCCTTCAATGACCTATTTGTGAACTCCAGTTGGGAGCATACCTTGGAGAAAGATTTAAAAAATAAAATCTAGCCCAACTACCAAGACTATACATTGAAGACAACCTTGACAAAAGCAATAGGCTTAGAATTTGAAGACACGAGTGGGGATGGTAGGATGGTGTTTGGGGGGGGGGGTGTTTTTTGAGGGGATGTTCACTTTTCTCTATTGGCCGGGGTTGCGGTGAAGGATTGAAATTAGCCTAGGCATGCCCTAGCCCATGCTGGAAGTCCAACCAATGAAACATTGGCAACATTCTTGGTGTAGATGATGTTACTCACATGACAACAACAAGGAGTTATTGTGAGTTATTGTAAGGTAAAATAGCCCAAAATTGATATAATCCAATTGCAAGCTCTAGAACTATAACCAATTTTGAGACACTGAAACCTTACATTAGTTGAGATGTTGGAGCCTTGTTAGATTCAAGTTTCAAAATTCATATAACCAATTCCACAAAGATCCTAAAAACTTAAATAAAAGTGGTTTAGGTGTGGCACTATGACTTCTATCTAGCCTTGAAAGAAAATTCCCTGAAAAAATATTTGGAAATATGTGAGCCCTCCAAAGAGCTAGATGAGCCTTTAAATGGACATTTTTAATACCCCCCCCCCCCCTATTTTGCGAACCCCTAGTAAATTACTCCATTGTCTCTTGCATTCAACCTATACTAGGCATGCTTCAATAAATTAGATTTGGACCACAATGGTTAGACCTAGTGGCCTCAATCAAAACCCATAGGTGCTAATACATGCGATAGTTTGCCTTAATCCTATATTGACATGATGGCCTAAAAATATCCAATGCATGATGGAGAATCTTTTTATGTAAAATAGAAGTTAGTAAACATTCATCCTTGAAATTTTCTATGGAAAGGGGAAGTCTTGCACAATAGTTTCTTTTTTGAAACACATGGACAGTTTCCATTGATAGAGGAAAAGATACATCAAACCAAGGGAACAAGTCCCTTAGTGGAATTCTTACATTTTTGGACAACAAAGCTAAAACCATAGAAGTATCGCCTCAACACCAACCCAAGGAGTTGCACAATAGTTTGACCTCCAATGAATGCTATGATGAACTTGGATTTTTTTCAAGCAAACGATTCGCATAGTACCCAAAAGGATGATTTGCACAGTGACCAACCCCAGCTGCATTCCAGGGTCATCTGTGTGAGTTGTTGGCTTAAAAAAATGAAAGAAGTACTCATTGGAAGACAAACTACAGTAGAAGACCTTCCCTTTTCACACAAAATTCCGAAGATGAATAGTCGCACTTTTGTCCTACATGGACAGATTCTTTGTCATTCATTGGCCGAAAAACGTCTTCGGCGTCGTTTGCGGGTTTTAAGTGGTTGGGTTGGGGCTACCAAGCTCCAACCCGGCCATGGCTGCAAAGTGACAAGCCAAGGTCAGATAATTTTAAATTTCCATGTCCACATCACAATGTACATCTACTGTAGAAGACCTCTGGAACTGTATGAAATAAAAGTTGCAAGTTCAGGTACAATTAACTTACAGTGTCCCTCCTTGTCCCCAGAAGCCATTGAAAAATGCTCTAATTTTTTTTCATCCAATGCGGCCCCCTCTCGCAAGCCAGCTCAGTTGGTTGCAGGCAACCCGTTTTTTCAGATGGAAAAAGAAAATCTGTTTTTAACAAACTATAAAATTCAGTGAAATTGCTGTTATCTTATTGCCAATATTTTCATCTTTATAAGTGTCTTTCGTATATTTGAATAATCATTCATACAATCAATCACCTTTCCTCTAGTTTATAGCTAAAAAATAATGATCAAAAATCCCTAATCATCAAAAATCATCAAAATTTTAGAAATTTTCATCATATGGATTGCAATATATTAGCAATATATTAGCAATATTTTTTTTGCTTGCAAAAAAATAGATAGTTGCACTTCATAAGGTCACATTTGTATGAAAAAGTGTCCAAATTGGTGGTAACTCTTTGGATTCATTCTTCAAGGCAAGTTGGCTACATGCTTGAAAAATTTCAGATCATTTGGAATTGTACAACATATAGGAAAAAAATAGTAAGCAAAAGGAAACAAAGAATGATTCAAAATAGAAAATTGTCAAGAATTTATTTATAGAATTGAAAAATGCCAGTCCCAATAGATGTCACGTTGTAATAAACAATCTACACCCAATGTTGTTATTTTTGCAAACTAAAACTCCTCATAACTTTCATCTCATTAATCAAAATGGAATTATTCAAAGCTTTTTATGTATATATAAATTTTAAAAAAACAATTAAAAGTTTTTATTTCTCATGAAAGTGATTTTTGAAGAAGTTTATAAGCTGCCCAAATATCAATGAAATTTTCATATGATACAATAACTTTTTAACCTTGTAGTCAAAAATTATGAATTTTTTTAGATATTATAGCTACTCATCCGGCACATGTTGTGTGAAAATTTCAATGAAAATAATAAAAATTCCCAAGATCGCTAAGTTGCCAAAACACAATGTTTGGTGCTTTAGGGGTATTGTTGTTTTGATTAAAAAGTGATAGCTTATATTGAAACAATTTTAAGAGTATTTCTCAATTTTTTGACATAGTACATGAAGTACATTAAGAGTAAATAACAAGAAGCCCTAATTGTTTGTTTTTCATCACATTCATCTATTAGAGAAAAAATCTATTTGTACAATTTTTAAAGATTTAAGAAAAATAAGATACATCTTTTCTTTTCAATATCTACTATATTAATAAACATAAAATGGTTTCTACTTTTGAAGTCTATCCATAGTCTTTAATTTGAATGTAGCATATAAAAAAATCAGTGTGCCTCGTGTTGCTTAACCCTTAAAAGACATTTCATGTGTAGGCTTGGTCAAAAACTTCGTTAGATTTCTACATTAAAATATAAATTTCAAAATTTTGGTGTTTTCTAAGTATGGTAACATATGTCTAAAGCTTAATCTCATTTTTCCATAATTAAAAACATCAAATTGAATTTTATAAAAAATTTAAAATAAATTTTGATATACAAATCATAGTAATTACAAAAATACTTAAAATAGTATAAAACTTTCAAGAAAAATAGAAATAACAATGACAAACATCATGGTGTAATTGATGTACCCTTTGATATTACACCAAGAGAAATCCAATAGAAAAAAAATTCAAAAGTGGTATATTTTGAGCTTTCAAGAAGCTATCTTGAAAGGGTCACAAAAATTACAATTTCAACAATTTTGAAAAAACTTCAAATGGAATAAAAAGTAGATTATTGGAGCTACATTTTCTTTGTTAACTCCTTGAGGATGTTGTTGTTTTCCATACACTCTCCCCTGTTGTATACAGAAGGGGAAGTTGAGTTGCACATGAATCCCATTCAAATTGCAAATTTTAGACCAAGTCACAAACATACTACTAGTCAACTAAGAATTTTTTGGAGAGAATTTTAAAGTGTTCAGAGAGGATCAACTAAATTCAATATATAGACATCATACGCCAACTCTTTTGGAGGACAACATCTTTCTGGATTACCCCCTTAAGGATATTGCCCTCCAAAAGAGTTGGCATATGTTTTCCATACATTGAATTTATTTGATCCTCTCTAAACACTCAAAAATTCTAAAAAAAAAATCTTAGTTGACTAGTAGTATATCTATGACTTGGTCTAAAATTTGCAGCTTGAATGGGATTCATATACAACTCAACTTCCCCTTTTATATACAACAAGGGAGAGCGTATAGAAAACAACAACATCCTCAAGGGTTTAAGCTTACAAACATTTAAAATCAACAACTCAATATGAAAATTTCAAGATTCAAAATGCTAGAGGTGGGGGCTTGCATTTTCCTTGTAAGGCAAGACACTAAATCCTACCCGCAAAGTAAGCCCAACAAAATAATTTGGGGTTCTCCGAGGATAAAAGTAAAAACATGCCCCCTATTTCGAGCCATGCCTAGGATATATTTTAAACCTTTCGTAGCTAATTTGGAGCACGGCTCTTTTTTTGAACCAGCATCCCCCATGTTGTCCTCATTACAGAGGCCAGTTTTTGGAGGGATGAAGCCAGAGAGGTCAAATTTCTGACAGTCTGGCGAAATTTCTCTGCCAAAAAAAAGGCCTGGTTTGGAGTCTCTGATTGCAAATATGAATTCAAAATTTGCAAAAAAAAAAATTTATGTGAAATTTTTTAAAAATTCCTGTGTTTTTCCCGGGGTAAATCCAGCCTGGTGGGCCCACCATTACCACCTTGTAAAGGGGGTGAATTGAGTTACCACCTTGTGTACCGCAGTGTGAACTGACTACCTGGACACCCGGACCTAAGTGAGCGGCAGGGGACAGAGTGAGTCCTTTCTTTTTTCTTTCGTATCAGTCCTTCTGTTGTAAGTAAGTAAGTAAGTTCGCCCACCTCGGGCTCCGAGACTCATCATCGACATTTCTCGGGCCCCGAGCACCTGCAAACAGACTGAAAGTATGTAAGGCAACTGCATTGTTGGAGTGTTTTTTTTGCAGACCGGGGTAAATCATACGAGTTTAATTTTTTTTTTAGTTTTTTAGTTTGTTTTTTCCTCTTGAAACCCATGGACAATTTCTATTGATATGGGGAAAAAGTACACCGAACGAACCAGAGGAACAAACCCCCGGGGAGGAGGGGGGAGGGGGCAGAAAATGTTTGCACTTGGTGGTAGAGGCATTGTTTGGAATGTGAATCCAGTCTAAATGTAGGTCTGAATTCTTTCTTAAGACCCTCAGTAACAACACCTTTTAACACCAAGTGCAAACATACCTTAAGAAAGCAAGGTTCAAGGTTGTATTGTTTTCATTGCCCGTTTCAATGGAAATTGTCCAGTCTAGATGTAGGTCTGAATTCTTTCTTAAGACCCTCAGTAACAACACCTTTTAACACCAAGTGCAAACATACCTTAAGAAAACAAGGTTTAAGGTTGTATTGTTTTCATTCCCGTTTCAATGGAAATTGTCGATGTGTTTTGGAAGGAAAAAAAATTGAAAATTTCAAAAACTAAAAAAAAAGAAGAAGGAAGGATGTGAGTGTTTCAATGCAGTGTGCTTGAATGAGTGTCAAGAATTTGTCCATTTTCATGATGATCATATCAGCCTTCTTCCATTGCCCACCCCCCTTCCTTTCACTTAAGACTTACACCAACTTCTATGTTGCACCAGACTTGGTCTTTGTTGTCATCCACTGAGCTCATGAGCCCAGTCTCACACTCAAGTCTCTCATGTGGCCGGCCATAAGGAAGCTTAGAAACATGGACTCGAGAAACATGACACAAGTTAAAGACTCGCTACTAGGTTGGTCGAGTTTTGGGCTTGTGGGTCTTTTCCGTTTGGTCGATGTGAGGCCCCATGTTTCTACTCGTTGCGAGAGGTCCATTGGTCTTACCGTGAACGGAGTATATTTTAACTTGTTAGTCCACGTACAACATGTGATGATGGTGGTTATAGGCAAGGTGCGATTTTGAGTGAATCCGCTTTACCTGTTTGGATTTTGAACCAATCATAGAGCTTTTTAGGCTTGCAATGTTGCACTATTTTCTACAAAGGTAAAAAAAATGTGACATTTGGATACCATATGCCTATAGTTATGAAGGAGGGTCCAAATTTTGTTTGGTAGATGTTCTAAAATATTTCTTCTTCCACATAGGTATATATTTGTTTTGGAGATGTACGCCACTTGATGATGGCGGTTTTAGGTAGGGTGTAATTCGGGGGGTACCCATGTTAATTGCTTGGATTTTGACCCAATCATGGAGTTTGTTAGGCTTCCAATGTTGCACTACTTTCTACGAAGGTAAGAAGGCTTACAAAATGCGACATTTGGAAACCATATGCCTATAGTTATGAAGGAGGGTCCAAGTTTTTTTTCCAGCAGATGTTCTAAAATCAATTTTTTCTTCCACATAGGCACATTTTGGAGATGTACGCCACGTGATGATGGTAGTTTTAGGTAGGGTGTGATTTGGAATGTACCCATGTTAACTCCTTGAATTTCAACCCAATCATGAAGCTTGGTAGGCATGCAAAGTTGCATTGTTTTCTACAAAGGTCAAAAGGCCTACAAAATGTGACATTTGGATACCATATGCCTACAGTTATGAAAGAGGGTCCAAGTTTTTTTTCGGCAGATGTTCTACAATCATTTTTTCTACCACATAGGCACATTTTAAAGATGTACGCTGCATGATGATGGCGGGTTTAGGCAGGGTGAGATTTGGGGTGTACCCACATCAACTACTTGGATTTCGACCTAATCATAGAACTTGGTAGGCTTGCAAAGTTGCATTGCTTTCTACAAAGCTTGGAAAGCTTACAAAATGTGACATTCAAATACCATATGCCTATAGTTACAAAGGAGGGTCCAAGAATTTTTTTGATAGATGTTCTAAAATCATTTTCTTTTCTTCCACATAGGCACATTCTAGAGATTTACGCCACGTGATGATGGCGGTTTTAGGCAAGGTATGATTTGGAGTGTACCCACATCAACTGCTTGGATTTCAACCCAATCATGGAGCTTGGTAGGCTTGCAAAATTGCACTACTTTCTACAAAAGTTAGAAGGCTTACAAAATGTGACATTCAAATACTATATGCCTGTACTTACGAAGGAGGGTCCAAGTTTTTTTCTCAGTAGATGTTCTAAAATCAAATTTTTTTCCTCTTCCACATAGGCACATTCTAGAGATGTACACCATGTGATGATGGCGGTTTTAGGCAAGGTGTGATTTGGAGTGTACCCACATCAACTGCTTGGATTTCAACCCAATCATGGAGCTTGGTAGGCTTGCAAAATTGCACTACTTTCTACAAAAGTTAGAAGGCTTACAAAATGTGACATTCAAATACTATATGCATGTACTTACGAAGGAGGGTCCAAGTTTTTTTCTCAGTAGATGTTCTAAAATCAATTTTTTTTCTTCCAGATGGGCACATTCTAGAGATCTACACCAAGTGATGATGGTGGTTTTAGGCAAGGTGTGATTTGGAGTGTACCCACGTCAACTGCTTGGATTTCGACCCAATCATAGAGCTTGGTAGGCTTGCAAAGTTGCATTGCTTTCTACAAAAGTCAGAAGGCTTATAAAATGTGACATTCAAATACCATACGAAGGAGAGTCCATTTTTTTTTTTTTTCAGTAGATGTTCCAAAATCAATTTTTTTTTCTCTTCTCTTCCACATGGGCACATTCTGGAGATCTACGCCGTGTGATGATGGTGGTTTTAGTCAGGGTGTGATTTTGGGGTGTACCCACAGTTAACCCCAATCATGGAGCTTGGTAGAGTTGCAGTGCCTTTCTATATACAAAAAGCTTATTTGAAGGCCGGGTATCATGATATCATTACAACTCGGTCCAAATATGACAAAACTGGAAAAGGCTGGCATGGTAGATCTTCCGGCAAGGGACCGAAGTCCAAATAGCAGCTGAATGATTTCAGTACAATACTTCCACTCAAGCACTGGAACCTTCAGATATTTGAAAGCAGCCAGTCTGCTCTTAAAAGCGACCTTTTAAGAAGCCTATTGCATTCCAGGGGGAGAAAAGGTAATAAATATATAACCTCCTTAGAAAGAAAGAAAAAAAAATCCAGTCAATTTTCATGGGAAGAGGGGGGAAAAAATGGAACTGGCATCAAACGCAAGTCGTTTCGTGTTGTTTGGAGCTTTGTGGAATTAGTTATGAATTTTTGAAGTTGGAATGTGGTAGTGGTTGCTGAAAAGTGACCACCTCTTGAAATGTACATTGTTGGTACATTGAAGGAAGCAAAATGTACCTTTGTGTTAGTGGTTGCTTTTAGAGCAGGGGTGCTTTTATCCTAGCTTATATTCTACAACTAGGCAACCACTTCTATTATTTTTCTTACAATGATGACTTAGAGTTATAAAAAAAAGACTTCATTCAACCCTTGAAGTGATTGTTCAATTTAAGGAAGAGATCTCAAGTAGTAATGTACAAAGTCAATTTGGATTGAATGCTTACAAATTTTTGACACAATGTGTGAGCATGTGACCCTTTTTAGTGGGAATATTATTGTTTTTTCCAATTGGGTGTCCATGGTCAAAACTTGTGTTGCCCTTTAACTTTTGAGGTAGATCAAGTATCTTTTAGTAGCATGTGGAAAACTTCTCCTTTACTTCTAAAATTTGACAAATACATAACTTACATGATACAAGATGCAAATAAAAAAACAAACAAACATATGTAGTATAAAAATCTCACTATAGGAGTTAAAGTTTGTTGGCTTTGCTGGACAAGGTGGGAAAATACTTTTTCTTCTAAGGTTGAGGCATCAGTTGTCAACCATGCACAGTATTCAATCTGTAGGGTGCATTATTTTCAACCTTAGGCTAGAATTCAAGCTTGGAATGTTTTTTTTGTCCTTTTGAAGGTTGGGACTAATATAATTATGACACATGTCTCAAAATAGTGAGCAAGAAAGTAGGAAGTAGTAAGCAACAAAGTAGTTCTAGAATGATCAAAATTGAAAAAACTCTAAACATTGGTTACTAGACAAGTACACTTTTTGGCTCCCAAAAGTCATAGTACCTTCAATTTCGGAAATAAAATTTTGAAAATTTTGCTATCCTTGTATTTCCTATCTTTGTACATGGAAGAAATTCCACCACCTCATACTCCTCGCCAATTGCTCCAAAATCTCTTGAATGATCAACTATTGGTGCCTCAACCTTAACTTCAATCCATATAGTAAGATTTTCAAATTTTTCCAAAACATTCCCATAGTAGTAGTATAATTAAGCTAATATAAATAGATAGAGGCAATAAAATATTCATTTTTAAGAAGTTTTCAAATCTTACAAATTGGAGTTAAAACTAGATTTAATAAGTTTCCTTTTATTATCTTTGAAATTCAAAATTGAAAAATTGATGGTTTTAATTAAAATGAATAAGAAGATGAACATTGCCAAAATATAGTATGCATGATCCATTTTACCCCGAAACCTCTTTGCATTCCCAAAATGGATTTTGAAAAATTTGGAAATCTAAAATTTTAGTATAAGATTTTAGTAATTTTTCCTAATTTTTTTTCTAAAGATTAGGACAACAAAAAACTTCCAAGGAGTCTAGTTTTTATGACAATTTAATGGTTAAAGAAAAAGGTTTTATTTTTTTAATTCCAACTCATGCAAGCATAATACAACATTATTTTGATTTGAAATTTTTTATTCTTCTTCCTAATTTGAGGCTCTATCCAACTATGAAGTCCCTTAAACTTTTCTAGAGAGGAAATTTGATTTATGGAGCTAGAAGGCCCGATAAAAGTCACATTGTCAAAAGTCTAAGCATTCTTGAAAAAAATCATTTTGTTTCACTTTACATGCTTTATTGTCACCCATTTACTGCTCGTAAAACCCAAATATTTCATATATGACTTTAATTATTCAACAATTAGATTTTGTATTCACAAATTCTAAAAATTGAATAAAATTTGATTTATAACCTTTTTTTAGAGAGTGTTGTTTTTTAGTAGTTTTGTAAGTATATATCAATTTTTATCCAATAATCTTTAGGAAATAAACCATCCTTTTAGAATTAGAACCTAAAATAAAATCCAAAAATAATTAAAATGCCTAAAATTTAAACCATAATGTTGTATACCATTTTTAGAAATTTAATAGTTTAAAAAAATAGAATCATCCAATTTATATAATTATAAATTTAGAGGTCTTTGTCATGCATTGGAGAACAAATAAAGCACTTCAACTTCCAAGATGAAGGGATTATTTAAAAATTCCTTGTATTGTACCTTGAATTCTATTACAAAAAAGTGATATTGATTTTGGTTTTTTTTGCAATGTTTTTGAGTTTTGACATGGAATTCTAAAAAATGGAATGTCATGAAATTTGTGATATTTTGTCATGTTTTTTCAATACTTAAGTCTAAAATTATGATGTCAAAAAAGAATATAAAGAAATTATTAAAAAAAAAGGTCAAAATTGTGTCAAAAGAAGTTTTAAAAGTAATTCTCAAATAGTTATTCCAAAACTTTCATGACTTAAAATTCATGATTAATTCAATAAAGGTATTTACCAAAGTATGTAAAATGACTTTAGTTTGATTTGGACTTCCTCCTGCTTTTCAAAAAAGATTTATTAGATTTTTTTTATGAGCCAAACACTTCAAAAAAATAAGATCAATGGTACAAAAGATGCTTTATATACATCCATTTCATTAACAAAAAGATCATAACTTCACACATGGAATATGATGATGTCCAAAATTTACCAAAAACGACTATGAGGTATGGGTTTAGCAAGTGTTTAGGCAAGGTCAATCAACCTTTGAGCGTCTAGAGCATGTTTACCGAAATCCAAAATGAACAAATGTTTTTATTGTACTATTGAAAATATTATAATAGTCGAACACGGCAACCTTTCAATTATGGAAGGCCATATTTGAAGCATTAGCCACTCAAGGGAAGGGTTAAGGTAAGCACACGCCTAATTGTGACATCTTCTATTCTTACACTTAAAAAATGGACTTAAATTAAAACTTCCATGACTCAAAACCAGCTCAACATCTAAAAAACAATCAATGAGTGGTTTCTTTTTTAAAGCAATCAATGTTTTTGTACTTCAAGGGAGTCCATTGAAGGTGAGTCTAGTATTATGTATAAAGCACTTTAGGCCATATTCCCAACTTTGGAATTTTATAAAATATTCCTAGAGTGTCAAGAAAATTACAAAATCACTAGGATTGCATTTCTCTCAAGTTCATGAATATTCTCATCAAATTTTTTTGGTCATTCGACTAATGAGATAGTTGGACTAGAAAAGCATTGAATTTAGATGATCCTACTTTAGTTTTGGCAATTCTTCATTTTTTTCTAATTAACCTTGCAATGCATCAAAAAATGAAGTTTTTTCTCCAAACAAACCACTTCATAATGCAATTGGAGTGAAGTTTTGAGATGTTGATGGACTTATGTCCATTGAATTTTTACTTTTTGGAATTCTATAGACAAAAGAATGTAATTCAAGAGAGAACCTTTAGGTTGAAATTGGTTTAGCCAATATTTGGTTATATTTATTTTTGTATCAACAAATGTGGGGTGTATAAAGTGTAAGGAGACAAATGGATTAAAGCCAAGTGACAAGCCATGAAATGAAGATACCATGACTATTGCTTCAAATAATTTGAGTGTTTTTTCACCTACAATTGTATTATTTTAATTAAACTAAATTTGACCTTTGAAGGTTGAAGAATTTTTAGGAAAGAATTTATTTATAAATTTATTTGGAATATTGTATCTATTGTCAATGGTGAGAATTTTTTAATAAGTCTTATTATAAGAGCATAGGTTGCATTTTCATACAACTATTTTCAACACAAAATAACATGAATCCACTAGCATGAATACAATACATCAACATTTTAGCACATTCACTTTGAAAATTCATGTAGTTTGACTTTTGAGGACGAAGAGTTAATTAAAATTAAAATTAATTTGTAAACTTGTTTTGTGTAAATATGAATTTCAAGAATACATTTATTAATCCCCAAAGTACAATGCATAGTTAATATGGATGAAATGACCAATAATTATTAGAAGGTGAATATTGCATAGTGGCTTAATGCATTGTCCATAGGAGATCTAGGATTTGGATACATGTTGTGAAAATGATTAAAAAAATTAGACAAGGTTAGATTTTGTTGGTTGCCAAAATCATGGACAAACATTGTTTGCATTGGTTGAAGAAAAAGAACAAATTTGAGCCATAGGACTATGCTACTCTTTGCATTGCCAATGTTGTCTATAGGAGATTGAAAATTTTAAGGCCTCATTTCAAGCTCAAGAGACCTTAGTAGTGGAAATTTGACCCTCACAGATATGGGAACTAGAAAAGAGTTGTGTTGGAATAGGTTGCCTCCTTGCAAAGAATAAACATGCAATGGAATAACACACTCAAACAAAGTATGAAGTAAAAGCTAAAATGGTCATAGGTGAATTGATCACTCATGGAAGTGATGGTTATGCCATACAAGTCTTGAAACAATTGAAGCTTTGGTAGTAAGAAAAAAAACTACAAAAAATTGAAATAAACTTAAAAGTCTTTTTTAAAATATAGATTTTATTTTTGTCTATTGGCTACCAACAAAACAAGGTATTCTATTATTTTGACAATAATAATCCAAATGAAATTAATTAATCACTCCATATAGCATCTTCTTGGAAAAATAACTTATAAGTTTCATTTTTTAACTCAATTTTCATAATTTTTAGAAAAAAAATTACACGAGGTTTAGTTTCCTTACTAAGAAAAACCTTTTAGAAACTTACATAAATCCTTTCAAATTAATCTACTACTCCAAAGTATTAATTTATCATGAAGTTTTGCCAACTAATATAAGAGTATTGACATGAACACAATTCATTTTGAGATTTCCTCTTGTATTGTAAAGTAGCACTTCAAATGTACTACTACCTGAAAACCACTGTCATCACTCTTTGTACATCTCTAAAATCAATAGGGATAGATCGGATAGATACAACTCCTCCAAGAAGCAAATTTTTTTGAAGAATGAGAAGTTGGTGAGAACTTAGTTCACCCACACAAGGGTTGGTGTAATTTTGCAAACAAACTGAAGACCAAACAACACATTCACTTGATCTGGCTTCACTGAAGGGGTGAAAGTACAGAGGCCAAGGGCTGAAACTCAAGAGTAGGAAGATAAGAGTTTCTTCAAGAAAAGCTCGTCCAAGCCTATTTCTTCACTTGCGGAAGAGAATAACAACACTCTCCAAATTTCAAAGATTGAGAGATCCAAAAATTATGGAAAACCAATTATAGAATGCCACACGTCCAATCTCTTAGAAGCAGACAATTCTCAAAGTGTGTGTGACTACCCCTAATGTGTACCTATGCTGAAGAAACGATTTCATAACATCTATCCAAAAAAGACTTTGATCCTTTGTAACTTTTGCATACGATATCCAAATGTCACGTTCTTTGGTGCGTTGAAACCTCCTTTCGCTTGCCAACAAGAAAATATGAAAATCTGACCAGTCTAAAATAGTAACAAGGCACAATAGTAAAAAGTGGAGGTTTGAATTTCCTTCCTTTCCTTCACAAAAGTCTTCACTCCCAGATGATTTTTAAAATTAATTAATTTTTACATAAGTAAAGGAACCTTTACCACAAGAGTCTCTCTGGTGATTCAATCCACAGCCCATAAATTCAGGGTGCTCCCAACATGCTTTGAAATTGAGCCAGTTGCAGAAACTGCAGGGCTATGTTGAACTGGTATTTTTGGTGGCAATCCTCTAAATTGGGGAGACTGAACAAGCAGCAGGAATAGACTATTTTGGTAAGTTAGCAGTCGTGGGAATAGAACATTACATGATCTAATAACGAACCTGCATTGGAAGCTGTGTGGAATTTCAGAAACTTTGATTGCGTAGATGGCAAGATATTCGCATTTATTTTAAAAACGAAGAAATCAAGGTTTTTTTTGCAGCTTTTAGTTTGAATCTTCTTTTAACTTAAAATTTGTGTACTGCACACAATAGTGGAATTAGGTTGCCTTGACCCCTAAAGTCTCAAGGCCTTTTTTCCATCAAAATCCACTCAAAACTGTCATTTCTATTGCAAAGAGCAAAAAAATTTAAATTTTTGTTTATTTATTTATATTTTTTATACATCTAACTTTAAGATCTTGTGCTACACTAGTACAAAAATGTGTGGAAAAAATTTCAGGAACTTTGACCTTCTAGATTGCAAGATATTTGCATTTTAAAGTGACAAATTCAAGATTTTTTTTAAGAAGATGCTTAAATTGCCTGAAGGCTAAAATTGTCCATAACTTTCTCATCACTAGTCCAAATGGAATGAATCAAAGCTTCAGATGTAAACTAAAATATAATCTTTGAGAAAAAAAATTAAAAAATTCAGCTTTTTGTGATATTTTAGGGGCTGCCCTTTGAGTTACTTTTTGGACTCATGGTGGCATGACTTTTGTTTTCGGGCACCAATTGAAATAAAAATTATATTTTGAGAAAGTTAATCTAATTTCCTATCTTAAAAAAAAATTCAAAAAATTATGTCAAAAATTGAGATCATACAAGCCTATTTGAAATCCCAAGAGTCTTCCATAGGGACTTTGGGACTTTAGGGGTTAACAATTAGATTGCCTTTCGTAAAGAAGTTAATTTAGGACTCACTACTTGTCTACATGGAGGAGCATGTGACTCTCTAAACTTGGACCAAGAACTAGTGCACTAACCCATGCAACACATATGTTTCTTCCATTATTACATCAGAAATAATACATATTTTCATAGTGTAGAATGTCGAGACCAAGAACTAATGCACTACCCCATGCAACACATATGATTCTTCCATTATTACATCAGAAATAATACATATTTTCATAGTGTAGAATGTCGAGAAATTAGTGAAGGACAACTTAATTTCACAATTTTTAATGTTGATTTTGAATTTCTATTTTTTTTTAAATTTGAATAATTGAATTGAAATTTGAAAAAAAATAAATTCTAGAGACATACACTTGATTTTCATTCTTAAAATAATTGATAAGTAGAAGAAGGTATAAGATTAGAAAAAACTAAATCCTTAATAATTCTAATATGGAATTAAAATACACTTTTGCCAATGGTGAGATTGTTCTAATAAACAAAGTCAATTATGTGGAATTTTTTTTTAATTGTGGAAATTGAGTTCAAAAATGAAATCGTGAAAATTATTTTCCCAAGATGATGCAATGATTGCATGTAGAACAAAAAGTTTCATAACTTTGACATTACTAATCCAAATGGAATGAATAAAAGCTTCACATGTAGATCAAAAAAATATAATCTTTGAAAAAAAATCAAACAATCCAATAAATTTAATTTAATTTAATTTTTTTTAGTATTTTATGACAAATTGCTTTGAAGAGTTAGGGCATCATAACTTTGTTCATAGGTACCAATTGAAATAAGAATTATATTTCTATAAAAGCTAATGTGATTTTTTATATTAAAAAAAAAGGTTAAAGAAAATCCTACCAAAACTTGAGGTCACACAAATCTACTCCAAGCAAAGGGACTTAGTAACTTTGGGGGGTTAAGGTAAATGTACCCATTGTCAACCACAATCCATACCCAACTTGTAGGGGGCATTGTTTCCAACTAAGGCATGTTCAAATTTCCAACCGAAGCTTGGAATGTGGTTTAATCTCTTTTTCAAGGTTGGGACTAATAAGATCATGACACATGTACCAAAATAATGAGCAACAAAGTAGAAAGTAGTTCCTTGAATGATCAAAGTTGGAAGCCTCTAAACATTAGATGTAGGTTCCAAGCACTTTTTGGTTCCCAAAATTCATAGTAGTTTCAATTTTAGCAATGAAATAATGAAAAATTTGCAATCTCCATATTTCCTATCTTTCTTCATGGGAAAAATTTGACACGCCTTAAATTGCCAATGATTTGCTACAAAATCCCTTAAGTGATTGGTTAAGAAATTCACAGTAATTTCAATTTTGGCTATAAGATTATGAAAAATTTGCAATCCTCCATGTTTCCTCTCATTCTTCATGAAAAAAATCCATCATGCCTTAAAATGCCAATGACTCTAGTGCAAAATTCATTAAGTGATCGGTTAAGAAATTCACAGTAATTTCAATTTTGGCAATAAGGTTATGAAAAACTTGCAACCTCCACGTTTCCTCTCTTTCTTCATAGGAAAAATCCATCACGCCTTAAAATGCCAATGACTATTGCAAAATCCCTCTTCAAAGTGATTGGTTAAGTAATTCATAGTAATTTCAATTTCAGCAATAAAATTATGAAAAATTTGCAACCCCCCCTATTTCCTTTCTCTCTTTCTTCATAGGATTTTTTTTCACACGCCATAAGCCACTCCCAGGAAATGCATTGTTCATTTCCTAAGAGACTTCTGGGGTGAAACGAGGCCGTAATGCCCGATCACGCAAGCAAACCCACGTAATCGAGCATTACAGATTTTCCATCCAATTGTGATTTCTCATCCAACTGATTTCATCCAACTTTAACGTTTTTTGCTCGTGGTTTATGCCGGTCGATGCCCTCATCGTCCGGGATTCTACGAATTAAAATGCCTCCTTGTAGAGCTCCGCCCTTCGTTGGCATTTTAATTTGCAGAATCCCCTCCTCCTCAGGCATTGCCCTATACTTAAACTGCCAATGATCTGCTCTGCAAAATCCTTCCTATTAAGTGATCAAGTATGCATACATTGTATGTTAAATTTACACCATAAAATGGGTTGAAATTTACCATTCTCGTACTGATCATGGTGATCATCATGCACCAAGGAGTCGCTGCTGCTGCGACGAGCTCCAAATGGACATGTAAGTTACGCTAAGTGGCAGTGCATCCACAGCTCCAGAAAAGGCATGCAATGACAGACAGATGGATGGATAGATGGGCTCACCTCACTCAGATGGATGGATAGGCTCAACTGGAGTTCAAATCACCCGGGGTACCACTGATGGATGGTCAGCTCAGGAGGCTCCGGAGGAGCTTGAAACTGAACCTCGGCATGGGACGCGTACCTGTGTTCGAAGCACGCGAGGTTACCTCGATGGGAGCCTCGAACGATGAGACTTCAATGGCGCAGGCAGGTCTGTTCCATCACTTCACTCAGGGATTTGATGGGAAACCTTATGTTTACACTTCCATTTGTTGGAGAGGAGAGAGCTGGGAAGGGCTCCAGTGGTGGCAGGTGATGTTGTAATGTGGCTCTTGCTCAGGTGTAAGGGCCAATGTGGCTGAAGGTCGAGAGGTGCAGCGATCCAATTTCAAGGAAGTGATGAGAGTTCGGTTTCTCGACCCTTCACACACTAGAAGGCACACTAAGGTAGTATGGCCTTAAAGTGACCTTTTAAGGGCTGATTTGCCTTTTTCACAGGTTTCCATGGACAAAATGTTTTTTAGCTCATTTTCAAAGGAAAGAAAAATAGATGCAAAACACAACACAAGTAGTTCCGCATTTTTCCAAGCATTTTTGAATTACTTATGAATTTTCAAAGATTCAGGTCATAGGCACCTATTTGTGACCATAGGTGTCCCAAAATCTGTCCCCTCGTGACTTATAAAAAAATGTGCAGAAACCAAAGACAATGATTGGCTCTTACAATAAAATAAATTATTTTTTCTTGAATTCATTAACAGACCAGAGAGGTCCATTCAAGGATCACCTGGCATCCATTCTACAGCTACCTACATGACGGTCTGAAGAAGATGGGTGCTTTAAGGCCATACTACCTTAGTGCAAGGGTTAGCTAAAAATGAAGGTTGGTTGGTTGGTTGGCTGACTTCTACATTTGTGGGAATGGCTCCAATGGGCATTTGGGAATGGCTCTAAGGTAGGAGGTTTGTAGATGAACCATCTAAGGGTTGGAAATGGATTTCGGGGAGGTGAAATGTGTTGAAATATTTTTCGGTAAATTTTGATTGAAAGGAAAGTGGAATTGACATCTAACCTAAGTTGTTTCATAATTTTTGGAACTTTGTGGAATTAGTTACAAGTTTTTGAAGTTGAAAAAATAGTGGTCAATAGTGGTCATCAAAAGCAACCACTTCCGGAAGAAAAATAAAATGTACCTCTTAGTTGTGTTCGCTTTTAATGCCCGGTTGGAGTTAAAGCCTCCTACCTTGGTGGTCAAATGATGTTGTAATTTGGCTCTTGTTCAAATTAAAAACCACTTCGCACTATGACAGAAGGTCGAGAGGCTCTGAATTTTGATCAATCAAATTTCAAAAATACAAGTGTTTGGCCTCTCGACCCTTCAAACTGGAAGGCACAACTAAAAAGGTCGGCTAAAAATGAAGGTTGGCTTCTCCATTTGGGAATGGCTCTAGTAGACAGTCAGGTTGTAACCATGACACATTTGGCTCTTGCTCAAACTAAGGGCCACCTCACACTATGACTAAAGGTCGAGAGTTTGCCAGTTTCCACTGATCAAATTTCAATAAACCAAGAGTTTGGTCTCTCTATCCTTTACACTAAAAGCCACAAGTCCAAAGATTAGCTAGAAATGAAGATTGGTTGGCTTCTTCATTTTGGGTGGCTCCAATAGACAAGTTATGTTGTAATTGTAACACATTTGGCTCTTGCTCAAACTAAGGGCCACTTCACACTACGACTAAAGGTTGAGAGTCTACCAGTTTCCACCGATCAAATTTCAAGAAATCAAGAGTTTGGCCTCTTGATCCTTCACACTAGAAGGCACAAGTCCAAAGGCCAACGTCCTCTAACTACCTGCATGGCAAAAAAATTGCCTCTACGGCGACGAACTCTCAAAGGAAGTTTGGGTTAGCAAAAAATGAAGGTCCAAACCATGATTGAGAAGCTGTCTACTTATGATAAGATTTCAACCATTAGATTGCTAAGAGTTTGGACTTTAGCTTGACCTTGGGAGAATTCACACTATGGTTGTCCAAGTTGAGAGGCCGTGGGAGTTCATTGCCAAGGGTTTGAACTTGAGGCTTGGCCTTCAGAGGCTTGACACTATGGTTGGCTAAAGGCTCCAATTCTTCTTATTTATTGCCTATTTATTGCTCATTTTTTTGGATTCTCAACAAAAGGTTGGCCACTCAATACTATAGCCTCTCAACTTGAACGGTCATAGTGTGAAGTGTCCCTTAATTTAAAGCATGGGCATAGTTGGGGTGAATCGATCCTTTTGCTTGTCTCCAATTTTACCCTAGGAAAAATATAGTAACTCTTTATTTGCCACACATGATAAGGTAAAACAATCCATTGTGGTCAGAATTAGGGGTTTGGCCTCATTGGGCCATTAGGCTATATAACACTCCAATCATAGAGGCATTGCATCAATACTTTTGCTTTTATCCTCACTTTATTCTCACTCACACTTTCAATTTCTTACTTTTATTTATTTTTTCATAAAATATTTTTGGCATACATTTTTCATATGCCAAATAATTTTAAAACAAGCATAATGCAAAATTGATATTACTCATGATAGTAATCATCAATGCTACAAATAATTTTTTAAAAATTTTAAAAATGGAAATGAAAGGAGATATATGAAGGGATTGACCATCACTTTTGTGGCAATTCAGAATGATATACTCCCTCTATTTCACAATAAAAACAATGTTTCTTTTGTATTTTTCAAAGGAGACATTGCTTTTATTGTGAAACAAAGGGACTACTAATGTTTGTGGCACCAAGGTATATAATCTATGTATACTATTAAATCAAACAATTATTTGTTTGTACATTTGTGATGACATCGAGTCTTGGTGACCACTGGGCTGACCAAGAAATGTTTGGTGTTATCAAAAAGCCTTCAACAATATTGTATATGCCTTCAATAATATTCAAGTTTTTTATGAATTCTAAAAGTAAAAAATGGGTTGAAAAAAAATCAATCCTATTAGTATGAAGGTCAACAAGTTAGAAAATGCTTTGATAATTGATAGTCACAATGTTACATTATTACTTTTACTTTTTTTTACCTTTACTTTTATTAAAAATTGTTTAGCATATTATTAGCACACTATTTTTTATGCAAAACAAACTTGATAAAAAAGAAAAAGCATATTGACTCCTAAAGGACCAACATAATTACTTCAAAATACTCATTCCAAAACAAGGTCAAAATCTTCATCAATATATATTTTTTAACAAATCCAAACCCATGACCCTTTGATTAAGGTGTTTAAGTACAGTGTTCCAAAATTTTAACGTGAATATCCCCACCAATTGCAAGTTCAATGGGCTCAAACATCAAAATGTAGGCTTTTCCAACCCTTTCAAATGGTGAGTAGTCTTTCAACATTTTTAGAAAAAACATGTATGTCCTATAACTCATACAATTTAGTCAATATGTTAAAAAATGTATTGAATATATATAACCAAAAAAAATTTCATGTTCATTTAAAAAAATTAGGTTGTTTGTTTTGTTTTATTTGGTATGTTGTGATTTAACAAATTGTAAGGTGTCCAGCAACGTTCTTGTTACCACTCAAAAGCTCTTGGCAAGGAAGAATGTACACACACTGTTTTGTGGGGTTTGGACAAATGGTGTGAAAGCTATGGAATTTCAGATTTTTTATGAATTCAAAAATTGAAATAAATTACCTTTTATTTGGAAAATCATAACTTTTTCATGGCATGTCCAAAAGCCACCAAACAAAGCCTTTGCACTCTTTTGTGCTTAAAGTTTCTATTCTTACCAAGAATACAAATTTTCACACTGTAATGTAAAAATTATTGAATTTCAAAGTTTTTACAAATTGAAAAATTAAAATTTATTTTTGTTTATTTTTTGGTTATGGCAATGGCACACGGCACACGGCACACTAGTTTGTTTTTTTTAAATTGTAAAGTTGAAGGTGTTACAAAATGTAAAATAAAACTAATATGATGATAACTTTTGGAATAATTTAAAAATGATTAATCTCAATGGTGAGAATGTTCTAGTAAACAATTAATATCTTTTATTTTTTAAAAATTCAAAATTAGGAGCAAAATACAACTTCATATGTTTTTCCTGCTTTCATTGCCCACAAAATAAAACTTCATAGCTTTTACCACATTATTCAAAATTGAATGGTTCAAATATTTTTGAGTAGTTATCAATCTACGCAAAAATATTTAGTATTATCTTAGAATATATATTTTTGCTACCCAATATGACACTAAATTTTTTCTTAAAAACTTATAAATTTTGCAATATTTATTAGAATGATATAAAACAAAGCTAGATATATACTAGAATGATATAAAACATGTAGATTACGATGAGTAGCATCCACCATTAAAAAAATCATGCAAAAATTCAAAATTATGAAGTCAATAGAGAGTATCCAAGTTTTCAAAAAGCTCAAAGTGTCTCCTTGGTCCTTTGGAGGTTAACACAAAAATTGATAGCACATGTAGAGTTCAATATCAATGCTACAAGTAATTTGCTACAAAATAAATGGATATAAAAGGAGATTTCTCAAGGGATTGACCATTTCATCTATAGCAATTACAAATATCATTATATTAATTGTAATAACAACACATGTCATATTAGTTATGTTGTAAATTACTTCAATTTATGGATAGATGAGATAATGTCTTGTTCATTTTACACTCAATCATTTCTACTTGCACATTTTGTATACATATTTATACATATCATAAGAATCTACTTTGTTTTGTCTAGTATATATCTAAGGTAGGAGGTCTATAAAGCACTTGAACTCTAAAAGTATCATTTAACAAAGAGGTATATTTTGCTTTCTTATTGCATCAACAATGTACAAATAGTGTACATTTTAGGATGTTGATGCTTTTTTGACCAATGTGTTTCAACTTCAAAGATTTATAACTAATTCAACATAACTCCAAAAAATCAATGAAACGTCTTGGGTCAGATGCCAATTCCATTCATCATTCAAAGAAAATATATTGAAAAATAATTCAAGAAGTCTAAACATCTCCAAATTTATTATTATTTTTTAAATAGTTGCTTTATAGACTTCCTGCTTCATAACTTTAACATGTTGCAAGAAGTTATAAAAAACCTAGAACTCTAGAAGAGAGTGCATTCAAGATAGGGTGCTCCAAAAGCAACCACTAACATAGAGGCACATTTTACTTTATTCAATGTACATACAATATACATTTCAAGAGGCAGTTACTTACAGAGACCACTTCAATTTAGCTTCAAAAGTTTGTAACTAACTCCACAATGGTCCAAAAAATCAATGAAACAACTTGGATTCGACGCCAATTCCATTTTTTCACCTTACAAAAATTTATTGAAAATTATTTCAAGAAGTTTAGCTTCCCCCTCCCCCTCCCTAAATGCAATCAACTCTTTAAAAAATTGCTTTAAGAGTAAACTACCTTAGGCTAGAGGGTTGGGGTGAATTGACCCTTAACCCTTAAGCGCTCTGACGTCCATATTTTGGACGATGAACAGAGGGCTTGCCGGCGCTATTTTGTCCAACTAACTTCTCATTCATCCAATGTAACAATTGAATCTTCAAAAGAGAACCTTCCTTAATGACCAATTTCATGAAATTGCGGTAAATGGTATTTCTGTACAAAGATATATGCAAAAATGTGCAAAAATTCAAAAAAGGATTGAGGCGTGAAGGGGTTAATTTGTCCTCGAGGAAAAACATTGAAATTTGTTATTTGCTAAGCATGATAAAATTTGCAAATTTTGAATTCATATTTGCAATCGAAGCCCCCAAGTTAGCTAGGAGAGTTGTACAAGGTAAATTTATCAAGTACAAAATATAGGGGCTTTTGTTTTACCTACACCCCTAGAATGACTTTGGAGGACAAGGAAGGGATCAATTCACCCCTGCCAGCTAAGGTAGAAGGTTCTAAAAGCACACAAGCTCTAAAACTGCCCACCTCCTCAAATGTACACTATTTGTACATGTTTGCACATTTTAGGGGTGGATGATTTTAAAGCCTTATGCCATTTCAACTTCAAAATTCCACAAAGCTCCAAAAAAACATGAAACTACTTGGGTTGGATGCCAATTCCATTTGTCTTTCAAGGAAGAAATTTACTGAAAAACTAATTTCAAGAAGCCTCACCTCCCCCAAAATTCAGTTTCAGCTCTTAGGAGGGCGATTTACGAACCTCCTACTTACGAACCTCCTACCTTAGAGGAGAGGGGCAGCAGTGGCATTGCAAGGTTGAAAAAAAAAAGCTCAAGGCTATGGAGCCACTTTACACTGGGTGTTACTCCAGATTCAAGCATCACTTGAACTTTGATTATAATATTACTTGATTAGAAACTACCTCTCAAAGCATGTGACAAGCCCAGCACATGATGATGACCATTGTGATTTTTATTTTCTTAAATTCAAGCACCGAGATAATTTTGAAAAGCAGGATGTTTGCACAACAACAATGATGCCCAATGCGTAAGAGAGAGAGGTGACAAGTGATAAGAGTTGCAACTAAGTGGTCGATTAACATGATCTTAAGCATCATGGTCAAATGGTCGATTAACATGATATTAAGTGTCGCGACTAAGTGGTCGATTAACATGACATTAAGTGTTGCGACCAAATGCTCGATTAACACGATATTAAGCGTCGTGCCTAAGTAGTCGATGAACACGATATTAAGCGTCACGATTAAGTGGTCGATGAACACGATATTAAGTGTCACAACTAAGTAGTCGATGAACACGATATTAAGCGTCGCAACTAAATGGTTGATTAACACGATATTAAGTGTCGTGACTAAGTCGTGTCGCAACTAAGTAGTCGATGAACATGATATTAATCGTCGCGACTGAATGGTCCATTAACACGATATTAAGTAGCGCGACTGAGTGGTCGATTAACACGATATTAGGTGTCGTGACTAAATGGTCGATTAACACGATATGAAGCGTCGCAACCAAGTGGTCGATTAACATGATATTAAGCGTCGACTTCAAAAGGGACTTCAAAAAGGAGAAGAAAAAAAAATTTATTATACCCGGGTACCACTGAGCTCTTTCTTAAAGCTTACTCCAAGCTTTACTCCAGCAGGCTTTTGGGGTCAGAGTGGAGTCCTTCTCTCTCTTTTTCTCTCTTGAACGTCTGTATCTGATTAGAGAGTATCACACTAATTTTCTTGCGTATGTACTGCAAGCCTGGTCAGTGGCGATGGAACCCTTCTCCCCGAGTGCTGGGCTCTGCTCTGCGACTAAAGCTAAGCTCAAAAGGTTGCGTCAAACTTGCCTTTCTGCAACTGATGGAATGGGAGCTATGATGGAGTGAGTCAGGGATGGGAGCTGGAGCGATTATTACAACAACCAAGGACTCTTTCTCTCACTCACTTACACTTCTGCCAATATTGGGTAGTAGTTTGTACAAAGCCAAAGAGAGAGAGAAAATTAACCCCTTAAAAATCACGGGAGGCTAATCCCATTCCATGAAGTGGAACAAGTGTGGTGAAAACGCAAGAATTTTACCACGGGGAAAACGCAAGAATTTTACCATGGGGGAAAACGCAAGAATTTTACCATGGGGGAAAATGCAAGAATTTTATCACGGGGGAAAATGTAGGAGTTTTATTTTTTTTAAATTTCACATTTTGAAGAAATTCGCAAATTTTGAATTCATATTTGGAATCAGAGACTCTGGATTAGGTAAAGGGGGTTAGGAATATATCGTAAACGTTGCATGAAGTAGGAGGGGGCGGGTTTTGCTTTTACCTTGAGGAACTTGTGTTTTCATCCGGTTGGTATCACTTTGTGAGATGGATTTAGTGTCTTGCTTTGAAGTCTAAGGGCCTTTTTATCTGTTGGAAATCGCTCAAAATTTCCATTTCTATTTTGGAGAGCAAAAACCTCTGGAAGCAAATTTCTAGGATATGTAATTGTAGGATCTTGTGCTAGGCAAGTATGAGAATAGGTGGAAGAAATTTTGGAAACGTTGAGTGCGTAGATTGTAAGATATTTGCATTTGAAGTAAAGAAAAGAGGATTTTTTTACACCTTGCAATATCTAACAATTTCTTGGGATTATTGTATTTCAATAATCCCAAACAATTAACAACGTCTAACAATTTCTTTCGAAGAATTGTAAATTGAATTCAATTATGAAGTTTAAAGGTTATTTTTTCAAGAAGATGTTTAGATTGCTTGATGAAGAAAGATTGTCCATAATTTATCACTAGTTCAATTAGAATGAATCAAAGCTTCAAATGTAGACAAAAATATAATCTTTGGGGAAAAAATTAAAATAAAAAAAATTCAATTTCTTGTGATTTTTTGGACTACCTCTCGAGCTACTTCTTGGACTTAGGGTGGCATAATTTTTTTCTAGGCACTTATTGAAAAAAACAACTACATTTCTAGAAAGCTAATCTGGTTTTCTATCTTCAAAAAAGGTTTCAAAAAATCACATCAAAAATTAAAATCACAAAAGCCTGCCCAAAATCCCAAGAGTCCTCCATAGGGATTTTGGAACTTTAGGGGTTAAATTCTATTTTTTCAAAAGTAAAAGAAAAGAAAAAATTAAATATTTTTAGATAGTTTGTATTAGTGCTGGTACATATATGTCCAGGGTCTCATCAACATTTGTAAATTAAAGACATAATAATAAAAGGTGTTGGACATCAATTGGATATCTTAATCTTTAAAAAGACAAATGGATTTTTGAATAGGTTCTTATAATCACAATTTTGACTTGATTTAAAAAAAAATTCTTAATGAAAATAGAAAAATAGATTAGTTTTGGGAAAATATAATTTTTATTTCAATTGATGTCTTAGAGCAAAAGTTATGCAACTTATGTCACAATAAGCTTTTTTTAGTATGTTGGGAAATAAATTAAAACCATCCTACACTTAAAATTTAATTTTTAATTTTTACTTAATAGATGATATTTTTATCTATGTGAAAAAGTTTGTTTTGTTTCATTTAGATAAGTGATGAAAAAGTTACTGAGCATCTTGTTTTTTGGACAATCAACACATAACTTTTTGAAAAAATAAATCATAGGATTCATATTTTTAACTCTCAATTTTGACATTTTTCAAAAATTAATTCCATAGGATTAAATTTGATTGTTAGAACAATACTGTCATTGGTATTAGTGTGTTTCAATTCCATGTTAGTTTTTACCTCTATCTTGTACTAACTTCTACTTATCAATTTTTTAAAGAATAAAAATAACCTTCTTTTTTTGAAGTTTTTTCATAGATTCTCAAGTTAAGTCTTCATGATAAAAGAATTTAAATTCAAACTCCACAACACAAGAATTTAAAGTTAAGAAGAATCAAAGTCTTATAATCTAATCATGCAAGGTACAAAAAAATGTTTTTTTGCTTAAAATAGTATGAATTTTAAAAGAAAAATGGAAATAATAGTGACAAACATCATGGTGTAATTGGTTTACTCCTTGAAATTACACCTAGAGAAATTTGATAGAAAAAAGTTCAAAAGTGGTGTACGCTAAGCTTTTAAGAAGCTATCTTGAAAGTGTCACAAAATTACAATTTTAACAATTTTGAAAATTTTCAAATAGAATAAAAAATAGATAATGGAAGCTACATTTTAAATTTAAGATTTAAAATATTAAAAAAAAAACTATATGAAAAACTCAAATTTAGACTTTCAAAATGTCCAAAGAGCTTGCATTTATATTTTTTTCCTATAATCTTACCCTAGTTGGTACTAACTACCTTAATATCTATACCTTAAATTAGGTTGTTTGTTTTGTTTTGTTTTGTTTTATTTTGTTTGTTTTGTTTGATACATTGAGATATAAACAAAATGTAAGGTGTCAAACGACATTCGTAATACCACTTAAAAGCTCTTTGCAAGAAAGGGTGTACAAACTTTGTTCGTCGCATTTAGATCTATTGTGTGAAAGTTATAGAATTTTTAATTAAAAAATTGAATTAAATTATTTTTTATTTTGGAAAAAACATAATTGTCACATGACATCCAAAAGCTACAAAACAAAGCCCTTGCACTCTTTTGTGCATAAAGCTTTCTATTCGTACCAAAAATGTAACCTCACATTATGGTATAAAAGTTATTGAATTTCAAAGATTTAATGAATTAAAAAATTAGAAAATTATTTTTTATTTTATTTTTGTTGCGGTATTTATGTGCTTTTATAATTAAAAATTAAATTAAATTAAATTATTTTTTAATTATATTGTGGCAATGGCACAAGACACACTATTTTATACATTGAAATAGGTTTTTTTTCTAAAATTTAAAAATGTTTCTTGAATGTTTTATTTGTTGTTTTGATACATTGAGATTCAACAAACTGTAAGGCATTGGTGGCATTCTTGGTACTGCTCAAAAGCCCTTTGTAAGGAAGGGTACACAAACTTTGTTTCATGGTGTTTGGACCTATAGTGTGAAAGTTATAGAATTTCAAATTTTTCAAGAATTCAAAAATTGATATAAATTACCTTTTATTTTGAAAAAATCATAACCTTTATGTCACATGTCCAAACATCACCAAACAAAGCCCTTGCACTTTGTGCATAGAGCTACCATTGGTGGAATTATTATTATTTTTAATTAAATTAGCGGTTGGCGCTTGCTATACTACGCATTCACCATTAGAATTTCATAAGAACTTTTATGTATTAGATAGAATGCATAGCAAGAATTTCAATAAATCTTCATATAAAAATTACTAAAATCTTCATATAATTTGGTAGTAGCAATAGAAAATTGAAATCAGAAGCTCAAAGCTTACAAAAGCACAAAATCATAGAAATGCAAAAGAAGTATAAAGCCAAGAAAAGCAGTGGAATTGCTACCTTTATAATATCACCATATTGATCCTCTTTAATATCACCTCAATTGCAACGACTATATTATTTCTATAATATCATCCTTTGTAAAAATTGATATTATAGAGGTCATTGTGAACTACTACTCTATTTCAGTAATATCACATTGTGTTAAAATATGATTTCTATGTATGCATGATTAGAAATATTTTTGTAAAATAATTAAAATAATTATTTTAAAGACTTTTCCAAATCATTATCATGCATTCTATTCAAATACATCAAATTTTTACTACTATGTGATACAATGAATGTGTAGCATAGCAAGTACGAGCCTCTAATATTAATGGTAGCATTTGTGATATTATAGAAGGACTTATGATTTTAGTAGTATGATAAATAATGATAATTGAATTGAATTATTTTTTATTTTATAAAAATAATAATTTTCACATAGCATGTCCAAACAATTAAAAATAAAGCCCTTGGTGGCATTCTTGGCACTCCTTTGTACATTGAGCTTTCTATTCATACCAAGAATGCAACCTCTCACATTATGATGTTAAAGGTATTGAATTTCAAAGTTTTAATGGATTAAATAGTTTTGGTTGTGATAGCAAAGCCCTTGCACTTTTTTGAGCATAAAATATATTGAGTTTCAAAGTTATTATAAATTAAAAAATTATTTTTACATTAATTTTGGTTGTGGAATTGGCACTAGGCACACTAGTCTATACTTTTAGTTTTTATGTTTATTTTTATTTTTATTTTTTGTGAGATCTAATAAATTGTGAGTTTGGTGGCATTCTTGGTATTGCTTAAAAGCTTGGTAAGGAGGGATGCATGGACTTTGATTCATGGCATTTGGACCTAAGGTGTGAAAAATATGGAATTTCAATTTATTTATGAATTCAAAGATTGAAATAAATTATTTTTTATTTTGAAAAAATCATAACTTTCACGTTGCATGTCCAAACGCCACAAAACAAAGCCTTTGGCCTCTTTTGTGGTGTTTGGACCTATATTGTGAAAGTAGACCTTTATTTTGAAAAAAACATACCTTTCACACCATAGGTTCAAATGCCACAAAACAAAGCCCTTGCATTCTTTTGTGCATAGAGCTTTCTATTCGTGCTAATTTCATGGTGTTTGAATTTAATATGTGAAAGTTATGGATTTTTCAAATTAAAAAACTTAATTATCCACGAAAGTCCTGTTGTCCCCTCTAGATACAAAATGGATTTCAAGTAGAAGGTCATATTCATTAAAATGAGACAAAGTGTAGTCTCAATTTTATCTTCGACTCGAAAATAAATCGTTATAATTCTTCAATTTTGAGACTATTTGATAATTTGAGACTTTCATATATTAATATATATAAAAACCTTTGATATCCAAAGGTTGCACTCTCATTTTATCTTCGACTCGAGGATAAAATCACTGTAATTGTTATAGGGTTGAAGTCTCAAAATGACCATTTTGTCTCATTTTAACAAATATGGCCTACTAGGCTCCTATGGTCTCAATATTTTTTGTTAATTTTTTGAAGCTTTTAGTAAAGATAGGAAAACACATTAGCTTTCCAAAGATATAATTTTTATTTTAATTGAAGCTTGGGAGCAAAACTTATGGATTAAAAAGCCCTATTTTCTTGTTTGGCAAACAAAAACAAAACTGAAAAATAACTTAAAAATTCATTATGTATATATTATATTTTTGTGTACATAGAAAGATTTGATTTATTCCATTTGGATTTGTTATGTGAAAGTTATGGACAACTTTGCATTTGGGGCAATAAGAACATCTTCTTGGAAAAACAACTTATACAATTCATTTATGAGTTTTGACCTCAATTTTCTCAATTAAAAAAAAGAGATTCACAAGGTTAAGTTCTCTTGCTAGAAAAATCTCATCGTTGAGATTAGCATATTTCAGTTCCATTTTAGAGCTATTAACAATTTAGATTTTCCTTCAATCATGAACCTACTTCTACTCAACAATTTTTTAATGAATGAGATTTAAATGTTTTTTTAAGAAAAAAAATTTCCTAGAATTTCAACTCAATTTTTTATTATATAAAATTAGAAATTCAAAATTAATAGAGCAAAAATTATAAGTTATGAAGGTTTAAAGCCAAATAATGTAGTTGAACAAGGTGCAAAAAAATTTGTTTCCTTCACTTCAGATACAAATATCTTGCAATCTACATGTTCAAAGTTTGTGAAATTTCTGCCACATATTCCTATACTAGTCTAGTACAAGATCCTATGGTTAGATGTGCAAGAAAACCTTTTTGCATTTTGCTATAGAAATGACAGTTTTTAATAGTTTTTGATGGAAAAGAGGCCTTGAGACTTTAGGGGTTATTATCTTTTATTTTGAAAAAACCATAATTTTTACATGGCATGTCCAATTGCCACAAATCAAAGCCCTTGCATTCTTTTGTGCATAGAATTTTCTATTCATGCCAATTTTGTGGTTTTTAGACCTACAATGGGAAAGGTATGAATTTTAAATAATTTAATTTAATTTAATTATTTTCAATTATTTTTAATTATATTATTTTTAGACTTTCTACTTGTACTAAGAATGCTAAGGTATAAAAGTTATTAAATTTCTAATTTTTAATTTTGAAAATGATTTTTATTTTTAAATTTTATTTGGTTGTGGCAATGTCACACGGCACATTAGTTTAAGTTTGAAAGCCCAAAGGATTCAAACAGAATACAAATGTGTTATAAAACATAAGATTTTCTGAGTTTTTGAAATTTGCATTGAAAAAGATAACATGAAGCATGAAAAGTAGAAAGTATCCATATGGTCAAAATTTTAAAAATTATTTGTAGATTCTCCTCAAATGAGTTTTGAAGATATAGCTTCAAAACTTTATCAAAAATACAATTTTTATCTTTAGTACTTGAATTTTTTTGATTGGTCAAAATTGTGGTTTATATTGATTTGTGAAAAAATGTATTAGATCTGATAATGAGAACACTAATAATTTTTCCAAATAGTAAAATTTTCAATACCAAACAAATTCTCAATACTTTGTGTTATTTCTCTTATAATGTTTGTTGATTGTAGTGATCTAAGTTTTGAATACAAGCATTGAAAGACAACGCAATCTTTTATTAAAATTTTAATTAAAATTTTAAAAATTCTTTTTCTATTCAAAATTGGATAGCAATTATAAAATGGTTGCTTGAGCGCTTAGGGGATAAAAACATGTTTGAAAAAATAATCATGGATGTTAAATTTTTCTAGGAGAAGAATAGAACATCTTTAACCCCTAAATGCCCAAGGCACCAAAATTTGGTGTTTACAAAACTTTGAAGTTAAATATAACCTAATCAAGTTTCTATTTTTAGTAATTTTATTTTTAGAAAGTTCTTCTTGAGGTCTAGTTTTAGCAACAAAAATCTGATCTTGAAAATAAATGATATTGATTTTTCTATTCAAGATTTTGTGCAAGGGTACCCATTGTAATCTTGACTTCCCGTAGTGTTGAGAGCTCTTGGAAATGAGCCTCAAATACACTAGATCTTGAAGAAAAAGTCACATTCAAAATTCATTTAAAAAAATTATAGAGTAGATTTTAAGAAGCCATAAATTGATTGGGGTTATACATGTTAGTTCCTTTAACCTCATATTTTTTTGATCACCAACTTTTTAGATTTGACTTATGAAAAGAGGATTGAAAGACTTTTCATCACTTTTGCAGTTTTAAACACCCTCATAGTCAAGCATTATAATCTTTCACTCCATAAGTGATATTGTTGTGTTTTCTTTTCTTATGATATCTCTAACATGTCTAGTTTGAATTTTTATGGTTAGAATTCCGAAAAACTTGATACAATTCATCAAAAAATTGGCATTTTGTTCAATTCAAAGCAAATTCGAAGAAGCTCAAAACAGAGCTTAGGCATTTAGGGGTTAAAGATAACCTCTAAAATATTAACCTCTTTTAGGTAATAATGATTACTTAGTCCCAGCCTTCTCCAATCCCAGGCTGGGACAAAGGTTGTTAATGAAATGGCCCTCCCTAGTGTAATAACCTCATCTAAATAAATGTTAATCCTTGAAGGACCAAGGGGTAGTCCAAATTTCCATAATTGTGGAGATATACTATAAAATGCGATTTTTAAGAGGAATTTAATGATGACTTTCACACAAAAGTTGTAAATTAGAATCTATATATCAGAAGCCGTAAAGTTGGATTTACCATTACCATTACACTAACCAATGTGTACTAACCTCTAAATGCCCATGGAATCATTTTATGGTTGCTACCCAACTTCAGACAATGTTTAAGGGTAGAAAAAATCTTTTTTTTTCAAACGTTTATCTTTTACAAAACTAAATTGAGTTGTCTTCCTATTTTTATATTCAAAACTAAGATCATTGTAGTCAATAAAAAATTACAAGGAAAGTGGTACAAAGTCTTTAGTGTTTGTCTTGTGTTTGAAAGTTTACTATTTTGAAAAAGTGTTAATATTCTCAACACTAAATTGTATGCTCTTTTCACAAATTAGTTGAAATTACAATATTGACCAATCATAGAAATTTTCAAATGCTGAAGATAGAAATTTAATTATTGATGACTTTTTGAAGTTAAAACTTCAAATTTCATTTGAAGCAAATCTGTGAAGCTTTGCTTCAATTCAATTTGGAAATTTTGCAAAAGTTACAAGTTTTTTTAATGGTTTCAATTTAAAAGCAGGAAGGTAAAAATATACTCAACCACACTCAATCATGGTTGAGATTGGCAATAAAATTACATGCCAAAATTTTTGGAAACTCATTTTTTCAAAAAATATATTTATGTTTGTAAATTTTTTTAATTTTATAGCATCTGTTGAATCACATTTCTAAACATTGATTAATTATTCTACACAGAATGCAAACCCTGACTATCAAATATAATATTGTACAGAGTAGTACTTAGTGCTAAAAAATGTGATGTATGTGCAGCGCAAAAGTCACAATATACGGGTTATTGAAGCTCATTCTTTCACTCCAAATGGAAGCTGCCCCTAGGAATCTAGGTATATTGCCTTTTCTAGCACGGACCAATAATTTAATTTTTAACTCCAACTCTATAATCTTGCAATCTATACCAATGTTAAAAAAACAGGGGGTAGTTCAAAGTTACCTAGTGGAATTGGGAAAAAAAATCAATTGCAATTTGACTCATAAAAAAACTGCTGAAAAAATCTATATAATTTCTATTTAGAGTAAAACATAGAGATAATAACCACTGAATTAACCAGTTCAACATGGGAATTTTTTTAAAAAGCTAGTGAAACTAAAAAAATACATATGATCTGTACAACCAAATGGGCTGAAATAATTCCACATTCGCATATCTGCCTAGAGAACGGCAGTTTGGATGATTTTAGGTGACATGTACTCCGGAGCATTGGGGGTTAAATTTGAATCATATCTTTCTTGGCAAAACACCAGCATTGAGTCACAAAGCTCCCAAATCTTGTAGCTTGTCACCGAGATCTAAACCACTATACAAGCATCTACCATCATCAAACGATCACTCCCAAACTATTTGTAAAATGTGGAGATTAATCAAAGCAGGTCAAGGCAGGAAGGTCACAATACACCGCACATCCCAACTATGGGTCAAAACTTCATTGATAAAGATACCATAACAAAGATACTGAAATCAACCGCATCTGGAGGAAGATAGTCACGACGTGCTGCGGCGGAAGTGATCACATTCATTCGTCCGTGTCCTGAATCATTAGTTATGGTCTGAAACTTCAAAACAATTACATTACGCCATAGATTGATTCTTCGAAGAATGTAAGCATAACGATAATTTAAGTGAAAATATTTCCAGACCACATTCTTCAAGGATTTCAAAACCATCACGAAGTACGGATTGCACCATCTGCCATGATAGTACGTCGCAACCCTCGTAAGTCTCATTAAATGACACTTCAAGTGGTCGCTAGAGCATTATGCATTGCAGATACACATTCAAAATTGTAAGTGCTAGGACCACTCGCTAGTCATAATACAATTCGCCAACATCCATAGACAATTTTCACCCAAGCAGGTCAAGAAGGTCACTGTATTGATAACAAATGTCTCCACCTCGGCCAAGAAACTTCTTCACATAGCAAATGAAAGGAGTGGTGACATCATCACACGACCTTCAAGACTAAGAGAATAAGCTACCAGGGTCAAGCTAATGAACAAAAATTGAAAGAGTAAAACGATATAATTACCCTAAACTGACAGATGCCTATGTATTGGTAGCCCTGGTATAAATCTGCTGGTTGGCATGAGCAGCAACAAGTCGAATAGTGCCCTTCGCCATCAATTCCTTGATAGCCTTCCTTGCCAAAGATCCAGTAATCTGCACATGCACCGCTCGATAATCAAACAAAAGTATACTTTCAAAATACACACATATATATGCATACTAACAAGTTTACGTAATAATACTATACTTCTCGGGTAATAAGAGCTTATCAGCATAGATGAACTGTTGAAGCCAAAATTAGAATAAACTGAAAATTAATGGATGACGACAAATTGTAGCAATATGGTTACAATCGCACAGGTCAGATTCAAAACTCTCTCTAGAATGTTAATTTCTATTTCTCATTTGAAGAGGTGATACGGTCATCACATGATGACAGATGTCACTTTTCACCAAATGCTAAATCTGATCCGCGCATAGTGCACTGGAACCCGACCGCCTCAGTGGATGATGCCAACACCCTCGATTCGAGGAAATCAAACGACAATAACGGCACAAGAGCACTCATTCCTACCATACGCGACATCAGTATTCAGGCTCAGTTCAAGATTTTCTTCTTTTCAAAATGTGAACTTACACGCAGACGGTCAGACAACACGGACGGAGTAACCAGCTTGAACTTGGGAACCTCCGAAAGCATCTTGTCGTAGGTACCCTGGTCGAACAAAACCATGTTGTTCACCTTCTCTTTTTGCTTGCCCTTGCTCCACTTCTGCAAACACAAAACCCAAACTTCATTCAGAATCTACTCTTCCAAACACAAGACCCTAACCTCATCCAGAATCCACTCTTCCAAACACAAAACCCTAGCCCCATTATTCAGAATCCCCTCGTCTATACACGAAACCCTAACCCCGTTCAGCAAACGCGCTCTTCTCACTCTTGAACGATCAATGCTAAAAAACAAATTCGTAAGAAAGAAGCGAAGCCACAGTACCTTCTTCTTCTGCTTGCCACCGCCGCTGCTCTTCGCGGGCTTGGCCGCTGGAGTTTCTTTCTTCTTGGGAGCCTGTGGGCACAAAACACTCGATCAATTCACCACGAAACAGAAAAAGAATGTACCGAAACAGCAAATGTGAAATCTAAACACAAAAGGATTTGTTGGGGGAATAACGAACCATGTTGCGCGAAGGGGGTGACCGCGAGGGACAAGACGGAGGGAAGGGTGCGAGGTGAAAAAGGAAGAGATGGTCGCAGACTACCCTAATGAAGCGAGAGCCTCTGCCACTCGATTTGCCCTAATGGATGAATCGATGGATGAATGTCGTCAGGGGATGAAGTATCAGGAGGATGAATAACACGGTGGTCAATTACTGTAGCTATTTGAAATCGTTAATCTTTAACCCTTTAATGTCTAAATTATTTTTCGGAATTTTTAACATTATGTCTTGTTTTATCTTATGTTATTGTACAAATACATTATTTACCTCAATTTCATCAAATAGGTCAAATAAAAACATCATATTTTAAAATATCAAGAATTATTTGGGATGAAGGAGTAGGTGTATGTTCGAGGCATTGGTTCAAAGTGCTTTGTTCATCATTTAAAATATGGATGTCAAGCAGGTACTTATGATCTCAATTTTTGGCAATACTTTTGGAGCTTTCTTAATTAAAATAGGAAAACATATTAGCTTTAGGGGAATATAATTTTTATTTCAATTGGTAGATGGAAGTAAAAGTTATTCCAAAATAAGTCCAAAATAAGCGAGGACGAGCAACAATAAAAAATAAAAAAATTGGAAAACAATTTAAAAAATAATAATTTGTTGTAGATTATATTATCTTCTATGTTGAAAATTTGATTCATTCCATTTGGATAAGTGATGTGAAATTTATAAAGCTTCTTGTTTTGCGGACAGTCTTAGCAAATTCTTGAAAAAATAATGCATCAAATTCATTAATGAACTCAATTTTAAAAATTTTAAAATGAAATTGCGTATAGTTTAGTTTGCTTTCTAAAACAATCTCATTGTTGGGATTATCGGTAGTGTGTTTCAATTCCATCTTATACTATCAACAATTTAATTTTTTCTTCTATCTTGTACCTACTTCAACTTAACAATTTCTTAAAGAATGAAAATCACAAAAAAAATTTGAATTTTTTTTCCAAACCTTCAATTCAATTTTTCAATAAAAAAAATTATTTTATAATTTTTGGTACTAAAATTTTGAGTTAAGAGATTCAAAGCCTTATAATCTAATTAGTCTAGGAACAAAAAAAACTTGTTTTCTTCACTTTAAACGCTTATATCTTGTGATTGATATGCTCAAAATTTTTCAAATTTCTTCCAAGCATTTTGATACTAGTCTAGTGCAAGATTCTTTGATTGGATATGCAATTGAAATAAATGTTTAAAATTTTTGTTATTTTCATTGAAAATGATAGATTTGAATGTTTTTTGACAGAAAAATGACCTTGCAACTTCAAATAGGGGTTAAGTGAGAACAAACTCTAGCCATTGTGTATTGGTTGCAGTGCCTTAGTTTGTTCATCTAGAGTCCCACAATTGGCTTTGATAAGCCAATACTACTGACTTTTAAGTTACCTCGATTGTATCTTGTGTTTATTTGTGCTAATTCTATGTCCTTTACATATTGACAATGTACATTTTGTACAATGTACACTATTAATATATACACAAATAAGATGACAACTAAATTATGACACGAATAGGATAGTTTTCTTTATTTGATTTTTTAAAGGGTAAGTAGGATTTGAATCCCTTATATTTAATCCTCAATCATAGAAGAATGCCTATCATTAATACTTTTAGCAAAAAAAATTAATTTCTTGGATAAATAGACACACTTTTTGTTTCTGGTCTATTATTGAACACTTTTTTTCCATTGCAAAATTTCAAATTAAATGTCAAAAGTTTTCAAAAAAATTCCCACATGAAGACAAGTGTGAGAAATAGTAGGAGCAATTGAAATTATATAATTTTTAGATTCAACAATTGATATTTCACATAGTTCTTTTTTATTTTAATTATAATTGATTCCAATGAATGAAATGTAGTTTCAACAATCTAATTCTAACTCCATCTATATGTTTGTATAGAAATAAAAGAAATAAACATTGCAAGTTTTTTAATTCTTTAATTAAAAAAAACTTATACTAAAAAGATGAACAAGTCATGATGCAAAATTGTCATGTTTATTGTTGATATTCTATCTTATAAAAAAAATTATATAATATAAGAATTTTTGAATGAGAATATGACATAAATCATTCAAATCTTTTATCACAATAATTTAAGATACTATGTCTCCAATCATTAATTAAGCAAAACAACATGATAAAAATTGTGAGAAGATGAATATCAAGGTAAGGATGATTGTTGAAGGAGATTCTTCAATGTTGAAACATTAATAATTCAATAACCATACAAATGAAAAAATTAAAGTGCCGTACAATTCTAGACAAATAGTGTTTTGGGGTGATTAAAGCTTGCTTTTTGAATAACATGTATATTGTGACATTTAGTCATGTCACTTTGTATGTAAGTGGCAAATGTTAGAACTGACTATTTATGATTTAAGATTTATGAGCAATTTATGATTTCTATTAAAAATCTTCAACTACAAAATAATCATTAGTGGAGGAAGGTTGTTTTATTTTTATTGAATTGGAATGAATGGATACTTGATCTTTTGAATTACTAAGACAATGAAGTTTGTACCTAAGCCAATCTAGGCACTACATAAAGTGAATATTCAATTAGTCATCCCTAAATTCCTCATGTGAAGAGGGAATGTCATTTTTTATAAATTAACCTAGCACATATTGGTACCATCGGTGCTAGTATGTGAGCACAAAAATGCAAGCATGTGAGCTTTGAGCATATATATAAGTAGATATATTACAACCATTGAAGGTGATTATAATGTAAACACCTATAACATAGGTGTATAATCTTTTAATCTCATGTGCTCATGTTTTCAGGCTCACATAATAGCAACCCTCTATATTGAGTTCTATAAATATTGGATGTATATAGAAGCTAGTTTTTTTTCCTAGTGATGTTTAGAATTGAAAGATTTCATACGCTACATTTCATCTCTTCAATTATTACGATTCTTTAAACAAATAAGAACCTTTAAGAGTTATTAAAAATCTTATAGAATATATATGCTTATTGAAATCTCAATTTCATATGTAATATTCTATCGATGCAACACTTAGAAACCCTTCAATATGAAGATAATTAATTTATGCACATAAGCTCAACAACAATTCTATACACTATTTGATGCACATGATTAACAAGAAACCACCAAGCCTTTCTATAGTGCATTGAAAATTTATATCTATTTTCACTAAAGTCCAAAAAAATACAAGACATGTGGATTAGCTGCATTTTCTTCTCATAATTCAAGAAAAATTAGTGACAATATTTTGAAGGTTGAACACCCCCTCAAAAAGGAATCAACAATCAATGAATAGGAATTAATTAGGGCATTGATTGTATACATATTATAATAGTATTTAAACTATGAACTCAATCAAACGTGATTGAAATTAGTTGTTAAATCCAACTATTGAGTTCATTCAACTTAGCTAGAATTGGTCAAAATGATTGATACAAATCAACAATTTATTCCATCCAATTTGACTAGAATTTGATAAATAACCAATAAGACCAATTGTGGATCTTCTCATGATCATTTCCCAAATTAATACTGACCATGTTTTCACTTTACAAAGTTAATTCAATTAGTGCAAGATCCCTTCACACTAATCAAATGAATTATAAATGAATGTCATAAAATTAGTGTGAAGGATGGTATGTATAAAATATTGTAAACCACTCTAATTTATAGAGTTAATCTAAAATATTATGAACTATCATGCTATTGCGACTTACAAATTCACATATATTTTCAAATTAGTGTGAGTTAGTGATATTACTAAAGAGTGTGTACATTGAATTAACTTGTGTGAGTGAATAAAGTCCATAGAAGAACTTAAAACTGTTGCAAGAAAATTTATGATTGTAATGTAGTGAGAATGTGTTATGCATGTTAGGCATACCTGAACTCACCAATCTACATCTGTGAGTAGAATTTCCATGTTGGATTGCTGGCTTGCAATTCCACTAAATCTTTGGTTAAAAAACCCTGTTTGCACATTGATGCACAAAGTTATATAAGCTATAATTTAAAGTCTAAACTCTTGTAGACATGAGAAGTTTAAGCCAAAAGAAGATTAGGTATTTCCATACTAATTTAGGATTGGTAGATTTTCAAAGTATATATCCTAATAAATTGACAAATTGTCAAAGTTCAATTGATAGATTTTTTAAATTTGTGCTCTAATGTTCTTAAATTGAACATTTTTTAGTAAATTGAACATCTATTTGCCATTTAGATTTATTAAAAGATGGTATTTGTTTTTGTGTGATCTAGCTTTATTATCATTTCTATAAAAGCTCATTAACAATAATGTCTTTATATTGAGTATTACATGCAAATTACAAGTTCAAAATATTTAATATCTTCAAAATGTGGCTAATATTAAATATTGACAAGACACTTAATTTCAATGAGGAGAAATTTGATAAAAAAATTAATCTTCAATCATCTATAAAATAATTTATTGTGAAAAAATTATTTATATTCATTTTACAAGATGAACAATTGTAATTTATAGTGTATGAAGGCTATCTTCCAAAACTTGTAATACTTAGAACTTAAGAGGATGAAATCTAGTCTAAGTATCATAAAAGTTTAAATTCCACTAAATAATAAGGAGGTTTACATAAATACAAAATTAATCAAGTCAAATAAATGTAGTTGAATCCAAAATTTATCTATGAATTATTGGCTCAATAAATAATCAACTCCCCCTAAGTGCTTGAGGCACCAAAATTTGGTGTCAAAAATATTTTGAAGTTAAATGAAAACTAAGTTGTTATTTTTGATATTTTATATTTTTGAAGTGTCATTTTTGAGGTCTCATTTTTAGCATGAAAATTCCAATTTTGAAAATGAATGATTATGATTTTTTTGTACTAAATTTTGTGCAAGGATGTCCATTGCAATCTTGACTTTTTGTAGTATTGAGGTCTCTTGGAAATGAGACCTCAAATACACTAGATCTTGAAGAAAAAATCTCATTAACAATTCATTTAAAAAAATTGTAGAATAGATTTTAAGAAGCCATAGTTTGATTGGGGTTATGCATGTTAGGCCCTTTAACCTCATATTTTTTTGTGACCAACTTTTTAGATTTGACATGTGAAAAGAAGATTGAAAGACTTCAAATCATTTTTGTAGTTTTAACACCCTTATGATCAAACATTATAATCTTTCAATCCATAAGTGTTATTATTGTGTTTTCATTTCCTATGTATTCTCTAATATGTCTAGTTTGAATTTACATGGTTGCAATTCAAAAAAATTTATATAACTTATCAAAATGTTGGATTTTTGTTCAATTTTGAGTGAATTCCTAGAAGCTCAAAGAAGGCCTTAGACATTTAAGGGTTAAGGGATTAAAAGAGGAAAAGTATTTTATTGTAAAATTTTCTTACTTTACTACCATAAGTAATAAGTCTTTATATAAGTAGACTAATAAACTAAATATGTGAAATTTGAGCCAACCAAGGTGGAATCTACATTTGGGGTTATACAATGCATGACATGTGTTAATCTTTTTGTAAGCTTTAATTTAAAAACTGAACAATCCTATATAGTATAAATTCCTCATAAATAGTTTGTATTATGGGGAGGGACTAAAAAACACTTCATAAAGTGTAGGCACAACTCGGCTCCTTTTCCTCTCTCATTGGTATAGGTGGAGGCAAGCTTGGCAGGCTTGGATAGCAAACTTTTGTATGTAATGGTGTAGGAGGTGGTGGTCTTTCAGGCTCCAGCATCATTCGCCGGGTTGTTATAGTAGCATGGCTGTTTAAGTGTCGGGAGAAAAAAAGGCACCACCAGTTGAATTAGCATTTGTCCAACTATCCAAGGATATCTAGTGTAGATATTTGTGGAAAACTATTAAGTAAATGATATTAGAATGACAGCTAAAAAGTTAATGAAATGTCATGCAAACATATAGAACATGTTTATAAATAGCTATATGGGATTCATCTATAGAAATTACTATTGCAGAAATTAGGCTACCTCATCCATTTGTTTTCGTTTAAGTTGTAGTCATGTCAAAATATAACTTCCCTCATACCTTTTCAAATACATGGACATCATAAAGGTATTTATAGTACTTACTAAATAAATCAAGCAACAAATCCTGAAGATGAAAGTATTCCATTGCTTCCTATGGATGATTGCATATAGGCTTGTACCAAACTTTGAGCATAATGAGTTTGTTCATGTGTTCCAGAAAGTTCTAGCACCCGATCTTTTGCACCTTGTTCACTATTGTGCAATTTCACTTTTGCTCCAGAAATCTAAACCAAAAATATTCAAATTGAACCAAAAGTATAAAAACCAAAAGATTGATCAAGTAGGCACATTAATTTATATTATACTAAAATATAATACTACAACAATTTTACAACCATGTAGCCTACAAAAAAAAAGTTAGAATCAAAGCTTTCAAAAATCATAGTGATGTTGTTGATGGTGAGGTAATGATTCATCTTTTTACGCAAATAAAAAATACAAACCTGACGAATATGAGCAATGTTATTGCCACCCTTTCCAATTACTGATCCAACAGATGTATTAGGAATATGAACTTCAATTGTAGATGTTGAACCTAGACTCCCATAATTGCCTCCAACCTTACTCCCTCCTCTACTTTATCACAATACCATAATAATGCCATTTAGCCTATTAAAAGTATATAATCCATGCATAAATTTAGTAAAGTAAGCTATTGGTTATAATTATTAATCCTTAGGATTGGAAAATTCAAGATATGAGGAATTCGCAAGTGGGATAATTGAAAGGGTATAATTTAAAGGCTCTTTGTTAAGCATAGTGTGAAGGATATTAATATCAACCTTGAATAACAAAATGCATTAGGTTTCAATAATACCTACCCACCAAAACTTCCTGCAAGTGGTTGGATTATGTGTGAAGGGCCACTACCAAAGCTAGAAAGGTTGTTCAATCCACCACCTCCCTGGGATGTTTTAAAAGTAAGAAGTTATAGTTCATTTTTTTAATTTAACTATTTTATTGACAAGTGATTCACCAATTTATAGAGGATGTTGTGTATATTGTCATGAAGTATTCAAATTTAGAGTATTGTAGTGTTGATTTAAAAGAGCCAAAGTCTCAAAGACATGAATGATACATTTGATCAAAACAAAGTTTAAGTCCAAATCTCAAGTACAATTTGTTGAGGATTATAGTTTGACTAATTATTAAAAAAATATCATGTTACACCAAATATTAATTTCATTCTAATTTTTATAAGATAGGTATAAGCAAATGTGAAGTTGTACCTAGAAGTCAATTGTATAAGGAGACCTATGCTTAAAAGTTTGTTCACATAAATGATAATGTTATTTTAAAAATCTTTAGAGCAAAGTCTAAAAGATTATTGAAGACTCAAATTAAAAAAAAATCCTCAATTCACATCTAAATTTAAACAAGATTAATAGGATAGGAAAATTTTCAACTCACCCCTTGGGCCCATGCATCTGAAGAAGAATCAAGACTTCCAAGACCGGAAGATGCATGAATTGCTCTAGCTAAATTCATCCTTGGTAATGCAAATACTCCAGTAGCAGGTGAATTAGGTTCTATCCTTCCACCAAAGTCATACGAGCTATTGTAATTTTCTCTTGTAATATTCAAAGGTGGCAATGAAAGACCAACATCATGACTTCCATCCCAAACTCCTCCATTGCCTCTCCGTACTTCATTTCCATTTTCTCTAAATATATTGTTGCGCAACTTGCTAATAACTTGAAAAAGTGCCTCTCGAGTCACATTTGAATCACCAACAATCTGCATTTCCTAAACAACCATAATTTTTTTGTTTTTTATTGTCAAAATAAGAAAGAGCATTTTGAAAAAATTCAAATAAAATATTATAACTTTAGCTTTCTAGATATTAATAATAGAAACTAAAATTGAATTGCAATTACATATAAATTCTCATTAAACTTAGATTTTTTTTATTGAGATTGCAAATATGATACATATCCCCTAAAAATAAATAGAGCGTAACAAGATTAAGTCATCAACAACTTACAAGCAATATATTGGATTCTAGAGTACCTGTACAAGTTCATTTGTTTCTTGAGCACAACGAGGCAAGGTGTCTTTGGGGAGGATACGAATGTTAGCTCGTGTAATTCTTCGCATATCTGCAATGATGCTTCCTCCCTTTCCTAATAAGCATCCAATTTGATTGGTGGGAACAAGAAGCCTAGTGGTTACTATTCCATCTTTGTCACCTTCCATCTCAGTGGTAGTCCTACTATGTACATGAATCATTGCCTCTAGTGCAGGAGAGAAAGAATCTCCTGGAAGCTGCAATTTACAAGTTTTAAGAATAAAGAGTATAAGTAACAATTAATGCACAAAGTTCAAATAAATTAAGAACATTCATAGTTTGGAGGTCACATTCAAAATGTATCTAGATACCTCCTACAATATACACTAAAGGATACATAGAATGCAATAAGTTAGTGCTCCAACTTGATGTTTAGGGTATAAAAAAGATGTCCTAGTACTTCTTTTAGATGCCCCTTTATGTAGAACATACTTAAAATAAATGAAAGGTAGTGAATTGTTGTTTTTCAAGGATATATATAGTAAAAGATCCCCTAATTAATTTGTAAATCACAAAATTGATCAATAATTATATTGTAAATCAAGAATCCTTTGTTATCTTGTCGATACGAAGAGATTTTTTTTTCTTAATATTATTTCCTTAAAGAGATGAAATACAATTTTCAAACTTCATTTAAGAACTCACATTAGACCTTAATTTATAAAAAAAACAAAAATATTTTTTGAAAGGATTATTTAACGCAAAGCCAATTGTGGTCTACAAAAAAAAAATTGTACCTCATTTGCTGACACAATAATGATACATTCATCAGAACCAGGAACTGCATCACTTATCTTGATACGGGCTCCAGTTTCCTTTCGCAAGTTATGTATAATGTTGCCTCCCTTTCCAATAACACTACCAATCTTATCACTAGAACAAAGTAGGCGAAAAACAAGTTCTTTTGTCTTGGAATCACGCCTTTCTTTGTTGCGCCTATTATTTGGTTGATTAAGAGGCAAATTTCCACCACCAATATTCCAAGCACCTCCTTCAAGATGCCCAAGTCCTAGATCACACAAAGGCCCATTGCCTTTGCTATGAAATGTGTCTTTTTGCATAAAATCACTCATAGGTACAAAAGCTTGTCCAATAGGTGCAAAAGATTGTAGTTGATTTCTAGGGGGATTTTCTTGCAATCGGGATGAAATAGAAATCAAAGCTTTTTTTGAAACTGCAACATTTCCTGTGATCTGTTGTAATACTTAGATTCTAACCACTTACAATCATGCAATTAGATGTAAAAATTATTGTTATTTTTTGTACTAAAAATAAAATTATAAAACATGATTCTACGTCATGATTCAAAAAATGAATTAAGCTCATGTTTTTTACTTTATATAATATGTGCCTTACTATCATAGATAATATATTTATATTCATACCTGAACAAGTTCATCGAGTGGCGAAGCACAACCAGGAAGTTGATCTTTAGGAAGCACCCGAATTTGAGCTCCGGTAGACTCTCGCATTTGCTCTATAATCTTGCCCCCTTTCCCAAGTAGACATCCAATTTGATTATTAGGAACAAGGAGTCGCGTAATAATCTCACGTTTGGGCTCTTCACTTTGATCAGATCTATCACCTCTTGTAGAATCAATATTTGCAATTATGCGAGCATGAACCTTGAATAAAGCTTCTTGAGTAGGAGTTAACTTTTTAACATCTTTCTCAGAAGAATCTTTTTCTTTCCTATCTCCTTCTTTACCACCATTTCTCTCTTTGAATTGAGCATCTCGACTTGATTGAGAGTCTCGGCTATTTCCATCTTTCCCTCTACCTCTGTCACTTCCAAGATTTGCAGATGAAATGATAATAACTCTCTCATCTACACCGAGTATTGCATCTGCAATTTTGATTTTTGCACCAGATTCTTGACGCAAATTTTTGATAATATTCCCACCTTTTCCTATAACACTTCCAATCCTTTGTGAAGGACACAAAATCCGAAAGACAGCATCATCAGGTATAGTAATTGGCACCATAGATAGTGGAAGGTCATGAGGAATGAATGATCCATTGCCTATATCTCTATTGTTGAAATTTCCTTGATTTCGTCGTTTTTGTCTCTCATTGCGATCTACAAAATCCCCCTCGTAGAGTCGCTTTCCATTATAGCCCCGATCCATTGTTGCTTATCTTTCCTAGTCAAATCACTAATTGTGCCTTTCTTCAAAATAAAATACTGCAAGAGGCACAAAATAGATTCCACATAGTTGGTAAAAAACAATCAAGGAATTTGCACAAATTGGATTTGAATACTATACATACTTTTAATACATGCGAAGTTAAAACAATCCTAATATTACTAGAAATAAAGATTGCTAAAAATTGAATCTAAAATAATATTGTAAAACATCTAAGAATAAAGACTAAATATCAAACATAACATCAATAAAATCTTCAATAGTGAAACATAAAACTAAAAAATCGTAGGCAAAAATTACAGTGAGAAATCAAACTCTTCAAGTAGAATCACTTACTAAATAGTCTTCAAGGCAAGTGCCTTAATATATAAAGTCAAGGTCAAAGTCTATAAATGAGTTTGCACAAACATGAATACTAAATTAAGTAGATTTTTTATTTATATAAAATTAAAAAAACTCCTAATAATAACAACCAAAAGGCTACTTTTACTTGAAAATAATAATGCAAAACAACAAGGTAGAATGACTCAATATTTGATTTAGCATTTGTGAATTCTTCAATAATACAAAGAAAGTAAAAATCAAACAAAATTATTAAGCCAAAGCTCAGCTTCTACACTCCAACATCAAGGAATCAAAGTCCTTGAGCGCCATCACATGCTAAGCTTAAAATGAAAACAAAACATTGCATATAACTATGATTACACGATGCTACCACTACTATGCATCAATGAACATTAATGAAAAAACACTAAAACCAAAAATGTAATCCAAATACACTTAAGAAATTAAATAGAATGGACTTTTACAAGCATACAAATATTGAATATCCAATAAAATCCCTAAAAAGATCCAGATTACTATTACAAAAAATAAAACATTAATACATTAAACAAACTTCTTATTCATAAAAAATAAGATGTCTTTCTAATAATACTAACAACAAAGAATGCTTAAATTCAAAAGTGATGATTTAAAATAGCCTAGAATAATGACTAAATAAGCCTTAGGCTTAACATCTGAAATTTTTTAATGACAAAATAAAATAATAATTAAAATTTAAAAAAAAATCAATATCTACAATCACAACTCTATTCTTTCATTAGAACATCAAACAATCATAATTCTCAACAATCATCATATACTAAATATCCTTGAAACAATTAAAAGCAACTACATATTGAAAATTAAAAACATATTTGAAACAATGACTCTTCCATACTACCATTACCACTCACCGATATATAATTGTTTCCCAACACTTCTTCCAAACAATACTTTTCATGCTCTAAATTGAATATACAAAAGATAAATTAAAAAAACAAACATCATGAATTCATCTAGTTAAAAAAAATGATAGTTGACTTTTACAAGTACACAAATTTTGCATTTGTAGAAAGATAATACAAACCCTACAAATCACATTTGAAAACAAAAAATTATACGTAAAATATTCACTCACCTTACAAAAAAAACAAAGTCAAAATTAGTAAAAGGTACATTGTGTATGAGTGGAAGGGAAAGAAAGTTTGTTATAATCCATTTTCAAGTTAGTTGGTTACAAAAATGAATTGAACTTCCCAAGAAAGATGTGGAATAGTACAATGTTGTGTATATTGCTCTACTATTGACTAGGAAGTCATTGGAATTGTCAGGAGTGAAGGCCTTCAAATTACACCCAAGGTAGGGTTTAGGTGAAATAGATGGCCAATAGATAGGGGTGAGAATTGAAAGGGAGAGAGAAGTAATTGCACCAAGTAGACTGTAGGTATAGAAAAACTTTTGGTATTTTTGTACCACTACTTCATCATTAATTTGCTAGTGATACATTCAATTGATATTGAAATCTTCTTTTTTCCTATAAAGAAAATCCTAAAAATAATTGTTGCTTCAAATGTGTTATGAATGCAATTGATTATTTTAAACTTACTGTTTCCATTGATTATAAACTTCATGCATATAAGATTTTGTCAAATTTTAAAATTGTTGCTTTTATTTGTACCATTTTAGTTTGGTGCCACTTTTATAAATCAAAGTGGATAGTAAATGTTAATCATTCCATTGTGTACAAAGTCAAGCTCTTATATACCTACTTTTGTATTAAAAATGCTAAATATGACACAAATAGCATTGTCTTCCATAATAATATTCAATAGAAATGGAAATTATCTATAATACAATCTAATTTGTGAAATATGTTATTACTATAAGGTTTGAAAATTCAACAAATGTTGCAAAAATTAGGAAGAAATTAGCATTGAAACAAGAGTAGCAACCTATTGAACCATATTTTAATATGGTTTGGAATATAGGCCAATCTACAACAAAGAATTTGAGAAAATTATAAATTTAAAAAAAAATACATATTATAAGTTTAAATTAGTAATAAGTATGAAACTATTTTTGAAAAATGAAACAAAAATTGTTCACTTATAAAAACATTATAAAGATGGTCATTCACCAAAAATCATATTCAAAAATGCATTTTAAGAAAGGTCACTTTGTGGGCTTCCATATAAAAAGAATTTAGTATTCACAAGAGATATAAGTGAACCTAAATATGTTTTTTAGAACTTGTGTGATACTTAGACTATGAAGCTAAGTAGGTAATATAAATGTACAAGCAAAATATGCCCAAAATCACGGTATGTAATTGTACACTTCATGTCCAACAAATAGATGTATGCCACCTCTACAAAAATGAGCTCCATCAATGAAGTGATATAAATATGAAAGTTAGAACATCCATAAAGAGTTAGATATAAGGTATATGGCCTTAAAGTGTCCCTCTTTTTCAAACAACCTTGTAGGTAGTTGTAGAGTGGATGTGAAGTGATCCTTGAATGGACCTCTTTGGTCTATTAATGAATTCAAGAAAAATTATTTTTCTTATTGCAAAAGCCAATCATTGTCTTTGGTTTTTGCACATTTCTTTATAAGTTACAAGGGGACGGATTTTAGGACACCTATGATCACAAATAGGTGCCTATGATCCAAATCTTTGAAAATTTAAAAATAATTCAAAAATGCTTTGGAAAATACGAAATTACTTGTGTTCTACATCTATTTTTCTTTCTTTGAAAAATGAGCTAAAAATTATTTTGTCCATGGAAACTTATAAAATAGGTGCATCTATTTTTCTTTCTTTGAAAAATGAGCTAAAAATTATTTTGTCCATGGAAACTTATAAAATAGGTGCATCTATTTTTCTTTCTTTGAAAAGTGAGCTAAAAATTATTTTGTCCATGGAAACTTGTAAAATAGGTGAATCAACCCTTAAATGGTTGCTTTAAGGCTATACTACCTTAAAGGGTGTATTAAAAAAGAGTCTCACATTAGGTTGGGTTGATAAATTTAGGTGCTTTCAAAGTTAATATATTTTCATCTAAAATCACATAGAAATGTCAACCATGGAAGAAAACTCTTTGCTATAATCTACTTGTTCTACACATAGAACTCTCTTACACAATTCAACATCTCCTATGTGGTCCCTTGTTAAAAATCCTAACTTCACCCCCTTGTATAGCCCACAATTCAATCAAAAAACACATATATAGTCAATTAAGGTTGACAAAAATATTTCTACAAATAAATGCCAACTTTTTTGAAAAATTATTCTTCAAAAAAAATTGTATGAAAAAAGACAATTTTGACTAAAAGCACTAGTTGTCAACTATACCCAATATCCAACCTATAGGATGCACTATCTTCAACCTTAAACTAAAACTCAAACTTGAAATGTGTGTATATTGCCCCTTTCAAGATTGGGACTAATAAGGCCATGACACATGTCCCAAAGTAGTGAGCAAAAAAGTAGTTCTTCAGTGAGTGGAATTAAAATACTCTAGACATTGACTATGGATTAACAATACTTTTTGACTCCTAAAATTCACTGACTTTAGTTTCAGGAATTAAACTCTGAAAAATTAAGCATCCCCATATTTCCTGTTATCTTCCTACACAGGAAAAATTTCCACCACCTCATACTCCTCAACTCCTCAACATCTGCTCCAGAATCACGTAAATGATCCACTACTGGTTCTTCTACCTTAAATCATCCACCACCAAAATCACATGTCCTAAGACTACGGAATGCCGAGCCTGACCATCAGGTACGGTAATCCCAGTTCCAAAACTGACCTCGACCCTCTCTGCAGCTCCCCCTGATTGAGTCAATGGCTACATTGGCCAATTACAGAATAAGTTCCGCTTAGGAAAAGGGCAAACAAATAAGCGTTCGCATGAGTTCTGCACTATCAAGAATATTCATGACTGCCTAATTTAGATAGTACTTCTACAACACAAAATGAAGAGGCCACTCAAATGAGACAGTAACTGCTGTTTTGTCTTGCATTTAGTGTCAAGAGCAGGTTTCAGTGCATCTGTACAATAACCTTTAAAGCCCCTGCAGCACTCATCAGTTCGACTGGAATTTCCTCCACGATAAGTGGTTAGTAAAAGCATTCAACGGTTCAACCCATCCATACTCAGCAAACTGAGCCAAGCAATGAAGAGGAAGTAGCAACTAGTGACCTTACAATATGACTGGTGACCTGAATCTGGTATGTGGACCAACACATACTGTAAACTAGATTTCCCAAGGACAAAGCCATGCTAGGACTACAAGGTTGCTTGTACAAACAACAATTATCTAATTTCTTCTAAAATGAATTGGACTGCACACTAAAAATTGGAGAATCTGCTCCTCCACAAGTACATTACTTGATTGTAGGCTGAGTGAGAAAACCAGGGAATAGGTAGAAAAGTTGAACTGCATATATACATGCATACGACATATTAATGAACAGCAAAGCAAACAAATACAAAAAATCAAATACTAGCACTGACAGCTATAAAACACCACAAACCAAACCGCATTTACTAGTCTGGACACCAATGAACCAGCCTACAAACAATATCAAGTACAGATCAATTTATGAGTCACTTAATGTCAGCGTCAACGTGGGTCAAGATAACCAGAAAATTTGATAAAAGCTAGAATTTTACTACAGAAAATTTGGGTGAACAACTAGAGTGAAACCATCTTTGATACAGAGACTCCAAAAGCGAATTTGATACATGGACTTCCTTTTACAGACCTTGCACTTGGTGCCAACACGCAAAGGGAAAGCGCCAGTTTGTGCTTATATCAAGTCTAAAGACTACAGCCTCTTTTAGAAGATGTTACAGGATACAATCTTGCCGTCCTCAACAATTTACTGAAGCTACAAAATGACAACCCTGATATGTAGAAAGAGCAAAGGACGTAAAACAAAATCAAAACTGACAAATGAAACAGATCACAAAGAACATGAAGGGACTGATTCGTTCAGAAAAAGGCTTGAACCTTCTCGTACAATTCTTAAGGTGAAGAGTAAACTCCGCTGTAGTAAGTGGGTTGATGAAAGATGTATATCGATGATGATAGGGTCAGTTTGTCACCCAAGCTCCTAGGATAGTTCTCCGGCTTAGTAAATCTACCCAAATTCACCACAAAAACAAAGAAAGCTAAGTCACAAGGTATTTTCATCAAACGTGGAGTGAAGAATAGACGAATAAAGGATTAAGTAAATGTGGCAAATATTGATACTGACAGTATGCGGTTAGGATATAAAACATGCCTGAATGGCGTTGTGTAAACCAATTAAACCCAAGCCGACAGCGGGCTCCTTAGTCAAAGTCAATGTAATTGCCTACCCATTAGTGTAATCCAAACTGCACAGGAAAAATGTCAAAAAGGGGAAGCTCTTACTTGGCTCCCGCACCAATCTCAAATAAGTGTGTCTGTCTCTGCAAAACGTTGCCCCTGCATTCACATGCAGATAGCGATTCCCCGTAGAGTGAGAATCTACATTGACCCAAGAATTATAGAGCAAACGACCCAGCTGAACATCAAAATGACCCCAGAGCTTGAGCTGAATTCATTGGCCACAGCATTTCTGCAGCACTTGATCTCATACGCTTGGCAAAGTGCATGTGTGTAGAGCCTCCTCACAGCAAAGCACTGATAAGTATTCAGAAAAACTGAATGCTGCTTCAAATAAAAGCTTCTTCGAACGTTCACTCACTACCCTAGCCCTCAGCTCTCTTTCGTGGGGGTGCAATAGTGCGTACGTTCGCCACATTAGTGCCAATCAGGCCTTGACTTTTCACCATCTCGACAAATTGCCCAATCGTCTCATGAAACTGCTCTAGTGCGAGTGCTGGTAAAATGATGGCTGATCGATCCTGTCCTGTCACCTGAACATCATTGTGAAGAAACATCATCAGAGTAGTATCAAAGGTATGAATGCATTCAACTAGAAATGATATTCCCTGGTGAATATCGTAGTACAGTTAGATGGTTGAGTATTAACTCCAGTGCCTCGAGCAACAGAGAAATAGTTAGCATAGTATCAACTGATAAAACGACACTTAGTAAGACTCAAGAATAATCAACAGCGTTATACCGTTGTTCCCTACAGTAATAAAATCTAAGAGCACTACACAAATCTACCAGAATAAACTCCTCAAAAAGTTAATCAACCGTCTCACAATGTCAAGACGGTGGGCGGGAGTTATCAACAATCGCGAATCTCACAAACACTTCTTTTGCATCGTGAATCTCACCTCTGAAATTCGAAGATACTGCCCTCGAGCATTGCTGCCAAGATCGAAAAAGAATTTCTTTTGCTCAGCTCTGATAACGCGAGCAGTGGCGAGGCCTCCTGCAGACAGAATATTTGATGTAGCTACATTGGGAGAGCCCGCCTCAGGAGGGGGAGCAATACTTGCTGATGCTGGTGGAGATGAGGTAGTGGGAAGATATCCACTACCAACATTGTCCGACATGACAACCATGTGCTCCTGCGAACTAGTACCTTGCTGCATATGGGAATTGCAACAACCACAATCAATCCAAACATCACAATTTTCAGGAACTGAAGCAACTTATAATTCTTTTATCCAAGGACGTATGGTGGCACAATCGACAAAAGTGTAAACTCGACCGTGGCAATCCTTCCAGAACTTACTGACCTTGATCGCATTAAACTTACAGGTAGCAAGCAATCCAACAACTTCCTAAAATCTGAGCTACAGAATAATAATTACACCATGCACATTCTTCAACGAAAGATCCTAGAAATATTTCTGCAGTCAGTCAGTTACAGCAGAAAATAGAATTCCCAAAACCTGACCTTCAGCTAAAAAATCTCAATGAGCGTTGACAATATAGAACAGACCACAAACTCTAGAAAAACGTTGAGTGCTGACCAAAGAGATAGCATTACGAACCTGAAGGGGGCCAGAGCTATTTGCTGGGGGCAAGAGAAGTTGAGAGGCTTCATGTATTTCGACCAGTATGCTGCGAAAGGCTGCCCAGCCTTCATCAGCGGCACTCCCAGCTGGCACAATGATAGTGCTGCGATTGCGAGTCACTGATGCTTCAGACACCTACAGAACAGGCATCTATTTTACTTTCCACAGAAGAGTGACACCAAAAAAGTGCAAAACTAAAAAATAGAGGCAAGAGTAGATACCAATTCAAGAAACAATCGTATCATTTGATACGTTTTCGAGCACACCTTCAACACTAGAGCACAAGACAATCGGCACATAGTAGACTGTAGTCCAGAGAACCGATCCTAACGAAATCAAAATTAAAGCCTGAAAGTCTCACCCGCAATTTTTGTTATTCTACATAAGCATAACCATTTAAAGACATTGGTGAGAATATCTACCTTTAGAAACCGTCCCCTCTGGTTCTCCCCGACGTCGAAGTAAAACACCTAGATACACCAATGGCCACACCAACATCAACGAACATCACAAACCAGCAATCCAATAGAAGATATCGAGACCTTATACACGATAGTAAGACTCTTGCGGAAAACCTGACCTAAAATGTCAGAACTTTACAAAATGAAGAACACTAAAAATATAGAATAAAGCCAAAATAACAGACAAAAACTACAGTAGCTACCAAGCAGTCCTGACGATCTTTTAGATGGGACTATATGAGACTGTAGTAGCCAGAACGAGCAGACACATACAGCAGCGCTCCAACACAATTATGACCAAGCGCATTCGAAGGGCAAAAAAATGGTTCAACGAATAAAACGTTAAAAAACCCACCAGAAATCGACAACTTCAATGATCTCGTAAACATATTTGGCAATCTAGACTCCAATCAGATCACAAAATTGGCAAATAGATTTAAAAGGATACCTTGGTATCGAGCTGAAGTTCCTTGCTTGAGAGTTCTTCCTCGCCATTCGCGTAATAGTTGAACAGATCCACAAACCAAACTATGCCCGCAACAGGGACAATTATAGTGGATCGGGAGCCGGAAGTTTTTTCCGATATCTTCAAGTATCGACCACGCGGGTTCTCCTTCAAATCAAAGTAGAAAAGCTTGTGCTCCACCTGAAGTGTCTTACACACAAGCTCAGCATCCCCTCCAGGTGCAGCTTCCATTGAAGCGAAATGAGACCAAAGACCGCGTCCACTCGGCCCGTTCTGTTCACAAGAGGCTCAAAAGGGTCAAAATTGCTGATATCCAAACTGTTGCATATCCTACTCCACAATCGATGAACATCTACAATGCAACTTTACTCATGCGATCCATCAGAAGGTGTTCCTAGAGTCCATGAATTACGTACTGAAACACTTAAAACGCATCGGAAAACCTCTCCTACCAGTAACGACATCGGTACTCACCTCTAAATTAATAGTCCAGGAGGTAATACCATAAAACGCCGTTCCAGTCAATTCTGCAACTGAAGTAACCTCTTTATAACCACCAACGATACAATAAAAATTTAAACAAAGGACCGCATACGGTACTTGTTGCTGACGAGTAAGTAGTGCATCGATTCTACCCTAGAGTTCTAAAATTGCCTGGTTAACAAGCACTCACTTTCATCAGCCGAAAATTCGTTGCTTCAAATTCCGTTCTAGTACACGAATCCCTAACGAAACCCCCAAACAGTGCTACTTCAGACAACAAAACCCTAGCTCGCTGGTAGCAGTATGCAGTCGCCTTCTCGCCTCACATACACAAGAATAAAACTTCACATAGTAATGACACTTCCAATTCCGCTACCTCGTGAAACTAGCACTCCAGAGAACCAACGTTACAATAAAATATTTAAACGAAAACCCGAAACGCGGCACTCGTCGATGCTTGCTTTACGAGCAAGTCCAGCAACTATTCCAAACTAGAATTCTAAAACTGCCTGGTTAACTACAAACTAACTTTCATTCTCCGACAATTCGTCGATCTAAATGTTAGTCCTAGCACACCTGTCCACTCCTTTACGAAACCCCGAAACAGTGAAATCTCCGACAATAAAACCCTAGCCCGTCGGTAGTAACATTGTGTCGCCTACCACGTCGCTTTTCCACTTCACACACACAAGAATAAAATTCCGAACCCTAACATCACGTCCAATTCCGCAACTAGCACTCCAATTACGACAACAAGAGTCACAAAACCCTCAACCGCTCCCCTGACGCCATATTACCGCCGCGCAATGTCACCGGTACGACTCACCCAGTCACCACCACACACTCGCGCAACAACGACAACGACAACGACTCACCAACTCCAACTCGCCGCCACACCCGCCTTATCCAAGAAACCTCGACGCAAAAATCCTCCAAATCCGAATCACCACAAGGCAACCATCTCCAATTCTGCACCGCAACGATGCGGTTCACATTGCATGCCAACAACAAAGACAAGAACACCAATCGACGTCGCGAAGCTTGCAATCCAACGCCCGATCCACCCCAGGGGAAATGCGCCTAGGGAGCCAATACGCCACGGCTTGCTACAAAATTACTCTCGTTGGAATCCTCAAGAGAAGAAGACGAAAATGGAAGGAATGCCGCAAGGTGGCGAGTGACACTGTGGAGGCGCCAAGCCTAACCGAGCGCGGTGATGGCGATGGCGACGATGGTCGCAGTGAGCAGCGCAGCTACAAGCTACTACTCGGCCACGCACGGCGGAGGTTCACGTCGCCCATGGACAGAGGGAGTGGATTTTGTTACTTTTTGCGTGGCTTTTGCTTTTGCGAAACGAAAGTGCTTTTTACGCTACGGGGTTACTTTTTCCTGCGCTTTTTTTACTGCACTGTCAGTTGTGAGCGTTCGTGCGGTCCGGACGGCGGGGCACTGTTTAATTTCTGACGGCTAGGACCGGTCGTCTACTCGTCTACGACGGGTTTCTGAGGTCGGAACCATGAGTGACTCATCAATGGGTGGAGAGAACCAACCCATACCCTCACCATAAGAATGATTAAACTTGATATTTATCACGGATGGAAATTTGAAGTTCATACAGTACTTTTAGGTCAGCTTCGACAAAAAAAATAATAATTCATAAGAATTAACGGTGAATTATTTTGGAAATTATGCTTAACTTTTGGCCAAAAAATATTAAAAAAACATGAAAAGAATGACAAAATATTCAAAAGTCACAACACAAAACTTTAACCCTTAAAGGATAACGGGGTGACCTTGGAAATCATTAGTTTTTATGACCATGTGAAGAATTGGCTTAAAAAATTATAAAAGCACTCATTGCAAGACAAATTACTATAGAAGACTTCCCCTTTTCTTGCAAAATTTTAAGGATGAATGGTGTACTTATGTCCTACATAGAGAGATCCTCTTTATGTAGGACATCCATCAGATGCAAAATGTTCACCTTGACATTTAAGGGTTAAGATAAGAATAAAAAGTCAATGCACAAGTACCAATTCATTTTTGACTGTCTACCATCAAGAATTTTTTTGATGATCAAGTGAAGAAATTATTTCATTGACAATACGTGAGAGTGAAGGGTGAAGAAGTCATCTTTATAATGAAGTTGATTGTTTGTCATGAATTCTCAAAGAGTATGGGATAATTTGAAGATGAAAGCTTGACAATGAAAGCTCATTGTCAAAACTTTGTCCATAATTTTTGATTGGAAGATCGAAATTTCAAATGGATTTTTGAAAATGAAATCTAGCTTGATTTTCCACCTACACCTTATTCAAAGTTTTTGAGAAAAGATATTCTACTATGCCTAAATTAGTTTGAAATTTTACTTTGAATACATTTTTCTACTTTGGACTTAACTATTAGCAATTGAGTTCTTACTAATCATAATTTACATACTTATCCCACATGGTTTGTCTTTTCATTTCTTTGAACACTTTAATAGCTTTACAAACTATGTAAGAGACTTATGCACAAAGTAAGAAGTTATGTAAAGGTAGATAGTTTTTGAGAGAAGATATTCTACTATGCTAAAAATTAAATTTCAAAAAAATTATTTTCAAGTTGGCAAATCTTGATTATTAATAGCAATGGTGAAAGTTGTCCTAAAGGTATGGTATTTGAAATGGTATTGCCTTGAATTATACCCCCTCTGTTTTGAAATAAATTCAAAAGAAGAATAACCATTTCCTAATCTCATAGAAGCTTTCTTTTAAGAATTTATGGCTATAGTGACTCCTCCTAATAAAAGCACGTTGAAATCTTCTTTCACTTACCAATAAGGATTAATAAAAGTAATTTATATTTTATAATAGTAATAATAGTAAATACTTTGGATTGCTATTTGTGTCAATTATGGGTGCACTTGAGATAGGAGTTCCATAAAGTGCTCCAGCTCTAAAAGCATCCTTTAACCCAAATCCATTTTGCATTCTCATTACACCAATTCAAGAGGTGCATGCTTTCAATTAATTACTACATTTCAACTTCAAAAATTCATAACTAATTCCACAAAGCTCCTAAAAATATGAAACGACTTGCATTAGATGCCAATTCCATTCATCATTCAAGAAAGTTACTTAAAAAAAATATTTCAGGAAGTCCAACGTACCCAAATTATTTATCATGTGTTGAATGGGCGCTATAAGGACCTCCTACCTTTACCTTCATTACCGTCGTCAAATGCGCAGAGCGTAAAATTAGGGTTGGAAGAGAGCGAGAGAGCGTATTCACGAGGCCATCGTCTTCCTCGTGCATTCGCCGCGAATTTCGTTTCTGCCCCACGACCATGAAATCTCTCACACCATCCCTGCATTCCCTTTGTATTTCTTAACCTCCCCAGAACTTCACTCTCTCATACTCCCTTGCTTGAGATCGATCGATTCACGATGTCCGTCCCGGAGGAAACCGCGGCCTCGCGCTACGTGAAGCTGAACAAGGAGCACGAGCAGGCCCTGGACGAGATCCGCCCGGGCGAGCTTAATCAGCCAGTGTACGTGCCTGAGGTACTGATGCATTATTTTTCCCTGGCACTGGATTTGGAGCTTCGGAATTCAGATAGCTTTTACTTTTTTTTTTTGCTTTGGAATTGGAATGGATTCTCGGGCTGTGACTCTCTGCTTTCTGTTGCGTGTTTAGTTGCTCCTGTTTTGTGGTTGGAATTGGTGAGCTACCTGTCTAGGTATTTGTGAATCAGTGCCTTGTGGCAGATGTGTGCACATTTGGTTGGTAAACTCAGGGAACATCACCTAATCGCTACGTTTTGAGTATGGTTCCTGTCATGACTTAATTTTGTGATTCTAATGTGTTTTTATCTGGATACTGTATGATTAAGTTATAAACTCTCAAAGTATCAAGAAAAGAGACCTTGGTAGGCTTCTATTATTTAGAAGGTGTACATTCTCATGATCAATAATTGGATTGGAATCACGCTTTTGGCTGAGGGTGTCTTTTAGGTGTTGCTAGCTTTGACACATTGATATAGTTTTTGTATGAGCCCAAATGGTCTAGGCCTGCTGCCGTCTGGATGTTCATGAGACGGAGGATCGGCTCATGGATATGTAATGTTGTTGGACGGAATGCATCGTGTGCACTTTCAAGTCAATTTGGTTATTCGAAGGCAAAGCTATCTGGGTTTTCAATGTCACATGGTACCAACGTGTCTGTAGAATGTCTTTAGAATGGTTTTTTATTCTCTTATATAGAACTGACTGCTTTGAGAATTATTTCAAGTGGCCAATTAAGGGTTCTTTTTGGCTATTGCGATGTTCACTAGCAGAGAGCGGTGTCCTAGAAAACGTAGCCAAGTCACTATTGGTAGGATATTGTGAGGAACGTCCTTATGATGTCGTTCCAATGGGGACAGGGTTTAACGAAGTTAGATTTTCTGGGGTTTACTACTGGTGATTTCTGACTTGTGGTGCTGGCGTTTTCAATGCAATAGTACAACTCACGATTTCAATCATTTGGTGCATGTGGATTATGCAATTTTTATGATCCCGAAAAGAATTCACTGTGTACAAGTGAGTACGAACATTTGCCGTTTCTATGTTGAAACGTTGTAGTCAACCGTTTGCGCTGATTTGACTCCTCTTTTGGTGGTTGGGCAGTTAGTGGTGCATCGATGCAATGAGTGTGGCCAGCCACTTCCAGAGAGCTTCGAACCGCCTGGCACTGAGCCTTGGTCATCGGGGATTTTCGGATGTAGGGACGACATGGATTCTTGTAGGTCACCTTCCCCTCATTCTGCGCTAGGGGTTTAATTTTTTTCGCTTCAGTGTTATCTTTGTGAGCGATGGACTTCCTCTAGTAAGGTAGAGGACATTACTTGCGTCACCTTGAGCATTTTAACCGGAATGTAGATTATGATTTTGGGAGAATGTAGGAGTGTGATTTTGGGAGATCCGTATGGAGCTGTGGAGAGATCACTTTGGGTACAAGAGCTAAATCTGTTGAGATCAAATGTTTATCAGGCTATGTATGAATTTATGAAATTTCAAAGTGATTCATTGTTGAAATGACAGTAGAGAATCCCATTTCCATCCAAAGATCAGTGGCTATCGACCAACTTAGCCAAGTCTTGCTTACACCACTTGCGATTATTTCAACCAAGTGCATGAATAGATGAGTTGCTGTTGGAAACAGGGGATCATTTCCTTAAGTGCTTTTAGTATCCTCTACCCTATTTTCTTATCCTTCTCAGTGCCTTTTCTGCGGTAGAACGGTTTTCTAGAATTAGTGACCAGCTTTAGGGGTAATTATGTTCACTGCATCTCTTGCATCAGTATTATTATGATTGAAAGGAGATGCATGTGCAGGTAAGACCGGTTTCTTCTGCCCATGTGTTCAGTTTGGACGGAACGTGGAGAATTTGAAGGAGGAAATTCCGTGGACAACTCCTTGCATCTGCCATGCCATTTTCGTGGAGGGAGGTCTTGCGCTTGGAGCTGCTACCGTGGCGCTTCATGGAATCAATCCCAAGGCTGTCTTCCTTGTAGCAGAAGGCTTGTTTTTTGCGTGGTGGATGTGTGGCATCTACGCAGGTCTCTTTCGGCACGAGTTACAACGGAAATATCATCTTGAGGTTCATTACTCACAGAATCCTTGGTGCTGACAAGCTTAATCCAGTATGATTGCCTGTTTCCTTCTATTCTGTCAGATGTGTACTAGTTTTGTTCAGCGTAAGAACTTCTCCTTCATTTTCATAGTGTAAGATTGAAGGCTGCTATAAGTGACAGTAAACAACCCCATTCCATTCCAAGATGAGTGTAAGATGAGTGTCCATAGCCATTAGCCAAGGCATGTTTAAATTTTCTAATAAGTCCAATCAAGTGTCCGAATAGATGAAATTTTAGTATGCTCTACCTCATGTAACTTTTGTGTGCCCCGTGTGTGCAGAACTCACCATGTGACCCTTGCATGGTCCATTGCTGTTTGCACTGGTGTGCTATTTGCCAGGAGCACCGTGAGATGCAGGGGCGTCTATCTGATAATATGGTGATGCCCATGACCATAATTAGCCCTCCCCCTCATCAACATATGGATGCTCAAGAATCAGCAACAGTGAGCCATAATGAGGATGCCGAGACTCAGACATCCTGAGCTCAATTGCCACATTTGCTGTTCTTGGTGATCTATGATTCCATGTCAAGGGTTTCAAGGGTTAGGGTTAGGTTTTTTTAGGGATTTTGGTATATGGTTTAGGCATATGACAGAGTGAGTCTCGATGGTCCAAGAGTCTGGTTCCCACTTCTATGAAGGTGTAGGGTTTCCGAGACTTGCCAGAGAGGAACTTCTTCAAAAATTCTTCAAAAATTCACAGTTGTTTTGTCACGGTAGTAGGCTATGCCGAAGGCACTATTCTTTTATATTTACCATGTCTATGTAGAACACAAAATTTCTGACTTCATTGTCATTGGCAACAAATGATGACTGGCCAACTTCAAAAAATAAAGTGATCAATCAAGGATTAGATAATGTGTGGAATCTTACATTTCTTCAAATGAATAATTTAAGGCATGAATAATTTTTTTTTCTTTTGATTTTGCATTCAAATTGCAAGATTATTAAATTAGTAAAAATAAAAACATCTCTTTGTGATTTTGGACTAGAAAATCTACAAGTTTGTAAAGATTAGGAGGATTGCAATAGTGAAGTTCCACTATGGCAGAGGTTTCAAGATTCCTTGAATATGATGCATAACAGATTGGGTCCTTTCTACTTTCCTATAATTGCAAGGTGACCCATAAGGGAGGAAGTCCATTATGGATTGGTGTATCATTGTGCATAGATACAATTATTGGATTCATAATTTTTTTTGTGGAAAAAAAATGAGAATTTGGGGTTCATTTCACAAGTATTTTTGTCAACTCATACATTATAGGTGGTCAAAGTAAAAACATACAACTTTCCATTGTGGTCTCTAGGAAGGGACTATTCTTGGCCTTTTGGACTTGAATTGAATGTGACTTTCTTACTTCCTTAAATGGTTCTTTTATAAATTATGTTTTATAAAGTTCATAATTAAACAATGAATGAATCTTTTGCCACGTATAGAAGTTTCATAGGTGAATTCATTGAATTCAATAAATGGTGGCTTTCTAACCTAATTTCCACCTTTTCATCTCCAATTCTACCACTATGAGTTTCAATAATACATTCAATGCAATAAAAACTACTAACATTAGAATGCTAGAGAACTAAATTGGATTCAAAAGTAGAATTTTGAATTGGGTTGTAGTCCATACTCTATGTGCTTACTTTAATTGATTTGATTGGGTGAGTTGATCCCTCACTTGTCTTTTTAAAATCATTTCAAGGAAGTATGTAAAAAAATTCACCCTATTTAGTGCTGGATTAATTTGTCTTCTATACTTCTCTTGCTAATTTGAGACCTCTAATTCCAAATATTATCATGCATGGCAAATGAAAAGTTTATGTGTTTTCTCCAAAGGTAAAATTGGAGATGAGCAAGGGGAGGCGTTTCCCTCTGTTCTTGAAGGTGTAAAAACATATACAATGACTTTTACAGTTAGTGACAACTTGAGTGGTCAACAACTTGAGTGACCACATGCCAAGGCAATTTGACAACTAGTTTACCAACCCAAATAAAAGCTTAGTGAATGGCCATCTTAAACTCAATTACTCCACGGATCTTGGAGAGGGATATTTTAATGTCTTTGGGAACCAAGGGAAATAGAATCCCTTGATAAACAATGTCATGTTTAATGTATATATCCATACAATGTATTGTCTATGTTTGACTTCTTGTACACCTATATTCAATACTTTGAAAATTATATATATATAATTTTTTTTTATAGAATATCCAAAAAATATAGGCTAGAAGAATAATGATAACAAGATTGGTACTCAAATGCTCATTCAAACAATTTTGGTTTAGTCACTTAATGCTCTTTTTTTCAAATTATATAAGGATCACCTAATTTTGGATTTGTTAGATTACACATGTATTTTATTGGCGGCAACTTTTTTTCTTTTTTTTTTTCTTTTGCAAAAGGGCAATTGAAATATTTGAATGGAATATTTGAATGAAATATTTGAATGGATGAAATCTTGAGGAATTATTCATAAAATTTCAAAGTAGGATGATATCTCTACATGTACAAGAGGTGTACATTTTCTTTCTGAAATGTACACCCTGGGTACATAAGCATGGCATTGAGCTGGTCTCCCTTGGTCACAAAAATAGGGTGGACGCAACCCTCGTCCTCCATTTGCCGACACGGACTCCACGTCTCATGCACACCACTTTTGCCCGATCTCGCCTGCGCCTGCCACGCCTGCTTGTCTTCTTCTCTCCCAAAACCTCCTCGAACGCTTTCCAACGACCTCTCAATTGCCCGATTTGGTGCCCAATTGCGTACTCTCGGGTGATGAATTTCCGCTTCGACCTTCGACGTTGCTGCAGGTTGCTCTTTTCTCTCACAACTTTGTCACCCATTTCTCAACTCTCGAATCTTGATCATGTTTTCGCATTAGGTTCTTTGTCCATCGTCGATTTGGCATTTGATTAATTGTGGACGAGTTGAGTCGCAAGAAGCTTCTTGGTTTTGGGATGCGGGAAACAGGCAGTCGATCGGCAAGTGTGCCTAATTTTATTTTGTTACATGCTAATACTGAATGGTACGTCGATGTGAGCTGGAAATGGTATCGTGTTCTTCAGCGATGTCATCAAACAGAGATAGGGTTTTGAGTTAGGTTGGGACATGCAAATCGCCAGCGTCGTTTCTATTGTTAGACTGGTCTAATTTGATGTGTTCATGGTTGCGACTGAAAGAGGATTCCAGCGCAACAAAGAATGCGTCATTTAGATGTGCTATGCGAGAGTTATGAAGGGTAAAGCTTTATTGGAGATTGGTGTATGTTCTTAAATTGCTTCGTTGGCAATAATACGCGTAGGTACATATTGGTTGAGGAGATGTACACCAGCTGAACATCTGATCAAGGGATGCTGATGGGCGCTTGATGGTTCCAGGTTGATGAATTCGAGGACATTGAGCAGAGAATGAGAAGTTGGCCATGGAGGGAGTGACCACTAGTGGGGCATTTACTGGGGCCATATTGGCGGAGAAGCTTACCAAGCTGAATGTTACACAGCAGAGCATTGAAAGTATCCTCTTGTTGCATGCATAGAGTTGTACAAACATTGCTCAATTCTATAAATTTCATACTTCAGAGTAGTGTTGACCACCATCCCTTTTCATTGTAGCTGCACTGTGGTGGTTGGTGGGAACTAAACTGGTCTCTAATAGTTGGTGGAATATCAATTCTATCATTCTTGAACTCAAGGTGCAGGAGGGTCTATACCAAAGAAAGATGTCGAAGAATTGAAACATCTTAGGTTTCTTGATTCGCCCTTGAATTAGTAGTTGTGCCCAAGGTGTGTGCAAACCCTTTCAAGAATTTTATGATTCACTTCTCTGACATCTTCATTCATCTCAGATCTTCTCTTGTCTTGGATGCAACAATGAAAACTTGATACTGAGTCAACTATTACATACAAGTGTAGTTACTGCGGACAAGAATGCAACTATGGTGATAGGGGGGATAATAGGCACTGCTCTAGAATGTTATGTGTTTGAACAGTCAAGAATTCAATTCCCTCGGCCAGAACTGATGTTCCATATGATTGAATCCTTAATAGCACGCAGCTCTGTCTCATTGGTGTATATTTCACCGTAAGAAGGCCAGAGAAATTGTGGAGACATGGGCAAAGCAGTTTCACGGTGCGCCAAGGGAGCAGGGTGTGCCCTTTCTGTATCTGGCGAATGACATTTTGCAGAACAGCAGGCGCAAGGGGCCCGAATTTGTAAATGAATTTTGGACTGTGTTGCCTCGTGTCCTTCGAGAAGTTGTGAATTCAGGAGATGAGGCTGTCAAGAATGCTGCCTACCGTCTGGTACAAGATTCAGACTGGACTTTAGTTGTTTGTTTGCCTAGTGTCCGTTACATAAGGTTCTCGTATCCATGAAATAATCTTAAGTATGCATTTACAGAGATATTTTTCATTGCATGATATGATATCTCAGCTATGTTGTAAGTCTTTTTACCACTCTTTTGTGCTTTCTGATCATGTGGTTAGTGTTGTAGCCTTTAGGGTTTTCAGTGAAATTAGATTGTTTCAGGAACTTTTAGACAACATCGTAACGAGAATCTTTGCCATGATTCAAGGGTTAGCTCTCCCGGTGTTCACAGTGGTCTTTCATAGGCCTGCCCATGTATCACGAGGAGGCCTCTCTATATAAGATGGGAGACCTTTGTATGGTCACTGAGACCAAAGGGAGAGCTAACCCTTGAATCATGGCAAAGATTCTCATTAGGATGTTGTCTGAGAGTTCGTGAAAGAATCTAATTTTCTGAAAACACTGCTAGCCTGAAGTGACTGTAGTTTTCTGATTGTTGAATTGAGGCTCTTCAGGTGGACATATGGGAAGAAAGGCGAGTTTTTGGATGTCGACCTCAAGGTCTCCGTGAAGAGCTCCTGGGGAAACGACCTCAACTACCTTTGCATGAGGCCAGGCATAATTCTACTAGCCCTTCATATCAGGTAATATTCGAGTCTAGGTGGCTTAGAGCTTGATCGCATAGATAAATGGCCGAATCAATGAGAAGGTTACAGAGATTTCAAGAACGTGCTGCATCTGACGGATTTGTACTTCAGTCTCTGATTGACGGCCTTGTTTGGGAACGGACGGAAGATGGTTGAAGGGAGCTTGCTGGAACGAGTGGCTAGATCGTATCATGCAGTACAGGAGAAATCTGCAGATGAACATGGTACAATCTCGAAGTATTATGCAGCTGTGTCGCAAATTGAAAGCCTTGAGAAGGAGGCTCAAGATGGCGCTGGCAGTGGTATTGCCCTTCATCTTCTTTCAGATTCGAATCCCGATGACCTCATTCTTTTCATAATGATGCCAAGTTAATATGTGAGTCTCGTGCATGATGGCTCAATCCCTAAAGGACCAAGGATTCGTGGCTTGAAAATGATCCATTCAATTGTTCATATTGTGAAAAGTACAATCATATGAGGCCAAATTTATATTACTGAACAAATTACAGCATTGAATGTATTGATCAAAATTAGATAGAACTGAACAAAAGAGTGTCTTCATATGACGTACTCAAAATTGCTTTAGAATCATGTGGCCCAATTTGGGAGTCTTGGTCCTTTTGGGGTTAAGTAGAACTTCACTTAAGAGGTAGTAATCAGTGCATTCGGTTAATTTTCAGATTCTGAATATCAATGATGGGATTACGTCTCTTGAGATGTTTCTGTGTATCCTAGATATTGGGCTTGTGTCTAATATTGTGTAATTTTATCAGAATGCGTGTAAAAATTAGCTTTCGCTGGATCCTTCAAAGCCCATGCGGCTGAACACGTCGGATATATGACAGGAAATTCAACTGACTTCCTTTCCTCTCGCAATGAACAGGAGGTGTACAAGCATCAATAGCTGATGAGCTGTTGGAACAACAATCAGTTGTTAAGCAATGCGTAGAACAGTTTGAAGGGTTTGAAATCAGTCACGCCTTGCTCTGCACCTACTTGAAGGATTTCCTCCTTGAACAGGTGATTTCGACCCTCAAAAGCTCTATTAAGAAAAAAAATTCTGTTTTTAATTGATCGTATCGATTTTCCAACACTAAGTGGGGCATTGTTAAGAATCTGCATCTCTACGGTCTGTATATTAATTTCGTTGGCTAGAAAACCCTAGAAAGCAGTGCACATTTGTATGATATACAGGGTTCTGCATCTGTCTACCTGTGGTCGTGTAGCCTAGTGCATTTTTGTATTCACTATGTGCCCAAAATTGTTGTTTCTTTTTGCTACTGAGCTCAGGTGCATTTATTAATAAATGTTACGTGCAACGGATGCTGCGTGTCACATCAAAAATCAGAAATTACACCACTATGCACCACTTTTCACGATTTCTTGTGACATGTTTTGCAGGAAAAGAATCTGGAGCAAGTTAGGGCACACCTTCAGGTTTACACTTCTCCTTTGTCACGATTAATATTGCAATATCACACAATTGAGTTATTATACGACTAATCATCATACACTGCAATCGAGTGTTGAAAGAGGTGATGGATGGTTCCAGTCTTCAAACATCTTACTAGGTGGAAAAGAACTTGTTCATTATTTGCTGGTCCATGTTCTCGTGTTCAGCTGTCGAATTGGATTCGCGTCCATGCACTTAGTTGATGTTTGTTTAGTGTACCACATTATTCACACGGATGTAGTACCTGTTCAGTTTTGAACTAGATCTGTAAGCATCTTGCTTTCCTTAAATTATGGCTGCAACTTGTTTGTGCATGGAAGACAGAGTCGGCTTAAGGAAGGCATGGCATTTGCAGATAGCTAAAGCACAGTTAGAACAGGATGGAAGGGTACACCATCGTTTGACGAGCCCTAAATCCAAAAACAAACCTTTGTACAAGAAGGGAGTAGAGCATCACAAGGACAACAACGGTCGAGTGGTAGCATCTTCGCCAAGGAAAAAATTGGCTGTGACCTCTCCCACAGCGAGCGGCCCACAGGCAACGTCGGTAGCTGCAGAGGTTGCAGCCAAGCTCACAGCCAACTCGTCCTCAGCTGCCGTGCTTACTTCCGTCTTGTCTTCACTAGCTGCTGAAGGGGGAGGGCATTCTCCTAATGGAGGGCGCTCTCAGGAGAAGCGGCCGAGGGTGGAAAGCAGACAGGCTGAAGTGGTACCAGGTACTCCTGATTCTACACCCTACTGTCTGCCCTGGATCAGGTACCCACACCTAATTGCGACAGTTTAAGTTCTGAGCATGGTTTCTATTGTTAGAATGGTCAGATTGTTACCAAATCAAATCGGATTCCGACACACCAGAGATTGCATAAATTGAACACCATATGTAAAATCCATAAAAGTTCGAAGTTTTGGTGGTGGATGGTGTCAAATTGACACGAGTTCTGATGTTGAGGTAGTGTGCATTCCCAAATTCGATATGTGCTTAGTGTGCAAGATTTTGGAGTGTCGCTTTCAGGTAGGTGTGGCAATTAGGTGTGGTTACCTTTTTTGTTAACTCTTTAATTGTGAAAACTTTCAAAGTGTTCTAAAATTTTGTGCTCCCTCTTTGGGAACAATTAAAATATGCTAAGCGTTTAAATGGTAATAGACTCTTTCTTCACATCTATATACGGAGTATATGTAAAATCATCAAAATTTATCAAAATATGTGTTATATTTGAAACCGTACATGTAAGTTCATCAAAATAATTATTAAATATTGCATTCCTTGATTACAACTTCTATACCTGTTATACAATAAGGAACGTTCTTTATGCTGCTCTCTTATATTTGTTAGTCTCTTACTAATTGAGATACTAACAGATATTCAAGGTGGAGTGTATTCACTTCCACCACCCATGCTGCCATATATGCCCAGCTCTGCAGCTCCCTTACCTTATGCGTACCAATTCACACTGCGGCCTCCACCTACTCCTGGGGCTTACCAGCCCTTTCAAGCTTCCGACATGCAGCCCTACTACAGCCAACCGCCTCTCCCCGCTCCTCCTGCCCCTGCTCCTAGACAATGAGTTTCAAGATTGAGGAGCTGTCCCAGTTGCATCAACGTGTGGAGAGTAAAGACATAAGGTAGAGAATACTAAACCCGTTGGAGTCCTGATCCTGTCTCTTATCATGCTAACCCCCTCTATCAATAGCTACTCATCTACAGAGTATTTATTCATACACTGGGCTGGCCTTCAATTAAGATTTTGGGGTTCAACATTCTTGGCTAAATGTCTGTGGTCACTGATCTTTGAATGGTAATGGGATTGTCTACTGTCCGTTCAACCCTCCAATAGTGGTCTACAATTTCCTACCGTGAATTTTTGCATAAGAAATTCATGCATAGTGATAAATATTTGATTTCAATAGATATGGCTCTTGTAGTGCTAAAATGAGCACTTCAGTGAGCTCTACAGTGATCTCCCAATGACTCTACACTCCTGCTAATTGGTTAGAATCGTTCAAATGATGCAAGTAGTATCCTCTTCGTTAGTGGTGTTATCTAGTTTTGTACACGTAAGTGCAGGGTTTCTTTGTTGACGGTACAATTTGGGGCCGCTCATATTCCTTTAAATTGGGTTACTGCCACACTGGTCTTCCTGTAGGTTATATTGCCCCCAAAAATGTTGACATAGAGTTTTTGGAGGAAGCAGTAGTGTGTGCTGACACATGCTTTGTTGTGGCCACTTGTTTTTTCTGTTGTGGTTTCTCTTTTCCAGGCAATGTGCACGCGGTCAGATTTGTCGATGCTCAAAGGTGCACAACTCTGCGAAGCACTCGTCGTCGCCTAAAGCCTGGACAGAAGTGGAGCGCTCTGTTGTTTCTCTTTTGCTCTAGACTCTACCAATGTTACAAGACCATGGTTATGGGTTTTATTCTCACTATTTATTATGTACATTGTTCAGCTTGCATCATCTGTGTTATCACTCGTTACGTGAGTACACTCTTCTGTTTACTCTAGTTAGGACCGTTTTACACTTGGTTTCAAAGGAACACAGAATGTTTGAGCTATCTCCTCGATAAAACTGGGACCATTTTGTAAGCTCTTCAGCAATGAGAGTGCTGTGAACTTTGATTTTCTTTATTTGGTCCCAAGTGTGAAGTGCCCGAGTGCAGGTTCCAATATAACCCTATTGGAATAGTGACGAATGAACACTACTCACATAATGAACACCTAAAGATTTGTTATCAAGGTTGTGTTAGATCAAATAATAGAGATAGTGGTGAAATTGATGAGTTGTTGAATTTTTTTGCTTATATGTGCAAAATAGGGTAGAAAGTTTGATTAAAAGAACCTTTTGAAAATTGTGTAAGTAGCAATCAATTTGTAAGGTTTGGGAGATTTTTAAAATATTTTAAAGTTAGAAGAATAGATATTGGCCATTTTAGGGAGAGAATTTTCTAGCAAATTTCCATTGAGCTTCACAAATTCCTATTGTGAATTCTCATTGCAATAGATTCCCTTTCATAAGAAAAGGCATACTCAACAATGCAATTTCAATTTTCTAGCAGTCAAAAAATTGTAAATGGAATTGAAGGATGTTTATGTGGATGAGTTGTTGCACTTGGATATGGATGAGTTGTTGCGCTTGGATATGGATCAAGGTTCAACATCTTCTTTGTCCTTTGATTTAGTATCACTTCTTGAAGATATAAAAGACATTGTTTCAAAATTACCTTGAAGACCCAAGTAGAACATTATCAATGGCTTTAAGCTCAACAACACAAACTAGCACCTCCACAAAAAAATTACCGTAAGAGTTTCTCTTCACCTCACAAGCCATTGTAAACCCAATAGGTGTATTATTCCAACCCTTCATAAATTACACAAGCACAAGTTTCCATACAAAAATTTGCACCTGCACAATCTCCTGATAACCCCAATGGACTAACAATGGAGAATGTCCCGATCCACCAAGGTCAATTTCCCATCTGTGTCGTGTCATAATAGCAGGAAGACAAATGTAACCCGGAACTGATAGAATCAATTCAGACGTTCTTTTATTTTTCCACCAAACTGCAACACTAATATATTTAAGTTTGATTAGCGCAAGCGCAACGATGTCCGCCAAGAACCTACTTTTTACGAGTATTACTAGCAGTAGAGTAATACTGGTACTAAATCACTGTATTCTTGTATTACAACCTGAGGCAAAAGTGGTCGCATGTGTTAGTGCGACTCAAACCTCTAAAAACCTCTCCTATCTTACATATAATGTGTCTACGCTAAGGCCCCTCAGACCAGTTGGCTTCAGGACGTACAAATAGAACTCGTTTTACTATCTGGACACCAACCACTAGTTTGACGATCCGAAGGGGTTTAAGCCTGAAAGGACGGAGCCTATCCAACAAGGTAGTCAGAAAAAAAATCCAATGGATGAATAGGTGCATTCTTTGTTTCAAAGGAATCCTGAATGTATTAGAGAGCAGGCAGGGGTTTGTAGATTTTGCACAACAGCAAGCCCTAAGGAGAGGGCGTAGGGCGAGCTGGTCTGCAGAATCTGCACACCCTTGCCCACTCTTTGGCATTAAGACCAAGGGGTTGTATTCAGCGATTCTTGAAATACTTATTTTAATCTTGCTTGTCAATGTTGACAGCATTCTGTGCTTTCTAAAGACTGAAACGTACACCATTTTCCTACATACAAATATCCAAAATTATATACGGTTTGAAATACCGTATGTGAGTATTTCATATGTGAATATTTGATGCGTGTTAGAATCGCCAAAGCATGCGTATTCTGTACACTAATCGAGCTCAAAACGAGCCGAATACGCACCCCCTGGTCTTAACGTCATTCATCGGACACTTTGAGTCCGATCTGGCATTACAGGATTAACAAAGAGACCATTTTGCCATTTTGGCATAACGACATTGAGCATCTCTAAGGTCGGGGCTTGTTCAGGTACCTGAGGCTATGAGGAATCTCACTTGGACTCAAAAGTATCGGCCAGGTTGAAAAGAATAGTATTGCAGCTATGTGGAAAGACCTGCCACACAGTATCGTAAACGGTAATTCAGTGACATATCACAGGGTGACGGCTGTATGAAAACGGAACGGTACTGTCGCAGATCAAAGACAGTTTAGGTAGGAGTCGATAAAAATCTGAAAAGCAAGAATTCAATAAGAGGACGCAGAAACCAGAGTGCCGAAACCCCAGATGAAAAGAAAGCAAATTCAGCAACTCCAAACCCTGCACTCTAAACCTTACACTGGCAGCCTGCGTGCAACAGAATGCAGAGAATATAAGGCTGACTTGGATTTACCAGATGCTTGTGAAGGCTATTGTATCATCCGCTCTTCAGGCCCCTCTTTGGTGTAAGAGATCACCTCCGCGAGCTCGTTGAGATTCTCTGAACAGGCCTACTTCTTGAAGTTGCACTGATTTCAGGAACAGATGCCCGACGAGGACGACTTTTCTTAGGAGGTGCCAGATGTAATTTAAGTGAAGGTCCCAGATCTGAAAGTTGTTTTCCCTGTTGCAGCTGCTTCAGCAGAGCCAGCTGAAACCAAGAAAGTCAGTACGTCTGAAACAGGAGAGGACGTGCAACATATGCGTAACTGAATTGAATAGTAAAGAATTACAGTGTTTTAAACAAGATGACAAGAACATAGAGGGCTCGTACCCGAGAGACCTCCGGAGCATGGTGATTGCTTTTGACAGCAGTGCCTACCGAATAAGCTGCAACTGTGTCCAGACTTGTACTCGAAGAACCTGTGCTGGCTTCATCATCTCCTTTCCCGGTAGCCTTCTTGGACGAGATGCTTGATTTCACTTTTAGCGAACAAACAGGGCACCCTAGAAAACCCTTTTCTTTATTGGATCCTCCATTACTTATGCAAACTATGTGTGCAGCATGACCACAGGTAAAAATACTAAATCCATTCGAGCCACGTGAAGCAGCCCTAGATGTTGAACCACTTGAATTTTCCACAGTATTCCTTCTGTGACTTTGCATGGCATCGTCCTCCAATCCAAGTCCGCAAATGCAGCAGACGGAAGAAGCAACAGAATATCCATGTGAATAGCCTTGACGAAGAGCATTGATGTTGTAGAAAGTATCCTCCTCTATAAGATGCTTTGCAGTCCTCTGCACCTCATGCAAAAATAGTGTCTGTAAGTAGTAGCATTCTTTACTCAAGAACAAAGTGACGATTACACACAATAAACGAAAGATCCAAAGAGCGTATCAGATGTCCAACGAATGTACCAGTATGGTTCGTTCGTAACCATACGCACTGAGCATATTCAAAATCGTGGGTCGAAAGTCTCCAAATGCATGGCTCCCATGATCTGCAAGTATTTTCTCCATTATAACATGCAGAGGGATGTAGCCCATCATTCCGTCAATGATATCCTCCATGATCGAAACAAGTACTTTCTTCAAAAGTTTGCCTGCGAGCGAATGAATATGACAAAGCCAATCATGAATCGTTGCAAAGAAACACTTACTTCGAACGTACCAGTAATCAATGTAGCAAAGCCAGGGCGTCACAGTTCAAATTAGCCAGCAAATGAAGAGAACAAAATCAACTCAAAACTGATCAGCAGCAAATTTCGAAATTATGAACAAGGCTCTTTATTAAATTCAGTTGAGTATTTGAGAAATCGAACCTCTGGTCTGTTCTTTGATCAACTTCCGCTCAGCTTTTGATATTCCTCGTACTTCAGCTCTTCCCAAATCCGCCACTTTTTGCTTTTCAGAACTTGTATGAAATTCTGAACTTGAATTCTTGCTGTCAAGAAATCCAGCAGGATCTGATGCACCTTTAGAAGGTTCCACAGTGCTGCAAAACAATTAACAAGGTGATACAAATCTTAAGTCTGAGAATAACTAAAGAATGAAGCGCGAACACGGTCTGTTTCACTTCCAATAATTAACTGTGCAGAAAGATAAGACTGTACCTGTCAAGGAGGCGAAACCAGAGCATTGTTGATTCACGAGGGTCAAGTCGTTGAGTGTTACGCTGACATAAGGCTAGAGCCACAGCAACAGCCTCTTTTAGTGCTGCTACCTGCAAGTTTTGCATAATGGTAGTGGTAAGCATTAAAGATTCGTAACCCCCCAAAGGAGGGAAAATTAAGGACTTAGAATAAGGTATTTCAAAGTTGATATTCTCGAGGGCTGAACACCAGGAGGTAATAGTAGACAGATTAATCCCATGAACAGCTCCAAAGAAAATTGTCAAAGACAACAACTAACCTCAGGAACCTTAAACAGTAACTTGTCGTCCTTGTCAAAAGCTTGTAACGAGGTGCTTGAAAAGGTGGAGACAGAAAGCTCTAATCTATCTCTACAACTATCCAGATCCTTGAGCACAAGATTCAGAGCACTTGCAACATCACCAACACGCTCTAGGAGAAATATTGCTGCGTCTGTAATACCATACTCCTGACACAATTTGAGGCAGTGCTCCAACCGATAGTTTTCATAGCTTTCCAAGAACTCCAGCACGGCATCTGGTTCGAATTGGCATAACAGCTGCATGTTCAGGAAGTTGTCAGACAAATCACATTGAATGAGTAGGTGCACCCAGAGATAATGATCCTTAGCGTCAATAGTATTATATCAAGAAGCATCAAAACACCAATCTAAGTCCCACTGCCCCAACAAATCCAGCAAAACAAGCATGCCTCAAGGATAAAAAGCATTTGAACTTGGTATATGTCCACCAAAAAAATAAGAAATCTAGATTTTAATTTTTATCATTTTAATTTTATTTATTGTTCGAGATAAGGATAATGATCGAGAGGGTATGACAAATTTACCTCCACATAAAGTTCTGCCATATCGTCTGTGAAGACTACATCAGATCGTCGTAGTAAATCCCTGATGTCTACATTTGGGCTCCATTCGTCTTTGCCAAACCTGCCTGATGCAGTCTGCTGACGATTCGACAAACGATCCTTGTGTTTGCCGAATGATAACTTAACTGCATTCTCCAACCCAAAAGGCTTGCTACCGCCAGGGCGAGCATCCATGATGCCCTTCAGATAGGCAAACAGGAGTTTTGGATGAGATGCAAGCTTCTCCATAACTTTCTGGTTATCGCTGCTGAAATGCTTCAAAACAATCCACAGCGAACCTTTGCTGATACATGAACCATTCTCAATAGTATTAGTAACATGGGAACTCATCATCTCAGCGAATACAATAAGCTAGATTCCAATACAACGTTAGGACCTTCACTCCTGTTCCCGATACACTTTTTACGGTAGGATCACTATAACAACTTTCACTTGCAAAATGAATCTTACCTACTATGCTGAACAAGTTCTGGAATGTGCAGAAGAATAGCCTCCCGAAATTTAATCAGGTCAGAACCTCTTAACCCTTTTTGGTCATCAAGCATTTGCATGACATACAAAAAAGGCTGAGCAGTCTGATTTTTGTCGCTTAAATAGTCATCCAGTGCTGCTTCATAATCACCCTTGCGTGTATGAAGCAAGCCACTAACCTGCTCAAAAGATCAAAGCCAACTCCATCACTCTTCGTCACTGGAAGGCAAACATCAAAATTTAGAAAATCGCATTTAATGAAAGAATGCACCGACTTGCAGAAAAATCAAGACGACACAAATCGTCGACCGACTTTCAACAGCTTACCTGCCAGAAATTGTTTGTTTGTGCTAGTTGAAGAGTACGAGACGAATCCAAATTTGAATCAGGAACAGCCCTCAGTAGCCTCACCATCAAATCCTCTTTAGCCCGTGCACCGTCACTTCCAAGTGTAGGTGATGCAAGATACTCTAAAATCCCCATAAAAGTAGAACTTGACACAACAGCATGTCTGGAAGCCACAAAATGTGCCACAAAGTCCAAAAGATATCCAACATCTACTTTTGAAGGCCAATGTACTTCAGAGTTCTCGGAATCTGAATCAACCTCCTTTGAATCACTTGTGACTTTATGAGGTGCTTTCGAAATCTCGATCAAAGCATTCACAGTCGCTTGTACATACCTCACTCCGTCATGAACATCCTCAGAAGCTGAAAGAACTAAATCTTCATCATCAGCACTGGTAAGATAAGCGAAACCCTGCTTCCCAATACCCAAGGGGCCGTGTTCAGGAAATGCCAACCTCAAGACCAGGAGGGTTGCTTGTATATCAACATGCAACAGAAACCACAATCGAGGGTATATTCTAGCCTCTTCCGCCTTGAAGCTCGTAAGTGATCTACCTCTGATAGAGCCCTCTTGATCAAGCAAAAACTGCAAGATTTCAGCTCTTAACCCTGGCAAACGTGTGTCTGGAAGAGAGCCATGGCCTGTGGCAAGGTGAGGAAATGTCAGCTAAGAGAAAATTTCATCAACGTTAAAAGTCAATAAAAGAACCATAGCCGTGACACTATTTCATGCCCGACGGATACAGCGGACCAAGCTTCTTTCCATCATTAGAAAATGATTTGATCCAAAAAATCAAGTACAACAATTATTAAGATTCAGTTCCTAGAGACAAAAGTGGATTTGGTAAACATACCGGGCGGAAAGGCGAGACCAGAGAAGCAATACTTCAAGTACACCAAAAGCTTGTACCTGTTTAATCACAAGAACATTTCATCTGCAAATGATAAAGAGTGCATCCGCAAGAGGGCATGTTCCATTGATATTCACAACTCAGAACTGGGAGTCAAATTGGGACATCCTCAACAGGAACTATGGGAGTGAGTAAAAGCATGAGCTGCTCAAAGCCAGAAATTGTCACTTGAATTTTCTCTTGCACGTAAAGACAAAAAGAAGCAGAAAAATATGGCCAGTGAGAGAGACAGAGAGCAGAAACAAACCCAATTAGTTGAGTCTGAGACGGGTTGGAAGCCTGGTCTGCAACAGTTAAAAGTTCTTCCAATGGAGACCTGAAGTCATCCAAGCCCCTATTGAACAGATAAATAAGTGCACTGTACAGTCCATGTTCTCGACATAATCTCACCACCTGCCCCCACCCAAACCAGATAAGACCAGACAACGTCAAAGCTGTGCTACAGTCAGAATGAATTCGAGAACAAGTTGAAAATCTTGTTCGTGATTTAATTTCCCGTCCAGATGGCATAGATTATTCGCCAACCACAGTTAGACAACTTTGACATCCTCTATCACAGGAGACTACACTTCAGCTTGATGACCTAGTTGTCAAAGTACGAGTGGGGGTAGTGAATTGCCTGGTTAAAATCCAAAGAGCCAATATCCATATGAAGCACACATTGCTCCACTCTCTCCAACCATCCATAGTAGCTGTAGTGCTCAACAAGTGCTTGCATAACCTGGGAAAATTGACAAAACACCCTTTGTTATTTCCTCACCAGTCTGCAGCTACCCCATTTATTCAATTTAGTGTATGATAACCTATTTCATAGGTTTAATGCTAATTTTAGCACCATGTATTAGTGTACCTATTGATGAATAACTTTGGATAATCATTTAGTGAGCTTTGAATCTCGTGTTGGCCACTTGTTGATTGAGTGGCTATTCGCTCAAAAGCTTCTTGATGTGGCCCCGAGGTGAACTATTTAACCAACAAAAGTGCAGTTACTCTATGGCACGCTATTTTGGTGTAACATTAAATCATGGATGACACTAAATAGAATGAACTGTGCACTGAGCAGTTACAAATGAATCTAGTGCTGAATTAATGCGGCTGCAGTCTCACAACAGTACCAATTGATTGACGGGCACCTTACAGCTACACTGCCAGACATATTAGACCCTACGACAAAACACCTACCTCAGGAGCAAGGCCACCCAGCATGTCTTTTAGAATGTAGGGTTCCAGAAGCTCCAAAAATGTACCTGAACATCAGTGTGAACAGATATCAGATGATATTTCCTTGAAGGTGCATCGTATATCATCCGATATAACTTCTGGTAAAAACAAACATAATGCCAAAAAACAGTTTTTCCGTGGGGAACATACCAAACAGATGGGAAAAATAAGAGAAAGAGAAGACACAGGGCGATCTGGACACACCTCTTTGCTCAACAGCCACAAACTTGCTGAAAACATTCTCAAATAAGACGTCCTGTTTACCAATGTGCACACAAAATTCAATAGCCACGCCACCAATTCTTGCATACTGTTCTCGAACCTCCTGCAGATCTTGACCCTGGCCCTCTGAGCCTTGTCGATCAGCAGTTTGAGATGCTACCGACAAGTATTCAAAAGCCATGTCAATATAGGCAGACAAGAGTGCCAACAAAGTACTCATAATAGCCTCCCGCATTGCATCTAATCCCCTTGGAAGACCAGTTACCCCTCTGGCTCGCCCATCATAAAGCTCCATTGCAATGTGAAACGCACCCATCCAGTCGCCAGCATCTTCGAGTGCTTTGATGCGCTCTCGCCAAGGCAGCAAACGAGCACGCCATAGCTGATGGGGACCCATTAAATACAGCGCAGCTCCACGTACAGATAGCGAACTATGATAGGCTTTCTCTGGATTGCCAAGAGCGTTCATAATGTGTGTATGGTAGATAAGAGCTCCCACATCTTCTTGTTCTCCCTTAATGGACCCACGCTCTAATTCAGCTCCTTCTTTCGTGAACAAGCAGAGTTCGTCCTTAGCTGTCACAACAACCAGCATCTGCATGCACCTATACACTTCAGAAATTCTCCAAACTCTTAAGGCAATGCAGAACATGGTATCGCATATTTATACTTCAACAGCTCACAATTCTAACAATGATGCAGCAAAAAACATTACTTAAATATCAAAAGAGTAACTGATGGATCTCAAAGCGAATAGCAGCTTGATCTTAATCCAAACCACCACGGTAATCTGCTGAACATATAAACTTCTTTCAGGAAATTGTTTTGTAATACTAACCTGCTCCTCCAGCCAGGCAAGTCCAACAGCAGGACTGTCAAGTTCCCATTCTCTCACTTTTCTCAGATTTGAGTGTGTCAGTTGCCATATGAACATCTTCGTATCCCAACCCATAGCTAACATCGGCAAGTCGTCGTCATCCACGATATCATTAATCGTGTCGCCATCATCTTTCTTCGCATCAGCACGGTCACTTTGCATCAACACATTACTCCCAGTTGATGTATTGGAATTTGTGTTTCCACGAGAAGGAACCACGGAGGATCCCGGCTTAGAGCGAAAACGCCTCCACGCTGTATACGCAATAGCACCGTCTCGAATTCCCATTGGTCTAGTCAACTTTGACATAACTTCTAGAGCTGGCTGGCGCGCCTGCATATCAGCGGCCAAACGCACCTGCAACACAAGTTCAACTCCACATTGGTCAGAAGTTTCTCATAACAAGTAACACGCAGACCCTTACTCGGAAGACTTCAGCATTATAATGAACTGCGGAAGGAAAAATACTCACCACAAGAACAGTGTGGTGCGTGACCAAGACAAACATTGACCTTGGTCCTTCATTCGATGGAGTTGCTCCGTCATAGAGGAACTTGCGACCAACGTCCATACCACCCACACTACCAACCATTCCACCCACCACGCTCCCCATACCGCCCATTACACTCCCAAGCGTGGGTGGATGGGAGGTTCGGCCTTGAGAAGAGGAGTTTAATCCATTCATACCTTGTAGACCTTCGTCCGGTAGCAAAGGTGAAACAGATAGAACAGGACCTGTCTTGTCGCCCTCGAGGAGACACTATCCGTGCACAATACCAACAGGAATCTCCACTGTCATCAGGTTCAGTATGTAAGATTCACCTCGTGGTGCAACTAAAGTGGGGCCAAGTATTTATTGTGTAAAAAAATCACCAACGAAAACCAGTGTCACCGCAGATCTTGTCAATAAGGAGAAGACAAGAAGACTTCAGTAGTATAAGAAATATTGCAAAAAATCCTTCCACAAATGATAAAGTAGACTATCACAAACGACTCGTTCTAGAGAGCAATTACCTGAGTTTCTACAGAAAATCGGCGAAGCAAAGGCATTATCTGTTGAGAAAAAGCGTGAAGCAGAAGCCTCCCTTTAGAGTCACCGCTAATTACTCTTAGACTCCGTGCACCTGGAGCATCTTGTCCTAAGAATAGAGTATGCACAATGGCCTCCGAGTGCTCAGTACTCATCACTTTTGACACCGATCTTCTCGAAACATCCCACAGTCGTAGAGTTCCATTTGCATAGCCGACTAACAGGAGATCACCTTGATGGCTGAAGCAAAGAGAACTAACAGGTTCTTTAGTTTCAATACCACCTCCTAAGAAAAAGGCCTGCAAGATGAACAGTGTTCAAAGCCGTAAATTTTTCTGAGCAGTACAAAAAAGCTGTGAAACTACATTGTCTTCTATGTGATCATTTGGGCCCGAATGCGCAATGCCTCAATCATGTCCCAATCATAATTGATGTCAGTATTGCTAAGGTAAAAGCATCTGCCTAGATCCTGAGCAACATATCATTATCGAAAACAAATTCATCCCAATAAATAATTCATACAAACAGAAACCCTAAACCAAAATAACAAAAGAAAGATAACGTCTCACGATCACTTCAAGCACTGAACAAAATTTTGTCCATAAGAGGTACTACAATATTTTCCGAACTTGAGAAAGAAGGGGCAGGTAGACCTTTTGAGATTCGAGCTCATCAGCACTGCGAGTGGCTGAATACTTGCTAGGAGTAACAAGAACAGCTCCTTTGGACAATCCAACAGCAATAAAATTTGCATGAACTGCGAGAGCTTGTGGGAAACCATAATCCCGCCTTACTTGAGGTAGGGCTAATGCATGGGAGAGAGAGCCATAAGCATCAAGTTGCAATAGACCAATTGCAGGCGGACCTCTCTCGATGCCCTCCAGCCTCATTGGTTGAGCAACTGCACCCACCTCCCAATGCAAGCCCGACGTGGCATTTCGCATCTCAATCTCTTCTGCCGATTGAAATGCTGTAGGTGGTTGAGTTGGCTCCTCAATTGTGTCATCTTTTTGCTCCATAGTTGCTTCTGGTTCAATGCACTTAATTTCAGAAAAGGCGCTGATGGAGACTTGCTGGCTCTCACAACGAAAGAGAAGCAGTGCAAGTAACAGGACAGGATGACACGTAATAATCAAATAATACATACTCATGTGCAGTCAGATTTCTAACACATACCTTCAGCCAATGTCTGGCTTAGTCAACACCCCATGAAGCCGTTAGTTGCAGTTATGACGCTAGGCTTCATCTGATACACTTCATGCATTTCAGACGAACATTCTGGAGGTACTGAGGGATGTCTGCACAACCGCAGAATTGATGAAGGAAGATTCGTATCGGGTCTTATGCGAGATATGCAGGAACCTCTTCCCTCCGAATCAAATTCCACCTGCAACTCAATACACCGCATTTCGTTAGCCAGGCGAAGAAGCAAGGGAAATACCGCCACAATAGACACGTTGATTCAGAGCCAACCTTCACTAATCTATGAGTGCCCAAATAGCCAACATTCCCAACACTATGATTTCCATATCTACAGGCACTAAAAAGAAAACTACAAAAAAACCGAAGACGACAACAAAAGAATCGAAGACGGAGAGATAAAGTGTTCTGCAGGGTTTGAGTAGGACTGAGAAACTCACCAGACCTCAGATCGAGTGCCAAGCAGACGAAGTCACGACTTCGCCCAAAAAGACAAGTCCAGTGAAGGTGCCACTCAGATCTCCGATTGGAGATCGATAGTGAAAGTGCAGCTCCTCGGACGTTTGAACTACCTGTCATACGAAAGCAAGGAACTCAGATAGAAACTTGGAATTCACGGATAAACAGGGCGGTACGTTGACGAGAGAAGTTGCAACTTTGGGGGTAATACAACAATTCATTGCATGGTTTTACATACATGCCGGTGACCTCGGTCAGTAGTAAGTGTTTGTGGGCGTGAGTCCTACTTACCCAACTTGATCAGTGGCCCTGTCTCCGTCAATGTCGTCAATTCTGCACACAAGGACGGCGTTCAGTGTGAACGAACTGACTCCCTACCGAATGATCGCAGAATGTCTGAAAGTCGAGATGTATCTCGCCCAGAACTCAATTTCTATGAACGTACATACATACTCAAACACAAAATCTGTTACTTGTAAGAAGTAGAGCTGATCCAGCACTACTGGAATCTGCATGAACAACAATTATACGCGATTCGATGCACTGGTAGCAGTCGATACGGTAGTCAATATCGAGTACGACTCTACACGCGGTTTAGTGTCTGAATATTAGAGCTAGCATCACACAAGCACGATTATTTAATCCAACATGTAATGATGAATGTTAGAGCTGGTCTGAATGTTAAAAAAAAGTCTTGGACTCTATTAGCCCATAAATCAGATCTAGGGCTTTCAGCAAACCGTTTTCCTCTTACGATTCGTAGGAGCTTGCTTCGAGAGTTGCACTATCCAAAGGGAAGTAACGGTGCAGTGTTTCTTGTGTGTGGGGAAGTAGCAAATTTCCAAGGAATTTTTCCTGACCCATACTAGCATGAATGGTTAGATTGATCCCCACATACGTGAAGATATCGGCTGATGTATGAACTTTCCAGCGGACTTCAGTGCTCACAGGAAAAGAGAATACAGTTAGAGATCACTTCATCTCGTTTATCATGTCTTGAGAAACAGTAAATGCTAGTTTAGGTTCCTAGGAAAAAGGAACCGATCGATCATATGTAATTTGATCTTGTCGGAATATGGATAAAGAGATACGTCTGGATCTTTATTTCGTAGAGGCCCTAGGCTATAATGAGAGCTTTTGGTAACTTTATTAAATAAGAATAATAAGATCAGGCATCCCGGGAATCATCAATCACGAAACCCTCAATCGTCAATATCATCAAATTGGCCCGATTCCAGCGCCTAAAATTGTGATACACATGTACTCAAAGCTCTAAAATTTAGGACAGGTCTAGATTTACGTTTCAGGCCACACATCCTGAAACTCGCCAAAATAGTGGACTACCAACAATTTAGCGACAATAACGTTACTCAATCGTACTGAGCTTCCAAACCTCCTAAACATTTACTCCCTCCGTCCTGAAATGATGGTCCACAATTTTGTTGTCGATATTTTTATGCCAATTTCATTGAAAAACATAATTAAGAGAAGTTCCAAATTTTTAAACCCTAGAATCAATGAAGTACATTGCGTTCATTGCAACCTAAAGAAAATTAGCCAGAAGTAAGACTCGATATGACCTACTCAAAACAACCTTAGAACAGATGACATTCAAAGTGGACAATCATTTTGGGACGAAGGGAGTACAATCTACAGCCGTGCTGTGCACATTGTGGCGCGGTTGTTCGAAGAGGTGTAAGGTAGAGAGATTAGTACCACAAACACAAAAGTTGGCGAGTGATCGCTCAAGCCTCCATTATAGAAGATCCCAGATATCCAGCAACGGTCGCCACTGGAATCCGACTAAAATTACCACCATCTGTCTTCACTCGATACCTCGCGATCTTTCATTACCCCCACAATTCGACGCACAAAACCAAGGTTTTCGATGTGAAATCGATCAACCCCCGAGGAATTCCACCATGCTATCCACCCCAACTCCTGCTGCCACAAGAAAAATTGCTGTAAACCCTTCTCTCGCCCCTGCCACCAAACCCTAAAAGAAACTGAAATCAGCTGGCCTCCATACCGAAGTCGGTACAGTAGTGTAATGTTACAAGCACTACACTAAAATTGGTAAATAGTGTTGGCTACACTAATTGTGATTTGCAAGGTTAGTGTTAGAACATTATTTACCCATTCTAACACTATTTTAGCTCTATAGTAAAATTTGGTCATTTCAACATTTTGCATTTAAAGTGAAGAAAATAAGATATTTTTGCACCTTGCTACACTAGATTCTTATAAGACTTTGAATCATCTTAACTTGAAATTTTTGTATAATATATTTTGAATTTAAGAAAAATTATGTTGAAGAATTGAGCTAAAAATTTGAGGAAAAGAACCCAAAAAACTTAGTTTTCATTCTTCAATAAATTGTTATGGGGAAGTTGATACAAGAATGAAGGAAAAATTAAAACAATAATAGTTTGAAGATGGACTTAAAGTACACTAATTCAAATGGTATGATTGTTTTAACAAACAAACTAAACCTTGTGCAAATCTTTTTTTAGAAAATTATAAAAATAGAATTTTAAAAAGGGATCCAATATGCTATTTTTTCAAAAATGCTATGATTGCTACTAAATTAAATATTCAATAACTTTTCACAATATTAATCCAAATGAAATGAATCAATCTTTACATATATAGACAAAAATATTATTTATAACATATAAAAAATATAACAAAAAACATTTCAAGTCTTTGTGATGTTTTTGTTGCTCAAGCTCAATTATTTTGAGTTTTGTGTGGCACAACTAATGCTTCTAGGCATCAATTTAAATAAAAATGATATTACTAATAATCTAATGTGTTTTCCTATCTTAAAAAGAAATTCAAAAAATCAAGTCAAAAATTGAAACTGTAGGAACTTTGTAGGATCTTTGTAACTTTAGGGATTATGGAATTAATCAAAATAAAATGAATCAAAGGTTTCTAAACAAACACTAATCCATCCAATAAAATAAAAAAAAAGTAAAATTTTTAAAGTGAATTTACTAAAATGCCTACTATGAGATGGAAATTGAAAATTTTGTAATAATTACCTTTCAAGTGTTTTTGTTTATAATTGTGAAGAAACTATTGTAGTTGATGCAAAGTTTTGTTGAAAAAGAAAAATTTATCCTTCAACAATGATTATTTCCAATGGAAGCTACTTTACCCATTCCCTCATACAATCACCTCACTTCCATGCCCATTGAAGTTTTTACTTTGTGCCTTGTTTGCATTATTTATTCTACCACATGTTTGTTCTCCACATGAAGGTGACCTACTTTGAGGACTACTTTTTCTAAATTCCCACATCTATGAAGGTTGAATTTTCACAATTGAAGACTTCTAAGATGGAAACATGAAACCAAAACCTTCAATCTTAAATGGGTATCATTGGTTACATGGAAAGCAATCAAGTCCTACTAATGAACTTAAATAAACTTGGTTTCTTAGTGACACTCAAAAATCAATAGTAATTATCTTAAAGGCCAAAATAGAAGTTGAATAACAAAAGAACTCTAAAGAAAAATGCTCACATTTAATAGTATGTACAATTAATGCTTTGACACCCTTGAAAATTTCCCAATTAAATCCAAATGATTTCAAATTTTTTCTACAAATGCAAATACCTCTTTAGCATTTACAAAAATATAATATTAAAATAAATGATCTTGAAGTACATGATATGTAATGATCTCATAACATTCTTGAACTTCTAGGTAGGTGATATTTTTCTTACTATGATACAAGATTCTTTTGACTATAAAAAATCTTAAATGCTTGTGTGTCCATGAGTCATGGACCATATTATAAGTAAACATTTTTGTACAATGACCTTGTAGAAGAATCTCCATTTTCAAGAATGTTATTAAAAACTACATATTACAATAGAAGTCTATGGATTTGATTCCTTGTGTGACAATACCACACATGTACTATGATTTATGAGATGGATAAATTGAATGAACAAACAATAGTATATTAGGTTTTGGCATAAAAGTAAGTATATGGGCATGCATTTAACATCAAAAAGGGTAATTTTTTATATCTAACCTACCAATACTCTTATATGAGAAGTGTAAAGAGTTAGAAATTTTGTTGTAGATACTACTTACAAAATAAATAGCTCTAAGAATCTATTGGCAATTTTTTTGTCTAATACATTGAATACAAGCATCTTACAAAGGATAACAAGACAATGTGATAAAACATCCTTTAACCCCTAAATGCCCGAGGCACCAAAATCTAGTGTTTGCAAAACTTTGAAGTTAAATAAAACCTAATCAAGTTGCTATTTTTAATAATTTATATTTTGGAAAGTTCTTCTTGAAGTCTAATTTTAGCATCAAAAATCTGATCTTGAAAATAAATGATAGTGATTTTTCTATTCAAGATTTTGTGTAAGGATACCCATTGCAATCTTGACTTCCCGTAGTGTTGAGAACTCTTGGAAATGAGCCTCAAATACACTAGATCTTGGAGAAAAAATCACATTCAAAATTCATTTAAAAAAATTATAGAGTAGATTTTAAGAAGCCATAAATTGATCGGGGTTGTACATGTTAGGCCCTTTAACCTCATGTTTTTTTGTTCACCAACTTTTTAGATTTGACATGCAAAAAGAAAGTTGAAAAATTTTCATATTTTTAACACCCTCATGGTCAAACATTATAAATTTTCATTCCATAAGTGATATTGTTGTGTTTTCTTTTCCTATGAGATCTTTAACATGTCTAGTTTGAATTTGTACAATAATGGTACCACTCAAAATTGCCTTTTCTAGTGCAAAGAGCAAACAAATTGAAAATTATTATTATTATTTTTTGTATATTTAACTTTAAGATCTTGCAATAGACTAGTATGAAAATGTGTAGAAAAATTTCATCTTTGTTGGTTGTTAAATAAAAGAAGGTACATCACAAAGGAGAAAAAAAATCATTAATAGCTCTAAGATGGATTTTAAACACACTCATCCCAATGGTGAGATTGTTTTAACAACCCAAGCTATCCATGAGAAACTTTTTGTTTTAAAAAAATTTGAAAATTGTATTTTCCCACCAAGTTCAATTCTTGGCTTATTGTGGTATAATTTTTGTTGCAAGGCACCAATTGAAATAATAATTATATTTCCATAAAGCTAATAATTTTTTTTATTCAAATGAGAAAGTTAAAAAAATTATCACCAAAATTGAGCTCATAGGAACCTATCCAAAATCCATCTTGTCCCTTGAGATCCCCAATGGGACTTTAAGGATTGTTGAAACCTTTATTTGACAAGACAGCATCATATACAACACAATTATATGCAAAAAATAGTTTAAATCTAAGTGAATTAAAGTGATAGATAGTAGTTTAGAAATTGGCTAATTATTTTAGTACACGCATTTCATTATGTTATTCAATATTATTTTAATTTTATACCTCTAAATCATTATTTTCTTCATCACATCTTTATAAATATTTATAACACAATTTTCATATCTATATAGATATATAGATATATTCTATACATAGTTGGTATGCTAAAAATGTGAACTCTTCTATCTATACAAAACACAAGGAAAATGATTACATTTAATGGAATTTGCACAATTTGTCAATACAATTTGCCATTTTTGTATTTAGATTTAGAGGATTTGTAATGCCTTACATTTGGTGCTATTCAGTATAAACAACATCTAAAATGTTGTTCAATATTTGTGGAAGTCTCTTATCCTTGATGAAAACAAGAAGAATGTATTTCATAGTACCATCAAGGTGTAAAAAAACTTGGTTTCTTCACTTTGAATGCAAATATCTGGAAATCTACAAAGTCAAAGTTTCTAAAACTTTTTCCACACATTCTTATACTAGTGTAGTACAAGATCTTGCAGTTAGATTTGTAAAAATTTTATTTTTTAAAGTTTTTTGCTCTTTGCAATAGAAATGGTAGCTTTGAGTAGGTTTTGGGCCTTGAGACTTTAGGGGTTAATCCTTAAATGTCTTTTTGTTCAATTTAGAGCAAATTCCTAGAAGCTCAAAAAAAACCTTGAGCATTTAGGGGTTAAATATCAAAAATCTAGTGCTCGTATAGAGCATTGACATTGATCCAAAACCTCACATGACTACCTCTAATTCTAACTTTCACCCACAATGATATCTAAAATTATAAATTTCAAATTTCACATACTATTGTATACAAATTCCACCTACAATGATTTCTAAAATTATAAATTTCAAATTTTACATACTACTAGTGTGCCATGTGTCGTTGCCCTATTCAAAAACAAAAGTAATAGTCATTTTAAAACCAAAAATAACTCAAAAATCCATAATTTTTCCACCATTTGTCCAAATGTCACAAAACAAAGTCCATGCACCCTTCCTTGCCAAGGGCTTTCCAATAGTACCAAAAACATGACCAATTGACACACGGTTCAAAAAATACATAATTTAACATAATTTATAATTTTTAAGATTAAAAAATAACTCAAAAATCCATAACTTTTACACCATGGGTCCAAGCACCATGAAACAAAACCCATGCACCCCTCCTAGCTAAGGGCTTTCTGATAGTAGCAAGCATGCCACTGGGGGACTTGCCGTTTGGGAGATCTCAATGTAACAAACAAAACAAATAGCCAAACTTAACCCCTAAATGCATGAGGCACCAAATTCTAGTGTTGACAATACTTTGAAGTTAAATAATATCCAATTAAGTTGCTATTTTTAATAGTTTATATTTTTGACAAATTCTTTCTAAAGTCTATTTTTAGCATCAAAAATCTGATTTTGAAAATGAATGATTATGATTTTTCTATCCAAGATTTTGTGCAAGGGTGTCCATTGTAATCTTGACTTTTTGTAGTGTTGAAAGCTATTGGAAATGAGCCTCAAATACACTAGATCTTGGAGGAAAAACCACTTTAGAAATTCATTTAAAAAAATTGTAAAGTAGATTTTGAGAAGTCATAAATTGATTGGGGTTATACATGTTAGGCCCTTCAACCTCATATTTTTTATGACCAATTTTTTAGATTTGACATGTAAAAAGAGTGCTGAAAGATTTTCGTAATTTTAACATCTTGATGATTAAACATTATAATCTTTCAATTCATAAGTGATATTCTTGTGTTTTCTTTTCTTATGTGATCTGTAATATGTTTAGTTTGAATTTGTAAAGTTACAATTCAAAAAAAATTGATACAACTTATCACAATGTTGACTTTTTGTTCAATTTAGAGCAAATTTCAAGAAGCTCAATGGGCATTTAATGGTTAAGGTATGGATCACATACAAATCCCATCTGGATTATTGCCTAAAATGTAAACATAAGAGTCTAAGGTCAACTTGAGAAGTCATAATTTACCATGTTCATACAGTGTTCGAAAAATGTAAGCTACGAGATGCTGAAAATCTCTAACAATAGGATGTAACAAAAACCAACAAAAGAATAATAATAGAACTATGCTCAGATACTTATTTGGAAGATTTCAGGTGTAATTACCTTGTAAGGGTCGTCGCTGGCCTAATAGCCTAATACAGGGACATGGAGAACACCCTAAGAATTCTCTTCAATATTATGATCTCACCACATGCCTTCACAGAAAACAATGAGAAGAACTGAAAAAGAGTAATTTTAATTAGAGAGAATCATGTAATCGAATGAATTTGGCATCCAAAAGTTGCCAAAGCACATGGGCATTCGAATTGCCAAATCAAATTGAATTCAATTGACACAGAACAACTTTTGAGTCTAAGGTTTGCTCAACATGATCACGGGGCAAGCTACGGTTACTAATATTACACTCTATTACAATTCAGACTGATTAGATCCAAAAATACGGTAGAACAATCCCTGTAGTCGAAGCTAATGTTTGCCTCTGTTAAGTAATTGGTGCTAAGTGAAGCACTTTCTGACAAGATTCAATACTAATGCATGGCGTCATATGCATGCAAGTCCTCCCTTCAACCTCAAAATGTCTCGCGTACCATAACTCGCTGTGGACCTTGCTTGGTCATTAATCATGCCAAAGGCCTTTCCAAGACACTTTCCCTAACCGAGCAAAAGCGCCGTCAACAGAACCTCTTATCATGATGTACACGTCGTCTTCAAACTTTCCAAGAGCTTCCTGAGTCGCAGTTTCTTCAATATGCCACAAAGTGCAGCATTTAACTCGCCACCTTGTCAGCAGCCTATCTTGCACTTCTATGCAGTTTGAATCCAAATATTCTCGGTACATAGCTCTGGGTTGGCTTCGTAGGCTTGATATAAGGATATGTCATCAAAAAAAGATGTGGGAAAGTAGTTCCGAAATATGCACCGTCAATGTCTGCACGTTGAGTTAAGTTTGGCAAACAGCAGAGGTAGACCCGTCACTTCAAATGCATGTTCAAATCAGAAACTACAAACATCAGCTATCATAAAAATGTAAAAAATCTGAAGGAATGTCACAACCCAAGCTCCTTACTTTCGACCAAACAATCCCCAGGGATCATCTTAAGTGTGTATAACAAGTGGACAAGACGTGCAGAAAAAGTGAAGGCCAAAAAGTCAAAAAAGTACTTGAGAGGATACTGCCTTGATATTTCGATCTGGGGTAATAGATATCTTCGCACTTGGGACAATATATCTTTACTGTACTAGTTCGAGGGACATCTGATTGTCCCATAGGCAAACATGGCTGGCCTGAGCAGTAGACCCGGGGGCATCTACCAAAGTCCACATTCTTGCACTTCTCAAGCTGCATTCAAAGTCAAAAAGTTCAGAATTGGTTCAAAGTCCACATCTGATAGAAAATTGTATAAGTTGGGGAGTAAGAAAATGACTTAATAGAAAACTTGAAGGCCTAAGAAGCAAACATACCATCGCATTCATGCCCTTGCTGGTCAAGATGTAACGGACATGAATTAGTCCATACAACATCTCCGCAGCAGACTCAACCATTTCATTCTGCTCCTCGGTTAAAATATCATCTGATTTCAACAACCGAGACCACACAAGCTCGTTTAGGATTTCCGATGAATGAACGAGATAGCAAATGGGAGGAAGAAAAAACACAGAACACCCCCACCCCCACCGCAATAAACCGTGATCTAATCTCCATTCACTGCATCAACAATCCTCGACCCAGGCTAGCAAGAGCGTTGGTGGTTAGGTCATCGTCAAGAAAACAGATGCAAGATTTCTTGTCAGAAATGCCAGCAATTAGGTACAACTGATATTCATATGGTAGATATGAAAATGAAATGATCGGTATGATATTCGTATGACAGGAATATAGCAATCATATGATGTTCTAGACGTTGGTCATGACGGTATTTTATAGTAATATTTCGGTACGTTATAACCGATACAGTTGGACCCATATTTTTACTCCCAGAAAGTCGTTGCCAATCAAAATACTACTAAAAGATCACAACTAGAAAATGTGGACCCTTACCGCTGGGGGATTCGACATCCAAGATTAGATCGAGAGCATAATCATAATATGGAACCTGGCTGCTGAGGCCGCTTAGATTGAAATCGTCCTGAATATACTCATCGTCCACCTCGCAAAAAAACTCATTGCCCCTAAGGCCGCAGAACCACGAAATCCAAGACGTGTCCTCCCCATCTGACCCACTTACATCCGAATCCTCGGTGTCCGATTCAGAATCCTCTGCAATCACTATAGTATGGGTCAGCTTTCAGCAAAAGAAAATTGAGATGTACGCAGTTGAATCCTATTTGAAACATCAGATTAAGACAATGTCACAGCAGACGGTAGAGGATACTAAAACCTCTAGAAACCTGATCTCGCATCCTGTCCCCAACAGCAGATCACATATTCACACACTTAAGTGATTAAGTGATTAAACTTATTAGAAAGCGCTCAAAGAAGGACTTGGCCAAACGTCTGTAGTCACTGATCTTTGAATGGAAACGGGGTTTGTCTATTGTCCAGTCAATAGTGGTCAACAACCTCCCACTTCGAATGAATGCATAAGAAATTCCTACACACAGCGATAAAAATCTAAATTCCACAGATTTGGCTCCTGCACTTGAAGATACATACATCACCCAAAACTTACACTCCAACCAATGTTAAATTGACACAAATAGAATCCTCGACCTTACATTGATCACATTATGCAAAAACCGATACCAGAAAAAGAAATTGACTCACCGTCGTCAGGGTACTTGGCTTTCTCCGGGGCAACAGGCCGGACTTCATGTCCAGAGAATCGGCGAGCAGCAGCTGCCGCAGGAGCAACAAGCTTCTCCCGTCCATTCCCTCCTTTGGAAGTCGACGGGGTGGGCTTCTCCCCAACGTCATCACTCCGCTTCTTGTTCTCAGCTACTTCCCTGTACAAACCCCCTTTCTCTTCCGCGGCCAACGACAGGCTCCGATCCTTGTACATAGTAGCCTTCTAGTTAGGGCTTGGAGCTTCTTCTCCTTGGAAGCTTGGAGCTCCCCTCAGCTCCTCCACCTCTAGGAGACGCAAACCCGTCTACTCGTCGTCCGCAGATTCATCATCCCGTCCAGTCTAACCACATCATGACCACGAACTCAATCAACAAACCTCCAAGACACAAGTAGTACTTTCCCTGTTCCACCATCTCCACGATTGAATCCTCCCCCAGCTCAACACCGCAAACTCACAACCGAACTCACAAACTCCACAACAGCTCTCAAACCTACTACTACACTCCCAGCAACTTCTTCCTCAACATCACTCCACACTCCACACTCGGGACTCATCAAATCTCACAACCCTAAACCAATCCAAGAACTCCGGAACAAACCAATCAACCACACTTGATGCTGCACCAGAACCGAAAAAAAAAATCAAAAATTAAAAAGAGCAAACAAACAAGAAACTTCTGAGCTAGAAACAGACAACAAACCAGCAAAAGCAGACGAAGAATCCACCACAACATAAGCTTACCTCGAATGACGACTGAACTCGGTTGGCTTTAGCTTTGGCTGGGCTAAGCTGGGCTGTGGCGTGGCTTCGTTCGTTCGAAAAGTCTCAGAAAAAACGAGGAAAAGAAAAGCTAAAGAAGGGATTGAGGTCCAGCAGATGTGAGAAGCGATAAGGAACGAGAATGACGAGTGCTACTACTGGCTATGGCGATGAAGGAAGCTTGGCAACGGGGCGCAACGGGCGTTGGAGCCGAAAGGAGGTCTGGGAAGAGGCGAGCGAGGTTTGTAAAACGCTATATGCGGAGGTGCCGAAGTGGGGGCGTCGGAGAAGGAGAATGTTCCCCTATTTGGGAACGGTGAGAACGGTGGGAACGGTGGGAGTTGGCCCGTTGGTGGCGCGACTGGTTCCACGGTGTAGCAGGAGGTCGTTTTCGGAAGTGACGAGGGCGTTCCCCGGGGAGGAAAACGAGGGAACGTTTGCATAAAGGCACATGATGGCCCTAAATTATCCCCCCAAGTTCATTTTTTGGGTTCTCCCCCTTCAAATGTGGGAACTTTGCTATGATCCGAAATGAATGGTGGTTATATATGGATGGAAAATATTCGAAATGGATGAAAAATGGTCACATAGATGAAAAAGTTGGTGATGAGAAGAAAAAACTTCACGTTGAATACTAGTATTTTTGAAAATAAATAAGAAATCCAACATAATTGGAGGCACCTTTTTCTAAAATAAAATATTTTCATAGTATCAACAATTGAAAGTCATGAATTAAAAAAAATAGGATTTTTGGATGAGGCATCTAATTTCTATGAATTTTCAAAGTGAAACTTTGTAGAACCCTCTAAACTGTACTCTAAAAGAATTGCTTTGGTTTTGGAACTGAAATTTAGAAAAATTAGTAGACAGCAAACCACAATTAAGTACAGGGACATTTTATTGACACTTCTAGGGGGGACATGGAAAAGGAAGTCTATTGTGTAGCAGTGGGTACATGGATAGTACTAGATGCTTTTACATTATTGGCTGTCAATTAAGTATGGGAACATTTTACTAACACTTTGGGAGGACAGTGAAAGGGAAGTCTACTGTGTAGCAGTGGGTACATGGACAGTATTGGGTGCTTTCACATTATTGGCTGTTAATTAAGTATGGGGACATTTTACTAACACTTTCTGGGGACAGTGAAAGGGAAGTCTATTGTGTAGCAGTGGGTATAAGGACAGTATTGGGTGCTTTCACATTATTGGCTGTCAATTAAGTATGGGGACATTTTACTAACACTTTTTGGGGGACATTGAAAGGGAAGTCTATTGTGTAGCAATGGGTACATGGATAGTATTGGGTGCTTTCACATTATTGGTTGTCAATCAAGATAAAGGAATTTGTAATCTTAGGGGATGACTATTCTTGTTCTTTATCTTGAAGCATTCCAACATCCATCGGGTGGAAGATGAATAGTATGAAAAGAAAAATTCATCCAATTACTATTCATTGAGCAACTTTAAAAAAATCATTTTATATATCAGACATGAATATATTAGGGGTTTAGGAAACACCGTTTTAAACTGGAAGTGGACATTGGATGAATGACAAATCGACGATCGCAGTGACATTCGGAACGAACGAACTCTGTTGACCCCCTGTTCTCCTTATCCAACCTCCCCGCCTTTGTGTTCTTGCCCAAGCCTTGCTGCACCTCCTCTTGCAGCAGAGCTTCGTCACTTCCATTCTCCTGCTCTTCTCTACCTCGTCGCTGCCGCATTGCTATCGTCTGTCGGAGAAACTTCTTCATTCGAAATCAAGAGAGTTATACCGCGAATTTTGAGCGAGTACGTGGTTTGTACGCAATGGCAGCGGGGGCTTGCCAGATGACATCTCTGCGAGTGTTCCAAAACCTCGGGACAGCAGCCCTCGACGTTCGGGGTCGCAGCAGGGCCACCGCCTCGTTGGGAGCTAGATGCGGAGTTTCTACAGCGAACCTGAGCACTACTGGCTGGGGACAGAGAAGGAGAAGGAACGTGAAATTGGTCGCTAGCGCAGTTGTGGACGAGGCCGTGTCTGCGAGTCAAGTCGAGTCCGGGGTGGAGAGCCTCGCTATGTACTTTAAGGTAGTTTTGTCGTCCGCGACTACGTCGTGAAGGAGATAATTGGAGTTTAAGATTATCCTGGATTTCGCATCCTTAGGAAACTGTGGATTGTCGTTGCGGGATTGTAGAATTTCTATTTTCAGACAGTCTCTTCTTTGTGTACATTGTGATATTTGAATAGTTGCGAAACCCTATCCTCAACTGTACTGTAAGGTAGGGGTGCTTTTGATGTCGGGCATAGGTACTGCTCGAATTTGTGCGAATTTGTGTGTGTTCTTGTTGGTGAATGAACGGAGATTCTAACGCACCGAAGCATGCAGTATTTGGATACTATATAGAAAAGTTATGAAAGTTCAAGTATTCACAGATGTTCTGAAATGAATTTCAACAATAGGGACGTATTGATTAAGGGGATGCACGCCAGCTGAATGTCTGATCTAATTGCGTTTTTAGGTCTAAGACAAGTTTGGGTGTCTCTACCTTAGAAATACAAGAGACTGAGATCTATACCTTAGTCTATTTTGTTGGTTTTCTTTTGGTAATGCTATATCACTTGATAAATCTCCAGGCAGTAGATAGAGAACGCGACAGTCTGCTAAGGTTTATGTTATGTTATGTACAATTTAGCATGAATTTCAAGGTTTAAGAATTTACTCTCGGTTGGTGTTTCAGGCTGAAGGATCATTGAATGAAAACGCTGTCTCAAAAGTCACGAAGGTTCTTGAGGTAATCCTGTTTCTCTTCCCTACTTTTTTGAGAGGAGTATTCGTGGCATTCCTCCCTATCCATTTTGTGGGGTGTGCACATTTATCACCAAGAAAGATTTTAAACTTTTCTAGTCGGGGCACCTCCTCTCTGTTTTGGAGGATTGTCGAGACTAATGGACGAACTTATCTCCGTTTTCCAGGGAACTGAGGGTGTGAGCAAAGTCAAGGTCTCCATCGACGAGGGTGCTGCCACCGTTGAGGTAATTGGACCTACCTTTTATCATTGACCAAATCGGAATTGAATCATTACTACGTGATTTTTGCAGTGGCTTGTTTTTGAGTTATCCCATTCTGTGGTCCACGATTTCCAGCAGCCTTTAGGTTAAGTTCGTTTATCAAATCTCATGAGGCCAACCTGCACAGCTCTACAGTAGTAACTGGTTCCTGAATCTTTTCCAGGACTTGCTCGGAATATCCTCGTAGAGGAATTCGAATGTGGACATTTCTACTTCGTGGGCTTTAGAGTTTCCGAATTCTAACGTTGGCTATTGTGATATTTCAAGAATTGACCAGCAAGGCGCTGGAGATTTGTTGGTCTACAATTGTTTAGCATCCTTGGTTGGTGTACGAGAACTGGAGATATCTGGAAAGATTTTTTAAATAAAATTTACATGTGGAACTGACGACAACATGGACGTGATGTGTGCAGTTAGTCAAGCAGACCAATATCCAAGCATCAGGTGTTGCTTCTAGTTTGGTGGAAATCATTGAGCAAGCAGGGTTCAAGATGCAAGCGCTGAGCTTAGGCTTCGATGACGACGACGATGAGGATGATGATTTGATCGACTACGACGCTTCCACGTACACTGAAGAAGAAGAGGAGGCCAGTACAGAGTAGACGATGATTAGTCGATTTCAAGTTTTTCGTCAGTTCACAGATATTTAGTCTTTCTTGTAGAGAGGAAACATTCATCCTCGACTCTAGGAAAATGACGAATGCAGTAGGTCTCACATCAATACAAGCTCAGAAGGTGAGCATTTTTTTTCTTCTTATGATTGAATTCGCAATGTCTGACCTTATTATCTAACTATTTAATGTGATTAGAGGATCACGTGGCCTCCTCCCACCATTGATTAGTGGAAATTAAAACAAATAATCACCTCTCCTACCGTCAATCTAAACAAAAATTGAGAACAAGTTCTCCAGAATCCTTGGTTTGTTCTTTCCCTAATCATGTCATTAGGATTTTGAGGGGGATATTGAATATGTATATAGATAATACGTACATATAGAATACGAATGTTGGTTTAGAATATGAATGTTGGTTTAGAATACGAATGTTGGTTACAAATACAAATGGTATACATATGGGAATCACATAATCCCCATATCAATTGCAAGGGGGTTGTCTAGAAAAAAAATATAAGTAATTGAAGGGGGGAGTGTGTGTAGAAATTTAATGTGAAAATTAATCTCAAGGTTTTTCAAATTGAAAATGACTGAAAATTCTCACTATCCACTCAAAAGATAGAACAATATGACCTTATAATATGCTCCCTCTAGCATAATTTTACTTCTTTTGAATAATGTGCTTTGTAGAGTAAATGCGGTTCTATCAACTAGTTGAGGATCACCTTGTAAGAAATCTCATACTCTTAACCCAGTAGAAGATTGAGAGAATGTTGAATCCTGCAAAAGCTTGTCTACTCAAAATTTCAAAACATATTCTCGTATAACATTTAACGTGTAGGCTTGATTAGTTAGTCCTTGTTGTTGGTGCAAAGGAGAACTTTGAGTGAGTGATACTTTATAGAATCTTGTATTGTACATTATCCTCCAATGTACATGTTTCTCCAAAAGGCAACAAAAGAATGTTCATTTTGTTGAATAAAAGTGGCAACTTCAAATTTCAATTTTGGATTCTTATTTCAGATCTATACCTTGTTTTTGGGAGTTTTTATAATCAAAAAAATCAAAAAATAATATTACCTATGTAATCAAAAATACTTCAAAATTGACTTGTAAATGGTCATTGTCATATTTAGGGTATATGATGCAATCACACTTAGGAGAATATCTTGATTTGGAGAGAGAATAATCCCACTAAAATCTAGAAGTAGTCAAGAAAAGTTCTAATAAACCCCCCTCCAATCTCAAGGTTAAAGTGTCCCCTTTTGTTTATATAACTATGATACATTCACCAATGACAAAGTATTCTAATCTTGGAAGGAACAAAATAGATAACTTAACTGATATAAAAATATCAAAATCAACCTACTATTCTTCTTTCCAATCTCAATCCTTTAATATAATATCTTATTTTATTCATCCACAATTAATCATGTAATGACATAGTAAATTCAAAGTGTTTGTTGAATGGCTTGTAGGGGCTTAGAATTATCATAGAAACAAAGAAAATGCACCTATTTATCCAATAATTAGATCAATGAGATTGACTACCTCAGTGATAGGCTTTGTCTTTTTAGAGTTAATTCTATAAATACATGACCCTATCATCAAGGTATAGTAGTCAACCAAAAATTATCCAATTCAATCCATGGATGATTAGGTACATTCTTTATTTCTATGGCAATTTTAAAAGTCATCCATCAAATACTTTGAGCCTTCAATGTGTATATTGGGTTATTTCTACTACCAAGATAGTCAAACAAGAATTATCAAATTTTTGGATGATAGGTACATTATTCTTTAATTTCTATAATTTTCCCAAAAATCATACATAAGACACTTTAGTCCTGTTGACATCCTTACTATGTTACCCCCTAGAGGACCCTTGTCCTAGAAAGGGCTTTATAGAATTTTAGGTGTGTTCCTACAATGTCAATTTTTACTCTAATTTTTTTAAACTTTTTTTATAAAGATGTAGGAATGTACTAGCTTCAAGACTAGCTTTAGAAAAATGTAAATTTTACTCTAATTGGTGTCTAGGAAGAAAAGTTGTGCTACAAAATCTAATATAGCCAATCCCATGTAGAAAAAATCTGCAAAAAATACATATAATTTAGAAAATAAATAAATTCTCATAAAATTTATTTTTGCCTATCTACAAGCTTTGATTCATTCTATTTGGATTTGTTTTGTAGAAGTTTTGGAGCATCTTATTTCATAGACACTTCTTGCAAAAATAAAGTATAGAATCGTTTTTTGAATGTTTTTAAACTCAAATTTGACAATTTTCTAAAAAAAGAGTTGTATAGATATAATATCATTAGCTTTAACAATCTTGCCATTGTGATTGACATGTTTGAATTCCATTTTCGTACTGTAAACAATGATGGATTTCCATTCAATTTCCATCATACATCTATTTTACAATTTTTTATAGGATGAAAATAAAAGAAAGCTTAAATTTTTTTTTAGATTCTCAACTCAATTCTCTTCAATAAAGATTTTTACCACAAGTCTCTCCAGTTCAAAATTTTTTAAACTTCATTCTACTTGGTCAAAGATTAAATTTATTTGTGTACATTCTCATAAAAATCTTATAAAAGATCGAACAATTGGATTCGCATTTAAAAAAATTATTCCTTAGAATATCAATGTAGAAGTGGTTTTTGTTGAAATATAGATGGGGAATTTCATTAAAATGGCAATATTCCATGTGCCATTTTTATAATGTGCCATTCCCACAGTTCAGACTGGGTGGTCTGAAATCTATTAGTATCATAGATTTTAGACCGCCTGGTCTAAACTGTGGAATGTCAAAGTCACAGAATATTCGCCATTTTAATGAAATTCCCCATATAGGCAAAGAGGCCTTGAAGAATTAAGATATATAGTTCATTAGGATTAGATTTGTTAGGCCCCATATGAAAGCATTTTTTCCACTTGAATTTCCATAAGTTAACTCGATTTAGAATTTTTCAAAGTTCAACTTACAAGGTTAGAATATTTTGTGACCTTTAGCAATATTTATATTTTAACTGATACTTGTGGCTTTACCAATACTCACGACTTCAACTTCGTGATTTTTTTTGAGGATTAACCCCTAAAGGACCATTGTATTTAGAAGCCCAAAACTACTTCAAAATACTTGTCTCCAAAACAAGGTCAAAATCTTCATCAATATTTATTATTTAACAAAACCAATTGTATGATCTTTTTAGGTTAATTTGTTTGAAAACTGGATTGAAAATGTCTATTGAAAAATTTCACCAAAATGACCATCATATTCATTTTTTAAAAGATTGTAAAGTAGAAGGTGTTACTAAATGAAAGATATAACAAATATACTAATAACTTTTGGAAATTTTTAGAATTGCTAATTCAAATGGTGAGAATGTTCTAGTGAATAATGAATGTCCTTCATTTTATTTTTATTTGAAAATTTTCAAAATTGAGAGCAAAAGTTGACTTCATATATTTCTTTTCTACCTTCATTGCCTACAAAATAAAACTCCTCATAACTTTTACCTCATTATTTGGAATTGATAGTTTGATTTCTTGAAGTAGGTATTAATCTACACAATTCTAAAAAAGTAATCAAATTTTTTTAGAATGTATTTTTTGTTGCCCAACTTAACATAGAAATAAATAAAACCTTTTAACTTTCACAATATGTATCAGAATGACATGAAACAAAGCTTCACATTTACAATATGATGAAGAGCATCCATCATTAAAAAAATTCATGCAAAAATTTCAGATTATGAAGTCAATAGAACCTACCCAAGTTCTCAAAAAGCCCCAAATGGGCTCCTTGGTCCTTTAAGGGTTAAGAATATTTTCATTAATATTTTTTACACTGAATTTTCTGCACCGTATTCAATAAATAAAACCTTCTAACTTTTGCAATATGCATAAGAATGACATTCAATATGATGAGAAGCATCCATCATAAAAAAATTCATGCAAAAATTTCTGATTATGAAGTCAATAGAACCTACCCGAGTTTTCAAAAAGCCCAAAGTGGACTCCTTGGTCCTTTAGGGGTTAAGATTATTTTCATTACTATTTTCTGCACTGTATTCAATAATGCCACATAATTTCTGAAAAATTTCATGAGATGCCATATTTTAATTCTATTTCGAATTATTTTTTAGGGTATGCCGCCACTGTGGCAAAGTAATAATAAAACCACCAAATTTGAATGGGAAAGACGAATCAAGCACCTCAGTCAAAGAAGGAGGGGGTTCCCATGATTGGAGGACAAGCGTCCCTGGTGGATCCACTACTTCTCTCTCACTCGTGCTGGTTTTAGTCGCAATCTTCGCGCTCCTCCCCCGCCATAGCCACGGATCTCTCCCACACCTCTCTTGAGGACTGTGGTCACTTCGGCACAACATTGCATCTTCCCCAGGCCAGTTTCGGGAGTCAAGAGTGGTCACAAGAGGAGCTGGAGATGCACGTCTGGGACTTAGGGTTGGATCTAAGGATCGAGAACGAGCAATTGTGGGTTTCAGATCTGTGTGTAACGATCTTGGCCGTTAGGGGTCCGGGGGCAGCGTGGTGATGAGCGCGGCCGCGGTGGACCAGTCGCAATCGATTTGTGAAGTCGGTGCTGGTGGAGAACGAGCTCTGGGGTTTGTTTTCGTCGGTAGGGAGTTTTACTTACAGGGAGTTTGGATTGGTGGTGATTCGTATTGGGAGGCGTTCAATTGATTTGGAAGTATGGCGGCCATGAATGGCCTGCTGAGGGCGCTTGTGGTGGTGTTGGTGGCGATCTTGTTGCCTTCGGCGCTTGGGGAGATCAAGCACTTGGAGATTAGGGATGACGCGCGCGCCATTATTCCGTTTGAGACGTTCGGATTTTCTGTCGGTGGCGAGGTTGCGATTAATGTGTCAAATGTGGTGGTGAAGGAAGCAGGAGTGGATAGGAGCCGGATGGGATTCTTTCTGTCCACCATGGAGGATCTGTTGCCCGTGCTGAGCAATTTGGAGGCGCAGGGGAAGAACTGCCTCCTAGACAGCGCGATGATGCACAATCTGTTTACGTTGGCCGAAACGGATAAGTTCAACACGAAGCACCTGGTGTCCGCTTCGAACGAGTACAGCCTGTTCTTCGAGAGCTGCGTGAAGACAGAGATCTCGATGGACGTGACGACGTCGATGTATAATGTGGAGAATGGGTACAGGGATTTCTTGCCTGTGGGGCAGACGCAGCTTCCGCGGATGTACTTCTTGTTCTTTTTGGCGAATGTGGCGTTGCTGGGGATTTGGATCTACATGTGTTGGAGCCAGCGTCTGTCTGTGCACCGCATCCACTTTTTGATGGGTCTGCTGGTGGTGTTGAAGGCTTTGAACATGATCTGCGAGGCGGAGGACAAGCAATACGTGAAGCGTACCGGCACTGCGCACGGTTGGGATGTGGCGTTCTACATTTTCAACTTTTTGCGTGGTCTGCTTCTGTTCAGCGTGATCGTGCTGATCGGGACGGGTTGGTCTTTTCTGAAGCCTTTTCTGCAGGACAAGGAGAAGAAGGTGTTGATGGTGGTGATTCCGCTGCAGGTGTTCGCGAACACTGCGTTCATCGTGTACGACGAGGCCGGTCCGTCGACGAAGGACTTTTTCACGTGGAAGCAGGTTTTTCTTTTGCTGGACATCATCTGTTGTTGCGCGGTGCTTTTCCCGATCGTGTGGTCGATCAAGCACCTGCGTGAGGCGTCTCGCACGGACGGGAAGGCGGCCCGTAACCTGGTGAAGCTGACTCTGTTCCGTCAGTACTACATCGTGGTGGTGAGCTACATCTACTTCACGCGCATCGTGGTTTTCGCGCTGTACACGGTGACCGTGTACCGTTACCGCTGGACGAGCAAGTTCGCGGAGGAGGCTGCGAATTTGGCGTTCTACATCTACACGGGATACAAGTTCCGTCCGGTGGTGCACAACCCTTACTTCGTTTTGGACGACGACGAGGAGGAGGCGGCGGCCCTGGAGGCTCTGAAGGACGACGAGTTCGACCTGTGAAGTGGGTCGGAGTGTCCTGGGCATTGCATTGACGTGGAGGCGCTGGTTGATGGGTAGGCCAGCTTTCCTGCTGTGCTGTTTTCTGCCTTTGGAATATCATTCGCCAGGCGACGCGGGTTGGGGTGTGACGGCAAGGCAATTCAAGGCATGGCAAGGCAAGGCTTCTGTTGATCCTTTGCGGAGCTAGATATTTTTGGTCATAACGTGCGAGCATGACGAGGACGTGAGGCTTCGTGTGCGAAGCGCCTCCTCCATGAGAAAGCAGCTCCAAGCTGGTTGTATTCCATTAGAGTAAGTCTGTCGGTTCTGTGCGTACTAGTGTAGTTAGGTTTAGGGGGGAATTGGTTTCGGGTTAGTCAGGCGCGTGTTGCACGTTGCAACTTGGTTGTAGTGGTTTTGGAGGATGGCGCGTTGCGCATGGGTGTCTGTTCTTTTGTTTGGAGGCCTCTTTCCGAGGTGGCGGGGGTGTCATCCTCAAGTTGTACCCGGGTTCGTATTCCCATTTCTTGACGCTTCAACTGATCAGGCACCATCCTGGACCTTCGTCACTATTGTTTGTTTGGCCTCGAGAGTGGTTGTTTGGCGAGTGTTTTTCCCTTGGATGTAATGTCCGCGAGTGGTATATGCGAGTATTGTTGCTTTCGTTTGCAGTGATGTTTTTAATTGGAGAGCATTGGAGCGTGATTTGTAGCGGATCGAGAGGGTAGAGAGTGTTTCCTGACGTGGGTTAGTTGTCCGTGGAGCTTTTTTTCGTCATCGCCTTTAGCCTGTGTAGTCCTTTGTCTCCACGGAGCGAGTTTGTGATTCCGAGTTTGCGTCTGTAGTCCAACGGTTAGGATAATTGCCTTCCAAGCAATGGACCCGGGTTCGACTCCCGGCAGACGCATCCATTTGTTTTTGATTTTGATGATTTCTTTTGTTATGAGTCTGCACACAGTGGTAGTGCCGAACTCTAGAGCCAACTGGTGATGTTTTTCGCTCGATGTTTCCACGTAGAAGTGTGAGTTGTCAGCCGCGTCGTACAAATGTACCAGTTGAGAGAAGTGAACAATGTTGGAATCGTTAGAAACTTCCTGCCTCCCGCATCTCTCTCGTTTCTACGATGCTCTACCGTAAATGCCGACTGCATTTTCTCTTGTTTGAGCATGTGAGTCCTTGTTTCTTGTGTGTTCTATTTCTTGCTGTGTCCGAGGCAATGCGTTCCATTTAGGCCAGGTGCTCATCTCTTTGATTCTCTTTCCACAGTTCGTTTTATGTTTCGTGTGTGTCGAGGTGTGCGGAATAGCCGGATTGCGTGGTTTCGGGTTCCAGCAGCCTGACTGCTAAATTGTTCGCTTAAATTAAGTGTCTGGGTTCTGTAGGGTTTAGAGTTTAGTCAACCCTTAAACGACCAGGGTTTATTTTTCAGGAGAACTTCTGAAAAGTCCAAACCTGCAATTTTCTAGTGCATTGCCCAAAATTTTAGAAAAAGAAAAAAGAAAAGAAAAAGTGTGCATGTATGTACATATGTGCTTTTTGGCTATTTTAGACACCTTCATCATTCCTAAAAATTGGCAATGAATTATAACTTAACCCTTAAAAGGACGATGGGGAAGCTTGGAAATCATGAGTTTTCATTAGCATCTAATTCATTGGCTTAAAAATTGAAAAAGCACTCTTAAAAAATTGAAAAAGCACTCATAAAAAATTGAAAAAACACTCGTTGGAAGTCAAAGTATTGTAAAAGATCTCCCCTTTCCAAACAAAATTTTGTTGATGATTTTGTCATCTATTAGACGTCAAAGGTGTACTTCAACATTTAAGGGTTAACTACTATTATTGTTTCCTTTTTCTACAAAGTTGGGTCAAATTGAACTAACCATATTGGATAGGGTCCAAAACTTCATTTTTTATAATTTGAAACAATAACATTTTGAAATCTATGAGGTCAAATGGGTTGAAGTTTGTATGGTTGAAAGTTTGAATTTTTGTTTTGGATTTCAATTATATTCAATCCATTGGAAACTAATCATTTTAGATTGATTTTGTAGAAAATACTATTCTTGGTGCTTTAGGCACTATTTAATCAACAATAAAAATCTAAATTTTAAAAAATGTGTTTTTGTATTTTGAATCACTTAATATCCTTCCTAATGTTTTTAGAAAGGATCCAAATCTTTGGTATTGATATACATGTGCAATAAATGTAGGAGAAATTGTCAACACTTTGACCCCTTAAGATCCATGCATTCAAATTTCAAACCATTAATCAATGCAACCATGGCCCAAGTAACAAAATGGCATATTTTTCATCCATATTAATAATTCTAGATTCATGTAGTAGTTCATTTATATTTGAATGGTATAGATCTTCTAAGCTTTGGTTTTGTAAATTTTCTACATTTTAAAGGGTACATTTGAAATATGTTTCAAGGCAAAAAGCTATTTTTTCAATTCAAAATATGACCTTTTAAAAACTACTTGAGTAAATATGTAAATAAGAATTTATTTAAAAGTTATCATATCTAGAAATTAACATTTTGAACTTAAAAAGAATTAAATTTTTTAGAGATGATTTTTATAAAAAAATGCGACTTAGAACAATAAAATAATTATGAATATTTCAACCAATAGATCTATAGATCATATTTGAATAGCTAGATCTAAAACTTCTTCACATTTTATTCAAAATTTGAAGAAGTTGTAAATTTTCACAAATAGTTGTGAAATTTTTATGACTTATAGAACACATATAAATACATTTCTAAAAAATAAATACAAAACATCTCATCCATATATAGTTTCAAAATAGGAGCACTCAAAGAGAAGAACTTTGAAGTTTGAAAGTGGTTGTAGACATGTCCTTTTAGGGTTAATTCACAAAGCTTAGAGCAACTTCAATAGTACTCCAAACAAGCCTAATACAATGTTTTAGGATGAAAAGTGTGCAATAAATATTTGACCTTGTGAAAATATTCTCTTAGGCATGACAAATATTATAATTGTGTTGGAGACAATAATTCCACCAAAACTACATTTTCTTCCACAAATAGATCATTGGATTAGCACTGATGGAGATTCATTTTGCTTTAGACCCCTATAAGTCGTATAGTTGGTTGTAAGACAAAATAATGAGTTCCACAACATAGCATATTGGTTAGAAAATCATAAATTTGTAGCCACAAAACAACGTCCCCATATTTTGTCGAGATGGTATTTCCACATGTTAGTGGAGATGACTTATGTATTTATTCCAAGGATTTTTTTAGCATTGTAGTGCTAGTTTGCCCTTGTTCCTAACAGTTGGCGAAATGTCAATAATAAAAAAGGCCTAAAAATGATGGGTTCATCACCAGTGTGGTAGTTGAGGGGAACAGGAGGGAACCACTTCAACAACAATCTTGTTGCCTTTTAGGGTTTCTTTCACCAATGCCACTGTCTTTGTCCTTGTTGCCACTTTGCACCATTGTTGTGCTTTGCTTGTACTAAAGGCTCTACTCTCTTCACTATACATTTTTGCCATGCACACTTACTCCCACTACTAGATTGCTATTGCTCTTGTAGATTTGCAACATAATATTGCCAGTGTTGTGGCTAGGATTTGGTTGCGTTTTGCCAAGGCTTGTTGTGAGCTAAAAATATTCTTAAGTGGAGTCAAATTTTGGTTTTGAAGTGTAAAAAAAGTTATAGTTTGTTTACAATTTTAGGAAGTGATATGTAGAATGATTTGAGGAATTACCGTGGATTCCAAGGGTAGTTGAAACAATTAGACTTTTGATGATTAACCCCTAAAGGACCATTGTCCCTTCGGGGGACAAATTGGATTTCGGGCAGGTACCTACGGGCTGAAATTTTGTCATGATTTTTTGAAACTTATTTGAAGATAGAAAAACTGATGAGCTTTGTGGGAATATAATTTTTTTCACATTTGGTGCCCGGAAACAAAAGTTATGACCAAATAAGCTCAAAGTAGGGGACGGGGGGCAGTCCGGGCAGCAAAAAAAAATTTGCAAAATTTTGAATTTTGAATTTTTATATTTTTTTTCTTGTAGATTATATTTTTCTCTGCATGTGAAGCTTTGATTCATTCCATTTGGACTTATTATGAGAAAGTTATGGACAATCTTGTTTATCGGGCAGTTAGAGCATCTTCCCGAAAAAATAACTTATAGAATTCATTTCTGAATGCAATTTTTACAATTTTTCTAAAGATTGTTTTTTACATGATTTAGTTTACTTCCTAGAACAATCTCACCATTGGGATTAGTGCATTTTAATTCCATCTTAAAGATATTAATAATTTAGATTTTCCTTCATTCTCATACCTACTTCTACTTAACAATTTTTTTAAGCATGAAAATTAATCTTTTTCTTAAAATTTTCTTTTTTTCTAAATTCTCAACTCAATTTCCCACAATAAGGATTTAAAGCTCAAAACTCTGTAGTGCAAAAAATTTAAGTTAAAAAAGTTCAAAGTCAAATAATCCAGTCCCGCAAGGTGCTGAAAAAATTGTTTTTTTCACTTTAAACGCAGATATCTTTTAATCTATGTGGTCAAAATTTCTGAAATTTTTTCCACACATTTCCATACTAGTAAGGTATAAGATCCTACGGTTGGATGTGCAAAAAAAATAATTTTCAAATTTTGTTACTCTTTGCTACAGAAATGGCAGTTTTGAGTGTTTTTTGGCAGAAAAATAAGGCCTTGGTCCTTTAGGGGTTAAACCAATAGGATTTTGAAGGTTCTTGGGAAGTTTTTGGGAAGTATTCTTTCTTTTATTTGTAAATTTGTAGAAACTTTTGTTTAATGTCATTCTTCATCTTTTTAAAAACAATTATGTATTTATTGTGACATTTTCTTTGGCATAATAGAGCTTGAAGCAATTTGTTGTTATTTGTTGTTCTTGTAGAATAAGTCCCATTGATTGGGCATTTTAAATAAAATTGTGTGTATATTTTTGAGAGAATTCATTATTGATTTTTCTTTAAGATAATATAATATATTTTGATTAAATTATTGTAGTATATTGAATAAGCTTTAAACAATTTATAGATTGTATATGCTTCTAGTGCTAATTGTGTTGAATGAGCTTAGAAGAAATTGCATGATTGATGTATGTGCTTAAGCTAGTGTGATGTGAAATTGAATAAAAAGCTTGAAGTGGATCATATGATAATAGTTTTCTGGTTTACAATTGACCATTGAATGTGGAAGAATTCTTAATGAAAAAATGATTGTGTGGATAAATCCTAATGATTGGGTAGATGAGTAAATTGTGAATGCCTCTAGAGTTGGATAAATTAAGTACAAATTAAAAGTTTAAAGTTGTAATAGTATGCATGTGGACGTCGCCACAAATCTGAATCGTGTGAGGCAGGGTCACAAGTTTTCGAAAAACACGAAATCATTTGCACAAGCTATGAGGATCTATAGAGGCAGGCGAATGTGTGATTTGTTTGCCTTTAATGTTGTTGGTCCGTCCTATGATTGTACTAAATGGGAAAATAAGAAAGGGGCTCAGTTCATTGCAGGGGAGCATTCTGTATTGTTCGCTGCTGTGGTTCATATTTACAGGGAGGCCAAAGCGTGTCATGCAATGGAAGGACATGTACCAGTCATCTTAGCTGAAGATGAAACAAAAGTGAAGGCGTGTATATCTTGGGACACTTAGTCTGATGGATTGGTAGGATTTTGTGGACAAAAAGAGAATCATGTGTGCATCTCTACTTTCAGGCCACGTGTAAGGAGTGGTGAGGTTGGATACTCTTCTATACTTGATTCTTTCCGGTTGAATGAAAAGGGAAGTTTTACTCAGGTCATCATGGTCAATCCTTTGCATGATAAGCTACCAAGACTTGTTCTTGCACTTGCAACCGTTTTAATTCAGATTGGGTTCGCAATCAGTGGAAAACTATTGACAGGCTTTGGGAAGATAGTTGTGGGCTGGTTGTTGGACCTATTGTAGGGCATTCTTCAGACGAGAATTCTAGAAGATGGCGACTCATGCTTCAGGACTACCGTAGTAAGTTAGGATCCAAGTATGAACTTCCATAGGAAGGGTAGTCTTTATCTTGTCAATGGCTTGGAGAAAATAAAATAAAAGGCTTGCATGATCAAGATTTCATCCATAATGGAAAAAAATTGATCAACCCTCTTGATAGTGTTGTGAAAAATCTGCAACTAGGGGCTGATGTTTGTTACCTAGATCATCTTGGTTAGGTTTATCAGAAGTTTGTAATTGATAAGCATGGTTTTAGAAAGGAAGATGTAGAGCGGATTGACAGGCAAAACTAGGCTAGTGCTCAATGCATTTGTACAAAGAAGGCTAGGACTTGCTTGTAGGAACTTAGAAGTGGTAGGGATGCACATCAGGAGAGAACTTTGGGGACTAAGTTGTATTTGTCCATATGTGCTGATTATATTGACATTTTTTTCTTCGTCTCTTTGACTTTGAGGGATAGAGTGGTTCTTGCTAGCAAAGTGTCATTCTTTTTTAGGATTTGGAAGTTGTGGTTCCAACATGGTGACCATAGTGTAGGAAGAAATACGAAACATTTGACCTTGTAGGAATGCTTTGTGAGCAATCAGTACTATCTTGATGTGCAGCTATCTTGCCATTTTGTTGTCTTACTCATAAGGTATTTCCATGATACATTCTCTTACTTGTCAATTCCATTGCACCTCACTAGATCTGACTATTGTGAAAAAAATTTAGCAAGGTGGGGGGAATGTAAGGTATGGAGAGAACTTATGATTTTCAAGAGCTTGTGGGATGTGCTAACACTATGAATCGGCTGGCTACGATTGAGTATGGGTCCAATGGATTGCAATTTGGTAGAGCTCACAACAAGCAACGCAACATCTGGACTGACTTGCATCCTCTAGAACAGGGACGGTCACTTGGAGATTTGGAGGATTATAGCATCCTTGCCAAAGATGAGGACTTTGTGGGTGCGCTCAAGGAAGGTCTGAAGGCAGCCCAAGTACTGCTGAAGTCACTAAATATGTCTCCATCTTACGCTAAAAATAAAATGTAGTTTAGGGAGCCTTGAGTGGTTGAGCGGAGAAATCCTAAGCATTGGGCATATTTGGCTCCTCAGGAGGTTGTATCCGGTGAAGATGGTGATGGTAAGGTCATCAGAGACTCTGAAACTGAGGAGGTGTAGGAAGACAACGAGGACGGGGAGGTGGATGCTCTTGATGTGGAAGGACCTGAGCAAGGTGATGGCGCAAGCATTGACATAGACATGAGTGATGTGGAGGCGTCTTCGGATGATGGGGAGGACGTTTTGAGACTTGACGAGGAAGAATGCAGGGATGTAATTTACCAAATGCTAGATGCTGTTGAACCAGGCCAACCACTGCCTTCAATTTTAAATCAACGTGCTCAAAAAATAGAGCCAGTGGTGGAGTACATGGAAAAGGCCATTTATAAGTCCACGTTAGTAGCCGAATTGAATGGGAATCTTATCTTGCTGAAAGACCGATTCACTCGCATCAAGAACTCCATCTACTTCAACAATACAGAGGATTACCTCTCTGTTGCAAATTCGACCACAACTGCTTTGGTTGGGCTTGGAACTGACTGCGGTGTGCTATTCATGAAATCACGAAACCCAAGACAGAGTTTAAGAGTGAGAGCAGCGCAGAAGAGAAACCATTGCGGTGCTTATGTAGGACGCTCGGTTGTTGTGACCGCTGGGGTGGACATCGGCACTTGGTGGTTGGGGTGAGTACAGAAAATGCACAAGAAAGTTGGAAAAACGTGGGGACTCTGTAGGAACCCAATCGACCTCATGGCTCATATGTCAGCAGGTAAGAAAGTAAATTCTTCACCATCTATTCAAATAATGCTCAATTAGTTTAAATCCGCGCCGGGGAGGAACAAATATAAGTATGACGTGACGGACACCCAATGGATTGACATTGAGAGTGCCATTTGCATCATTGCACTTTCCTATTGATCGGTTGTATTATTTCTAGTAGCCACAGTTCAAGTGGCCACAATTCTTGGCAAGTAGCTACAATTCAAATAGCCGTGGACTTCTGAGAATTCCAGATTTGGCCTCCAAGGGAGACGTCCATCCCTGCTACGGGCAAGTCACTGAAATCTCACATTTGCATTTAGTTGGCGTGTCATAGCCCTTCTTTGCTTCGAACCTTTTTATTGTTGGCGTTGATTTTATACTTATTGCAGATGCCTCGTCTCATTGTGAATGCGGAGTGCACTTGCACAACTCTGGCAGTGCTTACATTTATCCCTAAAGGTGACAAGTTGTTTGGCATAGCAACAAAATGGCAAGCTATCACAAATTCTATGAACACACTATTGGCATCAAATATTGTAGTGGACATCCTTTTGACGATCCCTAGATAAGCGGTACTGGAATGGTGGTCAGATTTGGAGAATTTCGACGTCGCTTTCCGCTTAGAAGGTCACCGCACCTGCCTTTGTGGTCGGAGGGAAATTGCATGCAAGCGACGAATTAGGTGACGTGTCTAATGCCTTCTAACCTGTAGAACATGGAATCCTACACCGCAATCTTTAGAAATGTGTTGCACTTGCATTTCGTAGTCCTTCTTTGCTTTGAAGCTGCCTTGAATTTTTAGAATGTAAGAGCACTTACTATTTGTCGTTGACATTGATATGACTCTGCAGGTGCCCGCGATAGTAGGTAAGGGTTCTGGATAGTCCTCTGTTTGGAATCTAGCGTTCCTTTGGGTCTCTCGTATATTTGCCTGCTAAGGTGCATGTAGAATTTTGCCCATGTACTTGTTGAATTCATCTATTTCCTGTAATGTTTCAGTTGCAGGAGCTGTGATCAAAGCTGCAAAAGGGTTGGGATGCCGAGGAGGTCATTGTTGCAGCTAAAGCGAAGTTGAAGTCAAATCCTAGACTGTGGATCACACCAATGTAGCAGACTCATTCAGCCTAAAGATTTTATGGGTTCTACAGTATGTGTATAGTGAAACCCCTTGACGTAAAGCACCTTCATAGTTTGGTCTTGTAATGTCTTTACAAAGCCCAACAACACAATGTTGGGTTGAAATGCAGTTGTTTTGGCAAGCACTGCCCATCCTTTGCATCAAAATCTACAGTTGTGATTGGGCCCGCCTAGCAATTCAATGGCACCAATTCTAATGGTATTTCTTTTGTGGTGCAGGAGAGGTGTGGTAGCTACTGGAGTTTGTTATGGTAGAAGTAGGTACTATCAAAATTAGCTTGCATTCTTCTTGTAATTTCAGTGTTAATAATGTAGTTGTGAATGTTTCCATTATCTTTATGGGTCTCTTGTTAGTGCAATAGTAAACTTCAGGCTTGTAGTTTTCATGAACTTTGAATTTTGAGCACATGTGCTCTAGGTTTCTGTGTTTTTTAACAGACTTACTCCTAAACCTTTAGATATCATTTTTGATGTGCACATTTAGTTTTGTCCTTACAATGTAACAAATAGAAATCTTAAGATGTAACAAATAGAAGTATTAAAGGCTATTAAAGGCTATTAAAGTATTAAAGGCTATTAAAAAAAAAAGGAAATGTAAGGGACCACAATATTACTACAAAGACAAAATGTGCAAATAAAGAAAAAAAATGGATACAAGGAACAAAATATGCATATACAGGTCAAAAAGTGCATACACGGAAAAAAAATGTGCATATGGGAAAGAAAATTGTACATATAAGGAAAAAAATGTCCAAGTAAGGGAATAAAGTATGCATATAAGGGAAAAAATGTCCATGTAAAAAAAATGTGAGTGTCATTAGCAAATTGTAGTAGGAAATCTTTTTTAAAGTAAAATAGCATATGATATATTTCTAACAATTTGAGATTACAAATAATGAATGCACCCTTTTAATGAATAAAATTCTAAAATTATATAATTATAGGGTGCACAAAAAAAATAAAAAAATAATCCCCCTCGTTTATTACTTGGTGTTCGCACCTATATCCTTATTTTTATAAAGAGTGCCCCCCGAGGGCATATCATTTGATGATATGGGAAGGAATTTCCATTGATGCCCAAGCACTTGGTAGTGGCACTACTTTTCACTAGTGCTAACTGCCTTTAAATGGCACCCAACTCCTCATTAGACCCAACCCACTTTACTTTGGAACTTACCAATCAAAACTCACCAATCATGATTTACACCATGGCCTAGTGTAGAACGAGATACATCCAACCAGTATCAAAGAGTATACAAGTACTCCATAGTAATATACAAGTAGTGATGAGGCTCTAACACCAACCTCACCATCTATGACAACTATGGCTCACCATAGCACCATTCAAGAGTGAGGAGGGAGACCACCTCTCTTTATAGTACCCTTTGTAGGATTTGGCAACAATCCCATCCTAGGGGACTTTGAAAACATCCAAAACACACCCCATCTTGGAAGTCCACCCATTCTAAAGTTTCTCCAAAATTAGGCCCCAAAAGACTTCTGATTTTTTCATTGGCACAATTTTTAGCTCTTGATTCTAAATTCCAAGTGTGAGTTCATTTTTGTGATTTTCTCTTTTTGCAAATCACCATGGACTACTCACTTTCTCCAATTCGCCAAGTATTGAGGAAGTTATAGCCCTCCAAAGATCCAAGTCCCTTAGGAGTGTACTTCTTTGGGACTCTTCCTTCTTTGATAGTCTATAACTTTTAGCTCACACTTGATCTCCTTATGATCTATAGCATTCTAGAAAGTTGATTTATTAAGCTTTTCAATGATATGTAGCATTATCAATTTAGCTCAAAGGATTCCATCCAAACCTTGACTCCCATGTCTCACACCTTGGACTGAGGTCGAGATATTGCCAACTTTGAGGAGCTATAACTTTTGACTCACAGCTTGAATCCTTGCATTATTTGGACCCATGGATGTATATTCTTACAAACTTTCTAAGAATATGTAGGACACCACTTTGTTTCTATATGAGCGCTACAACATTATAATTACTCAGGACTCCCAAATCTTCACACTTCATCTCTTGTAAGGCTTGGAGAGTCACCCCTAATATCCCCCTTGCTCACCAAGGTAGCATAGGCACGGGATTGTAACACCTTTGATATTCTTTATCCACAATATTGGTGTCAATCTAATGCCGTAGAAATGTTCAACAAACATCTATACACTCTAAAGGATGACTATGACCATGGGAAGATCTTGGAGGAGGATTGATTGCTCCTTTGACCGACTGTCATACACTAATATCTTAGTGAGCCTTGTTCAAGACATGTATGAAATCAAATTCCTGGGCAACAATGCTACCACCGTATGATGTCAACCCACTCACTAAAGTGTTGCAAGTTCTAGATGGAAACAATAGCTTCACCCAAAATTTCAGTGAGTTTTTGAGGCTGCCAAAATGGTTGTGGTGCACATTCTAGGCTCGATGGAGGATGAATGTCTTTTCTCCAACATTGGATTTTTAAAGTCTAAGCTTTGCAACAACCTAGAGGAACATATTCAGGTAGTTGTGGGAATATATTTGTAGAAAATTTACACTCTGGAGAGCTTTCCTTATCAAAAAGTATTTGACAAGTGGTTCATGTCAAATGAATAAGGCTATTATTTGGCAAGCTGTTAGATGAACATGAAGGCTTTGTTGACAATGGTAGAGGTGTCATAGCATGAAGTAAGTAATAGGTGCAATGAGTCACCAACAATAGACATGAGGTAGCTTTTTCAAATAGCAATGGAGTTTGGTGAAATGAATCTGATTTTCACCTAAACTGTATTATTTGCCTTTAGTTTGTCTTTGCAATACATAGACTTGTCCAGCAAAGTCTTCTGTAACTATGCTCACACTTATTAATATTTTTATTTTTTTGCATTGATTACATTTGTTATAAATTATGCTTGTTTGAATAACTTTATGTCATTGGTTCTAAATGCAGATGACAATATCGTCCTTAATCAATGTAATGCACTTGAGGTGCTTGCATAAGTAGAAATGTTTTCTACACTCTTTGCAATTATGTGTCATTGGTAAGCTTGTCCACCACATGAAATTGATTTTTTATTCTTGCAAAAATTGTAGGCAATTGTTCATGATACATTTGGAGGTATATATTGACCTAGCCATTAGAGTGGTGGGTAGGTGGTTGTAGGTTCTTGTTTAGTTTTTCCATGTCTAAATTTTATGAGACTATATTGTAGTCCTCAATTGAAAACATGTATTATGATTCTCTATGATGTATCTTACTTCCTTTACAATCATTTTGATTTTAGCATACGATTAGCATACGAAGGGGGTTGGATGGAGTGCAAGTCTCTGGTATTTGATTGGCATAAGGTGGAGTGGACTTTTAGTTCACCGAAGTTGAATTGAGTTTTGTGTAACCATATTTTTTTGGTTGAGTACGTTGAAGTTAGGTTCACTATGTTACCAATTTTCTTTGTCAATCACGTCAAGGTTACATTAATTGTTATGATCTTTGTGTTTACATATTTTTCTATGCATGAAGGCTTCTATAGGTAACCAATACTAAATCAATTCATTGTTTATATTTTTTGAAGTATGCGAGACTAAGTTTTGCTGTTTGATGAATTAAATTGGAAGGTGTTCAGTTTCTGAGCCCAAAGTCCTTACTTTTTGTTCTTATTTTCATTCACAACTGTATTGACTTCTATATTGAAGGGATTTGGGATTGGATGTAGGGTTGGGTGCACCCTAAATGCACTAGAGTGTGTAAATTTAGCCAGAGTAACATTAATTTTTTTATAAAATTAAGGTTTATATTGGCAAATTATACTCTCAACATCCAAGTATTTGCTTGAATCCACCCTACATTTTCTCCTCTATCACCCAAAACACCCCCATTCCCCGAATAAGTTTGCCCAAAAAAATTCAACCCTACCAATAAATTTGCCAAGAATTGCACTATGAAATTTATAAAACCACCCCCCCAAAATTGTAAGCCTTTAAAGCAAATCGCCACTTCACCTCTCACTCTAAAGTAAAAGTCACCTTTTCATTCATTTTTGACCCCTCCAAAAGCCTTAATTTGTCTCTATTGTCCCATCTTCCATCTTACACTTTGCAGAGAAAGATGGAGCTCCCATATGCATTTGCTATTGCAAATATTGCTCCCATATGTTCATTTTTTGATTGCTTACTTTGTTCGTTCATTTTCATGATTCTATTTATACATAAAATTTGTTTGATTTTTTATTATATTTAGGCATCAATGTTTTGTTTGTTATAGTGAGATCTCTGAAACTGTGTGTCCCTTGTGTGCATTGATAGTGCTATTAAAAAGCTCTTTCTGAGGAAGGGTGCATAGACTTTGTGTCGTGGTGTTTGAGTCTACAATATGATAGTTATGAATTTTTGAGCTACTTTTGAATTAAAAATTAAATTATAATTATCTTTTACTTAAAAAACACAAGAAATTCATTATCTTTTACTTCGGCACAAGGCTATCCATCCATTAAGTTAGGTTGTTTGTTTATTTTGTTTGTTACGGTGAGATTTCTTGAATTGTACGTCCTCAGTCGTGTTCTTGGTACCATTGGAAAGCTTTTTGCAAGAGAGGGTGCACGGACCCTACTTTGTGACTTCTGGACCTATGGTAGAAAAGTTATGGATTACTGAGTTATTTTTGGATCTTAAATTATTTTTACTTTTATTTTAATTGTGGCAATGGCATAGGGTAACTAGTTTATTTCTAAGTTTGCTCTAAGATAAAATAGCCCATTGTGGTCAAAATGAGGAGTTTGACATCATCTTATTGCTGAAATTTTTCAATTTTTTTCTACATTAGTACAAGTGTAAGAAACAAGTGCAATTGAAATTATATTTTTTTGACAAAGTATGAATTTGCTAGGAATTTTTGAAGTGTTCAACCCAAAAGAGTCTGTAGGCTACCTTAAAACCAATGAAATCTTAATGCATAACACTCATCTTACTACCTACTGTAGTCAAAATATTTTCTATCATGGAAGGCCTAAAAAGTCAATTTTTACAATGAATTTCACATTGAAAAGTTAGAAGTTCTTAATGAGGTCACTATTCACTTCATTACTATCATGTAAGACATGCATTATGGTCCACATCTCACATACTGACCCCCCCACAATGGGTCCGCAATGGGTTATTTTACCTTACTGTTTGTCAGTCTACTATTTTTTTTTTCGCGTCACACTCGCTCGTCTTGCTCAGTGCTCAACGCTTAAATGAAAGAAATTCTCTCAGTGACCATAGTAAGAACACCCTCTTGTTTGTTCAATTTCACCATGCCGCTTGTGTGCTTGTCACTACTTTTACGAGCTGGCTGCCTCCATATCGCAACATTCCTCTTTTCTTGTTCCTACTTCATTGCTCTCATATCTCCATGAATTTGGTTGACTATATCAATCAATTCTAGCCAATTTAGGATGAGGCTTTCGGTTGTGGAATTGGTTTTTTTTTTTGAAATGCACGTTCTCACGATTTACAAGACTAGAAACCTTTCTTGAATGTACTCTAGTTGTATAATCACGTTTGAGTCCTCTTGAATTGTCTACCGCCTTTGGAGTTTGTCAACAATTGCGAGAAATACAAATCAAGCAACTTGTGCAATTCTATTCTTTAGTGATTAATTAGTGTGTGAGTCAGTAACTGACTCTTTTGAGCTCATTGTGACATACTGTCACAATGAGCTCAAAAATAAAATTAAATAAATTTTTTTTCATTCCCAAATTGAAAAAAAATTAAATTGAATTGTTTAATTTAAATTAAATTAAAAAATTTTGTACCTCCCCCAATTCCACCCCTTTGTAATTTTCAAGTGGGATGGGGGTGGCATTTGATATGGGATATATTCCTTACATGTATCCGTACCCTGTACTCTGTGTCTCATACCGTATTCCTATTGTTCCTATATTAGTATAAATCTGTATCTAAATAGTATTTGTACCATATCCATATATACAGTTTTTTTTTTAAGATCAACAACAAAGGAGAGAATTTTTTTTAAAAAATCAACAACTCTTAATTTGGGGGGGGAGAATGGAGGAACAAGAGGATTCACTCTTTTCAATACATTGTATGCTTTGTTACAATCGCTTTTGCTATTGGAGTTTGTCAATAACTAAAGGAAATTAATTAAATATGAATTGAATCAATGCTAGTGCAATTCATTTCTTTAGTCTTTTGTGTTCAAATTACTTTCATGCGATTCTACAATTCCATGTACATATGATTGCGCTCACTACACCATATGATATATTTCAGTTGTTGCACCAAAGTGAGTTGCTAAATTGATACACAAAATGATGAAACCAAAAGAGGAACCTCAGGGTGTAAATGGAAAAACAAAAATTATGAAGCTCATTTTAGGGCTTGAGTAGTACTGGACCACTTCCAAGCTCATGGAGAAAGAATGGTACCAAACTCAACGACTGTACCTTGCGGGTAGAGGTTACCTTTCTCAAACTAGAGTTCATATTTCAAGAGGTTGTAGCAAATTGTTTTCTCACCTGGTTTTGGTTGTGTAAAGGATAATTTTGATCAAGGTTAGATGAATCTAGAGAGATGGCGATGATGGAAGACCATGTTGGTGGTGCACAACCAAAAGACAACCTTCAAATAGCAAAGCCCTTGGGAGGGAAGTTGAATGGCTTTCTAGAACATGGTATGCCTATTTAGGATGGTGAAGTTAAGGATGGTGAAGTTAGGACGCCTATTGCATATGGCCACTTCACACTTCATGTGCCTTGATGAATCTTGTCCTTTGGAATAGATTTCCAAGGGAATTGTTGGTGCTTGTCTTGGTACGTCTACCAATGTTAGAAATCACCCACTTGCGTTGCCAACTTTCAAAGAATGAACCATGAGTATAGGGTTCAATCGAGCATATGAAGAAGCAAAGGCCAACATGGCAGTACTTCTTTCATATTCACTTGCATCCAATGAGTTCTCAATAAGAATCTTCGTATCACTTCCTCACCTTGTTCTGGAAACTTAGTACATTCCGGATTCTGTTCTGGACTCGGACCTCATCCCGAACCTAGTTCCGTCTCTCCCTAGTTTATGGTTTTTTGTTGCCTCTATTTTACCCTCAGAGGGTCCGCCCTTAATCTAGAAAGGGGTGGAGACTCACCACTTGTGTAACTAACCTCTCTGCATTCTAAATCTAATGAACAACATACCCAGACAATGGAATTGTATTATGAGGAGGGAGAAGTATTCTCTCACAGCTTCTGGATTGGCCGATCCGGAAACAGATCACACAAAGAAACTCTCACATCCCTCTTACTACAACGACGGATTTGAACTTCTAGACTCAAGGGAGTAGATTTCCAAGGGAAAGACAGCGTACTAATGTGGAGGTTGGTAGACCTTCCGGAGTAGTCGGAGGTCCCTCCTCTAGCGGTCGCTTATCTCCATATAGAACTTCCCTGGTTCTGGACTCGCAGGGACCTCTACCTCTCTACCCGGATCGCCGTTCCGGCAATTTGAAGGTGCGTAACACTTACACTCCCTCACTCAGATTGCATCCCCTCCCGACTACCTCAACACCCAAGAGATCCGTCGTTCAAGATCCAGGCTCCTCCTCTCTTGTCCCTCTCTTGCTCCAGTACGTGGATACAACACAAACGCATACACCAGCTAAAACTTTGTAAGCAAAGTGCAGCTAGTAGTACCCCACCTGACTTAGATTAAGAAAGAAATTGAAGTAACATACGTGAAAGCACTAGGATGGAATTCGAATGGAATGGCGGACAACTAACTTTGCCTACCATTAAATACTAACTGAAAACCGAAAGTCAACACCTAAAAGCCTGAAAAGAAACCCGGAAATCCAGGCAACCAATCATTGAACACCCTGGAATATCCAGAAAGATTAGCGTCAGATCCTATAAATCCGGAACTTCCTAAAGTTCTGGATCTTCCTAAATTTCCGGAACGTCCTAAATTTCCGGAAATCCCTAAAATTCTGGATCCGTTCCGGAATTGTCCGTTCTGGATCCACCCTTTCCGCTTCCAGTCGGAGTCGTCTTCTTTGCCGCCCGGTATGAGGCTTCTATTCTGAATCATTTTCCGGATTCCGGATCCTATTCGGATCTTCATCCGGATCCTAGACATTTCTGGATTCTGGATCCGTTAGTTCGGAATAGTTCCGGATTGATTCCGGATCTAGTTCCGAGACTGCAAAAAGTCTTTGAAAATACTTTTTGGACAACTATCCAGGCTCCGGTTTCCAGTTAGGACGGAAAGTGCAAATTTCCTCCTTAACCATTTTACCTCAATTAAGAGCCCCTACGGTTTGCTAATCCATAACTCTAGTAATTCCTCTATTTCTACCCCACAGAATAAAGAAAATATACTAAGAATGGATTTTCTTACTTCAAATTCTATTTGAAATATATAAAATCTATTTGTTTCGCTTTTGACAATAGGTAGAAAGAAAGGCTGTTACACAATAGAAACATATGATTCTATTTCAAGGCAATGGAGTAGAGCAACACCATCTTGGAGTCACATTTGAGAACGTTCATGTAAATATAAGAATAGTCATTGCAAATATTTCTATTTGAAAAGTTCAAGTTTATGTACATATGACCTCGAACAAGGGAACTAGAGCTTTTGGATTGTAATTTACTCTTTCAATCTAAAGGAACATGTGTGATGCAATACGCACTTGCAAGTGACTGAATGTTTGTGTTGCACAAAAAATTGAATCAGCATGACGTTGGATCATGATTGTATTTCATCACATAGTTTCAATCTCAAAATGGTGCCAAGGTGTGGGTGCCAATGAAGGCTTTTAAACCAATGCTTTTTTAAAGAGGATAAACTATTTGATCTTCATGGATGTGAAGATGTTTTGGTGTTAAGAGAACGTTTTTATAGCACAAACTAGATGTGTTGCTTTTTGAACTTTTCAACTAGTGAGTGGCACAACCTCTTGAGCAATTTGCTTGAGGATCAACTTGTTTCTTTGATATATCAAGTTTTTTGGAATGTTATTCCATAAGGAATCATGTAAGGCTACATAGAGGTTACTATTTGAACCAATGTGTAGAAGTGCACTTAAAATTGGAGATGAATTCAAAAGGTCTAGAAAGATTATTTTGCTTACAATCTTGCAAGAGCCAATTTGTTTTTGAATTCAGATGTTTCTCACGCCATTTCTTGTGTGATCATTCTAAATAAGAAGACAACTATTCTCCAAAGATATTAGACGATTCCATATTCTATTTAAAGGTCATGATTGGCTATAGACTTTTAAGTAAGTCTTGCTTGTTCCCAACTTTCTATTCAAAGTCTTCCTTAGCCTCATAGAAGAGATGATTTTTTGCAAGGACAAAGAAGAAACTGTGTTCCTTCAATTAAGAATTGATAGTGATCTCTGCTAGCAACTAACTACTAGGAATGAAAATGTGACCAGTGGTTTCATATCTTTTTTATTTGACAAATAGAATTGATAGTGATCTCTGCTAGCAACCAACTACTAGGAATGAAAATGTGACCAGTGGTTTCATATCTTTTTTATTTGACAAATAGAATTGATAGTGATCTCTGCTAGCAACCAACTACTAGGAATGAAAATGTGACCAGTGGTTTCATGTCTTTTTTATTTGACAAACCTCAAATGTCAATAACAACTTGTTGTGAATGTTGACTTTTGAGTTTTTGATTTGGTTGCCATATCCAATGGATAAGCTTAGTTCTTCCAACTCCTCAATATGATGATGGTTGTGAAGTGCATATTCTTTGGGGTTTTTGTGATTTGCTATTACAAACGAGTCCTGTAGAAGGTTTAGATTCTCTTTTGATTTTGGTTCATTCTTTTTCACAAAAGTCTTGTGGTATGTGATAGTGGTTGCAAAAATCAGCCATCTCTAGAAATAAGATGGTCTTCATAGTACTTCAAGGTGCGTTCTAAAATGCAAATGTTGGCTTGTTTACAAATTTTGCTTTGCACTCGACTCTGATCACCTTATTTTGATCACCTTATTTCTATAGATAAGCCAACAAGAGTTTTACAAACTAAACCACCTCGACCTAAATAGCTTACTTTAAAACTCATAAATACCTAACAAGTCTTCTCATCTGCTATCAACTCTAAAGGGCCAAGTGTCCAACATAAGTAAAAAAAAATTTAGAATCTCTAGTGCGTTCCTACAAAGTCAATTTTGGTCTAATGAAATTTATACTCAAGGTTTGTTATGCCCTATGAATGGGTTAACTTTTTTTTTTATCAAGTGCCCGTATCAAAAATTATGTTCCCCCATAATTTAGGCTTATCAAGCAATTTGGGCATCTTTGAGGAACCTTTAGCTAAGAACCATTAGATGAGTTTCCTACGCAATGGAGGGCTCCATGTTCCCAACAGTTCCCACACTGCGGGAATTGCTGGGAATACGACATGGTAGACCACGTGGTCGAGCGACTGCCATGCCGGAATTTTATTTATTTTTAAATGAAATTTCCTATTTCTTTTTCATTTCAAGATTTTTAACCCTTTTTTTTTGAAACAATCTCCCAATCCCCTAAATCTCTTCTAATGACTTGACTTAAGAATTTGGCATGTATGTAATTAACAAAATATGGCATAAAATTGTCCAAAAATAAATAAATTTTAGTTCTCAAGCCACCTACTGAGAGGAGTCAAAACTTGTTACCTATGTGAGGACAATTTTGAGAAAAGAAAAACACATTTTCATAGCAGTCTGCTAATCTTCTGTAGACTTGAAGTTACATATATATTTCCAACTTTGGGCAATGCGCTAAAAATGAGGAAGTTTTTTGACAATTATTCTTGAAAAAAACAGCCCCGGTCCTTTAGGGCTAACGCAATTTAGCACTCAAGGCAGTTTTTTTTTTTTCTGGCGATTTGTTGCTACTGTCAGACGATTTTAGCTTATCTAATCCCTCCATAAATGCACCACTAGTGTGAGGGCATGCAAGCCTCTACTGTTCAAAAAAACACTGACTCATGCGAGAAACAGGCATAATAGCAACTCGGGGATCACAATTAAAAAAAAATTTAGCAGTCAGGCTGCTGGAACCCGAAACCACGCAATCCGGCTATTCCGCACACCTCGACACACACGAAACATAAAACGAACTGTGGAAAGAGAATCAAAGAGATGAGCACCTGGCCTAAATGGAACGCATTGCCTCGGACACAGCAAGAAATAGAACACACAAGAAACAAGGACTCACATGCTCAAACAAGAGAAAATGCAGTCGGCATTTACGGTAGAGCATCGTAGAAACGAGAGAGATGCGGGAGGCAGGAAGTTTCTAACGATTCCAACATTGTTCACTTCTCTCAACTGGTACATTTGTACGACGCGGCTGACAACTCACACTTCTACGTGGAAACATCGAGCGAAAAACATCACCAGTTGGCTCTAGAGTTCGGCACTACCACTGTGTGCAGACTCATAACAAAAGAAATCATCAAAATCAAAAACAAATGGATGCGTCTGCCGGGAGTCGAACCCGGGTCCATTGCTTGGAAGGCAATTATCCTAACCGTTGGACTACAGACGCAAACTCGGAATCACAAACTCGCTCCGTGGAGACAAAGGACTACACAGGCTAAAGGCGATGACGAAAAAAAGCTCCACGGACAACTAACCCACGTCAGGAAACACTCTCTACCCTCTCGATCCGCTACAAATCACGCTCCAATGCTCTCCAATTAAAAACATCACTGCAAACGAAAGCAACAATACTCGCATATACCACTCGCGGACATTACATCCAAGGGAAAAACACTCGCCAAACAACCACTCTCGAGGCCAAACAAACAATAGTGACGAAGGTCCAGGATGGTGCCTGATCAGTTGAAGCGTCAAGAAATGGGAATACGAACCCGGGTACAACTTGAGGATGACACCCCCGCCACCTCGGAAAGAGGCCTCCAAACAAAAGAACAGACACCCATGCGCAACGCGCCATCCTCCAAAACCACTACAACCAAGTTGCAACGTGCAACACGCGCCTGACTAACCCGAAACCAATTCCCCCCTAAACCTAACTACACTAGTACGCACAGAACCGACAGACTTACTCTAATGGAATACAACCAGCTTGGAGCTGCTTTCTCATGGAGGAGGCGCTTCGCACACGAAGCCTCACGTCCTCGTCATGCTCGCACGTTATGACCAAAAATATCTAGCTCCGCAAAGGATCAACAGAAGCCTTGCCTTGCCATGCCTTGAATTGCCTTGCCGTCACACCCCAACCCGCGTCGCCTGGCGAATGATATTCCAAAGGCAGAAAACAGCACAGCAGGAAAGCTGGCCTACCCATCAACCAGCGCCTCCACGTCAATGCAATGCCCAGGACACTCCGACCCACTTCACAGGTCGAACTCGTCGTCCTTCAGAGCCTCCAGGGCCGCCGCCTCCTCCTCGTCGTCGTCCAAAACGAAGTAAGGGTTGTGCACCACCGGACGGAACTTGTATCCCGTGTAGATGTAGAACGCCAAATTCGCAGCCTCCTCCGCGAACTTGCTCGTCCAGCGGTAACGGTACACGGTCACCGTGTACAGCGCGAAAACCACGATGCGCGTGAAGTAGATGTAGCTCACCACCACGATGTAGTACTGACGGAACAGAGTCAGCTTCACCAGGTTACGGGCCGCCTTCCCGTCCGTGCGAGACGCCTCACGCAGGTGCTTGATCGACCACACGATCGGGAAAAGCACCGCGCAACAACAGATGATGTCCAGCAAAAGAAAAACCTGCTTCCACGTGAAAAAGTCCTTCGTCGACGGACCGGCCTCGTCGTACACGATGAACGCAGTGTTCGCGAACACCTGCAGCGGAATCACCACCATCAACACCTTCTTCTCCTTGTCCTGCAGAAAAGGCTTCAGAAAAGACCAACCCGTCCCGATCAGCACGATCACGCTGAACAGAAGCAGACCACGCAAAAAGTTGAAAATGTAGAACGCCACATCCCAACCGTGCGCAGTGCCGGTACGCTTCACATACTGCTTGTCCTCCGCCTCGCAGATCATGTTCAAAGCCTTCAACACCACCAGCAGACCCATCAAAAAGTGGATGCGGTGCACAGACAGACGCTGGCTCCAACACATGTAGATCCAAATCCCCAGCAACGCCACATTCGCCAAAAAGAACAAGAAGTACATCCGCGGAAGCTCCGTCTGCCCCACAGGCAAGAAATCCTTGTACCCATTCTCCACATTATACATCGACGTCGTCACGTCCATCGAGATCTCTGTCTTCACGCAGCTCTCGAAGAACAGGCTGTACTCGTTCGAAGATGACACCAGGTGCGTGAGGTTGAACTTTTCCGTGTCGGCCAACGTAAACAGATTGTGCATCAGCGCGCTGTCCAGGAGGCAGTTCTTCCCCTGCGCCTCCAAACTGCTCAGCACGGGCAACAGATCCTCCATGGTGGACAGAAAGAATCCCATCCGGCTCCTATCCGCTCCTGCTTCCTTCACCACCACATTTGACACATTAATCGCAACCTCGCCACCGACAGAAAATCCGAACGTCTCAAACGGAATAATGGCGCGCGCGTCATCCCTAATCTCCAAGTGCTTGATCTCCCCAAGCGCCGAAGGCAATAATACCGCCACCAACACCACCACAAGCGCCCTCAGCAAACCATCCATCGCCCCCATGTTGACACTCCCTTCGAATGCCTCCCACTACGAATCACCACGAACCTAACCTCTCTTACTCCACAAGTCCTCTCTCCCCAAAAATTCTCTCCTCCACAAGCACCGAAAATTTCACAAAAGGGATGCAACCCCAACAGAGATCCAGCGCTTGCACGCTCATCACCACCCTCCCGACCTTACATTCATGGATCTCGTATTGAATCCCAAACCAAACCCTAGTATCTCGACCTGCTTCGTCTTCCACCCGTTTGGGGCGCCGAAAAGTTCAAATGTGCAGCGATTTCGGTGTATCCTCTATCATAAGGTGTGGCAAGCTTCTCTCGCGGGAAAGGGACTGAGAAATGGGGCTGAGACGGGACGGTGAGGTCCGTGGCTATGGCAGGGGAGGCTGCGAGGAAAAGCGAGGAGCAATACAAGAAGGACACGGAACGCAGGGAAGCTGCGGGCACGGGTATAGGGGGGGCTTCTGCAATCATGCAAGAGCCCCCCCACTGATTGGGATTGCTAGCCTTCAATCAACGAGGACTCTAAAATGTACCAAAAAAACGTTCCATCCAGGGTCGATTCTTCAGCAGGTTTTTTTTTTCTGGCGATTTGTCGCTACTGTCAGACGATTTTAGTCTATCTGAACTAATCCCTCCATAAGTGCGCCACTAGTGTGAGGGCATGCAAGCCTCTACTGTTCCAAAAAAAAACATTGTTCTGCAATGGAGCGAGCCTAGTAGGGCGAGCTCCACAGCAAAATTGGCCCTCAATGGAACGTTCTCTAACGTTAAGAGTAGTTCCCGCAACGTTCCTATCTCATTCCCGTAGCAGAATCGGCCCTCCATGGCAAAATCAACTCTCTGTGGCATAATTGGCCCTTCGTGGTAGAATCGACCCTCTGTGGCAGAATCGGCCCTTCGTGGCAAAATCAGCTCTCTGTGGCATAATTGGCCCTTCGTGGTAGAATCGACCCTCTGTGGCAGAATCGGCCCTCCGTGGCAAAATCAGCTCTCTGTGGCATAATTGGCCCTTCGTGGTAGAATCGACCTTCTGTGGTAGAATCGACCCTCTGTGGCATAATCAGCCCTCTGTGGATGATTCGGCCTCATAAAAGACCTTCCAAAAGGCCTAAATCAACAGGGACTAATCTTAACTTCATGGTTGTTCAAATAGAGAATTCCACACCAATGGTGCTTGTTGTTGGAGATTTGAAAAAACAAAACAAAAAGAAACCACTTTCTCTTTGGGCTCCATCTTCCTCGTCATCCCTTTTTTTTCATGAAATTTATAACCTCTCTATGAAGATGGTCATTCACTAGGAAAAAAAATTCATGTTCAAAATTCATGCAAAAAGAAATTCATTTCATAGACTTAATATGTATAGATTTAGTTATTTTAAAATTCCCTTTAAACCCTTAAAGAATGGGCTTGTGACTGTGGAAATCATCCCTTTTTGGCATTGTGTGAATAGTTAGCTTGAGAAAATCCTATAGTAGTCATTGGAAGTCAAACTACTGAACAAGACCTCGCCTTCTCATATAAAATTTCGAGGATGAATAGTTGCACATCTATCCTACACACAATGATTCTTTGTCATTCATCGACCAAAAAATGGTCGTTGTGTCATTTATGGGTTAAACAATAAATGCTAGTCAAATGGAAGATTGAATTTTCTAAATTTCAACCTAAACTTCTGGTAGTATAGGTATTCAATAATGTTCCAAACCCTTGAAACCACAAAAGACTATCGCACTGATATTTTGAAATATATTTCCTACCAAAATAACTTTGAAAATAATTTTTTAAAATTGATATATGTTTAAAGTGACCATAACTACCTTAACTATGAATTTCAACTATATTACTATTATTACTTTTAAAGTTGAGTTAGAAAAAATCTTTAGTGCACAAGGTGCGGCAAAAATAGTATAAATTTTTCTTACGAGGACCTCAAAGTGAAGACTTTGGGATTCAAAAAATTTGAAGACATCTTGTAGAATTTGAACATTTTTCAATTATTGATGTATTTTTAGTTGTGAGATTGCCATTCTATATATATAGTGAACAATACACTATTTTGTGAAGATAATGAAAATGTGAAGACCATGTATTTGCTTATCATTGGATGGATAATATTGGAACATCATTTATTAAAAATAATAAATCCAAATTTGCCAAAATTTTATTAATAATACATGATATTCAATGGACTTAATTGTAAAGGCATCCCTTACTTATCTACCTTGTGTTTTTACTTTTATATCCTAGAAGTGAATGAAAATTTATTGAAATGTTAGCATCCTTCTAAAGTAATTGCAAACATAGCTAAAACTCAAACTTGCACCTTTAAGGACCAATTTGGAGTTTTGCACTTCTTTTTATTCTTCAAACTTAACAACTTTTCATTCATGATTTCAATGCTTGATTTGCTTGAAGATTTGAGTTTATATGAAAGCAATTGGTCTATTTAAGTGAAATCTATTCCATTGAATTATCAATAGCACTCATTTCTTAAAGGTGAAAAAAAACACAAGATGAAAAAAAACATCAATCAATTTTCATCTCCATAACTCTATATCTCTTCATGTATAATTTCAATTATTGAGTTGATTGTGAATATTTGAATTTACAGAGGTATAATTATATCAGGAGGATGTAAACATTTCAATAAATTTTTATGTATACATACCTTTGGGACTTAAAAACAAAAATATACGGTAGATAAACAAGGGATTACCTTACAATTAACTCTAATGTTTCACAAATTCTATATTATTATAAAAAGTGGCATACAAATGTAATAAGGAGCTTGATTAGTGTAAATGAGAATCTATGCCACCTTGATCCATAGAATCCTACCTTGATACTAACAAAACAATGAACTCATGAGATTCTTGATAGCCTTAGCAATGTGCTTGATGCACATTATGGGAGTCAAATTGCATAGGAATAAAAAAATCACTCCAACATAACTCCACTTAGTGCTAGTCTATTTTGAGTAATGCTTGGTGCATAATGACACTCACAAGAGTGACAAGTCACTACAAAGGAATTGAAACTAGTGTAAGGAAAGCTTTGTCAGTGCAATATCAAAATTTCTTATAGCTAGTATAAGCCTCGTGAATGCAGATGCCTCAGTTGAGTTTACATCATCAATTAGAAGCTTAAAAGATTACAATCATAAATGTAAGTGTGTGGAATTCATGCACTAGAAAGTTTTATAGCCTCTAAAACGATTTCTACATCTTTCAATAGTTATTATCCGTTACAAATGTATATGGCAAGTAGCTCATTGTCCTAATGAATACAATTGTTTATTGCCCCCCAATGTCTAAAATTGCTTGCAAGCATTTACTTACGCTTTCAAAACTTGTAGTTGTAAAACCTATTATCATTGCTCAGGAGGCAATGAATTGATCTGTTCAAGAGTGAGGCTTAGGACTTGCTGTAGTAATGCCTTCTACTGCTCTAATTCACCAACCATTTGCTACAAGGAAAATTAAAGTCCATTAGATAAGTTTTGAGGCATGCACACCTAAATGCATCCAAATAACCAATGAGCATGGTTCCTATTGCTAGACCAACTCAAATTTTGTCCGGTCTTATTAGCCACTACAAATTTTTTTTGACACAAGTTAACATGTATTTTAGAGACATTGTATGAAAAACTACAAAATTTCAATTGTTGATTACAAAACTTCTTACAAAACTAACTCTACATTCTCATAATTAGATTGAGCAAATTTTAAGCAAGAATTTGTAGGGGCTGCTCTCAAGTAAAGGCCACAATTAGGTATATTTACCATGTTAAAAATATTTATCATAAATTCTTCAAAGGGAATTTAAACATATTGGAAATTGTTGTTGGATCACTTGGCTTTGAATTGGAATTTAAGCATACATATGGGGCTGTGGCATAGCTAAAGCAGAAGCAATACCATCATTTGAGAGCTCATTTTGGTTTCCATAGCTCAATTGGTTATCAAGTGCTAAAAACAATCCCATCAACAAGGAATTGCTAGAAATCGGCACTCCAACTTGGTTTCCATTGCCTATGGATTGACTTGCAAAATATTTATACTTTTATCCATCTGAGATATGCTACTAGATCCCATTACTACTTCAGATCCTGAGATTATATTAGCTTGTTCAATTGAAAGGAGACTAGAAGTTCCATCTATAAGAGAGTTTTGTTGCAACTGTTACAACACAAAATACAACTACAATCAAAGCAAGAACAAGTCATACCATTACTGCTAGTTCATTCTAAATTCATCATTGGTAAAAGAATTCTTTGGTTGTTTCATCATGTGGTACTTGGGTTAAAACACATAAGCACAGATTATCAAAAAGAGAGCATGTTATCATAGTCAATATCCAACAAACCTAGTATTGTTGTTGAAGAGGTGGAGTTGGTGGAGGAAGTACACCTTGTTGAGCAAGAAAATAGGCATCATGTTATTTTGTTGTACCATGTCCCCTTGATACTGTACAATGCAATAATATTTTGAAAATGTGTGCCTAACAAGATCATGTGGAAAAAAACTCAATTCTAAATGCTCAAGTCAACATATAAGAAGTAAACATCATATATTAAGAGGCTTATTTTGCAACTTTATCTTTCAAATATCAAAGTGCAACTCATACAAAAACTATTTCTTAATTAGAGATCAACTTGGAATAGAGCTTGGGGTAGTAGTTGTTGTTGAACTTGCAATGGTTGGTAAATCATCAATTGCAAGGAACTGGATTGTTGAACTTGACTAGGAATAACCAAAGGCTAAACGGGTCTTGGTTGTGGAAATAGTGGAGGTTGATGCATTGGAGGAGGGACTCGCCCTTATTGTTGTTGTTGTTGTTGTTGTTGTGTAGGTAGTGTGACCTCATTCTAAATACCACAATCACTAGGTGATGTGTACAAAAAAAAGATTTAAAAGACCAAAAGAATCTAGCAAGAATAAAAATAAAACATTAGTCATTGCTCTTACTATTGTCTACATTAAATTTCCATTTGAAAATCAAACACTCAACAAAGCTTACTATTGGAGGAATCCAAACCATTCCTAACATTATTTATGCTTGCATTACTACCAAGAATAGTTTCAAAAAGGTTATCATTGAGTGAGAACTTCAAAAGAAACTTCATCCAATATGCAAACCAGCTGATCAAAGTTCCATAAATATATACAACAATATTGGTTTGCCAATCTAGACTTATAAATGAGAAGTCAAACCTAAAAGAGTGCCTTTGTCAATTGCGGATTAGAAATCAATATTTGGCAAGCTTGTTGAGGGCTTTGTTGTATCGTTGTATGAACTAAAAGAATTATACTCTATTTAGAAAATATCAAATCAACAAACACCCTCCATCACTCATCACTTATTTTTTAGGAGGTCACATTGCCAGAAGACACGTACCTTCATTTGTACCATGACATCATAAAGCTAATGTTTAGACATTCTAGCCAAAAGGCTTGTCAAAGGGTCATTACTAATACTAGTTGTAGTACCATTTACTATAGGTATCAGCTTCCCATTCATAGAAACACTACACTCCACAAAAACATAAACTTTAGTATATACAACTAATTCAAAAAGTATATACAATGGCAGCTTTGGTGTTACAAAAAAAATTTGGCTCAAAATTTAATTGATATTTATCTCTTACAAATTACTCAACGTGAATGATCACAATTGGGTCTCCAAATTCTACCTATTGTTGTTGTTGTTGGTTGCCTCCAAGAGTACCATTAAGAAATTGTGCAGTAGCAAGTGCAAATGCTTGGCCCATAGGTGGCTCCCCACCTTTGTCAACTTCAACAATGCTTCCAACTTGTTGAGATCCTATTTGTCTTTGAAAATCTGGGCTCATAATGGCCAAACTCATCAAAACACTACTTCACACAAGTTGACCAAAAAGAAGTTGCATGGGAAATTGTTTCATATATAACATCTTACTATAAGTGCCATGAAAGCAGTCTCATATTTAGCTTTCAAAGGAACAATTGAAAAGTACAGAGATAGAAAAGCCTACCAATATTGAAACCAGCAAGTTGTTGCACACCATGTCCACCTTGATGCTACAATACAAAGTGACCATACTTAGTGACATAAAGTAATAAAACTGTGTACCAAATACAAAAATGTAGTAAATTACTCAAATTGCTTCACCTAATCAAGCCAAGGGAGACCTTATACAAGTAGAGGAGTTGCGAGTGTGCACTCCACTACATTAGTTACTAAAGTCACTAAGAAGATCACAATCTTTTGTACAAGTGAGGTTGATTTATAGTAATGAAGTTCTAACGGTCTAGTGATACAGGTGGCGAATGAATGAGAGCTAGGATACGGAAATTTTGGAATGTTCTTGCAACACCCTCCCTCGCTCCAAAAACAAAAATTATTTTTTTGTCAAGTGAGACATTGTTGAAGGAAAATGGCACGTGCTTTTGATTTGCCTATTGAGGCCGTACTGGTACTGTGGGATGTTGAGGAGAAAATGTTTTTGGTAGGTGCGTAAGCTTTGTCTCTGAGTTGCACTCCGAAGTGGCCATTGTCTGATTTAGAATTTGGTGTTGGGTGCAGATACAGATCTTGTTGTTAGTGCTCTAGGTGTTGGCAATGGGAGTGTGTCGAGTGTCATCAATTTCCAAGAAGTGTGTTTGTGTTTGTGTTACCTGGTGCAGAGAATTGGAGAGGTGACATCGAGCGATTCAAAAGGTGCACCATCAAAGGACACCATTGGTGGTAGCTTTAGTGTTTCAGGAAGTGGCATCGCAACAGAGATAGGTATGGAAGTTTATTGGAGGGACTTGGTGGATCACCCCAAGAATTGGTGGGACAATCATGCCACCAAGAAGAACTTGATAGTCCTAGATTGATTTCAAGCATAGGATTAATAGGAAGGCATTGTGGATAAATAATGCACAGACACCTACTTGGGTATGTATGAGATTTGAGGATTAGAGAAGGTATGAAAATACACTTGCTTGGCGTTGATTTTCCACGAAGCTTTTGTATGAAAGAGGCTTCATGAGGAAGTTCACAAGCTGAGTGGTGGTTGGAATGTATTCAACCTATATGGCTTTGTTACCGATAGTTTCTCTTATAAAATGGTGGTGTATTTCAATGTGCTTTGTTTGTACGTATAATATTGGGTTTTTCATGAGTTTTAGGCTTAATTGGTTGTCACTGAGTAGGGTCGTGGGGTAGTCCGTGAGAATGCCCAATTCGTGGAGCAATCGCTGAAAATGAATCACGTCCTTAGCAGCATCCGTTAAGATACAATATTCTGCCTCAGTGCTTGAAAAGGAGATAGTGGGTTGCAGTTTGTTGTTCCTAAATATACTAGTTACTCCTATCTTGTACATGATACTTGATGTTGAGTGTCGGGTGTTAAGATCCCTTCCCTAGTTGGCATCGACGTAGGTATGAAATGTGCATGAGTTGTCAGTTGGAAGGAAAATTCCATAGTCTGCAATGTTGTGGAGGTAGCGCAAAATCTTCTTCACATCTTGATAATGGGCATCCTCTGGTTCCTACATGTATCTTAACACACAACTAACATCATAGGAGATATCAGGTCTGGTGTGGTCAAGATATAATAAGCTCCCTACCAAAGATCTATATAGTGATGGATTGGTCTTCTTAGTTTCCATATTTTTTTGCAGATGAATCTTAGGATCGGTTGGTATCCTTGTGGGATTGCAGTTTTAGAAGTTGAACTTCTTGAGTAGTTTTTCTATGTAACCTTTTTGATTTACAAAGATGTTATGTTGACGGTGAATTTCCACTCTAAAGTAGCTGCTAGCCTCCCCAAAATCTATCATCTCAAACTCATCCTTTAGCTTTGATTTTAGTTGATCAATTGCCTATTGATCATCATTGGTGATAATCAAGTCATCCACATAAAGGAGAAGTATAACAAGTTTGTTGTCTTGCTTTGTGAAGTACAGTTTTGAGTTGTTACTATTTTGTGTCAATCTTCACTGTTTAAACCAAGTTGAGATATGGTCGTACCAGGCTTTTAGTGATTGTTTTAGGCTATATAGAGCATAGTTTATTTTGCAAACTTTCAATAAGATTTCAAATCCAAGGAAACAAAGAAGGATCTCCATGAGAATACCTTCATCAATAGTTCCATTAAGGAACGCAATAATTACTTTCATTTGATGTAATGTCCAGTTGTATTTTACTGCTAGTGCAAAGATAGCGAGAATTGTGGACCACTTAACTATGGGTGCAAAGATTTCGTTATAATCAACTCCTTTCTTTTGTTGGAACCCTCTAGCCACAAGTCTAGCTTTGATTCCTTGAACTTGTTGATTTTTCCTTGTACATTCTTTTTTATTTTGAACAACCATTTGGCTATGATGGGCTTTGAGTAAGGTGGTTTGTCAATGACTTCCCACGTTTGGTTTTTCAATATGGACGTAATTTTGCTATTGATGGCTTTTTGCCATTCTAATTTTTGAAAGGCAGTTTGGAAATCTATTGGCTCTTTTGTTATTTCTAAAATCAAGATCTAAAAAGCATTGAGTATGACTAAAAGTGTTCTAATTCAGCTTGGGTACTTGTGCTCAAATGGTCTTGCACTTCAATCTACAAGGATTGGTCTTCTAGCATTCTCAGTTTGTTCACTAACTCTTACAAATGAAGTTATTTGGAACTCTTGAGCTTTTGGTCTTTAATCAACATCACTCTCAAGATTGCTATGTGACGCTATTGGTCTTGGTTCATAGGTGAAATCAATTGGAGAGTGTGGGACTAGTGAGCATATGGGCTCCGATTCTAATTTAAGGATTGTTGTTGAATCAGGGACTCGATCTTCTACAGTGAGGTTTCGATATTTTTTATTTTAGGGGAGTTCAACTAACTACACAATGGGAAGTCAAGAATACTATTGACAAGTTCAATCAATCTTAGGTACTGGAATTCTACTTTTGATTTGTCATAAACTACATTATGAATAATAATTGCCTTTTGTTTAAGATTATTGTATAGGTGGTAGATTTTGGATTTGTTATCAATTCCGAAAAACAAGCACATGTGTGTTTTGTTATTCAACTTTCTCCAAGCTTCCTTGGGTACATGTACATATGCTAGGCTTCCAAAAATCTTCAATCTTGAGATGTTTGGAATCATATCTAAGTATTTGACTTCAAGTGGTATTCCAAAGTTTGCTCTTGTTGGACTTCTGTTTATCATGTATGTTGCATGCGCCATTGCTTTTGTCTAGAGGTACGCTGGAAGGCTATAGTCATACAACATACTTTTTGCTCTCTCCATAATGATTCTGATGTTTTGATACTCCATTTTGCTAAGCATCCTCGCTTAGGTGAGTTCTTGATGGATCTGGTTCTCCATGCAAAAATTCTTGAATTCTATTGATGTATATTCTCCATCCCTATCCTATTTCAATATTTGGATTGGATGTCTTGTTTCAACTTCAATCTTTTGTTTGAATTCATGGAACTTGACCATAGTTTCACTTTTGCATTTTAGAAAATAGATGTAACTTTTTTGTGAGAAATCATCCATGAATATGATTGCATAACGAGATCTTCCCAATGATTCTTGTTGCATGGGTTCCATAATATCGGTGTGGATACATTGTCTAGGTCTAATCGCCCGAGTCTCCGAAGCCTTCGGAAAGCATTCTTAGTGTTGTCTTTTAGCCATGTAGCAGGGACAGATCACTTTTTCAACAATGAGCTTAGGTAATACAAGGACGTGTGGCATTTATAACAAATGATGTAGGCTAGGGAAACTTAAGTGACCTAGTCAACGGTGCCAGAGACTAATGACATTACTACTATAAGTTGAAAATGCTGCCATTTGATTTAGAAAACAATATAGTCCATTTGTGGGATCTTGTTTGCCTGATGCAACTATCTTTCCTTACTTATCCGTGATCCAGCACTAGCTACATGAGAACACGACCTTGCAGCCTAAGTCTGCAATGGTATCAACTAATACTAGATTCTTTGTCATACTAGGTATGAGCTTAACTGATTTAAACTTTATTACACCATCATCTATGGTTATAGTAGTTGAGCTAATACCGTGAATTGCATGAGATTCTCCTCCTCCTATCTTAATCTTTCTAGCCTCTACCCTAAAGGGAGTGTACGGATAGTCTAGCTTATAAGTGTCTGCAGCAACATGGCCTAATGCACCACTATTAAGATATCAAGGGCCATTGTCCCAGTAGTACAAGTCATAGTATGGACTGTAACTATCATCTATATGTGAGCTAAACATTTTTGCTAAGTTTATATAGATTGTATGTTTGTCATGATCTTAATTATGGTACATGTAGGTTTTTCAGGGCAGCTTACAATCTTAAGCAATGTGATCGGATAGGTTGCAGTTGTAGTATACTAGTGGTGGGCGCGAGTATATTAGAGGTCCTCTGCCGGGAAGTCCTTTGCCATGCATCGGCCAACGTCCCTTTTGTCTACAGATGTTTGTTTGTCTCTAAAAACTCACAGCTAGTGCCTCCTTATTACCAATTTGTTGATTACAATGTTGTTGCCAATGAGCTTCTGAGAGAAGACTTGAACTAAGTTTGTCAAATATCATATTAGGGTCGAAATGTGTAAGTGTTTGGATCAAGCTTTGGTAATCCATTTAGTACCATTTGATTGATGTTCTTGTCAATTAATCTCTCATCCATACTGCTCAAGTGATTCTTCAGCTCCCTCACCTTCTTTACGTATTCTTCAATCAAATTTCTTTCGTGCATACGGAGCGATTGCAATTGTCCCATCAACGTAAGTATTTGAGATTGGTCACCAAAATTGAATTGGTCTTTGAGTGCCTTCCATGCGACTATTGAGTTGGTGTGTTTTGTAATGAGATCTATAATATTGTCACATACAAATAGTAGCAATAATTGACATGCAAGGGTTTTTTTCCGCCTTAGTTGTGCTTCAGTCATAGCTTCTTCTTCTATCATAGTTAGAAAGTTTGTGGGACTCTACTTTGTTTTAGTAATTCACCATTGTCCCTCAGCACTCAAGACCATTCTCATCTTCAATGCCTATACATAGTAGTTTGACGCTCCCTTCAATTTGTTTCCCTCTCTGAATGCTACATTTGCTATCTTTGCAATCTTTTCTACGTAACTTTGTCTCTCAACTCAATTGTACTTTTTGTATTTCCACATTCAGGAGCAACGCTGTCGTGGTGAGAGGGATGCACTTAGAGAACACGCGAAGTGTCTGGCTGCTAGTTATTGTGATTTGATAGAGATTCTTCTAACATGTATCTTCTCTTGGTCTTCAAAGTCTTCAAACTCGAATCTTCACTCAATCTTCATCCATCCTATCCTATGGTGGCTCTAAAGGGCCTAGGTAAGGGTGTGTAATAAGAAACAAATTTTCGGACGGTGTCGGGTAATAAGAGTTTGCTTAGGGGAAACACAGGGTTTTTTGCTGCAACTAGAAGTGATTAGGTTTGGGAGCAAGTGAAAACAAAGTCAGGTCTTTGATTTATAACACCAAACTAAGAGAATACAATAGATGATAATACTTCAAGTGGAGGGAACTAAAGCTGTCCGTAAATAAATGGATGAACCATCAAGGTAAAAGAATAATCTTGAATACGCAAGAGTATGTATACAAGTATAGGTAGAAATACTTGTATTCAAATACAAACGTCTTTATACCAAATATACAATATGTATAAAAGTCGTGTACGTATAGTCGTACAATACAAGTATAAAATACGCATAAAATTCGTGTACGTATATACGTATAAATATGTGTATATGAATATGTAGAATACGTATATAATAGACCGTATATACACCGTATAAATATTAATACAAGTGTTTGTGTGGTTCTAAATGAAGTAGGAATCAAAACCGCAAGCCTTGAAACTCTTGAAGAAAGCAGCAACACTAAAATGGATGCTCCAAACACATCATAATCTCAAATGAAGTGTGTTATAAGTTTTTGAAAAGCTAACAACACCATCTACTCTTCCTCCAAATTTCAACAGAATCGAACTTACAAGTCATAAGTTATAGTCTTTCAAAGTTGGTGCTCCAAAATCCCTTGGCAACCGAACATGCATACACCTTGTAAGACATAAAATGCTCAAAAACGCTCCAAATTGCTTGATATTTGAGTCTTTGAAAAGCTTAAAGTATCATAAAGATCTCCTCCAAAACTGAACTCAAAATTCCAAATACTCCTCCTTCTATAGCACCCCAAACTTAAGCACTTCAAATTTGCTTGGCAGCTGAATGTACATGTGCTAGTTTCGGCCACAAAATGTTCAATAATACTCTAAAACTCTTGAAACTTGAAAGGTTGGAATCCTAACTTGCCTTAAAACTCTACACCAAATGTTCAATTCCAAATTCCACCCTACCTAAGTTCTATGACACTCCAAATTCAAAACTAAAGTTTGTAGAAGCGGTCTCTAACTTCATCTCCTTCTTCCTATCACTCCTTCACATTTCTGTCTATAACTTTTGTTTCACAAACTCAATTTACAAGTGTGATAGCTTTTTGAAAAGCTAACAATAAGACCTACACTTCCTCTAAATTTCACTTGAATACAAGAAATATTGAGTCTGCAGGAGAGGCTCGAAGTCTCCACTTCTCTAATCGGATAGCAGCAGACCTTCCCTCACTCTTTTACTCATAACTTTCTCATAACAATTCCAAATCAAGTGAAACTAGTGCCAAAAGAAGCGCAAGAACAAGGTGTGCAACTCTGCCAAATCTCAAATCAAAATTCGTCTCCTACACAAAGCCTTAGTCGCTCGAAAATCACAGTATGCAAAAACTTTTTTCTTTTTCCATAACAACACACAAAAAAAAAAAGAGATGGAGGAGGAAGCTCCCTCCTTCCTTATCTCCTCTCCTAAGGACCACATCAGCCCATGACTTGACCCATAAGGCATCTAGAAGCCCATTGGTTGAGGTACTACTCCCTCTTATCTCCACTACATCTTCTATTCATTTACTAAAATCTTAGAAATTCAACTAGAAGGGAAAAACCAAGTAGGAAAAAAAAACCCTTCTCACAACTTATTGTAGGAACTTTAGAACAAGTTAAGGTTCCTCTAAACTCAACATAAAAAAACATTGGAATACAAATCAACCGCTCTTAAAGGTATTTTAAGAGGAAATAAATGACTAAACATGTAAAAACTCAAGGATTTGAAGAACTACTTCGGAAATGAAACTAGCCCTCCGTTGACTACTCAAATGACTGAGTTGCCCTTGAAGCCAAAGGCGATGCCCAACTTCACTTGAAATGCGACTAACCATCTGCCTTTCAGCGTTATTCTCAAAACGTCCTTCAAATATCATTTGATGATCTCCAGAAAGCGTAGATTCAGCCTCCAAAACAATAACCAAGGCCCTGGTATCAAGTTGAATACTTGCAGCTGCAAATTGAAAATTACTTGGGTCTGGATCTGTTCGCGGTTGAACACAACGCTCAGAAGGCTCAACTTCATCACGTACACGACGTCTTGAAGTAGAAGGCAAATCAGGATCAAACAGCGGTTGAGATAATGGTAGCTCCCAATCCTCAAGATTCTGCGAATCCATCACTACAAATAACTGAATCCAAAATCAAAGCCTAAACAGGTTCTTCTAAACCAAGGAATGTAACCCATTCCCTTTATACAAAACTAATAGCTTCATTGAGAAGCTAATTCCAACTAACCAATCCCAAGTCAAATATTTATAGGTATATGTTTTTGTCTCAAAAGAAAACCTATGTAGAAATGGATCAAGGTACACTGCTTCGTTCATCTGATACCACACGATGCAACCATCAACGGTATAAAACCGTTGTGGGGCTAACAATCAACGCCAAGTTGCGGACTTGGCTGGTTGTTGAAGTCCCCGTTAGTTGTCGACTGGTTCCGGGTTCGAATACCATCGGGCCCGTTGAATCAATCTGAGCAGCGGCAACTTGGCACCGCTAGTGAAGGCAGGAAATAACCAGCCAGCCAGCCTCCTACTTCCCCTGAGCTAAGCGACAAGATGTAGTACAAAACCCAAACCGTGGATTTCTCCACGACCCCACCTTTTCTAACTCAATCCTTATACTCCATTGACGTTCTAAAGAGTTCTTTTCGTAGTTTTTAAACACCACACCTATTTACAACACGACAACGGGTAAAAAGGAAAAGCAGAACACGAGCTGCCGTTCGAATGATGGACTCCTCAACTTCAAATTCACCGGTCAACTGGTCATTAATCCAGCCTCACCAGTGAGAACGACATAAAATTCGACCATGTAGGTGATCAACCCCACTTCGTCGCCCACAGCACAAAAAGAGGCTAAGTTAGATACCCACTTAGCCTGCAAGAGGTTTACAATCCTCCAAATCTGGATTGGAAAAACAATAAAAACAACAACGGGCCTCCAAAACTGGTCAGGAATAACAAAGCCACAAGCCATAGTACATGGCTAGGTCCTCGGCATGTACGGCCCTTGAATCTTCAAGTCTTCAAAAGAACCCCAAAGAATCCCAAAGAATACTAAAGAACTTCTCCTCCCACTAGTTGCGATCTTTTTCCTAGTGTCACAGATGGCCTAAGTCTCCAAATGCTTAGTGTAATAGCATTTTGGAAATATAATTTCACAAACAAAACACCCTCTAGATCTACATTCTATCCAAACTACTGTCCAAAAGTTATTAGAGTGCAAAGTAGAGGTTTCTTAAATCCTTTAGCAACCAACTACTACCTCTAAATTTTTCTATAACTTTTGAACTACAAATCCAAATTGCAAGTGTACTAGAAATTTAGAATCCTAACACTAATATCCACAACTTCAAAAAGTTTCATAAGAAACTAAGACTCTGTTCAAAAGTTATAAAAGAACAAAGTATCGGATTTCTAAACTATGAAGGCAGCCCACCTTCCTATCTTCTATACTCCATAACTTCTTCAATAAGAATCCAAATCAAGTGAATGAACTCATTATAGATAGACAATTTTTCAAACTAACTCCACAAGAATTATCAAGACCTTATGAAAAGCACACACCAAGTTGTGGTCGCTCCAAGTCACGGCCTTTCTGCTTCCAAACTCCAACTTTCCTTCAGACCTTCAACTCCTCATAACTTTCTCTTCCAAACTTCAAATCAGATGAGTGATGACGTTTTGAAAATATATTACAATGATATACACTTCTTCCAAATCTCAAGATAAGATGCAAAATACTCCAAAAGTTATGGCTCAAAGAAGCCTCTATTCTTCTCAATGGAAGGCCTTGGGTCCTCTCAACTTCAAAACTCTATAACTTTTGATTCACAAGCCCAAAAACAACTTGCAAGAACAATTTGGAAAGGTCTCATCACAAAAAATCAGATGCCAAAGTTTCAATTTCAAAGGTTCAATTCTCAATGAGCTACATCAGCCTAAAATCTCCCTCTCAAATCAACAACAATACTCTCAAACTCCAACTCCCTATTAGATAAGATTCCTCTCCTCCACCTTTTCCTCCCCATCTAAGGTGAGAGGTAGGGGCACTTCAGCCCATACTCCTACCAAGGTCCACCAAACATTCTAACCACATCCCCATTTACACTCACTCCAAACTGTAGTCCTCTTTTAATTAAAATTATAATCCCAATTTCACTTCTAGCAAATACAATCACTCACTGTGATTTCAATAAACATTCAAAACATAACTTTAAGAACTAAAACTTAACAAATATCAACTAGAGGTAAAAAACAAAGTTTCAATCAAAGCTTTACTCCATTTGAAGAAACTTGAGAATGCGTTTGACAGTAGCGATAACATATTCTACACGCTTAGCCTTTGTCAAAGGGTTGACATGCCCTTCCAACCATCGTTGGTAGCCACGACTACCCTCCACAGGTCGAGCCATACAAAAATATTGGTTCATGTTCTTGCCTTCATAACTCGCCTTGAACATCACTTCACGAGTGCCTAGTTCAACACATCCGACTTGAAGTAAGATCACCAACGCTCGAGCTTCAGCATCTAGATTATCGTGCCATCGCCGCTCCACACGAGGTTGTTTTGGTGGTCAAGATGGTCCGGCTTCTTCTCGAGGACGTCTAAAATCTCGCGGCAAAAGAGGTTGATCTAGCAATTGTAAAAGTAAAAGCTCAAACTCAACGTCCGGTTGAGGCTCTTCATCTTGAAACTCAAAACCCCCCCTCCAATTAGACATTTGAACTACAAAGTAGATAACAAACTCACTAATAAGGTTGAATGAAGGTTTAAGGCAAACCCATCTACTTATATATCTTTACATGACAACGTCACCTTCAAGTTTCTCAACCCATGGCTTCACTATGAAGTTATTGAACAAAAGATATAAATAATAATATATTTTTACTATATTTACTGATTTACAACATGACAACGCTCGACTGATGACCCCTTGGCTTGGACTTCTCTCTCAAGTTTAGCCTATCAGACTCAATTTGATCTCTCTTTCTCTCATTCTGCTAATCTTCTTCACAATGATTCCTCTCTAACCTCGCTCTGATACCATATAGTAAATTTTCTCAAATTGCTTTATATAATCAGGTCAAAGATGACCTATAGTTATATACAAGCAAAGGAGTTGCGAGTGCGCACCCCACTATGTTAGTTATTTAAGTCACTAAAAAGATCACAAGTTAACAATCTTTTGTATAGGTGAGGTTGATTTACAATAATGAAGTTCTAACAATCTAGTGGTACAAATGGTGGATGAATGAGAGTTTAGATTTAAAGATTTTGGAGCATTCTTGCAACAAAAAAAGCACAAGGCCCATGAAATTTTTGCACAAACACATACAATGCATGAGAAAAATGTTGAAAACAATACTCTGTAAAAAAAATCAAGTTTTAGAAGGGTCATAATTTAGAATTATAAACAAGCTCCAGCTCCTCAATAGGGTGTTCTTGGCAACCACAACAAATGAAAGTTTAGAATCTAAAATTCTAAGCCAAAAATACAAGCACTAATTGAAGTCAAGACTGACTAGAAAGAGTCTTCTAAGGTCAAAGGAAGCTACCTAATTGGTTCAAATTGGTGTTGCAACTTCTTGTGACATAAATGGATTATCTAAAATCAAATTTTATTCATGTCTTAAAACTAGTTAGCATCTCCAATATTCTATCAAAAATAAAGTGAGCCGAATATAATTAGGATCATATAGGAGCCACATAGCAAGGCCAAATAGGAGTGAATTAGCTTATAATTTGTCAAAATATGCTTTTATCTCTTGTCTAAAACATCGTCTCTAAAAGAAAGAAGATGATTTTTAATAATATTAGACTAATCAAGAAACTTCTAGACAATATCATAAAGAGAATCTTCTCCATAATTTATATGATCATGGTGACTCTAGAAGAACCTCACTATGAATCACAAGGAAGATTATTTTTATGATATCTTCAAAAACTCAAAAAGTTTCCTCAAAAAATCTACTTATAAAGAAAACCTTGCTCAACAATTTTATAGGGTGTGTAAAAATACAGAAACAATAGAAAAAACATTAGTGGCAACTATTCTTGGTTCCTATCACTACCACCACCTCCTCCTTTTTCATTCTCAACAAAATCCACTCGAAGTTGTTGTCCATTGATCTCATAACCTTGAAGATTTGACAAGCACTTAAAGCAGTTTCCTCGTCCCTATACTCACAGAATCCATATCCTTTTGGTTTGCCAATTTCTCTATCAAGTACCAATCTAATAACCATAGAGGAATACATTAGAATGAATGAAAAAAAGGTGGAGGATATGGAACAGTATATTCATATTGTATTAGTCAACAAAATTGTACTACTATAAACTCCTTTAGATGAGACAAGAAAACCTTGCTAAAATTACAATCTAATACAAATTACCATATATGAATGTGAATCACCATAATTCAAAGAATCAGATCATTTAGGTAGAGATTTATTACTAATTTATAATTGCATATAGATAGGAATAAGTTAAAAAGAACAAAAAAATGCTATGATTTCAAATAACCTATAAACTAACAAGTATAAGCTATTGTGCGTATTAGTGAGAGCAACAACCAAATCATATTGCATGATGGGGCAGAAGAACTTGAAGAAAAGAAACATACGAGGAAACATACCTAAAAGTTATGATAGGGCCAACTTCTTCACAAATATGTACTAGTTGATCTTCTATTGCATTGTAAGGTATATTTCCAACTGGCACAAAATCCAATAATCCTTCAGTGCAAGAACATCATTGGTTTTCAAAAAAAAATAAACAACAATGTGAAGAAAATAGGAAGACAGACATTAGTTAAAGAAGGTCAGGATAGAAGATAAAAACTACAAGAAAATCCAACACTACTGCAGTAGGTAGAGTTTCTCCATCCAATTACTAATGTATGCCTTTACCCCAATAAAATTCCATTGTCACTCTCAAGTTCTTTGGTACAAGTTAACAACAAAAATTCTATAAAAGTTTGTTGCAGTTTTGTTGCAGAGCAATGGAGGCAATGGTGGTGTGCAATTTTTCAGCTATGTGATAAAGAAGTCTACAACTTTGTCATTGAAATCAATAATTTTGCAATAAAATTCTTCAAGAAACTGCTTGCTGAAATGGAATGACAATGCTCTAAAAGTTTTATTCTAGCAACAATTTTGCAACAACACAACCATTAGGTAGCCTATGATTGCAGTCAAAGTTAGTTGAATTGTTCATTAACAGTATATAAGATAGAGCATGCAATAATACTTCCCTTGTGAAACCTAACAGCTAAGCCAAAGCATCTCCTAGTATGTGATTGTAAAATTAATTCAAGCCTTCAAACTTAAGATGTCAGACATAAAACTAGAATGAGGATCAATTGCATTTGTTTCACCTTCATGATTCAAAAAACAAACCACCTTCAAAATTTTAAAAACATTCACACCTTCTAATGCAACCATTGCGATTGCCTCTAGATGCAAACTTGCGTAGAGACATTGCTATCATCAATTAATTATTAACTACGACATTGACTACCTCAAAGAAGAAGAAACTTCAAGAAATTTTCAAGAAATTTTCAAGAAACAATTGATGGCAAAAAATAGGGATACTATCAAGTGTCTACAGATGTGTGGCTTTCCAAATTGAACACAACCAATTTAATTGAACACATTGGATTTCAAAATGTAATAAAAAAGAAAATAAGAAAAATCATTGATCAAAACAATTCACTTCCTATATTATCAAACAATATTTTGAACTCCAAATGCATCAAACTTATTTGGAAAAAAATGTGAAATTAAAAAAAAAATTAAAGAAAATAAAGATAAAACCATCATTTAGTGTACAAATGCAATGTAAAGAAATCAAAGGAAAAAACATAGGTACATGAGTGTCACTCATGCATACTTTTTCCCTTCTAATTCTTTACATTGTATGAGTGAATAAAAGTTTGTATGAGTGACACTTATGTTGCATATCTTCATTATAAGGGAAACTCTTTTCTAATTTTGTAGTCCAATTTTTCAACATTTAGAGGTAGCAAAGACAAAGGTGGATGTAAAGGTGAGACAGAAAAATGATTTAGGGAAATGTTGGTTTGTGAAATGATTTAGGGAAATGTTGGTTTGTGAGTATATGTGTGGAAATGAAATTTCTTTTTTCAATTAAATTTAGTTAAGGTAGAGGCTTGTTTGAAAAGTTTGAAATTCACTTCAAACACCCGGTCTGAAATTTATCCATAACTTTTTATTGGAGACCTGAAATCTCAAACGGATTTTTGGAGGTGGAACTTCATTTGATTTTCCAACTAATCCTAGTTAAAATGTTTTTGAAAAAAATTAATTTACTATGCCTAAATCCGGTCTGAAAATCTAGTTTTTAAATAATTTCGGAATTCACTTGGTTCTCCTCCTCCTCCTCCTCCTCCTCCCCTAACACACTTATCCCATATGTATTGGTAAATATTTTACTGCTTTGTATATATTAGCCAACAGTCATGTTCTTTGACATGTGTGTTGGTACTTGTTGGGTGCTTAAATGGCTTGATCACTTGTTGTATTTGCTTAGGTGGCCTTGTAGAGTTGTTGTTTGCTTAGGTGGTTGTGCCATGTCTCCTCCTTGTTGAGGAGATTGTGCTATGTGGGTGGGTGTGCTTACTCGGCAATTTTCTATGCTTAATTTTGACATGGCATATGCCACGTGGTAGCCTCTAAGTAGTCAGACCCCTTATGTGTAATTTAAAATTTTGAAGTTATAGAATGTCCGAATTGACAGAACTCTGTCATGTGATTGATAGAATTTTGTCAATGGAGTTACAAAATTTTGTCAAAGAGGTGACCAAATTGACTTGAATCAGCCCCTTCTAATTAACAAAGGAATTGACAAAATTTTGTCATTTTTTTGTCAATTCGACCACAATTCTCCTTGTAGTGCACGTGCGGACAAAACTTTAGACCCCCTATATACTTTTTGAATTTTAAATAAAATGGAATGAAAAAAATATGAGTATATTTTCCTACTTTGAAAGTTTATGTTTTGAATTATTAGACACTTGACAATGTCCCTCCTTTTTGCCATCAATTATTATTTATTAATAATAATTAGTTACAAATTTTTGAAGTAAAAAGATACATTGTAGAACTGAAAAATAACTTTTACACACCTATATTATATAAGAAAAATTTGTCTAAAAAATGAACAAAAAAATCCTAAAAATAACTCTCTATTGAAAGTTCATTTTGAATTGAATATTGATGCAATGGTCATCTAAATGTGTTCTCTAAAATATTTGAGTTAAAAAAACATGCCATTTTATTGCATTTTTAACCTCTTCTAGAAATCATTCCATATTTTATTTGAGTTTGAAATTTTGGGAGTAGAATCCTATAGTCATTAGTAAACAATGCTCAAAATTTGAAGTTACAATTATAGTTTATTAGAAACGACTTGTTCACACATGGTTTGTTGTAGTAGAACTAAGTGCACCTCCAAGGATTGTAGGAGGATGTTGAATGGGTTGTACCTTGGGTGCTTGCAATAATGATAGTGAGAGGTTTTGTATTCCATTTAGATTGGTAGATGTTATTAGTAAATGATCATATTTTTGGCATTTGATTTCGATGGCTTATGAGGAGAATCTATCAATACAAAATATGAATTGAATAAATAGGATGGTATGTTGGTTTGAGAGTATTGTAGGATGTGTGCTTAGAGGAATTGGATGCATATTATGTTAGGGCATAATAAGGCCTTAAGATATGTAGTTGTAAAAGTTTTTGTGTATGCAAAGGTACAACCAATTTAAGACTATTTTGGTTTGGAGGTTGTCACCAAAAGCTCCCACATTCATAAATTGGAGATATCATGATGTGTTAGGCAATAGAATAAGCTTACAAAGTTCTTGTCATGCTTTGATGTGTCATATTCTAAGGGCATTTGTACACATATTCATTAAAAGAGATTTAGGGCTTCTAAAGGGTTGTGAAGTTCCCGGACTATTGGGAACTTGGGAATTGTGCCACAACAACAACGTGACAACAACCTGACATGGCCGAGAGATTGACACATCAAAAAATATTATTTTATTTATTTTAATATTAATTTTAAAATATTAATTTTTAAACACTTTTAATTAATATTTTAATATTTATTAATATTTATTAATTATTTAAATATTATGATTGTGGCACTATTTATAACAGCTAGGAGAACAAGGATGAAACAACCCTCCCAGACCCTTAAAACTCCTCTAATGTCCTACATCTATATTTTATCTTGAAATATGAATTTATAACCACAAATTTAAACATTATAAAAATTCAATTTGTATATTTTATTTTGTAATTGTTTATGAATGATTAATTTTGTATTTATTCAAAGTATAAAAAATTTAGATTTTGTGAAAATTTAAAATTAATATGAAGTTTTGAAAAAAAGAGAAGAAAATTCATATCAAGTATTTTATACAATTCATTGAAAATCTAAAAAAACAAAACATAGGAGTATATCATTGTATAGAACATCATGTGAACTAACATTATGTATCATATTATAACTAGAAAATCAAAAAGCCCATGGATTTTAGTCCAGTGTTCAAATTGTAATGAAATTTCAATTTTGGAAAAGTTTCAAAATAGAGTTGAAAAAAGACCTAATAAACTTCAATTTTTTTAGTTGAACTCAATTTCAAAAACAATAATTTGTATGGCTAAATTCCAATTAAAAAATAGAGCTAGAAGTTGTCAAAGTACATTATAAAGTGATTCATTTTTAGCTATTGGCTTTTAGAACAAAATCTTCATAGTCTAAATGATTGGATTTTGATGTTGCACATGTTTCAACCAAAGTCTATAAAAAATAGATTAATATCATCTAGTTTGTATTGGTACTTGAAAGAATATTTGAAGTATCTTTATTATCTAGGCACCATGAACTGGCACACATGGCTCCTTTGGATTAACCCACAAAAGACACAACCTCCACATAACCAAGGTAGGCACCTAAATGCTAAAATTATTGGACGAATAGGTACATTCTTTGTTTCTACAATGAACAGAAATAGTGAAGTCATCCATCAAACACTTTTGGTCTTCAACATCCTTACAAGGTTATCTCTATGAGAATGTTGTGGACACCAAGTATTCAATGGATGATAGAAAATCCTTCTATGTAGGACAAAAATGCAAATGGTGATCCTTGAGATTTTGTATAGAAAAAGGTCTTATATAGTAGTTTGATTTACAATGAATGGTCTTGGTTTTTTTTACCCTTAAATGTCAACAAGAATATCTTTTGTCCAATGGATGGCAGAGAATCCTTCTAGTAGGATAGAAGTGCAACTATTCATCCTCGGAATTTTGGTGTGAAAAGGGAAGGTCTTCTACAATAGTTTGACTTCCAATGAGTGCTTTTGCAATTTTTAGAGTGAATGATTCACATGGTAACCAAAGGGATGAATTCCACAGTCAATAATTTGTCCTTTAAAGGTTAAGCAAATGATGCACATGATACCAACAAAAGATGATTTCTACGGTGAAGAGCCCATTGTTTTGGAATTAGCTTTAGAAAGAGACACCTCCTATGACTAAAATGCACTAGTCACCAAAATACTTTGATTATTGAACTAATAGGTGCATCCTTTGAGGTCCAACCCATTTTCAACTACTACCCCCATTTCCAATCTATAGGTTGCTTTGTTTTCATGAAGTTGTGGTACAATTTGGAAAGCAATTTTGGCACATTATGATTGGTTGTAAGGATGTCAATATTGCAACAAGCCCTTGGTTGATTTTGCAATCAACTTATGGTCAAAAATAGAAAGGTCTATATCACCATTATAGTTGAAGAGAATCTTTTTAAGAAATTCATAGTAATAACATTTCGTATAATAAAATTCTAGAAAAATATGCAATCCTTTCAAACTCTATTTCTATACATGGGAAAATTCTGCACTCAAAAACCTACCCCCCAAACATGCACAATTGTTTAATCCTTAAACAACAAGCTGGACACCATGGAAATCATTAATTTGGGTATAGTGTGAATTGTTGGCTTTAAAAAATCCCAAAGCATTCATTGTAAGTCAAACTACCATATATAAAACCTCTCTTTTTCATACAAAATTTTGAAGATGAATAGTTGCACTTCTATCTTGTACACAAAGATTCTTCATCATTCATCAACCTGAAAATGTCTACAACATCGTTTATAGATTAAGTGGTTAGAAATGGGTCAGCTAACCTTAACCCTTAAACGTCGAGGTGGACATTTTGCATCTCATGGACTAGTGTCAGGGTTGCCACAGTCAAAACAAAAGTAAAAGTAATTTTCTAATTTTTTAGAACCAAAAACAACTCAAAAATGCATAACTTTCTCACCGTGATTCGGAATGCCATGAAACAAAGCTCATGCACCCCTCTTTGCCGAGAGCTTTCTGATGATACCGAGCATGCGACCGGGGCATGGTCTAGGAGATCTCAACATGACAAACAAAAAAACAAAACAAAACAAAACAAACATCTCTTCTATTAAGACAACATGTTTGTTTTATTTTGTTTGTTTGTTTTGTTTGTTTGTTTTGTTTTGTTTTTCACATTGAGATCTCCCGAACCATGTGTCCCTGGTCGCATGCTTGGTACCGTCGGAAAGCCCTCGGCGAGGAGGGGTGCACGGGCTTGGTTTCGTGGCATTCCAATTCATTATGTGAAAGTTATTGAATTTTGAAGTATTTTTATGAACTAAATAATTAGAAAATTAGTTTTACTTTTGTTTTGACTATGGCAACGGCACAAGACACATGTACTTGGTACCGTTGGAAAGCCCTCAACAAGGAGGGGTGCACTGGCTTGGTTTCGTGGCATTTGGAAGTACAGCATGAAAGTTATGCATTTTTGAATTATTTTTTGTTCTAAAAATTAGAAAATCACTTTTTCTTATATTTTGGTCACAATTTTGGTATCATCGGAAAGCTCTCGGCGAGGAGGGGTGCATAGACTTGGTTTCGTGGCATTCCAACTCACGGTGAGAAAGTTATGGATTTTTGAGTTGTTTTTGGTTTTAAAAAAATTAAAAAATTACTTTTACTTTTGTTTTGATTGTGGCAACGCCACAGGGCACTCTAGTCTTGTCTTAATAAAAGAGATAACAAATGATCTCTATGTAGGACAAAAGTGCAACTATTCATCCTCGAAATCTTGCAAGAAAAGGGGAAGTCTTCCACAGTAGTTTGTCTTGCAATGAGTGCTTTTATAATTTTTTAAGGCAAATGATTTCCAAAGTCACTCCGTCGTCCTTTTTAAGGGTTAACACTTCTTCCAGATTGATTGTAATATACGGAGTCATAAATATGGATCATCTGTTCCAGAAGTCACCGTCAACTGTCGACAATGCAACCCGGGACTTCATCCCAACGTTGTTGCTCCTTCATAAAATGGTCACGATTCCAGTGGTCCAATTAAGAACCATGATTGTCAAACACAGTACTCAATTCAACACGCAAAACAGGCCAGTGATGGGCGCTCAAGTACAGCAAATAAAGACTCACCTAAATCACAGGATTCAAAACATAGCATGCCCCAACACCAATTAAAGCAGTAAACCAAAGATATAGGACACAAAACAACTGAGACTGATATCATGAACAGGTGATTACAAAAGGCAAAAACAAAGCACGTGCAGCTGCACATGCATTTGGCATTATATTTCATATTCGTTTCCGAAAGATAGTAACAAAAAACCTGTAACTGTACATCAAGTGAAAGAATGGTTACGAGTTTGGTCATTTTTTTCATAGTCAAACGATCAAAAAAATTGCACTTTGTGCACATGATATATCCGCAGCTGATGTGCTGTCGGTCTTCTTCTCGAGCCGATCTCGACTAAGAAGCAGCCAAATGGAGGCCAGGCTTCTCTCTACAGATCGCTTGCAACACTGTTAACTATAACTGTACAGGGTTTTTTCTGAAGGCAACCGAATTCTCGCTCAAAAACCAATCTACGAAATCAGTTGTAGATCGTTCACCCACGATTATGATACAACATCCTCCCACACCTTTGCACCCACGTTCTAACCTTGTCAACCAACTCACTACGGCTGCCAGAAAAAAAGAGTCGCTAAATTGCTAATATAAAGTTTATCATCACCAAGTCCAGAGTTTCTTACGGAAACGAGAAGACGAAGCGGAAAAAACTCAAATGCTCAGTCGCATTTGAATGCTTAGAAATAAATTAAACCCTCTGAGGTTCTTACATACTCCAGTTGGTCTGGAACTCGGGGTCATAATCGTAAGCTTGACCGGCCTTCACAAATCTCCCCTTCACTCTCTTGCGAATATCTGCTCGGGCTTTACGAGACTCGTAGCGAATCTTCTTGCCAAACCTGTTCAAACAGAAAATGTAAGTCGTTGATAATACCACAGCGATTAGGAGTCTATTCCCATTTCCACCAAAAATATAATCGAAGTAGAAAATCTACACCACTTGTTGACGATATAGTTTAGAGTGATAATGATTTTTCAACTTTGACAGTTCATATGACATACCAGAAATGTCCGAAAATTGTGCTCTTCTCGATTTCAGATTACAAAACTTCCTGACATCAAAGCAAAATTTATCTGAACTACAGCACGTGCCTCCTTTTGGAGGTAGACTCTATGAGACAGACCCGTATAAAATGAATTGAACACCAAATGAACCTGTGCGACGATTCAGAAGTAGATGGGTGGAAAAGGACTTTAAGCACCTGCGGATTTTCTTCTTCTCCTTGTAGCGAAGCATGGCTGAGTCCCGAGCTTGAGCAAAAGTTACACCATCTACACTGCCAGAGCCCAGAGACGCATCTCCACCCGTAGTGTGCAGCATGGTGGATGCTGCGCTACATTCTACGTAGTCACTACTATCCCCACTGACGTTGGAAGCTGTCAAAGACAGACTTGAGTTCTCTCGTTTCGGTGCAAAAGCCACATCCATACTGCTCATATCCATGTCATCCAAAGCAGTTCGCCCCAACCTTGGAGCTTCTCCTTCGGCTGGGCCGGGACCCAACCCCAACCTCACTAATTGATCCTGGAAGTTGGACTGGTCGTTATCCTGCACACAACCACCAAAACAGGTCAGTGTTTCATAATGCCAATCAATACCGATGTGTTGACATTCCCTTGGTTAAGAGAGAGAGGATTACAATTCATACATAACATTCTAAGACAGTGCAGCATGGGACCCTAGACCCAAGAATATAGGATAAACGAAAGGAATCATCCTCAATGTGAGCCAATGAAGTTAGGCTCCGTCATCCTTCTGGAGGAACATTCTTTCCTGGATACCTGGGTATCTCTTTAATTTAAAATTGAGAAATTCTACAAATGGTGAAGAGTGCCACGATGTGTTTAATATGAGCCTTCTAAGGGCTCACAAACGAGAAAAAACTTACGGGATCCAATGCATTCCTAACTAGTCCAGAAGAAAGTGGTAAAGTTGCCTTAAGACACTAGGCTTGGCATTACGTCATTTTAATTTGTGAAGAAAAATGCTTGTAGAATATCGAGAAATGTAAGTAAGTTGAAAGAAACGTACATTAAGAGGTCTGAAAAGCTCTGCCTCGGGTATGCTTTGCATGAGCGATCGCTCAAGGTCACCAGCAGCAGTTCCATCCTGATCCAAAGAAGGACAGCCGGGGAAAGTGGCTGCAGTGGGTCCTTGAGTGCTAGAAAAGATGTCCTCGTAGTTGTCGAAGGACAGATTGACATCGGACATGTTGAATCCAGAACACAAATCACGCTCCTCATCGTCACAAATCCCTACATCCTGCATGTTCTGCCCCCACAACTGACCGCCAAGACCCCACGTAATGAGCCACCAAACAAATTTTGTGGTCCAGACTAAGCGACAGTTCCAATGTAGAAACTTCTGATTTCCCATGATGATGAGAAATGAACTAATAGCATTACATTTCAAGCAGTGAATTTACAACGAATGGTTACAGAAACAGTAACATTCTATTATTGCCAAATACTAGACTACTAAGAATTACTAAGACTATACTGGAAGAGACGTGTGAAAACTCTACATTCCTATTTAAGGTAGAGACACTGCCGACTAGGGGCTTATTATCAAATGTAAAGCAGGTGAAAAAATGGAAGTAGATGCATTAATATGTTTGTTAAGGGAAACTCTGTTGCGAACTAAAGTGAGTTGCACCTGATTAGCCTGACTGATAGAGTTGTTACGCCAGAAAATGTCTGCTGCGGCGCCACCAGCTTCAGGCTCCACCTTGACTGGTTGCGCTTCAGTCAGTCCAGAACTCTCCACAGGACGAGAGCTTTGTGCAGGCTCCTGGACGTTGGCCACAGATTGTGGCTTTACAGGGAGAACTGGCAATGTAGAAGCTTTTGTGCTTCGAGTTGGATCCTGAGCTTGCAGCTTTTCCAATTGTTGAAACACTGCCCTTTCATGCCCCTGCACTTTCTGTCTGCCCATAGCTGCGGTGCTGGCAGCCATTCCTTTCTGAAACGATTTACAACCAATAATTAATATCAAGAAAATGTGTGTCCAAATACAAACCGTAGCATTAAGTCTAATAACTTTCTCGAGCCTCTCATCTCTATAGTTCAAAAACAGACTAAACGAATAGGAGCCATTACCTAAAAATTGAACCAACATTTTTACCCTTTACACCAGTTTCATGACACCCTTCTATTTCAAGTCAGTAGTTGAGTCGTTGATTTGCAAGTCAGTTGTTGAGTTTCTCTAATCCATTGCTGTGCAGCTAAGAGGTGCTTCGTACTGATAACTCACTAACACTATCTGCACTCACGTCCATGTGGCGTAGTTACCAGAACTACCACCAAAGGAATCCTCATCCATATTGATCTCCAAACCGAAGTTCCTCTTCTCTATTGTAATAGATTACACCCCAATCTTCTGAAGTCTACAACAATTTAGAGTTCGATAGAACCCATTGTCACCGCAACTCTCGCGGCACCCGACCACTATTTTTCAATATCACCACTTGCAAGAAGACACATACCACCTTTCAAGAGCACTTCCCGAAATTCAAAAAAAATAAGGATTGCAGTGGATCATATTCAAGAGTGATTCTTACATGTACTTGCACATCGAAAATACAAAATTAGTTTAACCGTTGGTACAATGACCGCAGTGCATCATCCTCAACTTTGATTCACAAGAGTTTTCTTATAACACACCCACACGACACTGCTTTCATCATTGGTAGAAAGATTGCAGTGGATAATCTTCAGGAATGGTTCTTACGCAAGTGCAGTTTGCACACATATCCACACAGCAACAGTTTCACATAGAGCAGATTGGTCATGTACCTTCAATGGCGGAGGAGGCCCAGGCCCAGACATGTTGGCTCCAGCGGCATTCAACACCGCCCTCACATGCTTCTGCGGGTCAGAATCCTCACACGCCCACAACGTAGCGAGCTCCGTCGCGGAAGGGCAGCCAGTGAAACATTCGAAGCCGTGGCGCTTGTGCGCTGCCGTCCCCAATGCGGCGGCGTGCTTCTCCACATCACAAGCTTGGCACAGAGACGAGTGGCACGCGGGGCACCGCAGCGCCGCAGGTCTCGTGTTGCAAGCGTGGCAAAGGAGAGTGCGAGGGTGACGCTCCGCAAGGGCGTTGGCGCCGTGGACGTGACGGTCGCAAGGGAGGCAGAGACGGGCCGAGTCCGCGCGACAGTAGACTGTGGCACGGCCTTCACCGCAGAACTCACAGGACGCCTCCATCTCGGGATACTCGGGGTACTACAATCTACACTCTGCGCAAGCATTCCAATGGTGGGTGTCAATGATTTTCCTTTAAAACTATGTCATTGGATTGCTCACATCTTCTCAGCCGTTCGTGAATGCAAACACACACTCGTAGCGGCGTTCAATGATTCTATTTTAAGACTGTATCATTAGACTCCTCACATCTTCCCTTCTTGACACTCGCTAATGCAAACACACACTCGTAGCCGCGTTTTGTTGCGAGCCCTTTCGAGAAGCAGTCGTTTGTTCTAATGCTGTCAAGAAAGTCTTGCGCTATATCCTGGAAAAGGCTGCTATACTCTTTAAGTTTTCTCGTGAGGGACTGCTCTATTTCAGGAATTTCTCAGAGGCAGAGTCTCACAGATTCCTTCACGAGAACGCTATGCACCGTCGCACGTTGTTTCAGTCTCTTAGTCTTGTTTCAGCCTCTTAGTCTTGTTTCAATATCTGAAGGGGTTTGCTTTAGTGATATGCTTCAAGAACGGGACGGGTACTCACCTTATTTTGGAACCCACACTAAGTAGATTGACGACTGTAGTGCGCTTTCATGGGGCTCATACACCAACACTTCCGCCTTGTGCAGAATACCTCAAGGAAATGGAAACGAAATAGAATGTCAGTGTCTGTGCAAGTAAGGCTTGTTTCTTCGCTACCAGGCATTAAACAGAGAGCCTCAACTACGTTACAATATCACCGGCGACGAAGCTTCTACGGTTGCATACAAAGCTAATTTTCAAGCACACAAAAACCAACCAAGATTTCAGAGTCAAATCATACACACAAACCAATTTCGACTTCCCGACCATCTGTGAAGTTCAAGAAAAGTCTCCCCAGACACAGAGTAAAAGTGCGACTCACCTCTCGGAGTGTGCTACAACCTGCAGACAACACTACAATTATTCCTGTTTCGTTCCTCTTCAAAGTTCCACCAAATGTTACGATTTCTTCCTGCACCTGTGTCTCCCCCGTCTCTCGAGATCCAGCTCCACCTCAAACGTCGAAGTATCACCGCCAGGAGTCTCTTAATCTGAAAATTCACCGGTAACGAAAGCTTCCCGATCTACACAAGTGAACACCACCACCACCTACAAGGCAAACCGCCTTTGCAACTGACCAAGCTCTTCCACCACTCTACAGCTTGAATTCTACGCCGTTTTCGACACAACCCAGGAAGAGAAAATTTCTGACACGCCGGGACACGAGGGTCAGGAATCGACAGCGGATTCCGCAGTTGCGATGGATGGGCAAGATGGCTCGTCGTCGACGACGGACGAGAGAACTCTTCCCACACGGGAAACTCGCGGAGAAGGGTGGTGGTGCACAGTCGGATTGGGGATGAGGGGTGAGAACCAATGAGGGGGAAACACGGGGGTCCAGCATGTAGGCCAGGTGGAAGAAAAAGCGAGAGGGGCCTTTTCACACGGGCGGGGGTGGCGTGTGGAAACTCCGCTATAGGGATCAAATATCTGTGGTGAGCCCTGAGGGGGCTGGTGTGGGGAACTTTTATTAAAGTTGGGGATATTTATTAAAGGGCTGTTGAGGATTTTTTTTGTAAGTGCAAGTGCACACTTTCTACATGTATAGGGTGAACAAGTTTTTTTATTGGGCCATTGAGTATGTGCAAGGGCTTATTCAAGAAAAAAAGTAGGGGTGAATGTTTACTTTGCAACATGTGAGTACATATTAAAATTGGTCAAACTTTGTAGAAAAGACAAAAGAAATTGTAGAATTTCATATGGACATGTGCATATTTTGGACAAGACAAAAATTGGAATTGTTGTTGTTTGGCAAAATTTTAGAGAGAGGTATAGGGAAGCAACCTTCCTTCTTCCGGAAATTAATCTATTTGTAATATATTGGACTTGAACTTTGAGGTTGCTTTTAGTTTGACAACAACGCAAAGCTACTTCTTGAAATGTAGCTTCTCACTCTACCTACGTCAAAGTGAAAAAAATTGGCATAAAAATTGGCAAAGGTAATTCCAACTCTAAAAAATTAACCTTAAAAATGTTTCTCTACTTTTGGCATAGCATATGGAAGTCTACTTTGAATGGCCATCTTAGATGCAAATTTGTGTCGTAGGTTCAGAAAAAGGAGTTCATATTTGCTAGCTCTTAAAGGACTCTAACTTTGTTTCATGAGAGTGTTTTCATAATTGCCATTTTATATTGCATTGAGAAAAATGAAGAAAGAAAAGGTTTAGAAAAAGTAAGTAGTTTGATTCTAGAAATATGTAGGTTAGTGGTCAAAGAAAAAAGAATAATTTTTTCTAACTTTTCCAAATCATAAGGTTCCATCCCTAAAACTTAAAAAAAAAAGTATGTCTCATAGCTTCTAGTGAAAGTTATTTTTTTGTGAAAATAAAATTGGAATATGGTTCTTTGGATTTGTTATAGATTTATTAACCCCTTCATTATGCTTTCACCGAAAACGCTCCAAAACTGCCATTTTTAGTACAAGTACAAAAATTTTGAAAAAAAACAATTGTTTTTGACACATGTAACCATAGGATCTTAGAGTATGCTGACTTGAGAACACGTGGTAAAAATTTCAGAAATTTCCACTGCATGGATTGCAAGATATAAGCATTCAAATTCACTGAAATCATTTTTTAGCCCTGCGGAAAAAAAAAGGGGGGGCAACTGCACTTCACAAGCTCACTTTCCTATGAAAAAATGTCCAAAATGGTGGTTACACTTTGGATTCTTTTTCCTAAACAGGTTGGTCACATGCTTGAAATTTTTCAAATCATTTGGAATTGTACAACATATAGGAAAAAAATAATAAGTAGACAATAGTAGAGAATGATTTGAAATATTAAATTGTCAAGGATTTAATTATGGAATTGAAAAATGTCAATCTCAATGGTTGAAATGTTTTTATAAACAATCTACTTCCTACAATTTTATTGTTTTCAAAAAATATTGAAAATTGAGTAAGATAAAGGACTTTAAAGTTTATTTTAGAGTAGAGAATCCATAACTACCCACAAATAAAAACTGCTCATAATTTTCATCTCATTAATCAAAATGGAATGATCCAAAGCTTTCCACATACATATAACTTTTAGAAAATCAATTTTAAATTTTTATTTTCAAAAAAATGATTTTTTCTTATGTGCATGTACTACCTAGCTAGTAAAAAAAAATATTTGGCCATAACTTTTTACTTGTATTTCCAAATGTCGTGAAATTTAATGTGTATGAAAGATATTACTTGTCCCCACCTTCTATTAAAAGTTCAACCTAAACTATGCAAATCTCTAGTTACATGTACCTGCCCAAAAATTCTATACTGCCCAAAAATGCATGTTGGTCCTTTAGAGGTTAAACAAAGGTAACTATTAGAATTCAAAGGTTTTTGGTGGATTGCCCGCATGGCCTTCATTCCTTCAACTTTTTTGGGGGGATATTTTGGGTGTACTTTTTTAATAATAAAAAGGTACAACCAAAACCTTAAAACATGCTAAAACAATTCCAAACCTTAAAGATGATTGTGGAGGAATAACTCAAATTCAAGAGGACCTTTGAATTATTACTCATAATCCCCTGGATTTTATTTTGGGGTCTTGAATGAACGGATTTTCAATTCATGCTTGATCAACAAAGAATTTAGAGATCATATTTTTGCACAAGAATTACAAATTAAAGAATATTTAAGAAGTATATTGATTAGCTCATCTTCAAAATAATTACATTATAGGTGGTCAAACCAAAAACTTATAGCAACATAAGAGGGGACTATTGGCTTGCTTTTGGGGTGCAAATGCAAATCTATTAATTTCCAACCCCATTCTAATGATAATCCAAAAATCATCCCTTCAAGATTGAGAAAAAATAAGTGAATCTTTTGACATGTGTTATAATTTCATGGTTCCATTCATAGAAATCATGGTGTTGTTTTGAAGCTCAACTCTAATCCTTCGATCCAAATTACAAATTCAACCATTTGGGACCAATCTAAAATAATTTCAAAATTCAAGCACTCACAAGGAGAGTTATTAGAATTCTAAACTTCCTTGACTTGGCCCTAAGAATATAGTTTCCTTCAGTAGAATTATCCTACAAAAAAATTCTTACTCCCTCTATGACCATTCGTTAAAATTTTGACAACGAATGAATACAAGCATGTCCCATGTGTACAAAAACTTCATTTTGATCATATTCATCTATTGTTTGTAAATCTTGTATAAGTCTCGTAATATTTCTTTAGTACAATTATTTTAAACAACAATCTATAAATTTTGTATAATTCAAAGAGCTAATGTTTTTTCCCCTCAAAAATACAAAAAAAATTCAATCCTAACAATGGACTTTCCATATGACTTAAAAAAAAAGATGATTTTCTTAAAGTCACTATAACTACATAACTTACCATTCTCATTTTAAGGGAAACAATTCTTATAATACTGTTGATATTCATACCAAAAACCATTTTTGAAGGACATTTGAATTTTAGGATTTAAATTTTATGGCTAATGATTGGTTAGTGCCATAAAAGATACAATTGTTTGCAATGGATGTAGTCTATCAGTATTTGTTTGCAATTTTTTGTTTAAAAGTCATCATTAAACTATTATTTTGAATTACACTATATAATACATTTCTTATTTATAGAAATTGGAATCCCAATCATTAGAAAAAAATTTAGGCTTCAAAAAAGCCACAAGTTCTATGGTGCAATTATAGAAGGAATATATATATATATATATATATATAAAATTTGATGTGTCACTACTAGTGCAACTTCAGAGTCACATTGGCATCATATTAGATTGATTATTTTTAAAATTTTAATTTTAATTTTAATAATAATAATAATATTTTGTATTTGCATTGCCGGAGGGCCAAAAATCAAAAGTTAGCATCCTTTTGCAAGGTTCATATTTTTTCTAATGTTGGCTCTTTAGAAGTTAACCTTAATAAAAAAAACAAGGATTTGTAAAGAGGCTCATTGCCTAAATGAAGATTTTTAGTGCACATGCAAGCACTCTCTAAAATGACCAATATCTTAAATTCTTGTATTTTGAATAAGTAACCATAGGATTATTACATAAGTCAATTTCAAACCACATCCAAAATCAACTTGATTTGACTACTATATCAAAAGATTACACAAAGTACAATATTTGAATTTGTGTAAGTCTTTGAGCAATACAATTTTTTGTCTCAGTAATTTGTGCCACTTCCTTCTGTAAAATCAATATTTTACACCAAAGATGAAGGAGCAAAGTTATTGGTAGAAAAATAAAGTCTATATGGAACATAATACAAAATAAAACCAACTTAGAATTTCATGATATATCTTTTGAAAGAGCCCCTTGGAAATCAATAAGGTTAGAATAGGTCTTGTAGAATTATTTGAGACTTCACAATTGAGATTAAATTTTTAAATCCTTCAAGATCAATTGGTCTTGTTGCATGCTATTGTTTCATTTGAAAAATAGGACTTATTTTGCTTTGAAATCTCCCCATCTAACATTGTACAATTATGCATGAAGGAAAATTTATAGTGGATTGCAAAAACATAAGAAGTTGTGAAACCTTTATTCCACTCTTAAAGTATGTTTTATTTTTTAATGCATTTAAACATGGAGTGACTTGAAATTTAGTGCCATGAGAAAAGGATAAAATTTCCTACATTCTTTGGAAAAAAAACTCTTTAATGAAAGCTCCACTCAAAAATTTCAATTCAAAAGTAGATGCAACCACACTAACTCTTATTGATCCATGCATCCACTTGGAAATACATTAGATGCAAGGATTTCTTTCTACATGCTTTTCTTAAGACATTTGTAGCAGGGCTTTTTTCATTTTTTTATGAAGTGCCAAGGTGGCAATATTAAATATTATAGCATTGCACAAAATTTCAACAATCGTCCACATATTGGAAATATGACATTAGTACATATCACATATTCATAATTTTGTTTTCAACCACAATTTGGTGATTTCATCCAAGATGGGTTTTTTTAATTTGAAGTTTTCTGGCAATTTTTCCCTATTTCAATACCATTTTGTTCCAAAGGCACAATATTGGGCCCCTTATTTTGGTGTGAATGGCTGTCAAATTGCCAAAAAATAAAATTGGTGCATATATTACTTTCCACTATCCTTTAATTTTTCTAAAAATATTTTGTATTAAGTAATCCTCCATAACTTTTACTACTAGAAATAAAATTGAACTTAAAAGAATTTGTGATTGTCCCAATATAATTAACAAGTGCAATTATGGTCTCATATTTGTACATTCAAATTTAAATCATATCAATTTAGTTAGATCAACTAGTTCACAAACCAATATTTTTCAATAAAATTTGAAGTTGGAAATTAGATATTCTTTCTAAAATCAATTGTAGATTCATGTGAAGTATATTGGTAGGAAAACATGTCAAAAAATATCAGTGATATATGGATCCTTATGAAATGGGCATACCTTTACAATTTAAAAAAAAATAGGTGATACTTTTGTATATTCAAAGAATAAAAGTCAATGCAACATAGGTGATAGCCTTTATGTCTTCAAAAAATATAGACTAAGGTGATGAAGGTGATGCCATTAACCTATTCAAATAATACAAGTTGAAGCAAAATAGGTGTTGCTTTCACTTGTTTGAAGTATATAGGTCGAAATAACTATATGTGACACTTTTTCATGATCAAGGGATATAGATTGAAGTGACATAGGTGATACCATTAGTTTATCCAAAGAATAGAAGTTGAAGCAATATAGATGCTACTTTCACATGTTCAAAGTATGTAGGTCAAAATGATTTTAGGTGATACTTCTATGTATTCAAAGGATTTGTGTTGAAATGATATGAATATTATCTTTATGTGTCTGAGGAGACATAGACACCATTGATGTTGTTATGTATTCAAGGACAAATGGATAAGTCTAATACCTTTACATCTCAAGGAGGATATTGACATAATTACATCAAAATGATAAAGTAAACATGCCTATTATCAAGCAAATTTGTCACCTAGATAACTTGGAGCAATTGTTTGTCCACTCATGTATTTTCCACGGATTTAACAATTAGATAGAAGCCAATTGTAAGTTTCAAGCTATTTCAACATGAAATAATTTTTCTATGATTTTTCAAAGCTTGTTGGGACTGGAATGATTAAGCAAGAGTAGGTTCATGCTAAACCACATACTAACATGTCCCTTTGATAAGATCAATGCCTAGATTCTAAAGGCTTGCTAAGGCTATGGTAATGAAAATATTTTATAGTTGTCTCCATTTGGATGACTTCCTGAATTAGGCATGCTCGCCCCATATGACACTTTTATATGTTTGACCCTTAAAGGATGGACTAGTGACTATAGAAATCATCCCTTTTGAATACAATGGGAATAATTTGCTCAAAAAAAATAAAAAAGCACTTGTTAGAAGTCAAACTATTGTGGAAGACCTCCGCTTTGCACAACAAAATTTTGAAGATGAATACATAGTTACTCTTCCGTCTAATACAAAAGGATTTTCTATCATTCATTGGACATAAAATATCCGTGACGACATTTATGGGTTAAAAGAAATGATAAAAATGATACATTTTCATCTCGAAGAAAATATGGACGTGACTAATGCTTTTATGTTTTTAGTGAGACATCAACACAAATATTAGTCAAAATGATCATAGATTACACTTTCTACGTTCATGAGTGATACTTTTATATTTCAAAAATATGTAATTAAAATGAAATAATCAACAAAGATTAGAGGACCAAGAGATCACTTGAGTTGAGTTATAATTTGAAGAATATACAACTCATTCAATAATGGCAGAATGTTGTAGAGATAGTATTGATCATTATAGTTTGTTTTTTCTACAATAAGATTCAAAATGATATTTTTAAATGTTTTATTTTCTAATTTAGCCATGTATTTTAAATATATTTTTGAAAACTTTCAATTTGAAAGATGTAATAATATGGTCATACTACAATAATTTTTGCCAAAGAATAATGTGTTCCAATAAGCAGTGGATAATTCTAAGTAATATTTTACTCAAAGCAATCACAAAATATTTTTTTGTGAAGGAATATTAAGCATTACATTCCCCCATTTTCAATGGATGAAACTTCTAATTTGCTACTAACATATTATGTAGACAATATCACTCTATTTTGAATGAATGAACTCTCTTTTGGGTGGATAATTTAAATTTCATCTACATTTTGCACATCTCAATCATTTATATGGATGTATGGAAGGCAACCCATTCATGATTACACACACACACATTTTGGCAATGTAGACCATCCTCTTTCTTTGAAGATATGAATTATGGCAAATTATGGACTTTCTAAAATCAATTATGGACTTTTGATGCAATTATGGCAAATTTTCTGCAATTGCATCAAAAGTCCTATTTTTCATTAGAAGACATTTCAGGCCTCTATAGGGACGCAAATTATCATGGAAGGGAACTCCCGTAGAGCATTGCAACAGTGACAGCGCAGCAAGTTGATGTGGTCAAGATCCTGCCACATCATTTTTGAATTTTTTTTTAATTCAACTTTTTTTGGCATTGTAAGAACTTTTTTTTCCCTGACAGCTAGCCGTTCTGTCGTTGCGGGGGGAACAACAAGGGAACAAGACTGAAACAACTCTATAGAGGCTTGAAATGTCTTCTAATGAGTTTGATGGGTAGAAAAAAAACTTCAAAAAATCTTAAAGTAAAATATTTTAAGAATTTGTTTTGTATAGATTATATTTTATATACATGGAAAGCTTTGATTTATTCCATTCGGATTTTTTATGTACAAATTATGTACAATCTTGTTTTGGGGACAATCAAAGAATCTTCTTCAAAAAAGAACTTCTAGGATTCATTTCTAACCTCAATTTTCACAAGGCTAAGCAAAAAGTTTCGCAAGGTTAAGATCTCTTACTAGAACAATCTCACCATTGAGATTAGTGTATTTCAATACCATCTTAGAGCTATTAACAATTTAGATTTTCCTTCAATCTTGAACCTACCTCTACTTAACAATTTTTAATGAGTGAAAATTAAGTTTGTGTTTTTTTTTTAAAAAAAATTCTAGATTCTCAACTCAATTTTTTATCATATAAAAATTATAAATTCAAAATCACTAGAGCAAAAATTATAAGTTATGAAGGTTCAAAACCAAAAATTGTAGTTGAACAAGGTGCAAAAAGACATGTTTCCTTTATTTTAAACGTAAATATCTTGCAATCCATACAATCAGAGTTTGTGAAATTTCTTCCACACATTCTTATGCTAGTCTAGTACAAGATCCTAAGGTTAGATATGACAAAAGAATTTTTTTCTTAACTTTTTTTTGCTCTTTACTATAGAAATGACAGTTTTGAACGGGTTTTGATGAAAAAGAAGCCTTGGGACTTTTTTCGGGGTTAACCCTTAAATGTCAAGGCAGATGTTTTGCATCCAATGGATGATAGAGGATCTCTCTATGTAGGATAGAAGTGCAACTATTCATCCTCAAAAATTTGTGTAGAAAGGGGAGGTCTTCTATAGTATTTTGTCTCACAATGAATGCTTTAAATTTTTTTTTAAGCCAATGCTTCACACGGTCATAAAAACTAATGATTTCCAAAGTCACCCCATTGTCCTTTAACCCTTAAACGTCAAGGTGGATGTTTTGCGTCCCATGGATGATAGAGGATCTCTCCATGTAGGACAAAAGTGCAATTATTCATCTTCAAAATTTTGCAAGAAAAAAGGAGGTCTTCTACAGTAGTTTGTCTTACAATGAATGCTTTTACAATTTTTTAAGCCAGTGCTTCACATGGTCATAAAAAAATTGATGATTTCCAAGGTCACCCCGTCGTCCTTTAACCTTGTAATGCTGCCGCAAAACACGTAGTGTCCGATGGATGACAAAGAATTCTTCTATAAAGGACAAAAATGCAACTATTCATCCTCAGAGTTTTGTTGAGAAAAGGAAACATCTTCTACAATAGTTTGACTTCTAATGAGTACTTTTCCATTTTTTTTAAGTGATTGATTCCCACGGTTTTAGAAAATGATGAATTCCACGGAGACCAACCCAGCCTTATATGGTTAACCCATAAACGACACCGCAGAAATTTTTTGTCCAATGAATGACAAGGAATTCTCATGTGTAGGATAGAAATGCAACTATTCATCCTCGAAATTAGGTGTGAAAAGGGAGAAATCTTCAACAATAGTTTGACTCCCAATGAATTTTTTTGGCTTTTTCAAACTAGATGATGTCACACGGTTTTAAAAGAGGTGATTTCCACGGTCACCAGCCCAACTTTTAAGGGTTAAGTGGTCCAAAAAAAATGGGTTGCCTCCTTTAAAAAAAAATCACATTCTGCACTGCCCAAAACAAATGGAAAATAATCTGCACAAGAGCCCTAATAGTAAGTTACTAGTACTGCCGGCTGAAGGACGAAGATATTTTGGTGTTAGGTGCCTACGTGGACGCCGTCCAATGACAAGAACTCAGGACAGAGCGACACGTGCAGAAAGCATGCGAAAATCTTGACAGCCAATACTGAGGTGGCTCCATGGGCTCGCCAAGTCAGCCACGGCAGCGGCACTGGAACGCTAGCGTTCCCTGAGTGCCCAAGATGTGTTCCCCAGTGGGGGTTTTTCATTGGGGGGAAGGAGCCAGTTGCTTCTTCAACACTCACGGGAAGGTAGCATAACTGTTAACCCTTAACCCTTAAAAAAAAAGGGGGGACGACGGGGTGACTTTGGAAATCATCAGTTTTTATGACCGTGTGAAGCATTGGCTTAAAAAATTGTAAAATCACTCATTGCAAGAGAAAATACTGTAGAAGACCTCTCCTTTTCTTGCAAAATTCTAAGGATGAATAATTGTACTTCTATCGGCTACATCGAGAGATCCTTTGTCATCCATAGGATGCAAAATGTCCGCCTTGACATTTAAAGGTCAAAGGACAACATGGTGACTTTGGAAATCGTCAGTTTTTACAACCGTGTGAAGCATTGGCTTAAAAAAATTTGTAAAAGCACTCATTGCAAGACAAACTTCTGTAGAAGACCTCTCCTTTTCTTACAAAATTCTAAGGATGAATAATTGCACATCTGTCTTACATAGAGAGATCCTCTGTCATCCATGGGACGCAAAATGTCTACCTCGACGTTTAAGGGTCAAAGGACAACATGGTGACTTTGGAAATCATCAATTTTTACGACCGTGTGAAGTACTAGCTTAAAAAAATTCGTAAAAGCACTCATTGCAAGACAAACTACTATAGAAGACCTCCCATTTTCGTCCAAAATTTCGAGGATGAATAATTGCACTTTTGTCCTACATAGAGAGATCCTCTGTCATCCATGGGATGCAAAATGTCCGCCTCAACGTTTAAGGATTAAAGGACGACGGGGTGACTTTGGAAATCATCAATTTTTATGACTGTGTGAAGCATTGGCTTAAAAAATATTGTAAAAGCACTCATTGCAAGACAATTGTAGAAGATCTCTCCTTTTCTTGCAAAATTTCGAGAATGAATAATTGCACTTTTGTCCTACATGGAAAGATCCTCTGTCATCCATGGGACACAAAATGTCCGCCTCAACGTTTAAGAGTTAAAGGATGACGGAGTGACTTTGAAAATCATCGGTTTTTATGACTATGTGAAGCATTGGCTTAAAAAAATTTGTAAATGCATTCATTGCAAGGCAAACCACTATAGAAGACCACTCCTTTTCTTGCAAAATTCCACGGGGAGGACACTATCCACGTTTTAGCAACCCACGTGCGGTGGAAAAAGTAATACATGTAATACATTTTAAAATTAAATTTAAAAAAAAATCATGGATATATTTTACTACTTTAAAAGTTCATGTTTTGAATTATTGGTATTTTTTATGCTAATAGTAATTAGTTATAAATTTTTTAAGAATAAAGATACGCCATAAAGCTGAAAATAACTTTCACACCTCTATATTATATAAGAAAAGAAATTGAAAAATAAAAAATAAATTCTATAGAATAGTTTTCTATTGAAAGTTTATTTGGGTTGAATATTGATGCAATAGTCATCTTTATGTGAGCTCTATAAATATTTTAGTTGGAGAACATGCCATTTTAGTTCATTTTTCAACCCTTTCTAGACATTATATCTTATGTTATTTGGAATTGAAATTTTTGTCAATAAAAACCATTAGTCATTGTTAAACAAAGCTCAAAATTTTAGGATGAAATCATAGTTTGTTCAAAAGTAAATAGGGGGTCAAAAAATCACTCCTCCACATGTGGGTACCTTAAATGTAGTGAGAGTGTCCTCCTTGTGCAAAATTCCGAGGATGAATAATTGCACTTTTGTCCTACATGGAAAGATCCTCTTTCATCCACCCAACACAAAACGTCTACCTCGACATTTAAGGATTAAAGGACGATAAGGTGACTTTGGAAATCATCAGTTTTTATGACCATGTGAAGCATTGGCTTAAATTTTTTTTGTAAAAGCACTCATTGCAAGACAAACTACTGTAGAAGACCTCTCCTTTTCTTGCAAAATTTTAAGGATGAATAATTGCACTTCTGTCCTATATGGAGAGATCCTCTGTCATCCATGGGACACAAAATGTCCACTCCAACGTTTAAGGGTTAAAAGACCATAGGGTGACTTTGGAAATCATCATTTTTTATGACCATGTGAAGCATTGTCTTAAAATAATTTGTAAAAGCACTCATTGCAAGACAAACTATTGTAGAAGACCTCTCCTTTTCTTGCAAAATTCTAAGGATGAATAATTTGTATGTTTCTTGTTAGTTTTAGCGGATAATACTTTAGATTTTGTTTCTTCTCAGTACACACCTGTACATGTACCTATAGAGGATTTCACTCTAACTTCTGTAGAACTTTTAGATGTCACTCCATCTGTGGATCTTTCAGATGTCAATCCATCTGCATCACACTCTTGAAGTGTGAAGCAAAAATTAGATGATACAAGTGAAAAATAAATAAATTGATTGTATACATATTTTATTTTATTTGTATTTCATTTTAATAAAACTAAATTTCTTATATTGCTTTTGCAGATACATGTGTATATTTGTATATTTGTATATTTGTACATTTGTACATTTGTATATTTGTATATTTGTATATTTATATATTTGTACTATAGCAACTTTGTATAGGTTTGTATAATTTGTGGAAAATTTGTATATGATACCTTGATATGGCAAAATTAGATGAGAAATTGAAATGTTATAATCTTCAACGCAAATCACATTATAAATATAATGTAGGAGATTGTTTATTTGATTCTATTGCATACCTATTGCAATACACTGGATCATCAACAAATCTGCGAATAAATGCAATGCGTCATTTAAAACAATGTTTAGTTATGAACACTCCAAAAGCATGTGAAACTCGATCAATGGAATTAAATGAATCTTTTTTACATGATTTACATAATGGAATTGTTTTAAATGAAGATCAATATGTAGAAAAGAAAAGATGTCAATAAGTGCAAGTGTTGGTGGACTATGGGGTGATTTCACTGCAATAAAGTGGATATATGATTACTTGAAAAAACAAATTAGTGTTTGGAATAAAGAAAATGGAATAATATTGAGTACTTTTGGTAGAAAATTTAATAACGAAACGTTGCACATAGCTTTTGGAAGTAATCATTTTGAGCCAATTGAAATTTTAGATGCTTCAAGATCTATTTGTATACCAACTGAAACAATGATATTATAGATTTGGATTCAGAATACAAAAAATCTACTATCAAATAATCATCACAAGAACAATTGCAAATGCAATGGAATATGAAGCTAAAAACAAACTTAACATCAACAAAAAATGATATAAATACTCAATTTAATTTACAATGTATACCCAATGTTCACTTTGAAAATCCTATTACAAAGTTTAATTGTTTTAATATAAATCATGAAATAAAAAAACCAAAAGGATAAACTGGTCAATTGAAATGAATGACAAAATGAAAAATCTAATGAAAAATACATGTTTAACTAATATAGAAATAGCAAAACATTTTATGTCTTCATATAACAATTTAAATATAACTATTCATCAAGTAATTAATCATATAAATGTATTAAAAAAACAAAACAAAACAAAACTTAATAATGAAAACAATGATGCAAATCTTGATAACAAAGTTAATATATTAAATAGAAAACGATCTTATACAAATTGGAAAATATATGATTCTGGTATTCAAACTCTTTTAAATGATATAAAATATAGTGGTTTTGAAAATAAAGCTAATCATTTTTTTGAACTTTTTCCAAATTGCGAATTAACATGTAATCAAGTTATAAAACGCTTGAAGTACATAAAAAACAAAAAAATAGAAATTCAAAAAAAATTATAAATAATATAGAAACACCTTTGATTAGAGATGTTCAACAAAATCAAGTACAAACTAAAATAATTGATGAAAGTAATTTTCAAATCACTTCAAAGATATTAAAACAAAAACTGATACAAATGTTACAAATATAGAATCAAAAAACAAAATCACTCAGGTTTTGAAACATTTAAAAATATTAAACAAAAATATTAAAAAAAATGCAACAAAATTAAAAAAATCACTATTAGCAACAGAAAAGCATTTTATTAATTTTAATAAAGAAATAAATGATGTTTCAGTTTACAAATGTTGTATATGTCAAAGATTAAATTTCTTAAAACTTTGCAATATAATAAATCATATATTGCAAGAAACAATAAAATCTTTATTGTTATGTGATTTTACTTTATTTTCAAATGAGATATTATACATTTGCAATCAATGTTTGAATGCAATTAAGAAAAATAAAATTCCACAATATTTTGCACCAAAAAATATAAATATAAATTTGATTATACCATCTGTTAAACAACTTAGTGTTTTAGAAGAAAGATTGATTTCACCACGGCAAGCTTTTGCACAAATTTATAAACTACATAACTATGGTCAATATAAAATGCACAAAAGTGTTATAAATGTTCCAGCAAATATTGAAAAAACTCAATCAATTCTTCCTCATTTACCTGACAATAGTGGTACTATAGGAATTCTTCTAAAACATTGTTTAGTATATAAATCTCCTTTTATGTCTGGAAATGTACGCCCTAATATGATCACGCTAGCATTGAAAGATTTATTAAATAGTCCATTGTATGAAGAATTAAATATTCAAATTCACTCTTTTTGGACTAGTTTGTTTGCCATGCATCTCCAAATAAAAACTAAAAATGATATTTTTGAAGATGATGTCGGAAACGAAGACAATTTTGAAGAAGAAATAGAAGACATTTATACAGAAACAATGATACATAATTTTTTGGATTCTGATATCATACAAGATTATGACAAAACACCATCAATTACACCTAGTGAAAATGGTTTATGCATTGCACCTAATGAAGGATATCATCCAATAGGAATCTTTAAAGATAAACATAGTGAGGAACTTAATTTTCCAACATTGTTTTTTGGTCATCCTCGAAATGAAAAAGTATATAATAACCTACTCAGAACGGTATGACCGTGAGGCTCTGCTTTTTTTAAATGTTAAGAAACCTATTGTAAACGTTCATCGTAATAGGATGGAAGATGAGTCAAAAAAATAATAGTGGAAATTTCCAAATTGAAAAAGGTGGGGTCGTGGTGAGAACCACGGTTTTGAGATCAATGCTTGTTAATGATCTTGGTGTGCATTGCATCTTGTCACATTTTAGTTCAGGGATGGGATAGCAAGTCGGCTATTATTCCTGCCTCACTAGCATGCCAAGCCGCGAGTCCCCTGACCAGTCAACGAGGACGATGAGAATTGAACCGCAGACTAGTTGGTTGACCACCGACGAATGAAACCAGCCGACCAAGTCCACAACTTGGCAATTACATTTGGCTTTCAATCAATTTTATCCTTTTCATCAACAAGTCCGTATTAATTTTATTATTTTATCTTTAATATGTTTTGTGTGTAGGAATGTTAAAAAATTGACAAATTAATTACTTATTAGGATAAAGATTAATAACACAAGAAAATGAACTCAAATAAAGAAGAAAATATATTTATTTCAATAATAATACATAAAAAATTTATATTACATTAGAATAAACTAATTTGAAATTCGTTTGGATCTTGGAGCAATTATTTGTCTAAGTTCCTCTAATCTATTTTGTGAAGATTCTAAGACATAAATTTTGGATGTTTTCATTGGTAGTTTTGACACTATATTAGGCATTTGATTAGTAGCTCCTATTATGACTAATGACCAATTGATGGGCATATAACTTTTAATGAGGGATATGATAATTGCTTTGCCACGTTGTAAAATGTCTGTGTTTTCATCATCCAAAACAAATTGAAGTGTTTGATTCACATCATTCAGAAAATTTGGTTTAAAATTAGAATTTCTAGTAGGAGAGGAAATTATAAAAATTATTTGACCAATTGATTCAGTAAAATCTTTTGAATTAGTTTGAGTATTAACTAATATCTCTTGCTTAATATGTCGTGGAAAACGATATACTCCTCCAAACATAATATTAGGAGTTTGAATATTTAATTTAGATTTTAAATTAGGCTCGAGGACTTCAAGAGGTAATAATAAAATTGCATTCCATCTCTTGTTTTTTTGAGTCCACTTGGTCATATTATAACCAAAAGATTCATAATCATTAATAGTCCAATTAGCCTTTTCTTTTCAACTTGGAAATACTTAAAGGTCATCAAAAGCACCAAAGGGTTTCAATGGGTTTCAATGTTTTAGAACCTTTGGTGCTTTTGATGACCTTTAAGTATTTCCAAGTTGAAAAGAAAAGGCTAATTGGACTATTAATGATTATGAATCTTTTGGTTATAATATGACCAAGTGGACTCAAAAAAACAAGAGATGGAATGCAATTTTATTATTACCTCTTGAAGTCCTCGAGCCTAATTTAAAATCTAAATTAAATATTCAAACTCCTAATATTATGTTTGGAGGAGTATATCGTTTTCCACGACATATTAAGCAAGAGATATTAGTTAATACTCAAACTAATTCAAAAGATTTTACTGAATCAATTGGTCAAATAATTTTTATAATTTCCTCTCCTACTAGAAATTCTAATTTTAAACCAAATTTTCTGAATGATGTGAATCAAACACTTCAATTTGTTTTGGATGATGAAAACACAGACATTTTACAACGTGGCAAAGCAATTATCATATCCCTCATTAAAAGTTATATGCCCATCAATTGGTCATTAGTCATAATAGGAGCTACTAATCAAATGCCTAATATAGTGTCAAAACTACCAATGAAAACATCCAAAATTTATGTCTTAGAATCTTCACAAAATAGATTAGAGGAACTTAGACAAATAATTGCTCCAAGATCCAAACGAATTTCAAATTAGTTTATTCTAATGTAATATAAATTTTTTATGTATTATTATTGAAATAAATATATTTTCTTCTTTATTTGAGTTCATTTTCTTGTGTTATTAATCTTTATCCTAATAAGTAATTAATTTGTCAATTTTTTAACATTCCTACACACAAAACATATTAAAGATAAAATAATAAAATTAATACGGACTTGTTGATGAAAAGGATAAAATTGATTGAAAGCCAAATGTAATTGCCAAGTTGTGGACTTGGTCGGCTGGTTTCATTCGTCGGTGGTCAACCAACTAGTCTGCGGTTCAATTCTCATCGTCCTCGTTGACTGGTCAGGGGACTCGCGGCTTGGCATGCTAGTGAGGCAGGAATAATAGCCGACTTGCTATCCCATCCCTGAACTAAAATGTGACAAGATGCAATGCACACCAAGATCATTAACAAGCATTGATCTCAAAACCGTGGTTCTCACCACGACCCCACCTTTTTCAATTTGGAAATTTCCACTATTATTTTTTTGACTCATCTTCCATCCTATTACGATGAACGTTTACAATAGGTTTCTTAACATTTAAAAAAAGCAGAGCCTCACGGTCATACCGTTCTTGTTCTTTTCTTGCTGGGAAAATTGGACTTTGGACATTGGAGTTTCCAATTCTCAATTTCCTTTTGCTACAGCTTCGATTTTCGAACTCTGGGGCTCCGTTGGAGCAAGGGCGTTGCCGGGCCACAATTCTTCAATAAACTCATTCCACGCTTGCGGAAAAAAGTTGATGGCTTCCTTGTTGTGATAGTTGATGTCGGCTGCATGTTGATAGAAGAGCCATCGTAGGTGGGAATTGGTGCAGCTCGTCCGGAACGGAAATCGAATTCATTTGGCGGCCAAAACTTGAGGGTTGAGGTAGGCCAAATATTGCGCAATTTTTTCGTCCGTCAACCACGGCATCTCCTTCTTCTTCTCCCCTCTCATCTTCTCATCTTTTTGCCAAGCTTTGAGGATTTGGAACCCCCACTTTAGCATATGTGGTGGAGTTGTGTTGACCAATTTGGCATGATCTAAGTGAAATGCCATTTTTGTAATTACGATTTTCTAATGATTGGAATTTACCTCACAATAAAACCTTGCCTTTACTCAATAGTGAATGAGTTCTAATGTATAAGCAAATTCAACAAAAAAAAGTCTATGAAAAGAAAGAATAAGTTGTATTTTTAATATAAGATTGATTTCTTATTTATACATTAGGCAAGAACAATGCTTTTACTTTGGAAAGAATGCTTTTACTTTAGAAACAATAATTTTACTTTTGATTTTACTTTGTGTTTGTTATACTTTTACTTTTATTGTGCTTTTGCATTTGTTGCAAATTCACTATCATTATACTCCTACAATTTTATACTTCCACTTGTATCACAAAATATGATACTTTGATATTTTGAAATTTCTTATATTGTGGGCTCTTGAAACCTTAAATAGTCATAAAATTGACATTTGACAATGACATGCTTTCTTTGATTTTGACTAAATTAGACTACCTTTGGATTTTACAACAATCAACTTCATATTCCAAGAATCTTATATTGTAATCATTAAATTCCACAAGTTTCATGAATCAAGCCTTGTAAATACATGACACATGACACACACAATATATTTTTCCCCTCAACTAAGCTATTTAGGAAGATGAAACATTTTATTTTATTCAAAAATTTTAGCAACGTATCCATTTTAACATGTTATACATTCTCATTTATTTTTCATTAGACTACAAAAGGTAGCAACACTCAAACCCTTAAGACCCAAGGGCATTCTTTTTTGTCAAATAACATTCAAAATGATCATTTTTATTGCATTTGTTCAAGGAATTAAACAAACATTTAGAATCTAACCATAGGATCCTATATTGTACTTATCTGAGATCACAAGGTAAAAATTTCATAAAGTTTGACCATAGAGATTGAGAGATATTAGCATTCAAAGTTTATTTATTCATTTAGAACACTAGCCTATAATTTTAGATGACTTTGACTACCATTTGTGAAATTTTTTAGCATTAAAGATTTTGCATTAAAGAAAAAATGGTGTCAAAGAATTGAGTTGAAAGTCTAGGAAAAACATTTCATAGAAAACTCAATTGATTTTCATTCCATAAAAAATTGTTGAATAGAAGTAGGTCCAAGATTGAATGAAAAACTACATTGTTAATAGCTCTAAGATGGGATTGAAATACAATAATCCCAATAGTGAGATGGTTCTAGCAAGAAAACTTAACCTTGTTAAACAATTTGTTTTGAAAAATTGTGAAAATTGCCTTTAGAAATGAATTCTATAAGTTATATTGTCAAGAAGATGCTTAGATTGGCTAAAAAGCAAGATTGTTCATATCTTTCACATCACTAATTCAAGTGGAATGAATCAAAGCTTTACATATAGACAAAAATACGATCTATAAAAAAAATGAAGAAATGAACCACAATTTTTTGTGGACTTATTTGTTTGTCCGTTGAGTGAAAATTTGGGCTTTTGTGGTTTAATTTTTGCTCACAAGCAACAATTGAAATGAAAATTATATTCCCATGAAGCTAATAAGTTTTTCTATCTCATGAAAATTTTTCTAAAGGTTTCACCAATAACAAGTAGAAAGAAATAGATAATGATTCAAAATACTAAATTTTTAAAATTTAGTTACAGATTAATTTGAAATAGTGTACTTTTGATAAATTAGTCTTATTAAGCACTATAATTTGGTTAAATTGAGTGTCAAGACCTAGTAGTACGTGACTAAATAGTACCATTCAAAATCCTTTAACACTCCAACACTTTCGCTAATTTTAAAAGGAATAAGAATTGAAGCAAGTGCCATCTTTGGTTTCTTTATTGGAAGTAGATGAGATCCCATGTGAATGAAAAAAATTGTTGGAAATTATAGTTTATTAGTGACAAGTTTTTATCGATTGGAATAAAGATGATTGAGCCATATTTCAAGTGATAAAAATGACAACATTTTGTCAAAAGCCTGAAATATTTAGTTTGACTATGTAAATATAGGAGAGGTAAATTTTTTTTGCCAAAATTGATATATTTACCAAAATTTTAAAAAATGAAAAAAACTTTAACCATACAAATTGTACAAGGTCACCATTGCATGCTCAACATAAGAAGTGATGGACGTAATTTTATTTCACATTTGATTTATCAATGCCTTAAACACTAAGTGACATAAATAAAGTCCATTGAATGGTAGATATTTAACTTTAGGCAACACTTTTGCTAAGAAAAAACCATTCATTAAATTTATGAAATTATTTATTTGTTGAATACATCAAGTCATCTTTCTATTCCTATGTTTCAAGTTATAATTGCAATGCTCAAATTCTTAATAAGCAAATGAATACAAAGTGTTGAATATGAAGTTAGTATCACAAATTACTATTTGAGAAAAATAATGAGGAATTAATCATCAATGATACATTTGTTTGTCTCTAAGCAATTGAAAACAAGATTTTAGCCCATCACTAAACAAATTAAAATTTAAAAACAAAATGTAAATTTTTTGATGAATTAAAAAAATTAAATGCCCTTCAATTGATATCTGATTTTGGATTTGATTTTAGTTAAAGTAATTTTAAAAATTAAATTTATGGATATTCTTGTAGCTATATTAAAATTGTATAAAACAATGTGATGTCTTTCACACAGATAAACATCACATTGGACTAATCATGAAATTTAATTCTAGTTTCAATGGAGAGATCTAAAATCTAACCTTAACCATCAAATTTATAGCATAGGTGCAACAAAATTCATTACAAAATAAATATTTTTGAAAAATTAAGTGTAATTGTACATAAATTGTATAAAATAGCTAATGCAACTAATTTTGAAAATACAATCATATGATCTTATTTTCAAATACTATAATAAATGTCCACATAGTTTCACAATGAAGTTCACTCCAAGAGGACCAGTGGACTAAATTTTGTAAAATAGCAATTTTGGGCAGGTATAAGCGATTGAAGATTTCCATGTTTTTGGCCCAAACTTTAATAGAAGAGATGTGGATGAAGAATATCTTTCATGTGTACTAAAATTTAGGGCATTTGGAAATATGAATAAAAAATTATGGCCTAATATGTTATTTTTTTTCGTAAACAGGTAGTCAGGATAAAATTTAAAATTCCCTTTTTTCATAAACAAAAAATTGAAATTTATTTTCTAAATTTATATACACATGAAAATCTTTTAATCATTCGATTTTGATCAATAAGTCAAAAGTTATGAGGGGTTTTAGTTTGTGGGCAGTTATGGATTTTCTACTCTAAAACAAACTTTGAAGTGTTTTATTTCACTCAATTTTTAATACTTTTGGAAGAAAATAAAAAGATTAGGTGTAGATTGTTTATTACAATATTACAACCATTGTAATTGGCATTTTTCAATTCCATAAATAAATTCTTAACAATTTAGTATTTTGAATCATTCTCTACATTTTTCTACTTACTATTTTTTTCCTATATGTTATACAATTCCAAATGATTTGAAAATTTTCAAGCATGTAGCCAACTTGCCTTGAATAATGAATCTAAAGAAGCACCACCATTTTGGACATTTTTTCATACCAATGCAACATTGTAAAGTTTAGCTACCCAATTTTTTGCCCGAGGGGTGCATTCCCCCTTTTTTTGATGTTAGCATGCGAACAAAACTTTGGACCCCCTATATACTTTTTGAATTTTAAATAAAATTAAATTAAAAAATATAAATAGATTTTTCTACTTTGAAAGTTTTTGTTTTAATTATTGATATTTTTATTTGTTAATAATAATTAGTTACAAATTTTTGAAGTAAAAACATACATTATAGAACTGAAAAATAATTTTCACACCCCTATATTATATAAGATTTTTTTTAAAAACTGAATAAAAAATTCCTAAAAATAACTCTCTATTGAAAGCTCATTTTAAGTTGAATATTGATGCAATGGTCATCTAAATGTGTTCTCTAAAAATATTTGAGTTAAAAGAACATGCCATTTTAGTGCATTTTTAACCTCTTTTAGAAATCATTCTGTACTTTATTTGAGTTTGAGATTTTGGGAGTAGAATCCTATAGTCATTAGTAAACAATGCTCAAAATTTGAAGTTAAAATTATAGTTTATTAGAAACGACTTGTTTGCGCACGTGGTTTGTTGTAGTAAAACTAAGTGCACCCCCTGGAGATTTTTTGTACAATAAAAAAAGGATTTTTGTTACTTTCAATGCTAATATCTTTCAATCCATATGGTGGAAATTTCTAAAAAAAATTCCACGTATGTTCAAGTCAGCATAATACAGGATCCTACAATTACATGTGTCCAAAAATGATTTTTTTTCAAAAATTTGGTACTTGTACTAGAAATGGCAATTTTAGATCATTTTTGGTGACACCATAGTCTTGGTTCCTTAGGCCTTAAATACCTTTCAATTGATTCAATGATTGTATAGGTGTATGTGCACTATAAGCATAATTTGGAATCTCTACTAGTAGATTGTAGGAATATTTTTATTATTTTTAGACAACTCACAAAGTATTGTATAGTAGAATGGGGAAGCTATTTACATCCATTGATATGGATGAAGTAGCAAAAGATAGATGAAAATACATGTAATCATCCAAAGGTTGTAACATCATTCATAGGAGAGAAATATAGTACCAAAATTATGCAATAATTGAACTATTTTATCCATAACTAAAAATAGGGGAATCTATTGCTCAATATCCCCCCAAACAATACTCGTTTTGTCCCCAAATGCTCTTCTTGTTGGCTTTAATTTTCAATCCCAAAATGATATTCCTATTATACTTTGTGTCATTGCAATTTGGTCAAATTTCCAAATTGGTCTGAATATTTGTTGTGATTTTTTGAATCTTTTTGTCAAGATAGAAAAACACATTAGCTTCTCCAAAATATAATCTTTGTTTCAATTGGAGCCTAGGAACATGAGTTATAGCACAAAAGCCCTTTTTTTTAGTTCAGTAGGTAGAAAAAAACATTAAAACACTTTAAAGTAAAAATTAAATTAATTTATTTGTATGTATTATATTTTTTTGTACATGAAAAGCTTTTATTTATTCCATTTGGATTTGTTATGTGAAAATTATGGACAATCTTGTTTTTCAGGCAATCAAAACATCTTCTTTGAGAAAATAACTTGTACGATTCATTTATAACCTCAATTTTTACAATTTCTTAGCAATAAATGTTTTGAAAGATTAAGATATCTAGCTAGAGAAGTCTCACCATTAAGATTAGTGTATTTCAATTCCATCTTAGAACTATTAATAATTTAAAATTTTCTTTAATTTTGACCCTACTTCTATTTAACAAATTTTTAATGAGTGAAAACTGAGTTTTTCTTTTTTCTTTTTAAGAAAAAATTTTAGACTTTCAACTCACTTTTTATTATATAAAATTAGAAATTCAAAAGTAATAGACCAAAAATCATAAATTATGAAGGTTCAAAGCCAAAAAATGTAGTTAAGCAAGGTGCAAAAATAACTCATTTTGTTCACATTAAATGCACATATTTTGCAATCTACACCTTTTTATACTATTCTAGTACAATATTCTAACCACATAATTTAGTGTAGAATAAACAATTAATATTTTTTTGCTCTTTGCTCTAAAAATGGTAGTTTTGAATGTTTTTTGATAGAAAAGAGGCCTTGGGCCTAAGGAATAAGTAGTAGTTCCCCCTCCATCCATGCAATCATCAATCAAAAAACAAATGAATGACTAAAGGAGTTACTTAGTCAACAATATTCATTCTATTTTTTTTGCATCTCTTTGAGTGTTGACTAACTGAAGGAGATGAAGCTTTAGAAGGCAAAACAAAGTTTCATACATGGTCTTTAGCTAATACTAACTGCCCACAAAATCACAGTAAAAAATTAAGTGCTATTTGGTACTCTTTTAAAATGCCTCCCAAATTCCACTTTTTAATATTCCAAAACTACACTTTTCAATTGAAACTCAAAGTTTTTAGGAAGCTAGGAGTGCACCAAGCTCTACTTACAATGTGAAATAGGTTTTTAAAATGTTATTTTTAGCCTTAATCCAAAACATTTTGTCAAACACAAATTTCATGTGGGGACGGAGGGAGTATTCGATTTTAGTGATAAAGCACCTCTAAAAATCAATAGTAGACACCACATGAGAAGCTCCAAGCTTGGGAGCTGTACCAGAAATTCCTGCGCATAGTTTTTGAAAACATCAACATTTAAAACTCATCACATCAAAGATTCAAGTATGTCATTGTTTGATGGTCCCTTTGTAGATTTATATTCCACCTTCTTCTATACTCCTAATTTGAATTTAAATGTTATTGGACATGTGAAGGTCTTCACACATTCAAGGAAATTGGTGCTCATCCATTTCCTATAAATAGTCGTCCGAGAGAACAAAAAGTTAATTGCACAAGTGCTTATGATGCCAAAATGCAATGGTAGGATATAAAAATGAGCACATCTCATTGGCATTAATCCCTAAATATGTTTGACTATGTTTTTACCAAAAACACTTTTAAACGACCATTTGTAGTACAAGTATCAAATTTGAAACATGTAACCTTAGGGCCTAATAGTACATTGTTTTGAAAAGGTGTGGAAATTTTTTCAGAAATTTTCACTTTGTAGATTACAACATATTGGTATTTGAAGTGACAAAAATCCTTTTTTTGGCCCTGCAAAAAAAAATGTGCACTTGCACTTTAGAAGGTCACATTGAAATGAAAAAATTGTCCGTGTTGATGGTGCTTCTTTAGATTCATTTTTCAAGTCAAGTTGGCTACATACTTGAAAATGTTTAGATCATTTGGAATTGTAAAACATATAGAAATAAAATAGTAAGTAGAAATAAGTAAAGAATGATTCAAAATACTAAATTGTTAAGAATTTAGTTATAGAATTGAAAAATGCCAATCCCAATGGTTGTAATGTTGTGATAAACAATCTACATCCTTTCCTTTAGTTTTCTCAAAAAATATTGAAAATTGAGTTAAATAAAGGATTTCAACGTTTATTTTAGTGTAGAGAATCCATAACTACTTGCAAACTAAAACTCCTTGTAACTTTCATCTTGTTAATTAAATTGGAAGCTTTTCACATTATTACAAATTGAGGAAAATAAGTCAATTTTTTTTTAAATATGATTTCTTTGAGTTGCCCGCTAAGCATTAGAAATTACATGTCATTGAATAACTTTTTAACCATGTAGTCAAAAGTTATGAAAATTGTTGGGCCTTCAAGCTACTCCTTGGGCACATGTTGTGTGAAATTTCATAGGGAAAATAAATTGTTTGTTGTTTTGTTAAAATGACGGTATTCCATTAGCATGGTAGAGAAGGAGAAGGTTGAAAATGCACAATTTTGTTTAATTGGTACAATTATGGGTGCCAGAAATTATGATTCATCTGCACAAAGCTCTAAAGTCTAGGACACTCTAAAGGTAAAGTTTGTAGAGATTGTAAAGGTTAAGGTGACACTCCAATCTCCTACAACAATGACTTTAAGCAATTCAACATACTTCTAGGTGGAATCAACATCTGAGATTATTTTTAACACAATGACAATTGAAAATCTTGATTTTAAAGAAAAAAAAGTCCCTCCTGAATAGTTTTCTAATTTTTTAAATATTTACTAATAGTTGGCGCTTACTATGCTATGCATTTACCATTAGAATTTCATTAGAAGTTTTATGTATTAGATAGAATGCAAAGCAAGAATTTCAATAAATTTTTAGATAAAAATTACTAAAATCTTCATATAATTTTTTAATAAATAAGCATATACTAAAATAAACAATAGAAATTTAATGAATGATGAATGAAATACATGCAATGATAAATACGGTAAAAGATACACATACATTAGAATGCATTAGAAATTTGACTCAATTTTTACAAACAATGGCGTCCCAAATAAAAGAATTTAAAGGAAAAACTTGTAAATCTCAAAAGCTTTGTAAACAATTTAATTCAAAGCCCACAAAAGCACAAAATCATAGAAATGCAAAAGAAGTATAAAGCCAAGAAAAGTAATGGAATTGCTACTTTTATAATATCACCATATCAATCCTCTTTAATATCACCTCAATTACAACGACTATATTATTTCTATAATATCACTTTTTGTAAAGAGTGATATTACAGAGGTGATTGTGAACTGCTACTCTATTTCAGTAATATCACATTGTGTGAAAATATGATTTCTATGTATGCATGATTGGAATTTTTTTTAATAAAATAATTAAAATAATTATTTTCAAGACTTATTGAAATCATTATCATGCATTCTATTCAAATGTATCAAATTTTTATTAATATGTGATACAATGAATGCATAACATGGCAAGCACAAGCCCCTAGTATTAATGGTAGCATTTGTGATATTACAAAAGGGCTTATGATTTTCTTATGATTTTATTAGTATGATGAGTATATTGTGAATTTGTGAAGTTCAAATAATTACGTGGTGTACCCTAAAATTAAGTCTCTTGGATGCTGCTGCGTGAAAAAACACAAACAGAGTTACAGGGTTTTCAGGGTTTAGGGTGTAAATTCAAGAGTCTCATTCTGTACTAGCTATCCTGCTCTGCAACCCAATGCACTCATACACTCATATCTAACGAGAAATTAAACTGATGCTCTTGTAGCTGCAGTCTATGGGCAAGCTGCTAACTAGGTGTATGTTTGCATCAATTCTCCAATGCCAATTGATCGAACTGTGGGGTTTGATCCATGGTTTGAAATAGAAATTTGGCAATCCGGCGAGGTCACATTGATCCAGGCCATGGCGTCCTGGTACAAGCTTAATGAAAGTCAAGTGAATTAGTAGGAGCTACGCATGGGTGCATCTTGGGAGAACTCAAGCTTGCACTCGAACGCTTGGAAATTAAGCTTCACAACGACTGCAATTCAGTTAAGAAGGATTGGTTCTTACTTCAGTTATCTTCGTGATTTTGTCCCCTTTGATTGAAGATGCTACAATTGAAATTGCCACAATTAAATACCTGATCATGGCTTCGATCAGACATGGTGACTGATGCCTGGTGATGTCAATCAAGGCAATCCTGCAAAATGTGCGCGCCTGGCAATTAATTTTGGTGGAAGGTATTTCCCACGCCACTCTCGGTCATATGAGCTTGTAAGAGATATTGTGGACGAGCAGGTTTATGTGAACGAATTGTAACAGTATATAAACACTTGAAGATCGATACTGCAGTTTTGAACCCCTACGCATTAACAAGGTGTTACGCATAGGCGTGGCAATTTGTCAATCTTGGGTGTTGGATAACGCTCTCAGCGTCGATAAGACTTCACTCACGAGTTTTCATTGTATAGACAGATCACATAGCACAGTTATTGTAGTTTCATCGATCTCATCATATGTATTTATTCGTTTGTCCCCTATCAATTCATACACTTGTCTTACAAGCAGTCTTACAGACAGTCAATTTATTCAACATGCTATCAGAGAGGGACTAGCAAATAGAACTAGTGACGCACCAAAGTTTAGATTTGTAGAAAACGATCTTTGATGTATTTGAGAATCTGAATAGTTTGATCAACCTAATCTAGTGAAGCACTGCTCCAAGAGTTGACATACTGAAATCGTAGAGATGGCGCAAGGATCCAGCGTAGCATTTAGGGAAGCATACAAGCTAAAAGGCTTATCAAATTATTACGTTTGGTCTCTCAAGCTACATAAGAGCAATACTCAGAGCGGAAGGGCATTCGGGGATCGCGGACGAAGAACAAACTCACTGTATATCATGTCACAATCGATGGCAAACCATTCACCAAGGTACAACTGAAAAAGAAGAAGGCGTTGGCATGTAGGCTGATATTGTTTTTCAGTCTATGACGATTTGATTGACTTGATACGCTGTGGAATATATAACTCGATCTGGCTTTTTCGCACACAATTTAGTTTGGAATCCACCTCAACGCCGTGTTGCAATTAAGAGGTGTGAACATGACCCTGTTACGTTGTTGTGCATGTTTTGAGGGATTGGATTTGTGAAAGACTTAGAATTTGCAATAGGCTACGATCGATTTGTTGAGGTTACTGTTGCCTACAAGTGCTAGTTGATCGACTGTCGAGGTTGAAAGTATCTGCTAATTAATTAATTAGAGACCCATTGTCTACATTCGCAGGTGACATTCTTCACGTGTACTAGCATTATTTGTCTGTTTTGTCGCACGTGATTTCGTCGCAAAATTAATAGCAACAGGTGAAGCGGTTCAACTTGAAAGGAATATTTCGAATTTTAATTGCTTCAGTTTTGATTCTTTCGTAGCTAGCTCAACTTTAATTAGAGAACTTGCATGCTTGTGATGTTATGATGTTGGTGTTGAAAGAAGAGATCGTTTCTGTGAAACTGTGATCTCTTTTTATATATCTCCACATTCTTTAGGCCATTGTTGATCGAACAAGAGTGGAATTTATCCATTCCTGATCGATCAACAGTACGTGCAATGCTGTGGGCTGATCGAGTAACTGTAGGTAGCTAGAGCCAAGCACCAATGCATTGCTTGAAACCACCGGGCTGCAAAGCACGTGAAACTGAGGCAGATCAATCGATAATCCATTCGGCGATCGATGCAAGGAGGAGTGTTGTTTTTTTTGGAACAGTAGAGACTTGAGCAGCCAATTTTTTTGTTTGTTTGTTGTTGGTAAAGGTAAGGTAGGAGGTCTATAAATTGCCCATTTAAGAGCTGAAACTGAATTTTGTGGAGGTGAATCATCTTGGAATATTTTTTGGAAAATTTCCTTGAAAGACAAGTGAAACTGGCATCTAACCCTAGTCACTTCATATTTTCGGGGCTTTGCAGAATTAGTTATGAAATTTTGAAGTTGAAATTGCGTAGGGCTCTAAAATTGCCCACCTCCTCAAATGTATACTATTTGTACATTATTGAAGGCTAAAAAAAAGCAACATATACAAATAGTGTACATTTGAGGAGGTGGGTGATTTTAGAGCTTGTGAGTTTTTAGAACCTCCTACCTTAGAGCAACTTGCAGCTTGCAATGCATGCGAGGAAGGAAAAAAATGGATAGAATCATCCATTTATGGACATTTATCCACAAAATTATCTAATGTGAGTAGCTTTCATCTAAAAATTGGCACGTCTTGTATTTTTTTCAGAAGGTTTTGTAATTTCATCCACTTTCTCAAACATTTTTCTTAGTGTTAGAGGGATCAATGCTAAAAGCAAGTTAGACTTTGAGAAAAATTCACCACCAAAAAATTTGGTTGGATTTTTGTGTCCTCATTGCATTGGCACATTTATGGATGGATTGATCCAAGCAGATAAAAATAGTCTAAGTAATTGACACAATAAATTGCCAAAAATAAACACCTTGCAAGGAGACAATGTTATGTTGGAAAAGTAGTATAAGAAAATTAAACATAACATAGGTGTAGGGTAGCTTTGCTATAAAAATCATTCAAAAACTGATGGCAAATTAATTTGGAAATTATGTCAAACATTTGTTAAAACAGATGAAAAAAATAGAAAGATTGAAGAAATGTTTAGAAATTACAACACATGAGTACAAAATCAACTAAGTAAAGACTTCAAGGTGAGAAAAAAAGATCCATGTGCAAATCCCAATCCATCATTATTTTTGACCATCTACCATTTAATAAAAATTTGATGACCAAGTGAAGGAATTATTTCATTGACATTTTATGAGGATGAAAAGTGGAGAGGTATTTTTATAATAAATTCCATTGTCCTTCATGAATATCCAAAGGGTGTGGAATAACTTGAAGATGAAAGTTTGACCTCTTATTATTAAAACATAAGAATTGTGTCTAAAGTAGAATTTTAGACCTCATTTTGGCATACCAAAAATAGAATAATTTTTTTCAAAAAAAATTTAATCATAATAAGTTGGAAAATCAATCTAACTTTCAACTTCAAAAACTCGATTGAGATTTGAAATTTTCAAAAGAAAATTATGAACAAAATTCAGAGAAGATGTTTGAAAATGCCAAAGAAAATGCCTCTCCAACCATCCATGAACTTCATCCATAACTTTTGATTGATGGCTTGAAATGTAAAAAGAAAAATATGGAAATGAAATTTATCTTGATTTTCCACATTAATGTAGTTCAAAGTTATTTATGAAAGTTATTCTACTATGACTAAATGAAGCTTGCAATTCTATTTTGAATACAATTTCTACTTTTGACTAATCCTAATTTACACACCTATCCCATGTAGTTTGTTTTACCTCTTACAATCCCACTTGTATACATAGCTTGTCTTCTCATTTTTCTACATACATTAAGTGACTTTTAAAACTATGCAAGAGACTTATGGATGGAGTGAGCAGTTGTATTAGGGTAGAAAATCTAAATAAAATGTTAGATAAAATTATGAAAGGTGAAACTATCATTATTTATTCATCCAAAAATTAAAATTTCAAAAAATTCCATTATTAGGTAACAAATCTTAAAGCTTCAAATTAATTAATTATTTGTCTAGGTAGTGGCAAAGCTATCCTATACCTATAGTAGTGATTTTCTTAGTGCTAGTGTTTGTGAGACTAATTTACCAAGGTGACACTAGAATTAAACTAGGGCACAATAACATTATTGTATTGTACATGTTTATGCCAAAATAATAATTTGTAGTGACAACAATTTTATACTAGCTAGTAGGATACATTTGTACCTCAATCGTAAATGTGATCTTCTCTCCAATGACATTTTAGAATATCACATCTACACTTGCCTTCCCACTTTCTCATTGCTTGGAGCTTTCACATTCAAACTATATGACGCCTCCCAAGCCATCAAACTAAGGGGTTTAGAGAAGGTCTGTTCTTCATGGTTGGAAGAAGTAGTAGTAAAGAGACCAAAAAGTAAAGAATTTCTTGCTTTAGTCTAAAAGGTAAATGCATTTTTGTTCTAGGATTATGAAGATTTTCTATTTTATGAAATGTTTTTCACCTCTTCCATAAGGAGGATTTTATGTGGATATCCTATAGTACGGCACTAGTGCAAAATCACTTCCTAAGTTTTATGGTATTAGAACTATACATACCATCCTTGAACCCATTGGAAGACCATTATTTTAGAAAAAAATAATGTCTAAACTTATATGGGACTTTTATAATATTAGAGAGATTAGTATGGTTGATGTCAAAAGAATTGATTGACCAAGCAAATGACTAGGAGAGAAGGGAGAACTTGACAAAGAGAAAAAGGTACATTTCTAGATTGAAAGAAGCATCTCTATCTATGATAAAAATTCTTCAAGGGCTTGAATAGTTTCAATTCAAGAACAATATATATCGTGGAATAGTGCCCAATAAAGAGCAATAATTTCTTCATTGCCATGTCATCGTTCATATGTTGCATAGGATACGAAAAATATGCCTTAATGAAAAAATTGTTATAATTTTGAACATTCTTCTATTGTGGTAGCTATTTGCAAATAGACTAATGTAGGCCTCCTGCCTCTTTATTGAATTTCTACTCATGTAGTGAAACCTCTTAAAGACAATTGCAATTAGACCTAGAGTGCTTACATAAAGATACCAAGACCACTTTTAAAATAACAAAATAGATTATATAAGTCTTCTAAAATATTTAGAGGGCATCATTGATTCATTCTTTCTTCTTTCCTAATAATCCAAGTTCCTCCTAATCCAATAACTTGCAAGAGGCTCATCAAATTTGAGGACTTATTAGTGCTAAGGCTTATATCAAGACATCTCTTGGACACTCATGATTGTATTGCATAGTGGAAAGAAATTCAAAGACTATACTTCTCGAGAGAATAAACCTAGGTTTAAAATCCAATCTCCTACATTTATTTGTATAAATAACATAAGGAAAGACACCTCAACATGCTTTCTGTAGTAGCTCAAGGATCATTCCTTGTCCAAATCCCTTAAATGCTAGAATCTTTATTTAAAGTTTTGCATATTTTTACTTATATTTGAATATGAATATAATATTTACTATACTTTCATCAAATTAGTTGTAAAGTAAGTTTGCCTTTAAAGATTCAAGTAATGTTGTAGATGAATGAATAGTATTTGAACAAAGCATTGGTTGGAAGCCTTCTATTCATCATCCAAAATATGGACTTCAAAGCAGTTAGGGGTTAGCATTTCATAATGAGTCTTTTAATGCAAATAGTATGCTATAGAATATTTTAGATATTTAAACATAAAGGACCATTTTTCCTTTGGTGGGCAAATGGAATTTTGAGTAGGTACCTAGAGTCTCATTTTTTGTTATGATTTTTTGAATTTTTTTTGAAGATAGAAAAACTAATTATTTTTGTAGGAATATAATTTTATTTCAATTGGTACCTAGGAACGAAAGTTATGTCCACATGAGTTTAAAATAGTAGAGACTAGGTAGCAAAAAAATATTCAAAAATATAAATATTTTAATTTTTAATTTTTTTTCCACATAGATTTTATCTTTGTCTCAAGTAAACCAGTTGAGAAACTAGCCAATTACCACATACATCCAAGAGCCAAACAACAATTGTTGCCAATTCCGGCTTGATTCAACTACCAACTCAATTGTAATGGGAACAAAATCTTTTATCACCGTCCAAATACTGCACACTATGCAGTGAAGGATTATAAGAAATTTTTAACTAGGTTTTAGGTGCATTGCCTTTAAATTGCAAGAAAATTTGTAGGAAGAATTTTTTTTGCATTCTATGTTTAAAGTGAATCTTAACATAATCTTAAAACATGCATGTCTCAATATCACACTAAATCTCAAAACATGCAAGTCTCTATATTTGAATCGAGAAGGATTGGAAATTTTTCTTTATGTGTTGATTGACAAGTTTACTATACATGGAAAGCTTTGATTCATTTCATTTGGATTTGTTATGAGAAAGCTATAGACAATCTTGTTATTGGGCAATCCAAGCATCTTTTAGAAAAAATAACTTCTAGGATTCAATTCTAAATGCAATTTCTACAATTTTTCAAATGATGAAGTTCTAAATGGTTAAGTTTGCTTGCTAGAACAATCTCACCATTGATATTAGTGCATTTTAAATTCCATCTTCAAGATATTCATAATTTAGATTTTCTTTCTATCTAGTACCTAGTACCTACTATAGTGTAAAAAATTTAGGTTACAAAGGTTCAAAGTCAATAATCTAGTATCACAATGTGCAAAAAAAACTTGTTTTCTGCACTTTAAACATAAATATCTTGCAACCTTTGCGGTCAAAATTTTTTAAATTTATTCCACACATTTTCATACTATTTAGGTGTAAGATTCTAAGGTTAAATTTTCAAAAAAAACAATTTTCAAATCTATTTACTCTTTGTAATAAAAATGGCAGTTTTGAGTGTTTTTTGGCCCAAAAAAGGCCTTGGTTAATCACCATTTTACTCAATTTGTAATATATTGTAGATGTGACTTCCTTGCTTTATAAAATCTCAACTATATAATGCTTGTAGTAGTTTAAAGAAAATGCTAAAAAACAATGTACATTATATTAGGGTACCAATTAAAATAGTGTTTTTGAATTCATAGTAAAAGAAATTTCGGTGCTGCCAACTTTGAGAGCCTCCCGAAAGTTAAGAAATTGGTATTTTACCATGAAATGTTTGCCACAACATTTAATTTATGATAACAATATATATACCAAATTCCAAGACCAAAAAATTCACCAAGAAAAAGATATTTAAAATCTACCAACATGTGTAGCTATGAAAATATTTTCATAGTTGCCAACTTTGACAGCCTTCCAGGGATTGAAAAAAAAGAATTTTGCCATGAAATTTTTGGAATAGCAATTTTTCTATATTATGAAAATCATATTTTTCAATTTTTAGGCCAAAAGATCAATACGAAAAAGATATTCACAATCTACCAACATGTGATGTTGTGGGAAACAATGGGGAAAACCATTTCACCACTAACTTTGACACCCTCCCAAGGGTTGAAAAATTGTCTATTTACCATGAAATTCTTGGCACAAGATGTTCTTCATGTAAATAACATTTGTGCCAAATTTTAAGGTCAAAATATTTATACAAAAGGGATATTCACAATCTACCAATGTTTATAGTTGTAAAAAACATTTTAAGGACACACTAAAAATGTTGAAGTATCTTGGACACTCATGCTTTTGGACTAAAATTATCCAAATGACGCAATTCCTAAATATAAATGCTTCTCAACAAAATCAAGGATATCCAAATCTAAATGTGTATCAGCGATTTAACAAATTATGGGGTTATTCAGGACCTGTGAACCCAATAAACATTTTGAAGACATTGCCAGAAGCCTTGATTGAAACCTAAAGATATCAACAGAAGTATCAGTGGGTAGCCGACATACAGGTACTATTATGTAGTATATAGGGTAGAAAAGTAGAGATTTGCAAGACGATTATGTTGTAGTTGGTCAATAGTGACCAACGAAAATTGATAACCACCTAAACCCTAAATTCCAGAATTCCTATTTATGGAATCTAAAAATTCCAGAGTTTGTTAAATTTCCCTTGTGTGTACTTGTCGCATCTCAAATAATGCACTTGTTTAAAATTGAACACCATACATACATGAAGAAGCCTTTTTCTCTCAATATGAATGCTTGCATTTAAATTGAGCATTACAGGAGGTGGGATGTGTGATGATTTGAGAGGCAAGTGATGGTGATTATTTTTTTAAGTTGAGGATTGAAGGTTTGTGAATATGAGTATCCTAATTGATGACTAAGTGCATGAAGGATGTGATAATTGAGTGAATGAAGATTATGTGATGACTGAGTGGGTAAGGCTATGTGATGAGTGATTAAGTGAGGCTATGTGATGGCTGAGTGAGTGAAGTTATGTGGTAACTAGGTAAATGAAGCTATGTGATGATTGAGTGATTGAGAACTGGATGATGGATGATGGGTGATCACTAACTAAAGTTTGAATGATGAATGTATGAGGTTGGTTATTAAAATTTCAGGATCCAACTAGCATTTTGAAATTTGTAGATGATAGCTATTTTAGATGAAACAGATGCTTGCATTGTAGGTTTGAGTGAGTTAGGGAAAATAAGAGTTGACATTGTAGCTATTGTTGGACTCCCTATTAGAACAATTCAAAGGTTGGTGAAGAAATTTCAAGAAAATGAAACCTATAAGTGCAAACCTTGTGGTGAAAGTCATGCTAAGAAGTTGAGTAATAGAAATGTTTGTGTTATTATATGTGTTTCAAAAACTCATTGTCGCTTGATGCTCTTAGAGATTATTAGTCTATGCCCTACTTAAGCATCTAGAAGCACTATTTGAAGGGCCTTACATAGAAGTGGCATTTTCAGTTGACTTGCTTTAGAAACAAATTCTTAACACTTTGTCACATATCTCAGCAATTGACTTTTGTTCAGAAGTATTGAGGATGGAGTGTAGGAGAATGGGAGTGAGTTGTTTGGATAGATGAGTGTACCTTTGAAGTTGGAAAAATTCTAGACAAGTTCATGTGGGAGTTCGTGTTTGGAGAAATGCATATGAGCGATTGAGCACTATTCATCAAGTTGTATAGTTCTAACTTTGAAGAGTGGAAAAACTTCTTTGATGATTTGGGACGCATTTGTTAGCTAGAGGGAAAAAGTCACAACTTGTTTTTATACCTAAAGATCAATACTCTACTAAGGATTTTGTTGAAGTAGTCTACAATCTCGTCTACAATGGCGAGTTGCTGCATTTCATGGATAGAGTGCCACAAGAATTGCTCTTGGAAGATGGTGCACCTATCTATTGCAGGAAACTATGTGAAGAATGGAGACAAACATGCCTTCTAAAAAAGTTTAATTGGCTTGCAAATTCTCCCAATCTCAATCCAATTGAAAACCTTTGGAAGATTTTAAAAAATCTTGTGCAACATGGCCCAATAGGTTCTAAAAAATTAGATGACTTGAAAGAGCGTGGAGGTTAATCAATGGTACAAAGCTCCTTCAATCTTGTCATTCTATGCCCTATAGGTTACAAGCAGTAATTGCAGCAAACGGAGGACATGACACGTTGGTAGATTGTGTATATCTTTTTGTATAAATTTTTTTACTTGTATAAAACTTGGCACACATGTTATTAACATGAAGGACATCTTGTACCAAAAATTTCATAGTAAATAGACAATTTCTTGGCCTTTGGAAGGGTATCAAAGTTGATATTAGTGAAATGGTTTCCCCCCATTGTTTCCCACAACTACACATGTTGGTAGATTGTGGATATCTTTTTGTATAAATCTTTTGAACTTCAACTTTGTCACAAATGTTATGAACATAGAGAAGATCTTATGCCAAAAAATTTATGGTAAATAAAAGAAAATCAACCCTTGGGAAGGTCTCAAATTTGGCAGTAGTGAAATGTTTTTTCATAGCTACACATGTTGGTAGATTTTGAATATCTTTTTTTGTATGACTTTTTTGGCCCTGAAATTTGGCACAAATGTTATTAACATAGAAAAACAATTTTTGACAAAAATTTCATGGTAAATAAAAAAAAATTCAGCCTTTAGAAGGGTGTCAAAGTTAGTAGTAGTGAAATGGTTTTCTCCATTGTTTCCCACAACAACACATGTTGGTAGATTGTGAATATCTTTTTTGTATTGATCTTTTGGCCTTGAAATTTGAAATATATTTTATTAATATATAGAACTTTTTGTTCCAAAAATTTCATGGCAAAATTCTTCATTGCCATGTCAAAATTCTTTTTTGCCATGTCAAAATTCTTCATTGCCATGGCAAAATTCTTTTTTTTCAATCCTTAGGAGGTTGTCAAAGCTAGCAGTAGTAAAAATGTTTTCACAACTACACATGTTGGTAGATTTTGAATATCTTTTATTTATAAATCTGTTGTCCTTGAAATTTGGTACACATATTATTAACATAATGGTGATGTTGTGGAAAACCATTTAGAGTAAAATACTAATTTTTCAACTTTGGGGAGGTTGTTGAAGTTGGCAGCACTGAAATTTCTTTCACAAATTCGAAAACGCCATATTGATTGGTACCCCACTATACATGTATACTAAACCCAAATGAAGCAATTCCAAACAATTAGTCCAAATTGAAGTATACTACCAATCGAAAGTAGTATCAAACTTGATGTAGATCTCACAACCACAACGACAATAGCATGTGAACTTAGAAATGTGAGCCTAGGGGTAAGTAGTTACTCTACAACTATTGTAGGCATCTATAAGATATATACATATTATATAAATACCCTATAACCATGGAAGGTGCCCATAACATAGTTGCCTAAAATATAGACACCAATAATATAAATATCTCGTGACCATAGAAGGTACATATAACAAAATCACCTATAATATAATTAAGCAACTTAAATATAATCATCCTATAATCATGAAAGGTGCTTATAACATAGGTATCTACAATGTAGACACCTATAATATAGGCACCCATATAATAAATATCATAAAACTATGGAAGGTGCCTATATTGTCAATACCTATAACATAGGAACCAAGGCTCTTACGCTCATGAGCTCAAGATCCTAGGCTCATATACTAACACCCAAGCTTACAACCACTTTAAAATTGGAAGATGGCTTAGTGAATGGAAGTATTGAATCCTTGAAAGGTGAAAATAGAACACTACAACAAAAGTGAGGGGGTGATTGCAAGAAACACTTGGTGATTTTGTTAACTTTTAAGCTAAGATCATGAAAACTATGAGATTTTGAAAAACAAAATTAAAATAAAGATATAAAAATACTAAATAATATTTTTCCAAAATTCTAATCTAAAAAATGAAATTCCAAAAGTTATAGACAAAATAAGCTATGTGCAAGACCATAATTTTTTTTATTTGTAGAAATCTCTTATCGGTATGTGTAATCCTAGAAAATAACTCATGAATCCAATTTTTTAATCCAAATGTGCATTACCTTTTGATGACCAAGGCTAAGTTGAATGAGTAATCAATTCTATCCCCACAACAATAATGCTAGTAGTAAGCATGAAAATGCAAGCATGTGAGCTTTGAAAAAAAATAGAGATAGAAATAGAAATAGACTACAACCATTGAAGGTGCTTATAATATAAACATTTATAAAATAGGTACCTATATCATAGTTGCACTATAATCATAAAAGGTTTTTATAATATAAATACCTATAGTAGAGGTGTATAGTCTTCTAGGCTAATGTGCTCATGCTCTTAGGCTCTCATAATAGCAATCCTCCTTGTTACGGAAGTGTATTTGGGCCATTTTTTGCTATCTATTCTTAATGTAAAATTTATCCATGAAAATGATTTTTTTTGAATTTCAATGCAACTAATGAAATGAAGCCTATTAAGTTCAGTTTTTACTCCAATTAGAAAATTTGTAAAATTTGTAAATTTTAATATTTTATAGCAATCTAAATTTTGGACCTACAACCATGCTTTGTTGATTTCTTAATTTTAAAGTGACATGATAAATTTGGTTTATACCATGATGTTGTATTCTATAGTATACATCTATGGTGAAAAGTTCACATTTTTCAAGTATATTATGAATTTGATGAAAATTTTCTTCATTTTTTTTCCTTACAAATTCACAATAATTTCTAATTTTTTCCAGAAAATTTGAAAATTTTATGACTTGCATTATACTAATGAACTTATCTTTGAAAAATAAATATAAAATTTTTCATTCATATCTACTTGCAAAATGGCAACAAACAAAGTGATGGACATTGAAGCTTGAAACCAATAGTTATGGGCCTATCTTTCCAAGGTTAAGGTAGTTTGCTCTTAAAAGGTCACATTTAGAAGAGAAGCTAAATTCCTTTGAATCATTTCTTTCATTAAATTTTTGTAGGATGGAAAATGAAATTGGCATCTAACCCAAATAATTTCATTGATTTTTTTGGGACCTTCCTTGGAATTAGTTACAAATTCTTGAAGTTGAAATGCAATTGTCACTAAAAGCAACTGCCTCTTCAAATGTGCAATATTGGTACATGGAAGAAACAAAATGTACCTTTGAGTTAGTGGTTGCTTATAAAGTAGGGTCACTTTTAGAGTAGGGTCACTGTTGGAGCACTTGACTTTATATGAAATATCATTATAAATAACTTCCATAACTTCCATAGTCTGTATTCATTTGTTGGGAGGAAATGTCCGGGGAGTACCGGCATTTAGTTACAACCTATCCGGTTGATTTTGAAAATTTCCCAATGAGATTTAGAAGTTCCGGCAGAGGTTCCGGACAAAAAAAAAGATTTTTGGAAATGGATTGGATAGGGGTATCAAATGTTGGGTTTTGGCCATCCACCCAAGGAATGTGTAGGAAAAATACCTATTGAAAATCATTTTATTCGGTGGATAGCCGACCGGGTTTAAGGTTTGTTGGAAATTTTCATTACTAGGAGTCTAGGACTCTAGGAGTAGGAAATTTGGAAGATGAGCATTAGTTTATATATATTGTACTTAATGTCTATAAGATTTTTAAAAATTTAGTTTTAATTCACCTGCCACCTTGTGCCCTTGTGCCCCTGCTGGTAGCTTGCAATTGGAAAGTTTACTGTTGTACGCTTTAATAATCGATACTTCACCCAACCAAACGGCACATCTGGATCATCCGTTTTTTGGATCAAACGGCTAGGGTTTTCTGACGTGAGACTGACTCTACACATGTTCAAAATCTTAGATTAGTTTTTAAGAGATCTTTGTTGATTTAAAGTTCAATTAAAAAAAAGCATATTATTTATTTTTTTATATTTTTCAATGTTAGTTTTTATATCAATTGTGAGAGTGGATTTGTCTTCAATTTTGACTTGAAGGTCATGAATTATACAAGAAAGAAAAAGATGAAGGTGCTTGCATAGTTTTAGTGTTAGTATAAAAACTTCAATGCCAACTAGTGCACATTGAGCATTTCTATGCACCTCAAATATACATTGGCACTTTGAGTGTAATTGTAGCGTGCAATTACATGATACATACTTCATTTTAATAACATCAAATAGCTTGAATTTGAAACAATTTTGCACCAATCAATGATAATGAGGAAAGTACTCTACAATTGCAAATTGGTTTATAATACATGCAAGACAAAAAAAATATACCGGTAGTTCATTGACAAAAAAAAAAGACTTGGACATCAACACCAAAAAAGCATTGTGTTACATGTTTCATGGAATCATGCATGCACCATTTGTTGTGATTCAACACCTTCAACACCCACAATGACAACACCTAATGCTTGTTTTCAAAAATGCAACCTCAATTGTGCACCAAAAGTAAACTACATGTGTAGTCTTCAAACAATGTATTACAACCAATTGTTCTGGAACCACAAAGGAACTCATCAGAACCTTCCAGAACCTTCCAACGCCTAGCTGACGAAAATTCCTCTTTCTTGAAGAAATGCGCCAAGGTGACCAGACATGGGTGTTACCCTACTGCTGGTAACTTTTGGACTTCCAAATTTCTCTAAAATGTAAATGTAATGTAATGTTTCAGGACCCTGTCCAAATGAGTTGGGTAGACTAATTAAATGCGTCACTACTGAAAAAGCTTTTTAACTGATTTCCAGAGTCTTGTCAGTCAGTTGGCTGAACACGTTCTGACTTTTCTGGTCCTTGAATGGATATTTCTTGGTAAGCCCTAATTTGGGTTCGGTGCTGTAGTTGCCTTCAGTTGGGTTGCTGCTACCACATGGCTTTGAAAATCAGGTCACCAGACCCTTATTTGGCCTGCAATGGGCTCACTGACCTTACCCAAGCTTACTGGAGTGCACACTTTGTTTTTTCCTTGCTGGGAAAACTGGAATTTGGAAATTGGAGTTTCCAATTCTCATTCTCCTTCTTCTCCAACTTCAATTTCCCAACTCCGGGGCTCCGCTGGAGCAAGGGCGTTGCCGGGCCACAATTCCTCAATCAACTCATTCCATGCTAGCGGAAAAAAGTTGATGGCTTCCTTGTTGTGATAGTTAATGTCGGCCGCATGTTGATAGAAGAGCCATCGAAGGTGGGAATTGGTGCAGCTCGTCCGGAACGGAAATCGAATTCATTTGGCGGCCAAAACTTGAGGGTTGAGGTAGGCCAAATATTGCGCAATTTTTTCGTCCGTCAACCACAGCATCTCCTTCTTCTTCTCCCCTCTCATCTTCTCCTCTTTTTGCCAAGCTTTAAGGATTTGGAACCCTCGCTTTAGCATATGTGGTGGAGTTGTGTTGACCAATTTGGCATGATCCAAGTGAAATGCCATTTTTTGTAATCACGCTTTTTCTAATGATTGGAATTTACCTCACAATGAAACCTTGCCTTTACTCAATAGTGAATGAGTTCTAATGCATAAGCAAATTCAACACAAAAACAGTCCATGAAAAGAAGGAATAAGTTGTATTTTTAATATGAGATTGACTTCTTATTTATACATGATAGGCAAGAAAAATGCTTTTACTTTGGAAACAATGCTTTTACTTTGGAAACAATGCTTTTACTTTGGAAACAATGATTTTACTTTAGAAACAATGCTTTTACTTTTGATTTTACTTTTATTGTGCTTTTACATTGGTTGCAAATTTACTATCATTATACTCCTACAATTTTATACTTCCACTTGTATCACAAAATATGATACTCTGATATTTTGAAATTTCTTATATTGTGGTCTCTTGAAACCTTAAATACTCATAAAATTGACATTTGACAATGACATGCTTTCTTTGATTTTGACTAAATTAGACTACCTTTGGATTTTACAACAATCAACTTCATATTCCAAGAATCTTATATTGTAATCATTAAATTCCACAAGTTTCATGAATCAAGCCTTGTAAATACACGACACATGACACACACAATATAATTTTTCCCCTCAACTAGGCTATTTAGAAAGATGAGACGTTTTATTTTATTCAAAAAATTTAGCAACATATCCATTTTAACATGTTATACATTCTCATTTATTTTTCATTAGACTACAGAAGGTAGCAACACTCAAACCCTTAAGACCCAAGGCCATTATTTTTTGTCAAATAACATTCAAAATGATCATTTTTATTGCATTTGTTCAAGGAATTAAACAAACAAACAAACCAAAATGTAGAATCTAACCATAGGATCCTATATTGTACTTATCTGAGATCACAAGGTAAAAGTTTCATGAAGTTTGACCATAGAGATTGAGAGATATTTATTAGCATTCAAAGTTTAGTTATTCATTTAGAACACTAGCCTATAATTTCAGATGACTTGGACTACCATTTGTGAAATTTTTTAGCATTATAGATTTAGCATTAAAGAAAAAATGGTGTCAAAGAATTGAGTTGAAAGTCTAGGAAAAACATTTCATAGAAAACTCAATTGATTTTCATTCCATAAAAAATTGTTGAATAGAAGTAGGTCCAATATTGGAAGAAAAACTACATTGTTAATAGCTCTAAGATGGGATTGAAATACAATAATCCCAATAGTGAGATGGTTCTAGCAAGAAAACTTAACCTTGTTAAACACGTTTTTTTGAAAAATTGTGAAAACTACATTTAGAAATGAATTCTATAAGTTATTTTGTCAAGAAGATGCTTAGATTGGCTAAAAAGCAAGATTGTTCATATCTTTCACATCACTAGTTCAAATGGAACGAATCAAAGCTTTACATATAGACAAAAATATGATCTATAAAAAAAATGAAGAAATGAACCACAATTTTTTGTGGACTTATTTGTTTGTCCGTTGAGTGAAAATTTGGGCTTTTGTGGTTTAATTTTTGCTCACAAGCAACAATTGAAATGAAAATTATATTCCCATGAAGCTAATAAGTTTTTCTATCTCATGAAAATTTTTCTAAAGGTTTCACCCATAACAAGTAGAAAGAAGTAGATAATGATTCGAAATACTAAATTTTTAAAATTTAGTTACAGATTAATTTGAAATAGTGTACTTTTGATAAATTAGTCTTTTTGAGCACTATAATTTGGTTAAATTGAGCGTCAAAACCTAGCAGTACATGACTAAATAGTACCATTCAAAATCCTTTAACACTCAAACACTTTCGCTAATTTTAAAAGGAATAAGAATTGAAGCAAAAGCCATCTTTGGTTTCTTTATTGGAGGTAGATGAGATCCCATGTGAATGAAAAAATTGTTGGAAATTATAGTTTATTAGTGACAAATTTTCATCTGTTGGAATAAAGATATTTGAGCCATATTTTAAGGGATAAAAATGACAACATTTTGTCAAAAGCTTGAAAAATTTAGTTTGACCATGTAAATATAGGAGAGGTCAATTTTTTTTTTGCCAAAATTGATATATTTACCAAAATTTTAAGAAAAGAATTTTTTTTTAACCATACAAATTGTACAAGGTCACCATTGCATGCTCAACATAAGAAGTGATGGACGTAATTTTATTTTACATTTGATTTATCAATGTCTTAAACACTAGGTGGCATAAATAAAATCCATTTAATGGTAGATATTTAACTTTAGGCAACATTTCTGCCAAGAATAACCATTCATTAAATTTATGAAATTATTTATTTGTTAGATACATCAAGTTGGCTTTCTATTCCTTTGTTCCCAATTAAGATTGCAATGCTAAAATGCTTTTAATAGGCAAATGAATACAAAGTGTTGAATATGAAGCTAGTATCACAAATTACTATTTGAAAAAAATAATGAGGATTTAAACATCAATGATACATTTGTTTGACTCTAAGCAATTGAAAACATGATTTTAGCCCATCACTACACAAATTAAAATTTAAAAACAAAATGTAAATTTTTTGATGAATTAAAAAAATAAATGCCCTTCAATTGATATATGATTTTGGTTTTGATTTTAGTCAAAGTAATTTAAAATAAATATATTTATGGATATTCTTGTAGCTATATTAAAATTGTATAAAACAATGTGGTGTCTTTCACAAGGATAAACATCACATTGGACTAATCAAGAAATTTAATTCTAGTTTCAATTGAGAAATTTAAAATCTAACTTCAACCATCAGGTTTATAGCATAGGTGGAACAAAATTCATTACAAAATAAATATTTTTGAAAAATTAAGTGTAATTGTACATAAATTGTACAAAATAGCTTATACAACTATTTTTGAAACTACAATAATATGATCTTATTTTCAAATACTATAATACATGTCCACATAGTTTCACAATGAAGTTGACCCCAAGATGACCAATGGACTAAATTTGGCAAAAAAGCAATTTGGAGCAAGTACAAATGATTGGAGATTTACATGTTATTGGCTCAAACTTTAATAGAAGACATGTTGATTAGGAATATCTTTTATGTGCACTACAAGTTACTTGGGACATTTGGAAATATGAATCAAAAGTCATGGCCTAATATATTACTTTGTTTTGTAAACAGATAGTTAAGGTAGATTAAAAGAATCACTTTTTTCATGAACAAAAAATTGAAATTTGATTTTTATATTTATATACACATGAAAATCTTTGAAACATTCCATTTTAATCAATGAATCAAAAGTTATGAGGGATTATAGTTTGTGAGTAGTTATGGATTTTCTACTTTGATATGAATTTTGATGTCCATTATTTCACTCCATTTTCAATATTTTTGCAAGAAAATAAAAGATTAGACGTAGATTGTTTATTACAACATTACAATCATTGGGATTGGCATTTTTCAAGTCTATCAATAAATTGTTAACACTATTTTGAATCATTCTCTACATCTTTCTTCTTACTATTTTGTTCCTATATGTTATACAATTTCAAATAATCTGAAAATTTTCAAATATGTAGCCAACTTGTCTTGAAGAATGAATCTAAAGAAGCACCACCATTTTGAACATTTTTTCATACCAATGCAATATTGTGAAGTGTAGCTATCCAATTTTTTGCTCAATAAAAATCTTCAATTTTTTTGCTCAATACTTCTAATGCTAATATCTTTCAATCCACATGGTGAAAATTTCCGAAATTTTTTCCATATATTTTCAAGTTAGTATTATACAAGATCCTACAATTACATGTATCCAAAAATGATTTTTTTTCAAAAATTTGGTACTTGTACTAGAAATGGCAGTCTGAGAGCATTATTGGTGACAACATAGTCTTGGTCCCTTAGGCCTTAAATACCTTTCAATTGATTTAGTGATTGGTTAGGTGTATGAGCACTACAAGGATAATTTGGATTTTCTACTAGTAGACTCTAGGAATTTTTTCATGATTTTTAAACAACACACAAAGTGATGTACAATAGAGGAGGGGAACTATTTACATCCATTGATATGGATGAAATATGCAAAATATAGATGAAAAATACATCTATTTATCCAAAGGGGATAACATGATTCATAATAGAGAATTATAGTACCTAAATTACACAACAATTAAACTATTTTATCCATAATTAAAAATAGGGGAATCTATAGCTCAATATCCCTTCAAACAATACTTCCTTTGTTCCAAAATGATCTTCTTGTTGGCCTTAATTTTTAGTTTTAAAGTGATATTCCTATTGTGCTTTGTGACATTGCAAATCGGTCAAATTTGGATTTCAATTGCTATCTAGAACTAGCAAAACAACTTTAACCCCTAAAGTCCCATTGTCTTGTTAGAGACAAAATGGATTTTGGGTAGGTTCTCATGGTCTAAATATTTGTCGTGATTTTTTAATCTTTTTATTAAGATAAAAAAACACATTAGCTTTCCAAAAATATAATCTTCATTTCAATTGGAGCCCATGAGCAAAAGTTATAGCACAAAAGTCTTTTTTTTAGTTCAATGGGCAGAAGAAACCTTTAAAAAAATTAAATTAAATTTTTGTATATATTATATTTTTGTGTACTTGAAAAGCATTTATTTATTCCATTTGAATTTGTTATATGAATGTTATGGACAATCTTGTTTTTCAGACAATCAAAACATCTTTTTGAGAAAATAACTTGTACGATTCATTTCTAACCTCAATTTTCACAATTTCTCAAAAACAAAAGTTTCACAAGATTAAGATCTCTAGCTATAAAAGTCTCACCATTAAGATTAGTGTATTTCAATTCCATCTTAGAGCTATTAATAATTCAGATTTTCCTTCAATTTTGACCCTACTTCAATTTAACAATTTTTTAATGAGTGAAAACTAAATTATCTTTTTTCTTTCAAAAAAATTTGTACATTTCAACTCATTTTTTACTATATAAAATTAGAAATTCAAAATTAATAGACCAAAAATTATAAGTTATGAGGTTCAAAGCCAAAAAATGTAGTGGAGCAAGGTGCAAAATAATTCATTTCCTTCATTTAAAATGTACATATTTTGCAATCTACATAGTCAAAGTTTTTTGAATTCTCTTTTACACATTTTTATACTAGTCGAGTATGAGATTTTGTGGTTAGATATGCAAAATAAACAATATTAATTCTTTTTTCTCTTTGCTCTAGAAAAAAGCAGTTTTGAATGTTCTTTGATTGAAAAAAAGCCTTGGGTATATGGAATAAGCGGTAGTACCCCTCCATCCATCAATCAAAAGACAAATGAAATGACTGAAGGGGTTGTTTAGTCAACAATATTCATTCTTCTTTTTTTGCATCTCTTTGAGTGTTGATTAACTGAAGGAGATGAAGCTTTAGAAGGCAAAACAAAGTTTCATACATGGTCTTCGATTGGTACTAATTGTTGAACAAAATCACGTACTCAACAATTAAGTGTTCACTGGTGCTCTTTGAAAATGCCCCCAAAAATTCCACTTTTTGATATTCCAAAACTACACTTTGAAAAGGGCTCTAAAACTCAAAAATTTTAGGAAGTTAGGAGTGCACCGAGCTCTACTTACAATGTGAAATAGTTTCGTAAAATGTTATTTTTAGCTTTAATCCAAAACATTTTGTCAAACACAAATTTCATGTGGTGACGGAGGGAGTATTGGATTTTAGCGATAAAGCACCTCTGAAAAATCAATAGTAGACACCACATGAGAAGCTCCGAACTTGGGAGGAGCTGCATTAGAAGTTCTTGCACATAGTTTTTGAAAACATCAACATTTAAAACTCATCACATCAAAGATTCAAGTATGTCATTGTTTGATGGTCCCTTTGTAGATTTATATTCCACCTTCTTCTATACTCCTAATTTGAATTTAAATGTTATTGGACATGTGAAGGTCTTCACACATTCAAGGAAATTGGTGCTCATCCATTTCCTATAAATAGTCGTCCGAGAGAACAAAAAGTTAATTGCACAAGTGCTTATGATGCCAAAATGCAATGGTAGGATATAAAAATGAGCACATCTCATTGGCATTAATCCCTAAATATGTTTGACTATGTTTTTACCAAAAACACTTTTAAACGACCATTTGTAGTACAAGTATCAAATTTGAAACATGTAACCTTAGGGCCTAATAGTACATTGTTTTGAAAAGGTGTGGAAATTTTTTCAGAAATTTTCACTTTGTAGATTACAACATATTGGTATTTGAAGTGACAAAAATCCTTTTTTTGGCCCTGCAAAAAAAAATGTGCACTTGCACTTTAGAAGGTCACATTGAAATGAAAAAATTGTCCGTGTTGATGGTGCTTCTTTAGATTCATTTTTCAAGTCAAGTTGGCTACATACTTGAAAATGTTTAGATCATTTGGAATTGTAAAACATATAGAAATAAAATAGTAAGTAGAAATAAGTAAAGAATGATTCAAAATACTAAATTGTTAAGAATTTAGTTATAGAATTGAAAAATGCCAATCCCAATGGTTGTAATGTTGTGATAAACAATCTACATCCTTTCCTTTAGTTTTCTCAAAAAATATTGAAAATTGAGTTAAATAAAGGATTTCAACGTTTATTTTAGTGTAGAGAATCCATAACTACTTGCAAACTAAAACTCCTTGTAACTTTCATCTTGTTAATTAAATTGGAAGCTTTTCACATTTTTACAAATTGAGGAAAATAAGTCAATTTTTTTTTAAATATGATTTCTTTGAGTTGCCCGCTAAGCAATAGAAATTACATGTCATTGAATAACTTTTTAACCATGTAGTCAAAAGTTATGAAAATTGTTGGGCCTTCAAGCTACTCCTTGGGCACATGTTGTGTGAAATTTCATAGGGAAAATAAATTTTTTGTTGTTTTGTTAAAATGGTAGTATTTCATTAGCATGGTAGGAAAGGATGAGGGTGAAAATGCACAATTCCATTAAATTGGCACAGTTCCAGGTGCACAAACCTCTAAAGTCTAGAATTGTATAGATTTCAAGCACGGTCTAAAGGTGAAGTTTGTAGAGATTATAAAGGTTAAGGTGGCACTCCAATCTCCTACAACAGCGACTTTAATCAATTCAACTTACTTCTAGGTGGAATCAACATCTGACATTATTTTTAACAAAACGACAATTGAAGATCATGAATGTAAACAAAAAAAAGTCCCCCCTGGATAGTTTTCTAACTTTCTAAATATTTATGAATATGTTGTGAATTTGTGAAGTTCAAATAGTTACGTGGTGTACCCTAAAACCAAGTCTCATTCTGTACTAGCTATCGTGTTGTGCAACCCAGTGCACTCATGCACTCATATCTAACGAGAAATTAAATTGATGCTCTTGTAGCTGCAGTCTATGGGCAAAATGCTAACTAGGTGTATGTTTGCATCAATACTCCAATGCCAATTCATCGAACTGTGGGGTTTAATCCATGGTTTGAAATAGAAATTTGGCAATCCGGCGAGCTCACATTGATTTAGGCCATGGCGTCCTGGTACAAGTGAACTAGGTGGAGCTAGGCATGGATGCATCTTGGGAGAACTCAAGCTTAACTTACACTCGGACGCCTGGAAATTAAGCTTCGCAACGACTGCAATTCAGTTAAGGAGGACTGGTTCTTACTTCACTTACCTTCGTGATTTTGTCCCCTTTGATTGAAGATGCCACGATTGAAATTGCCACAATTAAATACCTGATCATGGCTTCGATCAGACATGGTGACTGACGCCTGGTGATGTCAATCAAGGCGATCCTACAAAATGTGCACGCCAGGCAATTAATTTTGGTGGAAGATATTCCCCACGCCACTCTCGATCATATGAGCTTATAAGAGATATTGTAGATGAGAAGGTTTATGTGAGCGAATTGTAACAGTATATGAACACTTGAAGATCGATACTGCAGTTTTGAACCCCTACGCATTAACAAGGTGTTACGCATAGGCGTGGCAATTTGTCAATCTTGGGTGTTGGATAACGCTCTCAGCGTCGATAAGACTTCACTCACGAGTTTTCATTGTATAGACAGATCACATAGCACAGTTATTGTAGTTTCATCGATCTCATCATATGTATTTATTCGTTTGTCCTCTTTCAATTCATATGCTTGTCTTACAAGTAGTATTACAGACAGTCAATTTATTCAACATGCTATCAGAGCGGGATTAGCAAATAGAACTAGCGACGCACCAAAGTTTAGATCTGCATGTAGAAAACGATCTTTGATGTATCTGAGAATCAGAGTAGTATGTTTCAGAGAGAGAGATCAACCTAAGCTAGTGAAGCACTACTCCTAGAAGGATCCAACATAGCATTTAGAGAAGCAGACAAGCTAAAAGGCTTATCAAATTATCACGTTTGGTCTCTCAAGCTACATGAGAGCAATGCTCAGAGCGGAAGGGCATTCGGGGATCATGGACGAAGAACAAACTCATACTGTATTTCTAGTCACAATCGACGGCGAACCATTCACCAAGGTACAACTGAAAAAGAAGAAGGCGTTGGCATGTAGGCTGATATTGTTTTTCAGTCTATGACGATTTGATTGACTTGATACGCTGTGGAATATATAACTCGATCTGGCTTTTTCGCACACAATTTAGTTTGGAATCCACCTCAACGTCGTGTTGCAATTAAGAGGTGTGAACATGACCCTGTTACGTTGTTGTGCATGTTTTGAGGGATTGGATTTGTGAAAGACTTAGAATTTGCAATAGGCTACGATCGATTTGTTGAGGTTACTGTTGCCTACAAGTGCTAGTCGATCGACTGTCGAGGTTGAAAGTATCTGCTAATTAATTAATTAGAGACCCATTGTCTGCATTCGCAGGTGACATTCTTCACGTGTACTAGCATTATTTGTCTGTTTTGTCGCACGTGATTTCGTCGCAAAATTAATAGCAACAGGTGAAGCGGTTCAACTTGAAAGGAATATTTCGAACTTTAATTGCTTCAGTTTTGATTCTTTCGTAGCTAGCTCAACTTTAATTAGAGAACTTGCATGCTTGTGATGTTATGATGTTGGTGTTGAAAGAAGAGATCGTTTCTGTGAAACTGTGATCTCTTTTTATATATCTCCACATTCTTTAGGCCATTGTTGATCGAACAAGAGTGGAATTTATCCATTCCTGATCGATCAACAGTACGTGCAATGCTGTGGGCTGATCGAGTAACTGTAGGTAGCTAGAGCCAAGCACCAATGCATTGCTTGAAACCACCGGGCTGCAAAGCACGTGAAACTGAGGTAGATCGATCAATAACCCATTCGGCGATCGATGCAAGGAGTAGCGTGACTTTTTTGGAACAGTAGAGATTTGCGTAGCCAATTTTTTTGTTTGTTTGTTGTTGGTAAAGGTAAGGTAGGAGGTCCATAAATTGCCCATTTAAGAGCTAAAACTGAATTTTGTGGAGGTGAATCATCTTGGAATATTTTTTGGAAAATTTTCCTTGAAAGACAAGTGGAATTGGCATCTAACCCAAGTCGCTTCATATTTTTTGGAGCTTTGCAGAATTAGTTATGAAATTTTGAAGTTGAAATGACATAGGGCTCTAAAATTGTCCACCTCCTCAAATGTATACTATTTGTACATTGTTGAAGGCTAAAAAAAAACAATGTATATAAATAGTATACATTTGAGTAGGTGGGTGATTTTAGAGCTTGTGAGCTTTTAGAACCTCCTACCTTAGAGCAACTTGCAGCTTGCAATGCATGCGAGGAAGGAAAAAAATGGATAGAATGGATACAAATGGATAGAATCATCCATTTATGGACATTCATCCGCAAAATTATCTAATGTAAGTAGCTTTCATCTAAAAATTGGCAAGTCTTGTATTTTCTTGAGAAGGTTTTGTAATTTCATCCACTTTTTCAAACTTTTTTCTTAGTGTTAGAGGGGTCAGTGCTAAAAGCAAGTTAGACTTTGAGAAAAATTCACCACCAAAAAATTTCGTTGGACTTTTGTGCCCTCATTGCATTGGCACATTTATGGATGGATTGATCCAAGCAAACTTAAATAGTCTAAGTAATTGACACAATAAATTGCCAAAAATAAACACCTTGCAAGGAGACAATGTTATGTTGGAAAAGTAGTACAAGAAAATTAAACATAACATTGATGTAGGGTAGCTTTGTGTGAGTGAATTTCACCGTGAGGCAAAATGCATCCACAAGGTTGGGCCGGGAGGAGTGTATGGGACCTCTAACTAACACCTCCAAGCAATGAACTCTATCAAGGTTTTTATCCAATTTTCATGTGTATGAGGTTAGGTGGGAAAAGGGTAGCTTGACCAACTCCCTCAAAGGTCCAATGACACTCTCTAAATATTCTAAAACATCACCTAAGAAGTTGTAGCATCCTCCTAGGTCAAAATGGCATTTAAAAACCTTCACTTAGGGCTCAAAATGGGTAAAATTGGCATCTCAAATTTATTCCAGCACATCTTCTTCTACACAATTGCCTTAAAACCTCCTTAGATTCTTTCCCTAACCAACCTTGTGAATTAGGGTATGTTCCTAGGTGAAAGTTGAGCTCAAAAGTGCAATTGAGAGCTCCAAGGGCTAGATTTGAGCCCTAATTGAGAAATTCCAGCACACATTAATCCCATTCAAAACCTTCAACCCCACTCTCTTTCCACCTTCTCTTCTTTTACATGTCTCTTAAATCTTAAGTGAGTGCTTCTACATTCACCCCAATTTGTCCATGAAGCTCACCACCCACATAATCCAAAAACAACCAACAATTCCATAAAACTTGCAATCAAAATTGCACTTCAACCAAGTACAAACATTGAGTGAACATCACCTCAGTCCCATAGCAGACCAGCGGCCACTAAAACGGCCATTGCCATCTCTATACTTGTCCAATTGGCTTGAGAATAGTCTCCCTGGAAAGCTACCTTGACCCTTCACTTCCCCACCAAAATTCAGCTTCATACTTGCTGTAGAACTCCTGCTAGATGCCTGCAAAGTTAGTGCTCTCCTTTCGCCGCGGCAGCAGACCTCCTCGCACTAAATCGGTTGCCGTGATCTCGTCCAAGCTCCGTTGGGGACGAGCCATAGCTTGTTGGAAAGCTAACTTCCAAGCGCTTCATCCCTCCAAATTTCAGCCTCAAATTCGTTGTAGAACTCCTACTGGATGCCCGCAAAGTTGGCGCTCTTCCCTAGCCGCGGCAGCATACTTCCTCTCCCCCATTTCTCCTCAATCTTCACTTTCCACCCCCAAGGTGGAAACCTACTCGACAAATTGGCTCTAATCCTATCCTAACTCCTTGCCATCACTTCCTAACATCCTTCTTTTCAAAATCTCATACACACACAAGAGAGAGAGAGAGGAGAGAGACCCCAACCCTAATTCGACCTTTACCTACTTTCCAACTAATTCACACTCCTAATTACCTTCATCCATCCTTAATTTACTGAAAAATACCTTTTAATTATTATTTTTACCTAAAATAGTACTCCTATCACTATGCTAGTGCCTTCCTAGTAGTTATATGTTTGATGGATTCTTTTGTGCATTTCATATTTCTTCTTTTTTGTTGGTTTTCAATTTATATTTAGCTCTATTTTCAACTTCTAATCTTGGTTTTCAATTCCCTTTTTGTATTTCTTATCTTTTAAATATTTTTAGTTTGTAATTTTGAAATAGATTCCTATCTAATGTATTAAAAGCCTTCTAACTAATGGTTATAGTTTAATCTAATGAACTAACACTTTTGAACTTGAAATCTCACACATAATTTTTATATTCTCCATCATCTTAGAGGTGAACCATTACAATGGTTCACACTTTGCTATAAAAATCATTCAAAAATTGATGGCAAATTAATTTGGAAATTATGCCAAACATTTGTTAAAACAGATGAAAAAAATAGAAAGAATGAAGAAATGTTTAGAAATTACAGCACATGAGTAAAAAATCAAATAAATAAAGACTTCAAGGTGAGAAAAATAAATCCATGTGCAAATCGCAATCCATCATTATTTTTGACCATCTACCATTTAATAAAAATTTGATGACCAAGTGAAGGAATTACTTCATTGACATTTTGTGAGGATGAAAAGTGGAGAGGTCATTTTTATAATAAATTCCATTGTCCTTCATGAATCTCCAAAGGGTGTGGAATAACTTGAAGATGAGAGCTTGACCTCTTGTTATTAAAACATAAGAATTGCGTTCAAAGTAGAATTTTAGACCTCATTTTGGCATACCAATAATACAAGTTTTTTTTCAAAAAAAATCTAATCATAAAAAGTTGGAAAATCTAGCTAACTTTCAACTTCAAAAACTTGTGTGAGATTTGAAATTTTCAAAAGAAAGTTATGAACAAAATTCAGAGAAGATGTTTGAAAATGCCAAAGAAAATGCTTCTCCAACCATCCATGAACTTCATCCATAACTTTTAATTGAAGGCTTGAAATGTAAAAAAAAATATGGAAATGAAATTTATCTTGATTTTCCACATTAATGTAGTTCAAAGTTATTTATAAAAGTTATTCTACTATGACTAAAAGAAGCTTGCAATTCTATTTTGAATACAATTTCTACTTTTGACTAATCCTAATTTACACACCTATCCCATATAGATTGTTTTACCACTTACGATCCCACTTGTATAAATAGATTGTCTTCGCATTTTTCTACATACATTAAGTGACTTTTAAAACTATGCAAGAGACTTATGGATGAAGTGAGTAGTTGTATTAGGGTGGACAATCTAAGTAAAATGTTAGATAAAATTATGAAAGGTGAAACTATCATTATTTATTCATCCAAAAATTAAAATTTCAAAAAATTCCATTATTAGGTGACAAATCTTAAAGCTTCAAATTAATTAATTATTTGTCTAGGCAGAGGCAAAGCTATCCTATACCTACGGTAGTGATTTTCTTAGTACTAGTGCTTGTGAGACTAATTTACCAAGGTGACACTAGTATTAAACTAGGGCACAATAACATTATTGTATTGTACATGTTTATGCCAAAATAATAATTTGTAGTGACAACAATTTTATACTGCTAGTAGGATACATTCATACTTCAATCTTAAATGTGATCTATCTTATTTCCAATGACATTTCAAAATATCACATCTACACTTGCCTTCCCACTTTCTCATTGCTTGGAGCTTTCACATTCAAACTATATAACGCCTCCCAAGCCATCAAACTAAGGGGTTTAGAGAAGGTTTGTTCTTCATGGTTGGAAGAAGTAGTAGCAAAGAGACCAAAAAGTAAAGAATTTCTTGCTTTAGTCTAAAAGGTGGACGCATATATGATCTAGGGTTATGAAGATTTTCTATTTTATGAAATGTTTTTCACCTCTTCCATTAGGAACCCATTGGAAGACCATTATTTTAGAAAAAAATAATGTGTAAACTTATATGGGACTTTTATAATATTAGAGTGATTAGTATGGTTGATGTCAAAAGAATTGATTGACCAAGCAAATGACTAGGAGAGAAGGGAGAACTTGACAAAGAGAAAAAACGTACATTTCTAGATTGAAAGAAATATCTCTATCTATGATAAAAATTCTTCAAGGGCTTGAATAGTTTTCAATTTGAGGAAAAATATATATCGTGGAATAGTGCCCAATAAAGAGCAATAATTTCTTCATTGCCATGTCATCGTTCATATGTTGCATAGGATACCAAAAATATGCCTTAATAAAAAAAATATTATATTTTTGACCATTCTTCTATTGTGGTAGCTATTTGCAAACAGACTAATGTAGGCCTCCTTTCTCTTTATTGAATTTCTACTCATGTAGTGAAACCTGTTAAAGACAATTGTAATTAGACCTAGAGTGCTTATATTAAGATACCAAGACCATTTTTAAAATAACAAAATAGATTATATAAGTCTTCTAAAATATTTAGAGGGCATCATTGATTCATTCTTTCTTCTTTCTATATAATCCAAGCTCTTCCTAATCAAACAACTTGCAAGTGGCTCATCAAATTTGAGGACTTATTAGTGCTAAGGCTCATATTAAGACATCTCTTGCGCACTCATGATTGTATTGCAGAGTGGGAAGAAATTCAAAGACTATACTTCTCGAGAGAATAAACCTAGGTTTAAAATCCAATTTCCTACATTTATTTGTATAAATAACATAAGGAAAGACACCTCAACATGCTTTCTGTAGTAGCTCAAGGATCATTCCTAGTCAAAATCCCTTCATTGCTAGAATCTTTATTTAAAATTTTGCATACTTTTATATATATTTGAATATGAATATAATATTTACTGTACTTTCATCAAATTAATTGTAAAGTAAGATTGCCTTTAAAGATTCAAGTAATATTGTAGATGAATGAATAGTATTTGAACAAAACATTGGTTGGAAGCCTTCTATTTATCATCCAAAATATGGACTTCAAAGCGGTTAGGGGTTAGCATTTCGTAATGAGTCTTTTAATGCAAATAGTATGCTATAGAATATTTTAGATATTTAAACATAAAGGACCATTTTTCCTTTGGTGGGCAAATGGAATTTTGAGTAGGTACCTAGAGTCTCATTTTTTGTTATGATTTTTTGAATTTTTTTTGAAGATAAAAAAACTAATTATTTTTGTAGGAATACAATTTTATTTCAATTGGTGCCTAGGAATAAAAGTTATGTCCACATAAGCTTAAAATAGTAGAGACTAGGTAGCAAAAAAATATTCAAAAATATAAATATTTTAATTTTTAATTTTTTTTCCACATAGATTTTATCTTTGTCTCAAGTAAACCAGTTGAGAAACTAGCCAATTACCACATACATCCAAGAGCCAAACAACAATTGTTGCCAATTCCCGCTTGATTCAACTTCCAAATCAATTGTAATGGGAACAAAATCTTTTATCACTGTCCAAATACTACACACTATGCAGTGAAGGATTATAAGAAATTTTTAACTAGGTTTTAGGTGCATCACCTTTAAATTGCAAGAAAATTTGTAGGAAGAATTTTTTTTTGCATTCTATGTTTAAAGTGAATCTTAACATAACATTTAATAATCACACTAAATCTCAAAACATGCAAGTCTCTATATTTGAATCGAGAAGGATTGGAAATTTTTCTTTATGTGTTGATTGACAAGTTTACTATACATGGAAAGCTTTGATTCATTTCATTTGGATTTGTTATGAGAAAGCTATAGACAATCTTGTTATTGGGCAATCCAAGCATCTTTTAGAAAAAATAACTTCTAGGATTCAATTCTAAATGCAATTTCTACAATTTTTCAAATGATGAAGTTCTAAATGGTTAAGTTTGCTTGCTAGAACAATCTCACCATTGATATTAGTGCATTTTAAATTCCATCTTCAAGATATTCATAATTTAGATTTTCTTTCTATCTAGTACCTAGTACCTACTATAGTGTAAAAAATTTAGGTTACAAAGGTTCAAAAGTCAATAATCTAGTATCACAATGTGCAAAAAAAACTTGTTTTCTGCACTTTAAACATAAATATCTTGCAACCTTTGCGGTCAAAATTTTTTAAATTTATTCCACACATTTTCATACTATTTAGGTGTAAGATTCTAAGGTTAAATTTGCAAAAAAAACAATTTTCAAATCTATTTACTCTTTGTAATAAAAATGGCAGTTTTGAGTGTTTTTTGGCCCAAAAAAGGCCTTGGTTAATCACCATTTTACTCAATTTGTAATATATTGTAGATGTGACTTCCTTGCTTTATAAAATCTCAACTATATAATGCTTGTAGTAGTTTAAAGAAAATGCTAAAAAGCAATGTACAATATAGTGGGGTACCAATTAAAATGGAGATTTTGAATTTATAGTGAAAGAAATTTCAGTGCTGCCAACTTTGACAAAACCCGAAAATTGAGAAATTGGTATTTTACCATGAAATTTTTGCCACAACATTTAATTTATGATTACAATACATAGACCAAATTTCAAAGCCAAAAGATTCACCAAAATAAAGATATTCAAAATCTACCAACATGTGTAGCTATGAAAACATTTTCACAACCTCTTAAGGATTGAAAAAAAAGAATTTTGCCATGAAATTTTTGGAATAGCAAGTTTTCTATATTAATAAAATCTTTTTTTTCAATTCGCAGGCCAAAAGATCAATACAAAGAAGATATTCACAATCTACCAACATGTGATGTTGTGGGAAACAATGGGGAAAACCATTTCACCACTAACTTTGACACCCTCCCAAGGGTTGAAAAATTGTCTATTTACCATGAAATTCTTGGCATAAGATGTTCTTCATGTAAATAACATTTGTGCCAAATTTTAAGGTCTAAAAATTTATACAAAAAAGATATCCGAAATCTACCAATGTTTATAGTTGTAAGAAACATTTTAAGGACACACTAAAAATGTTGAAGTATCTTGGACACTCATGCCTTTGGACGAAAATTATCCAAATGACGCAATTCCTAAATATAAATGCTTCTCAACAAAATCAAGGATATCCAAATCTAAATGTATATCAGCGATTTAACAAATTATGGAGTTATTCAGGACTTATGGACCAAAAAAACATTTTGAAGACATTGCCAAATGCCTTGATTGAAACCTGAAGACATCAACAGAAGTATCGGTGGGTAGCCGACATATAGGTACTATTGTGTAGTATACATGGTAGAAAAGTATAGATTTGCAAGACGGTTATTCTGTAGTTGGTCAGTAGTGACCAACGAAAATTGATAACCATCTAAATCCTAAATTCCAGAATTCATATTTATGGAATCTGAAAATTCCAGAATTTGTTAAATTTCCCTTGTGTGTACTTGTCACATCTCAAAGAATGCACTTGTTTAAAAATTGAACACCATACATGCATGAAGAAGCTTTTTTCTCTCAATATGAATGCTTGCATTTAAATTGAGCATTACAGGAGGTGGGATGTGTGATGATTTGAGAGGCAAGTGATGGGTGATTATTTTTTTAAGTTGAGGATTGAAGGTTTGTGAATATGAGTAGCCTAATTGATGACTAAGTGCATGAAGAATGTGATAATTGACCGAATGAAGACTATATGAGCATTGAGTGGGTAAGGCTATGTGATGAGTGATTAAGTGAGGCTATGTGATGAGTGATTAAGTGAGGCTATGTGATGGCTGAGTGAGTGAAGTTATGTGGTAACTAAGTAAATGAAGCTATTTGATGATTGAGTGAGTGAGAACTGGATGATGGATGATGGGTGATTACTAACTAAAGTTTGCATGATGAATGTATGAGGTTGGTTATTAAAATTTCAGGATCCAACTAGCATTTTGAAATTTGTAGATGATAGCTATTTCAGATGAAACTCATGCTCACATTGTAGGTTTGAGCAAGTTAGGGAAGACGAGTTGACATTGTAGCTACTATTGGAGTCTCTATTAGAACAATTCAAAGGTTGGTGAAGAAATTTTGAGAAAATGAAACCTATAAGTGCAAACCTTGTGGTGAAAGTCATGCTAAGAAGTTGAGTAATAGAAATGTTTGTGTTATTATATGTGTTTCAAAAACTCATCGTCGCTTGATGCTCTCAGAGATTACTAGTATATGCCTTACTTAAACATCTAGAAGCACTATTTGAAGGGCCTTACATAGAAGTGGCATTTTCAGTTGAATTGCATTAAAAAACAAATTCTTAACACTGCGTCAAATATCTTAGCAATTGACTTTTGCTCAGAAGTATTGTGGGTGGAGTGTAGGAGAATGGGAGCAAGTTGTTTGGACAGATGAGTCTACCTTTGAAGTTGGAAAAATTCTAGACAAGTTCGTGCAGGAATTCGTGTTTGGAGAAATGCATATGAGTGATTGAGCACTATTCATCAAGTTGTATAGTTCTAACTTTCAAGAGTGGAAAAACCACTTGAATGATTTGGGGCACATTTGCTAGCTAGAGCAAAAAAGTCACAACTTGTTTTTATACTTAAAGATCAACACTCTACTAAGGATTTTATCGAAGTAGTCTACAGTGTTGTCTACAATGACGAGTTGCTTCATTTCATGGGTAGAGTGCCACAAGAATTGCTCTTGGAAGATGGTGCACCTATCTATGGCTCGAAACTATGTGAAGAATGAAGACAAGCAGGCCTTCTAAAGAAGCTTAATGGGCTTGCAAATCTCAATCCAATTGAGAACCTTTGGAAGATTTCAAAAAATCTTGTGCAACATGGTCCAATATACCCTAAAAAATTAGATGACTTAAACGTAGTTATTGAAAGAGAGTGGAGGTTAATCAATGGTACAAAGCTCCTTCAATCTTGTCATTCTATGCCCTCTAGGTTACAAACAGTAATCGCAGCAAATGGAGGGCATGACACGTTGGTAGATTGTGTATATCTTTTCGTATAAATTTTTTTACTTGTATAAAATTTGGTACACATTTACTAACATGAAGAACATCTTGTACCAAAAATTTCATAGTAAATAGACAATTTCTCGGCCTTTGGGAGGGTATCAAAGTTGATATTAGTGAAATGGTTTCCCCCATTGTTTCCCACAACTACACATGTTGGTAGATTGTGGATATCTTTTTTGTATAAATCTTTTGAACTTCAACTTTGTCACAAATGTTATGAACATAGAGAAGATCTTATGCCAAAAAATTTATGGTAAAAAAAAAAAATTCAACCCTTGGGAAGGTGTCAAATTTGGCAGTAGTGAAATGTTTTTTCATAGCTACACATGTTGGTAGATTTTGAATATCTTTTTTGTATGACTTTTTTGGCCCTGAAATTTGGCACAAATGTTATTAATATAGAAAAAAAATTTGTGACAAAAATTTCATAGTAAATAAAAAAAAATTCAGCCCTTAGAAGGGTGTCAAAGTTAGTAGTAGTGAAATGGTTTTCTCCATTGTTTTCTATAGCAATACATGGTGGTAGATTGTGAATATCTTTTTTGTATTGATCTTTTGGCCTTGAAATTTGAAATATATTTTATTAATACATAGAACTTTTTATTCCAAAAATTTCATGGCAAAATTCTTTTTTTTCAATCCTTAGGAGGTTGTCAAAGCTAGCAGTACTAAAAATGTTTTCACAACTACACATGTTCGTAGATTTTGAATATCTTTTTTTATAAATCTATTGGCCTTGAAATTTGGTACACGTGTTATTAGCATAATGGTGATGTTGTGGAAAACCATTTAGAGTAAAATACTAATTTTTCAACTTTGAAGAGGTTGTTGAAGTTGGCAGCACTGAAATTTCAAATTTGAAAACGCCATATTGATTGGTACCCCACTATACATGTATACTAAACCCAAATGAAGCAAATCCAAACAATTAGTTCAAATTAAAGTATACTACCAATCGAAAGTAGTATCAAACTTGATGTAGATCTCACAACCACAACGACAATAGCATGTGAATTTAGAAATGCGAGCCTAGGTGTAAGTAGTTACTCTACAACTATTGAAGGTGTCTATAATATATATACATATAATATAAATACCCTATAACCATGGAAGGTGCCCATAACATAGTTGCCTAAAATATAGACACCAATAATATAATATCTTGTGACCATGGAAGGTACATATAACAAAAACACCTATAATATAATTAAGCAACTAAAATATAATCATCCTATAATCATGAAAGGTGCTTATAACATAGGTATCTACAATGTAGACACCTATAATATAGGCACCCATATAATAAATATCATATAACTATGGAAGGTGCCTATATTGTCAATACCTATAACATAGGAACCAAGGCTCTTACACTCATGAGCTCAAGATCCTAGGCTCATATACTAACACCCAAGCTTACAACCACTTTAAAATTGGAAGATGGCTTAGTGAATGGAAGTATTGAATCCTTGAAAGGTGAAAATAGAACACTACAACAAAAGTGAGGGGGTGATTGCAAGAAACACTTGGTGATTTTGTTAACTTTTAAGCTAAGATCATGAAAACTATGAGATTTTGAAAAACAAAATTAAAATAAAGATATAAAAATACTAAATAATATTTTTCCAAAATTCTAATCTAAAAAATGAAATTCCAAAAGTTATAGACAAAACAAGCTATGTGCAAGACCATAATTTTTTTTATTTGTAGAAATCTCTTATCGGTACGTTTAATCCTAGAAAATAACTCATGAATCCAATTTTTTAATCCAAATGTGCATTACCTTTTGATGACCAAGGCTAAGTTGAATGAGTAATCAATTCTATCCCCACAACAATAATGCTAGTAGTAAGCATGAAAATGCAAGCATGTGAGCTTTGAAAAAAAATAGAGATAGAAATAGAAATAGACTACAACCATTGAAGGTGCTTATAATATAAACATTTATAAAATAGGTACCTATATCATAGTTGCACTATAATCATAAAAGGTTTTTATAATATAAATACCTATAATATAGGTGTATAGTCTTCTAGGCTAATGTGCCCATGCTCTTAGGCTCTCATAATAGCAATCCTCCTTGTTACGGAAGTGTATTTGGGCCATTTTTTGCTATCTATTCTTAATGTAAAATTTATCCATGAAAATAATTTTTTTTGAATTTCAATGCAACTAATGAAGTGAAGCCTATTAAGTTCAGTTTTTACTCCAATTAGAAAATTTGTAAAATTTGTAAATTTTAATATTTTATAGCAATCTAAATTTTGGACCTACAACCATGCTTTGTTGATTTTTTAATTTTAGAGTGACATGATAAATTTGGTTTATACCATGATGTTGTATTCTATAGTATACAACTATGGTGAAAAGCTCACATTTTTCAAGTATATTATGAATTTTATGCAAATTTTCTTCATTTTTTTTCTTACAAATTGCAATAATTTCTAATTTTTTCCAAAATATTTGAAAATTTTATGACTTGCATTATACTAACGAACTTATCTTTGAAAAATAAATATAAAACTTTTCATTCGTATCTACTTGCAAAATGGCAACAAACAAAGTGCTGGACATTGAAGCTTGAAACCAATGGTTATGGGCCTATCTTTCCAAGGTTTCATTGATTTTTTGGGACTTTCTTTGGAATTTGTTACAAATTCTTGAAGTTGAAATGCAATTGTCACTAAAAGCAACTGCCTCTTCAATATTGGTATATGGAAGAAACAAAATGTACCTATGTGTTAGTGGTTGCTTATTAAGCAAAGTCACTTTTAGAGTAGGGTCATCGTTAGAGCACTTGACTTTATAACAAATATCATTATAAATTACTTCCATATGTCTTCAATCTATGTAGAGTTTTCTACTTTCCATTTGCACCAAACTTAATGAACATAAAAGATATATAGATTAACCAAGTGAAGTTGAAAAGAGTTTAGAATATAACCAATTTAGAAACAAAATTTTCTCCAAAGTTGAAACTTTGTTCACATATTAAGAAAAAAACACATCTTTGAGGGACAATTAAGGCACAAAAAGACTATGGAACCTTTTTGTGTCAAATTAAAATACCCTCAATATTAGATTCCAACATCTAATTACTATGAAGAATTGTGCAAAGGTGAAAGCATAAATCTTTTGAACTTATTGTTTGGACATTGTATATTGTGCATCCCACACAACTATAAGAATAAATTTTGGAATATTGAGCCAATGTATTTGAATAAAAAATAAAAAATGTGTACAATATTCACAACTACGGTCTATACAAAAAAACAAGTTTTAATTATAAGTAATATTGGTAAGATCCCTTCATAATTTAAGAGTATCACAAGGCTTTTTTACAAAAATCAAAGTAACCTTCAACTAATCATTGAAGTGAATCCCAATTAAATATTTATTCCAAGCATCTTATGCAATATAAGTATTCTTATTAATGTTGAATTATATTTTTTATAACAATGTTGTATAGGTTTATGTACTTACTATGTACATAAGTGTGTCATGCATCCCAATTGAGAAATTTGTGATAAAAAGTGAAGGATCACATGGTAAAGATTTCGTGATATTTGACCGTATAGATTGAAAGATATTAGCATTCAAAGTGAAAGAAAAAATTTGTTTCAAGAAGTTGCTCAAATTGCCCACAAAACAAGAAGCTCCATAATTTTCACATCACTAATCTAAATGGTAGCCTCGTTAGGAAGTAATGTGACAACTTTAGGTGATAGGATGGCCATCAATGACATGCATAATCTTTTTGTTTGTTTTAGGGCAATCTAAAGACTCTTTTGGGCCAATTGGACATCACACTTCAAAAATTTGTAAGAAATTCATATTTAGTCAAAAGAAATCCAATTGCTCTCTCCATTTCTCAAAGTTGTCTTTGTATGGAGAAAAATCTGAATTTTTTTGCCAATTGTAATAGGACAAAACACTCATTTTGCCTATCATAGGCAAATTTACCTTAAGCCCTTAAGCTTAATATAGTAAATCACAACTCTTCCTCACTTGCCTTGTGCGCACCTATGGACAATGTTTCTATACACTCTAATCTTCTTAATCTTATATACATGCTCCAAACCAAAGCACTCTCAAGGATGACAAAGAATCCTTTTGTATAAGGCATACATGCATACATTCAACTTTGGAATTTTGTGTAAAAAGGGGAGGACTTGCACAATAGTTTGAACTCCAATGACTGCTCTTGGGATTTCTAAAACAAGTGATCTATTGGATATCCAAAAGGATGATTTCCACAATGATGAACTCAATGTTCTAGACTTAATTTGGTTGCTTAGAAGAATTTGAAATGTTGGGCAAATTTGATTGTTGGTAAGCAATTGGGTATGGAGTGTTGGAAAGTTTGCACAATATAGAATGCCCCATTCCCTCTCCAAAATCTTCAAATGCTTAAAATTAAAAAATTCACAATAAAAGAATGTTCACACTAAATTTAGAGGTTTCATTGAAAACTATTAAGATACTTTTCAATTTTTATTATTGAAATAATCATATATATAATTATATCTATATATACTATTTTAGGATTTTTTTGAATTGTTCTATTCAACTTGATGTTCAAAATCTTAGATTACTTTTTAAGAGATCTTTGTTAATTTAAAGTTCAATTAAAAAAAAGCATATTATTTATTTTTTATATTTTTCAATGTTAGTTTTTATATCAATTGTGAGAGTGGATTTGTCTTCAATTTTGTCTTGAAGGTCATGAATTATACAAGAAAGAAAAAGATGAAGGTGATTGCATAGTTTTAGTGTTAGTATAAAAACTTCAATGCCAACTAGTGCACATTGAGCATTTCTATGCACCTCAAATATACATTGGCAATTTGAGTATTGAAGTGTGCAATTACATTATGTATTCTTCATTTTAATAACATCAAATGTCTTGAATTTGAAACAATTTTGCAACAATTAATGATAGTGAGGAAAGTACTCTACAATTGCAAATTGGTTTATAATACATGCAAGACAAAAAAAATATACCGGTAGTTCATTGACAAAAGAAAAAAAGACTTGGACATCAACACCAAAAAAGCATTGTGTTACATGTTTCATGGAATCATGCATGCACCATTTGTTGTGATTCAACACCTTCAACACCCACAATGACAACACCTCAAATATACATTGGCACTTTGAGTGTAATTGTAGTGTGCAATTACATGATACATACTTCATTTTAATAACATCAAATAGCTTGAATTTGAAACAATTTTGCACCAATCAATGATAATGAGGAAAGTATTGTACAATTGCAAATTTGTTAATGACACATGCAAGACCAAAAAATATACCGGTAGTTCATTGACACACAAAAAGAAAACTTGTACATCTACACTAAAAAACATTATGTTATGTGTTTCATGAAATCATGCATGCACCATTTGGTATGATTCAACATCTTCAACACCATATTCCCACAATGACAAAACCTAGTGCTTGATTGTTGGTGTTAAGATTCATAGTGTGAACGCTCTCCATACATGTGGCGAGTTAGTCAACAAAGTAGTTCTTAGCCAATAGGGAGAAAGTACTATTCATCGTCTCTCTCCCCTTGTATATACTTCCTACTATCAATGTTATGGAGGTGTATTCTTCTCTTGCAACTTTGTGTTTGTGTTCTTTGAGGTTTTTGTTTCGTTTATTATACTCAACACGTTATCAGCACGCTCTCACGTTACAGTTTGAACGTTCTCACGATTTCGATTTTCTATTTTTTTTCTCTCTTCCGATTTAGAATTTTGTTTTTTAGAAGAGTTTTGTAGCCCCTCCCCTCCTCTCCACACCCTGTGCCACACTCCCTGTTGTGCCTGCTGCTCCGGACCCCTACTCTCCCCGCCTTGCAGCCCTCCCTCCCTCCACAGACTTCCCCATCTGACGCGCCCCCCCCACTCCCCCAGCACTCCTGCCGTCCCCCTCCCCTGCCGTTCCCCTCCCCTGTCGTCTCTGGACCTCCCCGTCCCTCCACCACACCACTCCGCTCAGGCTCCCTTCCTGCCTTCCTTGAATCTCCCTTGTTCGGTTCTGTCCCAGTCTATTTTTTTTGCCTCCTTCTCTCCTTGCCACTTCACACTTATTTTCCTTGTTTATATTTTTTTTCAAAACCTCTTCAGCTAAATTTTTTTTTCTCCATCTTCTTCATTCCTCCCTTCCACCCCTTCACCTCAAGCTTCTTGCTTGTCTCTCCAAACCCCAAGTGTTTTTATTTTATTTTATTTTAAATTTATTATTGACTTTTCATATATTATTATTTTTTAAATTTCTTTATTGTTGTTTCTTCTCTTTATCTTTATCTATAACTTTCATCTTTATCTTTATCTTTACTTTCACTTTTTACTTTTACTTTTACTTTTACTTTTACTTTTTATATTTTATATTTATTTCATCTTTATCTTTCTTTATCTTTATTATACCTTTATCTTTATCTTTTATTATATCTTCATCTTTATCTTTATTTCTTATTTCAAATCCCTAATTTCTAAACCCTAATTTTTCCAACAACCTAATTTGCTTGGAAAAATATTTTTATCCTCTTCATTCTACATCATGACTACTTCGACATCTTCTGTCGCTACATCTACGACTATTCCGGTGGCTGCTACTATTATTGAGCCACCAAGGCTTCAGCCTCTTCTTTTTACACAACTAGCAGCTGACGGCAGCAATTATCTATTATGGGCGAGGACAGTCAAAGCACATATATTTGCTGTGGGACTATCAGACGCTATTGTTTTTGACACTATTCCTACTGTAAGTGCCACTGATTCCACTGTTCCTCCTGCCACTGTTTCTGCTTCCACTTCTTGGAAAGCTCTACTCTTACTTCGTCGTCATGTTGTTCTTTCTCTACAACATCAGTATTTAGAGATCGAAAAACCAGATGAGCTTTGGCAAAAGCTCAAGTCTCGGTTTGACCATCAGAAAACGATGTTCCTTCCTAGAGCTCTCCACGATTGGACCCATTTACGAGTATTGGATTTTCCAACACTTGTTGCTTTTAACAATGAATTGTACCGCATCATATCGCAATTACGGTTGTGTGGTCAAGCCATTACCGAACAAGAAATGATTGAGAAAACTCTCTCAACATTCCCACTGGTTTCTGCTGTGCTTGCCCAGCAGTATAGACACATGAAATTTGAGAATCACTCAGATCTCATGTCTTTATTACTTCTTGCTGAAAAGCAAAACGAGATCCTTCTACGCAATGTAGAGGCCCGCCCTATTGGAACTATGGTACCAAAGTCTCATGCTGTCAAGTTTTCTCATCTCAAACCTAAGTTACAAAAGTTTAAGAAACATCGTCAGAAACAGTCTAATAATTATAGTCATAGTCATGCGTACAAGAAGAATACCAATTCTTCTTCTCAAAACCATGGTAAGCGTCAGTCAGAGACGCGTACATGCCACAAATGTGGTAGAGTTGGCCATTTGGCCAATATTTGCCGTACAGTAGACTATTTTGTCAAGATGTTCCAAGAGAACAAGAAACTTCGAGCTCAGGGTCGTGAAGTTCATACAATGGATGCGTCTATGGACCCGTATGGAGCTGAAGATTTTGAAACACATGTTGCTGAGGATACCTCCACTAGTGAGTCTTGTAATGCGCTCCTTGACTCTGCAACCACACATACTATTTTGCAAGATAAACAATTTTTTGATGTTGATAAACTTTCAACTTGGCAAACCAGAAATTTAATAACTATGGCTGGATCGAATGTGTTTCGTTTCCAGGAGGGACCAACAAAGGTGATTTTGCCTGAGGGCACCACCATAACATGCATGCGTGCTATGTTTTCTCCCTCTGCGCCTCGAAGCCTGATCAGCTATCGAGATATCCGCACCAATGGTTTTCATCTCTCGATCAGAAATATAGATAGGCGAGAGGCTCTGGTTTTTGTACAAAACAATAAAGTAGTGGAAACAGCCTTTGCTGCGGCTAGTGGCTTATATCGGATTCTAATCCGACCACCATTTGTATCTAGTTTTGCTTCATCTTCTAAAGAAAATAAAATTTCATTGTAGCATGGAAGACTGGGTCATCCAGGCTCCACTTTATTTCGAAAAATTCTTCCATGTGTACTTGGTCATAATTTACAACCAGCTGATGTAAATTCAATGACACTATGTCAAGCATGTGTACAAGGCAAATTAATTGCCAGACCATCTTTATGGAAGCTGCCCAGTGAATTACCACCAATGCTTTCAAGACTACATGGTGATATTTGTGGTCCTATAACACCAATGTCTGGACCATTTCGATACTTTTTGGTTTTGGTTGATGCAGCAGGCAGACAATCTCATGTCTCTTTGCTATCAACTAGAAATTTGGCTTTTGCCAACTTACTTTCTATGCTTATCCGGTTCAAGGCTCATTTTCCTGATTATCTAATCAAAACGCTTCGGATGGATAATGCCCAAGAATTCCGATCCAAATCTTTCGAAGATTATTGTATTGCCACTGGGATTGATTTGACATATTCAGTTCCCTATGAACATGCTCAAAATGGATTGGTGGAGCCTTTCATCAAGCAAATTCAACTTATTACGAGGCCTTTGCTTTTACATGCAAATTTGCCGGCATATATGTGGGGACATGCAGTTCTACATGCTGCAAATTTAATTCGGCTTTGTCCTTCATCTGTAGAGATTGCTTCATCACAAGAACTTCTCTCAGGACAAGTTCCTAATGTATCTCATTTGCGAGTATTTGGATGCCGGATTTGGGTTCCAATTGCAGAACTTCAACGTTATACTATTGGCGCTCATCGCCAAGAAGGCATCTATGTTGGATTTGACTCTCCTAGTATTATTCGATACATTAATCCATCTACTGGTACATTACTTCGTGCGCGTTTCGCCAACTGTCGGTTTGAAGAAGACGTATTTCCATCTTTAAGAGGAGGAGCATTTATTCTAGAGACTTCTATTGGTCTTACATTTCAAGCACCTCAAACACTTACATCAAATCCTGATCCACGATCATCCTTGGCTGAAACTGAAGTTGCCAAGATTTTGCATTTGCAAAAGATTGCGGATCAGACACCTGATGGTTTTAATGATGCACCACGGATTACAAAAACTCCATTGAATGAAGCTCGAAATCTTCCTGCTCGAATTTTTGTACCAGAAATTCCAACCATTACTACTCCTCAATCTCTTAGCAAACGAACTCGAGGACCAGACAAGCAACCACGCAAACGCAAGACAATCTTTGATACTGCTAATCCTTCTCTACCTACAGCAACCACTTCCCATTTTGTTCATCCATCTACTTCAGAAGGAGAAATGTCTCAGTTCAACACAGAATTATCTGTGATGTACTGCGGTACTGGTCACGTATGGAACAGAGTCAATATTGACATAGATGAAAATTTCATTTCTATGATTGTAGAACATCTTTCTTGCGAGAAAGATGATCCCGAACCGCGTACTATTGAAGAAGCGATGAATCGCTCTGACTGGCTCAAATGGAAAGCTGCTATTGAGGAGGAGTATGAATCTTTGCGCAAGAGACAAGTCTTTGGACCTATCATGAATAATCTTAATTCACGACCTCTTGGATACAAACTTGTATTTGTACGCAAACGAAATGACAAAGGTCAGATTATTCGCTACAAAGTTCGTCTTGTTGCTCAAGGATTTACACAAAAATTTGGCATTAATTATGATATCACATATTCACCAGTTATGGATACTATTACTTTTCAATATCTTCTTGGCATGGCGGTACACACCATCCTTGAGATGACACTTATGGATGTAGTAACCGCTTATCTATATGGCTCACTTCATACTAATATATATATGAGAGTCCCACCTGGCCTTCAATCTACAAATTCAAGTGCAACTATTCCAAGCAAATATCATGATGTTAAATTACAACGTGCACTATATGGTCTCAAACAATCTAGACGCATGTGGTATCAACACCTACGACAATTTCTTATTGAGAATCATTTTATTAATGATACATTGCTTCCCTGTCTCTTTATCAAACGAGATAAAGATGATTTCGTCATCATTGCTGTTTATGTTGATGATTTGAACCTTATTGGTACCAAATCTGCATGTATTGCAGCTACTTAACTTCTTATTCGTGAGTTTGAAATGAAAATACTTGGCAAAACTACATTTTGTATTGGTTTACAAGTTCTTCATTTGAAAGATGGTAGCATTTTTCTTTCTCAAACAACATACATCAACCGAATCTTGAAAAGATTCAACATGCTCGATGCCTATCCTCTATCATCACCTATGGTATGTCGGAGTTCAAACGATGAAGATCCTTATCGTCCTTGCGAGGAGGAGGAGGAAACATTGGGTGAAAACTATCCATACCTCGCTGCGGTTGGAGCACTTTTATACTTAGCTACGTCTACAAGGCCTGACATTGCATTTGCAGTTAGTGTTCTTGCAAGGCATAGTGCTCGTCCTACACTTCGACATTGGAATGGCATCAAACATCTTTTTCGTTATTTGAAAGGAACTGAAGATTTGAGACTACACTATATTCAATCGCGAGATTCAGCATTGGTTGGATATGCTGATGCTGGATATAGATCAGATCCTGCAACATCAAAATCTCAAACAGACTATGTTTTCTTGCGACATGGAGCTGCAATATCTTGGAAATCAGTAAAGCAAACTATCACGGCAACATTATCGAATCATGCAGAAATCATTGTTTTACATGAAGCATCTCGAGAATGCATCTGGTTAAGATCGATTGACAAGTTCATTCGAACAAATTGTAGATTATTTTATGATAATTCTCCAACTGTTTTATACGAAGACAATAGTGCTTGTGTTACTCAAATGCAAGCAGGTTTTATTAAAGGTGATCGTACAAAGCATATTGATCCAAAGTATTTCACCTATACCAATGATTTGATTATAGACAAAGTACTTGAGATCAAGAAAATTGCATCAGTAAATAATCTAGCTGATCTTTTTACCAAGGCCCTTTCAGCATCTACTAATCGTCGACTTGTCCATGATATTGGAATGCAGCGACTTGGTCTTTTAGAACAAGAAATTCAATAGTTTTTCATTATGAAATTTATTGATCCTTTTCATATCCTTCCATGGTTTTTTCCCACTGGGTTTTACTATGAGAATGAATTGATAAAGGAGTTGTACTCTTTTTCCTTCATCTGTGGTTTTATCCTTGAATATAACCAAGGTTTTCCTAGATAAGGTTTTAATGAGGCAACAACCGTAAAATCTTACGGGAATTTTCGAATAGAAAAGGTGGGGTCGTGGTAAGAACCACGGTTTGGGGTTCAATGCTGGAGCTTGTTAATCATCTTGGGGTGTACAACATCTTATCACATTCACAGCTCAGGGGTGGGATAGCGGGTCGACTGTTATTCCTGCCTCACTAGCATGCCAAGCCGTGAGTTTCTTGAACCAGTCAACACAGTTGACGAGGATCGAACCGCGGACCGATTGTCTGACCACCAACGTATGAAACCAGCCGACCAAGTCCACGACTTGGCGACTGTGTTCGGCATTCAATTGATTTTATTGCCTTCATCGACCAGCCTGCATTAAATTAAAATATTTTATCCTTATTATGTCGAGCGAGGAGGAGTGTTAAGATTCATAGTGTGAACGCTCTCCATACATGTGGCGAGTTAGTCAACAAAGTAGTTCTTAGCCAATAGGGAGAGAGTACTATTCATCGTCTCTCTCCCCTTGTATATATTTCCTACTATCAATGTTATGGAGGTGTATTCTTCTCTTGCAACTTTGTGTTTGTGTTCTTTGAGGTTTTTGTTTCGTTTATTATACTCAACAGTTGGGAAGCAATTGCGTATGGGGCGGAGGTGGAAGAATTGTATAGTATGATACATCTTGTTCTCCCAAAAATTCTTCATGTGTTCAAAATTGAAAAGTTTACAATAAAAAAATGTTTTGTCATGATGCATAAAGCACACTAAATTTAGAGATCTCATTAAAAATTATTGAAATACTTTCTAATTTTTTATTGTCAAACTTTATTGTTAAAATAATTATAAATTTCAATTTTTCATTATTTTAGGATTTTTCTTATAATTGTTCTATTCAACTCGATGTTCAAAATCTTAGATTAGTTTTTAAGAGATCTTTGTAAATTTATAGTCCAATTAAAAAAAGTATATTATTTTTATTTTTATTTTTCAATGTTAGTTTTTATATCAATTGTGAGAGTGGATTTGTCTTCAATTTTGTCTTAAAGGTCATGAATTATACAAGAAAGAAAAAGATGGAGGTACTTGCATAGTTTTAGTGTTAATATAAAAACTTCAATGCCAACTAGTGCACATTGAGCATTTCTATGCACCTCAAATATACATTGGCACTTTGAGTGTAATTGTAGTGTGCAATTACATGATACATACTTCATTTTAATAACATCAAATAGCTTGAATTTGAAACAATTTTGCACCAATCAATGATAATGAGGAAAGTATTGTACAATTGCAAATTTGTTAATGACACATGCAAGACCAAAAAATATACCGGTAGTTCATTGACACACAAAAAGAAAACTTGTACATCTACACTAAAAAACATTATGTTATGTGTTTCATGGAATCATGCATGCACCATTTGTTGTGATTCAACATCTTCAACACCCACAATGACAACACCTAATGTTTGTTTTCAAAAATGCAACCTCAATTGTGCACCAAAAGTAAACTACATGTGTAGTCTTCAAACAATGTATTACAACCAATTGTTCTGGAACCACAAAGGAACTCATCAGAACCTTCCAGAACCTTCCAATGCCTAGCTGACGAAAATTCCTCTTTCTTGAAGAAATGCGCCAAGGTGACCAGACATGGGTGTTACCCTACTCCTGGTAACTTTTGGACTTCCAAATTTCTCTAAAATGTAAATGTAATGTAATGTTTCAGGACCCTGTCCAAATGAGTTGGGTAGACTAATTAAATGCGTCACTACTGAAAAAACTTTTTAACTTATTTCCAGAGTCTTGTCAGTCAGTTGGCTGAACACGTTCTGACTTTTCTGGTCCTTGAATTGATATTTCTTGGTAAGCCCTAATTTGGGTTCGGTGCTGTAGTGGCCTTCAGTTGGGTTGCTGCTACCACATGGCTTTGAAAATCAGGTCACCAGACCCTTATTTGGCCTGCAATGGGCTCACTGACCTTACCCAAGCTTACTGGAGTGCACACTTTGTTTTTTCCTTGCTGGGAAAACTGGAATTTGGAAATTGGAGTTTCCAATTCTCATTCTCCTTCTTCTCCAACTTCAATTTCCCAACTCCGGGGCTCCGCTGGAGCAAGGGCGTTGCCGGGCCACAATTCCTCAATCAACTCATTCCACGCTAGCGGAAAAAAGTTGATGGCTTCCTTGTTGTGATAGTTGATGTCGGCTGCATGTTGATAGAAGAGCCATCGAAGGTGGGAATTGGTGCAGCTCGTCCGGAACGGAAAGCGAATTCGTTTGGCGGCCAAAACTTGAGGGTTGAGGTAGGCCAAATATTGCGCAATTTTTTCGTCCGTCAACCACGGCATCTCCTTCTTCTTCTCCCCTCTCATCTTCTCGTCTTTTTGCCAAGCTTTGAGGATTTGGAACCCTCGCTTTAGCATATGTGGTGGAGTTGTGTTGACCAATTTGGCATGATCCAAGTGAAATGCCATTTTTTGTAATCACGCTTTTCAAATGATTGGAATTTACCTCACAATGAAACCTTGCCTTTACTCAATAGTGAATGAGTTCTAATGCATAAGCAAATTCAACACAAAAACAGTCCATGAAAAGAAGGAATAAGTTGTATTTTTAATATGAGATTGATTTCTTATTTATACATTAGGCAAGAACAATGCTTCTACTTTGGAAACAATTCTTTTACTTTGAAAACGATGATTTTACTTTAGAAACAATGATTTTACTTTTGATTTTACTTTGTGTTTGTTATACTTTTACTTTTATTGTGCTTTTACATTGGTTGCAAATTTACTATCATTATACAACTACAATTTTATACTTCCACTTGTATCACAAAATATGGTACTTTGATATTTTGAAATTTCTTATATTGTGGGCTCTTGAAACCTTAAATAGTCATAAAATTGACATTTGACAATGACATGCTTTCTTTGATTTTGACTAATTACACTACCTTTGGTTTTTACAACAATCAACTTCATATTCCAAGAATCTTATATTGTAATCATTAAATTCCACAAGTTTCATGAATCAAGCCTTGTAAATACACGACACATGACACACACAATATAATTTTTCCCCTCAACTAGGCTATTTAGGAAGATGAAACATTTTATTTTATTCAAAAAATTTAGCAACATATCCATTTTAACATGTTGTACATTCTCATTTATTTTTCATTAGACTACAGAAGGTAACAACACTCAAACCCTTAAGACCCGAGGCCATTATTTTTTGTCAAATAACATTCAAATCTATCATTTTTATTGCATTTCTTCAAGGAATTAAACAAACAAACAAACAAAAATTTAGAATCTAACCATAGGATCCTATATTGTACTTATCTGAGATCACAAGGTAAAAATTTCATAAAGTTTGACCATAGAGATTGAGAGATATTAGCATTCAAAGTTTATTTATTCATTTAGAACACTAGCCTATAATTTCAGATGACTTGGACTACCATTTGTGAAATTCTTTAGCATTAAAGATTTTGCATTAAAGAAAAAATGGTATCAAAGAATTGAGTTGAAAGTCTAGGAAAAATATTTTATAGAAAACTCAATTGATTTTCATTCCCTAAAAAATTGTTAAATAGAAGTAGGTCCAAGATTGAAAGAAAAACTACATTGTTAATAGCTCTAAGATGGGATTGAAATACAATAATTCCAATAGTGAGATGGTTCTAGCAAGAAAACTTAACCTTGTTAAACACTTTTTTTTGGAAAATTGTGAAAACTACATTTAGAAATGAATCCTATAAGTTATTTTTTCAAGAAGATGTTTAGATTGGCTAAAAAGCAAGATTGTTCATATCTTTCACATCACTAATTCCAATGGAACGAATCAAAGCTTTACATATAGACAAAAATATGATCTATAAAAAAAATTAAAAAATGAACCACAAATTTTTGTGGACTTATTTGTTTGTCCATTGAGTGAAAATTTGGGCTTTTGTGGTTTAATTTTTGCTCACAAGCAACAATTGAAATGAAAATTATATTCCCATGAAGCTAATAAGTTTTTCTATCTCATGAAAAAATTTCTAAAGGTTTCACCCATAACAAGTAGAAAGAAGTAGATAATGATTCGAAATACTAAATTTTTAAAATTTAGTTACAGATTAATTTGAAATAGTGTACTTTTGATAAATTAGTCTTATTAAGTACTATCAGTTGGTTGAATTGAGCGTCAAAACCTAGCAGTACGTGACTAAATAGTACCATTTAAAATCCTTTCACACTCAAACAAGAAAAAGCCATTCATTTAATTTATGAAATTATTTATTTGTTAGACACATCAAGTTGTCTTTCTATTGCTTTGTTCCCAGTTAAAATTGAAGTGCTAAATTTTTTTAATAAGCAAATGAATACAAAGTATTGAATATGAAGTTAGTATCACAAATTACTATTTGAGAAAAATAATGAGGATTTGAACATCAACGATACATTTGTTTATTTCTAAGCAATTGAAAACTAAATTTTGGCCCATCACTAAATTAATTAGATTTTAAGTACAAAATGTAACTTTTTAAATGATTTAAAAAAATTAAATGCCCTTCAATTGACATCTGATTTTGTTTTTGATTTTAGCTAAACTAATATTTTTTTAATGAATTTGTGGATATTCTCATAGCTATATTAAAATCGTATAAATCAATGTGATGTTTTTTCACAAGGATAAACATCACATTGGACTAATCAAGAAATTTAATTCTAGTTTCAATTGAGAAATCTAAAATTTAACTTTAACCATCAAGTTTTATAGCATAGGTGCAACAAAATTCATTACAAAATAAATATTTTTGAAATATTAAGTGGAATTGTACATAAATTGTACAAAATAGTTTATACAACTATATTTGAAAATACAATCATATGATCTTATTTTCAAATACTATAATACATGTCCACATAGTTTCACAATGAAGTTAACCCCGAGAGGGCCAATGGACTAAATTTGGCAAAATAGCGATTTGGGGCAAGTACAAATGATTTGAGATTTACATGTTTTTGGTTCAAACTTTAATAGAAGAGATGTGGATTAGGAATATCTTTCATGTGCACTATAAGTTAGGACATTTGGAAATATGGATCAAAAGTTATAGCCTAATATATTACTATTTTTCGTAAATGGGTAGTCAAGGTAGATTTAAAAAATCACTTTTTTCATAAACAAAAAATTAAAATTTAATTTCTATATTTATATACACATGAAAATCTTTGAATCATTTCATTTTGATCAATGAGTCAAAAGTTATGAGGGGTTCTAGTTTGTGCATGAGTTTGTGAGTAGTTATGGATTTTCTACTCTAAAATAAAATTTTGAAGTCCTTTATTTCACTCAATTTTCAATACTTTTGCAAGAAAATAAAAAGATTTGATGTAGATTTGTCTATTACAACATTACAACCATTGGGATTGGCATTTTTCAAGTCTATCAATAAATTGTTAACACTATTTTGAATCATTCTCTACATCTTTCTACTTACTATTTTTTCCCTATATGTTATACAATTTCAAATAATCTAAAAATTCTCAAATATGTAGCCAACTTGTCTTGAAGAATGAATCTAAAGAAGCACCACCATTCTGGACATTTTTCATACCAATGCAATATTGTGAAGTGTAGTTGTCCAATTTTTTGCTCAATAAAAATCTTCAATGTTCTTGTTCAATACTTCTAATGTGATATCTTTCAATCCACATGGTGAAAATTTCTGAAATTTTTTCCAAATATTTTCTAGTTAGCATTATACAAGATCCTATATCTACATGTGTCCAAATTTTTTTTTCCAAAAATTTGATATTTATACTAGAAATGGCAGTTTTAGAGCATTTTTGGTGACAATATAGTCTTGGTCCCTTAGGCCTTAAATACCTTTCAATTGATTTTGTATGAGCACTACAAGGATAATTTGGATTTTCTACTAGTAGACTCTAGTAATTTTTTCATGATTTTTAAACAACACACAAAGTGATGTACAATAGAGTAGGAAAGCTATTTTCATCCATTGATATGGATGAAATATGCAAAATATAGATGAAAATACATGTATTCATTGAAAGGGTGTAACATCATTTATAATAGAGAATTGTAGTATCTAAATTACACAACAATAAAACTATTTATCCATAACTAAAAATAGGGGAATCTATAGTTCAATATCCCTTGAAACAATACTTCCTTTGTTCCAAAATGATCTTCTTGTTGGCCTTAATTTTCAATTCCAAAGTGATATTCCTATTGTGCTTTGTGACATTGCAAATTGGTCAAATTTGGATTTCAATTGCTATCTAGAACAAGCAAAATAACTTTAATCCCTAAAGTCCCATTGTCTTGTTAGAGACAGAATGAATTTTGGGTAGGTTCCCATGGTCTAAATATTTGTTGTGATTTTTTTAATCTTTTTGTTAAGATAAAAAAACACATTAGCTTCCCAAAAATATAATCCTTATTTCAATTGGAGCTTGGGAGCAAAAGTTATAGCACAAAAGTCTTTTTTTAGTTCAATGGGTAGAAAAAACCTTTAAAAAAAATTAAAGTAAAAAATTAAATTAATTTGTTTGGATATATATTATATTTTTGTACTTGAAAATCTTTTATTTATTCCATTTGGATTTGTTATGTGAAAGTTATGGACAATCTTGTTTTTCAGGCAATCAAACATCTTTTTGAAAAAATAACTTGTACGATTCATTTCTAACCTCAATTTTCATAATTTCTCAAAAAAAAAATATTTCTGTTAGATTAAGATCTCTAGCTATAAAAGTCTCACCATTAAGATTAGTGTATTTCAATTCCATCTTAAAGCTATTAATAATTTAGATTTTCCTTCAATCTTGACCATACTTCAATTTAACAATTTTTTAATGAATGAAACCAAATTTTCTTTTTTCTTTTTAAAAAAATTTGTAGACTTTCAACCCATTTTTTACTATATAAAATTAGAAATTCAAAATTAATAGACCAAAAATTATAAGGTATGAGGTTCAAAGCCAAAAAATGTAGTTGAGCAAGGTGCAAAATAATTCATTTCCTTCACTTTAAATGTATATATTTTGCAATTTACACAATTAGTTTTTTGAAATCTCTTTTAAACATTTTTATACTAGTCTAGTATGAGATTTTGTGGTTAGATATGCAAAATAAACAGTAGTAATTTTTTTTGCTCTTTGCTCTAGAAACTATGCACTTGCACTTCACAAGGTCACATCGAAATGAAAAAATGTCCATGTTGATGGTGCTTCTTTAGATTCATTTTTCAAGGCAAGTTGGCTACATACTTGAAAATTTTTAGATCATTTGGAATTGTAAAACATATAGAAAAAAAAATAGTAAGTAGAAAGAAGTAAAGAATGATTCAAAATACTAAATTGTTAAGAATTTAGTTATAGAATTGAAAATTGCCAATTCCAATGGTTGTAATGTTGTGATAAACAATCTACATCCTTTCCTTTAGTTTTTTCAAAAAATATTGAAAATTGAATTAAATAAAAGACTTCAACGTTTATGTTAGTGTAGAGAATTCATAACTCCTTGCAAACTAAAACTCCTTGTAACTTTCATCTTGTTAATTAAATTGGAAGCTTTTCACATTTATATAAATTGAGGAAAATAAGTCAATTTTATTTTAAATAAACTTTTTGAGTTGCCCGAGAAATTACATGTCATTGAATAACTTTTTAACCATGTAGTCAAAAGTTATGAAAATTGTTGGGCCTTCAAGCTACTCCTTGGGTATATGTTGTGTGAAATTTTATAGGGAAAAAAAATTGTTGTTTTGTTAAAATGGCGGTATTCCATTAGCATGGTAGGAAAGGAGAAGGGTGAAAATGCACAATTCTGTTTAATTGGCACAATTATGGGTGCCAAAAATTATGATTCACCTTCACAAAGCTCTAAAGTCTAGGATTGTATAGATTTCAAGCACACTCTAAGGGTAAAGTTTGAAGAGATTGTAAAGGTTAAGGTGGCACTCCAATCTCCTACAACGACTTTAAGCAATTCAACATACTTCTAGGTGGAATCAACATTTGAGATTATTTTTAACACAATGACAATTGAAAATCATGAATTTAAAGAAAAAAAAGTCCTCCCCTGAATAGTTTTCTAATTTTCAAAATATTTACTAACAATTGGCGCTTACTATGCTACGCATTTACCATTAGAATTTCATTAGAAGTTTTATGTATTAGATAGAATGCAAAGCAAGAATTTCAATAAATTTTTAGATAAAAATTACTAAAATCTTCATATAATTTTTTAATAAATAAGCATATACTAAAATAAACAATAGAAATTTAATGAATGATGAATGAAATACATGCAATGATAAATACGGTAAAAGATACACATACATTAGAATGCATTAGAAATTTGACTCAATTTTTACAAACAATGGCGTCCCAAATAAAAGAATTTAAAGGAAAAACTTGTAAATCTCAAAAGCTTTGTAAACAATTTAATTCAAAGCCCACAAAAGCACAAAATCATAGAAATGCAAAAGAAGTATAAAGCCAAGAAAAGTAATGGAATTGCTACTTTTATAATATCACCATATCAATCCTCTTTAATATCACCTCAATTGCAACGACTATATTATTTCTATAATGTCACTTTTTGTAAAGAGTGATATTACAGAGGTGATTGTGAACTGCTACTCTATTTCAGTATTTGTGATATTACAGAGAAACTTATGATTTTCTTATGATTTTAGTAGTATGATGAATATATTGTGAATTTGTGAAGTTCAAATAGTTACGTGGTGTACCCTAAAATTAAGTCTCTTAGATGCTGCTGCGTGAATAAACACAAACAGAGTTACAGGGTTTTCAGGGTTTAGGGTGTAAGTTCAATAGTCTCATTTTGTACTAGCTATCCTGCTCTGCAACCCAATGCACTCATGCTCTCATATCTAACAAGAAATTAAACTGATGTTCTTGTAGCTGCAGTCTACGGGCAAGCTGCTAACTAGGTGTATGTTTGCATCAATTCTCCAATGCCAATTGATCGAACTGTGGGGTTTGATCCATGGTTTGAAATAGAAATTTGGCAATCCGGCGAGGTCACATTGATCCAGGCCATGGCGTCCTGGTACAAGCTTAATGAAAGTCAAGTGACCTTACGTCGAGCTAGGCGTCGGACGCTTGGAAATTAAGCTTCGCAATGACTACAATTCAGTTAAGGAGGATTGGTTCTTACTTCAGTTATCTTCGTGATTTTGTCCCCTTTGATTGAAGATGCCACGATTGAAATTCCCACAATTACAAAGCTGATCATGGCTTCGATCAGACATGGTGACTGACGCCTGGTGATGTCAATCAAGGCGATTCTGCAAAATGTACGCACCTGACAATTAATTTTGGTGGAAGGTATTTCCCACGCCACTCTCGATCATATGAGCTTGTAAGAGATACTGTGGACGAGCAGGTTTATGTGAACGAATTGTAACAGTACATGAACACTTGAAGATCGATACTGCAGTTTTGAACCCCTACGCGTTAAGAGATTTCGGCAGGGTGTTACGCATAGGCATGGCAATTTGTCAATGTTGGGTGTTGGATAACGCTCTCAGCGTCAATAAGACTTCACTCACGAGTTTTCATTGTATAGACAGATCACATAGTACAGTTATTGTAGTTTCATCGATCGATCTCATCATATGTATTTATTCGTTTGTCCTCTTTCAATTCATACGCTTGTCTTACAAGCAGTCTTACAGACAGTCAATTTATTCAACATGCTATCAGAGCGAGACTAGCAAATAGAACTAGCGACGCACCAAAGTTTAGATTTGTAGAAAACGATCTTTGATGTATTTGAGAATCAGAGTAGTTTGAAAGAAAGAGAGATCAACCTAAGCTAGTGAAGCACTGCTCCAAGAGTTGACATACTGAAATCGTAGAGATGGCGGAAGGATCCAGTGTAGCATTTAGAGAAGCAGACAATTTGAAAGGCTTATCAAATTATTACGTTTGGTCTCTCAAGCTAGATGAAAGCAATGCTCAGAGCGGAAGGGTATTCGGGGATCACGGACGAAGAACAAACTCACACTGTATTTCCAGTCACAATCGACAGCGAACCATTCACCGAGGCACAACTGAAAAAGAAGAAGGCTTTGGCTTGCAGGCTGATATTGCTTTCAATCTCTGACAATTTGATTGAATTGATACGCCATGGAATATATAACTCGATCTAGCTTTTTCGCACACAGTTTAGTTTGGAATCCGCCTCAACGCCGTGTTGTAATTAAGAGGTGTGAACATGACCCTGTTACGTTGTTGTACATGTTTTGAGGGATTGGATTTGTGAAAGACTTAGAATTTGCAATAGGCTACAATCGATTTGTTGAGGCTACAGTTGCCCACAAGTGCTAGTCGATCGACTGTGGAGGTTGAAAGTAGCTGCTAATTAATTAATTAGAGACCACTCTCTGCAATCGCAAGTGACATTCTTCACGTGTACTAGCATTATTTGTCTGTTTTGTGGCACATGATTTCGTTGCAAAATTAATAGCAACAGGTGAAGCGGCCAGCTTGAAAGGAATGTTTCAGATTTTAATTGCTTCAATTTTGATTCTTTCGTAGCTAGCTCGACTTTAAGTAGAGAATTTGCATGCTTGTGATGTTACGATTGTTGGTGTTGAAAGAAGAGATCGTTTCTGTGAAACTGTGATCTCTTTTAATATATCACCACATTCTTTAGGCCATTGTTGATCGAACAAGAGTGGAATTTACCCATTGTTGATCGAACAACAGTACGTGCAATGCTGTGGGCTGATCGAGCAACTGTACGTAGCTAGAGCCCATTGCTTGAATCCACCGGGCTGCAAAGCACGTGAAACTGAGGCAGATCGATCGATAAGCCATTCGGCGATCGATGCAAGGAGTAGCGTGTCTTTTTTGGAACACTAGAGACTTGAGCACCCAATTTTTTGGTTTGGTTGTTGTTGGTAAGGTAAGGTAGGAGGTCTATAAATTGCCCATTTAAGAGCTGAAACTGAATTTTGTGGAGGTGAATCATCTTGGAAATTTTTTTGGAAAATTTCCCTTAAAAGACAAGTCGAATTGGCATCTAACCCAAGTTGCTATATATTTTTTGGAGCTTTGCAGAATTAGTTATGAAATTTTGAAGTTGAAATGGCATAGGGGTCTAAAATCGCCCACATGCTCAAATGTACACTATTTGTACATTGTTGAAGGCTAAAAAAAAAGCAACATATACAAATAGTGTACATTTGAGGAGGTGGGTGATTTTAGAGCTTGTGAGCTTTTAGAACCTCCTACCTTAAAGCAACTTGCAACTTGAAATGCATGCAAGGAAGGAAAAAAATGGATAGAATCATCCATTTATGGACATTCATCCACAAAATTATCTAATGTAAGTAGCTTTCATCTAAAAATTGGCAAGTCTTGTATTTGCTTGAGAAGGTTTTGTAATTTCATCCACTTTCTCAAACATTTTTCTTAGTGTTTAGAGGGGTCAATGCTAAAAGCAAGTTAGACTTTGAGAAAAATTCACCACCAAAAAAATTGGTTGGATTTTTGTGCCCTCATTGCATTGGCACATTTATAGATGGATTGATCCAAACTAACTTAAATAGTGTAAGTAATTGAAACAATAAATCACCAAAAATAAACACCTTACAAGGAGACAATGTTATGTTGAAAAAGTAGTATAAGAAAATTAAACATAACATATGTGTAGGGTAGCTTTGCTATAAAAATCCTTCAAAAAATTGATGGCAAATTAATTTGAAAGTTATGCCAAACATTTGTTAAAAAAGATGAAAACATAAAAAGAATGAAGAAATGTTTAGAAATTACAACACATGAGTAAAAAATCAAATAAATAAAGACTTCAAGGTGAGAAGAAAAAATCTATGTGCAAATCCCAATCCATCATTATTTTTGACCATCTACCATTAGAAAAAAATTTGATGACCAAGTAAAGGAATTACTTCATTGACATTTTGTGAGGATGAAAAGTGAAGAGGTCATTTTTATAATAAATTCCATTGTCTTTCATGAATCTCCAAAGGGTGTGGAATAATTTGAAGATGAAAGCTTGACCTCTTATTATCAAAACATATGAATAGTATTTAAAGTAGAATTTTAGACCTCATTTTGGCATACCAATAATAAAATAATTTTTAAAAAAAATTTAATCATAAGAAGTTGGAAAATCAATCGAGCTTTCAACTTCAAAAATTCAATTGAGATTTGAAATTTTCAAAATAAAGTTATGAACAAAATTCACAGAAGATGTTTGAAAATGCCAAAGAAAATGCCTCTGCAACCGTCAATGAACTTCATCCATAACTTTGAAGGCTTGAAATGTCAAAAAAATAAATATGGAAATGAAATTTATCTTGATTTTCCACATTAATGTAGTTCAAAGTTATTTATAAAAGTTATTTTACTATGACTAAAAGAAGCTTGCAATTCTATTTTGAATACAATTTCTACTTTTGACTAATCCTAATTTACACACCTATCCCATATAGATTGTTTTGCCTCTTACAATCCCACTTGTATACATAGCTTGTCTTCTCATTTTTCTACATACATTAAGTGACTTTTAAAACTATGCAAGAGACTTATGGATGAAGTGAGCAATTGTATTAGGGTGGACAATCTAAGTAAAATGTTGGATGAAAGGTAAAACTATCATTATTTATTCATCCAAAAATTAAAATTTCAAAAAATTCCATTATTAGGTGACAAATCTTAAAGCTTCAAATTAATTAATTATTTGTTTGGGCAATGGCAAAGCTATCCTATACCTACGGTAGTGATTTTCTTAGTGCTAGTGCTTGTGAGACTAATTTACCAAGGTGACACTAGTATTAAACTAGGGCACAATAAAACATTATTGTATTGTATTGTATATGTTTATGCCATAATTTGTAGACACAACAATTTTATGCTAGCTAGTAGGATACATTTGTACTTCAATCTTCAATGTAATCTTCTCTCCAGTGACATTTTAGAATATCACATATAACTTGCCTTCCCACTTTCTATTGCTTGGAGCTTTCACATTCAAACTATATAACGCCTCCCAAGCCATCAAACTAAGGGATTTAGAGAAGGTTTGTTCTTCATGGTTGGAAGAAGTAGTAGCAAAGAGACCAAAAAGTAAAGAATTTCTTACTTTAGTCTAAAAGGTGGATGCATATTTATTCTAGGATTATGAAGATTTTCTATTTTATAAAAAAAAATTCACCTCTTCCAGTTGAAGGATATTATGTGAATATCCTATAGTATGGCACTAGTGCAAAATCACTTTTCAAGTTTTATGGTATTAGAACTATACACAACATCCTTAAACCCATTGGAAGACCATTATTTTAGAAAAAAACAATGTGTAAACTTATATGGGACTTTTATAATATTAGAGAGATTAGTGTGGTTGATGTCAAAAGAATTGATTGACCAAGCAAATGACTAGGAGAGAAGGGAGAACTTGACAAAGAAAAAAAGGTACATTTTTAGATTGAAAGAAGTATCTCCATCTATGATAAAAATTCTTCAAGGGCTTGAATAGTTTTCAATTCGAGAACAATATATATCGTGGAATAGTGCCCAATAAAGAGCAATAATTTTTTCATTGCCATGTCATAGTTCATATATTGCATAGGATACGAAAAATATGCCTTAATGAAAAAATTGTTATAATTTTGAACATTCTTCTATTGTGGTAGCTATTTGCAAATAGACTAATGTAGGCCTCCTGCCTCTTTATTGAATTTCTACTCATGTAGTGAAACCTCTTAAAAGACAATTGTAATTAGACCTAGAGTGCTTACATAAAGATACCAAGACCACTTTTAAAATAACAAAATAGATTATATAAGTCTTCTAAAATATTTAGAGGGCATCATTGATTCATTCTTTCTTCTTTCTATATAATCCAAGTTCCTCCTAATCAAACAACTTGCAAGTGGCTCATCAAATTTGAGGACTTATTAGAGCTAAGGCTCATATCAAGACATCTCTTGCGCACTCATGATTGTACTGCATAGTGGGAAGAAATTCAAAGACTATACTTCTCGAGAGAATAAACCTAGGTTTAAAATCCAATCTCCTACATTTATTTGTATAAATAACATAAGGAAAGACACCTCAACATGCTTTCTGTAGTAGCTCAAAGATCATTCCTTGTCAATCCTTTAAATACTAGAATCTTTATTTAAAATTTTGCAAATTTTTACATATATTTGAATATGAATATAATATTTACTATACTTTCATCAAATTAATTGTAAAGTAAGATTGCCTTTAAAGATTCAAGTAATGTTGTAGATGAATGAATAGTATTTGAACAAAACGTTGGTTGGAAGCCTTCTATTTATCATCCAAAATATGGACTTCAAAGCGGTTAGGGGTTAGCATTTCGTAATGAGTCTTTTAATGCAAATAGTGAGCTATAGAATATTTTAGATATTTAAACATAAAGGACCATTTTTCCTTTGGTGGGCAAATGGAATTTTGAGTAGGTACCTAGAGTCTCATTTGTTATGACTTTTTGAAATTTTTTTAAAGATAGAAAAACTAATTATTTTTGTAGGAATATAATTTTATTTCAATTGGTGCCTAGAAACAAAAGTTATGTCCACATAAGCTTAAAATAGAATGGACTAGGTAGCAAAAAAATATTCAAAAATATAATTTTTTTAATTTTTAATTTTTTTCACATAGATTTTATCTTTGTCTCAAATAAAGTAGTCGAGAAAACCAACCAATTACTACATACATCCAAGAGCCAAACAACAACTGTTGCCAATTCGCGCTTGATTCAACTACCAACTTAATTGTAATGGGAACAAAATCTTTTATCACCGTCCAAATACTGTACACTATGCAGTGAAGGGTTATAAGAAATTTTTAACTAGGTTTTAGGTTTATCACCTTTAATTTGCAATAAAATTTGTAGGAAGAATTTTTATCGCATTCTATGTTTAAAGTGAATCTTAACATAACATTCAATAATCACACCAAATCTCAAAACATGCAAGTCTCTATATTTGTATCGAAAAAGATTTGAAATTTTTCTTTGTGTGTCGATTGGCAAGTTTACTATACATGGAAAGCTTTGATTCATTTCATTTGGATTTGTTATGAGAAAGTTATAGACAACCTTGTTATTGGGCAATCCAAACATCTTTTAGAAAAAATAACTTCTAGGATTCAATTCTAAATGCAATTTCTACAATTTTTCAAATGATGAAGTTCCAAATGGTTAAGTTTGCTTGCTAGAACAATCTCACCATTGATATTAGTGTATTTTAATTCCATCTTCAAGATATTAATAATTTAGATTTTCCTTCTATCTAGTATCTAGTACCTACTATAGTGCAAAAAGTTTAGGTTTCAAAGGTTCAAAGTCAATAATCTAGTATCACAATGTGCAAAAAAAACTTGTTTTCTACACTTTAAATACAAATATCTTGCAACCTCTGCAGTCAAATTTTTTGAAATTTATTCCACACATTTTCATACTAGTTAGGTGTAAGATTCCAAGGTTAAATATGAGAGAAAAACAATTTTCAAATCTATTTACTCTTTGTAATAAAAATGGCAGTTTTGAGTGTTTTTTGGCCCCCAAAAGGCCCTGGTTAATCACCATTTAACTCAATTTGTAATATATTGTAGATGTGTACAATATAGTGGGGTACCAATTAAAATAGTGTTTTTGAATTCATAGTGAAAGAAATTTTGGTGCTGCCAACTTTGAGAGGCTCCGGAAAGTTAAAAAAGTGGTATTTTACCATGAAATTTTTGCCACAACATTCAATTTATGATAAAAATACATATACCAAATCTCAAAGCCAAAAGATTCACCAAAAAAAAGATATTTAAAATCTACCAACATGTGTAGCTATGAAAACATTTTCACAGTTGCCAGCTTTGACAGCCTTCCAAGGATTGAAAAAAAAGAATTTGGCCATGAAATTTTTGGAATAGCAAGTTTTCTATATTAATAAAAAAAAAATTAATTTTCAGGCCAAAAGATCATTACAAAAAAGATATTCACAATCTACCAACATGTGATGTTGTGGGAAACAATGGGGAAAACCATTTCACTACTAACTTTGACACCCTCCCAAGGGTTGAAAAATTATCTATTTAACATGTAATTTTTAACACAAGATGTTCTTGATGTTGATAATATTTGTGTCAAATTTTAAGGTCAAAAAATTTATACAAAAAGATATTTGCAGTCTACCAATGTTTATAGTTGTAAGAAACATTTTAAGGACACACTAAAAATGTTGAAGTATCTTGGATACTCATGCTTTTGGACTGAAATTATCCAAATGACACAATTCCTAAATATCACTACTTCTCAACAAAATCAAGGATATCCAAATCTAAATGTGTATCGGCAATTTAACAAATTATGGAGTTATTCAAGACTTATGGACCAAATAAACATTTTGTAGACATTGCCAGATGCCTTGATTGACACCTGAAGACATCAACAAAAGTATCAGTGGGTAGCCAACATACAAGTATTGTTATATAGTATATAGGGTAGAAAACTATAGATTTGCAAGACGGTTATGCTGTAGTTGGTTAGTAGTGACCAACAAAAATTGATAACCATCTAAATCCTAAATTCCAGAATTCATATTTATGGAATCTGAAAATTCTAGAATTTGTTAAATTTTCCATGTATGTACTTGTCACATCTCAAAGAATGCACTTGTTTAAAAATTGAACACCATACATGCATGAAGAAGCTTTTTTCTCTCAATATGAATGCTTGCATTTAAATTGAGCATTACAGGAGGTGGAATGTGTGATGATTTGAGAGGCAAGTGATGGATGATTAGTTTTCTAGGTAGAGGATTGAAGGTTTGTGAACATGAGTAGCCTAATTGATGACTAAGTGCATGAAGGATGTGATAATTGACTGAATGAAGACTATATGATCATTGAGTGGGTAAGGCTATGTGATGAGTGATTAAGTGAGGCTATGTGATGGCTGAGTGAGTGAAGTTATGTGGTAACTAAGTAAATGAAGCTATGTGATGATTGAGTGCGTGAAGGCTGGATCATGAATGATGGGTGATCACTAATTAAAGTTTGCATGATGAATGTATGAGGTTGGTTATTAAAATTTCAGGATCCAACTAGCATTTTGAAATTTGTAGATGATAGCTATTTTAGATGAAACTTATGCTCGCATTGCAGGTTTGAGTGAGTTAGGGAAGACAAGAGTTGACATTGTAGCTATTGTTGGACTCCCTATTAGAACAATTCAAAGGTTGGTGAAGAAATTTCAAGAAAATGAAACCTATAAGTGCAAACCTTGTGGTGAAAGTCATGCTAAGAAGTTGAGTAATAGAAATGTTTGTGTTATTATATGTGTTTCAAAAACTCATTGTCGCTTGATGGTCTTAGAGATTACTAGTATATGCCCTACTTAAGCATCTAGATGCACTATTTGAAGGGCCTTACATAGATGTGGCATTTTCAGTTGAATTGCATTAAGAAACAAATTCTTAACACTTCATCACATATATCAACAATTGACTTTTGCTCAGAAGTATTGTGGGTGGAGTGTAGAAGAATGGGAATGAGTTGTTTGGACAGATGTGTCTACCTTTGAAGTTGGAAAAATTCTAGACAAGTTCGTGTGGGAGTTCGTGTTTGGAGAAATGCATATGAACGATTGAGCACTATTCATCAAGTTGTATAGTTCTAACTTTGAAGAGTGGAAAAACTTCTTTGATGATTTGGGGCGCATTTGCTAGCTAGAGGGAAAAAGTCACAACTTGTTTTTATACCTAAAGATCAACACTCTACTAAGGATTTTGTTGAAGTAGTCTACAATCTCGTCTACAATGGCATGTTGCTTCATTTCATGGGTAGAGTGCCACAAGAATTGCTTTTGGAAGATGGTGCACCTATCTATTGCAGGAAACTATCACTAGTAGAAAACGTATGAATTTCAACAGAATTCTGTTGTTTTGGTCTCGTTGTTTTGGTCACTCAACAACAGATTTCTGTTAATTTCAACAAAAATCTGTTGTTCAGTGATTATAACAACAAGACCGAAACAACAGAATTCTGTTGAAATTCCTACGTTTTCTACTAGTGTATGTGAAGAATGGAGACAAACATGTCTTCTAAAGAAGTTTAATTGGCTTGCAAATTCTCCCAATCTCAATCCAATTGAGAACCTTTGGAAGATTTCAAAAAATCTTGTGCAACATGGCCCAATATACCCTAAAAAATTAGATGACTTGAAGGTAGTTATTGAAAGAGAGTGGAGGTTAATCAATGGTACAAAGCTCCTTCAATTATGTCATTCTATGCCCTCTAGGTTACAAGCAGTAATTGCAACAAATGAAGGACGTGACACATTAGTGAATTGTGGATATCTTTTTGTATAAATTTTTTTACTTTAAAATTTGGCACACATGTTATTAACATGAAGAACATCTTGTACCAAAAATTTCATAGTAAATAGACAATTTCTTGGCCTTTGGGAGGGTATCAAAGTCGATATTAGTGAAATGGTTTCCCCCATTGTTCCCTACAACTACACATGTTGGTAGATTATGGATATCTTTTTTGTATAAATCTTTTGAACTTCACATTTGTCACAAATGTTGTTAACATAGAGAAGAACTTATGAAAAAAATTCAACCCTTGGGAAGGTGTCAAATTTGGTAGTAGTGAAATGGTTTCTCATAGCTACACATGTTGGTAGATTTTGAATATCTTTTTTGTATGACTTTTTTGGCCCTGAAATTTGGCACAAATGTTATTAATATAGAAAAAAAAATTGTAACAAAAATTTCATAGTAAATAAAAAAAATTCAGCCCTTAGAAGGGTGTCAAAGTTAGTAGTAGTGAAATGGTTTTCCCCATTGTTTCACACAACAACACATGTTGGTAGATTGTGAATATCTTTTTTGTATTGATCTTTTGGCTTTGAAATTTGAAATATATTTTATTAATATATAGAACTTTTTGTTCCAAAAATTTCATGGCAAAATTCTCTTTTTCAAATCCTTAGGAGGTTGTCAAAGCTAGGAGTAGTAAAAATGTTTTCACAACTATACATGCTGGTAGATTTTGAATATCTTTTTCTTTTAAATCTTTTGGCCTTGAAATACATTGACTGCCAAAAGCAAAAGTCAACGGGCAGCACAAAAAAATCAGAAAAAGTCAAAATATTTTCAAAAGTATTTTTGTCCTAAAATGTTATATTTTGTCTACATTTGAAGCTTTGATTCATTCCAATTGGACTAGTTATGAGAAAGTTATGGACAATCTTAGTTTTTTGGGCAATCGAAGCATCTTCTTGAAAAAATAACTTATAGGATTCATTTGTGAATGCAATTTTTACAATTTTCCAAAAAAAAAATTTCAGACAAGGTTAGGTTTTCTTTTTAGAACAATCTCACCATTGGGATTATTGTATGTCAATTCTATCTTAAAGCTATTAATGATTTATTTTTTCCTTTAATCTTTAACCTACATCTACTTAACAATTTTTCAATGAGTGAAAAATAAGTGTTTTTTTGTTGAATTTTTTTCTTTAGATTCTCAACTCAACTATTCAATATAGAAACTTAGAAAATCAAAAAAATTAGTGCAAAAATCTTAGTTAAAAAGATTCAAAGCCAAAAATCTAGTCAAGCAAGTCGCAAAAAAAACTGTCTTCTTTACTTTGGATGTAAATATCTTGCAATCTATGCAGTCAAATTTGATGAAATTTTTACTACATGTTTTCAAACAAGTTAAGTACAAGATCCTATAGTTAGATTTTGAAAAAACATCTTTCTTTGGTTTTCTTAAATGAACGCAACAGAAGTGGTAGTTCTAAGTGGTTTTTGATAGAAAAACACCCTTAGGGCTTTAGGGGTTAACGGGTTAAGGTGAGTGGCACATTTGGGTACATCTACTTTACTACTATAGTACCAATCCCGCTCTCACTAATTAAATGATTTTTGGATGAATGTGGTTTAATTAGGATAAACATTTGGATATAATTTGGACTAGAGATTCAATTTGAATAATTTGAAAGTTGGATGAAGGTTTGATGACAATCATTGAACGATTTAAGATAGTATAAAAATAGTATTTATCACATTATATTCACTATTGAAAATGTAGTATAGTTTTTTTTATTACATAATTCAATTTTTCAACTCCCAGGAAGTCTGGTCATGGAAGAGTCAAAAGGTTTCAGTTTGTGGCTAAAGTTGTACATAATTAAGACTATGCAAATTTGAATGGTACTAATTTGACATCTAGAAATTTTAATTTCAACTTTTCATTTGCTTGATCTCTTTTTCCTCCTCTTGTACAAATTCTTCCGATTTATTTGATTCCAATTTTTACTCAGATTATCACACACAATTTGACTCGTACGATCCCAACACATATTTACAATTTTGCAATTGGATTTAGATATTAAATTCTCATGATAAACAATTTACTCATTCAATAATCCACTCATGGGTGAGCCTTACACTGCATTGTAAGAGCTAATTCGAATAAAAAAAGAAAAAAAAACTTTTATAGGGCAAATTGTTAAAAGGCACAACAATTAACTACCACCTTCCTAATAGTCACGGCCTTTTTAAGCACAACTAACCTCTTTACACATTTGTCAATAGTCCTTTCACTAAAATAAGCAACTATTTGTACTACCTTGCCCTTTAATTCCGCAATTAGCCGCCTTTATTTACAATTTGTTATATGAATAAGGAAATTGTTTTTTGAAATTAAAATTTGTGATGACAGAAAACATTATCAAAATTACCATATTAGTGCACCTCACAAAATCATATAATTCCAATATTATAGTGAATTAATGTTATTAATGTTAAGAACACTGATTAAACTTGAGTATTTGAATTGCTCATTTCAGTTAATAAATAAATTCCGTCACCAGTAACTAAAATCTTATACTGATATTGAAATTAAGTACATTTTAAAGTCATAAAAATAAAAGATTTACAATATTCAAGGTACTAAGATTCAACAAAGTGTTAATCAAATTGTTTCTAACTCAAATTTTACAAAACTAGAATAGAATGCATCAATAAAAAAAAAAAAGGTTTCATCAACTTACAAAGTTTTTTAAAGAAACATTGGAATGTCATTAAGGTTTAACAAGAACAAATGATTGAAAATTTGTACAATGAAAACTTGACAAATGAAACTATAACACAATTTGCATTTAATCTTTGAAGGGTTTTAGTATTTTTTGGTCCAAAACTACTTGAAAGGACTCCAACCCAAAGTACAACTATTTCTTCATTTTTATTTATTTATTAACCCCTAAAGTCCCAAGCCCTTTTTCCCATCAAAATCCACTCAAAACAACCATCTCTATTGCAAAGAGCAAAAAACTTCAAATTTTTTTACATATCTAACCGTAGGTTCTTGTACTAAATTAGTATGAGAATGTGTGGGAAAAATTTCAAAAACTTTAACCTTATAGATTGCAAGATATTTGCATTTATCAAAGTGAAGAAAACCAATAGGAAATATCCAGGCCTCAAAGAGGTTGGGAAGTTTGCACCCCCCGTGGTGCAATTACAAAATAGAAATAATTATTTTTTTATTTTTTTCAAATTTGACATGGCACTATTGCTAGTTAGTGCCATGTTAGATTGGCTATTTTAATATTTTTATTTTTTACATTAATTTATTAATTTATTTAAAAAAAATATGTATTTGCACTGCTAGGGTGCCAAAAATCAGAAACCCAAATATCAGAAACCAATAGCTTTTTTAGGCTTGAAACTTTTCCTAATGAAGTTTCTTTACACCTTAATTGACTAGATTTTTTGGCTTTGAATCTTTTGAACATAAAGATTTTGCACTATTGATATTTTTTTTGCTAATTTTTTATATTGAAGAATTGAATTGAGAATCTTGAAAAAAATCCAACAAAAAAACACTTAATTTTCACTCATTAAAAAATTATTAAGTAGAAGTAGGTTCAAGATGGAAGGGATATCTAAACCATTAATAGCTCTAAGATGGAGTTGAAATACAATAATTCAAACAATGAGATTGTTTTAGCTAGCAAACTTAACTATGTCTCACAATTTTTTTTAAATACTATAAATATTGCATTCAAAAATGAATTCTAAAAGTTATTTTTTCACGAAGAAGCTTAGATTGCCCTCCAAAAAGATTGTCCATAACTTTTACATCACTATTCCAACTAGAATAAATCAAAGCTTCTGATATAGACAAAAATATAATCTTTGTAGAAAAAATAAAAATTTTGTGATTTTTCTAGGCTATCCCTTGAGTTGCTTTTTGGACTCATGGTGTCATAATTCTTTTTTCTAGGCACCAATGAAAATAAAAATTATATTCCTAAGAAACCAATTTGGTTTCTTCTCTTCAAAAAATATTCAAAAAAATCTTTTCAAAAATTGAGATTACACGGGCCTACCCAAAATCCCAAGAGTCCCTCATAGGGACCTTGGGACTTTAAGGGTTAATAAATTCAACCGTAGGATCCTTTAGTTAACTTGTTAGACTACATCTTTCTAAAATTTTAGAATATGAAACCTTACCAATTGTGAGATCTTATTGTTTAGATTTCAAAAAGAAGTATTTTCAACTCTTTCCAAATGCACTAGAGAAAATTTGGTCCCTGTAGAGAGTTGTTTGACTTTTGTCCAATCTACAAATCTACGGGGAAAAGAGTTTTATTTTAATTTGATTTTGAAAAAAAATTATGCCCTAGTCCTGAGTGGCACACCAAGTGATGATGTGGTCCAAAAAAAGTTTAATTCTTGTAATTACACATTTTCATGTACTCAAACAACCATGTGCATGGTCTAGATTTCCTTTAATAGGTAAATTTCATCTTTTAAAATTTTTACATAAAATGTGTAGATCCTACAACTTGCTACTCTCCATAATATGTTGAAGACATAATTTGGGAATATATATATAAAATTTCAACAAAAAATATTTCATATTCATACTTGAAAAAATAGTAAGTACAAAAAAGTAGATAATGATTCAAAATACTAAATAATTGTTAAGACTTTAGTTATGAAATTGAAAAATACTAATTCCAAAGGTTGTAATATTGTAATAAATAATCTACATCCTATGATTTAATTTCTTTCAAAGTTTATTATTATTTCATTGTAGAGAATCTATAACTACATGCAAACTAAAACTCCTCGCAACTTTCATCTTGCTATTCAAATTCAAATGATCCAAAGCTATATATATAAAAGTCAAATAAGTCAAATTTTTATTTTTTTTAAAAGTAATTTTTTGAGATGTCTAAATTGCCCGCCGAGCATTAAAAATTACATATCATGTGATATTTTTAACCATGCAATCAAAAGTTATGAAAATTGTTGGGCCTTAGAACTACTACTTGTCCCAATATTGTGTGAAATTTTTGAAAGATTATTTTTGGAGTATTCTTCTCCAAAGTTGAGACTTTGTTCACATATTAAGAATAAAAAACATCTTCAAGGGGCAATCAAGGCACAAAAAGACACTAAAACTTTTTGTGTCACATTAAAATACCCTCAATATTAGATTCCAAAATCTAATTACTATGAAGAATTGTGCAAAGGTGAAAGCATAAATCTTTTGAACTTATTGTTTGAACATTGTATATTGTGCATCCCACACAACTATGAGAATAAATTTTGGGGTATTGAGCCAATGTATTTGAATAAAAAACAAAAAAATGTGTGCAATATTCACAACTATGGTCTATGGAGAATAACAAGTTTTAATTACAAATAATATTGGTAAGGTTCTTTCATAATTTAAGAGTATCACAACGCTTTCTTACAAAAATCAAAGTAACCTTTAACCAATCATTGAAGTGAATTTCAAGTAAACATTTATTCCAAGCATCTAAAGGTGATACAATTATTCTTATTAATGTTGAGTCATATTTTTTATAACAAATTTGTATAGGTTTATGTGCTTACTATGTCTACAAGCGTATTATGCATTCCAATTGAGAAATTTGCAATAAAGGATGTAGGAACAAGTAGTAAATATTTTGTGATACTTGACCATATAGATTGAAAGATATTAGCATTCAAAAGAAAAGAAAAAATTTGTTTCAAGAAGTTGCTCGAATTGACTAGATAACAAGAAGCTCTATAATTTTCACATCACTTAATCTAAATGGAATGAATCAAATCTTTCCATTTAGACAAAAATATAATCTTACTACAAGAAAAAAATGCTAAAAGTTTTACTTCAATTCCTACACATTTTTACCACAAGTGAAGAACAATATCCTACGGTTAGATTCTAAGAGTTTTTTTATTTCAAAGGTGAATGTAGCACAAGTGGTAGTTTTGAATGGTTTTTGATAGAAAAATGGCCTTGGGACTTTGAGAGTTGAGTCATATCTATTCACATCTAGTGCACCCTATACTAAATGTCATCTAAACCGGTTTTGACTTAATGGTTGTCATTATAAATATGTATGCATCTCCTTTACTCAACCATGGATTGTTTTACCTATTCTTTATCTACTTTACATTCCTTTTTAGAACTAAAATATATCAAATGTAATTTTTTATTTTATAAATTATAATTATTTTTTAAAATATAAAAATGAAAAGATTTGAATGGAATATGATTTAGAATTGTATACATGATATTGAAGTCTATTGTGTATTACTTTAGTAAATCTATTGGCTTTTAGGAATTCTACACTCCTTTTCTATCTATGCATAAATCCATCCATGATGTCTTCCATGATGTCGAGGTTTTAATGTACATGAATTTGAATTTAAATTGAGTTGTATGAGTTTGAATTTAGAGTAGCATGAAATTGAATCCCTTTAGTTTCAATATATGAAATTGTAACCACTTGTGTCTGGGGTAGAAAATTTTAATTAACTAGGATGTTCTTGTTATAGTTTTCAATTTAATATACTTTTAAAAATTTTGTAGTCAAATTACAATTTGTCATTAAAACCATTTGAAAGTGCTTAGAAGTGACACATATTTTTTCAATTCACTTCATGGTATTTTCACAAAATTATTTACCTCTATGAAAATTTTAGATTATTATAATTTTAGAATTATTAACTATTTTAAAATTCAATAGTTTATGTCTACTAGGTCCACTACTCATAATCAAGAACATCTCTATATGTTAACATATCGTCAACAATTTCTATTCTATCACAATTTTTACTATTTTAAAAAAAAATTGAATTTTTTTATTCAACTTGATGTTGAAAATTTTAAATTAGATTTTAAGACAACTTTGTTGATTTTATGTTAAATAAAAAGCATATTATTATTTTTATTTTTTTTCAAAAATATTGAGTGGCACTTTGAGTATTGTAGTGTGCAATTACCCTGTGTATTCTTCGTTTTAATAAGATTAAATAGCTTGACAATTCTACAACATTCAATGACAATGAAGATAGTACTGTACAATTACTCTCTAATAGATTATGTATCCATTTGTGTCCAAAAGGTATTTTGAAAGAGGGGGACATTATTTTTTAGACTTGTGATTGAAAGTAATCTAGGATTACATCATTTTGTAGTATGATCCTTTATGCAATAGGCTTCTAGTACTTATGTATTTTTGGATTTATGTTTTATTGTTTATTTTTAAAAAATTCCATTCGATATCAATCTTTTTTTTGCAAGTAAAATAAACAACTCACATTTGTGGTTCAACATATTTCAACAAGAATAAATATTTCCAAACACTTGAAGTTATACATTTCACACTATTATTGCAAATTTGTTAATGATACATATAAAACAAAAATATAGTTCACCAACACCAAAGAAAAAAACTTGTACATTTACACCAAAAAATATTATGTTATGTGTTTCACGAAATCATGCATGCACCATTTGGTATGATTCAACATCTTGAACACCCATGAACTACAATAACAAGACCTAGTGCTTGATTGTTGGGAAGTAATTGCATATGGGGGGTTGGAAGGTTTGTATAGTATGATACATCCTGTTCTCCCAAAAATCTTCATGGGTTCAAAATTGAAAAATTTACAACAAAAGAATGTTTTGTCATGATGCATAACGCACACTAAATTTAGAGATTTCATTAAGAACTATTGAAATACTTTCTAATTTTTTTATTGTTGAAATAATTATATATTTCAATTTTTCATTATTTTAGGATTTTTCTTATAATTGTTCTATTCAACTTGATGTTCAAAATCTTAGATTAGTTTTTAAAAAATCTTTGTTGATTTAAAGTTCAATTAAAAAAAAGCATATTATTTATTTTTTATATTTTTCAATGTTGGTTTTTATATCAATTGTGAGAGTGGATTTGTCTTCAATTTTGTCTTGAAGGTCATGAATTATATGAGAAGGAAAAAGATGAAGGTGCTTGCACAGTTTTAGTGTTAATATAAAAATTTCAATGCCAACTAGTGCACATTGAGCATTTCTATGCACCTCAAATATACACTGGCAATTTGAACCCTATGCATACTTCATTTTAATAACATCAAATAGCTTGAATTTGAAACAATCTTGCAACAATCAATGATAATGAAGAAAGTGCTCTACAATTGCAAATTGGTTTACATGCAAGACAAAAAAAATATACCAGTAGTTCATTGACGCACAAAAAAAAGACTTGGACATCTCCACCAAAAAACATTATGTTACGCGTTTCATGAAATCATGCATGCACCATTTGTTGTGATTCAACACCTTCAACACACACAATGACAACACCTAATGCTTGTTTTCAAAAATGCAACCTCAATTGTGCACCAAAAGTAAACTACATGTGTAGTCTTCAAACAATGTATTACAACCAATTGTTCTGGAACCACAAAGGAACTCATTAGAACCTTCCAGAACCTTCCAACGCCTAGCTGACGAAAATTCCTCTTTCTTGAAGAACTTCGCAAAGGTGACCAGACATGGGTGTTACCCTACTGCTGGTAACTTTGGGACTTCCCAATTTCTCTAAAATGTAATTTCAGGACCCTGTCCAAATGAGTTGGGTAGACTAATTAGATGCGTCACTACTGAAAAGCTTTTAACTGATTTCCAGAGTCTTGTCAGTCAGTTGGCTGAACACGTTCTGACTTTTCTGGTCCTTGAATTGATATTTTTTGGTAAGCCCTAATTTGGGTTCGGTGCTGTAGTGGCCTTCAGTAGGGTTGCTGCTACCACATGGCTTTGAAAATCAGGTCACTAGACCTGGCCTGCAATGGGCTCACTGACCTCACCCAAGCTTACTGGAGTGCACACTTTGTTTTTTCCTTGCTGGGAAAACTGGAATTTGGAAATTGGAGTTTCCAATTCTCATTCTCCTTCTTCTCCAACTTCAATTTCCCAACTCCGGGGCTCCGTTGGAGCAAGGGCGTTGCCGGGCCACAATTCCTCAATCAACTCATTCCACGCTAGCGGAAAAAAGTTGATGGCTTCCTTGTTGTGATAGTTGATGTCGGCCGCATGTTGATAGAAGAGCCATCGAAGGTGGGCATTGGTGCAGCTCGTCCGGAACGGAAAGCGAATTCGTTTGGCAGCCAAAACTTGAGGGTTGAGGTAGGCCAAATATTGCGCAATTTTTTCGTCCGTCAACCATGGCATCTCCTTCTTCTTCTCCCCTCTCATCTTCTCCTTTTTTTGCCAAGCTTTGAGGATTTGGAACCCTCGCTTTAGCATATGTGGTGGAGTTGTGTTGACCAATTTGGCATGATCCAAGTGAAATGCCATTTTTTGTAATCACGCTTTTCAAATGATTGGAATTTACCTCACAATGAAGCCTAACTTGCCTTTACTCAATAGTGAATGAAACCTTAAATAGTCATAAATTGGTTTCTTTATTGGAGGTAGATGAGATCCCATGTGAATGAAAAAATTGTTGGAAATTATAGTTTATTAGTGACAAGTTTTCATCCGTTGGAATAAAGATATTTGAGTCATATTTCAAGTGATTAAAATGACAACATTTTGTCAAAAGCTTGAAAAATTTAGTTTGACCATGTAAATATAGGAGAGGTAAATTTTTTTTTGCCAAATTTGATATATTTACCAAAATTTTTAAAAAAGAAAAAAACTTTAACCATACAAATTGTACAAGGTCACCATTGCATGCTCAACATAAGAAGTGATGGACATAATTTTATTTCACATTCAATTTATCAATGTCTTAAACACTAGGTGGCATAAATAAAATCCATTTAATGGTAGATATTTAACCTTAGGCAACATTTCTGCCAAGAATAACCATTCATTAAATTTATGAAATTATTTATTTGTTAGATACATCAAGTTGTCTTTCTATTCCTTTGTTCCCAATTAAGATTGCAATGCTAATTTTTTTTTATTAAGCAAATGAATACAAAGTATTGAATATGAAGCTAGTATCACAAATTACTATTTGAGAAAAATAATGAAGATTTAAACATCAATGATACATTTGTTTGTCTCTAAGCAATTGAAAACAAAATTTTAGCCCATCACTAAATTAATTAAATTTTAAAAACAAAACGTAACTTTTTTGAATGAATTTAAAAAAATAAATGCCCTTCAATTGATATCTGATTTTGGTTTCGATTTTAGTTACACTAACATTTTTTTAATAAATTTATGGATATTCTTGTAGCTATATTAAAATTGTATAAAACAATGTGGTGTCTTTCGCAAGGATAAACATCACATTGGAGTAATCAAGAAATTTAATTCTAGTTTCAACTGAGAAATTTAAAATCTAACTTCAACCATCAAGTTTATAGCATAGGTGCAACAAAATTCATTACAAAATAAATATTTTTGAAATATTAAGTGTAATTGTACATACATTGTACAAAATAGCTTATACAACTATTTTTGAAAATACAATAATATGATCTTATTTTCAAATACTATAATACATGTCCACATAGTTTTACAATGAAGTTGACCCCAAGATGACCAATAGACTAAATTTGGCAAAATAGCAATTTGGAGCAAGTACAAATGATTGGAAATTTACATGTTTTTGGCTCAAACTTTAATAGAAGAGATGTGGATTAGGAATATCTTTTATGTGCACTACAAGTTACTTGGGACATTTGAAAATATGAATCAAAAGTCATGGCCTAATATATTACTTTGTTTTGTAAACAGATAGTTAAGGTAGATTAAAAGAATCACTTTTTTCATGAACAAAAAATTGAAATTTGATTTTTATATTTATATACACATGAAAATCTTTGAAACATTCCATTTTAATCAATGAATCAAAAGTTATGAGGGATTCTAGTTTGTGAGTAGTTATGGATTTTCTACTCTAAAATGAATTTTGATGTCCTTTATTTCACTCAATTTTCAATACTTTTGCAAGAAAATAAAAGATTAGACGTAGATTGTTTATTACAACATTACAATCATTGGGATTGGCATTTTTCAAGTCTATCAATAAATTGTTAACACTATTTTGAATCATTCTCTACATCTTTCTTCTTACTATTTTGTTCCTATATGTTATACAATTTCAAATAATCTGAAAATTTTCAAATATGTAGCCAACTTGTCTTGAAGAATGAATCTAAAGAAGCACCACCATTTTGGACATTTTTTTATACCAATGCAACATTGTGAAGTGCAGTTGTCCAATTTTTTGCTCAATAAAAATCTTCAATTTTTTTGCTGAATACTTCTAATGCTGATATCTTTCAATCCACATGGTGAAAATTTCTGAAATTTTTTCCATATATTCTCAAGTTAGAATTATACAAGATCCTACATCTACATGTGCCCCAATTTTTAAAAAAAAAAATTTGATACTCGTACAAGAAATGGCAGTTTTAGAGTACTTTTGGTGACAACATAGTCTTGGTCCCTTAGGCCTTAAATACCTTTCAATTGATTTAGTGATTGGTTAGGTGTATGAGCACTACAAGGATAATTTGGATTCTCTACTGGTAGACTTTAGGAATTTTTTCATGATTTTTAAACAACACACAAAGTGATGTACAATAGAGTAGGGAAGCTATTTACATCCATTGATATGGATGAAATATGCAAAATATAGATGAAAATACATGTATTCATCGAAAGGGTGTAATATCATTCATAATAGATGGGAAATTTCATTAAAATGGCGAATATTCTGTGACTTTGACATCTTATAGTTCAGACCGGGCAGTTTGAAATCTAGTACAGTAATACATTTCAGACCGCCCAGTCTGAACTATGGAAATGGCACACTGTAAAAATGGCACATGGAATATTGCCATTTTAATGAAATTCCCCATATAGAAAATTATAGTATCTAAATTACACAACAATTAAACTATTTTATCCATAACTAAAAAATAGGAGAATCTATAGCTCGATATTCCCCCAAACAATACTTCCTTTGTCCCAAAATGATCTTCTTGTTGGCCTTAATTTTCAGTTCCAAAGTGATATTCCTATTGTGCTTTGTGACATTGCAAATTGGTCAAATTTGGATTTCAATTGCTATCTAGAACTAGCAAAACAACTTCAATCCCTAAAATCCCATTGTCTTGTTAGAGACAAAATGGATTTTGGGTAGGTTCCTGTGGTCTAAATATTTGTTGTCATTTTTAAAATCTTTTTGTTAAGATAAAAAAAATAACATTAGCTTCCCAAAAATATAATCCTTATTTCAATTGGAGCCCGGGAGCAAAAGTTATAGCACAAAAGTCTTTTTTTATTTCAATGGGAAAAAAAAACCTTTAAAAAAATTTAAAGTATAAAAATTAAATTAATTTTTTTGTATATGTTATATTTTTTTGTACTTGAAAAGATTTTATTTATTCCATTTGGATTTGTTATGTGAAAGTTATGGACAATCTTGTTTTTCAAGCAATCAAAACATCTTTTTGAAAAAATAACTTGTACAATTCATTTCTAACCTCAATTTTCACAATTTATCAAAAAAAAAAGTTTTGCTAGATTAAGATCTCTAGCTATAAAAGTCTCACCACTAAGATTAATGTATTTCAATTTCATCTTAGAGCTATTAATAATTTAGATTTTCCTTCAATTTTGACCCTACTTCAGTTTAATAAATTTTTAATGAGTGAAAACTAAATTATCTTTTTCTTTTTTCTTTTTAAACTTTGTAGACTTTCAACTCATTTTTTAATATATAATTTTAGAAATTCAAAATTAATAGACCAAAAATTATAAGGTATGAGGTTCAAAGCTAAAAAATGTAGTTGTGCAAGGTGCAAAATAACTCATTTCCTTCACTTTAAACACACATATTTTGCAATCTACACAGTCAAAGTTTTTTGAAATTTCTTTTACACATTTTTATACTAGTCTAGTATGAGATTTTATGGTTAGATATGCAAAATAAACAATATTAATTTTTTTTGCTCTTTGCTCTAGGAAAAGGTAGTTTTGAGTGTTTTTGGATGGAAAAAAGCCTTGGGACTATGGAATAAGCGGTAGTACCCCTCCATCCATCCATCAAAAGACAAATGAAATGACTGACAGATTACTTAGTCAACAACATTCATTCTTTTTTTTCTGCATCTCTTTGAGTGTTGACTAATTGAAGGAGATAAAGCTTTGGGAGGTAGAACAAAGTTTCATACATGGTCTTTGGCTAATATTAATTGCCCACAAAATCACAGTCAAAAATTAAGTGCTATTTGGTGCTCTTTTAAAATGCCTTCCAAATTCCACTTTTTAATATTCCAAAACTACACTTTTCAATTGAAACTCAAAGATTTTAGGAGGCTAGGAGTGCACCAAGCTCTACTTACAACGTGAAATAGGTTTTTAAAATGTTATTTTTAGCCTTAATCCAAAACATTTTGTCAATCACAAATTACGGAGGGAGTATTAGATTTTAGCGATAAAGCACCTCTAAAAATCAACAGTAGACACCACATGAGAAACTCCGAGCTTGGGAGTTGCATTAGAAGTTCTTGCACATAGTTTTTGAAAACATCAACATTTAAAACTCATCACATCAAAGATTCAAGTATGTCACTGTTTGATGGTCCCTTTGTAGATTTATATCCCACCTTCTTCTATACTCCTAATTTGAATTCAAATGTTATTGGACATGTGAAGATCTTCACACATTCAAGCAAATTAGTGCTCATCCATTTCCTATAAATAGTGGTCCAAGAAAATAAAAAGTTAATTGCACTAGTGCTTATGATGCCAAATTGCAATGGCAGGATATAAAAATGAGCACATCTCATTGGCATTAATCCCTAAATATATTTGACTATGTTTTTACCAAAAACACTTTTAAACGACCATTTCTAGTACAAGTATCAAATTTGAAACATGTAACCTTAGGGCCTAATAGTAAATTGGTTTGAGAAGATGTGGAAAATTTTTCAGAAGTTTTCACTTTGTAGATTACAAGATATTAGTATTTGAAGTGCCAAAAATCCTTTTTTTGGCCCTGCAAAAAACTAGGTAGTTGCACTTTACAAGGTCACATTGATGTCCATGTTGATGGTGCTTCTTTCGATTCATTTTTCAAGTCAAGTTGGCTACATACTTGAAAATTTTTAGATCATTTGGAATTGTAAAACATATAGAAAAAAAATAGTAAGTAGAAAGAAGTAAAGAATGATTCAAAATGCTATATTGTTAAGAATTTAGTTATAGAATTGAAAATGCCAATCCCAATGGTTGTAATGTTGTGATAAACAATCTACATCCTCTCCTTTAGTTTTTTCAAAAAATATTGAAAATTGAGTTAAATAAAGGATTTCAACGTTTATTTTAGTGTAGAGAATCCATAACTACTTGCAAACTAAAACTCCTTGTAACTTTCATCTTGTTAATTAAATTGGAAGCTTTTCACATTTTTACAAATTGAGGAAAATAAGTCATTTTTTTTATAAATGATTTTTTTGAGTTGCCCGCTAAGCATTAGAAATTACATGTCATTGAATAACTTTTTAACCATGTAGTCAAAAGTTATGAAAATTGTTGGGCCTTCAAGCTACTCCTTAGGCACATGTTGTGTGAAATTTCATAGGGAAAATAAATTTTTTGTTGTTTTGTTAAAATGGTAGTATTTCATTAGCATGGTAGGAAAGGGGGAGGGTGAAAATGCACAATTCCATTAAATTGGTACAATTCTAGGTGCACAAACCTCTAAAGTCTAGGATTGTATAGATTTCAAGCATGGTCTAAAGGTGAAGTTTGTAGAGATTTGTAGACATTATTTTTAATAGAACGACAATTGAAAATTATGAATGTAAAGAAAAAAAAGTCCCCCCTTGATAGTTTTCTAATTTTCTAAATATTTATGAATATGTTGTGAATTTGTAAAGTTCAAATAGTTACGTGGTGTACCCTAAAACCAAGTCTCATTCTGTACTAGCTTTCCTGCTGTGCAACTCAGTGCACTCATGCACTCATATCTAACGAGAAATTAACCTGATGCTCTTGTAGCTGCAGTCTATGGGCAAGCTGCTAACTAGGTGCATGATTGCATCAATTCTCCGATGTCAATTCATTGAATTGTGGGGTTTGATCCATGGTTTGAAATAGAAATTTGGCAATCCGGCGAGCTTACATTGATTTAGGCCATGGCGTCCTGGTACAAGTGAACTAGGTGGAGCTAGGCGTGGGTGCATCTTGGGAGAACTCAAGCTTAACTTACACTCGAACGCGTGGAAATTAAACTTCGCAACGACTGCAATTCAGTTAAGGAGGACTGGTTCTTACTTCAGTTACCTTCGTGATTTTGTCCCCTTTGATTGAAGATGCCACAATTGAAATTGCCACAATTAAAGAGTTGATCATGGCTTCGATCAGACATGGTGACTGACACCTGGTGATGTCAATCAAGGCGATCCTACAAAATGTGCACGCCAGGCAATTAATTTTGGTGGAAGATATTCCCCACGCCACTCTCGATCATATGAGCTTGTAAGAGATACTGGAGACGAGAAGGTTTATGTGAACGAATTGTAACAATATATGAACACTTGAAGATTGATACTGCAGTTTTGAACCCCTACGCGTCAAGAGATTTCGGCAGGGTGTTACGCATAGGCGTGGCAATTTGTCAATCTTGGGTGTTGGATAACGCTCTCAACGTCGATAAGACTTCACTCACGAGTTTTCATTGTCTAGACAGATCACATAGTATAGTTATTGTAGTATCATCGATTGATCTCATCATATGTATTTATTCGTTTGTCCTCTTTCAATTCATACGCTTGTCTTACAAAGCAGTCTTACAGACAGTCAATTTATTCAACATACTATCAGAGCGGGACTAGCAAATAGAACTAGCGACGCACCAAAGTTTAGATCTGCATGTAGAAAACGATCTTTCATGTATTTGAGAATCAGAGTAGTACGTTTCAGAGAGAGAGATAACCTAAGCTAGTAAAGCACTGCTCCTAGAAGGATCCAGCATATCATTTAGAGAAGCAGACAAGCTAAAAGGCTTATCAAATTATTACGTTTAGTCTCTCAAGCTAGATGAGAGCAATGCTCAGAGCGGAAGGGCATTCGGGGATCATGGACGAAGAACAAACTCACACTGTATTTCTAGTCACAATTGATGGCGAACCATTCACCGAGGTACAATTGAAAAAGAAGAAGGCGTTGGCATGTAGGCTCATATTGCTTTTCAGTCTATGACGGTTTCATTGACTTGATACGCCGTGGAATATATAACTCGATCTGGCTTTTTCGCACACAGTTTAGTTTGGAATCCGCCTCAACGCCGTGTTGTGATTAAGAGGTGTGAACATGACCCTGTTACGTTGTTGTGTATGTTTTGAGGGATTGGATTTGTGAAAGACCTAGAATTTGCAATAGGCTACGATCGATTTGTTGAGGCTACTGTTGCCCACAAGTGCTAGTCGATCGACTGTCAAGCTTGAAAGTATCTGTTAATTAATTAATTAGAGACCCACTGTCTGCATTCGCAGGTGACATTCTTCACGTGTACTAGCATTATGTGTCTCTTTTGTGGCACGTGATTTTGTCGCAAAATTAATAGCAAAAGAGGTGAAGCGGTCCAGCTTGAAAGGAATATTCCGGACTTTAATTACTTCAGTTTTGATTCTTTCGTAGCTAGCTCGACTTTATTTAGAGAACTTGCATGCTTGTGATGGTACGATTGTTGGTGTTGAAAGAAGAGATCATTTCTGTGAAACTGTGATCTCTTTTTATATATCTCTACAATCTTTAGGCCATTGTTGATCGAACAAGAGTGGAATTTATCCATTGCTGATCGATCAACAATACGTACAATGCTGTGGGCTGATCGAGTAACTGTACGTAGCTAGAGCCAAGCACCAATGCATTGCTTGAAACCACCGGGCTGCAAAGTACGTGAAACTGAGGCAGATCGATCGATAACCCATTCGGTGATCAATGCAAGGAGCAACATGTCTATTTTAGAACACTTGCGCAGCCAATTTTTTTGTTTGTTTGTTGTTGGTAAAGGTAAGGTAGGAGGTCCATAAATTGCCCATTTAAGAGCTGAAATTGAATTTTGTGGAGGTGAATCATCTTGGAATATTTTTTGGAAAATTTTCCTTGAAAGACAAGTGGAATTGGCATCTAACCCAAGTCGCTTCATATTTTTTGGAGCTTTGCAGAATTAGTTATGAAATTTTGAAGTTGAAATGGCATAGGGCTCTAAAATTGTCCACCTCCCCAAATGTACATTGCTTGTACATTGTTGAAGGCTACAAAAAAAACAATATATACAAATAGTGTACATTTGAGGAGGTGGGTGATTTTAGAGCTTGTGAGCTTTTAGAACCTCCTACCTTAGAGCAACTTGCAGCTTGAAATGCATGCGAGGAAGGAAACAAATGGATAGAATCATCCATTTATGGACATTCATCCACAAAATTATCTAATGTAGGTAGCTTTCATCTAAAAATTGGCAAGTGTTGTATTTTCTTGAGAAGGTATTGTAATTTCATCCACTTTTTCAAACTTTTTTCTTAGTGTTAGAGGGGTCAATGCTAAAAGCAAGTTAGACTTTGAGAAAAATTCACCACCAAGAAATTTTGTTGGATTTTTGTGCCCTCATTGCATTGGCACATCTATGGATGGATTGATCCAAGCAAACTTAAATAGTCTAAGTAACTGAAACAATAAATTGCCAAAAATAAACACCCTGCAAGGAGACAGTGTTATGTTGGCAAAGTAGTACAAGAAAATTAAACATAACATTGATGTAGGGTACCTTTGCTATAAAAATCATTCAAAAACTGATGGAAAATTAATTTGGAAATTATGCCAAACATTTGTTAAAAAAGATGAAAAAAATAGAAAGAATAAAGAAATGTTTAGAAATTACAACACATGAGTAAAAAATGAGACAAATCAAGACTTCAAGTGAGAAGCAGAGATTCATGTGCAAATCCCAATCCATCATTATTTTTGACCATCTACCATTAAAAAAAAATTTGATGACCAAGTGAAGGAATTACTTCATTGACATTTTGTGAGGATGAAAAGTGGAGAAGTCATTTTTATAATAAATTCCATTGTCCTTCATGAATCTCCAAAGGGTGTGGAATAACTTGAAGATGAGAGCTTGACCTCTTGTTATTAAAACATAAGAATTGTGTTCAAAGTAGAATTTTAGACCTCATTTTGGCATACCAATAATAGGATATTTTTTTTCAGAAAAAATTTAATCATAAAAAGTTGGAAAATCTAGCTAACTTTCAACTTCAAAAACTCGTGTGAGATTTGAAATTTTCAAAAGAAAGTTATGAACAAAATTCAGAGAAGATGTTTGAAAATGCCAAAGAAAATGCTTCTCCAACCATCCATGAACTTCATCCATACCTTTTGATTGAAGGCTTGAAATGTAAAAAAAAAATATGGAAATGAAATTTATCTTGATTTTCTACATTAATGTAGTTCAAAATTATTTATAAAAGTTATTCTACTATGACTAAATGAAGCTTGCAATTCTATTTTGAATATAATTTCTACTTTTGACTAATCCTAGTTTACACACCTATCCCATATAGATTGTTTTACCTCTTACAATCCCACTTGTATATATAGATTGTCTTCTCATTTTTCTACATACATTAAGTGACTTTTAAAGCTATGCAAGAGACTTATGGATGAAGTGAGTAGTTGTATTAGGGTGGACAATCTAAGTAAAATGTTGGATGAAAGGTGAAAGTATCATTATTTATTCATCCAAAAATTTAAATTTCAAAAAATTCCATTATTAGGTGACAAATCTTAAAGCTTCAAATTAATTAATTATTTGTCTAGGCAGAGGCAAAGCTATCCTATACCTACAGTAGTGATTTTCTTAGAGCTAGTGCTTGTGAGACTAATTTACCAAGGTGACACTAGTATTAAACTAGGGCACAATAACATTATTGTATTGTACATGTTTATGCCAAAATAATAATTTGTAGTCACAACAATTTTATACTAGCTAGTAGGATACATTTGTACCTCAATCGTAAATGTGATCTTCTCTCCAATGACATTTTAGAATATCACATCTACACTTGCCTTCCCACTTTCTCATTGCTTGGAGCTTTCACATTCAAACTATATAACGCCTCCCAAGCCATCAAACTAAGGGGTTTAGAAAAGGTTTGTTCTTCATGGTTGGAAGAAGTAGTAGCAAAGAGACCAAAAAGTAAAGAATTTCTTGCTTTAGTCTAAAAGGAGGACGCATATATGATCTAGGATTATGAAGATTTTCTATTTTATGAAATGTTTTTCACCTCTTCCATTAGGAGGATTTTATGTGGATATCCTATAGTATGGCACTAGTGTAAAATCACTTCCTAAGTTTTATGGTATTAGAATTATACATACCATCCTTGAACCCATTGGAAGACCATTATTTTAGAAAAAAATTATGTGTAAACTTAAATGGGACTTTTATAATATTAGAGAGATTAGTATGGTTGATGTCAAAAGAATTGATTGACCAAGCAAATGACTAGGAGAGAAGGGAGAACTTGACAAAGAGAAAAAGGTACATTTCTAGATTGAAAGAAGTATCTCTATCTATGATAAAAATTCTTCAAGGGCTTGAATAGTTTTCAATTGTAATGGGAGTAAAATCTTTTATCACCGACCAAATACTACACACTATGTAGTGAAGGGTTATAAGAGATTTTTGACTAGGTTTTAGGTGCATCCCCTTTCAATTGCAATAAAATTTGTAGGAAGAATTTTTTTTGCATTGTATGTTTAAAGTGAATCTTAACATAACATTTAATAATCACACCAAATCTCAAAACATGCAAGTCTCTATATTTGCATCGAGAAGGATTTGAAATTTTTCTTTGTGTGTTGATTGGCAAGTTTAATATACATGGAAAGCTTTGATTCATTTCATATAGATTTGTTATGAGAAAGTTATAGACAATCTTGTTATTGGGCAATCCAAGCATCTTTTAGAAAAAATAACTTCTAGGATTCAATTCCAAATGCAATTTCTACAATTTTTCAAATGATGAAGTTCCAAATGGTTAAGTTTGCTTGCTAGAACAATCTCACCATTGATATTAGTGCATTTTAATTCCATTTGCAAGATATTAATAATTCAGATTTTCCTTCTATCTAGTACCTAGTACCTACTATAGTGCAAAAATTTAGGTTACAAAGGTTCAAAGTCAATAATCTAGTATCACAATGTGTAAAAAAAACTTGTTTTTTGCACTTTAAATACAAATATCTTGCAACCTCTGTGGTCAAACATTTTAAAATTTATTCCACACATTTTCATACTAGTTAGGTATAAGATTCTAAGGTTAAATGTGCAAAAGAACCAATTTTCAAATCTATTTACTCTTTGTAATAAAAATGGTAGTTTTGAGTGTTTTTTGGCAAAAAAAAGGCCTTGGTTAATCACCATTTTACTCAATTTGTAATATATTGTAGATGTGACTTCCTAGCTTTATAAAATCTCAACTACATAATTCTTGTAGTAGTTTAAAGAAAATGCTAAAAAAACAATGTACAATATAGTGGGGTACCAATTCAAATAGTGTTTTTGAATTCATAGCGAAAGAAATTTCGGTGTTACCAACTTTGACAGACTCCCGAAAATTAAAAAATTGGTATTTTACCATGAAATTTTTGCCACAACATTTAATTTATGATTACAATACATATACCAAATTTCAAGGCCAAAAGATTCACCAAAAGAAAGATATTTAAAATCTACCAACATGTGTAGCTATGAAAACATTTTCACAGCTGCCAGCTTTGACAGCCTTCCAAGGATTGAAAACAAAGAATTTTGCCATGAAAATTTTAAAATAGAAAGTTTTCTATACTATTAAAATCTCTTTTTTCAATTTTCAGGTCAAAAGATCATTACAAAAAAGATATTCACAATCTACCAACATGTGATGTTGTGGGAAACAATGGGGAAAATCATTTCACTACTAACTTTGACACCCTCCCAAGGGTTGAAAAATTGTCTATTTAACATGAAGTTTTTAACACAAGATGTTCTTCATGTTGATAACATTTGTGCCAAATTTTAAGGTCAAAAAATTTATACAAAAAGATATCTGCAATCTACCAATGTTTATAGTTGTAAGAAACATTTTAAGGACACACTAAAAATGTTGAAGTATCTTGGACACTCATGCTTCTGGATTGAAATGATCCAAATGACGCAATTCCTAAATATAAATGCTTCTCAACAAAATCAAGGATATCCAAATCTAAATGTGTATCAACGATTTAACAAATTATGGAGTTATTCAGGACTTATGGACCAAAAAAACATTTTGAAGACATTGCCAGATGCCTTGATTGAAACCTGAAGACATCAACAGAAGTATCAGTGGGTAGCCAACATACAAGTACTGTTATATAGTATACAGGGTAGAAAAGTATAGATTTGCAAGACGGTTATGCTGTAGTTGGTTAGTAGTGACCAACAAAAATTGATAACCATCTAATCCCTAAATTCTAGAATTCATATTTATGGAATCTAAAAATTCCAGAATTTGTGAAATTTCCCATGTGTGTACTTGTCACATCTCAAAGAATGCACTTGTTTAAAAATTGAACACCATACATGCATGAAGAAGCTTTTTTCTCTCAATATGAATGCTTGCATTTCAATTGAGCATTACAGGAGGTGGAATGTGTGATGATTTGGGAGGCAAGTGATGGGTGATTATTTTTTTAAGTAGTGGATTGAAGGTTTGTGAACATGAGTAGCCTAATTGATGACTAAGTGCATGAAGGATGTGATAATTGAGTGAATGAAGACTATGTGATGACTGAGTGGATAAGGCTATGTGATGAGTGATTAAGTGAGGCTATGTGATGAGTGATTAAGTGAGGCTATGTGATGGCTGAGTGAGTGAAGTTATGTGGTAACTAAGTAAATGAAGCTATTTGATGATTGAGTGAGTGAGGGCTGGATCATGAATGATGGGTGATCACTAACTAAAGTTTGAATGATGAATGCATGAGGTTGGTTATTAAAATTCTTGGATCCAACTAGCATTTTGAAATTTGTAGATGATAGCTATTTCAAATGAAACTCATATGCGCATTGCAGGTTTGAGTGAATTAGGGAAGACAAGAGTTGACATTGTAGCTGTTGTTGGAGTCCCTATTAGAACAATTCAAAGGTTGGTGAAGAAATTTCGAGAAAATGAAACCTATAAGTGCAAACCTTGTGGTGAAAGTCATGCTAAGAAGTTGAGTAATAGAAATGTTTGTGTTATTATATGTGTTTCAAAAACTCATTGTCGCTTGATGGTCTTAGAGATTACTAGTATATGCCCTACTTAAGCATCTAGAAGCACTATTTGAAGGGCCTTACATAGAAGTGGCATTTTCAGTTGAATTGCTTTAAAAAAACTTTTTAACACTTTGTCACATATCTCAACAATTGACTTTTGCTCAGAAGTATTGTGGGTGGAGTGTAGGAGAATGGGAGCGAGTTGTTTGGACAGATGAGTCTACCTTTGAAGTTGGAAAAATTCTAGACAAGTTCGTGTGGGAGTTCATGCGGGAGTTCGTGTTTGAAGAAATGCATATGAGCGATTGAGCACTATTCATCAAGTTGTAATTTTGAAGAGTGGAAAAACTTCTTTGATGATTTGGGGCGAATTTGCTAGCTAGAGGGAAAAAGTCACAACTTGTTTTTATACCTAAAGATCAACACTCTACTAAGGATTTTGTTGAAGTAGTCTACAATCTCGTCTACAATGGCGAGTTGCTTCATTTCATGGGTAGAGTGCCAAAGGAATTGCTTTTGGAAGATGGTGCACCTATCTATTGCAGGAAACTATCACTAGTAGAAAACGTAGGAATTCACTTAAATTTTACAAAACTAGAATAGAATGCATCAATAAAAAAAAAGGTTTCATCAACTTACAAAGTTTTTTAAAGAAACATTGGAATGTCATTAAGGTTTAACAAGAACAAATGATTGAAAATTTGTACTATGAAAACTTGACAAATGAAACTATAACACAATTTGCATATAATCCTTGAAGAGTTTTAGTATTTTTTGGTCCAAAACTACTTGAAAGGACTCCAACCCAAAGCACAACTATTTCTTCATCGTTATTTATTTATTAACCTCTAAAGTCCCAAGCCCTTTTTCCCATCAAAACCCACTCAAAACAACCATTTCTATTACAAAGAGCAAAAAACTTCAAATTTTTTTACATATCTAACCATAGGTTCTTGTACTAAATTAGTATGAGAATGTGTGGGAAAAATTTCAAATACTTTAACCTCATAGATTGCAAGATATTTGCATTTATCAAAGTGACAAAAACCAGTAGGAAATATCCAGGCCTCAAAGAGGTTGGGAAGTTTGCACCCCCCGTGGTGCAATTACAAAAAAGAAATAATTATTTTTTTATTTTTTTCAAATTTGACATGGCACTATTGCTAATTAGCGCCATGTTAGATTGGCTATTTTAATATTTTTATTTTTTACATTAATTTATTAATTTATTTAAAAAAAATATGTATTTGCACTGCTAGGGTGCCAAAAATCAGAAACCCAAATATCAGAAACCAATAGCTTTTTTAGGCTTGAAACTTTTCCTAATGAAGTTTCTTTACACCTTAATTGACTAGATTTTTTGGCTTTGAATCTTTTGAACATAAAGATTTTGCACTATTGATATTTGTTTTGCTAATTTTTTATATCGAAGAATTGAATTGAGATTCTTGAAAAAAATCCAACAAAAAAACACTTAATTTTCACTCATTAAAAAATTATTAAGTAGAAGTAGGTTCAAGATTGAAAGGATATCTAAACCATTAATAGCTCTAAGATGGAGTTGAAATACAATAATTCAAACAATGAGATTGTTTTAGCTAGCAAACTTAACTATGTCTCACAATTCTTTTTAAATACTATAAATATTGCATTCAAAAATGGATTCTAAAAGTTATTTTTTCACGAAGAAGCTTAGATTGCCCCCAAAAAAGATTGTCCATAACTTTTACATCACTATTCCAAATAGAATGAATCAAAGCTTCAGATATAGACAAAAATATAATCTTTGTAGAAAAAATAAACAGTTTGTGATTTTTCTAGGCTATCCCTTGAGTTGCTTTTTGGACTCATGGTGTCATAACTCTTTTTTCTAGGCACCAATTAAAATATTTCATATTCATACTTGAAAAAATAGTAAGTACAAAAAAGTAGATAATGATTCAAAATACTAAATAATTGTTAAGACTTTAGTTATGAAATTGAAAAATACTAATTCCAAAGGTTGTAATATTGTAATAAATAATCTACATCCTATGATTTAATTTCTTTCAAAGTTTATTATTATTTCATTGTAGAGAATCTATAACTACATGCAAACTAAAACTCCTCGCAACTTTCATCTTGCTATTCAAATTCAAATGATCCAAAGCTATATATATAAAAGTCAAATAAGTCAAATTTTTATTTTTTTTAAAAGTAATTTTTTGAGATGTCTAAATTGCCCGCCGAGCATTAAAAATTACATATCATGTGATATTTTTAACCATGCAATCAAAAGTTATGAAAATTGTTGGGCCTTAGAACTACTACTTGTCCCAATATTGTGTGAAATTTTTGAAAGATTATTTTTGGAGTATTCTTCTCCAAAGTTGAGACTTTGTTCACATATTAAGAATAAAAAACATCTTCAAGGGGCAATCAAGGCACAAAAAGACACTAAAACTTTTTGTGTCACATTAAAATACCCTCAATATTAGATTCCAAAATCTAATTACTATGAAGAATTGTGCAAAGGTGAAAGCATAAATCTTTTGAACTTATTGTTTGAACATTGTATATTGTGCATCCCACACAACTATGAGAATAAATTTTGGGGTATTGAGCCAATGTATTTGAATAAAAAACAAAAAAATGTGTGCAATATTCACAACTATGGTCTATGGAGAATAACAAGTTTTAATTACAAATAATATTGGTAAGGTTCTTTCATAATTTAAGAGTATCACAACGCTTTCTTACAAAAATCAAAGTAACCTTTAACCAATCATTGAAGTGAATTTCAAGTAAACATTTATTCCAAGCATCTAAAGGTGATACAATTATTCTTATTAATGTTGAGTCATATTTTTTATAACAAATTTGTATAGGTTTATGTGCTTACTATGTCTACAAGCGTATTATGCATTCCAATTGAGAAATTTGCAATAAAGGATGTAGGAACAAGTAGTAAATATTTTGTGATACTTGACCATATAGATTGAAAGATATTAGCATTCAAAAGAAAAGAAAAAATTTGTTTCAAGAAGTTGCTCGAATTGACTAGATAACAAGAAGCTCTATAATTTTCACATCACTTAATCTAAATGGAATGAATCAAATCTTTCCATTTAGACAAAAATATAATCTTACTACAAGAAAAAAATGCTAAAAGTTTTACTTCAATTCCTACACATTTTTACCACAAGTGAAGAACAATATCCTACGGTTAGATTCTAAGAGTTTTTTTATTTCAAAGGTGAATGTAGCACAAGTGGTAGTTTTGAATGGTTTTTGATAGAAAAATGGCCTTGGGACTTTGAGAGTTGAGTCATATCTATTCACATCTAGTGCACCCTATACTAAATGTCATCTAAACCGGTTTTGACTTAATGGTTGTCATTATAAATATGTATGCATCTCCTTTACTCAACCATGGATTGTTTTACCTATTCTTTATCTACTTTACATTCCTTTTTAGAACTAAAATATATCAAATGTAATTTTTTATTTTATAAATTATAATTATTTTTTAAAATATAAAAATGAAAAGATTTGAATGGAATATGATTTAGAATTGTATACATGATATTGAAGTCTATTGTGTATTACTTTAGTAAATCTATTGGCTTTTAGGAATTCTACACTCCTTTTCTATCTATGCATAAATCCATCCATGATGTCTTCCATGATGTCGAGGTTTTAATGTACATGAATTTGAATTTAAATTGAGTTGTATGAGTTTGAATTTAGAGTAGCATGAAATTGAATCCCTTTAGTTTCAATATATGAAATTGTAACCACTTGTGTCTGGGGTAGAAAATTTTAATTAACTAGGATGTTCTTGTTATAGTTTTCAATTTAATATACTTTTAAAAATTTTGTAGTCAAATTACAATTTGTCATTAAAACCATTTGAAAGTGCTTAGAAGTGACACATATTTTTTCAATTCACTTCATGGTATTTTCACAAAATTATTTACCTCTATGAAAATTTTAGATTATTATAATTTTAGAATTATTAACTATTTTAAAATTCAATAGTTTATGTCTACTAGGTCCACTACTCATAATCAAGAACATCTCTATATGTTAACATATCGTCAACAATTTCTATTCTATCACAATTTTTACTATTTTAAAAAAAAATTGAATTTTTTTATTCAACTTGATGTTGAAAATTTTAAATTAGATTTTAAGACAACTTTGTTGATTTTATGTTAAATAAAAAGCATATTATTATTTTTATTTTTTTTCAAAAATATTGAGTGGCACTTTGAGTATTGTAGTGTGCAATTACCCTGTGTATTCTTCGTTTTAATAAGATTAAATAGCTTGACAATTCTACAACATTCAATGACAATGAAGATAGTACTGTACAATTACTCTCTAATAGATTATGTATCCATTTGTGTCCAAAAGGTATTTTGAAAGAGGGGGACATTATTTTTTAGACTTGTGATTGAAAGTAATCTAGGATTACATCATTTTGTAGTATGATCCTTTATGCAATAGGCTTCTAGTACTTATGTATTTTTGGATTTATGTTTTATTGTTTATTTTTAAAAAATTCCATTCGATATCAATCTTTTTTTTGCAAGTAAAATAAACAACTCACATTTGTGGTTCAACATATTTCAACAAGAATAAATATTTCCAAACACTTGAAGTTATACATTTCACACTATTATTGCAAATTTGTTAATGATACATATAAAACAAAAATATAGTTCACCAACACCAAAGAAAAAAACTTGTACATTTACACCAAAAAATATTATGTTATGTGTTTCACGAAATCATGCATGCACCATTTGGTATGATTCAACATCTTGAACACCCATGAACTACAATAACAAGACCTAGTGCTTGATTGTTGGGAAGTAATTGCATATGGGGGGTTGGAAGGTTTGTATAGTATGATACATCCTGTTCTCCCAAAAATCTTCATGGGTTCAAAATTGAAAAATTTACAACAAAAGAATGTTTTGTCATGATGCATAACGCACACTAAATTTAGAGATTTCATTAAGAACTATTGAAATACTTTCTAATTTTTTTATTGTTGAAATAATTATATATTTCAATTTTTCATTATTTTAGGATTTTTCTTATAATTGTTCTATTCAACTTGATGTTCAAAATCTTAGATTAGTTTTTAAAAAATCTTTGTTGATTTAAAGTTCAATTAAAAAAAAGCATATTATTTATTTTTTATATTTTTCAATGTTGGTTTTTATATCAATTGTGAGAGTGGATTTGTCTTCAATTTTGTCTTGAAGGTCATGAATTATATGAGAAGGAAAAAGATGAAGGTGCTTGCACAGTTTTAGTGTTAATATAAAAATTTCAATGCCAACTAGTGCACATTGAGCATTTCTATGCACCTCAAATATACACTGGCAATTTGAACCCTATGCATACTTCATTTTAATAACATCAAATAGCTTGAATTTGAAACAATCTTGCAACAATCAATGATAATGAAGAAAGTGCTCTACAATTGCAAATTGGTTTACATGCAAGACAAAAAAAATATACCAGTAGTTCATTGACGCACAAAAAAAAGACTTGGACATCTCCACCAAAAAACATTATGTTACGCGTTTCATGAAATCATGCATGCACCATTTGTTGTGATTCAACACCTTCAACACACACAATGACAACACCTAATGCTTGTTTTCAAAAATGCAACCTCAATTGTGCACCAAAAGTAAACTACATGTGTAGTCTTCAAACAATGTATTACAACCAATTATTCTGGAACCACAAAGGAACTCATCAGAACCTTCCAGAACCTTCCAACTCCTAGCTGACGAAAATTCCTCTTTCTTGAAGAACTTCGCAAAGGTGACCAGACATGGGTGTTACCCTACTGCTGGTAACTTTGGGACTTCCCAATTTCTCTAAAATGTAATTTCAGGACCCTGTCCAAATGAGTTGGGTAGACTAATTAAATGCGTCACTACTGAAAAGCTCTTAACTGATTTCCAGAGTCTTGTCAGTCAGTTGGCTGAACACGTTCTGACTTTTCTGGTCCTTGAATTGATATTTCTTGGTAAGCCCTAATTTGGGTTCGGTGCTGTAGTTGCCTTCAGTTGGGTTGCTGCTACCACATGGCTTTGAAAATCAGGTCACCAGACCCTTATTTGGCCTGCAATGGGCTCACTGACCTTACCCAAGCTTACTGGAGTGCACACTTTGTTTTTTCCTGGCTGGGAAAACTGGAATTTGGAATTTGGAGTTTCCAATTCTCATTCTCCTTCTTCTCCAACTTCGATTTCCCAACTCCGGGGCTCCGTTGGAGCAAGGGCGTTGCCGGGCCACAATTCCTCAATCAACTCATTCCACGCTAGCGGAAAAAAGTTGATGGCTTCCTTGTTGTGATAGTTGATGTCGGCCGCATGTTGATAGAAGAGCCATCGAAGGTGGGCATTGGTGCAGCTCGTCCGGAACGGAAAGCGAATTCGTTTGGCGGCCAAAACTTGAGGGTTGAGGTAGGCCAAATATTGCGCAATTTTTTCGTCCGTCAACCACGGCATCTCCTTCTTCTTCTCCCCTCTCATCTTCTCCTCTTTTTGCCAAGCTTTGAGGATTTGGAACCCTCGCTTTAGCATATGTGGTGGAGTTGTGTTGACCAATTTGGCATGATCCAAGTGAAATGCCATTTTTTGTAATCACGCTTTTTCTAATGATTGGAATTTACCTCACAATGATACCTTGCCTTTACTCAATAGTGAATGAGTTCTAATGCATAAGCAAATTCAACACAAAAAAAGTCCATGAAAAGAAGGAATAAGTTGTATTTTTAATATGAGATTGATTTCTTATTTATACATTAGGCAAGAACAATTCTTTTACTTTGGAAACAATTCTTTTACTTTGAAAACAATTCTTTTACTTTGAAAACAATGCTTTTACTTTGAAAACAATTCTTTTACTTTGGAAACAATTCTTTTATTTTGAAAACAATGCTTTTACTTTAGAAACAATGATTTTACTTTTGATTTTACTTTGTGTTTGTTATACTTTTACTTTTATTGTGCTTTTACATTGGTTGCAAATTTACTATCATTATACTCCTACAATTTTATACTTCCACTTGTATCACAAAATATGATACTCTGATATTTTGAAATTCCTTATATTGTGGGCTCTTGAAACCTTAAATAGTCATAAAATTGACATTTGACAATGACATGCTTTCTTTGATTTGGACTAAATTAGACTACCTTTGGTTTTTACAACAATCAACTTCATATTCCAAGAATCTTATATTGTAATCATTAAATTCCACAAGTTTCATGAATCAAGCCTTGTAAATACATGACACATGACACACACAATATAATTTCCCCCCTCAACTAGGCTATTTAGAAAGATGAAACATTTTATTTTATTCAAAAAATTTAGCAACATATCCATTTTAACATGTTATACATTCTCATTTATTTTTCATTACACTACAAAAGGTAGCAACACTCAAACCCTTAAGACCCAAGGCCATTATTTTTTGTCAAATAACATTCAAAATGATCATTTTTATTGCATTTGTTCAAGGAATTAAACAAACAAACCAAAATTTAGAATCTAACCATTGGATCCTATATTGTACTTATCTAAGATCACAAGGTAAAAATTTCATGAAGTTTGACCATAGAGGTTGAGAGATATTTATTAGCATTCAAAGTTTATTTATTCATTTAGAACACTAGCCTATAATTTCATGACTTTGACTACCATTTGTGAATTTTTTTAGCATTAAAGATTTAGCATTAAAGAAAAAATGGTGTCAAAGAATTGAGTTGAAAGTCTAGGAAAAACATTTCATAGAAAACTCAATTTATTTTCATTCCATAAAAAATTGTTAAATAGAGGTAGGTCCAAGATTGAAAGAAAAACTACATTGTTAATAGCTCTAAGATGGGATTGAAATACAATAATCCCAATAGTGAGATGGTTCTAGCAAGAAAACTTAACCTTGTTAAACAATTTTTTTTGGAAAATTGTGAAAATTGCATTTAGAAATGAATTCTATAAGTTATTTTGTCAAGAAGATGCTTAGATTGGCTAAAAAGCAAGATTGTTCATATCTTTCACATCACTAATTCAAATGGAACGAATCAAAGCTTTACATAGACAAAAATATGATCTATAAAAAAAATGAAGAAATTAACCACAATTTTTTGTGGACTTATATTGTTTGTCCGTTGAATGAAAATTTGGGCTTTTGTGGTTTAATTTTTGCTCACAACCAACAATTGAAATGAAAATGATATTCCCATGAAGCTAATAAGTTTTTCTATCTCATGAAATTTTTTCTAAAGGTTTCACCAATAACAAGTAGAAAGAAATAGATAATGATTCAAAATACTAAATTTTTAAAATTTAGTTACAGATTAATTTGAAATAGTGTACTTTTGATAAATTAGTCTTATTAAGTACTATAAGTTGGTTGAATTGAGCGTCAAAACCTAGCAGTACGTGACTAAATAGTACCATTCAAAATCCTTTAACACTCAAACACTTTCGCTAATTTTAAGAGGAATAAGAATTGAAGCAAGTGCCATCTTTGGTTTCTTTATTGGAAGTAGATGAGATCCCATGTGAATGAAAAAATTGTTGGAAATTATAGTTTATTAGTGACAAGTTTTTATCTATTGGAATAAAGATGATTGAGTCATATTTCAAGTGATAAAAATGACAACATTTTGTCAAAAGCTTGAAAAATTTAGTTTGACTATGTAAATATAGGAGAGGTAAATTTTTTTTGCCAAAATTGATATGTTTACCAAAATTTTAAAAAAAGAAAAACTTTAACCATACAAATTGCACAAGGTCACCATTGCATGCTCAACATAAGAAGTGATGGACATAATTTTATTTCACATTCAATTTATCAATGTCTGAAACACTAGGTGGCATAAATAAAATCCATTGAATGGTAGATATTTAACTTTAGGCAACATTTTTGCCAAGAAAAAACCATTCATTAAATTTATGAAATTATTTATTTGTTAGATACATCAAGTTGTCTTTCTATTCCTTTGTTCCCAGTTAAAATTGCAATGCTAAATTGTTTTTAATAAACAAATGAATAGAATATGAAGCTAGTATCACAAATTACTATTTGAGAAAAAAAATGAGGATTTAAACATCAATGATACATTTGTTTATTTCTAAGCAATTGAAAACAAAATTTTAGCCCATCACTAAATTAATTAAAATTTAAAAACAAAATGTAACTTTTTTTTAATGAATTTAAAAAAACAAATGCCCTTCAATTGACATGTGATTTTGGTTTTGATTTTAATTAAACTAGTATTTTTTAAATAAATTTATGGATATTCTTGAAGCTATATTAAAATTGTATAAAACAATGTGGTGTCTTTCGCAAGGATAAACATCACATTGGACTAATCAAGAAATTTAATTCTAGTTTCAACTGAGAAATCTAAAATCTAACCTTAACCATCAAGTTTATAGCATAGGTGCAACAAAATTCATTACAAAATAAATATTTTTGAAATATTAAGTATAATTGTACATACATTGTACAAAATAGCATATACGACTATTTTTGAAAACACAAATATATGATCTTATTTTCAAATACTATAATACATGTCCACATAGTTTCACAATGAAGTTAACCCCAATAGGACCAATGGACTAAATTTGGCAAAATAGCAATTTGGGGCAGGTATAAATGGTTGGAGATTTACATGTTTTTGGCGCAAATTTTAATAGAAGAGATGTGAATGAAGAATATCTTTTTTGTACACTACAAATTACTTGGGACATTTGAAAATATGAATAAAAACTTATGGCCTAATATGTTATTTTTTTTCATAAATGGGTAGTCAAGGTAGGTTAAAAAAATCACTTTTTTTATTTAAAAAATTATTTTCTATATTTATATACAAATAAAATCTTTGAATCATTCCATTTTGATCAATGTAGATAACCGAATCGGAATTATTTTTCAAGTCAAGAGTTGATGTCATGGTTTGGTGAATGTCCAAAATTGTGAGGTAGGTAGTGAAGTTTGATTTGGTAAGTAGTGAATTTAGAGTTAAATGTTTGATCAGTTGAATTGGATGAATGCTAGCGGGTTGAGTGAAATTGGTATCGTTGTTAGTGTTGTTTCAAATCCAAATTGGAGGTTGTTGTTAGTTGGTTGTCTTCTCCAAGTAGTAACCGTCTTTGTGAGTCCTATTAGGTCCCAAATTGTGTTCATTCTTCTGGACCCACAGCGAGTGAAGCTAGTGCGAGTCCCAGTCGGTCAGGCTGTGTATTTTGTTTTGTTGTGTGATTTCCCAATTGGAAAGTGTATTGTGGTTGATCCAGGGTTGGATCGGTTTGAGTGTGTCTATGTCCCAGTTGGGATGTGTGTGTGCCAGTGCATGGCGATGTGTGTGATGTGCAAATGAAGTGAGAGAAAATTATCCAAGTTAGGAGATAATTGAAGAAGGATGTTAATTGTTGAATTTAAGAAAGTTTGAAATGAAAGATGAAAAATAGTGATAATAGCAATAATTTTAAATCAGACTTAGTTGAAGCTATGAAGGATTATTAGAGCCTAGTTGGAATGTCGGGAGTGTTGAAAATTAGATTTCAATTAGGATAGTGATTAGAGTATAAAGGATGATTTGCAAGATAAGTTGTGAAAGTGTATTGAAAGATTAATTTGTGAAATTATTGTTGAATCTGTAACGGTGATTTAATGAACAATTCGGGATTTTAATAGAATTGTATTTCAGCCAAATTGGTGTCGTGTGTATGTGCAATATCATTGTAGTATTGTTTTTGGCTATGGATTTACAAATTGGATTATTGAACCTATTAGCATAGATTCCCTACTTGACCATCTCCCTTAGCACGAACTTATTATACTAATGGAATAATTTCCGACTAGGTAATTATTTCTCCTTCAACAATCAATGAGTCAAAAGGTATGAGGGGTTTTAGTTTGTAGGCATTATGGATTTTCTACTCTAAAATAAATTTGAAGTCCTTTATTTCACTCAATTTTCAATACTTTTGCAAGAAAATAAAAAGATTAGATGTAGATTGTTTATTACAACGTTACAACCATTGGGATTGGCATTTTTCAAGTCTATCAATAAATTGTTAACACTATTTTGAATCATTCTCTACATCTTTCTACTTACTATTTTTTTCCTATATGTTATACAATTCCAAATAATCTGAAAATTTTCAAATATGTAGCCAACTTGTCTTGAAGAATGAATCTAAAGAAGCACCACTATTTTGGACATTTTTTTATGCCAATGCAACATTGTGAAGTGCAGTTGCCAAATTTTTTGCTCAATACTTCTAATGCTAATATCTTTCAATCCACATGGTGAGAATCTCTGAATTTTTTTTCATATATTCTCAAGTTAGTATTATACAAGATCCTACAATTACATGTGTCCAAAAATGTTTTTTTTTCAAAAATTTGGTACTTGTACTAGAAATGGTAATCTTAGAGCATTATTGGTGACAACATAGTCTTGGTCTCTTAGGCCTTAAATACCTTTCAATTGATTCAGTGATTGTATAGGTGTATGAGCACTACAAGGATAATTTGGATTTTCTACTAGTAGACTCTAGGAATTTTTTCATGATTTTTAAACAACACACAAAGTGATGTACAATAGAGGAGGGGAGCTATTTACATCCATTGATATGGATGAAATATGAAAATATAGATGAAAAATACATCTATTCATCCAAAAGGTATAACATGATTCATAATAGAGAATTATAGTACCTAAATTACACAACAATTAAACTATTTTTATCCATAATTAAAAATAGAAAAATCTATAGCTCAATATCCCTTCAAACAAACTTCCTTTGTTCCAAAATGAACTTCTTGTTGGCCTTAATTTTTAGTTTTGAAAGTGATATTCCTATTGTGCTCTGTGACATTGCAAATCGGTCAAATTTGGATTTCAATTGCTATCTAGAACTAGCAAAACAATTTTAACCCCTAAAGTCCCATGGTCTTGTTAGGGACAAAATAGATTTGGGGTAGGTTCTCATGGTCTAAATATTTGTCGTGATTTTTTAATCTTTTTATTAAGATAAAAAAACACATTAGCTTTTGAAAAATATAATCCTTATTTCAATTGGAGCCCATGAACAAAAGTTATAGCACAGAAGTCTTTTTTTTAGTTCAATGGGCAAAAAAAACCTTTAAAGAAATTAAATTAAATTTTTGTATATATTATTTTTTTGTGTACTTGAAAAGCATTTACTTATTCCATTTGAATTTGTTATATGAAAGTTATGGACAATCTTGTTTTTCAGACAATCAAAACATCTTTTTGAGAAAATAACTTGTACAATTCATTTCTAACCTCAATTTTCACAATTTCTCAGAAAAAAAAGTTTCACAAGATTAAGATCTCTAGCTATAAAAGTCTCACCATTAAGATTAGTGTATTTCAATTCCATCTTAGAGCTATTAATAATTTAGATTTTCCTTCAATCTTGACCCTACTTCAATTTAACAACTTTTTAATGAGTGAAAACTAAATTATCTTTTTTCTTTCAAATTTTTTTTACATTTCAACTCATTTTTTATTATATAAAATTCAAAATTCAAAATTAATAGACCAAAAAATATAAGTTATGATGTTCAAAGCCAAAATATGTAGTTGAGCAAGGTGCAAAATAACTCATTTCTTTCACTTAAAACGCACATATTTTGCAATCTACATAGTCAAAGTTTTTTGAAATTTCTACACATTTTTATACTAGTCCAGTACAAGATTCTGTGGTTAAATATGCAAAATAAACAATATAAATTTTTTTTCTCTTTGCTCTAGAAAAGGTAGTTTTGAGTGGTTTTTAATGGAAAAAAAGCCTTGGGACTATGGAATAAGCGGTAGTACCCCTCCATCCATCAATCAAAAGAAAAATGAAATGACTGAAGGGGTTTTGTAATTTCATCCACTTTCTCAAACATTTTCTTTAGTGTTAGAGGGATCAATGCTAAACTTTGAGAAAAATTCACCACCAAAAAATTTGGTTGGATTTTTGTGCCCTCATTGCATTAGCACATTTACGGATGGATTGATCCAAGCAAACTTAAATAGTCTAAGTAATTGAAACAATAAATCACCAAAAATAAACACCTTGCAAGGAGACAATGTTATGTTGGAAAAGTAGTACAAGAAAATTAAACATAACATAGGTGTAGGGTAGCTTTGCTATAAAAATCATTCAAAAATTTGATGGCAAATTAATTTGGAAATTATGCCAAACATTTGTTAAAAAAGATTTAAAAAATAGAAAGAATGAAGAAATGTTTAGATATTACAACATGTGAGTAAAAAGTCAAATAAGTAAAGACTTCAAGGTGAGAATAAAAGTCCATGTGCAAATCCCAATCCATCATTTGATCATCTACCATTAAAAAAATTTTGATGACCAAGTGAAGGAATTACTTCATTGTCATTTTGTGAGGATGAAAGGTGGAGAGGTCATTTTTATAATAAATTCCATTGTCTTTCCTGAATCTCCAAAGGGTGTGGAATAACTTTAAGATGAGGGCTTGACCTCTTGTTATTAAAACATAAGAATTGTGTTCAAAGTAGAATTTTAGACCTCATTTTGGCATACCAATAATAGAATAAAAAATTTCAAAAAAATTTCAATCATTAAAAGTTGAAAAATCAAGCTAACTTTCAACTTCAAAAACTCGTGTGAGATTTATAATTTTCAAAAGAAAGTTATGAACAAAATTCAAAGAAGATGTTTGAAAATGCCAAAGAAAATGCTTCTCCTACCGTCCATGAACTTCATCCATAACTTTTGATTGATGGCTTGAAATGTCAAAAAAAAATATGGAAATGAAATTTATCTTGATTTTCCACATTAATGTAGTTCAAAATTATTTATAAAAGTTATTTTACTATGACTAAAAGAAACTTGCAATTCTATTTTGAATACAATTTCTACTTTTGACTAATCCTAATTTATACACCTATTCCATATGGTTAGTTTTACCCCTTACAATCCCACTTGTATACATAGCTTGTCTTCTCATTTTTCTACATACATTAAGTGACTTTTAAAACTATGCAAGAGACTTATGGATGAAGTAAGTAGTTGTACTAGGGTGGACAATCTAAGTAAAATGTTGGATGAAAGGTGAAACTATCATTATTTATTCATCCAAAAATTAAAATGTCAAAAAATTCCATTATTAGGTGACAAATCTTAAAGCTTCAAATTAATTAATTATTTGTCAAGGCAGTGGCAAAGCTATCCTATACCTACGGTAGTGATTTTTCTTAGTGCTACTGCTTGGGAGACTAATTTACGAAGGTGACACTAGTATTAAACTAGGTCACAATAAAACATTATTGTATTGTACATGTTTATACCAAAATAATAATCTGTAGTGACAACAATATTATGCTAGCTAGTAGGATACATTCATACTTCAATCTTAAATGTGATCTTATTTCCAATGACATTTCAGAATATCACATATATACTTGCCTTCCCACTTTCTCATTGCTTGGAGCTTTCACATTCAAACTATATAATGCCTCCCAAGCCATCAAACTAAGGGATTTAGAAAAGGTTTGTTCTTTGTGAGGTACTTTTTCACTAACTTTTACTTTTTGTCAAGTACCAATAGTATAGGGGTTCATCCGTGGATAAGCCAACGTAGTCTATCGTTGGTGCATCTAATGTCACTTTTAAAGTAGATTTAGGTTATGTGTAAACTAACTTTATGAAACATACCTGAAAACTTTATTCTTATATTTCTATTCTTTTTCTTTCTTTCTTTCTTTTCCTTTATTCCCAGGTTCTCTCAATTTGGTGGACAGTCCATTACCTCTAATGCAGACACAATGTTCTAAGAGTCCCGGTCCTATATAGTATTCTAGGGTGGGCAACACGTCTTATACATGGATGCAGCCTATGACCTAATCATATATATACAATATAATACTTTTAAAGTATACAAATAATTCATTAATTAACACCTTTTTATGTGTTGGGGCAGCAGGTCCAGTAATTGCTCTTTCTGAGCTTTTCGAAACTATGTGCAAAATGACTACATGTGGCAGCCTAAGTAGTCAACAAGACCAGTATGCAGGAGTATGAAAGGTTTAGGACAAAGTACCAGATTCTTGGTCTTTGAGCTTTCTCCTTTCTTTTAAGATTGGGCAACAAGTCTCAGGGCAACAAGTCCAAAACTACGGGGTGAGTCATTCCTAAAACACACAAAAGTATTTGTCAATCACAAAGATTACTAATTCTACAAATTTCGTCTCCCTAATTCTATGACCTAGGCCTAAACTAGGGATACGGCCCAAAGGGCCATTCGAAAAATTTGAGCCTTATTTTAGTTTGTTTTATCCGTCACTACCCTATAGCCGTGTGATAGGACGATACCCGGTCGATACCCGGTCGATACCCTAGTAGATACTTGGGCTGTCCCAATACGCGTATCTTGAGCCACTAAGACCCGCGGAATACCCGGTTTATACCCGTACAACCCCCCAAGCCGTGGTACCCGGTTGATACCCGTACCCGATACCTGGACTGGTTGTGTGACTTGGAAATCAATCCGTTGTCCCCGTCTTGTTGCTGACCTACTCCGAAGCTTCAGTGCCGCGGCTGTCTGCTCCCCGCGCTTTTGGTGATTCCAACGGTGACCAATTCGTGGTTAATTTTCGAAATTCTTGATTGTTCCACTCTCGCTTACACGATCCTGAGCGCCTGAGCACTGACGCTGAGAAATTTGACCAGAATTTTGAAATTGGACGATACACAGACAAGCTCTGAGACGTCGCAAACTCCTCAATTTCTTGGATTTCTTCTCCGGTTCATCAAATTTGTAAAATCGATTGTTGATCTCTTCTCGCTCGACCATTTCGATCATTTACCAACCTTCAATCGGTGAAATCTCAACGAATTTGAGAAATCTCGAAAGTTTTCTTCACATTGCAAACTACCGCTCCTCTCCACCGATCTCACAATTCTCGATCGTTTCTGCTGGATCTTGAGATTCTTGTTGCGATATTGCGCGTGTAATGCATTGTTCAACCACAGCGATCGATCTTTAACAACGAATTTTGTCGAAATTTGAATCTCTCCCCATTTTGGCAAATCCCTAATTCGGTCGGTTTGATCTTATTTCTCACTCTAGACTCTCAATGCCAAATTCGTCCATGAATTTCCCCTTTCTTTGCTCAATCCTCCACAACCTCTTCCTCAAATTTTCAGATTTACATTCGCTTGAGGAAATTCTGATTTTGGTACTTCAAACTTGAACTATTTCCTTCGCTTGGTCTCTCACACTCCATCCAAGATCTCTCACTTTCAAAGCTCCCAGTTTCACAATTCACTCTCACAGTATGCCAATTTTACAAATTAGAAACCAAGTGCACATTTACTATAAAATTTCCAACTTCTAATGTCAAAAACAATGCGCTCATAGTATAATCACAATACACCAAGATAACTCAAATTCTCACAATAATGTAACAACGTAACAACTTGAATTTACAACAACAATAATAATAACAATTGCACAAAAAATACAACATAAATATATATATATATTAGAAAATAATTTGGGTCTTACAATGCCGTGTTTTTCATTTTTTCTAAACTATTTATTTCTAAAAAAACGAATGGGTGCAACTTTTGTGAACCGGTGTGACCACGATCACACCCCATTCATCCAATAATAATAATTTTTTTAATTTTTGATTTTTGATTTTTGATTTTCATTCATCCTATCTTAAATATTTCTATTTACACTGTTTATTTATTTTATTTATTTATTTATTCTACTTTTTATTTTAAAGTATTTTTCTACTATTTTTCTACTACTTTTTCCTACTTTTCTATTACTTTCCTATAACTTTTTTTATAAAAAAGCTAAAAATAACCTAGAAAGTAATTTTTCTATACTACATTCTTCATGGCTAGAAGAAGTGGTAGTGAAGAGACCAAAAAGTAAAGAATTTCTTACTTTAGTCTAAAAGGTGGATGCATTTTTGCTCTAGGATTATGAAGATTTTCAATTTTATAAAAATAATTTCACCTCTTCCATTAGGAGGATTTTATGTGGATATCCTATAGTATGGCACTAGTGCAAAATCACTTCCTAAGTTTTATGGTATTAGAACTATATATAACATCCTTGAACCCATTGGAAGACCATAATTTTAGAAAAAAATTATGTGTAAACTTATATGGGACTTTTATAATATTAGAGAGATTAGTATGGTTGATGTCAAAAGAATTGATTGACCAAGCAAATGACTAGGAGAGAAGGGAGAACTTGACAAAGAGAAAAAAGGTACATTTCTAGATTGAAAGAAGTATCTCTATCTATGATAAAAATTCTTCAAGGGCTTGAATAGTTTTCAATTCGAGAACAATATGTACTGTGGAATAGTGCCCAATAAAGAGCAATAATTTCTTCATTGCCATGTCATTGTTCATATGTTGCATAGGATACGAAAAATATGCCTTAATAAAAAAAAATATTATATTTTTGAACATTCTTCTATTGTGGTAGCTATTTGCAAATAGACTAATGTAGGCCTCCTGCCTCTTTATTGAATTTCTACTCATGTGGTGAAACCTCTTAAAGACAATTGTAATTAGACCTAGAGTGCTTACATAAAGATACCAAGACCACTTTTAAAATAACAAAATAGATTATATAAGTCTTCTAAAATATTTAGAGTACATCATTGATTCATTCTTTCTTCTTTCTATATAATCCAAGTTCCTCCTAATCAAACAACTTGCAAGTGGCTCATCAAATTTGAGGACTTATTAGAGCTAAGGCTCATATCAAGACATCTCTTGCGCACTCATGATTGTACTGCATAGTGGGAAGAAATTCAAAGACTATACTTCTCGAGAGAATAAACCTAGGTTTAAAATCCAATCTCCTAAATTTATTTGTAAAAATAACATAAGGAAAGATACCTCAACATGCTTTGTGTAGTAGCTCAAGGATCATTCCTTGTCAAAATCTCATAAATGCTAGAATCTTTATTTAAAATTTTGCATATTTTTACTTGTATTTGAATATGAATATAATATTTACTGTACTTTCATCAAATTAATTGTAAAGTAAGATTGCCTTTAAAGATTCAAGTAATGTTGTAGATGAATGAATAGTATTTGAACAAAACATTGGTTGGAAGCCTTCTATTCATCATCCAAAATATGGACTTCAAAGCGGTTAGGGGTTAGCATTTCGTAATGAATCTTTTAATGCAAATAGTATGCTATAGAATATTTTATATATTTAAACATAAAGGACCATTGTTCCTTTGGTGGGCAAATGGAATTTTAAGTAGGTATCTAGAGTCTCATTTTTTGTTATGATTTTTTGAATTTTTTTTGAAGATAGAAAAACTAATTATTTTTGTAGGCATATAATTTTATTTCAATTGGTACCTAGGAACAAAAAATAAGTCCACATAAGCTTAAAATAGAATGGACTAAGTAGCAAAAAAATATTCAAAAATATAAATATTTTAATTTTTAATTTTTTTCACATAGATTTTATCTTTGTCTTGAGTAAACTAGTCGAGAAACTAGCCAATTACCACATACATCCAAGAGCCAAACACCAATGTTGCCATTCCCGCTTGATTCAAATACCAACTCAATTGTAATGGGAATAAAATCTTTTATCACCGTCCAAATACTGCACACTATGCAGTGAAGGGTTATAAGAAATTTTTAACTAGGTTTTAGGTGCACCCCCTTTCAATTGCAATAAAATTTGTAGGAAGAATTTTTTTTGCATTCTATGTTTAAAGTGAATCTTAACATAACATTTAATAATCACACCAAATCTCAAAACATGCAAGTCTCTATATTTGCATCGAGAAAGTTATAGACAATCTTGTTATTGGGCAATCCAAGCATCTTTTAGAAAAAATAACTTCTAGGATTCAATTCTAAATGCAATTTCTACAATTTTTCAAATGATGAAGTTCCAAATGGTTAAGTTTGCTTGCTAGAACAATCTCACCATTGATATTAGTGTAATTTAATTCCATCTTCAAGATATTAATAATTTAGATTTTCCTTCTATCTAGTACCTAGTACCTATTATAGTGCAAAAAGTTTAGGTTTCAAAGGTTCAAAGTCAATAATCTAGTATCACAATGTGCAAAAAAAACTTGTTTTCTACACTTTAAATACAAATATCTTGCAACCTCTGCGGTCAAACATTTTAAAATTTATTCCACACATTTTCATACTAGTTAGGTGTAAGATTCTAAGGTTAAATGTGCAAAAAAACCAATTTTCAAATCTATTTACTTTTTGTAATAAAAATGGCAGTTTTGAGTGTTTTTTGGCAAAAAAAAGGCCCTGGTTAATCACCATTTTACTCAATTGGTAATATATTGTAGATGTGACTTCCTTGCTTTATAAAATCTCAACTATATAATGCTTGTAGTAGTTTAAAGAAAATGCTAAAAAACAATGTACAATATAGTGGGGTACCAATTAAAATAGCGTTTTTGAATTCATAGTGAAAGAAATTTTGGTGCTGCCAACTTTGACAGGCTCCGGAAAGTTAAAAAAGTGGTATTTTACCATGAAATTTTTGCCACAACATTTAATTTATGATTACAATACATATACCAAATTTCAAGGCCAAAAGATTCACCAAAAGAAAGATATTTAAAATCTACCAACATGTGTAGCTATGAAAACATTTTCACAGCTGCCAACTTTGACAACCTCCCAAGGATTGAAAAAAAAGAATTTTTCTATGAAATTTTTGGAATAGCAAGTTTTCTATATTAATAAAAAAAATTCAATTTTCAGTCCAAAAGATCAATACAAAAAAGATATTCACAATCTACCAACATGTGATGTTGTGGGAAACAATGGGGAAAATCATTTCACTACTAACTTTGACACCCTCCGAAGGGTTGAAAAATTGTCTATTTACCATGAAATTTTTGGCACAAGATGTTCTTCATGTTAAAAAAATGGGTGCCAAATTTTAAGGTCAAAAACTTTATACAAAAAGATATCTGCAATCTACCAATGTTTATAGTTGTAAGAAACATTTGAAGGATACACTAAAAATGTTGAAGTATCTTGGACACTCATGCTTCTGGACTGAAATTATCCAAATGACACAATTCCTAAATATAAATGCTTCTCAACAACATCAAGGATATCCAACTCTAAATGTGTATCAGCGATTTAACAAATTATGGAGTTATTCAGGACTTATGAACCAAATTTTTTTTTGAAGACATTGCGAGAAGCCTTGATTTAAACCTGAAGACATCAACAGAAGTATTGATGGGTAGCCGACATACGAGTACTATTATATAGTATACAGGGTAGAAAAGTATAGATTTGCAAGACAGTTATGTTGTAGTTGGTCAATAGTGAACAACAAAAATTGATAACCACCTAAACCCTAAATTCCAAAATTCATATTTATGGAAACTGAAAATTCTAGAATTTATTAAATTTCCCTTGTGTGTACTTGTCACATCTCAAAGAATGCACTTGTTTAAAAATTGAACACCATACATGCATGAAGAAGCTTTTTTCTCTCAATATGAATGCTTGCATTTCAATTGAGCATTATAGGAGGTGGGATGTGTGATGATTTGAGAGGCAAGTGATGGGTGACTATCAATTTTTGTTGGTCACTATTGACTATTTTTCTGAGTTGAGCATTGACAAGAGTTGACAAGATTGATAAGTAGGGAAGACAAGAGTTGACATTGTAGCTATTGTTGAAGTCCCTATTAAAACAATTCAGAGGTTGGTGAAGAAATTTTAAGAAAATGAAACCTATAAGTGCAAACTCTGTGGTGAAAATCATGCTAAGAAGTTGAGTAATAGAAATGTTTGTGTTATTATATGTGTTTCAAGTACTCATCGTTGTTTGATGCTCTCAGAGATTACTAGTATATGCCCTACTTAAACATCTAGAAGCACTATTTGAAGGGCCTTACATAGAAGTGACATTTTCAGTTGAATTGCATTAAAAAACAAATTCTTAACACTTCATCACATATCTTAGCAATTGACTTTTGCTCAGAAGTATTGTGGGTGGAGTGTAGAAGAATGGCAGCGAGTTGTTTGGACAGATGAGTCTACCTTTGAAGTTGGAAAAATTCTAGACAAATTTGTGTGGGAGTTCGTGTTTGGAGAAATGCATATGAACGATTGAGCACTATTCATCAAGTTGTATAGTTCTAACTTTGAAGAGTGGAAAAACTTCTTTGATGATTTGGGGCGCATTTGCTAGCTAGAGGGAAAAAGTCACAACTTGTTTTTATACCTAAAGATCAACACTCTACTAAGGATTTTGTTGAAGTAGTCTACAATCTCGTCTACAATGGCGAGTTGCTGCATTTCATGGATAGAGTGCCACAAGAATTGCTCTTGGAAGATGGTGCACCTATCTACTGCAGGAAATTATGTGAAGAATGGAGACAAACATGCCTTCCAAAGAAGTTTAATTGGCTTGCAAGTTCTCCCAATCTCAATCCAATTGAAAACCTTTGGAAGATTTCAAAAAATGTTGTGCAACATGGCCCAATATGCCCTAAAAAATTAGATGACTTGAAGGTAGTTATTGAAAGAGAGTGGAGGTTAATCAATGGTACAAAGCTCCTTCAATTATGTCATTCTATGCCCTCTAGGTTACAAGCAGTAATTGCAACAAATGGAGGACATGACATGTTGGTAGATTGTGAATATCTTTTTGTATAAATTTTTTTATATGTATAAAATTTGGCACACATGTTATCAACATGAAGAACATCTTGTACCCAAAATTTCATAGTAAATAGACAATTTCTCGGTCTTTGGGAGGGTATCAAAGTTGATATTAGTGAAATGGTTTCCCCCATTGTTTCCCACAACTACACATGTTGGTAGATTGTGGATATCTTTTTTGTATAAATCTTTTGAACTTCAACTTTGTCACAAATGTTATGAACATAGAGAAGATCTTATGCCAAAAAATTTATGGTAAATAAAAAAATTCAACCCATGGGAAGGTGTCAAATTTGGCAATAGTGAAATGGTTTTTCATAGCTACACATGTTGGTAGATTTTGAATACCTTTTTTGTATGACTTTTTTGGCCCTGAAATTTGGCACAAATGTTATTAATATAGAAAAAACTTTGTGACAAAAATTTCATACTAAATAAAAAAAATTAAGCTCTTAGAAGGGTGTCAAAGTTAGTAGTAGTGAAATGTTTTTCCCATTGTTTCCCACAACAACACATGTTGGTAGATTGTGAATATCTTTTTTGTATTGATCTTTTGGCTTTGAAATTTGAAATATATTTTATTAATATATAGAACTTTTTGTTCCAAAAATTTCATGGCAAACTTTCTTTTTTTTCAATCCTTGCGAGGTTGTCAAAGCTAGCAGCAGTAAAAATGTTTTCACAACTACACATGTTCGTAGATTTTGAATATCCTTTTTTTTATAAATCTTTTGGCCTTGAAATTTGGTACACGTGTTATTAACATAATGGTGATGTTGTGGAAAACAATTTAGAGTAAAATACTAATTTTTCAACTTTGGAGAGGTTGTTGAAGTTAATAGTAGTGAAATTTCTTTCATTGCAAATTCGAAAACACCATATTGATTGGTAACCCACTATACATGTATACTAAATCCAAATGAAGCAAATCCAAACAATTAGTCCAAATTGAAGTATACTACCAATCGAAAGTAGTATCAAACTTGATGTAGATCTCACGACCACAACAACAATAGCATGTGAAGTTAGAAATGCGAGCGTAAGTGTAAGTAGTTACTCTACAACTATTGAAGGCGTCTATAAGATATATACATATAATATAAATACCCTATAGCCATGGAAGGTGCCCACAACATAGTTGTCTAAAATATAGACACCAATAATATAAATATCTTGTGACCATGGAAGGTACATATAACAAAAACACCTATAATATAATTAAGCAACTAAAATATAATCATCCTATAATCATGAAAGGTGCTTATAACATAGGTACCTACAATGTAGACACCTTTGTGCAAGACCATAATTGTTTTTATTTGTAGAAATCTCTTATCGGTATGTTTAAGTCTAGAAAATAACTCATGAATCCAATTTTTTAATCCAAATTTGCATTACATTTTGATGACCAAGGCTAAGTTGAATGAGTAATCAATTCTATCCTCACAACAATAGTGCTAGTAGTAAGCATGAAAATGCAAGCATGTGTGCTTTGAACAAAGCTAGAGATAGAAATAGAAATAGACTACAACCATTGAAGGTGCTTATAATATAAATATTTATAAAATAGGTACCTATATCATAGTTGTACTATAATCATAAAAGGTTTTTATACTATAAATACCTATAATATAGGTGTATAGTCTTCTAGGCTAATGTGCCCATGCTCTTAGGCTCTCATAATAGCAATCCTCCTTATTACGGAAGTGTATTTGGGCCATTTTTTGCTATCTATTCTTAATGTAAAATTTATCCATGAAAATAATTTTTTTTGAATTTCAATGCAACTAATGAAATGAAGCCTATTAAGTGCAGTTTTTACTCCAATTGGAAAATTTGTAAAATTTGTAAATTTTAATGTTTTATAGCAATCTAAATTTTGAACCTACAACCATGCTTTGTTGATTTTTTAATTTTAGAGTGACATGATAAATTTGGTTTATACCATGATGTTGTATTCTATAGTATACATCTATGGTGAAAAGTTCACACTTTTCAAGTATATTATGAATTGTATGCAAATTTTCTTCATTTTTTTCCCTTACAAATTCACAATAATTTCTAATTTGTTACAAAAACTTTGAAAATTTTATGACTTGCATTATACTAATGAACTTATCTTTGAAAAATAAATATAAAATTTTTCATTCATATCTACTTGCAAAATGGCAACAAACAAAGTGGTGGACATTGAAGCTTGAAACCAATGGTTATGGGCCTGTCTTTTCAAAGTTAAGGTAGTTTGCTCTTAAAAGGTCACATTTAGAAGAGAAGCTAAATTCCTTTGAATCATTTTTTTCATGAAATTTTCGGAGGAAGGAAAATGAAATTGGAATCTAACCCAAATAATTTCATTGATTTTTTTGGGACCTTCCTTGGAATTAGTTACAAATTCTTGAAGTTGAAATGCAATTGTCACTAAAACCAACTGCCTCTTCAAATGTACAATAATGGTACATGGAAGAAACAAAATGTACCTTTGAGTTAGTGGTTGTTTATAAAGCAGGGTCACTTTTAGAATAGGGTCACCATTAGAGCACTTGATTTTATAACAAATATCATTATAAATAACTTCCATATGTCTTCAATCTTTGTAGAGTTTTCAACTTTCTATTTGCACCAAACTTAATGAACATAAAAGATATATAGGTTAACCAAGTGAAGTTGAAAAGAGTTTAGAATCACTACAAGAAAATGAATGTTTTATGACTGCAAAATATGATTGCAGTGAATCACAAAATTATAAAATATGATTCAAGCAGAAATCTCTGTAGATGGTCGGGATATGACTAGGATGAGTCATGGCTGAGTCACTCACTTTCAGTCATATGATTGGTTAGTCATATTTGCAGTCATATAGATTTGAAAGTATAATAAACCATTTTTAGATATATTTTGCCAACATGGCGTATATGTTGACCACCCTTGGAGGCTTGACTTTCCCATGAGCTGCCCGGGCAAAAAACAAAACCCTACGTGGCATGTAACTGTGTCTAGTCATATTTTGGCTGACGTGGAATGTGATTGTGGTAAGTCATATTTTGAGTGATATGCAATACGACTACAAAGAGTTATTTTCTAAAGAATATGGAATATAACCGTGGTGAGTCATATTTTAAATCATATTTTAAGTGATACAAAGTATCACTGCAGTGAGTCATATTTTAAGTGATATGGAATATAACTGTTGTGAGTCATATCTTAAGTGATATGAAGTATAACTGTTGTGAGTCATGTTTTGGTTGATGCAGCATATGACTATCGGTAGTCATATTTTGGTTGATGAAGCATATGACTATTGTGAGTCATTTTTTTGTTCAACTTAGTACTAAAAGATAGTAAGAAGTAAAAGCTAAGATATAACAAGAGGCAACACAAACTAAAACTAAAAATCAATAAGAAGTAAAAATAAGACAAGTGAAGATGCAATAAAAGATTAGCAACAACTATAAAGCAACAACAAATTAACAACTATGAAACAACAACAACCTAACAACAAATAAAATGTAAGAAGCAACAATAGATTAGTAACAACTAAGAAACAACAATTAAAACTTCAATAATTAAATAGCAACAAATAAAACACAACAATACAACAATTAGAACTTCAAAAAATAAAAGGAGGAAGAAAAAAGAGTTACAAAGCAACAACACAACAACCAAAGTACAACAACACAACAATTAGAATTTTAAAAAACAAGAGGCGGAAGAAGAAACAAGAGTTAGAAAGCAACAATACAACAACCAAAGCACAACAACACAACAATTAGTACTTCAAAAAACAAAAAAGAAAGAAGAAACAAGAGTTAAAAAGCAACAACTAAACAACAAGTAAAATACAACAACACAACAATTAGAATTTTAAAAAACAAGAGGAGGAAGAAGAAACAAGAGTTAGAAAGCAACAACTAAAACACAACACAACACAACACAACACAACAATTAGAACTTCAAAAAACAAAACGAGGAAGAAAAAACAAGAGTTGAAAAGCAAGAGGATGAAGCATATGAAGTGGTAGCTAGGGTTTCAAAACCCTAAAAAGTGGCAGCTAGGGTTTTAAAACCCTAGAAATGACGGCTAGGATTTCAAGATTCCCCAAAAACAACGGCTACGATTTTACAATTTTTAACAATAATTTATTTACATTTTTTTAAGTTACCCAAATTTTTAGGGGGCTACCCAGAAAAAAAGCTTCAAAAAAATTGTGAACTTACAAATATGTGACTATAGAATATGACTGCATGTTGTCATATATGCAAAAATATGATTGACAAATATGACTAGTGTTCCCATAATACGTTCCCTACGGTTCCCTAAAAAGTATTTTGCCATTCTTCATGCATGTATACTATACACCCATGAAGTACAAAGGCAAAATATGACTGGCAGTCACATTTGCAGTCATGTTTTTTCTCAACATTGTGGGATCCAAAAATATGACTGCGAGCAGTTGCCAATCATCCTCAGTCATATTTTTGTAGTCATAAAACACTTAAATCCTAGTAGTGAATATAACCAATTTAGAAACAAAATTTTCTCCAAAGTTGAAACTTTGTTCACATATTAAGAATAAGAAACATCTTCAAGGGACAATTAAGGCACAAAAAGACTATAGAACCTTTTTGTGTCAAATTAAAGTACCCTCAATATTAGATTCTAACATCCAATTATTATGAAGAATTGTGCAAAGGTGAAAGTATAAATCTTTTGAACTTATTGTTTGGACGTTGTATATTGTGCATTCCACACAACTATAAGAATAAATTTTGGAATATTGAGCCAATGTATTTGAATAAAAAATATAAAATGTGTACAATATTCACAACTATGGTCTATACAAAAAAACAAGTTTTAATTACAAGTAATATTGGTAAGATCCCTTCATAATTTAAGAATATCACAAGACTTTTTTACAAAAATTAAAGTAACCTTCAACTAATCATTGAAGTGAATCCCAATTAAATATTTATTCCAAGCATCTTATGCAATATAAATATTCTTATTAATGTTGAATTATATTTTTTATAACAATGTTGTATAGGTTTATGTACTTACTATGTATATAAGTGTGTCATGCATCCCAATTGAGAAATTTGTGATAGAAAGTGAAGGATCACATGGTAAAGATTTCATGATATTTGACTGTATAGATTGAAAGATATTAGCATTCAAAGTGAAAGAAAAAATTTGTTTCAAGAAGTTGCTCAAATTGCCCACAAAACTAGCGGTTGGTGCTTGCTTCGCTACGCACTAAATTTCTTACTTTCCTCAATTTTTTGTGTAAACGAATGTAGATAATTAAAGTATATATAATCTTTAAATGAAAATATTGACATCCTCATACAATATTATTTGAAAAATATATGTTTTTATCTCTTTATATTTCTATATATAAACAATGGAAGTAAAATCTTCAAATTTGAATATGTAGAGCAATAGTTTCAATTTCAAGAAAATCTTCAATTCCAAAATTGAGTTGTAAAAATAAAGATTTTAATTTCAATAGAAGATTCAGATAGTAAACTATAAAAATCTTCATAATCATTTGAATATATTGCAATCAAGAATAAATAAAAAATATATACATATATTAAAATTAAAATTTATATATTAGAATCTGCACATTTGGCTATTTGCATACTCTCAAAGAAGTGTGATAAATTTTATAAGTAGATTGCATCTAAAGATGCATGCTTGAAATATTCTTCCATTGCCTGTAAAAGATTGTACCAAAATGGCTACACATATCATCTTACCATATTTATTCATATGGTAGGTTATCTCAATTGAGATAGTGAAATAATAATGAATACCAAAAGAATGCAGTTGGATGGAAGGGGACGTCGCTGAAGCGTGCATGAACCCTAAACATGTAGAGTTTGGAACAAACTCTTAACTTTTTCATCCACCTGATTCAGGTGTAAATACTTGTAGGAATCTCCAAGACAATGTCATGAAAAAACCTCATGATAAACCACATTTTTTATCGTTCCCACGGCTTTTGAATTGTCATTAGCGACCTTAATGTTTGTAGGATGTTTACCATGAGACAAAGCCACATATAATTGACCATGGCTAAATACTTCATTTTGAAGATAAATGCCAACTCGATTATATGATTGGTCCTGCGATTTGTTGATTGTCATTGCAAAAGCACCAGTGATAGGAAATTGTCTCCGACATAGTGTAAATGGCAAGCGATTATCGTTGCAATGATGTGTGATTCTTGGAATCAACACTTCTTGGCCACGATGACGCCCTTCCACAATTTCACACAATAATACAAATGACGATACTTGCAACAAACGTAAGCGACTACCATTGCACAAACCTTTTGCTGGATTTAAATTTCTTAGCAACATTACATATTGACCACATTTAAGATTTAATTGGTGAGGTGGCAAACCACTGAGATGTAAGGAATTTAAAAACTCTACCGGATAATGATGGGCATGTTCATCATTTTCGTGAATAAAATCAGCACTAAAACATTGATGCACATCACCAGGCATACGGTCAGTGATTTTACGGTTGATTTCTTGAGCATCATCATTTCGGACAACCAAAATTACACGCTCAGAGAAATCAACCGGATCATCAAAAATTGCATCAATAAGTCCATCTAAAGAATTTTCATGTGCAATCATTCCAAGCAGTAGCTCTACCTCTGAACCGGTTTTGCCTTCACCAATATCTAATAAAAATTGTTGAAAATCCGGTTGACTTTGTAAACGCATATTAGTGGTCAAATGAAAATGTTGCATTAATGGAAACAAATATGAACGTCGCAAGCAAGCCTCAACAGTTTGCTTACGACCTCCACCTACAACAACAGGTAACGTTTGGCGAAAATCACCACCATATAAAACTACAAGACCACCATTCGGAGTATCATTACCTTGAATATCTTGCAATGATCGATCTATTGCTTCAATCATAAATCTATGTTCAGCACAAGCTTCATCAAGTACAATTAATTGTACTTCACGTAAATTTTGAGCTAATGATGATTGAGCACTAATCGAACATGTTGATTTATCATGCAATTGTAATGGAATGGCAAGAGATGAATGTGCTGTTCGCCCTTCATGCAAAAGTCAAGCAGCAATCCCACTTGTTGCCATTGCCATACATTTAATACCATGACCCCAAAGATAATCTAATATGGTATTATATACAAACGTCTTGCCAGTACCCTAGGACCGTCTAAGAAAAATAACTTACATTGAGGATGAGGTTCTAAAATGGCATTAGTAACTGCGTTGAAAACAATACGTTGTTTGTCATTTAGTTTGTCTACGTCTTCTTCTGTAAAGTTAGTGTTTAAGTTATTTAAGTTATTATTATCATTGGCATTATCAACCACATCAATAATATTTGGATAACCAAATTCATTCAAATCCTGAATACCAAAAAAATCTTCAATGCATTTGTCATTAAACGACAAATGTTCATTGATGGACAAAATCGCTTTGCTATAGCGATTTTGATCATTGCGTAAGTCATTAGACATAGCGTCAATATGTCTCCTCAACAAACCAATATGATCCAATGGTTGTCCAAACACAAGAAGTGTTGCAAACAACCGTCGAATTTGTCTAGGCAATGAAATGACAGCTGCCTCTTGGAGACAATTGTCCCATTCACCATCGTCTTATAAAAGTCCTCTTGCAATGCAAGCGGCTTTGTATGTTGAATGTACCGTATTTTGAAAACAAAATAGGTCTTCAAACGAAGTTGGTGCCTCAACATGAGTCAACAACAAACGCAAATAAAATAATTCAGTACCTACGGGAACCATGTTTACTCTACCAAAAACTTTTATTTTACGTTGTCTTCTTTCCCATACATTTTTTTTCTCATTCCACTTATAATGCAATGGAAGATCCATGTATCGAAAAAGCATATGATTACCTTGATTTCCAGAAGCAATCAAGGCACGAATGCGACGATTGAGTTCAAAAAATTCTGTAAGTTTAGTTTTAGTGTTTTGATCAATCACCGATTGTAAAGATGTTCCTTCTTGGAAGGTAACATATTGTTGATCGGGAAGATGAATGGATAAACGACAAATACTATGACTCTTATTGTTGATTTCAAAACCAAAGAGCCTCCAACATGCTTCTTGCGCAGCAACATAGTGTCCCTCTAAAAATTCCTTAATTTCATCAACAATCTCATCTGTTTCTACAACGCCACGATCTGGACCCTTAAAAATATATTTATGGAGGTATTTCACAGTTTTTACTGAACTGCAAACCTCCACATTAATATGGCAATTAAAACGCCCTATTAAATATGGATTGTATGACACAACCCATCGATTGTCCAAATGGACAATTTGACCACGTATACGTTTCTCAACATAGCGACCATCACTTCGACGACGATACAAAACATGACCATCACCATCCATCTCGGTGATATCTCGAGATTGCATTGGATAATGCTTGGAGCATTTTCCATCCTCCATGCATGGACAATTGGAATTATCCAAACCACATGGACCGTGCATCATGTGTTTAGCAACTGCAACATAAAGTTGCAGTTGCCTATTTGCATCTGGATTCTCAGCACATACAACTCTATCTACAAGGTCACAATTGTTGACCTTATCTTTCAACCAAAGAAGAATGTGAGCGTGAGGAAGACCGCACTTTTGAAACTCAATAGTATAACAAAAAGCAATTGTCTCCCCCAAGACATTTTTCTTTGTGATTTCGTCCATCATAGCTTTTAATTTGAGCTCAAAGACACGTACTACAATATCTGGCCGATCCGGAGGACTTTGGCCTGGTTCAAGTTCATCAATGATCTCAGACCAATTTGGATTACATGTCATTGTGACAAATAAATCCGGTTTACCTAAAACTCTAACTAAGACCATATTATCGTGAAAGAGTTTCTGCATGTATCGAGGAGATCCAATGAATGTTGCCGGCAAAACAATGCGGCGTCCAATGCGTCCTTGAGTATCATCATGCATAGCATCTACAATGCCCTGATAGCATTCTGCTCGAAGTTTTGCTTAATGTTGTCTAATGAAAAACAAGTTTTCATGTTCTACACGCAAATATTGATCTACTATGTATTGCTGGAATAATCTACTGGCCCTATGCAATACATTAGATTCAGATCGCTTGTGAAGCATATATTGGACAAATGACTTTAAAGTCACTCCAGTATTTGCTTTAAAAGTAGGTGACCACCCACATTGACCATCCAGAAACAATAGAGGATAAGATAAAGCATTATAAGTCGGATGAATTTCTTTTATCCGTTGTAAATCTCCACCATGTCGGTGAAGAATAATATCTAGACCGGATTCTAAATGTTGTTCGTCAAGAACAACAGCAGCAATCTCTGGAACTACAGGTCGATTGTATCGACGACTATGTTCACCGGTAGGAGTCTCACCAGAGATACGCAATCCCATGTTATGTCCTCCCCAAAGAACATGACGTGAAGATTTAAAACCACGAACCAACGCACTGATTGATTCTAAAACCTCTTGGATGTTATTAATGGTCTCACGGTCAAGATCATCAGAGATCTCTATGCGACGATTGGTTTGCAAATCATCATCTAAAAAATAAATTTGCGCAAATCTTGCGTCATGATCTACTTTGGGTTCTAAATCTCCAATATGATGGCATAACTCTCCATTCACACGAAAAGTATATACCCCTCGACCCTCGGCTTGGCTAGACTAGAATTTACTACGCATACTTGTAAACGCAAATGCTTGATTATATTTTCTAATGGATTTAAGAAATCCTCGAGAATTGGGTGTATTACCCATAAAAATCTCATTGAACATGGGATGAATGGTAGGATGGCTAATGTGTTCACTACCAACTTTGCCATTATAAAAACAAATTGTTGTTTTTTCTTTCCTAAAACGAAATGCTAAACATTTTGGACATTGGATGGACATAGATCCAAGACTATCAATATTGACATCTACATAGTCATCAATTGTAAACAAAGCTCGAGCCATAGTCTACAAAAGATGACAATCCCGAATCTTAAAACTCACACTTCAAGATATAAAAACAAAAAAAATAGTTTTGAAACTGTACCTTTATAAGTTGTGCTTCAAAAATCTTCATCTCTTGAATATATACTCCACTCTGTTCCAATTTCCAAATGCTTTGTCTTCTAATACTCACTACAAATCAAAATACATTCAATAAATACATTTAACAAATATATTCATCAAATTTTGAAGTTTGGAGCTTATTTCAAAATTTAAGTAAAATTAAGTTAGATTTTGTCAAATTTTGTCAAATTATACCAAATTGTTCAAAATTCAAATCAAATTCCTTAAATTAGGTTATAAGAAAGTCCATTACCAAAAATTTGCACCTTTTGAATATGCTCACTTTGATGCAACGTCCAAATGCTTTGTCTTTTAATGCTCACTCTGCATCAAAATATATATAATAAACATGTTCAAATACAAAATTTTGATTTTGGAGCATGTTGCAAAAATTAGATCAAATTTGGTCAAATTTAACTAAATTATATCAAATTGCTTTAATTGGAACAAAATTGGAACAAAAATTGATCAAAATAGATAAAATTATTGCTCAATTCTTCAAGTTTATATAAATGTACACAAATGAAACTCAAAAATTGTTCAAGTTCTTCAAATGAGGCTTTATTTAGGTTAAACTATGAAAATTAGGGTTTGGTTAAATCACATTGATGAAACTTGATTTAAATTGCTCAAATTACAATCAATTGATCAAAATAGGTAAAATTATTGTTCAATTCTTTGAGTTTATATTAATGTGCACAAATGAAACTCAAAAATTGTTCAAGTTCTTCAAATGAGGCTTTATTTAGGTCAAACTATGAAAATTAGGGTTTGGTTAAATCACATTGATGAAACTTGACTTAAATTGCTCAAATTACAATCAATTTCACATCAATTTTTTGAAATAAAGCTTCAAATAGATGAAACACAATCTAAAAATCAAGAAACTATTGAAAAGCATTGAACAAATGAAGCTCAAACAAAACTCAATCTTCAAATCAACAATTTATACATCAAGTCAAATTTCTTCAAAGCAAATGTAAGCAAAGTTGTATACCTTGGAAGTATTCTTGAGCTCAATACAATACTTGCATACCACCACCAACTTAATAGAATTCTTTCCTCACAACCAATGGTGACCAAAATTGAAGAATTGAAATGCAAATTTCTCAAATTGCAAGAACTTTGTAAATACTTTGTTGTGGAATCCAAAATTGCTTCAAGTTAACAAAAGTTTCAAGTCATTTGATAGTAACAATAGAACAATAGAATGAAGAACACTTAGAAACACTCAAAATCATAGAATCATGCAAGTAAAATGAAGTGTGAAGCCAAAAATACCTTTAACATCCATAATATCACTGTACCTCTGTAATATCACATTTTAACATTGTGTGATATTACAGAAGCGAAGTGGCCGTTTTAACTTTGTATTATCACACAGTGTTAAAATGTGATATTACAGAGGGATCGAATCTCTGTAATATCACACAGTGTTAAAATGTGATATTACAGAACACCTTGTGATTTTAGTAGTATGATGATTCATATTGATTTTGCTGTAAAGAACCAAATTCTTTGTCATTGGTATTACACTCCAAGTCGTACACGTAACCAATTAGTTGAGATTTGTGTCCTGATGTAGGTAATGGAGCTTAAGGCTTCGCCATTTGCCTTCCAGAGAAGGACATCCCTCCTGGCTGCACCCATTCACTCCCATATCGCAGCAGCAGCGAAGACAGTCAGCGATGCACGCTCATGCTCCCATCTCAGTATCATTGGTCGAGGAATTTGTGGATTGGGATGATGAAGCTGTCGCGCGTTGCAAACTCCTCACTCTGGAGGTAAGCCACCCTAATTGTGCCACTTTATAGTCACTGCGTTTCAATAGAATGCAATTGAAAAGTTGAAATGTACACTATTGATAACATAGAGACACTAATAGGGTCTCTGGTATTAATGCCAAGCCCTAATGCAAAAAAGGATTATAACTTTCTCCTCATTCTAAGACCTTAATTCCTTAAGATCAACCAAAAAGTATAGATCGTTCAGATTTTTGATAAGAGTAGGGCAACTTGGCATAATGCCCAGCTGTGTGTAGTTGGAACAGCACAGTAACTGTAGAGAACCCTAGCTGGTTTGTCGATCTGACAGGCTGATGAATCCTCGGCAACTTTACTGGTATGTTCTGAGCACCCAAAACAGTAGTCACTCAGCTCCGGAGTAGTTCTCTTTCCGCAATCCACAGTTGCCGAGCTCTGAATTCTCATTTCGTTTCCTACTTCTGAATTCTCTTGTTTCCCCCTCCCGTTTGCGCATGCACATGCAGTCCTTCATTGCTCCTAGTGCGGTCTTCTGCATTATGGTTAGAGTGTGTTTACATTGCGTGAACGTTTAGGGTTTGAGATGACGACGCTTTGGTTGCGAACGAAGTTGAATTTGTGGGTTCATTCTGCGAAGGATGCGTAGATCTCCTTGACGCCTATACGCTGGCTGCCCGTGTTGGTATAATTTCACAGGGTATTGTTTCGAAGATTGGTGAGTACAGTGGTTTCGGTCCCTTGTTTTTCTGAACTCCGAGCGGTAGAAATTGAGTACCGAATATGTCTAACAGCTTAATTTCGTTTTTTCTTTCTAGCGTCTAATTTTTCTAGTTGATATATTCGTGTTGGCTATATGTCAATTAAACACACTTATCTGAAGACTCCAGATGACAAGATGAATGGGTTTTCATGGCTTCTAAACGGAGGTCTTGTCTGCATTAGTTGGGTGGTAGGGATCAAGAGGGAGATAGAAATAACAGCACACATATTATTATAGATCTAATATGAAGGGATCAAATTTATGCGTGTTAGCTGTAGAAATTCTCCGCTGCATTAACATACTTGAGGTGTGAAGAAAGGGGAAAACCAGAAATTTCCAAAAATGAGTCTTGTTCCGAAAATGAGTCTTTTTTGTCTCAGCTTCTTCTCTTCTTGTCATTTAGCTTTTGTTGGCAACTCTACTCGGCAGATACTCTAGTCACTTTTAGAATGTGTTTGACTGCTTGGTCACACCTCGGGCAAGATTTCAAAGATTATGAGGGACAGTGATGCTTGTGCGAATGCAGTCTAGGCCCAACAACATTGCATTGCACTTATATGCACTTCAGAAGACAATGCAAGACTTGCGCGTGTTGTAAGTATGCTGGACTCTATTTGGTAAGGTATTCTAAACTGTACATGTCGTTTTGAAATCTTGTGAATTTGAAGGGAATGTGTTGCTTTCGCACTTTGTATGCTTGGACTGTATCTAGAATTGTACAAGATTGCACATGCGTTGTGACATAATTTTGTAAGAACTGCTCTTTAAATTGGATTGACATTGCTGAACGGTATGCAGAAAGGTTCCTAAAGCGTTCCTAATGCACACTGCATTGGACAAGCTGCCTTTGGAGTCCTGGTTAGCTGATCCACTTCTATTATTGGTGATGAGCTTAAACTCTGTAAAGAGATTTTGCGACTATATTTCCATCTGCTACATGTTGTTTCTTCCTTCTCACTGTTCCGCCAGTTCTTCGATTATGTTTGTCGATCGAGTCCTACACCTATTTTCGGTGTTACTCTGCTCAAGTTTCTTAGTTCTTGAATTGTTTTTACAGGATGTCTTCGGCAATAGCAGTGAGCTTTGATTATGATTCCTTAAATGTAACTTAGTCATTTATAAATAGACTCATTTGTAGTTCAGATCTGTGGCTGAGGGTTGTCATAAGAGTATTTCAGTGGTTTGATATAGATATTGTGGATTTCAGGGTTGGAAGGATGTTACTCACAAAGTTCTTGTTTAGTCTGGTGCAAGCTCAAGCTTGCAGTCTGAAATCAGGCTGCTATTCAGTGGTGAAATAACATGACTTCAGTTATGAATAACATGACTCATTGTCTTTCGTATCAGGTGAACGACCCTTCACCGGGGCGATAATATCCAAAGGAGACCAGGATCTTGGGCTCGGGATTGCAGGACTTTATGCAACTAGGTTAGGGTGGGTACGAATAAAGACGGCTGGGAGTGACTATGCATTGTTGTGAATACGTAGTCTTCTTCCTATTTGTCATGCCCAGCGTGTCGCCAAATCAACAGACTCGACCTTAACGCCACTCGTCAAGAGATCGATGCAACTCAGTTAAAGTGAAACTAAGGCCATGGATTCGGATGATGCGAACCGAGATTTGGCTAATATTGGCCAAATTTCTCCATGTTTCAACCTTAATCGCCTTTGTGCACTTTGCGATGGTCTCTGCTTCGACTACCTCGATAAGTTCTTCAACGGAGACATGACCATGGATGGAAAAAAGCTTTCGAATCACCATAAAGGGCTTGAAGCGCTTAGATATTCAGCAGAAGACGGTTGCCATCTGTGCACCTTGATGTTCTCAGCTCTGCGATGGAGAGCCACACCCATTACCGATGGCGATCCTAAACATGAAGTGGTTACCGTATGCTTCGACTGGGAGTATTTCTGTGGAGTAATCCAAAATTTCCTTGTCCTCAGTTGCAGCAACCAGAGGACAAAACTGGTGGTTGAAAGTTTCCATCCGGGTTTGATCAGCGAGGGACCATCTCGGCCATTTTGGGGGAGCAGGGATGAGTACTTTTTGAGATTGACTGAAATCGATAGCGATCCCTCTTCTGACCGCATTTTCTCGCAAATCACTTCGTGGCTGCATGACTGCAGCACGATTCACCGAAGGTGCCTGGGGATTGAGGCAGGGACTCCCTTATTACCAACACGTGTTATCGATGTTGGACCTCCCGATGGAACACAAAACCCATACCTAAGGATCACCTCTGGCATGATAGGTGATTACATCGTTCTAAGCCATCAATGGGGCAGTGCACCTATGCTCAGAACAACCTTGTCCGAGCTTGACTCTAGAGTTAATGAAATTAGTATGCAACTCTTGCCACGAAGTTTTCAAGATGCCGTAACAATAACAAGAAAGCTGGGTAAGCAATATCTTTGGATTGATTCCCTCTGTATAATTCAAGATTCTCAGAGAGATTGGGATCGAGAATCTACTCAGATGGGCAAGTACTATGCGAATGCATGGCTTACCATCTCTGCAGATGTGGCGCAGGATAGTCATGGTGGCATACTAAATAAGAGGAATGTTTTAGAGACCCGCCCATGTAAATACCCAAGGCTTCTCAAATCTGGAAGGGATTTTGATGAAGGGAAATTATTCCTCCCCAATATTGGCTCTTTCATGGAGAATGTGGATGAGGGGATCTTGAGTAAGCGCGGATGGATCCTCCAGGAGCGTGTCTTGTCTCGGCGCATCTTGCATTGGTGTCGACATGAGTTGTACTGGGAGTGCACCGAACTTCAAGCTTCCGAGCGATGTCCGGAGGGGGTTCGACGAAACCTCTGGCAAGGCCATCAAATTGCGCAGTTGCTCCGAAGTTCACAAACCTCTCTCTCTCTTGATGCAGCTTTGACAATCCAGACCAACCGAGACTTGGAGAGTCCAATCACTGACTTTCCACAACCTATCCGACCTGCAAAAGCTGAATGCAAGCTTCGTCCTCAATTTCTTGATGATGCTTACAACTTCTGGTACGAATTACTTGAAGATTTCTGCAGGCGGAATCTGACTATCGGAACGGACAAACTACCTGCCATCTCTGGTCTTGCGAGTTCTTTCGGGAGTGTATTCCGATCGGATCCTGGCCTTCTTCATGGCTATGTTGCTGGTCTGTGGGCTGCAGACCTTCCAATCGGATTAGCCTGGCGATCTTATTTATTTGAATGGGCACCCCGTGTACTTCAGAACAGTCGAGCGCACGTTCACCAAACTGTAAATAGGAACCGTCGTGTCCCATCACGAGCACCTTCATTTTCATGGGCCTCTCTTGACGGACCAATAGAACATCCTTACTTACATGCCAGAAAGGGAGGTCTTACATCGGTTCCCAGTTTTGAGCCCGACGTTCGAGATGTCCAAGTCACTCCAGCTTCTGGTGCAGATCTGTATGGACGTGTAATCAGCGGCAGAGTGAAGTTGAGTGGCTTCATCAAAGCATTCAAGGATCCACCAGCGCGCCTACGCCTTTACCTTGATGAATGTTCAGAGACGGATACGTTGTCTAGAGGCGAATTCATGTCCGAGTACAAGTCCGGGTACATATTTTCTGCGTTGGAACGATGGTCACACTTGCACTGTCTTTGTTTGGGTGTTGTCAAGCGCAATGGCATCATCGATATTTATCCAACAACATATGCGTTTTGTCTCCTCTTGGAAGCTACAGGTCATGAGCAATTGGAATATCGCCGAGTAGGCTTGCTGGAGGAGGTAGATAGCAAGTGGTTTGAAGGCTGTGCCAGGAGTGACATATACTTAGTATAGAAAAAACACATTGCTAGGACATTTGTTGGCTACCAATTTCATCAGCTAATCAACGAGTTTCAACCATCATGGAAGGAGCCAAAGGATCATTAGGATTTGACTGAGATTTAACGTGCGAACCCATGAAACAACAATAACCGCATGATAACAGTTGCCAAACCGTAGGGTCTAAACTTTGTGATGACAGGCCAAACCTTTATTCCCATTCAAATCAAGCTCATTTTTTCCTACCTATATTCTCTTTCTAGTTACATCATCCCTATATTGCTAGTCTACAATCAACTTGCATACAAGATCCTATTCTCCCCAAGAGCTTGCAAGTCACTCTTCTAAAATTGCAAAATTTCTTGCAAGGCAAATGTGCTAGTATTTCTTTGTTTCTAGAATATTTGTCATTTATGGTTTAGAGATTGTTTCTTGTTGTTGATGAATTTTTCAAATTTAAAAGCATTTTGCAAGAGATTTGGTGACCATTAGAGCTCTCGTGGCTTCTTGTGTCTTAATAAGTATATAAACCTTTTTCAAACTCTTATTCCTTTTAAGTCTTTATAGCTTGATTATCTTCCTTCAATGTTCAATCTTTGGATTTAGAGTAAAAGTACTTGGATTAATGTTGCCAATAAATTTGGAATCCATAGCAAAAAAGATGTTATGAATTGCAAATGATATGAGCAACACATACAAAAGGTGTTAAATAGTCAAGAAATAGAGTTGGTAGAGGTGGTGGTATTGAATTCCAACATGGTGATGGAGGATCATGGGATGGACTTCCAACTTGTGCAATTAATCAAGAACTTCAATGTAGTAGTAGCCCATTCCATGCAAGCTACATCATCAAAAGTTGAATATGAGGTTAGAGTTTGAGAAAGTATGATAGGATAAAAAAAAGAATGGTAAAGGCATTATACATTACCTCTTTGTCTTTCTTTGTTGACCCTCTTTTGGACATCTTTCCTAATGCAAACACCAAAACAAAGTCGCAATAGAAACTTTATAATGATGCATCACATTGCTCACAATGAATACCAAAAATCTAACTAGAAGTAATGGAGTGGGATTTGTTAGGTAAAAATTTGTTTAAACTTTCTTCTATTATGAGCTTGGTGGAAGAGAAAATGAAGAAGTGCTAAAATTTAGTCCAATTGCTTTTTTTGCACAAATTTAGTTCAAATGCATTTATTGTGCAAAGAGTACCACAACCCTTAGTTCAATGCATGCTTGTAATACCTTAGTGAGTAAAGGGGATATTGGGGGGACTTTCTAAGCCTTGCAAGAGATGGAATGAGAGAAATTGGGAATCTTAAACAAATGAAGCATTGTAATGTTGTAGTTAGGAGGACTTAAATGGTGTTTTACACATTTTTAAAAAGCTAGTGAGAAGTAGCATCCAATGGTCTAAAGAATGTGAGAATCAGAGTTAGGAACCAAAAATTATTGTCCCTCAAAGTTGGCAATGTGTCAACCACATTTCAAGGCATAGAATGTGGAAGTTGTGGTTTAAGAGGATTCCTTTGAGCCAAATAAGACATGCTATATATTGTTATGGAGATCCAAAGAGGATAGAATCTTAGAAAAGTACTCTCTCAAAGGACTTAGATCTTTGAAGGGCTATAACTTCTTCAATACTTATTGTAATTGGGAAAATTGAGTAGTCCATGGTGATCAATAAAAAGAATAGATTATAAAAATGGGCTTCTATTTGGGATTTAAATTCTAAAGCTAAAAGTTATAATGATGATGAGAAGATGATGAGACTTTTAGGACCTAGTTTTGAGGAAACAACTTGGATATGGGTGGTCTTCCACGATGAAGAGTGTCATGGATGTCTTCGGGACCTTTAGGAGAGGGGGGTTTGCCAAATACCATAGACACTCGTTGAGTAGTGTCCCATTCTACATTAGGCCATGGTGTAAGTTTCAATATAAGTTTTGAAATGAGTTTGGTTGGACCTTGTGGAGAGTTAGTTTGACTTAATAAGGACTCGTGTGCCCTGTGTCGTTGTCACAACCATTGGGATGTCAAAAGCAATGTCTAAGCCCTTCTAATTCTCCTTAAATCAAAATCAAAATCATTTTTTAATTATTTAATTCAAAAAATACTTCATAAATCAATAACTTTCCTACCGTAGGTTCAAACTTCACGAAACCAAGCCCATACACCCTTCCTTGCCAAGGGCTTTCCAATGGTACCAAGCATGCAATTAGTGGACACATGATCTAGGAGATTTCAGAATAAAAGTAATTTTCTAATTTTTCAACTCAAAAAATACTTCAAAAATCAATAAGTTTCCCATCATAGGTCTGAACTTCACGAAACCAAGCTTGTGCACCCCTCCTCACCGAGGGCTTTCCGATGGTACCAAGTACGTGGCCAAGGGACACACAGTTTGGGAGATCTCAATATAACAAACAAAACAAAACATCTTAAAGGAAAGGATAGTTAGCACTAGTAGAGAGTAATACCTCCATTGAGTGCTCAAACATCAATGGTATTTTGAATACCTTTCCATTGTCCAATGTCTTGTGGGAGCTATTAATATACCATTAATTTAGAGAGGTCATCACTTTACAAAAGTTCACTTTAGAGAATGTCTACTGTACCCACAACAATTGCCACTCATCCATTTGGATGAACTCATTCATCCATTCCACAGAATAAACACTTGTCAGCATTCACACCATCCTATGGTTTTTTGGGTTCTTTTTTATGGAACAGTATCTACCACAAGCCTTCCCTGTACTGGTGCAATTGTGGAGCCGACTTGTTAGAGATTGCGAAATTTCGCCCCGAAAATAGACGCTGCTGATTCACACCAAATCCCCGGGAGTAGACAGTCAGCACTCGTCTCTTCCACTTTTTCTTTGCTTGCCCAATTGCGTTTCAATCTTTTCCGGCTCTCCCATCTCGTTGCGCAATTTTCAGTTCCAGTTTAGGTCCCGAAGCATGCGCAGGGTAGGCAAGTATGCCATGGGACGCACCATCGGCGGGGGCACCTTTGCCAAAGTCAAGTTCGCAATCAACACCGACACGGGCGGCTTTGTGGTGCTCAAGGTGTTGGCCAAGGACACCATCCTCCGCAACAAGATGGTGGAGCAGGTATACTCTGCAACCTAAATTCTCACATTCCACCTCCCTTTTTCAACTTTCTTAATCGCCATACTCGTTATACAGCACAGGGAGCTCATATAAGTCTTCCGTGATGATTCTTCTGTGAGTGTCATTTTCCTCCGTGTGTCTTAGTTGTGACATGTGTCCCAAATTCCTGTAAATAGTAAAAATTTTACTATTTACAAGAATTTGGGACACATGTCGCAACTAAGACACACGGAGGAAAATGACACTCATAGAAGAATCATCACGGAAGACTCATATGAGCTCCCTATGCAGTACTTGCGGATGTTCATTAAATTCGGCCTCATTTCAATTCAGATTGATTCTTGTCGTAATTTTCACCGAATGTCGCAGTTTATGGTATTTCAAACATTCCGGAAGATCGGGCACGAACATTCTCCCTCTTTTTGCTTGTGTAGAAACCAAGAATTCGGGTACCTCTGTAATGTAATGCTACTACAGTGCTGATCGGCGGAATGTTCGGTTGTCGTAAAATGCCAACTCTTTCCTTAATTTGTTGGTTGGCAGATCAAGTGGGAGGTGTCGATCATGAAGATGGTGCGACATCCCAATGTGGTGCGATTGCATGAGGTTCTCGCCAGTCGAGTGAAAATCTACATTGTTTTGGAGTTTGTGTCTGGTGGAGAGCTTTTTGATGAAATTGTAAGACGTTTAGTTTTTTTATCTATCCAATTTGGATTATGTGTTTTTCTGTATGTTTCTCTTTTTTATTTTTTGTCTCGGATCTGTAGGTAGTCATGTAACAATTAAGAGATTGTGTCGAGATTGTGACGAGATCGTGAAGAGACTAGGGTTTTGGAAATGTACGTGACAGGTACATCAAGGGAAACTCAGTGAAGAGAGGTCTCGAAGGTATTTCCAGTAGTTGATTGATGCAGTGGATTATTGTCACAGCAGGGATGTCTCACACCGAGACTTGAAGGTATTGTTGAATCATATTTTGAATGTCTTTGTGGAAATTGCAAACTAAGGGAGAGCATTTTAACCAATATCTAGGAGTGCATTTTCCTTGGGAGATCAGTCAACAGAGCTCACTGAAGAGATCACTTTCGGTACTAGAGCGAAACTCTCAAGAGATCGAAGTGATTACTCACTTAGTGTTGGAAATAGGAATCAACCACTAGGAGATGGGTTCAGTTCGTAGCATTTTAGGATCCTCTACCGTATTTATTGTGCTTAGTAGTTATTTTTTATTTCCAAGAGTTGGATTTGGAATTTGGTGGCTGCGTATATAAAGAGAGATAAGACTCTGAAGTTTATTGCAGTTTCAATATATATGTGTCCAATTTATAGGTCGGCGTAAGACCTTACTGTTTCTTTTGCAGCCAGAGAATCTGCTTTTGGATGCATAGGGGAACTTGAAAATATCAGATTTTGGGCTAAGTGCACTACCTCATCAAGTGAGAGTATGGTTTTCTGCAACCTAGCCGTCCTTGATTACACATTGTTTTTTAAGAGAGCGGTAGGTTTCTGTTTACAGTTAGTATAGTACTGGAGGCTTGACTTTCCCATAAGCTACCCGGGCAAAAAAACAAAACCCTACGTCGCATGTAACTGTGTCCAGTCATATTTTGGCTGACGTGGAATGTGATTGTGGTAAATCATATTTTGAATGATATGCAATACGACTACAAAGAGTTATTTTCTAAAGAATATGGAATATAACCGTGGTGAGTCATATTTTAAATCATATTTTAAGTGATACAAAGTATCACTGCAGTGAGTCATATTTTAAGTGATATGGAATATAACTGTTGTGAGTCATATCTTAAGTGATATGAAGTATAACTGTTGTGAGTCATGTTTTGGTTGATGCAGCATATGACTATCGGTAGTCATATTTTGGTTGATGAAGCATATGACTATTGTGAGTCATTTTTTTGTTCAACTTAGTACTAAAAGATAGTAAGAAGTAAAAGCTAAGATATAACAAGAGGCAACAAAAACTAAAACTAAAAACCAATAAGAAGTAAAAATAAGACAAGTGAAGATGCAATAAAAGATTAGCAACAACTATAAAGCAACAACAAATTAACAACTATGAAACAACAACAAACTAACAACAAATAAAATGTAAGAAATAACAATAGATTAGTAACAACTAAGAAACAACAATTAAAACTTCAATAATTAAATAGCAACAAATAAAACACAACAATACAACAATTAGAACTTCAAAAAATAAAAGGAGGAAGAAACAAGAGTTAAAAAGCAACAACACAACAACCAAAGTACAACAACACAACAATTAAAATTTTAAAAAACAAGAGGCGGAAGAAGAAACAAGAGTTAGAAAGCAACAATACAACCAAAGCACAACAACACAACAATTGGTACTTCAAAAAACAAAAAAGGAAGAAGAAACAAGAGTTAAAAAACAACAATACAACAACCAAAGCACAACAACACAACAATTAGTACTTCAAAAAACAAAAAAGAAAGAAGAAACAAGAGTTAAAAAGCAACAACTAAACAACAAGTAAAATACAACAACACAACAATTAGAATTTTAAAAAACAAGAGGAGGAAGAAGAAACAAGAGTTAGAAAACAACAACTAAAACACAACACAACACAACAATTAGAACTTCAAAAAACAAAACGAGGAAGAAAAAACAAGAGTTGAAAAGCAAGAGGATGAAGCATATGAAGTGGTAGCTAGGGTTTCAAAACCCTAAAAAGTGGCAGCTAGGGTTTTAAAACCCTAAAAAATGACGGCTAGGATTTCAAGATTCCCAAAAAACAACGGCTACGATTTTACAATTTTGAGCAATAATTTATTTACATTTTTTTAAGTTACCCAAATTTTTAGGGGGCTACCCAGAAAAAAAGCTTCAAAAAAATTGTGAACTTACAAATATGTGACTATAGAATATGACTACATGTTGTCATATATGCAAAAATATTATTAACAAATATGATTGGTGTTCCCATAATACGTTCCCTACGGTTCCCTAAAAGGTATTTTGCCGTTCTCCATGCATGTATACTATACACCCATGAAGTGCAAAGGCAAAATATGACTGGCAATCACATTTGCAGTCATGTTTTTTCTCAACATTGTGGGATCCAAAAATATGACTGCGAGCAGTTGCCAATCATCCTCAGTCATATTTTTGTAGTCATAAAACACTTAAATCCTAGTAGTGAATATAACCAATTTAGAAACAAAATTTTCTCCAAAGTTGAAACTTTGTTCACATATTAAGAATAAAAAACATCTTCGAGGGACAATTAAGGCACAAAAAGACTATAGAACCTTTTTGTGTCAAATTAAAGTACCCTCAATATTAGATTCCAACATCTAATTATTATGAAGAATTGTGCAAAGGTGAAAGTATAAATCTTTTGAACTTATTGTTTGGACGTTGTATATTGTGCATTCCACATAACTATAAGAATAAATTTTGGAATTTTGAGCCAATGTATTTGAATAAAAAATAAAAAATGTGTACAATATTCACAACTATGGTCAATACAAAAAAACAAGTTTTAATTACAAGTAATATTGGTAAGATCCCTTCATAATTTAAGAATATCACAAGACTTTTTTACAAAAATTAAAGTAACCTTCAACTAATCATTGAAGTGAATCCCAATTAAATATTTATTCCAAGCATCTTATGCAATATAAATATTCTTATTAATGTTGAATTATATTTTTTATAACAATGTTGTATAGGTTTATGTACTTACTATGTACATAAGTGTGTCATGCATCCCAATTGAGAAATTTGTGATAAAAAGTGAAGGATCACATGGTAAAGATTTCGTGATATTTGATTGTATAGATTGAAAGATATTAGCATTCAAAGTGAAAGAAAAAATTTGTTTCAAGAAGTTGCTCAAATTGCCCACAAAACAAGAAGCTCCATAATTTTCACATCACTAATCTAAATGGAATGAATCAAATCTTTCCATTAAGACAAAAATATAATTGTACTACAAGGAAAAAATGTTAAAAGGTTTACTTCAATTCCTACACATTTTTACCACAAGTCTAGAACAAGATCCAACAATTAGATTCTAAGAATTTTTTTTTAAAAATTTACAAGTGAAAGTAGTACAAGTGGTAGTTTTAAGTTTTGAATAGTTTCTTTTTATAAAAAAATGGTCTTGGGACTTTAAGAATTAAGTTGTATCTATTCACACCTAGTGCACTTTATATTCATTGATAAAAAAATATTGACTAAATGTCATCTAAACTAGTTTTGACTTAATAGTTGTCGCTAGAAATATGTATGCTTTTCATTTACTCAACCATGCATTGTTTTACCTATTGCCTTTACTATTGTCTTTCATTGTTCTTTCATTATTTAAGTACCTTTTTAAAACTAAAATATATCAAATGGATTTTTTTTATATTGTAAATAATTAAATAATTAAAATATAAAAATAAAAAGATTTGAATGGAATAAGATATAGAGTTGTACACATGATATTGAAGTCCATTGTGTATTATTTTAATGAATCTACTGGCTTTTAGGAGTTCTAGACTCCTTTTTCAATCTATTCAAAAATCCATTCATGATGTCTTCCATGACATTGAGATTTTAATGTACATGAATTTGAATTTAGATTGAGTTGTATGAGTTTGAATTTAGAGTTGCATGAAATTGAACCCCTTTAGTTTCAATATATGAAATTGTTGCCATTTGCGTCTCAGGTAGAAAATTTTAATTAACTGGGATGTTTTTGTTATAGTTTTCAATTTTATGTACTTTAAAATATTTAAAAGTTAAATTAAAATTTGCCATTGAAACCATTTAAAAGTTCTTAGAAGTGACACATTTTTTCAATTCACTTCATGATATTTTCACACAATTATTTACTTACATGAAAATTTTAAAATTATTAAAATTATTAACTATTTTAAAATTCAATAGTTTGTATCTACTAGGTCCACTACTCATAATCAAGAACATCTCTATATGTGAACATATTGTCAAGAAATTTTAAAATATCAAAGTACCATATTTTGTGATACAAGTGGAAGTATAAAATTTTAGGAGGATAATAATAGTACACTTGCAACAAATGTAAAATCATTGTTTATAAAGTAAATGCATTGTTTATAAAGTAAAAGCATTGTTTATAAAGTAAAAGCATTGTTTATAAAGTAAAAGCATTGTTTATAAAGTAAAAGCATTGTTTTTAAAATAAAAATAAAGTAAAAGCATTCTTTCTAAAGTAAAAGAATTGTTTTCAAAGTAAAAGCATTGTTTCCAAAGTAAAAACATTGTTCTTGCCTAATGTATAAATAAGAAATCAATCTCATATAAAAAATACAATTTATTCCTTTTTTTTATGGACTTTTTTTTGTTGAATTTGCTTATGCATTAGAACTCATTCACTATTGAGTAAAGGCAAGTTAGGCTTCATTGTGAGGTAAATTCCAATCATTTGAAAAGCGTGATTACAAAAAATGGCATTTCACTTGGATCATGCCAAATTGGTCAACACAACTCCACCACATATGCTAAAGCGGGGGGTCCAAATCCTTAAAGCTTGGCAAAAAGAGGAGAAGATGAGAGGGGAGAAGAAGAAGGAGATGCCGTGGTTGACGGACGAAAAAATTGCGCAATATTTGGCCTACCTCAACCCCCAAGTTTTGGCCGCCAAACGAATTCGCTTTCCGTTCCGGACGAGCTGCACCAATTCCCACCTTCGATGGCTCTTCTATCAACATGCGGCCGACATCAACTATCACAACAAGGAAGCCATCAACTTTTTTCCGCTAGCGTGGAATGAGTTGATTGAGGAATTGTGGCCCGGCAACGCCCTTGCTCCAACGGAGCCCCGGAGTTGGGAAATTGAAGTTGGAGAAGAAGGAGAATGAGAATTGGAAACTCCAATTTCCAAATTCCAGTTTTCCCAGCAAGGAAAAACCAAAGTGTGCACTCCAGTAAGCTTGGGTAAGGTCAGTGAGCCCATTGCAGGCCAAATAAGGGTCTGGTGACCTGATTTTCAAAGCCATGTGGTAGCAGCAACCCAACTGAAGGCCACTACAACACCGAACCCAAATTAGGGCTTACCAAGAAATATCAATTCAAGGACCCGAAAAGTCAGAACGTGTTCAGCCAACTGACTGACAAGACTCTGGAATCAGTTAAAAAGCTTTTTCAGTAGTGACGCATTTAATTAGTCTACCCAACTCATTTGGAGGGGGTCCTGAAACATTACATTACATTTACATTTTAGAGAAATTGGGAAGTCCCAAAGTTACCAGCAGTAGGGTAACACCCATGTCTGGTCACCTTGGCGCATTTCTTCAAGAAAGAGGAATTTTCGTCAGCTAGGCGTTGGAAGGTTCTGGAAGGTTCTGATGAGTTCCTTTGTGGTTCCAGAACAATTGGTTGTAATACATTGTTTGAAGACTACACATGTAGTTTACTTTTGGTGCACAATTGAGGTTGCATTTTTGAAAACAAGCATTAGGTGTTGTCATTGTGGGTGTTGAAGGTGTTGAATCACAACAAATGGTGCATGCATGATTTCATGAAACACGTAACACAATGCTTTTTTGGTGGAGATGTACAAGTCTTTTTTTTCGTGTTGGTGAACTATTTTTTTTTCTCTTGCATGTAAACAAATTTGCAATTGTAGAGCACTTTCTTCATTATCATTGATTGTTGCAAAATTGTTTCGAATTCAAGCTATTTGATGTTATTAAAATGAAGTATGTATAGTATAATTGCACACTACAATATTCAAATTACCAATGTATGAAATGCTCTAGTTTGCATTGAAATTTTTATATTAACACTTAAAAAATGGAAGCACCTTCACCTTTTTCTTTCTTGTATAATTCATGACCTTGAAGACAAAATTGAAGACAAATCCACTCTTACAATTGGTGTAAAAATCAACATTGAAAAATAAAAATAAAAAATAATATGCTTTTTTTAATTGGACTATAAATTTACAAAGATCTCTTAAAAACTAATCTAAGATTTTGAACATCAAGTTGAATAGAACAATTATAAGAAAAATCCAAAAATAATGAAAAATTGAAATATATAATTATTTCAAGAATAAAAATTGACAATAAAAAAATTAGAAAGTATTTCAATAGTTCTTAATGAAATCTCTAAATTTAGTGTGCTTTATGCATTAGGACAAAACATTCTTTTGTTTTAATTTTTATAATTTTGAACACATGAAGATTTTTTGGGAGAACAGGATGTATCATACTATACAAACCTTCCAACCCCCCATATGCAATTGCTTCCCAACAATCAAGCACTAGGTCTTGTCATTGTGGTTCATGGGTGTGTTGAAGATGTTGAATCACAACAAATGGTGCATGCATGATTTCATAAAACACGTAACATAATGTTTTTTCGTGTAGATGTACAAGGGTTTTTTTGTATGTTAATGAACTACTGGTATATTTTTTTGTCTTGTGTGTATTATAAACCAATTTGCAATTGTAGAGTACTTTCCCCATTATCATTGATTGTTGCAAAATTGTTTGAAATTCAAGCTATTTTATCTTATTAAAATGAAGAATGCATAGTGTAATTGCACACGACAATTGTACTCAAAGTGCCAATAATATATTTGAGGTGCATAGAAATGCTCAATTTGCACTAGTTGGCATTGAAGTTTTTATATTAACACTAAAACTATATTAGCATCTTCATCTTTTTCTTTCTTATATAATTCATGACCTTCAAGAAAAAAATTGAAGACAAATCTACCCTCACAATTGGTATAAAAACCAATATTAAAAAGTACAAAAATTAAATGATATGCTTTTCTTAAATTGAACTTTAAATCAACAAAGATCTCTTAAAAACTAATCTAAAATTTTGAACATCAAGTTGAATAGAACAATTCAAAAAATCCTAAAATAGTATATATATATATATGATTATTTCAATAATAAAAGTTGAAAAGTATCTTAATAGTTTTCAATGAAATCTCTAAATTTAGTGTGAACATTCTTTTGTTGTAAATTTTTCAATTTTAAGCATTCGAAGATTTTGAAGAGGGAAGGGGGCATTCTATATTGTGCAAACTTTCCAACACTCCATACCCAATTGCTTACTAACAATCAAATTTGCCCAACATTTCAAATTCTTCTAAGCAACCAAATTAAGTCTAGAACATTGACTTCATCATTGTGGAAATCATCCTTTTGCATATCCAATAGATCACTTGTTTTAGAAATCCCAAGAGCTCTCATTGGAGTTCAAACTATTGTGCAAGTCCTCCCCTTTTTACATAAAATTCCAAAGTTGAATGTATGCACGTATGCCTTATACAAAAGGATTCTTTGTCATCCTTCACGCCGCTTTGGTTTGGAACATCTATATAGGATTAAGAAGATTAGAGTGTATAGAAACATTGTCCATAGGTGCGCACAAGGTAAGTGAGGAAGAGTTGTGATTTATTATATTAAGCTTAATGGCTTAAGGTAAAATTGCCTATAATAGGCAAAATGAGTGTTTTGTCCTATTACAATTGGCAAAAAAATTCAGATTTTTCTCCATACAAAGACAACTTTGAGAAATGAAGAGAGCAATTGGATTTTTTTCCAAAAATTAAATATGGATTTCTTACAAAATTTTGAAGTGTGATGCCAAATTGGCCCAAAAAAGTCTTTAGACTACTCTAAAACAAACAAAAAGATTATGCATGTCATTGATGGCCATCCTATCACCTAAAACTATCACATTACTTCCTAACAAGGCTACAACATTTCATAACATGGTTGTATCATGAAGGAGTAAAAAAATGACTTGCTTTGATGAATTTACACTAAAAAGGTAGAGGTTTCTAAAGTTGTCACGAATAACTCCATCACCATCACCCAAGACATTGATTTTGGTGATTAAACAACCTAATGAAGTCCTAATCTCATTTTTAAAAACAAATTGTACTGAATTGATTTAAGACTCTAATAGGTGCTTTCCTAGGTGTCTATCAGAGGTGTAGGCAAGTTTATCCTAATAGAGTTTTCCAAGGCTTGCCCAACTCCAAAATCCAAGATACTTTTGAAGTGTGCACTCATGGTTGCATGGATTCCTGAGTGCATAATATTTGAAGAGGCCAAAAGAATGACTAAAGTTAGGATTGAATTTGCGTTTTTTATTAACTCTTAAAAGGAAATTCATATTTTTATGTGATGAAACTTGATAATATTAGTTTTCTACATTGGAACACACCTTATAAAAAATAATTATTTTCTTTTTCACAATAAAAAACATTCAAATGAAATTTTTATGATTTTTTGAAGTAATTTCTTTGCAAAGATATATTAATTTCAAAAATATATTACCTACAAGAATGCTTCAAATAGTATGAATTTTGTGACAAAATTGGAGATAATTGAATTATTATTGAAGTGCCTTAGAATATAAAGGCTTGAATAGTCATAAAATTGATATTTGAAAATGACATACTCTCTTAGATTATGACTAAAGTAGGCTAGCTTTGGTTTTACAACAATTAACCTCATGTTGCAAGAATCTCACATTGTAAATATTGGATTCTACAAGTTCCATGAATCAAGCCTTATAAACACATGACACATGACACATACATCATATTTTTTTCCCTCAACTAGGCTATTCAGTAGGATCAAATATTTTATTTTATTCAAATATTTCAGCAACATATCCATTTTGAAATGTTATAAATTTTCAATTATTTCTCATTAGACTATAGAAGGTAACAACACTTAAAATTATCGAAACAAAGGGCCATTGGCCCTACAAGGGCCAAAATACAACCTCAAGTAGGGTTATATAGTCTCAATATTCATTGTAATTTCTTAAATCCTTTTTCAAATCTAGAAATCACATAAGCTTCAAAAGAATATAATTTTTATTTCAATTGGTGCCTGAAAACAAAAGTTATAGTACAATTAGCCAAAAGCAGAGGTGGGTGGGCAATATAAAAAAAATCACAAAAATTTTAAATTTTTTTCCTAAAATATTATATTTTTCTCTACATGTGAAGCTTTGATTTATTCCAATTGAACTTGTGATGAGAAAGTTATGGGGCAATTTAAGCATTTTTCAAATTTTAAAAAAACTTATAGAAGTCATTTTTGAATGCATTTTTCAAATTTTTCCAAAAAAATTATTTGATAAGATTAAGTATGCTTGGTAGAACAATCTCACCATTGGGATTATTGTATCTCAATTTCATCTTAGAGGTATTAACAATTTAGTCTTTCTTTGAACTTCTATTTAATAGTTTTTTAAAGAATGAAAATCAAGTTTGCTTGTTTTGAATTTTCTTCCTAGACTTTGAACTCAATTCTTCAACATAATAAATTTTAAATTCAGAGTGTGTAGTTCAAAAAACTTCATGAATGGCTATCAAAGTCATTTGAAATTGTAGGCTAGAGTTCAAAAAAATTATTTTTTCAACTTTGAATCCTAATATCTTCCAATCTATATGTCAAACTTCATGAAATCTTTACCACATGATCTTAAAGAAGTAAGGTACAAGATCTTACGGTTAGATTCTTAAAAAATTAAATGTTTCTATTTTCTTGGACAAATGCAACAAAAATGGTAGTTTTGAGTGTTTTTCAACAGAAAAATGGCCTTAGGACTTTAACCCCTAAAAGACTGTTTATTCACTCAGGGGACAATTTGGGTCCAGGTAGGTTCCTATATAATTTTATTTTCAATCAATGCCCAAGAGAAAAAGTTATAGCACAATAAGCCCAAAACAAAAGTCAACATGCAGCACAAAAAAAACTGAAAAAGTCTGAATATTTTTTAAAGTATTTTTTTCCTAAAATCTTATATTTTTGTCTACATTTGAAGCTTTGATTCATTCTATTTAGACTAGTTATGAGAAAATTATGGACAATCTTAGTTTTTTGGGCAATCTAGCATCTTCTTGAAAAAATAACTTACAAGATTCATTTGTGAATGCAATTTTTACAATTTGTTAGACAAGGTTAGGTTTGCTTTCTAGAAAAATCTCACCATTGGGATTATTGTATGTCAATTCCATCTTAGAGCTATTAATGATTTAGTTTTTCCTTCAATCTTTAACCTACTTCCACTCCACAATTTTTTAATGAGCAAAAATTAAGTATTTTTTGTTGAATTTTTTTCCTTAGATTCTCAACTCAACTATTCAATATAATAAATTAAAAAATCAAAATTAATAGTGCAAAAAATTTTACTTAAAAATATTCATAGCCAAAAAATCAAGTCAAGCAAGTTGCAAAAAAAACTTGTTTTCTTACTTTGGATGCAAGTATCTTGCAATCTATGCAATCAAATTTGATGAAATTTTTATCACATGTTCTCAAACAAATTAAGTACAAAATCCTACAGTTGGATTTTGAAAAAACATAATTTTTTGGTTTTCTTAGGTGAAAGCAATAGAAGTGGTGTTCTCAATGGTTTTTGACAAAAAACACCCTCGGGGCTTTAGGGCTTAAGGGTTAAGTATGGTTTCTATTATCGAGTTGTTAAGTTTTTGTTGGGACTTATTGGTAGTCAAAACAAGATTAAAATTTTCCTTAGAATGCATTTTTTCAATTTCATATAAATAAACTGCAAATTTCCAAAGTTTTAATCATAGGTAATCTCCAAATCAACCATTGAATGAAAGTTGTACATTTCTCAAATTTTTTATTATAGGTAAGGTGAAGGTACCCATAACTGATCAAATAAGCAATTATGGACATGGTTTAGAGTGATGCAAGGGAAAACAAATATCTTCAAAAGAGCATTGATAGAAATGATTGGAATTGCAAAAAATTTGATAATTTCATTGATTGAACTAAAATTACTATAAATTGATTGAACTATAAATTTTGGGAGGCAAAATGTGTTGTCAACCTATAGACTAGACCCTTCTAATTCCAATCTTAGCCAAACTACTTTCCTACTTATTATTTCTTGCTTTCTTACTCACCACTTTCAAATATGTGTCACAACCTTATTAGTTGGAACACATTCCAAGGCTTGGTTGGAAATCAAACCAACCCTTGGTAGAAAATAGAGCATTCTACATGTTGCACATGGATACTTGATTGGAACTACCTTAATCCTCAAATCAACCCTCAATCCTCATGCAAGTTGTACATTTTTCAAATTCAGGAACCACCTACACAATTTGAAGTACAATTTGAAGTGTTCATTGAGGAGTGTTCATTGAGGGAACCAATAGGAGTTGAAGCATTTCCTACTTTTCCAGGGATGGGTAGTCCTAGTGGCATTAAATAATAATTTAATACTCTTTGAAAATTCATAAAACCTTTGTATGAGCATCGATGAATGACGAACAACGGGTAGAGTTTCTCTAGTCTCTAGTAACCTCAATAAAAAAACTAGTGGTTTATGGTGCTCGACTGCTCATACCTTAGAAAGGGGTTGAGTGAACTGCGACGCTGTGTCCACGACAACATCCGAAAGCCCAGACTACGAAGAATAAACTAAAGAGGTCGGGCAACGAAGACATAAGACAAATGCGCCACATCCTAACACCACGCTTTTTCACTAGCAAAGTCAACCATACAGATACGCTCAAGCTCTTAACCACGTAAGCTTACACGAGAACCATAACGCAACTCAAGCACGTCAGGAGCAGTCAAATTCGACCGTCTCACTGCATCGACTGCGGACACCGAATGCAAACATATGGGTCAAACGATTAACTTCATAACAACTATCATGAAGGGGTAACAGAAACGAACCAAATCACAGCAGGAAGTGTGTGATGATCCAAGAGACCAAGCCAATGGACAACGACGTATATATATTTTGCAAACATTTACAACAATGCAATATTGGAGGTTGCCAAAATATCTGTAGCAGATGGTAATGGGAAAAAAAAGGTTACCAAATACTTTCGTCTGACTACTCAAACAGCTAATCTAAGCCTCTCCAGTGACGCTACTACAAGGGTGGGGGGTTCAAGAGAAGAGATAGTTTTGAGTCTTCTCTCCTCCCTGCGGCTGCTACAGATTGTCACTTCAACTATAACTAAAAACAAAAAGTACGTGGCGTCAATGATATCCCCAAGCTATCCTTCAGCAAAAGTAAGTAAGGCTGCAAAAAACTCTGCCCCTAAACTACTACCCTACAAAGCTCGAATGAAGTGCAATCACTAAAAAAATTCAACATTTTCCGATTTTTCTCATTTTTACTTTTTTGGTTTCAGATAAACGAAAAACTGAAACTACAGCTAGACTGGCCTACTCAGAATGCCAGCTGAAAATGCGTACCTATTATCTTACGCAAGCTGGCTCTGTACCTCTGGCGAAGTATCCAGGAGATTGCCATCAGTCGCTGCTTGATGAGATGACTACTCTAACCTCGCACAGTCATTTATTTGACCATGGTGCTGAACGGACATACATACATAATAATGTTACAGCCCACTGTAATGACTCATCGACGAATCGGAACCGTGTGAGAGGTGAAGTAGTCGAAATCAGGATGACGAACACCCAAATTCGTGAGATGCTCGTAGGCAGAGTGTTCTAACTTAGTAGCAAGTCGCTTTTCAGGATTCGAAGACCACACGGTACCCCTAAGCTTGTATGACGCAAGCCCAAACGCCTTAAGTGGCTGAACATCCAGAGGCGGCCTCGTTGGCGGAGCACCGACATCACTGGCACTGCTTTGCCTCCAAGAACCATCTGCCACATAAACAAAAGCAAGGGACGTTTCAGCAGGATTTCAACATGGGCAAAACAAACATTATCGCATCCCACCACAACATCAAATTCAACAAGTACAATTTGAAAACAGTATAACAGAATGAACAATAATGAACTCTAATTTAGTGAATCAAATTTGACCGCACGTTATCTTTCAAGAACATTGTAGTTTTACCTCCAGCCGGCAATGAAGTTGACAGAGAATGAAATGTGAGGAAGCAAGCGGCCAAATCCCGTAGAGTAGGTCCAGTAGGTATCCGGTAAATAGGATACCAAGCTACTGAAAACCAGCTATTGGGCAAGAGGTCAAAACTTTGCCGTGTGCGAAGAGGATTGTGCTCGGGATCGGCCTCGAAGTCACGTGACAGGTCCGCAATCTGCAATAGGACCAGATGAATGTTCGTTTCAATTGTACTGTTGTTAACGAAATAATGTTGCACATAATTAGGTACAACAGTGGTTCGGCATTGATTATAACCATTGCTTGCCGCAAATCACACAAAAAAGGCTTTTTAGAGAAAAATCACATGTGTACAATTTATTTCCACACTGTGTCGCAAGTCTCTGATCAGTTTAAATCATTTTGTCAATATACTCTGAAGCTATTTGTGAATTTCAGGTTCTCGAGATCGGCAGAGAGTCAACAACGTACCTTATCAACAAGAGGCACTCGACAGTACGGCGGACTCTTCTCGAAATAAGACCAGACCACCCTTTTCTCTTCAATTTTGCATTCCAGCATAGAACTGTTTCCCGAAGAGCCACCTAAGTGCGGTGGCGGGCTCTCAGCACCCTTGCAATCCAGGAAAGACTTTTCACTCTCTCCATCACTGCTGGCCTCGCTGCCAGTATCACTCTCAGATCCTCCTCGATACCTGCACCAACGAAAGTACTACGGCATTATTGACTTTCACACTCCAATAGACAAAATGTCCATACCTAGATTACCTGTAAACTAGGGACTCCATTAAAGAATATGAAGTGCCGTGCATATCAACACTTTCAGTTGTAGAACGACTGTAGGGATTGATGAGCATTAGGTGAGAACTCCTGTACGAATACATTGTACAAAACGAGAACCAGATATTTCCAACAATCTAGAATCCGCATCACCAGAGATGAATGCACCAGAGACAATTGAAATGATTGAGAAGCTCGGCGGCAAGCACCTGAAGCAGACTTGCGAGTTTGGTTGTCGTGCCGTGTACAGCTGAAGTGCAGACAGGTAGGGCACATAGTATTGGACTACTCTCTCATCGCCATTCAACATCAAAGGCACACCAGCCCCATACGCGCTCCATTCGTCAAAAGAATCCCACAAGTCTCCCAAATTGAAGAATGGAGTTTCTTCGGGATTACACAATATCTTTTGTGAAGAATCCCGAAAGTAGGACTGCAGATCGCGAAATCAAGAGCGTCAGATTATACTTCCCAAACAACATTAAACGAAGGACCATGTACGACTTGCGATGTAGAGCAGATGGTCGCGAATCTTGACGGCACGGTGTGAACCTAAACCATCAAGTCCGACCTACTGAACCAAAGACTCCATCTCCCAAAGCATCCACAATTCTGGACTAGCACTCTCGACGCCTTACTTTTCGGGCTTCTATCATAAATCATAATTACGGAAAGTATAATGCGCAAAATTGTCGAATCGTCGACAAGTCTGCAACACGCGCTTACGAGGAAGCTTCTAGTAGCAAAAAGTCTACAGAGCACAGAGTCCCAGAAGCTTACAAACACTCGAAATTGTCAGCACAAATAGTAAACCACAATGCCACTACCCCCATTGCTAGCACCGAAGAGTCAATGAAAGGAAGTGAATAACGAAAGCGAAGCCGAATAAACCGATTCGCAAACTAAAAGCGTAACTGAAACGATGGAGATCAACGCTGTCCATTGTGAATGCGCGCAATTGCCGGCTCAAGATACAAAATAACAAGCGAAACTTCTATATCTTAGAAAATTAACAATTGTCTCACGAAGGTAGCCAGGCGAATACCTTGCGAAGAGTTTGAGTCTTCACATGAGGAGCTGTCACGTCCAGAAAGCGATCCAGGTTAGATTGCGGAGGACGGCCAGAAGAACAGGCCAAGGAGGGCAGATTGATTCTTCCCGTCATGTCAGGCGTCCCTCCCAATCTGTGATCTGCTCCCCTTGCGCCTCTCTGGCCAATTGACTTTCCAGGATCTCCTCCTTGATAGTGCTTCGCCTGTTGTTGCCGCGGATAATGAGGCGTGCTTCTACCTTGAAGCTGCCAACGAGGCTTCTCGACATGGTGCTCGTCTTGTAAGAAACACTCGCCACTAGTAACCCTCGGCAACGCTGGACCAACCATGGATTCCAACTTTCCCTCTGCGTTTGCTATTTAACAAAACCTCAAATGCACACCAACACCAAATCTGCAGTATGGCCACAGTACTTCGCTCTCCTGCTCGAATATCTTTCTCGCTTCCGAAACTCAACCTGAAGAAATGCAAACCTAACACGAAACTCCGATGTAGATGTGTGATATTACCTACTACTACAACAAGGCTCCATACTTCAAAGCCAAAAAATCGGTCTCTGAGCAATGCTACTCTGCAGAAGTCAAGTCCTCCCCAAAAGCTTAACCGAATGCGAATCTCGTACTGTTCGCGACCTCCCAAGGCACAGAAAAGTCTCCCTCCGGGAACAGAGAAGCTCTGTCACGAACGAAACACTCCTATAATCACACTGACTGGAAAAGAAACGCTATTATTTGCAGAGTACAAACGCGACCGCCTCGGAAGAAGCTACAAAGAACCGAATAGCCACTGGAACTCGATTCGCCTGCTTACCGATAAAAAGCAAACAAAATCATTCCAAAGAATTACAATCTAAACCCCGATACTGGCTATATCGACGAATCTGGTCAAAATTTCCTCTACACTGATGCCAAGCCCAGAATGCGAGCTGCGATCAATCCCCGCACGCAACGTGTTCCTGCTTCCCAAGAGAAAAGGAGTTCTCCAACGACGGCTTCAACCCAAACTCCTCGTCCTCCACGGAACAAACTCCCACAACAGACGTCGTCAATCCACAGAGAGAAGTCTCTTCCGCAAGCTACGTTCAAAGGTCTCGTCCGGCTACGCGCAGCAAGAGTGGAACAACAAAAAAAAAAACAGTCTTCCCGAACCTTCCTACACACCAATAGGCGCTCCTCCACAAAAAAAAATAGTTGCTTCTTCACGGCTTCACAGCACACAAAAAGCTCGATTCAAAAGTCACCTTAGCGTTCGTCTCTCTCCGAGCAATGGCACGATTCTTTGACTCTGCAACAAACGAAAGAAGAAGAGAATTGGACACTGGAATGGACGCTGCAAGGGAGCACCATCTCCGTAGTTAGAGGGGGGTGGGGACGACGACGAAGACGACGAAGACGACGAAGACAACGAAGACGACGACGACGACGACGACGGTGCAGCGGCCGCAAGGCCATGTGTCGTCCCTCCCCCTTTTGGACCGCCGGTCGCCAACGGTAACCTAGCCGCCGCCTTCCTCTCCAGAGCCACGTTCGTTGGTCGCAAGCGGGACACCGTTCCGCGACCTTCGGTCGCCCAGATCTGTCCCCATCCCCCCCCCGCCTCCCCGAGAATCCTCCTGACGGGCAGGCGGGACTCGCGAGGAGATGAATCACGGCACCGGTGACGGAAATTGCGGTCCCCGGGCGACCCGCGATGATATTCATTCATCCATTCCCCTTGCGGATGACTTTCGTCCGGTATGCGGCAAAGGGGGCCGGGGCTCGGAGCCACAAAAAGGATTGGCTTGTTGTCGCCTTGTGCCGTGGGAGTGGGGGCCCCTTGGTTGTGACTGTGTGTCTGGATATCCATTTGGGAAAATTCGGGGGTACCAAATTATCAACACTTTGCATTAGTGGCTGTGTGTTTCGTGGTCCAGCCATTGGGCGGGCTCCCCACGGCCCTGATAAGTCCTCTTCCTTCTTGGTGGGATCCCCTGGATTTCCTAGTATGGGCCTGTGCTTCTGGGCCACAACCCTGAAAGAATTTCAAAAACCCCCTTGTTTGGTGGGTGCATTTCTCTCACTTTTATAATAATAAGTTTTGGAAGCAATAAGGCTAGGGCACGGAAGTCAAAAGGGTAGGAAGGGGGGGGGGGGGTACTAACACCCAAAATCGCACCCTCCCTTTTGAAGAAAAATCGCCATTGTCACCCCAGGTGCATCTCCGAAATCAACATGTATGTAGGTTGAAGAAATGGTTTTTTTAAGAACATCTACCAAAAGAAATTGACCAAGCTTCGTAACTTCTGTATACGGTATAAAAATGCCACGGTCTAGAGTGTGTTGGAACCTCCTTTGAGTTGCCATAAAGATGCGGTATCAAAATGTCGTCGTCTTGTTTAGTGCATTGGAACCTCCTTTCAAGTTGCCATTGAGATATGATATTTAAATGTTGGGACGTTTAGTGCGTTGGAACCTCCTTCAAGTTGCCAACAACATGGGGTATCCAAATGTCATGGTCTATTTAGTGCAATGGAACCTCCTTTGAGATTGCCAATAAGATATTGTATCCAAATTTACGATGTTTTGGTGTGTTCAGATTTGGTTGGAGTTACCAATAAGATGTGGTATCCAAATGTCTCAATTTTTTAGTGCATTCGAACTTCTATTGAGTTTCCAACAAGATGTGGTATCCAATGTTGCAATGTTTGGTGTATTCAAACTTCCTTTCCTATATCAACAAGATGCGGAATCCAAATATCATGATGTTTTGTGTATTCAAGATGTGTTTTGAATTACCAACAAGATGTAGTATCCAAATCCCACAATGTTTTGGTGTGTTCAGACATGTTTTGAGTTACTATTAAGATGAGGTATCCAAATGTCGTGATGTTTTAGTGCATTCAAACCTGTTTTAAGTTACCAACAAGATGCAATATCCAAATATTGTGATATCCGATAAGATATTGTATCCAAATGTTGCGATGTTTTGGTGTATCCAAACCTCTTTCAAATTACCAACAAGATGCAGTATCCAAATGTCGTGATGCTCTGATGCGTTTAGACTGATTTTGAGTTACCAACAAGATGCGATATCAAAATGTCATGGTCTATGGTACGCTGGAACCTCCTTTTCGGTTGCCAATAAAACACTGTATCCAAATGTTGCAATATTTTGGTGCAATCAAACCACTTTTGAGCTACCAACAAGATGTGGTATCCAAGTGTTGTGATGTTTGGTGTATTCAAACCTCTTTTGAATTACCAACGAGATGTGGTATCCAAATGTCACAATGCTTTGATGCATTAGATTGATTTTGAGTTACCAACAAGATGCGGTATCAAAATGTCGTGGTCTGTGGTACATTGGAACCTCCTTTCCGGTTGACAATAAAATATTGTATCCAAATGTTGCAATATTTTGGTGCAATCAAACCACTTTTGAGCTACCAACAAGATGTAGTATCCAAGTGTTGTGATGTTTGGTGTATTCAAACCTCTTTTGAGTTACCAACGAGATGTGGTATCCAAATGTCATGGTCTGTGGTACATTGGAACCTCCTTTCCGGTTGACAATAAAATATTGTATCCAAATGTTGCGATGTTTTGGTGTATCCAAACCTCTTTCAAATTACCAACAAGATGTGGTATCCAAATGTCGCAATGCTTTGATGCGTTCAAACAAGATGCGGTATCAAAATGTCGTGGTCTGTGGAACCTCCTTTCCGGTTGCCAATAAAACATTGTATCCAAATGTCGTAATATTTTGGTAAATTCAAACCACTTTTGAGCTACCAACAAGATGTGGTATCCAAGTGTCGTGATGTTTGGCATATTCAAACCTCTTTTGAATTACCAACAAGATGCAATATCAAAATGTTGCGATGCTTTGATGCGTTCATATCTAGTTTGAGTTACCAACAAGATGCAATATCCAAATGTTGTGATGTTTTTGTGTGTTCAAACCTGTTTTGAATTACCAACAAGGTACAGTATCAAAATGTCATGGTTTGTAGTACATTGGACCCCCCTTTCAAGTTGCCAATAAGATATTGTATCCAAATGTCCCAATGTTTTGGTGCATTCAAACCTCTTTTGAATTACCAACAAATTATAATTTGAAGACATACTTCTAATTCAATTCTTTTTTGTTTGTAGAAATCATTCTATAATTCTTCAAATAGTCTTGCATGCCTAGTGGGTCATTTTGGTATAATTTTTGAGTAGTTTGGTTTACAAAAACAAATTCTTACATTGAAATTGATAATTTGCAGCAATGTATGTGCAACATTTCTATTTATAACAAAATCATATGATGGAATGTTGTAGCCAAAGATTAAATTAGTTAAGAATATTTAAAAAAATATGAGTCACATTATTGCAAATTATTTTCATAAACATTTTTTTTATCAAGAATAGGAAAGAGATGTCAAAAAACAGTCAAAGTGGTGAATTCAATTTTCTAAAAAATACTAATTATTCGTTGCAAATGTTGCAATCTTGTTATTTATCTACAATTTTCTAACTTCAATTTTGCTTTGATTTCTTCCAATTAATAATTCAATACAATGCATGTTACTTATCTCCTAAGATTATATTCATATGTAAAAATCATAATATTCAATTAAATCACTCATTCAAGATGATTCAACAATCTTATGGAGGTTAAAAGATTGAAATTGATTTATAGCAATTTTTCTTTACTTTTTTTTTCAACAAGAAAAGAGTGACTTTGGTTCCTTTTTAGGCGTGGTATGAATCAATGGTTTGTTTATTAGAGATTTTTCACCAAAATTCTAAGATAATAGATTTCACTAGAAAAATTTACTCTAGAAATGAGTGTATTTGATGATTCAATAGAATGTCCTATAAAATATTAGACTAGTGAGACTTCTACAATTTACATAAAATTTTTAATTGAAGATTAGTATTCATAAACATGAAGTATAAACATAGGAAGATGAAAGTAGATTGTATTTCAAAACTCTTACAAATGTGTTGCACTCTTTTGACCTTTAAAACACATATTATGCACACATAGAGGAGCAATTAGTATGATGTGATATGGTATATTTCATTGAATCATCAAATAACTATACTCGTTTCTAAAAGGCATTAGTTGAAACTCAAAAAAGAATAGGAATGAATTGATTTAAGGTTTCCATCATCATCATCTCCATCCATTGAGTTTATGAAATGGTAATTTAGCATCCCAATTTCAATCCTTTCAAACTCACATGCTCCTATGTGCAATTGAGGAATGAATATTCAATCCACCTATTATTGATAATGGGAATAGAATGAATATGGTAAAAAAGTTATTGTATGGTATATAATTTTCATTGATCTTCAAGCAACTCAATTTTTTTTTAAATCATTTTTTTAAGAAATAAAAAATTTGAAATTGGTTATGTAGATTTATATGTATATGAAAAGCTTTGACTCACCCTATTTTGATTAATGAGATGAAAGTTTTGAGGAGTTTTAGTTTGCAAATAGTTATGGATTCTCTACTCAAAAATAAACTTTGAAGTCCTTTATTTAATTCAATTTTCAATATTTTTCAAAAAAATAAAAACATTGAATGTAGATTGTTTATTATAGCATGACATCCTTCGGAATTGGCATTTTTCAATTCCATAAATAAATTCATGACAATTTTGAATTTTGAATCATTCTCTACTTTTTTCCACTTACTATTTTGTAGCCAACTTGCCTTCAAGAATGAATTCAAAGAATAACCACCATTTTGGACATTTTTCATACGAATGTGACATTGTGAAGTATAGCTTGCCCAACTTTTTGAAGGGCCAAAAAAAAGATTTTGGTTAATTCAAATGCTAATATCTTGCAATCCACATAGTGGAAATTTCTAGAATTTTTTCCACATCTTTTGAAACCAATGTACTACCAGATCACATGGTTATATATGTTCAATTTTATTTCTTCTAAAATTTGGTACTTGTACTAGAAATGGCAATTTTGGAGTGGTTTTGGTAAAAACATAGTAAAAAACCTTTGAAGGTTAAGTATGTGTGTTTGAATTATGGATGATCCTATTGTCGATTATGCGCGCTTTAGTAAAATGTACTTCATAAGTGAATAGCTCTTCATTTTATAGTTTAAGTTTTCTACTTTTAATTTAGCATTGCTTTTCTTCAAATTGCTAAAAACTCAAATTATTCCTTCATCTAAAATTATTGTAAGTTTAGAATTTAGGGAAGCTACCTTAGCGCCTTAAGTCCTAAGTCCTATCTTTCATCAATATCCACTCAAAATCACTCAAAATTGTTGTTTCTATTGCAAAGTGTTATTTTTATTTTTTATTTTTTTTCTCCATATTTAACCATAGGATATTGCACTAAAATAGTATAAAAATGCATGGAATTTTTTTTAAGAAACTTTGGTTGCATAGATTGCAAGATATTTGTGCTTAAAACATAGAAAACATATTTTTTTGCACTTTAATTGTCTAGATTTTAAGATTTTGAATCTTCTTATCTTTAAATTTTTGCACTACAAAGTTTGAATTGTTTATGTTGAAGAATTAAGCTGAAAATCTACGAGGAAAAATAGGTTTGAATTTGATTTTCATCCTTTAAAAATTTGAGAAACAAAAATAGGTATGAGATATAAAGAAATTCTAAATCACTAGTAGCTCTAAGATGGAAATGAAACGCACTAATCCCAACAATGAAATTGTTCTAAAAAACATACTAAACCACGTAGAATTTTTTTTTCTTAAAATTGAGATAAAAATCAAATCCAATATATTATTTTTTCAAGAAGACAAGGAGATGCTATAATTGCCTACAAAACAAGAAGCTTTATAACTTTCACATCACTAATGTAAGTAGAATGAATAAAAGCTTTCTACATAGGCCAAAATATAATATTCAAAAAGAAAAGAAAATTGCACCAAAAATTGCAATTATAGGAACCTAACTCAAACGTTCAAGTATCCCTTGGGAGGACTTTCAGATTTAGCAAAGTACCCTATGAAGGTTTAGTTGTATTTTTCTTGGAATTTGAAGATTTTAACAACAGAGGGAGGTCTATAGAGCACTCAGACTCTAAACAATCCACCTCCTGAAATATACACTATTTGTACCTATATCTTTCTTTATTGTACCAACAATGTACAAAGAGTGTACATTTCAGGAGGTGGACGCTTTTAGTGACCACCATGTTTCATCTTCAAAAATTCATAACTAATTCCACAAAGGTCCAAAAAATATGAAACGACTTGGGTTAGATGCCAATTCCATTTTCCTTCCTACGAAAATTTACTAAAAATTTGTTGCAAGGAGTTCACCTTCCCCCCAAATGCAATGAGCTCTTTTAACTTAAAAGGTTGTTGTAAGAGCAGACTACTACTGTACCTCATCGTCCAGTGAGACGAGGCAATTTAAGAGTTTTTTCAAAAATAGTACTGTCTGGGTACAGCAAGTTTTTCCTTTTCTGGCAAAACCCAATAAAAGCAGGAATAGAAATAAAAGTAGAAATAAAGTAGAAATAAAAGTAGAAATAATAATCTATTCCAGAGCATGAATTCATGAACCCCTTGTGATGCAGATTCTGGAAGTGGTAAGGGTAGACTTTCTGGTGCAGGTTGCAATCATCTATTGGGTTAGGTTCAATCCTTGTCCTTTCCAACACATGTCTATGCTGGGAATTGAATGGCTTGAAACCCCTCAAGAGAGTCTGGTCTTAAATTGCCTTCAAGTGGGGAGCTAGGCTACTTGAAACAATTTTCAGTGAACTTTAATGGGAAGAAAAATGGAATTGGCATCTAACCCAAGTCGTTTCATATTTTTTGGACCTTTGTGGAATTAGTTATGAATTTTTGAAGTTGAAATGTAGTGGTCACGAAAAAAAAAGCAACCACCTATTGGCACATTGGAGAAATCAAATTGCATATTTGTGTCATGATCGCATTCAAAGCATAGGTGCTTTTAGAGCAAACTACTTTAATGACAAAAGTGACATGTTCTTGTGGCTTCCCCTCATTTGTGAGCCGCTCTTTGGTGGAATATATCAACTTTTCTTTGAAACAAAATTCATTTCTAGGAAATTTTAGCCAACCAATGGAATTGCTGCCACCTTGTATTGGATGCGAGGGGAGGTCACTGTATGGAGATTTTGTGTACGACATGCGGCGAAGTGATTCTTTGACCCCCTATTTACTTTGGAATATACTATAATTTCAACCTATAATTTTGAACTTTGATTAATAATGACTATTGATTTCTGTTGCCGAAAATTCCCAACTCAATGACATTTTAAATGACTGTTATGATAGGTTGAAAAATGAACTAAAATGGCATGTTTTTCATCTCAAATATTTATAGAGAATACATTTGAATGACCATTACATCAATATTCAAGAAAAATAAACCTTCAATAGAGAGTTATTTTTAGGATTTTTTTTGTTCATTTTTTAAGACATTTTTTTATGAAGTAAGTAAGGGGTCCAAAGTTATTTTCAGCTCTACAGTGTCTCTTTTTTCTTCAAAAATTTGTAACTAATTATAATCAATTTTAAATATCAATAATTCAAAATACAAACTTTCAAAGTAGAAAAACCTATTCAAATTTTTTTATTTTTAAAAAATTAAATTTTATGAAGTAAATAAGGGGTTCAAAATCTTTGCCTCACGTGGGTTGTGTAAATGCATAGAGTGACCTCCCCTTGATTGGATGCAAATTCAAGGAAAGGCAAAGTGTGCCCATTATGGTGATAGTCGTCACTAGAACTACTAATCTCATTTCAATGACCAATATGAGTTACAAACTCTACTAGAAATTGAAAAATGGGGGGAATGTTCTAAAGTTTCATGAAAAACATTTGTAAATGCCTCAATAAATGCTCGTTTCTTTCACGAAGTGCAAAGGCCTTCATTTTAAAATATTTCCACTTAGATATGCTTTTCGAAGTATACTACCCTATTTTTTTCTATTGAGCTAAGTAAAACTTCAAACTAAAATATCTAATAAATAGTGACTTTAAATAACTATTTCCTCAAAGTGTTCATTGTCAATATAAACTACAAGGTCCTATCATTACATTTCATCCAATTTTAAGAAATTTTTTAGCAAGTAAATTTCTCAAATTTAAAGCATTTTAAAATCTATTTCAAAGGTAGACCTTTGTAAGGTTTGAAGATGATAACATATGTCAAATCCAATTAAGTTTGTTATATTTTTAGATATAATCATTATCTCTTTACAAATTATTTATTTGTATTGATAAATAAATGAAAACAAATTACTTCAAGCTATAGCATTTAAGAAGAATTGTATTTTAAGTGGCTAAATTTGAAAAGGTCCTACAATTTTTTTTGGTCATATAGCATGTGAATTGAATAAAAAATTGTTGTTCTAAAAAGCTATAGTTCAAAATGACTTGAATTAGTCTTTGAAGAGAGCTTGTAGAAGACATACAAAGATTTAAAGCTCTTTAATTGTTGTCATGTGACAATGTCAAAATTGCTCAAATGTTGTTACATTTTTTTTATAGTCAACTCTTGAAATGGTTGGGTATTTTAATATCCTTAATACATTTGTGTTTGTCATGCTTGTAGAGTGTAATACTTGACATTCTCTTGAGATCTCAAAATATTGATATAGGCCTAAGTTTTGAAGTTGAAGTTGTTTCTATATGAATTTATAATTGGCTTAACTATAAGTTACATCACAAAGTCATCAACTTAAAGACAAAGACAAAAAGTGGTCATGCTTGATTGTACAAAGAAGCATGAAAGATCATCTTGAACCTTGATGGCCTTGAAATCAACTAATTTCTATATGCTTTGCATGGGTAGAAAGGTTAATATTGTTTCAATACTAAAGCTTTAATGATCCTTACACCACTATCAATGATTTCCAATTGTTTAAAATTATAAAATCTCAAAATTTAGGAATTAGTGGATTTTTAATTTTCAAAAAAATTTAAATTTAAATTTATAAATCATAAACTAATTATAATTTTGATCATTTATTAAATTTGGATATTCTAAATTTATAAATACCATATTTTTTAGATTTTTAAGGCAATATAGTTATTTCTATAAGATATTTTATATTTGACTAAGCTATAGCTATATAGAATGGTCAAGGTTTGCATTCCATGATGAATAATTATTTGCCCACAAAGGACCATTGTCTCTTTGGGGGACAAATTGGATTTTGGTAGGTACCTATGCTCTCAATTTTTGCCATGACGTTTTGAGTTTTTTTTTAAGATAGAAAAATTGATTGTCCTTGTGGAAATATATATACATATATTTTCCAATTGGTGCTCAAGGACAAAAATTATCCTCATATAAGCTCAAAACAAAGAAGATTGGGCAACAAAAAAAATGAAATTTTAATTATTTAATTATTTAATTATTTTTTCATAGATTATATTTTTGTCTAAATGGAAAGTTTTGGTTCATTTCATTTGGATAAGAAATACAAAAATTATGAACAATCTTGTTTTATGGGCAATCTTGGCATCTTTTTGAAAAAATAACTTGTAGGATTCATTTCTAAGTGCAATTTTATAATTTCTTTATTAAAAATAAGGTTATGCGTGGTTTAGTTTTCTTTTTAGAACAATTTCACCATTGGGATTAGTGCATTTTAATTCCATCTTAGAGATATTAATAATTTATATTTTTCTTCTATCTCGTATCTACTTCTATTTAAAACCTTTTATTAAGAATGAAAATTGAGTTTTTTTGAAATAATTTTTTTCCTAGACTCTCAATTCAATTTTCCATCATAAAGATTTAAAACTCAAAACTCTATAATGCAAAAATTATAAGTTAAAAAGGTTCAAAGTCAACAAAATCTAGTCCCGCAATGTGCAAATTTTTGTGTGTTCTTCACTTTAACATAGATATCTTGCAATTTGTGCAGTCAAAATTCATAACCACTAGTCATTTTAGCATGGTTCGCGCTAAAATGCCAGATTCATTCCCTCTACAGAAGTCAGAAATACACTTATTCTACACATTCTCATACTAGTTAGGTATAATATCCCATAGTTAAATGTGTAAAAAAAGAATTCAAAAAGAATTATATTCTTTGCAATAGAAGTGGCAGTTTGAAGTGTTTTTTGACAAAAGAAAAGGCCTTGGTCCTTTAGGGATTAATTCCTAAAGGATAGAAGGCCCATTTTGAGATTTTGTCTTTTCTAGAAGGTATGCCATTGTAAAGTCAAAAAAATGATTTCTTAATATTATCTTTAATGAAACATTTTTCATAATACAAGTTTTCTAGTGCACTAATTTGAATCCAATTTGAATAAATAGTTATAGGATTATGAAATTAATTGAAAATTCTTATCAATGTTTTTAGTGGGTAATAAAAATGAACTTGAAAAATTAAAAATGTTCTACACTTGTCTTGTTCATTTGCATAATGGATTAAAACCCTAAATACATAATTTCTAACATTGTAGGTATGTGTTTTCTTAAATTCTAGAATATATAATAAATTACATATATATACTTATTCATTTGCATTTGTTTTTATGTAATCACGATTGCAGAAATTTAGGAGCAACTCAATAAGTCAAATACCTCAAGGTCACCCTAAACTTAACAAATGTTTATGTGCAAGAGTTGGCTTCATATCAAAAATCATTAGGGATTTACAATTAAAATTTAATCATTACATTCTCCCCAAAACTACTCTCAAGTTGCCATTTTCTATTGCAAAGAGAATTTGTTTTAGATGCACCCCCCAAAAAAATTTATCCAACCCACAAATTTGCTTTATACTAGCTCAAGTATGCATTAATTTTTTAGGAATTTTGACTAAATAGATTGTAAGACATTAACCTTAAAAGTGAAAAAATAAACCCTTCTACTTGTTACATTCTCATACTAGTTACTTTCAGGAAATGGGGTCAATTTCACTGGTTGAAGACAATTTACCAAGTGAACACTTCTAATCTAGCCAATACATTTTTTTTCCTACAATCAACTCATCATCATGATTAATTATATTTGCACATAGCATTTTTTACGTATCTAAAGACTTGAAATTGATTGACAGCAAAACATGGAATTTTATGGATGGAATAAACAAGTGGCATGTCCTTTTGATGTTGATGACGTTTTGGCGCACTGCTGGAGATGTATATAGAATTCAATTTGTCACCATCAACTAACAAAAGGTGAAACATGGATCTTTGATTCTTTGTAGAAATGACTTTAGATCTTCTATCATCATCAACAATCAAAAGGTAAAGTCATGGTCGTTGGTTCCAAATTAGTTAAGAAGGATCCCGAAACCAAACTCCAAAAAAGGGCACAAGTTTTGACAAGTTCATGCAACTTACAAGAAAAAAAGAATTTCCCCTGCAGTGGAACAATTGGATAGCACTATTCTTGACAACTTTGACTTCATACTCTTGAACCTTGTTTTTTCTTCTAACAAATATGCACCTAGCATTTTCATGACCTGTAGAATTAAAATTCCAAGTAGATGAAGATGCTTTACAAGATAAAAGGTCCTTAAAAGTGCTCAGACTTGAAAATATCTTCTAACATAGAGGTACATTTGTTTTCTCATTACACCATCAATAAACAAATAGTGTACTTTTTAAGAGGTGGATGCTTCTAACTAATTCTACAAAGCTCCAAAACATATGAAACAACTTAAGTTAGATGCTAATTCCATTTTCCTCTTATGGAAAATGTACAGAAAAAAATTAATTTAAGGGGGGTCAATGCATTAACCTACATAGAATAGTGAAATTAGGTTGCCTTGTACTAATTTATTGACATTTGACACTTAATAATTATTTTTCATTACTATACAAGAATACATACTACTATTGGATTAGGTTTGTTGTAATTGGGACTCAAGAACCTCTGCGTGTATAAATGGAAATATCTATAAAAATGTCTATTGATTTTGATCGCTTATAAAGTAACTTTTTTAGCCCTTAAACAACAGACTAGTGACCACGAAAATCATCCATTTTAATACCGTAGGAATCATTGGTCAAAAAGAAAAATCCAAAAGCACTTATTGGAAGTCAAAACATTGTAGAAGAACTCCCTTTTTCACACAAAATTTTGAGGATGAATAGTTGCACTTCTATCCTACACTAAAAAAATTCCTTGTTATCCATCAAACGCCAAGCGTCCACCTTGACATTAATGCCTCGACATTTAAGCCTCGATGTTTAATCTTTGAAGAACAATGGGGTGACCTTGAAAATCATCATTTTTCATGACCGTGTGAAGCATTGGCTTAAAAAATTGCAAAAGCACTCATTACAAGACAAACTACTATGAAAGACTTCCCCTTTCCACACAAAATTCTGAGGATGAATACTTACACTTCTGTTTTATGAGGAGAAACTCTTTGTCATCCATCACACACCAAACATCTACCTTGACATTTTAAAAATTAAGGTAAGGCAACCTAATAGGTACAACAACCAAATTTCACTATTTTATATACCCAAACTACACAAAATAGTAAAATTAGATTGCCGTAACAATCAGGTTGCCTTACTCAGGAAATTGCCTCATGACTCACCACTTGTCCACATGGAGGCACAAGCAATTCTCTAAACCTGAGTCATGAACCAGTGCACCAAATGCGGTTTCTACATTACTGCATCCTTCTACAATAAGAGTACATATTTATATAGTGTAGTGAGGGGCAACCTAATTTCACTATTTTGTGTAAGTAATAATAATAACCAGCTCTTCAGCGGACCTCCTACCTTTCCCTTGGGCAGTCCACCTCCCCCTTATCACTTCAGCCGGTCGAATATGCCACGTGGCCCTGGGTTCGAATACGGACAAGAGGGGGGAACCGGGGATATTTGCGTTCCCAAGGATGACGCGGTATCAATCTCTAAATGACACTTGCCTAGGTCAGGGCCTAGGTACGGAAGGCTCCAGAAGGCCACCTGGAGGTTCGCACACAAAAAGGGGTTCATGCTATCAGGTGTTGTCACGTGGCGCTACGATTTTCTTTCGTGAAGCGTCTAGAACGGATGAGGTTTTGTGGCGTCTCGTCTACGTATTCTATCCAGGTAGGTTCCCTTTTGGGAAATGGATGAAGAACGGGACGGGTCGGGACGGGTCTCCCTCCGGCCGGACCGGGTTCCGTTGTGTCTGGGAGGAGGGTCCAGAAAGGGGCAAGGCTCTAAAATAAAAGGTTGGAGGTCCATAAATCGCCCACCTAAGAGCTGAAACTGAATTTTTTGGGGGAAGTGAAGCATCTTGAAATTAATTTTTTGAGTAGACTTTCCTTGAAAGGCAAGTGGAATTGGCATCTAACCCAAGTTGTTTGGAAATTTTTGGAGCTTTGTGGAATTTATTATGAAAAATTTGAAGTGGAAGTGGCATTGGGCTCTAAAATTGTCCACCTCCTAAATGTACATTGTTTGTACATTGCTGAAGGCTACAAAAAAACAACATGTACCAAATAGTGTACATTTGAGGAGGTGGGTGGTTTTAGAGCCTATGTGCTTTTAAACCCTCCCACCTTAGTTAACACATGGGTGGATATTGCTTTCTATAGTATGTACTCCTAATTTACGGAGGGAAACATGGATAGATAAGTGTGTGAGTAGCTCCTATTTTCAAAGGATTGTGTAGTTATTGTAGCTTCTACTAGACCCCGCTAGATATGAAAGAATGGAAGTCAACAGGGAAGTGGCAAAATTGACAATTTTTTTCCCTTTTTGGAACTGCTCCAATGGTATTAATTTTGATCATTCTATGAGCAATGTTGGTACAATTATGTCTATTGACTTCCTTTGTAGTCAATTCTAATAATGTTCTGTGATTGAAGTCCAGGAAATTCTCAACAAAAGATTTGTTAGAAGCAGTTTCTGTATAGTTGTAGGTTGAAGTCTTTGCCTTTGGTTGGATAGAGGTTGCGTTTCAATTCCTTTTGCAGGGATCAAATTGCTATATAGTAATAATTATGATTTTTTTGGTGAAAAATCATGATGACGTGTATCTTTGTCTGAAATGACAACGGAATTGACGTAGAAGTGGTTTCTTTTACTATCAGACAAATCCAATTAAAGAAATATCCTTCGTTGCAAAGAAAACTAACAAGAAAGACACCAAACCATCATTAGAAAAAAATCAAAGCCAAACAAAATTCATGAATTGGGGCCATAACTTCTTTCTATTAAAATTTCATACCACATGCCCAGATCAATTGGAATTAAATGGAAGTTGGTGATTAAAAAATTGGACACGGAGCAATGAGAATAAAGTTAAAGAAAGATTGGCTATTGGATTTTTGATAAGTGATCTCAAATCATACCTATTGATGTGATGGAATTAAATGCTCATGTCAAAATCATGCAATTGATGCTTTTAGGGATTAAATAAAATACCCAATCGAAAAAGCCTACCTCACAGAGTTCGAACTCCTTTTTATAGGAATTTATTTTTATAACAAAGAAAAATAAAATCCTACTTACAGTAGGGTACAAGCCCGTCTTACAATATAAATTTGAAATGGATAGTCTTCTCTTATTTTGTAGTAGCTAATTTTGAGTTTTCCAAGTTCTTTCAACTAATTTGGTGTCTTTTAGGTCAAATATGTATTTCAATTGGTCAAAATTTAATCATTTTGTTGTAAATGATAAGTACATGTGTTTCCCTCAATAATTTATAATTTGAATTATAATTTATTTTCTAATAAATTTTAGGGTTAGGGATGGAGCTAGAGGTAAGACAGTTGGTCAACACAATTCCACTATATATGCTTAAGCAAGGATTCCAAATTCTCAAAGCTTAGCAAAAGGACGAGAAGATGAAGAGGGAGAAGAAAAAAAAGATGCCATCAATGGTTGATTGACAAGAAAATTTTGCAATATTTGACCTACCTCAACCCTCAAGTTTTGGCAGCCAAACAAATTCATTTTCCATTTCAAATGAACTACACCAATTTCCACCTTTCATGGCTCTTCTATCAACATACAACCAACATGAATTATGACAATAAGGAAGCCATTGAATTTTTTTGAGAGCTTGAAATGATTTTATTGATGAATTGTGGCCCTTCCTCCAATGAAGAATACCCCTAAAGAACTCCACTAGAAAAGAATACCATACAAGCTCTACACGCCACGTCTTCTTCTTCGCAAACAAAAGAAAATGAGAATTCCAAATTCCAAATTCAAATTTGTCAGCAAGAAAGAACAAAGTACAATATAATAAGGTCACTGAGCCCATTGCAAGCCAATTAAGGTCAAGATCGTGAAAGAAAATAATAAGTAGACAATGATTCAAAATAGTAAATTGTTAACCATTTATTTATGGACTTGAAAATGCCAATCCCAATGGTTGTAATGTCATAATAAACAATCTATGCCTAAGGTTTTTATTTTTATTTTTTAAAATATTGAAAATTGAGTTAAATTCAAGACTTCAAAGTTTATTTCAGACTAGAAATTCCATAACTACCCGCAAACTAAAACTCCTCATAACTTTCATATCATAATGGAATGGAATGACTCAAAGCTTTTTTGTACATATAAATCTAAAGAACCAATTTCAAATTTTTATTTTTTTATAAAAATAGATTTTCCAAAAAAGTGTTTTTAGCTACCAATGTTGCTCGCCGATCGTTGAAATCTACATATCATACAATAACTTTTTAACCATGCAGTCAAAAGTTATGAAATTTTTTGGGCCTTAAAGCTACTCCTTAGATACATGTTGTGTGAAAATTTCAAAGAAAAAAAACAATTCATTCGGAGTGAGTTGCCCAAAATCGCTATGTTGCCAAAAAAACCACAATTTAGGGCTTTAGGGATTAAGGTAGGAGGCTCTAAAATCACACAATCTTTAAAATCGCCCACCTCTTTAGATGCACACTATTTGTACATGTTGCTTTTTCATAACCTTCAACAATGCACAATAATATACATTTCAGGAGGTGGAGCCATGTGCCACTTCAACTTCAAAATTTTGTAACTGATTCCACAAAGCTCCAAAGAATATGAAACGACTTGGGTTATATGCCAATTCCATTTGTCTTCCAAGGTAAATTTATTGAAAAATTCATTTCTAGAACTAAGCTTCACCTCCCTAAAATTTAGTTTTAGCTCTTAAATGCGTGATTTATGGACCTCCTACCTTAGGGGCACTAGTGTGAAGCCTCCAAAGGCCAAGCCCCAAGTCCAAACCCTTGGCAATGAACTCCCATGGCCTCTCAACTTGGACAACCATAGTATGAAGCCTCCAAAGGCCAAGCCAAAGTCCAAACTCTTAGCAATTTAACAATTGAGGTCTTGTCATAAATCAACAACCTCTCATCCATAGTTTGGACTTTCATTTCTAGTCCAACCCAAACTTTGTTTTAGAGTCCACTCCATGTAAGCGATTTATTGCCATGCAGATACTTGGAGGGCACTCTGTGAAGGATTGAGAGGCCAAACTCTCGGTTCCTTGAAATTCGTTTGGTAAAACTCACATCCTCTCAACCTTCGGTCATAGTGCAAAGTAACCCACATACGAAGGTAGAGTAGCCAACCCATTTCCAACCTACAGACTCCCTTGTTTCTATGAAGTTGTGGTGTGGTTCAAGGAGTAGTTGTGGCACATCATGATTGGCTACAAGGCTCTCCATATTGCAACCAATCCTACGTCAATTTTGCAATCAGCCTATGATTAGAAACAGAAAGGTCTATACGACCATTACAGATCAAAGAGAATGTTCTATTAAAAAAAATTCATAGTAATTACGCTTCATGTAATAAAATTCTGAAAAAATATGCAATCCTTCCAAACTCTATTTCTGCACATGGGAAAAAAAATTCCGCACTCCAAAAATTGGCGCTCCGAATATGTGGAATCGCTTAAGTGGTTGCTGCTGCGTGGAGAGACAAGTGCCTTGGCCCTTTGGCTTGGCTCTTCCTTCAACGTTGCGCAGAGCTGACCCATTGTTTGTAAAAGTTGAGCTGGGGTGGGTAGGTGCTCAGTTGCTCAAGTACAGGTGGTGGCTTTTTTTTTTTTTTTTAAATTTTTTTATGGAGAGTTTTTTTTTTAAATTTTTTTATGGAGAGGAACAAGGCCGCCTGCCAGTTGATGGGCACAAATTAAGTTTAAGTGAGTGTGGGAGGCCATCAGCAATAATAAGTTGGGAGGACGCAAACTCCAACACAAGCTTTTAATTTTGTCATAAGGGGAGGGAAGTACAAGGGACCATGACTGCCAGACTCCTCCGACCCTTGGAGATCAAGGGAGGGTGGGTTTTTCATTCTCCTCTCGGTGCATGCCTTGGATGGAGGCGCCCCATGTTGCCCCCATGTTAAAGTAAAACGAGCCCATGAAGGTAGTGTGCTCTAAAAAGTGACCATTTAAGGGATGGTCCGCCTTGTTCATAGGTTTTCGTGGATGGGAATAGTTTTTAGATGGAACCTAACGCAAGTGGTTTTGTATTTTTTCAAGCATTTTTGAATTACTTGTGAATTTTTGAAGATTTGGGGGTATAGGCACTTGTTTGTGACCATAGGTCTCCTAAAATTTGTCCACGTGCAACTTGTAAAGAGATGTGTGAAAATTAAAGACAATGATTAGCTCTTATAATAGAAAACGATTTTTTTTCAATTTGTTCAATTGTTAAAGTCGTCCATTCGAGGGTCACTTTTCATCTCTATTCTCCAACACAAAAAATAGGGGTAATTTGAAGGAAAGGGGTGGTTTTAGAGCACACTACTTTATAGGTAGAATGATTGATGTACCCACATGGCATTTAGTTGCGGAATATTTTTAGAAATGTGAGAAATAGTGAGAACAATTCAAGGCATATTTTTTGACCAAGTGTGATTTTGTTATGAATTTTTTGAAGTTGGCGTGTTGACCAATTGGTCCAAAAGAGTCTCTAGACTATACCAATACCAATAACATGTGTATATGTAATGATTAGATTAGTACTTACTTAAAGTGGTCACAATGTTTTCTAAAACGACTACTTCATTAAGGTAAAAAAAATCCATCTATATGATGGGGTTTGCATTCAAAAGGAGGAAGTTCCTATTGCCATCACCAATCATGCTATTATCATCACCTATATATTGATTGAACTCAACCTAATGTAGGTCAACTCTCATTTATTGAAAAAAACTTGCCAAGGGTTGATGCAAGGCATTGATGAATCATTCCTCAGGTATTTAGAATGGATCATTTGCCTAGAATGTGGTGGCTTACCTCAATGCTCCGAACATATTGAATAAAATTTGCCAAGGATTGATGTAAGGCATTGATGAATCATTTCTCATGTATTTAGAATGGATCATTTGCCTAGAATGTGGTGGCTTACCTCAATGCTCCAAATTGCAATGCCAACTCCTTTAACCCAATGCATGCCATAATACGGGACCTAAATACAATTTTTTGTTTAGAACCAAATTTTGTGTTTAGAACCTCAACAACTAAATACCAATTTGGACTGAAATGTTTACCTCCATATATTTCCAAATTGGTGATTAAATCACCATTGTACAATTTAACTTTGTTCACAATATTTTCAACTAACTTTACATTCACTACATCTCAACGTTCCATATTAACACACCATTCACATCAATCAATATCACTCTCCAATTTGGTCTTCAAAATAGCCTCACAAACTTTATCTATTATCAACACACTTTCTTCCTTAATTCACACTGACACTTTTCATCTTCCAAACATCTCAACTAGGACATAACCATCACACACAATCAAACATTACCTACTTGGACACAAATACAAAAGCAACAAAAGCATACATGGCTCAAACTGGCCGGGACTCACATTGAATTCTCTTCAATAGTGGGTAAAGAAAATGATTTTAAAACGAACCTAATGGGAACCTAATAGGAATCATTTGGTGGTTACTAGAAGGGAAGATGACGACCTAACTACCATCAACTACCAAATTGAAACTCAAATTTAAATTTACTACCTATTGACAACTCTATACCAAATTGGATAGCACACTTCACATTCCGATTAGGACATACAACCAACAACTTAGCAAAACCATCCCAACACCCTATTAGACATTCATCCACTACACCACTAAAAAGATTCCAAATTGAATTGAATAGCTTAACAAAATGACCCAATTGGATTCTCAAATTAAGAACAAATTGCCAAATTGAGGTAAAACATCCAAAATTCTCACCAAAAATAGTAAAAAAAATCCTATTTGGTTATCTACAATTTGTTTTTGCAACCTATCATTACTATAGATGTGGATGTGGATGTGGATGTCAAACTTTCTTTTAAAAAAAATAGCTATATTAGGCTACAATAGTGAATTATGTGACTTTTAGAATACTTTTAGGGGTGATTGCAAGAAATGCTTATATTATTTTGCATCCCACTTTGTAGGAAAATATATTTTTGGCCATAATATTAGCATTATACCTTTGAAGGATGCAAAATTCTTATCCAAGGTACATAAATATACATTAGGATTTCTTTTCATATTTATCAAAAATAATTTACTACTTTTGAAGTACTCTAAATTGAATGTCATTCAAACCATTTGGGGGATTTTAGTTCATATTTGGATCCCAAAAAATGGATAAAAAGCTAATAATTGGTATTTAAGGTTACCTACAAGGCTTACTTGAATTGTTCGAATGGTTTTTTATAAATAATATTTCTCCCTCATGCACGTAAGTTCGAAGTGAATTGTCTTTGTATCAACCTAAGGATTGTTAAATTCTTTTTCATCAAGATTCAACTAGTTTATTAGAATCACTTTTAGGTTGAAAATATTTCATCTTTTGTTTTGTTTTTTGACAAATTTTTCTATTTTCTAAAAATATAAACATAAAATATCTATTATCTTGAAAACTTTAATTTATCTATTATTGTGTATAAATTTTTGAGAATATTATTTTTAGAGCCAAATTTTTTATGAGTGATTATTTTCATCATCTTAATTACACTATACATTTTTCTTGATTTTAAAATATCTTTTCTAAAAGTTTTTTTCCCTAGTGCAAAAGTAAAATGCAATTGTTTCTTGCAATCACCCTTAGTATCTAATACTTGAAATCTTCATGTGACTCTTTTGAGCAATGTATGCAATTTTCTAAAGTAACCTAATAATTCCTTAGTGTTTCTTAGAAGTTTGAAGATTTCCATGGAGAAACTTCAAAAGACAATTAAAATATATCACATTGAAAGCAAGATGAAGAAAACCTCAATCTTGCTAAAAAAATCTTTAAAAATTATATTTATTTTGTGATTTTTTGTACAATATTCATATTAGTCTTATAAAACTCTAATTATTTTCTTGGTCTTGCTACATGTTTGGTCTTAATTGTTTTTGTTTTGAACATTAATTTTTTGTCCTTAAAAAATGATTTTTTTCCCTTGAGATTTATTTCATTTTCAATTGGTGCCTAATAGCCAAACTTATGTTATCTGGTGCTAGAAAGCTCAAGCCACTGTAGGAGGAAAAAAATAATGAAATTATATCTATAGTTCAATATATATGTTAAGATTATTCAAAGTCTCTTGGTGGAAAAATCAATATTTTAGCTTTAACCCCTAAAGTCCCATTGTCCCTACGAGGGACAAAATGGATTTTGGGCAGGCTTGTATGATCTCAATTTTCTTGAATTTTCTTGAAACTTTCCCATAAGATAGAAAAGCTTATGAGCTTTCCGGGAATATAATTTTTATTTCAATCGGTGCATGGGAGCAAAAGTTATGCCATAATAACCTCAAATGGGGGAGACCGGGCAGCAAAAAAAATCCACAAAAATTTGAAATAAATATTTTAATATTTTTTTCTTGTAGATTATAATTTTTTGTAAATGGAAAGATTTGATTCATTCCATTTGGATTAGAGATGTGAAAGTTATGGAGCTTCTTGTTTTGCGGGCAATCATAGCAACTTCTTCAAAGAAATTCATTTTTTTCATTTGAATGCTAATATCTTTCAATCTATACAGTCAAAAATCACAAAAAAAACTACCACGTGATTTAAGACAAGGTCCTATGGTCAGATTTTTAAGAATTTTTTTTTTTTTTTTTTTTTTTTTGTAGATGAATGTAGCAAAAGTGGTAGTTTAAAGTGGTTTTGACACCAAAATGGCCTTGGGACTTTAGGGGTTAATGCTAGTATCATATTATATTCTTGAACAAGAAGGCTAGGATCATTCCTTTTAAAATAATACTATTGAAAGAAGATCATGGGCTTTATAATCAAGAACAATATTCTTTCTTACTACCAAATCTAGCACAACAATTGAACATATACAATTTCATGTGATATTTCATTTTTTAAGATTGGATTCTTTTTTAAGGTTAGTGTATAATAATAGAATGAATTGTGATTGCATATTTTTTGTTTCGATATGAAAATTTACAAAGCCAATGCCATGACACTAGGTGATTAGTGTAAAAAATTCATGAACATTGAATATTTGATTCCAAATTTTAAGTTCAAAATTTTTATCACAAAGATGCAATAAACCTCTCTAGCATTATTGTGGTGAGTCCCTTCTATTACAATAAAGAATTATCATGGTAAAAAAATCCTTTCAATTCAATTATATGTGGTGTAGCTCTAAGAAGATTGTACATTAGTAAAGCATCCATCTAAATTCCAAAATATTATAGCTAAAAATTCACTTTGGCAAACATATTGTTGAATTTGTTGTACATCTGTAGGTAAAGTGGAGAACCCCATTACCTTTTACAACTTTAGATGCAACCAATGAGATTTGAAGCATTATGTATTTTTTGATATTCAATCAAAGGTAGTCTAAAGTAAGTAGTGTTGTTTGTATAACTGATATGAACTCCAAATATTTGAGTTTATTAATATAACCTTGAAAATTCTCAAATCAATTTGCTAATAAGTATCTTGATCTCTAATAATTATTTGATTGAGGTGAGATACTTTGCACTCATTTATCCTATCAATGCATATAAGGTGGAGCCACCCATAATTGATAACTTAAGTTATAACCGACATGATCTGCAATAATATTTGGCAAAACAAACATTTATTAAACTGCAAACATAGAAATGGCATGGGTAGCAAAAGATTTGGTGAATTTATAGCTTGAATTGAAATTACCATGAATTATGAAAGCCTGAAGTTGGACTCAACCCATGTCCAATGACTAGAGTCTTACAATATTGATCACTAGGAGAGTACTTGTAGGTAACTCTTGCACACAAAAGGAAATATAGGTGTCAAGACCACAGTGGTTCTAGAATCCTAGTTTCTTTGAATTCAAAATTAACGCAAATGAGTCCCACCTTCTTCTAGATTTAAGAGATCCTACTAATAGCCTACGGTGTAGTGGCTAGTAATTGGTGGCTCCACCTTAACACTAACTATCCAAACCATAATTTATCACACATGGTTCAATTGTTATGAAGTTCAACTAATTTCTACAAAAAAAAATGTTACACGAGGAAACATGCATGACACAGGAAACAAACGGGAGTAGGATGAAAACGCAAGTTTGGGGGGATAAAAGTAAAATCTTGCCCCCTATTATGTGCCACGTTCAAGTATGTTCTAGACCTCTCTATGCTAATTTTGGGATCTCTGATTGCAAGTGTGAATTCAAAATTTGCAAATTTTTTTCATATGTGAAAAATAAAAAAATTCTTGTGCTTCCCCCCGGGGTAAAATTCCTGTGTTTTCACCCTGCTGGTCCCACTTTGTGGGGCAGGGTTTATCATCCTGCAGGAAACAGTGCCTAAAATCAAAGTGAGGTTGGTAATAAAATTATGTCATCCTGGCTGTGTAAAATTAAAACATGCGTCACCTCAAGTGAAATATTTTAGCTGGAATTAACAAGATATCGATTGAGAGAGTGCCTTAGACTTTCATTGTAAATATTTATTTTCGACAACGCTCTTCATCTGTGGGGGTAGCCCTCAACGATGAGTACTGTAGTACTGACGTGGCACGTGACGGTTTGGCCGAGCGGTCTAAGGCGCTGGATTTAGGCTCCAGTCCGAAAGGGCGTGGGTTCAAATCCCACAGCCGTCAAATTACCCTTCAATTACTCCTAGAAAGGTATTGAAATTACCGGTAAAATTTTACTCCTTAAAGGTATTATAATTACCGGAAATTTTTTATTTCACCTCAATTATCTCATAAGGGTATTATTTACCATTAATTAGTTAATTTTTAGTCAAGTGTACTCATTTGAGATAATAATATATAATTATTCTTTTGTATAATAAAACTATACTATAGATAGAACCTCTCCTAGTGTATGGTGTTGGGACTATATACTAAAAGAGGTTTATGCATGTTAAAGAGGTGTAATGAATGGTCATCTAACAAATGTCAACTTCTAATATTACTTTTCAAGAATAATATCCTTCAAACTAGGCCCACCTATAAAATCTATTATTGAAAGATATGCACAAAGAGAGGTTCTACGTGTATCATAGAATGTGACCATTTCAGAACCTTGAAATTGTGACCATTTTTTGATAGAAATTGAGACTATTGTAGATGAGTAAGATTACCATTATGAATGAATTCATGCTATGATTGATTTGGAGATGGCATTCTAAGTTTTAAAATTTTCACTTCAAAAAACTTATAAAAATTGATTCAACTTCGTATCTCTCAATTTGCATGTTATTTCTCCTTCTACGAAAAAGTAAAATCAATCAATTTCTCTCTTAATCCTTCAATGGAGGCAAATCATAAATTTTGACCACAATTCGGTGGTTCACCTTACTTTTTGCAATGTTGATCATTTGTGAGTTGTAACAAAGAATGGAGACTCTTACAACCACTTTGGGATAAAGATATGTAAATGAGGGGGTCTTTATAAAAAGTTCTCGGGCATATACATTAATAGAGGTACACTTTGTTTTCTCATTGCACTAGCAATGTATAAATAATATATATTTCAAGAATAGATGCTTTTAGTAACTTCTACATTTCAAATTCAAAATTCAAAATTTATTTTATGAAACTCCAAAAGATTTGGATTAAACGTCATTCCATTTGTCTTTCAAGGAAAATTCACTAAGAATTAATTTCAAAAAGTCTAACCTCCCCAAATTAATTTTCAACTCTTAATCCCAAAGGGATGCACATGGCACACAATAAGTGTCCAATGGATGATAGGTAATCCTTCTATGTAGGACAAAAGTGTAGATGTTTATCTTTAGAGTTTTGTGTGGCCAAAGAGAGGTCTTACACAATAGTTTGACCTCTAATGAATGCATTTTTTTTTAAGCAAATGATTCACATGGTATCCAAAAGGATGATTTCTATAGTGAATAGCCCGTCCTTTGGGGATGAAATGGACATATTTTGAACTTCCTACCTTAATTCTTGAATGATACAACAGATGTTTATTGTCTAATGGATGACAGAGACTTCTTCCATGTAAGACAAAAGTGTACATATTCAACATTCCTTTGAATTTTGTGAAGAAAATGAAGGTCTTGCCCAATAATCTTAGTTTGACCTCAAATAAATGCTCTAACTTGGATTTTTTTCAACAAATGATTTACATGGTACCCCGAAAGGATGATTTCCATAGTAACCAATCCATTCTTCTAGGATGAAATAGATGCTTTCTGAACTTCCTACCTTAACCTTCAAATGATGCAATGGATGTTTGATTGTCCAAAGGATGACAATGAATTCTTCTATGTAAGACAAAAGTGCACATATCCCTCATTCTTTGAAATCTTGTGTAGTCAAAGGGAAGGCCTTATCCAATAAGCTTAGTTTGACCTCTAATAAGTGCTCTAACTTGGTGTGTTTTTTCAGTAAATGATTCGTATAGTACTTCCAAAACATGATTTCCATAGTGACTAGCTCGTCCTTCTAAGTTGAAATGAACACTTTCCGAACCTCCTACCTTAACCTTCAAATGATGCAATGGATGTTTATTGTCCTAAGGATGACAACGAATTCTTCTATGTAAAACAGAAGTGCACATGTCCCTCATTCCTTGAAATTTTATGTGGCCAAAGGAAAGGCCTTACCCAATAAACTTTGTTTGACTTCTAATGAGTGCTCTAACTTGGATTTTTTCCAACAAATGATTCACACAGTACCCAAAAAAAGATGATTTCCACAATGACCAACTCGTCCTTCTAGTTTGAAATGGGTACTTTCCAAACCTCCTATTTTGACCCTTGAATGACACAATGAATGTTTATTGTCCCATGGGTGACAAAGAATCCTTCTACGTAAGACAGAAGTGCACATGTTCATCAAAATTCCTTGGAATTTTGTGTGGAAAGGGGAAGGTCTTATCCAATAAGCTTTGTTTGACCTCCATTGAGTGCCCTAACTAGGGTTTTGTTTTTCCAGCAAATGATGATTCATTTACTCGGTACCCCAAAAGGATGGTTGGTTCCCACGGCGACCAGACCGTCCTTCTCCGGTGAACTGACTTCCCAAGATTTTCAGTATCCCTGATCAATTTTCATTCATTTTCTCTGCAGAAACTGCTGACACACCAAAAGAACATTGATTCAAGCAGATGGAGATTTTTCTATTTTTGAGCTGAGTTTCAGTAGCATGCTTCCAAGCCCCTGAGATTTTTTAATTTTTAAAATCTTTTTTCTATTGGGACCCTCTCTTAAATCTCATCAGAGGATGGAAATCCCTGAAATCCTCGTGATGAGAACATTTTGGGTGAGGACATTTTAATTACTCCCTTCATCTTGAAATAAATTTACACTAAATAGTGAAATTAGGTTGCCTTACTCAGGAGAGTTGCCTCGTGACTCACCACTCGTCCAGATGGAGGCACAAACAATTCTCTAAACCCGAGTCATAACCAGTGCACCAACCCATGCAACACACATGGTTCCTACATTACTGCATCCATCTATACTAACTGTACATATTTATATAGTGTAGAATGTCGAGAATTTAGTATGGGGCAACCTAATTTCACTATTTAATGTAGGGTTTCCTAGAAATGGCTAGATTAGTATGTGAGTAGTTCCTATTTTCAAAGGGTTGCATAGTTATTGTAGCTCCTACTAAATTCCACTAGATGTAAAAGAATGGAAGTCAATGGTGAAGCAATGCAACAAATTTTGGCCCTTTTTGGAATTGCTCCAATGGTATTAACTTTGGTCATTCTTTGAGCAATGTTGGTGCAGTGATGCCCATTGATGTCTTGTGTATAAAATTTTGGCAATGTCATGTGATTCAAGTTGAGGAAATTCTGAACAAGAGATTTGTTAGTAGTAGTTTTTGTACAGTTGTGGGTTCAATTCTTCGCCTTGGTTGGTTAGAGGCTGCATTTTGATTTCCTTTGTAATGATCAAATTGTTATATAGTTTTTAGAGCATGGTGTTTGTGGATTTTTTTTGCTTCAAGGTGTTTGAACTAGCTTCAGTTGTTGTCCATCAAGTTGTAGAGAGCCAATTTTGAATTTAATTTGGGACAAGTATATTTACTCCCTCTGTCTCAGAATAAATCCAGGTTTCCATAAGTGTTCATTGACTATGGTATGGTGCATAAAGGTTTGTTTTGGCGCGTGAGTGCCAAAATTGAATCTCCACATTAGATTCCTAGGGGTCCACATCATCTTAGATCATTCACAAGATGATATGTGTCACTCTTTTCTTCCAAAAATGATTTAGTTTATGTTGAATTTGACCTTTGCATAGGATAGTAGGACCCATCAATGAGAAGAAAAGGGATTGGGCTTGAATTGGTTGACAATGTTATGGAATTATAATTTACTTTAGCTTGCACTCAAAGACGTTTACACCCATAACTATACTACCATACTCTATCCCTTCAAAAGTGACAAAATACACTTTCCTACAATTAATTAACCATTGGCACACAAATCAATTTAAAAACAAAAGCGACAACAACAAACTAATTCACCCCAACCCAATCCAATCTTTTTATACAAATATGATATATGAAATATACATGGAATATATACAATATGATAAAATGGAATATAGATGGTTCTTATGAAAACATTGATTTGGTACAACATACAAATAAATTTATGGACATGAAATATGATTGTCAATCCTATATCAATTGAAAAAAAATACATATATGGGAGATAATGAAATTACAAATGTGGTGAGTTATCTCACTTCTTGAGTAGATGACATTCCTTCCCTATTCTTGTTATGCTACTACTTAATGAATGTACTATCTTTTGGAATACAAACCCAAAATGACATCCATGGCTTAGTAATATTATTCTATACACTTCATCTTTCACTAAGGTGGATAGTAACACATTCTAAATTGTCACTTTTTTCTATTGGACCTAATTACTAATGTTAGATTGGTCAAATTTTTTATATTTTCTTATTTATAAGTGAAACAAAGTTCTAACACACCAAAGAATATAATATTTGGATACTATATTCAAAAATTATAAAGGAATAAAGCTTGGTTTTAAAACAATTTCTTCTACATAGGTACATAATTGATTTTGGAGATGTGCATGTAGTGAAGATGACAATTGAAGATCAATGGCACATTTGGAGGATGCCTATCTTAATATAATTTGAAAGTGCATTCATCAAATAACTAGAGAAGCATATACATGGCAACAACCTAATTGTTAGATTGACAATGTCCATACCTCAAATAATTACTACTAATCATGAGTATTTACACTCAAATAGCCCATTGATCCTATATCACACAATGCACAATATGGATGCTAGCAACTTCAAATTGCAATGAATCGTTGCACCCACATCAAGTCAAGAAAGAACACTCACTCATCACACTTTAGATTTTTATTGTAATGTCAAATGAAATATTTGGATGATATTTCTCCAAAATGAAAATGTGATGGGTTTTGGGAAGAGCTATGATGTGACAAGAGTCTTTAACACAATGTACTTCATATACTCCTCTACTCCAAATAACTCCATGGTTTGAAAACAATATTTCATATACTCTACCCCAAATAACTCCATGGTTTGAAAACACTAGTTAAAATAAGTCTCAGATTTTGTTAGAAAAATTGGTACCATGTGCTTATAGTATGTGCTATAATATTGTATTGCGAGAAATTGTTATATGCATATTTGTTTTTTCTAGTGCAATTCCAAATTGAGCTTATTTTAAGCTATGTTTCCAAACCACGGACTTATATTGGGGGCAGAGGAGTAATATCCAAACCACGGACTTATATTGGGGGCAGAGGAGTAATAGATACAATACCTGGTGCGACTGAGGAGGTAGCAATTCTTGCATGGAACCAAGCAACTGAAGCAATGAAGTTACAAACCCCAAACCATGAGATTATTGCATTCATGAGAATGTGATGAGAGGCCATTGCTTTTACAGTTCCAAGCATCAATGAATGAAAGAAACGGCTTGTGTTCAAGAGGTGCAGATATGAATGTAACTGCAAATAGGAGTACAGTACAGTCCATCCAAACCTGGTGAATCACAGTCGCGGTGGATAGTGCAGTGAGAACTTTGTGAAGAGTGAGTGAGTGAGACAACGTCCAGAGCCACTCCATTCGGTTGAAATTCTCACAAGTACATATGTACAGTACAGGTCCATAAACAAACAATTTTTCTGGACTCTGCATATGCAAAACCTGCCACAATGAAAATTCAGTTTCAGATTGTTACATTTCTGCTCCTGCTTGGATACTTGCAGAACCTCCTCAGTCTACAACTGCTAAAATTAATGCAAAGTCTCAAGGAGATATAATGTGGTATCAACAAACTGAAATGTTAGGTTAGGTTTGCAAGCACTACTAAAAAAAACGTTAAAAAAGAACACAAGGTCAAATAAGGGTTGCTTGCTATGTCCTTATAGGGTTAAAAGCTTTAACCCAGTAAGGACGCAAAGGACTAAAAGTGTTCAATGATGACCTTCAAGGAGACTCTAGTAGTAATTGGATCATTTTTGACTGACTCCCGTAAGGATAGACTCTGTACTTTCAGGGCTAAGAGTACAAAATTACGGTTTTCACGATATAGATTTGGTCTGATTGTTGAGTCCCAGCAAAGTCCTCAACGGACAAAACAGGGTTGAGAAGTTACAATTGTACTACTAGATTTGGGTTATTAGGGGCTTGGGAGTGGATGAAATTTTGCTGGGTTTAGGGTTCAATCAATATTGAATTAAATAATTAATTTGCGTTTGAAAGAGCTTACAGCACACGCAGAAAAGGGGAAAATTACACATCCAGTTGCCTGAAGATAAGCTTCTTTCAGGCAACCCGTCTGAGCAAAGATTCCCTTCATTAAAGTATTTTAATTTTTGTTGGATCTTGTTTCAGATATTCAGATCTTCTTAGAACCACCAGTTGAGGGCAGGGAGGCAAAAGACTACAATCAGGAATAACTCTCACCTCCAGACTAAATCAGGCCAATTGAAACTTGATGCTGAGCGACTCTCTGAGAGAACAGGGAGAACAAGGTTATGACTTTGGCAAGCAAAGCCGTGAATATAACCGATGTGGAAATCGGAAAAGCTACCTTTTCTTCGTATTGCTCTCATTCCCCGGTACAAAGTACTGCAATGCGCTTGGTCTGCAGAGTCTTTCTTTCCTGCTGTACAAATAACTGCATTGTGATGTGCCTCATTGCGACACTCGAAGATACTAACTTAGCTCGTCATGGATCATTCGCACTCAAAATCTTCTCCAATGAAGGAAATATTGTGTATTGCTCGATCGATTTGTGAGGTTGGGTTGCAGGCTTGCTCGGCAGCAACTCACTCGCAGACCTATCCCTGACATCATTCAATATAGGGTGTGTCAGGGTGCGACCTTTCTGTTTTGCAATACGAACTGATAAGAAAATTCTACGTACGGGTGTAATATTTCTGGGATGGGACGAAACAGAGAAATCTTGCACTAAAAGTCAACAGCTCAACACTCCTTGTTACTTCTCGATATTTCATCATAGCATTGTTCGTTTTCTGTCGTCTCTGATAGTCAGATACTACCACATAGCGTACACTTTCAGCTTCAAAGACTCACAGTCAAAAACTACATAGCGCACATCGACTAAAACCCCAGTACAAATCAAGAGGCTAAAGTGCACACTTGTCCATGAAGCTTTCCTCCGTCCATTCCCTCTTCACACCGTGACATAGTTTCAGGAAGGAATCGTACAATTGTCATTCCCATAGAACAGATGAAGCATAGTTACAATTTCCAAGGATTCCTTTAGTTGCTTTTCTTTTAGGGTTACAAGAGCCTTGACAAGCCCCCATACGATACGATTAGCGAGAGCGCCCAAATTGGGCAAGTGCAGAATCTTCTCCTTCATGTACAATTCACAATCCCATACAAACAGATGAGAAGAATGCTTAAAATTTCCAAGCGTTACCTTTAGTTGTCTTTTAGGGTTACAAGCGCCTTGACAAGCCCCGGGGCGATGCGATCTGCGAGGGCGCCCAAATTGGACAAATGCAGAGTCTTCTCCTTCACAACGCCTTGCAAGCTCTTCACTCGCGACTCCAGCGTCGCCTGCTCGAGCTCCAACTGCGAGTGGACGCCATGGAAAGGGCGGCGAAGGAAGAGGTCGGATCCCGAGCACATGTACCAAACGGGTGTGCTTCCATCATGATCGCCGCAAGTGCGGCATTGGTCTGCGTCGGAGGAGGAGACGACGCTCGAGCGAGAGGTTTTCGCTTGCTTCCGCATCGCTGTCAAAGCCTCCCGATTACCATTCCGCGCTTTGTCGCACTGCACGAGCTCATGGCGAGCCAGCAAGAGCTCCTCGGCGCACACTTCCACTTCCGCAACCTGTTTCTGCAAATCTTGGATACCGCTATCCATCGTCACCAGCACGGAAGCAGCGATGTCCACAACCTGCAAAACCCTCCCCAAACCCTAATTTAACCAAAACCTTGACAACTGAAAGATCAAGACGGTGATACGGTATAATAAGCGGTTCTAGATTGATATGCTCACTTGAGGATACGCTCTCTTCAGGTTACACATACTCGAAGTTTTTAAATAGGCTTCAAAATTGAGAATCACTTCCCAAGTCCCAACGATAACAATTCCTTAAAATCATTAACTGTTTCAAAAATAATGCAAAGTCTGGTTTCAGTACATCTCTTCGCGGCAAAGTAATCATTTAACGGAAAATAGCCCGGTGGGCGGTAGAGTGCAAGGTAACCCTACTTCTCTCTCTTCAACAGACCTGATAAGAAGTTAGGCAGGATTGAGACTCAAGTATGTATTTAGGCATTTTAAGTCTCTCCAGATGAATCATTTTGCTCGTTACAACACGTTTCCCGTAGTGAATCGTAAGTAGAGCTAACCCTAACAATACGAATGTAGAGCTCTGCTAATAATGTCACAAAGCTTCCATGGTAAATTCTCTACACATTTTCTCACTTCAAATTGCGTTAGGTCTTCACCAGGAAATAAAATTTAGAAACACTCGTACCTCAAAAACGGTTCCAAGGTATCAATCTACACATCCCCTCATCTAAACCTAGAGCTCCCGAGGTAGTCCTTACGAAGCAATAATTGCATGAAATTAGAGACTAAGCGATTTACCGGTATCGGGAGCACAGTATCATTACTAGTGGCTCTGACGAAAGTATGCCAAAAGCCAAACCCTAAACCCTAGACAAAGAAAAAATGAACAACAATTTAGCAATTCTCTGCGATTCAGTGGCGAGCAGGAACTGACCTCTGTTCTGGATCCATGTCCAACTGTGGACACTTCCGAGGAAAAGCTTCTGAGGAAATTTGCTTATGAGGACCAAGAGTTCAGTGAGTGAGAGAAAATTAGTTACATCTGAGTGAAGGTTCACAACATGAGAAGAACAGAGTCTTGCCTTGTTCTTTCAAGTGAAATCCCGCATTCCTTTAGCAGAGGAAGTGAGAGTTGAAGTAGCTAGTCATATGGCCACCTCCTCCATAAAGAAGCGCCCTTACTTACAGTGAGCTTCAAGTTTCATCAACTTTGACAACCTTGTCGAATGTTATGTCCCAGTCCGGCTGCAGCAACCACCACAGCGGCTGTTCCACACAAACCTTTCAGATTGCAAATCCAACGCCACGAGTTAGATTTGCAGAAGATCGCTTCTGCACAACATCGAGCAACTGCAAACTCAATTTCCTGCAACTGAAGGCAGAAAGGCCTGAGAAGTATTGAAAATCAGCAGATAATCCGAGCAAACCCTAAGCCGAGTCTCAACTTCGGGAATGCTCCGACAAATGCTTCCTAGAAACTGAGTTAGAAGCACACTTAGAAAACTTACTAACCCCTAAAGGACCATAACTATGTTGTCACCAAAAACGCTTCAAAACTCATTTCTAGTACAAGTACCAGATTTTGGAAAAAAAAAATCAATTTTGGACACATGTAACTTTAGTATTTTGGGGTATGCTGATTTGAGAAAATGTGGAAAAAATTTCAAAAATATTCATTGTGTAGATTACAAGTTAGTGCTTGAAGTAACAAAAATCCTTGTTTGGATCCTTTAAAAAACTAGGCAGTTGCACTTCACAAGGTCACATTGGTATGAAAATATGTCCAAAATGGTGGTGCTTCTTTGGATTCATTCTTCAAGGCAAGTTGGCTACATGCTTGAAAATTTTCAGATCATTTGGAATTGTACAATATATAGGAAAAAAAATTATTAAGAATTTAGTTATGGAATTGAAAAATGCCAATTCCAATGATTGAAATGTTATCCTAAATAATCTACATCCTATAATTTTATTTTTTTCAAAAAATATTGAAAATTGAATAAGATAAAAGGACTTTAAAGTTTATTATAGAGTAGAGAAATCATAACTACCTGCAAACAAAAACTCCTCATAACTTTTGACTCATTGATCTCAATGGAATGATTCAAAGCTTTCCATGTATATATAAATCTAGAAAGATTTTATTTTTGAAAAAAATAATTTTACTAATCTACTCAGATTGACTATTTACAAAAAATATAACATATTAGGCCATAACTTTTGACTCATATTTTCAAATGTCTTGAATTTTAATGAAAGATATTCCTCACTTACATCTTCTAGTAAAGTTTGGTCTAAAAACATGAAAATCTTCAATCACATGTACTTTTACAAAATTGCTATGTTGCCAAATTTAGTAGATTGGTCCTTTAGGGATTAAGAAAATGAGTTTATTTATTGTAGTGAGATTTCTAGAACTGTGCATTCCCAAATCATACTCTTGTACTATTGGAAAAGCTCTCTACAAGGAGGGATGCATGGGCTTTGTTTCATAACGTTTGGACCTATGGAAAAAAATATTGAATTTTGAAAATTTTGTAAATTAAAAAATTAAAAAATTACTTTTATTTTTGTTATGATGAGACCTCTTGAATTCTGCTCCAATCACATTCTTAGTATTATCAAAAAGCCTTCAACACGGCATGGTGCATGGATTTTGTTTCTTGGTGTTTGGACATATGTTGTATTAGTAATTGAATTTCAAAGTTTTCATGAATTACAAAATTACAAAATTACTTTTACTTTTATTTTGGTTATGAAAATGAAGGAAAACAAAAAAATTCTTAGAAAACAAGCTTTTTAGAAAATTTAGAAAATGCTTCTAACAAAATGAGTTGTTCCAAATATGCAACATTTTAGGTGTTGCATCAACTATATTAGGGTCAAAGCATGAATATCTTAAATAGATTTGATTTGGTAGTTTAATGATTAGCCTTGCTATGTGCAAGGTTATTAAAAAAGTTGCAGTTTTTAAAACACACTAAGGTAGGAATACCATAAATAGATAGTTTAAACATTTCAACATATAAGATATGGGGAATTCATTGAAAATTTGAGCTCAATGTGTGTCAAAGTTAGGAATTTTTTTCTCCAAGAACGAATATTTTTTAATCAATATAAATGTGGATCTTCCATCTAAATCCATTCTTGTCTTATAGCTTCATCTAAATATGGCTACCTTTGGAATTTGTTCCTATTCAAATGTGAGCCAATTAAATGTGAACAAATTGAATTTTTTTCAAGCAACAATAGAATCAACTATTGTCCATTTTAAGATAGCCTACATTGCCATTAGAGAAGACCTATCCAATAGCAATTCATGATATTTCTATTGTAACACAAAACATGGGAAAAGAAATGGAGTAAAATGTGATAATCACACACTATTATTTGGAGCAATATATAAGTTATGAGACTAAGTGTCCCAATACTATCCTCATGTGTGTTTAGTGGCTACAAGAGAGGATATTAAAACAAGTATTCTAACACGTTCTAATAAATGTTCTAAAACTTTAGCTACAAGTATTCTAACACATTCTAATAAATGTTCTAAAACTTTAGCTACAAGATGTATATGGTGATGTGTGGGTTAGAGCATTGCCACCCATGCTCCTTGGCTCGGGCTCGAACATGATCGGTGAGGAAAAAGTGGCCTACCGCGGCAGACATGAGGAACAAAAACAGCCTAGTCACACCACAATTCTCTCTCCAAATTCTAAGCGTGTCCCCACCAGGCTTGTTGTCTCATGCTTTATCTTGTCAACTTGTTGGTTTGTAAATCATTTCTTATATTTTTTTAAATCAATTAGCAAGTTGATTGGTTCTTGCTTTTGCCAAGTCATTAAAGCATGGGACGCTTCGCTCATTCCCCAGCCCTGTTTCGGGGGAATGGGTGGCGATGCTCTTACACGTTACAAAAGGGGACAAGAGATGGGAGAGAATTGCCGTCACTGCCAAAACCAGTTTCAGTCACACATGGAGTTCGTGTGGGTCGCCTTCGACCGGTCTATCGTCATTGTTGATGGTGGCTCAACCATGAACCATAGCATGAGATGTTTTCCCACTTCAACACAGAAACAAAAAGTATGTCCGCTTTTCTCTCTGGCATCTGATTTCATGCCACTGATAAGACTAAGACCAGCAACTTAACCCTCGGTCTTCACGTTCCTTGCGAATGGAGGTTTGGTGTTGAATGTGGACTCCCATCTCTCAATGTGTGATGCAGGTTTGGAAAAAGTTGGGGCAAATGCGTTAGATGGAAGACCGTGCGTTTTAGCAGCGTACTGGAATGGGTGGCTTTTTACTTCACCGTAGGACAACGACCATCAGACCCTGCACCCAGTAATAAGATTATGGCCAAAACATGGAGAACTAGATTGGAAATTTGAAACTGGAATTCACATATAATTCCCACTCCCATGGTCTACAAGCACATCCAGCACTGAAACTGCGGAACTGAAAATAAGCCCCTGCTTAGTTCGACCAAACCTCACTTACCGGGGACGAAGGATGGCCCATTCCATGTAGGATGGAAAAAACGAAGATGCTTCGCAAAAATTAACGCTGGAGACACAGCCACCCCTCTCCAAAATATACTTTGTGCCAAATACTGAGCGACGGATTTTCATTAAATCAGCACCTGCAGATAACTAACTGTAAAATGGAATTATTTAGAAGCTAAGATTACAGTCAACAGCACTGAAGTAAAAAATGAGGAATTATGCTCAAACAAATAGGACATACTCAAAAATCCACAACCTACTCAAAAGTCTATAATCTTCAGGACTCCACTTGTTTCATTGTTGCTGACAGAGGTGCTTGTTTCATTGTCTCAATGTCACTCTCCAGTCAACCGTTTGGATCTGATGTTCCTGATAATGTTTTGGACTAGAAACTTCAAACAAATCCATTCTAACCGTAGGACATGTCGATGATGAGATTCAAGACCTTCGATTGTCAAGCCCCTTACTTCCATCGTTTTCAGAGATGCGAGCATTAAAACCTCTGGGCACGTTAACAAAAACTGCAGAGGATTCAAATAACAGCAACCTATCCGCTACCCAACTTTGGAGCAGAACCATCCGTATCCCATTTATTACTGTTTTAAATAAACAAAGCATCCATATTGAACAAGTGGATGCAATCTTTCAGTGACTCTCAAAAGTGCAAATCCTCTCCTATAACTTACAAGAACCGTGACACAACTCTCGTTGCTAATTGAAATTTATTTGACAGTCTTGCGTTCATGGTTACCCTTCTTAGAAGGACATATCATGAAGCCAGACTCGTATTCGTCCCAAGGTAGTCCACGCTGTTGCAATTCTGGGACGTAAGGAGAAAGAATTGCACATCTCTTCCATCAAAAGATTCTACTCCTGCTGCTCCCCGGTAACTTCAACTCCCGGGCGGGAAAGATGGGGACAATACAGAGTGCACCTAGTACCGTTTCCTGAATCATTGCACCTACAATTGGTCTCTTGCTCTAAAGCCACGCTCCCCAAATTTGAGCAAAGGATGGTCGTCATTAAGCCCAGAAGTGCCGATGAACTGGCTCCTAGTGAAGGGCATAGTCACCCAAACATATTGGAGGGCCAACTCCGAAACCCTAATTGTGGTACAATACTTGGAAGTAAATCGTCACGATTGCTGGAATGTCCGGTCCTCAGGGGCGGGAAGAAAGGGAAACGGTGCAGCAGAAAGAGATGCGATGGGAGGCAAAACCGACCACGGTCGTTTCATGTCCGTCTGAATACCTTTCAAATCCGAATACAACAACTGTTTCTGGTCTTCCACGGACCCCTCATTCTCGGCATCTTCATGTTGATGTCTTCTTAAATTAGGGTTAGGAATGCGCTGATAAATCATGGCAGCCATGACCATAGGCAAGTATAGAAGACTCACACGAAACATTTTGCGAGCGGTGACTGAGGTAGGAGACAAATAAAACGACGTTGCAGACGCTCCAAAGCCAGCGCTCAGAACCAACATCTGCGTCCCAAGGTGCCCAGAAACGACATTGTAGTCTTGCGCGAGGAATCCCAAAGGCACCAGATATATACAATTGCGTAATGCGGCGAGCGCAACTCGACGTCCAGACAAGTCTCCAAGAGAGAGCATTTTGTACCGACCAGCAGCATAATCCTGGCGACACAGAAACGCCAGCGCCATAAAGTGAGGAATCTGCCAGAAATACAACAAAGCGCCCATAATCCAACCGCCGGCATCGATTTGCCCTGCCGCCGCCGCCCAGCCCATGAGAGGAGGAATGGCGCCCACGACTGCCCCTACCCACGTATTGATCCAATGCACCTGCTTCAACGGCGTGTAAACCAACGTGTACAACAAAAGATTCGCAGCTCCGAGCTCGGCTGTCAAGGCATTCGTCTGGTAGTACAACGCCGCAACCCCAGCAACGCCCATACTAACCGCAAACGCCACCGAGTGCGGCAAGCCAATCCGCCCGGACGGCAGCGGCCGTCGCATCGTCCGCTTCATACGCCCGTCGTTCGCAATTTCCATAATCTGATTGAACGCATTCGCCGAGCACGCAGCCATCATGGTGCCCGCCGACGTCCACGCCAACCCCACCCAATCCACCACCTCCCCACTCCCCATCACAAACCCTAACCCGGCCGTCGTCACCACCAGCATACTCAACCGCGCCTTGGAAAGCTCCCAGTAACAACGCAGCGCCGACACCACCGTCGAGGCGGGAACCCTAATTTTCCCCTGCAACGCACCTGCCCCGAGTGCTCCCTTCCCGGCGCACGCAAGGGAAGCACTGGCGGTGCCGCGAGACAGGAGCGTTTTCTCCAAAGCGAAGCTCCGTCGAACCCTTCCCTGGAGTGCGCCAGGGCCGATCCCACGGATGATGCCCGCGGGGGCGCCATAGCCACGAATCAACAGCGACTGCTGGGACACAACACTAGGGGCAGTGCGAGTGAATGCGAATGCCAATGGAGGCAGCGCGGGGGAAGAAGAAGCAGAGAGGAGGGGCCGAGAGGCGGACCGCAAGAAGAGTACTATGGATGCCATGGAAGGCCACCATAGCCAACTGCTACGGAGCTGCAACAACAACGACACGGGAGCGCGCGCATGCCACAATCGTCACTTCCTGAAAGTGCAGGCACGGTCTGTCGGAGGAGGGAGACGATGATGAGTCAGATTCTGGACTGCCAACACCGCAAAGTTGGTCACATGTATTTATGGTCGGATCTATAGTAAGGTAAGGTAGAGGCATATTTTTCTAAAAATAATATTTTTGTAGTATATGCAAGTGAAAATCATCCATTGCTTCTCTTGGCTTTACACTTCTTTGCACTTTTATGATTTTGTGCTTTTGTGAGCTTTGAGCTTTCATGATTTCAATTTTCTATTGCTACTACCAAATGATTTTGAGAAATTTATTCAATTGAAGCGATTTTGGATTCCACAACAATTAAGTTGTTCACAAAGTTTTTGAGATTTATAAGTTTTTCTTTTCAATTCTTCAATTTGGGTTGCCATTTTTTGTAACAATGGAGTCAAATTTCTAATGCATTCTAATGTATGTGTATCTTTTATAGTATTTACCATTGCATATGTTTCATTCATCATTCAATAAATTTTTGTTGTACATTTCAATATATGCTTACTTATAAAAAAAATTATACAAAGATTTTAGTCATTTTTATTTGAAGATTTATTGAAATTTTTGTTTTGCATTCTATCTAATACATAAATATTCTTATAAAATTCTAATGATGAATGCATAGCATAGCAAGCGCCAACTGCTAGTGAATATTAAAAAAATAGATTTTTCGGACATTGTATGTAATTTTTATGATTTTTCAAAGTATTGGCTATCTAGACTACTGGAATTGACCCATAGGTGCACCCAAAACGGAATTGCGCAAAAATCAGTTGTTAACAAATTAGAGTTCAGTATGTGTCCTTCAAGTGCGTCAACAAATCAAAGTAAAACGCATTAATGGAACTCTAGGAACACTTTAAGGGCACTTTATAGAACAAGGATTAGGTATAGGGGTGGAATTGGATGTTTCTACCTTAGTATGCTCTAAAAGCGACCATTTAAGGGCTGGTCCACCTTTTTCATAGGTTTTTGTGAACAAAAGTATTTTTATATCATTTTTCAGAGAAAGAAAAATGGACATGGAACTTGACACAAATGGTTTTGTATTTTTCCAAGCATTTTTGAATTACTTATAAATTTCCAAATCAAAGATTTGGGACATAGGCACCTATTTGTGATTGTAGGTCTCCCAAAATCCGTCCACTTGCAACTTGTAAAGAGATGTGAAAATTCAAAGACTTTGATTGGCTCTTGCAATAGAAAAATAATTTTTCCTAGATGCATACAATTGCTAAAGTGGTTCATTCAAGGATCACCTCATCTCCATTCTGCCCCTAAAGCTAGGGTCTATTTGAAAGAGATGGTCTGTTGTACAACACACTACCATAGTGCAACGAGCCTCTTAGGGTCTATTTGAAAGAGATGGTCTGTTGTACAACACACTACCATAGTGCAACGAGCCTCTTAGGGTCTATTTGAAAGAGATGGTCTGTTGTACAACACACTACCATAGTGCAACGAGCCTCTTGCGGAGGCCAGTATTTTATTCCTTGAGAAAATGTGGAAAACTTTTATTTGCTAAGTAATTTATTTTTTTTGAAAATTTTGAGTTCACATTTGCAACCAGAGGCCCCAAATTAGCTAGGAAAGGTGTTAACAATAAAATTAATACAACACAATATTTAGGGTCCTTTTTTTACATTCACCTTTGGTTGGACCTCCGTAAGAGGCTCGTTGCACTACTATAAACTTGACTTGTATTTACTCCAATTTTTGTTTGTATATTTTTTAAAATTGTAATTTTGTATGTGACTCCCTTTGTCCCACTAAAAACCTCCAAATCAACACACTTCTTGTCCCATTTAAAAGTAAATGATATGAAAAATTTAAAGAAAATGAAGAAGTGACTAATAGAGATTTAAAAACTTGCAACATACAAGACCCTAATCCACTCTGCAGGGAAAACAAAATATTCTATATCAAAGAATAGAGCAAGTTGCAGGAAGTGGAGATATTAACGTGTGAACATAAGCTTGAGATACAACATTTTAGTATTTAACTGCTAAAGGACCTAGGCCTATTTGAGGTTGAAATTGTAAAAGACTACCACTTTTTAGGGCAGTGAGAAAAAAATGAAATGAATTTTTTTTTCTGTCAAAAATCAACTGTGTAATTTTGTACTAAACTACTATGGTAATGTGTGGAAAAAATTTGAGAAACTTTGACTGCACGGATTAAAAGATTATAAAATTTGAAGTCAAAAGAAAAAGTTTTGTTTCAACCTTGTCTGACAAGGGTACAAGGTCAACAACTTTAACTCCTCCTAAATTAAGATTTTTACATTACACATGGTTATTTTTTTGACATTTACATCTTGTATCATGTAAATTATGTACCTACCAAATTTCAGAAATAAAAGAGGAGTTTGCATAAGTTGCCCAAGGTGCCCAGAAAAGTTTAGAGTAGCATAACTTTTGATGTGAGCACCCCATTGAAAAAAAAATTATACTCCTAATAAGGGGGTACATGTTCACACCCTGTGTCAAAATTTCATGAACATCCAACCAAAATTGACTTCATAGGAACCTACTCAAATTTTCAATTGTTTATTTAATGGACAATTGTCTTTGGGGGATTAACCCCTGAACGTCACAGGGGACGAAAAACGTCCTCACAATCTAAAAGTCAAATTCAAAGGGCTGTAACTTTTGCTTCCGATGTCCAAATTCAATAAAACTTGTTGGAGAAGTTGCGCATACTAGTCTAGTTTGTGTGATAAAATTTTTAGATCAACAAAATATGTATAATAGTTTTGAGAGCCAATCGAAGTTCACAGGTTCAATTTGAGCTCACCAAACTGCATTTGATGGCTGCACTTTGGGGGCTTGTATCTTTGTAATCTAATGTTTGTTTTCAATAAAATTTGTTGGGTTTTGTTTCCACTGAAGTCTATTTATTGTGGTAAAGTTTTCATGTCAATCCGAGTTGTTTCGAATGATTGGGAGCAATTCAAAGTTCAAAATCCAGACATTGGTGAATTCTAGTGAACTTCGGCGGCCTATAACTTCTTCTTACAATGTCCAAATCCAATAAAACTTGTCGGAGAAGTTGCGCATAATAGTCTAGTTTGTGTGGTTAAAATTTCATAGCAATCAAAGAAGTTATGAGTGACTGAGAAGCATTTTAGTAGAAAGAGGTTCAGTCATAGATGTGATTTTTTGTTACTTTTTTCACTGTTTTCTGACATTTCAAATCCATTTTGCAGACACAGTGATTCATTTGAATGATATTTTTTTTCACCGAATTGCATATATTCTAGTTTTGAATCACTTTGTAGTTTAAAGTTTTTCCATTTGAGTAGGTTTAGAAATCGAATTTCACCTCCAAATGTGTTTTTAAGAAAATTTCAGCACCTTTTTTCAACACTAAAATATTATAATCTTTCAATCTATATGGTCAAATGACCCCAAATTTGTTCCACACCATCTACAACATGCACACTACAATATTGTACGGTTAAGATCTTCATACCTTACTCTAATTTTGACTTTTCATACTTGCAAAGGAAGGCAGTTTTTAAGCTTGGTTGGACCTTTGACGTTTAGGGGTTAAGAAAATATACAAATATATGATATACAAAATGTAGATGTTATATGGGATTTTGATAGGATGTGATATAGAAGATACAAGATACAAATATAAGATACAAAATATGGTTATTAATCGTATATTAATTGTAATCTAGTATGTTCAGAAAAAAAAAATAGATATGGAAGTTAATAATTCATTGACTTATTAAGCGAGTAGGCAATGATATCTTACTATCCCTTTTAAAGAAATAGAGATAGTTTCTTGCAATTAACCCCTAAATTCCCAATGTTCCCTTGGGGACAAAATAGATTTCAAAGTAGGCTCTCATAGTCTCTATTTTTATTGTGACTTTTTGAATTTTTTGGGAAGATAGGAAAACACGTTAGCCTTTAGCCTTTGATAATACAATTTTTATTTCAATTGATGCCCATGAGAAAAAAAATTATGCCACCCTAAGTCCAAACAGAGTTTGTTGAGCACTACTAAAAAACAAAAATTCAAAATAAAATTTTCAAAATTTTGTTTCTCATAGAAAATATTTTTGTCTACATAGAAAAATTTGATCCATTCTATTTGGATTAGTGATGAGAAGGCTATGGGCAATCTTGATTTTTGAACAATCTAAGCATTTTATTGAAAGTGAATTCATTTTTTTAACCAAAATTTTACAATTTTTCAAACAAAAAAGTTCAATAGGGTTTAGTTAGCTTGCTTGAACAATCTCACCATTGGGAATTTGTGATTTTTAATTCCACCTTAGAGCTATGATTGAACAATTTAGTTTTTCCTTCAATCTTGTACCTATTTGTACTTAACAATTTCTTAAAGAATGAAAAACAAGTACATTTTCTCTATTTTCTTTTTTAGTTCCTAAACTTTCAACTTAAATTTTCAACATAAAAAATTAGGAATTCAAAATGTGTGGTACAAAATTTTATGCTAAGAAGATTCAAAGCCTTCAAAATCTAGTCAAGCAAGGTACAAAAAAATCTAAATTTATTCACTTCAAATGCAAATATCTTGCAATCCATGCAGTTGTAGTTTTTGAAATTTTCTCCACACATTATTATACTAGTTTAGTTCAAGATACCACAGTTAGATATGGATAAGAAATTGCTAATGTCATTTGCACTTTGTAATAGAAATGGCAATTTTGAGTAGGTTTTGATTTTTAAAATGCCTTCATTGAGAGTTTATGTATTAATTATCTACCACCTACAAATCAAAAACACCTAATGTACCCACCCACCCACCCATCCATCTCCTCAAAACCAAAACCAAGACACTTTGGAATATATATAAAACTTGGAATACAAATGTGCTACAACATATGTATTATGTATGAGATACATGGTACATGACTATACAAAATAGGGATGTACTAACCCTTAAACATCAAGGCGGACGTTTGGCATTCGATGGATGACATAGAATCTTTTAATGAAGGACAAAAGTGCAACCACTCATCCTCCAAATTATGTGTGAAAAGGAGAGATCTTCTACAATACTTTGACTTACAATGAGTGCTTTTTCATTTTTTTAGATCAAAGATTCATATGATATCAAAATGGATGATTTTCACGATCATTTAAGGATTAACCCAATGATTCCAATGAAGACGCTGCAGACCACAATGATTTGATGGATGACTTCACTGTTGACTACAACAAAGTGAATGTACCTATTGGTCCAATAATCAAAGAGTTTTGGTGATTACCTTGGTCATGGGAGGCTGCATCTTTACATGGTTAACCGAAAATACTAATATGACACATAGATATAGTATAGGATATGATTGTTAACCCCTAAACGACAGAGGTGCAACCAGGCTTAAATACTGCCTTCCTTTGCAAGTATGAAAAGTCAAAATTAGAGTAAGGTATGAAGATCTCAACTGTACAATATTGTAGTGTGAATGTTGTAGAAGATGTAAATCAAATTTGGGGTCATTTGACCGTATAGTTGAAAGATTATAATGTTTTAGTGTTGAAAAAGGTGCTGAAATTTTCTTAAAAACACATTTGGAGGTGAGATTTGATTTCTAAACCTACTCAAATGAAAAAAAAATTAAACTACAAAGTGATTCAAAACCAGAATATATACAATTTGGTGAAAAAAAATATCATTCAAATGAATCATTGTGTCTGCAAAATGGATTTGAAATGTAAAAAAATAGTGAAAAAAGTAACATAAAATCACATCTATGACTGAACCTCCTTCTACTAAAATGCTTCTCAGTCACTCATAACTTCTTGGATTGCCATGAAATTTTAACCACACAAACTAGACTAATATGCACAACTTCTCCAATAAGTTTTATTGGATTTGGACATTGTATGAAGAAGTTATAGGCCACCAAAGTTCACTAGAATTCACCAATATCTGGATTTTGAACTTTGAATTGCTCCCAATCATTCGAAACAACTCAGATTGACATGAAAACTTTACCACAATAATTAGACTTTAGTGGAAACAAAACCCAATTTTTTTGATTGAAAACAAACATTATGGTATGTCCTCACTTGGCGTTTGGTAACATTGGTTCTTAAAAGATAATACTCTGCACAAAGACCAGCATGTCTGTTTTTTATGGAGACGCATTTATTGCATTGATTCGGCAAAAATTGATTCTAAAGAATTTATCCAGCATTCAAATATGAAACCATAACATTCAACAACCTTCACAGAAGTTACCTTCTCCTCTCCAGAGTCCTCATCCATCCATCTCTGTAAAATGAAGAATACTTCAATATCAATGTCCTTTGACCATCTTCTTCCAAAAATATTGATGGCAAAGTGAAGGGATTGCTTCTCGGACGTTTGTGGGTTGTAGGAAGGGATGTCATTTTTATATTGAAATCAATTGACCATCATGAAACTTCAAAGGTTATGGGATAATTTGAAATTGAGAGCTTCACCACTCATTGTGAAAACGAATAATTATGTTTGAAGTAGAATTTCAAACCTCATGTAGGCATAAAATTATTAATTTTTTCAGAAAACCATGAATTAACAGAAGTTGATAAATCAAGTTAACTTCCATCTCCAAAAATTTGTTTGTAGTTTTGAATCTCCAATCAAAAGTTATGATCAAATTTCTAAGCAGGGTTGAATGGGACATTTTCTTGGACATTTTCAAACATCCTCTTTGATTTTTGTGCCTAACTTTTGATTAGAGGATCAAAATTTAAAAAATCATTTTTAGAGATGGAAGTTAACTTGATTTATCAACTCCTATTAGTTCAAGTTTTTTTGAAAAAAATTATCCTACTATGCCTAAATGAGGTTTGAAATTCTACTTCAAACATAATTCTTGCTTTTGCTTTTGACTTAACTATGAGCAATTGAGGTCCTCCTAATTCTCATTCAAATATCCCACATGGTTTGTTTTACTTACTACCACCCCATATGTACATAAAAAGCTTGTATTCATACCAAAGTTCAATATTTGAGTGTGTCTCTTCAATTCAAGCTGCGGTGCTCTTTGGAAGAAAGCCACTACCCTTTCCTAATTGCCCTCTTGAGATCCCTTTAACTAAGACCGGTGTGCACTTCCTAAAATCCACATTTTCAGGAGATTTAGAAGCTTTAATTACAAGTGATTTTGGTAGTGGTGGACCAGAGTTCGCAGATGATTTAATAGTCTTCGTACTGCTCTTACCTCAATGCCACACCACGTGCCATGTTGGTTCAGTGAATACCAAGCAATGCAGGTGCGAATGAGTTGTAAATTCTTCACGTAATACTGCTGCCTAAGAACCCTGCTAAGACCAAGTGTGGACCAACCTTTAGATTACAAAGATACAAGCCCCCAAAGTTGCAGCCATCAAATGCAGTTTGGTGAGCTCAAATTGAACCTGTGAACTTCGATTGGCTCCCAAAACTATTATACATCTTGTATTGTTCTGAAAATTTTATCACACAAACTAGACTAGTATGCGCAACTTCTCCAACAAGTTTTATTGAATTTGGACATTGGATGCAAAAGTTACAGCCCTTTGAATTTGCCTTTTAGACTATGAGGACGTTTTTCGTCCCCTGTGACGTTCAAGGGTTAACTCATAAACAAAGTTGAGGACACTTTCCAACCAATGAATGACAAAGAATCTCTCCGTGAAGGACAAAAGTGCAACTATCAATCCTTCCAAATTTTGTGGGAAAAGGGAACATCTTCTATAGTTGCTTGTCTCCCAATGAGTGCTTTTTCAATTTTTTTAAGCCAACAATTCATGCAGTACCCAAACAAATGATTTCCATGGTGACCGGCTCGTCATGTAAGGGTTAATCCCATATCCATTACAATCTAGCAATGTTGAAGAAAAAAATATGAAGTTATGGGGATAACAAAAATTCTCTTCTTCAGTGATGAGTGGGTGACATTCCCTCCTCACTATCCCCTCAAAAGGGACACATTGCCTCTTGTACCTCCAAAGTGCACACAAAAAATAAAAAGCAATATTATTGTTGTGTTTCATCCAATCAGAAAGCGGTAACAACAACTTTATTTTTATTTTTTTAAATTCTTGAAACACATGGAAAATTTCCATTGATAAAAGGAAAGGAAACATTCTTTTCTTTAGTAGTGGGATTCAGTTGCTTCATGGCATATCGAATACAAATCACGAAGTTGGTAAAAGTAATAGAAAAAAAGGATGAAATTGGATCCAAGATTCCATCCATCGGCTTTGCTATAAGAAGAGCATATGTCATTGACTAAGATTAGCCACACCTTATTTCATCCCATGACCCAATCCTGTACAAATGAAGTCCTTGCATTCATTTCAGAGCAAGAATCTAGGAAAACACATGATATCTTGTGCAAATGAAGTCCCTGCATTCATTTCAAAGCAAGAATCTAGGAGAGCATATGATATCTTGTGCAAATGAAGTCCCTGCATTCATTTCAAAGCAAGAATCTAGGAGAGCACATGATATCTTGTACAAATGAAGTCTCTGTATTCATTTCAGAGCAAGAATCTAGGAGAGCACATGATATCTTGTACAAATGAAGTCTCTGTATTCATTTCAGAGCAAGAATCTAGGAGAGCACATGATATCTTGTACAAATGAAGTCTCTGTATTCATTTCAGAGCAAGAATCTAGGAGAGCACATGTATGTTATCACTTAGCCCCAAAGAGATAAGAGATTGTGCACTCTCCCACATTCTTGTGTTGAAATGAATGTAAGGACTTCATTTGCATAGGATTGGGTTAGGGGATGGAATAAGGTGCAGCTACCTTAGTTGATACCAACTTTGAGATATTTCTTTTTCACCCACGAGGACTTGTTTACACCAAAAAAACTTTGGGTTGGAGTCCAAAGAAATGGAGTGTTTTGATTGAAAGATAGCCATGGACCTAAAGCAAAGACCCAATCAAAATATTCCATTTGTATGGGCTCTAGTCTAGAGTTTTTTGGTGTAAATAGGCCATCAATTAGGGACAATTTCGCACTATGGTAAAGCACTTACCTTTTAACAAGCATAATACTATATCCCCAAAAGATGCAAACGCACCACTCCTTGCTTGCCTTTCACCTATGCCTCAAAAAGTCCAAGACCGCCAATGTGCTTAAAAAAATTTAGTCCCCCTTTCCATGCAATCAATTTGAAGTTCACCAAAAAAAATTGATTGAATTCATGTTGTTGATCTCGAATATGGTGTATATATATATATATATATATATATATACACGAGATATGGTGCCAATAACTCATATCAATTGCAATGATAGTGGCTTCCAAAAAACTAAGTATAGGAAGTACAAAATGAATTCCATAAGCACATTGTGATTGCCAATTAATTGGTGGATTGTTACTAACTCATGTACCCCCATTGATCTATCTCTTGCCTAAAAAGGGCATACATAGATCTTATTAATTAATTAACCACCCAACAATTCAAAAATAAACAAATAAAACTCTTTATTTAACCACCCACACCCAAAACCAAAATTAAGAAGAAAAAAACTTTGAAATAAGTATGATATATATGGAATGTATATGAATATCCAAACCTTAAGTTAGATTGTTTGTTCTTGTTTTGTTTTATTTGTTAAAGTGAAATTTCAAAAACCATGTGTCCACCAATTGATTTCTTGGTATCTTTTAGAAAGCCCTCAACAAGAAGCGGTTGACGGGCTTTGTTTTATGGCATTCACACTTGTGGTGGAAACATCATGAATTTTTGAATCATTTTTGGTTTTAAGAAATTAAGCAATTATTTTTACTTTTATTTTAGTTGTTGCAATGGCACGAGGCACACTAATAATTTATGGAATATGAATGTGTTTCATGGACTTTTGATACAATATGACATGTGGGTACATGTACAAATCTAGGATTTGGGATTGAGTTGTGAGTTGCTAATTTCATATCAATTATATTCTAGTATGTTAGAAACAAATTAATAGATATGGAATAATGAAAAAAATATTATTAATTCACTCACTTATTAACTAGAGTGAGAGGGCAGTGATCCCTCATCTATCCCCTCAAAAGGGATATACACACAAACTAAGATAACAACACCTAAAATGGACTACTCTTCAAAACCGCCCTCTATTTTTGAAGGGAAATTGAATAGGAAGGATATTTCAAATGGTGCGCATGACAAGAACAAGAGGAAGGTGAATTTTGAGTAGTGTGCAACTCTATTTATAATACTATGGAGGTGGCAACCTTCCAAGTGGTCAAGTTGGGATACACTTTTTGTTGTTTTAACTTCTTCTCTAGTGTCATTTCTTCATATGCATCAAATGCATTTTAGCATCACCTACATGACACTTTTAGCATCCAACACCTTGCATCTTTGAAAATTTGTAACTAATTTACAATGCGTTCAAAAAGTATGGAACCAATTGCATTTTGATTCATAGTCCTTGAGCAATGTGCAATTTTTTTTTCTTTCTAAAGCATAATATTGGTTATCCCACAAAGCTTATTCGTATGATTTTAAATATAGTTACTTTAAAGCATATCCAATGCGGTACTGGAAAGAACACTGTAACAATCCCAACGGGATTTATAACATTCAAGTGTAAAAAGTAGCTCCCCAATGCAAACATTATAACCAATGGTATTTTCTAGGGCTCTTCAAAAAACAACCCCTACTCTGCAATTTTGGACTATTTGCCGAGCACAAAGTAGTACGCTGGAAGTTGAGATTCTCAGAAGATGGTGTCAAATGCTCGTGGTTCCCGTTGAAAAGATTCCATTGAAAAGCAAAAAAGAGTTTTGCAGCATGGTTTGCAGTGACAAGATGAGGCATAGCATTGGGAGCCATGCACCTAAACCTAAACATCAAGGGCCGCAACCTCCAGCCTCTGCATCTGACAACTTCAAGTGCCGTATACAGTGTCGCCATTGGAGATGCTCTTAGCATTTAAGTTACCTTTTGGCATTCTAATCTCTACTGTTAGTAAGATACAATGGCTATTTTTTATAATTCATTTGAGCAAGTTATTTTGTGGTACAAATTGTATGTCAGATCTGCCACACATGATTCTGCTTTTCAGTGAGATAATTTGTCCTTCCAGTGGAATAAAGTGTCAATACTTGCTCCAATGGAAAGCAAAACTCCTGCCACACATGTTTTAGAAAGCCATCATGTTCCAGAAGAACCGGGGGTTAACCCCTGAACGCCCAGCCCATGAACATGAGAAAGCAAGGTCCAACGACCTGCTTGCAATTGAACTGGTGCCACTACCGCGACTTTGCCATTTATGGGATCTGACCGTATAGAACGGTAGTTGAAAGTCAGGGGATCATGCAGGGATTGATCGCAAGTGTTTTCACCAAATGAATGAGGAGATGAATGAGGAAAAACATGCAATCCTTCCAAATATGCAAGATTTGGTTCATCTCATTTGAACCTTGGAAGGCTAGAACGTAGGGTTGATCACCGTAGAAATCACCCTTTTTTATTGTTATAGGAATCATTGGCTTCCCCCCCTCTCCAAGTTAGAGCACTAGTTGGAGATTAAACTACTCTGTAAAATTTATCCTTTTTATACAACATTTCAAGAATGAACATTTCCACTTCTTACATAAAAGGACTCTCTATCGTCCATCAAACATTTAGTATCTATAGCAATGTTATAGGATTAATCTTAATTCCATCTTGATACAAGTAATAATATTGAAACAAGGATTGATATGTGCTTTTAGAGAGTTGTGAATTCACTACTAAGGTGAAAAGCGTTTGTAGACTCAATTCTTCACAAGTGGATTTCTTTTGAAATTGTCCTCAAAAGTGTAATTAAATTGTTTTCATACTTAATTGTAATTAGTTCACTATTGATTTTCTAAATTTTGGTTTTATGACAAGTCTATGTGACTTTTTAATGGTTTAATATGAAGAAATCAGTATGATTTTCAATTTTTGGAAATTCCACAATTCCCTAAAAAACAAAAAACCTCATATTTTAAATTGCTCTAAAAAAAGTGATAGACCCTTCAAAAATGTCTTAATGAAAAAAGTATAATCAAAATCTTAAAAAATCATTGTGATTAGAGCGTAACTTTTTGACCTTAAAGGGAAAAATACTTGTAGAAATCACAAACATTCAATCTACAATCTACTTTAGAAGGAATTTTCAATATTTGGCCTACAATATTATTGAAAAAATATTGGTCTGTACACTAGTGGATCTAGCTATATAAATATGATCTATGGATTATATTTAACAACTATTGTTGACAATCAACATTAATTTATTATTCTAAATCATATTTTATAATATATCTTTACAATTTTGGAAATGTAGATTAACTCCTAGTCCTTTAGAATCCTAGCATATTCCATTTTTTGGCATAATTTTTCAAATTGTTTTTTTAGGATAGATTTTTTTTTTTAAATGATTGTTATTTCAATTGATGCATAGGAATGAATGTTTGCCACTCTAAGCACAAAATGCACACGACTAAGTGACCCCAAATGTACAAAATTAGTTTTTTCCCCCTCGTTGAATACATTTATATTCACATTAAAAGTTTGGATTCATTCTAGTGGGATTAGTAATGTGAAGATTTTGAAGTATCTTGTTTTGCAAGCAATTAGAGCATCTTTTCAAAAACAATAATGTTTAGAAATCATTTTTGAGGTGAATTTTTATAGATTTTTAGAAAAAATAAGTTCCATAGGTTTTTAATTATTTGCTTGAATAATATGATCATTGGAATTGACATGCTTTAATTCCATCTTAGAGTTATAAAGAATTTAGGTTTTCTTTCTATCTTGTATCATCTTTTACTTATCAAGTTTTTGAAGAATAAAAATCAAGTTGACTTTGGATTTCCTCCCTAATCCATGTATATTAATCTAAAAAAGTATGGGTTCCTAGGATGTTGTTGATGCACCAAGAATATAGGCTCAAAAAAATAATCATCCTTATAATAAAACCTCATCATTTACAAGGCATTTTTTTTTAGAACTTGAATTTTCTCCTTGATACTTACTTTTTTGCTAGATAATACTTTAACTTCTCAATCTTATAACTTCAAATACATCAAATTAGTAATAAATAAAGGTTGTCTTTAAAGATTTAAGTTTTAATCTAGATGGATGAGAAGTTGTTTGGTAAAAGTATTACCCTAAAGCACTTTGTTCATCATTCAAAACATGAAATTTGGAATGCTTATGATTTCTTTTGTACTGCCTAGTAAATTGCTTTATGAACTTAGGATGGCATAACTTTTGCTCTTAGGCACCAATTGAAATAAAAATTATATCCCAAGAAAGCTAATGTATATTCTAATTTTTAAAAATGGTTTAAAAAGTAACGTCAAAGATTGAGATGATAGAAGCTTGCCCAAATCTTCAAGTGTCTCTAAAGGAGACGCTTGAGTCTTTAGGGTTTAAACTAGTCAATGCTATTGGCCCTTAGTATATGTGGTTATTTTTGGATTTTTCAAAAAAAACATTTTGATTTTTGAAAGTTTATAAAAATTATATTTTTATAATAAAAAAATCCCTATTTACATTTTTATGCCAAGATTTGTCTTCCTATAAAAAAAAATGTGTGGCCATTATTTGTATTTTTTTAAATATTTATATTTCTAAAATGAATGGTATATATGTATTCACCTCATTATAGTTGGTTGGGTATGAATCTTTCATTCATTCTATAATTTAAGTTGTGAAGAATCAAATAATGTAGCTATATTAGATAAGTCAAATCATCTTAATAGTTGACTCTAAAGTATCTATAAACTTATAAAGATTTAGATGTTATAGCTAGCACTTTTTTAAAAATGATTTATTTATTAAGTAAAAAACACATGTTTTTGGTGGTATCTAGGAAGAACAATAGTTGTAGAGATAAAATATTCATACTTGGGTTAACCCTTAAAGTCTTAAGGAATTTTTAATTTCAAAAAGCACTCAAAATGACCATTTTTATTTGCAAAGAGCAAAGAAGTTTTAAAAAAAATTGCACCTTGTTTGACTAGACCCTAACCTTAAATCTTTTTAACTTCAAAATTTGGACTAAAAATTTTGATTTTAAATCTTTTATGTTGAAGAATTAAATTGAGAATCTAAAAAGATTCAAAATCAATAATTTGATTTTCATTCTTTAAAAAATTGTTAAATAGAAGTAGATTTAAAATAGAAGGGAAAAACAAAATCATTGATAGCTTTGAGGTGGAATTGATATGACCTTAATTCTAATGGTGAGATTGTTCAAGTATGAGAATTGAATCTTGTCAATCTTTTTTTTCTTCTAGAAATTGTTGAAAAACAAATTCAATAAGTTATTTTCTTAAGAAGATGCAATGATTGCCCCTAAAACTAAAAGTTCCATAACTTTCACATCACTAATCCAAATGGATTAAATCAAATTTTTCCAAGTAGAAAAAAAAAAATATAATCTTTGAGAAAAAAATGATAATAATTTCAAGATTTTTTTGCAACTTGACAAATTCCATCTTGAGCTTGGGGTGGCATAAATTTTGCTCATAGGCATCAGTTGCAATAAAAATTATATTTTCCAAAATCTATTGTGTTTTCCTATCTTGAGAAATAGTTTCAAAATATCAAGCCAAAAATTGAGATTATACAAGCCTATTTGAATTCCTATTGTCCCTTGAGGGCACTTTGGGACTTTAGGTGTTCAATGATTTGTTGTATCACCATCCATAATGATTCAAAAACAACTAGAGCAATCAAAATTTTTAGTCCACAATGTCGTGGTAACACTTACAATATTGGTCATAAACATTATTACACTTTGTGGAACTTCAAAGGATTGTTTTAATGAATTTGAGAATCAATTTTTCATGAGAGAATCACATGTGGACTTGGGGGGGAGTTTGAAATGATAGAAAGACTTAAATAGTGAAGAAAGAGGAACAATCCATTTATAGAAAAGAATGAAAAGAAAAAATGCTTTTGTATTCAAAATGGATGTTTTATGGTCTAAGCAGGATTTTGATCCCTTAAGGACCACAAGTAGTTCAAATTTTTCAAAATTGTGAAGACGTATTATAAAAGGCAACTTAGAAGAAGAAATTTATTGACGACTCTCAAAAGATAGTTGTAAAATATGATCTACAAATTGTAGCTATATAGTTGTAAAATATGATCCACAAATTGTAGCTATATAGTTGTAAAATATGATCCACAAATTGTAGTTATATAGTTGTAAAATATGATCCACAGATTGTAGCTATATAGTTGTAAAATATGATCCACAGATTGTAGCTATATAGGTGGATCAACTAGTACACAAACCAATATTTTTCAATAAAATTTGAAGCCAAAAATTGAGAATTCCTTCCAAAATCAATTGTAAATTGAATATTTATGAATTTCACAAGAATTTTTTTCTTTGAAGTTCAAAATGCTAAGTTCTAATTGTAGTGATTTTTGCTTCAAGATTGCAAAAATCTTCATTCAATGTAGTTTCTAGATTTTAAAAGCTACAACAAAAGGAGAAAAAAAAGGCCCTTCCAACACTTGAATTAAATAGAGATATCAAATAAGTCATAGAATGCCACCATTTCCTCCTTTTCATATCTTTTTCTAGATTGTTATAATTTATTCATCATATAAAAAAGAAAAAAAGGTTTTGAATGTATGAATTCTAATCACCTTGAGAGTTTCCTCCCTAAAATGAGGTGTTGAGCCCTACCATGCAACTTTGAGCTATTATAATTGCATACAATCTAATCACACCAAATTTCTTCAGTGACTCAAAATAGAGATTTGGTCCTCACCTTTGCAGTTCCAAACCACAAGAGAGGTCAGGTCTTTTTTGCACCTCAAATGAAGGTATAAATTTTTTGACCCCATTTTGCAACTAAGCATTGTAAGGATGGTACCAAAACCTCAATTTAGAACATGAACAACTCAATGTGATTTAAGTATACCATACCTTGCCATACCCCAAATGCAATATAGTATGAGAATTAAAAGAGGGACAAAATGCAGGGCAACATTTCATGACTTGTAGGATAACTCGATTGTTATCTACATAGTAACATGTTGAGAATCTCAAAAAAGTTGACTCGATAAGATTGATTCAGCAAAAGCTTCAACAAACTAGCACAACTACCTTTCCATGCACAACAATCAATCCGTTTCCAGGATTCTACATATGCCGTTTCTCTGGTCTCGTCAGCACACTGTCTTCGACGTACACAAAAGTTACATTTAGAGCCCGAGCAAAAAAGACACCGCCAGGCGTCCCGTGGAATGCTTGGAAGCCCAAGAAGCTGGAATGATTGCTGAAGAGTCCCAACTCTTGAGCATCAGCTTGGAAGAAGAATCACGGTTCGGACAGACCCCCAGGCGCGCACTCAAATATCCATCCCACAGCTTGTATTTCGCTCCACCTTTAACTCTGTAAGACTCAGAGAACGGAACTATGATGAAAACCTTACGGAAAAGCAATTCCTCGCACGAAAAAGCATGCGCCGATATGAATACTGAATCTCCTATTGGCACCGAAGTATAAGTACCTGGAATCGACAAGCATTTCCATCGTAGTTAAATCTTCATCGATATTTTCACCTAAAGGTCAGTATTGTTCCTCGGCAGATAAAAGTGCTGCATAGGACTGGTTCTCATCCGTTATAGCCACCCTTCGGCCCGGTGCACCGGCTGGACGCATATGTACGTCTACATGGGCTGGCTTTTCGAGATTGAAAAGGTCAAAGAGTTGGTCTCTCTTCTCTCTGATTTCATCAGCAGGTCCGTCCCAGGAAGTCTCGCCGATGATTTCCAATCCCACTTCCACAGCCTCAGGTCCCAGGATTTCATCACCGCTTTGGATCAATAATAAATACACTTGCTCCGCACAAACTTTCCTAACCTGTAGCCCCGTCACATACACCAAACGTCACATAGCTTCCATGGAATGTCTCACACAATGGAAAGCAAACTGTATAGATCTAGGTAACTGATGCTGTACCCTCGGGTATCGATAGCCCATAAGCACGAGAAGCTGTCCAAGCGCATGACTTCGGGCCGGTTCAGGCCATAGAGCGAAATGGCTGAGCACATTAATAGCTGCCAACAACTTGGCAACGTCTCTACATCCTTTCAGATCGCTTTTGATGAAATCCAATATCTCCGTCGCAAACTTATCCTCGCAAGGCTGCGCAAGATCCCAATGTCGTTGTGAGTAACGTGAGCAAGAAGTAGTTATTTCAGGTTTATTTTTGTATTGCAGCATGTTCACACTAGTTTTATCAGTTTTGTTTGAAGTTGAAAAAGGTTAAGTTCATGATACGTCACAAGGATTGAATGATTGCAGTTATCAGGTGATATTTAGACTGAAGAGTCCTCGAAGCTCACTTTTGAATGTGAGAAAACTCCTTTGCAAAATAAAATATCCAGCGTCTGCAGCAAATAAAAACATCCATCAGGGGAAAAACCAACCGGGATCACCTTGTAATTACAAAGCTGAAACAATGCCTTCGCAATTTCTGAACTGTCTGAATAGATTGAAAGCTCAAAAGTACGTTTCAATTCCAGGAATCAGGCAGGAAAAATATGGCAGTACCTTAAGAGCTGGTACTATCACACGGTCAACACCTCGATTATTCTTTAGGAGCTCAAGCACTTCTCCGCCAAGCCAGATAGAGCTAGGATCGGTCAAAGTCCCAATGCCACTTCCAGTAGGTGGCACCCCTTGAAGAAATTCAAAAAGAGCCTGAGAAGACACTTTGCCTAGTGAATCTGCTAGGCCTCCTACAGAAATGACTACTCCAGATAAAAGGTAAGGTCGATACTCAGGGAACTTGAGAAACTGCACAAGCCGAGGGAAGGAAACTCCAGGAACCTGCAGGTACCAGGGCAATGAAACTATAATTCAAGCGTAGAACTACATTCAAAATTTTCAATTGCATGACATTCTCGTCATTCAGGTAATGAATAATAAATAAACAGACGCTTCAGTGTACTGCAGCCCACAATAGTGCAAGTTAATCCAAAGGTCAGAATACGCACTGCCCAATTCAGGTTTGGGTCGTTCGGAACAATCTTCTCCAGTGCTCTCTTATGAGGTATCTGGTCGAGGTTAACTTGATCGCTACTCAGAAGGTGCTGCAGTACACGTCCAGCCACGTCCCTTACACGGTCAATCTTCTCCACTGCCTGCTTAGCCAAACCTCCGACTACTTTCACAGAGATCTCCTCATCAAAAAAAGGTCCAGATCTCGCTGTTGTCAATCCACTGGATTCAGTTTCTCCGGGAGAACGCTCGGATTCTTCCTTTGTCCATTCTGCATTGGTCTCTAAGCAAAGAAGAAATGAACACCGTTTCAACGCATCCATAGCAGCTTCCCGTACCCATGATCCAACGTCTCCTCTATTGTCTATAGCATAGTCGTCCAACGCCTTCAACAGTACATCCATCACTTGCTCTCTGACTACCGGTCCCAATTGCTTATGTGACACAGGGGCAGCAAAGGGAGATTTTAATTTCGATAAAGATTCGGCAGGACCACCATACAGAATTTCACAAACAGCAGGTAAACTACGCGCAGCATTCACTCGTGTTTCAGCATCCTGGTCCTCCAGTCTCTCCTGCATTTCCACATCATAATTGATTTTTTCAAAAATTATACAAAGAAGAGTAGTGTTAAACACGCCATTGGATAAACGGTTTAACATGAATAGTCAGGTCTTGATAATTGCCATCGAGAAGGATACGTGGTCACACCAAGTGATGTCTTTTACAATCTAGTGCGCTAGAATTCATAGCACTACCATTCTCAGTTATGAACCACTTATCCCCCAGTAAGCAGTTGCATCAGAGAATTTGGCAGAATCGACGTCCTTCGATTCATGAGCGCAGAGTAATATTTAAGCCCACAAAGACAGTATTACTACTCTATTGTCACTGAACTCTTTATCATAGAGTAGGACAGCTACTCTCCTTGCAACGGCTTTGACTCACTTTGGGAAGGTTTAAGATCAGACGGCATAGCTTGAGAAAACATGCAATCCTCGGTTAAAATAAACTCAATTTTTTGGTAGTACATGGATACAAATATGAACTAAACTTTCAATTCCCCAGAATCGTATAATTCTAAAAGTTTGGCAGCGAAGGTGCATAACTCACCTCAGGGATAGTAGCTGCGCAAAGAGCATCCAACACATCCTTCCACAAAGGAGCCAGAAGCTCAACTGGTAGGGCACTGAAAGCAAGCGCAGCACCCCTTTTCGCAGCCGGATTTGGATCAGTTTTCAGTATTTGAAGATACTTCCCAGTAGACCTTGAAACTGAAGCGTCACTTGAAGGCAGTAAGTAGCTGCGGAAAAATGGTCTAAGACCTGCCACAGCTGCTGCCTACACGTTGTAAAAGGAAGTTGGATCACTTGAAATGACTCGAGCGTATTTGGTGAAAATAAACAGAAGAATTAGAGAAAGGTTCCTACAGATAGTTTCCATAAAGCCCAAAATCACAGCTCTTCCTGCGTGGGCACATTATTGTCGATGCATATCAATCAACCATGTGTCAGGCAACAAAACTCACCTGAATGTCACTGTTGGGATGCTTCAGATTCTCATCAAGGGAGTCATGCAGTGTCTTTTGACCCTTGGCAGATAGGGGTATTCGAACTTTGGCAGTAAATTCAATCAACCGGGAAACAGCAGATCGCATGATCTCCCCACCTTTCCCCCTGTAAAGACGGGCCTTCTCAATTGCAGGTACTGCACCCGCAATGACCTTCTCTCTTTCTGTTGCATGAAACGATATATCAGATTCAAATATAGACAAGTAAATATCTCATATACACGTATATGAGATATTTTACAAGAAAATTCTATTTCGCTTTCTAAATTCTAACCGAAGGGTGCAATTTACCACGGCAAGCTCAGCACAGAGGAGCACACCTAAACCTGAAACAAAATACTTAGTCATTTATTGGAGTATTTTTCACTTCAATTTCGTAAGTTGTTTGATCCATCCCAAATAGAATGAAACAAATTTCAGATGATCGAGCTTTGTTGTTTAAGAATGCAAAATTTTAGATGGACTATGTACAGATTGATCAATATGTTTCCGGCCAACTGCAAATCCGACCAAGCAACCTCTTTCAACGGCATACAGATTTCTCGGCATAGACCATTGAATTCTGAATTTCCAATTCTTCAACTCCTATGTCCCTCACCTGGCGTTAATTGATACCCACAATCGTGCAGTGCTCGAATAACTTCTGCGGTTGCAAGTGCAGCACCATGACGAAGACTGAGCTCAGGTGAGAGGGTCCAGGGCAGAAGCGTGCCCAGCACAGCCGTCTCGAAATATTCCGGATCATATTTCACAAGTGCTGCGAGAGCCTCCGCTGCTAATTCACGTAGTGACCTATCCTAAAACAAAGTCAAAGCATAAAAAATGAATAAAGTCTTTCTGAATGGAAACATACGGAAAGGAACAATAAGGAGATACATCAAACTGCAAGAATGAAAAATGTTGCATGAGTATGTAAAATATCTCTTTTCAACCTAAAAAGGAAAGATGGCAAATTTTCTTCGGTTTGATTGACAAGCTGAGGGAACAGAATGATATCAGAGCACCAAGCCATAAACAATATCCACAGCAGTCGTAAGTGATCCATCTTGCAAAATCGGCTCAGAATGATGTTTACATTGACCTAAAATTCATGCATACCGGAGATGAAGTACAGAAGTTATACCCAATAACGAATCTTTGTGTTCAGAAGATCATCAATTAAATGTGGTCGATACTCGTCGAACTGGGCAATAAAGGGTCCAACAGTTCGATAAGAATTGCCTCGTGAACCAAGAGAAAAATAATCTGCTGCATTGACAATATCTATTCCGTGCAAGAAGTCTCCTTGTCTTCCCACACCTTCCTGAAAAGCTGCTGCTGCTGCTCTCCTGCAATTTACCTATTTAAATATGATGTTAAGAGAAAGTTATCAAAGCAACTGCTGTATATCTCAATTTAGCGTCATACGAAGGCCCTGACGAAGTAAGAAGTTCAGGCCCAAATCAACAGCTACCTTTATAGAACGCAACAAAGATTCTCCATAGGGCTAAGTCTTCTCTTCGTGTATAACTTTGAATGTGCAATTTAATATCATCCACCAGCTGCGTTGTCTCGCAGATAACGATGTTATCAGTGCGAGATCCGGCAACTAGATGAGGAGAGTGATTCGATGAACTCAAAAGGAAGGCGTGTATGTAGAAGAAAATAGTTGCCAGAGGAGTAAATACCTCACGATCGTAGCAAGCGGTGGTGAGAAGAGCAGGGGCCAAAACTTGAAAATGAGGGTTCATGATTGCTGAAGAATACGCTCTCACAAATGCCCAGCATACATATGCCGCTGCATCTCGAACATGGGATCCAACACTATGAGGTCCCCTTCGCACATCGTAGTGGAGAGCCTGGTCACCAAATACAGAAAATCTAATCATATAAGGAAGCGACATAACGAACCAGTTTCCTCCCCTCAGTGGGACAAATCTTTACATTACGGAACCTAGTCTTCCAATATATAACAAAGTTTTCTTCGCAAACACTCTACAAGCTTGCATTATCCCACGAGATCCCAAGTACTAGAAAAGCAGGTATTTATGAAGCCTATGGCAATGAAAAACTTGTAAGCTAGACATCCAAGGGACTCTTACCTTAACAATTACAGGGCATACTGCAGGCAAGCGTTCAGGCAGCAGAAGACCCCTGCGTGTCAGCTCAGCAAGGGCCAGGCATCCCCCATGCCATGCTCCATCTCCCTGTATGTTACGAACTATTTTTTACGCTATCAAATTACGTTCTCTAAAACGAAAATGGTCAGGCAGTACTTCACAGATAGACAGATAGATACAGATAGATAGACAGACAGATAGACAGACAGATAGACAGATAGATACTGTAGTAGGTCTTTACTACACTGTCTCGCAATGCAATGACAGTGCACAATTAAGCAAATCATAAGAAGCATGTTCTGGCTGAGCACCCTAAGAGTTCAGATAATTTACCTCGGTGGGTTGAAATAGATCAAGAACTGAAGCCACCACATCATCAGCAAATGAAAGAGATAAGCGACCAGTCACTCGTCCCACACCCTTGGCAGCGGACCAGCGCACGACAGTATCCTGTTTGTCCACAAAAGCGAATCAATACTCATTGAACAATTTTACAACCCAAATTAGGACATCGTTAATCATCATTTATCATCGTTTATTAGACCTTTATGAAAACCTCAAGATACTTTTGCCCCCAACAAGTAAATGATAATTCTAATTGCAACTTTTAAGATTCCCGTGCTATGCAAGAAAATTGCGATTTATATCGCTCTTAGTGCAAGATGAAAGCTCTAAGTAATTCATTATTAGGAAAAAATTTCAAGTGAATGAAAAAGACGAACGGGCAGTCACCAAATCGTTCCTGGAGAGGTGCTAACAAAAAGCATCAAATCAATTGTAAAAATTCTGATCATGAAATCCAAAGATATTCTTAAGCTTACTTTGTCTCGAAGACCAGCCAGGAGAAACTCGATCACTTCCTCCATTATTTCCGGGATTTCAATGTCCTCCTCTGAAACTTCAGTGTCGACAGCTGAACTGCCCAGGCCTCCAGGAGCTACGATGTTATCATCTTTAGAATGAACAATATCAATGTGTATTTTTTCACTAACAGCGGTAAGATTCTGGATGAGGGAACGACTCCCACGCTGCCATTGCCACAGCACAGTTAGAACTACCGACTCTGAAGATACAAATTACGTACCAGTGACAACGATGAGGCACAAGACCAATACATTGAAAAAATCAAAACTTCGGTTATTCTTCAAAGCATTAGACCTGAACAGGAAGGAAGTGTCATTAAGATCCAGCAGATCATACTAGATCTTAATGATACGAATTCTTGATTAGCTTCCCAATCTACTCCAGCTCTGATAGATAGTGAGGATAGACGGATAGCTAAAACATCTCATAGAGGTAGATAGGTAGGTGGCTATAGATAGGTAGTTAAAACAGGTACCATGTAACGCCACGAGGCAACTCGAGGGGGTAGATATGTGTTCCCAATACGTTGAATCAATTTCACCAACAGCTTACGAAGTAAAGGACTGCGAATAGCTTCTTGAGACCTTGCCAACTTAGAAGCTTCCTCCCATGCAGATGGAGCAACATCCAGCAATATGTCACGGCCTCCAACCTTGCAACCATTTTCAACCATTTTCAACCATTTTCAAAATCTCATCCTGTTAAGTTGTCATGAAGGGAGGGTGAGGAAAAACAAAAACCATAGGAACATTTACAGAACGATTATCGATGGAGACGTTCTAGAAGGAAGTACCAAAGTAGCTGTATATATAAGTTCGAAGATGGTAAACCGTAGGCGAATTTTCATAATATCCTTAGGACATAAAAAAGAACCATCAAGCTTAAGTAAGGCGCTATGTAGAGGTCAACCTTAAATACGGCAGCAATAGCCATAATCACACCAGGAACTAAAAAGACGCCCACCATTCCATCAAGTGGTGCAGATAGAGAATCGTGAGTCCATGCCATAAAACTGCAGACGTAGCAGAAAGTCAGTGACGGTCACATCTGATGATTCTGAAACTAACCTCCGTTCAACTACATACACGTACAGACAAGACTCACTTCACTGCAGCACTAATAGCAATGATTCACAACCAGTTCCTTGTCTCAACTCAATGAAGTTCGAGGGATAAGAAGCAATGTCAGGACCATTTGTTATGCTACAACATAATTTTCCAACATTTGAAATACAGAGAAATAACCATACCGTCTCAAGGCACCACGCATGTCAGGTCTGGTCAATAAGCGCGACAAGAGGACACCAGCCATCTCCCTTGTCGGTCCTGGGTTTTCCAAATGAGCAGTACATATTTTAATCATTCTCTGTACCAAAGGAGGAGGTTCGTCGTGGCCAGTAAGCCCGGCATCTGCTGCTCTTGAATCAGCTAGGGAAGTGTCAACTGAGGCCAAGTCGAAAGGTATCAAGACCAGAATGGAAAGCCATAGGAGTAAACAACATTTCGTTTCCCATTCACCAGTACTCTCCTCCTTCAAGATGCTGCCAACGGTAACCTGAGTCGCATATTCCACACGAGCTGATCAAGAAAGTCGATAACTCATCGACAAATGACGCCAAGTTCTACAACGTGATAAGAACAATAAGCATAATAAAAAAGTTCAGCATTCCCTTAGTAAAACCTCCAACTGCCAATGGCCATGACTGAAGCAACTTGCAACTATATTGCATTGACCGATCTGGTACATCTACGGTCGATCAGATCAAATCGTTGAACCCTAAAATTTAGGCACACAACAAAGATTCAAACTGAAGTGAAAAAGAGTAGGGCGACCATCTTCTGGATGACACCATCGAACAATCGAACTGAGATGACACCACGTAATAATACGTCCAAATAATACCATTGAACAATCAAACTCTAGATGACACCATGTGATAATGCCTCCAGATGGCACCATTGAACAATCAGAATCCGAATAACTAAAATCAACCAGATTTGAAGGCTTCTCAAAGGGATCACCAAATAAACCCTACCTCTTCTTCACATTGTTCAAGCAAACCAACTGCGAGCTCCAAATCGGCTGCCTGATGTGGAAAGAACTTGACCACAGTTTTATAACTACAAACGGTCATCAAAGTGTGTATTAAAGAACATAGTTTCTTCACCACCTGCGATGTTCATCGCAATCACACACGGTTAGAATATTTTCAAGACTGAGCCAGAAGAATACCTACTCTGTAAAGCAGATTTGCAAGCCTCCAACAAGCATAACATCGCTGAATCAACGATCACATTGAGACCAGTTTTCATTTCTTTCGTAGCCTGACATCATCCGACCTAGGATAAAAAAAGCCTTCACAAATAATCTGAATTCAAGCATACCTACAATGCTGCAGGTTCTTAGTGCAAAGAGCTGTCAACACACCTGTAATTGTGCCTTTTCCAATTTGTTACCGTTCGATTCGATAACGATTGATCTTACAAGACCCATGATAGGAGTAATTATGCCTTCTAATAGAGGCTCCAGCAGTTGACCCTGCTCTTGATACTTCTCCACCTGCGGGTCCCAAACACAGTCGGAATATGTGACACTTGCAAAAGTTGGTCTAGGCACAGTTAACTTTGTACTGACTTCCACATTATACTTTCTTTAACCGGGTAAACTACGAGGACCTAATAGCATAACATGCTTCGCATCAAAAATTCTGGAGGTTTCACTCGCAGTGCGATACCAAGGTCATCTAACCAATCTCAACCACGTAACTGATACTTTGAAACTGCCGCATACAAGAGGATTCAATCAGAACCCTAATATACCAAATGCACATTCTCCCAGACTTGCACAAACAGTGACAGTGATTGCGTTTTTGCAGGAAGGACATGAATTGATCTGTTACAGGTTGCATGCTATGTTCTCCTGTACCCAAAAGCCTTCCCTCTAAAACAATCTGAATCATAATTGAAAGATCCTTTTGAATGACAGAAATGCACGGAACTATGAATCTATTCACATTTCCAGCTCCCTAGGTCATCTCCAATCCTTGGAAATCTACAGTTTATTCAGCTACAATGCTCCATCATTTAGGTAATTGAATTTCATTTGATACGAATTACCAATGCGATACTCCAGAAGATGTCTTTTCAAGGCGGTGTAAGCTGGCCAATAGGCGTCTTCGATGATTATCATGTACCGGTAGTCGTACTGCCCAACAGATACAAACTAGAAAAACATTCAACAAAAGCTTGCACCTCCAGCTCTCAAATTGTGATACAGAATTACCCAAATTCCCTTCGAAATAACCAATCCCAACAACAGGCGTGCTCCAATATTATACTGCCGCACCGAATATCACGCGAAAAGAAAAAATGAAATCTCATACAACGATTACGCAATCGAACCGCAGAAATCAAGAAAAGGAAAAAATCGTCTGAAACATAGATATAGAAAGAAAATGCAAAGCAAAATGACGCCTTTCGAATGAAAAGATAGATCCTTTCGAATGACAGAGGAGCAAGGAGCTATGACTCTATTTCGCATTTCCGGCTCTGTAGAAAACAATCTTCATCCTCAGAAAACCACGGCTCATTCAGCTGCAATCCTCCAGCATTTTTGGTAATAGAATTTTATTTGATATTACTTAGCAATGAAATGATCCAGCAGATGTCTTCTCTTAAATGCGTCCGCGATGAGAAATCACGTAGTCGATTTGGACAAGAGACACGATCTAAAACACTTATCAAACACTTGCAGCTCTCAATCCTGTACCTCGAATGAGCACATAGGGTTACTCAAATTTCCAATCAAAAACAACTTGGCCAACTAATGTGAAAATCCAGCTGGTGTCTTCTCAAAACTGTGTAGACTAGCCTAAATGCATCCGCAATGTAGTCGTAACGGATAAAAGATACAAACTAAAGCACTTATCAAACATTTGCACCTCCAGCTCTCCTATAAGTTACCTCAATTTACCACATAGATACCTATCTTTCCTTTCAAATAACCAATTACAACTTAGACAAATTAAGTCTACTACAGGGAAGGCAGGCATGCTCAATTATCATACTGCCAACAGCAAGTATCACACAAAAAAAAAGAAATAAAAACTAAAAAATCTCACAGGACACATTTCTCCAATACTCAATCGGCGGGCCGAAATCGAAGAAAATGAAAAACTGGAAAAATGAAAAACTCGTCAAATGATACACACAGAAAATGCAAACCAAAATGACGACGCCATTGGATGCATCACTCAATCAAGGGGTCAAGAGAGAGATAACTTACAATGCCTTGCGCTTGCTTAAAAATGGCAGGATCCGCATCGCCCTTGGCAGCCACAATGGCGGTCACCCCGGACGCCAGCACCGCGGTGTCCTGCACCAAAGACCGGTGCAAGCCAATACTGACTGCATCCTCTTCATCTTCATGAAGCTCCATCGCTGACTTAAGTTGACCTAATTTGAAGAAGATGATGCAAGAACAACTGAGTTGCTCTTAAACTGAGAATTCTCGCCTTGGCTTGTGCGATCCTCTGTTGCGCTTGCAAGGCCGGCGGGCAAAGTGCTGAGACAGAGCAGTTTGGGGAGTTGCTCTTCGTGGATGGACGTCGTCGACATATCGTCGATCTCCGTCCAATAGTCGACGATAATCGTCCGTGGCAAAAAATCGTTGGACGGGCTCATGACTCAGACTCCCATCCTGCCCTTATTTATTTATCAGAGATGAAATCTTTTGTTATTCATAAAATTTTCAAGTTTTCGTGGTAAAAGTTTGAAATTATTGTTAATTTTTAAGAAAAAGTGAAGAAAATTCATATCAAATACACAAAATATGTGCATAAATTCTGAAATTTTCACTTATTGTGCATAACATCATGGTGTACACTAAAGTTATTTTGTCATTATAATACTGTAAAATCAACAAACCGTAGTTCTAAAATCAAAGTTCAAATTGCAATAATTTTAAGAATTTTTCAAGTAGAATAGAAACTATATTTGATAAACTTCATTTCACTAGTTGAGTACCAATTAAAAATTATCATTTTTATAGCAAAAATTCAAATCAAGAATATAGAGCAAGAAGTGGCCAAGATACATTACAAGGGTGATTTGTGGATTAAGCATTTTCTTCTTTTGAAAAATGAATAATACAATAGTGAAGTAATATTCAAAACTATACATATAAATGCACTCCAAAAAGTCTCCAAAAAATAATTCAATGAAAAAATATTTTTTTTCATCCTATAGATCCTCTTCAAATCATCCAAAGGACCCTAATTGTCTACAACATCCTTAATATGACCACAATTTGTATTTCCTTTCAATTTGTATGCACTTATTTTTTATTTATGAAATTTTTATATTTATATTTTAGAGATGAATCACATGTCTTCTATAAATCAACTAAGTTCTCATTTTTTTGTGAAAGTTTGAAATTATGGTAAGTTTCTTAACAAAAATGTAAAGAAAATTCATATCAAATATCAAACATTTTCAAAAAAATTGAAATTTTTTCCATATATGTATATAATAGTTTAGAATGCCATGGAGTAAAAACATATATTGAATATATGTCTATAATTAAAAAAATCAGCACATTGGAGGCTCAAGAGGTATTAGGTTCAAAGTTCAAATTGCAATAAAATAGTCAATTTTAGATATTTTTTCAAATTTACAAGTTAGAGTAGATGCTAGACTTTATTGACTTCATTCCATTTGCTTGGCTCTAATTCACACTAAGAACAAGGATCCAAAAGATATCAAAATACACTGCATGATGATCTTTTCATCAAGCATCTTATAATGTAAAAAAGTCAAAAGTACATAGAAGAGACAACAATCAACACCATCCTCAAAAAATGTGTTCAAGTACCTTCTACATCAAGAAATTGGATGAAAATCTTAGCATCAATTGGACTATAATTAGCCTTTATAATCATTTAGGGTTAAAGTAAACTTGACTTTTTTACCCTTACTCCAATGCCGCCCTTGTGTAGTTGTGGTCTAAATTTTCCTTTTGAAATGTACCCCATTGGTACACAAGGTCAAAATTTGAATGAAGGTGGCAATAGAAAGGTTAAACTTTATATCACCATCTTTGATATAGGACAAATTTTCATATGCCATCAATGTTGGTAAAATTTGAAGACACTTATTAAAGTCAACTCATAGTTATAAAAGTAGTTACTTAAAACTAGATTTTATAGTTGAAGATGATTTTCTATTTGCTTCAATTTATGGAATGAGGTTTCATTTTGTTTGGTCAAAATAGCCAAATTATTGATGTAATTTAAGACTAAAAGCCAAATTTTACATGCTTTACAGATGTAGATAGCAAGTGCTACTATAGTATTGTTAAACTACTTTGTAAAAGTCATCCAATTACAAGGCAAAACAAATTCAATTTCTTACCCATATATTGAGGATACAAATTTTGTATTCTTGTAGTTACATTGTGATAATAGATTTTATTACTTAATTCAAGTAATTATCATAACTTCCTAGTAGTATAGGCAACTTTCTACCTAATAAAGTAATAATCAATTAAAGTATAAAAATAGTTAGGTATTCCAAAAAATAATATATAAAAATATAAAAATAATAATATGATTAAAATAAGTTCACATTCATCCAAGTTATTCTTACAATTTTTTGGATGGTTGTTACTAATCCTAATTTCAAAAGAATTTCTGTCAAGATTACAAATCCAACAATAGGTGCCTCCATGTGAGCATTAGGCACTAGAAGAAAACTACGTTGCCTACACGTTTAAATTGCATTGGGAACAACCAAACCATGTCATATGGATTTTGTTGAGATCCTCGTTTTGAATGCTGAAATTTTGCGTTGGAGTGCAATTTTCAACGTAACATTCTACATTGGATGAATAAATGAATCGATATCTACTTGCATATTCAAGATGAATTGTTTGGTTCTTTACATGTTAAGAATTCGATTTAGTATCAAGGTTTAGCTTGAATTGTAAACATTGAATAAAGATAGCATTGTTATATCAAAATAATACATAAATAGTGAAATCTTCAAACGGTTTTTTCATAACAATAAATAGCACATATGAAAATAAAAACTAAAATTATTTTATGCTGGAATTTATTTAGGTTGACAATATTTATGGAAAACTTCAATTATTTACTAATTTGAATTAGGTATAGAAAAAATTTGCATTAAAAAAAATAACTCTTTCCAATATTTAAGACAAATTGCCAATTAATGTGCAATGAATTTGTGGGAATGGGAAAAAAACTATTGAATTTTGAAAGTGACAAATGTAAAATTGGTGAAACTAAATAGTACCATTCAAAATCAACCAATAGAAGAATAAAATTAATAAAACTTTATCAATTAAAATTATAGTGATAGAGAAAGGAAGGAAGTGATATGGAATAGTTTTCTATATATAAATTAATAGGGATGGTTTTCAATTAGTTTGGATTTGGAAATGGCTGTGAGCAAGACCATTCAAAAAAAATATTTTGTTTAAAAATACAATTGATTTGAAAATCTTATCTATTTAAGGATATATTCAAGGATACAAAACTTAAGTATACAATATAGAAGGCAAGTATTAGTTTGAAAAAACAAGTTAACAAGATAATTTTAAGATTCTAAATAATATTTTATAGATTCTAAACAATGCAAATTTTGGTTTGAAGGTAATTACTTTGATTACTTTTTGAGTTAAAAAAAAATTGATAATGTCTACGGGAAAACCATCATTAGGAAAAAAAATGCCCCCCCCAAAGGATCCATGAGTTTGTAGATAGCAAGAACAACAAGGAATACTAACCAGAAAAAAATTCAAATTTTTTTTGGCCAGCAAACTAGAGGACTTGATCACTATAGGATAGTTCACTTAAATTATTTATTTATTTTTTAGCCAATGAATTAGACAATCCAATCAACATGAAATAATTCACTTAAATAATTTAAATTTTTATTACTAAAATAAATACAAAATTATAGAAATTCAAATTTGATGTAACATTAGTGTGACCACATTAGATTGCTAAAGCCAATAGGGCTACTTTATAGTGAGAATTCTCTTCAATGAAGCTCACAATCCCTTTAAGGGACAATGGTCACTATTCATCATCAATGATGAATAGTGGCCACATTTAAAAAAAATTAATTTTAAAAATGAGTCCTCATGGCTCATTTTTTTTCTAATGCTTTCTTTCATAAAAGAATGAGATTTTCTAGTGGAGCTTCAAAACTTCTTGAACATTAATCCTTTAAAACAAAAACATTAGAAGATATTTATGAATAAGAAGAGTTCAATTAAGAGTTTTTGGTGTTCTTGTGACAATCTCTACCAATCTTTTTATCCAACTAAAGTAAACATACTTATAATGAACCCTGCGAGGGTTCCTCTTCCCAATTGGATTCCTATCTACATCTACCCAACATATTGACCTCTAAAATATTAAACAAATGTAAGTTAGATAGGGACACAATTGAAATAAAAGAATGTCTATAATGAATATGCCTACCCTATTATTTTGTAAAGTAGACAAGTCCTTCAATAAATCACTTTGGGAGTTTCATTTTTTTTCAAATCTAAATGTCATGAATATATAATTAAAGTCATTCTATTCAATAATCAACAATAATCATGGTCAACAATATCCACTTATATCTATAAAATATTGGTTGAATGAAACCACAAAGTTTAGTCTACCTAAAGGTTTTTAAATATGATATGTAATTGGTGACTTGAAAAGACTTTGTTGTTGGACATTTTTGTCACAATTTTCAATCACAACTAATCTCCCATCCATTTTCAATTCTTCTATAAATGGTTTGTGGAATCCTAATTGCCTTTTAATGTATAAGTAATTTTGGAATTCATCCTAAAATTAAAAATATTACTTGATAAATTGTGTATGAATAACAAAGATGTATCTCTCAAGTGTCATTTCAAAGTGTAACTTTACATCTAAAATGGAAACTCTTTAAAAGTCACAAAATACAAGTTATTTATCTTCAATTGCATATCTATCCACCTTCATACATTTAAGATCTAATTTCACATTTCAAAATTAAATCATCAATTTGAATAAAATATTTATCCATAAAAATATGGGATTTTCCAAGCAACACAAATAAAAACAAACAAATTATCATAGCAAAGGAAATTGCTAACTAAATGATGAATTAACATTGTAGCCTACCAATTAAAGCTTGGAGGAAACCCACATCATCTTAACCAAAAGTCCTCCTTCCTAGCTTGTTTTTGTAGTTCTTTTTGTCTCTCTTTTTTTGTCTGTGCTCATTTCTCTTCATTGTTCAACCTTTAGCTTAGTTGTTTTGTGTGGTGGTTTTTTTAATGCAATGTCTTTTTTATTTGTTAAAAAAAAATTCAAAAATCCCAGAGGAAATTGCAACTTAATGATGAATTGACATTGTAGCCTACCAATTAAAGCTTGTTTAATGACATTATATTTAGGGTTTGGCAATTGCATTGATTTATTGAATAAAGGCTCCATAAGTTAGGGTTTAGGGTGCTCGCCATGGCGCGAGAGCCTTCCTTGAATTTGCCCAATCCATGGGCTGTAGTGGGGCGTGACACAGAGGTAGGCCGAGCTTTGTTTGCTCTCTACAATGGATACAACCATGCTCGGAGCCGTGGCAACGACTACTCCCAGATCAACAAACTCAAGACTTTGCGGTACATAGCAACACATGGGTTACCTGAATTTCCTGTCCTCCAGCCTTCTCCACCCAAGAAACTTCAAGTGAAAGTTCCGCACTTTGCTCGTCACGGTGACAACAATCCCAACGAATTCCACCCAATTGATTTCATTCCTCGAAGGCGAAGAGCTTCTAAGATCTTACAACAAATTCGAGATGATTCCTACGTAGTTGAATTACCACCAATGCCCAAAGGCCCCTTGTTGGATGATGCGGAGAAGGCTCGGTTGCAAGAAGTTTTTTATTGGAGCAACCGTAATGTTGGACCTGATCCAGTGGCAGAACGAGTGCGGCGGGTACCCAAGAAAGGATCCATCGAGGAACAAGAACTTCTGCTTAACACGATTGCAGGAGAAATTGAAGAACGTGAGGCGTTTCTGAAGGAAATGGAGGCATATGGGAAAGGGGAGCAGTATCGTAGCCAAATCATATTTGAGATTCAACAGCGAGTGGGCCAAATGAAGCTCCTCCATGAAAACATCACCAAAATAGAAAAGAAAGAAAACAAGAACTGCCAATCCATAAAAACCAAGCCTCCTTCAATCTCTTCCTACACTGCTCCTTCAAAAAATTTATACGCTCGAGGTCAAGGGCGCAATGCGAATACCATATCCCTAAGATTCAATCCTTCCATTGCGTCAATGCAAGAACTTCACGAAGACCCCCGATTTGGGGAGAGATCATCACATTCGACTTGGCCAAACGCGGGAGCACCTCCTCAAACATTAGGGCACCAACACGAAACCCTACCAACTCTACCGGTGACAAATCCATGGCAAAGTGACACACCAGATTCTTTGACACCGAATGTGATTAGAACAGTTGCCTGTTGCGCCACCACGCCCAGTGATATTATTGCAACACCAATAGCTGAACTGCAACCGCAACCAAGGAATTTGCCATCCACTTCTTGCTGCAATTCAAAGAAAGTCTCCAAGGCTGGTCACTCAATGGATAAATCACCTGACTTTGTTGCTGCAAGATCTCCCTTGACTAGTAGCAGTAGCGATCCATGCGGTTGATTTGCAAATATTGGGCATCCACAAATGCACAGTAGTAATTCAGAACACACAAGTAACGCAACTTTGACAAACTATCCATCAAAATCTACTATGGGGAATGCGCCCGAGTGCTCACCCGTGAGAGATTGTTCACCACTTGAATCACCTCATGATTTTCAACAAGGATCAAGATAAAGAGTAACATTCTATTGCCTGGTTGCTAGTGGCTTTGATTTTTTTTTCTATTGCGATGAGAGAATTCATTGGTAAGATTTAGAAATGCACCAGAATTGAATGAAGTGAAAATTTTGAATGGGGATATTTGCTCTTGAAGAGAGAAATTCAAGAATGATCGTGCTGCTGAAGTTTTGGATGAATATAACTTGCAAAGACATGCATGAAAAGACTTGCAATTGTTTTGAAGAACTGCAATTGTCTTCAAGAATTGTTCTCGAAAACATTGGAAGATGAGCTAAATGGTCATCACAAACCTGCATTACATGCGAAGATAAATTTGCCTTGAAATGGCCTCTCTACTAAGGTGCTATGATTTGTTCATGAACAATGCCAATAAACTTGTTACTCTTCTCAATAGTTTTCTCAACTATTTCTTCTTCATAATCCACTATTTTCTTAACTACTTTTCACAAATGTCATCAATTATTGTTCTTAAAAGCATTTAATTGATGCCTAAATGTGCACATAATGCAACAAATGTTGCATTATTATATTCAATAGTAGCAACTTTCACGTAATCCATGCTATTATTATTATCCAAGTAGAACTTTTCATAGTGTTGGGACTATACACGAAGAGAGATGCATTTAAAGAGGTATAATAATGGTCACTTAACTATAACTATACTACTTTTAAAAAAAAGTGTTTCAAATTAGGCCTACTTATTAATTGCATAAGTGACAATTATGCATTCAATAGGAATCAATGCATAGCATTGAGCTCATAGGCTAATTGTTGGACAATATTTCTTTTAGAAGTCTAAAAGTCCATTCATATGTGGTCTTACATTCTTCTAAGAAATCTAAATTAAGGTAAAACAACCCATTGCGGTCAAATGATCCATTGTGGTCGCCTAAAAAATGATCCATTGTGGTTTGTTTGTTTTAGTATGTGAGATGTGGGCCACAATGCATGTCTTACATGACAGCAATGGAGTGAACATTGACTTCATTAGGAACTTCTGATTTTTCAATGTGAAGTTCATTGTAAAAATTGACTTTTTTGGCCTTCTGTAATAGAAAATATTTTGACTGCATTAGGTAGTGAGATGAGCATTACAGATTCAGATTTTGTTAGTTTTAAGGTAGTCTACAGACTCTATTGGGCTGAACACTTCAGAAATTCCTAGTGAATTCATACTTTGTCAAAAAAAAATAATTTCAATTGCTCTTGCTGTTTCTCACACTTGTACTAATGTGGGAAAAAAATTGAAAAAATTCACCAACAAGATGATGTCAAACTCCTCATTCTGACCAGGGTTGTTTTACCTTAAATGCACAATTTTTGATTTTTTGGGGCGAATTTTCACACCCTCTAAAAGCTTTGAGTTTGTCAGACTCTGTCCCTCCACAATTGCGTCAGTGCTGTGAAGGCTTGTGGCAGGAGCTGCTTAAAAAACAAACAAACTGCTTACCATGCATGTGGCCTTCTACAAAGGACCTTTCGGACGTTCAAGGGTCAAGAAGTCACTCTTGGTATGGCTTATCAATGCAAATTTAAAGCAGTACTTGCAGAGCTATAAATTCGAAATAAAAAAAGAATGCAAACGAAGCTGATACCGGTAGTTCCGATTGCAGAGCTGACATTCTCACAAGTGGATTTACAGACAGCATTCTAGCAGGTGGGGAGGTCATGAATACAACACAAAATAGTTTCAGAATTTGAAAAAATAAATGATATACAACTGGCTTGTGGAGTTTGAAAACTTGTTAAATTCTGACACATTACGGTATACCGCACTGCAACTGGGCTAGTGACATCCCTTCCCAACATCTTCAATAAATTTAGGTTGACAATTGCATCCACATGGACGTGGAGCTCATTCTTCTGAATTGATCTAGCCTCTAACGTACACAATACTGATCTCAGTGTCTTAGGGTATGTTCACACTTGGTGTTAGGGGTGATGTTTGTGATGTGAATCAGGTCTAGAAGTAGGTCTAAATTTGTTCCTAAGACCCTTAGTAACAACAATCTTAACACCAAGTGAGAACATACCTTTATTCAATTTCTCTCTGATCAAGTAAGCTTAATACACATCAAACATCAATCATAATGTAGCCCTTGATTTCATTAATTTAGTGATACATCCTACATGGGCTGTAACACTATAAACTCCGAATTAAGCTGCCTGATTTTCATATTCTGGTTGGCGTTTCAGATTCTAAGAATGGCAAAGTAATGTTAAGATTTTTAGAAGACAACCTAGCTTCCTTAACGACACTTAATGACAATGTGGGAAAATTGAGGGGTGGATGGGTATTTTATACATTTGTATAGATATTAGTAAAAATAAAATTAGAACTCCATGGTCAAATTGCAACAAAAGAAATTGAATTTTAGAAAAAGTTCAGAATTTCAAATTGGAGAAGGAACTAGATGTGATAAGCTTCTTTTCGATAGTTGGTCTTAAATCCAAAATAAATCATTTTTGTGACTAAAATTTAGGTCAAGAAAGAAAAAAGCAAAAATTGCCAAAATACACAACAAGGTGATTTATGGAGTAGGAAAGTCAAAAAATATCACTAGGAACTGGAGTATACAACACTGTATAACGAAAATGGGTTCAGGCAACTCTTCCAAACAATTGACTGTAAAAAAAAAAGTTTTTTTTCTCATCTTTGAGGTCCTCCTAAAATTACCCAAAGGAAACATAATGTCTTCTCACGCACTTCAGGGTTAAGGGATACCTTAAGCACATAACATTGTTAAGTAGAACAATATCCCTATGCCATGCCAATTTTCATGTACGAATATTCTCTCAACCACACTCCTTGCACAGGAGTTTATTCAAACTGCTCTCCAAGTATCTTGCAACAAATTGTTCTTGACATCGATCTTGAGGAAGAGAAAGGTAGAGCACAGGAAAACAAACAATGTTATGCACCTACAACTCCATACCCTAAGTTGAACCAGACTAATATTACCGCCACCCTTCTCAATTCCGCGGTTCACGTTCAGGCTGCACGTACTCCCTTACCAGCTTCCTGCAAACAGCTATAAATTCAGCGGCAGTTACACCCGCTTACGGGATTTGAGCTACCCCGGATTGCAGACGACGCGACGTACTCCGATCCAACTACCATATCCAACAGATCGGTAAATTCTTAAGTGCATGCTCTGACGAACCCAAACAAGCTTGTCTCCTCACACTCTCACAGATCGACTCACACCACTCAAAGTCAATGTTCTCTAAAGTCTCACGCGTAATTAAGCTAGCTAGCAATCGATCACACCAAATACGCCGGCCCTGTCGTCGATCCATGCATGTCTGACCCCAATTAATCCCGGCAAGCTAGCTAGCTCGCTCCTCAAAATCCCTCTTAAGGCTAGCTAGCTCCTGCACGCCCAACACATGGACATCGATCGATCAACGGGAGCCCGTCCAGTAAGGATTTGAATTGAGTTCACCGCAGCTAGCCATGGATCTCCACGCCATGGAGCGGTTCTACACAGCGATCGATGCGAAAATCACCCACGCAGTGTTCAGCTGGTTCCGAGCTTCGTTCGGGGTGGAGCTCACGAGCACTCCCCCTACGAAAGGCTTGCTGTTCGTGGACAGCCCCACGCCCGCCGTGCTGGCGGCGTCGCTGTACGTTCTTGTTGTCATTGGAGGGTTGCTGTGGATCCGTGCAAGGGACTTGAAGCCGAGGGTGAAGGAGCCGGTGGCGTTGCAGGCGTTGGTGTTAGTGCATAACTTTGTTTGCACGGGGATCAGTCTGTATATGAGTGTCGGGATCGTGTACCAGGCAGTGAAGCATCGGTAAGTTGGCATGGACGGGGTCGAGATAGATTGGTAGTGGAATTGAAGTCGTTCATCTCTGCAATCTGAATGCTCAGGTCAATCGATCACCCCGAAAACAACATGACATAGTTTGAATGCTTGAATGTTCGAATGTTTAATCGTATGTCAGTACGTGTTCGTTCTCAGATGCAAGTAGCCAAATGTAGCCAATAGCTGTGAAACTAGCGTGAAATTTGAAATTTTAATACAGTTAGGAGTATTTTAGCAACTCGAGTCTGCACCGGGAGCAGTCTCTATATGAGTGTCGGGATTGTGTTCCAGGCAGTGAAGCATCGGGAAGTTAGCATGGTAGAGCTGGAGTACTCGCTCACCACTTCAATCTGAATGCCTAAGTCCCCATGAAAAGAACTACATAAATAACGTAATTCGAATGTTTGAATGTTTCAATCCCGGTTTGAATGTTTGGTTGTGTTGATCATTCTGTTGTACGTGTTCTCAGATGTGGCGAAATTTAGAGAAAATGTAGGCAATGTATGAAACCAGTGTGAAATTTTGGCTCATTTGGTAGAATTTTAGTAGCATGAGGTGTTTGTGGAACCACTGAAACCTTCAATCTGCCTGCCGAGCTACGGCCCCCCGAAAACAATATGACATAGTAGTTTGAATGTTTGTATGTTCGATTGTGTGTCTGTACGTGTTCTCAAACGTGAATAAATTTAGTCAAATAATGCAGCCGTGAAATTTGAAATTTTAGCACGTTTAGTCGTATTTTGGAAACTTGAGATATATTTATGAAACCACTGGTGTGCATGGCCTCATGTTCGCTAATGGCGTGATTCAGAGCGCCATAGCTCAGTTGGAGCTCTAAAATTTAGCTAGACTAGCTAGTATTGGCATAGATTTGAGGTTCTAAGCAACTCAGCTAGCATCTGGGAAAGTGCCAAATGTTTGAAATTTTGCCATTTTAAAGAATATTTTTAACGAATATGGCAATGTACATGACATAGTTAGTAATACGGGGTGTGAAGTGAAGTCAATGATAGACAGTGTTGCGAGTACTGTGGAGATATATCAGAATAAATATCGTTGAAGAGATCTAGTAACTAATTTTTTGCACTTCTCAAATTGAATGTTTACACTGTCCATTGAAGCTGCATGCTTTGCTTTAATTTATGACCGCACCTTGCTGTAGTTCTTTAAGCTGGAATTCTAAATTCTAATCGTTTGTTTTCGAGTTTGCAGATATTCATTCTGGAACAATGCCTACGATCCGAAGCACAAAGAGGTAATCGGAAGAAAGCATGTGTTTCATATCCAGTATGTGAAAAAAGTGTCGGTAGTCAATGAAAATGTGGTAGTACGTCAATCCATGTCATAGTCATAGTGGGACAAGTGCTGGGATATCCTAGAGAAGGTCCAATATTAATCCCTAAGCGTTCTGACTTCCATATTCTGCTGATGAACATGATGCTTTCGCCCATCAAACCAATTTTGGCGTCTTTAAAATATGACTTTTCTTTATGATCAATTTGATGAGATTGACAGAAGGCTGATGTTTTCACACAAAGTTACATCAAGCAAACATGTACAAAATCCAATTCTGGGGTGCTAAACTATTGATTAATGCTGGTAGTTGTGGGCAATGCAGATGGCGCTGCTTATATACATGTTCTACATGTCGAAGTACTTGGAGTTTATGGACACTGTAAGCATTTCCATTCACCATTAAACTAAAAATGTATGGGAGCTGAAATGGAAAGTTTCTGAAAGAAATTGGCACTTTAATTTCCAGACACTTGAATTGTCTGGAACCTCCAAACAGTATCAATGCCAATAAATGATTGTAAGTGAGAACTGAACTATGCTTACATGGGGGAGTCACTGACCATTTTTTTTGCAGATTATCATGATCTTGAGACGCAGCACAAGGCAGATTACTTTCCTTCACGTGTACCATCATACTTCCGTTGCTCCCCTCTGGTGGATTGTTGTTTACGGCAACCCTGGTGGCGAAGGTAATTCACCCTTTAATTAAGGACGAACAAACGAATTTTTTTTTGTCAATTGATCATATTGTGGAAAGTATTATCCAATTGGAGATAAAAGATTAGTCTAGAGGGTAGACTCTTTAAGTCTACTCTTTAAGTCTAGTGAACCAATTAGTATGTTAATTTAAAGGATTAAATTGACAGTGTTATCTAATTGATGACACTAAATAGCATTGAATTACTCGAGAAGAATGAGTCCAAGTTTAACCCTCTGTTCAATATCTGTTTTTTTTTGAGTGCAGCATATTTTTCTGCGGCTCTAAACTCTGGAGTTCATGTCTTCATGTACGCCTATTACTTCTTGGCCGGGGTGTTAAGGAACAAGCCAAAGCTGCGTGCTAAGTATCTCTTCTGGGCCAGGTATTGTACTGTACAGTAATAAATGACTTTGGTCCAGTATTACTCGAAATTAATGGTATTTTGAGGCGCAATGATAAGATTGGATAATGAGAATACACATTGGTGATGGCAAGCAACAAAATTTATTAAAATGATCAAACCAATCACGTCAAATTTAATGCAATTGAGTTAATTTCTTGTTGACTTATCAATATAACGCAGTATATACGTCTCGGAGATGCAATTAAGGCTGTGTTTGTTTTCTTTCTTTTTGCTAATCCAACAAAGTTTCATTTTCTTTTTCCAAAAGACCTCAATCAGCTCCTAGAAATGAAGTTATGAGAATTCACAAACTAATCACTGGATTACCATGATGGGCAGGTACTTGACACAAGCTCAGATGTTGCAGTTCCTGCTCAACGTGATCCAGGCTTACTATCACACGAAAATAAAGTCTCCCTGCCCAATGTGGTTGTGCAAGGTTGGTTCAACTCTACGCAGATCTCCATTTCTGGACTTTCACTTTCTCTGCCAAAGCACAGATGTGATGATATTTATGAATTCATAATTTAACTGAGTATATTAAGCTATTTGCTCTCATTCAATTGTCTCCATCTGTTAAGGTGGGTACCCCCAAACCACCACTTTTTGCTCATGTGCCTAGTTACTAGACTCTCAAATTTTTTATATTTTCTTGTTGCCAAGCTACAAGTTGTCAAGTGAAAGGGGTTCCAACGCACCAAAGAATGCTTTGGATCCTTTATGCAAAAGTTAGGAAGGATCAAAGTTTTTTTTGGTAGAGGGTTTAGATTTCGGAGATGTACACAGAATGATGATGGAGGTTTTAGGGAGGTTGCGATTTTTGAGTGATATCCACCTTATGAGCCTTGCAGCACTTGAATCTATCTAGAAATTCAGCCATTGATTTTTCTGACCTTATCCAAAAGTTGAATCCAACTTCTAACCATTTACTGCACGGTCTTGATGCAGCTGCTGTTCTATTATATGGTCTCTTTGCTGTGCCTGTTCGGCAATTTCTACATTCAGAAGTACATCAAGCCCTTGCCGAAAAGATCCAAGACCGCATAATGTGCTCTTTTGAAGATATAGACACCATGTCTTATAATTGTTAGCCAGAAGTTCCAGATTTATCACCATCTCTAACTAGCTCCTAGTAATGCTTTTCGAATGATGCCCTCAAGCATCACACTATTTTAGGGCCACTTCACGCTATGGTTGTCGAAGTTGAGAGGCTCTGTGAGTGAGTGGCCAAACTTTGTTGAGAGTCCAAAGAAATGGACTGGAAAATAGGCAATCGAGTATAGTTTTTGATTTTTTTATAAAAGAAATTTGGCATCTTCTCAACCATAGTTTGGGTTTCCATTCCTGTCCCGTACAAACTTCATTTGAGAGTCCGTAGTCTTGGTAAAAAAATACTACAGAGAACCATGTAGGCATTTTAGAGGACAATGGCCTCATTGTTATCTCCAATCATTCTGGTAATGTTCAAATCATCACAGAATCGTCCAGTTACTTCCGGTAATCGATCTTCAAATTCCACGAACCATACATCACGTGCTTATGATGTTAAATACTTAGTTGGTACTTTAGTACCCACTTGACGTCGATAGGTTCAGCAGCCGCTTGTTCACGCCACGGTCGATGATGTGAACTATATATTAGTCGAAGTTATTAGTTCACGGAGGACTTGGGACTGAAATACCTGCAGTCATTTGGACTTTCTGGCTGTTATAAACCAGTCTTGCAACAATGCACATGTTCAGCAGCACAACGTTCATAATTTAAATCTCTCGTCAAGACAAAAGCAGTGTAATCTACATAAAAATTATCATCCAGAACACGAGGCTGCATGCCATGATAAATCCATGCCCAACCAACACGAGGAAGTCAGCTACCTGTTTCGTGCCGATCCTCTATCACCTCTGACGATATTGCCTCGATTCCCTGTCATCGCGCAAGCACTGTCTTCAAATTGCACCAAGGCTACGAGCTGCAAATAACTGAGAAACCGAAAAAGAGAGACCATCAAATGTCAAATTCTCTGGAATCGGCGGCTAGGCATGCATTGTGATCGACTCATGACAACGTCACCACTGTCCCTAGCAATGCATCAAACCAGAGCGTTGTTGCCCCATGAAAAATCATAGCAAAACATGTGCGCTGTCCGGGAGTTCCATGGCAAGCATCATCACACTTACTTTGTGGAGCTGCCTCGAAATTCTTGACACGAAGAGTTGGACGGCATCGTAAAGCATGGCATCGGCATTCCACGGGTGCACTTAGTTTTCCTTCAACAAACCACTTGCGAACAAGTGATTTTTAATAAATTATAATTTTAACTTTAAATTTTGAGTATTGTTTATTAATGATTATAGGATTCTATTCCCAAAATTTCAAACTTAAATAAAATATAAAATGATTTTTAAAAGAGGTTAAAAATACATTAAAATGGCATATTTTTTTAACTCAAATATTTTTAGAAAACATATGTAAATAATTATTGCATCAATATTCAACTCAAAATGAACTTTCAATAGAGAATTTTCTTTTTAAATTTTTTTTTCTTTTTTAAATAATTTTTTTGTTATATGATATAGGGATGTGAAAGTTATTTTTCAATTCTACAGTGTATATTTTTACTTCAAAAATTTGTAACTAATTATTACTAACAAATAAAAATATCAATAATTCGAAACATAGATTTTCAAAGTAAAAAAATCTATTCATATTTTTTTATATTTAATTTTATTTAAAATTCAAAAAGTATATAGGGATCCTTTGTTTTGTTTATACGTGGCTTTTAATGGACCCCCCCCAAGCATTGGTATAACCACCCTCCTTCACAAGCTCACCAAATGTTCCTCTCTAACTCGTCAATTGCAAGACTCCATCTCCTTGATTTTTGTGATAATAGACTCAATCATCGTTTGAAACTACATTTGTATTAGAGAAAATCTAGACTTTCTATAAGACTGGTAAGAACTGTTGGAAAGGGATCTAGAATTGTATTTATTTTGTATGAAGCAAAAAATTTCCCCTATAGCTCTGGAACACAAGTGTCATTTGTGTAATAGTACAATTACATGTCAGAGCTTTGGTATCCATGCACTTGTATTCAATTGGAGAAGAAAATTAAAAATTAAATATACTCTCAATATTCACACAAGATGAACCTTTTTTCTTGTCAGATATTCCGTCCTTTTGCTTCTTTCTTGTTAGACATTTTATCCTTTTGTTAGCTCAATAGGACTCTAGTAATAAATTGGTTTGTTACACCTTGGCAGCCTTCTAGAGAGTCTAGATTTTATCTAATGCATTAGCAACAAGTTTAATACTAATGTCATCATATTTGCAATCTTTTTGAGGAGTCTAATCCCCTTTGAGAGGTTTTGGTAAAAAGAGGTGGGGTAGGGTGGGGTGGAGTGGAAGAAGGAGAGGAAGGCAATTTTTTCCATTTATTCCAAATAGAGCAAAAAGTGGTGTTCACAAGAGTGACAAAACTATTTATATTAATAGAAATGGATGAAACCTTAAATGAATGGATGAAAATATATTTATTCATCGAAAGAATATACATTCATCCCAAATAAAGCGATCCCATCCCAAGATTCAATAGCAATTTAGTGATTTCATCCATTTAAAAGAAAAATCTCTAGCCACAAATATTCCCTTTCAAAAAAAATTGATTGCTTTTCAGCAAAAAAATCACTCAAAAAAATCCCTAGGAAAAGGATAGGGAGAATGGCCCCCTCTAAAAGGTTGGGGTGAATTGGCCCCCTTGCTTAGCCCCTCCAAGTCATTCTACAAGTGCAAGTAAAAAAATCCCCTTATTTTATGCTTAATTAATTCACCTTATATATATCTCTCCTAGCTAATTGGAAATCTAGCCTTTCCATTGAAGGGAAAGGGAGACCAAAAGTGAACCTAAAAATATTTGTAAAATGTTCAATTTTAGAGGGGTCAAATCCTTGCTTCCATCCTATGGTTTTGTTTTTTCAAAAGAATTCTTTGATGATTTCTTCATACTATAGTAGAAAATCAAATGAGTGTAATTTGTGTAAGGTTCTAGGGATTTTCATGTTTTGGTTTTGATTTATTGTATATATTTTCTTTCAATTAGTTTAATTATACTATTCTAGGCATTCATTTCAAAAATTAAGGACATAAATGTACCTTCACTATTTGAAAATATTACTACGGTATATAGTTTACAACAAATTGGAAATTAAATTTGAATTTTAAGAAGATAAAAGAGCTCATTTTACTCATTAGCCACTAGTTCTTTCCATTCATTGGATCATGCCATAATGGGAATGATTGTAATTGGTACATGTCAATCATCATTAGTGACTTTAAGTAATTACCAAATTATTATGCTTCATTCCGTTTATTCCCTACTATTTATAATTTTTGTAATAAATAGTTCACTCCTGAAATCAAAGTTAGTGTGGGGCATGTCTCCAAGAGCCAATTGAAATTGGGGTATTTCCTTGCCTTCAAAGAATTAAAATGTTCATTAGAATTCTTTGCAAATGTAAAAATCAATTAAGTCACTTGAAAGCTTTTCAATGGAAAGGCTTTGATTGAAGCTCACAATTGTTCAACCTCTAGAAGGTAAAGCCAATTTTTTTTTCATTTATTTTGGGAAGTAAAAAAGGAACCTTTGTTGAAGTGGTGAAGCTATTAACATCAATGCTTATAGATGTCATATGCATTTGTTCGTCCAAAAGTGTGTACCTTCATTCCAAAAAGAGTGGTATGGTCCTAAGAATTTATAGGAATTTAGCAATTTCATGTATTGAAGAAGAAAGAATATAAAGCCAAATATTCTTTCCAAAAAAAATTGTTTCACTTTTGAGCAAAATATCTAAAAAACACTTGGACAAAGCTAATGACCTTGTAACTAGGCATTTAAATCCATTATAATGTACAATCCATTTCAAAATTGAATTTGAATGATTAGCTTTTGCTTTTTAAGATTAAATCCTATGTATTTTACAATTCATAAAATTTTCTGTGAAAATTGAAAATTGTCTTGAATTTTGAAGATGAAGCAAATTTTATATCAAATAAAAACTTATAAGCTTAAAAAATCCAAATTTTTCACCATAGATGTATGTTGTGGTTTAAAACATCATGGTGTAAACCAAAGTTTCAAAAACATTGTATGATTAGAAAATCAATATACCTTGGATATAGATCCAAAGCTCAAATTGCAATAAAATTTTCATTTTCATGAATTTTTCAAAACTTCAAATTGGAGTAGAAACTCAATTTAATAAATTTAGTATCTTAAGTTGGATTCCAATTCAAATAAGATTATTTTAATGGATAACATTCCAATCAAATGTAAGTAGGTTGAAATTACTAGATGCACTATAAAGTCTCATTGGTGATATACAAAAACTTTTGCAATTTAGATAATTAAGTAATCTTCTAATGAGTGGCTTGCCACCACCAATAATTTATAAATTTTCAAACTACTAAACATAGTTTTACCTTTAATCATTATTAAATGTTGGTATTTAAATGGTGAACATCCTAAGAATTATTGTTAAAAGGTATAGGAAGTCAAATTTTGTTTATTGAATGATTTTTTAATGAATTTTTGACAAAGAAGGTGTGTGAATTGAAGTATACACTAGTCATAAAAGTTTGTTTCTATGTTGAGGTAGATCCTATAATATATGACACTCCCATTCTAAATCATTCTTTGTTGCACCACTTGGATGTTGGAGAAGCTCCAAAATGGTCATATATTCTACTTGTATAGTATTGTAATTTTATTATTGATTTTGATAGTCAAAAGGATAGAAAGAGGTAGTACCTTGACCTTGAAATGTTGGAGCCTGTGACCATATGATTAAACATCAAAGTCTACTAGCTTGAATGCTTCATTTTCTATTGAAAATGATTGAAAATTTATTTTCTATTTTTCAAAGATTAAGTCACATGTCTTCTACAAGCTATAGAAATTTCAATTTTTTTTGTGGAAATTTGAAATTATTATGACTTTTTGAAAAAAAAGTGAAAAAAACATCAAATATAAAATAAGCTTTTAAATCTGAACTTTTCACCATGTGTATATTATGGTGTAGGACATCATGGTGTAAACCAGATTTCCATATTATATTATAACTAGAAAATCAAAAGACCATGTAATGGAATATTCAATTTGGAGTAGAAACTAAACTTAATAAGCTTCATTTCATTAGTAGGGCTCAAATAAAGTAAATCATTTTAATGGTTGCATTTCAAATCAAGAATAAGATAGGGATTTACCAAATATACTAAAAGGCATCTTTTGTGCTATGTGAATTTTGCATCTTTTTCTCTAGAAACTTATATAGTTCCTCAATGATTATCTTTCTACTACAAAGTGATGCATACACAGTCAAAGAACTATTATTTTAAATTGGATGAAAAGTATCAATTTTAAAGTGAGATCAAAGCATGCTGACCATTCATCATCCACTTTGTGGTTGCCTTGACATTTCAAGATTAACCTTGTAGTGATGCAATGACTTAAAATTGTTCAATAGATAACTTCCTAGTTACTATAGACATGGAAAATTCACTTATTGGTCAAAAAATCACATCATTTTTGAGTGACTATCTTGGTCATAGACTAACATCTTATTAGAGTTAACCCTAAAAATACAAAGCTCTTGACCATTAACTCAAATTTAAAAACCTTATATTATATATCCTCCATTTTGTTGCTATTTATGAATGAAATATTTTTTTACATAGATTAAATCACATATCTAGTATATGTTATAAATTTTTTTGATTTTTTTGGAAAATTTTCAAATCATCATGCATTTTTAAAGATAAAGTGAAGAAAATTCATATCAAATGCAAAACATGCTAAACTGTATTTTTTTAAACTAAATTTCAGAATAGAACTATGTTATATTATAGAAAATTATAGTAAAAACAATGGTTCCTCACCAACAGATTTTTTGGAGTAATTAAATGGAGTAGATACTACACTTGAAAAGCCTAAACCCTAAACCCTAAACCCTAAACCCAAATGAAATTTTAATGGATTTTTTCAAAAAAATTAAATGGAGTAGAAACTACACTTGAAAAGCCTCATTTTCTTAGTTTTTATTAAAAACTAAAGAAATCATTTTCAATGTGAAAATCAAGTTTTAAGGGAAAAAAAAGCTAAAAGTATGAAATATATCATTTTTTTTTACAGACTATATTTTATACAAAATAAAAAAAAACAAGTAATATGACTCAATGATGTGAATATAGCACTGATAAGCTACGTACACAAATTTGGATGAAAATCATCCATTGTTCAATCTGAAAAAAAGATTGTTTGACCATACATTAGACCCAAATGGTTGACAACATAAAGAAAAAATTAGATCAATTTGAATTGTGAAGAATTCTCTGACCAGTTTACCATACACCATATATGAAGGTCTGATTCGTCACTCAGGTACCGAATTGAATTTGCACATCAAATTCCTACTTCGCACCAATCAGAAGATGACATGTGGCACTTTATTTTACATAAATGACTTACTTTGTGCCCAATCGGACCTTCATATAAGATGACCGCTGATAACAATAACCATTTTCACCATTTTAGAGAATTCGTAATGCATAAACAAATCTCAATGCAAAATCATGCAAAATCCTATATCATGGAACATGAGAGGGTATGATTCCGAGTTCTGGCAAGTTGGTGACCGCTATCTTGGTAGGCGTCATTCCAGGATTATTGGACCAATAAGTGCTTTCTTTGGTTCTACAGTTAATAGTGAAATCATGCATCGAACCAGCTACCAAACCAACTGACCGCACAACGTTCATGTTCGAGATCTCTGGTCAAGACAAAAGCAGTGTAATCTACATATATTCTAGAGTTAAAAAAGATGACAACCACATTCACAGGCTCACACTTCAATGAGAATTTGTTCTACAAAACCTTTTGTCATTTGGAATATGGCAGAAACAAACATACTACAAATCTTAACACTGCGGTACTAAATCAAGTTGCAATGCCAAATCGAAACTCATATACATTCAACAATAAGAAAAATGATTACAGCCCTCACCAACGGGTTACCAAGAATACGAACATTTTATAAGTCTTGAAAGTGAAATGGTCCACATGGCCAGGGCAGCAGAATTTATTGCCGCTAGATTAAAGAATCCTTACTTATAACACTTCAAGAATGAAATCAAAAATGAAAATATAAACGGTCTTAGTCATCAACCAGTAAAAGTTTCTTCTGAAAACTTCGTAAGATTAACCTCCCACAGGATGGATGACCACAAGTTCTCCGTGAAATAAAAGCTACATCTAAATATAGTTCACATCAGCGTCCATTGCGTGGACAAGGCTGCTGAACCTATCAACGTAAAGTAGGTACTAAAGTCCCACCTACACGCATGGAACATCATAAGCGCATGATGTATGGTTCGTGGAATTTGAAGATCGATTACCATAAGCAACTGGAAGATTCTCCAGTACTTGATATTATCTATTCACACAACAACCACAAATTAGTCAGTGAGTTGTAACCTTTGAACATAATTCCAGTTGAAGTCTCCACCTCCCGCAGTTCATATATAGAAAGAGTAGTAACATGAAAGTTGATTTAAGAAGACTCCACAGCAAAAATTCGTGAGATGAAGGATAGATGTTCCAATTCCACTTAGCTCCTTAAACCATAGATCTATAATTTGACTCGATGACGTTCAAGTAGCAATCCTAATCCTCCGACGAGATAGACAAACCTGGAGAGAAGACGATTAGGCTTTCATGCCAGCAGCCTGCTGCTGCTGCACAGCGGCAGCTTGCTGAGGCTGGCCGTAGTTGAGGGGTCTGCGAAAGAGCATGATGTGTGGCTCGGGTCGGTGAATGGCATAATGTACCCACCCACGCGACTGCTGGACTCCAATTCCGCGCCATTCAGCCTGTTCTCAACCACAAAATATGATTACAATAACACCGCTACACAGACCCAGTGAAACACAGCGACTGGGGTCTGTTTTAGTACACCGAGAGGTCAAGACATTGAACATTCATAACTTCATCATATAGAAGCCAAATGGTACATGCTAAACTCCTTCAATTGCGAGCCCACCTTTGCAACCATCAAAAACTAATGCATTCTCATAATAGGAAATATACTCCATTGCTTGAACTGCGTTATTCTTGCAGGACGAAAATTGATATCTCGTTGCGCTAACAGAATTAATATGAAAAAATGGCATGTGATACTCCTCAATCGCATCACGAGCATACACACTTAAAAATCAACGCAAAATCTCAGACGCCATACCTCAGACAGCAGTCGGTTCTTGGGTAACAACTTCGCAATGTCAGCGGGGAGCACGACATGCCTGAGCCATCCCACAAAATCCGAAAAAAGTTCAAATAACCAAACTTCATTAACCAACACATTTCAACCCAAGCATCCGTCAGCACCAAACCAGGGAATGATGTCGCACCCGGCTGAAAATTCGGGCAATCCAATAGCTATCCCCACCAGCGTCACGCGGCGGGTGAGGCCAACATGAACACATAGAAAATGACAAGAAAACGAAGAGAAATTACAAAAGTCACATCCGTAAACCTCAGGATAGCACACAAATACCCCAATTCCTCACATCCGCAATACACTCACCTGTACTCGTAGGTGTCATCGAAATACTTCTCGGAGTACTGAATCTGCGGCATTCTTCCGGGCTTCTCTCTCTCTTCCTCTCTTCCAATCCTAGAGAGTGTCCATGAAGAATAACACCCGAAAGATCGTCAGAAACAAAGATCGCAAGGAACATGAGATTACTACACAATAAATGCGCCACAAGAAAAACCCTCCAAAGAAAAAGACACCACCACAAGCAGAGTAACCCACCAAGGATTTGGAAGCGGACAAGAAAAGAGGACGGCGATCTGAAAATGCAGAAGCAGGTGCGCAGCGAAGTGTACCGTGAAATCGGAGAGCAGGTTCGAGAGGACGACAGAATGGCAGCGTGCAGGGGACGCAGAAGCGAAGGCGGAGCGGGGGAATTTCAAAAATGGGCTGTCGAAGGTGCGAGACGGGTGACGCCCTCCATCAACCCGTTGTTGCTCTGTTCATTCAAGCCTCTGACTCTGTTCATCTGTTTCCCTTCTTTCTCTGTTCATCCATCTATATCCATTACCTCTGATCATTACCGCCATCCCTGTCTCCTTTCTCTGTTCATCCATAATCCCGCTACTCTGTTCATCTTTTTGTTGTTTCTCTGTTCAGAATGACTTATTTCATCCACAAAACACGTTCATCCATCCTTCAGTTCAGAATCAGTGTGCATGTGAAGCACGCCATGCATTCTGGTTTTCCGGACGGATTGATACCCGGTGAATGCTCGTGACGCAGACATCAACCTGTGTTGATCAGGGCTGGGTTATTATAGTGCTAGATTGCACCCGGAAAATAAATAATTTGGCTAAAAAAGTGTTAACAAATCATGAACTTTTTTTTCTCAAAAACTTCAAATTTAAAAAAAAAAAAAATCTTGGATGAAAACAGAATTATGCACAAGTGAAATATGCAAATGTGATATTTTCTAATCTATATCAATGGATGAATGTTGAAATTTGAAGAAGGACTATAACATTTTATCACTCCACTTTGGCACTTTGTAAAAAATGAAAAAAAGCCCTAATGTTGACCTACTTGGCTCCATTTATGATTAAGTATACCCATTATGGACCTTGAACCCAATTCAATCCCTATCTATTGTCCAACATTTCATCAAGAGTTGAATATTAGAAGATCCAAGACAAGGATCAAATTGGGTTTAGGATTCATAATGAATATATTTGCCATACATCATTCAAAATTCAAAATAGATGCTAAAATGATTTCAAATTTATTTTGTGAATATTTGAGTTAATCATAAAGTGTATGAATGAGGGACCAAGAGTCAAAATTTGAGAAAAAAATAAGATGAAACTCCTTGAAGCACCAAAGTTGGAGTCTTATGGAATTTGGAGTAGTGTTTTTTTGCACTATTTTTAGTTAAGCCTTCTTCTACCCCCCTAGTGCAAATTAGGAGGTCTTTATGATTAACTCTATTATATGGTAAAAAAAGATCTTGGAATTGGGCATCTATAAATGACACTTTATATTTGTTACCTCAATAAGCTTTAAAATCTCATGTATTGTACATGAAGATCCAATTTAGCACTTGGTGCCAAAATTAAAAACAAAATAAATTGGAAAATAGACTACAAATATGTGTACTAAAATAATTAACCAAAAATACTTTCATATTCATTTTTTTAAAATGGTGAAGTGGAAGATGTTATTGAATAACTAATATGCTAATAACTTTTGGAAGAATTTTAAAATCATTAACCCCTCACCACCAAAGGCCTAACCATGTCAAAAAACAACCTTGCTTTTTGAGTGTTATAAGTCTAAATGTGAGTAAGTTATGAAAATCTCAACCGCACAATCTTGTAGTGTGCATGTTGTAGATGGTGTAAATCAAATTTGGGGTCATTTGACCGTATAGATTGAAAGATTATAATGTTTTACTGTTGACAAAAGATACTGAAATTTTCCTAAAAACACATTTGGAGGTAAAATTCGATTTCTAAACCTACTCAAATGAAAAAACTTTAATCTACAAAGTGATTTAAAATCAAAAGACAAACACTTTGGTGGGAAAAAAATCATTCAATTGACTAATTGTGTTTGCAAAATTGTTTTGAAATGTCAAAAAACAGTGAAAAAAGTAGCAAAAAAACACATCTATGGCTGAACCTACCTCTACTAAAATGCTTCTCAGTCAATCATAACTTCTTGGATTGATATGAAATTTTTACCACAAAAACTAGACTAGTATGCGCAACTTTTCCAACAAAAATTATTGAAAACAAACCCTGTTTGAAGAAGTTATAAGCCACCGAATTTCACTGTAATGCAAAAATGTTTGGATTTTGAACTTCGAATTGCTCCCAAGCATTCAAAACAACTTGGATTGACATGAAAACTTTATCACGATAAGCAGACTTTATAGGGAACAAAACTCAACAAATTTTATTGAAAACTAACATTTGATGAAAAAGATACAAGGCCCCAAAGTTGCAGCCATCTCATTGTAGGGTGAACTCAAATTGAACCTGCGAACTTTGAATGGCTTTCAAAAATTTATTACATCTTGGATAGATCTGAAATTTTAACACAAAAAATAGACTAGTTTGCGCAACTTTTCCAACAAGTTTTATTGAATTCGGACATTGGATGCAAAAGTTACAGTACTTTGAAGTTGACTGCTAAACTGTGTGAAGACACTTTTGGTCCCCTTGGGCGGTGAGGGGTTAATCCCAATGGTAAGAATGTTCAACAAAACAATGTTCAATGGAAGGAGACGGACAAACCAAAAGGATAAACCGTACCATCAACATGTACATGAGGGTGTTCTATGAAGGAGATCAGTTGGATTGGCCTGACTTACTCCCTGTAGCGTAACATTGCTACAATATGACACCAACGCATACACATGGCAAAACACCATTTAAGATTGTCTATAGACAAGAAGCATTGAAGCCTACAGACTTAGCATGTGGTTGGAGCCAGTAGCACAGTGACTAAAAAAGGCTCTCAGGATATTATTCCAAAAGCACAGTGGAGGCAATAGAGCGACGTAAAATGCTCATCCAAAATTGTACGCAAAAGTTGGTCAAGGCACAAGAATGCTATTTCAAAGTTGCCAACAAGCATTGGCGGGAAGATGAGTTCAAAGAAGGAGATAAGGCTAGACACCCAAAACTTGATTATCTCTCCGGAAATTTCGCTTAAATGGACAGCGAGATGGATAGGCCATTTTCTTGTGAAGAAGATTATTCACAAACATATATGTGTTGGAGTTGTCTAAGAAAGTAGGTAAGCCGATTCATCTGGTATTTCATGTTTTCATGCTGAAGAGGTACTATCAGGATGATAGAAACTTGTACTTGTGGCAAGAGGATCCGTGCCCATCTCTTAAGTATGAACACTAGGATGGTGAAATGGGCAAGATTAAGTCTATTATTGGATCCCAATAGACAAGACCTTAGGGGAAGCAGTATAAGTGCATGATGCATGGTTATACTCAATATGAGTTTGAGTGAATAAACCAGGCTTATTTTGGTCACGTGAAACATCTTACATATGCTTGGGATCTTAGGAAAAAACAACTCAAGAAGGAAAAGAAGGAAGCGGAGAAATGCAAGGCTTAGAAGCAACGCCTTAAGAAACCACTAGTCTAAGACCACGATATCTAGACCATGATATCCAATCTAATGATACAGAAGAAAATACGGGAATACAAAGGAAAGACCCAAACATGGAATGTCAAAGAGGATTCAACAAAGATTTTGCATGGAGTATTAATAGTGAGGACATCACAACCTCTAAGTGGGGGAGGGACACCCCAAGCATTTAGTAGTCAATCCCGAATTGATGTTCAAGAGAATGAGAAGTTGAAAATATCCCAAGACACGGAATAATATAATGGATATCCAGTTCAAGAAAGTAGTAGAGAGTTCTAAGTTCAAAAGAGAAGTGGACTGAGGAGACAACCAAGATGATGGACGTCTTTAAGGGGACACAAAAGAAACTTGAAAGAGTAGAAATTGTGCTTGGGTGTGGCGATCTGAAGGTGCGGATCCCAAGCTACTAGAAGATTTTTTAGCTAGGCTAACTTTGGAGTGAAACACGCATGGATTGGCCGACCATGTCCCAACGGTGAACGAAGGAAGGAAGTTTGCTATCTTAGAATGCATTCTACCATTCAGCTAAAATGTCTGTAACCTGCTTGTGGCATGCAGGATCAGAAAAGAAATGCACTAGGAAAAACTTCAAAAGGATAAGACTAATAAAGATTTAGTCAAGGAGATGTTAGTGAGACCAAATGCTCAACTAGGAAAGCACTAAGTTTTAGAACGAGGTATGAATACAAAACATGGCATCTAGGAGTTGACCACTCTAAGAAAAAGGTGCATAAGAGTCCTTCTCAAGGACTAGGGCAAAAGGGATACTCACAAAGATGAGCCTTGATGCGGACATCAAGTGTTTTAAGTGGGGGAAGATGTAACGTCCCTTTGGAATATGGCTCGCTTGGAGTTGGGTTTGCGGTGGGGTGCACCGCAACTCCAAGTGAAAATTGGACAACCCTAGATGGGTAGTGTTGGGTGGGAAGACCAACACCGGCGGTAGGGAGGCCCGCATCACATGGTGGTGCGAAAGGCATCGTTATGGAGGTAAGCATGACATTAGAGACTTGGTCCCTTCCCAAGCTTTAAAGTACTTAGGCTTTGGGAGCTTGAGGGTGAGTTGCGTGAGATTCCATGAGTGGGGACTAACCCGCGGGCTTGGGTTCATATAGTGAGGTTCTTAGATACTAATTTATATGGTTGGACTATGCAAGTTAGGGGTTAACTACACTAAGTGAGGTGTGGGACATGGCGCCGGTTAGACCAATGTTACATGTGGTTGTTATTTTTATTTTTACATATATCTTTTCAAAATTGAGAGCAAAAGACAACTTCATATGTTTTTTCTACTTGCATTGCCTAAAAAATAAAACTCATAACTTTTATCTCATTATTTAGAATTCAATGGTTCAAATTTTTTTGTGTAGAAATTAATCTATAGAATTTTCAAAAAATATTTAATATTTTATTAAAATATTAGATTTAGAATAAATTTTTGGTTGCTTGTTGAGAATAAATGTCAAAACAAGCAAACATTGATGAGAAGTGTCCATCCTAAAAAATTGAAGTAAAAATTTCAAATTATGAAGTGATTAGAGCTTGCCTAAGTTTTCAAAAAGCTCCTTCTTTTATTTTGAACTTTGGTAGGTATGTAATTTCTATGTTACAAGATATAATTGTGAAAAAATAACCATGTATAGTGTAAAAATTATACTCTAGGAGGAGTTAAAGTTTACTGGCCCTATTGTAGGAAGTAGGAGAAAAAACCTTTTTTTTCTAACTTCAAACATTATAATCTTTGAATCCGTGCAGTCAAAGTTTTTGGAATTTTTTCCACACATTTCCAGACCATTCTAGTACAAATTTGTATATTTGAATTTTAAAAAATATTTTATTCTTATATTTTTCTCATTGCCCTAAAAAGTGACAATTCTCACAATTTTTGTTCAAAATGTGCTTCAATCCATTAGAGATTAAAGTAGCCAATAATAATAATAAATTTGATTATATATTTTTTTAATTGAGAGCCAAAAAATTAAATACATATTACTTATTAACAACCAAAAAGTTAAATATATGTTAGTTATATGTTATATAATATATATTTTTTACATAATATACAATATTCATCAAATGTACCTCTCAAGTACATTTGATGAATAGTAACTCGTCCTACAGGACAAGAAATGAATAGTAACTTGTCCAGTATGACAACCATGATAGAGGGTCATTTGCATTGAGAAGGGAACAATCATTTGGCATCAAAATGTCAGCCTAGCATATTTGATAAAAAAAATTTGACTACATTGGCATACACTGATCCAAAAGTATATGTCTCTAGAAAAAGGAATCCATCGTTCGAGAAAATTTGGACTCTTTAGAGGGTTATTTGACTTTGGGCAAGTACATAAAAATAAATATTAAAAAAATATATCAATATTTTTTTATGAAATTTTATTTTTAAAATTAAAAATCACAATCTAACATAGTACTTAATGACTTAGGCACTCACGTGGTACATGTTTTTTAACCCTTAAACAATGCTAAGGACATTTCCCGGCCAATGAATGACAAAGAATCTCTCCATGCAGAACAAAAAGTGCAACTATTCATCCTCCAAATTTTGTGGGAAAAGGGACCATCTTCTAGAACAGCTTGTCTCCCAATGATTGTTTTTTCATTTTTTTAAGCCAACAATTCACGTGGTACCAAAACAGATGATTTCCACGGTGACGAGCTCGTGGTTTCAGGGTTAATCCATTTTTTTTCAATTTTTTTTCCACTTTCTACAGTATTTGCACTGCTGGTCAAAGTCAAACGGCCCTGTAAAGAGTCCAGATTTTCTCTGATGTGGATGAAGTACCTTCCACAAAAAGTTCCCACTCAGGCATCCAGGGATGACGTCACGTACAACTCCAGATAGTCAAACCGAATTACGCTGTGCGCTCCAAACGTACACTTTCAACGTTGAACCAGAGGAATCGCAGCTACATACGGTCTTGTTCCACTGACTCTACCGATGTGCCGGGACCCTGGGGATCGAGAGCGCCGTGTTGAATGGGGCGGGAACTTCAACTTGGATTTTCATGCGAAAGCGGAACACTTCCAGTTGGCAAATGCAGTATATAACAGAACTTGAGACCCGTAAGCCACCAACAACATGCACTGTCTAGCTCTAACCCACTGAAAAATATAACGTACTGACTCACTCTGCTTAAGAATTGGAACTTAAAATTGGAACCCAGTCACTCTTTTCATCAATTGGAACTCCTTCGAGCAGAGATTTCCATCTGGGTTCAAGTTCGTAGGAGAAATGTGATTGAACCCTCGACGTTGTAGCTGCTGTGATTCGAATCTCTGATCCAATACCTGAATTAATAGGTAGATCGATCATCGCTGGGCGAATGGCAAGGAACATCCATAGAGTGAGAGTTTCTGCAGTCGACGACACTGACAGGCACGACAGCCGTAGTCTTTTCCAGAAGCCTGTCTGGACCATCGAGTCGAATTCTCTCGAAAATCTTCGTGAAGGCGATCACGTCTGGTGCCACGCCCGCGGCTACAAGAACCTCATCCAACACCACGGGATCTTCGATGGCACTGGTGTCTACCATTTCGACACAATCGAAGTTGACGAAAACGGCGACCAATACAAAGTCGACCGCGAATACATCTACAACGGCTGCCCAACCTGCTCATCCAGGCTAAACCAGCGCGAGGAAGCTGGGCTACCGTCCTGTGGCGTTCGTTTCAACTGCCTCAGTTGCTTCTCCCATGGGAGGCATGTTTACCGTTGTGAATACGAGGCATCAATTGGAGGACTCCTGTGGAGAGAGACGGGGAGTCGGAGCACGCGAGTGTGCATTCGATCCGGGGAAGAGGTGGTGAAAGTGGCCAAGTGGTTTTACGAGAATGATAAGTTCGGGAAATACGAATTGATTTCTTGTAACTGTGAAGATTTTGCGAGATGGTGCAAGATCGGGAAGCTGGGGAGCAAGCAGGTGACGAGAGCGGAGGTTTTGGTTGGGGTGCTGGAATTTAACGTTGTGGGAAGCTCGTTGGCGTATGTGTCGCTGAAAGGGCTAAGGAAATCGCATGAACACAAGCTTAAGATGCTTAGAAATCTGGTTGAGAAGCCTCTGTTGCGCTGTGACCACATACGTAAAGGGGTACAGTACGTTGCGAATGTGCAGCCGTGATTTAGTGTGAATGTACCTGCGAATCCTGCAAATCCAGGCGAGCTCACCGACAGAAAGCAAGACAAGCAGCCCAAGTTTCCCAACTGAATTTCCCCTCAGCCTGCGCATCCCAAGCAAGAAACTTGGGAAACTCGTCGGCAAGCCTCTGTTTTGACATGGGGAAGTGCACGCGCACTCGTGCAGCGATGGTGAATTTCATTAAAATGGCGGTGATTTTTTTGCCATTTTTCACACTCCGTGTGTCATTCTAATGGTTGACATATAGTGCCATTTTAATGGAATGTAGTGCCATTCTACAGGAATACCGCCATTTTAACAAAATTCACCGCTGCGGTGATTCTGTGCCGGCAGTGTAGTTGTTGGACCTCAGTGATCAGAGGAAGAGGACATTCGATCTTGAACCAATTGGAAGCTCATCCTTTTGGAAGAAATCTGGTGAAGCTTATGTGTAAACTAGTGGCACAAATGTTGCAACATTTGCAACAGCATTCTTCTGTACAATACAAGAAAACTTAGTTATTTTTTTCCATTCGCAAGAATTGGATTCTAAACTGAATAGCTGTCCGAAAGTTTGGATGGAAATTTGTAGAGATGAGCACTTGACCCTCTGTGTGGATGAGCACGTGAGAATGGGTCGAGATAATGTGTACTTTATATAATAGATGATGGAGAGGAGACTGTTGTATCATCAATTTTGTAAGACTTGCGTTACTTTGAGCCCATAATTCGTAACCTGCATTTGCACACAATTAGCTGTTATTATAACCTGGGCATATATGGAGATTTCTGTTTCCAACCATGAGCCGTGATGATTGCCAAACTCCTGGAATTCTGTCAATTTGACAGAATTGATGTTTAGTGGAAGAATCCATCATCCATATATTATTGAAACGTTTGGAAGTTCGGGTGTATTGTTTGTATGGGTGGTTGCAAGAAACACCGACTAGTTTGTGTAGCGTTTTCCACAGTACTCATTTCTTCTTTTGGGAGTACGTACAAGGTACTGTATGAATAGAAAAAAAAATTGTAAATCTGTGAAAAATATTTTTAATGTATACACCTTTAAGGAGAAGGTACCCTACAAAGGAAAAGCATAGAAAAGATCTCTAAGTAGGAGAACTAGAAAAGTCTCTTGAACTAACAAAATCTTACGAAATAGATACTTTCACATTTTAATTTGTAAAATATAGGAAAAGCAATTTTAAAGAAAAAAAATTGACAATTTGGTAGAATTTTATGGTGAAGAGATTTCACCAAAAGAATGATCTTAATACCATCTTCAATGTTTAGAAATGCACAAGTAAAGGAGCCCTTTGAGCATGCATGTGGAGGATATAAAATAAAATATTTTAAAATTCCCTTTGGTAGAAACATGACTTCCTACTATGGGAATAGACCATAGAAATTTCAGCTCTAGATCATTAATTTTGAATGCTCTCTAGTACTAAAAACCTCTAAACTACAAAGTGTGACAAATTAGCTAAATTGAAATTTCAATATAGAATGATTTTTGAATTTTTTGGAAAAATAAGGGATCTGAAAACTATTTAGCTAGATATCTCCAATAAAATTTTCAAGTTATTTAGATTCATGCTGCAAAAGTTATAGTGAATAACAAGAATCACTCTTATTGTGATACAAAATAGTATCGGTCTTTCTTGCAATCACCCCTATCCGTGCATGAAAAGATTTAACATCTAAAAGAGGATTTTGAAGCAGGGTTTTCATAGTGGGTAGACGTCCGGTTTGCCCGTCCGTCCAATTTGCCCGTCCGATTAGCCCAATAGGGCGTGGACACTGTAGTCGGGGCGCGGACGGGATCGTCAAGGTACAAAATTCTCAAAATTAAAGCCGTTCAAACCGTCCATTCGTCCGGTCCGGTTCGCCTGTTATGACAACCCTGTTTTGAAGACAAAAAGTCTCTTTTAGAAATGTTTGATGAGTGACTTTCAAAGAAGTTCTAGTAGGCTAGTACACGGTTGTCATATCGGACAGAGTCTTACTGTTCACAGACGAATCGGACGAATTAGGGTTGATTGGCTACAAACTTTGGAGGCCAATAACTTTTGGAAAAATTATTCAAATTGGGCATATGAGATGTTTTTCGGCATCTACAGTTTCTGTAGATGCCGAAAAACATCTCATATGCCCAATTTGAATAATTTTTCCAAAAGTTATTGGCCTCCAAAATTTATAGCCAGTCAACCCTGATTCGCCCGATTTGCCCGATTTGCCCGATTTGCCCGATTCGTCCGTGAATAGTAAGATTCTGTCCGATATGACTACTAGCTGCTAGTAGAAACAATGCCTCAAAGCTTTTATGGTTAACCCTAGAATGATAGGTTAGTCATTGTAGAAATCATCACTTTTGATACTTTGTGAATCATTTGCTCAAAGAAACTTAAGAGCACTCATTGGAAGTCAAATCATTGTATACAAAATTTCCCCTTTTTCACACAAAATTTGAAGGATTAACTATTAAAGCCTTGAGGCCTTTTTTCTAGGGGTGAATTCACCCTCCATGGCTCCATAACATATCTATACTTTAAATTGGATTGTTTGTATTGTTTAATACCTTGAGATCTAAAAAACAGTGAGACATCCAATTAATAGCGTTCTTGGTACCATTTAAAAACTCTTTACAGAGAGAGAAAGGGTGCACAAACTTTGATTTGTGGCATTCAGACTAATGGTGTAAAAATTTTGGAATTTCAAAGTTTTTTTTGAATCAAAATACCTTTTAATTTGAAAAAATCAAAAATCATAACTTTCACACCACATGTCCATATGCCACCAAGAAAAGCCTTTGGCCTCCTTCATTAGATAGGTTTTTATTCATGTCAATTTCATGACATTTGGAACTATGGTATGAAAGTTACAGATATTTTTAGATTAAATAATTGAATTGAATTATTTTTATTTTGAAAAAAAACACTTTCACATTGCATGTCCAAACAACATCAAACAAAATGAAGTAGACTATAGAGGGTGAATTCACCCCTAAAAAAAAGCAAGAATTTTATATTTACCACACATGATAAAATTTGCAAAATTTTGAATTCATGTTTGCAATTAGAGGCCCCCAATGAGCTAGGGGAGGTGAGAAAAATAAAAATAAAGATGGCATACAAGAGGGGACTTTTACTTATACTATCGATGTGCAGAACACATAATTCAACCCCTGTGCGGCTTACTTCATGGGACGGGTGAAGTTACATAAAGGGAGAGACTCGTTGAAGAGGGCCTCTTGTAAAAGGGCGCCTAGCAGGAGGGAGGGCGTAGCCCGACCGACATCAAGGGCGCCCTTCTACGGGAGGCCCCACAAAGGGAGCCTCTCCCGACGTAAAGCCCATCAACATTCCTCACAGGGCTAACCCGTGAGCCCAGCCCCGTGAGATCACAGTACTGTAGTGATCTCACAGATGTGAGGCCCCTCAAAATGCATTGCACACTGGCTGACCGGGCTTTGCAGTAGCTGAGCGCCCTACTCTAGTCCTCTACCGCTGACTCTCGACAGGCATCCAGGGATGACGTGACGCGCGATTGAAATTGTCAAACCCGAAAGTTCCGTGTTGAAAAGACAAAGAGGTACTGTACAGTACAATACTGCACTGTACAAACATACAGTACACTTGCGGCGTGGAACAAGAGGAACCGTAGCGACGGTCTTGCTCAACATACTCTACCGACTCGCCGAACCCGGGGGATCGATGGCACCGTGTTGAATTGTGCGGGACCTTCAACTTGTATTCCATGCGAATGCGGGCATACCAGTTAGCATTCACGGTATATAACTCCGTTGTGACAGAACTTGAGATTCAGAAGCCACCACCACCATTCCAGCCCACTGAAGAACTCACTCTGCTTACAACTAATTCACTTCGAGTAGACGTCGCTGATCAAGTTTGCCGCTGTAATCGATCGTCTCATCACCACCATCGCCACCAACTTGTGTTCTCAGTCATCGCCATCTCCATCTTCCATCAATTGGAACTCCTTCGATCAGGGAGATTCATCTGGATTCAACTTCGTGCGAGGAACGTGATTGACATTCGACGTTGTAGCTAGACTGAGTAGCTTTACCGACCATGTCTGGGCGAATGCCAGGCACCATCCAAAGCAGCGAGTCGAGTTCTCTCGTAAATTTTCGTGAAGGCGATCACGTGTGGTGCTACGTCCGCGGGAGAAAGAACGCCATCCAACACCACGGCATCTTCGACGGCACTGGCGTCTACCATTTCGACGCAGCTGATGACGACAAGGACGGCAAGCCGGACTACTACTCAGCGTGCTCAACCTGCATATCCAGGCTAAACCACCGCAAGAAAGCTGGGCTAGGATCCTCTGAAGTTCGTTTCAACTGCCTCAGTTGCTTCTCCCATGGACAGCCTGTTTACCGTTGTGTATACTCGGCATCACAATTGTGCAATCGATCCGGGGCAGAGGTGGTGAGAGAGGCTAAGCGGCTGTACGAGCATAATGAGTTCGGGAAATACCATGCGATGTTTCGTAACTGTGAAGACTTCGCGAGATGGTGCAAGATGGGGAAGCTGGGGAGCAAGCAGGTGACGACAGGGGAGCTTTTGCTTTTCGGAGGTATCGTTGTGGCTGGCGTGGTGGGGCATGCGGCTCTGAAAGGGTTAAGGAAATGGCATGAACGCAAGCTTGAGAAACGACGTCGGAAACTGGATGAGAAGCGTCAGATGCCTCTGTTGTGACCACATATATAATGGGGTACAGTTGCGAATGTGCAGCCGTGATTTAGTGTGAATTTTCTTGTGAACTTGCCTGCGAATCCAGGCGAGCTCACCGACAGAAAGCTAGCCACTGGGCTGACTAGCAGCACAGGTTTCCTATGTTTCCCTCAACCTGCGCATCCCAAGCGAGGAACTTGGGAAAGTCGTTGAGAGGCCTCTGTTTTGACTTGGGGAAGTGAACTTGCACTCGTGCAGCGGTGATTCACACATTTAGTGTGCGCAGTGTAGTTGTGGAACATCAGTGATCAGAGGAAGATGACATTCTTGAACCACTTGGAGGTTCATCCTTTGGGAAGAAATCAGGTGTTAGTAGCTTATGTGTAAACTAGTAGCACACTTGTTGCAACATTTGTAACAGCATTCTCTTGTACAGCATTCAAGAAAACTTAGTATTATTTTTTTTTGTGTTCTCAGGAGTTGGATTCAAAACCGAACAGCACTCCCGAAGTTTGGATGAGTGATTTTCATAGAAGCTGTAATAGGTTAGTAGAAACAAAGCTTGTATGTGTACATCCAAGAGTCTAATCATTTTTGGTTGATTATCTTGTTGATAGGGATGCAATCCTCACAGATTGATCTTGTAATGATGCAGTAGTCTAAATAAGTCCAATGATGACAAATAATCTTTCTATGTAAGTGAAAAGAGCAAAATTCATCTTTGGAGTTTTGTGTAGAAAAGGGAAAGACATATGACTTCCAATGAGTGCTCTTGAGTTAGTTGTCTTTGGTTTTGGCATTTAGTGTCAAAAGCCACTTAATTTGGTTAAATTGAACTAAATTCTACATAGCATGTGTAATCTTCTAATTAACGTTGTATTCAACTACTTGTACTCTTTTGCCCCAATTGATTTTAAATACCTTGTTTTGACAACTTTCGCTAAAGTCAGACCATATGAACTTCGTACTAGCAAGCGCAAATAGGGCCAGTAGTGACATGTAAATTGCAAAAGATGTCACTGCCAAGCGGCCCTCTTTAGGCCTGATTTTTTTTCTCTACTAAGTACAAGATCCTACAATTAGATATGAAAGAAATATATATTTCAAAGAATTGACAGTTTTGAATAGGTTTTAATGAAAAATGGCATTGGAACTTTGAAAGTTAAATTTTTGTTATAATATCAATACCATGGACAAGCTTTAAAATCCCTTGTTCTCAAGTGTGTAGGTTTTTTTTGTTATAAAATCAAAACCATAAAGAAGCTTTGAACCCTTTTGTTTCCAAGTCTTATATAAAATGTCCCCCAAAATTTCCAAGAAGTCAAATTTTAATCTCAAATAGTTTTTCAAACAATTGGATTCTAAACCCAAGAGTTTAGTTTTCAAATATTCATAGTTGTTGTTACATTTAATTTTCAAATATACCCCCCTTAGAGTGTAGTATCTAATTTTTTTATTTAAATATCCAAAAGTCATTCTCTCAATTTCAATTGAGTTGTCCAAATTCAAAATTTTAAATAAGGTTAAAATTTAGCACCCAAACTCAAGTACTTTAAATCCAAGCACTCAGCCCCACTCAAGTCAATGCCTCATGGCTTAGATAGGAGCTTTATTGCTCAAGTTGGGGCTTCTTGTTTCTTAGAAAGGGCTTTCACCAATCGACCCAGGCCTAAATTTGCTCAAGATGTGACTCTACCACTCAAGCAAGGGCGTCTTTGCTTGGATTGGAGCTTCTACCGCTTAGGCCAAGGCTTCCATTGCTCGGTCCAAGGTCAAAATTTGGGAAACTAATATAAAAAATTAGGAGGCTACAACCAAGAATTTGGCAACTACTAGTGAAAAATTCAAAGTTTAGGACCACCTGGTTTCTTCTTTGCTAACAACAATCACAAGGGAAAAGGAAGGAGTAGGAGATATATTGTAGAATTTAAGGAAGTGAAGTTTAAGGAAGAAGGGAGAGCTAGAGTACCAAGAATGCATTGTGAGGCTCTTGCAAGAGATTGGGGGCCATGATCAAATGTAGTGGAAATTAGCAATAGAAAGAGATTAGGTAGAAATTCCAATAGTTGCACATTAGCCATTAAAAGTTGGATTAGAGAATTATTGACTTTGGATTGGGGGACATGAATTTTGCATTAGTCAATTATTTTTTTAAAGTTTAGAATAAATATTCTATTCCCAAATCAATTAGTAGAATAACCATAATTGAAACTCTCAAGTGAGGCAAACAATATTCTTTCCTAGTAGTGAATAAACAACATTACACTAAATATGGCCAAAAAACTTGGGGCTCATTTGTGTCTTGTTGCAAGGTGAGAAGCTTCACTTAAAAAGTTATTGCTACCTACACCTCTACATGTTTGCCCACAAATATTTTACATTGAGGAATACAAAAGCAATATGCAAAACATCCAAACCCTATATTGAAAATATTGTAGTCTATTCTTCAAAAGCCATCAAGTCCCAATTTAAATTGGCAAATCTTAATATAAGCTTGAATTGCCTTAATGAAATGAGATGGCACCCTAATCTTCTTAAAATTTAACTCTAGGCGAAGCCTTTGCATATATTATAGTGGCACCTTCAAGTCTTCACCTCAAACCCTTAAAATATTTCTTGGAATATTTCCAAACAACTTCAAACCCTATATTTAGGGTTGAATTTGTTTTGGGGGAGATCTACTATTTATTACCTGAGTGATAAGCATTAAATTTTTATACATAGTTTAGAATTTTACCCCTCTTCTAGATCCTCAAAGAGAAATGTTAAACATTAAACATTATTAATTCTTCATGACATCTTTTGTAAATATAACTAGCTAATAGCTATAAGTTAGAATAGCTAAGAAAATGATAAGTTAGAATATAAATTATTTGTAAATAGTCAAAAAGTCAAATTGGCTATTTGGCCTTTTAGACTGGGAGTCCATATTTTCTCCAATGTGCATCAAGCAACTTTAAAAAAAAATTCTACACGTTATAAATCCACCACATTTTTGTGATTACATTTTTGGAGTAATGTTAGTGGTGAGAACTTTTGATTTTTTATGAGACTCAATTGCAAGAGACATAGGCAATGAAAAGGCAGCGGAGGTGTTCACCAAAAAATTGTCCAAATCTCCATTGACTTTTTTAGTTTTTTCAAGGGGAAATCAATAAAACCTTTGATTGTTGATGGACCCCTATATTCACAAAGAACTTATGCATGTTTTCAAAGTTGGTTGGTGGAATTGGAGAAAATCTCCATTGCAATTTGAAAACATTTGCAATAAACGGGTGAAAAAATCTATAAAACTTCTATTTGTAATCAAAATTAGAGAAAATAACTTGACTATGTACTTGAAAAACCAGTTCAATTTGGGAATTGAAGGAAAATAGTTAATAAAACTAGAAAAACTACTCAAACATTCATTGGTCCTCCTTTACAGTAGGTTATGTTCTTAGAACCTTGGAGTTTTTGAGGCCACATGCTAAATCTGTCCCACAAAGTGCGCCACGGAAGGTAACTTTAACCCTAGAAAAAAAACGGAATTTTTTTATTTGTCACACATGACAAAATTTGCAAATTTTGAATTCATATTTGCAATTCAAAGACCCAAGTCAACTAGGGGAGGTGAAGGACACAAAATTAACTTGGCACAAAAGAAGGGACTTCTTTTTCACAAAATTCAACCTGCGTGGCTCACTAACCTCACTTCTAGTGGGCTTCCATATGGAGTTAGGGGCCATGTATGGAGTTCAAGGGCCGGTGGAGCCTATCAATTATTGGTCAAATGGATGTTTCTGAAAAATAGGGAAGTTGATCAAATGGATGTTTCTAAAAAATGGGGAAGTTGATTTAATAGATGATCGGCAGGCTCCATCGTCCCTTGACTCCATATAGAAACCCGCCTGGTGTGCGACGCATGATGTTAAATCATGCCAACGAAGGTGGACCTAGCAAGGTAAACTTTGTTTTCTAGGGACAAAAGTAAAAAATAACCCCCTATTTTGAGCCACATGTAGGGTATGTTGTAAACCTTAGCTAGTTAGTTTGGGCTCTTTGATTGCAAATAAGAATTCAGAATTTGAAAAAAAAATCATATGTGGCAAATAAAAAATTCCTGCGTTTTCCCCGGGTTAAATCCACCTCACCAGGGCCCACCTTCGTTGGCACGATTTAACGTCCTGACTGTGCGACGGGTTAAGTTACAGTGGCGTTCTGCCTTCTCAAGCTCTACCGCTGACTCAGGGATGGCGTCACGGTCAAACCAGAAAGTTCCGCGTTGAAAAGACAAAGAGGTACTGTACAGTACAATACTGCACTGTACATTACAAGCATACAGTACACTTGCAGCGTGGAACAAGAGGAACCGCAGCTACGGTCTTGCTCAACATACTCTACCGACTCGCCGAACCCGGGGGATCGGTAGCACCGTGTTGAATTGCTAGGGACCTTCAACTTGGATTCCATGCGAATGCGGGCATACCAGTTAGCATTCACGGTATATAACTCTGTTGTGACAGAACTTGAGATACAGAAGCCACCACCAACATTCCAGCCCACTGAAGAACTCACTCTACAACTCACTTCGAGCAGACGTCAGTCGCTGATCCCGTCGCTGATCCCGTCGCTGATCAAGTTTGCCGCTGTAATCGATCGTCTCATCACCACCATTGCCACCAATTCGTGTTCTCCATCATCGCCATCTAGCTCCATCTTCTCATCAATTGGAATTCCTTCGATCAGAGAGATCCATCTGGGTTCAACTTCGTACGAGGGTTAATTGTGATTGAAATTCGACGTTGTAGCCAGACTGAGTGGCTTTATCGACCATGTCTGGGCGAATGGCAGGCACCATCTCAAGCGTGAGAGTTTCTGCAGTCGACGACACTGACAGGCACGACAGACGTAGTCTTTCCCAGTCTACGCATGTCTGGACCACCGAATCGGATTCTCTCCAAAATCTTCGTGAAGGCGATCACGTGTGGTGCTACGCCAGCGGGAGAAAGAACGCCATCCAACACCACGGCATCTTCGACGGCACTGGCGTCTACCATTTCGACGCAGCTGATGACGACAAGGACGGCAAGCCGGACTACTACTCAACGTGCTCAACCTGCATATCCAGGCTAAACCAGCGCAAGAAAGCTGGTCTAGGATCCTCTGACGTTCGTTTCAACTGCCTCAGTTGCTTCTCCCGTGGGCAGCCTGTTTACCGTTGTGAATACGCGGCATCAATTGGAGAACCTGTGTTGAGTGAGCCGGGGAGTCGGAGCACGCGAGTGTGCAATCGATCCGGGGCAGAGGTGGTGAGACAGGCCAAGCGACTCTACGAGAATAATGAGTTCGGGAAATACCATGCGATGTATCGTAACTGTGAAGACTTCGCGAGATGGTGCAAGATCGGGAAGCTGGGGAGCAAGCAGGTGACGAGAGTGGAGCTTTTGCTTTTCGGAGTTATCGTTGTGGCAGGCTTGGTAGGGCATGCGGCTCTGAAAGGGTTAAGGAAATGGCATGAACGCAAACTTGAGATACGACATCAGAAACCGGATGAGAAGCGTCAGAAGCCTCTGTTGTGACCACATATATAATGGGGTACAGTTGCGAATGTGCAGCCGTGATTTAGTGTGAATTTTCTTGTGAACTTGCCTGCGAATCCAGGCGAGCTCACCGACAGAAAGCTAGCCATTGGGCTGACTAGCAGCACAGGTTTCCTATGTTTCCCTCAACCTGCGCATCCCAAGCGAGGAACTTGGGAAAGTTGTTGGCAAGCCTCTGTTTTGACTTGGGGAAGTGCATGCACTGGCACTCGTGCAGCGGTGATTCACACATTTAGTGTGCGCAGTGTAGTTGTGGAACATCAGTGATCAGAGGAAGATGACATTCTTGAACCACTTGGAGGTTCATCATTTGGGAAGAAATCAGGTGTTAGTAGCTTATGTGTAAACTAGTAGCACACTTGTTGCAATATTTGCAACAGCATTCTTTTGTACAGCATTCAAGAGAACTTAGTGTTACTTTTTTTTTCTGTTCTCAGGAGTTGGATTCAAAACCGAACAGCACTCCCGAAGTTTGGATGGAAATTTGTAGAGATGAGCACTTGACCGTCTGTGTGGATGAGCATGTATGTGAGATTGGTTCGAGATGATACGATGTGTACTTTATATAACGGATTCATGATTCAATTCTGTGAAATTTGGGCGCATAATTTGGAACCTGCATTTGCACATAATTAGCTGTGGTTACAAGGGCATATGGAGATTTTTGTTTCCAGCCATGAGCCGTGATGATTGCCGAACTCCTGGAATTCTGTCAACTTGACAGAGGTGATGTTTAGTGGATGAATCCATCTTCGATAACATTGTTGAACCGCTTGGAAGATCGCCCTTTTGGATGAGTCTTTTGCAAGTGTAAGTATGGGGAATTTTATTAAAATGGCGATATTCTATGTGTCATTTTTACAGTGTGTCATTCCCACAGTTCAGATTGGGCAGTATGAAATCTATTAGTGTAATAGATTTCAAACCGCTCGGTCTGAACTGTGGGATGTCAAAGTCACTGAATATTCGCCATTTTAATGAAATTCCCCATAAGTGTGATATTTTTACCATATTCAGTTTGTTTCTTTCTATAGAGTCTCGGAGAATTTGGTAGTCAAAGCTGTTAATTCTTATCTTTTGTTTTGTAATAATTTAACATTCTACATCTTTGATTTGGATGCCATTTTAACATTTAAATCTTCTTAAGCTCAAATTTTGCATGTACTAGTGAAATACATGAATATTTTGAATATGTAAGAGTGTAAGACATATGTGCATGCATATGTGAGGTACAACAATGATCCAAATTGGAAGTGTCAAGTGTTGTTGGATTCAACTCCGTGACAAAAAACTTGTCACTAGTATACACTTCACCCGGGTGGTACATTTATATTAAATTGTAGTAGTATTGAATTTTTTATTTCTTAGTTATCTTCTAAAATGATCCTTCTAATAATATTGATTACCAAATTTCATTTTTGCATTCAATGCATTCAATTATTTGAGCTTTAGGATTTATTTTATTAGTTTTTGTAACCAATTACCATCAACTTCTTTAATGGAACATTTAACCAATTGGCATTCAACCATTTAGGTTGCTTGTGTGTAAACTCATTGATTTTATTACCTTTACAAAGTCTAAATTGGACAGTAGTAGCTAGTATCATGGACACAAGCATGGACATTGCAAACCTTGAACACACTTTGGCATTTTCACAAAACTTGCTATGCATCAAAAATGCCTAAAATTCTTACTATTATGAAAAGTAATTGGTAGAATTAGATTATTTTAGAAAAGATATCGCTTTCAATATTTTAATATTCTTTACTTACCATGAAGTGGAACATACACCACCATTAGAGAAATTCTCAGCCCTCCGGAAGACCGCTCCACAGCAGCTAAAAGGACCCCATGATTACTTTTAACTTTGCTTGATGATTAATTTTTCCCCTATACTCGCCCACCTGAAGTCGCAACGTCCGATGACTATCAAGGTTCAGCACCCAAGTATAAGTAATTAAGTAATCAAAGGTTAAACTACCATAATCCAGCTTAATATTGATTATTGCATACCTTGTTAAAAATCAAGTTATGAAAAAGAAGCAAATGTCAAAAATAGTTCAATGACATCTACCATCAAGCAATTTTTTGATGACATCATGAAAGAGACTAATCATTAACATTTGGTTAGAAGGATGGTGAAGAGTTTGTTTTTATAGAAAATCAATTGTCCATGGTGAATCGTCAAAAGATATGGGATATTTAGAAAATAGATCACTCATTGTCAAATGCAAGAATTATGTTCAAAGTCGAATTTCAAACCCCATTTAAGCATAAAACAATGATTTTTTTCAAAAAACTTTGAACTAAATAAAGTTGTAGAATCAAGATAGTTTTCATCTCCAAAAATCTTTTTGAGTTTTACATTCTTCAATTCAAAGTTATAGACAAAATTCTAAAAGAGGTTGAAAGAAAAATTTTCTTTGAAATTTTCAAACACCTTCTCCAAATTTTGTCCATAACTTTTTATTGAAGACTCTAAACTTCAAACGGATTTTTGGAGATGAATTCTAGTTTTATTTTTCCAGTTTATTCAGTTTAAATTTTTTTGAAAAAAATCATTCTATTATGCCTAAATGGGGTCTGAAATTCAACTTTGAATACAATTTCAGCGTTTGACTCAACTATGGGTTGTGCTCATCTTAATCCTAATTTACATATCCCACATGCATTGTTTTACCTACTACTATACCACTTGTATAAATAACTTCTCTCCTCATTTACTAATATCCTCATCTATTTGGCAATTGAATCTAATTAGAATATCTGAATGTTCTCTTATTACTTTGACATCAAGCTTCAAAGTTCACTTCTCTTTGCTTATGTTTAGTAAAATTGATTAATTCGTCAATTAATGGGATTAACTAAAACTGAAGTACTTGATTATTATAGAGGTTTCCACTACACTCTCATTACTTGAGTCCTGACATCTTTGGCGAAGTTCACACACTCTGACCATGCATTGTACCTATATGCCCCTACTAATTCCAGGACGGTTAATAGACTGGTTTGGTCAGTGTGGAGCGGGCTTCCGGAGGGCTCAGAATTTCTCTAATGAATGAGACGAAAAGATGCATAAACTGCCATTTCTTCCCCCCCCTCTTCCAGTCTTCCTCCCCAAAACACAAGCCATTGATTTTTATTAAAGAATTATCCCCTCCCCCTCCAATGCCGATGCGGATATAGCCGTCATGATATATCCCATATTGATGGGCCTCCCACCCGCACCTAAAAATTATAAAGAGGTGGGATGGGGTGTGTATGAAAGAATTTATTTAAAATTTATTTTTTGAGCTCAACGAGAGTTGTATAAAAATTTTAATTTAAATTATTTTTTTAAGCTGACCAGAGGCTTTTAAGCTCATTTTGACAGTTTGTCACAATGAGCTCAAAAGATGCAGAAACTGCGTAATACTGGAATTTACAAAATTCTCAGCTTAAGCTCCTCACCAACCTCCCAAGAGTTCCAGAGGTTCTCACAACGCTCCTATTCGCAATTTCAGTCAACCTTACGGCGAGCGTCGCCTGCTTAGATCCCAGCTTGCCAATCTTGCACCACCGCGCGAAGTACGTCTTCACAGTTGTGAGTCATCACTTCGTACTTCCCGAAGTTGAAAATCCCTCAGCCACAGTCACTATCTCCTCTCCAGATCGCACACACGCGCGGCTTTGCATGCGCTCCGACTTCCCGTCTCTCTCCAGATCTGAGAGAGAACGTATGCGTCGTATTTACAGCGGTAGACGTTTCACCCTCGAGAGAAACACTTGAAGCAGCTAAAATGAATACTTCGATCTCCGAGCCCGAGATTCTGTCGGTGGTTAATCGATCCCGGCAGTGCAAGGTGGGCACTACTATTCTCGATCAGGCGTAGTAGGAAGCAGTGTCGCCTGGTTTTTGGGTGTAGGGCGAATCGAAATGGTAGATGCCGCCACGACCATCCGAGATGCCGTGGTGCTGGATTGTGTACCGGCCACCTAGTGACACCACACGTGCGTGATCGCCTGTTTGAAGTAGGAACGGCCGGGTCGTAGTACCGACATGGGCAATTTCGTTAAAATGGCGGTATTCTATGACCGCTCGCTCTAAACCGCAAATGTGATATCTAGGAAATTTATAGATTTCAAATATCTTGGAAATTTTTAGACTTAAGAAATATAGATTTCAGACCGCACAGTCCGAATCGTAAAAATAATATCTATCAATTATATAGATTTCAAACACTTAAGAATGGTGTAGATTTGAGACATCTAGAAATCTAGTATATTTCAGACCGCCCGGTCCGACCCGTAGAAACTGCAAAAGTAGCGGCTCCATACCGCTTGTTGAAAAAGCTTCATCGGCTCCGGCTCCGGCTCCGGATCGAATGGAACAACAACAACAGTACACTACGTCAAATCACCAGTAAGCTAGCTTGAATCAATTAACCCTGCAAGCCAGAAGCTATGTATACTCTGGACCACCCTAGTCGTTATATACGAAATTCCAACTCAAAGCAGGCACAGGAAAAACTGAAGATGAATTCACTGGAGAATAATCCAAAATGTCCATCTATGGAATTTTGGAAGGATTGCATAGTCAATGTCCAGTGATGATACGTGCACTAGGAATGGAATTGGCCTGACACGAAAGGACGTATGTCCAATTTCCATGTTGGATTTCCACTGTGATTGAAGCAAGTGTAGCTAGAAGAAGCCTGGGCCAATTAACCTGATCCATTTTCTCCAGAAATCTCAAAAGCAGAAGCTTCAGCTAGCTCCAAAGAAGTTGATCGAAAGTAGAATTGGAGTGCTGGTGGAGAAGCGATCGAATATGGGGATCGTGGTGACATTAGTCCTCGAAGCAAGAATAAGGACGAGAAAGTGCTAATTATTGCCTCATGAAGTCGTGATCAGCTGGACCACGGAGTGTATCCACTGGAAACTTTGGATCGATTAGCCCGGAGGGCTAGACAGCTGTGGGGGGCTAGAGCTTTGAATTTCAGCCCCCATGACTCGCATTGACTTCAACAAGAAGCGATTCAACCCCAACTAGACATCAAGCCTAGCCCTGGCTAGTGGTACAAAAGTGGGGCTAGTGGTACAAAAATTTTAGCCCCCTCGCCCATTTCACACAATGCTAAGGAGGGCTAGAATGGGGGCTAGACCACCCCATTGTAGCCCTGGCTATGACGTCCAAAGTTTCCAGTGATCGATAGCAGTTAAGTAACTCAATTGACTCTCAATTCTCCACAACTTACTGCAAACTTTGCAGCAGCCTGGATCGTTCTCCAACTCCAGAAGTGTATGAATCCCCAACTGACTGAACTCTTCAAATTAAGATCGAATGTGCTGTTTAGTGAATCACATGTTGTACTAGGAGTCTGGTATTACAAGGGCATATATGAAGATTTTTGTTTACACAGCCATGGGCCGTGATGATTATCAAACTCATGGAATTCAGTCAATTTGACAGAATTGATGTTTAGTGGAAGAATCCATCATCAAGAACATTATTGAATTGCTTGGAAGATCATCCTTTTGGAAGAATCTTGTGTAAGCATGGGGAATTTCATTAAAATGACGATTATTCTGCGAAAATGGCATAGAAGGGATTGCAAAATGGAAGAAATTCATAAGAAGATGGCACGAGGTGAAAAAACATGGGAGTTGTGTTGCAATTTGGACTTGTTGCGGACAAAATTGGCACATCTATGAGGTTGACATGCTGAGAAGTGTTGTCGTATGTGCTCTTCACTCATGTAAATGGCATGTGGAATAAAGCCATTTTAATGAAATTCTATGTAAGTGTAAGTGAATTTTTTGCCATATTTTTGTTTAATTTCTTCCTATGGAGGTTCCTAGAATTTGGTTGTTAAAGCTATCAATTCTTGGCAGCTTGTGTCAATACTTATCTTTTGCATTGTAACATTAATTTAACAATTGTATCTTTCATTCGGATTTCATTTTAACATTTAAATCTTATCATGGTCAAAATTTGTACATACTAGTGAAATACGAGAATATTTTGAAACTTCTTAGACATATGTGTGGTACAAGAATGATCCAAATTGAGAGTGCCATGTGTCATTGGATTTGACTTTGTAACAAAAATTTGCATTATCCTTATTGGGGTTTTAGAGAGTTGTATCATCTAATATTATTTCTATACTTGGCATTTTGTTGTCCTATCATGTCAAGTGTTGTGTATAAGACATGTGTCAAGTATATTGGACAAGTATTTCCAAATATCTTTGACTATATATTCTATAAGTGTTTTTAAAAATTGGATATACTATAGGTATATTCTATGAATTATTATTGTATGCTAAACAAGAGGTCTATAGTATATTAGTATTTGTTAGACACTTTGTGTTTAATTCATTGCCATTAATATCACTATGTTTAGCAAAATGGCAACCATTGTTATTCTTATATAGTTGTGCGTTGTAGGCAATCACTGTAGACGTAGTAGGAATCAATGTTGTTTAGTTTTTCAATATAAGACAAGTTGAAATTATGTTAGATGTTACCAATCCTAACCAAGATGTTATTGTGTACCACCCTTCAAAACATAAGTGATACCATGCATTATCAACTTTTTGAAGTAGTATCTCATGGTTGCTCCATAGTCCATACCACATGTTGAAAAAGAACTTGCAGTGGCTTTTAGGTAGAATAACAAAAACACTTTGTTATTTTGGTAGCTTCTATGTAATTTCTTGTGACTTTTAACTAAATTGGTAAAATATTAGTCTAAATAATTGCATTTCCACCTTAAATTTCCAAAAGGATTGAAGTTAAACCAAAACTTGTTGATATTTGACATTATTTGGACCCCACAAAGTGACTCTTTACATAGAGCCATTAGAATATTTGGAAAATAAAATAATAGAGAAGATTATATATGATGTTTTATAAATTAGGTATAAGATTGAGGGCCTAGATGGATATATCACACTTCTTTTTTAGAACTCAACAATTGCACTTATTGAAGTAGGGAGTTTTTGTCTAGATTTTTGCTTACAATATGGATTGAAATCATAGAAACAATAATATTGAAGATCAATGTTGAATGCAATTATGGAAAGGTGGGTGATTGAAAATAACTTACACTTTTTTTTTTATTAATTACATATCTCCATCAACTATTTTTTGGCAATAATTTTTCATTATACCTCCAAATGATCTAATATTCATAAGCACAATACTTGTAAACATTTAACACCCTTAAGAATTTTTTTAATACTTTTTAAAATGTCAATAGAATTAACCGTTGAAGTCCTAAATTCTAAGGTTTTTTCCATCATAAAACACTCAAAATTACCACTTCTATTGCAAAGAAGAAAAAGCTCTTAAAAAATTATTATTTTTGTATACCTAAACATAGAGTCTTTGTATTAAACTAGTGAAAAAATATGTGAAAAAAAAATTCAAAATGGTGCCCATGAAGTTAAAATTAATTCTAAAATAGAATTAAAATACACTATGAGATTTTTTAGCAAGAGATGTTAACCTTCTGAAACTTTTCTTTGAAAAATTGTAACAATGGAGTTGACAAACAAATCCTAAATGGTATTCTTTTTAAAGATGCTATAAGTGCCCAAAAAATAAGATTTTCCACAACTTTCACAAAATAAATCCAAATGGAATAAATGAAAGCTTTCCATGTAGATAATAAAAACATAGTCTATGAAAAAAAATTTAGTTTTGATTTTTTTAGGATTTTATTTAAAAATAAAATTTGGACTTAAGTTTTTGTGTTATAATTTTTGCTCCCCCGTTAGTGCCAATTGAAATAAAAATTATATTCCTTGAAAGCCATTATGTATTTTTCTATTTTCAAAAAATGTTCCAAAAAATCATGATGAATATTGAAACTAGAGGAGCTTGCCTAAAATCCATTTTGTTGCCTTAGGGGACAATGGGACTTTAGGTGTTAAACAATTTCCAATTGGATAACATGTTTGCCATTTAGAGATTTTAATAAAGAATTGACTCTCAATGCAAATTGGAATATGAAAATTGAAATTTTTGTTTATATTTCAAGACGATACCAACACTTATATGTCACATTTAACTACTTTTGGACTTTTGAAAGTCCAAAATTAATATTGTTCATCCGGAGAAAAAAATTGATCATCTGAAGATAATGTAAAACATCAAAAAATCATTGCAAAACATCAAAAGATTAGTAAAAAACATTGGGAGATTTATGAAAACATTAGGAGATCTCCTGATGTTATTATGTAGAGATCTCTAAACGTTTTGTCCAAAATTCACTGAATAGTCCAAAAGTAGTTAAATGTGGCATTTATAAAATTTTCCTATAGTTATACAATCTCTGTATTGCAAATAAGCTCAAAGTATACTTCTTTTATTCAATATTGGGATAAGGTGATTGCAAGAAACCCTTGAATCATATGATTATTGGAATACAATACTTTCAATATTACAACTATGTCTCGGTATTATCTTTTGGTTGAATTCAAAAATTAAGACCATGAGACCATCTATTTTTTCATTAATTTTCTACACTTTGGGAAAGTATATCTTCTCCATTTAACTACAGAACAAATGAAATTTACTTTTCATTCTTCTTCTCTTCCAAAATATATTTGGTAGATATAGATGAATACTTTGTAATATTTACAATTGGATTCCAATAATATTTCAAATCTATTGACAACTTTATTAAAAGAATGGAATTTTTATTTATATGAATTGAAAAAAATGAAATTATTATTTACAATTTGTTTTGTGAACATGGTTGTGAACTTTTCTAGGAAAGCATAAAATAAAAAAAATTGAATTTGCAGTGATTTATAAACCACTAGAACCCTCAAATTGCAAAATTCTTTGAGCAACAATCTAAGGCATTTTTAATGCCATTTTTTGAACCCCTACTATGTGATAGGTTGAAGGGATTATGGAATATGGATGCAAAAATTCAATCAAGTTGTAATTCCAAAAAGAAGATACTTAAAACTCAAAAGTGCTAACTCTCCAAAATGCTAAGTGTAGCAGGCCTTTAGAAATGCTATTCCATAATTATTTTATTTATAAAAAATACCTCCAAAATATGGTAGAACCATATTTTCTTTAAACAGCCTTGGTAAAATTTTTGTAACAATCCAAGATTCTAAGTAGAACTCCAAAAGTTATATACCTAAATCCAATATCCATGCAATTTGATATACAAAATAGTACAAGTGTTTCTTGCATTTATCCATCATTCTATCAAAAAAATTATTTGTTTATATTTTTTGAAATAACTTTTTATATTATGAACCCAAACAACAAATTGTTTATTTTCTTGAATTTATTTTTGGACATATTCAGACATGTAGTATTCCTTGGAAATGCAAAAAAATCAAAACATATTTTTTGAATCACTTAAAAGTTGTAAGGGAAACTTAAACAATATTTGAAGTCTCATAGCATTGTAAAGGAAATATCACCTCATAACATATACAAAGATTTGCATAGTCAACCATATACAAAGGTAAAGATGCTTTATAAAGAAAGAACACGAAAATTGTCAAACTTGAGAAACTCTATGAACAATGAAAGGGTAAACAAAATAAGCAAAATGTCATATCGGTAGACAAAATAAGCAACAAAGTATAAAAATCTCTATTCAAATAAATACATATAATTAATTTTGTACATCACATTCTTCTGTGCACTCATCTATTTGTTATCATATAAAAATCTATTTGTGACAATTGTAGAATGCTACTATTCCTAAATATCCATATGTCACAATTCTACTATGCATAAGAAATGAATTCTTATGAATGATAGGATTTAACATACCACAATGCTTTTAATACATGATTCACTTTCATTTGTCTATATAACTTTTGAACTGTTGAACCATGGCATACCATTGCTATTATGTTGTATCTCTCTCCATGGATGGAAATAATAAAGGTAAAATTATACAACTAATATTTTTGTTGTTTAAACTAGAATTCTTTTATAAAAGACAAAGTGCATATCTTCATTGATCTTTGAAATATTGTGCAGAAATGGAAGGTCATACATAGTATTTGGTTTGACATGCAATGAGTGCTTTGGGATTTTTTTAAATAGATGATTCCCACTACCAAAAAAGGTGATTTTCATAGTAAATTAGTAACCAACCCATCTTTACAAAGTTAACCCTTAAACAATGCTACAACCATTTTTCGGCTGATGAATAATAAAAAATCTTCTTGTGTAGGGTAGAAGTGCAATTGTTCATCTTTGGAATTTTGTAAAAAAAAAGGGAGATCATACATACATAGTAGTTTGACTTCCAATGAATACTTTTGGTTTTGTTAAAGTAGATGATGCCATATAGTGCCAAAAGGATGATTTCCACGGTCACCAGCTAGGCATTCAAGGGTTAATCTAAAAAGAATGCATCCCTATTATTAAGATAATTAACCAAAAATGATTAGATTCTTGGATGTATAGATACATTTTTTTGTTTTTGAGCACTAAAATTTCCTTAGAAGTCTCTTAGAAGTCAATTATCAAACAATTTTGAAAGACACTTTTTGTCCTCAACATCTTTCTTTAGGTGATAATTTATCTTTTCTTGCATGGATAGAAATAATACCCCACTTGCAGTATTGAATTGAGTAATGTTATGTATATAAGGTAGTATGCTCTAAAAGCAACCATTTAAGGGCTGGTTCACCTTTTTCATAGCTTTAGTGGACAAAAAAAAAATTATACTATTTTTCAGAGAAAATGGGGAATTTCATTAAAATGACAATACTCCATATGCCATTTTCATATGTGCCATTCCCATAGTTCAGACTGGGCGGTCTAAAATCTATTAGTGTATTAGATTTCAGACTATTCAGTCTGAACTATAGGATGTCAAAGTCACAGAATAATCGTCATTTTAATGAAATTCTCCATGAAAAAAAAATAGACATGGAACCTAACACAAGTGGTTTTGCATTTTTCCAAGCATTTTTTATTTACTTATAAATTTTCAAAGATTAAAGACATAAGCACCTATTTGTGACCATAGGTCCCAAAATCTGTCCATTTCATTAGAGAAAACATGGACTGTCTAGAAAGCCGCTAAGAACCGTCAGAAGAGACCCAGAATTGCACTTATTTTGCATGAGGTAGAAATTTTCTTCTATAGTTATGAAACAAAAGTGTCATCCCTGTCATGGTTGTCATACTGGACAAGTTACTATTCGTTTTTTGTCCTGTAGGACGAGTTCCTATTCATCAAATGTACCTCTCAAGTACATTTGATGAATAGGAACTCGTCCTACATGACAAAAAATGAATAGTAACTTGTCCAGTATGACAACCATGATCTTTGTAGTAGTGCAACCATACGTCAGAGCTTTAATACCCACACACTTGTGCTCCATTAGAGAAAAAAATTTAAAAGTGAGATATACTCCCAATATTCATACAAGGTGAATTTTTTTTTTCTTGTTAGATATTCTGTCTTTTTGCTAGCTCAATAGGACTCCCGAAATAGATTGGCTGCTTGTGCCCTAGTGGCCTTTTGGAGAGTTTAGATTTTCTCTAATGTCAACTTGTAAAAAGCCATGTAGATTCAAAGACTATGATTGACTCTTGCAATAGAAAAATAATTTTTCTTAGATGCATTCAATTGCTAAAGTGGTCCATTCAAGTATCACTTCACGAATTCCATTCTGCCCCTAAAGCTAGGGTCCATTTGAAGGAGATGGTCCGTTTTACAGCACACTACCAGAATAACACTACCAGAATAAGCCACAAAAAGCTAGAAGAAATCACCGAAAAACAGATTGTTAGACCCCACCATCATGATGCAACTTGAAAGGCAAGCGTAGCAGGAACGGAATTAACATGCATGTCGCCTTGAGTTCACGTCATCTCCGTCAGCGTTGAAACCGTACGAACACTTACAGGGTCCCTCCTGCTTCACTTGTTTTACAAAAACGTTAAGTTACTCTGAAATTTGACCCAGAAATTAATTAAGCCATAGCCGGAATACCGTTCGTGCTAGCTCAGCTTCTTCTACGGGACGACTCTCCAGGCTACGACTTGAATTCACATTCGATTGCGGCCCTTGCAGTTTGGGCTGAGCCGTGTTGAATTATGTGGACTGCTTTAATTTCATTCGATTCAACAATATTGGACCAGTATAATATGCAAGCGAAGACTATCGGTACTCGCACATGCTCTGCACAGACAGGACCTGCAACAGAGATACTCTTAAATAAGATGCAAACTGTGCTACGATTACATTATCGATCCCTAGCGTTACGTTCTCATCCCCCAAAGTTCGTGTTTATTTCCTTCGTCATCCTTGAAACCTTACGATCACAGGGTCACTCCCGTTTCACTTGTTTGACTAATAAATTACTCAAGACTTTTTGACCCAGAAATCACAACTAGAATGCCGTTCTTGCATTGCTGGCTCGACTGCAGTTTGGGTTGAGCCGTGTTGAATTAATTGGACTACTCGAACCTAAAATCCAAACTATATGACTCTGGACTTTGACCCAGAAATTAAACCATAGCCAGAATGCCGTTCATGCCAGCTCAGCTTCTTCTACCGACGATCGACTCTCCAGACTACGACTTGAATTCCTATTCCATTCTCTTGCAGTTTGGGCTGAGGCTGAGCCGTGTTGAATTAACTGGACTGCTTTAATTTCATTTGATTCAACAGTTGGTATAATATGCAAGCGAAGACTACTGGTGCTCGCACATGCGCTGCACAGACAGAACCTGAGATAGATATATCTCTTATAATTAAATTAAACGCAAACTGTGTTATGATTTCATCATCCCTTGATCGGTCTACGTTCTCATCCCAACAAGTTCATGATTATCACCTCCGTCATCCTTGAAACCTTACGATCACTCCCGTTTCACTTGTTTGATCAATAAGTTGCTCAGGACTTTTTGACCCCAAAATCATAACCAGAATACCGTTCCTGACAGTTCAGCTTCTTCTACCGACTCTCCAGACTACGCCAAGAATTCCCATTCGATTCCCATGCAGTTCGGAATGAGTCGTGTTGAATTAAGTGGACTACTCGCATAAATATATATTAAATGCAAACTGTATTGAATGCAAACTGTGTTACGATTTCATCATCCCTGTAGCTGTTACGTTCATGGGCAATTTTGTTAGAATGGCGAAATTCCGTTACTTTGACAGTTTTTCCAGTTCAGATCGGGCGGTCTGAAGTGTACAAACGTCTTAGATGTTTGGAATCTATACCACTCTTAAATGTGTGAAATCTACACCTGTGATAGACATCGCTTTTACAATTCAGATCGTATGTTCTGAAATCTATAGTTGTCAAAGATTTCTTAAATCTATAAAATTACAAGATTACTAAAAACTATATTTATCCTAGATGTCACTTTTACAATTCAGAGTTGGCGATCTAAAAATGGCAGATGGAATGCCGCCATTTTAACGAAATTCCCCCTATTCTCATGCCATCCGCATAATTTTTCATAATTTGCTAGTACTTGATCAACACGATTGACATCCAAACAACTTTTCAATGAAACATTAGAGTTTTGCTTTTTGTTGTATTGGTGCATTGCACTAGGTTCCATTCTACTATACACATATGGGGAATTTTGTTAAAATGGCAGTATTCCATGTGCCATTTTCAGACCACTTGATCTGAAGTGTAAAAGTGACATTTAGGATAGTTATAGTTTTCAGAAATCTTAAATTTTATAGATTTAAGGAATCTAAGATTAGTATAGATTATAGATTGTATGATTTGAATTGCAAAAGTAACATCCAGTACTAATGTAGATTGCACACATCTAAGAAAGGTATATATTTCAAACATCTAGGATGTTTGTACACTTCAGGCAGAACTATAACAACTACCAAAGTAGCAAAATTTTGTCATTTTAGCGAAATTGCCCATGTATATGGGAAATATTATTAAAATGGCAATATTCCATGTGCCATTTTCACAGTGTGTCATTCCCACAATTTAGATTGGGTAGTCTAAAATCTATTAGTGTCCTACATTTGTGAACTCTACACCACTATTAGATGTATTAAATCTAGGAAAGATGTAGATTTCAGATCGATCAGTTTAAAAAATCTACATATTTTATAGATTTTAGATATCTACTAATGATATAGATTTCAAAAATCTAAGACGCTACTAGAGTTTAGACTGCCCAGTTTGAACTTTGGGAATGCCAAAGTCGCAGAATATTCGCCAATTTAATGAAATTCCCCATATAGGCCCAAAGTAACGCCAGTTTCACAAAATTGATGATACAGCAGTCTCCTCTCCATCATCTATTATATGAAATAAATGAAGTACACATTATCTCGACCCATTCTCACGTGCTCATCCACACTGAGGGTCAAGTGCTCATCTCGAGTTGTCTACCAATTTCCATCCAAACTTTCGGACAGCTTATTCAGTTTAGAATCCAATTCTTGCGAATGGAAAAAAATACTAAGTTTTCTTGAATGTATTGTACAGAAGAATGCTGTTGCAAATGTTGCAACAATTGTGCCACTAGTTTACATAAGCTTCACCTGATTTCTTCCAAAAGGATGAGCTTCTAAATGGTTTAAGATCGAATGTCATCTTCCTCTGATCACTGAGGTCCAACAACTAAACTGCCGGCACAGAATCACCGCTGCACGAGTGAGCGTGCACTTCCCCATGTCAAAACAGAGGCTTGCCGACAAGTTTCCCGAGTTTCTTGCTTGGGATGCGCAGGCTGAGGGGAAATTCAGTTGGGAAACTTGGGCTGCTTGTCTTGCTTTCTGTCGGTGAGCTCGCCTGGATTTGCAGGATTCGCAGGTACATTCACAAGTATATTCACACTAAATCACGGCTGCACATTCACAACGTACTGTACCCCTTTACATATGTGGTCACAGCGCAACAGAGGCTTCTCAACCAGATTTCTAAGCATCTTAAGCTTGTGTTCATGCGATTTCCTTAGCCCTTGCAGCGACACATACGTCAACGAGCTTCCCACAACGTTAAATTCCAGCACCCCAACCAAAACCTCCGCTCTCGTCACCTGCTTGCTCCCCAGCTTCCCGATCTTGCACCATCTCGCAAAGTCTTCACAGTTACAAGAAATCAATTCGTATTTCCCGAACTTATCATTCTCGTAAAACCACTTGGCCACTCTCACCACCTCTTCCCCGGATCGAATGCACACTCGCGTGCTCCGACTCCCCGTCTCTCTCCACAGGAGTCCTCCAATTGATGCCTCGTATTCACAACGGTACACATGCCTCCCATGGGAGAAGCAACTGAGGCAGTTGAAACGAACGCCACAGGATGGTAGCCCAGCTTTCTCGCGCTGGTTTAGCCTGGATGAGCAGGTTGGGCAGCCGTTGTAGATGTATTCGCGGTCGACTTTGTATTGGTCGCCGTTTTCGTCAACTTCGACTGTGTCGAAATGGTAGACGCCAGTGCCATCGAAGATCCCGTGGTGTTGGATGAGGTTCTTGTAGCCGCGGGCGTGGCACCAGACGTGATCGCCTTCACGAAGATTTTCGAGAGAATTCGACTCGATGGTCCAGACAGGCTTCTGCTGGAATGCAGAACTTCTCACGCTATGGGTGGTGCCTGCCATACAGTATATATTTTCGCCTATGCCAGCGATGATCAATCCAGCTGCTCAGTCTAGCTACAACGTCGAATTTCAATCACATTCCTCGTCCCAAGTTGAACCCAGGTGAATTTCTTTGATCGAAGTAGTTCCAATTGATGACAAGAGCAAGTGGGTTCCAAGTTTAAGTCCCAATTCTAAGCAGAGTAAGTTTTTCAGTGGGCTGGAATGTTGGTGGTGGCTTATATGGATCTCAAGTTCTGTCACAACGTAGATATATACTGCAAATGCGAACTGGAAGTGTTCCGCTTTCACATGGAAATCCAAGTTGAAATCCTCGCCCAGTGCCGCAATTCAACGCGATTCTGTCGATCCTCAGTGTCTGGCGAGTCGGTAGGGTCAGTTGATCAGGAGTTCTGGGCCGTGACTACGGTTCCTCTTGTTCAACGCTTGAAAGTCAATGTTTTCAAACCTACAATACCGTTTTGTTTTTTCAACGCAGAACTTTCCGGTTTGACCATCTCGATTGCACGTGACGTCACCCCTGATGCCTGAGTGGAAGAGTGCTTGGAAAAGAAGGTCTCACGAGGTGCGACGTGCAGGGTGAATTTCGTGTTTCGGAAGGGAATTGTTAACCCATAAAGGCCGCGGCGGACGTTTTTTTTCCGATGAATGACAAGGAATTCTACTGTGTAGGAATTCTACTATGTAGGACAAAAATACAACTATTCATCCTTGGAATTAGAGGTGGAAAGGGGAAATCTTCTACAATAGGGTGACTCCCAATGAATATTTTTGGCTATTTTTAAATTAGATGATGTCACAAGATTCCAAAAGGGCTGATTTCCACGGTCACCAGCCTGACGTTTAAGGGTTAAAAATGTGGTGTATCCTAAGCCCAAGTTAGATTCGTTTGAAAAATAATCCAAAATATAATTAAATATGGCATGTAATGAAATTTTCAGAAAATCTAATGTGGCATAATTGATTAGTGTAGAAATTATTAATGAAAATAACTTGAATCCTTATAAAAAAATTGATGCAAAATAAAAATTAAAAATAATATACATACTAAGATGAATAGATGATTGTTTTGTAAGTGTAAAAAAATCTATAGAATACATAAGCTTATTAAGCTTAGTCCTTTTCCTCCCCTCAAAAGAAGACTCTAAAAAGACTTTGAAAGGGATTGAAACTTAACCAATCTTTCTACGAACTTATTAAGATGGGAGGACCCTACTGTTGAAGCTATGAGGACCTTGCTAAAGGTCATGACATATATCAAATGATCAAATCTTGTGAAATGAAATCTCAAAAAATTTTAATTGAGTTAATGAAAGGATATTCATACTATAGCTCATCAGTAAAATTTATTCATATTTTCAAACTTTGAGCATTGTTTACTAATGACTATAGGATGCTCAAAGTTTGAAAATCCTACAAAAGTTTACTGAAAAATATTTCAAGGAGTTAAGGAACCTCAAAAGGCAATGAACTCTTAAAAGGTTGCTTTAAGAGGAGACTACCTTAATTAAAGAGTAAAAAATTTTCACCATTGTCATTATTCCAAAATTATAATCCCAAAAATACGGTGCGTTTAAAATTTGTGGGAATTTTTTGGTAAGTTGCTTGATCTACACTAGAGAAAATTTAAACTTTCTAGAGGGTTGTTTGACTTTAATCAATAGTGCAAATAGTCAAATACAACATAAAGTGGATTTTTAAAAATAAAATATATTAAAAATCATGTACCATGTGATTGCCTTGGGTGCCACATCAAATTGCGATTATTAGATTTTTAAATAATATTTTTGAATAATATTTTTAAAATGTTTATTTTTTATCTTTGCATTGTTGATGAAAGTCAAAACAAATCTCTAAAGAATCCAAAAATTTTCTAATGATGAATTTATTTTCCAAGAACCTGTGCTTTTGCAATTTGAATGACTACATACCAACTTAGTCAAATTTTCAATCAAATATCAAATTAGGGGGATACTTTGATGCAAAAAAGATTATCCCCTATTTTATGGAGATGGCCCCAATATATACTACAAATAGGGTAAAGGATCTAGGTACATTTTGGACATAAATTGTGAAAAATTGCCACTTCTTAAAGCACTAAGAAAAATATAAAAATAAAATTTTAAAAAAATTCAACCAAACAAGTTTGTATTAGAATACTATGAGAATGTTTGGAAAAAAATTCAAAAACTTTGACCGCACAGATTGAAAGATTATAACGTTTGAAGTTAATAGAATTTTTTTTTTTCAACCCCACTCTATAGGGCTAGCAAATTGTAACTCCTAGAGTGCAATTCTATAATACACAAGGTTTGTTTTTTTACATTTGTATCTTGCAACATGTAAGTTACATACTTGCCAAAGTTCAAAATAATAGGAGTTTTGCACACTTTTGCTTGAAGCTGCTATGGGTGCCCCCAAAGTTCAAGGCATCATAATTTTTGATCTAGGCACCTGATTGGAGAAAAAATTATATTTCTACAAAGGGGATACATGCTCACACCACCAAGGACTCTTTTACATTTCCTTGTTTCATTTTTCTCTTTGTAAGTGACAATCCTATGACTTTCCACTATGTCAAAGGATTTTGATATAAGGAAAAGTTATAAGGTTGTCGCTCACAGTGGAGAAAGTGAAACAAGGAAACACAAAAGAGCCTTTGGTGCACCTTGTGTCAAAATCTTGAGAACATACAACCAAAATTAACTTTGTGGGAAACTACCCAAGATTTTTTATATACATTGAATAGATACTTGGTCCTTAATTAAGGGATTAAGACATAGCAAGGTATATTTAAAAAAAGTGTTATGAAGAATTAATAATATTTAACACCTAACATTTCTATTTGAAGATCTAGAAGAGGGATGAAATTCTATAACACATCGTACATGAAGTCAAATTCAAAATAAAATAAATCATTTTTGTAAAAAGTACCAAATGTCATTTTTTGTGAATGGTGTGAGGTGATATGGACCCTTGAATATTTGATGTGAAAATTTAGTTTTGACACTTGAAAACCAAATCAAACCTTCATGTTCAATACATGTTGAAAATACCAAAATAGCTAATGGACATCTTCTTCACCTTGGGCTTAACCTTCTTCAAGAAAATATTCAAAACTCATAAAGCCCAATTTCAAAGGCTTGTAAGTCAAAATCATGTACTCATATACCTTTCAACTTTTGGGGTTATGTTAAAAAGCTTTTTAAGAGTATGTATAAAAAATTTCTATCATGGCTTATCCTAAATCACCATGCAATGCAAGGAGGTTAAGTAAATTGGTACTACACTACTGGTAGTCATCTTTTGATGATTTCTTGTGCAATGAGGAGATTTTTTATTTAAAATCCAAATAGTGAAAAATTTGAAACAAACATTTGGAATATGTAGGAAAAAACTCAAGAACGTTAATTTCACAAATTGCAAGATAATACGACTTGAAGATAAAAAAAAATGCTTTTTCTTGAAACCATCTTGACATACTTGTAGTTAACAAAGTTTGACTCTTTCAAAATGTGATTTAGAAGCTAAATTTTAAGAAAAAAAAATTGTACGCCATATTTATTAGTTATATACATGCCAAATTTCAAAAGTTGATGAATGTTTTAATAAGAGAATTTCAAATTGCCTAGGTTATTAAAGAAGTTGAAGGTAGCATAATTTTTTATTTGGTCACCCAATTGGAATAAAAATAATATTCCCACTAAAGAAATACATGTTCACAACTTGTATCAACATTTTGTGAACAATCAACTAAAATTGACTTTGTAGAAACCTACCTAGATTTTCAATTGTTTGTTGAATGGAAAATTGACCTTCAAAGGTTAAATATTACAAACAATACAATTTTTTTTTGCAATCACCTACTTTTCCATAATTGCATTCAATGATGATCTTCAATATTATTCCTATGATTTCACTCTATACAATGAAAATTCTTGACAAAAATTCCCTACTTGCAATGAATACAATTGTTGAGTTCTAATATAGAAAGAAGTGCAATATCCATCTAGGCCTTCATTCTTATACCTAATTTATAGAACATTATATATAATCTTCTCTACTATTTTATCCTCCAAATATCTAATGGCTTTATGTAAAGAGTCACTTTGCAAGGTCTAAATAATGTCAAATATCAATAAGTTTTGGTTTGACTTCAAGCCTTTTGGAAATATAAGGTAGAGATGCAATTATTTAGACTAATACTAGCGGTTGGTGCTTGCTATGCTACACATTCATCATTAGAATTTTATAATAATTTTTATGTATTAGATAGAATGCAAAACAAAAATTTCAATAAATCTTCAAATAAAAATGACTAAAATCTTTGTATAATTTTTTTTATAAATAAGCATATATTGAAATATACAATAGAAATTTATTGGATGATGAATGAAACATGTGCAATGGTAAATACTATAAAAGATACACATACATGAGAATGTATTAGAAATTTGACTCCATTGTTACAAAATATGGCAAAATATGGCAAAATTGAAGAATTGAAAAGAAACCTTATAAATCTCAATTTTTTTGTGAATAACTTAATTGTTGTAGAATCCAAAATCGCTTCAATCGAATAAATTTTTCAAAATCATTTGGAAGTAGCAATAGAAAATTGAAATCATAAAAGCTCAAAGTTCACAAAAGCACAAAATTATAGAAGTGCAAAAAAGTGTAAAACCAAGAGAAGCAATGGATTTGCTACCTCTATAATATCATCCTATATATCCTCTTTAATATCACCTTAATTGCAACAACTATTTATTTCTATAATATCCCCCTTTGTAAAAATTGATATTATAAAAGTGATTGCAAATTGCTACTCTATTTCTGTAATATCACATTGTGTGAAAATACAATTTCTATGTATGCATGATTGAAAATATTTAAAATAATTATTTTAAAGACTTATTGAAATCATTATCATGCATTCTATTCAAATATATCAAAATTTTACTAATATGTGATACAATAAATACATAGCATAGCAAGTACGAGCCCCTAGTATTAATAGTAGCATTTGTGATATTACAAAGGGACTTATGATTTTAGTACTATGATTATATCAATTTAGCCAAAAATTATGAGAAATTACATAGTAGCTATCAAAATAACAAAGTGTCTTTGTTATTCTACCTAAAAACTAATGCAAGTTCTTCAACAAGTAGTATGGAACAACCACTAGATACTTCACAAAGCTGATAATGTATGATGTCACTCATATTTTGGAGAGGTGGTACACAATCCAACATCATGACATTTTTTATGGGATTGGCAACATCTAACATTTCAATTCATCTTATATTTAGAAATTAAACAACATTGATTCCTACTACATCTACAATAATTGCCTAGAATGCACAACAAAGAATAACAATGGTTGATTTGTTAAACATTTTGATATGAAGTCAAATACAACATTTTTAACAAACAATAGGCCTCTTGTTTAGTACACAAAAATATATAAATAGAATATACCTATAATATATTCAAATGTTCCCAAATATTTTTAAACTAATTGAAAATATATGAGAATAGTTGTCCAATACACCACACATATTTTTTACAAAACGTGACATGACATGATATAACAACACAATCATGCCAAATACAAAAATAATGTAGTACAGACAACCCTCCTAAATACCAACAATGACAAGTTGCACTCTATATAAAGAAAACTTCAATCTTACCAATACAAATCTTGGAGTCTGTTAGCTAAGTTTGTTTCTTGTTCTTCCTTATGCAAAACACTATCTTAGGCAATTCTTTCAAGCTTTGTGTGCACTCTTGCTACTTCTTGAAATCTCTTTGTACCATCTCCTTGTACAATTCACCCCACTTCTTGAGCAAACCCTATCAATACCATGTCTTTGTCATTTACCATTCTTCTTGAAAACTTTGTCACAACCTTGTCCTATCTACCTTTTATTTTTGTCCTAGACTTTCTTATCCTTGACCAATATCATGAAATTTGATGTGCCAATGATTGTAACAAAATTGACCTTTTATGGTTGCTTTACCTAATTGTATTTTATTGACCTTGAAAGATTTGGAAAGCCCAATTGTGGTGACAACATGGTGTTTTGGATATATTTGACATAGAAGGTGCATGAATTGAAGTGTACAATACACAAGTGGCAAAAGCTTGTTGATGAGTCTGATCCAATGATGCATGGCACTCTCAATTTGAATCATTATTATACTTTCTATGCCTAAGTAGCTTCAAAAAATTTATGCATTTCAATAGTATGTGCAATACTAGTACATGATAAGGTTTAAATGTTAAAATGACATCCAAGTAAAAGATGCAAAATGTTAAATTAATATTATATAAGAAAAGATAAATATTAATATAATTTTTTGTGACTCTTAAAGAAATACTTATAAATTTTTAAAGGATTTGCCTACATGAATCCAAAACCCATCAAAGCCTACTACAAAGATGTTAAACCTTAAACACCTCCATCTTTTTTTGAATTTGAAACATTTTTGCTTATATCTTTGTATAAAAATATCATTTATCACAATTTCATGAAGTTAGTCATTAAAGAAGGTTGTCTTTTTGATGAATGGGAAGTTAGTTGGACTAAACAATGTTTGCAAGCCCTCCGTTCATCATCTAGAATATGGATGTCGGAGCGCTTAAGGATTGAAGAGTATCAGACCAAAGCCCAAGCAAGAGGAGAAAATTGAAGGAAACTTTACCCAAACTCGGACCTTCACAAAGTTGCCACCTCCGTACTTGTGGGCGGATGAGTCACAAGGTAATGCACTCCTTGGCCCATTTCTTGATAGTCCGCACAATGTACTCAGCCTTCAATGCACAATGTACACACACAAATAGTAAGGTAAGAATCCATAACCCCTAAAACCCTAACCCTAACCCCTAAAAAATCTAAACTATTCCTATCTGCAAAAGTGAAATCTTTTGAAGATGAATTGCATGCTCACCTCGGACTTGTTTGAATTTTGAAGAAGTGCGAGAATATCCAAGAGAGTCTCTTTGGGCTCTTCGCCTGAGACCACATTCTGAAAAACTCCAACTAAGGCTCCCCTTTTGCCTTCCCAAAATTCAGAGGAGTCGTCCATTCGTCCGAGTAGATCAAACGCTTTTGCAGCATATAAATACTGTTCTGCTTTGTAGCACTCGTTGGCAATTAGCAGCAACAAACTGTAGTCACAAGAAAACATATGCAACAATTAATTAATTGCTCTCAAATATTTATCAGGCTCTGAATTTCAGATCTTTGCATTAAGTTAAGGTGGGAACACCCATATCTATCACTTTACTTGAATTTTCTGCTAAAGAATAATGAGACTATTCGAAAAGTGACGAGAACTGTCTCTTGCAAAGATTCTCCACAAAAGCGAAACCTAATATTCAGTGACGGTTCAAGGCACATTAGAATATGGAAATTGGTGACAAAGATGGAGATCCCTACAATTCTCCCTTTGAAAATTTGCAGAAATTAAACATATGTTTCATTTTCTCCAATTTTCTGAGTTTCGATTCGCTTAATGAGAAAAATGATATTCCCACATATGCTGGAACAATTAGAGTAATGGAAATGGGTGTTCCCACCAGAGGACTTGACCTTCTTTTCCAAGAGATTCTGATAAAATTACACTTGGCAGAAGACACATTGCCTGCAACCTGAAGGATGCACTGGAAGCCTCTGTGCTCAAATACAGCTCCCAAGCCAGGCTGGCTTTGTCTGTTGCAATGTAACAATAGCAAAGCCATGCTTGGTAATAGTAGTCGCTACGAAAATTCTCATTGCTGATCTGCAGCAATGCCTCCTCCGCCTCCTGATAATTCCCTGACGCAGCTAGTGCTATTCCATAGTTCCAGTTGAATTCATCCTGCCCTTCAGAATAATCTTTTATGGACTGCCACAAAAACGACAAGTGGATCATGTCATATATAAAACCAAAGCAACAGATCACTTCCCAATCTTCTCGTCTGCAGAAATAGTGATTACACGATAGATGATACTAAAGCCATCAGAGACCTGATTTCGAAACCTTTTGACTGACCCCTATTTCCAACCACAACTCACCTCTTCCAACCAACACTTGGTAGGCCTTGATTTAGCAAGCATGACTTGGCTACTAATGTCTGTTGCCCACTGATCTTCAAATGAAAATAAAGTTCTCTACTATCCCTTCAATAGTGATCCACAACTTCCCACTTTGAATGATTGCATACGAAATCATCATACTCAAGGTACGAGCACCCAGAATCATCACACCTAAATGTACACAGAAAATTCATTTCAAGTGTCAATTCCCGGTGCACATACCTTACTGATGAAACACCTTTGATCTGAAGAGAGATTGGCACTTGTAATCACTTAAGTGATCTCTCCACTGATCGATCTCCATTAAGAGATCTCACAACGAAAGCTTACTCCTACAGTTTGTCTATTGTCAAATGCTTAGAAGTGACAGAAAGAACACCCCGAGCCTTACCTTAAGATAGACGAGCGCATCGTCAAACTGCTTGAGGAGAAAGTGGCAGGATGCCATACACTGACGACCAGGAATAGTGTCGCACTCACTAGCCGAAGCTCCCACTAACTGGAAGTACTGCTGGGCTTGCCTTAGTAGCTCTGCATTTTCAGTCTCTTGTCCGAGACTAGAGCAGCTCACAGCCTTCACAATGTACTCTTGAGGAGTACTTGGCTCGAACGTCTTCACCAGATTGTACCCTTCTTGGGTCTCTGCTCTGTCCCAACAATGTGCATGTCAATGTGAGCCTCATGTTCTGACAGCACTAGAAAAATGATTCATGCCTATACTCCATCACACCAGGGCTTTCTTTTTTCATTTTTGAAGAAGTGCCAAAGTGGCAATATAAAATGTTATAGTGGTGCTTCAAATTTCAGCATTCATCCACATATTGGATATACATTAGCATATATCACATGTCTATAATTCTGTTTTTATCCACAATTTCATCCAAGATTTCTTTTTAATTCAAAGTTTTCTGGCGAAAAACTTCACGGTTTTCTTGCCATTTTATAGCCAAATTATTTTTTTCTGGTAAAATCTGACACCAGAAAGCCCAAAAAAACAGCCCTGCATCACACGTGGATTAAATGATATGGCTTTGCCGTATGAGTTCTTTCATACGCACTCACCGCCGTGTTTCAGGTGGTAAAGGACCAGATTCAAGCGAGCTTCGGGCAGAATGTCAATCATCGGTGGCAATGCCTACAAACCCACACGCACATTCCTAACACATAATTATACTCAAACCAATTCGTCTGATGTTTTGCAACTGAAGTCAGTTATCAACAATAAGGTTTACAGTAATATTGGAATATTTCAAGAACTATTAGATAACAGTATCAAGAGAATCTTCTCCATGATTCATGCGGTGGTCTCCCCATGATCAGAGTCATATGTATGCCTCCTTTTGTATCAAGGAGAGGCATTTGTATGATCATTGTAACCATAGGAAAACCTCTTCATGGATCATGGAGAAGATAAATATGTTGTCAAATTAAATTTCCTGAAACAGTCTAATTTCACTAAAACAAACATGTTTAAACAGGGAATGGATTGCAGAAAACGTCAACATGATCAGACTGGATGTCATAGTTTACCTGCAAAGCTCCTTCACCGTTGCGGAAGACAACGATGTTGTGATTCACAAGATCATTTTCAATAGGGGCCGGCAACGATTTCAAATCAGCCTCTGCCGTTTTTCCATCGAACAGCTTGTAATTGTTGCATGCCTGCAATGAGTCAAGTAAACAATAGTCAGTCTCACCCCAGGAGGAAATGCTCTAATAAAACCTATTTCATAAGCATGAAAACCTGTTTCATAATAATACCTCGACAGTTTCATAATAAAACCTTAGATTCATGTTCTTAATTCATGACAAAATAGTGCCCATGAGGGTCAAGTGATTTGAAGACGACACACCCAACTGAATATATGAACTGCATGTAAAGTCGAGAGAAGTTTACTGGCTCGGACCTTGACGTTGACTGCCAATGGACTGTCTGGATACACCTGAAAGCCAAAGTAAAACATCAACAAACAGTATCACAATTAAACATAGATCATATGACTTTGAAGATAGCAAACTTTACATACAATAGGGATCATGAGTCCTTTTCCCCGTGGATGTCTCCAGTTACAATGCAATTGTAAGAAGAAGATACTTTTAGGTTAAAGATCCAATCACCAATTGATGATACTTCCACGAGATACATTGTAAATGCAACACTTCATGGTTTGAAGGTAGTTTAAGCTCATGATTGGAACCCTACTACTTCAAACTTCAACAATTCATGACGTAAAATCCTCTCAAAAAATGGAGATAAAACCTCTAAAATCCCCATTCTAATAATGGAAACAATCCAAAACAGTCACAAGAATGGGTTCCTACTTTCGATGAGCTCTGTTGCAAGTGAAGTCATGCGGCTGTGACAAACCTGAAGGTAAGCGTCCAAAATCTCAAGGCTCACGTCGTAATAATCCGTATTGGAGTAGCACAACGCAAGAAACACATTTAGTGCCAGCCAATCCCTGGTACATGCCCAAAAAATACTTTAATGTCACCCACAGGACTTTGCATCATTATTATAGTACATAACATTCTTGAGAATCCGCCTCGACACTCTTACAAAAAATCGACTTTCTTGTTGCACAACATCTTGAGCTACAGATTGAAAGCTTTGTGAACATCTGCAATTTTTTACTCAACTCACCATGCACTCTCGTACATGACTTTTCAATGAAAAAAATCGTTATTGTGAGCAGGAGAGGATGCGACCTCTAGAATATTATATACTGTGGCACAAAAACAAGAATTATGAACATTTGAGATCAACACTGGGAGAGAGAGAGAGTGTGAGCGTGAAAAGATAGCTACCTGTTGTTGAGCAGAAGCTTTTTGTAGATGTCAATTGCTTCTTGATACTGAGTACGCAGAAAGTGAATGGAAGCTAGGCTGAGTTGGTCTTCGTGACTCTCCCCTAAGCCGTTATGGTACTCCAGCAATTTCTCTTCGTCGTTTTGGCGGTGTGCTATGTGCATAAGGATCCGCCTTTGCAATGGGCATTCCGGACCTTCAATTCATAATCCATAAAACAGAATCAACCAACAAGGTTTGCATGGACACTTCCTGCTTAATATAAAGGTTGTCTTCCCAGACAAACAGATACAACATCTAGTACATTTGACACAGAATGTCACATGAGCATACTCTGAAAACATACTTGAAATAAAACATTGATGATCTTTTAGACATAAAGGAGACCTAACCTTGGCAAATAAGACAACCTGCCTAAGATAATAACCCTTCCTAGAGTTGGTTTTGGGGCTTACCTTTGAGTGCAGCCTGTTTGGCGTCATCGTAAGCGGCCATGTAGAAGAGGCATGCAGCCGAAAATGTGTGGAAAGTAGGATCGGCGTCTGGAGTCTCCAGGAGCTCCTTGTACAGCAGCAACGCCTTGTCATGTTCACCATGATGGAAATGCGCGTACGCCAACCACTCCAGGGTTTTCTTCTCACATGGATCTGTCTGCAGCCAGCATAAAAGCACAAACCCTAATCCATGGACAGAAAACCCTAGGCACCAAATCAAACACAATGGTGGCTTCCCGACTTCGTTGAATCCGATGCATACCAAAGTGAATGCATACGTTCAAGTGACAACACTGGTTTACAAACCTCGCTGAAGTAAATTGTTGACGAACTGTGGAGTAACCAGTCCAAACATTCCACAGCACCACTTTTTTCATGACCCTGGCAACCCGTGCTTTTGTATCGAACTATAGTTGCAGTTACAATGATTGATGGAGACCTCAAAAAGGTGCAATTTAGATCAATGCAATGCCATTCCATACCTCAAGAAAACGGTTCATTACCTACACAGCATCTTCATAACTGCGGTGCTTCACCATTGAAGATATAGCATTCAAAAAGTCTGAAAGCCCCTATTGAATTCAACGTCAAATTGTGCATCAGCTTTCATGTTCACCATCTTTTACATGACCAACAGAAACTATTTCTCTTCGCGAATCTCGATTGCCATTCAAAATAGAAATTACCACTTTAGGTCCTCCGTTCTTGGAAGTTGTGATTGATCAGTATAGCGAGTTCAACCACATTCTCTGTTAATGCCCATGCATGCCTAACCCTACAATGAAATGAATCGGGGGTGTGGTTGCTTACAGTGCGTTGGAATTGGAGCACGGTGATGGCGCCCTTGTAGTCGCGGGCGTCCAGGAGCTGCAGGAAGTCGGGGATGCTGGGAGGCTGGCATTGCGGGAGCTTGTTGTTATGGTGGCCTCGGTCGCCATGTGCGGAGACGGAGGAGCGCGCCTTGGAGAGGATCATCTCTGATGGTTGGAGTGTCAATGACAATTGGATCTCATGGAAACTGTATTTGGGAATGTGGGTGCCGAGGTCAGTCGGATCCCACAACCGCCACCCCCTTTCCTCAGTTAGGAAATGTTTGACGTTCGGTGCTTCTGATGGTGGAAGATGAGTCTCCAATTACGAAGCATGAAGAGCTTTTATGTTGAAAACTGGATTGCTAGCCATCTACCGCATTTCCTCAGTTTCAAAGTAGTTTAGGAGGGCCAATTTGGAGCTTCCTAAGGTGGAACAGAATACCGGTACATCTCCATTCGATAATAAAAGTGGTGGATATTTCAAAGGGTAAGTCTCTATTTGTTGGAAGCGTGAAGAGGAGTTTTTACGATATCTAAATTGTTGCCCACCACTTTCAATGTAAAAAAAGTTGTTAAGCAATGCATTGCAGATAAATGACAAGTTCTATCCAATAATAGGAACCTCCCATAATGTCAAAAAATGAGTACAAGCAATTAAGTTACCGACTGTTCCCAAGTGAGTCAAATGAGTTCAGGAGGTCAAGATTTTAGGATTGACATGTGAGGCCACTCAGATAAGTTAAGATCGCTCTAAACAAAGCATGTGCCCAAAAGTTTGCCCTAATAAGTCAGATAATACTTGGGTTCAATACACAGTGTTCACTATACGTTAATGACATTGAAAATAGGGCACGGGGCACGGATTAAGAAATTCTGCAAAATGAACTTTGATCCCTTCTAACTTTTGTATTCCTCTAGTCTGTGGTCGCTTGCTTTGATTGAAGCAATGACAAGCATCCACTGCATTACATTCCTCTAGATGAACTATGCGACTCAAAACTATATCAAGAGTTGTGAAATTAGATGTACTTGCTGCAACTCAACCCTTTCCAAGATGATTCCTGCTGAGAGTGCACCAATTCACAACACCGAGAACTAAAACATTGATTCAAGAGAAATTAGACAGAGGACAAGATAGAAAGTCACTCCAGAATCACAACATTTTGAACTTCAGCCAAACGGTGTGAACTAGTAAGAACGAAACTGCTATAAAACTTCAAGATACAAGATAAAAAGAATTAAGAGGCAACGGCAGAATCAGCCTTTTGCTTCGCATTCACTTTCTTTTTCTTCCCTCCTGTTTTAGTAGGACTACTCTGCAGCTCTGGTGCATTAGGATCTTCCAATCTCTGGAAAACGGGCTGCGCATCAGCCATCACCTGGCCACCTTTCAATCCGCCCCACTGAGAGTCATTCTGCTCACAAAGTAAAAGAGGTTCGTAAGTAACAACATTCATAGGTCACTTACAATTCCTCAGCTATATGAGACACTAACTAGAGTTAAAAATCAAAAATAGGAGGAAATAATCAACCCCAAGCTAAAAATAGGAAGTCTACTTCAAATGCGAATGGTTGACTATGGTAAGTTTCGAAACAAAATTTCTATCACTCAAACGTAGGGTACGATTTCTTCTTTCCATTAGTAACATTTTGTTACATACTCTCAAGCTTCCTAAATGATTTATTTAAGCTTGAACAAATATAGAAGCGGACACTTTTTGACCATTTGGGTACTTAAGATGAATAGGAGCAGATACATGAGAAGACAATGTTATGTCTACAACAAGTTTGATGTATACCCAGGAGATGGACTTAAAATCCTCTTCCGTGTAACCCAGCTGTAAGTAGATTCGACTACAGAATTCCGGAACAACAGGAGAAAGGGTTACCGCCACTATCCTGACAGCCTCCAGAATCACCGTCAGATGCTGCAAAACATCAAAGAAGAAGTAAGGGCACTGTGAAGCAAACGATAGAATGTAGGGTAGAGGATACTAAACTCTTGGGGACCTGATCTTGTCTCCTATTGACTGAACCCTATTACCAACAGCAATTCATGTCTTCCAATACACCTGGTCGATCTTCAACTTGTGAGTTGGATGTAATCATGACTTCACTAAATGTCTATCATGTAGTCATTACGCCATTATGTAGTCATTTAGCCAAGTCCACGGAAGGATGAGCATTTCATTACGTAGTTACTGCCGATGAATTGAAATATTTCTTTAAACGCAAGTCAAGTAAATCCTTCTATTTGAGAATGAGTGGCAAGGCTTCAAGATACGGTTATGCGCTGTTCAAAAAGAATAATGTAATTTGATACCTGGGCAGCATCCTCCCCAGCAGAGCCACCTTTCTTAAATAGAGACCAGGGAGCTTTCTCGTTCATATAGAGATTTCCAGCACTGGCAATACCAAGGATGATATCGCAGACGGATGAGTAGTCCAGCTCTGAATAGTGGAACGCTACTTTATTTACCTGTTCACAAATTGAGTGGACAAGTCAGATAACAGGTAAAGATAACATGTAGGGCGAAAAAGAAGGCCTTGGGAGGGGGATGAAATTTACGAACCACATTTTAAAATTTAAAGAAAGCAAGATCGATACTTGTAGCAAACGCTAATTGCACGTCCTACTACCAAGAGAGAGAGTAGTTTGACATTCAATATTAGTGCCCCTAACAAAACAATTACAAAAATTCTAAATTGACAGATTCCAGTTTCCAGTGATTTTATAGTACTTTCCAAACACTAATCCTTGCAGACGAGGATCTTACATGTAAAGCCTAGAACCAAAATAGAAGTGAAAATGTGGACCTTGCATAATCAATGCATAAATTGAAAATACTTACAGATTCAATTGCAAGTACTCTAAGACGATTACTCTCGGGAATGGAGATCGAGTCAGCAGCAATAGTAGCATTACAGTTTTTCTTCAGCAATCCAAGGGTACGGTTCAGCAGATTGCCTGTAAAAGATAAGTATCAAGTCACCAGTCAATACGCACTGCATGATGTTTCGAAACTGCTAAGCCCAAGCTGTGAGAGACATAATTTCAGTCACTTACAAATGATTAATTGTTCTCGACTCACCGATGGTGTTGGCTAGATGTGCATTGATAATATCGATAAATCGACCTTCAGAAAAGTCTCCATCTTTTCCAAACTCAATCTCTTTCAAAAAATAATATCGAACAGCATCAGGACCAAATCTGGAGACCAGATCCCGGGGTTCTATCGTGTTACCCAAAGATTTTCCCATTTTCATTCCATCCTGCAGCAACAATCCCAACCAATCAGTCTTTCTGAGGGGAAATGTGAGATGGTGCTGAAAAGATCTTTGAAACCGCACCTGGGTAACCCGAATCGTTTAGGCAAAGAGAGACATTCTTAGTCATTGTGATTGCGTGCAATGAGGATAAAAAATTTAGACATGTCCACAAAGCAGTCCAGGCAATGCTACATCAATAACAAAAAGGTCACAGTTGTTTATTAGCAAGAGGAAGAATGAGAAGAGCACAAAGAGTGGATATAAAGATACATACCTTTGTCAAAAATCCATGACCAAAGACAGCTTCTGGAAGAGGAAGCCCAGCAGACATTAGCATTGCTGGCCAGTATACAGCATGAAATCGTAAAATATCCTGCATCATGAATTTCATATTGATGAGACAATAAGCTGGCATCGACACTCCTTCAATCAGTGATACACTTCGACAATGAAGGTATTCAGGCCTAGCTTTTCCATATTAGCCCAGGCTGAACACCTTGGTACAGGACACAACCAGTGTCTAAAAAAACGCTCCAAGAAAGGTGAATATTGACGTCAAGATCCATCCTAAACTTGAAATGTGTAAGATACCCCAAAGTTGCTAAATGCATGATAAAACGGACCTTGCCAATGATGTGCACAGACGCAGGCCAGCCTCTTTCGGTAGCATTTTTCAGATTAGGCTCCTTCCCTTCTGCTAGGAGAGCTGATATATATCTGTAAGAACTTTGTTACACTGGATACGACTGCCAGAATGAAACAGGAGAGACATGACATCACCATTTTTCAGAAGCACAACTATCCGGCAAAAGAAGATTAGAGTAAAAGAAGTTGCAAGCCAAAGTGATGGAGACGTACCCAAGCAAAGCATCAAACCACACATATATTGTTTGTTTTGAGTCAGTCGGTACAGGAATCCCCCAGTCCACTGCGGCTCGCGAAATGGAAAAATCTCGTAGACCCTCTTTCACCCACCCTTTTACCTGAAGTTCCAACGCGAGAGATTTCTCACAAGCTGAACCAAACATTGTTAAAAGATTTCACGACTACCTTCTACGAAAACATCAAAAAATTTCGTTGCTCCTATTATATTATAGTATTAGGGTCAGACATAAACCTTGGAAAGCAATGGAAATGCAATTTGCAATGGTCCAAGATTATTTCAGACATCAGTTTTGAATAGGTCATCTAAGTAACTGAGATGACAAAACAAACCTCATTCATTCGAAACGAAGGTCGCACAAAGTCTGGATTGGATGAGAGAAGCTCCTCTAACGGTTGTTGATACTTGGAGAGAGCAAAGAAGTAGTTGTCTTCTTTGCGAGCCTCACAAGGTTTCTGATGAATCGGACAACATTGATCCTCAGTCAACTCGTCTTCATCCTGCCCCACCCCTCTTCCCATGTGGTCCTCCCAATCAGTCACCACACACACCATCCTTTTACACAAACATCCCAAAAGCCAAAAAATCCATTCGGTCAAAAACTGCTGAGAAACAAGACAAATATAAGGTAGAAGGCCTTTTAATGGCCGCACAGTTGATCTGAAACCATCATCTTTGAATAAATAGGTCATAATGGAATATGGATGAGGCAAATAAAAAAGTTTCAGGTGATAATAATGGAGTGCCTTAGTAGCCGATATGATCTTCTACCTTTTGGGTAGTTAGGACCATATGACCAAAGTAGAAATTCTTGCAAAGAATGTGGCCCTCACATTATGTTGGATTTAATTAGATACTGTGCGTACAATAAATGACTGAGATGAACATAACAGATGCAACTTCTTGTAGGTTTTGCGGGTGATCGAGTGGCACTTCAAAAATCCCACTACATAACTACATAAACATGGTTCCACTATCATTCCGTCTCAATTTCATTAGTATTCGTTATAAAAGTGATTCATGGCTTCTCAAAGTACCACCATGATGCCCGATCACTCATAGTGGATAGCATTGCAACCTCAAGTGAGAGCAGCAAATGCAGAGCATATTTATATCTAAGCTAAAGAACAAAGAAAATAAATGAGAAAACACAAACACACTATAAGGAGAAGTTGTGATTGACTGATAGCGAGTACCTTATACTCCTCACAGTTGACACAATAGAGGCCTTCATACTTGGCCTTGTAAATATCCCCATTCGCCTCCACACGCTTGTAAAACTCTGCTACTAAAACTTCGTGATCCTCATCCGTAGTTCTTATAAATTTGTCATACGCAATTCCCAGCTGCCACACAATCCAACCAGTCAAACCCTAAACCCCACCATCTTCAAATTGGGTTAACTTGTCAGGACCAAAATTTCAATCCCAAACCATAAAAATTTGGAATCTCACTTCTTTCCACAAAAGCTGATACTCCGCAGCCACAGCATCACAATGCTCTTTAGGAGCACGCCCCTTCGCCTCCGCAGCCAAAGCAATCTTCTCCCCATGCTCATCCGTGCCTGTAACGAACTTCACATCTCGCCCTTGAAGTCTCTGCAATTGCACACAACGATAATCAATTCAATATTGGCTACGAACTTAATCTCTCAAAACCCAATTCAATAATCCAAAAGATGACCAATTCAATTGATCATTTCACGAAAATTCAATAGTTCTAACCAGGCCAAATTCTATAGCAACGAAGACACATTGCACGTACCAGTCCAAAAACTTAACAAATCCGAACAATTCACCCTCACAAAAGCGCTAAAAATAATAAAACCCTCAAATTCACATAGAATAGGGGGAAGCTTCAAAGCTTCTGATCCCAAGAAAGAATCCCCAAACCCGGTCAGTATCTTCTCACCGTGTCGAATCGGGACCCCTTCTGAAGTACCCCCCTAGCTATCTCCACTAAGGACATTCTGCAGCGGAGGTTCCCGATACGACATCACTCTCCACAACCCCTCAGGAATGCACCATTTCCTCCTCCCAAACCCTACATTCACAATCAAGGGAACCCTCGTGACAGGCCCGGGACTTACATAGAATCTTGCGAGAGTATCAGCAGCAATGGTGGGATACGCGCTGCCCATGTGCGGAGCGGCGTTAACATAATACAATGGCGTGGTGACCGTGAACTTCTCCCCTGGAGAACTCCCCTCTCCGCCATGATTTCGAACTTGAGCTCTTGCAGCGACGGAGCGACCTGGTGTGAGAGTGGTGCACAGCTTGCGAGCATTCTTGAAAGATGTTTGAGAGAATGGTGCATGGAGAGGGAATGCCCAAGGGAATGAGAGAGATGCGTGAGAGGAGGAATGACGAGAAGTGTAGAAGCAGAGGGATGGAGAGGGCGAGTAGTGAGGCCATCGCTTGAGGAGCGTCGCCATGGCGAAGAGCGAAAGAGGCTGCACCGGGAGAACGCAAATGGAAGCGGATTGAGGAGAAACCCAGGCTAGGGCAGTGGATCACAAAAGGGGAAAGGCGCTACAGTCAAAACAAAAGTAAAAGTAGTTTTCTAATTTTTCAGTTCATAAAATCTTTAAAATTCAATAACTTTTTCACCGTAGGTTCAAACACCATGAAACAAAGCCCGTACACCTCTCCTTGCCGAGAGCTTTCTGACAATACTAAGAACGCAAGTGGGGGATGCAGGGTCCGGGAGATCTCAACATAACAAATAAACAAACAAATTTAAAGTATGGATACTTGGGTGATATTCAAGTGATACATGGTAATATCTATCAAAATCAGGTGAAATGTAGGTTAAAGTTGGTTATTGGTCTTAAAAACAACAATAATTTACTACTAGAAAATGCATGTTTTATGACTACAAAAATATGACTTAAAGATGATTGGCAACTAGTCGCAGTTATATTTTGACCTTGTACTTCATAGGTGTATAGTATATGTCCATTGGGAACATCAAATACTTCATAGGGAACCATAGAAAACATATTTGGGGATGTGAAGTCATATTTTACGATTATATTTTTTTGGTTTGGAGCAACCTAGAGTAAATTTGGGCAAGAAAATTGTTGAAAAAGTGCTTAGTCATATTTTTGGTTCAATTATATTTTCACTCATATTTTTTGGGATAGCCCTCAAAAAATATGGGCAATCCAAAAAAAATATGGTTAACCTATTGTTTTAGGATGTTGAAATGTTAGCTACTATTTTTCTAAGATTTTGAAACTCTAGCCGCTATTATTTTAGGATTTTGAAAATCCTAACCGTCATTTCTTTGGGATTTTAAAAACCCTAACTGCCACTTCTTTAAGATTTTAGAAACCCTAACCACCACTTTTTTAGGGTTTTGAAAATCCTAACCACCACTTCTTTAAAGTTTTGAAACCCTAGCCACCACTTTTGGGGGCTCTTCTTCCTTGCCTTGTATTGTTTTTTACCTTTTATTTTTTTGTTGCTTCTTAATTTTGTTTCTTAGTTGTTGTCTTTTATTGCTCTTTAGTTTATAGTTTAACTCTTGTTTTTTCTTGCTTTTTAGTTCATGTTTCTTGTTTCTTGTTGTTGCATCAAAATTATTTCTTTTTCTTGCATTTTAACTCTTGTTTCTTCTTGTTCTTTATTTCATACTTCTTGTTTTTTTTTGTTGCATCAAAATTATTTCTTTTTCTTGCATTTTAACTCTTGTTTCTTCTTGTTCTTTATTTCATACTTCTTGTTTTTTTTTGTTGCATCAAAACTCTTTCTTCTTCTTAGCTTTTAGTTTTTGCTTTTAGTTTTTTTGTTGTTGCATTTTAACTCTCATTTCTTGTTGTTTTTTGTTGTCTCTTAGTTGTAGCTCCTTGTTGCATCTTAACTCTTGTTTGTTGCTATTTCTTAACACTTACTACTTTTTTCTTATTTTTCACTATATTATCATTGTTATTCTTTCTACTTTAAACTTGTACTACATATTTTGTATTATTGTAAGTTTTTGAAGATTGATCTTTGTTGTTCATTCACTAAAAATTAACCTCTCATTTTTTTAATTGTATATACAAACATGAAAAGTTGGAACAAAGTTGTTGGAGGCTACTTACAACCTATTAGAACTATCTTCACATTATTGTGAGGAAAATAGACTCCATTGACTTGTTTAAATGCTTCATTGTGATATATACATATATATATTCTACATTAACTATAAATATAACTCTAGTAAAAATATAATTCATGAATCATATTCCACATCACTTAAAAATATGACTCGAGAGAGTCATTTTTCACATTAATATAAAATATAACTTACAAGAGTCATATTCTATATCAACAAAAAAATATGATTCATTATAATCATATTCCATGTCAACCCAAATATGATTCACCACAGTCATATTTCGAGTCATTCAAAAATATGGCTCATTGCAATCATATTCCACATCAGCCAAAAATATGACTATATGGAGTCATATGCCACGTAGATTTTTTTCCCTTCTTTTTGAGCAGCTCAAGAGAAAGTCAAGCCCCCCAAATAGTCAACATATATGCCATGTTGGCAAAAAATGGCTAATTATGGTTAATTATACTCCCCAATGTATATGACTGCTAATATGACTAATGTCCAATATGACTCGTTGATAATGATTGAACCTAGTCATGTTTCAAATCCTCTACAATGATTTTGGCGTGAGTCATATTTTGAGATTTTTTGACTCATTACAGTTATATTTTGCAGTCATAAAACATGCATTTTCTAGTAGTGATTTGACTGAAAAAAATTAAAAAATTCTTCACTAAATAAATAGCCAACGTTTTTAGGTTGTAGCCAATTGGTTAAAAATGTGTATAAAAAACATTGGGGACAATGGGAGGATTGTTGGGGTAATTGGGAAGTCTTTAACCTTGTAACAATGCAACAATCTAAAAGTATCTCATGGATGACAAAGAATCCTTCTATGTAATATAGAAGTGTAAATATTCTTATTTGAAATTTGTAGTGTAAAAAAAGGTCTTACACACTAGTTTGACCTCTAATGAGTGGATTTTTTTTTTAAGCAAATAATTCACAAGGGACCAAAAATGATGAGTTCCACAATGACTAGCCTGACATTTCAAGGTTTAACTTTTAGAGAAAGTAGAGATTACATGGAATTTAGTGAAACAAAAACTTAAAAACAACCAACCTCCTTGTGCTTTACTAAGGTAAGAGGTAGTCCATAAACATAGTCATGAACCTTTTAGAATTAATGGATGCCCTTATCTTGGACCAATGGCCTTTATATAATGATATTCAATAACCACACTAATTGATTTGGAAATGTTGTAAGAGTTTTCCTTTGATGAAAAAAAATTCCAAAAGCACAAATATCTATACTACCGTATTCAAAGAGGGGATCTCTACAAACATACTTTGTAAAAATATTCATCAAGAGTAAAAACTTACAGCATTTATAGATCAATCATGTGGTTCTAAACATCATTATTAGTGTAGTTTTCCTCTAATGTGGTAAGCCCGTAAATGAGAGTTCCTTCTGCCTCACACAATTCTTCTAAAATGTTTGTCCTTTTACATACTCCTCATCACTATTTCTGCACCATCCTCAACATCACTATCATATGAAATCCTCTCAATCTTAGCACCACCGTAGCTACGTCGGCATCACGTCTTCGAAAGCTACTTGATAAAAATAAGTATTGGTTGAATAGGCCCAATTAAATATGGGCGGCAAAATTGATGTTCAATAATCAAATAATCATTTTACAGTCAAACTCCTGCAGCAATAAGAGCACCGAGACTTGAGCCCAGAAGAACAGACCTCCCCAACTCTTAGACTAATTCCCGCGTGCAAACAAAATTCGCTTCTAAGTCATGCCTCATTGTACCCGAAGTTGAATTAGTGACCTAGTCACCGTTCACATAAGTTTTCGACTCATAGTATTGCTTCTCACTTTCCACCTTCTTTTCATTCCGTTTCTGCACAATACATCACAAGCGAACAATTCAATTGCGTATCCTAATCTTACATGCTCGAAGGTCATTCTCAATTGCAAAGGTGATTGCATTGAGTCTTATGACATAATGGAAGTAAAAAATGCCCAATCCACCTCAAAGAATGAGCTCGAAACCTTGTCATCTCAAATACTTTTTTAACATGCCAAATAGGAGCTACCTCTTCAAGCTCATTCTTGTTACTTTGAACTACCGTACAGTTGACAATGAACAAACAACGTATAATTAACGAACATTGTTTTTTGCTCTAGAATTTATCGTCCTCTCAAGCTCATTGCCACGACCTGTGCAAACCAAAGTGGCCCTCATTCTAATCCGTCATCTCAGCCTTCTCAAAACAGCAACTGAATTAATTTTACAGTAGATAGAACCATGCAATACCTTGTAAGCTTCGTGGTTAGAAAGTATGCGCCTAATGATTGAAGACGTTGTAATATCACGGGAACTCTGTATTTCTCTATAGATTCCAGCAGCCTTAGGGGCTTCATAAGGGTCGGCTACCCCCTGCCAAAACACAAAGACGACCATCAGGATACACAATCATAAAAATTAAGTCATCTCTAACTGCAAATAATGAGACTGACAGTAAAATCTTTCAGAACCTCACATGGATTGCAACAAACATATCAGCAACTCAGCATTTGTACTATTAGTCTTGTTTAACCCTAAGTGCACAAATGGCCCAAAGTGGCCATGTCCATAATCAATAGGAGTTCACAGAAATCATTGAAAAGTCGGAAGGTAACAAATGTACCAATACAACGATGAAATGATACCACAATTTCAGAACGATAGAAATATATTTTAAAAGATACTATAAACGTCTGTTAGGTTGCAAAGAAAACTTTCTATTGCATTATCAAGCATGCCTTAGGGGTTGATAGAAGGTCTTCTCAGTTAAGAGGGGATCTTTACATATAAATCGATAGTTACAATGTAGAGACGTACATTCTTAACGTCGTTAACCTCCGAACGATTTCCATGCACAACCAAGGAGATGTTGAAGGTGGTTATCTGCAATTCCACCCCGCCAGAAGAAACCACAAATACAAAATTTCAGAACAGTAAAGATGGTGGCATAGACAGCTTGATTACATCATGCTAACCAAAAGGAAACTATGGTAACCCCAAAGTGCCAAAATGGTCAGAAGTAGATGAGTCTAATACATCTGTAGGAGTAGAATAAATCCTTTAGCAAGCTTAATAATGTAAGGTAACAAAATGTACCAATAGAAAGAAAAAACATACCCTACATTTTCCCGATAGAATGTTTTTATTAGATTATAAATCGCAAAGATTCCAGGATAGAAGGAATCACATGATGCGCCAAGGAGTTGCAAGAATGTACCATGTCTTTACTAACTTCCCATGGGGCACCAATAATTACTTCATCCACATAGCGACAAGCCAACACGCTGAGACTGCGCTCATGCACGTGCATGATTGGGTGATTTGGTCCACGATGAGCACTGTTTACAGAGCATAGACACTGCTCAGGTGAATGAACTGTCGCCCTAAAGAATTTATAGTAGAGATTATTTACTATAAATTTCTAAATCAATAACCAAGAACAGAATGACGTGAATGTCAAGGTACCAATGAAATGTAGAGCTGCGCATCCCAATCCCACAGGAGTGCGAGAGAATCAGCACCTGACTATTTGATCACTGTGAATTCCAACAAGCAGGAAGTCGCCCATCTCTCTAGCAGACTTCAAAAACTGCATGCAAACCAACAATAAAAATACCTCAATTTAATTACCATGCGGGTGCACATGCTAAAATTGAGCTATAAGACTGACGCACAGGACAGATTTCAAGTTTGCAAAAAGAATGTCAAAATGTATTCCTTAATCCCTAAGTGCCCAAACGACCATGAGTAGTCTCTTTCATATCTATAGGAGTTCAAATAAATCATTTAGGAAGGTAACAATATGTACCAATAGAAAGAAGAATTCATACCCTACACATTTGAATGTTTAAAAGATGTTTCAAAAGTTTTTGTAATTGAGTATCAGCTTCCAAAGTGGCCGTTCTATTTGTAGATGGATTAATGTACCAAAGAGGATAGTCATGAAATTTACAAAAGTGGAACCATTGGATGAGGGCTCAGACAAAGTAGAACCAGGTTCCAAACAAATTGAGAAGCAATAACCACAGTCATAAAAGAAGTATTTCGCTGTACCTCGACATCACCAGCATGGAAAAGATCAAAAGCGCCATCCATGTACACAATACGAGCATCTGGCCTGGGTCCCTTCCCATTGGAGAACTGGACAATGCGACGAGAAGTGGGTAAGAAATGTGACACTCGGGTCCCAACACCAGTGCCTTGACTGCCGCTGTGGCCATGACTGAATTGCCTCTGGAGCGAAGCATGAATAGGGGTTTCGTTGATAGGTCTATCCCTCACACACAAAAGCATCCTTCCTGTTCCCGCAACAAACCAGAATCAGTACTGACTCTCTGCTGTACCGTTGCACACACTAGGTAGAGATACTAAAATCATGCTTACACTTGATCATTCCATAGACATTCAGCAAAGTCCCGAGAGGCTTGGCCTTCAGTACGCATGACTAGGCAGAAAATATCTGGTCATGGGGGAGTTTTGGTCAATAAATTATTATGGAGAGATCTTTACGATTGAAATTGTCAGAGAATACTCTCAACTTGGATTTCAGACGTGTTTCCGATATTTTGTCGGGAATATCCAAAGGTACAGGTATAATTGAGGTGCTTGGACCTCATATTTACATGCGATTCTTAGGGGTAAAAAACATATTTTATTATTGGCAAAAAGAAGGTAAACATACCAACAATATCAGTGCTGGAAACTCCTTCGGTACGCTTGATCTGTTTATACCGACCCGCCTTCTTTGCATGAGCATAGGCATCCGAACCGTCGGGAAGAAGGCACGGATCATCACCGTGAATGATGTAGTCAATTTTATGCTCAGTGAACAACTTGTTCATAAACTCCTCGGTGATTTCGTAAGGCGCATCGATGATGAGTTCATCCACCCACTTTACGGAGCTTACCATCACCACCCTACAACACACCTGCTTCCAATCAGTTCAAATTCATGGCTGAGCAATGACTTCATCACTCTTCATCTCCAATTCATACTTTGCTCATTCAAAAAACTCACACTAATGAACCTCAATAATTAAACCAAAAGAAGTAGCTACTCTACGAGTGACCCTCTCCCTGTGGCACCGCCTCCCATTTCAAACCAAAATTTCCCACTCAAACTTCCTCACATGTAGCTTCTTCGATGCAAAGCCTCCTCTCCTTCGGTCCAGAATCAACAAAAATAACTAATGAGGCAGAGGACATCATTCACAAAAGCACAAAAGATATCAATACAAAGAAGAAATCATACTCTAAATCTATAGAACAATAGAAATACGTTTTGAAAGTTACGATAATCAGCTATTAGCTTAGAATGAGCTATTAGCTCATAATCAGCTATGAGCTTTCAAAGTAGATTTTCCATAGTTAGTTTTTACACTTAGAGGTTAATAGTTTCCAAGCCATTACCTTTAACTCATACAATTTTGAACCTTAAAGGGCAAGACGACCAAACACGCATTCCAGCACCCGCAGATTCAATAGAGAAAGCCAATATATGCACAACTTTAGATTGACCATTACTATGTAACCAGTACAGGTTCAGCACCCCACTTTGAAACAACTAAAGGATAACTCTATTGACAAGACAATGACAGGAATGGAAGGAAGCGTAAGAATAGATAATGTTTAGGACCTCATATTCCACTGACAACAATTTCAAGTGCGTAATTCATCCCAAGGTAAGGTGAGCTGAGGTGAGCTCTGCAAACATTGCTCACCTCTCGTCCATGGACATGACGGGAGGCCCTTTGTTAGCTTTGATCTCCTCGTCGCTCACCACTCCCACCACAAGCTCGTCGCCCAGAGCCCTCGCTTGACGCAACGCGTTGGCATGGCCATAGTGCATCATATCGAAGCAGCCGTCCATGTACACTCGCACCTTCTTCTTCTGCTTCTCCTTGTTCTTGTTGGGAAACAACCCAAACGCCAGATCGGGCAGTGGCACTAACCCCAATCTTCCCGACAACTGGCTGGCCATCCCAACCATAGCCGCACCCATAGCCATCGCCCCTAACACCTTCACGGCACCCTCGGCGCCTTGCCACTCCCGCTGCCCCATCTCTCCCCAAACTTAAAGAAATCACAACTGCAGCAAATCACTAAAGAAAAAAAAGAAAGAAAAGAACAGCACTCACGCCTGCTCAACCCTAATTTTCTGGTGCTCAGTGGCGAACATCGTCACGGCGTGGTGCAACCAAACACAAAAACTCGGTTCCATCAATAACCACCGAGAATTGCAAGAGCAGAGCTCAACCTGCACTGAATCAGAAAATAACTGCAGAAAGGAAAAGTCCTCAAAAAGAGAAAAAGCTCAATGGAAAAGAAATTGCGCGGCGTCTAGTTTCGATATCATAAAACAATCTGTGAAACTCCGACACACGGCAAGCTCCGGAAAACCGGAAACGCCCGCAACGAATTGGGCCGGTCGATGCACACGAAATGCTCGCGCACGCTTTGACAGTGCTGCTACCTACCTACCCAGGTACCTACCAGGTGCTTTCGAGTAGGTAAGTACGGAGGGGCGTGATTTTCTAAACTGGAACGAGTGGCGGAGGATTCGTCGCACCTACCGAGGGCTACGGAAAAAGTGTAGGAACACGTTATACGGCCTATTTTTAGAAATTTTTTCTTTTTAAAATGTGGATTTAGTGAATCCAAATGCTTCAAGGGATATGGCCTATTTTTAGAATTTTTTTCAAATTTCAATGTGGATATGGTGAATCTAAATACTTGTAGTTAAATTATTAGGTTTTTAGACTTATGATTTTCAATTTGGAACCTTTGAATTTAAATTTTTTTTAAAGGATTTACATTAGAATCATTGTTTTATAGACATTGATTCTAAATTTGGGGTAGTTAAATCCATTTTTTTAATGGAATAATTTGCTTGTGGTTATTATATATTTAGACTTATGGTTTAAAATTTAAATTCATTGAATCCACTTAAGTTAGAAAGGTTTATTTAGATCATTGAATGGTGTATCAGCCATTCTAAGTAAAGGCAATAAATGAGCACTACACCATTTGATTGGGGTGATGAAGGTTATACGGAGCAGCCATGGTCAAAGTGTATTAATTCTTAAAAGCTCAAACATTCAAATTTAGAACAATAGATGAAAGCAAATATAGGTAGAACCTCTCTTAGTGCATAGTGTTGGGACTATGCAATAAGAGAGGTTTATGCATGTTATACATGTGTAATGAATGGCCACCTAATAGATGTTAACTTCCACCACTACTTTTTATAGAATGTCCTTCAATTGGATCCTTTTACAAACTCCATTACTATAAATTACACACAAAGGAGATATGCAATAAGAGAGGTTCTACCTATATATTCCAAAGATATAGAATTTTAGATTCTCCATTCATTTGAGTCTAAACATTTGTAGTTCAATTGCCAACAATACTAGTATGTGAGCACAAAAATGTGAGCCTACAAACCTTAAATTTAATTGTAAGTATGTATCTACAACCATTTGAAGGTGTTTATAACATATACTCATATAACATAGGTATATTATAACATAAAAAGAATCTATAACATCTATAGGTACCTATAACATAGACACCTATAACCATAAAAAGTATCTATAATATAGGCCCTTATACTAATAGGCTAGCACTCCCCATTCAATTGCCACAAGTATGTTTGAATTAAAAAAGCTATCTTTAGAGGCCAAATCTACTAGAAACCTTTGAATTATAGAATATTTGCAAAACGAAGTCTTCAAAATTTATACTATATAGATATTAAAGAACTAACACAAGATTCTTCAAAAGAATTGATGAATGAAAAAATAAATGATTGGTGTGTTTGGAATGTGTTTGCATTCATCCATTGTTCAAAATTTGATGGAGCGCTTGGGCTTTAAAGGGTTAAGATATCATTTGCTCTCTATTCACACTTCTATTGTAAATTTGGATTTATTCAATTCAAGTTATTTTGAAAGGCGTCATTTGGGATCATTAAATGGTCAACAAATACCTCCAATGAGGGCAATAGATACATCATGCATTGCTTTGCAAGTGTGATGAAGCTCAAATATTGATTTAGTGACTATGGTAAATGCATAAAATACATCATATAGTTGAGATTTAGACTTTAGATTCTGATTTGGATTCATTGTGTTTAATTTATTCTAAAACAATTGACTTGACCACCTATGATTATTGGACCATCACCCATTGACCTTAAACAAGTGAAACAAATATCCCTTGCACTACTTCATTGGTATGATGAAGCCCTTAGCCTAACGAATGACTATTAATAAGTATCTTTTAGAAAAGTCCTTGTGGGGGATAAAGATACTTTATTGTTTTTACAAATATGACTTGTGTTATTAAGCTAATAGTCATTCAATGAGTCAAAGCTTCAATTAACAAAATTGAAGTCACACACCCTATTTTAGTTTTTCAAATTCCAAGAATTCAAATATTGGTATCAATTCAAGTTGTCAACAAAAGATATACAATAGTATACATCCTTGTGAATGTTCATTACTACAGAGCCCTAGTTGTAGCTATTGTCAGGTTTTTCTACAATGGTCAACCTAATTGACCCACTACCATGTTATTGGATTTTTTAATTTTAATATTTTGTAACCATCCAAACAATTCATTTTCTAAAATGAGTTGGCTAATGTTCTTGAGAAGACAGTGACTCATAGAAGTATTTTCCATTCCATTGTAGACAATTGATTATTTTACTATCTTATCCTAGTATTATTTCTATCTATTGAATAATTATGCATTCAACTAATTCAACAATGTTGTGACTATGTTGAAATAAATCATTTAGAAAGCTTATTAGTGGATGAAGCTTTTTTACTAAGAGGTAGAAGAAATTTAATATAATTTTTTTGTGAATTGAAATATATTTTGGAAAGTATTGTAAATCACTATTACATATCAAAGTAGACCTCTTTTATATTTAAATTTGGTACTTCTAGAGTAACAAGAATTTTTATTGGATTATCCAATATATTTTTCTCTAAGTTATGTACTTATAATGTGATTTGTTCATTTTTTCCCATAATAAAATTAAAAAGTCTCTCTTGTTGCTAATAGTTGATTTACTTTACTTCCAACCCATATTTTTAGCCCCTAAGTTTTATGACTACATTATAAGCAAAACTACAAGTTCAAAATTATCATTTCAAGTGTAAACAATAATCAATTAACCTTTAGAGGACCAAGAGACCATTCAATCTACAAGAAATCTTAGATAGTTATACACGAAGTCAATTTTGGTCAAATGTTCACGAAATTTTGACACAAGGTATAAATTTGTGCTCCCTTAGTGGAAATATAATTTATCTTATTGGATAACTAGATCAAAAGTTATTTTGTTCTAAACTTTTGAGGCAACCTATGAAACTTCAAACTACATGTATAAAATTCCTCCTCTAATTTTGAAGTTTGGTAGGTATGTAAGTTACATGATACAAGATGCAAATGTCAAAAAACAATAACAATTTGTAGTCTAAAAATCTTACTTTAGGATGAGTTAAAACTTTCTTCTAACTTCAAGCATTAGAACACACTCCTAAAGTGAGATTTTGAAACTATACATTAGTCAGAACAAAACATTCTACTAACTTTGAACATTATAATCTTTCAATTGGCATGGTCAAAGTTTCTAACTTTTTTTCACATTTCCATAGTAGTTTAGTAAAAATTTACACAGTTGAATTTTGAGGGAAAAAACTTTTTTCATTTTTTTTCTCATTGCCCTATAAAGAAGCAGTTTCTTACAATTTCTACTTGAAATACGCCTTGGTCCATTGGGGATTAATATATAAGATTTTGAGGTTATCATATCATATATACACTAATACAAACGTAGTCTAAAATTTTAGAGAACTTCATTATTTCTACATTAAATGTGCTAGAGATAACATATTTATTGATCATAATAGAAATCATTGAGAAAATTTTGGTAATGATGTTAGACTTTTTTGTTATTCCAAATATATGCTAAACATAACTCAATTATAGTCTTTGACACAACAGAATTAAATTGATCACAATGGGAATAGTGTCTCTAATTCCATACATTGCAAGCATGTAAGGAATATGGGATAATTTGAAGTAAGGTATAAACATGAACACTCTTACTATAAAAAAACCAATAATTGCAAGCTTACCAAAACTTGAGACCTCATTTAAGCATATTACTTCAATTTTAAAATTTTGTTCAATTAAAAAATGTATAAATTAAAGTCAAATATCATCTCTAAAAATTCATCTTGTAATTTGAGTTCTTCATTCAAAAATTATGGACAAGTTCAAAGAGGGACCAAGGGAACATTTTCATACTCATTCTCTAAACTTTGTCTATAACTTTTGAATGAATGATTCAAATTATAAATATGTTTTTGGAGCTAAAGATTCAACATAAACCCTCATGTTTTTTGAATTGATCAAATTTAAAAAAAGTTGAAGTAATATGCTTAAGTGAGATTTAAAGTTATAATAAACTTACAATTAATATGTTTTAAAATATCCTACACTTGTGTTAGATTCATTAAAAAATAATTAAATATCCATGGCATGTAATGAAATTTTTAGAAATTATAATGTGGCATAATTGAATAGTGTAGAAATATCAATAAAAATAATTTCTACCTTAAAAAATAATGAAAAATAAAAAAAATAAAAATAACATACATACTAAGGTGATTGCTTTGTAAATGTAAAAAATTCATAGAATACATAAGTTTACTAAACTAGTCCTTTTTTTCCTTGAAGAGAGACTATATTGAAGAGAGACTATTTTCATTTTCATTAAAGGGAATTGAAACTTGACCAATCCTTCGACTAACTTTCTAAGCTAGGAGGACCCTACTACTAAAGGTCACAAAAGATTTGGTAAAGCCCTAAATACTGCACTAAAGCTATGAAGACCTTGCTAAAGGTTATAAAATATTCCAAATCTTGTGAAATGAAGTCCTAGAATTCTAAATTTAATAAATGGAAGGATACTCAATCCAAAAAGAAATGATTTCTTATGAGATCTAAAGAATATGACATACAATATCCCATATAGATTGTCATGTCTCCTATCCCCCCTTATATAAAGTACTTGCCTTCTTTATAAAAATCAACGTGTAAGTTCTCATAATTAATAAGTAAATATATTAGTAATAATAGAACATATTATTTCATTTAATACATTTTGGTTGATGCGAATAACAATTCAATAGGGATTGTAACAACAATACAACGCCATGTTAGAATTAACAAACATGTGTTAGAAACCCTGATTCCTTTTTAATGCCATATTAGTAAATAGTTATGCATATAGAAATGCAAAAATAACAAACACTTGACCCCAAAGAGTTCATTGGCAAAAAGTAAAACAACCTTATTCCATCTTAATTCCATGTTAGTACATAATTGTATACGTGAAAATGAAAAATGAACAAATGTGCCATTGTAGCCACCCTGGAAAGTTCAGTGATAAAATAATAATAAAACTATGTGAGTCCTACCAAAGTGTGCATTTTATTTCTTGGGCCTAAAAATTTATATTAAGTAATTAAGATAAAAAAATTCACCTACCAATTTCCAAAACATGGTTTAAAATGTTAGTTGTTGTTTCAACAATAAAATTCTGGTGTCCTTCATACTTCAATCAATTATGTTCAATTATACATTCTATAGTTTTAAATTTTGAAACCTTGAAATTTGTGAATTCATATGTTCCTTAATTCTAAATTTTTTAATAGTAAGATTTTTTTAAATTACTGAAATCTAAATATATTAGATTATTAGTTTTTTATTTTGAAATTATATTAAGTCCTAAATGCCAAAAAAAAGGGACAAAACTAAGACATGTTGTAAAATATGGAATTTTCAATCTTTTTGTGTTTGCATCAAAAGACAAGATGTTAAATACGAAGATCAGATATTTTCCAAAATTTGAAAAAAATTTATAGATCTTTTTCAGATCAAATTTGAAAAATAATTATTTGAATAATCACCAAAAATATAATTTTATTTATAACATCTTATTTTTTAATGATTGGATAAAATTCATATTTCAATTAATTTAGATAAAAAAAGACTTGAGATTGAAAGCATCCAAATACTTTCTCCTATTGAACTTCTTTAATACTAAATATTATTGAATACACTGACTTTTTTTTTCCTCACAAAGAATATTTGACCATAGTACTTTCAATTTGGGACATAATCCTTTGAAGTTAATCCAATCTATTATGCATTAAAATATAAAAATAGGATTTTAAGAATCTATCCTAAATTTGTCAATGATTTAAAGTGATGGATTGGTGATTAGGGGTTGAAATAAAATGAATTTTTGTAGTCAATTTTTTATGATGTAGGAGGTCATTTCAAACTTGAGAGGGTACAAAATGAAACATGTTTGGCATGCATAAAAGGATTAATGTTGTTTCTACATTAAAATTATATTGCTTTATTTGAATTCAATCTTTGCAAACAGTCAAGACAAATATAAAAGTTTGAAGATTTGAAATCCTTCAAAAAATAATTTTGTGAATTATTGCTTTTAAAAATTAGAATAAAAATTCATAAATCAATAAATTTAAAAGTTGTAGGTTGTAATTTTAAAATTCTTATATTCCTAAATTTTAATAATTTAAATAGAAAAATTTAGAATTTAATAAACCTCTAAAATTTCTCAGAAATAAATTATAGATTTTGAAGTTTGGACCAACTATTGTAGTATTTTTTTACTTATTTGTGAATACAAATTAAATTTTTGGTTGTGCATATTTGATACAAATATAAGAATGTAATTAGTAAAAATATGTAAGTTTGGAGATTTTTTAATGAATTTAATTAATGATTTAGCCTTGAAGATTTATATTTTTCAATTAATGAAAGCTTAAAACTAAGATGAATTTTATTGCCAATCATTGTCCTTAAGGAATTGATTGTAGTGCTCATGACCTCAAATACCCCAAAATTGTGTGTAGAAGACATTTGTTTGGACATGGTGATTGTTTGGTGCCTCTACTACGGTAAAAAGTTGTTATGAGTCTTGATGGTTGGACTAATTCATGATGAAATTTGTGCTAATTGCATTTGATTATGGTTAGTGTGTAAGTAAAGATTGCTTAGAGATAGATATGTTTGTACATATTATAAAAAATCAGTTTTTTTGTTTTGTTTTTTGAATTCATGATTCTCAATTGCCAATGTGTTAAAATTATTTTCATGTATTGATTCCACCTCAAAGTATGTAGAATTGTTTTAATCTTGGATCACCAAAGAAGCCCAAATGTGGCTTTTGGATGACAAAATTTTTTGTTGAAGATTATAAAGTGATAGATTTTCATCTAATATTTTTTTGGTTGGTAGAGAAGATTCTCCTTGTCATAATACACACAAGAAGGGCTTTGTAGGGGTGTCCAAGGATTTACTAAAAATCAAGAATTGTGTGCCACATGGATCACAAAAAGAAGCCCTTCTAGTGTATTTTGGCAATTCCTACTTCTTTGCTCTTGATCTAAATTTGAGTTATGCAGATAATCTTCTTGGAATTTGAACCTAACTAATGCATTAAAGCTTATTTAGGCTAATATCTGCTCTAATTTCAAATTTTTTAATTTTCTAAAATTAAGCATTTTATTATATATTGAACATTAGGCCTATTACCACAATTTATTGAATTTCTATTTATAATTGAACATAAAAAAATTAATTTACAATATAATATATACATATGGAGAAATTTTAGATTTCTTGATCTATTTTTGACTTAAATATTAACCTTCTTCACTTTTTCTTCAAAAAATCATGGTAATTTGGAAATAATTATCATTTACCAATGATTATTAAAAAAAATTATAACTTACAAAAGACATGCAATTTCCTCTATGAAAAGAATAGGTTAAAATAAAATAATTCTCACTCAAATTTAGTTGCAAAATAGAAGAAACGAAGAAGAAGAAAAATTAGACCTAATTGCATGGTTATAGGCTCCATCTTTCTAGGGTTAAAAATGAAGGTAGGAATAGGTTCCCCTCCACTACCATAGGTGAGTAAGTTCCCTAGATAGGATGCTTTCAACCAATTTTTTTATTTCTATATTTCATTATTTTTTAGTAGCACAAAAAGCAATCATCTCTTGTGTATACAAAATAGTGAAATTAGATTGCCCCATACTAATTTCTCAACATTTGACACTATATAAATATTTTTAGTTATAGTACAAGGATGCACTATTTTTGAATTAGATCTTCCTGTAATTAGGACTTATGAATCTCCATGCGTACAAATGGAAATATTTTTAGAAATGTTTATTGACTTTGATGCCTTGTACAATAACTTTCTTGATGTAAAAACAACCTAATTGTTAAGGCAACCTAATTTCACTATTCTGTGTACACATAATAGTGAAATTAGGTTGCCTTAACAATTAGGCTGCCTTACCTAGAAAAGTTACACCCATGACTCACTACTTGTCCACATGAAGGCACATGTGACTTTGTGAACCTAGGTCATGAACCAATGTACCAATCCATGCAACACACATGATTTATGCATGACCGCATCTTTCTCCACCAACACTACATATTTATATAGTGTAGAATGTCGAGAAATTAGTGAGGAGCAATCTAATTTCACTACTTTATGTGCGGGTGAAGTTACTGTACATCCATGAAGGATACAAAATGTGGATGAAAACACATGTATTCATCCCAGAGTATGTAAAATTCATCCAAAAGTGAGCGATATTTTCTCCAAGTCTTAGCCCCTTCCATGGTCAACTGAAGCTCCTTTCCGTCGAGACTTGAGAGAGAGTTTCGGCGACTTCATCAGCAAACTATTCGGTCACGCAGCTTACGACCATTTCTCCCTTCAAACTTTCTCCCCGCGCTCACTTTCCTTGCTTCGCTTTTGCTTTGCACTTGCCAATTTCCTTCTTGGGACGCTCCTTCCTTGCGGCTTTCCTCATGTGCTAGCCTTTCTTCGCCGATCTCGCCATGCCCGACGCGCTATAGGGTTTGGCTTCCTCTTCCTCAATTTGCATCCCCCCGTCCCTCCGCCATTTTTCTTTTCTGGGTTTGCTTCGAGTCTCTCTTGGGCGTCCTCTCACGTGATTGCCATCCCTGTTTGTTTGTTTTTTTTGGAAGGGTTTGGTTGGTGAAGTTTGGCGATTCGGTAGTGGTGGGCGCGGCGATTGTTTAGTGCGGGAGGGGAAGTGAGGGGACGGGTGGGGGGGGAGGGGAGGGGATTTTTGGTTTGGTTGAGGATTGTTGGGAGTCACCATGAACGGCGCCAGCTCGTCGGCGGATGGTGCGCCTTCGAATTTGATGAAGGATTCGAAGAAGCCCAAGTACACCAAGTTCACGCAACAGGAGCTTCCGGCGTGCAAGCCTTTGCTCACCCCGGGATGGGTGATGGCGACTTTTCTGGTGGTGGGCATCGTGTTCATTCCCATCGGGGCCGTCACGCTCTTGGCGTCCAACCAGGTGGTGGAAATCGTGCACCGCTACGACTTGGACTGTCTCTCCACTCTCACGACCAAAGCGGATCGCGTGAACTACATTCAAAACCCCGTTGTCGACCACTCCTGCAACGTCACCCTCACCGTGCCGAAGAAGATGAAGCACCCGGTGTACGTCTACTACGAGCTCACGAATTTCTACCAGAACCACCGGCGTTACGTCAAGAGTCGTAACGACCAGCAGCTCCGCGGCGACAGTACTTCCGACCTGGATTCGTGCAAGCCGCTCGCGACCGACGCCAATGGTTCCGCCATCGTTCCTTGCGGTCTCATTGCTTGGAGCTTGTTCAACGACACGTACGCGTTTACTTCATCCACAGCCTCGATCGTGGTGGACAAATCTGGGATTGCGTGGAAGAGCGACGTTTCCAGCAAGTTCGGAGACAACGTGCTTCCCAAGAATTTCCCCAACAACGACGGCACGCAGGGGGCGATCGGAGGGAAAGCTTTGGAAGCCAACAAGCCTTTGAAACAGGATGAGGATTTGATTGTGTGGATGCGCACTGCAGCCTTGCCAAGCTTCCGGAAGCTTTGGGGCAAAATCAACCAAGACTTGGATGCCAACCAAATCATCAGCGTGCAGATTGCGAATGTGTACAATACGTACTCGTTTAAGGGCAGTAAGAAGCTGGTGTTGTCCACCACAAGCTGGTTGGGGGGGAAAAATTCGTTTCTGGGGATTGCCTATTTGACTGTGGGCTTGATTTGCATGTTTTTAGCGCTGGTGTTCTTCCTCATCCACCTGAAGAATCCTCGACCCCTTGGGGATACATCTTACCTGTCCTGGAACAAGAAGAACTTATCAGAGCGTTCCAGGAGTTGAGGCTGGGTTTAGGGTTGCAAGGATTTTATGTTGATTTGCAACAGCTTCCAGGATTTTCTGCATTCTGTTGCAGGAATGTGAGTCTGTAGTTGCTCGATGTTCTGCAGAGGTGATCTTCTGCAGAAATGACTCTTGGCGTTGGATTACAATTTGGAAGGTTTGTAGGGAACAATCCTTTGCTGCTGCCTGACTGGGACATAGGATTTGACATGGTTGTCAAATCCGATGCGTTGGTTTGGAACTTGAAGCTCACTGTAAGTAAGGGCGCTTCTTTATGGAGGAGATGACTGCCATATGACTAGCTACTTCAAGTATCACTTCCTCTGCTAAAGGAATGTGGGATTTCACTTGAAAGGGACGAACTTTGCTCCTCTTTCTACAAGGCAAGGATCTTTCTTTTGATGTTGTGAACCTTTGCTCAGATGTATTTAATTTTCTCTCACTCACTGAAGTCCACATCAACATATTTTCTAAGAATTTTTCCTTGGAAGTGTGCGTAGTTGGACATGAACCTAAAACTATTTAGCGATGGTTGTGGTTGTGGTTGTCTTATCCCTAAGTTACTCCCTATTATTTGATTTAGGACTTTCATTGTAACGTTGATAGCGTTGAAAAACACTCGGTCCTCTCTAATTGCATCACCTTTTGGGGACAAATTGGCTTCTAAATGCATGTGTTCATGACGTTACTGTGCACTGTCAAATCAAATTTGTACACAACATATGAGATTCTTATGATATCTTTATGAGGCTCTTCTGACTTCAGGTTGTCAGACTACTTTGAATTCTTTACTTAACGTACTACTCTTAGGTTTAGTCTTATGCGACATGGCAATGCGTTTTCATGCGTTTTAAATTGGCTCTGTAGTAGCAGAGGTTTTGTATCAGAGCCCTCTTTTGCAATGGTTGCGGGGAGGAAATCCGGTAAATGTATTATGAGCGGATAAAACTGAAAAAAAACGATTGAATTTTGAAAATGTGAGAAGAAAATTTCCAGAATGTTTCAAACTACATTACAAATGGAAGAATACCTGAAGTAGGTTTCTGAACAATTGGTGAAATATGGGAAATGAATGCTAATTGCGTCTAAAGTTCCAAAATTCTCCGAAGTGCTGCCCTGTTGACCAGAATGTGAAGGTCAGTTGTGGCCGATCTATTCGCAATGAAATTTATTACCTATGCTCCATTGATGTACGAAGGATGGATTTTTGCATGAGGAGTCAAGAACTCCTAAAAGCCAACAAATTCATCAAACTATTACATAATGGACTTCAATATCATATGTACAACTCTACATCATATTCCATTCAATCCACTAATATTTATAATTCTTAAATACTTTATAATTTGTAATATCAAAAAAATTCTATTCGATATATTTTAGTTGCAAATGGGTACTTCAAATAGTCAAAGTATAGTATAGTCAATACATAAAACAATGGAAGGTTTATTAAATGAGATGCAATTATATTCCTAACGATGACCTTTATTGGTTTAGGTGATATTTAGTTTATGAGGTGAAGTGTGAAGAGTTAACATTAAAGCCATGGAATTTTGATGCTATATAATTGGAACCATAAAAGTGAAGATATGATTGTTGTTTCAAATAATCTATGTTTTTTTGTCCACAATTGCACTAAGGCTCCATTGCTCTTTGAGCTACTAGTAAAAAAAGACCAAGGCTCTATCTACAATCCAAAGACCTTGGTGGTGGAAATTTTCACTCAAACCTTAAAGTCTAAAAATAATGGTTGTCAAAAACATTTCAGGCCTCTATAGGGCTGTTTCAGTCCTGTTCCCTCGTTGTTCCCCCCACAATGATGGAACGGCCAATTGTCAGGGAATTTTTTTTTAAAATTAGTTCTTAGAATGCCAAAAAAAGTTGAAAAAAAAAATCTATTTTTATTTTTCAAAAATGATGTCGCAGGGTCTCGACCACATCAACCTGGTACACAATCATTGCTGCAGTGCACTGTGGGGAGTTCCCTACCATGATAACTTGCAGCCCTATAGAGGCATGAAATGTCTTCTAATGTGGCTTTAAAGAACGAAGTGAACACATTTCCACATATGTGCCTTCATTGTCCAAACAATGTAAACAAATGTATTCATTATAATGCATGACATACTCATGGACATAGTAAGCACATAAACCTACATAACATTGCTATCAAGTATGAATTCAACATTAATAAAAATAATCGTATTGCTCTAAGATACTTGGGATAAATATTTAATTGAAATTCACTTCAATGATTGGTTGAAGGTCACTTCGATTTTCTTAACAAAACCTTGTGATACTCTTAAATTATGAAGGGACCTTGCCAATAATACTTAAAAAAAATTTATTAATGGATTTTAAAATAAATACAATAGTTTGAAATTTCTCTTATTAAGGTTTTTATTTAGAGCTTCTCAATGCCAAATTTAAAATAGCAACTTTTGTCTATCACACCTTGTAGTCAAGGTCAAAAAATTTCACCAATTAATTAATTAAAGTTGAAAATAATAGTTTGGATGATGTTTTAAAATTATAAACACTTGCAAAATTTATCTTTCTCACATCCGTTTTTTTCTAAAACCTTCCAAAAAAATTTGCATCTATTTTTAAAAACATTTTTATCAACTATGAACATGAATATGGTAATTGGAATGTCTTTTGTTTTGTACATGAAGTTTTTTAACATAGACTAAACAAATCTCTTTTAAAAAATGATTGGATTATTTTACTCCTCATTTAAAAGAAACTAGGGCAATGAATAGATTTTGGGTGCGATGGAATTGGTTTCTTTGGCTTTGATGTGTGGTACATTTGTACCAAGGGGGATGTATAAACTCAAAAGATGAAGATTTTACATTCATTATTATTCTAACAGATCTCCTTGTCTTGTAGATGTTAGACTACTTTAGAAACATACTTGGCTAAAAAGTATCTTCTAAGTTTATAATTTTGGATGCTCACATTTCTCCAAAATATGCAATTGCAAATTCAACTAATTATGAGAAACAAGTTTTGAATTGTATCTTATTTTTTCATTTGTTCAAAAACATAGACCATGATAGTGAATGTTGCACACATTTCTTATTTTATACATTCAAATACATTGGCTCAATACCCCAAAACTTAGGTTGATATTTGTGTAGGATGCACAATATACAATGAATGTCCAAAAAACACGTTCAAGTGATGTATGCTTTCATCCTTACATAGTGCTTCATAATAATAGTAGATGTACAAATGTAATATTTGGGTGTTTTAATCTAAGGAGGAAAGGTTCTAGAGTCTCTTTGTGTCTTAATTGCCCCTTGAAGATTTCTCTTTCTCTTAATATGTAAACAAAGTCTAAACCTTGGAGGAATTTTTTTTAAGTTTACTATATTTAAATCTCTTCTCAACTTCATGAGGTCAAATTGTATATCCTACATGTTTATCAAGTTGATGTGAATGAAAGGTAGGAGACTCTAAAGGATTCAAGACATATAGAAGTTACTTACAATAATATCTATTCCAAACAAAGAATACCTCATGTAGAGACTTTGCTACTTATTATTGTCATTGGGGCACTTTAATCCTTCAATTTGGTCATAGCATTAAATAAAAGTATACATTGAAATGGCTCTTGTTCCAAAGAATTATCATCCTCTAATAGCACAATGTAAATTTTAGTCATCATATTCATTTAACAACATCACATGCATTGTGCTATTTTGAAAATTAACATTGTATTGTTTAACATGCACTTTGGTTTGATGTTTTGTACTTAGGCACATTTCTTTTGTTTTTTCTAGATGAACATTTGATCAAAATAAACACCTAGTGAAAAATAAAATTTTCAAAATATATATGAAACACACCTCAATTTGTCGTTCTTTGCAAACCAAAAAATTGTCAAGTCGTTTCATCCAAATATGTGCAAAAAATCAATGGAATGGCAATGGAAACACACCATCTTCAATAATTAGGGTTTACCAAAATATATTTCTAAAAATAAATGGCATGATTTATAAAAAATTATTTTTTCAAAATAAAACTATACATGAAATAAACAAAATATTCATAATGGTATTATTTCTAGCATTCACAAAATATCATATTCCAAAGATAATTAAATATTCGGCAAGAGATGCCAACCTTGCCCCATTGGGTGTGGTATCCTAACTAAGTGTGATATCTTACCTTATCTATTTTGAATTTCTTAGACAAAATCAATGTTGAAGTACTTCAAATTAATGATTTTTCTTTTGACAAATTTTCACCCAAATCTTCCTTGATTTTGGTACTATATTTCTTTAATGGATGAAATGGACAAAAGCATATGTAAAAAAATATAAAGTTTGGCAAATTTTAGATGAGATTTCAAATTCTAAGTCAAATTGTCAATGAAAGTGTATGGGTGATAAGTAGATGAAATATATTGGATGATTTGTCTAAGTTGCTTGCATGCATTAAATGGTGGTGCCGCCTAAACTTTAAAGTTACATAAGTAAGGGTTGTGGGTCACTTGTTATTTTTACTTGAAGAAGTTGTTTACAAGTAGCAAGGAGATTTTTTATGATAAATTTCATATCACAAATTCAAGATGTGAGCTTTTGCAATTGCTCAAATTGAGGTAGCTATGCACTTGTCTTTGCCATAGAACAATTATTTCGGATTTTTACCCCCTAGAAGACCAAGTGACCATTCAATGTACATGAGAGATCTTGGGTAGTTACACATGAAGTTAATTTTGGTTGAATATTCACAAAAGTTTGGCACAAGGTGTGAACATGAAGGTCAAATCACATTCAAAGTTATCACAAAAAGGTCTAACTATGTAAAAACTACACTTTGGTTTTTTTTAACTAAAGTTTGTAAACCCAATCCACTAATTATAGGTAATTTAGTTCTTTTTTACTAGTATTTCAAGTCAAATTAAGACTAACATGATTTTTTCATTAAAAAATCATAATTTTGTAATTAAAGTTTGAATTGAAGTTTAGATATTAGCCTATCAGTTTTTTCAATGGTAGAAAACCCAAAGAAGTTACTTAGTGTGCATATTAGAAACCACATGAGATTTAAGATAGGGTACTATATATTTGTTATTGTACCTAAAAATTTTAAAAACATTATATTTAATATAGAGTGTGTAGAATTACATGCAAGATATTATAACTAAAATAGGATTATGTTTAATATTATATCTTATATTTTATGTAGAAAAAATATTGGGGGGGGAAATAATATGTAGGGAAAATAATTTTGTAGAGTAGGTATTTAATGTTCTTAAAGAAGAAATGGATGAAAAATGACACATCATTTGTCCCAAATTATCCATGAACCTTGGATGAGGGACTTTGGTTGCCTTAGGAGTTATTTGTAAATTCCTTTGAAGTCACTTCAAATTTGAAGAATCTATCATGAATTTTACTTTCATATACTCTTATTGCACTCATTGTATTAATTCATTAGAATATATTGTAGATGATTAGTAGTAAGTTGTTTGACACAATTTGAGTGCATTATTTACAATCTATGAATGTATTTGTTTAGCCATAGTAAATTTGTCCAAACAAATTGTATTTAAGTTTCTGGTAACCAGAAAAGAAATGGTTTGAAAGAGAAGTGACAAAAGAATAAAGAATAAAAGAATAAAAAACAATAATAGAAAAACAAGCATACAACACCTATTAGTTATAATTTTTAAATCTAATATAGGGGCTGAGAAATTGGATTAAAAAAAATATTATAAATAGCATAATACACTATAATAAATAAGAATTTAGAATTATTTTTAACAATAGGATATATTAAATTATAAAGTATTAGATAAGTAGCCCTCCATAAAATATCCAACGATGCTAGTATGTGGGCCTAAAGATGTGAGCCTACAAGCCTTGAATTTAGGTGTAAGTAAGTACTCTACAACTATTGAAGGTGTTTATAACATACGTTATTGTGAATAGAAAGTCTACTTTAGGAAAACACTGAGTTTTTTACTGCAACTAGATGAAAAAAACTTGGGGAATACCGTGAATCATGCAAAGATATGAGTACTATAAGTTTGATATACAAGTGTATAATACCTTGTATAATACATATATAAAACTATATGTATAATACACGTACAAATAAAAAATATATGTATTCATAAGATATGTACATATTAAAATGTATAAATTTCTTATATATGAAAATATATACATACATATATATTAGATGTATTTCACAGTATATTTATGCATGTACATATCATGTATTAAGAAAGATTAAACCAAAATCCATTTCAAATAACTGTACAAACTCTTCTAAAAGTAGTCTTTAGTCATATGGATGCCATAGCCATATAAAAACCACAAACCAAGAGTGAGATCCTTTTGGAAAGCTAACACAATTTTTCATAATCCCTTCAAATTTTGAGCCATAATCATATATTGTTGGATTTTCATAGTCAATCAAAGTCTCTTCCTCAAAATTCAATAGCAACTCAACACATCTTTGTTTCAAAAGGCATAACTTTTTCATTAAAATCCAAAATACTTTGAGTCATATCTTTTTGAAAAGCTACAATTTCATACATAATACTTCCAAATTTCAACTCTAAACTCAATGTACTCTATCTTTTATAACACTCTAAAATTAAAACTAAAAAATTTAGTGGCAATTCTACTCTACCACTCTTCCAAGCTTATATCTCTTTCTTCCTTGATCCAAATTAAGCATTCTATCTCTTTACAAAAATAAAAACTTTGTACACAACCATGCTAATTTTAAGACTATAAATACCTTGACCAAACCATGATAAATATTTGAAGTTCTAACTTAGAATCCTAAGGCAACTAATTTTCTCTCATTTTGTAAGGCATAACTTTCAAATACAAAATCCAAATGGTGTGAATAATAACATTTTAGATTCACAACAAGGAGAACATCCTCCCAAAATTTCACAATCAAATTCTTTGCACATCTATTGCAATCTCTCTCTCAACCTACAACAAAAACTTTATAATCCAAAAACAACAATGAAAGAGAAGGGAGAAGATCCCAACTCCTTATTCAACTTTAAGGGGGCACGTAAGCCTATGCCTAAGTCACATGGGCACTAAATTTGTATTGGCAAAACCATTTATCCTCCATAACTCCAACTCAACTTTGCACATAGGGCTACAAGTCAACAAAACAAAATAACAAAAGGTAAAATAGTCTTGACCTTTTTTTTCCTACAACATAGCCAAATAAAACTAAATTTTAATCTTTTTTAATGAATAAAAGATAGATTTTTTTAGATAAGATCCTCTTGTTATAACTAGAGGTATAAAATCCTCAATACCCTATAACTAATTGCCAAGTCGCAGACTTGGTTGGCTATCAAGGTTTGTTGAAGGTTGCCCCACCAATTCAAGTTTGATTCTCACTGAACCTATTGATTGACACAAGTGACTCGCAACTTGACACTTGCTAGTGAGAATAGAAAATAAATAGCCAACCGGACACCTATCTCCTTTGAGCTGAAGACAAGATGCGGTACACCTAAAATTTGTTAATAAGCCCTATAAATCATTGGCATTGAAATAAACCATGGATTTTACCACTCTTCACTTTTTTTTTTCATCTAACATAGATACATATAATATAAGCACATATAATATAAGTACCTATAATATAAATATCCTATAATCATGGCAAGTGTCTAATATAGGAGCTTAGATTCATAGGCTCACACGCTAGCAATCATGTAAAACATCCCCCAATCTCATGTATATACTAAACCTCTAAGCTAGTGACTTCTCCAAGTACAAAAAGAGTCTAATACCTAATGAATATCAATGTGATTGAATCCAAAACAATTATGTAAGTATAGTGGGGTACCAATCAAGATGGCATTTTTGCATTCACAGGGAAGGAAATTTCACATTTGCCAACTTTGATAGCCTCCCAAGGGCTGAAAAATTGATCTTTGACCATGAAATTTTTGTCACGGCATAATCCTTATGTTAATTATATGTATGCCAAATTTCAAGGCCAAAAAATTTACAAAAAAAAAGATATTTGAAATTTACCAATATGTGTAGTTGTAAAAGAATTTCACTACTGCCAACTTTGACACCCTCCCAAGGATTGAAATTTTTTTTTCCATGAGTTTTTTTTCCATAAGAACATCTCTATATTTATTACATGTCTAAAAAATTTCAAGTCCAAAAGATCCACAAAAGAAAAGATATTCAAAATCTACCAACATATATAGTTAGTTTTGAGAAACAATCAAGGAAACCATTTCACTATTGCCAACTTTGACACCTCCTTAGGGCTGAAAAATTGTTAATTGACCATGAAACTTTTGTTAGAGGATAATCTCTATGTTGATAACATGTATGCAAAATTTCAAGGCTAAAAGATTCACACAAAAAAAGATATTCAAAATCTACCAACAGGTGTAACTATAAGAAATAATTTTAAGGACATACTAGAAATGTTGAATTATCTTTGACACCTCATGCCTCCAAATTGATATTATTCATCTAACGCAATTCCTAAACAAAGAATCTTCTCAAAAAAATTAGTGACATCTAAATTTAAATCTATGCACTTGTCTCATCTAAAAGAATCCACTTGTTTATAAATTGTGTATCATACAAGCTTTCTCCTATGAATATCAATGCTTGCATATTGACTTGAGCATTATAGATAATGTGATGTGTGATGAATTAGAGTGCAAGTGATGAGTGAATGTTTTTTTTAGTGAAGGATTGAAGGTCTTTGAACATGAATAAGGCTTGAGTGATGATTGAATGAGTGAGGGTTGGATAATGGATGTTATGTGATCACTATTTGAGGTGATGGATGAGTGTATGAGGTTGCTTGGGTGAGGGATGGTGGGTAGTGGTGAGGAGTGAGTGCATGAGAGTTGGTTATTGAGATTTTTTTTATCTAATTAACATTGTGAAAGTGTGGATGATGGCAATTTTAGATGAAATGTGTGCTCACATTATAGGTTTGAGTGAGGTAAGGACTATAGGAGTTCACATTGTAGCCATTGTCAGAGTCCCTGTTAGAATGGTTTAGAGGTTAGTAAAGAAATTCAGAGAAGATGAAATTTATATGAGGTATTTTCACCATGAGGCAAAAAATAACCCCTAGAGTCGGCCGGTGTGGTGTATATGGACCTTTGCTTTAAGTTGCCTTCCAAGCAATGGACTTCAACACTGTGATTTTTGATCAAGTTTTACCTACATGACTCTAAATGAAAAGGGGCAGCCCATCTCACAATCCCAAAATGAACCTCCTAACAATCTACCATCATCAATTTAAGTACTCAAGTGGACTAGGGCAACTTCTTATGCCAAAATTTCACTCAAATGTGCAAATTTGGGCTCAAAGTGGCCTCAACTAAATCTTTGCTAAGAACTACATCACAACATCCATCACCTAAGCAACCCATTTTCCAAATTAAGTACTCAAGTGGACCAAGGCAATTTCTTATGCCAAAATCTCATTCAATTGTGCAAATTTAGGCTCAAAGTGGCTTCAATTGGGCCCCAATCAAGAATTCCAGCACAACATCCATCTCCCAAAGTGGCCAACCCTACAAAATTAGATTCAACCTTCATGCATTCCCATCCCACAAATAAAATTCAATGTATAATCTTTCATACCTTCATTCAACATTTGCAAACCACAAACATAGTGTAATTCTCATTACATTTTGAAATAACATCAAGTGAACAAGAATGATAAAATTGAGAACAAGGAGCAAGAACTAATCACCGCCCATGGGCAGCTAACCTCCTTGCACAAAAACAACCACCATTTCTTCATTTTGGCTCCAAATTGGGCGAGACTTGTCTCTATAGAAATCCAGCTTGAAGATCTACTTCCTCTCAAAATTTCAATTCAAAAGGGCCTTCCCAATCTTCCGCAATTGCTTGCTAAAGTTGATAGTCTTCCTTGAAGGTGGCAACTAACCTCCTTGCACTCCATCAATTGCTCCATCTTTGTCCATGCTCCAAATTGGGCGAGACTTGTCTATGAAAAACTAGCTTAAAGATCCACTTCCTTTCAAATTTCAGCTCAATTGGCTTCTTCATTCTCTCAATATTGCTTGCCAAAGTTGGAAGCTTTCCTTGGAGGCATCATTTGACCTCCCACCCTAATTTCTCTTCCAAACCCTAAATTTCTTCCAACATTCTCTAGTCAGCCCTCCATCTAACTTCTCTCATAATTGAGTGAACCTACTCGACAAATTATCTATCTTTACTCCAAATCATTGCCATCTTCTACTTAGCATGTTTCTTCATTTTCTCTCACAATTCTTTACCAAACTCCCTTGAACATCTCATGCATCCAAAATTGAGAGAAGAAAGAGAAAACTCCCCAAAACTAATTTTGCCTACATTCCCTCCCAATGGACTAACGTTTCTAACTACTTCCATCCACCTTTAATTTACTAAAAACTGTGCTAATTTACTATAAATCCGCTAGTTTAGTGCAAAATTTCCTAAATTACTCTAAAAGCCTCTAGTTTACTGAAAAATCCTACTTTAGTGTTTTCTTCACTACACTAGTATTTTTGTCATAGTTTTAATTTAACTAACTTCTTTTTTATTATTTATTATTTATTATTTTAATAGTTTTCAACCTACTTCTAGTTTCATTTCATATTCCTAGTCTTTTGTTTTTTTAATTTATATTTGATATTTTTTGGTTTGCAATTTGGTTCTAGTTTCATTTTCTACTTGTAGTGTTTTGTTTTCATTTTGTTTCTTTGCATTTTTGTTTTCATTTTGTCATCATTTTATCGTTAGTCTAATTTGGTTATTCTACTAAATCTTACTTATCATCTTTTTAGTTTTAAATCCCTATTTTTTTCTGTTCTATTTTTCCTTCATTTTCTTCTAATGGCATTTTCTAGATTTTGCTCTAATTTCTCCATGTTCCTATTTTATATACTAGAAAACTCCCTACCTAGTGGTTGTAGTTTAATATGGAGTACAAACACTTTTGGACTTGCAAATTTGAGCAATTTGTTTATATTTTTGATTTTCTAAAAGGTGAACCAATTTGGTGGTTCACAACTTACAAGTGCAAACCTTGTGGTGGAAGTCATGCTAAGAAGTTTAGTGATAGAGATGTTTGTACCATTGTACAATACTCAAAAACTCATTGTCCCTTGTTTTTAGAAATTGTCAATATATACCCTATTGAAGTGAGTAGAAATACTATTCGAAGAGCCTTATATAGAAGTAGCATTTTCAGTTCAATTGCAGTCAAAAAATCTTTCTTGATACCTCATCACATATATCGATAATTGACTTTTGCTCAAGTATTGTAGATGGAGTGCAGAAAAGTGGGAGCTTATTATTTGAACAGATGAATCTACTTTGAAATTGCAAAAAATTCTAAACAAGTTCATGTTTGGAGAATTGCATATGAGTGCTATTCATCAAGTTGCATAGTTCCCACTTTTAAAAGTGGATGGATTTCTTTGATGATTTGAGGTGCATATGCTGGAGGGAAAAAGTGAAAACTTGTTTTTATGCCTAAAAATCGATGTTCTGCTAAGGATTTTGTGGAAGTGGTCTACGATGGTGAATTGCTTCATTTTATAGGTAAAGTTTCAAAAAGATTGCTCATGGAAGATGGTGCACCTATCCATCGTAGCAAACTATGTGAAGAATGGAGACAAACATACCTTTTTGAGAAGTTCAATTGGCTTGCAAACTCTCTAGATCTCAATCCAATTCAAAACCTCTAGAAGATTCTAAAAGATGTTGTGCAACATGGTGAGGCATGCCCTATAAACTTAGATGAATTACAAGTAGTTATTGAAAGAGAGTGGAGGACAACTAGTGGTACAAAGCTCCTTGAACTATGTTATTCTATGCACTCTAGGTTACAAGTAGTGATTGAAGCTAATGGAGGACATACACGTTCGTAGATTTCAAATATTTATTTTTATATGCATCTTTTGGATTTGAAATTTTTCACAAATTATGTATTCAATATTGAGAAGTTCTTATGCCAAAAAATTTATAATTAAAAAAAATTTCAGCCCTAGGAAGGGTGTCAAAGTTCACAGCCTTAAAATTATTTCTCATAGTTACATATGTTGGTAGATTGGACTTGAAATTTTTTAGACATATATTAAATATAGAGATGGTCTTATGCCAAAAAATTTCATAGAATTTTTTTTTTTCAATCTTTGGGAGGTTGTCAAAATTGGCAAATGTGAAATTTCCTTCCCTGTGAATGCAAAAATGCCATCTTGATTGGTATCCTACTGTAGGAATGAATTCTTCTACTACAATTTGAATACTTTTTCATTTTTTATAAATTTTATATATTATTCATGTCTAGGGCACTATATAGACTATTTTTAAAATCAAAAATTTAAATTTATTACTAGAACAAGACAATAAATTGTCAATAATTAAATAATTAATTAAAATTTTATACTATTTTGTATGCAAGATTTAATGACTAAAAATCCTTGTAGATAATTGTATACTTGAAAAGTATGAAAATTTTAAATTTTAAATTTTTCTTAAATTTTTATATTGTAATATAAATATTGAATTCAATCTTGGAGTTGATGATTTATGACCTTCCAAGGATCTTACCTATGGAATTCTATCTCCAATTTACTAAACAGATGCATTATTAAATTGGTCATCTATAAATTTATTAAAATAATGAAAATATCAATGGAAATTAGAAATTCAAAAGTTCAAGATATTGTAAAAAAAGACTTTAGTTTTGTACTAGCAAAGTAATTCTAATGGTACCGTTGAATGTGCTTTGACCCATATATCCTTTTAGTGAGAATATATTTTTTTCCAATCAAGTGCCCAGATCAAAAGTTATGTTGCCTTAAGCATTTGAAGTAGCCCGAGTAGTTTTAGACAGCATATGCAGAACTCCTCTTCTACTTTAAAAATTTGGTAGGTATATAACTTACATAATACATGATGTAAATGTCAAGAAAAATAACCATGTACAATATAAAAGTCTCACTCTTAGAGGAGTTAAAGTTTGTTGGCCTTATCTAGCAAAGTAAGAAAAAACTTATTTTCTAACTTCAAGCATTGTAATCTTTCAATCCATGTAGTCAAGGTTTCTGAATTTTTTTCCACACATTCCCATAGTAATCTAGTATGAATTTGTAGACTTGAAATCCGAAAGAATTTTTTTATCATTTTTTTTCTCACTGCTCTAAAAGAAAGTGGCAATTTTTCACAATTTCTTCCCAACAAATGTGCCTCAGTCAATCCTTTACAGGTCAAATGAGCTTGGATTCAGTGACGGAAGTCTCCTCAAAAAGTTCCAATCAATGTCATGTTGTGAGAACACTCAACTCATGATTTGCAAGCTCCATAAAATTAAAAAAATGTTGGATAAGAGATTTTTGAAGGCAGTTTTTTTGTTGATTTTTGAAGGCAGTTTTTGGAGCCATTTTCAAAGTGTAGTTTTGGAATATTGAAAAATAAACTTTGGAAAGCATTTTCAAGGAGCATCAATGGTCAAATAATTGTTGACTATGAGATTATTATTATTTAGGATTTTTAGTTTTTATATATGCCTAAGACCATTTTTGTTGTGCTTTCCAAAGTTTTATCCCCTTCAATTGAACAATATTCAAAGAGATGCAAAAAATAAAAATGAACAATGTTGATTGACCCCTTTAGTAATTTCATTCGTCTTTCAATTGATGAATGCATGGATGGAGGAGGAACAACTACGTGGAATTGTTTTGTTGATCCCAAATAGCAATTGAAAATCAAATTTAACCAATTCGCAACATTACAAAGTGCAACATGAAGACTTTGCCAATAGGAAGATCATTTTGAGATAGAGGGAGTAATGGAGGTCAAATATCGGTTTATTTTATTTTTTTATTAAAAAAGTTAAATATCCTATTTTTGAGAGGTCATCAAATGCATATGCATACCATTAATGGAAGAGTAAAGCTTGCAAATTTTACTTGATTTCCAAGTTTTGATCAAAGCTTGCCAATTTCACTTAACTTGAGATCAAATAAATTGTATTTATATATTTGTTTTGAAAATGGTCCTAATTATGGAAAGAATAAAATATTTTCATGATTTCCACCATTGAAAATTCAAAACATACAAGTGTTGATTTTTAGTTATTTGTGATTTCTACTTATAAAAAGAAATTGCATTTCAATAATTGTCAGGTGGATTATATAATGAGTTTGGTGGCTCTTCATTTGAGCTTAAGGTTTTTGGAAGTGTGTTTTAGTGTGCTAACACAATTTCTAGTTGTTCATGTCACCTCCAATCCCAAAAAACTCTTATATGCAATTTTTTGAAATGAAATTGTAATGTGATTCTTTTTTCTACAATCTAGTGTAATAGAGGCTCATTTCCAAGAGCCCTCAACACTAGAAAATCAACATTTGTAATGGACACCCTTGGACAAAATCTTGAATAGAAAAATCATGATCATTCATTTTCAAAATCAAATTTTGATGCTAAAATTAGACTTCAAGAAAAAAATTCCAAAATTTTAGACTACAAAAAATAGTAATTTGATAAGATTTTATTTAACTTCAAAGTATTTTCCACACCAAAATTTGTTGCCTTGGGCATTGATGGATTAAACATTTGTATGGTTAAACTTTGAGAAAGAAACAATTTACTTCATTGGGGATAATTATAGATTCCTGTTTTTTTTCTCATAGGGAAAGTACATTCACAATTATGAAGGAGTTTTTCTTGCAACTTTGTAGTCATAGTCCCAACATTTCAAGGTTAAAATACTAATAACAATTAAAAAAAATTATAACAACACCCCAGTTCTTGAAAATAATAATATGGGGCAATTTCAACAATCCACACAAAATTTTTGATGTGATCAAAGTTTCATAGACATTGGAGATATAATAAAGTAACAATTTAACAACTCATCTTTACATTTTTTTAATGTATAAACTACTACTAAACCCCTTTTATTGAAAGACTACAAAGACAAAGCTTCAAATACAAAGCCCATTGGCAATACCTTCCAATGGTCATAATTTGTGTGCTACATTGGTTCAAATGGTTAAAATCTATGGGAGTGGGAACACCGCAATAGTTTCTAGTCAAAAATCCCATTCCAAACATCTAAAAAAGGCCACTCTTGGTTGTTTGTATTTGAATATATAAGTACAAATGAAAGAAAAAATTCCTCATTTTTAGGGAGTTAATTGCTTCAAATGAGGATCACAAGTGTTTGGAATGGCCAGAATCACTTTGCTTTAATTATATACTATTATCAATTCACTATGAATTAGCTTCAAATCAATACAAATTGGTTCTTCTTAGCAATAGAAGTAATGATGCAATTGGTAGTAAGGTCATTCTACATTAAATTGGGAGTATATTAAGTCAAGCATGGATTGATAGAAGCCCTACAATAGCTATTTTTTTGACATTGATAGGTTTGTCTACAAGCTTTCTTGGGAAGCACAAGGCAACAAACACCATTCCATAAATTGAAAAAAAAAATCACATTTTCTTTTTCTTTTTAAAAAAAAAATTGTCTTGAAACGCATGGACAAATTCCATTGATAAATGAAAAAATTTACAGAACCAAAGGACCATGTCCTTGGTGAAGATTTTTTTAATTTTCTAAAACAAATCCTAAGCAACTACTTCTTTTTTCTAAAACATCAACAAGCCGACAACAAATTAAATCTTCAATCACAGACAGCAGGCTATTACTCAAAGCAAGAGCCAAATAATGGGGTAGTTTTCCTTAACCTGTGAGACAACTGAACCAGTCAAGCCTGCCTGCTGTAGTTACTACTACTTAATAATGTTCCTCGCAATTCGTACCGATATATTAAAATCAAATTTGTCACTGTGGGAAACTTCAATACACAAAATAGTGAAATTAGGTTGCCCCACACTAATTTCTCAACACTCTACACTATATAAACATGTACAGTTATTGTAGGAGGATGCAGTAATGTAGGAACCATGTGTGTTGCATGGGTTGGTGCACCGGTTCACGGCCTGGGTATAGAGAATTGTTTGTGCCTCCATTTGGGCAAGAGGTGAGTCATGAGGTAACTTTCCTGAGTAAGGCAATCTAATTGTTAGGGCAACCTGATTTCACTATTTTGTGTACATAATTAGCATTGCAACAACTTTCATTGTAGGTGGATTAAATTGATTCCATAGGATCAACTTTTACAATAAGGTAGGGTGCTCTAAATGTGACCCTACTCTTAAAGCAACCACTAATAGAGAGGTACATTTTGCTTTCTTCAAATGTATCAAAAGTGTACATTTCAAAAGGCGATTGTCTTTTTTTTTGGAAACACATGAATAAATTCCATTGATGAGGAACAAGTAGAAAGAACTAGAGGCAAGCATTGACACGATCTTTTACAATTTCAGGAAGCAAATAGAAACCAAGCAAGGGGATTAAAGGACCATGTGAGCGGCCAAGACCAACACTCAAAGCATTGCCATCCATTCTATAGAATTGTGGCCCGGGAAATGGGTTGGCCAATGCCTTGCAGCTCTTAGGATCCTTCCGTCCCACAAACATGCCACTTTCCCAGGAAGACAACCCGGTAAGACAAGTTCTAATTCACTTGTTTCAATAAAAGATGAAAAAGAAAACAAGTCAAGACTTCTCATTGGTGGGACTTGCTACACTTATCACACTTTTCAAAAAGAGAGCTAAAAACCTTGTCAGACAATAAGAATAGAAGAGATGAGTGGGACTGGTAGGATGGAGCTTTGACCACTTATTTGAGTGGAGCCGAGTTCATTTATTGCTTTCCTTGGAAGCATTAGGAGAAGTTTTTGAAGCTAGCCACAGCCTAGTCAGGGCCTCCTCTAGCATCAATGGATGGCAATGCTTTCAATGAACAATCCCAACTAAATGAGAGCTTTCTTTGAAGAAGTTTGTTTCAAGTCACCTATTGTCCACTCAACAGAGGAATATGGAAGCCATTTCTTTTTAATGAATACAACATTTTCACTTCAAAAATTTGAAACTAATTCTAAAAACAAACTACCTTATAACCTTAGTACATCCTTCTATTCTTTGATGGCAAACATGAAATCAATATTTGATTTGACTTATTAGTCATAGTACCTACTCTTATTATTGTGCACTTTGTTTTTTCTTGCTAGCAAACTTGAATTTGGAATTTGGAATTCTCATTTTTCTTAGCTTGTGAAGAAGAGGACACGACATTTGAGGCTGGCACAATATTATTATGATAATTGATGCCTGCTACATGATGATAGAAGAACCATCAAAGGTCAAGATTGGCGCAACTTGTCCAAAATGGAAAACAAGTTTGTTTGCTTGCCCAAACTTGGGAATTGAGGTAGGCCAAATATTATGAAATTTTCTTGTCCGTCAACCATGGCATCTCTTTCTTCTTCTCCCCATTCCTCTATTCCTCTTTTTGCCAAGCTTTAAGAATATGGAATCCCTGCTTAGTGCATCATTCTTTTCTTTGATGGCAAACATAAAATCAATATTTTGATCTAGCTAATTAGTCATAGTACCTACTCATATTATAGTGCACTGTTTTTTCTTGCTAGCAAACTTGAAAATTCTCATTTTCCTTTGCTTGTAAAGAAGAGGACACGACATTTCGGGCTCGTATAATATTCTCTTCTAGTAAAGTTGTAGTTTTGAGTTCCCAACTCCAGGACTTTGTTGGAATAAAGACATTACCCAACCATAATTCATTAATAAAGTCATTCCGTGCTCTTGGAAAAAATCGAATGGCTTCCTTATTGTGATAATTGATGCTGCTACATGATAATAGAAGAGCCATGAAAGGTGAGAATTGGTGCAACTTGTCCAAAATAGAATACTAATCCGTTTGGTGCCAAAACTTGGAGGTTGAGGTAGGCCAAATATTGTGAAATTTTCTTGTCCATCAACCATGTCATCTCCTCCTTCTCCCCCTTCATCTTTTCCTCTTTTTGCCAAGCCTTGAGAATAAGGAATCCTTGCTTAAGCATATGTAGTGGTGTGTGTTGACCAATTTGGCATAATCTAAGTGAAATGCCATTTGTGTGATTACGCTTTTTTAATGCTATATAGATGATGGAATTTGCATAACAATAAAATCTTAGCTTTACTCAATAGTTGATGAGCTATAATGCATAAGAATATTCAACAAAGAAAGGCCACAAAAGGAAGAAGTAATTCATATTTTTAATATTAGATTGATTTTTTATTTATATATAATACATAAAAATAATGCTTATACTTTTAAAAACAGTGCTTTTGTTTTAAAAACAAAGTTTTTGCTTTTTAACTAAGATCATTTGTGTTTATGATGTTCTTACTTCCTCCCAAAGAGATCACTATCAATTTTTTGAAAACTACGTAAGTTTAAAGGTGATTAGAAGTACATATATTATAATATATAAAAATATTATGTAGTAAGATTTTTTATTAATAAGTTAGCCTTGTCAAATTATAGCCATGGAAAATTTCTATAGTATGATGTGTATAGATATGGACCAAGATTTTCAATGTCATGTCACATCTAAATGTCCATCAAGTTGACAAAACATCAAGATTCAACTCTAGTAACCATCAAGATTCATAGAATATATAATTATATTTATATATTTATTTTTTAGATGGCATGTCCGTCTAAGTTAACAAATAGGTTGTCAATAAATAAATAAATTTTTGAATGGCTTGGATGGTCAGTCAATAGCTTGTCCGTCTACATCAACGGATAGACTGTTTGAGCTATCAAAAAAATTATTATATTTGGACATGAATCATAATGCATCAAGATGTATCCCTATTGACATTGACGAATGTCTTGACGGGAGAAAACAATGTCACGGCAAGATAGAAAACTTTTATGTGGATAGATATTTTATGTGGATGATAAAATTAACATACTCAAAAAATTTATAATGAAGGGTGGTTGACTAAAATTGTACCATGGTATTGGTAGTGTATATATCAAAAAAATTAAGTGTAAATGTAAGACATTGACTACAAGATAGAAATTGTCATATTGCACAAATAGGAAGGTTTATGTTAGTAGGTCAAACAAATTGAAAACTGTACAATAGAAGATAGAGTTTATAATCCATTTAACTTCAAAATTTGAAGTTTTGTATATTAAACACTCATATTGAATGAGATGTTTCCAGAATAGTTTCAATGGAGATTTTGAAGTGTTCACTAGTAAATTTTTTATAAAACTCTAAAAGATGGAGGGAATTTTTAAAAAGAGGGATAGTCTATAATTGCCAATTTTTGATACATTGTCCAATTTTTTTAATTTTTTAATTTAAAAAAAAAATCAAATATAAAAAATGTACTAAACAAGTAAGGTAATGTGTGCAATAAATTTCAAACCATTTGACCTCGTGGATTGAAAGATTATAACGTTTCAAGTGAGTCAATTTTTTTTTCTTCATTCCTAATTTCATTCCTAAGAAACAAGCTGAGCAAACTTTGAGCCCCTCTTGGAGTAAAATTTTTTATCTATACAAAAATGAGTATTTTCCCACACTTGGCAACATTTTTGAGGTGGATTATAAAAACGGATTCAATGGGTAGGTATTTTATGTGATATTTGACCATTCATTAGTATATGATGTTAAGTTCACTAATGAAAAATTTCAAAAGCAAATATGGACTCTAGCTTACTCTAAACCAACTTGCAATGCAAAGAGGTTAAGTGCATTGACAATATTCTAATCATTTTTTTGATGATTTCTTGTGCAATAAAGAAACTTTTATTTGAAATCAAAATGTTTAGAAATTAAGAATAAACATATGGGATGTGGAAAAAAATCCAAGAACTTTGACTTCACATATTGCAAGATAGTAGGCTTGAAGTTAAAAGAAAATGCTTTTTCTTGAAGCCACCCTCAATATAGCTAACAAAGTTTGATTCCTCTTAAAAAGTGATTTGAGAATTAAGTTTTTTAGACAATTGTATGCCTTATTTTATTAGATACATACATGCCAAATTTCAAAAGTTAATGAGCATTTTTGCAAAAGGTGTCCAAATTGTAGTGGTTGCCAAATAAGTTCAAGGTAGCATAAGTTTTGATTCAGACACATGATAAAAAAATTATATTCCTACGGAGGGAGTGTATGTTTACATCTTGTGTCAAAAATTTGTAAACATTTGACCAAAATTGACTTCATAGAAACCTACCCAGATTTTCAATTGTCCTTACAACGAACAATTGAGGTTTAGGACTTAAAAATTGTTATTTGGGCATTGACACTTGAATTGAATTGATTGTTCTTGGTTTCATAATGTTTCCATCATGTATGTAGTAGAGGGAAGGGAAAATTTGTGAAGAAGGGTGGAGGCGGTAAAAGATTGAACACTTAAATTTTATATGTAAGATAGCTCCATTTTTAAAAAAACATGAATAAATTTACAAAAACCACACCGTATCAAATTTTTTCCCTTTGTAGCCTTTTAAGTCAAAATATGGTCATCTTAAATGCAATAATTAAGGTAAATAGACTCACATCAAATACCCTCTTAACTCAGGTGTATACCTTATATTATAAAGAGCTATCTCCGCTAGTTTTATTTTCATTGTACTATTTACATTCAATGCAAGTTTGTTGTACATAATTTCATATCTTTACTTGTATCACAAAATACAGACGCTGATATTTTGAAATTTCTTGTATTGTATTCTTTGATATAATAGAAATTGTTGACAACATGTTCATATATGGAGATGCTTTTGATTAACAATGAAAATGTCTCATTTCTAAGAATTTTCAAACAGGTTCAATGGAAAATTGTTATCTTTATAACTTTGAAAAACTTAATAGTAAATTAAATTGAAAACTTTAACAAGAAAATTTTAGTTGATTAATGTTTCCACTTAAGATGCAAGTGACTTAAATCTATCTCATATGTTGATGTCCATGGGATTTAATCTCATACTAAAAACTTTAAATTCAAATTCATATAAGTTATACTCAACCTCAATCATACTAAAAATTCAAACTCATACAATTCCATCTAAATTCAAATTCATGTAAATTTTACTAAACCTCAATGGTATGGAAGGAGCTCGATGGATTCTTTGTTACCACTTTTATTAAGATTTATTGTAAGCTTCTATTTCTTATCCTCTAATAACTTTCTCTTAATCTTTAAACATCTAGGCAGACATTTGGTGTCAGATGGATGACAAAGAATCTGCAACTACAAAAGTGCAACTATTCATCCTTAGAATTTTGTGTGCAAAAGGAAGATCTTCTACAATACTTTGACTTCCAATGAATGCTTTTGTAATCTTAGCCAATGATTCACATGATTCACATGGTCATGAAAACTAATGATTTCCAAGATTACTCATTGTCCTTTAAGTCAATGGTAGACAATAGTTCCTACCTTATAGCATTAAATTCTTCAAATTTGTTGTGCTTGTCCACAAATTACATTCCTTCTTCACAACAATTCATCCATTTGGACATCCATTGAAGAATAAGAATAAAAAACACTATTATCCCATTTTGAGTAAATCATCTTGATAATTATGTATAAGGTAGAGAACCTATTTTGGACACACCTCCTAATGGTTGCATAGGTTGACCTATTGTAGATAGTAGTTGAAATGCACTCCTTATTACCAAAAATTCTCTATTTGTACCTTCTCGCCCATTCATCTCTCTTCTTTCTTGGCTTAGGAAAAAGTGCCAAAGGTAACCAAAATAGGTGAATCTATGAAACCAAAATGGGTCCAAATGAAAAATCCTCTTTAATATTCAATAAAACATTCCTTCTAGAAGAAAAATTCTGTTTTTTTTGGCATTCTTCAACAACCTTAATTTCACACCCTGAATCAGTTCCTCCATGACTTACCCAAATCATACACACTGTGCTCAAGTTATCCAAATTAGGTACTTCTACCTTACTGATTCTAATCTTGATGTGGAGATTGCAATGCATGAAACGTTGTGGCGTGAGTGCAATTGAATCTTCAAGGTCCTATCGGTAATTTGTTTAATAGTGCAACAAGGCTACTAGGGTCCGACTGGTCGGACCCCAACAGGAGATTACATTTGCGTGTACGACTATTTCCTGTCTGCAAATGGTGAAAGAATCCTGGAACATGAGGGTCAATATACAAAACCAAAGCCATTAAACTCAATTACAATTTCAAAATGAATAAAAATAAAAATGGAGAAGTAAATTAAAAGGATGGATAAATAAGCCTGATACAGGTCCACGCCTCCATGAAGGCTGGAAACGAATAAACAATACACTAACCCTCAATTTCACAGAGCGTCCTAACCTCTACCCTACCAAACTCAGACGAGCTCAGACCCAACTACTGGCTGGCTTTGCTTAACACATCCTGTGAGGACGGCGGCCGGGGCAAAGGCGGCTTCTTGGCCGCCTTGCTCTTGCTCTTGCCCCGCTTCTCACGCATCCGACGCTTCTTCTCCTCCATGTCCACCCACCGATAGCTGGCGGGGATCAGGAACGGATCCAACTCGTCCTCCGCCTGATCCTCCTCGAAGCTGCTCACTGCGGCCCCGCCCTTGCCCCCGCCGCCGGCACTGCCACCTCGCATCCAAGACAGCCAAGACACTTGCGATGCAGGCGCGGCAGGCGCGGCAGACTCCGGCTCGGACTTCGCATCCTGGAAGTGCCGAGGACTCGACAACGGCGTCGAGAACTCTTCCGTCGGCTTCAGCTCCTCGAACTTTGTGAACGTCACCACCACTCGGATGGTGGGCACCACGGGGATCGCCACCTGCATACCAAAACAATAACAAAGTCACACAGTATCCTCCACAACAGACAATTGGACATGCAAAAACTGGGACATGCAACAACATAGGAGATGTACAACAACTGGGTCTACAACCGAAACATACCTTCACAGGAAAGGTGCCCGCAGGCAACTTCGTGGTCAGCAACTCCCGCAGTCGTCGAACGGCCTTCACCTTGTTCGCCAAAATGTCCAGCAGCGGCAACAACTCTTCTGTTTTCAATGGGAAATCGGGGGTCAGCCACAAGATGGGCCTCAGACCCTTCTTGTACTCGCTCTCGGATGTGCCTTCGGCTGGCTTCGCTGGAGCACCACCGACACGCCGGGACGACGACTTGCTCTTCAGGAGCTCTCGGGCGCTTGTGCTGTTCCTCCCGCTCTTCATCTCCTTCGCCTTCCCTTTGGCATTCGCGGACAGCAGGTCGTCCACGTTTGACGGCCGCCGATCAACCATCGCTCGGGGCTCGTACGCAGCCAGCTGACTGTCAACGGACCTTCGCCCGTCCACGGACTTCCGGTGCCTCACCACCTTCATTTGGGAGTCTACTGAAGGGAATCCAATGGCTTCCCTCTGCTTCCCCTTTCTTGTGGTCTCCGTCGAACTTGAGTTCCCAGAATCGTTGGACCCCTTGTCGTTCCCAGAATCGGACCCCTTGTCACTCAGCACATCAGTTATTTTCACTGACGGCGACGATATGTCCATCTTCTTAGATGCGTCACGCTTCCCGCTCTTCTTGCCCCACGCGTACCACCGACTCTTCTTCTCCTCTTTTGAAGAAGAGCCAGGAAGCTCAGTGTTCCCATTGTCCTGTGGGGATCGTCTGAGATGAGAGTCGGAGTCATCGTCCGGAAACAAACCATCGTCCAAGTAGAGCTCGTTCATCAATTCTTCCACGTTGCCATTCTGCAACTCATGATGATCCCGCCTACCTGCACTGCACGTGTGCTCCTCTGCATCTACATGCTCCGCCTTCAGGACGTTGTCCAGCTGCTCCTTCTCTTCCGTTGTCAGCAAGCTGCTGTAATCCTCGTCTGGCTCTGTGTCTACTCTGTCGCTGTCTGCAGCAAACAGCTCCTCGTCCGTCATTGCACCTGGAACTCGCCTAGATCTAACACTCACCTGCATACACCAGCGATCAAATTCAGTGTAAGGACCATAACCCACCAACAGTATACAGCTTAACATTTCCCCGATAACAGAACCACATGAACCTGAGAAGGAGTCCAGAAATTATAGAAACAAAAATCAGAGAAATAATCAGTTGCAATTCAAGGGCAGCGGGATAGCAGAGAAACAAGGCAAGGCATTGCAGTGTTAACCATTCCCAATTTCCAAGACAACTCTGCCTAATCAACAAATTCGTCAATATCTCAAATACAAGACAGTGCAAGACCCACAGAATGCTGACCTTCTCCTGACATAACGCATGTAAAATACAGAACAACAGATAATACTGAAAACCAGCATTAAGATGTTCGTCACAAAATGCATCATGTCTAATCAGATAAACATGATTCCTGAACCAATGTAGTTGTGCACGGTTATGACTCAATCACCCGTGCACGACCAATAAAAAAACAAAAGGTTGAGTTGCAAAGCCATGTACTACTAACGAAGTGAGATCCAAATGTCTACTGCGTCCATCCAAAACAGTAGCAAAAGTCCCCAGAGCAAGCCTGAAGAAACCTACCAGGCTAATCCTGGAATTTAGGGTTCCCAACAAAAACTGTGAACCCAGAGCTCACCTGAACGTGGTGCATGTCATACACTTTGGCCTTCCATGCGCCCACCACTTCCGTCTTCTCTTGACGCCTCCACGAGGTCTGAGCGATCAGCTCGGCCTCCGTCACATCAATACCTGCAGTCCCACACACACACAATTCAGCACTCTTCAAACACAACAAGAAGTTTGCAACTCAAGATCATGGAGTCACTCCCATGCGTGACCAGCTTGCACCAATTATGAATTCAACAGGGACCAGGCTCCACACGGAAAAAGGAAAAAACAAAACAAGGACTCCCGCGAACCTGGCCTGTACATGTTGGTGCGGGACATCGCGGCCACCTCCTGCGCGATCTCCGCCTCCGAAGGCTGCACGCCAGCGCCCTCCAACGCGTTAGCCACCTCCTTGTCCTTGTGAGTCAAAACGCACAAAGTGCCCGCAGGCAGCGTACCATCCTCGCTGCCGTCGCCCAAAAACAAAAAACTCTGGTCCGAACGGTGGATACGGAAACCGTCGAAGCCCGCCAAAGTCATGTCCGCGCGCAAATTAGAACCGCGCTTCCAAATGCGGTACGTGTCCGACGGAGCGATGCGACCGATGAAAGGGATCACGGAGCTCTCGAAGTGGAAAGAGATCTCCATGTAGAAGTCGCGCATACGGTGCATCGTCGCAGAAAGACGAGGAAGACGACGGCACCACTTCGCCCAAGCCATCGGCTGGTAGTGACGCGTGATGATCGCCGCGATGCCCTCCTCGCGCGCGCACACAGCCTCCTGCAGCGCGCTCCAACCCTGCTCGTTCTGGAGGCTCCAGTCCGCGCCCGCGCTCATCAAAAGCTCCACCGCGTCCCCGTCGCCCAGACGCACCGCCAAGTGCAAAGGCGTCTCGCGACCCGGAACGTCCCGACGGTCGATCACCTTCGAAATCTCGTCCGCGCGATCCTCCGCACAGATCGACTCCGACTCTGTCGTAACCTCGCCGGCCTTCGCCGGACGCGGCAGACGAGACAGGAGGCGCTGCAGGCTCTCGTGGTCACGAAGCGCCACGGCCGCGTGCACGGGACTCTTGTCGTAAGCGGACAGCTCCAAACCCGAAAGCTGCGCCATGGCGGACTCCTCTCCGCCTCGCTCTCAACCTTCCAAACCAATTCCAACTCACGAGGCGCTCACATTGGCTCACCTCTTGGGCCCTCGCTTCAGCTTCCCACCTTCCCGATCATCCGCCGAAAGACCAAGAATAAACACCCTGCCTGGCCACCTCCACGCGAAACCCTAATCTCAACCCGAGAGTCTGCTGCCGCTCAGGACCGACTCCAAAACTTACTGTCGCCCGCATCAGGAGGCAACGCTCCGTGCCGGCTCACGCAACAATCCACAACCACAGCACGCATGCACCGAACCTCCAATGCCGACACCGACACACCCATTCTTCTGCATGCTACCCTGGAAACCCCAAATGCCAACACTCAACCTCGGAAAATCAACCCCCCCTCTTTCTCTCTCCCTGTCCTCTGCTGGATCACCCCGAAGATGCCATGCCGTCGACGCCCCTAGCTGCGCTCCATCGCCCGTGTCCACAAACCCCCCAGCACCTCTTCAACATGGCCATGGCAGCGACGTCCCCTGGCAACACGCTACTCTCCCCGGTCAGCAAGTCTCTTTGTTTCGTCCCACTCAGTTTTCGAAGACGAGCTGATGCCCTTCCTTACGGACGAGGCCCAGCCAGCACCTCCCCTTTTTCCTGGTTCCACGCCACCGACTTATGCATCAAAATCCACGCCACATTTTTGAAGCTCCCGACTCATCCTGCTGGAAGCCATTGCGCAACGGCCAAGTCAATGCGACTGCTGCCCCGGAGGCTGAGTGTTCCCAGTCTCTGTGCCACTCCTTACTCCTCGCTCCCAACCAAACCAAAAAGACCTAAATAATGCAGAAGACGCTTCTCAAAAAACAGAGTGATGGAATCATCAGCGGACTCGACGTACCGGAGAGTTTTCGAGGATCGTGCAAAATCTGCTTGTAGTTTTGAAACTCAACAGCGACGGAGGGGCAGCGTCCACGGCGCAACAAATGGCGAGAAGCGAATCCCGCCCGCGCCGTCCCTCGGGTCCTCTTTCGACCTTGTGGGTTGCGTCGAGAAGGGTGGCGGCAACCCCACAACAGGCGTAGATGGTCAAAGGACTGAAAGTCGAGGCGAGCGTGGCGATGGCGATGGCGGGGGGATTGTGCTTCTGGCGTCGACTGCGACGGAGCGTGCGGGCAGGGGCGCGAGGGCGCTGGCAGTGCAGCAAAGGCTGGGTGCCCAATTCTTTGCTGGTGCTGGCTTGCTGGCTGGCGGGACGGGGGAAGGCCAGCGGTGTCGCGTTCACACTCGAAAGCTGACACTGCCAGTGAAGTATCTCAAAAGCTCCCAGGGTCTGGCGGAGGAGTCTATTCAACCATTGTTTCTAAAGTAAAAGTATTGTTTCTAAAGTAAAAGCAATGTTCTTGAGACATCAATTTAGTCTAATATTAAAGAATACAATTTACACCTTCTTGCATGGCCTTTTCTTGGTGAATTTCCTTCTACATTGCATCTCAAATATTGTTGAGCAAAGCTAAGATCTCATTGCTAGGCATATTGCATCAACTTGATAGCATTAGAAAAGCATAAGTACACAAATGGCATTTTCGCTTCGGTCATGCCAAATTGGTCAACACAACCCCACTACTTATGCTTAAGCGGGGAATTCAAATTCTCAAAATTCGGCAGAAAGAGGATAAGAGGAAGGGGGAGAAGAAGAAGGAGATGCCATGCTTAACAAATAAGAAAATTGCACAATACTTCAACCCCCAAATTTGGGCTGCCAAATGAATTTGTTTCCTATTTTGAACGAGCTTCACCAATTCCCACCTTTGATGGCTCTTCTATCATCATGCAACAAGCATCAATTATCACAATAAGGAAGCCATCCGATTTTTTTAAGAGTGTGGAATGACTTCATTGATGAATTATGGCCTGATAATGCCCTTGCTCCAACAAGCCTCAAAGTTGGGACATCAAAGCTGCAACTTCATCAAAAGAGATTATTATACAAGCTCTACATGCCATGTCCTTTTTTTCAAAAGCAAATGAAAATGAGAATTTGAAACTCAAAATTCCCAATTCCAATTTAGCAACAAGATCCAACTAAGTTTTTATTTTTAGTAATTTATATTTTTGACAAATCCTTTTTAAAGGTCAGTTTTAGCATCAAAAATCTAATTTTGAAAATGAATGATTATGATTTTTCTATTCTAAATTTTGTGCAAGGGTATCCATTGTAATCTTGACTTTCCATAGTGTAGAGGACTCTTGGAAATGAGTCTCAAATATACTAGATCTTGGAGAAAAAATCATATTAACAATTCATTTTTAAAAATTTTAGAGTAGATTTTGAGAAGCCATAAATTGATTATGGTTGTGCATGTTAGACTCTCAACCTCATATTTTTTTGGTGACCAATTTTTTAGATTTGACATGCAGAAAGAAAGCTAAAAGAATTTCATAGTTTTAACACCCTCATGATCAAATATTATAAGCTTTTAATCATTAAATGATATTATTTTATTTTTTTGTATGTGATCTTTAGTATGTTTAGATTGAATTTGTATGGTTACAATTCAAAAAAAATTGATACAACTTATTAGAATATTGGCATTTTGTTCAATTTAGAACAAATTTCAAAATGCTCAAAACATGCATTTAGGGGTTAAGTTATAACTCTAATAGGCATGATTGGCTAGTTTAGTTGTTTCAACTAATTAATCCATAAAATTCCTTGACTATGTTCTAACCAAAAATGCTCCAAAAAAAACATTTCTAATATAAATATCATTTTTTTGAAAAATATCATTTTCGGAACATGTAACTATAAGATCTTATAGTATTCTCATTTGAGAATATGTGGAAAAAATTTCAGAAATTTTCATTGTATAGATTGCAAGATATTAGCATTTGAATGGCAAAAATCCTTTTTTAAGCCCTTCGAAAATCCAGGCAGTTGCACTTTACAAGGTCAATTCATTATGAAAAAATGTCCAAAATGGTTGTGCTTCTTTGGATTCATTCTTCAAGGCAAGTTTTCTCCATGCATTAAAATTTTCAAATTATTTGGAATTACACAACATATAAGAAAAAAATAGTAAATAGAAAGAAGTAGAAAATGATTCAAAATATAAATTACTAACAATTTATTTATGGAATTAAAAATGGCAATTCCAATGTTTGTAATGTTTTAATAAACAATCTAGAGCCTATGATTTTATTTTTTTCCATAAATATCAAAAATTGAGTTAAATAAAAGACTTCAAAGTTTATTTTAGAGTAGAGAATCTATAACTGCGAACAAACTAAAACTTCTCATAACTTTTAACTCATTGATCAAAATGGAATGGTTCAAAGCTTTCCACATATATTTAAATCTAATGAACCAATTTCAAATTTTTATATATGAAAAAAATGTCTTTTTCTGATCTACTTGAGTTGAGAAACAAACTACATATCATGGAATCATTTTTTAACCATGAAAGGAGTTGTTATTAAGTGAGCCTAGAAGCATGAGCCTGTGAACCTAGAAGACTATACACCTATGTTATAGGTGTCTATATTATAGAAACCTTCTATGATTATAGTGTAAATATAATGTAGGTACCTATATTATAGGTGTTTACATTATAAGCACCTTCAATGTTTGTAGTATCTTTGTCTCTCTATGTATGTTCAAAGCTCACATGCTCGCATGTTCATTCTCACATACTAGCACTATTGTTAATCATGAAGTTAAAAGGTATGAAAATTGTTGGGCCTTAAAGCTACTCCTTGTGCACATGTTGTGTGAAAATTTCAAAGAAAAAAATAAAATCTTCACTCACATGTACTTGCCCAAAAAAGTTATGTTGCCAAAAATACAAGGTTGGTCCTTTAGAGGTTATGGAAAACTACCCCACCACAGCAGTCTACTCCAAAAGCAACCTTTTTAAATGTTGATTGCATTTGGGGGAAGCTCAACCCCTCGAAACATTCTATGTTAGTTGTCTAGAAATCATGCGGAGGATTAGTTTCATCTTGTCTCAATGTAGTCTTTCCTCTATTAATTGAATTTGTCTATGTGTTTTCAAAAAAAATCCTTAAAAAAATAATTTTGAGTAAAATTTTGTAAGATGAAAAATGAACTTGGCATCTAACTTAAGCCTTCTCATATTTTGGGGACCTTTGTGGAATTAGTTACAAATTTTTGAAGTTAAAATGCAATGGTCACTAAAAGCAATCACCTTCTAAATTGTACACTAGTGGTACAATGAAGAAGGAAAAAATGTACATGTGTGTTAGTGGTTGGTTTAGAGTAAAGTCACTTATAGAGCACCCTACTTTGAATGTAGAATGAGTGGTGTTGTATGGTACTCCTAAACATCTAGAAAATGTGGATACAAAGTTTTAGGGATAGACAAGCATTAAGAAACAAATGAATGCACATTACAATTGAAAAAATCATTTTCAGACTTGATGTGAATTTTTTTCAATTTATAGAAGGGAGTTTGTTATCTTGGGCTTTCCAAAGAAGCTTGTAGATATGCCTATTAGCATCTGGAAAATAGCAATTTTAGGGTTTCTACCAACCTATACTTGATTTAATTCTTAAAGTCCCAAGGCTTATTTTCCATCAAAATCTACTCAAAATTTGTCATTTCTATTTCAAAAAGTAAAATAATTTAAAAATATTTTTTTAATATCTAATTGTAGGATCTTGTATTACATTAGTATAAGAATGCATGGAAAAAATGTCAAAATTTTTGACCGCATAGATTGCAAGATATTTATATTTAAAGCACAAAAAACAAGTTTTTTTATACTTTGATCGGCTAGATTTTTTGGCCTTGAATCTTCTTAACTCAAAATTATTGCACTATTGTTTTTTATTTTTTTATTTTTTATTTTTAAAAATTAAGTTGAGAATTTAGGAAAAAAATTCAACAAAAAAACACTTAATTTTCACTCATTAAAAAGTGGTGAAGTAGAAGTAGATTTTAAATTGAAGGGATAACTAAACCATTAATAGCTTTAAGATTGAATTGAAACACAATAATCCAATGGTGAGATTGTTCTAGCAAGCAACCTGAATCCTATCTAATAATGTTTTTTGGAAAATTATAAAAATTGCATTCAAAAATGGATTCTATAAGTTATTTTTCTAGAAGATGCTTAGATAGCCTCCAAAATAAGATTGTCCATAACTTTCTCATCACTAATCCAAATAGAATGAATCAAAGCTTTCCATGTAGACAAAAATATAATCTTTGAGAAAAAAAAATTAAAAACAAGTTTATTGTGATTTCTTTTGGGTTGCCCCTCGAGTTGCTTTTTGGACTCATCGTAGCATAACTTTTGTTTCTAGGCACTGATTGAAATACAATTATATTTTCAAAAAACTAATTTGATTTCCTATCTTCCAAAAAAAGTTTCAAAAAATCATGTCAAAAATTGAGATCACACAAGCCTACCTAAAATCCCAATTATAGTCTTCCATAGGAACTTTGGGACTTTAGAGATTAATACATGCCAATTCAACCCATGGTGACCTCAATACCAATTGCATCATTACTTCCATTGCTAAAATGAACCAATTTGTATTGGTTTGAAACTAACTTCTAGTGAATTGAAGATAATTGTACAATTAAGACATAGATTCTTTTTATTCAGACACTTGTAATCTTCATTTTGTGCAATTAGCTTCCTAAAGTAAAGAATTTTTTTTCTTTATTTGTATTTTCTATATTCAAATATAAACAACCAAGAATATAGTGGTCCATTCCTAGAATGATGTTTGGAATGGGAGTTTGGACTAAAAACTAATGTGGTATTTTGGCTACCTTAGATTTTTAACAACTTGAATCAAATAAATACACAAATTATGCCCACTACAAGGCATTATCAATGGGGTGTATTTGAAGCTTTGTCTTTGTAGTCTTGGAATCAAAGGGGTCTTATGGTGGTTTATATGTAAAAGAATATAAGGATGAATTGTTAAATTATTACTTTAATATATCTCCAATGACTATGAAACTTTGATCACATCAAAATTCTAGTGTGGATTGTTGAAATCGGTCTATATAATTATTTTCAAGAACTAAGGTGTTTGTGTAATTTATTTTTACTATTAATGGTGTTTTAACCTTGAAATGTCCAGTCTATGACTATGAAGTTTCAAAAAAAATCCTTCATGATTGTGAATGTATTTTTCGTGTGCAAAAAGAACATGGATCTATAGTTATCCCTAATGAAATAAATTGTTTTCTTTTTCAAAATCTAACCATACACATGTTTCACCCCTCAATGCCTGGGGCAATAAATTCTGATATTAAAGAAACTTTGAATTTAAATTAAATCATAACAAGTTTTTAGTTTTAGTAATTTAAATTTTGGAAAATTCTTCTCAAAGTCTAATTTTAGCATCAAAAATTTGATTTTGAAATTATGCATGATTATTTTGAAATGAATGATTATGATTTTCTATTCAAGAATTTGTGCAAGGGTGTCCATTGCAAATGCTGATTTTCTAGTGTTAAAGACTTTTAACAATGAGCCTTAAATACACTAGATCTTGAAGAAAAAATCACATTACAAATTCATTTAAAAAAAATTGTAGAGTAGATTTTGAAAAGCTGTGAATTGATTGGAATTATACATGTTGTGCCTTTAACTTCATATTATTTTGGTGACCAATTTTCTAGATTTGACTTGTAAAAAGTTTGTTTGTTTGTTTGTTTGTTTGTTTGTTTGTTTTTGTTTTGTTTATCTTCGTGAGACAAAACTCCATCTTTCAATAATACCATGCTTTGTTGAACTAGTTTTGATTGATGTTTTCGTAATTTAGAATATGCATCCCCTAGTCGCATTCTTGGTACCATTGAAAAGGTTTGTGAGAGGAAGAGTGCATGGGATCTATTTCATGGTGTTTGGAGCTCCTATACCTTAAATTAGATTGTTTGTTTAGTTTGCTATAGTGAGATCTCCTAGACTTTGCATCCCCTCATCACATTCTTAGTACTGTTGGAAAGGTTTGTGCAAGGAAGAGTGCATGGGCTTTGTTTCCTGACGTTCGGACTTACGGTCTAGAACTTTTGAATTTTTGGGTTATATTTTTCAATTTAAAAATTAGAAAAAAAAATACTTCTACTTTTATTTCGACTATGGCAACGGCACACAACGCACACGAATAAGTATGAATTCACCACCATAGGATCTCAAAGTAGCCATATCCAAGAACGAACAAGTGAAAACAAATTTGCAAATTGGGGACGTGCATGAAAAGATTAGAAGCTTTGAATGTATTGCGGTGGTCAACATTTCATAATTCTTTGAGCTGTCCAAATGCTTGGGTTGCCAATAACAAACTCTTCCCTTCCCTTCCAATAATAATTGTGGTCCTACCCAAAAAGGATCAGCCAGAGTTCAATCATGTCTTTTGGCTCTTCATTAATTAATCAACAAAAAACTGCCTTCAAAAATCTCTTATCCAACATTTTTAAAATTTTTATGGAGCTTGCAATTCATGAGTTGAGTGTTCTCACAACATGACATTGATTGAAACTTTTTGACGAGACTTCCATCACTGAATCCGAGCTCATTTGACCCGTAAAGGACTGACAGAGGCACATTTGTTGGGAAAAAATTGTGAAAAATTACCACTTTCTTTTAGGGCAGTGAGAAAAAGATTAAAATAATTTTTTTTTTTTTTTCTATATTCAATTGCACAAATTTGTACTAGATTATAGTGGAAAAAATATATAGAAACTTTGACAGCACGGATTGTAAGATTATAATGTTTGAAGTGAGAACAAAAAGCATTTTTTACCTTGCCCAATAGAGTCAACAAACTTTGCGTAACTATCTGAGATCTCTCATGTATGTTGAATGGTTGCTTGGTCCTTTGGTGTTTAAAATTATGAAACAGTTGTTCTATAGCAAATACAAGTACATAGCTGCCTCCATTTGAACAATTGCAAAAGCTCACAACTTGAATTTGTGATGTGAAATGTACTATCCAAAGACTCCTCGTTGCCCAACAACAACTTTTTCAAGTTGAATACCAAGTGACCTACAACCCTCACTTATTATTTTTTTTTTTTATTGATTTGGCTGTGTTGATTTGATTCATTTTTTTGTTGATTTCTATCCAAATCAATTCTTCAAAGTTTAGGTGACACCACCATTTGATGCCTTGGGCATTTAGGGATTTAAGAATCTTGTACTTGTCCAAAGAGTGAGTATGCTAGTAGAAGGGTGGTCTTAGGCACCAAAGAATAATATTAGAGCATGGTGTTAGTTGCCCACCTTAGGCACCCTATTCTAGCACTATTTTTTAGTACCAAAAGACCTCCCATTTTTGAGTCGGAGTAGAAATTAATTCTATCCAAAAAGTTGTAGAATAGACTTTATTCCACCTAAAAAGTGGAATTAAATTCTACTTAGTAAACTTTACTTGTTGTTTTTGTCCAACCAAATCATTGGCTTCACCAAAGCTTATATAGGCTTTGGGCAAGGAGGTTTATAAAGAGTGGTTTTCTAAAGGGCTAAATAAAAAAAGGGATTTAGAAAAAGACTAGAGAGAGAGAGAGAGCTATAAAAAGAGAATAAAAATAGAAGTAAGTTGTTAACTTTTTGTCAATGTTTGTTTCCTCTTTTTGTGAACGTCTCTTTCTTTGCCAATCTCTCTCTAGAACAAACAATCCATTGCCCCTTTGCTTTTATTTCTCATTTCTCTCATTTTCCAATTTTTTTCATCATGTTATATATATTATGAAACAACATGATGATAGAGTAATATTTTACTATTATTTTATCATAGTGAATTTGTAGTGAGAAAAAACCTAGTTTCTAAAACATATATAAAAAAGACTATTCAACAAATTTTAAAAGAATAATGAGCAACCTTCTTCAAAAAGTTGCCAAAATGAACTTGTTATTAATGGAATGAACTTCATTTGTGTTTGTGATTCAGAAAAAAAACACGATAATTCTATTTTGTACTAAGAAAAAAAAAGTGAATTATACAACAATTCTCTCAAATAAAACTTAGAGGATTTTTATTTTTTATCTATCTAATTAAGTACATTAGTAATAACTAATACTTCTTTCAATTTGTTCAAGTTTTATAAAACAATGATCCCTCTTAATATAAGCAAGTCAAACAAATCATCCAATATTCTTTGTCCACCCATCACTTATATACTTTCGTTCATAATTTAACTTAGAATTTGAAAATCTCATCTAAGATTTGCCAAACTTTTCAATTTTACACAAATTATTTTGGCCATTGTTTCATCCATTCTTTAATTTTTTTCCAATTTAAAGTGAGATAGTACAATAATCAAGGAAAATTTGGGTGATAATTTGCCATGAGAAAAATCATTAGTTTGAAGTACTTCAATGTTGATTTTGTCTAAGAAATTCAAAATAGGTAACTTAGGATATCACACTTAATTAGGACACCACACCCAATAGATTGGATTGGCATTTCTTGTCAAATACTTACTTTTTTATGATGCTAGAAGTAATATTACTTTAAAGATTTTGGTTATTTCTTATTCATTTTCTATAATTCATGTCATCTATTTTGAGAAATATATTTTGGTAATCCTAACCATTGGAGATGGCAATCCATTGTCATTGATTGTTTGCACATACTTAGATTCAATGGCTTGATAATTTTGTGGTTTGCTAAAAATAACAATAATTAAGGTATATTTCATATATATTTTGAAATTTTCATTTTTGAAAAAATCAAGAGATACCTAATGTGTGGTCAAAGCATAATCATAATAGTGGCTATTGATCCTATATTCTCAATAGATCAAATCTTCTTTTGGAAAAGAATACACATGCCTAAGTACAAAACATCAAACCAAAGTGCATGTTAAACTATACGATGTTAATTTTAAGGTAGCACAATGCATATGATCTTGTTAGGTGAATATGATGAATAAAGTTTACATAGTGCACTTGAAGGATAATAATTCTTTGGAATAGGGTTCATTTCAAATTTCAATGCATGGTTTTGTCTAATGATGACCACATTGAAGGATTAAAGTACCAGTTGACCATAATAAGAGTCTCTACATGAGGTACTCTTTGTTTAAAATAAATATTATTGTAAGTAACTTCCATATGTCTTGAATCCTTTTAGAGACTTCTACCTTTCATTCACACCAACTTGATGAACATGTAGGATGTAGAGTTTGACCTCATGAAGTTGAGAAGAGATTTGAATATAGTAAACTTAAAAATAATTTTTTTCTTCCAAGGTTGAGATTTTGTTTACATATTAAGAGCAAGAGAGATCTTCAAGGGGCAATTAAGACACAAAGAGACTCTAGAACCTTTCTTCCTTAGATTAAAACACCCTCAATATTATGTTTCTCCATCTAATTATTATGAAGCACTAACTAAGGATGAAAGCATGCATCACTTGAACATGTTGTTTGGACATTCATTTGTATATTGTGCATCCTATACAAATATCAGCCTAAGTTTTAGGGCATTGAGCCAATATGTTTGAATATATAAAATAAAAATGTGTGTAACATTCACTATCATGGTCTATGTTTTTTAATAAATTAAGAAATAAGATACAATTAAAAACTTGTTTCCCACAATTGGTTGAATTTGCGATTTTATATTGTGGACAAGTGTGAGCATTCTAAGTTACAAACTTAGAGGAAACTTTTTAAGAGCATCACATTATAAAAAAAATTTAGTCCTGTAGAAGGTTGTTAAGAAGATTTGTTGACCATCATCAGTGTTTTTTTGAAGTGTACTATTCCTTTGTACCTGCTCAATTTGATGGATAGAACAGTGCATAATTGGGCTCAAGAATGGACCGTCTAGATGAAATCGCAAATCCAATTGGCCCCAAATGTTCAGAATTTGTGCAATTGCTAAACCATACAAACAACACTTGATTCACTCATTTATAACATTCAATAGCATTGAGAAGGATTGCCTTTCCTTGGATAGAATGATGTGGAGTATTTCACACCATTTCATCCCCAAATGATATGATGTGGAATATTCTACACTCTTTGAAACTAATGCTTTAGTTTCGTCATTGTAATTTGAACACCTTTCATGATTTGTGGATCAAGAATGAGAAGACAAATCTTTATTTATATATATATGGGGTGGTAGGAAATAAAATAAACAATGTGGGATAAATAAATTAAAGTTAGTAGAAGCTCAACTGCTCATAGTTAAATCAAATTAAAGCAAGAATTCTATTTGAAGTAAAATTTCAGGCCTCATTTAGTCATAGTAAAATTAAAAATTTCAAAAAACTTTAGACTAAAGAAAGTTGGGAAATCTATTTAAATTTCACCTCCAAAAATCCGTTTCATATTTCAAGCCTCCAATCAAAAGTTATGGATAAATTTCAAAGAGGGGTTGGAAGGGACATTTTACATCTTGAAACACCCTCTTTAAATTTTGTCCATAACTTTTGATTGGAGACTTGAAATATGAAACGGATTTTTGGAGATGAAATTTTAATAAATTTTTGAATTTGTTTTAGTCCAAAGTTTTTGAATTTTTTTTTCTATTATGACTAAATGAGGTCTGAAATTCTATATAAACATAATTTTGACATTTTGACAATAAGCGGTTTGGCACTCATTTTAAAATTATCCCTTTGAGGATTCATGGTGAAAACTCAATTTCAATATAAAAATGACATCTCCAACTTTCACTCCCTCAAATGTTTCCTACTCAATTCCATCATAGATCTATCCAAATTATTTTTTGAATGGGTTAAATGACATTGGGATTTTGTTTCAAAGGATTCTCACGGTGTTTGGCATATCATCTTAATGTTTCTTTGAATATTTGTTTGGCTGGTCTGAGAACCTAATATTGGAGCTTATTTTAATTCCCTGCGTGGATGTTTTTTGTGGAGGATGTTCCCAATGAAGGAAAGGCAATCTTTCTAAAGGCTACTGAATGTTATGCGTGTAGGACAAAGAAGCATAGGTTTTTGGATTTTTCAAAGTTGTGTTGGCAGCAGTAGTGCCAACTTGGACATTGGACACCGTGCATGGACAACCAATGGGCTAACACTCCAAATCATTCCCCCCTCCCAAACTGGTAGCCCTCCTATGGCCTCATTTTTTTTCCTAATGTTCTATCGTAGTCTAACATATGCAATGCAAGGCAGGGTCTAAAAATAATAGTGAGTTTAAAATCTTAACTTTTTGAGTATATTTTTATCCCCCTTGATATAAATATACTACACATCTCAGCCAAAGAAACTAATTTCTCGCCATCCAAAATCCACTCATGGCCTCAATTTCTTGTGAATGAGAAGTAAAAATATCCAATCCTTTTAAAAGATATTGTTTAGTCTATGTTAAAAAGTTTGATGTACAAGACAAAAAAGATTCCAATTACTACATTCTTATTCATATTTAGCGAAAATATATATATATATTTTAAATAGATGCAAAATTTTTTGGAAGATTGTTTGAAATAAAGAATCTAGAAAAAAAAAATTTATAAAATGTTTATAATTTTAAGCATCATCAAAGCTTTTATTTCCAACTTTAATTGATTACTTGGCAAAAAATGCCAACCTTGACTATAAGGTATGATAAGCAAAATTTTCTATTTTCAATTTGGCATTTAGAGGTTGCAAATGAAAACCGTAATATGAAAAAATTTAACTATTTATTCAAAAATCCATTAATAAAAAATTATAAATATTATTGGCAAGGTCCTTTCATTATTTAAGAGTATCATAGGGGTTTCTTAAGAAAATGAAAGGGATCTTCGATCAATCATTGAGGTGAATTTCAATGAAATATTTATCCCAAGCATGGCTAAGGACAATGCAATTATTATTTTAAATATTGAGTTATATGCTTGATAACAATATTGTGTAGGTTTATGTGCTTATTATGTCTATAAACACGTTGTGCACCCCAATGAATGCATTTATTTACATTATTTAGATGCGGAAGACGCATATGTGAAAATGCATTTACAATGAAAGGTTTACCTTGCTCCAACCATTCTTAATAACCATTGTTTTTAGGCTCCAATGTTCGTGTGAAGACTTCCACCACTAAAGTCTTTGGATCCTTGATAGAGCTTCAAGGCCTTTCATTGCTTTTCACTAGTAGCGCATACTAGTAGAGCAACAAAGTCTTAGTGCAATTATGGACAAAAAGACACAACTTATTTGAAGTAACAATCATGGCCTCACTTATATAGCTTCATTTTGTGGCTTTAGTTGTGTTGCATTGAAATTCCATAACTTCTAGTTGCATCTATTTACACCTAGTGCACCCCATATTCACCAATACAAAAATATTGACTTAATATCATCTAAATCAATTTTGACTTAATGGTTGTCATTAGAAATATATATACATTTTATTTGCTCAACCATGCACTATTTTAACTATTGTCTTTACTATTGTCTTTTCGCATACAATTTTTTTTAAATATTTGAAGAATCTTTTTACAAACTATTTGAAGAATCTTTTTACGAATAAAATTATATTAAGTGGAATTTTTTTAATATTCCAAATTACATAGTTTTCATAAAATATAAATATAAATAGATTTGAACGGAATTTGATTTAGAATTGAACATATGATATTGAAGTTCATTATATACTAGTTTAATGAATCTATTGACCTTTAGGAGTTCTTGACTCCTTTTCAATATGCACATAAATCCATCCAACTCATTCTATGACACCAAAGATTAATATAAGGTAAAACAACTCATTGTAGTCAAAATGAGGAGTTTGACATCATCTTGTTATTGAAATTTTTCAATTTTTTCCCTACATTAGTACAAGTGTGAGAAACAGCAAGTATAATTGAAATTAAATTTTTTTGACAAACTATGAATTCACTAGGAATTTCTAAAGTGTTCAACCCAAAAGAGTCAGTAGACTACCTTAAAACTAACAAAATCTGAATCTGTAATGCTCATCTCACTACCTAATGTAGTCAAAATATTTTCTATTACATAAGGCCAAAAAAGTCAATTTTTACAATGAACTTCACACTGAAAAATCAGAAGTTCTTAATGAGGTCAGTGTTCACTCCATTGCTGTCATGTAAGACATGCATTGTTGCCCACATCTCACATACTCAAAAAAACCCGCAATGGGTCATTTCCTAGGCGATTGCAATGGATCATTTGACCACAATGGGCTGTTTTACCTTACATGAATTTGAAATTAGATGGAGTTGTATGAGTTTGAATTTAGAGTTTTTAGTATGAGATTAAATCCCATGGACTTCAATATATGAGATTATTGACACTTGCATCTTCAATAGAAAATTTAATTAACTAAAATTTTCAATTAAATTTACTTTTAAGTTTTTCAAATTTTTCATTATTATCAAGAACATCTCCATATGTGAACATATTGTCAACAATTTCTATTGTATCAAAGTAAAGCCTACAATATAAGAAACTTTATAGTATTAAAGTACTTTTTTTGTAATGAAATTGTGTAGGATGAAAGTACAAGTAAAAGTACAAGTATGAAATTGTGTAGGATTATAATGACAATAAACTTGCAATGATTGTAAAAGCACAATGAAAGTAAGGGCATTATAAACATCATTGAGCATCTTAGCATCTTACATCCCAAGCAAAAACATTGTTTCCAAAGTACAAACTTTGTTTCTAAAGTAAAAGCATTGTATTCAAAGTAAAAGCTTTATTTCCAAAGTAAATGTATTGTTCTTGAGTTTCATGTATAAGTAAGACATCAATTTAATCTAATATTAAAAATACAATTTACACCTTCCTTGTATGGCCTTTTTTTGGTGAATTTTCTTATACATTGCATCTCAAATACTCTTAAGTAAAGCTAAGATTTCATTGTTAGGCAAATTGCATCAACTACATAGCATTAGAAAAGCATAAGTACAAGAATGGTATTTCACTTAGGTCATGCCAAATTGGTCAACACAACCCCACTAGTTATGCTTAAGCAAGGATTCCAAATTCTTAAAGCTTGGAAGAAAGAGCAAGAGAGGAAGGGGGAGAAGAAGAAGGAGATGCCATGGTTGACAGACGAAAAAAATTCACAATATTTGGCCTACCTCAACCCCTAAGTTTTAGTAGCCAAATGGATTCGTTTCCCATTTTGAACAAGCAACACCAATTCCCACCTTTGATGGCTCTTCTATCATCATACAACAGGCATCAATTGTCACAATAAGGAAACCATTTAATTTTTTCCAATAACATAGAATGACTTCATTAGTGAATTTTATCCGGGTAATGCCCTTGCTCCAGAAAGCCTCAGAGTTGGGAAATCCAAGATGCAACTTCATCAATAGAGAATACTGTACAAGCCCTAGATGCCGCGTCCTTTTATTTAAAAACACATGAAAATGAGGATTTGAAACTCAGAGTTCCCAATTCCAATTTGGCAGTAAGAACAAACCAAGTGCACTCCAATAAAAGTAGGTGTGAGTGAATTTCACCGTGAGGTAAAACCCAACCACAAAGTGGGACAAAAAAGAGTGTGTGGACTCTAATCTAAATGCCTCCAAGAAATGGATTTCCCAATTTTTTCTTTAGTGAATTTTCAATAAACTAAGCCTAAGTGGAAAAAAGCAACCTCTTAAACCACTCCCAAATACTCTTTAATACTTTCCATGTATCTACTCAAGCATTCTAAGGATGTAGGACAAGTTTCTATGCTGAAATTCCATCCAAAAATGCCTTTAGAGGCCTAAAATGGCCCCAATTGGACCCTAATTTACCATTCCAACACATACCATGACATGCATTCCTTTTAGACTCTTCACCCAAAGCAATTTACATATCAAGTTCAACATACATTCAATTTCATAAGATGTTTTATAACAAAGTGCAATGAAAATTGCAATTGTCCAATTACAAATGGGGAAGCATACACAAAACTTTCAATTGGCACCTCCTCCTAGAGGCAGCCAACCTTCCTCCAAAGAATTGGTCACCATTTCTTTATATCAATTCCAAATCCACCAAGACTTAGCTCATTTGGAAGCTAGCTTCAAGCTGCTCCTATCCTCCAAAATTCACTTCAATCCAACTTGCCATACTCTTGCAATAGCCCCCCAAAGTTGGCTATTTCAAAATCCCGCGGCAACACACCACCTCTCACAAAATTGGCCACCATTTCTTCGTACCAGCTCCAAATCCACCAAGACCTATATCGTTTGAAAGATAGCTTCAAGGCGCTCTGATCCTCTAACTTTCACTTCAATCCAACTTGCCATACTCTCGCAATAGCCCACCAAAGTTGGCTGTTTAAAATCCTGCGGTAGCGCATCACCTCTTACAAAATTGACCACCATTTCTTTGTATCAACTCCAAATCGGGCAAGACTAAACTCATTGGAAAGCTCACTCAAAGGTGCAACTTCCTTCCAAAATCTTTCAGTTGCTCGTCAAAGTTGGCACTCTCCATTGGCTGCAGCAGCACCCCCTTTCTCCAACATCTTTCTCATTTGACTTAAACCATTTTCACTTTTCACCAATCTTTCCTCATGAAATGGTGAAATCTACTCGACAAATTGTTCTAAACTTTCTCACTACTCATTCTACCTCTTAATTTTGTACTTGTTGTTGCATTTCCTTTCACTTGACTCCCCCCAAAAACACAAGCACACCCCAAACAACCAAGAGAGAGTGGAGAGCTTCCAAACCCTAATTCGATTTTTTCCCTAACTAACTAACACTCCTAATCACTTCCATCCAAGCTAATTTACTGAAATTTCATTAAATCATTACTAATTGCCTAAATTAGAGTTTTTAACACTATGTTAGTTTTCTCATAGTAGTTTTAAGTTTGATAACTTCTTTTGTGCTTTTCATATTGAATCTTTTTTGTTGGTTTTTTATTTATATTTAGATCCATTTTCAACTACTAATTCTTGTTTCAATTCCTTTTTGTATTTTTTATCTTTTTAAATATTTTTGGGTTGAAATTTTAATCTAGTTTCTTGTCCTATGTACCAAAAGTCTTCTAATTAATGGTTATAGTTTAATTTAGGATACTAACACTTTTGAATCTAAAACTCATATATATATTTTAATTATTTTCTATTATATTAAAAGTGAACTAGTATGGTGGTTCACAGTAGGTACTATGACTAATAAGTGAGATCAACTATTGATTTCACGTTTGCCATCGGAGAAAAGAAGGGTGCATTGAAATCATAAGGTAGTTTGTTCTTAGAATTGAGTTAGTTACAAAAAAATTTGAAGTGAAAAACGCACTGGGCACTATAAGCAACGTTCTCTTGAAATGTACAGTCTTGGTACATTAAAGAATAGCAAAATGTACCTCTTTGTTAGTACTTGGTTTTAGTCACTTTTAGAGCACCCTGGTCACCTTGCTATTGAAGAGGTATCCATCAATTAGTACTAACTTAGTCTTCTTGAAATTGATCCTATGCAATTAATTTGAATCAGCTGCAATGAAATTTTTTGCAATCTTCTCTCCATTTGTTAAATTTTTAAAAAAAAATTTAAAAAATTTGCAGGCCGGCTTCCCCTTTGACCCTGACTGTGAGAGTTGCTGTGCTGCTTGGCCTGGGGCTTTGAGGTTGCTTTGCTTTTGTTAGGCATTTAAAAAAAAATTTAGAAAAGTATTATAATCTTAAAATTGTCAAAAATTTGAAATTGATGCTTTTGTTTCCTTCGCCGAGGCTCTGTCTTCTCGTTCATTGTACTTTTTTCCCTATTAAAGGAAACGGTCCATGTGTTTCAAGTAAAAAAAAATTTTAAATCAAAATTTTGCAATGATAATTATATGTATTTGAAATATAAATTATGTATTGAAGTTCCCCAGGTGACCAATTTCATTTTAATATACCGGTACCAATGGCCAAAAATATTATGAAGTAGTAACTAAGGTAGAACCACTCATTAAGGTAAGAGGTCCATAAATTGCTTAGGCTCTAAAATCACCCACTTCCTCAAATGTTCAATACTGGTACATGTTGATTTTTTGTAGTCTTCAGTGACGTACAAAAAATGTACATTTTAGGAGGTGGACGATTTTAGAGCCCTATGGCAATTCAACTTCAAAACTTCGTAACTAATTGTACAAAGCTCTGAAAAATATGAAACGACTTGGGTTAGATGCCAATTCCACTTCTCTTTCAAGGAAAATTTACTAAAAAAAAAATATTTCAACATGTTTCACCTCACCAAAATTCAGTTTCAGCTCTTAGATGGTCAATTCATGGACATGTTACCTTACCAACCACAACCCCATCAACGATCTATATGGAGGCTGAAATTCAAGGGAGGTTGGGACTAATTTCCAAATATGAGTTCTTGACTTCCACCCATCAATTCCTCCATTCTTTTCATGACACATCTACTTGGTTTGGAGTGAAAAAGTGAAAGAAGTAGTCTCTTAAATGAGGGATTTTGGAATAGTTTACACAATGGACATGGGTTCAAACCAAATTTTGCCTTCCAAAATTCATAGTAATTTCATTTCAAGTAATAAAATTATCAAATTCTAGCAATCCCCCTCATTTCTATCTTTGCACATGTGGAAATATTTCCTTTGTTATTGTACTCCACATCATTTCTATAGTTGTTTATTTGGTCAGTTATGGGTGGTTCTATTTTACAACAAGCAAGCTTGGCTAGTTCAGTTGTCTTACTAAAAACTACCCCTATGATTACAGTAGTCTACTTCAAAATATACATTTTAAGAGTTGATTGCATTTGGGGGGAAGCTAAACTTCTGAAACATTCTATAAGTTAGTAGTTGTCTAAAAATCAAGAGAAATTTGTTGGGGATTGGTTTCCTTTGATTTCAATGGACTCTTTCTTCTATAAATGGAATTTGTCCATGTGTTTCTAAAAAAACCCTCCTTGAAACAATTTTCAATAAACTTTTAAAGGAAGAAATATGGAATTGGCATCTAACTTAATTCATCTCATATTTTTGGGACCTTTGTGTACATCTCCAAAATCAATTATATACCTACGGAAATATGCAAAAGAAATTGTTTTAACCTCCAAAGGCCAAAGGCCATTTTCTTGTCAAAAAGCACTCAAAACTACCATTTTTGTTGCTATCACTCAAGGAGACCAAAAAAAAAAATTTTTTACCATAGGATCTTGTACTTTATTTGTCTGAGATCCTGTGGTAAAAATTTCATGAAGTTTGACAATAAAGATTGAGGAATATTAGCATTCAAAGTTTATTTATTTATTTGTTTATTTTAAACACCACCTTGCAATTTTAGATGACTTTGACTACTATTTTTGAAAAAATTTGCACTATGGACTTTGAATAAAAAAAATTTGTGTTGAAGAATTGAGTTGAAAGTCTAGGAAAAAAATTTCAAAAAAATACACATGTGATTTTCATTCTTTAAAAAAATGTTAAATAGAAATAGGTCTACAATTGAAAGGAAAACTAAATCGTTAATAGCTCTAAGATGGGATTGAAACACAATAATCTCAATGGTGAGATTGTTCTAGAAAACAAACTATACCTTGTCAAACAATTTTTTTGAAATCACAAAATTCAAATGGAATGAATCAAAGCTTTAAATCAAAGACAAAAATATGATTTGTAAGGAGGAAAAAATTTAATTTAATTTAAATTTTTGTAGATTTCTTTTTTTACTTGGTGACTTCAAAATGATGTTTAGGATGGCATCACTTTTGCTTCTGGGCACCAATTGAAAATAAAAATTATATTTCCACAAAGCTAATAAGATTTTCTATCTTACAAGAAAATTTCAAAAAAAAATTCACTAAAAATTGAGTTTTTAGGAACCTGCCCAAAATCCATTTTGTCCCCCAAGGGGACCATGGGCCTCCAGGGATTAATTAGAACCAAACTTTGTTCCGTCTTTCATATCTTTTACATACAATATCCAAATGCCACATCCTCAGGTACGTTTGAACCTCCTTTCAAGTGCCAAATATTTTTGGTAGGAAGAAAAACGGAATTAGCATCTAAAGCATTAAGTCGTCTCATATTTTTCAGACCTTCATGTACATCTCCAAAATCAATCATGTACCAAATAAGCGGAAGAATCTGTTTCATTTACAACCAAACTTTGTTCCATCCTTCATAACTTTTGCATACGGTATCCAAATGCCACATCCTTAGGTGCGTTTGAACCTCCTTTCAAGTACCAAATATTTTTGGTAGGAAGAAAAACAAAATTAGCATCTAAAGCATTAAGCCGTCTCATATTTTTCAGACCTTTGTGTACATCTCCAAAATCAACCATGTATGCGGAAGAATCTGTTTCATTTACCACCAAACTTTGTTCCATCCTTCATAACTTTTGCATACGGTATCCAAACGCCGCGTGCCTGGGTGCGTTAGAACCCTCCTTTCAAGTGCCAACAAGAAAAAAATGTGAAAATTTGACCAGACTAATAATAATAACAACAACTAGGCACAGAAGCCAGAAGCCTTGTAACATTTAACACCAACTGTTTTGTGCCACAGTCCCCGGGAATGTCTGGATGCAAACAGATTTGCCAGACTATAATTATAATGCTGTACTGACTACTGAGTTGAGTAGGTATTCTGCCCCCTCCCTCTGCAGAACTGAAGTTCTCCCAATCCAAGCATGTGGAACTTTCAGTTGCAACTCCTGCTGACAGTAGAATTTTCAACGCTAAAAACCTCTCCAATTTTGAACTCACATGTGGGGACTCCTCTTACAACTGGAGGGTGCCAGATAGACTTTTTCTGGGGTGACAATCATATGCTATTGGTCATGATGAACTTTTTTTTTAATTTTGAAATGGAATGGTTTAAAAAAATGAAAGAGAAATCAATGGGCGCCTTTGTGGAGACAATTTGAGGGAAAGTGCAACTCCAAAAGGTCGCTTCCTTGGGTCGGCATTTGTGGCCTTTACAAGAAGTAACTTCATCTAAAATTAATCAATTAAATTGAGCATGGTTTTCATTATTATATTGAATTTTATAACATAAGGGTCTCATTGGAAATCAAAAGGAATTTTTGGATTTTCTTAGAATGCATTTTCTGGACATAGAACGAATAAACTATGAATATTCAAAGTGTTTGTAAATAGGTGTTTCTGAAATTGACAAACCCTCAACTCTTTGAGAATAGTGGGAGCACATTTTGGGCAAGAATATGTAGGGGGCAATTTTGGAAAGGGGCAAAATTAGGTACATTCAATAGCTTTGAGCATTGTGAAAAATTTGAAGTTTATTCATATGGAGTTTAAAAAATGCACCACGAGAAAATGTTGAATCCCTTTTCAACTACCAAATAACATGACCCACCAAACTTCTATAGTTCACTAGTAGAAACCATGCTTAACCCTTAAACATCAAGGCGGGCGTTTTGCGTCCGATGGATGACATAGAATCTCTCCATACATGTAGAACATAAGTGTAACTATTCATCCTCCAAATTTTGTGGGAAAAGGAAATATCTTCTATAGTAGCTTGTCTCCCAATGAGTGCTCTTTCATTTTTTTAAGCCAACAATTCACACGGTACTGAAACAAATGATTTCCACAGTGACATTGTGACCTTAAGTTTACACGAGCTTTGATCGCCATGTTTTTAAAAAAAATTTATAGTATAGGAGACAAAGCAAACATAAAATGGTTAACCTTTGTTTGGTGGGTGGGTGGGGCTTTTGCTCCCCTGAAATTAGGAGCCCCCCAATGTCAAGAATTACCCAGGATAAATGAATTACAACTTCTACAAAAAAGGCACCTACTCTGCAAAATGATGACCTCCCTAGAATGCATGTTGACTCTGTGAGTTCCCGGGGGTGATTGGCCGGGGCCAACTCACCAAACCCATCCCTTCAGGCCAACACTCAACAAAACTTACATTTGCCAAGATTATAACTGAATTCTCCCCCAGGCATCTTGGAGGACATTATACCTCCAATTGGGGGGAGGATATTGAGTGGCTTCAAAATGTTATGAAGGGGTCATACAAGCAATTAGCAATTAACAAGAACCAGGTCAATTTTACCCAACCTCGTATGCAATACGTTCCTCTGTTCAATCTTCTCACCAACAATAATCAATTTATTGTCTCCGATTGGAGTGAGCTAGTTTTCGCTTGGTGATTCCTTGCCGCGCGCACACCAATCGACTCTCCCAATGGAACGGGTCTAGATCGATGTTGCTGTTGTGATCGACTTGGAACCTCTGGATCGATCGCACGAACCCCTGATCGAAATCTTTCAGCGTGAACGATGGAGCTCGCTACAAAGGGTGCAGTGTTGCGCAGCTGATCATCTAATAACTTGATTATGGTAGAATTTTCTAGAGCAAGTGATTGTAAGAGGATTGTTCGAAAGCTGCGGCCGCGAAATGCATTGCGAAGTTCGATTCTATCTGGGGTCAGCTTCGAATTCCTCTGGTTTGTGAGCACAATTAATAGTATGAGCGTTACTGTACTGTACATGGCACCGTCACGACTCCATTACTGGGGTGGGGGTAGGTTGGGTTGATCCTTCCCCGGACGTTACTCACTTCGGTGGTTGTAATTTAGTGTTTCTTCTCCGTAAATGCACTGGAGCTTGCTCCGTTTGTTGACTCTGTCCTTTGGAGAGCAAGACTAAGGTAGGGACACCCAAATGTGCCACTGACCTTAAACCGCCATCTATAGTATATGTACATCTCCAAAATTAGCTCTGTAAGAAACACTTTCAGAACCAAACTTTGTTCCTTAATACTTTTGCATACAGTATCCAAACATGTTCTCTGGTGCGTTGGAACCTCCTTTCACTTGCCAACAAGAAGCATATGAAAAGTTGACTAGTCTTATAATAGCCTACTTGATGCTGCATCAGACTCTCTGGTTTTTGAATCCGAGTTTCTAAATCATATCTACAACCGCATTCACATTGGGCAACATGTTTGGGGTGTGGTTGGAGTGGACAAAGCCTCACAATCCGTCATTGCTCTTATGTTCCAAAAAAGAAGACTTTGTGGCAAATTAAAAATAGCATTGAGTTCCTCTGGCCTAAGGTAGTTACACCCAAATGTGCCACTGACCTTAGATGGCTATCTATACTATATGTACATCTCCAAAATTAGCTCTGTACGTGTGTGGAATAAATGCTTTTTTAGAGCCAAACTTTGTTCCTTAATAACTTTTGCATGCAGTTCCAAATGCCATGTTCTCTAGTGCATTAGAACCTCCTTTCACTTGCCAACAAGAACATATGAAAATTTGACCAGTCTAATAATAGAAAATAGGCTCAATAGTAGAAAATGGCGTTTTTGGGTGTACCTACCTTAATCGAATTCCATATTATTCAAGATGGTTTCAAATTCATATTTTTGGTGAAATCTCATCACCATCAAGTCCTCACAAATGGCCAGTTTTTAGTTTTTTTTACTTCTCTATTATTCATTTATCAAAAATCAAAACATCAAAATACAACTTTTTGAAGACATTTAGAATTGTAGGTAGTATAGGTATAATTCCTCTGAATCCAAAGGTTGATCTCATGTAAGTGGGCAAATCCATTTGCAATACATTCAAAACCTATACCAATAGGATTAATTCACATATACATTTATACATCCATTCAAACACATAATAATTCTTAAACAAATCTCTTCTATTAAGACAGGTGATTTGTTTTGTTTTGTTTGTTTGTTTGTTTTGTTTTGCTTTGTTTGTCACGTTGAGATCTCCCGGACCGTGCGTCCCCCGGTCGTGTGCTTGGTACTGTCGAAATGCCCTCGGTGAGGAGGGGTGCACCGGCTTGGTTTCGTGGCGTTCGGACGTACGGTGTGAAAGTTGTGCATTTTTGAGTTATTTTTGGTTTTAGAAAATTAAAAAATTACTTTTTCTTATATTTTGGTCGCGATCTTGGTACCGTCGGAAAGCCCTCGGCGAGGAGGGGTGCACGGGCTTTGTTTCGTGGCGTTCCGACTCACGGTGTGAAAGTTATGGATTTTTGAGTTGTTTTTGGTTCTAAAAAAATTAGAAAATTACTTTTACTTTTGTTTTGATTGTGGCAACGCCACAGGGCACTCTAGTATTTAATACATTAAGCAAGCTCAAGATTTGTTATAATTAAAAAGTATTGAAGCAATTTAAACTATACAATGTTACTTTGGGTTGAATGTACCCAATACCATTCAAATATTTTATTCCTTTTTAATTATTCCTATTTGTAAAACCATTGTAAACTCATTTATGAGAGAACATCTTCATTCCAACCTTGTAAAATGGCCAATCACAATACCAATGCAATAAATGGCACCTTTGGTTAATGAAAGAGTGCTTGTGTACTAGTTTAGTAGAGATATTCCTACTTATAAGTTTTCAATTAATAGGTTTCTTCTACTAAATCAATATGTACCTGTTATTGAAAAAACTATTTTAGAATATTTACCAAACAATCCTTGGTCTTTCTCAACCCTTAAACGATGTTGAGGCCAAAAAATATTCGACAGATGACTTGACTATTCACTATAGAAACAAAAAATGTATTGACAAGTCTAATAATTAGAGCATTTTGATGACTACCTCAATCGTGGGAGTGCGTCCTCGAAGAATTAACTTTTGGGTGCGGTCTCCAAATGATGCACTCTATTGTGCATTGAAATCTCTTTCCATTGTCCATATGTTTCCAAAAAAAACCCTCTCTTTTCATTTGGCCAGACTAATAACAAAATAATAATAAAAGATGAGCCCGGCACAAACATAACCGGTTATAGGTCTCCCTACCTTAATTGGAATTATCCAGAATTCCTCCACCTGACCCTTACCGGTATTAGATGGCTTTTCAGCTGCGAACTACTTTCACATCCCAGTGTAAACGCAACCCAGCAAACCTCGTCGCTCCCGCCAGAAGTCAAGAATGCCTTTTGTTTGCTGCCCCTCCCTTCCCGTGGCAACGCCTTGCCTGCTGGCACGCACGCTCCGTCGCAGGCGACGCCAGAAGCACAATCCCCCCGCCATCGCCATCGCCACGCTCGCCTCGGCTTTCAGTCCTTTGACCATCTACGCCTGTTCTGGGGTTGCCGCCACCCTTCTCGACGTAACCCACAAGACGAAAGAGGACCCGAGTGACAGCGCGGGCGGGATTCGCTTCTCGCCATTTGTTGCACCGTGGACGCTGCTCCTCCGTCGCTGTCGAGTTTCGAGACTAGAAGCAGATTTTGCACGATCCTCGAAAGCACTCTGGTACGTTGAGTTCGCCGATGGCTCCATCACTCTGTTTTTGAGAAGCGTCTTCTGCATTATTTAGGTCTTCTTGGTTTGGTTGGGAGCGAGGAGTAAGGAGTGGCACAGAGACTGGGAACACTCAGCCTCCGGGGCAGCAGTCGCATTGACATGGCCGTTGCGCAATGGCTTCCAGCAGGATGAGTCGGGAGCTTCAAAAATGTGGCGTGGATTTTGATGCATAAGTCGGTGGCGTAGAACCAGGAAAAAGGGGAGGCGCTGGCTGGGCCTCGTGCGAGAGGAAGGACATCAACTCGTCTTCGAAAACTGAGTGGAACGAAACAAAGAGACTTGCTGACCGGGGAGAGTAGCGTGTTGCCAGGGGACGTTGCTGCCATGGCCATGTCGAAGAGGTGCTGGGGGGTTTGTGGACAGGGGCGATGGAGCGCAGCTAGGGGCGTCGACGGCATGGCGTCTTCGGGGTGATCCGGCAGAGGACAGAGAGAGAGAAAGACGGGGGGTTGATTTTCCGAGGTTGAGGGTTGGCATTTGGGGTTTCCAGGGTAGCATGCAGAAGAATGGGTGTGTCGGTGTCGGCATTGGAGGTTCGGTGCATGCATGCTGTGGTTGTGGATTGTTGCGTGAGCCGGCGCGGAGCGTTGCCTCCTGATGCGGGCGACAGTAAGTTTTGGAGTCGGTCCTGAGCGGCAGCAGACTCTCGGGTTGAGATTAGGGTTTCGCGTGGAGGTGGCCAGGCAGGGTGTTTATTCTTGGTCTTTCGGCGGATGATCGGGAAGGTGGGAATCTGAAGCGAGGGCCCAAGAGGTGAGCCAATGTGAGCGCCTCGTGAGTTGGAATTGGTTTGGAAGGTTGAGAGCGAGGCGGAGAGGAGTCCGCCATGGCGCAGCTTTCGGGTTTGGAGCTGTCCGCTTACGACAAGAGTCCCGTGCACGCGGCCGTGGCGCTTCGTGACCACGAGAGCCTGCAGCGCCTCCTGTCTCGTCTGCCGCGTCCGGCGAAGGCCGGCGAGGTTACGACAGAGTCGGAGTCGATCTGTGCGGAGGATCGCGCGGACGAGATTTCGAAGGTGATCGACCGTCGGGACGTTCCGGGTCGCGAGACGCCTTTGCACTTGGCGGTGCGTCTGGGCGACGGGGACGCGGTGGAGCTTTTGATGAGCGCGGGCGCGGACTGGAGCCTCCAGAACGAGCAGGGTTGGAGCGCGCTGCAGGAGGCTGTGTGCGCGCGCGAGGAGGGCATCGCGGCGATCATCACGCGTCACTACCAGCCGATGGCTTGGGCGAAGTGGTGCCGTCGTCTTCCTCGTCTTTCTGCGACGATGCACCGTATGCGCGACTTCTACATGGAGATCTCTTTCCACTTCGAGAGCTCCGTGATCCCTTTCATCGGTCGCATCGCTCCGTCGGACACGTACCGCATTTGGAAGCGCGGTTCTAATTTGCGCGCGGACATGACTTTGGCGGGCTTCGACGGTTTCCGTATCCACCGTTCGGACCAGAGTTTTTTGTTTTTGGGCGACGGCAGCGAGGACGGTACGCTGCCTGCGGGCACTTTGTGCGTTTTGACTCACAAGGACAAGGAGGTGGCTAACGCGTTGGAGGGCGCTGGCGTGCAGCCTTCGGAGGCGGAGATCGCGCAGGAGGTGGCCGCGATGTCCCGCACCAACATGTACAGGCCAGGTTCGCTGGAGTCCTTGTTTTTTTTTTCCTTTTTCCGTCTGGAGCCTGGTCCCTGTTGAATTCATAATTGGTGCAAGCTGGTCACGCATGGGAGTGACTCCATGATCTTGAGTCCCCATCTGTATGATGGGGTAGGAGGTTTGTGCGATTTGTGTCCGTTGTAGATGTTTGGAGTGTGCCTGGTGGTGTCGAAGCATTGTAATGATGAGTTGCAAACTTCTTGTTGTGTTTGAAGAGTGCTGAATAGTATATGTGTGGGACTGCAGGTATTGATGTGACGGAGGCCGAGCTGATCGCTCAGACCTCGTGGAGGCGTCAAGAGAAGACGGAAATGGTGGGCGCATGGAAGGCCAAAGTGTATGACATGCACCACGTTCAGGTTAGTTATAGTAGACTTGCTTTGGACTTCGCAACCCTTGCCTGATTTGGGTGAGCAGAGTTGCAAATGTGTTTGATGATTTTGGAAGTTCTCACATTTATCGTTGCTTGCGTTTACACCTTTTACATGGAAATGGAGCGCGAGTCATGTATATCAAGTAATTGATTGATGAATATGTGAGCTCTCTCGTGAACTAAAGGAATTTCCCGTTCCCCGTATATTCATCGCTGTTCATTGTGGTCAGTTGTCTTGCCTTTGGCCTTAGGTTAGGTTTCACGGTTTATGAATCGTTTTCTGAACTCTAGTGTTCGTGAATGACCCGACTGGGTTACATCGATTGCTGGGAGTGGTTTCTTGTTCTTATATCAGTGACTGGATTTGAATACTTTTCTTTGCAGGTGAGCGTCAGGTCTAGGAGAGTTCCAGGAGCTCTCACGGACGAGGAGCTGTTTGCTGCGGACAGCGACAGAGTAGACACAGAGCCAGACGATGATTACAGCAGCTTGCTCACCAAAGAAGAGAAGGAGCAGCTGGACAACGTCCTCAAGGCGGAGCATGTAGATGCAGAGGAGCACACATGCAGTGCAGGTAGGCCGGATCATCCTGAGTTGCAGAATGGCAACGTGGAAGAATTGATGAACGAGCTCTACTTGGACGATGGTTTGTTTCCAGACGATGACTCCGACTCTCATCTCAGACGATCCCCACAGGAGAATGGGAACACTGAGCTTCCTGGCTCTTCTTCAAAAGAGGAGAAGAAGAGTCGGTGGTACGCGTGGGGCAAGAAGAGTGGGAAGCGGGATGGGGCTTCGAAGAGGCTGGAGTCGTCCTCGTGGTCAGTGGTGAAGACGAGTGATGTGCTGAGTGACAAGGGGTCCGATTCGGGGAACTCAAGTTCGGCGGAGACCACAAGGAAAGGGAACCAGAGGGAAGCAAATGGATTGCCTCCTGTAGACTCCCAAATGAAGGTGGTGAGGCACCGGAAGTCCGTGGACGGGCGAAGGTCCGTAGACAGTCAGCTGGCTGCGTACGAGCCCCGAGCGATGGTTGATCGGCGACCGTCAAACGTGGACGACCTGCTGTCCGCGAATGCCAAAGGGAAGGCGAAGGAGATGAAGAGCGGGAGGAACAGCGCAAGCGCCCGAGAGCTCCTGAAAAGCAAGTCGTCGTCCCGGCGTGGCGGTGGTGCTCCAGCGAAGCCAGCCGAAGGCACATCCGAGAGCGAGTACAAGAAGGGTCTGAGGCCCATCTTGTGGCTGACCCCCGACTTCCCATTGAAAACAGAAGAGTTGTTGCCGCTGCTGGACATTTTGGCGAACAAGGTGAAGGCCGTTCGGCGTTTGCGGGAGTTGCTGACCACCAAGTTGCCTGCGGGCACCTTTCCTGTGAAGGTATGTTTCGGTTGTAGACCCAGTTGTTGCACATCTCCTATGTTGTTGCATGTCCCAGTTTTTGCATGTCCAATTGTCTGTTGTGGAGGATACTGTGTGACTTTGTTATTGTTTCGGTATGCAGGTGGCGATCCCCGTGGTGCCCACCATCCGAGTGGTGGTGACGTTCACGAAGTTCGAGGAGCTGAAGCCGACGGAAGAGTTCTCGACGCCGTTGTCGAGTCCTCGGCATTTCCAGGATGCGAAGTCCGAGCCGGAGTCTGCCGCGCCTGCCGCGCCTGCATCGCAAGTATCTTGGTTGTCTTGGATGCGAGGTGGCAGTGCCGGCGGCGGGGGCAAGGGCGGGGCCGCAGTGAGCAGCTTCGAGGAGGATCAGGCGGAGGACGAGTTGGATCCGTTCCTGATCCCCGCCAGCTATCGGTGGGTGGACATGGAGGAGAAGAAGCGTCGGATGCGTGAGAAGCGGGGCAAGAGCAAGAGCAAGGCGGCCAAGAAGCCGCCGTTGCCCCGGCCCCCGTCCTCACACGACGTGATGACAAACACCAGTGCCTTGTAGCTCCAGGCATTGGGTTCTAGTTTCTCTCTGCACTTGCACTTGTTGGAGGGCTTGCACACTATTTGAGCCAATGTAGATAGTCATTTATTTTTCCTAATTTATTTTGAGGCTTCGTGTTAGCGTTTGATCAAGCAGTCTGTTTTGTTCATTTCTGATTGTATGTTCGATGGAAAAATATGGATCGTCTTTGCCTCACGGAGTGTTTTTATGGCTTGCGCGTTTGTTTATTGAATTTGAAGTTTTGCCGCACCGGTCTTGGATACGACCTATTGGTGTGCATGCGATCCGTAGTGTTTGAGGAAGTAGCTGGTTACGTCACGGATGTGATTGGTTGAGTGCTTGGAGGCCTGTTGAATTTATGAATCGAGATGGTTGTTGAACTTTACCCTCTCTAAGAAAATTGAAGACGGTTTGATTTGGGGGATATGAAGCTCTTGGGAGTGAGGGAGGATTGGGTTTTGATTTATGACTCTTTCATCCCACCGAGAACGTGCCGTTGGACATCGAAAGTTATAAGAGAGGGTTGTGGTAATTTTTCTCGTGGTTTAAGAATCTAGTGAAGACTGAGTACGCTAATCGTAATGATGTTGGCTACACTTGCCAGAGTACTAAGGTAGCGAGAATTCTTAGTGTATATATATGTAACTTTTTGTGGTTGAATTTGCTTGTGTTTGCAGAAAGCTTTGGGAGCTTCAGTCGTAATGGTGGGTTTCTTCGAGCTTCTGTATACGATGTCCTTGCACGTGTGCTGTTTTGGGCGAGAAATGTGAGGGCAACCCCGTGGTTTTTGTTCAGTGCTTGTGTTGGTTATTGAACATTGAATGAAAAGTTCCTTGAATTTCAGATGTGTCAATAAAATTTGTATGTGCGAGTTATGCATTTCAACCTAGCATTTTTGGGTTTAAGAACAGCTAATGGAGTGTTACAGGTCTAAATGTCATTAACGTACAGAATTCTCAAGCATACAATCTTGAAGTGTACAAGTTGTAGATGACGTGAATCAAATTTGGAGTCATTTGGCCATGCAAATTGCAAGATTATAATGTTTTAGTGCTGAAGAAGGACGATGGAATTTTCCTAGCAACACATTAGATGTGAAATTTGATTTGTAAATCTACTCAAATGAAAAAACCTGTAAACTATGAAGTGCTTCAAAACTAATGTACAAACACATTCGTGATAGAAAATATCATTCAATTGACTTTGTGAAATCCCTTTGAAGTGTTAAAAAGTAGCAAAGAAGACATCTAAGGATGAACCTTCTTTTAGTGAGATGTTTCTATGACACTCGTAACTTCTTGGATTGATATGAAATTTTAACTACACAAACTAGAATAGTATATGCAACCTTTCCAAAATTTTATTGGAAATGAATACCACCTATGAAGAAGAAATAGGTTGTCGAAGTTCACTATAATCTATATTTTGAATTTCAAATGGTTCTCAACATTCAAAACAACTTTAATTGACATCAAAATTTTACCTCAATAATTAGACTTCAAGGGGAATATATATATATATATATATATATATATATATATATATATATATATATATATATATATATATATATATATATATATATATATATAATTTTATTTTATTTATATATTTATATTTATATTTATATTGAAAACAAACATTGGATGAAGGAAGTACAAGCCCTTGAAGTTTCAACCATCAAAATTTAGCTTAGTGAACTAAAATTGAATTGTGAACTTCAAATGACTCCTCCAAAATCAATACATGTTGGATTAATCTCAAAAAATATATCACACAAACTAGAAGAGAGAGTGTAGATTTTCTTTAGTAAATTTAGACATTAGATGCAAAAGTTGTATCAATCCAAGAAGTTCAAATTATCCGGGCTTGATCAAACTTCAATAGATCTCAATGATGACACATATTACAAAATTTTGATATTTTCCATATGTAGTAAAAGATCTCTAAAATTTAATCTCTTTTTTCATAATTAAAAAAATCAAATTGAATTTTTTATGATTCATTAAAAAAAATTCTTTGTAAAAATCACAACAATTACAAAATATATCTAAAAATAGTATGAATTTAAAGAAAAAATGGAAATGGTAGTGACAAAAATCATGGTATAATTGGTGTACTCTTTGCACTTACACCAAGAGAAGTTTGCAAGAAAACTTCAAAAGTAGTATGTTTTGAGTTTTCAAGATGCTATGGCTTTAGTATTACAAATATTATAGTTTTAACAATTTTGAAAAAAATTAAAAAGTAGATTCTTGAAATCAGATTTTCTTAATTAAGCTTCAAAACACTTAGAATGAAAAACTATGTGAAGAATTAGGATTTGACTTTCAAAATGCCCATTGGACTTGCAAGATCCATTAAATGGGTTAACCTCATCAAATGTGAATTATAGTAGAACCACTCATTCCCAACTAAGGATCCATACTTGACCTGTAGGAGGCAACTATTTCCAACCAAAGCTTGGAATGTGATTTTTTTTCCTTTCTAAGGTTGGGACCAATAACGTCATGACACATGTTATGATGTAGTGAGCATGAAAGTAGTTTTGGAATGATTGGAATTGAAAAAGTCTTTATGTTGGGTATGGCTTTAGGCCAACTTTTGGCTTTCAAAACTCATAGTAATTTGAATTCAAGGAAAAAATTCACGAAAAATTGGCAATGCCCATCATTTCTGCGGGCAATAAATTTACATTGCCTTCTACTATTCCAAAACATGTGTGGAATTGCTCAACCCCTAAATGTCCAAGACCTTTTTTTAATCTTCTAGGAATTTGCTCTAAATTGAACAAAAAGCCAACATTTTGGTAAGTTGTCTCAAATTTTTTAAAATTCTAACCGTACAAATTCAAACTAGACATGTTAGAAATCACATATAAAAAGAGAACACAAAGAATATCACATATAGATTGAAAGATTATAATGTTTGAACATGAGGGTGTCAAAACTGTGAAAGTGATTAGAAGTCTTTTAATTTCCTTTTCACATGTCAAATCTAAAAAGTTGGTCACCCAAAAAATATGAGATAAAGGGCCTAACATGTATAACCCCAATCAATTTACGGCTTTTCAAAATGTACTCTATAATTTTTTTAAATTAGTGTATTTGAGGCTCATTTCCAAAAGCTCTCAACACTATAGAAAGTCAAGATTGCAATGGATATCCTTGTCAAAAATCTTGAATAGAAAAATCTTAATCAATCATTTTCAAAATCAGATTTTTGATTCTAAAACTAAGCTTCATAGAATTTTTTTCAAAAATACAAACTAATTAAAAAGAACAACTTGGTTAGGTTTTATTTCACTTCAAAGTATTGTTAACACCAAAATTTGGTGCCTTGGGCAGTTAGGGATTAAGTGATCAACTATGGATGGTTCTACCATAAGTTAAGAATTGGGAATTTGGGACCCCACAGAAACGCAATCAGTACATAATTTTGACTGAAGTACAAATACATTACAGCTAGGGATGACCCACTTGAGCTCCCAATCCATGGGGATGTTAAACCTTGCCCACAAAATGGGCCCAGCAGGTTGGATTTACCCTTTGGGAAAATGTAGGAATTTCTTTTATTTTTCACATAATTTTTTTTTCCAAATTTTGAATTCATGTTTGCAATCAGAGACCCCAAATTATTCTGGAGAAGTTTAAAACATACCCGAGACACACCTCAAAATACGAGGCATGTTTTTACTTTTATCCTAGAGAATCTCAAATTATCCTATTGGCCTACTTTGTGGACAAGATTTAGTATCCTATCCAATCCACCTCTGACATGACATTATTAACCTTCCTTGGGGGGGACCCTTTTGCTCCCCAAAAATCAGGAGCCCTCAACAATAGCCTTACCAATGACATACCCAGCTCTGACAACTTGGTGCTACATCACCTCTACCCAACCAATGACTTGTGCAGCATTATAACTAAACTCTCCCCCTAGGTATATAGGAGGGAATTATACCTCCACTTGGGGGGGACGAAACCAAGCTGGTTAGCAATGTTATGGAGCTCCCGTGTTCGCAACCTATCTAATGGAGTCACCTATTGGTAGGGTCAAACAACACATCAACCTTAGAAAGATGTGTACCTCTATGACCAAGGTAGTCACCAAAACTCTCTTATTATTGTACCAATAGCTGCATTCACTTTTTCTATAGCCAACAATGAAGTCATCCAGTGGACCATTGTAGTTTGCAATGTCCTTAATTAGGGTTAAGGTCAAAAGACCTATGGTGGACACTTAGGAAATGATCACAATCAATATGGAGTATGTGACAATCAGTAATGGAGTGATTAGTAACCTCGTTAGGAACTTCCAGATTTTCAATGTAAAATATAATTGTAGGAAGTGCCTTTTTCTGGCCTTTTGTGTTAGAAAATATTGTAATTGCTTTAGAGCATCTTCAATGTAAATGATAAGTGATCACTTTGTAATAGTGCTTTGATGGATGACAACAAAAATGTTGATCCAATGTAGTCTACAAGAGGCTCAACAATTTGAAGGGCTTTCCAATTTCTTACAAGCACAACATTTTCTTTTGTTTATATTGTGCCCTGTAAGTAACAAAGCCTTTGATATGTAATCATCCCAACATCTTCTAACTAACGAGGGAGCAAAAGAAGCATGTTGAGTTTAGTAAATGTCCCAAAACAAGTATCTTGTAATTAGAAAATGGAAAGTGTTAGATGGTTTAGGGATTTAAGTTAGTTAGTTAGTTTTTTCATTTTTTATGAAGTATCAAAGTGGCGGTATTAAATGTTATAGTGGTGCTCCAAATTTCAACATTGATCCTTATATTGAATAGAAGATATCATATTAGTACATATCACATATCCATAATTTTGTTTTCATCCACAACTTGGCAATTTCATCCAAGATTTTCTTTTAATTTGAAGTTTTTTTAGCAATTTTCTGCTTAAAATTTGAGCGATGGCATGAGGAAAAATTCCTAATTTTGCCCATGAAGGGTTGTTTTACCTTATTTTGGATAAGTTGTGCAACCCTAAAAATTTATTGGAAATGCAAAATGTCTATTGGATGACTTCACCTAAGTTTGAAGGATGGAAAAAAAATTTCATCCACCTAAAAGAAAGAAGTACAAATTTAGTGAATAGTATTGCAAATGCCCTTTTTATAGTATTATTGACTTATTCGAAGAAGATGTTTAATCCACAGATTATCCTTGTAGTGTATTTTGGCCATTTCTTGCTATTTACGATTGATGTGAATTCTAGACATAAAAATGATTTTTTTATTTGGGTTCAATTAATGAAATGAAGTTTATCAACTGTAGTTTCTACTCCAATTGGAAATTTTGAAAAAATCATAAATTTCAATATTTTATAGCAATATGAACTTTGGGCTTATAACCATGGTTTGCTAACTTTCCAATTTTTGAATGACAATAGTTTTGGTTTATATCATGATGTTATACACTATGATATACATTTGTGGTAAATTTCAAATTTTTGAGTATATTTTGTATTTGAATGAATTTTCTTCATTTTTTTCTTCAAAAATTTACAGAAATTTCAAAATTTTCACAAAAAATTTGAAAATTTAATGGCTTGTTGTAGTTGTATGATTTTCATCTTTGAAAACCCTTAAAGGATGCAAGCCACCATGACCAAGGTAGTCATCAAAATGCTTCAATTATTGGACCAATTGGGTTTTGATGCAGTTCTTTGTGTTAAATCATCCATTGGCCACTTTTTGGGTCTCAACGACCTTTAAGGGTTAATTGCAAAATGATAGCAAATAGAGTGATGGACAGCGGGACTTGAAACTAATGGTTGTGGGCCTAGTTATAGGTCCCCCTTTACATGGTAAATCATTTTCATCTTATATGTGAAGGTCTAATTTGGCACTCAAGTGTAGAAATTGAATTTCCATGCCAAATTCTCAAGGGTCCTTGTGTCCATAGAATCATCCAATTCTTATCATTCAAGAACTACTTTCTTGCTCATTACTTTTTACTTTCCTACTCACTACTTTGGGACATATGTCATAACTTTACTAGTCCCAACCTTCAAAAAGAGTAAAAAACACATTCCAAGCTTTGGTTGGAAATTTGTTCTAACCTTGATTAGAAGTAACTATACCCTAAAAGTTGGGTATAAGTCTCTAGTTGGGAATGGATGGTCATGCCTTTGGAAAAAAATTCAAAAAACTTTGGACTAAAAAAAGTTGTAAAGCCAAGTTAAATTTTATATCCGAAAATCCATTTGATATTTTTAGCCTCCAGTCAAAAGTTATGGACAAATTTTAGAGAGGGGTTGGAAATGGGACATTTTCTTTTACATTTTCAAACATCCTCTCTAAATTTTGTCCATAACTTTTGATCAGAGACTTGAAATTTCAATTCTATTTTTGGAGATGAAATTTAGATTGAATTAACAACTTTTTTAGTCCAAAGTTTTTTGAAAAAAGTTATTCTCTTATGACTAAATGAGGTTTGAAATTTTACATCAAACAAAGTTTTTACATTTTGACAATGAGTAGTCAAGCTCTCATTTTCTAATTATCTCATACCCTTTGAGGATTCACGGTAGATAATTGATTTCAATATGAAAATGACATTTCCACAAATGTCATTGAAGCAATTTTTTCATTGGGCCATCAAAATCATTTATTGTTGGCAAAGGGTTAAATGACATTGGGATTTTGATTTAAAGGGTTCTCAATATTTTCAGCAAATCATCTTATCATTTCTTTGTTGATTTGTTTGGCTAGTCTCAGATTTAGCAAAAATAATAGTGTACACCATAAATCTACTACCACGATATAGGACACTAAATCTTTCCTATGAAGTGGGACAAGTAGGGTGAAAATGTAGAAATTTCACCTTGAGAAAAAAATGCAAGAATTTTATCTTAGGAAAAAATACAAGATTTTTTTTTTTTTTTTTTTTTTTCAATTAGAGACCCCAAAGCAGCTAGGAGTGGTATAGAACATATCCTAAACACAGCACAAAAGAAGGGGCAAGATTTTACTTCTACCTCCAAGAACTTACGTTTTCACCCCGCTTGTCCCACTTTGTAGGACAGATTTAGTGTCCTGCTGCCACAATCCTAGCATCCAGTATGGATGGCTTAGTACTTTCAATTCTCCATATGAATGTTTTTTTGTGGATGAAGCTTCCAGAGAGGGAAAGACAGCCTCTATGAAGGCCAAGGGTGGGCTTCCATGTGGAGTCGGGGGCTGGTGGAGCCTGCTGCTGATCGTCAATCAAATGGATGTTCCTAAAAAATGGGGAAGCCCATTTGACCAATGTTCGGCAGACTCCACCTGCCCTTGACTCCACATGGAAGCCCGCCCTAAAAAAGTACTGAATGTTCAGTTATGAATAGCTTGCATTGATGGGACAAAAGATGAAACATTTGAAAAAATGATGTGCACAGTCAGAGTCCCCAAAAAATATATATATTTGTAGCGCTTTTCAGCTGCAGAAGTTCCACGTAAGCTCCGAAGGGAACGGGATGGGAACGCGAAGTTGAGAACAGGAGGCGAACATGCATGCACCTGGTCGGGAAACCCGAGGCGGCCTTTGAAACGGCGAAGCCGCAGCACGCCCAACACCAACACAGCGAGCAAGTCGACGGACGCGCTGCTGCTGCTGCTGCTTAAGCTTAAGCTTAAGCTTATATCTTCGTCATTGCAGCAACTCTCCAATTCCTGTCTTCCTATTCTCGGTATGTAATTCCTGCTCTGTCCTCCTCCTCCTCGTCCTCCCTTGGCTTTGCTGCACTTGCAGCCTCTCTTGCTCTCGCTCTCGTCTGCACATTGCCTTGGCCAGTTAAGTTCCTTTCGGCTCTCTGTCCCGGCCTCTCACAGTCCTCGCATTCAATTCCTATTCGAACTGCTGCGTCCCTTCTTTTCGATTCTGTGCGGGACTGCGCACCAGCTTGTTCGCTAGCTGTTCACGTTTCGCTTCCCATCTTCATCTCTCTCGAGAGTTTCTTTCACAATCGCTAGCTCAGGAGTAGACTGGTTAAGTACTGGTGGCTCGTGACGCGTCTTGGACGATTCTTTTGCCCCTTATTTTCTCTTGGGAGTGACTTCCTTTGAGGGCAGCTAGAACGTTTTCGAGGTCAATCTGCTCTTCTGGAATTGCTTCGATCGGGATTTCGATTATTCCTTCTCAGTCAATTCAATTCAGCCTCAGGGACATGCCACTCAACCGAACAGAGCGATTTCTGCTTCGTTTCTGTCCTTGTCGTGTTTCTGGGTGCGAGAGAGGGCATTGTTGCTGGAACGTCGTTGGGTCGCCTTGTTGAGAGCTCGCTAGTACGTACTGGCTGCCGTATCACTCTCTTCAGTGCAAATGGACGGTGTGGAGATGAAGCCCAGCTTATCCTTGGGATTGGTTCAAATGATGCAGCAATCGGTGCACCATCAGCAGATGAGCCCAGGAGGTCAATTCATCAGCCTTCAACCACCTCTGTCGAATGGAAGTTCTTTGAGTGATGATCCTATCCAGGTTTGGGCCGGTTACTTGGATTTTGTTATTTAGAATTTTGTTGTGCGTTAGTTAATGCCTTACGCGATTAATTGCCAGCAGGGAGGACCGGTTATGCAAATAGGTGCGAGAGATGGAAAATCATCTCTTGAAACTTCTTGCATGACCGTCTCTTCCTGCAGGTTAAGTCATGTAAAGAATTCAAATATGTATGTAGATAGCCCATTTGTAGCGATCGACAGTGAATTCATGACGTATGGAAATACGTACTCTGAAAACTGGGATATTAGGCGCAGTGCCCTTGGAATGCTCATACTTACTTCGTTCCCTACATGTGCAAGGGCTAGATCGTATCTTACATGGAACAGTTGTGTAGTGTCTGGTCTTTCTTTGTGCATAATCATATGTGGCTTAGTTAGCATACGAGAGTATTCTGTGACCATCTCATGAGACGGATATGTCATTGTCCCCGAAGCTCAGGTTGACGCTATTCAGAACGAGGTGTCGTCATCCTGATTGTTGACCAGGAGGCTTAGTTTTCTTTTTCGAAGTTAGCCTGGGGGATCATCGGTTATGTTCAGTTTCACTTTGAATGGCGTGTTTCTGATTTTTGAATGGATGGTCATGGTACAGGTAGAGACGGCCATGCAAATCACTTCTAGAGATGGTACTCAACTTTTTCTACTCAACAGCGGTGGTGGCTCGATTGGACTTTCCCCTGTTTGCAACACTCAAAGCCTGAACAGAAAGGGCTCACCTTTACGAAGTGGTCAGTTTCGGACGCCCTCGTTTTCTATCGACCAAGGCATGGCTGGGCGAAATCCTTCTTCATCTGGAGGCCATCCACCTCAGGTCACTTACCAGCAGTTTGCTCGACCTGGTTCGCAGTCAGCTGTCCATCCAGCATCTCATGGCGCTTTCCGGGCTATTGTTTCATCGGAGCACAATCAAAACGGACTACCCAGGCCGCTGCCGAACCATCCGTCGAGTCTGACTCCCAGAATGGGGGCGAGCCACAACAGTTTCCAGGCCCAGGATTGTGGAGGCCGGAAACGAGCGGTGCGGGACTGGGGCAACAGACCTCTGGCGGAGGTGGATCCCGATCTGTGGGAAATCATGGAGAACGAGAAGAGTCGGCAATGGAGAGGAATTGAATTGATTGCATCTGAAAATTTTACTTCGCTGGCTGTGTTTGAGGCTCTGGGAAGCCACCTCACGAACAAGTACTCGGAAGGACTTCCCGGCACCAGGTACTACAAGGGGAATGAGCACATCGACCAGATTGAGTCCCTTTGTATTTCAAGGGCTCTGGCCGCTTTCCAGCTCGACCCTGAGAAATGGGGCGTGAATGTGCAGCCCTATTCATGTTCGTCGGCCAATTTTGCTGTGTACACTGCACTGTTGCAGCCCCATGACCGAATCATGGGCTTGGACGTCTTATCTGGAGGCCATGTCAGTCACGGGTATCATACGCACAGCGGCAAAAAGATCCCCGCTGCATCGATCTACTTCCAAACTCTACCGTTCAAGGTTCATCCGGAAACAGGACTGATTGATTACGAGAAAATGGAGGAGATTGCTTTGCTTTATCGCCCGAAGATTCTGATATGTGGAGGAAGCTCATACCCTCGAGAATGGAATTATGCTCGATTTCGTCAAGTTGCTGACAAGATCAACGCTGTTCTTATGTGTGACATGGCACACATTAGTGGACTGGTTGCAGCTCGCGAGTGTCTGAGCCCATTTGATTATTGTGACGTGGTGACCACTACCACGCACAAGTCACTTCGTGGTCCCCGTGGTGGTATGGTCTTTTTCCGGAGGGGTTGGAAGTCCCCCAACAAGCCAGCTGATGGCCAGTATTCCTTCGAGAAGGAGATCAACATTGCAGTGCACCCGACCATACAAGGAGGCCCACACAACAATCACATAGCAGCTCTAGCAGCAGCACTGAAGCAAGCCAGCTCGGCAGAATACAAGCAATATATCCAACAAGTGAAGAAGAATGCCCAATCTCTTGCTGAAGGATTGAAGCGCCGCGGTTCCAAGCTGGTCACAGACGGGACGGACAATCATCTGATGCTCTGGGACCTTCGTCCGTCTGGCATCTCCAGCAGTCTTTTTGAGGAAGTCTGTGAAGCGTGCCACATTACGGTGAACAAGAATGCCGTCTATGGCGACAGCAGCTCGTTTCAACCGGGTGGTGTGAGACTTGGAACTCCAGCCATGACGTCACGAGGCTGTGACGAAGGGGATTTCGACACAATTGCAGATTTTCTTCACAGGGCGATGCAAATCACGGCCGCTCTGCAGAAAGAGAATCCGAAACAGTCGCGGCGAATCATAAGAAATAACTCTGACATCCAGGCTCTGAGGACCAAGGTGGAAGAATTCGCCACTTCATTTGAAATGCCTGGATTTGAAGTGTCCTCGTTGAAGCAACAGAGTGCTTGAATTCTATCAGTGGAGCGATGTGAAGGACCTCTACGGAGGCAAACCTAGGATACATCTCAATCTTCAATTTCTGGATCAAGAGCGTTTCCACTACGTTTATCATGGTAAGTGCTTAATATCAAGCATTCCATTTATTTGTCATTATCTGTCAAATCTGTTGCATTTTATTCTTGAACGAAAATAGTAGTCATAACTGCTGATATTTTATTAGCTACTACTTCTTGTGTGTTATATTAACCAGTATCCTTTAAATGTGAGTAGCTCCTACTTGTTACTGATGTTTTTTTTTGTTTTTTTTCCTTGAAACACATGGACAAATTCCATTGATAAAGGAAAAAGTACACAGAGCCTTGTTACTGATGGTTCATTATATGTTCCGAGTGCAGGTTACAGTGGGACGTCCCAGCTCAGTGCGGGTGTGAAGGTGCTGGAGGTATAAATCAGCGTAGAATTAACAAATTGTGCAGAAATTTCAAGGACTTCCAACGATGTGATTGTCTGACAACTCTTCCTCCTTGTAGAGCTGTGTTGTAGGTAGCTTCTGGATTCAGACAGGTTTTGATGATTTTCATGCAAGCGCACAGTCACAACTCAGATTTCCATTAATCCGCAGTCAATATTTCTTTGTTGTTATAGATGCGTCTGAACTTACACTTCTAAAAATAGAGGAGTGTCATCTTGAAACTGTTTCCATGGTGTAAATGTTTATGACAAATTGTGCTACTCAAGAGACAATTCAGAGACTTTTATATTGATGAATGTTATATTGAAAGTTCAATGCACATCATGTTCCACATACAGAACAACCTCTGATGGAGAATTGAGTTGAAAATCCTCTCCATTGTCCACCAATTTTCAGAAGCAATCAATTCAATTGCGGCGGACAGTGGAGAAGTATTCAATTGATTGCTTCTTAAATATTCATCTCGAAGATCTTGAATTAGCCTTGTATGAGAGTGGAAAAATTTTAGACACTTTGACTAGGTAGATTGTAAGATACTAGTAATCAAATTGAAAAGAAATGTTTTTCTTGCACCTTGCTTTACTGGGTTTTGAGACTTTGAATCCCCTTGATTGATTTTTTTTTTTTCATCACAAAGTTTTGAGGCTTAAATCTACATTTGTGGAGGATTGAGTTGAAAATCTATGATTTAAAGTTTTTTAATTTTAAACCTTTCATCCTCAAGGAAATTGGTAAGTAGAAGAAGAACAATGTGATTGTGAGGCTCTTTCTACTTCCCCACTCCGACCAAATCCTAATGGCATTGTGCACTGTGAATACAATTGTAGATAGGATTTGCAAACTTGGATTCATGCACTAGAATCAATGCCATAGTTTCTATTCGAAGTACACAACCAATAATAACAATGTAACCATGAGGCTTTGTTGGACCCCACATCCCCACTCCAACCAAATCGTAACCTTTTTGTGCAATGTGTGTGATTGTAGATAGGATTTGCAAGCTTAGTTTGAAGAAACTAGAATTATTGCCATAGTCTTTGTCCAAAGGACACAACCAACAAGAATGATGGGACCATGAGGCTTTCTTAAACCCCACATCCCTTCTTTAGCCAAATCCTAACCTCATTGTGTAGTGCAAATGTGGTTATAGATAGGATTTGCTTCAGAAACCAAAATTGGTGCCATAATCTTTGTCCAGAGGATACAACCAATAAATTGTTGATAGATCTAAAGTGTAATTAAAATATGTCAAATCAAATTGTGAGATAGTTTAAATAAGTAATTTGTATGTTGTGGATATTTTTGTTTTGAAAATTTGTGAAAATTGAATAAAAAAACAAAATCCTATAGGTTGGTTCTTTTAAAGAAGGTGCTTCAATTTTCAATACATATGATTTTTCTAAAATTATGAACTCTTTGTAACTTTTACATGACAAATCCAAATGGAATGAATTAAACCTTTCTAAATAGACAAAATTATGCTCTATAAGGGGGAAAAAAATTTAACTTTTGAATTTTTGCAAGGGTTGTTTTGTTCCTTGATATGAATATTTTTTGTTTAAAAAGGCATAATTTTTTTCTCCCAAATACCAAATGTAACAAAATTTATATTCTTAAAAAGCTAGTGCATTCTATTACCTTTTTAAAATGTTCCAAAAGATTGGCATCATATTAATCTACCTTTAATCTTCTTCTTGATTTCCTCCATCAATATAGTTTGTGATACATAATGTTGGATTTCATCTATAGTGGTGGAAGATGTTGGTTGTTTACAAAATGTGTACTTTACACAAGAAAAAAACATTTTCTTAGATAAGGATTTTCATTAATTCCTAAAGGACTAGCTTGTTGAATTTGGCAACATAGCAATTTTGGGTATGTACATGTGATTGGAGATTTCCATGTTTTTGGCCCAAACTTTAATAGAAGGTGTACACAAGGAACATCTTTCATGTACACTAAAATTCAAGACATTTGAAAATATGAATCAAAAGTTATGGCCTAATATATTACTTTTATCGTAAATGGGCAATCTAGGTAGAGCAAAAAATCACTTTTTTCATAAATAAAAATTTGAAATTATTTTTTCTAGATTTTATATATATGTGGAAAACTTTGAGTCATTCTATTTTGATTAACGAGATGAGAGTTATGAAGAGTTTTAGTTTGTAGGTAGTTATAGATTCTCTATTCTAAAATAAACTTTGAAATCCTTTATTTTATTCAATTTTGAATGCTTTTTGAAAAAAAAAAAATCATAGGATGTAGATTGTTTATTACAACATTACAACCATTGGTATTGGTATTTTTCAAGTTATTAACTAAATTGTAAACAATTTTGCATTTTGAATCACTCTCTACTTCTTTTTACTTACTATTTTTCATATATGTTATACAATTCCAAATGATTTGAAATTTTTCAAGCATATAGCTCACTTGTTTTGAAGGATGAATCCAAAGAAGCACCACCATTTTGGAGATTTTCATACAAATGTTACCTTGTGAAGTGTAGTTGCCTAGCTTTTTGTTGGGCCCCCCCTAAAAGATTTTTGTGAATTTGAAAGCTCATATCTTGCAATCTACAATGTAGAAATTTTTGAAATTTTTTCCACATGTTTTCAAGTTAACATATTGCAAGATCCCACGGTTGCATGTGTCCAAAAATATTTTTTTTTCCAAAATTTGATATATGTATTAGAAATAACACTTTTAGAGAGGTTTTGGTGAAAACATAGTCAAGGAACTTAAGGGGTTAAAATGGCATATTCCATGCGCCATTTTTAAACCTTAAAAGTTCCATCTAGGACTAGTATAGATTTAAGACATCTTGGATAATTATAGATTTCAAAAATCTATGAATGGTATAAAATTCAGACCATATGATCTGAACCATAACAATGCCATCTAGAACAAGTCTAGATTTCTAAAATCTAAAAATGATATAGATTTTATACATCTAAGATGGTTGCACATTTCAGACCGTCCGATCTAAACCGTAAAAACTGCCGAAGCTGCGGAATGGCACCATTTTAATGAAATTTCAGAGTTGGCTTCAATACTCTATATATTTGTAATTATTGTTCTGTTTGTTTTATGATTTTTATTTGTTGTTTTAATAAACACATGTAGGGACAGTCTCAGTGCTCAAAGTTGATGTAGATTGCAAGATATTAGCATTTGAAGTGACAAAAATCTTTTGGGGGGCCTTGCAAAAACGGGGACAACTACACTTCACAAGGTCACATTTGTATGAAAAAAGGTCCCAAATGGTGGTTACTCTCTGGATTCATTCTTTAAGGCAAGTTGGCTACATGCTTGAAAATCATTTGGAATTGTACAACATATACGAGAAAAATAGTAAGTGGAAAGATATAGAAAATGATTCAAAATACTAAATTGTTAACTATATATTTTTGGAATTAAAAAATGCCAATCCCATTGGTTGTAATGTTGTAACAAACAATCTACACCTAATGTTTTTATTTTTTTTCCAAAATATTGAAAATTGAATTAAATAGAAGACTTCAAAATTTATCTTAGGTAGAGATTTTGAAACTACCTATAATCTACCCGCAAACTGGAACTCCTTATAACTTTCATCTCATTAATCAAAATGGAACAGTCCAAAGCTTTCCACATATAATTAAATCTAGAGAACCAATTTTTAAATTTAAAAAAAAAGTGATTCCCCCCCCCCCCCCCTAAAGTCCGAAGGCCTTTTTTCCATCAAAATCCACTTAAAATTGTAATTTCTGTTGCAAAGAGCATAAACATTTAAATATTATTTTGATACATCTAATTGTAAGATCTTGTACTACATTAGTATAAGAATGCATGGAATTTTTTTTAGGAACTTTGACCTTTTAGATTGCAAGATATTTGCATTTAAAGTAACAAATTTAAGATTTTTTTAAGAAGATGCTTAGATTGTTAGAAAACTAAGATTGTCCATAACTTTCTCATCACTACACTAAAATTGGTAAATAGTGTTGGTTGATAATTAGTGTTGTTCCCTATTTTTTACCCCCAACACTATTTTTCAACTCATGTGAAAATTAAAGCTAACAAACTACTCCTTATAATTCTTTGGGAGTTTTTAATTTTTGATATACAATCACGACATGGAAACATGTATAAAATTCTACTAAAGTAGGAGGTTCTTAAAGCACTCAGGTCTACAATTGGCCACCTTCTTAAAATGTAAACTATCTTTAAATGTTTCTTTTTGTTGTACCGACAATGTACAAAAAGTGCACATTTTAGGAAGTGGAAAATTTTAGAGCCTTCTGCCATTTCTACTTTAAATATTCATAACTAATTCCAAAAAACTTTTAAAAAAAATATGAAACTACTTGAATCAGATGCTATTTTCACTTTCTTTTGAAGAAAAATTATTGAAAAATATTTCAAAAAGTTTAACCTCCCTAAAATTCAATTTCAGCTCTTAAATGGGTACATTATGGACTTTCTCCTTTATTCTTTTTTGTCATACAAATAGGTACTATTTTAAAAATTCATCATTCATTTGTAGGGTATTTGAATCATGTTTTAAAGGGTGCTGGAAGCCTCTTTGAGTTGCCAATATGAAAGTAAAAATAAATTTTTTAATCTTAATTTGTTAGAAATTGGAAAGTCTATATCTTTGATGCACAAAGGATTGCAAGAGCTTTGTTGTGGTGTGAGAGGTAGCACTCTTGATACAAATAAAAAGCTTTCAGCAAGGAATGCAAGGGCTTTGTATCTTGATGTTTGGACATGCAATGTGGAAGTTATGGTTATTCAAAAATAAAAGATATTGAGATAATATAATTTAAAAATTATTTAATTTAAAAATACTTCATAAATTCATACTTTCCACATTGTAGATGCAAATACTATGAAACATAGTTCATGTACCCCTCCTCGTGGAGACCTTTCCAATGGTATGAAAAATACTAATCCCAATGTTGCATTGTAAATGTAAGCATTATTTAAAAATATGTGTTTATATATTATTTGAATGAAATTTGATATAATAATATAGTTCACTTGAAGTAGCTTCAAAGTGACGCCTTCTCACTAATATGACAAGCAAACTATAAAGAGGAGGGGACCATTCAAAAACTTGAGCAAGAGCTTCATTAATTTGATGTAGTTTTTCTTTGTGTTTCACTTTGAATTTTAGTATGTCAAATTGGAGGGGTTTTCTAAGTCTCAAGATGAAGAGCCTCAATTTGAATATGATTTTGAATTTTTGTGTTGCAAATGTTGGATCAACCTCTTCAGTTGTTGCACCTTAGTAGAAAGAAGTTGGGCCTTCTCAAATGGCAAAGCAACCTCACGTAAAGTAGTGATGGCATAGAAACCTTCAGCATGATGCTTAGGCATTGGTAATCTTATTATAAGTTGGATGTGTTGAACCCTCGGAATAACTAAAAATAACATTTGAAGAATATTATGAGGGTGTAAATGATGATCAATATTATTGTATGGTTAAGTCTATAAAAAGGAGTTGTACCCAACAACAATGGATAGAAGAGTCAATTAATTTTTTAATTATGGCTAATTATGCAGACTACATTGTAATCAATATTAGATGCATCTTCAAGTTCCTGCATAAGGGGTGATATTCTTCTTAAATTTTGTTTATTTATCTCTTATAGACAACGAACATGTCTTAGTTTTTTTGTTTGTGTGTTTAAAAGTGTTTTCAAATTTTAATTTGAGTGTATAAAGTTGAAAGATAAAAAGTTGAAGATAGTTTACCTTTTTATGGTCATATTCATTGAATTGAAACAAAATGGACATTTTGAGACTTCAACCCTATTATTTAGGACCTTTATTTTAACAAATAAAAAATTTATAAACATACCAACCTTTATAAAATCAAGGGTTTGTGAATGTATTATTATATTGAAGTCTCAATTTACCAGAAAATTTCAATATCAAACATTTATTATCATCTAAATATAAAGTCAAAAATAACTTATACAACTTCCATTTGCGACTTCATCCATGGCATATAGAAGTATGTACATTGTTTGACATATGCTACAAAATATATATATATGTTTTGTAGCATATGTCAAAGTACATCATTACCGAGATCTTGATTTCTTAAATCTTGGCATATCAAATAGATCCTAAATAAAACAATTAAACAAAAATCATAGAAAGAATTTCATAAAACCGCTATATAAATGATTCTCAAAAGTTTTATCTTCTGTAAATCTTTTCTTTACATGTTCTAGTGAATAGTTGGTATTCATTCTTTTTGTTTTTATTCAAACAATTTGAAAATCAAATTCAATAATAAGATAGTGCATTTTAGTGTGCACCTTTGCTACCTTCAAGATAGAACCTCTCATAACTTTAACCTCATTATTTGAATTTGAACGATTTATGTTTGTAATCCATCTAAATAGGTATTAATATTTAAAATCCAATACAAGTAATTCATATATATATATCAGAATAAACTTTTAGGATCCCATTTTCATATTGAATAAAAGACTTTTAATTTTTGCAATCTTTATAAAGATGATGTAAAAAAAACTTTAGATATAGAATAGGATGATTGGCATACATTCTAAAAAGAAATCTATGCTGACATTCTAAATTATTAATTCAATAGACTTTGCTTGAGTTTTTGAGGAATCAAAAGTGAAATCCTTCTATAAAGAATAAGCCCTAAACACATGAGGCACAACATTTTCTTTTGACATAACTTTGAATAGAATTTAATTAAATTATTGTTACTTCTGGTAGTAATTTGTAGGTTTAGAATGAGAATGATCTAGTAAACAATTGGTATCTATCCTTGTTGTTTTTCTTTAAGAACTTTATAAAAAAATTCTAGAAATGATAATCTATAATTTTTTCTACTTTCGTTGCCTTCACAATAGAATTCTTTATAATTATCACCTCATTATTTGGAATTGATTGATTTTAATGTTTAATCCATTTAGGTAGGTATTAATGTTTATAATCCAATAAAATTAATTATTATTTTTAAAAATATATTTGTAGCTATTCATTTTAACATTGAATAAGAAACCCTTTTGACTTCTACAATATTTATTGGAATAATTGTCAATAGAGCTTCACACAAAGATTACAAATATGATTGGCATACATCCTAAAAAATTCTTTAAAAAATTCTAAATTCTGAACTCAATTCTAAATTCATTTTTGCTTGCTTGAGTTTTCAAAAAAATTTAACTAAAGAACATTCCTTAAGTCCTTAAAGGGATAGTTCCTATATGCATAAGTTACAACATTTTGTTTGAATAGTTATTTTGGATAGTTTTATATATTTTTAGTAGTTATAGTAAAAATCCTTTAGAATAAATTCAGATACCAAAAAAAGAAATTCTTAAAAAATCTATTTTTAAAACTTCTTATGAAAATTTCATGTATGGATGTTCATTGCAAATCATGAATTTTTAGTGTTAACCCCCAAAGGACCGTTGAATGTATACAAGTGATCTCAGGTAGATGCATATGAAGTCATTTTTTAATGGATGTTCTTCTAATGTTGACACTTGGTGTAAACATGTACTTAGGGGGGAATATAAAATTTTTCCCACCTAAAAACACTTGGTGGTACATAAATTATATTCCAAGGCACATGAACCTATGGCAGAATATAAATTTATACCAAGTATGTGTACCTAGGGAGAATATAAATTCCCCCCAGGTACATGTACTTGGTAAACCAGAATATTTGGGGTGTATAAATTTATATCCCCCCTAGGTACACTTGGTGTAAACATGTACATGAATATAAATTTTTTCCGATTGGGTGTCCAAATTAGAAGTTATAATGCCCTGAAATTTTTGGATAGTTCGGATAGTATGCATAGAACTCAATCTATAATTTTAAAATTTTGTAGATAAGTCATTTATATAATACAAGATGAAATTTTCCAAAAAAAATAAGAATGTGTAGTATAAAAATCTCACTTTGTGAGGAATTAAAGTTTGTTGGCCCTATTGGGTAAGGTTAGGAATTTTTTTTTCTTAAAACTTCAAACATTGTAATCTTCAATCTATACAATTAAAGATTTTGAAATTTTTTCCACAAATTCCCATAGTATTCTAGTACAAATTTGTATGGTTGAATTTTGAAGTTTAAAAATTTTCAATTTTTTCTTCACTATCTTGAAAAGTAGCAATTCTTTAGAATTTTTGCCTAAAATGTGCCTTGGTCCTTTACATGTTAGAGGCCCTTTGAAGTGACCCTAAAGTAAATTTGGTATTGGGAAAAATTTCATTGAAAAGTCATTTGGACCCCCTAAAATTGTTTACGGTGTTGTTTGTTATGTCCTTTTATCTCAGTTTTTTTTTTGAAGACCTCAATCTTAAATTGGGCATATAAGAAGATGAGATTCAAAGATTTCTATTGATTTTTAATTTTTACCCTGTTATGAACAAGTATTACATTTGTTCAATGTATTTGTAAGTTTGTTTTCTTTTCCCAAGTGATCCATAGCATGTTTATTTATGATTATACAATTTTAATTCCAAATAAATACTAAAACTTATGAAAAGTTCATCTTACTGCTCTATTTAGAGCAATCTTTAAGAAGTTCAAGAAAGGCCCTGGAGATTTAGAGGTTAATCTCATTGCAATGGATTTTCTCCTATTATATTAATTTTTAATAATAATAATATATTATTTATCCTTAATCCCTTAGCACTCTAACTTTCCAATTATGAATGATGAATAAAGAAGTTCCATTGACTTTTCATTCATCCAAACTAATGCTTGACTTTTTTTAAATGACTTTCCATATGATGAATTTGAAAAAATTGAGATAAACGAGATATATTCACAGAGATATTGATAAGCATAAAAATACAAAAATGTAAAAAAGATTTGGACATCACAAGAACATTAATTACATTTTATTTGGTTGACATTTAGTGGTTTATAATACAAGTTACAAATATCACTTAAGAGCTTCTCTACAATACTAGTAGGCTTCCACTCCTACCACCCTACTTTTTCTTCTATACATCATATAACAGGGTTGCTAGCAGGCGAGCTTGTGAGCGTGAGTCCATGAGCCTGTGAGCCTATGAGCGGGAAAGATTTTTTATTAAAAAAATGTGGGGGACCTATGATCATGGATGTAAGTGTATTTTTTTTTGTAAAGATGTGAGCTCATTCTTCTGAAATTTTACTTACTTACAAACTTAAATGAAATAAAAAATTTCAACAACCAATTGTGTTCAACCCAGAAAGGCCATACAGGACGTCAAATGTCTAATGAATGACAAAATAATCTCATATGTAGGACGTAACTGCAACTATTCATCCACATAATTAAAGGTGGGAAAGAGAGATTTTCTACAATACTTTGACTCCCAATAATTATTTTTGGTATTGTTAAAGTAAATGATGTCACACGGTTCCAGAATCATTGATTTCTACGGGACCTTATCCAACGTTCAAGAGTTAATTTTGACAGAAAACATAAAATGCAAAATGTTGAAGGGGAATGAATCATACTAAAGATGTAGCCATAAAACACACAATCAAATCAAATCATACTGTAAATGAATACATAATAATTTAACTCATGAGATATGTCAATCTCATAAATCTAGGTTGTAGTGGACTGAGTTGCAGATGCCAAGCTACTCTCAGACTCTGAAGTCTCTTTCCCCTCTGCTGCTGATTCATCTATAAATTGCAGAACATTAAGAGCATAGGTATCTTTTCTACGTTTTGGTTCTAAGCTACCAAAGTTTGCAAATGCTGATGCTAATTGCTTAGCATAAATTGGAAGATCAAAAGGCTTCTCTGGACTTAGTACTAGTTTGCGTCCTTCTTCAATGCATCTGTGGACATCAGTTTCTTACGCCTACAAAAAAAACATATAGAATATTAGAGTCACGAAATAGAAGAAGTAGGATGTCAAATAGCACTTGAAAAATATGAAAAACTTACTTACTAGGTTTAGTTCGGCAAGGAAATTTCCGAAGAACCACTGTCATTGCGTTCGGATCTTGTGAAGATGCAGCTGGCAGTGGCAGTTGCGTTTCAGTTATTATCACATTTTCTTCAGTGTTCCTTTTCATAGGTTCAAGGACGCCGTGAAAAACAGTGTTGTCTTCCTCTAAAGCCACTATGTGTCGTCCCGTGCCGCGACATGCTGTAATTGATGCACCTACAAATTACAAAATGAAATTCATATCAATGAATCATTATATGAACACATATATGAAAATCCAGTTACTAAAATGAAAACTAACCAGTGGATGTTGTGCAGTCGAAAACCAAGTCGCCTTCTTCAGTTGTCCCCTCTATAAGGAATTGGAAGAACCTAGCATCCTTTTCGCGAGGCCCTCGCCATGGAATTTTGGTTAGTGGATTGACCAACATACTCTCTTCAGTTGTGTAGTTAATTAATGTATCATCCTTGCGTAGGTCTATTTTTGCCTTCTGCATTGCTTGTGATCGCTTCAAAGAGAACCCTGACTTTTCTTTATCAACGAGGTCCTTCACCAAAAGAGTGATTCTAAACTTCAAAGTCTACAGTCACAAAAAAATTATGTATTAGAAAAGAATACAACTATCTGTCAATGCCAGTTTCCATTAAAATTATGAAAATATTTGAAAAACACTAACTGTTTCCAAGTCCTCTACAATTGAAGTTAAATGCATACGATTGATGCCCAACCATTCCTTCTTCATTACCAGTGAAGGATAAGACTCGCACAATCCTGCAATAATGCCCTTTGAATCGGCACACCACGACTGAAATACTATCATGCAACCATGGTCTTGTAAGTGCATATCTGCAAAGAAGAAGGCCGATTGAATGGCTTCATACTCTGGATCTGAATTCCATGAAGGTATTGCTTTCTCTGGAGAAGATACATCTGGGACAGGTAAATTCTCTTGGCAATCAAAGAAGATGAGGTCCACTAAAGGTGCTTGGCTCACTTTACCTCCATACATACGGGACTTCCCTAGTGCCAACTGCAGAAACGAATTTATGCAAACAATCAATTATTTATACAACTTTTTTTCAAAGGTCCACAAAAAAAAGGATTCATAGTTCTAGACAAAGCATCACGGTTACCTTCTTCAAAAAGGTCGTCACTTCAGTATAGCACTTGGGCACCTCGGACTCCATGTTTTCCATCACGTCCACTATAGAGACGTTCAAGATCAATTCCTCTGAAGTGACGTCTGCATCATCACCAAGAACTATGACTTGAGTACCTTGTGTTACGATGTCCTTTGTGAAATCTGGAAGTATCGCCTTCCTCTTCAACCCACTTTGGGATCCACTTTGCATGTGCGAGTTCTGATCAACCGTTGAAGATACCGGTACTTGTTTATTGCCTTCTTCTTTCTTCTTGCCTTTGCCTTTCCCCTTGCCCTCTTCTTTCTCTTTTTCCTTCTCTGCCAACTTCAGAAGACGCTCCGCTTCTTTCTTCTCCTTGTTCTCATGAATCTCTTGCTCTTTGTTCTCTTTCTTCTTGTCAGCAACCATTCTCCTTGCAATTGCTTTCTTCTTCTGTTGATCAGTGTAGTTGTTGAATTCGGGAACCTCCAAGTCAATGACACCAAGACCATCTAGTGATTTCCGAGGTTCTACTTCCGATGGATGAGTAAATGTCAACGGACAATCTAGATACCACGCACCACCACTCAGATGAACCGTCGTGAATGTCTTCAGTTGGCTTGACGTGAACATGCACTCTTCAGAACTCCGGTCCAACCATGTGGTTAGAAATGGAGGAAGATCCTCCCTAGGGATGGCGTTCTTCCCTAAAAGCTCGTACTTGAAATACCTACAATAAGAACATTCAAAAAATTAGTAACAATCACATAGCCGAATTCCTTGTTACAAATAACACAAATTCACTGAACAAATAACTACGTATGCTCATCCTTCGAAGAAAGTAAGGAAACATGAAATTCATATTTACATAAACATACCGGAAAAGAACTCTACGAACAGCGTCATTTGATCCATCAAAATTTGAGAAGGTCTCTGACTTCTTAAAAGGGTTTGATCCCTTCAAAGCCGGGTCAAAACCTTGATCCCAAATCTTCCTTCTCCATCCTTCTATATACTCTGGAAGATACTCCGGTTGAAGTGGGGATGCCATATTGATTTTTAGGCCATCTTTATTGACTACATTGTCAAAGTACTCTACCGCACTATCCTCAATCTGCATTATATTCTTATCAGTACAACTCCATTATCGTTTCGTATACATGAAAAACCAAAACTGCAAAATGTAGTACTTCATGATTTTGTCATTATATACATGAAAAATCATTTACATAAATACAAACACTTACCCCTGCCCACCAAACCCATTTATTGAGGAAAGGCCCCAATTTCTCTTCAGAAACTGGCTTTGGAGGGAAACGTCTGGCATCCTGTGAAGGCATGGACGAGTTCCACCACTTCAACAACTTTGTCTTCTGTGCTGCAGAGGTATTGCAAATGGCTATCATTTGTAGCTTTTCCAATGTCATTTCAGGAACCTCATTTGTGGTCCAATGCTTTTCAACCTTCACAAGGAAATAAAAAAATTTCAGCATTAAATAAATCACAATAATAAAAAATAAGACAACCGTTTTTTACATCATAAATCTTCATCACCTCTTCCAGAAATTCTGGACCGTGAGTAGGATTTGCCACCGCAAGCAATTTTCCCATTTTCACGTACAACTTTGCCGCCTTCTCCTTAGCTCCAACCCTCATGGCATTAGCCACCCCTTGATCACTTTTATCTTCAGATGCTGTCACTTCATTGTACTTCCGTACTGCGGCATCCGCTCCTTGAGCTATCTCTTGCTAAAAAATAACATCAATACAATTTCAATTATACCAAATTTGCACATTCTTCAGCCCTTCCTATATTGTAATGACCTAAAATGAAAGATATATAAAATAGTTAGAACATTCTCACTCTTACCCGAAAAACAAAAGCCGTGAAGACCTCCATTGGCATTGAGTACCATGTTTTTCTCACTGATTGCGTACCACAACGTTTCCTCTCAGAAGGTCTCAACATTTCATTGAACTTCTCCATGGGAAGAAGCCCATACTTCTAAACATGATAAAGAGTGTGAACTAGATTGGTCTTCACATGGGAATCCTCCGTTGACCTACAATTCACATTAGGCTATAAAATCATTTCATACATATGAATAAATTGAATAACAAAATAATAAAAGTCAAAGATTAAGTTCAATCAAACAACATCATATGATACACGCTTACTTATTGATGTCATGCATAATCTGTATGACAAGCTCTATTCTCCCTTTCGTGTCCAAAATGATGTTGTCTACTGAAATGTGCCAAGCTCGATCCGCCACATGCAGCCTCGAGATATGATTCATCCACGCCAAGCGGCGGTGATTTCCATCACAGATAAAGAACTTCGAGTTCTTCAAGTACCTCAACTTTGGCAATGAATCTAAGTACTCATTGAAGATGTCATTCTCTGATTTCCACAAAGGACCCCAAGCATTCATTTCATCTCTCGAGAATTCAGAAGACTCCCCCGCCTCATTAGTTGTGGAAACATAAAAAACTGCGGCTCCATCCCGATATCTATGAACAAACTCTTGTTCAAGCTTTACAAGATCACAAGAGAGGGTGGGCCTAACCATTAGCATGGGTACCAATCTGCACAAAGGTATGTGCATTCGGGAGTGTTTCTGAGGCCTCATCCTCAAACTCTCGATGGTGGCTACAGAGTCTACCTTCTGCAACTGTCGGAGTTCATCTTCTAGCAACTCCTTCTCCTCCTCCTCATCAACATCATTCACCTCAACATCTCCTTCTTCCTCAGTGCCAATTTCTGGTTGACCTCTTTCACTGGTAGGTGGAGTTGAATGAACTTCCTCTGCCTGTGACAGATTAATTGGTGACTCCTCCATCTGCAAGATCATGTACATTTTTTAGAGCAATTACGAAATACATGGAAGTCCTCCAGAAGTTCCAAGTTCAACTTGCAAAACAAATCTTTACTATGATGGTAAGAAAATTCTCAATACAAAGGATTGTACAAGTAATACATAATCGCATGTATCATAATAACACCAATGACTAAGTAATACAAATGCTGCAACACTACAGCTGCCTCTATTCCTTTCAAACTCAATCAATTTCTATACTAGCATATGAATTAGAACTCAAGTGGATGAGGACAATATTGTGCCTGCCCAATCCGGAGCTGCCAGCAATATCTCTAATATCCTCAATTGGTGGACTAGAAATGGAGATTGATGTTTGACAATTACAGCTACTATACTCAGTCTCAGAACTCTCAGGAGAGAACACTGGTTGTTTTTGTTTTTGTTTTTTGGAATCACTGAACCTAGTGCAACAAGGTTCATCTAATTGATCAGCTGCTCGGTCACAAGCATCAAGAATGTCTCCAAGGCTTACCAAGTCAGTGTCTTCATGAGGCAATGACTGGCTAGCAATGTTGATGTTTCTATCTTCTAGAGTCCTAGGTTCCGAAGTTCCCGCAACATCTGCAATATGGATTGCCATATTGGAAGGTATTGGTAAAAGGGCATGGTCGTTCAGACTTTCATGTGTATTCATCTGCAAAACCATTTTAATAATAAGGTAGGCCAATGTTAGTTACAATTGAATAAATTTTAAAAAAATAATACTAAGAGTACATCAATAAAAAGTAAGAAGAAAAAATCAATATTAAAAACAGAAACTGACATCTCAAACTTACTTGACTTCCATTTCAGCATTCCCATAGCTGGAATACCAAATATTTATAAATTTTGTAATTTGCATGAAAATAGGGAAAGCCCTCTTATGACATATGCCTACCCCTTCCTTATAATCATACAGGGAGGAAACTCAAGGAATCGAAACAATTATAAAAATAGAACTCATGCACATTGAAACATTCCTAAAATTAAAAATATACTTCTTTCTACAAGACCAGAATGAAGTGTAATGCCACCCACCCCCATAAACCCTATCGGGTCCAACGGGGGTTTATATAGTACCTTGCGCTACCCTATTTTTTTGTCTTGTAGTCCAGCACTGACAGAAACTTAAAGGTAGAGGTTGGACACTTCATATCTAGTAAATACATTAAAGGTCAAAGTAAACGACTAATTTACAGTAGTTCCCTTCATTGCTTCCTCACAATGGATTTCGTAAACTTCCATGAAGAATAAACAATTAATTTTCGGTGATTTTTCCATCAAAGGTATGACAAGAAACTAAATTAGACTTGGAGGAAAATAAAGTCAACATCCAACTTTTTTTCAATACAAGCAAAACAAAATCACGTGGACATCACTTGAGGTCATTCTCGGTCAATGCACCCAAACATGGCTGCTGAAACGTACTGTAAACCCACTACTAACGTGCATATTGAACGTCCCTCACCATGGAGACTAGGATAGCAAGACGAGAAATAGGAGTACCGTGAGCTACCCCAAGGAACCCTGTCAGGTCCGATAGGGTTCCTTGGTGTAGTTCACGCTACTCCTGGTTTTGGTCTTGTTTTTTCATGGCGTGTGCGTTTTGGTCCACGGCGTTTGCATTGACCATGAATTTCTCAATGAACTTGAAGTCACGTCGACTACACTAATGATGGTATTTAGTGTTATGTTACTAATAGTTTTACTTGAATTTCTACCACACCCACTCAAAATTTCAATTGGTTTGCATTTAGTGTTGTGTTCACCATTTCTTAATTCATATTTTTAGGTTTTTATTTTTTTCATTGTAATTTGATGAAATAATATGTAACACTAAATGTAATTTTGTAAAATAATTTTGTCCAATAGTTGACAAATAGTGTCTATGTTGACATTTATTGTTGATAACACTAACAAGATTGTTGACATTTAGTGTTGCACTTCGTAATTAGAGTTGCCAAAACTAAATACCATCATTAGGGTGGTGATCATGAACACCGCAAATGAAATACACTAAAATTACTAAATAGTGTTACCCACACTAACTGCTTTAGAAATGCTATAACTTTTTACTCCTTGTAAGTATTTTCACGAAAATAATAAATCCTAGTATCATTCTAAGTGGGAAAACTCTACAACCACACTTGGTAAAAATATTCGTGAAAATAATAAATCCTAGTATTATTCTAAGTGGGAAAACTCTACAACCACACTTGGTAAAAAATTCATCAAGAGTAAAAACTTTTGACTTTTTTAAATCAATTAGTATACGTACCAATATTTATCATCATTACTATACTGCTACCGAAGCGTGCTGTACCTAACAGCAGTATCCAATCAACTGCTCATGACAAGATCGGAGGAATGGAAAATAAAAAAATAAATAATCGAAGGACCATGTTGAATCCTCACTGCAGTACTGCAAGACACGAATTGAGGGTAGCATGAGCTACCCCAGGGAACCCTATCGGACTCGATAGGGTTCCTTGGGGTAGCTCTCGCTACCCCCAATTCGTGTCTTGCTGGTTACTTTGCCCTTCTTACCTCCAGCATGTTCCGGAACTTTTGGCTCTGTGGCCTTGCTCGAATTCTGCCTCAATCTAAAAGATTGATTTTTTTATTTTTTAACTACGGAGCTGCCGACATCGTAAGTGGGATCGTAAGCTCTTGCAATGACTACGGCCAGACGAGATTGCCCATTTTTATCATTCTTTCTCTGTGTGGTGGACTCGGAAATTAAACTAGAGAGATGAACTTAGACTCAATTCGACTCCATCACGCAATCTAAGCTAGAAGCCGTGGCAAGAATTTAGAACTAGGACGTTCAGCTAGTCGGCAAACGTAAACTACTGTTGCTAATGAGCTACAGCTTGGTGACTAAGTCCGGTCCGTCCCAGACAAACATTGTCTGCCAGTCCATTGTAGTCGACATCGTAAGTGGGATCGATCTGCGCACTTTAACTTGCATTGTGATCACTGTCGTCAAACTATCTCTCCAACTTCTCAGTTCTATAACCCCCGCTATAACCTCGCTGGAGCCCAATTGATCGAGAACTTGGAATGTCGGCTTGGAACCTATTGAGACCGCTTCCAGTGGGTCGCTGATTTCAAGCTATCGATCATGTCAAGACGCGACCGCAATGTGGGGCGTGTTCCGAACCCGAATCTAAGCCATCATGTCCCGCTTCAAGTGAGTATTGAGAGAACCTTGAAATTAAATTTTGTCTGGATTTCTGCAACTTCCAAAACCTATACGCGATGTTTGATACGAGTTTGTAATGGTTAATCACGTATATAGTCCTGCTAATCATGCTTATCGATCACCATTGATGTCAACTGCAGGAGTTTTTTGACCCGAGGCGGCCTGGAAACAATGTTGCGCAAGCATAAGAACTGCCCGACGACAAGGTATGTTCATCTGTCACACCCTTTACGAGTGCACATTGACATTGCTGATCCAGTTGTGGAAGACGCCCAACTTACTATTGAACTAGCGGTTCATGATATTGAACTAGATTCTAATGATCAAGTTGATATTACTGATCGAAGGCATTTGTGTACCAAACGAAGACTGGGCGATCTTCCGCAATGAGAGCCAGACATCTCGATGGAAGTACCATGCTAACCTGGTTGTTGTGCAGGTCATTTAAAGTCGGTGCCGGGTCCACCTCTTCCAACTGCACCCGCTGCCGTCTCCTAGTGTTCCGCATTCTCGAAAGATGGAGCGTACCGCCGAAGTTCGAAGCCACCTGCAGGACTACAGGCCTTCAGCTACAATAGAAGAGCAACTCAATGAAGCTTCAATGAACGGGAAATGGGAACTGGAAACTACAGTAAGACAAGAGAGGACACTTACCGAAGGGGACTTCAGGGATACTACGGGAAACTCGTGGACCTTGTACCTCGGACGACTGTGCTCAATGTAGGACAGCGAATATGGAAGACGGTAACTAGAAAGTTGTCTAGATGAGGCAAAGTTGCCACAATACACGTCCAGAGACTCAAACAAGAGAACGTCAAGTATTGAAGGCATGAAGCAAGCAGTTGAGGATGTGTGGGAGACGCTGTAATTATATACTGTAGGCAATTGAAGCTGGAGGAAGGAAGTTCTTACGGAAGATTCCTAGGAAGAACCTCCGGAAACGCTTTTCAAATTTAAAACATTCCTTCCCTCGATTTCAGTATGGCCACATGCGGTCCGTCATTCCAATATGGCAGGAGATTCCAATCTCATAATGGTGCACATGGAGTACAGCTAGTTTAGGGGAAAAGAATTTTCGGTGGCCTTCACTTTTAGCGAGTTCAGATCCTGAGATGGTACGTCCTGCATGCGACGTTGTCATGTGCTGTAATTTTTGACGTTTGAATTGAGAATATGCTGATTTAAAAAAAAAGCTCATTTGCATGCGCAAGCTCGGCTGTTTACGGAAGAATGTCAATCAAATTTGGTTTGTGGTTATGAATTCGGTGCATGCATTTGGATGAGCTCGGCTGTTTACGGAAGAATCCCAGTCAAATGTGTATTCTGCTTATAAATTCGGTGCACGCTTTTTGAATGAGCTCGGCTGTTTACGGAAGAATGTCACTCAGATGTGGTTTCCGCTTATGAATTCGGTGCACGCATAGACAGTGCACTATTTAATTTTCTTCCTACAAATCCGGTTTAGGGTCCAAATCTACCAACCGCAAAGAGGCTGCACCCTAAAACCTGCTTGATTTCCATGAAACTAGCTTGCTCAGCAGAAGAGTATTGAGAGAGAAGGTTAAATACCTCGATAAACAGGTTGACAGTAATAATTTAAAAGACGGGAGGGAGTTCATTTCCACTCAGGTCGTACCAAGGAAGCTGGTATATTCATGAGAATCCAAGAATCACTTCAGAATGTTGAGGGCAGCGCAGTCCCCTTCAGTTGCCAATTCTGACGCTCGCCCTTTGTTTCTACTTCGAATCCTGCTCAGACATTCCTACTCAATCAGGTTTTCCTTTACATGACGAGGAGTGTGTCATTTTAGTTGATACAGTCGATACTCTCAAATTGCACCCTAAATCGTAAGGTAGGTGGCTCTAATCTGGACCCGCTCCTAAAACCAATTTGGTAGATTTTACTTCTAGAGTGTATCAAATGCGTACATTTTAGAAGGGTGTCGGTTTTATAAACCACTATTTTCCAGCTTCATAAATTTGTAACTAATTCCACAAAGGTCCAGAGAATATGAAACGACTGGGATTAGATGTCAATTCAATTTTTTTTTCTACGCCAATTCACTGAAAATTGTTTCGAGCTGTTTAGCTTTCCCAAAAATGCAATGACCTCTTTAAGGGTCGGTTTAAGAGCCACCTACCTTATATCATGAGAATACTGGAGTGCCCTGTGCCGTTGCCACAACTCAAAACATACTTAGAAATCAATCAATTTTCTAATGCAGGTCCAAACTTCATGAAACCAAAAACTTTAAGTGCATTTTGTTCAATACAAAATGGAAGAGTATTCATTATGACTACTGTCGAATATGGAATAGAAAGATTAATTCTTAATTTCACACAATGTTCAGAAATGCTATGCTAAATTAGTTCTCTTCTGACTATTATCTTCAATTTCTACTCTATACGAATAATTACATTTCCACTACAATGAATAGAAAAATTAAGTTTTACGATACCACTATACTCTCTTCACATTCTACACTGGATAAATATTTTCATTTCTTGTCAAAAGATGCAACTATGTGGGTTATGTGGATTTGTGTAAGGTTAATGGCTTGGGCTTATAAAATGGTGTGTGCCACCATATGCCGAAGCCAATGAATGATAAAGGAACTTGCCATGATGAAGAAACCTAATTAAAGAGGCAGGCTGATTGGCTTATTTCATTGTTTATTGTACTATATCCATAACATTGGGCATGATTTATAGTTACCAGAAACTATGAAAGTTAAATAGGATTATAAATAAAGTTTAGCCAAGAACTCACAATCAGAAGTTAGTTTCATATTCATCACAATTGTAATGAATGTAGACATTTGGGCCATCCATGAGGGAATTTGAAGGAATATATATGCAATCCCCATGAGGCAATCTGAGGGAATATATAAACCATCTTCTTTCTTTAGGAAGTGCTTTGGAAGCAGTTCTAATTACTGAAGCATAGATAGTACAAATGGATGTGTTCATTTATGTACATAAAATTGCAATGCAATCCCTTTTTATTGTATGTGGAAAATAGGTTATTCTATTATATTTTTGTATTGTATACCTCAGTGGTAGTCATGTTATCAACTTTCAAATAATTGGTGCAGAAAGAATTCTATTGTAGACAATCTGAGCCTACTAGAGTATTAGGCTTAGTTGCCAATTATTCTATTTTTTGAAATTGTTGCACAAATAATTCTATTGTAGACAATCTGAGCCTACTAGAGTACTAGGCTTAGTTGCCAATTATTCTATTTTTTGAAATTGGTGTGCAAGTACTTCTTCTATACGTAGTGTAAGTATGCCAGGCATAGCCGCCAATATCAATAAATGTTTAACTGTGGGGCCCTATTATGAGAATGTTGTAGAAGTTGCAAGACAGTTGTTAATGTCCGGTAAATTTGAAGTTTAACTACTTCCTAGTATCCTATTCAGTTTTCACTAGTTGTATAGTAAAATCAATATGCATGAAAATGCACTATAAGAGAGTGAGTATTCATACTCAGAACACCAAAGACTAATTTGTAGTTGATCTTGACTATTGTTTTCAAGTGAAGATTGTATCATGGCTTGCATTCGTGTAGATGGCCATGACATTCCCCTAGTGTTTCCAGTTGATGAGGGTGGACACGCTAGAGTTCTGAGCCATCTCTTGCACGTCCGTTTTAGATTTGTGGAGTCGTCCATCTATGTAGAAGAAGAGAGAATGTCTGAATCAGGAGAAGTACAGCAGTCAATTCCAATATTGAAGTCTATAGAGGAAAGAAGTCAGTGTTGGTATCTTCCTATTGGAAACTATAGAGCTTATGGGCTACCATTGTCTATGGTAAATGCATCAACCGAAATTCAAAGTAGGCAGTCAGATAACTCTTCTGTAGATATGCCATATGTTACTCATATGGTTTCATGCAGTCCTAGTCGTCAAGCTCTGCCAGTCCTTTTTGATAACTCAGGTCTTCGCCCAGTTAAAATTGAGAAGTTAGATACCATCATAGAGTTGTCTAGTGAATCCGAAGGAGAGTCCCCTGACTTAACAGTCCGGAGAACTGCATGCAAAATTGAAGTTGCATGGTAGGGAAATGCTTTGGTGAAGCCAGTGTCAAGCAACCCATCAGACAGTGGAGGTCAAACTGAACTGTCCCGTCCTCCATTGCCACCAAATATAGGGAACCGAGTCAGTATAATGGAGTCTTTGAGGGAATTAGGCAGAATGCATCGTTCACGAAATGAGTTGTCAACGACAGATTTGAACAGCATGAAGCACCATTGCGTACAGTTTCTTCCACCCATGTTCAATGGAAATGTCATATTTGAGTTGCCTCCATGTCGTTCATCTTCTTCTTCATCAGCGGCCAAGAACTTGGAAGGAATGGACAAGAGATATGATGGACACCCATGGTGCAAGTTGGTGACTACAAACATCCACAACTCCGACAAGTTGAAGTTTTGTAAGTCATACTGCGCTGGTCATCTTGTTTGTCTAAATGTAGAGTGTGACTATCTGAAGAGGGCTTCAAAGCGCAACGAAACTGAGTGGACTGGTGCAACAACCTTCGCTTTCACAGTAGGGGATACTCCTCCTAAAGACTGTACTCTGGTTTGCAAACTCTGTAGAAAAACTCCTACGTGTCTAAGCACCTGTGATGCTAGGATGTACTACTGCTATAGTGAGAATCCAAAAATGACTAGGGCCGCTATTCATTTTGGACATCATGCTCACCCTATTGCCAAAGGCATGTATAGAGATTCTGCAGAGAAGATTAGTGAATTGATTGCAGAGCAAGTGGCCAAAACACCAACGGCCACGAACTCCGCCATTGCTCTATCAGCAAGTAAAGACTTCCTTACAAACTATCTATTCCACAATGGAAATGGAGAGAAGAAGATGTTGCAAGGGGAGGAATTGGAGGAAGTGATGGATCGTTTCCAGTATTTGAGCAGTCCAAACATTCGGAATGTGATTTCTTCATTTCGCTCAAACAATAGAGGAGGAGTCATAGACAACATTATGACCATGAAGAGAGACTCAAAGTTTGAGTTCATTCATGATAGCATTTTTCCTGGTCAAGGAAAGGAGAAGGTATACCTTTTCAAGATGTTGACCGAAGGACCTGGTAGTAGAGTAGACTTGGTGAAGCGCATACAGCCAGGGGGGAATCTGCAGAATGCATGGATGATGTTTGACCACGTGAAGCGTGTGAAGGACTGGACTACAATGGCTTGCCACCTGTACGATTCCGAGTACAAAAAGGTAATGACCATTGCAACATGCGATATGCAGTTAGAAGATACGGAAATTCAAGTGCAATTCTGGAGGTCATTGAATGTTGTCATGTCAAGACATGGACTAGATCACCCAAACTTCAAAGGGTTCATGGCAGATAGTGCTATGGCCAATTGGAATGCAGTTCGAATTGTCTACGGAAGTGGATGTGCCAATGAGAAAATGGAGAATAGGGAGATGACATGCTTACTACATTGGAGTACTTCTCTCCAAAAACATACTCAGAAACATATTAAGGAAGTATTTCAACAACAGCACAATACACTCTGCAAACAATATAAAGATGCTAAAACTATGGAGGAGACAGAGACACGTTACCTAGCAATTCGTTCATGGTGGTTATCATCAGGTGCTGCCACGGAAGATGCACTTCATCACTTGGAGCATTGGTTGGCATTTTGGCATTTCAGATACCGATAGTGGGGGGGGGTTCATGCAAATGGTAAGAGAATATTCACTTTTCTATATGTAAATTTGTTACCGTACAAGCAAGTTGTAGTCATATTCGATGTAAAAAGTGAATTGTATATTGATGATGTATTATTTTGTTTCAGTATAAATAGTATGTGTTTTCTAATTAATTATTTAGGAATGTCTTTTATGCCATTTGAACTATACATGCACATAATTAATGGTCTTCAGTATTTTCTGTAGATGGAATGAATGAAAGTAATTATGAGAAGTAATTTTGGTTATTGGATGCATGTCTAGGATTTGAATCTGGAAGAAATGGCAGACATGCCTTCGTGCAATCTATCAGAGACAGTTCATAATAAATGGCTTCAAATGTCTAGCAACCGAGGAAACAATTTGTTTGATGCCACATGTGATGATAGCATCCGTGCATGGATGCAAATGACAAACTACCGTGTATATTTGAGAGGTCATGCCTCTGGATCCGGTCCGTCAAAGGGGGAGTTGAAGTTGAGAGCTGCAAGACGAAGTGGAGACCCTAAGAAAATGGCAAAAGCATTGAATTCCCTACCTGGGTCTGAAGGAATTGGAAGTCGTATACCACATTTGGAAGGAGAAGAGATATTTGAGAGTACGAAGAGGAAATTGGACGTTCCAATTGGCGATGCAGGAGACTCACATCGACCAGACAAAGTAAATTTCTCTCAACCTCGTGTCCGAACAAGGTCCACTATTCCTCCTATAAACTCTTCGGAAGGCAAAGGAAAAGAACCAGAGTCAAATAGGTATAACCATGTCACAATCGCATTTGAAAGTGACTATGACACATCAAAGTGGCACATTGCAAGGATTAGTCACAAATCTAATGCTAAGTGTCAAGCTCAGCAGCGAGGGTCAAATATAAAGTGCACTACTCGAATTGCAAGAGGACGAAAGAGAACAGCAACTCCAACTTATCGTGGTAGAAAAGAAGATTACGGAACAAAACGAGAGGTATTTGCAGACTTTTGGTTCTGTGCAGATGATATTGAACGATGTGTGAAGGGTACGAAGCATAAGTGGGTAATAGATTGGCCGGATGTGCCAGAAATTTGGCCTATTTTGACAAGAACAAACCTCAGTCGAGACGAGACTTTATTGTTGCAACATGCTGGCTTCCGGTTGCAAGAACAACCTACATTGTCACCATGTCATTTGTTCAGCATGTCAAAGATTTTTGAAAGTGTTGTGTATGATGAAGTCCCGACAACAAATGCAGATGTGTATCTTATAGTGAGGAACAATCGAACCATACGGCGAATAGCAAATGCACCAACTGCAAAACAACACAATAAGTGGAAGAGTGCAGGCAATGTTAGAGGTCAAATTTTGGGAGTGACCTTGCTTCCTTTCCCGGGACTAGGAGCAATCATATCTCTGGAGACTGGGATAGATCAGAATAAAAATGTGTATCGAATAACCGTGGGTATGTTCCCTTCCTACACATGCCCAGACTTTGTGAACATGTCTACTTCAGCTATTGGAGGACGTCAACAGTATGTGAATTGCAAGCACCTATATTACTTGTATCGATATTTCTGCAAGATGGACATCCATGACGACAAATTCATTCATGCACCGAGTTATAGTTTCAATGAGTTGAAACTTCTTTTACTTCGAGCAGGAATAATCACTATGCCACAGTAGGCACGTATTAAACTTCATATGTATTTGAATGGTATTTTTTTAATATATTTAAAATACCATTGAATTGATGGGAAGTAAAGAAAAATGGAAGCTTGAAAACTACAATTGAAAGAGGTAATGTAGTTATGAAAATATGAATATGAATGACATTTTCTTTTCCTTCTTCTTTCTTTTTCTCTTCTTGAATTGTATTTCACATGTCTTTCCCCTTTTTTTACCTTGGCTTTCCATTAGTATTTCCATTCTTCTTGATATTGACTTTCATTTGTTTCGTCATACAATTGTATGTTTTTTTCTTTTTTTTCCTATCCTAAGTCCATACTATTTTTTTCCTCCACTGTTACTTGTATTTCATTTTATTTTTCTATTTTGTATAATTTAGTACCCTCCTTTTTACATTTTACTTCCCATTTCTTTCTTTTGTTTTCCTTTTCTCTTTCATGTCATTTATTTTTTATGGTTGCTTACCCATTTTCTAGGAAGACGTCTTCTATGCTTTATATTTATTTTTTTCAATTGAGTAATCACTCCATTAAGTTGGAGTATATTAGCGAGAGGTCCATGAGACTGAAATGTGATGGCCCGGGTTCGAATCCCATGAGGCCCCAAATTATGCCGTTGGGCGCAATCCCTATATTGAGCTAAGTCTTAAGAGTTCTTCTAGAGCAGCTATAGTGGAGGCTAGGTAATGTCCATCAAATATTTTTTATAGTGTTCTTTGCTAAACTAATTATATCTTCTCCTATAAATGATTGGTGATTGCATATATAGTTGCATTATAGAGTTGGAAGTACATGCCTAATTGTATACTAATGTTTAAGAAAATTTTCACATTTCAAATGGTCATTATTGAAATAATTTTTTTTTAAAATTCACGGTCATAGGTGGCTTGGTCATAGGTCCCAAATTTTACTAAAAATAGTAAGTACAAGTCTTTTTTTAGAACAAAAATTTTTAACTTTTTTTTTGGGGGGTGGGTGGGTGGGTTATAATTTTTGGGGCTCCACGCTCGCAAGGCTTACGTTCGCAGCTCACAAGCTCACCGCTCAAGGCTCGCACGCTAGCGTCGTTGCATCATATAATTATGGATGGATTTTATAGATGATAGTTGAAGAAAGTAAAAGGTAGCTTCTCTTCAAGCTATTGAATGTTTTGAGTGGATGAGATTCAACACCGATTTTCACAAGATCAATGGCAATGAGTAGGGTTTTGAATTTTTTTATAAATAGATTGATGGTGGAGGGTTTAAGATCAATGACATTCGTTTTTAAATGACAATACAAGGATGGGTTTCAACTTTATTCAATTGTAGATCAATGGTGTTGAATTTTTTTGAGTGGGGTATAGGCAAGGGTGGGGCAATAAAAATAAAAGTACACCAATCATAATATATATTAGAAAATTTATAAAATTTTACCATAAACAAAGGTAATAATGAGAAATATAATTTTATAATTTAAATTTAAAAATATTAAAAACAAGAAAATATGAATGAAATACACACAATCAATCTTGCGTAATTTGGATTCTAACATGATTGTATAATTCGGATTCTAACATGAGTGGACCTTGCAATTGCAATAATTCTTTCAATTTTAGACTTTTTTCAAAATTTTAAAATGGAATAGAAACAAAAGTTACCAAGTTTCATTTTCTTAGTTTAACCCCTGGACGTCACAACGGATGTTTTTTGGACGTTAAGAATTGGAAAATTCTGAAAGCACCTATTCTCAAAATTTAAATGGTGAAATTCGGAAATTTAGATGGTGAAATTCTGAACGCACCTGAATTCTCTTAGAAATTGCACATTCACGTTCATGAGGTAGTTGGCTCCAAAACCTAACCATGAAATCCTCAATAAACAAGGCAATTTCAAATTATTCCGTTTTTCCTTATCTAGTTGCAGAAAAGCTCCTCAATTCTAGTGTTCAGCTTGTGACGCTCAGGGGTTAAACCAAATTCCAAAAATGGTTATTTTGAAAGTTGCAATCACGGTTGACCAACTTTTGGGATGCAGAAACTTGTAGGGATTAAATGGACAATAGTCACCAATCCATACTTTAAGCTGTTTGTTTATTTTGTTTGTTACAGTGAGATCTCTGGAACCTTGCATCCCTGGTCATATTCTTGGTATTGTGGGAAAGCTCTCTGCAAGGACCTGCACGGGCTTTGTTTTGTTTCTCTTACACTATGGTTTCTTCCATTTTCAGGAGACAAAAAGAACCTCAAAAACATGTCCACGAATTGAAAAGCAGTGTCGATTGAATTGAAAAGCACTGTCAACCCACTTGCAATAGCAATCTTTCTTGAAGTGGAAACCACCATCTTTGCAAGAATCTCACGTTTTCAAGTTGCGCTCTTCGTCGCACCGTTTGATTCAGTCACGTACAAGCTTCCAAGAAGTGTACGTTTCTGACTTTGTATCCAAGAGATTGTAATCGTGAATGGAAGAGAGATGCAGAACTGAGTGACCTGCACCATCTGTACGTGGCATTCAAACATTCAGACTTGATTGAGGGAGAAGCATCGCCCAAAGAATTCTAGCTAACAGCATTCTAAGAATCATTATAATGTGCACAGATCTATTGATTCTAAGAACATTCTAATGATTCTTGTAATGTGCACAGATCTCGTGCTAACATTCTCCGCCCCCGAAGCAAAAACAACATGAGAAGAGTTCTTCCACATGGGTCTAATATGTTGCACAACGTCTCCAACATAGACAGACTGTATCAATCCACAGAGCGAGGGGCATTCGTACATACTACAATAATTCTCGTCAAAACTGTCGCTTCAAAAAACTGTCAAACTCAGATTCAAAACGAGAGTGAAATTCGATAGTAACAAGAAAATGTAAGTAGGAAATGATACATGTGCAACTGGAACAAATTCAAAGTCCACATTCTTTTGGCACCTGCCCCAACTGATGAATCAAGGTACGATCGATCTTCTTGTCGAAGAGCAAGAAGCTTCAAGCAACTGTCATAACGCTTCAGATTCTCATACCATTGTGAGTCGGATGCCCCAGGGACGAAGCCATCTCGTGTGGAAACTTGTGCACCAGCCATTGCTAATCGACTGATCTCCAAAAAACCTACTCCAAAATATAATTGTCTTTTAGAATAGTCAGTTGGTCGATGCTGTATAAGCTCTTTTAATTTTTAAAACGATATGGAAATGGTTCCAAGAACGACGCAATAAATATATGCATCAGCTTGATCATCCGATATGTATTTGGAATCCTAAGTAACCTTGATCTGCCCCTGCTCAGTTAAGCAACATACACAGCAAATGGGTATTGTCAGTACTGATTGAGACTCTTTCGCACATGCACTTGAGGAAAGCTTGCATCAGGTTGCATTTGCAAGTTAGTTTCCTCGGAAATCGATCTGTAGTAAGAGCTGCGACAAAGACGACATGGAAGCTGCTTGTGACCGAGAAGACGCGCAAGCAACCAGTGCAGGGAGCAGAGTCGAGGCTAGCAGGGGAGAAGATGAGAGCAAAGAGTTTAATTAAGAAGAGAGGCAACGAACGTGCCGAGGCAGAAGTTCTAGCAAGTGGCTCAGAATTGCAGCTTTCTGAGGTGCTCATTTTGGATGCCGGACCAATGTTCGCTCAAGTAGGTATGTTCAGCTGTGGTGTGCTTACCTTGTAACCCGCCTGTGCTTCTGGCTCAAAGTTTGTGGCATGAATTTGCAAACATTGTTGTACCTTCTTTTCCACATAGAACTCGAGATGGGATTTCAAAAGGAATTTGCACTCATTGAGTGGGAAATTGTTGTAAGTTTGGAGTACGTTCTTTGTTCATGAGAACTCATGAGTACGTTTGGACAATCTTGTGGTATTGAGATCTCAGGAACGTCCACCATAGACGAACTAACCGGGGAACTAACTTCTGTGATAGACCTGCTTTCACCATAGCGACACCTCTGTTTCCTAACCGCCGTACTCCGCTCATGCACCGTCTTCAAGGTTCCGACGCCCACTAGAGTATTCTCAGTTTACTTAGACTCTGAATTTGTGGCGTTAATCGATAGATGATCATCAAGAAGGGTGAAAACTTTTGTGGGAACTCTCCATTTTGAGGAATCGAATGAGGAGAAAACATTGTTCTAAATTTAGGTTTTTGTTTGCATCGCTTTGACAACGACAGAGTCTATGGGTTGGAGTCGTTGTTTCTCTCTGCGTTTGCAATCGTTTGTAGAGTCACTTCAAGAGATGTCATAACGATAGGCTCAAAGGAAGTCGTAGACGTCTTAGAATGCATCGTGCTTAGGGCTTCACTGCAGGAACAATGGATCTGCCTTTACGGAAGGCTTCTGCCGATTCTTGAATGCCCAGGAGAATTCGAATGGGGAGAATGCGGTGTGGTGGACTTGAACGACCTCAGCATTGCTCGTGGGGCCGTCCAGTGAGCGGTGCCAAATGTGTAAAGCGGACAGAGGGCAAGATCCGCATTACAATGCTCAATGACAAGCGATGATGGGCATCATAGCAACTGCTGCAACGCTCATTGTTCTGACTTTGGCATGTAAGAATACATCACTGTCTCTTCGTTCCCCTTTGCATATTCAAGAATTAGATGGACACTGAAATTGTTTTGCTGTAAGCATTACTTGCCAAAGACATCAGGAAACCATTGTCGGTGAGCTGTAGGTATGGAAAGGATGTTTTAGGATTTATGTCCTAATGGACTGAAATTTTGTAGCTTCACTATCACCAATGTGATTGATCATATTGTGAAATTATAAAGTCAGACCAGGTGAAACACGATCTGAGAAGAACATTGAAATATAATTGAACAAAAGAAAGCTAAGGTCTCCATATGAGCCTAACGAGGCCCCAATTTCGGCCTCAGTGGGGTTGATGTCAAAGCCAGTTCCCTCGTCCATTGCGTCCCGCAATTTCATCTCATCAAAGCTATTGTGATGATCCACGTGCAGCATTGATGGGAGCAACCGTCGCACAAGTTTCAACCTATGTTGCTCAACCCGATTGCAGCTCATTACAACCTGCTCCTTGTAGAATTAACCCTTCGTTGGACGACAACGGCCGAGTAACATACAACGATTACGAGGTGAGCTTCTCCACTTCCCCTGTGCTCAGACAACCGTATGGCGACTTGTTTCGCGACATTTGATTTGAATATGCAGGACCCTTCTGTGCTCAGTATGGCAGATCCATGGTCACTTGGCAAATTTCTTCTCGGAATCCAGCATCTCAATGATGACTTCTCAAACGACTGTTATCCATTGCAGATATCATACTCGCACACGAATATTAGGGTTAGAGCTGAGAATCCCGGGTGGTGTACAGCATTTTCCTGAAATCTGTTATGGAAAAATACTGTTGTAAAGTTTTCAATATGCAGGGTACTGCGGTTTCCAACTCTACAAAGCCAGATTTTGAATAATAGAGCACTAATGGATGTCATGTGAGTGGTGCAGGAGAGCTGTCCTAACCATATCTGTTATGCAATTCAGCCCGTCTTTCCCGCAGTTTCCAACACGAGTAAGTTTGTCTTCTGAGCATAAGAACTCGCAAATTTTTGACGTGCAATATATTTCTGTATTCCGTAACCATGGAGACTCCGTTATTGAAACTAAGACGACTGGTTTGCCTTCCTGGTGGCCAGGTTCGATGTCCATGTCCATGATTCGCGACCAAAGATTGTCAGAAGCTATTCCAAGAGGCTCACGGAAGCATGATGCAGCTGAGAGGACGTCGACAGCATTCACCCGCATTTCAGATTCTACTGAGAAAGTAGCGTTTTCCATGGTTTATGACAGTTCCGCACCGTGGTTTTGCTCTGGTACCGCAATCACCATACTTTCTTTTGTGGGATTTCATAAGAAACTCCGGAAATTGCACCAGTGTCTTTTTGAATGATGCTTTCCATGCACAACTTCACTCACAGGAGCGACTGAATTAAGTTGGTGTATGCGCCACCACATGTAGTTTAAACCAGTGTATGCCAAGCTTTGAGTGCCAAATGGTGCAATTTCCTCAAATCTTTATGTAGGATAAGTTTACCGGACATTAGAACCTAGTGCAGAAATTTAGATTTCGAATGGTTTAACACATCACCCAATTCCCCTAATTCTATGTTTTGGATGCTTATTGTAGTGCACCCCACTTGGGGATTTCTTCGTGTCTTGTGTCTGATCGCTAGGATAGCTCTGGACACAAGTGCTAGGTCCCTTTCAAGTAAAGTTTTAAAAGCTTTAAATTTTAGAATGATAGTCCTCTGATCATTTTTGCTTTTAAGCTATTCTTTAAAAAATTAGGTTTACCATGAATTGTCATCTGTTTGGAATGCATTCTCAAGTACTTCTAGAGTGGTGTCCGGCATGGGTCAAGCTGATGAATATTCGCATCTCAAAGGTTGTGGGACAGGAACAATCAAATTAACGCCGTTACTGAGACTATAGCTTGTGTTTCTCTGGAACAGTTGCAAATATCAGCTACCCTGCACGAGTGGAAGCAAACACCGGATACCCACCAGGAAAGAAGGAAGACATGTTTGCACGGTGCCAATACGAGCAACTGCTGGTACTGATAGTTAACCACTGGAGTACGATGGATTATGTGGCCAATACATTAATCAGAAGAAAATTAGCAAACGTTTGCTGATAGGACAGACAGCACCACTTGGCATGTATGCTCACCTTGCGTGGTGCGTGTTTGGCAGGATACGCAATCCCTTGGAGATTGCAGACATATGAGGTTCACCTGCTCAGAGTGCGCATTATATTATCAATACTGGGTAAGGCAAGCTCAATCCCTGGCCGTGGTCTTCAAGATCTTCACCTCTCTTCTTGCTTCTTAAAGTAAAGAGCATCCCGACCTGTGTTCTATATCTGTCTCTGGAAATTCTTCCAAGTCTTGCAATCAAAATCCTAATGCGTCCCAACACCAAGGAGAGAGTGGTAGTAAAGTAGACTAACCCTTATTTTCTGCTGAGGCAGCTTTGCGCAATGGCATTTCCACAATGTGATCCTAGCAAGACTGTCACAAATTACCCTGCTTACAATGCGTCCGACCCAAATTCCACAGGTCCCAATGGCCTCATACCAACGAAGATCTTCAGCGTCCTCAAGCCCTGCCGGGGTATCTGTTGGGCCGTAGTCCAGCGGTGCCAACAGTACTCGAATTTTAATGTAAGTTTACGTGGAACGATCGCCATGCCTCACAAAGATTATTTCACACTAACTGGTACCGGCAGACTTGCATGAAACTTATTTAAAAATATTCAAAAACTATGCGGTAGTAATTAATACATCATTGTTCTACAATGCTGCAGTGCCCTCTATCCGACACACGCGATTATGGAGACTATCCCCGATGTAATGCCTTAGGCCTCGATGAAGGTAACGAAACCATTGCAAAAGGAATCTATTGGTGAAAGAGCTCTGATTGCATTCTGGATTCCTTCGCTGCTTTGCTTCCTTGCTTCCACAAACGAAAGATAGGTAGTTAGTTCTTCCTTTCACTGGACCAGGTAAGAATTATGTGTGTTGGATATTTGTCACCATGAGAATCGGAAAATACTTCAAACAGCATCGAAGAGGGTTCTCAAAGAGCAGGAGCAACAAAGTGAAATTCTTAACAGTGAGTCACAGAAACAGAGAAGTGCACTTTCTGATGTGAATATTTGAGGTCTTCAACTCAAATTTACGATAACGTAAATTACATTCTCAAGGTCAAATCGATCATATGAAGTGTGAATGCGTCCTAAAGAGAACTGGAATCCCAGTGTCAGCACAACGACATACTGCATTGTAAAGCGTATAACTCGACAGAAATTAATTTCTGGCAGCGAGATGCATGTAACAATCTGATAACCTGTCGTCGACTGCGATTCAGCCGTGACTGAATGTTAAATCAACATGGAGAGATGCTCACACTTGAAACGATTCCATTCATGTCCACCAAATTGGAGTTCCCTCTATGCGATGTGAGTACAGACAAGGTCCTGGCAAGAGCAGACAGGGCGACCAGATGCTGCCCAACCATTGAAACCCCGTTCTAGGACGACGATGCTGGGCACTTTCTCCAGTTTCCCTTCAGTCAGAGCATTGTTCAAATGCTCACTCAACTTTCGTGCACACTTGGGCCCCCGAACCTACGCATGACCAATTTCAGAACTCAGAAACATCACACTTTGCATGAACATGAATAGCTTCAATATGCATTTCGAAAGGTAGGGAAACCTAATCGTAACACCTAAACCCCAAACCTTTCACAATGAATACAAATTGATTTTGAGAATGTGCACCACATCAACATCTAAACGAATGTCGGTTGCAGTTTAATCTACAAAGAAAATTTTGAGTTCTTATAACTTCTGCATACGGTGTCCAAATAATGCACTCTCTCGTGGGTTGGAATATTCTTGCATTGCTAATAATAACATTTCAAATTTGATCATTCGAATTCTAATAATAGAAAGTGTATTCCGCCATTAAAGTGTTGCTTTGGGCTGTGGTTACCCCATAGGCAGAAAGTAAAGAACAACTCTCATAACACAGTGCTTCCAAGGGTTCAAGTTTGCAAAATGGAGCCCACCTGACTAAAGGAACAATGAAAAACCACAGTTTCTTTGTTCTTCACCTCCTCAACTAACTTCGGCAGCTTATCCTCGAAGCCGTCACTGGAAAAGTGCATGGACCCTGCTATGTGTCCATCAAAACCACGCTCCTCATCCCTGTCAACCATTATCTCCAAAATCATCAAAAGCATCAAGTAATGCATATCAGCAGTGAAGTGGAATATTCAGATTTGCCTTCACCTTCCGTTTTATAATTCGCTGTGAGTATTTTAGTTGCTCTATGAGTTCGCTCTCTATTAAGGAACATTCTTCGTCATATCTGCACTATGGTGAAAAGCCAGCAACAGTCTCGTTGGTGTCTTAGAGTTTATGGATCCACTTGCTTCATGAAAACGTCTAAAGCGAGCGGAGACAGATCCTTTCATTAGCTTTGAATAAAACACAATATTCCGTATGAAATATCGAAGGATGTGCGCATAGCCTCTCCGTAAAGACTCCTGTTACAATTCATAGAGAAACTAAAATACGCAAAGCGAAATACAATTTCATCAAATTCACAGCTCATCTCAAAAATTCTGGTCTCAGACATTGGAGCAAACAAATGGAAATTAAAGCACGTCCTCCGTCCTGAAAATCTAAAATCAAACTTCATCCAAAAAATTCACACAAAAATTTTGAAATCATTTCTTCTTCATAAAACACATCACTCTGAAAATCTAAAATCGCAGCAAACGCTAAATTCACAACTACATCCAAAATATTCTCAAGCATTAGAAATTGCCACTTCTTCTTCTTCTTCTTCTTCAAGCACGTCCTACTGAAAATCACAAATCACAAATCACAAAAAACGCTAAAATAATACCTACATTCAAAATTTCACAGAAATTCAAAATCGCCTCCATAGTCCAAGGAATTCATCAACGTAATGCGCTTCCACATATATACGTACCGAAACAGAAATCGCAACTGATGTGCTCTGTTACGCAACAATAAAACCTCACAAGAAGCTCACAAAGCGAGCTGCACTGACCTGACGTCCACCACTGCAACCAGGGGCCCCTGCAATCCCGCGAGCTGCTGTCCGGAGACATACGACACCGAAGAGTAGCCCGCCATAGCTGCTGCTTGTGAGTACGTCACCTGCAATGCAATGTGCAACTATGCCGCTCGACAAACAGGTTCGACGGACGGGACGATCTTCATCCACTTGCGTTGGTTATCTGGATGAAATTTATTGACAGAGGTTCACTGAAAAACTTCATTCATCTGCAAAGTATCAATGTGACAAAGATCCTTTGTGTGTACTCTACGGATTTAATCCTTAGGACCCATAAACGATGCTGTGGACATTTTTTGGCCGATGAATGATAAAGAATCTTTTCGTGTGGGACAAAAGTGTATTTATTCATCCTTCAAATTTTGTGTGAAAAGGAGAGGTTGTTATAATAGTTTGACTGAGTTATTTTGGAAATTTTTTAAACCAATGATTCACACAATACCAAAATGAATGATTTCCAAAGTCACCAATCCATCCTATAACCCTATAAGGACAAGCCCATGACCATTGATTTGAAGCTTGAATTGTCATTACTCTATTAGTTGCCATTTTGCAACTAAAGTAGATATGAATGAAAAAATTTTAATTTATTTTTCAGAGATGAAGTCATATGTCTACTACAAGTTATGAAATTTTCAGATTTTTTTGGGTAAATTTGAAATTACTGTGAAATTCTGAAGAAAAAAATGAAGAAAATTCATATCAAATTCAAAAATATACTCAAAAAATACGAAATTTTCACTATTAATGTATATTGTAGTGTAGAAAATTGTAGAATAAACCAAAAATATCATATCACTATAAAATTAAAAAATCAACAAACCATGGTAATAGGCCCAAAATTCATATTGCTATAAAATAATAAAATTTATGAATTAAAAAAAATCAATTGGACCAATAGGTGAATTTATTGTTTCTACAATGAACAAGTCAAGCCATCCATTGGACATTTTTTGGCCTTAGCGTCATTTAAGGATTAAGCACAATTTATCAAAATGTAATACATCAACAAGTTTTGGATGAAAAGTACTTCCTTTATCCTAGATTGATCTTTCGGTTCCTCTTAATTTTATTGTAATGAGCTTAATAATAAACTTCAAAAAAGGTTCCAAAATTCAAAATTTTAAGATGATAGAAGTGCACCAAACTCTAAACATACAACTTGAAATGGGTTGAGATAACATATTTTGAGCAAAAAAATTCCAAACATTTTTCCAACAAGAAGATCATTTGGGGATGAAGAGAATATATAATTAGAGTTCAAACTCATGTTTAGATTATATTTACTAAGACAAATAATCAATTATTGTATGGAATTAGCATTTAGAAATTCCTCTTGATGTTATTCTTTATTTTTAATTAATATATTCATTGAGTTGGATTTTGATAATCTTCAAAATTTAAAGAACTTTTGTTTGTAAATTATTGTAACATGCTTGGCTCTTCTTAAAAGGAAGTCAATCTTTGGTTATCAAACTCCAAGCCATTTTTCAATTATGATGCCCCCCAATTGGCATTATAAATTACAAAGATTCTTTTTGCTTATATACACTATTTTAGAAGACTTGCAAATTATTCCTTTTGTTTTTGAATATAACAAGGATTCCGTCATTTTCTTCTATTTCAAATTAAGACCTAGCTTTTGGGTTCTTCCCACAATCCAAACATTAAATGATGAACAAAGGGACATTGACAACATCTTCATCTATTGGCATTGTTAATGCATGATTGTATTGCTATTGTATGAATGTGACAAATCTTCATTTTGAAGAGGTAGCTAGTAAAGATAGGATTGGAAGACTAAACTATATGTCTAAAATTATTGTGGGTTCAATTTTGTCTAAAAGATTTCATTGATGTTGAATCGTTAAGCCACAATGAAACACCAACATCAATTGCAATAGTTGCACTAAAATTATTTCATGATACTAGAAGTTTTTTGCAACTGAGCATCGATAATGTTTTGTAGGTTCACTAGATAAGCATATTACTTCTCTAATAAGCACGTCGATTTTCTAAAAAGCGCATTACTTCTCTACTAAACATGTTATCTCTCTCAAAGGTGCATTACAACTATATAGGATTTATAATTTGCCTTAATCCCTAAGCACCCAACACATATTTATCAAAATCCAGCCCCTTTTGAATTCATTCCAATCAAATTGTCACCCAAAACAAAATCCACAAAAACTAATCATAGAGATAGGTAGTAGAGACAAGTTTGAAAGGGTGGAATTATGAACAAATGTTTTGACTTTACCGTTGAAAAGATTATAATAGTCAAATAGGACAACCTTTTAGTTATAATAGGCCATATTTGAGGCATTAGGATGCTCAAGGATTAAGTTTGTATATTTTTTTAAATACGGATCTTATTTAGAAACAAAAGGAGGATCATCTTAATTAAGGTACAAGGGTAGTCTAGATTTCTAAAATTGAAAATATGTATTATAACAATAAATTATTTTAGAAAATTTTGCTAAATACTCTTTAGGATAAGTATACCTTAAATTTAAATGGATACAATCTATGTATTATATTTTTGAACTTTTGTTAAAAAGCCATCATTGAATTTTTATTATAAAAATGATACATTTCCAAAATTATAAATATATATTATAAAATACCTTCTAAAATGATTTTTTTTTAATCAAATATTGTAATTTTCACAAGATGATTTTTCCTCTATGTTCAAAATGCTAAGTTTTAATTATGGTAAATTTATAAGGTTTTGGTTTATTTATTTATTCAAGTTGTATTTCAAAGGTCATCTTTTGAACTACTAGGAAAGTCATATATACTTATACCCTTTAAAGAGTAAGAATATTTGAAAATTAAAATTTGAAATCTATACTTAATAAATGTTAAAGGACTATTGAAAAATCTAAGATTTAAGAAATGCATGATTTAAGAAAATATCAAGATTCTATAAGCTTGGGACATCTTTGCTTCCAACTGTTGTTCTAAACTAGAAATTTTAGTCTTTAATGGCCTAAACAACTAAACAAGGTGCAAAAAATAAGATCTAAATGGTCAATGCATTTTTTTTGGAAGTTTGGAGGATAGTGTAGAATGTTTCAACTTTATACATGATACAATATAGTTGTAAAATAATATTTGAATAGCCATGAGTCTATATGAAAATGATTAAAATGTGCATCTATATGTCATTAAAGTCTTCAAGTCTCAACTTTAAAAATTTCCAAAAATTACAACAATCATAACTATTTGATCAAGTTATAGTAACAATTTGTAATGTCAATCATACTACTAAAATCATAAGTCCCTCTGTAATATCACAAATGCTACCATTAATACTAGGGGCTCATGCTTACTATGCTACGCATTCATTGTATCACATATTAGTAAAAATTTAATATATTTGAATAGAATGCATGATAATAATTTTGATAAGTCTTTAAAATAATTATTTTAATTATTTTATAAAAATATTTCCAATCATGCATACATAGAAATCATATTTTCACACAATGTGATATTACTGAAATAGAGTAGCAGTTCACAATCACCTTTGTAATATCACTTTTTACAAAGGGTGATATTATAAAAATAATATAGTTGTTGCAATTGAGGTGATATTAAAGAGGATCAATATGGTGATATTATAAAGGTAGCAATTCCATTGCTTTTCTTGTCTTTATACTTCTTTTGCGTTTCTATGATTTTGTGCTTTTGTGAGCTTTGAACTTTTGATTTCAATTTTCTATTGCTACTACCAAATGATTTAAGAAGTTTATTAGATTGAACCAATTTTGGATTTTACAACAATTAAATTGTTCACAATGCTTTTAAGATTTACAATTCCTTTTTTAAATTCTTCTATTTGGATTGCCATTGTTTGTAACAATTGAGTCAAATTTCTAATGCCGTATTTATCATTGCATGTATTTCATTCATCATTCATTAAATTTTTTTTGTTTATTTCAGTATATGCTTATTTATAAAAAAATTATACGAAGATTTTAGTAATTTTTATCTGAAGATTTATTGAAATTCTTGCTTTGCATTCTTTCTAGTACATAAAAAATTTAATGAAATTCTAATGGTGAATGCGTAGCATAGCAAGTGCCAACCGCTAGTAATTTCTAAAGTAACAGAATTTAGAATTTTTTGAGAAAACATTTTACTATGGTTAATATTATAAAATTGTCCAAGTTTTTGAAAGGGGATTTTAGATTCTACTAGTAAGCATATTTGAGCAATGTATATATAAAAGAACTATGAAATTTCAAATATGTTACAAGTTAGTGTATTCAAGATTGATTTTAGTTTCTCATAAATAAAGGTTGTGTATTTTATCTTGAAGTTCAGATTTCTAAATCGATCATAATTAGATGCAATTACCAATATGAAAAAAAATTAGGATTGAATTATATTAGATACTTCAATCTCATCTTAGTCATTTTGTTTTTCATTTATCCAAAATTGACTATTTTATAAAAAGGACAAATTTAGTAAATTTGGAAAAAAATAAAAATAATCAAATATAATAAGTTGCTATAAATTTATCAAAAAAATCTAAAATATTATATTAAAAATGGATACCAATGTAAAAAAAAATAAAAGGGTGGAATTCTTTTGCTATTTTTGAAAATAAAAATAAAAAACCACTTCTTACAATCTTCTAAGGTAGTGGTACCTTAGACCACTAGGTATCTAAATAAAATTTGTTTAATAGCAAGTCCAATCTACAAGCAAAAACTCTAGCTTCTTATTTAAAATTTGGAAAATTCTCAACATTAGTAAACTAAAGTATTTTTCTCAAAGTTCTTTGGTTTTTGAATTGGTGTAGGACAAAAGGAATCATTAGGAGAATTGTAGGCCCTATAGAAGCCCACTTCAACTCATAAATTGTGACCCTTCTTAGCTTATAATCATGTACTTTCAAGATTATTTGGGTTTACAAATTCTCTATTTTCGCCCAACTCCCCTCTTCATGCAATGATGCAGACGATCAATTTCCATTGGCTAGTTTGTACTAGCAGCATATGGGTACGTGACTCTTATGGTACCTTGGCTTCTTATTTTATTGTGGGGCAAGTACCTTGGCTTCCTATTTTATTATATAGATAGTGCCTCTAACAAATTGTCTTTTGTATAGTAAATTGTATATATCATTGCTTTCATGTACCTTTTTAGAACTTGTTATGAACACCAAAATAACAAAATAACAAACAAATCACTAATATGGGAAGCAAATAGACTTTGTCATTATATAATTGATTAGGGCAAACTAAGATGGCCCAATTGATTTGATCAATAAGTTGTATGCAAAGAATTGAAAATTAATTATCTAAAAATGTAATAGTGTCAATCTACTTTGCAGTAATGGAAAGTTCTTGCTTGTTGTGAATATAAGCAGTCTAAGTGATGGAAAGGACTAGACTACTAGAGTCCACCTACTTCCTTATCATTATTGCTCTACCCTTCAAGCAACATATTTGGCACTTGCTATTGATGTAAGTGAGGTTTGTCATCTACCAACTTTCAAAGTCACTCCATGAGCACTATGAACTATTGAACTTAAGGAAAGTGTCCTTTAAGAAAATCTGATGGCATATTTTTTTCTATAAACAAGGAATGGTAATCTAGGAATCAAAGATATTATATATAATTTCCCTAAGGATTTTAATTGATGCCATTGAGATTCTTTATATTGGGAACATCCACCAAGGTTATATTGTAAAGATTTATGCCTTTTTCTCATCATTGGTATTAGATTCAAAATACAATATGTAACCCTTAAGCATAGTATCCCCTCTCACAACAGATTTGTAGCATTTCTATTATATTGCTTCAATTTGAAGTACACAAGCCTACTGCCTTGTACTTCCTACAAGATAGAGGCTATTTTATATCAATTTGTTTGTCCTTGAATTAGGTTGTGTACTCCAAATGCCAAGTATAACTTTGTCAATTTTTTAGGGGCTTAAAGAGGATCTATAATTCTCCTAATGCTAAAAGATTGATCTTCAATCTTGCAAACTAAAATAAAAAATGTTTCCATGTGCGATTAGCTCTTGGTTAAAGTAGCATAGCACTTTTCACAAACGGATGTACTCTCCATAAACCTCTCATACTCTAATTCAATTTTTTGTAGCTTCAATTGGACCGTTTTGCTAATGTTTCTTTCCTCCACTAGCAAATATTGTTGTAAATAAAAAATCCTAGTCTAAAGCTCTTCTCCAGAGAAACCCCACATATTTGTGACAACGGCAAATCCACCAAGTCTATGCATATAGTCCACCTATCAATGTAACTTTGAGATTGTTGTAATTCAATCTTAACCTTATCCACCTCTACTAAAGCATCCTCACAAAAGCTCATCATGTCATCATAATTCAATTTGGTCCTTCTCAATACTAATTGCCTCTCATCCTTTTCTTGAAACAAGTCCTTAAGATGATTAGTAGATGGAGATTGGTTCTTGAAAGATTGAACCACCTTTGCTAAGTTGCTCCTTAATGACAGCAAATGTAGGATCCAATTCCTCTCCAACTCCATTGAGATTCAAGGAGGGATGTCAAAACACCTTTGAAAAATAAAGAACTTCATTAGAAACTACAACAACCATGGGTAGAGGCCATGAAAAAACTCTTTTTTCAACCATACCAAGTTGCAATGTTCTATTCCTACAGATGCCTCTAAATTACATCTCTTTGAATTTTTGTAAACAACATACTTCACCAAATCGACTTTCATATCCTTTGCCTTTGCAACAATGCCTTTAGTGAATTCCAAAGAAATTGAGTCATTTAGGATATTGCGTTTTTAAAAAATGCAATGATAGAGGTTGATAACATTAAATTGCACCTTAGGAGTTCTTTGTTGTGGCAAGATTTTCCACCCATTCTTATCAAATCTAGGTTCAAGGTAGTCAATAATCTCTTGGATCATAGAAACATCATTCTCCTAAAGGCCTTTAATAGGCAAACTAAAACTTTGCAAAGCCTATTGCTTTGTAAAGTAATTGAGGTTGTAATTTTGGAACAGAATGTGTTTACAATAGAAATGTTGTACAAGCAAGAGCTCAACCTTAGTGGAAAATAGAAACAATGTGCTAAACTAGTAGAAACGCATACAAAACCAAATCACTAAAAACTCCTTATTGAAGCCAAATTGTAGAAACAAAAGAACTTTGCAATTGCAAAGCTAGAGCATCAAAATCAACATAGAGAGAAGAAAGAGTGTTGCAATTAAACCATTACCTTGCATGACCTTAAATATTTTTTAGTGTTAGGAGACATTGCACCAAATTTTAAGGACTAGTGGAAAAACAAACTATGTAGGTGGAGAGATAATACACAACAGTATGCAACAAATCCCAAAAGCAAGGAGGAAGCAGAATTGCAAAAGGAACCTAAACATACCTTTTACAACAAGTAACCATAGAGAAAATGATTGTTTTCCTTTTTTCCTAGCTAATCAAATAATTAGTATTTTCAAGAAATAAAAAATTCAAATTATTAAACCAATGATATATTAGTTTTTAGTTCCTTGATTCCTAAGTCTCATCCAAGGATGCTTACCCTCTAAATATAAATAAAAAAAATTTGAGCCCATAGTGACAACCTAAGGTTTTACAATGGCTAAACAAAGACATTATAACTACAATGGAAGCCCATTACATGTTTCAAATAGAAGGATTGGAAGTAGGATCTACAAAAAAAGATTATAGGTGCACTTTTTAAGTGAAGAGGTACTACTTTCTACCCATCTAGGATGAGGTAATTTACAACCAAACTCCCCATGCCAACACTTAGAGTTTCATTTTTCATGACAAAAATATTTTTGGATGAAGATTAACTTTTGTTAAACACCATAGTCTAGAAGTGGCTAAGGAAATTCATCAAAAAATTTGTACTTTGATGGCATTCCTATTTTGAAGATCCATGCCTTGCACATGAATGCCACTCTCTTGTCACCAATCAAGACTCTTTCTTTTGCAAAAGATGACATTTGAAACATTGTTGACACCAAGCACAAGGACACGTACATGAAAATCCCATCGATGCTAAGAACATTTACAAGTGGATCCAAGAGAATTGAGACATTATCTCCTACTACTAAAAAATTCATGCAAAGGTTGATTGTACGTTGACTAGGGACAATATGCCAATCATCATGAGGTATTCAAACAAAATTTCAATCTTGAATGATGATTGAAGTTCTATCTAATTTCATCCTATCTAACTTCATCCATCATTTTCTTTCAAACAGTATGTCCAAATCAACTTCTACTTTTGTCTATTTGTTTCAATTTATGTTTGAATTTTGAGGTTTCATTTTGTCACTAATTGGATGAACTTTGAATTTTCCATCCAAAAATTCATCCATCTACAATTTCTAGAAGTCTTATCCAATTCTAAAGATTTAGAAAATTATTTTTTTAATATACATGATTTTCAGGTACTTTTGAATTTTAATTATTTTCATTCAAATTTCAAAACCTAAACATCCATATTGGTCTTAGCCTATTGTTATGGTATCCTAGTCTATTGTTACAATGTTTAGAATTTTTGCTACCTATCTCAAAAAGCATGAGGCTCCTAAATGTGATAAATGTTTGTGACTAGGGAAGAAATTCCAATGACTAAAGAAACCTTAATCCAACACCTAATCACCCATATATGCCAAAATAAATAAATTTCTAAAAATAAAGAAAAGACCACTATTGCTTTAGCAAATCCCCTTCACCTAAAACTCAAACCTAAAGTTTGGATTCTCTACTCTAAAATAAACTTTAAAGTCTCTTATTTAATTCAATTTTCAATATTTAAAAATAAAATAAAATCATAGGATATAGATTTTTTATTACAACATTACAACCATTGGGATTGGCATTTTCAAGTCCATAATTAAATTCTTGACAATTTTGTATTTTGAATCATTCTCTATTTCTTTCTACTTACTATATTTTTGTTACATGTTGCACAATTTTAAATCATTTGAATTTTATTAAGTGTACTCAACTTGCTTTGAAGAATAAATTCAAAGAAGCACCACGAGTTTGAATATAATTTCATACAAATATGACCTTGTGAAGTGTAGCCCAACTTTTCATAAGGCCCCAAAAAGGATTTTTGTCACTTCAAATGCAATCCACACAATGGAGGTTTCTGAAATTTTTCCTAGATCCTACAGATATATATGTCCAAAATTTTTTTTTTTCTGAAATTTGATACTTGTACTAGAAATGGCAATTTTGGAGCATTTTTGGTGAAAACATTGTCAAAACCCTTTAGAAGTTAATATGACCTTCCTTCTTTAATTTTCTATTTTTGATGTATCTATCATATGATAATCTATTTCATAGATATTGTACGTGATACTAATTTAACAAAGTGACACTACTTACACATATAGATCAAAATATTATTGTATTGCATCAATTTTTACATTAATAAAAAATAAGTAAAAATTTTATAGTCATACTAGCTGTTGGCGTTTGCTATGCTACGTATTCATCATTAAAATTTTATAAATTTTTTTATGTATTAGATAGAATGCAAAACAAAAATTTCAATAAATCTTCAAATAAAAATTAATAAAATCTTCATATAATTCTTTTTTTATAAATAAGCATATACTAAAATAAACAATAGAAATTTAATGAATGATGAATGAAATACATGCAATGATGAATACGGTAAGAGATACACATACATTAGAATGCATTAGAAATTTGACTCCATTGTTACAAAAAATGGCAACCCAAATTAAAGAATTGAAAAGAAAAAATTATAAATCTCAAAAACTATGTGAACAACTTAATTGTTGTGGAATCCAAAATCGCTTCAATTGAATAAATTTCTCAAAATCATTTGGTAGTAGCAATAGAAAATTGAAATCATGAAAGCTCAAAGTTCACAAAAACACAAAATCGTAGAAGTGCAAAGAAGTGTAAAGCCAAGAGAAGCAATGGATTTGCTACCTCTATAATATCACCTTAATTGCAACAACTATATTATTTCTAAATGGACGGTTTTTTATTTCTAAATGGACGGTTTTAGAGCATCCTCTCTTAATAGGTTGTGGTTGATACACTTTATTTGCAATAATATTACAAAAAATTTCAGGCCTCGGGAGGGCCGTTAGTGTCAACTCCCCCGGGTGCAATCATAGAGGAAATAAACTGTTTTTTTATTGTTTTTTATTTTTTTAATGACAGCAGTTGATGTGACACTACTTGTACCACGTCAACGCCACGTCAGGTTTTACTATTTAAAAAAAAAATTCAAATTTAAAAAAAAAATTCAAAATTTTTTTATTTTTATTTTTCCTGTACTTGCACTACGGCATGCCGAAAATCAAAACCTTAACAGCCCTCCAGAGGCCTGAAATTTTTTGTAATGAAGAAAGAAAAGATCACCCTTTGTAAAAAGTGATATTACAAAGGTGATAGTGAACTGCTATTCTATTTCTGTAATATCACATTGTGTGAAAATTCGATTTTTATGTATGCATGATTGAAAATATTTTTAAAAAATATTTAAAATAATTATTTTAGAGACTTATTGAAATCATTATCATGCATTCTATTCAAATATATCAAAATTTTACTAATATGTGATACAATGAATGCGTAGTATAGCAAGCACGAGCCCCTAGTATTAATGGTAGCATTTGTGATATTACAGAGGGACTTATGATTTTAGTAGTATGATAGTATGACTAGCGGTTGGCGCTTGCTACGCTATGCATTCATCATTAGAATTTCATCCAAATTTTTATATATTAGATAGAATACAGAGCAAGAATTTCAATAAATATTCAAATAAAAATTACTAAAATCTTCATATAATTTTTTTAATAAATAAGCCTATATTGAAAAAAACAATAGAAACTTAATTAATGATGAATGAAATACATGCAATGATGAATATGGTAAAAGATACACATACATTAGAATGCATTAGAAATTTGACTCAATTGTTACAAACAATGGCAACCCAAATAGAAGAATTTAAAGAAAGAACTTGTAAATCTCAAAAGCTTCGTAAACAATTTAATTCAAAGCTCACGAAAGCACAAAATCATAGAAATGCAAAAGAAGTGTGAAGCCAAGAAAAGCAATGGAATTTCTACCTTTTTGATATCACCATGTTGATCCTCTTTAATATCACCTTAATTGCAACAACTGTATTATTTCTATAATATCACCCTTTGTAAAAAGTAATATTATAGAGGTGATTGTGAGCTGCTACTCTAATTCAATATTATCACATTGTGTGAAAATATGATTTCTATGTATGCATCATTGAAAATAATTTTATAACATAATTAAATAATTATTTTAAAGATTTATCGAAATCATTATCATACATTCTATTCAAATATATCAAATTTGTACTAACATGTAATACAATGAATGCGTAGCATAGCAAGCACGAGCCCCTAGTATTAATGGTAGCATTTGTGATATTACAGAGGGACTTATGATTTTAGTAGTATGATGATGATTATAGCCATGTTAGGAAATATTGTGACTACTTTAGGAAAATAAGATGATGATTATGGATACATAGTTTTTGTTAGGGGGTAGTCTAGAGACTCTTTGTAGCCATGATAGGCATCACACTTTAAAAATTCATAACAAATCCATACTTTGTGAAAAAAAAAAAAAAAAATTCAATTGCTCTCCTCATTTCTCACATTTGTCTTTGTATGAAAAAAACTTGAATTTTTTTGCTAATGGCAACCTCTTTTTGTGCTTGTCATAGGCTAGTTTACCTTAACCCTTTTAAGATGTTACAACCAGAAATGGCCTACATTGGCCTGTATTCTTTGATTTTGGATGCTTGTTGCATGTTTCTAAGAAACTACATGCATCCACAAAAGTGGAGACAAAGTTAGGAATAATATTTAGGCAATTTTTAAAAAGTACGTAGATTCTCTACTTGAGAAAACAATTGTTTCTGTGTACTTCAAGACATACGTAGTTGTTTAGGAAAAAACTCAGTTTTTCTGTTGATTTGGTCACATTGATTTGGTTCATTTTTTCTGTTGATTTCTCTCCAAATCAAGAGATTCCTGTCTAAATCAACCAATAAAAAGTGAACCAAATCAACACGATCAAGATGTATAGGAAAACTAAATTTTCTAGTAGTGCATGAGTCTCACTGATGTATAATCTCAAGCTGTCACTTCGTTTCGAACCATGAATGTTTGGTTGTATTACAGTGTTTGAGTTTGAGTTTCGGGGATGGTGGTGATCAGTGAGAAGATTGGCACGAGTCTAAAAAATTGAGCATCGATCTTCACTGTGCAACTAGGAAGAGAGACTAGCATTTAGAGTTTAGGTCAAAGAATCAGCAAGTAGAACATCCTCGGAAGTACCAAGCGCCTTCCCATATCAACCACTCAATGTTCGAGAATTTACAAAATCAGCCAATGCTTCAAAGAAAGTACCGATCAACACCGGTGACTCCATTGCGATCTTCCCCACTTCGTCACCACTCATCACCTTACACAATTAATCTTTTTATCTGCGCCTGAGAGACAGGAAAGAAGCACTACTCATGCTTATACTTAGATGGGAGCTTATAAGCGCTAGACCTCTTCAAATAAATACTATACTAGAAAGAATGTGATCCCCTTTTTACGTGCATAGTTCATATATGTGACAGATGTTGTAACAAGACACAAATGTGCAGCTCGTGAACTGACGTTACAAAACACCAAGTCAGTTACATCCTATACCCTTCTCAACCTTCCGAGTTAGTTTGTCTCCCGGAATTGTATCTTTTTCATATTTTCTAGGTGGGGCGGTGATGCTACAGCTGGTTTGAGAGTTTCGATTATCTAACATGCATGCTCTCAAATTGCAATGTACAGTTCTTTTTTCGGCGCTCGGAACCTCGGTGGATGAACTAGGAGTCTCCACCTTTTGGCTATGGAGGCAATTCCCCTGTAAGCTCTTCATTCTCACTGATTCTTGTGCGTGCTGCGTCGTTTAGGATTAGTGCTTGCGCGCCACAAAGTTGTTTAATCCACCGATGATTCATTAAGGTTTTTTGAAAGTGTCTCAAGTACTAGCTGTGCCCACATAGCATATTTTTTTTGCTGACTTTGAGCATGGTGTGTGTGGAATGTATCCAGAGGACCGAAATGAGGATCATGCGTTGCAACAAGTGCGAGGAGAAGGTCCGTGAGGAAGTCGCCGAAGTATAAGGTGAGTAGATCTCTCGCAACACCACTGTTACTATCAAATATTTTAGATCCTCTTTTTTTTTTCAATCTAGTTGTAACCTTGGCTCTTTTTCTTTTCAAGCATCAGTGGTCTATCTTGAGCTCTATCCTCTCCGATACAATTGAAGAAAGCTGCGACAGAGTTGAAACGGACATAGTTGAAAGCTAATGAGCGAGACCATTCTTCGCAACCATGCTCTGATTCTTTCGCAACAGGCTCTACTAGCTGATTCCACAGTCCTTGTGTACAAGATTTTCTTCTCGCACAATCCCAAAGCAATAAATTCTGTGAAAATCACAAAGCAAGGGTACATTCCCAAGCAATCTCACATAAAATGTTGAATAGATAAAAACTTTGAATTACTATATGCAAATGGCCTTTGTACTTACAAGTTGCAATAGTATCTGCATTGGAGATGGGAGTCCAATTTGTTGATCCAAACTACCGGTATATTAAGTTAGTATTTAGCTCAGAGTTAATGAGAGGCTCAGTCATGTGTTCAGAGCTCAATCAGCTCCTCTAAAGTTTTCTACATTGATTCAATTTGCGGTGGTTAGAGTAGGAGGTCCATAAATCACCCACCTAAGAGCTGAAACTGAATTCTGGGGAGGTGAAGCTTCTTGAAATACTTTTCAGTAAATTTTCCTTGAAAGACAAGTGGAATTGGCATCTAACCCAAGTTCTTTCATTTTTTTTTGGAGCTTTGTGGAATTAGTTATGAAATTTTGAAGTTGAAATGGCATAGGGATCTAAAATCACCCACCTTCTAAAATGTCCACTGTTTGTACATTGTTGAAGGCTATGGGAAAGCAACATGTACAAACAGTGGACATTTGAGGAGGAGGGTGATTTTAGAGCCTTTGCACTTTTAGAAACTCCTACCTCGGTATTTAAAACATTGATTTAACCTTGGAATGTTCAAATGGTCGTCATGGAAATCATTGTATTGGTACCTTGTGAATCATTTGCTTAACCTCCAAAGGAAAGTGTGTGTGCGTGTGTCAATGAGAGATTGTTGAAAATTGTGGTTTTTGGGTATGTTATTCAAAAATGAAAATTGAAACTTTTTTTAAAAACTTCAAGTTCAAAAAAAACAAAAAAAACAAGTTCAAGCAATCATTGGGGGACAAATTACTATACACGACCTCCTCTTTTGTGAAAATGGATAGTAAGCAATTTTAATATTGATTATTTATCTTACAAATACTAAAGAATGTAGGGTCTGTTTTAAGTTTAGTAATGGTTGCATTTAGGACCCTTGTGTATTACTTTTTGCACAATGTAGTGTTCGTTTTTGGTAATGCCATGTCTTTTTTTAGATTGCATGTATAAAGGTTTTGCAAGATCTATGATCAAGAATAGGTGCCTACTATAGAATTCTTTGGAATTACATAAATAATTTCTAAATGCTTTGAAAAATATGAACCACTTGTGTTAGATTCTTGCATCAATTTATCTTTAAGTATAAAATAAGGGCAAATACTTTGGGGCATCTAAAACTCATTAGAAAGGCCGACTAGCCCTTAAAGGGTCGCTTCATGACAACACTACCTTAGTCAACTTATTCAGTTGATTGATTTGACAATGTTTTGTTTTTCGTTTTTTTTGGAAACAAACAAAACTAAATTTCATTGGAAAAGTCTCCTCTAGCCCAGGTGGTTTGGTAGGAGGAGACAAAGATTTGATAGTGGTTTCAACAATCCATTGCTTAACTTAACTAAACCCCTAAAGCCCCAAAGTGTTTTTTTGGCAACATTGCAATTTTGGGTAGCTTACTACAAATGAAGTTTTTAGTTTTTTTTCCTTTTTGAAATTTTCAAACAACATGTGTCTAAGAAGTAGTTTTAAGGTCCAACAATTTTTTTATAATTTTTGACCACATGGTTAAAAAGTTATTATATAATATGCAACTTTCAATGATTGGTGGGTAGCCTAAGCAATCAAAAAACTTCTTTAACCCCTAAAGTTCCAAAGTCCCTACAAGGGACTCTTGGGATTTTGGGTAGGCTCATATGATCTCAATTTTTGACATAATTTTTTGAAACTTTTTTTGAAGATAGGAAATTGGATTAGCTTTTGGAGAATACATTTTTTTATTTCAATCGATGCTCAGAAGCAAAAGTTATGCCACCATAAGTCCAAAAAGCAACTCTAGGGGCAACCCAAAAAAAATCACAAAAAGTTAATTTTTAAAATTTTATTTTTTGTTTAAAAGATTGTATTTTTGTCTACACCTGAAGCTTTGATTCATTCCATTTGGACTAGTGATGAGAAAGTTATGGACAATCTTAGTTTTCTAACAATCTAAGCATCTTCTTAAAAAAATCTTGAATTTGTTACTTTAAATGCAAAAATCTTGCAATCTAGAAGGTCAAAGTTCCTAAAAAAATTTCCATGCATTCTTATACTAGTGTAGTACAAGATCTTACGGTTAGATGTATAAAAAAAATATTTAAATGTTTTTGCTCTTTGCAATAGAAATTACAATTTTAAGTGAATTTTGATGGAAAAAAGGCCTTAGGACTTTAGGGAGGTAAAAATCACTTTTTAAAAAAAAAAATTATAAATTGGTTCTCTAAATTTATTTATATGTGGAAAGCTTCAAACTGTTCCATTTTGATTAATGAGATGAAAGTTATAAGGAGTTCCAGTTTGCGGGTAGATTATAGGTAGTTTCAAAATCTCTACCTAAGATAAATTTTGAAGTCTTCTATTTAATTCAATTTTCAATATTCTCGAAAAAAAATAAAAGCATTAGGTGTAGATTGTTTGTTACAACATTACAACCATATGAATTGGCATTTTTTAATTCCAAAATTAAATAGTTAACAGTTTAGTATTTTGAATCATTCTCTACATCTTTCCACTTACTATTTTTCTTTTATATGTTGTACAATTCTAAATAATCTAAAAAATTTCAAGTACGTAGCCAACTTGCCTTAAAGAATGAATCCAAAGAGTAACCACCATTTGAGACCTTTTTTCATACAAATGTGACCTTGTGAAGTGTAGCTTGCCCCGGTTTTTGCAAGGCCCCCCAAAAGATTTTTGTCGCTTCAAATACTAATATCTTGTAGTCTACATGGTGGAATTTTCTGAAAAAAAATTTCCACATCTTTTCAAACCAGTGTACTTCAAGATCCTACAATTACATGTGTCCAAAAATATATTTTTTCTAAAGTTTGGTACTTGTACTAAAAATCGCAGTTTTGGAGCACTTTCGGTGAAAACATAGTCAATAACCTTTATAGGGGTTAACTTAACCCCTAAAGGACCATTGTCCCTTGGGGGGACAAATTGGATTTCGGGCAGGTACCTACGGGCTGAAATTTTGTCATGAGTTTTTGAGACTTTTTTTGAAGATAGAAAAACTGATGAGCTTTGTGGGAATATAATTTTTTTCACATTTGGTGCCCGGAAACAAAAGTTATGACCAAATAAGCTCAAAGTAGGGGACGGGTGGGAGTCCGGGCAGCCAAAAAAAAATTGCAAAATTTTGAATTTTCCTTTTTTGGATTTTTTTTCTTGTATATTATATTTTTGTCTGCATGGGAAGCTTTGATTCATTCTATTTGGACTTATTATGAGAAAGTTATGGACAATCTTGTTTATCGGGCAGTTAGAGCATCTTCCTGAAAAAATAACTTATAGAATTCATTTCTGAATGCAATTTTTACAATTTTTCTAAAAAAAAAAATTTACATGGTTTTGTTTGCTTGTTAGAACAATCTCACCATTGGGATTAATGCATTTTAATTCCATATTAAAGATATTAATAATTTAGATTTTCCTTCATTCTCATACCTACTTCTACTTAACAATTTTTTTAAGCATGAAAATTAATCTTTTTCTTAAAATTTTCTTTTTTTGTAGATTCTCAACTCAATTTCTTACAATAAGGATTTAAAGCTCAAAACTCTATAGTGCAAAAAATTTAACTTAAAAAAGTTTAAAGTCAAATAATCCAGTCCCACAAGGTGCTGAAAAAATTGTTTTTTTCACTTTAAACGCAAATATCTTTTGATCTATGTGGTCAAAATTTCTGAAATTTTTTCCACACATTTCCATACTAGTAAGGTATAAGATCCTACGGTTGGATGTGCAAAAAAAATAATTTTCAAATTTTTTTACTCTTTGCTACAGAAATGGCAGTTTTGAGTGTTTTTTGGCAGAAATAAGGCCTTGGTCCTTTAGGGGTTAATTTAGCTCATGGATCCTCCGCTGAATCCTAGAGTCTCAAACATCCATATTTTGACATAAATTAATTTTTGAAAAGTGTGCTGCCTCTAAACTGGGTTCTAGAACCTTTCGGACTCTTGGGAATCCCCAAATAATTTTTTTTTAAAAGGAACATAAAACAGAAGTTGACTACATTAGTGATCAACTTAAATTAGTACCTGAAGCTGGAATGGAAGAACATGCTATTGTAAACAGCATTTCTTTTTTACTGTAGAATTTGTGTTCCTGGTACCATGCCATTGCATTATATTTGGAGGGACATCTGGGTATTTGTTTCTTTATGTCAGAACTGGCATTTAAACGCTAGAAAAAAAACCCGGATTGTAAACAAAAAGAGTGATGTTGTACTGTACAGTATGGTACACTTCATTTACAAATTGCCCATTTCTGCGGTGTGCATTTTCTTGCATAGCATGGAAGAGAATTGGAATTTTTCTTCTTGAATTATTTACACTCAATTCTCATACGATCCCACTCAAGCCTACCAAATTTTAGCTTTAAAAAAGAAAGTTTTCATTTTTGGTGAATTTTTGAAGTCATTTTTCATGGTTTTACATAATATTTTATAAAATACAATTGGTGATGAATTTTTTAAATTCGATTGCATGGATATGTAGTTAACATCCATATGCACATCTTTCATATTAAAAAACACCCCATTAAGTAACAAAAATATAAATTCCTAACAAGGGCTCAATTGAGGCGTCATATAATCAAACTTTGTGAAATAGATATTTCTAAATTTTGAGTTAGATTTTGATAAAGAAATTGTACCACCATGCTCAAATGTACCAAATTAGTTACCACACGAGTGACAAATAGAAAAATCTAATTATAATAAAGAAATATCTATTTTAACAACATTTTGGACATTGTCATCCTAACACTTAAAACTCTATAGAAGGAATTGTCAAACTTTTTTGAAGAAACTTGCTTAGGGAAAGTTGCGCATATGGATGTTCTCTACATATACCCATAATCAAACTTAAAAAATTCACCACCAATTGCTCGCAATAAAATATCTTCAAAAACCATGAAAATTGACTATAAAAATTCACCAAAAATGATCTTTTGGTTTGTTGAAGCTGAGATTTGGTAGACTTAAGTGCAAATTGTATAAGGATGCAATGATTTTTATGTCTACCAAAATCTACCAATTACACTATACATTGTACACAAAAATTTGAAAGCCTTCAATGAGCAATTCGTAAATGAAGTGTACCATTTTTGTAGGAAACATCTATACACACATCTTTCAAATTAAGAAACACCCCATCCAGTAACAAAATACAAGCTCCTAGTAAGAATTCAATATGAGGCATTATATGATCAAACTTTGTGAAATAGATGTCTCTATATTTTAACTAGATTTTGGCAACATGATTGTACCATTATGCTTAAATGCCCCTAATTAGTTACCACATGAGGGGCAAATAGAAAAATCCAATTATAATAAAGAGATATTGATTTTTACCTCATTTGGGCATTGTCACCCAACATTGAAATTTCTATAGAAGAAATTGTAAAACTTTTTTGGAGATGCTTGCCTAGGGAAATATGTGCATATGAATGTTCCCTACATATATCCACATTCGAACTTAAAAAAATTCACCAACGATGGCTTGCAATAAAATATCATATAAAACCATGGAAATTGACTTTTAAAAATTCACTAGAAATAGAATTTTGCTTTTCCAAAACCAAAATTTGGTAGGCTTGAGTGGGATTGCGTAAGGATGACATGATAATTATATTTACCAAAATATACCAATTATGCTCCACATACATAAAAAAGTTCGAATGACTGAGAGAGGCAATTCATAAATGAAACAGACCTTACTATACAAAATGTAATGGTGTGAAACGAATGGAGTTCAACCTTAAATGATAACACATAACAAGGACTGAGCACTTGCAATAAGGAAGTCTTGTATTCAGTTGCTATAGAACAAAAATGTATATGTATTAGATAACCAATGAGCCGCGCTAGCAGCAAATAGGTTATCATATATAACCGGTTGTACATTTTTTCAATCATAACCTTTGATCTTCATGATCCAAAAGTGTAGGAAGCAAGTTGAAAGGAAAGAAGGTTATGAGTTGCAACTTGTAATGGCAATCGTGACGGGTTGCCAATAGGATGGTGCCATGTTAGCTTTGGAAAGTCAACAACCGGTTATGAATCTGGACACCTAATTTCAATCACCTGTGCTCATGAATCAGTTTGTATGTGAGACACTCCACCGAAAATGTGCGTAGGAGAAGTTTGTTGCACTTGTGTTGATCACAAGATGAAAGACTTCGAGATCAGTGATTAACAATTCTAACGTACAATCTCAGCAATTGCGATGCAAATACACAAAGTTATCAGAACTCCAATACTAAAAACATGGCAACCTCTCGGAAGCGATGTTTTTTGAGAGTGACATCTCCTTCCTTCCTCTCTCAATTTTCCTTTGTTGACTTGGGTTTTTCTTCCCTCGTACTTATTTGCTATGATGCGGCGTCGGGATTGCCTCGGTGCTATGGCAACTCTGTCCATGCGGTTTGCCTTGGCGACATGGCATTTCGCCTTCAACACTCCAGGACTTCGTACGTACAGGCAAGGAATGCATAACGAAAAGGAGACCGAAAGAATCTTGCTTGCAGGAAAGAAATGGAAAAAGAAGTCTGTAGATAAAAAGAAAAGCATGGGCCTCTTCTTGCTACCAAACTTGTTGATGGAACAAAATAGCATTCGTACAAAGCAACTCTAGATTGAGTTTGGTAAGTAGGGAATACTACCACGCGACAAGTCCATGCTAGAAAAAAATCGAGTTCAGAACTATTTCTACAGAGTAGCTTCACTCATGAGTATGTAGAAAATGAAAATTTGTGCAAAAGGTTGTCTTTGTGTTGGTGGCTTCCCACTTGGGGTTGGTCGGTTTCGTATTTTAATTCCTTGCAATGGAATTCCACTTCATTTGTGTACAAATTTAAAATTTAAAATAGTGAAAAGTGTTGTTGGACAAGTCACTTGCCTCCCTCGCTTGTGAGAGAGCTTGTGTGAACGCCCCATGCGATCCGAGATTCGGATTTCGGAGGATGTCGTGAAATGATGGTCACTGGAGTTCCGGGGCCGGCGCGCTCGGAGCTTTGCGCAGTCTGACTGCCTGGTGACGCGATGATTCTCAATGCCAGGCATTGATACGAGGAAGAGAAAAGAAGGCAAAAGGACAGACGGACGGCCGCTTTCGTATTGAATGTGTTCCCCGAGAATAACAGGCCGAAGGACGGTCTGGGGCGGGGATGGATAGACTTTCCGCCCATAAAAAAACTCATGTAAAAAATCCCAGCCTGTCCTGCGCCTTCCCCATGTGAACTCTGGGGCCCAACAAATGACCCTGGCGAATGGCGGACGCGGCTTTTCCCTGGGAATACTGTTGAGTTTCTGTTTGTCTGGATTACTGTTGAGTTTTCTGTTTGTCTGCCCGGGTGCTGAAGGATGAGCTCATGGCGTGTCATCGTTGCTAACTCCTTGTTGTTGCTGGAGCCGTTTGCTGGCTGGAAATAGCTTCCAAACAAGCGACGAGACGCTTCAGGGAGTGGCCCCATCTCCATCTTCTTGCCGACCGACCGGGACTGCTGCCCCTCCTTCGTCGTCGGCAGGCTTCGCACCCTTCCAATACCCCTAGTCCCTCGTGACGGAGGTACGGTTCATGTCTTGAAGATTCATTCTGACTGACTGACTGACTGAATTCCTGGCTCCGTGTACGTCATGGTTTTGATGTCCCTGTGGGGTTCTCTGTTCTCGATCCGATGGCTCAGTTGGGGATGGAAGGGTGGAGGGGAAGGTTTTAAATGGGCTTTTGTGCGCGCGTGCGTGGAATCTTGGTCGGGAGGTTCTCTCTGTGTGTGCTTGTAAATGTGTGAGGAGGAGGTGGCGTGTCGCGAATTTGCGTTGGGTTTGATTTGGATAGAGCTGATTTTGGGTATGATTTGGTTTGGGGGTGATCAACTTTTGTTTGGGAGCTTAGGAGAGCGACGTGTTAAGGAGATTCGATTCGGCAAGTGTTGGATAGAAAATGCGGGGAAGAGGGTGGAGTGGGTGGCAAGTTTCTTCAATTTTGCTCAGCAATGCGAGATTCCATTGCTGGTCCTCCCGGGGCTTTGGAAACGTTGAGGAAAGGGTTTGAGTTAGATCGGAAGTTTGAGATAGTGTCGAGACTGCGTCCGCGGCATTCTTTTATGTCGTGGAGTCATGGCAGAAGTTATGTACTTTGGGGGCGTACTGGCTTGTTAATATTTCTTTTCTTTTCTTTTTCCTGTCGCAATGACTGTGGGCTTCAAATTCTTACATTTAACAATCTATGAATCCTGCATCATGCACGGAGTTTGCTTTGAAAATCCTTCAATGTACCGAATTCGCTCCAGAATGGTAGATCTCAATTTGTAGTGGATAGAGGCTAGTCTGTTGTCATTTAAGTAGCCTTGGTGAGTTTGGTAGTCTGTGTCTTATCGTTTCGTTTGCGTGAATTCGTGAAAGTAGTAGACGCTAGGGTTTGTTTTGGAAGCTTTTAATTCCATCTCTACTACGTCTTACTTGCAAACCGTAGCTATCGATTTCACACATTGTAGTTCATCGATGCAGAATCATCTTGTTTCTTTGTTTGTCTTTCTCTTGGGCAATGATCTACGAACCCAACCTTATGATCATGGCAGTTCAGGTTTTCATACGAGGTGTACGAGGTGTCTCAAGCCGGCCGTTGTGGGCTTTGGTGCTATGAACGTCGTCACTATGAAGCGACACATGCTGCGCCTGATGTGCTGAGGAGAAGCTCAGACAAATGCGATTCTGAGGCAGAAGATGACCGCCATGGACGCAGAAGAATCTGCCAACATAGTTCTCGAAGCTGACGACTTCTTTGGAATTCCTCCAGTTGCACTTGGTGTCCACGAAGGCCCATTGGCGCAGGACAATGATTGGGGACGTCAGGGTTTAACACAATGGTTCGATGGCGCCATTGATGGTGAAGGAGGAGCGGCGGGCGTGGAATACGTCGACCCTCAAAACTGGAGTCTTGCTGTGGAGGACGCAACACCAGCCGTGGGGGGCTACGAGAATCTTTGGTCGGGGATCGAGGAGCCCGTGGTCCTTGGCAGTCGCTCCCGATTAGACCCTGACCTTGCTCGCTACACTCGGGAAGTGGAAAACCCTCAGGAAGGATCGGCTGTGAGTATTAGTGCTGCCGACATGCTACAGCTTCCGCTAATGCGAGATAAACCGCAACACTCTGTGGTGAGCTATCCAACTTGGTCAGATGTTCACGCATCGCAGGCGAGGGGCTTTGCGCAAGTTGGTAACATTTCCAATGGCCCTGCGCCTTTCTTGACCCGAGAACTTGAATTCCCCGAGGATGAGCGAGAAGATGAGGAGATGCTACACAGTCAAGCGGATTCCGTCGATCTGGCCATCGAGATTCTGTCCGACGGTGTCACGAGTATCAGCTTGGGAGAGGAATCCGACGGCGACGACTCGCAGGAGATTGTCTCGTACAGGGGACACCAATCGAATTCTCCACATGAAATCTCGCAGGTGCCAGCGCAGTATGGATTGGCGCGTCCGGGATCGGGTCGTGTTGTGCGGGAGAAGATGATGTACGAGTGGCTTCACAAAACCGATTCGGCGGTCATCATTCCTGACGAAAGCAAGCGGAGGGAAATGGAGAGGCTAACGATGGGAGCCGGGCCGCGTGATGTGATGCAACCACTCGAAGTTCGTCAACAACCGGGTGATTCACGGTGGGCGGAGCAGCTCCTGAACCTTTGCGCCGGCGCCATAGCCAGCAAGAACATTGGGCGAACTCAGCATCTCATGTGGGTCTTGAACGAGTTGGCATCATTTTTTGGCGATGGAAACCAGAGACTAGCTGCCTACGGCCTCAAGGCGCTCTTCTGCAAAATCACGGGAGGAAAGGAGGCAGCAGCAACGTGGATGCGGCCATTCCATCATCAAGAAAAGACGCTTGGCCCTAAGGCAGTACATCGTGCTCTGGTGACGTTCCATGAATTCAATGTGTTCCACCAAGTCGCGTACACCGTGACCAATGAGACACTTCTTGAAGTTTTTGCAGGGAAGAGCCATCTGCATATTGTCGATGTCGGCATCATCAAAGGCTTGCAATGGCCTATCCTCATCGACGCGCTCTCCAATCGGCAGGGCGGACCTCCTACGAAGTTGAGGATCACCACCATCAGACATCAGAATGTAGAGGCGCAGAGTGCCGGGAACAACCAAGTAGACGCCGATTCCGCGGATTTCATGAAGCGACTGGTAACCTTTGCTAAAGTTCTTGGTCTCGACTGCGAGCTCGACATGTATGTAGGTCCTCTCGAATCTATTACGAAGGAGAATCTGAAGCTTGAAGAAGGAGAGGTACAGCAAGGATCCAAAAACGCAACCCTAATTTGGATCTGCTTGACTTACGAATTGACCAGGATAGCCCTTCCTTTCATGATTTTTTCCTCTTTTGCACTGGTCTTCATTTCACAATACCCTTTGATGAATCTCTCCTGGTTTGTGGAAGCAGGTTTTGGCGGTTTGCTGTCAATTTCGTTTACATAGATTGTCGAACCTGCTATCTAGCCCGGACGCGCGGCTATCTCCCCGTGACGCCTTTCTGGAATTTTTGTTCACACTGAAGCCCAGTGTCCTAGTTATAAGCGAAAACGACGTAGATATGCTGTCCGAGGATTTCTTGACGCGGTTCAAGGAGGTCATCAGCTTTTGGTGGATCTTTTTCGAGTCCACACATTTGGCTTTCAAGGGAAGAGAGCCAGAGGCGCAGCAGATTGTGGAGTACGAGGCGTCGATGATCATGCTCAACGGCATTGCGTGCGAGGGGGCTAAAAGGATCGAGCGCAACGATCGCTTCGAAAATTGGATGAGTCGGATCCGCCGGGCGGGTTTTGCGCCCATGTGTATAAGCGAGGACACGAAGAAGACAGTGCAAGTGCTGCTCCAGAACACCGAATCCGAGCATTGGAGCGTCATGTACTCGGCCAACACGAATTGCGTGAATATGTCGTGGAAGGATCAGCCCGTGAACTTCACCTCGCTCTGGAAGGCGCCTAGTTGTTCCCGAAAATTATGTAAATGCAACATGCTTCACGATTAGTGTAAAAAAACGAAAAAGCTCTGTAACCCAGATTCTTTAGACTCTTGCATCCCTCGTTCTTGTAGTCATGTCGATCGATTTGCAAGCCCAAGATGTATTTCATGGCGGTCACAAGACACTGGTTTCCTCGCAAGCAAACAGATTCTCTCGCTTCGAAGTCGACAGACTTCCATTCTCTGAGAGCCATTCTCTAAGAGATTGTCAAGAATTAGGTCAAATCCAGCTTCAGTTCCGAGGATTAGCTGGCGTTGCAAATATTGTCACATTATTTTAAATTAGTGTTGGCTAAATAAGTTACTGTTTTTTAAAAATCCGCACCCAACCACCCACACACAAGTAATTTGCAGTGACGCCAAATTTGCAGGTTACTTACACTAATCTGCACTCTCACTAATTGGACAAATCACTTTAGTGCAATTTAAATTTTGAAAAATCACTTTTGAAATAGAAAATTTGAAGGAAAAATCCATGATAATAGAGTTCAATAATCATAAATTGTGTGAAATGAGGGACAAGGAGTTGGAGTTTGAGAAAAATATAAGACAAAACTCCTAAAAGCACTTAAACTGGGATTTGATGGGTTTTTGGTTGATGTGTTTCTTTTGTACTATTTTTAGTTAAACCTTTTTTTGACACCCTTTGTTACAAACTTGGAGAGACCTTTACAATTAACTCTAAAAAATATATTTGTTAAGTAGTGCATATTTGCTACAAGGAAGGTATAAGATTTTAGAACTTTGTACTTGACTTCGCATCAAAGTTTGCACAAAGTGGGTCTTGAAGGTAGAAATATGGTTTTGCACCCTTGGCTTGTTGTTTCAATGATTGTGAACTAGCACTAATCCCCTAGTTTGCACAAAGTGGGTCTTGAAGGTAGAAATATGGTTTTGCACCCTTGGCTTGTTGTTTCAATGATTGTGAACTAGCACTAATCCCCTTAATTGTACATGACTTGTTTTTCTAATTTAGCCCTTAAAGGTCAAACGGGTGACTTTAGAAATCATCACTTTTCATTACCCTGTGTGAATCATTGGCTTAAGAAATAGCAAAAACACTCATTAGAAGTCAAACTATGGTAGAAGTTTTTACAACAAAATTTCAAAGATGAATAGTTGGACTTCTGTCCTACTAGAAAGATTCCTTGTTATCCATAGGACACCAAACATCCATGTTGATGTTTAAAGGTTAGGCTAGACTTTTTGGACCCCATCTTCTCTTGATGTTGCACCAAACTCCACAAGATACTCCCAAGCACTTACTAGAAATCTTTACTATGAAATTTGAATTTTTTTACCTAATGAGCTTGTAAAGGAAATAATTCACCAAATTTTGTTCAATTCTTCAAATTTGTTGTATGGGTGAGAAAGTAAACTTGACAAAGTTCATTTTGTTATCAAAAATGAAACAAGAATGGGTCAAACTTGAGTTGGTCATGGACATTGAAGTTTGGCTAGGGAGGATTAATCCCTTGATTGCCCTGTCGTTTTTGCCCTCGATAAAAAAACACTAAAATTTTTTATTTGCACCTATGATAAAATTTGCAAATTTTGAATTCATAACAGAGGCCCAAAATCAGCTAGAAGAGGTAAAGAAATACAAAATTTACACGGCACAAAATAGGGGGAAATTTTTACATTTTCCCTTGGATGGAGCAATAAACGGGGGACAATCCTCCCTAGCCATTGAAGTTTTGGATGCAAGGATCTTTTGAGGGTTAGCATAGCTGCAACATCCTCCTAACTTTTTTTTTTTTTTTTTTTTTTGCCACAAATGAAAAGGAATTCCATTGCAAAGAGAAAAATTCCCTAAACCCGCCAGCCACAAGTGGCTTCGCACGAAGAGAACCCAACACACACAACACAACACAACACAACACAACACACGACCCGACACGACCCAGGACAAAGAGCAGCCCACAGGCAGAGGCAGAGCGCAGCAGGGGCCGTGAGGCTCCCCGCGAATCCTCCTCACTTTGATTCTTTCTTACCCCTTTACTATTCCTGTCGTGCCTCCACGATTTCTGCTCGCACGCCTGACAGTCTGCGGGCTCGCTTGCGTCGAACGCCGTGCACGCACATGTGTTCCTTTCTTCAGCTGGATCCCAGGAACAAGATTACTGGCTCATCGGTAGGAGATCACATGTACAGATTCCCTCCAGGCGCTGAGTTCTGATTAAGTTTAGGATCAGAAATTGATTTCTTCTCGGACGCTCCGGTGTGGAGAATGTGGCGGTGATTTAGCAAGGTATGTAAAACCTGGTCATTAGATGCTCTACCGTACGCAGAGCATCTAATGCGTGCATTTAGGCAGAAATCGTATGGGCAGTTTGCTGTAGCAACTCATAGCAAGGTACAGTTGAAAATAGAAGACAGGCGTACCGGAATCCCATGCTCCGGGCGTTCTTGCTAAAATTGCATCAGGCTGTTAAATTGCCACCCTAAAACGAATCGCATATTCGATGGAAAGGTCTGCTGTAGCTCCACTGTCTCTAACCTCGGGACAATACCCGCCGAATGTTAGTTGGAAAGTGATTCGCGGCCTTCTTCCGGTCGTCAAGGGTTTTGTTTATCCCTCTTGTTGTTGTGTTGATCATCCGGCGCTTCGGCACCAGGTTTTGAAGAATCTTTTTAACAGGTTTCAAGGATCTCTATGCTTCACTGAAATTTCAGATACACTCACGTCATTCGATCGAGAGTTCGGAACAGCCGGCGGAAGGACCGGCTCGCATGGATCTTGTTTTTTTCCGGTTGTACGTGGCATCACCCAAATTCCGCAATTGCACGTGCCCCCCGAACTGGCTTGATCATGTCACCGTGATTCGATGACGCCGGTGCGGAAGCTTTATTCGCAGGCGGTTGCGATGACATCTCATGGGCTTCTTGTGTTGCAGTGATCCACCGGAATCGTGCAACCAGTATGGTATTTCGAGGTTAAAAAATGTAAGTACGTACTGTACGAAGAAAGATGCAGGGACGTGCATCATCAATGGTGATTCGTTCTGGACAGCTAGAGATTAAATTTCTTTTGATTCTTTTTGGCCAGCGATACATCTATTGTCAGAAAGTTCTTCACCGTCAGCAATCTCGCAAAAATAATTTTCGTACGCAAACGTGAGTGGGCATGGCTGCTAATCTAATACATCGGAAACTTCACCCCTGATGTGAAATTAAAAGCTGATTTATCTCACAAGAGATAACTACAGATTCAAATCTGTACTTAGTTGCGAGGCCTAATTTTGATTAAAAACATCGAACAGCAAGTAGAAAATTGAAGAGCATTTGGAATGCAGGCACATGTTCGAACGAGTTCCTGGCACGTCGTGATTGAGAAAGCATAGTTTCAGAACGAAGGCATGGACGACATTCCCAGGTTTATCATGCACATCGAAGCCAGCGTAGAGGAAAGGTGATGCCCGCGGCGCAGGACCTGACAACGGTCTCATACCATGATGGCCCGAATGTGAAGCCATGTGCAGACCGCGCAGTCTGCTGTTCTGAGATCCTATCCCTCCCAACAAACAGATTCTTGCCGAAGCTTTCGTTCATCGTTGAGAATCTTGCGAAACCATGTAAGGCAGAGGATACTATTTGAGTCTCTTCAGGCATTTGAACCAAATATCTAGGAGTGTGATTTTTGAGAGATCAGTATAGAGCTGCGGAGGGATCATTATATGTCTGTGAGGTAAAATCTCCATCACTATGTACAAGTATTTTATGTAATCATTCGAACTGGGATACATCACCCAAAATCCCTTCTCTCACCTTCAACCTTAAAACCAGAGCAGATGGACGAAGCTTACCAATTCGGTTTCGGCGAAGAATGCAGACCTCTTAAGATCATGATCTGGCGTGAACTATTCCAAGGAACACAACTTGCAGCGACATCGGTAGTTAGTCATTTGAGAACCCACTGTCATTTTCACCTCTCCGATGAGATCAACGAATTGCCTGGGCCCTTGTGTTAGTGAGTTAGTCCATGCATCGAGTTGTTTCTTTCCGATCTGTGAAAAAAAATTATTTATTGCAACCTCAGGAACCAGTCATTGCTTTGCACATCACGGCACAACCGAATTGCATGACTGTATGCGCAGGCACCGGAGCTAGCTTGCAATGGCAACTAACGATGGACCAATCCTTCATCAAAAGTTGCAACTAGAGTTCGTTGCAAAGCAACCAACAATCGACTCCACTACTCAAGCTCCATGAATTAGCTGCAATATTCACTATCGCGTTTACAAATATACACTTGCTCATGAAAATGTGGTGTCTGAAATACATGCAGAGCAATTTGGATCACGCTAAAACCTTCTTCCCAACTTCAAATTGTACAGCACTATCTAGCAGATTCGGCACTTTTGCTGGTGAAATTTGAATTTTCACATCACCTTTTGATTCGTCTTGAGCAGTCAAGGATGCTATGTGGAACTTTTCTGGGAAGAATTAATTATCGTGATTCAAATATGCATTCTTTGAAAGACGTGTAACTCAGACGCAACTTAACACATTGGAAGGGGTAACTCTCAATGTAGCTAAACCCTAAACCCTAACCCTGAAAACCTAAAAAAAAACTAAACCCTAAACAAGTTTCAATTATGCAAGTGTTGTGCGAGTTACACCTTCCACGTGAAGGTCCAATCCTTGTTAGATCGTTGCTCTGCCTAAAATCATCTGAATAAGCGTCTGAGCGTGGTTCCTGTCAGTAAATTGTTATGGTTTCTGTTGAATCTTGTTGGCAATGGAAAGTGAATTTCAGATCCTATTAACATGTGATTTTGGACACTTTGTAAATAAGCCATGAATTTCGAAAGTGTTGATTAAAGATGTCATTTAAGTTGACCTAGGTTCGGTTCCCAACATATGAACATTTTAGACAAAAATCTAAATGGACTGATTTTAGTAACATGATTAAATAAGGTGTATGTACGTTTATGATATTGCCTCAAAGGGTGCCCAACAGGCTCGCGTGCAGCGAGACGCTAAATATTCCGGAGAAGAACCTTTAAATATTTTTGCGCGCATTCTCGTCGACCTCCCCTTTGTCTCTCGTCCATCCAGAATGCAGATCACCAACGAAAAAATATTTAATGGTTCTTCTCCGGAACACCTCTTGTTGGTTAGGAAGCTTGAATCTGATCACAATCTAGTGTTTAGGGTGTCATTCACCCATATCTAACGCTTTGCAGGTGCGTCTCTTGCTCCCGTACATTAGAGCATCCATTGTGTTGTTCATTGCAAATGATGTTTTGGTTTTGCTGAGTTGTGGTGCGTGTCTTTGCTCCCATAAATTAGAGCGTCCAAATTGTGTGTTGTTTTTTGCATACGATGTTTTGGTTTTCCTGAATTGTGATGCTGTGGTGTATTTGAATCGTCCCGGCAACAAGAAGAAGAAACGCAGAGGAGAGCTTCACACCATGGAGAACTGGAATCGCTGAAGTGCAACTACCGTTTGAGTGAGTTCTTTAGGTTTAGGCCTGTTGGTGACATTGGAAGCTAGCTCACACACTTTTGATTCAATCCAAAAAATCTCAGGGTGACCCTTTGGATCACTTCAGTGGCAATTTCGGGGGAATCCCTGCCTTATTTTTTATTTCATAAGAAACAAATTAGAATGAAGACCTAACTTCATTCCGCCTCAGCAAGCGCAGGTGCAACTGCGAGCATCCCAGAAGGCAAAGTCCGTGGACCCGCAGGAGGAGTAATATCAGGAACGCCGTGGCTGCCGCTTCGTTGTTTGTTGAACTTTTGAATTTAATCCAAAAAAATCTCAGGGTGACCCTTCGAATCACTTCAGTGGCAATTTCGGGGGAATCCCTGCCTTATTTTTTATTTCATAAGAAACAAATTAGAATGAAGACCTAACTTCAGCAAGTGCACGTGCAACTGCGGGAGCATCCCAGAAGGCAAAGTCCGTGGAGCAGCAAGTCCACCCGCAGGAGGAGTAATATCAGGAACGCCGTGGTCACCGCTTCGCTGTTTGTTGAACGCATTCGACGTGTGGATCCCATCCCAGCTCAAAACTGAAGCATCATCGTTACACGGATGCAACGGCAGCTTCATCACAAACTTGCCCTCGACTGATCCCGCATGCCCGCATGTCTTGCTGTCCAAGTTGGAGTCGCCGACGCTGACGCGCGCCTTCCGAGGCACTGTCACGCCTTTCGAGGCGCTGTCACGCCTTGAGCACGTCGTAGCTTTCGCCTTTCGGAATGCAGTAGGTAATTGCAAAGCAGTTCAAGTTGTCAAAAGAATGAGCCCTTGGTGGGCGAGGTTGGTAATGACCTGCGATTATTCTCGATGACTTGGCTTACTTTGCAATTCTTGATGACTTGGCTTACTTTGCAAATTACTGCACGTAATGTCAAAGTAGGAGAGTTGAACTATTTGACTTCTTTAGTTGCTTAACCAATCAAAACATGGCACGACACAAAAGTCTTGGTACATTTTGATTGTGTGAGGTGGGTTTGCATTTACTAAGTTAATACCAATTGGTGGTATTAGAGATTTCTCTCAAATTTCTCTCACTACCAAACCAATGAAGTTTTTACTTCATATCCACACTATTGAAAATTTGTACACAAGGCAAGTAGTGAGTATTATTTATCAATCTTGATTTGCCTGTCTTTTTATCCCCTAAAGAGTCATTGTCCCTTCAAGGGACAAATGGGATTTTAGGCAAGTGCCTATGGGCTGAATTTTTGTCACGACTTTTTGAAACTTTTTCTGAAGGTAGAAAAAACTTAATTAGCTTCATGAGAAAATATATATTTTTTCAATCAGTGCCCAGGAATAAAAGTTATGCTCAAATAAACTAAAAATAAGGGAAAGGGGGTAGCAAAAAAAAAAGTTTCACATGGTTTAGTTTACTTCTTAGAACAATCTCGCCATTGGAATTAGTGTATTTTAATTCCATTTTAGAAATATTAATAGTTTAGATTTTTCCTCTATCTCATATCTATTTCTATTTAATAATTTTTTTAAGAATGAAAATCAATTTTTTTTAAATTCTTTTTCCCCCCAAGCTCTCAACTCAATTCTCCATCATCAAGATTTAAAGCTCAAAACTTCATAGTGCAAAAAATTTAAGATAAGAAGGTTCGAAGTCAAAAAATCTAGTCCTGCAATGTGATGGAAAACTTGTTTTTTCACTTTAAATACAAATATCTTGCAATTTGTGTAGTCAAAATTCCTAAAATTTATTCCATACATTCTCTTACTAGTAAGGTATAAGATCCTATGATTTGATGTGCAATAAATAATAATTTTCAAATTTTTTTGCTCTTTGCTATAGAAATGACAATTTTGAGTATTTTTTGGCAAAAAAAAGGCCTTGGGATTTAAATTTCAAGTTCCCTTGCATCAACCTCTTCATATTCCAATGTTGTGCCAATTGAGGATTTAGCAATGTTATGATGTGATTCATGATTTGATGATTTTGTAAAGTTGTGAGTTTAGGTATACAGTGGAGAAGGACTTTGAATTTTCTTTGGTACAAAAGAAAGTGATCCTTCAATACCATAAGAGGCATGCACAAGAATCTCATCAAACTACTTTAAGTTTGTTCTTCCACTACACTTAAATATATGACAACATTCCTATCTTATGTACTTTCATCCTTTATTTATATAAGTATTATTGTTGTTAATTCCCAAGTTACATAAGTGTTATTCATATAAGTGTTACAAATTGTCTATGCTACCCTTTGATAATCCTATTGTGAACCTCATCGCTTTTCATTCCTTGAAATAACAACAAAACATGGGATGAGAGAAAAAATTCACAAATAACAAAATGTGCAGTTGACTTGGTTACTAATATTAGATCATTTTTAGCCTCTAATGAATGAGAAGCATCAAAGGTTCACATTTTTAAAATGGAAAATGATGGAGTTTACTGTAGTGTAAGTATTAAAGTGTTTACACCACATTAGTTACAAGTTTCCTTGCTCCAAAGTGTTAACAAATATTAAAGGTGGACTATATAGTTAGATTTAACTCGTTTACAAACTACCAATTTAAGAGCTTCAATTTTTTTGTACAATATGGAATATAATTGGTTTATTTTGGTAAACATAATTATCATTGTATCCTTATCCAATCCCAATTAAGCATACCAAATTTCAATTTCAAAAAAGAAAAATTCCATTATTGGTGAATTTTTAAAGTCAATTTTCATGGTTTCACATAATATTTTATTGAAAACAATTGGTGAGGATTTTTTTAAAATCAATTGCATAGATATATAGAGAACATCCATATACGCATCTTTCATATTAAAAAACACCCCATCAAGTAACAAAATTCTAAATTGGGAAGAATTGACTGTGAAGCATCTTTTGACCAAACTTTGTGAAATAGATATCTTTATATTTTAACTAGGTTTTTCTATTTGATCTATATAAAATCTAGTTAAAATATAAAGATATCTATTTCACAAAGTTTTGGTTCACGTGTGGTCAAAGGATGCTTCATTCTTTTTGGCTTATAATTTTGTTATTTAATAGGGTGTTTTTGGATATAAAAGATGCGCATCTGGATGTTCTTGGATATGAAAGATGTGCATCTGGATGTTCCCATACATATCTACATAATTAAATTTACAAAATTCCTTACTAATTGATTTCAATAAAATATCATGTGAAACCATGAAAAATGACTTCAAAAATTCACCAACAATACAATTTTTCTTTTTTGAAACTAAAATTTGGTATGCTTGGTTGGGATTGCATAAGAATTGGGTGTTAATTATGCAAGACAAAAAATCCCAAGTTTTTTCTTATACTATGCAATAAAAATTGGAATGGCTCAAATGATAGATTTGGGTGAGTGCAATTAGATGAGATTTTTTTATATGTACAATTACAACGCATGCAATCCGAGCATGAGGGCTGAATGTGTTTTTTTTGGGTCTACTTTGCCTTCAAAATCTAGATATCTGACACTTTGTTTGATTTGAAAACTGGCCCTACGTTAAACCCTAAACCCTGAATTCATCAATCGGCTCTCTTTATCGATCCTGCTTCTTCTGTAGCGTGATGGATGTCCAGCGGCGAGAAGCCATGTTGTTGCATCGCAGGGGCAATCCACACATCGGCTGCTAGCTCCCATTTGCTACTGCAGGGAAAAGGAAGTAGGAAAAAGAAACTTGCCATCGCCGGATTCTATGTCTCGAAAGATCGTCGATTTACTGTGATCAAATCTCCACTGTCAGACTACTCCAATCCTCTTTGTGGCTGTTGCTCATCATCTCTTGCCACAGAAACGAATCCGAAGGAAATGCGAATCCTAATTGCTCGTCACGGGAGCTTTCATCGTCTTCGTCCAGGTCTTCCAAGGAGCCAGCCTCCTTGGAATCAGCAGCGTTGCCCACATCGAGCAAGTCCTCCTCTGCAGTTTGTACCTCTGGCGATGGCCAACTCTGTTCTGGCCTCTGCAAATCGGACTCGTAGTTTCCATCACCGGTGGATCGATCCGCTTCGGTGAGCAAAGCACATTCGGCTTGGTTTTTCAAGAGCCTCGCAATTTTGGTTTGCACGAGGACATCGCCGGACGCGGGAATGTTTGCTGATCCATCAGCTGTGGCGTGCTGCTGCTCGACTCGGGGAAGGGTCGTCCGGGACCGGATTCGTCTTCGGGAAGTGCTGGAGCAGGTATGGCTGCCGACGTAGGTGACTTCGAAGATTTTAGGGTTTTTATCAGTCGGTTGAACCATCTTCTTCGCCCGGCAGTCCTTCGTACTACACTTGTAGTATCCTCTGTAATCCACATTCCAAGACCCGTTAGGCGTTCACTTAGGGTGATCGTGGGTTGCTGCAAGGCAATTTACTACTAAAGCAGAGAGAGTCAATGAATTACAAGTAATTGCCTTACCTGCAAAAGGTTGAGTTCTGGATTGTTTTGTTGCCGTACTTCTTCCAGCCTCGGTGACCGTCGTCGGGAATGCCCTTTTTGGTGTCGTCTCCAGGCTTCAATTCTTGGAACACAACGGTAACGGTTGTATCCTTCTCGTCGGTCTCTTCTCTGCATTGCATCCTCCATGCCCCACTCTTAGTTCGACGTTTGTGCTACGTTATTCGTTTTGCTTCCAAGTACAACTTACGGTAACATTGAATTCAATCAAGAGTCGAGCATTTGCCTTCATGTCCTAGAATTTACAGCGAAGAGTTAAGGATGTTTGAATAACGCCAAGTATGGTTGTTCATCTTAATGCCTAGGACAGGGTAATCCATAACCTTGCTAAGGCTTTGCGATCTGTACATTTAGGTACGCAAAGGCACAAAACAAGAATGGTATGCACCTGTCTCTTTTGGGGCCGCACCTTGGCCGAAGGCCTCGGTTATTGAGTTTGGTCACAAGGCTTCGACCTTTATTCTCAACGCCATTCTCTGAGGCGTCTGGTGCATTCGATGGGCAAGATGATGAGCTTTGATGCGTTTCAGCGCCCGGCGCAGATCTCGCACGGGGAGAAGCTGCTCCTGGCAGGACGCAGACTTGGGCTTCTGCTGCAAGCATGTTCCAATCCGAATCAAGCCCTAGACTGGGCATTCTCTGTCCTTGTTGGTGATGCTCCCCATCAGGAATTATCAAATCCATGGACCCCTGCAGTTGCTCTCCGTCACCTGCAATTAAACCATAATCTCAATGAGGGCTTATAATTTGCAGGTGGCAGGTTGCCATTTAAGAAGAGGACCTGCGTCATGAACCATAATCACTCCCTCCTTTCCAGTTTCTGTTCTCACACTCAATTTTATGATATCTATTCTCTTGCTTCAGCGTCACATCACCCACAATCACATCACCCACGCTCGTAGTATCTTCATTGAGTTATGCTAGGTATCTCTAATGAAGAGCTTGGTTGTGGGAAAATTGCATCCTTGGCCGTTCTTGTGGCTTAACATAGACATTTTCCACACCCGAGCTTCAGATTTGAGTTACCTAGTACATATCAGTTTCATACACTATTCAAAAGCCATAATCTCAACGAGGTCTTGTAAGCAACATGTGGCAATTAAGCAACTATTCCAGAAGAAAAGTTGGCTTCTAAGCCATAATCACTCTCCTGTGTCGATTTTCTATTCTAACGCTCAATTTCAATCACAATGATTTCCTCTCCATCTGGAAATCACCCAGGATAACAAGATTATATTAACTCAGAACTGAAACTTGGTTGCGCACAGGATTCATCGTTCGCTGCTTGCACGGCCCAGCACGTAGAATTTTTCATAATCAGGCACCAAAATTGAGTTACGTAGTTCTTATCAATCTAGTTGAAGTTGCAAGGAATGGTCGTGACAAGCTATGGACAGTGGCAGCTAAGGAACACGAGCTTACATGTTTGGGTTGATCTAGAAGGTATCTGAGAGGATTCATTTAAGAAGATGAAGCTTCCCGGGCTCCCCTCGCTTTGGAATCGGCCGGCGTTCGTGTAGGGGTAAGATGAGAAAGGCTCCTTGCTGACACGAAGAGCGCTCAAGGGGGAAGGGACATTCAAGCTAGGAGCGTGGGCAAAACCCGCAGCAACAGCAGCTCCGTCTTTAACGTCTTCTTCTTCGGATGCGTGATACGAGCTCGTGCGCACGATGATTTCCTTAAGGCGGCAGAGCGCGAGGTGACACCAATCCAGGGAATTTTCCAGCTTCGCTTTCAGAGCTCTCACAAGCGGCTGAGGGACCACCGATTCCTCCCCTTGCGCTTCCTCAGGAGTACACGACTCATCCAGAGGGGTGTGCTTGACAAGAAGGCCCCAAAGATCTTCCTGATGAATTATTGCTCGGCTCAGCATCTCCTCCACTTTCTCTACACAATCGGAGGACGCCCACTGCCCTCCTGCTCTCATCCTCGCTGTGTCTTGTCTTACATTCCCATTCTCCATCATGCCTTCAATCAGGCTTCGGCTCTCAACGAAACGAGACCGATCGAAGTGAGACTCTGGAACAGCAAAGCAAAAAATTTATAATTTCAGAAGATCTGGCGCCTCTTTCAACCCTTCGACAGTCTCAAGCCAGTGCAGAGACTATTACAATGGCGGTAAGGAATTTAGAACTTCCTCATTCGCTCGCTAACTTCGAATTCAAGCTTTACCAGAAAACGGTCGACATCTAGCTAGACGACTCAAGAGAAGAATCAAGATTGTGAGCGCCCACTGATGCAAGCACTCACCTCATGTACGAACTGCCACAACTGCCGTATTAGACCATTCAATTGCCTTTGCAACGGAGCTAGGACAGTTCGATGCTTGCGAACAGCTTTAACTTTCCCAGACTGCATAGACCGACAGCGCTGTGTAGTTTTCAGGTAGTTGCTCCACTCTACTCAGTCAAGGCTCACTCGTCCTATCGTATGGTCCCCGTGAAACCCGAAAGAAAAACCAGTTGGAAACGATATTTTGTGAGGTTAAAAGACAACAACCCGCGTCTCTGTCATTGGGTGGGTTCAAGCCCACAAACAAGACTTTGGTGGTATTTTCAATGGCTGAAGCATCAAAGTCGCACTACCTGTGGACTTCCTAGCCTTGACTAGCAACTGTGGTTTGGTCCGTCTTAGGGCTCCCGAGGGAACGGTCGCTACCCATGTCCATACCAATCAACCCCGCCAAGGCAATGGCCACTTGGCATTTCGATGGCCGGGTGCCGGATCGTCAGATTCTTTTTTTTACCAGAACCGCACATTCGTTAAAATGGCAGAATTCACGGATATTCACGGATACGAATTCACGGATATTCACAGATCAACTGGCGCAGTGAATGTCAGACCTACAGTTGAGCCCCTCGATCTGCTCACTCCAGTTTCCAGTCCTAGTTTGTTTAAGGTCTGGGCACCTGAAAGGCCCAATTTGAACCCCTCTAAAACACGCCATTAAGGGAGGCAACGCATTTCTGACCCTTAAGCAGATACACGTATCTGCAAGGCGGGTTTCCATAGTGGGGAAGCTTTCCCATGTGCAGAAAGAGTTCATAATTTTTCAGACTTTTATTTCTCAAAACATTGTTACTATAAATTTTTTAGTTGAAGATTCTGTTCCACCCCTACTTGTTATACAGACCTTCCTATTTTCCGACAAGGGCTGGTTGCCAGGGATAGTTGCGATATTGAGAGTGTTGTAGCCAATCGTAATGCACCACAACTGCGCCAGCAACTGTGCCATAATTAATTACTGTTAACGACCCTGCACGTACAGAATTACACCACGCTACGGACGGGTGCCAGGGGTTGCATCCCGTAACCGATTCCGACGATCTAGCTAGCGACAACACAGTACTGAAGGTAATGCTTGGCACTAAAATAACATTCCAACTTCCAGGCTTGTCGTTTTGCCTGCATCCCTGTCTTAGCTGAAACAGGATATGCTTTCAATGCCCAATCACTAGGAGAGTAGGAGAGCAGTAGCAGACCTAGCACAGGGGCTTTTGAGAGCTTCGCCTTCCATGACTAGCTAAGGAATTGAATGAGTGCCTCTGAAGTCTCCTTGTGAACCCATGCATGTCAACGTACCTGCCACTGAAAGCATCTGTCTGATTTAAGTTACCACCTGTACTGTTTCAGGTGAACCCTAACGTCACCAGGGACCCGGCCTTCGTCAATTCAACAGACTGACATCGTAGGCGCCCCACCCCTTTCCCCCAGCTTGAAGCCTAAATTACAATATTGCGGTCAAAAGCGCCCAGGTTGAGACTCACGGTATATTAAAGTCTACACCCTCAGGTTGTCTTGCTGCTCCATCTCCGCGTAGGCTCGTGTTCCACGCCCTCGCACCCGAAGCCAAAGCTATTGGTGGACGATTTTCAAACTTTGCCGGTACCACGAGAGTGGACAAAATGCGTAGGGACCGCAGTGACTGAGACAGAGTGCCAACAACGGGGCTCCGGAGGTCCAAAGCTGCAGCAGGTGGCACATCCAAAGGCACCCAAAGCATCGGAGGGTGCAGTCCCTTGGCAAGCCGAATCATGCAGTGCGTCGGGGCGGGACTTGTGATGAGCCCAGGTGAGCAAGGTAGTACTGAGTAGGTGATGCAGGCAAATCGGAAGATTTTGAGAGAGAATCTTGGACATGATAATTGCTCTGCCTTTAGGGGGTAGATGGACGACTTTGGAGGCGCTCGCAATTGTAATAGGAACGTTAGGTTTTGATTTTCTGTCGCCACCGGGTCCCGCCTCCTTCCTCTGGGATCAGCGAGTAAACGGGGAGTTCTTTTAATTGCGCAATCATGGGAAAGGTGGACGCGTGGATCTCGCAGTCAGCGTGGTCTTTGTGCGAATGGTCGTAAGACAGTTTACAAAACTCCATTGATATTATAAGAAAATTCGACGCCACTGACAGGGTTCGTTCTATCGATGCGTTTGACCGGGTGAATCCGTCCGCAGTCGGTTTTTCTGCATTTGACCGGCCGAATCTGCATGATCTTGCTCAGAATCTTTGTAGAAATTCTACGCACCCAATTTCATGGAACTGCGCTAGCTTACAGTAAGCTTCACAGGAAGGTTAGCTACCATTTTCACGCTCTCTCCAGCGCGACGAGGGCGTAAAACTTCGCTTGCCTGGATGACATCACCGAAGCCGTTTCACACTTCCCACTGCACCTTTCATGACTGTGAGTTTCGAGTTTCATGCACCATTTTTTTTTTCTTTTTCTTCCACCACTTTTCCAGTTCAGTTTGTCCGGACAAGTTGCTTTTCCAAGTAAAGTCCTTCGGAAGTTTCTTCACGTTCACTATAAAACCATGTGGGCTACCTTCAAAACAAAGCCTCACCTCCCCTTTGCAAGTCCAGGATCCACACATGAGAGTACTGTCACTCACGTGCTTGATTGTGTTGATAGTGTATGAGGCGTTTGGGTTGAGTATACCAAACTCTTTATTCGGTACATGACAAACCATATAAAAGGTGGGGTCAGCACCATTGCTGACTCCTTTGTTTTTATGACTGAAAAAATGGAAATTCATGAACTTGTTGAATCATGAACTTGTGACTCATTTTTTTCCCTACAAGAATGGGAATTCATGAACTTGCACCCATTCCGATGTGTATACCAATTCTAGTCCTTTCAATCCTATCCAAATGTCATAAATGAATAGCAATCCTTGCCCTAATTTGACCACTTTTAAGATGCATGAGGGCACAATTGGGCTTGAGTGGTTGTAGGTCTCTTTATGGCTTCCAAGATGCAAAATTTGTGAACACAATTGGATTGGGGTGGTTGTGGATCTCTTTATGGCATACAAGTTGCAAAATTTGTGAACACAATTGGATTGGGGTGGTTGTGGGTCTCACAAGTTGCAAAGTTCTAGTTCTAGAACATGTGACTAGAATTTATTGAATATGATGTATCACTACTAGTGCCACATCAGCACCATGTCATCACCATGTCATATATTGACAATTTTCATTATTTATTATTTTTAAATATTTTTTTCAAAAAAAATATCTTTTAATTTTTTCTGTATTTGCATCACCAAGTGCCAAAAATCAAAAGTGAGAAGCTCTTTGCAAGGTTCAAATTTTTTGTAATGGAACACTTTTGACAACACTTACTACCTTGTAGATGATGGCAGAATAATTTGATTGGCTAGCACAAATTTGCAAATTTTGTAGGTTTTATGTGTAGTGCTTTTCAATAGATTGTTTATTCATTAGGTATACTATATTTTTTTGCATAGTATGTTGGAAATAGTGGCATTGCAACGAATGTTATTTTTTAAGTAATGGTAAATAGCTCCAAGTTCCCAACCAATATAAGGTAGGAAGCTAGCCCTATCCTAGACAATTTGCCCATTTTGGAGCAACTAGAAATAAGCCCAATAGAATCATGCATTCAACCCATAAAGCAAGGAACAAAAACTTTGAGTGACACTACTAGAGTGAACTATAAAAATGCAATATCCATCACATATAAAGTAATGAAGAGAGTCACAATGCAAAATGGATGATCTTCATCCATTCATTTTGATGAAGTTTGTTGATGTCTATACTTTCCTGTCCTATCTAACACATATTTCATTAAAATGGCAATATTCCACAACTTTGGCACTTTCAAGTTTAAACCATGTAGTCTGAAATGTAAATCGGTCCTAGACTTTAGACAATCTGGTCTGAAATCTATACCAGTCCTAGAAAAAGAATGGACAAATGACAAAAGAATATCGCCATTTTAGCGAAATATCCATTATCTGCAAATAAATAATGATTCAATAACTCATAATTAATTCAACAATTAGCATCTTTCATGTAGATCTATGGCATTTTAATATCTAAAACTTATCATACTCAAATGCAACATCAAACATAGATTACATGACCATTTAATCTGTAGTCATTGAGATTTGACTGATTTGTTGAAGGAGCAATAATAATTCAAATTGGAAATGTTATAGTAATTAGGCAAATACAAATTATGGTAGTTCATTTTTAGCAAAAAAATGCATCTTTGACTCATTTTTGACAAATAGAGAGTATATTTTTCTTTTATTGAGCTAAAAACATAGAATTCAACATTTTAAAGGTTCACCATCTTGATTTATACCATTTTAAGATATTTTAGTAATGTACAAACTAAAAAATAATGCTCTTACCTAAGGAAATCAACCACTACAAATTATATATAGTCGTTCAATAGTACATAAAAGTTCTTTTTTTACTAACATAGATGCCATTTATTAATAATTGTACCTAAACTATAATCATCCCCAAACCCTAGTAATGTTGCCTAAAGATTGTGCCTATATTATAAGTCTAAATATCAATTCAAGAGTCCTTGTCAATTGTCATGGGGATAGAGCACTGTGACATATTTAGGAATTATGTTCAAAAGTCCTTTTTCACTTAATGCATTAGAGGTTTCTATTTTATTTTTAGGAATACTAGATTATCACCATATCTACTCTCTAAATAAGAGTCGTTTTTGCTTTAAACCCCTAAAGTCCTAGTGTTCCCTTGGGGGACAAAATGGATTTTGGGCAAGATCCTTTGGTCTCAATATTTTGTGATTTTATGATTTTAAAAAAAAATTAGCTTTTCAAAAGTATAATTTTATTTCAATTTGAGCTTAGGAGCAAAAGTTATGGCACAAAATACCCTTTATAAGTTTGGCAAGCAAAAAGAAAACTTCAAAAAAACTTGAAATAAACAAATTTTAAAATCCATTTTGTACAAATTATATTTTTATGTATGTATAAAGCTTTGATTTATTCCATTTGGATTTGTTAAATGAAAGTTATGGACAACCTTGTTTTTAGGCAATCATGGCATCTTTTTGAAAAAAATTAACTTATAGGATTCATGTTTTACCTCAATTTTCACAATTTTGAAAAAAAAAATTCACAAGGTTAAGATCTCATGCTTTAACAATCTCACTGTTGAGATTAGTGTATTTAATTCCACCTCAAAGCTATTAACAATTTAGATTTTCCTTTAATTTTTTAATGAGTAAAAACTAAGTTTGTTTGTTTTTCTTTTAATTTAGACTTTCAACTCAATTCTTCATTATATAAAATTAGAAATTCAAAATCAATAGAACAAAAATTATAAGTATGAAGGTTCAAAGTCAAAAAATGTAATTGATCAAGGTGCAAAAAAAGTTTGTTTCCTTCACTTTAAATACAAATATCTTGCAATATACACGGTCTAAGTTTGTGAAATTTCTTCTACACATTCCTGTACTAGTTTAATACAAGATCCTATAGTTAGATATGTAAAAAAAAACATTTTAAAATACTTTTTGTTCTTCATTATAGAAATGGCAGTTTTAAGTGTTTTTTGATGGAAAAGAGGCCTTGAGACTTTAGGGGTTAAAATACTCCATTTTTCAATTCTACAACCCATTTGCTAAAATAAACTCTCATTTTTTCCATTGTGACACACATTAGTAGTACATCATAGTATACATTTGCCCAATTGTGCATCTTCAATGTTATGTCATTGGATCCAGCTTTGGCTAAATACAAAGAGTTTTGTCATTATTATAAACCTCAATTCATGTACCTTCGTTCTATGATAACTACACAATATAAAAAGCAAACAAAACACACTGCGTCTAGAATTGGGCTTCCAATACCTCCAGGAGTTAAGGTGGGTACACCTAAAACCGCCACTAATTGCTACTGAGCCTAATTCCTAATATTGGATTGGTAAAAATTTCATATGTTCTTGTTGGCAAGTGAAAGGAGGTTCCAATGCACCAGAGAACGTGGCATTTGGATATTGTATGCAAAAGTTATTAAGGAACAAAGTTTGATTCTGAAAGCGTTTCTTCCACATAGGTACAGAACTGATTTTGGAGATGTACGTATGGTATAGATGGCGGTTTAAGGTCAGTGGCACATTTGGGTGTACCTACCTCAGAGCATTATTCCTCAATGGAAAGAACGTAAACCTTACTTCATGTACCTTCTATAATAACTACATAATATTAAAAAAACTAAAAACTAAAACATATTGCTTCTAAAATTGGACTTCCAATACCTTTAAAAGTTAGAGTATTATTCCTCAATAGAAAGAATATGAACCTCAATTCATGCTCCTTCTATGATAACTACACAATATTAAAAAATATATATCATGTCTAAAATAAACCTTCCAATGCCGATAAGGATTAGAACATTACCCCTCAATGGAAAGAATATATTGTCACAATACCAAAAAAAAACCCATAACATATTGATCTAGAATTGTGCTTCTAATATTTTAAAGGATTAGAGCAATATTCTTCAATGGAAAGAATATATTGTCACAATTATACAAAAAACAAACAGAGCATATTCCATCTAGCATTAGACTTCCAATGCCCTTAATCCTATAAGGATGCGGCCTCTCGTGACCAAGGTAGTTACCAAAACTCTCCAATTATTTGACCAGTAGGTCCATTCACTTTTTCCACAGTCAATAGTCAAGTCATCCATCGGACCATTGTGGTCCACAGCATCTTTGTTGGATCAAGGAGTAGGACAATATTCCTTGACGGAAAGAGTATATTATCCTAGAACAACAAGGGAGAGTTTGAAAACAAAAAAAAACGTGCCTCAATTTGCATCTATCACGTTCGTTACTTTAAAAGGCATGTTAGATTTTGGCTCTCACACGGCAATTTTTTTTTTCTCTTTTTTTTTTTCTCTTTTTTTCTCCTCTTTTTTTTCTCTTTTTTTTTTCTTTTTCTTTTATGCGAAACACAATATGCATGACAACAACAACTATCGTCAAAAGAAATCATAGCCTAGTGGCAACCCACCCAACGTGCAACTCCTTTAGCCAATTATTTACTATTGAATGTCATTTCTGACACTAGCACCAGCAACTTGAATAGTGACTACTGGAAGACGTCAAGAACTTTAGGGTGGGAAGTAACGTGCCGGCGGGGGGGCGACGTTAAGAAGACGTCCGCTGGCGTCAACAAGCTGCGCATGTGCCGTGGGTGAGTTCGCCGGTACCGGCCCATCACTGGGGATGCTCTCACGCCACTCCGTCACTTACAGTACTTAGGGGTTTTTTCCCTCTGTTTGTTTTTTGTTTTTTTTTGTTTTAAATTTTTTTATTTATTTTTAATTCAATGGCCACCGTTATTTAACCCTTAAAGGACGAGCCGGTCACCTTGGAAATCATTTGTTTGGGTACCGTGTGAATTGTTGGCTTAAAAAAATGAAAAAACACTCACTGGAAGACAAACTACTGTAGAAGACGTTCACTTTTCACAGAAAATTTGGAAGATGAATAGTTACACTTCTGTCTTGCATGGAGAGATTCTTTATCATTCATCGGACACAAAACGTGTGCCTTGACATTTAAGGGTTAAAAATTAAGGAAAAAAAATACAATAATTCATTGATTGTTTGGTTATTTTTTCCTCTATTTTTTCATTTTTCATTTTTTTTTTCATTTTCATTGAATGGTCACCGTTCTTAAAAAACACACTAAACTATAGTAATTAATTAATTGATTGGTTATTTTTCCCTCTAGGTTTTTCTAATTTATCCAATGGTCACCGTCCTTCAAAAAAAACAAAAAAAACCTACATTATTTAATTGGTTTTTAAAATTTCCCTCTGGGGTTTTTCATTTTAACTAGAGTACCCTGTGGTGTTGCCACAATCAAAACAGAAGTAAAAGTAATTTTCTAATTTTTTTAGAACTGAAAACAACTCAAAAATCCATAACTTTCTCATTGTGAGTTGGAATGCCATGAAACCAAGCCTGTGCACCCCTCCTTGCCGAGAACTTTCCGACTGTACTAAAATTGTGACCAAAACATAAGAAAAAGTAATTTTCTAATTTTTTAAGAACCAAAAACAACTCAAAAATCCATAACTTTCTCACCGTGAGTCGGAATGCCACAAAACCAAGTCGGTGCACCCCTCCTCGCCGAGGACTTTCCAACGGTACCAAGCACGCGACCGGGGGACGCACAATCCGGGAGATCTCAACGTGACAAACAAAACAAAACAAAACAAACAAACAAAACAAACCACCTGTCTTAATAGAAGAGACTAGAGTGCCCTGCAGCGTTGCCACAATCAAAACAAAAATAAAAGTAATTTTCTAATTTTTTAATAAAAATAAAAAACAACTAAAAAATCCATAACTTTCTCATCGTGAGTCAAAATGCCACAAAACCAAGCCTGTGCACCCCTCCTTGCCAAGAGCTTTCCGATGGTACCAAAATTGTGACCAAAATATAAGAAAAAATATTTTTTTAATTTTTTAGTTCATAAAAATACTTCAAAATTCAATAACTTTCACACCGTGAGTTCAAACGCCACGAAACAAAGCCTGTGCACCCCTCCTCGCCGAGGGCTTTCCAACGGTACCAAGATTGCGACCAAAATATGAGTAAAAGTAATTTTCTAATATTCTAGAACCAAAAATAACTTGAAAATGCACAACTTTCACACCGTACGTCCGAACACCACAGAACCAAGCCGGTGCACCCCTCCTCGCCGAGGGCTTTCCGACGGTACCAAGCACACAAGTGAGGGATGCATGGTCCAGGAGATCTCAATGTGACAAACAAAACAAACCAAACCAAACCACCTGCCTTAATAGAAGAGATCCAAATTCTATGGTCACCGTCCATCCCAGAAAAACAAAAAAAACTACAGTAACTCAGTAATTGCTGAGGCTCCCTCTTTCATGTACAGTAGTACTGTCAATTGGCATGTTTGTTTTTTGTTTTTGTTTTTTTTCAACAATTTGCATGTTTTGATTCCAGGAAGTGTCACATGCCTGCTCATCGATCCACTGGCATCAAATTCAAAGAAAAAAAAAAAAAACTTACATAGAATTGCCAGATTGTGGATGAAGATAGAATTATAGATATGTGATATATGGGAATGTGATATTTTTAACCAATATGTGGATGAACGTTGAAATTTGGAGCACTGCTACAATGTTCTATATCACCACTTTCACACTTCATAAGAAATTTTAAAAAAAAAAGTCATGATCAGTCTATGAAGTCTACATCCAAATTTTTTACATTTGGAGCACCCGTCCCGTTTTTACGGTGGTGAGGATGTTGCCCGTAGTGTCCGGGATGCAGGGATTTGGCCGTTCCATGGTGGTAATCAGTGATCTCAAAACTAGTTTATGGACTTCAGTGCAATATGTTACCTTCAAGACAAACATGCATCAACTTTGGCTATCTTGAGAGTGGGTAGTGTTGAATTAAAAAATAAAAATAAATAAAAGACTTTGTAAGTTGTAAAGGAGTATTGGGAGTATTATAACACAAAACGGACTGAACAGATGCTAATTCCAATGTGGAGGAAGTTGTAAATGGGCTATTGAATTCTATTGTTTTGTTGCAACCTTGGTTAAAATCTCATTTTTCCAAGGATTTCCTCCAATGTACATAATTCCAATCTTAGCCAAATCACTTTCATGCTCGCTACTTCTTGCTTTCTTGATCACTACTTTGTGATATATCCCATGACCTTATTAGTTGGAATGCATTCCAAGGCTTGGTTGGAAATTGAATCCAGTCTTGGTGGGAAATAGAGCACCCTACAAATTGCATATGGATACCTGATTGAAAATGGATACCTCTACTACAACCACTGGAAATTTTAAGCAGCAGTGGAGCAAATTTTAGCCAGTTTTGTAAATGCTTGTGGCAACGATGCTCCAAGGAGGCTCGTAACGTGTTGTAAAATAGACCATCTCCTTCAAATGAACCTTAGTTTGGGGGACAGAATAGAGATGAGGTGATCCTTGAATGGACCACTTTAGCAATTGAATGCATCTAGAAAAATCTACTTTTTTCTATTGCAATAGCCAATTATAGTCTTTGATTTCTGCACATCTCTTTACACCTAGGGAGACCTCAAGTCACAAATAGGTGCTTGCCTGTATCCCAAATCTTTGAAAATCTATAAGTAATTCAAAAATGCTTGAAAAAATACAAAACCACTTGTGTTAGGCACCATGTCTATTTTTCTTTTTCTAAAAAATGATATAAAAATACTTTTGACCACGAAAACCTATGAAAAAGGCAGACCAGCCCTTAAATGGTTGCTTTAAGAGCATACTACCGTACTGTAAGTTAACAGGATTCGTCGCTTCAATATCTAGCGATCATACCATGGAATTTCCCGAGGATTGAAAAACGAGGCGGGCGGGTTGCGAAACAGTGTCCAAGCAGCCAGCATTCCCTCAATAAATGGCCCCTGTTGCACAGGGAATGCTCGAGAGGTACTTAAGGTGTCTGCCTGTCAGCCCATTTCCATGCTCGCCTCAAAGGAATAATAAGAGCAGGGGCTCCATGGAAGGAATGAGAGCCCGTTGAGGGGTGACGGACGGACAGACGGATGGTGCACTCGATGGTTCCGGACTCCGCCGCCCCGTCGTCAAGCTGACGGCTGATGTGCAACGTCAAGAGGCTTTTCACCACCGGGTGCATAACATGGGTTACCAATGGGGGCATCTCCGATGAGATGTGAGGTCCTTTTTGCATCCTTGAAATGAGAGGCCCTTTTTGTGTCCCTGAAATAGGGATCCTTACAGTGAACAAAATTGTCTTTTTGATGGCTCCACAACACCCAACACCCATCCTTTAGTTAGCTGAAAGTTCCTAGTAGGCCACTATTGAGGAGGATCCGAAGTAGTACGTTTGCTTTGTTTCGTGGAATGATCATTGCTTGGTTGTACAAATGTTATGTGTGGGAGTGTCTTTGGACCAATGTTTTTGTGCCCTTGAAATGGGCATCTCTACATTGAACAAAGTTATCTTGTTGATTCTCCTTCTTGTTTTTATCGTCCTTTTTCCGTGAAAAAGGATAAGGGAGAGAGAAGAGGAGAATTTTTTTTTATTGATGGCTCCTCGGCCAACCTCAATCCTTAAATTAATTGAAAGTTCCTCCCACGTGTCGAATGGGGCATGATACATAGCTTTGCAGCAAGGGGGAGGATCATTGTCTAATTGTACAAATGTTATGTGGCAAAGTATTCTAACTAAGTTAGTGTTTTTTGCATCCTTGAAATGGAGATCTCTACAGTGAATGAAAATTGTCTTAGTAACATAACATTCAGTAGCATTCGTAGTGACTGCCTTTTCCTCTCCGCAGTGCTCATCTACAAAATTCATTCACATCATTATTCTATGCTTCAGTACCAGGACAGTGGTAGTATGTTTGTGGTGAGCTCCATTTTTATGCTGATTTTAGGACTGAACATACAACGGACAAATAGCAAAGAAAGATGGATGTTAGTAAAATATCTAAACAATTCATTGAATAATGTACCAAAATAATTTAACCATTTGACATCAAGAGCTTAGTTTGAATATTCTAGAGAGAAGAGAAGCTCCATATATACAAATGGGGTGATAGGAGGTAGAACAACCCATGTGGGATATGTAAATTGAAATTTGTAGTTTTTCAACCACTCATAGTTAAGTCAAAATTAGAAATTGTGTTTGAAGTAGAATTTCAAACCACATTTAGGCATAGTATAATAACTTTTTTTCAAAAATTTTGAACTAAAAAAAGTTGATAAATTAAGCTAAGTTTCATCTCCAAAAATATATTGAGATTTCAAACCTCCAATAAAAAGTTATGGACAAATTTTAGAGAGGATGTTTGAAAATGTCAAAGAAAATATTCCTTCCAACCCCTCTTTGAAGTTTGTTAATAACTTTTCATTGGAGACTCAAAATCACAAACGGATTTTTGGAGATGAAACTTAACTTAATTTACTAGCTTGTTTTAGTGCAAAGTTTTTTGAAAAAAAGTTATTATACTATGCCTAAATGAGGTTTGAAATTCTACTTCAAACATGATTCCTAGTTTTGACTTAATTATGAGTGGTTGAAAAACTACAAATTCTAATTTACATATCCCACATCGGTTGTTCTACCTCCTACCACCCTATGTGTATGTAAAGATTTGTCTCTTCTTTTTAAAATATAGAACATAAATGACTTTGTGAACTAAGTGAGGAAATTATTCCATTGAAAATATTGGTCTCGATGAATTCCTTGCCATTTTGTTTGAAGTTACTATTTTGGTTGTAGGTTTATTTGTTGTACTTAACATAGGTACACCCAAAACCTCCACTTTTTGCTACTGAGCCTATTTTCTATTATTGAACTGGTCAAATTTTCATATTTTCTTGTTGGCAAGTGAAAGGAGGTTCCAACGCACTAGAGAACGTGGCATTTGGGTACTGTATGCAAAAGCTATTAAAGAACAAAGTTTGGTTCTGAAAGAATTTCTTCCACATAGGTACAAAACTGATTTTGGAGATGTACATATACTATAAATGGCAATTTAAGGTCAGTGGCACATTTGGATGGACCTACCTTAATTCTCTAGTAACTGCAATGTGCAATTGCAACTTAGCACCCAACAATGAGTTTTGACAAATTGCAACAAGTGTCCCCTTAGCTACATTTGAATGAAATGATGTGGAATATTTCATGTCATTCTATTTAGGGGAGGGCAAAAGCCTTGAGTGCTAGTAAATGTTATGTAAGTACACTATACGTGTAATAAGTACTTTTGGAACATGGGGATTGAGGACCATGATTGCTTGATTATACAATGTTATGTGGCAACTTCTTCCAACTAGTGTTTAGCAAGGAATAGTTTGAGCCCAACGAATTAAGGTAGGATTGGAGGTTCTAAACACATGTGCTCTATAATCACCCACCTCTTCAAATGTACACTATTTGTACATGTTGCTTTTTCACAGCCTTTAGCAATGTACAAAGAATGTACATTTCAAGAGGTGGATGATTTCAGAGGCATGTGTCACTTTAACTTCAAAATTTCATAACTAATTCCACAAAGCTCCAAATAATATGAAACGACTTGGATTCAATGCCAATTCTACTTGTCTTTTAAGGAGAATTTACTGAAAAATATTTCAAGAAGTTTTACCTCCCCAAAATTCAATTTCAGCTCTTGAGTGGGCGATTTATAGACCTCCTACCTTGGTATGTGTAGCTTTTTATAGGGGCATGTTTTTCATTGATGATCTTCAACCATTCCTTGTAATTTTATTTAAAAATAGAATTTTTTTGATATACAATAGAAATTTTTAAAATAATAGCCATAGGACTAGGCTCAAATCTCCATGCTTACAAATCTCATGCCATATTTAACTACTTTTGGACTTTTCAGGGAATTTTGGACTTTGTCCAACGGGAGATCTCCGGTTGTCATAGATATCTAAAATCTAAACTTGTTGTACATTTTTCAAACCACCTAGTCCAAAATCTATATCATATCTAGATTCCTAAAATCTATAGAAATCAAAATCTACAACTGTCTTAGATGTCCCTTTACCAATTTTGGACTTTGCAAAGTCCAAAAGTAGTTAAATATGGCATTCTCAAAGAACTTCTTTGATTTGTATGTCTGAAATTGGGCCTTGTGTGGGACCAAGCAATCAATATTCCATCACTTTAGAGAGGTCATTGCCTTAGAAAAGTTCTATTGTAATGATTGTTAATTTGTTTGAAGTCCAGATTTCAACCAACAATTTGGAAAAATGAATCGACTCACAATACACCAATTTGATATGTTCCCTTCTTTATTTAAAAAATAAATAAAATAGGAGGCCAATACTTGTTTCATAGTTTTTAGCTTCATCTTTGAAACTTTGGTTTGAAATTTAAAGAATCTTGGAGAGCTTCCAATTTTATTTAGTCTTGTTGCCATTGTTTGGTGAATATATATCCCGAGGGGTGCACTTAGTTCTACTACAACAAACTATGTGCAAACAAGTGGTTTCTAATAAACTATAATTTTAACTTCAAATTTTGAGCATTGTTTACTAATGACTATAGGATTCTACTCCCAAATTTTCAAACTCAAATAAAATATGGAATGATTTTTAGAAGAGGTTAAAAATGCACTAAAATGGCATGTTTTTTTAACTCAAATATTTTTAGAGAACGCATTTAGATGACCATTGCATCAATATTCAACTCAAAATGAGCTTTCAATAGAGATTTATTTTTAGGAATTTTTTGTTCATTTTTTAGACAATTTTTTCTTATATAATATAGGGGATGTAAAAGTTATTTTTAGTTCTATAGTGTATCTTTTTAGTTCAAAAATTTGTAACTAATTATTATTAACAAATAAAATATCAATAGTTCAAAACATAAACTTTTAAAGTAGAAAAATCTATTTATATTTTTTTCATTTAATTTTATTTAAAATTCGAAAAATAAATAGGGGGCCGAAGTTTTGTTCGCATGCTAACATCAAAAAAAGAGTGCACCCCTTGAGATATATATATGAATGACCCATCTAATCTTTCCCATGAATATGTGAAGGAGTAAAGTTGGAAAGCTACAAAGAAATGATGGGGATGGGTAGTATGTGTTCTATTCTCTAAGGTAAAGACATTCTCAAGTGATTCCATCAAGTACCCTTCCAAATAAATTTCTAACTTTTCATTGGTTTATAATCAAAATTTTATTTGAAAAGGTAATTGGTAAAGTGAATTGAGAATTGGTATTTGTGAGACAATTCAAAAGGTACACTATTTGTGCCACTATGTATCATGTATCAACAATGTAGATTTCAAATTTTCAAATGTACTTCATTGATATATAATAGCTACAAAGCAGCACATGATACAAATAGGGTCTCTTACCTTAAATCTTGCAAGTGGTTTCTAAATGGTGATTGGTTGCTAAAGTAGAAAGACTTAAACTGATGGTTCAATTAAATTGATGTATATAAGCAGAGTCAAAATTACAATAAAATATATTATTTTATAATTATAGGCAAATGAAAATCATAAATTTTTTAAAAAGTGAAAAAAAAATCAATGTCCTTATATGTGCATGTTTGAAGCACCTTTAGAAAGATCTAAAATCATTCTCTCTAAGGGCTATTTTACTTTGCAACAATGTAGCCATGGGTAAAGTTATAGACATTCTTCAAGGTGTGATATTTTAAGGTCATATAGGCATATATCAACTAATAAATAATACTTCAAGTAAACTCTACCTGATAATATTGGTGTGGCGAACAAAATCAAGTATTAAAGTATGCACATTTGAAATCATCACTAATTACAATTGAGCATTTTAACCCCTAAAGGACTAGCATGCATTTTTTGGCAATATAGAAATTTTGGGCACATATATATGACTAGATATTTTCATATTTAAGTCTGAAATTTTAATAGAAGGTGGGGACAAGGAATATCTTTCATATGCACTAAATTTCATGATATTTGGAAATATGAGTCAAAAGCTATGACCGAATATGTTACTTTTCTTTTGTAAATGGGTAGTTTGGGTAGATAAAAGAATCATTTTTTTAGAAGCAAAAATTTGAAATTGTTTTTCTAAAGTTATACACACATATATATGTGTATATATACATATGTACATGCATACATACATACACATATGTATGTACATGTATGTATATGTGTGTGTATGAAAAGCTTTTAATCATTTTGATCAATGAGTCAAAACTCAAAAGTTATGAGTTTTAGTTTCTAGGCAATTATGGATTATCTACTCCAAAATAAACTTTGAGGTCCTTTATTTTATTCAATTTTGAATATTTTTGGAAATAAAATAAAATCATAGGATGTAGATTGTTAATTACAATATTTCAACCATTGGAATTGACATTTTTCAAGTTCATAAATAAATTGTAAACAATTTTGCATTTTAAATCATTCTCTACTTCTTTCTACTTACTATTTTTTTCCTATATGTTATACAATTCCAAATGATCTGAAACTTTTCAAGAATGTATCCAACTTGCCCTGAAGAATGAATTCAAAAAAGCACCACCATTTTGGATATTTTTTCATACAAAGTGACATTGTGAAGTACAACTGCCTGGTTTTTTGCAAGGCCAAAAAGGGATTTTGTCACTTCAAACATTAATATCTTGCAATCTACACAAGATCCTATGGTTACATGTGTTCAAAAGTATTTTTTTTAGAATTTGGTGCTTGTACTAGAAATGGCAATTTTGGAGCGTTTTGGTGAAAACATGGTCATGGTCCTTCAGGGATTAACATGCATTATTTGGATACCAAATGACTTAATTATATAATTTCAAAGTATTAATAGTACATATATCAAAATTCAATTCTAAACTCTCTTAGACTTTTAATCGTGTTTTGATTGAGTAAATCTTATATAATCAATGTCTAAGAAAAAAAATAGTGCTTTTGGGTTCAAATATAAGTGTCATCTTTTGAGCAATGTTGATTAATATGGATATGGATTATTGCAAGAAACATTTGCCATTTTTGCTTCAAAACAATCTATTTCAATAAGTACCATGACTTTTGAAATAATTTTTAAAAATGAAATAAAATATGGATAATTTATAAAAAAAATCAGAATAGTGTATGTGACATTAGATGAAATTTGAGGCCTCTGGAAGACTGCGAGTTCCCAAGCTCTGAAAACTGTCTTGACTATGTGGGAATGCTGCCAATTGTGCAATCCGATGTGGTCAAGATCGTGCCACGTCATTATTTGAAAAAAAAACTTTTTTTTTCAATTCTTTTTATATTTTAGAAATTTTTATTTTCTAACAACTGGTTGCATTCTTTTATTGCCATGAGAACACGCGTGAGAATAGAATTGAAAACAGACCTAAAACAATGTTCTAGAGGCCTCAAATGTCTTCTAATGAAATTCATGCCTAAATTTTTTTTTTTTATCTTCAAGATTTATGCAAAAGAAAGAGTGATGAAAAATACCAAGAAAATAGATACTTTGACTTTTAGAAAATATTAAATAAATTCAAATAAATCAAATAAAAATTGGACATTTTTCCTAATATAAAGATTTTTCTTTTCAATCATTTGCATTTTTGGAAAAAAAATTGTGTTCTCTATACTTGGGCCAAGGTAGTGCACTTTGAATACATGTGGAAGATAAATACATTACGATTTTTTTTTAAATTGTTTTGTAGGCTTGTGTAACTTCAATAGAAGTCCTTTGTCTTCAAATATTAATTGTCCAATTCGCATTTTGGGGTGGAAAAAAATACTAACCTTCCTCCCCATGGCAAAGGTAGACACCTAATTGTGTGTGTGTGTGTAAAAATAGTCAAATAATTGAATTAAAAAAATTCAATGTTTAGAACTACAATATGTTCCTTTACTTCAAATTTCATATAAAACTAACATATGACACTAAAGTTATGGATAAAAAAACACCTTCACAAGGCCAAGGGGACAAAAAAAAAGGACAAGTGTTTTTTGCAATCACCCACATTGTTATGTACCTTACCTCCTTATATAGGTTGGAGTCCAAGTTGCATTTAAACTTAAGTCAAGGCCCATGTCATTTTCCATAGGTGAAAAATTCACTTGAAATCCTTTTTGCAACCAAAATAAATAATGTTTTTGTTCTTAGGATCATTTCTCTTTTCCACTTCTTTTAGATAGGTCTAAATCAAAATTTTGGGAACCATGTTGCACATTAACCTCTAAATGCTCGGCATTTTTGAGCTTATTAGAATTTGCTCTAAATTGAACAAAATTCAACATTTAATAAGTTCTATCAAATTTTTCTAAATTGTAATTGCACAAATTCAAACTAGACATGTTAAAGATCACATAGAAAAAGAAAACACAACAATATCACTTGTAGTTTGAAAGATTATAATGTTTGATCATGAGGGTATTAGAACTATAAAAGTGATTTGAAGTCTTTCAATCTTCTTTTTCCATGTTAAATCTAAAAAATTGGTCACCAGAGAAATATGCAGATAAAGGCCCTAATATGGATAATCCCTATCACTTTGTGACTTTTCAAAATTTCCTCTACTATTTTTTGAAATGAATTTCTAATTTGATTTTTTCTCCAAGATCTAGTGTATTTGTGACTTATTTGTTAAGAACCCTTTAACCCCTCAAGGCCCAACAACTTTTTAAAATCTTAATCATACAAAAGTAAAAACTATTTTTTCTAGTATACATAGAATTAATTGTAGAAAATACTAACTGTTGGATATTTAGATTATAACAATTTTGGATGATCAACTTTATAGGCAAAAAATGCAACTCTTGGGGAAGAAAAATAATAAAAAGATGAATAATGCTTTTTTATCCTTCCAAAAATATGTACTGGTATCTAAGGCAAATGCATTATTTTTTAATTTTAAAAAATTATTAAAAAAAACTCTCTCAAATTTGTACACATTTTTAAACAAAAGAAGTAGAAAACCCAAACTAACCAAATTGGATCTTACAAAATTTTAAGAAATTTATGTATGTGTCAATTTTGAAATTTAACAATTGATATTAAAAGCATATTGTTTGGAACATCTTCAAAAAATTTACAATCATTCTAATTGCTAAAAATATGAATTTGAATTCTTTCTCCACTCCTAGTTTGTTTGTACAAAGTAAATATTAGAAATGTCCAAGAAAACGTTTTTTTCTAGCCCTAATATTCCTTTCATTGTAAAAAAAAAATTATGTTTGCTCCTTTTTCTATTTAATTACATTTCTTAAACAAAATTTCAAATACTTTTCACATTAAAATATTGAAGATTGGAAAGTGCAACAAGTATGTCAACTTGTTATTCTACAAGTATTTAGTTTTCAAAATATTGAGATTTATTTCACCCTATTGATAATTTGTCATTGAAAATTTGAAGAGGACGCATTGTATCTTCTTGGTCCTTGAGGGATTGACACTAGAAAATCAACATTTGCAATGACCCCCCTTGTACAAAATCTTAAACAGTAAAATCATAATCATTCATTTTTAGAATCAAACTTGTGATGCTAAAACTAGACTTCAAAAAACATTTTTCGAAAATATAAATTACTTAAAATTGTAACTTGGTTAGGTTTTGATTAACTTCAAAGTATTATCAACACTAGAATTTGATGCCTTGGACATTTAGGTTGTAAATCTTAAGATCATATTATTTGGTTGATATGGGGATCTATTTGTAACAAATTAAAAAATTTCTTTGTCTTGCATAATAGGAAAGGAAAGATCAAAATTCATTCACCTAGAGCGACTTGTGAGCGTTTTCACTCCACCCTTGAGAGAAGACAAGCACAACCAGGTTCTAATTGTTGATTTTGTTGGTTTTGTTATTAGATTTCGAAGTGGGTGTCTAAACGTTGTCCAATTGGCCTTTCAAGTAATGAACAAGTATTTTCTACCTAGAAGCCCTACATGGTCCAATTTTCAACAAAATAGTTGCAAACTGCAAAAGTTAGCAATTTTGGATGTTTTGGTTCATTTAAGCCAAAAACTTTGGACTTCAGAAGTGAAATTGTCTTAAATAATTTTTTAATTATCCCAACTCATAGATTATATTCTGTCCATTTCAAAATGGTGAAATAGTCAAAAATTGGATCTTTCTAGCCAAAGTTATTCAAGGATGAAGTTTTAACCAAAAACTAGTCTACAAAATTTCATCCATTCCATTCCACTAGCAAACTAATTCAATTCCACTTTAAATTTTCAGAATAAAGTTCTAATTAATTTAAGTTGTAGAGTTTAATTTTCGATTTAATTTGAGTGAGGCATGATGAATTTCATCCAAGTGCAAACCTAAACTTCATCCATTATTATCTTACTAGATTTAATTGTTTTTTTAGGTGTAATATGTTTTTGAAAAGTTCTCAAGATTCTCTACAAGGATGTGAGACTAAATTTAGGATTAAAATTATTTATTGAGGTCTGACCTACATATTCACTTCCCTACTTGCATTTTGAAAATAATAGAAACAAAAGAAAATAATGAACATCCATAATATTTATACCTTGAAGTCACACCTTCCTTCTCTCACCTTCCTTCTCTCACCTTCCCCTCACTCCCTTCTCATAGCACCTCCCTCTCACTCCCCTCCTTTTCCTCCCATCTCCCTCTCTTCTCTTGCTTGTTTGTTTCAATTTTTTCTTAATTTTTTTTCTGTAATATCACTCTATTTTTCCATAATATCACTCTATTTCCTCAATATTACTATGAACCTTTCTAATATTACTTTAATTCTTTGTTTTAAATAACAAATAAACTACTAATTTTGTTCTATTTCATACCACATAAAAGTACTTGAACTTTTAAAAAAAAAATGGCTTAGCTATTGCACACAAGTTCAAAGCTTTGCCGTTTAGAAAAATTTTAAAAAATAAATAGACAAACAAACAAACAAAGGCGTGGACTTACACAAGGACTTTGCAATCAAGGCTTTAGGGAAATTCACAAAAGTTGGAATCCCCACCAAAGAGCTCATGCAACAAAGTAAATACAAATACAACAACTCTAGAAAGCTCCAACTAGTGGCATCGCTAATCTTTGGTTGGAGACTTTTTAGGATTAGTACGTGATCCAAAATTTCTACCAAAACAACTCTTGAACAACTCTCAATTGTTTCAAAATATACACAAAAATCCCAAAATTTGAAGGGACCCCAAAGTCCTTTAAGGATGTATTTAAACTAAAAAGATGAGCCAAAAAGGCTCTACAAACATCATGTGGATACAACATTGGCCAAAACTTGACCAAACACAAGGTTTCAATGACTAACAAATTTCACGATGAACAAAAATGGAGGAGTTTGAGGAGAGGAGTAGCCTTTTATACTACTCCTAAAAGCCTTCCCCCTTCATTTAAATCCAAGTTTTTTAGATTTCTAACCACTATTTACCAAATTGGAATCTAAAAATCATATTTACTACTAGATTACACTTTAACTTTTGAAAAAAAGCTCCAAATTACAAAAAAATTGCAACATTGGCTTCAAAAGGATCAAATTAGCCTAAGGGTATCCTTTATCTCCTACTTTTAGGTCTTTTAAACTTATAAAAGTCACAAATTGTCAATATTTAGAACTGTAAAAAATCCCGAATGATTTAATTTGAACTTTTCAAAGATTTTGACTTGCTTGGAGTATTTTGAGGGGTAAGGGAATTAAGAAAAGACTCCTTTTTAGCTTCATTTGAATGTCATATACTCTTGAGATACTAGTCAACTCCACGAAGTTATTTAATTTTTTACCAAATTTAGAAAATCTTACTGGTTCATGCACTTGTCGATGTCGGAATGCCTTGAAACTCCTTGAAGCAATTTGTTGGCATAAAAAAACTATCTTAATTTTTAGTAAGATTTTACCGCAACCTGGATAATTTCTACGAAGTTTTCATTATTAATTTAAGTGGTTGACCATCTGGAAGAGGATCTTTTGCAGATAAAAAAATTATGGGAATTTTTATGGGACATTTCATGGAATTCCATAAAAGATGTGCAAGCTTATATTTTTATTCTCTACAATTGAAATAGGAGATTGAAACCCTGCTATCCCTTTTGAGTATTGGTGATCAAAGAATCTTTCACATGGAGGGGAATCTCAACAAACCAATTTTGCCATTGAATTCATAGTGTGATTTAAATCCTAAAACATTCTAGAACACCCTAATTCCACCGTAGATGCTCTTCTATAGTATGTATTTGAATTTTTAATTTGCAAGCTAATGATTTGTTTTTTCTACTTTTCTAGGAATAACCTAGGAAACTGACACCTATCCCTAGGGAATGACTTAGGAATCCCACCGAGGTTCTCTAGGACTATTTTAGCCAAGATTTGTCACATGCTAGTAGAGTTTGGCATTTTTGGAGGAATTGATCATTTTTTACTATTTATAGGGTTCTAACCTATTTACATGTGAAATTTTTAGAGTTTGGGACATTTTGGGTGTTTATTGGCTAAATACTACTTTAGTATATACAATCTCTATTCTGGTTTAATACTCTTTTCAAGGATTTTGGCATATAAATTTTAACTAAAAAATTAAAAAAATGGAAAAAAAAAATACATCTAGGAGTTCCAAGTGATGAATTTGGAGCTCCAATGACTCCATCATTTTTTTTAACCTTATAATAATGCAACGGTCTAAAAGTGTCTAATGGATGACCATCCAAATCACTGTAGAAATTGGAAGAATGCACCCATCAATTCATAAATTAGATCATTTTTGGCAAAGTTTCTTTGTTGATAAATGTTGTCTTTTGTAGAAATCAATCTTTTTGGTACCATGTGAATCAATTGTTTAAAAAAAAACATTTATTGGAGGTCAAACTACTATGCAAGACCTCCCTTTTCATACAAAATTCTAAGGATGTACATCTTTAATTTTGTCCTATGTAGAAAGATTCTTTGTCATCCTGAGATACTAAATTTCTAAAGCATTTTTTTAGGGTTAGAGCATCACCACCAATCTTGATACCATACCTAGCCAATGCCAATCCAGTCTTATTGTGCCTATACAAGCAAAAAAAGGCTCTGCAGAATGTCACATCAAAAGTTGTGCCATTCTTCTTATCACTTCTACATTTCCTCGGCCACTAAGGGCTTTTATAGCAGGTAATATAATACTCACGCCAACTTGGTCAACTTTGACTATGCCTTAGTGGAGGACATGGAGGTTAATGAGAGGTGTGAGAAGAAAAAGGAGAGCTTTAGCAAGGACTTTAACCCCTAAATGCCGAAGGCCTTTTTTGATCTTATTAGAATTTGCTCTAAATTGAACAAAAAGTCAACATTTTGAAAAGTTCTATCATTTTTTAACTATAACCATACAAATTCAAATTTGACATGTTAGAAATCACATAGAAAAATAAAACACGACAATATTACTTATGATTGAAAGATTATAATGTTTGATCATAAGGGTATTAACCCCAAAGTGACATTCGATATGTAGAGTTCAAAAACATCATTGCTTTTGAAGCTCTATAGGTCTAGATATTTTCAAGTTATACAAATCTCAACCATACAATCTTGTAGTATATATGTTTTAGATGATATGTACAAAATTTGAAGTCATTTGGCCATACAGATTGCAAGATCATAATGTTTGAGTGTCAAAAATAGATGATGAAATTTTCCCCAAAACACTTTTGGAGGTGAAATTTGTTTTCTAATCCTACTCAAATGAAAAACTTTACACTATAAAATGATTCAAAACTAGTATACAAACACACTGGTGAATTTTTTTTCATTCAATCGACTAATTGTGTCTAAAAAACAACTTTGAAATGTCAAAAAACAACAAGAAAAATTGCAAAAAACACATCTAAGGCTGAACCTCCTCCTCCTAGAATGCTTCTCATTCACTCATTACTTCTTGGATTGACATGAGATTTTTGCCTCACAAACTTGACTAGTATGCGCAACTTTTCAAATTTTTTTTTATTGAAAATGGATTGAAGAAATAGGCCACCGAAGTTCACTCTATTCCCAAAATGCCAAGATGTTGAACTCCAAATTGCTCCCAAACATTCATAACAACTTGGATTGACTTGAAAAATTTACCACAATAACTAAACTTCAAGAGGAACAAAATCCAACAAATTTTATTGAAAATGAATGTTTTACAAAAGAGATTCAAGCCCCCAAAGTTGTAGCCCTAAATGCAGTTTGGTGAACTCAAATTGAAGCTATGAACTTCAATTGGCCCCCCAAAACTCAGTACAACTTGGATTAATCTGAAATATTTGCCACACAAACTAGAGGGGAGAACACAACTTTCCCAACAAGTTTTATTGAATTTGGACCTTGGATGCAAAAATTACAACACTTTGAACTAGACTTCAAATTGTATGAGGACACTTTCTGTCCTCTTTGTCAATTTGGGGTTAAAGCTTTAACCCCCCAAAGTTATAAATAACACTACAAAAAAGTCAAGATTGCAATGGACACCCTTGCACAAAATCTTGAATAGAAAAATTATAATCAATCATTTTTAAAATCGAATTTTTGATGCTAAAACTAGACATCAAAAAGAATTTCTCAAAAACATAAAATACTAAAAATAGAAACTTGCATAGCTAGGTTTTATTTATCTTCAAAATATTGTCGACACTAAAATTTTGATACCTTGGGCATTTAGGGGTTAAGGGTTTGTTGGTGTGGAGCATTGGGTGTTGAGTGCGTCACCACTTCTCACGAGGCGCCTTGCCACTTTTTCATGCCATGGTCCAATTTTGTAGAACTGCTCACAACACTATTAACCCACAATTGATGTGGAGGATTAACCCATAATTGACATTTTCTAGCCGTTGAATGATAAAAAATCTCTCCATGTAGGATAGAAGTGCAACTATTCATCCTCCAAATTTTGTGTGAAAAGGGAAGGTCTTCCACAATAGTTTGACTTCAAGGGAGTGCTTTATTCATTTTTTTACGCCAACAATTCGTTGAGCAGGCATGTGGATCTAAGCGGTATTTGCAGTAAATTTCCTGATTTTTTTTTTTTTGTCAACTTTTTAACTTCATATAATTACCCATATTTGCAGTGCTTGTGATTTTGAGCAAATCCATCCGAATTCTCTGATTTGATATCACAAACTACTCAGCAAATTAAGCCTGTATCTGGAATTCATGGATTCAGCACCACGCTTGTTTGTAAATAACTTTGGGAACCAAACGTTCCCAGGGCACCACCTTGCGAGATCATAATTGTTCACAACTCGTTTAGGTAATGGGGTAACTACACCTAAAATTGCACAAATAAGCAATCCAACATGGTTACGATTATTATATTGAATTTTTTTTGTGGTGTCTTGTTGATAGTCAAAAGGGGATTTTGAGATTCTCTTAAAATTCAAATTTTGAACACCATATGAATAAATTACGAATTTTTAAAGTGCTAAAAATAGATGCTTTTATAACCAATTATAGACTCGTGAATAGTGGGAGTACATTTTAGTAGGCAAGACTTTGTAGTGGTCATTTTTGGAAAGCGATCAAAATTAGGTGTAATTACCTTACATATGACTTTCCCTGCAAATTTTGAATGTAGTCAAAATAGCAAACAATAGTATTTTTTTGTAGTTGAAATGAGAGAAAGGTAGTAGAATTAGATGATTGAGATTTGAGTCACAATGGCATGAATAGTGGTCACAATCAAAGCTTCAAGTGATAGTAATGAAGTAGATAAATGATTCTAATAGAAATTTTTGTCTTTGGGCATAAAAGAACATAAAAAAATGACTATTTTATAGAATGCATAGTGGCCGTTTTAGGAAAGTCATCTCCATACCTACCCACAAACTAAAACTCCTCGTAACTTTCATCTCATTAATCAAAATGGAATGATTCAAAGCTTCCCACTTATATATAAATCTAAAGAACCAATTTCAAATTTTTATTTTTTTAAAAAGTGATTCTCAAAGAAGTTTTTTGAGCTGCCCAAGCTACCCACTAAGCAATGAAAATGACATATCATGCAATAACTTTTTAACCATGTAGTCAAAAGTTGTGAAAATTATTGGACCTTAAAGCTACTCCTCTAAAAAATGTTGTGTGAAAATTTCAGCAAAAAATAATAAATATTCCATTCGTAGTGAGTTGCCCAAAATCACCATGTTGCCAAAAAACACAATTTAATGCTTTAGAAGTTAATGCTATTTTCACACCAAATTTTACATCAAACTCCACATGAAATTCATTGAATACTTAACATAAATCTCTAATAAGGTAAAATGACTCATTGTGGTTAGAATTAGGAGTTTAACCTCATGTTGTTACTCAAAATTTTCAGTTTTTTTCCCACATTAATACAAGTGTGAGAAATAATAAGAACAATTAAAATTATGTTATTTTTGACAAAGTAGTGAATTATTGAAGTGTTCAATGCATCATGGCCCAAAAGAGTTTGTAGACTACCTTAGAACCAACAAAATCTGAATCCATCATGCTCATTTTGTCCACCTAAAACAATAAAAATATTTTTTATCATAGAAGGCCTAAAAAGTCAATTCTTACCATGAATTCACACTGAAAAGTCTGTAGTTCCTAATTAAGTTACTAATCATTCCATTACTGTCATGTAAGACATGCATTGTGGTCAAAATTTCATATACTGGAAAAATCCATGATGGGGTCATTTCCTAGGTGTCCACTATAGGTCATCTAACCACAATGGGTTGGGGCTTCTTTGGGCTTTTAGGGTTTAACATTCAAAGTTTGATCCTACGCGGATATTCCCCGAATTCCGATGGTGAGGCCACCGTTTACAATCCCAATCGCAGCTTTCACCTTCCGGTGGTGGCGCTCTCCGATCCCGCAACTCTTCTACCGATCTCTCGCATGTAAGTTAAGCCTCGCATTTCGATCCGTTGCTCGCGATTTTCTCCTTTTCACAGTTTGAATTTTCCAATTTGGTTGTGTGAAGGCAGAGATCGATCAGTGATGAAAGAATTTAGGGTTTGGCAAAAGGTCGTTGTTTTGATTCATTTCAGCGATTTTTGAAGCACGTAGGTTTTTTATTTTTAGCCTGATGGTTCGTAAATTCGTGGATGTTTGTCTCGTGTGAATCGGGCGGCAATTTATAGGTGGCAAGTCCTTTTATTTGAGGAAAGTAGTTTCGATGAATGGTTAGGCGAACTGTGGCGGTTGATGTGAGAAGTGGAACGATCCATAACTGACGATTCGAAGCTCTGTTAGGTAGGATTGCTCTTGGGAGCCTTGGAGTTGCCGCCTTAGGTTTTGTTCCGCTCTTCTTCGCAGAATTGAAGAGGTTTCTATTAGCGGTTGATTGTTTGCTATGGGAGTGAAGCCGACGGTGGTGTTGCGAGCGGCAGCTGCGGCGGGGTTGGCAGCTGCTGCCAAAATGGGAGCCTTGTTCAAGGCAGCAGGGGGGGTGAAGATGGGTGCAGTGGGAGCTGCAATGGCAGCAGCTACTGCTGCGGCCACTGGGGCACCGAAGAAGAAGATAGAGCAGCAGTGAAGAAGCCGGAAAGATTTTTGAAGTTCTCCATTTGGAAAATGCAGAGGTTCTTTCCAGGATCTTTCATATGTAACGAACCTCTTTTCCTCTGTAGCTACCGGTAGCTTTGGAAGTTACCTTATGTGATTATGTGACGCTTGCGTATTTGGTGTCACTGAAAGAATAGGTATCTATGATACAACACTTTGATTCGCAACTATTCCCCCGAAGAGCTTAGAAAATTCTTGGAATTTTTGGACATTGATTATGACGAAAATTGACTAGCGCAGGACCTTAATATCTATGTTCCTGTATTGCAACTGAGAGCGGGTGCCAACCCTCAGTCAGCAGTCTGATTGTAAACATCAATTCTTAATTTAAAGGTCCTTTTGGGAGCAGAAAAGTAATAGCGTTTATGCTTCTTCGGTAATTGTTGACTTGGTGGATGCTGTAGTTCAGCAGCTACTTCTTTCGGATGCGTTAGCTTCATCAATCCCGACAGTATCTTCGAAGTCGTCTTTTTATGGGTCATAACTTGATTTCCCAGATGATTTTCCACGCGCGCTGCGGCAACGCAACCGCTGGGCGATTAACTCCATTGACGCGGACTATGCGACCTGGATATTTGGAAGATAATTTTGAGTGCTTGTAACTTCCCTTGACTTCTCCAGGTTTTCCGTTTGATTATCTATGTGTTTTCATGTATATGTGTCCAAGTTTGAAATCTGTTGATAAGTAGGGTGCAGGATGTTTGATTCTACGTTTTCTCTACCAACGACCTCAGTATAAGGCATATGTATTTTGATCGTGCAAATAGTCTTGGTGTGAAAAAGCACAAGTTTGAGAGTAACTAACTCCACTGCACAGTAATTGTCACAGCACTCGGCTGACATCAGTGTGCACTTCGGACATATATGCCTAGGCATCTCCATACTTGAAATAAGTCCACATGTAGAGAAACACATCTATCTAAGACCGAACTGTCAATTCTATGTAAATCCAATTGAACCTAAGTGGCAGAAAATACTCGATGCATCGGTTTAAACGTCAATTGCTGTTGAACGCAAAATCTCTCTGGGAATCCAACGTGAAGAAACTTGGTTGTCGTTTTGGACACAGATACATGAAAACAGCCTCCATTAACAAAGACAGCTTCTGCTGTTGAATTTACGGCAGAGTTTGTGCTCTGCTCCAATCGTCTGCTCTCCAAATAAGAGGTCTCTTGATACCTGTGCAAGCACTGTTACAGAACTACATGGACGTCTCAAATCGATTCAACAGGTTGAATCTACGCACGATTTCACGTCGACAAAAGCGTGATAAGCGACGAGTCCATCAACTCGTAAACGAAACATACATAGAAAGATATGCTTTCATAACAAAACTAAATGCATCTGTAACCATGCTTGCCAAATTTGATGTGCCAAATTTGATGTAGGTAATTGCAAAGTAAGTCAAGTTATCAAGAATAATCGCCAATTAGGACCTATTGAGCCTTGGACAATGAGGTTGCTAATGACCTACAATTATTCTTGATGACTTGGCCTACTTTGCAATTGTTGGACATAATCTCAATGTAGGAGAGTTAAAGTTGTTTGACTTCTTTGATTGCTTAACCAATGAAAATGTGTCACAACAATGAAAGTCTCTTGCATTTAGATTATGTTAGGTGGATTTGCACAACACTCACTAAATTATACAATAGAATTTCTCTAAGTTGAACTTCTCTAAGGCAATGACCTCTCTAAAGTGATGGAATATTGATTGCTTGGTCTCACAATAGGCCCAATCCAAAACATACACATTAAAGAAGTTCTTTGAGATTCATGAGTACGGAGATTTGAGCCTAGTCCTAGGGCTATTACTTCAAGAAAGTTTTACTATACCAATTGGTCGTACCGTAGAACTTCTCTAAAGTAATAACCTTGGGGCTGGGCTCAAGTCCCCATATTCACGAATCTCAAAGAACTTCTTTGCTGAGTATGTTTTGGATTGGGCCTAGTGTAAGACCAAGCAATCAATACTCCATCACTTTAGAGAGGTCATTGCCTTTGAGAAGTTCACCTTAGAGAAGTTCTATTGTAGTAGAGATTTATCTCAGACTTCTCTCGATGCTAGACCAATGAAATTTCTACTTCATACCAACCCTGTTGGAAATATGCACAAGGCAAATAGTGATCATTTTCAAACTTAACTTGCCTCTCTTTAACCAATCAAAACATGCTGTGATGGCAAAACTCTCCTCCTACATTGACATTATGGCTTTTGTTTGTTTGTTTTTTTCATTTTTTAAGAAGTGTCAAAGTGGCGATATAAAATGTTGAAGTGGTGCTTCAAATTTCAAAGTTCATCCACATATCACATTAACACATATCACATGTCTATAATTTGGCTTTCATTCACAATCAAATTATTTTTTTCCTGATTGACATTATGGCTAGTTTTCTCACCAGCATGGAAAGCCAAGCCTGAAGTCTGGTTAAATTCTCAGCTGGCTGTGTGGATCGGAAGGGCACACTTATGCTTTGCAAGCTGGAGTACTCCGGTGACTGCAGGGTGTGATCCATAGTTCGGGAAACGTTTTGAGTTTTACCGGCTAATTTCCTACAATTCTCATATTGAACTAGTTTTTCTAGAGCTGAGTCCGGTTATTTTCTTTATTATTTACTCAAAATAGAAATTTTATAGATTTTTGCACTAGTTTTTTGCCGATGTTTTTGAATTGCAACTGTTTTTTTCCCCAATTCCTCCGGCTAACTTTGAACTAGCCATTGGTTTTTTCTGAACACTTATGTGATCATGGACATCTGTAGGTGATATTCTTCATTGATGCATTCTCCAGGAGCTGGCACATAAATCGATATAGTAGAGGTACCCATTCTGACATAAAGAAACGAATACTCTGATGTCCCTCCAAATATAATGCAGTGGCATGCTGCCAAGAACACAAGTTCTAAGGTAGTATGGCCTTGAAGTGACCATTTTTCGGCTGGTCCCCCTTCTTCAAAGGTTTTCATGAATAGAAATATTTTTGGATCATTTTTCAGAGAAAGAAAAATGTATGTGGAACGTCACACAAGTGGTTTCATATTTTTTGAATCATTTTTGAATTACTTATGAATTTTCAAAAAAACTTGTTGTAGGCACCTATTTGTGACCCTAGGTCTTCCAAAAATCCAACCACTTGCAATTTCTAAAGTGATTCCAACAATTGGCTCTTGTAATAAATACTGCTTTTCTCTCGATTCTCTCAATGGCTTGAGAGGTCCATTTAAGGACCACCTACATCCATTTTAGGCCTAAATATAGGGGCAATTTGAAGAGGCCACTCGCTTTTAGAGCAGACTACCTTACAATAAAAAAAACATTGTTTCTAACTAGACTTATGAGCCTCGTAAGTCGACCACTTAAGCACTGGAACTGAATTTTGGGTAGGTGAAACTTATCAAAATATTTTTCAGTAAATTTTCCTTGAAAATTGTCATCTAATTGTCATCTAATCTAAGTTGTTTCAAATTTTTTGAATTATTTTTTATTTAGTTATGAATTTTCAAACGAAAAGAGTTGTAGGTCCCTATTTATGATCCTAGGCCTTTCATAAAGTGTTCACTTTAACTTCTAAAGAGAAATGGGAAAAGCAAAGAAATTGATTAGCTCTTACAATAATGAATAATATTTTTCTTGACTTTTTCAATGACTATGGAGGTCAATTTAAGAACCACCTCCAATCCATTCCAATGCCATATATAGGAGCAATACTAGAAAATGGTATCCAAGTCAACAAAAATTTAACACTTTTTTGTTGACTAGGATACTGTATTGAGCATTTTAACAATTTTTTCTTGTTTTGAATAAGCTAACAAAATGGTCACTGAATTTTTGTTGATTCAAACAGTACAACATCCAAATCAACAAAAAAGTTAACACTTTTTTGTTACGAAGACATGCCTTTCATACGCTAGTGGTTTAAGAGAGATAATTTTGGTGACATAAAAGAGGAGAAGACAAGCTCTTTATACAAATGGGGTGATAAAAGGTCAAAACAAACTATATGGGATATGTGAATCATTCATAGTCTTAATTCACACATCCCATATGGTTTGTTCTACCTTTTACCACCCCATTTCTATAAAGAGATTGTCTTCTCTATTATCCTATCGCCAAAGTCATCTCTCTTTTATTACCAAATACTAAGTTCTAAGAAACTTGTCTTCTAAATTAATTCTAAAGTCTAACTTTCTTCTAATTAAATTGTAAAGTCTAATTTTTGGTCTTGTTTATGTGTTGTTTTTGGCCTACATGGCAGTTTGTATTGGATTGGTTCTTGGCTTGCCATCTGGTAGCCATTCATTGAGCAAATTTTAAAATGAATTAATATTATTATTTTTCTGATTTAACCACCATAACAAAATGGACAACAGTTTTTTTGTTAGGTAATGTCCAAGACAATGCAACCACAGATACAAACGCCCTCAACACTTTTTTGTTATTTTTTTGTTAACATGATCATTGTTTTTCTACTAGTAGAGCAATTCAAAATGCCTGGGCGGAGTTTGAGCTTCCTACTTTAGAACTTGTGTTCCTAGTAGCATGCCATTGCATTATATTTGGAGGGACACCAAGATATTCATTTCATTATGTCATGCGTTTACACCAGAAAAAAATTGTTCCTAACCAAACCCCATGAGTAATCAATAGGGTGTGTTAAATTCAGAGAAGCTAGTATTCATTTTTATTTTTTTAATATTTTAACCTCTAAGTGCCCTAGTGCCTCAAATATGGCCTCTCAAAACTCAAAGATCTTCTTGTTTGACCGTTATAATCTTTTCAACGGTACAATCAAAAGATGTGCTCCTTTCCCTATAGTTTTAGCCCTATCTCTACTATCAATTAATACAGTCAATTTATGTGAATCTCATTTTACATGATAGTTTGATTGGAATGAATTGAGACGGGTATGGATTTTAGCAAATAAAGTCTGGGCGCTTAGGGGTTAAAGGTTATAAGAAGCTTCCTTGTTTGATTGGTTGTCATAAGAATTATGGCATGCCTTATTTTCTATGTCGTTGTAAATAGCCTCCAATCTGTTAGTGAGTCATTTTGGATGACTCTAAGCATTGCCATAGGTTGACAAGTACTTTGGCCTTTCAAAAATCAAAATAATTTCACTTTCAATGCAAAAATTACCAATTTTTTTGCAATCCCCATCATTCATGTTGTTGCACCTCATGCAATTTTTACTTCACCTTCCACTGCTCCTCATCATGTCCCAAATTCCTTATATGATTAGTTATGGGTGCCTTCACTATATTGAACAACGTATTTTTTCTAGTGATTTGGCAGCCATTTGTACCAAAGTCATGGTCCCGCAACACGCCCTTGGAACAAAAAAGTACTTAAAAGGGCAGAAAATTGCCAAAAAACTTCAAATTAAATTTTTTTTGGATGAAATAGATAGATTGTGGATGAAAATAGAATTATGGATATATGATATGCATTAATGTGATATTTTCTATTTAATATATGGATGAATGTTGAAATATGGAACACGGCCAAAACATTTAATATTGTCACTTGGTCACTTTATAAAAAATGAAGAAAAAATCCACTTGATATTGAGAAACTAAACTTCATTGTACATTTTGATTTCAAGGTGCCTTCACATATCGGTAGACTTGCAATCAGGAATTTAACCCTTAAACAACAAGTTAGTCACCTTGGAAATCATTTGTTTGGGTATTGTGTGAATTATTGGCTTAAAAAAATGAAAAAGCACTCATTAGAAGACAAAGTATTATTTAAGACCTCCCCATTTCATGCAAAATTCTGAAGATGAATAGTTGCACTTCTATTCTACACACAAAAATTTTCTGTCATTCATCAACCAAAAAATAGTCACCACATCGTTTATGGATTAAAAAAGGTTTGTTGGGAGCCAATTGGATGCATTTATTGTATGGAAGACTTGTTTGTGAATTGTGACTCAAATAGTTTTATCGACTCTTAATTTTGACTTAGCATTTGACTAAAGAGCATTTCTACACTAGAGAATGCACCCTCAAAGTGCATTTTCTAGTATTAAGAACAACCTTCTGTGCATAATCAACACATTGGAATAGCGTTCCCGTCATAAGTGGCTCCTTTGGCAACTCTTGTTAGGCCTTGCCAATTCTACAAACCAATTCAGCTACAAAGTAGTTAGAATTGCTCATACCCGATCTTAACATTAATTGCATGCTAACATTGACATAAATGAGTGCTAGGATTGCAATTATTCAAAATTTGGTGAAGCACTGCATTTCTAGACAAAATACTTTATTTTATAATCATTGTGTGCATTTCTTTATCTAAATTTGGCAATTTCATCCACATTTTAAATAGAAGTGAATTTTGAGGGGCAAAAAAATCACCTTTATTTAGTGAAAAGTACAAAGATATTTTCAATTGGTTCAATCTTGTTGCATCGTGGTGTCCAAGCCTTCAGAGGATTGCTTAGAAGAAGTGTTTATCTTTTATATGCTATGGAATGTGCAATTGTGTTGTTAGTATGTTAGTATGTTGTGTTTCAATGTAGAAATCCAATTCCTACTCAAGTGGAATTTGGAATCAAGTCCCAATCCAAAATGTGTTGAAAGATAAAAGTTGAAAGAGGGATAAAAAATCTTTGCACCATTTGAGGCACAAAAATTTGAATATGACTCCTATTTGTGGCTTAATCTTAAAAGGACATGTCTACCACCACATAAATGATCTCCATAATTCTTATACTTTGTGCATTCCTATGTTATGACAATTTATTCTTGAAATTTTATTTTTTTATTTTTAAAGATGAAAATACATGCCATCTATAAGTTATAAAAATTTTGGATTTTTTTGAAGATTGAAATTATTTGTTTTTTTTTAAAGAAAAATTGCAGAGAATCCATATCAAGTACAAAATTTGATCAAAAAATTTGATAATGTTGATGGGTGCATATGACTATTGTGAAATAAAAAAAACATTTACTGTGTCTTTTTGTGATTAGAAAATCATTAGGCTATGGTTATAGGCCAGAAGTTCAAATTACAACAAAATCTTTAATTTTAGGAATTTTTCAAATTTTCAAGTTAGAGTAGAAACCTCACTTCAATATATTTGTTTCAATAGTTGGGATCAAATTTGAAAAAAAATCCTCTTTATGGCTTAAATTCACATCAAGAACAAGGAGCGTGAAGAGTTGAAAGAATCAGAATATGCTAAATGGTGATCATATGTAGGTTAAACATCTTCCTATGTAGAAATGCCAATAATACCACAAAAGAGGATTTTCAACACCACCTTACAAAATTACCCAACCAAAGTTTCAAAAAAATTAGATGAAAAAATATTTTTTTAATCTCTTAGATGCGTTAAATGCCATCTAGAGTCTATTTTTTTTGGCTTTCCAAACATTTTAGGATTGAAGACAAGATAGCCACTTTGTGGATCTCATCTTTTTCTTGTTTTTTGAAAAGTTTATCTAGAAATATTCATTTTTCAAATCAATAAGTTTTCTAAAAAAGTACATACAATATTGTTGACCAAGGGATGAAACTTTTGTCCTTATTTAAATTTTATTCTTTAGAATATGATAAATTAGTGTCCATGGCATTCAAAGGGTTCATGTTGGGAAAAAATAACTCAATGTGGTTAGAGTGCATGCTACCATGCCTTCTTGTCATTCAAATAAATAAATAAGTTAAATCCAAATCCAAATGCAATCTTGAATAAGAATGAAAAGAGTGGAAACTTAAAGTTTGACATTTTAAAATGATTGAAAGAATCACTCTAATACATTTAGAAATATACAGAATTCAACAAAATATAGAATACATTAGATATTTCTTTAATGCATTGCTAATACTAAAAATTGACAAGCTCCTAAGTTGAGTAGATTTCCTTTGTGGAATTCCAATAAATTAAAAAATTGTTGTTTTGAAACACACTAGGGCAATGGAAATTATTCTAGAATCTAGTGTGGTTTTCTATCTATCTGATTGACATTACCCAAAAGCAAATATACTGCACAATGCATGGGAAGATTAGCTTAGTTGTTCCCTACTCTCATGTTTAGAGTCTTATCATGCAATTTAGATGCAAAAAGTATTATTACGATGCAAGCAATCGTATGTCTAATGTTGGATGCAATTACAAACTAAGCCTTTGTGTAGTTGACATTTGTATGCAAGTCTTCTACTTGGGGCAATGGGGCAAGACTCTTAAGGAGCTAGCTCCCTAGTCATTAAAGAAAATTTAGACTCTCCAGATAGCTACTAAGAAGTGTCAAAAGGAGCCTAAGGGTTGATTACATATATTTCATTTGCATAGGAACTTTTCTCCTATTGCTACACACTCATCATTGGTACATCCAAGTATTAAAGCATTGATTTATAAGTATTAGTATTTAAATGAAAGAAGGTTATGACATTTACTATTTTTTAGTCAAAAAAATTGTATTATATGATTACCTTCCAAGATAGAATGCTAGTCAACTTAGTTGGTAATACACTTTTCCAACAATCCATCTTATTTATTAGTCAATATATTTTATTGATCCTTAGGGGGATCACTTAGAGTGTCCATTAAAAACCATGTGCAAACAAAACTTTGGACCCCCTATATACTTTTTGAATTTTAAATAAAATTAAATGAAAAAAATATGAATAGATTTTTCTACTTTGAAAGTTTATGTTTTGAATTATTGATATTTTTTATTAATAATAATTAATTACAAATTAGTTACAAATTTTTGAAGTAAAAAGATACACTGTAGAATTAAAAAATAACTTTCACACCCCTATATTATATAAGAAAAAATTGTTTAAAAAATGAACAAAAAATTCTTAAAAATAATTCTCTATTGAAAGTTCATTTTGAGTTGAATAATAATGCAATGGACATCTAAAGTGTTCTCTAAAAATATTTGAGTTAAAAAAACATGCCATTTTAGTACATTTTTAACCTCTTCTAGAAATCATTCTATATTTTATTTGAGTTTGAAAATTTGGGAGTAGAATCCTATAGTCATTAGTAAACAATGTTTAAAATGTGAAGTTAAAATTATAGTTTATCAGAAACCACTTGTTTGCACGTGGTTTGTTGTAGTAGAACTAAGTGTCCCCCCTAAGTATTGATCTAGTATATCAAAATCCAATGCATCTTATTGATTGGTGAATTGGAGAAGTTCTTCACTTTGTGATCAAGAAGCTCTGAAGATTGATTATTGGATTGGAGGAATTCTTGAGTTTGCAATCAAGAAGTTGTGAAGATTGATTAGTGGATTGGAGGAGTTCTTTAATTTGCGATTAAGAAATTGTGAAGATCAATTAGTGGATTGGAGTTCTTCACGCATCTCAATAGGTATCATAAATTAATTAGTGTTTTTGTTCTTTGCCAATTGATTCAAACTCCATTTCCTAAGTATGATATCTACTCCTTGCCACAAGAGAATCTTTTATTTTTATTCTTCAAATCTTGAATACAAGACTCATGATGAAAACTTCATCTACTTATGACATGAGATTAAGATCAAGTCTGGATGGTATAATCTAATAACCTTCTCTTTAGAAGTAAACAATCTTTCTTGCAAGAAAATTGACTTATTCCACGTTTTTAATTCCCCTATTCTAAAATGTGAAACCTTCATCTATTTAGGACGTTTTCACATTAAAAAGTATTTGGACTTCAAGAAAGGCCATGTAAGAGGCTCTTGAATAATATAGTAAGTATGACTTTTTAGGATGGACATGATGTTGGTAGTGCATTGGGCAACCTTTTGGATGTCACTATTGTAGGATTGTGAGGCACATAAACATATTTTTTTGGATGATATGGCTGCACACGCTAACCAATGTTGCCAAAATGGATTTGAATGCTTGTTTATAAAAAATTATGGGATAAGAATCATTGGAAATGGCATATGTTTTATTCATTTCCTTTTAAAGGAAATTGGTACCAAAATTGAGAGGGTGCTAATGAACTTACTTGTAGGGAAGAGGGCATGTGCTGGACTATTGAAAGTACATCTTCAATGCTTAAAAGGGTTACTTTCTCAGTTACTTTGGACTTAGATGAAGTAATTCCTTGGATTCATTACAACATTTGTTGTTGTTTTCATTTTCTTTTCAAGGAATGGTTGTGAAAAAGAAGTCATAAATTTTCTTAGAAAACTTCATGGCAAAAAGATAAAAAAAATTGTCTCTTAAGCCTTTAGAAATTAAGGCAATAGATCATTTGATACAAAAAAAACATTTTCCTTGACTTCTTGAGCGTACACAAAAATTATTAATCTCTAAGTTTTTGTAATGGTCATTTTAACCCCTTAACATCCAAATACCATTTTTTGATAAAATAGTGATTTTTTTTTCTTCAAAATTTTCACATAACATGTGTCCAAGGAGTAGATTTGAGGAGTAGATTTAAGGCACAACAATTTTAATAACCTATGACTACATGATTAAAAAAAAGTTATTGTATGATATGTAATTTCCATTGCTTAGTAGGCAAGCTGAACAACTCAAAAAAATTCTTAAAAAATCATATTTTTAAGAAATAAAAATTTGAAATTTATTTTCTAAATTTATACATATGTAGAAAGCTTTGAATCATTTCAATTTGATAAATGAGATGAAAGTTATGAGGAGTATTAGTTTGCAGGTTTTTATAGAATCTCTACTTTAAGATAAACTTTGAGGTTCTTTATTTAACTCAATTTTCAATATTTTGGGAAAAAAAATACAAACATTGGATGTAGATTGTTTATTATAATGTTACATTTGGGAAGAATTAAAAATATTTCTTTTTGAAAACCAAGCATCATTATCTTGCAATTGGTAAGGTTTCCTATTCTAAAATTTTAGGAGGATAACTCTAACAAGTTAACTAAAATATCCTACAATTAGATTTGCTAATGAATAAATATAACATTATGAAGATTTTAGCTTTGTTTTGGGTTGAGGTACTTTGACGTAGTTTTGGGCTTAAAAACACTTAATACTTTTAAAAATTAAGGGGATGTGTTTTCAACTATGTGTCAAGTAAATTTAGAAGGCTATATAAGTAACCATTTCCCACATACTTTGAATCAATAGTAGGTGATGTATTATTTCTATAGAAAAATGCTTTGTAAGTAGTTCCTAATACCTTTAAACACCCTAAATAATAATAAATCTATACTAAAACTCCTCTTTTCCCAAATCCCTATCCTTCAATTCCTACTATGCCCTAGAAATTGCCATACGTAGCTTTGGTTTAGCATAATTTTTTGACAGTATCTCCAAACAACTTGAAACTTTTCCACAATATAGATAAACTATTTAGTTATTTGCACACCAAATTTCATCATATTATAAGATACTATCCAACTTTGGTAGACAATTTACCACTTCTGACTTTTTAACCCTTCCCACTGTCCTAGAAATTGCCATACCTAGCTTGGTTTTACATAACTTTTGAACAATAGCTTCAAAAAACTTGAAACTTTGCCACAATGTAGATCAACTATCCAACTATTCACACACCAAATTTCATTATATTCTAAGATATTTTTCAACTTTAATAAACATTTTTCTACTATTGACTTCCTAATACCTCTTCCACTCGGTTGTATTTTGGTGCATAACTCCTAAATTCTAAGTTCATTAAAGCTAAAATTTTGATTAAAGCTAGAAGATAAAATAAAGAAGGTACCCTCAAAGTTTCATTGCTCAAGATCTCAATAAAAATGTAGCAACACAAAACTCTGCTCAAATCCACAATAAGTGCACAACTAGCATCTAAAGTGCCTCCCACACTTTTCAACACACCAAAACAAGAGAAAGAGAGAGAGAGAGAGACAAGGGACCAATCCTTGCCTCAAGTAGCCATTCAAACCTCAAGATGACTAGTCGTTGGTTAACCCTAACCCTTAACCCACTAATCCTAGTATTAACTACTAATCAACCAGTTATCAACCAGCTACTATCAAAACAATTAACACAAGCTACTTATACAAGGCTTCTAATACCAAGCTTCAAACATCAAGTTTTAAACATCAAATTTTTAACATCAAGCTCTTTACACAAACAACTAAAAATATTAAATATTTTTTTTTTAATAAACAAAGACATCATTTCAACTATTAGATGGCCCACATCATGACAATGGATGAAACTATGATGGCTTGAACTCCTTGTTTTGCAGTCACGGTAGCAACTTGTAAATGATTAGGGCACTACAAAAGTACTATTGCTAGTGCAATTAGGGATACCAAGTCATTGTGCAGTCCTTTCGGATAGCTAGTCATTCCTTTGTTGTGGCACTCTAGTTAGAAAGAAGGATTACTTTATGACAAAAATAAAGTAAGGGGACCCATTACTAGCATATTTTTTTGGTTAGGATAAATTATTCAGCCTTTAAAATGCTAGATTTAGACTTAAGGACCTTCGGAATTCCTTAATATGATAAAGTAGTTAAAAAGGAAGATAGTCCATCCGGAATCGGAAACCGGATTATAGTCCTTTTCCAGGAAATTTAATTAAGACCGGAATTAGGAGTAACAGTGAAATAGACTTATGGGCTAATCCTACCGGAAGCCTATGATTAACGTTAATTTCCTAGCGGGAATGATGGGTTACCGTTGAAATCCTATCCGTTAGAAAAGTACCAACGGTAGGAACCTTAACGGACACAGAGACTGGAATTCAAGGAAAGGGAAAAAGGAAAATTCTTTTCTGTTCGGGATCATTCTGGGTTGTCAACTTTCCGTGATTCCAAGGTGAGCTCTAAGCAAGAGAGAGAGGGAATTCTATTCCGGATTCTCGAGAGAGGGAAGTGAGGTGATTTACTTGTCTTGTCTGGAATAGAGTTGTATGTTTTTGGAGTAGTTGGAGGAATCGTTAGTCGCCATGAGTGATAGGGAGAGCTCTGAGGATGTGAGCAGTAAGGAAGGAGTACTGTTAGCACTCCGGACGGTAGTTCCTATCATTCCGGAAGATGAGAACGAGAAGGCGCAGTTGGAGGAGGATCTTACTCGCATCGGATGCTTAGGACTACTTAAGGTGCCCTGGAACTTGTGGGATGAAGCGATGGTGCAAGAGCTACTCGAGGAGACAACTGAGGAGATGACAAGCACAATCCGGGGGCAGCCAAGAAGGTGGACGGTGGAGCACTGGGAGAAGGCGTATGGCTTCACCGCATCCGGAGAGGGTTTGAATACGCAGCGGAATAAGTACAAGGGTAAGTATACCCGAACCATTCATGCAAAGAATGGGTACATGATCGCGCATTGTGGGGATGAGCGTGAGCGAAGAGTCTTAGAATTTCTGGCTCCGATTATCAATCTGGATAAGCCAACTTGGCTTACAGTCACCCTATCCAACTGCCTCTTTGATGCACTAACCGGAGCGAGAGAGACAAGGTGGGGGTTAGTGATCAAGGAGACAGTGAGGAAGATGGTCGCTGCTGTAGGGAAAACTAAATCCTCCGGTTTAACACCCTTCCTCTACCACCTCTATGATTCCTTAGGATTCTTGAATGAGAAGGAATATGAGACTTACCAATCTGCCTTAGTGAAGTTAGAGTTTGATATTGAAGACGAGCAGAAAGGGAAAGAGAGAGATCCAACTCCGGAACCGGAATTCAAGGAACCGAAACCCAGTTGTAAGGATAAGGGTCCAGAGGTAGGAACTAAGAAAGATGAGCCGCCATGGGATTCAGTCCGGAAGGGAGACGCCTTAGGGTAGATCATTGGGGAGTTTACCAAGATCCGCCAGTACATAGCCAAAGAATGGAAAACCATTCAAAAGATCAGCAAGGTGTTAGGAGTAGATCCCTCCCAGCTCACGAGGGAAGTAGATACTTTGCTATCCGGAAAGAGTGTCCGGAAGTTGGAGAGTAAAATAGAAGAGTTGACCGGGACCATAGGAGAGCTCTAGAATCAGGTCAAGGAGAAAACAGATGAATTAGAGAGGAGTAAGAAACTCTCTGCTGAATCTGTGGACCTGCTTGGGCGGATTGGGGAATTCCTTGGGAATACCAGTGATGTGGTGAATCGGGCCCGGTTGTTTGATGAGGGCGTTCACAAGGAAGGAACGCAACTAGGACCAAAGTTGGTCTCAGTTCTGGTTAGTTATGGTGCAAAGATGGAGAAGACTTTGAGTGAGATGAGAGACCTGTTGGAATTAAGCCAACCGGGAAAAGGAATTGGAGGAACCGGTGGTGCCACCCCCTCCAAGGCTCATTCTCCTTCTCCCATATCATCCAAGAAGAAGAAAGGGATTGAATTCACCCCTCCCCGAATCCCACCATATGATAAAATGGGGTCTGAGGCCGGCAAAGATTCAACACCCGGATCGCACACCCGAAGTCACTCAAGGTTGGGCGAAAGTTTGGACTCTCCGGTTAGCAAGAAGCCGAGTCCGGTTCAACCAAGCGCTACCAAGAAGAAGCAAACAACCAAGCGGGCAAGGTCACCAGACGTTATTTCGGTTTTAGACGAAGAAGAGGAGGAGTCGCCCGAGGTCAGTGACAAAGAAGGCAGCACAGCTGAGTCTTCAGAATCAGAGTCGCCTCCCAAGAAAGGTAAATTGAAAGGGGCCACTCCAGGGAAGGGCCAGACATCACGAGGAGGGAAGACTGCGACCGGAAGGAAGCAGCCAATCCGGAAAGGAGGAGCCAAGAATTTGGAAGGCACCCCCAAGCAACCGAAGAAGTAAGAGCTAGGCATAAGAGTTAGTCAAAACCAAAGTTGTTGATAGGAGTAGTTAGGAAGGTACTTTCCAGTGCAAATGTATCCGGACTTTTTAATCCGGACTCTTAGGATCTGGATTCCTTCTTTTTGTTTCCTGTCTTTTAGTGAAAGTCAAGGATAGGCTTTGGGATGGCACGTGTCATCCCCTTGTGGTTAGTTAGGATTCTCATCTGGGGACCGTTGTGTCCCCGGGTTTGTTATTTAGGAGGTGACGATCAATTGTTTCCTCGGACAGTTTTCGATTGTGAGAATTCCGTCTTGATTTGAAGTAAAAATTAGTATTTCCACTTCACAAGTTGATGTATCTATTGTATTGTACTTGTGTTGGTATGCCTAGTGGTGATTTATCACTGATCTGTGTAGGTAGCTGAGGTTGTTGTGGTTGAACGGAAGGAAAGAGGGAACAGTCCCCGGATTCTAGCAGATCCGGTTCTATGAGTAAGAGTTGTACACTGAGGTACTGAGAGTGCGAGGAAGATAGAGAAAGATTGTTTGAAAATCATTCTCCATATGCTTGAGTAGGGTGCAGGTATGAAAACTTAGTTAAGTGGCGGTAGTCGGAATACTAATTCGGATATTACCCCTGATGAAGTGAGTAAATCTGAAACCATCCAGTGAGCATTACGAAGTATGTTAGAATGATTGAGTAACTGCTATTCCCTTTAAAGCTCTTGAGCATCCCCTTATAGAATTGAGTTGGGTTAGAATTTGTCGTTGTAGTAAGTGAAGAGGTAAGGCTTCTTGCGTGACCTGCTGATTTAGTGAACAACCGGATTAGTTGTGAGGAAGTCATTACCCGGATATTTCTTTGAGTTGTATAGAGTATAGGTGTGTGTGAATGAGCGTTTTCTCCGAGTCCCTCAATACTCGGAGGGTAGGATTTACGTGTCCTCCCTTAAATCTAAGCACAGAACCCTCTTCCCTAAAAGGTTAAACTACGTTGTATAACTGAACCGGAATACGGACTAGGCACAGGTCCTGGTTATTCTTTCTTGGATTCCGGATAATAGTGGAAGATATCTTGAAACTAAGATAAGAGAGAGATTCAGTAGATTAAAGAGGAAAAAATGATAACCGGAATATATTCCTAATCCGGATGTTTAAAGGAGTTACAAACTAAATCCTTGTGGAACGATACACGAGTCACTTAGTAGTAATTGTGCTTTCTTATGCTACGACATTTGCAATTGCATTTTTGCCCATTTTCTTGTAGTGTTGTTGACCCTTTGATTGACCATAATTTATGTTCTTCCTTTTGGCTTTGCAAACATCTTTCCACATTGCATCAAAGATGGACCAAGTAGGAGGCTGAACATCTTGCGATACTAGCTTGGAGTTATGAAATGAGAGCTTGCATGATATGTATAAATTTAATCCAAACAACTACAAGTCTCACATTAGAACTACAAAGCCGCCACAAAATCCAACTTTTGACAATGCCTTCTCCATATTTGTCATTGTTTATTTTTGTATTGTAGAATCTTTAATGAACTAGATATAGGATATTTGCAAGTGCACTATTTTTTCATAAACATGGCACATTGCATGAAGAGTGCAAAAGTGCATATATTTGATAGGAACATTATAATCAGTGCCCACTTATCATTTCCATCCAGGCCTCCTTAGGGACCTAAACTTGGCTTTGTTGGAATTGACTTTTAAAACAATCCTTCATTCTAAAATTATTTGTATCACTATGGCTCAAGTGCTTCTACATGCGGGAAATGTTATTTCCTACGTTTATCCTACCAATAGTATTTGTAAAAGTGTGCAAAATTAGCACCATAAAAGAATCCAGAGGCATTTCATTGTTTTCATATCACAAATCAAATGCCATCCTAAAATATTTGTCTCATCCATCTTCAACATGAAGATGAAGGGGCTTAGAAAAGTAAAAAGTGAGTCGCATGGATTTCATGGACAAGGGAAAGATTGGGATAATAGAGGGAGTTGGATACCTTTTGTAGTAAACTCATGAATGCTTGACCATTGATCACTATATTATTAGCAAGTCTACAAATAAATTGTTGCCTTCATTTAGGAGCAAATATATTAGACCAATGCACTTTTTTAGATTCTCATTGGAGTAAACATGAACCTCCCATGAGTTACTAATATAGAAGAATTTGCCTACATAGTCTTCCAATTTTTAATTTAGTATTGTCCTAAACATATCCTCTTGCAAATTCCCAAGATATTTTCAAAAAAAATTAAATAGCACTGAAAAGCCATGAAAGTAGTCTAGAAGAAATTGAAATGTACATAGAATTCATGCAACAAATGCAACCTCTACATTGAAGGGGAGCTATAATATACAGAGAGAGGTTGGCATAGATTCCTACATGGATTTGAGATTTAGGTTCTTATTAATCTAATGCATGTCATTCTTCATAATTTGAATCAATTTGATGTACCTTGCATACAAACCCCTATTTTCATCTTTGATAGAGAGGATCTCTTATGCTTCTACAATGTCACTTACCACTTTCTTATACTTTTTTGTTATGTTAGCGGCCACCTTCTAGAATTTGGTAGTTGCTATTACAAGTTTTGCCTTGTCCTATGATAGGATTTCACCCAATGCCACCTTATTACGTAGTGCTTTGAAGTTGTGTCTCACAATCTTTTGTGCATGCCATTCACATTATTTTCAAAGCAAATTTTGAAGATTGTTTTGGGATTTAGAAATTCTCTACAACAAAGCAACAATCATTGTTGCATCAATAGACAAGTGATTTGTTTAATAAAACAACCTACTATTCCAAAATGATCCAAGAAGAGTATCATGTAGATGACAAAAAATTCATAAAGATGAAAGCATTAGTGATGCATTCATCTTAATTGTGCCTTCATCTCTTTTGCCCAGCCTCATCCCTTGATCCATTTCAAGAGGTCCTTCTTACGCCCTACTCTCTTATATCAAAGCAATCTTTCAAGTTGAAGGCTTGGGACCACCAAATCATTTTGAGTCATGAGAAGTGGTAACTCCAAGTCTTTAAATCTTTGTTTCATAGTCACCTTTTAGTTTTTCCGCCTTCTTTAAGGTATGAGCTCTCATATTCTCCATATTAGTGCTTGCTTTAGCTAAGTGCCAAACCTTGTGAATGTGCAAAGAAATCTCTACATTCAACTTGTGGAGTTGTATCTCATGAGTTGCTTCATGATCGTACCAAAGATCTTCCAATGTCAACATAAGGTGCTCAAAATATTGATGTGCATTTTCATTAATACAATTACATGGAGAAGAAGTGTATCCAAACAATCCATTAGTGCCATCACCCACAAAGCAAAAGAGGCTTTTCAAATCCTAGAAGGGAGGTGGAATTTGAGTGATAGGGTTCTTGAAATAAACACTCCCATCTGGCTAGATGTCTAGTTCATATCTTCTGCTTTTCATTTGGCTTGGCAGTCAAATTAATAGTCCCAACCTAAGAATTTTTGTTCACGAAGAATCCTAGGGTGGTACTTTGTTAGAAGTACACAACTTGGAATGTACAAGTCCTTTGTTTTATTACTCAAAACCATGTCAAGGTGTTTGCGTAAGTACTAAGATAAATCTAATGAAAAACTACAAGAAATTTCAAAATGGTGCTATGGAATTTGGGACAATTTAGGCAAGGGGGCACTTCACCTTCATGTGAGAGTAGGAGACATATTTTATTGCATTAGACTAGGAGGTAGATAAGTCTTGATCAAACCTCAATTACTACATGTCAACAAACATGGACCCATAATATAATTAAGTTGGCCACACAAGGTACATGACTTCAGTTATATAGATGTTCAATCCATCCCTAGGTTTTAGCAACCTAAGTAAGGCAAATATGGAATTTGGATCCCAAAGTTGGTACAGTTTGGGTCCCAAATAGTTGAGGTTTCAAGCCTAAATTCATGAAATTTGGATCTAAAATACTTGAAATTTTTGTCACAAAGTCATGAAGTTTGGGTCCTAAGTACACAAAATAGTGAAATCAGATTGCCTTAACTATTAGATTGCCTTACCTTGGAATTTCATCCCATGACTTACCCCTAGTCCATGTGGAGGCACATGTAATAAACTGAGTTTACGCTTAATATTAGGGTTTCATGTGGTTTAGGGTATTGACACCACTAATTCATTTTTTCATAGTACCATAGGCCATCTTTTTGTTGTCATCAGGCCCATGCAACCAAAAAGTACCAATGTAGAAGATTTGTATGAGATTGAAGGATTTCTGGAGGTGCCATCAAATTGAGAACTAAAAAAGTGTGTTAGTGAATTTTTATTTGTTTTATTTATTTTTTTCCTTCTTATTCTTATTTAGATGCTTCATCTCTTGGCAAGTGGTACTAAGTGGCAGACCAAACTTTCTTTAATATATACTCTCCAAATTTCTTAGAATAATATATTGATTATACAATTCAATAAGAACAAAGGGAGAAAAGAAGGCAACGTCAAGGAGCTTGAAGACCTTATTAAGGAGCATGTCAAAGAGCTCAAAGCTTAGTACAAGACCTTGTTTAATGGACCTTGACGTGTTGGCAAAGTAAATCTATGTAGGGAATGAAATCATTTTTGAGCAAGTTTCATTTTGTTTAGTACTATATTTATAGTGCCATATTTTTTAGTACTATATTTATGGTACTATATATATTGTGATTTTTAGTGGTAGTCTATTTTTCCATAAAAGAACAACTTCTAAGCTTGAAATGGCTCTTCAAAGGCGATGATATTGTAGAGTTCTTCCATTTACGGTGGATTTTAGTATTCCCATGATACGTAGTTTTAATTGAAAAGAGTTATAATGGTTGTTGGCTCTATTTTACTTGGAACTACAACAATGTGAATTTTTTGTGGTAGGTGGTGTTCTTTTTTAATGCTAAAAGTTGTACTATACTAAAATAGAAGTTCCTAATTAGAATTTTAAATTGTTTACTGAATAATTGAAGTCTTTTATTTTAAAACCTCATTTTTCTATTTAAATATAGGATTTTTGTATTTCATTTCTTTGATTGGAGTAGTGAAAAGATTTCACCCAATGCCAAAGGAAGAATCAATGAATCATCAAATACTTATTCACAACTTTTGTGAACGAATTATCCTTTATAAAATCAACTTTGGTCTCCCCCAAGCTATAGCCTCTTGAATCCAGATAGAACCGGCTTGTATTTTGCTATCTTTGCTTGGACAACTTGTGAATGGACTTCAAAATGATAAATTCACAATTCATTAATCATTAATAATGCACTCATTTTTTATGAGAAGATTTAAATTCTAAATTGTCACAATTGAATTTTGAAATATTGAATATGAATAGATATAATGAAACTAGCTTAAGCCACCAAGCCCAAATCCGATCATTAAATGTAATTAATCCCTAATTTTTCTAATTTCTCTCATTAATCTCTAATTTTAACCTGATTTTCTATTTAGGAATGATATTTGAATTTTTTTTGTAGAATTTCAAGAGCTTGACCACCATGTTTGAGAACATTCATTTGAGACTAAACAAGTTTTTCTCAAGCTCGGGCCAAATTGAGAATTTAGAAGGTGTTTAATAAAAGTTGTTTTCCTTTTTATTTCTATTTAGGTATTTCATCTCCTAGGAAGACTCTAAGCAGGATTGAAATGCAACTTTCTAATTTAAACTTCATTTAGGGATTTGTAACAATCTTTGAATTTTATTTTTTTAATATTTCTTTATTATTTTGATAGTATTTTTTTCTTTCATTTGAGCTAAACCAAATGGAAAGTCTACTCAACATGTTTCAACAAAGGCAAATTTTAAGCATGTAATTTAATGAATGATAAGCACATCAGCGTAAGAAGGTGAAGTTGGTCTTATGGAAAAATGTCTAAAGGGATTCCTTAACATTTACATTACAAAGGCCACAGTAAATGGTTGAAAGGGCAAGTTGATTTTTTAGAAGCTAAAAGAAAAAGGAAATCACCTTTCAATGGTGCTCTCTAGTACTACAATTTGATGAACGATAAATTTCTAAGCCCTACCTAGGCGGAAATGGAAGTAAGCACCTTGGGTCATATGGTTGCATAAAGAACTCAAAGGTGGATTTGAGACTCAAAGCTAATCGTGTTAAATTCTTAGTAAGGCTATTGTTTTCTTTAGCACATCACATTTTAACAACATCTAATCACCATTAGTTCTCACCATGTTGTAGAGAACTAAGATTTGAGAAATGTCTATTGTTGAACCTTTCTTGGATCTAAGCATTCATAGTGCATTTTAATATTGTTGGAAGAATCAAATAGGAAAGCTATTAGTTAGTCCTACTAAACAAGCTTATATAGAACAAATAATGGCATACCATATGGATAAGTTGAGTAGGGATTTTGAGAGTGGTGAATTGAATGAGGACCTTATTGAGAATGTTGATGAGACTCACTACATCATCAACATGGATCATGATAGAACCTTGGGATTCAGAGGACATGTTGGTGCAAAGTATGTGGATGTGGTATCAAGTGGAGTTGGATTTACAATGGTGGTGTCATTATTGAAGGATCAAAATGTTGTGATACATGATCCCTTTCTGATATTTCAAAACAAATATTGTAATTATATCCTATTTGAGGCTATCTAAATAATGTAGTAGGAGTGAGCTATCAAATTGATACAAACGGATTCATAACAAGCACAATTTGGATGAAATATTTAAATGAGCAAAGAGCCATTCAATTGGATTCTTTGGGGTGAAGGAAAGTGATGTATGTAAATAATTGTGCATTGTACAATGACAATATCCAAGCACCTTTGACTACAAATAGCTTGAATATAGAAATTAAAAAATTCCGTACAAATGCAATAGGTTTGTGCTAGTTAAACTCATTTGCCATTCCAAAAATCAAGGATGTTGTGTTGGGAAACCTACAAGTTACATTGCATTCAAATTGAAAGTTGGCAAGATCAAATTTGTGAAAGTGGTAGGGCATTGGGAATGTTCAAGAATCCTGGAAATCGTTTTTTATAGAGATGGAAATGTTCCTTGTGAAAGATGTCAATGGACAAAGAAATGAAAGAAGAATAAATTGTGTCTGAAAGGCTATGCATGATTTGTATTGGTTTGGTACATAATGTTCTTAGTGGACATGTCCAATAATTGACTCCAAAGCTTCAAAAGATGATTGCAAAGTATTTTGATTATTTTTGAAGCATATTTGTCTCTATTCTTCTTTGATGGTCTTATCTTTGAAGGAATTACTATTTGTATCTTTTGTGGTGGTCTTATTTTAGAAAACATACTATATTGATTTTTTGCAATTGTTTCCAAGTTTGCAACTTTATAAGTATTTTAATTCTATGAATTTATTGTTGTATAGCAAAGTATAAACTTGTAAAATGAGATTATATTATTATATATCTTATACAAATTGCATTTGTATAAACATGGATGGTGATTCAATATGAGGATTCAAGAGCTTTTATATATTTGGAGTTTGATTTTTTAATATTTGGGAAAACATACCTTATCTTCAACATTATTTGAAAAAGGTATATGATTATTGTGTACTTTCTTTATCTGACATTATTTGAATTAGTGGGCTCTTCTAATTGATTCATCTAGATAGACAACTATGAGGCTAGATTAATTGTGAAATTAGGTCACCTAAATTATTAATAATTAACTCAAAATAGTATTTGATAATTTCATTGTTAAATCTTTTATAATAATTATTATTGATGAAAATTTATTGTAGTAAAAATAAGTATTTATATAGCATAAATTGTCAAAAATTAGTATGGAACAACTAGATTTCACTATTTTGTGTACTCTATTGAAGTTTTGGTCCTCAAATTGGCAAATCATGAAGGTTGGGTCCAAAATTCTTTTATTCTAAGTTAACTTGTAATAAATCTGTTTATTTTATGTTTAAATTAATTTACTTTTACTTTAACTTCACTTGCTTTCATTTCAATTTAAAATTTTATATAAAATTAATTTTATTTTAAATTAAAATATTTTCTTTAAAGTTCAAGCTCAAGTTTTAATTTAATCCCTAAAGGTTTTGGACTATGTTTTCACCAAAACTGCTCCAAAACTACCATTTCTAATACAAGTATCAAATTTATTAAAAAAAATATTTTTAGACACATTTCACCATAGGAGCTTGTAGTAAACTAGTTTGAGAAGTTGTGGAAATTTTTTTAGAAATTTACACACTATAGATTGCAAGATATTAATTAGTGTTTGAAGTGACAAAATCCCTTTTTTGGACTCTGCAAAAATCTGGGCAGTTGCACTTCACAAGGTCACATTTATACAAAAAAAAATGTCCAAAATGGTTTTGTGTCTTTAAATTCATTCTTCAAGGCAAGTTAGCTACATGCTTGAAAAAATTCAAATCATTTGGAATTGTATAGCATATACAAAAAAATAGTAAATAGAAAGAAGTAGAAATTGATTCAAAATACTAAATTGATAAAAATTTAATTAAGGAATTGAAAAATGTCGATCCCAATGGTTATAATGTTGTACTAAACAATATATACCTAATTTTTTTTCTCAAAAATATTGATAATTGAGTTAAATAAAGGACTTTAAAGTTTATAACTACTCGTAAAGTAGAGTAGTCTTCTCAAGGAAAAGGTCAATTTGTTTGCTATTTATGTGTCTAAAGTCCCTTGTTTTGTAGATTTGTATTTTATTTTAAACTTTTTTTTAGGAAAAATAACAACCTAAGAATATTATTATACAATTAAATCACTCTTATTCCCAAATTTGTACAATCCATCCCCTTAATACTATTGATCATGTATGGTGTCTCAATCCTATCTAGTGGAGAATAAAGGTTGGCAAATTAACGAACAAGACCACAAGTTGATCATGCAAATAACCTATCACGTAATCAAATGCCAAGTTATATATATTTTATAATATATAAAATAAAAGGTTCCTTAATTACCATGATCTTTTCTTATCTCACAAATTATCTTTGTCTATCCATTACTAGCCTAATTGCCAATTTTAAGATGCACAATCAAATTCCTAACTAAGGCAATTAGTCACTAACTAATGCAAAGTATGACCTATTAGGGTAATTTATTTGCCAGTTCATTCATAGACCATTCACTAATCATCATTCACAATCATTTGACTATCGGTCATTTTCCATAACTCCATAGCAATGTATTCATCTCTTTTGTTGATTTGTATTTACCACTCGATTTGACCTAACCTTAATTCATGACTTAACCACACAAACAAGTAACCTCCTCCAAAGTGTAAAGACATTATATGTCAATTTTTGATACAATTAGATTTAAATTCAACATACACTAAAATTGGATAATTCTTATGACACATGCTCTATATTAACTAGAATAATTATTTCAACTAATTATATAACACTGTGTGAACACATTAGTTGGCAAATTAAAGCTCAACCACCAATTCCTCCCAAACACATACTTCCAACTAACTACAAATGTAACACCATCATGGAATCTTATTTCCTTCAAGTTCTTATCTTCAAGATGATAGAATAAAATTTGGATATTTTCTAGTATATAAATTATCATGCATACATCAAAATTCTCACTTGTTTACCAATCACAAGATGCCTCAAATTAAATGTGGCAATTTTATTAATCTTATACAAATTCAATTTCTTAAGGCTGACTACCTAAGTAACTATCAACTTGTTGATTTAATGGCCCTTTTGCACTAGGCTATAGGGAGGATTATATGTGGCGGTGTTGAATAGAGAGTGGTTTGACTCAAAAAATAATGGAGATTCTAGTTGCGACAAGAAATGGTTTACTAAAAAATTTAGTCGAATCTTCAAATCTTCAAGTCTTCAAACTACTTCCTATAAATCACACTATAAGTATATCCTATTGGTGGTTTTAAATAGATTCAAGGTTTAAGATAGGTGATGAGAAACCTCAGACCTTGAATGGATAAAACGGGAAGGCTAGACCACGAGCTAAACCGTCCGAGAGATTGGCTCTTAAATTTCAAACCTACGGTAGCCAACAAATATGTTTCACCAATGGGAACAATAAAAAAGTACAACCATATAGATGATCAATCCCACTTTGTCATTTTCACAACACAAAAAGAGGTTAAACAATGGTTTCATCCATGCCACTTGCAACAACAAAGTTTACAAGGAAAGACAAGCTACAAGCCACAATAAACAAGTCTTCAAAGTCTCCTTCATCTTCCAAACTCCAAACTCCAACTCCTTAGCTGAACTTTGATGTGGTGTCACCGATGATCTGTACATTCAAATAAGATGTGTAGTAGTTTTTTGAAAAGCTTACACAATTCTATACTACTACTTCAAAATTCAAGTCAAACTAACTCTATTCATCTTTTATAGTTATTCAAAAAATTTGGCTTCTAAAATTAAGGGCAAAAGACTCTCTTTTACTTTCACACTCACAACTCACTCATAAATGTTTCAAATACAATGAATGATAGCTACTTGAAAAACTAACAAAATTTTCCACAACCTCTTTAAATTTCATTGCAAACCAAAAACCTATCCATCTTCTATGGAAGGTCGAAGTCTCTACTCCTTCACATAAGAGGCAACAAATCTTCTTCCACTCAAACTAGCACAAATCTCAACTCACAACTTCAATTTAAGTAAGAGAGAACTCTTTAGAAAGATGATAGCATAATACAAAATTCTTCCAAATTTAATTCCAAATTTATCAAAATTCAACACAATATATCTCTTCAAACATTCAGGCCTCCTAAACCAACAATGGAGAAAAAAATGAATAGTGTCACCTTATCTTTCACCTCAATAATATAATTCAATAATGCAAATTCAAGTAGACATCAGCCTATAACTTGACCATAAGGCTATCCTACCACCCATTGGGCAAATATTTGACTAAACTTTAGAATTCATCTCTTTAACTAGAAGATAAATCATCCTAAAATCATTAGAAGGCTATTAATTTTTATATTTTCCTTCTATGACCTTAAACACACAAAATAAAATTTATAAAAATACTAAGATGTTTATTAGATGTCTACTAGAGGTAAAAAAAACAAAGTTTCAAGAAAGCCTCACTCCATGTGCAAAAACTTTAGAATGCATTTTATAATAGCAACAATGTAATCTGCACAATTTGTTTTCGTTAAAAAAATTGACCGGCCCTTCTAACCATTGTTAGTGACTATGACTTTCCTTTATAGACTTCATCATATAATAATATTGATCAATGTTCAGACTCTCAAAACACCCTTTAAATGTCACTTATTGACTGTCGGGCTCAACACATTTGACTTGCAACAAGATCACCAACGTTTGAGCATTGTATTGAAGGTTCCCGTGCCAATGCTATTCCATGCAAAGTTGCTTTGGTGGTCAAGAAGGCCCAACTTCTTCTTTAAGATGTTCATGTGATAGTACAAAATCCAGCGGCAAAAGAAGCTAATCCAACCGTTATGACAAAGAAAACTCAAATTCTGCTTTCGGTTGAGATTCTTCATCTTGGGACTCAAAACCCCCCCTCCAATTCGACATACTAAAATCTAAAGTAGAAAACAGACAAAACTAAACCAGACAGATGAAGCTCAAAGGTGGTTGCATCTTCTTAAATAGACGGCACACCATAGCAAGAAGGCATCACCTTGAAGCTACTTAACATAATATCAAAATAAGATATTAGTATATATTTTTACATTATGTACGCATTTACAATGCGACAGCAGTGCATAGACTAGTTTTTGCTAGGGTTTTACACCTGCTACGATCCTTAAATGCCGAGCCTATGCATGTGTCTTCCTCTATGGTCATTGCTAAGGGCACTATCATAGTTGGCAATGGGCCAAACTTCAATGTTATGAAAGACCTGATGAAGCATGATAAAAGAAGATCGTGTTCTTCTAAAAATGTACACCTTTTGAACCTTGCTGGCCGTTCCAGCTAGGTGGAACCACAAAAATATTACCTTGCCCGGACCTGTAATCACCATTGGTTGACTATCTTAACTTGTTTTAACTTATTTTAGCCACTACTTTGTAGGACACAATACGAATGCGAACACACCATTAGCAATTTTATTAATTTGGATTTTAGATCAAGTCAGATCCTTGTTACTGTAAAAATTCCTCAACTTGTAAATATTAATTCCAACATTGTGCACTCAGTGTTTCATTCGCAATTATCTCTTTTGATTTGACCAACCAACAACTTAAAACAATTTCAACTTATACCCATAATTCCCACAATTTTTCAATCACTTGAGCACCTATAACCAAAACACTTGTACAATCAAATAATTCATCTTGATGAATTTAGCATCACTCAAATCCAAACACAATACCAACAAACACCTCCTTGACTTCAATCGAAACAAGATGTCTCATCTCCTCAACTTCCTTGTTAAAATAGAAGCATCTAATTCCATCCTTGTACCTAATCCTTGTTCCATAGAGTGCCCTTAAAGTGTCTTTAGAGTTTCATTAATGTGTCTTACACATGTTTAACTTTGATTTGTTGACACACTTGAAGGACACATACTTGACTTTGTTTTACTAACAATTGATTTTTGCACAGTTCAGTTTTGGGTGCACCTATGGGATAGTTTTAGTGATCTAAAGACCTGACACTTTGAAAAATCATAAAAATTACATACCACATCCAAAAAATCTAATTTTTTTTTAATATTCATAATTTCTCTTGCTAATACTACAAAATATTAGTTTTAAAAAAATAGGCCTCCAACTATGTTGAATTTTTTATTTTGACAGTTTTGGATACCTTCACTTTAATTTACACTAGTTGTTTTGCTTGCCTAATTTGCCAATTAGATCTTTATAGCAAAATTGCATACACATCAAATGCTAGGCATAAATATTAACAAATAAGACAAATTTTAAAATATATATTATATTATGATGTAAAGGAGTTTACAAGTCTAAAAATATACACATAAAAAAGTTTATACTCTGACTAAAAGAGAAAAAAAAAAAGACAACAACTAGTTTATATTCTCAATAATTAAGAGGTGCCTATTCACTTTGAAAAGCCGCCACTCTAATTGCCCCTTTCCGTATCTAACTACTCAGACCGGTTACAATTTATTTATCCTATTTCACTTTATATGGCTTATTATTTCAATTTGCCTTTTCCAAGTGGAAACAAGTGACTAATTAGTCCGTTTTCACACTTGGAAGACATTTAGATTCAAAATTGAAAATTTACTACATCTACATACATACATACATACATACATACACACACAATTTATTATTCTTACATTAAGTTTTTAGTTATATTCTTTAATTCTACAAATTATCTACATATTCTATATACTTGATTCATAAAATTTGTACAATGGCAATAGAAATGGAAGGTGAAAAATCTAGGAAATAAAGGAAACAAATTACAAAAGTTTGATATTTAACAACAATGAATATAATTGAATTAATATTTCATGAAGGCCTAGGCATTGAATGTAGAAGTGAAGATCATGTCAATGTACAATTTCAAAAACTATATGTTTTGCCTTCTTTGAAGACTCTAAAGTGTAGTTATTTTTAAGAAATCTTTGATGACAAACCTTCTAAAGAAAAATGAATTAGAAAATAGTAAAAAACAATAATATTTCATGAATAGATGCTATAAAGTCTGTTCAAGTTGCATAAATAATCAAAATGTGCAAAAATGTACTTATATTAAATGCAATGAGTGCAAAGAAGAAAGCATACATGATTTTTCTTGTTGTAAAAAACTTATAAATATATGGTTATGCACATCCTTTAAATTCATGATTTAAAAGAATTTCATGATAATTACAAAAGATTTCAATCTCATATAATGCAAAAAAAAATGAAGAAAATTTATAGATAAAAATGAAGCTAACACCATTCATGATGCTTTAATGCAAATTCAAATCTAAAAGATTTGTTGAATCAAAGGTTTTAAGACAATTTGGCATCAAAGAAAACATGCATGTCATTATGTCTTTTTCTAATGTTCCAAATTGATATAAAAAGGAAGGAGACAAGAATAGAAAAGATTGATTACAAAGTAGCCAACCACTGCCTTTTGGAAAAGATGGTACATATTTAGCGGTGTGAAAAAACTACTATTCATTGAATTTAATCAAAACACAATTTGGGACTTTGTTGATATTGAATGGAAGCAATATCATAGAAGACAACATATTGAATTCCTAAAAAATTGGATAATTCTCTCCGTGGATTTAATTAATTTTGTTTGGCCTTGTATGGAAAGGTGTTGATTTGAATCTTCTTGTCTTCTAGTGTGGAAGCAATGGTTGCTTCTTTTTGAAAGCAAGTAGTATTTAGGAGCATAGATACCATATGGCTTGGCTCATTGCGATATTTGCAATGACATTCTGTTACATTAGACACATAATTATTTTTTTCAGTTTGCCAAAATTAGATTTAAAAATCAACAATGCTTTCAAATGTTGGATGAAAATATGCAAGGATGAATACATAGCCACCCATACAAATGGATGAAATTAGCACTTAATATAATAGATTATACCTCTTGAATGGTTGTAGTTAGGATAATTGCTTATTTAGAAAATTATCCATATAGTATGATAGATTAATTCCAAGGAGAATTTAAAGTAGGATTCAATAACTAGTAGATTTTAATCCTAGCCATGTTGCACAATTCAAAAGGATTTCCATTAAATTACTTCCAACTAGGTTCACTTCCAATTTGCACATCACTCTTAAGGTATGGAGGTTAGAAACTTTAACTCTTAGGCTAGCTCTTTTTAACTTGGTAACAATTAGCCTTTAGTTTTACACACAATATCAATCTCCGATTAGATCTAAAATTTTAATATAAGACCCAAATTGGAAACATTGCATTAATTCACAACATAGCAACCACTTGCCATTTAATTTTCAACCTACTTGATTCAAACATATACTTCACACCATAGCAACCACTTGCCATTTAATTTTCAATTCCATTAATCCAAATTGATGACAAATCACTATTTACAAATATAAAAGTTTGATACCAAATTTGTTAATTCCTCATAGTATCTCTCCAACTAGCAACGACGCTAGCGTGCGAGCCTAGAGCGGCGAGCATGGAGCTTGTGAGTCTAGAGCCCCCAATTTATTTTTTGGGACAAACTTTAAAAAAAAATTGTCCCAAGTGTTTCCAAAAACAAATGAAAATTTACTAAATATAGTAAGTTTTGGGACCTATGACCACTTTCCCTATGACCGTGGATTTCAAAAAAAAAAATCTTGTTTTAAAAATTTCCATTTCCTATAATGAAAAAGCCGTTAAAAATTGTTGCTAGTTCAACACATTCATCACCCATTGCAAGTGCTACTTTTTATACAATTATAAATTATTGATATAATACTGTATAATAATTTAGCAAAAACAATACTCACAAAAATAATGGTGGGTTTCATATAGCCTCCACTATAGGGGTTCTACATCAACTCTAAATACTAAGCTCAATTTAGGGATCACGCCATCTAGCATAAGTTTAGGCCTCACGGGATTCGAACCCGGGCCTTCAGCTTAACAACTTCAAGTCTCATCAACTTCTCGCAAATATACCCCAACCTAAAGGAGTGATCACTTTAATTGAAAAACAAAATATAAAATAAAGTTTAGGGTTCATACCCGAAACAAACATGAATGAAACAAATGAAGAAGATATATTTCAGAAGATTAATTTTAAAAACTGAAATTAGAGAAACAATTAACACGTAGAATATAATGAAAATAGATAAAAGAAGTTCAAGGGGATAAAATTTGGAAAAAAAAGAGAAAAAAAAATGGGAAAAAAAATGTGGAAGATGTCTTCCACAATAACATAAATTGTAATGGGAAAAAATATAGAAAGTAATATAGAAACATAAAAAAAATAATGGACTACAACTGCAAAATAATGGGGGAAATATGGAACAAAATGGAGGAAAAGTAGAATTAGAATGTACATAAATGAAAATAACCAAAATACAAAAGGAAAATAAAATGGCATTCGATTTAGAAGGAGGAAAGAATCCTTCCATGCCAATACGAAACTCAATACATTGTTCACTCATTGCAGAATGTCATGGACTTCTTGCCAATATATCCCAAACTAGGAGAGTAATCACTACTCTAAAAAAATGGGGGGTGGAAGATGTCCTCCAAGAAAATATAAACTGTACGAGAAAAATGTAAAAGAAATCAAGAAGCATTTATAAAAAAAATTTGAAAGATAACATAAACAAAGGAAACAAATTTGAAAAACTAAAAAAGTTGAACTAAAATTGCAAAAAATAAAATAAAATAAAAAGGTAATTTTTTGGAAACAAAAAACAAAAAACAAAAAACAAAATTTCATGATCATGTATTTGTTATTGAAGTAGGGATCACTGATGCAAGTCTTGGCCATTCATACCTTCTCAATTTTGAACATATAAATAATGATCCATACTTGAAACTTCATGAATGCATAAACCATTTCTATTTCAAACTCTTCAAAGCATTTCAAAGCAGTCTAATTGTAAATTAATACAATATGATCAAGTACATATAAGAATGATGCTATGCCTATTCCGGAACAGTGATGATCTCTGCTCGAACTAGAAGAAACTTCAACTCATTGAAGCTGTAACTAGGTGCGTGAATGAACTTGTTATCATAAATGTCCACCTTGCAGAAGTATCGGTATAGGTAATACAAGTGTTTGCAATTCACATATTGCTAACGACCACCAATACCAGAAATAGACATATTTACAAAGTCCGGGCATGTGCAAGTTGGAAACATACCCATTGTAATTCGATAAACATGTCTATCAAGGTTTGTTTCGGTCTCTAGTGACACAATAGCACCTAGTCCTGGAAAAGGAAGCAACGACACACCAATTATTTGGCCTTTGATGTTGCCAGTACTCTCCCACTTATTTCGTTGTTCCGTTGTTGGTGCATTTGCAACTCGCCGTATACTTTGGTTGTTTCTAATCGTCGAATACACATCTGCATTCTCTGGTGTTGGTTGATCATACAACACACTCACTACTAGAAAATTTCATTTTTCTGTTGTTTTGGTCGCATTGATCCGGTCAAAATCTGACAGAAATCTGTTGGTTTCAACAGATTTCTGTCAGATTTTGACCAGATTAACGCGACTAAAACAACAGAAATACGAAATTTTCTAGTAGTGACTTTCAAATATCTTCGACATGCTGAAGAGTCGACGTGGTGACAAAATAGGGCGTTCCTAGAGATGAAAACCTGCATGTTGTAGCAACAATGTTTCTTCTCGATTGAGATTTGTCCTCGTCAAAACAGGCCATACTTTTGGCACTTTGGGCCAATCTATAACCCACTTGCGCTTTGTTCCTTTCACACAATGTTCAATGTCATCTCCACAGAACCAAAAATCTGCTTGTACCTCTCGCTTACTTCCGTAATCTTCTTTTCTCCCATGGTAAGTGGGAGCTGGTGTTCCATTTTGCCCCCTTGCAATTTTTGTAGTGCACTTGATATTTGACCTACGTTGTTGAGCTTGACACTTTGCATTTGATTTGTAAGTGATCCTTGCAATGTGCCACTTTGATGTATCACAGTCACTTTCAAATGCATTTGTCACATGTTGTGAATTGCTTACCTCTAGCTATTTTCCCTTACTTTGCATAGACATTGTTGGGGCCATATTGGATCTTGTTCGCACACGAAGGTGAGAGAAATTGATTTAATCTGGACGATGTGAGTCTCCTGCATCGCCAATGGGAACATCCAACTTCCTCTTTGTACTCCCAAAAATCTCTTCTCCTTCCAAATGCGGTATGCGAGTTCCAACACCTTCAACTCCTGGTAATGTATTAAGTGACTCTGCCATTTTTGGGGGGTCTCCGCTTCGTCTTGCAGCTCTTAACTTCAACTCCCCTTTCGATGGACTAGAGCCACAAGAATGTCCTTTCAAATAAGATCGATAGTTTGTCATTTGCATCCATGCCCGAATACTATCATCGCAAGTGGCATCAAACAAATTGTTCCCTCAATTTCCGGACATTTGAAGCCACTTGTTATAAACCGTTTCGGACAAATTGCATGAAGGCATCTCCGCCATCTCCTCCAAATTCAAATCCTACAAATCCATCAAAAAATTGAAACATTTTTAATTAATGAATATCATAAATTTCAGTCAATAGCAATATTGATTTGCAACAAAATAAAATTCAAAAAATTCATTAGAGACTAAGAACATTCCATGAAAATATAAGTAATATAAAATATACTACTCTACAAATGGGTATTGAAACAAGTCCCTAACCTACTTGACTTCATTGACTTATAATCATTTATTTATGTTGTTCCAAATTCATTAAAAAACAATTCTATGACCTAAAATGGGAGTACCGCTTAATGGTACCTCCATCACCGTCAGACACGACGGTGTTTTATGTACCATCAACCAGTACCCCCATTTTAGGTCATTGCAAGCTCCCAAAGAATAAATAGACATTCATATTGAAGTCTATGTTTCTTATGAATTCTTACTTTCAACTCATGTATGCATACTTTAAGCCCAAAATGAACAATATCATTTCATGAAATTATAATATTGAAGAGAAAGTAAAATTGAACAATTCAAATGACATGAGTACTTACCATTTGCATGAATCCTCCCCATTGTCAATATCTAAAATGCCAAAATGCAAGCCAGTGGTCTAAATGGTGAAGTGCATCTTCTGTAGCTGCTCTAGATGATAACCACCATGATCGAATCGCAAGATAACGTATCTCAGCCTCTTCCATAGTCTTCGAATCTTTATATTGCTTGCATAGTGTATTATGTTGATGTTGTAAGGCTTCCTTGATGTACTTTTGTGTGTGTTTATGAAGAGAAGTACTCCAATGCAACAAGCAAGTCCGTTCCCGATTCTCCATTTTCTCATGGGCCAAACCACTACCATAAACAATTCGAACTGCATTCCAATTGGCCATATCGCTATTTGCCATAAAACCCTTAAAGTTTGGATGATCAACTCCATTTTTGACATAACCGCGTTCAAGCACCGCCAAAATTGAACTTGAATTTCTGTATCTTCGGATTGCATATTGCATGTTGAAATGGTCACTACTTTTTTGTATTGTGGATCATATACATGGCAAGCCATTGTGGTCCATTCCTTTACGCGCTTCACATGGTCAAACATCATCCACCCATTTTGAAGATCACCTCCGGGTTGCATGCGCCTAACGAGGTCGACTCCACTTCCAGGTCCTTTGGTGAGCATCTTGAAAATGTACACCTTCTTCTTGCCTTGCCCAGGGAAGACGCTATCGTGTATAAATTCGAACTTTGACTCCTTCATCATCATTATATTGTCGATGACACCTACTCGATTGTTTGAGCGAAATGAAGAGATCACGTTCCGTATATTTGGACTACTCAAATACTAAAAGCGATCCATAACCTCTTCAAGTTCCTCACCTTTCAACATCTCCTTCTCTCCCTCTCCATTGTGAAATAGAAAGTTTGTTAAAAACTCTTTGCTAGAAAAAAGAGCTATTGCAGAGTTTGTTGCTGTTGGTGTCTTTGCCACTTGCTCTGCAATGAGTTCGCATATTTTTCTACAGAATCTCTATATACACCCTTTGCTATAGGGTGAGTATGATCTCCTAAGCGAATAGTGGCCCTACTCATCTTCTGGTTATCATTGTACGTGTAGTACATTCTAGCATCGCATGTATTAAGACAAGTAGGTGTTATTTTGCAGATCTTGCAAACTAGAGTACAATCTTTAGGAGGACTATCTCCTACTGCAAAAGGAAAGGTTGTATAACCAGTCCACTCTGTTTCGTTGCGCTTAGAAGTCCTCTTCAAGTAATCACACTTTGGATTTAAGCAAGATGACTAGCGCAATGTGACTTACGGAATTTCAAGTTGTCGGAGTTGTGAATATTTGTTGTCACCAACTTGCACCACGGATGTCCATCATACCGCTTGTCCATTCTTTCTAGTTCTTTGCCGCAGACGAAGAAGCCGATGACCGGCATGGAGGCAATTCAAAGATAACATCTCCGTTGAATACTGGTGGCAAAAACTGCACGCGATGGTGCTTCATGTTGTTCAGTTCCATTGATGACAATTTGTTTCTGGATCGGCGCATGCTAGCTAGCCTCCTCAAACACTCCATTATACTCACTCGATCAACAACATCTGGGTGTAAAGGAGGACGCAAGAAAAGAGACTGGGAAGGACTATTGAATGGAGTGCTAAACAAGTCCCCAGAAACTTTTTTCTCCGATGTAGTTGCCAAAAGGCATGGCTGCGATTGAAGCATCAAGTTTGGAGACTTTCCTTCCGATTCACTTGATAATTCTATGACAGGATGTAATTTCTCGAGTTTCACTGGACGAAGTGGTGCAAGCTTTAGAACGTCTGACAGCCCTTCACGAGGCGGACTCGGTGAAACTATGCGTGTGGTGTATGGCATATCTACTGTTGATGTATCCGATTGACGACTAGGAATCTCAGTTGATGGAGCTAACAAGGACAAAGGGAGATCGTAAACCCTATAGTTATCGGAAGCAAGGTACCAACAATGTCCTTGCTCTTCCACAGATGCCTCAATAGGAATAGACTGCAACAATTCACATGATTCTGACATCTTCTCTTTTTCAACATAGATAGAAGACTCCACAAATCTGAAACGGACATGCAATAGGTGACTAAGAATACAAGTACTCCCATTCTCAGCAACTGGAAATACAAGAGGAATTTCATGACCATCCACTTGAATGTAAGCCATGATGACAATGTGTGCACAAAGAAAATTGAAAGATTGCTAATTGGCAGTTCTGTATTATAGAAGAAGAATTGAAGTTTGGGGAGTACAATACATATGTCCATTACAATTACCATCAATAATGGAAGAAGACAAGATGCAGAAGTAGTTGGCTTTACCTTTATTATTATTAGTTGTTACTTATACTGACTATTTTATAAGCGCCATCTAAGATTTCTAGTAGCGCCTTCAAAAAGAATAGCATTGAATTATGACGGCTGTGTTAGTGAAAATCTAAGTTTGAGCCAGAAAACTTTTTGAAAAACGGCCATCATTCCCTGCCAAACATAGCAAGCTCCAAAATTGAATTTCTTTATATAAGGTCCAATAATCTATAGCCTTACACACGTGTTTATCAAATACATCTAATAATTACTTATAGACCCTTGAAGGTCTAAAACTACGAAAGATCCATCAATTTGAATATAGAATTAAGGGGCAAAGGTTTGTCACAGTCATATTTAGATTACTAAAGGCTTTTCCATAAATTTTGACAGCTACCTATACAAGTTGTCAGGCTTCTTTGATTTTGAATTATATAGGCGGCTATTGTAGAATCCTACTCTACAATAATATAAAATATTGTCTACAACAAGTGCTTTTTTGTGCATAAGTACTTGCCATAGTCCACAAGCATAGTCTCTTCATTGTAGTCTTAGTATCCCAGCACTTGCTCTTGAGAGTAATAGGTTACATGCTCCACTGTCTACCCTCATGCTTGCCGTAAACATTAGGTCTCTGTTGACTGCTCCTGAAAAGGCAAAGACTCGTAAGAAGCGTAGTTCTCTATATTTTTCTTCTTCTAAGGCACTCAAGAGATCTAGAATGATGAAGGGAAAGAAAGTAGTGTCTAAGATAGGTCAGTCGTCATCTGGTGCTCTTCGCAAGTCACTGCGCTTCGAAGGAAGAGGAACTAGCGAAGAAGAGGATGCAAGAGGCAACAACTTGGAGACGGTGATGGAATTTAATGAGCAATCTACTTGCGCACAGCATCTATCAGAGGAAGAAGTCATTGGTATTGTAAGCATATATCTTTCTATTTCTTCAAGTATCAATGCATTTCTTCAGAGATTTCTTTCAATTCTTTCTTTCTTTCTTATGACATAGAACTTGTTGGTGTCTTTGCCACTTGCTCTGCAATTGAGAAGAGAGTATTAGCATTCAATGGTAGTCGCACTATTTTGTGTCTATAAAATGTCTGCATTAAGGTAGGGTGCTCGAACTCCGACTGTGCATTTAGAATTGCCCCTATAAATGGTATTGGAATGGATTGGAGGTGGTTCTTGAATTGACCTTCATTGTCATGAAATGAATCAAGAAAATTACTATTTATTATTGCAAGAGCCAATCAGTCTCCTTTCTTTCCTCATTTCTTATTAAAAGTTGCAGTGAGCACTTTATGAAAGACCTAGAATCACAAATAGGGACCTACTACGCATCTTGTTTGGAAATTCATAACTAATTAAAAAATGATCCAAAAAATATGAAACAACTTGGGTTAGATGCCAATTCTTCTTTTCTTTCAAGTAAAATTGATTCAAAAATATATTGAGCAGTTTTAAATGCATAAAATTCAGTTCCAGTGCTTAGATGGTCGGTTTATGGATCAACTACCTTACATTCACTATTAGTCGGAAGGTGTGGTTCCACACAAAAGTAGATCCTCTTCATATTTGAGAGTAGTTTTTGTTGTCATGGTCTACAGGATGTGTGCATGCATGGCTCCTCAAGTGGCTTTGAGGTCATGCTTTGGCTTTACTGTAAGATAAGCCATTTGCAATCTTGCCAAAGAGAAAACATCCTGTTATAATTAGTATGTGCGGTTGGCAAAGTATTTTTAGGCAATGTGCTGCCATTCTCTCCGGGCTTCCACTTGATTTGCACAATTCTTCAAAAGCGAGCATGAAAATTTGTTTCTATTTTCAAATACCACCTCATCAACACAAAAATAGAAATCCTATGAACTGGCATTCTAGAATAGCAAGTTCCAAATTCTTTATCCCGAAACTTCTGGAACATGCCTTGTATTGCGCTAGAGAGATGTGGTACCTCTTTCACTGCATGTACAGCCTGTTGAAATTCTGTCTCCATAGCTTTGGTGCAGTACTTCTTTCACTGCATGTGCAGCTTGTTGAAATTTTGTCTCCATAGCTTTGGTGCGGTACTTCTTTCACTGCATGTGCAGATTGTTAAGTCTTTTTTTCGTGTGACAATTGGGTTTTGATTTGAAGCGGATGTCAAATCAATAGCATGAAGGCGAAGTGAGCAACATGCGGACAAGGCAAGGACGTGTGCTTCGAGAGAATTCCATGGAGTCTGAGGAAGAAAGCCTTCCAGAGCCGAACATTGTCTCCCAACATCAACCTATACACGAAGTACAGGTCAGTTATTTCTCCTTATCATCAGCCTATGAATCTGAGGGTCAATAGTCGAAGGACTTCGTAGCACTTGAAAATCATATTGAATCTGATCAAGGAATCTGATTCACCGTAGTGACCACCTGCAGAATGATTTGGCTTTTAGTTGATGACCTATTTTTGGGGTAGCGTGAGCCACCCCAAAAACCATCGGCGGGTCCGACGATGGTTTTGGGGGTTGCTCATGCTACCTCAGAAATTGGTCATCGTACTTGTCTTGTCGGGATTCATTTTCTTAGAAGTTGCAGCAACTGGGCTTTTCGAGGACTCTCTGGCTTCAAGAATGCATTTCCCCAGGCATGGTTGTCATAACAGATAGCATACTGTTCACATGCAAATCTGAGATACCCGCTGACGAAACAACAAAGGCTGCCAACCTTTGGACCCCTATAACTTTCTCAAAATTGATCCAAAACGGGAATATCAGATGTTTTTTGGCATCTACAAAAAATTTGCATGCCAAAAAACATATAATATTCCCGTTTTGGATCATTTTTGACAAAGTTATGGGGGTCCAAAGGTTGGCAGCCTTTGTTGTTCCGTCAGCGTGTATCTCAGATTCGCTTGTGAACAGTAATTTGTTGTCTATTATGACAACCATGGATTCTTGATCCAGAGATTTCAGGGATCCTCCCTTTGTCAGGTTCTTCACGCGCTTCTGTGATCTAGAGATTCTTGAAAAAAGAATAATGTATTTCTGGAAGACTTCGAGGGAGTTAGTTAATAGTTGCTTTGCTGCCTCTTTGAAGATCATATGCTGTGTTTCTTAATCATGATTGTGTGAGGCTGTTAGATCACATTGATTTTACTTTGTTACCAAGGATGTTTAGGAAGGTTGCTGAAACTTTCTGGAAAGGTGTCTCTTGTAGATCGAATGGGAAGCAGAGCTATGCACTCAATAATATTGTAGAACAAATTGGAAATGGGAAGGAGAGCTGTGCATTCAATGGGAAGCTGTAGAACAAATGGGAAATGGGAAGTAGAGTTGTAAAAAGAATGGGAAATGGGAAGTAGAGTTGTGCACTCAATTATTGATCAATAGTGATTACTTCCTAAGTAATTCAAGTGGTTTAAGAATGATTAACTTAGCATTGATGAAAGCTTAATGAAGTAGTTTTACTCCATAGTAGTTCTCAGTGGAATCTTTTAGAGAGCTTGCGCTAGAGCTTGGTTGCAAATACTGAACTTCAAAAAGTCAGAGAGATCAACAATGATAGTCTTTCGGTAACATCAATTTGTGGTAAAATTAATTTGCGGCTATCAAGACTTGTCTCCCACAAATCATAGCATACTTGAAACAATTTGCATGAAGCGAGACAATAAATTCCAGCCATCTCATGGACCTTCACATTTGCATCTTGGGCTGCGTTAAATATCAGTCTTAGTTGTCTAGAACCTATAACGCTATATTCAAAATTTTGGGAGTTTAGGACTCTCCCAAAATAATATTGTCGATTTTGATACCAATACGAATGGATGTTTTGTATATAATTTAGGTTGACAAATATTAGACATACTAATTTCTTAATGTAATTTCCATTAAAATGAGAGTGTAGTGACATACAAAGTCTCTAATTTGAACATTAGGTCAAATTTCAAGCACCAATGCTAACATTAATATACAGAAAATCTTTACTTTTTGAACACCAAGTCATGAGCTTTGAAGTTGGTTGTAAAGGATGGTTCATGTCATTCAAACGGTCCGAGTTCTATTCCCATTGAATATGAATAAGCGGTTGAAGGAGAGGCATGACTTGGTGCTGCCTAATGACCTATGCATGCAGCTAGGAAAGTTGTAACAATCAATCGGCCCCCTACCCGAATTGTGACAATTACTTAACACAATTATCAAACACATAGTCATTAGAACCACTACCCATTTTTTCCAGTTGCTTCAAATTATCAATAATATTCGTCATAGATATTATAACATAAGTGCTTCAACAAAAATAAATTAAAATATAGAAAAATAATAAAACTCAAATGTACTTAGAAGCAATTTATTATAATTGAAATTGAATACTCTTGTTTTGTAAAAACAAAAGCTACATTTCAAAGCATATAAACAATACCAAACTATAAATCCAAACCAACATAATTAAAGTATATGCCATCTACTGCAATATATAAATTCCATCCATTACACAGAATATGTGGATGGGAAATACAAAATAAAGCATACCACATATACCCTTATGTACATATGGCTTCTCAATTATAGGAACTCAAGCTCTCGTTAATGACTTCAATTTGTATAGCAGGGATCTTAATCATGCACTCCTGAGTGTCTTTCTTAATCCTTGACTTCCACGCTGTTATAAGAGCATCAGTGTGTTGCCAAATAGGAGGTTCAGTTTCATCTACCTTCCAACGCAGACCTCTTTCGCTGTCCCATCTGGTGTAGAAATCTATAACATCTTGATTCCTTGATGTTGGACGGAAGTATTGAATACGGACACAATTCGGATTTTCTGGGCTGCAGTTCGGATCAAACAATGCCCTTGCAATCCACATCGGATGAGTGTCACCATTTGCGGGGCGAACCGCAACAAAATAGCCTTCAAACAAATCTTGAGCTACCCGAAAGGATGGATTTGGACAACCACTCAACGGCCCAACGTACGGGTCATCTTCCCCAAACTCTTCACGCTCTTCACCATCCTCGTTCAATTCATCCGCTCGATCTGCTACTACTCGTGAAGTTGGCCAAAAACCATCTCTCAAAACACCAAAGGTAGGTAATGGTTCCATCAATGCTGTCTTGACGCCACGCCAGTACCTCACTATGTGCTCGTAACGTCTTAGGTAATCCCCAGTGACATCTGCATTGCATAAATTGTCCCAATATTTCACGAACCTCGACACACCTTTGACGATGTCATCTAAGCCTTTCATAGGCTTCAACGGAACAGGCAGCGGTTCACCCCGTGGCCACAAACTTCGCCCTTCAACATCTTCTTTCCATAATTTGATGCCTCTTCCGTCTTCTCCTAACCACTCTGCATCAGTGCAAAGAAGTTTGTACTTCATGACAGGGCACCCCGTTGAGTCCAGGTAGAACTTCAACTGATGTGATTTTGTGTGTCCAACGAGGATGTCATCACCATCAACAAGTGACCCTGCTATAAAACCCTTGAAATCGGGCACTTCTTCAATAAGGTGAGGGATAACGGGGATGGAATCCACATCCATGAACGACTTCATTAGTGCTGGTACTGTTGAGAAGTTGTCTTTCTTCAAATCCATACTCCATCTTCCAAACAACGCATCTATGTCGTCATGTGTGTGACCCACAATCATGAAGTTCACGTACACTTCCCGGAAGATTTTGTTTGCAACAAGTAAAGACCAAAAACAGAAAACATATCTATTCTTGTTGTCTCCAGTGGCATTGTCCATCTGCACGTTCAAAATGGGTGGTAGCCGCATGGCTGGAGCTAAAGTATTTGGCAACGGCGGTAGTGACACGTTGCACATGTCTGCACCCTCTAGCACAGCCTTAAACAAATTAGTGGACTTTGAATTTTTGAACAACTCTCTAGAAGAAGACTTCGGAACTAACTCTAAATCTCGCAACAACTTTGCCATTGATCCAACGGTATAGTTGGAGTCATGGGAGAAGACATCCAAGCCATAATGCGCGTAGTGTACATCTGCATGACCATGTGCAAGCATGCCCGTCACAGAAACTGGTAGCTTCATGAGGCCATCGAGTTCTTTACTCTTGTGAGAGAACACAGGACAAGCGGTTTTCGAGTGATCCATTTTGTCGTGTATGATTGTAAGACATTCATGCGGAGACTTGAATGACAACTCTCGATTGATGTAATATACATCCCTATGGGCACGAGCAATGGTAAGATGCCTATCCAATCTTCTTGCCCATTTCAAAGCAGTTTGAGATCCACTGATAGCACCCTTAACAAGCTCATTTAGCTTGTCACAAGTAGCACACCGAGCAAAATTATCCCCTGGCTTCTTCACATCGAATTCTGAGAACTTTGTGGACCTTATTTTACTCAAGTTCGAAGTGGAGATCTCCTTCAATCCGAAGGCCGCATTGGAATCATTGAGTTTCTTCAATTGGTCTTTCCATTGAAATGAGGCCGGAAGAATCTTTGACACGACCTTCTCACCTACCTTCAGACTCCGAGTGCGATGCGGCATATGATCAGCTTCCTTGTCAAAGATGCACTTTAAAGAAACTATTGCTTGTAGGGTATGTTCTCTAGGCTTCAACAGTCTTGTATTACCGTGATCGCTTGCTTCTCGATCGAGCTTCATGTATTTTGAGTAGCGATAGAATGTAGACTCAGCAACTCCCGCAATAAGCATCCATGCGCGCAAACACACATTTATGCCTTCAATTGTAACCATCTTCCTTCGATGTGCACCTTCATGAATTTGTCTGTGCACATCAGTCTTCATGAAGGCACGGTGTTTAAATGTTGAATTTCTGTACATTCTTTCTCGAAATGCCCGAATTTTCTCCCTCGGGAACGGTTGGACACAATTCTTATTGCAACAGACCTTGTTAGACACCATGTTGATTGACTCTTGTGTAAGGAGGTCTTTTGCTCTGACAGTAGTTTGACGAGGCAGATTTCGGTTGGCACTTGCATAGGGCCTAGCAGATTTGGATGATGGTGGATTCATTAAACTTGCTTGCAGACGGTTGAATTTGTCTCTCTGTTCATGATCGCGTAAACTAGCACCACGACAGTGCACGAGCTCAATAGGCCAAGCTACTAATGAGAAGACATTCTCTTCAGAAATGTCCACTTTAGAATGTGATTTTGAAATGTGCACTGACAGATGAGTGTCTCCAAGAGGTCCAGTGACACCAAGTATAAGATCTGAATTCACACTATGACAAGTACCTTCTCCAATAAGAATGCCCTCTCCATTATACAAAGTAACAAACCTTGTATTCCATTTTTGTCGAGGAAACCCTTCACACTCAGGAATGCCAGCACTCATTTCTTGAAGTACTTGGAGTTCATCGTCTGATGAGTCCATGAGGTCAAGTGGGACATCAACGGAGCCCATATTATCTGTAACCATAAACCACAATCCGAATAGAAAATTAATAGATGAAGAAAGACCTGTCAAATTTTATTTAATGTAATTTTTTAATTTATGTAAATGCAGTTTAGGGCGGACCTCCCTAAATTGCACAACTAGACAAACAAAGTTCTAGATCAATGAAGACCAATCTGATCGAAATAAATGATCATTGTACGGCTAACAACCCTTATCTGCTTCACAGTAGTGTGAAATTTTCTGAACACAGATGCCGCAGACCTCATTCATTTTCTTAATCTGTCAATATCAATGGTGTGGCGCTTTGAGGCTAATAGCATGACCACTTTGTCAGATTTTAGAAACTAAATAAGACATCCCCTCATATTTTATTTCTTAAGTACAAAAATTGTGGCATTTCAATTTAGGGCGAACCTACCTAAACTGCATGAACATAGTGTGAAATATTTCAGACTCGACATGCTGAAACCCTATAAATTGAACAAGGAAGAAGTGTATTTTAGGGCGGACCTCCCTAAACTGCATGACCAGTAGAAACTGCGTGAAGGTTGTCGAAGTCCTTTCTAAATTGAACAAGAACTTGCTTTGTTCACTGTTGTGCAATAAAAAACTATTGCAATGCAATTTAGGGCGGACCGTCCTAAAGTGTATGTCCGGACTCTCCGTATATTGAAAATATAGCAGTACCTACCTAGTTAATGCTTCTAAAACATTTAGATTTGTCAGTATGCAGTTTAGGACGAACCGCCCTAAACTGCAATGACAGTATATATAGCGTAAATATAAATTGTCTTCATTTCAGTGGGTAAATGATGCATTGCAATTTAGGGCGGACCAACCTAAACTGCTCGTCCCACTAGTAAAAATTTTACTATATAGAATATAAATTAAGGCGTTGATGCATTTCATTTTAGGGCGGACCAACCTAAAGTGCATATCCAAATTGTTGATTTTGTGATTATTTATTAGAAACCCCAACTTATTTAAGTCTTCAGAAAATATTTAGGTTTGTCAATCTGCAATTTAGGGCGGACCGCCCTAAATTGCATGAATAGGGTCAAGGAAATTGGATTCAGTGCTACTGTATTTTGTTGTCATATTCATAAAATTATTTCCCATCGCAGTGCAGTTTAGGTCGGACTGACCTAAACTGCACTTCTTACAAAAACGTAATATGCTCGACATGAAATACAAGTCATGACATGGTCTACTTGCGTTTTAGGACGGACCGTCCTAAATTGCACGTCTTCAAAAACATGTAGCCCACGGAAGTTTCTAAATATAGACCCGGATTTTACGGCTACAAACCAGGGTACCTATTCACACCGCAGAAATTGAATTCAGTATGATGACTTAAAACTGAACTTGTACTTGAAAATGTATGAGCACATTGCAAATTCCTCAATACGAAATTGAAATGTTCAAGAAGAAGAGGAGAACTCTGTCGAACTTGAAATCTGTTGCGTTACATGACTATGCACAAAGTACTGGAGTGCTAGAAATGTCTGGACAAAGAAAATGCTTTCATCTGTTGGTTGTACGCAAAGCGCACCTTGAACTGCAGAACGCCTCGTCCAACTGTGCCGCGTTTAAAGTCTTCAAACCACAACAGAAGAAAATGACAACAATGAATAACAGAGAGCTTGAACAGGTTCATGATCACATAAGAAAAGCCAAATGAGAATGAGAACGACACTAACAATCTCAACGCGCATACACAAAGCACCCGGACACCCGCGCCAGGGGGAGCAAAGTTTTGGCGCAGGGGGGAACAAAGTTTTGGCGCCGGAAGGGGGCCGCGCCAAAACAAAATGAATTCAAATTTCAAATTTTTTTTCGGGAGATTCGTTTTCCACTTTGTAGCACTTTTTCAGGTCACACGATCTTTGGAAGAAGTTCATGCAGTCTTTCATTAGAAAAATAGTCGTCCACTTGACAGTGCTTACTTCAGATTCAAGCCTATTTCAGGTGTTTGCGGATTTGCAAAGTCAACTACTGGAAATTTTTTTCGCAAATCACAGTGTTGACAAAGCAAATTTTGCGCGCGATTTTTTGTCTAACATTAAAGATTTCCAGAAGTAGGTGAGACATTCTCTCCTTCCTTTTCCTTGCCACGCAACAATGCATGTGCAAAGAATGTATTGAACTTTTGTAACTTTGTTGACTTTGCATTTTAAAAATAAAATCTCTTTGTTTATGAATGTTGGTGTACAAAATGTAAACAACGCTTTAGGGTTTAGGGTTTAGGTTTTAGGGTATAGGGTCCAGTGTTAAAAATTTGGATTAAATGTTCAACATTCGAAAAAAGCATACTTACATAAACATTGAAAAAACTGGAAAAAAAAAGTTTTAACACTTTGGCATAAACCAAAGCCTTACAAATGAACTTAAAAAAAATTAATTGATACTTTTTCAAATGGGTTTGAGTAGTTAAAAAAATGTAAAAGTCCATGAATTACTCTTTTTGTTTAAAATAATAGAACATTATGAAAGACGTACAATAAATCAATTAGTATCCTTGGCAAAGCCAAAAATTACTGTAACTAAAGTTATGCATTGGATTCCAAGCAAATTTTCAATGCTTGCCCATTTAATAAATCATGTACACGTTTCATGGCTGCTGGACTGAAGATGTCCAAAATTTAAAATGTCATGAAATTTTTAACGTGAATACTCAAAATTTTCATTAAGGAAGTTCAAATTAGTTGTGGGCATTATATTCAAATTAGTGCTGAGCATTATATTGAAAACAAAGTACACATACAATAAAAAAAATAATTTTTTGTTTTTTTACAATGTACTATGTGAATTTTTACATTCCACATGAGAATGTAGAAAGATAAGCACATAAAATGAAAGATGCATTTGGTACTCATGTTAAAAATTATGTAATTGTATATTTTTTTGGATGTTCAATGGAATCATGAACACCCTTTGCAGAGGACTTTCCTATTGCACTAAATAATAATTATGGTGTATGAAGATCCTATATGACGGACTTTTCAACTTTTTTAAACATAAACACATGACTAAACAATCATTTTTAACTGAAAATTTGGGTGATTGACACATACAATGAACTTTGGAAGTGGCAAAAGGTGAGGTCATCTCTTGAAGTGAAGAACATTAATTATTGAAATGATTAAGTTGGAAAACCCATCATGGTGGAGTCCACCTTGCATTCACATCACACTCTCAATTATAAATTATAAGCTTACATTATGGTAATTCACACTTGCAAGTGCCATTCAATCATGAAGGCACTAGCACTATAATTATTTGAAATGTGCCACCAATCATGCAAGTTATTTTCTTAGTTATCTATAGAAAGTAGCCAAAATTTGAAAGGCATCTGTAGTACATTAAAATTTTAAGGTTTTATTTACTTCTTCAAAAATGAGTTGGACGTCTGAACGCTCAATCCATGGAATTTGAGAATTCAAAACGTTTACAACTTGCACCATATTTATGTGCTTGCGTGCAAAACCTTTTTTTGTAGCTTTCCAGACTCAAATAATATACACTTGTAATAACACTTAGAGCTAGTGTTGGCATTGTGGATCGGTGGACCGATGTAATAAATTCTTCTCAACAATTTTTTAATCAATAAAATGAATTGGAATGTTCCTAATTTTAAATTTGGGTTCAAGATTTGTAACAAGATTCTTTGAATTCAACCCAATAAATATAAATTTGTAGATTGTAATATATTTTTCTTTCATACCTTTTAATTATTCGAAATGGAACTACAATTTCATATGGATAAAAATTCGAAGTCTCTCAATATCATTTATTGCAATTAATTTGTTTTGGCATGTCTCCAAGTGCCTAGAAGGAACATTAGTTTCGTTTTATTATGAAATCTAAATTGCTCATTTAGTATGCAACTTGTACATGTATTTGGGTTTTATTATTTTCATATATGTCATGGCTTTTCAACTTTATTATTTGTAAACTACAGCACATGAGTTATTCAATTAGAAGTTCTTTTGCATGTAAAAATGCATAAAAGGACCTTTAATATTGTTTTATCATGAAATCTAGATGTTCATCTAGTATGCAACTTGTACATGTATTTCGTTTATTTATTATTTTCATATATGTCATGGCTTTTGGGCTTCATTATTTGTAAACTACAGCACATGACTTATTCAATTAGAATTCTTTTGCGTGTTAAAATGAATGAAATGACCATCAATAATGTTTTATCATGAAATCTAAATGTTCAATTAGTATGCAACTTGTACATGTCTTTTGCGTTTGATTATTTTCATATACATCATGGTTTCTGGACTTTAGTATTTCTATACTACAGCACATGAGTTATTGAATTACATATTATTTTTGCTTGCAAAAATGTATAAAAGAAGCACTAGTAGTGTTTTTTATTATAAAATCTTAAAGTTCATCTAATTCATAACTTGTACTAATATATATTTTATTTACCATTTTATGAATTCATCCCATAAGGCCATGATTTGAATAGAATGGACCATTCAGGGGGAGGGCCCATTCTATTCCCATTTTTTTTTATTCATGCAAAGTTCAACTTCTAAGTGGGCAAGATTGAAAATGAACACACGATGTCGCTTGTACCACTATTTACAACTTGCTTGATCAAAATTTGAGCAATCACTTACAAAATTCCATGACCTTTTTAATTTTGAACCGTTAAGGTACAACGGCTGTATCCTTGGCAATCCTTCCTTTTCACATGTAAATTAACTCCTAAATGGGCTAGCATTGAGAATTAATGTGGAATCCAATGTGTAGCATGAATTTCAAGTTGCTTTAAATTTATTTGAGCATTCTTTTTTAATTATTGCAAGACATTTGAAGGATTTGGACCATTCAAGGGGAGGGCCCATTCTATTCCCATTTTTTTTTATTCATGCAAAGTTCAACTTCTAAGTGGGCAAGATTGTTATGATTTATGAAAACGAAGGATTCCCCTAAAAAAGATTATAAAAAATGCTAGAAAAAGTGGATGAAATTGCTAGACAACTTTGAAATATAAAAATATATTAGATGAAATTGCCCAATTGTGGATGAAAACCATACCATACATCCAATACAAGAGGCAACCCATTTATAACCGACATCCCATTCTGGTAGTATAGACCATTGCCTTTTTGACTGTGCACAAAAAATTTGAAGCAATTACATATGGCACAACTTTCTATGCAGTTGTCGCACTATATAATTGGCTTAGGAGAGTTTCAATATTGCAATCAAAATTGTTGGAAAGATAATGGGCTATATCATCAGAATAGAAGAAAGCCCATTTTCCACTAAAGTTCTCAATAATTATATGTTGCAAAAAAACATCTAAAAAATTATGCCTACATTGTAATGCCTCTTTTGAAACTTGTAGAAATGAAAGTTTTGAAAAAATCAGCCATGCAAATAGTCCAAACGGCTTAAGTGGTCAAAATGGGTTGGCTCCCTTAAATGGATGAATGTTGCAATTTGGAAAACCAATATCATTTTTTATATTGCCAATATGGCACTTCTTCAAAAATGGAAAAGAAGCCTGTAGCACCAACGTCCAACCCTGCGGCCTCAGTTGCCGACCCTGTGGATTTGGTTCCCGACCTTGTAGCCTCGGTAGTCGAACGTTTATCCGACCCTAAGTCCGAACCTAATACCGACCCTAGTTGGAGGCTCAGTGTAGCCCCGGTCGGTCGTCATCCTCCTTTTGCCGAGCGGGGGGAGGGTCAGCGCATTTGTTGCTAGCTTTGTTAGTTTTGTTGGTTTGGCTTTCTTTTAGTTTATTCGTTGAGGTTTCGTGTGAAGTTCATTGTGGAGAGGTTTGTTGGCCGCCTGGGTTGCAGCGAAGGAGCGCGGCGAGAGAGCTGTGAGGAATACTCGAAATTTGAAATTGCAAGGTGCTAGATGCAGATTGCTTGGTGCTTGGTGTTTGGTGCTTGGTGCTTGTTGCGAGGTGCGAGGTGCGGATTGCTTGGTGCTTGGTGCTTGGTGTTTGGTGCTTAGTGCTTGTTGCGAGGTGCGAGGTGCGGATTGCTTGCTGCTTGGTGCTTGATACTTCGTGCTTGGTGCTCGGTGCTCGGGTTAGGGTTGCACCTGCTGTGCGAGGTGCGGATTGCTTGCTGCTTGGTGCTCGGTTTAGAGTTGCACCTGCTGTGCGAGGTGCGGATTGCTTGCTGCTTGGTGCTCGGTACTTCGTGCTTGGTGCTCGGTGCTCGGTTTAGGGTTGCACTTGCTGTGCGAGGTGCGGATTGTTTGGTCCGAGGTGCGGATTGCTTGGTGCTTGCTACTTGGTGCGAGGTGCTTCGTACTTTGTGCTTGGTGCTTGGTGCTCGGTGCAAGGTTAAGGGTTGCACTTGCTGTTGCTGTGCTCGGTGCTCGGTGCGAGGTTTAGGATGCACCTGTTGTTTGAGTTGCACTTGCTATGCGAGGTGCGAGGTGCTGAGTTGCACCTACTACCGTCTGAGTTGCTTGGTGCTTGCTGCGAGGTGCTTTGCTGTCTGAGGTGAGAGGTGCGAGGTGCTTACTGCAAGGTGCTCTGCTGTTTGAGGTGCGAGGTGCTTTGTTGTCTGAGTTGCTTGCTGCTTGCTACAAGGTGCTTGCTGCGAGGTGCTTTGTTGTCTGAGTTGCTTTCTACTTGCTACAAGGTGCTTGGTGCTTGGTGCAAGCTGGTTTGAGCTGCACCTGCTGTCTGCGAGATACTTGAGTTGCGAAGTGGGAGGCACAAAATCAGAATTCCTCATTTCAACAGGTACTTTGCCAATCTTTTTTCACGCACTTTTTACCTAAATTCAAGCTGCTAGAAATTGCCAGAGAGCTTGGGACAGTGCTAATTTCACAAGTTGCCAGTTCCTTGCTTGATGAGATTCATATTAGATGCTATGCTGTATTAGGGTTTTGTTTCTGTGTGATTGAATTTTAAGGATTTTGTGGTGCAATTTTAGGTTGGACGTCTTCAGTCAGTTTGCGGTGTGCTTGTGCAGTTTAGGGCGGACGTGTTCGGTCAGTTTGCGGTGTGCTTGTGTAGTTTAGGTTGGACGTGTTCAGTCAGTTTGCGGTGTGCTTGTGCAGTTTAGGTCATGTGTACACGCCCACCGACTTGACACTGTGAGAAACCGTGAGAAACCACGGGATTTGGTTTTTATGATTGTTTGCCACAAAACTTACATCAGGATGTGTTTGCATGCAATTCAGAAACGAGGTGTTTGGTGGCGGGTTTGCGGATCAGGTCTGCAGGCGCCCCAAAGGGTGAGGGACATCGACGTTAGGGTTCAGAAGCTCACCTTCATTCAGGTTCACCTCTTTCTTCACTTTGTGTGCATCTGCGTCTGTCATTTTTGGTCATGCTGAAGCTGCTGATTTCAGTTTGGCAAAGAAGTGGACGTGATCGATCAGTTTGCGGTGTGCTTGTGCAGTTTAGGGCGGACGTGTTCGGTTAGTTTGCGGTGTGCTTGTGCAGTTTAGGTCATATGCTTGTGGGTTGTGGGTTGTGGGATGCTTGTGGGTTTCATTTTTATTTATAGAATGGTGGAAAACAATTGGGAGCACTGGTTTCAATTGCATCTGGATGTTGCAATTCTGTTGAACTTGGGGACGAATTAATTGCCTGTCTCCCAAATTACATGTGACTAAGTAGTTGCAATTGTACTTTTCTTGTTTTCTCACTCCTTGTTTTGTACTCTTGGATTTGCAGCAGTGTGATTTGGATACGTTTGTGGTAGCAGCTTTGAGGATTTTTTCATTTGTGGAAAGAGACAAGTATCAAAAACCTATCATTGTGTTATTTGGCGGGTCAGGACTTCTGCATTGGATGTTAATAAATGGTTCAGGTTTAAGGGTTTAAGGATTTAGGGTTTAGGGTTTAGTGTTAGAGGTTTAGGATTTAGGGTTCTAATTATCAAGCTTTACAGCTGAAGAACGTGTTAACCCTCGCATAGAATTTGACGGATATAACCATGATATCTCCGGGTCTTAGGCGGGTATAACCTAGATATCCCCGGGTATCAAGCGGGTATTGAGTGCAAAGTCAGAAATAGAACGTCTGCAATTTAGGGTGGACCGTCCTAAATTGCATTTCTGTAGATCATGAGAATTGATCAATCCTATATATATGCTACGCTGATAAATCAAAAATGTCGTCCATGCGCAATTTAGTGTGGAACATCCTTAACTGAATTTTTGTTCATAATAAGAACTCATAAACTCTACATATAAGGTACGCTAACTCGGTAAGGAATTAAAAATAAAGTCCATGCACAATTTAGGGCGGACCGTCCTAAACTACATTTCTCTAAATCATGAGAATTGATGAACCCTATGCATATGCTATGCTGAAAAATAAAAAATATAGTCAATGTGCAAGTTAGGACGGACCGCCCTAAACCGCCTTTCTGTTGAAATTCAGAATTGATCAACGCTATATATATGCTACATATAAAAACCGAGAATATAGACCACGCGCAATTTAGGACAGACCGCCCTAAACTGCACTCCAAAGCACTACACTGACGACAGAAGCATAGACATTACCATAAAATGATTAAAGAAATCAGACACATTGAAGAATTTCAGTGATGATTGGTAGATAAAATACTTCTAAAACTCAATGCCTCTTATACTAATTAAACAAAAAAGCTTACAAACCAAAGAATAATTCCAGTAGTTTAGGGCGGACCACCCTAATCTGCAGACTAATACAGAAACATAGGCAGCAAACAGAAGACTACAAAATCAAAAATAAATAAGGGCGCAATCAAAATTGACTTAAGAAAGATCAACAAGAAAAATGTGCGTCTACGTCTAGCAACATTTTACCTCGGTCCGTCCTAAACCGCAACAATAGACTGAATTGTAGTTGTCCATCCTCAGAATGGAGGAATATATGGATCAACTCAAGGCGCACTTCAAAAGAGTTGAGGATGTCGAAGAAGAAAGTCCAAATGTAGACGAGGATATGATAGAAGGGGACTGGTGGGAGTTCGAAAATCCAAAAGAGGTGGACGCGTGGTGTCTGAAGATGGTGCCCCATACAGACAACATGCACTTCAACATGAAGTGCCGGAATTCAAAGGCGTATTTGCCGATCTCATTTGACGAGAAAGTGAAGCGGGTGTCTACGGATAAATTCCCTATTATCAAAATTCACTGCGTCACCACCAACAACGAATTCCCAGCGGGCAATCAGTACCACTTCACATTACTCTTGAACTCAGAGAAAATATGGTTCAACATATCGCCATTCTTGGAAAGTCTAGAGCCGACGCCATACAGTTTGGAGATCAAAGAGTTGGAGCGCAAAATAGACAATGGCGAGTACCACAACATGGACGGAAGTCCACTGACGGGAAGCAGACTATGCACGAAGATCACGCTCCTGATGAACTCCTTTGTAGTCATCAAGGAGAAGATAGCAATGCAAAGATCCTTCATGGCTCCACGGACGGTATCCGTGGAGACAGCTGCTCAAGATGAAGGTCAGCCATCAACGGGGAAAAAGGCTGGTGGGTCACAAAGTAAAGGCAAGAAAAACAGGAAGCCCCTACCATCTCCAGCAACAGCACCTCAAAGCAATCCGCTGGCATCCGGGTCAGCAAGGAAGGCAGTCGAGAGGACATCGGAGCAGTCAGGCGTGGAGTCGGCAAGCTATCTCGAAGAAATGAATGTCGTTCCGGAAGCCCTTAAGACGGAGCGGAAGCCAAACTACAAAGATATAAGCGCTCTATACAAGAACTTCTGGGAGAAGTACTCCACCGCGTTTATTTACGGAGTTGGTGAGAAGAAAGAGCTGCCGATTGGAAAGTTGAAGGAGGCACCTGCCGAACTCAACATACGCGTAAAGGAGGACAAAATTGTTAAAGAGATGCTCCATTATCTTGTCAACATGCCGGACAAGAGCGTGAAGCAGACTCTTTGCGTCACACCGGTCTTGCCAAAAGGCAAAAGAGATCCACCTCGATGGGAGGAGGTGATGGACGGAGACTTCTACATCATCAATGGCCAGCACAGCGTAGCTGCAAGCCACCTGATGATGCAAGAGGAAAGCATGGTGAACGAAGAAGTGAAGAAACACTTCAGAACCTGGAAATGCTACGTGGTTTGGTCACTCGATAAGGAGATGTTGAGGACAATCTCCGCATACTATAATCGGACCAACCACTTTCAGCCTGCTACGCCATCTTGGGCAACAAATATCTTGGGAGCAAGGACTGTGTGGGTTTCCATGGGAAGACCGGCACCACCGAAAGGAGACAAAACTGGTGGACCTTCAGAACGAGGCAAAGCCCATACTGCGCTAACGCAAAAGTACAAGGTAAGCATTTTAGGGCGGACCGCCCTAAACTAATATGCTTACAGTTTTGTACTTGCTCTCCGAGAGAGCTCCTTCTGCAGTGTAGTTTATGATAAGATCACAAGTTAATGAATCTAGTCAATCCTTGTGCAGAGTTTTGAAAAGGCAGTTAATCTCAGATTCGCCATGATTGACGTGAATAAAAGCTTCACGATCTCAAAGAAGAAGGGTGCAGACGAAAAGCTGAAGCTTACAAACAAACTGAAAATAATTTTTGCGCCCGACGACGTTTACGAGGTTTGGAGCGAAGTTATCATCAGTGCTGCACATGGGGAGCTCATCGATCCAGAGACGAAGATGAAGTTCAATGAGAAGGAAAACTGGAAACAAGAAAGTTGCGCAATGAGCAGAGACTTCTTCAGGCCCCTTGGAAATCTCAGCTACGACGATATAAAGAGATTGGCGAAGCACATTCTCAATCGCTCCGGACCAAGTCGCCACCACCCATATCCGAAAGTGACAATCAAACCGGTGTCTACGGTCGTACAAGACTGCTACAGCGCCAAGGAATGGGTGGAGAGAGTGAAGCGGGAGAAGATGGTGAAAAAAGAGATTCACCTGATTTGTCCAGAACTGAACTTGTTCAATGCAAGGAATGAGCTCATTTCGGAGAACTGGCGACAATTCAAGAGAAGCCGCTGCTTCACTAGTGCAACGATGAATCTGTTGCTCGAAAGGCCAGATGAGGCATATTTTTCGATGACCAAGCAAACCTGAGGGAGAAATAAGACAGCAGCAACCATCGATCCCAAGATAGAGGCCTTCTTCAAAGTCTTCTTGGAAAAGAAGAACCAATTTCGCATTCCTTCGTCGGTCGCACATTTGCGTCCTTACAGCATACGTTACAACACACACGAGAACTAGCCGGCGGATGTTTGGACGCCGGAGACAGTGAGCTTGATCGGTTTGGGAGTGATCGATTTTCGATCGATTTCCGGAGTGCTGGAGAAGGAGAACTCCACGATGGAGAAGCCATTCTTCCTGGAAGTACTAATGTCTCAGCAGCAAATGAAGGAACCTCTGCTTGAAGAAGTCAAGACCTGGTTGTTCATCGTCGAGGACGAGACCGACTTATCTCAAGTCCTCGAGTTCGTTGAGAAAAATGAGGTCTTACACACATATAATCGGAGTTTCTCCGATTACTACCCAGCGAAAAATGAAAGACTTTATAATCTCCCAGCGAATTCGGCAAGGGTGCTGAGGAAAGTACCACTCATTTTTCTCCAAAGCCCAGACCTGCCAACGCAGGTCTGGATTGAACCGGAATTTCGAGCTCCAAATACAATCACTTATAAAGAATCTAAGAGGTACAATGAGCTACCATTTAGAATGTATATTATGGAGCTGCAAATGGAATTCTACCTTGGGATCATCAAGAAGTTTTGCCATCCGGGGTCAAGCGTATTCTCTGTTTTTGTTGGGAGCAAATTGACATGTGCTGCCCTGGTAAGTACATCACTACAATTTAAGTCGGACCGACCTAAACTGGAAACCTACACTTGACGCTTACTGCTTACTTATAGTCAATGAACAATTTCTAGATCCTGGTTGCAGTTTAGGGAGGACCGCCCTAAAATGCATACATAGTCTGGAACTCAATGATTAATTGTCATAATAGTCGACGTTATTTTCCTATCCTAGCCTATGTTCCTTGGATGCTGTTTAGGTCGGACCGTCCTAAATTGCAAGTCAATAACTCTGAGATTCTGCATGCTGTGTTTGGCTGTAGATGAGCTGGGTAGATGTTTTCGCTGCTGTCCCGGATTGCGAAACAGACATCTGGAAAAATATTGCCACGGTCGGTTTATCGCTGGACAAGGATGACTTCCTCAACACCTCATACGCTGTTGACGAAGACATTGTATCCACTCAACGTGAGTCACAGTCCAACCCTGATTCGACTAGACCAAGGGGGCGCTCGGAGACTGCTGCCTCGCCTGGCCAAAACCGGGGGAAGAGGCGCATGGAGGAAGACGTCGAGGAAGATGAAAATGAGGAGGAAGAAGATGACTTCGACGTAGAAGACATTGCGGTGGATTACGACGTGTTTGACGAAATCACCACGCCAGGTGCTCGTGCATCGCAGACCAATTTAGGGTCGTCAAGCTCAACAGGGCTGCAGAACACGGCAGTCCAACCTATTGATGCTGAAACTCCGGTTTCCAGAACTAGGCCTGCTAAGAAAAAGAAGGTGGACCATATGCAGGCCTTGTCGATGTCGCTGGCGGTGGTCTTGAAGCAGCAAGAGGAAATCAGGCGTGAACAAAAGAAAGACCGGGAGGAAAATTTAGAGTTCCAAAAGGAATCAACTAAAAACTTTGCGGGTCTAGCGCAGGCCTTCCTAGAGGAACAAAGGTTGAATAGGGAGGAGCGTGAGCATAATCGGGTAATGTGGCAAGCGTACTTGGACAAAAATCAAGCCCAGCCTGTTGCCACGCTTCCACCACCAACAGCTTCGCAGCAGCTCTTCATCGGAAACAACCCATCAGGATCCAATGATAGTGCTGTCTCCGTTCCGCAGAGGGATGCTGCTGCGACTCCGCCTCTTCCACCGGGGCCTCCGGATTTTATCCCTCCGCCTATTCCTGTGAGAGAAACACGTGGAGGTCAGAGTTCCTCATCGCCCAAGAACGTCACATCGACCTTGGAGGGCGCACAAGCTGCAAGCGAGGGGATATCCAAGGGAGATCAGCAGTGTGATAGTGGGCAGAACTTGTCTGTGGATCCAGAAAGGGTAGTGCCCGGGAGTACCACCGACCGCGCCAATGATCCACCAACAGGTTGTGCCAAGTAATCACTCGATGTCATTTGTTGTAGCTCGACTCGAGCTGATGTGTATTCTAGAGCTGCATTTGTAGATATAGTGTACAGAGTTTTTTTATGGACACGGGAACTTCTAGTGGATTGAACCATGGAGTTCCAAATTTTGTAATCAATTTTGTATTTTAACACTCATTTGTTGAGGCTGTAATATATCGTTGTCTTACACAACATTCTATCTTAATTCTTCTATTGCAGGGCTTCAGAATGTTTTCAATGTTTGTACAACTCGCACTTCTTCTGTAGCACCATCAATTCCTGTGTTGGAAAATGAGTTTGTTGCCCTTGATGAAATGCCGGTGCTAGGACCTCCTCAAAGTGAATCGAAGAAGGTGGTTACGACTGACATTCAACCTGAGGCTGAACCTGATGTTCCTGCTGAGTCCTCTCAGCAAGAGGTATGTTCATTTCCCTATTGTCCACGGGTTCTGGAATTCGTATCATTGTAGTGTCGACAAGAAGAGGAGGTGCAGAATGTTAACTGTCCTCGCTCTATTCCTTTTGACAGCAGGAATCCGGTCCTCCATGTCGTCGTGGAGGGACTTCGGAGGGCGTCGTTCGTCCATTCAGGTCCAGGGTGGCGGACAAGTGGATCAATGTTGTTCTGGACCTAAATGGCATTCTATGTGTCTGCGAAGATTGGAAGTCCAAGGGATTGTCGCACAAAAAATTGAGAGTCTTCTCGCAGCCGCACTCCGCAACTGAGCCCGCGCTAGTCGAACCCAAGGCTGTGTAGGTGCGGCCTCATTGCTCTAATTTCCTTACAGAGCTTCAAAAATTTGCAACAGTTTCAGTGTGGAGTTCTATGAAGAAGTCTACCACTGAACTGATTTCTCAATATCTTTTCCGAGACGGACTGCCGCCTTCCCAAATACTTGGGTAGGACTCCTGCCAAACACTAAAACAAAGAGATAGATCGGGAAGGTTGACCTATTTCAAAGTACCAGGAACGGACAAGGACTTATTTCTCAAAAATCTAGACCGGTTATTTAAAGATAGAAGAGGAAGCTTCTCGTCTGACAATACTGTCATTGTAGATGACAATCCTGTGAAGCATATAATGAACAGGCCTCATAATGTCATACTGCCTAATGCATGGAGTTATAGAGGGAATGGTCCGCGGGACTCCTTTCTTTTCGATGTTTTGCTTCCTTGGTTTCAACGTTTACACATAGCTCGAGACCAAGGTTTGAAGGCATTCAAGGAAAATGGTCCTGGAAGAATTGGGCGACGAATGCTTTGCGACGAAAGGAACCGCAAGGAGTACGAAGTGCTAATGGAAGTAGTTCGCGCTTCGTCTAGTTTGAGTTAGGTCATGGTCTATGGTTTCCTAGGGAAGTGTAGTTCGAGTGCAAGACTGGCGCATTTTAGCTCGGTCCGCCTTAAATTGTATATACTTATTTTTTAATTGATATTTGTAGACTGGTGGATTGAATGAATCCATTCAGAACGTTTAAGCGATATCAGTTTTGTGTGTGATATGTTTAAACTGCTTTGTTCCAGTATGTTGTGTGATCCACTTCATTCGTTTCAACTTGTGCAGTTTAGGTCAGTCCGACCTAAACAGCATATGCTTGGCTTATATACATGTCAAAGTTCTTTTGAGCTTTTTGCTGGGTGCTGTCTTCTGTTTTAGTTCTTATATTGTTAGGTCTGTGTATTGCGTGGCAGTGTTTTCTCAATTTGAATTATGTTCTTCTTCAATCTGTGGCTTTCTTTGCTTGATAGATGATGAGAACTTCGGAGGCCCATGTTCCGAAAGGTGGATTCGCTTGTGCAGCTTCTGCTGACTCCATCTTAGACTATGGGCAATACATCATTCTCAGCACTGGAAATTTACTGTGTTCAGCCGCTACTGCAAATTCCACCATGGATTTCTCGACGAAGCCTATTGAGGACAACGTGGTCGACAGTCCTCCGAGTGGTAGGACGCGTCCACGACTTTCTTGCTCCCCGTCGCCACTGCGATCCGTTGGCCAACGTGCTTTGCCGTCTATTTCTGATCGAATGACTCAAAGAAAGCTTTACGGGGAGGAAGGTTGTCCAGGCATTGGAACAAATGTAACTTTAGGCATTCCAAGTGAGATTTGCCAAGTGCGTCCAGATATTGCTTCCTCTCTTCCCCGCCTTCCTCCACTAACAGAAGGTGTCCAAACGAAGCGATCTCGGAGCTCTTCCATGTATATTGCAGAGGCGACCACACCGGAGGTTCCACTACCTCCAATTCATAGACGCAGATACTTGAATGTTCCAAAACGTCAATGCTCAAGTCTTAGTGGAGAGTCCCGACTAGAAGGGAGCCGTCGTTTATGGGATGCTGCGGAAGAAAGGTCCTTGGAGAAGCAAAAGTGGGACATCATTCGAGAGCGGTCCGCAATTTGTACTGGGTACAGTAGAGGACCGGAAATATTGAAGGCATATAAGAAGTTGAAGAGTATGTCACAGTAGTAAAGCACATTATGATTATTACGGAGCATGAGCTACATCATCCGGTACAATGTAGATGTACAGTTGAACATCAACAATTGTTGACCATGATAACATTTTGGGTTCCTTATAAAAGGCTACTGTAAAGTCTAGAATCCAAATGTAATTTTGGGTTCCTTATAAAAGGCTACTGTAAAGTCTAGAATCCAAATGTAATTTTGGGTTCCTTATAAAAAGCTATTGTAAAGTCTAGAATCCAAAGTGTCATTCCATTGTGTACACACTATTACTTGTATATTTGATGGATATTATCAGTAAATTCCATTCTTCTCATAATGGACTTGCAGTATTTAGACTCTTTCCTAATGATGCATTGCTTTTCTCTCTCCGTATAGAACAAAATCACCTATGTTTAAAGAAAATTATGTATTTAGAACCTCTCATTTTCTTGGAAAACTCTCATTTTAATGAATATAGTGTTCTGTGAGAGATACTCCTGTTTGATCCTGCGAGATTTTTGTCCCTTCTCCCGGGTTTTGCTTGGTGCCGTACCAAATGGCGTTAATATCGTTAAAATATTTTTTCTTCTTCAAAGTCTGTGAGTTCTAGCATGGGCGAATAGATCAAGATTTGTGAGCTAGACATGGATATGTGAGCTACTGAGCCACATGATTGAGCCAGATAATCAAGCGAATTCGGAATTAGAATGACTGAGACAGATGATCGAACTGAATAGAAATTAGGCAGGTAGAATCAAAAAGTTGTTATTTCCTAGGAAGTCCATGTAAGCAGGATAACTACAAAATAATTCCCTCTTTGCAGTCCCGAACAAAAAGCAACGTTTTAAATTTTTCAGTGTCGATGAACGATTTTGGAGGTAGCGCGAGCTACACCCGAAACCACCATCGAACCCGACAGTGGTTTTGAGGGTAGCTTGCACTACTCCAAAAATCGGTCATCGACAGAGATGTGTTGAGTAGCTGCTTCTGTGTCTCCGAAGGTTCAACTCCCTAATCTCTAGACCGTGCTATGAATGTTCAGTTCTTCAGTCTCTCTGAAGCTTCGAAGTCTCTTCAATGGTTTCATGAACTTATCGCAAATTCGCTCCCTTGAATCTTGCTTTGCTCCAAATCTTAGATAACTCTGCGATGTTGCAGTCTTCTTAAGCCTTAGATTAGTCTCCAAACCTACTTCGCTCGGAAAAGTCTTTGGAATCTTAAGCAGTATGTAACTGCCACGTTTTTGTACTCGGAGTAGTTCATTGGAATCTCAAATTCCTCATGCTAGATTTCATAAATTTTGTTCCACTTTAACTCATTATTGGATGATCGAATACCCATTTTGGTTTTGATTGAGTTCTAGTTTCAGGAAGTTTGAGTTTCAAGGTTGATTTATTTTGATTAAGTTTGAGCTTGATTAAGTTTAAATATATTTAAAGAATTTTTTAGTATAAATTTGGATATGATTACATATATTTGAATAAGTGTGGTTAGATTTTATTAGGTTTAAGTTTGGATAGGTTTGAGATTGATTCTTTTTAAGTTCTAAGAAGGTCCAACTTCGTAAATTATCTATAGAGTTCATTTTTTGTTTTTTTTATTAGAATCAAGATTACCATTGCATAGTCAATTTCTGCACTGATTCAATTAATTTTTTCTATAGAAAAGTTTAGTTTTATTTGATTATTTAAAGGGTTTAAGGTAAGCCAACAGTCACCTGGATAGTTGTCAGCATACATGTTTTGGCAAGCATGTTTGACTAGACTGATGACTAGCGCGAGCAATATTCATTGTTTTGCTAAAATGTGTGTGAGTCAAGATAAATGGGTGTCAATTTTTCGGATATATACCCTTGGGGCTTGTGAAGGACGGAAGAAGAAAGAAAAGTATTTTAAATAGTAATATTTCTCTAAAATTGACCATTATCTTGAACAGGTTTTTTATGGATGACCTATTTTAGGGGTAGCGCAAGCCACCCATAAAACCACCGTCGGGTCCGATGGTGGTTTTGGGGGTGTCTTACGTTACCCCCAAAACAGGTCATTACCAATGGACTATGTAGATATTGTTAAAATTCTGTGACCTTAGGTGATTGATTATCTTAAGTTAGTGTTCTCCGTGCGGGCATTTACTTTCAAAAATTACTTACAAAATTTATAGTTAGAGTTTTCTTATTAAGCCAATCACTTAGAAAGTTTAATTACACAATTTTGTTCTTGTACATAGGTCATTGAGAGATCTATAATATGTTCATTTATTTGACCATTGTCTACATAGTAGGAGTATTAGCAACAAAGAATTATGATAGTAATGACATGCATGAAATAATCGTAGATAAATTTTAAAAATGATTTTTAAAGCCCATTCAAATATGATAATATTTTGAATGAATTATGTAATGAAATTTGTAGATGATGACCGAGAATATCATAATGTTAATATTGATTGAGGTTAAAAATTACTCTCAAGTAGTGGAAGTTGAAGATTCATGCTTTGCAATCTTTCAATTGGAGAATTTATTGTGTTTGTTCTTGAAAGACGTTTATTTTATTTAAATTGTCATTATAATCCTTTTCTGTTTTTTATTGGCATTGCATTTTTAAAATTGAAGACTAATATACACTTTGGTGTTATTTGTTTATGGAATAGGGCCTTGAAAATTTGGGGCAACCATCTACTTTGAACTTACCAATTGTTGGTGGGGAAGAGGTGGTAGTGATTAGCGAGTCCTTGCCTAGAACTCCTGCATCAAGAAACATTCAAATCAACATTGGTACTTCTACTCACGTGGACCAGGACATGGTAAGCCTTGGAGATGTATCAATTGCCAATAATAGTCTTTTAGCGTTTCGGCCTATGGCTTTTGCAAGTCATGTAGCTGAGGATAATTGTAAGCGAAAGAGGCAGCCAGTACTTTCTTCAGAGAGTTCTAGTACAGAATATAGCACTTCGTGCTATTCACAGGTCTCAATTACTAGTCCTCAATTCGAGGAATACTGTGATTGTGCATGTAGTGTGGCAGTTAGCAGACATGAGGTGGTTTTCATTCACCTTAGTTCTGACTCAGAAAGTGATGTGCAAGTAGATTGATTTTAAAATTCATGATACATCATACTTCTTGGGAATGTAATTGACTATTTCTAGTATCACTTGTGTTTTCTTCTAAATGTTTGAAAGATTGAGTTCATGAAATATGTATTATTTATAATCTTTGCTTCAAAATGTCTTGAATTGCACATGTGTACGCATTTGTTTAATGGATTCATTTGTTTTGGTTATCAAATTATGATGTAACGTTTATTTTTCTAATATTCAATGTAGATGGAGGAATCGCCTTTGAACTTGACTGAAGAAGTGCAATTGTTTCAGACACCAGGGACAGATGAGTCCGAGCAACCCGAAATAGGCGGTCAAGATGAAGGGGATATTGCAATTCCAGAGATTGAAGAGGAAGAAGACAAGGAGCTCCTAAAAGATGACCTCCGTCGTCTGCAGAAAGTTGATTCAGTGGCAACTATTGCAAGTCTCTGAATAAGACCCAAGAAACTATCCCGAATGCGCATTCTCCTTTGTAGGCTGGTGGCTATGCCTATGGTAAGGCCGACTCTTTCCTCTAATATATTGAAATTGGAACAAGAGTTCATGTTTGGGTATCGCAAAGGAGCGGCAGTATTCTACGTGTCTACTACGAATGAGGCAGGAGAGAGTTCTGAATTCTCGACCAAAGAGATGAATAGTTGGGATTCTCTGTGGAAGAAAGCAAACAAAGATTTTGTAGAGTACCTTGAGTCTATGCCTAAGTTGAAATACATGAAGAATATGAAATTCTTCGTTTGTGATGGCAACCACCGCCTTCTTGCTTGGATGAACCACATTGAGAAGAAACACATGTTGGATCCAAATTGGCACTATGAAGTGGATAGCATAGTGTTGGAAACTAAAGGAAAGATTGAAGCTCACCATGCAAGTTATGCATGACATAAACAAGTGAGTATTTGTTTTTTTATACATTTTGACTTTTTTCCTTTTCATGTCCAGTAATGTGTACAACAAGAAGTTTACTTGTTTTGCTAAATATTGAAATTTTGACATGAATTGCAGGTCCACGGAGGACTCTCACGTAAAGACCAATTTGGTCCATACCTTATATCGTGTCCAGAAGTATGGTCTTCTACCCATGGAGAGGTTTATTGAGATGTTGCGGCCGTCTGAGAGAAAACGGTGTATTACCCAGCCAGGAAAGAAGCATTGGTATTCAATGCCTTCTGAGGTTTTTACTTCTTTTGTTTTTCGGGTGAGAAATTGATAGTGTCACATTTTTATGTTTTTGTAGTTGAATATATAACATTGCTATGATTTCTTTGTTGCTTATTTAAATGTGCGTACTAAAAAATTTGTAAAAATTGAATCTATGTATTGTATTGTAGCAAGAGATAGCACAAGCTGCTGATAAAGTAGTTCGCACATATAATGAGACTACACCAGACAAGGAGAAGAGTAATGAAGGAGTTGCTAATGCCATGCGATTTGCTGCTAAAGACAAGGCAACTAAGTTGCAGTCCAAAATGGGAAAGCTTTTGGCCGTGGCAAACCCTGTTTTTGGGCCTACATTTCTCCAAGAGGTAAATTGCACTTTCCATGATCATGAGTTGTATGTGCTTTTCGCTTATTGTGTTTTCTGGGTTTTATTTACGTGTTTCAATTTGTTTTGGCAAATTGAAAAGCATTACACCAAAAATGAGATTCCAGAGATGACACTTGAGAAACTACAATTAATTGCGACGTCAATGTTATCGCCACTTTAGAAGATTAAATGCTTGTAGTGGTGGAATACTTCTGATGCTTCTCGTGCTGCAAGGAGATTTCCAATTAAACCAGCTCCGGAAGATAAGCTTAATCCATTCCTGAACAAGTTCGGATGGTGGAGAGGGGTAAGTCAACTACAATCAAGGAATTCTTTTATTATTCTTGACTTGGAATTTTTCAAATCAAAAAATTATATAATGTGTAAAATTATTTTTTACCCAATTATTGAAAACTTTCTTTCATGGCCTAATAATTCAGATTGCAGAAGCAGCCGTGGAGTTCTTCGAAGATGTTGTACGAAAGGATGGCCTTCAAATCAACATGAACACAATCCCTACTGTAGAGACCCTTGAGGAGTACATTGAAGGGTGGAGAATTAGACTTTGGGATCAAACCTTTGGACCTACCCTAAAAAGGGGTATTGGTTTCAAGAAGTCGAACAACTTTTCTACATATGAGGGCTCAGAGGAGGCCGTGAGAAGAGTTATATTTAGGTATGATTAGAATCTTGTCATTATGACTTGCTTAATTGATTGCATATCATTACATATTCATTGTTTACTTTATGATTATATTGGCTATTCAAAAATGTTCAAGTTTGTTGAAATGTCTGGACTTAACCAAAATTGAGGGTATTCTGAGGTTCTTAAAAAACCACCATCGGGTCCAACGAGGGATTTTTAGGTAGCTCATAGTACCCTTAGTAATGGTTATGAGAAGATATTATTCAGGATATAAATTTATTTTGTACCTTCTCTTTTAATGTTTTAAATCTAGACATGCCTTCATTTTATATTCTTACCATTTTGTATTAGTAAAATTTTGAAAAAGAAGTTATCAATTAAATTTATGCTTTCTTAGTTGCAATCTTAATTTTGTTTTTTGTTTTTTGTCAGGTAATTCAAGCATGAGCTTGTTCAAAAGAATGCTATGGTTCGTTCAAAACTTCCTCCATTCTTACCCACTTGGTTAGATCGTAGCTCGCTTGATTGCATGTACACCACGTCCCAACTTCGTCAGTTTACAACTGCACACCTCACTGGAGGAGCGTGGTATTTGGATTGTCTTGTTACATATACACATCCATTAGAGCAAGAGATTCGGAGGTCAATGGATGGTGTTGATGTTGTAGACTTGGAGGTTTCTGAATTTCAAGATTTGACAGACCTTCAACGAAAAAGGGCCATTGCAAAGTGGACAGCTGCTAACAAGAAAAAAGAAGAGAAGGAGCAAGAGATTTGTGCAAACAAAGAGAAGAAAGAGGCGGAGCAGTTGGCCAAGTTGGCAGATGCGGAGAAGGAGGGTAAGCAAAAAGGCAAAGGCAAGAAGAAGGTAGAAGGAAGTGGCCAAATTCCAACCTCTTCTACGGTGGACCAAGGCTCTCAAATGCAAAGGGGATCTCGTAGCGAACTAAAGAGGAAGGCCGTATTGCCGGAATTTACAGAAGACATGATCACACAGGGTGTAGAAGTATTAATCCTTAATGATGACGACGGCGTTACCACGGAGGAATTAATCCTCAACGTCTCTATTGTAGACGTTCAAGATGACATGGAGAAAGTTGCTCCAAACACCTACACTGACATCATGGACTTCTTGAAGAAGGTAATACTTTCCTATTTCAAATTTAAAACTATAATACTTTTGTATCATGTGAAAGATATAAAATTATTTCAAGGTTCAATGAAATAATTATTGATTGATTGAGAATGTATTATTTCTTTGTAGATGGGAGAAGGAAAGGCTCGTACATATGACGGAATCCTAAACCGCCAACCAGGAGTGGACCTCATTGTATTTGATTGTCAAGAAAATCTTCCAGTTCCTGAGGTTTCAAAACCGATGGATGTAGTGCCAGAGTGGAACTCCGACACGGAATTTGAGGCACTTAATAATGCATTTCTCTTTGTAGAGATGCATTTGCAGGACCATGGATGCATGATTGTTTTTCATTCATGGTGTACTACTTCGAAGGGTGTCATTGTAGGATTGTGTGATGCGTTGTCTTGTTGTAGATTTGTGTATTATATAAAAATATATTATAATATATTTTATTGGATAGCTTCAAGGTGACGCCGTTCCAATATATATATAAAAGGACGGTTTGCCTTTGACCTTCATTGTTTTTCAATAGTGGATTTTATTTCCTACTTTAGAGTTAGAATGTCAAACTGGAGGGTTTTTTCTAAGTCTCAAGATGAAGAGCCTCAACCGGAGGCTAAATTCGAGCTTTCCTTGTCACAACTACCGGAGCAGCCCCTTTTGGTGCGAGATCTTGCATTGCCACTTAGGCATCCTCGAGATGAAGCTGGGCCTTCTCGACCGCCGAAGCAACCTCGCATAGAGCGGCGATGGCACAGAAATCTTGATTCCGATGCTCGTGCTTTGGTGATCTTGCTCCAAGTTGGGTGTGTTGAGCCGGGCACTCGGGAAGTGACATTCGAGGCGAGTTATGAGGGCAAAAACATCGATCAGTACTATTGTATGGTTCAGCCGGTGGAGGGTAGTCGTGGCCACCAACGTTGGTTGGAAGGTCCAGTCAACCCATTGATGAAAGCCGAGCATGCAAATTATGTTGCTGCCACCATCAAACGCATTTTCAACTTTCTGCAAATGGAATGAAGCTTTTATTGAAACTCTAGTTTTTTACCTCTAGTGAGCATTTATTGGATGTTAGTTTTTACTTTGAGTATTTTATTGAAATCAATGTGTGATTATTAATGTAGAATGAAAAATTAGTGACAGTATTTAGCTTGGAGTTTGAAGTTAAGGGAGAGTGTGAATGGGGATTTAGTTTGGAATCTTAAGTGGGGTCTTGGTAGGGGCATGGGCTGATGTGCCCCACCCTTCACTTTAGATGGGGAGGAAAAGAAGGAAAAGATGCTTAGTTGGGGGAGAAAGGAAGTGGAGAGTGTGTATGTGTTTTGGGAGGTTTTGGGCCAAATTTTGAGTGGATGTAGCTTATGGAGCATAAACAATTGAGTAATGAAAATTTGGCACAACATTCCTTGTATTTAGAGCTTTTCAAAGAGTGTTTGTAAGTTGAATTTGGAGTTGAGAGTCAAAAGTTATGAAAGTTTGAAATTGTGAAGATCCAAGGATCTCCATTGAGAGGTCAGAGGCTTCAACAAGCTATAACTTTTGGAGTACTTACTGATTTGACTTGATATTTGGGAGGTGTATTGTCCTTGTTTATATCTTTCTAAAAAAATATGATATTTGTCATTTGGAGTATTTATCAAAAACTTATGAGGTGACGAAGTCTGGAGTGAAGATTGAACTTGAAGGAAAAAGGCCATAACTTCAACGCCTACAACTTTTGGTCAGTTTCTTTGATGAAATTGAATCTTTGATATGTTTTAGATTATCATTTTAGTTTTTCAAATTGTGTTTATTTATACAATTTGGAGTTGTAATGCAAAAGTTATGAAGTATCAAAAGTTAAGAAGATTTCTACCTTCTTGTTTGAGAAGGCCGAGACTCTACCTCTCATAACTTTTGGACAGTATCTTAAATTATTGTGATATTTTCACAACTTATAGATAGTAGTGAGAGCTTTTCAAATTGCTCTCACACATAGTATTTTGATCTTGTAATCAAAAGTTATTGAGGTTTAAAGAGGTAATGTTTGGTTAGTAAGGAAGAAGAAGACTTCTACTTTGTCCTTTAATAACTTTTGGACAGTATCTTAGAATAGTTTCAAATTTTGTGAGTGATTAGATTGTGTTGTTAGCTTTCTAAATTGATAAAGCACTTAGCATTTGAGTTCCTAGAGCATCTGTGACACTAGATCAAAATTTGCAGCTTGCTTGAGACTTAGTTTTTCTTAGTTTTTGTTGGAAATTCTTCAAGTTTGTGAGTAAAAGAAGTTTTCAAGACTCAAAATTGAAGATTTGAGACTCAAAGTGGAAGAAGGTTGAAGATTCGTGTGTTGTGGCTTGTAGCTTGTTTTTCCTAGCCGATTTTAGAGGCTCGTTGTGAATTTCTTGTTTTCCCAACCTGTTTTGGGGTCTAGTTGTTATTTAAATTTTGCATTGTAAACTTAGTTGCGGGCTATGGAGTCATTCTTATGACAATATTAGCCCCATTTTATGTTTGTGGCGACGAAGTGGGATTGATCATCCACATGGTCGATCTTCTATGTTGTTCCTATTGGTGAAAGGTGCTTCCTGGTCATCGTAGGTTTGAAGTTTAGGAGCCAATTTCCGGACGGTGAACTCATGGATTGACCGTCCCGTTTTACCCGTCCGAAGACTTGTTTCTTATTACACACCTTTATCCTTGGCCCTACAGAACCACTACAGGATAGGCCAACGGAAGATCAAGTGAAGATTCGAGTGAAGAGTCAAGTGAAGATTCAAGTTTTGAAGATTGAAGACAAAAGACTCAAGATAAGAAGATTTGACAAAACCCATAGCAAAACTATTCCTAGTTGCAGCCAGAATCTTCACGATTTCCCGAAGCAAACTCTCTCAACACGACAGCGTATCCAAAAATGATGGTGAAGGCCGAGTGGTTGGGCAGCAATTGTATGCATTTAACATCTGCCGTCGACAAAACCGCAATGGTATAATATTAAATATTTTTATGATTTATAAAACATTTGTCAATGCATGTTGTGATATTGAATTTTGATATATGTATATATATATATATATATATATATTTATCTTCAAATGCTTGCAGACTATGAAGTTTGGCATCATCCTCTTGGTGAAGGATCTTAGTGACAAAGAGAAATCGCGGTTCTCGTACAAGTTCACAGAAGCGCACAAAAAAGCCAAAGTTGATCTTCGTCGTGACAATATGTACTTGAATTACACCACGGAGGACACCATGATAGTAAACAAGGCTACATCAATTCCATGGCGTGGAGCTCGGGAAAAAGATGCAAGGTTTCTACAATTCCTTATAGAAGGGACAACGGAAGAAGGAGACTTGGTTATGGATTGCACTGCATCTTCGGGTAAGCTTATCTTTGTATTTTACTTTCATTGTTATGCATAATGAAGGCTTGAATTAATGAATAACAAATGTTTGTATGCCAGGTGCATCCATTACAGCATGTTGCGGAACGGGGCGTCACATTGTGGCGCTAGAAAAGCAAAAGGATATTTTTGAGGCCATTCTTTTACCCATGAAGAAGCCCATTTTGGCCGCAAAGATGGCAGGAGTTAACCCACCGAAACCGCTGGTCGTGGCCTCTCAAGATCTTGACGCTATGGATGTGGTGCCTCGGAAGTTTGTTCGAAAAGATAGATCTACTAAGTAAGTTTCTGAATGTTTTTTTTCGTGCATTATATTTTTTTTGGTTGTATGAGACTAAAGAATTCCACTTGTATATGCAGGCGTGAGGGTTTGACGCGTATATCTGATTTCCGGAAAAGACAAAGTCTACTTCTCAGTCCGAAGAAGTCTTTTGATCTTCTAGTGTATGCCGAGCAATTAGCGTCAGCGTTTGTAGAATTTGGTTGCTCTAAAACTAAACGTAGAAAACCTACATATGCTTTGAATGTTTTGGATTTTATAGATGGTTCTACATCCGAGGGTAGAGAGACTTCAAATTCTTCTAGCACAGCAGATTCTGCAACTGAGTCCACTGCGACATAGGATCATGAGATTGACATATCTTGTGAACCTAAACTATTTGTATTGATTTTCATATTGATTGGATTTGTGTGTTTTATGGCTATATTCTGTGTGTGATTCATTTCCATTCACACTTTTCCATTGCATGTTTTGTATGGATTTGGTTAATAATTCTCAAGTCTTCTTTTATATCCTAAAGACTAGTAAAGTAAAATTTCCATAGCTAGGAAATCCCAAATTTTAAGTGTAATTTAGGCAGCCTAAACTATAAACATTTCTAAATGATATAAAGTGAAACAAAAAATCCCAAACAAGATTTGTCTTAATGAAACAAATTTGAAAATGACAAAGTGTGTGCATTTGAAGAAACTTAGCACCAAAAAAAAGGAAAAACATGGTTCTCCATTGGCACTTCCAAAATGAATTCATCATGTCTACACTAACTATGAGGCTTCAACCATTTTTAATTAAGCAAATGAAAAAATGACAAATATTGTGTGGATTTGAAGTACCTTAGTTGGACAAATAATATGGAGTGAGAAGGATAAGTGAGTAGTGAAAAGAAATGGGGTGTTAGAGTGATTTGATCTATCACCCCAAAAAAAGCATGGAATGAGTATTTTGAAGTAGCTTAGTGGAAAAAAAAATGTAAGCAAATGTTGACCACTTTGTACTTTCAAAATGAATTAGCATAATTTTTAAAAAAATCATATCTGTAATGACTTGAGTCTCCAAACATTTTGAAATGAAAAAAATGAAAAAAAGAGAAGTTGTATTTTTATTTGAAGTAGCTCAGTGGTTAAATTTTTTTATAAAAATGGGTCGTCTTTGTCACTTTCAAAATTAAATAGCATAATCTTCAAATGAATCATGTGGCCATAATGACTTTGAGTCTCTAAACATTGCTCAATGAAATAAAATGAAAAAAAAAATTGTATATTTATTTGAAGAATCTTAGTAGGGAAAAAAATAGAAATAGATGGTTGTTCCCGGAACTTCTAAAATGAAATAGCACTATTTAAACCCTAATCCACCTCTCCAAAATTTAGAGGCTCTAAACAACTCTAAATGAAACAAATTGAATATTTTCTTTCCATACTCATCTACTTTTTTATTATTTACCTTTTCAAATAAAATTGACTATATTCTTTATCTTACAAAACTTTCTACTACATTGAAAGTCTCCCCATCAAGACTGCAAACAAATGATTTTTGTGAACCTTGACTTTGATTTAAATAAATAAAAACTTTTTCAGAAAGGTATTGTGCTTCTCTTTCTTACATTAAAAGAATATAAGATTCTAATAAGTGACTTCAATTTCTTATTGAAATGAAAATTTGGTAACAAGGTGAATAAGTGACTTATATTTTGAAAAATGAACAGTTTTTTTTTGTAAATTCAAATCTCGAGAGTCCCACGGTCATAGGTCCTTCATTCTTTTTTTGACTAAAACAATTTCCTACTCACAGGCTCACAGGCTCACAAGCTGGCATGCTAGCAACCTTGCTCCAACTAGGATCTAAACTTCCAACACAATTACCATAACTTGATATCACCACTGCTTCTTTCTTATGCACCACATTGCTAATTAGGACTCAAAAACATAGAATCATATAAACATCCCATCACTAAAATCACACACACAATTAGCAAAAATAAACACAAAATATGTAGTCAACTTTGGACTGAGACACGCACTAAGCTTTCTTTTCAAGTGGGTAGAAAATAAATCGGAAATACAAATCAAATAGGACTTCTAAAGTGATGGTTACCAACTTGGAGGAGACGACTAACCACCGAAACCATTGCCCAATTGGAATTACACTACAATCCAAAAATCCAATTTGGACTTTGAACCACCCCAATTGGTAGCCCCGTCATCACCACCCAACTTAGATAAGACCATTAGACTAACTCTTGATTAGAACTGCAAACTCTAAATTGGATAAAGACACTCACCAACCCAACAAGAACAATACATTCTCAAATTAGTTATACCCAACCCCAATCCCATTAGGCATCCGTACACAAACTTAACCAGTTACTAAAACTCTAATTTGGGACATAATAACAAAACAAAATGACCAAATTGGACTCCTCATATAACAAAACAACTATCAAAATGTAGTAATTGACACAAAAATCACCACAAAAAATTGAAAAATCAAATCCTAGTTGGTAATTGATAAAATTCTTTGTAGCCAAACCTAAATAGAAAATTTTACATAAATGCTCTTTGTCAAGATGGAAAATCAATATAAAGAGAGACTAGGAGATTAAGGTTTATTATTGATTACTTAAGATAGAACACAAGCTTTTGCATTTAGAAGTGAATAGAGGCTCTATTGACCATACTAGTGAACTTTCATTTGAGCCAAGTTAACACTTGATCTATTAATATTTATTTTTTTGCAATTGATTTTAGTTTAATACAAAATAAATGTGTAAAGTTTAGACAAAGTAAATTTCTAGATTTGTTGTAAGGAAAGGGTCAAAGTTTACATGTATGGTGAATGGAACCTCTCCCTTATTGTATAGTGAATGAAAACTTTACATTACAACAACATATCAAATATATAATTTTCATATAATTTCTATTATAAGCTCATCATTGAAAAACTTTTGACCTAAAATTAATATGAAATATATAATTGAATGTTACACTTGGAAGGTTGGGTAAAAGGTTTCCAATCAAGGATTAATGTTTTCAATCAAACCATGGGCTACATTGGGGGTTGTATTGGATTTAGTTGAATTGAAGAATAATTGAATTTCTATACTTGAGAAATTTGTAACCTTACTCTACATTAGAACATCATTTGAAACATCTATTAGAGGTATCTTTTAAGTCCAAATGTAGTTTTCATGTAATTGAAATTTTTTAATTCCATATAAAATAATTTAGCAATATCATTACTCCTATCATCTGTTTATCTTTTAATGTAATGATTTATTATATAAGAAAAAATCAAATTTTCTTTTGATGAGAATTCATTATAGATTCTCAACCCAATTCCCCAACATGATATGAAATTCCTCAAGTTGCAGAAGACACATTTTTTTTTTCTTTAAAAGTTGAAAAGTTGAGACTTCACAGTGGGAAATCAACTTTTGGCAGAATTGATCAGAAACAATGGAAATGCTTTAGGGGTTAAAGGATATTGTTTTACAAATCCCACCTCCCTTCTGTTCATCTTCCCTCAAGTACAAGCCAAGGGTGACTCGACCATGCTCGGTTGTTCATTGAAAACAGCAATGCATATCCTGATCAAACAAGATGTCTTCACACTGACAAGAAAATTTCAATTTGAAGGCTTCAAAGTTTGGTGTGCATTGCATTACAAAAACATATAGCACAAGTCATAAATGACGTCTAGTTCCAGTCTTGTGTTCAGGAGAACCTCATTTGTACCTTTACTGAGGACGCCCAACATGTTCTGGTACGAAGTTACGATTTCGTAACCTCCTCGCACTGCTGGATGTAAGGGAGCGAAATCCAGCTCAAAGTTTGACAACAAGCAATCCGACGTTGCTACGGCTTCAACAGTTTCTACAAACGCTTGGCAAGATCCTGAATTTTTCTCCGAGGCGTGACAAGACCCTCTACTTTGCGGTACTAATTACATATCACTCATGAGGCAGCTACGTTCAAACAATGCAATTCCACATTCTTCACTATGCTCGCCCCTCCACTCTGGAAGTGAAGCTACTTTTTCACACCAGCTATAGATACCTGTCCGATGCTTCACCAGGATTGTCAACCAGAAACTCTGCCAGGAATTCACGAATTTCGAGCCATGATGGAATGGCCAGAGAATTTCCCACCGTTTAGGTCAGGCTCCGCTGGAGTTGGTCGAAGAGATTTAGGGATGGCAGAAGCAGCAGGAGCTCCTTGTGGGGCAGTCCAGGCAATGAACCGAGGGATGTCGTCTCCGGGCATTATCACCGAGACAGATGATACCTACATTCAATCAATTGAATTTCTGTTAGAATGGCATCCTCAAATTAACTAGAGACTGGCTTCTTGTCACTTTTAGTTGACACACTTCAGAGACTAGAGCAATGTTGCGGAGATGAAAACTCTTCTGCGGAGACTGTTTCTACCACGAGAAGTCTAGTCTGAACAAATGCCAAATATAAATTAAAATTTGTAGGAAAGGCTGTTCTTACTCTTGGATTAGTGCCGCAAAATTCCCCTGAACTTAGCCGAGAACTTGGTGATGATCTTGGTGTGCCTCCGGTCATCTCGGAATGTCCTGGGCTTCGAGGTTGAGCTTGTACTCGCATGCGTCCCTCCCACTGGTAACAACAGCAGCAAATGGCACCCACGGTCACAACCATAAGGACGAGCAAGGTCGCCATCAGAGGGTAATGCGATCTCGGGTGTTTGAGCTCCACGGAATCAGAGGCAACCATCGCAGGGACTGGGGCATAGGTTCCCAGAAGTGCTCTGCCTTCTAAAACAGATTTCTCCCGAGTTCCCCCCCTAACCGATGATATTTGAGCTTCCATTGCATTCGCTACTCCGCAATTGAGTAGAAGCAAAAAGAATAGGTGTCCGATCACGAGAATTGTTTTAATCTTCTCCAGGTTGAACGAAGGGAGGGTCAGCCATATGATATTCTAATCTCCGCTGCTTGTCGATTCCTTTGCTCTAGACACTCGATCAATCCAATCCTAATCCGCAGCTTCTCTTAAAAGGCCGGTGAACAAAAGAGAATATTCATTTCAAGTGAGCTACTATGCAACCTGGCAGTCGAAGGCCAATGACTTGTCATTTTCAAAACTACGCCTCAACCTACGATTGAGAAATTTTCACCAGCTCTCGATCTTCCGCTTCTTTTTCTTCTTCAAGACAAATTACAATAAACGACTTCAAGAAATTGAGAAAAAAAATTCTTCCCTTGAGCTCAGCTCGCGCGCAATTTCAAGATAATTAACGCTCCTCCCGAGTCCCGACTACCAGACGTCGCTTAAACGCTCAAACAACTTCAAAACACACTACCGCCTGTCCCTTAACCCTTAAAGCCAACCCGTACGTACTGCGGTCCTTTCCAGTCACTGACAGTCCCAGACTTCCAGTACTCGACGCTCAATCCATAGATCTCACCAACAGTACAAACATTCCAACCCCTGTCTCAATATCTGCAACCTTCCCTCACTCTGCACCAGCTCTGAGCACACACCGTGACTAAATCCACCATTTGACGTTCTCATCAAGTTAACCTAAACGCAACCGTCACTCACCGCTCCTCACAAGCAAAGCATGACTCTCAACATGCACCACAAGCAATTCCCAAACCGCTTCGCAAATGCCAACCGAAATTAGCTAATTGGTCAGAGCTCCTCATCGAGTACCCCTGCCACGCACCGATCCACACGCCATCTGCACACAATCGCCGAGATTAAGAACTAATCTAATGCGATCACTCTCTCCCATTACGTTTCTCGAATCCAATTAATGCTCCTGCAGTGATCGAGCTCTTGCTTGCAATTGCAATTGCAAGAGACGCCCCTCAGTTAAGGGCATTCCATACAACCGCCCACAACCACGTGAGGATGACGATCGCTGGCCATGAAAGCGAGTGCAGTCAGTCGATCGGTGCAGTCAAAGCGAAATATCACGAAGAACGTGATCCCTGAGCTGGCTGGCTGGCTGGCTGCAGGCGCTGGTGGTGCTGCTGCTGCTGCTGCTCCTGCTGTTTGCTGCAACAATGGTGGCGACCGACCGACCGACCGATTAGGGTTTAATCCATATTTTAAGGCTCCTTCCCCTTCCCTCAACTTTTTTCAGTTCCAATGCACCTCTGGTTCTAGGACTGGCCTGGAGTCCTGAGGCCCTTGCAGAAGTTCCTCCGCCGTTGGAGAGTTCAAACCGCTTTAGCGGAAGTGGGTGGGGAACGCACTTGCGGGCTACTTTCCTCCTCCGCGGAGGGGGTATGTTTTTGCTTGCTTGGGGTCGCAGCAGCAGCAGCAGCGCTTGCTGACGTTGGTTACTAAATGAGAGAGAGAGAGAGGGAGAGAGGGGGCCCTTTGGCGCCTTGAAAAGGGGGACCTCTACAGTGAACTCAAAATTGTCTTATTGAAGGCTTCTTCAGTTCAGTTCGGCAACCCCCAATCCTTTGAATTATTATATGATGAAGTTCCTCCCAAGCATCTTTGTTCGAGCATGGGGAGGACCATTGTCTGGTTATACAATGTAAAGTAATTTATGTATCGGGTAGTGTAATTTATGTGTTGGGTAGTGTTCGAGGAGGAGGGGGGATTTCTCGAAGAAAAAACGTCAACAAAGAGGGCGGAGCCCGATGTGGAGGCGCATTTCTTCCGTAAAATTCCTAATGATGAGTAGGCACATTTCTTCCATAAAATTCCCAATGATGAGTAGGCATCGCCGCGAGTAAGCTGCAAAATGAACACAATGTGGTTGGATGAAAAAATCGTCATTGATGTACAAGAAATCCTTGATGACGAGCAGTATTGACGAGGGAGAAAATTGTGAAATGAACAAAATGTAGATTGGATGAAAAACAGGTAATGCTCTATTATACATGCAAAATCGCATAATCGAGCAAGAAATCCTAGTTGTGGCGCATGATCCACCTAGGAAATGAACAGAGCATTTCCCACTATTGGTTTATGTAAGTAGAAACCTTGCATTCATTGCAAGGGGTAGAAATCTTTTTCTTTGGAAAAAATGCAAAGAACTTAACGATAATTACTACACATGTAATTCAATTACACTATGATACCAATGATATTTAGTGTTGCCCTACACTACTTGATTTTAAATGCTATAAATTCTCACCCTCGATGAATATTTTTGTTAATCCTTCTCTTCTTCAAATAGTGATGATATCTATGTTCTTGGCCTCCGAATGAGTAATCATTTTTTGTTAATTGGTATAAGAGTAATCCATTTTTAGTTGGAATTAAATATTTAACTTGGGTAAATTTTTTTAGCATTCTATTTTTTGGGGTCCTCTTGTAAAACTAACCTTCTAATTAATCTATTCTTAGAGCGCTATATTTTGTCCTCTAGTGCACGTTTCTTTTGGCTATTGTCCATTGTGTTGGTAAAAATGTTCATCAAGGATAAAAATTTATAGCGTACTTAAATGAGTTAGTGCATGTGACACAAAAGTATCATTGTTAATGTAGTGAGCCACACAACAATTAAAGTAAGAGCATACTTCTATGTTGTGTTTGAGAATTGGAGATTGGTTTATGAGTTTTTTAGAGTTGAAATTGCCTTTGACAAGTTTTTTGAAACTTTCACTTCAATGAGAGTGTGGAAAAACTACATTTAAGGAATAGATTTGCCTTGTGAAATTGAAAACAAACCAAAAGTTGAAGTTTATTATTTAAAATAATTTTTTAGAAAATCAAAAACTTGCCTTAATTGCTTTTTTTGAAGCCTCCCTCTAAAATTTTGTTGAACTACGATTCTAATTCTCTTCTAGCAAAAGTTACACACTTCTCTGTAGAATTTTAGAATTCTTTTTGTCTTTTTTGCAAATTTTGGGTAGATTCTTGTACATGAAAGTCTACTCTAACTTACAAAATTTTGAAATTTATGCAAATTTGGGAGGTGTTTTAAATATTTTAGATAAAATTAATATAATGTAATCTATTCTATTTTTATACTATCTCAAATAGTGAGACTATCATCCAACTTCCTTCTACTCTCATTTCACTTTGCCTACATTCATTCTATTTCCATTTAAAATTGAGCCAAATACTAATTAGATGATATTCATCCAACACTCATCCAATTTTATGTATAGGTTTAGGATTTTAGATAACAAATAAGTTTTTAAAATCCTAATCCTAAAACTATAAATAGACTAATGTTTAGAAAGCTCTAGAGTCTACATTCCCCTCCCTACCAAAGGCTTTAAGGTATTAAATTCAAGTAAATAAATGAGAATTTTAAAAATTGAAAAAACAAAGAAGGTTATTTGAAACTCAAAATTTTCAATCCAAGTGACTATGAAAGAAAAAAATGATGTCAATAGTGTTTTTGCTCTTTAAGGCAACAAATGTGAGTACATTTTAAATCTCAGAGTTCATGCTAAGTTGACAAAAAATGGTGGACATAGTACAAGATCTTATTTTGAAAATACTATTAAAATGTAGATAATCCATTTTGTCATTGTCTCTCACTTTACACTAACCCCATTGGTTGTGACTTCCAAAGGCCAACCATTCAAAGACAAGTCATGGTCCATGAAAGTTTTTTTTGCCATGGCTTTTTGATCTACAATCATTTTAAAGGGCCTTGAGATTTAAGATAAATAAAATTTTAAGTTAGGATAATTTTAAAAATATTTTTAGATTTAAAGATGGACAAAGTCTATTGGTCTTTTCTATACTTAAATTTTAAAAGTTTTTTATATTTCACAATGAACATTTTCAATTGACTCAAAATGCTCTTAAAAACATAGAAATAATAAACATTGAATATAGTTTAGCTCAAATGCATTTGAAAATAATATTTAGAATATAAAAATAAAATAAAATTATTGAACATAAGGCAACTACATAACCACATTTATAAATATTTAAAAATGGTTCCTTCATATTTATTCAAATGTCTTAATGTTTGTTGAATGTTATTGAAATTGAAAAAAGATTTTAGATTCTTTTTATTATATAGATTTTTGAAACAAAAATGAATTAACTATGGATTTTCAAGGTATTGGTTGTAGATTTAATCATAACTAGCCTTAGGCTCATATGCTCAAGAGGTGTACAATTTATGCAAGAAATTTGAAGAGACCATCAAACTTACACCTCGATTAATTACATTTGTTTGAAAAGAATTTACTTTCTACAAATGATAATAATCTATTTACCCCCCAAATGACCAATTGACCATTTTATGATCACCACAAAATTTTCATGCAACAATTTTAAGTGGAATTTTTTTTCAATTTTTTATTTTTTTAATACATAATACATTAAGTTATTTTAAGATGTTATATTTCAAATTGAGATCCTTGCACTCAAAAATTTTAATAAGAAAAATAATTCAAAGTGTTCAATATTATTAGTATTAAGAAATTCACTATTAGAAAAAAGTATACTAATAGTATGCTAATATTAGTAAGATAGTATGCTTAGTATGCAAGATACCTACATTCAAAGTGAAAAAAACAAGGGTTTTTTTAGCACATTACGGGACTAGATTATTTGACTTTGAACCTTCTTAACTTTAAATTTTTCACTATAGAGTTTTGAGCTTTAAATATTTGTGGTAGAGAATTAAGTTGAGAATCTAGGGGAAAAAAATAAAAAAACTTAATTTTTTTATACTTAAAAACTTATTAAGTAGAAGTAGGTAGTTAAGAAAAATCTAAATTATGAATATATTTAAAATGGAATTAAAATACACTAATCCCAATGGTGAGATTGTTTTAGCAAGCAAACTAAATCATGTGGAACTTTTTTTTCAAAAATTAAAAAAATTGCATTCAAAAATGAATTCTACAAGTTATTCTTTCAAAAAGACGCTCTAATTGCCCCAAAACCAAGATTGTCCATAACTTTCTCATAACAAATCTAAATGGAACGAACCAAAGCTTTATATGTAGAAAAAAAATTATAATCTATGATAAAAAAATTTAATTCAAATTTTTGAATTTTTTTTGCTTCCCCTTCTCTCCTCCCCCCCCCCCCCCCTTTCTCCCTTTTCCCTTCTCCACTATTGTAAGTTTAAATTTTGTTTCTAAGCATCAATTGAAAAAAAATTATATTTATACAAAGCTAATCAATTTTTCTATCTTCAAAAAAAGTTTTAAGAAATCAAGATACAAGATGAGACTATAGGTACCTATCCAAAATCCCACTTGTCCCTTGAAGGGATAAAAGGTCCTTTAGGGGTTAATTCATTGTCTGCTCTCCACAAAAAGGTGTCAAGGCAATTTTAATGTGATAGAGGATAAATTTGAGGGCACCCAAGCTTCAAGTATAGGGCGGAAATTTTGGAGAGGTCTATTTTGACAAGCCCCAAAGGGTCTATTTGCTAGGATTGAAGAACTCACTTGGGTATGGTAAACCTCTTGATGAGCGAGTATTATATGCCCCAATGAAGATGCTCGTAGGGGTTAATCAATCTATAAACGATGGTGACGACATCTTCCAACCAATGAATGATAAAGAATCTCTCCATGTAAGACAGAAGTGCAACTATTAATCCTCCAAATTTTATATGGAAAGGAAAAGCCTCCTACAATAGTTTAACTTCTAATGAATGCTTTTGCAGGGGGTTTTCAACCGAAAATTCACATGGTAGTAAAATAGATGATTTCCATAGTGATGAGCTTGTCTTTTAATCCATAAACGACATGGAGCACGTATTCTAATGGATGAATGACAAAGAATCTCTCCATGTAAGACAAAAGTGCGACTATTCATCCTCCAAATTTTGTGTGAAAAGGGGTGGTCTTCTCCAATATCTTGTCTTGTCTTCCAATGAGTGTTTTTTTAAGGATCAAAGGTTAATGAAGCAAGCGGGTGTATGAAGGCATGTCAGGCTAATGCTCCAATTGTATATGTCGAGCTAATGCCCCAATCAATAGATTTTCTCTTTTCTCCACATTTATGAATTTTAGCTAGTGTGGAGAAAGGATGGAAAATCAAATGCAAGAAGGAGGCCGCATTACGCATGTTTAGTAATGAGGTATGTGGCATACGGGAGCATCCATTTGCTTGCCAAAGAAAGTCAAGCCAAAGCTAGGGTGGTATTGATCATAGCACTAGAGTTTTAGTATAAGGCAATATAGCTAGAATGTGATTGGTTGGTAGTGAAGAAGAATCAAAGCAAGTAATAGCTTTTACAAGAAATTGATATTGTAATTGCTAATCTTGACGGTGAGAATGTTTTAATAAGCAATTGGTATCCTTTCTTCTTCTTCATTGGCAAAAATCATGAATAAGTTTCCATGATTTAAACCCATTTTGAACACTAAAATGTGCCAGGTGAAGACAAGCTAGGACTTTAGGGAATGATTTAAAAACCTTTTTAATTCATAGTTTCCTTCAATTAATTGAATCTCCCATTTGTCAATTCATATCACACACATCCATGTTTATAGATATTTGGTTGCTTTCTAAATATTCTATGGAATAGCATTTAAAACCAAAATAGTCTAATCATGCCATCACTATTTGATTTGGAGTGGTGATTCTCTTCTCTATGGATTTTTAAGCCTATTCAATTACTTTTGGTTGCTCCTCAAACGTTCTATAGGGTAGCATTTTTTGACACCAAAAGTATAGTCACTATCTAATTTAGAAAGGTGAAATTTCGATGAGAAATCCCTCTATAGAATTTTTCAATGATTTAATTTTACTATGACCTAGTTTTACACTACACCTACTATGGGTGGGCAAATAAGAAAAAATTAAGCCTCATGGAATGGGATACCACCCACCCTACCCACTATGGATATAGCCTTAATCTAAATCATTCTACCACTAAGTGAAGTAGTTATTACCACACTACCTTATTATGACTATTTTGAAATCCTTCCCTCCAAGTGATTGAGCATGAAATAGCCTTTCCAATTGCATTGTCTCACATCTTTGAGCTTTGTTGTTGTAGAGGTTTGCTTTGTTGTGGAGTATTTTGTATAGCAACTCTTGGGCTTCTTGAGAATGGCAAAGGTCCTTTTGCTTTGTTGATTTGTAGTTTTATTTTAGAAGCTTGTTGTGACATTGATGCTTCTTACCTTGTGACTTTTTTAATGGGTTTTTTTTTTGGTGTATTTGTTTTTGGTGTAATGGATTTGTGACATAGATAGCAATTGGTTGTTGCTGAAGACACCTTGTATATCTTCATTGACTTAACCTTGGTTTGTTTTGTGATTTGGGACGGGCACAAGTGAGGCACAACCTTCAAATCTTATTGCTCCAATACAAAATTGGTGCAAGATTTTACTGACAAACACATGGACTCATCTTACATGGGTTCTTCTTTTCTATATTTGAAACTTGTGATAGAAATGGACTAGCTGAAGGTTTTGACAAAGCTGAAGCCATGTTTCAGAGGTGTTTCAGTCTTAGTCCCTTCTTTATTTCAATTTTTTGGAAATTGAGTGCGAAAGATGACTTTGTATGTTTTTTCTACCCTCATTGCCCACAAAAATAAAATAAAACCTTTATAACTTTTACCTCATTATTTGGAATTGAATGGTTCAAATATTTTGTCAAGTAGGTATCAATCTATACAATCCAAAGAAAGACAATCAATCTTTTTTATAGAACATATTTTAATTTTTTTTTAAATTTGAAAAAATCCTTCTAACTTTTGTCCTATTTATTAGAATGACATGAAACAAAACTTTATGCGTAAACTACGTCATCCTAGTTCTTTTATGCCAAAAAAATTCCAAAGTCTCAAAAAAGCCCAAAGTGGGCTCTTGGTCCTTGAGGAGGGGGAGCAACAATGGCTTCAAGTATTGAGATTCTTTGGAGTCACGTGCCATTGCACCTGAAGCACATGGACATGAGTGACACCTTTCCTGATTTCAGGAAACCGGTGGCCCTGTCGATGGTCTCAAAACAATTTTTTTCTGCTTCCAAACAAATGAACAATTCCCATTGACATGCATCAACTTTGGCTACCTTGAGAGTGATGAGTATCGAAGAAAAAAAAAATAGAAAAAAGAAAGGATTTTGTAAGTTGTGAAGGATTATTATTGGGAGTATTGTAATACAAAACTAATGACTAAATAGATGTGAATTCCAATGTGTGGGAAGTTGCAAACTGGCTACTGTTTGTTGGAGTTTGAGCTACAATGTGTTCATGAAAGACCTTTTCTTACGATGTACTAGAAGTGCAAGGATTTTTGGGGTAGAAGCTTAGCTAATTTTAGCCAATTTAGGGATTGTTGGTGAGTACTCGGAACCAAAGGACAAACAAATTCTTTCAAGATTTGTGGGAGACATCCATCCATTGAGATGGAATGTTTGTTTTGTTTGTTATGGTGAGATTTCTTCAACCATGAGTCTCTAGGTCACGTGCTTAGTATCGTCAGAAAGCACTCAGCAAGGAGGGGTGCAAAGGATTAGTTTTGTGGCATTTTGATTTACAATGTGAAAGTTATTGAATTTCAAAGTTTTTATGAGTAAAAAAATTAGAAAAAAAAAAATTCTTCTGATTGTAGCAACAGTGCAAGGCATACTAGTCCATCCATTAATTAGGTTGTTTGATTTGTTTTGTTTTGTTTTGTTTGTTTGTTTGTTATCATAAGATTTCCTCGACCATGAATCTCCCAATCACATATTTGGTATAGTTAAAATTAATTTTTCTTTTGATTGTAGCAATGGTACAAGGTACACTAGTTAATTTGGCAACTAGTGTTGGGTGGGATTTGGATTTTGGAAATACTAGACAGGTAATGATATTCATTTTCAAAGGATATCACTAAGCTTTGAGGTTAAGGTCGGTAACTACACCTAAAATCACACAAATAAGTAATTTGCACAAATGAACATTTATTATATTGAATTTTTCTTGGAGGGGATCTTATTGGTAGTCAAAGGGGGATTCTAAATTCTCTTAACCCCTAGAATCCTAAGGCCATCTTTAGGTCAAAAAACACTCAAAACTACCACTTTTGCTACATTCACCTACAAAATCAACAAAAAAATATTTTTTAGAATCTAACCACATGGTCTCATTTTATACTTGTCTTAGATCACGTGGTAAAATTTTAGTGTTATTTGACCACATAGATTGAAAGATATTAGCATTCAAAGTGAAAGAAAATTTTTCTTTCAAGAAGTTGCTATCATTGCCTGTAAAACAAGAAGCTCCATAACTTTTACATCACTAATCCAAATGGAATGAATCAAAGCTTTCCATTTAGATCCAAAAAATAATCTACGAGAAAAAAAATATTGAAACTTTTATTTCAATTGTTTGTGGGTTTTTTTTGTTGCTCGGCCTTCTTCATTTTGAGATTGTTGTGGCATAACTTTTGCTCCTTGACACCAATTAAAATTAAAATTATACCCAAAATCCATATCAACGTATGGCATTTACTTAACAATTATTTAGAATATGAAAATTAAGTGGGTTTTTTTCAAACTTTTTCTTATACTTTCAACTCTATTATTCAATATAGAGAAATTTACATTCAATGTTTTTAATGCACCAAATTTGCATTACTTTGATTGCCACACACGGCAATCAAAGTAATATGAAATTGCAAGATAATATTTTTTAAAATCAATTTTAAATGTTAATATCTTCTAGTTTGTATAGTTGAAATTCATGAAATTTTTATCACATGATTTGAAACAAGTCAAGTACAAGATCCCATAGTTGAATTTTTATTTTTTTTTAAATTCTATTTTTTTGGGTGAATGCAATAGAAATGGTAGGTTTTGATAGAAAAATGACCTTTGAACTTTAGGAGTTAAGAATCTAACACAACACTTTGAAAGGGTGTTGTAGCAACAATTGTACTCAAAACCATCACTATAGTTGCTTTGGAGATTCCAAGTTCTTGAATTGCATTAATGATATACTTATGATGTTTTGAATTGCATTCATGGTAAAAGTATGAAGTAAGCTTTTAAAAAATGAAACCTCCAAGGTTGGTTAACACTTAACAACCGTGGTACTTCAATCGAATGTTACTATTGCAACACTTGTATCAAAGGTAGTATGATAAATTTGAAACCAATTTAGTCCAAGGTAGGAATAATAATATTCAAACCCGAGATAATACTTGGATTACAATGACATCCACATCCAACATTGGTTTTGACCCAACCCTGTTACTATTGCTATCACTATCAACAAAAAGTTGATAATCAAGTTCACTCACTTGTAGAAATTACATTTGAGATACCAATGGAATTCACCACCATGTGTTGAAATTGGACACATTGTTGAGCTAAGTGATTTTCTCAATAGTTTTCACATGTGTGATTTCCACTAGTGACTTTATTGATTGAATAGCCTTGAATTTTTTGTCTTTAGACCAAAGAGGAGAAAGCTATACATTGATAGAGCAACATGTGAGGAATCTTGAGTATGACCGGAATAAGATTGCCTCACAAGTTTGAGGAAGTGGAACACATATAAGCAACTATAAGAAATGTCAATGTGCAAATCACTTGGTTGACTTGTAATGAATTCAAACTTCAATGCATAGGAAAGTGAAATCTCATACATCAAGGAATTTGGAGTAGAATTGGTTGGCTTGCAACAATTTGAAGTTTTGATAAATATATAATTTTTTTCCCTATTTTGTGGTTGGTTGGTTATTTTTTGGCTTTCGATAGCTAATTTCCGATATTTAACCTTGAAGCAACTTAGTCCATGATTGTGTAGTCAAACACCATACACCTCTACTTGGGATGCTTCATTTTTCCATTGGAAGTGAATAGATTTTTTATTTTTTATTTTTCAAAGATTAATCCACATGTCTTCTACATGTTATAAAAATGTGAGAGCTATTTGTAAAATTTGGAATTATTACGAATTTTTTAAGAAAAAGAAAAAGAAAATTTATATCGATTACAAACTAAGTTAAAAAAATTATGAAGTTTTTTTTACCATGGGTATACATTATAATGTAGAACATCGTGGTGTAAACCAAATTTCTATGTCATTTTATATGTAGAATATTGGTAGAACATGGTAATAGGTCCAAAGTTCAAATGTCTATAATGCAATTTTAGGAATTTTATAAAATTTCAAATTAGAATAGAAACTAGACTTAATAACCTTTATTTCATTAGTTGAGCTTTAATTCAAAAAATACCATTGTAAAGGCAAAAATTTAGATCAATAGTAAAGGAAGTAGGCATTGTATATTAGAAAGGCATCTTTTGTGATCCATGGATTTACCACCTTCTTTTCTAAGGAGATTCAACAAGGAGATTTCTAGCACCAACCAACGTACATACAATCAAAGAATTTTTCCCTCCAAAATTGGATGGAAACAAGATCAAGGCCTACTTGACCATCGATAAGGCACTTTGTAGTTGCATCAACATTTCATGGTTAATTCAGTCCAAGATGAAGTCAAATGTAAGCAAAATTTAATCTAAGGTGAGCCCCTCCAAATGCACAACTATCCAAAACCACCATCATCCCTCTAGATATATCTCCAAAATCAATATGTACTTAAGTGGAAGAAATGATTTCAAAACCTCTACCAAAAAACCTTTGACCCTTTATAACTTTCGCATATATCGTATCCAAATGCCATGTTCTTTGATGCATTAGAATTTCCTTTCACTTGCCAATAAGAAAAATATGAAAATTTGACTAGTCTAATAATAATAACTAGGCATGGTAGCTAAAATTGGCGGTTGGGGGGGTGCCCACCTTATCTTCTAATCATAGATAATGAATTCCTAGTTTCCTACTTCCTTCATTTTTTCCCAAGGCCAAGACTTTCTTTCTTGTATTATGATGCTAGATTGCTCTAGAAAAAAAAATTGGCCAAAAAAATGGCAACAAATCATGAAATTTTTTGCCTAAAAATTTTAAATTAAAATAAAATATAATATAATTAAAAAAAATCTTAGATGAAATTGCCATATTGTGCATGAAAATATAAGTATGAACATCATGTGGTATGTGCTGACATTGTGTTTTCCATTCAATATGTGGATGAATGTTGAAATTTGAAACACCACTATAACATTTCATATTACCACTTTAACACTTCATAGAAAGGAAAAAAAGGAAAAAAAAAAGGGGAAAAAAAGGGGGAAAAAGGGGGGGAAAGGGGAAAAGGGGGGCTGCCCAAAGCTGTAGTAAAATTTGGGAGTTGGCCTTGCAGTTGCAATGAATGCCACGGTATGTAAGTAGCATTTGGAGCTTCCTCACTGGGGTGCTGGACCGGCACGGAAGTTTGGCACGGAAAACAAGAATAATAATAATTAGACTGACTGACGGTCCAGCACTCCACTCGAGCCAGGACCCTAATAACTAATCTCCCTGCTGGCCTTAAGCGACCTTAAAGCGACCTTTTAAGGGAAGCGTCTTTTTCACAGCTTTTCATGGACAAAATGATTTTTAGCTCATTTTCTAGAGATGAGCTAAAACAGATTTTCTTAGATGCAGAACACAACACAAGTAGTGTCGTATTTTTTCAAGCATTTTTGAATTACTTGTGAATTTTCAAAGATTCGGGTCAGAGGCACCTATTTGTGATCATAGGTGTCCCCAAATCCGTTTCCCTTGTGACTTATAAAGAGAGGTGCAGAAACCGAAGACAATGATTGGCTCTTGCCATACAAAAAAATAATTTTTTCTTGAGTTCATTAATCCCTGAGCACCCCAGAGGCCAAAATCTAACCTCTCCATTTTGAAAAACATACTATAATCTTTTTGAGTAGTATGGTCAAAAGACATGTCCTTTTCACTACACCTCCGGGTCTCTCTTGACTACCAATCGGTACGGTTGAGTTATGTGAATCTCTTCTTAAGAGAAAGCTTGAGTCGAATGAAGTGAAAAAGGTTTGAATTTCATTGAATCTGCTCTGGGTGCTCAGGGGTTAACGGACCAAAGAGGTCCATTCAAGGATCACCTGGCATCCTACCTACAGGACGGTCTGAAGAAGACGGGCGCTTTTAAGGCCATACTACCTTAACTTAAGTTACTTTAAGGTTACGTTAACTTTACTTTAGCGGAGCTGCAACTCCGGAAGGCCTTTTCTGACGGAAAAAGGACTTGCAAGACGCTGCAGGATTTCATAGAAACGGACAGCGGTTCAGAGCGGTTAAGGTAGCGGAGTACCGGTGGAGACTAGGTAAGGTAGTACTAATGCTCTAAAAGGCGACCAGGTTCTAAATGGGGCCCCTAATAAGGTAGGGGGACCCATTTCCGATCAGGTACCCATGTGCAACATGTAAGGGTGCTCTATTTCCCACCAAGGCTAGGTTCAATTTCCAACGAAAGATTTGGAATGTGATCCGACTAATAAGGTCGTGAGACATGTCCCAAAGTGGTGAGCAGGAAAGCAAGAAGCGGTGAGTTGGAAAGTAATTGGGTTAAGGTAGAACTATCCATTTCCACACAAATTTGCTATCTAAGTACTTTGGAGAAGCTATTTGTCAGCTCTCTTATTTTTCAGAGGTTGAATTGTTTGAGAGAAGTCAATTGCAAAAAGAATGAAGACATTCCGACAAGAATTGAATTTTTTGTGATTTTTCAGAGCTGAAATGTTAAACTGTGAGTAGCCCCTTGTTGAAGTATGACCAGATTGTTGTTGAAGTGTGGGTTGATGTGTCCGCTCTCCAAGTGCGTTGCCATTATGATGAAGGATCAATATGATTGTGGTAATAGTTGGATCAATGACAGAAATGGGAGGAACTTGTAGGTGGTGGAATTGGGTAAATGGTGGTATTGGGTAGTTCCACCTTAACCCATAAACAATGCAGTAGACGTTTTTTGTCCCGATGAATGACAATGAATTCTCTTGTGTAGGACATAAATGCAACTATTCATCCTCAAAATTAGGGGTGGAAAAGGGAGATCTTCTACAATAGTTTGATTCCTAACGAATATTTTTGTTTTTTTTAAACTAAATGATGTCACATGGTTTCAAAAGGGTTGATTTCCACGGTCACCAACCTGTGTTTAAGGGTTAAGATTGGAATTAGAAGCATTTAGTGATTGTTTGTGGGTCTAAAGCACTTTTTGCCTCCCAAAATTCATAGTAATTTCAATTCAAGCAATTAAATTACTAAATTTTTTGCAGTCCTTGTCATTTCTACCAATGCACCTTTGAAAATATTTGCTTTGCCTTGCAACACTCTAGACCATGTCTAGAATTGCTTATTTGATCGGTTATGGGTGCATTCACCTTATCTATCAATGGAAGGTTAGTTTTAAAGGAGGCTAGGGTGAACTCATTGGCCCCCTCGTTCATCCCAAGGGAAAACACTGAAATTTTTAATTGGCTATGCGTGATAAAATTTGCAAATTTTGAATTCATAATTGCAATCAGAGGCCCCATTTTAACTAGGAGAGATGCAATCAATTAGCACAAAATAAAGGGGGGTGGGGTACGTGCGCCTCCTAGAATGACTTTGGGAGACGAATGAGGGAGGTAGTTCACCCCGATCGTAGGTGAAGGTTGCACATTGATAATTGATACTAATTTCAGTTGCAGGATTCTAAAGTCGTCCTACCAAGTAGGCCATGTTGGCGGGGGGATATGCAAGATTTTAAAAAAAAAATTCACGTATAATAAAATTTACAAATTTTGAATTCATATTTGCAATTAGAGTTTCCACATTCAGAATGAGGTGAAATGAACTCTCACTCATCCTTGAAGGAAAACTCCGAATTTTTTTATTTTCCATGCATGATAAATTTATAAATTTTGAACTCATATTTACAGTTAGAGGCCCCAAATTAGCTAGGAGAGGTGTAGAAGTAAAATTAATCAAGCACAAAATAGGGCGGGGGGCTTTTATTTTATATGCACCCATAGAATGACTTTGGAAGGACAAGCGAGGGGAGCAGTTCACATTGGCCCAAATTAGCTAGGAGAGGTGAAGAACATAGAAGTAACCGTGGCTCAAAAGAGGGGGCTTTTCTTTTACAATTACTCGGCATTCACCTTACATAGCTCAATTTGTAGGACAAGTTTAGTATCATGCATTTCAATTGAGCATTATTGTTATTAGCATTACACACACAAGTATATATATATAGAGAGAGAGAGTTTTCAAACAACTAAAAGAAGTTTTCAACATACTTTAGTTTAGCATGCATTATTTAAACATTGCATGAATAAGTTAATATAAATTTTCAAAGTATTATCTCTTGGTGTATTAAAAACACACAATAATTAGGTCTAGACTTTCATCCTTTGATAGTGCATATTATGTCATATGTAATCAATATCTTCTTAAACTTGAGCCCAAATGCCCTCTACTTCTACTTCAACAAGACCTTTTTTTTTCTACATGTAAGTATTATATATATAATTCACTTCACAAATTTTTGGCAATCCCTATCATTTTTACCTTTGCACTTTTGAAAATATTTGCTTTGCCTTGCAATGCTTTAGATCATGTCCACAATTGCTTAATTATAAGTGGCTTCACCTTAGATAAGCCCTACCCTACCAAAAAAACCCTCCTCCTAGCGGCTACTGGTGGGTTGCACTTATAGTTGCATGCCAAGCCTAATATGGAGGTCCAACCAAGGATGTATGTAAAAAAAAAGAGCCCCCTATTTTATGCTGTGATAAGTCTGATTTCTCTACACCCCTCCTTACCAAAATTGGAGCCTCTGATTGCAAATATGAACTCAAAATTTGAAAGAAAAAAAAAATCTTGCGTAGCAAATAAAAGGTTCCTGCATTTTACCCCAGGGGTAAAACACGGGGGGCAAAACCGCTTCCGCAAGAGGCTCGTCATACAACTGGGCTGCTGGCGTCGGCGGTGATGCATAAAGCGCCCTCCGAACCCTTTGCACAGTACGTTGGGAGTATCATTTCAGGTGCTTCTGTTCACACCTGCGGGGCCCATGCTCTTCATGGCGTAAAGTGAAGGAACCTGCCTTTTTCTGGAGATGGCTATGAATCTTCAGTTGGTCCTCCATCCCACTTCTTTTTAGGGTTCTTTAAAATCAATTCGGGTAACTTATTAGCTAGCGATAATTTCAAATGGATTAAAATATGAAGGAATGGAGTCAAATCAATCTTGGTCACTCAAAGTGAGAGTGAGAGTGTCTTGGGAATGGTCAAACTCAAGATTAGTCTTCATTGCGAAAATCAATGGTTTTAATTCAATTATTCACATTTTGGATGGGCTTTTATGTTGTATTGGAAATGGAAATGAATTTCAAAGTTTTTTGGGGGTTCGGAAATGCTTGTGTAGGGAGAGTTTCATGATGCTTTCACTTCCATGTTGGTAGGGAGAATTTAATTGTCACATTTTATTAACTGTTAAACGATGGAGTGGTGCTTGTGGAAACCATCCATTTTGATACCATGAAAATCATTGATCTAAAAAAAGTCCAATAGTACTCATTAATAGTCAAAGTGCTTTAGAAGATTTCCTCTTTTCACACTAAATTTAAAAAATGAATAGTTGCATTTCTATCATTTATTAAAAGATTCTATGTCATCCATAAACACCAAACGTCCGCCTTGACGCTTAAGGTTAAGGATTAGCTTTCACTTGTTGTCAAATTAAGAAGTTTCAAGTTCAATATTAATAATAGGATTTCAGGGATTCAAAAAGTGGACTTCTCCAACTTTTCAAGAACCTCATTCTCCCTAAAATTTTGTTGGTCAACCAAATTCTAATTTTCCATTTTTGAATATTGCACACTTCCAAAAAGAATTTTTAGAATTCGTTTGTCTCTTTGGCAAAGTTTGGATGATTTTCAATATAGGAATTTGGCTTTAGGTTTGTTGAAACATTCATTACCATTCCATATATACTTTCCTTGCCAAGTCAATAATTCATGGATTTACTTGTCTCAAAGTGAAAGTTTGTTGCTATGTAGGTGGCTAATAGGCTTGTAAAAAGGGATAGGGAAGATTAACCCCTTCATTGCTCCAACCAAGGATAAATGTAAAAAAATTGTCCCCTATTTTGTACCATGTTAATTTTCTATTTCATCACCTTTCCTAGCTAATTTGGAGCCTTTGATTGCAAATATGAATTCAAAATTTTCAAATTTTATCATCAATGGCAAATAAAAAATTCCAATGTTTATCCTAAGGACAAGATGCAAGACAATGAGGGGGTCAATTTGTTATGGCCTATGAAAAGCAAGGTAAATGAATTTCAACCATTAAACTTGAAATTTTTTATGGCTTTTAGTTTAACAACAAGACAAAGCTACTCCTTGAGTGTAGTTTCTCCCTATGCACATGGTACTCACATGGAAGTGCATGAAAGTATCATGAAATTGGGACAAAGGCAATTCCAACTCTGGAAAACTCAAACAAACAACATGGAAGTCTGATCTTCTCTGAATTTCTTAGGACACTTTTGGAGACATGCTCGGTTTGGAATGCTCCATAAACCAAGTGTCTCTGTACCACCACCAGAGCGAATAGACACCCCTCAGCAAAGAAGAACAGACACCAGGCGTCAACACACACACAGCCAACAGCTTTACTGATTGCACACCTGAGATTTCGATCACTAGTAGGGCCATTGAAGCATAAATTGAAAGCAGAACTTGTGGAACAGGCTGGGATTTCCATGAGGTCAACGATAGTAAATCGTTACGGCCACCTGATACCATCTCCTATACTGATCCTTAGCAATAATAATTCTCACAATTCTTTGAACTTATTAGCAAGTGATGAAAGCATGACTTGGCTACTGGTCTTAGAATGGAAACAGAGTTATATCCTCTCAAATATAAGCTTAGTGGTTTATAACCTCCCACTTTTGAACCTGCAAAGGAAATTTTCTCACTGCGATAAAAAAAAATTTGATATCCACAGATTTATACATCTCTTCTTACCTATACATCTCCCGAAATCACACTCCAACATAAAAATTTTGATCTCCACAAATTTATACATCTCTCCTTACCTATACATCTCCCCCAAATCACCCTCCAACATATTGGTTGAAATGGTTGAATAGTGACACGAATAGTATCCTCTGCATTAAAGAAAATGACAACAAGACACAAATTGGCGAAACCGTACTGAGAATAAATATGACTTCTGAAGAAAAGCAAGAGATGCAATACAAAGGAATCAGAAACGGCATTTGCACATACGCGAAGCGCATGTGCTTGCTTCAGTGTACTATACCTGTTTTTTTCTTTGAAAAGTGACGGTGCTTGCTTCAGAGCTCTTGCAAAATGTCGTGTCTCCTCCGGCACCTCGCGTTCTGGGTCAGTCTGTACACAAATAAAATTAGGTCAAGATCGTCTTCTACCTGCGATCTCAGCAAACGGGATTCAGCATGCGAGGTTCAAGTTAACCGAAAATCATCCCACAAACTGACCATAAATCTTGGTAGGCAATCCACATGAAACAGTTTATTTAGGGTTTCGGATTGAGGAACCCTAAAACCCTAAACCCTCAATCGAATTTCACCAGCTGTACACAAACAAAATCAGGTCAAGATCGTCCTCTGCATGTGATCTCAACAAACGGGATTGAGCATGCGAGGTTCAAGTTAACTTACAGACCATATATCTTGGTGAGCAATCTACCTGATACAGTTCATTCAGGGTTTGGGGTTCAGAAACCCTAAAACCTTCAATCGAATTCCACGAAAAGACACACACGAACTCAACCCTGCATTTGGTATCCGACTCTTTGCAACACGTAAACATGTTCATAAAGCTTAAAGTGGGGAAATAGAAATCGAATAATCATAACAAGTGGCAGAGAAAAAAATTTGGACCATTTCTCGATTTGTGCGTGTCATCCTTGCGCAGGGGCCATGCTAATCTTCTCTGTATCGTTCCAATTTTATCAGATGTCTCCGAAGAGACGATAGGAGGGGTCCAAGATATGTGTATAAACCAGACAACTCGAAGCACGCCAATCCGTATGGGTCAAGTGACGAGACCGAATCTTAATTCAAAGTGATCTCAATGCAATATTAGGGTTCGGAGGAACGTCGTCTGCAAGCGGGTCACAACGATCTACTCAGCAGAGGGAAGAACTGAAAATGGGGGCCAATAAACCCTAATTTTTATCGTGAATATAAGCTGAAATTGGATCGCAAGAAACTCTTACCTGGAACCCAGAGCCAAGCAGCACTCAGCAGAGACTCTCCTGAAAAATCTTATTCAATTTCCACTGAACTTGGTAACATAATTCAAAAAGTTTCCTCACTTTCCATTGGTGAAAAGTCATATAATCCAAAACTTTCTAGGCTTGCTTTCAGCGAATAGAGAAACAAGTAATGTAATACAATTAATCAAAAGTGGAACATTGGCATGATTTTGCTTTCTTATCCCTAAAAACACCGAGGCGGACATTTGGTGTCTGATGGATGACAAAGAATCTTTTAGTATAGGACAGAAGTGCAATTATTTAGCCTTAGAATTTTGAGAGAAAAGAAGAGATTTTTTACAGTACTTTGACTTCTAATGAGTGCTTTTGGATTTTTTTAGACCAATGATTTGCACAATATCAAAATGGATGATTTCCACGGTCACCAGTCTATCGTTTAAGAGTTAAGCATGGTTTGCCAAGGCCCCTATAATTTTTGACATTTACAAGCAACAAAAGTCACTCTCCAATAGAAAAGCAGGTTCAATATCCACCACATCCATTCATGAAATGACAAATAGTAAGAGGTTGCCCTCCAAACAATGAATTTGGTATACAATCCAAAAATCCCCATACTTTTTGTTGGTGAAATGTCTTATAATCTAAAATTTTCTAAACTTATAGGCAATGAATTGAGAAGGGACATACACATTTGCTTCCAGTGAATGGAGAGATTATTATTGTAGATAATGTGATACAAATAACTGAAAGTGGAACATTAGCATGGCTTTGCTTTTTTAAACATGATTAGCAAGGCTTCTATAATTTATGACATGCATTTTTTTTAAACATGATTTACCAAGGCTTCTATAATTTATGACATGTAGCAATTTGCTTTTGAAGAGTTTTGTTTTGATTTCCCATTTTCAAAATTTGAATTTTCATGTGTCTATTCTCAAAGTACTTTGGGATATGCTTTGAATGATAGTAGTTTCAAACTCATAAACCAATGAAAAGCTATAAATATGTTTTGAAGGGCTAGTATGAATATTCCACTGATGATGCCCTAATCCATGAACTGCAAAAATCAATAGAATTGTGACTCATTTATCGCCATTGTTCTTACAAAACACTTTAGAAATAAGTCATGAAAGTAGGATCTCCTTAAGTCGTGTCAATTTCTTGACAATCATTATTAATAGTGTGTGCCATGATCTTTTATTTTTTAATCATATGAAGATAAATTGCAATTAAAGTGGCATGAAATCCAAGAACAATGTTTGAATGTAATTTGCAAAAGTTACAAGAAGACAAACTTGAATTGGTGGATTTCTAAAATTGTGCTAAAAATCCTATGTTCAAATTTTGAACATTGTGCAAGAAGCATCTACTTATTTTTGGGATGAGACTTTTGAAAACATATTCAGAATTAGGTAATCCTATTTTATTAGGTGAAGTTAAATTATTAGACATCCTAAATTGCAAGTAGAAAGATTGAATATATTTATATTTTCAAAAAATTTGATTACCAAGGTGATATGATTGCATGTTTCTTTTTCAACTTTTTCAATGGTTTTAGAAACTACAATTGATTATGAATATCACATTCATGATTGCTAAGATTGGGTTCCTAAAAACCATTGCCACAATATAATGCATAATTGTGAAGTATGTGTAACACACTTTCAATTATTGAAACTCGAGAAGAAGAAGATTACAACCCATGATACTAGCCCATCTTTTTTTGTAGCACTTACAAATCAATGAAGAATCTAATTTAGAAGAGATGAAATCAATTAATGAGGCTCAAATGTAAAAACTTACCCTCGTTAAGGGCAAAATGCAATGCTCAATTTTGAAGTCTAAAACTTCAATTGTAATTATATTTTGGCATAATTGGAATCAAATTCTAAACAACTGAGGGTAAGAGGAATACACTAATATGTTCTTTAAGATCCTATAGTGGAATATTATATATTAAATATGATGTTTATTTATAGAAATATTATACTAGTCATTTGGTAAAAATGTCAATTTCAATGGCATTATTTTTCGTGATTGCATTCAAGGCTACTAAAATTAAAAACTATTTGAAAGTTTGTACCAATTTCAATTTTTAAAAATTGCCAAAAAAGATTCACCATATTTAAGAAGCCTTCGAATATACAATAAACTTTTGAAAAATGTGAGAGTAGCTTTAATTGGGTTGGGTTTCATAATGGCTTTGGAGTGTCTTAGCTTAATGATGACAATAAGCTCATGTACTTTGGTGTGTAAAACTACTAAAGAATGTGACCATTTCATGGTCTTAACATTGTGGTTATTTATAAACATATTGTATCCATTTTAGATGAATTAGATGACCATTACAAATTCACATTTTGTTAATTGGGGGAGGGAATTGTGGCACTTATAAACTTTAGACGCTTGCTTACTTCAAAAATTTGTAACTAATTCATAATTTGTAGGTGCATTTATAATAGAATGAGCCAACCTAATTGTAACTAATTCTTAATTTTTTGAATTATAATTTTTTTTAGTGAATTTCAATAAAATAGAAAAATAGAAAAATAAATGTAACCAATGCTTAATAAATACAAAAATGTGTAGGTTACAAAGTTTTATTATCTCAAATTGATATAATGTAAAGAACTATTTGCTTAAGCTTCAAAAAGTATGCTTGTTAGGCAGCACCTTTGGCTCATGTTATTGTAAAAAAATATGTATCTTTTTCTAATGTTATCTTGTACACTATTTCATCACATTTGGAATTTTTTTTATACTTCCTTAGTCTTCAAAGGCATATTTGCTAGCATGTGAGCCTAAAATCTTGAATCCATGAGTCTAAGAGCCTAGACTCCTAGATCATAGGTACCTATATTATAAGCACCTTCTATGGTTATTGGATATTTATATTATAGGTCCTTATATTATAGGTACCTATGTTATAAGCACCTTCCATAGTTTTAGGATACTTGTGTTATAAGTACATATGTTACATGCACCTTCAATAGTTGTAGAGTACTTACTTACACTTAGGTTCAAGGCTCATAAGCTTAGCATTGTTGTCTTAACCCCTAAAAGACCGTTTGTCCTCTCGGAGGACAATTTGGGTTCAAGTAGGTTCCTATTGTCTCAATTTGTAGTGAATGTTTTTGAGATTTTTTGAGATTGTGGAGTTCGCTAAGAGCTTTGTGAATATATAATTTTTGTTTTAATTGGTGCCCAAGAGAAAAAGTTATGGCACAATAATCCAAAAACAAAAGTCAATGGGCAACACAAAAAAATCAAAATAAATCAATTTTTTTCCTTAAAATCTTGTATTTTTGTCTACATTTGAAGCTTTGATTCATTCCATTTGGACTAGTTATGAGAAAGTTATGGACAATCTTAGTTTTTCGGGCAATCTAAGCATCTTCTTGAAAAAATAACTTATAGGATTCATTTGTGATGCATTTTTTACAATTTTCCAAAAAAATTGTTAGATAAGATTAGATTTGCTTTCTAAAACAATCTCACCGTTGGGATTATTGTATGTCAATTCCATCTTAAAGTTATTGCATGATATGTAGTTTTCTTCTAAACTTTTAGTATATAGATTGTTTCTTACAACATTACAACCATTGGAATTGACATTTTTCAATTCTATAACTAAATTCTTAACAAGTTTGTATTTTGAATCATTCTCTATTTTTTTCTATTTACTACTTTTTTCCTACATGTTGTACAATTCCAAATGATTTGAAAATTTTCACGTATATTGCCAACTTGCCTTGAAGAATGAATCCAAGGAAGTACCACCATTTTTTCATACAAATATGACCTTGTAAAGTGCAATTGCATAGTCTTTGTAGAGCCCAAAAAAGAATTTTTGTAATAATTATCTTTTGTAACGCTAATATCTTACAATCTACATGGTGGAATTTTTAAAATTTTTTGCACATCTCTTCAATCTAGATTACTACAAGATCCTATGGTTTCATGTGTCCTAAAAATTATATTTAAAAAAAATTGGATACTTGTACTAAAAATGGTAGTTTTTGAGCGTTTTTGGTGATAACATAGTCAAGGACCTTTAGGGGTTAAATGAGAAAGAATGGCAACAATAGTCTAGCATATCATAGTACCATTCATGCACCATCTCTAAAGGAAGGGTTCTAAAATTGTTTTGGAGATGCTTGTAGAAAGAAAGACATTTATATGGATGTTTTTTACAATACATATCTTTTGAAGGTATTCTAAAATTGTTTTGGCAATGCTTATTGAAAGAAAGAAAGATATTTGTATGGATGTTTCCTACAATACATATCTATGCAATTGAATTAAAAAATATCATCACTAATGTCTTTCAATCAATTATCATATAAAATCATGAATATTAAATGAAACAATTAACCAAAAATGGAATTTTGCTTTTTTGAAATTAAAATTTGGTGTCTTTTATTTGGATTGTATAAGAATCAAATGTTAAATATGTAAGACAAAACATGCCAAGTGTATTCTATATTATAAAAAATTCTTTGAAATGTATTCTATATTATAGAAAATTCTTTGAATGTCATAATAAGTAATCTGTAAAATTATTAAACCCAATTGTACTTTAAATTGGTTTGTGTGAACTTTTGTCCCAAATCATAAACTCATGGCTTATAACTTAAGGTGTTCCAAATTATAAACACATAAACTCATGGCTTATAATTTAAGGTGTTCCAAATTATAAACACATAAACTCATGGCTTATAACTTAAGGTGTTCCAAATTATAAACACATAAACTCATGGCTTATAACTTAAGGTGTTCCAAATTATAAACACATAAACTCATGGCTTATAACTTAAGGTGTTCCAAATTATAAACACATTGCTTAATTTAAAGTAGACCAATTCAATTTTGGCCCCTATTTTTGGCCCTTTTTCCATTGAAAAAATTGTCTTCTACTTTTGGCACTTATGTCTCCTACTTTTGGCTAACTTATGCCTTCTAATTTTGGTTAACTTATGTCCCCTATTTTGGCTAATTTAAAATAGACCATACCAATTTGGCCTCTATTTTTGGCCCTCATTCTATTTAGATAAACATTCAAATTTGTTCATTTTGCCCCCAATCATAAGTACTCTAATTTTGTTTAGAAAAACATTTAAATATGTTCATTTTTGCTCCCAATCATAAATACATTGCTTAATTTTTAGGTGGATATGCCCAATTCTATTTACTATACAATTTTATCCCCTACTTTTGGTCCCAAATTGCCCAATTTTGTTTACTACCTAATTTTGTTTCCTACTTTTGGTCCCAAATTACCCAATTCTATTCACTATCTAACTTTGTCCCCTATTTTTGGGGCCAATTTTCAATTTTGTTTACTACCCAATTTTGTCTCCTATTTTTGGTCCCAAATTGCTTGATTCTATTCACTACCCAATTTCGTCCCCTATTTTTGAGGCCAAATTTAATTTTGTTCACTATCCAATTTAGTCCCCTATTTTTGGGGCCAAATTTAATTCTACCCCCCTTAACTTACTTTTGGCCCCAAACTTAATTATCCTAACCTACTTTTGGCCCCCTACTTTTGGCCCCCTACTTAATTATGTCCCCTATTCTAGGCTCCAAACTTCAATGTCCCCTACTTTTGGTCCCAAAACTTAATTTTGGCCCCTACTTAATTTTGTCCCCTCCAATTCTATTCACTATCCAATTTTGGTCCCTATTTTTGGACCCATTGTCCAATGTTTCCTACCCAATTTTGTTCACTAACCAATTTTAGCCCCTATTTTTGGTCCCAAACTTAAAGTGGAGTTCACTATCTAATTCCGTTCCCCCTACTTTTAGACCCAATTTTGTCTAGAAAAACATCCAAATCTATTCATTTTTGTCTCAAATCATAAACACTACTTGATTCCATCCCTCTATTCTTAATTTCATTATGCCCTTCATTTTGTCCCTCATTTTATTCCAAAAAATATTCAAATCTATTCCAAATAATTCATAGCAAATTCATACTTTGTCAAAAAAAAAACTATAATTTCAATTGTGCTCACTATTTCTCCAACTTCTCTTTATGTGAGAAAAAATATAAAAAAATTCAGGAATGGCATGAGGCCAAACTCCTAATTTTGACCATAGGCAATGGACTGTTTTACCTTATGTGCCCCCTTGGAGTTGGCCCCAAGATACTCAGATTGCAAATCAGGGTGGTCATAGGCTTGTCTACCTTAGGTGTGGTGATCAATGCTCTCTCTGTTTTTTCTTTTTCTTTTTTTCTTTTCCTTTTCTTTTTTCTTTTTCTTTTCTCTTCTTTTTCCAAATTCCATTTTGACATGACGGCGACATTGAACAGACAGCGTCTCGTGATCTCCATTGAAACCGACCGACTGCGCTGACGGCGTTCGCAATTCCCACCAGCCCTCCGTCCCATCGCCAGAAGTCCAGAACAGAGCGGCCCATCCGTCCCTTCCGTCTCCTTCTTTCAAGTTTCAATCTCGGCTTCCCGCCATGCCCTAATAAATTTAATTAGGATGTATAACACTGATGATGTTTGCATTCCCCTGTCCATATCCATGCAGATGGGATCCAATCACAAGGGGAAGCGAAGAAGAAGAAGACGAAGACGGCGCCGGCGATGGCCCATCCCGCTCAACTCTCGATGCATTCAAATCAATGCCCTCCTTTATGACGACGCTCGACGCAGTTCCAATCCCTATGTCCTTGATGAGGGTCCTTGGAGAGAGAGAGAGAGAACCAGGACAAGTGTAAATAGATTTATTAACTCCGCCGGGGTTTTATGTTCAGTAAAAACTGACCTGCCTGGGGTGATGGAAATTGCCAGGCGCAACTGGCTTGCGTGGTTTCTACGGTAAACGATCTGCACGAAGAATCTCCTGCAACATTGGCAGAGGTCAAGAGAAGCGAGAGGGATGTGCTGACCGTGAGAGAGCGAGGGTAGACTGTGGAAATGTGTGTGTGGGGGAAGCTGATTGATTAGGAGTTGGGTGGGATGGTTGGAGGGTTTTAGGGGAAGATGGGAGTCGGTTTGGCTCCCCGGGATTCCATGCGTTAGTGGGTTTTGCAGAATTTGGCTGGAGTGCAGAATTTGACTCGATTGTTCGGTAGAGACTGTGGCCATGTCCAAGCGGCAGCGTTTCTTTGTGGAGCTTGTGCAGGATCAGGTCACCATGGTTTCTTGGAAGCAGTTGGTGGCAGATGGAGAGCGAATTCCGACTTCGGAGATAACTGCGCCGTCGACTACTTTTCCTGCGAAGACGGTGGTCCCAGACTTGAATCGTGCCACCATTCCCAACAATTCGAACCCGTCCGAGTCGAATCCACTGGTGAGGATTTATTTCTGCCTGCACTTCAATTAGGATGTATTTCAATTTCCCTCATGTGACAAGCTCTTTTCTCTCTCTCTGCAATGGATTGAAACGATGGTTTCGAAATGGTGACATCGGTTCGACACTTTTGCAATGGTTCTTGGATGTTGCTGCAACGGTGGTTGGATTAGGTGAGTCTCATTGCCAAACCTTTGCGTAATTGGCGAGAAAAGTCTTGCAAGTAATGAGAGGTCGCGATGCGCTTCGCCATTAATGTATATATTGGGAGTTTGGAGCTGGATAATTAATCCCCCCTGACGTAGGCTACTGAATACATCCATTCCTTTGAGCAGAAATCACGAGGGAAATTGAAGTTGTCTCTTTCGAATTCCGCCAAGACGATCACCACGAAACCTGCCGAGCAGAAACCAAGTCTGGACGACAGAACCTTGATCAAATATACTTCCCGTGTACCCAAGTTAGCCACTCAGATTCAACCTAAACCCAACGAGAAGAGGATCGTGGAGGCCAAGTTGGAATTCGGCCAACAGCATGATTCAGTGGCGATGAAATTGGCAGGGCCTAAGGGCAAGGTGCATCGATCGATGCCGGGAAAGACGAGCTGCCGCACCAAGAAGAAGACCCAAGCTTGCTTTTGCTGCTCCAAAAAGGATCCCGGGACCCAAACATGAGCAGGAATTTGAAGCTCTTCCTCCTCCTGGGTGCAAGTATTGCGCATTTTTGACTGGAATTTGAATTAGTCCTGTGGCGGTCTCTTAAACTGAGTGGCACTGTAAAAAGAATCCCCGCAACTGGAGGCGTAATTACATTGGTTGTATCGGAAACTCACCGAGTTTGCTTCAATTTTTTGACACTGATGGTGAGGTCGCTTGCTTGCTGCAACATTTCCTAGTTGGGAAACAGTAATGGTTGCGGGTGCTCATTCAGATACCGTATTCGTTCCAGTTTGCTTTGTCCATTGTTGACCTAACTCAGTGGCAATTTCCATGAATGATTGCAATGGGCCTTTCTTGCTAGTTCAACCCTAAACCTTTTAAAAAGGATTGAGCAGTGTACTGTACAGTTGGGTGGTCCAGTTAATCTTACAAACTGTCTACTGTGACATTCAATTTTTTTTTTTTGCATAATTTAGAATACATTTGACATTTTTTGTCTTGTATATATAATTAACATTCAATCCCAATCAAGCTTACTAATTTTTTATATAAAAAAAACAAAACTCCATTTTTGATAAATTATTTCATTTAATATTCATGATAATTGAATGAAAAATAATTTTAATGAAGTCTTTTTAAGTTATATTACATGGATAGGTGTGAAACATTGATATGCACATATTTCCTTAACAAGAATCTCCAAAAAGTTTTACAATTCCTTCTATAGAGATTTTCATCTTTTCTTTATTAAGCATCTCCCCAAAAGTATGAGATTACCATCTTTCCTTTGACAAAAATTTCCAAAAAGATTTGTAAATCCTTCTATAGAGATTTCCATCTTTCCTTCAAGAAGCATCTCCAAAAAGTTTCATAATTCCCTTTGTAGAAATTTCAATGTTGGGTGACTTTCAAATTTTGTAAATTAGATATATTTTTTATTATAATTAAATTTTTCTATTTTGATTTTCACATTGTAACTAATTTTGTACATTTGAGCATGATGGTCAAACTTCTTTGCCAAAATTTGGTTAAAACATAGAAATATTTATTTTACAAAATTTGAGTACTATCATCCCAATATTGAAATCTTCATAGAGGGAAATTAGGGCACTGTCACTATAACATTGAAATCTCAATAAAAGAAATTTTAAAATACTTTTGGACATGCTTGTTGAAGGAAAGATGTGCATATGGATGTTTCTTACATATCTATGGATGTGTTCATCAACAATGTTTCTTAATCAATTATTGCACCCGTAGGGTAAGGTTGGCACATTATTTAATTAAAGTTCCCAAGGTAGCTTGGACACTTTAAAATTCAATCATGCTATTAAATAAATACTACTAAAATCATAAGTCCCTCTATAATATCACAAATGCTACCCTTAATACTAGGGGCTCGTGCTTGCTATGCTACGCATTCATTGTATCACATATTAGTAAAAATTTGATATATTTGAATAGAATGCATGATAATGATTTTGACAAGTCTTTAAAATATTTTTTAAAATTATTTTATAAAAATATTTCCAATCATGCATACATAGAAATCATATTTTTACACAATGTGATATTACTGAAATAGAGTACTAGTTCACAATCACCTCTGTAATATCACTTTTTACAAAGGGTGATATTATAAAAATAATATAGTTGTTGCAATTGAGGTGATGTTACAGAGGATCCATAGGATGATATTATAGAGGTAGCAATTCCATTGCTTTTCTTGGCTCTATATTTCTTTTGCATTTCTATGATTTTGTGCTTTTGTGAGCTCTGAGCTTCTGATTTCAATTTTCTATTGCTACTACCAAATGATTTGAGAAATTTATTAGATTGAACGGATTTTGGATTTCACAACAATTAAATTGTTCACAAAACTTTTGAGATTTACAAGTTTTTCCTTTAAATTCTTCTATTTGGGTTGCCATTGTTTGTAACAATGGAGTCAAATTTCTAATGCATTCTAATGTATATGTATCTTTTACCGTATTCATCATTGCATGTATTTCATTCATCATTCATTAAATTTCTATTGTTTATTTCAATATATGCTTATTTATTAAAAAAATTATATGAAGATTTTAGTAATTTTTATCTGAAGATTTATTGAAATTCTTGCTTTGCATTCTATCTAATACATAAAAATTCTAATGAAATTCTAGTATTATATTGAAAAATTCAAAATATAAGGCACAAAGTACTATGCTCCAAAAGACACTTATTATGAGCAATTAAGTGTTGAGGAAGACAAGTGCTTTATACAAATTGGATGGTAGGAGGTAAAACAATCCATATGGGATATGTATATGTAAATGGTTAGGATTAGTAAGAGCTCATTCTTCAAATTATCTCATATCCTTGAGAGGTCATGATAGACAATGGATTTTATTATAAAAACAACCTCTCCACCTTCCATTTTCAATAACTGTCAATCTATAATTTTCTTCACTTTGTCATCATAAACTTACTTGATGATAGATGGACTTTAGATATTGTGATTTATATTGGAAATTTAAATTTTTTCAACAACTTGGTCATTTAATTCTTGTTGAATTTGGCAATTTCTCTTTTTCAATTTATTTATTATTTGGCATTTTGAAAAATAATTATTTTCCATCGATCATGGCTTGTGAGTATGATATTGTATATGTAAACAATTCACAAAAATGGAGTTTTGGTTTTTTGAAATAGATATTTAGTAAGCTTGATTGAAATTGTATAAGAATTGAATGCCAATTATAGTATACAAGACAAAATATCCCAAATGAATTCTATATTATGCAAAAAAAACTTGAATGACAAAATAGGCAATTTGTAAGATTATTGCATAGAAATGCAAAAGAAGTATAAAGCCAAGAAAAACAATGGAATTGCTACCTCTATAATTGGAATGGATTGTACAATGTACAGACAAAAAGATTTATACATCTCTTTGTTTCCCATGCAACACCTTGTTTTCCTTGCAAATGCCTCATTTTTGAATGCAACCTTTTGCAATTCTTATACAATTTTTGCATAATTGCAATCTTGCGTATTCTTGATAATGAAAACCAAATTTAAAATTTACAAAAAGAAAAACTCTTTTTTCGATGAATTTTTTACAAAAAAGTTTCATGATATTACATGATAATTGATTGAGAACCATCAATGATGTATTTTCAAAATTCAATTGCAACTACATATTGGAATTATCCATAAACACATATTTCCTTTCAAAAAAATTGCAAGAAAATTTAGAATTTATGTTGTAGAGAGTTCAATGTCAAAGGTGTCTCATACCCCAATTCTATGAAATAGACTTCTATATATCTTGTAACTAGATTTCAATAAACTTATCATACCATTGTACTTAAAGGTAAAATTACTAGTGGTAGTGTGAGGGTCAAATATTAAAATCTAGTTGCAATACATAGACATTTATTTTATAGTATTTGGACACAAGAGACTTCAACATTGAACTCTCTATAGTGTGAATTTTGAAAATTTCTTGCAATTTTTTCTAAATAAAAATTGCACTTATGAACAATTTCAACATGTACGTGTAAAAATTCATCATTGACACCTCTCAATCAATTATCATAATGTAATATCTTGAAATTTGATCTGATTTTTTCCAAAAATAGAATTTTATTTTTTTGAAGTTGAAATTTGGTATATATAATTAGAACCACATAGGCAAGGAATGATGCAAGAATTGCATAAAAATTCTAAAAGATTGTAATTACTTAATAATGGGGGCGTTTAAGTAGGAACAAAGGGGTGTGCAAATGTTTTTGTTAAGGTACTCTACATAATAGTGTACATTTTTATTCTTGAAATGTATCCAATGGAAGCATAATGTAAAAATGGAATTTGAGTGGTATTCCTTTTTACCTTAGAGCTTGCATTGATTGGGTTAATAAGAGAATAATAAACTAGAGGCAAGTTCACTGATTTTGACCATGTTATAAGGTTTTTTTATTTTATTTTTAATAACATATAGAAAACCATTGTAGTATGTTGCAAGATTTTGACCTTGTTGCAAAAATTGTCTCATCTATATTCTTGCTTTTGAAACCTTCTAAATATGACAACCTTGATTGATTTTGATTACACCTACATTCAATAAAATGTCTCATGTAAATCTTACTTTTAAAACCTTTCAAATATAAGAGCCTTGATTGATTTTGAAAACACTTAATAATAAAGTTAAGAGGATATAAAATTCTTTTTTTTTTGAAGTAGTATTCAAAGCCATGGTTCCAAAGGCCTTGAGCTTAGTGTATATGTTAGCCATGCCCTCAAGTTGCATTAAGATTTGGATCTTAGTGCTTCAAGACATCCTTGTCAATATTTTACAATGATAGACACAATAGGATGGCATTGAAAAGTAGGCTCTTCTTGTTTACTTAACCCCTAAAGACCCAAAGTCCCTACGGGTGACTCTTAGAATTTTGGGTAGGCTCATGTGATCTCAATTTTTGAAATGATTTTTTAAAAAAGTTTTTTGAAAATAGGAAATCAAATTAGCTTTGTGGGAATATAACTTTTATTTCAATTGGTGCCCGGAAACAAAAGTTATGCCACTATGAGGACAAAAAGCAACTCAAGAGATAACCCCAAAAAATCACAAAAAATTGAATTTTTAAATTTTTTTCAAAGATTAAATTTTTATCTAAATTTGAAGCTTTGATTCATTCTATTTGGACTAGTGATGAGAAAGTTATGGACAATCTTCTTTTTTCGGGCAATCTAAGCATCTTCTTGAAAAAATAACTTATAAACTTCACTTTTGAATGCAATTTTAACAATTTTTATAAAAAAATTGTTAGGCAAGCTTAAGTTCTCTTGTTAGAAATATCTCACCATTGGAATTATTTTGTTTCAATTCCATCTTATATCTATTAATAGTTTGGTTATCCCTTCAATCTTGAACCTACTTCTACTTAACAATTTTTTAATGAGTGAAAATTAATTGTTTTTTTGTTGAATTTTTTTTTTAAGATTCTCAACTGAAGTCTTCACCACAAAAAATAGAAAATCAAAATCCACAGTGTAAAAACTTTAAGCTAAGAAGAAAACCTGATTCCACAATAAAACATTATACAATGCCACGCACTCTCTAAATGATACTCTTTTTGTCCCCAAATGATCTTGGTCCACACATAGTCTTGGTCCCTTACAAACTACCCACAAAATGACACCTCACACTCAACAATTAAGTACCAATTGATGCTCCTTGAAAATGCCTTTAAAATTTCACTTTTCAATACTCCAAAATTGCACTTTAAAAAGCGTCCAAAAACTAATCATTTTTAAGACACTAGGAGTGCATTGAATTCTACTTACAATGTAAAACAAGTTTTTAAAATGTTATTTAGCCTTATTGCGGAACGTTTAGTCCCAGAGGAAGATCATTTTGGCACAAAGGGAATAATTTATTTTACAAATGATATGGCATAATTACAAGAAATATTATGATTGAATCACGTACATGCCCACCTTACTATTGTTTTAAAACTCTCTTAATACATATTGTGCACTAAGGGAGTATGCAATAAGAGAGGTTCTACTTGTATTAGGATTATGATGTTTTTATAAAGATCACAAATTTTATTTGGTGCCAATTTCATTATTTTCAACCTCTTTGGAATTAAAACATCTGAATCAAACAAAACACTTATAGTGTAGAAGTTCATTATATTTGTTAACATCTATACGTCAAGCTTATTAATATTCTACTTAATTGTCTTCAAGTGTGCATAGATCCCATACAAAATTGATTTAATATTTAATATTTAATATTAGTTTATTTTCTATTTTTTCTATAAATAGAAAAAATTTAATTAAAAATTTGAATTATCAAGTTTTATAGCATTTATTGCCAAATACATAGTATAAAGAAGCACATTATAAATATTATATAAATAATCTACCTTTGGCTAGAATCTTGAGCCAAGTACTAAAGTTTCATAATAAATATGTATTTTGTGAACTTAAAATTGCAATAAGTCACATGATATTTAAGTTCTAATAAATTTAAAATAAACTTTCTAAACTTCTATTTCAAATTTGAATAAGTAGATTTGGACATTTAACAAAGGAGTTAGATTTTGTTAAAGTTGGACTTTGATCTTTACAAATTTTGCAATTTCATGCCTTAACCCCTCAAGGACCAAGAAGACACCATGTGTCCTCTTCAAATTTTTAATGACAAATTTTGGTAGGATGAAACAAATCTCAATATTTTACAAATTAGGATCTTGTAGAGTAACAAATTTACATACTTGTTGCAATTTATGATTTTTAAAATTTCAATGTGAGAAGTATTTAAAAATTTATTTTAAAAATGTAGTCCAATAGAAAAAAGAAGCTAGCATAATGTTTTTCCAATGAAAAGGATAGTAGGGATGGAAAAAAAACATTTTTTTTGAACATTTTTAATCTTTACTCTACACAAACAAACTAGATTTGAATTTTTTTTTCAAATTTTTATTTTTCAATATAAAAAATACAATGTTCAATTTGGTTTGATTAAGAATACAAAATAATTAGAATGATTACAGATTTTTTTGAAGATGTTCCAAACAATACGCTAATAATATTAATTGTTAAATTTCAAAAATCAATATACATATAAAATTTTGAATTTTTTGTAGAATCCAATTTTGTCAATTTTGACTTTTGTGTTCCTTCTATTTGAAAATGTGTACAATTTTTAGAGAGTTTTTTTATTCCAGTTTTTTATAAATTAAAAATAACTAAATTTGCCTAAAATTTCAATACAATTTTTTGGGATTGAGGTTGGGATAAAAAAAACATTATTCATCTTCTTATAATTTTTCTTCTCCAAAAGCTGCGTTTTTTGTATGTAAAGTTGATCATTCAAAATGATTATAATCTGAAAATCCAAGGGTCAATATTTTGTACAATTAATTCTACATATGTAAACTAGAAAAAATAGCCTTTACTTTTGAATGAGTAATATTAAACATTTCAAGTACATTCATATGCAAAAATATCAAAGTGGGAAAATTCATTGAAAATCTCCATTGTCAAAAATTGTTGGTCCTTGAGGGGTTAAGAAGACATTTGTGTTTTTATCTATACTTGAAATGAGTTTGTTTTGTTTTGTTTTATTTGTTTGTTTTATTTGTTACAATGAGATCTCCAAAATCATGAATCTTCCTAGTCGCAATCTTTAGACTATTAGAAAGCCCAGATGAGAAGGGATAAATAGACTTTGTTTCATGGCATTCTGACTAACGGTAAAAAAGATATTGAATTTTTAATTTTTTATGAATTTAAAAAATTAAAAAATATTTTAATTTTAATTTTATTACATTGTGGCAATTGCATCACTGTATGGGGATATATTAGTATCTTATATCCATCCATTAAGTTAGGTTGTTTTGTTTGTTTGTTATAGTGAAATCTTCTTGATCATGTATCCCCATGTGTGTGTTTGGTACCATTGGAAAGCTCTTAGTGAGGAGAGGTGCATGGACTTTGTATTATGACATTTGAACTTATGGTTGAAAAGATATTGAATTTTGAAGTTTTGATGGATTAAAAAATTAGAAAATTACTTTTATTTTTTATTTTGATTGTGGCAATGCCATAGGTCATACTAGTATACCTTAAGTTAGGCTATTTGTTTGTTTTGTTTGTTGCGGTGAGATCTCCTAGACTGTGTCCCCTAGTTATGTTCTTGGTACCATCAGAAAGCCCTCTAAGAGGAGGAGTGCATAGGCTTTGTTTTATGGTGTTCCAATTTACAATGTAAGAGCTATTGATTTCTGAAGTTTTTAGAAATTAGAAAATTACTTGTATTTTTATTTTGGTTGTGGCAATAGCACAAGACATGCTAGTCTACTAGTGTACAGTCATAATAAAAGTAAAATTACTTTTTAATTTTTTAATTCAAAAATAAAAATATAATTTCCACACTATAGGTCTAAATACCATGAGACAAAGTTGTGCACCCCTCTTCATTGAGGGCTATCTGTTGGTATGAAGAACGTGATTAGGGGACATATGGTTCTTAAGATCTTGATATAACAAACAAAACGAACAACCTACTTAATGTATGGACTAGTGTGTCTTGTGCTATAGCCAAAATAAAAGTAAAAAATAATTTTCAAATATCTTGATTCATTAAAACTTTGAAACTCAATAATTTTTACACAATACTATGAGAAGTTGCATTGTTGGTACAAATAGAAAACTTTATGCACAAGTGAGTGCAAAGACATTATTTTCTACTGTTTGGATATGATGTGTGGAAATTATATTCTTTCCAAAATAAAAGATAATTTAATTAAATTTTCTAATTAAAAAAAATTCTTGCCAAGCAAAAGTTATGATTTTTTCAAAATAAAAGGTAATTTATTTGAATTTTTGAACTCATAAAAACCTTGAAATTCCATAATTTTCACACCATAGGTCCAAATGCTATAAAAAAAAATTTGTACACCCCTCTTTGTGAAGAGCTTTCGAGTGTTACTAAGAGCGCCACCGAATGCCTCATGTTTCTTAAATCTTAGTGTATCAAATGAAATAAACAAAACAAAACAAATAACCTATCCTAAGGTGTTGTAGTGTGCCTTGTGTTATTGCTACAATTAAATTAAAAATAAAAACATTTTCTAATTTTCTAATTATAATAATCTTTTAGTTTTTTAATTTGTAAATTTTCTTCAATAGCATTTATAAATAAAGGAATGCAATTGTTCCAAAATAAAAGATAATTTAATTCAACTTTTCAATTTTAAAAGATCTATAATTTTGATATTGTAGGTCCAAATGCTATGAAACTAGCGTGAATAGAAAGCTTTTTGCATGAAGGGGGCCAAGGGCTTTGTTTCATGTTGTTTGAACATGGGGTGTGGAGATATAATTTTTCCAAAATAAAAAATAATTAAATTGAATTTTCAAATTCATAAAAAACTTCAAAATTCAATAACTTTCACACCTTAAGTTCAACCTCTATGAAACGAAGTCCTTGCACCCGTCTTTGCCAAGAGCTTTCGAGTAGTACTAAGAATGCCACATAAGGCCTCATGGCTTAGCATATCAAACAAACCCAAATAAACCAACAACCTAACTTAAGGTACAGATTAGTGTACTTTGTACTTTGTGCCAGTGCTACAGCCAAAACAAAAGTAAAAGTAATTTTCTAATTTTTTAATTCATTAATAAAACTTTGAAATTCAATAACTTTCATGATGTAGTGTGAAAAGTTGTGTTCTTCGTACAAATAGAAAGCTTTGTGCATGTAGAGGTGCAAGGGCTTTGTTTCATGGCGTTTAGACATGCTATGTGAAAGTTATGGTTGTTTCAATATAAAAGATAATTTAATTCAATTTTATAATTAAAAAATCCATAACTTTTATATTGTAGGTCCAAACACCACAAAACTAGCAAAAATAGAAAACCTTATGGGCAAATAGAGAACTTTATGTCTTGTGATGTTTGGACCTACGATTTGAAAGTTGTGATTTTTCCAAAATGAAAGGTAATTTACTTTGATTTTTGAATTCACAAAAAACTTAAAATTCCATAACTTTTACACAATAGGTCCAATCACCTCAAAACAAAGTTCTTGGTATCCCTCTTTGCCAAGAACTTTCAAGAGGTACCAAGAATGTCATTGATGCCTCATGGTTTCTTAGATCTGAGCATATCAAATAAAATGAACAAAACAAACAACCTAACTTAAGGTTTCGATAGACTAGTGTGTCATATGCCACTGCCACATCCAAAATAAAAGTAAAAATAATTTTCTAATTTTCTAATTCATTAAAAATTTAAGTTAACTTTTTCTATATTAGTATTTAAATACTATATATTTTTTGTAGAATAATTAAAAATCATTTTTCTACACATGTTTTAATTTTTCATATTTACTTATATAAGTTTTATAAAATTTTAGTAGTAAATTTTTATTTGGACAAAGTAAAATTTATAATATTTTTTTAGAAATATATTGCCATGACAATGTTAATAATTTTATGTGGCTTAAAAAGAACTCAAGACCGACAAGCAAATTTGGAGCCAAAAGAAATGTATTGTTGTATTTGTTCTGATATCATATCAGGTTGGCAATACACATCTAAGTGTGTACATTCTTATTGTGAAAAATGTATTTTAGAGTGGTTCATAAGCCGATTAGAATTAGGCCAATCAATAAAAACATGCCCATGCCCATTATGTAGAAGTAATATTAGAGAAGATATTCATGTATTTTCTTCTAAAATTGATAGATATGATATAAAAAACTTGGAAAAAAATGTAATTTTCATGTCTCATCAACATAACATCAATACTTGGGTTGCATTGCAATTGCAATAAGACTTGCTTAGCATATTTTTACCAAAATTTTATTTTGGACCTTTAAGTTATTTTAAATTTGGCTTCTATTTACTTCAATAAGCTCACCAAAATATTTTCATAGCAAAAATTGTGATTATACAAAACTATAGCAATGCAATACACTTCACTTCTATTTTTATGGCTTTTGATGTTTTTATTTTCAAGCTTGACCATATTCACAACTTTTGATTGAAACTAAAGTACATTTTGCACTTGATATAGTTTTTGGATTGTGGAGAAGAACTATTTTAAATTTATTTAATAAAAAATACTTATTATCTTGCAAAGAAGTTTCAAGCTGTTGATGCAAGACTAATACTATGCTTTAGTTCTATCACTACTAGAAAATTTAGTTTTTCTGTTGTTTTGGTCGTGTTGATCCGGTCAAAATTTGACAAAAATTTGTTGATTTTAACAGATTTTTGTCAAATTTTGACCGGATCAACACGACCAAAACAACAGAAAAACTAAATTTTCTAGTAGTGTATAAATTCAATATCAATTTTCAATCTATGTTCAACATAATATTTCTAATCTTCAAAATTCTAATTTAGCTTATATGATGGGAAAACTCTTTTCAGACATTAATTTTTGAAAATATATATTAGTTGTTTTCATTTAATGAATAGTCCTAAAATCAAAATAATAAATCACATCTTCAATCAAAATCTTAAACATTATGCATTTAAAATCAACATCAACAAGAATTGTCGTTTAACCTCTAAAGGACCAAAGGAGCAAATGGTATTTTTTTGGCAACATAGTAATTTTGGGTGCTCACAATAAATGGAATTTTCACTTTTATCCATAGAAATTTTCATACAATATGTGGTAAAGGAATAGCTTTAAGGCACAATAATTAGAGGAGATTTGAGGCCTCCAAAAGACTATTTTGGGATTATTCCCCTTCATTATAATTAAAAATAATTATTTGACATGGATGTTTCCTGACCATATCAAACTATTGATTTGGTGTTGATTTTGGCATTGTTCCCACATTTCCCATAGTGAAGGAACTTACAATCTTCTAGAGGCCTCAAAAATCTTCTAATGTATATGATACGTAATTTTCATTGTTCACTATGTAATCTAGGTAGTTGAAATATTTTCTTAAAGATTATTTTTTTTAAAATAAAAATTTAAAATTGGTTTTCTAAATTTATATATATGTAAGAGACTTTGAGTCATTTTATTTTGATGAATGAGATGAAAGCTATGAAGAGAGTTTTAGTTTGAGGGTAGTTATGGAATCTCTATAGTACAATAAACTTTGAAGCCCTTCATGTAATTGAATAATGAATATTTTTGAAAAGAAATATAAGCATTGGGTGTAGATTTTTTATAACAACATTACAACGTTACAACCATTGGGATTGGCATCTTTCAATTCCATAACTAAATTCTTAATAATTTAATATTTTATTTTAAACCATATTCTATTTCTTTCTACTTACTATTTTTTTCAAGCATGAATATAAAATATGTTTTGTTTGAAATTTTTTATAGGTATTTGAAATCTAACCATTTGGGAAGAAATAAAAATGTTTCTATTTTAAATTCAAGTGACTTGATCTCGTAATTAGTAAGGTTTCTTATTTTGAAATTTTAGGAGGGTGTACTTTTACAAGTTAAGTAAAGGATCCTATGTTTGAATTTGCTAATGAATAAATATAGATAATGATTTTAGCCTTACTTTGGATTTGAGTATTTGAAGCATTTTTGAGCATAAAAACATTGAAAACCTTTAGGAGTTAAATAATGTGTATTTTTGCAATACTTCAAATGCATAGGGCAAATGAATGTGATTTTGTTAGAAGATGGTTTAAACCTTTAGTACAAGTTCGGCGTTGACCACCGTGGGCAATGTTGTTCCCAAGTGCAGGACTGCAATTTCGAAGGTGACTGGAGTTCATCAAAAATCACAGAAAATGTTGTCCATGTAGCCCCAAAGGTATATCAGTATTGCAAATTTTTAGTGCAAAGAAATATATAGAGATTCGGTACATGTTGAGCTTGCAATGCATGGTATGCCACGAGCGAACTAGAAAGGGGCAACTCGGAAAATATTTCGTGTCTTCTGTGCATCTTTCTAGTACAGTAACACATCATTACGATTGTACTGCCCTATTGCCCAGTCATGAAATTAGTCGCTGCCCTCTACTAATGAGCCTAAATTGTTGACGCTTGTAACATGTACTTCACATGTCACGTGTCAACTGAATGGAATTCCAAAGCGTCTAGAATGTGATCGGAGGAATGTTTTGAGTAAGAGATATACCTTAGGGTTTTTTTTTCTGGCGATTTGTTGCTAGACTGCACTATCGTGGCAGACACACAATGGTTTAAATTTAGAGGGATTGTCTCCCATTTCCTGCATGATGTACTGTTCCATGCAAAAAAAAAACCCTGATATACCTGTGCACTTGCCATGGATGAACTTTAGAATTTCATTTCCATTGTGACTGTCTCTGCACTTCTATGTCAAATTTGTTTTTGGAATGTACAGACATGAATTGCGCAGACATGACACTTCTGATTTTACAATACTTCGCTTACATCTCATATTCACAATAAATTCTATACAGAAACACCCCAATGGAGTGCTCAACCCACTCACTGAACTGACTGAAGGAGGTAGCCTGCGTGCATTGAAGCATGCAACATAAAACACCCTACATTACAAAAATTATTTTGCTACTCCTGAAACGGACGCACTTTTGGTATATACAATACTTCCATACATTAGACAAAAGAAGTTGATAAAATAAGGTGCACTCCATACACAAGGAACATATTGGTATACTGCATTTCATCTCCGTCGAGGAGGCTGATTAGTGAGCCATGTATGACATGTTGCATGAAATCTTTCTACTAAGCCAATATTATAAGACATATATGTACACATTCCCATTTGTACAACTATGAACTGGAAAATTGTGCATCACTGTACCTGATTGATTCCCGTGACAATGTCGACGATGTCCGACTTTGTACTACATTGAAGCCGTTCACCTCCTCAACAGGTAGTGACTTTGTTGAAAACATTCACTAGGGTGCAAGTACACGCCTCCACATTGCGGGCACAACATGTTAGTTCAGATGCTGCCTCTACAGAAGCGGCATTTCCTCTGTTTTGACGAGCGCATGAGTCCTTGAACCTCTAGAACAGATAGATGAAACTACGAAACAACTTCCCTTTGTAAACTCCAAGGTCAGCTAAGTTCATCTGCTAGTTGCAATTGGAACCACAAGTGCGACATTGGGTCCTTCTCGAGCTACTCTAAAACTACCTTGTTTAGAATGTATGAATTCGCGACCGACGTATCCAGCAAGTAGAAAAAAATTTATGCCACCACTTATGGCTCCAACTCTGACTAGAATAGTTACCTTGTAGGTGGTCATGTACATCCACCCCACGCATGAAATTGGAATATGCTTTGTAGACTGGTGAAGTTGTCAAGTCAGTGACAATTCCATTGATGTGTCTAGGAACAGTAGGCCACAATTGCCCATTAAGCGGAACAGGTGGATAGTATGTGGACAGCATAAGAAAAACTTTCCTGTCTACAAAAATGACTGTTGCTATTTCATTTGCTGCATGCATTTTCCAGAGCAAAGTACCTTGCAGCTCCTTCAACAACTCTTTAACGCCCAGCAGTGACTTCGGCAGGTCCATACGATTGCACTGCACTGTTCTATACATATGTGCCACGTGAGCATAGCTCGAGCAAAAGCTTAACCAACATGAAGTAATTGTCAGTACAAACTACATGACCCAGTCTGTGGAGGTTTTACATCAACTGCATAACTACATTGTGTGCAATTTTAGCTTCTCTTGTGGAACCTCCTACCAACGACTCTTTGAAAATAGAGCTCGTGTAAATTTGAAAATCATAAAGGTATTTATGACAGGCGTCAATAAGACACTATACCTTCACTCCCCACTTTGTTGATTTGCGAGGCATGTATTGCCTCACAGGGCAATACATGCCCTTATACATAATCATTGTTTCATCAATTGTGACCTCCTAGTGTAAGCACCAATTGGATCTGAATTTGTACTGCAATTCGATCAATAGCCACCTCATTTTGCGTAGACTGTCAAATTCTTGTTCACTTTCTACCATAGCAGGCATTGTGGCATCAACGACGTAAGGCAACGAGTGATATCCTCGTACCTTCTACTCGTCATGATACTAGATACACTAGGACAATGAAGGAACTGATTCCCCTTATTTCAATAACTTTGGTGGTTGGGCAGATGTTTTATGCCTATCAAGAGAGTTATTGCAAAATACACTTTTAGTTCTGCTTTCTGTATAGGCCACCAATTTGGCCCACCAACTGGCACAACCTTTCCATCCTCCAACTCACTGGCATAGCAATTGTTGTCTACGTAGATAAGTTCTAGCGTTCGATCACTCCAGAAATGACTGAATAGAGCAGCCTTTGTGGACATTTGGAAAATGGGAAAACTAGGACCTCCAGTGGGACCCGAAAAGGATGGACATGGAATACCAAACGCCGTCTCATTTGTAGTCCATGTTTTATCTCTGTATGCATGTAGAAATGTTTGTCGCTCTGAAGCAATTGACAAACGTCCGTTACTTGGAATCCTTGGCCTCGATGGCGGAGTAGATTGATCACTATCTGCATTGAATGTGGCTACTAGTGTTAGCACAAGATTTAAGACGGATCTCTTACGAGGGTGTATCCCAGTGCAATCGGTGGTAGACTTCGATGGATGATTGGAGCAACTGGCTTTGTTGACAGCTCCTTTCATCCTAGACTTGGCAGATTGTAATTGTTGTCTACTTCCCCGACTTGCCAACAATGGCTCTATAATTCCTTGCGCAACTGGTAGTGCAGCTACTAGCTCCCATTCAATATTGTTGATTTGCCGTCTCTCGTCAGTGGATGCAAGGATTTCTACTTCCTGTACTACATCTACAACTGCGGGAGTGCTTATGTCACATACACTATCCATGTGACTAAGTAGTGGCTTCGGTGTACTTTGACCGACTTCGACGTCACTAGGTGGACTAGGCACTAGTCCACTACTGGAGAAACAGGCATTGTGTCGTGCACGACTTCCTGAAACAAGTGGTGGAAGCTTGTTGTCTATAGTATTGACAATGTACGCAAAACGGAAGTTTGGTGCTCCTTTGTAGTTTTATAGCCAATTGACTAAGCGTGAGACTTTTGAGGATCTTCACTGTTGTGGTCTTTGGTGTTGTGCATAGTGTCGCTAGCAATGCTGTATGATCAAAGTAGAGTGGAATAGAAATTGTCCATCAAAATGAAGCTATCTTTTTTTCTTTCCAAGGATGAAAGATGTCCTAGTAAATGGAAGACGGGCTCATCATTGAATGGAGCAGAGACTTCTGGCGTTCGACATTGTTTTAGAATATTGATGTACTCCACTTGCCCGCAAGGCAAATGACACTCTTTGTTGTCGTCCAATAAAATGACATACATGAACTTGAGCCTATCACTCATGACATATGAATGAATGATAAGTCCTAGTAGCCAATCAGAGTCAAGTGAGGTGATGTCTTTTACAATCCCGATTGTCAGAACTGAAGTTGAAAATCGCACGGGCATAGGATTAGTCACTGGAGGAAGAGCTTCATCGATCGGTGATATCTACACCAGCCAAGAGTCTTCTCGCCACAACATAATGCACTTCCTATGTGACACGGGCTTGGCAACCAAACTCCTACATGTATGAACATTGTCGTTCCAATGTTGTGCATTACAACATCGGAAGAGGTGACGAAGAAGGCAGAGGAGGTTGCTTTCCTTCTTTTACATGTGCAGTGACGTTGTCATTATACATCGAATTGGCTTTCCTCTTCTGACTACGAAGTCGTGTGCCTTTTAACGATGTGTATGTTTCATTGTGGAGTGCAGATGGAGAATGGTGCACTTGCACTGACAATGGTACAGTATGAGCTACGGTAGCCATCATAGGAGTTCTTGTTTCTATTATGCAAAGAAGAATGTTGACTAGGACGAAATGTTGGACATGTAGAGCCAGCATATGCAAGGCGGTGAAAATGCGTCAAGCCACAACAATACATGAAGGATGTGGTTGACGTTTTCGTTGAAGCCGTATTGGTGACCCTCAGGTAATCTCTCTTTCCAACGTAGAATATAAGTATAGTGATGTCTAAATAGGAACCGTAGACCTCGTGGAGAATCTTGTTTCTTCACACCTCGCTTGATAGCTCTTCGAAGCAAATGCCGTTTGTCGATGAGTCCTAGTATTTGACGAGTCTGATTGGTGGTAGTACCCACTAGCGTAGTCCAATCGCGAATGGTTTGCCAAATGTAAGGCAATCTTGACGTCTGTTGCTCAAACGATGACAGTGCAACGGCCATAAAGTAGTACCATCATTTACGTGTACTGTATTTGTTAGAATGTTTTTATCGATAATCTGTAACACTTGTTGAAGACATTCAAGAGTTTGGTCACACATGAAAATGCAATGAATACTATTGCAGACAAAAGTGACACATATCTACCGTACTACAAACTCGATAATGTGATGGGTCCTAAGCTAATGAAAGACTTAGAAATCCTTAAATTATTTTGAATAATCCTATATGTGCACAGAAAAGGTTGTCACAGTAATAAAATGTCGCAGTAGATATGAGTAAGGGCGACAGTATACTATTGTTTGGCTGTCTATTGGACTTGAATTTGAAATTGTCATATTTCATACTACATTTCAAAGTGACTTCTGTGATGTACTATATACATACAAAGCACTAAAGAAGACTTTGACAGAAATGTATAAAGACAAGTTCAGTGCATTTGGGTAGCAGTACCTATACAATATCGGAGAAGATGGATGTCCTCTGGTATTTCCAGTACGCTCTGGAGGAAGTGATGTGCTAAGCAGCATGTACGAGTAACCCTAGGGCTCAACAGTAAACGTGAACAATAAAAACTCGCAGAGAATTGTAAGAAGGTTCACTACTAGAAATTGCAAGTTTTATGACTGCAAAAATATGACTAAGAATGACTAACGACTAATTGCAGTTATATTTTGACCTTGTACTTTATGGGAGTATAATATACGCCCGTTGAAAACGCCAAATACTTCATAGGGAACCATAGGGAATGTATTTGGAAACATAAAGTCATATTTTACAGTCATATTTTTTTTAGTCATATTTTGCAATCATATCTTCATAGTAATTATATTTTTTTGTTTTGGGCAGCCTAAAGTAAATTTGGGCAAGAAAATTGTTGAAAAAGTACCTAGTCATATTTTGGATTCAATTATATTTCTAGTCATATTTTTTAGGATAGTTTAAAAAAAATATGGGCAATCCAAAAAAAATATGGTCAAGACATTGTTTTAGGATGTTGAGACCCTAGCCACTAATTTTTTAAGATTTTGAAACTCTAGCCGCTACTTTTTTAGGGTTTTAAAAATCCTAGCCGCCATTTCTTTAGGATTTTAGAAACCCTAGCCACCACTTATTTAGGATTTTGAAACCTTTTCAGCCGCCATTTCTTTGAACTTTTCTTCCTTGCCTTGTGTTGTTTCTTATCTTTTAATTTTTGTTGTTTCTTGATTTTGCTTTTTAGTTGTTGCTTTTTGTTGCTTTTTAATTCATGGTTTAACTCTTGCTTCTTCTTGCTCTTTAGTTCATGCTTCTTATTTCTTGTTGCATCAAAATTCTTTTTTCTTCTTGCATTTTAATTCTTATTTCTTCTTGTTCTTTAGTTCATACTTCTTGTTTCTTCTTGTTGCATTGAAATTCTTTTTTCTTACTGCATCAAAACTCTTTATTTTTCTTGACTTTTAGTTTTTGCTTTTAATTTTCTTGTTGTTTCATTTTAACTCTCATTTTTTGTTGTTTCTTATTATCTCTTAGTTATAGCTCTTTGTTGCATCTTAACTCTTGCTTGTTGTTATATCTTAACACTTACTATTTTTTCTTTCTTTTTTACTTCATTATCATTGTTATTCTTCCTACTTTAAACTTGTACTACATATTTTGTATTATTGTAAGTTTTTGAAGGTTGAGCTTTATTGTTCATTCACTAAAAATTAACCTCTCATTTCTTTAATTGTATGTATGCAGATATGAAAAGTTAAAACAAAGTTGTTGAAAGTTACTTACAACTCAATAGAACCATCTTCCACTATGGTAAGTTATATTCCACATCAACCAAACATATGATTCACCGTAGTCATATTCCATGTCATCAAAAAATGTGACTTACCACAATCACATTCTACATTAACAAAAAATATAACTCATCGTAGTCATATTCCGTGTCATAAAAAAATATGACTCATCACAATCATATTCTAAATCACTATAAAATATGACTCAGAAGAGTCATATTTCATATTACTGCAAAATATGATTCACCGTAGTTATATTTCACATCACTTCAAAATATGACTCATTACAGTCATATTGCATGTCACTACAAAATATGACTCACTGTAGTCATATTCCACATTACTGCAAAATATGACTCATTGCAGTTATATTCCATGTCGTCAAAAAATATGATTCACCATAGTCATATTCCACGTAGGATTTTTTCATTTGCCCGGGTAACTCAAGAAAAAGTCAAGCCCCCCTTAAGATAGTCAAAGTATACGCCACATTGGCATACTATGGTTAAATATGGATATTTATACCCTCAACCCATATAACTGCCAATATGACTGATGTCTAAAGCGCCAACTTTTAAACTACTGGAGTCAATTATATTCCGAGTCATCTATAGTGATTTCTACATGAGTCATATTTTTTTATTTTACAACTTACTACAGTCATATTTTGCAATCATAAAACACTACTTTTGTTGTAGTGGTTGCCAACTAATTTGGTCAAACACTAACTTTTTTTGATGAAGAAGTCTTCAAAGTTGATGTATTTAAATTGAACTGTAATGTGGGACTTCCTAATGTGCTTCTTATGAGGAATAGAAGAGTGCTCTACAAGTATTGTGGAATTCATATAAAAAATGTAGGAAGGGACCATGTTCATGATGTCCTTCCGAAAAACCAACTTCCCTTGCAAGAGTGCTTGTTAAGGTCATGTGGGTTCACTACAGAATCACCAAAGTGTACGAAGCTTAGTCACGAACTTGTCATGTGTACTACCATGTCCTACCCTGAAGCGCACTTAGCATTGAAGGGATAATGCGACGAAGTAGTACATTTGTCATTGAATTGTACTTAGGAGAACTACGCTAGTAAGGTTTTTTATACTTTGGTAGTGTACTATGAGCTATAGTATTGAGGATGTTGTATCCGTTATAGGTACTAGCAATCAATATTCAAGTGGCAAGCTAATTACTCCAGAATTTGTTGTGCATATTCTGCCACTGCAAAATGAGCACTTTCAATTTCATACTATAGAAACAGACTTGCAAGCATTCCAGTACAGACGCCAGTATTTGTCTTCAAGTGCCATGGCCAGTGAATAATAAATTCTCGGTACGAAATGATGATGTTTTCAAATAGTACATATTTTCCCTGCCTGAATGAGAGGGCAACTGTGTGAAATTTTCACTAGTGACACTGCTTCTATATGCAAGCAATCATAAATTTTAGGAATTATAGAAACGTCTTATTCTTGGAATTTCTCTAAAAATGTGCACATTCACTTTCAATGTTCAGTAGACTTTGTTTGCTATAGAAAACTTGACCCCCACTCACCAAAATTGATGGATGAAAAGCTCACCTCCCTTCTAGGTTATAGAACTTCTACTCTATCCATTGTCCAAAATATGGACGCTGCACCACTAAGGGATTGAAAGACAACAAACTTGCAAGGCCTTGAAGACTAGACCTTAAGACTCAAGTTGGAGCAATGGTCAACTCAATACACAACAATTTCATTTCAATCTAATTTGATCATTTTAGTGACTTGCAAAGAATTCACAATTCTTGTTAGTTCATTTGGAAAGAATTCACTTAGAAAGAATCCACTTGATTGTGAAAGAAAGATAGAATGACTTTTCTAATTTTGTACAAAATCAAAAATTGCAACTTCTTAGCAATGGTATGCCTACCAAGATTACCTTATTTTTGGAGTAGGATGAATCAAAATATGTGGGTTTATATTTATAGCTTGTATATGTGGCTCTATCACCTTTATAGTTTACAAGACATATATAATTGAGCTAGAATGGCATAAGGGAGACTTATTACAAATAGTAATTTTTCAAAGCTTTGTGCATGCTAGAAGTGAAGGGACTAGGTACCCAATGCTAAGGAACAAGGCCGCCTCTCATATTGAAAGTGTGGGTTCAAATCTCGCTCCCTACATGGACTAGGGACTTGACTCCAAGGTTTTATACCTATACATCGCATGCACCCACCACTTGGTGCAATATATGCTAATACATGTTGAAGACTTTATTATAGGATTTGTTTTGTTGTAAGAAAATTAAACCATTCTCTATGTGAACATAAAATTCTCTATGTAAAAGTTCAGTAAACTTCTAATTTATGAATAAATGATGACCAAACTAAGAAGATGACCAAGCTCTTAAGACCAACCTTGGGTCACTACTCATGATTCTACTAGTTGTTTCAATGTTCTTCCAATGCGTCAAGTAAAGGTAAACAAAGAAAAGAACACTCAATCTTCAAATTTCTTCACTATGATTATCATAGTTGATCTCTACAACTAGACACACATATATGCATGTATCAAAATTCTTCTCAATGCGTAGTACCTTTTATTAGACCCTATACTCTTGGTTGAAAAGGGACCCTGTAACAATTGATAAAAAATGTACTGAACAATTGATAAAAAATGTGCAGTTTCTGAAAACAAATCCTCTTGTCATCTCGTCATTGACACCATCTATTGTCAAAGAAAAATGCCCCGGAGGAAAACTTGTACAAACCAAATTACATTGTACTCACTTTACGAAAAACGACACTCCAACTCACTCCCAACTGATCTACTAAAAATGTGCTTCCAAAACATACAGAAACCTATCATCCTCTCGGGGACTCGGGATGTCTCTCAGAATGATTAGAAAAGGTTGGTTCTGAAGACCCGAGACCCGAGAGGAAAATAATATTATTAGGACTCCTACTCTAATTTCGATTTCTTCATCGCGGCATCAAAGTGGATGTCATGGTGTTTCTGGTTTCTGGTATGAAGTGACTCCCTGCGAAATTGCTATTGTTGGTCATGCTGCTGCTTGTGCCTCCCGTGATGCTTCCCATGCTGCCGTGTGACGGAGCACCGTTCGTCATGTCCATGGAATCCCATGTGGAGGAGTAATCTTCGGAGGGTGGCGGTGGTTCGGAGTTGTGTAAATGGGGCTCCAGAACATTCAGTATTGCCTGCATAAGCAAAAACAAAAAACATTAATTACAAAAGAATCGCCAGACTCATATTTGTAAATAAAACGAGGCCAGAAGTCGAGTGGAGAGGAGCATGTTTGACCCTTAAAGGACACGGTCCTCCATGACCAAGGTAGTCACCAAAATGCTCTGATTATTGGACCAATAGGTGTATTCTTTGTTTCTACAGTGAACAATGAAGAATGTAAACTTTTTGGTCTCAGCATCCTTCAAGGGTTGAAGAAAAAGAAATAGAATGCAATCCAAGGTAAGGATTAATGGGCAAGTAGCAACCTTGGAAGCAAGCATTAACTAGAAAGAACGTGATCGTTCATATAGATCAAGGAAATGAGCACAAAAGATCCTCAACTTGTCTAATTGATCATGTGGGTGATTTCCATGATTTTCCATGTTTCCACTACACCGCAATGGTTATTTAGTCTTATTGAATAATTGGTTAGTGTGAAAATTAGTACGACTCCTACAACTGTGGTAAATAGTTTAGAACATACTAATATACCCATTTCAGAGTAGTGATCACAGTTTGGAAAATGAGAGACAAGGTTACTCTTACACCACATGAATTCAACCAATGTGAGAAGGCTTTGAACTTACCTTCATTGATGGTCGATCGTCCTTGTTAAACAAGGCACATTCCATTGAAAGCTCGGCCATGTCGGCAAAGACTTCCTTGGGGTAGGTGTCCCCTAGCTTTGGATCAACAATTGCTTCAATTCCTCCACTTCTAAACCTTGGCCGTGCCTGCCAAGAGAAACAGATAATCAATCAATCGATTCTTCAAAATACTGTCAAGGCATTCAACATTCCCAAGCAACGTCGTAGAACATCGGCACATGTGGTTTCAGTCCAGCGGGACTCAAGTCTTCAGATCACCAACAGATATATCACGACAGAAGCCGAGCCTGAAAGATGCAAGGGCTCATGGCAGTGGAAGAAACTCCCGAGTTATTCAGCACCAAGACTCTTACTTTCATGCGTTCACTACCCTATTGTACAACCCTTAGGATATTACAAATTTTTCATGCTCAAAGATAAAGAGACTCAAAACTTAGATAAGTGTACGATTATTGACACACATAGATGATCAAATACTTCGAAATTACAAATGGAACTTAGGTCATTTTCTAATACCGGTAATGCAAAGTTTTTCTAATGAAATCTACCTCTGAAACAAGGTCTTTGGGCCAACGTTAAGATTCTTTTTCATCTAATGAATTCCAAGCATGGTAGTGTTCCTTACTTACCCATTCCACAAGGTTGTATTCCTCAACTCTCTCATGGTCAATTGCTCTCTGACCAGTGACAAGCTCCAGGAGCACAACACCATAACCGTAAACATCGCTGGCAGTGGTAAGTTGTCGCCTTATAAAGTACTGAGGGTCAAAGTACCTGCATCAAACATGCCTAGGTTAGCAAACTCATGTTGCTTGTGATTTATTAAGAGTTTTCAGTGGAAACATTAGGATAGAAAGTATGATAACTGGAAAAAAAAAACTCATCTATGAACACACACAACAAGAGATTTATCAAAAATCACAAAATCCAATGCAAATTATGTACCCGCAACCCTCTGCAATTGCACACTCTGTAATTGTACATCTTGTGTATCCTAAGGATCTCTCATATTATATACTGTACAAATCTAATTGGACGACTTTCGCACATCGAAATTGTAAACACATGTAGGAGTGCATATGTCCCCCACGACCGTGCAATTAAAGAGGGCTGAGTGTACAAAAGTGCATACCCGGCAGTGCCAGCAGGTTTGGTGGAGACATGGGTAGCCAATTCGTCTGTGGCTCTAGAGATTCCAAAGTCAGCCACCTTAGCTGTTAGGTTGTCATCCAACAATATGTTGCTGGGTTTAACATCTCTGTGAATAACTGGTGGATCCTGAAACCATAAAACGCCCAGAAAAAGAGGATTAAATTTTGCATTAATTTTGAGATAAATGTTAAATTCCTGTCTGTCTTGTAGATGGATCATGACATTCATGAAAAGTAGCCTCAACACCCATGGACAAGGAATCCAAAATCCTTTTTGAATAAAATGTTCAATTCAAGGTAGATTCTCACAATTCAGGGTGGGTTCTCACAACTACTAAAGAATGTGGTAGTATTTAGAAAGAAAGAAACTATATTTGATGCAAAAATGTGACATGGGAACTAGAAATGCACCGCAAATGTGTGAAGATAGTCCAAGCCATTGGCAACTCCAACTGCTATTTCCAGTCGATTGTACCAATTTAGGTAAGTTCCCGAGCCTTTTGGTTCTGCGGGTACAGATTGACAAACAAAGAACAGTTAATAACAATTACACACACAAGAAAAGATTACAATTTTGTTTGCCAGAAGAAGGAACAATCGCACAAACCCTCAGGCCAACATGAATATAAAGAGTCTGTTGGACGAAGTTCTACTTTCGCTACGAGGGCAAGATAATGAAATTAAGGAAAGCATTCACTGGCACTAAAATGCTAAATGAATATGAGAAGTGCAAGAGTAGGAGTTTATCACGCTTACTGAAAAGATGAGCATGCAGGTTTCCTTGCCTCATGAACTCGTACACAAGAATCTATCAATACAACACAATGAATTCAGTTCCACAGTTAGCATTTTGGAGGATATTGTAGCTTCAGTGTTCAGTGCCCTTCAAAGAGCAATTTCCACTGTTCAAATAAATCAATGTCTGTGTCCAAGGAGAAAACTAAAACAAAAAACGTAGCACAAACAACTGCCTCTTGAGGATTTTCGTTTACAGCATTCCTGAAGATAAGAGCAATAAAAGAAAAATTTGAGATCTTCCAACCTGTAACCCAGAATCATCACAAAAGCCCTCCAGGCGCACAAGATTCCTGTGGTGGAGCCTGCTTAGTAATAGAACCTGCATGACATACGCTTGTAAGGGGGTGCAGCAACAAACTAATATCGAACGAACGTAGGGATGCAATTGGGAAGAGGGTCCATACTGGGTATTCATATCTGAGTGGAAACAAGGAAATGACCAACAAGAAGACCCAAAACTAGACCACTGAATGGTCATACAGTTCTAATCCAGAGTTATTTCCTTCATCTAGATGCAATTTTTGTATCTTCGTTTAAGGGTCCACGAGAACATGGTATACAAAGAAAAAGAGATAGGTAGGAAACCTCATTTCGAAATTCTGCCAAGCCTTGATTGCTTGAGACAAGTCCTGAGGCACGTTTTATAGCCAAGGTCCTCCCATCCTTGAAGTTCCCAATGAACACTTTGCCAAATCCACCAACGCCAATCTCATGTGCCTTGTCGAACCCACCTGTGGCACTTGATAGCTCGGACAACTTGAAGCGTTGCACGCCAGGCGGGGCTTTCCAATTGGGATCATACACATTATCTGTTTCCACACAAAAAGAAAAACAATGCATTCAGGCAAGGAATCCACTCCTCCTTTGAGCTGCTATACTGCAAAATAATCAAGCCATGCACTTGCATTTGCTAAGGCTGTCTGTCTCAATGTCTCTTCGATATCATCATGACCATGGTTCTGTAATAAGGGCTGACATCAAATCCATGGTTGGGAAAATCTTTGGTAATTAAAAAATTGTTTAAGAATGTCTCACTTATTGCGATTAAGCAAAAAAAAACTAACTGGAACTCTGCAATTCGGATGAAGGAATAACATGTGAATTGTAGAAAATAGAAGAAAGGCGTGCTGAAGTGAAAGTAGAGAACTTAGCCCCACAGTGGAGAAATATTCACTTCCTAGGTTCATCTTAGTAAAGCACCAAATGAATAAATGTTAGTAAGATCATCCACATATTTGAAAATAATACAATGAGCACCCGAAGAATGGATTCGCATAATGACATGTTCAATGATTTCTTCTCCCAATCACCAAAGTTTTAATACATTGTGTCAAGATTCAACAACATTCAGTACCTGTTCCTGGCTCTGTATTGAAAAGACCATCCGCGTGCTTGGCTCGGTCTTTCTTCCGTTTCCACAAGATGCAGAAGATGATGGCCGCAATGGCTAGAGCACCGAAAGCTCCACCAACCACACCCCCTACAACGGGACCAACATTCGACTTCTCCTTTGAATCTAAAATTTGGGAACATTAAACCAAGTCAGCGCACAATCCATGAGGGCTTTAAGTATGAGTGACGCCATTGTCATAATTTTTTTTTTAAAAAGTATGTTATATGCCTAACGGTCAAAAGTGGCTACTTTCATATCAATAAGAGCTAAATTAAATTATGCAAAAACCTCAAGCAACCTAACCAAATACACCAATGTAAACAAGCAACTACCACGCCCTATGGTACAAACATAGTATAATTGCCTGCAAACTTCCACTGACATTTATTTATTTATTTATTTTTGTTCAGGCATTTAGGGTTTAACAGCATGGAAGGGCAGAACGCCTCGAGCTGGTTTTACTCAAGAGATGTAACAGATGTTTGATTAAAAGGGAGAAAATTGGGCTGAAATGATTTACCTGATGGTCGGCAAGTGCACAAAGTGGTGTTATAGCTTGCCTGGTTTACAGGACAAGGCGGGCATCCTGGAAACATCGAACTCAAATATGAGTGAGAATGCAAGTGTACCTTGCTAGATTTAAAACAACATTCAAGTCATCCGTCATTGAATCTCTCAATTCACGAGAACTATAAATGGTTATACTCGTTGAAATGGCATGTTTCAGCATGCCAAAATTGAGACATTCAAGTGCACAAACCAATACAAACTAGGATTGATTTTGATTAAGGTTCCAGACGGCTCAGGAAAAAGAGCCGATTTCTTGAAATTTTACATTTTTAATGAATATATGAAAATTTTTAAGGTACAACCACAAAGATTCGTGACACGGAAACTAACCGTTTACAATGGAGTTGAGATACACATCACAATTTGTGTTAGTTGTGCACTTGTTCTCCGGTTTCCTTTTTTTCTCAGCGAAGCAATTATCATCAACATACCAAGACCTGTGCAAGACAGAAACCGAAATGTTAACACCATCATCCACATCCAATTTGATAAAATGATCCTACCATTACTGAGTTATAAAAGTATGTTCTCATGTGATAGTTAAGCCTCATTAAGAGAAATAGCATGCTGAGTCAAAAGGAGTGACAAGGCTTTACTTCCATGTTGCCTCGTCCAAAATTCCATTGAATAATGCTAAATCAAGGGTCTACAAAGTAAAACATCAAAACGCTGAAGATAATCAAGATTTTGAACTATAATCATGCTCTCCATATCCAATGTTTCATTACTGCCACTACAAAAATGGTCTCCATTGAGGTTATGTTAATAGAATTGATTCTTCACCGTAAAAAAATTATGCTGTGCCCTCGAAGATACTGACAACTAGATTAGTTCTCAACTACATTATTGGGCTTAACTTACCTGTTGTCAAACCCATCAGGTATACTTGGAACGGTGGCCCCCGTTAAGAAATTGCATTGCACCTCCCTACAGGCAACAAAAGGGTGTCGCACACAATCAAGCATTAACAATTACAAAACGAAAAATTATTCTGAGCAGATTATGTGATGAAGAATCCATTTCCAACGATCAAAAGAAAGCGAGAAATTGCTCACAAAATTTGAAGTGCAGTGCTGAGATTTGGACCATAGGGTCCTGTGAACCGGTTATCCTGGAGTTGTCTGCCACACAGAAAAAACCAAGTAGTACTGTCACAAGACTTGAGAAAATCAATGCTGCGAATTCAAGAGAAATGAAAAAGAATGTCAAAACAGAACCCTAATCGAAGAACCACGGTGAACGGTGAAATGACTCACAAGACCACATGATCGATCGATTAGATCCAGTGGAGTCTTTTCGTGTTATTTCCTCGGCATTTCCTAATCTCTAAACCGTAATTCCACAAGTGCTATAGCAGTATCCCAACCAGAAATTGAAGAACATGGGAGCTCACAAGTTTGAGATGTTGTTCAAAGTCCAGACCCAAGAGGAAATATTGCCGGAAAGAAAATTAGTTGACAGCCTCCTGCAAAACAGAACAGATCTGTATGAGAGCTAACGACAGGTAGCACGGTGTATATTATGTGCAAAGAATTACGGTAGACAGCCTGTAAGCAAATTTGAACAAACGTTAATTTCTTCTAATCGGCCATATTTCACAATTTTTGAAAAATCAGAATCGCGCCAATTTCTTGGCGACTATTAGCGACGACAAGCTCTAAAACAGATCGCTACGAGCAGTATCTTCAGAGTTTGTACTTCAAATTTGCAGTGTGATAGACGTCAGCTGAGGCTTGAAAGGAAATAGGGTTTGAGCTGAATAAGGAGAACTTACAGCTCACTCAACTCCTTCATGCTTTTCCATGTATCTGGTATACCACCCGTGAGTTGATTATTATACAAATGTCTGTCACATTTACAATTGTCAGTACTACCAGACCATCGAGCAAAATCCTTTACACAAATGCAACTAATTCCAGTGATTCTACCCACAAAACACCTCAACTCCCTCTAAAATATATATGGACAACATGCCACAAAATCGTTTACCAATCCCTCAAAATCGAACTCTCTATCACAAGTGGAAATCAGAAATAATGGATTCTAACAAGGTTGGGTGGAACTAATAATACTTTAAAAACAAAAGTGCCCTCATGAACAAAAGTGTCACCTCAAGAGCAATATCTTACATACGAGATAAAATACAAGAGCACAGAACGCAATTACGCTGAACAGTAGAAACAGTGGGTGGAGAAAGAGCGTCTTACAATCTTTTCATGCGAGGAAGAGCTCCGATTTCTGAAGGAAGACCTCCCCATAATTGGGAATCGTGCAAATTCCTACATCATAAATGCACAATTCCAAGTTCAAAATCGAAAGAGGTCTATAAGAAGAAGACCAATTGATGAAAAGATGTTTAGGAACAAAAGTCAGCATTTGAAAGACATAAGAAAAACCCGAATGATGAAACTCACAAGTACTCAAGATTGACGAGGTTCCCAAATTCGGCTGGAATTTCGGATTTCCAGGAACTTCCCCATAAAGTCCTGCAAAGATTGCATGTTAAAAAAGCTTGAACGCAATTGATGTAACAAGAAACCAAGAAACCAAGAACAAAGATTCTCACATCTCACTCAGTAATCAAGTGATCTTACATACTCCTCGTAACATTCACAACATTCCTAGCCCACATGAACTTGAAGACTTCCAACATTGCCAATTACTTCATAGGAATTGCAAATCCTTGTGATCCTTGATTCAACACAAGCAGAATCTTGAATTCATAGCATCAAAAAACCAAAGCACACTTACAGCTCACGTAAATCGGTTAATGTTGCAATCTCCTTCGGAAGGCCACTCCCACCAGTCATTGAGTTGTTACCCAAATAGCTGTCATCAATTTAAGAAGTCCAAATTAGGTGTAATTGGTGGATGAACTCGAGAAGTACATGGCATGGATAAGAGAGCACAATTGATTTTAAAATCATAAACATGGCGGGCATCACTTCCATTAGTGGAATGTGTTCAACTTCCCATTAGAAAACTGATAACCGAACATCAATTTTGTTACCACTACTACGGAGTTTTCCAGGATGTGTATGCGGCCCGAAACGTGGAATCTATAGCTGTCAAAGTTTTCAGAGCTTTTGTGTAGTTGTATGTCACAATTTTTGGCACTGGAATAGCACCAATTTAAACGAAATTGATCTTACCACTGGCGGATACTATATCAGGAGTTCCAGGACTGAATGCTTACAGAATCTGGAGCTTTCGAAGGTTTGCTATCTGAGGTGACAGAGTCCCAGTGAGGTTGGAGCTGTCAATTCTTCTGCTTAGCAAAACCACAAACCATTAGAAAATTCTTGTGCAAAAACTCCCATTTCAAAGCACGCATCTGAAATTAAGCAGTAGCACAGAATGAAAGTGAATCAATGTATGCAATTGTCAGGTCCATGTGTCAGTCAAAATTTTCCAGTTGATTGATTTCCTTCATTATAATAAAACAAACGTTTTCAAAATACACTGAACTCAGCCCGAGGGTGGTTTTGCTGCGAGCTTCACGCGTTAAGAGAGGTTGCGAACCTTAGTTCACAAAAGACATATATTAAGTACGATGAATCCCAAGTTGACAGTAGGCAATAGCGCATGAACAACTAAGTAAGACTAGAGATTGTTGCGCACATCATAAAATTCTATAACTTAAAAGAAACTCTTCTTTAAACTTCATGAGCAACTTCATAAAAGGATGGAAAATCCCTCCTCAGGAAGATTTCAATTCTAGTGGCCATTGATACCTTAGTTGCAGGGGCCAATTTCTGTGAGAGTCAAAGGAACCCTACTACAACGAGTTCATAATGTGACGACAACATGAATTCGCCAAGGACAAAAGAAAACTTACAGCTCCGTGAGGTTGGTTAATTTGAAAACAGCCTCAGGTATTCCTACACCAGCTTGCAGGTCGACATTCCGTGAGAAATTACTGCAATAAGAGATAACAGATTCCTACAACTTAAATCAGTGCTCTTCATTCTATCAAATGACGTCAAAATGGAGCATAAAACAGGCAGAATTTATGATCAAATTTAAGATCAAATTTAACAGGCAGAATTGACGATCAAATTCAGCTGCTGTCAACAAACCCACATCTGATGGAAAATTCTGGATATCACGTATGCTGGTACTTACAAAGACTTCAGCGTAGTCAAACTTGCAAAGGGTGCCAAGTCTCCTGTAATACGATTCCAACCCGTGAAGTTCCGGAATTTGGTTGTATCCCAGTTGCTGGCATCAAAATGCTCCAAAAAAGTGAGCTTTTGAACGGCCACTGGAACATCGCCCATCACTCCCATCCTTGTCAAATTCCTGTTCACAGGTCCACCAAATTATTCAACCCTGGAAGACGCAAACGCTGCATTATAAGCCTTGCCATTGATTGTGAATTTCCTAGAGTTTCACATATTTGGCACTTTCTAAGGCGAATACCCTGAAAAGTAAAGCTATCAACCGGTCGTAGTTCATAGAGCTTTGTGCAATCGAATGTCACAATTTTGGCGCTCTGAAATGCAAAAATGGATCTGTATTAACATTAACCTGTTATACCTTCGTCTGACGAATGAGCACCTTGATCGTGTACCTAAAACCATTTTGAATTTATGCTTTTTTTTTATTAAGATGGTAACAGGAAAGGATTGGAAACTGGTGCAAATAGGTGTAGAATGTTACAAATATACGACGTGGTTGCCCAGTGGGTCGCATTTAATACCGGTCCAATTACAAGTATCCAAACCAGTGTTCCAAGTGGCATTGACACTCCATTGAGATTTTATTGTCAATAACGCCTCAACTGCAATTTCCACAGCACCACACAGTTATTATTACTTTCTGAACTTCCTAAACACAGGAGTGGCAAACAGAAGACCGCGATTCCAGCACCAGAAATATGCACATCTGAAATCTAGGACACATGTAGATTTATGTTTCAGACCGCGCATTCTGAGAGGTGCCAAAGTTGATTGGGATACCGCCACTATACGAAATTCATTACACTAGAGTTGAATTTCGTACCTTCAACAGGGTCTACGACCGCATCCGAATGCCCTATGATTAAGCCGAGCAGCACCACCAGCAAACCTATACCCCGCCACTTTCGAGCCATTGAATTGACGACCCTGCACACGTAGAAAGGTTACCAGGAGTGACTCTTAAAACCATGTTGAAGCACTAACTTATCATCTAATTCAAATCTAAACTACTCTGGCTTTTCAGCAACCCCTTTTCTCACAATTGAGAAACCACTCACTCAGTCGATCTGCCCCTGATCTCTCCTGCAGACAAGTTGAGTTTGCAGAAACCATCGAAATCAACAACCTGTTCAAAAAACTTCTGATAATATGCTCCAACTGGTGTCATCTCGGATAACCCATAGCAAGACCATCGGCCTAGATTATGAGAAAGATGCGGTTAACAGAACTTGGGAAATATCAATATGCTGGTCAATACTACGCTACCCCAAAATAAAAATTCCTACATGATACCAAATCACCAGCCCTGAGGATTTGATTAATCCCACAGGCTCGTGATTAAATATATCTCAAGGTGCAAAATCCATCAAACAACCTCAGATCCTAGCAAGTGACTACAGAAGGAAAACTCTGGTCCGATGACCAGTTTGACCACCATGAATGAAGAGTCTAGCGACTCAGGTATTCTACTAACTACACCACATCGTCGACGCACAGATATACTGTTATCATCGATTCATGGGTGCCTCCTTGTACAGGTCGACTCTCCAAAACAGACATATGCCATATCTAGTCACGAGGAGTCAGTGATTAGATATCGCTCAACGCTTGACAGCGAAAGTAACAAGTGTTGGTGGCAGTGGATCGGATGACGAAAATATATCAGTTTGGCGACAAGTAGACCAAGACCAATCTACAGGAAGACTCTTTTGGATAGTACGTTCAACGACTGACAGAGCTAGAGAATGCTACCCATGCATGCCAGTGCCTCCTTCCAAGGCAGTGCATCTTTCAAGAAAAGGAAAAGAAGGCCCTGAAGAAGATCGAGCTACCTGCAAACTAAATAATTAACCAAGCTTCCTGGCTCAAGTCGTGCCTTCAGCTTCAAGAGAAGAGAAACTAGTAAGGTCAGTCGAGTCCGTGAATCCTAGTTCACAGTTAGCTTCCACAAAATGTTTAAAACTCTTGAATTCCTAGTCCCGCCCAGCCACATGCCGAGCCTGCTTCTTCTTCTGTTCCATATCCATCACATCTTCGATCGATTCCTTTCTTTCTCCCTAAATATATCTAGCTCTCCCTCTGGCTGGTTAGTTCCGCCAGTTCTCTACTTCGGTCGATGTCGGAGAACGACCTAGCTTAGCTCCGCTACTTCTGTCCGTAGAGGTCGACATTAATCATTCCCAAAGTCACTCACATCTCGCTACCACGTACCACGGCACCACCCAGTTCGAGCTGGCTAAGTTAGACGGAAAGCGTGCTAGCTCGAATACTTCCGCTACCAACTTTCTCAAGGATTCGGGATGGATTCCAGTCAAGCGTGGACATCTGCGCTGTCTAGTTGGCTAGCCAGCTAGCTACCGAGACACGGCAAATGAGCCAACGAATCAGTCCTTGTGAGGGCTGAGAAGATCCACGTGAAGGCAATATCAAGACTTAGGAGCAGGCAGGACAGCTGACGGTACCTTCCTCCGTCGAGTTGACAATCGATGCTCCTGTACTGTAGAGATGAGGCCGCACTGGCTGTGCCCTCTTGAAAGGACAAGCCCATACAGAAATGGAGAAGAAGATGGGAAGAAGCTGCACGCAATTCTGCAGTCGTAGGAAAGTGCCGGCAGGGAGCTGGATGCTAAACTGATCGACTGTGTCCACATTCCAGAAGAGGAGGAGCCCGAGGACGGAGGCTTTCCATCGACAACCCATTCTGACCACTTCAGCAGTACACGGATCTGCAGGGCGGTTTCTTCAGTGGGGGAAAATTTTCCAGATTTTGGAAGGTTTCTACAATTTTCCAGATTTTTACTTCTCAAAACATAATTACTATGAATGCAAATGCTGTTCGACCCATACCAGTGATATAGACCTTCCTATTTTCAACCAAGGGCTAGTTGCAAAATCCACCTACGGTTGATTGTAGTGTTGAAAGTTTTGTAGGATGTAGCCAATCATAATGCACCACAACTTTGTCAAAACTATGCCATAATTTATGGCTACTCATCTCTTCCTGCATAGAAAGAGAGCGGCAGGCTACATTGCCAAAATGGGGCGTAATCAAGAATGGATTGCTTCCCATATTACCCTGAGGAAGACACCTTGAAATTTGAGGATGGGGCTTTTGGCTCTTAAAGCCCTAAATGCCCAAGGCCTTTTTTGAGCTTGCTCTAAATTGAACAAAAAGTGCACATTTTGATAAAATGTATCAATTTTTTTTGGAAATCTAACCGTACAAATTCAAACTAGACATGTTAGAGATCACGTAGGAAAAGAAAATACAACAATATCACTTGTAGATTGAAAGATTATAACATTTGATCATGAGGGTGTTAAAATTGCAAAAGTGATCTTAAGTCTTTCAATCCTCTTTTTACATGTCGAATCTAAAAATTTGGTCACCAAAAAAATATGAGGATAAAAGGCCTAACATGCATAACCCCAATCAATTTATAGCTTCTCAAAATCTATTTTACAATTTTTTAAAATGTATTTTTACTGTGATTTTTTTTTCAAGATCTAGTGTATTTGAGGCTGATTTTCAAGAGCCTTCAACACTATAGAAAGTCAAGATTGCAATGGACATCCTTGCATAAAATCTTGAGTAGAAAAATCATAATCAATCAATTTCAAATTGGATTTTTGATGCTAAAACTATACTTCAAAAAGATTTTTTTTAAATATAATATATTAAAAATAGAAATTTGTTGAGGTTTTATTTAACTCCAAAATATTGTCAAAACCAAAATTTACTAACTCGGACATTTAGGGATTAATTGAAAAAGTAAGTCAGTGTTAAAAAGTGAGGTCCTACAATACACCCTAGTATTCTAAAGGCGTCTTCTAATGTGTAGAGGTACATTTTACTTTCATCAATATCTTAGAGAAGGGGATGCTTTTAGTGACCATTGCATTTCAACTTCAAAAATGTGTAACTAATTTCACAAAGGTTCAAAATGGCAATTCCATTTTTTTTCTTCCTACAAAAATTTACTAAAAATTGTTTAAAGGAATTTAGCTAGCTTCTCCCCAAATGCAATCAATTCTTAAAAGGTCAGTTTAAAGAGCAAACCACCTTAATGGTTCATTTCTGATTCATTTTGTCCATGGCAAACTCTTAAAACTTCCTTCTAAATAGAATGTAAGTCTTTATTAATCCTTAAACAACATTAATTTGTCTACCTAGAGGAGAGCACAAAGGGAAATAAAAAATCCCTTTGAATCAAAGTATGGGTCTTGTTGCTTGTCCAAAATTCATGTGGTCAGGGTGTGCAAAAAGTGAACAGTGAACAATGCTTTGACTAAATATAGTGCTTGGCAATCCATATTTACTATTGAAGTGAATTCACTAGGTTAAAACATTCCAAAAAAAATACAAAGACCATTTTTGTGAACAATGTCAATTTGGACATACATTGAAAAGTCAACCAATCAATGAGATTGTTGCCCACCTCAAAAAGGGTAGATCCAAAGAGCTCAAAGAGAAGACAAGTGTGTTCATTCTAGCTTGTTTTTCTTACAAATACTACTAACTCTCATTTTAGTGACCACTATACATTGCAAGCTCCACCCAAAATTGCAAAAGGACTAAAATGTTGTGAGATTTTCAAGATGAGCATTCTCAACTCTCTTGTCTTTCATTGAATACAAAAGGCCATCATTTCAAAACATTCTCACTGAGATATGTTCCTTCAAAATGTAATGTTGCCATATTTTTTCATTGACCCAAACAAAACTTAGAACTTAAATATCTCCTAAACTATGTGGTCAAATAATCTGGATTTTTTTTGAAGTGATCACTCTCAATGTAAACTACAAGATCCTATAGTTACATTTTACATGATCTTAAGAAAAAAATGAGCAAACAAATTGCTCAAATTCTTGGCAATTTTGGTCCATTTTGAAAGTACCCCCCGTTGGTCATTAGGGATTAAAAGTTAACCTTGTAACATGGTGGCCTAATTTAAGTGTTCAACAAATGACAAATAATTGTTTCTTCTATATAAGGCAAAATAATGTTCATCATTGGAGTTCTATGTGCCAAGTGGAGGTCTTGCATAACAATTTTTTGACTTCCAATGAATTTCAACGTAGCAACAACCATAACCGTCAATTCAAGGGTTTTGGACAAAATGTCTATTAATAGATATCCAACAAATAATTGGACCCTACCAACAAGTGGAAAAGAATTTTTATGCCCTTTCAAATGTATTTTTTGGACACTAAGTGTATAAGTTTTGAATTTTTAAAGAACCAACTACAAATGCACCTAATACCCACACTAGGGTCTAATATTTGGATATTCCAATATAGAACATCCTTGTAATCACATCTATTTATTTCTCCAATATATTTTCTAAAATTGTAGAGAAGAAGGTTATGGATATAGTGGAGGTTATAGGTGTTGCTACCTTACAGTCTTTTGGATTATTTTTCAACAAATGATTCACCTGGTATCCAAAAGGCATCTATTTACTTATCCAAGATTTTCCAATATTTTAATGGAGATGGTTATGGGCACAAGTGAGGGTCATGGGAGTACAAGTGCGGGTTATAGGTGTTACTATCCCATGGACTCCTGAATTTTTTTTCAACAAATTGGTACAAGTAAAGGTTATGGGTATAGTACTTCTACCCCATGGACTCATGGATCTTTTTCAACAAATGATTCACCTAGTTTCCAAAGGGCATCTATTCACTTCCTCAAGATTTTTCAATATTTTAGCAGAGATAGTCATAGGTACAAGTGAGGGTCATGAGTTAAGGTAAACCAGCCCATGACAGGCCAACTGTCTAATACAAGTCACCTAGAACCCCTTGCCATGAGAGTCTTACATCAATCCATGACAGATTTTTTCAACAAATGGAATTTAGATTGCATTAGGGTGATTTGTTGCCATATCAATGCTTTGGGAGATGGTCATGAAGTTATTAATGACTATCATGGGATACTTATACCTTTCCAGTGTAAACTTGTTATAAAAGTTATCTTTTAATTCTTTTTCTTGTAAGTCCAGATTGAGTCCATTACGGTCTGTATTAGGCATGTTCATGTTGATTTGGGGCACATGGTTGCCCTAAATTAGTATTATTTTTGATGGTTATCACCGAGTCTATGGGTTGTTATGGAACCTTGTTTTATTAAATGAAAAAAAATTGATGCAATTATCAAAAAAAAATTAGGGGACCACTTTTGGTGTTTATTAAATCTTCTACAGTAGTGAAAATTAACCCTTTTGTCACGAACTTCTAGTTTCATACCACATCAGGCAATCTACTTGTCATAGGCTAGTTTACCTTATGGGTGTTGCTACCCATGGACTCATGGGATTCTTTTTCAACAAATGATTCACTTGATTTCCGAAAGGCATCTATTCACTTCCCCAAGATTTTCCAATATTTCAACAGAGATGGTCATAGGTACAAGTGAGGGTCATGGGTGCTGCTACCTTCTAGTCTTTTGAATTCTTTTTCAACAAATGATTCACCTAATTTCCGAAAGGCATCTAAGGTGGGTACACCTAAAACTGCCACTAATTGCTACTGAGTCTATTTTCTAATATTGGATTGGTCAACTTTTCATATGTTCTTGTTGGCAAGTGAAAGGAGGTTCCAATGCACCAGAGAACGTGGCATTTAGATACTGTATGCAAAAGTTACTAAGGAACAAAGTTGGGTTCTGAAAGCGTTTCTTCCACATAGGTACAGAAGTGATTTTGGAGATGTACATATGGTATAGATGGCGGTTTAAGGTCAGTGGCACATTTGGGTGTACCTACCTTATTCACTTCCCCAAGATTTTTCCAATATTATTCAGCAGAGATGGTTATGGGTGAAGTGAGGGTTATGGGTGCTGCTCCCTATTTTGAAGGTTATGGGTGCAAGTGAGGGTTATGGGTGCTGCTCCCTATTTTGAAGGTTACGGGTGCAAGTGCTATGGGTGCTGCTACCTATTTATGGTCAGTTGGGATTCTTTTCCAGCAAACGGTTCACACGGTAAAGATGGATGCTTTTTCTTTTTTCTTTTTTCTTTTTCTTTCCCACCTGGCCAGTGGCCACCTGGGGACTGGGGAGCGTTCCGAGGTTCCTCGTGCACGGAGGTAAGTACGGCAAGTGCTGCGTAGCGGCCGTAGCCCTGGGGCGGATTGACTTCCTTTGCACTGCCACCGACGTTGAAGGTAGGCCTCGATTCCTCGGATGCGTTTCTCTGTGGAGTCTTTGATGAGCCGTGAGCGCAGCCCAGGAGGGAGGGAGGGGAGGCCGCCAGGACGCCAGGCAGGCAGGTTGTTTGCTTGCGCCTGGTTTCCGGAGTCGCGCTCCATGCCGGCGGAGCTGCAAGCCTGGCTTCGCCTAAAATCGGCAGCTCGCTCGGCCACCACTGCTCAAGAATCAAGATCGGGCCATCGGGGGCAGCCGCCACGCTGCCCGCTCCGCTCACGGAAGTCAGTCGGAACTCGGAACTGGCGCAGGCAGTGACGGAGCTCATCCAGTTGCAAGCGGCAGTAGTAACAACTGAGAGCATCGCCACCAGCAGCTCCCAATGGCCTTGGCAACGGCACTTTCTATTTGCCGTGAATGGCTCCACACCAGCATCCCCTCACGCTACCAATTCTATTGTCTCTCCCCTCACTCTCACATTTGCTTGGCAAAAGAGGGCAATTTTATAGTCACGCGAATTTGGTCAATGTAGACTATGGCCTCTATGGATGCTAACATGAAGACAATGGAGGGTAGTGGGGGATGTACAAAGAAGGGGAAGAACTTTTGTGAGTGAGGCCAAGGAGAAGCAACTATGCTTTTCTTTTTTGCACGTTTCATGGGATCCAAAGCAAGGGACCAGATAGAAGAGTGGGAATCTTTGGAGACACATCACAGAGACAAGAAATCATATCTCAAGTGAATTCATGCCTAACCTTTAAAGTGTGTGGGGATGCTTTGGAAGCAATTCTTCAACAATGCACACTCCACAAATGTTTGAAGGATAGACAAAATCCACAAATAAAAATGATAAAAGAATTTCTACTTAAGAATATAAGATTATATAGGAATTTACATCTAAATAAAATTAAAGAATCTATAAATATTAAGAAGTACATATACATGTAATAGATATCTTTTTTCTCCTTTTCAAGGTTGGGACTAATAAGATCATAACACATGTCCCAATGTAGTAAGCAAGAAAGTAGGAAGTAGTGAACGGGAAAGCAATCCTTGAATGCTCGGAATTGGTAAACTCTATCCATTGGATATGGGTTGAAACCAACTCAAGATTTCCAAAATTTGTAGTAATTTCAATTCAAGCCATAAAATCACCCAAAAAATTACAATCCCCATGATTTCTATCTTCTTACATGATAGAAAATTTACATTGCCTTATACTGCTCCAAAATATGTGTGGAATCACTATGGGTGGTTTCACCATAAGGTAGCCAACCTCTATCAGATCAGATACCCATTTTTGCTAATTAAGCCACCATGTTTATGATCAATTGTGGTTTTAGTGATAACTTCATGTGATTAGGTGACAACTCACGCAGCACAAATGTTCAAGAAATGTACATAGAAAGCATACAATGATCACAAGATGTACATTGGAAACCATAATTATCACCTACATTGAAGCATAGTCAATTTTTTTTAATCAGACTATGGTTGAAAACATGGTATCTTAAATAAGAAAAATAAGTTGAATGGAATCTTCACAAAAAAAAATTCACAGTAATTTTGTTTTGAGGAAAAAAATGTATATATATATATATGAAATCCTTCTGAAATCTATTTCTATAAACAAGGAAATTTTTTTCCTCTCACCTGGGACTTTACTCCGTTGGACTTACTGCAATCTTCAGCAGTTTCCGTGTCCTTTCCTCATTGGACCCATATGAAGTCAACTTACCTTGCCAGGTCATTTCTTCAAATTTAATTTTTTTAAATTAAAAATTTTTCTTTTTTAAAATGAAATAACCATTGCATTAAAAAAAAGTCACCAAACCTTTTGAATGCTATTTTTATTTGGCAAACAGACATTTATTATTCATCGCAGTACAACACAAATAAACAAAAATCTTTCATAAGGCATGATGACTGTGTGCCTTTTTTTTCTTTTTTCCAGCTATTGCCTTTACTGGTCATACTAAAATGCTCACTATTGCAATAATAATAATAATTCAGTAAAGATGCGAATCTCCAAATACTAAATCATCCCAAATAATTTGAAAGTACAAAGTGAAAAAAATCCCACTTTTCATAAAGGAAAATAAATAAATAAATAAGTTTGCACTCCAGTTTACTGTGGATACAAAATTATTTATTGTGCATTTTTAATATGCTGACTTGGGTTTTTAACCCTTAACCCCTAAATGAAATGACGGACCCATGACCGTTTATGTATGAAAATTTTTTATATTTATTTTTCAGAGAAGAAATTACATGTCTTCTGTGTTTCACAGAAAAAAAAATTGATATTTTTGAGAATTTTTGAAGGAAAAGTGAAGGAAAATCACATCCACTAGAAAATTATTTCAAAAAATCTGAAAATTTCACCATGTGTGTGTATTATGATGACTAACATTATTGTGTAAACTCAAATTTTTGTGTCATTCTATGATTAGAAATTAATAGACATTGAAAATACATCCAAAGTTCAAATTATAATAAAATATCAAATATTAGGGAATTTTTTTCAAAATTCGCATTGGAGTAAGAACTAGAGTAGATGGACATTTTGTTAGTTGGACTCAAATTCAAAAAATATCATTTTTTATGGAGAGATTTTAGATTTAAAGTGAGGAACAACAACTTCCTAAAATACACTAGAATAGCATATTCTATGATCCGGTTATTTTACTAACTTCTCATTTATGTAAGGACAAACACTTGCAAAACTACAAAATCAATTAAATATTCTTCATAACCCACCATGAAAAGTCAACAAGAAAAATATGGATGAAAAAAATGTTTTTGAACTCTTTCCATCTTATAGTATTGTCATTGGAACATTACAGAATGGCGCCTGCGGTGCTCCAAGGTTAAAGGACAAGTTGGTCACTGTGAAAATCATTTGTTTTGATATTGTGTGAATTGTTGGCTTAAAAAATGACAAAGCACTCATTGGAAGACAAGCTAGTGTAGAAGACCTTCTCTTTTCGCACAAAATTTGAAAATTCCTACATGGAGAGATTCTTTGTCACTCATTAGTTAGAAAATGTCCACTACATTATTTATGGGTTTGAGCGACTCCATTGTCAATGAAACTAATGTGAAGTCTCCAAGGAGCTGATACCATGGTAGGTAGGAGGCTCGAAAACCACTCATCCAAGGGTAGATCTAGTTTTTTGTTTTTTTTAACGAAATGGATAATTTCCATTGATAAGCAGACTCGTAAGCAGAACAATGTATTGAACTAAGGGACAAGATCCCAACCAAATTTTTTATTTATTTTTCAAATGATGTATGTTGTCTTCTGAGTGAGAAAATGTCAATTTTCAATTAAATTCACATGTATAATTCTTTTTGGCTTGAAACACACAAACAATTCCATTGATACAAGGAAAAGGTACATAGAACCAAAGGAACTTACAAGTCTCTGACAAAATATTTTAATTTTTCAAAAACTAATAAGCAACCAACTAAAGCGTGCAACTCAAGGAAATCTGAGACCAAATACCGAAACTTCACATGTATAATTTTTGGATCCCCTCTCCACTACCCTACATACTCATATTTTTGGTACTCGTATCTTAATGTATTTAATATGAGATATTTTAGTTGAATTATGTAACCATATTCATATCCATATTCATGTTTTGTATCCATATTTTGTATCCATTTTGAATGGCCAAGATCATCCATTTAACATATACCAATGGCTTTTGATTTTTCAAAGGATCGACAACTTTTGGGCTAAGGTAGGGGATTCTAATCTAAGATCAACGCCTCTAGATTCTTTGGAGGGGGAGGGGGATAAATTGAAGTTGAACATGGTGTTCACATCTTTTCAAGGGATAATAAGGTAAGAGACTTGAAAACCATTCATCTAAGGGTTGATTTGCCTTTTTTGTATTTTTTTCAATGGGAATATTTTTAGCTCATTTTTCAAACAAAGGAAATAATTGCAAAATGTAACACAAGTGGTTTCATATTTTCTGAAGCATTATTTAATTACTTATGAATTTTCAAACAAATTATCTCTTATGCACCTATTTATGACCGTAGATATTCTATAAATTGTTCATGCGCAACTTGTAAAAAGAAACATGGAAAGTAAGGAGAATGTTTGGCTCTTGCAATACATAACACTTTTTTTTCTTGATCCATTCAATGATTGTAAAGTTCAATTTAACGACCATCTTATGTCCATTTTAGAGCTAATTATAGGAGTGAATCTAAATGCTTGAGTAAATTTTGAGCCTCGTAACTTAACGTACATTTTGTGTCCTTTAATTGTTCAAACTTTGAAGGGTTAAAGAATGTTGGTGGGGACTTATTTCCTTGATTTGTTGTAACATTTCCTTCTATCAATGGAAATCTCCATGTGTTTCAAAAAAAGAAAAAGAAAATTAAAGGGTTACTATACCATTGGAATTCTATTTATTAGAAAGTAGAACCACCTAAGGTTGGAATAAATTTCCAACCAAAGTTTGAAATGTTTTTTTTTCCTCCTTTCCAAGATTGGACCTAGTAAGGTCATGACACATATCCCAAAGTACTGAAAGTAGGAAGTAGGAAGTAGTGAGTGGGAAAGTAGACAATTCTTGAATGATTAGAATTAGAAGAGTTTAGACATTGACTATGGATCTTAAGCACTTTTAAGCTCACAAAATTCATAGTAATTTTAGTTGAAGGAATAAAGTTACCAAAAAAATTTGCACTCCTTGTGATTTATGTCTTTCTATATGGCAAAAAAATTTCATTGTCCTATACTAAGTACTCTAGAACATGTGCGGAATCACTTAAGTGATTAGCTATGGATGCTTGCATTGTCTACTATAAGTAAGCTTCCTAGTAGATTGGACAACTTTCTATCTAAAAATTAAATATTAAGTATGAAAAATTGAGTTAATCCAAAAAATAACATATTGAAATTATAAAACTTTAAATATAATTAAAATTAGTTAGGCATTCATCTAAATTGTTTGTATAATTTGCAATGTATGGTTGTTGCTACTTTCATCTCAAACAATTGCATTAACCTCTAATGATCCAAGCACCCATTTTCAAATTGTTTTTCCTTTTTTGAATTTTTTACAAACAAAATTTATTTCTAAAAAATAGACTACATCATATATTCAATAGTAGTAGTTTCATCAAATTTAGAATTAAACTTTGCCTTGTGGAATTTTTCAAAGTTGAAAAGTGTAGTGTAGTTCACATCTCTTTTGGGGGAGGGGGGATGGGTATGGATTGAAAAGTCAGCCAACTAATGTGATTGTTGCTAACCTCAAAAATGGTAGATCAATGGAGCTCAATTGAATTCTACAATTATATTTATATTTGTATTTGTATTTTATACAATATTTTGTATCCATATTATATACCCATATTTTGTATCTATTTTGGACAGCTAGGAACATCCATTTGACAAATACCAATGGCTTTGGATTTTTTTAGAGAATTGACGGCTTTGGGGGGGGGGGATTTTTTTTTGATGCGAGATCAATGTGTTTAGATTCTTTGGGGGGAAGGGGAGGCGGATAAATTAAATTCAAATATGGTGTTTGCATCTTTCAATGGGATAATAAAGAAGGGGATTGAAAATCAGTCATCTAAGGGTAGATCTACCTTTCTCATGTATTTTCTTCAATGGGAATATTTTTAGCTCATTTATAAAACAAATAAAAATAATTGCAAAATGTAACACAAATGATTTCATATTTTTTGAAGCATTATTTAATTACTTATGAATTTTCAAACGAGTTGTTTCTTATCTCCCAAAGAACCATTTGTCCCATTGGAGGACAATTTGGGTCCAAGTAGGTTCTTATTGTCTCAATTTGTAGTAAATGTTTTTGAAACTTTTTGAGGATGTGTGATTTTGTGAGAGCTTTGTGGATATATATTTTTTATTTCAATCAATGCCCAGGAGAAAAAGGTATGGCATAACAAGTCAAAAATGGAAGTCAATGAGCATCACAAAAAAAAATCAGAAAAATTCAAAAACATCTACATATTAATCTTGAAAGGTTGGAAGAGGCAAAAAATGGCTCATGTTAGTCATATATGGCTAAATATATTAAAAGAAATTCCTAAAATTTTATATTTTTGTCTACATTTGAAGCTTTGATTCATTCTATTTGGATTAGTGATGAGAAAGTTATGGACAAACTTAGTTTTTCAAGCAATCTCATCATCTTTCTAAAAAAATAACTTACAAGATTCATTTGTGAATGCAATTTTTACATTTTTCCAAAAAAAATTGTTAGATAGGGTTAGGTTTGCTTTTTAGAACAATCTCACCATTGGGATTATTGTATTTCAAATTCCATCTTAGAGCTATTCATGATTTAGTTTTTCCTTCAATCTTTAACCTACTTCTATTTAATAAACTTTTTAATGAATAAAGATTGAATTTTTTTTTCTTGAATTTTTTTCCTTAGATTCTCAGCTCAACTATTCAACATAGAAACTGAGAAAATCAAAATCAATAGTACAAAAAATTTCAGGTAAAAGGATTGAAAGACAAAAAAAATCTAATCAAGCAAGTTGCACAAAAATTTGGTGCAAATATCTTACAGCCACCTCGGCTCCCCCACTCATCAGGCAACAAGTGGCACCAACCGACCCAGCTGGCACTGATTTTAATTTTTAATTTTTAAACTATTAGAACCTTGTGCACTGTTTACCATATAATTAATGAATTTCAAGTGGGTCGGTTCAGTTGCAACTTGGGCTCACTCAGTCAGCCTTTCCCCATTTTCAGGTCACCCAATTAAATGAACTTCCAACTTTAAAGTTAAAGTTAAAGTTAGTTAACTGAAGTTCGTTGCGCCAGATGAGTCGACAGTGAGAGTACCACTCGCCAGTACAAGAACAAGATATCGGGTACAGTACGAAGGGTCGGTCCCAAGGGCTAGTGGGGCTCTATTTTCTGACCAAGGGTTAACCCTTAACTTTAGAGTAGGAGAAAATTTAGCTCAATCGGCTAAGATCCTACATTTTCTTGGACCAACTCGTTGTCTCGAATATACTCTCGGCTAGGTCTTAAGAAAATAAAGAACATTCTCTTATGTTCCTCTAAAATGATCGGGGTTTTTTTCCGAAGGTTTTGAACTCAATCCAAAGATTCTAGATTTCAACAAGCTAACTTGTAACTAAAGGTTGGTACTCCCCATATATTGATTAGGACGTTTGGATGAGATAGAATCCTTCTAATAGGACAAAAGTGCAAGTATTCATCCTCGGGATTTTGTTGTGAAAAAGGGAACATCTTCTAATAGTAGGTTGACTTCCAATGAGTGTTTTAAGAAAAAATAAAATTTAAGCCGACAATTCACACGGTACCCAAATCAGATGATTTCTATGGTAACTGACTTGTCATTTAACCTTTAACCCTTAAACACTGGGCTGGTGACCGTGGAAATAAGCCCTTTTTGGAACTGTGTGATATATTTAGTTTTAAAAAAAACAAAAATATTCATTGGGAGTCAAACTACAGTAGAAGATTTCCCCTTTCCACCCCTAATTTTGAGGATGAATAGTTGCATTTCTATCCTACACAGGAGAATTCCTTGTCATTCCTTGGACAAAAATGTCCACCATGGTGTTTATGGGTTAAATAACAAGTTGGTCACTGTGGAAATCATTTGTTTGGATACTATATCTATTTTTGGCTTAAAAAAATCCTAAAGCAGTCATTGAAAGTCAAGCTACTATACAAGACCTCCCCTTTTCATGCAAAATTTCAAGGATGAATAGTTGCACTTTTGTCCTATACGCAAGGATTTTTTTGTCATTCATCAACCAGAAAATGGCTGCAACATCATTTATGGATTAAGGGTTAAATGTCAAGGTAGATGTTTGGCGTTTGATGGATGATAGAGAATTTTTTAATGTAGGACAAAAGTGCAACTATTCATCATCATAATTTTGTGTGAAAATGGGAGATCTTCTAAAATACTTTCACTTCCAATGAGTGCTTTTGGAATTTTTTTAGACCAATGATTTTGATGGTACCAAAATAGATGATTTTTACAATCACTAGTCTGTTGTTTAAGGGCTAAACATTAAAGGATGGATTGGTGACTGTGGAAATCATCCCTTTGATTACCATGTGAATCATTTGTTTAAAAAATTGCAAACCACTCATTAGAAGTCAAATCCAGGTAGGGGGGCCATAAATCACCCATATAAGAGCTGAAACTAAATTTTAGTGAGGCAAATCTTCTTGAAATATTTTTCAATAAATTTTCCTTGGAAGACAAGAGGAATTGGTATCTAATTCAAGTCATTTTGTATTTTTTAGAGCTTTTGTGGAATTAGTTATGAAGTTTTGAAGTTGAAATGGCATAAGACTCTTGAATTGTCTACCTTCTAAAACATACACTATTTGTACATTGTTGAAGGCTATGAAAAAAGCAACATGTACAAATTGTGTACATTTGAAGAGGTGGATGATTTTAGAGCCTATGTGCTTTTAGAACCTAATACCTTCCCTTTTTACAACAAAACTCTAAAGATGAATAGTTGCACTTTACTCCTACTTGAAGGATTCTCTATCATCCATTGGACAAAAAATGTCCTCGTCGATGTTTAACCCTGGAGCATCTAGACTCTTCTCTAGGATTGACGATTGGGAGAAAAACATTATAAAGTGCTATTTGGAAGAATATTTAAGAAGTGATATACAAAAAAAAGTTGTAGATTTTGAATTTTAGATTCCATCTGTATGGTTAGATTCACCAATTCTATCACTAATATTTTTCTATAAATTTGGAAAGGAAAATTTCAAAATTCCTTCAGAATTCGATTACAAGAAAAATATTATCATTTTTTGAGCAAAAGTTATTGAAATGGATTCAAAATGAGGTTCTCTTGACATGGTGATTTTTTGAAATTTTTGTGCTCTTTACATCTATGACCTCATTTTTGCAAACCTAGTTTTGAACTAGAGTCAATGCAATTTGATCACTTGACACACATCCACATTTATAAATTTTGAAAAATTTGTCTTCTAGGAACACCAAATCCAACCATTAGATAAGATAAGAACTTGATAAAGTATCTCTAAAAATTAGTATGACTTTCATTCAAACAGGAACGAGACAAAAAAAAGAATTTCAATTTGTTTATTGTCCAAAAAATGGACATCAGAGCGCTATAGGGTTACCCCCTAAAGGCCCATTGTCCCTTTGAAGGACAAAATGGATTTCAAGTAGATTCCTGTGAACTCAATTTTTAGTGAAACTTTTTGAAACTTTCTCATAAGATAGAAAAAACTTATTAACTTTGTGAGGATATAATTTTTATTTCAATCAGTGTCAAGGAGCAAAAACTATACCACAAAAAATCAAAATTTTCATTCAACAGATAGAAAAATAAACCCACAAAAATTTGAAATTAAATTAATCTTTTATTCTAATAGATAATGTTTTTGTCTACATATAAATCTTTGATTCATTCCATTTGAATTAGTGATGTAAAGGTTATGAACAATCTTATTTTTTTAAACAATTTGAGCATCTTTTTGAAAAAAATAACTTGTAAAATTCTTTTTTTAATGTAATTTTCACAAATTTTCAAAAAAAATTGTTTGACAAGGTTAAGTGTCTTATGTTAAGGTTAAGTTTTTTTGATAGAACAATCTCATTATAGGAAATATTGTGCTTCAATCTCATCTTAGAGCTATTAACTCTTTCAATCTTTGACTTCTATTTAACAATTTTTTAAAGAATGAAAATCAAGTGCGTTTTTTGAAATTTTCCTCCTAGACTTTCAATTCAATTTTTCAATATATTTTTAAAAAATTCAAAGTTGACAATGCATATTTTTTTCACAAATGGTGGTCAAAGTCATCTAGAATTGCAGGTTAGTGTTCAAATAAATAAACTTTGAATGCTAATATCTCTCAATTTGTATGGTCAAACTTTATGAAATTTTTACCACATGATCTCAGACAAGTAAAGTATAGGATCCTATGGTTAGATTCTAAAAAATATTTTTTTTGTTTTCTTGAGAGAATGCAGTAGAAATGGTAGTTGAGTGGTTTTTTGATAGAAAAATGGCCTTGGGCCTTGAGGGGTTAAGCTTATGTGGCCTTTCTTTTAAGAAGGTTTTGAGATTTTTGACTCTTTCACTTCTTGGGACTTAAATAGAAGGTTGCCAATTTTGAGTAAGGAAATTTCTTCTTTATGTAATTGTTTAAGGGCTAATTACATTTGAGGGAAGCTAATTGAAACTCCTGGAAACACTTTTTAGTAAATTTTGTAGGAAGGTAAAAATGGACTTGGCATCTATATGCAAAGCAAGGCCAAACTCTTCATCTATATTTATTTTTTAACAAATCCAACCATTGAATCCTTTAGTTAATTTATTCAAGTACATCCTTGTAAAACTTTAAAGCAAATATCTTCATGATTGCAAGTTCAATGTGCCTAAACTTCAAAATGTAGGCTTCTCTAATCCTTCCCAAATGTAAAATTTTGTCTTTCAACATTTTTTGAAAAAACCCATGTATATCTCATAACTTATTTCCAACAACTTAAGCATATCTAGAATAGAGGTATGTTAGAGAAATAGATTTTAGCAAGATTCTATAATTTTTCACAATTTCATCTCAAAAAAAAAATTACCATGAATTTTTTAGGTAAAGATTCTGTTCATCCCATATTAGTTATGTACGTCATCCTCCACCCTACGTTGCCAAAATCAAGAATGGGTCTAAACCCTAAACCCTAAACTCTAAAAACCCATAACCCATAGTTTGAAACCCATAGTTTGAAATTGAGAGCTGCTCTTTTCAACATCAGCAGTACAGGAGGTTCCGAAATTCAATCTCTCGTTTAGACATCATAAAGCAAGCGTGTTGGAGATATTTTTACACAAATTTCAGTGCTTTGCAATTAGATTCTTAGCCAGATCGCAAGAAACAAACCCTCATTTCAGATTCTTATAAATTCAGAGCTACTGAGAAGCAAATGTAAAGAGGTCATTGTGATGTATCGTTCGAAGTTTCCACAATTCTCACACGTAATTAATTAGGTCAAAATGAGAGATTTCATATTCAACAGTGCTGCTCGAGTTTGCCTGTTTGTTTCACAGCATGCACTCATCAAGTACGTAGCTAATTTGTAGCAAGAGACTACGCACAGCAGGACATTTGCCTTCTTCAAAGATCATAGAGGAGCTGAACATTTTCTGCACATTTTCCGTGTATGAGGATCAAACTGCTCCAATTGCAAATTAAAAAACACGTATATGAAACCTAAGGTATGATCACAAGTGAAGAAAATAACAGAACCAGAAGGAGAGGGAGCCGTCTATCCCAAGACTTGGAGCTGCTACTTGGCAAGCCAGGATAGTCCTGAGAACCAGGCAACACACACTGATCCCCGTTAAAATACACCCTCTCTGGAAACGCCCACCCATTGTTAAGAGTAAAATCCGCGTCCTTCCGAAACAGAATGTCTGACTGCACATTTCCATCCGGACCTGCTTGCAACAAATACTCGTTGTAATACTTCACTCCCCAAAACAAGGCCGAGTCATCTGCAAGAATACGCCCACACACAGTCAAATCCTATTAAACCCTAAACCCTAGTCCTCCGAAATCACGCATCAATTAAACCCAGAGTTGGCCATGCCACTGCTTTCGATTGGTGGCATGCTTAAACTCCCAAGACCATGAGTGCCTTTCCAGTCGTGATGCATTGTGCATTCTCCAGTGATTGTAGAGTCTGGGATCAAGACTCCATAACCAAAAGAGAACTAAATCAAAGCCTAAACCCTCACTGCTGAATCGTGTTCAAAGACATCGACATATACAACATCAAATCCTACCCAGCCCTAAACCCTAATCCTCCAGTTCCAAGCATCAGTCAAGACTCCATAACCAATTGAGAGCTCCAAAACCATGCTTTGATTGCTGAAGTCATCTTCCAAAACACCCATACCACCCACATAATCCTAAACCCTAGTCCTCCAATTTCAAACACCAACATAGCCAATTGAGTCCAGCTCCAAACCCTAATCCTGTCCACTTACTGGTGAAGGGACCATAAGGATTCAGCGCCTTGTACTTGAAGCTGAACGCCTCCGTGAAGTTGCGAAAATTGGGATGCTTCAGCACCAAGTTCCAGTTGGTGAAATTCGCGGAGAAATCGCGGTTCGTCACGGTGACCTTGATTCGCCAATACTTCTTGTAATTCGTCTTCACATGCCAGTGGATCTTCACCGGGCACATGTCGTGCGTGCAGTACTACTGACAGGAAAACTCACGTTGGCGCCGGTGTTGATATTCGGAAGATCCTTGTACCGTGTGTTTCTGTTACACTAGATGGCATTAATCTCGAGCTAAATCTGCTGTATATTGCATTCGGAATCAATACACTTTGCATTGGTGGCGAGGATTGATGAACTTACGGATCAATACAAAGCTCACGACGAGTGGTGGGATCTTCGGGTTGACAAGCGCACGAGCATTCCGCGCAGGGGACAATGGTGTCGTTGTAAAACGCCGAGAACGAGACGCAGCAGGAGCGTGGCGTGGTGGCGAGCGCCTGCGAGTAGCTGCAGGTCACGTTCCATGTCACTGCATGACACGGCCACAAGCCCCCGCAACCCATGCCAGGATTAGCAAGTAATCTTCGCAATTGCTCGCCCAGTCACCCCTTCCCAAGACTAGAATTCAGAGGGTTTAACAACCCTCCGTTTTTCAGCAACGTTTTCGGGGGCCCTAAACATTTTGGAACATCCTTTGTGAACTAACATTTTGGAACAGGCTCGCGCAACGTCCTTTTACAAACATGCAAATCTTGTACCAGGTTTCAGCAAACATGCCATTTTTTTCAGCAAACCTGTTCCAAAACGTTAATTCACTTTAGACAATGCTTGAATGTCAACTTTAGAATCACGTTTTCGTGTTTAAGGTTACGGTACAACGTTGCTACAATGGGGAGATCAATTCATTCTGGTGGCGGATTCGGCCAATGTGAGTGCAGGGGATCCATGACTTACAAAACGCTTCGGTGACGCGTCGCCCATCGGCATCCACATACTGGCTATTCTCCACCAGTACAGCCGGGCTGCACGTGTACCCAGACTCCAGTAGCTGAAACTCTTGCGGGAGCTTCACGGTGTTGTTGCTGGTGCCCGCCAGTCCCACCGGCAGCTGGAACGCGGCTCGCGCATTGTCTGGGTCTTGACCAAATGCGGGCAAGACGCCGCCCTTGCAGCAGTTGGCGAGCTTGCTTGTGTAAGGCGCGGAGGGGAGGAGGTCCACCACCACCGGATGGCGTTCGCAGCAGTGCGGGAGGGGATCAACCCTAAATTGCGAGAGTCGCCTTGCAACGTCGTCTGCGCGCCTTGCATCTCCCAGATGACTTCCGTCTTCGGCCACGTCCAGGTGAGCTGCCAGCCTGGGGGTTCAATGTGGCGGTACTGCTGCCAGTTGAACAGCGTCACCGTCGCCTGCATGCATATACAGTATCGGCATCGTCGCATCATAAACATCACATTTCCATTTCCATGACAGTTCCCAATTGTTAAGTTGCGATGCGCAAGCAGGTCAATCTTCCTTATACCACCAAGACTGTTTGCAGGTTTTAGTCACCGTTACACAAAAGTTTGAAAACATCATTCCATTTGAACTTACGTCGTCTCCGTCGCCTGCATGTATCGCCACTACTTGCCAAATTGCGATGCGCAAGCAGGTCAATCTTCCTAAACCCTAAACCTTGTAACACCAAGACTTGTCTGCAGGTTCTAGTCACCATTACACTAAACTTTGCCAACATCACGAGTAACCGCCAATTTCATTACGCACAAGCATACTCTTCTTCGTAATAATCACACCTCAGCATTCAATCAATATTTCCAGAGCTTCCTTCGAAGATATCAATCAGTAAATATCCAGATTTATGCGTAATATCGATGAGGCTTGAGGATTTTTTATCATCATTCTAATGAGGTTTTCAGATCTTGAGGATCCGAATGGTTATGGAAAAAGGCATGAATGTGGTTGGACTTGCTACTGATCAATCTTTCTTACAACACCAGGACTCCAGGTTTTAGTCACCAGTACACAAAACTTTGCCAAACTCGCTGGTAATCGCCAATTTCGAACAATTCAAACAAACCCTTCTTCGTCCTTGCCCTCACAAGCCACCATTCAATGTTTCCGGAGCTTCCTTCTTCGGTGAAGATACCAATCTGTATATATCCAGATTTATGCGTACTGTCGGTCTTATCTTCATTCAATCAGTGAGGCTTTCAGACCTTGAGGATGGGAATGGGTACGGAAAGAGACATGAATGTGGTTGGGCTTGTCACTGATCAATCACAACATTCAATTAGGAAGACTCAAAGCTAGCGATAGTTCTCATTATCTCTTGGTTTTTAGTTCAATACCGTCAGTGTTGCCATTAGCCAAGTCGGAGAGATGGGAAACAAGGTTGAGCGTACCAGGTAGCCATCGTCTGTCCACGCCGTGATGTCCCATTTGATGGTGATGTTTCCACTCGGGTCTAGAGAATCAAACGCCGCGTCTGCGCATGAAGACGAGAGAGCTCAGACTGCGTCAACAAAAGCTGTATGTATCGCCCAAACTCAAGCTCCGGAAGATTGATTATCCTTGTTTCCCTTGCGCGAGGAACATCACAGGGTTCCAGTAGGTTTTGCACGAGGAATCAAGGAGCAGCAGCAAATAGGAAATTTCAGTAGCAAATTAATGCTCTCTGTTGGCAATATAGGAAATCCAGTAACTGGAAATTGCATGGCAAGCAATCCGGCAGTCACAGAAAATATAATTTCTCTCTCATATGATGCTTTCAACTGATGATTGTCTGTTTGTTTCAGGACTCACCTACGCATTGGAATGTCGAAAGGAGAATCATCATCGCACATGCCACAGCTGGAAGGCCATTGCACGAGCTCCTGTAGCCCAGCTTCTTCATGTTGCCAATCTTGGCTGCAATAATACCGGTAATACCTTCGTGATTTACCCTTTCTCCCATTTTCTTTGCGTAGTTTTGTAACCTCCACTGAACCAGTAATCTGCTGGCCCGGAAAGCTAAGAAACTAGAAACGAAATACTACGGTGCTGTCGACTTGTCCAATTGCAAAGAGCGTGCAGAAACTCCTGCTAAGGGTCAGTGTGCATCAAGAGACTGTTCGTTCATCTGTTCAAGCTTTAGTACGCTACCAAAATGCATGCACATCGATCATATTATTACAGGAACTATTACAGGAACTAAAATCTAACTATTTGTGGTAAACCGCGAATTGTAACTCTGGACGATGAGGAGGAGGTTGCAATTTGTGTGTGTTTTCGAATGCATGTAAGGTTTGAATTTGAATTGTTAGGAAGGAGATGGGTCAGTGGTCACCCTGGTACCAATCGAAGCTCGAACTCTCTCTCGAGTTGCAACTGGTACACAACTGGTACTGTTTCCATAAAAGTGCGAACCGCAGAGTACGAAACTGTCACGCGAATCTAGAAACAACAGCAGTTTCTTTACGCTTAGCTGAGGAGGACAGCATGATCGGACAGTAGATTAGGGTACAGCAGCGGACAAGTGGGAGAAGAACAGAAGATGGACTCTCACACAACTGGCGCATTGTCGAGAGACCTTGAGACTTTCCTTGCATGCTCCAAGTTACCACCCATAAGGTTAGCTTTCATTTAATCCCTCTGTTTCAGAATAATAACAGGTTTTCCTTTCTATTTGAATTATTCTGAAACAGAGGGAATTCCTAACTTCCAGACTGCGACTGATGTGCACGCCAAGACGCAGTGGAACAAGTGTAGACATTGTGTATCACAAGGGCACCACATCTTCATAGGGTATCGGTACTCACTCCAGATCATAGCCAATTCCGTTTCGAACACTATCTTGTACAGAATCCTACATGGTGATTAGTATTGGTGGGGACATTAGTTGGGAAGTAAGTTGTACACTGATTTTACCAAATATGTGGAGTTGGAGGATGGGTTTAATTTTAGGAGAAAGTTTAGGGTCGGTTTGATGACATAATGGCAAGACATGCTAGCTACATGCAACTATCTCACATAGCCCCACAAACTTTAGAATTATTACATGCCACAGAAAATGCATGGAAATGCATGGAAATGTACGGAGCATATAAATGATTAATTCTGTTACTGCATTTACCGAAGTCACACTATACTAATTAATGCAGTCTGAATTATTGATGTATTGTACAAATTTCCAGGACATTATAAAAAACAAATTGAAGTGACAACTAATGTTGCAGGTGACACTAATTCTGTGACATCACTAACAGGTTAAATCAGTGCAGTTGATCTCCAAAGCGTGTAACCCATCACTGTAGTGGTCGATAATTGCATTGTCATGGAGTAAGATGCAAACACTGTCTGAAACTTCAGTAGAACTCTCCAAATGCTCACAATAAACCAGATATTTCAAAATTTTCTCACAATAAACAAAAATCTCTGATTCTATTACAAATAGAAAACACATATTCTCGATTCTGCAAATAACGCCATAGTTGAACTACACTCGCAGTAATTTAGGACTCCATGTGACACCAATCCAAATACTCAACCATGCCCACTGTTGCAGTATCAAGCCGTTGCTTGTTCTATACCCTGTTAGCACCTATAATCTCACATGTCATCTCGTCAATCAACGCTAAACGGCCTGCTCAAATAGTAAGCAGGGTGCTAATACCCTGATTTCAAATTTGAGCTGCAGGAGCACTGTGAAAGTATTCTCAACCAAAGGGAAAGCAACGGCCAGGAGGACATAAAATCCAAATCAAGAAACTGGTAAGCCAATATTCCATTTATCAGATTGCAAACCTTATTGTCGCAATTCGGAAATGCAGCGTGCGCAGCAACGAAATCTCCAAAGCTAGTACGAAATATCATACACAATGTCAAACACGATGTGGACAATCATTTCAAAAACCACACTCACTGCCCCAGTTGAACAAATGGCATCGGTCATTGACAACGGAAGATTCTGCGGATCATTGCCTCTGTGCGGACACAGCTCTGTTTTGAAGAATCCGCTAACGTACTAAACAGACTACCTTATTATTGTAATGATCCACCATAATTATTGCCATGTGTAACCTACTCTCATTGCACCCTGCCGCTGCTTGCATGGCATCCACAACGAAACTCGGTATTTTCCACGCTCAAGTCTTGTGGTAGTTTTGCCTGGAAATCGGGTTCATCACCACCGGTCCTGCTGCCTCACGCGGCCACGCATCCAGCTTCTTGAGCGTCTCCTTCTCCCACTCGTTGGTTTGGATCGTGTGGGGGACCGTCCCTGCAACACCAATCCGCACAAAAAAACAAGGTCAAGAAAAAGAACGGATGCTAGAGCTTAATGGCTACAAAAACGCATGTGCGCTCCTTTCTCAAAAGCAATGAATCTCGACCCGTCATCGATTTGTCCACATACTCGGTCTCCTGGTTCTGTAATGTGAGCGAAACCCTAGCTACCGATTCCCAATCACTAAACTATCCAGTTTCGACCGTCCCGATCGCTAATCCTGCCCACTTCGTTTGCGTGCCAAACCAAAATGCTCCAAGTAACGGCAATCGTGCACCAAACCCTAAAACCTGCTCACCACCATCTACAACTGCCAAGCCTATCTGCAACAATTCAAATTCACTTGAACCCTAACTCGCCGACCCCTTCGCTTTCCTTCCCCCCAGACTTTAAACCAGAAAGACGTTACCAAGAGCCACCCCGATCACAAAAATGCTCAAATGACCTAAATCCAAATCATCAAGACACAAAAGTCAAACCTAACCACTGCCCCAACACGCCGCGCAACCAAGAACCAGCACTCACCAAAGAAATTGCAAAAAATTATGGAGGGGAAATGCGGAACCCTAGCTCACCTCCAAAGACCTTGCGGTTCCGGGCGATGTCCCAGAAAGCGTAGGAGACGATGCAGGAGCCAGCTAAGGCGGGCAAAATGACCTTCGGAAACGAAACCAGACCCATGGTGAGACGCCCGAGAGGAACAAGCTAGCAGCTCCCCTCAATCTGCTGGTTTGCAAACTCGGGCTTCTTCTTCTTCCTCTTCCTCTTCTTCTCGTGTGGAGCGCCCGCGACGAAAAACAGCAATCACAACATCAAACAGCACCGCGCAGGGAATCTGAGCAACAACACCCCCCCGGAAAGGAATGCGCTCCACAGCTCCCCGCACCTCGTTCCCCATGTTCCCAGAGTTCCCCTCACTTTAACCGGTTTTTCAAGTACCCACCCCGGTCATTTTCTTTCTTTTATTTTTGGCTAGAATTAAAAGTTTTGTAGAAAATTTTGCAGCTTTTTCTCCTTGAGTTGTGGAAATTCAACCAATTTTTTTTCTCATTTTCACCAGCTCACTTTTGCACTAATTGTTGGGTTTTCCCAAACATTGGCCAAGACAATTATGAATTTTCCACACTATAAAAAATGTGGAATTTTTCCTATATTAATATCAACTCTTTATGGAATCTATTGTAGGCGATCCAATGAAGTGCATTCCATATTTGTAGAATGTGTTGTGGCTGAATTTTTTTGGGTAGAATACACATTTGCAACAAGCTTCAAAAAAGACATATGAAGAAAATAAATTGGAATAAGAAAAATTCCTCATTTTCATACAATAGAATCACAATTGTGTCAAGCATTCTTAGGTTTGCAAGCACCACCCTTGGGCTTGGTGCCCTAAAATCTTGGAATGTCATCTACCCTAACAATTCTACTATACATAAAGCAAATACATTTCAACTACACAAATTATTTTTGAGCAATTCATAGCTCAAAATCAATGCAAAATTTTGTAGAAAGATATACAAAATTCTTTTGAGAGATTATTTAGTGATATGTTTCTCCTTTAATTATGGATGAAATTGCAAAATGCTACAAAACCTTTGGAGAATATTTCTCCAATTAGAACGAATGTATGTGCATTAAGATGACTTAATGAATTAGCATCCAAATTTTGCGTGTTTCAATCACACCTATAGATGTAAAGATTTTTGAGGCTCATGTAAAGATAATTTTTTGCACTAGTGTCAAAAAATGCAATAAAAAACTCTATATACTACAAATTGCCCAGACCTTTATGGACTAAATAGGTCTTTATTTCTTCCCAAAAATTCATGCTAAATCTTATGCACATACAAGGTAATATATATATTAATCCCTAAGTGTTGTGACGTCCAATTTCTGAACAATGAATAGATTGAAACTCTTGGTTTTTTCTCATATTGCTTGGACAAAAGTCATCCTAATTCGTGGAGATACTTCATTAAGTTGATTTTCTATCTAATGGTTGGATTTGGTGTTACTAGAGTGCATATTTTTTTCTAAAATTACAAATGTGGAAGAATGTCAAAAGGTTGACCAAGCCAAAATTGCATTGCCACTAGTTCAAAATTGGATTTGCAATAAGGAGGACAAAGATTTTAAGAACACAATAATTTTAAAAATTCACCATGTCAAGAAAACCTCATTTCAAATGCAATCTAACAAATTTTACACAAAAAATGATAATATTTTGCTTACAATTGAATTTAGAAGGATTTCTCAAATTTTTCTTTCAAAATTTATAAAAACATATTGGTGATAGCATTGGTGAATCTAATTATATAGATGGAATCTAAAACTTAAAATCTAAAGCTTTTATTTGTGTATGAATTCCAAAATATTCTTTCAAATAGTATTTTATGATGGATTTTTCAAATTATAAATTATGGAGAAGATTCTAGATGTTTAGGGGTTAAGCCCTACAACAAACAACAAAAATATTACTATAAAACCACAACCATTCTTTAAGGTTCAAAGACCCTATTGTACATACATCTATAATCAACACTATCCAAAATTGCCATTTCCAATGCAAGTACCAAATTTTTGAAAAAAGAACATTTTTGGACACATGTAACTATAGGATCTTGTAGTAGGCTAGTTTGAGAATATGTGAAAAAAAATTCAGAAATTTTGACTATGTGGATTGCAAGATATGAGCTTTCAAATTCACTGAAAACCTTTTGTTGGCCCTCTAAAAAACTAGGCAGCTAATTTTCACAACATCTCATTTGTATGAAAACATGTCTAAAATGGTGGTGTTTCTTTGGATTTATTCTTCAAAGCAAGTTGGCTACATGCATGAAAATTTTCAAATCATTTGGAATTGTACAACATATAGGAAGAAAATAGTAAGTAGAAAGAAGTAGAAAATGATTCAAAATACTAATTTATTAAGAATTTAACTATGGAATTGAAAAATGCCAATTCCAATGGTTGCAATGTTACACTAAACAATTTACATCCTATGATTCTATTTTTTTCAAAAAATATTGAAAATTGAGATAAATGAAGGACTTCAAAGTTTGTTGAGAAAATCCATAATTGACTACAAACTAAAACTCTTCCTAGCTTCCATCTCATTAATCCAAATGGAATGATACAAAGTTTTTCATGCATATACAAATACAATTTCAAATATTTGTTTATAAAAAAAGTGATTATTTTTATCTATCAAGACTGCTTGGGCAATAAATAAAAACCTACATATCATATCATATAATAACTTTAAAACCATGTAGTCAAAAGTTATTGTAAATATTATTGGGACTTAATAAAAATATCTCGTCCCTATGTTGTTTGAAATTTCAAAGAAAAAAATGGAAATTTCATTTGTATTAAGTTGCCTAAAATCACTATGTTGCCAAAAAAACGCAACTTAGTCTTTTAGAGGTTAATCATACTAATTACACAAGATGTACACTAAATGAAAATATGATTGTTGGTTTTTAAAGTACCTAAAGATAGTACTTTCTAAAATTCATAACATATTTTTACAATGTCCAAATAATGTATTCTCAACTACTTTGACATCTTCTTTCAATTGCCAACAAGATTTAATAAAAATCATTTATATTTAACTCCCACATGACTAGATTTGTTGCAAAATAGTCAAACATCATCTTTGAGCTAAATTTAGCCTTTCAAATTGTTTTCAAATATCACTCTTATATTTTAGTACATGATATTATGGATTCTTTATCACTATTAACTAGTAAATAAATAAATTCATTTAGCAAAAAAATTATCATTGTTTTATTTTATTTAGCAAAAAATAAATGTCAAATAATAAATATAGAAAAAAATACAACTAATTTGATTTTTTTTTCAAGAGGTACAAATAGCAATGGAGACATAGTGAAAAGATTTATTAATTAATTATTTGATATTGAATACCCCAAATACCCTTGCTAATGATCTACAAACCAAATGACATGAATAAGCTAAATTTATCCTCTTATATAATATACATACAAAGTTTTGATACTTTAAGCTTGTGAAAAAATGTATTTTCTATTGATGTTGACTTAATCAAAAAAATTGATAGAAAAAAACAAACAAGAAGAAGCAAATACAAATGAAATATACACAATATTGTGTAATTTGAATTCTAATTGCAATTGCAATAATTCTTTTAATTTTTGGATTTTCTCAAAATTCCAGAATGGAAAAAAAAATAAAACTTGTCAAGCTTCATGTTTTCTTAGTTTTAATTAACTACCAAAAATAATTATTTTGATAGTCACAATCAAGGTTGACCAAGGTACATCCACTTTAGGGATGTGTGGAACTTTGGGGATTATGTTTAGAGAACATTCCATGTTCTTATGTGATCAAACTTTACTAGTTTTCTATATTAGAAATTTGATATTTTTCTCATGTATTTATATATATCCAATTTTAATTCAATTTTTTATAAATTAAAAGCATTAGACTGAAATTTATATGGTTTTTTTAGAAGTGATTTCTTTGAAAAAATCATGGCAATTACAAAAATTCTTAAAAGTAGTATAAAATTTCTAGCAAAATTAGAGATGATAGTCAGATAAACATCATGGTGTAATTGGTGTACTCCTAGTGAGTTCTTATGAAGATAAATTCAACAAAAAATTTCAAAAATGGTATATTTTAAGCTTTCAAGATGCTTCCTTCAAAGTGCCATAAAAATTATAATTTTAACCTATAAATGACGCTATAGTTATTTTTTGGTTGATGAATAACTAAGAATCTTTCTATATGGTATAGAAGTGCAACTATTCATCCTCCAAATTTTGTGTGAAAACGGGAGGTCTTTTACAATAGTTTGACTTCCAATGAGTACTTTTGGAATTTTTTAAACTAATGATTCACACAATACCAAAATGGATGATTTCCATAGGCACTAGTTTGTCTTTTAAAGATTAACAATTTTGGGGAAAAAATACAATGGAATAAAAAGTAGATTGTTGGAATTAGATTTTTGTAAGTCAAGCTTTCAAACATTTAAAATCAAGAACTACATGAAATTCACGTTTGACCCTAAAACCATGCCTTTCATGCAAGTTTGTCCTATGAGGGCTAATAAGGGCTAGTTTTCATTGGAGGGCTCTAGTTCTTTGAATTGGAGGGAGGCTAGAAGGAGCCTAGACATGTAGTCACCTCCATTGAGCTTCCGTGTGTTTCAGCTCGTTATAGTGTAATGTTGTTGTCAACTCATAATCAATTGTTGACTTTTCAACACTAACATGGCACCATCCTATTGGCAACCCGTCACTATTGTCATTACAAGTTACAATCCATAACATTCTTTCCTTTCAACTTGCTTCCTACACCCTTGGATCATGAAAATCAAAGGTTATGATTGAAAAATGTACAACTAGTTATGTATGATAACCTATTTGCCACTAGCGCGGTTCATCAGCTCATAGGTTATCTAATACATAATTGAATTCTACAGATAATTAAGGAAAAGGTAAAGAAGGCTTAAAAATAAACATTGTCCATCTTTCCAAGTAGCAATTGTGTCAACTATAAGGTAGAGACACCCAATTCCGTCCCTGTACCTAATCCTTGTTCCATAGAGTGCCCTTAAAGTATCCCTAGAATTTCATTAATGTGTCTTACACATGTTTAACTTTGATTTGCTGACACACCTGAAGGACACATATTGAACTCTGATTTGCTAACAATTGAATTTTGCACAGTTTAGTTTGAGGTGCACCTATGGGATAGTTCTAGTGGTCTAGAGATGTGCCACTTTGAAAAATCATAAAAATTACATATCACATCAAAAAAATCTAATTTTTTTTAATATTAATGATTTTTTCTTGTTAATACCACAAAAATATGCTTCTAACTATGCTGAATTGCTTAAAGTAACGGTTTTGGGTGTTTCTACTTTAGTTAATAAGCAATAATTCCCTTTTTTTTCTTATAAAAGACCCCATCCAAACCTTTTAGCTTTGCAAATTGGAAATGCAAGGGTTGGAAGTTGGAAGGGAGTCTAAAGCTTTAATTATGATAGAAAGTGTTTACAGGGTCTTTCTTGGGGTCTTTCTTTGGGAGGTCCAACAACCCAATGGAATCAATTTTTAATAATAGAGTTAATGGAAAAAGAACCCCCTGTTTTGAAACATGCATATCAGTTGGTCCAAGATGATCCTAAACTACTAGATGTTGGTGGAAAGGTATCCAAATTGAATGGTGTGGTTGCAAGTTTGATACTTGGTAGTGACAGGTGATTTATCTAGCATGAAATCAACCTATCCACCTGACAGAAATTCCTTGCAGTGTGTTGTTCAATACACTTGTGTCAGAAAAAACAAAACATGGATGTCAGAGGAAGATTTAATTAAAAACAGTGCAAAAGAAACACAACACCAAACTCCATCAAATTCTAATTTGGGTGCTTTAAAGAGTTATGTCCTGTCAGTTTTTCTCAAACTCCAACTCTTGGTCCTTCATTGCACATAGTTTAAGATTAAGGTAGGAGCACCCAATGGTGTCACTGTACCCAAAAGCCTCACTTTCTACACACGATAGTCATTTCGAAACTTGAATGTAGACAAACTGTAGATAACTTATTTTTATTGACCAAAATAATAAGTTATCTACAGCTGACCTACATTTACATTCTAAAATCATTACCTTACCTAGAAAGTGACGCCATTGGATATAGTGATGCCATTGGATGCTCCTACCTTAACTCTAAATACCTCAGCTCAATTCTAATTAGTGACAATTTTAGGTGTGGGCGTATACCTTTACCGTGCACCCATGGAGATGCTCTACAAATGAGACGCTACGCTAGCCGGTCACGCCATTCTCCCAAAAGCTCGGAGGAGTCGGCCGGGGGTCCCGTTCCCTTGCCGTGCTGACCACCCGTGTGGCCACCCGTCCCGCCACGTGTTCCCCGTCAGTTCTTCACTGGAACATCAGTAGCCCGGCCCTCTCCTGCTGAGCATGGCAATCCTGCGGCCACGCCTCCCCGTTCCCCGTTTCCGAGGCAATTTCAAACTTTCTGCTGCACCAATGCTTTCAAATTCCCGAACCTTGCACGACACTACTCTCCAAACACTCCTCAACTTCTATTGCTCGATCCCACTTCAGGTTTCAGGCCACAGCCCACGAGCACTCGTCGATCAGTGACTGAAATCCGTTTCTTCAGGGGGCGCAGCTACTTGCAATTTCACTTCTAGCTAGAGATTCAGTGAGTGGGTGTTGGAGCATCCCGGAAGCGAGGAGTTTTTTTTTTTTTTTTCTGTGCTGTGAACGGATGATGTGCCTCATGGTGGATTTGTAGTCTTGGTGCTTCGTGGTTGTAGTTGTAATACGTAGCAGTTGGTGTGGAGTACTATACTGCGCGCTGCTGGGGATTTTGTCGGAGATGGTTTTTCAGGCGAGCTTGTTCGAAAGTAGGAAGCGAGTGGAGAGGCAGCTGCCTGAGGCCGCGACATGGGAAGCGCAGTTGAGGGCGAATCAGTTGGAGCTTTTCACGAGTAAGTATTATGCCGCCTGTGCACTGGGCGGCATGATCTCCGCGGGCTCGGTGCATCTGCTCATCACGCCTTTCGACATGCTCAAGGTCAATATGCAGGTGGGCGCTCGTTTGGGGTTTGTATAGAAATGCGATTGTTTGGACAAGTAGAGATCATCGAGAGGTAGTGTTTGAAACATTCTAACCAATGTTCAGGAGAGTGCTTTCATGGGGAGGGAGCAACACTCAGTAGAGATCACTGGAGAGAGCGTTTTGGGTCCTGCAAGAGAGGAACGCCTTGCGAGATCGAACTGTTTTAGCTCGTAATGATTTGTATGATTTCGTATGCAATCGCTGAAAGTGGCAGTAGAGAATTCTATTTACTGTAAGAGATCAGTGGCCGTCGACCAATTTTAGCCTCTGATCAACTTGCGAAATGAAAGCCAAGGAAGTGTTGATTGGAAGAGATGGTTGCTGCTGGTAACAGGAGTCAGTTGATAGGACAGGGATCGAGACCCTAATAGTTATAGTATCCTCGACCTTTTTGTCGTTCTGGTTGACATTGACATACCATAAAGCTGAAAGCCATGTGTGTGAGTTCTAAACATCTTGTGTAAAATGAGATTAGGGTTTAGGGTTTAATGGATCGTGCGTTGCGCAGGCGGATCCTATGAAATACAGATCCATATTCTCGGGGTTTGGCATTGTGTATCGTGAGCAAGGAGCGGGCGGCCTCTGGAAGGGGTGGGGTAGCAAGCTGTTGGGTTACAGTGCGCAAGGGGCGTGCAAGTTCGGTCTGTATGAGTATTTTAAGAAATTCTATGCCGACTTGGCGGGTCCTGAATTCACTAGAGCAAATAAGACCGTCATCTTTGCCGCTGGCAGTTTGTCAGCTCAAGTCATTGCAGACGTAGCATTGTGTCCATTTGAATCGGTGAAAGTGCGCGTGCAAACCGGCTATGCCAAGGGCCTTGTCGACGGGTTTCCACGCCTGTATCGTGCTGAGGGATTCACAGGGTAAGTGACTCTGATAATCACTCAATAAAATACACTACGCTGTGCCTTTGCAACCCCATGTGAACATAGCTCGCACTTGTCATTGGTTCTGTACAGGGAGATTCTCACCTCTCTGCTTTGATTTAATTGGGAAACCCTAACTGAAAGGTGTCATGTAATCGTTCCTCACAAGATTAAGTTTTCAAGTGTTCAGTGGTAGAAACGTTATGCTTGTCATGTAATGGAGTGTCGCATCGGAGAGTTGTAACTTCAGTCTTTCACTGGGTTAAATTGTTTGGATATCCTTATGCTCCTTGACGTATGTCCATTTAAGATTGTCCAAATGATGCTTTTCAATTTCCCAACGTTCGAAGTGTGTTGATACATCATTTTAGGTTGCGTTTGTGTAAGGGTTGCGAATAAGAGGAGTCATCTCATTTTTGACACGTTTCTTGGCTTTCACAGATTCTATAGAGGACTTCCGCCACTATGGGGACGAAATATCCCATGTAAGTCGAAGATGGAAGCTGGACGTCTTTTTGTCTCTAAAGTGCTGGCTGACCTAGATATAAGATTTATTTGATTTTATAATGCCCTTCCCCTACCTTAACAGCTGCTTTGCTTTGGCTTCTTTAAATCACTAATTAGAACTTCTGTGTTGCAGTTTCCATGCTAATGTTTTCGACATTTGAGCATTCCGTGGATTTTCTCTACAGCAAGGTTCTTCAACGGCCCAAAAAGGATTGCTCGCAAGTTCAACAACTTGGGATAACATGTGTAGCTGGGTACATGTCTGGGGTTACTGGCACTCTCATCTCTAATCCCGCCGACGTTCTCATAACCTCCCTCAACAACAATAAAGGGCTTACTGCGTTTCAGGTTGTTGTCCTCACCTTTGCTCACAATTTCCTTGCAACCTTGAATCGAATGTTATTATGAACAGTCTTGATTCCTTGTGCTTCCATGCTTTGATTTCGATCATAAGGGCGAAGTACACACCTATTTGAATGCGACACTCCGAAGTCTTGCACAATGAATATATATATTGAGTTTGAGAATAAAGTCCACTGCAACATCAATCTTGTGTCAGTTTCAGGTCATCTATCCCTGTTTTTTGCATAGCAATGTCATGTTATGCAAGTCATGCATTCTCTGGTGCATTGGTACTACGAGATGGTCACATTTTTAAGAACCCATGAATTCTTAAAAATCTGACCGTCTCGTAGTACCAACTACTCTCAGTGCTTAAAGTGAAGCTTGTATATGTGATTTCCTTAACCGATAACTTGATCTCTCACTCCACAGGCTGCCAAGCGCATTGGACTCGTAGGACTTTTCACAAGAAGCTTGCCGCTACGCATAATGGTTGTTGGACCCGTGGTAACAGCACAGTGGTTTTGTTACGATACCCTGAAGGTGTTGGTTGGCTTGTAAGTTTATTGATTTCCTCTTTACCGACCTCCCCTGTGTTTTCAGTTCTTATTCACGCAGTATCCAAATAAGAAATCTAAAATGTGTTGGAATTATCTTTCAAATGCATATGTAACCATAAAAAAATCTGAGTTATTTTAATAGCTACCAAGGAACTATGCCAAGAAGGTGCTTAAACACTCACTTTTAGTTCTTGTTACCTTATAAGGTACGTTATGATGAGATGGACTAGGAGAGTTAATTTTCCAATCTACAGTCCTCAATCACTCATTAGGTTGTTTTCCATAATGTGGCAGACCTACTACTGGCGGGATTGATAGTCTTGTCGAAGGTGAGTAGCGGAGGAACCGACGGTCACCGTGGATTGACGACCGCATTGGTGATGACATTTTTCGAGCGTTAACTTCGTCAGTTACGTGCCCTTCTCACATCCAGTTGATCGACTTGACTGGAGCACAATTGGGGCGACCAGTTCAACAAAGACATTTTTTACAAAGCACATTTTTGGAGTACATAGCACGTGTGCACATCCAAGTTGATGGGAGAGTAGAAACATCTGAAATGGGTTCTCACAAATTCGGTACTGCCAACACCCGGAGCTGAGAAATTGGGCATCCTGATCTCAGGACGATGCTCTGCGACAGAACTCTCATCCTGTAAATTTTTATTACTTGTAAAGTACACTTGAATATATAGGCTAGAAAGCTAGTTAACTAGCAAAATTTTATGATTACTTGCAGTTCGTGCAAGTCTGTAGAGAACAATGTGATTACTCGCGTTAATGAGTGATATTCTTGTTCTTTACGCAGGTCGAAGACCAGCCCATGAATCATCATTTTAATGGGCTAACGTTTGGATCCAATTTTTGCAACATTTTTGGTCCGAAATTCTTTGGGATTGGGTTGGGTCCCAGTGTAATGCACTTGTAAGATTGTTGTTGCTGTAATATCGATGAATAAAGATCCACAAGGTATGAGCATCCGTTATCAACCTTGCATGAACATCAACACTTAAGAGTTATGAGCATGAAGTTTTGAAGGAAGACATGGTAAACCGACTTTAGAGAAAATTGTTTTGGACAAGTCATTGAAAAGGACTGTTATTTTGTGAGTCCCCTTGTATATTCATCGTAACATGTTTTGTGATTGGTTTGTCGGTGATATTATTGTCAATTCTTTGTGCTTTCATCAACCGAAATTGGAAGTGACTGTCTCCAAATTTTGAGCCAAAGTACTCATCTACTTCCACTTCAGCATACATTCTCTTCAGTTTGTTATAAAACACATTACGGTTCCAGGCAATTTTCCCTTAATCTAAATTTTCCCTTGATCTAAATTCCAATCAATTTTTCCTTAATTGCAATAAGCGAATCCATATGAAATTTCATGTATTCCCACGCAAGATATGTGCACTTATAGATTCATATATGAAAATATTAGTCCGTCCAAAGGGAGTTATCACTGTAACTTAATGTTTGAGTCTTGTAGATAAATGTTAACAGGGAGAATCGAGAAGAGGAAAAGAAGAAATAAGAGCGTACTTGCTGTGGTGGACCGCGTTGAGTTCTAATATTTCGTGGCGAACAATTTAGGTTGGACAACTTTCAATCTTCCAATCGTTATTAAAGATTAGAGGTTGTTCTGTATCTGGAATATGACGTGCATCGATATAGCATTTATCTACAAAATGTCTCTGAATCGTCGCAGAGTAGCACAATTTGTCTAAAAATTTACACCACAGATCAGCCATATGGAAACCAATTCAAGATGACATACCTCTTTCTTTGAGAAGTGTTGCTACTCTTGAATTCATACGTGTCTATAACAGCAAAGGAATATCGACTACGGCCAAATGGAAATCTGAATTGTGACTGTGCTTGCATGAAAATGATCAAAACCTGTCTAAACCCAACAGCTACCTGTTCAACACAGAAGTAGAAGTTATCAAACCCAATGCCTTCAAATCGTTGGAAGTCTTTGAAATTTCTGCACAATCGTTCGTTCTACGCTGAACTATACTTCCAGCACCTTCACACCCGTACTGAGCTGGGACGTCCCACTGTGACCTGAACTCGCAACATATAATGAACCATCAGTAACAAGTAGGAGCTACTCATAAAATAGTCATTGAAGGATACTGGTCAATATAACACATAGCAAGTAGTAGCTACTAAAATATTAGCACTTATTTTCATTCAAAAATAAAATGCAACAGATTTGACAAATAAATGGAATACTTGATGTTAAGCTCTTCAATCTTACCATAATAAACGTAGTGGAAACGCTCTTGATCCAGAAATTGGAAATTGAGATGTATCCTCGGTCTGCCTCCGTAGAGGTCTTTCACATCGCTCCACTTAGAATTCAAGCACTCTGTTGCTTCAACGAGGACACTTCAAATCCAGGCATTTCAAATGAAGTAGCGAATTCTTCCACCTTGGTCCTCAGAGCCTGAATGTCAGAGTTACTTGGTATGATTCGCCTCGACGGTTGTGGATTCTCATTCTGCAGAGCGGCTGTGATCTGCATTGCCCTGTGAAGAAAATCTGCAATTGAGTCGAAATCCCCTTCGTCACAGCCCCGTGATGTCATGGCTGGAGTTCCAAGTCTCACACCACCCGGTTGAAACGAGCTGCTGTCGCCATAAACGGCTTCCTTGTTGACTGTAATGTGGCACGCTTCGCAGACGTCCTCAAAAAGACTGGTGGAGATGCCGAATGGACGAAGGTCCCAGAGCATCAGATGATTGTCCGTCCCGTCTGTGACCAGCTTGCAACCGCGGCGCTTCAATCCTTCAGCAAGAGATTGGGCATTCTTCTTCACTTGTTGGATATATTGCTTGTATTCTGCCGAGCGGGCTTGCTTAAGTGCTGCTGCTAGAGCTGCTATGTGATTGTTGTGTGGGCCTCCTTGTGTGGTCGGGTGCACGGCATTGTTGATCTCCTTCTCGAAGGAATACTGGCCATCATCTGGCTTGTTGGAGGACTTCCAACCCCTCCGGAAAAAGACCATGCCACCACGGGGACCACGAAGTGCCTTGTGCGTGGTAGTGGTCACCACGTCACAATAATCAAATGGGCTCAGAAGCTCGCGCGCTGCAACCAGTCCACTAATGTGTGCCATGTCACACATAAGAACAGCGTTGATCTTGTCAGCAACTTGACGAAATCGAGCATAATTCCATTCTCGAGGGTATGAGCTTCCTCCACATATCAGAATTTTCGGGCGATAAAGCAAAGCAATCTCCTCCATTTTCTGGTAATCAATCAGGCCTGTTTCCGGATGAACCTTGAACGGTAGAGTTTGGAAGTAGATCGATGCAGCGGGGATCTTTTTGCCGCTGTGCGTATGATAACCGTGACTGATATGGCCTCCAGATGAGACGTCCAAGCCCATAATTCGGTCATGAGGTTGCAACAGTGCAGTGTACACAGCAAAATTGGCCGACGAACATGAATAGGGCTGCACATTCACACCCCATTTCTCAGGGTCGAGCTGGAAAGCGGCCAGAGCCCTTGAAATGCAAAGGGACTCAATCTGGTCGATATGCTCATTTCCCTTGAAGTACCTGGTGCCCGGGAGTCCTTCCGAGTACTTGTTCGTGAGGTGGCTTCCCAGAGCCTCATACACAGCCAGCGAAGTAAAATTTTCAGAAGCAATCAATTCAATTCCTTTCCATTGCCGAATCTTCTCGTTCTCCATGATTTCCCACAGGTCGGGATCCACCTCCGCCAGAGGTCTGTTGCCCCAATCCCGCAACGCTCGTTTCCGGTCTCCACAATCCTGGGCCTGGAAACTGTTGTGGCTCACCCTCATTCTGGGAGTCAGACGACTCGACAAAAGGTTCGGCAGCGGCCTGGGTAGTCCATTTCGATGGTGCCCAGATGAAACAGTGGCGCGGAAAGCGCCGTGAGATGTTGGATGGACAGCTGACTGCGAACCAGCTCGAGGAAACTGCTGGTAAGTGACCTGAGGTGGATGGCCTCCAGATGGAGAAGGACATCGCCCAGCCATGCCTTGGGCGATAGAAAACGAGGGCGTCCGAAACTGCGAGGAAGTAAAGGTCCCTCAACAGTCATACTCGAGAATCTAGTTCTCAGGGACGTAACATGAAATAGTCTAGTAAATTATTAACGGAATCATGAACTCTGACGCAATATTGGAAAGGAAGAGATGAAAAAGGGCTATGACCTGGCTTGGGACGACATGATATGTCTTAAAAGTCTTCACAATCATGTTCTTGCCCATGTCGAATTCTTCACCAATCTGCAGAAAGAACAAGACGTGAGGGCAAATGCGAGAAGGAAAATCTCTCTAAGCATCATTCCAGATTGATTCTCCGCTAATCAAGAAGAATAGAAAGGATCAAAAGAGCATGCCTACATCCAAGCTTTAATTCCGATCCATCGAACTCTTGGTGAATATCCGAAAAGTTTTTCTCTGTGGCTTTTGAGGCATTTAGGCACAATAAATGAGGGCAGATTCATCTTGAAACGATTGCGGGTCACAACATATATATATATACAGATGCCTTCCAGCGCGACAGGCCACCCATGTGACGAGCAATTCGATTGACCATATTACAAAAACGACCAATTCGATTCATCATACTACAAGAATAGTGTGACCATGGAACGTGAATCTTGCTTGGGCAAAGAACTCCGAAGCAGACCGTGTGCGGGCTTCCCGTCATCTACTGAACAGTATCTATCCGCCATGTTCGTGTCACGTCAACACTGGTGGTAAGCCACCGGACTTGGACTCCATCTTCATTGATAACGATCAACTCCGCTTGTATAGCAATCAAAAAAGATTCCTACACCCTAAGAGAATTTATTGAGCGTTCCACAGCTAGAGATTACAGAGTGTGGAGCTCAGTAATTTAATTCAAAGCATCACATTGGAATACAGCAAGCAATTCTTCGCAAATTTGGACCACTCTACCACCTAAACAATCACCAAACGTGACTTCAGAAAAAGCCGCGTACAGGTTTAAGCCCAAAAATCAGAAACACCTACAAAGATCTTAGAACTTCAAAATCAAAATTCCCCTGTTTCCGGTGCACCAATCAACCTCCTCTTCACAACAACAGCAACCAGAAAACTACAGTAATGGCGCAACAGACTCAGAACAATCAAATTCAATCAGGTTCCTGTCACGTACCGGCACCCACGATCCGACGAGAATTTCAATTCCCGTTGCTGCCCCGGGAGCTTTTGCAATGGCCCACCCAAATCCTTGGTCTATCAGCCACGCCAACAATAAATGCTCTCTTCACGCGCTTGAATTGGAACAAGGGAGCTTCGCTGACAGACAACCGCCCCGCCCTGACCACTGCATCTCCTCCGCTCAGAGATCGGCGACTTCTGTCGTGTCTTGTAGCTACGCCGATAAAAAAAGAACGCTCAATTCTTATGTTGGAGTATACCCACAAGGGAATCTCCTTAAGAACGGGCTGGTCACGGTGGAAAGATCCTTTGCAGTATAGTGTGTATCTTCTACTTGTAAGAAAACCCAAAAGCACTCGTTGGAGGTCAAACTACTGTGCAAGACCTCCCCTTTTTGCACAAAATTCCGAGGATGAACATATGCACTTCTGTCTTACATAGAAGGATTCTCTGTCACCCAGCGGGCCACTCTCGTCCACATGTACAAGGTTAAAAGGCAATTTTCAGTTAAATTAAAGAAATTGGACTGGTTGGAGTCACTTCCTCGGAACAATACTGCCTTCCCACGAACTAACTCCGAAGCGAGGCTTGCACCCACAAACAAGAATATGATTAGCTTCAGGGAAAAAGGTCAGAGCACATCTTGGGAAATTGAAACTTCAAGGCTGAAGAAATTGGAAGCGTCACCAATATCACAGGATGCACAGCTGCTGCAAACTTCTTCAATTTTTCCGATAGCCAGTACTGAGATGCGCTGGCTCAGTTTTCTTTTGGTAACGAGGACTGGTAGACTTGAGCATAATTTTAGAAAACTTCGAAATTGGCAATGTAACTAAATTAATTGGTGAATATTTCACGTCGATCGTCTCGTCACGCCAGTGCCGAGGCTCATTTATTGATCATCGAGCTCCAGACATCATGGATAAGATGGAGCCCGAGACGAAGACGCAGTTCCAGCGTTCGCAAATGCATTTGGATGTGTGTCGTGGTGTTGCAAATGGCTGGTGCTGCAAAATAATGTACCTCTCCATGAAGGTCCTGGGTTTCGTCCACAACGGAGGCCCCTTGGACTTCCTCTTCAACCTCTATATCTGGCGATGGGGTATGAAAACATCCATAGCCGAGTCAGCGATGGAGTTATGTGATCTCGTCCTTCGACAGTGTGCCTCGGCGCCTCGCAAGCGTTGAAGTTTATTAAAGTCATTTTCTCAAAGTTGTTCTTACATTTCAATCTAGATTTCTTTGAGTTATCAAATAAATAAATAAAAACGTCTGCATCTCATTGTTAGCCGCAATCGGACCCCTCAAATGCCAATTTCACGAAAATTGTGTTGTATCATGTATATTTTTCTAGCGTGTAGGGATCCATGCAGACATGAATCGTCTATCCCTGCCTCCCTGGTCCAGACATGAATTTGTGCAATCAGAAGTGTGTCTAGCGTTGAAGCAGGTTTTGATTTTCATAGAATTGGCAAAGTTTCGACAATATGGCAAATTTATGTTCCATTCTGCAAACCTTGAATCGAGAGTTTTCCTAATTCTCAAAGGAAAACTATTTTTGGCAATTGGAAAAGTACTGCCAATTGGGGGGATCCATAAACAATCTTTTGGGATGCATGTGCGGGTGAGATCTATTGGCCCAACCTTGCCGATGACTTCTACTTGAGCTCCTTCGGCTTCGAGTTGCGGAAAGACGAGGAGACCGATAAACGCCGCAAGGCGGACCTGTGCGCCATGGCCGCCAAGCTCTTGTTTGAGAATCCCGCAATGGTCAAGTGCGTGGTGGAGAAGAAGTGGGGCTTGCACTTCGTCCAGTTCTACGAATGCTGAAACGGTGAGTAGAAGAAATTTAACTTGAAGAGAACAATCAACAAATATTGTTCAGAGCAGCGCGTCTGAATTGCCATTTTTATTCTTTTTTGCCGATTCCGACATTTAAGTCAATTCGGGCGTTTTTTCTACTAGCTCGTGCTATCCATGCATGGCATCAATCTATCACTATCCTCGGTTGGTTGCAAATCATCTCGGACATGCGCGATTGCTGAATGCAGGTTACAGGCCATATCTGAGTTTCAGAGTGCCAGAAGTGTCTGGAAAGTAACAATTTCTTGAAATTTTTCCATTAATTTGCACAAATCTGACATGTTACCTTTTTCATTTATCAACCAACTGAGGTCTCAATTTTGATAATGTCTTAACTTGAGATAAGACGTAACTCAACCCACTAGAAAATGAGAGGAATGACATCCAAAGGACTGAAACAAACGACTGACGCTTCGGGTGTCATTTTGCTCCAAAGACGGAAACTGTAACTTTCATTCAATAAACGCAATAAGTGCTGGTTTGCATTCCATGCCCACCTTTCTAATACACATTCCGATACTTTTATTGTAGGCTACACAAGAATGTACACAATAGAACTTGGTAACAAATTTTCTACTGTATGAAGGACTAAATCAAGAGTAACTTTATAGTTACTAAGTAAACCAATTTTGTTGTAAATCAGTAACAATCGATAATTTTAATTCAAACCTTTCGCTAGACTTAAAATACGTATGAATAACACTCAACAATAACTGAAAGGACGTGTAGTGAGCCTGTTCTAAACACTCCAAAACATTCTGAATATTTCGAGAATACGCTTAGATGAATACGCTACGAGAATACACGCGTTGCAGCACCCCCCCAAAACGTTGCTGAATCTGAAGGGCATAGCAACATTTTTTTAGCAATCATGCAAAGTTTTAGAACATGCTTGAGTCTGTAACAACGTTCTTCACCAACCATGCAAATTGAGAAGATCCACACCTTTCCGCTCAATCACTGAACATAGTGGTGGATCATTTCCCTGGTCTACACTAGTGAGACACCATATATTCTCACTGAATGAACTGCTGTGGTTGGATTCGAAATACCGTAATTTCTGAGACAGGGTGAACATGTGATTTCAATAACCCTGTGCAGATCGAGACGCAGAATCGAAGAGGAACAACACGCAGGCGTTCATCTGCACGGACGGACCAGGCCTCGCATGCCATCGCCGTGGTAGTGTCGTTCCGGGAAACGGAGTCTTTCAATGCGTTCGACTGGAGCACGTTATCGACTTCGACTTCGTCTGGACGACAGGCGTGCACTAATTTGGGTTTCCTCGAAGGTCGGCCTAGGACTCGCCAATCGCCACGACCCGACCTCCATCGCCGCGCTCATGCGCTCGCAAACCACGGATCCCAAAGAGTTTCGCACATAGTTACACAGTTACATCGTCTTAAACTGTATGCGATATCAGTCCGCAAATCTATTGTTTGAGGGCCCTTCGATCGCCAATTTCACAGAAGAAATCCAATATGGAAACTGGACAAATCCTGTCGATCGTCTTTTCATTCCTAGTGTATCCCATCATTGAACATGGGCTATGGGACTCGATCTTCAAAGATTCCGCATAAAGACGTCTTGAATTTCTCATGTGTTTGTGAACCCTTCATCAAGTTTGTGAAATTAGGACGATTATGTAACTAGCTTGCAGTGAATGTGAGCGTGATGGTGTGCAGAAAGCGATGTTTGCAAATAGCGGAGGGCGTTGTTGGGGCTGTCGGGGCTACCAGAGCGCATCATCCGCCATGGCGGGGCTGCAAAGTTTTGTATGGAAGTGGGTTCATCGTCAATTTCGTTAAACTGTCGCGATGTCAAAAAGATGTCGTAGATTCATACTTTTATGAATTACTCCCTCCATCCTGAAATAAATCCAGGGTTTTCAAATATACTCGTCCCAAATTAAATTCGAGATTTGCTCTTTACAACTTGTCAACAACAATTGAAGCTAATTCAAACACCCTAGAGAAAAAATTCATAGATACCACATTCCATAGACTTTATAGCAATTCAATCCCTGCAGAGGAGATTGAAATGCAACCTCTAATCAACCACAAGCGAAGAATTCAACCCACAACTATATGAAAGTTGCTACTTACAAATTTTTTTTTGAAAGTTTCTTGGACTTGAATCACAGGACATAGTTGGAATTGAATACAGAGGACATTAACCCAGTAACGCCGCCGGCGCCATTCAGTGGCATTCGGATGAATAGAAATTGAGCTGGAGAGCTCCAGAATGGATTTTTTCATCCGCTTTTAGTTTGTGCACCTTGTATTTTGGGTTGGGAATAATATCCACTTTACTTTGCAATCATGACAGTGTTTGTCTTCAGGTGAATGAGAAAGAAGGAAAAAAAACGGATGGCAAAATTTGCCATTTTAGTGTATTTTGTCCCTTTCTCTAAATCCAAATTTTCTCCTTGAAAATGATGATTTTTGAATTTGAGCCCAACTGAAGAAATGAAGTTCACCTACTCTAGTATCTACTCCAATTGGAATTTTAGAAGAATTCGCAATATTGAATATTTTATTGGGATTTGAACTTTGAAAGTAATTTTGATGTTCTCTATATTCTAATTATAGATGTACAGTATACTTGAGTTTACACCATGATGTTTGTCACTAAAATGTACACCCATGGTGAAATTTTCAGATTTTTTGAAATAAATTTCAATTTGATATGATTTTCTATTCACTTTTTCTTCAAAAATTCTTATAAAAATCAAATTTCGTTAAAAAAATCTAAATTTTTTTGTAAGATTAAGAAGACATGTGCCTTCATCTCTGAAAAATAAATGTAAAAAATTTCAAACATTTCCAAGTCGAAAATGGTCACAAACTAAGTGCCAGGCAAGGAAGTTGTGGACCCATGGTCATAGGCACGGCGTTACTGGGTTAATGAACATCACTACACCAACATAACCGGTTGTTGGCAACCACTAACATGACACCATCCTATTGGCAACCCATCACTATTGCCATTACAAGTTGCAACTCATGACCTTCTTTCTTTTCAACTTGCTTCCTACACCCTTAGATCATGAAAATCAAAGGTTATGATTGAAAAATGTACAACCGGTTATGTATGATAATCTATTCGCTGCTAACGCGGCTCATTGGTTATCTAATACATAGCTTGGGAGAATGATCAAAATTAATATCACTAGAGTAGTTCCAAAAAGGGAAAAAAATTATAGATTTTGCCACCTATTTTCAACATGTATTGCTTTACTATTGACTTCTATTCTTTCACATCTAGTGGGGTTTAGTAGAAGCTACAATAACTACACAATCTTTTGAAAATAAGAGCTACTCTTGTACTAATCTAGCCATTTCTAAGAACCCCCGGATTTATTTCATGATAGACATAGTACAAGATATCTTGAGTGATGAGATCAAAGTTCTTATGGTTTAAAGGGTCAATATAAATATAAAAAGTATCTTCTACCACCAAGTATTCATGTGTCTATTGGTCCCTTCAAAGCCATGTCTCTTGGCCTTTGATCATCATGTCTGTTTGTTGAACCATTAAGTCTTGTGACCTTTAGACACATAGATTCCTTCCTTAGTAGTATATCTCCAACATTTGATTCGTTAATGAAAATCGAGTTGCTTTAGTTCGATTAGTTCCAAAACTAGCTAGCTACTAGAATGCATCAACCCTTGTAGTCGAAACATCAATTTACACTCACTTAGAGCACACTATGAATTTGATTAGTAACACCCATTTATTTTCCATTTTCACTTCAAATGGCAAAGTTTAGTACGATTGCATTCAACACGAATCAATACCTATCTTGATTGGTAAAGGCAAAAAGACTCTTGCATCTTAGAAACTAAATTGAAAATGGCTTTGATCACAATGGGCAATGGCATGGGGGTGGACAATGGCATGGGGGTGACAAGGTAGGAGTAATTGATTGATCCCAGTTGATTGGTGTGAACAAGAAAGAAACTTGTATAAGAGAGAAAGAATGCCGATGTCTAAGTACCATGCAAACGAGTGCCGGATGAAGAAGTATGCCAAGGAGTCGGCATGGGCCAAATTCTCGCGCTTGCAAGAGCTAGCCAAACACCGGAAGCGTTGTATGACCATGCAACCATATGTGGATCAAGAGTGCCCACACTACAGTACCCACATTCTCCTCAACCGACATAGGGCTGACATCGAAGAAGGTATGCAAGAAATGGTGCACTTTGAGGTCTAATTTAAATTACAAAAGATCAGTGTAAAGGGATTAAAGGAAATTCCTCAAGTGATGAATCCATATCAATTGGTTTGGTTGAACTTCATATAATTGCACGTGAATTTGATAAAATTGGTGGTACTCTACTATATTGGTTGTATAGCTAAAGCAAAAATCTATATGAAAGTCTCAAAATTTTCTTGCTTTTAGAGCTTTGTGTACATTCCAATAATTGACTTTGAATTAACTATATTGCGATTATAGTGTTGATTGGGGTGTGGATCCATACCCCAATTTGTCTGATGGAGTTTCATTGAATTACACAAGAACTCTGTTAAATGGTAGTATTCCATTATTTTAGCACCTTTCAAGACATGCAACATGAAATAAAAATCTATACATGTTCTACTCCTTTAATTTTGTTCATAATAATTGTCTTCATTATATCTCATGTTTTATAAGGTTGTCTTGAGTTCGTCCAAGAGTTGATCATATGGAGCTCTTCTTTCAATTTTATTTAGATTGGAATGAATACATACAATGTTCTCCATAGCTACTTGGTGATATAAATTTGGACCCTTTTGAATGTATGCCTTTCACAATATGATCAATGAAATTAGCATAAAATGTTTTCAATGAAATTGAAGACAATAAATTTGGGACTAAAGGAGAGCTTCTAGAGCTTTTTGTCTATGAATATTTCAATTTTGGACTACCAAGTTGCACCAATGTAACAAAATAGATTATATTGTGGTCCCAGTGCTAGGCGGGGCATCAAATTGGATTGGGAAGTGGGTGGATAAGCCAAAGAAACTTTGTGATGCGCGACCATGGCGGAACTTCAGTAATGCTCGACCACATCCGGCACCTTTCTCTACCTTGAAGTTGAGTCCTCGCGGAGGTATTATCAAAACCTCATTGCCCTACTTCCTCTTTTGAAATAAGATAAGAGACCCTTTTTGTGCCACAATTTATAGTCTATCTTGTTCATGCCACTATGTACTCTAGTGATACATAGTGACTACAAAGTAACACCAATAGTTGCATGGTACAAACAACATATATTCTCTTAATCCTTGAAGGTCTTGGGTACCAAATTTTAGAAATAAAATGGTGTTTTTTGTGTCTTTGACATAGATGGTGTATTAATTGAATTAAAATAATTGCACTTTATTGCTTCTGAATAAGCAATTGAACATTGTTTCTATTAATGAATTGCCTAGTATTTATCGTTGGAACTTGTTGGAAGTCAAAAGAATATTCTAGAGCCCTTTTTTATACATTTTTTGGACAATGTATGAATTAATTATGAATTTGAAATTGCTCAAAATAGGTGTAGAAGCAATATTTTTAAGCAAGAATATGTGGTTTAATATAAGGATTCATAATTAGGTACAATTACCTTCTACAATAGTTACAAGATTTTATGTTTATATTGAATTAGATGGTGACTTTTGGCACTTTCAATTTTGATCATTATTGTGATTGTTATACATCTTAGAAGCTACAAAATGGTGATGTCTTGTAGATGTATGGTGCTTAATTTGAGCATGATAAGGTTTAGATGCTAAAATTGCATTCACATAAAAGATGCTAATTGTTGAATTATCAATCTAATGGCATATATCTCACCATATTTAGTTCATAATTCATACTCTAGGATCCGGAATACAATATTCTATGTACAATTCATCTCATAACTTTAAGGGCAAAGGAAGTATACTACTAAACAAATTTAACTAACAATTATTATTGGGTATTGGGAAGTCTCATTTTTTTTAATCTTCTTAAGACAAATTATAGGTGATGTTTAAGAATAAAATGCATATATAATAATACAAAAAATTTAAGAAGTCAAAATTGAATTAAAAGTTTTTTCAAGAACCACGTGACCTAATTTTATTGAAATCATGTTGAACATTGTGCAATCAACATCTACTTATTCTTTAGATCTTTTAGAACATATTTTGGGTGACTCACACAATTTTTAGAGATTTAGTATTAGATTTACAACTCAAAACAAACTATATATAATTAAACAATTCAAGACGGTGAGGTACAAAAACATTGGAGTTGTTTAACATTGATCCTTAAATAAATATAGACCAATATACTATGTATGTCTCACCTAAACTATTCTCCTAAGATATCCATTTGTTTAGATTATACTATGAATTGAAAACACATCTAGCTAGGTCACACAATTCAACCTTGCAAAATCCACAAATATCTCATTGTAAAATAAACAAATTTTTAGTTGATGAATCTTAACAATATGTTACTTGCTAAAATATCACCAATCAATATCCATAAAATATTTGAAGACAATTTGGACTTTTCTATACTACCCTTAGCCCTACTACAATAGTCACATTTTGATTTATCTCTCCATCTAGTTTTATAAATAGTTTTATAAATAGATAGATAGAATTACTATTTAAATTTGATTGTTTTTCAATGAACATTATGTTTTAATCAAGAATTTGGGCATTTCATTTGATTGCTTTTAAGATACCCTATTCTATGGTCAATTTCATCCATAGTTCATGAAGATGATGATGCCTAAATATGTAAATGCCACTCACCAATTGTTCTAACTTCTTAGTGTTATTGAATCCTTTATTTGACCTAAAAATAATTATTGGCATTTATGGCAAGTGGATATTTGAACTTTAACATAACTTACATAGAACAAAACACAAATAATGATATTTAGTATTTGCAACATTAATTATGAATTCTAACATTAAATGTCAAGAATACCATTAATGTTAATAACACTACTAAAACACTATTTGTCAATTATTTGTAGCATATAACTAAATATCATTATAAGTGTAGTTGAATCTTTCCTAACATTGATACTCTTTTCTCAAACTACATGCCACACATGTATATAGTTTTACACTCAAGGAAAAAAAACTTAAACATGCATAACATGGGAATTGTTTGTCACCAACCTATTCCAACTTATTACTTAAGCTTGAAAACCTCATGATAAAAGGGGGGCACCAATTTCCACGAAAAGGTTTTGGAACAATAAAAATTATCATATACAAGTTTTAAATGAATTGTGAAAGGGAATTTATTTTTGAAAACATGTACATGAAAGTACCCAATATCTATTGAATGTTCTAAACTTTTGGAACCTCATGGTAGCAAAGATAAGATGCGAGTGATTGAAAAGAATCTAATGGAGATGTACAATAGAATCAAAGAAGCGGAAGAAATGCCTTCACAATATGCAATTGTAAAAAAGAGTTATCTTTCTAGAGGAGATTCTCCTTGGTCTAAGTACTCCACTGCTCCTACTTTAGTACCACCCAAATATCTTTAATGTTGTATGCCTATGATTTCGTAAGGTTATTTAACATTATTGCAGTCAACAATGTTGTAATCCATGCGAAACTAACATTAAAGGTATACTTTGAATCATAATATAAAATGATTTAGATAAATATATATATAATTTGTAGTAGAACAATTTATAAGAGTCAAAGCACTAACAAAATTTTGAACTAGTTTTATTAATTTCCTTACTAGAATTTGATAATAAATAAATTTTAAAAATGATATTAGATAAGGCAATATCAAAGAGGTTCAAATTGATATTCCATTAAGCATCATTCACAACTAAAATCCAAATTTAAACTCATGAATTCAATTCCCTCTAATTATACTTTTATTTCCTAAGAATGTGTCATATATTCATATTGTACACGAAATTTATTAAACAACTTCTATTTATGATGTTATAAGTATATGTAAATGCATTTAGAAGCCCATTTTGTCCCCAAGCAATGTCAAGCAATAGGATCAAAGGTAAGGTAAGTAAGTCCATTGCTAGCCAAATGAGAGCAAACCCATTTGAAGCCAAACACAACATTGTATAATTAGGCACTGGTCCTCCCCATGTTGGAAAGATATTATGCTTTGTTAGATACCCTAGAAGGACTTCTCAATTAATTTAAGGATTGGGGTTGGTTGAAGAGTCATAAAAGACAATTTTGTTCACTATAGGGGTCCCTTTTGCAAGGATGCAAAGGGACCCAAGCCTCATTGGTAAAAAATGTTTTCAAGTAGTAACAAGCCCATTGTAGGCAAAATTCTATTAGTGGTGGACATTCAAGTTTAGAAATATACACCACAAATATTGTTTTGTTTTGTACTAGGCATACTTCCATTTGGCCTGCAATGGACTCACTTACCTTACTTATATTTTAATGTCTAAAACCACATAATCATGCATATGGTCAATGGTCTCCCTTGTGACAGAGCTTTGAATGTTGTCCAACATATCATGGATTGAAAGCTAAATAATGAGGTGTATGAGTGTGGCAGACCTCCACCAAAATCAACAGCTGAGGATAAATTGGAGAGAGTGAAAAAATGGGAAATGAAGCACCATCCCAAGAGAGTGAGCACAGCTCCCACAACTGGGTTTTTTGCATCACTCTTTGGTACAAATACACCAACACCAACGCCCTTAAGGCCGGCATCGGCATCGACTAATGACGAAGCTATAGTCACAAAGATAGACCTTGACCCCAACAATATTTCATCAGTTACAAAAGGTATTATTTTCTCATCAATATTCTCATAGCATCCCATCATCATTTTCAAAGTACAAACTATATATGTGATAGAGCAATATATACTAGATATGTAGAGTTTAGAGTATATTTGGGTTGTAGGAATTTGTATAATTATATTGAATTGCATAAGTACAATAGAGTTAATTGTAAAGTTATGCAAAATCCTCAATTATGTGGTGTCTCTTCCAATACTTATTTTACAAAGTATTTGAATCCTTACACTATTCAAATGATTTTAGGAATGACAACAATTTATGACTTACTCTACTTGAATTTTTTTGGAATGTCACTCAACAAGTCATGTTGCATGCAATTTAATTACAATGAGTTGGTTTCTTTTGAAATAGAGGTTTTGTATTCCCACTTTTGCAAAAACAAGAGATCAAATACAAATGAAAGTGTTGCAAATTTGTATTTGATCTCCTCTTTTTGCAAATGTTGGACCAAAACCTACATTTAGGAAGAAGTCAACTTAATGTGATTAGTATGTATGTGACATGGCTTGTTGACATTCCAAAAAATCAAACAAAGTAAGCCATGGTGTGTTGTCATTCTAATAAAAAAATTCTATTAGATTAGAATTCAAATACTTTCTAGAATAAGTATTGAAAGAGGCTTTACATTGAATTTTAGAATAAGTATTGAATGGAAGTTTGAACATGACTTTACAATCAATTCTAATAAAGTCTAGATAAGATAACCTTTTAGAACTATCAGCTCTTTAAGGTTACATGATATAAAATACTAAATTGTAGTCCAAATCAAAAACACCAAAGAATGCAATTTTTGTTTTGTTAGAGGGTTTTCATTAAATGCAACAATGATATATTTCAAAATCCTCTCTCTTTTAACTCTTACATGCCCAAGACCTAAGGAAAGTTGACTAATTTGAATCGAATAGTCATTTTAGTATTCTAGATTATAAAAATTTATCTTTTATACAATAGGTAGGCCTTGACAAGATTACCAAAAGGTAACACATCTAGTACATTGTACTTTTATTTTAACAAAAACTTTATATTTATGGATTATCCAATGGTAAAAGAAGAAATCTCAAAAAATTGAAGTATCAAAATAGAAACTAGAAAAGAAAACCAAGAAGAAAACACAACAATATCACTTATAGATTGAAAGATTATATTGTTTGTTCATGAGGGTATTATAAGTTATTTGAAGTATTTCAATCTTCTTTTCACAAGTCAAATCTAAAAAGTTGGTCACCAAAAAAATATAAAGACAAAAGGCCTAACAAGCATAACCCCAATCAACACAGTTTTTTTTAAAATGAACTTTTAATGTAATTTTTTCTCCAAGATCTAGTGTATTTGAGACTCATTTCCAAAAGCTCTCAACACTACGGAAAGTCAAGATTTGCAATGGACACCCTTGCACAAAATCTCAAATAGAAAAATCATAATCAATCATTTTTAAAATCAGATTTCTAATGCTAAAACTAGACTTCAAAAAGAATCTTTCAAAAATATAAACTACTAAAAACAGCAACTTGGTTAGGTTCTATTTCCACTTCAAAGTTTTGCCAACAGTGCCAAAGTTTGGTGCCTCAGGCTGGGCATTTACGGGTTCAAGATGATACTAATCAGTTTCAAATCGTGGATGGTTTCTGCAGAGGAAGCTGAGAAGGATGAGCAGCTAGCGGCACTGAAGGCAGTCCAAGAGGCGGGAGATCCCAATTTTTGACGATGGACAACAACTCAAAGTTGATAAGCTTGGTATTATCAATCAAGTATTAGCGGAACTCAAGAAGGGGTTAATTCTAGCTGGACTATCATAAAGTGGGTCTACTTGGAAAGAGTAGAAGATATCGATCATTGCATGTCTGTAAACAAGAACAATATATAAGTCGATCAATCCATGAACAGGCTGACAGGAAGTACCGGCAGATCAAAAAGAATAAGCTAGACAAATTTCTCCACCTCATTCAAATGATCGATAGGTTACACTGAGTTCGAATAGTTGTTGCATGCATGCATGATATATACTGTATACATCTCATGGACTAGCTACGTACCATCCTTCCTCCTTCGAAGGACGCATGCATATAATTCCGCCGAAATTATTAGACCCCTGTTTAATTGCCTGAAAAAAATGAAGATTTGCGACTAAAGAATCAAGAGCGCACAACATTCGTGCTTATCAAAAGCAGATCTCGACCCTGAATGTCTCTACGTACATCCATAGATCACATGTATACATTACCGATCGACCACAGATCGAGTGCAAACTTCACCGCGCGCACAGCCGTAGCTGAAATTCTGTAACCAGGGACTGAATAGTAGCGATCGAATACATGGAACGAATTGAAGAGTCTTGGTCGATCGGGGTTTGAAGAATCATGAAATATCTACATATGATACTCTAGCTAGATACCACTCTCAAATACTCCGGAATAGTACTTGTTGGATCGAAGAAACTCAGGAAAACACACTTAGCTACTGCTCCGATCCTGATTCTCGATCCATGCTTATCAGAAAATTAATCCGTGTCTTTGAAAAGTCGATGTTCAATCTACAACAAACATAACTTGTATCAAAGCGTTCAAACTCGACCAGGTGTCTGCCTTTCTGTAGTCAAGTGCACAAGGCGGCCGGGCACAAGGTCGATCCCATTCCGATCCAAGCCCAATATATGAAATCCAAGGTCCACAGATCCCCGAGCACCGGAATAGATAACGGTAGTCTGCTCGAACTTGTAAGAGGTGATTTGCATTTGGGGAAGCTAAAACTCCTTAGAAACAATTTTCAGTAATTTTTCTAGGAAGAAAAAATAGATTTGACATCTAAGGTAGGAGGTTCTAAAAGTGCATGGGTTTTAAAATTGCCCACCTCTTCAAATGTATACTATTTGTATATAAACATTACTTTTTTTAAGCCTTCATTAATGTACAAACAATGTACATTTTAGGAGGTGGGCGATTTTAAGGCCCTATGCCATTTCAACTTCAAAATTTCATAACTAATTTCACAAAGCTCCAAAAAAACATGAAACGACTTGGGTACCCAATCAATCAATTAAGTATGTGGAGGACACATTCACCAAAGTCTAGGGACATAATTGGGGGCTAGGGTGGACTGACCCTCTCATTGCCCCGTTTTACCCCTAGGAAAGATGCTTTGAAATTTTTTATTTGCAATCAAATGAATTTTTTTGCAAATTCTAAATGCAATCAGCAGCCCCAAATTAGCTAAGGGCAATGTAGGAATATAAAAAATCATGGGAAAAAAACAAGTGGCTTTTTTTCACAATTAACCCTAGTTGGACAATGAGGGGGTCAATTCTCCCTGACCCATAATTGGATGAGTCTAGGAACAAAGAATAGGAACCCGTGCAGGAATGGATGTTTCTACCTTAGTAACTTCAATGTAAAAAAAATGCAGAATTTCTTCATGGTGGACTAAGTCAGATGCAGAGAACTGAAAAGTAGAGATCCCGGCTGCATTGGGACCCCCACCGAGGCCTGTAAGTTCCAGGCCAGGCCCGCGTTGGGAGCACGTGATCCCTGACCGGCCCCTGGTGGGTACGCAAGAGGCAAAGGAATCCTCTCTGCCAACCCACGCAGCGCCTCAGATGGAAGGCACAGGCCGGGTTAGGTTACCGGTATCCGCCATCGCCTGGCCAGCAGGGTTTTTCTTCTGGCGATTTGTCACTACTGTCAGACGATTTTAGCCTATCTGAACTAATCCCTCCATAAATGCGTCACTAGTGTGAGGGCATGCAAGCCTCTACTGTTCCAAAAAAAACAAAAACTGTTGGCCATGTGTGGGCAAACTCCCAAAAAAGCACGGCTACCGTGGCTGAATTTCTTTTCTTTTTTTTTTTTTTAGTTTTCGGATAAATGGTTCAGGTAGAGCCACCTATTACCAACGAGCACCCCATTGGCAGTCATTAGGGCAGCAGAAATGCAGGAGAGGCTCGTCTGGGACCAGTTTCCAAACATGAGTTCTTGATTTTCCTACCATCAATTCCTCTATTCTTTTCTTGACGCATCTCGTTTGGTATGGAGTGCCAAAATGAACAAGAAGTAGTCTCTTAAATGAGCGGGTTTTGGAATAGTCTACACGTTATACATGGGTCCAGACCAACTTTGGCCTTCCAGAATTCATAGTTATTTCAGTTCAGGCGAAAAAAATTACCAAAATTTGGCAATCCCCCTCGTTTCTATCTATCCACCTGTGGAAATATTTCTTTTGCCCTAGTACATGTCCATACAGTTGCTCATTGAGTCGGTTATGAGTGGTCACACCTTATGTTGACAAGAAGGTTATGAGTTTCATGGCTCTTTTCATTGGGAGGGGGGGGGAGGATTGAAGGAGGCCAATTTTGAGTAGGCAGCTTTGAGTATTTTTAATTTTGTATGCAATTTTTGTATGTGTTGGTTTTACACAACGGATGAAATGAGGTTTTGGAAATGTTGTGGCAACAGTGTGCAAGGCCACCGTTATAGTGTCTGGCATTTCTAAACACATTTTAACTCTTTTTTTCTATAGGCTCAAAGCTACCCAATTTTTTTGAGGAAATCAAGCATTTAATTGCCCAAAAAAACATTGCTTTAGCTTGATTGACACCAGGTAGTGATGGTCAATGCCTAGCAAGGACACATTCATCAAGCAATCAATATGACACACCTGGTTTACCTCCAGTGAGACTTGGAATTGGTGTTGCACTATTTTGGGGAATATCTTTAAGCCCACCATGTTTAAAAGTGGGGCATCTACATTCTAAACACCCTCATTACGCTAGGGGCCTGTAGCAACTACTCACATGGAAGTAAGGAATTTTTCAAACCACTATATTGCTACTTCCAACAACATTTGGTCGCACCCTATTGCAACGCATCCAACTTGACTTTGTGGATTATAGACAGGTTGAGTGGAAGGCAGTCTATAGACGCAAAATGACACATCTAGGCCTCCACATGGATCATCTAGGGTGTTGTGAGAAGAATTGGGATTGCAATGATCTTTTGCGGAGTTGATTGGTGGTGAGCCCAAGTAGGCCTTCTTGAAGCCACATTGCCCTAATGCTTGCGCACCAAAGCAAGTCCTCCCATCTCATGGGTGCTTGTTGCTTTCTGTATTTATTTTTTATGCATTATTTTCCTTTGCTTGTTTCTCCCACCCAAAGCCACTTGCAACTAGGGGTTGTATTTTACCATTTCTTACAATAAAGATGACCTTTATTTGTGTAAAAAATAAACAAATAAAATAAAGATCTCACCAAATAATTCCAACTCTGCAATGTCAAGTATTGTAACAAAATGAAAAAATTAAATATTAGTCAAGGTCACTATGATTTAAAATTACAAATGTACAAAAATCATAAAGTTTGGAACATCTTTACGCATTTAAAAGACAAAAAGTTTGCTTTAGACTTCTACCAAAATTAATCAAGCTCAAAGGACTTATTGTTTTTGAAATTAAGGACATGTCTACATGTGAAGTTTTGTTCAATGTCATCCCAATAAGTGAATTGCAAAAGTTACAAGGTTTTTTTTTTGGGGGGGGGTCAATCTCAAAGAGTGCACCTAATAGATTGAAATCAATACAAAAAGTTCTTGATCTGCTTATATTTAGATTATATGAGATGAAATCTGTAAGGATTTTTATTTTATATACAAAGAAAAGGAAAAAATCACATAATTTTTTAAAAAACTAATTGTTCAAAACATAGGTTTTTCTTTCATAACTTATAGTATTGATTTCCCTCCTACTTAATAACATCTTAAATAAAATAGGAATTATTATTGATTTATTTTTTGTATGCTCTCAATTCAATTTTCAACTTGTAATTAAAGTGCACATGTTGTGAAACACACATTCTTTACTATAATTTTTGATAGAAAAATCATCACCTTTAAGTAGGATTAGAAAAAACAAGAATTTAAAATTTTGGCATCAATAATCTTGCAATCAACAAAGATTTTTCTTGTAAATTTTTTAAAAATAGCCTTAGAGTCTCTTCATCTCACAAAGGGAAAAGGTCCTAGATTGAGTACTCATTACTGAATCTTTCTAAAGAATGTCACTCTAAAATGTTTCAATTCAAAGAAGATTTACTCATCTCAAAGCAAAACACCTCCCAAGTTAGCAAGAGTCATTAGAAATCAAAGGGAATTTTTAAAAAAAAAATCCTAGATACTTTACTAGCAGTTACTTTAGAAACAACATGAAACCTATTATAGAATACATTTTAAATGTTGAAGCTAATAATTCAAAGAATATTCAAGTTACTATAACATAATCACTTCTTTGAAGTATATTGTATTCCAACTACTATACAATAAATTGTAATGATTCACACAAAGTGAGTGTGGGGTGTTGTTTTGAGCACATTGTGTGCAAATATCAATTTTAAACTCAAAACAAATGGAAAATTCAGAAGGGATCCACGTGGCAATACTCCATTGGTTATTAAAATTCTCAAAAGGGGTACAAAAAAGTTTAAGTATTAAAATTTCAGATTTTGAAATTATCAAATATAAACACATGACAATGATAAAAAAATTCACTTCAAATCTAGAATGTTCAAAATTAAAGTACCATGTGCTTTGAGTCTAAAGTTGCAAACTACAATAACAAATTGTTGTGTACATCATGATCTCCAAAAACAATTAGGATGTACAAAGGCAGAGCTATCGTACAAAGCCTTGCGTCATCTTTAGTGTCAGATATCTTTGCATTCGAGACAACTACATTCAAAGTGTCATTGATCATGATGACATTATCCTTTCATGAGCTGAGACATGGGTGGAGCCATTTCAAGACTTATCCAAAGCCAAGCACAACACTCAAGAACTGTACCTTGAAGCAATTCCAAGCAAATTCAAGCAATTAAGAAACCAAACACAAAATCTTCACGAGCACCGTAACTCTACAAAAATGAAAGTCATCAAATTTAAATCACAAAACTCCAATTTCCAACTTCTCAATTCAAACTTACCTATCATTCAAACATTGAAATGTGAACAATCACCAAACAAATTGCCTTCTAAGCCACAAAATGGATTACCACAACGTGCCAATGATGTAGCCTCATCTTGCACTCCACCTCCAACAACTTGGATGATTGTGCCAGCCAACTCAAAAACTACCAAAAAATGACTTCGATGATGCAACCCACACCTCACGCTCCAACTCCAGCGGCTTCGACAATTATGCTAACCAACTCAAAAAACCCCAAAAGACTACTTTAATGATGCAACCTCTGGCGATGCAAGCTCCGACAATGCAAACTCCAATTGCACTCCAACTCTAGCCGACATTCCTCCTTTGGAATGCGAAACCCTAATGGCTAACCCTATAGGGCTAAAATCCTATGACACTTATTTTTTCCATCCAACAGTTACTAAGAGGCATCTCAAATTTTTTTTCCAAAATCAACAACCCACCCCAACGTCATTCAGGTTTGAATTATCAATAGCGTTGTGGGGGGATTAAAATTTTATTGAATTATCAACGACTAATGTATATTCTCTTGATTTGGCCACAAGAAAGGGGCAAAACCAAGGCAAGACTATTCTTTTGGGTACATTGTACATAATTTGTAAATCTTTTGACAAAGGGTAATTTAAAAAGTAGGGGAGAAACCTATATGAAGAGCTTTCATTTCCCATTTGCAAATAGACAAAATAATGAACAACACCTCATTTTGGATTGTTATTTGTTTGTTTGTTCCAACTCAAATTTGTGGTGGGTATTTTTCAAAGACAAGTTGTATTCATATAGGAGGACATGGTGTAGATGTTGGAACCTCTAGTTTGGGGTACAACATAGTTTTAGAAACCTTCATTGTGGTGTGCAAACATCTTGAAGGTTTCAAAATTGCAATTTTGAGATGGCATTTGTAGTCTTCATTCCTAAAGGTTGTATAGGTTCTATCATGTATAATTCATGTCATGTATTTTCATCTATTGTACACACATGATTCATTTGTATGAATTGTTTGATATATAATATTAGTACATGTGATGCTTATGTGGTTTGTGTTTGACAACACTTAGAGTGTACAAGTTGTACTGATCAATCTTAAAAATTGCATATAGATTTTTTAATTATAGTAGGGACATGTTTAAATGCCTCAAATTTGAGTTTCAACTACCATAGGGGGTAGGAAAATGGGCAAAAATACCATGTAGAAAAAAATAAGGGATATATCTATTGTGAAATAATAAATAAATAACCCCCATATAAAAAATCTCAATGCATGTATACATGTATTACAAGGAATAGTAAAGTTTTGGGAAATTCTCCATTATAGGTCTTTCGAGAGATGCATATATACCCTAATAGTGTTCATGAGGGGTAGATTTGACAAACTAGGTAGTGTGAAAATTGAATTTCTACATCAAATTTTCTAAGTTTTATTTCATCTTAAACCAAATCTAAGATGATGCTTTAAACTTTTTTTACAAATATGACTTAACTCATGCCAAAAGTGACCTTCACTTAGGATACATATAAAGCTATTTAAAACTTCCATTTTAGACTTGGCCACTTGGTCAAAAATTGAAGTAGCTATGTAATATGGACCTTGCTCTACAAAACATTACCCCCCCTCCAAGGATAGGTTGGTCATCATGGAAATCATCTTTTTTTTACACCATGTGAATCATTTGCTTAATTCCTAAAGAACCATAAGGCCACAAGGTGGCTTTTGCAACTACATTTGTAGAAAATTTGAAGTGTCAACTTCATTAGCAATTTCTAAACAACAAAGAGACACTAGATACGATTTTTCACTGAATCTATCAATGCAATCCAATCAAGAAATGATTGGGTGTGCAATTTAATATGGTGAATTTTTGAGAATGGAGAAGGCACTTTGTGCAATACTTTACATCCTCATATATTTTTTCCACATTTCAAAATGATTTGGAAAAATTGAATATCAAAATCATAATGATATGTACTTGTGGAAAAAAAAGAGTTTCTAAAAATTCCAATTTCAACATTCCAATTGCACTGTATGTACAAAGTACTACCTAATATAATATCTTCATCAATCTTGTCAACAATGGCATTTCTTCAAAAATTGGGCGATTTTATTAAAAAAAATTTTAAGAAAGCTAAATAAGTCTTCTTTCATTTCAGCAGTTTCGATCATCAAAATTACTCCACACAAATGAAGAATTGTGCTAATTAGAAGAGCTAGTGAAGAAAACAAGAGCTGCGTTCAAACAACCCGAGTCCTTTAGGGGTTAATAAATTCCAAGAACACTCATTGGACGTCAAACTACCATGCGAGACCTCCCTTTTCCACACAAAATTTTAAAGATGAATATTTGTTTAGTAACTTCTGTCCTACATAGACAAAGAAGGATTCTCTATCATCCACGGGCCACTTAGAGTCCACCAAGTGTCCTTCTAGGGTTAAGTTTAGGGAGTGATTTTCGAAACCAAATTTATTTTAAGGAGAATAACATGGAGTTGGATCCATCTAGTGAACACCAATTGATTTCATTAAAATCAAGTAAGGTACATTCAAGCATTTTCATAGGACTTCTTTTATTGGCACAATCTACCTAAAGTACCAATTCAGCCTCAAGAGCCAATTCCACGTATTCAAAGGTTGATTCTGTAAGCGACCATGAATATACCTTTACTTGATTTTAACGCTTGAGAAAGGGCCCATGGCTACTTACATTCTTACAAGCAATATTTTTTTTGGCGATAAGGGATCCGACCCATTTTCGACCATTTAAGCAATTTTACATATCTGAAGTGTTGTTTTCTTGAGTGGAGAAATTTTCCCATGTATAGAAATAGAGTTTAGAAGGATTCCATATTTTTTTCAGAATTTTATTTCTCAAAACATGGTTACTACAAATTTTTTCGTTGAAGATTCTGTTCGACACATTGATTCTTATCATATAGGTTCTCCTATTTCCAACCCTAGGTTGGTTGTAAAATCAACCAAGACTGCAGCCAATCGTAATGTGCCACGACTGCATTGGAGATTGTGCCAGAATCAATGTCCTGCTTTTTTCTTGCTGATTGGAAAGAGTGTAGTCTATATGACGGGAATGGGTCCCTAGTCGGGAACGGGTCGCCTCCCAGTTCTGACATAAAGAAACAAATACCCTGATGTCCATCCAAATAGAATGCAATGGCATGCTGCCAGGAACACAAGTTCTACAGTAAAAAAAAAAAGAACCCGCTGCTTCCAAGGCAAAATCAGACATGGCCAACCCTTTCTGTAATACAAAATGCTCAGTTAGGACATTATTCTTATAGTAGACTGGCAGCCCCAGCTTGCTATGACTTGGTCAATCCTGAGAGTACAATTCAAAAACTCCCGCCTCAAATATTCAAATCCGGTTAAAGAAAAAAATTAAAAGAGATTCCTTTCAGTTTTATGCAATCGAGGAGCCAGCCATTTGAAATGCACAACCGACAGAATCACACTAAGGGGAGGTACACTAAATAGTGAAATTAGGTTGCCTCACACTAATTTCTCGACATTCTACACTATATAAATATGTACAATTCTTGTAGAAGGATGCAGTAATGTAGGAACTATGTGTGTTGCACGGGTTGGTGCATTGGTTCATGGCTTGGGTTTAGAGAACTGCTTGTGCCTCCATTTGGAGAAGTGGTGAGTTATGAGATAACTTTTCTGAGTAAGGCAACCTAATTGTTAAGGCAACCTAATTTCACTATTTAGTGTAGATAGGCTTTGAAATCGCACAAGCTCTAAAACCATCCACATCCTTAAATGTACACTATGTGTACATGTTGCTTTTTCATAGCCTTCAGCAATGTACAAGCAATGTACATTTTAGGAGGTGGGCGATTGTAGATCCCTATGTCATTTCGACTTCAAAATTTTATAACCAATTTCACAAAGCTCCAAAAAATATGAAACAACTTGGGTTAGGGTGCCAATCCCAACTTGTCTTTTGAAATAAATTTACTGGAATTTTTTTCACACTAAGGGAAGGTAACAGGCTTTGAAATGGCACAAGCTCTAAAACCACCCACATCCTTAAATGTACACTATGTGTACATGTTGCTTTTTCATAGCCTTCAGCAATGTACAAGCAAAGTACATTTTAGGAGGTGGGCGATTTTAGGACCCTATGCCATTTCAACTTCAAAATTTTACAACCAATTTCACAAAGCTCCAAAAAATATGAAACGACTTGGTTTTAGGGTGCTAATCCCCACTTGTCTTTTGAAGAAATTTTAATGGAATTTTTTTCATAAAGCTTTGCCTTCCCAAAATTTAGTTGCAGCTCTTACGTGGGCGATTTCTTGGGCCTGGTACCTTACCAACAACTGTTGATAGTTGAAAAAAGAAGGAGAATTTAAGAGGTGGAAATTCATTTGGGCGAGGTGAGACATGAACTTGAGATATTTTTCAGTAAAATTTTCCTTGAAAGACAAATGGAATTGCCATCGAACCTAAGTCGTTTCATCTCTTTTGGAGCTTTATAGAATTATTCATAAAAAAAATTTGAAGTTGGAATGCATCCACTTCTTGAAATGCACACTATTTGTACTTTGCTTGTTGAAGCTATGAGAAAGTAGAATGTGCAAATAGTGTCCATTTTAGGAGGTGGACGCTTTTTGAACTTGAACGCTTTGTGGACCTTCTATCCTTATATGTTCTTTATATGAGGATTAGTTTTGATAAGGAAGTAGGCTCAAATTAAACTCCGACTTCTGATTTTGAAAAGGTGGGGTTACATTGAACCAATGACAAAATGACATGTGACACTTTTTCACAAAAATTACTAATTTATGTTGAAATTGACCTTCTCATAGGGCATAAATTGTACTTTGACTTTCTCAAGTTAAAACAATAAACTTTAAAAGTATTGTAGTCTTTTTGTACTTTTTTCTTCACAAGGGCCATGAATATTAAACTTGTTGGTAATTTTCACCCTCACTAATATGTTGCAAAATTAATGCCATGGTCTGCAATATTAGTCTAGATAATTGAATATTTTCATTCTTGTGGAAATTTGTTTAGGACAATAATATTCTAAATTGTAATAATTAAAAATAGCATGACTTTGATAATTAGCATTATATGCATTAGTAGGACAAATCAATGTACAAAGAAGGATAGATAGATAGAAGGATTGAAAAATTGATCGATTGATAAAATTACCAATTGTATCACTTAAAGGAATTTGCATAATGTAGAATGTAAGTGGTCATATCTAATTAGCATTGCATTCTTTCATAACCTCAATCGAGTATGTTTTTCAGTTTAAAGAAGCCAAGCCTTCAATTTTGATGAATTTTAAAAACTAAATTTCATAGATTTGCATGATAAAGTATTCAAAATTTTAGGTGATAAATTTCAAAATTCAATTGCAAAGGTATGCTAGAAACATCTACATCCACATCTTCTATGTTAATTTTTTTTAATATATAGAAAGTTCAAATATGAAGTTGTCACATGTCAAATTTTGTAATTAAATGTTACTATATTGTACCAATTTCTGCAAATATAAAATTTTCTAGTGACAAAAGATGGATGAAGTTCATCCAAGTGTGTTTATAAGTGAATTTTGTTTACCATGTATAATAATGTGGCAAGCATGGTCATTAAGTGATTTATGATTTTTATGCTAGGTTCTGATGCATTTCATAAAGGGGTGGCAAAAAAGAAAAAATTGCAAAAATGAAGATCTTGTATATAGATTCTCTTTAGACTATATTGTTTTTTTACCTACATAGCTCCAAATCTTCATTATTCTCTCTTGTAGAGACTCCTAGTGGCTAGAATTAGGTGAAAGGTAGGCCATAAGTTTCATTACTTCTTTATATATGAAGGTTAGATATACCACATGTCGATAGGGTTCAACTTGATGCATCATTGAACTTGCTTTGAATAGTTTTGCAAATATTACTTTCTATTAAATAGTAGCCAAAAACAAATTCCTTTAATGAACAAAATATACTATTAGTACAAATTTGTATAGCAAAACATGATGTACCACGATTGAAGAAACAAGCACGAAAAGACCAACAATTGGCCTATATGGTTGGTCTTGTTGGTCTTTTCATAGATCATTTTTCTAAAGTTGTTCAAAATAGTGCTATTAGCATTCTAAAGTGAGGGAACAAAAGAAGAGGGGGAGAGAATTTTCCCACATATGAAGATGGATGTGAAAACCTACTTTCTATTTTGGAATGGTTAATATTATATTTCTTAAACTCTCCTTGCAATATTGGAATCCTTGATTCCAAATCTAAATTCAAAGTTCTAAAATTTTCCTAAAATAAACAATGAATTTGTACTTTCTTTGACACTTGTAATACTTTTTTGGAAAATGCTCACATATGAGCATATATAGGATCTATGAACCCATGAGCTTGGGAGTATATAGGTGCCTACGTCACAAGTACCTATATTATAGACTCTTTTCAAGTTATCGTGTACCTATATTATGCTTATATATGTTGTAAACACCTTCAAACGGGTGTAGGTACATACCTACAATTAGGTTCAAGGCTCCGATAGGCTCACATCTTTGCACAAGTATGCTAGATAAACATTGTTGATACTTCTTTAAAGGGATCCCATTCTTTAGTTTATGCAGACCATATTTCCACTACTAAAACCCTTCCGTAATGTGGTTAAAAAAATTAGATCAAAAGTCACAATAGAGTGTCTAGTAGTATTTTTTTTTTTTTTTTCAAGCTGATTCAAAATGCGGTGAGGTCCAATCAGATGTCTCAACCGGTCCCCCGAACAACAATTTGAACCCGAGAGTGGAGACCCTGTCCAGCGGCCAGCCTGGCCAGCCTCAACGTCCCCCGTCATGATCACCCGGCCCGCGCTCCTCAAACGTTCAGTCCACGTCGGAAAATAACGTCTCCCGTCCACGTCACCCCGTCTTGTCCAACGGGTCCCTGCCACTCCTTGCTCTCCACCTGTGCCCTTTCACCGCATTCAAACCCCCCCTCCGAGTCGCCGACCGACGGACGGAAGGCGCGGAGACCGGGTGCGTCGTCGGGGGGGCGGTGGACGGAGATGGCTGTTGGCTCGCCCCCTCCAAGGCCCCAACCAAAAGCCAGAAAAGCCAAAGCCTGGCAGAGAGAGAGCCTTTAACCGAGGAAGGAGCCCCAACCGAGGCACATCACTCCTCCGCCCTCCCTCCGCCCTCCCTGGTGCATTCGAATTCCGCTTTAACCAAGTTGCTCGCATTTTGCATTTGCTTGGTCAAATGCAGCCCACCGATCGCATTTGCATTGCTGGCTGACCACTTTCTGGAAAGCGCGTTTTGAAATTGAAGAAGGGAGAGACATCAGAGCCTTGTTATCGCTGTGGAGGGAGACCTTCGCGAGTTATTTGTTTTAGCATTTATGGTTTTCGGAGAAGAAACGGTCGATTGTTTGTGTTATGCTGAGGTGAGAGGGTGCTGATTTCTTGCACGGAGAGCAGTGTGATTGAATGGTGGGGGGAATTCTTTTCGTCGTGGAGTAGAGAGCCGACGGAGGGTTTCGTGTTTTGGAGCATTCTGTTATCCCAATGTGTTAGGTTTAGTGGCCCGAGGCTCGGGGTGTGTTGCATTCATTGGAGATGAGTCGTTGTGCCCGTGAGGATTTTTCTTATGTTTAGGAGAGTTTGGTTTTTTTCATCTGGTGGCGATTTGTGGCTTTTTTTTTTGCATTTTAGGCGTTTGGGTTTGGTGCGGGCTTAAGGTCGTATTGGTGTGGTTGGAGATATCAAGAACAAGCGTGGTTGGCGAAGGCTGTGACGGTAGTAGATCTGCAATCGTCGCCGCGGAGGGGCGTCTGGCGTCCCACGACGGTCTAGCTTAAAAGGAGGTGCACCATTGATTTGGCAGCTGGCGAGCTGCCGTTTCTTTCCGTCGTCGAAGAAGTGCGCATCGAGCTCGAAGGATTAGGTTGCAGCCTGCATTGCTGCTGCTTCGACCTATTTATTGGTGGTTTTGGAGCTTTTTCCTGTCATGGTGAGTGTTTGTATTAGCATTCTGGTTTTTAGCAGTTTCAAACATTCTATGTATCGAAACAATTTTTCGAACGAAGCAATATCTCTGTTGTTAACCAGAATCCAATACAAGCGTTCTAAGCTCCCCCATGCTCTTCGTTTCCTATGAAAGGTTAGAATGGATAGTCTCAGCTTCAAGTAGAATGGGAGAATGGTGAATTACGGGCAAGGCATGGGAGCATCGAGCTGCAGCATTGTTAGCTGTTTGCGAGGAGTGCTCTCTCCCTGAATTACCCTAGCGAAATTGTAGCCACAGGAGACGCTGAGAGCACCTATGGTAGAGCCATCCGTGGTAATGGATTCCCCATTCTGTGTAGAGGGTTTTGGTATTATTAACCGCATCAAATGATTGTGTAATGTGTTGGGCCATACCGGGTAGATATAAGCGTCTGGTAGCTAGGGTGTGGGAGGATGAAGCTCTGACCGCATGCATTATTTCATTTGGTATACAGGCAACGAACGAGAATGTTAATTTGGCTCCGAAGGTGATCAGGGATCTTGCCAGGGAGTTGAAAAATTTGGATGACAGTCCTCCAGAGGACATCAAAGTTCACGTGAATGAAGAGAATTTCTCGAATGTGACTGCTGACATTGACGGACCACGTATTGTGCTTGAAACTTTCTTTCGTGTTTAATCTTCATTGTTGCGTTGATAGTAACCTCTCGGAGCAAATGTAGTCAATCCAGCGGTCCCATGGATGTCCAAATCATTAATAGGATGTGATGTGGCTACGGAGTAGTAATGCAGGTTACATTACATGCCTTCACCACTAACATCATCGTCTTTGGGCTGAAACAGTTGGCACTCCGTATGAAGGCGGTGTGTTTAGAATGAAGCTCATTTTGAGCAATGATTTTCCTCAGACTCCACCTAAAGGTAAACGGTCTACACTATTTGGGCAGGTTTCTGGTTTGCTCATGATGTAGCTAGGTTTTTGGCGTCGCGTCCTTGTTGTTTAGTGATTGATTGAGTTTATTCTGCAGGATATTTTGTGACACGCATTTTCCACCCCAACATTGCAAAGAACGGAGAGATTTGTGTAAACACGTTAAAGAAGGATTGGAAGCCCACTCTTGGTCTTCGGCATGTCCTTCTTGTAGGTCCCGCACTTCATTTCTCTTACGTTGATGACCGTTGTAACCTTTCTGTGGTTTTTTAATCAGCAGGCTGACTAGGTTAAAATTATTAGGACATGTGACTGGTCAATCATTCTGATCTTCAGCCTTCGCCTATAGTTGCCATATTTCTACAGTGTGTGACCCCTGCATCTCTGATTTTAGATGGCTGCGTCCTAAAAGCTTATTCAACATCCAAATGCAGGTTGTGAGGTGCCTTCTTATCGAACCTTTTCCCGAGTCTGCTCTTAATGAAGAAGCTGGCAAGATGTTAATGGAGGACTACGAAGGCTATGCTAAGCACGCCAGGTACCTGTTCTGCTGTGGCTCGAACTTAGCTATTTCATTCCCCTTGAACTTGACGCTTAGCTATATTTACTAAGCACGTACATGTGTGTTCTCTGGTAAGTGTTAACACAATGATATTTGCATCTCAGGCGTTTATTTTAGGTAGTCGTGTTCGTGTTTGCGATTGAATGTGAGCTGCGACAGTGTTTTTTAACCTGTTTTCGCCCCACCAGACTTATGACCAGTATTCATGCAATGAAGCCGAAGCCCAAGAGTAAAGTGCCCATTGCCGAGTCTACGAGTGTGAATGCCGGCGCAACTGATGATGTGCATACCCCCCTTATGCACAACACGGCAAACAAAGACAACACTTTGGATAGTGGAGTAAGCGTTGGAATTAGTGACGCGATTACTTCTACCTCACCGACTGCGAAGAAACCGAAAGGCGAGCTTCCATCAACCAAGTCTCTTGTCGACAAGAAGAAAATGGACGTAAGAAAGAAGAGTCTGAAGAGGTTGTAGTAGCGTGGGGGACACCTTTACTTGGGACTATCTGTTAATACATCCCAGCAGTTCTCCATCAATACTGTGGTCGTTACTTATTTCGTAGGATATGATAGTTGTAATGAGGTCAATCACTCTGAGCAGGCGTGACGTGTCTCTCCAGGCATCCTGTACTTTAGCGTGCAGGTCAAGAGCGCAAGATTTCAATTTGTTCATAAAACAATCATTGGTAAGTGAATGTAAAGGTAAACGGGGAGACAACCTTCTGCATAGGGTGCCTGCAGATTTACTACTCCGATCAAGAATTGAGCAATGTGGTTCTGAGTTTTTGAATGCAGTCAAGCCTTGGTGATGCGAGGGTAATTGGTAGCATGATCATCCGGTGCACCTTGTTCTGTCTGCATTCTTGCTCTGGCTTCCCCGCAAGATCACTGGAGCTTGCAGAGATGTTATATGAAACAATGCATCCCAGTGTCCAGAAGGAATTGGAGTTTCTAGACGATCAGAGTTTTGTACATCTGTCAAAGAGGAGAAATGCAACTAATTCAAACCAGTAGAGTAGGGAATATTCATACAAGATCGATGAATTCACTGGATGCATTAGAATGTGTATCAGATCCTGTGTGGATGCAAAAAGATTTCGATGTGAGAAGGGGAGTGAAATCAGAATGCGAGTGGCATTCAGTGAATGCATCACAATTGGATGGAATCAGTAGTTTGCAAGATTCACTTCTCAATCAATCAATACCGTCATCGAAGGGGTTGCGAAAGGGGAACTGCCATCATCACATTCTGAGTACCGATCCTTTTGTACCGTTGGAGTATTGAATGAAGTCATGCATCCAGGCATCCAGCCATCTACACTCATATTTTGACAGTTGACACTGACTATTGTAACTCTACTCTTCAAGTAGGTTGTTTAGAAAACCCATGTTTGCATCTTTATTGGAAATACCTCGTGTTGGTTTATTTGGTACTCGTACATGAAAAATTGCAATGTAAGGGTGGCATTGTTACTTTGGTTGGTTGGAGATTTTCATATTAACCAAATATTCACCTATATTAAGAAATTGCAATGTGTTGATGGCATTGTTAGATTGGTGATTTCATACTAACCAAATATTCACCCAGATTAAAAAAAAATTGCAATATGGAGAAGGCATTGTTAAATTGGACAAGCTCTATTTTTGTATTTTGAATTTTTTACTTAAAACTTTTAGAATAGCTTCCACTTATCAAACTCAATGTGTGAAGCTTTATTGCACGTCATTTCAATAATTACTGCGAAATTTATAATTTTTAAAAATAATCAGTATTAAAGTAGGTAGCTAAAAATATATTCTATAAATAGATGAATTTAGTTTTATTTGATTAGATAGATTGATGTATAAACAATAATGTTTGCGCCATTTAATTTTGATCTATGATTGAATGTTACGAGGAGTTTTATTTACTTGTAATGAAGGTAGATTAATAAATGAAGTTTTTTATTGTGCATAATTAAAAAAAATTTAAACAAAAATATGAAAATAAAATATAATTTTGCTTCCTAGAATATTCTTACTAAGGTAAACCAGCTCATTGTAGTAGATGACCCATTGTAGTCAACCACGGAGGGTTTGTTTTTTTCATTATGTGAAATTTTGGCCTTAATGCATGTAAGAAATGACAGTCATGGATTGATTAGTGACCTCACTAGGAGGCTTCAACTTTTCAGGGAGAATTCAATGTCAAAAATGACTTTCTAGTCCTTTTTTTTTTGAAAATATTCATAACTACTTTGGGTGAATGACATGAGCATCATGGAGTCAATTTTGTTGGTGATGGGATGATCCACAGACTCTTTTGGGCTAAACACTTCAAAAATTCATAACAAATTCATACTTCGTTGGAAAAATACAATTTCAATTGCTCTCACTATTTCTCACATTTTTCTGTATGTGGAAAATTTTCAGCAACAACATGTGGCTGAACTCCTAATTCTAACTACAATAGGCTGGTTTACCTTATAGAGATTGACAACTCATCATATTTTTGTCAAAGTTATTAGCAATTTAGTATTTTATTTCATCAAATATTACCTTCCAATTTATAGTTTTTTTTAAAGATGAATATGAGAAAAAATGTTAAATTTTTTTGTATTTTCACCCCATTTTGCAACATATTGGATAAATTACAAAGTTATAAGACATACATTTTTTTAAAATGTTGGAAGATAAAACTTCACCTTTAGAAAGGGCTTTAAATTAAAAAAATATACTTTTTGAAGTTTAGGCACATTGATATTGCAATTGGTGAGGGATTTTGATCTAAAATTTAGAAGGATGTAGTTGAATAAGTTAACTAAAAATACTACAATTGTATTCATTACAAAATAAGTATATACAAATATCATAGCCTTGCTTTGAATTTGAATATTTCATAGCAATTTTGGACCTCAACATAGGACTTCAAGGTCAAAGTGACAATAGAACCCTTCATTGTAGTACACTTGGCTTTAATCATAAACTAACATAAAAGAAACTTTTGCGATCTTTCTTTCTTGTGAGTTTTTACTTAATGTAAGTCTCTCTATTGTAGTTAGTATTGTTGTTTCACAATTCTATAAGTGATGAGAGATCTAATTTCAAATTTCATTAGACATTTAAAATCATTTATTGCAACACCTATCTTGTTTGTCCAATAAAAAAATAGGTCAATACATATGTGTGTCAACCATTGTTGAATATATAAAGTAATATTCTTTCCATCCCCAAAATGATCTTTCTATTGGCCTTAATTTTCTATTGTCCCAAAATGATCTTCTTAGTATACTTTGTGATGTTGTGAATTGGTCAATTTGATTTTTGATTGCTATTCCAACAAAAAAAACTCTAAATAGTAGTTCTCCCTCTATCCATGCAATCATCAATTAAAAGACAAATGAAATGATTAAAAGGGTCAATCAACATTACTCATTTTTATTTATTGCATCTTTTTGAATATTGCCCGATTGAAGGGAATAAATTTGTAGGAGGTGGAACAAAGGGACACAAGTGGTCTTGGGCAAATGCCTACAAAATGACAACCTTACACTCAACAATTAATTGATTGGCAGTGCTCCTTGAAAATGAACCAAAAAATCTACTTTCCAATATTCCAAAACTACACTTTGAGAAGGGCTCTGAAACTCAAAGTTTCTAGAATGATAGGAATGCACCAAACTCTACTTACAATGCAAAATTGGTTTTTAAAATGTTATTTTAGCCTTAATCCAAAACATTTTGTTCAATGGAAAGATTATTTTGGGACGGAGGTAGTAGTAAAAAACAATTATCCATAATTTGTTAAATCCAATATTACCAAACAACTTAGACAAGTGAAAGCTTTTATAGATACTAAGTTAAAGTGTGCTTACAACGTAATCACAATGAATGAGACTATTTCCACCCAAATTCCAATTCCACCCTTGTCTACACATGGTGTGCAATTTTTGTTTTGAAATGTATCCTTCAAAAACATATGGGCAAATTGATTGAAATGAATAAATACAGTAATAGATTATTTCACCTTACCTTAAGTAAATGACAACATTTACTATAAAATACCAACATTTAGATTTCATTGTCATCTTTATTGGTTTACAAATGTCCAAATAGGTCTTGAATATATAAAAATGATAGTTTTTCAAAATATCTTATTTTATGGTCATTTATTTAAATCAAATCCTAAATTTTTAATTAAAAAATAATATAGATACTATTTACATATTGTACTAGAATCTATATGAACATGATTTATATCCCCAATTAAAAAAATGCTTTACTTATTTAACTTCAAATTAACCTTTAAATTGTATTGTTTCAATCAATGAGACTTCTACAAATCCAACAATTGAAAGCTACAAACCATCACCATGATGACATGATGGGAGTGGTCAAAGAAGCCTTTTCACTTGATTTCTTAGAAATTTCACTTGTATATATTTGTATCATTTATTTCTTAAGCTAATTTTTATACTTAAAAGTCATCATTAAATTCTTTTTATAAACTTTTTGATGTCAACAATACTATTTGTATTAAGTACTAAGGCATCAAAGAGTTATCAAAGAGTTTTCAAAGTTGATTTTTCCACTTTCAAATTATGATATGCTATACTATATAGTATTGTTAAATTGTGTGTTTAAAATATTTTCTATTAGTGTCTTTCTTAGACTTTGAAAACTTCTTCTATATTTTAAATTTACTTTTCAAACTCTAAGTACCCTACATCACTTTTATTTGAAATTAAATTAAAAAATACATTCATAAATACAATATATATTTTAATGATGTCTTTTTATTTTAAACCACAATATCAATATTTTTTTCTTGATGTATTTCCAAGGTACGAATTTTTACCATCTAAATGTCATTCATTGGTACAAGATCCAAGGGAGATTTGGATTAATAAAAAAAGTGCCTTTTGGAACTCAAAAGACACACTTTGAATTAATATTAAGTTCCAAAAAATATATATATTTTCTTATATTGACATATGTTCTATTTTGGCATTTTGACTTGTAGAGCCAAGAAGAATTTAAAATGAATTTAGGGATTTTTACTATCCAAAGGAAAATCAATTCATGCAAGTGTAAGAAAATCCAATATATTATAGAATGCATTGTTTAGAAGTTAAAATAAATTATTGATTGATCTATTTAGTGTAAAAAAAGAAGACACTAAAATACATAGGTAGACATGATTACAATTTTTGAATAATATTTCAATATCTTGAGATTTGGTATTCTTGGTTCATCTTTAGAATGAGATATATAATGCTATGATATTTTTTATGGCCTCAAGAATTGTATCTATTTGTGTGATTATTTCTTGAATTTTTTTGCTTTTTATTTCATCATTGGACTATTTTTTTTATATTATATTGTATCCAAAATTGATTCTAATTTGTTTCCATCATTTTTCATAATTTATGAGTAGATTGCACATATCTTACCATATGTTGTAATTAGAACATGTTATTTGAATCTAAAATACTTGAAATTTGAAAAATAAATAAATCAATGGATATTATTACAAATTGCAACAAATTTTGAACAAATTTTAGCATGTTCAATAAGTGCAATTAAATTAAATTTTTGTAAATTTTAAAAATGTCAATTATTCAACCATCAATAATGAAATTCTCCAAAGCTAGGAAGTTTAAATTATTCATATTTCAAATTTTAATTTAATTACAAAATTACTGAAAAAAGATATTTATTAATTACTGAAAAAAGATATTTGTAATATCCTTTTGTTTAAAAAGTGATTTAAAATGTCAATACATCCAGCACTACAACCTCCAAAAAAATTAAAGAGATTGGCAAAAAAACCACATGATCCAATTCGCTATAATGAAAAAGAAGCATTAGAAAAACTTAAAAAATTAGCACTTTTTAGAGCCACTCTTAAAGATTCTATGATGGATCGAGAAGTATATGATCATTTTTGTCATATGAACCTTCGTACTTGCAAATACACTGGACCTAGATTTTATCCCAAACATAGGAAACAATTTGCAATTCATAAGGCAAAAATCCAAAATGTACTAATACCTAGGTGTTTAGCTTTTGAAGATGTAACGGATAAAGAATATATTTTATTAAAAGAAACTAGTTGGTGGTTGCCTCACATACGATATCTAACATGTACATGCTCATCTATCTCAGATTGTTACATAACTCCCTTGCCACCAAGTCCTTGGCCAGATTATCTTAACAAGACACCAACCTTTCAATAGTAGATTTGGTTATATACTAGTAGAACCTTACACCTTGAGCATTACATTACTCGATAGAAAAAATAATTAGAAATTGGTTGAAGTTTTGAAATGATTAAATCAATATATTTATAAAAAAAGGAATGCTTGATTTTGTTCATTTTTAATTAGACCAAATAGAAAACCAATTTCTAAAAATAAGGCAATAAAAAACTCTAAAGAAATTAAAATATCAACAATATTGATAGTAGAAACAAACCAAAGCAATCCTCACTATTATTTGAAGCATTATTACATGCATATTTGAGTAGATAGTTAACCAATGTGCTAAAGTTTTAATTAACAAACTTAAACCTAATAATTCAAATATCTATATCAATTAAATTTGGATACATATTTATATCCACATTTGTACCAATATACATAATTGATATCACATAATTATTTGCCAAGATGGACCCCTCATTTTCATTTCTCTTTCAAATGGTCCCATTTATTGAATAGCTTGTAGCTAGTGTTTTTGAAGGGAATACATTATACAATTCAAGATAACCCTTAAAGGATGAACCTTTAAAAGATCATGGAAATCATTCCTTTGGTTACCATGTAAATCATTTGCTTACAAAATTATAAATGCACTCATTGGAAGTCAAACTACTATAGAAGACTTCCCTTTTTCACAACAAAATTCTGAGGATGAATAGTTGCACTTCTATTGATTATTCATAGAATTTTTTCTAAAATTTGCTAAATTATTATTGAAAATTTTCAGTAGCTAAATGTACATTGGAGAAAATCCTTGAAAAAATTATGATTTTAGCCAAGACTACAACAAACAATAGAATTTAATAGCCAATTTGCAACTTCCTCCACATTGGAATTAGTACTCCCAATAATCCTTTACAACTTACAAAGTCCTCTCTTTCTTTCTTTTCTTTCTTTCTTTAATACTACTCACTCTCAAGGTAGCCAAAGTTGATGCATGTTTCTCTTGAAGGTAGCATATTGCACTAAATTCCATAAATTAGTTTTAGGATCATTGTTGCTTCTATCCTACTGGAAGAATTCTTTGTCATCCATCAAACACCAAACATCCTCATCAACATTTAAGGGTTAAATACATCACATTTCATCAGCTTCAGCCAATACTTTTTCAAAGTTTTATTTGAAACATTCTAACTTTCTCTTTTTTATGAGTTAACAGAAAGACCACCAGGATTGTGGGCTAGTAACTAATAAGAGGAAATGAAAGACAGTGGTAATGAATACTACTAAAGTCTATTCCTAATTGCCATTCATTCTTACTACCAAAAATACCTCACAAAAGGAAAAAAAACCCTCAAACGAGGGTATCTTATAATCATGGTCACTAACTGAAATTCTGCAAAAATGGATTACAAAATCTAGCGGCAAAACTTCAGGCCCAAGAAACGCCTCAATCCAGGAACTTAGGGTTTAATAGACCCAAACAAGGGTTTTAGCCCAAACAAAACCAGTGTTCACATACAGTAGTCTAGATTCAGATATAAATCCCCTTCACTGTACTACTGTACAACCAATAACCTCCACCGACATCTCCCCTGCGTAACGACGTTTAAAATTCCGCATCACTGACACCCGCTACCTATTTACAAAATGTCTTCACCTTGAGCCTTGTGATCAAATGATCCTAATCTTAATAGATGAACCCCAGTGCGGATCAATACTTCACAAGATCCATAACTAACCCACGAAGTCACCAGCAAGAAGCTCCTCCCCTCTGCAAAGATTTATTCTAAAATAACTAAAATCAAATATAAAATTTCTTCAGATCCTACTCTGAATGTTGTCCTAACCCTGGTCTCCCGTTAGTTAACCCATCATCAATTTTCCAGCTCACTATGAGGAAATACAGCTGCTGGTAGAGCTCTAGACTACTACACTCAGACCTCATCAATATAATCTTCTTCTCCGTAACCAACATCCTGCACACTGTCACCGACTGTAGTACATCAGTTAACACATTCCAACGATGTCATTTCGGGGAGCCCCACGCCATCAGACAGATTAACTAGCTCAGATTGTACCCAGTCGCATTCAAAACCATCTCGATTTGTCCGCAACCATTGAAGAAGGGGAGTTTCCATAGTTGCACGAGATCGCTCGACTGAAACAATCCAACACTCTGATCTGATCTGACCCTTCCCTCCATCCACAGCATCCCATTTCCTCTCCTCACACCACACCCATGACACCAATCTCAGTTCTCCTACTCGCGCCTTAGTAAAGCCGTATTCGAGTGGTAATCGGTTCCCTGCAAATAGGGCAACACTGCAGACTCTCCGCACACCCCCGGCACGTCTGATGCCCACAATTGAAAGCCATGTCCTTCTTGTCAGAGAGACAAACAGGGCAATCCACATTCGGCGCTTCCTGATTCCCGCGAGCAAATGGGTTCGAATTCGAAATCGGCGCCGAAGGCGGGGAGTCCCAATTGCTGTACCCCTGGTACTCATAGCCACCACCACCACCATACCCATGTTGTGTAGCGGGGTATTGCTCTCGACTCGACGGTGGACGCCCATAGTTTTGATACCCGCCATTATACCCCTGCTGCCTCGACTGATACCCCTGTTGTTGTTGCTGCTGCTGTGGTTGTGGTGGTTGGTACCCGGACATGGGATACCCGTCTCTCTGCATGACCTTGGGCGGGGGCAACAGCGGTTTCACTCCCGGCGACCTCCCCACCTGCTTGCTCAGCATCTCGAGCTCGAGCGTGGCGCGGTACTGCTGCGGAATTTCCATGAGCGCGGCCAAAGCGAAGCTGGCCTCCTTCTGCAAGGCAGGCAAGTTGCGTTGCATGATGGCGGTGAAGTTGACGAACTGGAAGTTGTCGAAGCTGCGGAGAGGCAAGTTGTCGTCGAACTCGCGCATCATGTCCCAAGGGCCGTCGCCCACGCCGACCAGGACGATGGAAAGAGGGTAGGAGCTCGCGTTCACGATGGCGTCGATCGTGGCTTGCTCTTGAGGGCTTTGCTGGCCGTCGGCGACGTCCACGCTTCGGGTTACCTGACCATCTGTGGGATCACACAGGCATTCGGGAACACATTGAGTCCATGGAATGGAATTCAGACCTTCACCAGATAACTGGACTAGGACTAGGATTGTTTGGGACTGAGACGGGCTTTGGACATAACACTCTCCTCTGAACTACACCAAGACTTTCAAATCTTGGAGATCGACGGACTTCTTAAAAGAGTGTGCGGAGGATGGGGTTTAGGGCATGAAACAACATGCAGTGACTAGAAGAAAGAACTCAATCCAATCCTCTTCTCAACAAGACATTAATAGTATACTAAATGCAGAAACCACCAAAAATAGGGAATTGGATTTGACCTCCAATAGAAGTTGACGAACTGGAAGTTGTCGCGAGCTTTCCAAATGCATATCATATGCCCAATTTGGATAAAAACTCCCAGCGTGGGATTTGTTAAAGAATCGACATCATCACACATTCACATTTTGATATCAACACACTCTGACAACAAGGCAATAAGACGCCATCACTACTTTCCCCTACTCGCATAGACGCGAACTAGGATTGTTTTGACGACCAATGCCGGCAAAGGTATTCCCGACTCCGACCTCCACCAACTTTGCTGGCACAATGAAGTCTGCCCTAAAGCTTGGTTTTGGAGTCCCGACAAACATAAAAAAGCAGCAAAGGTTGGCAACTATTTGGCACTTCACTGTGGATGTAGCCTGTGTTGATGAACTTGGTCTCCTCCCTTTCGGTAGAGTCAACAAAGCCATCCCCTTTGGTCCAAGGCCAACAAAGTCTATTGAAACTTGTGTTGACAGAATTGCACGCAGGTTGAGATAGCTCATTCAGCAATTGCCCGAATCGAGAACAAGCTCAAGCGCTCCAGAATCTCAATGCAATTGCTGAATGAGCTATGTGCACCTCTGTCATTCGAGAAGAGGATCAGGCTTTCACGCAGCAATCTACCCCAGGAACGAAGCCCAATGAAGCTTGTGTTGATGGAGTTGCACAGACTGAGATGGCTCATTCAACGATTGGCCAACTTGAAAACAACCTCAAAAGCTCCATAATCTCAATGAAGCCTTGCAGATTGAGACCTTCTAATCTACAGGTGGTGCACCACCATCCGCGAAGACGGGCAGCTCGTAAGCAGTAAACAAAACCAGGAAAGCAAACCAACATTGCATTGCACGAAGAAAAGTAGAAACCCTAAACCAACCTGCGATGATGATGAGCACATGATACTGCCCTCCGCTCTCCTCCACGATATCCACCGCGGCGTTGATGATGGGCGCGAACGACGTCGGTCCCGCAAGTCGTAGGTGCGGCACAATCGTCCGATACCTCGCCAACGCTTCCTCAAACCCTTCGCAGGGGCGGTGATCCGAATTGAAGCTGAACACATGCTTGTCATGTGTGGTCGAATCCCCAAAACCAAAGCAAGGAATCAGATTATCCTCGTCGAATTTCGACAACGTCTTGCCCACAATCGCAAGCGCCTTCTCGTACGGGTTGGGCTCACTCCCAATAGCGTGCAGGCTCCGCCCGGAGAATGAGTGCTTCCCCGTCCACTCGTTGCTCTTGGTGAAGTCGATGCCCACGATGAGGTTGGAAGACTCAAGCCCTGAGTCCCCCAGCGCCTGTTGCACCTGCTCCACGGAACTGTAATTGTCGTTGATAACCGAGAATTTACGCGACCGCCGTCGCTGAAACGTTTTCTTCGGAGGGGGTGGAGGGGGTTGTGCGTAAAGAGGAGGCGATGAAGGACCTTGGTCTTCGTAGTAAGCGCTGCTGTAACGAGGCGATGGTAGGTTTGATCGGGAAGAAGAGCCCGAGTCGTAATGAGAGGACGAGCGGCGCGGGATGTTAGTACTGGAGGAAGAAGACCCGTTGTTGCCCATGATCCCTAACCTGCAATCGGCAACGCTCTTCAATCGATTACACACGAAGCGCACACTCAAAATGAACACACATAGCCAAAACACACCCTTTAGACAGAAGTAAAGGCCCAGGCTGAGTGCGCTGGCAGACATTCCTGTCAGTCGGTAAAAGCAGAACTGTTTGTCGGACTCCTGGAGTGGAAATTTCCCCAGTCTTCGAGAAACCCACAAACCATTGCAATCATAGTGAACTACGAAATTGATCTCCCCACTCACCGTGAACTTCACGACGCCGGAAAATCAACAATGCATGCTGCGTGTGACCTTGAAGGATTTCCAAAGCTCGGAATCTACGAGGCAGTTACCTCTCCTCCGCTCCATCCGCCGCGATTTCGACACCTAACTTCAACCACGCCAGCAAGTCTGACCAGGATCCTTGCTCGTTACTCCAAAAAAATACTCCGTGAGAAAAAAAGGGGTTCGCTTGTTTGCGGTGATCTGATTGTGCAAAAGTTGGCGAAGCGCTTCAGACAGATACAATCATTGTCGTGTCAAAGCCGCGGCTGGGAAGCGTGTGGACTGGCCGAGGGCCCCAAAGGAATTGAAGCCGGACTGGAGACGGATGAACAGAGTAATCTAATCCATTCAATGAGGTCGGTAGCTTCCGAGCATCTTCGGGGGCAGTTTCGGGATGGGATGAAAAGATTAGCTGGAATGGATGAAAAATGGTGCCGGATGCAGCTTCGAGGACGCTTCCCTTGTGGATGGGGTCGTTCTGCTTTAGAGGGAGTCAGTCGGCAGAAGGCAGGATTCCTGTCAGTCGGACCCAAAAGCTGTCACGGATCCATTGTCAAATCTTACACAATAGGTACATATTGAGTAAACAAATGTACACCCTGTCAACAGTGGATAAAGAGGTGGTATTTGATCACCTAGAAAAAAAATAATTTGACCCTTTCAAACTTTGCATATGGTATCTAGTTGACCATTTGTCTCATGCTTCGGAGCTCCTTTTTATTTGCCAACAATAACATACAAAGATTTGACTAATTTTATGTTTTGTAGAAAATATAAGGGAGGGTTTATACTGTGCCTAAGGCTGGATGGAAGGCCAGCCAGATTTGCCTTCAATTTGGCCTTCAATTTGGCCTTCAATCCGGCCTCCAAGGACTAGACTAGGTGGAAAAACTTGGGCTGGATGTAAATCCCTTGAACCGGATCTAGGGCCAAATTTTCAATTCATTTGCTCTTGGATTTTCTCAATGCTCAATTAAGAAAATACATAAAAATATGCATGTTTTTCTTTTCTTTTAAAAAAAATTGAAAACAAAGATTTTTTTTTTCTCTTTTTCTTTTTTGTTCCTATATATCTTATTTCTAAAATAAAAAATAAATTCATTTATTTTTTTATTTATTTACTTGAATTTTTTTTTACTTTAATGTTTTGGTTTTCCTTTTATATAGAATAACATTTGTAATGAACAAGTGCACTGCTAAAACATAGTTAATTCATTGTAGTCACTTAGATGATGATGTTCGTTAAAAATTAAATAAATAAATGCATAAGGTAATTTTCTCTAAAAGCATCCATGCTCTAAGAGCGATCTTGATAGAGAAGTACATTCTGCTTTAATGAATGTACTAGCACATTTTAGGATGTGGTCACTTTTAGGCCTTTCAACTTTAAAAAATTCATAACTAATTACACAACGATCTTAAAAAATATGAAACAAATTAGGTTAGATGCCAATTCCATTTTTATTCATGCTAAAATTTATTGGCAATTGTTTCAAAGAGAGTACCATCCTCAAATTTTCATCAATTGACTCAAGTTCTTTGCATATATGACGAAATAGGTTTCAATCAAGCATTTCCGTATGTTTCTCATACTATGAAAAATCGAGGGAAAGAAAAGTACAATAAATCATTTATAATTCCACTAGCAGTTGGCGCTTGCTTTGCTATACATTAACTATATTACTTTCATCAATTTGGCTCCAATTTGGCTCTAATTTGGTTCTAATTATATCAATCTCTTGAAATTAAATGAGATTGAAGCTCAAATTACACTCAAATTGTTCAAATGATACTCAATGTTGAAATCACCATTCTATACATGAATTCAAGTTTGCTCAAAACAAATGTAAAAAGAATACCTTGGAAGTATTGTTGAGCTCAAAAACACCACCACTTAATAAATTTCTTCACTCACAAACAATGGTGATCAAAATTGAAGAATTGAAATGCAAATTTGTCAAATTGCAAAGACTTTGTAAATACTTTGTTGTAAAATCCAAAATTGCTTCAATCTAACAAAGTTTCAAATCAATTGGTAGTAAGAAAAGAACATTAGAATTAAGAACATTCAAAGCTTCAACATTCAAATCATGGAAGTAAAATGATTGTGGAAATAAAATAAAGTGTGAAGTCAAGAAATATGAAACCTCCATAATATCATTATACCTTTGTAATATCACATTTTTACACTATGTGATATTACAGAGGTGAAATGGCTTTTGGAACTCTAAAATATCACATTGTGTTAAATGTGATATTACAGAGGTATTGGATCTCTGTAATATCACACAGTGTAAAAAAGTGATATTATGGAAGACCTTGTGATTTTAGTAGTATGATGGAATTTAATGAAGCCCAATGGAAACTATAACTAAGTTTAATTCCAAATGATGGACATATAATATGCATGAATCAAGTGATGGACATATTGTACGCACATAATGAGTAAGAGAATTTGCACATAAGGTAATACAAACTTCATAGCTTCTCAATGAGCCTTTCCATGTGTTTGTCTAGGCTATTGGAGCTTGTAAAAAAGTAAAATAAAATTTGTGTAATAAACATTTGAGGTTTGTAGAATCCAACGGAAGAGTCCAATCCGGCCCTAGATGGGAGTTTGGGCCACCAAAAACCTTGTCCTAATTGCTTCCCTAGGGCCAAAAGGTTTGGTGCCAAAATCATGCCACCTAAGGCAATAGGTAGGATGAGTTGTAGTTCCATCCAGCCCCAAGTATAAATGCCTTGGGCCGGATTTAGAGAAATTGAATAATCCTATTGGTTCAAACTTGGAGAGTTCCAGCCGGCCTTCAATTCAACCCTAAGTATAAACTAGCCCTAAATTAAGGTAGGACATTCACAAAGATCTTGGGCTCTAAAAACTTCTACATCTTGAAGTGAACACTATTTGTACATGATTTTTTAATATTATTGTTCTAACAATGTAAAAATAGTGTACATTTCGCAAGGTGGACGCTTTCAGTGACTATTATGTTTTAACTTCAAAAATCCATAACTAATTCTACAAAGTGCTCCTAAAAATATAAAATGACTTAGGTTGAATGTTAATTCCATTTTTTTTTCAAGGATAATTCAATAAAAAAATTTATTGTATTTTAACCTCCCCAAAATAATTTTCAGTTCTTAAATGGGTGCTTTATAGACCTCCTACCTTAAAGATGTGGGCAATACAATCCATTCCTCACTTGGACCTTTCTCATAGAGTCAATTCTTCACCAAATTTAAAACTAACTATTCATTCTAAAATTAAAGTTGAGAAAGCGGGGAAAATGAATTAGAATTTGAGATGTAGGCAATTGCCCTACCATCCTTTTAACTTCCACTAAGTATAATTTTGCACATATAATTCTCATGGGATTTGCCAATTGAAACTCATTAACATCCAACAACCTTATTTTGACTCTAGATTGTTGTTTAGAGCCTAAAAGTACTTCAAATTTAAAAGCAAGTGTTTTGAAAATTGAAAATGGACTAGTATTAAATTGGTGGTAGGTTGGTAGTGAATTTAAAACAACTTTTGGAGTCTTCTAACTATGATTTTAATTTGTTATTTTAATTTGTTACTTTTCTTTTTTTGATATGCCTCAAAATATAATACATTTTGTTTCTCTTTCATTGTTTTTAGAATATGCAATTAGTTATAAAATTTGGTGCAATATTGACCATGAAGGAAGAAGTGTTTCAATGCAAAACAAATCTTTTTGCCCCCAACTCTATATTAGTTGTAAATAGTAGGAATTTGAATGTGTATTGTAGTGCTTTAAGGGCCAATATCAATATATAAAAACAACTTTAGGAGACTTTCATCCAAAGCAAGGCTAAAATCTTCATTTGATTTTATTGGCTTGAAGGAAAGTAGGAGCTTTGCATAGACACTAGCTTCCCTAATAAATTTTGAATAGGTACCTTATTTGAGAAGCAAGCCAATTCTAACGAACAAAGACTCTTGTAGAATGTTGTTTGTTTTCTAATGACTTCAATAGTAGAATCTTTTTTATTTTTTTATAATAATAATATTATATCTTCCCAAATTTGAACAAAAATCCTTGTTAGTTGCAATTTCATAAATGCAAAAACTTCAATAACAAGTTTTTTCTAGCCATTCCAAAAAGTATAGTTTTGTCTTTTAAAAATTTTAGTAAAAGATACATATGTCCTACAACTTCTTCTCTAATGAGGAGTGCTAAAATGAATCTTACTCCAAAAACATCCTCTGAACAAATTTATCACATGATGTGATATCAGATTCTTCAATGAATCAAAGGTGAACAATTTTAGGTTGTAAAGTTATTTTACAAAATTTAGGCATTATCATCCCAACATTGAAATTTCTAAAAATGGAATTCTAAAACTTTCTTGGAGATGCTTGCTAAAAGAAACATGTGTAGACATTTCCTACATAGATGCAATTGTCATGCAATTGTCAAAACACAACAATCATATAGTTAAAGTACATAAATTGTACGCTATTGATATTCATTGTTTTTGCACTGATTTAGTGCGTAAAAAATGCACATAATCGATGCAATTATAGTACGTAGTGATGAAGGCACTGAATCAGTACAATATTTGTTAATAATCCATTTGTCCTTAAGTTTGAGATGGTGATGCTATGGAATATGATTTCTTGTAGTTGTAAATCAATCTAATTTCTAGAGAGTGAAAGTGGGGAAGGTAAGAAGTCCATTAAGTGCCCATTCACGAGTCAAAAATTAATTTGAGGAGCCTAGAATTCTTAAAATATTTTACAAATTTTTTTTCTTGAAAGAAAATTGGAATTGGCATTTAGTCCCAGTTGTTTCATATTTTTTGAACTTTTAAGGAATTAGTTATGAATTTTTGAAGTTAAAATGCAATAATCATTGAAAGCATTTACTTCCTAAAAATTTACATTATTTGTATATTGATGAAGTAATGAGAAAGTGAAATGTACAAATAGCATAGATTTCATGAGGTATATGATTTAAAGCCCATGAGCTTAACCCTTTAATGCTTGAGAATTGGCCTACAATTTCTAATACAATACAATATGCTTGGCAATAGAGTGTCAAATTAAAATTTTGACACTACAACAAATTTCCACCAATTGATTACCATTTGTATCCACAATTTTGTACTTTTGTCCCACATTCAAATTGTGTCAATATTAATGAAAAGGATTCAGAGCCTCTATAGATTGTAGATAAGTGAGCAAGTAAGTCATCCATTCAAAATTGTCCAATTTGGACCATACTAGAAAAAAAAACAGTAAGTTTTTTGAACAATTAGTAAAAAAAAATGAACAATGGATCCCATTAAGGCCCAAACATATTGTATTGTATCAAAAATCGTAAGCCATTTTTGGTCATCTAATGCATTAACCCCTGAAGAACTAGTGTCCTTTTGGGAGACAAATGGGTTTTTGGATAAGCTCCTACAATCTCAATTATTGGACCTCCTACCTTCCCAAGTTGATAACAAATAAGGTAGGTTACCTCAAATGTGCCATCAACCCCAAACCACCACCATCACTTTGTTTACATCTCTAAAATCAATATGTACCTACGTAAAAGAAACAATTTCAAAATATCTACAAAAAAAACTTATACCCTTCATAACTTTTACTTATGATATCCAGATTCTGGATGCCACATTCTTTGGTGCGTTGGAACCTCCTTTCACTTATCAACAGAAAACTATAAAAATTTGAACATTCTAATAACAATAAATAGCTACACTAAAATAGTGAAATTAGGTTGCCTTACTCACAAAAGTTACCTCATGACTCACCACTTGTCTAGATGGAGGCACTTTTAATTCTCTAAACCTGAGCTATGAACCAGTGCACCAATCCATACAACACACATGGTTCCTACATTACTACATCCTTTTATAGTAACTACACATATTTATATAGTGTAGAATGTCAAAAAATTAGTATGGGGCAACCTAATTTCACCATTTAGTATAGGTACAATAGCACAAAGTGGTGGTTGGGGGGTACCCACCTTAAGTTAGGGCCACTTCATACTATAGCCATCTAAGTTGAGAGGCTGTGGGATTGAGTGGCCAAACTTTGTGGAGAATTTAAAAATTTGAACAATAAATAGACAATAAATTATAGGAATTGGAGCCTTGGGTTGGCTATAGTGTGAAGCCTCCAAAGGCCAAGTCGAAGTCTAAACTTATATCATTTGTTTAACTTCTATCCTTCTCTCTCCACATTAATCTATCCAATTTCTAAAATTTTCCATGAAGTCTCATCTATGTGTCAATTTTTTCAAGCAAAAGATAAATAAACATGAGAAAAAAGTCAAAAATGGCCTTGGAAAAACAAATAATAAATAAGTTCCATCTCACGGTTGAAATCTTGTCAGTTTCTGACATTTTATAAAAAAAATCGACGAATTCTCAACCATAATTTGGGTCTCCATTTTTGGCATGCCCAAACTACGGTCGAGAGTCTGTAGGCATTTTGATTGCCATGTAGGTAGTTTGGAGGGTGACGGACTTTGGGCTGTGCTTCCTAGTGTGAAGGCTCGCGAGGCTAGACTTTGGGTTTCGAAAAATCTGATTGGTGGAAACCCACGGCCTCTTGACCTTGGGCCGTAGTGTGAAGTGACCCATGGGACCACCTCAAGTTGGTATCTGGTTCTGGGTTTCTATCATTTATTTAATTTGAAACAAGTGGTAGCCCATTCATTGCTTTGTCAGACACTACCCAAGCTTAAATATTGAAACAATATTTTCAACTCCAAGTTGAAAATGTCTGCTGCATTCCGACGTGAACAGGTGTCTGTGGGTGTTACTTGGGGCAGTTTCTTAGAAGGGAGGCACAAAGCATAACAATAATATAACATTGTTTACCAATGAGGCAGGGGTCCCTTTTGCGTGATCCTCGAAAAGCCGGGCCCCTAAATAGGGAACAAAATTCTCTTCTAGGGCTCCTGAGCCACACCCTGATCCTTGCATTAAGGTAGTATGCTCTAAAAGCGACCATTTCAGGGCTGGTCTGCTTTTTTCATAGGTTTCTGTGGATAAAAAATATTTTTAGATCATTTTTCAGGGAAAGAAAAATAGATGTGGAACCTAAGACAAGTGGTTTTGTATTTTTCCAAGTATTTTTGAGTTACTTATAAATTCTCAAAGATTTGAGACATAGGCACCTATTTGTGACCATAGGTCACCCCAAATGATTCCACTTGCAACTTGCAAAGAGATGTGCGGAAATCAAAGACAATGATTGGCTTTTGCAATAGAAAAAAATAATTTTTCCTCGATTCATTCAATTGCTAAAGTGGTCCATTCAAGGATCACCTCAGTCATCTCCATTCTCCAACTAAAAATATGGGCGGTTTGAAGAAGACGGGCGGTTTTAGAGCATACTACCTTAACGGATAATCCCTCAAAGTCATCTAGGTTAGGGAGGGCCATTGCCTGGTTATACAATGTTATGAGAGAAATTCATATAAGTAATGTCTAGGTATCATTAGTTACACCTTCCCTTGGACTTTCAAATAGGCGGTGGCAGGATTGCTAGCATGTGAGCTTAGGATCTTGAGCCTAGGAACCTAGGCCCTATATTATAGATATTTTTCATAGTTACATGATATTTATATTATAGGTATCTATATTACAGGTATCTATATTACAAGTACTTTCTGTAGTTATAGAATATTTATACTATATGTGTCTATAATATAAGCACCTTCTATGATTATTAGATATTTATATTATAGGTGTTTATGTCATAGGGACCTATGTTATAAACACCTTCTATACTTATAGAATACTTATGTTCTGGGCAACTTCAATAGTTGTAGAGTACCTACTTACACCTAAGCTTAAGGTCCATAGATTTGCATTTCCAAGCTCACATGCTAGTGTCATTGTAGGTGGTGGAGATAAGAAAAAATCCATGTAATACTTGTGATTGAAAATGATGTTGATCCAAAAAGAAAAAGGTTCTAAGCCCTAATGTAACATTGTAAAAGGCTAGGCAATGGTCCTCTCCAAAGTTGATAAGCTATTCAGGTAGAAATACCTATTCCTCATAACTTAAGCATTTCAACATGTACGATATGGGAAATTCATTGAGAAACTAAGTTGAATGTGTACAAACATAAGGAGGAGGAAGAATGCAAAAGAAAATGATTTTTTTTTTCCCAAAATGAATATTTTGTTCAATATAAATGTTGATTTTTCATTGAGAGCCATTTTAGTCTCATAGACTCACCTATTGTGGTTAGCTTTGGCACTTTTCTCTTAGTAAGGAGAGAAAAGAGAGAATGAGCAAGAAGGTACAAATAGAAGATCTTTCTCAATGAATAGTGCATCCAACTATTGTCTACAATAGGTTAGCCTAATAAACCATGGCCAAGGGGTTGTCTAAAATTCGTATTTCTACCTTATAATTTGTTAGGTACGTTGGATGGAATCATCAAATAATTCAAGGGCTAAGGTTGGTTGAGGAGCCATGTAAGACAATTTTGTTCATTAGAGGGAGTTGTTTTCCAAGGATGCAAAAGGAATCTTTGCTTCATTGGTAAATGATGTTATGAAGGGCATTTTCATTTGATGCTAGGAAAAATCCCTACATTGCTACTACTCAGGGCTTTTTCCTAGACATTTAAGGTAGGATTTGATTTTACTAGTTACAATGCCCAAATGCAACTCTCTATTTTGAGCCTCCAAACAATGTATTAATTGTTTTCTAGAGTGAGAAAAACAAAATAATTTATAATCTGAAAGGAATTGAATGTGAGTTAGAAAATAGAGGTCACTAATTAATTTGATAGACAATGAATTAAAGTAGTGAAATTTGGAAAATATAATTGCATGCAAAAATTATATGCATGTATACACGAATATGTTTTCTAATTTCTATATGATATATAGAAATATGTGGAAAGAATTGCAAATTAAAGATGTGTCACTTTAGAATCTTAAATAGCATTGACTATGTTTTGGGGAGAAAACAAATACAAAGATGGCACAATTAGATAGGCACTATTTTAGAAAATGGTTGTTGTAAAGAAATATGGTGTATAATATTGTGTATAACAATGTTTTAAATACTTTAAGATTTAATGGTCTATAATGTACTTTTTTAGTCTTTTTTTCATCTTTTACTATATACATTGGCTTCAACTATCCCTATGCAAATGTTGATCAATCATAAAAGAAGCACAACCAAACTTGGGTTAATTTTGAGTAGAAGATTTTGTATATGCCTATGTCAAGTATTTTATATATTATGCATGTATTTTTCAATTTTGATTGCTTTGTATGAATCGTGAAAACAATGACTATTGCATCCAAAGGTCCTTGAAGTGAATCATTTATTAAATAGCATTTATCAAAATTATTAAATACTAAGGCTAGTATTTGAGTATTTTTCATACCTTGATGTCAACAACATTGTATATACTCTTAAGAGATTTTAACATTTTTTCTTCAAAAATAGGAAAATATTGCTTTAGGTGATGTATATACTAATTACATGGTGCTTCAAGGCACTTGGCACATTTGAGTGTCCTTACCTTAGGAACGATTGAATTTGAATGTTTGGTTTGGTTTAGTTTATTCACTAAAGTAACTGCACCTAATTGTGACCCCTTTCTTAAACCACCTAATGCATATTTTTGCCTAAAACATACAACCTCTATTCATGAGAGCTCATAGTCTCTTTTAGGTATACCTATTTCTAGTACTTTGAAAATTCATAGTTTATTCATATGGTGTTCAAAAAATGCATAAGAAGAAAATCCAAAATTCTCTTTGAACTTCCAACAACATTCAATAAACAAATTAGACAATTTAACAATAGGAACAATGCTCAATTGCTCATTTGGATGCATTTAGGTGTAGGAGAAAGAGAGGGTTACTTCACTGCTTTCTTCATTCAATATAGGATTAGGGTTTAAAGAGATTTGCATTAGTTTATAAGGTAACAGGTCCAGAAAATGCCCACCCAAGAGCTGAAACTAAATTTTGGGTAGGCGAAGCTTCTTGAAATATTTTTCAGCCAAATTTCCTTGAAAGACAAGTGGAATTGACATCTAACCCAAGTTGTTTCATATTTTTTGAAGCTTTGTGGAATTAGTTATGAAATTTTGAAGTTGAAATGGCATAAGGCTCTAAAATCGCCCACCTCCTAAAATATACATTTTTTGTACATTATTGAAGGCTATGAAAAAGCAATATGTACACAAAGTGCGCATTTAAGGATATGGGCAGTTTTAGAGCCTATGTGATTTCAAAGCCTTACCTTATATGCTCTTGAACTTAAACACATCGTAGATTTGTTTGGGAAGAGAGGTATTTGTGTGCTTGCAATGCTAATTTGTTGCTTGCTTTCATTGTTGTTAGATCACTTTCTTTTGGCTTGCGAGCAAGATGAGACATTGGATACATTTTGAGGGCTGCACAAGCTTGAAATAATTGATGAATTTCTGTTTTGGTGGTTTGTAGATTTGGACTACAATGCTCATAAAAAATTTCATGGATGAACTCATCATGTGTGAATTCATTTTCAAGAATTGATGTCATAGTTTCTAATTGAAAATATCGGGTATTTAATCCATAAACAATGCAAAGGATGTTTTTCGTCCAAAGAATGACAAAGAATCTCTCCATGTAGGACAAAAGTGCAACTATTCATCCTCCAAATTTTGTGTGAACAATTTGACTTCCAATGAGTGTTTTTGCATTTTTTTTAAAGCCAACAATTCACACGGTAGCAAAATGGATCATTTCCATGGTGACCAACTTGTCCTTTAAGGCTTAAAGACTCCAATCTTTGTTGGGTATCAAGTCAAGGCTCTCGTGCATCAATTTGACACATTTTGAAAGATTATCTGCAATCAATGGCATCAAAAGCATACATGTAGATTGCAAAACTTGGAAGTGGTGTACTATCGACCTTAGTGAAGGTGCAATCTTTTGATCCTAAGCTAATTTGATGCCATAGACTTCTATTTCAAACTATTCCTCATGATCTTGATACTTTAATCTAACACTTCAAAGAAATAACCTTAATTGGGTACATTGTGCAAGCCAATAAATATTCCTTGTTCCTGAAGATTAGGGGTAACAAGAAATCTTTATACTTGTAATGATCATGATTAGAATATTCAACACACATTTAGATTTTGACAACAATACTTGAGGGATGTTAGGTTACACTTGTTAGTACATCTTTGTTTTGGATCATCTTTCATTAACTAAGATGTAGTATACATGATAATGTAGTTTAGGGTTAATGCACATAAAAAGAGATTAATTTCATTTCTTACATTTCTATTATTTTCTTCCCTCAAAAAGGTGAAAGCAACTCAGAAGTGAAAGTGACAGGTGGAGTAGCTTCATCTCGCACCGTTAAGCTCAGCACATCAGGACGTGAGTAGTGCCCAACAACGTCAAAGTCGAACTTGGCTCTCACAATCTCTGACATGTCTGTAACGAAAAACAAAAAGATCAATGATATGAAAGTAGAAGAGACCCAAAATAAGTCCCATTCTCTTTATTGAATCAATAAAGATGACATTTGGTCTACATTTTGTTGGCACGTTGGGTGTCAGAATGACTTGGCTTACATCTATGGCCCTCTAATCTTTGAATGAAAGTGGAGTTGTTTATTGTACCTTCGATAGTGATCCACAAACTCCCATTTTTCTTAAATGATTACATAAGAGATTCATTCCTAGTGAGTAAAATTTAAACTCTACAAACTAAACTCTTGTACCCAAACTGCACTCATATAGGGATCCATCCATTAAGATGTTTTTTTTTTTTTTTTTTTGTTACAGTGAAATCTCTTGAACCATGCTTCCCTCGATGGCATGCTTGGTACCGTCAGAAAGCCCTTAACAAGGAGGGGTGCACAGGCTTTGTTTCATGACATTTGGACGTACAGTGTGAAAGTTATTGAATTTCAAAGTTTTTATTGAATTAAAAGATTAAAAAAACTATTTTGGATGTAGCAACGGCACAGGGCACACTAGTTTCCTAATGAAAGCACACTCTACATATTGATAAAATGTTGAAAATACACGTCTGCAACCATACTTCAATGGTAATTCTTCATTTAAAATCACCAATCATAAGATGCTTGTGTATTTAAGGCTTGTGGTTTGTCTTACGAAACTCAAACAAACAATGCTTGTAAGAGATGGCTTACCAAGGTCTGTTGTGAGTAGAGCTTCCCCGTCGAAGTTTGGGCCAGCAAGAACGGTTCCAGTGGGAGAGATGATCACACTCCCCCCGGCACAAACAACTTCTCTTGGACTGGGCTCAACTTCTCCAAAACCACCATACACATACTCTGGAGGAGGAGGGTAATCTTGTCTCCTGCAAAACTGGTTGGCTGACAACACAAAACAACCCCCTTCTAATGCGATATGGAGCATGGAGGCTTGCCATGTGCCTCTCGTATCAGCTGTTGGTGCGCAATAAAGCTCTACACCTGCCCACACCAAATACATAAATAACTTCAAATTCAGTACATCTTTCATGCAGCAACAGATGCCTGAGATCTTCAGTGAAGCATTCACAACCAAGCCTTCAAACAAAAGGGTAGACAATTTAAACACCTCACCCCGTTTCCAACACTGATCCCTATTACCAACAAATCTATCTACTATTCATACAATCGGTTGGAGTAACTGGCACTTGGTTTAAACACAAGTCTAAACGTCAATGGCATCTTTTTTTTGAATGGAAAAGGGGTATTGAGTACTGTCACACATAATGGTCAACAACCTCCCACGTTGAAATTTCATAAGAAATCCATAGACAGTGATATAAATTCGATCTCAACACATCTGACTCTCCTACCCACAATCTCTCCGCACCTCTAAGCATCTCCCCCAAATCACACTCCAACATACGTCAAATTACTTTTAAGTGCTGCAAATTGAACTGTCTACCTTCCACTCACTTAGTCATAATGCACTCCTACAAGTCATAAATATTCAGAAATTGTGCTGGTATGGTGGTTCAGACAACAAGCCGAAAGTAAAACGATTTGAGGGGATTGTAGAACAAGTAGCTACACAATGAGATGACTCTGGAACTGTAGCACTTCTCCAGTAAGGCCTTACTCAAACTTCCCAACATTCACGGTTGATGTAGCTTCAGTCGAAGCAAGGCCTCCCCGTTGAGTGTACATAGAACCAAATAATCTTATCAAGAGAAAAGTAGAGCTCTTTTGCTTCATGCTCTTCTGTATTGTGCTGTGGAGTTGTTTTTGTGTTTTGAAGCTAAAGAGCTCCACTTTGCACCAGAGAAAAGCTACAGCCGAATGAAGGTATAGACAGACATGCACATGCCCAACTATAAAGTTTTTTTTCGGTGAGAATTTAATCGTACCCTTGGCATACATGGCAGTGCGCAAAAGAGGCATGCGATTCTCCCAACAAATGACGGCGCCCAGCTTGCCCACAGAAGTGTCGAACACGGGGAGCGTGGATCCATCACCGAAGCCCCAGATGAGCCGCTCCATTGCTGTGGGCATCAGCTTGCGGTGCTTGCCAAGGTACTTGCCTGTGGAATCAAAGAAGAGCACCACGCAGTAGAGCGTTCCCCCGGCTCGTTCAATTGCTCCCATCACCAGATACACTTTGTACTGGCCTGCTAACACCGCCAGTCTGGACACTTCCGGACCTGCACAAGTCGAAATTCATCATGTCCTCGCAAGCATGACACTCTTAAGTTGTCTTTGAGTGTTCCCATCTCAACGTTCATCTGGCAATATATAAAAATATAAAAAAGGTATGATTTAGATTCAATCAATATCAATATTCATCCTCTGAGAATGGAGTTATTGAAGCAGTCAATGGCAAAGGCTTTCCTCTTCAAAATTCTTGTCAAAATTCTTGGACTCATGATATAAGAGAATACATGTGCAAGAAAGAAGATAGACATCTCAGATACCTTGATTCTTCTTTGAGCTAGGAAATGAGCCCCAAGGTGTTACAAGCACCTTCAAGAATAGGTGTTAGGAGCTTCTAAAACCTTGAGAACTGGGTGAAGAAAGACAATGTGGTTGACCACGCAACTGACCAATCGCAAAATTCAAAAACATAGAAACTTTGAGGACCCAAAGCAATACTTTATCATGTTAAACATTATTAAGAAGAGATTCGTTACGAGAGCCACTTAAGGGATGATGCACATGCAACTTGACGTTCAGTTCAACACAGTGCCATTAGCAAGAGTCAGAGGCGGGTAAAATGACTCGTGGCTTATTCTTCAAAACCCCGGCGTCACTTGAATTCAACAAATTATGATTGATCACCACTTCTCCTTCACGGACTGATTTCGCAATGGAACTTGACATTAGATCCCCTCCTCACCAGCAGATAACAGAATCAGAGCAACATGTTGCAAAAGAAATTTGAGAACCAGCATTGCCAGCCACACCTAGTGCACGGATTGAGCAACTGAAAAGGGCAATGTTGCAGCAGACAAAGAGGGGGAATTGAAATTAGAGCATTTGATGAACACTGACCTAAAAACCTTCGTGTCCACTCCCAAATTTCCACTTAGACAGTTTGCTTGCATTCACTGATGAAAGCATTCATCATCCAGTATATCCCATTCACCAAAGTCTGAGACCCTTTAACGTTATGCCCAAACTATGAGAAGAAATCACATAAAAATAGTTTAGAAGATCAGGTGGCGGTATGCAGAAACAGACCTGGGACATCAATAGCCGAAGCATGGTACTTTCGAAAATCTTCCCTTCCCTTTAGAGTCCGGCTACCAATGACAGCCCCAAATCCATTCCCTCTCGGATACCCCCCAATGAAAGCTTCGGGAAACACCACCAACTGGGACCCTTGCGAAGCTGCTTCCGCAATGAGCCTCTCCGCCTTCTCTACAACCCAACCAGCCTTTGCATCCTCAACCAGAGGAAAACAAAAAATCGAAAAGAAAGGTAGAACAATCAATTATCAATCAATTGTGGAACAACCATCAAACTGTGGAACAATAATCAACTGTGGAAATGTGAAATTTCCTGCATACCTAGAGTGGCTGGCGTGTCGTAGAAAATCGAGGAAGCTTGCACCACTGTGGCCCGCACGGATCGCGTCGACCCTGAGCTTACACCCATCTCCAGCTCTGCGATCACTGCTTCCGATTCTGCCATTTGATCCACCATTGACGCAATTACACCACAACAGGGTTAAACAACGGAGCGCTTGAGCTTGAGCTTGAATTAGCACAACGAAGCGCGCTTGAGCTTTGCAATCCAGTAACCCTTATGAAATTGACAGCTGCTCCAGCGTTCTTTTCTATTGTTCTCCGACTCTCGCAGTTGCTGTTGTCGAGGAGATTGAGAAAGCTTGAACTCGAATTGAAACGTCCATGGAGTTCGCAAGCGCAGGGTCACCCCGTTGCAATGCGATTGCAGGCCAAGCAAGCTTTGGTGCTTTAGGATCTTCGCCTGAACCAAAAATAATTAGTAAAAAATTAGTAAAAAGTTAGTAAAAAAACGTTTTAGTACGAGCAGTATTTTTTCAAGATTCTTTAGAAAGTGGAAGTGGAATGAGAATTCTTTTTGGAATTTAGTGGAGAGAATTTCACAAAATTCAATAAAATTTTATTGAGTGATTATTGAGTGAAATATTTTTTTATTGCAATATGAATCTAAATTGTTTTTTTTGTTTTTTTAATAATAATTTATTCCAAAAATCTCCAAAATATTGTAGAAAATTTGAAAAATATATAAAATATTTATATATTATTTTTCATGATATTGTGAAACACATGTTTAGCAAATTTTGGATTAGTTGTTAGATTTCTACTCAATGACCTTGTTAGTGCACTAAATAATGTAGGGGAGGGATGTTTTGTTCAACAAAGGGGTAAATATTTAGAATTGGGTTGCTCTTGCTTTTTTTTTATGGTATCTATTTTTTTCCTATTCTCTCCCACATAGAAGGTTGTATTTACAAAATCATTGTAGTGCACATATTTTATTCAAAGATTATGGATTTTTTGTTTAAAGTAAAGTTGTGGCTACTTTGGCAATCTTGTCAAATTTGTTCAGTAAACTAATGATTAAGCTTCTTCCTATCATAATCTTTTAATTAATTTTGTGCAAGTCAAGTAAGATGACCTATTTTGTTTTGGACATACAAGGGAAGCTATAAAAGTCTTATAAGAAGTAGGATGGCACAACACTTATGATCTAAAAGAATTTTTAAAGGTGATTCTATCTTCACAAACCATTTGGTGAGAATTATGTTTAATGTGCACTTTTTAGAAGAAAAGTAAATTTTAACAAATTTAATTTTATTACAATTACTCCTTAATAATTATTTTTGCCTTAAAAATTTAATGTTGTGTGGAAGTTATTGCCTACTAGCTTTACTATTTGTATTAAAATAGAACATGATTAATTTTAACCCTTGAAAATTCTTAATATCAAATTGTAGTTTCAAGATTTCAATCAATTCCTTCAATTCAACTTTTGAATTCTAACTTTTTGCAAACACAAATTATGTTTCTACAATTCTAATTTTGTTGCAAATCCAAAAATACAATTTGCATATGCATACAAGTTTGGATGCATTTTCTATGAATTATTGGGTGTTTTGGTCCAAAAATTCAATTTTTATACTATTATTGAAGAACTAATGAAGAATTTTCATTTGGTATTTTCGGGAGGAGGCACTTGAGCCTATAGCACTTCAATTGTTCTTTGAGTTTAATGCCCCAAAATCTAGCTTTTAGATCATAAAAAGTATATGATTCTAAATTTTTTTCCAAAAGATCCCCCTTCCCATTTAGCATTACTTCAATATAACAATCCATCATTTGGATTTTAGAACAAGTCTTTTCTAAAGTTTTGGTGAATTTATAAATATTTCTTGATATTTTGCTCATCACAATGGGATCAAAGTAATGCAAGGTGTATAAGTCTTCTACAAAGTAGATTCAAGTCCTCATTTTGGGTGTGGTAGTTTTCAATCCATGGCTAATCATCTACAACATACTAAACCAATAAACCAAATTCCACATCCTCTAATGTTTCTTATATTTTGAAGTTGACACAAACCCATAGGCAAGAAATGGAAAAAAAAAAAAAAAAAAAAAAAAATCTATACTTTGACCATGAAGATCTCACAAAGTCACAAACAGTGAAGAATTTTAAATTAAAGCTTTTTGTTTGTGTTTGATATGAAGGTAAAATTAAGATCTCATAGCTACAATTGTTGTTTTTTACAAAAAAAATTCATCCCAAAATCTTGATCCCAAAGTAACCATTTTATGCATTTTAGAGGCTCGAAATACAAAGAATTTTTGTAGGTTAATAAAAAAGAGATTTAGATGTCTTATACATGTCTATCAATGCCTTCAAATAGGTATGAGACAAGCTGATGTTAGATTATAAGAGTACTTTTCCTACAACCATTGTCTAATATTCCCAATATGATTTGTTTTTATGATTGAATGTTGCATGATCTAAAATACTTTACTATAAACTTCATTTTAATTCCAAATTTCAATTTGAAGATATTGAACTTGGGCATGTGAGTTGGTAGAGATGGATAAAAAATTCTCATTGACAAACAAGATTGTCAATGGCCTAAACAATCAAGAGCAACATTACCAGTTTGGGAATACCATTCCCAACCAATCAATTCTACTCAAGCATGCTTGTTGAAAAGAGAGTTGTCCTAATCAAGATTGTCTTGAAGAATTTATGAACAATATGGAAAAATTGTATTGCACCATTAGATTTAAGCAAATAGGCTCATTCATCAATAGATTGATTCTATTTAGAACACTAATTTAGGCATTTTTATGCATTATAATGTTGCTCAAGTGGTCATTAATTTTTTTTCTCTGATTAAACTATTTCAATTACAATGAATGCCCTAAAATCTTGGAGGAGAAATTGAGTTAGTATTCTCTAACTATGCAAGTCTTTATTGATTTTGAGTTGCACTTTGCTTTGCTTTACTTAAATATTGAGTATACACAACAGAGCATAAGAAAAAAAAAACATTGCTTTGCTTTGATACTTTCAATTGGATTAACTGCAAAAATTTTGGAACAACAATATTAGGATTTTCTATCTTGACATGAAATGGGCTATTTGCATTCATTTATCATGATGCACAATGATTGCACTTGGTTGTAGACAAACCAAAAATAAGTTTTATTTTTCAATTTATATTTTAATCCAAAATGTATTCTCAAGTAAAAACTATCTGTGAGGTTTATTAGGTCCATCTACCATGTCTATCAATTGAAAAGTCTATCCGTTGAGCTAGACAACTAGTTTTGTCGAGCTAGACAGCTGGTTTGTCAATATGGACGGCTAATCTGTTAAGCTAGACAATTGATCTATTGAGTTGGACACCTAACCCGTTCAAGTTGTTTGTTCTCAAAAATATCGAGTTGTCAGTCAAGTGGTCAAGTCCATCTTGGTTGCAATTGTTTTCATCCAAATTGTTCATCTTAGCAATTAAATTACTTCCTTGAGTGTGAATATTCTATTTTGACGGACACCAATGTTGTCTTGCCAAAATATTATTTGGTATATGAAAAAATTAATTGTAAATGACATGGGAGATGACATCACCACCCATACTAGTTGACCTCCTTCTTCTACACTATAGTGTTATAGTTATTGGAACTAACGCAAAAAATTCTTTAAGAAAAAATATGCTTGAGAAATGTTGTCGTCAAGGCCCCCAAGCCTCCATGTATCTTTCATAGGCTTGAGAGGTTTTCAACTATGGTAGTATGGCCTATAAGTTTGTTTTCTTTAATCATTAGGCATCTTGAGAAAATTATAGAGTTTATGATTCGTATTTCCCATGGAATCTGTAGTGTAAAATCTCTATTGAATTGCACTTGAGAATATGTGAGATATATTGTTGTGTTGAAAAGATGTTTTTAAGGTTGTGAAATATAACACTACATCATTTATCTTCAAAGATTTAGTTCCACAGCCAAAGGCCTTCATTGCCACCAACATAGTGTCTTGATCCCAACCAAGATGGTCATGTCCATCTTGGTTGCAATTGTTTTCATCCAAATTGTCCATCTTAGCAATTAAATTACTTCCTTGAGTGTGAATATTCTATTTTGATGGACACCAATGTTGTCTTGCCAAAATATTATTTGGTATATGAAAAAATTAATTGTAGATGACATGGGAGATGACATCACCACCCATACTAGTTGACTCCTTCTTCTACACTATAGTGTTATAGTTACTGGAACTAACGCAAAAAATTCTTTAAGAAAAAATATGCTTGAGAAATGTTGTCGTCAAGGCCCCTAATCCTCCATGTATGTTTCATATGTTTGAAAGGCTTTCAACTATGGTAGTATGGCCTATAAGTTTGATTTCTTTAATCATTAGGCATCTTGAGAAAATTACAAAGTTTACAATTCTTATTCCCCATGGACTCTCTAGTAAAAACTCTTTGTTGAATAGTACTTAAAAATATGCTTTTATAGTTGTGAAATATAATACTATATCATTTGTCATCAAAGATTTAGTTCCAAAAACCAAAGGCCTTTATTGCCACCAACACAATACCTTCTTTGACAAGCTCTCCTAGTTGTAGCTTAGTAATTAGTTGGTTTAAGAGTTCATGAACTTCAATTGAACTATCTGACTATAAAAAAATGTTTTCACATGTAATTTCATTAGGGAATCATCAAAGGAGTAATTAACAAGGCTCATAGTTGATTTGTGCTCACAAACCCTAGTTGCACACAAACAATAATGAAACCAAATCCTAGGTGAAGAAGAATTAGAACAAAGAGAGAGGCTACACAAAAGGAAAACTATCTGCTACATAAAATTGATCTTCGCTACTTAAATATTGAATTTTTTAACAGTTCATGAGGATTTGGATTTTTAACTTCTTGTCACGTTTGGACATTCATCAAACCAATGAAATGTCAGGATTCAACCAAAGCGTATGTCAGATCTTCAAAAGAAAATTTAAATAACGATAAAAATTGAAAAGAAGGCCTCCTTGTTCAATTGACGGCCTATTTGTCAAAAAAAGTTATTTTTTTGAATGGCATGTCCGTTGAAGTTTAGGGTCAAGTCGTCTAAGCTACCAATTTTTTTGGACTAATTTGAATCCTAATGTATCAAGATGCGTCTTGATCAATGTTGACAAACATTTTGACAAAAGAAAGCCAACGTCATATAAAGATAGAAACCCTTAATGAAAATGACAATTTCTCCTTGTGAACTTGAACCTTAACTAGTTTGCATGAAGAGCAACATTGTTTGAGTCATGTCTTTGTTTAATCTTGTTGAACTTCAACTAGTTCATCATGTTGCCAAAAATCATGATTTTTTCACTTTGAACTCATTCATCTTGCAATCTATGCAGTCAATGTCTCTAATTTTTTTCACACATTTTCATACTAGTATATTTCAAGATCCCACAATTACATATGCAAAAAAAATTATTTTTAAATTTTTTGCTTTGTACACTGAAAAAGATTTTTTAACCAAAAAAAAAGGTCTTAGGACTTTAGGGGTTCAATTATTGTCACAAGACATTTTGTAAAATGTATAGTGTTCATCTAAAAAGATTTTGATGTACAATCAATTAGCTCCCTCCTCCCCTAGGCTACACCACAAGATCTTGTATTTCTCTAAATCCCATTATCAACAAAGGATCATAGTCCCATAATACAAATAATCTTGTATCCTCTTCCTTCTTTTGTGAAATGTGAGATGTGGTGTAACAATAAAGATAAAGAAGCTTGAGAATAGATGACATAGTTGGCTTTGTAATTGAGTGGGAAAAAAATCAACAAGAAGAGAAGACAAATCTCCGCAATTTTACACCAAGGTCTTCTATATCTACAATAATTGTACAAGGAACTTCAAATTGCTTCAATAAAATGCAATCAAGATACTTTCAATTGAAATTTCCACTCATAACTTATTTTTTCTTTCTTTCCAAAACATCATTAATAAAGATTGAGACCAGAAAATCAAAATGCAAAACAAGAACACCTACGAGAATCACATAGTAATAAAGCAACAATCACACACCACTTGTAGATTGCAACCCTAATTCCAAACTTCCAATACACAATGCTCACAACATGCAAGAAGTATGAAAACAACAATAATATAATATTAATAAATATTGAAAGCACAAATGAGTATCATGAAAATGCCTACATTTCCAATTTTTTCTAGTCTTTTATATTCTCTCTTTGGAAAGATCACAATCCTTTCTAAGGATCATTATAGCCTTTTGTTTTTGTTTATTTTTATTTTATTTTCTGTCCCTTATGATAATATCCCTAATCTCTTATAGATTTATTTTGTTTTTATAAAGGTATTAATCTATTTATATATAAAATATAATATTTAAAAATATTAAATGTCTCATGTTATCTATGAAACTAAAATAGGGATTTCCTAATTTAAATTTTGTACTATACTACACATCGAATACCTCCCCTTTTGTACATTGCACTTTTTGCCTTGCATAGAAGGATTTTCAGTCATCTATTGAACCACTTTAGTCTACAACATCCTTACAAGGTTAATATTTTGTTGTACTCCAATCCATCTTCTTTGTTTGAATGGATGATGAATTTCTTGCAATACTTGCTAGGATTATATTTGTGAAACACTAGAAGACTAAAAGTTCAAAGTTAGGATGATGAATGAATGCAAACATGTCCCATGTATACAAAAACTTAATTTTTTCATTCGTCTAAGTAAATATTGGTAGATTTTTGTTTTAGTTTTCTAATATTTTTAGTATATTGATGCTTATAAATTTCTTTCAAATATTCTATAGTTAAAAAATAAAGTAATTTTTACCTCGAGAAAATCCTGTCATTTTGAAAAATGTCTCTTTAAAAAATAACTTAAAAAAATCTAAGATAAATCATTAAAAATCAATAAATTTAGAACCAGGGACATTTTTGGCTTTGTAGTATTAGATTGAGAAAAAAAAATTGCAAAAAATGTTGAAAAATGTATCTAGAAAACTTCAAATTAAAAAAAATGGATGAAATTGTGAGATTGAAGATGAAAACACAATTATTGATATGTGATATGTGTTAATGTGATATTTTTATCTAATATGGAGTACCACTATAACAATTTATACAAGCACTTTGGTACTATATAAAAAATGAAAAAACCCTAATAGAACTTAATAATTTGAATTTTAAGGAGAAAAATTCTTAAATGTAAAGGTTTCTATAGTTTTTAATATTTTTTCAAATTATATGGATAAATATTGGTATATACAATTAATGATGTAATCTATGGGTCATAATTCACAAATATTGCTTAAATTAAAACATTAAAATAATTCTTTAAGTTGAATTTAATATTAATGTTATATCTCCACATTTTTAGAAATTTAAACTACTTCTTGATCCAAAATGAGTTAAAATCAAGATAAAGATATTTATTGTTTGTATGAATATTGATTAGTCCATCACATTATATCACAAAGCTACTATTCATTAATTATCAAGACTTTCAATGTTTTTCAAGGAGTTTGTAGAGTAGTATTGAAAAGTCATTATGCAATCACAAAAACATCAATACTGTATGTATAGGTCAATTTCAACACCTTGTTGCTGAAATAGTTTAGTTTTTGTAGTTTGATAGTTTGGTAACTTGATTTGGATTTCTTGACTTTTGGCACTTTGTTTTTTCTAATTTTTAGACGCTTTTAATTCTAAATTGATTTTTCCTATTCACGTGTAAATGTGTTCCTTTCTCTAAATTTTCTCAAGAATAATTTTTGGATACTCAAAATTAGCAATAATGATTTTTTTTCAAATTTTCAGAAATAGTTGTACAATTTTGAAAATTTTAGATATGATCCAAATTTGCCCTACTTATTTCCAAAACTGACCTACGTGTATGATACTAGCATTGTAGTGACACTATTTTATTGTACATTACATTCATATAATATTAGCACTAATCAATAGTGGTTGAAAATTTAGTTTAATTTACCAAATTTCATCAAAAAATTTCCTTTTAGATTCTAATAACTTAGTATGAATATTTAAATTTACAACATCTCTGAATTCAAGAACTAAAATAGGGGTTGAAAAGATAAAAATAATCTTTTCTTATTGTCAATGATAGAAAATTCAATTTTTCCATTTTGTCTACTAATAGAATAATTACTTGATCAAATTATATTTAGAGTATTCTTTACTTCTTAATTTTTATTGCAATTTTTTCTAGTATAAGATAAACCTAATTTTATACAATGATTAAAGCAACAACAATGGGCTATTCTATCCAAAATATGTGGATCAGTACATTCTTCCATTCCATAGGTGGACAAAAGATGTGATATTAAAGAAGGTGATACTAAGGAGCTAGCACACAACTCCCATGGATGAAAATCATCCATTCTGTTACACAAACTGACTCCGTCGCGCGCGGGGTGACGTCCGCGGCGGGCTCCGGGCCACCCGAAGAAACACCGGCCACTTTCGCCTCTCCCACAAACACATTGAGTCCTCTCTCCCGCAAATTCGAAATTTCTACCACCCCGCCTTCGATCACCTTCGATCCATTTCGAGTTCTATGGGCGCCATGATCGCCCAATACGCCACACTTCGGGCGCGCCATCGTGTGTTTTCAGGTGCAATTTGAACCTCTGTACAGTACTTTTGCAATTTAATACTGTTTATATTCTTCAGAATTATGGTTTGTGTATCTTCGTTTCGTCTCTGAGAAGGAGTATTCGAACTAAATTGATTTCTTTCTGGTCGACGTTTCGTCGCATTTGAATTTGACATACCTGAAATAGAATCTGATTTGTTTGTTTGATATCTCTTCTGAATTCTTTTTCAATTTGGAGTTGGAGTGTTTTTTGAACATTTACGTTGGAGCTTGGTTAATTTGGTGGATTGACGTGCAAGATTTTTGTTTCCGATGTTGTGCACGTCACTACATTGTCTGTGCTGAAGGGGGATTCTACATCCGTGTCGAAGAGTGACACATTTTGCTCTGGAATATGTCCAATCTGTCTTCATTAGTGGTCTTATCGTCTGGGATTTTTTAAGCATTGCAATCTCACTAATAATTTCTTGCATAATGATATGGAAAAATGATAAAGTATTTCTGGTTCCTAGACGACATTTTCTTAGCATGTGTGTTGTGTGAAGCTGCTGTGATAATTGTTGATGTGTACGGTGGTTTTCACAGAATTCATTACCATCAGGCTTGTAGCTGTTTTCCCTGTGAAATGATTGCATCCTGCAGAGTCTCTCATGCGAGGGGCATCAACAATTGGAGAATTGTGCGGCGAAAGCATTTGTGATCTCGTACCCGTGGATCCATATCCATGGTTGTGTCATAGCACGATCTGGGAAGCGTTACCCTAAGCTTGTGGGGAAATTGTGCTCCTAAGAAAGTCTCTCCCTCCCTCCTGCCAGGGCCACGCAACCAAGTGAGTCGGGTTAGCAGTCATGAAGGGTAACGTGTACTTTTTTAGACGGGGAAGACAGCAACGCTATTTGCAAGTTCTTAGTTTGTTTTTGCTTCAGTTCTCCACTCAGAAACTGTTGCTTCACTGACGTTGGTAGAACTCAAGTAAACTTGCCAGATTATGAAATTGACTGCCAATTTGAAGAATCGCTGAGAGAATTTCGAGGTTCAACCTAAATTGAGTAAAACGTCTCATATCTATTTACTCAACTTTACTGGACCTGGGCTGCCAGTCCAATTTGAACTGTTGTGTGGTTAGGGCTTCCGTCGCTGGAGCGAGAGAGATGATAAGACATGAAGATGACATCTTATCCCAACGCATTGGGTGTGGCGGCAATGGCATATGTGGGAGTGGATTATTTGAGAGAACTTGCCCCAGGTCTTCACGAGGTTCTGCAGCCTTTGTTGTGGGGATTTTTTGCTGCAGCAGCTGCTGTGCGTGCCCCACACTATGATTACTGGACTCAGGAAGTGCGGTCGATCCGGATCTTCTTGGCTTCTCTGGTGTTTATGCTTGCTTGTCTCTGCGTTGAGGCTATAGCTGTACAATATGTCACTACAGTGTTGGGCCTTGATTGGCACTGGTAAGTTCTCCTGGCCCTCAATTCTAAGTGCTTCGACCCTTACGAGAGTGCAAGGTTGGCGATGAGTCACAATAATATAAGTGGATTGTAGAGTATTTGAGGAGGCAAACAATGTTCAACTTTTGGAGATTCTAATGTCGGAATGGGATCTATAGGAGGGACCAAAAGTGGAGACCCCGTCTTCTCTTTATTTTTTAATTAGAAAAGGATGTGTCTTTAATCATGTAGCATGGAGATGAGTATTAAACGCTGAAAACCGTCACCCAGTTTGGTGTTGTGAGAGTCATTGAAAACAATGAAAATGTATGCAAATCCGGAGACTATTTCCTTCTTTGGTTTTAAAAAGTAGAGGTGGTTTTGAGCAAGTTTATGAGCCATCTTTTTTGCCAAATTTTGAGGAATGTGGAAGCCAATCTCATAAGAGTGACTTGTTCGGGTCATCAGGAGCACTGCGCCACTGCCGGACTCGGGACAATGGCTGGCCCTGTTTTCAAACGAGAAGCTTCCAGAATCAATTGTAGCATTCTTACGAGCACCTGTAATTGGACTTCATCACTACTTGATGCTCTTCCTTCTCTTGGCCTTTTCGGTGTTGTATGGTTGCGTGAAAGCCCCAGGTATATGCTATTATTTTCTGGGTTTTTCTTAGGATGGAGTGTTATTTGCAATGCGGGAAAGTTTGGATTTCAAAAAGAAACAAAACAAGAATTTACTACTAGTCCGAGTTAATATTACAGTTCTTTTAATAAACGCATAAAATTTTGGATGTATAAATAGTCTTGCTTTCATATTCTACATGTTTCATCACTGTACTGAAGATTGGTGCTGATTGCTATCTTGTTGGAAAATTGAAAAAGAAATCATTGCCTAGGTATGGGGTTGGGCGCGCGGTACATGTTTACGATGGGTGTTGGAAGACTCATCCGAGTTTTGACATTCATTGCCACCATCTTGCCCTCAGCGAGACCTTGGTGTGCTCATGCACGATTCAAGACAGCTAATCATCCACATCCATGGGCTCAAAAGTATTACATACCGTATGCCAAGGATCCTAACATGGTACGACAAGTCATCGATCAAGACGAGGCATTTGGTTAGTCCTAAGTACCTACGAACTCTTTTCTGTGTCTTGTGTGTGATGTTAGACGATTTAATCATTCATCACAAAAAGTCCCTCTTCACTTATTTTATATTAACCCTTCAACCAATTGAATCAATATCAATTTGGCCTAAAAGGATTCTAAAAAATATCGATATGAGTCTAAAACAATGCTATATCAGTACTAAGCCGTCAACCAATTGAAAAAAATGATAATTGGTGGGGAGGGGCTTTTGTGATTTCATTGCTTGCCTTTGCTAATGTTGAATTCTTTGAAGTTTTCGATTGTTTTCTAAGCGAAACTTTTTGAATCTTCTATTGCAGCCCCTATTGGGAACTATCCAGACGAGTATGTACCCAACTGGGGTTTGATGCAATTCTTGGTGAACATACTCAGACCCATGAACCCGGCTCAATCTGGACAAGGACAAGAAAATTGGTTCAACACCTTGAAACGTGCTGGCGGTGGGTGCAATGACCTTGTTTTCAGTGGTCACATTTACGTAGCAGTTTTGACTGCTATGGCTTGGCAGGTACTCCGTATGATTTTCCATCCTTATCTTTCACCCCTGTTGTCCCTGTACGGTAGAGGATACCGTAATTCCAGGAGGGACTTGATCCCGTTTTCTATACCGATCCCTGTAACCCACAGCAACTTATACATTCATACCTTTGGTTGGCCTTCAATTAGCAAGTGGTGTACACATGACTACATGTCTATGATCACTGATCTTTGTGTTAAAACAGGATGTCTGCTGTCACTTATAGTGGTCTCTAATTTTCCACTTTGAAATTGCTAGAGAAATTTGTACATAGCTATAAAATAATGATCTCAAGAAAGTTCGACTCTTGTAACCAAACTCATCTCTCCGTGGCTTCTGTAGTGATCTCCCAATGAAATCACACTCCTACACATTGATTAGAATGCTTTTAAGTGCCGCAAACACTGTCCTCTACCTTAGTGAATAATTTGTGAACCGAATGCGACTCCTTTCGCCCGCTGTGCAGGAAGCCTATCCTGGCTGGACTTCAATTTGTATTTGGGTCCTAGTTGCTCACACTGGACAGCGAGAGATCCGTGAACGACACCATTACAGTGTGGACGTGGTCACAGGAATATATGTGGGCATTTTGGTGTGGCGCACAACAAGATGGATTTGGTCCACCAGGGATCGACACAAGGAGCTTAGAATCAAGCATTTAGCCGCAATGGAGGATGATATTCAAAAGGCTGCAAAAGAAGGGGATCTAGAGAAGATCAGGTCGATGTTAAGCAAATTCGACAAAACTGGTAAAGAAATAAAAGAATCACACTGGTCGAACACGATTTCTGGAGGCTTTATATTATTCATTACACTTGGAATTGGGCTGCTAGCCTTCACATGGACGGCGGATGGCTAATGAGTTTTTACTTCTTTCTCAGATTTTGGTTATAAATTTACATTATTCACCTCAGTTCCGAGGCCTTTGTAATGTATCTAGTAACAGAAAGAGGTGACGAGGGATCAAGGAAGGATCAAGGGAAACTTCAGAAAATCTTAATTATTGTGAGCTTCTTAACTTTCCCTCCATCCCTCTTTTATCTCTTTTTCTGGTAGTGATGCCTAGTATTCTTGTCCTCTTAACCGTGTGAAAGTAGTGTTTTGACAATTTGCACATAACAACTTTACCTGGAACGAGGTAGAGATGATTTGAAAGAATGTTTTCAATGAAACTCCTTGGTTTTTCAATCCCATTGAATTTGTGGCCCCGCAACTTGAAAATCTGAACCTGGATGCAGTCAGCTCAATTATTGCAAGAGTTCCAATGTTTATGTGTAAGAGTAACCACCGGATTGTTGGACAGAAACTCCAGAGGTCCATTCGCACTCAGTGGTGTTACCAAGGCTTCCAAAACTGGCTTTTTTATTTGTATTCAGAGCAGATTCCCTTCAGTTCTGAACTGAACAGTCTACCCAGCAGTCTGCTTTACATCATTTCTCATACCAATGGACCTGTAGTTTCTGTCGGTCTTAGGGCCGCTGTAGAGGTCGAGTTGATATGAAATCGTACGCCTTGATTTGTGCAATGATCATTCTTTATTTGCTTTACCCCGTTTTGTCCAATGTTGGCCTTTCTGTAGTTCCAGAAGAAAGACTATGGGAGGCAACCCATTCCTATTCAACGACGCATTCTGGCACCGAAGGGTGGTGTACAGGAGGTGGCTGCAGTTGTGGTGCATTATGATTGGCTACAAGACTCTCAATATCACAACTAAGGTCTATATGATGAGTGTGGGTGGAATAGAATCTGTAGCTAAAAAATTCATGGTAATGTTTTGAGAAATAAAAATCTGAAAAATCACAAAAACCTTATGAGCTCTATTTTTGCACATGGGAAAATTTCCCCCACTATTGAAACATGCCTTGTAGATATGCATATCTACATAAGTGGTCAGAAATGGATTGCCTCCCTTATGTACAAAAAAGATGCAAACATGATGTTTGTATTTCAATTCCTCCCCCCTCCCTTCCCTTGGAAAAATCAAGGGCTGTTGATATGAGTTCAAGACCCTACCCCACCCCAAATGATGTTGATTTAAAAAAAAAAAAAAGTTGTTGATGCTTATGGAAAAGATGATCTAGGCCATCCAAGTTTGAATATAGAATATGGATATGGTTTTAGACTATGGAATACAGGATATGGATACACTCATAGAATATGAATATAGAATGTAGATATGGATTCATATTTACAAACAAAAAATATAGATATATTCTATATGGTTAGCAAGTTCCTGAGGTTCCCCCAAAATACAATATGGGTAGTTGGGGTGGCATTTCACATGTTGAATTCACACAACTAATGAGATAATGCCACATGCACCCCTTTTGGAAATCATGTGTGGTTTTCTTTGAAATTGACTATGTATCGAGAAGATGTTTGCATCTTTGGGATATTAATATACAATTGTGAGGTGTTACTTAGTACATGACTCCTACCTTTCCATTTAGAGGTATGTTCACACTTGGTGTTAGAGGAGTTGTTTGGAATGTGAATCTAATCCAAAAGTAGGTCTAAATTCGTCCCTAAGGTCCTCAGTAACAACACTTTTAACACCAAGTGCAAACATACCTTAAATTGAAATCCAATCTAGCTAGGTTTGAAGCAAGGCTTTTTTTTCACTTTTCTAAAATAAACGAAAAGGCGACCTATAATTCTTTGTGAGTGCGGTAATGGTGATTTCAAAGACAGATAGACAGTTTGAGGGTGGCAACAGGGGTTCCTTCATAGTTGAAACAGGTGGCAAATTATTTTTTTCATTTGATATTTTTTTTGGTGATCACAGGTGATCGCGAGAAGAATGAGTGGTGATTTGAAAAATTCAAAGGCAATAAAATGGCAAGAACTTGGTGTTGGGTTTCATTTTACATGGCGACATGCATAAGGTCACATGCAAGTTGGGCAAAATGAAGTTAACATTCAATCATAAAAGTCATAGACATAAATCACAAGTTCACTTGGTAAATCCTAAACAAAAATCACACATAAATCACAGGTTCTTCAGTCATATAAATCACTTGGTTTGACAACATATCTTAATAATCTACCTTGAACAAAACTTCCTCTACCCCTCTTGATGTCTTGAACCTGTATTTACACCCACCCAAACACCCCTCCGATGTCCAAGTAAGTGAAGTGAGCTAAAATGAATTGAACAACACAAAGGCAAGTCATTTAGAATTTGGAACATGCTATAGACTCCACCTCCACCCACCCAAACACCCCTCCGATGGCAAAGTTAGAAAATCTAGAACATCAGAAAGAAGACAACACATGATCAATAACATGAGAAATGAGAGTATGAAGTCCACCAAAGTTCATAGTATAATTCCAAATCATGAATGAACAATCACATAACCTTCTAGACTATACTATGATGCCCTAGACACCGTGCATCTGAAGTCAAACTTGGTGCCTGGTAGGATTGGAGGGGAAAACAACCTCACCGGTATAGTGCTACGACATTGTAATACCTGCCACCAACTACTGCTCCGATGAAAACTGTGCTACCAAATTCAACACTGCTCTGCATACTTCCACTACATCCTAAATGCTTGACATGTATCTTCCTCACCCTCTTGATTGAAACCAATCATCAAAACGGCTTGGTAAGGAAAATTCTCTAAAGTGAATATGTACTGGAAGTACATTCCAATAACAACTTGAATGTAATCATCGAGGTTGTTGCACAATTTTAACTTCAAGAATCCTACGTTGGAAAATGTACGTTCGTCCTCCACGGAGCCGATGACATGAACAACTGCCATTTCAGCCAACTTCAGGAACTCCCCAAAGTTTTGTGTCAAATTATTGTTACTGTCAAGAACACACTAGATTTTTGTTAGAGGATTGACATCGTAAGGGGGAAGCATCACAGCACAGGAGTTGGACTTCATGCACATTTTGAAAAGACTCCACTAAGACATGAGTGCATTCCGATCGATCAATGGTTTGATCAATATCTTCTTGTCACCTTTTCCTAGGATCTTTCCATGGCCGTAAGTATCCATCAGCATGCGAAGGTGATTATTGAATATGTTGTCCACATTCCCTTGGCACCAAATTGTGGATACAACATACCAAACGCATTCATGACGTGGTGCTCGGGAAACCTATCGTGCAACTCTTAGATGAGTGTCTTTGCTGCACTTGAAGGAACCACCAAAAACAACGTCAATAAGGTCCAACGTCATCTACAACTTCAAGCTCCAACTGAATTTATGACCTTCAACATCACAACTGCAATTATGTACAATAGGCATTAGATTTCTAAGCAAGCATTCACACAACCATACAAAAAATAACATAGGATTCAGCCAATATTTACTAGTGCATGCATTTTTTACAGCCATTAGCAAAGTTGCTCAAAGCTCTAGTGCATTCATTTTTTACAGTCATTAGCAAAGTTGCTCAAAGCTCACGATCCACTACCCTTCTCTTGTATTCAACGTGGATCTGCTCGCCATGACACATGAATGAGAGAATAGCAGTGGCTGCAATCTAGAAGGTTGTTGAAGCTCTAGAATTTGTTTGTGCTATAACATGTGGCCTCATTTTCATACATGCGGTAGAGGGATCCCTAGCAGATCTACACTACTGCTATGAAATCACATATGTAGACGTCTCTCTTTTGTGCGAAGTCGACAAGTGTGTCAATAGCCTCTAATAAAGGCAACAGTGCACACATACCGAGTAGTGGGTATGGATCCAATAGAAGTACTAGGCAAGCCTGAAGAGCATAAGAGCACGATTAGATGAAGCAAACTAGGACTTGTAGAACACTCGTTGTGATTGACTGTTGACAATGTATAGTACACCATCAACCTCAAAACTAAATTGCAAACTACAAAGAGCAAACATACAAATACCTTGATAGGAAAAAATAAAACATGATCAAATAAAGCATATCACAAACACAATTGTGAATGACGTTCTCTTCCAAATCCGTAGTCATCTTATAGATGAGTGTACGATATTCTGAAAGAAGTCTTCGTAGGGGCTCTATGAGACTCATCCAACGCGTTTGCACGTTGCACAACATCTTCAAGCCATTAGTTTTGGTCAACTCAGCTAGTTGCTTGAACTCTGCAAATCTTTTAGGGCTCTTGCAAAAATATGCATGAGTCACAGTCAGTAGTTTCTCTATGTCCATGAAAATTTCCAAGTTGGAGAGGGCCTTGAAAGCCAAGTTAGAACAATGCGCAATACAATGAACTCCGATCATGAATGAAACATTTTTTTCTGTGACCTACATGGTAACCCTAGCCCTGGTCCCCTGCAATGCCGATGCTCCATCTACACCGAAACTCAGAAGCTTCCATGCGATGTTTTCTGAATCCAGACCTCCACTAGTACTGATAGCATCTACGATCAACCTCGTGAGATTTTCTGCATTTGGTGTACAATCTACACGTTCTAATCATATGAGCAATGGGACTTAAACCCAATCATGAACAACATAGGCATACATTGACAAATAACTGATGTTGTCAACAATAGTCACTTCATCTACAGTAACGACAATATAACGAGCTACTGCTATCAACTTCTTCATCTCTAAGACAACCTGGTTGTACATGAATCCGGCCATGAGCCACCCTGAATTGTCGCACCAATGTGCAGATGGGAGATCAAGAACATTTAGGAACTTGTACAAATGGACTCATAACTCATACTCAACTATGGGACGACCCTCATTCAACAACTGGAAGAGAGTAGCAAATTGGACCCTTTTTCTGCACCTCCAAAGATGTGTAGTTGTTCAATTGTTGAAGTACAGTTGGAGGAGGACGCGCTGTATACAAGCGAAGGTTTTTTTGGTGCCTACACTCCATGGCAATGTACTGCTCTCCAACTTTGACGTTGAGTTTTGACATGTCTTTTTTGGCAACCCTCTTACCATCATGGTTGAGGAGGGTATCTGAATTTAGAGCCATGATACACGGCTTCCTCTCCAAAGTAGTGCAGACCTTGCAGCGCACCATGTGGAGAATTCCATCATTTGCTATAATGCCTTCTGCCCATGGAAGCTTGGCAGCCCAGACTGTTTGAAATTTCCGATGACGATCATATATTCCCTACGCCACAGATCGCTTCGCTTGCGGTTTCGTCCATTTTGAGGCACCTTTCACAGGAGGAGACTCGAAGTCTGAATCACAGTTAAACTTCTGCAACTCATCCGGAACCTCTACCAAGTCCTTTGTATCAATTGGATCAGAGTTAGACAACACAACAATGAGTGGAGATTTACAACTTAAGACTCTCGTGTTACCTGAAGTCAAAGATGAGTTTTCCTTCCCAGACCTTATGTGGCCATTGGACTCCGCACTAGGGTATTCTGCAGCAAAATTTGGCTCCGCTCCAGGCACATTCAGAAGAGATCCATCGAAAACAAAAGCTAATGGTTGTCCCCCTCCGACACCTCTATTGGATTAAAAGTAACTCCGCATAGTTTTCTTTGTTGATTTCGCCTTCCGCAGGTCGATCATTTTGGCTTTCCGCTTCATCTCTTTCTGGGCCAACTTCAATGCCTCAAAAGCAACCTGCTGCACCTTCTTCTTCGCATCCTTTGCAAGATTGGCATCCCTCACCGCCTTCCCGACAACATCATCTGTAAAACCCTCATCAGCTGACCCCATTGTCTACAGAAAGCAATATAAGACCGCAAAGACAAACCCAAGCTAAACCGGTAATTGAACACGACAAGGCTAGAGACAACAACTACGCTCTTCAAATACATAGAAATCTCTCTTGAGGAAGACATAAGCATGCAACAACGAAGGAATTCACAATTGTATAAAGTGACAAACTTCTCCATTGTGGTCATCAAAGCTGCTTGCCTCCACATTACAAATGTCATGGCAATTATCTACAGACCCAAAACATGATGAAGGTCACGAAGAGGAAGAGAAACTCCCTAAGCAAGTGCGCATGCAATTCTCCTGTTCCTTGAATGCTAGCGTGAAGGCTTCGCTCCAGAATTGGCCTCCATTCCCTGAGGTTTCAAGGCGAAAACTAAAATATGCTCTCGCCACTATTTGGCAAACTTAACACAACTTCCAGCACACCAAGTGGTGACCAAATACAATCGACTGCAACAAGAAGTGGCGATTAATTCTTGTGCAAAGGAGGTACAATGGCGAAGAGATCTCTTCCAGGACAAGCGCAGGGAGTTTAGCATTTGAGGAGTGGGCGATTATGGCATGTAGTCAAGGGCTATAACTTTGGTGGGGTGGCGACACGGACATGAGGCCTCACTTTTGACAGCCGCCAACTGGCTCCAGCATCTCAATGTCAGCCGCCGACATGGCAACAGAAGCCCTTTTTCATCCAACTTTTTTGAACTGTCAATTCGATCTCCTGTGCAAACTGGCACCAAGAGGCCCAAAAAAAAGCCCTGGTTTGAAGTATTCAAGTCGTCATTTTGAACTTCTCAGAAGGGGTAGTCACACCTTCTTCACACTTGAGTTGAAAAATGGAAAACACAGACGTGGCACGTTGGGGTTCGGTTGATGTTGTCCTTTCGCAGTAGAATATACTTAAGTACATATATCTTCCGCACTCCCACTCTTCACCTCCAGAGGTGAAGATTGGAAGTGCGGAAGATATATGTACTTAAGTTTATTCTTTTATGCTCTCCTTTTTCAATTGGCATTTTTCCCTTCGTCATTGCAATTATTCATTCTCCACCCTAAACACATCTTTTAGGGGTGTCACACCTTCTTCACCCTCCGCGGCTTCCCATTGGCTCCTCCAAACCCTCACCAACTTCTCATTTTCCATTCTTCAAGTGCCAAGTGAAGGTGTGACTACCCTTATAGTATGTATAGAATAATCATTATAAAGCCATGCTTTTGTTATTTCCTTTGCCACACTTTCATTGTCACGGTCACCAATCTGACCCTTGAAAAAGTCTTGAGTCTTGAGAGCAAATGGAACTTGGTCATGGAAAGTAGATGGCATTGCAATGTCTTTGCATCTGGCTAAAAATTTGGCAAATCAAGAGGTTGAATATTGCCAAAAGATATGTTCGCAATTGTTGTTAAAAGTGTTGTTATGAGGATCTTAGGGACAAATTTAGACCTACTTTTGGACTAGATTCACATTCCACATAACACCTCTAACAACAAGTGTGAACATACCTTAAGCTTAGGGAACTAACAAAGAAAATTGGCTGTGGGAAATAGTCAAGCGGCATTTTAGTAGTGAAAGCATTCCTAATAATCTTAATCCTTAAAAATGATGATTTGTTCCTAGTAGGGGAACCTAGAGAACCTTGCATGAACATTTTAGGACACGGACATGAGCAATCGAATAAATTAGCAACAAAAAAAACAAGAACAATTAATCTAGGAAGGTAAGGAAATAAGGGGATTTTTCATTCATGCAAGGTAGCAACATGTATAACCGTCAGTTTAAAGGTTTTGGACATGATGTCTATTAGTAATCATCCAACAAATTATTAGACCCTACTAGCAAGACAAGAAGAATTCCAATGCACTTTCAGATGTATTTTTTGGACATTGTGAATATAAGTTGTGAATTTTTCAAGAGCCAATTACAAATGCACCTAATACCAATACTAGGATATGATATTCAAATGTAGTACATCCTTGTAATCACAACTTCTTACTTCCTAAGATTTTCTAAGATTTTAGAGGTAGTGGTTATGGGTACAACGACACTTATAGGTGTTACTACCCTTTTTACATTGGCAATGTTTTCAAGTTTCACAAGATCCAACTTCTTGATCAAACAATATCCCTTAAGAAATCAAGAAATTTGAATTGTATTGCACCAATGCAACATATGTGATCCTTGTGTGAGTGCAAATACAACAAGTCTATCCAAGCAAGATACCATTAGTGATTATTGCATCTACAATTCTGATTATTCTAATGAAGGAATACCTAAGGGATTGGAAAGATCCTTTAAAGGTTAATAATTAAGATGGACAAAAAGAAGAAGTTGTGAGCATAATTGATCATAAGTAGTTTATCTAGTTATGACATTGAGTTCAAGTGACATATTTTCCAAAATAATTATTTTCAATCAAATTAATTTAGATAACCAAAATTTTAAATGAAATTGGCTAAAAATAGTTATGTCCACCTTCACCATGGTATTCAACTACATTGGATCATTATACTCAAGGTTATATTTGAAATTAACTTTTGTATTGAAGGTGTGCCGAAAAAAAAGGACAAATCTTTCTTGCAATTACCTCGTTGTCTAATCAACATAAACATTTAAATGAATATTGAAACTTGAATCAATGTCGATGAAAGAAGATGAAAGTTGAGTGAATGTAAATGAAAGTTGAATGAAAGTTGAAAGGCGAATTTGAGATAGTTAATTTTGGTAGTAGTGTAAACCACATCATATAGATTAAATCTAAAATATTGTGACCTTTGATATTAGTATGCCTCACAAATTCACATAATTTGTGAATTAGTGTGAGGTAGTGTTGCTAATGTGGGGTGCACTACTAGAATTAAATTGACCAATAATTACTCTATTGGCATATTAAATGATGGAAGTTTCTTTTGTTGTTGCACATTAGGAGACTCATGATTGGCTAAAAGCTAACATTGTGAGTTGGAAAGGTAGCATAAACAAGTGATCTACTTTTTAAACAAATGAATTGTCTCCTTAATGTAATGAAGTTTTGAACTTGTGGTGGAGATGTTCTTAGGTTTAAAAAAATATAGACTTGTATTGAATCCCAATAGCAATTTCATTAGGAGTATGTACCTAAATAAATACTATTGATTGGTATATGTTGATTTTAAATATGTATACATATAAATGTTATATAGGTATGTTAGATTTCAATGTATATGTTTTTTTATACAAGTACATATATCTAATACTTGGAAAGGTAATTTTTTTTTAAATTTATATAATCAATAGCATTATTTAGAAGAAAAAAATTGATAAGTTTATTATATACCATATGAACTTTGATAATAATTGATTGTCAAGAGATGTTGTGCACATATTAGTAATGACAAATTTTGCAATTAATTTATAGGGTGCATGTATCGTATAGGAAGGGTAGCATGGAGGTTTGATGAAGTATATTTCTTACTTATACTTATATTGTTTTCTTTAAGTTGAATAAAATAATATAATAATGATACCATAATTGTGCATTTATCTAAAAAAACATCTCAAAATCTAAATCTGTATAAAAATATCTCTACAACATCCTTACACACCAAATATATACTTAAGAGTGTAGAAAAAAATTTAAAATCTTATGATACTTGTACCTACCAATTTCAATTATTAATAAAATTTTGAAGACCCTTATCTAAATTGACACAATATTGGTACTTAAGATAATTGCATGTAATACAATCCCATTTTCTAAAACCAACTCCTATATATTCTTGCCTAAAATAAACAATCTAGCTAAATCTTGGGATCTTGTGGTCACTTTTGAATACATAAATTTTCAATAGTTTGAAAATTCAAAATTTTATTCATATGATATTTTTAAAATGTATAAAAAAAATTTAGAGTATTTTTTATAAATATTAACAAGATCCAACAATACAAAAGGCAATTCAATGATGGAAACAATGCTCAATTGCTTATTTGAATACAATTAGGTATGTATACTTTATTTGTCTAAATCAAGTGTGTTTTTATAATTTATTTTAGGCAATGCACAAACCAATTTTCATTAGAGTAATTAAGTAATTAATTAACTTCTATAAGCATAATTAATGAAAATATAAAAATATGCAAAATGTGGATGAAAATGCATTTGTTCATCCCAAAGTGTATACGTTCATCCCCAAAAGAGCAATATGGCTTTAGGAATTTGTAGCAATTAAGCGATTTCATTCATTGAAAATAGGATTATATATAATCTAAGATTTCATTAAAAAATTGTATTACTTTTGACACGACTTTTGAATAAAATATCACTCAAAGAATCCCAACAACAAAACAACAAAGAGGAGAAAAATTGATGGAACAAGGAAAGCGGGCACATTGTAATTTGGCAACAAATTAGTCTATGAGGTGACAAAGAAGAGATTATGATCCACAATCTCTGTTGTCCATTTTCTATCATTGTCATAGTTGCAATATTACAATGTCAATAGTCTCTATATCCTTGGTCTCTATGATGATGTTTTCATTAAATTCTAAAGTTGAAATACTTCCAAAAATATATAATGAAAAGAAACTAAAGTTTCTACTTTGAGCTTATAGATCTTACAAATAGTGAGTTTGAATTTTTTTTCTATGTTCTACATGAAGTTGAGAATAAAATTTGACAATTACAATTGTTACAGTTTTATTTTGTTTCCTTAAAAAATGTTGACAAAAAAGTGATCTTTTTGTGTTTTGTAGGATCAGAATGCCAAAGGAATTTTACAAGTTAATTGCACTTTCCAATAACAAAACAAACAAAGATGAAAAGAATAGATGGAACAGGAAAGATGGGGCAAGTAAGATAGAAACATTTTCTGTTCTCTTACATCTTGAAATTGAACTTGAATGCACACTTCTAAGATTCAAAAGTAACCATTACAACTTTTTGGAAGCAACCAATAAGAGGCAAGGAGTTTTTTGAAGCAACCAATGAAAGTTTAGACATTTTGTGCTTCAAAGATATTCACTCAAGGTCTATTGTTATGCTATTCTATATTCTCAACTTTGAAAATTTATAAGAATATTACTAGAATGTTGAAAAATCATGACCCCCCTTGAGTTGCATTTATGTTGAGTTTGCTAATAAAAATGTCTCCATACCCATTCTTGACAAGTATGTAGACTTACATCGAAAGTGTCCCCCCAAGTGCCATTAATGCTTAAAGGCCAGATTGGTTGTTGTGAAAATCATTCTTTTTGATACAATGTAATTCATTTGCTTAAAAGAAACCAAGAGCACTCATTGGAGGTCAAACTATTGTGGAAGACCCTTCCCTTTTTACACAAAGCACTACTAGAAAATTCACTTTTTTTGTTGATTTGGTCAGATTGATTTGGACAATACTGTACGTTGGGGTCAGGTTTGTAAGACCCCATACGAAAAGTTTTTATTTTGGTTGAATATCCACTTTGTTATCTACTTTTAGAATTTATAAATTTTCGTTTGACTTTATTTTGAATTATTCATGCACTATAGCTTAACTATACTACACTGCCACTAGTTTAATTTTTCTTAAATTTTGTGGGACCACAAGTGGGGCTTCCTTTGAGGTGGCTTTATTCAACTTTAACTATAGTATTTTCTACAATTTATTTTTTCAGATTTCATATTATTTTCATTAATATTTTCTACAACGTTCATATACAACATGTTATAATTTCTGAAAATTTCATTTCATACCCTATTTATTTATATTTTGATTTATTTTTTAACAAAGTTGACACGAGCGTAGAGTAATCTATTGATTTGGAAAGAAATCAATAGAAAAAGTGAATTTTCTTGTAGGAAAATTCCAAGGATGAACATGTACATTTCTATCTTACATAGAAGGATTATTTGTCATCCATTGGACAATAAACGTCTATAGTGTTGTTCAAGGATTATATCATTCCTAAATTTAAATGCTATTGGTGGACTATTGATTATTAAATTTTAGTATTAGGACCAGGCTATGTATGTAATGGTCGTAGAGACCTAGCGAGTTCTACTTTCAAAATTCATAGTAATTAAATGCCTTATCCAAAAGTTTTTATTTTTATTGAAAATTCATTTCCAATTATTTCCAATTGCTAATACTACAAAATTTTTTTTTTTCCTATACACAAAAATATTTTCAACAATGCTGAATTGTTTTACGGATGGTTTCGAAAGTTTTCACCTTAATCTCATCAATTTTTATTTTTATTTTTTATCATTTTGACCTTTGAGATACCGGTAGTAGGACCAGTAAGAAGTGTTGCTTTTAGGTGTCTCTACCTTTAACTTACTGATCCGGCAGCAGCAGCTCCTCCGTTACTCTTCGTCACGTTAGTCTGCGAGGAAGAAGAGCTCAACCTCAACCTCCCTTGACTGTTTTCCATCGCCATCGCCGTCGCCGTCTCCTTTGCAATATCACAACCGAGTAGTTTTGGTTTCCTTAATCTCCAGGACGATGTTCACCGACTTCTTCTCCAAGTTCTCGCTCTCTTCCGTGTAGAATTTCTCCTTCTATTCGTCAAAACACTGGCTTCCTTTGAGACCGATCGAGCCTCGCCATGTTCACTAGGATCTTCTCCAGGGGGTCCACATCCGAGGGCAACAAGGGCAAAGGCCACCGCAATGCATCCACACCCGAGCCCAGTCCCCGGGCAATCCCAGACGGTCCGGGCCTCGGCGCCGATTTGGTGCCGGCGGGAGCTCAGGAAGAAGGAGCTACGGCCAATGTCAACGATCGGGAGGTAGGTCTTTGAATTTCTGGACGCTGGATGTGCGATTTGAAGCTTTGTTGCGTGTTTGAGCTCCCGATGTTTGGATTGCTAGAGACGCGGATTTCGCGGGTTCAAATTTCGGGTAGATTTGGAGCTCCCTTGTCGATGGGATGTTGTTGTGAATTTTTGTTGGAAGCTTGTGATCATTGTGCCAGATTTTGGAATTATCGTGTGAGGAAATTAGGATGATGAAATTCGACTTGATTGGGAGTATTATTGGTAATTTTGAAGTCGATTTATGGTTTAGGATTTTTAGGAGTGGAGGATGAGAGAATGCGTCTGGTTGTTGAGTGTGATTGGTCATTTTCAGTCGATTCATGGGTTAGGGTTTTTGAGGTTTTCTGAGTTTTTTTTTTTTCTGGTCTCGGAACAGAGTAACCAGGTTCCGATTGTAGCGGGAGGATTAACATCCGAGAAGCTACACCCGCGGGTCGTGGGACATCAAGGAGTTCCGGCATCTGCCTCAATTCTTGCTTTTGAATCTACGCAACGTGTGCTCGCGGTGGCTTCTTTGTACGTCAATCTTCTCTATCATATCTGAAAATTCTGGACTTTTGACATGTTCCTCTTTACCAGGTCTGAATTTTCTTAAAGTGAAGCCTGACTTTCTTATGTTAGGTGGCGAGGTAAGAAAAATGTTTGCGACTACTGTTTTGTGCAAATAATTGCTCCCTGTAAGTTTTGCATTGCCGGCGGGTATTCAAGTTCACAACGTGCATAGTTTTCTGACGACCTGTGTCACTTTTTTGACATATGTTGTAGTTCGGATGAAGACTTTTTCAATTCAGACTTGACTTTTGAGAGTTTGATTGTATATCTGCAAGCATCTGCCGAAGAATTCAACTGGTTGTTCATGTGTGTTGTATCGCGTTCAGCATTGCGAGGTTTAAGGTTGCTGATGTTGTCTTTTTTGTGTGGATGTTGGGAAATAGGGATGGACGGATTAAGCTCTTTGGTGCACCTGGCATTGAAGCGCTACTACAGTCTCCACTTCGAGCACCCTGTAAGTATCTTGAGGTGCGAAAGCGTTTTGAATATGAACACCCTGCATAGTCCTTATGAAGATCAAACTCATCAAGGTCTCTGATTTTGATTTTGCTCGAATCTGAAAATCTCTGATTTTGCTGTTGCTGCAGTTTTTGAATCATGGAGGACGATTAATAAATGTCACCACGCAAAATGATATTGAGGTAAGAACTGTTTGGTCTATTGATTCGGTTGTTTTTTGGAACCAAGTCAGATATTATTGTGACAAATCTTTCCTTGTTTAAGAAACCTCTTGAGAAATCTCATCTTATTCTACCCACGGTATAGATGTTGGAATAAATTTTCAGATGTTATTAGACCTAATACTGCAATTTGTGTTAGGTATGGAATCTGGGAAAGCTAGAGCTGGCGTGTTCAATAAAGTGGGAACATGATATTACTGCCATCGCTGTCTTGCGAGGAACAAATTACATGTAAGCGTCTCTTTTTATTCCTGGTGATCTCTCGGTATTTAAAGATTCATCAAATTTGAATTGTTGGTTTAGAGTCGGCCAATTATGTGGCTTTCAGTTGTTAACCCGTAGGTGACCAAATGGCCAGAAGTGTCTCCTTCCATATTTATAGTCCATATCATACAGAAATCCTCAAGGAAAGCAACAAAATGTTCCATACAAAGGAGAGAAATGTTCTACGTTTGAGAAGTGTGTTTCCAAAGTTGCTGTAATTGTCTGTTAGTTTCCAAAGTGGACTTGGTATTTTTAGTTTGGGAACTTGGGGGATGAGTGATGTACTTTACCAACGGAGCCAAGTATGCATGCTTGTTTCGTTCTTTTCCTATAAGTTGCACTTTGTTGTTACCAGGATAGTGTTAGTTGCATCTTTTTATCAAATATCTTCAGGGGTTCGTAATGTGAGGTTTGGAACATGTGCAGGTATCTTGGAGATGAAACTGGAACAGTTTCTGTACTACAATATGTGGAAAGCTCGAATGAAATAACGAAGTTGCCTTACTGCATTCCTGCACATGTTACTCTAGGTGCATTTTCGATTCACTTCTAGTTTGTTAATTGTTGTGGTCGTTCCGTTGTAATGTACATGTAAGCTATGACCATGACTATGTATTGGAACCCTGATCTGTAACAAATTTTGCTTTCTATGCATTTTCAGGTGGGATAGTAAGGCCTGGAAGTAGCACTGCACCGTCAGTCGTTGGTATTCTTCCGCAAGTGAATGCGGACTTCAGCAGGTATGACTGTCATGGTTGGTCAACTGTATGCAGTGTTGGACTGAATTGCTTCAACGTGATTTAAAACGTTTTTTTGGGTAGAATTTGACTGGTTCAGGAACTTTTAGACAACATCATAAAGAATTTTCTCCATGATTCAAAGGTAGGACTCCATGTGGTGACAATGATCGTACGGAGGCTACCCTAAATCCCATGTAGAAGACTTGTGTGGTCACTCTAAGCATATGGAGACCTCGCCATAATCCTGAAGAATAGTCTCTTTTTGATGTTGTCTAAAAGTTCTTGCAGCCGTATTAATTCGAGTGAAACATTGTTGTAAGTTCTGCAGATCTAGGGTGCCAGATTTGGTAGTAAACTTTTATAATCCGCACTCAATGCATGCGCTTGCATGTCTTGCACAGGCTGGTCATTGCATACGGGAATGGCGTTTTGGTGTCATGGGGTCTTCACCAGACCAAGGTTCTTGCCATTCGGGGTGGCACAGAATCACAACGCAAGCGGCTGACAGAGCATGCGCAAAACTCACGCACTTTCACAGATAAAGTGGCTGATCGTGCAGCCAGCATAGGAGAGCAGTTTGGATCGAAATCCTCCTCAAAAGATGAAGTTGAGGATGAAGAGGAAGAGGAAGAGGAGAAAGAAATTTGCACCGTGTGCTGGGCATGTCAGGATGGAAGTATTGTAGCCGCTGGGTACGTGGACGGGGATATCTGGTTGTGGAATGTTCCTTCGCCAGCTAAAGAGGGAAGCTCAAGCGACCTGTCGGATGCCGATTTGCCTTTCATTTCTGGGTCACCTTTGCGTAAAATAGACTTGGCACCAGGCAAGTCCATGAAAATGCCAGTGATCTTATTGAAGTGGTGTGCAAGCGGCAAAGGAGGTAAGGCCGCCAAGGCCGCCAGTGGCCAGCTCTTCGTGTATGGGGGTTCTGATCTGAATGCGACTCAGGCTTTGACGGTGGGTTCAGGCTCCATCTATCTCGTTTTCTATTGCAAAGTATGTCTCTTAGTCTTTGGGCTACGGAAGTGAATGAGTTAATTCTGCTACCTTTTCAATTGCGAACAGTTTTGGTAAATAATTTTTCTTGCTCAATATTTTTACGGGCATAAGTTTATTATCCTGTTAGTGACGTTCTGAGATTTAACTCTTAGTGCCCAAGTGGCCCAAAGCGGTCACTTCCGTGTTGGAGTTAAAAGAGATCATTTAAGAATCTTTAGGGAGAGAGGGAATCATATCCTACGATTCTGAATCATAGAAGTGGGTTATCGATGTTACTATAATTTACAATTAGCCTCCAAAGTGAACTTTCTATTTCTAGTTTGGGTACTTAGGGTTAAGAAACAAGGAATGAGATATTTACCGCAATATTATGGATGGTCTACTAATCTGTGCAATCATTTTCTTCTTTTTAGGTTGTGTCGTTAGATGGAGAAGCAAGTGAAAATTTGCAGCAGCTTGAGCTACCACTGCACGGGCCGTTTGCAGATGCAGTCACACTTTCGAGACCAGGTGGCACCCTGGGTACGCCAGTGGCTGCCATCTTGGTGCTGTCGTCACCTGGGTTGCTTCACATGTATGATGGTGCCGGCATTGTCTCTCACTTCTTTACTCCTTCAGCTGAAGATACTGTGAATCAAGCCTATGTGCAGCCACTTCTTTGGCAATCACCCCTGCAACATGTCGTCTTTTCCAACGTGTTCATGGTGTCACCAAACTCATTATCAGCCAGAGTACTACTTCAGGTGATGATTGAATCCACTATATTATGTTTAGGGTTGTTTATTATTATATATGTGCAATCTCGATGGTGAATTATGTGTCTTTACTGATTCAATTCAAAGATCTGGTCAATTCTGGTATCTGTTCAAATATTTTAGTTGTTGATTGAATTTGCATAATCTTTATTAAAATTAGTCGACTTCTACATTAACAGACTGGATGCCAATGTGTCACTTGCTGACAATCAAGGCCTCTGCTGACACGGCATTTATGATTTACAGTTAAGCCCAGGGACGAAGGATCCCTTACCTACGCTAGCTTGTGGAACGAAATGGCCTATTTCTGGAGGAACTCAGATGAGTCCAGGGTCTCCTTCCAATGACAGTGTGAAGCAAAAACATTTCCTTGTAACAGGGCGCAAGCGTGGTGGTGTTCAAGTTTGGGATGCTTCTTCGGTTCAGTTGTTGTGCACTGTGAATGCTCAGGTGAATGTTCCATAAACCTATATTGAAATTACTATTAACGATTGCAGTTTCTTTGATGTCAATATCTAGAGCATATCCTACTTCTCCTTGTCAAACGTATTTGGTGCTACTCACATTACAGAGTGCTGACTGAGAATTGTGTTCTTGCAGACGAATGGGGGTTCAGCCCCTGTCTCAGCTGTGCTCTTGAATGAACAATCTGGTCTTTTGGCATATGGTGACCAAGAGGGAAAGGTACCATCTTCTAAGCATACCTGAGAGTTCCCAGCAGCAATTTATATTCGTTCTTTTACGGTAATTTATAAAAACCTTAGATAATGTGGCATTTTCACAGGTGTACCTGTTTAAACTCAGTTCTGAAGCGCAAGAGGTGTCGTGCAAGATCATAAATGACTCTTCTGCTTGCTCTGGTCAGTGATCTCTACTCTGTTTACAATTTGAGGTTTAGAGTGTTTAGTGAAGATATTCTTTCATGTGCCTGTAGGTTTGGATTTCTGTTATTTGGATCTTGGCTTTCGTAGCACAGTTGTACATGCTCTTATTTTTCGTCTTCTCGTTGTTGTAGGAGAGATTGTGAACATGCCAGCTGGCTACCAGTGCATTCTTGAACTAAGTCTGCATAAAGCTGCCATCACCAGTATTGCTATTTCCAGCGATTCAGATCGCCTTGCAGTTGGCGATAAAAGTGGAAAGGTATATGAAATGTTCTAACTCGCTCTTTATTTCAAACGATAATCACTTCTTTTTAGTCAGTTTGTAATTGTGTTTTGATCATGAAGCTCTAGTAGGTCAGTGTAGCATGGAACAGGGTTTTCATCAGAGTTCGACTCTTTTAGGATCTTTTGGACATCATCCTACAGAGAATCCTATCCATCATTCATGAAGAGGTCTCTACATGGAGGCTTCGTAATGTATCTTGGAGAGGCCTATCTCTCTATGTATCATGGGGAAGGTTCTCTTTTTGATGCTGTCTAAAACTTCCTGAGCTATAGGTTTGCTGAAAACCTTGTCATGTTGTTCAGAAGATCGATGTGGCACTATTTCTGGTTCATGGGGAGCACGTCAGTGCAATTCATGAAAGGAGTTTAGTTACGTGCACATCGTGATGAATATTTTTTTGTCTGGTGATGTCTGTAGATATCGATTTTGGATCCAGAAAACCTCTTGCTTTTATTCTCTGGCTGTTGGCCTGGCAACTCGTCAGGCATCGCTGGCCTGAAATTTTCGGTTACTCAACCAATCAAAGAAGATGAAGCTGTTGGGTCCTCTGAAGCGGAGGATCCAAATTCTGAACTACGGAAGCCTACTGCGAGTCCTATCATGGTGCTATACGCAGTGAATGACGAAGCTACCGTCGCTGTCCTTGACGGGGCTACTGGCGAGTGTTTTGGTCCAGGGCCGAGGCAGCCTAAAGTACCTTCACAAACGCTGTGCATTGATGTTCTAGGTGAGCAATTTTTGGCAGAACTTCGTTCACAGTACCCCTTTATCATGTTGCTCTCCGCTTTTCCAGTTTATGAAGGGTTGGGCCTTACTTACCTTTGCATTACTATTGTATGAAATTAATGTCCCAAAGTTCTTAACCCAAGTGCTCAAACTAGGAATAGAAATTTCACTTTTGGAAGCTACTTGTCGATCATAGTAACTTCCAAAACGTCTTTCTATTGGTCATAGTATAGGACATGTATTCTTCATTCTATAAGTACATTTCTTTACCTCTCTTGACGCTTCCAAAATGATTGATTTCAACTCCTATAGATATGGAAGCAGCCATTTTTGGCCATTTGTGAGTTAGGGGTTATGGTAATGTTTGGCGATGTTTTGGTACTGATTTATTGTGATCTGAAGCTGAAAGTTCCATGACTTGTATAATATTTAGATCTTGGTGTATGTGTCGTCGGTGTGCATTATCTTTATCCGAAATAATGGACTGTTTCCTGCAATTCTGAGTATAATGTATAATTGGCTGCTTCAGACGTTTCTACGAGACCATCTGTCGATGGAGTTGCAGGTCCAGATCCAAGTGCAGAGTCATCAGAAGCACCGCAAACAAGATCCTGCCTATTTTTGTGTACACAAGATTGGATCCAACTTGTCTCTACACCCTCTCAGGCGAGCAATTCTTTTCGGCTCATTCTTTTTCTTCAATTTTTTGAGCTCCTGGTGCGAGACTTTTGTGATCTTATGGGTGCAAGTAAATACTTCTTTGCCCATCCTTTATTTCAACTTGTTGGCATGCTGTGGATATTGAAGAATTCATCTTCACAAGGATTCAGTGGTTGTGCTCATGGTGAACAGAGCATTGGAGATACTTTGCTAGAAGCAAAATTGGAGCACTCCTGTTGTTGGGCCTCCACATTTGAAGACCCTTCTACGCACACTTTTGGCGCGATTCTGCTGTACCAGTCCGGTCACCTCGAAATACGGTAAAACTTGTTTAATGATACTGTTTGATAAATTTGTGATAGGATGATGTCATAAATTTTTGGAGAGTTTGAAATTATGACAAATTTCAGAAAGTGCGTGGTATCAAATTTGTCCTATGTATAGGTAATTCTGAAGGTAATTCTGTTATCAACCTGTTCATGAGTTGATGCTTTCTTCGGTGCAGGTCGCTTCCTGATCTACGAATCGTGACGGAAACCACATTGACCCAGTGCCTACATTGGCAGCTTGAGCTTAGTTCCAGTTTCTTGACGACACTTAGTTCTGCTTCTGATGGACGTATAACTATGGTACACTCTGTTCGTTCTTTTTGCGTGGCCTCCTTTTGATTTGAGATTTGGACCCAGAGATTTGTTGTATACTTGATTAGCCTCTGAGATACTGAGTATAAGTTCTCATCCATATGTAATGTTATGGCTGCAGATAAGCGAAGAAAAAGAGCTCATTCACCTGTCGGTGCTTGCAGAAGATAATGACTTGAGGTACTACAGAGTTACTTAATTTGTTTAGTCCCTTGACACTTGCACTTATATCTTACTGATTTGTGAATGAACAACTATGCTGAGTACATAATATTTTCTGGTGTTAGCTAGAAAATCAGACGCAAGAATGTCGTTTACCATTCGCTACTTTGCTGTAAACTTTTCACTTGCCAGGAAATTTATTGCTAATAATTGACCTCGTCATACCGTTGGCCCTTCAATGTTCCCCTCTTAGTGCACCGGAATCTTCACCGCGACTTTATGACAAGGACCTGGGAGCTGCAGCTGAGGCTGCTATGAAATACGCCACCTCTTTGCCACGAAAGAAGGTACGAGTGACATCCTTCCGTTTGTTTGTGACATGCCTATGCATAAGAGAGTGGGTAAAAGTGACCATCTTTTGTGTAATTACAAGCTTGGAAGCATCTTTTTCTTTGGTGTGATGATAGATCTTCGCTGATAAATTTGATCAGCTAGGGTAAACAGTTTTTTTCAGTAAAAATTGACTGTACTCTTTTGGGGACTAGTCTAGGGCAATTTTTGGAAATTGGATTTCTTGTCCCCAGTTTTGTGTCCAACAATAACAAATTTTGATGATGTTGCAGTCAGGGCCAAAACAAGGATTGTTGGGGGTTATTAAGAGCGCACTCGAACAAGAATCTGCTGTTCATCCTGCATCGGAGCTGCCCAAACTTTTTTCAACTCAACCTTTTACGGTCCCTAAAATATCTAAAACAGACTCTTTGGGCCTGGACATCGATCAAGAGATTGGTAGGCCATTCGTGATGAAAATTGTTTTTTCTTATTCTTTTGAAGTAATTAGTTTTGAGATGATCCCAGTATAGGACATTTGGGTATCCGTCTTTGTGTTGATTATAGGTGAGATTTCACAAGCTTTATGTTTTGATTCTGTTTATGGTATTGTCTTCCTGTGCTGAACGCAGATGATATTATAATCGATCTTGATGACATGGATGTAAATTCTTCACCGACGGCTTCTGGAGAGCCCAGTAGCCGTAAGATTGTTCTTCATAGAGTTACAAACAGCCCGAAGGGTATGCGTCGTTCACCCTGCGTGAAAGACTTTGTAGTTTCCCAGTTTTTGCCAGTTTTTACCTCGCGTGATTGATATGAAGCAATTTCATTTAGCAGCCATGGTTAATCCTGCGAAAAGCGTCTAAACCCCCTCTGAACTTCGACTCCCTAGATTTCTGCTGGACTTGGTTTTCCTAATTTTTGCCTTCAGCATCCTGGAGTGATCAAGTTGAATCTGTACTCGATGTTTCTGTCCATTTAATAGGAACCGGAGAAAGAGGACTGATTGTGTCTGTGTTGACCGTGTGCTTTGTAACCAGGAAAAGAAGTGATCAGCGAAGAAACCACCAGAGCCCAACTATTCGGAGATGATGGCAAACCAAGACAGCGCACGGCAGATGAAATCAAAGCTGCCTATGGTCATGCCCCCAAGGCTGTGGTAAGCTTAATTTCATTCCTGATTTTTCCAATACCCATATCACTAATAGAAAACCCACCCCTACGAGGTATTTTAGAAAACTTATCCACGTTATATTTGGCAATGTTTGCATTAGAAACTGCTTTAAAGTGGCGTTGCAATTGGCGGGTTCAATGCGGCTAAGTTTTGTAGAACACCTCTGAGGGAGTTTCCTTAATGGATGTAATAGTATTTGCTCATATGTCTGTACATCCACTACATTACCCAACTTATTGCTCAAGGATGGGCTGCTTGGTGCAGGATGCTGCAAGTGCTGCTGCAATGGCTAGGGATAAACTTATGGAACGAGGCGAAAAGCTTCAGGTAAAACTTTCCCAACTTCCAAGCAAGCCTGTTGCATTCTTCCCTTTTTCGTTGAACCGTGTGTTATGCAGTGGTCGACATTCTCCATGACAGTTTTGTGCTTATGCTTCCAGTTATATCTCTGCCCACATTCTTTTTAGCCTTTTCTTTTTGAAACAAGGTTTCCAGTACTATCAGACTTTCATGAATGTTGTCTAAAAGTTCTTGTCACAGTCTAATTGTACTGATCAAAGGCACCCTTTTGACTGAAACCTTATAAACTTGCGTTGTGGTTTATTTACTTACCACTCCCTCATATCCCATACTGTTGGAATGCAGTCCCTAAATGACAAGACAGAGGAAATGCAAGCTGGAGCAGAAAACTTTGCATCAATAGCTGAACAACTCGCCAAGAAATATGAGAGAAGGAAATGGTGGGAATTTTAATCACCACCACATGATATGGCAGCAAAAAAGCTTGCCATTATTTTTATTCTTTTAAAACTTAAGTAGCTAGATGTAAATTGATTACAGGAAGGTCGATTGCAAGAATGTTTGCAACAATTGCAGGAATCAGTACCTTGGAGTATCCGCATTGTACAAAGTGCCGCTAGTGCTTTCTGATTCCCTTGAACAAAGCGTAAACTATTTTTCGGTTCGCATTATTGTGATGCCACCCTCGGTTTCCTCTATCAAGTCTGTCGAGGTCTTTGTAATGTGCGGTATTGTACTGTACTGTTCTTATGGTCATGCTTGGCGACAGGTAATGAAATATTGGACTCATTATTATTCTGAAAGCAACAATATCGAAAGAACAAGTGCTGGAGATTGTAAGCTCTGCCTTATTAGCCTAATATTTTCATGTTGCGGCAGGAGTTATCATGAAATAACAAGTTCAGGGTGTGCTCTAATGCAATAACATTTTGTAGATTTGCAGGCACGATTGGGAAGTATCAGAATGGAAAGCTAAATTTACCGAAGCTCTATTGATTAAAGGCTCCTGAACGAAGGCTGCAAATAGATTAAATATTATTACAATTGACTGATGCTGAGTATGGGCTCAGAATTCAAAGTTGTCTCTTAACCCCTCATGTCCGAAGGGGACAAAAAGTGTCCTCACATTGTAACAGTCCAGTTCGAAATGCTCTAACTTTTGCATCTGATTTCCAAACTTAATAAAACTCATTATAAAGTTGAGCATATTAGTCTAGTTCGTGTGGTGAAATTTTCAGATCAATCCAAGACGAATTGAGTTTGTGAAAGCCATTCAAAGAGTCGACAGGTTCAATTTGAGTTCAGCACACTGCATTCTCATGGCTGCAACTGCAACTTTGGGGGCTTGTATCTTTTTCATCAAATGTTCATTTTCAATAAAATTTGTTGTGTTTTGTTTCCCTTAAGGTTTAGTTATTGTGGTAAAAATTTCATGTCAATCCAAGCTATTTTGAATGTTTGAATGTTTGAGAGCAATTCAAAGTTCAATATCCAGAATATCGAGACATTTTTGCTTTGTAGTGAACTTTGGTGGCTCATAACTTCTTCATACATGGTCCGTTTTCAATAATTTTTGTTGTAAAAGTTTTGCATACTAGTTTAGTCTAGTTTGTGTGGTTAAAATTTCATATTGAGAAGGTGAAGGTTGAGAAGCATTTTAGTAGGTGATCTTAGTACTAATTTCACTGTTTTTTAACATTTCAAATCCATTTTGCAAACACAATGAGTCATTTGAATGATATTTTGTTTTCACCAAAGTGTTTATATTCTGGTTTTGAATCACTTGGTAGTTTAAAGTTTTTTCAATTGAGTAGGTTTTGAAATCAAATTTCACCTCCAAATGAAAATTTCAGCACCTTTTCCTAACACTAAAACATTATAATCTTTCAATCTCTATGGTCAAATGACCCCAAATTTGTTCCACACCATCTACAACATGCACACAACAAGATTGTACGGTTGAGATTTTCATACCTTACTGAAATTTAGACTTTAAACACTTGCAAAAGTAGGATGCTTAACTTTAAACACTTGCAAAAGTAGGATGTTTTTAAGCATATTTGGACCTTAGGCGATGAAGGATTAAATGTCAAGAATGGATGGTATAGTAGAACTTTCATGAAGTAATAACCCTGAGATAGTAGAACTTTCATGAGATATAAAACTTTCATGAAGTAATAACCCTGGGACAGTAGAACTTTCATGAGATAATAACCCTGGGACCAGAGGAGATTGTTATTAATTTATCGAGGCGTTGCAGCATTAATGATGTTTGATGATTTTTGGAATTCCACTTCACTAGAGCAACATCAGGATTCCAAATTCAATGAAAGTTTTTTTGTTTTTTTTAAATTATTTTATACATCTTTAATGTGTTCAAGTTTGGATTGAAGGAATAATATTACTTTAAAAAGGTTATTGAATTACAAAAGTTCACTTTATAGAAATTCTATTGTATCACAAATGTAAAAATTGTATGAAGCATGTGGAGTTGCAGTCCATCTGCCTAAAATTGAATCAATCCATTATAATTCTCTAAAACCCTACCTACATTGAACAAATCCAAGCATTCATCATGTCCAATACTTTTATATCTCTCACTCACTAATCAATCACTACTAATCTTAGCTGCATTAGATTTTGTTTTATGACCATCCACATATAAACAAAGATTGGATTTGAGTCACTCAACATCGATTATGGCCATAAATGTACACAATCAATTTCATATATTGATGTGGCATGGGGTCATTTGAGGGGATTCACCAATTGGCATCACAAAACTCACTACTTGAAGATATATAGAGATCTCTAAACCTTTGTTCTTCTTCCATTGCTTGAAATTGCAAAATTGAATACACATAAGGAATTCTCAAGAAGCTTAAAACTCTTTCAATTCTCCAATCCTCAAATTTCTATATCTCAACAAAAGATCCAATTTTCTAACCAATCTAGCAATTTCATTCAAGATTTTGTTTTTATTTGAAGTTTTCTGGAGATTTTCCGCCCTTCTAATACCAATTTGTTCTAAGGGTTTGGTGATGGCTGTATTACTTTGGTGCGAATGGCTAACAAATCACAAAAAAAAAAACATGATGATCCTCACCTTCCAATCTAAAACACAACACTTCCTTAGCATGTTTCTCCCAAATACCTCCCTCATCATGGATTTGTGTTTTACACTTTACATCCTAAACTATCCAAATTTCTGAAAATATCCCCAAATCCCTGATTTAACTATATTGATGTTAATTAAAAAAAAACTACTTCCTATCTTCACTTCTAACTAGTGCGCTTTGTGTCGTTCAGTATAATAAAATAAAAATAAAAATAATTTTCTAATTTTTTAATTCATAATTTTTTTGAAATTCAATACTTTTTCTACATTGATTTAGAATGCCATGAAATAAAGTCTGTGCCATACGATTCTAAAGATTTCATTGTAAAAAATAAAACAAACAAACAAACAAAATAAACAACTTCATTTCACTCCTAAGTTCCCAAGCCTTTCTAAGTGTATTTTTCCTATGAAAAAAGGACATGGACTTATAGTTATTTTCAATGAAGTAAGTTTTTTTTGTTTAAAAAAAAATCTAGAAGTATAGATATTTAATGACCTTGCTTATTAGTATGCATATCTATTTTTTAGTGTGAAATTGTGTAGGAGTTGTGAGTTTATAACAAGAAAAATCTATGTATCTTATTTTTAGTACATTTGCATGCAAGAGTTCTTTGGGATTGAAAGTGACATGGAGTCATGAGCAACTAGACATTGTGTTAGCACAATAAGATGCACTTCCAAAAACCTTAAGTTCAAATGAAAAAATATTAAACTCATCACACAATCCACCTTGCAATTTAAAAAAAAAAGTAGGAATCACATCTAAATCCAAATCAACACTTGCATGTTTAAATTTTGAACAATGAAAATTATAAAAATCACTTTACTCTTTCCATTGGGACCATTTTTAAAGCAAATGGACTAAAAGTACAATTTTTTAGATCTCAAATCAAGTGAAATTTGTAAGCTTTTCTCAAAGTTGAGAAATCAAGTAAAATTCATAAGCTTTACTCTTCCATTAATGACCTTTATCTTTTTTAGTAAAAAATAAAAAAAATTCAATAGTTAATCTAGTGAATAAATTTCTTTTAAATGGTCAAAAGAATTTAATTGTCCACACAAAAACAAGGTGATTTTTGTTGATTTCTGTTGATTTCAACAAATTTCTGTCAAAAAATGACCAAATCAACGCGACCGAATCGACTGAAATTGCTGAAATTTCTAGTAGTGTCAACATGCACATCAAATACAAAAATACAAAAAAAATAATAGTAGGCTGCAATGTTTGTGATAACCAAAACTGTTTATAAAATTCATGCATTGCAAAGTACAATAACAATACAATGAATCTATACTTCCAAAATACGCCCACTTTCTCATAGGTTATCTAAGACAATCCTTTGGCTTCTCGTCCATCTTTCTTCCAATTGCTACAATTCTTTTCAACTCTTAAAGACCCGAGATCTACCATCGATACAACTCTATAACCTCAATTATTCAAACAACTTGACCTACGAACTTCTTGGGCACTTGGATCCGTTGCATTAGCATCTCAAATGACAACATCATCATCCTTAGGTGTCTCGTCATGGGCATCTTCGTTGCTATCATATTCATCTTCTGCTTTACCACTGTCTGTGGTCCAATGTCCTTCAACTTCCGAGTTTTCATTTCGAAGTTCTACAATAGTTTGACCTTGACTACGTTTGAGCTTCAACCTCTTATGTCGTTGTGCGTGGGGATCTTCTGCATCTAAATTTATAGTGGGCACACCTGGAATTGTAATTGTTGGAACAACAAATGCCGGGGTTGACCCACTAGGTCCTGGTACGTATGTACTTAGGAATGGTTCTACCACCCTATTTGGATCTCTTGCCCCAATTCCGAGAAGTGGACGATTAATAGGCCTTGATGATGATGCTTCTCTAATTTATTGACCTTCTGTTCATCCACGGCCTCTAGCCCTTCCATGGCCTTGTTGATATTGCCCTACTTCATGACGAACAGGGGGCCGAGGAGCTATAGGTGGTCTACCCCCAGTAGTACCACGTGAAATGCTTTGAGAAGTCAAATGAACATTCCCCACTGAGCCTAACCCTTTTTGAGAAGGTCTTCGGATGGCATTGGAAGTTGTTATTGAAGATGGGTCTACGGAATGTGGCGTTTGTATACCTTGGTTTGAAATAGCAAGATGGCCCGCAATTGGAGCAGGTACACGGGCAAGGTCTTCTGTAGGGTCCACAAATGCAAAAACATCATCAGGGTCCACACGCTCTGGATCAAAAGGCCTTCTCACAATACCATCCAGTTGATTTCTTGCAATAGGGCGTGCCACTCTTGCATTTCCAACGTTTCTGTCATGGTGTCCTTGAATAGTTCTAATGTTACGAGTTGATGGCCTCACTTCCGTAAGCCCTGTATTGCCATCTTGATTGTGAGAAGATCCTCCACAATTTGGATTTGCATTCCTCTCCCTATTTCCGTCGCCATCTTCATTTCCACCACCATTTCCATTTTCACCGCCATTTCCTAGAGGAAGGTTGTCATCATCGTCGTTGTTGTTATGGGAAATACCATCATCGACGTTATCGTCATTTGGATTGTCGGTCTCTAAAGAAGACGACAAAGCTTGGACTTCAGCATTCCCTTCATTTTGAGGAAGTGGAGGTGAAGGATGGCGACTTGAATTGGGTGGAATGGATGGCCCCCAAGGCCCCCAACGACCATGAAGGAGTTCTTCCTCTCCATCGTCATCATCTTCATAGTAGTTCCTCGCTTCCTCGAGGTAATCGGCTCCTCGCCTCCAAAGATCTGGGTTTGTCAGATACTCTTGAGGGTTTAGATTGGCTTCTCCATCAACCTCTTCTTCTTCCTCTGCTTGCATTGCGTCGAATTCCCGATTGCGTTCATTCACCGGGATTGGACCAAGGGCATCTGGATCGGAATCCTCCGTGTATATATTTGTATCATACCAACGAACTGGATCGGCTCTTGGTCATTACTGAAGTACATGGCTATTGGTATAAATATATACCAATGACTCTACCTTTTCGGGGGCTAATCGATTTCGGACCTTATTGTGAACAAATGAATAGTTACTCCAATTCCTTTCACAAGAGCTTGCGGAACATGTGAGGGATAAAAGACACACGGCAATTTTAGAAAGAGCCCGATCTCCAACCCTGTGCCACCATTGGTGGGGAAGCATTTGTGTCACACGGATGTTGGGTGTCTCAGCTGCACTATACGGTCCAGTATCCTCCTCAAATTGTGTTAATTCTACCAATACATCATCAAAATCCACACCCACTGAATCTGCCATCTTACGGATGACTTTGTACAATACACGTAGGGCAATTCCATCCACCCTGAGCACCACATTATTCAAGAGGTATGGATTCAAAAGGGCCGCAGCATAGTGTGTATCTTCAAAAGCCATCTCCCACCTTTCATTGAAAGATTCTTCCAAAGTGACTGCTATGTCATCACGTAAGCTAAAAGGTGGTTCTCTTAAAAAATACACGTGCCCTCGCAAATTGTGCATTACGAGCCACGCCCAACCCATGGCTGGTTCTCGTCCATCAAACACACGCAAAGCCTTCAATACATCTTCAGTCATGTACACATAATTCACACATCGTTGCCAGAAGGCCACATCTTGAATGGTGTTTCTGACATTACGTGCAGCGATAGCTGACTGCGGGCCATTTTATTCGTTCTGTAAGGTATCAAAGTAATTTAGAATACACGGGTGGTTATTCAACCGCTCCAAGACTGCTCTAAGTCTCACCAAGCGCTGCAACATGAAGAAATTACAAGCAAAGCGGGGTTCAGTAGGCACGACAAGTTGCAGATTCAAACTCAACTCATGGAAAATCGACATGGTCGCATGATGGTTTCGAATGTATTAGCACAATCTTTTTGCCCTGACAATCAAATCGGCAAATTCCTAGATTTTGGCCCAATCTTCCAACATGAGATCCAATGCATGTGCCATGCAGCCTTGCGCAAAAATGTGCGGGTATGTTCGAGTGATGTCTTGCAATGCCCCAAGTATGTTTATTGCATTATCTGTGCACACTTGTGTCATATATTTGGAACCCACCTTCTCAATGTACACTTTCATTTGGTCCGCTATGTAGTGCATGGTTTTCTTTTGTGAGGTAGTATCAATCGACCCCAAAAATACATCACCTGTAGGGCATGGCATCATTACATTCATGAGAGGCCTTCGATTGACATCATCCCAACCATCGCTGCATATCATCACTCCGTAGTGCTTCACAGCAAAACCAACCTTCTCTTCAATCTACTTCTCAATTTGCAACCTCCTCGGTTCAATTAAATTAGTCTTGAACTGATGGTAAGAAGGTGGACTATATTCAAACCTCGCCAATGAAGTTGCCCTCACAACCTCAAAGAAGGCTAGATGCCTTGCCACATTAATGGCACATTCACTTCATAGAAAAAACTTGCCCACTTCTCATCCAACTCCTTCCTCTTTGCAATGTTGAATGCATCCACCATGCGCTGCTAACGTAATGATCCAGATCTCGTAGAATTTGATGGAGCAAGGCTATTGGATGTTTGTAGGGTTTCATTTCCTTCTGAAACGTTTGCCCCTTCTTCCGCTCTTCCACCATTGACCCCACCCATCACCTCATTTTCTGTGGCTTCACTTGAACTTGTAAGTGAAGTTGTTCTAGATGGCGCACTTTGAATTGGTTCTCCTTCATACATGTCCCTAGAATCCATTCGTAGCGGGACAAAACCTGCACAATTGGCAAATCTATGGCGCACTGCATGAGGCATACTTCGACAAATTGACCTCTCCGATTTTGAGCCATATCTGAAATGTACAAAAGCATGCTCACGTTTGTAACTGAAGGTCCCAACATAAAAAACACAAGTCACCTTCGTCCCATTCTCCACAAAGTTTAGCCATGGTTCCCATTCCTTGGTCTGCTTCCTTTGACTTGCCATTGCGTTCAGCCGTTCACAAATAATTTCAAATGTCTTCCTCCTCCTTTGTATTGAAGTTAAAAAGACCAAAGATATAACGAACAAAGTATCAGTAACAACAATTAGCGCTAATCCACTGCTTGAACTGATTTTGACATCACTTCAGCAGCAAACTAGGGCCATCTGCCACCCAAGTAGACTCACAAGGAGCTCAAAATGAATTGAAGTCCAAGAGATAGAGGCCAGGTGACAAATGTGGGGAATGCTTGGTCTTCCTTTTCTATATATACTTAGGGAATGCAGGGGCGTAGACTTCATCGTTGTGTGTGCCAGTAGGGCACGGATGCACAATTTGAGAATTTGTGAAGGACGTTCACAATGCACACCTGAATTCCTGACATCAGGGCGGGTACAGGAAGGTAGGGCGCGGACTTCAAGGCGTGGACGTCATCATAGGGCGTGGACTCCAGAACAGGGCGCGGACTTCAGAACAGGGCGCAGACTCCAGGGCGTGAGAAATGGGGGTACGCACATAGGGATGCATTGAAAAGTAGGTTGACCTCCGGCATGGGATCCCTCCTTCTTCCTATTTAATGGTCTTGGAAAATGGTGTCCCTCCTTTTCATGGAGAAAGGTAAACATTAAATGCTGACACACCTTGTTTTAGATTCCTCATACTTGTGGGAAGAGAAGTTGGCAAAATTAAACATATGTTTTCACTGAATGGGCTGTGTTAGGGCGTGGATGCAGGGCGCGGACTCCTAAGCGAACAATTTACAGAGGCGGAGGAACTTGAGAGAGCGCAGCTGAATCACAGACTCCATGGCGTGGACTTCAAGTCAAGGTGCAGACTTGAAGTCAGGGCGTGGACTCCAGGGCGTGAACTTGAAGTCAGGGCGCGGACTCCAGGGCGTGGACTTGAAGTTAGGGCGTGGACTTCAAGTCAGGGCGCGGACTTCAAATCAAGGCGCGAACTCTAGGGCGCAGACTTGAAGTCATGATGCGGACTCCAGGGCATGGACTTGAAATCATGGCGTAGACTCCAGGGCGTGGACATGGTCATCCAGTATAGGAGGCATGACTTTGAAATGCGCTTGGGCTTGACATCCTTCAATCCGTCCTATTCTTGGAGCGGGTGAACCATTAATTTCAACCTCAACATCTTGTTTTGGACTCCGACAAGTCAATGAAAGCAAGAGACCAAATTAAGAGCTCCACGGACTAAGATTTGGAAGAAACTTTATGGAAGAGCATGTCCCATCGTTGTGGTGGAAAATGTTTCTCTTTACTTCTTCTAACACTTCAAACTACTTTGAACCAACATATACTTTAGGGTGTAAAACAAAGACTCTAAATTCTTTGATTTAGGAAATGGTTAGGACACTTTGAAGAAATATTTTGGAAATGTAGTGTACTAGATAAAAGGATAAAAGTGCATTGTGTTTAAAATGAAAGAAATAGTAGGGAGTTATCCAAATTCTAGGCCTTCGATACACCACTTGAATTTTTAATTCCATCATTCCCTTTCCTAATTTTCTAGGCTTCATTCCTTAAACTCTTCCATCCGAAGTCAATGCCATTTTTTATTTGTTCCATCATTCCCTTTCCTTTTTTTTCCATGAATTAGCAAAGGTCTCCCATCCGAACTCTATGCCATTCTTCTTGGGGTGGATCATTCCCTCTTTTTTTTTCTATAGATGCTTCATTCCTAAAACTCTCCCATGGCAACTTATACTTAATTTTTTTTTTTGTGGTTGAATAATTCTTTTTTCTATTTTGTCCCTAAAACTCTCCCATCCCAATTCATAGTTCATCTTTTTTTGTTGAATCATTCCCTTCTCTATTTTGTTTTTGCTTATTTCTTAAAATTCTCCCATCCCATTGATCCCAATTCCAAAATTCCCAACTCAAAGCCCTTATTTTATTTTTTCTTATTTCCTGAAGTTCTCCCGAAGCCATTAATTTATTTTTGCTTATTTTCCAAAGTTCTTCCACCCCAACTCAAAGCCATTATTTTTTTGTTCCATCATTCTCTTTCCTTTTTTTGTTTTTGCTTCATTCCTAAAACTCTTTCATCCCACCTCAAGGCCATTAATTTTTTTTGTAAATCATTCATTTTTTTTTTGTAAATCATTGATTAGCAAAATAGATCCATCTCAACCCAAGGCCATTTAATTTTTGTATTCCCTAAACCCATTCTTTATTTTTGGGCCTTGATTTGCAAGATTATTCTATCCCAACCAAATGCCATTCATTTTCTTGTATACCATTCCTTCCCAATTTTTGGCTTTTATCCATCATTCCTTTGCCTATTTTGCAATTAAATACGTACCTATTTGACTATTTTCATCTCATTTTTCTTGGGTTCCATCATTCTTTATTTTCTTTGCATATATATATATATATATATATATATATATATATATATATATATATATATATATATATATATATATATATATATATATACATTAACAACATTTCAAAAGTGTTTTTTCCTAATAAATGATGTTTGTGGTCCTTTTCTAATTTTATTCATTGATTTGTGTTTGGGAATGAATTGTACTCCAATTCAATGACATTTAATTTCATGGTATAAATAATTTTAATATGTATGAAGTAGACAAGTCGTTCCAAATTGAGTACGTGCAAAAAAAGAACAAAGTCACTTTGGACAAAACCATTCAAAACAAAATCATATATATTTCATATGCATAGTGTAATACAAAGTAGGAAAGTATATAAGCCTATATAATGCTAGGAAAGTAAGTCTTCTACGAAAACCTAAGTTCACTAGCTAAAACATTCTAAACTGTACTCAGTCCATGTTCATTGGACTCTTGCATTGCCACTTGGTTTAGCCTCATTATCATGTGTCCCGGCGCAGATTGGAAGGGCTTCATCTGAGCCCAAACAAAGTCTACGAACTGCGGATTGAGTTCTCCTTGCTGGTCCGTCTTCCTCTAATATAGCCCTCAATATTTATGATTGTTTAAGGCTCTCAAGACATTGCAGAGTTCCTGGGCTATGCTGTTCCATCAAATAGTCCATCCCTTCATCTCGAAAGGTTTCTCTCTACTTTGACTCTGATAGTAGTGCAAGTTCAGCTGGGTCTAGCATGTCAATATCTCCCCCGATACGCATACCTTGGTCATCAGTAATGCGACATCCATCAACGCCCCACAACCATTCACGAGGATGAGGGTCAAATTGGAAGTATTGTCCAACCTCATTCCAATGCCCATTGAAGCATTGGAAAAAGAAATTCCGTCGTCCTTGGCTAAAGTTGTCCTTTAGTGGAACCAAGTGGTGGCACACCTCGACAATTTTAGATAGATCTGTTTCCCAACCCCATTCGGTACAAAGTTGTTGTTTTCCCAACGAATGGATGTCCAGTTTCCAGCTCCATACCAAGTTTGTTCCCCACTTCGACGAATGATCAGGCGCATTTTCTTCATTATATTCCCAATACGGTGGCATGTAGGGAACTAATCCAAACAACTCATACAAGCGCTCATGGAAAGGAGCCTTGCACAATAAACAACGTCGGTGAACAATCATCGAGCTAATTAGGCAGAATGGATGGTACAAATGTTCGCACGTGCCTAGGTGCATTCCACCTTCCGGGCCAAATGGATTAAGGCAAATGGGACATGTAGTTCCATCATGCACAAAAGTTGAAGGGTTTGGCCACAGTAGTAATGGATTGCCCTGATGGTCGACGGCAGTGCCAACTTGATTCTTGAATTCCCAACCATGTTTGGACCAATCGATGGTTGTTGATTGACCAGTACTGTCGATGGTCGCCATTTCATCCATGTTGAAATGATCATCCACTAGAGCCCACGATGTCAATCCAAAAACCTTCTCCTGATTGTGTGTGCCGTAATTGTGGTCAATTTTTTTGAATTCTTCCACCATTTGCCTAGTCCTGTCAACACTGAAGACGCATGCAATCTTCCATTGATAATAGTGCTCCATCAATGCATGCAATTGATTTTTCAATCTCAAATTCTTTGCAAGCACGTCCGTCAGTTGGGTGCTTTGATCAACAAGCATTGCTGCAACTTCATTTGTGGGTAATTCTCCGAAGGACAATGAATCATCTTGAGTATTCATTGTTGCACCAACTTCTGCATATTCTAATGGAATTTGAGAAGTATTCAAAGGCCCTTGTGCTTCCCCTCGTGGATCTTGACCAGCATTGGCCATTATTGCTGTCTGGAGAGCGTGTCAAAGTGCCTCTATGTCACGTTGTTGTTGATTGATGATGTTGTCCTTCTCTTGGATTTTTTCCCTCAATTTGTTAACATCATTATACAAAGAACGCAATTCCACATTCTTGTCATTCACTTCGGTCAGCAAACTTTGGATTCGGTTTGCAGCAGCTGTAACATGGACAACTCCTACTACTGGTTCGTTCGTAGGTGGCACCTGTTCCTCCACAACATTTTCAGGTAAAACCTCAGCAGTTGCACGCGCAGCCCTTCTCCTTTTAGCACGTTGTTGTTGTGTTCTATGGCTGACTGGAACTACCACAAGAGATCCATCAGAGTTGCTGTTCGTAGATGAGTCCGGAGTCTCATATGTTGGTAGTGGTTGAACTTGTGTAGTTGTTTTCTCTAGACCACCTTCCGGGTATCTTTTTACCCCCCTTGGAATGAATCCATTTGTTGGGGTAGGAATATTAATATCTTTTTTTATTGTCTTCAAAGTTGACCAATCCACTCTCTTGTTCAACTTCACCTTCGCATGAACCCCTTGTGCAATGAAAAGATGCACTTCATTGCGCGGGACGGTCGCGACATCATACAACACTTGGACCACCTCAATACATCGGGTCGTGAACTCCTCATCAAGGCAATGTTTCAAATTTGCCTTGTGGAAGCGTCTGTGGAAGTTGTGGCGCTCTTCTGGGAAGACCTTGTCAATGTGGCACCACTCGATGTAATTGACGCAGTCATCAAAGGTCTATGGATCAGGCACGTCCTCCCACCCCTTGAATGCAAGCTTGGCAGGGTTACGTAGAACATGCAGTCGCTTACGATGTTTATTTCCTAGTCGAAGTTGGGTCTTGTCTCGTTCCTCCTTGGTCATTCTTGGTGGCGTAGCCATTTTTGCAAAAAAAATCGAAAACCTCCCACGTGGCAATCAAAAGGACCCCGCACAACACTCACAACTAACTCAATAAAGAGATGGAAGGCTGAGAGTATGTAGGGCGGGGACGAATGGGGTGGGGACGACTTTATATAGCGGGAGGTGGGGGACGCCAGGGCACGGACGCCATCGATGCAGGGGCACGGACGTCAAACCAGGGCGTGGACGCCATCGATGTGGAGGTGCGGACGTAAAGTCAGGGCGTGGACGCCACGTGCCAGGGCGCAGACATCATCGCGGTTGGGGTGCAAACGTGTGGGAACGGGGCGGAAACATGAAATGATGGGGCGGGGACATGAAGAGATGGGGTGTGGATGTGAGGGAGGGGGACTATATAAAGCGAGTCCCCGCCCTCGTTTTTTTGCCAAGTCCGCACCCTATGCCTCACACGCTAGTTCTAACGGCCTATGCGAGTGAGTTTGGTGGGTGGTGGGCTTGGCCTGCATATGTGACCCGGTTTTTTAAAATTTTTTTTGAACTTCCAGCAAAGGGGAGAGATACGGAGACCCATCGTATAAAATATTCTTCATTATGACAGGGGAAGGGAGTGGATTGGCGGAGAAACGTCCCATGTTCATAGATTTGGATGATGTCGGTGAGATGGTAATTCCATCCATGAATACATTGATGGCCTCAAGTTCATCGAATCCTTCCTCATCGGGCCAAAAGAAGCGCAAGAAAGCACCCAATCCCCATATGCCTCCACACGAATTCATAGTTGAAGGGAGAGCAATAGTTGTGGTGTTCTACACTCGTCGAAGTACAACTATATTGACTAGGGAGTATGTAGCGCACAACGAAGAAGGATACCACAAACTGATGAGGGACTTGCAAAGGGAGCTGGAGTCCAAATTTGAATCATCAGAGAAATTCAACAATTTCTCTGATTATTGGTTGCACCAAGACTGGCTGAATAAACAGGTGGTTGCCTTCACAACCAATATAGTGTCAAATTAGTGTTACCACACAGGGAAGAAAGAAGATGGTAGCGATTGGGACACACAAAATAAAGAGGTGGTTGCAAAGTTGAAAATCATTCAAAACTTTGCTCAACAATTTTCTTCATCACGTAAGAAAAAACAAGCACCATAGAAAGCAACAATTGAAGATGCCATAACGGCTCATTGTATGAGTGGAACATTCAAGTGGCTTGAAAGTATAGTGAAAGTCATCCCCATGCCGGACCATAGTGCGGTTGGTTAATATGGGACCGTGAGGAAGGTGATGCTTACAAAACTTGAGAGCATTCCTAGTTGGATATTTTTTGCTGGGAAAAGCTTGAAAACCACAAATGAAAAGGAGAAGCGCCAAGGAATCATCAATGAGGCGGGAGGGTGTTCAGTGATACATCTTGGCATCATTCGAATTGCGTACATCCACCCTAAAACGATGGAAGGCTATACCCTATGGTAGAATGGAGGATCTCTAATTTCTTTCTTATCCAAGTACAATTCGAAAGTAAATGAATCAGTGGATGTGGATGACATTGAGCGTGAACACGGTACGCTGCTGACAAAAGAAGAGCTTGCATGGGTTGCAACTTACCGAAGGAACCGAGTGAACTTGGCACTCTCCTTGCTTGTCATTGTGGGAAAATGCCACGATGCGCAGTACATGCACAACGACATAACTCCATCCAATGTTTTGCTCCATTTTGATAATTGGAAAGAGCACAGGGTGTACATAGGGATATGTGATTGGGGACTTTCGAGCCGAGTTGTAGAGAAGGAGCCATCAAGGTATGGCTTTCCCAACATGGAGACCCTAGCGAAGGAAAAGAAAAAGCAAAAGTTTGCAGCCCCTGAGTTGTTTTATGTATACGGAGAGCAAGGTTCAGCTAATTCAATTGAGGTCATGCAGAAAACGCATTTGTACTCCATGGCAGCTGATGCATATGTGGTGGGATGGATAGCAGCTGTAATTTGGCAAGAGGAGTGGGACCCCAAATACTTTACAACGAAGAATCCAGAGCAATATATGAACCTCATGATCAAATTGAGAAGCCTCATGAAAGATGATGTGAGTGAAAGGGCGACAGTGCAAGATGTTTTGGACACATTGAAGAAGGCCCCCCACTGTTGGACTATGCCAGATTGTTGTTATCGTACATAATATTTAGTTTTTTAAATTTTTGTAGTTTACCATATAGTTCAGGCATAGAAGGTAAACCATCCTCATAGAGGACCATGTGTATATACTAGGCAATTGCAAAACATCTCAAATATATATATAATTGAATGTATTCTCTACTCAAAATGTCATAATATATTAATATGCCATATCATTGTTCTTTCTCATTGCATTTTTATTTTTTATGAATTCTATGAGTTGATGGTAAAACCTCTACAAAAATAGTGAATGTAGTAGTTTGGTATAAAAATACATACACTGTATTTTTTCAATAGGTCTATATTTTTTGGGTTTTTTTTTGAACAAATGGAAAAAACAATGCATTAAAAAAACAGGTCTATGTTCTAGAAGTTAATGAAGCCCTCCCTCCAAAAGAAAGTAATTGATCCACCAAAAAAAAGAATGACATTGAAGTAAATTGGAATAATTTTAGTAATGAAAAAAATAAATAAAAGGACAGAGAATGATGGAACAAAAAATAAGAATAATGGCTTTGAGTTCAAATGGAATAACTTTAGTGAATTAGAAAAATAAAATAGGGAAGGGAAAGATTGAACAAATAAAGCAGAACTATGAGTTCGAATAAAATAGTCTTCCTAATTAATGAACCAAAACAAAATAGAAATTGGAATGTTAGAACATGAAAATTGTCCATTTCTTTCAAAAAAAAATGTTCGAAAAGAAAAGAATAACTATGAGTTGGGATGGGAGAGTTTTAGGAATGAAGCAAAAAAAAAAAGAGAGAATGATCCGAACCGAAAAGAATGTCATAGAGTTGGGATGGGAAGAGCTTTGTTCATTAATGGAAAAAAAATAGGAAAGGAAATGATGGAACAAATACAAAATGGATTGGGCTTGGGTTGGAACAATTTTGTGAGAGAGAGAAGCCCACAAAAAATAGTATGTCAAAGTGATTTCAACTAACAACCCCAAAAAATTACCATTTAGTTCAAATAGAGTTGGGATACCACAAAAAATAAATGGAATTCACTTGGAATGAAAGAGTTTTGCTATGGAGCAAAAAATGAAAGGAATGGGAATGATCAACGAAAAAGAAATGGCCTCGGCTTGGGATGGAACAATTTTGCTAATCATGGAAAATAAAATAGGAAAAAAAGTCATTCCACCCTACACAAGTGGCATTGAATTCAAATAAAAGACTTATGGTAATGATGGCAAAAAAATAGGAAAGAGAATGATTCCGCCCAAAAAATAATGGCAGTCACTTGGAATGGAAGTGTGCTTTAAAAATCAATGTCCAAAAGGGGAGATGGGGTGACCAAAGCTTTTGAAAAGCATACCAATTTATTTTAGGGTGGCCAATTATTTTGAAGGAGTTATATAATCTAACATTAAAAGAAATATGAATGGTGGAGTGCTTTCGAATATGGAAATGCTTTGGGTATCAGTGTAATATAATGTAACATCCAAAAAATTTATGGAATGGTGGATTGGTGGAGTGATTTGGACGTGGAAGTGGTTTGGGTGTTACAAACTTATAATGAGGTAATTTAACACCCCGCAAAAATATGGAATGATGGATTGATTAGGATATGGAATTTATTTGGGTGTTACAGTGATATGATCTAACATTAAATAAAAATATGGACTGTTGTAGTGACTTGGAATATGGAATATGAAATGGAAATATGTGAAAGCATATTAATTTAGTATATTTATTACATCCCGTCCGCGCCCTAACGATGGCATCCGCACCCTGCATGTTCCAGAATCCACGTGGCCTATTTTTCTATTTTCATAAAGTCAACTTTGTGTTGACTGTATCGGACGGGTGAGCCCTCTAACGGACAGGCGAATCGGACGGACGGGCGAACCGGACGTTTGTCCATTATGACAACCAAACTTAACCCTAGGGGCTGTAGAGAATTTAGTTGTGCAACCGTTGGCCTTCACATTTCAAGTCATATTTAGGTGAAGCTTATCTTTGGAAGTTTTAGTTGGTGGATCCAAAACTATGTTTAGCATTGTGACTTTTGAGAGGCTGTGTGACCCGTGTAGGCAAAAACCTTAATTTATTCACTACCAAGCACCTAGTGCAAGTTGAACTGGAAAGCTCTTCGTTACTTAGAGCATCCCCACAGCAACACGCTGAAGCAACACTCTGAACCAAATCAATGGAGGACATCCCTCATAATTAGAAGATCAATGGTGTAGAACCTTTACAATGTTGCTTCATCGTGTTGTTGTGGGGATGTTGTTATATAGCAAATTGTGTTGTATTGGGATGAGTGCTCAAAAGGTGTTGTAAAATTATACTTGTTTATTGAGAAAAATAGAAGTTTTCACCCTCCCTCCTGAACTTGCTCTGTTTTTACTCAATTATGCTAAACATACTTATCATGAATTTACATGTTGTGTTATAACTACCGATTAGACTTGAAATGTTAGAAAGTATGTTGTGAAGGAGTGACTAGAAATGTATATATATGTATATATATGTGTATATATATATATATAAAAATAAAGAACCGGACTACCCAAGTTGGGAAACAAACTACATATTTCATAACTTTTGGTCATAACTTTTGATCCATATTTCCAAATGTCATAAAATTTAGCACACATGAAAGATATTCCTAGTCTACACCTTCTATTAAAGTTTGTCCTTTACAAATTAATTGTACACTATTTGTACATGTTGCTTTTCATAGCCTTCAACAATGTATAGACATTAGACAATGCACATTTTAGGAGGTGAGCTATTTTAGATCCTATGCCATTTCAACTTCAAATTTTCATAATTAATTCTACAAAGCTCCAAAAAATATGAAACAACTTGGATTAGATGTAATTTTACTTGTCTTTCAAGGAAAAATATTCCAAAACATTTCAAGACGTTTCACCTCCCCAAAATTTAATTCCAACCTTTAGATGGTTTATTTATGGACCTCCTACCTTGCATCTTGCAATTTTTTTATTTTTTTATTTTTTGTTTTAAACAAATGAAAAGGGATTCCATTGCAAAAGGTGCATCTTGTAGTTTAGCTTTTAATATGCAATTTGTGCATGTGCATCCAACCGGCCTCATAGCATCGCCACCCACTAATGCCAAAGGAGGCCAGCCCGAGCTAGGCTGTAGCCAGCTTCAAAAACTTCACCCACCACTTCCCAGGGAAAGCAATAAATGAGCCTAGCCATGCTCAAATAAGTGGTCAAATCCCCATCCTATCAGTTCAGTTCATCTCTTTTATTTTTGTTGTCTAACAATGTTTTTGGCTCTCTTTTTGAAAAATGTGATAACTATAGCAAGTCCCACCAATGAGAAGTCTTGACTTGTTTTCTTTTTCATCTTTTATTGAAACAAATGAATTAGAACTTGTCTTGCTAGGTTGTCTTCTTGGAAATCGGTGGCATGTTTGTGGGACGGAAGGATCCCGGGAGTTGCAAGGCACTGACCAACCCATTTCTCAGGTCACAATTCCCAAGAATGGGTGGCGATGCTCTCATAGAGCCCTCCCAGCCCAAAGAAGCACAAATTACTATAAGCAATTACAGTAAGGTAGTTTGCTCTAAAAGCAAGTGGCCTCTTCAAATCATCCCTATATTTAGATCTGAAAGGGATAATAGGTGGTCTTTAAATGGACCTCTCAAGCCATTGAAAGAATCAAGAAAAAAAAACATTATTTATTGCAAGAGCCAATCGTTGGCCTTCATTTACTAAAATCACTTTAGAAATTTCAAGTGGTCAGACTTTGGAAGACCTAAGGTCACAAATAGGTGCCTACAACAATTTTTTTTGAAAATTCATAAGTAATTCAAAAATGATTCAAAAAATATGAAACCACTTGTGTGACATTCCACATCCATTTTTCTTTTTCTATTCCACATCCATTTTTATTTTTCTGAAAAATGATCCAAAAATATTTCTATTCATAGAAACCTTGGAAAAAGGGGGACCGGGGCTTGGATGGTCACTTTAAGGCCATACTATCTTACAACACTATATGGTACAATACTACAGTCAAGTCCAATTCATTACAACATAGAGTATAATAGATAGATTTTGGAAGAGATAAATATCACTGCATCCTTATGCAATTGCACTCAAGTCTACAAAATTTCAACTTCCAAAAATCCTATCTCCATTTTTGGTGAATTTTGAAGTTAATTTTTATTGTTTTACAAAATATTTTATTGCAAGCAATTGGTGGTGAATTTTTAAAGTTTGATTGTGGATATATGTAGGGAGCATCCATACACACATCTTCTCCTAGGCAAGTTTCTCCAAAAAAGTTTTACAATTCCTTCTATAGAGTTTTAAGTGTTAGGATGACAATGTCCAAATGTTGTAAGAATAGATATTTCTTTGTTGTAATTAAATTTTTCTATTTGCCACTCATGTGTTAACTAATTTGGTACATTTAAGCATGATGGTACAATTACTTTGCCAAAATCTAATTCAAAATGTAGAGATATCTATTTCACAAAGTTTGGTCATATGACACTTCAATTGAGCCCTTACTGGGAGTTTATATTTTTCTTACTTAATGGGGTGTTTTTAATATGAAAAATGTGCATATGGATGTTTCCTACATATTTATGCAATCAAATTTTAAAAATTCATCACCAATTATTTTCAATAAAATATTATATAAAACCATAAAAATGGACTTCAAAAATTCACCAAAAATAAAATTTTGCTTTTTTTAGCTAAAATTTGGTAGGCTTTAATGGAATTGTATGAAAATTAAATGTAAATAATGCAAGATGAAAAATTCCAAATCTCTTCCACACTATATAAAGAAATGTGTATGGCAGAAATAGGCAATTCCTAAATGAACTAGACCTGACTGTATAGTACAGTGTTACAGGAGTTTTCCTTCTTAGGACCTTAACTATTTCTGACACGTATAGTGGTTAGCAAAAGTTTTTGGACAATAATGGCAATCCGGAACTAGCATTGACAATTGTTGACTTGGGTCTAGAGTAGCTGATTTTTTTAGCTAATTATGAGATTAGGGACAGGTGGAAGTCAAGAGAGTGTATGGGTGCTAAAAGTGAACCACCTACAAGTAAAGCAACCGGAAATGTGTCATCTACGAGTGTCCAGTTCAATATGCATAGAACTTGTGCATCCAAAAAATCTCAATAGAGAACCTCTACATATTGAAACTTCCTACATTTTGAAATTCAGAGAGCTTGAGAGAGATTAGAGTTCATTTGCTATGGCTTCCAAAAGGTCTCTTGATGAGTGAAAGTTGGTTCTTCAGATGCATGAGAGAGGGAATTTGTACTCTAAAATTTCAATAGTGTTAGGAATTTCTCAAAGCACCTGCTGTGATAAGTACAAAGGTTCACTGTGAGAGGTAATTTGAGAGATGCACATCCAAATGGAAGACCTCTAATTCTTAATGAACAAGCTTATCATGAGGTTGTAAGGCTATTACTTGATCCATCTAATGGTACAATTGCAATAGTGGGTAGAGAAATGCGATCTCAAGGATTGAATTTGAGTGATGACACAGTTAGGAGTCTTCAGAGGCAAGGATTGGAAGCACGTGTGAAGACTAAGAAGTCATTATTGATCAAAAGGCACATCAATATTCAGGGGCAAAGAAGTGCAGGCATGGAACTTGGTTGGATTGGAGTTATGTGTTTTTTTTAGATGAATCAAAATTCAATTTGTTTGGCTCAAGGTTCTATTTCCATTGTAAATAAACAACAAATTCACTTTTTGTATAAAGAATTGTACATCCATATCATGTTTTCCATTTTTGGTTAATTTTTTATTGATATTCTTGGTTATGAATGTTGTGCTACATGTTTGTTGCAACTATGTGATCTTATGTTAAATTTCTTATAATTTTATAATAACTTCTATAGGATTACTAGTTCATTTTGTAGAACAAGGTGTCTTGTCTGAAGACTTTTGCTAACCACTATATGTAGGCTTACACCTTGGAGCCAATGACTAGGCAGAACTAGTAGTTAGTGTATTGTGAATGGTGTATTAAGTTAAAACATTGAGATGCAATGTATGCAAAGTTAGTTGAAAGTGATGTAAACAAAATTAAATTGTACACGGGTGATTTAATCACCAGTTTGGAAATATATGAAAGTAAATGTTTCAATTTGAATAAGTGTTTAGTTGTTGAGCATGTAATTGGAATTAAGTGTGTGTAATTGTAGAATTTATGGAGTGAATTCTAATTGGATGTATGAATCAATTCAAGTTGTATTTGTGTGTGAGTGTCATTGTAGTAATGTTTTTGGCTATAGAATTCCAAATTGAATTGTTGAACCTATTAGTATAAAAAAGAAATCCTACTTGACCGTCTCCCTTGGGAACAAACTTATTAAACTAAATGGGTAATTTCCGAATAGGTCATTATCCTCCTTCAACACTATTTTAAAAAAATCTTTATTTAGATATTCTTCTAAGCTACAATCCTTAATACATTTTTACTATTTTGAATATATAAATTATCTCTTGGTTTTAAGGAATTGAACAATTTAAACTATCTCTAAATACTATCATAAACAACCACTTTTCTTTCATTTTTGAGAAAGTGATAAGATGGCTATCATTTACATCTTGATGAAGCAATATATTTCTACATTCATCAACCTTTAAAATAGTTAATCACTTTGAAGTCAAATTCAAGTTCTTTCTCATTCAAAGTTCATTCAATTTTCATTCTATATGTGGCAAATTAAATTTGGCAAAAGACAAACTATGTCTTGATTATCAAAGTAGGCCATTGTTCTTGCAATGGCATAGTATGGCATCCATATATAATGCTTAGAAAACAATTCTTAACTATATCTCCAATGTTCAATTGACTTGTCAAGAATCTTTCATAATAAAAACAAGTGAAGATAAAATCTTGAAACATCCATCCTTCACTAAAGAGTTGAGTAAAGAGCATGGGTTAATAACTCTTCTTGTTTTAAGTCCCTTGTGAAGATCCAAATGTTAACCTATAAAGGCCCAAATTGTGTTTATTGGCAACATAGCAATTTTGAACAATTCATTACTACTAAAAAAACATCTTTGAAATTTTCATACAACATGTGCCTAAAGAGTAATTTTAGGCCCAACAATTTTCATACTCTTTGACTACATGTTTACAAAGTTTTTCAATAATTTGTAGGCAATTTAGATAGTTTTAAACTATTCTTTAAAAATCACTTTTAAAAAAAATAAAAATTTGAATTTTTTTTCTCTAAATTTGTATATGTATGGAAAGCTTTAAATCATTCCATTTGGATTAATGAGATGAAAGTTATGAGGAGTTTTAGTTTGTGGGCATTTTTAGATTCTCTACTCTAAAATAAACTTTGAAGTCCTTTATCCCCTATAGGATTTTCACTATCGGTTTTCACCAAAACCACTCCAAAACTGCCATTTCTAGTACAAGTACCAAATTTTAGAAAAAAACCACATTTTTAGACATATGTAACTATAGGATCTTGTAGTACATTAGTTTGAGAAGATGTGAAAAAATTTTCAGAAATTTTCACTATGTAGATTGCAAGATATTAGCATTTGAAGTGACAAAAATCCTTTTTCTTGCCTTGCCTAAAACTAGGCAGCTATGCTTCACAAGTTCACATTTGTATGAAAAAATGTCCAAAATGGTTGTGCTTCTTTGGATTCATTCTTCAAGGTAAGTTGGCTACATGCTTGAAAAAATTTGGATCATTTGGATTTGTACAACATATAGGAAAATAACAATAAGTACAAAGAAATTAAGAATGATTCAAAATACTAGATTGTTGAGAGTTTAGTTGTGGAATTGAAAATTGCCAATCCCAATTGTTGTAATGTTGTACTAAACAATCTACACCCACTGTTTTTATTTTTTTTCAAAAAATTTCAAAAATGAGTTCAATAAAGGACTTCAAAGTTTATTTTAGAGTTGAGATACCATAACTACCCACAAACTACCCACAACTAAAAATCCTCATAATTTTCATCTCATTAATCAAAATAAAATGATTCAAAGCTTTCCACCTGCATATAAATATAGAGAATCAATTTCAAATTTTTATTTCTTAAAAAAGTGATTTTTTCAGATTTGCCCAAACTAAAAACTACATATCATGCAATAACTTTTTAACCATGTAATCAAAAGTTATGAAAATTGTTGGGCCTTAAAGCTACTCCTCGACCACATGTTGTGTGAAAACTTCAAAGAAAAAAAAATAAAGATTCAATTTGTAGTGAGTTGCCCAAAATATCTATAATGCCAAAAAACAGTGTTTGGGGCTTTAGGGGTTATTTTATTCAATTTTCAATATTTAAAAAAATTAAATCATAGGATGTAGATTGTTTACTATAAAATTGCAACCATTGGGGGTGGAATTTCTCAATTCTATAACTAAATTCTCAACAATTTAGTATTTTAAATAATTCTCAACTTCTTTCTATTTACTATTTTTTTCCTATATGTTGAGAAATATTAGCATTCAAAGTTGGAAAAAAGAGTTTTCTAAACATTGGCTTGCAATTTCAAATGACTTTGACTGCCATTTGTGGAAAAAAATTACACTATAGGAATTTGAATAAAAAAAATTTGATTTGAAGAATTGAATTGAAAATTTGGGATAAAATTTCAAAATGAAAACTTAATTTTCATTCTTTATAAAAATTGTTAAGTAGAAGTAGGTTCAAAAATCAAAATTGAAAGAAAAACTAAATTGTTAATAACTTCAAGATGGGATTGAAGCACAATAATCTCAACAATGATATTGTTTTAAAAAGTAGACTTGACCTTGTTAAACAATTTTTTTTTTTCAATTGTAAAAATTGCATTCAAAAAATGAATCTTGTAAGTTATTTTTTCAAGAAGATGCTTGATTTGCTCAAAAAACAAGATTGTTTATAATTTTTACATCACTAATTTAAATGAAATGAATCAAAGTTTTTGTAAATAACCTATTCGGATTTTTTAGTGTCATTTTTTTGGTGTGGTTTTATGTGGTTTTAGTTATGTTTTGTTTGATTGGTATTCCAAATGGGTGATTTTTGTATGTTATTAACCAATTTGGAAGTGTTTATCCCGATGCAGTCAAGTATGAACCACGGTGGGGTTGGAAGGGAAGCCAATTCGGAGAGTGAAAGCAGTTTTAAATCGTTTAAGGGTAATTCCTATTTGTAATGCAGGGTGGCAATTCTAAGTTGGAATGTTCTGCGTTTTTGTCCAAGTAGGAACTGTCTGTAGCCAGCTGGGTCGGAGCTGTTGTAGTTTCCAAGTTGATTTGCCTGCGATCAACAGTTAGGGTTGCGCGGGGTGTTGCAGGTGCCAATTTGGGAATTTGTGTGTGTAGTTGAGGGGTGGTTATTTTTGAGGTTCCTAATGGGCAGTTTGTGAGTTTTGAGGTGATGCCAAGTTGGTTAAGGAACTGCCTGGCTGGGGATTTTTAAGTCGAGTTTTCCGATTTGGAAGGCACCCACTGTTGAGAGTATGCCAGTGCGAGTCCCAGTCCCGAGTTGGTTGTGTATTTTCGTTGTTGTGTATATTTGGTTGTGAGAGGACGAGTGGTCCTAATTGGTATTTGTGTGTGTATGTGATATGATGGTTATGTTCAATTTGGGATGAGATGTGTGAAAGTCTGAATTGATGAGTCTGTGTGTAATTTGAAAGTTGTCCGGAGAACTGTGTGATTATTTGCAGTGGTGGCTGTGAAGAACCGATTGGGAAGTTTATGGTGGTGGAACAGAAGAGCTTAAGTCCAAATCGGAGTGTTAGTGAAGCAAAGTCAAGAAGATGTCTGTAATGGAACCTATTAAGTATTATGCATAAAGATGCTAACCTATTAGGAAGTGATGATGAGATTCATTGAACGGGAGATCAATTTGGATGTGATTGTTGTTTATCCAAATTGGTATTAGTCGTCTGTGAAGCAAATTGGAATATTTAGCATTATAGTGCTGAGTGATTGGAGATTTTGAGGAAGAATACAGAGTGATGGATCCAGTTGGACATGGCAGTTGGAGCATCCAAATTGGAGTTATATGAAGCGGTGAGCTTATTTTGAGTGAATTAGTTAAGGAAACAGTATTTTAACGGTGATATGCTCACCAATTCGGCTTAATAAAAAAGTGTAATTCAAGCAAATTGGTGTTGGTTGGCTCTGTATGTGAAATGCATGGTGTCATGAATGCTTATCCAAATTGATTTTATAAAGTTTGAATGTTGTCTAAGTCAGGATCCCGAGTTGGTCTGTGAAGCCGAAGTAACAGGTCTCAACTTTGAGAGTTTCCGAATGGGTGTGAGAGATTAATTTATCCAAGTAGGAAATCGGAGAAGACCGTGATAAAGAAAAAAAATATATAAAAAAAATAAAAATAAAAAAATTCCAAATTAGTAAAGGAGAGAGTGATACATACAATTTGAGGAGTCTGTGAGTGGTTATAAGAAGATTATTATCCAAGTTGAAGAAGGAGATAAAAGAGTCCAAATCGGAAACTTTGGTTGTAGCCAAGGCCGGAGACAAGGACCAGCGGAAGGAGATATATCCGATTCGGAGAAAGATGGGAAGCTGAGCTAAGCCAAGTTGGAGTGCCGCAGTGAGCCGGTACCAGCAGCAGCACCAATTCCGATTTGGTGGAAAGATGAAAGAAACCTGATGGGCTGAGAAGATTAAAGATCAATTTCTATTGGGTGATACTTAACCTTGGTGGTTTTAAGAGGGGAGTGAATTACTAAATTATTAATTATTACAGAAATTGTGAGGAATTTAATTAATACTAGTTGGAAGTATGCATTCCTTGTGTGTTTTAGCCCTTTGTTAGTACGTTCTTATGTCGTTGTAGAAGTAGTCCTATTAGAATTGCCTCCCTAGGAACGAATTAAACTATTTGTTTAGATAATCCGATTAGGATCTAAACGTAACTACATTTTGGCGCCGCTGCCAGGGAGGCGTCATAATAGGTTTTTAGTTTTCTTCTTTTATCTTTTTGATGGAGTTTAAGAAGTTGTTGCACTCTAATGAGTAGCACATCTTTAAATTCTGAAATTAGCAAACAAGCTCGAGAAGAAAGAGAAAAGAAGAGAGCTGCGGATAAAAAACGCAAATTTACTTCTAAAGCAGAGTCTGAACCAGCTTCACCAAGTTGGAAGGATTCCTTTCGATTAGGACGTCATTCACGGCATAGGAAAGAATGCGGCCATGGCGTAGATGATAAAACTAATAAACAAAAAATTAATGAGGAAGATGTTAGCCAAATAGTAAAAGGACAAGCAAGTAATGTTACAGTGAGAACGGGATTTGATCTCCCTCACCTTCACTGTGAACCGATTTGTGTTTCGAATACTCCATCACCTCAGGATTCCCCAAGAGGACTGTGTGAGGAGGAAGAAACCGAATTGGAAGTTATAGAGGAAAACCAGCCCGGGACTGATTTAACTCCTCTTATCGATTCCCCATTAGGTTCTTTTCATGGTAGGACAACCCCAGTTGAGGTGTCTAGGGAAAGTCTAAATTGGTTAAACAATCCAGTTTGGAGTGCGGAACGAGGGAAATTAAAAATCCCTTCTGTTTTCCAGCAAGACCAAGTCGTGGAAGCGGTAATATGCAATTTGGAGGAGACTGAATTTGTTAATTTCAGAAAATCATCCAAATTGGGTAGTTCATCTACATCTAGTGAAGAGTCCTTAATAGGAAAATCGTATAGAAATATGGCTGATCCTGCAAACGTAATTCCAGTGGTAATGCGGCCAGGTGATGAGGCCGATAGGCCTTATTCACTTATGCCGTTTCCGACTTTTTATGGTAGGATGGGCGATGACCCGATAGCCACCTTTATGAATTCCTAACTCGTTGTAATGCAAACAACGCTAGGACGGAGGCGCATTTCTTAAGTATTTTTCCAAGTACGCTAATGGATCAAGCAAAGAAATGGTTCCAAAGACAGCCAATAGGGCATTTTAATACTTGGACGGGATTGCGTGATGCATTCCTAGCCCATTTTCGTCCTGCCACTTATCAGGAAAAATTATTTGAAAAATTAGCCGAGTTACATATGGCAAGTGGTGAACGTATCGATAGTTATTATGGCCGTCTAGAAGACATAATGCTTAGATTGCCAAATAACGAGTATCTTGAGGCGCATTTTATGCGACAATTTATAAATGGGTTATACCCACCAAAATTAAAAGCATTTGTAAAAGAAGTTGCTCCTGCGGATTTACCCGCCGCAGTTCGAAGAGCAAAATTATGGGAGGAAGTACATTTGGGGGAAACGTATATAAATCCTACTATAAGCCAACCTAGTTACTTGGACCAAATTGGCGTGAATAGGGAGGATATAGGAGGTACTACCATGCCTACCTATGTCCAACCTAGTTATGTAAATGTAGTACCCATGGCACCAGTCCAAGCACCGCCAATTGTTCCAGTGGAACCGATTAAGAGCAACCAAGTAGGTGTTCCTCCTTACCAAGTACAATCTAATGCAAGAGATGCGGTAATGGAGTCACATCTACTTGAGATCACGAAACAATTAGGCAACCTCCAAGTAAATTTAGCAAACTCGGTTCAAAAGAAAAATCAACCTAATCAGGACCGTGCCCACATATGGTGCACAAATTGTAGGGGACAAGGGCACATGTTGCCCGATTGTCCATCTCCTCCCAATTTGCCTCCTAAGTGTAGGTTTTGTGGTCTTAAACACGAGACCGAGTCTTGCCGCAATATGCAAGCAAGTTTGGTCCAATAAGCCGGCCAAAATAGGAGTAGTCAAGTCTATCAAGTTGAGGATAACAATTACCAAGGGGGAAATTCCAATTGGGTTAATAGACCGAAACGAAGAAATTTTAATCAAAACTTTAATCAAAATTATAATCAAAATTATAATCAACCCAATCCAAATTTCAATCCTATGAACTTTAATAAAGGAGGATTTAGTAATAATCCTAATTGTGGTGTGGCGCAAATGCCAACCAATAATAACCAAGGTTGGTCACAAATGCCATTTGGCAATGTGAACCAAGGTCCTCCTACTTATAGAGGACAAGTTCCTAATTGGTCCCAAGGCAAAGGAGTCATATGTTATAATTGCCGACAACCGGGCCATATTTCCACTAATTGTCTGAACGCAAGGGCTAGTGTAGATTACGTACCGTTATGCGGTAATTGCAATCAAGCCGGTCATACGGCTGAGCAATGTAATGGTCCACGTAAAAATGACCCCCAAGAGGGTTATAATAATAAAAAGAGGGATAATAGTCCCAAAATAGTACTATTAGATGAAGATGCAGCAAGGCCTAATAAGGATCGTGCCTCTTATCTAATACAAGTCGAAAATAAAAATTTCCCTTATTTAAATAAGGAAGAAAAATTAGTTCAGAAGGTCTCGACTAGAGGACAAATTGAAAAGCAGAATCCCCCGGGAAATTTGGATATATTAAGGGAAAAGGAAATTACCCGTAAAGAAGCTCAGCAGTTGCTAGAGCAGAAAAATCAATTAGGATTAAACTTTAATTCCGAATTGGTTGGGCAGTCAAATAAATCAGTGCCTAGTCCAATTCGTAATGAAAGACAGCCTGATAGGTTAAATGCCAATACAGGTCCTTCGTTAAATTTACCAAATCGGGATGAAGCTCAGTCCAGCAAGACTAGAGCTGATGACATAATGTCAGCCAGTAAACCAAATGGGAAGTCAGTTCAATTTGGTCCAGTCATAACCATGACTGAACCAAGTGGAATTAATAAACCAAATCGAGATGTAACATCGCAGAGAAATCCTGATCCCAATTCGGTACCACCAATCGGTCTAAGTAGTTAGGAGCCATTCGTTATTCCACCAATTAGGATAGAGCTGGACAATTCAGTCCAACAGGCTGTACCCAAATTGGATAATACAGGAAAGTATAAAACCGGACACCAATTTGGAAAATTTGTCAAGTCATCTCTGAGAAAGAGGAAAGACAGTAACAACCAAATTGGGATCATTGACGAAAATAACCCATATAATGTCATAGACAATTTGAGAAATGTCAAGGCTAACATAACAATTAAACAACTATTGGGTATAGCCCCTAGTTGTAGATCAGCCTTGAAATCAAATTTGGTGAGAAAGAGAAGTAGACAAGTCCATGAAGTGACGTTAGGCCCTGATCCGGGTGCACCTATTATCGATGTAGAAATTGAAGGACTAATTGTGTCCAACATCCAAGTAGATGGCGGTTCAAGCGTAAATCTAATGAATAATGATACTATGCTAAGCCTCCATCTAACTGGGCTTCAAGAAACTAAATTGGTTTTGCGCATGGCGGACCAAAGCCGAGTAAAGCCTTTAGGTATTTTACCTAAGGTAAAAACACGAATAGCGGGATTGGTATATTTAATCGATTATATTATTTTCCAACCTAATACACCTAACACATCGTACCCTATCCTATTAGGTAGGCCATGGCTTTATCAAGCTAGAGTGAAAGACGATTGGGGTAGGGGTGTGATGAAAATATTTCAAGGGAATCATTGAGTGAGTATCACTATGTATCCCCTTAAATATAAAGGTGAGACCCAATGGGAATCACCGGGTGATACTAGCGATTTTGGGTATGATTCCGAGTGGGATGATTTATCAGCTAATAGGATTAATATTAAATTACACGAAAATAAACCAGTTGGGATTTCAACGTTTAAGGAAGTAGCCCCAGGAGAGTACATCATCCCATGTGAGGATGATGACAACTCGGACAGGGCAATCCAATATTGGTTAACAGACTCCATGACGGATTCTACCGTGTATGGAGTCGATTCCGATTGGGAGATGAGTGAAGATAGTGAAAGCATTTATGAAAGAGAGTTGAATGATGTTCCAATTAGGTCTTATGTATCTAAAGGCCATTGCCAAACCGTAAATCTTGGGTCTGGAGATGAGGAAAAGAACATACAATTATTTAGTAGGCTAGGTCCGGAAGAGTTAGCCACGTGGGTTAAATTTTTTAAAGAAAATAATAAAATGTTTGCATGGTCATATAAGGACCTAAGAGGGGTGTCACCTAGTATATGTGAACATCACATTGATTTAGAGGATGATGCACATCCAATTAGGCAAAGGCCTCATCGGCTAAATCCAAAGTATTCCCTCTTGGTAAAGGAGGAAATCGAAAAATTGATCAAGATAAGATTTATTTATCCAGCCCCAAATAGCGAATGGGTAAGTCCTATAGTGATTGTTCCCAAGAAGGACGGACGTATTAGAATTTGCCAGGATTTTAGGAAGTTGAACGCCGTCACTAAAAAGGACAGATTTCCCTTACCATTTACCGATAGTATTTTAGATACTGTCGCCGGTCATGAATGCTATTCATTCATGGACGGGTTCTCGGGATACAATCAGATCCAAATCGCGGAAAAAGACCAAGCTAAAACTGCTTTTGTCACCGATTTGGGGATCTATGCGAGTAGGGTTATGTTGTTTGGATTATGTAACGGGGCAGCCACATTTCAACGTGTAGCCATGCTAGCCTTTCAGGATTTTCTTCGTATCTTTATGGAAATTTTCCTAGACGATTTTTGCGTCTTTGGAACCAAATTGGAGCATCCACAGCAATTAAAAAAATGTTTTGAAAAATGCTCGGAATTTGGTATCTCTTTGAATGCGGCTAAGTGCCAATTTGTTGTCCCTTATGGGAAGCTATTAGGCCACATCGTTAGCAAACGAGGTATTAGTACAGACCCCAATAAGGTAGCAAAGATAGCTAACTTACCTATTCCTTCCACTATAACGCAAGTAAGGGGTTTTCTTGGGCATGTTAGCTATTATCGTAGGTTTATCGAAAATTATGCCCAAGTGGCGCTACCGTTAATGGCCCTTCTAAAAAAATTAGAAGTCGGCACAAATCCTACTTGGACTCGTGAGTGCGATGAGGCGTTTTTAAAGTTAAAACAAAAATTGGTTATTGCTCCTATTTTGATTTCTCCAAATTGGAGTGAGCCATTCCATGTATATGTGGATGCGAGTAATGTCGCTATGGGTTGTGTCTTAAGCCAGAAAGATAAAAATGGTAAAGACCACCCTATTTATTATGCTAGCCGCCAATTTATTCCCGCGGAGAGAAACTATACCACTACCGAGAGAGAAGCCTTGGGTATGGTATATGCGGTGCAAAAATTCCGTCATTACCTACTTGGTTATAAGTTCACATTTTATGTAGACCACGATGCGCTTAAGTACGTTATTAACAAGCCTCAGTTGAGTGGCCGATTGGCGCGGTGGGTATTACTTCTCCAGGAATTTAATTTTAATATAATTGTTCGTCCTGGTAAGCAACACTCCAACGCCGATTTCCTTTCTAGGTTGGAAGAACCGTTAGATCCAAATAGTTCACCGGTTGAGGATGATATTCCTGACGCAAACTTATTTGAGGTGGATGTTATTCATACTGAGTATGCAGATATTTTGAGTTATTTATCTACCGGTTTACTTCCTAGAGATTATAGTGGTAAACAAAAAGCGGCCCTTATAAGAAAAAGTGCCCCTTATACTCTATTAGACAAAACCTTATATAAGTTGGGTCAAGATGGTGTCCTTAGGAGATGTATCTATAAGAGTGAAATTAAGGATATTCTCCAAGGTTGCCACTCGGATTCGTGTGGCGGCCATTTCGCAGGAATTTCCACGGCACAAAAGGTGTTGTTGGCCGGTTATTGGTGGCCATCCTTATTTAAGGATGCCCATACTTTTGCCAGGCAATGCGATCCTTGCCAACGTATAGGTAAACCTTCACCTTCGACGGCAATGCCGTTAATACCTCTAATGGCATTGGCCCCATTCGAGAAATGGGGAATTGATTTCGTAGGCCCTATAGCCCCAGCCACAAAGTATGGGCGTAAAAAGTATATCCTAGTCACGACTGACTATGCTACCAAATGGGCTGAGGCAATGGCCGCCCGTAACGATGATGCCAAGACCGTGGCACGTTTTTTGTATGAAAATATAATTTCCCGATTTGGGTGCCCAAGAGAGTTAATAAGTGACCGGGGCACGCATTTTTTAAATGCCACGATTGAGGAATTAACAAATAGGTTCTTAATTAAACACCGTAAAACGGCCCTTTACCACCCACGTGCTAACGGGCAAACCGAAAAAACGAACGGTATACTATGTAAAATCCTAACAAAAACAATTAGTGGTGCATCTACCGATTGGGATGAAAAGCTTTGGAGTGCTTTGTGGGCCTACCGGACCGCTTACAAAGGAACTACGGGGTTTTCTCCATTCCAATTGGTATACGGCCAAGAGGCCATACTCCCAATCGAATTTGAAATTCCTAGCCTAAGAGTGGCTATAGAAAACAATTTGGGAGATGAAGAAAGTTTAAGAGTAAGGCTAACCAATTTGGAAGCTCTTGATGAGAAAAGGAGAGAAGCTTATTTGAATACTTTAACTACCCAAAATAGGAGGAAGTCATATTACGACTCTAAATTGCGTCCTAAAGAGTTCAAGGTTGGGAATTTAGTATTGCTATATGATAGCCGTTTTTTCAAGTTTCCGGGTAAATTGCAAATGCATTGGCTAGGTCCTTACGAGGTGGTTGATGTCAATCCTAATGGGTCATTGCAACTCAAGGACTTTGAGGGAAATTTACTTCCAACTAGGATTAATGGTTACCGGCTTAAGCCGTATTTTGTTTGAAATGCCGGGGGCGGCATTTTCAATTTGGGGGGTAGTCTTTTTAGGAAAAATTTAAAAAAAAAAAAAAAAAAAGAGAAAAAAAAATGGCAATGCCAAAGTGAATGAGTACCAAATCGGAGGTGACAAACCAACTTGGATGATGATGATACGTACCCTTGGGGACGAATCATTTCAAATCGGAATCATTTGAAGCCGCCAAAAATCCAAAACCGAATCGGATTGTGAACAAGGCGAGAGATTCACCAACTGGAAGATTGCAAACGAAGGAGCAGAATTGGGCTGCACAGTCGGGTGGCGTGAAGTTTTTTGCGAGCAAATTGGGTTTTGAGGAAGAGTGTGTCGTCTTTGAATTTTCTTGGGAAAGAGAGGTTGTGTTTGCCAGTTCTTTCAATTGTGAGCGAATCCGAGTTGGTCTGTAAGGGTGAGACGCAATTGCGCGCACTAAAACCAATTAGGGTTTGGAGTTTGTGTTCTGTCTTTTTAGTCCAATTTGGAGTTTGAGTGATCCCAATTTGTGTTTCGAAGAGCGCAAGAAAGTGAGGGTTTTTACTGTGGTCGTTTTTGGTATTCTGTTCCGAATTGGGGAGAAATTGTTTGCTGGTTGGTCGGGCTGTGGACTCGTATTGTCTGAAAGATTGTGGAGGTCGAAAGCAGGAGCCTTTTTCCGAGCGACAGTGAGGTTTCTTAGTCAAATTGGGAGCATTTGCCGAGAGTAGGAGCGATTGTGGTTTGTAGGTGCGATGGAAGACCAATTCGGTAAAGGCAAAGCCCTGGTTGATGAGGATACCGAATTGGTGTGTGAGGAGGAGCACTTGGATAAGAAGCCCAAGTTGGGAGAGAAAGAGGAGGCGCCGATCGAGGTTGCGCAAACAGACTTTCGGTTTGAAGCTGTGACTGAGTTGGACAATGCCAAATGGGAGCAGCAGCAGCAGCTGAAACTTCAAGAGGCTGGGCTTTGGATGTTCGTGGAAGGAAGAAGGCGATGGGCGCAAATTGACTCCAATCGACTGGAGATTTTTGTTATGGCCTATTCGGTGGCGGAAAGGAAGAGCTGCGTGTGGGGCGAATTGGTGGAACTGCAACCTCAAAAGATTGAGGAGGTTTTCCAACTTCCAAAATCGGGAGTGACGGTGAAGACGGTCCAAGATTCAACTGCCTATTTGGTGGAGGAATGCTTCGTGGAGGGCATCACGGAGGAGCAGAAAGCCAAGTCGGAGTATGAGCTGCTGTGGCTTAAGCCAAGTTGGCAGCCATGGGTCAAGTTGGTGGTGCAATGTCTTTTGTTGGAGCAGGAAGCGCTAAGTGTTTCAAGGAAGAATCTCCAAGTTGTAGTGGCTGTACAACAGGGAGTCGTGATCAATTGGGCGTTGTTTGTGTCACGAAGGCTTCATGTTTTTGTGACTGATTATAAGAAAAAGCCGGATGGAGCTTTGCGAGGGGCGCAATTTCTGTCCGAATTGGTGGAGGTCAGCTGTGCGGCACTGCCCGAGTTGCATAAGGAGCCCAAGCAGGATCCGGGTGGTTCATCCGAAGTCGAGAGGTTGCCCAATTTGGAGGCTCCAGTGCGTTCAGTTTCCCAGCTGAAGGCAAGGTTGGCCCAACCTTTGACCGAATTGGAGGATTTTGATCCTTCCCAAGTAGCTGGGTTGTGACTGGCAAATACCAAGTTGGCAGCGGAGTGTCAGCGTGTGAAGGCCGACTTGGAAGCAGCCAAAGAAGAGCGAGTGGCATATGAAATCCAAATGGCAGCCAATTACCAAGACGTAACAAACGAATTGGCGCAGTTGCAAGGGAGGTTTGATACAATTAAAAGGAAAGCCGATTTGGAATCCAGCTTGCGACGCATTGCTGAGAGCAAGGTGGCTATTTTGGAGCAGCAAGTGCACGAGCTGCGGGCCAAGTTGGAGGGCGCCAAGATGGAAGATCAGTCCAATTCGGACGAAGGCCTGCTAAGATTCGAAAAGGAGTTAGCCCGAGTTGAAAAACAGGCCAATGCTGCAACAAGTAGTGCAAAGGGGAAGAGTGAAGTGGTCCCTGTGGCGAGGAAGCGGCAGCGAGTGCTTCATATGGAGAATTTGGAGGCCTTGTCCGAATTGATTCCCCCAACAGATAATATTGAGTTTGCCTATGCTTGGAAGCGGGAGGTGTTTTTCTTGTACACAGGAATCGCGTTGAAGGAGTACCTTTCCAAATCGCGATTTAAAACTATTTGGGCAAGGGCAGTTCAACTTCGGTGCGAGAATCTCTTTACAGAGATTGTGGGGCGCGGTGATGTGGTCTTAGAAGACAATGTCACTGCTTTCACCCTAATTGGTGATTACGGAACGCGGTGTTTGTTGTTTTATTCCGAGTTGGAGGACCTGTTGGCCAAGCGAAGGCGGGTGGCTGCATCTTATGTGGGTAAACGTCGTCCCAATGTGGGAGCGCGGTTAGAAGAGGGCGTGGCTGCAGCTATTCGGGCGACAGTTTCCAACACCAAATTGAAAGCAGTGGTGACACCGGTGGAGTGGATGCGTACCATCACCGAGTTGGAAAGGGATTTGAGCGGCTCCAATCGGCTTACGGAGATGGTGCAGAATGCCCGACATAGGGCAACTCACAGCCAGCTCATGGATGTGCATCCATCCGTCTATGTGTACAAATTTGAGACCACTCGGGATAAGCTGCAGGATAAGCGAAAGGCTAGGGGGCCTGTAGCGATTCCAAGTTGGGATTTTTCGAGTGAGTTGGCGTTTCCACGACCCCGAGTTGGCGATAAAACGTTGGAGATGTCAGGGTTGCTGTCCAAGTGGATTACATGGTCAATTCCTTTGCCATCGACAGTTGCAGGAAAGGACGATCTCTACTTGGGAAATTATGACCAGTTGTTCGAGGAGCTCAGTGATGTACCATTTCCAAGTTGGGAGGCGTTGCTGTGGATCGGCCAAGACCACGAAGGCGTCAGAAGTCCCCTAGTTGTAGCGATGGATTTAATGGACCACACCGAGCGGATTTCACGGTCTTCTACACCTCCGCCTTTGGTGGCGTCGGATCCCAGGTTCTGTCCATGCCTGAGGCGGTATTTGTGGTCGAATCGCGCCAAGTTGGATTCGCGTTGGTACAATTGGCCGAAGATCCCCGGTTCATACAAGAACCCGGAGAGCTGCGTGGAGGCATACATGACGTTTTCGTTGGAGCATCGGACTCATCGCGATCCAGTTTGTTTCCGTGCCAGTGTTTTTGCAGGTATTCTAGCCTATTTGTGTCACGATTACCAGTTTGTGGTGGATTACCGAGTTGGAGCGCGGCTGAGTACCGATATGGAGATTTTTTCTAAGATTCATTATCACTCAGCCAAGAGGATGCGTGCATTGGAGTTAATGTGCATTACCCAATTTCTGCCTGGAGCGCATAAGGTGATGATTCTCGAGGCTTGTGAAGAAGTTGGGACGCGTTCAGGACCAATGAAGAACTTCTATGATAGGTAGAGGTTGCTGATGCAAGAGCGTGCCCAATTGGCTGCAAAGTTGCTGAAGGAAGAGGAGGATCCGAGTTTGAAGTTCCTGCCAGGGAAGCGGTTGACAAAGCGGCATGCCAAATAGGTGGTTTGCAGGGACGCAAACAGATTCGTGTGGGGCTATGTAAATAACCTATTCGGATTTTTTAGTGTCATTTTTTTGGTGTGGTTTTATGTGGTTTTAGTTATGTTTTGTTTGATTGGTATTCCAAATGGGTGATTTTTGTATGTTATTAACCAATTTGGAAGTGTTTATCCCGATGCAGTCAAGTATGAACCACGGTGGGGTTGGAAGGGAAGCCAATTCGGAGAGTGAAAGCAGTTTTAAATCGTTTAAGGGTAATTCCTATTTGTAATGCAGGGTGGCAATTCTAAGTTGGAATGTTCTGCGTTTTTGTCCAAGTAGGAACTGTCTGTAGCCAGCTGGGTCGGAGCTGTTGTAGTTTCCAAGTTGATTTGCCTGCGATCAACAGTTAGGGTTGCGCGGGGTGTTGCAGGTGCCAATTTGGGAATTTGTGTGTGTAGTTGAGGGGTGGTTATTTTTGAGGTTCCTAATGGGCAGTTTGTGAGTTTTGAGGTGATGCCAAGTTGGTTAAGGAACTGCCTGGCTGGGGATTTTTAAGTCGAGTTTTCCGATTTGGAAGGCACCCACTGTTGAGAGTATGCCAGTGCGAGTCCCAGTCCCGAGTTGGTTGTGTATTTTCGTTGTTGTGTATATTTGGTTGTGAGAGGACGAGTGGTCCTAATTGGTATTTGTGTGTGTATGTGATATGATGGTTATGTTCAATTTGGGATGAGATGTGTGAAAGTCTGAATTGATGAGTCTGTGTGTAATTTGAAAGTTGTCCGGAGAACTGTGTGATTATTTGCAGTGGTGGCTGTGAAGAACCGATTGGGAAGTTTATGGTGGTGGAACAGAAGAGCTTAAGTCCAAATCGGAGTGTTAGTGAAGCAAAGTCAAGAAGATGTCTGTAATGGAACCTATTAAGTATTATGCATAAAGATGCTAACCTATTAGGAAGTGATGATGAGATTCATTGAACGGGAGATCAATTTGGATGTGATTGTTGTTTATCCAAATTGGTATTAGTCGTCTGTGAAGCAAATTGGAATATTTAGCATTATAGTGCTGAGTGATTGGAGATTTTGAGGAAGAATACAGAGTGATGGATCCAGTTGGACATGGCAGTTGGAGCATCCAAATTGGAGTTATATGAAGCGGTGAGCTTATTTTGAGTGAATTAGTTAAGGAAACAGTATTTTAACGGTGATATGCTCACCAATTCGGCTTAATAAAAAAGTGTAATTCAAGCAAATTGGTGTTGGTTGGCTCTGTATGTGAAATGCATGGTGTCATGAATGCTTATCCAAATTGATTTTATAAAGTTTGAATGTTGTCTAAGTCAGGATCCCGAGTTGGTCTGTGAAGCCGAAGTAACAGGTCTCAACTTTGAGAGTTTCCGAATGGGTGTGAGAGATTAATTTATCCAAGTAGGAAATCGGAGAAGACCGTGATAAAGAAAAAAAATATATAAAAAAAATAAAAATAAAAAAATTCCAAATTAGTAAAGGAGAGAGTGATACATACAATTTGAGGAGTCTGTGAGTGGTTATAAGAAGATTATTATCCAAGTTGAAGAAGGAGATAAAAGAGTCCAAATCGGAAACTTTGGTTGTAGCCAAGGCCGGAGACAAGGACCAGCGGAAGGAGATATATCCGATTCGGAGAAAGATGGGAAGCTGAGCTAAGCCAAGTTGGAGTGCCGCAGTGAGCCGGTACCAGCAGCAGCACCAATTCCGATTTGGTGGAAAGATGAAAGAAACCTGATGGGCTGAGAAGATTAAAGATCAATTTCTATTGGGTGATACTTAACCTTGGTGGTTTTAAGAGGGGAGTGAATTACTAAATTATTAATTATTACAGAAATTGTGAGGAATTTAATTAATACTAGTTGGAAGTATGCATTCCTTGTGTGTTTTAGCCCTTTGTTAGTACGTTCTTATGTCGTTGTAGAAGTAGTCCTATTAGAATTGCCTCCCTAGGAACGAATTAAACTATTTGTTTAGATAATCCGATTAGGATCTAAACGTAACTACAGTTTTACATGTAGAAAAAAATATGATCTGTAAGAAACATAATTTAATTTGATTTGATTTCAAGTTTTTGCAGATTTCTTGTTTTGCCTATTGAATGAAAATTTAGGCTTTTGTGGTATAGCTTTCGCTCCTGGGTGCCAATTGAAATAAAAATTATATCTCAACGAAGCTAATAAGTTTTTCTATCTTACAAGAAAGTTCCATCAAAAATTGAAGTCATAGGAACTTGTTTGAAATCCATTTTGTCCCCCAAGGAATAACGAACCTTTAAGAATTTATTTGATAAGAACTTGATTTGATATGAATTTTCAAATCAAAAATATAAAATTGTTAATAGGTGGAGTTATGACCATCTCAAACATTAAGAGAAGTTTGAACCTTGAAAAAGGCCTTCAAATCCCAAACAACCTGGAACAGTGGCTAGAAAAATGAAGGAAAAAAATTTAAGAGTTTTCTTTTTTTTAATTGAAAAATTATTCAGAAAATTGGCACGGGATAGTGTTAAGAAATCACTTTTTAAAAATTTGAAAATGATAAAAATTTTCATTTTAAAATTAAATCCAAAATTATAAAATTTTGAAATCTAATGTGGCACTACTCAGATTGGGAATGTCTGTTGTATTATATCATATTACGTAGTCAACACTATGTTGGTTTTCCAGCTTCGAAAATCTCCCCTTAGTGGTGTTTTGAAGAGTTCAATTTTTTTTAATAAAGGTTCAAAATCTGTGACCTACCACCCTAATTCCACTAAATAAGTGTTATAAAGCACAAGTTCTACATCCTAAAAGCACCTCATTTATTGACTTTATCTACAATTTATTTTGACAAGTATTTATTTATAATTTGTTCACCTAAATCAACATTTATTGAACTACTTCATTATCAATTTTAAATCATCTATAAATAGATGTGAATTCACTGTCATTATTTGACAATGACACCTAATGGCAAAGCCAAAGTACATTATTTACACTTTGTGGAAATGGATGATTGAGACTGACAAAAATGAAAGGGTCTTGTAGATGGCAAAATTGGGTGATGAACAGCAATGGGCTAATTAACTCTACCATACAAGGAGTGGTAGTTCCTCAAGTTTGCAAACTATAAAGCCTCTTGTTTTTTTTAAACCATTTTTTTGCTAGAAAATGAGTATAAGGACCAGGGAAAGGTAGTGAATGGAATGATGGTAAACTTGCCAATCATTGCTCAGACAAAATTCAAATCCTTCTTCATATAAATATGGAGACTTGCATGTTTTGAAGTTTGGCGTGATTATTTAATGTCATGTTAAGATTCACCTTCAAAAAATAAAATGCAAAAAGATTTCTTCCTACAAATTTTATTGCAATTGAAAGGAGGTGCACAACTCTTCACTGCACAGTGTGTGGTCATTGGGTGGTGACAAAAAAAAATTTGTTTCCATTGTGCAATTCAATTGGTAGTTGAATCCTGGTGATAGTATGCGGTAATTAGCAACACTTGTTCGTTTGGTTGTTGGATGTGTGCAGTGAATGGCCGGGTTACTCTATTTCAGACATTGCTTTGTGTTATCATACATCGTCGTAGCAAACCGAGATCCCACCCTGCTGGTTCTTCTGGGGCTGCAGTGCCTCATCGAACAGACACCAGCTTTTCATTATTTCTGACCATTTTTTCCTACCAGACATGAGCCAAAGAAACTCATGGTCCGTGGAATGAGCACTTCGAAGTTTGCTTAGATCTGTTTACACCGTCTTAGCAACAGTCCCACCCGGGTGGATTTTCTGGCCTATAAAACAGACACTCCCTTCGTTGTTTTCATGAGCCAGTTCCGTTAGCAGGAGAGCGCCCAAGGCAGTCCAAGGCAAATTAAATTTCCTGTGAGGTTACAGCACTTTGGTTGATCGATTGACCATGGAGCAAGCATTGTCTTTCTTCTCCCGTGCCGAAGATGCATCTGATGTTGAAGTTCCTGCCAAGGATGCTCGTGCGCACGACTGAAATGGTAAGCCTCTGGCTCTTGTTTTGGGGGCAAAAGTTTGGTATGACATGAACGTGCCGATTAAAGCCGAACATGTTCTCATTGCATTCTGCAGTTTAACTTGCCATGGGCACTGCTTGTTGTTGTGCATGGACAGAGCTGTGCAATGCCCTCCCAGGAGACTGCAAAAACAGAAACCATCATTTGGGGAGGGCACAGTACAGAGTGTTTTCAGTCCTGCGATTTTTCCATTTATTTTTCGGACTCTTCCCTTGTGCGTGGTTGCAAGCGCAAATGCAGGCTCTGTGCAATCCTCCCGCAAATTTTGAGTCAATTCTGAAGACGCTAATATTGGATTTGGCTTGCTCAGGGACCAAGACTGTGGAGCTCACGGATCCAATTCCACCAGCCAAACTTACGTCCACAATTGATGATCAGCTTCCATCCTTACTCTCTATGATCATTGATGGCCTTCCGCCATTGCAGCAAACCAAGTACGTAAATGAGGCCGAAAAATGCTTGCAGCAATATGTCGCGTGCTATCCAAATGTCATTTCCTTGGGTTCCTATTGTCATCTAGGCGTTTCTGCAGCAAGCTACTTGCACCCTGAAGTAATCAGTCTTGATCGTCTTGTAGCAATTTCCATGAATTATATGTTACATTTCTTGTTGGATGATCTCTTTTTCGTCACCCCAGATGAGTTTCATCAAGACCAATACGGCATTACCCATAGTGCATGTGGGAGCCCCGAAAAAATTCAAGAATACCTTGACTACTTAGATGCAGTTTTTAGTCAACAAGTGCAACCATGCAATCCCACTCCCTTGATTGAGACCATGGTGTGGGAGTCACGGCAAGACATCTTGAAGTTGTCCAATCCTAAATGGTTTGCAAATTTTGTTGAAGGTGTCATTGAACACCACCACACAAATGTTGCTAGCCATGTAGACATCGTCCAAGGCCGTAACTTGTGCTTCCAAGATTTGGAATCATATTCTCTTATGCTTGTTGGAAATGTTGGCGGGAAATTTACATTGTTGCTACTAGAGTTTGCTAGGGATAGCTACATTCCAAGTACATTGAGAGCAAATCCATACATGGAAAATGTAACCGTGGCAACTTCCTTCCATCTTGGATTTACAAATGATGTCTTCTCATATCACAAGGAGAGCTCACTTGAACAAAACCCTCGCAATTTGATCACTGTGCTTAAGGAATGTGAAGGGAAGCCTTTTGTCAAGACGGTGCATATGGCAATCGGCTTGGTGAACACATATGCTCATGCATTGATGGATATGGAGGTTGAAGTTTGGAACTTGACTTTGCGAAATCACTTGCAAGATGTCAAAGATCTCATTGCTGGAAATGTTTACTTTAGTTTCATGGACAAGCGCAATCGACATCCCGATTCAGTTTTTCCAGAACTGAGGGACACAACCAGTAGCTGGAAAATCCATTAAGTCGCTGCTCAACTCACAAGCAATGGCAATTGACACATACAAAGCTTATTGTCTTTAAGTGTAGCTGGCTCCAGCACTTCTATGTGTGAATATGATAAATGTTTGAAACAACAGCTCTGTTGTAACCCACAATCATATTGTACTCCTCTTTCCACTTTTTATTTGAAAGCTGAGCATTTCAAGATTTGCTTTCTTCAGGACTTGATCAACCCAAATTATAACATCCTCATTGAGAGTATACAAGTTAAGCTGAGTACTTTCGTCTTCTAGTTGATTAGTGGCTTTCCCTTTAATTTTCTGAGGAGGACGAGTTCCAATTGGGAATCCAACTTGGATGTGCTTTGTATGAATGCGGGAAATATTTGTGTGATTCTAGGGTTGTTCTTTAAAAATATGAGGGTGCTTGAGAGTTTCAGTCTGCAGATACCGCACTGCATTTTGCACTTCCTACTTTATCTTTTCCTATGGAAGGAACTCCAAAACAGCTCCTTCTCAGTCTCAAGTGGCGATATGCTATTGGTGGTCAACTACCGAAAGTGAGAGTGAAGAAGATAGCTCAGTTGATAGTGAAAATGGAAAGCTTTCCTCAAGTCTAAGTTACGTCAGTTTTTTCCAAGAGCTCGCCATCTTCATTCAACGCTCCATACAACAATTTTATTGCGGAATCAGTTTTCGTTCTAGAGAAGCTAACCAGCGACCAAATTCTGAATTCAAGTTGGTGTGCCGGTGAATACGAAAATGCGAAGTTAACAAAGTTGTTCTGATTATGGCACCGCAGAAATGAGTGAAAGTGCCGATTATGGCGTACCAACTTGAATTCATAATCGGCACACCAACTTGAATTCAGAACACTTGTATTCACCAACTTGTATTCATCAACTTGCTTCCGAACTTCCAGGTTTCAGTTTTTCAAGCTCCGTGATAACATCTGGCAATCTCTGTGGTTCCAGGGCAATATATGTTTTTTAAATGGAGATTCTCCCTCCACAATTCCCGTAAGATTGTTCTTTCTCCAACTGAATTCGCATCTAGTGAACATAATTCATTAAAGAGCAAAGCCTGAGGCACAAAAGTTTTACTCACCTTGAGCTGTGGATTTTGCTAAAACCAAAATGAATTTGTTGTAGAAACTAAATCAATAACGAGGCGTTGAACTAGAACATCAATTGTCCTAATCTTGACGTAAATTTCAAATTTCAGACGTGATATAGATGCACCTTTTTTAACTTTGCTCCTTAAATCATTTCAAGTTTAGTAGCCTTGACACTCCAAAAACTTAGATTTTGCTTACTCACAATGAATATAGTGGATGTAAAACCTAGAGCCAATTGGTCTTAGTGTGCATATGATATACTATGCTAGGAGACTAATCTAACCTTCAATTCCCAACTACTCATTGTGTTGCCATTGCCAATACATGAATTGAACATGATTTTTTTGCATCCTCAAAATTAAACCATAAGTTCCTTATTGCTATCAAGGTGCCCTAGGATCAACTAAAAGACGTCTCTAGATACCAAATGTATGCTTCACTAAAGAGTGGTTTTCAATATCACTTGTGAATTTAGTCTAAATAATGACTATTGGTAGCATGATTTACACACAAGTAAAACACACTCAGTCAAAAAAAATTCTTGACATATTATGAATTGCAATCAAGACTTCTAGTATATCAAAAACTACGTGCTAGTTTCTACACAAAGATTATCAATCCAATCCACTCACTTCTTTCCAACAAAAGTTGTGTGTCATAGAGTTCCATAAAACTTTATGACAGCTTTAAGGCCTTCAAGGCCAATGCCCCTTGCTTGAACGAATTGGATTATAAATAATGCAAAAGCATCTCTTAATACTTTTTTGCAATCCAAGTTCGATGAGATGATAAGGAACTCAACATTGATAACTAAAACATTGACCAGGTTAAGTATCCAAATACACAAAAATCATAGAAGATTGACATTCAATCTAGAAAACCCCAAAATGTGTCATTCCAATCTACCGTGTTGGTCAACCCAATTGCCTTTAGTTAATAGGTCCTATATCTCATTGCATCATCACATACCAATTGAATGTAGAATTCCCCCATGCAAGCAATTTGCAATGTACAAAAATGTTGCATTGGGCAATGGTCAGTTTGGGGTATCACTTTTTGGACACACTAATTACCTTATTTTTGTTTAAAACGTCCAAAGTTTGACTAATTTGTTCATTTTGATCAAGTAAGAAGATCCTAAATATTTTTTTTTTAAATTCCTGCATCTCAATGGGATCAAGATGTATATTCCTAATAAGTTTTTTTTGTTAAAAACTTTAATTTTTGGATCTTTTCATAGAAGTGAGAAAAATGCTGAATTTTGAGATCATCATAGTGTACAATTTATTAATTTTTTGTTAATAAATTAAATTATTTTATGTATTGAACCACTTAATATAAGTCTTATTCAAAAATGATATTAAAATAAAATTATTTGATATTCCAAATGCTTGCTTTGGAGGATTCTAGGTGCATCGGACAAAACTTATTTTTTTAATTAAAAAGTCCATTAAAAATTTCTTAAAATTCTTTGATCATGATGATTTTTTTTCTTGATACATTATAAGTGTAGGTAGCTAAAACCACATTTTCTGAAATTTCACTTTAATATAATTAAAAGATGAAGTTGTTTGACACACTACAATGGACTAACATTATAGTTCGGACAACATTTTTGGGTACCCCAAGCAGACCTTACCCCCATCCTAAAAACTTTCACAATAGAAGTAGGATTTAGGGTTGAGAATTCTCATATTGCATGAAGTGAAAAGAGAAGAGCTGATTGCTCACCTTTAGCTATTGAATTTGCTCTCCTCACAATGATGGACATTGCAAGCTCCTCACAAAAATGACAAAAGAAGATATCTTCATAGTGTGGGTCAATGTTATGAAAAATTGAACAATTCCAATCAAGAATGTATACCAAAGAACTGGTAGACTTAAGCGCTTCCAAATGCTTGTCATTTGCCTTAATGTTCTCATAATTAGATTTCATATTGTGCACTTCAATATTCACGTTGTTGCCATCCTTTACCATGCAAGGATTAAAGATGATTCAATGTGGTTTATTAAATGTCAAGGTAACGCTAGGCAATCATCGTACAAAGACTAATGCCTCCACCAAGAATCTCTCTTACAAATAAGCTAGCCTCCAAGGTACTTTGAAAAACATCAACCAATTTCTACATCTACCACAACTCTTGCACATTGCTCCTTCCTCATCACTTCAGTATCATCAACATTTCTAGCACTTGTGATAATTAAAGGTACATTGAAACTTTCACAATAAAGTTAGGGTTGAGGATCCTCACTAATTCTAAGTAAAAATAGATTTTAGAATTTTATGGATGTCACGTTTTCCAATCTCAACTTCCTTGTGAAGGAACACTAAGGTTCTCCATCAGGAAAGTATAACTGTCCCCTCGAATAATTATTATTTTTAATTAATAAAAATAATTAAATTTTAAAAAATTATTGTCCTTTTTTGTTAAAGTCATGTAAAAGTAAAAGCTATAGAGTATAACACTATATGCTAACCATCAAATTAAAAATTGAACCTAATTGTCATCTTATTAGCACTTCAAACTATGAACTACTAAAGGGACAACTATTATTAACCTCTAAAGGATCAAGCACTGTTTTTTGGCAACATAGCGATTTTGGACATCTCACTATAAATAAATAAAAGAAATTTTGAAATTTTCACACAAGATGTGCATGAGGAATAGCTTTTTGACTATACGGTTAAAAAGTTATTTTATGATATGTAATTTTCAGCTTTGGATAGCTCAAAAAACTCTTAAGAAATCACTTTCTTTATAAATAAAAATTTGAAATTGGTTTTCAATATTTATATATACATAGAAAGCTTTGAATCATTTTGTTTTGATTAATGAGATAAAATTTATGAGGAGTTTTATTTTGCAAGTAGTTATAAAATCTCTATTCTAAAACAAACTTTGTAGATTTTTATTTAACTTGATTTTTAATATTTAAAAAATATTTAAAAGCATTGGATGAAGATTATTTATTACAACATTACAACCATTGAAATTGACATTTTTCAATTCTATAACTAGTTTAAAACTAGTAAGAAATTCTTAGTATTTTAAGTCATTTTAGTACTTCTTTCTACTTACTATTTTTTACCTATATGTTGTACAATTCCAAATGATTTGAAAATTTCAAGTATATAGTCAACTTGTCTTGAAGAATGAATCCAAAGAATAACCACTATTTGGGGCATTTTTTTCATGTAAATGTGACCTTGTGAAAGACAACTATCTATTTTTTTTCAAGGCAAAAAAAGAATTTTTGTCAATTCAAACATTGATATCTTGCAATCCACACAGTGGGAATTTCTGAAATTTTTTCATCTTTTCAAACCAACACACTACACAATCCTATGGGCACATATGCCTAACTTTAGATGTTTTTTAGCTACACTAGAGGGTTGTTTCAAGCTAGTTTCCCATATTGGAAAGTAGCCACTATTGGCCAAAATTTTAAAAAATAATTAAATTATTAAAATAAATATTAAAATAATTTAAAATATGATCAATCAAAAAATAATTTATTATTATTATTTGATGTGGCAGTCACTTTGCTACATTAAACTATTGTTGTGGCTAGGTTTTCACATTTTGAGAATGCAAAGGAACTCGCAGTCCTATAGAGAAGTTGAATTTTATCTAATGAAATGTTTTATTTTCTTTCTAAAATTTGGTAATTACACTAAAAATGACAGCTTTAGAGTGTTTTTTATGAAAATATAGTCAAAAACCTTTTAAGGGCTAACCATTTAAAATTCTTAACAAATTCAAGATCTTTCAATTTCAATTTATTTTCACAAGTTAAAATTATAAATTATAAAAATGCAATGGTATGTTCTAGTCTTTTAAAGGATCTTAATACATTTCAAATTAGGATTTCTTGGATGTAATTCCTATTACAGATTAGAGTAGAATCTATGATTTCTTAAGAAAAAATATGTTTTCAAGAGGCTACATACATCTCATCAATGTTGTTATGAATAGCATAAAACAAAAGGCAACAATGCCAACCATAATCTAAAATTTGACATTATATAAGTCCAACATATAATGCAACATATTATAATACCAAAATGCTACAATACATAATGGTGCGTCTAATGTTCAAACAATGTAATAGGCTCACATATTATTTCACATAATGGTGCTTTTAATTTAAAATGCTAAAACTAACTAAGATTCACAATTTCCATAAGAATAACTATAATAGATAATTATGCGCCTATTTAATATACAAGTGGTGTCAAGATTTAGGCGGTTAATTTGGAATTTTAAAGTTAATCCTAATCACTACTAACAGGAAGTAGTGTTAAAAAAGACTTCGATGCAGCAATGCTAATCCATCACCTACTAACCCATTAACAACGCTAGTTTCTCCAAATTTGACTTATCTTTTATGTGATGTGCCAACCAACCAGCTACAACTTCAATATAAAGTAAGGAGGTAATTCTTGTCTAGATCAATCTCCATTTTGTATTTGTTGTCCTATTTTGATACAACATGTGGTTGTTGTACAATGATAAAAGACCCTCAAATCCTTTCTTCCTTGTTTCAAGATTCTTTTCTTTTTCTCCTCCTTTCTTTCTAATGTTCTCTTTTTTTTGTCAAGATATTTTTTCCAAATCAAATCCTATAAATCTAATCAAATCTAATTTTGCTATTAATTGCTAATGGTTCTTAAACTTAAACAGAACTCCAAACAAGCTTGGTTAACCTTTTCCCACTAATAACTAACTTTCAGAAGTGCACAAGTCAAATGATTCTTCCACTTATTTTTCCCTCTTGTCTTCTAATCAAAATATATAACTACAAATAAGAAAGTCAAACCATGCTTTGCGAGTGGACCAAATTGATTTTGAAAGTCTCCTTGCAACTAGATCTATACATATGATATGATCATCAGAGTTTCCAAATCTTGTGCTTAATAAATAGTTTTGTTACGAGCAATTTGAATTTGGAGAGCTGCAGTCAGTTGTGAGAAACAGAACAGAACTTTGAAGCTCTGAGTTTCAACTAGCTACTGTAGAGAGCTTGAGCTCCAGCAAGTTTTTCGCAAGTCAGGGGACGGGTATGCTGGTTGACCCAGCTTTGAATTCGAGGGTCCTTTTGAATGGACTGATACCTGGTTGACTTTACTTGGCTTCCTCACCCCCTCGCAGTTTGAATTTTTTGTGAAGGAATCAGCCCGTTATGGGGTCTGATTGAAGCACCCTTTTCACTCAAACTTTGATTTGGGAAGGTATCCCAATAACATTCAGTAGCCTTCAAAGAGGCTGCTTTTCCTTCCCTTGGAGGCATCATCCATGAAAAATATTCACACGGGGAATTAAAATAAGCTCCAGTATCGGGTGCCAGGATTGTGGCAGTAGACTTATGGTTTATGCATTTTTTTTCCTTCTTAATCTTGAACCAGCCAAACAAATATTCAAAGAAACATTAAGATGGTTTGTCAAACATCATGAGAATCCTTAAAATCAAAATCCCAATGTCATTTAACCTTCCGCCATCCCAAAAATAATTTGGTAGCCCTATGGAGGAATTGAGTGGGAAACATTTGAGGTTGGAGATGTCATTTTTATATAGAAATTGATTTTTCACCATGAATCCTCAAAGAATATGGGATAATTTGAAAATGAGTGCTAAATTGCTTATTGTTAAAATGTCATAATTATGTTTATGTAGAATTTCAGACCTCATTTAGTTATATAGAATAATTTTTTTCAGAAAACTTTGAACTAAAAAAGTTGGAAAATCTATTTGAATTTCATTTCCAAAAATCCGTTTCATATTTCAAGCCTCCAATCAAAAGCTATGAACAAATTTTAAAGAGGATGTTTCAAGATGTAAAATGTCCCTTCCAACCCCACTTTGAAATTTGTCCATAACTTTTGATTGGAAGCTTAAAATATCAAATGAAATTTTGGAGATGAAATTTAAATAGATTTCCCAACTTTTTTTAGTCTACACTTTTCTGAAATTTTTTATTTTACTATGACTAAATGAGACCTGAAATTTTACTTCAAATAGAATTCTTGCTTTAATTTGACTTAACTATGAATGGTTGAGCTCCTACTAACTTTTATTTATTTATCCCACATTGTTTACTTTACCTCCTACCACCCTATATGTATATAAATATTTGTCTTCTCATTCTTGAAACACAAATCACGAAAGACGTTCAAATCACAATAAGGAAACTAAAGCATTAGTTTGAATGAGTAGAATGCTAATTTCATGAAATTTTTAATCTGAAAGATTGACTTTGTTTCTAATCCAGTTGAATGCATTGTTTTTTTAGTAACCCATTTTGTTATTAAACTTAACTGCAGTTTTATCCCAGGTACTTAGGCGAGCGAGCTTCAATTTTCTGATAATTTGCGATGCGTGGATTATTAGGTGCTGGTGGGTGTGGAATATTTCACACCATTTCATCCCCAAATGATATGGTGTGAAATCTTCCACATCATTTTGTCTGAGGGAAGGTAATCCTTCTCACTGCTATTGAATGTTATGCCTGTTGAAATCACCTCTCAGTTTTGAATTTCATAAAAATCAGCCGTGATGGGTCTGGTTTCCAGTTCCTTCTTCACTCAAATTCTAATATTTGAAAAGCACTTTCTGAGGAAATTTTGAATTTCTTCCCAGCTTTGAGAATTTGAATGGAAACTAGACTGTGTGTAGAATATGCTCTCAGCTTTTCACTTTGGAATCAAATGGGAAAAAATCAACCCTGGTATATCATATCTAAGTTTTTCGAAACCTCTGAGACTTGGAGAGAAAATTCAGTTTCTAGCAAAGGAAAAAATAAAAATGGAACTATTCGGCATCATCAGTCCCAGTTCTGGTTTTTTCATGTAAGGTAGGAGGCTCTAAAAGCGACCTTTTAAGGGCTGATTCACCTTTTCCATAGGTTTCCATGGACAACATGATTTTTAGCTCATTTTTCAGAAAAAGAAAAATAGATGCGGAACACAACCCAAGTAGTTTCATATTTTTCCAAGCATTTTTGAATTACTTATAATTTTTCAAAGATTTGGGTTACAAGCACCTATTTGTGATCATAGGTGTCCCAAAATCCGTCCCCTTGTGACTTATAAAGAAATGTGTAGAAACCAAAGCCAATGATTGGCTCTTACAATAAAAAAAACATTTTTTCTTGAATTCATTAACAGACCAAAGAGGTCCATTCAAAGATCACTTTGCATCCATTCTATGGCTACCTACAAGATGGTCTAAAGAAGAAGGGCAGATTTTGAACTACCTACCTTATTTGAGAAATTTAAGTACATTGTGCATAGGTTGAGAGTTGACTTAGCTGTTGGGGATGGTTGATTGGCCGGGTATCTATGCTAGTTGGGTATCTAGGCCAGTTGGGTGCCTGGCTTGAATTTCTGATTTTTTTACTTTGATTTTTCTCTACAAATCACAAAACAAACAAACAAGGAATTTTTAGTTCTCTTTGGATAATCCTGAGAATATAAAAAGTTTATCTTAAAGGCAAAGCTTTGCCGTTTGGGGATCAACTCCAAATTAAGATTTTAAAAATTTGTTTTAGGCAATAACTTCACCGTATGAGTTAGTATAAATTTCAAAAGAAGAGTAATAAGCAAAATTCGTTAGTAATCAAACTTTAGAAGTTGGTTTCCACCCATGATAACAAATGGATTGTGCCATTGTCTTCAAAAGATCTAAATTCATCTAGGTAGCCCCTCTAAACCTACTTCTAAGCCATTTTACAAGCAAAAACTAGTGATTAGCAAACTAGTGAAAAAATAGAAAATCCAAATGTTGGAGTTTTCTTTTTCTCAAAGTTTTGACTAATTTGAGTTATTTGGAAGGTTTTAAAAAGTAAGAAAAGAATCTAAGTTTACTTCATTTGGACATTGTATGTTGTTGGTACACCAATCAACACATCATAAATCTTATAAATTTGTTAAAAGTTATTGTTGCCATTGGTTTTCATACTTGGTGTTAGAATGTTTTGAAATTTGGTTGGGGACTTATTTATGCTAAAACATACTATCCTAATTTTTAGTGGAATGTCACCGCTATCTAGGTAATTTCTATGAATTACCTATTGCCAGCAAACATGGTTGACTACCTATGGAGTCATCTTTTGCAATCTAGAAAAAGATGAAACTTATTGGGTAGCTCTTAGAAATTCTTCTAATGCTAAATTCAAGTTTACATGTTTATTTTTTGCAAATAGTGGAAGGATCTAAATTCATATCTCTTGATTTAATTTCTTTGAGGAGGAATCATTCTTGTACTAGGAAATTTAGGCAAACTAACTTCACCGTTGTGTTCCTAGCATGTTTTATGCTAGAAACACCTCTCTTGAATCTTTGGTTGCATAAGTTTAGGAACTGTGGATTTTTACCTACAAAATTACACAATATGACTTTTTCTCAACTCTTGTGAATTGGATGGTGACCTATATGTGGATTTCCTATAGGGGTTTTGAAGACTTAGTAAGACTTTTGACAATCTATCTATTCTTCTTGCACGTGACCTATCACATGCACCTTACAAATAAATCCAATAAAAGTCTAATTTTTGTGTTTTCTACTACTTTGGCAATTAGGGCTCAAAACTATTTCAAACCCATAATGGACATTCTAAACATCTATTTAGACACTAAAAATGGTAAATAGAAGTGCTTTGAGCACTTCTAGACATTTCAGGAATAATACATTGTAGTTATAGGGACTTTTACCAAATACAATGTCAACACTTTTTTTAGACCATTTTGAATGAAAATACTAATGAAAACTAAGCGAAAGGAAAAAAAGAAAAGTTCAAGGCCTAAGTGACAACTATAGGGCTCACATATGGCGGCAATTTGTGGTACGATTGTAAATTGTGAAGACCCTAGATTCTTTTGCTAATGCTAATAATGAGTACATGGTCAATGTCTCTTGTTCACTCAGTTGTTTGAGCTAAGAGAAATTTGATCAAAGATGATTCTAATCAGAGACTCATTGAAAAGAAACTTAATGCACCAAAAAAGATCTTGATCTAACACCATCATATATCTAAATTGTGATTCATTAATTATTTGAACTAATTTTTTTGTGGATTCCCATCCACCTCAATCAAAGTTGACTTGGACTAAAAAGGGAGATAGAAAAGAAGATGAGAAAATCCTTTGTCCTCATTTGTCTAACAAAATCAAATCTATTGATTAAAAAAATTTAAATCTACTTTTTGCCTTCAATAGAGTGAATTTGGACTAAAGAATAAAAACATGAAAGTAAAGTGAAGCAAGTGTTCTAAGACTTCAATACTTAGGAGCTCACTTAGAAAAGTGTCTCCAACTATGGTCATTGATAGCTCCTACCTTGTCACTAGCTCAAGGTTGGCACTTCAGTGTTCAAAGTTCAAACCCTTGTTGTCATAATCCTAATTGGGAAATTAATAATTGTTATGCTATTGAGTCTTAATAGCTAAAGACATCCTTGGTATTGTTTTGGGGGTATAAATAATGTCGCCTTCCTTGTTGCATTATTTATTTATTTATTTATTTTTAAAACAAGATGATTATACCCACCTACATTCCAAAGAATGTAGTGAGTTGATTCATCACCTTTGTCACATACATAGCCATCATTTGCAGTGGAGAAACTATAGCAGTCCTTGCATTGAGAAAATTTGTCATTGGTTGTAGATTGTCATGTGATGTTCACAACTTTTGCTAGATTTATAGGCAATTTTGTTAAAATGACAAAATTTTGCTACTTTGGCAATTTTTATAGTTTAGAGCAAGTGGTCTGAAGTATACAAACATCCTAGATGTTTGAAATCTATACTTTTCTTAGTTGTTTGAAATCTATATTAATACTAGATTTTACTTTTACAATTCAGATTGTACAGTGTGAAATCTATACCAGTCCTAGATTTCTTAAATCTTATAAAGTCCAAGATCCTTAAAAACTATATCTATCTTAGATGTCACTTTTATAATTCAGAGTGGGCGGTTTGAAAATGGCACATGGAATATTGCCATTTTAACAAAATTCCCATGTTTATAAATTGGCCTTGTAGCATTAAGTTGTTGCTAGGTTGCAAAATCTAGTAGTTCTTCAAGTAAATCAATAGAAATCTGGCTCTTGGTGGCTAGGGACCTTTGACATTTTGGTTTAAAGGTTTTCTTTCCAATGAAAATTTACACCTTGGTTGTTCTTCTTCATCACATGGTTCTCTTTGAGTACTTGTAATTGGGATAAAATTATTGGTTCTTTAATAGTTGGTTCCTTTATGGACTCTTATGTTTGCTCCTTTGTAGGCTCTGTTGCTAATTCTCATGTTGGCTCATATATTTGATCTTTCGGGGCTGGCAATATAAAATCTTTGATTAATTGTGTTGATAGCTCCTCCATCGAAGCATTCAAATGTGTGCTTGTGTGTTGGAACTTTGGATCTAGGACCATCACTATTTTTTTGACTTATTAACATAACACTACTCCTCAAGTACTTCCATACTATCCAAACTCCTACTCTAAATTCCTTTTAGATTTTGGTTGAGTATCCCCAACCATTCATCACACATGATGGATCCTAACTTCAAAAAGACAAAGAAGAAAGGAAAGCGTCACATAAGGAATTAACACATAAAATAAAGACGATGGAGTCTCAAATGTTTTTTGGAGAGTGCATTCCCTTTTAATTTAAGTGGACACCTACAAACATGATGTACTTCATACAAAGCTATTATGTCCCCTCATTTTTGTTAAAGTATCCTTGTAATAAATCTATTTTTATTTTTGGCAATTTTTCAGAGGTGTAAGTAATTTTGATATGTATATTTTTTTATTATTGATAAAAAACACTAAACAACAATACACTTTTTGTTTTTAATTGTTGTATTCTAATTGAAATCAAAAGATGACAAAAAATATGGCTCCTTAGTTTAGTATATGAATTCATACTTCAAGTTTTACAACATAAAAATATATCATTAGCTTCAATACATTGCATGCAATTAGAGAATGTCATCCAAGCATTATATTCCACCCACATCTTGCACCTCTAAGTGTGAAGATGATTCCATCTTCGATGCTTTTGAGATTGGATCATTTATCCCCTCTTGCTCAATCATATTCCTAAATTTGTTGTACCTACTTTTTTCTAATATACAAACCAATTATTCAATCTTGGCCCTTCATTTTTGAATACTTCCATGTTGCCTTCTAAGGGTGATTGCAAGATCGACTTGTCAATTTTGTTCTACTTTCAATTGGCAATTTTCAACCTTTCGAGGGAGACACTATAAAATTAGATTTTCTTAAAATATTCAAAATATAGCCAATATATACATTTGTAAGAAGAAGGTGCCCTATGAAAGAAAAACATAGAGAAATTCTTTAAGTAGAACTAGAAAAGAGCATAATCACAAGAAAATAAATACCTCAATGTTTTAATCTGTAAAAAATAAGAAAAAATAATTTGCAAAAAAACTAAAAATTAACCATTTGGAAGGACTTTATGGGTGTAGAGATTTCATCAAAAGAATAAGCTTGAAACCATCTTTAATATTTAAAAATGTGCATGCAAGGGAGCCCTATTTGCATAAATGTGGAAGACATAAAATAGTTTTTAAAATGTCCCTTGGTAGGAATATACCTTCTTGTTGTGGAAACAAAATGCAAAAAATTCTGTTGTAGATAATTAATTTGGGTTACTCCACAATACTTCAAAACCCTAAAATTCAAAACATGAAAAATGAGCAAATTTGATTTTAAATATAAAATATTTTTTAAAATTTCTAAAAAATGTGGGATATGATTGCACTTAAGACAACATCTTCAATAGAAATTTTATGTTCATGCAAGTCATGATTCACAAGTTATTGTAATGGAAAGCTTGAATACTCTCCTTGTGAGAAATATTCAATATTGGAGTTTTTTGCAATGAATTTTAAATCTCCCTTACATAGAAATAATTTTTTTATAATTTTTACCTAAAGAACATTAATAATACCCTATTAAGTAGAAAGAAGTAATCCAAAGGCCTAAATTGTTAATAATTTATTTATGGAACTGAAAAGTGCCAATTTTAATGGTTGAAATGTTGTAATAAAAAATTCACACCTACTTTTTTTTTTTTTAAATTCCAAAAATATTGAAAATTGAGTTAAATAAAGGACTTCAAAGTTTATTTTAGAGTAAAGATTCTATAACTACTCACAAATTACCCACAACTAAAACTCCTCATAACTTTCATCTCATTAATCAAAATGAAAGGATTCAAAGCTTTTCATGTATAAATAAATCTAAAAAATCAATTTTTATTTTTTATTTTTTTAAAAAGTGATTTTTAAAGAAGTCTTTTTTGCCTGGATTGCTTACTAAATGTTGAAACTTACATATTATACAATAATTTCTTAACCATGTAGTCAAAAGTTACGAAAATTGTTGAGCCTTAAAGCTACTCCTTGACCATATGTTAAGTAAAAATTTCAAAGAAGAAAATTAAAAATTCCATTCATAGTGAATTGCCCAAAATTGCTGTGTTGCCAGAAAAACGCAGTTTGGTCCTTTAGGATTTGATAGTTGCCAAAAAATACCATTTGATCCCAAAATTGCTATGTTGCCAAAAAAAACATAGTTTGGTCGTTTAGGGGTTGATGATAGTTGCCAAAAAACACCATTTGATCCCAAAATCGCTATGTTGCCAAAAAAACGCATTTTGATCTTTTAGGGGTTGACAATTATTATCATCCTACACATTGATCAATGATCTCTACATTATTGGAGATCACATCAAGAAAATTACTTAGTTATAGGAACAATTATGTATTATATAGCAAGTTTGAAATTACAATCTTGGCAATCACATAATAGCAAGTTTGAAATTACAATCTTGGCAATCATTAAGAGTCTTGGTAACAAATTTCATCAAGCCACGGCTAAATATAAGCTACATTAGCAAGATTATGCAAACAATTTCATATTGATCTAATTTTGGAATGCATGATCTCCAAATGCCAATGATCTTGAAATACACTTGCATTATCCCCTTAAATTCTCTTCAAGTCTTTATGAGCCACTTGAAATACACTTGCATTATCCCCTTAAATTCTCTTCAAGTCTTTATGAGCCACTTGAAATACACTTGCATTATCCCCTTAAATTCTCTTCAAGTCTTTATGAGCCACTTGAAATACACTTGCATTATCCCCTTAAATTCTCTTCAAGTCTTTATGAGCCACTTTATTTATGTCTTGTAATCTTACTTGTATTTTATTTAATTTTTTTCATTGAATTTTTATTGTTTTATTTTTCAATTATATTTTTCATTAATTTTATGTATAAGTTGTAATATTTTACTTGTTGTTCATATCTTAATTTTAAATGTTGTTTCACCATATTTAGTTTTATTGAATATGATTTTTTTAAAGATATAAGTTCAATGGAACATAATAAATACATACTAAATTGATCACCTATAATTTCTAGTCATTTATAGTATGAATACAGTGAATTAAAATATGCATATATGTGTTACAAGGTTATATTTTAATATCCTCCATAAAATCCTAGCAACATGAGCCAAGTTCAACAAGTAAAGAAAGTTCAACAAGTAAAGAATTGATGGTGAACTTAGAGATTTTAGTGTAGGAGGCAATGACTACCTAATTTTGTAACAAACTTTAATATTAGTGGTCTTGAAGAGGGGAGACAATTGTTTGTGCTGGAAGGGCCACTTACATTAGTTAGTAAACAACCTAGAAATTACTATAATTAGAATGTTATTAATGTTCATTAGGTAAAAATTATAAAAGTTCATTTGGGGGCCACTTGTTTGAGCTTGAGGGATGACTTGCATCATTTAGCAAACAACGTGGAAATTACTATTAATTCTATTTTTTTTCCTATATATTGTACAATTCCAAATGATTTGAAATTTTTCAAGCAAGTAGACAACTTGCCTTGAAGAATGAAAGAATAACCACCATTTTAGACATTTTTTCATAGTAATTTGACCTTGTGAAGTGTAGTTGCCTAGTTTTTTGCAAGGACAAAAAAAGGATTTTTGTTACTTCAAACACTAATATCTTGCAATCTACATAGTGGAAATTTTTGAACTTTTTTCAAAATCTTTTTACACCAAAGTAATATAAGATCCTATGGTTAGATGTGTTCAAAAATGATTTTTTTCAAAAATTTGATACTTGTACTAGATATGACAATTTTGGAGCTTTTTTGGTGAAATCATTTAGGGGTTAATCACTACATCTTTCAACTTATCATTTTTTTCCCATATGTTGTACAATTTCAAATGATCTGAATTTTTTCTAGCATGTAGCCAACTTGCCTTGGAAAATGAATCCAAAGAGTAACCACCATTTTCTACGATTTTCCATAAAAATGTGACCTTGTTAAGTCCAGCTCCCTGGTTTTTTACAAGGTAAAAAAAGGATTTTTGTCACTTGAAACGCTAATATCTTGCAATCTACCTAGACCAGTAATTCCAGGTTTTGTCCGGTCGATCCATCTGGCAGACATGGCTTAGTTTCTGCCCTTCGAGTAGAGGTACTACAGTAAACGTCAAGTTAAACTCGTTTTGTGGACACTGTGCATCTCATCGTCCATAGCTGCGACCTAGCTGGGGTCTTGATTGGCAGCGTCATGGAAGACAGAGATAAACCCACTTGTAGGTTTGCAATATAGTTTTTTCTAATAGCACCGAAGGCTTGCGAATTCTGTGAGATGTGCGCCTTGGTAATGACGCACATCAGGGAGTCGAATGAGAGATGGAATGGTTTGTGCTAATGAGCCTTCCCTGAGAGGTACGTACCTCTGATCAAGTTGATTCCTGCGAGTGTATACGATGGTGGGCTCTGGGTTGTAGACTCTGAACTTTGGATAGGGAATCTATGTAGGAATCTATTGATAGACATTGGATCCGCTGGAAAATGAGTCGATTTGGATAATTTATTACTGTTGGGTATGATCGAATTGAAGGAGATGATGTACGTGCCTCTAAATGTGAAACGGATGTCTGACTATTGGAATTCGGTGATGGTTGAGATTCTTGAGGAATCTCTGTGGATGTTGTATCAGTACATATATACTGCCGATGTGTTTGTTTCGGTTCTCATTTTCCAGGGTACTCGAAAGCTTTGTGTTGTTTCGATAGAATGAGGAGACTGATTAAAACAACCAAAATGTAGCTAAAATGGCGGTATTCCTTAAAGTTTAAAGTTTGGGAATATGGCGTACGGAATACCGCCATTTCCCATAGACTCAGTTTTTCATTAATAACTACGTCATGAGATATTAGAATTTGATTGGTAGAAGAGAAATAACATCTAATTATGTCCTTCAGAGGTTTCATTTTCCTTTTATAAGTATACATGGAGATGCTTTCGAGTCTAGCTTATGTCACTTATATTTCTGATGAGAAACACTCTTGTACCAAAAATACAGAGAAGTAAGACATCTTGTTTAAGTCCAGAGAAATTTTCTTCTGGAGTTTTGTCCAAGGACTTAGTAGGTTGCCTATTGAGGAGAAAACATGTTGCTCTAATAGCTTTTGTTCAAAGATTCTTTGGTAAAAAACTTTGATGAGTGAAGCATGAAGATTCTTGTACTAATGATGACCTATTCCAACGTTCAGCTAAGCCATTGCTCTCAAGAGTGTATGGTTGGGAGAATTGGTGCACCATACCTTGAAATGAGCAAAAATCTCTGAATTGTGATGAAGTTTATTGCCTCTGTTCAGGGGACAGAGACTCCGCATCGACTTTGGTTTGTGGAAGTTCCAATCCTATAAGTTCGTTTCTGCCGTTTGGAAATCAAGGCCTTTGGGACTAGGTCACATGCTTCAAGGAGAGCTTTCTTTTGAGAAAATCGGGCTGAGAGATGGGAGTGGCAAGAAATGTTACTTCCATAATAAGGTTTGTACTTTCACGCTACCTGGCATTATCTAAATGGTTGAATCTTGGTGAAATTCAAGGATTTCGAATCGGGACAAATTAATGTTAAAGAGGGGTAACATCACAACCGTTCTCTCCGTATCCAGTGCTTGTTTGTCATTCCTACGTGAATAGGCTCCATTGAAGTAGCGGAATTACTGCTGTCTGGGATACGATAGACGTGGAGGCTGATGAATTGAGTGTTTGAATGTGTGTGGAGGGCAGTTCACCAGTCAACTCAAGGTTTATGAGTCACTGGACTACTTGTTCAGTGTGTGCGACACACTTCTCCTTTGGGAATTTGCATTATTTGAGTTCTTTGCAAATTTCCTATTCTGGATGCAGCCTGAATGTTGGTGTGATGTTGAAGTGCCCTTGACAGATGCGACAACAGGAGCTTATGCGAAGATGAATTGCAGCTCGTGTTGCCATCTAAGCCCCCCTTCAAACCTCGACAATTCGCAACCTGCGCAGTTGTGGGAAACTCCGGCGATCTGCTTCACGCCAACATTGGATCTGAGATCGACGCACATGATGCAGTGTTTCGCGACAATGAAGCTCCAGTCAACGAGGTACATGCTGCTGCAGTCAATATCCTTCGAGAGCCTTGGAGAGCCTACTACCAGCTCCTGGAGTGCCTTGGTGTACTACCAGCTCCTGGAGTACCTTGGTGTAAGTAACACCGACTGCCGTTCTCCTCAACAATTTCAATTTTCATCCATCTTCGAGCTTTCGGACGCTTGATGTTTACATTCACTCTTTTGCAGGTCATAAAAATTCACTCGCCGATGCGAGTGAAGCGCAAACAAGACTGGTCGGCTGTCCCAAGCCGACAACTGCTGCTGGAAGCCCGTGAAGCTGCCTTCAAGCTGAAAAGCCATCCCCTGAAGGTTGGGTTAGGTCCTTACGCTGCCTGCGGTCGTTGGGCTACTGCAACATCGACGACAGGGCCCCTCTCAGGTGACAAGAACTTTTTTTCTCTCTTCTTCAACTCCTGGAAGCTCAATCATTAACTATCAGGTAGAGGATGCTATTTGCGTCAATGTAAGCATTTTACCTACTCCGTAATGTTTAAGAGTGTGCTTTCCTTGGAATATCACTGTATCGAGCTCAGTGGAGAAACCACTTTGGGGACTACAAGGGCAAACTCTGTTGAGATCAAAATAATTGTTTGTTCATTCAATTGTATTAGATGACTTCTTATGCAATCATGCAGGTTGCTGACCACTATTGAAGTGACATCAGCAATCCATTTCCAAAGATCAGAGGCCACGAAGGTTTTTTCTAAATCATGCTTACTCCCAACTTGCTAGACCAATTTACCGTTCCGTCATGAGCTTTTAGTAACACGGGTCCGTGCAGATTGTACTGAAATACATGAGTGGTTGGTACTGACACGGGTCAATATAAGACACGGGATCAGGTCCTCAAAAGGTTTCAATGGTAGCCTTTACCTTACATTAATAACTATTAGACATTTGGTCAAGCGGAAGCGGAAGCGATTTGGTTTACTTGCGCACACGCTTTCTCATTCTTTTCTTGTTTAATTAGAACAACCAATAAGCTGGACAGCTTGCTTTGCATAGAACAACCCTAGGTATGGATCTCCCCTACAGTTTCAGATGAAAAGGGCAACGCCCACTCGGGCTAGTAAACAACGGTTGCTGGAAAATACACAAACCACACGACACAAACTTGTACATGTTTCACGCTCTTACAGCCATTGAACCACAAATAAACCTCCGAATGAATGCCCAATTCTCCCCGGAGCATGAACATGAAAGGAATGTGGTGAAGGCTCATTTACACTCACTGACTTCAGGCGAAAGTCACTCGCACAGAGACATGATTTTTGTCCTTTGCTGACATAACTAGACATAACTAGAGAGAGCAGAGGTTACTGGATGAGTTTTCTAGCTTTCAAGCAAGTCAAGTTACAAAAGAAATAAGCTTGTGGGTATAGATTTTTCCAATTTTTATTTCTCTAAATTTTCAAGACACCAGAGTTAATCGTAAAGTGTGTGCAAGGCAGGACCAGGAGCCGGAGTTTGGGAAAAACACAGAACCAAACTCCTAGAGCCTCCCAACTCAGGTCTGATTAAGTTTGGTCTCGTGTTTGTTTCGTTCTGTTATTAATTAAACCTTCGTATGACACAAATACAGGACAAACTTTACGATTAACTCTACTCTAGAAGGAATTTGAAAACATAAAACTTTTCATTTTCGTGTAGAATAGATTTTTATCAAATTTCATGTGGTCTACAATGGACATTGTAACTCATGTTTGCTTTCTATGTGCATGTGTCTGATCGTCTTATCTGCTTTCTTCCCAAAACAATGGACTCTCATTTGGTTAAGGAAATTATGTTTAATTGTTCTTCCATGTGCTACGGTATTCTCTCCATGTTTCTGATGGCTTAGAGTAAGCCCACACATCCAGAGAGATGGTCTTCTACAGTAATTGGTATAAGAATACTGTATTACAGTGCTTTTGCGTGTACTTCGTTACTTGAGGCGTCGACTGGATTACCAGTTGACCATTTCCTGTCAACCTGAGGCCCATACATCTTCTCATTTGCAGACGATCCTCTTGTTCTGTTCATGTAGCTAGGCCTCCAACTGGCACGGTGACCGCCAATTCATGAATTATTTGTGGGACCATGCCTCCAGTTACAGTAACTGATAATGTGACTTTGCGTGCAGTTTCGTCGTGGGCGGCGAACAACGTGAGGCCGGATAAGCACGCATCTGGAATCCATTCGAAGGCACCCAGTCTGAAATCAACGCGTAGCCCCATTGCACACAGGTCTAGGTGAACTGTGCATGTAGGACCTTAGACAAAGTCGGAGATGGGCTGGCAGCCAAGTTGCAGGTGAACAGTCAGTGAACAGTGAAACCCCAGAAGCCCAAGCAAACCCCAAGGTTTGGTGCTTTGCTTCGTGTTTGGGTGGAGCTGCGCTTGTTCTGACCTGCTCGGACGTTCCTCTTGTCTCCGTCGTCTGGCCCGCCCTGCTGCCTTATCGATCTCAAGTTGCGGTGAGTACGTAGTTTCGCTAGTCCTGTTTTGTTGTATGGTTTTCAAGCTTTTGTCCATGTTTCTGATGCTATTTATGGTGATTGGTTTTGTTAGTCCTCATTTGCCATACCTATCTCAAGCTTCTGTCCGTGCTTTCGAAGCTAGCCGGCTACACAGGAAACTCATATTCAGTTCCCGGTGTTAAAATTCCCGGTGAGTCCCACTTTTCCCTGTGTGTCGTACACTGGGAACGCCGGGAAAACACCGGGGAAAGTGGGACTCACCGGGAATTTTAACACCGGGAACTGAATATGAGACCCCTGTGCTAGTCTTGTTCTGCCGTATCGATCTCAAGCTTATGTCCATGTACCTCAAGCTAGTCCCCCTTCCGAAGAAGGCTCGTAGCACTACAGTAGTATTGTGGAGTCCCTTTTGACTGGCGTGTGACTCCGAAGCCTTGAATTCTTTGTGGGCAATGCCGAACAAGTCTTGGACTGGCACGGTCAAGCCTTGAATTATTTGTTGGACCCTGCTCTAAAATAACTAATATTGGGACTTAATTTGTATGACTATTTGCAGGCGGCGAAAACCGTGACGCATCTAGAATCCACTGGAGGGCACCCAATCTAAAATCCACGCGTGTCCACGGTGCATCGTCTCGTTGCACACAAGTCTATGTGACCTGTGCATGTGGGACCGGAGACGAAGTCCGAAATGGGATGGCAGCCGTGTCGCAGATGAACAGTAGGTGAACAGTGAAACCACAGAAGCCCAAGCAAACACCAGGGTTTGGTGCTTTGCTGCGTGTTTGGGTGGAGCTGCGCTTGTTCTGACATGCTCGGACGTTGCTCTCGTCTTGGTCGTTTGCCCCGCCCTGCTACCTTATCGATCTCAAGTTGTGGTGAGTTCGTGGTTTTGCTAGTCCTGTGTCAACCGACCTTTTCTATAGCTTCTGTCTGTGTTTTTGAAGCTAGCCATGCTGAGGGGCTATTCCTGTTTTGCCGTATCCATCTCAAGCTTATGTCCCTGACTCCATGGACCTCAAGCTACCTTCCGGAGAAGGCTTGCATGCAGCACCAGTATTGTGGAGTCCCTTTTGACTAGCATGGAACTCCCAGACCTTGACTTCTTTGTGGACCGTGCAGACAAGCCTTGAGGAAAGCATTAACAAATGGTAACTTGACTTTGTTGTGCAATTTTCAGATGTTGAACCACGAGAGGATAACCATGCATCTCCAGTGAATGTCGAATCGATTCCAAGGCACCCAATCTGAAATCAAGGCATGGCTGTTCCTTCTCTCATTGTAGACACTGTTTTGCCGTATCCATCTCAAGCCGAAGTCTATGTGTTGTAAGCATTGGCTATGGTGAGTGGCTTGTATAGTCCCATTCCATACTGATTTCAAGCTTATGTCTGTGTATCTTGATCTTCAGCCCTTGCTATTGATCTCAAGCTGTGGTGAAGTCTACTTGGTCATGTTCACGTAGTATTGTTCTTCCATAATATCAAGTCAAATATTTGAGGAATTTAAGTCATTGCTTCATTAGTTAGAGTAGGGTGATTATGAAATTGAAAAATGACAATTCTTCTTCTTTCTAAACCCTAAGTCTTTACTTTGTTGAAACCCTTACATGACCCAAAAAATAATGATATATTGTATTGGCTTGTGATGGAGTAGTTTGATTGGCATTAATCCCTAAAGGACTTGATCCATTGTGAAATGGTCAAACATCATATCTAAGCTAAATTTAGCCTTTTAAATTGTGTTTAAACAACAATCCAGTATTTTATTACTTGAAATTATGAATTGTATATTTTTGTGAGATATGTCAATTTGTTTTGTACAAAATTGTAATTATTATCAATTTTGTTGCAGAAAGTGAATATAAATAAGTAAAAATAAAAAATCAATCCAAATTATTTGAAATTTGTTCAAGAGGTACAAGTAGCAATGGATATTAGTGAAAAAAAAATTTAATTGTTTATTTTATCTTTAAATTATAAAATTTAACTATCAAATCAAATTTATTTATTTATATATATGATGTATAAAAGTTTAATATTTTTTACTAGTTAAAAACTACATTTTCTATTTAAATTGGTTTTTTCCAATAATTCTAATGGAGAAATCAAATTATTGTGAATTTTTTAAAGCTAAAAGAGGAAATAAAATTATATCAATTTGAAAATTTATTAGAATAATTTATAATAGCCCCCATTACCAAGGTAGTCGCTAGAATGCTCTAATTATTGAACCAATAGATCCATTATTTGTTTCTACATTTTTCAATGTTTTTGGAATTCTGAAATTTGGATGATTTTTTTCAAGAAATAAATGAAAAAATTTCATGTAAATTGGAAGAACATTTTGGTAGTCATATACAAAGAAACGTTGTAGATTTTGAGTTTTACATTCCATCCACTATAATACTCAATGTTACTCACAAGACAAGTAATATTCAATCATAATGAATCACTATAAGAAAATTGTGTTTTTAGCAAAGCAATCTAGGTAGATAAAGAAAAATCATTTTTATTTGAAACAAAAACTTGAAATTGATTATATATTAACAAGGACAATTATGTTAAAATGAAATAAATCAAATTAGAAATCAAATTTTTAGAAAAAAATTAGGCTAGTGATTCTTGTGACAAAAAATTTGGCTTTATCTCAATTATAAGTTTTAAAATATGATCCATGGAATCGGATATGATCGAAGAATTGGGACTAGGAACTACTGCAGACTAGCAGCAGTTGATTCGGAAAACCTCAAATAAGAATGAAAAACATACCATAATATGGTATTTGGATTAAGAATGAAAAACATACTATAATATGGTATTCGGATTAAGAATGAAAAACATCCTATAATATGGTATTTGGATTTTAACACAGCAATTGATTCGGGAAACCTCAAATAAGAATGAAAAGCATACCATATTATGGTATTTGGATTTTAACACATGGAGCTTTTGACATTTTTAACATTTTTCAAATGGAGTAGAAACAAGACTTGTTAAGCTTCATTTTCTTGGTTTAGGGTAAAGTTTAAAAATAGTAATTTTGAAAGTTACAATCAAGGTTGACCAAGGCGCACCCACTCATTGGATGTGTGGATCATAAAGGGTTAAATTTCCATTTTGTTTAATTGGTGGCAACCACTACTTTGACCAAGTTGTTTAGTCTAAAATTTAAACCTATGTGTCTTAGATTTTAGAGTTTTGTGTATGTGTATGTCATAAATTTTGGTGCAAATCAACAATATTAACTATATTGTATTCAATGATATTTTCAATCCATTTTGCTCTCAAGCAATTATCTAGTGCACATTAATCTCATGTTTGATTTTTGTGTTGTGATTCTTATAGGGCACATATTGATATGGTAATGAAGTTTCCAAAAGTATGCAGATAATTACTTGGATGCATAGCCTCACCATCTTTTCTAGCGGGTGCACAATCAAGGTAGTTATGGTGATTTGTATATGAAAAAGCAATTTATATTTCACATTTCCAACAACATTCAAATAATACATCTTTTTGAGCTATTTCATCCCTTCAATTCAATCTATAATTTTTCAACTTTGAGCAACATTGTCAAAAATACCAGGTATTGGAATGCATTTGATCTTATGTTTTATTTCACTTTTCTATTTTGGGTGGTGTTTGGTTTCATTGTATTTCAAGCTTTGTACTTGCTTTTGGAAATTCAACAAGAATTTATACTCTTTGCTTTTGAATGTATTTCAAAGTTAGATGCTTTGAATATCAACTTTGTTAAATTGTTGTTATTCCAGTATTTTGGTACTTTTAATATGAACCTTTAGAAACATGAATTCATACCTATTCATATTTTCATGCTCATATTTGTGACAATTTTGTACATTGGAATCCTGTCACTTTAATGAAATGGGCATTATGGGGTTTGCAAGTGATTGTTGGTTATCTTGATTAAATTTTGGAAGCTTGGTATAAGGTCATGGAGATCAAATTGCAATTAGTTATAAAATTATTTAGTTCTCCGGGCAAAATATTACTGAGAAGAAGATCATGCTAGAATAAATAGAAGATTTTGTAGGTAAGGTTTGGAAGCTCTTTGCCGCAGTTTACTTTGGTTTGTGATTTAGATTCTCAATTAGTTTAATGTTCCACAACATTTTGTAAACTCATTGGCATTCGCATTGAAAACTAAGGTTCATTTAGAAATGTGCATGAATCACAAATTTTTGGCTTTGATTAGGTTAAATATGCTACCTAGAATATTGTTAATCATGTTTTAGATTTGTAGTGTAGGTTATAGGTTATACAACATATTATAGAAGAGATGTTGTGCATTAGAAAAAACAAGCTTGCAAGATCCATTGGAGGCTAATAAAGTTGCTCATTTCTGAAAACAATTTGTTGCAATCAAGGTGTCCAATACAAATTAATACAATAATGTTAAATTTTGAAGTTTTTATTAATTCTCGAAGTGCTTGCCAAAAGGATTTTTTGAGGTGGTTGCCAAAAGGATTTTAATTAATTATTTGTTACAAAATGCTGAATTTCATAGCTTAGAACGACTATTGAATCATTTGTCATTTGATGAAAAGTGTTTTTGGAAGGCAACTTCTGTTGGTTTGCATGACTAGTAGTTGTAAACATGGTCAATAACTTAACATGCAAATAATTGACAATGTATCATAGATACTTGCTATATTCTTATTGACTTATTTTTTGACTATATGAATGTTTTTGTATATTCATTGCTTTTATTATAAATATGTGAGGTATTGATTGATTAAAAATCTTATTATTTGGTGTTCAACTTCTTTCACCAACTTATTCGAATTACGTGGATCAATCACAAATATTTGTTAATTTGTTCAATTATAATTGTACTCTTACAGTAGCTATTGAGATGTGGATATTTTAACAATGATTAATTTGTCATTTGTAGAGATATTTGACCTACTCTTTGGATAAACTTGTGATGTACAACATCAATATGGATATTTCTCAAAAAATGGAGATTGTGGAGGCTTTGAAAAGTTGTGAAGAAAAAGTTCATTCAAATCAAGTGTTCAATGCTAATCAATGCAAGAATTTGGTACATCATTTGAAGAATTTTGTACAAAAGTTTCAAGAAATATTTGAATTGGATACAAGAGCCTTTCAACCTTTATTGAAAGATGCTTGTAAAATCATTTCAAAAGCTCAAATGTTGGTGGAAAGTTGTTCTCAAACTTTGTCTCTAGCGCCTCTACTTCAAATGCAAAACAAAGAAGCATTTAGAGAATTGCTTTTGGAAATGGTTTCTTGCTTGGAGGGATTATTTGACATTGCATCAAACATTGATTCATGTTTGAAAGGGATGGAGAATATTGTGGATTTTCAATCATTTATCAATAGTTTTCTTCCATGTGACCTAGTAGAAGTTGAAAGAGATCAAGAGGAGTTATGTAAAATATTGGAAAACAAATTGCATAATATGCAACCTGGATCACATGATTTTGAATTAGCAAAGTACGTGCTACAATGGAGGGAATGCATCTTGAAGGTAGAACGTGGTGAAAGTGATCTAATTCAATTCCTTTCCAATGTTCCATTACCAGATTTTGGAAAAATTCCTAAAATTCTTGCAAAGAATAATACTGGAAGTGTATTCTTGACAAAGTGGTTGGGCATTGAGAATATCACAAAGCAAATAGACTTGGATGGTTATGATAAACCTGATATCACAAAATTGGAGAAGGAAGTGCAGATTATGGCACAATTGAATCATCCAAACATCATCAAGTTATTCTATTGTGGCTATTTTAAGGATGGAGATGGAAATTACCTTCAATTTGGAATGGAGAAAGGTAAAAAGAATCTTCATCAAATGCTATTTGAGGATTCAAATAAGACAATTACAATCCATGCCAAGTTGGATTTAATGTTACAAATTGCTAGTGGAGTGTTATACCTTCATGATATGAAAGTTGCACATCGTGACTTGAAGCCAGCCAATGTTGTGGTGAATACCATGCAATGTCGAGAGTTAAAAGAAGATGGTTATGTGTTTGCCAAATTAATTGATTTTGGTATTTCCAAGAATGAAGTGAAGGACAATACTTTTGTTATGCCAAGTGGTGTTCTTGGAACTCCTATATATATTGCTCCCGAGGCATTAAAGGCCGATGTGAAGTTTGATCCTTTAAAAACCGATGTGTTTAGTTTTGGATTAATTTGTTGTGATATATTACTCCAAAAAGAATGTGAAGATTTTCGATCAAGTCCTTTTGAAATTGCTAAAAGTCAAAAATTGGCCTTAATGGGCACTTCATTTTCTCAAGAATTACGGTCATTAATTGAAGATTGTTTGTCTATGGATCCAAATAGAAGACCTTCATTTGCAAAGATATATACAAGTTTGATGGAGATAAAGAAGAAAGACTTCAAGACTTTGTGTACTAGCAAGACATTGAAGAAAGAAGATGGACCAATTTCACATATCAATCTATTTTCATTTTCTATCATAACAATCGGACAATGGTGGTTATACATATGGAGATTGATTATGTATTGTTTATGGGCATTTATCATTGATTATGTATGGAGATTGTATATTCCGAAAAAGAATGATGAATGTATCAAGGTATGTATAAATTTGAAAAGTGTTTTGAACTTAACACCATATTTGAAGCCATGCATACTAGAGGGACGATTGTGTATTCAATTTTCAATTTCTTTGAATGAGATCATTAAACTTTGTTGATAGAGGTAATTTTTCAATTTGCTAATTGTGATGAATGTGATGTGCACAGGGTATTACTGATTCTTCAGTACTTTTCAAATGTCATGGTCTTGATTTGAAAGTTAAGGCTTTAGAAAATTTTCTCCGGAATAAATCTATGGTTGGTGTTATTGGGGTGAGTGGAATTGGGAAAACAACACTAGTGAAGGCTTTGAAGGATCACCTAAATAAGGCAATGCCATTCAATGATTCATCTAAGTGGACTACAATTATGTGTGATCTTAAAAGTGACTATTTGACGGAAGTGAATCGGATCTTGAAGGAATTGGGACAAAAACAAGAAGCAAAAGATCTTGTTCAAGGTAAACTCATATTGACATCGATGTTCAAAAAGAAAAAAGTCCTCTTCATCCTAGATGATGTCACTAAAGAACATCAATTGAATATGTTTTTGGAAGTAGAAATGTTTAGTATAGAGGGTAGCAAAGTGATTGTTACTAGCCGTGATTGGAAGGTCTTGAAAGGCATGATCAAAGAAGATAGAAAATTTGAAGTTCCAATACTTGATGATGACCAATCTATAAAAATATTCTCCAAACATGCCTTCAAGAATGAATGTCCATTGATACCACATATGAATCAACTCACCAAGAAGATTGTTGAAGCTTGCGGTGGCCATCCATTAAGCTTAGAAGTTATGGGCTCTTGTTTAAATGGACAAAAGCGCCTTCGTGTGTGGGAACGAGCTTTACAAAAATTGAGAAGAGGAGAATATGATGCCCCCGAGGATTTGGGGAGCAGATTGCAGATTAGTTTTGATATGCTAAGAAATGAGGAGGAAGAAGTGTTTTTGGACATATCATGCTTCTTTTGTAAAGATGTGTGGTATGAGGATATTCGAGAAGATACCCTAGTTGACTATTTGGATGACAACACCAAAACCATAATTGCAGCTTTGAAAGACAAATCACTTATCAAAATAGATGCTAGTGGATTTATAAGTATGCATGATTCAATACGTGATATGGGACGTAGAATTTCAAGACAAAGCTTTGGAGGTAGAAGAACGTGGAACCAAACTTTCAGGTCATTAGAATCATCAAAAAAAGAGGTATGTAATTCAATTGATTATAATTGTTTTGCTTATGGTGCAATATAAATATTGGTTCAATTCAAAATCTCAAAATGCATGTTCGTTGAGATAAATTTTGTTTGTAGGATGATCAACTTTGTTAATGCCCATCAACTTGTAAGCATTTAACAATGAAACTATGTGATTCAGGAGCTTCAAAATGCTCGGGGCATATGTATTACAAGAATGAATAAAGAGAAAGATTTGGCCCTAATGGAGAAGGTTGACCTCCCCAACTTGTTGCTTCTCAATATTGAAGCACCAAATGACTTGCACAATGTTGCCAAAATGATTCAAGGAACTCATCAACTTAAATTCCTTCGGATTATATACAACACAAATGATATTGATGATGGGGATATCTTTTTGAACAACATTAGCCATCTCACAACCCTATTGCAGCTACAAGAACTTTGCCAACTGACAGTATTAGAATTACAAAACTTTCCATTAATGAAGGCATTTCCAAACACTACAACTGAACACATGCCCTTGAAGACATTACGATTAGATAAATGTGATAACCTCACAAATATATCACCTGGATTTCAAAACATTACATCCTTGACATCAATATACATCCAAAGATGCACAAAATTGACAGCAATCCATATGACATTTGAAAATCTCAAGGCCTTAAAGACTCTACGCTTCAATGGATGTAAGACATTGGAGAACTTGCCCCACGGATTGGACAAGTTGACATCTCTAGAGCAGCTCTATTTGAATGATTGCAAGCAATTGAAGATTGAGGATTCGGACCTTGAATCATTGACATCACTTACTACATTGAATTTCAAGGGATGTGAACAATTGGAAAGAATTCCACTAGCCATAGCAAACATGACATGTTTAGAGTGGCTTGGCTTTGAAGGTTGCAAGAAGTTGAAGGTGGGACATGCATCCTTTGAAAATCTCAAGGTCTTAAAGAATCTAGACTTTGATGGATGTGATGCATTGGAGAACTTGCCCCACGGATTGGACAAGTTGACATCTCTAGAGAAGCTCTATTTGAATGATTGCAAGCAATTGAAGATTGAGGATTCGGACCTTGAATCATTGACATCACTTACTACATTGGATTTCCAAGGATGTGAAGAATTGGAAAGAATTCCACCAGCCATAGCAAACATGACATGTTTAGAGTGGCTTGGCTTTGAAGGTTGCAAGAAGTTGAAGGTGGGACATGCATCCTTTGAAAATCTCAAGGCCTTAAAGAATCTAGACTTTGATGGATGTGATGCATTGGAGAACTTGCCCCACGGATTGGACAAGTTGGCATCTCTAGAAAAGCTTTATTTGAATGATTGCAAGCAATTGAAGATTGAGGATTCGGACCTTGAATCATTGACATCACTTACTATATTGGATTTCAAGGGATGTCAACAACTGGAAAGAATTCCACCAGCCATAGCAAACATGACATGTTTAGAGTGGCTTGGCTTTGAAGGTTGCAAGAAGTTGAAGGTGGGACATGCATCCTTTGAAAATCTCAAGGCCTTAAGGATTCTAGGTTTTGGTGAATGTGAGGCATTGGGGAACTTGCCCCAGGGATTGGGGAAGTTGGCATCTCTAGAGAAGCTCTATTTAAATGATTGCAAGCAATTACAGATTGAGGATTCGGACCTTGAATCATTGACATCACTTACTACATTAAATTTCCAAGGATGTGAAGAATTGGAAAGAATTCCACCAGCCATAGCAAACATGACATGTTTAGAGTGGCTTGGCTTTGAAGGTTGCAAGAAGTTGAAGGTGGGACATGCATCCTTTGAAAATCTCAAGGCCTTAAGGATTCTAGGTTTTGGTGAATGTGAGGCATTCGGGAACTTGCCCCAGGGATTGGGGAAGTTGGCATCTCTAGAGAAGCTCTATTTAAATGATTGCAAGCAATTGAAGATTGAGGATTCGGACCTTGAATCATTGACATCACTTACTACATTAAATTTCCAAGGATGTGAAGAATTGGAAAGAATTCCACCAGCCATAGCAAACATGACATGTTTAGAGTGGCTTGGCTGGAAAGGTTGCAAGAAGTTGAAGGTGGGACATGCATCCTTTGAAAATCTCAAGGCCTTAAAGAATCTATACTTCAATGGATGTGAGACATTGGAGAACTTGCCCCAGGGATTGGGGAAGTTGACATCTCTAGAAGAGCTTTATTTGATTGATTGCAAGCAATTGATGATTGAGGATTCGGACCTTGAATCATTGACATCACTTACTACATTGAATTTCAAGGGATGTGAACAATTCGAAAGAATTCCACTAGCCATAGCAAACATGACATGTTTAGAGTGGCTTGGCTTTGAAGGTTGCAAGAAGTTGAAGGTGGGACATGCATCCTTTGAAAATCTCAAGGTCTTAAAGATTCTAATCTTCCATGGATGTGAGACATTGGAGAACTTGCCCCAGGGATTGGGGAAGTCGGCATCTCTAGAGAAGCTCTATTTGAATGACTGCAAGCAATTGAAGATTGAGGATTCGGACCTTGAATCATTGACATCACTTCATTGAATTTCCAAGGATGTGAGGAATTGGAAAGAATTCCACCAGCCATAGCAAACATGACATGTTTAGAGTGGCTTGGCTGGAAAGGTTGCAAGAAGTTGAAGGTGGGACATGCATCCTTTGAAAATCTCAAGGCCTTAAAGAATCTATACTTCAATGGATGTGAGACATTGCAGAACTTGCCCCACGGATTGGGCACGTTGGCATCTCTACAAGAGCTTTATTTGAATGATTGCAAGCAATTACAGATTGAGGATTCGGACCTTGAATCATTGACATCACTTACTATATTAGATTTCCAAGGATGTGAAGAATTGGAAAGAATTCCACCAGCCATAGCAAACATGACATGTTTAGAGTGGCTTGGCTTTGAAGGTTGCAAGAAGTTGAAGGTGGGACATGCATCCTTTGAAAATCTCAAGGCCTTAAAGACTCTACGCTTCAATGGATGTGAGACATTGGAGAACTTGCCCCACGGATTGGACAAGTTGACATCTCTAGAGAAGCTCTATTTGAATGATTGCAAGCAATTGAAGATTGAGGATTCGGACCTTGAATCATTGACATCACTTACTACATTGAATTTCCAAGGATGTGAAGAATTGGAAAGAATTCCACCAGCCATAGCAAACATGACATGTTTAGAGTGGCTTGGCTGGAAAGGTTGCAAGAAGTTGAAGGTGGGACATGCATCCTTTGAAAATCTCAAGGCCTTAAAGAATCTATACTTCAATGGATGTGAGACATTGGAGAACTTGCCCCAGGGATTGGGGAAGTTGACATCTCTAGAAGAGCTTTATTTGATTGATTGCAAGCAATTGATGATTGAGGATTCGGACCTTGAATCATTGACATCACTTACTACATTGAATTTCAAGGGATGTGAACAATTCGAAAGAATTCCACTAGCCATAGCAAACATGACATGTTTAGAGTGGCTTGGCTTTGAAGGTTGCAAGAAGTTGAAGGTGGGACATGCATCCTTTGAAAATCTCAAGGCCTTAAAGACTCTACGCTTCAATGGATGTGAGACATTGGAGAACTTGCCCCACGGATTGGACAAGTTGACATCTCTAGAGAAGCTCTATTTGAATGATTGCAAGCAATTGAAGATTGAGGATTCGGACCTTGAATCATTGACATCACTTACTACATTGAATTTCCAAAGATGTGAAGAATTGGAAAGAATTCCACCAGCCATAGCAAACATGACATGTTTAGAGTGGCTTGGCTGGAAAGGTTGCAAGAAGTTGAAGGTGGGACATGCATCCTTTGAAAATCTCAAGGCCTTAAAGAATCTATACTTCAATGGATGTGAGATATTGCAGAACTTGCCCCACGGATTGGGCACGTTGGCATCTCTACAAGAGCTCTATTTCAATGATTGCAAGCAATTACAGATTGAGGATTCGGACCTTAAATCATTGACATCACTTACTATATTAGATTTCCAAGGATGTGAAGAATTGGAAAGAATTCCACCAGCCATAGCAAACATGACATGTTTAGAGTGGCTTGGCTTTGAAGGTTGCAAGAAGTTGAAGGTGGGACATGCATCCTTTGAAAATCTCAAGGCCTTAAAGACTCTACGCTTCAATGGATGTGAGACATTGGAGAACTTGCCCCACGGATTGGACAAGTTGACATCTCTAGAGAAGCTCTATTTGAATGATTGCAAGCAATTGAAGATTGAGGATTCGGACCTTGAATCATTGACATCACTTACTACATTGAATTTCCAAGGATGTGAAGAATTGGAAAGAATTCCACCAGCCATAGCAAACATGACATGTTTAGAGTGGCTTGGCTGGAAAGGTTGCAAGAAGTTGAAGGTGGGACATGCATCCTTTGAAAATCTCAAGGCCTTAAAGAATCTATACTTCAATGGATGTGAGACATTGGAGAACTTGCCCCAGGGATTGGGGAAGTTGACATCTCTAGAAGAGCTTTATTTGATTGATTGCAAGCAATTGATGATTGAGGATTCGGACCTTGAATCATTGACATCACTTACTACATTGAATTTCAAGGGATGTGAACAATTCGAAAGAATTCCACTAGCCATAGCAAACATGACATGTTTAGAGTGGCTTGGCTTTGAAGGTTGCAAGAAGTTGAAGGTGGGACATGCATCCTTTGAAAATCTCAAGGTCTTAAAGATTCTAATCTTCCATGGATGTGAGACATTGGAGAACTTGCCCCAGGGATTGGGGAAGTCGGCATCTCTAGAGAAGCTCTATTTGAATGACTGCAAGCAATTGAAGATTGAGGATTCGGACCTTGAATCATTGACATCACTTCATTGAATTTCCAAGGATGTGAGGAATTGGAAAGAATTCCACCAGCCATAGCAAACATGACATGTTTAGAGTGGCTTGGCTGGAAAGGTTGCAAGAAGTTGAAGGTGGGACATGCATCCTTTGAAAATCTCAAGGCCTTAAAGAATCTATACTTCAATGGATGTGAGACATTGCAGAACTTGCCCCACGGATTGGGCACGTTGGCATCTCTACAAGAGCTTTATTTGAATGATTGCAAGCAATTACAGATTGAGGATTCGGACCTTGAATCATTGACATCACTTACTATATTAGATTTCCAAGGATGTGAAGAATTGGAAAGAATTCCACCAGCCATAGCAAACATGACATGTTTAGAGTGGCTTGGCTTTGAAGGTTGCAAGAAGTTGAAGGTGGGACATGCATCCTTTGAAAATCTCAAGGCCTTAAAGACTCTACGCTTCAATGGATGTGAGACATTGGAGAACTTGCCCCACGGATTGGACAAGTTGACATCTCTAGAGAAGCTCTATTTGAATGATTGCAAGCAATTGAAGATTGAGGATTCGGACCTTGAATCATTGACATCACTTACTACATTGAATTTCCAAGGATGTGAAGAATTGGAAAGAATTCCACCAGCCATAGCAAACATGACATGTTTAGAGTGGCTTGGCTGGAAAGGTTGCAAGAAGTTGAAGGTGGGACATGCATCCTTTGAAAATCTCAAGGCCTTAAAGAATCTATACTTCAATGGATGTGAGACATTGGAGAACTTGCCCCAGGGATTGGGGAAGTTGACATCTCTAGAAGAGCTTTATTTGATTGATTGCAAGCAATTGATGATTGAGGATTCGGACCTTGAATCATTGACATCACTTACTACATTGAATTTCAAGGGATGTGAACAATTCGAAAGAATTCCACTAGCCATAGCAAACATGACATGTTTAGAGTGGCTTGGCTTTGAAGGTTGCAAGAAGTTGAAGGTGGGACATGCATCCTTTGAAAATCTCAAGGCCTTAAAGACTCTACGCTTCAATGGATGTGAGACATTGGAGAACTTGCCCCACGGATTGGACAAGTTGACATCTCTAGAGAAGCTCTATTTGAATGATTGCAAGCAATTGAAGATTGAGGATTCGGACCTTGAATCATTGACATCACTTACTACATTGAATTTCCAAAGATGTGAAGAATTGGAAAGAATTCCACCAGCCATAGCAAACATGACATGTTTAGAGTGGCTTGGCTGGAAAGGTTGCAAGAAGTTGAAGGTGGGACATGCATCCTTTGAAAATCTCAAGGCCTTAAAGAATCTATACTTCAATGGATGTGAGATATTGCAGAACTTGCCCCACGGATTGGGCACGTTGGCATCTCTACAAGAGCTCTATTTCAATGATTGCAAGCAATTACAGATTGAGGATTCGGACCTTAAATCATTGACATCACTTACTATATTAGATTTCCAAGGATGTGAAGAATTGGAAAGAATTCCACCAGCCATAGCAAACATGACATGTTTAGAGTGGCTTGGCTTTGAAGGTTGCAAGAAGTTGAAGGTGGGACATGCATCCTTTGAAAATCTCAAGGCCTTAAAGACTCTACGCTTCAATGGATGTGAGACATTGGAGAACTTGCCCCACGGATTGGACAAGTTGACATCTCTAGAGAAGCTCTATTTGAATGATTGCAAGCAATTGAAGATTGAGGATTCGGACCTTGAATCATTGACATCACTTACTACATTGAATTTCCAAGGATGTGAAGAATTGGAAAGAATTCCACCAGCCATAGCAAACATGACATGTTTAGAGTGGCTTGGCTGGAAAGGTTGCAAGAAGTTGAAGGTGGGACATGCATCCTTTGAAAATCTCAAGGCCTTAAAGAATCTATACTTCAATGGATGTGAGACATTGGAGAACTTGCCCCAGGGATTGGGGAAGTTGACATCTCTAGAAGAGCTTTATTTGATTGATTGCAAGCAATTGATGATTGAGGATTCGGACCTTGAATCATTGACATCACTTACTACATTGAATTTCAAGGGATGTGAACAATTCGAAAGAATTCCACTAGCCATAGCAAACATGACATGTTTAGAGTGGCTTGGCTTTGAAGGTTGCAAGAAGTTGAAGGTGGGACATGCATCCTTTGAAAATCTCAAGGCCTTAAAGACTCTACGCTTCAATGGATGTGAGACATTGGAGAACTTGCCCCACGGATTGGGCAAGTTGACATCTCTAGAGAAGCTCTATTTGAATGATTGCAAGCAATTGAAGATTGAGGATTCGGACCTTGAATCATTGACATCACTTACTACATTGAATTTCCAAAGATGTGAAGAATTGGAAAGAATTCCACCAGCCATAGCAAACATGACATGTTTAGAGTGGCTTGGCTGGAAAGGTTGCAAGAAGTTGAAGGTGGGACATGCATCCTTTGAAAATCTCAAGGCCTTAAAGAATCTATACTTCAATGGATGTGAGATATTGCAGAACTTGCCCCACGGATTGGGCACGTTGGCATCTCTACAAGAGCTCTATTTCAATGATTGCAAGCAATTACAGATTGAGGATTCGGACCTTAAATCATTGACATCACTTACTATATTAGATTTCCAAGGATGTGAAGAATTGGAAAGAATTCCACCAGCCATAGCAAACATGACATGTTTAGAGTGGCTTGGCTTTGAAGGTTGCAAGAAGTTGAAGGTGGGACATGCATCCTTTGAAAATCTCAAGGCCTTAAAGACTCTACGCTTCAATGGATGTGAGACATTGGAGAACTTGCCCCACGGATTGGACAAGTTGACATCTCTAGAGAAGCTCTATTTGAATGATTGCAAGCAATTGAAGATTGAGGATTCGGACCTTGAATCATTGACATCACTTACTACATTGAATTTCCAAGGATGTGAAGAATTGGAAAGAATTCCACCAGCCATAGCAAACATGACATGTTTAGAGTGGCTTGGCTGGAAAGGTTGCAAGAAGTTGAAGGTGGGACATGCATCCTTTGAAAATCTCAAGGCCTTAAAGAATCTATACTTCAATGGATGTGAAACATTGCAGAACTTGCCCCACGGATTGGGCACGTTGGCATCTCTACAAGAGCTTTATTTGAATGATTGCAAGCAATTACAGATTGAGGATTCGGACCTTGAATCATTGACATCACTTACTATATTAGATTTCCAAGGATGTGAAGAATTGGAAAGAATTCCACCAGCCATAGCAAACATGACATGTTTAGAGTGGCTTGGCTTTGAAGGTTGCAAGAAGTTGAAGGTGGGACATGCATCCTTTGAAAATCTCAAGGCCTTAAAGACTCTACGCTTCAATGGATGTGAGACATTGGAGAACTTGCCCCACGGATTGGACAAGTTGACATCTCTAGAGAAGCTCTATTTGAATGATTGCAAGCAATTGAAGATTGAGGATTCGGACCTTGAATCATTGACATCACTTACTACATTGAATTTCCAAGGATGTGAAGAATTGGAAAGAATTCCACCAGCCATAGCAAACATGACATGTTTAGAGTGGCTTGGCTGGAAAGGTTGCAAGAAGTTGAAGGTGGGACATGCATCCTTTGAAAATCTCAAGGCCTTAAAGAATCTATACTTCAATGGATGTGAGACATTGGAGAACTTGCCCCAGGGATTGGGGAAGTTGACATCTCTAGAAGAGCTTTATTTGATTGATTGCAAGCAATTGATGATTGAGGATTCGGACCTTGAATCATTGACATCACTTACTACATTGAATTTCAAGGGATGTGAACAATTCGAAAGAATTCCACTAGCCATAGCAAACATGACATGTTTAGAGTGGCTTGGCTTTGAAGGTTGCAAGAAGTTGAAGGTGGGACATGCATCCTTTGAAAATCTCAAGGCCTTAAAGACTCTACGCTTCAATGGATGTGAGACATTGGAGAACTTGCCCCACGGATTGGACAAGTTGACATCTCTAGAGAAGCTCTATTTGAATGATTGCAAGCAATTGAAGATTGAGGATTCGGACCTTGAATCATTGACATCACTTACTACATTGAATTTCCAAAGATGTGAAGAATTGGAAAGAATTCCACCAGCCATAGCAAACATGACATGTTTAGAGTGGCTTGGCTGGAAAGGTTGCAAGAAGTTGAAGGTGGGACATGCATCCTTTGAAAATCTCAAGGCCTTAAAGAATCTATACTTCAATGGATGTGAGATATTGCAGAACTTGCCCCACGGATTGGGCACGTTGGCATCTCTACAAGAGCTCTATTTCAATGATTGCAAGCAATTACAGATTGAGGATTCGGACCTTAAATCATTGACATCACTTACTATATTAGATTTCCAAGGATGTGAAGAATTGGAAAGAATTCCACCAGCCATAGCAAACATGACATGTTTAGAGTGGCTTGGCTTTGAAGGTTGCAAGAAGTTGAAGGTGGGACATGCATCCTTTGAAAATCTCAAGGCCTTAAAGACTCTACGCTTCAATGGATGTGAGACATTGGAGAACTTGCCCCACGGATTGGACAAGTTGACATCTCTAGAGAAGCTCTATTTGAATGATTGCAAGCAATTGAAGATTGAGGATTCGGACCTTGAATCATTGACATCACTTACTACATTGAATTTCCAAGGATGTGAAGAATTGGAAAGAATTCCACCAGCCATAGCAAACATGACATGTTTAGAGTGGCTTGGCTGGAAAGGTTGCAAGAAGTTGAAGGTGGGACATGCATCCTTTGAAAATCTCAAGGCCTTAAAGAATCTATACTTCAATGGATGTGAGACATTGGAGAACTTGCCCCAGGGATTGGGGAAGTTGACATCTCTAGAAGAGCTTTATTTGATTGATTGCAAGCAATTGATGATTGAGGATTCGGACCTTGAATCATTGACATCACTTACTACATTGAATTTCAAGGGATGTGAACAATTCGAAAGAATTCCACTAGCCATAGCAAACATGACATGTTTAGAGTGGCTTGGCTTTGAAGGTTGCAAGAAGTTGAAGGTGGGACATGCATCCTTTGAAAATCTCAAGGCCTTAAAGACTCTACGCTTCAATGGATGTGAGACATTGGAGAACTTGCCCCACGGATTGGGCAAGTTGACATCTCTAGAGAAGCTCTATTTGAATGATTGCAAGCAATTGAAGATTGAGGATTCGGACCTTGAATCATTGACATCACTTACTACATTGAATTTCCAAAGATGTGAAGAATTGGAAAGAATTCCACCAGCCATAGCAAACATGACATGTTTAGAGTGGCTTGGCTGGAAAGGTTGCAAGAAGTTGAAGGTGGGACATGCATCCTTTGAAAATCTCAAGGCCTTAAAGAATCTATACTTCAATGGATGTGAGATATTGCAGAACTTGCCCCACGGATTGGGCACGTTGGCATCTCTACAAGAGCTCTATTTCAATGATTGCAAGCAATTACAGATTGAGGATTCGGACCTTAAATCATTGACATCACTTACTATATTAGATTTCCAAGGATGTGAAGAATTGGAAAGAATTCCACCAGCCATAGCAAACATGACATGTTTAGAGTGGCTTGGCTTTGAAGGTTGCAAGAAGTTGAAGGTGGGACATGCATCCTTTGAAAATCTCAAGGCCTTAAAGACTCTACGCTTCAATGGATGTGAGACATTGGAGAACTTGCCCCACGGATTGGACAAGTTGACATCTCTAGAGAAGCTCTATTTGAATGATTGCAAGCAATTGAAGATTGAGGATTCGGACCTTGAATCATTGACATCACTTACTACATTGAATTTCCAAGGATGTGAAGAATTGGAAAGAATTCCACCAGCCATAGCAAACATGACATGTTTAGAGTGGCTTGGCTGGAAAGGTTGCAAGAAGTTGAAGGTGGGACATGCATCCTTTGAAAATCTCAAGGCCTTAAAGAATCTATACTTCAATGGATGTGAAACATTGCAGAACTTGCCCCACGGATTGGGCACGTTGGCATCTCTACAAGAGCTTTATTTGAATGATTGCAAGCAATTACAGATTGAGGATTCGGACCTTGAATCATTGACATCACTTACTATATTAGATTTCCAAGGATGTGAAGAATTGGAAAGAATTCCACCAGCCATAGCAAACATGACATGTTTAGAGTGGCTTGGCTTTGAAGGTTGCAAGAAGTTGAAGGTGGGACATGCATCCTTTGAAAATCTCAAGGCCTTAAAGACTCTACGCTTCAATGGATGTGAGACATTGGAGAACTTGCCCCACGGATTGGACAAGTTGACATCTCTAGAGAAGCTCTATTTGAATGATTGCAAGCAATTGAAGATTGAGGATTCGGACCTTGAATCATTGACATCACTTACTACATTGAATTTCCAAGGATGTGAAGAATTGGAAAGAATTCCACCAGCCATAGCAAACATGACATGTTTAGAGTGGCTTGGCTGGAAAGGTTGCAAGAAGTTGAAGGTGGGACATGCATCCTTTGAAAATCTCAAGGCCTTAAAGAATCTATACTTCAATGGATGTGAGACATTGGAGAACTTGCCCCAGGGATTGGGGAAGTTGACATCTCTAGAAGAGCTTTATTTGATTGATTGCAAGCAATTGATGATTGAGGATTCGGACCTTGAATCATTGACATCACTTACTACATTGAATTTCAAGGGATGTGAACAATTCGAAAGAATTCCACTAGCCATAGCAAACATGACATGTTTAGAGTGGCTTGGCTTTGAAGGTTGCAAGAAGTTGAAGGTGGGACATGCATCCTTTGAAAATCTCAAGGCCTTAAAGACTCTACGCTTCAATGGATGTGAGACATTGGAGAACTTGCCCCACGGATTGGACAAGTTGACATCTCTAGAGAAGCTCTATTTGAATGATTGCAAGCAATTGAAGATTGAGGATTCGGACCTTGAATCATTGACATCACTTACTACATTGAATTTCCAAAGATGTGAAGAATTGGAAAGAATTCCACCAGCCATAGCAAACATGACATGTTTAGAGTGGCTTGGCTGGAAAGGTTGCAAGAAGTTGAAGGTGGGACATGCATCCTTTGAAAATCTCAAGGCCTTAAAGAATCTATACTTCAATGGATGTGAGATATTGCAGAACTTGCCCCACGGATTGGGCACGTTGGCATCTCTACAAGAGCTCTATTTCAATGATTGCAAGCAATTACAGATTGAGGATTCGGACCTTAAATCATTGACATCACTTACTATATTAGATTTCCAAGGATGTGAAGAATTGGAAAGAATTCCACCAGCCATAGCAAACATGACATGTTTAGAGTGGCTTGGCTTTGAAGGTTGCAAGAAGTTGAAGGTGGGACATGCATCCTTTGAAAATCTCAAGGCCTTAAAGACTCTACGCTTCAATGGATGTGAGACATTGGAGAACTTGCCCCACGGATTGGACAAGTTGACATCTCTAGAGAAGCTCTATTTGAATGATTGCAAGCAATTGAAGATTGAGGATTCGGACCTTGAATCATTGACATCACTTACTACATTGAATTTCCAAGGATGTGAAGAATTGGAAAGAATTCCACCAGCCATAGCAAACATGACATGTTTAGAGTGGCTTGGCTGGAAAGGTTGCAAGAAGTTGAAGGTGGGACATGCATCCTTTGAAAATCTCAAGGCCTTAAAGAATCTATACTTCAATGGATGTGAGACATTGCAGAACTTGCCCCACGGATTGGGCACGTTGGCATCTCTACAAGAGCTTTATTTGAATGATTGCAAGCAATTACAGATTGAGGATTCGGACCTTGAATCATTGACATCACTTACTATATTGGATTTCCAAGGATGTGAAGAATTGGAAAGAATTCCACCAGCCATAGCAAACATGACATGTTTAGAGTGGCTTGGCTTTGAAGGTTGCAAGAAGTTGAAGGTGGGACATGCATCCTTTGAAAATCTCAAGGCCTTAAAGACTCTACGCTTCAATGGATGTGAGACATTGGAGAACTTGCCCCACGGATTGGACAAGTTGACATCTCTAGAGAAGCTCTATTTGAATGATTGCAAGCAATTGAAGATTGAGGATTCGGACCTTGAATCATTGACATCACTTACTACATTGAATTTCCAAAGATGTGAAGAATTGGAAAGAATTCCACCAGCCATAGCAAACATGACATGTTTAGAGTGGCTTGGCTGGAAAGGTTGCAAGAAGTTGAAGGTGGGACATGCATCCTTTGAAAATCTCAAGGCCTTAAAGAATCTATACTTCAATGGATGTGAGATATTGCAGAACTTGCCCCACGGATTGGGCACGTTGGCATCTCTACAAGAGCTTTATTTGAATGATTGCAAGCAATTACAGATTGAGGATTCGGACCTTGAATCATTGACATCACTTACTATATTAGATTTCCAAGGATGTGAAGAATTGGAAAGAATTCCACCAGCCATAGCAAACATGACATGTTTAGAGTGGCTTGGCTTTGAAGGTTGCAAGAAGTTGAAGGTGGGACATGCATCCTTTGAAAATCTCAAGGCCTTAAAGATTCTATCTTTCAGTGGATGTGAGACATTGGAAAACTTGCCCCACGGATTGGGCAAGTTGACATCTCTAGAGAAGCTCTATTTGAATGATTGCAAGCAATTGAAGATTGAGGATTCGGACCTTGAATCATTGACATCACTTACTACATTGAATTTCCAAGGATGTGAAGAATTGGAAAGAATTCCACCAACCATAGCAAACATGACATGTTTAGAATGGCTTGGCTTTGAAGGTTGCAAGAAGTTGAAGGTGGGACATGCATCCTTTGAAAATCTCAAGGCCTTAAAGACTCTACGCTTCAATGGATGTGAGACATTGGAGAACTTGCCCCACGGATTGGACAAGTTGACATCTCTAGAGAAGCTCTATTTGAATGATTGCAAGCAATTGAAGATTGAGGATTCGGACCTTGAATCATTGACATCACTTACTACATTGAATTTCCAAAGATGTGAAGAATTGGAAAGAATTCCACCAGCCATAGCAAACATGACATGTTTAGAGTGGCTTGGCTGGAAAGGTTGCAAGAAGTTGAAGGTGGGACATGCATCCTTTGAAAATCTCAAGGCCTTAAAGAATCTATACTTCAATGGATGTGAGATATTGCAGAACTTGCCCCACGGATTGGGCACGTTGGCATCTCTACAAGAGCTCTATTTCAATGATTGCAAGCAATTACAGATTGAGGATTCGGACCTTGAATCATTGACATCACTTACTATATTGGATTTCCAAGGATGTGAAGAATTGGAAAGAATTCCACCAGCCATAGCAAACATGACATGTTTAGAGTGGCTTGGCTTTGAAGGTTGCAAGAAGTTGAAGGTGGGACATGCATCCTTTGAAAATCTGAAGGCCTTAAAGATTCTATCTTTCAGTGGATGTGAGACATTGGAAAACTTGCCCCACGGATTGGGCAAGTTGACATCTCTAGAGAAGCTCTATTTGAATGATTGCAAGCAATTGAAGATTGAGGATTCGGACCTTGAATCATTGACATCACTTACTACATTGAATTTCCAAGGATGTGAAGAATTGGAAAGAATTCCACCAGCCATAGCAAACATGACATGTTTAGAGTGGCTTGACTTTGAAGGTTGCAAGAAGTTGAAGGTGGGACATGCATCCTTTGAAAATCTCAAGGCCTTAAGGATTTTAGGTTTTGGTGAATGTGAGGCATTGGGGAACTTGCCCCAGGGATTGGGGAAGTTGGCATCTCTAGAAGAGCTTTATTTGAATGATTGCAAGCAATTGAAGATTGAGGATTCGGACCTTCAATCATTGACGTCACTTACTACATCGAATATCATGGGACGTGAACAATTGATTGAAGGACAACTGTAAAAGTTGTGAACTTGATTTTTGAATGTTAGTAATTTCTATATTCGAAGTTTTATTGAAGTGTTGAAAATTGCAGAAATATAAAGGTTATTGTTTTTGAGGATTTAGCTTTGATAGATTATTTTTCTTAGAATTTTCTTTTATTTGCTAGAAGAAGTTTAGGAATGTACTTTGATAATCGTTATTAACACATTTTGTGTTGAATTTGTAAGAACTAGACAAATTTATGGAGATATTGTTTTCCATTGGCAACATGTTAGGTTTCAAGTTTCTAGAATTTTAAGATTTCAAGTATTTGGAGATTGTATATGTAACATTTGAAATACTTGAGGATCATGTGAGGTTATCATTTTGTAATTGGAAAGCTTGAAACTTGTAGTGGAGATGTAATCCATTGGTTGAAAGTGGTTGATGATTGTGTCACTTGAGCTTGATTTATTGTCATCATTCACTACATTGATTTTCAATAGATGTCATGTCTTGATAGAATTCTAACATGCCAATTTTTAGCTACATGAAGGTTTAGTAAATCTTTAAGTTTCCTAGACACTATTTCTATTTTGCAATGAGTTCACTTTAAATTTGGTTCCTCAATAATTAAAATGTGTTGAAAGGTCCATTGATATAATCCTTAAAATTAGTGATAGAGAGTAGATGTAGGTCCAAATTTGAGAGGTGAAGGGTGGTGAGATAAACACAAGCTTATAGAAGAGGAAATGCATACTATGGTACACTAAATTCCTTCATGCAATAAAGATGTACAAGATGTTCAAATTGTACATACTACTTTTGCACCAAAAATTGAATATTTCCATCAAATTTGCACTAGAATAATTAACCACTTGTTTTTGCTTTAGCTTATTCAAGACTTTAAAAAAGTCCTTGATAATTTCAACTTCAAAATTTATATTTAATGCACATTCAGAAAACAAAAAGAACATATACTTTATTAAACCCTTAGCCCTTTTAGGCATACAAGAACCATATGTGTAAGCTTTTTCAACTTTTTAGTTGCATAACTTGAGAAAGTTGAAAATTATTATTATGTTTTAATTAATTCATTGGAATGAGATGCCTACATACTTGTAGTATTCTTTGATTTTCAAATGTTATATATGTATTATATTGGAAAAATGAAATGAAAAAAAGAAAGTTTGTGCTCAAGCTTATGCAAAGAAAGCATGAAAAAATGGCTCAAAGGCCGGATAAAATGTTAAAACATATAGATTTTCGTAGATATTGCGGATAACATTTGTAAGTTCTTGTGCAAGTTATAGTAACAACAAGGTGATGTTGTCATTGATGTATGTTGATGTTTTATTTGGCATGATTGAAGATATATTGATGTTTTCTAGATTGTCCAAAAAAACATAGATTACCATATCACCAAGCATGCCTATTTTCACTTTGGGTAAGTCAATTATAGTTATTATAGTTTGAAATAAAAATACTTGCCTAAAGTTTTAAAAATGGAGAAGGGGAGCCTCATCCAAAACTTTGTTTTCAAAATGATGATGTGGCATTTGATGTGGGAATTTAGTGACATGGCATCTAGAGAGGTTGATGTAGCATGCCACGTCATTCTAGTAGGTCACTTTCACACATCTTGATTAGTGACAATGGAGACATCCACATTGATGTCATGACATTCTCTTGGACATCTTTAGACACAAGGATGTCTTGTAAGAATGTAAGCATCTACACACACAATACTGATGTTAAGCATAATGTCACACATAGTATGTGATACCAGTATGTGAATATCTGGAATATTGCAATATTATTTTGAAAAACATTGATGGGGACAATGTGGTCCAAACTACTAATGTCATAGAAGACATTTGATAACACCTTACATATTAAAAAAGTAGACATTTGACAACTACTTTTCATTCTCTAGGGGTGCACTATTGCCTATTATGACCACATGGTCTCTTCCTCTATCAACATGATTCAACTTTCATTGTTAGTAGTGGTTGTAGTTTGACGAACTCATTATATTTGCAAAGTTGAACTTCATTCTAGAACACTTGTAGGAAATGTACTACGTCATGTCTACATCTAACATCTATTCAACATATGACCTTTCAATTGGATCTATGTGGGTTGTCTAAGAAGAAAACCTATTGATAGTATAGAGGGAATGCAAATGAATCAGTGTGAACTTTTTTGTCTATAGAATTGAAGTTTACCAAGCTAAAGTTGTATTTATCTTGCTAAATGCGAAAAAAATAAGCGTCACATGCCCCCCTTATCCAATCACACAACAACATTATGAAGTAGTGGTTTTAATAATCTAAAATGAGGTTTTTCTCAATGAATATCATGCACTTATCTTCTCCATTTGAGAAAATTGGCCTCCAATCTTAGAAGTGTTGTTGGATTACTTGGATATGGCCTTAGATATGGCCTTGGATATTGCTATGGATGATGTTGTATGAATATTCACTTATACTTAGCCTTTTGTTGTAAACATCATCGCAAATAGAATAGCATTAGAATAAGCATTGTTTACCTACATGCATGATATCATAATGTGTGAACCACCATATTGGTTCACCTTCAAGATAATTGAAAATATAATAAATATATATGAGGTTTTATGTTCAAAAATGCTAGTAATTTAAATTAAACTATAACCATTAGTTAGAAGGCTTTTAGTGCATAGGAAAAGAAATTAGATCAAAAGTGCAAACTAAGGAAATATAAAAGGTAAAAAATACAAAAGTGAAGTGAAAACAAAGATGTGAAGTTGTAAATGAGTCTAAATATGAATTTAAAACTACCAAAAAAAAAGAAACATGAGAAGTACAAAGGATGTTAGTAAACTTAGATTACTAGGAAAACATTAACATAGGGATAGGAGCACTAAATTAAGCAAAGAATAGTAATTAAATGATTTTTTAGTAAATTAGTGATGGATAAAAGTGATTAGGAGTGTTAGTTAGTTAGGAAGTTGGGGTAATAAGAAAATTAGGATTATGAGCACAAACTCTCTCTTATTCTTGTGTGTCTGGATATCCATGTATGTTTGGGAGGTGTGTGAAGCAAGAGGTGAAAAATGAACAAAAGATACTAGATCAAGGATTGCAAGGAGTTAGATTAGGAATATAGGCAATGTGTTGAGTAGGTCACTCATTTTCTATGTGGAAAATGGATGAAAAAAGTGACATTTTGGAGTCAGATGGAAAGGGTGTTTGAGAATGAGGGGAAAATTTGGAATGAGATTGAATAGCCAATTTTGATGGGCAACTGCAGGAGCATGGAAAATTGGATGGAGCTGACTTTTAAATAATTGGTGTGTCTTGAAGTTAGCTTTCCGAAAAGCTATAACTTGCCCCAATCAAAATAAGGAAGAGTTTAAGGCAACTGATTTGGTGCACAACGGATTTGCTGCCGCGACAATTGGGAGTAGTAACTTTGACAAGCAATGTCGAGAGCACGAGAGATCATGTAGAGCTGATTTTTGGAGAGATGGTGAGTCTTAAAGTTAGCTTTCCGCAAAGCTATGACTCACTTCAATCTAAGCAAGGACGAGTTCGGGACAACTAATTTGGTGCACAAAGGGTCTACTACTGTGACAATTGAGAGCAACAACTTTGACAAGCGATTGTGGGAGCATGGGAGATCAGATGAACTATTTTTTAGAAAGGTAGTGCATCTTGAAGTTAGATTTCCAAAGAGATACAATTTGACCTATTTGGAACTAGCATGAAGAAATGACGGTTGTTTTTGTACAAAGAGGTCTACTGCCCTCTAAGAGGATGTACAAGTTGAGGTTTGTGATATGTTTTCAATTTGTAATTGAACCATTGCAATTTTCATTGCACATTGTTACGAAGCATATTGTGAGCTACTTGTATGTTGAATGGGGTGTGGAGATGAATGGAATGCTAGAATTTTGGATTAACCCTTTTTTAGGGCCCAATTGAGTGCTCTAATGGTGTTTTTGAGGACAAACTTAGGTCTTAATGTTAAACCATGGAATTTAGGGTGAATTGCAACTACTTGTAACAAAGGCATGTGAAATTGGTAGATTTATAGGATGGTATTGTGTACTGGATTCACTAATTAGGACTAAATTAGAACCTCTTTTGGTACCAAAATGGTGATTTTAAAAAAAAATTGGGCATGAGATGTGCCTAAGGTTATTGGAATCCATTGTTTGGAGGCATTTAGATTTAGGTGGGTCCCATACATTCCTTTTGGCCCAACTTTGTGGATGGATTTTGCCTCGCGATGAAATTCACTCACATAATGTGTGTACAATGCAATTGCACAATGTTTTAGTCAACATCAAAATGTTATGTAATATAGAGAATACATCCGAGCAAAAACTCGGAGGTAGTAGAAGCATGAAGCTTTTCGCTTGTAATCATGGCGCTTGCATCTAAGGAGAGCTACTTGGTACCCATCCAAACTAAGGGACTTCCTTCTATTTACAAGTTGGAGTGTATGGTCAGAGATGTAGAATAAGTCAAATTTCTAATAGATGATGGCGTCATGCACTATGCGCACTTCCTTGAATATAACATGACATTACACCATCAAATGTATTGTTTTAGTATGCATTTACTTATCCATAGTTTATAAGGCAATTGTCACAGACACTCTAGGACCTTCTAGGCTTTTCTATGGTCTTCTAGTACCTTCTAAAAACTTCCAAAGTCTTCTAGAAGCTTCTAAAAGCATCCAGAAGCTTCCAAAAGCATCCAGAAGCTTCCAAAAGCATCCAGAAGCTTCCAAAAGCATCTAGAAGCTTCCAAAAGCATCTAGAAGCTTCCAAAAGCATCTAGAAGCTTCCAAAAGCATCCAGAAGCTTCCAAAAGCATCCAGAAGCTTCCAAAAGCATCCAGAAGCTTCCAAAAGCATCCAGAAGCTTCCAAAAGCATCTAGAAGCTTCCAAAAGCATCCAGAAGCTTCCAAAAGCTTCCAAAAGCTTCTGTAATCTTCTAAAGTCTTACAGAAGCTTCCATTGTGTTCCGAAAGCTTCTATAGTATTCCGGAAGCTTCCATAGTATTTCGAAAGCTTCCATAATGTTCCAAGGGATTCCATAGTATTCTAAAAGATGGTATATTGCCTTGGAAGTTTTCAATAGAGTTCTAAAAGCTTCCATAAAGGTCTAGAAGAACCTCTAGGTAATAGTATATAAGGAGTCGAGACTAAGGTAGTCCTCAATCTCAACAACACATCTCTTGAGTGTTATTCTTGTAATTTAAGTTCCAGCCTTATACTCTTCTTGAGTCTAATAGCAATCTTGTTCCTAGAAACTTATCTTGTCTTATTCTCTTTGCCGTTTGTAATAATTTATCAAGACTACTTTCAAAACTTTGCTTGCAAAGTTTTTTCTAGATTTTCTTGTTCTAGCAAACGGACAAGCGTTAGTTTTATTCAAGGCTTATTCTAGTTCTTATTTTTTGATACAACCAAGGGTAAAACTAATACTAGAGCTTGATTTTTTCTTGATAGAGTGTGGATTATCCCTCTTCTTGAAAACTCTAAACTGTTTAGGGATTGCGGATTATCCTCCTCTAAATTAGTATTATTTTTTTTCGACAAAGTTTTTTCTCGATTGTGAGCGGTTCACCGCCCTTCTTGAAAACAACCTTGATATTTAGAGATTGTGGATTACCCATCTCTAAATTGGTTTGTCAAATTAGCTAGTTATCTTTGTCGAGTGATCTAAGATGTTAGGAAGTACAGACACAAATACAACTGAGACTAAATTAGACCTTACATTAAAGGCCATTGAATCTTTGTCTATGAAAACAAATGTTTTAAAAGATTTTGTGGCAAAAGTTGATACTAATCAACGAGTAGCTGAGGCACCAGTTACCTCAACATCAAGAGCAATGATGCCTACTCAAGGCTTTGATCCAATTCCATCAGCTGCAAAAGAACCAAGAATCAGTCTTCCTGAAAAATTCGATGGCTCTCGCTTTAAATTCCGAAGGTTTATAAATCAAATTTAGTTGATTATTGCCCTCCAGCCTCAACGATATCCTACAAACGAGTCACGAGTCGGCTTGGTTGGAACTTTGCTTACTGGACAAGCCTTGTCTTGGTTTGCACCACTATTTGAAGCAAGGTTTCCTATTTTGAGCAATTTCAAAACATTTCTAGCAACATTTGCCAAAGCATTTGGAGAACATGATAAAAATCGTTGGAAAACAACCAAGATTTGTACTTTGCGACAAGGATCACGTTCGGCTTCACTATATGCATTCGAATTTCGGTAGTTGGCTTGCGACATCAACTAGAGTGAAAAAGCACTCATAAGCCAATTCCAATGGAGCTTACGCGACAATGTAAAGGATCTACTATTATTGTTTTCTGATCCCCAAACATTGAACGAAGCAATAAGTCAAGCTGTGAATTGCGACAATCGACTATTCCAATGACTTCAAGATCGACGTTCTTGGACTGCACCAACTTTACAAACATTTCTTTCAGTCAAGGCAACACATATTACAAACATATCTTCTCAAAGACCAGAAGATATGTAGATTGATGTAGTAAAATTTGGACCACTTACTATACGAGAAAAGAAACGACGACTTGATAAAGACTTACGCATATATTGTGGAGACTCTGACCACAAGGCAATCAACTGCCATAAGAAGCATAAATTAAAGTCCTTCAAAACCAAGAGTGTATAAGTATCAAAAAACAAGGATGCTCAGCTACAATAGGGACCATGCGGCTTGAGCCTTTTATTGAACAAACAAACTTAGGTCTTTATCTTTCTGTTCAACCTTCCCACTGCTTTCTTATACCCTTACGCTTGGGGCACAAGAAGAAGTTGCGAATTCAAATCCTTCTAAACTCTGAAGCTTTAGCTTGTTTCGTAGACAAGGCATTTGCAAAATGCCACAAGATTCCTCTAGTCAAAAATCAACTCTAGTACATGTGGAAGCTATCGATGGTCAAACTTTATCTTTAGGAGATGTCACACATGAAACCAACTTAGAAGAAGTTTTAGTTGTAAGACATACAAGTACAATTATATTTAATGAGATTAGCACTCCGTCCAATCTTGTAATATTAGAACTATCATGGTTGGAAAAATATAATCCGGTTATAGACTGGAAGACGCGAAACCTATCATTTTTGTCCGCTACTTCTACATTGAAATTCTCCAATACATTTCACCAATAAGCCCATACTTGTTGGAGTTAAAGCTTTCTTGAAAGCAGCAAAGGAAGACAACTTTTATGTTATTTATACAACTCCGATGTGCGAAAAGAGCAATGCCTCTATAAGCATTCCAGTTCAGTACAAAAAATTTGGTGACGTATTTGAAAAGAAGAATGTCGATATTTTGCTAGAGCACCGTCCATATGATTGTGCCATCAATTTGGAAGACGAAACCCAACCACTATTTGGCCCAATTTACAATCTGTTGTAGAATGAACTTTTGGCATTGAGGGAGTATATCAATGAAAATTTGGCAAAAAATTTCATTTGACATTCAAAATGTCCAGCAGGAGCACCAGTACTCTTTGTAAAGAAGAAAGACGATTCTTTACGAATATGTGTAGACTATCATGGTTTGAACAAAATAACATTGAAAAATCGATATCCGTTGCCATTGATATCTAGACTTCTCGATCAACTTGGCCAAGTCAAAATCTATACCAAGATTGATCTTCGTGGAGCTTACAATTTGGTATGTATCAAAGTTGGGGGACGAATGGAAGACAACATTTCGAACAAGATACGGACATTTTGAATATAATGTTATGCCGTTTAGTCTTACGAATGCACCGGCTATCTTTTAGCACTTAATGAATGATATTTTTCGTAAATTTTTTGACCAATTTGTTGTATGTTATCTTAACGACATTCTGATCTATTCGAAGAATGCTGAAGAATATGAAAAATGTGTTACGCTCGTGTTACAAAAGCTACGAGATGCAAGATTATATGCCAAGTTGGAGAAATGCGTATTCCATCAATCACAAGTGGAGTTTCTTAGGTACATCTTCTCCAACAAAGGATTATTGATCGATCCAAAGAAGATTCAAGCTATCACAGACTGGGAAACTCTTAAAACCGTACGCAATGTACAATGTTTTCTTGGATTTGCCAATTTTTATCGGATCTTCATTTAGAACTATTCACAAATAGCAGCTTCACTAACTTGGCTAACATGCAAGGACAAGCTTGACTAGGGATTTGAAGTAGAGAAAGCCTTTCAACAATGAAAGCCAGCTTTTACAACAGCCCCAATCTTGATCCATCTAGACTTTACTAAGCCGTTTTATATGAAAACGGACGTGTCAGACTTTGTATTGGGAGCAATACTCTCACAAATGGAAAAAGAAGGAAAACTTCACCCGATTGCATTTTATTCAAGAAAATTTTCAACTGTTGAGATCAACTATGAGATTCGTGACAAGAAACTTCTTACTATTGTTGGTTCATTTCAAAAATGGCGCCACTTACTTGAAGGAGCGTCTCGTCGGGTGACTATATATACAGATCACAAAAATCTTGAGTATTTCATGACTGCTCGCATTTTAAATTGACGTCAAACTCGTTGGAATATGTCATTATCTCGTTTTGACTTCATCATCACGTACCGTCCCGGAAAGCAACAAGGATTGTTAAATGCCTTGTCTCGGAGATCATATTTGGTACCAAAAGAAAGGAAAGCAGCATATGACCAACAGCAAACGATTCTTCTTAAACTTGGATAATTCCATCTTCGTACAACAACTACGGCATTGCCAATTGATTCTTCATTTCTTGATCAAATTCGTACAACATCGAAAACAGATCCTTTAGTTCTTGATATCAAGCATTGATCTTATCATGACAACAACAATTTCAAGTTATCAAACGACCTCTTGTATTTTGAAGAACGTCTATACATTTCAGAAGGCCCTCTACGTCTTCAAGTTCTTCAAACTCGACATGATTTTCTTACTGCTGGATACTTTAAATTCAATAAGACATTGGAACTTGTGTCTCGAGACTTTTGGTGGCCTCAAATGTGGAAGGCTGTTAAAGAGTTTGTACTTTCATGTGACACTTGCTCAAAATCCAAAAATCCAAGACATCGACCACATGGACTTCTCCAATCATTACCAATTTCGAAGCGGCCATGGTCTTCAATTTCTATAAACTTTATTACAGATTTGCCTCCATCAACATCTTTCGATTCCATTTGCGTGATCGTAGATCGTCTTACCAAGATGGCTCACTTTTCTCCATGTTCAAAAACAATCACCAGAGGAGAAACAACAAGGCTATTTTTTGACACTATCTATCGACATCATGACTTACATGATGATATCGTATCTAATCAAGGACTGCAATTTGTCTTCAAATTTTGGAAGTCTCTCTTTGAAACCTTGAAGGTAAAAATTAATCTTTCTTCTGCTTTTCATCCACAGACTGATGAACAAACAGAATGTGTAAATCAAGTACTAGAGCAATACCTACGTTGCACCATCAACTACCAACAAGATGATTGAACTTCATACTTAACATTGGTGGAATTTGCGTGCAACAATACCGTTGTCGGGGTGAGAAGGGTCTACTTTGGTAATATTGTTGCAAGTTGGAAGTCTTGAATCCAACGATCCAGAAGTAACATTCCAAGGATATTTTGAAGGTTTGAACATTGAGCACTATCGCCTTGGAGTTCGCCCTATGAAAGGAGGTCGTGGTTACAATCATTAGCTCCAAGGACCAGTACATCTTCTACCACCAGAGCAAAGAACAACTTATGTTGCAGATACTCTTCAACGTATGCTTAACTTCTTACATATGTAAAACATGCATTACATGAACTCCTCTTGGAACTCGTCACTAGAGAAAGAGGTGATGTCACAGACACTCTAGGACCTTCTAGGCTTTTCCATGGTCTTTTAGTACCTTCTAAAAACTTCCAAATTCTTCCAGAAGCTTCTAAAAGCTTCTAAAGTCTTTTAAAGTCTTATAGAAGCTTCCATTGTGTTCCGAAAGCTTCCATATATTCCAGAAGCTTTCATAGTGTTCCGGAAACTTCCATAATATTCCAGAGCTTCCATAGTATTCTAGAAGATGGTATATTGTCTTGGAAGTTTTCAATAGAGTTCTAGAAGCTTCCATAGAGTTTCAGAAGAACTTCTTAAATAGTAGTATATAAAGAGTCGAGACTGAAGTAGTCCTCAGTCTTGACAACACATTTCTTGAGTGTTATTCTTGTGATTCAAGTTCCAACCTCTTCTTGACTTTAATAGCAATTTTGTTCCTAGAAACTTATTTTGTCTTGTTCTCTTTGCCATCCATAACAATAATCATATCACCCAAGACTCTTGAGTTGTAAAATCTTTTATCCACCAACTTTATTAGGGTCTTATAATGGAAGGCCAATGGAAGCCACCTTTGTAGGTAGTTTCTATAGACAACAGACAGGCACCTAGTGCTGGTGTATTTGTAGAGGAAAATAATAGTGAAGGGATTTTGAAAGATACAACAAGTAAATAAGATGACAAAAGGATGTTAGGGGAGAGACTAGGGCCAATCTTGAGTTATTCAAACAATCAATAGTGTTCTTGTTGTCTTCTTCATTCTTGTTCATATCTTTTAGGCACAATTTGTTGTGAAATACATCCTAGAATTGAATCATTTCATCTTTCTTTGGTTCTTGAGAAGATATTTGAATTGCCTCATAATTATTTTGTTTGACAAATGGCGTGTGTATTCTAGAAGAGTTTGCATCAATGATATGGTGTCATATTATGTAAGAAAATAAGTTGCCAAATCTCAAATTGAGAACATAATAAGAAAGTGTGTTATACTCCCACTTGAAAGTTGCAAGCATATGGTCTTATAATGTGCTTTTGAGTTGTTTCTACATGTACAACAAAATGACAATATTTTTATTACTGAAAACAAAAATTGTACATCCAAAAATAACATAGTTGAATGTTTTATGAAATAATACTAAGTATGACATATCTTACGTGATGTACAACTTCAAGTGAATTAGAAGAAGTTCAATCAAATAAGAACTAATGTACAACAATATGGCAATTTTGATTAGAATTGGTTCAATTTTTTCCTCTTAGATTATTTTGCCCATTTTCTAGTTTGCATTTTACCATTTGTTCTTGTAAGGCTTTTGTAGTTTGTTACTTTGTTATAATTCCTTGAAATTTGACATAGAAATTAGAAATTGACAACAGTTAGAATTTTTTGTGTGTAGAAGGCCACATTCAAATCATAGCTTTTGTTCTAAAGTCTTTTTGGATAGTGAGACATTATAGAAGCAAAAGTAGGCATCAATTGATGTTGAAATGGGTCCGCAGTATAACATTCAGAAAGCCTTCACTATTGTTGCCTTTGAGTCCTCTCTATGAAGTTCATCCAACAATATTTATTGCTATTGATTATTAGAATAATTGCAAGAAACATTTGTTGTTTTGGGTTCAAAACAATCTATTTCAATGAGTATTGTAACTTTTGGAGTAAACTTTTTTTAAATGAAATAAAATATGGATAATCTATGAAGTATGAAGCATTGAAAATAGTATGTTTCTAAAATTTCAAACCTAAAAAAATTTATCTATAAAAGTTATGCACAAAAAAGCATGATGGAGAATACCAAGAAAATGAATACCTTGATGTTTGATTTTTAGAAAATAATAAAAAATTTAAAATACTCAAATAAAAAAGATGTTTTTCCTAGCTTGAAGATGCTCTTTCTCAACCATTTTCATCTTTGAGATAGAAAATTGTGTTCTTTGTACTTGCACAAAGGTAGCGCATTTTAAGCACATGTGGAAGGTGGAAATTTTGTTATTTGTAGAAATTTCTTCCTAGAGTTGTGCAACTTTAGTAGAAGTCCTTATATTTCAATTATAACCTTTAAATTTGCATTTCTGGATCAAAATTAGTACTAACCCCCTCTAAAAAAAATGACCAAGGTAGACATCCAATTGGTGGCTATTCAAAGATAGTAAAATAATTTCTTTAAATTCAAAAAATTAGTTAATGTCTACAACTACTATATGTACCTTCATTTCAAATTTCATACAGTACCGACATGGAAAATTTCATTAAAATGGCAATTATTCCATGAAAATGGCATAAAGGGGGACTCCAAAATAGCATAAATTCATACAAAGATGGCATAGGGGTGAAGAAACATGGGAGTCGTGTTGCAATTTGGACTTGTTGGAGACAGAATTGGTACATCTATGAAGTTGACATGCCAAGAAGCGCTGTTGTATGTGCTCTTGACTTGTGTAAATGGCATGTGGAATATCACCATTTTAATGAAACTCCCCATCAACATACTACACAAAAGTTGTGACCAAAAAAACACTTGTTCAATAAAAGGGGAGAAAAAATAGGACAAGTGTTTCTTGCAATCATCCACTACTATAATTGATAAAAATTCATTTTTATTGCATTTTCACTAGTTACTTTGATTATTTGTTCTTTTATTCATTTAATTACTAATTTCTTATTAACAATTTTTTGTAAACCATTCACCATTTTCATGCCTCTTGTCATGTGTCCCTATGGGAAATGTTATGATGTGAAATATTCTACATTTCATTGAGAGAAAAGCCTAGTTCAACTAGCAACTATTGAATGTTATAAATTGTCTTTTTGATTGCAAAACATCTTCCTAATTGTTGAACTATGTAAGGATGATGCAAACTAGAGTGGTCCAATGGATGATAAAGAATACTTGTATATAAGATAGAAGTACATGTGTTCATCCTTGGAATTTTGTGCAAATTAAAGGAAAATTCTTGCACTCAAGTTCTTTGAAAATTTCCTATTTGGGATGTAGCTTGAATGTTGATGTGATGTTGACAAATGCGATGATAGGAGCTTATGCAAAGATAAATTGCAGCTCATTTTGCCATCTAAGCCCCCTTTCAAACCTCAACAATTTGCAACGTGCATAGTTGTGGAAAACTCTGTATATAAGATAGAAGTACATATGCAAATTAACTTTGGATCTAAAATTGATGCATATGATGCAATCTTTCTCACCAAGGAAGCTCCAATCAATAAGGTTTATACTACCATAGTCAATATCCTCATATTTTTTTGGTGACCAAATTTTTAGATTTGCCATGTGAAAAAAAGATTGAAAGACTTCAAATCACTATCATAGTTTTGACACCCTCTTGATCAAACACTATAATTTTTCAATTCATAAGTGATATGTTTGTTTGTTTTTTTCCTATGTGATCTCTAACATGTCTAGTTTGAATTTATATAGTTATTATTCAAAAAATTGGCGCAAGTTATCAAAATATTGACTTTTTGTTCAATTTAGAGCAAATTTCTAAAAGTTCAAAAAAGGCCTTGCCGCCTTGGACATTTAGGAGTTACCCTTCAATAGACCATGGATGTGTAGTCTTTATGTGACTAACTTGATCAATCATATTGTGAATTTTAAATACATTTCATTTGGGACCAAATTATACATCAGTAATTTAAACATGTACTGCACCGTGAAGATAAAAAAAATACATATAGTTGGACAAAGAAGTGCCTCATGTAACCATTTCAATACTAGTATAATAATATGAGGTCTGGAGGTCTTCTCAATTCCTGTTCCCATCTTTGAGACACAATTTTACTGTGAAATATGTTCTAGAATTGAATCATCTGGTATTTCTTTGGCTCTTGAGAAGATACTTGGATTGCCTCAAAATCATAGCAACAAATTCCTAGTTTGATTAATTACTGATGGGAGCAGCTATCCTCATTTTCCAAATTTCTTTGGAAATTGTGCACAGCTGAGCAATATTCAGTAGGCATGCACAGCCCACCTCATTTCTTGCTGGATTTGTGGTATGTCATTCTCAGTTCTACCTCGTCTGAATTATTTATTCTCAAAGTACAAATTGACATTCTAATTTCAGCAGAGGTTCTAATTTCAATCTATTTTGAACATTGGCAAGCAGGTTTTGGTAATAAGTCAGTACACTAATAATATTAATTAGTGTTCGTAACACTAATTACGAACTTGAACACTAAATGTCAATTGAATCAACAATGCATACACACTAAATCTCAACTTGAACTCTAATTGCCATCACCCATGATGTTTTACACCTTCCAAATTTTACAAAGTTGACATTTAGTGTTTATTGAGAGTACCACTCTTTTCCAATTTCAAAAAAAAAGAACCACATTTTATAGACTTTGGCACAAAAATCATGAAACAATGAAGAAGACATTTTCAAAAAGCCAACCATTTTATTACAAACAACATGTGTCCATTACATATAGTGCAAAGCACTAGAAAATATTTCTAGGGTGTTCTAATAAAATTAGGCACTTCTTGACCTTGGAAGTATTGCAAATGCTTTGCAATAATTTCCTGTAGATGAGGAAACAATTGGTTCACATTCCATGAACCATCAACATCTAAGGTCATGCCACAACGGATCATGGCCTTCCTGGCATAAGACATATTGCCAAAATCGACTTGCCTATTCACATCTTCTACACTATCCGCTGCCAATTGCAAAAAAAATCTCTTACCAGGATTTGTCAATTTGCCAGACCACTGATTGTCTTCATGAGGGATATTTTGCCATGCATTTAATTGAATCAATTCAGTCTTTTTGGCTTCCCAATGAGAAGTCCAAGCATCCTTTATCTTTGAAATAATAAAGGTATCTGCAAGTTGGCATAAGTGGGTGGAGCATGGAGGCAAATACCTCAAAGTGGTATTCTTAGTTGCTAGAACATCTCTCAACATTGGAGTTATTTTATGCGTAGTAGAATTATCTACCCATACAGTTTTCAACCGTTGGTGAAGGTCAGGTTGAAAAGCACGAGCTTCCCTAAAGTACTCAGGGAAAATAGACTAATCCATCCAACCCTTTGGACCAATCCTATATGAAACTCCAGGGATGTTATCTTCCAATCCCCGAATAGGATAGCTTCTATTTTGATTTGTAAAAATCAACATAGGAGCTTTAATAACTGATCTATGACCTCCAGAGATTCTAACCACCATGGTCATAGACTCTCCACCTGAAACTACCTCGGCATATTTCACCGTGGTATCTCCCCGGAAACCCAATGTCCGGCCATTGTCAACATTGACAACAAAGTGTGTCTCATCTATATTTTCCATTAAATTCTCATCTAGAACATTGGATCGGAACCCTCTTTCCAAGACTCCTAAATGAAATGTAGTTTGCATTTCAATTTGAAGTTCTTTCTCAAGACTACAAGAGAGCCTACCGCGTTGTGATAGGAATACAATGTTATGTACTCCCATAAACTGTTGAATCCAACTATGACACAATTTGCTGGTGAGCAATTTCTGGTCTATAGGATTAGTGGATTCAACGGTATAAATTGACTCTGGACCCAGTAACACGTCTAGAGCCAACTCTAACAAAATTTTGGAAGAAAATTTCACACCAGATTTTCGAAGTCCTTCGAAAGCCTCTAGGACCCTTGGATACAGCCATTGGACCCAATCAGAGCGCTTCTTGCCACGTCCTGTCTTGGCTTTGAAGTGGAGTCTCTTTCGTTTACCAACTTGATTGCGGTTGCATGTTAATTGTAATTCTTCATCAACTTCAATGTAGTTGCCTCGTTGTTGCCACCATCGTGTAGCTCTCACATAATTGGCAGCTTTTTAACCTCGAAAGTGCTCAGGAAAAGCTTGAATAGTACGTCCATTGAGGCCAGCAAGTCCGTGAATTGCTTCATCTTCTACCATCCATACAATGACTATTTTTCGGTTCAGAAGAGTGGAAACTTGTTGCAAGCGTCGTGAAGAGGTGTTGACAAGAAGAACATGAAGAGGTGGACGACTTGCAAAACAACATATAGAAAACAAATCATATTTAAAACAATTCTTCTTCAATATATTATTCAACAAGTATTTGCTCTTAAGCATCTTTTAAATTAAAAACCATATTACATTAATTCAAAATTGAATTGAGAAGTGAACTAAGTATTAAATTTAGAATGAAATTGACGGTTCAAAATGGAATTCAAAAAGATGTAGAGAACTAAAAATTTGATTGACAATTCAAAATTGAAAATTAAATGAATAAATTTAGATTTGAAATTGAAAGTATTGTAATGCTTTTTAAATTTAAATTTGAAGTTATTGTAAATTCTTAATCCTTAATTTTTAATTTTCAATTATTGTGAAATTATTGCAATGAACTCATGAATTTGAATAAAGAATATGATACTTTAGAATTTAAACTTAAATATAATTGAGAATGTAAAACAAACTTCTAAATTTATATTCAAAAATACATTTGTAATTTAAAATAAAAATAAAAAACAAGCAAGTTCTTGAAGTTTGAATGCTAACATATAAAGCAAGTGATTGCAATAATTCATCAGATTTGAGAATTTAGTCAAATTTTCAAAATTGTATGAATAGAATAATTCTTGATGCTTCAACATTTTATTTAATTTCAATCCACATAATGAAGATTGTGCAATAAAAGATTGGTTGACTAAGCTACATTCACTTGTACAATGTGTATACCATTAAAGGTTTATGAATTCATGAGTTCATTGCAATATGAATTTGAACTTGAAAATAAGCTTAATCACATTGATCATGCAAGTATTCGTAGTGAATGAATTGATTTCATAATTTCATTCTGTAAATGGAATTCTAAGCAAGCAGAATTTATGAAATCAATACTACAAAATATTGCAATTAAATTCAAGGCATGTATTGTGGACAGTGCACCTGCATGGAGGGGGTCGACATTGACAAAATGGTTCGTTGGAGCAGCAGGGCGGTGTGGGGGATTTGCTCCACTACCAATGTGAAGATTCTCGTTGTGGTTGTCTTCTACGAGTCTATCAACTGGGATGTCTGCAACATGGGCATAGTGGAGGTCTGCATTGAAGACAATAGGGTGTGGATCTACCAAGGTATTAGATTGTTGTCTTTCTGGCACTCTACCAAGATCGTTGAGATCCACAGGAGGAACAAAAGCCACATGGGTTGCCATCTAAAGATTAGTTTGAGTAAGAATTTGCAGTGTGATTGTAGTGTGACCACTCAGTTAATTTGTAAAGAGAAGCTACAAACCTATCAGAATGATGCAAAAAACATCCATAACCTTAGATAATTTAACAAATTGGGTACACCAATCAATTGAGGCTAAGGTATGTGTACCCAGAATGAACATGAACATCTAGATCTTGTAGTGAAATAAAACTACAGAACCAAAAATCATCACAACTTATCAAAAACCAATTAATTCAAAAAGCGTAATACCTGAAAATGTAGCTCTGTGCACACCCACAATGCCCTTACGGGGTTGAGCCAAGTAGAGCGGAAAAACAGAAGCGGAGTGGAGAGAGGCAGAAGTGGAAGAGAACAAGCGAAAGCAAAGAGCAGGCGGCCAGTAGATGGGGAGCAGAAGCGGGGAGCAAGCAGCCAGCAGGTGGGGAGCAGAAGCGGCCAACAGCGGGGAGAGAAAGCGCAGCCAGTAGCGGGGAGAGTAGGCAAGGGGAGCGACGGGGAGAGCAGGCGGGGCGGAGGGGAGAGCGGCGGGGAGAGCAGGTAGGGCGGAGAGGAGACGAGGCGGCGTGGAGAGGAGGCAGGGCGGAGAGGAGACGAGGCGGCGTGGAGAGGAGGCAGGGCGGAGAGGAGACGAGGCGGCGCAGAGAGGATGCGGCGGGGAGAGGTGGCAGAGCGGAGGCGGTGTAGAAAGGTGGGGGAGTGGAAAGGTGAGGGAGCAGAAAGGTGACGGAAAGGTGGGGGAGCAGAAAGGTGGTGGAGGAAAGGTGGCGAAAGTGGAGAGCTGGTGGAAGCGGAAGGCAACGCATTAATTTCAAGTGCCAACATTAAATGGAAAGTGGTTGAAAATTGGTGTTCAAGGGTAAACACTATAGACTACACTAATCTTCATTAAACACTAATTAACAATATTAGTGTAGTTATAAGAAAGTTATGAAATATCTTATTTTTTCGGGCAATCTAAGCATCTTTTTGAAAAAATATCTTATAGGATTTATTTGTGAATGCAATTATTACAATTTTTCAAAAAACAAATTTAGACAAGGTTAGATTTGTTTTCTAGAAAATTCTCATTGTTGGGATTATTGTATTTCAATTCCATCTTAAAGCTATTAATGATTTAGTTTTTCCTTCAATCTTTGACCTACTTTTACTTAAAAAAAATTTAATGAGTGAAAATTAAGTGTTTTTTTGTTGAATTTTTTTCCTTGGATTCTCAACTCAACTATTCAACATAAAAACACTTAGAAAATCAAAATTAATAGTGCAAAAGTTTCAAAGCCAAAAAATCTAGTCAAGCAAGTTGCAAAAAACTTTGTTTTCTTCACTTTGGATGCAAATATCTTGCAATCCATGCGGTCAAAATGATAAATTTTTTACCACATATTCTCAAACAAGTTAAATACAAGATCCTACGGTTGGATTTTTAAAAAACATACCTTTTTGGTTTTCGTAGGTGAACGTAGTAAAAGTGGTAGTTCTAAGTGATTTTTGGCAGAAAACACCCTCAAAACTTTAGGGATTAAATCAACTTTTTGCCAGAAAATGACCATGAGAAATGCATGCAGGCAAAGTGGTCAATGCTTAAACACTGATAAAAACTCTACCAGGGACTGGTTCTGTTGGTTCCTTGCACTGCTTCCTCTATCAAAAGAATTTGTCCATGTGTTTAAAAATTTTAAAGAAAGAAGTGGGCCTATGGAATGGGTATTTCAGAGATTGCTTGTGTTAAGCTTAGCAACAATCCCTCCTTCAGTCCTGTTTTTCTGGGACAATGCAACCTTATAAAACAGATCCGCTTCATTGCCATTGTTCCTTTGTTTTGATGAACCAGACTATTAACCCTAAAACAATGGACTGGTGCCCCTGAAAAACATTGGTCAGAAAAATCCAATAGCACTTCTTGGAAGTCAAAGTAATGTAGAAGATCTCCCCTTTTCAAACAAAATCTCAAGGATGAATAGTTGCACTTATGTCTTACACTAAAAGATTCTTTGTCATCCATCGGAACACCAAACATTTGCCTCGACGTTTAAGGGTTAAGTTAAGAGGAGAATACACATTCCTAGTGAAGTCTAATCTAGAATGATTTTCTCAACATGGACAATTTGTGTACATGTGTTCCCCTCATTTCTACTATATGGAACTTGTACAAAGTCCCCCAACCTAGAGCAGACAAGGGGGCCATAGTAGGCAAACTAGGGAGGATTGCCTTGTGTATTGTCCCGTGTTTTATCCTTGCATTAAACATTGAAATTCTTTATTTGCCACATATGATAAAATTTGCAAATTTTGAATTCACATTTGCAATCAAAGGCCTTGTATCTCTTGGAAGGTGTGATGAAATACCAGATTATAAGTAGGACAAAATAGGAGACAGTTTTCACATTTACCCTTCAATGTGGCAATACATGTCAATCTTCCATGGGCTAGTGGGCATCATTGTTCTTCTCCAATGCTAAGGATACATCTAAGATTGAGGCACTAATAACCAATCATTTAAGCAATTTTAGAATAGATCATATGTAGTTTGAGGTGGTGGAAATTTCTCCCATGTAGGAAGATAGGAAATACGAGGATAGCAAAAGTTTTAGAATTTTATTTTCAAACTTGAAAGTATTGTGAATTTTGGGAGCCAAAAAGTGTGCTTCACCAGTAGCCAATGTTTAGAGTCTTCTAATTTAGATCATTCAAAAATTATTTTCTTGTGCACTACTTCCTACTTTTTTTCTTCCTAACACAAAAAATGTGTAATAATCTTATTAGTCCCAACCTTGTAAAAGACCGCAAAAAAAAAAATTCCAAGCTTTGGTTGGAAGTATGTTCAAGCACTGGCTAGTGGAATTCTTTCCTATTGTTCACATCCTTCAAAATCCAATGTAGTAAGTGATGTCAATGATTCAAGGTCCGAATCCTCAATCTTCAATTGCTTGCAATCATTCAAATAGAGCTTCTCTAGACATGCCAACTTCCCCAATCCATGGGGCAAGTTCTCCAATGCCTCACATTCATCAAAGTCTAGATTCTTTAAGGCCTTGAGATTTTCAAAGGATGCATGTCCCACCTTCAACTTCTTGCAACCTTCAAAGCCAAGCCACTCTAAACATGTCATGTTTGCTATGGCTGGTGGAATTCTTTCCAATTGTTGACATCCTTTGAAATTCAATAAAGTAAGTGATGTCAATGATTCAAGGTCCGAATCCTCAATCTTCAGTTGCTTGCAATCATTCAAATAGAGCTCTTGTAGAGATGCCGACTTCCCCAATCCCTGGGGCAAGTTATCCAATGTCTCACATTCATTGAAAGATAGAATCTTTAAGGCCTTCAGATTTTCAAAAGATGCATGTCCCACCTTCAACTTCTTGCAACCTTCAAAGCTAAGAATCTCTAAACATGTTATGTTTGCTATGGCTGGTGGAATTCTTTCCAATTGTTCACATCCCTTGAAATTCAATGTAGTAAGTGATGTCAATGATTCAAGGTCCAAATCCTCAATCTTCAATTGCTTGCAATCATTCAAATAGAGCTTCTCTAGAGATGCCAACTTCCCCAATCCCTGGGGCAAGTTATCCAATGTCTCACATCCATGGAAGATTAGAATTTTTAAGGCCTTGAGATTTTCAAAAGATGCATGTCCCACCTTCAACTTCTTGCAACCTTCAAAGCCAAGCCACTCTAAACATGTCATGTTTGCTATGGCTGGTGGAATTCTTTCCAGTTGTTGACATCCCTTGAAATCCAATGTAGTAAGTGATGTCAATGATTCAAGGTCCAAATCCTCAATCTTCAATTGCTTGCAATCATTCAAATAGAGCTTCTCTAGAGATGCCGACTTCCCCAATCCCTGGGGCAAGTTATCCAATGTCTCACATCCATGGAAGATTAGAATTTTTAAGGCCTTGAGATTTTCAAAAGATGCATGTCCCACCTTCAACTTCTTGCAACCTTCAAAGCCAAGCGTCTCTAAACATGTCATGTTTGCTATGGCTGGTGGAATTCTTTCCAGTTGTTCACATCCCTTGAAAGTCAATGTAATAAGTGATGTCAATGATTCAAGGTCCGAATCCTCAATCTTCAATTGCTTGCAGTCATTCAAATAGAGCTTCTCTAGAGATGCCGACTTCCCCAATCCCTGGGGCAAGTTCTCCAATGTCTCACATCCATGGAAGATTAGAATCTTTAAGGCCTTGAGATTTTCAAAGGATGCATGTCCCACCTTCAACTTCTTGCAACCTTCAAAGCCAAGCCACTCTAAACATGTCATGTTTGCTATGGCTGGTGGAATTCTTTCCAGTTGTTGACATCCCTTGAAATTCAATAATGTAAGTGATGTCAATGATTCAAGGTCCGAATCCTCGATCTTCAATTGCTTGCAATCATTCAAATAGAGCTCTTCTAAAGATGCCAACTTCCCCAATCCGTGGTGCAAGTTCTCCAATGTCTCACATCCACTGAAAGATAGAATCTTTAAGGCCTTCAGATTTTCAAAGGATGCATGTCCCACCTTCAAGTTCTTGCAACCTTTAAAGCTAAGAATCTCTAAACATGTCATGTTTGCTATGGCTAGTGGAATTCTTTCCAATTGTTCACATCCCTGAAAATTCAATGTAATAAGTGATGTCAATGATTCAAGGTCTGAATCCTCGATCTTCAGTTGCTTGCAATCATTCAAATAGAGCTTCTCTAGTGATGCCAACTTCCCCAATCCGTGGGGCAAGTTCTCCAATGTCTCACATCCATTGAAAGATAGAATCTTTAAGGCCTTCAGATTTTCAAAAGATGCATGTCCCACCTTCAACTTCTTGTAACCTTCAAAGCTAAGAATCTCTAAACATGTTATGTTTGCTATGGCTGGTGGAATTCTTTCCAATTGTTGACATCCTTTGAAATTCAATGTAGTAAGTGATGTCAATGATTCAAGGTCCGAATCCTCAATCTTCAAGTGCTTGCAATCATTCAAGTAGAGGTCTTCTAGAGATGCTGACTTCCCCAATCCGTGGGGCAAGTTCTCCAATGTCTCACATCCATGGAAGATTAGAATCTTTAAGGCCTTGAGATTTTCAAAAGATGCATGTCCCACCTTCAACTTCTTGCAACCGTTAAAGCAAAGCCACTCTATACATGTCATGTTTGCTATGGCTGGTGGAATTCTTTTCAATTGTTCACATCCTTTGAAATTCAATGTAGTAAGTGATGTCAATGATTCAAGGTCCGAATCCTCAATCTTCAATTGCTTGCAATCATTCAAATAAAGCTCTTCTAGAGATGCCAACTTCCCCAATCCCTGGGGCAAGTTCTCCAATGTCTCACATCCATCAAAATCTAGAATCTTTAAGGCCTTGAGATTTTCAAAGGATGCATGGATTGATGTCAATTTTATGCATCTTCGGATGTATATTGATGTCAAGGATGTAATGTTTTGAAATCCAGGTGATATATTTGTGAGATTATCACATTTATTTAAGTGTAATGTCTTCAAGGGCATGTGTTCAAGTGTAGTGTTTGGAAAGGTCTTCATTAATGGAAAGTTTTGTAACTCTAATACCGTGAGTTTGCGAAGTTTTCTAGCTGCAATAGGATTGTAAGATGGCTGATGTTGTTCAAAGAGATATCCCCATCATCAATATCATTTGTTTTGTATATAATTCGAAGGAATTTAAGTTGATGAGTTCCTTGAATTAATTTGGCAACATTACACAAGTCATTTGGTGCTTCAATATTTAGAAGCAACAAATTGGGGAGGTCAACCTTCTCCATTGGGGTCAAATCTTTCTCTTTATTCACTCTTATAATACACATGCCTCGAGCATTTTGAAATTCCTGAATCACATAGTTTCATTGTTAAATGCTTACAAGTTGATGGGCATGAATAAAGTTGATCATCCTACAAACAAAATTTATCTCAATAAACATGAACTTTGAGATTTTGAATTGAAACAATATTTATATTGCACCATAAGCAAAACATATAATATCAATTGAATTACATACCTCTTTTTTTGATGATTCTAATGACCTGAAAGTTTGGTTCCACGTTCTTCTCCCTCCAAATCTTGTTCTTGAGATTCTACGTCCCATATCACGTATTGAATCATGCATACTTATAAATCCATTAGCATCTATTTTGATAAGTAATTTGTCTTTCAAAGCCGCAATTATGATTTTGGTATTGTCATCCAAATAGTCAACTAGGGTATCTTCTCGAATGTCCTCATACCATACATCTTTACAAAAGAAGCATGATATGTCCAAAAACACTTCTTCCTCCTCATTTCTTAGCATATCAAAACTAATCTCCAACCTTCTCCCCACATCCTCAGAGGCATCATATTCTCCTCTTTTCAATCTTTGTAAAGCTCGTTCCCACACACGAAGGCGCTTTTGTCCATTTAAACAAGAGCCCATAACTTCTATGCTTAATGGATGGCCACCACAAGCTTCAACAATCTTCTTGATGAGTTTATTCATATGTGGTATCAATGGATGTTCATTCTTGAAGGCATGTTTGGAGAATATTTCTATAGATTGGTCATCATCAAGCATTGGAACTTCAAATTTGCTATCTTCTTTGATCATGCCTTTCAGGATCTTCCAATCACACTAGTAACAATCAATTTGCTACCCTCTATACTAAACATTTCTGCTTCCAAAAACGTATTCAATTGATGTTCTTCAGTGACATCATCTAGGATGAAGAGGACTTTTTTCTCTTGAAGCATGGATGTCAATATGAGTTTACCTTGAACGAGATCTTTTGCTTCTGATTTTTGTCCCAACTCCTTCAAGATCCGATTCATTTCTGTCAAATAGTCACTTTTGAGATCACACATAATTGTAGTCCACTTAGATGAATCATTGAATGGCATTGCTTTATTTAGGCAATCCTTCAAAGCCTTCACTAGTGTTGTTTTTCCAATTCCACTCACTCCAATAACACCAACCATAGATTTATTCCGAAGAAAATTTTCTAACGCCTTAACTTTCAAATCAAGACCACAACATTTGAAAAGTATTGATGAATCAATAACACCCTGTACACATTAAACTCATCACAATTAGCAAATTGAAAAATTACCTCTATCAACAAAGTTTAATGATCTCATTCCAAAAAATTGAAAATTGAATATACAATCATCCCTCTAGTATGCATGGCTATAAATATGGTGTTAAGTTCAAAACACTTTTCAAATTTGTACATACCTTGATATATTCATCATTCTTTTTGGGAATATATAATCTCCATACATAATCAATGATAAATGCCGATAAACAATACATAGTCAATCTCCATATGTATAACCACCATTGTCCAATGGTTATGATAGAAAATGAAAATAGATTGACATGTGAAATTGGTCCATCTTCCGTCATCAATGTCTTCCTAGAACACCGAGTCTTGAAGTCTTTCTTCTTTATCTCCATCAAACTTGTGTATATCTTTGCAAATGAAGGTCTTCCATTTGGATCCATAGACAAACAATCTTCAATTAATGATCGTAATTCTTGAGAAAATGAAGTGCCCATTAAGGCCAATTTTTGCCTTTTAGCAATTTTAGAAGGACTAGATAAAAAATCCTTACATTCTTTTTGGAGTAATATATCACAACAAATTAATCCAAAACTAAACACATCGGTTTTCAAAGGATCACATTCCATATCAGCCTTTAATGCCTCGGGAGCAATATATACTGGAGTCCCAAGAACACCACTTGGCATAACAAAAGTATTGTCCTTCACTTCATTCTTGGAAATACCAAAATCAATTAATTTGGCAAACACATAACCATCTTCTTTTAACTCTCGACATTGCATCATATTCACCACAACATTGGCTGGCTTCAAGTCACGATGTGCAACTTTCATATCATGAAGGTATAACACTCCACTAGCAATTTGTAGCATTATATCCAACTTGGCATGGGATGTAATCCTTTGATTTGAATCCTCAAATAGCATTTGATGAAGACTCTTTTCACCTTTCTCCATTCCAAATTGAAGGTGATTATTTCCATTTTCATCCTTAAAATAGCCACAATAGAATAACTTGATGATGTTTGGATGATTCAATTGTGCCATAATCCGCACTTCCTTCTCCAATTTAGTGATATCAGCTTCATCATAACCATCCAAGTCTATTTCCTTTGTGATATTCTCAATGCCCAACCACTTTGTCAAAAATATACTTCCAGTATTTCCAATAGTTTTAGGAATTTTTCCAAAATTTGGTAACGGAACATTGGAAAGAAATTGAATTAGATCACTTTCGCCACGTTCTACCTTCAAGATGCATTCCCTCCATTGTAGCACGTATTTTGCTAACTCAAAATCATGTGATCCAGATTGCATATTATGCAATTTGTTTTCCAATATTTTGCATAACTCGTCTTGATCTTCTTCAACTTCTACTAGATCACATAGAAGAAAACTACTAATGAATGATTGAAAATCCACAATATTCTTCATCCCTTTCATACATGAATCAATGTTTGATGCAATGTCAAATAATCCCTCCAAGCAAGAAACCATTTCCAAAAGCAATTCTCTAAATGCTTCTTTGTTTTGCATTTGAAGTAGAGGCGCTAAAGACAAAGTTTGAGAACAACTTTCCATCAACATTAGAGCTTTTGAAGTGACTTTACAAGCATCTTTCAATAAAGGTTGAAAGGCTCTTGTATCCAACTCAAATATTTCTTGAAACTTTTGTACAAAATTCCTCAAATGATGTACCAAATTCTTGCATTGATTAGCATTGAACACTTGATTTGAATGAACATTTTCTTCACAATTTTCCAAAGCCTTCATAGTCTCCTTATTTTTGGATATATCCATATTGATGTTGTACATCACAAGTTTATCCAAAGAGTAGGTCAAATATCTCTGCAAATGACAAATTAATCATTGTTAGAATATCCACACCTCAATAGCTACTATAAGACTACAATTATAATTGAACAAATTAACAAATATTTGTGATTGATCCACGTAGTTCAAGTAAGTTGTTGAAAGTAGTTGAACACCAAATAATAAGATTATTAATCAATCAATAACTCAAATATTTATAATGAAAGCAATGAAGATAAAAAAGACATTCATATAGTCAATAAGAATATAGCAAGTATTTATGATACATTGTCAATTATTTGCATGTTAAGTTATTACCACGTTTACAACTACTAGTCATGGAAAACAATAGGGGTTGCCTTCCAAATAATAAGATTATTAATCAATCAATAACTCAAATATTTATAATGAAAGCAATGAAGATACAAAAGACATTCATATAGTCAATAAGAATATAGCAAGTATTTATGATACATTGTCAATTATTTGCATGTTAAGTTATTACCACGTTTACAACTACTAGTCATGGAAAACAATAGGGGTTGCCTTCCAAATAATAAGATTATTAATCAATCAATAACTCAAATATTTATAATGAAAGCAATGAAGATAAAAAAGACATTCATATAGTCAATAAGAATATAGCAAGTATTTATGATACATTGTCAATTATTTGCATGTTAAGTTATTGACCACATTTACAACTACTAGTCATGGAAAACAATAGGGGTTGCCTTCCAAATACACTTTTCATCAAATTACAAAAGATTCAATAGTCGTTCTAAGCTATGAAATTCAGTATTTTGTACCAAATAATTAATTAAAATCCTTTTCACAACCACCTCAAAAAATCCTTTTGGCAAAATTAATAAAAACTTCAAAATTTAACATTATTGTATTAATTTGTATTGGACACCTTGATTGCAACAAATTGTTTTTAGAAATGAGCAACATTAAAAGTACTAAAGTATTGGAATAACAACAATTTAACAAAGTTGATATTCAAAACATCTAACTTTGTAATACCTTCAAAAGCAAAGAGTATAAATTCTTGTTGAATCTCCAAAAGCAAGTACAAAGCTTGAAATACAATGAAACCAAACAGCACCCAAAATAGAAAAGTGAAATAAAACATAAGATGAAATGCATTCCATTACCTAGTATTTTTTACACTAAACATTTTGGTCAAAGTAGTGGTTGCCACCAATTAAACAAAATGGAGATTTAACACATTAAGATCCACACATCCAATGAATGGGTGTGCCTTGGTCAACCTTGATTGTAACTTTCAAAATTACTATTTCCAAACTTTAAAATATATCAAGAAAATGAAGCTTAACAAGTCTTATTTCTACTCCATTTGAAAAATATCAAGAATGTAAAAATGTAAAAAAGTTATTGAAGTTGAAAGCTCCATGTGTTAAAATCCAAATACCACATTATGGTGTGTTTTTCATTCTTATTTTATATATTTTTAAATAAATTTGAAATTTAAATTATAAAATTATATTTTTATTTCTATCCTTCATTTATGATAAGAATTACAGATTATTCTAATAAATTTTCAAATTGATATAATATTATTTCCTCTTTTAGCTTTAAAAAAATCAAAATAATTTGCTTTCTCCATCAAACTTACTTGGGAAAACAACATAAATAGAAAATGTAGTTTTCCACTAGTAAAAAATATTAAACTTTTATACATCATATACATAAATAAATAAATTTAGTTTGATAGTTGAATTTAATATTTTAAAGATAAAAATAATCAATTAAATATTTTTCTCACTAATATCCATTGCTACTTGTACCTCTTGAACAAGTTTCAAGTAATTTGGATTGATTTTCTATTTTCACTTATTTATATTCAATTTCTGCAACAAAAATGACAATAATTACAATTTTGTACAAAACAAATTGGGATTTTTCACAAAAATATACAATTCATAATTTCAAGTAAAAAAATACTGGATTGTTGTTTAAACACAAATTAGAAGGCTAAATTTAGCTTAGATATGATGTTTGACCATTTCACAATGAATCAAGTCATTTAGGGATTAATGCCAATCAAACTACTCCATCACAAGCCAATAGAATATATCATTATTTTTTGGCTCATATAAGGGTTTCAACAAAGTAAAGACTTAGGGTTTAGAAAGAAGAAGAATTGTCATTTTTCAATTTCACAATCACCCTAATCTAACTAATGAAGCAATGACTTAAATTCCTCAAATATTTGACTTGATATTATGGAAGAACAATACTAGGTGAACATGACCAAGTAGACCTCACCACAGCTTGAGAATTGAGATCAATACCAAGGGCTGAAGATCAAGATACACAGACATAAGCTTGAAGTCAGTATGGAATGCGACTATACAAACCACTCACCATAGCAAAGCTTACAACACATGGACTTCTGCTTGAGATGGATACGGCAAAACAGTGTCTACAATGAGAGAAGGAACAGCCATGCCTTGATTCAGATTGGGTGCCTTGGAATCGATTCGACATTCACTGGAGATGCATGGTTATCCTCTCGCGGTTCAACATCTGAAAATTGCACAACAAAGTCAAGTTACCATTTGTTAATGCTTTCCTCAAGGCTTGTCTGCACGGTCCACGAAGAATTCAAGGTCTGGGAGTTTCATGCTAGTCAAAAGGGACTCCACAATACTGGTGCTGCATGCAAGCCTTCTCCGGAAGGTAGCTTGAGGTCCATGGAGTCAGGGACATAAGCTTGAGATGGATACGGCAAAACAGGAATAGCCCCTCAGCATGGCTAGCTTCAAAAACACAGACAGAAGCTATATAAAAGGTCGGGGGACACAGGACCAGCAAAACCATGAACTCACCAGAACTTGAGATCGATAAGGCAGCAGGGCGGGGTAGACGACGGAGACGAGAGCAACGTCCGAGCATGTCAGAACAAGCGCAGCTCCACCCAAACACGCAGCAAGAACCAAACCCTGGTGTTTACTTGGGATTCTGTGGTTTCACTGTTCACCTACTGTTCATCTGCGACACGGCTGCCAGCACATCTCGGACTTCATCTTCGGTCCCACATGCACAGGTCAAATAGACTTGTCTGCAATGAGACGATGCACCGTGGCCACGCGTTGGTTTTAGATTGGGTGCCTTCCAATGGATTCCAGATGTGTGGTTATCTAGCGTCACGTTGTTCGCCGCCTGCAAATAGTTGCATACAAAGTCCCAATACTTGTTATTTTAGAGCAGGGTCCAACAAATAATTCAAGGCTTGACCGTGCCAGTCCAAGACTTGTTCGGCATTGCCCACAAAGAATTCAAGGCTTCGGAGTCACACGCCAGTCAAAATACTACTGTAGTGCTACGAGCCTTCTTCGGAAGGGGACTAGCTTGAGGTACATGGACATAAGCTTGAGATCGATACGGCAAAACAAGACTAGCCGGCTAGCTTCGAAAGCACGGACAGAAGCTTGAGATAGGTATGGCAAATGAGGACTAACAAAACCAATCACCATAAATAGCTTCAGAAACATGGACAAAAGCTTGAAAACCATACAACAAAACAGGACTAGCGAAACTACGTACTTACCACAACTTGAGATCGATAAGGCAGCAGGGCGGGGCAGACGACGGAGACAAGAGGAACGTCCGAGCAGGTCAGAACAAGCGCAAACACACAGCAAAGCATCAAACCTTGGTGTTTGCTTGGGCTTCTGGGGTTTCACTGTTCACTGACTGTTCACCTGCAAGGCTGCAACGTGGCTGCCAGCCCATCTAGGACTTTATCTAAGGTCCTACGTGCACAGTTCACCTAGACCTGTGTGCAATGGGGCTACGCGTTGATTTCAGACTGGGTGCCTTCAAATGGATTCCAGATGCGTGCTTATCCGGCCTCACGTTGTTCGCCGCCCACGAAGAAACTGCACGCAAAGTCACATTATCAGTTATTGTAATTTAAGGCATGGTCCCACAAATAATTCATGGATTGGCGGTCACCGTGCCAGTTGCAGGCCTAGCTATATGAACAGAACAAGAGGATCGTCTGCAAATGAGAAGATGCATGGTCCTCAGGTTGACAGGAAATGGTCAACTGGTAATCCAGTCGACGCCTCAAGTAACGAAGTACTGTACACGCAAAAGCACTGTAATACAGTATTCTTATACCAATTACTGTAGAAGACCATCTGTGGGCTTACTCTAAGCCATCAGAAACATGGAGAGAATACCGTAGCACATGGAAGAACAATTAAACATAATTTCCTTGAACAAATGAGAGTCCATTGTTTTGGGAAGAAAAGTAGCGAAGACAATCAGACACATGCACATAGAAAGCAAACATGAGTTACAATGTTCATTGTAGACCACATGAAATTTGATAAAAATCTATTCTACATGAAAATGAAAAGTTTTAGGTTTTCAAATTCCTTCTAGAGTAGAGTTAATTGTAAAGTTTATCTTGTATTTGTGCTCGGAGGGTGCACCACAAAGGAAGTTTATGGGTGAAGAGCGACCAAACCCTAACTACCTATTTCTACTTTTCCTAATTACTTTCTAATAAACTATAATTTCAATCTACAATTTTGAACTTTGTTTAACAATGTCTATAGGTTTCTATTGCCAAAAATTTCAATCCTAAATAACATGTGCTATATTGTTTGAAAAGGTTTGAAAAATGAACTAAAATGACATGTTTCTCAACTAAAATATTTATAGAGATCACATGAAGATGACTATTGTATCAACATTTAGTCAAAATATACTTTAATTTTATTTTAAAGAATTTATTTTATTTTTTCAAATTTTTTTCTTATATAATATAGGGGAGTGAAAGTTATTTTTAGCTTGACAGTGTATCTTTTTTCTTCTAAAATTTGTAACTAATTATTATTAACATAAAAAAATACTAATAATTCAAAACATAAACTTTCGAAGTAGGAAAATCTATTCATATTTTTTTAAGAAAAAAAAAATTTAGGATATAATATAGGGGGTTCAAAATTTAGTCGCTCCTCACCCATGAACTTCCTTTGTAGTGCACCCCTAGAGTATTTGTGTCATAGGAAGGTTCAACCAAGAATAGAACGAAACAAATAAGGCACCAAACTCAATTAGACTTGAGTTGGGAAGTTTAGGGAGTTTGGTTTTGTATTTTTTCTAAACTCCAGCTCCTGGTCCTACCTTGCTCACACTTTACGACTAACTTTAGTGTCTTGAAAATTTAGAGAAATTAAAACGAAAAAATCTATAACCACAAACTTGTTTCAGTCTTTTGTAACTTGACTTGCTTGAAAGCTAGAAAGCTCATCCAGTAACCTCTACTCTCTCTAGTTATCTTTGACAAAAATCATGTCTCTATGCGAGTGACTTTCGCCTAAAGTCAGTGAGTGTAAATGAGCCTTCATCCATTCCTTTCATGTTCATACTCCGGGGAGAATTGGGCATTCATTCGGAGGTTTATTTGTGGTTCAATGGCTGTAACAACGTGAAACATGTACAAGTTTGTGTCGTGCGGTTTGGGTATTTTCTAGCAGCCTTTGTTTACTAGCCATAGTAGGCATTGGCCACTTCATCTGAAACTGTAGGGGAGATCCATACCTAGGGTTGTTCTACACAAAGCAAGCTCTCCAGCTTATTGCCGTCTATCTTATAGAATGTCACACCACGTACTTTGGCTTGATGATCCTGAGCTTCGCTCCGCAATTCAGTAGTATTGAGCAGCTCCCACCGACTGTAGTTGGAAGCACGTCGGGTGATGCTCATATCCGATGCATATTTATTAATGTTGTGTGTGTAGGCATACTTATCTGATGCATACTTATTAATGTTGTGTGTGTAGGTATACTTATCCGATGCATACTTATTAATGTAAGGTAAAGGCTACCATTGAAACCTTTTGAGGACCTAATCCCGTGTCTTACATTGACCCGTGTCAGTACCAACCATTCATATATTTCAGAAAAGTCAAGAATGCGTAACTAATATTACCAACACTAAACATCAACCTCAACACTATTTGTCAACTAAATGAGAAATAAAGTGACTTAAATAATAGTGTAAGTAGTACTCAATGCACTATTATCCTAATTATCATTATTAATAAAATCTAAATTTATCCTTCAAAATTACCAAAGTAACGGAATTCAACCAAGTTTGCAAAATTGAATGTACATCAACCAAACTAAGTAACAAACTCAACACTTGGAGGCACACTCAAAAGGCAAAGTATGTAGAGAACCAACTACTTACAAATGGGCTAATTCACTTCCTAAACAACCAATTCATAATGAGAACTCTAGGCAAATTATCATTCCACAATTCAATGAGTTTACTAATTCAAATGAAAATGAAAGACATGAAACAAACACACCATCCCACAACACAAAATTATAAAAAAATTCTGCTTCGAGGGATTCTCAATCTCATATGAAGCACGGCCAGCAATCCCCTCATACGTTTTCGGGACGGACTTCGCTGACAAGTTAGTATTTCAAGCTTCGATTCAATTCCGGATTCTCTTCTATTCTAACAAGAAATTATGGAACAATCAACCATTTCACATTTTCATTTCATAAAATAGTGATTTTTAAAGAATATTTTAAAACTACCTCAGTTGCCTACAAATCATTGAAACTACCTAAGTTGCCCTCAGATCATAGAATAACTTTGTAACCATGCAGTCAAAGAATATGAAAATTGTTGGGCCTAAAATTACTCCTATGCACATGCTGTGTGAAAATTTCAAAGAAAAAAAATTCTAGTAGTAATGAATTGCTCAAAATTGCTATGTTGCCAATAAACATAGTTTGGTCTTTTATGGATTAACATTTGAATGTTCACAAGGGACTTAAAACAAGAAGAGTTATTAACCCATACTCTTTAGTGAAGGATGGATGTTTCAAGATTTTATCTTCACTTGTTTTTATTATGAAAGATTCTTGACAAGTCAATAAAACATTGGAGATATAGTAAGTCATTGTTTTCCAAGCATTATATATGGATGCTATACTATGCCATTGCAAAACAATGGTCTACTTTGATAATCAAGACATGGTTGATTTTGCCAAATTTAATTTGTCCCATGTAGAATGAAAATTGAATGAACTTTGAATGAGAAAGGACTTGAATTTGACTTGAATGTGATTAACTATTTTAAAAATTGATGAACATAGAAATATATTGCTTCATCAAGATGTAAATGATAGCCATCTTATCACCTTCTCAAAAATGAAAAAAAATGGTTGTTTGCAATAGTATTCAGAGATGGTTTAAGTTGTTTAATTCCTTAAAAACCAAGAGATAATTTATATATTCAAAATAGTGAAGATGTATCAATGATTGCAACTTAGAAATACATCTAAATAAACACTTTTTTTAGAAAATTATGAAATATAATTTATAGAGCATATCTAAATAGTTGGATTTTCCACTACATTTTTGAATGTGTAGCACTAAGATTTTTTAGCCAAAATTTCAAATTTAGAGTTATATGCTTCTACTTATGCTAATTTTAAAGAAATTATTTCACTTCTTTATTGAAGTTGTGTTTGTTGAGTCATTTTTTAAACTCAAAAGCAAATTACTCATTGATATAAAATATAATTCTATCCTTTGAAATATAGAATATGCACACAACAAGTCTTGAAAATTTATATGTTACAAATGTTTAAGAAGTACTTAACACAAGAATCTACAAAATAATCACATGGATGAAAACTCAAAACTTTAAGTACATAGGATATATTTTTGTTCATCCATTGTTCACTCCAAATCTTTAAGGGATTAAAATGACTTGTCTCATAGCGCCAAATGTCTAGAGCTCAAAAACTCTACGTCTATTATAGATTCAATTGTTCAACAAAAATTCTGTCAACATAATTGACATCACCATTTGGAATCTTTAATTTGGGATGAAATTTGAATGAAACATAAAACATGATACACTCCGTTACTCTAAGCAATACTCATGAGTTTCACCATCTATTATCCTTCGATTCTCATGTTTAATTGTATTTTCAAATACCTATACTCCAATTAGTACCTCCATTTATATTCAAATTAGAAATTTTCCTTAAAATTTTACCCACTATTTATCATGTCAATAGTTCCAAAACTCAAGTAGGTTAGAGCCATCCATCACCAACTAGCACCCCATTTGCATTCAATAGGATTACAAAAATGCAACAGAGATTGGAACTAATAATTTCCAAACATGAGTTATTGGTTTCCTACCACCAATTCCTCCATTTTGCTCTTAACACATCTACTTTGGTTTGGAGTGCCAAAGTGAACAAGATCCCCCCCGTCTATGACCCTCTTTGGATTGGCTTGTGTCCGTCTCTTTGTGTCGTGGTCTTTGTCCAATCCCCCAAGCCTCTTGTGGCTAGAGATCCTTTGTTTTCTTCCTTGGCAATGAATTCCTCTTTCATTTGTCTCAAAAAAAAGTGAACAAGATGTAGTCTCTTAAATGAACAATTTTGGAATAGTCTATACATTGGAAATATTTCCTTCACCTTCCTGCACTCTACATCATGTCTGTAGTTGTTTATTCTGTCAGCTATAGATGATAATATTTTAGTTTCCATGTCCACCGGTTCACAATACACTAACTACCAATTCTACCCAGTCATTGGCTCCAAGGTATAAGCATCGCCACCAATGCCGCAAAATTGGACCACGGCACCAACAAGTGGCGAGGCACTTGCCGCCTTGTGAGATGTGGTGGTGCCATGGCCATCTAATGCTCACCACCAAGAACTCGCTAAAATTGGATTGACCATCATTATTCAAATGGGGAATGCCACCGTGGTACTCCAATTATACTTCACTACAACAATGACAGTGTTTTATGACTGCAGAATTATGACTGAGGATGACTAGTGACTGCTTGCAGTCATATTCTTGAAGGCCAACACTTTGGGGAGAAATATGACTGCAAAATATGACTGTCAGTCATTTTTACGCCTTGTACGTCACAAGTGTATACTATACGGCCATTAGGAATACCAAAGTACTTCATAGGGAACGTAGGGAACATGTTTGGGAACGTTGGGAACATGTTTGGAAACATTGAGTCATATTATCACTAATATTTTCATATAATAGTGATTTTTTTTTTTTTGGGCAATTCAAGAAAAATTTGGGCAATTCCAAAAAAATTTAGAGAAGTCATTGTTTAAAATTTTGAAATCCTAGTCACCTACTTTTTTGAATTTTGAATCCTAGTCACTATTTTTTTAGGGTTTTGAGACCCTAGCCGTCATTTTTTTAGGGTTTTAAAACCCTAGCCGCCACTTTTTAGGGTTCTTGAACCCTAGCCGTCACTTCTTGTGGCTCTTCTTTCTTACTTTTTATTGTCTCTTAGCTCTCACTTGTTGTTACTTTTTGTTGCATCTTAACTCTTGTTTCTTGTTGCTCTCTAGTTCATACTTCTTGTTTCTTATTGTTGCATCTCAATTCTTTCTTTCTCTTGCATTTGAACTCTTTCTTCTTCCTAGTTCTTTTTTTTTTGTTTCCTCTTGTTTTATAGTTCTTGCTTCTTTTTTGTTTTTGTTGTATCTATACTCTCATTTCTTGTTGTTTCTTGTTATGTCTTAGTTGGTGCTTCTTGTTTTTTCTTGTGTCTTAGTTGGTACTTTTTCTTTGTTCTTATGTCTTAATTGTTGCCTCATATTGTGTCTTAATTGTTGTTTCTTGTTTTATGTTACTTCTTGTTTCTTTTTTGTGTCTTAGTTGTTGCTTAGTTGTTGTTTTTTATTCCTTGTTATATCTTAACTTTTGATTCTTGTTAACTCTTAATACTTATCTTCTTTTTCTTGTTTCTTTCAACATTAATCTTATTCTTTCTATCCTAAACTTGAACTAAATATTTTGTGTTTTTGTAAGTCTTTGAAGGTTAAGCTTTGTTGTTCAATCACTAAAAACTAACCTCTCATTTCTTTAATTGTATATACAGGCATCAAAAGTTGAAACAAAAACATTGGAAGTTACTTGCAACTTCATGAAGCCAAAAATATGACTCACAGAAGTCATATTCCAAAAAATATGATTGACAAAAGTTGTATTCTACATCACTGCAAAATATGACTCATCTCAGTCATATTTCATAAAATATGACTGCCAAGAGTCGTATTCTACATCACTTCAAAATATCACTCACCTTAGTCATATTCCATAAAATATGACTGACGAGAGTTGTATTCTACATTACTACAAAATATGACTCACTTTAGTCATATTCTATAAAATATGACTGACGAGAGTCGTATTCTACATCACTGCAAAATATGACTCACTTCAGTCATATTCCACGTCATTCAAAAATATAACTGACCGCAGTCATATTCCACGTCATTCAAAAATATGACTGACTGCAGTCATATTCCACGTCATCAAAAAATATGACTGACCATAGTCATATTCCACGTAGGATTTTTTTGTTTGCCCGGGCAACTCAAGAAAAAGTCAAGACTCCCCTAGGAAAGTCAAAGTATACGCCAAGTTGGCATACTATGGCTAAAAATGGATATTTATACCCCTCGGAAAATATGACTGCTAATATGACTGATGTCTAAAGCGACTGCTTCTAAATGACTGGAGTCAGTCATATTCCGAGTCATCTACAGTGATTTCTGCGTGAGTCGTATTTTTTTATTTTACGACTCACTGCAGTCATATTTTGCAGTCATAAAACACTGCTTTTGTTGTAGTGCTTGTTTTGAAGCAAAACTTTGGATTGAATTTTGTCCCACATAAACATAGTATTAAAGGGCTAAAAGTAGAAGTTTTATCTCCTAAATTGTAGATGTCTATTACATGAACATGGTACTAAAAGGTTAAAAGTAGAAGCTTTATCTATTACATTGTAGATATCTAATACATGAACATGGTACTAAAGGGTTAAAAGTAGAAGTTTAATCTTCTACATTGTAGATATCTAATACATGAACATGGTACTAAAGGGTTAAAAGTAGAAGCTTTATCTTGTATTTTGTAAACATCTACTACATACACACACTACTAAAGGATTAAAAACAAAAGCTTTATCTCTTACTTTGTAGACATTTATTACATACACAAAGTACTAAAAGATTAGAAGGAGAAGCTTTATCACTTACTTTGTAGATATCTATTACATGTACATGTACTTCTTAATATTTATAGATTCTTTAATTTTATTTAGATGTAAACTCTTATATAATCTTATATTCTTAAGTAGAAATTCTTTTATCATTTTTATTTTGTCCATCCCTCAAACATGTATGGGCTGTGCATTGTTGAAGAATTGCTTCCAAAGCGTCCCCACACACTTTGAAGGATAGGCATGGATTCACTTGAGATATGATTTCTTGTCTCTATGATACATCTCCAAAAATTCTCACTCTTATGTCCGGTCTCTCGCTTTGGATCCTGCGAAATGTGTAAAAACGAAAAACACAGTTGCTTCTCCTTGGCCTCACAAAAGTTCTTTCCCTTCTTTGCACATCCCCACTACCCTCCATTACCTCCACATTAGCATCCACGAAGGTCATAGACGTTGACCAAAATTAAGTTAACGTGACTACAAAATTGCCCTCTACAAAGACCCTCTATTGCCGAGCAAACGTGAAAGTGACGGTAAACATAGCAACGTGATGGGATGCTAGTGTGAAGCGGTCACTAAAAATGCACGACAAATAGAAAGTGCCATTGCTGAGGCCATTGGGAGCAGTTGGTGGCGATGCTCTAAGCCTACATACCTGTCAGAAACAGCTAAAGTCCCAGCAAAGGAAACTCCTATAGCACTGTACTGTACTGTAGCACAATATTGTATAATATTGTACCGTGATTGCTTACGTGCTTCTTTGAGCTGCGAGGCCGTTGTGAGGCCGTGTGAGGCAGGAGGTCCATAAATAGACCATCTAAGGGTTGGAACTGAATTTTGGGGAGGTAAAACATCTTGAAATGTTTTGGAATATTTTTCCTTAAATGACAAGTGGAATTGACATCTAACCCAAGTCATTTCATATTTTTTTTGAAGTTGAAATGGCATAGGGTTCTAAAATGACTCACCTCCTTAAATGTGCATTGTTTGTACATTGTTGAAGGCTATGAAAAAGCAACATGTACAAATGGTGTACATTTAACTCCTAAAGGACAAAGCTGCATTTTTTGGCAACATAAAAAATTTCGGTAGGTACGTATAAGTGGATATTTCCATGTTTTGGGCCCAAACTTTAATACAAGGTGTAGACTAGGAATATCTTTCATGTACACTACAATTCATGACATTTGGAAATATGGGTCAAAAGTTATGACCTAATATGTAGTTTGTCTCTCAACTTGAGCAGTCTGAACAAATTAGAAAAATTACTTTTTTCAAGGAAAAATTTGAAATTGATTCTCAATATTTATGTATATTTAGAAAGCTTTTGAATCATTCCATTTTGATCAATGAGTCAAAAGTGAGGAGTTTTAGTTTGTAGGCAATTATAGATTTTCTACTCTAAAATAAAATTGGAAGTCCATTTATTTTATTCAATTTTCAATATTACTTGAAAAAAATAAAATTGTAGGATGCAAATTGTTTATTACAACATTGCAACCATTGGAGTTGGTATTTTTCAATTCCATAGCTAAATTCTCAACAATTCAGTATTTTGAATCATTGTCTACTTCTTTCTATTTATTATCTTTTTCCTATATGTTGTACAATTCCAAATGATCTTCAATTTTTCATGTATGTAGCCAACTTGCCTTGAAGAATGAATCCAAATGAGCACGACCATTTTGGACATTTTTTCATACAAATGGGACCTTGTAAAGATCAGTTGCCTGTTTTTTTGCACATTTTTTGTAGGCCCTCCAAAAGGATTTTGGTCACTTCAAATCGTAATATCTTGCAATGTGTACAATGAATTTTTTTGAATATATTTGTACATCTTTTAAAACCAATGTGCTACAAGATCCTATAATTACATGTGTTTGAAAATATTTTTTTATTCTAAACTTTGATACTTCTACTAGAAATGACAATTTTGAGCATTTTTGTTGATAATATAGTCAAGGAACTTTAGGGATTAAGGAAGTGAGCTATTTTGGAGCATAAGCCATTTTTTAACCTCCTACTTTACTATATAATACTTTGGATCTAAGTTATTTCTTTGTAAAATGTTGAGAAAATTTTTGCCCTAAAAGACAAGGTCTAGCTAAATGGTTGGAGGCTTACTAATGTAATTGGGCACACCAATGTCTTTCAACCCTTTTTTTTGGAATTTCTAAGAAGTGCCAAGATGACAATCACTTAAAATTTGATGGAGCATTGTTTTCCTACATTCATCCATTTTTTGGGAAAAAAACACTTTTCAATGATATTCATGTACTTTTCATCCAAATTTAAGACTTCATCCACATTTCAAATAGAAATGGAAAATTTCTAGCAAAAATAGATTAATTTTATTTGATAAAAAATAGACATTTATTTTGGAATGGTGCAATTTGGCCCCATGGTGCCAAAAAAGAAGGGGACTAGTGTCCTTTGAAGGGACTCCATCATTAAGGTTGAGGCACCAATTGTCAACCATGCCCATTACCCAAATGGTAGCAATACACTATTTCCAAGTAAGGCTTGAACAGACTTCCAACCAAAGCTTGGAATGTTTTTTTTGGTCTTTTGCAAGGTTGGGACTAATAAGAGTATTACACATTTCTTGAGTTAGAAAGCAAAAAAGTAGGAAGTAGTGCACAAGAAAATAATTTTTGAATGATTAGAATTGGAAGACTTTGAACATTGGCTACTAGTTTAGTATACTTTTGGCTCCCAAAATTCACAATACTTTCAATTTTGAAAATAAAATTCTAAAACTTTTGCTACCCTCATATTTCCTATCTTCCTACATGGAAGAAATTTCCACCACCTCAAACTACATATGATCTATTCTAAAATTGCTTAAATGATTGGCTACTAGTGCTTTAGGCTTTAATGTATCCTTGGCACTAGAGAAGAACAATGATGCCCACTAGACCAAGAAAGATTGACATGTATTGCCACATTAAAGGGTAAATGTGAAAACTATCTCCTATTTTGTCCTACTTATAATTTGGTATTTCATCACACCTCCCAAGCGATCTAGGGCCTTTGATTGCAAATGTGAATTCAAAATTTATAAATTTTATCATATGTGGCAAATAAAAAATGTCAATGTTTTATGCAAGGATAAAACACGGGGCAATACATGGGTCAATCCTCCCTAGTTTGCCCATTGTGGCCCTCTTGCCTTCTTTAGGTTAAGGGACTTTCTACAAGTTCCTCGTTGTAGAAATGAGGGGAACACATGTACGCAAATTGTCCATGTTAAGAAAATCATTCTAGATCAGACTTCACTAGGAATGTGTATTCTCCTCCTAACTTAACCCTTAAACATCGAGGCAAACCGATGGATGACAAAGAATCTTTTAGTATAGGACATAAGTGCAACTATTCATCTTTGAAATTTTGTGTGAGAAAGGGAGATCTTCTACATTGCTTTGACTTCCAACGAGTGCTATTGGATTTTTTTTCCAATGATTTCCAGGGTCACCAGTCCGTTGTTTAAGAGTCAACAATAGTCTGGTTCATCAAAACAAAGGAACAATGGCAACGAAGCCGATGTGTTTTATGAGGTTGCATTGTCCCAGAAAAACAGGGCTGAGGGTGGGATTGTTGCTAAGCTTAACACAAGCAATCTCTGAAATACCAATCCCATGGGCTCACTTCTTTCTTTAAAAAATTTTAAATTTTTAAACATACGGACAAATTCCTCTGATAGAGGAAACAGTGCAAGGACCCAACAGAACCAGTCCCTGGTGGAATTTTTATCAGTTTCCAAGTGTTGGCCACTTTGCCGCATGCATTCCTCATGCTCATTTTCTGGCAGAAAGTTGGTTTAAGAGCATATCCCCATGGCTGGTGCTACAGAGAGGTGCAAGATGGTGCTCTTTGGTGTGTTGTCTGGATGCTCCGGTGATCATCTGCCCTACAATGAAACAGTGAACAAGGCATGCCAAGAGGGAGGTAGAACTGCCCAATAAGGTAGAACTACCTATTACCATACAGATTTGCTATCTAGGTACTTTGGAGAAGCTATTTATAAGCTTTCATATTTTTCAGAGATTGAATTATTTGAGAGAAGTCGATTGCAAGAAAAATGAAGACATTCTGACAAGAATTGAATTTTTTGTGATTTTTCAAAGCTGAAATGTAAAACTGTGAGTAGACCCTTGGTAAAGCATGACCAGACCATTGTTCAAGTGTGGGCTGATGTGTCCGCTCCCCAGTGCATTGCCATCATGATCATGGATGAGTAAGATTATGGTAATAAGATGGGCCAGTGACGAAAATGGGAGGAACCTATAGGTGGGGGAATTGGGTAAATGGTGGTAATGGATAGTTCTACCTTACCACCAATTACCCAATTCTGCCACCTACAGGTTCCTTCCATTTCTGTCACTTGACAAATCTATACCACAATCTTATTAATTCTTCATCATGATGGCAATGCACTGAGGAGTGCACACATCAGCCCATGCTTTAACAATGCTTTGATCATGCTTCAACAATGCTTTGATCATGCTTCAACAATGCTTTGATCATGCTTCAACAATGCTTTGATCATGCTTCAACGATGCTTTGATCATGCTTCAACGATGCTTTGATCATGCTTCAACGATGCTTTGATCATGCTTCAACGATGCTTTGATCATGCTTCAACGATGCTTTGATCATGCTTCAACGATGCTTTGATCATGCTTCAACAATGCTTTGATCATGCTTCAACAATGCTTTGATCATGCTTCAACAATGCTTTGATCATGCTTCAACAATGCTTTGATCATGCTTCAACAATGCTTTGATCATGCTTCAACGAGGGTCTACTTACAGTTTTACATTTCAGCTCTGAAAAATCACAAAAAATTCAATTCTTGTTAGAATGTCTTCATTCTTTTTGCAATTGATTTCTCTCAAATAGATCAGCCTTTGAAAAATATGAGAGCTCATAAATAGCTTCTCCAAAGTACCTAAATTGTAAATCTATATGGTAATGGGTAGTTCTACCTTACATCCCAGAAATCCAATCCATCACATCATCATATTGTGAAAACATCTACACCCAAAATTTGCCACAAAGAGGTACCAAGTGTTGAAAGTTAAATTATTTATCATTCACTTTGAATGAAGCAAATGATAAGTAGTTTAACTCCTTAAATTTTGAGGTATACTTTGCATCAATAGAATACCATTTTGAGCTTATTTTGAGTCTGGTAGACAAAAAAAAAGCTCATTAAATTCATATGGAATGATAGTAGGTAGAATAACCTATATAGGATATGTTTATTTGACTTTACAATCAGAGGTGAAGCTCTTACTAATTTTGAGTAACATATCTCACATGGATTGTTCTACCTCCTACCACCCCATGTGAATATAAGGAACTCTTCTTTATACTTTAAAACTCAAAGCAAGTTGATAATTTATTTTTTAATTGCGTTTGAAGTCTAATAAAGAAACTTATACTACAAATACAAGTGATTTTCAACATTTCATATGTTCCAAATTTTTGGTTTAAATAAACATTTGACCTTGTTTGAGTGCTAGTTGAGGAGTTTTATATTATCCCCTAAAGGACCAAACGGTGTTTTTTGACAACATAGCGATTTGGAGTAGCTCACCATGAATGGAATTTTTATTTTTTTCATTGAAATTTTCACACAACATGTGCCCGAAGAGTAGCTTTAAGGCCCAACAATTTTCATAACTTTTGACTACATGGGTAAAAAGTTATTGTATGATATGTAGTTTTCAACATTCAATGGGCAATATGGATAGTCGTAAAAAATTCTTTGAAAATCATTTTTTTTTTAAATAAAAATTTGAAATTGGTTCTCTAGATTTATTTGTACATGGATATCTTTGAATCATTCCATTTTGATTAATGAGATGAGAGTTATGAGGAGTTTTAGTTGTAGGTAGTTTGAAGGTAGTTATGCAATCTCTACTCTAAAATAAACTTTGAAGTCCTTTATTTAACTCAATTTTCAATATTTTTGAAAAAGAATAAAAACACTAGGTATAGATTGTTTATTACAAAATTGCCACAACTGGGATTGGAAATTTTCAATTCCACAAAAACATTGTCAACAATTTAGTGTTTTGAATCATTGTCTTCTTCTTTCTACTTAATATTTTTTACCTATATGTTGTACAATTCTAAATGATTTGAAAATTTTCAATCATGTAGCCAACTTGCCTTTAAGAACAAATCTAAAGAGTAAACACCATTTTGTGCATTTTTTTTCATACAAATGTGACCTTGTGAAGTACAGCTGCCTGTTTTTCGCAGGGACCAAAAAAGGATTTTTATCACTTCAAATGCTAATATCTTGCAATCTACATGGTGAAAATTTCTGAAATTTTTTTTCACGTCTTTTCAAACTAGATTACTATAAGATCCTATGGTTAGATGTGTCAAAAAAAATTTGTCAAAAATTTGGTACTTATATTAGAAATGGTAGTTTTGGAGCATTTTTGGTGAAAACATAGTCAAAATCCTTTAAGGGTTAAAATCTATCTCAAATTGTGTGCTCCATACCTAGGATAATGCGTTAAGGTCCAACAATTCTCATAACTTTTAACTACATGGTTAAAAAATTATTGTAAGATATGTAGTTTTTATTGCTTGGTAGGTAGCTTAGACAAAAAAAAAATTCTTTAAGAAATACTTTTACAAAAAATAAAAATTTGAAATTGGTTCTCTAGATTTATATATAGGTCAAAAGCTTTGAGTCATTTCAATTTAATTGATAAGATGAAAGTTAAGAGGAGTTTTAGTTGTGGGTAGTTTGTTGGTAGTTATGGAATCTCTACTCTAAGATAAACTTTGAAGTTCTTTATTTAACTCAATTTCAATATTTTTGGAAAAAAATAGACATGTTAGGTGTAGATTGTTTATTACAACATTACAACCATTGGTATTGGCATTTTTTCAATTCCATGAATGAATTGTTAACAATTTAGTATTTTGAATTATTCTCTATTTTTTTCTATTGACTATTTTTTCCCCATATGTTGTACAATTCCAATGATCTAAAATTTTTCAAGCATGTAGACAACTTGTCTTGAAGAATGAATTCAAAGAATTACAAACATTTTAGACATTTTTTTTATAATGATTTGGCCTTGCGAAGTGTAGCTACTTGAGTTTTTGGTAGGTCAAAAAAAGGATTTTTGTCAATTCAAATGATAATATCTTGCAATCTAAGTGGTGGAAATTTATGAAATTTTTTCCACATCTTTTCAAATAAACTTACTATAAGATCCTATGGTTAGATGTCTTCAAAAATGTTGTTTTTTTTCTAAAATTTGGTACTTGTACTAAAAATGGCAGTTTTTGAGCATTTTTGGTGAAAACATAGTCAAAACCCTTTAGGGGCTAAAATATGAAGATATCTATTTCACAAAGTTGGTCATACAATATTTTAGATTGAACCCTTCAAAGATCATAGTTATTCTTATTACTTCATAGGGTATTTTTTAACATGAAAAATGTGCGTATGGATGTTTCCTCCAAATCTTTGCAATCAAATTGGAAAAAACTAATCTCCAATGATGTTCAATTAATTATCATGTAAATAAATTCATGGATATTAAATTAAACAATTCACAAAATATGGGTTTTGAGTATGTTGAAACTGAAATTTGGTCTGCTTGATTGGGATTGCTTAAGAATTGAATGCTAATTACGTAAGACAAAAGATGTCAATTCTAATTCTATATTATGCAAAAATATTTGAATGGCACTATAGGCAATTTGTAAGATTATTTCACCCTATTGTACACTACACAAATCGCTACCAAGTGACTCAAATTTGGAGCCTGCATATGGGAAATACAACATGCTGCGAAGGGGTTCACTTTGTTTTTTCACAAACAGGCTGCACCAACAAGTTAACTTGCATACTCTCAATGAGGATGTTATGGTTTGGGGTGATCAAATTCTGAGAAAAGCAAATCTTGACTGAATGCTCCGCTTTCAAATGAAAAGTGGAAAGAGGAGTCCAATATGATTGGGGATTACAACAAAGCTGTTGTTTCAAATATTCATCACACATAGAAGTACCGGAGCCAGCTACTCCTAAACACACTAAGGTAGGAGGTGCATAATTTGGCAACATAAGAGCTGAAACTGAATTTCAGGGAGGTGAAGCTTCCTAGAATATTTATCAGCAAATTTTCCTTGAAAAACAACTGAAATTGACATCTCACCCAAGTTGTTTCATATTTTTTGGAGCATTGTGGAATTAGTTATCAAATTTTGAAGTTGAAATGGCCTAGGGCTCTAAAATGGCTCACCTCCTAAAATGTACACTTTTTGTAAATTGCTGAAGCCCATGAATAAGCAACATGCACAAATAATGTACAATTCAGTATGTGGGCGATTTTAGACCCTGTCCACTTTTGAGAACCTCCTACCTTAGCTTAGTATGTATTCATCATTGCTTTTGAGTTGAGTATTAGCAGAAAAACATTTTTGGGCGTGGATGATCCTATGAATTGCATCTCCTCTTCTCCAGTCAGTGAATATAACTTGACTTTTGAATCACTGACTGTAGAAGAGATCAATCAGAGTCTTGTTTCTATTTCATGTTCACAGTAATATTCAAGTGAGTGTACTGGAATGACAGTACTTATGCCAGCCAACCATCAACAAAGCCATTGAACAATGACAAAGGGGTGATGGGATAAATTGGGATACACTCTACATGGATGTAATCCCCCATAACCAAGGTAGTCACCAAAATGCTTGGATTGTTGAAGCAAAGGAGCATTCTTTTGTCGGTTTCTACAGTCATATCATCCATCTAGCCTTAGTGTCCTTCAAGGGTTAACCCCTGAGCGTCCAATGCCTCAAATATGGCCTCTCTAAACTCAAAGATCTCCTTGTTTAACCATTATAATTTTTTCAACGGTACAGTTAAAGGATGTGTCCCTTTCCCTGTAGCTTCGGCCCTATATCTACTATCAATCAATACAGTCAATTTATGTGGGTCTCATTTTATGAGATAGTTTGATTGGAATGAATTGAGAAGGGTCTGGATTTTAGCAAATACAGTCTAGGTGCTCTGGGGTTAAGGTCAAAAAGTCCCTCCAACCTCGTTCAAAATTGGGACACTGGAACCCTAAGGGATTGATAGTTGTGGGCAAATTGACAAATGCATTGATTACTGTCAAATCTTCCGTATATGCACATTTGACCCCATCACTGAGCGCTGTCCTAGGAGGATAGAATCTGATGAATGTACATGCTGCCACGTCATGAATATTCGGCACTGAGGAAAAGGCGAAAGGCATGACCAATATCTACCCCTGGAGGAGATTCCAGATTCTAGATTCTGGAATGGTGGGCGAATGAGGAACTGCTTGATATGGACATGAGGGTGGTACTTTAGACTTTCGAGAAGCTACAGAAAGCTCCACCTCATCATGGGCTGGAAACTCTGCAGTCCAATTCGGTTAACCCTGGAAAGGCCTTTGGGTCCCTGTATACACCTTATATATTTACACATATAACTCTTCAATTGGTTTACTATATGAGATGTGATACATTATTGTTTACATGCTACTATGAACATTAATTTACTTTACACTGAAGAATATTTGGTCAATGTTTTTTTGGTTGAAATACCACTATATTTATAATATACGAGAACAGAGTCCGTGGCAATGCAATACAACAAGGGCATGATGAAAACAAAAGATGAAAAAATGGGATGAGAAAAGTAGGATGAAAATGTGACTAGAGTGCAATTAGGATTTTGTATAATGCTAGCAAAGTCACAGTCGCACACTCACGAGAAAGTAAAGACACTGGAGCGATGAAAACAATTGGATGAAATTCCTAGATGAAATTCCTGGATGAAAACATGACCATTTTCGTGACAACAAGTCGTGACATGGCTCATGATGGTCTACACTTAATATAATAGATTATATGGTTGCAATGGACTTTCAGGCCCTTCTAGGGTTAATGATTATCAACATATACTTAGAATATTAAACTTCACTATAGTAGAGTCACCTATAACCAACCAAATAAACAATTGTGGCCATGATTTGGTGCACGGTGAAGCAAATATTTCCGGAGGTGCAAAGATGGAAATGATGTGGATTGCCAAAATTTGGTAATTTTATCGCTTGAACTAAAATTACTATGAATTTTGGAAGGTAAAAGTTGGTCTAGATCTATGTCCAATGTGTAAACTATTCCAAAACCGCTCATTTAAAAGACTACTTATTCACTTTGGCATTCCAAACCAAGTACATGTGTCATGAAAAGAATGGAGGAATTAATCAAGAAGTCATGTTTGGAAACTACTTGCAGCTTGTCCACTCCATTGATTGTTGATGGGATTGTGGTTGATGATGGGTGGTTCTACCTTAATAGTTACGGAATATTTATTTTATAATCCTCCAAAAAAAATGAAAGGAGATAATTAAATGGATATTGGTTATTTTTTTGTATAAGTTTTTCGTTAATTGAGAATGGATGAAAGTAGATATTTGTATTTGGTTGAAAATAGTTGTCAATGTTGGTGACTTTCAATTGAATGGATAAGATTAGTTGATGGTAAAAGTTGACAAGTATCTCCAACAACTATTTAATTTATGAGACACTCATCAGACTATTTAGACCATGATAACTTAGGAGGTGTGTAGAATTTGAGACTAAATTTGATCTCAATATTATTCCTCAAGTTGGTCTTGAATATGACATAAAGGACACTATATTATCTACATTCAAAGAATTAGAAGAAAGCAATGAAGAAATTATACTTGAAGTTGAACAACCCTTGGAACAACCTTTGCCTCCAATTGAATGTATACTATTTATTTTGTGCAACCATAGGAAATAATTATTAAGTCATACTTATACCAACAACATAGTGATACTAGTGCTTTCATTAGTAAACTTGGTGTGATTGAGAAGGATGTAGGAAGTCTTCATTGTCAATTAGAATCTCATCAATGGACTCTGACTCGATACTTTTGCTAAATTTTACTATCTCTAGTTGATCATATAGAATACTTTTATAATAGTTAATTGATAATAACCAAGCTTGGATAATTGTTACTTATCTATAAATGATGTGAGTATGCTTTGTAAAAGTTTTTTGTTAACTCATGTATACTAGTTATATTTTTCTTGCTCTCAACACATAATCTATAATCAAGTTTGATGGTAAAAAGGACCTATGATCATCCACACTTTGTTTATCAATATGTCCTAGGCTACTCATGAACATGGTGGTGAAAATGTCAAAACTCATGCTTAAACAAATAAATAATTAGATCATTTTTCTAATTTTAAAAGTTGGCACTTGAAATATACTAAAATAAATTAAGTGAACAAAATTAAGTAAATAATTGTAAAAATAAATTATTTACTCACATGGAAATAAATTTTGAGAGGAATGGCATTGGTAGTGTATTATAAATTAAAATTTGAACATTAATCCACCAAAATCTAAATCACAACACAAATGAATATTTCCATTGCATGGTAGAGGATAATAGTGACTACTTCAAAATTTATCAAAATTTTGTTATTGACTTGACAACTTTGCATGATTTGGGGGATCTTCAAAGCAAAAACAACTTCCATCATGCAATGTTAAAGCTAATTTTTGACTTCTTGTTATTTAAGATATTTTAACTTTGAAGATTATGTTAATTAAACTTAATCTCATCAAATAACACAAAGTTTAGTACTTGATTTAGGTTTTTGTTCTACTTTCGAATTACTTTATCTATTTCTAAATAATAACCATGTTCTTAAAAATGTGTAGACTTGAGGCTAATGGGACTTGTGCACTAGTTATGCACTTTTTAAAAAGGTAACATGTTTATTAGAGAGATAATGTGCTTTCCAAAGAATTAAAGAAGCTTTTTAAAGAGATAACATGCTTATCTAGTGAACCTATATTGATGCTTCATTGCAAAAAACCTCTAATATCACAAAATGATTTTAATGTGGCCATTGCAATCGACATTGGTGTTTCATCATGGCTCAACGATTCAACATCAATAAACTTTTTTGAACACTAGATCATTTGCATAGAAATAGCTCCATGATGATTCCATTGACCTCTTACTCAATCTTCTAGTCTTGTTGTTACTAGCTAAGCTTACCTCTTTTGAATCAAGATTCTTCACAAACTATTCATGCAACAACATGATCATATAGTGATGCCAAGAGAAGAAGATGATGTTGACCATGTCCCTCTCCATCCATTATTCTACGCCTATATTGTCAAAAAATAACAAAATCCAAGTTTTAATGAAACCAAAAAAATGTTAGAGTAATCAATGAGGATTACTACATATTGAATTTATAATTTTTAAACTTTCAAATGTAAATATAACATTTTAGTTAAGTTTTTACTTCAATTTTCTATATAGAAATTTCCACCTTCTATTAAATATTGAGATTTTAAAAGTAGATTGTGGAGTTTACTAAAATTTATTTGAGTTAAAAACTCAAAAATTCTTGAGATAAATTCACAATACTTTCAATGTGCTCTCCAAGATTCTTGAAATTTTGTTGACATAAAAAACTTATATACATACCTCCAAAGCATTTATAAAACTCTATTTTATGTTCATTTATAGTAAAAAAAACAAATATTGAAGTTGAAGTTTGACAATTGAAAATTACAGGACACTAGTTTTGAAAGTTGAAGTGGTGGCACTTAAACAAAACATTGAGAATATTTAAGATTGTTAAATTTTTCAAAACAAGGGGGGTCCAATGAATTATAATATATATTTTATTTAGAAAAAGTTATCAAGCATCAAGTTTAATTTGATGTATGGTTTAAAAGTATTAATTTTTTATGTGAAGAATAATATAATTTAAAAAAAATTGGTGTAGATATCACACATTCAAGCACTACTTTTAAATACTTATCACAATCATATCTTATGGGGTTTATTCTTTAAAATGAGTGTGTTGTAATTCTATATTATTCATATTTATTTTCTTTTGGGTTTCAAATTGAAGTTTTAAATTTAATTTGAAACAAATATTTTATACACAAAAGAAAAGGACCATTATGATGATTAATCCCTAATGGACTAAATGTTTGCAAAATGATGAAATGGAGTAAGGTTCCTATGAATTCAATTTTGGATGGATCTTTCCAAAAACTAATAGAAGGTGAGAATTACATTGCTTTGTAAGAAACAAAATATAATATGGTCGCAATGAATTGTTGAGATCAAATCTTATATTGCTTGGGAAAAAAAGATACTAAGCAAGTAGCTTTTAGTAGATTTCTTAAAACCTTTATTTTTGAAACTTGGTAGAAATATAACTAAAACAATGTTGTATGCAATGGTAAAAATATGAATTAAAAGTAATAATACAAATTATGTGTAGTACTAAAAACTCACTCCAAGAGGGAAAGAGGTTTGTTGAATTTCTCAACAAGTGGGGCAAAAAAATCTTCTAGCTTAAAATGCTATAATGTGCAATAATCAATGCCTTCAAATTCTAATTTTGAAATTTCATTGGATCAAAGAAAAGGGTCGCTTTCTTCTATGAGAGGTCACTTATTTAGCCCACTTGTATACCTTTGTATTTTATCTTCTAATGAATTGCAAATCTCCTAGAATGTAAAATAAATAAATAAAAATTCATCATTTATTATACCAACATTCTAATTGTAAACAAAAAAGTAGTATTTTGATAGTAGTAGTGGACTAGTGGCCTATCTTGGTAAAAATTAATTATTTTAATGTAACAAAGATAGTTTATATGTGGGCCTCAATTTGAATTATGCATTTTTTATTCAAAATTCTTTGATGATTGGGATTTTGATGGACACAATGGTAATGTTATTGAATTTCATCATGTCCTTAGGTTTAGCCCAGAAAATAATACATATTTAAGGCAAACCCAATATCAATCCTAGCCCAAGATCCTAATCCAATTATGATTCCTAGTCTTGAAATAATTAAAGTGTGAACAATAGGTCATCATAAGTTAAGTGCTAAGGGGCTTGGTGTCTATTGAATGAATTATGAATGTCTTCTAAATCTTGCTATGGGAGTTACAAGAAACAAATGAAGTACATCTAAATATGTTGAAAAAGCCATTTTTGTCCATTTTCTTGCAATATAACATGGGCAATTAGTAGATTTGATAGAAAATAATTCTAAAAAATATTGTCAAGTTTTTTTTGGAAATTAATGGTTACATCTATTGAAATGAAGTGAAATTCAAGTCACATAATGTCAAAATTTTAGATGTTTAAATTTGATTAAGTATCACAAGCACCATTTAGTATCAAGATTTTTCTTTGTTACCGCTATCATTTACATCTTGATGAAACAATATATTTCTATGTTCGTCAACCTTTAAAATAGTTAATCACATTCAAGTCAAATTCAAGTCCTTTCTCATTCAAAGTTCATTCAATTTTCATTCTACATGTGACAAATTAAATTTGGCAAAATAAATTATGTCTTGATTATCAAAGTAGACCATTGTTTTGCAATGGCATAGTATAGCATCCATATATAATGCTTGAAAAACAATGACTTACTAAATCTCCAATGTTCTATGGACTTGTTAAGAATCTTTCATAATAAAAACAAGTGAAGATAAAATCTTGAAACATCCATCCTTCACTAAAGAGCATGGGTTAATAACTCTTCTTCTTTTAAGTCCCTTGTGAACATTCAAATGTTAACCCATAAAGGACCAAACTATGTTTATTGGCAACATAGCAATTTTGAGCAATTCATTACTACTAGAATTTTTTTTCTTTGAAATTTTCACACAGCATGTGCATAAGGAGTAATTTTAGGCCCAACAATTTTCATACTCTTTGACTACATGGTTACAAAGTTATTCTATGATATGAGGGCAACTTAGGTAGTTTCAATGATTTGTAGGCAATTGAAGTAGTTTTAAAATATTCTTTCAAAATCACTTTTTTATGAAATGAAAATGCGAAATGGTTGATTGTTCCATAATTTCTTGTTAGAATAGTAGAGAACTTGGAATCGAAGCTCGAAACCCTAAATCCTGGTTTAAAAAAAGAATCTGGAATTGAATCGAAGTTTGAAATACTAACTTGTCAGCGAAGTCCGTCCCAAAAATGTATTAGGGGATTGCTGGCCATGCTTCATATGAGATTGAGAATCCCTTGAAGCAGAATTTTTTTATAATTTCATGTTGTGGGATGGTGTGTTTGATTCATGTCTTTCATTTTCATTTGAATTAGTAAACTCATTGAATTGTGGAATGATAATTTGCCTAGAGTTCTCATTATGAATTGGTTGTTTAGAAGTGAATTAGTCCATTTGTAAGTAGTTGGTTCTCTACATACCTTGCCTTTTAAGTGTGCCTCCAAGTGTTGAGTTTGTTACTTAGTTTGGTTGGTGTACATTCAAATTTGCAAACTTGGTTGAATTCCGTTACTTTGGTAATTTTGAAGGATAAATTTAGATTTATTAATAATGATGATTAAGATAATACTACATTGAATACTACTTACACTATTATTTGAGTCACTTTATTTCTCATTTAGTTGACAAATAGTGTTGAGGTTGATGTTTAGTGTTGGTAATATTAGTTACGCATTCTTGATTATTCTGAAATATATGAGTGGTTGGTACTGACATGGGTCAATGTAAGACACGGGATCAGGTCCTCAAAAGGTTTCAATGGTAGCCTTTACCTTTCATTAATAACCACTAGACATTTAGTCAAGCAGAAGCGATTTGGTTTACTTGTGCACACGCTTTCTCATTCTTTTCTTGTTTAAATAGAACATCCCTTCCAGCTCTCAGTTTGGTACTTTTGAAGTTCTTCAACATTATTGCTCACACCTTTCGCTTCCGTTTCCTGTTCATGGTGGATGCAAGTTCGCTCATGTCTACATTCATACAAGAAATATTGCGCTTGTGTAAGCTGCCTGTGTAAACGATCATTAATACATATGCACCTACACACACAACATCAATAAGTATGCATCGGATATGAGCAGCACCCGACAAGCTTCCAACTACAGTCGGTGGGAACTGCTCAACATCACTGAATTGCAGAGCGATGCTCAAGATCATCAAGCCAAAGTAGGTGGTGTGACATTCTATAAGATAGACGGCAATAAGCTGGATAGCTTGCTTTGTGTAGAACAACCCTAGGTATGGATCTCCCCTACAGTTTCAAATGAAGACGGCAACGCCTACTATGGCTAGTAAACAATGGCTGCTGGAAAATACACAAACCTCATGACACAAACTTGTACATGTTTCACGCTGTTACAGCCATTGAACTACAAATAAACCTCCGAATGAATGCCCAATTCTCCCCAGAGGATGAACATGAAAGGAATGGATGAAGGCTCATTTATACTCACTGACTTCAAGCGAAAGTCACTCGCATAGAGACATGATTTTTGTCCTTTGCTGACATAACTAGACATAACTAGAGCAGAGGTTACTGGATGAAATTTTTAGCTTTCAAGCAAGTCAACTTACAAAAGATTGAAACATAGTTTTAATTTCTTTAAATTTTGAAGACACTAAAGTTAGTTGTAAAGTGTGAGCAAGGCAGGACCAGGAGCTGGAGTTTGGGAAAAACACAAAAAGGTAAGTGCAAGAAAGATTAGTCTTTTTTTGTGTCACACTTCAAGTGATAGAGTTGTCATTGGCCACAACTTTTGGAGATTTAAGAAAATGAAGTTGAAATTTTTTGGGGAGGTGGAGAACTCCATAGCCAGGAGAGGCCATATTTTTTAAGAATTAAAAAAATCAAATTCTAATTAATTTCTAATTTAGCTAATTTGTCACACTTTATAGTTTGGGGTTTTAGTACTGGGGAGTATTCAATTTTGATCATTTTGAGCTGAAATTTTTATGGGCTCTTCCTATAATGTATTTGCATGATCCTACCAAAGGATTTTAAAGAAAACTCAATTTCAAGTGTGTCAGGAGCGCTCGAATAAAGGTCACTTGTGGGCGCCATTTTGAACAATATAAATGATGTTTTTTGGGGGGGGCGGGTGAAATGTAATGAGGACAAAGTCTATCAAAATGGCCATTTTTTATTTTTAAAAATAATGGTTTTCTTTTTTTTTCTAAAAATTTAAAAGTGGACTTCACTATTTTCAGTGAGAAACTGGGACCCCAGGCTACAACAATACTATAAGACAACATCTAGTATTTGGTAATACTCCTATAGGGTAGCAAATGGGGTCAATGTCAAAATTCCTTGGAAAATGTTGAAGCACTGTATTGTACAATAGCTAGACACTTGTCAATTGTAACCTCAATCTGCAGATTTATCAACGGTCCACAATAATTTTCAATTCTGCAATACAATACTGTAGTACTCATAGTATTGAGTCGCTAAAACTAGGTACTAAGCAAAACGCTACGAAGATTGGTGAGTCTTTCTTGCACTCACTCAGAACCAAACTCCCTAAACCTCCCAGCTCAGGTCTCATTGAGTTTGGTGCCTTGTTTGTTTTGTTCTGTTCTTAATTGAACCTTCCTATGATATAAATACAGGACAAACTTTACGATTAACTCTACTCTAGAAGGAATTTGAAAACATCCAACTTTTCATTTTCGTGTAAAATAGATTTTTATCAAATTTCATGTGGTCTACAATGAACATTGTAACTCATGTTTGCTTTCTATGTGCATGTGTCTGATTGTCTTATCTGCTTTTCTTCCCAAAACAATGGACTTTCATTTGGTTCAAGGAAATTATGTTTAATTGTTCTTCCATGTGCTACGGTATTCTCTCCATGTTTCTGATGGCTTAGAGTAAGCCCACACATCCAGAGAGATGGTCTTCTACAGTAATTGGTATAAGAATACTGTATTACAGTGCTTTTGCATGTACTTCGTTACTTGAGGCATCGACTGGATTCCAGTTGACCATTTCCTGTCAACCTGAGAGCGTCCCCACGGCTGCATTTCAAGTGACACGGGCACGCTACCCTGTCAACCTGAGGCCCATACATCTTCTCATTTGCAGACGATCCTCTTGTCCTGTTCATGTAGCTAGGCCTGCAACTGGCATGGTGACCGCCAATCCCTGAATTATTTGTGGGACCATGCCTTCAATTACAGTAACTGATAATGTGATTTTGCGTCAATGATCGGAGAAAACCTGCAGTTAGTTCATTGTCAGCCGGTGGATTTTGGAAAAAAAACCAGTTGTAATTTGACATTGAAGGATGCCAAACCGGGAAGAAATTTTGAGGATCGGAAATCAACCGGTGCTCCAAAAAATGTGAAGGATATTTAGTCGCCATGAATAAAATAATAGTGGCTAATACCCAGCTATTAGAGGGTCAACAATTCTGGTTATCAACCCTCTAGTGTTGGGTTGGGTACTTTTACAACAATATGGGCAACAAAAAATTGAAGGAGGAAAAAAAAATTTCCTCCTTTAGTAGATGCAGCAGCTTGCAAGCAAGAGTTTTTTGCTTTCAAGCTGCAAAGGAGTATGGAGTGGATGGATAGAGCATTTGATGATATATGGGCTTCAATTAGTTGTAGCCCTTCTTTAAAATTGAAGTACCCTAACCTACTAACTTTTGTTGACATTGCTAAGTGTCAATGTGTGAGCATCGCTACGTGTGAAAGGGCATTGACATCGCAGAATAACATCAAGCAAAAACTTCGAAATTGTATGACAACATCTAATTTGGATAGTGCCATGCGATTGACCTTGGAAGGACCTGACAAAGACTATGATAACATTATAGAAGAGGCCATTGTCTTGTAGAAGAATTCTCTTAGGTTTCACCATTTGTATACAAATCTTGAGCGATATCTTGCAGGGGCAACAAAAGAAATTTATGAAGGAGGAATTGGTACTTCCTAAACTCTTTTGATTTTTGCAATCTTTTCATGACCATCTTCAACTCCATATTGCATGGGTTGGGAGGATCCTTGGCCTTCAAATGGTGAAGGACTTTTGTCAAGTTCAAATCCTGCTAAGGATGTAATATTAATTAGTACATTCATTTTCAACTTGATTTTCTATATATTATAGGAGTTTTTCAATTTAGCCGGTGCAAATTTCAATTTGGAGGAAATTAGCCGGTGAGAAATTGAAATTAGAGGAAATAAACCGGTCCTTTTCGTGATTTAAAGGATGTAGCCGGTGCCCCAAGAAAAAAAACCGGTTCATTTTCATAATAGGAGGAAATCAGCTGGTAGACTTCCAAAAGTGTCCTGAACACTGCTCGTCACCTGCAGATTAGGACTCTACCATGCTACAAGTCGCATTAGAAGTACCGTGCTCTTAATAACACCTCAACAACAAAGTACCACCAGCAATAACAAAATGCCTAGCTGACAAAGAAGCAGGTGATCTCACAGAGTAAAACCATATTTAGCATCCACTTATCCACTTATTCAGAGGATTTCCCTTCTGAGATCAGGAACCAACATCTGTGAGGTATTTCTTGCATATACTTGTAATTTGCTTGCAAAACCATCCCTTCTAAATTCTTGCCTCACTAGCTTCAACCATGTAGAAGACAACATCAGCTAGACCTCAACAGCTTCATTGGATACAATTTATTGACGATAGTTTGACAAGTGTCATATTAAACTAAGTACTATAAGGTAACTTCACCTAATTGTGATGTGCTTATAAAACTATCCCATTTAGATTTTTTGGCTCACTAGCTTCAACAACATGGGGAGATAACATCAATTGCACTTTGATAATTCAACTACAAGTGTCTTGTACTAGAAAACTAACATTTCAAAACTAACATTCTCAAGTTAATCTCTCAAATCTCTCAAAATCTCTCAATTAATATTTCAATTACTCTCATTAAACTATCAATACAATTCAATAAAAGCTTATATAATTCAATAAAAGCTTATATAATTCAATAAGAACTTTTACAATTCAATAATAGGATCCTTATTCAAATTCTTTTTTTAGGCAATACCTCCAACATATCTTTTGTCTTTTGGTAGATCAATCCAATTCCTAAATATAACAATGAAGTCTTTGATTTAAAAGTTTGTCCACCATATCACCTACCTACTTTGCCAAATTACCACAAATACAAAATAATAGAAGGAAGGGGAGAGAGAACCACAAGTCATTAAAAATAATTAAAAATAATTGAGAGATTATCTTAGAGATTTTGAGAGATCATAATAATTGAGCAACTTTGAGCATTTCTAATTTTAAACTCAAGTAGTTTGATAGAATTGTCATAATGAAAATTCTAATAGTAGGATAAAAAAGAGCTTCTAATTCCAAGTGTTTAAGGTAACTCCATTTGAATAAGCATCTAGGTAGACATTGCAAATTTTCTATGGTCAAAATATAGGCTTAAATATTGATTGGGCTTTATTTTCAATAAAAGACAATTCCAATACATTTGAACAAGTATTTTGTAAATAAATTATAAATTTCTAAAGTATTGATTGTAGGCAAATTTAAATTTGAAGAAAGCTCTCATGTTTACATCATTCATACATTTTTGCAAGAATGTATAGATATCCATTTTGAGGAAAGATTGCAATTAGGTATAGTTACCATAGTTTTATGTTAGTTTTGAAATCAGCCAATTTTTAAATCACTGCAATCAACACAATGTATGTCTATGTCTAGACAAAGATGAATAAAATTTTGACAAATTAGATATAAATATATCTTGCATTTGTTATAGTTATAATTTTGAAACTCATTGGCACTAGGCAAGACACCCGGCTAACATTATTAGAAATAAAAATTCAAAACATTATTATATCAATAAGACTAAAATAAAATTTGAACTACTAGGAACAACACATATAACCTTACTAGAAATCAATTTAAGACAAAAAGATAGTCTTCCACTAAATGAAGAGATTCAAAAGAAGCATAATCTTTACTATAACAAGGAGTTGCTTTACCCCCCTAAAGGCCTTTAAGGCCTATTTTGAGCTTTCTTGGAATTTTCTCTAAATTGAATAATAAAACAACATTTTGATAAGTTTTATTGATTTAAACAAATTTTAATTATACAAATTCAAACTAGAAATGTTAGGGATTATATGAAAAAAGAGCACACTAGAATATCACTTATGGATTGAAAGATTATAATGTTTGATCATGAGGCTATTAGAATTGCAAAAGTCATTTGAAGTCTTTCAATCCTCTTTTCGCATGTCAAATCTTAAATTGAGGTCTCAAGAAAAACTTGAGGTTAAAAGAAATCACATGCATAACCCCAATCAATTTATAACTTCTCAAAATCTACTCTACAATTTTTTCACATGAATTTTCAATGTGATTTTTTCTCCAAGATCTAGTGTATTTGAGTCTCATTTCCAAAAATCCCTTAGTGCTAAAAATCAAGATTTGTAGTAAACACCCTTGATTAAAATCTTGCATAGGAAAATCATAACCTTTCATTTTAAAAATTGGATTTCCAATGGTAAAATTAGATTTCAAAAAGAATTCATAAAAAAAATTCTACGAAAATTAGTAATTTGGTAAGATTTTATTTAACTTCAAAGTTTATTATTGAACACCCAAATTTGGTACCTCAAGCATTTAGAGTTTAAACATTGAATTAGATTATTTTGTACTAGTTGAGAGGTTCAACATTGCATTCATACTAGTACAAGTTGATTGTTTGAGAGCTACTCAAGTTTTATTTCCGTTTTTTTTTTCTACTTCCACATTAGGGTTTCTACATTCTACTCACATATTAGGGTTTTCGGATTAGTGCATTTGGGTTTACAATACTCCTTTTAGTTTCCTCCCCTTCAATCCTATTGGAGACTTTCACCATTTGAAGTACTCTATTGTGAGTTGAATTTCATCATGCTTTTAACAAATTAATCCCTAAATGTTTGGAGTCTATTTTGAAAGTGGTGATTTGAGAAAGTACAATTTGGAAGAATATTTTGGAAGTGATACTCAAAGAAAAATTGTTGATTTTGAGTTTTACATTCCATCCATATGGTTAGATTCACCAATGCTATCACCAATAATTTTCTATAAATTTGGAAAAGGAAATTTCAAAATTCCTTCTAAATTCAATTGCACGCAAAATATTATCATTTTTTTGAGTAAAACTTGTCAGAATGATTTTGAAATGAAGTTCTCTTCACATGATGAGTTTTTGAAATGTTTGTGTTCTTTACATCTATGACTTCATTTTTGCAAATCTAATTTTGAACTAAAGTCAATGCAATTTGACCACTTGACACACTTCCACATTTGTAATTCTAGAAAAATATGTACTCTAGTAATACCAAATCCAACCATTAGATAAGACAAGAACTCGATCAAATATCACCCAAAATTAGGATGACATTTATCCAAGCAAGAAGGAGACAGAAACAAGAATCTGAATTTGTTCATCATCCAGAAAATGTACGTTGGGTGGGTTAAATCACCTTCTAGAACAATAGTTATGCAGAGTGCCTCTCAAACACTTCTTATTTCTGTATTAAATTGTAAAGCTTCCTGCACATACAAATGCTACCTTCTAATCTCTGCTTTTCATTTTGTAGAACTTCTGCAGTTTCATTTGATTTCACTATATTACAACCTTCAATTCATCCAGTTCTTTACACCTCAAGTTCAGGAAAGAGTGCATGCTTTGTTTTTGTGCAATGTTGTATGCAGTTCCTTGAGCTTCGAAGAATTCACGATTTTCTTTGCTCTGTTGCGAACCCTTTCAATTGCAAACAAGGAAGGAACCTTTTATTGCAACATGTACCACAAAGTTCATGTAAACACTTGTAAATTTTAAGTAGTTAGGCACTTTCAACAATATTGTTGCTCTACCTCTAGCAATCACACTCTTGTTTTTAGTAACATCTACTATAGGGTAGTAAACTCTGATGATATTATGCCACATATAACTACTTCTAGGCTATTAGTTGAATTTTGGACAAAGCATTCATAGATCTCTAGATTATAACATTTAGAGATCTCTAGGTGTTTGTATAGATGCTTTGTATTGATCTCCTGATATTTTGCATTGATCTCATGATGTTTTGCATTATTTTCAACTGTGTATTTCTTTTCCTATTATTAATTTTGGACCCTTTGAAAGTTCAAAAGTAGTTAAATGTGGCATTAATTCAACCAATTTGCATTGTTGCATTTGTAGGTATGAAGTGGGAAGCACTTTTAAACTTTGGTGTACTTAAGCGAAATGCACTTCTATGAAGTACTTTGTGCTTTGTATTCTAATTTTATCCTTTAATTCCTAAATGCCTAAGCCTTTTGAAGTGTGTTTTTCCCATAAAAAAAAGAACATGGGCTTATATTTATCTCCAATGAAGCAAAGTGTTGTTTATTTTTTTTAAATCTAGATGTTTGAAGAGCTTGCTTAGTAGTGTGTTCTTCAATTTTGAGTGTGAAATTGCATAGGCGTTGTGAGATTATAACACAAAAATGTAATTATCCTATTTTTAATATGCTGTCCTTTTCTACAATGTTTGAGAAATTTGCATATAAGAATTTTGGAGAATTGCAGGTGATATGAACAACTAAAATTTGTGTTAGTACACTCAAATGCACTTCTAGAAAATTTAAGTTCAAATGAAGAGCTATCAAAATCATTACACAATCTACTTTGCAATTGTTGAAATGTAATTTTTTTTGGCACGTAGAAATCACAAATAACTCCAAATCAATAGTTGAAAGTGTAAATTTTCAATTGTGAAAGTCATGAAAATGCTTTATTCTTTGCATTGGGACCATTTCCAAACAAAAATGAATATGTACAATTTTTAAAATCTCAATTCAAGTGAAATTGGCAAACTTTGTTCAAAGCTAAAAAATGGAGTAAAATTGGGAAGCTTTACTCTTCACCAATAGTACATACATGTGTTTGTGAGTGCCCATTTGGTCACTCATGACTCAGGAATTATTTTTTTTGGATTTGGTTAGTTTTCAATATAGTTTTATATACAAAAAGCCCAAAAAAGAGTGAATAATCAGAATGGAGATGTCACATACCAATATAGAAATTGGTCTTAGATGGGGCATTTCTTGCTATTTGTAACTAAATCTTGCATGTAGATAGGGTAGAAATCCAGAAATTGTACAAAATAACCATGTTTAGTAGAAATTGCCCAACTTGTCTGAACCTGCCTTTCAGTGACAAATCTTAACCAAATTGGTCTAAGGGAATTAGCTGAGAATCCTAATATAAATTTTCAAAGATATGTTTCAGTTTTCCCATTCCATTGGTAAAATAGTAGAAACTCCAATTGTTAGTCTATAGGTGAAGAAAACTCAAGACGGACCAGAGGAGGGCATCTACAACCTAAGTACGGTAATTTAAGGTGGGAAGCATGCCAGGAGTCCAATGGAGCAATCGGCTCGCCAAGATTCCCTTCCATGTGGAAAATTCCCTAATTACCGGAAGTTAAAGGAGATAGCGGGATTTGATTCTTCTTCCTTAGATGTGCAAAATGGGAAAATGAATTTTCACATCCCTTGTGGAATTCCATGAGAGGTTCCATGAAAATTCTCGATTTTTTCTGATCTTCAAGAGATCTTTTTCCAAGTAGTCAACCGTTGAAAGTAATGATGGGAAATTCTTAGGAATTACCCAGACTAAAATAAAATCTCACTAAAAATTAGAGTAGCTTATTTTGTATTAATAACAAGCTCCAACAAGTTTTGTGGCATTCCGATAGTCAGAAGATGCAAAACTGGCAAGATCCTCTAAAATTGGCAAAATTGAAGATTAATCGTGGAGTTGACCGGCGTATCGCAAGCATATGACATTGGATTGAAGTCAAATCAGGGTCTTTTCTTACTCCCTTACACCTACTAAAGAGCCTAGGCTAGTTACTTTTCTTAGAAAAGTTGATCTCCAAAAGTTGGGTTTTTATTCACTTTGGATCATCTAGTTAGCACTAGAAATCTTTGTGATTTTGACATAGGAAAAAGGGAAGGGAGGTTCTTTTAGACTAAAAATGGCCCTCTAAAGCCAATGGCGCAATCCGTTTGTGATTTGGAGCATTTCTCCAAAAGTTAGAAGTTTGAACTAGCCTAGAAGTGAAAATTGGGTAAATTAGATGAAAATCTTAATTGATAAGATTACCTTGTAGAAAAAGAGAGGAGGGGGGTGCCCTTGGGAGAGTATATAAGGGCACCCATTCTCCTCTCAAAACACCCCTTAGGTTCATTTTGAACCGCCTTGTTTTCATTTAGGTCCATTTAGTTGGATTTTGGCCATTTAGGCCACGTTGCCAAATTTCCTTGTTTTTGGAGCATTTCAAGCTCCTTTGTTGTTGTTTTTGGAGCTCTCTTGAAGGACTTGGGGTCCCTTTAAGCTTAGCTATCTTCTTGTGGCATTTCTTGTGGGTTATTTGAAGCTTGGGTGATGTTTTGTGGAGCTCTTGTATTTTGTTGACGTTTTGTAGGTGTTTTGAACTAACTTTGTACTAATCCTAGAGTCTCCTTCCCCTATGACTGGCGATGCCGCTTGGGGAAACTCTTTAGTGTCGTTTAAGTTATTTTAGCACTAACATTTAGTAGCTTATTGTTTACTAACAAATCATTTCCTTTGTGGTTGTTTGTATTATCTTATTTCTTGTATTACAGGCGAAGCTTTGACTTGGTTGTTTGGAAGTTAGGAGAGTTCTATAGTATTCTCAAAACATACGGCGAAGCTATAGTTTTTTATGTTTAGAATTTTGGGTGTTAAAGAAAATACAGCAAAGCTATAGCTCTCAGTCTTAGAATTTAGGAGTATTTCAAAATCACGGCGAAGCTTTGGCTTCCTTACAATTAATTCTCAAGTCTAGTTTCCAAAATATTGGAAATTTCCTCAAAGTTTAGCCCCAAAACTTAGTGCTCCAAGTGTCAATTTAGCATTCCAATTTAGTGTGCAATTAGTTGCTGAGAGAAAACGACTCTTGGTGTTCCAAATTCCTCCAAAAATTAGAAACTCGTGTTAAAAAACACGTTTGGTAGCCCGAGCCTTCAAGTAATCACTGGTTTAGGCTTTCCAGGTCCTCCAAACAAACAAGGGGCCTTTTGAAAACCCTCCAAATTGACGGATATCAACCGGTCGTAGCAGGGTATCAATCGGACATAGCAAGGGCATCAACTTGGCTGCAACTGAATGAATCTGGTCGCAAACTGTATTGCTTGGCTTGCGAGCTTGAACTGATTTGTTGCGAGCTGAACTACTACAAGCTGAACTGTTGTGACTGAACTTGCTGCGAGCTGAACTGACTGCAATTGAACTTGGGCGACTTGGTTGCTTGGTTGCATAATTTAATTTTATGACCGGTTAGAGTCCTAATTCATACAAATTCAAAACACTAGATAGGAGGCCAAGGGGAAACTAAATTTCATATTATAGTAGTGATTAACCAAATAACACAAATTGAAGAAAAATTAGAAATAAATTAGCATTGCAAAGAGTAGGAAGTGTCACAATTAGAAGGTAGGAAGTTGAGAAGGTTCTAATTAGCAACGTTTCATTACTAATTGGGAGTCCCAACATAGAAGAGAAATAGGAGTCAAATTAGAACCTCTCAAGTCAAGTAAAAGGAATTCAAACAACCTCAAAGAACAAGTGAAGGAGATGAAGATTTGCCATCGGATTTGTGTTGGATAAGCTTCGTCACGAGAAAGTCAATTGGGCAGAGTTTGCAGCTGAAACAAATTTTAGCCAACGAAAATCTTACACACGGCGCGTACGTGCATGTATCCAATGATTGGCTACCGTTTTGAATGTCCCTGTGAATGATGTCTACAAGGAAGAAGGCTTCCTTGAGTACTCAGAGCCAACATGTGACAAGTTCAGAGTAGGAGATATGGAATGTCATATCTGGCAAGACGATGCACAGAAAGACGATGTCAAGGACCACCCAAACTTTCAGCGTGTTGGAAGTACAGATGATCTTCACTTTCTCGCTACCAGGTATTCCCATTCTTGGCCCGCCTTCCTTCGTACTGAAAATAGTAGTTTCGTTGAAAGCAAGTTCTGTCATTCAATGTATTACATTTCATATAGTTTTGTCTTGTATTGCTCAACAGTTGATAAGTACTACAACATATAGCATGTGTACTTCCAATACTGGAATCACGTATAGCGGTGTCAAAGCTAAAGTATGTAGTACATAGTTTGAGTGTTACTATCTAGTGTTATAGATTCGGGATTGTAGTCCTCAATTATAATACTCACGTAGTACTCGTATGCAATACAAGGGCTTCGTTAGTCATATCCCATCAGTACTTGTTTCAATGCCTTTCCAAAATCGTACTTGTCTTGCAAGTGTAGTACTGCACATGCATGTTTTTTTATTTTCAGTTTACTACACTGTTCCTATACTACAATTTGGTACTATATATACTACCTACTAGTCGTATTGACTCCACAATTGTTATGAGTTCCCTTCCTTCAGGTACTTTGCCGTAGTGTTTCTTTCACGACAGAGTACTACCTTCACCTTATACTCCTCTTCTCTGTTCAATTAGTACTACACTATATACTTTACTACTATGTAGGAAGACCACAGAAGTTATATAGTATTGAATGCCCTCTTTTTACACTTTCAATCTTTCATTTTATGTACTTCTATTTCATGCATTATATAGTGACTTTTCCTATGAAATAGTTATGACTATTTTGCAACACTATAGCCCCTATTTTCACTTTTTTCCTTCAATGTCTGCTTCAGGAAAGTTGAAGTTGCTGAACTGCTACAGAAGTTTGAAGGCTTACAACAATGTCAAGAACAAGAAGTTCAAGACAAGAAGACCCAGGTTACCCAAGCTCCTATTCAATGGGATGCATGCTTCCACTTGGTTGAGCAATTCAAGTCTTCCTTAACTGAGGCTGGCCTAGATTGCGACGTTTTTGTAGAAGCTGATTAAATTGAAGCTGCTATGAAGCAACTTGTGATAGGATCCATTATCAGAATGTATTACTTAAATGTCCAGAAATTGAATGGCTTTGCTGCAACAAAGCTAGCATTGGAATGTGACCTCCAGCAAGCCTACGTCACCATGTCAGCGACCTCCAAGCACCTTCTTGCGCTCAGAAATTATTCATTGGAATTAGCTGCGGGCTAAGATTCGGTGCTCATGCATCCTCTGCCTACATGCACTGATGATGATATTCAGCCACTTCTTAATGCCCATCCTGTACTTCCACTTGTTCTTCAATGCTGTATTTGCAATGATGGATTCCCTGCATGGGATGTTATTCTATGCAGTTGCAAGCATGTTTATCATCCATGGTGTGCAACACAGTGGTTTCGCAACAATGTCTCCTGTGTTGCACCAAAATGCGGGCTTGTGCCACCCTTTTGGTACAATAGTTGGGGATTTGGGCAGTATGACAAACTTCTGAGTGCAGTAAGCAATGAAATGCAAGCAGGAGGCACTATTCCCGATAATGCTGACGAGCTGTCGAAGGATCCCCTGCATATCATTTCTATTAATGTTATTGTTTTCCCTTTTTACTTGACTCCAAATCCATCATTTGTTATTTGTTAGGAGTCCAATCATGAGTATTACTTGTCCTGTATCTCTCATTGAGCTTCAATACGCATCCAATGTTGTCATCAATTCTCTCCCTACGTGCTATATGTAGTTTAGCAATTCACTTTGCTTGCTTCATTTTCGACTTCATGTGCAATATGTATGCTCTTTTAATTCCATTTATCTTCTTTGATTATTCAAAATTGCACCTCCATAATTTTTTCCCCTAATTCTAAGATGGCTTCTTCTGTATGGCTATGAATTCTATAGGTTCTTTTGTACTTCGTGGAGGTGATCCCACTCTCTCTGCTTGCGGCAGCACTATATCCAAGGATTTAGGGGAAGGAAAACAAGACTTCTTCCCTTGCCTTCTAAAGCTTGGCAACGACGGCAACGATGGTAGTCCACTCTTCACTACAGTGGCCATGGAGATTGATGGTGGCAGTAAGCCATTTGGGTCCCAACTGTCAACTCCATCAAGTAAGTTGAAGGATAGCTGCACTGGAACATCCACATTGGAAACCTCACCTCCAACAATGGATGTTCCGGTGCTTGGAACAGCTTAAGATGTGTCTCCACAAAGAAATCCGCTTGTAGATTGTATAGTAGAAGATGGGACTGTGCTTGAAGTTCATGATGTAGAGGAGCAGCCTAGTTCAGATGGAAGTGACTTTTTTACTATTGATAAAGATGATCCACTCTTCAAATCTAAAGTTCAACCTTCAAATATCCTTGCCTCACTACATGCTGCAGTCACTATGTCCTGTAAGGTAAGGGTAACATGTTTGCTTACCTCTTTTGTATAGTTGTTTTTTGGAAATGTCATTGTACCCAAACACTTGTACAACTCTTCTATTTTGTAATTTCTAGGTTTAGAGGTCACTCAGGATTTCTTACATGCCATCAAATGCTGACCTCTGCAATTGGTTTCTTGTAGACATCAGAAGATGAAATTACCTATGAGGGAGTGTCTCTTGTCCTAGAGCAAACATCCCCTCCTTCCAAAAGAAAAAAAATTGACACTGTAGATGATCCATACGATTTGACATTCTAGAGGTCCTCCAAATGTTCTAAAATACTTATAGCAGCCTCTAAGTGTGTGGACCCAAATGAAGACTGTGAAATAGTCCCTACTGTGACTGACAGAGGAGAAGACATGATTCCAACAGGTGCGTTACCTCATCCTTGCTATAGGAATGGAATTCATGAGAAATACATTTCATTTTCTGTCACATAGAGTATAAAAAACACATGCCATTCTAGTCTATTTTAGCTTGCCACATACTACAGAATAGCATGCAATCCTACAGGAATAGCACTTGGTCTTCTGTCTCACAAAATTCACAGTGGTTGCAAGAAATTCAAGTGTACCCAAGGTTGTTGCAGAGGTGTCTCTAATAGACACAAGCGGGAGAGTGCTTTGACATCGACAGGCCATTGGGAAATCGGTGTCTGAGCATTTAACACCAACTGATACCGTCAATTCAGGGTCCAAAAAAACCAAGAAGTAAGTGGCGTCCACTTTGCTACGTGGTGGTTTAGCTAGGCTGCCTAATTCCAATGCCTGGAATTTGGTTGCTTTCTACTAAACCCTGCATGATAACCTTTCACATATATAATAGGGCCATTATTTCAACAGGGTCCACGGGAGTCCCGTAGACCACAGCCATTAGCAGTGGCTTGATGAAAACTAATACGCCCTGAAATGTAGAGCATTTCATTAAACATGAGCGTAGGCCTTCAGAGTGCTTTTTGTCCCACAACAAAATCGTAGGACTATGCAAGGATGCTTGTCTTGAACAATGCACGACGGCCCATAACATGTACATTAGTCATGTGTTGACACACATGTGCTGCATTTTTGGATTGGATGATAGAATTCCCAATTGTCAACTAAGTATTGGCGCATGGTATGTCTTCCTTCACGTATTGTATATAGACCTTGTAAGGCTAGGCTTCCTTAAAAAAAAAGATTGGATTCAGGTTGTATTTGGTCTTCTAGTTTATTGTAATGGAAGTGTTGGCTGCTTTCACTCTTTTTGTACTTGGTCTGGACATGACTTTTTTGTATTAAAGGTTTTAGCTACATTGGCTCTTTTTGTACTTGGTCCATAACTTCTGTATACTAAAGGTTTCAGCGGCATTGACTCTTTCTGTACTTTGTGTATAAGTTCTCTATAATGAAGGTTCTATATACTAAAGGTTTCGGCAGCATTGGCTCTTCTTGTACTTCGTCTATGAGTTCTTCATAATGAAGGTTCTACCTACACACCTCCCTTTGTACTTGGTGTATGATATACTACAGAAATGCTATGAATAGGTATTTCTTCATTCCCATCACATTGATGTGTCTAGAGGTTTAGAAAATGTACTTGTTCTATTGATTGAGGGTGATTCCTCTACATCTTTTCCAACCTTGGACAAGTCATACACATATATGCACAATCCAGGAATTCACTCATCTGTTTCTACAATGGAAATGCCTACTACTTCCCTATTGAATACAACACGTAGTGACGGACAGTGTCAAATGTCATTTGACGACACTACTGAATGCTCATGTCACTTTGACAAGGGACTAAGGCATTACATTTATAGTAGTCGTCTTCACCCACAATATATTGTGTAGATACTAAGTTATCATACTCTTATTTTTGTTTATATAAGTGGTTTAAATTTGTGTACAAGGAAGCAATACTGATGACTACTATGCAGTGAAGAAGTTGTGCAATATATTTGCATATGCGACACAAGGATCCGCATGGGTATTGGTATCATTTTAATTTCCAAGATGGTACACACTAACATTTGCATACTTTGTAGTACAGACTACAACTTTCTGTATGGAATTGGAGTTCTTTTACCGTAAAGTTGTGTTTTCCTTTCCATAGTTCGAACAACGATGACGTGGTTATACAACAAAATATGTCTACTGCAACGCCTTGTCAACATGTACGGAGTTAGTAAATGGGCATTGTGATGGACATGTTTCTTTGGAATTCATCAAAAAGTGCAACAGCAAGTGTCTTTGTGCACTTAACTGTTCTAACCACTAGAAAAAAAACGTGTCTGCTGCAATCCACTGGAATGCAACTATGTGTCCTATACAACTATTGTACAACTGTTGTCCTCCATATTTGCACCAAATTAGTCATGTACTTTGTTCTAGTTGCAAAGTAGTCGTAGAATGATGTATAACTTTACGAGAGAGTAACAGAAGAGTAGATGTGAAGCATTTTACATCCAAAGTACATCAATGTCGTCGGTGTACGCACCTGAACTTCAATGTATCAAATTGTAGTCAAATGTAGTTTGAAAAATGACTGCAGTTCAACTAGAAAACTTTACGAGAGAGTAATAGAAGTGTAGATGTGAAGCACTCTACATCCGAAGTTCATCAATGTTGTTGATGTATGGTCATGAATTTCAACATATAAAATTGTAGTCAGATATAGTTTGAAAAATGACCAAAGTTCAACTATAATACAACTATAGTACAATTATAAAAAAACTACAATGCAACTATAGTGCAATTACACGACAACTATAGTGCAATTGCAAACTAATTATAGTGCGATTACAAAACAACTCCAATGCAGCTACAGTGTAGACAACTGTAGTGCAACTACAATGCAACTACAAAACACTTCAACTATACAACTACAATGCAACTACAAAACACTTCAACTATACAACTACAATGCAACTATTACGATTCAGATCTCGCACTGTCATAAACATTTATAAAATAAATAGATATTAGACATCTATGACTCTTGTAGATGTTATGAATCTAAGATTAGTATAGATTTCTAACCATGCCATATAAAAAAATCGGATTATTGTAGATTTCATATATATAGGACAAGTTTAGATTTTAAAGATTCTAAAAAGTTATAAGTTTAAATGAAATTTTACCATACTACTATTACAAAACAATTACAATGCAATGACAACTCAACTACAGTGCAACTAGAAAACAATTATAATGAAATTAAAAGACATTTATAATGCAACTAAAAAACAACTGCAATGTGACTTCAAAATTACTACAGTGCAACTACCAATCAACTGCAATGCAACTAGAAAACAACTACTATGCAACTACAAACCAACTACAATGCAACTACAAATTAACTAAGAAACAACTACAATGCAACTACAAACCTACTACAATGCAACTACAAACCTACTACAATGCAACTACAAACCTACTACAATGCAACTATAGAAACAATTACAGTTCAAGTAAACAATAATGAGGATGCAACTAGAAGATGACTTTATTGCCAAAAAAACGAACTAAAATTTGGATACCAAATGATTACAGTTCATATGCAAAACATCTACAATTCATAAATGCTCTCAATATCTTGTAACTATTAAGACACTCTCTTTCGTAGATAATTCTATGGCTTCAACTAAAGATGGAATAGTAGGTAACGGAAGTACATTATTTGGAGTAGCTAAACCAAAAGCCACCAGTCGGTATGCCCATCTGTAAATCCTACCTCCAAACCTGTTCAGTTCAAACATACAGTGGCAAAAGTGGAAGTAGCACTTGAGCATTGTGAAGTTGTACACGACAACTGTGTCATCTTCAATTTTCTTAAAATGAACATTTTTTTAGAAATTTTTTAATTTCGATTAACTCCATTGAATTTTTAGGGTACGCATGTGGCGGCATTCCACCCACCTATAGACTCCAGTAGTGCCATGTGTCGATGAAAGTTGTTTATTTTGTCATTCATCCTGTGATCCATACTAGTGAGTTAATGTTAGTTTAGTGTTAGTTTAGTGCTAGTTCACTCTTGAGGAAATATTAGTTTAGTGCTACATTAGTATTGGTTCTTTTTGGAGTGAACGCAAGTTTAGTGGTACTCTAGTGCCAAAACTGTGGTTGCAGGATTGTGCTGCGAGGTAAAGAAGGTGCAAGTTTTATATTTTTGAGGTACTTCTTCTTAAAATCCTAGAGTTGCGAGGAGAGTTTGCTGTCTTTCGATGATGCTTTTCCGTTGCCTTGTGTTTTTAATTTTGAACTTTGTTTTCAATCAATGTTTATTTCATTGTTTCAAAAGGACATTTTCTAGTTCTTTCAATTGAAGTTGAAGTTGAAGCCACGTATTAGTCTCGTTGTTTTTGGTGCAGGAAGACATTCCCTAGTTCTTTTGATTGAAGTTGAACTTGGAGGTCATATATTTATTTTGTTTTTTGGGATGCAGAAGGGCGTTCTCTATCTATTTTGAGTGCAAGAGGGCGTTTTTTAACTCGTTTAGTTGAAGTTGAATTTGGAGGTAGCTAGTTGAGTGATCGTGTGCATATGGATTCAAAAGAGCACTCGTCGTGGCATTCTTGGTGTTCAGTCTGTACCTTTATTGGACGTGCACCTTTGTTGGGCATGATATACATTACTTTTTGGTTTGTTTATTCTCACTCATGTGGTAGAAAGTCAAGTTTGTTTTGGTTGGGGAGGAGTTGATGGACAGTGCCTAGTTTGTACGTGCTGGCAACGGAAGACAATGGCAGCAACTACTAGAGCCGTTGTAGTAGCCTTGTTTGTGTCCATTTTTCTTTTGGCTTGAGTTGCAATGTACTATTCACCCCCTTTCTAACTAGATTCATTTTGTTATGTAGATCTATCTAGTTATGCAAGAAGAAGATGGCTTAACTAACTAGCAAGGTCACTCATTCATTCAAAGAGGAAGCGAGAAACTTTGCAATTGTGTGTGATGACTAAGTATCTAAAATTTGATTGAGGAATTAACGTTGCAATTGATTAAGTGTGGTACGTTCATGATTTATGAGAGAAGAAATATTTCATGTACACTAAGTTAAGTAGGTTTGAGGGTTTTGAGGACCAACAAACTTCGATTCTAGATGTGGAAATCAAAAGTAGATCGAATTTATTGAACTCTTCTTCCCATGGTTTTGCATACTAACATTGAGTGTTGATTTGAATTCCAACTCTCTAGTATTTACTTTTCTTCTTGTTTGGACTTCAATTTTTCATTTTGGTAGATCTCTTGATCTGCTTGTAGAGAATGACATCTTAGCTAGGTCATTAATTTAAAGAGGGAGTGTCTTCTTGTTTTGTGTCAATCATGATGATGAAAGAGATTTGGTTCTTAATTGAGGAAGTTCTAATGGATGTAGTTTACAATTTATGAGAGATTCCGGTCATTTGCACTTTAGATGAAGAGATTGTAAATTGAAGATTCAACACTCTTTCCTTTTAAAACATATAAATTTGCTTAATCAATCATATTGTGAAGTTGCACATAAGTTCCTAAAAGTTATTTTAGTTATTCTCATCGTTTCTAGTTATAATGTTAGATTTGAAGGCAATTAAGTTGATGGCATAGTTGTTGTACTTTAGTTGCATAGTAGTTGAAAGGGTTAGTAGTAGTTGTATATTATCTGCAAGGTTATTGTTGACTTGTAGTTGCAAAGGTTAATAGTAGTTGAATATTAGTTGCATAGTAGTTGAAAGGATTAATAGTAGTTGTACATTAGTTGCATAACAGTTGAAAGGATTAGTAGTAGTTGTATATTATTTGCAAGGATTACTAGTAGTTGCATATTAGTTGCAAACTAGTTGTAACGATTAAAAGTAGTTGTATACTTGTTGTATAGTAGTTGCAAGGATCATTAATAGTTGTTTAATTGTTGCAAAATAGTTGTAGGATTAGTAGTAGTCATAATTTTATGTATATTACATTAACCATTACAACCATTGTTTATTTGTGGTCAAAAGATTTCAAGCCAAAATAATTGCATTGGAAAGTAAACAAAATGAATTAGACAAGTTCAAAGTTGAAATACTTACAACTACAGAGCGGAATACGAAAGTTATTGAAGTAATGCAGAAGATGTTGATGACCTTTTTGCAAAGAACAATAGTGGCCAAATTTATGAGCCAATGTCTGCTGAGAATGAGTCTAGGGCCATTGAGAATGAACCAGTGTCTACTGAGAAGGGGGTCATTGATCCATCAGATCCAGCATCAAATCCATTGAATATTACATCAAAGAACAACACTATACCATTAGATCTTATACCAAATAACCCTATATTAGAGAACAACATTGTGGGCTTTAATGTGGAACCTATTGACTATATTGAACCACTTGAAATTGTTTTAAATCCTACAAATTCTACCTTGGTGTTAATCTTGAGGTCAGCAATCCTACCTTGGTGATGGGAGTATAGAAAAAGGTCCTTAAGACAAAGATGTGAGTATGGAGAAAGGTCCTGAGGACAAAGAACTAGGTGAAGATGAAGATGAAGAAAAAGATAGAGCCAACGGTGATGTACTAATATTAGATGGCTCTATTCCTAAACCATTGAAGAATTCAAAAAATCTTAATACAAGAATGCAATTAAGAAGAAAGGAGCAAGAAGTGAGGACAATTACCTAAGTAAACAATTTGAAGCTAAAACTTTTTTGATAAATTTTGATATTGATAAATTACTTATAATGATTGTGGTTAAATGTTGCAGAAACCTTTGGTCAGGAAGGAGATCTTGAGGAGGAAGAGGGTTCAGACCAAGGTTCAACCTAAATCCAAATCTCAGCCTAAATAGAGGCCAAAGGTGGCATTTTCAAAAGTAGTCCCTACATTTCATCGTTTATATATTATATGTTAAAATTAGCTAAATTGTTGATGTATACATATTTATTTATATATATTTATGTTTGTTCATTAATGTTTTGTTTTGTATTGTGAACAACTATAGTTTTCAATTGGCTAAGACGTTTTCTTTTTAAATCCAGCAACACCTAGGCAAGTTGTGGCAGTTGGATATGTCACTAGTATCGAAAGAAAAGCTTTTCATCATACAAAGCCTATACCACAAGGGTGGTATAAGCTCGATATTGCATATACGCCAAGTGGTTTTATAGACTTGATGTATCCTAATCCAGCAAGAAACCAATTAAAGTTGAAAGACGTTGTAGGAGCTAATACCATATAGGATGAACGATTCATAGTCATTCTTGCATGTAATGACAAGTAAATTAGTAACTATGTTTTTTGAACTAGCAATGTACATATTTATCTACTATATGGATTTTGTATTGTTTTGTATGAACAATGATTGTTTCTATCTCTATTGAATTTTGTATTGTTTTGTGTGAACAATGATTGTCTCTATCTCTATTGTGTTTTCTATTGCTTTGTGTGAAAAATGATTGTCTCTGTCTCTGTTGGCTTATAGTAGTTAAGTTACAAACTAATTATGTCGTTAACTAGTCACTCCTTTAATTGCATATAGGTTGCAAATGGTGAAAATTAGTTGTATATAGGTTATATAGTAGTTGCATAGTAGTTATGTACTAAATCAATGGTAAAAACAGTTGCATACTAGTTGCATGTGGAATATATAAAAAATTGAGAATTAGTTGTACAGTAGTTGCATATTGGATGCATATAGGTTGCCTAATGAGTTGGATATTAGTTGTATGTAAGTTGTAAAAAGAGTTGGATGTTAGTTGTAAATACAGTTGGATATTTGTTACATTCAAGTTAAAAAATGAGTTGCATACTAATTGGATGTAGATTGCAAAGTAATTGCATAATAGTTGTAAAATAGTTGCAAAATGAGTCGCATACTAGTTGCATATACGTTGTAAATGAATTATATATAGGTTGCAAATCAGTGGCATACTAGTCGCACATAGGTTGCATACCATCACACATTATAGTTGAAAAGAATCGCAAAGTTCAAATTTAAACCAAGTACATTAATTATAAAGAAGTAGTTGAGCAGTGAATATTGAATTCATTAGTTTCACGCGACAATGTGTATCTTGTCAGAAGATATGCAGGATGAAGTTTCACAGAAAATCATCCGATATGACGTGCACTTACAACTCTCCTACAACTCGTACAACTTGTCCACTGCGACTACGGGCTCTAAATTATCACCTAGTCGCAAATGTCCTTCGCAACTCTAAATCCAGTTGCTAACTGCAATCGCAACCCCCCCCGATTTCTTCTAGTGAACAGGGCTCACGACACAATTGGAGGTAAGACTTTCACATTCTTCGTATCTTTTTCTTCTGATGTTTGTTCTTGTCCTTGTATTTCCTAAGAGGGGTGGACTATTGGACATTCATGCAGGTATTCCACATCAACCTGCAAAAAGGTTGGGGCGTTCGTTCAATTCAGACCCTCCAGCGTAGAACTTTTGTTTTTGAATATGTAAGGGAAGTTGCCACAAATGTTGAATTGTTAAGAAGAAGGGACCAATCCAAGTATTCCATTGCTCTAGATGCTGATTGGAAGTCGGAGGCTTACTATGATGACAACTCACTACTCTGTATAGATGCAATGGAGATGACCAATGTAGTAAGATGGCTAAATCATAGGTATAGTAGTCATCGACAATGCACCCTTTCTCTCATTCTTGCCCATGTCTTCTAGTACTTTGCATGATTGCTTATTCACGTTGTTGAAAACATGTGCATGCAAATGTGGGGATACAAATCTAATGGAGATGCTAGTGTGGGTGGACAACAGAAGTCCCACTCTATATCATGTATATTACCAAGCTCTTCCTCTAATTCAGTACTCTTGTTCTCCTATCATATATTGATATAAGTTGCACATGGATGCAATACTGAAAATTGTGGACGGTTGTGCTTCACACTACTGCGAGGTTGTTTTCTTTACAAATCGTGTGATAGAAGCAGGAGAGGAACTCACTTGGGACTACGGAGTGGATTTCGAAGAGGAGCCTAGTCCATTCAAGTGTTGTTGCGGAAGCACTCTCTATCACTAGAAGAAATCCGCGTTTAACTTGACGGATTTTTTTGCGCATTATGTTACAATTTCATGTTTTTATGTCAAAAATTACGTCCAATGTAACATCAATCTTGATGTTACATTGGACGTAATTTTTGACATAAAAACATGAAATTGTAACATAATGCGCAAAAAAATCCGTCAAGTTAAACGCGGATTTCTTCTAGTGTGTAGAGGAGTATGAACTCAATGTCTACTGATCTACTCAGTCACGATAGCATGCAAAGATGGGCTTCCTAAGCAATAGAATACCATACAACTTCTTATAGTAGTGAAGAGGTAGTATCATCACCCATTAGTAAAGCGTCAAGTGTACAATATTACTTTTAATACTGTTGTATAGTACTAAATGGAGTGGGCAGTACATGGGAGTACTGGACTGTGGCAACCCATAGAACAATTGCTTCATCAGAATTTTAGTGTATCCTTTATCACTAGAAGTAGAGCAATAATAATGCAGGTATTAATGACTATAAAGTATAGAGTTGTATACATGCCAATTTTATACAAATAAAAACTATGTAATTCACAATACAACAAGGTAGCTCTTTTAAATGTTGTTTAGAATATATTACTTAATTTCTTCCCAAATAGGAACATAGACATGAAATAAAAATAAAAAATTTAAAAAGGTTTTGTACATGAACTCTTCCATTTCTCTTCCCTCTTCCATTTCTCATGAGCAGAAGGGTTGCCAAACGAATGCCCTAAACCCTATTTACTTTTGGGGGAGGCATTGAAAGTTATAGAGTTTAGTATGAATTCAACAAATTGAGAAGTGATGTTAGCATATTTAAAGGCTTTAGAAGTAGAAATTGAAGGTTTGTTTGATAACCTCACACGTTTTTGTTTCATCATTTATTGGTTTCATTTTTATGGGTTCTTGTCTTATACTTTTACACATATTTATATTGTGCAAGAATTTCATTCTCATTTTACGTGTGAACCTAGTTGAATAATGAATCAATAAATTTAATGTTCATGAAGTTGTTTTTATATTTATATGCTAATTGAAGTATTTGTATACTCCCTAGATCTGTATCTGTTGTCTTCTCAGTCAATGGTGTTGTACAAGATACTACTAATGATATATATATCTAGATATTTAACAAGAAATTATACAAAAGAAGCGTGCATCTCCAAACCATATTAGTGAAACCTTTGCTATAGAAAGAATGGTATAAAAATTTACTAATATTATAAAGATTTCTTAGTTCTTTTCAAGAAAAATAGGATCGCAATTGCAAAAAATTGCATGTTACAGAAATTTGACATGAGTGAGACACGTGAAGTAGTACTACAAAATAGTATTGTAACAGTCTTGCATATTGCTCCATAGTACTCCCTACAGAGGTCAGAATTACTCTTTGAGGAGTATTGCTACAACTATGTAGTGAATCTATGATTAGTATGCTCAATACTAAGTGTAGAGAAAAGAACACACACACTGCCTTTAGTATTGCATACTTAGAACTAAGTAGTATAGGCAGTTGAAGTTTTGTGAAAGACATATCTTTCTCTGAAAAGCAGTCTGTGATGCAAGAATAACATTGTGCGTTTTGAACATATGTTTTTGACTTTTTTTTTAATATGTGACTGTTGGAGCCCAACACCGTCATTTTGAGGGTTCATAATTTAAGTGTATGTTTTTCATACAAAGCTAATGATGGACACAATATATTGAAGTACACCTTTTGAATTTTATATTTACACGAAGTTGTGAAACAAAGTTTTTTTCCTGAATTACATAGTACTTGGCAGCAATAGGAATACTATAATTCAAAAACACCATTACAATTGCGCATGCAAACCTAAAAATGTTAGAAGCCCTCCACAAACGAAGTACTTCACAAACGAAGTCCTTCGAAAGTCACAAACTGTCCAAGGCGCTATTGATGACATCTACAGTTTTGTTAGGCAATGTGTATACGCAATGCCCACCCTTCACATGATAGTTTGATGCTACTATCATTTGAAATTTACAAACAAAGACAATAGTAGCATCAATGTGTGCCACTTGGGAGTTTGGAAGGTACACATAATTTTGGAGGTTGGTGCATCCCCATTTTGGTAGTAAGTCTCAGAAATGACGGAGTCTCCTGTTTGGAATTGCCCCCCCAAACTGCAGTTCAAATCTTCTGTTAGAATTCGTTTTGGCATTTGATATTGTAGTATGTAGAAAGATACACCTTCGTCATTGTCAGGTGCTATTGGAACTGCAAAGTTGTCCCCCAATTGCACCAAGTCCGCCATGCCTTCTTCACTATATTCCCAGTCCCATGTGTCCTCACCTTCTTCAAGGTCTGGTGGAGGAAGAGCATAGTCTGTAGAATGGGGTTGAATCTTCCAAACGTGCCAAGGTATCACATACAATTGATTTTCGCAGTGGCTGAAATTCTCCTCCAAGCAGGGACCATAGAAGCATGATAATTCTCTCACCAGAAGTTTTGTTGGGTCATTTTTATCAGGTCCAAAGACAGAATGCAGTTTGGATGAACCTGGAAGTGGATCACATGAATGGAGGTGTGTGCGGTCCACTTCTTCAGGCCCTATATAGTGGAAGTATCGGTATGACCTGGAAGACAAGAATAAGAAAACATGGAGGAAAATAATATGAAGTTCACATGAAGGTCAATGACATATACACATGTACTGAAAGGTAGGATCCTTTGAAGAACAAGCGAGCACAAGCTACGGCATTTGAGGAAGTTTTGTTTTTTTTATTTGATTTTGTGGAATATAAATGAAATAGGCAGATGGTTGAAATGCACCTCATGCGATCTCCAGTGTTAGGAACTTGACCAGCCAAAGTTGCATCCAGGAAAGTTACACAGTCGCGAGCATTCTATAGAGACCTATTTGAATTCAGTAGTTGCTCCATACGCAATGCTCTCTTGACTACAACTCCAGCACCATCCCATTCACCCTTACCATGTCCTGAACCATAGAAATTCTATAACATTTTGCAGCCGCCCGTCAACAATGGATATCTGTTCAAAGAAAGTAGTACATGATGAAGAACAATTTTTATGGAAACATAGTACTTGCGTTGAAACACATTTAGAAGAAGCTGAAGTGAAGAAATATAAATGACAGAGATTGGGGATTTTGAGGAGAATTGCTACCATATTTTCCTTCGATGGGAAATATAATGTACCATGTCATTAGTAGTAGTATAAAACAATCTTACCTTGCAGCAAAGTATAGAGCTCAAGCCCCTTTGAATTGAACAGCACAGCCATCACTGAAGATATAGTGAATGTGCGGTGTGAAATGCAGGGAAGTGAACCACCTCCAATGCAACATGAGGCAATGTTGTACGAATAAAGTATCATGTGTCTTGTTGTTGGAGATGTAGTAGTGCGTCTCTCTCACAAGCTGAACCTCTTCATCGCTATCTTCAGAGGCTGTAGTAGTGTAGAAAGTGACATACACAAGAATGGTCATTTGCATAGAATTGAAATACATAGACTGGATTTCATTTTGAACTTGGAATGTGTAGTTCTCCGCGAAGTCTATGTGCGAGAGAATGGTTCCCCTTTGAAGACACTGTCGTAGAAGCTTCCCTTGATCTGATTGCCACCGTGCTTCAAAATTATGCCATATGAATCGCTGCACTATAGGCTTGAAGAAGTCCAAGAACTCAAAGAATGGAGTAGTACAAGAATTTTTTTTTATGCGCTTCTTTGGCCTGCCATCATTATGAAAACCGACAACCTTTTGTTTGAATTGTTTCCACTTGATAGTGATCCCTTGGACGTCTACTCGTTCATTGGACATAGTTTGAGAAACGAAACTCTATAGTTAGTGCACTTTCCGAGCAAACATTGTGGCTGGTGGAATTCAACATGTTCAGATTTCGGACACAACAAAGATTCCCATAGTATAGTGACGCCTGAGAAGCGGCTCTGAGTGGCTTGGGACTGCCCACTGTAGTCATATAATCTATAGAGGAGATATGTGAAATTGAAAATTTTGTTCATTTTTCAATTTTTCTATAGTACTAGCATGATGGCAGGCTTAAAACCCGGTTATTACCAGTTAAGTGAATTCTATCATCGTTTATCATCAATGGTTGCGAAATGGATGAATGGATGTAATCTATTGCGGCGGTTACCAACGGTTGCAGCGAAGCGGGTGAAAATCAATTGTTCGTGTTTTGGAAGCCTCAGTCTGGAGAGGGTATCCAGAGCTCCTGTGCGGTGCAGCTAGTAGTGATGTTTGTGTGAGCGATAGTTGTAATCGTATGAGTGTGCGTGTGCAGGAGTGGAATCTATTGTACTGTTGTGGTTGTGCCTTAGTGTCAGATCTATAGTCGTTATATCAGTGGGTGTGTTAATGTGCTATAGTGCTGGATTCAAGGTTGTAGTAGTGTTGGATCAATAGATGCTACGGAGTGAAGTTGGACAGGAATGAGGAGCTATTGTAAAATTCATAAGGAAATATAATGCGGAGTTATGAGATGAGTGTGTTGTGTTCTATTGTGTGGAAATTGTGTGTGTTAATTTTTGGGATGTGTTAAGGCAAATGTGATTTTTTTCTGCTATTGTGTGATGTGAATATTTGAATGTACTGGAATGGTGTGAAACTATTGTGAAATGTGTCTGTATTGAGTGTTAAGTCTATAGATCCAAACATGTGTGGGATTTCTATCGTTATGGCTGGATGTGAATGTATATCTGTATTTGCTTTTAATCGTTTTATCAATTGTGCATGGACTGGTTGCATGGTGTGTCAATGGTGTATGAGCATGAGTCTATTGAGTATTTTATGATCTGAATGGAGAGGTTAATCTATAGGGCAGTGTGATTCGGAACGTATGGTTTAAAATTGAATCAATAGAGTTGAGAGATGAGTGGTTTAAAAGCAATTTGGAATTTATCCAAATTGAAGAAATGCAAGCTTTGTAATTGTTTGAATTATGTTAAGCTTGAGTGTAAAATTAAAGAAGAAACTGCTATAGTTGATAATGTAAGTGGAAGCCCTATAGATGAGAAATTGAAGAGAACTTGCACTAAGGAGAATCAATAGTTGGTGGACAACATATGCTGCAAGGAGCAATAGAATGATATGGAAAGGAATCAATTGGAGATGCTGGATGCTTGACTATGCGAGAAGATCTATAGAGCCTGCACCAGCGCAATTGGGTGGCTGTCGAGAGGATTGAACCATAGAGCTGAATCGATAGACCTCTGTACAATTGATAAGTTTCCAACTTGAATTTAATTATAATAAACTAAGCTATATCTATGGTGAGAGTAGGATCAAATCATTTCCCCTATCCATCAATTGTGCACAGATTTTGGATAATGGATTAAATCCGTTATCTTCATTTGATTATCCATAGCACCTTGCCTCCCTGTGAACGAACTTAACACTATAGGAATTTCACAATAGTTAAGTCTATAGTAAATTCCAATCTACACCCACCATGGCCAAAACCGCAAATAGGACATTCACAATTGCATTGGAGAATAAAGTGAGCACCATGGATAGGGGCTCGAAAAGCATTTAAGGCCTCCAATAGAAAAAGTACCTCCACGTGATAGCGACAACAGCAAACATTTTGTACTTAATAATACTATGTATACTTCATAGTATGCCTTTACACCATACTGTAGGATCCATAAATACAGACATGTTCCTCTTTACCAGGTCTGAATTTTCTTAAAGTGAAGCCTGACTTTCTTATGTTAGGTGGCGAGGTAAGAAAAATGTTTGCGACTACTGTTTTGTGCAAATAATTGCTCCCTGTAAGTTTTGCATTGCCGGCGGGTATTCAAGTTCACAACGTGCATAGTTTTCTGACGACCTGTGTCACTTTTTTGACATATTTTGTAGTTCGGATGAAGACTTTTTCAATTCAGACTTGACTTTTGGGAGTTTGATTGTATATCTGCAAGCATCTGGCGAAGAATTCAACTGGTTGTTCACGTGTGTTGTATCGCGTTCAGCATTGCGAGGTTTAAGGTTGCTGATGTTGTCTTTTTTGTGTGGATGTTGGGAAATAGGGATGGACGGATTAAGCTCTTTGGTGCACCTGGCATTGAAGCGCTACTACAGTCTCCACTTCGAGCACCCTGTAAGTATCTTGAGGTGCGAAAGCGTTTTGAATATGAACACCCTGCATAGTCCTTATGAAGATCAAACTCATCAAGGTCTCTGATTTTGATTTTGCTCGAATCTCAAAATCTCTGATTTTGCTGTTGCTGCAGTTTTTGAATCATGGAGGACGATTAATAAATGTCACCACGCACAATGATATTGAGGTAAGAACTGTTTGGTCTATTGATTCGGTTGTTTTTTGGAACCAAGTCAGATATTATTGTGACAAATCTTTCCTTGTTTAAGAAACCTCTTGAGAAATCTCATCTTATTCTACCCACGGTATAGATGTTGGAATAAATTTTCAGATGTTATTAGACCTAATACTGCAATTTGTGTTAGGTATGGAATCTGGGAAAGCTAGAGCTGGCGTGTTCAATAAAGTGGGAACATGATATTACTGCCATCGCTGTCTTGCGAGGAACAAATTACATGTAAGCGTCTCTTTTTATTCCTGGTGATCTCTCGGTATTTAAAGATTCATCAAATTTGAATTGTTGGTTTAGAGTCGGCCAATTATGTGACTTTCAGTTGTTAACCCGTAGGTGACCAAATGGCCAAAAGTGTCTCCTTCCATATTTATAGTCCATATCATACAGAAATCCTCAAGGAAAGCAACAAAATGTTCCATACAAAGGAGAGAAATGTTCTACGTTTGAGAAGTGTGTTTCCAAAGTTGCTGTAATTGTCTGTTAGTTTCCAAAGTGGACTTGGTATTTTTAGTTTGGGAACTTGGGGGATGAGTGATGTACTTTACCAACGGAGCCAAGTATGCATGCTTGTTTCGTTCTTTTCCTATAAGTTGCACTTTGTTGTTACCAGGATAGTGTTAGTTGCATCTTTTTATCAAATATCTTCAGGGGTTCGTAATGTGAGGTTTGGAACATGTGCAGGTATCTTGGAGATGAAACTGGAACAGTTTCTGTACTACAATATGTGGAAAGCTCGAATGAAATAACGAAGTTGCCTTACTGCATTCCTGCACATGTTACTCTAGGTGCATTTTCGATTCACTTCTAGTTTGTTAATTGTTGTGGTCGTTCCGTTGTAATGTACATGTAAGCTATGACCATGACTATGTATTGGAACCCTGATCTGTAACAAATTTTGCTTTCTATGCATTTTCAGGTGGGATAGTAAGGCCTGGAAGTAGCACTGCACCGTCAGTCGTTGGTATTCTTCCGCAAGTGAATGCGGACTTCAGCAGGTATGACTGTCATGGTTGGTCAACTGTATGCAGTGTTGGACTGAATTGCTTCAACGTGATTTAAAACGTTTTTTTGGGTAGAATTTGACTGGTTCAGGAACTTTTAGACAACATCATAAAGAATTTTCTCCATGATTCAAAGGTAGGACTTCATGTGGTGACAATGATCGTACGGAGGCTACCCTAAATCCCATGTAGAAGACTTGTGTGGTCACTCTAAGCATATGGAGACCTCGCCATAATCCTGAAGAATAGTCTCTTTTTGATGTTGTCTAAAAGTTCTTGCAGCCGTATTAATTCGAGTGAAACATTGTTGTAAGTTCTGCAGATCTAGGGTGCCAGATTTGGTAGTAAACTTTTATAATCCGCACTCAATGCATGCGCTTGCATGTCTTGCACAGGCTGGTCATTGCATACGGGAATGGCGTTTTGGTGTCATGGGGTCTTCACCAGACCAAGGTTCTTGCCATTCGGGGTGGCACAGAATCACAACGCAAGCGGCTGACAGAGCATGCGCAAAACTCACGCACTTTCACAGAGAAAGTGGCTGATCGTGCAGCCAGCATAGGAGAGCAGTTTGGATCGAAATCCTCCTCAAAAGATGAAGTTGAGGATGAAGAGGAAGAGGAGAAAGAAATTTGCACCGTGTGCTGGGCATGTCAGGATGGAAGTATTGTAGCCGCTGGGTACGTGGACGGGGATATCTGGTTGTGGTTATGTTCCTTCGCCAGCTAAAGAGGGAAGCTCAAGCGACCTGTCGGATGCCGATTTGCCTTTCATTTCTGGGTCACCTTTGCGTAAAATAGACTTGGCACCAGGCAAGTCCATGAAAATGCCAGTGATCTTATTGAAGTGGTGTGCAAGCGGCAAAGGAGGTAAGGCCGCCAAGGCCGCCAGTGGCCAGCTCTTCGTGTATGGGGGTTCTGATCTGAATGCGACTCAGGCTTTGACGGTGGGTTCAGGCTCCATCTATCTCGTTTTCTATTGCAAAGTATGTCTCTTAGTCTTTGGGCTACGGAAGTGAATGAGTTAATTCTGCTACCTTTTCAATTGCGAACAGTTTTGGTAAATAATTTTTCTTGCTCAATATTTTTACGGGCATAAGTTTATTATCCTGTTAGTGACGTTCTGAGATTTAACTCTTAGTGCCCAAGTGGCCCAAAGCGGTCACTTCCGTGTTGGAGTTAAAAGAGATCATTTAAGAATCTTTAGGGAGAGAGGGAATCATATCCTACGATTCTGAATCATAGAAGTGGGTTATCGATGTTACTATAATTTACAATTAGCCTCCAAAGTGAACTTTCTATTTCTAGTTTGGGTACTTAGGGTTAAGAAACAAGGAATGAGATATTTACCGCAATATTATGGATGGTCTACTAATCTGTGCAATCATTTTCTTCTTTTTAGGTTGTGTCGTTAGATGGAGAAGCAAGTGAAAATTTGCAGCAGCTTGAGCTACCACTGCACGGGCCGTTTGCAGATGCAGTCACACTTTCGAGACCAGGTGGCACCCTGGGTACGCCAGTGGCTGCCATCTTGGTGCTGTCGTCACCTGGGTTGCTTCACATGTATGATGGTGCCGGCATTGTCTCTCACTTCTTTACTCCTTCAGCTGAAGATACTGTGAATCAAGCCTATGTGCAGCCACTTCTTTGGCAATCACCCCTGCAACATGTCGTCTTTTCCAACGTGTTCATGGTGTCACCAAACTCATTATCAGCCAGAGTACTACTTCAGGTGATGATTGAATCCACTATATTATGTTTAGGGTTGTTTATTATTATATATGTGCAATCTCGATGGTGAATTATGTGTCTTTACTGATTCAATTCAAAGATCTGGTCAATTCTGGTATCTGTTCAAATATTTTAGTTGTTGATTGAATTTGCATAATCTTTATTAAAATTAGTCGGCTTCTACTACTCTAATAGACTGGATGCCAATGTGTCACTTGCTGACAATCAAGGCCTCTGCTGACACGGCATTTAGGTTTTACAGTTAAGCCCAGGGACGAAGGATCCCTTACCTACGCTAGCTTGTGGAACGAAATGGCCTATCTCTGGAGGAACTCAGATGAGTCCAGGGTCTCCTTCCAATGACAGTGTGAAGCAAAAACATTTCCTTGTAACAGGGCGCAAGCGTGGTGGTGTTCAAGTTTGGGATGCTTCTTCGGTTCAGTTGTTGTGCACTGTGAATGCTCAGGTGAATGTTCCATAAACCTATATTGAAATTACTATTAACGATTGCAGTTTCTTTGATGTCAATATCTAGAGCATATCCTACTTCTCCTTGTCAAACGTATTTGGTGCTACTCACATTACAGAGTGCTGACTGAGAATTGTGTTCTTGCAGACGAATGGGGGTTCAGCCCCTGTCTCAGCTGTGCTCTTGAATGAACAATCTGGTCTTTTGGCATATGGTGACCAAGAGGGAAAGGTACCATCTTCTAAGCATACCTGAGAGTTCCCAGCAGCAATTTATATTCGTTCTTTTACGGTAATTTATAAAAACCTTAGATAATGTGGCATTTTCACAGGTGTACCTGTTTAAACTCAGTTCTGAAGCGCAAGAGGTGTCGTGCAAGATCATAAATGACTCTTCTGCTTGCTCTGGTCAGTGATCTCTACTCTGTTTACAATTTGAGGTTTAGAGTGTTTAGTGAAGATATTCTTTCATGTGCCTGTAGGTTTGGATTTCTGTTATTTGGATCTTGGCTTTCGTAGCACAGTTGTACATGCTCTTATTTTTCGTCTTCTCGTTGTTGTAGGAGAGATTGTGAACATGCCAGCTGGCTACCAGTGCATTCTTGAACTAAGTCTGCATAAAGCTGCCATCACCAGTATTGCTATTTCCAGCGATTCAGATCGCCTTGCAGTTGGCGATAAAAGTGGAAAGGTATATGAAATGTTCTAACTCGCTCTTTATTTCAAACGATAATCACTTCTTTTTAGTCAGTTTGTAATTGTGTTTTGATCATGAAGCTCTAGTAGGTCAGTGTAGCATGGAACAGGGTTTTCATCAGAGTTCGACTCTTTTAGGATCTTTTGGACATCATCCTACAGAGAATCCTATCCATCATTCATGAAGAGGTCTCTACATGGAGGCTTCGTAATGTATCTTGGAGAGGCCTATCTCTCTATGTATCATGGGGAAGGTTCTCTTTTTGATGCTGTCTAAAACTTCCTGAGCTATAGGTTTGCTGAAAACCTTGTCATGTTGTTCAGAAGATCGATGTGGCACTATTTCTGGTTCATGGGGAGCACGTCAGTGCAATTCATGAAAGGAGTTTAGTTACGTGCACATCGTGATGAATATTTTTTTGTCTGGTGATGTCTGTAGATATCGATTTTGGATCCAGAAAACCTCTTGCTTTTATTCTCTGGCTGTTGGCCTGGCAACTCGTCAGGCATCGCTGGCCTGAAATTTTCGGTTACTCAACCAATCAAAGAAGATGAAGCTGTTGGGTCCTCTGAAGCGGAGGATCCAAATTCTGAACTACGGAAGCCTACTGCGAGTCCTATCATGGTGCTATACGCAGTGAATGACGAAGCTACCGTCGCTGTCCTTGACGGGGTTACTGGCGAGTGTTTTGGTCCAGGGCCGAGGCAGCCTAAAGTACCTTCACAAACGCTGTGCATTGATGTTCTAGGTGAGCAATTTTTGGCAGAACTTCGTTCACAGTACCCCTTTATCATGTTGCTCTCCGCTTTTCCAGTTTATGAAGGGTTGGGCCTTACTTACCTTTGCATTACTATTGTATGAAATTAATGTCCCAAAGTTCTTAACCCAAGTGCTCAAACTAGGAATAGAAATTTCACTTTTGGAAGCTACTTGTCGATCATAGTAACTTCCAAAACGTCTTTCTATTGGTCATAGTATAGGACATGTATTCTTCATTCTATAAGTACATTTCTTTACCTCTCTTGACGCTTCCAAAATGATTGATTTCAACTCCTATAGATATGGAAGCAGCCATTTTTGGCCATTTGTGAGTTAGGGGTTATGGTAATGTTTGGCGATGTTTTGGTACTGATTTATTGTGATCTGAAGCTGAAAGTTCCATGACTTGTATAATATTTAGATCTTGGTGTATGTGTCGTCGGTGTGCATTATCTTTATCCGAAATAATGGACTGTTTCCTGCAATTCTGAGTATAATGTATAATTGGCTGCTTCAGACGTTTCTACGAGACCATCTGTCGATGGAGTTGCAGGTCCAGATCCAAGTGCAGAGTCATCAGAAGCACCGCAAACAAGATCCTGCCTATTTTTGTGTACACAAGATTGGATCCAACTTGTCTCTACACCCTCTCAGGCGAGCAATTCTTTTCGGCTCATTCTTTTTCTTCAATTTTTTGAGCTCCTGGTGCGAGACTTTTGTGATCTTATGGGTGCAAGTAAATACTTCTTTGCCCATCCTTTATTTCAACTTGTTGGCATGCTGTGGATATTGAAGAATTCATCTTCACAAGGATTCAGTGGTTGTGCTCATGGTGAACAGAGCATTGGAGATACTTTGCTAGAAGCAAAATTGGAGCACTCCTGTTGTTGGGCCTCCACATTTGAAGACCCTTCTACGCACACTTTTGGCGCGATTCTGCTGTACCAGTCCGGTCACCTCGAAATACGGTAAAACTTGTTTAATGATACTGTTTGATAAATTTGTGATAGGATGATGTCATAAATTTTTGGAGAGTTTGAAATTATGACAAATTTCAGAAAGTGCGTGGTATCAAATTTGTCCTATGTATAGGTAATTCTGAAGGTAATTCTGTTATCAACCTGTTCATGAGTTGATGCTTTCTTCGGTGCAGGTCGCTTCCTGATCTACGAATCGTGACGGAAACCACATTGACCCAGTGCCTACATTGGCAGCTTGAGCTTAGTTCCAGTTTCTTGACGACACTTAGTTCTGCTTCTGATGGACGTATAACTATGGTACACTCTGTTCGTTCTTTTTGCGTGGCCTCCTTTTGATTTGAGATTTGGACCCAGAGATTTGTTGTATACTTGATTAGCCTCTGAGATACTGAGTATAAGTTCTCATCCATATGTAATGTTATGGCTGCAGATAAGCGAAGAAAAAGAGCTCATTCACCTGTCGGTGCTTGCAGAAGATAATGACTTGAGGTACTACAGAGTTACTTAATTTGTTTAGTCCCTTGACACTTGCACTTATATCTTACTGATTTGTGAATGAACAACTATGCTGAGTACATAACATTTTCTGGTGTTAGCTAGAAAATCAGACGCAAGAATGTCGTTTACCATTCGCTACTTTGCTGTAAACTTTTCACTTGCCAGGAAATTTATTGCTAATAATTGACCTCGTCATACCGTTGGCCCTTCAATGTTCCCCTCTTAGTGCACCGGAATCTTCACCGCGACTTTATGACAAGGACCTGGGAGCTGCAGCTGAGGCTGCTATGAAATACGCCACCTCTTTGCCACGAAAGAAGGTACGAGTGACATCCTTCCGTTTGTTTGTGACATGCCTATGCACAAGAGAGTGGGTAAAAGTGACCCTCTTTTGTGTAATTACAAGCTTGGAAGCATCTTTTTCTTTGGTGTGATGATAGATCTTCGCTGATAAATTTGATCAGCTAGGGTAAACAGTTTTTTTCAGTAAAAATTGACTGTACTCTTTTGGGGACTAGTCTAGGGCAATTTTTGGAAATTGGATTTCTTGTCCCCAGTTTTGTGTCCAACAATAACAAATTTTGATGATGTTGCAGTCAGGGCCAAAACAAAGATTGTTGGGGGTTATTAAGAGCGCACTCGAACAAGAATCTGCTGTTCATCCTGCATCGGAGCTGCCCAAACTTTTTTCAGCTCAACCTTTTACGGTCCCTGAAATATCTAAAACAGACTCTTTGGGCCTGGACATCGATCAAGAGATTGGTAGGCCATTCGTGATGAAAATTGTTTTTTCTTATTCTTTTGAAGTAATTAGTTTTGAGATGATCCCAGTATAGGACATTTGGGTATCCGTCTTTGTGTTGATTATAGGTGAGATTTCACAAGCTTTATGTTTTGATTCTGTGTATGGTATTGTCTTCCTGTGCTGAACGCAGATGATATTATAATCGATCTTGATGACATGGACGTAAATTCTTCACCGACGGCTTCTGGAGAGCCCAGTAGCCGTAAGATTGTTCTTCATAGAGTTACAAACAGCCCGAAGGGTATGCGTCGTTCACCCTGCGTGAAAGACTTTGTAGTTTCCCAGTTTTTGCCAGTTTTTACCTCGCGTGATTGATATGAAGCAATTTCATTTAGCAGCCATGGTTAATCCTGCGAAAAGCGTCTAAACCCCCTGTGAACTTCGACTCCCTAGATTTCTGCTGGACTTGGTTTTCCTAATTTTTGCCTTCAGCATCCTGGAGTGATCAAGTTGAATCTGTACTCGATGTTTCTGTCCATTTAATAGGAACCGGAGAAAGAGGACTGATTGTGTCTGTGTTGACCGTGTGCTTTGTAACCAGGAAAAGAAGTGATCAGCGAAGAAACCACCAGAGCCCAACTATTCGGAGATGATGGCAAACCAAGACAGCGCACGGCAGATGAAATCAAAGCTGCCTATGGTCATGCCCCCAAGGCTGTGGTAAGCTTAATTTCATTCCTGATTTTTCCAATACCCTTATCACTAATAGAAAACCCACCCCTACGAGGTATTTTAGAAAACTTATCCACGTTATAATTGGCAATGTTTGCATTAGAAACTGTTTTGAAGTGGCGTTGCAATTGGCGGGTTCAATGCGGCTAAGTTTTGTAGAACACCTCTGAGGGAGTTTCCTTAATGGATGTAATAGTATTTGCTCATATGTCTGTACATCCACTACATTACCCAACTTATTGCTCAAGGATGGGCTGCTTGGTGCAGGATGCTGCAAGTGCTGCTGCAATGGCTAGGGATAAACTTATGGAACGAGGCGAAAAGCTTCAGGTAAAACTTTCCCAACTTCCAAGCAAGCCTGTTGCATTCTTCCCTTTTTCGTTGAACCGTGTTATGCAGTGGTTGACATTCTCCATAACAGTTTAGTGCTTATGCTTCCAGTTATATCTCTGCCCACATTCTTTTTAGCCTTTTCTTTTTGAAACAAGGTTTCCAGTACTATCAGACTTTCATGAATGTTGTCTAAAAGTTCTTGTCACAGTCTAATTGTACTGATCAAAGGCACCCTTTTGACTGAAACCTTATAAACTTGTGTTGTGGTTTATTTACTTACCACTCCCTCATATCCCATACTGTTGGAATGCAGTCCCTAAATGACAAGACAGAGGAAATGCAAGCTGGAGCAGAAAACTTTGCATCAATAGCTGAACAACTCGCCAAGAAATATGAGAGAAGGAAATGGTGGGAATTTTAATCACCAGCACATGATATGGCAGCAAAAAAGCTTGCCATTATTTTTATTCTTTTAAAACTTAAATAGCTAGATGTAAATTGATTACAGGGAGGTCGATTGCAAGAATGTTTGCAACAATTGCAGGAATCAGTACCTTGGAGTATCCGCATTGTACGAAGTGCCGCTAGTGCTTTCTGATTCCCTTGAACAAAGCGTAAACTATTTTTCGGTTCGCATTATTGTGATGCCACCCTCGGTTTCCTCTATCAAGTCTGTCGAGGACTTTGTAATGTGCGGTATTGTACTGTACTGTTCTTATGGTCATGCTTGGCGACAGGTAATGAAATATTGGACTCATTATTATTATTCTGAAAGCAACAATATCGAAAGAGCAAGTGCTGGAGATTGTAAGCTCTGCCTTATTAGCCTAATATTTTCATGTTGCGGCAGGAGTTATCATGAAATAACAAGTTCAGGGTGTGCTCTAATGCAATAACATTTTGTAGATTTGCAGGTGCGATTGGGAAGTATCAGAATGGAAAGCTAAATTTACCGAAGCTCTATTCATTAAAGGCTCCTGAATGAAGGCTGCAAATAGATTAAAATTACAATTGACTGATGCTGAGTATGGGCTCAGAATTCAAAGTTGTCTCTTAACCCCTCATCCCCGAAGGGAACAAAAAGTGTCCTCACACATTGTAACAGTGCAGTTCGAAATGCTCTAACTTTTGCACCTGATTTCCAAAATTAATAAAACTTATTATAAAGTTGCGCATATTAGTCAGTTTGTGTGGTGAAATTTTCAGATCAATCCAAGACGAATTGAGTTTGTGAAAGCCATTCAAAGAGCCAACAGGTTCAATTTGAGTTGAGCACACTGCATTCGCATGGCTGCAACTGCAACTTTGGGGGCTTGTATCTTTTTCATCAAATGTTCATTTTCAATAAAATTTGTTGTGTTTTGTTTCCCTTAAGTTTTACTTATTGTGGTAAAAATTTCATGTCAATCCAAGCTATTTTGAATGTTTGAATGTTTGAGAGCAATTCGAAGTTCAATATCCAGAATATCGAGACATTTTTGCATTGTCAGTGGTGAACTTTGGTGGTTCATAACTTCTTCATACATGGTCCGTTTTCAATAATTTTTGTTGTAAAAGTTTTGCATACTAGTCTAGTCTAGTTTGTGTGGTTAAAATTTCATATTGATCCAAAAAGTTACTAGTGACTGAGAAGCATTTTAGTAGGAGGTTAGGAGGTTCAACACTGTTTTTTAACATTTCAAATCCATTTTGCAAATACAATGAGTCATTTGAATTATATTTTGTTTTCACCAGTGTTTACATTCTGGTTTTGAATCACTTGGTAGTTTAAAGTTTTTTCAATTGAGTAGGTTTTGAAATCAAATTTCACCTCCAAATGTGTTTTTAAGAAAATTTCAGCACCTTTTTCCAACACTAAAACATTATAATCTTTCAATCTCTATGGTCAAATGACCCCAAATTTGTTGCACACCATCTACAACATGCACACAATAAGATTATATGGTTGAGATTTTCATACCTTACTGAAATTTAGACTTTAAACACTTGCAAAAGTAGGATGCTTTTAAGCATGTTTGGACCTTAGGCAATGAAGGATTAAATGTCAAGAATGGATGGTACAATAGAACTTTCATGAGGTAATAACCCTGGGATTGTAGTCTAAAACACTTGCAAAAGTAGGATGCTTTTAAGCATGTTTGGACCTTAGGCAATGAAGGATTAAATGTCAAGAATGGATGGTACAGTAGAACTTTCATGAGGTAATAACCTTGGGACTGGAGGAGACTGTTATTGATTTATTGAGGCGTTGTAGCATTAATGGCATTGGATGATTTTTGGAATTCCTCTTCACTAGAGCAACATCAGGATTCCAAATTCAATGAAAGTTGTTTGTCTTTTTTAAATTATTTTGTACATCTTTAATGTGTTCAAGTTTGGATTGAAGGAATAATTATATTACTTTACAAAGGTTATTGACTTACAAAAGTTCACTTTATAGAAGTTCTATTGTATCACAAATGTAGAAATTGTATGAAGCATGTTGAGTTGCAGTCCATCCACCTAAAATTGAATCAATCCATTATAATTCTCTAAACCCCTACCTACATTGAACAAATCCAAGCATTCATCATGTCCAATACTTTTTATATCTCTCACTCACTAATCAATCACCACTAATCTTAGCTACATTAGATTTTGTTTTATGACCATCCACATATAAACAAAGATTGGTTTTGAATCACTTAACATCGACTATGACCATAAATGTAGTATACACAATATACACAATCAATTTCATATATTGATGTGCCGTGGGGTCATTTGAGGGGATTCACCAATTGGCATCACAAAGCTCACTACTTGAAGATATATAGAGATCTCTAAACCTTTGTTCCTCTTCCATTGCTTGAAATTGCAAAATTAAATACATATAAGGAATTCTCAAGAAGCTTAAAATTCTTTCAATTCTCCAATCCTCAAATTTCTATATCTCAACAAAAAATCCAACTTTTCTAACCAATCTAGCAATTTCATCCAAGATTTTTTTTTATTTGAAATTTTTTGGAGATTTTCCACCCTTCTAATACCAATTTGTTCTAAGGGCTTGGTGATGGCTCTATTACTTTGGTGCAAATGGCTAACAAATCACAAAAAAACAAACAGATGATCCTCACCTTCCAATCTAAAACACAACACTTCCTTAGCATGTTTCTCCCAAATACCTCCCTCATCATAGATTTGTGTTTTACACTTTACATCCTAAACTATCCATATTCCTGAAAATATCCCCAAATCCTTGATTTAACTATATTGATGTTAATTAAAAAAAAAATACTTCCTACTTCACTTCTAACTAGTGCACTCTGTGTCGTTCAGTATAATAAAATAAAAATAAAAATAATTTTCTAATTTTTTAATTCATAAATATTTTGAAATTCAATATTTTTTTCTACATTGACTTAGAACGCTATGAAATAAAGTCTGTGCACCCTTCTTTACATTCAAATAGCTTTCCAATGATAGTAAAAATGCAATTGAGAGACATATGGTTCTAAAGATTTCATTGTAAAAAATAAAACAAACAAACAATAAAACAAAATAAACAACTTCATTTCACTCCTAAGTTCCCAAGCCTTTCTAAGTGTGTTTTTCCTATGAAAAAAGGGCATGGACTTATAGATATTTTCAATGAAGTAAGTTTTTTTTGTTTAAAATAATATCTAGATGTATAGATATTTAATGACCTTGCTTATTAGTATGCATATCTATTTTTGAGTGTGAAATTGTGTAGGAGTTGTGAGTTTATAACAAGAAAAATCTATGTATCTTATTTTTAGTACATTTGCATGCAAGAGTTCTTTGGGATTGGAAGTGACATGGAGTCATGAGCAACTAGACATTGTGTTAACTAAAAGTACAATTTTTTAGATCTCAAATCAAGTGAAATTTGTAAGCTTTTCTCAAAGTTGGGAAATCAAGTAAAATTCATAAGCTTTATTCTTCCATTAATCGCCTTTATCTTTTTTAGTAAAAAATAAAAAAATTCAATAATTAATCTATTGAATAAATTTCTTTTAAATGGTCAAAAGAATTTAATTGCCCACACAAAAACAAGCCTAAAATTTTGCCACATATGGTAGGTTAGGAAGTTAAAGGTTAAAGGCAAGCCATGCTGACTTAGTGGATAGTTCTCTGCCTAATACAAACAATTTTGATTGCTTTGCCAGGGTGGCTAATGGAAAATAAGGAACTCCATTTTCAACCAATATTAGTAGACAACCCCATTGGTGGAGACTAGTCAATTTAGAGAGAATCTACTATGTGTTGAGTTCTTATCATATCCCTCTCCACTCGTTAGGTTTACATGAAAAAGCAATTGGGATTTCTTCCTACAACACCCAAAAATTGTGGACCTGATTTCCAATGTGGAGCTCTGGTCCCTCCCTTTCTCCACCCTCCTCAATTATAAGATTTGCAAGCCCACTCTCCTTCCCACTCTCCAAATTTGGAGAACCGTTGCTCATCTGGAAGCATGATATCTACCCGACCTGGCAGCTTGGCGCCTGTAGCTGCAGCTCCGGCCCGATCCTTGCATGCGAAGAGGCCCTAAGCAGTGTTCGAAAAAATCCGGAGGGTAGTTCAAAGGTAGCTGGAAGAATTGGGGAAAAACTGGTTGCAATTCGAAAACATCGGAAAAAAACCCCGGTACAGACTTTATAAAATTTCTATTTTGAGTAAAAAATAGAGAAAATAACCGGACTTAGTTCATCAAAAACCGGTTCGAATATGAGAATTGAAGGAAATTAACCGGTAAAACTGAAAAAGCTTCCCGAACTATGGCCCCAAGAGTTACAGACTAGGAAATGCGTCGAAATTCATGCCTCTGAATCCACTTCGAGGATGCGTCCTTGTGAACAGTCGCCGCATCCCACAGTCAGGGAAGGAGTCGGCCGACCCTTCTGCTAGATCTCGAGAGGAATCTCAATACGTCTGCCATGAACGGAGGGAGGGAGAGCTTGGCATTTGAAACCAGTCCTGTAGTTGCTCCACATTTTCTGAGACTAAATGATGCCGGAGAATGATTCTGTGGTTGGTACGAAGTATGTCCTCTACCGTACTTGCTGGCCCATCCACAGAATACAGTAGCAAATCTTTGAAGCCGTGCAACCGAAGATGAAAAACTACCTGCTTTTCATTGTAAGAACATTTGATTTTCCAACCTGAGTCCCTGACTTCTTGAATACCGTATCGCCCAGGTTAGAATCACATCTTTCGTTCTCACCAAACCGTTTCGTATCTAGTTCAAAACTCTAATTTTCTCTCTACAATGTCGCATAGTTTTGAGACTGGATGCTGGCCCCTGGACCTCGATTTAGTCGAACAAACCTATAACTCCTCTGAATTCCTCTCGGAGGAGAAGAAACCTACATCGATCACCGGTAGTCAGAACTAGCCATGGCCCTAATCTAATCATGATGACCATCATCGACATTATTTCAACAACTGAACCTTATGTATTGCAACAATCCTTTGGAAGGCGCTGTTGTTAAGATGGTTAAGATTGTTCACAATTACGTCAGTTAGTACAGTGGAGAATACGATAGTTTTGAATATCTTAGTATAGTTAGACATTTAGCTCACAACATTGTGGGTTTCGCTAGGCAGTATCAATTGTCTCGAGCGCTTCTCTTCATGTGAGCAATAAATGTGAGCAACAGTACTGTTGAAGGCCCAGTGTAAATGAACAAGAGTATGCGTGTGCGGAACAAATTAAATCGATTCCAATTCGACCCTTCATCGCGATTTGAACTGAACTCGTCAATTACTGACCTCGCCCACGTACTCGATTCCGTTTCCGCAATGGTGAAAGGGAGATATTAATTTTGCCGCAAAGTTCAGCTTGCAAACATTTTGCTGAGTGCGTCAGGCCAAGTCTAAAGTATGAGTGAGAGAGTGTGACCCTACAGTAAACATGGAGGTGCCGAGATTCACTCGTGATGCGGGGAACAATGAAGCCGCAACTCCACTTGCTAGAAAGGCTAATCGCGACTTCAGGGGCCCAAGTACGGGACCCGCAAGTACCCACAAGTACCCACAAGTACCACTGGTTGCACCCGGAATCCAGGCCAGAGATCAACACCAGAATAGTAGTCCTGAAGTAGTTAGAATATTCATCACAGTCTTGAGGGGAATCTCCGAGCCTGACACGCATCATTTCCTCCAATTTGCTGCACTTTATTCACAACTAGAAAATGACACATGAAAAGAGGCAAAATTCATATATGGCATAGGTGAAAGGGTGCGTTTTTTGTCTTATGAATTTTGTCTCAATATTGTGTCCTTCTAACATGAAAATGGTTGTTTTTCATATGTGGAATTGGGGCACTCGTGTGCCTTGGTCCATCCATGAATTTTGAGCATTTTATTGACATGAATTGTGACCAAAATGCATAGTTCAAAATTGAGCACATTCCAAGTATAAAGAGTGGAACATTTGTGTACATGAAAATCTATAAGTTTCTTTACATCAAATTGCAGAATGTTTGTGATTGAAATTTGGGCACTTATATTACATGAAAAGGGTACACATGATTGTAAAATAATCCTCTACATACCTAGCTATCTAATCTACCTAAGCATCTATCAACCAAGACTTCCAACATTTCTCACTCTCATTCCCTTGAGCCTATGTAGAACATCTTCTTTAACTCTTCAATAATGTAGTCAAAATAGCCTCCACTGTTTTACGCCACTACTGACAAGCTCACAAGCATGGTTGATGGTAATGCTGCTTGTAATGAATCCATACTTGGAAACTGCCACAACAATTCAACAGAACAACCAACGTCAAATGCTATCACTACTATAAAATAGCAAATAGCCAAGGTCTCAAGGCATAGGATACGTCATCTACGAGTACATGAAAAGATAGTAAAAACAAAACTACACAACCCCTATACCTGTTTACAAAAAGAGAGACAACAGTCAGCAACGAGCTTGCCCGTCATGAATGAACTTGCATCGTAGTCACACACAGAACTATCGAAGCAAGAATTTTACAGAAGGTGGACATCAATACACTCAACCATGTGAATTGAACTAAAAAAAATCAAATGTATTTCTAAGCTCGTGATACATCAGATAATTCATTTTGAAATTACTCACTCTTCCCAGAAAACCCAAAATACAACAAATCAAGAAGCTATCTATCAAGTAGTATATGAATCAAAACAATTCTTTATATCTTACTCGTAACAGTCGTATCACAAATGTGATACTCTACACACTTCAGAACTATTACTCAACAATATCATACTTGAGTGACCTACGAAGCCGTGATTAAAAATCAATATTCATTACATACCAGGGGGTAGCAAATTCTTGTAAAGAAATCAAGGCTCGCTCTGCTATTGATATCCTTTGCATGACACACACCCAACTTACCACCCATTCTGCGGTAAACAAGTTTGACAGAGATTAAAAATCAGCAAGTTGTTCAAACCATAATTGAGCATGATCCTGAATATCAACTAACGGAAGCCAGAAAAGTACCCAGTTCTCTTCGAAGCCCCCGCATATAATAATGGGAAGTTAGATTGATCCATATGAGATGTGCCCTGCACAAAAGAAGAACAGGTTAATGAACCAGTCAGAAAGTGACAAAAGCAGCATAGCAACTCAAGTGCTATTCAATTTCGCATAAATCTCTAATGGTGGCTTACTAAATTATCATTTTGATCCGTGACTCACTTTCATTGTAAGAAGTTCTGCTGAATTTGTTGGATCTGATCTAGCTCGTGCAGCCAGAAACTTGCTACGGTAGTCTTGTAATGATTTTCAGTCAAAATTTTCATAGTTCAAAAGAAGTACAAGAACATTGCCGTCCACTTTCTGGTAATCCACTTGCACATACATTTTTCAGTACTCAGGCTTTCCAAGTGCATAAACTATTGAACCAGACCATCACTCATTGCAATCATACTCCAATGTAAGCAACAAACACAAATTATAACTTGAGAGCAAAAACTTTGAAGCCGATATCATTTTTAGGTTGAATCCTAAACTCTTAAAAGTTAGCGCCTCTCAACCTCACTTAATAGAAAAGGTATTTTGATCCTCGACCGTACCTCTTCCACAGGAGCCCACCACACATCCTCCACCACACAACATTTGAATCTTTTATCTACACAACACAGCAATAGCTATGGCTGCCCAAAAGAATGACAGTGAATTCCTAGATAATTGATGTTGAATCGTCCTTGCAGAAATTACACATCAAGGCTGGTTCTTCCCTTGATTACATTACACTCCTGAGGAAGCAAGCCTTGATCCAAGGCTTGGAGCACAGCTAGATTTTTCTGGATCTCCCCAACTCTCTGCAGCATTGAAGCGAGTTTGATTAGTCCCATGTCAACTACAATTGATTTAAACATTCAAAGGCTTGCACTAACCGACAAGAATCCAAATCCAGTGTTCTTCAAACCCTTCGTTACTTGCGATGATTGCTTAGCCAAACTATCAATTGCTGAGAATATACCACATTCATTATCAAGTAAACATAAAATGAGAAGAAGTTTCAAAAATAGCATGAAGATTTATACTTTTATGATCACCATACCTACGTTTGACTGCAAATGAACCTTTCGAATCGAGTTAAGGATTGCCCCGTATCAGTTCCGATTCTTTGACTTCCATATCCTCTTCTTGCTGCTGTCGTGGCCACCAAGTTCCAGATAGCACTTGAAGGAAATTATAGGAAACGAAGGCCTCAAAATTCTAAATTCAGCGACTTGTTCATATAATACAATTCGAATCAAAATAGTACAACTGCGAATTTGATACTGAAGCCGCAAAGCGTCAGAAAAGAACCTTTCGTAGTTTTTCTTCTGCTCGCTCTTTCTTAATACGCTCTAGCTCTGCGAGAAGTTCTGCAGTATCATCTTCGTCATCCCTGTAAACATCATCCAGACTTAAAGACAACATGAGCAATTACAGTCCAGAAGCTTAAATCTAGGAGCATACGGACGATACAGGAACAACATTGGAAACGAACGACTTCCGGTCAATTCAAGGATAAGCTTTCAGCTGAGCGCACCTTTCCTCACTGTCGCTGGGAACCTCTACATCCGAGTCCTCTGCATGCACGTTCTTTATAGACGGCCACTCAGATCTCTCGTCAGTGTCTCTGTTCGCCCCATCCAAGTATGGGGCACTTGATCCCTTCCTACGATCTCTTTCATTTGCAAACCACCGAGTTTATCAGAAAATAGTAAGATTTCTGCCCCTGCTAACGAATGAAAAGCCTCAATATTCAAACAACAACGACTTAAGCACTTATAAAACAAAAGAAACCTCACCGTAATTCCTGCCCTTAGAAGAGAAGTGGCGACACTCACGGTCTTCAAGCTCCTCCTTCAGATCTCTTTTCCTGATTTCGTCGGTGGTGTCTTGCCATCCTTCCTGCAACAACCTTACAAAATGAGCCACGCCCAATATAGCACCTCAACAACCACCTACGAAATTACTCTCCTAGAGTCTGCTGTGAGTGATTTCTCGTAGTATAAAAAATTGCAACAAATTGGAACGACATAAATTGACAAAAAGATCATTGAAAAATTACCGAATACAAACCCTAAACTTGAGCAACAAATTGTCCCATCCTCCTCACACCACCCTGCTTGAAATACCCGGGCAGTAAAATAACTTTAATTTCTTTATACACACCCCATGTTCTCTCACCAAATGGAAATGAAAGGTGACTTCCACAACCAGAAACCCTAATTTTTTGCACTCTCTCCAGCTAAAAGCAAAACCTCACATCCTGACCTAAAACCGTAAGGGAAGATTCGAGATGCACCATACCATGTACTTATATCACACACAGCGTATGCTCTGTCCTCGACGAAGACGGGCAACAACAAGAAAACGCTTCTGAGACAAGAAACCCTGATTTGGCCAATCTCACGAAAAAAACTCCTAAGCTCAACCAAAATCAAGGACAAGAACATTTTTTGCACATATACCTGAGCTTCAATTGTGTGTGAGAAGCGAGATCGCGTGAGGAGAACTTCTCCTCATCGAAGACAATGATTTCGCCCGCGTCAAACTCGAACCACCTATCATCAACCAGCCGGATAGGGGTCAGATCACCGAGTTCCCTTTGCTGAATTGCATTGTTGGTCAAGTAGCGATGGGTGGTTGCTTGTTGAGATCCATCTGTGGTTGACACACTAAATTCGGTCGGCACAAGGTCCCAACCATATACACAGGAACTCCGGTTGTGGTATTGAATGCGCCATGATAAAGTGTAGTCCCCTGGAGGAAGTTCACATTGGATACTTCCGGATGTGTGGAACCAGCACACTTTGCGCAAACATGCCACCTCAGGCCACCTGCATTACACCGCACTCATGGGTTAGATCCAATATTCTTATACCAGAGTCTCTCGAAGAAGAAATGGCTTGCGCAAGAACGAGAAAATCTTCTTCTTCGTTGCAGCTTTCAGCTCATCATTTGGACCTACCGCTTTCAAGGCCGCTTTGGGAATAAACTGATCCCACACTGAATCAGAGCTCAACATATCTCGAAACCCTAGGCAGACACACTCGCCTCTAGCCACATCTTTGGAACTCAGATAGGATACAATCAGACATACGCACGCGTCTGGCAAACCAATGAATATTACTCCCTCTCCTCGAGATCCCTGGGAGGCAGCCTGCTCGTCTGTCGGTTCACCAGCCCCGTCAAAAGTAGCTCCCCTATTTGTTGTTCCCGTCTCCATGTCTTCTGTACGTTGAATTTCAGTCATGGCGAAGGCAAATTCGGTGATTACCAACGATTACCCGATGCTTAACATCACAAGCCAATCTCGGCTAATCTCGTCCTCGCCTTTTGCTCTATAAAATACATGTTGCCATCCAACATCACTGCCCGCATCGCTTAAAGTCGAATACCACATTAAAGACTATCTGAAACCCTAGGCAACAAACTTCAAGGTGATCTCAATACTTCGAATAAGGAGGAGTATTACGTTTACAATGGTTTCCCTATAAGACATCACTCCCACGATTTGACCCAAAAATTCGCAAGAGAATGGGAAAAATCAAAAACAAACACCTTGTTGGCTCTCGATGCATTCTGTTTGTGATATTTGCTGCACACCTATGATCTCTTGCTTGCTTGATCTCAATTCTTCAAGTTAATTACAACGAAATTCAAAAGGCATTTCCACTGGCTTTCCCACAAAATATCCCTCACAATACTTGGTCACGGAATCGCAATTTGAAATTTGAAGTGCAACAATTGGTTACGTCACCTCTGGTTTCCAAGGCGTTTGTTCCCGCCGTTCCAGATTCAGAAGAAATCTATGCATAATTTCATACAGACACGCTGCTGCCTTGTTCAGAAAGCAACCCCATACTAATCATTGCCCTTTACAGAAGCGGGCGATATCAAAAGAAATGTTTGAAATAAGAAACAATTTTACCTCAAAGAATGTAACGACGACGCTCACGCTTCCTCGAAATCTGAAACGCCCTTCAGGCGATGCCGAGCCGACTTCGATTTCGAGTCTGTATTTGGTGACGAAGGGACTTCCAGCTTAATTTCAGAGTCCCCCTAAAGCGCAAAATGGAATCGGTTGATGATTGGAAAGAAAGAATCGAAGTTCTCCTCAAATAAGATTCACTCTCGCATCCTAAACGCAATGGCAGTAGACCCAATTCACAATCCTCGCCTTAACGAATCCCTAAGATTGCGGGAAACTTCGGCTCCAAAAAGCTCGGTGCTCGACGCGGTTCGGTGTGCGCCACTTGGACGCTCGGTGCTCAGCTCAGAATTTTGTGGGCCACCTGGAGCTTCTTAGGAAAGCAAGTTTCTTCAAACATCACAATTATCTTTAGAAAGGAAGGACGCTTCTTCGAAAACTTCCTGCAAATTTCTTCATTGAACAATACTTTATAAGATCATTGCAAGAGCACTCCGAACACACCAACATCAGATTGTGAAAACTTCCATCTTCTCCTGTCAATATGGATTTTCTTTCCAAATTCAGTCCAGAAGACATTGCAAAGGTCGCAGCTGTTCTACGAGAATTGCAACCCTCCGGCTTGTCCGCTTCTGCAACCGCATCTGTACCTTGTATACCTTCGGCTCTTTTTGCCGCGACTAGAATCTCTTCTCCCGCACCTCAAATTCGTTTACATCCTGTCTTACCTTCTTCTCCGTCTACGTCCTACCCCTCTCCCTCTTCTTCCAGATGTCAGCAGTCCCCCTCGGCTTCTGCTTTGCCTCTTCCATCGACTCCTCTGCGGCCTCCTCCTCTACGCCCTCCTCTTCCTGTCCAGCCTCGACGTAAATTCAAGGTTGCCGCTTAGTCCGAAGTCGCAGTTGCTGCCGAGTCCCAAGTCCCAGCTGCTGCTTAGTCCCAATATCCAGTTGCCGACCAGTTCGAAGTCTCAGTGCAACGCAATGCTCTTCGTCAACTTCAGGTCAACTCAATACCATTTACAAAGCCATTTTCAAGGAAGAGGACGAAGGGCGGTGCATCATCAAAAGTCGGTGTTGGTGTGATGACTTTGGAGGGAGATCCGGGGCCTTCTCGTGAACGCATTTTTCGAATGAAGGCTCCCAAATATTCCAAACACGGAAGTGGCGAAAATCTTTATGGTAGAAAATATCTTCAGGTTTATCATTACTCTGCTTATTTAGATTATCTTGATGCACAACAAAAAATTAATTGGTGGTTTACAAACCTTGCTGATGTAGAGGTTTATGATGTTTTATTTGCAAACTACCGAAACAACATAGATGCTAGAAAGAAATGCTACAAATTCATTGAGCATAGACTTGACAGTTTAGGAGCACTCCAGTTTGTTATCAATGGTTTATCTTCACAGTTGCGTTGGGAGGTGCATGATGTATATCTCTATTTTATGGACCACAAGCAAAACTATCAAAGAATATACAATGAGCGTGCAGTGAGACAGAAGGACGGGGAAATGATGGAATACGTGGAAGGAGAAAATGATGGTGTAGCCCTCGATATTGACAACATTGACAATGCTATAGAAGATGAAGACATCAATGCGGGAGGACAAGGTAATATTGCTAGTGCAGAAGACATCTCTATTAGAAAAGAAGGTGATGCCAAGAGACAAGCAATCGATGTTGTTATTGGGGAGGATGAAGGAATTTCGCGGAAGAGTAAGCGGATAAGGAAACGTGGTCCTTTGATGTCCAAAAAGCTCAAGAAGGTTTGTGATGTATCCAGAGATGTATCCGTAGGACTTTGATGGGAGCAATTGTCACCATTTGACAAGACAACTCTAGTGCAGAAGCTCATGGGTGTAAATTCACGATATGATGTAGAGAAATTTGTTCGGACCTGGATCAGAGATAGAAAAAAAACTCACGAGTCATATCCAAAGATTAAAAATGCAAGGTCTATGGAAGACTCTGTAGTCATAGATACGGTAGCAGAATGGGCCTTTACAACCCAAAAAGTGGTGTTCATTGGCTCCAACGATATTGATGGAATTAGTTTAGAGGATTGGAATGTCATTTAAAAATGATTAATGTTCCAACTTACTTTCATTTTACCATGGCACTTGGTTGTTTTTATCAATATTAAAGTCTCTTTTTTTCCAAATTCCACAATTTATTTTTTATTTTACCATCATGGTCATGTGAATATTCACATGTAATTTTAATTGTATTTTTTCCTCCAACAATTGTTTTTTTTCAAAACTCACATTCCATAATACAAATTCCATGTTGTACATTAGAGTGTACTTCATATTTTTTTTAAATGAATTTTGAATGTGATTATTTCTTCCGGGCCTAGTGTATTTAAGGTTCATTTCCGAGAGCTTTCAACACTACAGAAATTCAAGATTGCAATGGATACCCTTGCACATAATTTGGAATTGAAAAATCTCTATTCTAAATTTCCAAGATTGAATTTTTAGCGATGAAAGTAAGAACTTTTAAACACTTTAAATTACTAAACTTATGGACATTATTTTTTTCGGGTAGTTAGAGCATCTTCTTGATAAAAATAACTCGTAGGATGCATTTCTGAATGCAATTTCTCAAATTTTTCAAATTTTTCTTTTTTACATGGTTTGGCTTACTTTCTACAACAATCTCACCATTGGGATTAATGCACTTTAATTTCATTTAAATTATATCAATATTTTAGATTTTCCTTCTATCTTGTATGTACTTCTACTTAACAATTTTTTTAAGAATGATAATTAAGTGTTTTCAAACTTTTTAAGATGTTCCAATTAATATATGAATAATGTTAGTTGTTTAATTTCAAAAATTCATGAATACGTCAATTTTTAAGAATTTTATAGGATCTAATTTGGTTAGTTTTGACTTTCAGGTCTTCATGTTTGAAAATGTGTACAAATTTGAAAGAGTTTTTTCTTTTTTGGATTTTCAAATGAAAAAATAAAAAATGTTCTCCAAATTCCAAATAAAATTTTTTAGGGGGGTAGAAAACATTTAGCCATCTTTTTATGTATTTTTTCCTTCAACCATTTTTTTTTAACTATGAAGTTGACTATATATCCAAAATTGTTATAATCTAAAAATACAACAATCCAAATTTTTTACAATGAATTCCATGCATACAAGATAGAGTTGTCTTTACTTTTGTATGGTTATAATTAAAAAACTTAACTACATGAATGTGCAAAAAAAATATCAAAGTGGAACATTTCATTGAAACTCAAACCTTTGTCAAAAAAATGTTAGGCCTTGAAGGGTGAAGGGTTAAAAATATAAAATCTAGTTGTTTTTTATTAGAATTTTTGTCAAAGACTTTGAACTCAATTCTTCAACACAAAATTTGTTTAATTCAAAATGTTTAGTACGAGAATGCAAGAAAACTTAAGCTTAATCTATTTTAATAGATGAACATTCCTCGAACTTTCAATATTGAGTTATTTTTGGTACAAAAATGGTATTTATAATATAGTGATTAAATTACAAATTTAGTATTATAGTGACTAAACATATAGCACTTTCAGTAAGTACTTTTTAAGAACCTCATCAGAAACTTCTATAGATTATAAATACCTAGGCGTTGTATCTTCTAATTCATAAGCTATTTGAGTACCATTTCTTTCTAAATCTGGATTGCCCAAAGCAGGCAATAAAATAAACTTATGTAGTATTGAAGAGATTGGGTGAACAATGAACTGCGAGCGTTGGCCTGTTGTCTTCTTCACAAATGTCATATTCATAATAGGATGAAGTAATGGATTATTTGGTCTATCACATACCATTTCGAAATGTTGTGAAGCAAATAACACATTGAGCTCTGCATCGACTTCATGCACAAAAAATGATTTTATTATCACCTTTAAAGGATGGATTGAATTTGATTTTACAATCACAGTGTCCCCTAATTGATATAATTGGCCTTTTAATACAATAGCTCGAAATGGATATATCCAACTGTCCAATTGATTAACATCTCCATTGAAAGTATCATCCGCATTGTACAGAGTTTGCAATGAATTGGTTAATCCAAGGGCTTGTGACTTAATTTTGTTCCTTCGTTTAGGACCGATTAATATTCCTTTTTGTCTTATCATATTCCTGCATGTGCAATCCAAAGGTAGTACTAGAAATAGATTTTTCCACATTAGTAAAGCTTTTGCTTGAGAGGAAACCTTTACAATACAATGGCTATGCCAACTTGGGCATACTTCTAGACTTGTAATGGGATATTGAACCATCGAGGATTCTTTTAATTTACTATGAATCTGAAGCAATGCTCGAACTTCAGGATATAATCCATCAATATCATGGTTCATTTGAGATGTCAAAGTAGTGAATAGAATTCTAGTATAATATAATGCGAAGCTTACATCGTACAAGTAATGGTTTGTATTTCTATTGGTTCGCATGTAAGCACTCACCTCTCGTTCAAACTTATACACTATAAGAAAACGTAGTTTTTTTGGATGTCACAAAAAACAGGCATCTGTGTTTTTAAAAACGGGTTTGACATCGACGTTGATGTCCTCTGAAATCCGTCAAAAAAGAAACGTCCAAAACATGCTAAAATTTTTGTGAACGTCACCAATAACATGACGATTTTTTGTGACGTCAAAAAAATTCAAGGCCTCCAAACTTCTCTAAGTGTGACATGTGGAGGGGTCCAAAATGCCAACTCAACTTTTGTTTGGGCAGTTTTTGCCACGTGTACTTTTTTTCCCCCAACCCCTTCCTGCCCGGGGCGGTGACGTGGACCCCTTTCAAATTTGACGTGGCATTTTTTGACGTGGACATGCCACATCAGATGCCATGTCAGCAATATTGGGTGAGTTGAAATTCTAAAGTCATGTTGTTCATGACGTCTCATAAAACGTAGACGTGTCCATTTTGACATCATTGTGAACAATCTTTATGTCATGCAAATGTCCATTTTGACATCATTGTGAACAATCTTTATGTCATGCAAATGTCCATTTTGACATCATTGTGAACAACCTTTATGTCATGCAAAGGTCAGTACAAAAAACCCTAAACAAGGTCAGTACAAAAAAACTATTGAAAAAATAAAATAAAATAAACATATAAAAAATTTTAATTCAAAAAAATGTAAAGAAAACTTACCATGTACGATCAAAAGGATTTTTGATGGCAAAATGAAGGAAATAAGTCATTAAAATTTATTAAAAATGAAGGTAAAGGGGTCCTATTTATATTCATTCTCTGTCCATGATGAGACAAAAGATATGGGATAAATAGAGAATGGAAATTTGAACATTGTCCATTTTGACGTTGTTTTAGACATGTAGATGTTGTTTTAGACATGTAGATGTTGTTTCAGACATGTGACATGTTGATTTAGACATCAAAATCAACGAGTCTTGTTTTTTTACACATTTTATATTGAACACAAGTTTTGTTGTACTTATCCCATATGGATTGTTTCTCTTCCTATCACCCCACTAGTATAAAAACTAGCTCTTCTCATCCATGGTGCACATCCATCCATGTCCTTTTTTTTTGTAAGGTATACCACGTGGCTGCCCTATCCTTAAATTTTTATATGTGGTCAACACTTCAAAACAATTTTTACTAATTTAGCCATAATCAAAATAAGTTTACTTGTTGACGTGGATTTCTCATGTTTTTTGTGATGTCAAAAAAAACATATTCTGTTGTGTTTGACGTCATGGAAGACATGTAACGTTGCAAGTGACATTCACTTATTCTCTGAATTTTGTTGCCTTATTGTCGTTGACATCAATTGAAATCTCATTACCCAGCACTTGTTTTTTGGCAAACGTCGGATGTTTTTGAAAACATGTGACGTTTTTCTGGACGTCACGTGTTTTTGTCAAAACATCGTCAAAAACGCAGTTTTCTTATAGTGATAGCACCAATAAACATCTTGTGGACCATGTCGCAATATATCATCCATCAAATGTCCAGCGCCCACCACATGCTCCAAAATTGATTGTCTTTGTCCTCCATGCTCAATGCAAAGCTTTCTCCATAACTTGAATAGATCTCGTGCTATGTCGATGTCAGACATGGACCATCCATTTGTACGACTGTAGGAATAATATAGTCTTCCAATATTTACCAAAACCAAACCAATATGAATAAGTTTAGATGTCATATCAACTTTAATGTGAGTCATGGTGTAATGAAGGCACCACATTATATATAATTGATATTCTTCTGCCTTGAAGAATTTGAGACGAGAAGTAGGAGCTTGAGGCCATCTTCCTACCATAGTCTTCAAATGAGTAGCATGAACTACTGCTAGTGTTTTTTCTATTTGTGCCTTTTCAGTGGATGTCTTACCATAAGTGTTTATAAACTCTTCAACATATTTTTTAAATATATTCAAAGATATACAATGCATTCCATTGAATACTAAGTCAATGGATAAATCAAATCCATATAGAGAATGTAAACGCCACAATGGAGATATTCCAGTGATGCCTTCAAGAATAAACACATGAAATAAGAAATAAGTATAAATGACATCATGAAACAAATTTCAAGTTCATGAAATTTTAGAAATTGAATAAGGAATGTAGTTTTGAATTCACAATAATGGTTCTAATAAACTAATTATAATGTTTTGAAGTTTGAATTATTTGTAGCAAAAACTATAAAAAATTGGTACCTGAAGTATTTGACAATGTAGCACGTTGTTCGGGTGTTGATGCTTTCATCCATGAAGTCAATCCTATGCCTAAATCATGAATTGATTTTGGTTGAGCAGGACGCAAATCTGGATCAATGTCTTCTTTGAAGACCAATTTGTTTTGATCATCCAGTTCTTGCGGAACATAACACCGACGACAAGAACAATATCCACCATCTTTTAAGTTTCCTGCTTTACATTGAGCAAGGTGGTCACCCGTGAAGATGAATAATGCGGCACGAACCCTACTGTTCAAAAACACAATATTTCATGGGATTAGTGAGAATGAAATGAATGAAGAATTCCATGAAGAAATTTTAGCTATAAAAAATGTAGAACAAAGAAATTGAATTCAAATATAAAGTAAATGAATTGTTAATTATAAATAAAATTTCATTTATTGAAGAAATAGTAAGAAAAATTCATAAATTTTGTACATTGAAAGTCCATAAAAAAACTTATAAAGTAAATGAAGATTAAGCACAAAAAACATTTAAGTTGTGAAATATATACCTGCATAATGAGTGTCCAAGGCTTTGATGAATTTTTTTGGGATCATAAGAATATTGAACTTCAAATCCTTCGATATAAGCTTTTTCCATTTCATCAATGAAGGGGGTCAAAAAATAATTCATGACATTGAAATCTGTGGACTTATGCAACTTTGTAGATGACAAAGGAATAAATACTATGGGCAAAGGTCCAATAGATGATGTTTTGCCACTATTGAGGATGGTAATTTCAAGAGTCCAACAGTTCTTGTACGTTGTCCTTGTTGGCTGGAATCCATCCCAATGTGCCAATATGCTAAAATTACGTGGATCTCCCTATATAAGAATGTATAAAATTGTCAAAAAGTCTTTCAATATTTTAGAACTAGTATACTTTTGATATTTTGGCATCAAAAAAAGAACGAAATGTTATAAAAATTTCAAAAGGAAGTTCTATAAAAAAAATAATAGAGCTAGAGTTCAAATGAAAGAATTACCTTTACCATAAGTCCATAACGGGTGATGCTTTGATGCGGTGTGAACAATTTCTACAAATAAATATGTACATTTTTATATTTGAACGCCATCCTGTCTCCAACTCTGGTGCCCGATTACTTTGTGGGAAGGTGCAGTATTTTGTATTGCATTTAGAGCATGTAACTGGCAACTCACACAATTTTGTAGGATTCCAAAAATCACTCCAAAGTCTTACTTTCGAACCATCCCAAAAATCTTATATAGAGTCATTGAAATCATCTACACCCTTTTCTAACCATCTGTCTTTGGCTTTCCACATAGTAAGAAATTCACTACAGAAAGTCCTGCTTCTACAGAGTAATGACAATTGCTCTATAACTGGTAAATAATCAAAAGACAAAATATCTTTTCTCAATTTGCCACACTCTGTACAACTCTGAATATCATCCTCTCTTCCACTAAGTGGTTGCATTAGAATAGGTTCATGTTTACAACTAGCATTCCCTGTACAAAGGCTATAACGATAGGGTTTAAACATTCCCATGGTTCTATATAACTCATTCATGTCTCTGAATGATTCAGGTACATGAGATCCTTCTAACGTCCCATCCCAAGGATGAGGGAGCATTCTAATTAACGTTCCTATACTGTAGTTTTCTAAATTGGCATTGGGAGGAACATCACTGTAACTGACATCTTTAATATTGTGAAATAGGAGTGAAAACATTTTGGTTTGAGTTGAAAGCAAGTTATTACCAGAATCCATGAGCGCCTGTAATTCCAAAAGCTTTAGTTGAAGAGTCTTTTCCAATGATACATGAAGGTCTTCAAGAGGATGTTCATTTGTTGCTTGATCAATAGGTACTACTTCAGAGTCATTCCAAGCTTGATCACCTTCTTGATTATGGGAATCATGCAGGGGTTCTTCTTGGTTTAAAGATGGGTCCTCCATATCATCTACAATGGAATCTGCATGCGGAATAGGTAGTGCACCACGTGCTTGCCTTGCAAGATCATCTTGCAAATGACGATGAATAATTCTTTGAGTCAATGCAATGTTCTTTCCTACACATTGAGTACATAAACAAGGTTCTAAAAGCTCAGTTGTAGCAATTCGTTGCTTCTTTTCCCCCCTTGCATCACAATCGGCATGCCTCTTCCTTGTCTTTGGATGCACTAATTTGAACCCCCACTCACTTTCTCCGCAAGAATAAAGACAACGACAAGGAACCTGCACCGGTATCCTACAACATGATTGATCAATGTTAGGCCTTTGATCAATTGAACATGATACTAGTTAGATGATTGAATGCAAAAATCTAATAATATAATGTATGTGAAACAAAAACCTAAATTATATAGTGCACAATACCTTTCATTTTGAGATGTTGTAGCCATGATTGTAGAACACAAGTGATATGATGTAAGTATTGTCACGTAAATGAAGATGAAATTCAAAATTATAATGGAATATGTGTATATAGTTTGAATCTTGAATGAATCTATCTTAATAAAAATAAATTATAAAGCATGGTTGTTATCAATGTATAATAAACTTTATATGACAATTATAAGGTAGCGTTTTACTTTTTATTTTTAGTTCTTTTAATTTTAGCTTTCAATTTTTAGCCTTGATTTCAAACTGTGACTTTGGTTAGTAGAATTGGTTTTTGATTTGTAATTTTTAATTGAGTCTTGTTTGTAAAGTCGTTTTTTCTATTTGAGGTAATTTTGTTTTAGTAATTTTTGATATCCTATCTAGAACCTTTTTTTATCCTAGTACATTTTATTCTAATGAGAATTATTGAAAACCAAAATGACCAAACTACCATTTTAATATGGTCATTATATGTTTTGCACCCCTAAACGACAAACATTTTTGGAGGCTCAAAGTGGTTTCAAAACACTTGTCCTCAAAGGAAGGTCCTTGTGGCAAAGTCAAAATTTTCATAAATATTTATTTCATAACATATTCAATTGCAAAATCCTTTAATAAACTTGTTCAAATACATTGTCTCTAAAAGTTAGAATGATTGTGTTCAACAATTGCATCTTCAATGTGCAGGAACTTCAAAATGTAGGTTTATTTAGCCCTTTTAGAGTTCTAGCTAGATGGTGAAGTGTTGCCATCCAATATTGTCAACAAAAAACACATATAACTTAAGAACTTGTACATTTGAGTCAAATATGTTGAAAAAGAATTGGAAACTCATGTAATAATTTTCAAACCAAAAAAACTCAATCATTTACAAATTTTTAAAAAGTTGATTGAAAGACAACTAAAATGGAAGAGGAAGTTGTTATTGAATGACAGACAACTTAAATGCTAATAACTTTTAAAAGAATTGGAGAGTTCTTTATTCCAATAGTAAAAATGTTCTAGTAAGCCATTTGAATATTTGGTTTTCATCATACTACTAAAATCATTTGACCCTCTGTAATATCACAAATGCTATCATTAATACGAGTGGCTCAAACTCGCTATGCTACGCATTCATTGTCTCACCAATTTTTAAAATTTTGATATATTTGAATAGAATGCACAATAATGATTTCAATAAGTCTTTAAAATGATTATTTCAAATATTCGGTAAAAGTATTTTCAATCATGCAAATAAATGCGTAGCAAAGCAAGCACCAACCACTAGTACTATTATAAAATCTTAAAAAGAAAGAGAAGAATACAACTTTATATGTTTTTTTAATACCTTTTTAGTCCATAAAAATAAAAGTCTTCATAACTATTACATTGCTCCAGAAAAATATAGTAGTTCAATTATTTTCCAAGTAGACATCACTCTAGCTATACAATTTTTATTAAGTGATATTTTCTTAAGAAAAACTTCTTAAATTTGGCATGTAAACAATATAAGTAGTGTGGCATAGAATTGTTTAAGAAAAACCAAATTTTATTCTTGAAATTACATTTAAAAAAAAGTCAAACTATGCTAGTTATGAAAGTAGTTATGTTTGGGTGAATTCAAGAGAAATTATTTTCTTCTAACTTCAAGTCCTATATTCTTGCAAATTGTAAAATCAAGATTGTTGAAATTATCTTAGATATGGGTGATTGCAAGAAACAATTGTCCTATTTGTAGTCCCCTTCGTCTTGGACAAGTGGATTTAGGCTGTAACTTTTGCATCGTATGTCCGTTCTCAATGAAATTTAAAGTGAAGGTACACATAAAAGTTTTTAAAACTTCCATATTTCCATATTTTTTAAGGTTTCAAAGTGAATTTACTATTTTAAAACGTCCCCCAATTGAGTGTCTACCTTAGCCATTTTAGGGGGTTTTAGTTGTATTTCTGACCCAAAAGTTTGAATTTGAGTGTGAAAATTGAAAGACAAGGAGTTATACTAGAGTTATAGAAGCCTATAAATTGATTTTTTGAAAATAGTAAATTTTCACTTTCCACATATGCTCAAACTGCACTACCTATGTCCACATGCGAAGAACACAATTTTTATTTTCCTAAAATGGAAAAGAGTAAAAAAAGAGTAAGAAAATAAGGTCGTTTTTTATAACTATTTAATTTATTTTAATATTTTTTAAAAATAATGACAACAATATCTATTTTCTTCTATAACCCCAAGCTTCTTTTTTAAGCATAACTTTTAGAGATAAATTTTTTTAGACTTGAATTTTCACACACACAATTTTTTTAATTCTTTACAAATTATCCATATTTTAATTCTTTAAAAAAATTATTTCAAAAGACCTTAGTACTCCATTACTAAGGCTATTTTGGCTAGAAAACGACAAGTGTTTCTTGTAATTTCCCATATTCAAAATATAGGTTTGTAACTTTTAATTGTTTGGGTTTCAAATCCAAAAAATAATTTATAGCTCAAGAAATCATGTATTGCTATTGCATTATCAATTTACTATACTTAATTGCACTCCACGGTAATTTATTGCCATACAGACATCATAGTTTCTCCTAAATTTTTTTTATGAGTGAACATATGATTACGTATTTATAAACATCCATTTCTATCATTTTTGTATAAATTAAAAAATTCACCTAGAAAAGGGTCTGAGTTCTCTAATTTTGTTTTGCAAGCATGAAACCAAAAATTTCCACTTCGACATTATAGTCTTTCAATTTCTGCGGTGAAAGAGGTTCAGTTATTTTACACTTTAGTATATGGTAGAACAATTTATCTCACATTTTCATAATAGAAATTTTGATAAAGCTAAATTTTTTATTTTATAAATTGCGGTTTGATAATGTGTCTTTGGAAAATCCCTCTACTCTTCTAGCATTTCAAGGTTGAATGCAAATTCTAGCATAGATGCTAGAAAGCAAATTTGCTTGACATTTTCAAATGTCTTCATAATTTTTCATACAAATTTTGTTTTTAAAGGCTTAAAGAGCACCCGTGAATTTTGTTTCTCAAGATGATGTTAATCTATTAGCTATTATTGGTTCAACCGTATCTTTTGAATATTGTAGTCTTATATAGAAAGGAATTCATAAATTCTACATTGAATATAGTTTCCATATTTTGAAAAGGATATGAAGCTGTCATCTTCAAATTATTCCATAACCATCCAAAACTCATGACAATCAATAAATTTCTATATCCCCCATAATTATACCTTAACCCTTTATTGAAATTTTATGGATTTGATCATAGTTACACATGACAGTAAAATGTTGATAAGTTTTATCAATAAAAAAATTAAAGTATACAAAATCAAAAAGAACATATTAGATTGGACATGGGAAGAAAACATACAACAACATCACTTATAGATTTAAAGTTCGTAATGTTTGATCATAAAGATGTGAAAACTATGAATGTCATATGAAGTTTTTCAATTGTCTTTCACATGTCAAATCTATAAAACTAGTCACCTAAAAAATATGAGGTCAAAGGGCATATTATGTAAAACCCTATCAATGTATGACTTTTGAAAAGTTATTGTAAAATTTCAATAAACGAAATTCTAGTAGAATCTTTTTTCCAACAAAAATCCGTTGTATGTGAAGGTTTGAAGTGGAAGAAATCAGAATTTGCAATAGCCACCCTTGCACATAATGAATCACACAAAAATCATAATTATTTATTTACAAAATCAAAGAAGTGAACTTCAAAAAGATTTAAACAAATTCAAACTATTACAAGTGGCAACTTTGTCAGGTTTTATTTAAATTGTACATATTATTAATACCATTGATTCAATGTATAAAAAATTTGTTATCAAAATTCAGTGATTACATTTTTTGTTTTTAAAATTATATACAAGTGTGGTTATTGCAAATCTTGATTTTTTCATGTTTGATGTTCTTTGATTTGAGCATTTTTTTAATTTAGTAGATCTTGGAGAACAAGTTACATTTATTTATTTATTTTGGTATAGTACATTTTTTGGAGCCACATATTGATTTTGGTTTTGTACATCATGCCGTTGAGCCTTATATTTTCTTAGTGATGAATTTCTGAGATTTGACAAGTGAAAAAAGAAGTCACAAATTCTTAGAAGCCAAACGGTTTGAACCACATACTAATTATTAAACATTGTAGTCTTCGAATCCATGACTTTCTATTGTGGTATTTTATTCTCCTATGTAGTCCCAAATCTTTCGAGCTTGAATTTGTATTGTTATAGTTAACCTCGAACCATCCAAAGCATTAGAATCTTGGATTTTGCAAATTTATCTCGGTTAAATAAATCATAGCGAAGTTACTATTTTGAGTAATTTATATTTTGGAAAGTTCTTCTTGAAGTCTAATTTCAAAATAAATGATAGTGATATATAAGATTTTTTGCAAGTGTACCGATTGCAATATGGACTTTTCGTAGTGTTGAGAATTCTTGGAGATGAGCCTAATATGCACTACATGTTAAAGGAAAAATCACATTCAAAGTTCATTAAAAAAATTATAGAGTAGTTTTGAAGAAGCCATACATCAATTGGAGTCATGCATGTTAGGCCATTTAGCCCCTATTCCATTTCTTGAAAGATTATTGTTTTAAAGGGAAAAAAATTTGAAATTCAGTTTTTAGATTTGTGTGTGTAAAGTTTTGAATCATTTTATTTTGATGAATGAGATGAAAGTAATGAATAATGAACATAGATGAAAAACAATTTGAGTGTAGATTGTTTATTACAACATGAAACCATAGGAATTGGCATTTTTCAATTTCAAAATTAAATTCTTAATCATATAGTACTTTGAGTCATTCTCTACTTTTTTATACTTACTAATTTTTTTGAATATGTTGTGCAAGTCAATGTGGTGTAAAATTTTTAAAGCATGTAGATAACTTGCCTTAAGAATGAATTTAAATAGAAACCACCATATTGGACATTTTCCCATAAAAAATGTGATATTGTGAAGTGTAACAATCTGGTTTTAATAAGGTTGACAAAATGAATTTTGTAAATTCAAACACTAACATTTCAAGTGCTGTTTATATAGTAAAAATACCGAAACTTTTTTTGCATTTTTTCAAACCAACTTACGACAAGATCCTATAGTTATAATTTTAAAAGAAAAAATTCTAAAATGTGGTACCTGTACTAACTTAAATTATAACTCCATACTTTCACATGACTTATAGTGATATAGAAAGACCTTTGGCATGAAGGGACTCTATGACCAATGCATTTTAACTTCAACAATTCATATATAATTCATGAATATTGCAAAAAATATGAAATACGGTGAAGATGCCAAAAATTTACAAAAAAATTGCTTATAGGACTTTAGCTTCCCCAAAAGGCAATCGGCTCTTAACCCCTTAACGTCACAGCGGACGTTTTTCATACCCTCCTGAAATGCTGTAACTTCAAAGTGTTGTAACTTTTGCATCCATGGTCTAAATTTGATAAAATTTGTTGGGGAAGTTGCGCCTTGTCTTTTAGTTTGTGTGGTAAAAATTTCAGATCAATCCACAACAGAATGAGTTTTTAGTAGCCAATTAAAGTTTGCAGGTTCTAATTGAGTTCACAAACTCTATTTTAGGGCTGCAACTTCGGGGGCTTGTATCTCTTTCATCCAAGGTCCAAATTCAATAAAATTTGTTGGGTTTTCTTCTCCTTGAAGTTAAGTTACTGTGGTAAAAATTTAATGTCAATCCAAGTTGTTTTGAATTTTTGGGAGCAATTCGAAGTTCAAATTCCTACCTTTTTTGGAGAACAATAAACTTTGGCGACTTGTATCTTCTTCATACAAAGTCCATTTTCAATCATTTTTATTGGAAAAGTTGCGCATAATAGTGTAGTTTGTGTGGCTAAAATTTTATGTCAATCAAAGAAGTTATGAGTGACTGAGAAGCATTCTAGTAGAAGGAGTTTCAGCCATAGATGTGTTTTTTGCAGTTTTTCTTGCTCTTTTCAAGGTATTTCAAAACCATTCTGTAACCACAATGAGTCAATTCAATGAATTTTTTTTTACCAATGTGTTTGTTTACTAATTTTGAATCATTCTATAGTATAAAGTTTTTTCATTTGAGTAGGTTTAGAAATCAAATTTCACCTCCACATGTGTTTTAATGGAAATTTCAGCATTCATTTTGAGCACTAAAACATTATAATCTTTAAATCTATGCAGTCAAATGACTCCAAAATTTGATACACATCATCTACAACATGTTTACTAAAAGATTGTATGGTTAAGATCTTAATAACTAAGTGACATTTCAATCTATGACTCTTCAAATGGAATGACGCTTTAGAATGTATTTGGACTTCAGTCCTTTAGGGGTTAAATGGTCGCTTGAAGCCCAACTTCAAGTTGAAAAGACCCCAAACCACAAATGCTCACACCCGCTGTTACTTTGCGCAGGCTTCAAATGGTGTGCCGCCAGCTAACGGGGCTCATCCGCCACCCAACCAGATGGATCGGACCCCGCCACCCAACCAGATGCAGCGGAACCCAAGTTGCAAAAAGCTCGTAGCTCATTCCTACTCGGAATTTCCACTCAATTCCAAGTATCTTACCACTGCATGCCATATTCCACACATGAATGTGGCTCATGTATGAAAAACATCTAAAATGCTGTTGTGAATGATTGCACAACTACTGCATTTCAGCAAATTTCTGTCAAAAAATGACCAAATCAACGCGACCGAATCGACTGAAATTGCTGAAATTTCTAGTAGTGCCAACATGCACGTCAAATACAAAAATACAAAAAAAATAATAGTAGGCTACAATGTTTGTGATAACCAAAACTGTTTATAAAATTCATGCATTGCAAAGTACAATAACAATACAATGAATCTATACTTCCAAAATACGCCCACTTTCTCATAGGTTATCTAAGACAATCCTTTGGCTTCTCGTCCATCTTTCTTCCAATTGCTACAATTCTTTTCAACTCTTAAAGACCCGAGATCTACCATCGATGCAACTCTATAACCTCAATTATTCAAACAACTTACCTACGAACTTCTTGGGCACCTGGATCTGTTGCATTAGCATCTCAAATGACAACATCATCATCCTTAGGTGCCTCGTCATGGGCATCTTCGTTGCTATCATATTCATCTTCTGCTTTACCACTATCTATGGTCCAATGTCCTTCAACTTCCAAGTTTTCATTTCGAAGTTCTACAGTAGTTTGACCTTGACTACGTTTGCGCTTCAACCTCTTATGTCATTGTGCGTGGGGATCTTCTGCATCTAAATTTATAGTGGGCCCACCTGGAATTGTAATTGTTGGAACAACAAATGCCGGGGTTGACCCACTAGGTCCTGGTACGTATGTACTTAGGAACGGTTCTACCACCCTATTTGGATCTCTTGCCCCAATTTCGAGAAGTGGACGATTAGTAGGCCTTGATGATGATGCTTCTCCAATTTGTTGACCTTCTGTTCATCCACGTCTTGTAGTCCCTCCACGGCCTCCAGCCCTTCCATGGCCTTGTTGATATTGCCCTACTTCATGACGAACGGGGGGCCGAGGAGCTATAGGTGGTCTACCCCCAGTAGTACCACGTGAAATGCTTTGAGGAGTCAAATGAACATTCCCCACTGAGCCTAACCCTTTTTGAGAAGGTCTTCGGATGGCATTGGAAATTGTTATTGAAGATGGGTCTACGGAATGTGGCGTTTGTATACCTTGGTCTGAAATAGCAGGATGGCCCACAATTAGAGCAGGTACACGGGCAAGATCTTTTGTAGGGTCCACAAATGCAAAAACATCATCAGGGTCCACACACTCTGGATCAAAAGGCCTTCTCACATTACCATCCGGTTGATTTCTTGCAATAGGGCGTGCCACTCTTGCATTTCCAACGTTTCTATCATGGTATCCTTGAATAGTTCTAATGTTACGAGTTGATGGCCTCACTTTCGTAAGCCTTGTATTGCCATCTCGATTGTGAGAAGATCCTCCACAATTTGGATTTGCATTCCTCCCCCTATTTCCGTCGCCATCTTCATTTCCACCACCATTTCCATTTCCACTGCCATTTCCTGGAGGAAGGTTGTCATCATCGTTGTTGTTGTTATGGGAAATACCATCATTGACGTTATCGTCATTTGGATTGTCAGTCTCTAAAGAAGACGACAAAGCTTGGACTTCAGCATTCCCTTCATTTTGAGGAAGTGGAGGTGAAGGATGGCGACGTGGATTGGATGGAATGGATGGACCCCAATGACCATGAAGGAGTTCCTCCTCTCCATCGTCATCATCTCCATAGTAGTTCCTCGCTTCGTCGAGGTGATCAGCTCCTCGCCTCCAAAGATCTGGGTTTGTCGGATACTCTTGAGGATTTAGATTGGCTTCTCCATCAACCTCTTCTTCTTCCTCTGCTTGCATTGCGTCAAATTCCCGATTGCGTTCATTCACCGGGATTGGACCAAGGGCATCTGGATCGGAATCCTCCGAGTATATATTTGCATCATACCAACGAACTGAATCGGCTCCTGGTCGCTGCTGAAGTACACGGCTATTGGTATAAATATATACCAATGACTCTACCTTTTGGGGGGCTAATCGATTTCGGACCTTATTGTAAACAAATGAATAGTTACTCCAATTCCTTTCACAAGAGCTTGCGGAACATGTGAGGGATAAAAGATGCACGACAATTTTAGAAAGAGCCCGATCTCCAACCCTGTGCCACCATTGGTGGGGAAGCATTTGTGTCACACGGATGTTGGGTGTCTTAACTACACTGTACGGTCCAGTACCCTCCTCAAATTGTGTTAATTCCGCCAGCACATCATCGAAATCCACACCCACTGAATCTGTCATCTTACGGATGACTTTGTACAATGCACGTAGGGCAATTCCATCCACCCTGAGCACCACATTATCCAAGAGGTATGGATTCAAAAGGGCCGCAACGTAGTGTGTATCTTCAAAAGCCATCTCTTACCTTTCATTGAAAGATTCTTCCAAAGTGACTGCTATGTCATCATGTAAGCTGAAAGGTGGTTCTCTTAAAGAATACACGTGCCCTCGCAAATTGTGCATTACGAGCCACGCTCAACCCATGGCTGGTTCTCATCCATCAAACACACGCAAAGCCTTCAATACATCTTCAGTCATGTACATATAATTCACACATCGTTGCCAGAAGGCCACATCTTGAATGGTGTTTCTGACATTACGTGCAGCAGTAGCTGACTGCGGGCCATTTTATTCGTTCCGTAAGGTATCAAAATAATTTAGAATACACAAGTAGTTATTCAACTGCTCCAAGACTGCTCTGAGTCTCATCAAGCACTGCAACATGAGGAAATTACAAGCAAAGCGGGTTTCAGTAAGCACTATGAGTTGTAGATTCGGACTCAACTCATGGAAAATCGACATGGTCGCATGATGGTTTCGAATGTATTGGCACAATCTTTTTGCCCTGACAATCAAATCGGCAAATTCCTGGATTTTGGCCCAATCTTCCAATATGAGATCCAATGCATGTGCCATGCAGCCTTGCACAAAAATGTGCGGGTATGTTCGAGTGATGTCTTGCAATGCCCCAAGTATGTTTGCTGCATTATCTGTGCACACTTGTGTCATATATTTGGAACCCACCTTCTCAATGTACACTTTCATTTGGTCCGCTATGTAGCACATGGTTTTCTTTTGTGAGGTAGTATCAATCGACTCCAAAAATACATCACCTGTAGGACATGGCATCATTACATTCATGAGAGGCCTCCGATTGACATCATCCCAACCATCGCTGCATATCATCACTCCATAGTGCTTCATAGCAAAACCAACCTTCTCTTCAATCTGCTTCTCGATTTGCAACCTCCTCGGTTCAATTAAATTAGTCCTGAACTGATGGTAAGGAGGTGGACTATATTCAAACCTCGCCAATGAAGTTGCCCTCACAGCCTCAAAGAAGGCTGGATGCCTTGCCACATTAATGGCACATTCGCTTCATAGAAAAAACTTGCCCACTTCTCATCCAACTCCTTCCTCTTTGCAATGTTGAATATGTCCACCATGCGCTATTAACGTAATGATCCAGATCTCGTAGAATTTGATGCAGCAAGGCTATTGGACGTTTGTAGGGTTTCATTTCCTTCTGAAACGTTTACCCCTTCTTCCGCTCTCCCACCATTGACCCCACCCGTCACCTCATTTTCTATGGCTTCACTTGAACTTGCAAGTGAAGTTGTTCTAGATGGTGCACTTTGAATTGGTTCTCCTTCATACATGTCCCTAGGATCCATTCATAGCGGGACAAAACCTGCACAATTGGCAAATCTATGGTGCACTGCATGAGGCATACTTCGACAAATTGACCTCTCCGATTTTGAGCCATATCCGAAATGTGCAAAAGCACGCTCACGTTTGTAACTGAAGGTCCCAACATAAAAAACACAAGTCACCTTCGTCCCATTCTCCACAAAGTTTAGCCACGGTTCCCATTCCTTGGTCTGCTTCCTTTGACTTGCCATTGCGTTCAGCCGTTCACAAATAATTTCAAATGTCTTCTTCCTCCTTTGTATTGAAGTCACTAGAAGAAACCAAAGTTTTTGATGTCTAAGGGAACGGATTTTAGGTGACGTTGAAGAAAACAACCCATGTTTTTCTGACAACAATTATCTCCATTGATGTTCTACTAGACATCATTATTGACATAAAAAATATAGGTTGTTTTTTTCAACATCACCTAAAATCCGTTCCCTTTGACGTCAATTGTTTTTTTGAATGTCACCTAAAACAAGGTTTTCTTAAAGTGAGTTAAAAAGACCAAAGATATACCGAACAAAGTATCAGTAACAGTAGTTAGCGCTAATCCACTACTTGAACTGATTTTGACATCACCTCAGCAGCAAACTAGGACCATCTGCCACCCAAGTAGACTCACAAGGAGCTCAAAATGAATTGAAGTCCAAGAGATAGAGGTCAGGTGACAAATGTAGGGAATGCTCGGTCTTCCTTTTCTATATATATTTAGGGAATGCAGGGGCATGGACTTCATCGTTGTGCGTGCCAGTAGGGCCCGGATGCACAATCTGAGAATTTGTGAAGGACGTTCACAACGCACACCTAAATTCCTGGCATCAAGGTGGGTACAGGAAGGTAGGGCGCGGACTTCAAGGCGTGGACGTCATCATAGGGCGTGGACTTCAGGGCGTGGACTCCAGAACAGGGCACGGACTCCAGGGCACGGACTCTAGGACGCGGACTTTAGAACAGGGCGCGGACTCCAAGGCATGAGAAATGGAGGTACGCACATGGAGATGCACTGAAAAGTAGGTTGACCTCCGGTATGGGATCCTTCCTTCTTCCTATTTAATGGTCTTGGAAAATGGTGTCCCTCCTTTTCATGGAGAAAGGGAAACATTAAATGTTGACACACCTTGTTTTAGATTCCTCATACTTGTGGGGAGAGAAGTTGACAAAATTAAACATATGTTTTCGCTGAATGGGCTGTGTCAAGGCGTGGATGCAGGATGCAGACTCCTGAGCGAACAATTCACAGAGGCGGAGGAACTTGAGAGAGTGCAACTGAATCACAGACTCCATAGCGTGGACTTCAAGTCAGGGCGCAGACTTGAAGTCAGGGTGTGGACTCCAGGGCGTGAACTTGAAGTCAGGGCGCGGACTCCAGGGCGTGGACTTTAAGTCAGGGCGTGGACTTTAAGTCAAGGCGCGGACTTCAAGTTAGGGCGCGGACTTTAGAGCGCGGACTTCAAGTTAGGGTGCGGACTCTAGGGCACGGACTTGAAGTCATGGTGCGGACTCCAAGGCATGGACTTGAAATCATGGCGCAGACTCCAGGGCATAGACATGGTCATCCAACAGAAGAGGCATGACTTTGAAATGCGCTTGGGCTTGACATCCTTCAATCCGTCCTATTCTTGGAGCGGGTGAACCATTAATTTCAGCCTCAACATCTTGTTTTGGACTCCGACAAGTCAATGAAAGCAAGAGACCAAATTAAGAGCTCCATAGACTAAGATTTGGAAGAAACTTCATGGAAGAGCATGTCCCATCGTTGTGGTGGAAAATGTTTCTCCTTACTTCTTCTAACACTTCAAACTACTTTGAACCAACATATACTTTAGGGTGTAAAACAAAGACTCTAAATTCTTTGATTTAGGAAATGGTTAGGACACTTTGAAGAAATGTTTTGGAAATGTTTTGGAAATGTAGTGTATTAGATAAAAGGGTAAAAGCGCATTGTGTTTAAAATGAAAGAAATAGTAGGGAGTTATCCAAAATTCTAGGCCTTCGATACGCCACTTGAATTTTTAATTCCATCATTCCCTTTCCTAATTTTCTAGGCTTCATTCCTTAAACTCTTCCATCTTAAGTCAATGCCATTTTTTATTTGTTCCATCATTCCCTTTCCTTTTTTTTCCATGAATTAGCAAAGGTCTCCCATCCGAACTCTATGCCATTCTTCTTGGGGTGGATCATTCCCTCTCTTTTTTCTATAGATGCTTCATTCCTAAAACTCTCCCATGGAAACTTATACTTAATTTTTTTTCTTATGGTTGAATAATTCTTTTTTCTATTTTGTTCCTAAAACTCTCCCATCCCAATTCATAGTTCATCTTTTTTTGTTGAATCATTCCCTTCTCTATTTTGTTTTTGCTTATTTCTTAAAATTCTCCCATCCCATTGATCCCAATTCCAAAATTCCCAACTCAAAGCCCTTATTTTATTTTTTCTTATTTCCTGAAGTTCTCTTGAAGCCATTAATTTATTTTTGCTTATTTTCCAAAGTTCTTCCACCCCAACTCAAAGCCATTATTTTTTTGTTCCATTATTCTCTTTCCTTTTTTTGTTTTTGCTTCATTCCTAAAACTCTTTCATCCCACCTCAAGGCCATTAATTTTTTTTGTAAATCATTCATTTTTTTTTGTAAATCATTGATTAGCGAAATAGATCCATCTCAATCCAAGGCCATTTAATTTTTGTATTCCCTAAACCCATTCTTTATTTTTGGGCCTTGATTTGCAAGATTATTCTATCCCAACCGAATGCCATTCATTTTCTTGTATACCATTCCTTCCCAATTTTTGGCTTTTATCCATCATTCCTTTGCCAATTTTACAATTAAATACGTACCTATTTGACTATTTTCATCCCATTTTTTTTGGGTTCCATCATTCTTTATTTCCTTTGCATATATATATATATATATATATATATATATATATATATATATATTTCCATTAACAACATTTCAAAAGCGTTTTTTCCTAGTAAATGACATTTGTGGTCCTTTTCTAATTTTATTCATTGATTTGTGTTTGGGAATGAATTGTACTTCAATTCAATGACATTTAATTTCATGGTATAAATAATTTTAATATGTATGAAGTAGACAAGTCGTTCCAAATTGAGTACGTGCAAAAAATGAACGAAGTCACTTTGGGCAAAACCATTCAAAACAAAATCATATATATTTCATATGCATAGTGTAATACAAAGTAGGAAAGTATATAAGCCTATATAATGCTAGGAAAGTAAGTCTTTTAAGAAAACCTAAGTTCACTAGCTAAAACACTCTAAACTGTACTTAGTTCATGTTCATTGGACTGCTTGTATTGTCACTTGGTCTAGCCTCATTATCATGTGTCTCGGCGCGGACTGGAAGGGCTTCATTTGAGCCCAAACAAAGTCTACGAACTGCGGATCGGGTTCTCCTTGCTGATCCGTCTTCCTCTAATATAGCCCTCAATATTTATGATTGTTTGAGGCTCTCAAGACATTGCAGAGTTCCTGGGCTATGTTGTTCCATCAAATAGTCCATCCCTTCATCTCGAAAGGTTTCTCTCTACTTTGACTCTGATAGTAGTGCAAGTTTAGCTGGGTTTGGCATGTCAATGTCTCCCCCGATACGCATGCCTTGGTCATCAGTAATGCAACGTCCATCAACGCCCCACAACCATCTACGAGGATGAGGGTCAAATTGAAAGTATTGTCCAACCTCATTCCAATGCCCATTGAAGCATTAGAAAAAGAAATTCCGTCGTCCTTGGCTGAAGTTGTCCTTTAGTGGAACCAAGTGGTGGCACACCTCGACAATTTTAGATGGATCTGTTTCCCAACCCCATTCGGTATAAAGGTGTTGTTTGCCCAACGAATGGATGTTCAGTTTCCAGCTCCATACCAAGTCTGTTCCCTATTTCGACGAATGATCAGGCGCATTTTCTTCATTATATTCCCAATGCGGTGGCATGTAGGAAACTAATCCAAACAACTCATACAAGCGCTCATGGAAAGGAGCCTTACACAATGAACAACGTTGACGAACAATCATCGAGCTAATTAGGTAGAATGGATGGTACAAATGTTCGTATGTGCCTAGGTGCATTCCACCTTCCGGGCCAAATGGATTAAGGCAAATGGGACATGTAGTTCCATCATGCACGAAAGTTGAAGGGTTTGGCCACAGTAGTAATGGATTGCCCTGATGGTCGACGGCAGTGCCAACTTGATTCTTGAAATCCCAACCATGTTTGGACCAATCAATGGTTGTTGGTTGACCAGTACTGTCGATGGTCGCCATTTCATCCATGTTGAAATGATCATCCACTAGAGCCCACGATGTCAATCCAAAAACCCTCTCTTGATTGTGTGCACCGTAATTGTGGTTAATTTTTTTGAATTCTTCCACCATTTGCTTAGTCCTGTCGACACTGAAGACGCATGCAATCTTCCATTGATAATACTGTTCCATCAACGCATGCAATTGATTTTTCAATCTCAAATTCTTTGCAAGCGCGTCCGTCAGTTGGGTGCTTTGGTCAACAAACATTGCTGCAACTTCATTTGTGGGTAATTCTCTGAAGGACAATGAATCATCTTGAGTATTCATTGTTGCACCAACTTCTGCATGTTCTAATGGAATTTGAGAAGTATTCAAAGGCCCTTGTGCTTCCCCTCGTAGATCTTGACCAACATTGGCCATTGTTGCTGCCTGGAGAGCGTATCGAAGTGCCTCCATGTCACGTTGTTGTTGATTGATGATGTTGTCCTTCTCTTGGATTTTTTCCCTCAATTTGTTAACATCATTATACAAAGAACGCAATTCCACATTCTTGTCATTCACTTCGGTCAACAAACTTTGGATTCGGTTTGCAGCAGCTGTAACATGGACAACTCCTACTACTGGTTCGTCCGTAGGTGGCACCTATTCCTCCACAACATTTTCAGGTAAAACCTTAGCAGTTGCACGCGCAACCCTTTTCTTTTTAGCATGTTGTTGTTGTATTCTATGGCTGACTGGAATTACCACACGAGATCCATCAGAGTCACTGTCCGTAGATGAGTCCGGAGTCTCATATGTTGGTAGTGGTTGAACTTGTGTAGTTGTTTTCCCTAGACCACCTTCCGGGGATCTTTTTACCCCCTTTGGAATGAATCCATTTGTTGGGGTAGGAATATTGACATCTTTTCTTATTGTCTTCAAAGTTGACCAATCCACTCTCTTGTTCAACTTCACCTCTGCATGGACCCCTCGTACAATGAAAAGATGCACTTCATTGTGCGGGACAGTCACGACATCATACAACACTTGGACCACCTCAATGCATCGGGTCGTGAACTCCTCATCAAGGCAATGTTTCAAATTTGCCTTGTGGAAGCGTTTGTGGAAGTTGTGGCGCTCTTCTGGGAAGACCTTGTCAATATGACACCACTCAATGTAATTGGCATAGTCATCAAAGGTCCATGGATCAGGCACGTCCTCCCACCCCTTGAATGCAAGCTTGGCAGGGTTACGTAGAACATGCAGTCGCTTACGATGTTTATTTCCTGGTCGAAGTCGGGTCTTGTCTCGTTTCTCCTTGGTCATTCTTGGTGGCGTAGCCATTTTTGCAGAAAAAATTGAAAACCTCCCACGTGGCAATCAAGAGGACCCCGCACAATGCTCACAACCAACTCAACGAAGAGATGGAAGGCTGAAAGTATGTAGGGCAGGGACGAATGGGATAGGGATGGCTTTATATAGCGGGAGGTGGGGGACGCCAGGGCGCGGACGTCAAACCAGGGCGTGGACGCCATTGATGTGGGGGCACGGACGTGAAGTCAGGGCGTGGACGCCACGTGCCAAGGCGCAGACGTCATCGCGGTTGGGGCGCGGACGTGTGGGAACGGGACGGAAACATGAAATGATGGGGTGGGGACGTGAAGAGATGGGGCGTGGACGTGAAGGAGGGGGACTATATAAAGCGAGTCCCCGCCCTCATTTTTTTGCCAAGTCTGCATCCTATGCCTCACACACTAGTTCTAATGGCCTATGCGAATGAGTTTGGTGGGTGGTGGGCTTGGCCCGCATATGTGACCCGGTTTTTTTAAATTTTTTTTGAACTTCCAGCAAAGGGGAGAGATACGAAGGTCCATCGTATAAAATATTCTTCATTATTATAGGGGAAGGGAGTGGATTGGCGAAGAAACGTCCCATGTTCATAGATTTGGATGACGTCGGTGAGATGGTAATTCCATCCACGAATACATTGGTGGCCTCAAGTTCATCGAATCCTTCCTCATCGGGCCAAAAGAAGCGCAAGAAAGCACCCAATCCCCATATGCCTCCACACGAATTCATAGTTGAAGGGAGAGCAATAGTTGTGGTGTTCTACACTCGTCGAAGTACAACTATATTGACTAGGGAATATGTAGCGTACAACGAAGAAGGATATCACAAACTGACGAGGGACCTGCGAAGGGAGATGGAGTCCAAATTTGAATCATCAGAGAAATTCAACAATTTCTCTGATTATTGGTTGCACCAAGACTAGTTGAATAAACAGGTGGTTGCCTTCACAACCAATATAGTGTCAAATTAGTGTTACCACACGAGGAAAAAAGAAGATGGTAGCGATTGGGACACACAAAATAAAGAGGTGGTTGCAAAGTTGAAAATCATTCAAAACTTCGCTCAACAATTTTCTTCATCGCATAAGAAAAAAACAAGCACCATGGAAAGCAACAATTGAAGACACCATAACGGCTCATTGTATGAGTGGAACATTCAAGTGGCTTGAAAGTATAGTGAAAGTCATCCCCATGCCGGACCATAGTGCGGTTGGTTAATATGGGACCGTGAAGAAGGTGATGCTTACAAAACTTGAGAGCATTCCTAGTTGGATTTTTTTGCTGGGAAGAGCTTGAAAACCACAAATGAAAAGGAGAAGCGCCAAAGAATCATCAATGAGGCGGGAGGGTGTTAAGTGATACATCTTGGCATCATTTGAATTGCGTACATCCACCCTAAAACAATGGAAGGCTATACCCTATGGTAGAATGGAGGATCTCTAATTTCTTTCTTATCCAAGTACAATTCGAAAGTAAATGAATCAGTGGATGTGGATGACATTGAGCGTGAACAAGGTACGCTACTGACAAAAGAAGAGCTTGCATGGGTTGCAACTTACCGAAGGAACCGAGTGAACTTGGCACTCTCCTTGCTTGTCATTGTGGGAAAATGCCACGATGCACAGTACATGCACAACAACATAACTCCATCCAATGTTTTGCTCCATTTTGATGATTGGAAAGAGCACAGGGTGTACATAGGGATATGTGATTGGGGACTTTCGAGCCAAGTTGTAGAGAAGGAGCCATCAAGGTATGGCTTTCCTAGCATGGAGACCCTAGCGAAGGAAAAGAAAAAGCGAAAGTTTGCAGCCCCTGAGTTGTTTTATGTATATGGAGAGCAGGGTTCAGCTAATTCAATTGAGGCCATGCAGAAAACGCATTTGTACTCCATGGCAGCTGATGCATATGCGGCGGGATGGATAGCAGCTATAATTTGGCAAGAGGAGTAGGACCCCAAATACTTTACAACGAAGAATCCAAAGCAATATGTGAACCTCAGGATCAAATTGAGAAGCCTCATGAAAGATGATGTGAGTGAAAGGGCGATAGTGCAAGATGTTTTGGACACATTGAAGAAGGCCCCCCACTGTTGGACTATGCCAGATTGTTGTTATCGTACATAATATTTAGTTTTTTTAATTTTTGTAGTTTACCATATAGTTCAGGTATAGAAGATAAACCATCCTCATAGAGGACCATGTGTACATACTTGGCAATTGCAAAACATCTCAAATATATATAAAATTGAATGTATTTTCTATTCAAAATGTCATAATATATTAATATGCCATATCATTGTTCTTTCTCATTGCATTTTTATTTTTTATGAATTCTATGAGTTGATGGTAAAACCTCTACAAAAACAGTGAATGTAGTAGTTTGGTATAAAAATACATACATTGTATTTTTTCAATAGGTCTATGTTTTGTTTTTTGTTTTTTTAACAAATGGAAAAAACAATGCATTAAAAAAACAGGTCTATGTTCTAGAAGTTAATGAAGCCCCCCCCCTCCAAAAGAAAGTAATTGATCCACCAAAAAAAAGAATGACATTGAAGTAGATTGGAATAATTTTAGTAATGAAAAAAATAAATAAAAGGACAAAGAATGATGGAACAAAAAATAAGAATAATGGCTTTGAGTTCAAATGGAATAACTTTAGTGAATTAGAAAAATAAAATAGGGAAGGGAAAGATTGAACAAATAAAGCAGAACTATGAATTAGAATAAAATAGTCTTCCTAATTAATGAACCAAAACAAAATAGAAATTGGAATGTTAGAACATGAAAATTGTCCATTTCTTTCAAAAAAAAATGTTCAAAAAGAAAAGAATAACTATGAGTTGGGATGGGAGAGTTTTAGGAATGAAGCAAAAAAAAAAAGAGAGAATGATCTGAACCGAAAAGAATGGCATAGAGTTGGGATGGGAAGAGCTTTGTTCATTAATGGAAAAAAAATAGGAAAGGAAATGATGGAACAAATACAAAATGGATTGGGCTTGGGTTGGAACAATTTTGTGAGAGAGAGAAGCCCACAAAAAATAGTGTGTCAAAGTGATTTCAACTAACAGCCCCAAAAAATTACCTTTTAGTTCAAATAGAGTTGGGATACCACAAAAAATAAATGAAATTCACTTGGAATGAAAGAGTTTTGCTATGGAACAAAAAATGAAAGGAATGGGAATGATCAACAAAAAAGAAATGGCCTCGGCTTGGGATGGAACAATTTTGCTAATCACGGAAAATAAAATAAGAAAAAAAGTCATTCCACCCTACACAAGTGGCATTGAATTAAAATAAAAGACTTATGGTAATGATGCCAAAAAAATAGGAAAGAGAATGATTCCGCCCAAAAAATAATGGCAGTCACTTGGAATGGAAGTGTGCTTTAAAAATCAATGTCCAAAAGGGGAGATGGGGTGACCAAAGCTTTTGAAAAGCATACCAATTTATTTTAGGGTGGCCAATTATTTTGAAGGAATTATATAATCTAACATTAAAAGAAATATGAATGGTGGAGTACTTTCGAATATGGAAATGCTTTGGGTGTCAGTGTAATATAATGTAACATCCAAAAAATTTATGGAATGGTGGATTGGTGGAGTGATTTGGACGTGGAAGTGGTTTGGGTGTTACAAACTTATAATGAGGTAATTTAACACCCCGCAAAAATATGGAATGATGGATTGATTAGGATATGGAATTTATTTGGGTGTTATAGTGATATGATCTAACATTAAATAAAAATATGGACTATTGTAGTGACTTGGAATATGGAATATGAAATGGAAATATGTAAAAGCATATTAATTTAGTATATTTATTACATCCCGTCCACGCCCTGACATTTATGTCCGCGCCCTGACGATGGTGTCCGCGCCCTACATGTTCCAGAATCCACGTGGCATCCACGTGGCCTATTTTTCTATTTTCATAAAGTCAACTTTGTGTTGACTGTATCGGACGGGCGAGCCCTCTAACGGACGAGCGAATCGGACGGACAAGAGAACCGGACGTCCGTCCATTATGACAACCATGCTTAACCCTAGAGGCTGTAGAGAATTTAGTTGTGCAACCGTCGGCCTTCACATTTCAAGTCATATTTAGGTGAAGCTTATCTTTGGAAGTTTTAGTTGGTGGATCCAAAACTATGTTTAGCATTGTGACTTTTGAGAGGCTGTGTGACCCGTGTAGGCAAAAACCTTAATTTATTCACTACCAAGCACCTAGTGCAAGTTGAACTGGAAAGTTCTTCGTTACTTAGAGCATCCCCACAGCAACACGCTGAAGCAACACTCTAAACCAAATCAATGGAGGACATCCCTCATAATTAGAAGATCAATGGTGTAGAACCTTTACAGTGTTGCTTCAGCGTGTTGCTGTGGGGATGTTGTTATTTTTCTCAATAAACAAGTATAATTTTACAACACCTTTTGAGCACTCATCCCAATACAACACAATTTGCTATATAGAAGTTTTCACCCTCCCTCCTGAACTTGCTCTGTTTTTACTCAATTATGCTAAACATACTTATCACGAATTTACATGTTGTGTTATAACTACCGATTAGACTTGAAATGTTAGAAAGTATTTTGTGAAGGAGTGACTAGAAAAGTATATATATATATATATATGCAAAATTGTTTAACCCTCAAATGCTGCAACGGACATTTTTTATCTGATGGATGATAAAAAGAATCATATATATATATATATATATATATATATATATATATATATATATATATATATATATATATATAAAGAACCGGGCTACCCAAGTTGGGAAACAAACTACATATTTCATAACTTTTGGTCATAACTTTTGACCCATATTTCCAAATGTCATAAAATTTAGCACACATGAAAGATATTCCTAGTCTACACCTTCTATTAAAGTTTGTCCTTTACAAATTAATTGTACACTATTTGTACATGTTGCTTTTCATAGCCTTCAACAATGTATAGACATTAGACAATGCCCATTTTAGGAGGTGAGCTATTTTAGATCCTATGCCATTTCAACTTCAAATTTTCATAATTAATTCTACAAAGCTCCAAAAAATATATAACAGCTTGGATTAGATGTAATTTTTACTTGTCTTTCAAGGAAAAATATTCCAAAACATTTCAAGACGTTTCACCTCCCCAAAATTTAATTCCAACCTTTAGATGGTTTATTTATGGACCTCCTACCTTGCATCTTGCAATTTTTTTATTTTTTTATTTTTTGTTTTAAACAAATGAAAAGGGATTCCATTGCAAAAGGTGCATCTTGTAGTTTAGCTTTCAATATGCAATTTGTGCATGTGCATCCAACCGGCCTCATAGCATCGCCACCCACTAATGCCAAAGGAGGCCAACCCGAGCTAGGCTGTAGTCGGCTTCAAAAACTTCACCCACCACTTCCCAGGGAAAGCAATAAATGAGCCTAGCCATGCTCAAATAAGTGGTCAAATCCCCATCCTACCAGTTCAGCTCATCTCTTTTATTTTTGTTGTCTAATAATGTTTTTGGCTCTCTTTTCGAAAAATGTGACAACTATAGCAAGTCCCACCAATGAGAAGTCTTGACTTGTTTTCTTTTTCATCTTTTATTGAAACAAATGAATTAGAACTTGTCTTGCTAGGTTGTCTTCTCAGAAATCGGTGGCATGTTTGTGGGACGGAAGGATCCCGGGAGTTGCAAGGCACTGGCCAACCCATTTCTCAGGCCACAATTCCCAAGAATGGGTGGCGATGCTCTCATAGAGCCCTCCCAGCCCAAAGAAGCACAAATTACTATAAGCAATTACAGTAAGGTAGTCTGCTCTAAAAGCAAGTGGCCTCTTCAAATCACCCCTATATTTAGATCTGAAAGGGATAATAGGTGGTCTTTAAATGGACCTCTCAAGCCATTGAAAGAATCAAGAAAAAAAACATTATTTATTGCAAGAGCCAATCGTTGGCCTTCATTTACTAAAATCACTTTAGAAATTTCAAGTGGTCAGACTTTGGAAGACCTAAGGTCACAAATAGGTGCCTACAACAATTTTTTTTGAAAATTCATAAGTAATTCAAAAATGATTCAAAAAATATGAAACCACTTGTGTGGCATTCCACATCCATTTTTATTTTTCTATTCCACATCCATTATTCTTTTTCTGAAAAATGATCCAAAAATATTTCTATTCATAGAAACCTTGGAAAAAGGGGGACCAGGGCTTGAATGGTCACTTTAAGGCCATACTATCTTACAGCACTATATGGTACAATACTACAGTCAAGTCCAATTCATTACAACATAGAGTATAATAGATAGATTTTGGAAGAGATAAATATCACTGCATCCTTATGCAATTGCACTCAAGTCTACAAAATTTCAACTTCCAAAAATCCAATCTCCATTTTTGGTGAATTTTGAAGTTAATTTTTATTGTTTTACAAAATATTTTATTGCAAGCAATTGGTGGTGAATTTTTAAAGTTTGATTGTGGATATATGTAGGGAGCATCCATACACACATCTTCTCCTAGGCAAGTTTCTCCAAAAAAGTTTTACAATTCCTTCTATAGAGTTTTAAGTGTTAGGATGACAATGTCCAAATGTTGTAAGAATAGATATTTCTTTGTTGTAATTAAATTTTTCTATTTGCCACTCATGTGTTAACTAATTTGGTACATTTAAGCATGATGGTACAATTACTTTGCCAAAATCTAATTCAAAATGTAGAGATATCTATTTCACAAAGTTTGGTCATATGACACTTCAATTGAGCCCTTATTGGGAGTTTATATTTTTCTTACTTAATGGGGTGTTTTTAATATGAAAAATGTGCATATGGATGTTTCCTACATATTTATGCAATCAAATTTTAAAAATTCATCACCAATTATTTTCAATAAAATATTATATAAAAACATAATAATGGACTTCAAAAATTCACCAAAAATAAAATTTTGCTTTTTTTAGCTAAAATTTGGTAGGCTTTAATGGAATTGTATGAAAATTGAATGTAAATAATGCAAGATGAAAAATTCCAAATCTCTTCCACACTATATAAGGAAATGTGTATGGCAGAAATAGGCAATTCCTAAATGAACTAGACCTGACTGTACAGTACAGTGTTACAGGAGTTTCCCTTCTTAGGACCTTAACTATTTTTGACACGTATAGTGGTTAGCAAAAGTTTTTGGACAATAATGGCAATCCGGAATTAGCATTGACAATTGTTGACTTGGGTCTAGAGTAGCTGATTTTTTTAGCTAATTATGAGATTAGGGACAAGTGGAAGTCAAGAGAGTGTATGGGTGCTGAAAGTAAACCACCTACAAGTAAAGCAACCAGAAATGTGTCATCTACGAGTGTCCAGTTCAATATGCATAGAACTTGTGCATCCAAAAAATCTCAATAGAGAACCTCTACATATTGAGACTTCCTACATTTTGAAATTCAGAGAGCTTGAGAGAGATTAGAGTTCATTTGCTATGGCTTCCAAAAGGTCTCTTGATGAGCGAAAGTTGGTTCTTCAAATGCATGAGAGAGGGAATTTGTACTCTAAAATTTCAATAGTGTTAGAAATTTCTCAAAGCACCTGCTGTGATAAGTACAAAGGTTCACTGTGAGAGGTGATTTGAGAGATGCACATCCAAATGGAAGACCTCTAATTCTTAATGAACAAGTTGATCATGAGGTTGTAAGGCTATTACTTGATCCATCTAATGGTACAATTGCAATAGTGGGTAGAGAAATGCGATCTCAAGGATTGAATTTGAGTGATGACACAGTTAGGAGTCTTCAGAGGCAAGGATTGGAAGCACGTGTGAAGACTAAGAAGTCATTATTGATCAAAAGGTACATCAATATTCAGGGGCAAAGAAGTGCAGGCATGGAACTTAGTTGGATTGGAGTTATGTGGTTTTTTTGGATGAATCAAAATTCAATTTGTTTGGCTCAAGGTTCTATTTCCATTGTAAATAAACGACAAATTCACTTTTTGTATAAAGAATTGTACATCCATATCATGTGTTTCATTTTTGGTTAATTTTTTATTGATATTCTTGGTTATGAATGTTGTGCTACATGTTTGTTGCAACTATGTGATCTTATGTTAAATTTCTTATAATTTTATGATAACTTCTGTAGGATTACTAGTTCATTTTGTAGAACAAGGTGTCCTGTCTGAAGACTTTTGCTAACCACTGTATATAGGCTTACACCTTGGAGCCAATGACTAGGCAAAACTAGTAGTTAGTGTATTGTGAATGGTGTATTAAGTTAAAACATTGAGATGCAGTGTATGCAAAGTTAGTTGAAAGTGATGTAAACAAAATTAAATTGTACACGGGTGATTTAATCACCAGTTTGGAAATATATGAAAGTAAATGTTTCAATTTGAATTAGTGTTTAGTTGTTGAGCATGTAATTGGAATTAAGTGTGTGTAATTGTAGAATTTATGGAGTGAATTCTAATTGGATGTATGAATCAATTCAAGTTGTATTTGTGTGTGAGTGTCATTGTAGTAATGTTTTTGGCTATAGAATTCCAAATTGAATTGTTGAACCTATTAGTATAAAAAAGAAATCCTACTTGACTGTCTCCCTTGGGAACAAACTTATTAAACTAAATGGGTAATTTCCAAATAGGTCATTATCCTCCTTCAACACTATTTTAAAAAAGTCTTTATTTAGATATTCTTCTAAACTACAATCCTTAATACATTTTTACTATTTTGAATATATAAATTATCTCTTGGTTTTAAGGAATTGAACAACTTAAACTATCTCTAAATACTATCGTAAACAACCACTTTTCTTTCATTTTTGAGAAAGTGATAAGATGGCTATCATTTACATCTTGATGAAGCAATATATTTCTACATTCATCAACCTTTAAAATAGTTAATCACTTTGAAGTCAAATTCAAGTTCTTTCTCATTCAAAGTTCATTCAATTTTCATTCTATATGTGGCAAATTAAATTTGGCAAAAGACAAACTATGTCTTGATTATCAAAGTAGGCCATTGTTCTTGCAATGGCATAGTATGGCATCCATATATAATGCTTAGAAAACAATTCTTAACTATATCTCCAATGTTCAATTGACTTGTCAAGAATCTTTCATAATAAAAACAAGTGAAGATAAAATCTTGAAACATCCATCCTTCACTAAAGAGTTGAGTAAAGAGCATGGGTTAACTCTTCTTGTTTTAAGTCCCTTGTGAAGATCCAAATGTTAACCTATAAAGGCCCAAATTGTGTTTATTGGCAACATAGCAATTTTGAACAATTCATTACTACTAAAAAAAAATCTTTGAAATTTTCATACAGCATGTGCCTAAGGAGTAATTTTAGGCCCAACAATTTTCATACTCTTTGACTACATGTTTACAAAGTTTTTCAATAATTTGTAGGCAACTTAGATAGTTTTAAACTATTCTTTAAAAATCACTTTTAAAAAAAATAAAAATTTGAATTTTTTTTCTCTAAATTTGTATATGTATAGAAAGCTTTAAATCATTCCATTTGGATTAATGAGATGAAAGTTATGAGGAGTTTTAGTTTGTGGGCATTTTTAGATTCTCTACTCTAAAATAAACTTTGAAGTCCTTTATCCCCTATAGGATTTTCACTATCGGTTTTCACCAAAACCACTCCAAAACTGCCATTTCTAGTACAAGTACCAAATTTTAGAAAAAAAACACATTTTTAGACACATGTAACTATAGGATCTTGTAGTACATTAGTTTGAGAAGATGTGAAAAAATTTTCAGAAATTTTCACTATGTAGATTGCAAGATATTAGCATTTGAAGTGACAAAAATCCTTTTTCTTGCCCTGCCTAAAACCAGGCAGCTACGCTTCACAAGTTCACATTTGTATGAAAAAATGTCCAAAATGGTTGTGCTTCTTTGGATTCATTCTTCAAGGTAAGTTGGCTACATGCTTGAAAAAATTTGGATCATTTGGATTTGTACAACATATAGGAAAATAACAATAAGTACAAAGAAGTTAAGAATGATTCAAAATACTAGATTGTTGAGAATTTAGTTGTGGAATTGAAAATTGCCAATCCCAATTGTTGTAATGTTGTACTAAACAATCTACACCCACTGTTTTTATTTTTTTTCAAAAATTTTCAAAAATGAGTTCAATAAAGGACTTCAAAGTTTATTTTAGAGTTGAGATACCATAACTACCCACAAACTACCCACAACTAAAAATCCTCATAATTTTCATCTCATTAATCAAAATAAAATGATTCAAAGCTTTCCACCTGCATATAAATATAGAGAATCAATTTCAAATTTTTATTTCTTAAAAAAGTGATTTTTTCAAATTTGCCCGAACTAAAAACTACATATCGTGCAATAACTTTTTAACCATGTAATCAAAAGTTATGAAAATTGTTGGGCCTTAAAGCTACTCCTCGACCACATGTTGTGTGAAAACTTCAAAGAAAAAAAATAAAGATTCAATTTGTAGTGAGTTGCCCAAAATATCTATAATGCCAAAAAACAATGTTTGGGGCTTTAGGGGTTATTTTATTCAATTTTCAATATTTAAAAAAATTAAATCATAGGATGTAGATTGTTTACTACAAAATTGCAACCATTGGGGGTGGAATTTCTCAATTCTATAACTAAATTCTCAACAATTTAGTATTTTAAATAATTCTCTACTTCTTTCTATTTACTATTTTTTCCTATATGTTGAGAAATATTAGCATTCAAAGTTGGAAAAAAGAGTTTTCTAAACATTGGCTTGCAATTTCAAATGACTTTGACTGCCATTTGTGGAAAAAAAATTACACTATAGGAATTTGAATTTAAAAAAAATTGATTTGAAGAATTGAGTTGAAAATTTGGGATAAAATTTCAAAATGAAAACTTAATTTTCATTCTTTATAAAAATTGTTAAGTAGAAGTAGGTTCAAAAATCAAAATTGAAAGAAAAACTAAATTGTTAATAACTTCAAGATGGGATTGAAGCACAATAATCTCAACAATGATATTGTTTTAAAAAGTAAACTTGACCTTGTCAAACAATTTTTTTTTTTAAATTGTAAAAATTGCATTCAAAAAATGAATCTTGTAAGTTATTTTTTCAAGAAGATGCTTGATGTGCTCAAAAAACAAGATTGTTTATAATTTTTACATCACTAATTTAAATGAAATGAATCAAAGTTTTACATGTAGAAAAAAATATGATCTGTAAGAAACATAATTTAATTTGATTTGATTTCAAGTTTTTGTGGATTTCTTGTTTTGCCTATTGAATGAAAATTTAGGCTTTTGTGGTATAGCTTTCGCTCCCGGGTGCCAATTGATTTCAGACAAGTTCCTAAGAAATCACTTTTTAAAAATTTGAAAATGATAAAAATTGTCATTTTAAAATTAAATCCAAAATTATAAAATTTTGAAATCTAATGTGGCACTACTCAGATTGGGATTGTCTGTTGTATTATATCATATTACGTAGTCAACACTATGTTGGTTTTCCAGCTTCGAAAATCTCCCCTTAGTGGTGTTTTGAAGAGCTCAATTTTTTTTAATAAAGGTTCAAAATCTGTGACCTACCACCCTAATTCCACTAAATAAGTGTTATAAAGCACAAGTTCTACATCCTAAAAGCACCTCATTTATTGACTTTATCTACAATTTATTTTGACAAGTATTTATTTATGATTTGTTCACCTAAATCAACATTTATTGAACTACTTCATTATCAATTTTAAATCATCTATAAATAGATGTGAATTCATTGTCATTATTTGACAATGACACCTAATGGCAAAGCCAAAGTACATTATTTACACTTTGTGGAAATGGATGATTGAGACTGACAAAAATGAAAGGGTCTTGTAGATGGCAAAATTGGGTGATGAATAGCAATGGGCTAATTAACTCTACCATACAAGGAGTGGTAGTTCCTCAAGTTTGCAAACTATAAAGCCTCTTGTTTTTTTTAAACCATTTTTTTGCTAGAAAATGAGTATAAGGACCAGGGAAAGGTGGTGAATGGAATGATGGTAAACTTGCCAATCATTGCTCAGACAAAATTCAAATCCTTCTTCATATAAATATGGAGACTTGCATGTTTTGAAGTTTGGCGTGATTATTTAATGTCATGTTAAGATTCACCTTCAAAAAATAAAATGCAAAAAGATTTCTTCCTACAAATTTTATTGCAATTGAAAGGAGGTGCACAACTCTTCACTGCACAGTGTGTGGTCATTGGGTGGTGACAAAAAAAAATTTGTTTCCATTGTGCAATTCAATTGGTAGTTGAATTGGTAGTTGAATCCTGGTGATAGTATGCGGTAATTGGCAACACTTGTTCGTTTGGTTGTTGGATGTGTGCAGTGAATGGCCGGGTTACTCTATTTCACATTGCTTTGTGTTATCATACATCGTCGTAGCAAACCGAGATCCCACCCTGCTGGTTCTTCTGGGGCTGCAGTGCCTCATCGAACAGACACCAGCTTTTCATTATTTCTGACCATTTTTTCCTACCAGACATGAGCCAAAGAAACTCATGGTCCGTGGAATGAGCACTTCGAAGTTTGCTTAGATCTGTTTACACCGTCTTAGCAACAGTCCCACCCGGGTGGATTTTCTGGCCTATAAAACAGAGACACTCCCTTCGTTGTTTTCATGAGCCAGTTCCGTTAGCAGGAGAGCGCCCAAGGCAGTCCAAGGCAAATTAAATTTCCTGTGAGGTTACAGCACTTTGGTTGATCGATTGACCATGGAGCAAGCATTGTCTTTCTTCTCCCGTGCCGAAGATGCATCTGATGTTGAAGTTCCTGCCAAGGATGCTCGTGCGCACGACTGAAATGGTAAGCCTCTGGCTCTTGTTTTGGGGGCAAAAGTTTGGTATGACATGAACGTGCCGATTAAAGCCGAACATGTTCTCATTGCATTCTGCAGTTTAACTTGCCATGGGCACTGCTTGTTGTTGTGCATGGACAGAGCTGTGCAATGCCCTCCCAGGAGACTGCAAAAACAGAAACCATCATTTGGGGAGGGCACAGTACAGAGTGTTTTCAGTCCTGCGATTTTTCCATTTATTTTTCGGACTCTTCCCTTGTGCGTGGTTGCAAGCGCAAATGCAGGCTCTGTGCAATCCTCCCGCAAATTTTGAGTCAATTCTGAAGACGCTAATATTGGATTTGGCTTGCTCAGGGACCAAGACTGGAGCTCACGGATCCAATTCCACCAGCCAAACTTACGTCCACAATTGATGATCAGCTTCCATCCTTACTCTCTATGATCATTGATGGCCTTCCGCCATTGCAGCAAACCAAGTACGTAAATGAGGCCGAAAAATGCTTGCAGCAATATGTCGCGTGCTATCCAAATGTCATTTCCTTGGGTTCCTATTGTCATGTAGGCGTTTCTGCAGCAAGCTACTTGCACCCTGGAGTAATCAGTCTTGATCGTCTTGTAGCAATTTCCATGAATTATATGTTACATTTCTTGTTGGATGATCTCTTTTTCGTCACCCCAGATGAGTTTCATCAAGACCAATACGGCATTACCCATAGTGCATGTGGGAGCCCCGAAAAAATTCAAGAATACCTTGACTACTTAGATGCAGTTTTTAGTCAACAAGTGCAGCCATGCAATCCCACTCCCTTGATTGAGACCATGGTGTGGGAGTCACGGCAAGACATCTTGAAGTTGTCCAATCCTAAATGGTTTGCAAATTTTGTTGAAGGTGTCATTGAACACCACCACACAAATGTTGCTAGCCATGTAGACATCGTCCAAGGCCGTAACTTGTGCTTCCAAGATTTGGAATCATATTCTCTTATGCTTGTTGGAAATGTTGGCGGGAAATTTACATTGTTGCTACTAGAGTTTGCTAGGGATAGCTACATTCCAAGTACATTGAGAGCAAATCCATACATGGAAAATGTAACCGTGGCAACTTCCTTCCATCTTGGATTTACAAATGATGTCTTCTCATATCACAAGGAGAGCTCACTTGAACAAAACCCTCGCAATTTGATCACTGTGCTTAAGGAATGTGAAGGGAAGCCTTTTGTCGAGACGGTGCATATGGCAATCGGCTTGGTGAACACATATGCTCATGCATTGATGGATATGGAGGTTGAAGTTTGGAACTCGACTTTGCGAAATCACTTGCAAGATGTCAAAGATCTCATTGCTGGAAATGTTTACTTTAGTTTCATGGACAAGCGCAATCGACATCCCGATTCAGTTTTTCCAGAACTGAGGGACACAACCAGTAGCTGGAAAATCCATTAAGTCGCTGCTCAACTCACAAGCAATGGCAATTGACACATACAAAGCTTATTGTCTTTAAGTGTAGCTGGCTCCAGCACTTCTATGTGTGAATATGATAAATGTTTGAAACAACAGCTCTGTTGTAACCCACAATCATATTGTACTCCTCTTTCCACTTTTTATTTGAAAGCTGAGCATTTCAAGATTTGCTTTCTTCAGGACTTGATCAACCCAAATTATAACATCCTCATTGAGAGTATACAAGTTAAGCTGAGTACTTTCGTCTTCTAGTTGATTAGTGGCTTTCCCTTTAATTTTCTGAGAAGGACGAGTGTGGAATCTAGTGTGTGCTGATGCTTGCGCTTGGATTGCATGCCACAATCCGTTCGTTCCAATTGGGAATCCAACTTGGATGTGCTTTGTATGAATGCGGGAAATATTTGTGTGATTCTAGGGTTGTTCTTTAAAAATATGAGGGTGCTTGAGAGTTTCAGTCTGCAGATACCGCACTGCATTTTGCACTTCCTACTTTATCTTTTCCTATGGAAGGAACTCCAAAACAGCTCCTTCTCAGTCTCAAGTGGCGATATGCTATTGGTGGTCAACTACCGAAAGTGAGAGTGAAGAAGATAGCTCAGTTGATAGTGAAAATGGAAAGCTTTCCTCAAGTCTAAGTTACGTCAGTTTCTTCCAAGAGCTCGCCATCTTCATTCAACGCTCCATACAACAATTTTATTGCGGAATCAGTTTTCGTTCTAGAGAAGCTAACCAGCGACCAAATTCTGAATTCAAGTTGGTGTGCCGGTGAATACGAAAATGCGAAGTTAACAACGTTGTTCTGATTATGGCACCGCAGAAATGAGTGAAAGTGCCGATTATGGCCTTCCAACTTGAATTCATAATCGGCACACCAACTTGAATTCAGAACACTTGTATTCACCAACTTGTATTCATCAACTTGCTTCCGAACTTCCAGGTTTCAGTTTTTCAAGCTCCGTGATAACATCTGGCAATCTCTGTGGTTCCAGGGCAATATATGTTTTTTAAATGGAGATTCTCCCTCCACAATTCCCGTAAGATTGTTCTTTCTCCAACTGAATTCGCATCTAGTGAACATAATTCATTAAAGAGCAAAGCCTGAGGCACAAAAGTTTTACTCACCTTGAGCTGTGGATTTTGCTAAAACCAAAATGAATTTGTTGTAGAAACTAAATCAATAACGAGGCGTTGAACTAGAACATCAATTGTCCTAATCTTGACGTAAATTTCAAATTTCAGACGTGATATAGATGCACCTTTTTTAACTTTGCTCCTTAAATCATTTCAAGTTTAGTAGCCTTGACACTCCAAAAACTTAGATTTTGCTTACTCACAATGAATATAGTGGATGTAAAACCTAGAGCCAATTGGTCTTAGTGTGCATATGATATACTATGCTAGGAGACTAATCTAACCTTCAATTCCCAACTACTCATTGTGTTGCCATTGCCAATACATGAATTGAACATGATTTTTTTGCATCCTCAAAATTAAACCATAAGTTCCTTATTGCTATCAAGGTGCCCTAGGATCAACTAAAAGACGTCTCTAGATACCAAATGTATGCTTCACTAAAGAGTGGTTTTCAATATCACTTGTGAATTTAGTCTAAATAATGACTATTGGTAGCATGATTTACACACAAGTAAAACACACTCAGTCAAAAAAAATTCTTGACATATTATGAATTGCAATCAAGACTTCTAGTATATCAAAAACTACGTGCTAGTTTCTACACAAAGATTATCAATCCAATCCACTCACTTCTTTCCAACAAAAGTTGTGTGTCATAGAGTTCCATAAAACTTTATGACAGCTTTAAGGCCTTCAAGGCCAATGCCCCTTGCTTGAACGAATTGGATTATAAATAATGCAAAAGCATCTCTTAATACTTTTTTGCAATCCAAGTTCGATGAGATGATAAGGAACTCAACATTGATAACTAAAACATTGACCAGGTTAAGTATCCAAATACACAAAAATCATAGAAGATTGACATTCAATCTAGAAAACCCCAAAATGTGTCATTCCAATCTACCGTGTTGGTCAACCCAATTGCCTTTAGTTAATAGGTCCTATATCTCATTGCATCATCACATACCAATTGAATGTAGAATTCCCCCATGCAAGCAATTTGCAATGTACAAAAATGTTGCATTGGGCAATGGTCAGTTTGGGGTATCACTTTTTGGACACACTAATTACCTTATTTTTGTTTAAAACGTCCAAAGTTTGACTAATTTGTTCATTTTGATCAAGTAAGAAGATCCTAAATATTTTTTTTTTTAATTCCTGCATCTCAATGGGATCAAGATGTATATTCCTAATAAGTTTTTTTTGTTAAAAACTTTAATTTTTGGATCTTTTCATAGAAGTGAGAAAAATGCTGAATTTTGAGATCATCATAGTGTACAATTTATTAATTTTTTGTTAATAAATTAAATTATTTTATGTATTGAACCACTTAATGTAAGTCTTATTCAAAAATGATATTAAAATAAAATTATTTGATATTCCAAATGCTTGCTTTGGAGGATTCTAGGTGCATCGGACAAAACTTATTTTTTTAATTAAAAAGTCCATTAAAAATTTCTTAAAATTCTTTGATCATGATGATTTTTTTTCTTGATACATTATAAGTGTAGGTAGCTAAAACCACATTTTCTGAAATTTCACTTTAATATAATTAAAAGATGAAGTTGTTTGACACACTACAATGGACTAACATTATAGTTCGGACAACATTTTTGGGTACCCCAAGCAGACCTTACCCCCATCCTAAAAACTTTCACAATAGAAGTAGGATTTAGGGTTGAGAATTCTCATATTGCATGAAGTGAAAAGAGAAGAGCTGATTGCTCACCTTTAGCTATTGAATTTGCTCTCCTCACAATGATGGACATTGCAAGCTCCTCACAAAAATGACAAAAGAAGATATCTTCATAGTGTGGGTCAATGTTATGAAAAATTGAACAATTCCAATCAAGAATGTATACCAAAGAACTGGTAGACTTAAGCGCTTCCAAATGCTTGTCATTTGCCTTAATGTTCTCATAATTAGATTTCATATTGTGCACTTCAATATTCACGTTGTTGCCATCCTTTACCATGCAAGGATTAAAGATGATTCAATGTGGTTTATTAAATGTCAAGGTAACGCTAGGCAATCATCGTACAAAGACTAATGCCTCCACCAAGAATCTCTCTTACAAATAAGCTAGCCTCCAAGGTACTTTGAAAAACATCAACCAATTTCTACATCTACCACAACTCTTGCACATTGCTCCTTCCTCATCACTTCAGTATCATCAACATTTCTAGCACTTGTGATAATTAAAGGTACATTGAAACTTTCACAATAAAGTTAGGGTTGAGGATCCTCACTAATTCTAAGTAAAAATAGATTTTAGAATTTTATGGATGTCACGTTTTCCAATCTCAACTTCCTTGTGAAGGAACACTAAGGTTCTCCATCAGGAAAGTATAACTGTCCCCTCGAATAATTATTATTTTTAATTAATAAAAATAATTAAATTTTAAAAAATTATTGTCCTTTTTTGTTAAAGTCATGTAAAAGTAAAAGCTATAGAGTATAACACTATATGCTAACCATCAAATTAAAAATTGAACCTAATTGTCATCTTATTAGCACTTCAAACTATGAACTACTAAAGGGACAACTATTATTAACCTCTAAAGGATCAAGCACTGTTTTTTGGCAACATAGCGATTTTGGACATCTCACTATAAATAAATAAAAGAAATTTTGAAATTTTCACACAAGATGTGCCTGAGGAATAGCTTTTTGACTATACGGTTAAAAAGTTATTTTATGATATGTAATTTTCAGCTTTGGATAGCTCAAAAAACTCTTAAGAAATCACTTTCTTTATAAATAAAAATTTGAAATTGGTTTTCAATATTTATATATACATAGAAAGCTTTGAATCATTTTGTTTTGATTAATGAGATAAAATTTATGAGGAGTTTTATTTTGCAAGTAGTTATAAAATCTCTATTCTAAAACAAACTTTGTAGATTTTTATTTAACTTGATTTTTAATATTTAAAAAATATTTAAAAGCATTGGATGAAGATTATTTATTACAACATTACAACCATTGAAATTGACATTTTTCAATTCTATAACTAGTTTAAAACTAGTAAGAAATTCTTAGTATTTTAAGTCATTTTAGTACTTCTTTCTACTTACTATTTTTTACCTATATGTTGTACAATTCCAAATGATTTGAAAATTTCAAGTATATAGTCAACTTGTCTTGAAGAATGAATCCAAAGAATAACCACTATTTGGGGCATTTTTTTCATGTAAATGTGACCTTGTGAAAGACAACTATCTATTTTTTTTCAAGGCAAAAAAAGAATTTTTGTCAATTCAAACATTGATATCTTGCAATCCACACAGTGGGAATTTCTGAAATTTTTTCATCTTTTCAAACCAACACACTACACAATCCTATGGGCACATATGCCTAACTTTAGATGTTTTTTAGCTACACTAGAGGGTTGTTTCAAGCTAGTTTCCCATATTGGAAAGTAGCCACTATTGGCCAAAATTTTAAAAAATAATTAAATGATTAAAATAAATATTAAAATAATTTAAAATATGATCAATCAAAAAATAATTTATTATTATTATTTGATGTGGCAGTCACTTTGCTACATTAAACTATTGTTGTGGCTAGGTTTTCACATTTTGAGAATGCAAAGGAACTCGCAGTCCTATAGAGAAGTTGAATTTTATCTAATGAAATGTTTTATTTTCTTTCTAAAATTTGGTAATTACACTAAAAATGACAGCTTTAGAGTGTTTTTTATGAAAACATAGTCAAAAACCTTTTAAGGGCTAACCATTTAAAATTCTTAACAAATTCAAGATCTTTCAATTTCAATTTATTTTCACAAGTTAAAATTATAAATTATAAAAATGCAATGGTATGTTCTAGTCTTTTAAAGGATCTTAATACATTTCAAATTAGGATTTCTTGGATGTAATTCCTATTACAGATTAGAGTAGAATCTATGATTTCTTAAGAAAAAATATGTTTTCAAAAGGCTACATACATCTCATCAATGTTGTTATGAATAGCATAAAACAAAAGGCAACAATGCCAACCATAATCTAAAATTTGACATTATATAAGTCCAACATATAATGCAACATATTATAATACCAAAATGCTACAATACATAATGGTGCGTCTAATGTTCAAACAATGTAATAGGCTCACATATTATTTCACATAATGGTGCTTTTAATTTAAAATGCTAAAACTAACTAAGATTCACAATTTCCATAAGAATAACTATAATAGATAATTATGCGCCTATTTAATATACAAGTGGTGTCAAGATTTAGGCGGTTAATTTGGAATTTTAAAGTTAATCCTAATCACTACTAACAGGAAGTAGTGTTAAAAAAGACTTCGATGCAGCAATGCTAATCCATCACCTACTAACCCATTAACAACGCTAGTTTCTCCAAATTTGACTTATCTTTTATGTGATGTGCCAACCAACCAGCTACAACTTCAATATAAAGTAAGGAGGTAATTCTTGTCTAGATCAATCTCCATTTTGTATTTGTTGTCCTATTTTGATACAACATGTGGTTGTTGTACAATGATAAAAGACCCTCAAATCCTTTCTTCCTTGTTTCAAGATTCTTTTCTTTTTCTCCTCCTTTCTTTCTAATGTTCTCTTTTTTTTGTCAAGATATTTTTTCCAAATCAAATCCTATAAATCTAATCAAATCTAATTTTGCTATTAATTGCTAATGGTTCTTAAACTTAAACAGAACTCCAAACAAGCTTGGTTAACCTTTTCCCACTAATAACTAACTTTCAGAAGTGCACAAGTCAAATGATTCTTCCACTTATTTTTCCCTCTTGTCTTCTAATCAAAATATATAACTACAAATAAGAAAGTCAAACCATGCTTTGCGAGTGGACCAAATTGATTTTGAAAGTCTCCTTGCAACTAGATCTATACATATGATATGATCATCAGAGTTTCCAAATCTTGTGCTTAATAAATAGTTTTGTTACGAGCAATTTGAATTTGGAGAGCTGCAGTCAGTTGTGAGAAACAGAACAGAACTTTGAAGCTCTGAGTTTCAACTAGCTACTGTAGAGAGCTTGAGCTCCAGCAAGTTTTTCGCAAGTCAGGGGACGGGTATGCTGGTTGACCCAGCTTTGAATTCGAGGGTCCTTTTGAATGGACTGATACCTGGTTGACTTTACTTGGCTTCCTCACCCCCTCGCAGTTTGAATTTTTTGTGAAGGAATCAGCCCGTTATGGGGTCTGATTGAAGCACCCTTTTCACTCAAACTTTGATTTGGGAAGGTATCCCAATAACATTCAGTAGCCTTCAAAGAGGCTGCTTTTCCTTCCCTTGGAGGCATCATCCATGAAAAATATTCACACGGGGAATTAAAGTAAGCTCCAGTATCGGGTGTCAGGATCGTGGCAGTAGACTTATGGTTTATGCATTTTTTTTCTTCTTCTTAATCTTGGACCAGCCAAACAAATATTCAAAGAAACATTAAGATGGTTTGTCAAACACTATGAGAATCCTTGGAATCAAAATCCCAATGTCATTTATCCCTCTGCCATCCCAAAAATAATTTTAGTAGCCCTATGGGGGAATTGAGTGGGAAACATTTGAGGTTGGAGATGTCATTTTTATATAGAAATTGATTTTTCACCATGAATCCTCAAAGAATATGGGATAATTTGAAAATGAGCGCTAAATTGCTTACTGTTAAAATGTCATAATTATGTTTATGTAGAATTTCAGACTTCATTTAGTTATATAGAATAATTTTTTTCAGAAAACTTTGGACTAAAAAATTTGGAAAATCTATTTGAATTTCATTTCCAAAAATCCGTTTCATATTTCAAGCCTCCAATCAAAAGCTATGAACGAATTTTAAAGAGGATGTTTCAAGATGTAAAATATCCCTTCCAACCCCACTTTGAAATTTGTCCATAACTTTTGATTGAAGGCTTAAAATATCAAATGAAATTTTGGAGATGAAATTTAAATAGATTTCCCAACTTTTTTTAGTCTACACTTTTCTGAAATTTTTTATTTTACTATGACTAAATGAGACCTGAAATTTTACTTCAAATAGAATTCTTGCTTTAATTTGACTTAACTATGAATGGTTGAGCTCCTACTAACTTTTATTTATTTATCCCACATTGTTTACTTTACCTCCTACCACCCTATATGTATATAAATATTTGTCTTCTCATTCTTGAAACACAAATCATGAAAGACGTTCAAACCACAATAAGGAAACTAAAGCATTAGTTTGAATGAGTAGAATGCTAATTTCATGAAATTTTTAATCTTAAAGATTGACTTTGTTTCTAATCCAGTTGAATGCATTGTTTTTTAGTAACCCATTTTGTTATTAAACTTAACTGCAGTTTTATCTCAGGTACTTAGGCGAGCGAGCTTCAATTTTCTGATAATTTGCGATGCGTGGATTATTAGCTGCTGGTGGGTGTGGAATATTTCACACCATTTCATCCCCAAATGATATGGTGTGAAATATTCCACATCATTTTGTCTGAGGGAAGGTAATCCTTCTCACTACTATTGAATGTTATGCCTGTTGAAATCACCTCTCAGTTTTGAATTTCATAAAAATCAGCCGTGATGGGTCTGGTTTCCAGTTCCTTCTTCACTCAAATTCTAATATTTGAAAAGCACTTTCTGAGGAAATTTTGAATTTCTTCCCAGCTTTGAGAATTTGAATGGAAACTAGACTGTGTGTAGAATATGCTCTCAGCTTTTCACTTTGGAATCAAATGGGAAAAAATCAACCCTGGTATATCATATCTAAGTTTTTCGAAACCTCTGAGACTTGGAGAGAAAATTCAGTTTCTAGCAAAGGAAAAAATAAAAATAGAACTATTCGGCATCATCAGTCCCAGTTCTGGCTTTTTCATGTATGGTAGGAGGCTCTAAAAGCGACCTTTTAAGGGCTGATTCACCTTTTCCATAGGTTTCCATGGACAACATGATTTTTAGCTCATTTTTCAGAAAAAGAAAAATAGATGCGGAACACAACCCAAGTAGTTTCATATTTTTTCAAGCATTTTTGAATTACTTATAATTTTTCAAAGATTTGGGTTACAAGCACCTATTTGTGATCATAGGTGTCCCAAAATCCGTCCCCTTGTGACTTATAAAGAAATGCGTAGAAACCAAAGCCAATGATTGGCTCTTACAATAAAAAAATAATTTTTCTTGAATTCATTAACAGACCAAAGAGGTCCATTCAAAGATCACTTTGCATCCATTCTATGGCTACCTACAAGATGGTCTAAAGAAGAAGGGCGGATTTTGAACCACCTACCTTATTTGAGAAATTTAAGTACATTGTGCATAGGTTGAGAGCTGACTTAGTTGTTGGGGATGGCTGATTGGCCGGGTATCTATGCTAATTGGGTATCTAGGCCACTTGGGTGCCTGGCTTGAATTTATGATTTTTTTACTTTGATTTTTCTCTACAAATCACAAAACAAACAAACAAACAAGGAATTTTTAGTTCTCTTTGGATAATCCTAAGAATATAAAAAGTTTATCTTAAAGGCAAAGCTTTGCCGTTTGGGGACCAACTCCAAATTAAGATTTTAAAAATTTGTTCTAGGCAATAACTTCACCGTATGAGTTAGTATAAATTTCAAAAGAAGAGTAATAAGCAAAATTCGTTAGTAATCAAAACTTTGGAAGTTGGTTTCCACCCATGACTCCAAATAATAACAAATGGATTGTACCATTGTCTTCAAAAGATCTAAATTCATCTAGGTAGCCCCTCTAAACCTACTTCTAAGCCATTTTACAAGCAAAAACTAGTGATTAGCAAACTAGTGAAAAAATAGAAAATCCAAATGTTGGAGTTTGCTTTTTCTCAAAGTTTAGACTAATTTGAGTTGTTTGGAAGGTTTTAAAAAGTAAGAAAAGAGTCTAAGTTTACTTCATTTGGACATTGTATGTTGTTGGTACACCAATCAACACATCATAAATCTTGTAAATTTGTTAAAAGTTATTGTTGCCATTGGTTTTCATACTTGGTGTCGGAATGTTTTGAAATTTGGTTGGGGACTTATTTATGCTAAAACATACTATCCTAATTTTTAGTGGGATGTCATCGCTATCTAGGTAATTTCTATGAATTACCTATTGCCGGCAAACATGGTTGACTACCTATGGAGTCATCTTTTGCAATCTAGAAAAAGATGAAACTTATTGGGTAGCTCTTAGAAATTCTTCTAATGCTAAATTCAAGTTTACATGTTTATTTTGTGCAAATAGTGGAAGGATCTAAATTCATATCTCCTGATTTAATTTCTTTGAGGAGGAATCATTCTTGCTGTGTTAAAACAATCGTACTAGGAAATTTAGGCAAACTGACTTCACCGTTGTGTTCCTAGCATGTTTTATGCTAGAAACACCTCCCTTGAATCTTTGGTCGCATAAGTTTAGGAACTGTGGATTTTTACCTGCAAAATTATACAAAGCTCGATTTGAATGATTGCATCAACATACTACGTAAAAGTTGTGAACAAAAAAACACTTGTTCAATAAAAGGGGAGAAAAAATAGGACAAGTGTTTCTTGCAATCATCCCCTGCTATAATTGATAAAAATTCATTTTTATTGCATTTTCACTAGTTACTTTGATTATTTGTTCTTTTATTCATTTAATTACTAATTTCTTATTAACATTTTTTTGTAAACCATTCACCATTTTCATGCTTCTTGTCATGTGCCCCTATGGGAAATGTTATGACGTGAAATATTCTACATTTCATTGGGAGAAAAGCCTAGTTCAACTAGCAACTATTGAATGTTATAAATTGTCTTTTTGATTGCAAAACATCTTCCTAATTGTTGAACTATGTAAGGATGATGCAGACTAGAGTGGTCCAATGGATGATAAAGAATACTTCTATATAAGATAGAAGTACATGTGTTCATCCTTGGAATTTTGTGCAAATTAAAGGAAAATTCTTGCACTCAAGTTCTTTGAAAATTTCCTATTCAGGATGTAGCTTGAATGTTGATGTGATGTTGACAAATGCGATGATAGGAGCTTATGCAAAGATAAATTGCAGCTCATTTTGCCATCTAAAGCCCCCTTTCAAACCTCAACAATTTGCAACGTGCATAGTTGTGGAAAACTTTGTATATAAGATAGAAGTACATACACAAATTAACTTTGGATCTAAAATTGATGCACATGATGCAATCTTTCTCAACAAGGAAGCTCCAATCAATAAGGTTTACACTAGCATAGTCAATATCCTCATATTTTTTTGGTGACCAAATTTTTAGATTTGCCATGTGAAAAGAGGATTGAAAGACTTCAAATCACTATCATAGTTTTGACACCCTCTTGATCAAACACTATAATCTTTCAATTCATAAGTGATATAGTTTTTTGTTTTTTTTCCTATGTGATCTCTAACATGTCTAGTTTGAGTTTATATAGTTATGATTCAAAAAAATTGACGCAAGTTATCAAAATGTTGGCTTTTTGTTCAATTTAGAACAAATTCCTAAAAGCTCAAAAAAGGCCTTGCCGCCTTGGACATTTAGGAGTTACCCTTCAATAGACCATGGATGTGTAGTCTTTATGTGACTAATTTGATCAATCATATTGTGAATTTTAAATACATTTCATTTGGGACCAAATTATACATCAGTAATTTCAACACGTACTGCACGTGAAGATAAAAAAAAAATACATATAGTTGGACAAAGAAGTGCCTCATGTGACCATTTCAATACTAGTATAATAATATGAGGTCTGGAGGTCTTCTCAATTCCTGTTCCCATCTTTGAGACACAATTTTGCTGTGAAATATGTTCTAGAATTGAATCATCTGGTATTTCTTTGGCTCTTGAGAAGATACTTGGATTGCCTCAAAATCATAGCAACAAATTCCTAGTTTGATTAATTACTGATGGGAGCAGCTATCCTCATTTTCCAAATTTCTTTGGAAATTGTGCACAGCTGAGCAATATTCAGTAGGCATGCACAGCCCACCTCATTTCTTGCTGGATTTGTGGTATGTCATTCTTAGTTCTACCTTGTCTGAATTATTTATTCTCAAAGCACAAATTGACATTCTAATTTCAGCAGAGGTTCTAATTTCAATCTATTTTGAACGTTGGCAAGCAGGTTTTGGTAATAAGTCAGTAGTGATCACCTCATACCTTTTCCAACAATTATGTTCACTTACCTTTTAGGTTATATTTCCAAAGTATCAAGGCAACGAACTTATACTGCTGGAGTTTGCGGTGGTGGTCTTATTATGCTACTGTTACACACGTACACACCTTACAAGTATACACCTTTTACTTTAGTCCTCCACATTACATATGATATCTGCAACATACCGCTACCGGTACATTAGCACAAGAAAGACACTTCAGATTAGTCTTGGTTCTGTTTTCTCATTGTGAGCTGCTGCAAAAACCTGATGTGGATAGTGATGCACTGACCCCAGGGAAGTTTTTTATAAACCTGTCAACTAGTACTATGCTAACAACAAGAATGTCCTATAGGAGGGTGGAAACTAATCAATGTATGTCTTTTCTAATTATTTTCTAAATTTCCATGTTTGTTGTCTGATTGAAACATATGTATTCTGCATTTTTGAATGTTGGCACAAAGAATTACAGATGGTCAGTGGCCTTGTTCTCCAAGACCGCCTCTAGCTGCACTTGCTGTTGTCATTGTATGCACTTCTTATTCCTGTGTAAAGCTTCTTGTTTGTTGACCAAATCTTTTTGTTGCAGCCCTTGAATGTGAACATTGCTTCTGGTCTGTTCAAGGCTGTACAGATCTCGTTGTTCCTGTTGAGAATATACAAATGGCAACAAAGGCACAAAGTTTGACAATAGTGTCTCAAATACAGTCAGTGTTTTGTAATCAGAAACATGAATTCCTCCTTGAACATGGCCATCACTCCATACTTGACCTTTTATTTGGTGAGTTTGCTATCCTCTGGACAATTCGATCAATGCAACTTACATAAACTTGTGACATAACCTGTGATTTCCTTCCCTGTGCACACATGTTATCTTATTTTCTTTCAGGGTATCTGGACACTACTCCTGGCCATACATGGCAGCTGGGATTGGCTCAATTGTGTTCTTCACACATCAGCGTGCAAGGAAATGATCCTCTTATTTGTTGAGTCAGATGCAGCATTCATTCAAGTTCTGAGCGTCCCACTGTCCTCCACTCTATTTTTGTTGACGTGGTTCCAACATGTAGATGAAAATTGCTAAAAGTTTTGTAACTGCAGACTTTCCTCCTCGTTGGCCATCACTCTGGACTTATGTGCACTTTTTATAGTAATGGCAAATTTTCCATCCTCTTGTCAATTTGATCAATGAAACATAGTCATAAACCCCACTGCCTTGGTAGCTTCACAGCAAAGTATTGGTGTTTGCAATTTTTGGCCCAGGGTTTGAGAATAATTTCAAGTACTCTGTGATTTCCTTCAATCCCTGTCGACACATGTTATCTGATTTTCTTTCAGGATAATCTCGATTTTAGGCCCAAAGTTCAAATTATATTAAAGTATTCAATTTTAGGAATTTTAGGAATTCAAAGGTATTTTTAGGCTCAAAATTGCTACAAAGTAATTAAATCCAAAGCAAGGCTAAAATCTTCATCTATATTTATTCATTAACAAATTCAACCGTAGGATCCTATAGTTAACTTGTTAGAGTACACCTTCCTAAAATTTTATAATAAGATACCTTACCAATTGTGAGATCTTGTTGCTTAACTTTGACTCAAAAATGTGTAGATTCTAAGACTTGTTGAAGACATATGATATGTTGAAGATATAAGTTGGGAATACATATAAAAAATTTCAACAAAAAAAATTTCATATTCGTGCTTGAAAAAAATAGTAAGTAGAAATAGGTATAGTATGATTTAATGTTAAGAATTTAGTTAGTATGAAACTGAAAAATTCCAATTCCAATGGTTGCAATGTTCACTTGTAATAAACAATCTACATCCAATGTTTTTATTTTTTTTCAAAAATATTAAAAATTGAACTAAAGACAAGCTTCAAAGTTTATTTCAAAACACATATTCCATACAAATCTAGGAAACCAAGATCAAATTTTTATTTATTAAAAAAATGATTTTTATGAGTTGCTCAAATTGCCCACCAAGCATTAAAAATTACATTTCATGCAATAATTTTTTAACCATATAGTCAAAAGTTATAAAAATTGTTGTACTTTACAGCTATTGTTGTTGGATAAATGGTATTGGATATTGCCATGTTGTGTGAAAATTTCAAAGAAAAAAATAAAAATTTCATTCATAGTGAGTTGCCCAAAATTGCTATGTTGCCAAAAAAACATAATTTAGGTGTTTAGGGGTTAAGAAAAAGAGAAAAGAGCAAAAGTTGCCAATTTCTTTTAAAATGCCATTTTGCTGTGTAGTGTATTTGCAAATTTGACATTCTCTAATTTAGGAAAATAAAAATATCACTAGGAAGCAATATCCAATACCATTTATTGAAAATAAGTTCAAGCAATCATCATAAGTAAATGATTGAAAGTTTTTTTCATCCTAGAAGTAAGCCTAGAGGATTCTTTGAAATCATGCAAAGGTCAAAGAATGTCTTTTTAGGCCTTTAGGGGTTAACATGTGTAGTAGAACTATATGAGTATCTAGTAGTGAGGACAATGTAGATTTAGAACCTTACTAGGGAGAATAAATTGTAGTCTAAAAAAGACTATAGACATAGGAAAAAAATTTGGAATTTATTTTTTTTCTTTTACCTAGATGAATTGATTTAGAACATTGCACATAAATCATACAACATTAAGTGGCCTTGCTAGTCATATTACTAAAGGAAAGACTAAATCGACTCTTACAATGTAGATTTGGAGTTTTTAAGGCAAATCAAACTATGGCTCAAGAACAATTTGAACATGAGATCTTCATTTTTACAAAAAAAATTCTTCTCCCTTTTCTACATGAACTAAATAATGCAAAACCTTGCACAATAATTACAAAGTATCAATTGACCTTGCTACTATAGGCAAATATGTTGAAAAGATCCAAAATTGTCTCTACATCCATTTCTACCAATAAGTAGATTTGAATTAAAAGTGTCCCTCAAAGTATCATTAATTCATTCTTGTATTTAACTGCTAATGGTTAACTTTTGATTTTTCTAGATTTTAATTTTAAGACCAAGCTGTGTGATAGTTATAGTGGCCTAGGGAGTTTGACTTTGAAAATTCATAGAAATTATATGTCTTATTTAAAATTTCATTTTTTTTAAATTCATGATTTTCACTTGCTAAAAATACAAACGTATTTTTTTCTAGAGCGGAAAGGTGCCTCTAAGTATGTTGAATTGCTTAATTAAATGGTTTTAGATGTTTTTACCTCATTATGAAAAAAATGAACCCTCAAAGGGGCTGTGAGACTATGGACAACAAGAACAACAGGGAACAATGGGCCAAAATAGAATTTTTTTTAAAATTGGCCAACAAATTGGAGGGCCTAATCAATGCGGGATAGTTCACTTAAATAATTTTAAAAAGATTTAAAAAGATATTTAAAAAGTTAATAAAAAAATTAATAAAAAATTACAAAAAATTTGAATTTGATGTGGCACTAAGGTAAGAGGCTCAAGAAGCATGCACTTAAGGAAAAAGAGACCTCTATGGCCAAGAGTGTACAAGTAAACAAGTTGATTTTTTTACTATAGATGCAAAGGTCGAAAAGTAGTGACTTTAAAAAAATTCCAAATTTTTTGGAGTTACATACAATTAATTAAAGGATTTATAAAGAGTTCAAGCATAGGTCACCAATCTTAGTTATAGCTACAACAGTAATGATTTCAAACATGCCTTATTATGGAACAAGCAATTCCTAAACCTAAGCTAGTAGGTGCTTTTAATATTTCTCACACTCCCCAAAGTGACTAGTGAAGGTCTAGAAAGCACTCGATGTCAAGGTTTATACCTCATCCCCACTATGAAGCGTAAGGTAGCTTACTTATCTTCTTTGGCGCTATTAAAGCGAATTGTACATATTCTAAAACTATGTTAGGTGATTTTCTTTCTTGCGCCATCCATGTTAGCAATGGTTCGGACTAGAATTCAAAATCATGCCAAAATGTGCTCAAACTTTGGTGCACCATAAACTACTACCTTTGGTTGAAAAAGCCTAGCTATTGGAGAATGTCATTCAACTTCCTCGCACGGCTTCCGCAATTTCTATAAGCGTTGTGGTACCTTCTTTTGCCAAATCTGCCTCCATCTTATTTATATTTAGTCTGCACTTGACAAACTTGGTGCATCCCTTTAAGTAAAAAGCCAATACTTCAATCTTAAGCTTTTTCCAATGTTTTATACCGTTGCCCTCACAACTACCATGACGGCACTTCTGTCTTTTTCATCTTGTAGCTTGCTGCATCGTTCGATTGACGCTCCTACCATCCCTTCAACTATTGCGCTGTCGTTGCAAAACACTTCTTCTCTAACTACTATGCCCTTACTACACAACAATTCTCCTTTGATTATTAAAGTAAGGTTTTTCCCCTCTTCACTCTCATCATCATGCTTGGAATGTTGTTGTGTTACACTTTCGAAATATAATCTTATTGTCCTTCATCTTAACGTCCTCCAAAATTGTTGGACTATATAGATGTTTACTTTTCGTACAAGCAGTACACTATACGAACAACATTGAGTTAACTATGATGCAGGAAATCTCCACCCTTGTTGTTTGTTCCTTTAGTTGTTGCCACCATATGCTCTACAAAACTATTAAGTTGCTGAGTCAATCGCCACCTCCTTGCTACAAAGTCACAATCACCACCTTGAACAATGGATTAGCCCATTACTACCTCTTCCACCTATTGTAAGCCATCATCGTGCCTTGTGTGTTTACAGTTGATGTGCTTATTGTAAGACTTCATACACTTGCTTGCATCTATTCAAATGCGATCTCAAATAGCAAACCTCCAATCAATAGTGAATATGTCGTACTGACTGTGTAATGTTTGATTCTCTATGATAGGTGTTGTAGGTATTGTTGTTGTAAGTAGCATTCTATACTACAACATCGAAGTTGTATAGACATTTTTGTTGAAGTACACTACAAGGCTGCTAGTATACATCATTGGATGGCCACTAGCTGCAACTGCATGGGACAGACACACTTTTTTCCAATGGAGATAAGTGGCTCATATTTTTACCGCTTTTTTTTAGCACGGCGTATGAGAAGGTCCATCCTTTTGTTTCTCTTACACACTATAGGAATTATGCTGCAATATGGAGTTTGGTCTAGTTTAGGAGCAGACATAATGGAAGATGAAGAAGTGGACGGAGACAACATGCTTTTTGAGAGTTGTTGAAACTACCTACAATAGAGATACCACCTATATCAAAGCCCCGCTTGGAGCCACATATTGATTATCACAAATCTATTTTATTAACTCAAGAAGAACATGTATAAGAATTTGAGAACGTTGCCTTGTAGTGTATTTTAGCAAAAACATTAGAACGCTGCCTTGTAGTGTACTACATCTAATGGCTACAAGGCATGTGCTGTGCGTGAAGGTAAATTTAGTAGATTTAATCCTTTTGACATTGCTATCTTTATGACTTTCAAAGTTACATGAGAATTGTGGCCTATTGAATGAACACGTGCCTATTGGATGGTGAAATTCCATACAAAATAGACAATTTACGTAGAAAATGGATCATTCATTCTTTGAAGATGTAGTGGGTGATCTAGACTTTGAGTTGCATTGCCAAAATCACATCAGTCTCCCCTGTTAACTTGAAATAATTTCAACCTTTCCTTTTACCTTTGAAGATATACAAATTTAGTAGGCTTTCACCTTAAGTATTGATGACGAACAAAATGGATTACCATTTCTTTTGATTTGAAGTGACCATATGCACATTCCTACAACCCTTGTTGGCAAATACATATCCTCCTCCATCTTTCCTAGCTTGTGTGCCATTCTCATCACAATTCCATATTTGATGGGCTTCGTAATTATGAGTGTTGTACAACTTCTACAAATTGGCATAGAAAGAGGAAATAGTGTCCAGGCACAAATTCTTTACTCTATTCTGTTCAAAAACTTGAAATTTTTGTAATGATGATACCTCATATCTTTTCCTAAAACATTTCACCCACTTCTGGCCTAAATCACCATTTTTAAAGGGAGTGACGTGAAGACTCCTACTTTTTTCTCTAAGTTGACCAATTGTCAATAGAAAGCTAATGTTTTGCATTTTGAATAAGTAATCTACTAATTCACTCTCCTCTTCATTTGTTAAAACTCCATTCCTACCTCTCTTTCTATGAATGACAATCCTGTACACATGCCCTTTTAAATTGGAGGCTAGATTCCATTCTCCTTATTGTTGATTTAATAGCTTGACTTTTATTGACATCAGCAATGGCATGCTTCAATTGCAAGCCAGTCCAATTTCCATTCATTTTAATGGCTTGTGTTGATCTGCAATGTTTTGCATATAGGGGATGTAAAGATTGGGACTTTTTAGATAAGTCATACCTACATTCAATACTAAACTTCTGTCTAGTAAAGGTCTGACAAAACTCCCTCCTCCACCTACTGCAATCGAATTTGTGATAGCTTGTAGTCCTTGCCTTGAAGGACTACCATGTTGGCACTACCTGTACTGTGCAGCCTCATTGAAGTATCTAGATTGAGTTCGCCGCCTGTTGCGCCAATAGTGGCTGCATCACAGTCCTACTACATCGCTTCTAGTGTCTTTAGATTATACAAGCATCATGTTTTGCCTTTTGGGATTGCGCTCTTGCATGTGGCAAATTGGTTGCTTCTGTGATGTCTTCACAACTGCTAAAGCCTTTGCGACATGGCCAACATCATTCTCAAAGATGCCCATGGCCTTCATCTCCAACAACGCATGCTTCTCAGCTTCGTCATTTGTATAGTCGAAAAGAATTCTATTTGGTGAGGCTCCATTATCATCATCCTCTTTTTTGTAATCAAAGTAATTACTACCCCAACCTCGGCTCTTCTACCAAATTTCTTCATTGTTGTTGTCTGGGTTAGAATCGCTATCGTCACTCATGCTTCTTTCAATATTGTAGCAACGAAATTGCAATTTTTTTTGTACCATCTTAGTGTGTTCTACAAGTATTTTTTATTAGATGTGGCATATACTATAAGTTAAAACTGTAGTGAAGGACATTGAAAGGTGTGTTTGGCTTCATCTGTTGTATTATAAGTTAGATGAATGATGAAGCTGCAAAAGTGGAGGCCCAATCACCATGTCATGGAATATTGTTCTAATGTATTTAATAAATGTTGCTTCCACTTCATGAAGGTGTGTATATAAGGTCTGCAGACTAATGGCTTGCACACCAAAGAACAAGCATGTATAATAAAAAGAACGTGCATTGTATTGTTTCCATTCAATGCTTGTCCTTACAGACTCAATGACTTCATATTGTTGCAGTCACAAAAAAACTCATAGAATGCCTTCATTTAATTCATAGGTCATTATAAATGACTATTTTGGATGTGTCCTCTAGTGCAATAGTATTTTATTCCAACAAAATTCAACTAAAGTTTGTTCATCACATTTTCAAGAGTGAATTATAAAACTCTAAAAATGAAGCACTAAACCTTGCATTGTGTAACTACAAAAACAATAAGAAAGTTCCAATATGCTATGCACATTTATTGGCCTCTTTATAGGGTTGATTCAAAATGTCCCTATAGAATTCAAACCTCCTACCTTAGTGCAACCACATTAGACTACTATTTTCAAATTTTAATTATTTGATTGTTTAATTATTTAATTAATATTTTAAATATTTTAAATATTTATTATTATTATTATTGTTATAGAAGTGGAGAGGTAGGAGGTACTAACAACAATCAACGTGGGATATGTAAATTAGAACATAAAAGAGTTCCATTGCTCATACTCAAGTCAAAATGTCAAATGCACTAAATGAATTCCCAACTCCACTTCAAGCTTCATTTAAGAATAGTAAAATAACTTTTTTCAAAGCTTGATAATCTAGTCAAATGTAATAAATAAAGTTTAATTTCAAATTTATAAATATTTTTGTCATTTCAAGTCTCCAATCAAAAGTAAGTTATGGAAGAAGGTATTCAAGAAGGTAGGGAAGAGCATTGCCATATATTGTCTCTTTACTTGTTCATAACATTTTATTAAAGACTCCAAATTACAATCAAAATTTTGTAGGTGTTATTCAATCTTATTTGCCATTTGATTTTAATTTATCATAATTTTATTTTACTACATTTAAATGAGGTATGAAATTACCGATGTGAATACAATAAGCCTTTTATATCACCATACAAAGAAAAATCTTGATACTAAATGGTGCTTGTGATACTTAATCAAATTTAAACATCTAAAATTTTGACATTATGTGACTTGTATTTCACTTCATTTTAATAGATGTAACCATTAATTTCCAAAAAAAACTTGACAATATTTTTTAGAATTATTTTCTATCAAATCTACTAATTGCCCATGGTAGTTATATTGCTAAAAAATGGACAAAAATGGCTTTTTCAGCATATTTAGATGTACTTCATTTGTTTCTTGTAACTCCCATAGCAAGATTTAGAAGACATTCATAATTCATTCAATAGACACCAAGACCCTTAGCACTTAACTTATGATGACCTATTGTTCACACTTTAATTGTTTCAAGACAAGGAATCATAATTGAATTATGATCTTGGGCTAGGATTGATATTGGGTTTGCCTTAAATATGTATTATTTTCTGGGCTAAACCTAAGGACATGATGAAATTCAATAACATCACCATTGTGTCCATCAAAATCCCAATCATCAAAGAATTTTGAATAAAAAATGCATAATTCAAATTGAGGCCCACATATAAATTATCTTTGTTACATTAAAATAATCAATTTTTACCAAGATAGGCCACTAGTCCACTATTACTATGAAAATACTACTTTTTTGTTTACAATTAGAATGTTGGTATAATAAATGATGAATTTTTATTTATTTATTTTACATTCTAGGAGACTTGCAATTCATTAGAAGATAAAATACAAAGTGGGCTAAATAAGTGACCTCTCATAGAAGAAAGCGCCCCTTTTCTTTGATCCAATGAAATTTCAAAATTAGAATTTGAAGGCGTTGATTATTGCACATTATAGCATTTTAAGCTAGAAGATTTTTTTGCCCCACTTGTTGAGAAATTCAACAAACCTCTTTCCCTCTTGGAGTGAGTTTTTAGTACTACACATAATTTGTATTATTACTTTTAATTCATATTTTTACCATTGCATACAACATTGTTTTAGTTATATTTCTACCAAGTTTCAAAAATAAAGGTTTTAAGAAATCTACTAAAAGCTACTTGCTTAATATCTTTTTTTCCCAAGCAATATAAGATTTGATCTCAACAATTCATTGCGACCATATTATATTTTGTTTCTTACAAAAGCAATGTAATTCTCACCTTCTATTAGTTTTTGGAAAGATCCATCCAAAATTGAATTCATAGGAACCTTACTCCATTTCATTATTTTGCAAACATTTAGTCCATTAGGGATTAATCATCATAATGGTCCTTTTCTTTTGTGTATAAAATATTTGTTTCAAATTAAATTTAAAACTTCAATTTGAAACCCAAAAGAAAATAAATATGAATGATATAGAATTACAACACACTCATTTTAAAGAATAAACCCCATAAGATATGATTGTGATAAGTATTTAAAAGTAGTGCTTGAATGTGTGATATCTACACCAATTTATTTTAAATTATATTATTCTTCACATAAAAAATTAATACTTTTAAACCATATGTCAAATTAAACTTGATGCTTGATAACTTTTTCTAAATAAAATATATATTATAATTCATTGGACCCCCCTTGTTTTGAAAAATTTAACAATCTTAAATATTCTCAATGTTTTGTTTAAGTGCCACCACTTCAACCTTCAAAACTAGTGTCCTGTAATTTTCAATTGTCAAACTTCAACTTCAATATTTGTTTTTTTTACTATAAATGAACATAAAATAGAGTTTTATAAATGCTTTGGAGGTATGTATATAAGTTTTTTATGTCAACAAAATTTCAAGAATCTTGGAGAGCACATTGAAAGTATTGTGAATTTATCTCAAGAATTTTTGAGTTTTTAACTCAAATAAATTTAGTAAACTCCACAATCTACTTTTAAAATCTCAATATTTAATAGAAGGCGGAAATTTCTATATAGAAAATTGAAGTAAAAACTTAACTAAAATGTTATATTTACATTTGAAAGTTTAAAAATTATAAATTCAATATGTAGTAATCCTCATTGATTACTCTAATATTTTTTTGGTTTCATTAAAACTTGAATTTTGTTATTTTTTGACAATATAGGCGTAGAATAATGGATGGAGAGGACATGGTCAACATCATCTTCCTCTCTTGGCATCAGTATGTGATCATGTTGTTGCATGAATAGTTTGTGAAGAATCTTGATTCAAAAGAGGTAAACTTAGCTAGTAACAACAAGACTAGAAGATTGAGTAAGAGGTCAATGGAATCATCATGGAGCTAGTTCTATGCAAATGATCTAGTGTTCAAAAAAGTTTATTGATGTTGAATCGTTGAGCCATGATGAAACACCAATGTCGATTGCAATGGCTACATTAAAATCATTTTGTGATATTAGAGGTTTTCTGCAATGAAGCATCAATATAGGTTCACTAGATAAGCATGTTATCTCTTTAAAAAGCTTCTTTAATTCTTTGGAAAGCACATTATCTCTCTAATAAACATGTTACCTTTTTAAAAAGTGCATAACTAGTGCACAAGTCCCATTAGCCTCAAGTCTACACATTTTTAAGAACACGCTTATTATTATTTAGAAATAGAGAAAGTAATTGGAAAGTAGAACAAAAACCTAAATCAAGTACTAAACTTTGTGTTATTTGATGAGATTAAGTTTAATTAACATAATCTTCAAAGCTAAAATATCTTAAATAACAAGAAGTCAAAAATTAGCTTTAACATTGCATGATGGAAGTTGTTTTTACTTTGAAGATCCCCCAAATCATGCAAAGTTGTCAAGTCAATAACAAAATTTTGATAAATTTTGAAGTAGTCACTATTATCCTCTACCATGCAATGGAAATATTCATTTGTGTTGTGATTTAGATTTTGGTGGATTAATGTTCAAATTTTAATTTATAATACACTACCAATGCCATTCCTCTCAAAATTTATTTCCATGTGAGTAAATAATTTATTTTTACAAATATTTACTTAATTTTGTTCACTTAATTTATTTTAGTATATTTCAAATGCCAACTTTTAAAATTAGAAAAATGATCTAATTATTTATTTGTTCAAGCATGAGTTTTGACATTTTCACCACCATGTTCATGAGTAGCCTAGGACATATTGATAAACAAAGTGTGGATGATCATAGGTCCTTTTTACCATCAAACTTGATTATAGGTTATGCGTTGAGAGTAAGAAAAATATAACTAGTATACATGAGTTAACAAATAACTTTTACAAAGCATACTCACGTTATTTATAGATAAGTAACAATTATCCAAGCTTGGTTATTATCAATTAACTATTATAAAAGTATTCTATATGATCAACTAGAGATAGTAAAATTTAGCAAAAGTATCGAGTCAAAGTCGATTGATGAGATTCTAATTGACAATGAAGACTTCCTACATCCTTCTCAATCACACCAAGTTTACTAATGAAAGCACTAGTATCACTATGTTGTTGGTATAAATATGATTTAATAATTATTTCCTATGGTTGCACAAAATAAATAGTATACATTCAATTGGAGGCAAAGGTTGTTCCGAGGGTTGTTCAACTTCAAGTATAATTTCTTCATTGCTTTCTTCTAATTCTTTGAATGTAGATAATATAGTGTCCTTTATGTCATATTCAAGACCAATTTGAGGAATAATATTGAGATCAAATTTAGTCTCAAATTCTACACACCTCTTAAGTTATCATGGTCTAAATAGTCTGATGAGTGTCTCATAAATTAAATAGTTGTTGGAGATACTTGTCAACTTTTACCATCAACTAATCTTATCCATTCAATTGAAAGTCACCAACATTGACAACTATTTTCAACCAAATACAAATATCTACTTTCATCCATTCTCAATTAACGAAAAACTTATACAAAAAAATAACCAATATCCACTTAATTATCTCCTTTCGTTTTTTTTGTAGGATTATAAAATAAATATTCCGTAACTATTAAGGTAGAACCACCCATCATCAACCACAATCCCATCAACAATCAATGGAGTGGACAAGTTGCAAGTAGTTTCCAAACATGACTTCTTGATTAATTCCTCCATTCTTTTCATGACACATGTACTTGGTTTGGAATGCCAAAGTGAATAAGTAGTCTTTTAAATGAGCGGTTTTGGAATAGTTTACACATTGGACATAGGTCCAAACCAACTTTTACCTTCCAAAATTCATAGTAATTTTAGTTCAAGCAATAAAATTACCAAATTTTGGCAATCCGCATCATTTCCATCTCTGCACCTCTGGAAATATTTGCTTCGCGGTGCACCAAATCATGGCCACAATTGTTTATTTGGTTGGTTATAGGTGACTCTACTGTAGTGAAGTTTAATATTCTAAGTATATGTTGATAATCATTAACCCTAAAAGGGTCTGAAAGTCCATTGCAACCATATAATCTATTACATTAAGTGTAGACCATCATGAGCCATGTCACGACTTGTTGTCACAAAAATGGTCACGTTTTCATCCAAAAATTTCATCCAAAAATTTCATCCAATTGTTTTCATCGCTCCAATGTCTTTACTTTCTCGTGAGTGTGCGACTGTGACTTTGCTAGCATTATACAAAATCCTAATTGCACTCCAATCACATTTTCATCCTACTTTTCTCATCCCATTTTTTCATCTGGTGTTTTCATCATGCCCTTGTTGTATTGCATTGCCATTGCATTGCAACGGACTCTGTTCTCTCGTATATTATAAATATAGTGGTATTTCAAAAAAAAAACATTGACCAAATATTCTTCAGTGTAAAGTAAATTAATGTTCATAGTAGCATGTAAACAATAATGTATCACATCTCATATAGTAAACCAATTGAAGAGTTATATGTGTAAATATATAAGGTGTATACAGGGACCCAAAGGCCTTTCCAGGGTTAACCGAATTGGACTGCAGAGTTTCCAGCCCATGATGAGGTGGAGCTTTTCTGTAGCTTCTCGAAAGTCTAAAGTAGTACCCTCGTGTCCATATCAAGCAGTTCCTCATTCGCCCACCATTCCAGAATCTAGAATCTGGAATCTCCTCCAGGGGTAGATATTGGTCATGCCTTTCGCCTTTTCCTCAGTGCCGAATATTCATGACGTGGCAGCATGTACATTCATCAGATTCTATCCTCCTAGGACAGCGCTCAGTGATGGGGTCAAATGTGCATATATGGAAGATTTGACAGTAATCAATGCATTTGTCAATTTGCCCACAACTATCAATCCCTTAGGGTTCCAGTGTCCCAATTTTAAACGAGGTTGGAGGGACTTTTTGACCTTAACCCCAGAGCACCTAGACTGTATTTGCTAAAATCCAGACCCTTCTCAATTCATTCCAATCAAACTATCACATAAAATGAGACCCACATAAATTGACCGTATTGATTGATAGTAGATATAGGGCCGAAGCTATAGGGAAAGGGACACATCCTTTAACTATACTGTTGAAAAAATTATAATGGTTAAACAAGGAGATCTTTGAGTTTTGAGAGGCCATATTTGAGGCATTGGACGCTCAGGGGTTAACCCTTGAAGGACACTAAGGCTAGATGGATGATATGACTGTAGAAACCAACAGAGAATGCACCTTTGCTTCAACAATCCAAGCATTTTGGTGACTACCTTGGTTATGGGAGATTACATCCTTCAAAGGTTGAGAAGTTCTCATTCATCCAAACCAATGCTTGACTTTTTAAAAACCACACTTTTTTTTATGAATTCACTGAAATTGATGTAAAAAATATTTTTATAAAGATATAAGCTAAAATATGCCAAAATTCAAGAAAGGGGTAAGGGTAAGGGGATAATCCTACAGTCTCAAACCTCCATATAATCACTAAATTTGGGCTTCCAGACTAATCCCGTGTACGGCAGCTGCCATGGACTCAATCGTGTTCTTCTGCACATCAGTGTGTGAGGAAACCATCCTCTTGATTCTTTGAGTCCAATGCAACATTCATTTTGAGTTCCCAGGGAAGCAGGAAACAGTTCTCTTCCTTTGTTGAGTGGTTCAACATTCATTTCCAGTTTTCAGTGTCCACTGTCCTCCACTCTATTTTTGTGTGGACATGGTTTCAACATGTAAGATGAATTTTTTTCTAAAGCATGAGTGCTCCATGTAAGGTAGAAGCATCAGTTCTCAATCACACCCAATGCCCAACCTGTAGTGTGTGCTAATTCCAATGTGAGACTGGAAATCAAGTTTGAAAGATGTGCTTTTTTGTCCTTTCCAAGGTTGGGATTAATATGGTTGTGACACATGTGAAAAAGCAGTGAACGAGAGAGTAGGGAATAGTGAACAAGAAAGTAGTTCTTCAATGATTGGAATTAAAATACTCTAAACATTGAATATGGGTCAACAATACCTTTTGACTCCCAAAATTCACTGTAACTTCAAATTCAGGAATAAAATTCTGAAAAATTTACACTCCCTATATTTCCTATCTTCCTACATGGGAAAGATTTCCACCACCTCATACCCCTCACCATCTGGTCAAAATTTGCTTAAGTGATCCACTAGTAATGCTTCTACCTTAGAGTGTATCCCAATTTATCCCATCACCCCTTTGTCATTGTTCAATGGCTTTGTTGATGGTTGGCTGGCATAAGTACTGGCATTCCAGTACATCCATTTGAATATTACTGTGAACATGAAATAGAAACAAGACTCTGATTGATCTTCTCTACAATCAGTGATTCAAAGTCAGGTTATATTCACTGACTGGAGAAGAAGAGATGCAATTCACAGGATCATCCACGCCCAAAAAAGTTTTTCCGCTAGTACTTAACTCAAAAGCAATGGCAATACATACTAAGCTAAGGTAGGAGGTTCTAAAAGTGGACAGGGTCTAAAATTGCTCACGTCTTCAAGTGTACATTATTTGTACATGTTGCTTACTCATGGGCTTCAGCAATTTACAAAAAGTGTACATTTTAGGAGGTGAGCCATTTTAGAGCCCTAGGCCATTTCAACTTCAAAATTTGATAACTAATTCCACAATGCTCCAAAAAATATGAAACAACTTGGGTGAGATGCCAATTTCAGTTGTTTTTCAAGGAAAATTTGCTGATAAATATTCTAGGAAACTTCACCTCCCTGAAATTCAGTTTCAGCTCTTATGTTGGCAAATTGTGCACCTCCTACCTTATTGTGTTTAGGAGTAGCTGGCTCCGGTACTTCTATGTGTGATGAATATTTGAAACAACAGCTTTGTTGTAATCCACAATCATATTACTTTTCATTTGAAAGCGGAGCATTCAGTCAAGATTTGCTTTTCTCAGAATTTGATCACCCCAAACCATAACATCCTCATTGAGAGTATGCAAGTTAACTTGTTGGTGCAGCCTGTTTGTGAAAAAACAAAGTGAACCCCTTCGCAGCATGTTGTATTTCCCATATGCAGGCTCCAAATTTGAGTCACTTGGTAGCGATTTGTGTATTGTACAATAGGGTGAAATAATCTTACAAATTGCCTATAGTGCCATTCAAATATTTTTGCATAATATAGAATAGAATTGGCATCTTTTGTCTTACATAATTAATATTCAATTCTTAGGCAATCCCAATCAAGCAGACCAAATTTCAGTTTCAACATACTCAAATCCCATATTTTGTGAATTATTTAATTTAATATCCATGAATTTATTTACATGATAATTGATTGAACATCATTGGAGATTAGTTTTTTCCAATTTGATTGCAAAGATTTGTAGGAAACATCCATACACACATTTTTCATGTTCAAAAATACCCTATGAAGTAATAAGAATAATTATGATCTTTAAAGGGTTCAATCTAAAATATTGTATGACCAACTTTGTGAAATAGATATCTTCATATTTTAGCCCCTAAAGGATTTTGACTATGTTTTCACCAAAAATGCTCAAAAACTGCCATTTTTAGTACAAGTACCAAATTTTAGAAAAAAAACAACATTTTTGAAGACATCTAACCATAGGATCTGGTAGTAAGTTTATTTGAAAAGATGTGGAAAAAATTTCAGAAATTTCCACCACTTAGATTGCAAGATATTATCATTTGAATTGACAAAAATCCTTTTTTTGACCTACTAGAAACTCAAGTAGCTACACTTCGCAAGGCCAAATCATTATAAAAAAAATGTCTAAAATGTTTGTAATTCTTTGAATTCATTCTTCAAGACAAGTTGTCTACATGCTTGAAAAATTTTAGATCATTTGGAATTGTACAACATATGGGGAAAAAATAGTCAATAGAAAAAAGTAGAGAATGATTCAAAATACTAAATTGTTAACAATTCATTCATGGAATTAAAAAATGCCAATACCAATGGTTGTAATGTTGCAATAAACAATCTACACCTAACATGTCTATTTTTTTTTCCAAAAATATTGAAATTGAGTTAAATAAAGAACTTCAAAGTTTATCTTAGAGTAGAGATTCCATAACTACCAACAAACTACTCACAACTAAAACTCTTCATAATTTCCATCTCATCAATTAAATTGAAATGACCCAAAGCTTTTGACCTATATATAAATCTAGAGAACCAATTTCAAATTTTTATTTTTTGTAAAAGTATTTCTTAAAGAATTTTTTTTTGTCTAAGCTACCTACCAAGCATTAAAAACTACATATCTTACAATAACTTTTTAACCATGTAGTTAAAAGTTATGAGAATTGTTGGACCTTAACACATTATCCTAGGTATGGAGCACACAATTTGAGATAGATTTTAACCCTTAAAGGATTTTGACTATGTTTTCACCAAAATGCTCTAAAACTGCCATTTCTAATATAAGTACCAAATTTTTGACAAATTTTTTTTGACACATCTAACCATAGGATCTTATAGTAATCTAGTTTGAAAAGACGTGAAAAAAAATTTCAGAAATTTTCACCATGTAGATTGCAAGATATTAGCATTTGAAGTGATAAAAATCCTTTTTCGGTCCCTACGAAAAACAGTTGTACTTCACAAGGTCACATTTGTATGAAAAAATGCACAAAATGGTGGTTACTATTTAGATTTGTTCTTTAAGGCAAGTTGGCTACATGATTGAAATTTTTTAAATCATTTTAAATTGTACAACATATAGGAAAAAAGTATTAAGTAGAAAGAAGAAGACAATGATTCAAAACACTAAATTGTTAACAATGTTTTTGTGGAATTGAAAATTTCAAATTCCAGTTGTTGCAATTTTGTAAGAAACAATCTATACCTAGTGTTTTTATTCTTTTTCAAAAATATTGAAAATTGAGTTAAATACAGGACTTCAAAGTTTATTTTAGAGTAGAGATTGCATAACTACCTTCAAACTACCTACAACTAAAACTCCTCATAACTCTCATCTCATTAATCAAAATGGAATGATTCAAAGATATCCATGTATAAATAAATCTAGAGAACCAATTTCAAATTTTTATTTTTTTTTAAAATGATTTTTAAAGAATTTTTTACGACTATCCATACTGCCCATTGAATGTTGAAAACTACATATCATACAATAACTTTTTACCCATGTAGTCAAAATTTATGAAAATTGTTGGGCCTTAAAGCTACTCTTCGGGCACATGTTGTGTGAAAATTTCAATGAAAAAAATAAAAATTCCATTCATGGTGAACTACTCCAAATCGCTATGTTGTCAAAAAACACCGTTTGGTCCTTTAGGGGTTAATATAAAACTCCTCAACTAGCACTCAAACAAGGTCAAATGTTTATTTAAACAAAAAATTTGGAACATACGAAATGTTGAAAATCACTTGTATTTGTAGTATAAGTTTCTTTATTAGACTTCAAATGCAATTAAAAAATAAATTATCTACTTGCTTTGAGTTTTAAAGTATAAAGAAGAGTTCCTTATATTCACACGGGGTGGTAGGAGGTAGAACAATCCATGTGAGATATGTTACTTAAAATTAGTAAGAGCTTCACCTCTCATTGTAAAGTCAAATGAACATATCCTATATAGGTTATTCTACCTACTATCATTCCATATGAATATAATGAGCTTTTTTTTTGTCTACCAAACTCAAAATAAGCTCAAAATGGTATTCTATTGATGCAAAGTATACCTCAAAATTTAGGGAGTTAAACTACTTATTATTTGCTTCATTCAAAGTGAACGATAAATAATTTAACTTTCAACACTTGGTACCTCTTTGTGGCAAATTTTGGGTGTGGATGTTTTCACAATATGATGATATGATGGATTGGATTTCTGGGATGTAAGGTAGAACTACCCATTACCATATAGATTTGCAATTTAGGTACTTTGAAGAAGCTATTTATGATCTCTCATATTTTTTAGAGATTGAATTGTTCAAGAGAAGTCAATTGCAAAAAGAATGAAGACATTCCGACAAGAATTGAATTTTTTGTGATTTTTCAAAGCTGAAATATAAAACTGTGAGTAGACTCTTGTTGAAGCATGATCAAACCCTTGTTGAAGCATGATCAGACCCTTGTTGAAGCATGGGCTGATGTGTCCACTCCCCAGTGCATTGCCATCATGATGAAGAATTAATAATATTGTGGTATACATATGTCAAGTGACAGAATTGGGAACACCCTATAGGTGGCAGAATTGGGTAATTGGTGGTATTGGGCAGTTCTACCTCCCTCTTGGCATGCCTTGTTCACTGTTTCATTGTGGGGCAGATGATCACTGTACCAGACAACACGCCAAAGAGCACCATCTTGCACCTCTCTGTAGCGCCAGCCATGGGGATATGCTCTTAAACCAATTTTCTGCCAGAAAATGAGCATGAGGAATGCATGCAGGCAAAGTGGTCAATGCTTGAAAACTGATAAAAACTCCACCAGGGACTGGTTCTGTTGGCTCCTTCCACTGCTTCCTCTATCAAACGAATTTGTCCATGTGTTTAAAAAATTTTAAAATTTTAAAGAAAGAAGTGGGCCTATAGAATGGGTATTTCAGAGATTGCTTGTGTTGAGCTTAGCAACAATCCCCCCCTCAGCCCTGTTTTTCTGGGACAATGCAACCTCATAAAACAGATCCGCTTCATTGTCATTGTTCCTTTGTTTTGATGAGCCAGACTATTGTTAACTCTTAAACAACGGACTGGTGACCCTGGAAATCATTGGTAAAAAAAATCTAATAGCATTGACTTGTTGGAAGCCAAAGTAATGTAGAAGATCTCCTCTTTTCACACAAAATCTCAAGGATGAATAGTTGCACTTATGTTCTACACTAAAAGATTCTTTGTCATCCATCGGTTTGTCTCGACATTTAAGGGTTAAGTTAGGAGGAGAACACACATTCCTAGTGAAGCCTGATCTAGAATGATTTTCTCAACATGGACAATTTGCGTACATGTGTTCCCCTCATTTCTACAACGAGGAACTTGTAGAAAGTCCCTTAACCTAAAGAAGACAAGAGGGCCACAATGGGCAAACTAGGGAGGATTGACCCATGTATTGCCCTGTGTTTTATCCTTGCATAAAACATTGAAATTTTTTATTTGTCACATATGATAAAATTTGCAAATTTTGAATTCACATTTGCAATCAAAGGCCCTAGATCGCTTGGGAGGTGTGATGAAATACCAAATTATAAGTAGGACAAAATAGGAGATAGTTTTCACATTTACCCTTTAATGTGGCAATACATGTCAATCTTTCTTGGTCCAGTGGGCATCATTGTTCTTCTCCGGTGCCAAGGATACATTAAAGCCTAAAGCACTAGTAGCCAATCATTTAAGCAATTTTAGAATAGATCATATATAGTTTGAGGTGGTGGAAATTTCTCCCATGTAGGAAGATAGGATATATGAGGATAGCAAAAGTTTTAGAATTTTATTTTCAAAATTGAAAGTATTGTGAATTTTGGGAGCCAAAAGTATACTTTACTAGTAGCCAATGTTCAAAGTCTTCCAATTCTAATCATTCAAAAATTATTTTCTTGTGCACTACTTCCTACTTTTTTGCTTTCTAACTCAAGAAATGTGTAATACTCTTATTAGTCCCAACCTTGCAAAAGACCAAAAAAAACATTCCAAGCTTTGGTTGGAAGTCTGTTCAAGCCTTGCTTGGAAATAGTGTATTGCTACCGTTTGGGTAATGGGCATGGTTGACAATTGGTGCCTCAACCTTAATGATGGAGTCCCTTCAAAGGACACTAGTCCCCGTCTTTTTTGGCACCATGGGGCCAAATTGCACCATTCCAAAATAAATGTCTATTTTTTATCAAATAAAATTAATCTATTTTTGCTAGAAATTTTCCATTTCTATTTGAAATGTGGATGAAGTCTTAAATTTGGATGAAAAGTACATGAATATCATTGAAAAGTGTTTTTTTCCCAAAAAATGGATGAATGTAGGAAAACAATGCTCCATCAAATTTTAAGTGATTGTCATCTTGGCACTTCTTAGAAATTCCAAAAAAAAGGTTTGAAAGACATTGGTGTGCCCAATTACATTGGTAAGCCTCCAACCATTTAGCTAGACCTTGTCTTTTAGGGCAAAATTTTTCTCAACATTTTACAAAGAAATAACTTAGATCCAAAGTATTGTATAGTAAAGTAGGAGGTTCAAAAATGGCTTATGCTCCAAAATAGCTCACTTCCTTAATCCCTAAAGTTCCTTGACTATATTATCAACAAAAATGCTCAAAATTGTCATTTCTAGTAGAAGTATCAAAGTTTAGAATAAAAAAATATTTTCAAACACATGTAATTATAGGATCTTGTAGCACACTGGTTTTAAAAGATGTACAAATATATTCAAAAAATTTCATTGTACACATTGCAAGATATTACAATTTGAAGTGACAAAAATCCTTTTGGAGGGCCTACAAAAAATGTGCAAAAAAATAGGCAACTGATCTTTACAAGGTCCCATTTGTATGAAAAAATGTCCAAAATGGTTGTGCTTATTTGGAGTCATTCTTCAAGGCAAGTTGGCTACATACTTAAAAAATTGAAGATCATTTGGAATTGTACAACATATAGGAAAAAAATAATAAATAGAAAGAAGTAGATAATGATTCAAAATACTGAATTGTTGAGAATTTAGCTATGGAATTGAAAAATACCAACTCCAATGGTTGCAATGTTGTAATAAACAATATGCATCCTACAATTTTATTTTTTTCAAAAAACATTGAAAATTGAATAAAATAAAGGACTTCCAATTTTATTTTAGAGTAGAAAATCCATTATTGCCTACAAACTAAAACTCTTCGTAACTTTTGACTCATTGATTAAATGGAATGATTCAAAAGCTTTCTAAATATACATAAATATTGAGAATCAATTTCAAATTTTTTCTTGAAAAAAGTGATTTTTCTAATTTGTTGGACTGCTCAGGTTGAGAAACAAACTATATATTAGGTCATAACTTTTGACCCATATTTCCAAATGTCATGAATTGTAGTGTACATGAAAGATATTCCTAGTCTACACCTTGTATTAAAGTTTGGGCCCAAAACATGGAAATATCCACTTACACGTACCTACCGAAATTTTGTATGTTGCCAAAAAATGCAGCTTTGTCCTTTAGGAGTTAAATGTAGACCATTTGTACATGTTGCTTTTTCATAGCCTTCAACAATGTACAAACAATGCACATTTAAGGAGGTGAGTCATTTTAGAACCCTATGCCATTTCAACTTCAAAAATTTGTAACTAATTCCACAAAGCTCCAAAAAATATGAAATGACTTGGGTTAGATGTCAATTCCACTTGTCATTTAAGAAAAAATATTCCAAAACATTTCAAGATGTTTTACCTCCCCAAAATTCAGTTCCAGCCCTTAGATGGTCCATTTATAGACCTCCTGCCTCACAGCGGCCTCATAGCGCCCTCGCAACCAAAGAAGCACGTAAGCAATCACGGTATAGTATTATACAATATAGTGCTACAATACAGTACAGTGCTATAGGAGTTTCCCTTGTTGGGACTTTAGCTGTTTCTGACAGGTATGTAGGCTTAGAGCATTGCCACCAACTGCTCCCAACGGCCTCGGCAATGGCACTTTCTATTTGTCGTGCATTTTTAGTGACCGCTTCACACTAGCATCCCATCACGCTGCTATGTTTACCGTCACTTTCACGTTTGCTCGACAATAGAGGGTCTTTGTAGAGGGCAATTTTGTAGTCACGTTAACTTAATTTTGGTCAACGTCTATGACCTTCGTGGATGCTAACGTGGAGGTAATGGAGGGTAGTGGGGATGTGCAAAGAAGGAAAAGAACTTTTGTGAGGCCAAGGAGAAGCAACTGTGTTTTTCGTTTTTACACATTTCACAGGATCCAAAGCGAGAGACCGGACAGAAGAGTGAGAATTTTTGGAGATGTATCATAGAGACAAGAAATCATATCTCAAGTGAATCCATGCCTATCCTTCAAAGTGTGTGGGGATGCTTTGGAAGCAATTCTTCAACAATGCACAGCCCATACATATTTGAGGGATGGACAAAATAAAAATGATAAAAGAATTTCTACTTAAGAATATAAGATTATATAAGAGTTTACATCTAAATAAAATTAAAGAATCTATAAATATTAAGAAGTACATGTACATGTATTAGATATCTACAAAGTAAGTGATAAAGCTTCTCCTTCTAATCTTTTAGTACTGTGTGTATGTAATAAATGTCTACAAAGTAAGAGATAAAGTTTTTGTTTTTAATCCTTTAGTAGTGTGTGTCTGTAGTAGATGTTTACAAAATACAAGATAAAGCTTCTACTTTTAACCCTTTAGTACCATGTTCATGTATTAGATATCTACAATGTAGAAGATGAAACTTCTACTTTTAACCCTTTAGTACCATGTTCATGTATTAGATATCTACAATGTAGAAGATTGAACTTCTACTTTTAACCCTTTAGTACCATGTTCATGTAATAGACATCTACAATTTAGGAGATAAAACTTCTACTTTTAACCTTTTAGTACCATGTTCATGTAATAGACATCTACAATTTAGGAAATAAAACTTCTACTTTTAGCCCTTTAATACTATGTTCATGTGGGACAAAAGTCAATCCAAAGTTTTGCTTCAAAACAAGTATAATAGGAGTACCACGGTGGCATTCCCCATTTGAATAATGATGGTCAATCCAATTTTAGCGAGTTCTTGGTGGTGAGCATTAGATGGCCATGGCACCACCACATCTCACAAGGCGGCAAGTGCCTCGCCACTTGTTGGTGCCGTGGTCCAATTTTGCGGCATTGGTGGCGATGCTTATACTTTGGAGCCAATGACCAGGTAGAATTGGTAGTTAGTGTATTGTGAACCGGTGGACATGGAAACTAAAATATTATCATCTATAGCTGACAGAATAAGCAACTACAGACATGATGTGGAGTGCAGGAAGGTGAAGGAAATATTTCCAATGTGTAGACTATTCCAAAACTGTTCATTTAAGAGACTACATCTTGTTCACTTTTTTTTGAGACAAATGAAAGAGGAATTCATTGCCAAGGAAGAAAACAAAGGATCTCTAGCCACAAGAGGCTTGGGGGATTGGACAAAGACCACAACACAAAGAGATGGACACAAGCCAATCCAAAGAGGGTCATAGATGGGGGGATCTTGTTCACTTTGGCACTCCAAACCAAAGTAGATGTGTTAAGAGCAAAATGGAGGAATTGGTGGTAGGAAATCAATAACTCATGTTTGGAAATTATTAGTTCCAATCTCTGTTGCATTTTTGTAATCCTATTGAATGCAAATGGGGTGCTAGTCGGTGATGGATGGCTCTAACCTAGTTGAGTTTTGGAACTATTGACATGATAAATAGTAGGTAAAATTTCAAGGAAAATTTCTAATTCGAATATAAATGGAGGTACTAATTGGAGTATAGGTATTTGAAAATATAATTAAACATGAGAATCAAAGGATAATAGATGGTGAAACTCATGAGTATTGCTTAGAGTAACGGAGTGTATCATGTTTTATGTTTCATTCAAATTTCATCTCAAGTTAAAGATTCCAAATGGTGATGTCAATTATGTTGACACAATTTTTGTTGAACAATTGAATCTATAATAGACGTAGAGTTTTTGAGCTCTAGACATTTGGCGCTATGAGACAAGTCATTTTAATCCCTTAAAGATTTGGAGTGAACAATGGATGAACAAAAATATATCCTATGTACTTAAAGTTTTGAGTTTTCATCCATGTGATTATTTTGTAGATTCTTGTGTTAAGTACTTCTTAAACATTTGTAACATATAAATTTTCAAGACTTGTTGTGTGCATATTCTATATTTCAAAGGATAGAATTATATTTTATATCAATGAGTAATTCACTTTTGAGTTTAAAAAATGACTCAACAAACACAACTTAAATAAAGAAGTGAAATAATTTCTTTAAAATTAGCATAAGTAGAAGCATATAACTTCAAATTTGAAATTTTGGCTAAAAAATCTTAGTGCTACACATTCAAAAATGTAGTGGAAAATCCAACTATTTAGATATGCTCTATAAATTATATTTCATAATTTTCTAAAAAAAGTGTTTATTTAGATGTATTTCTAAGTTGCAATCTTTGATACATCTTCACTATTTTAAATATATAAATTATCTCTTGGTTTTTAAGGAATTAAACAACTTAAACCATCTCTGAATACTATTGCAAACAACCATTTTTTTTCATTTTTGAGAAGGTGATAAGATGGCTATCATTTACATCTTGATGAAGCAATATATTTCTATGTTCATCAACCTTTAAAATAGTAAATCACATTTAAGTCAAATTCAAGTCCTTTCTCATTCAAAATTCATTCAATTTTCATTTTACATGTGACAAATTAAATTTGGCAAAATCAACCATGTCTTGATTATCAAAGTAGACCATTGTTTTGCAATGGCATAGTATAGCATCCATATATAATGCTTGGAAAACAATGACTTACTATATCTCCAATGTTTTATTGACTTGTCAAGAATCTTTCATAATAAAAACAAGTGAAGATAAAATCTTGAAACATCTATCCTTCACTAAAGAGCATGGGTTAATAACTCTTCTTGTTTTAAGTCCCTTGTGAACATTCAAATGTTAATCTATAAAAGACCAAACTATGTTTATTGGCAACATAGCAATTTTGAGTAATTCATTACTACTAGAATTTTTTTTCTTTGAAATTTTCACACAGCATGTGCATAAGGAGTAATTTTAGGCCCAACAATTTTCATATTCTTTGACTGCATGGTTACAGAGTTATTCTATGATCTGAGGGCAACTTAGGTAGTTTTAAAATATTCTTTAAAAATCACTATCTTATGAAATGAAAATGTGAAATGGTTGATTGTTCCATAATTTCTTGTTAGAATAGCAGAGAATCTGGAATCAAAGCTCGAAACCCTAATTCCTGGTTTAAAAAGAAGAACCTGGAATTGAATCGAAGTTTGAAATACTAACTCGTCAGCGAAGTCCGTCCCGAAAATGTATTAGGGGATTGCTGGCCGTGCTTCATATGAGATTGAGAATCCCTCGAAGCAGAATTTTTTTATAATTTTGTGTTGTGGGATGGTGTGTTTGTTTCATGTCTTTCATTTTCATTTGAATTAGTAAACTCATTGAATTGTGGAATGATAATTTGCCTAGAGTTCTCATTATGAATTGGTTGTTTAGGAAGTGAATTAGCCCATTTGTAAGTAGTTGGTTCTCTACATACTTTGCCTTTTGAGTGTGCCTCCAAGTGTTAAGTTTGTTACTTAGTTTGGTTGGTGTACATTCAATTTTACAAACTTGGTTGAATTCCGTTACTTTGGTAATTTTGAAGGATAAATTTAGATTTTATTAATAATGATAATTAGGATAATAGTGCATTGAGTACTACTTACACTATTATTTAAGTCACTTTACTTCTCATTTAGTTGACAAATAGTGTTGAGGTTGATGTTTAGCGTTGGTAATATTAGTTACGCATTCTTGACTTTTCTGAAATATATGAATGGTTGGTACTGACACGGGTCAATGTAAGACACGGGATCAGGTCCTCAAAAGGTTTCAATGGTAGCCTTTACCTTACATTAATAAGTATGCATCGGATAAGTATGCCTACACACACAACATTAATAAGTATACATCGGATAAGTATGCCTACACACACAACATTAATAAGCATACATCAGATATGAGCAGCACCCGATGTGCTTCCAACTACAATTGGTGGGAGCTGCTCAATACCATTGAATTGCGGAGCGAAGCTCAGGATCATCAAGCCAAAGTACGTGGTGTGACATTCTATAAGATAGACGGCAATAAGCTGGAGAGCTTGCTTTGCGTAGAACAACCCTAGGTATGGATCTCCCCTACAGTTTCAGATGAAGTGGGCAATGCCTACTATGGCTAGTAAACAAAGGTTGCTAGAAAATACCCAAACCGCACGACACAAACTTGTACATGTTTCACGTTGTTACAGCCATTGAACCACAAATAAACCTCCGAATGAATGCCCAATTCTCCCCGGAGCATGAACATGAAAGGAATGGGTGAAGGCTCATTTACACTCACTGACTTTAGGCGAAAGTCACTCGCATAGAGACATGATTTTTGTCAAAGATAACTAGAGAGAGTAGAGGTTACTGGATGAGCTTTCTAGCTTTCAAGCAAGTCAAGTTACAAAAGACTGAAACAAGTTTGTGGTTATAGATTTTTTAGTTTTAATTTCTCTAAATTTTCAAGACACTAAAGTTAGTCGTAAAGTGTGAGCAAGGTAGGACCAGGAGTTGGAGTTTAGGAAAAACACAAAACCAAACTTCCTAAACCTCCCAACTCAAGTCTGATTGAGTTTGGTGCCTTATTTGTTTCGTTCTGTTCTTGGTTGAACCTTCCTATGACACAAATACTCCGGGGGTGTACTACAAAGGAAGTTCATGGGTGAGGAGTGACTAAATTTTGAACCCCCTATATTATATCCTAAATTTTTTTTTTCTTAAAAAAATATGAATAGATTTTCCTACTTCGAAAGTTTATGTTTTGAATTATTAGTATTTTTTTATGTTAATAATAATTAGTTACAAATTTTAGAAGAAAAAAGATACATTGTAAAGCTAAAAATAACTTTCACTCCCCTATATTATGTAAGAAAAAAATTTGAAAAAATAAAAAAAAATTCTTTAAAATAACATTAAAGTTTATTTTGACTGAATGTTGATACAATAGTCATCTTCATGTGATCTCTATAAATATTTTAGTTGAAAAACATGTCATTTTAGTTCATTTTTCAATCCTTTTCAAACAATATAGCACATGTTATTTAGGATTGAAATTTTTGGCAATAGAAACCTATAGACATTGTTAAACAAAGTTCAAAATTGTAGGTTGAAATTATAGTTTATTAGAAAGTAATTAGGAAAAGTAGAAATAGGTAGTTAGGGTTTGGTCGCTCTTCACCCATAAACTTCCTTTGTGGTGCACCCTCCGAGCACAAATACAGGACAAACTTTACAATTAACTCTACTCTAGAAGGAATTTGAAAACCTAAAACTTTTCATTTTCGTGTAGAATAGATTTTTATCAAATTTCATGTGGTCTACAATGAACATTGTAACTCATGTTTGCTTTCTATGTGCATGTGTCTGATTGTCTTCGTTGCTTTTCTTCCCAAAACAATGGACTCTCATTTGTTCAAGGAAATTATGTTTAATTGTTCTTCCATGTGCTACGGTATTCTTTCCATGTTTCTGATGGCTTATGGTATGTCCAGACCTGGCGTTAGAGAGGAGGGGCCGTTGAAAGATAAATTAGGGGGGAGTAGGTCGAAAATTATTAAAAAAATCCGATTCGTGAAGGAAATGTTCGTGGAAGACACTTCCTGCTACTTTTCCAAGACGTGGTCACTGGGGTGTTCAGACTGCACAGGTAACTTCAGTTAACTGATAGCAAGCGTTGAAGAATGAGACCCTGTAGTGATGGTCATTCACACTACAACGGCGGTGGTAATTCATGAGTGGGTCCCAAGGCTGTCGTCGGAGCCGTTGCTTGCTCGTCTTCAGTTTCGCTACGTTTGCACAGTTGTTTGGCGCGCATTTTTCAATTCTTCCGTCATGACACGACGTGTTAGGGTTTCACTTCTTCGTATGCTAGCACGCGTCGGCCGCTTCCTACTTTGTTCTCCACCGGGTTACGGCTGCTGTGAATCCGTCATGCCTGTAGATTGAGTGGCTTCAATAGTGGCATTGGAAGTTGGAGCGTAATGGACGACGTGCACGGTTTACAGGCGGGGCTGTAGCAGCACGTACTATTCGACTGCAACGACAACGGAAGACGATGCGGAGGAGGTGATCCTCTATTTTTTACAACGGATGCCGGGTATGTCGTAGTGTAGGACTTTCTATAGCGGCGACAGCAACAGGCAGGTAAGTTTACCGTCAAGTAGTGGTTTCTGCCTTCCATGTGCCCTGCATTGTACCTTGTGTGCGGAACCGCTGCCTCCGTGTCTGCAAATGGCCTGGGTTCTTTCTCATGGCTACAGGTGTGTTCTATTGGGGTATGACAGGTGGATCGTGGAGCAAGCACTTAGAACGACGCATCAGAGTTGGCGCCGACAACGACTGACTTCGCGAACTTGTTCCTTCAGGATTTTCTTGCGGTGTAAAAGCACGTCGAAGAGGACTTCTCATTGCAGCGACAGCATATCACAGGTTCGTTTCTCAGCTCCATTGTCCGTGTTCCCTGCTCTTGGGCACCGTATTAAGCCAGTACTCTGTCTTGGCAACTGAGCAAGGGTGAGCCCTGAAGTTCAGGTACCGATTCGAGAAAACACATTTCATAAGTTTGTTGTACCCATGAAAAATCTGGAGTTCATGCCCTCCGAGAAGGCACGAACCTCAAGCTCGGATGAGGTCGAGCCCTGTCCGATTCCGCCTGCATTGCACCATCATAGCTGCATTGTTTCGTTACAGGCCCACCCTTCAGAGGTTGAACGACTACAAAGCATCATGCTGTATAGAAAACTACTGATCAATTCCAATGTATCTACTTCATACTTGGATGCAGTGCAGCTCGAATACCAATATCAGTTTGGCAATTTTTCAGTACAATGGACAAGTAGCCATCAATGTCGCCGAACATTACTAGTTCGGTCTTGTTCCTGCAACTGCCAATTAGAACCCACCTTCCAGTGCACCTCATTTGCATGATCAGATGAGTTGTGGAACGTCCAACCTGCATTACAAATACAACTACATTTTAATCAATAACATGTTAGATAACTGATCAGACACTCAAAACATAGGAATACATGAGACTCATCACACATACAATGTAGCAGCTCGCATTCATCTCAACGCACAAATAACCTGAACAAGGACAATGAAGCACACGAAATGAAGACACTGCCATCGCATACGAGATGGTCTAGACAGAGGAATAAGTTGGCAATTTCACTTGCTGCTGAAGTACTGGTATGATTGAAACTGTCAGTCCTATTAGTTCACATGGTGACGACTTTGTTGTACTGGTGTAGGTGAGACAGATCGTCGAGCATTCACTGCGGCCAACGTAGCACAGTTGAAGTTGCGAAGAGTAGAGGAGGTGCCCGTCTCCACTTCAGAAGAGAAGCTAAGAATTCACTTCGACCAGTGGAGCGCAGTTGACGGCGCAAAGAGCTGAGGACTTGACCATTTCAACTTCACAGAAGAGGCTGCGACAGCTCGTTCTCGCACACAGCGATTTCAGAAAATCAGCTTGAATCACTCTGTCTGAGTTCGTCATTACTGTGGAAACACCTGTAACATCTAGCACAAACGGATAGAGACACCTCTTGGAAGCTGGAAAAACATCTTCAACATTAACGTCAAACAGGTACTCTTTCTGCCATCTCTATGTTCTCCCCCTCCATGTGTGTTGCTTTCATGTGATAAGTCATTAATGCTGCGACGGTGTCTAGAAATGTGACTTCGTTTGGTGGGCCGTTTCTATGCAAGGCACTGACTCTGTGAAAACGGCTCACTGTCGCTACGACTCTGTTCGACGCACAGAGAACTCGCATTGTAGCAATCTTTACAGATTCTGGTAGATGATACCTTTGTTCACTGGCTGCCCTGTAGTTCTGATATCCTGCCCACCTGAAAACCCTTTCCTTGGGCGAAATGTACAAGGAGACATTACTTTTGTCATCGTCTTTGCATTGCCGCCAGAGTATAGTTTTGTATTGTCTCCTCTTTGTTCAGTCGTATTCCTTCTCAGCGCTTGATGTCCTGGTCTGTGAAGGTTTGCACTATGTAGTCCTCATTGTTTTTTTAAAAAAACCCATTCATTCGTTCCACGGTCTCACTTCGTTTTTGGTGTTTCACTAAGACAATGGATTTCTTCTATGACGCTGCCAACAGCATTCCATGCATTTTCTCCCTGCTAGTTCTATTGTTGTCAACACATCGGCAATTGCAGCTGTGGACCAAATAGCATTCCAATGGAGATGATGACGTTGATGTAGTAGCCTTGTTGGACATGTTGGGTAGCTCTACCGCACCTGTTGAAATGGTCACTCATGCGGCTCTTCACTCTTGGCGCTTGTGGAATTGTCGTGGTGTTTTGGATGGGGATTTGGGATATTGGGTGAAGCCAAGGTCCACTACTTGGTTTTCCAGGTTCCTCTTGGACCAATATGACGACCATAGATGGGTGAAGATGTTCCGTTTTTCCAAAGAATCTGTTTTTTCATTGGCTGAGCTCCTGCGACTGTCAATCCAGCGATAGGATACAAAGTACCGGCTATCCATCTCCCCTTGTTGTGAGAGTTGCTTGTACTCTCTTCAAATTAGCGCACGGTGCTAGCTTGCTGATCTGCAGTGAAATGTTTGCTGTAGGGAGAAGTTCAGTTTTGTTGCTTCTTCGAGATGTTGTCCATGCCATTAATATAGTGATGCGTTCTGAAATCTCATAGCCACGTGGTGATTGCTTGCTTGAAATAGAGCACAACTTCAACCTGCTTTGTGGTTTACCTGGAGTAGTTGGATGTATCGATGGTACACATGTTGACCAAAGTTTGGTTCAGCTGACTATTATTATTTCAAGTCAGGAGGTTATACTTTAAACTGTCAAGCAGTTGTAGATAGTGACAAGAAATTCTTGGACTTGTTCCTTGGCATGCCGGAGTCCACTAATGATTCAAGAGTGTTGCGGAGATCCTCTCTATATAACAAGGGTTTACACAATCATTTATGGGATGAAAGAATTCAGTTTCAAGGTTTTACGCCGTACTTGCTTGGTGATTCAGGATATCCCCTTCTTCCATGGCTCATGGTGCCTCACCGTGGCCATGGTAATAGCAACCTGCTTGTTGCTGATGCTTTGTTTAATGCAAGACTGCGGAGGGGACACGGAGTAGTGGAAAATGCTTTTGCATTGCTGAAGCAGAGTTTCCGGGAGCTATTGCTGAAGTCAGATTTGCATGTCACTTTCATTCCAGACGTGATCGTGTGTTGTGCAATTTTGCACAATTTCATGTTGCGGCAGTCACATGTAGACATGGAGCGCTTGCTCAATATTCTTCGTATTGAAGAATTCAGCAATGATCCCCTTTCTCATAATAGTGGCCCAAGTGATGATTTCGACAATCACATTGATGAGGCAGACCTAGAACAGGCTTCGTTGAAGCGAAGGGACTTGGGCATGTACCTTGCAATACAAAGAATTCAGCCACTTCAAGAACTGCAGGTATTGTGCTATAACACCCATTTCTTTTACAGAAATTTACATTTTTTATTCCCTTCTTTTGTATTTACATGCAAAATTGTTTGAAGTCGTCTTCAACATTAGTGGAAGTAGTACACTAAAGATATTTCAACAAAACTATACAGTGACTGTGTCCTCTGTTTGGAGTGCATGCAGTAACTGCAAAGAAAGGTGATGAGTTACTGCTGCGACTTCTAGAAGGCCTCCGCATCTGTATTGGTAGTGTCTTCTGGGGACAGGGGTTGAGGCAGCGCATTTTCGTGAGGCACTTGTATAGGTAGGGTCGGTCCCACTGTTGGCTCCAGATCCTGTAGTTTTGGTTTCACAGCGTGTAGTCTTGCAGTAAGTGCTGCAACTAGGTTTGCAAGACACTGTACTACCTCCCCTTGCTTAAGGATTGCAAGTTTTGCATTTTCATTTGCCAGTGTAGCATTCTCTTGCAATCTTTGGTCTCGCATTTTTTGATATTCCATTTGCTCTGAGAAAATCTGCAATTGCATTTGCATCTTCGTTTTCTCCAACTCTCTACTTGAATCAGCCATGTTCTTCATCTGATTTGCCATAGCAGTGCCTATGGCTTTGGTGGCCTCAGCAATGACAGTATGTTCTGATAAGTTCTTCCATCTCACCCCTGTGTTCCCAAGACGTCGCTCTCCTGTGAAGCTGCTAGTATCGCTGGAGTTGAGAACTTGTGCAGTGACTCCTGGAGGTAGAGAAGAAAAACGCCGAGTATCAGCTGCACTGATGGGAGTTTTGCCACGCTTCTCACGATCAGCTCCTATATGTCGTTGTGTCACATGTATCGGCGACAGTCCACTGGATTTGTACTCAGATGTCGCCTCAACTGCTACAGCAACATCAGCGGTGTCTTCGTTGTCAGATTCAGTGGAATCATTTTCTCTTCTCTCTTGCTTGTCTACAGTTGGCTGGTTGTAGTTCTTGTCTTCTCTTGCATGCAGGTCTCGGCAATGTGGTGGAAGCATGCTTGGACGTCGACCGTACCAAGAGTGTAAGCTGCGGAAGATGTCCTCTAAAAGTGACCGCGGGAGCCCCTCTGCCTTCTTCTCAGCAGCAGTCATGGTCCAGTAGTCCAATCCATTTGTCCCGCTCCGCGCTAGGAAGTTTGCCACGCGCTTGTACTCAGGTATAATCTGGTTCCATTTGCTTTTGCAAGCAGGACCATCTCTAGGACAAGGTGAGACTCCAGCTCTCATTACCTACGCACTAATGCGGAGCCACTTTGTGGAGTCATGATTCATCAAATCACGTGCATCAACATTGTCTAATTCTTCATGAAACAATTGTCGCTTTGCTTCTATCAACGCTGAGATTTCTTGAAGCAACCAATTGAGTCCTCGATCTTTTCTAGCTCGCTTAGGTGGGGTTGGAGAAGCCTCCATGCTGATTGTAGGGGCTGGTACCAGTGCTGGTAATGCGGGAGTGGCTCGGATGGCAATGGGACGAATTGGTTCATTAGAAGTCCCTGAAAAACAGCAGCAACCCAGGTATTTAGTTTCTGTCCATGAAGTTGCAATGCCATTGAGTTATAGAGAGTGTATAGGTAATGTGCAATAGTTGTTTAACATGGAGATTCACTATTCTACTTTTCAGTGTACATTGAAGTTTGTAGTTATAATCTAAAGCAAACATGTGTAGGTCATGGAAATTGTCATTGTTATAATTTTGTATGTGGGCTTCATCATGTAAGAATAGAAGTCTCTCTGTCACTGGACCTAGTCTGCAAATGTTAGAATTGAGCTACTTTTAGAATATTGGACTCTAGTAGTGTTATCCTGTGCGTGCTTTTTTCGCTTTTTAGACAAGAAACTAGTTTCGTGAAATATGCATGGACGGCCTGACTTTGTGGACCGATAGTGCAGGTTTTGATGAACTCGACAGACTCAGCCATGGGAAGATGTTCAGTAGTTCCTTGTTGTTTAACTGAACATTGTTCTAAATTTTTTACAGGTAATGCAGTATTGAAAACGAGATAGGAAATTGCATGTTGACATTCATTGTGTAGAATTCATTTCAGTCTCTTACAAGCTCCTCGTATGTCTGCAGTCTAGAATGTGAGGGTTACAATGACCGCGCTCTCAGTGCTACCTATTATTGTTTTGTCATTATGTTTGTACTACTAGCACTACTTACTGGACCCTTACAATGAGTTCATTTTGAGAGTTCGTAACGAGAATGGGACGGAGTGAAATTCAGAGGTACACGTAACAGAATAGTACCTGCAGTTCCTGTTGTAATACTGGACCTTTGAACACGCTAAAAGTTGTGTTGATGATCCATTGCCGTATACCTACACAAGCAGATCACTTGGAATGAGCACATATAGGAACAACAATAGAAGTCGAAGAAAAACAAGTCTCAACACCATGCTTGTTATGCACTAGGAAGGCACCCACCTGATCACTGTAAAAACTATGAAAGCTGTATGAATTTGCAGAAACCGAAATCTTCTACTACGTTGAATAGTGCATCCATGGAAATCATCAACATAGAATTTATACTCTGAAACCTTTGTATTGTTCACAACAGTAGTTGTTGTTTATTACACTACGTTGGCGCTGTCAGTATTCACTTCGACGGCATAAAACAATAATAGTACATACTAATAAAATTTGATGGCGTACAGTACTAGGTGTACGTACTTAGAAATGCGGTAAAACTTAATTGGCCTTCAGGGCTCCCATTAACAAAAACCAGTCAGCAATGTCAGAAATCTACGTTTCATGAAGATGGAGGTCCTACTAAAAGTCCGCCGTCACAGCTTCTCATTAAAAAATTGGAACCACCGTCATCCATAAAATCACCGCTCTTTCAGAGTGCCACATAAGCATCCACGTAAGATCAGCGTTTCTTAATGCACGGCAGTGCGAACAACCACTCCATTTTCCTTCCAGTATTGCACATAACTTTGACCTGTAACGCCAAGTGTGGACTGGCCTTTAGAGTAAGCCCACAGATGGTCTTCTACAGTAATTGGTATAAGAATACTGTATTACAGTGCTTTTGCGTGTACAGTACTTCGTTACTTGAGGCGTCGATTGGATTACCAGTTGACCATTTCCTGTCAACCTGAGGACCATGCATCTTCTCATTTGCAGACGATCCTCTTGTTCTGTTCATATAGCTAGGCCTGCAACTGGCACGGTGACCGCCAATCCATGAATTATTTGTGGGACCATGCCTTAAATTACAATAACTGATAATGTGACATTGGGTGCAGTTTCTTCGTGGGCGGCGAACAACGTGAGGCCGAATAAGCACGCATCTGGAATCCATTTGAAGGCACCCAGTCTGAAATCAACGCGTAGCCCCATTGCACACAGGTCTAGGTGAACTGTGCACGTAGGATTTTAGATAAAGTCCTAGATGGGCTGGCAGCCACGTTGCAGGTGAACAGTCAGTGAACAGTGAAACCCCAGAAGCCCAAGCAAACACCAAGGTTTGATGCTTTGCTGCGTGTTTGCGCTTGTTCTGACCTGCTCGGACGTTCCTCTTGTCTCCGTCGTCTGCCCCGCCCTGCTGCCTTATCGATCTCAAGTTGTGGTAAGTACGTAGTTTCGCTAGTCCTGTTTTGTTGTATGGTTTTCAAGCTTTTGTCCATGTTTCTGAAGCTATTTATGGTGATTGGTTTTGTTAGTCCTCATTTTCCATACCTATCTCAAGCTTCTGTCCGTGCTTTCGAAGCTAGCCGGCTAGTCTTGTTTTGCCGTATCGATCTCAAGCTTATGTCCATGTACCTCAAGCTAGTCCCCTTCCGAAGAAGGCTCGTAGCACTACAGTAGTATTTTGACTGGCGTGTGACTCCGAAGCCTTGAATTCTTTGTGGGCAATGCCGAACAAGTCTTGGACTGGCACGGTCAAGCCTTGAATTATTTGTTGGACCCTGCTCTAAAATAACAAGTATTGGGACTTTGTATGCAACTATTTGCAGGCGGCGAACAACGTGACGCTAGATAACCACACATCTGGAATCCATTGGAAGGCACCCAATCTAAAACCAACGCGTGGCCACGGTGCATCGTCTCATTGCAGACAAGTCTATTTGACCTGTGCATGTGGGACCGAAGATGAAGTCCGAGATGTGTTGGCAGCCGTGTCGCAGATGAACAGTAGGTGAATAGTGAAACCACAGAATCCCAAGCAAACACCAGGGTTTGGTTCTTGCTGCGTGTTTGGGTGGAGCTGCGCTTGTTCTGACATGCTCGGACGTTGCTCTCGTCTCCGTCGTCTACCCCACCCTGCTGCCTTATCGATCTCAAGTTGTGGTGAGTTCGTGGTTTTGCTAGTCCTGTGTCCCCCGACCTTTTATATAGCTTCTGTCTGTGTTTTTGAAGCTAGCCATGCTGAGGGGCTATTCCTGTTTTGCCGTATCCATCTCAAGCTTATGTCCCTGACTCCATGGACCTCAAGCTACCTTCCGGAGAAGGCTTGCATGCAGCACCAGTATTGTGGAGTCCCTTTTGACTAGCATGGAACTCCCAGACCTTGAATTCTTCGTGGACCGTGCAGACAAGCCTTGAGGAAAGCATTAGAAAATGGTAACTTGACTTTGTTGTGCAATTTTCAGATGTTGAACCACGAGAGGATAACCATGCATCTCCAGTGAATGTCGAATCGATTCCAAGGCACCCAATCTGAATCAAGGCATGGCTGTTCCTTCTCTCATTGTAGACACTGTTTTGCCGCATCCATCTCAAGCAGAAGTCCATGTGTTGTAAGCTTTGGCTATGGTGAGTGGTTTGTATAGTCCCATTCCATACTGACTTCAAGCTTATGTCTGTGTATCTTGATCTTCAGCCCTTGGTATTGATCTCAATTCTCAAGCTGTGGTGAGGTCTACTTGGTCATGTTCACCTAGTATTGTTCTTCCATAATATCAAGTCAAATATTTGAGGAATTTAAGTCATTGCTTCATTAGTTAGATTAGGGTGATTGTGAAATTGAAAAATGACAATTCTTCTTCTTTCTAAACCCTAAGTTTTTACTTTGTTGAAACCCTTATATGAGCCAAAAAATAATGATATATTGTATTGGCTTGTGATGGAGTAGTTTGATTGGCATTAATTCCTAAATGACTTGATTCATTGTGAAATGGTCAAACATCATATCTAAGCTAAATTTAGCCTTTTAAATTGTATTTAAACAACAATCCAGTATTTTTTTACTTGAAATTATAAATTGTATATTTTTGTGAGAAATCCCAATTTGTTTTGTACAAAATTGTAATTATTGTCATTTTTGTTGCAGAAATTGAATATAAATAAGTGAAAATAGAAAATCAATCCAAATTACTTGAAACTTGTTCAAGAGGTACAAGTAGCAATGGATATTAGCGAGAAAAATATTTAATTGATTATTTTTATCTTTAAAATATTAAATTCAACTATCAAACTAAATTTATTTATTTATGTATATGATGTATAAAAGTTTAATATTTTTTACTAGTGAAAAACTACATTTTCTATTTATGTTGTTTTCCCAAGTAAGTTTGATGGAGAAAGTAAATTATTGTGATTTTTTTAAAGCTAAAAGAGGAAATAATATTATATCAATTTGAAAATTTATTAGAATAATCTGTAATTCTTATCATAAATGAAGGATAGAAATAAAAATATAATTTTATAATTTAAATTTCAAATTTATTTAAAAATATATAAATAAGAATGAAAAACACACGATAATGTGGTATTTGGATTTTAACACATGGAGCTTTCAACTTCAATAACTTTTTTACATTTTTACATTCTTGATATTTTTCAAATGGAGTAGAAACAAGACTTGTTAAGCTTCATTTTCTTGATATATTTTAAAGTTTGGAAATAGTAATTTTGAAAGTTACAATCAAGGTTGACCAAGGCACACCCATTCATTGGATGTGTGGATCTTAATGTGTTAAATCTCCATTTTGTTTAATTGGTGGCAACCACTACTTTGACCAAAATGTTTAGTGTAAAAAATACTAGGTAATGGAATGCATTTCATCTTATGTTTTATTTCACTTCTCTATTTAGGGTGCTATTTGGTTTCATTGTATTTCAAGCTTTGTACTTGCTTTTGGAGATTCAACAAGAATTTATACTCTTTGCTTTTGAATGTATTACAAAGTTAGATGTTTTGAATATCAACTTTGTTAAATTGTTGTTATTCCAATACTTTGGTACTTTTAATATGAACCTTTAGAAACATGAATCCATACCTATTCATATTTTCATGCTCATATTTGTGACAATTTTGTACATTGGAATCTTGCCACTTTAATGAAATGGGCATTATGGGGTTTGCAAGTGATTGTTGGTTATCTTGATTAAATTTTGGAAGCTTGGTGTAAGGTCATGGAGATCAAATTGCAATTAGTTATAAAATTATCTAGTTTCTTTGGGAAATATTGTTGAGAAGATCATGCTAGGGTAAATAGAAGATTTTGTAGGTACGGTTTGGAAGCTGTTTGTTGAAGTTTACTTTAGTTTGTGATAAATATATATATATATATATATATATATATATATATATATGATTCTCAATTAGTTTAATGTTTCACAACATTTTGTAAATTCACTGGCATTCGCATTGAAAACTAAGGTTCATTTAGAAATGTGCATGAACCACAAATTTTTGACTTTGATTAGGTTAAATATGCTACCTAGAATACTGTTAATCATGTTTTAGATTTGTAATCACTAGAAGAAAAAATAGGGTTTTGCGACTGTGGTTTGCGACTGGTTTGTAGTCGTATCGGACGTTTGCGACTTGGTGATATTCTGGAGTCCGCAGTCGCAGTGGACAAGTCGCATGAGTTGCATTGCAGTTGCGAGGTTGTTTGTCATTAGATAGGCAATGGAGAACTTCGTCGATGAATTGCTGTGACGTGGTTGCTGATGTGGAAATTATTTCACTTATTTGTATGCAACTGGTTTGCGACTAATGTGCAACTGGTTTGCGATTGACATACAATTGGTGTGCAACTAGTTTGCGATTGATGTGCAACTCATTTATGACTAGAGTGCAACTGGTTTGCGATTGACATACAACTGGTTTGCAATTGGTGTGCAACTAGTTTGCGATTGATGTGCAACTCGTTTGCGACTAGTGTGCAACTAGTTTGCGACTAGTGTGCAACTAGTTTGCGACTAGTGTGCAACTAGTTTGCGACTAGTGTGCAACTAGTTTGCGATTGACATACAACTGGTTTGCAACTAGTTTGCGATTGATGTGCAACTCGTTTGCGATTAGTGTGCAACTGGTTTGCGATTGACATACAACTAGTTTGCAATTAGTTTGCGACTTGGTTATAATTTACAGAGTTGTAGATTATAGAAATCTACAAAGTGTAAAAATCTATAAAATATATAAATATTAGAATTTCACTATCAAAATTCATTACACAAGAATGTTATAACTTACCATTATTATCTATTCAAGCTGATGGTATTCTTGACAATTGATATGGGACAATTGAATCGATTTTCAGTCATGTTTTAATTGCATTGCACTTGTTCTCTAGTTGCATTTGAATCGTTTTTTAGTTGCACTGTAGTCGGGCTCTAGTTGCATTATAGTTGATTTCTAGTTGCATTTGAGTCATTTCTAAGTTGCAATCTTCTAGTTTTTAGTTGCAGCCTGTAATCAGAGCGATTGCATTTTTCCACGGTGGATTCTACTTCGCGGATAGCTGTCCACATAGACAACTGCGATGAATACTGAATGTAGAATACCTCATGTCAGTTCTTCTGTTACAATATCGTAATCCTATTCTTCATTTTCTGACTACTTTGCGACTACAACTACATACACGTGAAATTTGGTGCAAATACAGAGGGCTACAGTCGCATCTCAGTTGTATAGGACACATAGTTGCATCTCAATGGGTTGCAACGGACACGTTTTTCTTGTAGTGAATGTAGGTTATAGGTTATACAACATAATATAGAAGAGATGTTATGCATTAGAAAAAACAAGCTTGCAAGATCCATTGGAGGCTAATAAAGTTGCTCATTTCTAAAAACAATTTGTTGCAATCAAGGTGTCCAATACAAATTAATACAATAATGTTAAATTTTGAAGTTTTTATTAATTTTGCCAAAAGGATTTTTTGAGGTGGTTGTGAAAAGGATTTTAATTAATTATTTGGTACAAAATACTGAATTTCATAGCTTAGAATGACTATTGAATCTTTTGTCATTTGATGAAAAGTGTATTTGGAAGGCAACCCCTATTGGTTTCCATGACTAGTAGTTGTAAACGCGGTCAATAACTTAACATGCAAATAATTGACAATGTATCATAAATACTTGCTATATTCTTATTGACTATATGAATGTCTTTTGTATCTTCATTGCTTTCATTATAAATATTTGAGTTATTGATTGATTAATAATCTTATTATTTGGTGTTCAACTACTTTCACCAACTTACTTGAACTACATGGATCAATCACAAATATTTGTTAATTTGTTCAATTATAATTGTAGTCTTATAGTAGCTATTGAGGTGTGGATATTCTAACAATGATTAATTTTGTCATTTGCAGAGATATTTGACCTACTCTTTGGATAAACTTGTGATGTACAACATCAATATGGATATATCCAAAAAAAAGGAGACTATGAAGGCTTTGGAAAATTGTGAAGAAAATGTTCATTCAAATCAAGTGTTCAATGCTAATCAATGCAAGAATTTGGTACATCATTTGAGGAATTTTGTACAAAAGTTTCAAGAAATATTTGAGTTGGATACAAGAGCCTTTCAACCTTTATTGAAAGATGCTTGTAAAGTCACTTCAAAAGCTCTAATGTTGGTGGAAAGTTGTTATCAAACTTTGTCTTTAGCGCCTCTACTTCAAATGCAAAACAAAGAAGCATTTAGAGAATTGCTTTTGGAAATGGTTTCTTGCTTGGAGGGATTATTTGACATTGCATCAAACATTGATTCATGTATGAAAGGGATGAAGAATATTGTGGATTTTCAATCATTCATTAGTAGTTTTCTTCCATGTGATCTAGTAGAAGTTGAAGAAGATCAAGACGAGTTACGCAAAATATTGGAAAACAAATTGCATAATATGCAACCTGGATCACATGATTTTGAGTTAGCAAAATACGTGCTACAATGGAGGGAATGCATCTTGAAGGTAGAACGTGGCGAAAGTGATCTAATTCAATTCCTTTCCAATGTTCCATTACCAGATTTTGGAAAAATTCCTAAAATTATTCCCAATACTAGAGGAAGTATATTTTTGACAAAGTGGTTGGGCATTGAGAATATCACAAAGGAAATAGACTTGGATGGTTATGATGAACCTGATATCACTAAATTGGAGAAGGAAGTGCGGATTATGGCACAATTGAATCATCCAAACATCATCAAGTTATTCTATTGTGGCTATTTTAAGGATGAAAATGGAAATAATCACCTTCAATTTGGAATGGAGAAAGGTGAAAAGAGTCTTCATCAAATGCTATTTGAGGATTCAAATCAAAGGATTACATCCCATGCCAAGTTGGATATAATGCTACAAATTGCTAGTGGAGTGTTATACCTTCATGATATGAAAGTTGCACATCGTGACTTAAAGCCAGCCAATGTTGTAGTGAATACCATGCAATGTCGAGAGTTAAAAGAAGATGGTTATGTGTTTGCCAAATTAATTGATTTTGGTATTTCCAAGAATGAAGTGAAGGACAATACTTTTGTTATGCCAAGTGGTGTTCTTGGGACTCCTGTATATATTGCTCCCGAGGCATTAAAGGCTGATATGGAATGTGATCCTTTGAAAACCGATGTGTTTAGTTTTGGATTAATTTGTTGTGATATATTACTCCAAAAAGAATGTAAGGATTTTTTATCTAGTCCTTCTAAAATTGCTAAAAGGCAAAAATTGGCCTTAATGGGCACTTCATTTTCTCAAGAATTACGATCATTAATTGAAGATTGTTTGTCTATGGATCCAAATGGAAGACCTTCATTTGCAAAGATATACACAAGTTTGATGGAGATAAAGAAGAAAGACTTCAAGACTCGGTGTTCTAAGAAGACATTGATGACGGAAGATGGACCAATTTCACATGTTAATCTATTTTCATTTTCTATCATAACCATTGGACAATGGTGGTTGTACATATGGAGATTGACTATGTATTGTTTATCGGCATTTATCATTGATTATGTATGGAGATTATATATTCCAAAAAAGAATGATGAATATATCAAGGTATGTACAAATTTGAAAAGTGTTTTGAACTTAACACCATATTTATAGCCATGCATACTAGAGGGATGATTGTATATTCAATTTTCAATTTTTTGGAATGAGATCATTAAACTTTGTTGATAGAGGTAATTTTTCAATTTGCTAATTGTGATGAGTTTAATGTGTACAGGGTGTTATTGATTCATCAATACTTTTCAAATGTTGTGGTCTTGATTTGAAAGTTAAGGCGTTAGAAAATTTTCTTCGGAATAAATCTATGGTTGGTGTTATTGGAGTGAGTGGAATTGGAAAAACAACACTAGTGAAGGCTTTGAAGGATTGCCTAAATAAAGCAATGTCATTCAATGATTTATCTAAGTGGACTACAATTATGTGTGATCTCAAAAGTGACTATTTGACAGAAATGAATCGGATCTTGAAGGAGTTGGGACAAAAATCAGAAGCAAAAGATCTCGTTCAAGGTAAACTCATATTGACATCCATGCTTCAAGAGAAAAAAGTCCTCTTCATCCTAGATGATGTCACTGAAGAACATCAATTGAATACGTTTTTGGAAGCAGAAATGTTTAGTATAGAGGGTAGCAAATTGATTGTTACTAGCCGTGATTGGAAGATCCTGAAAGGCATGATCAAAGAAGATAGCAAATTTGAAGTTCCAATACTTGATGATGACCAATCTATAGAAATATTCTCCAAACATGCCTTCAAGAATGAACATCCATTGATACCACATATGAATCAACTCATCAAGAAGATTGTTGAAGCTTGTGGTGGCCATCCATTAAGCATAGAAGTTATGGGCTCTTGTTTAAATGGACAAAAGCGCCTTCGTGTGTGGGAACGAGCTTTACAAAGATTGAAAAGAGGAGAATATGATGCCCCCGAGGATGTGGGGAGAAGGTTGGAGATTAGTTTTGATATGCTAAGAAATGAGGAGCAAGAAGTGTTTTTGGACATATCATGCTTCTTTTGTAAAGATGTATGGTATGAGGACATTCGAGAAGATACCCTAGTTGACTATTTGGATGACAATACCAAAATCATAATTGTGGCTTTGAAAGACAAATCACTTATCAAAATAGATGCTAATGGATTTATAAGTATGCATGATTCAATACGTGATATGGGACGTAGAATCTCAAGAACAAGATTTGGAGGGAGAAGAACGTGGAACCAAACTTTCAGGTCATTAGAATCATCAAAAAAAGAGGTATGTAATTCAATTGATATTATATGTTTTGCTTATGGTGCAATATAAATATTGTTTCAATTCAAAATCTCAAAGTGCATGTTTATTGAGATAAATTGGGTTTGTAGGATGATCAACTTTATTCATGCCCATCAACTTGTAAGCATTTAACAATGAAACTATGTGATTCAGGAATTTCAAAATGCTCGAGGCATGTGTATTATAAGAGTGAATAAAGAGAAAGATTTGACCCCAATGGAGAAGGTTGACCTCCCCAACTTGTTGCTTCTAAATATTGAAGCACCAAATGACTTGCGTAATGTTGCCAAATTGATTCAAGGAACTCATCAACTTAAATTCCTTCGGATTATATACAAAACAAATGATATTGATGATGGGGATATCTCTTTGAACAACATCAGCCATCTTACAATCCTATTGCAGCTAGAAAAACTTCGCAAACTCACAGTATTAGAATTACAAAACTTTCTTTTTATGAAGACCTTTCCAAATACTACAATTGAACACATGCCCTTAAAGACATTATGCTTGCACAAATGTGATAATCTTACAAATATATCACCCGGTTTCCAAAACATTACATCCTTGACATCAATAAACATCCAAAGATGCATAAAATTGACATCAATCCATGCATCCTTTGAAAATCTCAAGGCCTTAAAGATTTTAAGCTTCAATGGATGTGAGGCATTGGAAAACTTGCCCCATGGATTGGGCAAGTTGGCATCTTTAGAGAAACTCTATTTGAATGATTGCAAGCAATTGAAGATTGAGGATTCGGACCTTGAATCATTGACATCACTTACTACATTGAATTTCAAGGGATGTGAACAATTGGAAAGAATTTCACCAGCCACAACAAGCATGGCATGTTTGGAGTGGCTTGACTCTGAAGGTTGCAAGAACTTGAAGGTGGGATATGCATCCTTTGAAAATCTCAAGGCCTTAAAGATTCTATCTTTCAGTGGATGTGAGACATTGGAGAACTTGCCCCAGGGGTTGGGGAAGTCAGCATCTCTAGAGCAGCTCTATTTGAATGATTGCAAGCAATTAAAGATCGAGGATTCGGACCTTGAATCATTGACATCACTTACTACATTGAATTTCAAGGGATGTCAACAATTGGAAAGAATTCCACCAGCCACAGCAAACATGACATGTTTAGAGAGGCTTGGCTTTGCAGATTGCAAGAATTTGAAGGTGGGACATGCATCTTTTGAAAATCTCAAGGCCTTAAAGATTCTACCTTTCAGTGGATGTGAGACATTGGAGAACTTGCCCCAGGGGTTGGGGAAGTCGGCATCTCTAGAAGAGCTTTATTTGAATGAATGCAAGCAATTGAAGATTGAGGATTCGGACCTTGAATCATTGACATCACTTACTACATTGAATTTCAAGGGATGTGAACAATTGGAAAGAATTCCACTAGCCATAGCAAACATGACATGTTTAGAGTGGCTTGGCTTTGAAGGTTGCAACAAGTTGAAGGTGGGACATGCATCCTTCCAAAATCTCAAGGCCTTAAAGATTCTACCTTTCAGTGGATGTGAGACATTGGAGAACTTGCCCCAGGGGTTGGGGAAGTCGGCATCTCTAGAAGAGCTCTATTTGAATGATTGCAAGCAATTGAAGATTGAGGATTCGGACCTTGAATCATTGACATCACTTACTACATTGACTTTCAAGGGATGTGAACAACTGGAAAGAATTCCACTAGCCACAGCAAACATGACATGTTTAGAGACGCTTGGCTTTGAAGGTTGCAACAAGTTGAAGGTGGCACATGCATCCTTTGAAAATCTCAAGGCCTTAAAGATTCTAGACTTTGATGGGTGTGAGACATTGGAGAACTTGCCCCAAGGATTAGGGAAGTCGGCATCTCTAGATAAGCTTTATTTGAATGATTGCAAGCAATTGAAGATTGAGGATTCGGACCTTGAATCATTGACATCACTTACTACATTGAATTTCAAGGGATGTGAACAATTGGAAAGAATTCCACTAGCCATAGCAAACATGACATGTTTAGAGTGGCTTGGCTTTGAAGGTTGCAACAAGTTGAAGGTGGCACATGCATCCTTCCAAAATCTCAAGGCCTTAAGGATTCTATCTTTTAGTGGATGTGAGGCATTGGAGAACTTGCCCCAGGGATTGGGGAAGTCGGCATCTCTAAAAGAGCTCTATTTGAATGATTGCAAGCAATTGAAGATTGAGGATTCGGACCTTGAATCATTGACATCACTTACTACTTTGAATTTCAAAGGATGTGAACAATTGAAAAGAATTCCACTAGCCATAGCAAACATGACATGTTTAGAGTGGCTTGGCTTTGAAGGTTGCAACAAGTTGAAGGTGGGACATGCATCCTTTGAAAATCTCAAGGCCTTAAAGAATCTAGACTTTGATGGGTGTGAGACATTGGAGAACTTGCCCTAGGGATTGGGGAAGTCGGCATCTCTAGAAGAGCTCTATTTGAATGATTGCAAGCAATTGAAGATTGAGGATTCGGACCTTGAATCATTGACATCACTTACTACATTGAATTTCAAGGGATGTGAACAATTGGAAAGAATTCCACTAGCCACAGCAAACATGACATGTTTAGAGACGCTTGGCTTTGAAGGTTGCAACAAGTTGAAGGTGGCACATGCATCCTTTGAAAATCTCAAGGCCTTAAAGAATCTAGACTTTGATGGGTGTGAGACATTGGAGAACTTGCCCCAGGGATTGGGGAAGTTGGCATCTCTAGAAGAGCTTTATTTGAATGAATGCAAGCAATTGAAGATTGAGGATTCGGACCTTGAATCATTGACATCACTTACTACATTGAATTTCAAGGGATGTGAACAATTGGAAAGAATTCCACTAGCCATAGCAAACATGACATGTTTAGAGTGGCTTGGCTTTGAAGGTTGCAACAAGTTGGAGGTGGCACATGCATCCTTTGAAAATCTCAAGGCCTTAAAGATTCTATCTTTCAGTGGATGTGAGGCATTGGAGAATTTGCCCCAGGGATTGGGGAAGTTGGCATCTCTAGAAGAGCTTTATTTGAATGATTGCAAGCAATTGAAGATTGAGGATTCGGAGCTTGAATCATTGACATCACTTACTACATTGGATTTTAATGGATGTGAACAATAGGAAAGAATTCCACTAGCCATAGGAAATATGACATGTTTAGAGTGGCTTCAAATTGTTAGCAATGCACTATTTCTAAGCAGTGCTTGAACATACTTCCAACCAAAGCTTGGAATTTTTTTTTTTGCGGTCTTTTACAAGGTTGGGACTAATAAGATTATTACACATTTTTTGTGTTAGGAAGCAAAAAAGTAGAAAGTAGTGCACAAGAAAATAATTTTTGAATGATCAAAATTAGAAGACTCTAAACATTGGCTACTGGTGAAGCGCACTTTTTGGTTCCCAGAATTCACAATACTTTCAAGTTTGAAAATAAAATTCTAAAACTTTTGCTATCCTCATATTTCCTATCTTCCTACATGGGAGAAATTTCCACCACCTCAAACTACATATGATCTATTCTAAAATTGCTTAAATGATTGGTTATTAGTGCCTCAACTTTAGATGTATCCTTAGCATTGGAGAAGAACAGTGATGCCCACTAGACCAAGGAAGATTGACATGTATTGCTACATTGAAGGGTAAATGTGAAAACTGTCTCCTATTTTGTCCTACTTATAATCTGGTATTTCATCACACCTCCCAAGAGATCCAAGGCCTTTGATTGCAAATGTGAATTCAAAATTTGCAAATTTTATCATATGTGGCAAATAAAAAATTTCAATGTTTAATGCAAGGATAAAACACGGGTCAATCCTCCCTAGTTTGCCCACTATAGCCCCCTTGTCTGCTCTAGGTTGGGGGACTTTGTACAAGTTCCATATAGTGGAAATGAGGAGAACACATGTACACAAATTGTTCATGTTGAGAAAATCATTCTAGATTAGACTTCACTAGGAATGTGTATTCTCCTCTTAACTTAACCCTTAAACGTCGAGGCAAATGTTTGGTGTTCCGATGGATGACAAAGAATCTTTTAGTGTAAGACATAAGTGCAACTATTCATCCTTGAGATTTTGTTTGAAAAGAGGAGATCTTCTACATTACTTTGGCTTCCAACAAGTCAATGCTATTAGATTTTTTTTACCAATGATTTCCAGGGTCACCAGTCCGTTGTTTAAGAGTTAACAATAGTCTGGCTCATCAAAACAAAGGAACAATGACAATGAAGCGGATCTGTTTTATGAGGTTGCATTGTCCCAGAAAAACAGGACTGAGGGAGGGATTGCTGCTAAGCTTAACACAAGCAATCTCTGAAATACCCATTCTATAGGCCCACTTCTTTCGTTAAAATTTTTAAAAAAATTTAAACACATGGACAAATTCTTTTGATAGAGGAAGCAGTGCAAGGAACCAATAGAACCAGTCCCTGGTGGATTTTTTATCAGTGTTTAGGCATTGACCACTTTGCCTGCATGCATTTCTCATGGTCATTTTCTGGCAGAAAGTTGATTTAATCCCTAAAGTTTTGAGGGTGTTTTCTGTCAAAAATCACTTAGAACTACCACTTTTGCTACGTTCACCTACGAAGACTAAAAAGGTATGTTCTTTCAAAATCCAACTGTAGGATCTTGTATTTAACTTGTTTGAGAATATGTGGTAAAAAATTTATCAAATTTGCCCGCATGGATTGCAAGATATTTGCATCCAAAGTGAAGAAAACAAAGTTTTTTGCAACTTGCTTGACTAGATTTTTTTGGCTTTGAATCTTTTGCACTATTAATTTTGATTTTCTAAGTGTTTTTATGTTGAATAGTTGAGTTGAGAATCCAAGGAAAAAAATTCAACAAAAAAACACTTAATTTTCACTCATTAAATTTTTTTTAAGTAAAAGTAGGTCAAAGATTGAAGGAAAAACTAAATCATTAATAGCTTTAAGATGGAATTGAAATACAATAATCCCAACAATGAGAATTTTCTAGAAAACAAATCTAACCTTGTCTAAATTTTTTTTTTGAAAAATTGTAATAATTGCATTCACAAATAAATCCTATAAGATATTTTTTCAAAAAGATGCTTAGATTGCCCGAAAAAATAAGATATTTCATAACTTTCTCATAACTACACTAATAATGTTAATTAGTGTTTAATGAAGATTAGTGTAGTCTATAGTGTTTACCCTTGAACACCAATTTTCAACCACTTTCCATTTAATGTTGGCACTTGAAATTAATGCTCTGCCTTCCGCTTCCACCACCTTTCCTTTCGCTGCCTTCCGCTTCCACCACCTCTCCACTTCCGCCACCTTTCCTCCACCACCTTTCCTCTGCCACCTTTCCGCTCCCCCACCTTTCCACCACCTTTCCTCCACCACCTTTCCTCTGCCACCTTTCCGCTCCCCCACCTTTCCGCCACCTTTCCGCTCCCCACCTTTCCATTCCCCCACCTTTCCGCACCGCCTCCGCTCCGCCACCTCTCCGCGCCGCCTCGTCTCCTCTTCGCCCTACCTCCTCTCCACGCCGCCTCGTCTCCTCTCCGCCCTGCCTGCTCTCCCCGCCGCTCTCCCCTCCGCCCCGCCTGCTCTCCCCGTCGCTCCCCCTGCCTACTCTCCCCGCTGTTGGCCGCTTCTGCTCTCCACCTGCTGGCCGCTTGCTCCCCGCCTGCTCGCCGTTGTTGGCCGCCTGCTCTCCGCTTTCGCTTGCTCTCTTCCACTTCCGCCTCTCTCCACTCCGCTTCTGTTTTTTTGCTCTGCTTGGCTCAACCCCGTAAGGGCATTGCGGGTGTGCACAGAGCTACATTTTCAGGTATTACGCTTTTTGAATTAATTGGTTTTTGATAAATTGTGATGATTTTTGGTTCTATAGTTTTATTTCATTACAAGATCTAGATGTTCATGTTCATTCTGGGTACACATACCTTAGCCTCAATTGATTAGTGTACCCAGTTTGTTAAATTATCTAAGGTTATGGATGTTTTTTGCATCATTCAGATAGGTTTGTGGCTTCTTTTTACAGATTAACTGAGTGGTTATACTACAATCACACTACAAATTCTTACTCAAGCTAATCTTTAGATGGCAATCCATGTGGCTTTTGTTCCTCCTGTGGATCTCAACGATCCTGGTAGAGTGCCGGAAAGACAACAGTCTAATACTTTGGTAGATCCACACCCTATTGTCTTCAACGCAGACCTCCACTATGCCCATGTTGCAGACATCCTAATTGACAGACTCGTAGAGGACAACCACAACGAGAATCTTCACACTGGTAGTGGAGCAAATCCCCCACACCGCCCTGCTACTCCAGCGAACCATTTTGTCAATGTCGACCCCCTCCATGCAGGTGCACCGTCCACAATACATGCCTTGAATTTAATTGCAATATTTTGTAGTGTTGATTTCATAAATTCTGCTTGCTTAGAATTCCATTTACAGAATGAAATTATGAAATCAATTCATTCACTATGAATACTTGCATGATCAATGTGATTAAGCTTATTTTCAAGTTCAAATTCATATTGCAATGAACTCATGAATTCATAAACCTTTAATGGTATACACATTGTACAAGTGAATGTAGCTTAGTCAACCAATCTTTTATTGCACAATCTTCATTATGTGGATTGAAATTAAATAAAATGTTGAAGCATCAAGAATTATTCTATCCATACAATTTTGAAAATTTGACTAAATTCTCAAATCCGATGAATTATTGCAATCACTTGCTTTATATGTTAGCATCCAAACTTCAAGAACTTGCTTGTTTTTTATTTTTATTTTAAATTACAAATGTATTTTTAAATATAAATTTAGAAGTTTGTTTTACATTCTCAATTATATTTTAAGTTTAAATTCTAAAGTATCATATTCTTTATTCAAATTCATGAGTTCATTGCAATAATTTCACAATAATTGAAAATTGAAAATTAAGGATTAAGAATTTACAGTAACTTCAAATTTAAATTTAAAAAGCATTACAATATTTTCAATTTCAAATCTAAATTTATTCATTTAATTTTCAATTTTGAATTGTCAATCAAATTTTTAGTTCTCTACATCTTTTTGAATTCCATTTTGAACCGTCAATTTCATTCTAAATTTAATACTTAGTTCACTTCTCAATTCAATTTTGAATTAATGTAATATGGATTTTAATTTAAAAGATGCTTAAGAGCAAATACTTGTTGAATAATATATTGAAGAAGAATTGTTTTAAATATGATTTGTTTTCTATATGTTGTTTTGTAGGTCGTCCACCTCTTCATGTTCTTCCTGTCAACACCTCTTCACGACGCTTGCAACAAGTTTCCACTCTACTGAACCGAAAAATAGTCATTGTATGGATGGTAGAAGATGAAGCAATTCACGGACTTGCTGGCCTCAATGGACGCACTATTCAAGCTTTTCCTGAGCACTTTCGAGGTCAGAAAGCTGCCAATTATGTGAGAGCTACACGATGGTGGCAACAACGAGGCAACTACATTGAAGTTGATGAAGAATTACAATTAACATGCAACTGCAATCAAGTTGGTAAACGAAAGAGACTCCACTTCAAAGCCAAGACAGGACGTGGCAAGAAGCGCTCTGATTGGGTCCAATGGTTGTATCCAAAGGTCCTAGAGGCTTTCGAAGGACTTCGAAAATCTGGTGTGAAATTTTCTTCCAAAATTTTGTTAGAGTTGGCTCTAGAGGTGTTACTGGGTCCAGAGTCAATTTATACCGTTGAATCCACTAATCCTATAGACCAGAAATTGCTCACCAGCAAATTATGTCATAGTTGGATTCAACAGTTTATGGGAGTACATAACATTGTATTCCTATCACAACGCGGTAGGCTCTCTTGTAGTCTTGAGAAAGAACTTCAAATTGAAATGCAAACTGCATTTCATTTAGGAGTCTTGGAAAGAGGGTTCCGATCCAATGTTCTGGATGAGAATTTAATGGAAAATATAGATGAGACACACTTTGTTGTCAATGTTGACAATGGCCGGACATTGGGTTTCCGGTGAGATACCACGGTGAAATATGCCGAGGTAGTTTCAGGTGGAGAGTCTATGACCATGGTGGTTAGAATCTCTGGAGGTCGTAGATCAGTTATTAAAGCTCCTATGTTGATTTTTACAAATCAAAATAGAAGCTATCCTATTCGGGGATTGGAAGATAACATCCCTGGAGTTTCATATAGGACTGGTCCAAAGGGTTGGATGGATCAGTCTATTTTCCCTGAGTACTTTAGGGAAGCTCGTGCTTTTCAACTTGACCTTCACCAACGGTTGAAAACTGTATGGGTAGATAATTCTACTACGCATAAAATAACTCCAATGTTGAGAGATGTTCTAGCAACTAAGAATACCACTTTGAGGTATTTGCCTCCATGCTCTATCCACTTATGCCAACCTGCAGATACCTTTATTATTTCAAAGATAAAGGATGCTTGGACTTCTCGTTGGGAAGCCAAAAAGACTGAATTGATTCAATTAAATGGATGGCAAAATATCCCTCATGAAGACAATCAATGGTCTGGCAAATTGACAAATCCTGGTAAGAGATTTTTTTTGCAATTGGCAGCGGATAGTGTAGAAGATGTGAATAGGCAAGTCGATTTTGGCAATATGTCTTATGCCAGGAAGGCCATGATCCGTTGTGGCATGACCTTAGATGTTGATGGTTCATGGAATGTGAACCAATTGTTTCCTCATCTACAGGAAATTATTGCAAAGCATTTGCAATACTTCCAAGGTCAAGAAGTGCCTAATTTTATTAGAACACCCTAGAAATATTTTCTAGTGCTTTGCACTATATGTAATGGACACATGTTGTTTGTAATAAAATGGTTGGCTTTTTGAAAATGTCTTCTTCATTGTTTCATGATTTTTGTGCCAAAGTCTATAAAATGTGGTTCTTTTTTTTTGAAATTGGAAAAGAGTGGTACTCTCAATAAACACTAAATGTCAACTTTGTAAAATTTGGAAGGTGTAAAACATCATGGGTGATGGCAATTAGAGTTCAAGTTGAGATTTAGTGTGTATGCATTGTTGATTTAATTGACATTTAGTGTTCAAGTTCGTAATTAGTGTTACGAACACTAATTAATATTATTAGTGTAGTCCAAATGTAATCAGTCAAAGCTTCAAATGTAGACAAGAATATAAGATTCTAAGAAAAAAAATTCTAGTCTTTTTTTTACTTTTTTTGTTTTTTTTGTGCTGCCTGTTGACTTTTGTTTTTGGCTTATTGTACCATAACTTTTTCTTCCGGGCACCAATTGAAACAAAAATTATATATTCACAAAGCTCTTTGGCAAATTCCACAACCTCAAAAAAATTCAAATGCATCCATTACAAAATGAGACAATAAATTGTCCAAATTGTCCCCCAAGTAGACAATTGGTCCTTCAAGGATTAAACACATAGGCAAATTCCTTTGATAGAGGAAACAATACAAGGAACCAACAGAACCAGTCTTGGATGGAATTTTTATCAATTTTCAAGCATTGACTACTTTGTCCACATGCATTTCTCATGTTCATTTTTTGGTAGAAAATTGGTTTAAGAGTGTATCCCTACGGCTGGCACTACAAAGAGGTGTAAGATTGTGGCTCTTTGGTATGTTGTTCAGCTGCAATTGGACCATATGGTGATCACCTACCCCACAATGAAACAATGAGCAAGGCATGCGAAGAGAGATAGGCACTATATTCTAGAAATCCAATCCACCACATCATCATATTGTCTAAACATGCACATCCAAAATATGCCACAAAGAGGTACTAAGTGTTGAAGATTAAATTATTTATTGTTCACTTTTAATGAAACAAATATTAAATAGTTGAACTCCCTAAATTTTGAGGTTTACTTTGCATCAATAGAATACCATTTTGAATTTTACTTTGAGAGTTTGGTAGAGGGAAAAGAAGCTCATTATATTCGTATGGAGTGGTAGTAGCAATACCAGCAAAATAATATGAACATTGGAGAGCATTGCCACCTAGACTTACAATCGGCACAGTAATAATAAAATTAACCCTTAAAAGGATCAAACTGTGTTTTTTTTGGCAACAAAGTGATTTTTGGGTAGCTCACTATGAATGGATTTTATTTTATGTGGTTAAAAAGTTATTGTATGATATGTAGTTTTCATTGCTTGGTAGGCAACTTTTACAACAAAAACAATTCTTTAAGAAATACTTTTACAAAAAACAAAAATTTGAAATTGATTCTCTAGATTTATATATAGGTAGAAAACTTTGAGTCATTTCATTTTAATTGATGAGATGAAAATTATGAGGAGTTTTAGTTGTGGGTAGTTTGTTGGTAGTTATAGAATCTCTACTCTAAGATAAACTTTGAAGTTCTTTATTTAACTCAATTTCAATATTTCTAGAAAAAATAGACATGTTAGGTGTAGATTGTTTATTATAACATTACAACCATTGGGATTGGCATTTTTCAATTCCATGAATGAATTGTTAACAATTTCGTATTTTGAATCATTCTCTACTTCTTTCTATTGACTATTTTTCCCCATATGTTGTATAATTCCAAATGATTTAAAAATTTCCAAGCATGCAAACAACTTGCTTTGAAGAATGAACCCAAAGAATTACAAACACTTTGGACATTTTTTATAATGATTTGGCATTGTGAAGTGCAACTACTTGAGTTTTGGGTAGGTCAAAAAAAGGATTTTTTGTCAATTCAAATGATAATATCTTGCAATCTATATGGTGGAAATTTATGAAATTTACAAAGTTCTTCCACATCTTTTGAAATCAACTTACTACAAGATCCTACAGTTATATGTGTTCAAAAATGTTTTTTTCCCTAAAATTTGGTACTTGTACTAAAAATGGCAGTTTGAAGGTGGGACATGCATCCTTTGAAAATCTCAAGGCCTTAAACATTTTAAGCTTCAATGGATGTGAGACATTGGAGAACTTGCCCCATAGATTGGATAAGTTGACAACTCTAGAAAATCTCTATTTGATAGATTCCAAGCAATTGAAGATTGAAGATTTGGACCTTGAATCATTGACATCACTTACTACATTGAATTTCAAAGGATGTGAAGAATTGAAAAGAATTCCACCAGCCATAGCAAACATGACATGTTTAGAGTGGCTTGGCTTTGAAGGTTGCAAGAAGTTGAAGGTGGAACATGTATCCTTTGAAAATCTGAAGGCCTTAAAGAATTTTGGTTTAGATGGATGTGGTACGTTGGAGAACTTGCCCCACGGCTTGGGCAAATTGGCATCTCTAGAAGAGCTCTAGTTGAATGATTGCAAGCAATTGAAGATTGAGGATTCGGACCTTGAATCATTGACATCACTTATTACATTGGCTTTCAAGGGATGTGAACATCTGATTGAAGTACAACTTGAAAAGTTGTGATCTAAAGTTTTGTATGTTAATAATTTCTAGGCTTGAAGGTTGAATTTGAAGGGGATACTTGCAAGTATTGAAAATCTCACAAGTATGAAGGGTTTTGTTTTTGAGGATTTATTGTGGATAGATTATTTTTCTTAGAACTTTGTTTTAGTTACTATTAGAAGTTTAAGAATCTACTTTGATTCGTTTTTCATTGGCAACATGTTAGGTTTGAAGTTGCTAGAATTTGAAGATTTTAAGCATTTGGAGATTGTATATGGCACGTTTGGAATTCTTTGCACATCAACATGTGAGGAAACAGTCCTCTTATTTGTTGAGTCAGATACAACATTCATTCAAGTTTTCAGCATCCATTGTCCTCCACTCTAATTTTTGTTGACGTGGTTCCAACATGTAGATGAAAATTTCTAAAAGTTTTGTAATTGTAAACTTTCCTCCTCGTTGGCCATCACTTTAGACTTATGTACACTTTTTATAGAGCAAGTTTTCCATCCTCTTATCAATTCGATAGTTACGAGAAATTTCATTAAAATGGCAAATATTCCGTGACTTTGACATCCCACAGTTCAGACCAGGCGGTCTGAAATCTAGTACACTAATAAATTTCAGACCGCCTGGTCTGAACTCTGCGAATGGCACACTGTAAAAATGGCACATGGAATATTGCCATTTCCCCGTAGTTATAAACTTCATTGCCTTGATAGCTTCACGACGAAGTGGTGGTGTTTGCAATCTTTGGCCCAGGGTTTGTGAGTAATTTCAAGTACTTTACCTCGTGATTTCCTTCGATCCCTGTTGACACATGTGATCTGATTTTCTTTCAGGGTAATGTGGACACTAATCCCGTGTACGGCAGCTGCCATGGACTCAATCGTGTTCTTCTGCACATCAGTGTGTGAGGAAACCATCCTCTTGATTCTTTGAGTCCGATGCAACATTCATTTTGAGTTCCCAGGGAAGCAGGAAACAGTTCTCTTCCTTTGTTGAGTGGTTCAACATTCATTTCCAGTTTTCAGTGTCCACTGTCCTCCACTCTATTTTTGTGTGGACATGGTTTCAACATGTAAGATGAATTTTTTTCTAAAGCATGAGTGCTCCATGTAAGGTAGAAGCATCAGTTCTCAATCACACCCAATGCCCAACCTGTAGTGTGTGCTAATTCCAATGTGAGACTGGAAATCAAGTTTGAAAGATGTGCTTTTTTGTCCTTTCCAAGGTTGGGATTAATATGGTTGTGACACATGTGAAAAAGCAGTGAACGAGAGAGTAGGGAATAGTGAACAAGAAAGTAGTTCTTCAATGATTGGAATTAAAATACTCTAAACATTGAATATGGGTCAACAATACCTTTTGACTCCCAAAATTCACTGTAACTTCAAATTCAGGAATAAAATTCTGAAAAATTTACACTCCCTATATTTCCTATCTTCCTATCTTCCTATTTCCCTATATTTCCTATCTTCCTATCTTCCTACTTCAAAGTCAGGTTATATTCACTGACTGGAGAAGAAGAGATGCAATTCACAGGATCATCCACGCCCAAAAAAGTTTTTCCGCTAGTACTTAACTCAAAAGCAATGGCAATACATACTAAGCTAAGGTAGGAGGTTCTAAAAGTGGACAGGGTCTAAAATCGCTCACGTCTTCAAGTGTACATTATTTGTACATGTTGCTTATTCATGGGCTTCAGCAATTTACAAAAGTGTACATTTTAGGAGGTGAGCCATTTTAGAGCCCTAGGCCATTTCAACTTCAAAATTTGATAACTAATTCCACAACGCTCCAAAAAATATGAAACAACTTGGGTGAGATGCCAATTTCAGTTGTTTTTCAAGAAAAATTTGCTGATAAACATGCTAGGAAACTTCACCTCCCTGAAATTCAGTTTCAGCTCTTATGTTGGCAAATTATGCACCTCCTACCTTATTGTGTTTAGGAGTAGCTGGCTCCGGTACTTCTATGCGTGATGAATATTTGAAACAACAGCTTTGTTGTAATCCACAATCATATTACTTTTCATTTGAAAGCGGAGCATTCAGTCAAGATTTGCTTTTCCCAGAATTTGATCACCCCAAACCATAACATCCTCATTGAGCGTATGCAAGTTAACTTGTCGGTGCAGCCTGTTTGTGAAAAAACAAAGTGAACCCCTTCACAGCATGTTGTATTTCCCATAAGCAGGCTCCAAATTTGAGTCACTTGGTAGCGATTTGTGTATTGTACAATAGGGTGAAATAATCTTACAAATTGCCTATAGTGCCATTCAAATATTTTTGCATAATATAGAATAGAATTGGCATCTTTTGTCTTGCATAATTAGCATTCAATTCTTAGGCAATCCCAATCAAGCAGACCAAATTTCAGTTTCAACATACTCAAATCCCATATTTTGTGAATTATTTAATTTAATATCCATGAATTTATTTACATGATAATTGATTGAACATCATTGGAGATTAGTTTTTTCCAATTTGATTGCAAAGATTTGTAGGAAACATCCATACACACATTTTTCATGTTCAAAAATATCCTATGAAGTAATAAGAATAATTATGATCTTTAAAGGGTTCAATCTAAAATATTGTATGACCAACTTTGTGAAATAGATATCTTCATATTTTAGCCCCTAAAGGATTTTGACTATGTTTTCACCAAAAATGCTCAAAAACTGCCATTTTTAGAACACGTACCAAATTTTAGGGAAAAAAACATTTTTGAAGACATCTAACCATAGGATCTGGTAGTAAGTTGATTTGGAAAGATGTGGAATTTTTTTTGTAAATTTCATAAATTTCCACCATGTAGATTGCAAGATATTATCATTTGAATTGACAAAAAATCATTTTTTTTGACCTACCAAAAACTCAAGTAGTTACACTTCACAAAGCCAAATCATTATAAAAAATGTCCAAAATGTTTGTAATTCTTTGGGTTCATTCTTCAAAGCAAGTTGTCTACATGCTTGAAAAATTTAGATCATTTGGAATTGTACAACATATGGGGAAAAAATAGTCAATAGAAAGAAGTAGAGAATGATTCAAAATACGAAATTGTTAACAATTCATTCATGGAATTGAAAAATGCCAATCCCAATGGTTGTAATGTTGTAATAAACAATCTACACCTAACATGTCTATTTTTTTTCTAGAAATATTGAAATTGAGTTAAATAAAGAACTTCAAAGTAGAGATTCTATAACTACCAACAAACTACCCACAACTAAAACTCCTCATAATTTTCATCTCATCAATTAAAATGAAATGACTCAAAGTTTTCTACCTATATATAAATCTAGAGAATCAATTTCAAATTTTTGTTTTTTGTAAAAGTATTTCTTAAAGAATTGTTTTTGTTGTAAAAGTTGCCTACCAAGCAATGAAAACTACATATCATACAATAACTTTTTAACCACATAAAATAAAATCCATTCATAGTGAGCTATCCAAAAATCACTTTGTTGCCAAAAAAAACACAGTTTGATCCTTTTAAGGGTTAATTTTATTATTACTGTGCCGATTGTAAGTCCAGGTGGCAATGCTCTCCAATGTTCATTTTATTTTGCTGGTGCTGCTTGGATGGTCCAGTAAAGTACAAGTAAGCTTAAGGCTGAGAAAGCGCTCATCTAAGGAAAAAAAGACCTCTGTATAAAAATGGGTGGATCTAAAGTTTTTTTACATTTTTGTTGAAGAAAGAGAAATGAGAAATACAACAGTGGGAATTTTATGTTTAATTTTTTGACTTGAAATGAATAAGATATGGTTTTTCAAAGTTTTGAAGGACACATATTGAACTTTGATTTGCTAACAGTTAAATTTTGTGCAATTTAGTTTTGAGTGCACCTATGGGACAATTCCAGTGGTCTAGAGACCCGACACTTTGAAAAATCATAAAAATTACATATCAAATCAAAAATATCTATTTTTTTTAATATTCATGATTTTCTCTTGCTAATACTACAATGAATTCAAGAAAACTTGTTGGGAAATTTGCATTCTCTCTTCTAGTTTGAGTGGTAAAATTCAAAATCAATACAAGATGTACTAATTTTTTGGAAGTCAATCAAAGCTCATAGGTTCAATTTGAATACACAAAACTACATTTGATGGCTACAACTTTGGGGGCTTGTATCTCCTTCATCCAATGTTAGTTTTCAATAAAATTTGTTGGATTATGTTTTCCTTAAAGCATAGTTATTGTGGTAAGATTTTCATGTCAATCCAAGTTGTTTTGAATGTTTGGGAGTAATTCCAAGTTTAAAATCCTAACATTTTTGGATTACAGTGAACTTTGGTGGCCTATTTCTTCTCCATACAATGTCCATTTTTAATAATAAAAATTTGAAAAAGTTGCACATATTAGTCTAGTTTGTGTAGTTAAAATTTCACATCAATCCAAGAAGTTATGAGTGACTAAGAAGCATTTTAGTAGGAGGAGGTTTAGCCTTAGATGTGTTTTTTGCAATTTTTCTTGCAGTTTTTTGACATTTTAAAGTCACTCTGTGGACCTCACCAAATTCAAGTCTTTATTATGAGTAAAATCACACATGATGATGAATCATATCACCTTCTCAATAGTCTAAAATCACACACATGGGTTGGCAATTTCTCACCACATGAAGTCATTTCCATTTCTACATCTCATGTACATTGTTTTGGGCACTTTTACAGGGGCGTTTTTTAACCCCTAAATGTCCAAGGCACTAAAATCTGGTGTTTGCAAAACTTTGAAGTTAAATAAAACCTAACCAAGTTGCTATTTTTAGTAGATAATATTTTTGAAAAGTTCTTATTGAAGTCTAATTTTAGCATCAAAAATCTCATCTTGAAAATAAATGACAATGATTCTTCCATTCATGATTTTGTGCAAGGGTACCCATTGCAATCTTGACTTCTTGTAGTATTGAGAGCTCTTGAAAATGAGCCTCAAATACACTAGATCTTGGAGAAAAAATCACATTCAAAATTCATTTAAAAAAATGATAGAGTAGATTTTAAGAAGCCATAAATTGATTGAGGTTATACATATTAGACCCTTGAACCTCATATTTTTTTGATCACCAACTTTTTGAATTTGACATGCAAAAAGAAATTTGAAAGATTTTCATAGTTTTAACACCCTCATGATCAAACATTATAATCTTTCACTCCATAAGTGATGTTGTGTTTTCTTTTCCTATGAGATCTCTAACATGTCTAATTTGAATTTGTAGGGTTTACAAATCCAAAAAAATGGATACAAATTATCAAAATGTTGGCATTTTGTTCAATTCAGAGCAAATTTCAAGAGGCTTGAACCAGGCCTTGGTCATTTACGGGTTAATGCCTGAACTGTTTTCCTATAGTGGTGGATCTGAGCGCAAGTTGCAAAGCTTTTTTTTTCTTAGGGCATGCCCACAACAGCTCAAGAATTGGGCTTGGCTGGACTCGGCCAGCGTGCATGCCCCACAGCAGGCATGATGAAGGCCAAAAATGTATATTTGAACAAAAAAAACTTGGAACATATGAAATGTTGAAAAACATTTGCATTTGTAGCAAGGTAGGTGGCTGGAATTTTGCCCCTCTTCTTCACACGGTCCCCTAGCTGGCTTTAAAATAGAGCTTAACAAGTTGGTAAATGGGTAATCAATGTTCCTTTGATGATGAAAGAGCGGTTTATCATTTATCAATTATTTGTTCATACTTTGATAGGGGATGTAATTAGAGCCAATGTGGGTCCAATTCTAAAAACATGTATATGCATTAAAAAAAAAATTTATTCAAACTTTGAATGTTAATATCTTTTAATCCATATGGACAAACTTCATGAAATTTTTACCACATGATCTCATAGTAAGATACAAGATCCTATTGTTAGATTTTTTAAAACTACTTTTTTTGTTGCCTTGAATGAATTGAGCAGAAGTGGCAGTTTTGAGTGATTTTTGACCAAAAATAGGCCTTGGCACTTTAGGAGTTAAGTTTAGTACAAATCGCATTGAGGAACCTCGTCTATTACTTTTTGCATGTTACAGTGCTTGTTTTCAGAGCGCATATGTGTGAGTTTTGCAAGGCCTAGGGATCATAAATAGATACCTGTAGCAAAATTCTTTGGAAATTCATAAGTAATTCATAAATGCTCTGAAAAATAAGAACTCACTTGGGTTAGGTTCCAAATCAATTTTTCTTCAAGTGAAAATAAAGAAAAATAATTTGATGCATCTAAAGACCATCAAAAATGCCGACCAGCCCATAAAGGGTCACTTCATGAGCCCACTACCTTATAGGTTCTTTTATTAGACTTCAAATGCAATTAAAAAATAAATTATCAACTTGCTTCCAATTTTAAAGTATAAAGAGGAGCTCCTTCTATTCACAGAGGGTGGTAGGAAGTAGAACAATCCATGTGGGATATGTTACTTAAAATTAGTATGAGCTTCATCTCTCATAGTGAAGTCAAATGAACATATCTCACATACATTGTTCTACCTACTACCACTCCATATGAATATAATGAGCTTCTCTTCCCTCTACCAAACTCAAAATAAGTTCAAAATGGTATTCTATTGATGCAAAATATACCTCAAAATTAGGAAGTTCAACTACTTATTACTTGCTTCATTAAAAGTGAACGATAAATTATTTAACTTTCAACACTTTGTACCTCTTTGTGGCAAATTTTGAATGTGCATGTTTTGACAATATGATGATGTGGTGGATTGGATTTCTAGGATGTAGTGCCTATCCCTCTTGGCATGGCTTGTTCATTGTTTCGTTGTGGGGTAGATGATCACCTAATGGTCCAATCTAATGGTGTAATGGCAACTGAACAACATGCCAAAGAGCACAATCTTGCACCTCTTTGTAGTGCCAGCCATAGAGATATGCTCTTAAACCAATTTTCTACCAAAAAATGAACATGAGAAATGCTTGAAAATTGATTAAAAAAAATCCATCCAATACTAGTTTCGTTGGTTCCTTGTATTGTTTCCTCTATCAAAGGAATTTGCCTATGTGTTTAACCCTTAAAGGACCAATTGTCTACTTGGGGGACAATTTGGACAATTTATTGTCTCATTTTGTAATGGATTCATCTGAATTTTTTTAAGGTTGTGAAATTTGCCAAGAGCTTTGTGAATATATAATTTTTGTTTCAATTGGTGCCCGGAAGAAAAAGTTATGATACAATAAGCCAAAAACAAAAGTCATCGGGCAGCACAAAAAAATTTAAATTTTTTAAAATAAAAATTAGATTTTTTTTCTTAGAATCTTATATTCTTGTCTACATTTGAAGCTTTGATTGAATACATTTGGACTAGTTATGAGAAAGTTATGAAATATCTTAGTTTTTTGGGCTATCTAAGCATCTTCTTGAAAAAATCACTTATAGAATTCAACTTATAGGATGCAATTTTTACAATTTTTCACAAAAAAAAATTTAGACAAGGTTAGATTTGTTTTCTAGAAAATTCTCATTGTTGGGATTATTGTATTTTAGTTCCATCTTAAAGCTATTAATGATTTAGTTTTTCCTTCAATCTTCGACCTACTTTTACTTAAAAAATAATTTAATGAGTAAAAATTAAGTGCTTTTTTGTTGAATTTTTTTCCTTAGATTCTCAACTCAACTATTCAACATAAAAACACTTAGAAAATTAAAATTAATAATGCAAAAACTTTTAGTTAAAAAGATTCAAAGTCAAAAAATCTACTCAAGCAGGGACTGATTCTGTTGGTTCCTTGCACTGTTTCCTCTATCAAATGAATTTATCCATGTGTTTAAAAAAATTTAAATTTTAAAGAAAGAAGTGGGCCTATGGGATTGGTATTTCAGAGATTGCTTGTGTTGAGCTTCAATCCCACCCTCAGTCCTGTTTTTCTGGGACAATGCAACCTCATAAAACAGATCTGCTTCATTGCCATTGTTACTTTGTTTTGATGAGCCAGACTATTAACCCTTAAACAATGGACTGGTGACCCTGGAATTCATTGGTCAAAAAAATTCAGTAGCACTTGCTGGAAGTCAAAGTAATGTAGAAGATCTCCCCTTTTCACACAAAATTTCAAGGATGAATAGTTGCACTTATGTCCTACACTAAAAGATTCTTTGTCATCCATCGGTTTGTCTCGACGTTTAAGGGTTAAGTTAGGAGGAGAACACACATTCCTAGTAAAGCCAGATCTAGAATGATTTTCTCAACATGGACAATTTGTGTACATGTGTTCCCCTCGTTTCCATAACATAGGACTTGTAGAAAGTCCCTTAACCTAAAGGAGACAAGAGGGCCACAATGGGCAAACTAGGGAGGACTAACCCATGTATTGCCCCGTGTTTTATCCTTGCATAAAACATTGAAATTTTTTATTTGTCATATATAATAAAATTTACAAATTTTGAATTCACGTTTGCAATCAAAGGACCTAGATCACTTAGGAGGTGTGATGAAATATCAAATTATAAGTAGGACAAAATAGGAGATAGATTTCACATTTACCCTTCAATGTGGCAATACATGTCAATCTTTCTTGGTCTAGTGGGCATCATTGTTCTTTTCCAGTGCTAAGGATACATCCAAGGCTAAGGCACTAGTAGCCAATCATTTAAGCAATTTTAGAATAGATCATACATAGTTTGAGGTGGTGGAAATTTCTCCCATGTAGGAAGATAGGAAATATGTAGATAGTAAATGTTTTAGAATTTTATTTTCAAAATTGAAAATATTTTGAATTTTGGGAGCCAAATAGTACACTTCATCAGTAGCCAATGTTTAGAGTCTTCCAATTCTAATCATTCAAAAATTATTTTCTTGTGCACTACTTCCTACTTTTTTGCTTTCTAACTCAAGAAATGTGTAATAATCTTATTAGTCCCAACCTTGCAAAAGACCAAAAAAAACATTCCAAGCTTTGGTTGGAAGTTTGTTTAAGCCTTGCTTGGAAATAGTGCATTGTTACCGGTTGGGTACTAGGCATGGTTGACAATTGGTGCCTCAACCTTAATGATGGAGTCCCTTCAAAGGACAATAATCCTCCTTTTTTGGGCACCATGGGACCAAATTGCACCATTCCAAAGTAAATGTCTACTTTTTATCAAATAAAATTAATCTATTTTTGCTAGGAATTTTCCATTTCTATTTAAAATGTGGATGAAGTCTTAAATTTGGATGAAAAGTACATGAATATCATTGAAAAGTGCTGTTTTTTTCCAAAAGATGGATGAATGTAGGAAAACAATGCTCCATCAAATTTTAAGTGATTGTCATCTTGGCACTTTCTTAGAAATTCCAAAAAAAAGGGTTGAAAGACATTGGTGTGCACAATTTCATTGGTAAGCCTCCAACCATTTAGCTAGACCTTGTCATTTAGGGCAAAATTTTTCTCAACATTTTACAAAGAAGTAACTTAGATTCAAAGTATTGTACAGTAAGGTAGGAGGTTCTAAAATGGCTCGTGCTCCAAAATGACTCATCTCCTTAATCCCTAAAGTTCCTTGACTATATTATCAACAAAAATGCTCAAAATTGTCATTTCTAGTAGAAGTATCAAATTTTAGAATATAAAAACATTTTCAAACACATATAGTTATAGGATCTTGTAGCACGCTAGTTTTAGAAGATGTGAAAAAACATTCAGAAATTTTCATTGTATACATTGCAAGATATTACAATTTGAAGTGACAAAAATATTTTGGAGGGCCTAGGAAAAATGTGAAAAAAAACATGCAACTGATCTTTACAAGGTCCCATTTGTATGAAAAAATGTCCAAAATGGTTGTGCTTATTTGGAGTCATTCTTCAAGGCAAGTTGGCTATATACTTAAAAAATTGAAGATCATTTGGAATTGTACAACACATAGGAAAAAAATAGTAAATAGAAAGTAGACAATGATTCAAAATACTGAATTGTTGAGAATTTAGCTATGGAATTGAAAAATACCAACTCCAATGGTTGCAATGTTGTAATAAACAATTTGCATCCTACAATTTTACTTTTTTCAAAAAACATTGAAAATTGAATAAAATAAAGGACTTCCAATTTTATTTTAGAGTAGAAAATCTATAATTGCCTACAAACTAAAACTCCTCATAACTTTCGACTCATTGATAAAAATGGAATGATTCAAAAGCTTTCTAAATATACATAAATATTGAGAATCAATTTCAAATTTTTTCTTGAAAAAAGTGATTTTTCTAATTTGTTCAGACTGCTCAAGTTGAGAAACAAACTACATATTAGGTCATAACTTTTGACCCATATTTCCAAATGTTATGAATTATAGTGTACATGAAAGATATTCCTAGTCTACACCTTCTATTAAAGTTTGGGCCCAAAACATGAAAATATCCACTTACACGTACCTACCTAAAATTTTTATGTTGCCAAAAAATGTAGCTTTGTCCTTTAGGAGTTAAATGTACACCATTTGTATATGTTGCTTTTTCATAGCCTTCAACAATGTACAAACAATGCACATTTTAGGAGGTGAGTCATTTTAGAACCCTATGCCATTTCAACTTCAAAAATTTGTAACTAATTCCACAAAGCTCCAAAAAATATGAAATGACTTGGGTTAGATGTCAATTCCACTTGTCATTCAAGGAAAAATATTCCAAAATATTTCAAGATGTTTCACCTCCCCAAAATTCAGTTCCAGCCCTTAGATGGTCCATTTATGGACCTCCTGCCTCACAGCGGCCTCACAATGCCCTTGCAGCCCACAATGCCCTTGTAGCCCAAAGAAGCGCGTAAGCAATCATGGTATAGTATTATATAGTACAGTGCTACAATACAGTACAATGTTGTAGGAGTTTCCCTTGCCTAGGACTTTAGCTGTTTCTTATAGGTATGTAGGCTTAGAGCATCGCCACTAACTGCTCTCAACGGCCTTGGCAATGGTACTTTCTATTTGCCGTGCATTTTTAGTGGAGAACCGCTTCACACCAGCATCTCATCACGCTGCTATATTTACCGTCACTTTTGTCACTCTCACGATTGCTTGGCAATAAAGGGTCTTTGTAGAAGGCAATTTTGTAATCACGTTAACTTGGTCAACGTAGACTATGACCTCCGTGGATGCTAATGTGGAAGTACTGGAGGGTAGTGGGGGACGTGCAAAGAAGGAGAAGAACTTTTGTGAGGCTGAGGAAAAGCAACTGTGTTTTTCGTTTTTGCACATTTCGCAGGATCCAAAGCGAGGGACCGGACAGAAGAGTGAGAATTTTTGGAGATGCATCACAGAGACAAGAAATCATATCTCAAGTGAACCCATGCCTATCCTTCAAAGTGTATGGGGACGCTTTGGAAGCAATTCTTCAATAATGCACACTCCATACATGTTTGAAGGATGGACAAAATCCACAAATAAAAATGATAAAAGAATTTCTACTTAAGAATATAAGATTATATAAGAATTTACATCTAAATAAAATTAAAGAATCTATAAATATTAAGAAGTACATGTACATGTAATCACTATAAGAAAACCGGCAGTTTTGTGACGTCAGAAAAAACGCCATTTTCTGTCAACGTAGATGTCACCTAAAATGCGTTATAATGGACAAGCAAAAAACGTCCCCATGTTTTGCAAAAAACATGCAAATTTGGGCTTGTTTTTGGATTGACATGGGTTGAGACATGGAAATGCAAGTTCCCCAGAATGTGCCATTTGGCACTCCACGTGGGTGCCACATTGGCGGGCAACGCCGCATGGGATTCTTTTTCATCCATTCCCTTCTTGACGTGGCATATGACGTGGATAATGACGTGGACCCCTTCAAGGGTGACGTGGACGATGTAAAATCTGACGTGGCATTTGATGACGTGGACTATGCACTGCTTCTTTTAGTGAAAATCTGATGTTGCGCGTGACATCATTGAAGACGCAACTATGTTTTTTGTGACATCATTTGTGACAATCACGGGTTTTAAGGTCGGTCTTCTGTGTTATACTGTATGTTTCAGTAGACATGTAAAGGAACAAGGATAGTATCATAAATCGTCAACAAGAACATCAAGGCCTTGTTTGTTCAAATGCATGTGTTCTTCCTGTTGTTGTTCAGGATATCATCAAAGACAAGCACTCCCACTTGTGACTGTTAATGCTTTGTTCACTATAACATTTAGAAAAAGGCAGGTGTGCACCGAGGACATCACTGGCATGTTAAAAACATGTTTTGGCTGACATAGAAACAAATGAAACATGTTTTGAACAACATTAGGTGGAGTGCAAACTATGGCTTCCACGTTTGCTACAGACAACAACTTATACATGACTGAATTTTGAAGGACATGACCAAGGACATAAGAAAAGACAAGAATGACCTGCCCACCCCATCCAAGTCTTGTTTCTCCAATTGCAAATTAAGAGAAACATGACGCATTCCATATGCATATGAGGGAGAACTTCACACACAAGGCATGGACACAAATTTTAAAGATCTATAGAAACCGGACATCCTTTACAAGAAAGATGTTCTTCCTCTACAAATATTTTGAAGAACACATTGTAATGTTCTGGTCTAAGGTAGAAAAAACAACTAATAGCTGCATATTTCATTTGAGTACCTATATGGGACAAACATAGTGTTGTAAAGCTAGCCTCCTTTGATGTCGGTTGTGAGAATAGTATCACACCATTTCACTTCTTCCGAGGGGCATCAACTTTCTTCGTGGTCGCTGCCTGAAACAGTGGAAGACAATTTAGAAGAGTTCAATGGAAGTTTAGACTTTTCTAAGAAAAACAAGGCTTAAAAGGAAATCTCACTTGAAATGAGGATGAAGAAGACAAAATTCAAAATACACAACAATTGAAAAGGTATGGTTTACTACCTTTGCTGTAGACGGGTTCGGTTTTGGAAGTCCAATTGCTTTAGGTGCTGAGGGTTTAGGAAGGGGTGTGCTAGCAGATGCTTTGCTAGCATTGGCCACCGCCCTCCCTGCCCTCTGCATTGGATTCGGCTTCACTGCACGCCGAGGGCGCCCTATGGACTCTGTTGGGACGTCTTCATCATTCTGAAACAGCATGAGCCATGGCAAATTAGATTTTATATTTTTTTTCTCATGATAATGTAGATGTCATTCGAGACGTCAACTCAGACGTCTACTATGACATCACATACAACATGAAAATCGTAGCCATTCTATTGATCAGTCATGTAGTTCTCAAGCACATCCAAGCACTATAGTGATTTCTATGTTTTCTGGCATAGAGATAAAAAAAATCAAAAAAAGAGCCTATGAAAAGATTGTGACTTAATTCAAGTTTGAGCCTTTGATGGAAGGACAAAAAACTTACATGTTGCCCTGGACTCTTGGCGGCATCAACTCCAACTGCACCCGTTGCCTCCTCTGGTGCATCGCTAGCCACCAACGCAGAGGCATCCTCTGCTTCTTTCTCGCCCTCCACTTCTCCCTGTGCGATGTTGTCCTGTTGTAGGTTTAAGCCGTGGCCGGATTCTTCTGGAAGGACTGCCTCATGGTCAGATGAGATACCATCCTCTCCCGCAGTGACATTGCCTCCAACATCTTCGGGGACGTCTTCGTGGACATCGGGAATGACGGGCGCTACAACTTCTGGAATGGCAACATGATGCAGCATAGGTTGGAGGAAGTTCTTGGAAGCAAGCTGAAATGCATCTGCTGAACTTGAGGATAAGTTCTGCATCATCTCTTTAAACATTTCCTCCACGCGCTTGTGTGATGTCGTCATGTCATCTCCCATTTTGGCCACGCTCCCTTTCAATTCAACCATGCTACCTTCAAGGTTACTCACCCAAGCTCGCATGTCCTCCAGCTCTTGCCCAATATTTGGTTTTGCTCTACGCTTCTCCTCTTCAATTCGGGCAAATTCCTTAGCAACTTCTGCATCTATCTCAATGTCAAATGGCCTCCTGCTGTTCAGCATGGTCTGCACACAAGGACACACGCAAGGACATCCCAAAAGCAGGTCAACGGTAAATTTAATTGGTGTAGAGTAAAAACAAAGAAGAATATGTCAACAAAGACAACAGAGTTCATGTCAGCAAAAACAGGGCAACCTGCTATCTTGAATGTTGAAGCAGACGTCAGCGGGACCATCGAACTTGCTGATACAAAACTAGAAATGTATCAAGTATCCACACACATGTACTGAAATGGAATGAATTCATGGTCAATTGAGCGTTTTGTGTTTAGAATCGCACTCACCAAGCGAGCAACCACCTCTCTCTCAATAACCTTTAGTTGAGTTGTCGTGGAAGCCTTCCCCCTCGAAATTGACCGCATTTGGGCTGACTTTTTCTGGGCTGCCTCAGTGCCATGCGCAGCTTTGATCGTGTCCCAATAAAATTTCTTGATATCCTTGGGCCTGTCCATACCTGAAGCAATCATTTGCCCAATTCTCCATCACATGTTAATGAGCACTTTGGTGATGAAGGGCTGAAGCCATTTCTCGCTAACTCGATCCGAATTCCCCACCATCTGCCAGTCTGAGAGAACATGTAATCAGCTTAGGACTTGCTTTATTCAACATTGAAATTCATTCGGTGGTTGCTGTAGACAAAGGACAAAAATAGGTAAGATCATGTCATAGAAGATGTCAATTGGGACATCCGAAAAGACATATACAAAGGAAGGTAAGAGAACTTGAAAGAATGGCATTCAGAAAATAGGGGAAGGGTAGTTCAAAGGTTCAAACCCGTGTAGAGGCGCTTGAAAAATCCCCTCATTTCTTTTGGTTGTCCTTCCCATCCGGTTGTTGGATCAAGGGACTTTGCATACTTTTTGACATCCTTTTCCAAAGTGTCCCTCATAGATCCATGTAGTTGTCCTTGTACATCTAGTTCAATTGGTTTCTTCATTGTTGAAGAGGGCACACCTCTACGTTGCTCCGTGGGATGCATAGCCTCTATGGCTTCATCGGTGTTACAGTTGGAGTCATCAGTGTTGTAGCCTTGGCTGCATAAGTGATATCAAAGTTAGCATAAAAACCTACTTCTGAAGGGAACAATATAGATCAATTCTCAAAGTTGAGGTTCAAGGTTTAGGGTTGAACAGTAAATGCCAAGTCTTGCTTTGGCAGTGGCTGACATTGCTCTTGACATCCAAAATTGTGTCCGCTGAGACATCCAATTCAGTACTGTACTGATTCATTGGTAGTATTAGAACAGTTTCTATTTGGTAGTATTAAAATAGGAGGCCAATCAAATTACACAGCCAAAACTAAAAATATTCGGAAAAAGCAGACCAAGAAAGTCAAACCCTATACTGACTACCGAAACCTGTGGTGGCACCACACAACCAAGAGAAGGGCAATTGCCTTACAGACACAAGAATCCTCAAGCATGGTAGGAGGACGTCAACTACTATACTGAAGTTCAGTTTCTTTGGCTTAGAATACATGAAAACAAATGACTATCACTAAGTACTGGAATGAATCGAAGAACATGTCTCGTTTGACATCTTCCGTGACAACCTCCTGACATGGTAAATAGAGAGATGTCACGCTTGACGTCTACTTTGACATCACATTGGACGCGCGTCACACGGGACGTCAGAAATGACGTCTGAGAAAACGCATACCTGTTATAGAAAATATCACCGCTGACACCCAACACACTTGCAACTGTCTTGCATCACGACTTCCAATAATTTCAAACAAAAAGTTATAACGTGGGTTGCTTACCTCCACGACTACTCATGTTCAGCCATGCCAACGCTGTGTTCTAAGCCGCCAAATACTTCAAGCTCCTGCTCCGTCCCAGCATCCATCTCCTCCTCCTCTTCTGGCTCCGATGGAATTGAAGAAACCCTGGTTCGTTTCGTTGGCGGCTGCCGGATCTCCTTCCCCCGTGAACTGGCTCCCAGATCCTCCCGCGCCTTCGTCCGCCGCTCCCCTTCGGCGCGCATCCGCATGACTGGGGCGGTTGCTTCGGAACCGGAACCCTGGAAGTCGGCAGGCGGCTCCCCCCTCCGCTTTCCCGATTGCCTTGGCCGCATCATGTTGCCAGGGGGGTCTCGCCAATGTACAAAAAACTCACCGTCCTATTACAAGAACCCCAAGGCACAAGTCAATTGAGCCAAGACCTAGAAAATCAAACCCCCACCAAACACCAACCGCTACAAAGTTTAAAGGTTCACCAATCGGAAATGTTGCCCTCCTCCACTGATTTGGACGTACCCTGCCACAATTTCCCTCGCAATCAAATGATCATTGACAACCACCAAGAAATTGATGAATTAAACAAACAAATTGCGATACTTCCGAATATTGCAAGGGCAGTTGGGGCTGGAGAGGAGGTCGCATACTACAACAAATTCAAGACGAGGACATCACAGAGGACAGGGGAGAAACAACGACAAGACGGCGGGCTTAAAGCTGCCACGGTGGCCTATACCCGGGACCCGACCCTATAGCCGGGGTCAGGCGCATCCTAACACCGCGGTAGGTGGGCGTTGGGAAGCTCCGGGTCCAATCTCGTTGCTGGCTTGGATCTTGGTGGGGGAATTGAAAATTTCAATCTTCACATCAGAAATTAAAGAAAGGAGGCGACGCTTCACGAACCATGGAGGCAGGTGTCGCTTCTGAAACGGGAGCTACTGCTCCGACTGCCGCTGCTTGTCGCCCGTCATCGCCTTTAGACAAGCGCGTGCTCCTTCGACTCCCTGCTTCCGTTGGCTTTTTCAAAATCGAGCGCGGGGGAGTACTTCTCATTGCGTGCGAGATGAAATTTGTTAAAACTATTGCAGCATCTGAGTCAGATTGAGTAGGAGTTGGTGCCTCCGCAAACTGTACAACCCTAGTGCGGCTGCGAAGTCCAGGGAGAATTGCCATTCCGGTTAGTGATACAACGTAGCTCTAATAATTGAAATCTTGAAGGCAAATGAGGTCTGCAGCGCCCATCAACTGTTCTATGGAGTCTACTGTTTGCCTTTCTTTTTGACAAATCCACGTGAGACACGTACAGAAGAAGCTATCATGATGGATTGACTTGGTCCGTACTGTAAACCGTCATCTTGGATGTCACGACAGACATCAGTCGTGACATGTGCTTTGTAATTTTCATGTTTTCTAGTAAAACCACATGCATGATAGAGAAATTTCAATACATAGATCCTAAGAAATTTTTCTCACTTCGAGAATTAGCTGACCAGAATTTCTAGTCATATAATAGGTGGAGGTATACATGTCAATTAGAGCTTGCAAAGGCATTAATGATACAAATGGACAAGGAAGCTTGGCATGACTCCCCTTAGTTTGCGTCGTTCCTCATTTCCAAAGACTGGAGAACACCACAGAAAATTTTGGAATCCTGCTAAGCATGTTTGGTATACAAACAACACTTGAACAATAAGGCTTTCACTCTATGATCCTCGTCTGCAGAGACATCTACTATCATGTCACTGATAATCTAAAATGCTGTGGAGGATGTCAAAGAAGACGTCTTTCATGACAATATTATCATGTCACTAAAAATATAGAATGTTGTGGAAGATGTCAGAGAAGACGTCTTTCATGACAATATGTTTGCATAGCAAGTATTAACAAGTATGATGTCTTCGTGTAGGAGCTCTGCCATCCAAGTGAAAATTGTTCAAATGAATTGTGTACACATGCAGTAGCTCTACAGTGCCCATGGCCTACCGTACCAATGTAGATGCACGTCGACGTCAAACCACCATACGAATTACGGATGATGGTCGCACACTACGCCACATTCCTATAGGTGACTTGATATTGCAAACGGAGTTGCGAGTGGCCACTGAGAACAACATACGCTCTTACAGGTGTCCTTGTAGAGATTGCAAGGGCTCATGTCGAAAAAGTATTGAAGTTATTCGACGACACCATGCAACGGTGGGTCGGGATCCCTTCATCAAAGAATCCATCCTTGGGGGAGACCCCCCGGATGGCTACCCCTCTCGAGGTCTATGGGTGGAGGATGTTGCTTTTGACGATGATGTTCGAGAAGGTGTTGGTTCAGATGAGGCACCTGACATAGGCAACATTCATGCAGATGTTGGAAATGATATGCAAGAAGACGTTCCTCCTCCTTTGGATGAATATCATGAGGTCCAACGTCAGGTGATGGAGGCCTTTGATAGGGGGGATGCGTTGCACGAGGAGTCTGGGCCTATGCAAGAAGGGGTTGATGAGGATGACATTGCTACGGACACAATGGATGGCTTGGACGAATTGTACCAAGAAGCAACCACAGCCGTCTTTCCAGGTTCAAAGACAAGCATTATTTCAGCCACTATTATCCTAATGAACATGTGCAATGTCTTCCATGTGAGCAACAAATTTACTGATGAGTTGTTCCGCTTCCTTTATGTGGATTTGTTGCCATCGGGGAACAAGTTGCATGGCAACCACTATGAGGCACGCCGAAGCATTCGCCGCCTAGGCTTGAGTTACAACAATGTTCACGCATGCCCTAATGGGTGTGTACTTTTTGAAGACGAATATGCCAGCCTAAACACTTGCCCTAAGTGTGGCCAAGGTCGTTGGATTTTTGGGACAGACAAAGTTCCGTCCAAGGTCATTCAGCATTTTCCTTTAATTCCTAGACTTAAACGCATGTAGAGGTCGTCTGAGATAGTACGCATGCTGACAGGCTATAAAAAACATGTCAGCAATGACGGCATCATGCGCTCAGTTGTGGACAGCCCTGCATGGAAACATGTTGATACAGACATCGCTTTTGGCAACTTTGGTTCTGAGATTCGCAACCTCCGTCTAGGTTTGGCCTTAGACGGTGTCAATCCTTTCAAGTTGAACAACACAAATTGGTCTACATGGCCTGTGCTAATCTTGATTTACAACCTAGAGCCATGGTTTGTCACCAAGAAATTCTTCATCTCTTTGTGCATTTTGATTTCAGGGAAGAAGTCACCTACTTCTAACAATATAGACGTCTTCATGCGCCCCCTACTAAATGAGTTGTATGAATTGTGGCATGGTGTTGGAGCCTAAGATTTCTCCCAACCCATAGGAAGTCAAAGTTTTACATTGCGCGCATTGCTGTTCTGGACAATCTCAGATTTCCCAGCTTTAGGGTTGATTTTAGGACTTTGTTGCAAGGGCTATAGGGACTGCCCTTCTTGTGGACCAGATACAGATTCACGCATGGCAAAGATAGGTGATGTGCTCCATAATGGACGCACAAGGGGTTCGAAGATTGTATATGGTGGAGCCTGTCGTTATTTACCTCGCAACCACCCTTATCGACGGAATAGAAGATTTAATGGCAAGCACTAGAAGAAAAAGCAGGGTTTTGCGACTGGTTTGTAGTCATATCGGACGTTTGCGACTTGGTGATATTCTGGAGTCCACAGTCACAGTGGACAAGTCGCATGAGTTGCACTGCAGTCGCGAGGTTGTTTGTCATTCGATAGGCAATGGAAAACTTCGTCGATGAACTGCTGTGATGTGGTTGCTGATGTAGAAGTTATTTCACTTATTTGTGTGCAACTGGTTTGCGACTAATGTGCAATTGGTTTGCGATTGACATACAATTGGTGTGCAACTAGTTTGCGATTGATGTGCAACTCATTTGCGATTGACATACAACTGGTGTGCAACTAGTTTGCGATTGATGTGCAACTCATTTGCGACTAGAGTGCAACTAGTTTGCGATTGACATACAACTGATGGTTTGCAATTGGTGTGCAACTAGTTTGCGATTGATGTGCAACTCGTTTGTGACTAGAGTGCAACTAGTTTGCGATTGACATACAACTGGTTTGCAACTAGTTTGCGATTGATGTGCAACTCGTTTGCGATTGACATACAACTGGTTTAGTTTGCGACTTGGTTATAATTTATAGAGTTGTAGATTATAGAAATCTACAAATTGTAGAAATCTACAAAGTGTAAAAATCTACAAAATATATAAATATTAGAATTTCACTATCAAAATTCATTACACAAGAATGCTATAACTTACCATTCTTATTTGTTCAAGCTGATGGTATTCTTGACAATTGATATGGGACAATTGAATCGACTTTCAATCATGTTCTAGTTGCATTGCACTTGTTCTCTAGTTGCATTTGAATCGTTTTTTAGTTGCACTGTAGTCAGGCTCTAGTTGCATTATAGTTGATTCCTAGTTGCATTTGAGTCATTTCTAAGTTGCAATCTTCTAGTTTTTAGTTGCAGCCTGTAATCAGAGCGATTGCATTTTTTCACGATGGACTCTACTTCGCGGATAGTTGTCCACATGGACAACTGCGATGAATACTGGATGTAGAATACCTCATGTCAGTTCTTCTGTTACAATATCGTAACCCTATTCTTCATTTTCCAACTACTTTGCGACTACAACTACATACACGTGAAATTTGGTGCAAATACAGAGGGCTACAGTCGCATCTCAATTGTATAGGACACATAGTCGCATCTCAGTGGGTTGCAACGGACACGTTTTTCTTCTAGTGAAGGTGGAGCACCGTTGCGTGCCAAGGATCATGTCGGGGCAAGATGTCATTCGCTATGCGGCATGGTGACAATCATACTTGGATATGGGCGGAAAAGAGAATGGACCTGATGATCCAATGCATACAACTGGGGTGAAGCGTTTGAGTGCTTTCTATGAGTTTGATTATTGGAAGGTAAAACATAAAGTCTCTGACATGTTTTGTACGCTGAGGACGTCAAGGTAGACGACGCATGCAACAAGTGTAGACATGCACATGTTGTATGTGGCATGTCTAATCTAGTATGATGTCAAAGAGACTGCTGGAATGGACGTCATTGGAGGCTACTGTTTGGACATGAGCATTTGAACTGTAAGTTTAGGTTGCTTTGTAATGTAAGTTCACTGACAAATGTTTGCGTTGAATTATTGCGTCTGTAATTGCAGAACTTGTTGGAACGCCACGTCCTTGATCCCATGCATTGTGAGAAGAACTTGTATGAAAACATTGTCAAGACTTTACTTGGAATGAATGATAGTCCAGGAAGTCGGAGGGATGCTGAGGACCTAGGCATTCGGGAAGAGATTTGGTTGCAAGCCCCACAAAGACAGCAAGACCAATTCTATATGCCACATGCCCCATTCATCTTGAATCCTAACGAACGAAGGGAGTTCATTGCAATTGTATCGAACATTAGAACTCCCACAAACTATGTGGGAAGCATTCACAAGCGCTTGGTGGACGGAAAATTACAATACATGAAGACACATGATTATCATGTACTAATGCAGCAGGTACCTTGAAAAAACTCTCTTGTTGGAAATTTTGATAAAATGGTCATTGCGCAAAAAGTAGATTTTACTCTCAGAATCCAAAAGTATGTTCCTTCAAACATACCAAATGACACCACTCTCACAAATGTGATGTCAAAATAAACACGTAGCTGGATCTGCTCAAACATTACAATTGACGTGGGTACCAATGTTTTTGATTCTAATGCTCGTGCATGTTAGGGCTAATGCCTAATGACTTCTATCATTGTCCTACACTGCCCCTGGTCATAATCTAAACTGATTATTGTGTATGTGTGCAATGTCATTGGTAGATCCTTCCCCTAGCGGTTCGTGGTGTCTTGGATGAAACCGTGCGTTTGGCTATAATCAAAATGAGTAGAGTTTTCCAGCGCCTCTGTGCTAAAGAGGTACATGAAGCTGATGAGGAGGAAATGATGCGCGATGTTGTCATGGCCACTTGCGTGTTGGAGAAGGAGTTCCCAACAACATTTCTAAACATCATGACTCACCTTCCGACACATTTGGTTCAACAGTTGTTCAAATGTGGCCCAGTTCATTGCAAGTGGATGTACCCTATTGAGCGCTACATGAAGACATTGAAGGATTATGTAAGAACATTTGCGCATCCTGAAGGTAGCATTGCAGAAGGGTACCAAATGTAGGACACACTTGGTTTTTGCACAGAGTACATGAGACAATATAGAGGAACATCCCACCGCGTATGGGACCCAGATGAGGATGCAACCATGAATGATGAAATTCTGCGTTCAAATTGCAAGCGGAAGCGTAAGATGTCCGATCAGTTTCGTGGCTTCGCACATGCTTTTGTCTTAGACAATGCAGCATGTCTCGAAGAATGGCGCCAGTGAGTGTGACGAATTCTTTGTCTCCCAAAGTCAAAATATATGTAGCTTCTATAAGCATCTTGGGATCATGCAGTCCATGACCTTTTCATACAGTAGGTCCTTTGTTGTTCAGGTCAATGTTGTATTAGACAAAGCAGAGGAACATGTCCTCGTCATTTGTCAAAGAGGATGTCTGTTTTGATGTATTTGGGGACATAGGGCATGACATAGAATAGAGAAATTGGACATCAGATCAGACATGGCGATACATGTCAACGCTTGTGCAGACAGGAGCCGCCTGAGCCGTCTCTTCTACTAGTTTTGCTAATTTTTGGTATACTTGCATGCAGGGAGTACATTGCTGCAAGAACACAAAGATGGCAGGAGAGGGAAATATTTAGAAGGGACTTCAGGCGACGACACCCTACAATGGCCGTGCATTATCCAATTGAATTGCTTGACTTGCCTCCTTTCTCTAATTGGTTGACAACAAAAGTAAAAATGCTTCAAGATGAAGGTGAAAATGTTCATTTGGATATTGTGCAATATAGCCAACTACCACAGAGATTTGCTATCGCACACCGCCAAATGTATGCATTTGGAATGCACTTGCGCGTGCGTAGTGCAGAAGCTGGACTAGTAACACGCAATTCAGGTGTTGTGGCTTCTTTCTCTCAACAACTTCGATGGGGGGTTCGCAATGGCCAACCCCTAGAGAGAACCAATGAGTACGTGGGCTACATCGAAGAGATTCTAGAGCTTGACTACAGGAATCATTGCACCACAATCCTTGTGTGTGATTGGATTCAGCAGAGTCGAGATCCTCGCTTTCCAAACATGAAGAGGGATCAATATGGCTTCAGCATGGCAAACTTCAACCGCTTGGATGGCCGAGTGCATGCGGACTCATTTGCATTCCCGTTGCATGTACAACAAGTTTTTTTTTCTGATGATCCAAGAAGACAAGGCTGGAAAATAGTATGCCGTACAGACGTTAGGGGAAGACGTGGGCAATTAGAGGTGCACCAGCCAATTCCTAGTGTGATAGATGTGGGTCGGGATTCAAACTTTGTTGGGCTCCAACCGCAGATGCTTGACTTAGATCCCGTAAGACAAGCAGCTGCAGATGGTGGCGTCTTTGTTTCAGTAGCAAGGGAGGACAATAGAGAAGAAGAGGAAGCTTCAGAATTGGAAGAAGAAGCATAGAGTTCAAGAACTGAAATCGCAGAAGTAGAGCTGCCTTGTCCAGCGGAATGTAGCATAAGATGTCTTCTGTGAGAAGAAAACAATTTCAGGAGACGTCTAAGTTGGCATCCTCATTGACAGGTTTAGTATTAGTGCATGACATGCATGCTGTAAATGAGCATAACATCTAATTTTCCATGTTTATGAGGGTAAGATATGTTTGAGAAATTGTTGTTCATTTCCACTTCCACATTAGCAATTCACCATGTTTGCATGGACATTTTCACTTCCAAGTGCCTCTACATTTTTCTTGTACCATAGAAAAAGAGAAAAGAATTGTCCACAAAAAAATTGTAAAAATGAACTTAAGAAAGAAGGGTTTCTCAAAGGTATGGTTAGAAATGAAGAAAAAATAATGTTATATATCAATTTGACATGCAAAAGTCCATGTGATGTCTACTATAGGTAGGTACGACTGACATCCATATAAAAAAATAATGGAAAATAAAACAATTAAATCAATTAAAAAAAATGCCATGTCTTTATTCTACACATGCATATTCTCAATCGAAAAGTGAAATAGAGAAAGCCAAAAAAAATATGCAAACCAAAAAAAAAATTGGTATAGGATGGTAAAACCCGGGAAAAGGGTTCACTTTAATTTTTTTATTTGAAAAAGATTTTGAAACTAATTGAAGGACTCTAAAGCCAAAAAATGAAGAAGGCTACATTATTTCAAAGGGCTCCATGTCCAGTGACATTATTTTTTTTTTTAAAGGAAGAGGGAAAATGAAGGGTACATGGCAATTTGGCCTTGGAAGAAAATGCCAAGTCTTTAGTCTATACATGCATATTCTCAATCGAAAAGTGAAATAGAGAAAGCCAAAAAAAATATGCAAACGAAAAGAAAATGGTATAGGATGGTAAAACCCGGGAAAAGGGTTCACTTTAATTTTTTTATTTGAAAAAGATTTTGAAACTAATTGAAGGACTCTAAAGCCAAAAAATGAAGAAGGCTACATTATTTCAAAGGGCTCCATGTCCAATGGCATTATTTTTTTTTCAAGGAAGAGGGAAAATGAAGGGTACATGGCAATTTGGCCTTGGAAGAAAATGCCAAGTCTTTAGTCTATACATGCATATTCTCAATCGAAAAGTGAAATAGAGAAAGCCAAAAAAAATATGCAACCCAAAAAAAAATTGGTATAGGATGATAAAACCCAGGAAAAGGGTTCACTTTAATTTTTTTATTTGAAAAAGATTTTGAAACTAATTGAAGGACTCTAAAGCCAAAAAATGAAGAAGGCTACATTATTTCAAAGGGCTCCATGTCCAGTGACATTATTTTTTTTTTCAAGGAAGAGGGAAAATGAAGGGTACATGGTAATTTGGCCTTGGAAGAAAATGCCAAGTCTTTAGTCTATACATGCATATTCTCAATCGAAAAGTGAAATAGAGAAAGCCAAAAAAAATATGCACCCAGAAAAAAATTGGTATAGGATGATAAAACCCGGGAAAAGGGTTCACTTTGTTTATTTGAAAAAGCCTTTGAAACTAATTCAAGGAATCCAAAGCCAAAAAATGAAGAAGACCACATTATTTCAAAAGTCATTCATTTGATGAATCCTATGAGTGTGAAAGAATGTAAAGCAAAATATTTAACCTTCCATGTTTGATATTGTAGATGCAATTAGCATCATTTGCCTAGTGCATCCATTCTTTGACAAACCTTTGTTGTCCACAAATGTTATTAATAATTGCAAACATCTTTCTCTTGTAAATGTAATTTTATTACATTTTTTTAGTGAAAATTTTGCCAAATAAATTTTAAACTATGTTGACATCTTTTAAGAATGAAGTAGACTATGTTCCCATCCATTTTACAATTTGTTATACATGTTGTGGTCACTATAAAAGTCTATATAAGAAACACCCAAAAATCCATAATCAGCCCTGCACTTATACCTTGAAACATCCATCCAATTCATCCAAGCCCTTTTTTGGGTCTTCCTTGGGAGCACCTGCCCTTCCCTGCCTTTTTTGGCTTAGGGCAGCATCTACCCGCAGTCAACAGTGACTGGATTGACGTCTGACGCAGTGAAAACAAACGCAGTTGTTGATGTGGACTTAACTTGTTGTTGTAGATGTCCGGAAAAATTTTGTCATGTTTTTTTCAACATCACCCAAAATAGGCATGTTTTTCGTGATGTGAACGTGTTTTTCTAAAAACGTAGCCCATCTTCTCCGACATTGCACAAAATTCAGACTCCACTGGTTGTCAATCAAGTGACGTAGTAATGTCTAAAAAAACAACTGCACGTTTTTGGAAAACAACCCCAAAAATGCAGTTTTCTTATAGTGGTTGGTGAATTTGTTGAACGAATCACTCAATAAGTTCGAGGCCGACACAAAAGACCTCCGAACAAAAGCCGACCTTACAGCTGATCAACTTCGTGCGAGTGTCCTCAGAATTCAGGAAGTGCAGGAGACAATGAAAGAGATGGGAGAGGACAGTGGATCTGCCATTTTCAAGAGGTTACTGGAAGGGCATTCAAAGAAGTCCGCGGAGTTGACCACAACAGAGGCTAGCTGCAAGACGGCTCTCGACAACGTCATTGGAAAGATTTTGGGTACCCAAACACAGCTGACAGCTTTAGAAGAACATTTGCAAGACTTGGCACGTGGAGGGGATGGAGTACTACTCCACCCACATCCATTGGTGAATACCACAGAGGCTCTACTCAGTACTGTAATGGAAGACATCATGTTACAGCAGCCGCTTTGTGCCGCATGCCAGGAACCTTTTTCTCATGGAGATGTCGTGCTTTGCAGTTGCAGGCACACGTATCACCCATGGTGTACGATGCAATGGTTCAAAACATCTTCTATATGCGCTCACTCTCATTGCGGAGTCGTGAATCCCAAGTGGCTAAGGAGCTGGGGTTTTCCCGTCAGCTTCAGCAATATTGAAGTGCATGGACATGACGTGGACGGCAACTCCATGAAGAAATTGCCCGCAACTGGAATACGTGGTCAACAAACTGGAGGGCCTTCAACACTCGGTATGTGACATATGTTTTCTTCTCAATGGATACTTCAGTAACGACTTCTAGTGCTTCAGGGTTTACTATAGGCCACGACGATGTTCCTCACTTCAAGGCCTTGGACTCGAAATTCAGTACTTAGATAGTGAAAGATGTACCTAATCTGAAGTTCTTGACATTAGTGCTTCTCCAAATTGTGATTCATGCATGTTGTGATCACAAACATAATATGCTGCTCTTTGTAAAGGAATGCCGGGGCAACGTCTTGTCTATGAGTTTTTAGTATGCTTTGTCATGAAGACGTCCTACTTTCAGGAAGACACTCAGAACAAGTACTGCGGTGTCAATGGGCAGGACTATGCTCCCTTGTAGTTGGTGCACCCAACATGTCAGCCTCAGATAGTACATTCTCTAAAATCGTCTTGAAGGAAACGAACTATGCTAGCCACGCAACGGCAAAAGAGCAGGAGGACACATTGCCTGGTACTCCGACTGCAGTCATTCGTGAATGTGGGTGCTCTAGCATTAGCATGCTCTGCTCACATTTGTCCTTTTGTAGCTTCTGAGAGAAAATGCAGTGACATTGAAGGCGCCGTCTACTCCGAAGCCATTCTAAGGTCAGCTTATGTTGGAAACGATACTTTGAGCGACCGATTTTTGGTAGAGGTAAGTAGAGTACCACACTATGTACTCCTAGTGTACTTACGCATTTGCCTTATCCACAGTACTAACGTTTGATGACCAAGGAAGTGCATGTTTGTTTGCAAAACGACATTTGGTTTCTAGCGTGGCCAAATGACGTGCATGGAGTGCATTTGCCACGGCAGTTCAGACAGCCGAGATCACTACGGAACGGAGGTCTCGTTTGTTGTGCAGAGCTTCCCTCTTATCCGGAAAGTGAGGACGGGAAAATGTGGTGGCCATGTTCAAAGACTGTACATCCGGGAGTGCTACGGTGTGTGTGGTTGTAAGCCTCCTTGTCGTAATCAAGTTGTGCAAGGAGGCGTGCAGAAGCAACTGGAGGTCGGTGCAGTTTCGGCAGCAGCGGTGTTTCCTCATGTTATAGCTTTGGGTTCATTGCATGAAGCGATTTGTCTCCTGCCGTATTCTTCTCTGAATCAGTTGACGTGGATGTTGCAGTTTCCAAGTATTGATAGCTTGGCAAACATTGCAGGTGTTCTATGCAAGCAATACGAAAGGTTGGGACATTCGGACGTTGGAGAGACTTCACCGGGGATGCTTCGTATTTGAATACGGTAGGGAAATTGTAACCAATGCTGAGTTGCTGAGGCGGGGAACAGGGCAGCATTTTGCTCTAGCTTTGGATGCACATTGGCAGTCAGAGGTCTTTGAAGGAGATGACTCACTACTTTCCATTGACGCATCCAAATATATGAATGTCTCGCACTAGTTGAACCACATGTGATGTCCTCACTCTCTTTATAGTTATGTAAAAGTTAGCTTTCCATGCTTTGAAAATGCCGAGTACATGCCCTGACGCGATGGTTGTAGAATTGATGTCTATGCGAGGGCAGATGCGGGGATGCAAATCTGGTGGACATCCCAGTTTTGATTGAATACGATGTTTCGACTTTATACCATGTAAGTAAGCCAAAAGCGTCCTTGGGAGGAAGAAGTAGACATGGGGAGTGAATGACGGCCTGCACTGCATATTGCATGAAGAGGAAGTGTTTCTCATTACTACTAAGGTCTCGCAGGTGGCTTTCTTTACAAATCGGGAAGTGCGGGCGGGAGAGGAACTCACATGGGATTATGGGTGCACGTTTTATACTGAAAACGGTCTGAGGATGCCATTTCTATGCTCCTGTGGCAACAAGCACTATAGAGGGGAAAGTGAACAACTTCGACTGCACACATTGAGACCGACTATACATAGCATTCCAGTACATTGTGAAGTGTCAGACATGTACTATAGGTCGCTAATTTTGTAATAGTACTCAGTAGATGTACTATCCATAGTACTTTTAGAACTCCTGTGTAGTGCACACTATACTATGACAGTACACATGAGTACTACGTCAGTACCAATTTAGCGCTGATGTATTAAATGTAGTACATCTAGGACATTACCACACTGCACATTGCTATACTGTACATTTAATATTTCCTTACAAATACAAGTCAGTACTTCAGAGTACGCTTGTGTCAGTCTCCGTGAGAGGAACATATGTTTACTTCTTGTAAATATGTAGAGGTTATCAGAGAAGAAGGGCTACGAGTAGGTAGTCTACTTGTGAGTGTGCCAGATATTTCTGTGAACCTACCGCTAAGATTTGAGGAAGACATTGTGTTCCCTATGTAGAGACGATAGTATCTGAAGGAGATAGTGTGTTTGCCAATGCAGTTGGCAAGGAAGAAGACAAGAGAAAGAGAACATTGCTCTCATGTAAGGTACTGTGTTGGACATCATGCCATTTTTTGTAACTCAAAAATTCATCTCTTCCAATGCAGTGTTGATAACGTCTATTGTTTCCTCTGCCATGCTATATACAACTTCTCCACCTTTCACTTTGTATTGTCTAGGGATCATTTGAAACTTGCAAGCAAGTACAGAATTAGCATCAAAGAAAGCCTCCCTTGAATTACGGAGGAATACATAGTTGTTGCTATCTTGGCGTCCCCATTTTTTATAGTACTTTCTGGAAATGATAGAGTCGCCTGCTTCAAATTGCCCTCCCCAGACGCATTGAAAGTCCCCTTCGACAATGTGCTTTGGCTGTTGACATTGTAAAACGTAGAAGGAGACACCTTCGTCATTGTCCTCCTCGGCTGGTACAACAAAATTATCTCCAGGTTGCATTAGGTCCCAAATGCATTCACCATCTAGCTCGTAATTCCAGGTGTCCTCTTCATCCTCCTCAGCAAGCTGGGCAACAATGAAGGAGACATTTCGTGGCTCAATCTTCGTGATAGTCCACGGATCAACATATTTTTTCTTCTCACAGTGAACTAAGTTTCCCTCCACGTATGGGCCACAAAAGCATGAGAGATGTCTGAGGAACAATTTGATTGGGTCATGCTTATTAGGGGTATAAATGGAGTGCAATTTTGAAGAATCTAGAATACGATCACAGCTTTGAGTGTTCACGCGGTCAACATCTAGCGCTCCGATGTGATGGAAATACATGTATGACCTGCATCCACTTCCTCAGATGTTGTTAGCGCGTACACCAGCGGTATACACGATGAATTCTATCCCTTTGTGGTTTCTGCAAATGAGAGAGGATGTAGTACTATGAGTACTATGACAGACGTGGGACACTATATAGTACCTCAAGAGTGATGTAGTAACAAGAAAAGGTACTAATTGCTGTTTTGACGAACCCAAGCATTGTTCCTAGTACTCATTTCATTACAATACCCAAGTACAGTGGTATATTCAAGAGAACCATATGTGGAATTTGGCAGGACGACAAATGACGCATACGGTGTGGAAGGAATCTTGTGGCACCACGTTGATTAGGAACCTGTCCGGCCATAGTAGCATCTAGGAAGAGAACATAGTCTGCTGCATTCTAGAGTCGTTAGTGAGGATTCAGGAGTTGCTCATTCTGAAAAGCCCTTTTCACAACTGCTCCGGTCCCATCCCATTCACCCTTTCCATGACCTGTGCCATAGTAGTTCCAATGCATTGTGCATCCGCCAGTGACGGCCGGGTATCTCTGGCATTGTGTGACGACTCCGTCATGTTCACGAAAAAGTCGTCCACTTAAATAGAAAGCCATGCATTTCAAATGAATGGCCGTTGCCATACCTAACGACCGTCTACAGTGAAGCAGTCGAAGCACAGTACTACCTAGTACAATGTATAATACAACAGGGTACACAGTAGTACGGTTGCAAGTATAATGGATGACTTTGACCAAAGTGTAGAAGACAGTGACCTGGAAACGAAGTACATGGCCTTTGCACTTTTGAATTGCGCAGCACAACCGTCACTGAATACATAATGAGTGCCTGGAGAAGATCCCTTCGACTACATCCACCTCCAGTGCAGGAGTAGGCAATGTTGGACGAAAGCACTGTCATGCATCTTATCATCGGAGATGTAGTAGTGTGTTTCCTTAACCAACTGCATTTCCTCCTCCACAGCACCCTCCGAAACCAGAACAGAGTACGTCACCTGAACCAAGATTGACACTTGGTCGAAATGGTAATACATTGACTGGATCTCATTTTGGATTTCGAATGTGTAGTTCTCAGCAAAATCAATGTGCGTCAGAATTGCCCCGGTCTGCAAGGAAGCCTTCAGTATTTTTGCCTTGGCACTTTGCCACTTTGCAATGAAATTGTGTCGTATAAAGTGTTGTATAGTCGGTACAAAGAATTCAAGGAACTCATGGAATGAAGATGACATGTGAACCTCCTTAATGCAGTTCTTTGGTTGTCCATCCGCAGATTGGCCGACCACTTCGTACTGGAATTGCTTCCAGTGAATTGTCCGTGTAGCATCTACCACCCTTTCTCGAGGACAGATGTTGAAGAATTTAGCGCCACAACGACTACAACATCCAAGCAAGCACTTCTTGTTATGGAATTCCTCATCCTCTGCCTTCGGACATAGTAGACTTTTCCAAAGGACCGTCACACCAGCATATCGACTTTTGCCAACACTATAGAGGCCTTCATCATCTCTATCGCATACAATGCACTAGAAGAAAAAGCAGGGTTTTGCGACTGCGGTTTGCGACTGGTTTGTAGTCGTATCGGACGTTTGCGACTTGGTGATATTCTGGAGTCCGTAGTTGCAGTGGACAAGTCGCATGAGTTGCACTGCAGTCGCGAGGTTGTTTGTCATTCAATAGGCAATGGAGAACTTCGTCGATGAACTGCTGTGACGTGGTTACTGATGTGGAAGTTATTTCACTTATTTATGTGCAACTGGTTTGCAATTGACATACAACTAGTGTGCAACTAGTTTGCGATTGATGTGCAACTCGTTTGCGATTAGTGTGCAACTGGTTTGCGATTGACATACAACTGGTTTGCAACTAGTTTGCGACTTGGTTATAATTTATAGAGTTGTAGATTATAGAAATCTACAAATTGTAGAAATCTACAAAGTGTAAAAATCTACAAAATATATAAATATTAGAATTTCACTATCAAAATTCATTACACAAGAATGCTATAACTTACCATTCTTATCTGTTCAAGCTGATGGTATTCTTGACAATCAATATGGGACAATTGAATCGATTTTTAGTCATGTTCTAGTTGCATTGCACTTGTTCCCTAGTTGCATTTGAATCGTTTTTTAGTTGCACTGTAGTCGGGCTCTAGTTGCATTATAGTTGATTCCTAGTTGCATTTGAGTCATTTCTAAGTTGCAATCTTCTAGTTTTTAGTTGCAGCTTGTAATCAGAGCAATTGCATTTTTCCACGGTGGACTCTACTTTGCGGATAGCTGTCCACATAGACAACTGCGATGAATACTGGATGTAGAATACCTCATGTCAGTTCTTCTGTTACAATATCGTAACCCTATTCTTCATTTTCGGACTACTTTGCGACTACAACTACATACACGTGAAATTTGGTGCAAATACAGAGGGCTACAGTCGCATCTCAGTTGTATAGGACACATAGTCGCATCTCAGTGGGTTACAACGGACACGTTTTTCTTCTAGTGATGCAAGTGCAATTGCAGAGAAAAATTACATGTGCCCCTTTCCGGGGGTCTCAGAAGGCATTCAGAGCCTCCAACAAGTACAACACTTGAATGTGGTACCGGCAACAACAGACGTTCCGGTCCTTGCACTTGATAACAAAGAAAGGGCTCAGGTAGATGAAGGAGCGCTGCTGGATGGAGCATTGTGGATGTGCTTCTATAAAGCGTGTGTACAACTCCATCTGCAAGTACTCCAACACAGTAGTTAGAAAAAGTTTAGAGAATATGCATATATATCAGAAGGAAAGCACAGAGCAATGCACGTCTGATGTATGCTGACGTACTGCAGAAAATGAGGTGCATGTGAAGAGGTACTTGACGTACAAGTATGTACAAGAATAAGTACAAATTAGTACTATACAGTATTAGAGTTTAGGGTGCTGTGAAGTTTGTGTGTCAGTAAATTCTTGAAATACTCCTAAGTACTACAAAGAACACCCTGTAGTACTAAAAGGACTAACCTCAGTACTGGGACTTTCTCTGACTGTGACCATAGCATGCCGGGGACTTCTTTAGAGAGTCGTCGAATATGGGCTTAGTACTGTATTAGATGTCACAGTGGTACCATGCGGATTGCAAGGGTGAAGCTGACGACAAAGGAGAACTACAACGTAGCATGCTAGTATAGACTCAGTGCTATAGACAATGTAACTGTATTCTACTGAATTCGCGTTATACAAGGCATTGCTCTCTCGGTGCTCACTAGTACGAAGTGAGGACTATGAAGTTCTATATTGGTCCAGATAGAACATAGTAGACTACAAGGAAGTTGTAGGGGACTTAAGCCCATGAGCGCTAGTGACACGCTAGTAATTTCAAAATGAGCCCAAGGTATGATCTCAGTGTAGCAAAGGACTGTACAAGAGGATCCGACAGAAGTAGGAGCTCGAAGTACTGCAGAAGTATCCATGTAGTGTTCGTTGCTACTACATAGGTGTCATGTTTGCATCGGGAAGCACTAGTAATGAATGCATAGTACAATGTCTGAAGCAATAGTGTTCTACCTATCGAAGAAGAAGATTCTGAATATGTCATCTCGAAAGCAAAGACATACCACAAGTGCAGGGAGGGCCTAGTGGACATCCTATTGAGTACTATGGAGGCATATCCGTAAGCGTGGACGACGGGGCAGCGGAGGCCTTAGCCATGTCCACATATTGCGATACATAGATCACTACAATGTAGGCAGTTCACTACAATATAAAATGCACTTCAAATGTGTGAAGAATGTGGACGTACTACAGCAGTACCCGAAGTCCTACAATGTGTCCGAGAAGGACTAATGGAATGCAATGCATTCCATCTGAAAATCCTTGTATATAATATGAATCGGATTAGGACTCCTCCAGACATGCGAGAAGTCACTTTTAGTATTATCATGACATAAGCAGCAGTCATGTGACGCAACAAATATTCTTTCTCAGGGAAGACAATACCAAACTGCTCTATTTTGCAAAGAAAAGACATCATGCATTTGCTAACAATAAACACGAATGGGCTCTATTGGCTAGCAATGTTAGCTGTACATGCTCTTCCTCTGTTTACTATGTCGTAAGAAGTGAAGACCTTTACTGCAGAGGAATCCTGAAAGCGTGCATGACTTTCCTAAAGAACCCTTTTCCTCAAGCAATGAAGGTTTGAACAAACAAAGATTGTACAATAAAAATTGAAGCCATGATTGGAAATTAGGGAGGCCGTACCTGACTCTCCATTAGAAGATGCGTTGCTTGAGTGTCGTATGCATTCCGTCCGAGGCGTTTGCGTCGCACATCCCGTCTCCTGGGACTCACTCACGTCTCCTGTGTCCACCACTACAAGACCAGTTGCTTGACCTCATTGCGGATTCACCCTTCCCTTGTCTTTCGAGCTCGAACTGCAAAACGTGAGGAAGTTTCTGTTGTAGCTGATCGTAGTCACTCTACAGCAGCTAGCAAATTCTCCTTTCTTGTACCGAGTATGCTATGGAACTTTGAGATGTCGGAATCTAATTCGCTCACCACTGCCTCCAAGATCGCCCTCTTGCGAGCCAACATATCCAAAGAATGAGGAATTTTCATGGCCACCAAGTGCGACTTAATATTGAGCAGAATCTGTCGTTGGGCCTTTGCTTCTTTAGGAGTAGGGTAATAACTAGGGAGGAGCGGTCGAATGGTACGACTACTAAAAACCTTCTTCAAAACAGCAGCTCTGAAATCAGAATCCCCAATACGCTGTAGCAATCGGGAAAGGGAATTCGTGATGCGACTCGCATTCCTCCAAATACTAGTCCGGTGCCTTCTGCATCCCCATCGTAGATCTGGCGCAGAATTGGCTTCCACACTTGCTGCGACTGCGTCCTCGGCAATGCTGCGGTGGTTGCGACTACGCCGCTAACGATCCCTCCATTGTTGTCACTGATTCAGTACCGCAGCATCCTCCGCCCGCCACTGCGTTCGTGGCCCCGGCCGCGTCATCCACTCATCTGGCGGAATACTTCAAAGGCGACATCTGCAGCAGCCCCTGATCATAAAACGGGTTCTCATCACTCCTGCCCCTATCTTCTTCCGTACATGAAGATGTAGCATTGGATTTCTGTATACTGCCTTCCAAACCCAGCATCGTAGTTCTACTGCTCATTCCGTGCACTAACTTTCCCTACAGGAACTGTCACTGTTCTTCTTCGGAACTCCGGAACAAGAGAAGCTGGCGGTGTTCATCGTTCCCGATGCATAGACGCCACAGAAGGCAATTTTGAAGTCTCCATAAAAGCAAACCGCAAGGGCGGATGAAGAAGTAGTTGGACAAGCAGTCCACGGTGGCAATGGCGTGGGCCCCCCCCCTAGGACTATGCAGTACTATTTGTCTACATTGGAATACTACAGGGAGCCAGAACTTCAGAATATTGCTAGAAACTGGCAATTTTTTATTTCTATTTTTTATAATTATAGGAGGTATTTAAAAAATTAATATAAAAAATGGACATTTTTCCCAACCCCCTAAAGTCACTGGAAGTGCAAAAACCAATTCATAATATTAATTTCCATGAGTGGAAATTACCTACAAATGTAGCTCTGTTTTGGCCAATGTAGAAGCCCATGAAATGAGGCAATCACAAATCCCTCTCCTGGGAAGTTGTATTTCCATAACAAAAAGGAGCCCACGAAGTCTGACACCCTAACTCTTCAGAAAAGGTACTCAAAAGTACTAAAAATCCCTAAAACTATTTATGTGACATTTGCTTAAAATTCAAAAAGCTATCCGTAATCATTTTTGAAAATTTTCTAAAAATTCCAGTACATGAGTTGATGATGGAAGAGCACTCAGCCCAAATTTCAAGTTGATCCCATCTTTTCTCCAATACTTATGACATCAAACAACTTCCGCACACAACGGGTGACGAAAAATAGTACAAGTGTTTCTTGCAATCACCCTTTTTTTGAAATTCAATACTTTTTCTACATTGATTTAGAATGCCATGAAATAAAGTCTGTGCACCCTTCTTTACAAATAGCTTTCCAATGATACTAAGAATGCAATTGAGAGACATATGGTTCTAAAGATTTCATTGTAAAAAATAAAACAAACAAACAAAATAAACAACTTCATTTCACTCCTAAGTTCCCAAGCCTTTCTAAGTGTATTTTTCCTATGAAAAAAGGACATGGACTTATAGTCATTTTCAATGAAGTAAGTTTTTTTTGTTTAAAAAAAAATCTAGAAGTATAGATATTTAATGACCTTGCTTATTAGTATGCATATCTATTTTTTAGTGTGAAATTGTGTAGGAATTGTGAGTTTATAACAAGAAAAATCTATGTATCTTATTTTTAGTACATTTGCATGCAAGAGTTCTTTGGGATTGAAAGTGACATGGAGTCATGAGCAACTAGACATTGTGTTAGCACAATAAGATGCACTTCCAAAAACCTTAAGTTCAAATGAAAAACTATTAAACTCATCACACAATCCACCTTGCAATTTTTGAAATGCAATTTTTAAAAAAGAAGTAGGAATCACATCTAAATTCAAATCAACACTTGCGTGTTTAAATTTTGAACAATGAAAATTATAAAAGTCACTTTACTCTTTCCATTGGGACCATTTTTAAAGCAAATGGACTAAAAGTACAATTTTTTAGATCTCAAATCAAGTGAAATTTGTAAGCTTTTCTCAAAGTTGAGAAATCAAGTAAAATTCATAAGCTTTACTCTTCCATTAATGGCCTTTATCTTTTTTAGTAAAAAATTAAAAAATTTCAATAGTTAATCTAGTGAACAAATTTCTTTTAAATGGTCAAAAGAATTTAATTGCCCACACAAAAACAAGCCTAAAATTTTGGACCAACCACATATGGTAGGTTAAGCAGTTAAAGGTTAAAGGCAAGCCATGCTGACTTAGTGGATAGTTCTCTGCCTAATACAAGCAATAAGACAAAATTGCTTCAATTGATTGCTTTGCCGGGGTGGGTAATGGAAAATAAAGAACTTCATTTTCAACCAATATTAGTAAACAACCCCATTGGTGGAGGCTAGTCAATTTAGAGAGAATCTACTATGTGTTGAGTTCTTATCATATCCCTCTCCACTCATTAGGTTTACATAAAAAAAGCAATTGGGATTTATTCCTACAACATCCCCTTGTTGCACTTTGCCCACCAGACAAGCATGTACAGAGACCCTAAGATAGATGGTGATTAAACAACCTCTGGACTATTTGAGGTATTAATAGATGTTGATTTTACGAAACTTTATATGAAATATATACTATCCTGAAAGAACCTATAATAAGGGTTTGTTTGTATGGAGGACCGGACCAAATCTCCAACCAGTCCCAAGGAGGTTCCCATGCCAAAATTGTGGACCTGATTTCAAATGTGGAGTTCTAGTCCCTCCCTCCTTAATTATAGGATTTGCAAGCCCACTCTCCTTCCCACTCTCCAAATTTGGAGAACCATTGCTCATCTGGAAGCAATGAAGCATGATATCTACCCGACCTGGCAGCTTGGCGCCTGTAGCTGCAGCTCCGGCCCGATCCTTGCATGCGAAGAGGCCCTAAGCAGTGTTCGAAAAAACCCGGAGGCTAGTTCAAAGTTAGCTGGAAGAATTGGGAAAAAAACTGGTTGCAATTTTGAAAACATCGGCCAAAAAAACCCGGTGCAAACTTTATAAAATTTCTATTTTGAGTAAAAAATAGAGGAAATAACCGGACTTAGTTCATGAAAAAACGATTCGAATATGAGAATTGAAGGAAATTAACCGGTAAAACTGAAAAAGTTTCCCAAACTATGACCCCAAGAGTTACAGACTTGCAAATGCGTCGAAATTCATGCCTCTGAATCCACTTCGAGGACGTCCTTGTGAGCAGTCGCCGCATCCCACAGTCAGGGAAGGAGTCGGCCGACCCTTCTGCTAGATCTGGAGAGGAATCTCAATACGTCAGTCATGAACGGAGGGAGGGGGAGCTTGGCATTTGAAACCAGTCCTGTAGTTGCTCCCCATTTTCTGAGACTAAATGATGCCGGAGAATGATTCTGTGGTTGGTACGAAGTGTGTCCTCTACCGTACTTGCTGGCCCATCCACAGAATACAGTAGCAAATCTTTGAAGCCGTGCAACCGAAGATGAAAATCTACCTGCTTTACATTGTAAGAATGATTTTCCAACCTGAGTCCCTCACTTCTTGAATACCGTATCGCCCAGGTTAGAATCACATCTAGCTTTCGTTCTCACCAAACCGTTTCGTACCTAGTTCAAAACTCTAATTTTCTCTCTACAATGTCGCATAGTTTTGAGGCTGGATGCTGGCCCCTGGACCTCGATTTAGTCGAACAAACCTATAACTCCTCTGAATTCCTCTCGGAGGAGAAGAAACCTACATCGATCACCGGTAGTCAGAACTAGCCATGGCCCTAATCTAATCATGATGACCATCATCGACATTATTCAACTTATATCTTGCAACAATCCTTTGGAAGGCGCTGTTGTTAAGATGGTTAAGATTGTTCACAATTACGTCAGTTAGTATAGTAGCGAATACGATAGTTTGAATATCTTAGTATAGTTAGACATTTAGCTCACAACATTGTGGGTTTCGCTAGGCAGTATCAATTGTCTCGCGCACTTCTCTTCGAGCAATAAATGTGAGCAACAGTACTGTTGAAGGCCCAGTGTAAATGAACAAGAGTATGTGAGCGTGTGCGGAACAAATTAAATCGATTCCAATTCGACCCTTCATCGCGATTTGAACTGAACTCGTCAATTACTGACCTCGCCCACGTACTCGATTCCGTTTCCGCAATGGTGAAAGGGAGATATTAATTTTGCCGCAAAGTTCAGCTTGCAAACATTTTGCTGAGTGCGTCAGGCCAAGTCTAAAGTATGAGTGAGAGAGTGTGACCCACCCTAAAGTAAACATGGAGCCGCAGTGGTTGCCGAGATTCACTCTCGTGATGCGGGGAACAATGAAGACGCAACTCCACTTGCTAGAAAGGCTAATCGCGACTTCAGGGGCCCAAGTACGGGACAAAGTACCCGCAAGTACCCACAAGTACCACTGGTTGCACCCGGAATCCAGGCCAAAGATCAACACCAGAATAGTAGTCCTGAAGTAGTTAGAATATTCATCACAGTTTTGAGGGGAATCTTCGAGCCTGGCACGCATCATTTCCTCCAGCACTTTATTCGACCGTTCATGCCCACTCCATTGCCTGGTCTCGGTCCCTGACCTGCGGTGAAAAATTTGGAACCAAATGTAACTAGCTACGGTAACTGACGTGGAAATTCAATTTCGGCACCTGAGTGCCGAATCATACCTTAACGTACGGTATTTAAAACCATGTAATATAGAAAAATCGATATTTTAATAAGAACACACCTCGCACGTAAAGTACGTGACTTCGTGAAAATTTGAAGAGATCGAAGATTCCCGAGTTGGTAAAAACACGTCACTCCGGCGGTCCAGCCTCTTCTCAAGTGACTTGGCATACTGTATATGCATGTTTGCTACAGTCACGTCGAGCTGGCCAATTGCCACAGTTAGCAATTACTGTAAATTCTCATTGAGACTTTAAGAGAGTTCGTAACATTAACTACGTGAAGTGAAATCCAAAGCGGTTGCGAAAAGCTTACAGTAATCTCGCAGGCTAGGAAAAGACGACAGGCTTCAGTTGTTGCAACCAACGTACTGGTCAATGGAATAACTTCGATCGTACTTGCGAGAACGAGAAGCAACTGGACAATATTCTGAGAATCAATCCACCCTTACTGGAGCTTCATTTCATTATAAAAGGGCACGCCACCATCACTGAAGCCGACCATTCTCTTCCTGGGGATCCATCGCCACGCTGAATCCACTAGACTGATCAAACCACGTCTGACTGATAGATCAGCCTGAAGTCATGGCTTGTCCGGCCGACTTGCCGGGACTGAAGTACTACTCCGTCATCGACGGAGTGTGCACTCGACAGGAGAGTTTCTTCGGAGGCAAGCCGCTGCTGTCGCAAGGCATCGGCTACTCCGTCGTCTTGGGCTTCGGTGCCTTGTTTGCATTAGTCACGTCGTTTCTGGTACCAGAAATCTCTTCACCATTAATCTCTTAATATCCAAAAACTTCAAATCATTCAAAGAGTTGACAATCTTAGAATCTACAGTAGAAAGAAAGTAAGTTTTGTGATACTGTATATCTCTGATTGTTGATTTGATTCTGTATGTGCGCAGGTGTGGCTGGAGCAGCGGTATGTGTTCTCCAGACACAATTCGGAGTGGTTCAACACTGCTGGACGGAACATCAAGACCGGACTGATTGCGAGTGTCATCGTCTCGCAAGTGAGTGTGTTTGTAGTGTACTTGTGTTTGCAGAAGAATGTTTGGAATTTGTTTGATTGCATGGGGTTTCAGAAGGGTTAGGGATTGATGCTTGTAATTTAATTTGTGATGACCTTGAGTTGCGTTTTAAAAAAATGAGGTGTGATGCATGTGTGGTTTTTTGCGTGCAGTGGACTTGGGCGGCGACCATTCTGCAGAGTTCCAATGTGGCCTGGCAATACGGAGTGAGCGGTCCTTTCTGGTACGCGAGCGGCGCCACGGTACAAGTGCTGTTGTTCGGCGTGTTGGCCATCGAAATCAAGCGGAAAGCGCCAGCAGCGCACACCATCTGCGAGATTGTGCGAGCTCGATGGGGCCTGGCTGCGCACCTCGTGTTCCTTTGCTTCTGCTTCGCCACCAACATCATCGTGACGGCCATGCTGCTGCTCGGCGGGTCCGCCGTGGTGAACGCCCTCACGGGAGTGGACTTGTACGCCGCCAGCTTCCTCATTCCCTTGGGCGTCGTCGTCTATACCTTGCATGGCGGACTCAAGGCCACTTTCTTAGCCAGCTACCTTCACTCCGTCGTCGGTAAGCCCCCACGCCATAGTCAACACACGCATCCCCAGATTCGAAATTGTGTGGAATGATTTTGAAACTGTTGATGATTGATTGAGTCTTAATCCTTCCACAAGAAAACGGGTGCCAAAGCTTCAAGTGAGTAATGATTGAGAGCTAGCTGGTCGAATTATGGGGTTGTTTGTAACTTCTTGCAGTGCACGTGGTGCTTGTGATTTTTGTTTTCTTGGTGTACACCTCGAGTGACAAGCTGGGAAGCCCAAAGGAAGTCTACAACAAACTGAGCGCTGTGGTGCACAATCCCAACTGCGCGGCTCCTCTCAACTACGAGAACCAAGCTTGTGGGCCTGTGAGCGGCAACAACGGCGGCTCCTACCTCACCATGCTTAGCACTGGCGGGCTGGTCTTCGGCATCATCAACATCGTTGGCAACTTCGGCACAGTGTTTGTCGATAACGTAAGTCCATTCATGGCCGGCAGCTCTCTTCAGTGATTGTGGATTTCATCAATTAGTTGAAGCAAAATCATCTTAGACTTTGTGAGTTTTAACTTCGTCAAATTCTAACTTTGAAGTTACGTGGAAACGGGCACCGGCACCTCAGTAAGAACGTTAATTTCGTTATTTTGGAGCAATTTTCAGAACTAGAATCGTGACAATAAAAAACTAGGACTGATATGGAATTAACAAAATTGACGTTGTAACATGGTTTCTGTGGTGCAGGGTTACTGGATGAGCGCCATCGCTGCGAGGCCTTCATCTACACACAAGGGCTACTTGCTAGGAGGGCTGGTGTGGTTTGCAGTGCCGTTTTCTCTGGCGACGTCTTTGGGACTTGGAGCATTGGCACTAGGCTTGCCAATTACGGCAGACGAAGCCAACCAAGGTCTCGTTCCTCCGGCCACAGCCACCGCTCTCATGGGCAAGAGCGGCGCCATTCTCCTTCTCACCATGTTGTTCATGTAAGTGCAAATTGGGTGCTAATTTGCACTCCCATTTCTAGTTTTGTAAGTTCTGTGCACTTGAATGATAAACGCGAATCTGGCAATGTCGAGAAAGCTGGACGTGCGCTAATCCGACTGCTAATTCTCAATCATTCCTAGTTTGAGAGCTCTGTGCACTTGAATGTCGCACTTGTTAACACGAATTTGGCAATGTCGAGAACCCTTGACGAGAGCTAATTACTGGGTGCTACCTCTCTTCGATTCCTAGTTTTGTACGTAAGCTCTGTGCACTTGAATGCCGCTCTTGTAAACACGAATTTGGCAATGTCGAGAAAGCTGAACGTCCGTGAATCCCGGGTGCTAATTTGAAAACTCCCTTGACTCCTAGTTTTATGAGCTCATTGCACTTGAATGTCAAGCTTATAAACAAGAATGTGGCAACATTGAGAACGCTGGACGCACTCTAATCCCCGAGTGCTTCTTCTCTCTGTTCCTAATTTTGTAATTAAGCTATGTGCACTTGAATGTCACGCTTGAATTTTTGGCAGTGTCAAGAAATTTGGACATGGGTGAGTGAGTAAGTTTGGGTGACGAATTTGAGATGGTGGTGCAGGGCTGTGACCTCCGCAGGTTCGTCGGAGCTGATCGCCGTGTCTTCCCTGTGCACGTACGATATCTACCGGACTTATGTGAACCCGAAAGCCACCGGGAAGCAGATCCTGTGGGTGTCGCGCCTGGCAGTGCTGCTGTTCGGCTGCTTCATGGGCGTCCTGGCCATTGTGCTCAACAAGGCAGGCGTCTCCTTGGGATGGATGTACTTGGCCATGGGCGTATTCATCGGCTCCGCTGTCATGCCGGTGGCGTTTTTGCTGCTCTGGAGCAAAGCCAACGCCAAGGGTGCCATGGCGGGAGCTATCATTGGGATGCTCTCGGGCGTCACTACATGGCTCACCGTCACACAGGTCAGTGCCCGTGCATTTCTCACAATCCCAAATTTTCCAGCATGTTCAAGTTGTTTGAGTCTTTTTGTGTAGTATCAGTCCCAAATTGATCAAGAAATCGAACCTTAAATTTTCCAGCATGTTCAAATTGTTTTGAGGCGTTTCTTGGAGAATGAACCTAACGTGCTCTAGAAATCGAGCCCACTGAAACTTTTCGGCATGTTCAAATTGCTTTGAGGCGTTTGTGTAGAGTTACTCAGCCCTAAATTGCTCCAATCGAAACCGAATCTGAGCTGTTTAATCAACATTTACTTAGCAATCCTTCAGGGTTTGTTACTGTACCTGTTTTCAATTCCCCAACATGTTGGAATTTCTTTTGTGTTGAATTCCCCCCCTAAAAAAACCCTAATTGGCACAGGTTCAATACAAGCGCGTCAACTTAGACACCACGGGACGCAACGCCCCCATGCTCGCGGGTAACTTGGTGTCCATCCTGACCGGGGGCTTCGTGCACGCCCTCTTCTCCTTCCTCTCCCCCCAGAACTACGACTGGAGCTCCACCAAGCACATCACCTTGGTGGACATCGACGCCTCCGATGTCCCCGAGGAGGAGTACAGCGAAGCCAAGCTGAAGCACGCCCGCAACTGGATCATCAAGTGGGGCGTCGGCTTCACCATCCTCATCGTCATCATCTGGCCCATCTTCGCCTTGCCTGCCAAAGTCTTCTCCCAGGGATACTTCACGTTCTGGGCGGCTATTGCCATCATCTGGGGAACAGTCGGCTCCGCGGTGATCATTATCATGCCCTTGTACGAGAGCTGGGAGACGATCTCCTTCATCTGCATGGGACTGCTCACCAGCGACATCTTGTATGAGAAGATTGACGATCTGAGTGCAAGGATTAAGGCCATCATGTCCTCCATGCCGGAGTCCGAGCGGCTCTACTTGTTGGAGAAGGAAAAGCATAAGAAGGAGGAGGCAAATGAGAGCATCCTGGCCAAGGAAAAGGAGCTGCAGGGGTAGCTTGAGTGCGCAAATTGTTGTGAATCGATCCACCCCTCCTTGAATTTTACCTCTGGTTGTACATGTCCAAAGATCGACAGTGCGTGAAGGTTTTGATTGCAGTCTGTCTGTCATGTGTTGATCGATTGCTCGTCGATCGGCGAGCTTGGTCGACTTGTAGGAATAGAATAGCAGTTACGATCCGGAGGGAGCAGAGAGGGAAGATCGATTTATTAGACAGTCCTGGAAAGATTTGAATTGCTAGTCTTCTTATGTTTCTCCTTCTTCAACAAGTAGGTACGTTGCTTGATCAGTGGCGAGACGTGATCAATGTTTGTTGGAGTGAATCATAATTATTGGTGGTGCTTGCTTTGTGCCATTTTACAGCTTACTTCCAATGTTGCAAATAAACTGGACGATCTGGTATTATTTGGTTTATGAACCACTGCTATTACTGAACCTTCTTTGATCAGCAGAATCGTTGAAAATTGTCTGAACATTGCCATTTTTTGAGGCTCCAGATTTATTTCAGACTCTCCTAAGTTGATTACAGTCTCTTAATTTAAAAGCTCTCTGCACGTGAAGCATCACAATTTTGTCAATCTGATACATTATCTTTAATTATCATATTTATTGAAGAAAAAAGTAGCAGAAATTCAAAGTGAAAAGTATATTATTTGGCAGCAAAGCAAGTTTACCAATGTGTTCGTCTGGTTCTTCTCTCAATCGGGAGCAGCGTGACCTTGGTCTCAGCGGATGCTTTGAATGCAGTAAGATGGATTCAAAGAAATTCACGACATGAGTCAGTAAAAAAGTGTAGAAGCCTATTTCGAACCTGCCCAACTTAATTTCATGACATTTAAATGTGAAATTTTCTGCAACATTATAGAGTGTGATATTGATAAACTCGATGGGGTAAATCCGTTCCATAGACTTCGACGAGAGAACAAACAAACGATGGTAGTAGTAAAGAGGTCAAGGTGAAAGAATCTCTTACATGACAACAGGAAGTTTTTCATATCATATTCGCTTGTACGACTCTAAAGTTTCAAATTTTTTTTCTATTTGTGGATAAGTCAACGAGTACGGTAGAGGACACACTTCGTACTGTACCTACCAACCACAGAATAATTCTCCGGCATCTTACATTCTTAGAAAACGGGGAACAATTGCACGCAGCCCATCCACTTCCGCCACTCATCACGACTTATCTAGCGGATTCTTCACCCCCACCCACCTTGGAGAGCTCCAGCAGAGGGGTCATCAGTCGGTTCCCGAGTGCGGGATGCGGCGACGGTCATGAGACGTGCGCTCTCCAATGGGGCACGCCAGGCACATCAATTTCTACGCATTCATTGCCCTTCTGCAACCCCAGTAGTATAAAAAGCTATTACGGAATCTTTATTCCCAGTTTGCCAGCTCAATCTCTGGCTCGTGGCGTTGTGGGATTTGGGGGATTCAATATCATTTTAATTTTCTTCGGTTCAAGACAGTGTACTCCCATGAGATCGGTACATTGGTGGTGATAGTGTGCGGCAGTAGAAATACCCACTTCCAGAATTGAACTAGATTCTTTCCGAGAGTCAAGCAGCTATGATTCAGACGTTGTTCGTCTTTGTAGCTGTTACTGACTTTTCAATTAAGGTCCTCATCAAACGTTCGCAACATCACGTAAGTTACTGCAAATGTAGCTTTTGTCACCTCTAGCCTCGAAGCAATTTGAACATGCTGGAAAGTTAGGGGGCTCGATTTCTTGAGCACATTAGGACTCATTCTCCAAGAAACGCCTGAAGACAATTTGAACATGCTCGAAAAATGTAGGGTTCGATTTTTCTTTAGCAATTTAGGGCTGATTCTACACAGAATGCCGGTCCACTCTGCTGGATTGCTCTAGGGATCGCTCTTGCATTGTATGGATTTGAACACCTTGCCATGAGTTCCAGGCATGTACAGATACTTAGCAAGGGAATTGCCTCATGGAATTCCAAAAAGTCGTGCACAATCCAGCAAGAAAACATCTAACTTTCTTTCTGACATACTAACTCACTGTAAGAAGTTGAAGTTCTGAAGAATGTGGACAAAAGCAGGTTCATTGTCAAAGCCAGAGCTGAAATACAAGAAAGGAAAAATGATGATGAGCTCCAATTCTAATCTAATTAATCCATTGAGAGACAAAGGGATAATCCTAAAGATGATTGAAACCCTGAAAATCAGCAGAGTTGTCCCATTTGTACAAATCAAAACTAATCCCCTGTAGTGAAATTCTTTCAAAAAATCATACACATCGTCATTTGCATAGTTTCACTTGTGACACGTATAGTGGCATCAGCATCTTGGAGTTAATTTAGGTTTCAATGCAACCTCCCACTTTGAATGATTGCATATGAAATCGTCTTGCTGAGATTGAGTGAAAAAGAAATTTCTAGTTGAGAGAGTTGACTCTTATAATTTTTAATGTCCAAATTGATCTCTTCTGTGAGCCCTACACTAAATAGTCTCACAAGGTTGCCTTTCTAATAGTCCAGGGCAATCTAATGACTAAAGCGCACTCCTACATGAGGTATCCTCACCCTTTTGCAACACTAGTGATTTGTATGAAAATTTGTTTGCTTAAATTCAATACTTCAAGAAGGAACCAATGGAAGTTGAAGAGCTATTTGAAGCATTTTATACCTTAAGGATATCCGGTGTCAATAGTTAATATTTCTATGCCACTTCAACTTTAAGAATTCTTAGTATATTCACACAAACTCTAAAAAGTCATTTACATTCACTTTATTTTGCTTTCATTTGATGGCATTGTGATATGATATTTTTCCCAAATTGTGTTCCAAATTGTTAGTTTGAAAAAAGTGTTTGTTTCAAGTGTAAATGCCTTCGTATATGTTATATCATAATTAAAATAGAGCTCTTAACCTTCAAGAACATTGAGGAAGGAAATTACAACTTCAACATTACACCTTCAAGAACATATTGTGCTTTGTACCGTTGCCACAACCAAAAGAAAAGTAAAAGTAAATTTCTAATTTTTAAAAACCAAAAATAAATTTTAAAAATCCATAACTTTTGCACCATTTGTCCAAACACCACAAAACAAAGCCCATGCACCCCTCCTCACCAAGGGGTGTCCAACGGTACCAAACACGCAACCAAGGGATGCATGGTCCGGGACATTTTAACGTATTAAACAAACAAATAGCCTAATTTAATGGATGGATTGCCTCAACATCTATTAGATATATGAGTAATAAAATATGTAGATTCTAATGAAAGCATCCACAACAATGCAATTTTAACTTCAACCTCTTCAAATTTTGGATGAAGATGTTCACAATTACTATATATTCCAAAACTATACAATGCAGAGGCCATAGAAGATTGGTTACAACTATCAAGATAGTTTCACCATTCCAAAAAAAGACTACAAACCACTTTAGATGAATAGAGATTAAAAATAGTTTCTCAAGAATGGAAACATATCTTATATGACATATTAAAGTTTGATAACCCCTAAATGCCCAAGTCCTCTTTTCTGGTTTTGAGAAGGCATTTTGGAACATTTAGATTGCAAGCTGTAGAAGTGATTGTAAATGCTCAAATGCAATTATAACTGTAGGATCTTGAAACTAAGAGCTTCTAGATGGCTTAGAAAAAAAATGAGAAGGAATGACTACACGGATGTTGAGATACATATCATTGAATGTGGATGAGTAAGCATTTTTCAGGTTTTTTTAGGTGCCCAAAATTTTAAATGCCCAAAAGGTAGTCTTTAGGTTCTACTATGGAGAAAAATCAATTATGATTGGTTAGTTGGAGCTGTTGTTATTAGAAAATCACAAATCCCCCTCTCAAATCTTTGATAACAATTCCACAAATTACCTTGCATTGCAAGAGTGTATGGCTTGCCACCTCATACAAAGGAAATTTTCAACTGAGTTTTTGGGCAAATAAAAACTTTGAAAAAACAAAAATTGTACGGTAGATGCAATCTATATCTTGTAACAAAAACATTGTGATTGGAATCAATATAAAAACACATCTAGATGTCCTCAAATCATGAATTTTCAAGATAGAGGACCCTCACTATCCAAAAGAGGTCTTGCCCAACTTGAATAATGGGTTCCCATGAACCCATTATTCATATCCACGTTCCCCATGAAGTTCCCAAGACATTTTGTTGTGAAGGACTTGTATGGAGTACCAAATTTATGTAGAATACAGAGGTTATCCACTTAACTCTAGGGGCTACAAAGAATTTAGTTGTGCAACCGTCAACCTACACATTTCAAGTCATATTTAGTTGAAGCTTATCTTTGGAAGTTTTAGTTGGTGGATCGAAAACTATGTTTAGCATTGTGACTTTTGAGAGGCTGGGTTCCTGCGTAGACTCCATTTTTCAACCCCTTGCCCATTTCCCTATCATGGCAGCATGTCATTGGCAAACACCAAATTCTGGTGCCTTGGGTGTGACTTTTGAGAGGTTGGGTCCTTATATGTGACCCTGGACCCTGTTTTTCAACCCCCTGCCCATTTCCCTATCGTGGCAGCATGTCATTGACAAACACCAAATTCTGGTGCCTCGGGCATTTAGGGGTTAACCCCTCACCGCCCAAGACCTAACCATGTCAAAAAGCAACCTTGTTTTTTGAGTGTTATAAGTCTAAATATGAGTAAGTTATGAAAATCTCAACCATACAATCTTGTAGTGTGCATGTTGTAGATGGTGTAAATCAAATTTGGGGTCATTTGACCGTATAGATTGAAAGATTATAATGTTTTAGTGTTGACAAAAGATGCTGAAATTTTCCTAAAAACACATTTGGAGGTGAAATTCGATTTCTAAATCTACTCAAATGAAAAAACTTTAAACTACAAAGTGATTAAAAATCAAAAGACAAACACTTTGGTGGGAAAAAAAATCATTCAATTGACTCATTGCGTTTGCAAAATGGATTTGAAATGTCAAAAAACAGTGAAAAAAGTAGCAAAAAAACACATCTATGGCTGAACCTACCTCTACTAAAATGCTTCTCAGTCAATCATAACTTCTTGGATTGATATGAAATTTTTACCACAAGAACTGGACTAGTATGCACAACTTTTCCAACAAAAATTATTGAAAACAAACCCTGTCTGAAGAAGTTATAAGCCGCCGAAGTTCACTGTAATGCAATAATGTTTGGATTTTGAACTTCGAATTGCTCCTAAGCATTCAAAACAACTTGGATTGACATGAAAATTTTATCACAATAAGTAGACTTTATGGGGAACAAAACCCAACAAATTTGATTGAAGACTAACATTTGATGAAAAAGATACAAGCCCCCGAAGTTGCAACCATCTCATTCCAGGGTGGTGAACTCAAATTGAACCTGCGAACTTTGAATGGTTTTCAAAAACTCATTACATCTTGGATAGATCTGAAAATTTTACCACAAAAAATAAACTATTATGCGCAACTTTCCCAACAAATTTTATTGAATTTGGACATTGGATGCAAAAGTTACAACACTTTGAAGTTGAAGAAGACTGTGAGGACACTTTTGGTCCCCTTGGGCGGTGAGGGGTTAATGTACCAAGTAACCAACTTACCAAAGGTTCATAGCCTTAGCCCTTCATATGTGAAGGGCTGAACCATTTACAAAGTGTTAATAAAGCTTGGTTGAAACTTATGATTGGTTGAAACGTAAGACAGTGAGATGCAAAATTATGATTGGAATACGAAGGTTTACGATATTGATGACGATTTCTTACATTGGTGCAGATGCTCAAAGATCCTTTCACGTCAGCGTACGAGTGTCGAGGGTTGGGACTTGTGAACAAAAGAAAGGAAGCGATTTGGGAGACACCGTTTCAAAGTTCTACCAAGCCCAGATCTTTTGAGATGAAATTCTGTTTTGAGATGAAATTATGGGCTGAGAATCAAGAATGGCTAGACACTAAAGAACTCCGTGTACTGAAGTTAAAAATGATGCCACGTGCCCAAATCCGCATTTTCCATATTCAGGTTATGGAGTAACCACCTTTCATGGTGACGTGAAACTAGTTCAGTAAACCATCGAATTAGATGTAGAAAGAAACTATTCCAAGCGAACTTCCCTACTGCCAGGATGTAATATCGAAGACGTCTCAATGCACGCAGGCACCGCCCAGGTCACGAGTCAAAAGCCCTGATGCAAGCAAGTAAAGGCCCTGCAAAGATTGCTCAAACATTCAACTACAGAGAATCATCACTGTCCTCAAGAAAAAGCTATTCAATCAAAGAAGAGGTTTATCTACGTTGCCACAGCTGCCACCAAGCAAAAACTCACAGAAAGTAAACGAGCAACTAATTGCGAGAACATTCCCACCGCTCTATGTATCAAGAAAAAAAGAACACCAGGAACAAGTCATTTGCAAACAACAGAAAGTAACAATCATCGCATTCAACATGCATTTGAGAGTGAAAAAAAGCGTTATTCCCGGCAAGACGATGGACGCAAAACCAATGCTCCTGCAAGAGGTATAATGATACGTTTATATGCCAATAGCATCAAAAAACATAAAAGATGACATTGACTTAAACATCTGCAATGGTAACCTCCACCTCGACACCAGGCTCAATGGTGATGGAAGTAATCTGCTTGACCACTTCAGAAGGACTGTGCAGATCGATCACGCGCTTGTGCACACGCAACTCAAACCTATCCCAGGTATTGGTACCTGAAACAGCAAAGTCAGAGACATCAATTCCTCTTCAAACAATAATTTCGCATAAATTCACAAGTGAAAACCCACCACCCATATCTATTCTACAAAACCTAGCTGCGATACAATTATCAGGGTTTGGCGCAGCTAGGTTTTCGAAGAGGGAATTTTCTACTAGTGATGGAAGGGAGCCTAGATGGAAGGGATCAACATCTAGAAGTATCAAGAATGCAATTATCCAGGCATAGAGATCTATTACTAACCCAGTTGCATTCAGGAAAAAGGAAAAACAAACTAACTCCCCTTTGAATACTAAACCCAACGACCAATCCCAGCCCTGAAATCAATGAGAGCAAGAATAATAGAACAGAGAAAATATCAGCAATCACAAAGACAGTAAATACATACCTTCTCCACAAGGAGACTTTCGGGTAGTGATGTGCAGCACCTTGGTGGGCATGCGCACGGGACCCTTGACTTTGAGTCTCTTGTCCTTGGCGCCCTTGATCAAGTCAGCGCACACTGCACAACAAAAAGAACCTTAACGAACAGCACGTAGAATACAGACGGCGGCTATCAGCTTTTCATTTCATAAACCCTAGAAATTATCAACCAGCTCACCATATTCACTAAACCCTAAAAACCGGCCATATAGTATCCGATTACATCCAAGTCCAGATTCATTAATAAACAAACAGCAGACAAGCGACAACCTCAAGTTTCCAAGAGAACTTACCCTTCTCGAGGTTCTTGACATTCTTCGAGGAAAGCGTGATACGGATACGGTGGACGGTCTCAATAGCCTCCTCCACTCCCGCCTTTCCAGGCTTCATAGGCATCGCCATGCTGCACGTTGATTACACTAATCGATCAGGTAACGAAAGTTTCAAAGAAAGAAAGAATATGTATAACAGAATTCGGCAAAAACTCACCAGCAAACCACGCCACTATCAATTTTGCTTTTGGTTTTAAATCTGAACGAGATGATTCGAAAGAAGCGCTAGACAGTGACGTACGAGCAAGAGAGTTTAGGTCGTGGTACCTGATAGATTGATTGCACTACCGCCCGAGACAGACACCAGCGAAAGGCCGGCCGCTTGCTGAGGGGTTTCTTCGACAATGGGAAAAGGAAAAGAGTTTGCGAAGGGGAGGGGCACTGACTTTGTTGCGGAATTTTTTAGGGTTGGAAGGTCCAAGCCTTCAAGGCAGGTTCGGCCGTAGGCCGAGGCTAGAATATTGGGCTCTAATGCACGCCTACGGGACTACGTACCTATTGTTGAAGAAAAAGTTGATTTTAGAACATCCACCAAAGAAATTTGATCTTCCATGACTTTTGAATATGATACTCAAATGATGTAGTATTTGGTGCATTGAAATCTTTTTTCATTTATGAGTTAGAATATTAGGGCTTCTTATTATTGTGCACAATTGTCGATGATTATGTTATAACAAAGAGATTTATTTATTTATTCATTTTTATTTTTTATTTTTGTCATCAAAAGAAGAAATGTTGCAAATACACAAATACACCAAGCCAAAAATAAAATAAAATAAAATAAACTTGACAATGTTGATGTTGATCAAAGATTCATATTTCAATTTGGATATTTTCTCTTTGATATACATATCATTGATGAAATTATTATTTTGATTTGTCTAATAATAAAGACTCAAGTTTCTATTCGTGATGAACGAGGTTCAATGACACATGGTACTCTTGCATTGGATCATTAATTGTTCTTCTTATATATCTCCAAAACTTTATAATGATCATCTACATGTATGGTGTTGTATTTAAGCATATCAAGGTTCAAATATTAAAATGACATTAGAATCTTTTTTGGTCAAATTGATATTGATTCAATTGATTGAAGGATTAATATAAAAAAAATAAGTGAAGGACATACTATATCCTTGGCATATGGTATGTAATACTTTTGAGTCCATGGGTGTAGATGATTAACAATCTTGAATCATGCATGAGCACACCAAGGTCTCACTGAGGGTAAGATGGTGGCAATTAAAATCAAAACTTGGATGAGTCTTCCAATGCCCATTGTATGTACTGCACATCCAATCCATACCTAGGCAATGATTTCTTTTTTAATTTTTTAAGAAAATAGCAATCAACATCAATCTTCAGTATAGTGTTGAAACATGTAGAATATGTAAGCAAGACTATTTATTCATCATCAATTTTTAATACACTTATTAGAAAAATTGTAGTATTAACTAATACTAGATTTTTGTTTTGTTTCCATTTGAAATCCAAACTTTCTTGTATTGCAAATAACACTCCATCCCAAAAAAAGACCAAAAAATAATAGCATGTACCTAGGACTTTCACAACTATACAATGTTGAAAAGGCCAAGAAAAGGAAGAGTATTAAGTAGTGATGAAGTCCAATTGCAAGTGCTCATAAGAATGCTACAATTGATTCTAGAAGCTTTTCATTTGAAAACACAACCAATCATTGTCCCGAACCCAGCATTAGTACAATGCTCCTGATGACCCCAATAAATCACTCATGAGATTTTGAGGAATGAATAAATTCCTCAAAATTTGGCCAAAAAAATGTCTCATAAACTTGCTTGAAACTCCCTCTACTTCTTGAAAACTAATCAAGAAAATAGTCTCCAAATTTGTATGCATTTTCATTATTTTCATTGAGGTAGTTTGAAATTCTTCATGCAATTATTGTGGATACCATGTAGGACACTCTAATGTGAAATTGCATAGATTCACCTTCACTTCTTATTGATTTTCTTCCCACTCAATTGCATAGCCAACAATGTCATCTATTCTCAAACTTCTATATTATTGTACCAAATCTCACATTTCACAAAAAGAGGAAGATGATACAGGGTTATTTGTATTGTGGGGTTGCAATCCTTTGTTAGTAATGGGATTTAGAGAAGTATAAGATTTTGTGGTGTAGCTCATAGGAGGGACTCCATTGATTGTTAATCAAAATCTCTTAATATGGATAGCATACATTTTACAAAATGTTTTATGATGATAAATTAACGCCTAAAGTCCCAAGGCCTTCTCTTTTTTTTGGTCAAAATTTTTTTTTGGTGCAAAGAGCAAAAATTTAAAACAAAATTGTTTTGTATATGTAATTGAAGAATCTTGCAATATACTAGTATGAAAATGTGTGGAAAAAAATTAAGATACTTTGACTACAAAGAATGTGTTCAAAGCACTATAAGAAACCCGCATTTTAGATAACAAGCTCCAATTTTTTTAAATGGATTTTAGGTGATGTCAATGTTTACAACCCAATGTTTTTATGTCAACTTTGAAATTATGTTGAAACATTCTTGTTGACATAAAAACATTGGGTGTAAACATTGACATCATCTAAAATCCATTTGAAAAAATTGAGTCTTGCCACCTAAAACGTAGGTTTCTTATAGTGAAGTGAAGAAATCATGGGTTTTGACTATATAGCAAACTAATTGAGACTCAACAAGCTCAAACAAGAACATGGCTCAAACAATATTGTTCTTCAAACAAACTAATTAAAGCTCAAGAAGCTCATGAAGAGAAATTGTCATCCTCATTATTGCTTTCTATTCTAATGTAATACTAGCTTTTCCCATCAAAATGTCCATTACAATCAATTAGAATGTGTCTTGACATGTTAGAATTTGAGTTAGCCAATTTTTGTATGATGACATGGATGGCCTATTTGTCAATGTGGGCATATATGCCATCTTCCCAATTTATTTATTTTATTTCAATATAAATTTTTTGTAGGATTATTATCGACATTATAGTTGAATCTTGACAATTCATTGGTCTAACGTACATCCAGATATGATATGACGCTGAAAATAAGCAAAAACTTCAACAAAGAAGGACTTTAACATGGATCAACCTAAGTCATTAACTCTATTTCCACGAAAAAATTGATTTGTAGTCCTTGTAAACAACCCCCAAGGGCACAGATCTCTTGGCTTGATTGTTCAAACAATAATGATCTATCTAACACAACAAAAAAGGAACATGGCTAGGGTTTAGGGTTGATAGAGGAGGCTTGGTTGCCCACTTGAGAAACTCTTCTTTTGCTGTCTAATGGAGCCTATAAGTACCAATTGAGGCCTAGATCAATTTCTTCTTTTTGGCTATGAGAGTACTCACCCCAATATCCTTTACTTAAGATATCAAGACTCAAAAAGACGAGATAACCTCTCATGCAAGAGACAATTAGGACATATGGAATTGCATCATTTAAGACCTAAAAGCCCAAGGGGTTTGAATAAAATACCAATGTACTATAAAATATAAGTTCTATAATTTCTTGAAGTTTGTATCAGAGAAGATAATGTGAAGCATGAAAATTAGAAAGTATTCATATGGTCAAAATCATAAAAATATTTTTAAATTCTCTTCAAATGATTCATAAAAATACAATTTCAAAATATAACGTCAAAAATTCAGCAAAAATACAATTTCTATCTTTAGCATTTGAATTTTTTGATTGGTTAAAATTGTGGTTTCAATTGAATAGTAGAAAAACGCATAAGATCTTGTAATGATAACACCAACACTTTTTCCAAATAGTAATTTTTTCAACACTAGGCAAAATCTACACTCTTTGTAATGTGTAGAGTAAAAATATATTCCTTCATTGCTACTAAGGTAAAACATCCCATTGTGGTTAGAATGAGGAGTTTGACATCATCTTATTGCTGAAATTTTTCAATTTTTTTCCCACATTAGTACAAGTGTAAGAAACAGCAAGTGCAATTGAAATTATATATTTTTTGACAAAATATGAATTTGCTAGGAATTCTTGAAGTGTTCAACCCAAAAGAGTCTATAGACTACCTTAAAACCAATAAAATCTAAATGCATAATGCTCATCTTACTACCTAATGCAATCAAAATATTTTCTATCATGGAAGGCTTAAAAAGTCAATTTTTACAATGAATTTTACACCGAAAAGTTAGAAGTTCCTATTGAGGTCATTGTTCACTTTATTACTGTCATGTAAGACATGCATTGTGGCCCACATCTCACATACTCAAAAAAAAACCAATGAGTCATTTCCTAGGTGACCGCAATGGGTCATTTGCCCACAATGGGCTGCTTTACCTTATGCAAGATTTTTTTAAAGTCAAATATTGCATAGTTCAAAAGGGTGAGAACTCTACTAGTCTCATTAGACTATTCTAATTCAAAAGAAGACAAATCTAAAGCGTCCCAGAGCAACTCAAAGCAAAGTATTGTACATTTTGCCTCATAACATGGTGTATATTTATATATAATCAATGTGGATACCATAGTAAAACAACTCAGTAAGGTAGAAGCGCTAGTAGTAGATCACTTAAGTGAATTTGGACTAGATGGTGAAGAATGTAAGGTGGTGGAAATTTATCCCTAGTAGGAAGATAGGAAATATGGAGATTCTTCAATTTTTAGACTTTTAATCCCAAATTGGAAGTTACAATGAATTTTGGGAGCCACAAAGTATTGTCAACCTATAGTCAATGTCTAGAGTATTGTAATTCTAATCATTGAAGAACTACTTTCCTGTTTATTACTCCCTACTTTCTCACTTATTGTTTTTAAACATGTGTTATAACCATATTAGTCCCAACCTTGGAAAGGACATAAAAAAAACATTTCAAGCTTGAGTTCCAATTTTAAGTTGGAAATAGCACATGCTATAGATTGGGCAATTGATGCTTCTACCTAAAGATATGAGAAATAATAACAAGATTCTAAATCAATACCATTTCAATTAGATTTAACATCTCAGAATCATGAACTAACCAACAATCACAAGCTTATCATAGCAATTGAATCCTAATATCGAACAAGCTACAAACTAAGAGAAATACTCTTCACTTACACTCATATTACACAATGAATGCTAAGTTATTTACAAGATGCATGCAAAGGGTCTTCCAAATGTTTTCAAGTTGTTATCCTAGCCAAATATTTGGTCACACAAAGAGTACACAGATGTTGAATTGAGGTAAAGATTTCAAAAACAAACAAACAACAATCCAATTACTTTTGAAGCTCTCTCCTCTTGGGACAAAATAGCAACAAAACCGTTTGATACCCGGGTTTGATATCCATAGAATTGTTTATCCGTCTGGGAAAACTGAGGTATGGTGTTTGGATGAGTATTGTAGCATGTATTTAAGGTTTGTTGCATATAACACAAGGTTATCACCACATGTTCCATAGCTATGGTCTTAGCTTGAACTACTCTTATAATTTTCCAAATAAATTTTGTCCATGATATATGTTTTGTAATACTTGAGGTCATATAGAAGTGCATTAGGCAACATATTACACAAACGAGAGAAAAATAGATAGAGAGATAGAGAGAGATAGCAAGAGATATTTAGGTTGGAAGAAAGGAAAGCCCTATTGATCCTCTTTGAGTTTAAGAAATAAGTATGGATTTGGTGCTTGGTGGCATTGTTTGATTAGGTAGAAAAAATTGCCCCACCACCTTTGGCTACTTCCATCTCATTTTTCATCATGTAGAGAGATTTTTTTGCCATCATAAAAGGCTTTTGACTTTTCAGTCTTATGATGAACAAGAAATTAAAGATTGGAATGTCAAAGTTGGAAAACATATTATAGAGGACCTACAGAGGACAAAAGTTTTAACATTGAAATGTCCTATTGTATAATCAATCAAATTTCACCAAAGGCAATGCTCATGGTTGTGAATGAATGTAATAGAGACATTAGACTTAGCAAAAGAATTAAGGAGAAACATCTTGTAGACATCTAGCACAGTGTAGCAAAGTATTCCATGAACTTTGTAAAGTAGAATATAGAGTGAAAATATTTATAGATGACTATTGCTACGAGTGGGAAAGTGATTTTGTTTTAACAACGATAAAAGTTTTCAACCCACAAAGAAAGGTTTATCAAGTACTACATGGAGTTGAATTGGTGCATGTTTTTTAATTGAACTTGTAAGAGATGCCAAAGGTGAGTCAATGGCCCTTGAGGAGTTGAAGGATTTGAATGGAAGGAGAAGGTTAAGTTATTTGTAGAGCGACGTGCTAAAAAAACATTTTTAAAAGTTTGGCAGTCACTTAAAAAAATTAATTGTGTGATTCTTGCTCTTGCATAATTTTAAGGAGATAGACCTATTAAACCTAGTATGATGTCAACCTTGAAGTTCCTTTTAATATTGAAAGGAAAGGAAAATGTATTGGAAGAGGTGGATCATGAAGTGGATTTGGTAGTGTCTTCAATTTCAAGTAGAAGAAAACAAAATTTGCCATCAAAATTCCAATCAACCAACTCTGGAACTCTAGATGTAGAGATTGCTATTCTGGAAAAATGTTGTCATCCAAATATTGTAATCTTGATACTGTTTTCTTAATTGTTTTACAAGAATCTAGATGGGAAGTAGTTTTTTATGATGGAAAAGCTTTCAATGAATTTACAATACTAGAATAATTAAAGTCAATTACAATAGGGTTCTTAGTGCCTTTAGACATGATCTTGCAAGTATATGAAGGCATGGATTATTTGAGTGATACCCATTGTGTGTCTCATAAAGAAATGAAATCAGAGAATATATTAGTAAAACTATTGAGTGATCACGAATTCATGACAATTCAAAGTTGGAATTGCAAGTGGTTGACTTTGGGTTGGTGAAAGTGCATGTAGTGATTGAAAAGTCACTAGTAGAATCTCTTGTTTATTTAGACATGAGTTGTCTAACTTGACGTTGTTTACCTGAACATTCAATGTAGCAACCCTATGTTTTTATGTCAATATTATGTCAACATTGACATCCACAAGCAATCCTTGAAAGCAAATATGCTCTTGTTTGTTTTGCTTACTTGCAATTGCATCTTGACTGGTTGTGAGCCTTATAAAAACATATTGCTCAAGGTTGAAATGGAAGAATTACCTAAGTTCATAAAGAAAGGTGGTAGACCTAGCTTGCATGCTGATTGTTTTGTTGAATTAACTTCTTTTCTCAAAGATTGTTGGCATATAGAGCCTTCAAAATGACTTGCTTCATTCTTTGCAATTTGTGAGAAACTAAGAAAATTGAAGGCCATGCTTAGATCTACAAGTGAGCATCATACATCTCTTATAAACTTCTACCAAGTTTTGCATTTTCTATCAAATGACTTGGTATTATGAAAGATCTGTGGGTTTCTAATCAACTTTGGACTTTTGAAGGATCAATTGCACCATATTAAAGTCTCAACTTCTCTTGTTGATGGTCATTATTGAAAAATAATTTTCCCTAGTGTTGTCAAATTTCTTGATGTAGGTGATGTTCATGAAGGAAATGAACCTGGTGCAATTCAACTGTTCAAGTTCTCCAAAAGCTAATGCTATTTCTATCTTTATTTTGTTTAGAGATGTACTTTCATGCCACTTATAGTGATGAAGTTTAGTTGCAGATTTTTGTAATTGTGATGTTATAATCAATCTACAATTAAAAATCGATAGCCAATATTTCTTCAATCATGCCTAAACTCTCTTTTTTTTTTTGGCTTGAGCAAATGGTATGGATTAGATAATCTTTCTAAAACTCAAGGCTCAAGAAAATTATTGGACTTTGTACAACCAAATTGTTTTCATTTTGATTGAAAGACACTACCACTATGATTTTGTATTCTTCTTGCAACTAGTGAGTTGTAACAGGGCTTATGCTCTTTTTTTTATAGAAAAAACACATTTGGAAAGGCTTTGGTATTTAGGAATTAAAGTAATTGAATGAATAAATTATATCTTTTCATTAAATATTCTTCACTTTCAATCATTTAGTAGATACATCCAAGTACTATTTATACATTTATAATTTTTAGTAAAAATTATGTGTGTGGGCCACCTTGAAATTCATATAATTACTTACAAAATGGCAGGTGCCAACGGTTTTTACTAGTTTCCCCTTATGGGTAGTACGTGGATCCCCGACAGACTTGCCCACTGTCAGGTATGGCGCATGTCAAAATTTATTACTGCCGGTGTAAAATTGGATAATCAGCAGCTGGTTCGGGGAAAATGGAATTTTTTACAACATCTTGTTTACTCCACTGGATGGTTCAAAATCAAGTTTCCTTTAACTCACAACATTTAGAAAATGAATTGGAATGGAGAAAGAAATTAGTGTATAATTAGGATTCACAATTAATATTGTAGGTACTATTGGTGATTTTTTAAATTTTAATGTTTGATTAGGGTTCACAATTCATTTTTGTGTTGCAGGATTTCAAAGAATTTTTAATTTTGCAAGATTAACTTAATTTAGGCTTGTAGGTGAGTTTTGTGTTCTATGTGATTTTCATGAAGGAAGAATGTTTTGCCTCTACTTCTTTGCCTTGTTTATGGTGATTGTTTATTATTGTTTGCTTTGCTACTTTCATGGCATGGAGAATTTTAACCCCCAGTGGATCAAGACCTTTTTTGAATCAAAAACCACTCAAAACTGTGCCATTTCTATTGCAAAGAGCAAAAAAATGTATAAATTATTTTTTTTCATATCTAACTATAGGATCTCGTACTAGACTAGTATAAGAGTGTATGGAAGAAATTTCAAAAACTTTGACCCCTTAGATTGCAAAATATTTGCATTCAAAGTGAAGAAAACAAGTTTTTTACACCTTGTTCGACTAGATTTCTTGGCTTTGAATCTTTCGAACTTAAAATTTTTAAACTACTGATTTTGATTTTTTAGTTCTTTATGTTGAATAGTTGAGATTCATTCGGCCACATAGATTCTAAGATTATAATCCTTTAGTGTTGAAAAAGGATGCTCAAATTTTCCTAGCAATGCATTTGGTAAAATTCAATTTCTAAATCTACTCAAATGGAAAAACTTTAAACTATAAAGTGATTCAAAAGCAACATACAAACACATTGGTGAAAGAAAATATCATTCGATTGATTTGCTGTCTTTGCATAATGGCTTCAAAATGTAAAAAAACAAGAAAAGTTGCTTGGTACACATCTAAGGCTGACCCCTTTTATTGAAATGCTTCTCAGTCACTCATAACTTCTTGGATTGATATGAAATTTTAGCCACACAAAGTAAACTAGGATGTGCAACTTTAAAAAAAAAATTGGAAACAAACACTGTATGAAGAAGAAACAAGTAGGTTAAAATTCCAAGGTTGACAATTATTTGGTAAACTTGGATTTATTTACAACTCCTTGCAACCCCCTTCCTTGCAACTCGTGCAGAAACAAAAATGTTTCATTCACGCAATGGTCACTAAAATGTTTCATTCACTTTCAATTTTAACATTAAAACATTTGCAATACACAAATTTCCATATTCTGCATTTGCATGTTCATATTACATGTTCATATTGCATGTTCATATTCAATTACAGTTCATGTTCAAATTACAGAAGTGAAGAAAAGTCTTAAGGGCCTTTCACACATGTCGCTAGCAAGCAGTGGTACTAGAGGAGGGAAGTAGCCAAGTTGCGGTGGAGGCCGCGGCAATGACAGTGCTGTAGACGCCGACGAGCGTTAGCGTTATGAATGGCAGGATGACACGTTAGAAATGACCGTAGTGTTCGCACGAGGCGGTGTTTCAGCTTCCTTGGGGTGGTCGTAGCTAGAGACAAGCGAAGGGTAGTCGCACTGCAAGCACAATTGTAAGAGTTGTTGCAGAAGTAGAAACAATTGTATTGATTTCCGAGGCTTCCTCTATCGTGCTCGCTACCTTTTCTCCATCGTTTTTCTTTGTTGTGAAGGGTGCAAGTACACATTGCATTGCAGTCGACGTCTTCTTCTTCATTGTTAGAAGCCAATGTCAGAAGAAACGAGTCTAGGGTTTACAGAACAAAGTATCGGAGAGTAGTGAAGGCTGGTGAGCGGCGACCCGAAGCTACGATGGGGTGCATGCGCACACACAGCAACGACTAATGCAGTGGCTTCCGTGAGAAGTAGCGTGCACTGTAAGAAAACGTAGTTTTTTTGGATGTCACAAAAAACAGGCATCTGTGTTTTTAAAAACGGGTTTGACATCGACGTTGATGTCCTCTGAAATCCGTCAAAAAAGAAACGTCCAAAACATGCTAAAATTTTTGTGAACGTCACCAATAACATGACGATTTTTTGTGACGTCAAAAAAATTCAAGGCCTCCAAACTTCTCTAAGTGTGACATGTGGAGGGGTCCAAAATGCCAACTCAACTTTTGTTTGGGCAGTTTTTGTCACGAGTACTTTTTTTCCCCCAACCCTTTCCTGCCCAGGGCGGTGACGTGGACCCCTTTCAAATCTGACGTGGCATTTTTTGACGTGGACATGCCACGTCAGATGCCACGTCAGCAATATTGGGTGAGTTGAAATTCTAAAGTCCTGTTGTTCATGACGTCTCATAAAACGTAGACGTGTCCATTTTGACATCATTGTGAACAACCTTTATGTCATGCAAATGTCCATTTTGACATCATTGTGAACAACCTTTATGTCATGCAAATGTCTATTTTGACATCATTGTGAACAACCTTTATGTCATGCAAAGGTCAGTACAAAAAACCCTAAACAAGGTCAGTACCAAAAAACTATTGAAAAAATAAAATAAAATAAACATATAAAAAATTTTAATTCAAAAAAATGTAAAGAAAACTTACCATGTACGATCAAAAGGATTTTTGATGGCAAAATGAAGGAAATAAGTCATTAAAATTTATTAAAAATGAAGGTAAAGGGGTCCTATTTATATTCATTCTCTGTCCATGATGAGACAAAAGATATGGGATAAATGGAGAATGGGAATTTGAACATTGTCCATTTTGACGTTGTTTTAGACATGTAGATGTTGTTTTAGACATGTAGATATTGTTTCAGACATGTGACATGTTGATTTAGACATCAGAATCAACGAGTCTTGTTTTCTTATACATTTTATATTGAACACAAGTTTTGTTGTACTTATCCCATATGGATTGTTTCTCTTCCTATCACCCCACTAGTATAAAAACCAGCTCTTCTCATCCATGGTGCACATCCATCCATGTCCTTTTTTTTTTGCAAGGTATGCCACGTGGTTGCCCTATCCTTAAATTTTTATATGTGGTCAACACTTCAAAACAATTTTTACTAATTTAGCCATAATCAAAATAAGTTTACTTGTTGACGTGGATTTCTCATGTTTTTTGTGATGTCAAAAAAAACATATTCTGTTGTGTTTGACGTCATGGAAGACATGTGACGTTGCAAGTGACATTCACTTATTCTCTGAATTTTGTTGCCTTGTTGTCGTTGACATCAATTGAAATCTCATTACCCAGCACTTGTTTTTTGGCAAACGTCGGATGTTTTTGAAAACATGTGACGTTTTTCTGGACGTCACATGTTTTTATCAAAACATCGTCAAAAACGCAGTTTTCTTATAGTGGTGTACGGGGTGCGGGGGTGCGTTCTCATGGGCAAGTAGAAGACCTGAAGACGATGACACTCACGGAAAAGCGGACTCTCATATAGGTACTCGCGGAGCACTTGATGTTCGTCTTTTTTTCGTTTACAAGCTATGAAACCATGTCTGAATCATCGAATCTGAATTCAGTAGAATTGGTCACTCACTAGTACATGCAGTACCGGAAGGGCTGCCACGTAGCATACATGAAGAGGAGTTTCAAAAATGGCGGATTCTGTACATGCATCTAAATTGCAGTAGTTGCTTTCATTCGCAGAGTATTGGACAGCAGTGTTCCTGGCCTGTACACCGTTCTTGCCCAGCGCTGTGTACATGTTGTGCATTCTGTGACCGTTATTCGTAGGGCTGTATATTACAGACTTCCGTGTCCGTGGCCTAGCACCACTACCAGCGTCAATCTTAGCGGCATCCTCATTGGCATTTTCTTATGGCTGATTTCGACGACCCTATAGATGTCATGTCCTTGGCATCCATTGTATTGCTCATGCTCTTGCATAGCAACCGCCAATTATTACTCGCAGCGTCGTCCGGCAGCGCTGAAGAAGAGAGTGCGGACGTCAATATTCCGCAGCACCTAATGCAGTCTTCCGCTCAGCATTTGGATGGTACCACCCGAGCGACTTTGCACCATTTCCGGCTTCTTGATAGTTTGAGCGCCATGGATGAAGACCTAGGCTACTGGGTGAAACCACGATCTACGACTTGGTTTTCGCGCTTCATTCTCCAAGAATATGATGACTCCCGCTGGTTGCAAATGTTCCGCATGAACAAGCATAATCTTCTTAGTCTCTCTCAGTTGCTTTCTCCCTTAGTGAAGAAGAAAGACACAAAATATCGCATGTCCATTCCAGTGACTATACGCATTGCTTGTACACTGTTCAAACTATGTCATGGAGCAAGCTTACTAATTTGTAGCGAGATGTTCGCGGTAGGCAGGAGCACTGTGTCCATTATGCTTCGACAAGTTGTCCATGCAATCAACAGTGGTCTCCGCGGCGAAATTCAATGGCCCTTTGGCGACGCACTCCAGCAGGTTGCCCAAGACTTCCAAGGAATGTGTGGTCTGCCAACTGTCTTGGGTGCAATGGACGGAACGCACTTTGCAATAGCGAAGCCCCGAGTAGGAGGTGCTGATTACTACTACTTCAAGTCGGGTGCATATACTATGAACTACCAAGCTATTGTGGACAGCTCCAAGAGGTTTTTGGACCTCTACGTTGGTATGCCTGGCTCCACTAATGACAGTAGAATGTTGCGAAGGTCTTCGCTCTTCCACCGGGGGCAGCAAAACACTCTTTGGGATGTAGCTGCCACTTTCAGTGACTTCTCACCGTATCTTATCGCTGACGCCGGGTATCCATTGTTGCCTTGGTTGATGGTTCCACATCGAAGTGTTCGTGGTCAGCCAATCGCTGAACAATTGTTCAACCGGAAATTGAGACGGGGTCGAGTGGTAGCTGAGAATGCCTTTGCTTTACTGAAGTCTACGTTTCGAGAGTTGGCTCAGCGCTCTGACTTGAATGTATTATTTTTCCCCGACGTCGTCATTACATGCTGCATTCTGCACAATGTGCTACAGAATCAGTCTGAAGAAGCATTGCAGAGGCTCCATGAAGTGCTCCGACAAGAAGAGCAACTGCAGCAGCCCTCACAGCATAGAGAAGGGCCGGTTCCAGATGAAGAAGCCATCGATGCAGGACTGCCGGAAGTTGTAGAGGCCGTGAATAAAAGACGTCAGCTTGGGCTATATCTTTCTCAACAAAGGCAGCTACCTTACTGAGCGGCACAAGTTTTTACATGTTCCATTCGCATTGGGTCACATTTAGGATTGTACAGAGGCGACTATTCTATGATACCGCCTCACCTGGCAACACGACTGTAGAACGGCGTTTGTGGCCATAAGATAACTACTGCATTCTTAAGGAATGCCTTCTAGTGGGAAACTGCGACTTCTTCGTCGTTGCAGCAGTCTACTGTACCCCAGCATTGTTTGCCGTTGCTGCTGTCGTGAACTGAAAGTGTCGCAACTGTTTGCACTTCTGAAACTCTATATTTTCTGTTAATAGTTTAAGAGTATGCTTGTATAAAAGACGAGGAATATGTGATAGTATTTTTCCAAACTTACTTAAGCAATGGTATGTCTATCTGTGTAGTCTACAGACATTCTTGTTTTCAAATTTGCTGGCCATTTTTGGAGCGTTTCCTTCTTCACGACTTAGTTCATCGGTGGCCGAACTTTGACCTCATGTGGGCCACAGTTTGAGTTCCACATGTAACTACGGTGGCTTTGCCTTCATTGAGGATGGCTTGGGAACATTTCATAGTTTCAACCTTAGTTAGACAATGCAGCGTCCGTGTGCTTTTTCGTAGGGTTCTTTCGAGGAGCTCTTCAGGCAGTTGGAAGCTTTCCACAGAGTCTCCGATGTCCTGAACTCTCTCAAAGTCGACGCGTTCAACATGACAGTGGGTTTCGTTCAGTGATGAACCCTCCCTCATCAAACTGTGGTGGGTGCCACTTGAGTATCGAAACCAAAATGTGCTTCAAAATCGTTTCTGGAACACATATTACTGATAGTCGGACTTACTTCTAGAACAGAACGAATGAAATAGTAAGGTGTTCCACAGTTCCGATCGTTCTGAAACTTGTGTTTTAAAAGTTTAAGTCGTAGCTTTTTTTGTACTACCGCATGGCCTTTGATTCTGTGTGATTACGTTTTCGTTTTTCCCTAATTGTTACACCGGTCTTCCATGAGGTGGGAATGGAAACCACAATGCGATGCATTACTAGTGTATATGAAAAGCAGTCACTGATCCATTACAAAACTTGAATGTACATCATCTTTTTGTAATACTATCTGCTACATCGTTCTTATATACAGATGGTGAAAACGATGTTCTTCTGACAACAATGGCAACGACCACCATTGCAGACGGACGCGCAGCAGGAGGTTTATATAGGCCATATTGCTACTGAGGCATGGAAAACCAGTGGACCATGATGGTGTCCTGCATGAAAGCTACAATGCCCACTGCTACTTCAGAGTTGTGCATTTCTATAGTATTTAGAGGCGAAGAGAAGACCGCGAGAGACATCACTTTGGAAAAGGACTCCTGCCTAGGCATGTAGAGGGCGATTACGAAGAGGAGGACGGTCCCTCCGAGACCTCCGCTGTTTGCGGAGCACCATCTACCGGTGCTGCTTTTGCAAGTGGAGCAGACGAGGGCGCTGGAGGTCGACTGCTATCCATTGGCATGTTGTTGAGGGTAGCGCTGTGGCTAGGCCGTCGTGCGCCGAGCGTTGCAGCCAGGAGCGCAAGGCAATTGACGACCTCTCCTTGTTTTTCAATGGACAACTTCGCATTTTCATTAGCTTGTCGAGCATTGTCCTATAGACGTTGATCTCGATCTCTCTGATAAAGCATTTGTTCCGAGAAGAGACGTTGTTGCACATCAATTTTTGTTCTCTCCAATTCCCGACTAGCATCTGCCATTTCCTTCATCTGGCTGGTCATAGCCTCTCCTGTCGTGCGCGTGGCTTCCGCTATCAAAGAGTGTCCCGAAACGCTTTTTCGGCGAACACCCGTATTATCAGGACGGCGCTGGCATGCGACAGCACCTGTATTGGAGGAGCTCAAGACTTGCGTTTGCACACCTAGGGGCAAAAAGCGTTTTGCAGCAGCTGAAGGCGATGCTGCCGCTGGCTTCAAATGCTTTCCTGCTGTAGTTGTACCTTTTGCAGAGCGAGTGCCGGTAGTGGGTGATTTGGTGGATCCACTTAAGTCATCACTGTCGCTCAAGGCAACAACAGCCGGGACAACATCGTCTTCATCATCACTATAGTCTCCTTCAGTGCCGGCATCCGTTCCAGAGACGGATATCTTGTAATTGCTGTCGTCATTGGAGAGGAGATCACGAGTATGTGCCGGTGTTATAGAAGGTCGACGTCCATACCACTCATTTATTTGATTGAAGACATCGAGAGGAAATGCACGTGGTAATCCTTCAGCCTTCTTCTCTGCAGCTGACATGTTCCAGTAGGAGAAATCATTAGTGCCACTACGCGCAAAGAAGTCCACAATGCGCTTGTAATCGGGAATCAATTGATTCCACTTGCTCTTACAGGCAGGGCCATCTCGATGGCATTGTGAGACTCCAGCTCGCATAACCGCAACGCTAATGCGAAGCCATTTTCCTGCATCTGGTACCATCGCCTCTCTGGCATTTGTACTTTCTTCTTCTTCCATGCATAATGAGCGTTTTGCATCTATTAGAGCAGCAACTTCTTGCGAACTCCAATTTGGACACCTCTCTTTCCGTTGTCTCTTATTACTTGGACCTGCTACATTGACGTCTCTGTTGGCGATCTGTTGATTTATTCCGAGTGAAGCATGTGCTGGTCCGACTGCGCTCTGGTGTGCAGTCGACGCTGAGCCTACGCCAAAATTACGGTCGACTCATTCTCGTCTGTTACATACGGGTCTGCTTTATAGCTTTCAAGCTGCATGGGACCTAAGGGAAAGTCATACATTCCAAGCTGCATGGGACGTTCAGAAAAGTCATACCTTCCAAGCTGCAGGACTGTGGAGTTTTCGGTGTCGGAGTCCGTGGTAGTCCTGCAAAAAAAATTCAAAATTCAATCGTCAGCGTACGTCGGCAATAATACGATGACGTTAACACTACTGAAGACATTGAACTGCAGATGGTGCATGTTGTCGCACGAGTCCACTTGCACTGATCAGTCACTAGACGATCGACGTACTGGGGCTGCCGACCTGGACCCGTCCGCCTGATGCCGTAGGAGATCGCTGGCTGCATCGTCGCTCCATCCACAACCTGACAGCAAGTACACGAAGAAGAATGAGTGATCGAACTGTTGCGATCAATAGTACTCGAGTGATGAAATCAACGGCAGTTGTTCAATCTACCTACTAGCGGCAGCTGCATTATCGCTAATGCTGATTGCTCTGGTCTCACTAATGTTGAACTGAAGGTCCGGTAGGAAATGAAATTCACTATCCACAGTCGAGAATTTGTACAGATGTAGGCTGTCTTCCCATCGTCACACATTCAAATCAAATGTACTATGACGCTGGCATCGTCCGGTCCTTCACATGGGCGTCAGCTGAAGAACTTCAGTATGATTACATATTTTAAAATTAACCGCCGTTAGTTGGTAAACACACGATGTGGGGGAGGCTACGTACAACCGATTCTTTTATTCAGAAATCTTCATTTCAGCCTCATTTAGTCCTATTTAATTTTAAGCACTTAAACACTGTCCTACATGTACGAGCTGCCGCTGCCTTCTTCCACCACCGCTCTTTGTGGCAACCACGTGGGCAGACACATAGGATCGGGCACTACAACACTTCATAGGTCTGCACACCCTCATCTTCACTTCCCTGAAGCTGCCTTCTGACAGCGCTCTCAGTGCCTAGTGCGAAAGGCCCTTTATAACATGTTCAGTGTACTTTGAAAATCTGAAATTATTGTCCTACCTGTACATAAAAGTGTTTTAAAGCCTGGTGAAAGTAGAAATTAACTTGTCACTTCTTTTTGAATTTTGAATTTATTTTTTTGTGTGGGGGGTATTTTTTTAATCAAATGAGATTTCATTGCATAACGAGTCACAATACAAAGCAACCAAGACAAGGACTGAACAATTTCGAGACATTATCTACCCCCCACGAAACATTCGAGGGGACTTAACAATTTCGAGACGTTATCTACCCCCCACGAAACATTCGAGGGGACTTAACAATTTCGAGACGTTATCTACCCCCCACGAAACATTCGAGGGGACTTAACAATTTCGAGATGTTATCTACCCCCCACGAAACATTCAAGGGTTTTGACAATGGGCCCTTCTCGCTCCACCAGCTGCCTCACATGCCCGGACTCCCTTCCTCCATTCATCCCCCTCCGTCCGTCCCGAGGTTTTAGGATCTGGCTTGGTTTGGTGCCTCTCTGTGCCTCAACTCTCTAGGTTGCATGTTGTTTTTTATTCTGTCTTTGTGTGCCTCAGCTCACCTCCAGGTCGGTCTCAATCGTTGTAGTATACCTAGTTTTTTTTTACTTTAACAAATTGTCTTTTGTAGTGGGGAAACAACTTAGATCACAGCTAGTTCTTCTAATGGTGGGTGAATGTGAAAACAATTTGTTTAGGGATCCGAAATAATGTGAGTAGTTCAAGCTCTAAAAGGTGACAATTTATTTAGGTGACTCTAGGAGACTAAGGGTTGTCACTGTAGATATAAGGAGATTTTTTTTTTTTTTTTTTTTTTTTCTCTCTTTAATTTTTGGGGCTTTCTTTGTTTTTGGTGTGTGTATGTGTATGTAACTTAAGAATTCATGTGTACTTGTTTGAGAATACTTTCTTGAGTAATAATAAGCTTTAAGCGTATATTTTTAATTGTAGGTGTAAGTCCCAAAGATTGGGCATCTTTGTATGTGTATTATTGAAGTTTAAAGTTCCAATGATTGGGCAATTATTTGTTGTGTGTAATTAGCAAAATCCCAAAGATTGGATAAGTGAGTTCTCAGTTGTAGATTGAAGTTGAAGTTGTGTCCATACTTGTACATGATTTGATTTAGCCAACAATTGGCTTTATAATTTGTATTTTATTCATTATATTCCTACTCCATTACAAAATTCCCTATGAACGAACTTCTGCCACTATACTACAATAAAAGTGACAATCCCATAAGGGGGGGTACTTTTTGGCTTGACAATCACCTCCCCTTTTCTTCAGCTCAGCTCTCCCCCTTCTCCCTTCACCTCAGCTCGCGTCCCCTTTTTTTCAGTTGTTGGTCTGATGCATTCAACTGATGCAAGATTTTGATACAGGAACATTGATGTAAGAAACAAAGATTTTTTTGATTTGAGTGCCTGAAAGAAGGAAGTGAAGAGATGAGCCTTGCAACCCATGCAAGCTTAAACAATTCAATAAGGTCCAGTGCCTCCAAATTTCGGCAGCCCCATACATTCACTTCCTTCAACTAGCACATGTGAGTTGCACACAGATCCTCTGATTCACCATCATAAAATGCCAATCTCAAATCCCTCAAGATGCCATGAGATTTGCCATCATCAAATTCCAATCTCTGTAATTTTTCCATATTTATGAGATTAAGTTGCAAACTCTTTTTCTCGCAACTGTGCACATGAAGTGACTCCAACATCACATGCTTGGCTATACTCATCAATCCAGGTCCATTCCATCCTTCAATCTCCACACGTCGCAACGATGTAAAATTATGAAGCGCAGGTCGATCTTCCAATAATTCAAAGGATGCCTTGAGTTCTCGCAGAGAAATTAAACCCTCGAAACATGGCAATGTCTTTACAGGGCATCGCAGTATATTCAGTACTTGCAGCTTTTCAAGGTTGGACATATCAGGAAATTCAGCTAGATTACTGCAGTCACTAGCAGAAAGCTTCTCCAAAGAAACCAAGTCTCTTAGAGACGGCAATATACTCCATAGCGAGCAAAAACCAATGTCCATTCTAAGCAAGTTTCTCAATCCACATAGTCCTGGAAATACTCTTGGGGACCAGCATTTATGCATGTATAAATCCGTTAAACTTGTCAGCTTAGCTTGCCAAGGTTTGGCTTGCACCCTGATATGTCCAGTGACTTTAGTCCAACTAAGATACCACACCAGGGCAACTTCGCAACTTCTCACAATCTGCCAGATTCAAAACTTGTAAATTGCTCAACTTTCCAGTCAGACGTGTAACGGTCTCCACCTCACCACGCTCAAAGGAAGCTATTCGCAGAGAAGTAAGCTTGCTCATATCAGGCAGTGTATTGCCTCTACAATAGGGCAACTTCAAAAATTGGAGATTTGTCAAGCATCCAATGTCTTTAGCATACCTAACCTCCTCCGGCGTACCCATCCATTGCAAAAATGCAAGCTTGGTTAGCGATTGAAGTCCATATCGAGCTGGTGGAGCCAGAAGGGCCCACTGTCACCCCCCCCGAATGTTTCGTGGGGGGGTAGATAACGTCTCGCGATGGCGGGTGGCGTCAGTGGCGTGACTGGAAAGTGGTGTGTCGACCCGACAAAGGTCAATATCAACTCCTAGTGATCCTGAATTCCTGATTCCTGAGGAAAATGGCTCTGTCCCTGAAGATTTGTGACCTTTGTGCTTCCTGAAGTCGGCAATTGGGGTTCTCCAAACCAGAAAAAGCCTGGAGGAAGAAACCGGTCTGTAATATTTGGCTTTCCTGGATTTTCCTGGTTCTCGATGATTCAAACATATTCTAGCTGCGAGGAGCCTCCATGCCTTGATCGTTAGCATCAGAAATGAAGAAGTGTCAGAGAGTGTGATACATTTCTGCACTCGCCCACAGATGGTCACAGTTGAAGCAGGCGAAGTCGATCGGCGCGCCATGGAGTTCACTGATCTCTGGAGGATCACAAGTCTCATTGGGTTGCTTGCAATACTTTGTTGTTGTGGAGCAGAAGCTGCAGAATCATGTCCACGAGCCATCTTCGCATTTGGAGCCTCCATGTCCGATACGGGGAACTCGCAGGCGGCTTTTCCTTACCAATCCCCGCCGCAGTCCAACCTTCCTTACGGCGAGACCTTCTTCAAGAGGCCTGCCAACCGCTGGTCTGACGGCCGTGTCGTTGTGGATTTTTTCGGTATTACTTCTGCTCATGGCCATCGTGTATTTATTGCTCAAGGAGGTAGCTATGCCTTGCCCAATAAGGTAGCTATGCATTGCTGAAGAACTTAGATATTCATTGCTCAAGGAGGTAGCTATGCCTTGCCCAATAAGGTAGCTATGCATTGCTGAAGAACTTAGATATTCATTGCTCAAGAAGGTAGCTATGCGTTGCTCAAGAAGGTAGCTATTCATTGGAAACTTTCACTGGCCATGCCGAGTAAAATTGAGTATGTATAGATTTGTGTGAACACCGACTGTGAGTGTAGCCCAGGCTCTGAAGATCCCACTCCTGAGCCCGCATCTGCAATCGGTTGGGTATGACTTCTCCCATGGCGCAAACTTTGCATTCTCTGGAGTGACGACGCAAAACAACTCCTACTCTGCGACTGTGAGTCCCCCGTTCTATTTCTGGGTCCAGACCAAGCAGTTTGAGTACTTCAAAGAGAGGACACTCGCATTATGGAAGGAGACACGGAAAGGTAGCGAGAATTCTAAGACCCTAGTTCTTTTCGTTGTGCACCATAGATCTGATTTTGCGTCCATTCTCGGTTAGGCCATGTGATGCATCGATCTGAAGGGTGCTCTACAACCCTCACTTATAACATTCTTGAGGAGTCACCTTACCTCAACAGCAAGGGGTAGGTACCAAAAGCTTTAATAGGCGAAGCCACTCGTTCACTGCATATTCTCTACAGTGGATTTTAGAGTCTATTTTTATCGGTTTCCATAGAAGGGTAGATTCTCACAGGTGCTGAAGAATGTTAAGCAGTGGTGTCGACACAGGAATTTAAGCAAGTTTTCTGTTCTTTTAATGCAGGTGGCGTTCTAAAGAGCAGCTTGAAACTAACAACGAAGCCAAAGTACTTTCAGAGAGGTCTGTATTTCACAACATTTGGTTCCAACGACTTCTTGGTTCCCTTACTTCAACTGGGCCAGACGATTGAACAAGTGCAGTCCAACATCTCCTCCATCTCTAATGCAATGGTGGCAAACACCGAAGTAAGTCCTGAAGCTCTCTCCCTCTCTTAAGAAGAAATTTCATTGTCATTTGGCCCCCAATGTTCTTGGTTCCCTAAATTCACAATGGCACAACCCCTAGAAAGAATTGTTTTTTCATGTTGATGGATGACAATTTTTGCATATGCTAAGTGTACGACTTTTTGACACATGGACGGTCAACTACTTGGGAAGTGAATGCAATTCAGGGACCAAATCGGCAAAGTTTCTTCTGATTCCTCACCGTGTCGATCTGCCAACACTAGTGCAAACTTATTACTATTGAAAAGACAGGAAGTATTGAAACAACATTATGAAAAAACATCCCAATGTTTAAACTGACTAGGAGGTTGAAACAACATCCCAATGATTTTTTCAAATGTGCTAATTGAAGAAGGGGGTTAATTTGCACTGGCGCAATTTAAGCACTATCATCTGATGACCTAAGGAATTGATATTCCACATCTGTGACAAGTGTGACTGAGTTGGTGTGCAGGAACTTTACAATCAAGGAGCACGGACATTGATGGTGTTCAATGTGCCACCTCTGGGGTGCTACCCAATCTTCTTGGCCACTCCTGAGATGCGCAACATGTCACCTGTGGACACACATGGGTGTCTTGCATCTTTGAACGCAGTTGTAGAAGGCACAAACTCTTTAATACGCTCTGGTCTTCAACGCTTGGGGCTTAAGTACCCTGATGCTACTATCATCTATGCTGATCTTTACAGGGTCTTGCAAACCCTTATCTGGAACGGTACAGCATATGGTACGTGAATCTCTTTATCCTGAAAAACCCATCCTGCATGTTTTAACACTACATAAATAGCACACTACATGTGGTGCGTTCATAGTTGCAACGAACCATGTTTCCTGAAATTTTGAGGGTCCGCTTCATTGGGGTATATGTGTGAAGTATTAGACAAGGATTCAGTGAAGTAAAATTCGTGCACTGCTTGTGTCTCATAACCTGGATGCAATGACTGATAAGTTCGAAGTGTCATGAATCTCTAAATTTTGAAAATGTGTTTCATTACATCTATGAATATGCTATTGACTTAATAGGTGGATTGTACACTTGCTCAGTTGACAGTGACATGTAATCTCTACAATTCCTATTACATTGTGTGCATTACACATCCTAATATAGCCACCAACGAAAACAAGTGCAAATAGAGTGCTACGGGATTCCTTTGTACTGTATAAAACAAATGAGGTTGTGTCAGAAAGAAATGCAGAAGTGGCTATTCATGAGTATATTCATTTCGATGGAGTGTTTCATGCATGATTCTAATGGTTAGTACGTAATTTGAACAATTGCTTGTGGTACTAGGTTTTAAAGAGACCTTCAAGGTCTGTTGTGGAGCGGGTGGGGGAGAGTACAATCTGCTACCGGATGTCCGTTGCGGAGCAAGTGCATTTGTGAATGGAGAATTAGTGCAAGGCAAATCGTGTTCGGATCCTGCGTCCTACATTCACTGGGATGGCATTCACATAACTGAAGCTGCAGCTCGGTTTGTGGCGCTCACATTCCTACAAGGAAAGCACTTGGAACCGTCTTACAAACTTGCAAAACTGTGTAAGTTGAGTTATGAGCAGTTTTACTGACCGCCTTGATGTTGAAGTCATCATGCCAGCTACTCTTAGTAGGTAGCTCATCTTTGGAGATGTACAGAGTGAAGATGGCAGTTTGGGGTCACTGGAGGCGAGATGAAAAAACGGGATGAAAAAACGGATGAAAAAACGGATGAAAAAACGGATGAAAAAAACGGATGAAAAAGTGGGATGAAAGTGTGACTGGAGTGCGATTATAATGCTAGTAGAGCCACAGTCGTGCACTCACAGGAAAGTAAAGACATTAGAGCAATGAAAACAATTGGATGAAAACTTGACCATTTTCGTGTCAGCAGGTTGGACAGGCTTGTGACGATTTGCACTTAATATAATAGATAGATCCTATAGGTTGCTACAAATGCTATGGAGGTGAAAAAATGTTCAATTTGAACTAAATTTCCTTCAAAAACATGCATCTTCACAAGTGATTCTTGCCATGAGCCAACAATGGGCCTCTGAGTGCAAGCAAAATCAAAGCCCCTCTCAATGTCAAATTAGGTTTTAAAAATTAGACTAATTTGTTAAGCGCATTATGCATAACAATGTCTTTTTTTACCAAAACTATCATTTCTAGGATAAAGAATAAGATTATGAAAACTATTTTCTTTTTTGCATATTTGATTGGATGGTTTGACTCTTAGTGCTTGAATTAAAAATTAAAATATTCACTTGAAAACTTGAAAACTTTCTAAGAATCAACATCATTTGATTTTGATAATAGACAAAAATTTCTTCTTCAATTGCCATTGATAAAGGATGTGTTTGATTTGATTTGATTTGAAATCAAAATTGACATGAGGAAGTTTCAACTAAGCAAAATAGAATTTCAAGGTTCTCCTTTAACTATTGGGGATTCCCTTTAATTCTACTTCCAAGGAATTTCTAAGGTAATTGCATCTAAAGTTGTCTACATAATCATTTTGAGCATGGTTCTCATTATTATATTGCCTAAATATTTGTAGGGATCTTGTTGAGATTCTCTTTGAATACATTTTTTAGACAACATATGAATAAACCACAAATTTTTAAAGCTTAAAAACGGGTATATCCAAAGTTGACCTAAGCTCACATGTTAGAGGGCTCTCATTTTTGGCTAGGTAGACCAATTACATCCACAACCCAATTCCACACTCCCTACATTTGGCCCTAATTTTGTTCGTTCAACCCAAAAATTCAATCCAAGAAATCAACTAAAATTTTCTAGAAATGTGGCATGCATTAACACCATTACAAGTAACATGTCAATACATGATTGGCAGTGTTAATAGATATATAAAAGGGCGGTTATGGGTTGTTAATAGGTCGTTTATGACTTCATTCTATGGATAGTAATTTATAGGTTGAACACTTCAAAAATTCACAAAAATTACAAATTTGATCCGAAAATTATAATTGCACTTGAGTTTGACTCATGAAACAAGTGCACACTTCTGAAAAATACGTGCCCCTCTTGGAATTGGCCCCAAGATAGTCAGATTGCAAATCAGGGTGCTAATAGTCTTGTAATGGCTTTCAGTTGCCATTCGCCATTTGGGATGAACAATTTGGATGAATAGTGTGGATTTTGGACGAATGCTTTGGATGAACATGAACAGTGCGCTACTCTCGTAAAACCCTGTTTCCCAAATACTGTGCGCTTCTCGCATTCCGATCGGCGCTGCCACTTCAATTAGCGAGCGCCCCACTCTAAAATCTGCACCTCCGACTTCTTCTCTCAAAGGATTTCACCGAGGCAGAAGAAGTAGCGAAATGAGACGGGCAGTGCTGCAGCGCCTCGCGCGCTTCCCGATCCGCCCCAGTCTTTCTTCGAATGCATTGGCGACTTTTGCAGCTCCCGAGAAGGTATGTCATGGCATTCCCCAGCAGTTAATCCTGGCGGTTGGCATTTGAGCAGATTTCTCGGATTTCGAAATGGTAGAGCCTTCACATAATTTGGGAGGTTTGATCGCTGGTTTTGAGTTTTAGGGTTCAGGGTTTAGGGTTTTGTGAGGATTGGCGAATTTTCCTTGGATTCTGGTTCTGTGGATTAGTGCCTCCCGGTTCTTGTTGTAATGAGGTTTTCATTTATTATTTTGCATCAAGGTAGGGGTGAAATCGCAGGTTTTGCTGTCGAGGATAGTGCCATTTATGGGACTGAATATTTTTCTTTTTTTTAGTGATCTTGTTGGCAATTGAAAGAGGATTCCAACGCACCATAGAGTGCGTTATTTGAATGTCGTATGCAAAATCTGTGAAGGTTCATAACTTTGAAATCGCTTCTTGAGAATGGATTTGTATTGATAAAGGGTACTCCAGATGAACAGCTGATCACGTTGTGATTTTTTGTGCTTCTACCTTATAAGGAGTACTTGTTATCCTGCAATAAATGAGCACACTTTCGATGGATTGTCTGCAATTCTTTTCCATTTGGCTTCAGTCGCTAGTGAGGGGTTCTGCGCTTATGTATGTGTATTTATTAATCTATGCAGGGAACAAACTCGGGTTTACCAATATGGGATTCAGTGAACGTGGCATTATCCAGGTTCCGCTTCGAAACCTATTGATTGTTTGTAGTGTAGCTGCAGCTCTGTGACTCTTTCATGACCAGAAACTATACCTAGAATAATTGATGATTTTTTTAATATGTATTTGTGAAACAGAACTATCTGCATTTGGATATAGGTTTTGAGTAAATTCGTGTCAACAGGGAAGGTCAGACAATGTTTGCTACCCCGCGGAGCTACTCTGCCAGTCCGTATCTAACGGCTTATGCATTGCGTAACTATGCCAATGATATTTATGAGTACAACAGGGTGCTAGACGAACTGAATCAGAGCAGGCGGTAAGTATGTATTCTTTGGTGATATCCCTTCTTGATGTTGCCTTCATTCAGAATCCTAGCCGAGGTAGAGGATACTCTTTCCGTCACTTTAATCTTTTTAACTAATGTGTAGTTGTGTGATTTTGGTGAGATCAATACTGAGCTATGGAGAGATCACTTTGGGTGAACTCTCTTGAGATCAAACTTTTTTATCACTGGGTAATAGGAGTCAGTTGAGGAGACGGGATCAGGTCCCTAATGGTTTTAGAATTGTCTCGTTTGTGTACATACTCATCCAGGATGCTGAAGGCATTTGATGAAGAGGCTTGTCACTTGCTGAGCATTTGCAGGTCATATTTGATGCGGGATGTGTATGAAGACATGCAGCTGGATGGAGTTCCACCAACAAGGAACACTTTCCATGCTCTTATTACTGGTTGCATGAGAGGTCAAAGGCTGCAGGATGCGATGTATTTTTTTGATGAAATGAAAGCCATGGGCCTTCAACCTGATGTAAGCACAAGATTTCTTGTACTACTCATGAGTATTGTGTTGTTCCTGGGGCAGACAAATGTTGCTGGGGTATGATTTGCAGAAGTTACGAGATAATTCGTGCGAATCTTCTACTGATCGTCGAATTAAACTGTGTGGTTCTGTTCAGATCGCGCTCTATAACTGTATAATCACAACATGTGGGCAAGCCAACCAGATTGAACGAGCTTTTCAGGTAAATTATCTAGCGATTTCCGAGGTTGTACAAAATACTTGTCTCCTTTACATATTCTGAAGCACCTCAAATTCACCAGGAGAGTTTCAGTTAAGTAGGGCGGTCCAGGGGGTTGATGTCTAGGAAACGGTGAATTGTTACTTATCCCTCAAATTTGCTTCTTTGTTATGATTGGCATCATAAGGTAGCAGCAGAGATGGAAGCAAATGGAATGAAGCCAAGCCACCGCACCTTCTTTGCACTTTTAAATGCGTGTGGAACAGCTGGTCGTGTAGAAGTAGCGTATGTTTCTTTGCCCTGTTTTCCATCTTCAGCTGTCACATTGCAGTCATTTTAAAAAAAAAATTACTTAATAGATTTAGCATCGTGGATTTCCTCTTTCCCCTTTCTTTTTGGTATATTACTACTTTGTTTGTGGCGTACCTGTAAGCAATGTAACGAAGATATATGCAGTCTACGTCTATGGTTGGTTTACCGTTCAGAATGTTTCAAATTGACCTAATTCAAGTCCTGTGACTTCGTTCTGCAGCTATGGTGTGGTGCAAAGGATGGCAGCTTTTGGCTTGACCTTAAACAGTGCATGCTATGCCGCACTCATTCAAACTCATAAGAACAGCCGCCCTGTTAATCATATTACTTTTCAGAAGGTTAGCATGATACGTCATTACCAAGGTCTTAAACTCATGTTTTACCATCATTTGTAATCTTGTTCAATACTCTCTTCATTATATTTTTTAGAAATCCTGTGATCTTCCTGTACGCATTGGGGTGCGTGCTAGTAACCCAAGTTTGTTTAACAGATATTCGAGCTCCTGGAACAGTCAAAGGGTTGTGACTCACTGGCTGGTGAAGTTGAAGGTCGACAAGAGTTTGAAGAGGAACTAGCAAATCTTGTTACAGGAGGAGGTCTTCAACCTACTCGAAGCTATGTGAACCGTCGACTTAATGTCTACTATTCTGCATTGCGCGCCTGTGGAGAGTTGGGAAATATTGAGGTTGTTGGACAAAATAATCTAGATCTGACCGAGATTATTATTTTTTGTTTTATTGTTCGCGTTTGCACATGTGGATCCGTAGTTGTAGTCTATGTAAGAAGTAGCGTTCACCATTTAAGATGGATTTTCGGGGAGCTGTCGAAGTTACTCACTTGGCAGCCTGCTTGGATATTTTATGGCTATTTACAGGCAGTGGAGAAGATCGTCGAAATGTTTAAACAGGATAATCACCAACTTGATGCCGCTTGCATCATTGAACTTGTCAGGTAAGTGATGTTGTTGATACGTGTGAACGGAATTTACTGATATGAATTTTATGTCCTTTGCTTTGACTGCTCTGTCGTCTGTGGAGGGAACTAACGCTAGAAGGTGCTTTCTCCTTGAAGGGCTTATGTTGGGCGCTCTCAATACGAGAAAGCTTTGCAAGTTGTGGATGAATACATCGCGGCTGGCAAGAGTCCATCTTTAAGTCTTTACATGGTAAGTCTCTACTTGCGCAAATTTGCCCTCAACTTTTGACTTCTCAAGACTTTAAGTTCCATCATGCTCTTAGAGCTTGTTTGAGGTGTGGTCGTCTGGGTCATCTAGTTGTTCTTGATTTAGCTTTGGTGTAAGTTTGGCTGTCATCATGGAGGACAATATTAGAAAACGACCTTTCAATTTACAGAAAATCTATCTAATGGGATCATTTTACTTGTGCGACCGGTGCAGACTTTAATTGAAAGCTTACTTCAGCGACGCACTCCTCTTAATATGGCATCTGCGAAAAGACTTCTGGTATGACTCCAATAGGAACCTTTAGACCGCATGGAAGTTGTTTGCACTGTATTTTTATCCTTTGGGGAAGACACAGTCTGATCTTCTTTTCTTTCTTTTTTCAGGACCAAATGAAAGACAGGGGATTCTTTTTGAACACAAGCATCGGATCCAACTTACTTTTCCTCGCTTCGTTGGATAGGGTTTGTCTACTTTTCATGTTTGTTTTTCCTTTCATAGGATGATGTTCGATGTTCAAACGGAAGCACTGTAACGCTTGATGGATTTTAGGGTGGACGTCTCAATCTTGGTGCCTGGCTCCATTGTCACAGGAAGGAGACTATGCAGTCGCAAATACAATCTGGGATATGATGCAGGATCGAAATCAACGGCCCTCTGTCAAATCTCTTACTGCGTATAGTAATGGCTTGCAGGTTTGCCTATCCACCCTATTTGCTTCTCTATCTTTCTCTGTTATTTTCCCCATACCTTCCTCATGCTAAGTTTCCCATCTTTTTTGCTTGCTACCTTAGTATATCACTACAGTGGTATAAACGATCGTTCCATTCCCAAGGACAAATTCTCATTTATTTCACTACCTCATGGTGCTATGTGCAGCTAAGAAAAGTCCCTGAAGATGATGTCCGGTTAGCGGCTACAAGAGAAATCATTGCCAAAATACAAAAGAAGAACAACTGGATTCGTGGAGCCCAAACAGGGATCGCAAAAGGTGATCAGGAGCAGGAACATGGAGACGACAGTCACGTTGCTGCTGACAGAGATGAATCCGAACAAGATCATGTTGTGGTAGATCATGATGCGGAAGACCAAAGCAGTGAGCATGTTGCTGAAGACCAAATCATTGAGCATATTGCTGAAGATCAAAGCAGTGAGCACGTTGCTGAAGACCAAAGTAGTGAGCACGTTGCTGAAGACGAGCATGTTGCTGCAGTTGGTGAAAGCAGGACGCCTCTTTCAGGGTGACTTGTTTCGTCAGAAGTTGCTTCTGTAGCTGGTTATTACAGAAGTCATGAATTGTAGTTTCACGGGATTATTCTCCTCACGATAACATGGAGATCATCTGGTGGATACTAATGAAAAAATTCGTTTTGCGCTATAGTGATAATCAATTCCTACGAGTCACGTTAATTAGGACATGGAGGTAGTACTTGTGCTTCAAGCCGCTTAGTTGTGGAAATGGTGGAATAACGGGGGAATGAATTTTCAATTTAAAATGGATGTCCATCAACTCAAGAAAGGCCCCTGCATGAGTGGACTTTGACCTCATTGTATTTGACCTTGAGAAGTAATTCAAATTTGAGAAGTAAAACAATCTAAAGGTCCTAATGCATCTTCGTTATTTTGGAAATTTGTACTACCACTTGGTTCCAAAGGAGGGAAGGACCACAAATAATCTTCATAATACAAAATCTTAAGGCACAATATACCAAAGGAGGCAAGAACCACAAATAATCTTCATAATACAAAATCTAAGGCACAATATAATGATAGATTGTTTGCCTGCATAGCTTCCTTGAAAGCCATTTTTCATATACCAGTACCAGCACTCTGAGTTTGAAAGAATAACCAAATCATTTCTTTCTAGACCACTGGGACTACATTTTCCAATCCTAAAACATTATTCGACTCTTCACAAGGCAGCTATCAATTTGAGCAGAAACTCAAGAGAAGTATAAGCGATCCCACGAGAATTTTACTGCAGAAAACGATCCAGACCTCCTTCAATAAAGACTGGATCCTCATTCATGACATTCAACATCTACTACTTAAGTACCAGCACTTCCATGGGTTCATATGGAAGAAGATGAATGCACTAGCAGAAGACGAAAACGATCAAAATTGAATGGGGAAGCTAACCAACCATAAGAATGAAGAGGGGCTTCCAAGTGTGACCTTCCTCTTCTGTAATAGGAGACCCTAAACCTCAAACGACATTCGAAAACTCTACGCAGGGGTGAGTATTCTAGGATGAGATTCTGGTTCCAAATGGAAAGAAATAGTGAAATGGGTTCGCCCAAACCCTAATTTATAGAACTAGGAAAAGCTACTGACTCGTGGTGGGCGTTCCGAACCAGCAGGCCTCTCACCGGCTTTCCTTCCATCCCTGCCTATTGCTGCCAGACCCAGAGACAAGTGCTCCCATTCTTCTTCCTGAATCTCCTCGATCTTGCTCTTCTTGGGAGCTGGGGGTTCTCGGCCTTCCATGATAGCCCTCCGTCGCTCAGCCCTGAATTCCTCCTCTGCTGCCTTCTCAGCTTCAGTAAATTCGACCTGTGAACATGGTGATGGTAAGAATATGCACTTAATCAGATACTTTAAAACCAAGTCCCCGTACAAATAATCAGATCCGGCATGCCATAGAGTTGGTAAACCATTAGTGCCTGAACTAAAATGAAAGTCTATGTTGGAAGCTCATAGCCGAGTATAATAAATTCCAATAACATATGCTTACAATTCAGAAAAAGTAGGACGAGGTTTCTGTTTTCCTTTGGTATATTTTGCTACCTTCTGTGAATCTTCCTTAGTGATTCATTTCTATTCCTAACATTTCATTTCTATTTAGCATGCACAAGTAGCAACTAACATTTTCAAAGAGTTGTGAACACATTGCCCAGCTCCTGATTCTAGGAGAAATCAGGGTACCCAAAATTCCACAGGCACAAATCCTCTTGGATCTTGAGTTCACGAAGGAAAGCATTTGTACTCGACCAACTGTTATATGAAAGAGTTGGTACTAAACTATTAAATAGGCAAGTGTAGGTACGATCAACCACACTAAAGCTCCAGTTAAATGGGTGGGCTGTCAACTCTACTCCAGAATGTAATGCACTTTTGGCCAGTTCGGGGTTAAAACGGTTGCCTGATAGTTAAATGAGAGAGTTCAAACGAAACATTCTGATTTAAAACGATAGGTAGGTGAGCATTGTATCATCCCAGTTTGAAGGAAATAACGTGAACATACTTCAACCATGTCACGAGCAACATCTCGGGGGTAGCCATCGTCCATAAGCTCAAGCTGGCGCCAAGCAAACTTGCGTGCAGGGGGTGGGTCAAAACTGTTCAACCTGGAAACAAGAAAACAATGCATCGAATTCAAGGGAAAAGAAATTGCAAAAGTTAAGTACTCCTGAACATTTCTACTACCAATAATCAACAACGAAGAGGATCTGGTATGAATGTTCCAGAAACAGTCACACGACATCAACCTAAAAAGTGGAAAACTTAGACGCCTGACGCTCTCAAATCAAAGATGGTCATATCGAGTTCTTACTCAAAAGGGATAAATTTCGCCTCAGGATGACGAGCGTAGTAGGACTCCACCAGTCGATCCTCCGGTAACACGATTTTGGGAGCTTTCTTGCATCGTACCTTCTTTGGTTCAGGTGGGACTCTGCAAGGATGCACGCAATAAAACCGTCGGCATCTACTAAAATCGGACATTCATACTAGAAACCTCCAGAAGACCTTCGCAAAGAGTTAAATTAATTTGAAGTCCAGCAGCAATCTTATGACGAAATCAAGTGAATTTGACACAGGAAATGCTACATTCCTCAGCGACGAGAGGATGCATTCAAGAATTTTCGATAGAGTGATAACCCTAACAGCAAGCTCGCAATATGCACAGTCGGGAATTGTAACCCTAAAACCTAAACTCTGAACCCTGAACCCAAATTCCTAGACTCGAATCCTCGACAAGTCTCATCGCTTCGTCATCAGATTAAAACCCAATTGAATAAAAAGATGTGGAGTGGTCTATGCAATTGGAACACGATGGCCCTGATCCTGTCACCCACGCATTGAAGCCGCAAGTGGCCGAATTACAAAACGTCTCGCTCTGTGTGACGATTCTGAAGAAACCAAAGACAGGCAACAGTGCAACATTCTTCACCCTAACGTGCAATGCAATGTGGGTACTCACCTCATGACAGCGTCAAACCAGCGGGGCCTAGCGATAATCCCGCCCTTCATCAGCTTGCGCGTCTTGGCGAGCAAGTCTCCCTTCATGAACGACATGGTGTTTCGTTAATAGAGGGCGACGATGATCTCGCTTCCCCTCCCGCGAACAACTAACACATTGAATCCTATACTCCTCTTCTGATCGCTGAAACGAGGATCTCTTCAAAGAACGGAACTCCCTTGCAATCACGCCTCAATCCAAAACCCTAAATGATTCCTCAGATTATTCTGCTCTCAAAATGGTGTAAGGGCTCCTTGCTACCATTGTCGGGTGGACTGCCCGTGAACCTGCAAGAGTGACGAAAATGGTGTTTTATTCATCCATGAGATGACTTTCATCCTCAGCACAGAGGAACAAGTTGCTTTAATAATATAGTAAAATATTAGTAATTAGAATAATAATTTTAAAAAAAAAATTTAACTAATAAAAAGGGGCTACCAACTGAGCTATAAGGTAGAAACACCCAAAATTGCACCTATTCCTATTTTTTATCTCTAGACTTATCCAATAATGTTTCTAGACTTTGGTGAATGTATCCTCCACATACTTTACATAGACAGCTGATTTTTATAGGGTTCAATTTTTGGGCACCTATGGAACAGTTTCAGTGGTCTAGGCAATCAACACTTTAAAAAATCATAGAAATTACATACAATGTTCAAAAAATCTTTTTTTTTTTTAATATTCATGATTTTCACTTGCATATACTCCAAAAATACTATCTTTAGAAAAATATGCCTCCGACTATGCTGAATTGCTAAAAGTAACGGTTTTGGGTGTTTCTCCCTTGGAGTTGTTCTTTCGTCCAAGCTCTGCTCCACCTTCATAGCTCTACTGCTTGCCAGCTCTTCTAAATACTTATCATCACGCCCTTCTTTCGCCGTGGGAAGTTCGGCAACATTTTTGCCCTGCAGAGTGTGCGCTTTCCATTCGTTTCGTGGTTTTTTTCGCAGGTTATGGGACCGGATATGGCGATGATAAGTGCAGTGAGATTGTGTGTCTGGGAGACTAAGAGTGTGCATTTCAAAATGGAAATCTCTAGAAGTAGTTGACGAGGGATTCCCTACCTTAATGTAAGTTCCCTTAAAGTATCTGACCTATGTGTGCATCCTGAGAATTAATTTTGAAATTCATGGTTGTTGCGAAGAGAAAACGGAACTCAGCACAGGGTTTCTTGTAGTTGTCGGAGTAGTATTGAATTAGTTATGAACTTTCAAATTCATTATGGTGTTTTCTAAACAAAACTACGTTTATTCTGCCATTCGAAATCCTGTGTGAGAAAGTTAAATTCAATGCATTTTCCACTACGAAATCTTAGCATGTGGCAAGTCTCATTGGTTGAGGTTGCTCCTTGAATGACATTGAGTGAAATTATAGAGGTGTGGATTAAGGAGTCGAATGAAATTGAGACATTCAAGTGAAGTTCCACATAACATGGTGCTAAGAATATCTTTCACGGGGAAAAGAATGCAGTAGTGCTGTACTAGAAAGTTGGAAATGCTTTCACAAGCTTCAAAACCTGGTATGAAATGCTCAGATCGGTGTAACTGGGTGTCAAAAGAGAAATGGGGAAAGCGGGCACGGAGGACGCTGCCATGCGATGCGTCCATTGTGGAACTCCGGTAGCCGCTGTGTATGTGGAGTACTCTCCTGGCAACATCCGCCTCTCGGAATGCGTATAGCCACCTCTCTCTCTTTCTTTCAGAATTAGGGTTCCCTTTTTTCTCTTACTGGATTGCTCATTTGACAATGCCAAGGACCTCTCTTGATTTGAATTCAACCTTTCCATTCATGATGCAATTCTTTTTTGAAATTTGTAGCAGCTTCAATGTCTGATTGCAGTTTGTGCCTTATTTGTTTGCAGGCTCAATGCGGATACGCAGCTGATGAGTATGTGGAGTGTGAGATGATGGTACTCACCCGATCCCTCCTTCTTGCCCTCAGTCAATTCATGTACAAGGGTTTAGGGTTTAGGTTTCTCCTAGTGGGAATTGATAGGCGGATTTTTGTTTGTTTTGGCATTTTTTGAAAAGGAGGTGATTTGATTACAGGATTGTGTTGCCACAGATCGTGGTGATTGACTTGATTCTTCACAAGCCAGAAGCGTATCGACACATCTTTTTCAATTACCCGGTCCTTCACAAGCTGAACATGCTGGTACCACTCTGAATTTCGCTCCTCATATTGCAGTCAGTTACCAAATTATGGTTCTTGCAGCTTTTTAGGGTTTAGGGATAACGGTCGTCATCAGTTCACGCTCTGCTGTTTGTGATGTTATCTGAATATATCACCCTCACTGGCAGGAGTTCGTATGGAAGACGAGCCTCCTTGTTCTACTTCTAGACTCATGTATGACGCCATCTCAAAACTCATTGGTGCCGTTGTTGAATAGCGGTGCTTGCATTGTTCAGTATACTATCGCTCCGTTATAATCAATTCAAGATTGGTAATACTTGTGGCATGTGAATTTTCTGTTGAACTGTACAAAACATCTTCTGAATACGGTAGGAGAACCTAATTCCAACACCTTAAATCTTGACCTTATATATTGATTTTGAGGTTGGACACCGTGTGAAAACCTGATCAAGCGGCAATCGTAGGTCATCTACCAAAAGACCTTGACCCTCATAACTTTTGCATACCTATCAAAATAATTCTTTACATTGGATTCTCTTTGTTTGGTAACAAGAATATTTGAAAATTGGACCATTCTAATAATAGAGACTATGTTCAGTGCAATTGAGTTTAAGGTTTTCCTACTTTAGGTCTTCAGTCATGTCTTTGTGGACTGAAATAGCTGGATGTGAATGTTGTCATGGTTTCGCAGGTAAAATCTGTTTACGAGGTGTAGGGAAGGCAGACATCGTTCGATGGGAAAGCCTTTCTTTGTTCCTCTCTACAGCAGGGAAGGTGAGTTTGAATGTCCATCACTTATGTCAATGTGTGTACAAATTTTTTTAATCATAAAGTTGATGTAAATTAAACACCTCTGTGAGAGAATACACAACAATTGGATTAAATGTGCATCTTTCAGACTCTTTGTAATCCTGAATTTTGAAGTGTCAATGCATAGTCACTTACAACCTCTGCTGGTGCGCTTTTTCTTGAGCAGGTCGTGTTCAAAGTTGGATTGGTCAACATTGTCTTTTTAGTTACGGTGGTTGCATTGACACATGTCCTACCAAGTATCGGTCCTTATGCTAAATCCAAGTAAGTGAATTACCCAACTATAATGTCTCAAACTCTTCTTTTCTAAGTCTGGTCTCATTATCATGAATTTGCAACTGACTTTCACGGATGGCTCCAGGTGGACAGATCTGCTTATGGCGGTTGTGCTTTCTAGCTATTTCAAGATGTTCGTGTTCGCAATGATGGTAAAGCATGCCCCCAATGATGCATTGTGGAGATTTGAGTTTTTGTTCTTATAGCTTTTAGTTGTCTTGTATATTTTCAATCTACTGCCTCAGTTGATTCTAAATGAATGGCAGGTTTGGGAGTTTTCACCTCTGATGGCACTCATCATTGACATGCTTGTGTTGTCTTCAAACACCGTGGCTTTAAAAGGTAACAGGGGTCTCTCGAGATCTTCCCTTTCACAACTGCTGTCAGGAAGTACTGTCATTAATACCAGGATTTGAACCATTGTAGCAAATTCTTTCCTATTTACACATTCTCATCATGCCATTTGATGCTTCCTATGAGACTAGGCTCCTCTGGAAAGCGTTCCTGTATTTTTTGCTTTTGAAGTGTTTGGCTTCCTAATTCCTCTTCGGTTCTCTTCATTCTCAGTGATGTTGAATACCAGCACACCGATTGCTGCTTCTGCCACAGCTGCAGGTGCTCTATTCAGAACACTAGGCTGGTCTTTGATAGACCTGGTTCTATAGCTTGGAAATAAAATGTTCTCCACGATCATGTAAGGTAACTGCACCTAAAATGGACCACTCCTCAAAATCGACCCCTATTTTTGAAGGGAACTGAACAGGGAGGACACCAAAAATGAAGTGCATGACAAGGACAAATGTAAGGTGAATTTTGAGTAGTCTGCAGCTCTATTAATAGGAGGTGGCAACCTTAGAAGTGGACAATTTTGGGTACACTTTCTATTGCTTTAACTTCTTCTCTAATGTCATTCTTCATGTGCATCAAATGCATTTTGGCATCACCCACATGACTCTTTTAGCACCTTACACCTTGCATCTTTGAAAATTTGTAATTAATTTACAATGTGTCCAAAAATTATGGAACCACTTGCATTTTGATTCATAGTCTTTTATCAATGTGCAATAATTGTTCAATTCTAGAGCATGTTGTCATGCCATAGCTTCTTTGTGTGATTTTAGGTAAAGTTACCTTATATTTCTTATATTTCTTACAAGTATAGTTTTTGTGAGAAACATGTAACATTCCCAAGGAGTTGGCTTGACACTCTTGGAATTGTAATCCAAATTCTTTTTTCTTCCACGATGCAATTGAGAGGTACCAATAGCTATAAGAAGACAAAGAGTCTTATGAGTTCTCACAACCACCAAAGAAGGTTATGAGGTGTGCAAATTTCAATGTTTGTAGAATTTTGTCAAAATATAGGAATTTGTACATATTTGATGTAGTATTATTTATGACTAAATTATTGTGTAGTGCAAAGGTAGATGCTCACATTTATATACATCTTTGCACCATTGTTTTGAATTAGCATATTTTTTTAATATTTTTAGTAAATTAACAATTGTTTGTGTGCAACTTTCAAAATTGTATCAATCTTGAAACCATAGGCTAAATAGTTACATTCCTTGTTTCTTTATAACCTTGCAAATCATTCTAGCATTTGTTTGTAGCATTAAAGTAGGAAGACCTTAAATTGACCAGGTTCTAAATGCATCTAGGTTTAAATGGGTAATTTATGGACCTCCTACCTTACAAGGTTAAGCAAAGAGTCTTAAAAAGGTCACTTTTGAATAATGATTGGAACAAGGTGTCCACTTACTTAAACCTTGTATTACTAGCAAGGACAAAAAATGTTATTTTGATAAGTGGAAAGCTCTACCAAGGCTAGAGAACAATTGTTTTTCATACAAGTTTTTTTAGACTCATTAGTCATGTTATGTAGGTGTGGGCACCAAAAACTAAATGAATGATGGTAGCAATATTTTTGGAGAATTGTTGATTCTAAAAATATGGATCACCATGTAGTGTAATGTGGCAATTTGTACTCCTTTCTCTTGATTTTAAATTAAGCCATAAAAATGATCTTTGAATTTGAGCCCACCTATTCGAATGAAGCTTATCAAGTCTAGTTTTTACTTCAATTTGAAAATTTCAAAAATCCCTAGAATTCTATATTTTATTTTAATTTTAATTATAACCATGATGTGCTAATTTTCTAATTTAAAAATGATATGATAAATTTTTTTGCACCATAATGATCTATGCTATGATGTACAATTATGAAAAAAATCATATTTTAAAGCATATATTGTATTTGATGTGAATTTTTTTACTTTTTATTCAAAAATACATAGTAATTTCAAATTTTCATAACAAAATCTTGAATTTTTTAGCCTTATAGAAGACATGTGAGTTAATTTCTAAAAAATAAAAAAATAAAAATTCTATCCATTTTTTAAATGGAAAAATGAAGCATCCAAAGTAGAGGACTTTGATGTTTGACCCCTCAATGTTTCAAGGTTAAAGCTTGAATCTTTGTCACATCTACCACGTGCTATATAAAACATTTGTCAAAATTAGTTTTTTATGGATCATTTTAAATATAATTTGGATCAACCAATGAAAATTTCAAATCATAAATTTATATATAAAATTTGTAATAGTCTTAGGCTACCTAAGAGGAGTCACTTTTAGATAAGATTGCAAATAGATTTATGTCAACTTACCTAACACCAATAGGAATGCTTATGACTTGGACAATGAGTAAAGTTTTTTTTAGGATAACGATTTGTCCAACTACATTCATCCAAAGTAATGCTTGAATCCTTAGAAAAGACAACCTCAGTCATTAAAGGTAAGTAACATATGTGTGCAAAGACACAAGGAAAAATATGCAAAATTTTATAGAATTCTGTGTAAAAGTTGAAGAAGCATTTCACGGTAGGCTCATCAGACATATAATGTCATCTGAAAATTCAGATGTTGAGGAGCAGGTCGCACCTCTTTCATGCCCAAGTAATATCACTGCCTGAATGGAGCGGGTAAAGAGGCTACTTTATACGCAGTTGATTTCAGTCTAGCAAACCGTATGGTTCTTCAGTCATTATTCATTGTGGAGCCCTAATTCTCCAAGCTCTCCATGCAAGATAGCCCCCCAATCCTAGTTTGCTATCCATAACGAACTTCAAGAACCAGCGGTTGTATTCATCATCATCGAATTGAGTGCAGGGGTAGTGATACAGAGCATACAATATGATAGATGAGCAGACATCGGTCACAAAAGTAACCTTTTGCAAAATTAATCGCTGCGGTATCCGCTTGTGTAACCTTTCATTCCATACGTGCAACAAATTACGATAAGAGCATTCCCAAGTCATTCACGAACAAAGCAGACTTCAGTAACTTCACTCAAATTTCGAAAGAAGTCAATTTACTTCGTGTCACAGACTGACCATGAAAAGATACGAAAATTGATGCAAATTTCAAGTTTTAAGAAAAATAAATTCTCAAAGATCTAACCTCTCATGCAATGACACTGCAAGAGTGTTCAATCCCTGTCCGATGATCGGAAAACTCCAAAAGCCGTCACCGCCCCCGCCAGGGCGATGAGGGCCAACACAGGAGTGGGTACTAGAAGCGGAAGACCAGCACTCTGCAACAAAATCAGAACAATCGTGCTAATTAGCATCTGCATCATGATCTGGAGCTAGGTTTGGTAAGAGGAATTATATGTTTGAATTGAACTAGGATTGGTTTGAAAAGCGCACCGCAAGTACTCCCTTCCCGGTAGAGACCTCAACGCCAATTACAGCAGCAAAACCTAGCATGGCAAGGCGTCCAATCCAGGTGTCCAATCTCCTTCTATTTCCACCCTCTGTGGTTTGCTCACACCGAATCCTTACGGTATGCACCCGCCGTGCTTGTTTACGCGAAGCTAATGAAGATGATTTCCATGATACTGCAATGTGCCAACCTTCGAATGATCAAGTAGACAAATAGGCAATGGCTTATAACCATCAAGCGCCAGTGGAGTTCCTTCTGGAATTTCCAATGCATAAAACTAGAAATCTCGTAGTCCTCAATGACAATTCCAACCAATCTTTAAGAATTAGGCCCCTACTTATCATCTACTCATCAACAACAATTGTCAGATTAAAGAAGTATGAGAATTCAAATGAGAAATCCTGCTTTTCAAAAGGTCATTCCCTAAAGCATTAGTAAACAACATTGGACAAAAACCTCATGACGCTTTGTCCAAATCTCTTTATGAATTCATGTAGTTTTATCCAATCATAATTTTCAACATGAAAAATGCGTGAAAATCATAATTCCACATGTGTAAACAAGAAACATATAATTCAAGCTTGAATCCGACATTTTAATTTAAGAGAATTACAGATTGAAAGGGGAACCAATTTTTGATAGTCTACTTTGAATTGATGATTTGGTCAATGTGCGTGTATGTTTCAACATTAGCTACAATTCGATGTTCACTCTTATGTCAAACGAAATTTCTCAAAATGTCAAATTAAGGAGTTGTAATGACACTCAAATTTCATGAAAACACGCTGACGATTAAGTAAAACCTAAAACGCAACCTTCGTGTCCCCTTGCTGACACACAATCCAATAACGCAAAGCGAACTCTGGAAATATATCAATAAGAAGCGCCTTGGCTGCTCAGGGTTCATTCGCACGCATCAAATGCAAAAATCCTTCGTGGAAGGGAAAGGAATGTATAGTCACCTAATTCACTGCTACCGAAAATTTGACAGGAAGCACTGGACGCCAGGCAAGCTTCTCCCTGATGCAATCTTCCGCTAGTAGAAGCGACTGAATCTACCGCGCTATAACTGGAATTCACATGCCGCTGTGCAACAGGTCCTGTTCAACCAAATAGAGCGCAATGTCAAGAAATAGCTACAAAAATAAAAAAGAATCAAAGAATCTCTAAAAACAAGGGTAAAATCTAGTGCAATGCTCCTCCTCTTCGTCTCCTTGAATTCAGAAACAGAATTCTAGTGTCTTAGTCAATTCACGTCATATCGGGCTCGTTTTTCGCCGGCTGGTGATGAGGAAAACGGAGCAATGAAAGAGATTACCGAGAGTAGCGCGTCTGAGGTGTGAAGAAGTCCCGGAGACGGAGGATAGCAGCAACGCCATGGCGATGGTGAGAGGCGGGGTGCAGCTGGGATTGTTAAAGCTCTGGCGCTAGCTCGCCTTGTTGGCCGCGGGCCTCTGAAGCAGCTGGATGGATGAAATGCATCCAGTTCTTCAGTTCATTCGTTCAGTTAGTGACATGCAGTTCTTCATTCGTCATGTCATCTGGTTCGACTCAATAATAAATCCTCCCTAACTCACTCCCTGTAAATCTCATGTTCTGCTAAGAGCACCACTACCCGTCCTCCAAAACGGATGGCCTCTTAAGAGAGGCCTCTAAAATCCGCCCCACCCGTCCTCCAAAACAGATGACCTCTTAAGAAGCACCTCTTAGAAATGAACTTTGGCCTCCATATGAGGGTGGTTTTGGAGGCCTCAACTCGGCCTCTAAAACAAGAAAAGACAAGTCCTGAGTTGTTCTCCACGATTCTAGCAAGTGGTTCATGCCGAGTTGTCGTACTCTGGTTGGAAGTCATACGGCCTCTTAAGAGACCATAGGTGGGGCAAGCCTGGTAGCTGGCTGCCAAATCCAACCGAGCCCAAGGTAGAGGCCACCTGCATTTTGCAGGATGGGTGGCCTTGCTCTAAGTATGAATTCTCTGCCATGCTGTGTGGTATTAGGGGTAGTCACACCTTCTTCACCACCGTTGCAGAGAATGTTTTCTCGTTGGTAGTTTGTGGGAGGCAAAGCTTCTATTAGGGGTAGTCACACCTTCTCAGAAGACCAAAAATTCTTCAAGAATGCGAAGTTGGTGAGAGAAAGATGGAGTCAATGGGCTGGTGTTGCGCATGAAGAAGGTGTAACACCCATTTTTGACGTGCAAAGGATCGAGAACGAAAAACCAGAGAATGAGTTACATGCTTGAGCCACGCAATGGTCGCTTGAGGAGCCATGATGACGGGGCAGTAAGAAATGATGATGAAATCTATGCAGGAGGGTGAATTTTCGAAGTTGGAAGATGAAAAAATAACCGGGAAAACTTCCAGATGCCGAATTCTTCAGGGTCGGAGGTGAAGAACAAGACTGGCAGATTAACGAAGAATGGTTGCTTCGAAAGTCACGGGCGCCCAACTAGAAACAGCCATGCGAAACTTCTCCGTTATTTGGACTCGGAATGGAGAAGGTGTGACTACCCCTATATCTCCTTTGGGTGCCCGAAATGCCTTAGTGAGCAAGGGGACCTTGGGGGTGACTTTCCAAGCCTTGCAAAAGTCTAGGAAGGAAAAAATGAGAAATTCCCAAGCAAATAGGGTACAATAGAGCTTTGAATTAGAAAAATATGGTAGAGTATCTTACGTGCTTGGAAAGCTCTTGAGTAGACACTTCTAACCATTCAAAAAATGCATGATGTGGACTAGTTGACTAGAAGTTATGGTCGTTCAAACTAGAGGATTTTTTTTTTAAATAATAGAGGCTTGCATGCCCTCACACTAGTGGCACATTTATGGAGGGGTTAGTTTAGACAAGTTGGAATCATTTGACAGCAGCGACAAATTGCCAGAAAAAAAAGCATTGATTCAAAGTTGGTAGTATTCTATTGGTGCCAAGATACAAAAAGGCTAGAGATGAGGGGTTTCCAATTAATCCTTCAAAGAAATATGATATGTAGCATATCATTGAAAAACTAAGAATATAAAGAAGTTGGATTGACAAGCACTACAAAGTTTTAAGCTATAAGCCCAAAGTTATGGCCAAGAAAAAGAATGGTGATGAAGACATGACACTGCTTCTAGTGAACCCAAAATCTTTGAAGGGCCATAAATTTGTGAGAATTTGTCCAAATGAGACAAATGAGCAATCCATTAGCATTTACTTGTAGCATACATATCCAAAATGTGCTTACATGTAGAATTTAAAGCTTTGGTTGCATAGTTATGTTGTTTAGAAGTTCAAGAGTCCAAACAGGATTGTAATTTGATGATTTCAGTTGGAAATCCAAAACGTACTTTAATTTTGGAAGTTCCTTTGATTCATAAGAAAGGGTCTACTGAATCCCATAGAGAGTATTATAGAAAGGATTGGTCTTCCTTCTTACTCACTCTTAGAGCTTTGATTTGTTCTGGTGACTCAAGGTTGGTAAAGCAATCTCACCACTAGTTTCCAAGGCACCATGAAATACTTATATGTGTGTCTCATGGCAGTGGCTGAATGGAGTTTGTTCCTTGTTAGGCTATAATTCTCAATATTTTCTAAGTTGTGTATTTTGATTATTAACAATGTGAAAGTAGTAAATACATAACGAGCTTAATATGGAGTGGAATGACATTCAAGGGCAAAGAGCATCGGTGGAAAATAGTGCCTCCACTGAGTGCTTGAACATTAATGGAAGTTCCATTCTATGTCACCAAGTGGCATACTAGATGGCATGTGTGAAATACATACTAATAGTCCTGGGACTAAGACTTAGTAGTATAAGTTGAAAATAAGAGACAATGTTGTAGGTGCATGGCATGTGTAGTACTAGCCAATTGTGACCTAAGTGGTACTAAAATTGAAGTGTGGTGAGTCCATTAAGTTGTGAAGGGCTTTTAGAGGTTGTTTGAAACTATAACTAAAGTGTTACTAAGGTCACAACACTTATTCTTTGAGAATTCAAAGTGCCATTTCTTGTCTTTTGAAGGTTAAGAGAATTGTTCCAAATAACAAAAAGGAATGTTACACCTTCAAGTAGAATGGCTCGCCATTGGCTCCTCTTTTCTTTTGCCAATTTTTCCAACTTCATAGAATTCCATTTCTTAGAGAAGGTGTGACTATCTTTATTGGTTCCATTAAAAATCACCACCTGATTTCTAGTGAGCATCTTCTAAATTTTTCTATATTTTCTATATTTTCAATAAATTTGGATCAAGTTGGGTGAAATCATCATATCAGGATATTTCATATTGAAAAAGACAAACATTGATAAATTTTTGTAAATTTTCTTTTCTTTGATGTCAAATGTAAGGTTAAGTATGTAATTATAACCATAAAATATGTACCTCAAGTTTCAATTTATCATTTTTTTCCTTGATCATCACTATAATTTATGTTATTTCAACTTCTCATAATTTCTATATTCAATTTTTTGGTTGTAATTTACAATTTATTTGTTATATATTAGACCTATGTTTTGAAGATACTCCACATTATTTTAGACAACAATAAATGCCCTTGCATTTAATTTCTACCTTAGTAACATTATTTAATAAGGTGCAATATTCTCCTCAATAAAAGAATATAAATAGGATTTTTTTCTAGTTTTTGAATGTTATGACAATACTATCACGAAGGAAGGCTTACTTTCAAAGATTTCAATATTACATAGGTTGAATGATAAGTTATACAGACAAAAAATTGCTTGGAAATACTCTATTCATCATTTAGAATATGAATTTAGGAGCCTTTAGGATTTAAAGTTAGATGATCAATTTGTGCCACTAAGAGTGATCTTTGAAATATAATCTATTTACTTTTTACTACTTAAAGATGTCTCAATTCTAAATGCTAGTTAAGAATATTTTAATCCTCATAAGATAAGTTTATACTCCCTTGGTGTATGTGTACCTTTGGGAATTAACCTGTTAGAATCCTTTAAAAAATAGGAGAATGTAGATTTAGAGTTGTATAGGCAAAAGAAGTTATAGACTAAAAATAATCCAACTTTATCTATTTCCCAAATAAAAGTAATCTTTTTTAGCCAAAATTTTTCCATTTCTATTAAAAATGTGGACAAAGTCACCAAATTTGAATTTGAAAAAGTGCATGAATATGATAGAAAAGTATTTTTTTGTCCTAAAGATGAACGAATGTAGAAATACAATGCTTTATCAAATTTTAAGTGGTCACCATCCTCTCACTTTCTCAAAAGTAATAAAAAAAGCCCTAATGATTATACTAGTCACATCATAAGAGAATAAAAAAAATTTGCTTTATCAACATATTTGGATGTATTTCATCCATTTGATGTAGCTCCTATAGGAAGCTCGTGAAATCATTTGTCGTGATCCACCAAGTAGAAGGCAAGACTTTTGAAGGTGAAAGAATGTGTTCCTAGAATCAACACAAATTGGAACTACGCATCTTTACAACTATGAAATGTAAATTATTTTGATTGAATCTTATTGGTAAGTGAAAGATGATTCAGTATGCATTATTTGGACATTGTATGTATGAGCTATGAATATTTGGTTTGTAAGTATACTAGCAATAGACTCTTCTAGGCTCTCGTGTTTTGATTGTACACATCTTGTATCATCAATATCTAAGTTTTTGTAGCATATTTTGGTCCAAATGTAGGTGTTGCATTTGGGGCAGTGATGATTATAGATGGATATTCTTTAATCCTAGAAGGAAGTCACAAACATTAAGTATTCAATAGATGACAAAGAATCCTTCAATGTAGGATAGAAATGTAGATGTTCATCCTTGAAATTTCCTATGAAAAAGGAAGGTCTTGCATAATAGTTTGACCTCCAATAAATGCTCTTGGATTTATTTTTTTCCAAAGGAAATGATTCACACTATACCAAAAAGATTGATTTTCATGATGACCAGCCTCACATTTTAGAGTTAACCCCACCAAAAGGATGTTGAGGCCTGCAAGTGGCTAATGGATGATTTTTACTTTCACCATAGACATGAAAAATGCACCTATCAAGTCCAGAAATCCAATCATTTCTTACAAAATACCTATTGCTCTTGTCCTTTCAAATCTAATGTAATGTTTGTTAAAAAATATGGGACATCCATGGACTAAAAGCAACCAACGTTCTGGAATTTTTTTTGAGTTTTATCGACTATTTTCCTTCAATTCCCAATTTGGACTAGTTTTTCAAAATAACAAGTTTTTTTTTTCCTATTTCTTACTCCAAATAAAAAAATTTATAGATTTTTTGACCGAGATTTTACCAACATTTTCAAATTACTACCGAATTTTTTTCCCAATTCCACCGGCTAACTTTGAACTAACTGCCTGTTCTTCCCCAACACAGGAAGTGACTCATATCTGAATAGCGTAACAAGTGTCTCTAAAAGTAACGAAAATCACTGGAATTAATGTGGACCACAGATAACGCCCTCTGGCAAAAAGTGAAGTAGTGAACCCTCTGGAAATCCAATTCTCCAATTCTGACCACCAGTGCCGCTTCGCCAACATCCCACCCCCCGGCGACCAGCCTTTTGCCGTGGTTTGGGATTGCGGGGGTTCCGTCGCTGGGAGTGTTGTCGAAGCTTTTGCGATGGCGGCGTGCGTAGCAGCGTGTGCTGCGAAGGGGATTGCTGCTACAGCTCTAGGGCAGCACACGAGAGGAAATGGCCAATTCCTTTCAGGTCGCTGCATTCCTCAGTCGGGGGTTAATAATAAGGTGGCGGTCCTGGCTCGAGGCCAGCAGGGCCTGGTTTGGAGGAGGAAGGCGGTGAGGCGAATTAGTAGTGTGGGAGGAGGAGGAGGGAGGCGGTGCATTGGTGTGAGTCGAGCGCAGGTTGATTTAGAGCCCGAGGTGGCGAGTGCCGAGTTTGAGAAAGATGAGGAGGGGGAGAGGTTGTGGCCTGAGAGGGAGAAATCTAATAGTAATGGAACTGTTCTTGTTGGAGTTGATGATGAGGTGGCCACCGCTGTTGATGAGAGCGTTGTTTTGAAGGCGGCTTCGAACGGGGCGGCGAAAGCGAGTAACGGTGCGGTCAAGGAAGCTGCGAATGGGAGCGTGTCGGCGAATGGCGGTGCTTACAGCAATGGAGCAGCTAATGGTGGAGCAGCTAATGGTTCCCTTACCAATGGTGCTGCTCGGGCCGCTGCGAATGCGGTGAGAGAGGCGGAAGTTATCTCTAAGGTGGAATCAATCGAGCAAGAGGATCCATGGTTCAAGAAAGCGAGATCTCAGGTGTGTTAAATTTCTTGATTTCTTGATTGTAGTTTTTGATTTTTTTTTTCTTGATTACATTGTTTAATTTCCTTTACTCGAATAGCATGTTAATTAATGCAATGGCGAGTGTTTGTGAATTGTGGCGTTTCACTTGCGCTCTCAGGCCACAATTCTCAAACGTTGTGGCAAGTGAGCGCAAGTGAAATGCAAGTTTGTTTCTTTCTTGAATGTGCTGAATTGAGACTTCTCTCTACTAGAACAGGATGGAGATTGACCTTCCATTTTGAGTACCTTTCCATCACGAACTCGCTAGTCTTAACGATTTGGAGTGACTCATTCTACGCTCGTTGCAACAATCGAGTAGCATTTTGAAGAAATGGCGAGCTTTTGTAAGTTAGGGCATACATATAACTTTAATTATCCTCTGTGAGCGTACGTTGGCCGAAGGAGTTGTGAGACCTAGCATTTTGGTGATTAGAACTCTCTTCCTGACGGAGGATGTCTATCAGTTCAATTCTTTTGCTTCCAGAGATTTTCGATTATGCTTCTGCGGAATAATCAGCTAATGTGACAATTCCAGTGAGAACTGCGGCCGATCAGTTTTTCAGTTTATCTTCAGACGCGTACACCTATTCTTCTTTTCCCTCCATTGACGAGCTTGTTGACACTTTCGTCTTTCGTTTTTTCGATTTTCGCAGAGGTGGCTCCAGAAATTTGATTTCGAGGCTACCCATTCTGGCGAATTCTGCATAGCATTTTATTATTTTGGTAGCTATAAATAATACAATGATTGGGGGGTTTTCAACAAATTTTCATCAAACTTGCTATAAAATCTAGCTAAATAACCGCATTTCCGTTCTTCAATTTCCTACACAGTAGGTAGACCAAAATGTTTGTTGAAATCTAGCGATACTCAGCCCAACTAAGAATGGCTGACGTTGTTGAAGTGACGAATGAGGAATTCTGCAGTTTTCTTTTAATTTTTTAATTTCGTTTTATATCTTTTTACTTCTCCTTGTGCTACGATAAGGAGAAATTCTGCAATCTTCTTGTTAAGCATAAGCTATCACTGCTGCTTGATTTATCCGTTTCTCTTTTCTAGTGGTTGAGGCTTCTTCATCACTTTGGGTTCTACGAAATCTATGCTGCTCTTGTTTGAACTTGTTAGACTGTCGTAGAGCATGACTATGAGATTTCCTCGATCCTTTCATATTTCACTCGAAACAGATTAAGTTTTATTAAGCAAATGCTTTTATATAGCTGGCTTTGTTGGTGGACTTATTATAAGAATTTCGTAGGCGTCTTTAATTCGCAAACAACTGTTGAGTATTATGTTCTTTTGTGAAGTCAATCCAGCACACTCGTCTAGTACGAGTTTTTCTTTTTCTGTTGGAGTTGGTAGATTCTGATGAGATTCGGTGTTCTTTACACTGTGAACGACTTGATGGGCTTTGGAATGGTCCGTTACTTGCAGCATTTTCTTGTGATGTAAGTGATGAGCATGTGGCGTTTATGTTATAAACAGGTGTCTGTCGCTCCTGGAGGACGGTGGAACAAGTTTAAAACATATTCTACGATACAACGCTCTTTGGAAATCTGGGCATTCGTATTTACATTCGTCTTCAAGTGGTGGCTCAACAATCAAAAATTTATGTACAAAGGTACTGTATTTTATTTGCCTTCTTTTCTGTCTTTGGTTTGAGGTATTCTCCTCTTCTTTGTAATAGTTTGTTTAAATCGTTTGTGCAATATGGGTTTGGCTTAAAAAAGGAGACCCCCACCCCACCCCACCCCACCTCGAAAGGGTTTAATCGATGAGAAGAATGGAAGGGTAGGAGTGAATTGACAGTAACTATTTAAATATTCGATTCGTTTTGTGATGATCAGGCGGAGTGACAGAATTGAAGAAACGCGAGAAACGAAAGTCTCTGGCTAAATGGCTAAAGGAGGGTTTATTGCGACTTGGCCCGACTTTTATCAAAATTGGTCAGCAATTTTCGACACGAGTGGATATTCTCGCCAAGGAGTATGTTGACGAACTAGCCGAGCTGCAGGTCAGTTGTCTCGAACGATCTCGTGGGATCGTAGAATGTCTTGTCATTGGATCTGTGTTGCATTGGATGAGGATCATATTTTTTGTATGTCAACTGACAATGTTATACTGTAATCGTAGGATCAAGTCCCTCCCTTTGATTCGGAGACTGCTGTAAAAATCGTGGAAGAAGAGTTAGGCAGGCCTGTTGATTTGATTTTTGATCGATTTGATCGTGATCCTATAGCAGCTGCTAGTCTTGGTACGTCATTTCCTACCTTCAAATTCTATATTTTGTCTCTTTCGGAATAGTGCTAGCAGAAGCTAATATTGGGTGTTTGAACTCAGGTCAAGTGCATCGGGCTAAGCTTCGTGGCAAGGAAGTCATTGTCAAAGTTCAACGTCCAGGCCTGAAGGCTCTTTTTGACATCGACCTCAAGAATCTGCGGGTTAGTTCATCTCAGTCTTTCATTATTGCTTTCTTCATCCTCGTTGCTCACGCACAATGAGTGGTTTGGGGAACTTTCAATTTTCTACGAAGCTTTTTGAATTCAATTTCTTGAAGAAGAGCACTGCAGATTGCTGTAATAAATTTCATTCTTTACGTTTTTTTGAAAGTGCCAAGTACAAGTGGTCAATGCTTGAAGCCATATATTTAGCTAGGCCCTTAGAACAGCAAACTGTTTAGTCTTGGTCTTATTGCTTTTAGCTTCATGACAGGCCCTTGTTTATGTAATTCGTTCCGTAATTGTTCATCTTGAGTCGACATGAAGTGGTAGTCATGTTGGATCTCTGAATTTTGAATATCGACCCTTTACCGAGTTTTATTTGATTTTGACGTATTTTACGTTCCAGGTCATAGCTGAGAACTTGCAGAAGGTGGATCCTAAGTCTGATGGAGCTAAGAGAGATTGGGTTGCAATATATGACGAGTGTGCAAGTGTGCTCTATGAGGTTTGTAGCTCCACTTTTATAATGCTAAGGATCCAATCTCTTTGGGTTGAAAGTAAGTTCCTGAAGTTCTGAATCTTTATTAGAAAAAAATTCTCAAAAACCACCATGAGTTCGTGGATGTTGCACCGAGATAAACTCATTGCTCTCATTGTGTTACACTGTAGGAAATCGACTACACTAAAGAAGCGTCCAATGCAGAGAAGTTCGCATTTAATTTTAGGGATTTGCCGTACATCAAAGTTCCTAGCATCATTCGGGAGTTCAGCACGGCTCAGGTTTGTATCTTCCGTCTGTTACAAATTGTTCTTGGTTAAGTAGATAGTTGTATTGAAATTTAAATGTTGTTGTAACTATCCTGGAAGGCTATACTTGCAAATCTTAGGTGCGCTTATCAAGGTCTTGTATGAGGCAGGTTCTAACTATGGAGTACGTACCGGGAATAAAAATTAATCGGATAGCTGCTTTGGACGAGCTTGGAGTTGATCGGAAAAGGTATCTCCATCTTGACCAGAAAACCATTTTAGGAAATTGGACAATTCTTGTGTTTTGTCAGTATTACAGAGGCTTCATGAGAACAGCTATTACAGTCAGTCATAAACTCTGGTGACTCTACGAAACCTTGTACCAATTTATGGCTCGTCCTTCTCGCTCGCTGGTGTGGTATTTGTGACTTTGGAAAGGGTAGTCCCTTGCTAATCTACAAAGTTGTATTGCAGACTGGCTAGGTATGCTGTGGAGTCGTATTTGGAGCAGATTTTGCGGCATGGCTTCTTTCATGCAGATCCCGTATGTATTCCTATATCCTCCAGCCGATTGCCCGCTACTGATTAGGGGTTTTACAGTGGTAGGCTTTTGTGAAATCATCTAATCGATTGAAACTTTAGATTTCTATAATAGTAGTTGAGAAGGTGGGATGATTGGAAGAGACTGTTTAGACTGCAGTTAGAGCTTTCGAACATGCATTCAATAAACTACAACTCTACTCACGGATTGTGAAGTGTTTTTATCTCCTACTGAACGTTTGAATAATTTTTCTGCTTCTGCAGCACCCAGGGAACATAGCAGTGGATGACGCCAATGGCGGGCGATTAATTTTCTATGATTTCGGAATGATGGGCAGGTAACATATCTGATTGTATATGCATGCTTTATAGTAAGAACTAATTTCTTTTCTGAATTCCACATTTGATATGAGAGAATTTTTTTCAATCTGGTCGAATTGTTTGCACTTTCACGTTGTAAACCGCTTATGTTTTAAATGATGATCGATTTAGGTTAATGACTTCCGCTTCTGATTCATTTACATTCAATTGCTGCAGCATTAATCCGAATATAAGGGAAGGGCTTCTCGAGGTTTTCTACGGTGTGTATGAAAAAGACCCTGATAAGGTAATTAATATTTCTGTTAGGACGTCTCCCTCTTCTGTTGGGCTCGTGAATAATTAGCATGCTGTTTTATTTATGAATTCTTTTTGGTTACACTGTCTTGGTTTCGTCGTGCTTTCATCGCCATTCTGCTTCCAAGATGTTTTTATTATAGTTGATTTTCCCATTCTGTGAAGGGAATTAAGATGGTTTACGCTGGGTCTCTTCTCTTCGATTTCTGCAATTTGAATCTTGCTTTACAGATTATTAAAATGATTTCAGTTTTAGGTAGTATCGAAGAGCTGGCCGTCTTATCAGCAGAGATGTTTTTTTACTTTTTGTAGGTCCTTCAAGCTATGGTTCAGATGGGGGTGTTAGTGCCATCAAGCGATTTGACTGCTGTTCGGCGAACAGCACAGTATTTCTTGAACACGTGATGATCGATGCCCTTCTTGAATATTTTGTTTTAAGGAGTTTCGTGTATTCTTTACTCTTGCCAATGTGGCTTTATTTCAACATAACATTCGAGAGCAGTGGGGAGGCTACACCCTAGGCTGTTCACTATAATGAATCTTCATATTTGTTGTCAGTATCCTAATCAATGGAAGGCTGTAGAATTGAATTGAAAATCTCTACTTTTGATCGAGTTATACCATCTACATTGTTTACGGTTAGAGGGCTCTTGGCATGGGTTTTAAGAACGTCATGATTGCATGAGTCTTATTTACAATTTTAATAAATATTTTGCTTTTGCGATCAGCTTTGAGGAGAGATTGGCAGCTCAGCGAGCTGAAAGAGAGCAGATGGAAGCTGAAGAAAAGAAGTTGGGTTTCAAAAAACAACTTTCAAAGGAGGAGAAAGCTGAAAAGAAAAAAATGCGTCTAGCAGCAATTGGTAAGCTTAGATTTTTGCATGCTAGAAAATGTGATTAGCGGTTTGCGATATTTTAATTTCTTGGGAAGTGGCGAGGTACCTGGGATATGTTTATTCGCTTTCTTCTGTCTGTTCCATAATGTACATGCTGAACGCACAGAACCAATCGTATATCTTGTGACATTTATATCTTTTGAATTATTGCACTTCATCGGTGGTGAGATCTGAAAAATATCAGAAAATTAATTTGTTTCTGCAAATTCTGTCTGTTGCTATGCGCTTGCAGGAGAGGATCTGTTGTCTATCGGAGCAGATCAACCTTTCAGATTTCCTGCTACTTTCACTTTTGTCGTGCGAGCCTTCTCAGGTACACCAATATTCTCAGAAGGCCAAAATATGTTCTTGCTCTGTTGCTATTGATATGAAAAGGTATTTTCATCTTCCATCTATGTGCTGACTCTTTCGTATTTTCGTGGATCACAGTGCTAGATGGAATTGGAAAAGGTTTAGACCCTCGATTTGACATTTCAGAAATTGCAAAACCGTAAGTAAAATCGTCCGCGTTTTGTTTGTTTTCTACTATCCGTCGGATTGCATCTTTTTTACTCTAATTCCCACAGTTTTGATGGAGTATTTGTATTCATGTTTGTTTCTGTCTAGATGTATACCGTAGTACATGTTACTTCACCTGTCTACCGTAGTAGTTCAATATTCAAGTGCTCATCAGAGACTTTCATCTGCAGATATGCATTGGAGCTTCTTAGATTCCGGGAGGCCGGTTTGGAAGTTGTGTTCAAGGTAAACCAACTGCTTAAGAATATAATGATGTATTTCAGAATCAGCAATAGGCTTGATAATGTTCAAGTTGTAGACTTCATGCCCTGGATATGCGTAGCGTGCATTTAACTGTATCTGATCTAGGGGTTTGGGGGCTTATGACTGTGAAGGATTTTAGAAAACGATGGAACAGGCAAGCACAGGCATTCAACAATGTTTTCAGACAAGCTAACCGTGTTGAGAAGATATCCAGCATGATACAGCGTCTTGTAAGCAACACATTTGCATTTGGGAAGCAGTTTCAAAGATTGTTTTCTAGATTATTTTCCTCTCGATAGGTTTCTTTTGTTATACGAGTATGTGAATATTGCTGTTTTCTTATGGCAGGAGCAAGGTGATTTGAAATTGAGAGTGCGTGTTTTGGAGTCCGAAAGAGCATTCAAACGTGTTGCTACAATGCAGCAAACTATTGGTCAGGTGAGTGATCAGAATAAGTTTTGAAATTGTGCATCAAAGTTACTGCCGTCTGATGAAGATATCGGTTTTGTATCAACTCATTACAGTAGAAGGATTCATGTCTTATTCCACAACGTTGACCGCCATCGGACTGCATATTGTCTATGCATTAGATTCTCCGTAACATGTTATTGGTATAGAGAAAACCTTGGTATCTGAGTTGAGCTTTTGGGATGATGTGGTGGTACTGTCATCAGTACTAACCGTTTCGGTTTGCAATTTATGTAGGCTATTCTTGCCGCAACATGCTTACAACTTGCCACTATGCTCCATCTCAGCACAGTCGCGGTTAGTTGACTTAGTTCTTTCGGATTCAATGTTCACGCTGGATATCGTGCTATGCACTTTTGCTCTATTTTTTTGCTGTTCGGGGTTGACGAGTAGAGCTGCAGATCACTAAAGTGTTAACTGCTTGGTGTTCATTCAACAGATGCCAGCAACTGCAGCATTCACATGTAGTGCCCTATTTGGTCTCCAGACTCTCATTGGAATTATGAAGGTGAAGAAGCTGGATAAGCAAGAAAAGCTCATTACAGGACAGGCTTAATTCGTCCAAAACTTGATCTTGTATTCTATCCTTGAAAACTACCGACCAAAATCAGGTCCGAGTCTGTTATTTAATCGCAGACAGAGCCAGTGATGTTACCGTTTCTCAAAAGTAGCAAAATTGCTATAACCTTGAACTTTTGATAGGCATTCGACAGAATATTCTATATTCAATAATTTTGTAGCAGCTTCATATATTTTTACTTTTGGGGCTCATTTCGACCTCAAGTTCTACACTTTTGTCGAATTTCTCTATGTTCTTTTGGAGCCATTTGACTAAATTACTTGCGGAGGGCTTTTCGCTGAATGACTCCAATAGGATAGAGACCACCGCGGACATATCTTTAAAGAGGAAGATAAGATTCCAATCTCAAGGCTTCCATGTTTGTAAAGATGAGGTTTGCAAAGCCGGATTGGTGGGCTACTTGAGGAGCTAGATGCTGAAGAGATAGAATTAGTAGATAGAAAGTACCCATTGCCTAAAGATAATAGGAGCATATCTTTATTTTGTGGGTTGACAAAAGGTATGGAGTTGTTTATGGACACCTAGAATAAGCCTTAACCCTTAAATGCCGTGGTGGATATTTTTTGTCCGATGAATGACAAGGAATTCTCTTGTGTAGGATAGAAATGCAACTATTCATCTTCGGAATTAAGGGTGGAAAGGAGAAATCTTCTACAGTAGTTTGACTCCCAATGATTATTTTTGATGTTTTTAAACTAGATGTCACATGGTTTCAAAAGGGCTGATTTCCATGGTCACCAACCCAGCGTTTAAGGATTAAACTAAAGCACATGGGATCCAATGTTGACATGTGAGTTTTCATGAATGTGTCATATTGGTGGGTTGGGTTTTTGCAATGGCCAAAAAAACATGTGTGATACAAGCTCAAGGTCATATTGCTGCTTATAGGTGTTTTTGTGTACACTTTTGTGTTAGTCTATTGTCCATAGTAGGTGCATTTATGCACTTGGTTTCACAAATCTGTATTATATTCATACAAGTTTAGGAAAGTACAAAATCAATTTTGTTGGTTTTTTTAACCATTTTTTAACAAATTCACATCATTTTATTTTGTACCCACCCTTGAGATCTACAAATCTTGAATAAGTGCCACATTTAGGTTCTTCTACCTTATAATTCCTTCACTATGGACAAAGACTTCAAGTAACCGAACCTATTTTTGGTACTTTAAGAAATTTACCTTTTTCTATTATCAAGAGTTGGATTGGATTGGATTAATGAGTGTTGATTAGCCTTTTGGAAGAAAACTAAGTGGGAACAAATTATCTTAAAATTACTTTATTTTGAATTTTCTATAAATATTTGAAGTGAAAGGGTAATAGATACCTATTAATATTCCTAGACATGTACTAAAATCATTCATTTATAAGTAGGAATCCAAGGGATGAGAGTTCATCAATATCTCAAAAGGTAAATGAACTTCATTGGAATTGGGTTAAGAACAAGGTTGGTTTGGGGTCAAAAAACAAAACTCGAGAATGGGGTGTTTTACCCTAGAGGTATTGAAACAATTAGAAAGACTACAAGCAAATACAAGAGGCTCTATCTTCATAGCTTTGGCTTGTTAATAATATTATTAATTAGTTGAGATTTCACCCCCTAGCTAAAGGTATAATTTCCCTTGATACCTAGGGGGAATTTATTTATAATTAGAGAGTTAAGATTGGATGGGACGAGGGTAATTGGAGAGTTAAATTGTCAATGGGGGACAGGTTTGGTTGGATAGCCAATCCCTAAGCACATGGCAAAGTTAACAAAGTGAAACAATATTGCACCCAGCAGCCATGTGGATAATGATTATTGGTCTTCTACATTTTGGAGCAAGCTGCCAAATTTTACAACAAATTTTTCACTTGATTTTGAGAAAATTGTAGTGTTGGAAGGCTCCTACTTTTTGAAGAATCAAAAGGGAACTTCCAAACTTGGTTAACAATGTTTTGTTGTTTGAGTCACATAACTATTCAAATTTCCTCATAGTAGTTTTTGTTGGTGCCTTGTCTAATCCAAAGTCAACTAAACAACAGTGAAAGCTAATCCAAGAAAGACAAAATAGTTGGGACATTCATTATATGGACAAAGATTTCTCTAGTAGTATATGCTTGATGTATGCATCTTCTAAATAAGAGAATACACTCTTAGTTAAAGCAACTTTGATTTATTCATTGCTTTAAAACTTTAGATGAAAGATTGTTGTATGAAAAGCTTAAACATTTTGTTATTTGACTCTAGTATTGAGACTATTATGAATATTGTACTAGAATGGTTATTTATTATAAAGGAATAATTGGTTAGTATGAAATTAGTAGAACCACTCTTGCACACTACAAATGCTACAACGTCATTATTACAACCAATGTTGAATAGTATGTCCTTGAGATAAATAATTTAGACCATATTAAATAACCATTTTAGCTTACCATTGCAAAGGGGTTTCAAAAATTGCCATTGCCATTGTTCCATTTTAGAATAGAATGCGCATGATCCAAGTATCCATCTAATACTATACTATTCCACGAGGCTACCATAAGGAAAGGAGCATAGTTAATCTCTCTAAAGAATTTAATTTTATTCTAAAATGAGGTTTTATCAACACAAAAATATAACATTTTATACAATTTTTTCTACCAACACAAATATTATATGTTGAAGAAATAATTTTCATTTTGAGAATAATCTCAATTTGGGGGCATCTAATTTACATCTAAATTTTTTCACAAAACATGCTCTAAAGCTTCTACTAGTGGCCAATTTTTTCCAAGAACTACATAAGTTTTCATTTCCATTTTGAGAATTTCGAGAAAAAATTGCAAGAATATAATAAAAACTAGTCATATTTCCGGTTTGTAAAAAAACAATTCAACTTCTAAATTAAATTCTTCTATGATCTATATAGAAGATTATGTTCACCTTACATGTGTCCAAAGTAGGTTTCTACTTTCTTACATTATAATACTGATAGTCAAAAAACCCTTAAGTAATTCTTTTAAATGATTTAGACTCCAATTCTAGCATCAAAACTCATTTGGGACTTATAAGAATATTCCAAATTGCAAAAGTGAACATTTGATCAAAGATTGTTTTAATTTATAATATGATTTTCAAAAATGTAAAAAAAAAATTTACAATGTGTAGAATAGCTCTTTGTACCTTGATTATGAACTTTTGGGCTCATCAAAGGTATAAAACAAAAATTGTGGTCAAATAACATGTCTAACAAAATAGGATAAGTGATATTTGCAACAACTTAACCCAAGAGTTTGTTCAATTCCCTTAAGGATTTCAAAAAAAGACAATATTATGACTCCACTCTCAAATCATTAGACTAATACTCCAAGTTGGTTACGACATGAGGGAAACTTAAATCCATAGCAAAGGTTTGACATCAAATCCTATAATATCCAACTACAAGTTGCCAAACCATAATAGCAAACAAGACAAGTACACATGCATTTATGATTGTAAACTTTGTTTTAACCAAGATTCATAAGCTAGTTTAGAAGAATTGTAGATTTCTATAGAAGTTATTCAGTAACTAATTCAATTGCTTGCTACACTATATATTGCCCAATTGAAGGGGATGAAGCTCTAGGAGGTGGAACAAAGGACCACACGTGGTATCGGACATATACAAAATGCCTACAAAATGACAACTTCACACTTAACAATTAATTCACCAATGGTGCTCCTTGAAAATGCCCCCCAAAATCTACCTTTCAATATTCCAAAACTACTTTGAAAATGGCTGTAAAACTCAAAGTTTCTAAAATGCTAGGAGTGCACCCAACTCTAGTTACAGCAAGAAATTGGATATTGAATTGTCATTTTTAGCCTCAATCTGGAACATTTTGTCCCACAAAGAGATCATTTGGGGACAAAGGTAGTAGTATAGTATATCTATGGATAGCCATATGAATAGTTTGAGCCATAGGTAGCAAACCTTGAGAAGTGTTGTCAAACCTTGGATGAATAGACTCTTATTTCACACTAGGTTGGAGTTACTTATCTCTCTAGCCGAAATCCATTGTGAAGACTTCCTGGTAAGGGTCATTACATACTCTAATATTGCAAGAGCCTGAAGAAAAGTGTGACTATTTTTGTACTAGGTAGGGACTTCTAGCTTTACACTTTCTTCAACTGCGGATAACAAACGAACTAACAAAAATTTGTAGTAACGGTAAGAAACACATTAGTGCAGCAATTCAAGCTAAGTACACCAAACTGAAGTATGGCTTCCACTAGCCGTCCAAAACTGGCATCTACAACTTACAAAACAGCAAATACATACACGGGATCTGCTGAGAAGTTTCATTTTAAAAAGAAGCTTCATCAGTAAAGAATCCCAAGCTCAACCACACAAGTTTTTCAGTTTAAGAAATAGATTGAAATGTTACCTTATCCAGCCTCTCCTCTGAATCACAATCGTTGCTGCAATAATCTATCCTTGGCAGACATGAAGATTTACCACGTCTGCAACTTGCAAACAATAGAAACTGGAGTCGTCTAACAATGTAAAATCTAGCTCAAAATGCAAAATCCCCTCCTAAAACAACCTCGTCTCCAGTTTCTTTGTTGAAGATGAATTTTCAAATGGCCTTGAGTTCACATAATTCTCTAAACCTAATCCTTCATTGCTGTTCAATTCATTCTCTGCAATGAAGGCACTGGACTGGTCATTCAGAATTTCGACTCGGCGGGCTACAATGGCCATGTTGCGAGGAGAGGTGGACGGGTCGAAGATTGGGACGAGAGCTGCAATTATTCGTGCATCTTTGGCAGAAACCAACTCGGCTTGCTCCTTGAGGTATAGAAGCCGATCTAACAAGATATAGGATTCAATTACTGGAGCCAAAACAGTCCTTAATGAATAGAATGGACCCACCAGATCCTGCACGCCAAGACAATAACGGGGTTCAATTCAAACTTTCGAAAAAGCTCCTCCTTCCATCACAGCACAGAACAGAACATGTGATTAAACCATGAATGCCCAGCTTCTCGCATCACAACACTCAAATTTGGAGCCACATAATGATAATTTCAATCAATACATAGAACTGGACCCTATCATAATTTAGTCATTCATCTACTTAACCTGTTCAATCACAAAAATTAATAAAAACGAGGTTACACATAAGAGGTTGAAAAAATCGATTTTCAAAAGTTACACAAATTTTGACTGTTCATAAAATCTATGAAGTGCTGTTTGATCATGATAGCATTTTCAGTTCTTTACAATGTAAAAAGTCAAGAATGAAATCAATTGACAAAAGATTTAAATTTGTTACGTCACGTTGGTATAATCTATAAGTTTAAACAGACGGGTTTCTAAAAACATGAGGAAAAAAAGTGAAAACGACCCTTAAAAATGAAAAAAAAAAAAAAAAAAAAGGTCAGATAAATAAGTGAAGATTCGCATGCCACTGCGAAGGTTGAACTGAAATCGAAGACATACTTGACACAAAAGTGTACTCGTCTCATACCTGAAAGGGTGCCACTTCTGTCCAGACGGATTCGAGTTCAAAGGCTGGAAGCGGGGGCAGATTAAAAAGTTCTAGTACAGGTCTCACATACTCTTCAAATCTAATTAACTGCTGTTGAAAAGCGCAGTCAGTCTGACTGATCAAATTTGAAGGGTTATTCTCCACCAGCTCAGAAGAGTTGACCTCAAAATCAACCACGCGAGGTGTCCCTTCACAGGCATCCCCATCTTGAGAAGATCCAGGGAGTTTCTCCAAGTTGCAAATGCTTGAGAATGTAGAGGTCCCTAGGGAAAGTTCCGTAAAACAGGTGGCAGGATCCATATCTAGCATGTTCTCTTCGGAGATAGGTAATGCCTCATTGCCTGTGCTGTCAATTAAGGGCTCCATTGCAGATTGTCGTGCTTTACGCCTCCGACGCGACTTACCTACACGACCCACGGATGGCCTACTATTGGCGAACTCTGGGTAATATCGGTCTAGAATCTGCCAGAAAACAAGATTTCAGAGTCTGAATGTTAATCGATACTGCCATCAGAGTTCCATCACTTCAAGAGGAGCAACCGGAACAATATGCCGGTATAGATGAAAAGGGATGAAAAGTCTAGAGACAAGTAATATCACTTCGAATTATCATTATTTGAGACAAATACGTATCACTTCAAATTACCATTCATTGAGAGGATACAGTGAATGGAGAAAACAGGCCCTGTATAACTTGCCAGAACACTATTAACCAATTCTAGCAAGGTCCTTTGCCTCCCATGAAATGCGACGGCCCACTGAATTTCGTTAAATTGGTGGAATCTTACGATTTGGGCACTTTTCAGGCCACGCGATCTGAAAAGAAAATCTATACCAGTTTTAGTTTTTAGGGATGAATGTCACAATTTCTAGCGCCCAGAATCGCGACAATAGACTACTAATGGAGTGTCAGTGGCCACTTCAAATAAAATCTTTTCTCAGTTATAGACATTGAATGTAATGGCATTTGAAATCTCACCAGCTGAAAAGCTGCCCGAAAAGCATGAAGCTCAAAATTCTGAACAGCCTTTGTTGGATGATGCTCCTTCCATCTATCTGCGCTCTGCACGAAATCAGCCCACATATGAAGTCTACTTACGCGTGGGAACACATTAAGGCATCCGAGCTCTAAGAAATGCTGCAGAGGTGGAAAAGTCCTTACTTCACAGGCAAGCTCACGGACACTTCTTCCTAACTGCAACCCTAAGTTGCCCACTGCTTCACTCATTGGAAACCCAGGCAACTCTGCATCGTTGCAGGCTTCTTCTGTTAACAAATGATAGCAGCACGTCACGTTAATCACAGCTGCAACGCCCTTGCAGTCGATGAAAGTCCTGCCTCGCGCACAGAAGATCAGAGCACATTCTGAAAACTCAAATTCAAAAAAATTTAGACCAAAGTAATGACTACAGAAAATGATGTTGGTCGTTAAGTAACAAATAAAAAATTGTTTGGAAGCGATGAAAATGACTAACAAAAAACTGAAATCCTCCTCAAGAACAACCCGATAATAAAAACGTTGACTCTTAAACTGATCATCGAAATTACTGTTGACCCCAGAAATATTAAAGAGCTTACTTTGAGCAAGGATCGATGGCGCATCAATGGTAAAGAATTGAAAAATAGTCTAAAATCAGTTGCATTCAATTTTGAACCTTCAACCACATGCATGGCCATTTCTACATTGTACAAAAAGTGTTTAAGGCGTTACCTACGAAATGAGACGTTAAGTAAGAAATGAGGCACATAGAACAAGAGTACTTGACAAGGATGATATCGAGTAGCCCGGATCCTTGATTTGCAGTGGATCGGCGTTACATTCAAGAGAGTATGAATGTTACCAACCTCAGCATTGTTGCAGAGAGGTCCCCACAGGCATGCAAGCCCGCTAACACAACACCGCTGTCCTTCACTTCAGTGACATCTATTTCATTGCGGTCTGCCATTCGGTCCTTGGCCAAGACTTCTAAGGAATTAGATTTCTTAAGTGTAGACAACAGAGAAGACAGAGTTGCTGAAGATTCCTCCGTGCCAATACGGCAAGTCACAGTCTGAGGAGCACGCACTTCTGGATGCTTCAAACCATCTAGACGATACAAAAGACACCGAACCGTCAATTGTCCCTCCAATACTTCACTACTTTATTAACCCCCAAATGCCACGAGGTACATACCCGTCCAATTCATCACGTTCAACCAATTCTTTCATCCAATAGGAATCTAATAAGAACCAAACTCAAGAACAAATTGGCTTTCTAATGATGCTATTTGCAGCACAAACGCATGCTATCTTAACTAATGAAACATTCAAACACAACTGTGCCATATATTTTCTCTCTCTATTATATAAATTTAATTTAATATAAAGACTTTGAACATAGTAAATAATAATTTTCGTGGACTTATTGTACCACGATGACACCCTTACCCTTTTAGCCCGTCGCGCCAAAATTCATGTATAAAAAATATACTGAATTTATGGTGCAGTTTGAATTTTGAATGTTTCAAAATTGATTTGACAAAGATCTTTGAAGAATTTTCCAAGTTCAGTTGTATACATATTTTCTTATAATCATGCCTAAGATCTTTTTTAATATCAACAACAAAAAAGTTTTAGAAGTCACAAATTATATAAAGCCATTTTCAAAGAACTTCTTGATTTCAACCTCACCTCTCAATCTAGGTCTTACTCAATTTTCAACAAGCAATTCTATAATGGCAGAACGAAAGAGAATTCTTGGAATCGACTGTCCTGCCAAAACTTTATGACCACGCATTTGAAAACACCAAACTAACCTTGTTGTGACTTGCGAGAACGCGTATTGTAATACTTTTCAATACGCAGGGCACGCTTATTTGTCACATCGGCATGGTGAGCGCACGCATCGACAGCAATCACAGATAACCGATATTCAAACGCCAAGACAAGTGCGAGATAACCCTGTTGCAATCAATCAGCAGTCGTCCACACGCATTAGAAGTATTCAATATTCTGAATCTGTTTTCATGTTCCATTTGAAAGCAAAGACTTATCAAGACTACTCGACAAAACAACATCCGGCCTAGATTGATGATGTGCACACCTGACCAGCTCCAACATCAATCACCTCTTTTGCTCCACACAGTTTTGCAGTTCCTGCAATAAGAGCTGCCAGTATTCCAATCTGCACACTGAACGGTACCAGTTCACTCACCACTTTTTCTCAATGAACAGAGCAAACAGCATTCTCAGTAAAATTGGACTGTTTCAGGAACTTTTAGACGACATCACAAAAGAATTTTTTTGCTAAAATCCATGCGGAGGTTTCAGATAGTCACAATGGTCACAGAGGCCTGTCCATGATTCATGGGGAGGTCTCCGTGTGTTCACTGTGATCATAGGGAGACCTAGCCATGAATCATGCAGAAGATTCTCTTTACAATATCAATATATTAAATACAGTTTAATTTTACCCTGTTAAACATTACAATTACAGAAGATCAAACGAATCAAGATTGTAATAATAGAATTGAATACATAACAAAGGATATCACCACAACAGTAGAGCTTCTGACTATCAAAGGAATCATTGAATCGTAAATTTCCTTAAAACCTTCTAGCCTTCCTACCTCGTGATGTTTCTTGAGGCTCATCCCCTGCCGAAGCACACTGCCAATGGGAGCCTGCGGGACCCCTGAATCGGACTACGAGGAAAATAAATCAGTGAAACCAAACCCTAAATCATGAAAGCATGAGAACGGTAGCTCTAATCGGTCGCGCGCGCAAAAGAGAAAAATGGCAAGTTGCTTGATGATCTTTCCTCATTAGTAAGTCAAGATGCTAGTGTCATGAACTAAAGTACCAGGCTTGATGAACTATCAGCTTGTCCTCGTGAAAGAGATAGCTGGCAAGCTGTTTGCACAAACTCTTTCAAGGAGTCGGGCCATTCCTCCTGCCACCCAACCAGCGTCAACAAGTAACCCTTAAGTACCCAAACGGCTAAAACAGGTCACTTCAATATCTACAGGAGTTGATATGAATCATTCAGGGAGATTCAAGAGGGAATAAAATGCATTGATAGAAAGAAGAAATCATACCCTACACTTTTGAAGGATATAAATATGTTTTGAAAGTGGCTATAATAGACTATTAGCTTCGGCAGTATAGTTTCTGATTAAGGGTGAAATGAGAGAGAAGGAATGAAAGTCACTTGAAAAATGAAAGGGACGGTTTCATCACACCATACTGATAATATCTGACCTTGGTGATGCCCGAAGGCAGAAGCAACCAATTCTCTGCAGATGCAACCCTAAGGCAACTATTCCACTGCTCATCAACCTTTGCCCACAATTTTTTCTGCACATTCCAGTAGTTAGTGTACATGAGAACGAAGTGGGGACATGTGCACTCGCCCCCTCTTCGAATGTGACCCTCTTGCAAATCAAAGGACCAACCTGGATGAGACAATTCATTCTTGAGCATTTGGTAAAATTAGGCTTTCAATGATGTTTAGACGTAAAATTACAGGAGATGTGCAATGGGGAGATATGGCTATAAGGTAGGTCGATCATTGGGAGACTTCCCCATTCATTTCTTTGAAATTGTTGAAAATTTATGAATTAAATATTTTGAATAGTCACATAAGCCCCTTGCAAGTTCGTACAAGTAGTTGATCATAGGGAAGTCTCCCGATGAGTTCAATCATCCTGATCCTGTACTTCCCATTATCAATATCCCTATCATGTTGTCTAAGTATTCTCGAAACAATCTAATTTCACTGAAAATCATGTTACCTGATCTCCAGAGAACCAAGGAGAGGACGGTACTCACTTTGAAGAAATCCACAACGTGCGACCGCCATAGCCACTCGTGCTGTCTCAAGAAAGTGGCAATGGCGCTCACATGCATCTTGAGCTCAGAAACATCATCCTGTCCACCCGAATACGTAGGTAACACCATCCTGAGAGATAAATTTCACAATAATGCTCGCCTACAAAGAAGAACATGTTTCGCTCCGATCCCTCATCTTCGATTCCTGACCTCCACTTACGAACTCGGGCTCACTGCATCACCGACAACGACTCCAACCAAACGAACTTGACAATATATACTTGGAATTGCAAGGCTCTCTCCTCTCATTCCAGCACGACTTACGACTTGGGTTTAGGGTTTAGGGTTTATTCGAAAGAATGTGAGTCAGAAACAAGAAACCCAGATAATTTAGCAATTCAGAAGGCACACAATCGCAATTCATACAATTAGAATTGAAAATCACAGACCTGAGGCAAAGCAGAGATAAAATGCATTGGAAGATCTGCATCATTTCGAAGCGCAAGGGCTACATGATTTTAGAATTGGAAATTGATTTTTGTGCTACTGACCTCGTCAGAATTTCAGGATTCTTGATCGTATAAGGTAGAAACACCCAAAACCGTTCCTTTAGGCAATTCAGCATAGTTGGAGGCAAATTTTTCTAAAAAATTATATTTTTGTAGTATATGCAAGTGAAAATCATGAATATTCAAAAAAAATTAGATTTTTCGGATATTGTATGTAATTTTTATGATTTTTCAAAGTGTTGGCTGCCTAGACTATTGAAACTATCCCATAGGTGCCCCAAAACTGAACCCTATAAAAATCAGATCACAGTCAAATATGTGTCCTTTGAATGTGTTGGCCAATCAATGTTAAGCACGTGGAGGACACAATCATCAAAGTTTAGGGACATAATTAGATGAGTCTAAAAACAAAGAATAAGAATAGGTGCAGATTTGCGTGTTTCTACCTTAATTAGGTCAAAGCAAAGTTGATTACCTTGACAACATGGAGCTCACTTTCCAAGAAACGGTATGATACCACACTAAGTATCTCCACGCACAACCCTGTAACTAACTCTCCAAAATGTTAGGGTATGGGGAGGGTCTACATTGAATTGTCCTATTAGTGTCACCCTACAAAATTAATGTCACCAAAAAACTAGAATATATTTCTAGTGGAAATTGGCATGGTGAAAGGGCCACCTTAGTCTAGGGTCCAATTGCACCAAAATCAACTTATAGAAGTGTTTAGATCCTTAAATTGGGCCATCAATCAAGACCAAAGGTTTAATATTGAAAGTTGATTCAATTTTTCTTTAATACCACATAGTCACTTACATAGCAATGTTTGGGTGCCAAAAAATTAGGTCCAAGTGCCTAAAAATTGGATGGCCATATATCATGGGTTGAAATTTTTGCTTGGATCTGATTTGAGTTAACCATATGTTTGTAAATTGGGTCAACTTGGAATTGGATTTAGGCCCTAATTATGAAGTATGTCAATGACCAAGCAAATTTTATTTCTAAATTGTGTACCAAGCAAACTTTTGCAACAAATTAGGTAGTGCACAATGAAGGATTAGTGCTTAGCAAATGAGATGTCTATACACTTCTAACATGCACTTATTCAAAATAATATAACTATAGTAATTTCTTGCAACTACACCACTAGGCCAAATCAATGTACAAGTATTTTGGTATAAGCCCTTAATTAATAGGCTTTCAAATTTCAAACAATTGATGAATTCAAACATATCCCAAATACACAAAGTCTTGATTTTCATCCTTCTAAATGTTAGTAGATTCTTGTATTAACTCTCATGTATTTGTACAATATAGATTTTTTTAATAAATTTTACTAATATTCTAGAATTCAAGGGTAAGAAGTATGTGTTGGTTTGATAATTGGTCTTAAAACTTAAAACTTCCAATTTTTTTCTTTAGCTAGGCCAATTAATCAACCAAATTAGTATTAAGTGTAGCAAATAGACAGAATCAAGCTAAATAGGCATTAAGTATGTGTAAAACCAAGTTGGCTAGTTGCCTTGCAAAGAACTAAAAAGTCAATCTAGTGGAAGTTGTTGTCAACTACCGTTGGCCATTTGGAATTTACCCACTACCTATTTGAGCTTGAGAGTCCAAGCCCTTGGTGGATGTATATACAATTATTCTCCAATCAATTTATTTGTTAATCATGGTTGAATTTAACATTCAATTAGACAACATAACTCACAATCATAATCCAAAGATAACATGCTCCAATTTGGACTCATAAATCTCAAGCTTCATAATTCCAATTACACAACATCTACACAAGAATAGTGGATTCCAAATCAAACATTCATTTCCAAATGAGAAACACTCACATAATTCATGGCTCAACAAACTTTTACTACTTGTAATTTCAACTTGGTAACAACTCAACCACGTATAAATACTAAGCACTTTCCAACTTGGCTACACAACATTCACACATAGTTACAACTTCAAATAAGACATCAACAATCAATTGGAAACTATATACCCAAATCTCACAATTTAGCAAATATTCAATACAATACACTTCCAAATCAACACACACACTCTACACAAACAATACTTCCCATACAATTAGGCATCCACACTTCATAAGGCACACACTCCAAATGGCACAAGAAATCCATCACATTAATTAAAATTTGAAAATTCACCTTTGTTGTTTGAGGGTGGAAATTTAGGAATCTTTTGTAGAGGATGTTACAATTTGGGGTATTACAATTTGGGGTATTATTATGTTGATTACAGTGCTAAACCAAATAAGAAATTGAGTGCATTTGAATGTCATAGTCTTAATGGAAATTCATTCTCAATGTGGGATCCAATTACGACATTTTAAAATTTTTCATGTCTTCAAGCTATGAGTGAATAGAAGATGATTGTACCAAATTGGAGAGTAATGGAACAACCACTTAGAGTAGTATATTAGAATGAGAGAGCATTAATTAAAAGAGTCAATGAAATGTGGAATGGAAAAATTAATGTATGTGAGGAAATTGAGAATTGTTGAGTGGGGGATTTAGGAAATGAAGAGGATAAAATTGGGCCAGATAGTAAACAAATCGGAGTATTACAAAAGTAATGGAAAGTTGTTGGATGCATGAATTTGGAGTAGTAGATAGGAATAAAAAAAAATTTGGGTAAAAAGAATTCGAAGTAGTAGATAGGAGTAAAAACCTAGTTAGAAAAAAGGTAGACTAAAGAGGCTAAAGCTAAAAGAATTGAGAGTGGAGGCCCCAATTGAAGCAAAGCTAAATAGCTTGAAAAATTAATTTAGATATTTTAAAATCCTTTTGGCCTTTAAGAGTGGAGTGCCAAATTGTGTAATTAGACCAAATAGTGAGGAATAGCAATTGCCTAGTTGAAAAATTCTTTTGACCCTTATGATGTTATTTCAAATTTAGATTATCTTCTAAAAGTCCATTAGGTATTGTCTCTTTGAACAAACTTCATACTAGGATTTAGATTTACAATTGAATTTTGAAAGTCTTATTATAATATATTTGACCTTTATTCAAAACTAAATTTTTAATTCAAAAAATGACTTGTTGAAAAATACTTGAATAAATAAATGAAGTAAAATCTTTTTAATTAGAACTTAATATTTTGAACTTTAAAAAATAAATTTTTGTGAAATTTGTACAATCTATCATAAATTTTAGAAGGATTTTTTTATTGTCTTTAACCCCTCAAGGCATAATATCTTCTTGATTATAGAAGTTTCAATGAGTTGTTCCAATTTGATCTTTGTTTGCACATGGATGGGCTTGAAATTTTTATTTTTAATTGTACAAAATTAAAGTCTACTTTATCCTTATAGGCAAAAAAAAACAGCTTTTAGGGAAGAAAAATTACAAGAAGATTAATAAATTGGATTGGAATCTAAAACAAATGCATTATTTTTTAATTTGAAAAATAAAAAGTAGCCTCTTAAATTCATTGAAATTTTCAAACAATAAAAAAAGCCAAAATCAACAAAGTTGGATCCTACAAAATTTTATGTGTATGGAAGTGCATCAATTTTTGAAATTCAATGGTTGATATTATAAACATATTATATGGAACATCTTCAAAAACAGTTCAACCATTCCTTTCACTAAGACCTTATTCAAAATTTATGTTCATTCCCCTATTCTATTAGACTAAATTTCCTAAATAAATTTTCTAATACTTCTCATGTTCAAATTTTCAAAACCCCAAAATGAAAAAGTATGTCAGCTTGTTATTCTACAAGATCCTATTTTACAAAATATTGAATTAGTAGAAATTCCTAGCGAGGGGAGGTCACTCTATGGGGATTTTGTGTACCACATGCGACAAAGTGATTTTTTGACCCCCTATTTACTTTGAAATATACTTATAATTTCAACCTATAATTTTGAACTTTGATTAATAATGACTATAGATTTATATTGCCAAAAATTCCCAACTCAAATGACATTTAAAATGACTATTATAATAGGTTCAAAAATGAACTAAAATGGCATGTTTTTCATCTCAAACATTTATAGAGAATACATTTGGATGACCATTGCATTAATATTCAAAAAAATAAACTTTCAATAGAAAGTTATTTTTAGGATTATTTTGTTCATTTTTTAGACAATTTTTTATGAAGTAAATAAGGGGTCCAAAGTTATTTTCAACTCTACTGTACATCTTTTTTCTTCAAAAATTTGTAACTAATTATTATCAATTTAAAAATATCAATAATTCAAAATACAAACTTTCAAAGTAGAAAAATCTATTCAATTTTTTAAATATTATTTAAATTAAATTTTATGAAGTAAGTAAGGGGTCCAAAATCTTCACCTCATGTGGGTTGTGTAAATGCACAAAGTGACCTCCCCTCAATTCCTAGCCTCCAAAAGATTGTTTTGGGGTTGTTCTCCTTGTTGTGAACAATTGCAACACTATTAGATTATTAAATAATAAAAAATAAAAAATTTATTTTTATTTTTATTAATTTAAAAAATAATTAAATATTATTCTATGACCTAGCACGGTCGCAAACAAGCCAAAGAGTTGATTTGGCATTGTTCTCTTGTTTCCGACAATCTAGGAACTCATGGTTTTCTAATGGCCTTAAAAATCTTCTAATGGATTTGTTTCATCCTACCAAAAATTTGCCGTTGAAAATTTGAAGAGAACACATTTTGTTCTCATAGTTCTTGGGTGCATAAAGAAATACTATGTATACACCTAAAATTGTTACTCAAAAAATGCATTGATTTAAAATAAATAAAATAAAAAATAAAAAACATCAATTAGAATACATTTGATCCCTCGTAGACTTAATCTTTTTTTTTTAAATTTTGAATATTTTACTTATTTTTATATAAAAATATCATTTTTCTAAATTCCATCAAATTGTCCATAAAGATCCATTTTTATCTATACATCCAAATAGCCTTTACCAAGCCTTTGACATCTAATAGCTTGAAAGTCAAACTCAAGTCCCCTAGGTCTCCCAAAGAGGAAAATTCTTCGTTCTTCCACTGTTTTGGGGATTCAAGGGTGGAGAAACTAGTAGAAATAAAGAATGTGCTCCGAATTACATTATTCAAGATGAAACTCTTTATTGACTACCTAATAGATTCAAATAATTAGATTACTAGAGGTAACAAATAAAAAACTTCGTACTTAACGTTTGGATGATGAAATCCAAGTGTTACTTAGAGCTCACAAGCTACTAGCTCTTTCTCCATCCATTGTTTATTCACTCACAACCATTGTAATAAGTGGTAAAGGGTGCAAAGAGTAATAGAGAGACATAACTTCAACCACTTTAAAGGTTGTTTTACACTATAGTAAAAAAATGCACCAGTCAAGAATTGTAGGAAAATTGAACAATATGATTGGAAGAAATTTTGATCTTTACCGGATCGGACTTACACTATGGCCAAGATTTGTCAAGTGGAGAACTTCAAACATAGAGAAAAAAATGATATGGCTATTGATGTGAAAGCATTTTTTGTAAAGAGAGTTCTCTGGAGGTCAAATTTTTTGGGGGGTCTCAACCTTCTAAACAAGAATCTTAGCCTCCAAAGAACTCCAACTTCATTTATTGTCTTTTCATCATAGCACTAAAGGCTTCTTTTATTTCAAATAGCATTAAGGTAAAATAGCCCATAACAAGCAAATTGCCCAATGCAAACACCTAAAAAATCACCAATTACAATCTTACATTAGCCCATAGATAAATTTTAATAATAAATGAGATTAGGACTTCATTAGGTTGGATAGTGACCCAAATTAATGCCTTGAGTGATGCTGATGGAGTTATTAGTCATTGCTTTAGGAACTTCTACCTTTCTAGTGTAAATTCATTACAAAAACTAAGTTTTTAATCCTTTGTGTCATAATCATGTTAGAAAAGATTGACTACTTTAGATGATAAGATGACCATTATGGGTACAATTTTTGATGGGTTTGGGATAGTCTCATTAGATGCATTGTAGGGTTGTTTTAGGCATGTTCCCAATGTTGTGAACTAGCCAATGCTAGCCAAAATAAATAATATTAAAAAATTAAAAAATAAAAATATTAATATTATTCAGCATAGCAGTCACTCTACCATGTCAAACTACTGTTGTGGCTAAGTTTTTACAATCCAAGAACTCTGAAGAACTTGCTGCCTTATTGAGCACGTAAATCTCATCCAATGAGAAACTCTTTTGGAACAATTAGACATTATACCTAAAAAATTTATAATAAATTTATACTTTATAAAAAAAATAAAAATTCAATTGCTCTCTCTATTTTTTATAATTTTCTTTATATAGAAACAATTTAAAAAATTTCAAAAATACCAACAAGGCAATCTTCTACCTGTCATAGGTTGTTTTACTTTAATTGGCTCTTCTTTCAAGTGAAGTTGTCTGGTGGACTTCAATCTTGAAGTTGTCTGGTGGACTTCAATCTTGAAGTTGTCTAGTGGATTTCAATCTTAAAGTTGTCTGGTGGACTTCAATCTTGAAGTTGTGTGGTGGACTTCAATCTTGAAGTTGTTTGGTGGACTTCAATCTTGAAGTTGTTTGAAAGACTTCTTCACATGGTGTTTACACTACAACCAGTAAAGACTTTTCATGGCATTATTTTATTGCCTTTTCATCTTCACCAACATCCTGATTGCCTCAAATAACCATGACTTGACCAAAACTTCTTAACCTAGTACACTTCTCCTTTGTAGTATAAAGACCTAAAGGCCAAGACAATTTTCATTGTGGGGCTCATTCAAAAAAAATTCAGCCCCTTTTGAACTGAAGATAGTCCTCAACTACTCATTAGAGTAAGATTATAATAGAGGGCAATTCTCCCTTAAGTAAAGGCCTTGAGGCCAAGAAGCTGGACCAATTCAATAAAACCTAGAAAAGAGATAACAGTTGAAATTTTCAAAGTTGCTTTATATTTAGAAGCCAAGCCAATTCCCCTTGAGTGCCAATAGTGACACGAAATCCAACAAATATGATTTTTTATTAAATAATACATTACAAAGAAAGTTTTTCAATTGAAATTTGACATTGGTCATGAGGCCAAGATTTGGCTTTTCTTTTTTAAAGAACTTTAGCTATAACAAATTATGTCTCATTTGATTAAAAAATTCATTCCACCAAATTAGCCCATCCTCTATGTACAAAGGAGTTGGAACCAATTTCAGCCTTTTGACCAATCACAATTGAGGATTTTGTTCCTTTGACACAACAAATTGGCCCCACCTCTAAGTGTAAAGAGGTTCTAAAGTGACTCTTAAGTAATTGACATCCATTAAGAGTATGTGTTTGTACCCATAAAGTTGGTTCAAGTGACACCTCGATTACATACAGAAAGGATGAAGGAGGGCATACTATTTGTGTACCAGTAAGGTAGCATGCTCTGAAATTACATAGGCTCTAAAACCGCCCACATCCTCAAAATGTAAAGTATGTGTACATGTTGCTTTTTCATAGCTTTCAACAATTTACGAAAAGTGTACATTTTAGGAGGTGGGCGATTATAGCCCTATGCCATTTCAACTTCAAAATTTTATAACTAATTCCACAAAGATCTAAAAAAATATGAAATGACTTGGATTAGATGCCAATTCCACTTGTCTTTCAAGGAAAATTTACTGAAAATTATTTCTAAAAGCTTTGCCTCCCCAAAATTTAGTTTCAGCTCTTAGGTGGGCGATTTCTGAACCTGTTACCTTATAAAGGTTTAGAGTGATATTTCTCAAACAGTTTAAGACCCCAAGCCAAGAATTGATATGTGTAAAGCATGAATTTGAATTTCTATTACAGTAGATGTGAAAATCTTAGAGATGTGAACGTAGTGTTCTCAAGCTTTTTAAAAAACCACTCATAAAAGCACCACAATGTTTGATACAGACGAAACGGAGATTGAGAGATAACTGAATACAGATTCTCATGCATGCGTCTTCCTATAATACACTATTCATAGCTGCTCATAGTGACCAAAAATTGAGATCCATATGAAATTGTAGTCAAATTCCAATGAGAGCAATTGCGTCAATGAGCAATGGTACTCTTCCAGGTAAATCCATTCAGATGTAATTGACAAAACCTTAAGATTTGAAGGACACGAGAAACACTTAAAAGGGGAAAATAAAGGTGAAGCTGCTAGATACCAGCCAAGATAAAATTATCAGAAACTTCCGATGATATAATACTATACAGAAAATTTGAGTGACGCTACTGTCACCTCCAAGGCTGAAATAAACTCGAGTGCTCGTCGCACACAGCCAAGGGAAGCACTTCCGGTGAGGGCAAAAACACCTTCATACCTTCGACGTGATGCACCTTGCTGAGTAACATGATCAAGCACGTCTACTAAAATCGGCCTAATCAGTCAACCAAATCTCTATAGCAAGGAAATAGTGCTACAAATAAATGCATATATACAACCCGCATTTACAAGATCCATTGCAAGAAACTCAAGGACCAGAACCCCACCTGGATCAATGACTTGCATAAAATATAAAACCAGACTTTTTAGATTTGAGGACTGACCTCTAGTCGGATAATAGAAAGCTATTGTATAATTACCACGTAGGCATTTGAACCTAAGTGACTCAGAAGCATCAGGGCTGCAGAAGGTCGACCCTCCTCTCTGTAAGCGCCCATCATTTGCATCAACACTGGCCTAATTCTGCGTACAAAACTTCCTCCGCCGAAATGTTTTCCTTCGATTTTAAGCCAATCTACAAGCGTTTCTCAAGAAGCCACATGTTCAAACACGATCGCACCTCCAAAACTGCTGAGGATTCTACTTTCAGATCTTGACGTACAACTGCTTGAACCAAGCCGAGGCACCTCCAAAGATGTTGAATAAAGGAACTCCCAAAATCTTCAGAAAAGATGAAAAGCTAGACGACATTCCGGAGGAATTGCGTTCACGCCGAGTGCCGCTGGCCGTGGCAAGATAAGCTCTTGCAGCCTTCTCCAACAACGGATTCCTCATGTGGACGTCGCGAATGTCGGAGAGGGACTGGCTAGGACGAAGCTGGCTACTCCACTGATTGCTGCTTGCAGCAACGAAGGAGCAGGCGACGACATCTCTCAAGGAGGTGTAGGAGTGTGAACTATATGCATGAACTCCGGTCATATCCGTAACTCTTCAGCTATGTCCACAGATTGATCGTGCACACTCCACCGCTGGCCAACAATTACGTTATTCCGCTTCGGATGCGTGATAGTGAATTGCAGACGTAGACTCAATTGTCAGAGCGGATTCTACAAATCCCTGCAGAAACCAAAGCATGAGACAACCTCAGTACCGATCAACTTTCAGAGCAAATCCGGTAAGAAAACTGCGCAGATTCAACTTCACAAGATTGATTTTCTTGAAAGATCCCCTTACAAATCGTTAGCTAAAACGTATTTCAATCTTCTAAAGCATCGTCCTAGCTTTTAGAACTAATTCAGCATAAGGAGATTCACCTTCACAAGAATATCCTCCTCCAAGCAAATATGAAGACTATTCTATTCTTCGACTCAAGCAAGAACTCTAGTTTCAATTCTCCATACTCCAAAACTTCCTTAAATCGTTAAAAGATATAAAATCCACTCACCGACAACAAGGCCGCCGTAAACTCCGATGCAGACTCCCCTTAGCCAAAGAAGCTTAACTCTCAAGAAATCTAAGCATCTCCACAACCAAGGCACGACTTCAATTCAACGATTCACAAGAATGCCGGAAACTTTTCGATTCACAGCCAAGGAAAAGCGCGATTCGAAAGCCGCAAGGGCAAGAGGAGGATAGAAAAGGGAAAGAAGGGAAGGGCGAATCAGAAGAGGGGCAAAAGAGGGGGAGGATCCATGGCGGAGATCACCATCGCTAAGTTAGCAGCAGAAGGGAAGGAATGCTTCGAGTTTGCGGTGTTTGTAGACGGAGCGAGAGGAAATCCCAGGCCGATACCATGGTAGCCTAGGTATCACCCATATACCCGGAAGATACCCAGGCGCGACCTCGAGAAATACTCGTGCTGCCCCCTCTCTACAGGGTAGGGGCATCGGAAATGTGCAAATTTGTTCAAGAGTGATGAGTCACAAATTCCCTAAAAATATCAAAGGATCTCTGCCAAGCATCAGTTGCCCTTCTTTTCTTTTAATATATTTAGCTTGTTTTTGAGAGAAAAGGTAAATTCAATTCAAACAACTCAGATTTTTTTTTTTTTTTTTTAATTTTGGAACAAATGGGCACTTGACAAAGGTAATATTGATTTTGTTTTTCAGATTTTCCTTCCCTCCCACTTGTACTCACTGACTCAAATTTAGATATGGAATCAAGAATTTAATGGCAGTAGAATTCTTTTGCAGGCGGGATATCTGCTGAATTCAGCGCAATTCTTGGGTTCATTGTATTTAGGCCTCCCACAATTGGTGACACTGAGTTTAAAAAGGGGAGGCAGATAAATCTGCCCCCTATTTTGTAGTGGTTAATTTTGTGTTTCTTGACCTCACCTAATTTGGGCCAGGGTGAATTGACCCCCTCATTGCCCCGTTGGGAGAACACTGGAATTTTATGTTTCCAACACATGGAAAAATTTGGAAGTTCTGAATTCATATTTGCAATCAGAGGCCCCAAATTAGGTTGTAAGGTGAAAAAATGTAAAAATAAGCGGCTCAAAATAGGGGGTAAATTTTCAGATTCTCCCTTGGTTGGGGCAATGAGGGGGGTCAATTCTCCTTGGCCACCTAATTTGGGGTCTTTGGTTCTAAGTACAAATTCAAATTCTCCAAATTTTATCATCTGTGATAAATAATAAGTTCTTGAATTTTCCTCCTAAGGTAAATTCAATTGGAACAAAGTTCCAAACTTCTCTCGTAAAAGAAACACCTAAAGTACAACTCTATATAAAGTCACCATCCATGGGTCATGGATTGTGTCAAGAGGTTTATGTACAACATTATTTGGTTGAGAGAACAAACTACTAAATTACTTTCATTTAACCCCTAAAGTCCCATTGTTCCCTTGGGAGACAAAATGGATTTTGGACAGGCTCCTATGGTCTTAATATTTGTTGTAATTTTTTTAATCTTTTTGTGAAGATAGGAAAATACATTAGCTTTCCAAAAATATAATTTTTTAATTTCAATCGGAGCCCAAGAGCAAAAGTTATGGAACAAAAAGCTCCTTTTTTCACTTAGTAGGTAGAAAATAAACTTCAAATAAACTTCAAATAAAAAACTTTAAAAAAAATTCTGTATATATTATATTTGTATATACATGGCAAGCTTTTATTCATTCCATTTGGATTTGTTATGAGAAAGTTATGAACAATCTTGTTTTTCGGGCAATTACAGCATTTTCTTGAAAAAATAACTTGCAGAATTCATTTTTGACCTCAATTTTCACAATTTAAAAAAAAATTCACAAGGTTAAGATGTCTTGCTAGAACAATCTCACCGTTGAGATTAGTATATTTCAATTCCATCTTAGAGCTATTAATAATTTAAATTTTCCTTCAATCTTGAACCCACTTATACTTAACAATTTTTTAATGAATGAAAATTAAGTGTTTTTAAAAATTAAAAAAAATACTAGAATCTAAACTCAATTCTTTATCATATAAAATTATAAATTCATAATCAATAAAACAAAATGATAAGTTATGAAGGTTTAAAGCGAAATAATGTAGTTGAGCAAGGTGCAAAAAAAATTGTTTTTTTCACTTTAAGCACAAATATCTTGCTATCTTCGTGGTCAAAGTTTGTAAAATTTTTCCATACATTCTTATACTAGTCCAGTACAAGATCCTACAGTTAGATACAAAAAAAAAAACATTTAAATTTTTTTTTTGCTTATTGCTATAAAAATGGCAGTTTTGAGTGTTTTTTGGTGATAAAGAGTCCTTGGGACTTTAGGAGTTAATGTACTAATTGGAAACTTCTATTTAGCCATTAAAAAATGACTTGTGATGACATGATTGAATAATTTCAAAATCCTTCTTCGTGCATGCTCTAATTTTATGATGTTTATGAATAATTCTTTTTGTAATTATTTTCTAGAAATGACAACACCTATCTTCTATTAAGTTACAAGATTTTTTCAATTTGTAAAATTGAAATTATCTTCAATTTTTGAAAAATAAGTGACAAAAATTCATATCAAATACAAAATTAGCTTAAGTCATTTGAAATCTTCTCTATAGATGTACATGGTGGTAAGAAACATCTTGGTGTAAACCAAAAATAATTATTAGAAATTAATTTGAATGTTGTTGTGGCCCCAAGTTCTAAGTATAATAAATATTCTTTGGGGGAGTTTCAAAATTTAGAAAATGAAATTAGACATAGAAAAGTTCAATTCAAGAGGTAGACCTAAATCCCCAAATAAGCACTTTTATGGATAAAATCCAAATTAAGAGTAAGGAACTAGTAGTTGCAAAATTTACTACAAAGAGATGAACATGTTAGATGCATATCTTTGTATAAAAAAGTCAATTTTATTGCAATGAGAGCTTTCCCAACACCATTCACTACAAACAATACATCGTAATCAACCAAAAACATTCTTCCCTAGAGAGTGGGATAATCACTTCCTTGATCCTTAGTAGTGAATTTAGTTTAATTTGTAGAGAGTCACTAGCTTGCTGAGAAGTTGCAATATTAGTGACATTAGATGATTGGGAAGTTGCAACACTAGAGGCATCGGCTAATTGGGAAGTTGTAAAACTAGAGTCATTAACTCATTGAGTAATTACAATAGCAGAGGCTCCCACTTTCAAGGGAAAAAAGTCCCTCCAAAACATTGATTAATAACATTATGAATGTGTTCACGCAACTTTGGGGGAAAATGGGATGAAAATTGTCTCTTTTCATCCTACACAATACCAAACTCTCACTAGAGGTAGTTACACCTTCTTTACTTTAAATTCAATTCTTGGAGAATTGAAATGTCGTGCTCTTTGTGTGGTTGTTTGTGGCTTTTGGAACTCTCTATATTTGAATTTTTTGAAGTGTTGTTCTCCTCCACAAGTGAAAAATGGGTTCAAAAAAAAATCTTGGAAGGATTTTTCACTCCCTCATAACTTACTTCCACCACAGCGCAAACACATTCCCTGTTTTGTTATACTGGAGTTTTGTCTGAGGTCTTTGTTGCTTGCACCACTTGCATTCCACGCCGCTTGTGAGTCCATTGCGGCATTTATAACAATGAATCTTGTTCTTAGAGAAAATTTTCCATACCACTCACATTTTGAAGGGATGTCACACCTTCTTCATGCACAACAACTCACCATTGGCTCCTCTTCTCTTCTCTCTCACCAAGTTTGCATTCTTCAAGAAAATTTGCTTCTCGGAGAAGGTGTGACTACCCCTACTCACTCAAGTCACTCATCCAAAGGACATGAAACATCCATCTATCTCGAACCTTCCAAGAATAAGGAAGGAGGGTCTAAAAGCGCTCTTCTCTTTGAAATTGCCCCTATTATTAGTTGAAGAACAGACATGAAGTGATCCCTAAATGGACCACTTTAGTAATTGAATGAATCCCCCAAAAAATATTTTTCTATTGCAAGAGCCAATCATTGTCTTTAATTTCTATACATCTCATTACAAATTGCAAGGGGATGGATTTTTGGGAGACCTAAGGTGCCTATGCCCCAAATCTTTGAAAACTGACAAGTAATTCAAAAATGCTTGGGAAAATACAAAACCACTTGTGTTAGGTTCCACATCTATTCTTCTTTCTCTAAAAATGGTGTAAAAATATTTTTGTCCACAAAAACCTATGAAAATGGAGGACCAACCTTTAAATAGTTGCTTTTAGAACCTCCTACCTTATGTTAGTAAGGTGGAGGCATCCATCACCAATTAGTGCCCCATAGGCAATCAATAGGATGTTTCAAATCTAGAAGATGGTGGGATTCATTTGCATTAATTTCGAGTTCAAAGAAATTGGGTTCTGTAATCAATGTAATCCCAACATTGCTACAAAACTTGTGCCTCTTTTTGTGTGCCAAAGTTATCTATAAGTACTCTCCTAGTGATCAATTTTGTAAGACTCTAAACATTGGATATGGTCGAGCTCAACTTTAGGCTTTCATAATTCATAATAATTTCAGTTCAACTTGTACATTCACCAAACTTTCTACTAGAGCGTCATTTCTATCTTTACACTTCTAATCAATAAATATTTGCTTTGCCAAATATTACATATCCGCCATGGCCTAAGTTATCGGTTATGGGTGGCTTCACCTCAATGGTAAGTAAGGGAGCCAATCCATTCCTAACTAGGGACCCCATTCCCATCATATAGACTACACTCTTTCCAATCAACAAGAGAAAGCAGTACATCAATTATGGCACAATCTCCAATGCAGTTGTGGTGCATTATGATTGGCTACAATCTTGGTGGATTTTGCAACCAACTCGTGGTTGGAAATAGGAGGACCTACATGACGAAAATATGTCAAACAGAATCTTCAACTACAAAATTCCTAGTAATTATGTTTTGAGAAATAAAATTCTGGAAAAAAATATGGAATCCTTCTAAACTCTACTTTTGTACATGGGAAAAAAATTCCACTCAAGAAAACAACACTCCGTACATGCAAAATTGCTTAAGTGACCGGAAATGAATCCGCTCCCTTAACGTAGAAACACCCCACCCCACACCTGTTCCTATTCTTTGTCCCTTAGATTCACCCAATCATGTCCCTAGACTTTGGTGAATGTGTCCTCCTCACACTTACCATTGATTGGCCAACACATTCGAAGGACACATACTTGACTATGATCTACTAACAACTGATTTTTGCATGGGTCAGTCTTGGGGGCACCTATGGGACAGTTTCAGTGGTCTAAGCAGTCAACACTTTGAAAAGTCACAAAAATTACATACAGTATCCAAAAAAACTAACTTTTTTTTTAATATTCATGATTTTCACTTGCACATACTACAAAAACATGCCTCCAACTATGCCGAATTGCTTAAAGTAGCGGTTTTGGGTGTTTCTCCCTTAATAGTCTGTCCAAAACATCAAAGCCCCTGAGCAGTTGTACCGCGAATTTGGTTGAACGAACAAATAAAACCCGGAAAGCACGCCCATCCGAAAAGTTTTATGTAAGTTAGTCCATAATGAGCTTTCTTTCCTCTGGTGAGTCCCTTCCACGTCGCCAGTGCTGCACCAGTGTTGTTGGTCCGCCCCAACTCCCAAAGTTGGGCAGGGTTTTGCGGATTGGACCAAGAATCTCCATGAATTCCTGTGCAGGTCCACATGTCAGAGCCCCGGACTACCCATTTGTCGGACCAGAGAGGGAGCTGGTATCACAACAACAATAAGTTAAGCATAACTTAAAAGCCATAACAATAACAACAACAACAAAAAAGTTTAGCAACCGTTCCAGTCAAAACCTGAAGATCTGGCACCCTCAAAATTGCCCCCAATGAAGAGAGGTGAAAAAATGAATTTTGGGGGATTTGGGGGAGGGATCCGAGAACTAGTTTATGGAATTTAGTGCACTTTGCTACCTAGTTTAGGGAATTTAGTGCAATATGCTACCTTCAAGACAAAAAAAGCATCAACTTTGGCTATTTTGAGAGTGAGTGGTATTAAAAAAAATTAGGGGAAAAAAGGATTTGGCAAGTTGTAAAGGATGATTGGGAGTACTTTAACCCAAAGAAAGAAAGAAGTGGAATTGGCATTTGATCCAAGTTGTTTCGTATTTTTGGGGGGGCTTTGAGGAATTAGTTAAGGTAAACCAACCCATTGTGGTCAGAATGAGGAGTTTGGCATCATCTCGTTGCTGAAATTTTTCAATTTTTTTCCCCACATTAGTACAAGTGTGTGAGGAACAACAACTGCAAATTGAAATTTAATTTTTTTTTTGGACAAAGTATGAGTTTGTTAGGAATTTCTGAAGTGTTCAACCAAAAAGAGTCTGTAGACTACCTTAGAACCAACTAAATCTGAATCTGTAATGCTCATCTCACTACCTGAAGCGGTCAAAAATATTTTCTATTATGGAAGGGGCAAAAAAGTCAATTTTTTACAATGAACTTTACACTGAAAAATCAGAAGTTCCTAGAGAGGTCAGTGTTCACTCCATTGTTGTCATGTAAGACATGCATTGTGACACACATCTCACATACTGAAAAAGAAAAAACCCACAATGGGTCATTTCCTAGACAACCGCAATGGATTGTTTTACCTTATGTGATTTTGAAGCTGAAACGGTGCAGGGCTCTTACTAGCTCTACTAGCCGAAATCATCCACCTCTAGAAACGTACATTGTTTTGTACATTGATGAAGGCTACGGGAAAAAAAAAAGGCAACACGTACAATAGTGTGTACCTTTGAAGAGGTGGGCGGTTTCAGAGCCCCATGCGCTTTTCGAACCTCACCACCTCACCATTGGCTTGTTGTACTTCTTCCGCTTGTCGCTCCAAACTAGCAGTTACCCAGCTCCAAATCAGCCCTTCCTTCGGCGGTTGTGACACACGGCACGGATTCGAGAAAGGTATACAAAAGTTATGACTCAAAATGACCCTCTGTAAAACAAAACAAAACAAAATGAAGAACCCTCTCGAATGCAATCTTGTCAAATGGTCCCAGACCTATTGGTTAAAAGAGGTTCTACTGTACAAAGCTGATTTGCAAGGGCTGGAGAGGTTGGAGGGGGAACCTGGAGCTCAAAAAGAGTCCAGGTTCAGGAGGTCCAAGAGCCCAATGGCAACCTGCTCTTAGGGTAGGTTTGTTTCTTGAACATAACCTCTTCAGTTCTACAGTAGAATCTCTCTAAGTACACCCTCCATAAGTCAGTAAACCCCTCTCTCAACCAATATTGTCAGACCAGTCTCAGACTTGTTCCTATACAAAAGTTACGACTCTAAATGACCCTCTGTAAAACAAAACAAAACAAATCGAATCCTCTTGTTGAATGCAATCTTGTCAGATGGTCCCAGACCTATTGGTTAAAAGAGGTTCTATTGTACAAAACTGATTTACAAGGGCTGGAGGGGGAACCTGGAGCTCGAAAAGAGTCCAGGTTCAGGAGGTCCAAGAGCCCAATGGCAACCTGCTCTTGAGGTAGGGTAGGTCAAAGATGAGAGCTGTGTGAGTTTTTTTTCCAACTTCCAAGGGGGGGAGAGGACAGTCCGGGTAAGTACAGCTGCGGAGAATCCGGAAATATTGGTCCACGTTGGGTCTTTGTGGTTATGTGGTCCTTGAAAGGCGCATGATCACAGCGAGGGATAAGTGAACGGGGGAATGAAACCGAAAAGGGGCCACGCGTGGCGAGGGGATGGAGAATGCAAAGGGATTTGATTTGGAAGTCGCCCGTATGGTGTGGTGTTGTCTACGCATCAAAGGTGGGTACACCCGAAACCGCCACAAATTTGGGGCTGTGGATAATTTGAAGGCCGAGTCGCTAATAGTGGAAACAAAAGAGCAAAAAGATGTGCTGAAAAGGAAGTGGATTTTCTGATTGTGGCAAATGTGAGAACAGGGTAGGGTAGAAAGTAGAGTGCTTGGAAGAGCTTATAGGTAGCCTTCAAAGTGGGCGGTCACATTCGAAAGCTCCCCTCTTCTTCCCATGGCATCGGAAGTGAAAAATTGGAGTTGAAATTATGTTATTTGTATTCCAAAAAAATATGCAAGTTAACCCTTAAACGTCGAGGCGGACGTTTTGTGTTTGATGGATGACAAGGAATTCTCATGTGTAGGACAGAAATGCAACTATTCATCCTCAGAATAAGGGATGGAAAGGGAAAATCTTCTACAATAGTTTGACTCCCAATGATTATTTTTTATTTTTTTAAAACTAGATGATGTCACACGGTTCCAAAAGGGCTGATTTCCGCGGTCACTAGTCCAACGTTGAAGGGTTAATAAACCATCAAGTAACGTAAAGGTTTGTTAAAGACTCAAATCCTTGAGTTATGTAAGCTTCAAAGCTTGGCACATGTGTTGTAATAACATTGATGTAATCAAAAATTGCCATATCTCACTCATTGATAATTTTTTATATATTTTTATAAATATTTTGGGACTTATTTTAGGGTGTGGTTTAAGGCATTGTGCGATTTTGGGGATACCCACCATAACTTACTTGTATTGTACTAGTTTGTCTATAGGAACCAACCTCATTCCCCATCTTTTGATCCTTAAACAACATTGCAAGATCAACAGGCATTTTTGAAAGTCAAACTTGAAATTTTTACACAATTCTTGATTTTAAATGCTTTTAAATTTGACTAAAGAAATATAGCTCCAATTAATGTACTTTTTTCCACTTTAATTTTCTTCAAAATTGTTAAAATGATAATTTTTGTATAACTTTGAAGAAAGTATCTTGAAATTTCAAAATATGCCGAGCAAATTTCTTTTGGTGTTAGCTTAAGGAAAACATTATATTTGTCACTATTATTTCCATCTTTTTTAATTCATATTTATTTAAGAATTTTTATAAAGAACCTCTCTACAAAACAATTTGTATCAAGATTTAAAGAACTGAAATTTAATTGTGATATTAATTTGATTGTAGTACAAAATGTGATGACATAAAGTTTTTAGAATTAAAATGAATAAGGCTTTTTCATGTAGCACAAGTCAATTATCAAACTTTAAAGTGCCTACAATAGGTTTTAATTATCAAAGACACTATAGTTTCTATCCATTTGAAGTATAGGGATAATCATATTTGGTGTGTGTTTAACATCAACCATATATAATCCTTGCATATTTCAATGAATGAAATTTTCACTTAAATTTATACATAACAAGTGTAAATATATTTCATGATCTTTACCAAAAAAAACTATTTATATGGGATCATTTTTCTATAGTAAAGGAAGCCAATTAGTTTCATGAACATTGTATTTTTTAAATTATATAGAAATCAACACCTATTTTCAAGTTTTAATCCACTTCAATTTAATTTACATAGACATTTGGGAATTCTATTATATCTAATATTGTTTTTACAACATATTAGATGACTTTAGACCATGGTCTTCCTATAGTGGGGGTGGGTTCATGTTATGGCTATATTGGGGGCTATATATACTAAAATGATCCCCATTGTATGTTCATTATTCAAATAAATGTCTATTTATAGTTTGAGTTACAATCTGTAATTGTAAGTATAAACATGGGACAAGAATTTAATATAATTCTATCAAAAATCAATACAAAAATGTTTGAAGGAATAATTGATAGCATATTCCTCTTTCTTTTGTATATGAAATTATTGAATTGGTACTAAATCATCGAATGGAATTTGTAATTTACTTATAACATCATGAAATCTATTATTTTAAAAAAAATGCTTCTTTGCCACTATCTATGGTTGCTAGGATTGACAAAAAAATAGTTTCCAATATAGATACCAATATTTTTAGAACTTTTTATTGAAAAATAAGGGTCTTGAGAAATGTTACATACTTTTATAATTGACAAACCTTATTTTCAAGATACAATTATATGTTTGCAAGGTTTGACGACCATGATCATTAAGTGCCACGTTCATTAACAAATGTAATACATGTATTAGAGTCTACTAATGAATATAGCAAGGTGTGCTAAGACGGTCCCTATTTTAAACGTGTCTTTGAATTAAGGGATATATATTGGAGTATTCAATGTATCTATAGTGAATATTTCAACATGCATGAAGACAATTTTATAGCACCTTCAAACTACTATTTCCAAAATTCATAATCAATTCAATAAGATTCCAACAAGGAAAGAAAGCATGTAGATTGGATGCAACTTCTTTTTATCCTTGAAGAAAAAATAACATTTCTATGTATTTGTTTTCTTTACCTTTAAGAGTCTTGACATCTATTGGATGGATTGCAAAAGACTTCATGAACTTTGTATAAGAGTCACATGAAACAATGAAGACTAATATGATGAAAAATAAGATTTCATCTATTATTTAGCAATTTAACTAATGAAGACATTTGGTGCTTTATGATTTTTTGGCAAAGTTTGGTATCAATTTATGTAGAGATAGAAAAAACAGTAATACTTTCAAAAATGAAGATCTTAGGATTAGATTCTTGTTATAATATAATATATTTTGCCTTAGGAACTCTTAACCCCTAAAGTCCCAAGGCCTTTTTTCCATCAAAATCCACTCAAAATTGTCATTTCTATTGCAAAGAACAAAAATATTTTAAAAATATTTTTTTATACATTTAACCATAAGGTCTTGTATTATACTAGTATAAAAATGTGTGGAAATTTTTTTAGGAGCTTTGGCCTTCTAGATTGCAAGATATTTGTATTTAAAGTGACGAATTCAAGATTTTTTAAGAAGATGCTTAGATTGCTAGAAAACTAAGATTGTCCATAACTTTTTCATTACTAATTCAAATGAAATGAATCAAAGCTTCAAATGTAGACAAAAATATAATCTTTGAGATGAAAATTAAAAATTAAAAATATTTAACTTTTTGTGATATTTTTTGGTTGCTTTTGGGACTCATGGTGGCATAACTTTTGTTTCCGAACACCGATTGAAATAAAAATTATATTCCCAGAAAGCTAACTTGATTTCCTATCTTCAATGAAAGTTTCAAAAAATTATGTCAAAAATTGAGATCACAAGAGTCTATCCAAAATCCCAATAATCCTTTGTAGGGACTTTAGGACTTTAGGACTTTAGGGGATAATCTACATTCTTTTTTTTTGGATAGGGACTCAATTAGGGGTTAAGGGAACTTTCAATTAGGTTGTTATATCTATCCAATCTCATAGTTGGGATGGGGCCATGACAGTTGAATTAAACATTGGCACAATGTAATTGTTACCTCCATCTTGCTTACCCTTAGTCAATTGACACTTTGGTGCTATTTGCAAAACTCAAAAAGAGGTCACTATTCTGAGATTCATTGATTGGATCCCTATGCCACTTCTTCAATAAGTTTAGTAATCAACTAACTCTTTTCTTACAACCTTGAGAGGCACAACAATAGGAGATAGTTGGAAATGAGATATCATAAGATGGCTTTGTGTCGGTAAGTTTGTACACGAGACAACTTGGAGAATCATAACACCATTAGAAAGGTAAGAGCATGGTTTCAAAAATCCATTCATGCACCAAACTACCACCCAAATGGGCCTTTAGAACCATGCTCTCACATTGCCACTTGGTTCCCTAGGACCACCTCTTTCCTAGTGTAAAGGCTCCAAACTTTGTCTGCACTCTACACTTACCAAACTTGTTTAGTGCCCTTTGATTGAGGATGCCCTAAACATATTTTGTTGTAACACATTCTTTTTTGGCGTTAGCTTGCTTCCATTGGAATCTCCTTCATTTGTCAAAAATCCAAATCCGAATTTTACATACACAAAGATTTTTTTTATGTGCTTCCACAGATAATAATTTCAAATTCTAATTTCCCACCAACCAATCCAAAATATTAATAAGAAAAACCATTTCATGCGTAGTTTTTTTTCAGTATTGGATTGACGAAGCTGTAATCAAATACTACCCTCTCCCACTACCTAGAAACGTCCCATTCCATTTTGCGGGAGGATTATTCCCCACAATCTCCTCTTGGCACATAAAATCCGTGTCATTAGTGATGATAAAAAATTTCATTCATCAATCACATATTTCATCCATTCCGAAACCAAGCATTTACGTCAAACAATCTCCTCATCGTCGGAAATTCTGAAAACAAACACTTTGCCTTCACGAGAAGAGCCCTTTTAAATCTTTTTTTTTTTTTTTTTCAGAATTCCCTCCACCTCGATGATTGCCCCCCTTCCAACTTCCATAATTTTTTTTTTTTTCAACTTATTTGTGAGTTTCTTCATCAGCCCTTTTGTCTTGTTCATTCGACGTGAATGATGAGCATCTTGTCCAGGGAGGCTCTTGAATGGCAAGATGCCCCCAACTGAAGAACAAACAAATGCAGCCATTCCCCTTCGCAGGGCCGTACTAGTAAGTCGTCAGTAAATAAGTTCGTAGTTGTAGTCCACTGGTGTCAGTCCTAATTTGTCGATTAGGAACCTTCCAGAATGAGTCTACGTGGCACCTACGGGTCCCCGTCACCCCTGCCACATGTACTCGCCTGCACTGCTGGCGCTGCTCCGGCGGATTGGGTGCCGGGAACACGTGCCCCACGGGGCTCTTGTCATAATAATGGAAGGCTGTCGGGGATATTTGGAAGGGGAGAGCGTTACCCAGGCAGGGATCCCAGAACTACACTACAATGGGTAAATAGTGTTGGGTGATAATTAGTGTTGTAGTGACACTAGATCATACCTTTACCTTATTATATTATCATTTCAACTTTTATATTTTGTTTCCGTTTAACACTAAATGCACTTTTGTAGAAACACAGTCCAGGGAGATTTTTAGCTTAACCGGCTAAAATCCTACATTTTCTGAGACCAAACGGTTGCTTGAAGCATTCTCTCCGCTAGACCTTTATAAAATAGAGAATATTTTCTAATTTTCCTCTTAAATGATTGGTTTTTTTCCAAATATTTTGAAATCCATTCGGAAATTCTCAAAACCAACCGGCTAGCTCGTAACTAAATGTCGGTACTCCCCGGACATTGCGTAGAAATGTTGAAATGACCAAATTTTACTATAGAGCTAAAATAGTGTTAGAATAGGTAAATAATGTTCTAACACTAAACCTTGCAAATCACAATTAGTGTTATTGTTGATAATTAGTGTAGCCAACATTGTTTACCAATTTTAGTGTAGTAACTTGGTTTATGGAATTTAGTGCAATATGGCACCTAAAATCGTCAATTTAAGCAAATCAGTATAGTTGGAGGCATATTTTTCTAAAAAAAATAATATTACTATAGTATGTGCAAGTGAAAATCATGAATATTTAAAAAAAATTTAATTAGATTTTTCGGACATTGTATGTAATTTCTATGATTTTTCAAAGGGTTGGCTGCGTAGACCACTGAAACTATCCGATAGGTGCCCCCAAAATTGAACCTTGCAAAAATCAGTTGTCAACAAATTACAGTCAAACATGTGTCCTTTGAATGTGTTGGCCAATCAATGTTAAGCATGTGGGGGATACATTCACCAAAGTCCAGGGACATAGTTGGGTGAGTCTAGGAACAAAAAATAGGAACATATGCAAGAATGGGTGTTTCTACCTTACCTTCAAGACAAATTAAATAGGCATCAACTTTGGCTTCTTGAAATTAATTTTTCGGTAAATTTTCTTTGAAAGACAAGTGGAATAGGCATCCAATTCAAGTCGTTCTTATATTTTTTTTAGAGCTTTGTGGAATTAGTTATGAAAATTTGAAGTTGGAATGGCATGGGGCTTTGAAATCACCCGCCTCCTGAAATGTACATTGTTTGCACATTGTCGAAGGTTGTGAAAAAACAACATGTATAAATAGTGTACATTTGAAGAGGTGGATGGTTTTAGAACTAGTGTGCATTTGAAACCGCACGCACCTTACTTTGGGAGTGAGTAGTATTAACCCATGAAGTCCCAAGGCCTTTTTTCCTTTCAAAAAACACTCGAAACTGTCATTTCTATTGCAAGGTGCAAAACTCTTGAAATTTTCATTTTTTTGGCATATCCAATTGTAGGATCTTATACTAGACTATTATAAGAATGTGTAGTAGAAATTTCAGAAACATTGATTACATAGATTGTAAGATATTTGCATTTAAAGTGAAGAAAACAAGGGGTTTTTTTTGCATATTTTGTGATTAGATTTATTGGCTTTGAATCTCCTTATTTCAAAAATAATTTACTATTGAGTTTGAGGTTTAATTTTTTTATGTTGAAAATTTGAGTTGAGAGTTGGGAAAAAATTTCAAGAAGAAAAACACTTGATTTCCACTCATTAAAAAATTGCTAAGTAGAAGTAGATATGAGATTCAACAAAAGAATTAAATTATTAATAGCTCTAAGGTGGAATTGAAACACCATAATCCCAACAAGGAGATTGTTCTTGCAAGCAAACTTAACCTCATCAAATGATTTTTTCTTTTAAATTGCAAAAATTGCATTTAGAAATGAATCTCATGAGTTATTTTTTCAAGAAGATGTTTAGATTGCTCAAAAAATACAATTGTTCATAACTTTCACATCACTAATCCAAATAGAATGAATCAAAACTTCGATTATAGACAAAAATAAAATCTATAAGGAAAAAAATATTTAAAATTTTACTTCAATTTTTTGTGGGTTTCTTTTTTTGCCCAGGGAAGTGAAAATTATGTTTAAGTTTGCATAACTTTTGCTTTTGGGCACCAATTGAAATAAAAATTATACTCCCACAAAGCTAATGAGTTTTTATATCTTTTGAAAATTTTTAAAGAAAATCACACAAAATTGAGGATGTAGGAACCTGCCCAAATTCTGAAGGGTCCTCCAAGGGGACATTTGGGACTTTTAGGGATTAAGAAAAAATAGGAAAGAAAGGATATTGCAAATAATAAAGGACTATTGGAAATACTGCAATGCAAAACTAACTAAATAGATGCTAATTTCAATGTGGAGGAAGTTAGAAATTAGTGGCTATCAAATTCTATTGTTTGTTGCAATCTAGACTAAAATCTAATTTTCTCAAGGATTTTCTCCAATGCATATTTATTTTATCTACTAAAAATTTTAAGTATCAATGGAATTTTTTTTAACCAATTCTATAAATGTTGATACCAAATTTGTTTATTTATTTATTCTAGGCAATGCAAATAGCAATAATCACTAGAAGGATGAAACTATTTATATCAATGGAAACAAATGGGACTTATAATATATGGATGAAGTTTCATTTATTCATCGAAAACAATGTACATTGATCCAAAATAGAGTGAAACTATTCCTAACTTAATTTAAGGCCTAAGGTGTTCAAGAGCAATGTTTGGAATTTTTTTTTAAATTTACTGGCCATTTTCCTTCAATTTCCAAATTGAACTGGGTTTTTTTTTTTTCAAGTATTGAATTTGGTTATCTTTTCTATTTTTACTCAAAATAGAAATTTTATAGAATTTTTTCACTAGTTTTTTTGTCAATGTTTTCAAATTGTAAGTGTTATTTTTTCTCCAATTCCACTTGGCTAACTTTGAACTAGCTGTTGGTTTTTCTTGAACATTATATCAAAGGTTGGGCCCATGGGAGCTTTGGAAGAGTATCTACAATAGAATTAACTTTCAAGATGGTAATGGCATATGGTATACAACTTTCTTTTGACAATGGTAAATATTTTAGTATAAATTTGATTGAGCTATGGTAGGTGGGATAATTTTTTGTGGTGAGGGACTATAAATAGTGAAGATTATACTATTTTTTGCTAATTTTTTAATTCAGGTTTGGAGGTAATCAAAATTAAAGAAGAATAGATTACAATCCAACTTATTCTCAATGCCTAGGCGAACTTGCTTTTAAGAAGTGCAAAACTAAAAACTTGTTTTAGCAACTTTTTTGTTGGTTTAGCACATTCAAAGTTGCTAAACTACATCACATACCCCTCATTCACAAAAAAAATAGGTCACCCTACCTTGTGCAAATGGGGCCCTTTTCATAAATAAGTTGTAAACTTTAACCCCTAAAAGACCAAGGAGCCCGCTTTGTACTTTTTGAGAATTCAAGCAGTCTTTGAAGACTTCATGATTTGGAAGTTTTGCATAAATTTTTAAAAATTGTATATATTGATAACTACTCAAATAGATTTGAACCATTCAATTTTGAATTATGAGGTAAAAGTTATGAGGCAATGAGGTTTTAAAAATATAAAGTTGTCTTTTGTTCTCAATTTTGAATTTTAAAAAATAAACATGAAAATAAAAGATATGAATTGTCTACTAGAACATTCTCACCATTTGGATGATTAACCCAAATAATCCAAGCCTCAAATGAATTTTTTTGCGCCTTGTTTTAGTAGATTTAGAGTTGCAAGTAGTCTACATCCTATAAATGTTTGTTATTTTAAATTGTAGAAATTGAGTTCAAAACAAATCTTACATGTTGTTTTTTCAAGAAAAATGCGTTGATTGTTTAAAAAACAAGACACATCATAACTTTCACATCGCTAATTCAAATAGAACAAATCAAAGCTTTCAATGTAGAGAAAAAAATTACTCCAACCACTCTAAATAATTGACTTATATAAAAAGTTGAGTTGTTTAGAGTGTAGGATTAATGTAGATGACCTTCTCCAATTCCTTTAAAGCATTTGTAGTACATAATTGGAAATAGGGACAATAGCAAAATTTTCAAATAGAAGAGCTTAGACTTCAATCATTTTTGTTGACTTTAAAATTGCCCTAATGCATTTGAAGCTCAATCCAAACCTACTAAAGCAAGGTGCAAAATATCCTTTAATTTATTTTTAATTAAACTTGAGCACAAATAGCTTTCCATCTATATGACCAAAGTGTTTGAAATATTTTTCTCACATTTTCGAGTAACTCTAATTCAATATTATATATTGAATATAAAAAATAGATTTTCCCATAGTAGCCCTTTGCTTTAGAATGACAATTTTAAAGTGATTTTTTTATAAAGCATAGTCATAAACTTTTAGGAGTTTAAATGTTTCCTCCAAAAGCTATATGGAGTTATATGAAATGAAAGAAATACATCTAAATATGTTGAAAAACACTTTGTTGCTACTTCTACACAATAAGTTTGAATAAAACATTTTTGTTTAAGTTTAAAGCCGGCTATTATCTTGTAGTTTGAACCCTCAAATGTTTTGAATTTTCTCCCCTTCATTTCAAATGTTTATCTCTAAGCTTCCACTACTTGGATTTCAAACAAAAAAACTTGTTACACAAGAAATCAACCCCAAATGATTAGTGTATTGCTAGTTTATCTGACTACCTTTTTTTGCATGGTGCTTTAGAATAAGGTAGAATTTGTATTTGCTTTTGAAATTTTGCAAAAGTATACCTAGCAAGATGAAATGTATGATAGTATAGAGTATCAAATATTGTGTAGAGTAAAGATTTCACTCCAAGAAGGCTTAAAGTTTGTTGACCCTATTTTGCAAGAATAAAAATAATTTTTTTTATCTCACCTAAAACATTAGAATTAATTGTAAATTAGTCTATACTTGGTATGGAGTTGTAAGCTAAGTTTAAGATGTGGTCCTCGACAATAAATGCATTGTAATCCACCACTTCATCTTGATTTAAGCTCTAAACTCATGGTGGTTGTTGTCTTGAGTTACAATCTTTAGTTCTACTTGCCATATGCATGCTTGTGAATTATCGTAGGTAGAATCAAAACTAGAGATAAAACTCAAAAGAGCTCCATTCTGAACATCAAAGGAGTTTGATCACCATTTCTCTATTTTTTGCTATTCAAAGGAGCCCCCCCTCTAATTTCTTCCTACTTTCTATTTAATTATATTATAATATTTCAGTCTACAAGGTCAAATAGTTTGAAATTTTTTCCACTCATTTTCATAATTATAATTTACTACACTATTGTATGGGTGAAGTTTAAAAAAATCTATATTTACAATTTTGGCCAAATGAATGCACTAGAAAATGACAAGAAGATTGCATTGTATTTTTTGACAATTTCTCTTGAAAATCACCTTGAGTCCTTTAGGGGTCAATTCTTAATAATTTTTTTAATGATTTTTAATTAGCTTCTTGTCATCTCAAGATAGAAATGCATAAATAAAATAATATTGAATAGAAAATCACTCACTAGTATAATAGGATTGAATCACAAAAGATGTTCAAGTAGGACTAATTTATGTAAATAAGTTCATCTCCAAAGTAGGTAACACAACCCAAGGACAACAATTATCATTTTAAAATAAGAAAATGCCAATATAAAAACAATTACAAAAGCTCAATGGACACTTACCAATTCCAAATCAAATCAAATGTTCATCACACAATTAGGAAATACACACATTTTTCATAATCCAATAAACACCCAACTTCTCACATTTTTTACTTCGTATATAACTTCAAACAAAAATCATTTACAATCCAATCAAACCATTTACAATACAAGCACACACACCTACAAATTTGGTAATCAATTTTCTATTCCAAAAATAAATAAAAATATAGCCCACTTTAGGTTGGACTCACATGCACACAAATTTATAGAAGTGGCTGAAAAACAATTGGATAGAGAAGCATCTAAATAGGTGGCAACAGTTGATGAACATCAACCACCAACTTGGCTTTTCAAGTCTTTATTATGCAACTAGGTAATTTTCATTCACACAATACTTATTAACTTATTAGAATCAATCATATCCTTTCTCACTACACTAATACCAATTGGGACAATTCAACAATCAAAACATGGAAGAAGACATCTAAATTGAAAGAAGTGATCAACGTAAAAGAAAATAAATCCTATTTGAAACTTTTTTAAAGGCAAGAAAAAAATGAAAAATAATTTTTTTGGTCTAATTTGTAGTCATGCTAATTTTAATTTTGCCCTAAGAGCTAGTTTAGGGATTATTTGACATGGATATTGTCACTTCAAAATCTAAACCTATTATATATTAAAAATTAATTTAAATAAAAATGACAATTTTATTTAAATCATGGAAATACAATGACAATTCTATTTGATTTTATGAGTTTTCAAGTCTTAGATTGTCAATTTTATAGGGCCTTTTTGTCATTCTAGGTCTTGTGAAAAAATAAAAGTAAATTGTTCTTACTTTGTACTTCTTCAAGTAGCATCACAAAGTTTAGACCCTACGGTTTGTCAACAATTATCATGTGATTATCATCGTTTCATGGTTTTGCACATTAATTACAATTTATCGCATCGTTACGATGTAGTTGCAAGTAATGCATTGTAACGATGCGATAACGATGCAAAGTAATGCATGTAATAATGCAATAAATTGTGATTAACGGGCGAATCCATGAAACAATGATAACCACATGATAACTATTGACAAATTGTAGGGTCTAAACTTTGTGATGTAGGAGTAGTATATGTGGAAATTCCATCCTAATGGCAATATGTTGTGAATGGATATACCAAAATGAATAACAACAAAAGATGAAAAAAATTTAGTTGAGTTTGGTTGAATAGTTTATTTGAAATTATCCTTTTGAATTAAACTTGAATTATATCTATATCGGAGGGATTAACTATAGATAATTCAAATGCACTTGTTTAGTACTTAGTTTCTCCCTTCAAGATATTGTATTTTGAAGTTTATTGATGACATCATAGACTTTAATTTTCAGTTAACACCATGATAGGGAAAAAAGTGTTTGCAAAGGTGACAACAATTAAATTCTTTCTAGTAATTCATTTTGTAGACTATATTTCATGTAATTGAAGATTTTTTTGGTGACATTGTGTCAAATGAATGCTAATTTTATGACTTTTTGGTTTAAAACCAAAATTGGATCCCTCTAAAATAGATTTTTTGTAAGCAATTTATAAAAGCCTGTTATGGAGTTAAAACAAAATCATGTTATGCTTGTTCTACATGCAAAATTACCGCTAAGTACAAATTCTAAGTGTGCTAAAAGATGATAAAATTAAAAGTTTCAATTTCTTAATGGATATCAAGGTTGAATGATAAAATTGTTTTCCAAAAAGTTAGATATTGAGACTTATAGATTATTTCTTACTCTAAAAGAAAGCCAACAAAGAAATAAATTTTAGATTTTCAAAAAATCAATCAATGCGTCAAAATATAAAGCCTACCAGTAATGTCAAATTTGACATTAGGACTTAAGGTAGAACTACCCATTACCACCATTTACCCAATTCCCCCACCTACAGGTTCCTCCCATTTCTGTCACTGGCCCATCTTATTACCGCAATCTTACTCATCTATGATCATGATGGCAATGCACTGGGGAGCGGACACATCAGCCCACGCTTCAACAATGGTCTGGTCATGCTTTACCAAGGGTCTACTCACAGTTTTACATTTCAGCTTTGAAAAATCACAAAAAATTCAATTCTTGTCAGAATGTCTTCATTCCTTTTGCAATTGACTTCTCTCAAACAATTCAATCTCTGAAAAATATGAGAGCTCATAAATAACTTCTCCAAAGTACCTAGATAGCAAATCTGTATGGTAATGGGTAGTTCTACCTTATGTGAGCCTCCTTCCATCCCAATTGAACCCTATAAATCAGGAAAACATTCAACCTTCGTTTGCCATGTGTCTAAACCACCAATTGAAACCCTAAACCGAAGCTCCACTCTGAGCGACACAGCGACTCTGCTGTAGCCCGAACCACCGAAGAGCTCCATTAGTGCGTCGCAGCAACTGAACTGTCACGCGGCTTTACGCCACCAAACGCCACTCACACTTGCTTGTCGTCTCCGAAACTGCAGCAAAATGCTCTGCTTACCTTCTTCTTCGCTTGGTTACACAGAGCTCTTCACGCAATGAGCTTGTTTTGAGAGCCTTAACTTAAATCTTAGTCGCAAGGGTTTTCGCCGGCTCCTTTCTAAGACCCGCAACGGCTTTGGCATTCAGCTGCTGGAGACAGCGAGCTTCGAGGTTGTGCGCCTCTGCAGCAATGCCGGGAGGTCCTAATTCGCAAGGGCGCGGCAGGGGAGGTGGAGGCCGCGCGGGTGGACGAGGGTTGGGTTGGGTTGGGGTCGCGGAGGTCGAGGAGGAGGAGGGCAGCGACGGTGGGATCCTGCGTGGAGAGCTGAGAAGTTGAAGCAGATGCAAAGCGATCGAGGTAGAATCCATTGTTAGTTTTTTGCTTTATTGTGGAGCTTATTTGTTTTTCATGCTTTCTTGTGCATTGGAATTTAGAGGAGGGGAGGGCTGTCTACGAATTTATGACATTCGATTGCATTTCGTGATCTTGGATTTACGCAATTGAGGACGTTAGAGTTTCTTTGGTTAGATTTAAAATTGATGCGGGTGAACCTGGGGATCTCTGGTTCACCGGAGGGATTTATCTATCTGGAGAGTTTTGTTACGGTCTTTGGTTTTAGGGTTTGGGAGAACTCTGTGTCGTAATATTGTGGGTTTGAATTACGCAATTTGAGGACATCGTTGTAGATTTTTCTCTAGTTTCAAATTGGTGCGGGTGAACCTGGGTGACCGGGGGTGATCTAATCCTGAATGGAGGGTTTTGTGACGAGCTCTGGTTTTAGGGTATTGGAGGTCTCTGTGTCATTACATTGCAGATGATCATTTTTGAGCACCCTCTGAGTAGTGTGAAAGCGTGAAAGGAATCTTTGACACCTTGTTTTGCAAAATTAAGCTCAATTTGAAGAAGGGATAGCCTTTCAAGCTCATGCGCCACTGTTTTTCTAGGGGAGAGTATGTCACGAGCAATGAATCAGGCTTGAGATGGGGACGCATTTCAGATAGTCCTTAGTGGAAAGCTCTATATTTTGGACAGGCACTCACTGATCGCTGCAGTCATAGACCATTTGTTTTGTCGTTCTTTTTACTGAATGAGTGTTCAATGTATACAGGGATTCACTTTTCCAGTGAATGAGCTTTTCTTGGAGGATGTGCTGGAGCTGACTCGCTTCCCTATTATTGCTGACCAAGGAGGATTCAATGGTGGAGGTGGGGAGGCAGAAGACGAAAGACACAAGAAAAGGTGCAGGATTCAGTTCTTGAACCGTTTGAGGTATGACTGTTATCAAAGTGGTGAAATTGCCCTTGATGATCTTGTCCTATTTCTGAGTTTGTAGTCTCTAGCAATTTTCTTCCAATTTGTTTGACCTGTCGAGCTATCTACTTTGAATGAACACTTTAACCCCTAAATGTCCAAGGCCTTCTTTGAGCTTCTAGGAATTTATTCTAAATTGAACAAAATTCCAACATTCTGATAAGTTGTATTAATTTTTTTGATTGTAACTGTACAAATTCAAACTAGACATGTTATGTTAGAGATCACATAGGAACAGAAAACACAACAATATCACTTATGGATTGAAAGATTATAATGTTTGATCATGAAGGTGTTAAAAGTGCAAAAGTGATTTGAAGGTTTTATTTAACTTAAAAGTATTGTCGACACCAAAATTTGTTGCCTCGAGCATTCAGGGGTTAACTTTGTTTCAGGGAAAAGGTGGGACACAGTTCTTATCGTGAGACTATCTTGTGACGCAGGGAGCAAACATAGATTCAGAGCATCAGAAGTACAGTCGTGGTACACAGCAGTCACAGCAAGCATGGAACGAAGAGCAGATTGACTTGGAATTGGTGCGTTGATTTTCCTCGAAATCCACTGCTGAAAGAGTCGACCTGCACTTAAAACTATGTTTTCGGGAATGACGTTTGGAATCATAGAAGCCGCGATTCTCACTTTGTGATTTTTTGGTTTGAGAAGGGTGCTTTGGAAAACCGCTTCTGTTTTATTTGCCGTCCGAGTCTGTGAAATCCAAGTACGTGGTTGGTGATTGTAGGTTGAAGCAGCTCTTCAGCATATCTGTGTGAAAGAGGGAGAAGAAGGCGCCGTTCTTCTGTTCTTGACATGCAGGGTGGGATGAGACCTCCAAACTTGTTGAGCGTCTTAAGGGAAATTCCTTGTTTAATGATTCTAGACGGGTTCTTCTGTTGCCTCTTCACGGGTCCATGCCGACTATCAATCAGAGAGAAATTTTTCAGAGGCCTCCAGCTGGTGTGCGGTGAGTTGTCCTTTCACTTCTGTCCACAATTGAAACGAACGGATTGCATGGCGTACCCAAGCTCTTTTCATATTGTTTTTTTGGAATGTTTCGTTGGTAATTCTTGATTATAAAGAAAAATTGTTACCGCTTTTGTGCCCATTATCAGGTCCATTGTGATTTTCTTATGTCTCAGGTTACGCCTACTACTGGGACAGTTACAGGGTTATCTTATTACTATTGCTTGGAATTAAGACCATCTGATTACCGTTCTGTAGTGCTATTATGCAGAATTACCAGCAGAGTTTAACGATGTTGACATTTGTGGTTGCAGGAATTGAAGATTGTACTGGCCACCAATATTGCTGAGACTAGTATCACTATTGATGATGTAGCCTACGTGATTGAGGTTATCTGCAATTTCAAGCTTCTAAGAAGACTCTTCAGTTGGTTCAAGTAAGTTTATTTCTTACCCCTGGAGTCCTGGCACGTTTCAGTTTCATTTGACGGAACCTGTGTTTTTAGTGCATCAATCCTTAAAAGGTCATGCATTTTAATTTTCTCATTTCTGAGGTCATATGTTTGCGAAGTTTCGTTTAGCAATTTATTTCTTGTACCCATTTTAGAAATCTAAAATTTGGAGGGTTTCTACTTGGTTTTTAAATTTTTTGCGTTACTTCAAAGGCAGGACATCAATAATCTAAGTTCAAGCTTTTATATATTTTTCCATGATTATGAATGAGGATGAATCTAAGAAATTATTTTTTTGAACGACACACATGGAAACCTGCATTTGACTTAATTAGAATGAAAATCTATCATATTGGAAGAAAACCTCATGGATTTGTGATGGAATGTCAATTTATCAAAAAATAAAAATTGAACGCTTTATGTTTCAAACGTTCCAATTTCTCTATCCTCATCATGTATCATGTGGTCTGGAATAAACAGGAGCTGCGGAGACAACTGGATCTTCTCCTTGATAGGAAAGTGAAAGACCCTCAGTATGACATTCACAAAGAGGGGAAACCAGTAGTCACCGCAGTGCTTGAGCTCCTGCAGACCAAATGGCAGAGACGAGGAGAACACTGGTTGGGGAGCAGGTGGGAATTATTCTAGGAGATGATTCGAGGGGCAGGATAATCCTCCTGCTCCATAGGAGCCTTACGAAAGGTATCAATTAGTGTCTCATCACTGAATTTCGAACTCCATGAGGAATAGGTTTGATAAGGAGGGATTGTTGTAATTGCTTAGAAATGAATGCTTTGTGGAGTGAAATCTCTACCTCTCCTGGATTTTAGATGGGGATGTTTCCTCTGCTACGGATGAATAGTCCTTAGACAGTCACTCCTGCGTTAATTTACAGAGCATTCCTAGTCTCACAGATATGATACTGAGGACCAGTTCAATGCGGGACTGAGATTCTCCTGCAGTCATTCTACAGATGCTAATGGTTCTATATTATTTAGATGCAACATAGTCTTTCGTCCTCATCAGTATTCCATGCCTTGTCTTAAGTGGTAGTTGCAAAATGTTCACACATTGTTTTACTATTGCATATGCTGGACTCGTGGACGGATCGGTGGTTATGGACTTTCTAGGAAAAGTGACAAGTAGAGCCTTGTTCCGTGTCTTGCCAGTGGTGACAAGGGATGTTGTTTTCCATAATGAGGCTTTACTTTCATGTTCTTGGATATTATAAGATATAATCTCAAAGATGGGAACATATTCAATGACAAGGCTCTACTTCCATGTTACTAGGTGGATTCAATTAATCCCCACAGAAGTGATGTATGCAAGGAATTTTGGGTAGTTGTGTATGAAGTCAATCTTGGGTAGATGCTCATGAAATTTTGGCACCAGGTGTGGGCACCAGGTGTGAACATGTATCCCTCAGATGGGAGTATAATTTTTATTCCAATTGGGTGCTAAGATCAAAATTTATGATACCTTGAAATTTTTGTGCAGCCTAGGCAATTTTAAGCAACATGTGCAAATTTCCTCTATTTTTGAAATTTGGCAAGTATTACCAACTAGTGTCCCATAAGCAATCAATGGGGTGGGACTCATTTGCATTAATTTTAAATTAAAAAAAATTGGGTTTTGTAACCAATGTGATTTCAACACTACTACAAAACTTGTGCCTCCTTGTGTGTCAAGGTTACCTACAAGTACTCTCCATTGGACATGGGTCAAGCTGAACTTTAGGCTTTTATAAATCATAATAATTTCACTTCAAACTGTAAATTTACCAAACTTTCTACTACAATGTCATTTCTATCTTTGCACTTCAATAAACATTTGTTGCAGATCATATCCACTATGGCTTAAGTTATTGGTTACCGGTGGCTTCATTTTATAGGATGCAAGTGTCAAAAAATAAATAAACATGTTACTTTAGAAGGAAATAAAATATAAAGTCTTCTGATTGGTAGGTTCACACTAGGAGTTAGAGGCCTATGACCTTATAAGGTAAGATTAAAAAAAACTTTTTCATCAAACTTCTAATGCTATAATCTTACAATCTATGAAGTCAAAGTTTCTGAAAAATTCTCCTCACATTTCCATAGAAGTCTAATACAAATTTGTACAATTGAATGTAAAAAATAAAGAATAAAGAATAATATTTTTTTCTCATTGCCCTAAAGAGAGGCAAGTTTTAGTAATTTCAGTCCAAAATGTGCCTCAATCCTTTAAGAGTTAAGGTTAGTGCTCTAGGTAACATTTGAGGGTGGAGAAGCTCAAACTTTATATTAAGTCATGTCCTTGAATCTCAAACATCAACATGATTTGTATTTTTGGGTGTTCACAAGGTTCAAATTGAAAAAAGGATGTTGAATTATAGCCATTGTCTTGTAAAAGAGTGATACGATTATTTCAAGATTGGATGGCTAATCATACCAACCAATGAGAATGTGACAAGACTCTCAAGATGGCATTATGTTAGTTGTACTCAATTGCCTCAAGTAATCATAACATTTGGAAAACCACATACCAATAATACATGAACAAAGTTGGTGTTATTTGACCCACTTAATTAAATGAAGGTCTCACTCAATTTGGGCCAAATTAACCTCTAAATGCTTAAGGCACCAAATTTTGGTATCAACAATACTTTGAATACTTTGAAGTTAAATAAAACCTAACCAAATTGTTATTTTTAGTAGTTTATATTTTTATAATTCTTGTTTGAAGTCTAGTTTAGCATCAAAATTGATTTTGAAAATGATTACTCTATTCAAGATTTTGTGCAATGGTGTCCATTGCAATCTTGATTCCCCATGGTGTTGAGGGCTCTTGGAAATGAGCCTTGAATACACTAGATCTTCAAGAAAAAATAACATTAGAAATTCATTTTAAAAATCGTAGAGTACATTTTGAGAAGCCATAAATTGGTTGGAGTTATCCATGTTATGCCTTTATCTTTATATTTTTTTGGTGACCAACTTTTTAGATTTGACATGTGAAAAAAGGATTGAAAGACTTCAAATCATTTTTGCAATTTTAACACCCTCTTCATCAAACATTAGTGATATTGTTGTGTTTTTCTGTTCCTATGTGATCTCTAACATAACATATCTAGTTTGAATTTGTACGGTTACAATTCATAAAAACTAATACAACTTATTAGAATGTTGGGATTTTGTTCAATTTAAAATAAATCCCTAGAAGTTCACAGGAGGCCTTGCTCATTTAGGGGTTAACTTCTATTCTACATGTAATCATCTAAGCATTACAAGGAAATTGAATCCACAAAGAGGATTTTAGTTTTCTTACTAATGTTAATATTTATTGAATGAGTATGAAGGTGGCCATATCTTCATTAGAACCACTATGTGGGATTGCTTGTGAAACACCTATAGGATTGTTTGTGGAACCACATGTAAGATTGCTTGTGGCCACTTAGTGTGTAAAAATTTGTAGGAGGCATGTGCTCCATTCTCCATGATGGAACCATCATGAGATTTATGAAATTGTGGAGATGGATTAGATATTGATGATAGAATTTTAGAGGTTATCAAGCAATTTGTGAGTCGAGAAGGCTCTTCCCACCCAAATATATGAGATCATGGAAATGACAATGAGTCGAGAAGGCTCTTCCCACCCAAATATATGAGATCATGGAAATGACAAATTTTTGAATTTAGCATGCAATTCTTGACCCAACTAGTGATTTGTAAAAGGTTCTTTCTACCAAAATTTTTGCATTCCAAAGCAACCTCTTTTGGGGTTTAATTTTCTCTTAATGTTGAATTTGAAAATTGATCAACCCATGTGTTGACCACAAGGTAACATAATGATCGTAAGTGATATTGAGGGCTATTTTTCTATTACTTTCCATTTGCTCATTTATGTAGATATCCCTAACATTTTTGAGAAAATTTCCAAGTGATGAACAACAAGAGTATAGACAACAAGAGAAGAGTACCTTGGCTCTAAACTTGAACAAAGATTTTTTTGAACGTTTCTAAAAGTGACATTTTATAAATTGTCAAAGTCACAAACCTATAACCATCTATAACCATCTACAAGTAGTGTACATTCTAAACCTCAATACTATGTACCAAATCCGCAAGATTTGGCCAAAGTGAAGAATAGGTCTCTAACAATTACCCCTGCTGTACCCCAACACGCTGGTGGCTTATACAATTTCGTCCAGATGATTTGAATGCCAGTGAGTGTCCTGGAACACCAAATGAATGACCATCGCCAGTACATTCGGACTTGCAGACTGTCAAAACCCTAATTCATCTAAGGTACCCACTCCAACCGCTGGAGTGTCCGTACACAGGTAAGGTATACCACAATTATAATCATGAATGCAAGTAAAACCCCCACATTCAATTTTTGTAGCTTTTTTCAATTTTTTTGTTTTCTCTGTGAACCCCTAAATGAGTAAATTGGAAAAGAAAAAAATTGCTACCTTGATGGAGCTGAACCCAGAGGTGGGGGAGAACACGCCTTACGGCGGCATCGCCTGGCACACTTGTACAATGCCCTCTTCAAGGATGTGCACACGGCCTCCTGCAAAATGGGCACAAGATCAATTACATAGAAAATGACATCACGGTGCTCAAACAAGCAATTGCAATACATTTCTCATTCTCAGTGAACTCGCAACGGCCATTAGAACCCTCCTGCTGCAACCAAGAATCGAAAGACTATCATTCTTATTCTTTACACATGTTGAGCTAAAGTTTGTTGACAAAGATTTATCTTACACCAGTAGATTGTGAGGATCTTCAATGCAGCCCTATGCAATTGACCTCCAAAACCGAAATCAAGAACAAAGATTCTCTGAAATGCAGACTGACCACCATCCATTTTGGAAATTTGGAAGCTCTTACTCCCTCGTAGTTGATTACAGTAACTCTATTGTAGTAATGACAATAACATTAAACTCTGTTGTTGGAAAGTGGGGGACTAGATTTCTTCATATTCATTGATACACTTTGTTACCTTCTTTGAAATTTCTTGAACACACACTAGATCTCAATTCTGATAGAAACGGAAACAACCAGCGTTCTTTGGGTTCCATTACCATAAACCTTTTGACGTTCTTTCAAACAGCGTTTTCCTTCTTCGACACTGTTTTCTACGAGCTACTGTGTCCAACAATGCATGCAACAAAGGAACCACTCCACGGCCTTCCAGTCCGTTCCCTTCCATTCCTTACCATGATCTGCGACCTCCGCCTCGTGCTTGGCATGACCAACTTGATCCCGCGCGCTCCCGAGCTTCCTCCCATCCCGAGATGCCTCTTCGTCTTCTTCTTCCTGAAAACCTCCGTCGACGGCGACAGCAACTCCAGCGTGGCCGCGTACGCCGGCGACCGGAACCCTTCCTCGGTGGCGCTGGAGTTCAACCCTCCGTCCCTCCAACCCACGGAGCTCGACGTCTCCGAAGCAGGGAAGCGCTTGTTATTCCCTCGCGACAGAAACAAGCTGGCCGGGGCGATCTTGACGCCCAGACACGACGTCGCTCCCAGCTGGGAGTTGGGCGACTCGCAGTAGTCCTTCCACAGGAGGTTCTGCTCGGAGGAGGTGGTGGGCATGGTGTAAGGCAAACGGGTCGGGGCTAAAGGGGAGTCGGTGGCGGAGGGGGAAGGCGAAGGGTCAGGGCTGCTACTGCCGGTCAGGGCGGCTGGGGTGCGAGCGCCGCCGGAGTTGCTGATAATCATCAATAGGAAAACAGAAAACATGCAGTTAGTGGTGAACAATGCCATGCACTGATCAATTGCAAACAAGTGAGTTTCAATTGAACGTGGAAAGTCTTTGTATGCAGAAAGGATGCAAACAAGGGTGCAACAAGAAAAAGACACGAGAAGAAATGAAGAAGTATTGGATCCATGTAAAACGCGTGTTACGAAACAAACCTTGGAAGTATGACAGTAATGGAAAGTCTCCACTCATCATACAGCAAGGGGAGGAGGTTCCACTCAGGTGGAACCTTTCCCTCAAACAAATTAGAAACTGGAAGTTCGCCCAATTTAGTTTGGGTTAAGCTCCAAATCAAGTGCAAAAAACGGAATTTCAACAGATTTAAGTATATTCACACTTAGTACAAATTAATCAAAGCTGCCCTGAATGGTGAACGGTGTCTCTAACTTGAATGCTCACAAAAACTATTTAGACTCGGGGGATCGTTCTTCACCTCAGTTTACGCACGAAGAATTTGAAAAGTGTAACGGAAGCATTTTACGATTCAGCGTAGTAGATTTTGGTTGAATGTAGATATTGCAAGCTCCAATAGGGTTGCTTTAGAAATGGAGCCAATCCAAGAAAATATTAAAAATTGAGCGTTCTTGTTGGTCAATAGTTTAGGATTGGTACAGCCGAACTAGTAGTGAGAGTGTTGAGAATATTTGATTTTCTTGACTTGGTCCTTTGTGTGATACAGCCCTAATACTTTCTGAAGTTGACTTAATATTAGAAAATATGATTTAGTTTTAACTTACATATGTTGAGCAGATTGTCACCCATTGCTGTTATTTGCTTTCAAATTCCAATGATTCTTCTGCGTACTTATATGAGAAAATAGCAAGGGGAACGTACGAATCGACAAACTATTTCTGAAGGGTTCACAGGAACTTCATTCTTGCTGTACATAGTGGTATATATTACTTCACGGCATTGGTACTTTTCCCAGACACGCAATTGGAAACCTGAAGGTATACCAGTCATAAGTTTAAACCCTGAAAGGGTTAGACCAATCATCGAGCTAGTCAGCCAAATACTGATCGGTGCATTCTTCACGTTTCTACATCAACCCTGAAGGTCATTAAGGGAGTTATAGAAGAGTTATGCGGAACCTGATCAAAGTTGCTAAAGGTATACTACTAAGGTTTACTTCAGTTTCAGAGCTTTCTGCAATGCAATGCCACGATACATGCTCTCTGAATTCCACCATCGCCCTAAAATTTGAGTTAAAAACGAGACATAGTTTAAATGTTGTAAGCAGTAGAACCGTTATGCGGTACAGTCAAACCTCTTCGTTACGACGTTCTTTAAAATGAGATAATTCTAAGAATCTCCTACAGACTTGCCACGCTATAATTGACTGTAGCAAGTAGACTCGTCACACATTCAAACTGTGTCACTGGTAAGATTAAAGAGGTTTGATCGAGTGTACCTGATCAAAGTGGCCGCTTCCAGGCAATGGAAGTACGACGCAAGAGTTGGCGCCCACAAGTCATGTGCACTCGTCTGCTGCGTCGACTTCTTCCTCAACGCCGAACTCCCATTCCGACACATCTTCACCACAGCTTTCACCGTCCCCTCCGCAGCTCCCAACGGAGACCCCACTTTCCTGTTCTGGGCCTTGAAACCATCTTCACAGGAAGGACCGAGGTAGGGGGATCCAGGAGAAGAGTTCGCATTTGAGTTTGAATTCGCATTCGAATTCCTTGTCGTCTTGGAATCGTCAGTGGAGCTGGGTGGTGGGCTTGCGAGAAGCGCCTCATCGCGAGATGGGGATGATCCGGAGTTTGTGGCAGCAGCAGCGCGGTGAGCGAAGGAATGCTCGAAGGATTCGTAGGAGACGCGGGAGAGGGATTTGGAGAAGGCGACTTCGGATGGGGGAGTTTGGGAAGAGGCGTCCATGTCGGAGTTGCTGGAAGAAGGGCCGGAGAGGTGGAGTTCGTCGGGGTGGTTCACGGGGGACCAGGGATCCTGCAGGAATAGAAACAGCTTTTAAACTGGAGAAACATGCACAGCATTCCTTTGGAAGCACACCATCACACTCGTTATGTAGAAAAAGATTGAGAAACTGTAGGTATGACAATGAGCTTCTCGACAATAGTACAGAAGACTAAGATTACGATAGTTTTAGCAAAGGTTTTGCAATGACTGCCAAAACACTAGTAGCAATTTCGAAGTGGTTTACTACAACATTTGTGCATTGTCTTTGGAACTATTTGAAACAAACACATCATTCCTCGGTGCACATTCGTTTAGGACGTAAGGGAAAAAGATTGTGAAACTGGAGGTATGACAATGGGATTCTCGTCGCAGGAAGAGAAAGGCTGAGATTGCGATTAGTTTTGCAATGATTTTGAATGACTGCCAAAAATCTATTAGCCATTTTACAATGGTTTACTACAAGAATTGTGCGATGTCCTTGTAACTATTTGATATTGCAATAATTTTGGTAACAGTTTAGACATAGATATGCATTGATTCGATCTGCATCAAGTTAGAAGCATGTTTGCAATGGTTCTGTAGAAGACAATTTTTTTTGGATTAAGTACATTCCAATACAGAACCATTGCAAAGTATTTGCTGATGTGTTGCAACCGCAAGTTTCTGTCGCAGTTGTACCTCGGTAACTCGTGATCGCCAATCCCTTACAAATTCTTGTCCAAGTTTCATAATGCGCACAATCACCAACCCCCAAAACTATCAGTCTCAAGACTCACGACGACATTTCTCTCCAACGTGCAAGGTCAGGTTACGTACCCCTTGGGGCGATTTCCCGAAAATGGCGTTTGGCGGTAATTTGCTCGCAGCCGGTCTGATTTTGCATGTGAGTTGTTTCGCCAGCGCTTGGATGCGCCGCGAGGGTGATACGGATCTTCGTGTGGGCGACAAGTTGTACCGTCGTGGCGATCTCCCAAACTCCGGCAACAAAGCCCCCGAGGCGCTTCGTCCGAGTCCAGCGCCATAGCCGCCAATCCCACCTGTGTCCCCCAACTCGGCTTCCAGTGACCCCGTGAGGACGCTGTGAGATCGATCCGTCTGCTTGCGGTGGGATGAGAAGTGTTGAGCGATGGCGTGAATGCGCGAGGGGGAGATGGAGCGCTTGGACGGCGAGCAGGAGCGGCGTTGCGGGATAGGCGAGTGTTGGAGCTGGCGTCGACGCGCGGGGGACGCGTGAGGGTAGTAGCCTGCGAGAGGGCCGCTCATGGAACGTGTTCGTAACCTGCCGCGCATGTCTTCTTTTGAAATTGCGGGGTGCGCAGGTGCGGGGGATGCGAGTCGGGGTGGTAATTGGAGTGGCACTATGGGCTTCATGGATGTGCACGCCGCCTCCTGTGAACAATTGGCAGCAATTACGGCACACAGCCCATTTTCAGTAAATTTCTAACAATCTCTGGAAGCCCTCTGCTGCATTCAGGAATCCAAACCCATGGTTCTGATGAATCCAACAAATTTACGACTCATTAACTGGTTTGCTATCTCGCCATTGATGGCATCGTAAGGATGTAATAAGTATTGTATAAGACCCAATAAGAGCTGTATTTATACATGGGGCGAGAAAAATGCTTGATAAATTGCGACAAAAATACCCCACCTGCGCATAACACGGAATCATCTAAAATTAGAAAGACGAACCTCATCGCCGTCGAGCTTTAGTGGCACGCCCGGCACTTCTTCCCATTGGAACGGCACCGCGACGTGCGCCTCCGGCGCTACATTGGGCGACACCCAGCTCTCCACCAGAAACTTCGCCGCCGCGGGAGCGACCAGATCAATGGACGACACCACCTCTGAAATCAGATGCGCGCTTGCGGAGTCGAAGCTCGACTTGCGAGCTGGTAGAAGATCGCATTGCGACGCCACGCGCGCGTAGAACCGATGACTCTGGGCTCGCACGTCCGCGAGCTCCTCAACTCGCGACAACGGCCCCGCGTCAGATCGTGATGCGGGAGTGGCAAGCCTCGCTGTCGATAGCTGCGAATCCTCACGAATCCGCATTGCGAGAGGTTTTCCGGGGGCTTCCTCCCACTTGAAGGGAACGGCCGCAAGCTCGTGCTGCGGACTGTTGGCTTGCGACTCGTTCAAGCTGTCCCACGCTATGGACGCTGTCGGTCGCCGCCGGCTCTCGCCGCGCTTCTTCTCCTCCACCTTGGGCACCTCCTCGCAAACTCTCGCAACGTCGCGAGCTCCCATCACGTCTCGAGTTCTGGTCACGTCGCGAGCTCCCGTCACTTCGCCCGCTCTCGTCACGTCGCGGGCTCCCGTCTCATCGCGAACTCCCATGGCGCCCCCGTTGCGAGTTTGGGCATCTTCGCGGCCCCACGTCGACGACGACGTTCTCATGAGATCCCTACTGAGCTCGCTACTCCGAGGTCGGTTCTTATTGTTGAAGCTCGTTGACGATTTCGGTGCTGCTCTCAAGTCTCCACTTCGCGCTCGTCGAGGCGCTTCTCCCGTCCGCGCGGTGCGCGCTTCTCTCCCACTCGAGTCGCCCAGAACAGGACTTGCACTAATTGCACGAACCATCCGATCCCGACCCTCGGGGATGCGAACCTGCTCACAAGCGTGATCCCGTGAAGTGGACCCAACATTACTCCCAGTGTCGTTGTCGCGCCTTTCGTCCCTCCCCGCTGCAGGTGCACGGACGCCCATGGCAGGATGCTGCGCCATGCCATGGCTGTTGAGAGGCCCACTGAAGAACACGCGTTCATTGTGGGCGACAAACGGGACGTCCTTGCTGTGCGCGGTGGCATTGAAGCTCATGGCTCGGGCATTCTGGAAGGCGCGACTGACGAGCTGCGACGACGACGTCGCGGCGCGGGGCGCGCGCGGCGCTGGGCTGCTGCTGCGAAGCTCGTAGTCGCGACGCGCAGCAGGGAGGGAAACTTGGTGCAAGAGCAAGGCCACTTCATCGGGCGTCGTCGTCCTTTTCACAGTCGACGCCATCGCTTGCATTACATGAATGCTAGCTTCCACCAACGCCCTTCCAGCTTTCTTTCATTCAATATCAATATTCAAAACACTGTCTACCTCACACGAAAATAAATAAAAAAACCTCCCAATCCCACTCAGTCACACACACACACACACTCGAAAGAACGCTGGAAACTGATTTCCAGCTTGATTTCCAGCTTGATTTCCAGGCTGGGAACTCTCAAACTTGATGGTGGCTATGGCGTCATGTACCAACCAGGACATCCACACCGGGATTGCTGCTAAAATGCAAGAGCATCAAATACTAATCAGTCGGTAATTCTGAACTTCGCCGACATTGATTAACGCAAGGAGTAACAATTGGATGGACACTTTGATCGCCGCGGTGAAGCGGTGATGGCTGATGATGAGGGTCTCCTCAGCTTGACATTCTCCTGATTTTACGCCGGAAGCGTGTGGGCAGACTGACGGAGCCTTGACCTCATTATTCAAGGGAGGGTCTGTCTTACTCGTGTGAGACTGTGAGAGATTGATCGAGAGCGGGATTTGAAATTCAAAGAAAGTTTAAATTTTAAAACTCAAGATGCGGTGCAGGATTTCACGGGGTTGCCTTGCATTGTTCTTGTCAACGTCGAATAATATCCTTCAGTTGGATCCTAAATGAAGTCCGTCCTGATCACGATCTAGGCCGCGGTGCTCTCACTCCAGTGACTCCACCTACCACACCTCCTCTAGTAACTACACCCAGACCTCTTTACTATCACCTCCTCTGTTCTCCCTCCAAAACCCAAATCCGAACCAGGGTTTGTGCGATGGAAACGATAAAAGTTAATGAACGCGGCTTGGGTTTGTCAAGGGTAATAAAAGGACTGTGCACCGCCTTCAGAACTTCTGTAACCCCAAGTACAATCATCTTCAATATCGCACTTATATCTGGGCTTTATCTCCAAATGAATGTACTTAAGATTCTTGGTTCCGAAAGAAAACTCCGGCCTCCAAGTCAGGAAAATGGACTTCCAGGTTATCCTAGTACCCTTTGTTCTGTGGCTTGATTCGGATGGATTACTGTCTCCACCGAATATCATTTTGTCGTCGGCCTCACCGATTTCCAAGAAACCGAACCTGTACCGAATTCCAACCGATCGATGTCTGTTACGACCGCTGGCAGTTGTGGCAATGCCACGGTGATGATCGATATCGACAACCATGGTGACGACGAGTGTGAAAAGTAAGTTGAGAGTGGCGCAGTACAACCACCAACCTAACTTGTGATTGCTAGTAATTTATTAAGCAGTACGATCCGAAGTTAGGTCTCTCATGTGGCGGGGGAAGTACTGAAACGGCAGGCAGGCTAGCTAGCTAGCTAGCTAGTCTAGCTCGTAAGTTAAGTTTGAAGTTGTGGGAGGATGTAGCCTGGGAGTCATGAGTCATGAGCACATGGGAGAGGCTCAGAGGACACAGACAATGCCAGACTGACCCAGTACGGCCTGAGGACATTCATGTTGCCTCTGCCAACTTGCTACGTGCTGCCACAGACCCGAAGACAGACATGACAGAGTCGGACCCTGCGTCCCTGCCTGCTCCCGGTCTGACATTGCCGCATTATTTTACACTCCAGCACAAGACTTTTTCTACGAGTTTCGGAATGGAGACAGACAGCTAGACAGACTGAGGGCGCGGCGGGGGCGACCACTCATGCATTTTTCTTCTGGTGGTTCTTCGATTGTACTCCGTAGTATGTTTTGCCTTCAAAAGTACTGAGAGGCCTCATGATTTTCGGCAGCAGTTTGAGAAGGTCATGTGGCTCAGAAGACTCTCTGACTAGTGTTCTAAGTTTTATCTTGTTTAGTTTTTACCAGCGCTCTTGATCAAATGCTATTCAATTCATCGATTCGGGTGATATAAGATTTGATCCGATTCTAAAGCACGATCATGGTTCTTAACTGGTACTTTAGAGTCTATTCAACTTGAGTAGGGATTGATAGCTCGATGGCACTGTTTTAGTTATTAATTCTTACTCACTCAGCGGCATTTGGGGAGAGTTTTCATAGTGCTCTCTGTTGTTCCTGTACCTCAATTCGCAGGCACTTTCCAGATCAAACTTCGTGATGCGCCAACAGCGTCTTTTCCTTCTTTCTTTCTTTTTCTAATTTCTTCATTAAGTGCAGCATGATCGAACCTGATAAATATAATACTCTTCCAGCACAGAAATAGGAACTTGATGCGACGGTTCGAGCAGTTCCGACGACTTGCGAATTGAAGAAGCAGGGGTGTCGTGTTCTTCGACTGTAATCTGGTGGATTTCTGCAGTACTCATATTCTTGGAATCCGTTCCAGTCGAATCTTCAATTGAAGGCCACGAAACTCCAGAATTATCCAATGATTTGCACCGCTATCGAAATGAGACAAAAATCCTATGTTTTGCACCACTTGGCTAGAACTCTGGATCAACACGACCGTACGACGATGTGCGCACTTGGACACACATTCAAGCTACGCGAAATCGAACATGTGCTTTCTAAATCGATTTTAAGATCGACCCAAATCATTTTTGAAGAACTAGTCCTTTGCATGGTGAATGTATATTTTATCCTCGATTTAATCTATCATCATCGCAACATAGGCCACTTCTAATTCAACAACACGAAGGTCTACCGGAAAGCAGAAGTGTTGAATTCCTCGTCTCACCAACGGGTCTGCAAAAATCACCGCAGGCTCAGGCACAGACTCTGATTGCAAGCTCACTCAGAGCCATCACAGTACGTATAGCCAGGTCAAGCAAGGTACTCGGACTTCCTGCAAATATCTCAAAAGACTCAATCAGTCACAACATGAATTCAGATTCAAGCAATTGGGGTTTATGCATACATGATGTCAATGCATGAGAGTTTTGTCGTTGTGGCATGTTTTGATTGGTTGAGGAGAGGTTGATAATGCTCACTGTTTGTCTTGTGCAAAATTTCAACAAGGTGGGTATGAAGTAGAAATTTCATTGGTCTGATATTTTGAGAGAAATTTGAGAGGAATCTCTACTACTACTACCAACCTGTCTTAACTTAGTGATTGAAGATCCACCTATTGTAATCTACCTATTGTAATCTGAATGCACAAGACTTTTACTATTGTGGCATGTTTTGATTGGTTAAGCAATCAAAGAAGACAGTCAAATGGCTCAACTCTCCTACATTGATATGTCTTGTAATTGCAAAGTAGGCCAAGTCATCAAGAATAATTGCAAGTACTTCATTTCCTACGTTGAGATTCTATTTTGTAATTGCAAAGTAGGCCAAGTCATCAAGAATAATTGCAAGTACCTCATTTCCTACATTGAGATTCTATTTTGTAATTGCAAAGTAGGCCAAGTCATCAAGAATAATTGCAAGTACCTCATTTCCTACGTTGAGATTCTATTTTGTAATTGCAAAGTAGGCCAAGTCATCAAGAATAATTGCAAGTTAGTACCAACCTCATTTCCTACATTGAGATTACATCTTATAATTGCAAAGTAGGCCAAGTCATCAAGAATAATTGCAAGTTAGTACCAACCTCGTTGCTTACGGCTCAGTAGGTCCTAACCAACAATTATTCTTCATAACTTGGCATGCTTTGCAATTACCTAGACAATCCATAACAAACACAACTATGATTCTCTCCACCATGGGGGTCATAGCAAGAAAGACCAATCCTATTTCAAATCACACTACAAGGGGAGGTCACTCTATGGGGATTTTGTGTACCACTTGCAGTGAAGTGATTTTTTGCCCCCCTATTTATTTTGGAATATACTATAATTTCAACCTATAATTTTGAACTTTGATCAATAATGACTATAGATTTCTATTGCCAGAAATTTTCAACTCAAACGACATTTAAAATGACTATTGTAATAGGTTGAAAAATGAACTGAAATGGCATGTTTTTTAGCTCAAACATTTATAGAGAATACATTTGGATGACCATTGCATCAATATTCAAAAAAAATAAACTTTCAATAGAGAGTTATTTTTAGGATTTTTTTTGTTCATTTTTTAAACAATTTTTTATGAAGTAAATAAGGGGTCCAAAGTTATTTTCAGTTCTACAATGTATCTTTTTTCGTCAAAAATTTGTAACTAATTATTATCAATTTTAAAATATCAATAATTCAAAATACAAACTTTCAAAGTAGAAAATCCTATTCAATTTTTAAAATTTTCTTTAAATTAAATTTTATGAAGTAAGGGGTTCAAAATCTTCGCCTCATGCGGGTTATGTAAATGCATAGAGTGACCTCCCCTTGTCACAATGAAGGTATACTTACTTGTCATCCTCTATAACTTTTGAAGCATAAATTTTATAAACTTGAAATTTTTATTGGAGATGTTTAACTTGATGGTAATCAAATCCCTTATTTTCATGAGGTTTTGCACTTTTTTAGTTTTTTTATTTAAAGATTTTAAAAACATTTTTCCTTCCTAGGATACGTTTTTCTTAAAAGTGTATGCATTAAACATATTTTTCACATTTCAAAAAAAGCATTTTCTACTTTTAAAGAGCTTCCAAAGGAAAAAATGAGTATTATGCAAAATACTATGCTTTTTGAATGGTTTTTCTTGCAATGACCCATGACGTTCTATAATTGGCTACAAGCAAGTAGATTATAAGTCATAGATTGTATCTTCATGACATTCATCAACCTTCATTTATGTAATTAGGTTTCTTGTGAAAAGTGGTAAGCAACAAATAATTGACACAATGTAATTGGGTTGAAAATGACAAGTACTTAGTATGAATTAATTGATAAATAGTGCCAAACCACATGTTGAGAATTCTATTTGTGGATGTTAAAAATGATAATGGCTATGGAAAGGTGCCAATATAGTGTGAAGGATCTTCTCTTGTCATTGTGTGACTTGAGTAGGCCTCGAGTACTTCACTATACCTTGTAATTTGTATATACATATGTCAAAAAATTTAATTACAAGGGCTATTTAGCTATTATTTCACAATAGATATGTTCCTATTTTTCTTTCTATTTCTACTTTTTGTTCATTTTCCTACCCCGTATGGTATTTAAAACTAAAATTTGAGGCATTTAAACATGTCCTTACTATAATTCAAAAAATTTATTGATGATTTTAGGGTTGATCATTGCAACATGTACATTCTAACTAGCATTGAATACAAACCATTCAAACCACTTATATACAAATATCATATATCAAACAATTTATACATTCAAATGAATCATACATGCATGTACAATAGGAAAACCCCCCATAGAAACTAAAAAAATCATGAGTAATATTATATTAGCTAGGTTTGACTTATACATTTATAAATGGAGTGGTTTCAAGTCCTGTAGAAAAGAAAAGCTACCAAGACAACACGACCACGGTAACTTTTCTAGTGGGGGATCTTTAGAGGAAGGTCAAATGGGACTCTTGTTTGAAGCAACTAAGGTCACATTGTCACAATATGGTAGAATGGATTAAATTAAATAATTGATGATAAAATATTGGTGTTTTAAGACTTTATCACATCTTATAGACAACTTGTTTACATGCATTAAGATAATTAAACTTTTATCTTCAAAACTTTTCTATAATACAACATTCACTTCATTAATAATCTTCTTATCAATTTTAAAACAATGCAATTTCCACTTTATAAAGTATCAATCACCGACAATTAAATCAAAATGAACAAGTTGTAATCACTACAACCACAATCAATTCAATTGAAAGACATCAAGGTCTACTTCAAAGGGAGCTAAATTTCTCACATGCTAAGGATCTCTTCAGCCAAATTGCTTTCTTATACTAAGTTTTGTAAAAAGTCATGTACTTTCATATTGCCATTAGCTTATTTCATATCTATTAGTTTAAAACATTTACATTATTAGCTAAAAAGATATTTAAACTAATAAACTAAGATGAAAATACTATTTATATTAAAACCAAGTCCAAGTCTAAAAAAATCTTATAACAGGTCCCTAAATTTTACAAATTGTACTAGCAAGTAGGCTAGTTTTAGTTTGATTTCTAAAGATTCCATATCTACCCGCAAACTAAAACTCCTCATAACTTTCACCTCATTAATGGAAATGGAATGATTTAAAGCTTCTCATTTATATATATATAAATGTAAAGAACCAATTTCAAATTTTACTTTAAAAAAAGTGATTTTTAAAGAAGCTTTTTGGGTTGCCCAAGCTGCCCACCAAATGTTGAAAATTACATATCATGCAATAACTTTTTAACCATGTAGTCAAAAGTTATGAAAATTATTGCATCTTAAAGCTACTCCTTGGGCACATGTTTTGTGAAATTTTCAAAGAAAAAAAAAATATTTGTAATAAACTGCCCCAAATTGTTATGATGCCAAAATATAGTGTTTGGACCTTTTGGGGTTAACCTCAACCAAAGTCAACTAAAAATTATAACTACATAGTTTGTAAGTTATTAAGCCCTAAATGTATAGAGTCTTCTCTAAAATTGATGATTTGGAAAACTCATCATAAAGTACTATTTGGAATAATATTTTGGAATCGGTATACAAATAAAAGTTGTAGATTTTGAATTTTAGATTTCATCCATATGGTTAGATTCACCAATGCTATCACTAATATTTTTTTATAAATTTGGAAAGAAAAATTTGAAATTTTTGTGTGCTTTAAATCTATGACTTCATTTTTGGAAATTCACTTCTGAACTAAAGTCAATGCTATTTTGGCTTGGTCAACCACTTGTCATACTTTAACATATGTAGTTTTAGAAAAATATGAATACTAATAACACCAAATCCAATCATTAGATAAGACAACAACTTCATAAAATATCTCCACAAATTACAATAACTTTCATCCAAGCAGTAATGAAAAAAAACAAGAATGTGAATTTGTAGATAGTCCAGAAAGTGGACGTCAACACAGTTAAAGGGTTAATGTTGACTTGGGGCATAACAAATACAATACCACTCACCTCTTAGCAAGAAGATGCAAAGAACTTTCGAACAATTCTTCATTAACTTTTTTTTGGGTACCATTTCAAAATAAATGTCTACTTTTTACTAAATAAAAGCAATCTTTTTTAGCTAGAAATTTTCCATTTCTATTTGAAATGTAGATGAAGTTGTCAAATTTGGATGAAAAGGTGCATGAATATGATTGAAAAATGTTTTTTGTCCCAAAGATGGATGAATATAGAAATAAAATGCTTCACCAAATTTTTTAGTGATTGCCATCTTGGTAATTTTTTAGAAGATAAAAAAATATACTCCTCACAACCAAAGCAACTATGACTATGTCAACAGAGTAACCTTTGAGAAGAAGTCATCACATTGGATGAAATTTAGCTATTCAATAAGGCCACAAGTTCCTTCGATTGTAGGGACTCATCCATAATAACAATATGACATGGTAGAGTGATTGCTATGTTAAATAATAATAAATCAATAAATTAATATTTAAAATTTTTTAATTTTAATTTTTAAAAATTAATTAATTAATTCTATTATTCTTTATTCTAGCCAACAATGGTTGGTTCACAATATGGGGAATGAGTCTAAAACAACCTTCTAATGCCCCTCCAAAATATCTAATGTCTTCTTTGACAATCTTGAAACACCAACATGAAGAGTATGCATAATCAACCCATTTTTTTCTACAATTTTTTCTTCATCGAAAATTATCCTATACACAATATGATTTTGAAGAAGTTTAGGTTCTGTATTAGTGTTTATTTTATCATTTTGGAGGAGTTTCTATCTATTTCTTTAGTACTCATCTAATCCTTGGGTGATATAGTATAACTTCTCTACGTTATAATAGTATTCTTAGAACCAAGCTCAAGTTCTCATGTTCAAGAATTTCAAAGAACTTCTATAATGTGTATGTTTGGAATTGGGTCTAGTGTGGGACTGAGCAATCAATACATCATCTTTAAAGAGGTCATTGCTTTAAAGAAGTTCTATTATATTTGGTAATATTTATATCAAAATGAGGTGATACCTAGGTAAAATTTGTCTATTGGCATTAAAATACAACAATAATTTGGTTATTTTGACTTTTTTTAAAAAATCCTTTATCAAAATTAGTCAACATCTTTTAGCTGTAGCCTAATGGCAAAAATTGTACATAATTTAAAAAAAAATTGAACCTATACAATTAATATACTTACAATATTTTACTATATAGTAGGGTTAAAAAATAATTCAAATTTTTGTTGTCAAGATTTGTTGTTTATGAAAAGGTGCTTAGTTCATAAATTAAAGATCCATTTCTAATGACTTGAAAAATTCCAATTAGTATGGTAGAAAGTAATTCAAATGGAGGGAACTAGATTTAGTTGAACCAAGTGTCTTTTTATGAACAACAAAGCCTCCGCAACTAAAATTCAAATTATTTTTGTATTCTAGGATGCCTAGGGATTAATCCCCACCAATCAATCATGGAAAAATGTCACAAATTAGAGAATATGATTAGATTTAGTAAAATGTATTGTGACAAATTTAGAAACGCATCTTTGATTGTTGAGCTTATTGGACTACTTGTGATGCTTTTATGGCAATTGTTCATTGCACTTCATAGTGCATAAAGGTTTAGAGAATAGAACATCAAAATTCATTACACTATAATGGGTAACATTACAAAAAATTAGCTCGTATAGAAGAGAATTGTTTTTTTTATTACTTTGACTATTGTCACAATCAAGATCAATTGATTCATTCTTGAGAAGTTAGATTGAACACAATGATGTAGAGAATATGGAGTACAAAAGAAAAGAATTGTATTGTGGAGATGCATGAAGGTGGGATGAAATGCAAGGGCATTGGAGTAATCTTGAATATTCCATACTTGACCATTTCCATTGTTTTGACAAATTAGAAGGTCTATGGAAGTATACAATAGAATCCTTAAAAAATCAATGTACTAGTAGTCATTGATTGAAAAATGTTTAATGGTTGTGCTAGGATGTTGTCGCATTTTGGTACAAACAATAGAAGACAATTACTATCAGAAATATCAATGTCATAACACAACATGGTTACATGGTCATACCTACATGAGATAGGCTTCATAAATTGCATTGCATGAAAAAAATCATATCTTAATGCAAGCATAAAGCAAATAGGCTTGCATTTGCCCAAGATCATGAAAGTTGGAATTTTTAGGATTGGTACAATGTGATTTGGTTACATGAGTCATCATTTGAAATTGATAAGAATTCAAGAAAATTAGAGTGTGGTGAAATCATATGAGAAAAACATGAAATTGTATAGTACCATCTTTTAAGTTTGGTCATACTTCAATGATGGTTTGAGGTGCATTTAGTAGCTTTGATAAATGTCCTTTTGTTATTATACCTCAAAAGTCCACACACAAAGATGATAAGCAATTTTGTAACTCTTATTTATGAGGGAACATTAAGCAAGTTTTATTTTTTTGGATGATCACCTTGTGCAATTGTGCAATTGACACTTATTGAAGTTGGCACTCCAACCCATCACAACTTACTTCCATTGTAGTGAAAACAAGCCTATAATGTAACAAAATTAATCTAGCATGTAAACTCTTTGGACTTGAACCCCATAGAGAATGTATGGAAGGTTGTCAAAGATGTATTGCAACATGGTTGTAAATGAAGAAATAAAGTGGAAATGGTACAAACTATTCAATCAATGTGGGATACAATATGATCTCTAAAGCAACTTCATACCATCATTATAAGTATGTGTAGAATTCCAATTTGGAAAACTATTTTTTGTCTTTTTGTTTTGTTTTGTTTTTGCAAATTTTAGGATGCTATTTTGTAGGGTGATTGCCAATTTGGGGGTTAAGGAGTAGATTTTAGCTTGTTATTTAGCTAAGTTGGAAATTGCATGGTAATTGAGGATGTGGTTCCAAATCAGTAGTTAGTCTTTGTAGTTAGGTGCGTAGTTGGTTTTGAATGGTAACCACCAATTTGAGGTCCTATTAGGTTGTCATCTTCGACTTGGTTGTCACCCATTATGAGATGAGTGCATGAAAATTCCAACCTGATTGTGGTTGTGTATTTTCTTTCTTTTGTTATAAAATTATTAGCTATGGCTAGTTGAAAGATGATGATGATGTTGAAATTGTCCAAGTTGGTTGAGGGATTGTGAATTTGGAGCTAGTTTAGGAAAAATTGTGACAAAATGTAATGGTGATGTTTTCACTAATTTGAGAAATATGATGAAATTTTATAAATCTAATTGGTTTCAATGTGTGCCTATGTGGTGAATGTGGGGGTTAAATTGAGTGCATGAAGTTGAGAAATTAAAGTGTGTGAATTCTATTTGGAATTTTCTTTGTGTGTGTCAATGCTTAGTTTAAGATTGATGTTTGGGAATCATTTGAACCTATTAGCTTCTTAATCCTACTTGACCGTCTCCCTTGAAACAAACTTATTATACTAATAGGGTAATTTCCAAATAGGTAATTATCCTCCTTCAACATTTGGCCTGAAAGAATGCAAGCAATTATTTTACCAAAAGGTGGACTGTTTTAGAACCAATTATGTGATTCCAACATTAAAATTTATAACTAATTCCACAAAGGTCCAAGAAAAACAAAACAAAAAAGACTTCAATTAGATCAATATTGTCAAGGAAACTTTGCTAAAAAAATATTTTAAAATGTCAAACTCCTCCAAATTGCAAATTAGCTGATAAATAGTCGCTTTATGGACCTCCTAATAAACCCTTAAATACTACTAGTTCTTACTCCACAATGCCCCAATTGGAACTGAATACTCCATGGTACTAAGTAACTTCAATTTTGTTAGATTGGAGGATATTCATGACAGTTACATTTTTCAAAGTAGACGTCTTGAAACCTAAATCAATAAGGGAGGCAACCCATTCCTGACCAGGGACCCATTCTCGTCATATAGACTACACTATTTCCAATCAACAGGAGAAAGCAAGACATTAATTATGGCACAGTTTCCAATGCAATTGTAGCGCATTACGATTGGTTGCAATCTTGGTTGATTTTGCAACCAACCTATGATTGGAAATAGGAGGACCTATATGACAAGAATATGTCGAACAAAATCTTCAACTATAAAATTCATAATAATTATGTTTTGAGAAATAAAATTCTGAAAAAAATATGAAATCCTTCTAAACTCTATTTCTGTACATGGGAAAATTTGTCCACTTAAGAAAACAGCACTCCAGATATGCCAAATTGCTTTAAGTGGTCGGAATTGGGTCGGCTCCCTTACCGGTTGAAGTGTTGGAGCAGTTTGTTTAGTTGTGTCACAACTTCGGCACTCTGAATCGTGCCAATATTATGAAATTCACATTCAATCCCCCAGAAATGAGCTTCGAATGGTTCACTGACACCAACTGTTCTCAGCTCGGTGGCAGTATTATATTATCCAAAATCTCCTGCCAAACACAAAACCCTAGTAACAACTTATAAATTGACACTACAATTAACTGCATTACTGTTCTTAATTTCAAAGCTGTGTATCTCTACCTCATGGGTTCAATCTCTCAGTACCCACCAGCATCCACAATATGAATTCTTACTCTCAGATCTTCGTAGTCCTATTATACCTCTCTCCCCTTTGGATATTAAGTCATCTTTCAGAAAGCCAAGGTTATACTGTCAGGAGTTGAAAGAAGAAGGCTTACCGTGACTTTGGTCAAACGAGGGGAGTGTCTTTCTTACGGAAAACGGCACCGAAACCAGTCAACAGCTCGAAGCCATGCATGAGTTTTGAGGTGCTCCACTCTGTCACACTTAACGTAACATGACCTAAATTCAATTCAATTCGATGTTCAAACACATAAAATGTCACTCCCTATACTTTGTTTCCTGTCAACCCTAATCCTCTCCATTGAAGACAGCAACTAAAACAAGATTAAAGTCAATATTCAATGCTGAGAACATACATAGAGCTTTGTGAGTTGCCAACGCTTCTCTTCGTGTTGTACCTATCAATACATCCCACCTAACATAGGCTCAGGATTGTACTGTACACAAAGAATCTGAATTCCTTCTCCAAAGGTGTTGGGGCAGCTCTTCAAGTTCCGTAGTAGAGTAGGCATCCATATGAAAGAATGCGGACACCCTTCGACCTTAGGTTTCATCGACAGTGACAGCCAGGGCAAATACAGACCCCGGCCACCCTGAAGATATTGGACTTCACGAAACCGCTACACTTGTGTCAAGAATGTAGCAGAATGTAAATTGCAAATGACAATCAACAAGTACCTAGTTGCACAACACAGCATAAATATATATTTACATCAAAATCGACGTTCAGTTCCTCTGCAATCAAGGCTGGAGAATGTAAAGAGGGTGTCTCACCATCGTCATAAAAAGGACAGCCGGACAACATCACATATATCAGAAACCCCATTAGTCCACCTATTTACAGCAGTCCATATTATCAGAGCAATGGCGATGGATATGTATATGTGAGGAATAAAATGCAGTATACGGGCTCAAGAAGCAGATATATACCACAAAGATAACGCTCAGGTTATAGACAGGACAAGATCTGTACCTATGGGAAACGGTTTTATGGAGAGAGGCCAACATCTACCAACAGAGACCATACTATACACACCATAAAACAACCGTGAACGAATAACTCTAAACCCTGAAACCGTGAAACCGTGAACAAGCTAGGCAGGTTTGTAGCAAAGGTTACATGTTCATTCTCCCAAGGTTCGACGAGAGAGGATCTCCGCTGGGCATCTCAGCAACAAAAAGTCGACAATACTGCATTATCCCCACCAAGCCTTTCAAACTAGATGCGGAGACCTACAATTCTTTGGAGACCACTTCAGAGCTTACTAACGTTCTGTGAAGAGCCCAGTAATATTACTGATTTTTGCACATATAACGCCCTCGGGCAGGTGCTCTAATTGAATGCGACGAAACCCGTGCCCTCCTCAAACTCTATCAATTTCTTAGTGGAGATTCTGTACTGATTGCAAGTTGGCAAGTGCCGCAGATCCACAAGGTAAGTAGATGGACATACTCAATCATCAATTTCTACCAGTAACCTAACCTTTCATTGCCATGGCTTCGCATGGCTTCGCATTTCAGAGACTCATGAATGATCTGTTGCCTAGGAAAGGGGAATGTACTCTAAAAACTAGTCGCTAGGTTGTGAGAATGTCCGACTCTATCACCCCGTGACATGTAATCGCCGAGATCCTATTGCATTAACACTCCAATTGAATCGAGAGCTTTGAGAGAATCGACAGAACTCCAAGTGATGTGCTATCGGAAGTTGATAATTAGGATATGGTCATTTATAACTGCAGTACACGAGTGGATGTGGAAACGTTGCAACACATCCGTAAATTCAACACCCTAAAAACTTGCAGATGAGCATATATTGATTATGAGAATGCGCACCACGTTGGTTCTAAGTTATCTTCCAATAAAACTTTGAAGCCTCCTAACTTTTGCACAGTAATCTAACATACTTTGGAGCTCTTGACTCCCCTTGCAATTGCTAATAAATATTTGCTCAAGAAACAATATAAATAGACGATACGAACTATACCCAGCGGTAAAGTAACGCACTCTAGTATCCAACACCTTGAACGAAATATTCCAATATTCAATCCGGAAGCCCTCAAAAATAGGTTCAGGGTATTGCATTCGATAAAAATAAGACCAAATATGACGATGCTCGAGGAACTAAGCTAAATCGGTTAGTCAGCTTGCCTATTAAAGATAAACACACTGGTGCTAAATTGTCATCAAAATCAAGGGAATCGAAATCAAGGAAATATCTCCAAATTCTGGACATTAAGGAATTCCAACCGCAGGTACTCGATCTGCTACTCTACAAGCCAAGCTGATGGACAATTTTTGCATAAATCATTCTCAAAAAATGCTGAAGTTACAGTACTTATCAATTATTGATTCTACCAACTATTTTTATACTCACTTCGTCGTCTGCCACTCTATCTTCATTTGAAGCACCGAAGGATGCATGAGAGGGTTCAAGTCAGAATTCAAATCCACAACTTCATTCGTCACTTGGCAAAGAATTGCAGAAAAAGTCCCACTGCACGATCAATGAAAATTCTTTGAGACAGTGTACGAACATAATGTAATACGATTAACTTAACATACAAGATGTAGAAACACATCCAAAAGTGACAAGCTATTGCGCTTCGAAAGCGTTCCTGCGGAGAGCAAGACGGAGCACTGACGACGCACGCTGAAGAAAACAGGGGAAGGCGATGGCGGGAATGGTAACACATGGCGGGATTTGATAATGCGGGAGAGGATGATACCGCGTATCTACGAGACGGGTATCAATCCTTCGTTTCCTAAACGGATATCAGGAATGTCCGACTGCAGGTCGAACGATGCTTTCCAGATTCTTTCCACATTGGTGTACCGGTCGCCGCCCGAATCTTCTCTTCGACCATCGGTAGGATCATCACAAAAAATTTCTCGAACGTTGTGCGACCAGCGGTCGTCGACATTTTCTTCCTCACGGCGACTATCGCCCAGTGTTGCATAGGCGTTGAAACACTTTTGCAAAGTAATTTGCAGCTCCTTCATGGAGCTTCCGCGTCGAGCACCACGAGCGACGACCGATAGTGGCTTGGTGACTTCAAAGGTGCGAAAGAAAAGACTGAGGGTTTGAAGTCACTCTTCGTCGACTTGAACGAGATGGCCTGGAGCGATGTCGAGGATGTAGATGTCTCCAAGGGCATCTACGTAGTGTGCGGCCAACTCTGGTCTGGTAAAGAATGATCATCTCGTGACGAAAGTCTTTGAGTTTTCTCGAATTCGATGAGATCTTGGATTCCTCGTTTGATTTTTGGTTCTGTTAATTTTGGAAAGTGGTGACGGACTGTTAGGCTTCTGCCGTTGCATGAATTGTAATCAGATTTCGTTTGCAGATTTGTACATGATTTCGCTTGCAGCGGCTTTAGGGATATTACGAGCGGTTTTTAGATTAGGTGACTGGAATGAAATGTGTGTTGCAGTTTGTTTCTAGGCGTTTTTTTGTTCGAGAGTATTTTCCACATTGCAGAATTTGGTGCAGTTAGAATCCTTTTAACCCCTACCGGACCTAGAAGCTCGAATTAGGCTGCAATTTTTTAATGAGGTTTTGGGTAGGCCATGTGTGAACATTCTTTTGTCCAAATTCTTTTTTATATTTAGAATTGATTAACGCATGCAGTGTTTTTCACTGATCCTGGTATCAAGGTTTTTGGTAAAATCAGGCTGTTCTGTGATTTTGATCTTGAATTATAAGCAGATTTGCAATGGGGAATTGTAATTGAGTAGGTCAAGCGTAGGGAGACCTCCCCATTGAGTTCTTTGAAATTGTTTTATATTTTAATTAATGACATAAGCATCTTGCAAATGCAAGTGTAGGTACATGATTATACGGAGGTATCTTGATAATTTGCATCATATTCCAAGATCAATCTCCCTAGGATGTTGTCTGAGTTTACTGGCTAATTTTACTGGAAATTATTTGGTAGTGATATCAAATTTGACCTCATTTTTTTTTTCAAAATTATATAGGTCATTGGTTTTAAACCGATTAATTCAATCGGTTAATGGAAATGCTCATCTGAATGAGTCAATTTAATATTGTGAATTCATGGTCTTTGAAATTTTAAGATGAATTAAAGTTTGAAGAGAGTAGGGGAAGGAAAATGAACACTTTAGGGAGCGGACATATGCTTTTTTGAAGAGCAGGCACTCGTGTTTTTCTTGTATTATTCTCAATGATCCTCCATAGGAAATTCTACTTGATCCGATGCAGCATGAGAACAGGAGATGGAGAGTATACTTCACCTGTCATGAATTTGTTGAAGAATGCAGTGCTTTGCAGATGTTTTTCTATTGCGAACATTGTTAAAAGCGGTCATCCTGACTCCAAGTTTCATGTACAGTGGGTCCCCGGTACAAGTTGCAAGCGCACGTTGGTTCAGGCTCTTATGGGGATGTGTGTCGCGCAGTGGATTTAGAATTTGGCCAAGTTGTGGCACTCAAGGTGAAATCTGATCTCCTATGTTTTGTAAATGTGTGGGCCCTGTCACTCTGAGAATGGAAGTGCTGTGGTGTGAGAATTCTGGTCAGAATTCTAGAAGTTTTTGACATATCACTGTTTTCTTCTTTGATGTTCAACAGAGAGTGCCAGACGTATTCTTTTGCCAACTCCTGGCCAAACGTGTGCTCCGGGAAGTATGCATTATGCGGCGTCTTATCTATCCTTATATCATTTCATGTAAGCCCTCATACTGGGAAGCGAGTACTGCTGATGCTTACCAATCAAGTATGGAGATAGTTGTCTATTTTTTACATTAGTGTTTTGGTAACAAGCAGCTGTCTCCATTTGCGGACACTCGCTAATAGAAACGTACAATTATCATTTGTCTCTTTTAGTACAATCCTCTGTCTAATCCTCACAGATTGAAAAATCCGAAAAAAAGTATGTGACAATCTTAGAACACACCCATTGCTTAGTCTCTTTTGGGGGTAGAGACTCAAGTGGGATTGACATGGCAGTGACAGATGTCTTCACATCAAAGAATTTGGAGAAACCCGACGCGACGGACTTGTACATTGCCACTGAATTTGCGGAATGGTATGATCTGGTTCTTAAAAATGATTTGATTGTAGTTCTAAATTTTAGAGACCTACCCTCACTAGGATATTCTAGAAATTCTGACCACAATGTATTGGTAGGTTTCATGTTAAATATTTCCCTATGTGCCTTTACAGTTAGAAGAATTTACTGCGGCTAGACTTCTAGTATACCTCAGGGTGACTTCTACTAGTGTTATGCTTGTGTTGATTTTGAATCATCTTTTTGAGTTTGAATCGTAGATCGACAAACATCTAATTACAAGCTAAATGGGTGCAAAATTGTGAGTACTATCAGTGGCGATTTGTACCATCAAGAGGAGCCTATGTCAGCAGAAACGGTTCGGGCTCTCATCTGGCAGCTGCTTGTATCAGTTCGCTACATGCATGCCTGTCATGTGTGGCATAGGTAAGTAACTCTTGTTAAACCCTGCTTTAGAACTTCAAGGGATCAAATTTTGTGGAACGGTTTGGTTTTCTAAATCTACCATAACATTCTTGAACGGATCTCCTAAAACTTGGGGCTCATTTGGGCCCATTTGCTAATCCAAGAAAGAACCAAGATACTCCGTATTTAAGACGCTCCAATCTAACACCTTTTTCCTTTGATACATATCCTCTTACGTCTCGAGTAGTTAAGATTTTCGAGAAGGAATCCCCTGACATCAATCACTTCCAAGAGCTCCCCGACAGTAGCTCTTGGGTTGACACTTGCGAGCTAGTAGAAGTAGCATGTTCTTGCACACCATTCTTAGCCATATTGATGGAATCCGAACCATATCCTGTTTTTTCAAATGTTGTCAGACGAACATTAAGCTGGGTGCACTTTCTGAACAATTTAAGATTGTTATGAGGTACATCAAATGACTCCGTGAAATAGTAAATTTTTTGGTGCGCACGACATCCATGAGACGTGGGTCTAACTGTGGCAGGGACATCAAGTCTGAGAATGTTCTCCTTACAGGAAAGTTGCAAGCTAAGTTATGTGATTTTGGGCTTTCGCGATCAGCCCTTGAGGTGCGTGGAATCTGCAAGCTTTTTCTCATGACCTAGAGATACCTTCTTTCCTTCCAGAGAAACTTTGCAAATTTGGTCCCTAAGTTCCCAAGAATTGATTATGTATTAGCCAAAAATGCCAATACGCTTATCAAGATTCAGAGTCTGTGCCAGTTAGATGTACTTTTTGTCATGTTGTGCAGTCTGCCATCATACAAAACCAAAGTTCTCATGGGGTCTTGCACTAAGGAACTAAATGGACCAATTGTCTATGGGCTGTCTTCTGAGGAAATTGTATTTGGGACTCATGTCGGCGTTTCATGTATTTTCATAACGGAGCGCTTTTAGTAACTAGGTGATATAATATTTATGCTCTGTGTTTCTACTCAGACTTCAAGTTACATGGATGCGAAACCGACTACCGGGCGCAGGAAGCGACCCGTTCTGACCAGACAATACACCAAGACAGTAAGTGCAGTGCAGTCTTATGTCCACTTCTGATAATCTACAACCTAGTTTTTGATTAGAGATTGCATTTGTAGATTTCTATTTGGACATGTAAATTGACGAAATCCTAGATAGACTTCTGACATAACTTCTTATTCGTGCTCACGTTAGCTTAACCCCTAAATACCCAAGTGGCCAAGAGGAGTTGCTTTCATATTTATACGAGTTGAAAAAGATCTTTTAGGAAGGTTCAAGGAAGCCAACAAAATGCATCAATAGAACGAAGGAATGCTTTCCATTTTTGAACGATAGAAATACGTTTTGAAAGCTACTATAGTCGACTGTTGGCTTCTAAAGTGGACTTTCTAATTTTAGCATAGGCACTGGGGGTTTAAGAGATTCCACAAATTGTCTTTGCACAGGTAGTTACTCCAAGCCACCGTGCACCTGAGGTGGTTATGTCTCAAGGCCAATACACATCTGCGATTGATGTGTAAGTTCAAACCAGTATTTAATTGCGTCTCTTAGCCATTCGATTTGACTTTGTAGAATCCGCTCTTCTTGTGCAAATTTGTATGCCATGCATGCTTGTAACTTTGCCTCAGATAAATAGTTGTCTACGTGTTAGGGACCCTATCTCCCCAGCCATCCATACTTTTGTTACTTATCTAGAATCTCCGACTCTTTTCAAAATATGTTCGTTTATTGTATCTACCACTTTGAAATCATTTCTTGTTTCGCACGCTCCTGATTGGTGTGTTTCAGGTGGTCAGTTGGTTGCATCTTTTGGGTACGCTCGTCAAGACCAGTTGAACTTCCTGGTGTAGAGTTTGAAATAGGTGTTCTTGAATCTTCTCATTACAGAAGATTGAGATTTTGTGATTGAGATTTTGAGATACAGCTGCATTGGAAAGTTTGAAAATAAGGGGGGGGGGGACACCAATCCCTAGTCAGAACAGTTTCTAATGCTTTTCCTTTGGTAGTGTTTTGACCTGATATAATGTGAACTTATTGACTTAGTAGATCTTATCCATGAATCATTCGAATGATTCACTGGTGGCATGTCCAGCTACTCAAATGCTTTACGCGTTTTCATGTGATTCAGGAGCTTCTGATGCGGCAAAGTAATCAACACCGTGGTCTTCAAACGAAACCTCTTTTTGGTGTGCGGTACGAGTTCAGTCCTTGTCTATTTGTGTAATCGGCCTTGAAGATACTGAACTTTTGTGATGTTCTGACTGTTCCACCGCTAGTTATAGTGTTCGGATTTGTAATATCCTGCTTTTCTCTCAAAACTAAGGCAAACTTTAGACCAAGGAATGACATTTTGGAACTTGGACCAGGAGTCTGTTCAAGCTATGATTGTAGAAGTACAAGAATTCATTCATTATTGAGTAGGGAAAAATTTAGCTTTACTATCTTAATCAGTATTTTTTGTTCCATTCTTATGACTTTAACTGCTTTGACATCCATCCTCAGTGGAGAACCAACCACTCCATTAAGAGGTGAATCGTATAACAGCGATATTACATCAGAGCTACACGATCAGGTGCCACCACGGAAGCTGCCCTTGTTCTGCATTGACTTGCTTCATGTCAGATGAATACCTCTTAAATATAGACTCTAAAGTGATTTTGGCCGTAACAGGGAGATGTGCAAATGGGGAGATGGTGATTAAGTAGGTCATTTGTAGGGAGATCTCCACATTGATTTCCTTGAATATGTTGAAATATTGTGAATTTAATACTCTAAATAGTGACTTAAGTATCTTACATGGAGGTACGAGTAGGTGATTACTGGAGGTTTCCTAGTGAATTGTCTCATGCTTATCTTCCCTCCCCATAGTTAATCTCTCTGTGATGTTGTCTACAATTCTTTACACTGTCTAATTTACACTTTGAACCATGTTCTTGGTGTTTTTCATTATAATCTTTCGTTGGCCACATCCTTCACTTGTTCTTCGTTGCATTATAAGCGGAATACTCTTTTGATGCTGACCTTCACGTTACAGTTGGATGTAATTTTCAACGTGATTGGCACTCCTTGCTGGAAAGACATCGAGAGTGTCCCTGGCGAACATTGGCGAGCGTACCTGAAGAAGGTACCGGGAAGGGTGAGGCCTCTTAGCTCAATCTGTCTTGTGTTTGTTGGGGCGAGAATTTTCCGTTTCGCAGGGTTAAGGTAGAGGATACTATATGCACCCCTTTAAGCATTCTAACCAATGTTTAGGAGTGTGATTCTTGGGAGGTGTGGAGAAAATCTTTGGGTACAAGAACCAAGTCTGTTTTCACCAAATTTTTATCACTGCGTATGAAATTCTTATGTAATTTCAATGTCGGATGTTGTAGACCACTACAAGTGACGGTAGACAACCCTATTTCCATTCAAAGATCATTTGCCATAGACATAGACATTTACCTAAGTCGCTCTTACATTACTTTCTAATAATTCCAACCAAGTGCACGAATAGATGAGTTGCTGTCAGAAACCAAGGTCAGTGTCGGAGACAGGATCAGGCTACTAACGGTTTTAGTATCCTCTACATTACTCTAGTAAGTTTGAAAAGCTTCATCGTCGTTTTAGTTTATGGGTTCACTCATTTGTCACAATTGAGGTTGTCTGTTGAATCTTTGTTGAAGTTGATACAACACTGACACTTCATACTCGCAGTGATATCTCGCTCTTTTTAGTGTTTACTTTTTCGCAAAATCTGTTCTGTCGCAACTTGGAACGCATTGAAGGTCGTGATTAGGAAGAGTAGCTCACCTTGTAATCATTTATGCTTTCAGGCAGGAAACATTGTGAAACAGTTATCGGGATTAGTGGATGACAATGCGTTGGACCTACTGCAACGAATGTTGGCATTCGCACCTCAACGACGCTGCTCGGCTGATGAGGCTCTCTTCCACACATATGTGAGCAATCTTTCTTTTGAGATTCTGATTTTCTTGGTATCTTGTGAGAGGTTCCAAATTTTATGAATCTCAAACTTATACAATTGCTTTGTGACAAATATGATTTACAGACTGGAAAACTCACAAACTTGAATTGATTGATTGATTGATTAATTGAATTATTGGAGGAGATATTGGATTCTAAAACAATGTTGAAACAATCTTTATAAAATTTCTTATTCCATTCAGACAGGTATTGGGGTTTCATGATGCGAATTTCAAAAAGTCACGCAGGGTTTCATGACGTTGTGAGGCAGATATTATTTGAAATATTTCTCTCCGCGTGATTTTTCTGGCTTATAAAAATAGTCTCATCCTGTGGGGCTGTTGCAGTTCAAGGGTATGAACAAATCGCTAGATGTCTTGCCGTACCCGTCAGCAGGAAGGGGACCGTCGACTCTGCCTGACAATCCTGTCTGGAAGACTACCGAGCCTGCCGTTGCCCTTGGCCTACTGGAGGTAAATATTTTGTCTTTAGGTGGGAAAAACACAATACAAGAAGCGTCACTATAAGCATTTAACCAATATTTAGGAGTGTGCGTGGACATAAGACTGGGAGAGATCACTTTGGTTTCAAGAGCCAAATCTGTTGAGATTAAATGTTAATGACATTTTGACTCGATTACATAAGTGGGAGACTGTTGACCACTACAAGGGACTGTGGACAACCCCAATTTGCATTCAAAGAACAGGTGTCAGTTTAGGTGTCAGACGGGATTAGGTCCCTAACTTATTTTAGTATTTGGCTACGGTGTTCTTTGCCTGGAACGATAATCCTTGTGTTTTTTCTTCTGCAGAGGGAACTGGAAATGTCAGCCAATCATATGGATGGCGGCAAGGTAAAGCTGGAGCAATTGCTGCAATGTGAAGTAGAGCAGCAGCAGAGGCTGACCAATCTACGGCGAGATACTCTTCGCAACCTTGCAATCAAGGCATATTTTGATCGGCCAGTCATTGTGCAGCAGGTAATGACAGCTGGTCCAGCTTTTCTTGTGCCAGAGGGGTAATAAAATCTCGAGGCCTCGTTAGATGGCACAGGTTGAAGCAACAAGCTGGAGACAACAAGAATCCTATATTTGATTGTTGTATTTGTTTATTTAACCTCGTTTTGTTCAATGTCAACTTTACACTGCACTAAAAGCTGAATCCAGCGTCAGCTTCACTAATTGATTTTAAAATGCTATAAACTTTTACTCTTGATGAATATTTTTACCAACTAGGTTTAGGTTTATAGAGATCCTCCTCTTTGAATAGTATTGATATCTATGCTTTTGAAAATAATATTTATCTTTCGTGAAAAGTTATAGCCTTGAGTAAGTAGTTAGGGTTGTCCAAATAATGTGAACGAGGAAATTTAGGAGTCACATATTTTGACTGCAGCCACCACGCGAATTCCAACTTTTTCCGTGTGCAACATCTCGAGCCAATGACTACTCGACGGGACCATTAATGAGTACTCCAGAGAATTGGGCTGTGGAAAGACGTGGGGATCAGGAAAGCCAGGGAGACCCAAGCAGGGCTTCGAATGGTTCTGAATTTTCTCAGCCATCTGGTCCAGTAAGTATGTCATATGACAGTGCTCCTGTTCTAGAGGACGAGCCGCCCTCTGCAAAGCGGTCCAGGAGCACCAGGATAAGGTATGATATAAACTCCTGTGCGTTTTGTTGTGTTTTAATTTTGCCTAACCCTTGAAGGTCCAGGATGTGACATTTTCTTTAGTTGTAATAGCAAACCATTTTCAGTTGCTTAGACTTCAAAGCGTTAACCCCCCCCAAGGAGCAAGGATTTATGGGTTGAAAATGGCCAAATTTGATTGATCATATTGTGAGTTTAGGGTTTAGGGTTTAGCCCCATAAGATCATTTGATTGATCATATTCTTATGAGCTAAATTTTGTATCACCATAATCATTGATGAACATTGCATGTATTGGTTGAAAAATAAATAAAGCTGGACAAAAGAAATTCTTTAATGATCTATTCAAAACTACTTCAAATACATGAATCAAATACATGAATCCCAATTTGTGCCTCTTGGTCCTTTAGGGGTTAACACAAACCTAAGTAGATGACAGAAGCATGGGTTCCCAAACATGGTCCCTGGAGAATGATTAACCTGTACAAAACAAAGCTACAAGAGGTTTTGTACCTTATTCATGTTGTAGTTGTTGCTTATATCATGTTATGGACTAGGGCTCAATTTTTGAGTAACAACAATTAATGTACATCAGAAACATTTCAATGTAGATGTAGCTTATGTTAATGCAATTGATCTCCTCCCGTTTGGTCCTGAGCCAACAAAACTTGTAGATTGTCAAGGTTAGAATTTGCAAATTTTGTTGGCTCTGGATGGAAAAGGAGGAGGCTTTGCTTTGACATGTGAGGAAGTTTGAGTAGGACATTATTTGAAAAAGTAAGCCAGTGCTAGAGGGCACAACTTGTTTTTTTAGGGGAGATGTTGTTTTTGGCAAAAGATGTCAATGATCTGAAACAATTATTGCATGTTTTGATATCCAAGTGCAGGCAAGGATCTTTTGATATGGAGGTGAATCGTCCTGACCTACAATATAAGCAGGCAGGAGAAACTATAGGCACAAGTGAGTCCATTTCAGGGTCAAGAGCTCTAAAAGGCAGAGGTTAAAATGCCACTGCTTATATTACTTGTAATCAAATTTTTTTAGTTGTGTATAGTCTTGTCTACTTTAATTCGTTCAATTTGCATCATTTGTGGTACATTGAATTTTGCTCTCCTCGCATGAGATGGAATCTGTTAGTGTTCATAATGTCTATTTGTCTTAACCTATAAGGGTATCCATAGCATTCAAATTTAGAGGGTGCCTATTTATTCCATTAGAGCTTATTTTGCATATTGAATAAATAGTACTTCTTTCTAGGGATTTTGTTTATTTCAGAGAGAATCTAGTGGTTGAAATTTAGGATGCTCAACAAAAGATATGGGACAATATATGTGTATCTGCATCCATATTTGTACTAATATTTGTGTCCACATGTATGTATTTATTGGTTTTATTCATAGTTAATATCACAAATTCCCTCATTATGGTATTATTGAATTTTCTAAAGAACATGCTTAATTTATAAATCACCCTTGAAGTGTATTTTGTCGTTTTTTGCTATTTACTCTAGATGTAAAATTTGGGCACAAAAATTATATTTTTTGAATTTGAGTTCAACTAATAAAATAAAGCTTATCAAATGCAATTTCTACTCTAATTGGAAATTTTGAAAAATTTGTAAATTTCAACATGTTATAATAATATGAACTATAGGCCTTTAAACTATGGTTTGTTGATTTTTAAATTTTTGAGTGACATGGTAACTTTGATTTATATCACAATGTTATGCACTATAATATACATCTATAGTGAAAATTTCAGTTTTTTTGAATATATTCTATATTTGACAAGAGAGGTTTTTTTTCTCAAAAAATTCACAATAATTTCAAATTTTTCTAAAAAATTTGAAAATTTTATAACTTATAGTAGACATATGATTTCATCTCAAAAAATAAATATAATTTTTTCATTCTTACCTTATTGGGAAATGGCAACAAATAAAGTGATGGACAATGAGACTTGAAATTGGTGGTGATGAATCAAAGAAAACATGTTCATTGCAACAAAACTTCAAAAAAATTTAAATTGTTTAAGAGGTGTAAATTGCAATGGGAGATTCATTCTTAGAGGACATTGTTCACAAGTTGTAGACTACTATAGTCCTAAAAGGCGGTCTTATCACCAACATAATCAACCAAAAATTAATAAATTCTTAGATGAATGGATATTTTTTGTTTCTAAGTTTTTCTAAAAATCATTCATTGGATACTTTTTGTCCTCAACTTCTTTTGGGGCTAAAATATCATATACAATTAGTTGAACATATATACACACACATTGAATGATAGTTTTAATTTTAAGATTTTTTTTCATTAGAAATTTTACATTTTATCCTTTGACATAGAAATAATTTCTAAATTTTTATTTTCCAAAAAAAACAAAATTTTAATAATAATAACATTTTTATCAACCTAAAACAAAAGTGGTAAACTTATTGTTTGGACTTTGGCTCATAGAGATTGCTTATGAAATTCTTTACATCAGAAATGTATTATAAGCTAAATTTTTAAAATATTTATAACTTCATTTTTTTAATCAGACTTAGAAGCAATAAACCTTCAAAGAAGCTAAATTTTTCAATTGTACCAAAAATTTGAATATTCTTGAGTTGATTTCCTCATGTTTGTATAACTTAGATTTGCAAATATTTTGTAGTTCAAAGATGACAAAATAAACTTGCTAGAAGATGAAAATATATTAAATTTTCATCCAAATTTTTTTGGTTGTTACAAAAGATTTTCCTTATCATAATACACACAAGAATGCTTCATGTGGTGTCTAAAAATTTGTTAAATATGAAGAAGTGTGGGTCATATTAAATATGAAGTGTAGGTCATGGATGTCCTTTCAATGTATTATACTAACTCCTACCTCTTTGTACTTGATTCAAAAATAAAAAATGAGCTATGAAAATAATCTTTTTGAAACTTGAGTAATGAAACAATGTTTATTGAATCCACTTTCTACTCCAATTTGAAACTTTCGAAAATTGCTACAATTGAAAATGTATTACAATTTGAACAATAGACCTATTACCATGGTCTACTGATTTTCCATGATAGAATCACACCTAACTGACTTTGCTTACACGATAACCTTCTTCACTACGATTTACACATCTGAAGAAATTTTCAGATTATTTGGGCTGATTGTGAATTAGATATAAATTTTCATTTTTTCACTTTTTCTTCAAAAAAATCATGGTAATTTGAAATCTATCACCAATAAATCTAAAAGTTTTATGACTCATAAAACACATGCGATTTCATCTCTGAAAAATAAAATAAAATAATTACTGTAGGTATTGAAGTGAAAAAGAGGACGGTGTAGAAGTACAGAGAAATGAATGAATTGTAACAAAACTCCGGCCATTTATAGAAATAAACCAAACCATTTTCTGAGCTATCGCACTTCGTTTGGCCTGTCCCGAAGTCCTAATCTTGTGATAAGGACACAATATTCATCCCAATCTGTTCGTCGCAAATATTTCAACAACTTTTTCCGCTGCTCAATCATACCTTCCAGGCCCTTCCTCGAATGCAAGTCCTGCAGAAAAATACTCATAGAATTGGAGCTCAAATAGAAAAATGTGTTCAATCGATCTAGCACTTTATTAATGTCATGTTCCTTCGTTGACATTCTGTAACTCATTAAGGTTTAACAACAGATGGTGTCTCCCAGAGTTATGATTGCTAGTGTACGCTCATCAACGCAGCTACAGATGAAAAAAATTCTCACAGTAGGAATGGGAATGAAATAGAGAAGGCAGTTTTACCTTTTTGTGGCTCTTCATGTGCTCAGCCATATACTTGATCTTTGCTGTGAGAAGGGCAACTGCATGAACATTCCCACATTAGCATCTGAAGACAAGAAATTGTGCTGAAGTTTAAGACAGCACCTGAGGCAACATAAGCGCAAAAATCAATAAATTACTGCACTTAAGGTAGTAGACCCGTTCTTGTTGGAGACCTATTGCCCTGGGGAGGCACAAATAGGCTATTAGTGGAGAAAATATTACTAACAAGCAAAAAATTAAAATCTACTAATTTTGACTATGTATAACAGCAGAAGAATAAATGCCTACCCATGGTTTACTCACCCTATAAGCATAAGGTATCTAAATAATACATATTTCAGTGCATTGGAATACCCTCAAAAAAGGGGACGAGTTTCACGTTGAGAAAGAGAAATTTCATTCTAATGACAGAGACCACTCAAAACAGCCGAAATGATAGGAATGGGTTCCCGACCATATCTGATCAGCAAGAAGCAATGCAAGTCCATGGTCTGAATGAGAGTCAAAATGTGCACGTGACAGGCCAAGAGCCTCAAGTCCGCAGCGTCATTCCTATCAAATCCGATTATCCAAGCAAATGCATTCTTCCATCCCTGGTCGATTGTTCGATTTTTGTTATTGTAAAACTTACTTTGCACTTGCGAAGAACCACAGTCTCCCTCATGAATTCGGTAATCCTCCCTCACTTTCTTCAGCTCTATCTTGTGGCGCTCCATTGATGATAAATGGTCATCAGCGTAATACTGACACACACAGGTATTGCTAAGCAGTGGCCCATGGAAAAGCACTCAAGCACTGATACTTAACCCCTGGGGACAGAACATTTCATGGTTTTAAAATGGCCAAATTTCACTTTGATAAAATGAAATTGAACAAAAGAAAGTTCCCATAGGAACCCCTAAAAAGTGCCAAAAAAGCATGATCCCAGTAACGATTATTAGTTAAACAAAACATGATCTACGTGAGATGTGGTTGGCCAAATAATACCTTCTCAAGAAGATGCTCCTTCGGAGGCAAGAACATGTAGCCAGGCCCTTGATTCATATCTCCGAGCCTGCTGAGTTGGCCTAGCCTTTGCACTACCCTCACCAACATCCCGGCGAAATTCAACGAACATATCAGACCGGTGACGATTCACCAGCCAACAAAATAAAATTGTACATAACATCACACCACAACAATTAAAAACTTCTTTTGCAAAGAATCTCCAACTGCAACCCTAAAACCCTAAACCCTAAATCCGGTCAAAACTCTTCGCATTGCACACAAGAAGTAGGAGGACGGATCCATACGAGGCGATTGAGCAGGTGCGCCATCCTCCGTCCGCGCCTTTAATCCTCGCATGGTGAGCTGTGAAAGGTAGCTGCTGCCACTATCGGGGGGGCTCTCCTCATTAGAAGCTTGTTTCTGAGAGCCAACCACAAGCATAAATAAAAAAAAATTCTAACCACGATGGATCTAGAGATCAAATTGTCTAAACCTAACCACAAACAACAACAACAACAACTCTGACACACAACAACCAAACTCTCACCTCCTCGCCCTTCCTGCCTCGCATTTCCAACAAAATCTTGCTGGCGAAATCCTCCGTTCCATTCGTCATATCACCATGCCCCGATAGTAAAGGCTCCAGGGTGCTCACCCCTCTCGCATTGGCACCACCAATCCCGAGCTCACTGCTACGCTGGAGGAGAGTCCGCAGCAGCAATCGGGACTGATTTCGAGATGCCATGGTCAAGAAATTCGAATGCGAGAAGTACTTTCTCGAATCTCAAACCCCGTCGTGTGACAAAAAATTCCAGATATCCTGCGCAGTGAGCATCTATCCGAATTCTTGCGAAAACCTAAAACCCATGTCAATGGCGAGAATGACAATCCGTGAGAAGAACCCTAATGACCGGGAGAGATTTCCCATTTCAGCTTCTTGCAGTCTCTCCCGTCGGCGGCCGTCGGCGTGTATTAATCCTAACGCAGCGTCACGGCACGGCATGGCACCCGGGCGTTGATTTAATCAATGGTTGCACTTAAATTTTCAAATTTTAACCATTTTTAAACCAAATGATATGAGATTTTTTCCTGTTGTAAAGTTATTGAAAACAAAATATTTAAGGAGTTTTAATTAAATTGAATTCAACACACATTAACTACACTAATTAAATTAAATTAAAGTGTTTAAGTGTGCATTTAGCAATGGTCCCTATTATAAAATTTTCATATTTTGTAGTTCTCTTTGGCTATTGAAAAAAAGGTTTTAAGTGTCTTAGCATAAATTTTCAAACCTTCAAATCAACAATTTCTAAATTTTTAAAGTATTGATGATAGGTATATTCAAAATTGATTATAACCTATCATATTTAAATGGCATACCAGTACATTTTAAGCAAGAACCTATATGGGCTAGTTTTGCAACAATACTCCAAGTAGGTGTAGTCGCATTTATTAAATCACAACCAACAATTGAAGGTGTGACACACATGCTATTTAAGACTACTAAACAATATGTTTTTTGATTTTTTAAACACTAAAATTCAAAAAAGTCAGTAGTCATATTCTTATTTTTTAATATTGTAACTATGATATCCAATTTACTCCTAAATGCCTTAGGGATTGAAAAAAAAAATTAAAAAAAAATTAAAATATATATATATATATATATATATATATATTATAAAATAAAGCTTCTTCAACCTTTTTAATGTTTGGATTAAAAGACAAGATTAGAAATTATCCTTACAATCAAAATTTGCAAAATATCCATAGATTTAATTCAAATAAAATTTGTAATAATTTCAATTTAAAATTCATCAAATATATAATTTCTATTTATAGCATCCAAATTTTATTGATTGGCTAAATTTTCATTTTCAATTGATTAATATACTACTACAATTATTGGTCTCTATACAGAACAATTTACATTTTAAAATTTGAATTTCAAGTCAATTAGATTAAACTACAAATATCAATAAATTTCTTATAAAAATCTTTTGTTGACGTTTATCATTTTTATTGAAAATCATTTATACAAACTTCTTCCATTTATTCCATTAAGAAGAAGCTTTCCTAAATATTGAGCAACTTAGATTAGGTTTAATGTTTAAGGGTAGAAAGTGAAGATAAGATTTCATTATCAAGAAAATTACAAAGAATGGTTTATTATCTAATTTGTTATATACCATGATTTTAAATACAACCTTTCATACAATGTATAATGAGTGCAACCTAATAATAACCCTATTTACAAAATGGTGATTGTTGAAATATATTTGAATACAATCAATCATAAAGAGGCATTTAGATTTGGCTTCCTAGATGAGTGTCAAATGATATCATTGTTATTGTAGAAGATCAAGTTTCTTAGTTGACATATTATGATTTATAGGGTGTATTTTATTATATCCAATCATTGATAAATTAGAATAAACTTAAATCTACTTCAAAATATGTCAAAAGTGTTATCAAGTCACAAATATTACTTTTAATAATACTAAGACTCATAGGACCATATCATTTAGAACCATGTCATTTTGGGAGCATTATAGGGACAAATTGCACCATTTTAACATTGTTCTTAATTACTTTTGATGCTTGAAAAAAGTAAAATTCTTTTTTCAAATGGTATAGATGAAAACCATTAAAATTTGGATGAAAAAGTGCATTGAAATAGCTAAAAAGTGATTTATTTTTCGAGAGATGAATGATTCAGAAAAATTCTAGTGATAAAAAAAAAAACGGACGTCTACCTATGTTCCGGGTATATAACCGGGTATAAACCCGAGGTATGACGCACCAAGGTATGACGAATAATGGAAATCAAGGGGTCGGTTGAATGGAAACGACCCGGCGGGTGGTTGGCACCCGGCCCGACCCGGCCCGGCCAGGGAACGAAGTATTTGGCCTTGAAGCTCCGCCCTCGCTCAAACTTGCGGTGAGCGTCCTGTTCCGACTTGCTGTCCATTTTTCCCGTCTTCGCCTTCGCACCTGCGCACTCACCTCGATCTCACGGCACGCTTCATCATGGTACGTTCCTTCAACTTCATGGTGTAGAATTTCTCCTCCGCTTTTCAAGGAACCGATTTTAGTTTGGTTTCATGGTTAGGTCAGTCTGGGGTTTCTTGAATAGTGTTTATATTGATTGATGATTTGGAAATTTTCTTGTAGGAGGACGGTAAACTCGATGCGAAGATCGAGGCGTTGCTGAATGAAGAAAAGCAAATGCGTCTTGCTGCGGATGTCCCGGGCACAAGGAAGGTGGTGATTGAAATCATCCAATTGTGCTATGAAGCCAAGGCGTGGAAAACACTGAACGAGCAAATTCTGCTTCTCTCGAAGCGACGGTCGCAACTTAAACAAGTAAGCTCTTGCTGCATTTTGGTGAAATTTGGGGTTGGCGCCTCTCTTGCACGGGTGAGAAGATATGGCAAGTTAGATGTATCTTTTTATGTCATCTTGAGGGTCGTAATGGCGATTCTACATGCAGTTTCTCTCGCTTGAATCGCCGGTTGCATTCTTCTAGGTTGTAATTAGGGTTTTACACAGTGGATCCTCCTGGATAGGAAACGATTAAATTGAAAATTTGAATACCCTTTTTTGGTGCAATTTGGAGTTAGCGCCATTCATGCGATAGTGAGAGTGAGAAGATGTGACACGTTGCTTAGACCTAGTTACGTCTTCTTGAGAGTTCTATTGAACTATTCTACACGCAGGTCCTTCCGCAATCTTGTTTGAATGACCTTTGTGCATCGTTCTAGGCTGTAATTTGGGTTTTAGACTAAAGACTCACGCGATGTGAAACGACTTTCTCCCGGGACGGAATCTGTTCTTTCGCTTTGGGGTCAATGGCGATTTGGGGTGTCCCTACCTTAATTCATGGAACAGGTTTTTGTCAAATGACATTGTACCATGGAGCTCCTTGATACTGCCAGGACGAAGTGCAATAGGCTTATGGTATGACGCTGATGGTGATGTGCAGGCCGTGACTGCCATGGTGCAGCAAGCTATGCAGTACATAGATGAAGCCCCGACTGTAGAAGCTCGCATTGAGCTGATTGAGACTCTCAACACTGTGTCTGCTGGGAAGGTGCTACTTTCATCTCTGTCCATTTTTTGTGTTTATTTCTCTTCGGCGAATTATTGTATTACTTACCGGTTAGAAATATCTATGCTGATGGATTGTGTCTGCTACCGACAGATATATGTTGAGATAGAGAGGGCACGACTAATCAAAAAGCTAGCAAAGATCAGAGAAGAGCAAGGGCAAATTGCTGAAGCTGCGGATTGCATGCAAGAAGTGGCGGTATGTAACTTTATCTTCTGATTTTGATGTATTGGAGTATGTGATGTTAGCGACCTGTAAAATAGTGGTGCCATGAGAGTTGGGAAGGTGGTTTATGCAGCTTGGTAACCGCATTCGAAAGTTCTGATTTAGGTCTGTATTTGTTTGCGCAGGTGGAAACTTTTGGTGCCATGGCTAAGACTGAGAAGATTGCTTTCATTCTTGAGCAGGTACGGACGTTTTTTTGTCTGCAGGCCTTGATTCACCGGCTAGCTTAAATCTAGTTTGAATGGTGGCTTTTTCACTTCGGTATTTACGGGTGCCATTCTTTCGTTGAAGTGTTACTGACAGGATGGTGGTGGGACAGGTTCGACTTTGCCTCGATCGCAAAGATTTTATTAGGGCTCAGATATTGTCTAGAAAGATCAATCCTAAGAGTTTCACTGAAACTCCTAGACAAAAGAAGAAGGCGAAGGAAGCGGAGAGTATAATAGAGGAACCAGCTCCCGATGTGCCAACACTCTCTGAGTTGAGGCGGATTTACTACGAACACATGATCAGGTTTGGGCCGGTGCCTATTCTTTCTATATATTGTGAGACTTTGTAGGAGGCCATTGAGCTTTGCTCTAGTTTCGAAGTGGCAAGCAATTCTTAAAATCTAACAAATGTTTGAGTGTTTTTTTTCTGAGAGATTTCTGGCATTTGGGGTATTTGTGATGGCATATTTGTGAGTACTGTGATGTTGATTCTGCAGGTACTATGCACATAACCAAGAGTATCTGGAGATGTGCCGGAGCTATCAGGCTATATATGAAGGTCTAGTGAAGAGTGAGGCAGAGACTTCTGATACAGCGATGGCCGTGGAAGGGCAGCCAGAGTGGGTTCCGGTGAGTACATGAGTCCTCATACTTTCAAAGTGATGAAATTTGGGGACACTAAGGTTAGTTGAAGCAGAACTTTTGTCTTCTATTACACTTTCTGAATGTTGCACTAATGTACTGTTTACTTGGTGTCTTAGATTTTGAGGAAGATCTGTTGGTACTTGGTTCTGGCTCCTCATGATTCTATGCAATCAAGCTTACTGAACAGCACTCTTGAAGACAAGAAGTTGTCCGAAATCCCTAAATTTCAGTACGTTTTTTTATCTATTTCTATTGCGTTATGAGTGAAGTTTACCATAAGTTGGACTTTGCTACTGGGACCATTGTTTGGAAGGTTGGATGTGGGAGATAACTACGTTGCTTGGAGTGAGTTTTTTAATGAAATTTCCTAACATGGATGTGGCTTTTACCTTCAGGTAGTCTGGCTATATCTTCTCTATTTCTTTGGCGTAGGTTGACCAAGAATATTTGGGATTAACAGATATTTTCTTTCTACTTTGAAAACGTGTCAGTAAATAGCTTGATCGTTGAAAACTATACGGTTTTATTGTCGTGGTTGCAGAGCTCTGCTGAAGCAGTTCGTAACAATGGAAGTGATAAGGTGGGACCGCTTTTGGGAAGATTACAAGACTGAGTTTGAACAGGAAGTTAATCTACCTGGTGGTTCCCTTGGGGATCAGGCAGCTGAAGATCTTCGCCTGCGAGTCATTGAACATGTAAGTATTCTGTTCTGTTCTCTCTAAACTTGAATCCTGCTGGGTTGATTTGGAAGAACTTCGACTAAATTTTGGTTTGAAGTAGTCGTTTTATTTAGGGAAGCGTTTCTCTGACCAAATTTGCTCTTTATTACAGAACATCTTGGTGGTTTCCAAATATTACTCAAGAATCACATTAACGAGGCTGTCCGAACTCTTATGCCTTACTGCTCAGGTATCAATTGCGAAACTTACGCTTTCGTTTTCTGGTTGTTTATTATTGGCTCTATCTGTTTCCTACTTTGTTGAATGGCATCTTGGGCTTCGTTTTGTATTTGTTTTCATGAGACAATAAAAGGAACAAATGATTACACGTGACACGCTGCTAGAAGTCTCCAGCTATGAGAATGGGGGCCCTTCCAGGACTAGGAATACCTGCTTTTTTGTCTTCTTGTAGTGCAGAGAGGCACCTGCAGGGTTCTATCATATTGTGTTCTTATATTATGGCTCACATGACAGGAAACGGAGAAGCACCTCTCAGAAATGGTGGTTTCAAAAGCCTTGATCGCCAAGGTTGATAGACCAGCAGGTGTGGTCTGCTTCACCAGCAAAATGGATAGCAATGACGTTCTAAACTCTTGGGCTGTTAACATTGAGAGGTTGTTGGATCTTGTTGAGAAAAGCTGCCACCAGATTCACAAGGAAACCATGGTTCACAAAGTCACACTAAAAGTACAGTAATCATTGCTAGACCTTTAGAGGTAATTTACCTCACTGATACCCCTTAGTTTCTTGGTATCATGTGAGAAGTGTCAAGTGCTCCTAACACTTTACCTCCGTGTAGCTTTGGACAGCGGTTCCTTGAAAAGAACCGTCGGTTCTTGGTTCGGAGTTTGTGATCGTAGGCTGCAGTGATGTGACTGCAACATTTTCCAGCTTTTCACAGGCCCAACTTTCCATGGACTTCTGTTTTATGCTGTGGAAGTTCAATCTTTTATCAATTTTCTGGTAATCTACTGTCGGTGCCACAACTAGGATGGTCCCAAGACTCCAAGTGTACTAAAACCCATTTTGACTATTTTTCCAGGGTTTGTAATTCTGATTGACAGGAGTACTTTGAAATTCAACATGTCTGGGTGTGCAGGTCTAAATCTTGGTAAAGTGGCATTGAGTTTGTAACCAAAATTTTTGCTCAACGTATATATTTAATTTTCATTTTTCAGTCAAATAGAAGCTTCTATGGACATTGTTAAATGCTCAATGAAGTTACTGAAAATATTGATGATTTTTTCATATACTTTCAATTTGTTTTCCAACATATTATCAAAAAGTTGAAGTTATGGGTTGCACATTTTTTGATAAAAGTTTGAAAGGTGAAGTTTTACTTTCAGGAAGGGGTTTGAAAAAATTTAGATTTGAAGTCTAGGCATTATGATTTTGAAATGTATTGGGGGTATCTACTCCAAAATTTTCAAGAATTCGAGAGCTAGAAAGCAAATGGAATGAAGTATAGATTATCTGCCTAGTAAATGCAAGAAGATATTCTACATATATAGTTCAATTACTATCTTAGAACACAATTTTATAGATAACATTTAAAATTTTGAGTGTCATATTACATGTTGTCAATATTGAAGAGTAGTATTAACCCTTAAAAGGGATAGGCTAATGATTGTGGAAATTATCCCTTTTGGCATTGTGAGAATAGTTGGTTTAAGAAAATCCAAAAGCATTCATACAAAATTTTGAAGATGAATATTTGCACTTTTGTTCTATACAAAAGGATTCTTTATCATTCATTGACCAAAAAATCGCCCCGACATCGTATATGGGTTAAAGGCTCATTCAAATAAAGAGGCAACAAGGAATGGGTTTGTTGCCCTTTCAAATTTAAACCTTTACAAAATGTGATTGTTTATGCGGGCTTGATGTTGTAATGTTTATAAGAAGAAATGATAACCATTCTAGTTGTACAGCATGACCATTACGGATGGATGTACTTTACGTTGGTTAGAAAGTTCTAGTGACTCATTTGAAGTACATTAGAACCTTTCTAAAGTAACAAGGCTGAGATTAGATTGACTATATTACAATAGAGAAGTTATTACAATAGGAAGGGTCATTGCACTAATGACATTGTATACCGCCGGAATTGGACAATTAATATTACTTTAAAGAGGTTATTATTTTAAAGAGAAATTACTTTAGAGAGGTTCTATTATAACTGAATAGCAAACATTAAGATACCATTAAAAAAAATCATACTTAGTCAGGAAATTATAATGTCAATTGCTACTACATTTATCTAAATTTATCAAAGCTAAAAAAATATAAATGAGGTCATCTCATCCATACAAGGAGCAGAACCCCATTCACACGGATATTGACTGCAAGCTTTACTTTTTTCTAAGAACACGATAAGCCTATTGCTTCGTCGGCCTACCCCGCCACCACTTTGCTTTTGAATCCCTGCAATCCCAACCCTTGTTGCACAGTAAGCTTTCCGTTTGTCTATCCGAACAAAGCAGTTTCTGCTTTCCATTTGCTCACTCAACTGACTGCATTTGATTTCCCTACTCTTCTGCTGATGTAAACTTTGTCAGTTTTGGAAGTTGCAAGAAGCAGCTTTACATTGTTACAGGTGAAGAGACTTGGAGATTTTTGAAGTAACTCATTTGTGGAATCCTTTTCATTCAAGGTATGTCCTTGTTTCTGTGAAGTTTTTGACTTGTTTTGTTTTTGTTTTTTTTTCCTGTCGTTTTGAGGATCACTTCTGTGTTGCTTTGGGAAGCACTTCTTGGATGTGTAGGAAATTCAGTAATTAATTTTTACACTCTGACAGGGATATATATATATTATGTTTTCATAACCCCCTCCTGTCAATTTCATTTCCACATGCTGCATTGCGGTTTAGAATCAATAAATCATCCTCCACACACTCTTTGAGAGAGAGTCGTAGGTTTTTCAAGATCTGAGAGTTTGATCTCTTGTTTAGAAGAGAGGGTGAGCTCTCGCGTGAGCCAAGAAGGACACTCACGGCACTATGTCCAATAACCTTCTTGAGCCTTCCTATTCTTCAAGGTTATCTAGTCTTCCCAATTTAGGGTAGCTAGTTAAGGTAGAGGATACTATTTGCATCCTCTACTGTAAGCATTTTTAACATCTGATGTGATATTTCAGTGAAGAAAGATTGAAATTGCACAAGAAATTCAAGACACATTCCAATCCTCCTCACGTTCTTACTTTTTAGGGCATGAGTTCTTTTGCAGATTTAGAGTTTTTGAAAGATGGCAGTTGCTAATCACGCCCTTTTATGTCATCGTTACGGAGCATTAATTCACGGAGCAGGAAGTCCAAGAACAAGCAACATTAAAGGAACAGCGCTCTCTCAAAAAACCGGCTTGTTGACTCCGCCTCGACACCTTAGCCACAAGAAACGAAACCTACCAGCAAAATCTAATCAGTCTTTCACTGGTAATTCTTTGGTATTGTCGCTACATTATTTTCTAAATTTTTTTTCATTCGAATACAAAACTCATATACTTGTCGGGAGATTTCCGTCCAGATTCAGGCAAACTTGTCATTTATTTTGATTGTTTTCAAAATTTCAGCCACCTAACCTTCCATCCACACTTGACAACAAAGTGGGTTGATTGTTGATTTCTGCGTTAGCTACTCTCCAAAAGTTGTAGAAAAAACTCTGAACCTAATCTCGCCTGCAGCTACAGCCGGGCTGGGCGAGAGGGAGATGGCTGTGGAAGATGAGATGCAAGGTTTGGTGCGGCAATCTTCCTTGCAGGTAAGCTCCTACATCCTACGGTATTGGTTAAAATGCTTAAAAGGGATAGAAAGTTCTTCTCTTACGATAAAAATTATCAAAAGAATGTGGCTTCTTCTTCTGGTCAATAATTTCGGTTCCATACTAGTATATAATGTGAATTCTTCTAGTTTATAATGTTGGTTTTGATTCTATAATGTCGGTTCGGATCGTCGACATCGTGGATTCACATTGATAGTCTTTAATGTCGTTTCTGATAAGCTATAACGTTGGTTTCGAGAGTCTAGAACGTCAATTCTATTAGTCCTATACCATCTTCTCCCTCCTCTAAAACTTTGGTTCTGATGGTCTACTGGATATTGTTTGCAAACTTTTTGCAAAGCACAGGGTACGGAGCATGCAAACAATTTGAAAAAGGGAGGGTGGACACTAGGGGTAGCAATGGCAGGGTGGCTCGGAAGCTATCAACCCATGGACTATGCCAGAGCTGCCGAGGACTCGGCAGCTGTAACTGAGGCGGCCACCAAGACTGCACCAGAGTGGGTGGCGCCCTTCATTCTGGCTGTGCCAGTGGCCTCCTATCTGCTCTTCACCTTCTACCGTAGCAAGGTTGGTGATTTTTTTCCTCCCATTGGGGCACCTTTGCAAAAAGAGTTTTTCAAATTCTAGGAATTGATCATCACCGTAGTGCCAAGTCTAGGGTTCAATGCAACCTCGCTGCACCAGTCAGAAGAGGATTAATCCTATGACGATATGGACAACAAGTGTCTGATGAATGACTTTCAGATTTTCTGAAGTAATAGCCCCGGGATTAGGTTCAAGTCTCATGCTCATGAATCTCAAAGAACTTTTCTGATGTGTATGTTTGGGATTGGGCCTAGTGGGGATCAAGCAATCAATACTCCATCACTTTAAAGAGATCATTGTCTTAAAGAAGTTCACTTTAGAGAAGTACTATTGTAGAAAGGAAGAATGGCATTGACCTATTCATCAAGTAACCAAGGTTCAATGCAACTTCTTTGCGTCAATCAAAAGAAGATTAATCCTTTGATGTTGTGGAGTAGATGACAAAGTGTTTGATGAATGGCTTTCAAGGTTTTTAGAGAAAGGAGGAATGACACCTATTCATCAAGTAATTGAATCCTTGTTGTTGTTAACCCCAAAAGGACGGAGCTAGAGGTTCTAGAGTGGTAGATGGATGACTTTGAAGGTTATAATAGAAATGGAGAATGCACCTATTGGTTCAAAAAATGGGATCATTTTTGGTAGACTACTTTAGTGATAGGTCTCAACCTTTCAAGGTTCAAGTAATTACACCCAAAGTTGCCAAGAAGAAGCATTTGAGTATGGTTCCTATTATTAGATTGTTTGCTTTGTTGTTGGATCTTGTTGAAAGTCAAGATTCTATTAGCAAGTATTTTTTTTTAACACAACTTGAATAAACTATGAATTTTTAAATTAGTGAAAACAGGTGTATCCAAAATCAATCATAGGCTCTCATGAGAGATTGTACATTTCCGGCAAAAATTTATAGAGTTGGTTTTAGAAATGGTTTGTGTTTTGATGCAATTACCTTATTTTCTAGTAATCTTTCTACCAAATAGTACAGATTGAGTAGAATGAATTGACATTATGTTTAATAATTCTGTTGAGTTTTTTAATTCTCAAGCATTATTAGTTCATAATGCTAAGTCCGGTGTTCATTGTCTCATTGGCCAGGCATGAGGAGATTATGGACTAAAAATCCTTCGCTGACTTCTAAGCCCCTTAGTTCAATATAATTCTCAAACCTCCACTCTCTCCCACATTTTCACATCCACATGACTGTGGAATACAATGGTTTGTGTCTGACAGCAGCTGGAATTTTGATCAATTGGTGATTTGCAGGTCAATCCTTATGCAAAACTTACAGACTGGATGTTTGGGCTTGTTGCAATGGCAATTGTTGGCAACCTTATTCTCATTGCAACTATCGGGGTAAGCTTGCTGACAACCATCCATATGCACTGTACTGTACATGAAGAACAGCCAAAAAAACAGGGAATTGATTTTGAGATTTGAAATTTCTTAACTCCAAAACTAGAAGGGATCAAATCTAGCACCGTAGCTAAGCTTAAATGATGATGTGTTTTCCTTTGTATTCTCAGGTGCGGTTGTATTAGGAGAAAAATCAGCTCTCAAGTGGCAAATCACTCCAGCTTCATAACTGACATGCAGTGTAACTGAAACTGAGGGAGGAGGTTATTGCTTTTTGAGATTTTTGAGATAGTTTTGAGATTGAGAGTGATTTTTTTTTGGAAAATTGAACCAAGTGTACAGCAGTCTCTGTTTGAGCCACTACTGAAACCAGTTTGGTGATGATAAGATTCAAGGACAAGATTTAAAGTGGTACTTTCACCTAAAATCTGTCTACAAATGATTTTTTTTTTTAAATCACGTACTGCGTAACGTCCGTCACCCCAACTATCATCAATGCAGGTAGTATGCAGGTAGTTTGATGAACAACAACCAGAAAAAGCAGGGTTGACGCAGCAGCATGGAAGGCTGTCAAAGCTTAGATGTTACTTGACAAATTCCTCTTCCCCTTTTTTCTGACATGGAACTCAATGTCTAGATTGCTGATCAGGTCATCTCTTCCAAATGAAATGTAAGTTATAATCATGTGTTTTAATTTCTTTTTGAGGCTTTTTTATTTTATGTTTTCTCTGTTTGTGCATTAGGTAAAGGACACTCTTTCACTTCCACTTTAAGGTATGTCCACATAGGATTTTGCCACTTCAAAATGAATGTGTACTGTGGTTTTTAGGTGGTGCTTGCAGCTGCACGTATCCTAGGGCTCACTTGACAGATCTGACCCGGCTTTGGGTACAAAAAACAAATTCTATGGAGATCACTTTGGGACAAATTTTTCTCTTTATTAGTACAGATTTTGTATGCAATCATTCAAAGTAGGAAGGACAATAGACAATAGAATTGAAAGATAGATATTCAGCCCAAGTCATACTTACATCAAACTTACTAATTGAAGGGCAACTAATTCCATTAGTGTTTTTCCTTATTGCATACCAAAAGTAATTGTCACATGTTTACCCCATAAATAGTAGCCACAAGAAAAAATGAATATAGCAATTGTTAAGAACAAAACTCATTGTAGTAGACAAAAATCAAAATTCCTAATGGTTTTGTATACTCTACCTTAATCTTGAATTGATGAACCTAACACTAGTCCCAAAATTATCTCTTAATAGGATGAATACATAGGTGCATTCTTCGTTTCTACACAAACTTGTGAAAGTCATTCATCAAACACTATGAGTACTCCACAACATCACAAGGTCAACGTTGTAGTGTTACAAACACTTAATGTCTAATGGATGATAAAGAATCCTTCTATATAAGACAAAAATGTAAATGTTTACTTGTGGAATTTTGTGTAGAAAGGAGAGGGCTTGCACATTAGTTTAACCTCCAATTAGTGTTCTTGGTTTGTTTTTTAATCCACAAAGGACAGATTGGTGGTGACCATGAAAATCATCCCTTTTGATACCATGAGAATCATTGTTTCAAAAAAAATGAAAAAATCACTCATTGAAAGTCAAACTATTATAGAAGACCTTTGCCTTTTGACAACATAATTCCAAGGATGAATAGTTGCACTTCTCTACATAAAAGGATTCTTTGTCATTCATTAGATACAAAATATCCACGGCATCGTTAATAGATTAAGTAAATGATTTACATGGTACTAAACCAAATAAAGATGATTTCCACAATGACCAACTCAACATTCTAGGATCAATGTCATCATAAGGTAGTATGCTCATAAAGCGACCATTTAAGAGATGATTGCCTTTTCGAGGAAGGTAAACTCCTTGAAACCATTTTCAATGTTGAAGCATTTAACCCAAGATGTTCATTACTAAAAGCAACCACCTCCTAAAATGTACACTCCTCATACATTGAAGAAAGCAAAATGTACCTCTATGTCACAATTGCTTTTAGAGCTCGCATGGATTCATAGTTTTAGAGCATACTACCTTAACGTAGCAGTTGTAAAATACCACCATCCACCCAATTCAGCCACCTACATGATCCTCCCAATTCTGTCAGTGGCCCATCTATTATCATCTTTACAACCCATTATCATGATGCCAATGCACTTGGAGAGCGGACACATTAGCCCACACTTCAACAAGAGTCCACTCACAATTAAATAGTTTCGCTTTGAAAAATCACAGAAAATTCACTTCATGTCAGAACATCTTCCTTCTTTTTGCAATTGAATTCTCTCAAACTTTTCAATCTCTTGAAAAATATGGGGATCTAATAAATTGGTTCTCCAAAGTACCTAGATGGAAAATCTGTGTACTAATAGGCAGTTCTACCTTAAACTAAGTAAGGTAGAACTGTCCAATACCACCATTTATCCAATTCTGCCACCTACAAGTTCCTCCCATTTCTGTCACTAGCCCCATCTATTACCACAATCTTACTCATCCATTATCATGATGACAATGCACTGGGGAGCAGACACATCAGCCCACGCTTCAACAACACTCTCACCATGCTTCAACAAGGGGTCTACTCACACTTTTAACATTTCACCTTTGAAAAATCACAAAATATTCAATTCTTGTCGGAATGTCTTCATTCTTTTTGCAATTGACTTCTCTCAAACGAATTCAATCTCTGAGAGCTCAAAAAATAGCTTCTCCAAAGTACCTAGATTGCAAATCTGTATGATAATGGGTAGTTCTACCTGAACTAAGATATTTGAAACCTGCGACGTCCTCGCTCGCTTGAAGCCTGTCTGGTCCCGAAGAGATTAGTTGTACGAAGTTCCAGTGGTGCCCATTTGCAGGGCTGGCTGGCTGGCTGGGTTTGTCATATGTCACGAGATTAGTGGCAGTGTGAGCTGGTTATCCCCTTGCAGAAGTTAGTACACTGGTGGAGTGGGACATTATATGCGTAGGTAACTCTGCCTATGACAGCCCAAATGGGAGCCATCTCTTCACAGGCAAAATTGTACTAAGGTAGGTACACCCAAATGTGCCACTGACCTTAAACCGCCATCTATACTACATGTACATCTCCAAAATCAGTTCTGTACCTAAGTATGTGGAAGAAACACATTTCTGGAACCAAACTTTGTTCCTTGATAACTTTTGCATACAGTGTCCAAATGCCATGTTCTTTGGTGCGTTGGAACCTCCTTTCACTTGCCAACAAGAAGCATATGAGAATTTGACCAAGTCTAATAATAGAAAATAGGCTCAGGAGCAAAAAGTGGCGGTTTTAGGTGTACAGTACCCACCTTAATGGTGTACATTCCAGTTTTTGAAATGTGCATCACTAGAAATTTTTTTTGGCTGTGTGATGGGTTGGGTTGACTGGCATTTGGACTGTCATAGGCTGGTTTACCTTATGTACCTCACCACTATGCTATGCAGGAGCTCCCTCTCTCTGTCTGTCTGCTGCTGTGAGAGCCTGCACCACCCTAACTTCAACTTATCTTAAAACTGCTTATCATCCTTTTGGTGCACTTCGCCCCACCAGGTCCCTCAAGCGTCACGGAAAGGCACTGGAAGAAGGCGAGTACAGTTAATGGCAGTCATGTGACTGTACTACGTGCAAGTGTGCAACCGAACTAACTTAAGTTAAGGTGTAACACTCAGGTCCAGAAATCGTCCATTTAAGAGCTGGAACTGAATTTTGGGGAGGTGAAGCTTCTTGGAATGATTTTCGGTAGATTTTACTTGAAAGGCAAGTGGAATTGGCATCTAACACAAGTCGTTTCATGTTTTTTGGAGTTGTGTGGAATTAGTTATGAAATTTTGAAGTTGAAGTGGCATGAGGCTCTAAAATCGGTACATTGTTTGTACATTGCTAGAGGCTATGAAAAAGCAACATTTTGCACATAGTGTACATTTGAGGATGTGGGTAGTTTTAGAGCTTGTGCGACTACAAGAACCTATTACCTTATGGTAGAACCACCTATGGTCAACCAGTGAAGCGATTCCGTGCATGTTTTGAAGCGGCAAAAGGCAATGTAAACTTTTTTTGGCCCTCTATAGAAAGATAGAAATGATGGATATTGTTCATTTTTCTTGATTTTTTTAGTTCAATGCTTCCTATTTTCTTGCTCACTACATTGAGACATGTATCATGACCTTATTAGTCCCACCTTGGAAAAGGAGAAAAAAAAATCACATTCCAAGCTTTGGTTGGAAATGTGTTTCAGCATGGGTTGGAAATAGCTGCACTCTACAAGTTGGGTATGGATCCCTGGTTGGGAATGGGTGGTTCTACCATAGTTGCTGAATGGAAGTCTGAGCTCCTAAGTCGCTCATTCCAGACCGAGAATAATTGACATCGAGGAGCAAGAAAAAAAAGGGGCAGATTTTATGTGTGAGAGTTGCCCAATTGAGGACATGCTTTAAAACTAGACAGGAAATTCTTATTTACTACCAGAATGTGATAACTTACCAGGTGTTCAAATTTTGGAGAAAATTTTAAAATCCTATTTGAGAACGGAACATGGCGGCCACCCATAACTGACCAAATAAGCAACTGTGGACATACATGGAGTAGAGTAAGGTGAAGGAAATATTTCCACAGGTGCAGAGATAAAAATGAGGGGATTGTCAAATTTTGGTAATTTTATGGCTTGAAGTGAAATTACTATGAATTTTGGAAGGCAAAAGTTGGTATGAACCCATGTCCAATGTGTAGACTATTCCAAAATTGCTTATTTAAAAGACTACTTCTTGTTCACTTTGGCATGCCAAACCAAGCAGATGTATCATGAAGAGAATGGAAGAATTGATGGGTGGAAATCAAGAGCTTATGTTTGGAAATTAGTTCCAGCCTCTCTTGAATTTCAAACCCCTATTGATTGATAATGGGTTTGTGGGTGGTTGTGGGTAGTTGTAGGTGGTTCTACCTTTAAGTATGGATTCAAGCTTCTTTTGTATCCAATGATCTATCACTTTTTTCAACTTTGTCTTAATCCCTCAAAGGTGTGTAGCAAATCGTATGTTCAATACCATATTTGACTCTTAGAATACAAATTTTATGCGCTAAAATATGTAATAGGATATACAACATTGAATGATTCATTTCATCCATCAAATTAGTCCATTTTATTGATAAAAAAATTATTTGCCATCGATTTTTTGTATCATGACTTGTAGTCTTGGTGCAATCAAGAGAACAGTGATTGTAAGAAACACTTGAACTATTGTTGTGTTTCACTACAATGTAAGTGATTTCTTCTATAATAACTTTAAAATGGAGAAAACCAATTTTAAGGTTTTTTTATAATGACCAATTTTTGAACTTTATGAAGATTTTATACTATTAATATTAACCATAGAACAACTTTCTATTTTGGAATAGCATGATAATTCAAAATCTTAAATGAAATAGGTAATTGACACTTTGATATGGAAAATATAGGATTTCTTTAATAAATTGAAATAAAATCATTATGTTTGAAAGTAATTCTATAAAGATGTTCATATTTGCTACCATAATCTTTGAGTATTGGGAATTTGATGCCAGTTTAGGGTTCCCACTTAAACACTCAAGATAGTTTATTGTGTTGATAAGTTGATTGAGAATTTAGAGATGCATTGAATTTATTAAGGTGGAAATCAATTGAAGTGGCCTCCTTGAATCTTCAGTGTTTTAGTTGATTATAAATGAATTGGTAATCTTTATTGATTGCCCAATTGTATATCTCTTTGTTGTGGCTACATTAACTTATTCTCTTGTTTTTGTTGCCTTGGTGAAATGATTAAAAATTCAATAGGAGTAGTGGTATTGTTGATGGAATGAAACATGGTTGGAATAAAGCATGTAGTTAATAGAAAGGAGAGAGCACCTATTAATAGTAAGTTGTAGAAAATTACAAGAGTCCATTGCATATGAATGACAATCAAACCTTAAGTGATACATGATTGGGGGGCTTATAACACAAGTAGTCTTGGTGTAGGAGCTCCATAGAGGCTTAAGAATTGATGTAATTCATTGGTTGAATTTGGTTATGTTTGTTGCATCCAAGGAGCATTGAAAAATGTTGAACAAAGTCCATTGGGTTCAACATCTATTAATAGTAAATTGCAGTGTAAAAATAAGAAAAAAATTCATTGCTTGGAAAGCTAGGTAGTATACACTCTCCAACAAACTCCTCTAAGGGAAGTCTCTTGCCATCTAGTGAAAAAACCTCATACACTACTAGAAAATTTCGTTTTTTTGTTGTTTTGGTCACATTGATCCGGTCAAAATCTGACAGAAATCTGTTGATTTCAACAGATTTCTATCAGATTTTGACTGGATCAACGCAACCAAAACAACAAAAAAATGAAATTTTCTAGTAGTGATACCAAGTATCCACTAAAACAATTTATCTTGGACTTTAAAAACGTCACCCACCAATGCTCTTTCCACCCATAAAGTAATCATTATAGCAAAATCAATGCAATAAACTTGACATATGTGTGGAAGTGAATATGATCAATAAAAGTGGGATGTTGACAACTTCTCTTTATTCAAGTAGAGGGGACCTCCTCTACCACTATCTACAAAACAATACAAGTTTGTTGGTCCATGTGCAACACCATCTTTTGTCCATATATATTGCCATAAGAAAAGAGGATAACATGTGCAAGTTAGAGTCAAAAGTGTATTCTTTTCCATCTACCTTCACTCTAAACTACTAGTAAATAAAGTGCTTGAAATTGCATTCATGCTACAACAAGAGCTATATAGATTTTGCCACAACAAATTGATATAGCTTGTAGACATTGCCGTCACTGCCATCTAACTACATGATTCCTACATGGAGACAATCGGACTCAACAAAACAACATTGTGGGCTATAACATACATCATGCTCCAAGCGTGTAGTGGAGGCAATGACTATCTTGATTTAATTTGGGTGGATCTGAGACCTAGCAGTCCCTAATTATTGACATTGACAAATCAAAAAATGGACCTAGGGGCCAAATGACCATGTCCAATATTATTTTAGTTTTTTACTCCCAAATGATTTGTGATAATTTAAAGATACTACTAGTGGGTTTAAATATAGAGGGATGTTTTTTTTCCCACGAAGCAATCTAGAGTTCAACAACATAATTTCTTTAAAAGTCTTAATATTTTTTACTTTAAAAAAAATTCCTCAATGAATTTTTATTTACCATCTTAGCACTTTATCACTTTTATAATTATTTGCAACTACATTTTGTATTGTAATTTGTAAAGTTTCTAAGGAATATTTTATTGCCTACTTTTATAATTTATATCATTTTAAAGATTAGTCTCTAAAGGACTAAAGGTGGTTTACAAGAGAAATTGTGTCTCAAGTTGAAAAAAATTTAGCCCATTTGATTGTGTAGATGGAAAGATTATAATGTTTGAAGTGAGAAAATTAAACTTCCTTGTGTTCATTTGAAATAGGGCAGGCATACTTTAAATCTTTTTAGAGTAAAATCTTTGCTCTCACTACAATAAAAGCAGTGTTTTATGACTGCAAAATATGACTGCAATGAGTCGTAAAATAAAAAAATACGACTCACGCAGAAATCACTGTAGATGACTCGGAATATGATTGACTCCAGTCGTTTAGAAGCAGTCGCTTCAGACATTAGTCATATTGGCAGTCATATTTTTCGAGGGGTATAAATACCCATTTTTAGTCATAGTATGCCAACATGGCGTATACTTTGACTTTCTTAGGGGAGTCTTGACTTTTTCTTGAGTTGCTCGGGCAAACAAAAAAATCCTACGTGGAATATGACTATGGTCAGTCATATTTTTGGATGACGTGGAATATGACTGCGATCAGTCATATTTTTGGATGACGTGGAATATAACTGTGGTTAGTCATATTTTTGGATGACGTGGAATATGACTGCGATTAGTCATATTTTTTGATGACATGGAATATGACTGCAGTGAGTTATATTTTTTGATGACATGGAATATGACTGCAATTAGTCATATTTTTTGATGACATGGAATATGACTGCAGTCAGTCATATTTTTGGATGACATGAAATATGACTACAGTCAGTCATATTTTTGGATGACATGAAATATGACTACAGTCAGTCATATTTTTTGATGGCATGGAATATGACTGAGGTGAGTCATATTTTGCAGTAATGTAGAATACGACTCTCGTTAGTCATATTTTATGGAATATGACTTCTGTAAGTCATATTTTTGGCTTCATGAAGTTGCAAGTAGCTTTCAATGTCTTTGTTTCAACTTTTGATGCCTGCATATACAATCAAAGAAATGAGAGGTTAGTTTTTAGTGATTGAACAACAAAGCCTAACCTTCAAAGATTTACAATCAACACAAAATATGTAACTTAAGTTTAGGATAGGAAGAATAAGATTGATGATGGAGGAAACAAGAAAAAAAATATAAGTACTAAGAGATAACAAGAATCAAAAGTTAAAATGCAATAAGGAATAAGAAGCAACAACTAAGACACAATAAGAAACAAGAAGCAACAAAAAACAAAAAACAACAACTAAGACACAATATGAGGCAACAATTAAGACATAAGAACAAATAAAAAGCAACAACTAAGATACAAAAAGAAACAAGAAGCACCAACTAAGACATGACAAGAAACAACAAGAAATGAGAGTATATATGCAACAAGAAGAAATGAGAAGCAAAAACTACAAAACAAGAGGAAACAAAAAAACAAGAACTAGGAAGAAGAAAGAGTTCAAATGCAAGAAAAAGAAAGAATTTAGATGCAACAATAAGAAACAAGAAGCATGAACTAAAGAGCAACAAGAAACAAGAGTTAAGATGCAACAAAAAGCAACAACAAGTGAGAGCTAAGAGACAATAAAAAGTAAGGAAGAAGAGTCACAAGAAGTGACGGCTAGGGTTTCAAAACCTTAAAAAGTGGCGACTAGGGTTTCAAAACCCTAAAAAAATGATGGCTAGGGTATCAAAACCCTAAAAAAATAGTGACTAAGATTCAAAATCCAAAAAAGTAGGTGACTAGGATTTCAAAATTTTAAACAATGATTTCTCTATATTTTTTTGAAATTGGCCAAATTTTTCTTGAATTGCCCAAAACAAAACAAAATCACTATTATATGAAAATATTAGTGATAATATGACTCAATGTTCCCAAACATGTTCCCAATGTTCCCTATGAAGTACTTTGGTATTCCTAATGGCCGTATAGTATATGCGTGTGAAGTACAAGGCGTAAAAATAACTGACAGTCATATTTTGCAGTCATATTTCTCCCCAAAGTGTTGGCCTTCAAGAATATGACTGCAAGCAGTCGCCAGTCATCCTCAGTCATAATTTTGCAGTCATAAAACACTACCATTGTTGTAGTGTCTTGATGAATTTGAGCCTCTATACAATTGAGTTCAAAATCTTATTAGGTACATTCGTACAAAGTTTCAATACCCAAAATGTAGTTTAGATTTTTCTAAATCCTCTTACAATTCAAGGAGGTTAAATGCACTAGTAATACACTAATCATTTTTTGATTATTTTCTATACCAAAAAATAGTTTAAAAAAAAATTCAAATTGTAAAATGTTAGAAACAAACATTTAAAATATGTCAAAAAAATTTCAAGAACTTTGACTTCACATATTGCAAGATAATAGGGCTTGAAGTTAGAAGAATTTTTTTTTTCTCAAAACCACCCCAACATAGCTAACAAAGTTTGACTCTTCTTAGAATGTAATTTGAAAACTAAAATTTGGTTTTTTGGAAAATTTTTATACTATGGTTATTAGTTATATATATGTCAAATTTCAAAAGTTGATGAAGGGTTTAGCAAATGATACTCGAACTATGCCCTAATTGCCTAATTTTTTTCAAACAATATAACTTTTGATCTGGACATCCAATCATAATTTTCTTAAAATTTCCGTAACACTACTAGAAAATTTAGTTTTTCTGTTGTTTTGGTTGCGTTGATCCGGTCAAAATTTGACAGAAATTTATTGATTTCAACAAATTTCTGTCAGATTTTGACCGGATCAACACGACCAAAACAACAGAAAAACTAAATTTTCTAGTAGTGTAATGGGGTGAATGTTTCCATCTTGTATCAAAATTTTGTAAAAATTCAATAATAATTTATTTCAAATGCCCCTACATGAGTTTTCAAGTATCCCTTGAACCAACACTTAGTCACATTAAGGGATTAATCTACTTAAAAAGATTTGAATTACATCAAATAAAGAGAAACAATGTTGTACAAAAAAAAGTTCTAATTAGTAGTAATTGGATTTGACTAGTCTATTCTAGTAACCTAAAGTTGTTGAAAGTGCATTGGGCATAGGATCATAAATGAAACATTAAATAATGATTCATAACTTTTCAACAAGCATTTGTCCACTATCTTCCCTAAGTCCTTTTACAATGATGTTCAAGAGACTTATCTTTGAAGCCTCCAAACCTAACTCGTCCTTCAAGCTTCTATTATATGCTCTTTCTGAACACCTTTTGAAAAACATTTAAAGAATATATTATATATTGACATGGAATATGGATAAGTTCTTTGAAAATCTTTCAACAATAAAAAAGAGGCCTATAAAAAATAATTCTAATATAGACAATTACAATCATGTTGGGGTTGAAGTTTTAAATTCAAAATATTGGGCCCATTACAATACTAATGGTGTATGACCAATGTAAATCTTTAATGAAAAAATAAAAGACAAGAACCTCAACATGACTTGTAAATATAAATGTGTAAGGTAACCTAGGTAACTACATTTGATTGCATCTAAATAAACAGTTGAACAATGTTGATTAATTTTTGTAGGATTTTGTTGGAAATTTTAAAAAAGAAACTATTCTAAACTATTTTGTTATGCATTTTTGGACCTTGTATGAATAAACTATAAATTCTTAAAGCTCCAAAAATATATACTCTCAAAAATAACTTTAAGCTGTAATAAATAAAGGTGGTACATTTAAAGCAAGACTATTTATAGGGGTTGGTTTTAAAAAGAGATCAAAATTAGGTGCAATACCTTATCTAAAACCAATATGACAATTGTAAGCATCCAAGATGGTTCTCATTTGTATTTTGTCTAAATTTTTGTTATTTTTGTTATTTCCAATTGAAACTTGAAGAAGAATTCTAAATTGCCCTGGTATGCATATTTCAACTTTACAAGACTAAACTATAAATTTTCAAAACACTGATCACAATATCCAAAATACACCCCTAGACTCTCATGTTCAAAGAGTGTAAATCTCACATGAGCATCCCTAGAGGGTGGTTTTCTAATACATTACTTTATATAAGAACGTACAATGTACCACTGCTAATACCTACTCAAAAGAGTTTGGCATCCAATTTCAATTAACCACCACCCCTCCTAAAATAAATAAATAAAATAATTTTAGAGACATATTCAAAGATGAATATGAATATGAATATGAGTATAGATACAAGTACAAATGTTGAATAGAGAGAGAGTAGATGTATGTATGTTCTTTTTTTTGACAACATTAGAATGTTAGAAGAATGTAAAAATCTCATGTTCAAAAATTATTTTAAAACAAAACCACCATCATTGCAAACTATTTAAATTAGGACAAAACAACCCAATGTTGTTAGTCCTCTAATTCCAACATCTATTGGACTCTCACCCACCCATTACCACAATCTTAGCAACCTTTTAACATCTTGACAATGTACTTGGAGAGGAGACATGTCAATGTATGGTTTTGGCATAAGCCTATCCATGTTTCACCACTTTAGTCTCAACAAACTTTAAAAAATTATAGGAAATTCATTTCTTGTTGGAATGTCTTCATTCTACTTGCAAATGTCAAACTTTTCAATCTCTGAAAGATATGTGAGTTGAAAAATAACTTCTCTATAGTACCTAGATAGCAAATCTGGGTGGTATTAGGCTAATCTACCTCATCTATTCTATAATAAATGGACACAACAACAACCATGAGACATTCCCTTACTATTTACGAAGGTAGGCCTTCCAAATGCACCATTGTCCCTGAATTGTCATCTTCACTCTATGTATGTCTCTACAATCAATTATGTACTTGTGTGGAAGAAATTCCTTTAGAACCAAACTTTGTTCCTTCAAAGCATTGCAACTCATTTATCGGGAAGCTCCTCGGCCCAGGCTTAGGCATGGCGGAGGAAAAAGTAGTCCATCATGGTCCCAGAGAGGGGCACCCCCCCAATCATGGCACAATTTTCTCTCCAAACACTAAGAGAGGGTCCCCGCCATGCTTAAACTCATTGTTTTACTTATTTGTCAACCATTTTTTAATATTCTTTAATCAATTAAATATATTGATTGACTCTTGATTCTATCTAGTCATTAGTATATAAAATTGTCTTGTTTTGACACATTTGCTTCTCTAGCAATGAGTGGGAGATGGAAGCAGCCCAAGAGCTGTAGGGCTTGGGCCACCCTCATTTCCCCACCCCTGTTTGGGGAGGGATGGGTGGCAATGCTCTCATAACTTTTGCATATGGTATCCAAATGCCACGTTCTTTGGTACGTTAGAAACTCCTTTTAACAAGAATATATGAAAATTTAACCAGTTTAATAATAGGAACTAGGCACAAGTAGCAAATGGTGGCGGCTCGGGGCGTACCCACCTTACTCACTTCCTCACTCCAAAGAGAAAAACAACAGTACCTCATTTATACCACGTACCATTGTCCTGTCCCTCCTGGCAATTAGATCCTCAACAAAGATTTGCCGTTTGCACCCCACACACCAAATAACTAAGCTTTCATATGTTCTTAAAAAAAACAATGAAACAATAAAAACACAAAACAAAAACAAGCCTTAAGAACAACAGCATGATGGAGCACTACAACACAAAACAATAAAAATTTATTAAAAAAATGCAAAAAAAAGAAAGTTAGTGGTGGAGGGATGATGCCTTTCAAGCTTACCTTACCGCCAAGCAGGAGCATGTGCTCCTGTAATAATCTCTCTGCAGACACAAGCAAGCCTTTCACAGCAAGCGACCCCATATCGCTCTAGTTTCTTCTCTAGAGTTTTGTGCTGTTGCTGCTTCAACTCTTGCTTGTGAGCCCCCACCTTCTCTTTTTCTCCTCTTTTGAGCTCTTTGAATTTTTGTGTGTGTGTGTGTGCAGGTTTTTGTTTGTTGTTGGGGTTTTGTTGTTGGGTTTTGAAAGAAGAGGTGTCTTGGGAAATTGGGTTGCAGAGGCGGAGCAGCAGCCATGGCGGAGCACTTGACTGAGGAGCAGATTGCGGAGTTCAAGGAGGCTTTTAGTTTATTCGACAAGGATGGCGATGGTAGTACCCTTTCTCTCTCTTTATCTCTTTTGTGCTTTTGTCTACTCTTTTTTGGCTTCTTTTTTTGCACTTGTTTGTCGGTACTGTTTGTTTTTTCTGGAGGTTTGGGTTGGGAGAATTGTAAGCTTAGTTTGTGGGAGTATGCAGGTAGCATCACTACCAAGGAACTGGGTACTGTCATGCGGTCGCTGGGGCAAAACCCCACCGAGGCGGAGCTTCAGGATATGATCAATGAAGTGGACGCTGATGGCAATGGGACTATTGATTTCCCCGAGTTTCTCAACCTTATGGCTCGCAAGATGAAGGTAGACACATTAGAACTCTCCTTGAAGACAGAAACCTCTTTATTATGACCTTTCTCTTAAATCTGAAACCTCTTTAGTACGATCTTCTGTTACATAGGTTTACCCTAAACCTCTTTGTTATCTTTAAACCTTTCGTACGACCTTCTCTTAAATCTGTAAAAACCTCTTCGTTAACACTTTTTCTGAGTAGTCGGACCTCTTTATTGTGACCTTCTTTACACGCTTAAACTTCTTTACTATTAACTTCTTTAAAATGACATTCTAGAATTTCTTGCACACCACGAGTCTATCACTGATTTTAGCATGCTTGTGACACATTCAAACTATGTTTGGGTGAAAAATTTGGCGCTCCTTCTGTTCAGATTAAAGAAGTTTGAGCGTATCTGTCTGGCTCTTCGTTTTTTTCTGGTCCAGATATTTGCTCTCCTGCCATTTGGGGTTACTCTCTAAATTTCTGTTGATATTTTCGTGCACAGGACACTGATTCCGAAGAGGAGTTGAAGGAAGCCTTCAAGGTCTTCGACAAGGATCAGAATGGCTTCATTTCTGCCGCTGAGGTTAGTTCTTTTCCCTTCTTGGGCAATTTTAGGCGAAGCGAGAGATACCTTCAGCCAAATTAGCATCTACTAAAAGTTTGGCTTACATAGATTTGAAGCTGGGAGTGGTCTGAACACACCACATGGTAATGAGGCATGCTGTCCCGAGCTTTCTTATATACTAGCTTCTCCCATCGTGTTGTGTATTAGGTTCTTTCGTTTTATGAGGGATCCTATGTTCTTTGTGATGAATTTGTTTCGTTCATCATATGATGGTGAGACATGTCCAAATACTTGTTATGTATCAGACTTTTGTTATATGGCAGATCCGTGTGCTCTGTCATGTATTAGCTTCTATCGTTATATGATGGATCCCAATATATGTTAGATTCTTGTGGTTTTGGGACGTCGTTCTGATTCACGGGCACTGTAAATGCACAGCTTCGGCACGTGATGACAAACCTGGGAGAGAAGCTGACAGACGAAGAAGTGGATGAGATGATCCGTGAGGCCGATGTAGATGGTGATGGCCAGGTCAACTACGAGGAGTTTGTGAAGATGATGATGGCCAAGTAAATTTAGTCGGCGCTGGAATACTACTGTAGTTGTTCTCACTTGTGCTTTGTTTTTACCTTCTTGCTCTTTCTCCTTTTCACGGCTTCAAGAGTACATGCATCTGATTCTGGTGGTTAGACGAGCACGTGCAAACGCAGTCCACCAAGACAGCCAATGAATATTTGTTTGTGAATATTCTCACCCTGACAATCTGAATCGTCTTTCTGGGTTGGAACAGAACTTTCAGATTCTTCTCACATAGACAGCTAAGTTGCTGCAGTGCTTTGTTTGTTACACCTGTTTCTGTACTGTACTGTACTGTACAGTACAGTACGCATGGTGTATACTGCTTGAAGGCTTTGATTTATATCTGTTTTTTTTTCTTTCTCATTGGCTAAGCTTAGATAATGCTTTCAAACCTCCTGGCTGGTTCATGTGTTTCAAGAAAAGAAAAAAATAAATAAACCCTCCTGAATGAATGTGGCCCCCATGACCCAAGGTAGTCACCAAAACTCTCTAGTTATTGAACCAATAGGTCCATTTGCTTTTGCTATAGTGAACAGTGAAGTCATCCATTAAACCATTGTGATCTGTAGCATCCTTACTGGATTAAAAGGATGAGCTGGTCACTGGAAATCATTGTTTTGGTACCATGTGAATTATTGGCTTAAAAAAATGCAAAAGCACTCATTGGAAGTCAAAAAATTGTTGAAGACCTCATCAAAAAAATTGGAGGATGAATAGTTGCATTTCTCTCCTGAATGGAGAGATTCTTTGTCATTCATTAGGTGGAAAACGTCCTCCATGTTGTTTATGGGTTAAGGCAGAACACCCCCATTGACCCATTCTAAGTTTGCATTGAAAAATTAAAAATAGGAATGAAGGAAAGAATTGCTTGGATTAGGGAGTTGATTGCATGAAATGAAGATAACTCATCTAAAATGGATAGAATCTAGAAAAAGATATTCAATTAAAATAGATAGAATCTATGCCTTAATTGTAAATTGTCATCAATTTATGCTCAAGTGAGCATCAAATGAATTCAAATTGGTTCATTCTAGATAGAGAGATATGCAATTGGTATTGAGATGAATATATTGGATTGGACATGGGGTAATTTTTTTAAAATCATATGAAATTTGAAAATTATTATTATTAATTGTAGTATAATTTATTGCTTGTTTATTATTGAGATTTATTTATATTTTTAAAATAATAATATTGTACTACACTAGTTATTCCATCTACACTGGGATAATGCCCAATCCAGTTCATAATGACTACAATACCAATTGTATACTATTATTGTTAAAATGAATCAATTTGCATTTATTTGAGGCTAATTCAAAGTGAATTGATGACAATAGATTCTATCCATTTCAAACGTAAGTTATCTTCATTCATGTAATCAATTCTTTCAAATAAGCTTTTTTTATCTTTATTTTTTATTTTCTGTTTTCCAATGCAAACAACTTGGAAGTTTTTTTTTTCTTTTTAAATATTTAGAATGGGAGTTTAGATTGGAATGGGATGTTGTACCTTAACTCAATAAGGATATGGGCCCCTATGACTAAAATAGTCACCAAAACTCTCCAATTATTGGACCAATAAGTGTACACTTTTTCTCTAGTCAACATCGGACCATTGCAATCCACAACATCCTTGATAGGTTAAGTAGACGTGGGTTGGTAGAGGCCCTATGATAGCTATTTTTCTTGATGGTGATAAACATATCTATAGGTTTTCAAAGGAAGCCCAAGGGATATTGTTGAATATTCAAAATACTTAGCATGAAGGGATCCAAAATAAACTCTTCAATCAAATGAGTTTTAATGCCTCAAATGTTTTTTAGAACACTAAATATAAAAAATGATACTACTAACAATAAAGATTTAGTATGTATATTTTTAACCCTATGTAGTTCTAATTTTTTTCAAATCTCAATGAATACAAAGAGCGTGTATATTTACAACATACACGTTTTTTTACCTTGAAACACCCTGTCATTTTTCTCACGTCGCATAATTTTAGAGTGATTTTTGTAAAACATATTTTTACCCAATAATCAAGGTCAGCAAAAAATATTTCTAAAAAAAGGTGCCAAAATTGTTGAGATAAAATAAGCAAATCTTTATATTTTTAGTCATTTGCTGAAATGCATTTGCCAATTTTAATTCATTATTCAGTTTATTTGGTGTTAACATCCAACAAAGAAGAGGACCAGAGGAAAGAGGCGCGCCAGGAGTGGCCAGCAACGGACCCAATGCCCTCCCCTCCTCCCCAGCTAAAACACACTAAACCGTGCATGAGTAGAGATTCTGACCAAATTTCATATTGAGAGTAACCTGTGAACTCTGTACAAATTCACGTCCAACTCTGCAACTAAAACATTGAGGTGCACCATCCCTGCACAAAATTACAACCTCCTCAACTACCGCAAATCACATTGAAACCAAGACGCTTGCATTGGAGCCTTACCCCCCTCCATGTGCATAATTTCTCCCATGTATAAAGGAAAATCTGTTGATATCCTGATTTCTCACCGCTCTTGAACTCGTATTAAACAGAGTGTCTTCGTGCTCAAGTGACCAATTCACACTTCTTGTGTTTGTTTACAATTATTCGCGTGGACCATCTTCGATATAGAAATGAGTCGATCCATTCCACAAGACGTGGAAGCGTAACAGGGCTAGATTCGTAATAACAACTCGATATCCTTCCGAAATAGCTATTATGTCTGGATAGCATCAACTTGAACAGATTCATCACAAGCATCCTTGATAATCTCCCAGTTATACTTTCGACCATAACGGTAGATTTCCAGAAGCTGCGACCACGTTGACAGTCAATGGACAGATTGGTCAGCTGTGCAAAGATGACCCCTATTATTATAGGAAGACTGTATGCGACACTAAATACTATGAAGCCTTGTTCGCTGCTCATCAGTGGCCAGATAGAAGGGCAACAGAAAGGAAAATAAAAAGTTCTCCACAAAACCGAGTGTTACATTTTCCACGATCTGGTTGTCAAGACCGCATACCTTTTCATGGAATTCGCCTGCAGCCACCAATTGCTTGTATTTCTCATACAACCTAAGTGCCTGTGAAAATTCAAGAGTTCAAACTTAGGTGCCGTTAATGACAACGCATGCAATTCAGACATCAAACCGAAAAGTCGGTAAATTATCAAGGGAATAACGGTAGACGCTTGAACACCACCAGATGAACAAGATCTGTACAATTGACAAACAGCGCTTTTTCTACTTAGCAACAAGAGTAAGATTCTTGGACACTCCATAGGAAAAACAAATCATCCTTGGTCAACTCCAAGAAAAATGAGGAAGGCTTCTGAACATAATAAAATGTTAAAAAGGTTCCAAAAGCATTGTTACAAAAAGATAGAGAAATGAAAGCATTGTAAAGACAGTGTGAAACGGACCGTGCATGCATCCTCAATGCTGTCATGCGTTTCATTTTGTATATTCGTCTGCAGAAGCAACCAGAATGCGTGGATGTTAGCAACTACGTAGGTATAGGTTCCTGAACAAAAGCTGTGATGATGGTAAATCAATGCGGAATACTGTCGAACTAATAATGCGTGGTGCAAGTAATGACCAAATGAACGAGAGCACTTACACTTAGTAGGTAAGAAGCCAAGAAACGCAAAGACAACATTCTTTGACGTTTCAGGTGGAAGAGCTCTACTGTATCAATAATCTGAAGAGGTTCAACCCACGCAGACAATCTTAGCACTTCAACAATCACGTACTACAAGCGCCTTAACTTGCCCTAGCATATATGCATTAAAATACCTGCATATAAGTGAGCCTACAAAACCAAAGAGATCTCCAACTTCTTCGTGGTAAACCACAGACGATTGAGGGAAGAAGAATGTCAGCTTCTGGGACTCGAGATTAAAAAAGAAACGAACGGAAAGAGAGAACTCAAAATCTTACACATTGAAGTCATTAAACAGTAGCATCGCATGTAAGATAGCAATTCAAAAATATCACCTGGGCCTGTGGCACGACAATATTGATCATTCGAAAATCTTTCTTCAAACCATGTCCGACAAATCTGCAACCCTTGTCGACCTGTCAAAGAAGAAGTTCCAATCACTTGTAAACAGCTGTGCAATCATCATCATTTACCATCATCGAAAATTCTCATGAACCATACGTTAGACATTGCAAATGAGAGTTCATGCTTTTGCATAAATCATTGTCGCGTTTATGTGACCCACCAGGTAACGTAGTTTAAGATAAGCCTTCTTCAGAGTTGTAACGGGGTGCTTAGATGTTGCTGGATCCTGCCCACAAATCAAACGATTAAAAAATGACTGAAACATGTCCAGACATCCACTATCCCCAGAAGTGTACATATGCTCCACCAGTTTAATAACGGCACTGTTATGAATGTCTCACCAGATCACCGGGTGAGACTCCTGAGTAGCGTGTCAAGTAATCATACACGGGTTCCACCTGCATAGAGTTCGAGGTTCAATCAGTCATGGCCTGCATTCCCAAACTGACTAGTGGATCCAGCACTATTGAACCCGCAGTTTATAATTTTCCAACCAGAGCGGTGACTCGGGGAAGGCGATCCACAGATATAATAATCCAACCAGACTTAACTTCAGCCGGTGATAATGTCCTTGAGAAAAGTTTGGGAATCTGCCTAGATTAGTACCAATATCTCATATACATGCGAGAATTTCCCTAGTATACGAATTATGGCCATTCAGCATGAAGAGGTAATATACCGCACGAATGTAGTCGTCAATGCAGCAAACTCCAGCATTTACACCTTCACCACGAACCTGCACAAATGTGAAAATCATACACACTTTTGAGTAAGAAATCCCTTCAACATCAACAGCAAATAAATAGAGACAATCTTATTGAGAATCTCTTACTGATAAATTAGAAAAATAGATGAAGAATAACGACAGCACATACCACACTGACGCGAGCAAGACCAAGGCGTGCTGGACGTTTCACATACTCTCCACCATCTTCACGGGTTCCCTATCAAAGCAAACCTTGTGAATGTTAAATTCAGCATCGACAAAAATGAAGCGCAAAAATAAGAATCAAGGGCACATTTTCCAATCTTAGTAGCCGTACCTTCTCTGCAGGTGAAAGCGCCACAAACTCTGCATCTAATCCCAATAACATTCTCTGAAAACAAAAGTCAGAATGTTTAATTTCAAGATCGACACAGAAATACGCCAGGTGAGAATGGCGTGACTTGGAAAATGGAATAGAACTTAAGTCAACTCCCAGCTGACTGAAATTATTTTCCATCCTACATAATAGCAGAACACCTAAATCAGACTAGGACAATAACCCTGCTGTGAGCATGATCAAGCATCATCAAATATCTGCTCCAAGTTATCTGAAAGAGAGGATGACTGAAATCTCTGATAATCACAGACCGACCTGTGTTTCGTATCTTTTACTATGCTAAGAAAATTTTGATTCGAGGTTTAATAACGAAAAAAAGAAAGCCCTAAGAGCTAGTCTTACAGGTAAAGGAAACTCGGTGGTCATATCAAAGGGCAGAAATGTCGTATACGGCTTGGATACTGCAGATGAATCTTGTGGTGTTCTAGTCTCCATAATAAGGCGCTTGAACGTTTCATCGGAGATGGGCGTTGCCTGACTCCTCTCCTATCCATGACGGTACAACACCAAAGTAAGGAATAGTCTGATCGACAAGAGCTCCCCTTGATCATGTTGCCAGATAAACGAGATGAATACTGCATTTAACATGACTGATGAACCGACGATGAATTGAGAAATACAATGAATATCTCTGATAAAAATGTGCCGTAAAGGAAATCACTAACTCGTTTCAACGCGAAGCAGACTGTGAATAACATCGCTAAAGAACGTACCGGCATCTCCAAATTACATGTTTCTTAGACTTTAGTCAGCTTTAAACAAACAATTCAGATTCAGAACAGATGTGAAAGTGTTTTAGAAAAAACCTGAGACAATGCAGGCACAGGTTGAATGGTGAGTGAGCCAGTTGGTAGAACCTGGGGTGCAGGGACGCTGTCGTCCACAACATGCTCCTCTACACGGGAGTAATATAACAAGCATGGCACCTTTTGTTTGCCATAAAGGGTCACCTGGAAAAAATTGAACGTTAAAAAATTCATCATAGTGCATGCATTAATATCTCAATCCAAGGTTAACCGAAAACTTGGTTCTAAAAACGAAAACGAAATAGTTCAATTATTATCGCTTCAAAAAGTGACAATAACAGTAGTACATATAATAGAAGTCATTGGTATTTACGTATCAGAATTATCAAAGGCCTTGCACCTTCAAAGTTCAAAAGGCTAAAATCGTTCAGAAGGATTCCACACGAACATTAAATCATATCTAAAGGATAGATTGCATCATCAAATAAATGGAATTGTCTGCCACACTAGAACTGAAGATTTTGGTACAATACCACGTCTGATGCAGAAGTAGGAGCAATACAAAAGTCGTTGAAGAGAACCCAATCTGATGTTGTTGGAGTTCCTCTCAGAGCTACAGGTGCAGTCTCCAGCTGCAATTTACTGGAGGCTGTTGAGGGGCTCACACCTGAGAAGAAAATGGTTCTAGGTTCATCATAAAGAGATAAGACTTCGGCCAATAATCTTGTCAAGTTCCCTTAAAAACCCAAGGAAAAAATTCAAAGGTCCGTATCTCGAGTGATATATAAATGCAACCAATAAAAACTGGAATTCCGACAATATCTAGAAATCTCTGGCCTTGTACTCGAGCAGATACATGACAGATCACTATTTTAGGAGCAAAGACAACGCACGGTTTTCTACTTTCCTTGTAGAAACAACTAACTATACTTGGTGATTCTAGGTCCAGTGGAGAATACCTGGCCCAGGTGATGCCAAAGAAATGCCTCCATAAGAATCTGAATATGAGGGAGGGATCTACAAGTTGAAAAGTATGCATTAGAAATTTCTAAAAACATACCATGCATCCTCTCGTCAAAGAAATATTAACAACCTACTTTCACATATTCAGGAAGACACATAAAATTGAGTAACATACAACTTACTAGAACTCGAGCAAACGAAGTTGAAAGAAAATAGAAACAATCAGTAATAGAAGCATTCGTCACCTTAACATGTGCTACAAGGTGTCCTTCACTTTCCTCCTGAACGGACTTGTCCGTATCAAAATCATCGTGTACATGTGCGACCATGGCAGACAGCTCATATACAGCACTGACACTGGTGGTTGAATCAGTGGACCCTGAAACACCACCATACTCCTTGCTTTTCCCCACGTCTTTGGTATCCTCGGTGCCACCCTGCAAACATTTCAACCCTTAGAGTAGAAGATAGGAACTCTAAAATTAGCTTGCCTCACTGTCCATTGTCAGTCCAGAATAACCATTTTAAGTAGTAGGACGAATGTGAAAGATGAGAATAAAAAATTCGCTTAATAATGAAATAAAACACCATAAAATTAAGTTACCCCTATTGAGAGAACTATTGAGAGTATCTATAACGAAGTTCTAGGGTAGATATACCTCAACGACAGTAACAGAGTAATCCACAGGGTCAACAGTAATCTCCACTCGAAACGGTAGCCAATTACTACGCACGGCCTGTATTCCAGAGCTCGCTGCCTTGGATCCATTAATGGAAATTCTGGGCTTGCCTGAATCTAACATGGGTGCGTAGTCTCCATCAGCAAACCAATAGTACAAGTCTGCCTCTCTTTGTATACAGCAATTTACAATTAAGATATCCGGTAGACTGCATGGAGATCGGGTCTGCAAAGCCATTTATGAGATTAGAAATTTATACACCCAAATGCCCATCCACTGAAGTTGAACTTTCTTCACAATCAATCAGAGCGTTAAGAACCAAGCACAAACAGCAGGGACACATTAGAAACACATTTAGAACCACTGACCATCCCACTAACCTGCTGAAGTGACACATATGCACGACAGTGAGGGCACCATGCCCGCATGTCTTCTTGCCTGCACATGCTTTTCTCCAACAACTCCGCAAACGATGGGCGCACTGCGTTCGCCTTTCCTGCTGGATACTGGCCAATTCAAATCCACAATTCGCAGGTGTTAACTGGCCAAAATTCTCTATTCCCTGTTTCCAAGAGCTCAAATTGCTGGCAAACAATTGACCTGGTAATCAGTTAACTAAAGTCTTTATACTAATGCCAGAGTTTAGACAAGAATAAACCTGCAAATCGACTTGAAACGATAGGCGCTCTTGAACTACATCCTCATGAGATGCACCTCGACACTGCAATACCGTCACCAATAAGGAAGAGGCCAAGTTATCACAAATTGATTCCTACAGCGTAATTGATTAACAGGACAATGGCACAAGATAATTGTGGCATCTTCCATCGAGACTTAGGTATTGTCAAATTCGAAACGATAGGGCATGTATTGTATAATCTCTCAAATTTTGACAATCTATTTTAACAGACAACTTAGAGATATCAAGATTGAAACAAATTTTAGTACAATGTGAAACATAAAATAGTTCATTAAGCCTACTACCAACCAAACCTCACACAAAGATCTTCAACTCAAACCCCAGAAAGGGAAACAAAATTCTGTCGTGCTTATGACTCACAGAAGTTTCTCGACCAACAGAAAAGAAATGAACATTAACGCAAAGCAATCAAAGCAACGAGATGAACCTTGCTGAGGACGCGAATCACCATGCCAAAGAGTTGGTTGCTGATTGAAGGTAATGGCGAAGGTACTTCAGGATCCATCGACCCCGCACCTTCTTTGTGAATCTACATCAATAATTTAAACTTTCTCAGAGTCCAATTTGGAAGAAAATAAATTTCCACAGTGCAATAACACAATAATCGTAGAAAAATATTTTTCGGTTGTCTAGAGAGGCATGACGGCACAATGATTCCGGACTGTAGAGCAATCATAATGTGTAACACGGCCATACTGCCAGTAAAGGTTAGCATTTCAATTCAAGAAGACTAGTGTGCCCAGTGCCGTTGCCACAATCAAAATCAAAGTAAAAGTAATTTTCTAATTTTCTCATTCCTTAAAACTTCAAAAATCAATAACTTTCACATCATAAGTTGAAACACCACAAAACCAAGCCCGCGTACCCCTCCTCGCCGAGAGCTTTCCAACGGGCGACTGGGGGACGCATGGTCCGGGAGATCTCAACGTAACAAACAAAACAAACAAAATAAACAAACAAACAGCCTAATTTAATGGATGGATATTTTAAGTAGGAAAAATACCTGCTCAAGTAGAAAGCGATTGAAGCTCTGAATCCGCTTAGCAAGTGACTTTTCCTTACTATTTTCCCACTCCTCAGGACCCTCCACCAATCCTAATGCTGCAGCCTCCCTGATCTGACGTAATGCTCGAAGTAAATTATTTGGCTGCAACATCAAGATACTCTTTACTCATCAGCACCAATCAGACTGAAGCTTCCCGATAAAGCTTAAAACCACTAAGCCAGTCTAACAACATTACAACGGGACATTGCAGAGATCATCAAGCCCATGAACAATCTATACTGATAACCACTACATTCTACAATCAGCGATACTACATAACCATGCACAGAAAAAATGTAATGGCTACGACATGAAGCTTGAGCCCGTCCAAACACAATTCCCCATCTTCCTACATCTTCATTTCTTCCCAACACCACGAAGCGAAATGGTTCCACTCCAGTCCAAACAAGCTAAACAGAACTACAAACCAGACTTCCTAGGATAGATTCACAACACTCACTTACCTGGCAGGTGCCACCTTGAGCAAGGTCCAGCATATGAAGAACAAATCCAAGTTCACAAGTAAGGCAGAATTCTCGTTCACAGACATGGGAAGTAACTGCTGCTTGCAGTGCTGGAATGAAGTAAAGGACCTGCACCCATTGTATCAAGCGCGATGATGCCACCAAATTTTAAAGAACCCTAGCAACCAGAACGACTCAATGTTTGCTTGGCGAAAACACGCCAACATCAAGAAGAAAAAGAGCAATTGAGTATACGATAGTGTATACTTGCAATAATGCTTGAACCAGACACGGATGTTCAACTTCCAAAGAACATAATTGAGTACTCTCCAAGCTAATAATTACAGAATTGCGCTCACATTCTAAATCATATTTCCTATGCAAACAGTAGCATCATATAGCAAAGATTCATCACCAATTTTTACACCCTTTCCAAGTAGGCTCATGCAGTTCAATACGTCACAAATGTCATGAACAGGAATAAAGATATAAGTTCGGTAGGTGAACATAATACTAACGGCATGTCTCACCTGCAAAAGTGCATTGCAGTAGCTGTTGACAATATCATTTTCCAAGCCAGCAAAGCGAGTCTTATTATAGTAGCTGAAGTCGAATTCCTCATATTTGAGCTTGAACTGTGATTGCTTGATTTCTACACGTCTGTACCCTTTGGGTAACCAGTTCTGCCCAGATCCTCTAGCTGTCACTTTAGTGGTAAATACATTCCCAGTTGAGCGTTGTACCAGAGCACTTTGTCCCTTGATGTCTATCTGCGCTAGCCAGAAAATAAAACGGTTTTGAGAGGAAACCACTCCATTTGCCTCAGAAATCGAGCAACTAATAACTAGCAGCTGTCACCACTTCGCTGATATGACTGAAGTAACAATTCCTAAGTCTTCCCCGATGTAAGTGCGCAGTGCAGTTACAATACCTGAAAGAACTACAGCTATTCACCTCAACTATACATGAGGGTAGCACTACATGCACTTCATCAAGAGATTCACGTGAAAATTTCCACAACTCACATAAGTAGGCTTCCAGAGATGCGAGTATGGCAGTCCCAAACGGAAATGAAGAGAAGAACTAGATCCAAAAAAAGAAAAAATGAGCGCCTAGTCAAAATTAATAGTTGACATTTTTAGGGTCATAATGTGGGAGCGAACTATCAAAAACCAATATTGCGTGCTGGGGTGGAACAACCTATCCGTAAATCTATAGATATTTAGCTGAAATGTAGAGTCCGGAAATCCGCTTCAAAATCCCTCACAACAGATACACCGAAACCCTTACCTTCTGCCTACTGCGAAGCTACCTGTGCTAAAGCTCTATTTCAAAAGGTAATTTGAAACATAGAAAGAAGATATTAAGCTGATATTGATAATGGATTGCTGATTAGAACAAAAGGTGCAACTCTGACAAACCTTCCGCGTTTGGCGCAAATTTCTAATGCCAGCAGCTGCTCTTGTTGCCAAGCCATAGGACGATCCCCGCCGCCAAGTTGGATTTTGCACACAGCCCACAAATTCATGGGAGCTCATCTGCTCTAACAACTGCCTACCCACTATCCTTGGAGGAAGACCGACACGAATTGTACTGGATAAGTCCACTGCAGAAAACGGAACATCGCTTGAAGGAGGCAAAAAGACATCACTGAAAGACTCCAGCTCACAAATATGGTTGTCCGCCATTGGCTGTACGATATCTGGAAGCTGCACGACAGTACCGGTTATGATACAGAGTTTGTTGTGTTAGCTATGCAGTGAGCGACATAAAACTTTTGGATCTTCTTTAATTTACAATAACCGCGAATGCATCAAGATTTCAAAGAGCATGAGTAAGTCGTGCAACATACGAGACTACCTCTGTCCCTTTTCAAAGATCAGCAACTCCAGAAAAAACGCAGTGCCACACTGGATGGATGAGCATTTCGGCCCCAAAACAACTGTGATTCATACACATCCAAGTCTTCTTTATCCAGCCTGCACCGTTTATCACCAGTGCCCGGAGATTGGGAACTTAAGATGCATGATATTTTCAAAGTTACATTGGTGATCCTTACAGTAAGAGATTTGCACTCTTAATTATGTTCATGATCACTTCGGTCAAGTTAGGCTTTGCAAATCAGGCAGAGATATTACCGACCTTCCTTCAAATAGTCCCCAAATGATCATTCAGTGGCAACCATGGAGATTAATGCCACTGAGCACGTGTCATGACAGCAACTTTAAGGCCCTTTAGAAGCAACGCTATGTGGGAGTTAATGTGCTTAAGCTCAAGAGATACCTCCGTTGGCAGAGAATGCAGGTTGACAAGAGCGTGTTCTGAAGCGCCCCAAACATGGATATATCCACCTGAATCTCCAAAGGCCAGAAGCTCCCCAGAACTTGACACGTCTGCCGCTAACAAAGCGTCCGACTCACAGTCGACCTGAAGCAGCAACTTAATATTAAATACAATAACTAGTGTCTTCCAAGCCGGTGAGGAAATCCCACCGGCGGTAAACTATAAACAAGGTATGTAAGACCCGAAGTGACACAAACTTCCGCAACTTTTTATAAATCGATGAACAAGGAAGAGCTACTTTCGCTTAAGGGGTCAACTATTTCCTCTCCAAAAAATGCTTCGGAATATGTAAGACCCTTCGCGAATTCGACGAATCAAGATGCGAGTTCTAAGATTCACATACATTGATCATAAGTCAATAGTAAAAAGAGAGAAACTCTAAGTAGAAGAGGAAAACTACAAGTAATTCAGCACTATAAGGAACTGGACTTGCATTGAAAGGAAAAATGCCTCACCTGATAAGATTGAAAATCAGCTCCACCTCCTTGAACATCAGTGAGGAGTATTGCACCAGTTGTTGACGTGGCCAGAACTACGCTGGAAAACTTTGGTTGAAAGCGCAAAGTAGTAGCACCAGGAGAAAATGGGATATGTGAAAGAGGGCGAACTTGTTGTCGGATGTCAAAGACCTGAGCAAAAATCAAGAAAACGCTGAAACTTATCAAATCTGATGAAGTCCTTGATAAAACTGGAAGTCAACTGTTCTTGCTAATCTATTCCTTGTCTCTGCCAGGGTTGATACCCCCATCTCCAGTTCACTAGTCAACTTTCAGCTGATTGCCCTAAGAAGTTGAAAAACCGACCTTGATGACAGATTCACAATAGATACGACCCATCCGCTGCGTGAGCCCACACGATACAAGCAAATCGCCCTTCAGATCCAATGAAGAGACTTTTCCTGGAAAAGACGAACACATCTCCAGCTTGTCGGTTGCGTTCAAATAGACTTTACAGTCCATAATACGAGAGCATCGTGCCCCTTGAAGCAAAGATGCTGATCCACTGCCCACCATAACAAGGAAACTTGAGAATCTGACGCATCTATATTGAAGAGGAGACCTTTGAGGTCATGTTCATACCCGGATGAGCATCTATTGTATGCTCGGTCTTCATGGTACGAAAATCTTTTAATATGATGTCACCACCCATGCCTCCGCACGCAACGAGTCTGCCATTGCTGCGCATCACGGCTATATCTTGGCCGACTACGACCTGAAATTCGTCAAGTCAGAAAAATGAGGAAACCTCCCTAAAAGTCGATTCGAGTAATTCATATCACCCACAAACTTAGGTTCTGCGCACCTCACGTACATTTCAATCGTAAAGTTCATAGGGTTATTAGTCGCGCTATTGGAGTCATAGTGCAAGGAGACGATTGTAGCAAAGTTGATAGTGGGTTGTTACATAGCTGCTCAAGACCGTGCTCTACACCTTTTACGACCGATGCGGGGAAATCGAGACGCTGGGAACAGAATAATGTACCGACGATGCAACATAAGCAGTCGAAAGATCAAGCACTGATATTCTTGAGCCCGAGTGGCCAATTAGTACACGACCAGCTCCAGAACGATCCCAGTCGCAACATGTAATGCCCAAGACATCCTCGTCCCTGTTGCAACAGAAGCACAGGTAACTACTTGGCATTTGTGAAAAATTACTAGCGACATGCATGTTGGATTAAACCAACACATTGCTTTCGCACCAACATTCCTCGATACCATCAGATAGGATTTGCTGATGAAATACAGAGATGTGGGATCCATATTACCTCCAAAACCAGCTCTCGCCATAAACATAGAATTTAAAACTTTAACCCTTTACTCAGCGAGAAGAAGAATGCTGGAGGTTTCGATTGCACCGTCATTAAAGTATTATATAGAAAAATACAGAGCGATCGATTCACCTGAATGACAGCATAGAGACGCCCCCTCTTGTGTGCATACGAACATATTCTGAACTGACTGAAAGGATGCCTTCCGCTGCTCCAAGCAGACCCACCACAGCCGAAGGATGAGCCCCAACGACACTGTACTTGTCCAAAGTAGGGCATATAAATGAATGCAAAGAGCCCTGCTCCAAAAACCAAACCCAAACCAAGTGCAAGTCTCAGTACTACAACTAAATGTTCACCACATCAATGACCCTACACAGAGAAAAAAATCCATACAACCAAACTGTTTGTATCAAAATTTATGAACCTCTCTAATCGACTAACAATAAAATGGACCACAATTGACTGTCTGCATAGAAATACCTAAAAGATACACTCGTGAAATTGCCCAACTCAGAGGCTAACTGAGAGGTCGGGAGACAGATTCTTCTCAAAGGTTGTGCCGCAGCAATCTCCTATAACGAAAAATCAAGAGAGGCTCCAAATTCGTTGACAATTCGGCATGATTAAGTTCACCAACATTACAGATACTAACCCTGGCATTACATTTCTCATTACAAAGAACGCAAGAAAGGTAATGTTCGTAATTAATGATGAGAAACCAATCTTACAGTGGAAGAGGCTGTCCAGACGAGGTCCAAGAGTGGATCAAACAGCGTGCAACAGATTAACTCACTGGCGCGCTGCTGGCTCACGTACGCCAGCTCCCTTAGCTTAGCCCCTACCATAGTTACGCCTCCCAAACAAAAACCCTTTCGAACCTTCACCAAATTCTCATAAAATTACATTGCGCCTCACGGAATTCTCCAATCTCCTAAATAATTCAACTCCGCCTCTTGCATTGCACGCGCACACCCTCATCCCAACCACAATTCCGTCACCTCCACTTCCAAATCCCAAAAGTCTCACAACCTGTATCGACAACGCCTAATCCTTGTCAGCCTCACTAATTTAATTTCTACGCAATTCCACTCGTCTATTCCATCAACGACATGAACTCCTCCAGAATTAAATCCTGCGGGGAGAGAGAGGGGAGAATCAGATTACCATGATCGTATCGAATGGAAAACGAAACCCTAATGCACGAGAACTCGCTCCCTTGTCAGCTGTATAATCCAAATCACGTAGAGTCCGAAAATGCGCATTTCTGACGAAAAAGCTGATCTATGAAATGAAAGCTCAAAATATCTCCGCCATCGCAGGGGACGGAATCATGGGAACCGCCATCGCTGCAAAAAGGGCGATGAAGGGAGACTCGATGGAGACGACGTGGATCGCGACTCCCGCCGACTTCTGACGCTCCATGCGACATGACGACTCATCGCTCGAAGGGTCTTCGTCTTGGAAGGGGAACGAAGTTTTTCATTGGTGGTGTGATGAAGTCATGTTCACAAGAGAAGGTGTCCTTTCAAGTGAAGCTTTTGGACTTTTGACACTTCTAAGACAAAAAAAAATTTAAATGTTCTTATAGAAGAATGTCATAGGAAAAAAAAATTGGGACTTGGATGTTATTTGAGAAGCTAAATTGAGCATTGATAGGTGTAGTTTCTTAGGGATTAAATATATACATATATATATATATATATATATATATATATATATATATATATATGGATATCCTTAAAGCTCAAAATGCTTCAACTCCCATGAATTGTTGTTGAAATCTTGTAGCACTTTTGGATGGTGCAAGTGTTTATTCAAGTTCCAAATGTAAACAAAAAGATCGACAAAAATGACTTCGTGTTTCTACATCTCAAACACATCATGGGCTCTCAAAATTTGAAGAAACAGGTCCTATGTATGTCAATGTATATTCGCATTGGTCACCCCAGTGAACTGTTCAATTTCCACTATTGTAAAGGGGTCAAATCATGGAAGTGTAGCAAGAAAGTGGTTAGATGTTTAAATTGAAAACCAACAAAGAAAGACAAAGAATTAACATGGAAGATGTAAGAAGAAGGTAGGTAGGTGCAAATGTGTGGGAGGAAATTGACACGGTGAGTAAAAAGGAAGGACATGATGAGATCACCAATAGATTTGAAAGAAACACAATTGCAAGGCTGCACTAAAAATGAACTCGTGTTAGGACTTTTATCAACTAATGCACAAACACCCAACAATCTCCAATAGTCAAATTCAAAAATTTTCAATTCTTTTTGAAGAATAAAAAAAAAATCCAACCTCATTGTCTCAACAAACTCTTCAACTTCTCTTGAAGACTTGTGACAATTTTGAATAGCTTTAGGTGGTCATTCAAGGCCCAAACGACTATAAAATAATAGTTGTATGGCTTCATAATTCCATGACTTCAATTAATCATAGTATCAAACTATTAAGTTTTAGTTGTGACACTTCAAAATTCCATGGCTCCATATTGTATACCTTTAACAAACCCCATGGTTGCTCAAAAATTGATAAATGGACTTGATAAACATTGATGTATAAACTAACTATACCATAAGCATATCACTTGATTTTTTTATGACAAAAAAGATCTTGAATTTATTTTTGTCTCATTAAATAGAATGAAAAGTTATCAAATAATGACTTAAGTTGGTTGTTGATGTCATGAATTTGAAAATTGAACTAGATCTAGTTTAACCTATGTCATTGCATCTTAAATAAATAAAACATATAGCACTAGGACTTTGTTGCTCCATGTTACTAGTAATGATCAATTAAAGAAATTTAGAATTTTTAATTGTTGAAAATTCAAAATTTCAAATTCTTAAATGCTATTAATATATAAATTGAAAGTGTAAAAATGATTTATTTTATCAATCAACCAATTACAAATTAAAATAAATTATAGTCTACGAATTGGTTGTCTAAATATAAGAAAATTTGTATGGCCCTTGTCTAAAGTGTCATATGTTCCTAGCTCCTTAGATAATTGAGGAGTATTAGGAAAAATGATGTTTTGGAGTCATTTATGTCCATCCTATTATCCATATTTGGGCCTTGAATGCTCACATGCACCACTGCAAATTGCCATTAGTTACCAAGAGATACCAATGGAAATTAATGAGTTTTCCAAGGCACAAATTTATTAATAATTTTATTAAAAATTAAAAAACATGAATAATTTTAAAAAAGTAGAAAGTAAGATAGAAGTGAAAACAAAATTGTTAATAACCCTAGGATAGAATTAGAACACACTAACCCCTAATGGTGAAATTGTTTTAACAATCAAATTTAATCCAATGGAACTTTTTGTTTTGAAAAAACATGAAAATTGATCTCAAAATCCTATACATTATCATTTTAAAAAGACTTTGATTGCCTACAAAACAAAGTGTTCCATAATTTTCATATCACAAATCCAAATAAAATGAAATTTTCACATAGACAAAAATTCAATCTATGAGAAACAAAGTTTTTAGAGTTTTATTTCAAGTTTTTTGAATTTCTTAATTGCTTGCCAAGTTGAAATTGGGCTTGTTGTGGTATAATTTTTGCTCCTATACACCAATTGAAATAAAAAAAATTATATTTCTAGAAAGCTAATAAATTTTTAGATTTTACAAAAAAAATTCAAAAAATTTCAAAAAAATAGCACTCATTCCTTTCCCAAAAATAACATTTAAAAAAATAATACTCATTCCAAATTAATTTGGGGAGGTTAGACTTCTCGAAAAAAAAAATTCTATAATTTTCCTTGAAAGACAAACAGAATTGGCATTTAACCCAAGTCGTTTCATATTTTCAATTGGAGCTTCATGGAATTAATTATAAAATTTTGAAGATGAAATGCAATAGTCACTACTAGCATCCACCTTCTGAAATGTACACTATTTGCATATTGCTAGTGCAATGAGAAAGCAAAATGTCTCTTATAGTTGAAGGATACTTTTAGAAACCAAAGGCTTTATGAACCTCCTACCTTAGTATACCATAATGTGGACCCCTTTAGTTGAATTTATCCATGAGTCACTACTCATCATTCTATTTCCATTGGATTTATCAAACTTCTATTTTTAACCCATTAAGGACCAGGGCGATGACAAGAAATGAAAAACTAGCTAAAACTGACATGTTTTCATTAGTATCCACTTTGGCTACTAATGAAAACATGTTAGTTTGAGCCACTTTTTCATTCCATTCATCAACATGGTCCTTAATGGATTAAACTACAATGTTGTAGGATTTTCAAGCATAACATTATTGAGTAGGGAAGCTAGAGGTGTTCTATAGTGTCATTGTAACAAAATAATTCATATAAAAATGGCCTACAATTCATGGGCAAATCAAGGGTTTCTACAAGGTAAGGTAAGCTCCAAAAAGGAAATGAAATAAATTACATTTTTTATTTATTTATTTAAATAGAAAAGCTTGTAAGTAGGATAAAAATATTTGAAATTTTGAAAATGTCTTGACTTCTAGTGTTTTTAAGCAAGGCCCTCCAAAATTATATTAAAGCCTACCTCCTTGAGGTGGGTTTGACTATAATTCCAAGGGGCTCAAAAATTGAGGATCTAGGTTGCTACGTAGGAAAAAAGTGTGCTCCATGTCCATGTCATTTGGCCTTCTTGCAAAGGTGTGACTTCTCATAGCATGATATTAACCCATTTTCTAAGGACTTCTCAATTTTAGACAATAATTTTTTTTGAAAATTTGACCCCCTCACATCTTGATTTGACAATGATGCTAGTGTGCAAGTGCAAAGACATGAGCTTGTAAGTCTTAAAGGCTAGTTGTGGGTATGTTCTTATAACCATTTAAAGGTATTTATAATATAGGTATACTATAATATGGAAAGAGTTTATAATATAGGTATCTATAACATAAACACCTATGACCATAGAAAGTGTCTATATTGTAAATTCCTAAGCTTATAAACTTATAAATTCTATGCTTATATACTAGTACTTCTCCTTGATTTGGAGTGTAAATAAGGCCTTATTATTGCATAAAATACTAACTAAAGTACCACACGACAATGTTACAAACATACATATTTTGAACTCTAACATGAATGTGAAGAGTGCAAAATTTAAATTGATCTCAAGTGTTAATAATTTTATGAAATTGAGAACCATATAGTGAAATGAAAAACTTTATAAGTATATTTTACTTTATATAATATACAGACATTGAAAAATATGAAGATGTGATACATTTTGACTTTTTAATGCCTAATTTCTACCATGTACAACTAGCACCTTGAGTATCAAAACAACTTCATTCTAATAGGCATGATTGTGGAATTATAAAATGAAGTACTTCTTTAGAGACTCCCTCCTATGCATATTGAATTCACTAGTAGAATCATAGGTCACATAGACTTGAGAAACATGTCCCTAAAAACCCATATGGCTAGCCAAGTTGGTCACGTGAATTTTTTTAAGTGGCCTTTTCTTTAGTTTGTGCAAACCATGTTTCTAATAGTGATTGCTACAAGTCATGTATACATCTTTTGTGACCAACGATGGTTTTGAACTTGATCTTTCATAAAGAACTCTTAGATTCTTTGTACAATTTAAATCTAGGGAGTTCGGTGACCAATTTATCATGAATACAAATGCAATAATTCAATGCAAATGGATGCTACTTGACAACACTAACTCATATTTCTAAGTATTTGTCCAATCACAAAAAAAAATCGTATATACACATGAACAATTGACCAAAAAGCATTGTTTACAAAGAGGTGCATTAGAAATGTCTATTAATTGGGCTTAGTAACCCATGTTTGGTCTACGTAACCCAAAATGGTGAAATTAGGTTCCCTTAACAATTAGGTTGCCTTACATCAAGAAAACTACTTTAGAAAACATCAAAGTTGACAAATACCTCTAAAAATATTTCCATCTGTGCACATGGAGGTTTATGAGTCCCAATTACATCAAGACCTAAATTCAGAAGTAGTGCATTCATATACAATAACTAAAATTATTTATATTTACTACAAATGGTTGCAACTTAGTAACAATTCATATTTCTAACCGCTTAGCCAACCACTTGGAAAGATCATAAATTTTTTTTAAAGATCATAAAAATCATAAAAAGTTTTTAAGGTGAAGGCACCCATAACCGATCAAATAAGCAGTTCTACATATGATCTAGAGTAGTGCAAGGCAAAGCAAATACTTTTAGAGTTGCATTGATAGAAATGACAAGGATTGCAAAAAATTTAGTAATTTTATTGCTTGAACTGAAATTACTTTGAATTTTGAGAGGCAAAAAGTGCTCCGGACCCATAGCCAATGTTTTAATTCTTTTAATTCTGATCATTCAAGAACTATTTTCCTGTTTATCGCTTCTTACTTTCTTGCTCACTATTTGGGGACATGTATCATGCACTCGATAGTCCAAACCTTAAAATAAAAGAATAAAACACATTCCAAACTTTGTTTGGAAATCTGAAAATGAAATTCCGGGTGGCTGCTTGGAAGTCACACTACTCATAAGATTTGCAATTGAACTGAACAGGTGCATTGAACATGCCATAGAATAAGTTATAACTTAACATAGACCATATGAAATTACTAATACCAGTGAGCTAGGGAACATTATTAAATTGCCACACTAAATAAATATCATTGATAATTTTGGATAACTGAGCCATGGAGCAACAAATAGAAGTGAATAGTAAAGGTAGTAATACATTTCAGGTACTCAAGTACTTGTACCACATGAATAGTACAATCACAAAAATATTTTACTTAAAACTTATAGAGAAGAAAAAAAATGTTGTTAAAAATCCCAAAAACATCCAAACGTGCATATCCACGCCCAAAATGAACACTTCTTTCAAACCAACAATTTTTGAACACCAATTAGGAAATAGAATATCATTTCACAATGTAGCAAAGGAAAGTAAAAGTAAATGAAATTGATTAGCATATCTTTAGAGTTTGTATGAATGTACTATGAATATCAAAGTTGAGGTAATAAGAACATTTATTATTGATAATAAGCCTACGAGTATCTTTAAAGTACAAAATGTTTCAATTTTTGTTGGTAGCTTCAAATAATTTTTCAACATCCATTGGGTCCTTTTGAATATTAGTGTTAAGTTTAAACAAATGCTTTGTCATGTTTGGGTCAATGGGTGGTTGTGAAAAAATTTACTCTAATTGGTGTGTGGCAAATGGATGGGGGTGCCAACAGGTGACGATACCTTAGAGCCCACTAGGTGACATCATGTAACTTACTACCATAAGTGAAAGGTAGGATCAACACATCTCTAGCAAATTTTCTTTGAAATAAAATAAAGTTTGATAGATGCCAAGAATATTTTGGAAGATTACTATTTTTTCTTTAAAGACAATTTTATCGACAAATGAACTTCCAATTTTTCTTTTAATTCATTAGCCCTACATCAACGGTATTTTTTTGCACATGATCAAAGTGAAAATTTCAATTGCACCCCTTCTCAATAACAACAAGGTAAACCAACCAATGAGAGGTAAAATGGCTAATTTGCCTTGTTGACATTTTTGAAAAAAGTTTAATTTTTTTCATATAAAGAAAAACATGAGAAATGGAGAGAGAGCAATTGAAATGTTTTAATTTTTGATCAAATACAAATTTGTGATGAATTTTTGAAGTGTGTTGTTTAATTGGTCCAAAATAATTGTAGACTACCTCCAAACCAACAAAAATTGTACCCATAATGGTCATCTTACCACCTAAAATAATCACAATTTTTCCTAACAAGCCATGACACAAAGGATTAAAAAAATTAGTTCTTACAATGAATTTATACTAGAAGTTCCTAAAGCAAGCACAAATAACTTCATCACCATCACCATCACCATCACCATCACCCAAGGTATTGCTTTTGACCACTAACTAATCTAATGAAGTTCTAATCTCATTTATTAGCAAAAGTAAGACTATAACGGGTCAATGTAAGGCTATAACAAGTGTTTTTTTTAGATGTTTACATTAGGTGTTTTGCCTATCATGGACTTGGTTTACCTTAAGTTAATAAGAGAAGTATTGATAGAATAAAATCCTGCCTATCTTGTTGTAGTAGTAAAAAAAACATCTCTTCATCGTCTTCTTCTTTTTGCAGTTGTTCTCTTGTGCCTCAGTCTACAAACTTACTTTGTTATAATAAATTTCCATGGACTATGTTGTACCTTGCTATCAAAAGTAAATTCTCTTCTTCCTCATCAATTTCTTCTATAAGTTGTTTGTTGTTGTTCTTTTGTTTGACCTACGAGGTGAACTCATATGGTAAATGAATCCATTGCAAGATACAAATGAAAGCAAGTCCATTGCAAGTTTGTTGTGAATGGACAAAATTATGATGGTAGTGTACATCCAACTTTTTGGAATTGTGTTGCTTATCAATTCACTATTAAACACCCCCCTTGCCCCCCCTTTCTCACTTTTGATTTTCAAAAATCCTAAACCATAGATCTTCTCATAGAAAAAAAACTAAAACCAATTTCCAAGCCATTGATTTAGAATATGGATGTGAATACAAGTATGGATATGGATTAAAAAAATGGGATATGAGTATGAGTAAAAATATAAATACAAATATGGCTACAAAGATATATACAAATATATACTATGAATATAGACAAGAGATACAAAAAACCATATCAATTGCAAAATTCTATATCAATTTGAAATTACAAATAGGAAGGGGGTAGGATTAAGGTTTGGGGTGGGATTTGGGTTAGGGTTTGAGTTAGGGTTGGAAAAATAATATATTTAATTTGGGTTGGGATAACCTTTGCCTCACTATCCATTCAAAAGACATACACATATTGGCACATCAAAGTAAGAACACTTCATGCATTGTAGACAAAGCATGTTTGTTTTTTCAATAAAATTGACATTTTCGTTTTTTCTCTCCAATGAAATGCTTGTTAAACAAATGACATCAATTGGTCCATACAACCTAGATGAGACTCTCTTGTCAATCTAATCTAGGTGGGACTCTATTGTCAATTTAATTTGGTGGAAAGAATGTTTTTGTGAAAAGAAATAGGATTCCATTACAAAACAAAATTATATACAACAATCATGCACCAAAATATACACTAGACAACATAAGAGAACTAATTCCAACCCATTTTTTTGGTCTAAAATATACTCCTACTATTCATGAGAGTCCAAAATTGATTTTAAAAATATCCATTTTTAGGACTTTGAAAATCCATAGTTTATTTAGAGAGTGTCTAAAAAATGCATTCAAACTTTCCAAGCGAATCCCAAATCCACTTTGACTACCAACAAGATCCTACAAAAAAATTCAATATAAGAATGGGAACTATGATAGATTGCTTATTTGGATGCTTTTGGGTGTAGTTACCTTAGTATATACTAGTGTGCTCTATATTGTTGCTGCAATATCATAAAATAAAAGTAAAAGTAATTTTCTAACCTTCTAATCCATAAAAAATTCAAAATTCATTATCTTGTATATACAAAACAAAGGAAACATGACAAAGAATTGAGCAAAATATAATTTAACCCCTAAAGTTTTTTTTACTATATGGGAAATTTCATTAAAATGGCAATTATTCTGTGACTTTGGCATTCTCACAGTTCAGATTGGGTGGTCTGAAATCAACTAGCGTCCTAGATTTTTGAAATCTATACCATTATTAGATATCTGAAATCTAAAAAATATGTAGATTTTTAAAACCGATTGGTTTGAAATCTACATCTTTCCTAGATTTAATATATCTAATAGTGGTATAGAGTTCACAAATCTAGGATACTAATAGATTTTAGACCGCATGATCTGAGATGTGGGAACGGCACATTGTGAAAATGGCACATGGAATATTGCCATTTTAATGAAATTCCCCATCTATATTTTCACCAAAAACGCACCCAAATTGCCATTTCTAGTATAAGTACCAAATATTACAAAATAAATAAATTTGGGGCATATAAAACTGTAGGATCTTGTAGTAAGCTAGTTTAAGATGATGTAGGAAAAAATTCAGAAATTTTCATCATGTCAATTGCAAGGTACTAGGGTTTAAAGTGAATAAAATCCTTTTTTGGCTATGTAAAAAATAGGGTACTTGCACTTCACAAGGTCAAATTTTTATGAAAAATTATCAATGTTGATGGTGCTTCTTTGGATTCATTCTTCAAGGCAAGTTGGCTACATGCTTGAAAAACTTCACATCAATTGGAATTGTACAATATACAAGAAAAAAATGATAAGTAAAAAGAAGTAGAAAATGATTCAAAATACTAAATTGTTGGGAATTTGTTGAGATTAGTCGTTCACTGGAATTTGCGAGGGGACCAACGTCAAGAACGGGTTTGAAACGACCCTCCTAGACCCTAGAAATCATCTAATGATGTAGTCAAAAGTTATGAAAATTATTGGTCTAAGGCCTTTATTCCATCAAAACCCTTGGGCACATGTTGTGTGAAAATTTTGAAGAAAAAAAAGAAAAACTTCATTCGTAGTGAGATGCCTCAAATCACTATGTTGCAAATAATCACAATTTGGTCCTTTAAGGGTCAAGATTAAAAAATAACTCAAAAATCCATAACTTTCACACCATAGGTCCAAACGTCCCAAAACAAAGTCCATGCACTCTTCCTTGCCCTAGTTCTTCATAGGGAGTTTTTTAATCCCTAAAATCCCAAGGCCTTTATTCCATCAAAACCCACTCAAAACTACCATTTCTATTGCAAAAAGCAAAAGACTTTTAAAATTGATTTTTTTACACATTTCAACATAGGATCTTCTATTGCACTAGTATAGGAATGTGCGGAATTTTTTTTCAAAACTTTGAGTGTATAGATAGCAAGATATTTGCATTTAAAGTGAAGAAAACAAGTTTCTTTTATACCTTGATCGACGAGATTTTTTGGCTTCAAATCTACTTAACTTAAAAAATTTGCACTATTGATTTTGATTTTTTAATTTTTAATTTTGAAGAATTGAGTTGAGAATCTAGGAAAAAAATTCAACAAAAAAACATTGTAGATTCAAATGCCATGTAACAAAGTCTATTCATCCTTCTTGGTTGAGGGTTTTCTAGCAATACTAAAAATGCAACTAGAGGACGCACAATTCAGGAAATCTCACTAAAACAAAACAAACAAACAAAACAAATAGCATCATTTAAGGTATAAATAGATCATAATAAGAGTAAAAACATAGTATTGAATTGGATGACACCCATTCTACAATGTTTTTTTTAATAAGATAACAGAGAACATTGTATGAGAGAAGGATAATTATATCACAATATATAGAGAGAGGAGCCACCCTAAACCAATCAAATAAACAATTTTGGACATGGGTCAATAGTAGTGTGAGGCAAAGCAAATATTTTAGAGGTGCAATGATAGAAATGGCTGGGATTGCAAATAATTTCATCACTTGAATTGAAATTACTTATGAATTTTGAAAGGCAAAAGTTGGTTTGGACCCATGTTCAATGTCTAAAGTCATCCAATTTTGATCATTGAAGAACTACTTCCTACTTTCTTGTTTACTACTTTGGGACATGTGTCATGACCTTACAATAGTAAAACCACCCATTCCCAATGAGTGATCCATACCCAACTTGTAGGGTGCATCTATTTCCAACCAAAGCTTGGAATGTGATTTTTTCTCCTTTTCAAGGTTGGGACTACTAAGGTCATGAGCTTGTCCTGACACAGTGAGCAAGAAAGAAGGAAGTAGTGAGTAGAAAAGTAGTTCTTGAACGATAAGAGTTGGAAGAGTCTATACATTAGGTATGGATTCAGGCCAACTTTTTTGCTTCCAAAATTCATAGTAGTTTCAATTCAAGGTGTAAAATTACCAACAAAAATAAATTGCAATCCGTGTGATTTCTATCTTTCTGTATGGCAAAAAATTTATATTGCCTTCTACTTCTCCAAAGCGTGTGCAGAATTGCTTAAGTGGTCAAGTATGGGTGGTTCTACCACAGTCCCACCTTTGAAAAGGAGAAAGTTGAAACCTTGGTTGACCCCTAACTGCAGGTTGGGTATGGGTCTCTGGTCGGGGAACGGGGGGTCCTACCTGACCTGCCTGTGTAACTATGCAAAGCAGGCTACACTAATATTCAAGGCCACACTAATATTCATGGCCACACTAATATTTGTTATTCATCAGGCCCAAAAGGAACCTCGGTACAGTACCTTTGATTCCTGGGTTGATTGAATGCCAAAAGCATCTCACGTCATGGGAACTGAACTCAAATCTCAGCCGTACGATCACATTTCGAAAGCCGTGCCCCCCTTGCAACTTTCAAGCCCGGCACTTGCAACTTTCAACAAGGCACATTCATCAAAAAAATCTTTATTTTCAATTCCCCAAATGAAATTTCAACCCCAAAAAAAAAGAAAAGAAGAAGAAGAAGAGATAACTTATTCTACCATATTCTGAAACTTCCCATACAAAAAAAATAAAAAATAAATCCACCACTCCAATCCAAAAACAAAAAACAAAAAAAACCCACCCACAAATTGCGGTGCACCCCCTCCTGCCAAGGCTCTTACTGCATGGCATGTTTGTAAAGAAAGATGCTAAAGGCAAAAAGTGAATCATCCCCGGCCAACACATTAGGGTTACATTAGGGTTTCATTAGGGTTTGGGTTTTAGGGCTCCTCTCAACAACAAGTGAACCCTAAAAGGAAAACCATGGTGAGTCACTCGGAACAGTTTCATTTCATAAGCCAAGGGCCAAAAAAAAAGGCTGAGTGGGCTCCCTTCCGCTCAACCAAGTCCTTCAGTTCTTCTATTTGTTGTAACGGTGTTTTTTATTCTACAGAATTGGGACTGTACACTTTCAAGTCTATCTAGTGTGGATAACATTTTTTTTAAAACCATTTTTTTTTTGGTTTTGGGGTGCACCTATTTAGAATCTATTAAGGTAGGAGGTTCATAAATTGCCCAACTAAGAACTGAAACTGAATTTTGGGGAGGTGAAACTTCTTGAAATATTTTTTCGTTAAATTTTCCTTGAAAGATGGGTGGAATTCGCATCTAACCCAAGTCGTTTCATGTTTTTTGGAACTTTGTGGAATTAGTTATGAAATTTTGAAGTTGAAGTGGCATGGAGCACTAAAATTGCCCCACCTCCTAAATAAATGTACACGGTTTGTACATTGCTGAAGGCTACAAAAAAAAAAAGACAACATGTACTAATGATGTACATTTGAGGAGGTGGGCGATTTTAAAAGAGAAAATGTGTGATGACAAGACTATTTGCAATCCTATCTTTTTGATGACAATTAGGGTGTTAGCTTTGTTGTGAAAACACACGCTAAGTATGCTAAGTAAATAAACAAGAGAATGTAGTGGTTAATTTGACTTGTAGAGAATTAGGGTACAGACATTTTGGGCAGAAATCACAACTTTGTATTGCAGTGAGAAAATTGAAAAAAATAATTAGAAAACGATTAAATTCACGTAATGTGGAATACACTATCCTTGTATTATTATCTCAAATATTGTGATTGTCACTAACCCCAGTTGTCATAGTGTGTATTAATCCAAATTTCAACCTATTATGTCAACATTCATCCAATCTTTTAGCCTATTATACCAACATTCATCTAAATCCAATTGAATTTCATCCAAAGTTCCATTGCATTTAGTTCAATTCATTAAATGTTCACACTAAGATAGGAGGTCCATAAATCACCCATCTATCAATGACGCTAGTATGAAAGTCTAAAAATGCAAGCCTACAAGCCTTGAGCTTAGGTACAAAGAAGTACTTTATAACTATTGAAGGCAACTATAATGTACATAATTATAACATAATATCCTATAACTATGGAAGGTGCTCATAACATAAGTATTTATAACATAAATATCCTATAACTATAGAAGGTGCTTATAACATAGGTACTTACAATATAGACACCTATAATATAGGCATCTATAATATAAATATTCTATAACCATAGAAAGGGCTTATAGTATGGATACCTATAACATAAGAGCCTACGCTCTTTGGCTCATGGACTCAAGATTGTAGGCTCACATGCTAGCAACCGTGCCTCCTCAACTATATATTGTTTGTACATTGTAGAAGGCTACGAAAAAACAACACGTACAAATAGTATATATTTGAGGAGGTGGGCAATTTTAAAACATGTGCACTTCTAAAACCTCCTACCTTAATTAGATTATGGTAGAACCACCCATCACTACTAGAAAATTTCATTTTTCTGTTGTTTTGGTCGCGTTGATCCGGTCAAAATCTGACAGAAATCTGTTGATTTCAACAGATTTCTGTCAGATTTTGACCGGATCAACGCGACCAAAACAACAGAAAAATGAAATTTTCTAGTAGTGCATGGTTCTCTATTTAAGCAATTCCACGCATGTTCTAGATCAATAGAAGGCAATATAAATTTACTGCTTTGTAGAAAGATAAAAATGATGGGCATTGCCAATTTCTCGTGATTTTTTTTCCTTGAATTCAAATTACTATGAGTTTTGGAAGCCAAAAGTTGGCCTCAACCCATACCCAATGCAGAAACTCTTATAGTTTCTATCATTTTAGAACTATTTTCCTGTTCACTACATTGGGACATGTGTCATGGCCTTATTAGTCCCCATCTTGAAAAGGAGAGAAGAAAATCACATTCCAACCTTTGGTTAAATATTTCTTCCAGCCTTGATTAAAATAGTTGCACTCTCTAGGTTGGGCATGGATCCCTCGTTGGGAACAACCTTGTTTTTTGGGGGCCAAATCACACCATTTCAAAATAAATTTCTACTTTTCACCAGAAAAAAGCAATCTTTTTTCGCCAAATTTTTTCCGTTTCTATTAAGAATGTGGATGAAGTCACCAAATTTGGATGAAAAAGTGCATGAATAGGCTCGAAAAGTGTTTTTTGGGGGTCCAAAAGATGGATGAATGTAGAAATACAAATGCTTCACCAAATTTTACGTGATCGCCATCTCGGCACTTTCTCAAAAAGTGGAAAAAAGGGCCGGTTGGGAATGGGTGCAATGTTCTACTATACATTCATCCAACAATAATCCAAATTAGTGCGGTACAGTCAAATAAAGGTTTGTTCTCACTTGGTCTTAAAGAACGTTGTTATTACAATCTTAAGAACAAATTTAGACCTACTTCTAAACCAGATTCACATTGCAATAATCACCCCTAACACCAAGTGCAAACATACCTTTAACCCAGAAACAACGATGAGCCCATTTTGTGGCTTTTGGATGAATGTTTCTTAAATTGTAGAGAGTTGGAAAGCAAGTTTTCATTAACTTCTTTCTTATTGACCTTCCATGTTGGGTTACGAAGATAATCTAGTCGAGTTTGGAAGTCATGCTATTGTATGGCTTCATATAAATGAGAAGTTGCTAAAAAAAATCGGATCACAAAATATGCTATTTTAGAGTATTTTAGAAAGCTGTTGCTCCTTGCTTTAAATCTGAAATTTCTCTACAAAAATGATATTTTTTGAATTTGAGACCAACCAACAAAATAAAGTTCATTCACTCTAGTTTCTACTCCAATTTGAATTTTGAAAAAAATTCCTAATAATCAAATTTTTATTGCAATTTGAACTTTGAATGTTGTTTTTTCAATGTTTGCTACGTTCTAATTATAGCAAATGGGTTGCTGGAAATGAGAATTGTGTTGTTTCAATAAATTAAAAAACTTTCATACATATTTTGTTGCAAAATGGCAACAAACCGAGTGATGACAATGAGGCTTAAAATCAGCAGTAATAGGTCCGTCATGTAGGGGTTAAGTCTTGCAACAGTCGGTCTCCTCCTCATGGGATTCCAACAACTTAACTGATCACTGTAGCTTGGTCCCAAGTTGAAGGTCCTGTTGCGACTTGCGAGTGAGCTACGATTTCTGCACAGTGAGTGGCCATTCCTTAGCTCCCGAGCACCACAGGGCGGGTGCCGCGCACTTTGAGGCGATGGTGGATGGATTTTGAGAATCTCAGTGCCTGCCTGCCAGCCAGCCAGCAAGGAGCGGACGGAGGCAGCGGCGCTCACGCGGCACGAGATTCCTTTCAAGCTCATACTGAATCGGGATCCGAGCAGGCAGACACAAGTTGCGACTCACAAGGAAGGAACAAGGGTACAGTAACGCATTCCCAGCGCGACCCATTTCCAGCCTTTTAACTCCTGAGCGCTCAGAGCAAATTCAGTGAAATCCAGACCTTTTCGACTTCAATCTGCTCAAGCTTTCTCCTAATAAGAGAGATTCACATAATCCAACCGTACCAATTGGTAGTCAAGAGAGACTTGCAACCTTTTCGACTACAATCTGCTCAAGCTTTCTCCTAATAAGAGAGATCCACATAATCCAACCGTACCGATCGGTAGTCAAGAGAGACCCACCGAGATGTGGAAAAAGGACACGTCCTTTGACCGTACTACTCAAAAAGATTATCGTAGTCAAACAAGAATGTTTTTCAATATTTTTGACCTCTAGGGCACTCAAGGGTTAAACAATTATGCATATTTGGAGCGCAGATTTTTTGTGTGCGGAATTTTTTCCATGTACAGAAATAGAATTTGGAAGGATTGCATATATTTTTCCAAAATTTTATTACATGAAATGTATTTACTATGAATTTTTTTCATAGAAGATTCTCTAAAACTTGTAATGATTATATAGACCTTTCTATTCCTAACTATAGGCTAATTGTAGAATCGACCTAGGAATGGTTGCAATATTGATAGCCTTGTAGCCAATCATAATGCACCACAATTATTCCTCGAACTACGCCACAACTCATGGAAACAGGGCAATCTTTAAGTTGGAAATGGGGGTGGGATGGGGGTGGAAATGGGTCGGCTACTCTATATACCAGCTTACTACAGTAGAAATTCCATACCTTAAAGGTAGTCGGTCCATAAGTTGACCACCTAAGCACTAGAATTTGGGCAGGTGAAACTTCTCAAATTATTTTTCAGTAAATTTTCATTGAAAGACAAGAGGAATTGGCATGTAACTCAAGTTGTTTCATATTTTTTGGATTATTTTTTATTTAGTTATGAATTTTCAAATGAGAAGTGTTGTAGGTCCCTATTTTATGATCCTAGGTCTTTTATGAAGTGTTCACTCCAACTTCTAGAGAGAAATGGGAAAAGCAAGGAGAATGATTCATTTTGTTTTTGTTTGTTATGTTGAGATCTCCGGAATTGTATTTCTCCTGGTCGCATTGTTGGATTGGAGTGAACTACCCCTCTCACTTGGCCCGTCACTTGACTCCTCAAGAAAACACTAAATTTTTAAAATTTTCTACATATGATAAAATTTGCAAGTTTTGAATTCATATTGGAATTAGAACCCCCAAATTAGCTAGGATATGGTATTGAAGATTAATTCATCAAGCTAAAAATAAGTTTATTTTTTTTACATGCCCACCTTAGAATGACTTGGAGGAATCAAGCGAGGGGGCCAATTCACCCACACAACGTTCTTGGTACTATTGGAAAGCCCTTGGCAAAAGGGATGTATGGGCTTGTTTTGTTTGGACCTACGGTGGGAAAGTTATGGATTTTTGAGTTATTTTTTAATAACATTAAAAAAAATCACTTTTACTTCTGATTCATTTTGATGGTGGCAATGGCATAGGGCAACGCTAGTCCATACCTTAAGTAAAGATGTTTGTTTTGTTTTGTTTGCTACGGTGGAATCTCTAGAACCATGCGTCCCCCCAATCATATTCTTCGTACCATCGAAAAGCTCTTTATGAGGAGGGGTGCATGGGCTTCTGTTTTGTGGTGTTTTTGCACCTACAACAAAAAAAGGGTATTGAATTTCAAATTTTTTTATTTATGGATTAAAAAATCTTTAAAAATAATAATAATTTTTTCACTTTTTATTTTGAGTGTGGCAACGACACAGGTACTACTGCAGTAGGTGGTCAACACTAATAACTTACTAAGGTGTACTGTAGGAATATGAGTGAGCGAGAGCTTCTGGGCGGTGCTCCGGGATTAAAATACTTCACACTCTACAGGAAAAGAGCTGGGTAAGTACTTGGCTTGGATTCATTCCGTCTCAAGTGTGGGCCACAGTAATTGACACTTTAATTTGGAGGAAATAAAAAAAAAAAAAAAACTGAAGTCTGTGGGGGTCCGTGAGTTTAATTTTTTTTTTCTTTTCTATATTATCCATTGTCAACAGGTCACCTCAGAGTGAAGGAGCTTTTGAGTGCTTTGGTGGATCCCAAGAAAGGAAAAAAGTTCCAAGAGTGTGTCAGTTGGTCTTTTGAGGGTCCCCACACCAAATTCTTGGGACTTTCGGAGTGAAAGTGGCAAAGGAAATTTGATTTTATCTTGGGCTATTATTGTTGGGGCTAGTTGGATGCGAAGGGGTGGTGAGGTTTTAGACTAAAGGTATGTTCACACTTGGTGTTAGAGGTGTTGTTTGGAATGTGAGTGATTCAAAACAGATCTAAATTCATTCCTAAGACCCTCATTAACAACACTTTTAATACCAAGTGCGAACATACCATAAGGTTGATGTGAAGAAGTTTCATTGTGAGAAGATTATCTTAGTCAAAAAGAAAAAAAGTACATTGGTGCTATTTATTATATTAAGTGCAAATCGTCACAACTCGGTGTCACAAAAACGGTCACATTTTCATCACACTTTTCTCATCCTGTTTTTTCATCGCACCCCTGTCGTATTGCATTGCCGTTGCATTGCAATGGGCTCCGTTCTTGTATATACATACATACAAAGCCTCGTAAGTTAGGTGAGTTCTTCGTAGTGGAGTTGTTTGTTTCTAGCGATTCAACTAGTGTGATGGTGAACCTTGTTGTGCATTTCATTGGTGGCCACTCTTACATTGCATGTAGTGGAATTGAGGTTTCGGCCTACTAGTGCACACCTTTCTACTATATGTAAAGAATCTTGACTTTGAAAGGATGTGTCCCTTTGTTTTTCATTCTCTTGTATGTTTCTTTGATGTTTTCTCTATGTCTTTTATTTACTTCCTACCCTTCTAGAAATCTAAGGAACGTGATTTGGAGAGTTCTTGTGTTTTAGAAATTTTGAAAACAAATTTTATACCGTTTGAAGTATGGTTTTAAAAAGCCTTTTGGAGGCATGCTAGAGGATGGAGTTACAAGGAGAATTTTTCTCACAATATCTCCTCAAGTGGACAATGGCAATGTTTCGAACCTCAATCCCACTATAGTAGAGGAGCGGCTACCAAAGAAAAGCTCAATTCCATTGTAGTGTAAGACCAACCACGAGGAGTTTGCTCTAGTCGAGTCCTACGTCAAGCCTACTAGACAGTGAAGGTTGCACTAGAATCACTTTTGTAGCAATCATGTTAGAAATAATTCAAGTGCTTCAAATGGCCCTGGCTTCCTATGAATTTCATGTCCTAATCTGGCTAGAGCGCATGGCTCATAATTGAAGTGGTTGAAACATTGCCATCGCCCACTTACCTTTTCATTCCAAAAGTAGTTTGATACCTAATTTTTTTTTATTGCACTACTGGTGGTACAATACAAACATCTTTGAAATCTATAAGACTTGTTATTGATTGTGGAGAAATATGCCACAAATGGATAACCTAGCATGACAAAAACTGTGCCAACGGCAAATGGCTACACTAAGTTAATAAAAACTCAAGAAAATGAACCCAAATTTTGACCACTAAGTTAGTGAAAACTCAAGAAAATGGACCCAAATTTTGAATACACTAAGTTAGTGAAAACTCAAGAAAATGAACCCAATTTTGGCTCCACTAAGTTAGTGAAAACTTAAGAAAATGAACCCAAATTTTGACTTCACTAAATTAGTGGAAACTCAAGAAATTGGACCCAAATTTTGACTCCACTAAATTAGTGAAAACTCAAGAAAATGGACCCAAATTTTGACTCCACTAAGTTAGTGAAAACTCAAGAAAATGGACCCAAATTTTGACTCCACTAAGTTAGTGAAAACTCAAGAAAATGCACCCAAATTTTTCTGAAGTGCAACAGTGTTTTGTTGATTTGTGGAAAGCCCTCCCTCCCTCCCTCCTCCGCTCTTTCCGAACCGACATGAGATGCGGCATTCAGCGAGTCCAGTCGGCCTCCACCAGTAACATACACCGCATCTCAGTGGCATCTTCACCGTTGTCCAGTAAAACACTAAAAGGTCCAAAAGTCTCTCTCCCAAAAGTCTCTCTCCCAAAACAGTCTCCAGTAAAATGTAAGCTTACCCACAACTGGAAAAAAAACACAGTCCAAGTCTGGAACCCAAGCCCCGAGAGAAAATAGGGTTTAAATTTAAAACTTATTGACAAGCCCTGACTCGCAAAGGTGCCCTGACTGACTCCCACTGTGTCCCGAAGCCTCCAAACTGTGTATGCAGCAGTCAACCGCGGCGGACAGTCGCCGACAGGCAGCCCGAGACGCCCGCCTCGCCACACTCCCTTCCGCCTTTGCATTCCAGGACGCCCTCTCTCCCTCGACACCCACAAAACCAAGCGCTTGGCCAGTGATACTCACTTCCTTCCAGCCCGTCGGGGTCGTGCCAACAAGCCACTTGAATGCTTCAATCCAGCTTCCGAGCTCGCGATTGGGGACTTGGCAAACGAAACGGCCCAGCGAAGCTAGCTCGAGAAAAGCGCTCGTGGGTCCGACAAGGAGGTGCAATTTTCACACTCTCGGGAGTCCAATTCGTGTCAGCTTGATCTCTCCCAGATTGAATGGCGAGGACTGCGTAGATTGTGTGCGTTTCGTTCTGTGTCTGGATCACCTGATGAGGAGAATTTTGTGGTCTTTGATCTGTATGTAGCGAGTGTAAGCTAGAGCTGAGATTCGAGAAGGAATGTGAGATTCGAGCTGGGTACAGGGAGAATTTGAATTGCGGTTGGGAATGCGCGCATCGGGATGCAATAAGAATGGTGTTTGCGCAGGCGTTGGTTGGGTGGGTGGGTCGGGGGATACGTGAATGTGCGCCTAGTGAAGTGGGGTGTGTGGTCTCCAGGTGGATACTTTCTATTCAGAGAAATTAGAAAGTCCAGAATCTGCTGAGAATTCGGTGTTTGGAGACGGAAGCCGCGTTTTTGCCGTTTATGGTTTGTGCTTCTGGGTTGCAGTTTTTGGTTGGAGGGCTCCGAGTCTCATGAGGGGTGTGCGTTCTGTGCAGTTTTGTAGTGGCGTCGGGAACGGTGACGAGGGTCACCGGGTGGTTGGAAAGTAAGAATGGGTGGGGCGGTGGACTTGCTTCCCGTTGTGACAAGCAATGGCGATCTGGGGTTGAAGCCGAAGCTGCCGTTGATGAGCAGCGACGTTCGCAAGATGGATTCCTCCGTCGCGCCCTTGCACTTTCGGAAGGGGTCTCAGACGTTCTCTGCGGCGACGGAGGAATTCGACGACGACGACGACGATGACGAGGATTCTTCCTCGGGCGACGAGAAGGTTTGGAATTACGCGCCCACCATCTCGATCACCGAAATCGACGACCGCGACGTCGGCACCTCAGACGAGTGGATTCCGCGGCACCCCGACCTCGTGCGTCTCACGGGGCGACACCCTTTTAACTGCGAGCCTCCACTCTCGTCCCTAATGGAGGTACAGTACAGTGACAGTCTCTCCAGTCTCCCCTTGAAGCTTCTCACTGCAGATCCGCTAAGGTAGCAGCGCCTGAAAGCGACAAGTACTTTAACCAAACACCAATTTTTTGGCCTTGTAGAACCAAATCTGTAGGTGGAACTGTCAAGTCTCCTGCGTACAACTGGAGTAGATTAGCAAAGTGGCTATTTATGAGTGCCTGGATTCATTCATCGCTCCACTCTTTGCGGATTCACGGTTCCAAATGGGTTCTTTTGTACTGAGTCCATGACCAATTACTAAAGGGACTTCTAGTGTGTTGCTTTTGAAGCAACCAGTCCCAAATTCCTAGTTTTTGTCTCACAGCAAACCAACCAAATCTGCTTGTCTCACAGCAAACCATCCAAACCGTCAAGTCTCCCATTGAGAAACTGGAGTCAATTACCAAAGTGGTGCTATTAGTCCTCATGCATCACTCTCTCTATTGCTTCAAGGTTGCACATGTGTTGTTTCTTACTTAGTCTATGACCCATGAATCGCAGGAACCTATAGTCAGTGTGTTGCTTTTCTGAGTTAGTAGCAGAAAATGCAGATTCGACTTGCACTCCAATTTGCTGATCTGTTTGAACAAAACTTTCACTATGTCGGCATACTAAAGACACTGAAGCTCTTGTATTGTGCTGCTATCTAAATTCTATGGGGTCCCTTCCTTCGCATTGGAAGCTCACACGGGGTGTACCTGCGTGTTCATTTGCAGGCGGGTTTTTTGACCCCCACAGCGCTTCACTACGTGCGCAACCACGGCGCAGTGCCGCGGGCTTCCTGGGACGACTGGCGAATTGAGGTGTCGGGGCTGGTGAAGCGGCCGATGACGTTCACCATGAACGACATGCTGCTCTTTCCAGCGCACGAACTGCCGGTGACGCTGGTGTGCGCGGGGAACCGGCGCAAGGAGGAGAATATGGTGAAGCAGTCGATTGGATTCAACTGGGGCCCTGCGGCTGTGAGCACGTCGGTTTGGAAGGGAGTGCATCTGTGTGACGTGCTGCGGCACTGTGGGATTGTGTCGCGGAAGAAGGGAGCTTTGTACGTCTGTTTTGAAGGCGCAGAAATCTTGCCAGGTACCGCCAAAATTTCTCAGTAGATCAACTGAAATAGGCTGTGATTTTCGAACGTTTCCCGTAGCCAACTGGTCGCGCTTGGATTCATCGTGGTCATCCTAGCTGTTTCTACTTGTAAACAGAACACTCTCTCAAATGTGACTGCCCTTTTTCCCAGAGCATTGAATTGGTCAGAGGCACTTCATCTCGCGGCTGTTGCAGACTTACAGGGACAATAACAGTGACAGATTTCCCAGACATTGCCCCGAATCTCCAATCCACCTGCATGTGAATCCATTTGACTGATTTTCATGTTTAGGATACAATCAACCCCGTTTTTGGGTGTAATTAACTCCGCTTAGGGGGCCTAATCCTGGAAATTTTGTGGTGATTAGGTGGTGGGGGTTCAACCTACGGGACAAGCATCACCGTCAACACGGCAATGGAGAGATCAGAAGATGTGCTTCTTGCGTATGAGCAGAACGGCAAATATTTGGAACCCGATCATGGTTTTCCCATCCGGTTGATCATCCCTGGCTACATCGGCGGACGCATGGTGAAGTGGCTGAAGAAAATCGTGGTTACTTCACAGGAATCAGGGAACTACTATCATTTCCATGACAATCGTGTGTTGCCTTCTCATGTCGACGCTGAAACTGCAAAAGCTGAAGGTATCCCTATCCCACACGTTTCCATAGTACTTGAATGTCCACATTTCGACGTCACGTTTGTACTTTTTGCATTATATATGTATGAACACGTGTGAGTGTGTGTGTGGGCTTTACAGGTTGGTGGTATCGTCCTGATTACATTATCAATCAGTTGAACATCAACTCCGCTATCAGTACCCCGGCGCATGCGGCGACTCTCCCAATCAATTTCTCTACTCTCCAGGAGCCTTATACCGTTAAGGGTTATGCTTACAGCGGTAAGTACACTTTCGACTTTCTTCATGACTATATGTACCAGTGGACATTACGATTAATTCAAAATGGGTTAGTTAGTATATTGTCATGGATTCATGATACAAAAACAAAGCAACAAAGTAATAAAAAACAGGGTGTAAATTCCAGTGTGTCTACAATAATTGGACAGACAACTTGAATAGAATCTCACCCAAACTCATCAGTAATGAACGGGTGGGTTGCATCGAAAGCCTACTTAGTTGTGTTACGATTGGTAGAGTTTACAAGGCGTTCCTATTGGTAGGGTTTAGGGTGTCTAGATTCATCTGGGAGGGATTTCTCTACTAGTTTGATCTAGTTTACATTTTGCAATGAGATCGACTATCCCTACTGAGGTTGTGAAATCAATATGATGTGTCACGGGTGCAGTTTCGGAGTCTTGAATGATTCTGAGTCTTGAATTACTTTTGGGGTGTGTCTGACAATTTTGTTTTGTTCATGCGGTGGTGAGCAGGCGGCGGTCGCCGAGTGAATAGGGTGGAAGTGACGCTGGACGATGGGAAGACTTGGAGGTTGTGTGATTTGAAGCATCCCGAGGAGCCCAGCAGGTATGGGAAGTACTGGTGTTGGTGCTTCTGGCAGTTGGGTGTGGACGTGATGGATTTGTTGACATGCAAGGAGATTGCTGTACGGGCCTGGGACTCTGCCATGAACAATCAGCCGCAGCACCTCATTTGGAACGTCATGGTACGACATTTTTGTACAAACTTTGCAGGCTTTCTCACATGATGGACCGATTGCAGGATCATGGGCCAGAGCTGGGATGCGCATAAGCATAATCACACATGAATCAGCCCGATGAGACGTCTGTCGTCGTTCTACTCAATTATGAACATTATAATCTGTACGGTTTGGTTGATCTATGGGTTGAGAATGAGATTAAAATTTTCTGGGTTCTACCCGTCCGTTCTTCTTGGTCTAAATATTGCCAAATGTAAAAAAGATAAAAATTGGACAGTTCCGGCCACTTGCTCCTAGCCTGTAGGAAATCTAAATGAGATTTCAATGAAAATTTTATTACAAATTGTCGGAAATTCTATTGCAGCTACCGAAACCACAAGAATGTCATGCAAAATTTGCTAGTATAATTGGTAGCCTCAACCAAAATCTTTGAGCCACACCGACTTTAAAGCTAAGAATCATGGAGTTCATGCAGTGTTCTCATCCGGCTTTTTAAAAAAAAATTCTCTTTTCTTGCAGGGAATGATGAACAATTCCTGGTTCCGAGTGAAGGTTGGAATCACGAAGTCGGAGGACAACGGCCTGCACTTGACGTTTGAGCACCCGACTCGACCGGGCAACCAGACCGGCGGCTGGATGGTGAAAGCGCAAGCCCAGGAGGCAGTGCAGGTCAATTTGAATGCCATAAAAGCTATAGCCGCCTCTGCCACTCCGGCTCGTCAGATCAAGCTCTCCGAAGTGAGGAAACACAAGAAAGAAGACTCGTGCTGGATTATTGTCCGGAACAAAGTCTACGATTGCACCCCTTTTCTGGAGGATCATCCTGGTAAATTCAGCATTCGCTATTAAACATCCACAATTTTGGTTTCCACACCGGCCTTTTTTGGGTTTAGCTGCAAGCCTGTAGGAAATTGAAACAGGAAAAATGGAACTACTTACTGGTATATGAATATATTGTAAACCTTGAGAAAATGTTAATATCGCTGGTGCGATAACAACAAAATTCCTGAAGCTAATTGGAAAAATGAAACCTAATTGCAGGTGGGGCCGACAGCATTCTCATCAATGGGGGTATGGATTCCACCGAGGAATTTGATGCCATTCACTCTGCTAAAGCCCAAGCCATGTTGGAGGAGTATTACATTGGCGATCTGGTGGCCTCCAAAGATGACTTGGACGCCGAGGAAAAGAAGGAAGAGCCTGTGGAAGAAGTTTTGTCCAAGAAGGGAAATCCTGTGGCTCTCAATCCCAAAGAGCGCATTCCCTTCGCCTTGATCGAGAGGGAAGAGCTCAGTTACGACGTTCGTAGGTACGAATGCAGAATCCCAACTTTTTTCTTTGCAGCGAGCTCAGAGGCTTAAAATTTTCCTTTTTGAAATAATGTGCGAGGCAAATAATGAATTGGCACATATGCTTCGATTTGCAACTTGTTAAACTGTAAACATTTTCTTACATCTTAAAAGAGTTTGTCTGAAATGTGTGATTTTCTTGTGGCAGGCTGAGATTTGCACTTCAAAGTCCAAAACACGTCCTGGGTCTGCCGGTTGGAAAGCATATCCTCTTGAGTGCCTCCATCAATGGGAAGTTCTGTATGCGAGCATATACCCCCACCAGCAATGACGACGACGTGGGCTACATGGAGCTTGTGATTAAAGTCTACTTCAAGAATGCTCACGCCAAGTTTCCCATGGGAGGTCTGTTTTCGCAGTACTTGGATTCCCTGAAGATCGGCGACACCATTGACGTGAAGGGCCCGACAGGGCACATTGTTTACGAGGGGAAAGGCCAGTTCCTCCTCAACAACAAGCCCAAGTTTGTGAAGAAAATCGCCATGCTGGCCGGCGGGACGGGAATCACGCCCATGTATCAAGTCATCCGGGCCATCATGAGTGACCCGGAAGACAAAACCGAGATTAACCTGATTTACTCCAACCGCAACGAAGGCGACATCATGTTGAAGAAGGAGCTCGATGCTTGGCAAGAGAATCATCCGAACTTCAAGGTGTGCTACACTCTCACAGGTGCTGTTCCGGAGACTTGGAAACAGAATACGGGTCGCATCGACGAAGCCATGGTGAAGAAATACCTTCCGCCAGGCTGTGATGAGTCGATGGCCTTGTTGTGCGGTCCTCCAGAGTTGATTCAATTAGCATGTATGCCGAACCTGCTCAACCATAGATATGAAAAATCCATTTGTCTAGAGTTTTAGGAAACATTGGGGGTGGGGGGGTGGGGTACAGATCGAGAGTGACGGATCCTTTTACAATTATTTTATTGTGACTGATAATTAGCCCAAACTGACTGGGACATCCTGACTGCACAAAATTTTCTATAAAACTTCCATTGATAGGGTGGTGCCAGCAGCAGCAGCAGCAGCAGCACAGAAGTAGGACTAAAGTTCAGTTATACAGAGACAGACAGACAGACAGAGAGCATAGTTACAGACAGAGGTGGGATTTGGTCCTGTGATTCATTTGGGAATTGTACAGACTGTAGAGAGGAAGGGTGGCGGATCTGTAAGATAAATGGGGGCGGAGAAACCAAGGTGTACTATAAAGCTTATGACATCTGTGTCTGGCGAGGGTGGCGTGTGATCTGTACGTGGGCACATTTGAAATTGTTTTTTAACAAGTTGATTGGCAATGAAAAACTGCTGTCAGTCGAATTGGCAACTCCCATTTTGCGCAAATAACTCAGTGTACCTGTATTTTGAGGGCATAGTGAGGCAAGAGAGAGCTTTTACACACACACTCACTCTAATTTAAATATTTTTTGTAATTCCCCAATCCAACCCTTGCAATCCAAATGAAATATTTTTTTTATAACCCATCCCAACCCAACCTCCAACTCAACCCAAACCCTAAATATCTCCCCCACTTCTAATTTGTAATTTCAAATTGACATGAGGTTCTACAATTGATATGGGATTTTAGTATGTACATGTATACATCTTTTGTATTCATACTCATATCATATTTGTTTTTTGTATTTGTATCCCTCTTGTATATCCATATCCGTAGTCGTAGTCATAGCTGTATCTGTACCTATCTTATGTATATGTATCCATATTTGTCTTCTATATTCATACCCATATTTGTTTTTGTATCCGTATTCATATCCCAAATCAATGGCTTAAAGATTGGTTTTATTTATTTTTCTATGAGAAGATCTATGGTTTGAAATCTTTTAAAATAAAAAATGAGAGGGGAGCAAGGGCGGGGGTGCATCTTTTCACCAGATAGCACCAGATAGTAATAGTGATGGGTGCTTGTTCCTTGTATGTGCAACCCCTACTAAAAAGATGGATGGATCGATGGGGGTGGGTATCCCTCCAAACCGCCACTTTTTAGCTACTATACTAGGTCTAGTAAGTTACTATCATTAGACTAGTGAAATTTTTATTGGTTTTTCTTGGTGGCAAGCAAAAGGAGGTTCCAACGCAACAAAGAACATGACATTTGGATACCGTATACAAAAGTTATAAAGGGTCAAAAAAATTTGGTAGAAGTTCAGCAATCAGTTTTTTAACATATAGACATATTGATTTTGGTTTTGGATAGGGTGAGATTTTGGGTGTGCCCACCTCAACCTTTAATCCTTAAAGGATAGATTGGTGATTGTGGAAATCATTCCTTTGGATATTGTGGGAATCATTGGCTCAAAAAAATGCAAAAGCTTTCATTGGAAGTCAAACTATTGTAGAAGACCTTCCCTTGTCACACAAAATTTGGAGGATGAATAGTTGCATTTTTTCCCATATAGAAGGATTCTTTGTCATTTATTAGCTAGAAAATAGGCCTAATGTTGTTTATGGATTAAAGGAAGGATGCAAAGGCTAAAGAGTGGTTGATGGATGTCTTCACTATTAAGTGTAGAAACAAAGAATGCACCTATTGGCATTGCTCTAGTATAGTAATTTTCTAGTATTAAGAGTCTTGGAGATGAGTATCAAATACATTGAATGTAGGAGAGTTTTTCAATTTGGATTCACAAAATTCCATCTATTGCCATCTACAATAATTTCTATGATACGTGGTTCGTTCATAAAGAAGAATATAATTCTTCTCACAAGTTGCTTTTGATCTAGCTCTCCTTTTTTGTGGATGTGTGAAGGAAGGTATAAATTCTAAAGGGAGGACAATTTTAACACTATGACAGCTTCTTTGGTTCAAGGAAACCAGCATTCGAGGTCTCTACATAGTCTTGCCATGCTCTTTTTTTTTAACCAACAATTGAACCAATAATAATTCAAAATAGCTTTCAAAATTGAACTAGAAAAATAACTTTCTTCTAAATATTTCTATTCATATATAAATTTGAAATACTTGGCTATAAACTGTAATTCAATCAAATTTGGTGTGATTATGGCATCAAGAATTGTTACGTATACTTTTAAAAGGTTTAGTTTCGGATTACAAATTAGGACAAGTCTTAGGGGCCTTATATGGATTTATATTTGAGGCTGAGGGTTTTGAAACTTGCCAAAGTATTTGAATACAATGTTTCTCTGTGTGCCCTAAAAGAAAGAAAGTAATGGAATACCTCCAATCTAACAAATTTAGTGTTTACATAGGAACATAATATTAGGATAACCAAATACTAAGGTGAGATTGCACCTACAGTTTAAAATTACATAACAAGAGGCACTTAGGGTTATTAACAAAAAAACATTTCCTTACAAATATATGGATCAGGTTTCAATGAATTGAACCAATAATTATTAGTATTAAATGATTGTTGTCATCTATTTCAAGGTTCTATACACTATTTCACTCAATTTGATTTCCATGTATATGCATGCATTTTCATTTTGTTTTCAACCATTAGAGAGCATTACCTTAGTATTGTTTGTCATTTTTACAAACAAATAGTAATATCCTAAACGAAAGGAATTGAAGGCAATGTTAACTACAATAATAAAAGCAAACAAGAGTTCAAAGTTCAATTAAGGTTGTGTCACCAAATGTGATTGGTACTCTGATTCAATATATATAAAGAGATTGTGCTATAAAGAAAATTGAAACTATATTCACTTAAGTTAATAGTAGTATAATTTAAAATATAATTTCTACTAAAAAATTACTTGGCTAACTCAATTCCATATTCAAATAATGTTTTCAATATTGTGATGTATATTTTGACACAACTACGTGCAAGAAATGTTCGCTGGCTAGTGAATTGTACTAAGTAAACCTAATTCATGAGCTTCCACCACAAGCATATAGAATGATGCCTTAACTTCAATAATGCCTTTTTAAGTGTCATTTTATAGCTTAAATGTCATTCTTGAGGTGTCAATTTACTCCACCATTCTATTCTCATGGATCTTGAGCTTCAATGCTTTGAATTAAGAATTCTCTTTATATGAAACACCTCAATTGACATACTACAAGAATTAATGAATGTGTTTGATCAAACCATTAAACATTTGAAGTCAGTAAAAAAAATTCCTTGATGTTGAGAGATGAGAGGTGAGTTAGTTAATTAGTTTTCAGAAAGTACGTACTTGATCAATTGTTTTACAAGAACTTTAATTCTTGCTAGTTGATCAATCAACGAGTGGGGTATGTAGGCGCTGATCCACTAACAATTAATCCAGACTAATTGAAGAAGCTAGAGTTGAAACTTTCTTGATCTCGTTCTTAATACGGTAAGAAACACACTATCTAAGAATACACATGTATGACCAATAGATCATGAGTACTTCTAAAGAGACCGCTATATATGTATTGTATATGTGTATATGGAATATGCAAAGATGCAAGGAGATTGGGTTGGGGACATTTCTTAGTAACTTCATCATTTGACGACCATGTGCCTCAAAAGATCTTCACTCTTGAATCCAATTAATACTTATAAGTAGTTACAAAAAGATTAAGAGATGCAGAGTAAGATCTAACTCAATTTTAATATATAATGCTAGCTAGGAGTGAGGTTGGCCAGAGCACAAGTAGCAATTAAAACAATCCCTAAGAATTACTTAGATTGAAGCTAGGTTGACGATTTTCTGCTTTCTTACTATAGACACTTACGAATTACGTACATGGTGAAAGAAATTTCAAACTTCATAATACAATATATGTGTTGTGTTATATACATCTTCAATAGCTTTTTATTTCTTCGAATTCAATTATTCAATCACACATACCAATCAACAACTATAATATTTGCCACAATCACTTACAAATTAGTATTAATGAGAATGGAGGCAAACAATTAAACAAGAATATGCACATACTTGATATTGTTCTAGCTTAGAGCGGAGGCCTCATCTTAATTGTGATTGGCACCACCATATACATGCTAATGTACTCCCAAGACAATTAGTCAAGTAAAGTGCTTGTTTTGATGAAGTAGCAACAGTATTGCTTATTGCTTGTAATTTGAAATACTGATTGAAGGCGCCAAACAAACTCAAAGATTTACAAGAGAAATGTTGAGGGATCACCTTTTATGTCATTGTCATCTACTTCTCCTCATTTTGTATTCATTCACCCACTTGTTTTCATACATTTGGAATTTTGACCATTTGAATTGTCATTTTTGGATTGTCAAATCATTCATCAAATTTTCTAAATCAAAAGTTTTAAATTTTACAAAGAATTGGAAATTTGCAACTGAATTTTTCTTTGTTTTTTCTAATATTGGTCTATAAATTTAACAAACTTTAGATATGCTTCAAATTTTTGTTTCAACATTTACAAAACTAACTAATATGTAGGATAGAATAGAAGGTGTTTTGAAGAAAAGGCATTGTGAGAGCTATTTTCTTTCAAAGTTCACCTTAGTAGGAATTATTTATAAATGAAGTGCATACATACTCTAAACAAAGTACAATGAACACATGAATGGTGTCCCAAAGGTACAAAGCAAGCAGAGAATTCAAAGTGGGTTTTCAAATTACACATGTTTAGTCATTTCTCTCAATGTTTTGTTGATTGACAACTTACATACTTTACTTTCCCATTCATATCTATGTTTTAGGCATTGATATTTAAATGGAATTGATAATAGATGTTCATACCTTACTCCACTCGAAGCTCCAATAGTAAAGGCCAAGCCACTCAAGGTAAAAACTATCTAATACCATTTGTTGTCATAAAGTATGATGCACCAAGTGTAACCTTTGCCATCAAATTATTGAGGGAATGAATATGCAATAAAAGCATTCAAGGACAAGACTAGGCCATACATGACAAGAAGATAACAAATATAAATCATAGTTGGTTGAAACTTCAATTGGAAGGAAGACTTCAGTGGCACACACATTGGATGTTCATAAGCACGATCAAATCTACAATAGAACATGACCTACAAACTCATACAATACTACATCATATGTGTGCATTGGAGATTAAATGAAATCAAATACATGACAAAAACTTGCAATCAATTGCTAAACAATATCCTAATCTCCACTAGTTCCTACATTAACCTTATAACAACATGGCAACCTAAAAGAGTTTGATGGATGACAAAGAATCCTTTTTTATAAGACAAAAGTGCAAATATTAATTCTTGAAATTTTATGTGGAAAGAGGAGGTCTTGCACAATAGTTTGACCTCCAATGAGTGCTGTTGATTTTTTTTAAGTAAATGATTCACATGGTACCCAAAAGGATGATTTCCATGGTGACCAAACCAACATTCCAACGTTAAAATGGGCAAATTCCTCAAGGGTTTCCTCAAGGGTCTAGTAGGTCGAGGAAATCACGTTATGCTCAATTTGATAACAAGCCTAAATACTGAAGGGCAAGACTCACAAAGTCAGACACCCCTAGCTTATGCTTTGCAGATAACTGTGTCAAGCTTCAACACTGCTTTCACAAAAAGCACAAAATCTTTATGAAGACATTAGAGGGAACCACAATGTAATCTCCTGCCATTCCCCGTTATCTCATCTCAACAAACGGGGGATGCAACCTCCTCCACGTATTTCATCAAGGACAGACAATGAAGAAATTTGCATAGAGAATGAATTAAAAATTGCAACCTAAACCCGCCATTTTTTGTGCAAAGGGAATAAGGATACTTACAATTTCCTGAATGGTGTGGTCCTATGAGATGAAGACATATGTACACACAGACAGACTTCACCCTCTAATTCTATAACTCAATTCGGCCTTGAATGTAGTGTACACCTATGAATGATTCAGATTCCAGGCATCATGTCTGAGCAGTATCTCGCCACACAGCGTGCACTTCATCTGTTCGGAACCGTTGCGTTACCGTGGTGTCTTCCATGGGTGTGTAATCCCCTTTGGCACACGCTAGCAGACCAGTGTACGCAATCATAGCTCCGTTGTCAATACAGTAGCGCTCATCGGTTGCATAAAGATGACCCCCACGCTCTTCACACATAATTTGCATCATCTGTTGCAATCGTACGTTGCAACCAACACCGCCCACAATCAAGACGTCTGTCGTTCCGCAGTGAGCCATCGCCCTCTCGGTTATCTCCACCAGCATCGCAAACACAGTTTCCTGAGGAGAAGAGCCGCAAAATTAAGGTTCATGAGAGTAGCAGGACAGTCAGAAATTCAGAGAGACATTTAAAATGATGGATCTTTGGTCCTTCAGGAGGCTAAGATATCACAAGGCTGCTTAAAGCTAGCAAACGGGAACAGTTCCCTCGTGAGATCTGCAATTCTCTAGGAGAACAGGAAGAGGAGTGAATTTTAAAAAATCAAAATAGAAGATGAGTGAGACGCTAAACCTGCAACGAGAAGCAAAGGTCCGCTGGAGTGATTTCATTGGCAGGAAGGGTACGAACTGCAAGCTCTTCAACAAAGCTGAGGAGGCCACTAAAAGAGACATCCATCCCCTTCACCACATACGGTAGCTCCACGAACTTGTTGCCCTTTTTAGCGAGCTGCAAAGATGCCATCCCAAATGACTACATGAGGACCTTGCACAGGATTATATGCACAGCAGCAAAGTCATCAAAGTGCCATGTACGGTGGTAATGGACGCGATTATACCTGCTCAATATTGTACCCAGGACTGGGATCATTTGAAATCTTCAACACGCGGGCAAATCTATCCAAGCAGTTTCCAACTGCTATGTCAACTGTCTCCCCAAAAATCCGGTACCTGCCTTCACTATAAGCTATGACCTGCAAGAAAAAGAAAAGTTCTCAGTCCAGACACCGAAACCAAACTAATACTTATGCTTCTTCGCTCACACTATGACATAAAGTAGATGTTCCAATTTCACAATGGCTCTTAATACACATTATGTTGTATTGGTAGATTACTGATAAGCGATGGAGTTTCTCATGTTAAGGTGGTGTGCGTTCGCAAGATCTATATGTACTCGTTGTGCAAGATTTTATAGTGTTGCATTTAGCTATGTGTTGCTATTAGGCACCTCTATCTACCTTACCTTTGTGGTGTCCAATGCGAAGTGGACTTTGGATGAGTTTTATTTGTTTTTGTCTCAGTGTGGGCCTTCAAACTTTTGCATAAAGTATCCGAATATTATATCCCTTGGTGCATTGGGATCCTCTTGCTATTGCTAATAAGGATCGATAAAAATTTGGACAATCTGATATACTAGGAACTAAAATCAGTGCTAAAAGTGTCCTTCCATATAATTTTAAAAAAAAATCAATACACACCTGAGTGTTGCCCCCACTAACGTAGAGTACCACAGGATCCTTAGCTCCAGTGACGACTCGACCCATTTCAATGTGCCCCACGCAATGGTTCACGCCCACAATCGGTTTCCCCCAAAGCTGCGCCAACACCCTCACCACAATGGCCGAGACCTGCAGCGGCGCGCCCATGCCGGGGCCTTTGGTGTAGCACAAGCAATCGATGTCCGCGGGAGTTAGATTCGCCTCCTTCAACGCATCATGCACCAGCCCCAGTGCATGCGCGTGGTGATGCTCAGCCGTGTGCCGTGGCAGAAACCCTTGCCCGGGAGGCGTGATGTAAGTATGACGAGGATTGGCAAGAATGTTGCCATCGGCGTCCACGATTCCCACGCCTATCTTGTTCGCTGAGCTTTCCAAGCCCAGCGCTATCATCGTGACCCCGTTTCTTCGAAAAATAATAACGTACTCAAATATGGATAGAATCAGCCTTCCTCATATCGTATGTGCAGAATCTTTTTCACGCCAAGCCCAGATAATTGCAGAATTGACAGCACAACATATCACCTGAAACACACGAGCTCAATTTGTAATTGCCCTAATCATACAAACCCCCTCACCGAACGCCCCAAAACACACCTGCAAACTCTTTGAAATTGCAATTGATCCCAAAACGCACACCATGAAGAACGATTCATGCTCTAGAAACGAGCAGTTGAATGAAAGTACGATTCAATGCGGCCCAATTGTATGCCAGCAGAATCGCCATGAAGTCGAAAATCCTCATGACGACCACAAATTGGCCTATTCGGTCCACAAATTGGCGTAGGAGTTAAGGAAGAGTTTACACACCTTGCGTATGAAGCAACCACACACGCGCCTCCAAAGCACGCTGCTCGCCAATGCACACTTCACCGAAAACCCTAAACCCTACAAATTCGAAACCTCGATATTCCTCACCAAAGCAAAACCGCAAGTTCTTAGAAAAATCATCATAAAGTACTACTTCAAAGAATGTTTTGGAATTCATATACAAATAAAAGTTGTGGATTTTGGGTTTTAGATTCCATCCGGATGGTTAGATTCACCAATGCTATCACCAATATTTGTTGTAAATTTTGAAAGGAAGATTTCAAAACTCTTTCTAAAGCAAAATATTATCATTTTTGGAGTGCAATCTGTTGGAATGGATTTGAAATAAGGTTGTCTTCACATAATGATTATTTGAAGTTTTTGTATTCTTTGAATCGATGACCTCATTTTTGGTAAATCCTGTTTTGAATTAGAGTCAATACAATTTAAGTTTGGTCAACCACTTGACATGCTTCCATAGTTGTAATATTAGAAAAATATATATGCATTCTAGTAACTCCAAATCCAACCATGAGAAAGAACAACAACTTCATAAAGTATCTCCACAAATTAGAATGACTTTCATGCGGGCATTAATGAGAATGAACTTGAGTTTCAATGTATTAGTCATCTAGAAATTAGATGTCAGAGCACTTTAGGATTAGTCACATCAGATGTGAAACAAAGATGTAAACGGATTGTTCCTTTAGTTCCTTTTGCTTAAAACCAAATAATTCTAACTAAAAAATAGTTGAGAAAATTATTGGGATTTTTTCAATGTTTTTTATATAAAAAAATTATATTATTTTAAGCATTTGTCAAACTATATTTTCCAAAAAATAGAATAATTATACATTAAGTTGAGGAGTATCTTGTCCTACAATTATGGTATATTATGAAGAGTATTTTTCAAAGAATTATCCTTCTAAAACAATTTTTACCTAATATGAAGAAGTCCTATGGAATTTCTTAATAATTCATCTAATATGAAGAATGAAGATGTCATGTAGAATTTCATGATATTTTATCTAAATTTTGGATGAATTATAAAATTTTACTTCTCTATACTTCAAGAAAAAACAGTGTACAAACCAATATGATTTACAACTCATTATGCCTACACTATTACAATTTTGCCTACAATGGGCTTGCTCCCATTATGTCTATAATGGGGTAGTTTACCTTAGTTGTCGTGGATGTACAAACAACAAAGGCATGAGCCTACAAGCTTTGCACTAGTTGTACATATGTATTTACAACCATTTGAAGGTGTTTATAACATACATACCTATCACATAAACACTTATAACCATAAAAAATGTCTTTAGTATAAACTCATAAACTTCTGGACTCATAAATTATATACTCACATGCTAGCACTCCCTCATGTATGAATCTCAACCGACCTTCACTCAATGCTCACTGCTCATGATGGATAGAAGCGCTTGTCTCACGATTTTTGTTAGCATTGCAGCGGTAGCTGATCGAACAGATTGACAAACATTCAAAACAAACACGAGATTCTAAAAACGGAGCTGAACAACTGAAGGTGCGTAGGCTGGACAAGATCGGCACCCTCACGTCTTGTTTTCATTCAATTCGCTAACCTTTTATCGCCACGCACATGCGTTTGTGCATTATGGGTAGAGCTTGGTTCATAAACAGCGTGCATGCCTCTGTAGAATTGCAGGGTTTGGAGGACAAATATGAATTAACTTTGCCAGATGAATCTAAAGATTGAATGATTTCGAGCAGTCGTTGAATACGCGGAATCTACCCCATGCTAAACGTGAAGATTTGTTGAAGACAATTCGAGACTTGGGATCTTTGCCCTGTGATGCATTTGAGCAGTATTTCACCATTTCTGTGTTGTGTTTCCAATTCTTGTAGGGTCTCTGTCTCACGCAATATCTTTGTCCAATCTTTGTTCTTTCCTGCATTCCATCACTATTGCATTACATATGATGCTCGCTTGTGTCGTAGTTTCTAGTAAGAAAAGTACATGCCTGAACTGTCCTGGTTGACGGCTACTCATTTTCTGGGACAACTTCATTTCCAGGTATTAGAAGAAGAATTTGAAAGAGTTGCACAAGATGCTACACAAGTGCAACGAGCAGCTGAAGAGTTAGTCATGTCAACAAGAAGGCCTTGGACCAATATGTCAATTTCACAGAGCAGCGTGAAGAGCTGCACAAACTTGATAGTGGTGATGAGGTCTGTGCCTGTAGTCTGCAAGATTTAGCTAGTTTAGGGGTGGTCTACACATGGGAATGCAACTGGGCTGCCTTTCAATTCTGCCAATTGTTCTTGTTTCATTCCCCTTGTGCTGTGAGTCGGCTTGCAACTCTCTAAGGAACTCGTGATTGAAGTGTAGACTGGAAGCAGATATCACGATGACGATGAGAAGCAAGCAAGCATCATCACTATTCTATTGAATGATTGGTTGGACCGACCCGCAATTGCTGCTTGTTCTTGCAGAAAATCAGAGAACTGATACCTGTTCTGGATCTACGAAAAGATGAATCAATTGAGCGGACCTTCAAGGGAGTAGTTCTTCAAATCTTGAAGCGTTTAGTGAGCTCGTGCCCGGTGGCCATGGCAGTTTGGTGATGATGACGAAACGCAAATGAAGTGAGGAAGTTTACATTTTCCTTGATCTTCCGAGTTATTGATTGAACACATCACTCTCCGTTGATCGAGTATTACCCCCCATTTGCTTGCTATGCATGCAGTATGACCCGAATCTGCAGTAAGGATCAAATCTAGAGCTCTGTTGGTTTCACGCTTCAGTTATTTTGCATGAGTAACAAACTGTGATCTTCATGCGCTTACAGTTTCTAACATACTCGACATGACATTACGCCGAAATCTGAAATTACTCTTGCAATGCAATCAACCTCTAAAATGCAATGCAATCAACCTCTAAAATGCAATGCAATGCAATCAACCTCTAAAATGCAATGCAATGCAATCAACCTTTAAAATGCCCAAGGCCTTTTTTGAGCTTATTGGGATTTGTTCTAAATTGATCAAAAAGTCAACATTTTGATAAGTTTGATCATTTCTTTTGGATTGCAACAATATAAATTCAAACTAAGATATGTTAGAAATCCTAAAGAAAAAGAAAACACAACAATATCATTTACGGATTGAAAGATTATGGTGTTTGAATACGAGGGTGTTTAAAAGTGTAAAAGTGATTTGGAATCTTTCAATCTTCTTTTCACATGTTAAATCTGAAATTGAGGTCACCAAAAAAATATAAGGTTAAAGGACATAACATGCATAATTCTTATAAATTTAGAGCTTTGAAATTTACTCTAAAACTCATTTCAATAAATTTTTAATGTGATTTTTACTCCAAAATCTAATATACTTAAGCCTTGTTTCCAAGAGCCCTCAACACTAAAAAATCAAGATTTGCAATGGACACCCTTGCACAAAATCTTGAATATAAAATCATAATCATTCATTTTTCAAATCAAATTTTTGATGCTAAAAAACTAGACTTCAAAAATATATTTTTTAAAATAAAAATATTAAAAATAGTGACTTGGTAAGGTTTTATTTCACTTCAAAATATTGTCATCACCAAAATTGGGTGCCTGGTCAGTTAGGGGTTAAGCACATATGAATTGGTTATTTAAAAGAACATTTGAAAATTGAGAGGATGTCTAAGATGAAATATTGAATTTATGAATTTGAAAAATTCTCTCATTTAAATTGAATGCCTTCACTAGAATATACATAAGTTTTTAGAATAAAAATTATAAATAAAAGATTGGGAAAACTTTAAAATCAAAATCAATATTGATATAATGTGAATTATTATTTCACTAAAATTTTCAAAATAAATATGAATTTAGTGAATGTTATAAAAGATTTAATTACATTTTATGTAGTTGTTTCAATTTGAATAGTAGCATGAGTGATCTTAAATTGAGACTCTAAATAGTCAATAACAATTTGTAATACTTCATCATGGTCAGCTTTTGGCAAAGCACGGATGTGACATGTCAAAAGAATTTTTCCCATTGTAAGAGCCCATATATGCAATTCATGAATAGTTACAACACCCGACAACTCTTCTAATCCTAGTTTTACAGCTTGAGCATTGATTTCACGAGGTGTGCTTTCCATTAGGATGTGCAAAACATCTTTCAACATTTGAATAGTTGTACCTAATACAAGTATTGAAAACATCAATGTGCAAATTACATCAATGATCTTCCACTCCGGTTTGTACCTATACAAAAATTAGGATTAGATTTATATAATAAATTTATATGGCTAATTAATAATTTAAATAAGCGAGAATTCTTTTGACATAATTGTCTCCAAAATATAAATTAAGTTTCAATAGTTACCATATAGCACCACCACCTATTATTACACCAACACTTTGAAGTGCATCTCCAAGTACATGGAGATAAGCACCTTCTAGATTAAGATTATTATGTTTATAACATTCAGCAGCTGTTGTCTTGCTTATGATTGTAGAATCATGTTCTTTGTCTTTTCCTTTATGAAGTCCATTGTCATCATGTTTTTCCAATGTGTCCATTGGCTTTGCTAAATTCATGCCCTTCACCAAACATCGGTTCATAAGTGTCACTCAAAAATATTTCAAATTTGAATTAATTATCAAAAAATTTATGATTTAATAGATGAAGTTGTACATTGTAAGACTATATTTGTGAAATGAATCAATTTTAACAATATAAATTGATTGTATAAGCTAAATAATTATTAAATAAAATAAAATTTCTATTTATTTTATGCATCTAAAATTAAAATATACCATAAAAAGAAACTCTTTCATAAAATCCCATTAAAGATAAACTAATCATTATTGAACAAAATCAATGCTTTCAAATTTAAGAATTATAACCATCCTTGTACAACCAAACTTATGTAGACAATCAAATGTACTCAAGTATCAAATGAGTCATTTTTTTTAAAATGAAGGAAAAAATTTATTAATTTTTATAGAAATAATCTTTAAATTTATTTAATAAAATAATTTGAAGTACATTCTATGATGTCTTTTTTTAATTGATTTTTACACATATTAATCCATTGAAGACAAAGGTAGTCTAGATATCAAAGACTGTTAAGATGTAATTTAAATTACAATATAGAATATTAATTTTACTATGACTTCTAAACAAAAGTTGTAAATATGATCTGTAAATTGTATATATATGGTTAAATCAATTGCTATTAAATTTAATATATTTCCATTAAATTTGAAACAAAAAATTGATTAAAAAATTGAATATTTATAATTTTCACAAAAACATGATTTAAGTTCAAAATGTTAAGTTTTATAGTGAGTTTTTAAGATTTTGAATTTACTCATGTATTCAAGTCTATTTTTAAGGTAATTCATTTAGTGACCTAAAAAACTTAATTTTTGAAGTTCAACATACCTTTATCCTTTGAATTATAGAACATTTGCAAATAAAAGCTTTGAAACTCTACACTTTATAAACATAGAAGAATTAACACAAGAATCTACAAACATGTACTAGATGGATGAAAAAATCAAGACTTTGTGTGCTTGGAACATGTTCAAGTTCATCCATTATTCAAAGTTTGAATGTCCAATCTTTAACCCTCAAAGGTGTAATGTAAACCATATATATACACACATAATCTTGTAATTTACTTTTAGAATATGAAATACGTGCTAAAATATAGTAAAACATATACTATTATATTGAAAATTCAACAAATAACATTTTTTATTTAGAATCCCTTTCAGTATCCAAATCTTCATCGATTCAAATACAACACTATATATGTAGAATAAGTGGTCTTTTTGAAGCTTCTCAAACATGTAGGAGGTGCAATAATGATCTAAATTGGAAATGTCATGTGTCATTGGATTTGACTTAGCATGAATACAAACTTTTATAATTGTTGTATATATCAATCCGTGCACCTTGTATGTCAAGTATACAAATAGAAATCCATGATGCAATCCAAATTGACCAGGCTTTTCAAACCTTTAAAAGTTATAGGGTTTTAAACTAACATATGTAACAATTTTTTTCTTTAAAATTTGTAAACAACGTTCATAAATTTTAACATCTTTTTTTTGTAAGAACTCCCAAAAAGTGTGCAAAGAGTGATCTAAAATCATATGACATTAGTTAAAACACTTTTGAAAAACAAGCTAGTGAAGTATATCTACCTGTGCATACGAGAGCATGCTCAGCATGCTCACCATGTTCATTAAAGCTTATGTGTTGATGTTCACCTTTACGAGCACCTTTGCCCCGAGTATGTTCATGATCCGACGAGTGTTTGTGATTTTCATCCAAGTTTTCATCAGAATTATCAACATCTTCTTGTTCGTGATCGTGACCATGACCATGGTTGTCGATTCTTCCGCCCAAATGCATACCATGATTTCCGTGACCAAGCAACATCATCATACAAATGTTTACAAAAAGGCCAAGCATTGCAACACCCAACATAATTTGACCATCTACCGGAGTATTTTGAGAATCGTATAACCTTCCAAAAGCTTCGTAAAGAAGCATTCCGGTAATAAGCCAAATAAATTGAATTGATACAAGAGCACCCAATATTTCAAGGCGGAAATATCCATATGATTGAATTGCCGTTGACTCCCAACTTGTCGCCCATATTGCAAAAATGGAGATTGCAAAGCCGGCAATGTCACAAAGTAAATGAGCAGCATCCGTTAATATAGCTAAACTATTTGCATATATTCCTCCAATCACTTCGACACCCATAAAAAAAGAACAAAATATCACAGCCCTCTTGAGTTTCTTAGATGCTATCTCTCTTTGTAATGCATCTGATTCAATTGATTTGTTGCTCTCCAACCCACATTTATTGAGTTTTGCACAATTCATTGTTGTGACAAGTTCATATACAAAACTTTCAAACGTTCAACAATTGCATATTAACATTTTGATTCAAAAATAATAATTCTGTAAAATAAAATATATGGAATATATTATATGTCTATCATGATTGTTCTAAAAGTTAAAGACCAAAGAAGAATGATCTTGACCAAGACCAACGTCTTGCAAACTAATAATTTTAGGTTTAAGAAAAAAATATTGTCATAAATGTAATGAAATCTTACAGTATTGTCTTCATTAAACTCCATCATTGTTTCTACCCTTTGGGAGGTCAGAATAAAATTTCATTTTATAGAAATTTGTACCATAAAATAATTCAATCTTGAAAAGATCATATGTTAAATGTGCCAATATTTTCATTTCTTAAATTACCAATTTTCTATAAGAATCAATAAAATATTCAATTTAACCACTGCATACATTAGGTGTTTAAAAAAATATACCTATTTCTTTTTAGAAAACATATCATTCTTTTCATGGCATTTCAATACCTTGGTACAAAGCTAAAGGTATTCAAAAAGCTAAATCAATATTCTTTTTTCAAATATCTTACAAGATATTATAAAGCATTATAAATATTATGATATATTAATAGAATTTTTTTTCTAATATTTCCTTTGGAAATAATTTTAGATTGATTTTATTTGAAGTATTTTACATACACTGGCTACTCAACCTCTCAAGATATAAATTTTTGCATGGCATAAATTATTGGATTTTCCAATTATAAATTACAATGAAGTTATTCAATCAAATTTTAAAAATTGAGACTTTTAAACACTTTCAAAGCCATAAAAAATTCAAAGAATGCAGTTTATGCACAAGTGAGCTCCTTTCATCTTGAAATAAGATTTAGCTTTATAAATCTTAAATTAGGTTACCTTTTCATGTTCCCTCTAATTTTGATGCTAGAGTGTTCAATGATTAATTGTTAAAAACTAGCTTGAGGAATGCAATTATTTTAGTTTTTATCAAGAGAAAGGTTGTGTTTAAAGTTTACAACATCTTTTTACACTTACATTCACTCTAAGAATTTAAAGTAATTTGCTTAAATTAGTTAACTTTTGACATCAAATTGAAGAGAAATCTCCTTGTTTTTTATGAGTTTATCCTCATTGAAATATTATTGTGGATTCAATTGAAGAAAAAAAAAATTTGATTAACAAGATGAAGGTCATATTTAAGTATTAACTTTACAATGTCTTCTACATTCATCCATGTTGGATACAAGTGTAAAGTTATGTAATCTAAGCATGGGCCTCTATAGAGAAAACTTGGTTACCATATTACACAAACCTAAAGAACTTAAATGATTGGATGATTATATGTAGAAATTTGGTAATAGATTTTATCTACATAGTACATCTTTTACTATCCAATTGTCTCTATTTAAGGCTTCTAGATAGAACTTTGTTTTGCAAAAAAAATTTAACATTCTTTCATGCAATTATTTCTTTTCATCTTCAATATGCATACAATCAATATAAACAAAGGTGAAAATACATACAAAGATATGTTGAATACATCACTTAACAACTAAACTTTTTTATGAATCTTGTCAAGTTTTCTAGTGATGTTTCTTTAGAAACTTGTGTGGCATTAGAAGAGCTCTTAAGCCTTGATAAGACCCTTCTCAATTTTAAAATGGAAAGATCTAATTTATAGTTGGGTACCATAAACTTATGAACAAATTTTTGCAGTGAGACTTCAACAAATAGTACACCAACTTCAGGAAGGTGTAGCTTCCTAAAAAATAGTCCAATTTCAAAACCACAAATTGCATTGGAATCGTACAAAAGAGTACTACATAACTATATAGAAATTTACAAGTGATAAAAAAGTGTAGATGCTTTCTAGAAATTACCTACCATCTTGTACACCTTCCTTAGCTGAAATGACTACTTGTATCCGTTTGGGCATACTAGCAATGAGGTCTTGTAATTGGTCCATGGATACCTCATTCCAAACCATTTGAATTGTGTGTATCATTTCTTCTTTGTTCTTTGGCCAGTTGTGGTGACATAACAATCTTTCAGTGTCTTCCATAGGTTCTTGATGGGATTTAGATCTGATGAATTTGCGGGCCAATTCAGTTTTTGTATACCGTAAGCTTCCCTCCACTACTTTGGGAAGTTGCCACAATGCACTAGAGCACCATCTTCCATAAGTATGAACTATTGTAGGTTCTCATGCATGAAATAAAAACTACTTAAAGTACCTTCATAGATAATGCAAACAAAATTTGTTGTCGTTTTCTTTCCTTCTGGTATTATCACTATAGGACTCTTGTCATAACCAATAAAGGCCCACCAAACCACCAAACCATGACAGATGATCTACCAGACTTAAAAGTTGATGCAAGGCAATGAGAAGCATATGCTTCATGAGGTTTCCGCTGTCATAAGGTTTTGTGATTAGGTTCGGAATAGCACTGAGCTTTTACTGTGAAAGTGCTTTGTATTCATCAATAATCTCCCTAAACACCCTAAATAATCATAAACCTACCTTCAAGGTCCCTATTTTACCAAATCCCTATCCTATAATTCCTTCAATAACCTAAAAATTGTCATATTTAGCTTTGATCTAGCATAACTATTGGACAATAGTTCCAAATGATTTGAAACTTTGCCACATTATAGATCAACTACTTAAATACTCACATTCCAACTTTCAACTCAATCAAAGATATTGTCCAACTTTGGTAGACATTTCCCCAATACTGACTTTCTAACCCTTGTCAAAATTCCCTAAACTCTCATACCTAACTTTGATCTAGCATAACTATTGGACAATAGTTCCAAATGGCTATCCTACCTTCATTGATAGCCTAAACTTCCACTTTGTATTGTGATTTACTTGTCATGGCTTGAAATTTCTTTTCTATATTATAGTCCATACAACCTAATCTCCTATATTCCTAATTATTGACAAAATAAAAAGATTAGTTCAATGCTTCAACCCTAATTCTCTAGTATACTGATGTCCACAGTTATAGGTCTTTACTCTAAAAAATTGTGTGCTTACAAGCTCACACTTGCACACTTAGAGAATAGCAATCATAAGTCTATAATAGACAATTTGCTTGGAAAAGACTTGAATGTGTACGGCTAGTTGCCAATAATTAGTAGTCTTGAGTTTCTTGTATATGTTGGTGTAAGTCATTTTGAGATTAAATGATTTATTCTTAAATACCACTCTAATTCCACATCTTATTAGTTATGTATAATATTAGTTATGAATTGACACCTATTGAGTCTTCTTTGATTGACATTCTTGAAGTTTGAGGATTTTAAAATATGGAAAAACTATGTTATAACCTTCATCATTCAAATGTTGTAAATTAACATCTTGGGCTAGATATAGAATATAATGTCTATGGCTTATGTTATTGCAAAGACTACCAAAAATACAAGAAATATTGATTACAAATTTACAAATTATTCGTGAATGCCAAAAAAATCTTTGAAGAGTGGATTCATAGCAAGCATTATTCAAAAATTATTTTTTTCCAAAAATGAAATGCTTGACTGCTAGGAAACAAGTGCTGCCAAATTGACTAGAGAGAAAACAAGATATTGTACATCAATGCCAATCCACATTCTAAGAAGAATTGAGAAAAATTGCAACTTAATTCACGCTCTCTTTCCTTAATCACAAAAGTTCTCACCACATTGCACTCAAGCAATACTTCAAAAACAAATAAAATCCTAAATCTTGCACTTTGTGCTTCAAATCTAACAAACTTGTTTAAATTGTCAAAAATTTGACAAAGAACCAATTGATTTGCAACATTATTAAAATTCACATGACTAGCTAGCATTGTTGAATTTTTGAAGTAGAAAGATCTACACCAATTCTTGAAAGTGAAACCAAAAATGATACATTAGGACTCCTTGAAAATTTGATGCAATGGTAGAACTAATGATAGTAAGTGGCAATTGCGAGTGAGACTAAAACTAGGAAGTTTAGGCAGGCAATATCTCTTAAACTTGGGTATGCAAAATAGAGTTCAAAGGGTCCTTGATGTTTGCCTTGCTCTTATTAACACCTTCCCTTGCCTTTACTACAATCCTAGTATTTTTATCCTCCTAAATTATGCAATGGGATGGTAGGTAGGTATTTAATTTTCATAACATAAAATGAAGTATTAATTCCTAACGGACAATTGAAAATCCAAGTAGGTTTTTCTGGAGTCAGTTTTGATCAAATGCTCATGAATTTAGACACAAAGTGTGAACATGTACCCCCTCAGTCAAAATGTAATTTTTTTGATTGGATGCCCGTATCAAAAGTTATGTTGCCTTGAATTTTATTGGCAACTCCAGCAACTTCAAGCAAGTGTTGCAAAACTCCTCTTTTACTTCTGAAATTTGGTATATAACTTACATGATACAAGATGCAAATGTCCAAAAAAATAACCATGTGTAATGTAAAAATCTCATTCTAGGAGTTACAGAGGAGTTAAAGGCTGTTGGCCTTGCCAAGCAAGGTCGAAAAAACTTTTTCTTCTAACTTCAAAGGTTATAATCTTTCAATTCATGTGGTCAAAGTTTCTGGAATATGAATGAATATTGAAAAATAGTTTTTTTTTCATTTTTAGGACAATGAAAAAAATGAAAAAAAATGAAAAAAAATGAAAAAAAAATGAAAAAAAATTGCCACAATGAAACCAGTTCCCAAAGCCAATGGTACAATTTTTAATTAATTGATCCAATATAAGCCAACATTGTATCACTACAACTAGCCCTTCTTTTTTTACTTTTTGAAAAAGTGTGAGGATGGCAATTAGTCGAAATTTGGTGAAGCATCATAATTCTACATTAACCCATCTTTTGGAACAAAAAAATTGTTCAATCATATTCATGCACATTTTCATCTAATTTTGGCAACTTCATCCACATTTTTAATAGAAATGGGAAATTTTTGGCAAAAAAAGATTACTTTTTTCTAATAAGAAGTAGAAATTTATTTTGAAATGGTGCAATCTAGCCGCATGGTGCCAAAAAAAAGGGTTCATTGCAACCAAACCAATTACATGTAGGCTTTTTTGATGAATCTATTCAAATGAACAAGAAACCTACTACAACAAAGGAAAAAAACAAGCACTGTCTAATTCATAGGCGGTACCATCGACAATTAAACTAGCGTATCCAGTTGCTTTGCAATACATAGCTCCAATCCCACTTGGAACAATAGTTCTTGAACAATATCATTGTTTGGCATGGATGTACTTAGAAATAGCCTTAAAAACAACCTAGTCAATGCTTACTAAATCAATAGATTGAGGTGAATTTTTTTCTTCACACAATTTAATTGCATCAAAAAATCATACTAATCACATTTTGTAGCTCACATTTTCCTCTAATATGGTACAAAACAACTTTTATTTCAGTGCATTTTGGATTTCTAAGGTTCTTGTGGACACTATCCAATGCAGTACAAAATGAGGTATATCTCAAATCTCTAAGGTTCTCATACAAAGACAATATGTCCATTAGGGGTTGTCACACCTTCTCCCCATTCTTAATCATTAAACAATGGAGATGTGGCACTCTTTTGTTAGCTTGCGGAGGCTTACCAAGGGTCCATTCTCTAAAAATTGAGAATGGGATCATTCTCCTTCAGACATGAAGAATGGGCTTGAAGAACATTTCATGTGTGAAGTTTTCATTTGACTTTCATTTGTGCTTGTTGCTTTCACCCAAGTTGCATTCAAAATTAGGCACAAATCACCACTTTCACCCTCCATTTGATCTGTATTGTCAATGTCAATGCTCAGAGTTATTGTAGAATTTGTAGCAACCTATTCAATGGATTCTCATTCTTGTTTGGATTTTAAATCTTCTTGGAGTTGGCACATGAAGACATCTTGTATAAGGACAATTTGAACAAATTCAACTTTCCTTGAGGTTTGTTTTACAATTTGTATTGCTTTTCTTGATGTTTTGGTGTTACATCAATGGCAAGGGATTCTAGTAGAGTTTCAATTCGAAGCAATCAATACTTTACTAACCATCAAATGCAACAAGTAGATTTGAAAATCAAAGGAGTATTGCTTTGCTCCATAAAAAAAAATTCATTTTTAGTGATGAATTACCATTTAACCCAATAAGTGCACTGCAAATCACAATGGTCTGATGAATGACTTCACTTTGACTATAGCAAAAGTAAATGGGCCTATTGGTCCAATAATCAAGGAGTTTTGGTGACTACCTTGGTCATGGGGGATCATATCCTTACAAAGTTCAAATTCATGAAAGACTACAACATCAATTTTAAATCATAGGTGAACATTTCTCTCCAATCTCCATTCTCATTCTCCAAAAGAAAAAAGGGTCACACCTTCATGAAGAATGGCTCCCTTTTGACTCCTCTTTTCACTCCACAACTTCTCGTTCTTCATAGAAGTCCCATTCTTAGAAAATCATCCTCCATAGGAGTTTCATTCTCAGAGTAGGTGTGGCAACCCCTATTGAACCACTTTAGGGGTTAATGGAGTCATGTGCCTTCCAATACAGTCCGGGGAGTTCTGTGAGCCAAACGGTGGATTTCCGTGAAAGTCTCATCTACCCCGGATTTTTTTAAAGTTGTCTGGAAGTGTGCCGGGAAGTTGCAAGATTTGCCGGTCAATTTCCTAGACCTTGAATTTTCTCCCGGTGCCTAAACCGCCATTGCTCAATTCCAATCAGATAATTTCCGTAAAAGTCAAAATGTACTCGGTTCCATGTTTTTTTATGTTGCTTTGTTTGTTTAAATATCCTTGGCAGGATTTGAACCTGGTAGTGCCCCTACTAATTTAGGGCCAAGGATTCAGCCGTGAAAAAATACAGGGATCCAAAAGGGGATCCATGCATTTTTAAAAGGTTGGTTAGTATGACATGCCCACACAACATTTATAAGAATTTAAAGAACATCTATCAAAAACATGGAAAGAACATACAATCCACTATTCATAAGCAAAATACAACACTAAAAAAAATGGGGAGAGGAATACAACACAAGCTGTCAAGAAATTGGTGTCCCTTGCTCATCTAAGTATGAAGATGATGCATTGCTTACACTAGAACCAGGGGCAGAATTAGATAAATAAGTTGGCGGATTAGCATAAAGAAACTTATATTTGGTTTCATTCTTCCATATAGGTATGACATCTTCAATTATACCATCATATTCCTCATCTGGATCTTCTAAAGCAACTCTAAGCAAAGCTTCCAAGTTTTTGCTTTCCAATTTGTTCCTAACACGAGTTTTAATTAAGTTTTGAATGTTGAAAGCTCTCTCACAGGTGGCAGTGGAGATACACTGTACTCTAGCAATTTCAACAAAGATAAGCAAATTGGGGTACCTTGTTTGTAGAGTATGATTCCAAGTAATCATACCCCACAAATTCCGAAATGTTTCATCCCTCCATTCAGTTGTACACTGTAATTTAAAGGACAAAAATTCACATTTACAAGCTTGCACATCAAGGAGGAGGGGAAGGAGAAACCTGAGTGTGATCTATGTACTCTATACAGTTGTAGTAATCTATCCAACTTCGAGACCCCCCAGCTCTGCAATCCAACTTGCTTGGAGGGCATGTTAGAAGGGTTAAACAAGAAATGATGTCATTGTCCCCAAATTGAGAATCCAGACTATCACAGATAGCCTCCGCAAATACTTGTTGAAACTCAAGAGCTTCCTCCAAGTCAGATCCTAGCCTAGACTGTGACATTTGAAAATTGTGGAACATGTTTCCTTTGATCTGGTTCAGAAGCTTTTGCAAATGCCCCCCGAAAGGCCCATACTCTGGAATAACATGGAAACCTGTACTCTCGTTAAAGGTATCAACATTCAAATCTGTAGTTTCCACAATGAACAACATCCGGATTTGAGCAATTTCAATGCGCACTATGCTACCTATGGAAGTAACATCCACAAATTTACATTGGAACACTTTAGATAACATAGCAAGGGAATCTAATATGTCAGCCAAAAAAAACAAAATATATATGATTTTGAACTGCGACAATTTTTCAACAATGGATGTGGCCTGACCTGATTCAGCGCCCTTTGTATCACGGAAGTAACACAAGACAGATTCTAAAGAATCGCATAAAGTGCTTACCGCTTGCCAACGACTCAACCAACGGATTTTATGGTACCGTTTCATACATCTTTTGGCATCAGAAAATTCCTCTTGCAAGGCGGTAAGTGCGTGCTTCCGCTTACTTGATTTATGGAAGAAAGAAGCAATTGAATTCAGAAGACCATCAATGTCGGAAGAGATTACCTTGCAGTTGGATGCCTTCGCAGCATCAAGTGCCGCCAAGTTCGTGCGGTGCGCTACGCAGTGACAGGCCAACAAGTAAGGGTTTACCTCGTTCTTTATGCGTGCAGACACCCCATTGTAGCAGCCAATCATTGTGCTTGCCCTGTCGCTGCCAAAGCCCACGAACATCCGCAAGTCCAGATTCCACAATCGGAAGTGTGCAATTAGGGTTCGGTAAATGGCAGCGGCGTCCTTCCCACTATTGACTAGCAACAGTCCCAAAAAAACTGTCACCAATAGACCCTCTTCAACAATGGTAGCAAACACGACAAAGTGCCCTGTTACACTAATATCAGTAAACTCGTCGACCATCACCCCAAAGAAAGCTGAATTTCGGACACGATTCAGAATTTGCTTTTGAATTACAACCGATAAACAAAGCATGAGAGTTGCACATGATTTCTCGTCCTAGTATAAAGACAAGGTCATCAGGGCTTTGACACTTACCAACAACTTACATAAAGAAGGGAATTTAGAATAGGATAAAGATTGCGTTTCTCAAAAGTAGGCAGCTCGCATCAAAGAAGCAACTGCCTTATCGCACGCCCTCTGGCCATTCACAAAGATTTTCTCCATCGTTTTGCCGCCGCTCTACAATGCCCAAGCCAAACGTTTGTGCTCATTGGACCGGGAGTGATCCTGGAAGGCACTTACCTTAAAAATTTTGGAACCATGTTTGGCATATGCTGATCGACCACCTTTTTTACTACACACTTTGCAAAATACTCTGCCAACATCTGGAACAAACTGCAACCATTGAAATTTAACAGACCACTGCTCTTTTCACTGGGTTTGAGCGATCTCTGCATTTGAAAGAGGTCAATGCACCCCTGAATCAGCGGTATCAAGGAAGGAATCGTTTTCAGACCTCGAAGATAAGATTTCAACAACATCAATTTCCTTCGACTTCGCAAAGTAATGGTCCCTCAAGGACCTTTGGCGTTTAGCCATGAACCCTACAGGATTATAGGAACCCCCAAATGTATGAGTGATTTAGCATTGAAGTAAACACGCAAAAGAAAGCAAGAAAATACCCTAACATAATCGAAAGATGGATTGAACGTGAAAGTGAGTTTTGTTTGGATACCTGATACTTGATGCGGAGCGGAGCAACAGCAGTAGCTGCAAAGCCGCAATTGCTGTTATAGGGTGGCAGACAAATGAGATTCATAGGAAATTTCAAAACAATCCGAACCAAGTAACCAAGCTCGAGGAGCATCGACGTGGCGGCGCAAGAGATTTTTCCGCCAATTACGCCAACGCCAACATCACCCACAAGGCTGCAACACTTTGGAGTTTGCAATGCTGGGATTCTGAGAGCAATGAGATGTTTGCAACTTTCTAAAACTACACGATGCTACGCAAGTGAGCCCTGATCAATACTTCACCCAGCCAAAGAGATGCAAATTCAAAACACCTGAATACACCATGAACAATGCGGTCGTCACTCGTCACTTGCAACTACAAATTCTTGAGTGAAAAAATGACAATTTGGGAAACCAATTACCCCAAACCTCAAGCGATCGACAAACTGAGTGACTGACAAAGTGTGATTGTGAAGTTCGACACTTCGACTGCAAAATTTGGCTGCGGCAGCCACCAAGGCGCCAACTGGGCCCTACTCTTCAGTCGCATCGCTTCTCGCAGAGTCAATCTCACATCTAAAAACCCTAGCCATTTGATCCAAAAAATGGATGATCCAGATGTGCCGTTTGGCTGGGTGAAGTACTAATTACTGAAGCGTACAACGATAAACTTTCCAATTGCAAACTACCAACAAGTGCATTAAAACTAATTTTCTTAAAATCTTATAGACATTAAGTGCAATAAATATACACTAATGCTCCTCTTCCAAATTTCCTACTCCTAGAGTCCTAGACTCCTAATAATGAAAATTTCCAACAAACCTTAAACCCGGTCAGCTATTTGCCAAATAAAATGATTTTCAATTGGTAATTTTCCTACACATTCCTTGGGTGGACAGCCAAAAGCCAACATTTGATATTCCTATCCAGTCCATTTCCAAAAATCTTTTTTTTCATCCAGAACCTCTGCCGGAACTTCTAAATCTCAGTCGGAAATTTTCAAAATCAACCGGCTACGTTGTAGCTAACTGCCGGTACTCCCCGGACATTGCCTCCCAACAAATGAATACAGACTATTTGTTGAGAGGCTCGTGACTACCGCTTTATATGTCATGCACTACAATCTCAGAGAACAGATAATGTTTGGGTGCTTATCTCTTTACGCACAGGGGTAACTTATTGTCAATCAAACTGCAGAGTCTTTCAGTTCAAGCAAGAGATGTCAGGATTAAAAGTCTCCAAGACGGCATATTCAGGGTCAGTCTCTTGAAGACATCAAATGACAGTCTGGATATGACAGTTTTCAAAGATAGAGAAACGCCAGGTCCATGCCACAAAAAAAATTGGCAACATATCCAAATCAGACATGCTTACGAAACATGCGGTTGCAAAGGCAGATACAGCTCTACACAAGAAATGAAAACTGGTCTGTTTGAGAAAGGTAAAAATTCATAATTCAGTAATCTTAGTATTCCTCCGACACAATATCCCAAATTGGTAAGTATCTCACTTCAAAGAAACACAAGTAGAGGATAGAAACACATTGTACATAATAGAGTAATAGTTTACAAATGTTAGAATCAGAGGAGGAAAGTTGCTGATTGCACCAGGTGCATCTCAAATTACTGCTACAAAAAGCCAAAGAAATGGATAGAACAGTGTCTATCTGAATGGTGCCTGATACATTGAATTGGTGTAGCTTCCAGACTGGTAAAATACATCATACCAACTACAATCCACCGGGCACTCGAAATTTTGAGCACTTCAAGCTGCTTTGGGAATCACACTATCTGGGGGAGGTTGAGAAAGAGTAACTGACCGAAGTAATTCCAAGGCAAACACAATTCCCAGAAAGTGTGACAACAGTGCGTTGCCAGAAGCCTGCTCACATCCAAACATCCATATCAGGTCCACAGAATAAATTTAAAATGAATGTCCATATGAAAACAAAACCATTTTAGAATACGTAAATTTGGATGTCACACCTATCATTTGCCACAAGTCAGCCTCAAAATAAAAACAATAATGTTCTTGTTGTATGCTCTCTTACCTGTACAAGAAAGACATCAAGAGCAAGAACCGGACTGAAGCCTTGGGGTGCCCCTTGCAAATATGGAGTAGTCGAGGAGGTGAGAGCTTTCGCAACCAGGACACCCACAGTTGCCTGTAAACCCAATAACGACGATCCCAGCCCAAGCAAGTTGATCACAATCCCGTTCTTCAATTTCTTGACTACCTCAGCCCGAGGAGGTGCCTTCGTAGGATCGTTGATTGCATCGCGTAGTCGCTGCGAGAGCCGAATGTAACCAAACGACCAGAACACGGAGAGAAACGCTGCCGCAATACCTCCTGCAGTGAGGTATGTTGACACTGGAGCCGTTGCTTGGCCAGTTATGACGACAGAGAATGCCAGAATCACGGCCGCCACCACGGTGCAAACGAGCTGTCCCCAGAATCCCAATTGTCCTAACCTCTTGAAGTAGCCAGCCGTCCGCTCCAAACGCTTGGAGACCTACAAATCACTCGCAAAATATGTCGCCATATTCTCAAAATGGGCACAATAAAGGGTATTTCACATGAATTACTAGCAACGACTCAAAAATGAACACTCTGTGCCCACTGCTGTCGCAAAGAGTTCGCAAGCCCGTAAACAATCACAATCTCCGTGACGCAAAGTTTCTCTTTGCAATCACAGCACGAAACTCGCGTGTGGTAGTGGAATGAGATCAGGGTATATTTCATGAGCATACTAATGCAGAAACCAACCCACCCACCCCAAAAGATGGATTACACTAAGCCTAAACAAGTACTCCGCCAAAAAATAATCCTCAAAAGAAATACGAATCCAACAATATACACTCGCGGCCCGCAGTAGTCACGAAGAATGAACACAGCCCCTCAACAATCACATCTCCGTGGTTTAATGCATTTCTTCGCTCATGAATATCACAGGACAAAGACTCGTAGTTGTATGAGCTTGAGAGTCAGTCAGATTGTCACGTTTCATAAAAACTCTATTGCATCAACCAAACCCTAAAAGAGTGAATTGCTCTAAACCAGGACGATAGTCCCAAAAGACGTGCGAATCCAACCTGAGCGAGTTTGTTGGCCTCGCCCTCGCTCACGAAAGACTCCTTACTGTACGCGCCGCTCGCTTCCACCCTAAAGCCGCCATTGCGCGACTTCGGTAGCACGGGCAGCCCCCCCCGAACGGACAATCGAGAAAACAAGGAGGCCGAGGAGGAAAGCCCTCTCGCAGCAGCAACGTCAATCTCATTGGCAGGCCGTCGCACCAAGTGCGCTACAGGGGAGGATCCAGCGACATAGCGGAGCGACGACGACGACGTTATCGTCAAATTAGGGCTGCAGCAAAGCCTGCCCTGTACACAAGCTTCCAGCAAACCTAGCTGCATTGTGAGCCGCTAACAACTCAACTTTCCGTCCTCGCAGCAAATGGAGAGAATATGAGAACATGTACTGAAATGCCACTAAGTTCACAGGACGAGCGGGGTCCTTCCACGAAAGAAAATCCAGAGACAGACGTCCATCCACGATTATCTGTCCAAGTAGCCCACGATTGGTGCGCATTGATAGCAGAATTTCGAAAGCACACGTTCCCAGGCCATGTCTTGGTTACTCCGTCCGTACCGAAAGAGATGGATTGGACTGTTCCATCATTCCATGTCGACGTTCAGTATCTTTCAGGCCACTTTTTGTATACGGATCAGAGTTCAGTGTTCAGTGTTCAGAGTTCAGAGTTTTCGTGGCATAAATTCACGCAGTACGCGTTCAATAATACTTTATGACTAACAAACTTTTGATTTATCTACAAAAGTTGAAGAAATAACTTGGTTGAGGATTTGGTTCGATCTTTGGAGAATCCTGCTGTAATATCGAAATCCTTCTGACTCTGGACATTCTTCCAGAGTGCAAATCGAGAGTGATATTGAGAACTAAATAATTGAGAACTAAACAACTATATACGTATGATTTTTGATGCATCGGGAGAATATCCGAACTGCATGAGGATCACCAACTGTGGAGTTTGCTGAGCAAGCTTTGTGTCTTCGGAGGAGAAGCTCAACGGCATGAACTCAAGCCAACTGCATCAGTGCAGATCGCACGAAAAGTACTGCACTCTGTTTTGAGTCGTCATTCCCAGAACTGCTTGTGAGGGCAGTTGCGGCAGAATTATGTCTGGAAGAATCAATACAAGGAGTGGAACAGGAAGGAGGTCATTTGATGACATCTCTGTGATTGCTCTGATAGGGAGGGACTACCCATGAAAACTTCATGGCTCTTCCTTCCCTTTTTCCCTTAATAGCCTGTTGCCAATGTTGCAAAATGTCACACGCATACAACCACGCTACGCCTGGCCCTTGTAGCAATACACGTCCACCCTCACAACCCTTCATCACTAGAGCTTCGTCTGAGATGAAATCACGCCGACAGTTTGTGCAATTAGAGCTGGGTAGCTTATCAGGATTGTTCACTGCTGTGGCTGCCACACTTGCGCCAAGGACGTCTTCATAGCCTGGTGGTACAATAACACTAATTCTCATTCACGAGGTCGGGCAGACCAAAGCGAGCTAAGAGCACGAAGACGAGCGAAGTAGTCACCCATTGCAAGAAGTCCTCTGGCTGCTTGACGTGTGGTTAATATCCGGTGCATTTGCTGTAACGTCTGTTGTCGTAGACTATCAGCCTGTCAAAACCATCAGGGCTGCCTCTGAGGAACACTTCGAAAGACTGGTAAAAGATAAAACAACCTGGTCTAAAACACCATTTCATTGCGAAGAGGAAAGGCACGATTTAAGCGAAATAAAATAATGTATCTACAATTCAAAGGCCAGTACTATTGCTCATCCAACACCCAACTTTCCAAAAAGACATACCTGACGAACGAAAGTTTCGAGTGACCCAAGTTTACCCATGGCCATAGCCATCTGTCCCATGTAGTTTGCTACGTTTGGGGATGAGCCAAGAGAACCAGCAGAGAGAGTATCAGCAAGTGACTGCTGAAGCGCTTCCATTCCTTGAGAAAGGGCATCTTCAGCCTGCTGGGAGGATTGCTGCAGATTGCAGATATTTAATAACTGCTGCTCTGTCAATGGCTCTATTTGTGGTATTAATATCTGCATTAAGAACAAAGACGGCACCTCCATCCACGTCAGTTACCACGAACAAACTCGTAACCCCGAGAATATGTACGATTACAGAAAATTTATGTAGAAAGTAATTCAAAACTTGTACACCATTCAAATGTCATCAGGAAATAGTACCTTCAATAATTCAGAGGGTCGAAAGCCACCCATCCACATAAAGCATCGCTCTGCAGGTGTTTTCCACATGCCGGACACAAGGTGGAATACATCAGCTTTTGCAGCAACAGCCTTGAGTCGAAAAATGTCATCATAATGTGCCATACCCCCGTCCACAAGTACTCGCAATTCAGTGTCGGCGACATGGGCTTGCAAAGCAGCACGAAGCTCACTCATCTGCCGGTGTTGCTCTTCCACCCACCTTGCGTACTCCATGTCAAAAGCTGCAGCTCCTGCTGTGGCAAATCTCTCCCTTGCTAAATCAGAAACCAAGTAGCCAAGGTCGAAGGGACCGAAACCCGACTAGAGTAATATGAGTTGTAAATAAAACTTTGCTTCATGAGCTGCCTACATAAATTCTTTAAAAAGTCCACTACCAAGGCAACAATACATGAAGGCAACCATGTAAGCAGAGCTGAGCATCGTTCCTATTTAAAAATGACTCAAATTTTGTAACGCTCTTGTTAGTGATTGGAAGAGGATTCCAAAGCATTCTATAATGTAATATTTAAATACTTTACGAATAAGTTGTGAATTTTCGAAAAGTGACCTATAGGTGTCCCAAAACGCCCCTAGGCTTAGCTATTCAGATAGTGTACATCCTCATAATTGATATCTACATTGCCACCAAGATTTTGTAGAGGTCATTTTTGGGTCAGGGTCCATTTTTGGTGTTGCCAACTTACACACGGGTGATAATTATTAGGAGTTCGTACGTCTACGAAAATTTTCCGAAAACCTGGGGAATTGAAATATCGGCAATATGTTAAGACGTACACATAAATACTTCTGATATTCCTGCTCCTTTTCAAACAGTTGCCTACTTTAGGAAAAGACGATATCAAAATACCTGAATTATTTGCGTTGGCTCCTCCAGCCCCCCCAGAATGAGCATTTTGATCGCCACTGTACGAGCCAGGTCCAAGATACAGACCCTGCTAAGAAAGTCACAAATCTTACGTACTCAGACTCCGAAGATCAATATTTGGTAAATATTTCATTGCCTGGCTAAATGCAGAGACCATTTACGCGCACTAGACAGAAAAACCCAAACGATGGCGAAGACTACATTATATAAGGCTAATAAATTGTACCAGAAGGCACAACGCCACTTATACGGAAATTGGATACTCCATAGAGACAGATGATCGGGGAAAATAAGATGCAGCTCTGACTGCATAAGAGATTCTGTGGCTATTCGAATGCAAAGCAGGCGAGTAATGAACTCTTTAAGAAAATCGTTAAGAACAGCGACGAAGTGATTAGGATACTGTAATTCTTGAGAAAAGTAGCTACAGACTTCGAAATAAGAGCGCACCAGCTGCTTCCCTCGCCATCGATGTGGAACAAAATTCTCAACATCTATTCTAACCTTACTACTGAAAACATTCACGAATCCACACCCTAGAGAGGTTGGCCAGTGCGGGACGTTTCGGCAAAATGTTGCAAATAGGTCAACCGTTTTCCTTTGATGGAACAGAGGGTCAATCGTTTTAAACGACTTTAAAAGTCTGCCCAGAAGAGTACTTATTTCTGGGCAGAAATACCCATTCAAGGCCATAAGTATAAACCATCATAAAGAAAAACAGGTAAAGAAGAAACCAGAATTTGGACAGGACAGCAATCAAAACGCCAACTGCTAATTGCGGTCTCATCGAACCTTCCAGTAGTAAGAGCTAGTAGTGGTCAAATCAAATTTTCTACAATTTATTTAATTTTCGGAGAATATATTTAAAAGAATCAAGTGAAAAAGAAAGTCGTGAAGAGACAAACCTGTTGCCGAGCTCTTTGAAGCTCTTGCTCAAGCTGATTCAATTTGATACGACTAGACTCCAATTGTTGTACATAGGCCTGAAATTAAAAAAGAAAAAGAATAAGTTTGTCACTCCCCAACTCGCTTCAAATGAGCGTCAAACAATATTAACAAGTCTGCAATGGACTGGTTTCCCAAACAAACCGCTCACCTTTTTCCTGAGCCTACTTTTTCGAGCTGCTTCACGATTTTGAGCTAGACGCCTGAGAGCCTGCAGCTCCAACACAAATTATTCAGAACTCAATCATGATTCCGCCAAAACAAAGCATTTGCACTAAGACACTACACTTACTATCTCAAAAAGCAGTAATTAGAAGTCGCACCTTTGAGTCCCCGTTCTTAGTTCCTGCTTCATGATCGTGATCCGACGTGTTAGAGCCTCCAGTCATTAGGTGATGTCCATCATCCAACTTTGGATCACCTTCCATGTCAGTGGAAGTATCCGTCCTAGGACTATTGTCCCCCATTTTGCTCTATTTCCTACACGCTTCCCCTTTAAAACCACCACTAGATCTCTACTTCAGCACACCTGACAGGGAAACAAACAACTTCTCACATTCAGTAACCTCCTCAAATAAATTGCACATACTATTCTAAACAACAATACTATTCCAAACTCTCCACACAAGTAAAATCCACCAGCCATTTGCTCTGTTTCCTAAGCTACTCCAACTACGTCCTCCTCAAAATCAATACCGGTATGGAGAAGATCTCCACGTCACTAAACAGCACTACCACAACCAAGAGGAGAAAGGAAAAAAAGAGACACTCCTCACATTCACTATCTAACACAAACAGGCATAAATTCCACAACCAAGATACCTACTATCCACTCCTCCAGGAATCAGAAACTCCAAAAATTTCATCCGCACTTGCACACCTTCCCCGTGGCAGAGGCGCACCATCACCATCACACCTCGTCACCATTCCAGCTCCATTCGCGCTCCATTCCCGCCCTTTGTCTCTCCCTTAGCCAACCAAACGAACCGAATCTCTCACACCTCACACAGACGTCACACTCCCACACCGTCGGGACCGCAACAAACAAAGGGGTGCCAAACCCTCGCCTCCGTGCACGCTCCCTTCCCTCCGTTCGATATTCTCTCCCAAGAACGAACGAAAAAATGACGACCACAAACTAAGTGAACGAGCTTCGACGAGCAGGCACCGAAAGCGGGAAGGGAAGTAGAAAAGGGTAAAGAAAAAAAAAGGAAAGGTCACTACTCCTGATGGAGCTTCGTCCAGCTCTCCGTCGTCGCTTCAGTTACTTACTGCCCGCCTTCTCTGCGCGGCTTAACTTAGCACCAAAGCGACTGACTGAGCCATGACTGCGAATGTGAATAATGCTCGCGTGTTCTCGTGTGCTGAGGAGTGATGCTGCTGCTGCTTCAAGCATGACGCCACAAAAGGGTTGCAAGTGATGAGCTAAGCTTTTGGTTCCATCGGACAGGAGAATGGCGCACCATCGCACCTGTCGGGCTGCAAACAGGGAAGATGACGATAGTCCCAGGGAAGCATCGCAATCTGACAGTCAAATGCGCTTCCGTTGACTGATTTTCTTCGTCCTGCCCGCTGCCCGCTGCCCGGGGGAGGGGATTGGCGAACCAGTGTAGGCAAGCCGATATTTTGCGGGCAGGGCGGAGGCGGGCAGGGGCGGGCAGGGGCGGGCAGCACCGGGGGTTCGAGAAGGGCCGGGGTGACGACTGGGATGAGGTGGGCGGGGTGAGCCCGTGGGTCGAGGTCGCCACGCGGTCGGCACTCATTGGACGTGCTGACGCATCGCTGAGGGGGCGGCGGAGATGGGGTGGGGACGTACCTACCTACTCGATCGCAGAACGATGAATGTCATCCATGTTTTCATCCTTTCCCAATCCCCGCCAATCGAGGACGTTCATCCGTTTTCGTTTCTCATCTAGGATGTTCATCCGTTTTCGTTTCTCATCTAGTACGTTCATCCGTTTTCGTTTCTCATCTAGTACGTTCATCCACTTTCGTGGGGGCTTGGCTTCCGTGAGCTTCTTTCCAGTACTATTGCTTTTTTCCCCATTATTGAAGGTAGTTTATGTTTTTAATAAACCAATGAGAGGAGAGAGAGCTCTCATGACTTGGCCTATTTGCTTCACATGGTGTGTTGGGCACTCCCCTTGACATGGACGCAACCATTATAATGAAGTTATATATTCTCCATCACTTAGGAAGCTTTTTGTTGTCATTATCAGAAGAAGTCAGTCCACCGTGGGTTGGGTCCCAATTTTGTTTTTTGGTCCTCAATTTTGTTTTTTGGGGTCCTCAATTTTGTTGTTGGGTCCCAATTTTTGTTTTGGGGGTCCCCAATTTGTTGTTGGGGATGACCATTCTTGTTTAGACTCGCACCCTTTTGGAGACGCCAACATGCGGTTGAAAATATCTCTCATGGAATGGCCGCCATGGCTGCTGCTTGTTTAGGGGTCAGCTCTTCTTCAAAAGGCAGGCCCTTCTTGAAGAAACAGCACATGAATTGCATGTGGTCAAAGTGTGCTTCGCCTACTACATTGTTTTCTCCCATTGGTGAGGGTGCAAAATTAGTGTCGGAGTCTCAAAAAAAATTGCAAAAAATAATTGTAAACAATAATATTTCAGCTTGCAGTGAATCTAAAAAAAATTGCAAAAAATAATACTAAACAATAATATTTCAGCTTGCAACGAATTGCAAATGTATTGCAAGTGGTCTCATTTGGGTGAATTAGTGCCACACACGTAATGTGGTATCTAAGGTAGGAGCATCCATAACCATTGCTATACCCATAACCGTCACTTCTAAAATCTTGGGGAATGAATAGACGTGATTATAAGGATGTACTACATCTAAACATGAGCCCATGGTGTTGGTATCAGGTGCACATATAGTTGGCTCTTTAAAAATTCACAACTTATTTGCACAATATCCAAATAATACACTTGAAAGTGCATAAAGATTCTTTTTCTCTTGCTAGTAGGGTCCAATAATTTTTTAGATGTTTATCATGTCCAAAATCCTTAAATTGACGGTTATGGGTGCTCCTACCTTAATAGATGACTAAATAACTCCAAAATTAACTTTCATGTGAATCAAGCCATTTTCCTTAAAATGTTGTAGTTTTTGTAAATGTGCTATATAACATTGGGTTTACTTATGTGTTGTTTTATTTATTTGGCACTTGATTTTTTGATGGTATAAACTATACCATTAAAAGACACTTTGACACTATATTAAAATGCACCAAATAAGTTCAATAAAATCCCCATTGTGTTCTAAAATCTGACTTCCTATTCATATGTACAATATGTTTGGGTATGAGATTGTATTCAATACAATAAAGTAGTCAATTAAACCCTAAAGTCTTAAGGTCTTTTTCCATCAAAAAACACTCAAAACTGTCATTTCTATAGCAAAGAATAAAAAAAATTTAATGTTGTATTTGCATATTTAATTGTAGGATCTTGTACTAGACTAGTGTAAGAATGTGTGAAAGAAATTTCAAAACTTTGTTCATATAGATTGAAAGATATTTGCATTTAAAGTGAACGAAACAAGGTTTTTTGCACCTTACCCAACTACATTTTGGAGCTTTGAATCCTCTTAATTTAAAATTTTTGCTTTATTGATTTTGAATTTTAAATTTTATATGACAAAGAATTAAGTTGAGATTCTAGGATATTCTTTTTAATTTATTTTTCATTCATTAAAAAATTATTAGGTAGAAATAGGTTCAAAATTGAAGGGAAAACTAAACTGCTAATAGCTATAAGATGGAATTGAAACACACTAATTTCAATAGTGAGATTTTTCTAACAAAAGATCTTAACCCTTTCAAACTTTTTGTTCTGAAAAATTCTAAGAATTGAGTTCAAATTTGAATACTGCAAGTTCTTTTTTCAAAAAAATGTTCTAATTGCCCCCCAGATAAGATTGTTCATAAATTTTTCACAACAAATCCAAATAGAATGAATCAAAGCTTCCCATGTAGATAAAAATATAATTTTTTTTTAAAATTTAAAAATTTTGAGGATTTTTTCTGCATGTTGAACTAGAATTTGGGCTTTTGTACCATAACTTTTGCTACCGAGCACCAATGAATTGAAATAAAAATTATATTTTTGAAAAGCTAATGTATTTTTCTACCTTTACAAAAAAATTCAGAAAACTATGACAAATATTAAGATCTTAGGAGCTTGCCCAAAATCCATTTTGTCTTTGGGGGTTAAACAATATTACAATACATAAAACAAATATACAATAGAAAATGCATGGCTAGAAAGGATCATGTCTCAAAAGCTAAAAAAATTGTCCACTACAAGAGAAAAGGGTGTTTTAAGTGAGTTTTTAAGTATAATCCTAAACTTATGATTATAAGTAATGACCTTTAAGGAGATTTTCAAAAAATAATAATTAAAAATACATGCAATTTTAGTAAAATCTTCCGGAAAATCTCCTAAAAGGTCATTATTTATAATCTTATGTTTAGAACTATGCTTCAAAACTCAATTAAAACACCCCTTTTTCTTATAATGGTCACATAATTATTCAAAGTGAATAATGTTGTAATTTGAGTATAGCAAGGATTGCCTACTAAAATGCCATCCAAATGAAAGATGTTAATTTTTTAATTGTTAATGTAGTGGTGTCACACTTAGTACTTATTTTGCAATTTTTCCTAATACACTTTTTGACACTTTCCTAACATTTTTTTTGGCATGGTACAATATTGCATGTTCTTCCTACACTTTGCGGGGGTTGTGGATTAACATTAAGAAATTGTGTTTTGCCTTATTTTCTTGCCATGTTAGTAGTACACTGAAGTTCTATAAATTCATGTGTGACACTAATAAAACAAAGTGTTTTCAAACCCTCTAAATGACTAGTGTACATTTTGAGCAAAAATTGACAAAAATTATCATAGTTTAGGTCAAAAATTTTAATAAAATGAAAAAAAAATTAATCATACAAATTTATAATGGAGTACAATAAGAATATGCAAGAAAAAAATTATTTAGATTACATAGATTATAAGATTATAGAGCTTGAAGTTAGAAGATTTTTTAGTGGGGGACCTTGTCCAACAAGGTTTACTAGAATTTATCTCCTTTGGGAATGAGATTTTTCTACAACATGTAGTTTTATTGTTTATTGCAATGACCTATATCACATTAGTTACATAAGTATTTCTCAAATTTTAAGACTAGAAAGTAAGTTTTGCCTACGTTACCCAAAGTGCCAAGAACCCAATTAGAAAATACATTGTAATGGCTCAAAGGGGATACATATCCACACATGGGGGCAAAATATTAGAAATATTCATCAAAAATCGACTTTTATTACAAGAACCTACCAAAAGGAGTTGGCTTTATAATACTTTTTGAATAGTTCTAAGGGACTTATTTGAAGGCCATATTCAAATAGTATCGGATTATGGATTTCTTTCTACCACCAATGAATAAATAATTTTCTATTATATTTTCTGAGCACATCTTTTTCAAAATCCATAAAAAAAAATTCAAAAAATTACAAGTGATTTTTTCTCAAGGACAATTTTTTTTAAATTAATTTTTTTTCCTCTACTTAGATCCTCACATTAAATTAGGCTATTTGTATGTTTGTTTGTTTGTATGTTTGTTTGTTTGTTTGTTTTGTTTGTTACTTTGAAATCTCCCAAACCATGCATCTCCTAGTTCATCCATCAGAAAGCCCTCTACAAGGAAGAATGCACAGACTTTGTTTCATGGCATTTGAACCTACAGGATGAAAGTTATATTTTTTTGAGGGTTTTTTTTTGTTAGAAAAAAATCAAAAAACCACTTTAACTTTTATCTTGCACACACATGTGGCAACGACACAGGGCACACTAGTCTATATCAAAGCAACACAATTCAATTATCTCGGATGAGTCTTCCACACGACAAAGCGAATCCCATTGTCATACAACAAACTGGATCCTATTGTTGTACAGTACAACAAACTGGATCCCCGCATTGTCATAAGGTGGTGGGTACACCCCAAATCGCACCATGCCTAAAACCGCCATCCATCACCACTTTGGGTACATCTCCAAAGTCAATATGTACGTATGCTGAAGAAACGGTTTCCAAACCTCTACCAAAAAGAAACTGCATCAGGTAATCCAATTCCTGAGCGGGTACTGAAAATCAATCCATCAATCTGATAAGGTCTGATTCAGTGTCCTCAGCCTGCAGGGCCACAGTACAATGGGAGGCGCCTAAAATCTACGTTTTCTTTTTAAATCTACATTTTTTCTGAAGTTTGAAATCTATTAGGGTAGGGATAATAAATATCTTGAATTTGGAAGGAATTTTTTTCATTTTTTTCATTTATATGGGGGTAGCACAGAACTTTAGTGGATGAATCTATTCTCATTCATGGATAGGTGGTCCACTCATGTATTCATCCAAAATGTATACATTCATCCCAAAAAAGAATACCATTTTAAGATTTTGTAGCAATCAAACAATTTCATCTAGACATTAGATAAAGGAGGAAAAAATAACCAAATATTCCCTGAAAATGAAAACTTATATTGGACGAGATCTACATTCAAGATTCGCATGGATGAATGGATGGATGGATGGATGGATGGATGAATGAGTGTGTTTCAATTTAATCTTAGATGAGTTATTGGCAAAAAAAAATGGCATGGCTAAGACATCAACAACATAGATAATGGATTTTCTAATTGGGGGAGGGGGGGTGTAACGTGTTGCCAATTTTGTCCAAGCTAAGGCAGTTGGCATTTCCTAAATTTTTTTTAATAGTATAATAGATAATCAAAATGAATTAAATATAGTTAAAAATGTTACAAATAGGTATTTTCATCTTATATTTAACCCTACAGTTCCAAGGCATTTTTTTCATGAAAACCACTTAAAATTGTCATTTTTATAGCAAAGAGAAAAATTAATTAATTATTTTTTCATATTTAACTATGAGACCTTGCACTAGACTAGTATAAGAATGTGTGGAAGAAATTTCTACAACTTTAACTATGTAGATTGCAAGACATTTGCATTTAAAGTGAAGAAAATAGATTCTTGGTATCTTGTGTGACTAGATTATTAGACTTTGAATTTTCTTAGCTTAAATTTTTTGTACTTATTGATAATAAATTAAAAAACATTACTTTTTCTTGAAGAATTGAACTGAAAGTCTAGGAACTTGATTTTCATTCTTTAAGAAGTTGTTAAGTAGGTACAAGATTGATGGAAAATCTAAATCTTTAATACTCACTTTTAAGATGAAATAGAAATACACTAATTCCAACTATGAAAATTGTACCAAGAAGCATACTAAACCTTGTGGAACTTTTTCTTAACATTATAAAAATTGAGTTACAAATCAAATTCAACTTTGTCTCTTGTATGAATAATAGGACTTTAGGGGTTAATTATCACATGAGAGATATGTCCATAATGTTGTATATGTTTTTGGATTTCTATTCTTAGGATCCCATATCATAAGGTATAATTCTTCCCATGATATATGGGTTGTAAGCTCCATTTAACTTTTAAAACCTTAATGTAGATTTAAAGCCTATATTCTCTACATTTCCCACCATTTATTATTCAAGGCTTCAATGACTAAGATTATTGGCCAAGATCAACACCTCTTATAAGGTGCTTCAACAATAATTTTTATTAGCTTTGGACTAAAGGAGAGGAGGCTTTGCATCAATAAAAGCCCCCCTTTGGAAGTTTGAGTAACAAAGCCTCTCATTGTATAATCGTTGGTTATTTGAGGCATCTCAAATTTGGAGGGAGCAATAGGACCCCTCAAAACTAGTGAAATTTTTGTTAGAAAATAATAGCCCAAATCTAATTTGATTATTAAAATGGCTCCCATTATACTACCCAAAATGAAAAGAAAAAGTGGATGAAATTGCTAAAATTATCTCTAGGAAATACGAGACTTGCCAATATTTTGATGAAGTTTATTTTAAAAATAATAATATTGTAGATGAGTCGAAGATGAATGATCAAAATTAAACAATTCGTCTAATTTGTTTGCATTGTTTGTGTATCACACTTACATCAAGAATACAATAAAAATCCACTACTTAGAATACATACCATTGTATAACCAAGCCACGGTCCTCTCCATCTTCATGCTCAGAAGGTATTATGCTTTGCTAGATTGATCTGTATGAAGGAAATACTTGTTAGTTCAAAGATTGGAGTTAGTTGCAAAGTCTTGTAAAGCAATATTGTTCATTGTAGGAGGGCCTTTTTCAAGGATGTAAGAGGAGCCTTGCCTCATTGGTAAACAATGTCATGGGTCAATCCCACAAATTTGCACTTGCACTACTCGCATAACATTGGTCATTTGTCCTTGCATTTCTAATGAAATGATTCTAGTGGTTTCCATAAACATTTCTAAGAAATCAAACAAAATCATAAAGAGTCAAAAGTAAATTAAAGGCTTGTTACACCCAAAAACTTTGGATTGAAGTCCAAAGAAATGAACTATTTTGATTGGGTCTTTGCTTTGGATCCATAACTATCTTCCAATCAAAACAATGCATTTTGGGGGATTCCAATCTAAATTCTTTTGGTGTAAATAGGTCCTAAGTTATTGCTACTCTAGACTTGCATCAAAGATTCCAATGGTTGCAACACCTTAGGCACTAAAACTAAAATTGTACAAATAAGCATTGATAATTCAAAAAGGTTTCTATTTTCTACATTGAAAACCTTTTTGTAGGATCTTGTTGGTAGTCAAAAGAGAATTCTAGATTTTCTAAAAATGCATTTTTAGAACTCACATTGTATGAATCAACTACAAATATTTAAAGGGTTGAAAAGAGACATTAGACTCTTATGTATAGTGGGAATACATTTTAGGCAAGAGTCTATACTAGAACATTTTGGAAAGTGGTTGAAATTAGGTGGAGTTGCTTTATTACCTTACCTTCCTTTAGCCTTCAACTAATGATCTAGCCTTAAGCTTATGATTTAACCATAAGTTATATGAAGTATTTTGCTTTGTAGGATGCTAAACTTGTCTCACAAAGTGGGACAAGCAGTGAAAACGCAAGTTTTCCAGGGTAAAAATAAAATTTGGTTTCCTATTTTGTGCCATGCTTAGGATATGTTCTTGACCTCTCCTATCTAATTTGGGGTCTTTGATTGCAAATATGAATTCAAAATCTACAATTTTTTTTATGTATGAAAAATTAAAAAATTTCACACTTGGCATTTGGTAAGAGCGTTTCTAAAATTGTAATACCTTCGACAAAGATGGAATGGAGCAAGTTCAATGAAAACATTAGTTTTGAGTTCGTTTGGCATTGGTTTGTCAAGATTAGGGTCATTATAAGTTATGAATCATTCAGACCTAGAGCATAGTCTTCATAGAGGCTACCATTTCATCTTCAAAGTCTTCATACACAAAATTCATTCACATTATGTAGAATAAAGTAAGCTTCAATAAGTTAAGGGAAGCTTAGATTACAATTCCTTCATGAAATCTTAACCTTCCTAGATAGTGATTTTTTATTTCATTGTTTTTATTAGGTAATTGAAGGCACAAAGCAATGTAAGATAAATACACCTAAGTTCAAATGCTTTCTAAAACCAACCACTCTAGAATCTTGCCTAAAATATACTCCCGCTATTCATGGGAGTTTAGTGTTGGTTTTAGATATACTTCTATTCAACACTTTGAAAATCTGTAGTTTATTCATGACGAGTGAGTCCAAAAAATGCATTTGAAGAGAATCTAAAATCCCCTTTTTACTACCAATAAGATCCCACAAAAAGTCTTTCAATCTATAAAAATAGGAACAATGTTGAATTGCTTATTTGTGTAATTTTAGGTGTAGTTCCCTTAAATCCACTCTCATGGTTGAAATATGGAAAACATGAATGAAAACACATATATTGATTATTCATCCAAGAGTGTGTAAAGCCGTCCGTAATTATAGAGCAATATTGTCTATAGATTATGTAGCAATTAAGTGATTTCATTCACTAACAACCATTAGGAGAATATATCATTCAATATTTCCTTCCAAAAATTATATTGCTTTTAAACAATAAATTGCTCTATTAAAAACATCACAAACTCATAGATCATTATTGTCCAAATTCTCAAGGCTTTAGGATGAAATTATGGTATCTTAATCCCTAAAAGTCCTAGTGTCCCTACATGGGACAAAATGGATTTTGGGCAAGTTCCTAGATAAGCTCAATTTTAGGTGAAATTTTTTATAACTTTCTTTTAAAGATAGAAATATTTATTAGCTTTGTAGAATTATAAATTTTAATTTTTAATGGTGCCCCCAAACAAAAAATTACACCACAATAAGTCCAAATTTCAATGTGGTAGACAACAATAGAAATCCACAAAAACTTGAAATTAAAATTTTATAAATTTGTTTTCATTGGTTTTATTTTTTTCTTTATGAAAAAATTTTATTCATTCCATGTGAATTTGTGATTATGTGAAAGTTATGGAGCATCTTGTTTTGTGAACAATTAGAGCATTTTCTTGAAAAACTAATGCATAAGACTCATTTTTTAGTTCAATTTTCACATTCTTTTCAAAACAAAAAGTTCAATATAGTTAACTTTGATTGTTAGAATTTTTTACCATCCAAATTAATGTGTTCTAATTCCATCTTAAAGCTATTAATAGTCTAGTTTTATCCTTTATTTTGTACTTCCTTCTATTTAATTATTTTTTAAAGAATAAAAATTATGTGGTTGTTTTTAGATTTTTTTCCTGAACCCTAAATTCAATTTCTCATGATAAAAAAATAGAAATTCAAAATATGTAGTGCAAAAATTTCAAATTATGAGGATTCAAATTCTCCTAAACTAATTTCATGGTGGAAAAAAACATATTTCACCAAGGTTGCTAGCATGTAAGCCTAGGTTCTTGAACCCATGAGCCTAGAAGCTTAGACTCCTATATTATCCATGTTTATAGGATATTTATATATTATATAGGTACTTATGGTATAAGCACCTTCCATGGTTATAGGGTACTCATGTTAGAGGTGTTTATATTATAGGCACCTATTGACACATAGGTTCAAAGCTCGTAGGCTTGTATTTCTAAGCTCACATACTAATTTTGTTGTTGTATTTTACTTTGAATGGTTTTATCTTGTTATCTATGTGGTCAAAGTTTTTGAAAATTTTTCTACAACATTCTCAAATTATTTGTAGTTTATTGCAAAATCCTATGAATAGATATGCAAAAAAATTGTCATTTTAAATTTTTTAGTTCTTTGCATTGGAAATGACAATTTTGAGTAATTTTTGACAATACAAAAGACTTTTGTATCACTAAAGCAAAATAAGTATTTTATGACTGCAGAATATGATTGTAATTAGTCGTAATATTGGAAAATGTGATTGAGGCAAAAATCACTATAGATGACTCAAAATATAACTTGGGTTTAGTCAACACTGACTAGTCACATTTTCAGTCATTTGGTTTTTGGTATAATTTCTTGTATTTTGCCTACGTGGCATACATGTTGACCCCCTTTACAATTTGAATTTTTTTAATGGTGCTCGGACAAGGAAAAAAACCAACGTGGCATGTAACTAAGTGCAATAATATTTTTTGTTGATGTGGAATATGACTATAATGAGTCATATTTTGGCTGACGTGGAATATGACTACAATGAGACACATTTTGACTAATATGGTATATGACTCTCTATAGTCATATTTTTTACTGACGTGGAATATGACTATGGTGAGTCATATCTTTTGTTGATGTGTAATATGACAATTGTGGGTCATATTTTTTATTGATGTTGAATGTGACTCTTATGAGTCATAATTTTGTTGATTTGGTATACGACTTGTGTAAGTGATAATTTTTTTTGATGTGTAATGTAACTTTTGTAAGTGATATTTTTGGTTGATGTAAAATATGACTATTGTGAGTCATATTTTGGTTGATATAACAATTTAATTGAATGTTATTGGTAATTTTGTAATTGAATGTAATCATATAGTCATACATCAATATGGTTTAGCTACTAAATAAAATAATTCATGCAATTAAAAATGAGTATATAAGATTTACAAGATGTACAAGAAGCAGTCATATTGAAAAAGGAAAATGCAAAAAAAAATATGTAAATCTTTTCAAAGACATTTATTAGTCACTAATACAAAACATAGTTGAAATATTACAATGACTCATTCTATGATTGAATATTCACACATGCTTGTAAGGTTCATATTACTTACAATAATGTGAAGCCGTTGATTCTATTGTATTGAAAATAGCCTTCAAGGACTTTGCTCCAACTTTTAGTGTCTACATACACAATCAAGAAGGTCAATTTTAGTGAATGAATAATAAAGGATAATCTTCAAAGGTTTATGGTAACACAAATATGTAGCACAAGTTGAAGGTGAAAAAAAGCCAAAACAACTATGTCTTTAGAAATTACAAGAAATAAAAGAGAATAATAATGGAGATAAAAAAAATAAAAAGCATAAGGTGGCAAGTGCTAAAAGGTAGCAATAAATAAGAACTAAGATGTAACAAAAGGCAACAAGTAAAAGACAACAAGAAACAAGAATAATATGAATTCAGGTGCAATAAGAAGAAAAAAGAAGTAAGAATTAAAAAAAACAATAATAGACAAGATTTAAAAGACAATGATAGGCAAAAATTTAAGATGCAACTAAAGGCAACAACTAATAAGCAACAATTAAAAGACAACAACTAAGAAAGAACAACAAAGAAGCAACAACTAAGAGACTCACAACAACTAAGAGATAACAACTAAGAAGCAATAACTAAGAGACAAAAACTAAGAAGCAACAACCAAGAGACAAAAAATAAGAAACAACAATCAAGAGACAATAATAAAAAGAGAAGAAAAAAGAAAAAAGAAGAAGCAACAAGAGACAAGAGGTAAGAGTTAGAAAGAAACAAATGACAAGAAAGAGAACGCAAATGAAGTGGTGGCTAGGGTTTCAATACCTTAAAAAAGTGGAAGCTAGGGTTTTAAAACCCTAAAAATGGCGGCTAGGATTGCAAAATTCTAAAAAAGTGATGGGTAGGATTTCAAAATCCTCCAAAAGTAGTAGCCTTTGATTTCAAAATTTTGAACAATAATATTCTTATATTTTTAAAAATTGCCCAAATTTTTAGGGACTGTCCAAAAAGAAAAAAAATGAAACTTCTATAAAAATGTGACTATAAAATATGACTACACATGTAAAAATATGATTGATACATATGACTAAGCGTTCCCAAAATGTATTTCCTATAAAATACTTTGACATTCCCAAGAAGTATACATAAATGCCCATCAAATACAAAGGCAAAATATGACTAACAGTCATATTTGCAGTCATATTTTTCTCAAAGTTTTGGCAATCCAAAATGTGACTACAAGTAGTTGCTAGTCATCCCTAGTCATATTTTCCTAGTTATAAAATGCGCGTTTTGTTTTAGTGTATTTTAGAGATTAATCTTACTATGAAAAGCTTTATTTTGTTGTAAAAAAATTAATTCTCTTAGTATTATTTTCAACAATAGACAAGTGTAATATGGAATCTCAAATAACTATAGAAAATATATCCAAAGCGACTCTACTTAATTGTGTCTCTTATCTATGTTTGTCTAAAATTTTGAGGGATAAGATGTTATGAATAATGTAGGTAGGTGACATAATTCTGTAAGGGACAAAAAAATCAAGATAATTTAATAATTGGAACCATGCTTAGATGCTTATATGATCAATCATGGTTGGAGAGTTAGTGTATCCAAAGTTAGATGAATTCAATATGAACTTGAACATTTGTATCTCTTGTTCTATGTCTCCTATATTTTAATTTCTAAAGTTTGAGAACTTCCATATTAATTCAATTTTTTCAAAATTTGGAATGTATTCCATTGAATATAAAATCTATTTACTTTAAGAAGGTAAAATGAAAATGGTTTCATCAAGGTACATTTTAAAGTTAGAGTTAAAAAATTCATAGTATATTCATACAATTTTAGAAACTTACAATTTTTTTAAATTTCTAATTCATGATTTTGAATTGCCAACGTATTCAAGATAATTTCATGTGTTGATTTCCAATCATATTATGTGGAATTGCTTAAGTGGATGATACTAGGCACTTCCACCTTAAACTTAAAACAATGATCTTGTCATGATGTAAATCACTTGTTCTTTAATTGTATGAATTTTTTCTTAAGAAAATCCTCAAACACTCATTGGACGTCAAACTATTGTGCAAGACCTTCCCTTATCACACAAAATTCCAACATTAACATCTACACTTTTGTTTTCACCTTAAAAGGATTGCTGGTCACTTTAGAAATCATCATTTTTGTATTCCTTGTGATTGAATTTCCAAAATGAACATCTACACTTTTGTCTTACATAGATGTACGTATTCTTTGTCATCCATCAAACATTTGAACACTCATTTAGTTTCCACAAAGACATAACAAAGTTACATAAAAGGATTCTCTATCATATATCCATCATCCACTTTTCAACTTTCGCATCTTTGCAAGGTTATTTGAAGGTCCTACTCAAACTTCCTCACATGTTTCTTTAATTTATCAATGCAAAGCCCTAGCATCCTCCCCGTAGCCAACAAACTATGACAACTCTCATTTTTTCCAACATGATTCTAAAAAGAGATCTAAGTTCTTTATCTTGGAATTTTCTTCCACAATGGATGATGGAGTTGCTTGGGATTTCAATTGTACAAGTACCTAACCCTTGAAGGGACTAAAAGCCCTTTGTAGCCATATAGAATATTCTACATTTGGTGGTATTCAATTAGAAAAACATTGACCAAGTAAATTAATGATCATGATAGTACGTAAATAACAATGCATCACAAGTCACATATCAAACCCAAATTGAAGAGTTATAAGGCTAAACACGGGTCATATATAGGGACTTTCAAGGGTTAATTAGGCCTAGGTAGGGCCAAGGACAAAGAGCAGTAAACACAAACATCATTAATCTGTAGATGTACTCACAAAGAATGAGGAAAGAGTGATAAAGAATTCTTCAGACTTCAAGTAAAGAAGAATGAATGATTAGTAAAGTAAGGTAGTGTGCTATAAAAATGGATCTTATATTTAACTAATTCTGGACTTTTTTGCAAATTATGGACAATTAAGGTATCGGCTGGCAGTCGATACATTTGTACATTTTGAATTCAAAATGTACCCCATGTATACATTTTCATCATGTTTTGGCACATGCATATGTTATTTATGGACTTGCCAATTTCCATAATTAGTTAAATTTAAGTTATGGACCCTTTCCTTCAAATGGACCCTAGCTTTGGGAGAGAATGGAGATGAGGTGATCCTTGAATAGACCACTTTAGCAATTGAATGCATCTAGGTAAAATTTATTTTTCTATTGCAAGAGCCAATCATAGTCTTTGATTTCTGCACATCTCTTCACAAGTTGCAACTGGACGGATTTGGGGAGACCTACAGTCACAAATACGTACCTATGTCCTTAATCTTTGAAAATTTATAAGTAATTCAAAAATGCTTGAAAAAAGACAAAACCACTTGTGTTAGGTTCCATGTCTATTTTTCTTTCTCTAAAAAATGACATAAAAATACTTTTGTCCACGAAAACCTATGAAAAAGGAGACCTTAAATGATTGTTCTTAGAGTGTACTACCTTAATTCAGGGCGTTGGATTACAACCATCAAAAGTCAATATAACGTTATCAATAACTTACAAACATCATTTAGTCAAGTACTCAGTACTCTTTAGTCCTTTTATCCTCACCTACAGGTGCTTACAGTGACACATATTTAACTTAACAGCATCCTAAATTTCTGTCCAGGTTTTGTTCAATGTTTTTTTTGGGTTTTTTCTAAACAAAAGTTTTGTTCAATGTTGGTCTTGTTTTATTTTCTTTGAAACAAAAGTTTCGTTCAATGTTCAAAGCCACAAAGTTGTGGAAAATTGGGACACAATAAGGTAGAACTACCCATTACCACCATTTACCCAATTCCCCCACCTACAGGTTTCTCCCATTTCCGTCACTGGCCCATCTTATTACCATAATCTTACTCATCCATGATCATGATGGCAATGCACTGGGGAGCGGACACATCAGCCCGCACTTCAACAATGGTTTGGTCATGCTTTACCAAGGGTCTACTCACAGTTTTACATTTCAGCTTTGAAAAATCACAAAAAATTCAATTCTTGTCAGAATGTCTTCATTCCTTTTGCAATCGACTTCTCTCAAACAATTCAATCTCTGAAAAATATGAGAGCTCATAAATAGCTTCTCCAAAGTACCTAGATAGCAAATCTGTATGGTAATGGGTAGTTCTACCTTAGTTACAAACTGTACTCTATTTTGTACTCTGTACTTCTTTGGACTTTCAAGTGATAATTGAGTGCTTAAGGTTAGTGAGACCTTGAATTCATCACAAACAAAGTGACTCCGGTAAGATTGTCTTGCAATGAATGTTTTTACAATTTTTTAAGACAATGCTTCACACAGACATAAAGACTAATGATTTTCAAAGTTACCTTGTTGTCCTTTAAGGGTTAATCCTTAAAAGATGAACTAGCGACCGTGGAAATCATCGCTTTGGTTACTATGTGAATCATTCACTTACAAAATTGCAAAAGCACTCATTGGAAGTCAAACTATTATAGAAGACCTCTCCCTTTGACAACAAAATTTGGAGGATGAGTAGTTGCACATTTGTCCTGTTAGAAGGATTCTATGTCATCTATCGGATGCCAAAAGTGCTTGTCAACATTTGAGGATTAAATAACATATTTCATTGAGATTAGTGTGGTCATTTAGTTTGACTAAATATTTGTTAGTCAACTTTTTGAGTTTTTAGAACTTTGAGCACTAAAAAGCTACAGTTTTGTACAAGTGCTCTAAAACATACTTGATTACAAGCCGTATTAACCCATATGACTATAAGAGTTTATTAGGAGTAATATTACTAAGGTTGGAGGTCTATAAAGCATCTATTTGAGAGCTACAAATTAATTTGGGGAGATTAAACTTTTTGAAATATTTTTTTAGTAAACTTTACTTGAAAGACAAATGGAAATGGCATCTAACCAAAGTCATTATATATTTTTTGGAGCTTGATGGGATTAGTTATGAATTTTTGAAGTTGAAACACAATGGTCACTAAAAGTTTTCACCTCCTACAATGTACACTATTTGTTCTATATTGCTTGTGCAATGAGAAAGCAATATATACAAATAGTGTACATTTCAAAAGGCAAAGCCCAAGCACTTTACAAACCTCCTATATTTACAAGTTTCTATTCAAAACATTTTGGTCAACTAAACAATACAGTCCAAAGACTCATACAAGGAAAAATGTAGTGATATAGTGAAATTTGTTAAATTGTTTCAAAGTGCAAAAAATGTGATTTTTAGAAACCTAGACCTATAAAAATTAAGACTTTTCAACATCTAGAACTCTAGAATCTAGAACTAATAAAAATATGAGTCTTAGTATGAAGTTTCAATTATATAATCCAAATCTTAAGATGACAATTTTAATAAAGTCTACCACATCATAAATATAGGAAATTTCATTAAAATGGCATATTCCATATACCATTTTCAAACCACCTAGTCTACACTATAAAAATACCATTTAGGAATGGTATAGATTTCAAACTAGCTGATCTAAACCATAAAGGTGACATCTAAGACAAGTATAGATTTCAAACATCTAGGATAAGTGTACATTTCAAATTGCCACATAAATACGAATTTTTAAAATTGTACATATTTAAGACTTGGGACCTAAGATTAATTTTACTATCAAGAATTCCTTGGTTGCAATGAAACGCATTTCCTGGTGATTTGAGGAGCGTTTCAAATGGCTCCATGCTACAAAGTTACCATCTCTTGCATCAAGTGGCTAATGAGTAAAGAATACTAGTACGCAAGCAGTGAATCCACTTCAACGGATCACTGTGTCCTACTTAGCACATTTAATTGAAACAGCCCCCCGGAAATTCAGAGAACAAGTTTCTGAAAATGATGCTTGGATCAAATCAATTCAGTATCTGAATCGGGGGTGGTGATCAGGCCTCCTGTCGGTTTCAAAGTGTGTCAATCCATTGGGTGGCTCTGAATTGCAACAACTTGCAATGTCAGAATCGATTTAGCAGTTTCACTTGACTCTAAAACTAAGAAAGTCTTATGAGTCCAGAGCCAGGACCAAAAAGCTTACAGCATGCAACCTATCTGAAACTGACATCTTGAGATTGCTGTGTCTATTCAGAGCCATGTGAAGATGGAAATGCAATACCAGAAATGTAATCCAACCCCCTCCAAGATGCTAGCATGTACCTCATGAGAAAATCCTTCGCTGTGAATTGAGCAGGAGCAACGCTGGCCCAAGACCAGAGTAAATGAAGCGTACGTTCGGGATAATTCAACTATCTAGGAACTACAAAAGCGAGGTGAAATGAACAATTCCCAGAAAAGGAACGGCTCGCAAATTAATCTTGCAATCAATTGATATCTGCACAAATTTACAACTTTTCAGATTGACGAATTCAATCGCAAACAATAATTTGTTGTAAGGACCTGCCAAACAAGCAAGAATTTAGGAGGACATCAATTTCTCATACACTATCTGGGCAGCTGCCAAGTCCCCCACCGTGCAACCCACACTTTTGAACAAAGTAATTTCGTTATCACAGCTTCTCAGTCCCTGCACCAAGTCGGGACCAAATCCCTGCACCAACTCGGCAAGGGTTCCAGCTACATGTTCCAGCGGAACCACCTTCTGCTCCAGAGGTTGCACAAGATCCCCAGAACATTCAACAGCATGAAACGTATCAACCACGATCCTGCATCTTCGAATGCACTCATCGTCGCATTCTCTCATGGAAGGTGCGAAGGATCCCACCAGGTCCAAGTGAGAACCTGCAGTCAACCATTCTCCACACACCAGAGGCTCACAGGAGAGCGTTGCACAGGAGATGACATCGCCTGCTCGAACTGCCGCCTCTAAATCGGTGACAGCCTCTATGAACCTTCCTGTCAAGAGCGGAGAAGCTTTCAGGTGTTCCACAAGTTTTAGAGCTCGGGTATGCGTGCGGTTCCAGACGAGCACCTTCTCCAGAGATGGACGGATTGTAAGATGCGCTTGGATGAGGTGTGGAGCTAAGGCGCCTGCGCCAACCATGACCATCACTTTGGAGTCCTTTCGGGCCAAGTAATCTGCTGCCAGAGCTGAAGTGCATGCCGTTCTCCAGAGAATGAGCTCCGTGCCATCCATCACCGCCAACTGCTTTCCTGTTGCCTCAACAGAGCACAACCTGAACTGCATCAGAATTGCGTAAAATCTGGGCGAGTTGGTCTCACAGAGGACCCAAAGGAGGGTTTCTTTTCGTAGACCTGATGCTATGAAGATCACTGATCCGAGCCATGATCCTGACTTCAAGGCAATCTTTGAAGACCCTCATAAATCACAAATCCAACAACTTTGGTCACTACTTTGTTTAGGATCTACCGGTAACAAATTTTCTAAAAAAGAGGGCCCCTTACTCCCTTACAGGTTGATCTAAATGAACTTTGGCTTTTATAAATACGTTAAGCCACTAGGGTCTTCAATACGTTGCATAAGACTTCGTTGACTCCGATATCTATAGAAAATGTCTGCACCACGGGTCCTCAATGTTACTCACGTCGTTAGGCAGAGGTGCCTGATTGACACACGCACCTAAACGCAACACACTAAAATGCTATTCCAATGAAAACATATTACACTGAGATTGAAATGTAAACATACGAACAAAAAGAACTTGTGAAAATTTAGGTTAATTACTAAAAAAAAGCTTTGGAATCCTTATAATTATTGCATAAATTATCCAAGAGTACACTCTTCAGCATATTGGAATCTATAAATTCTGTAGTGCATTGTATTCTAACAAAACTGCATAAAATTCGACCGTTGTGATAAACAGCAACTCTGATCAGCACATAAAGTTTCGCTCGAGCAGGTAACTTAAAACTGGCCAGACGTGAAGCATTTCCCGTCCTCCAAAACGACCTACATGCAGATTCCTTTGCTCATACATAGTTTAAGCATAACAATGAGAGCATGTTCAGAAGTGGTACTCTTCTAATTATACATTTAGAATATGGTTGGATTCAATATAAGATTTGGATTCAACACCTAAATCTTAAAAAATTGAAAACCAAAATTGGCTACGGTGAAGCCAGACACCAAATAGCACAAGCAGCAAGGATTACCTGTTTCAAAAGACGACAGCACGTACGTGCCCGCAACAGCCGGCAAACTCTTGGCACTATTTTCCGGAAACACAGTGACGCTCTTGACAAGAACGTAAGGGCATTCCGAACCCGTACCCCACGCCGTCATGAGCAAAAGAGACGGCGCCAATGCCTCCTCCTCCTCCTCCTTCCCGTGCGATCCCGAAGCGACAACCGCATGGCGCATTGTCGGCGGGACGACGAACTTCGGAAACTCGGCAAACGCACCGCGAAGACGCTCAACGAGCGAAGAGTATGCCACGATCTGGCGGATCCTCGCCGCCGTGATCACCAGCGCGTCTTCCATCGCGCAGATCTGTGAAGCCTACAGTCTACATTCCATTCATGCCTACGGAGCCGTCCCGGGTATCGCCGTAAACCCTAAACCATCAGAACTGCAACAAAAGCTTGGCTCCTAAAAGTTTGAGCACGCGATGACACTAATTGTGCACGAGAGGGTGCAAAAATTGAGCTTGCGATGGAACAAAATTGCGCATGGATTGGGAACCCAAACTACATTGGTGATGAGACTGCAAAATCTCTAAAAATCCTAAGCATTGTTACAGAACGCGGCGGAGGCGAAGTGCTTTGCCATTTCCTAAACCGTCGATGCATACTGCGATTGAAAGGTGCGTGAAAAATGCGCAACAAGTCGAGCAGGAAAAAAAAAGGGGGGGATGGGGGGGATTTTGAAATCGTACTGAGCTAGTGAGGGCACGTGTAGTTCCTTGAAAAATGGCTTGGAATCTCGGGAAGAACAGTGGCGACGAAAGCAAGGCACAACAGACATCGCCCGACTGCTGAGGCGCCAAAACAAACTTTGACTCTTTGCGGTCGTTGGAATTTGAAAGCAGGACCCTAAACCCGTCCGTCTCACGAAGTGGCACATGCAAGGGGTAATTGTAAAAAAAAAAAAAAAAAAAAAAAGACCCCTAAGGTAGTATGGCCTTAAAGCGACCATTTACCGGCTGGTCCCCCATTTTTCGAAGGTTTCCATGAATAGAGATATTTTTGGATCATTTTTCAGAGAAAGAAAAATGGATGCGGAACGTCACACAAGTGGTTTCCTATTTTTTGAATCATTTTTGAATTACTTATGAATTTTCAAAAAAAATTGTTGTAGGCACCTATTTGTGACCCTAGGTTTTCCAAAAGCCTACTACTTGCAACTTCTAAAGTGATTTCAGTAAATGACGGCCAACAATTGGCTCTTGCAATAAATAATGCATTTCTCTTGATTCTCTCAATGGCTTGAGAGGTCCATTTACAAACCACCTACTATCCATTTTAGACCTAAATATAGGTGAAATTTGAAGAGGCCGCTTGCTTTTGGAGCAAACTACCTTACTGTGTTCTTCATCTCTCTTAGCTAATTTGGAGCCTCAAATTTGTAAATTTTATCTTGTGTGAAAAATAAAAAATTCTTGTGTTTTTTCCCTATAAAATTCTTATGTTTTCACCTTATATGGTCCACTTGGTGAGATGGGTTTCATGTCCTGCATTTGAAATAGCTAAGGTGGGCACCACCAAACCACTTATTGCCATTGTGTCTAGTTACTATTATTAGACTAGTCAAAATATAGTCAAAATATTTTCATATTTTCTTCTTAGCAAGTGAGAGTTGGTTCCAATGCACCAAAATATAGAGAGATGATGGCATGTTATTAGGTGCCTTACTTTACATTGTAAGAAGCTATGTCTCTGGAGCTTTGACTTGTTTTTTGGTATGGAAGCTACTCAAACTTTTTGAAGGTAAGGTAGAAATATTACTAAAAGCAACACTTTTTCAAAAAAAATGATCCCAAAAATGTGATGGAACTAGTAGCAAACTCAATGGAAATGCCCCCCATTTAGTTTTGTAATTTTTTTATGCTCTAGTAATATTTTGCAAATTTTCAAGGTAGAAAACTCACCTTAAATGGACCCCTTTGAAGCACAAAATATATTAACTTTCATTGGTTGCTTCAAAAAACTCCTCAACTTTCATTGGTTGCTTTTGAAAAGTTGTAGAGATTTTGAGTCTCATCTAAGGCTATTTCAAAGGTGTTGGTGACCTAATTGGTAAACTAAAAATGTTGCAATTATGTGTTTCCACCTTAGCTTCTATTGATATGAAGTCTCTTTCACTTTGATCCAAAGCCATTAAACTCTCAAGGTGAGAATTTCATGGTGTACTTGAATAGTTACACATGAAGTCATCATCCACACTCTCTAAAGGATTGAGCTTCACATCAATTAAAAGAATTTAATCCTCTAAAGCCAAAATCTTTTTTTGATTTTTTTGGCTAGTTTATGCTTATGTTTTATTAATATATTGTTATTCTCAAATATACAAATATATTATTAATCTCATTTTCAGTACCTAATTTACCTCATACATCAGTCATAATTGAGGATTGCCTTTTAAAATTTCAATACTACTCCAGATGGATGAGAATTTATTTAAACAAAACATTATCCACAAAAACTTATTAGTTCATCATATTAGTTCAATAGTTCAAAGTGCTTATGGTTCACACCATTATAAAAAATATATAAAATCTAGAAGTTACAAAGATTTAAGACCCCAATGAATTGCTTTCATCAAGTTGGCCAACCTCTACACTATTCAAACATGGTAGGTGGGTTATATTTAAAATTGCAAGTTCTATTTTACACCCATAGGAATATAAACTTCAATATGATTAAAGGTTGGAAGGGAATGGTGAGGGTCATTAACCCCTAAATGCCCAAAGCACCATATTTTAAAGTTGACTAAGTTTTGAAGTTACATAAAATTTTATCTGAGTACTATTTTGGATAGATTTTAATTTAATTGAATACCCTTTAAAGTCCATCTTAAGCATCAAAGATTTGATTTTGAACAAAAATATTCATGTTTTTTCTATTGAAGATTTTGTATAAGGGTGTTTATAGCTAATCTTAATTTTTTTCTGTTAAAAGTACAATCGTGAAGGTGAGACTCAAATACATTAGATCTTGAGGAAAAATTACATTAGAAATTTATTTTTAAAAAAAACATTGTAGATTTTGAGAAGTTGTCACTTGATTATAGTTATGTATATTGTATCTTTTAGCTCACATTTTTTTCATGACCTCAATTTTAGATTCAACATATAAAAAGTGAATAAAAAGACTTTAAATCACTTTCATAGTTTTAACACCCTTGTCATCAAATATTATAATCTTTTGATCTATAAGTGGTATTGTTGTATTTTCTTTTTCCATGTGATCCAAAACATGTTAGGCTTGAATTCATACAATTGCAATTTTAAAATTATTGATAAAACTAATCAAAATTTGGTCTTTTGTTTAGTTTTGAACAAACTCCAAGAAACTAAAAAAAAAAGCCTTGGATATTTAGGATTTAATCCCCAAGGGGAAGTAGGGATTTTGTTACTCACTTAACATTAGGATTTTATTTTTTCCCTTACAAGAACTAACTTTCAATATGAAAAAGAATGTTTATTGTGATATGAGTTAAATTTTAAACTCTTATTAATTCCACAAAGTTAAGCTCCTCCTTTTCTTCACCTTTATTGTGAATGTACTCTTAGTGGTTCAAAATACTTAGCTTTAACTCCTAAAGGTTTTCAACTATGTTTTCATCAAAAATGCTCTAAAATTGCCATCTTTAGTATAAGTACCAAATTTTTGAAAAAAAGCATTTTCCAACACATCTAACTAACTATAGGATCTTATAGTACTCTGGTTTGTGAAGATGCAGAATTTTAAAAAAAAAATTCACTATGTAGATTGCAAGATATTAGTGTTTGAAGTGACAAAAATCATTTTTTAGTCCCTGCAAAAAATAGGGCAACTACACTTTATAAGGTTAGATCATTATGAAAAAGAGTTCAAAATGGTTGTAATTCTTTGCATTCATTCTTCAAAGCAAGTTGACTACATGCTTCAAAAATTTCATATCATTTGGAGTTGTATTAGCTATGGGAAAAAATAATAAGTAAAAAAAAGTAGATAATGATTCAAAATACTAAATTGTTAACAATATATTTATGGAATTAAAAAATGCCAATCCTAATGGTTGTAATGTAGTTGTAATAAACAATCTATGCCTTTTTTTTAATTTCAAAAATATTGAAAATTGAGTTAAATAAAGGACTTCAAAGTTTATCTTAGAGTAGAGATTCCATAACTACCCACAAACTACCCACAACTAAAACTCCTCATAACTTTCATCTCATTAATCAAAATGGAAAGATTCAAAGCTTACCATATATAAATAAATCTAGAGAACCAATTTCAAATTTTTTTTTTTAAGAAGTGATTTTTAAAGAGGTTTTTTTGCTCTCTAAATTGCCCACCGATTGTTGAAAATTACATATCATATAATAACTTTTTAACCATGTAGTCAAAATTTATGAAAATTGTTGGGCCTTAATTAAAAGCTACTCCTTGGGCACATATTGAGTGAAAATTTCAAAGAAAAGAAATAAAAATTCCATTTGTAGTGAGCTCCACAAAATCACTATGCTGCCCAAAATGCCGTTTGGTCCTTTAGGGGTTAATTCTACAAGGATGGACCTATGACCACAAAAATGAGCTGCAAAATCTTCATACTTTATATATTTTTAAGTTGTAACTAATTATTTTTGAAATTTTTTATTTCTATTTTTCAAAGATGAAATGACATGCCATCTATACTTTTTTCAGATTGGTTTGTAAAATTTGAAGTTATTGGGATTTTATTAAGAAAAAAAGAATAAAATTCATACCAAATATAAAATTACTTCTAGAAATCTGAAAAGTTCAATTTGTGATTATAGGCCCACAATTCAAATTGCAATAAAATGTTAGATTTTATGAATATTTCAAATTTTGAAGTCAGAGTAGAAATTACACTTCATTAGCTTCATTTCATAAGTTGGGCTCAAATTCAAAAGATCATTTTTATGCTCAAATTTACATTAAGAACAATGCGCTTGAAGTTTCCAAAATACGCTAAATGGTGATTTATAGATTAACTCTTACTTGAGCTCCTAAAGGTTTAAAAAGCCCAATTCAAAGTGCATGAATTGATGTATTCAATAGTTACAAAATTTTGTATTTATAGTCCACCAAATTTGATGACACATAGTACTTCCAATTTAGACCATTATTGCACCTTAGGTTTATAGTATCACTTATTTGTGTTACAATGAAAATTATTCTTTTCCAATGGCTCACAATATATGACAACCTTCCCTTCAAGCTTTTCTACAATTAAGCAAAAGGATCTTTGCCTTATAGCTTAAGAATGCTATGCTTGCTACTTGAAGAAGGCTCGGAACTTTTATAGGTGACTTTCTAGGGGCCCCTAAGGACTTTCTAGGGACCCCTATAAGGACCTTAGTTCTTCTTCTTCCACCCCCCAGAGAACACTTAATTGAAGCAATCAAGAAGGTTAGCTTTAATTTGCATAAATCATGAATAAAATATTTCAAAAAAGAATTACTTTACACATATAAAATCTAAAGGAAGCAACTCATTTTTGACCACTTAAGCAGATATATGTATCTACAAGACGGGTTCATACAATGAAAAAAATTTCCCGTGTCCAGAAATAAGATTTGAAAGGTTTCTATACTTTTTTAAATTTATATTTTTCCAAACATAATTATTATGAATTTTTTGATTGTAAATTCTATTCAATGACCATATTGGTTACGTAGACCCTCCTATTTTCAACCAAGGGTTGATTGCAAAATCCATTTAGGGTTGGTTGCAATATTGTGAGTCTTGTAGCCAATCATAATGCGCCACAACTATGTCGGGAACTATGCTATAATTTATCATTGCTCATCTCTTCTTGCACAGAAAGAGAACAACCTACGTTGCCCAAATAGGTGGATAATCAAGAATGGGTTGCCTCACATAAGGTAACAGGCTCTAAAATTGCATAGGCTAAAAAACTACCCACCTCCTCAAATGTACACTATGTATACATTTTGCTTTTTCACAGCCTTCAACAATGTACAAACAATGTACATTTTAGGAGGTGGGCGATTTTAGAACCCTATGCAATTTCAAACTTCAAAATTTTATAACAAATTCCACAAAGCTCCAAAAAATATGAAACGACATCAGTCAGATGCAAATTCCACTTGGCTTCCAATGAAAATTTACTGAAAATTATTTCAAGAAGCTTCGCCTCCCCAAAATTCAATTTCAGCTCTTAGGTGGGCGATTTCTGGATTCCTGTTACCTTGTTACTCAACAGTTTTGAAGGATACCATGAAAAAGACTGAGACTTTCACGGTTGGGACGAGAAAAACGGTTTCATCCTATCTGAATCAGTGACTGCTGTATAGGTTTGAACCCCTGTAGCTATGGTGACAAATGTAACTGCAAGAACAGACAATACGATCCACGGATTACAGTACTCTCTCTTGAACTCGGACCACAATTGATTTCTTCTTCGCTTCGAATAGCTATCCACACTTCGTAACATTGTTAAGAACTGATCAGTTACTCTAGGCTCCGGAATATTGTAATTGATGCGTTTGAACATATCCATCACCATATTGTGTGAGCCAATATGCACCGACAACACACCTTGTTTGACAAGGAGATCGACATCCTTCGGCGTTTTTATCAAGCTTTCCATGAAATGGGTGTAGCAGTTCAATGAAAAGTTCCTGATTGGCCTCCTACCTTTCTGCGTAAAGTCTGCAACCTTCGATTCCCTGTCCCCTCAACAAGTTAATTAATTCTAAATTTGCAAATGACAATCAATTGCTCAAATACCAAAAAATGGAGGTGCAAACTAATGAGCTCGAGCTTTTAATTAGTTTGACGCACGCACTGAATGGGATAATTTATTACCTTCTAAACGCACGAAATATGGGCGATTTGAGATGAGTCCACCCCTTGAGAGCGAGGTTCTCAGTTGAATTGGCAGTCGTTTCGCATTCAGACGTAGTAGTTTTGGGGGGCTCAGTCGAGTTGGCAGTTGTTTTTGGCTTCGCTTTTTCTACTGTTAATCTTTCATGGACAATAAGATTGCGGAGAAATTTCTCAGTCCCATGCTGAATTCGAAGAAATGGCACTTGAAGAAGTCCATTTTCAAATGATATGTCTTCCAAGCGTGTGAACTCCTTGCCTCGTATCGTCACCCCACATGCTCCCAAATGAGTAGCGGAAGGAACATTGTGAAAATAATGCAAATGAGAACCAAAGCTCTTGGGCCCACGTAAGATGCAGTAGACGCTGTCAAGAATGTGGACGCCACGATAAGAATCTAGATGGGTTTCTACCCTCCTTTTTCGAATAAGGGCATCTTTCTTAGCAGTACCAATAGTGGAACCATAGAAAAAATTCCACGGAACACAGTGAAGAATATTCCGAGCTTGCCACTCGTCAGGTTCCCATGCTGACTTCACCACATCTCCCCAACTCTCATGCCAGTTATGAGGCCTTAATATTCCGACCACTCTCTGCAGTAGTTCTATGGGAATTTGGTTTTCAACCAACCAAATATCATGCCACAATGTGTCCTTGTAGACCTCCAAGACCGGATCTTTCATCACCAATTCCACTGCCTGGCTCACGCGTTTCGTCTCCTCGTCAATTCCAAGGGTGGGATATCCCGTTGGAAACCAAAGACATTCAAGTGGAGGCTCTTCTTCATTTACGGAAGAGGGCTCTTTTTCAACAGCATATGTTTGCAAGAATACAACCAGAAAAAGAGCATCCAACGACAATAGGCACCTGATCTCCTCAATTGAGTAGGACCTTGCACGTAAACTCCCATCGTACACTGCATCCCAATGCTCCTTCGGTTCTTTGACAACCTCCTCGCAGAATTTGTTCCATTGCTTTCCCCTGAGTTGCAATGCCGAGGCGACTTTGATTTTGAACCCATCAGTCACACGGTTGAGAAGAGTGTCATCAGGGCAGTTGTGTAGCCCAAATCGCCAACTCACAGGCTCATAGTGCTCTACGTTGTTCCTGTACTTCGCAGGCACTTTCCAGATCAAATTTCTTGATGCGCCAACAGTGTCTCTCTTTTTTTTAATTTCTTCTTCAAGTGCAGCATGAACCTGATCAAAATAACTGCTGCGAGAATTGGGAACTTGATGTGATGGTTGAGTTCCGATGACTTGCGAAGAACCAGGGGTGTCGTGTTCTTCGACAATCTGGTGGATTTCTGCAGTATTCATATTTCTTGGAATTCGTTCCAGTCGAATCTTCAATTAAAGGCTACGAAACTCCAGAATTATTTAATGATATGCACCACTAGCATGCAAGAAATGAGACAAAATTCAATGTCTTGCACCACGGGCTAGAACTCGATCTCGATCAACACGACAATATGTGCACTGAGACACACATTCAAGCTACGCGAAATCGAACATGTTCTAAGATGTTCTACGCGAAATCGAACATTGATTTTAAGATCGATCTAAATCATTTTTTTAAAACGATCTAGTCCTTTTATTGGTGGTTAAATCCTCGATTTAATCTGTCGTACTCGCAACATAGGACTTCTAAGACTAATGAAGACGGAAAGTGAGACGAAGAAAGGGCGATGCGTACCTCTCAAGTCGAGCTCAATCAGGGTACGTCCCTGGCAGATCAAGGAAGTTACTGATTTGTTTCGGATCCAGGATTTAGCATCGTTCCGCAGCAGAAGTGTTTTATTCCTCGTCCCATCCGATCGGGCACAGGTTCCGGCAGAGGCTCTGATTGCAAGCTACTAACCAACACAATGTAGCCAGGTCAAGCAAGATATATACGCCGACTTCCTGCAAATATCCCAAAGACTCACTCCATCAGTCAAAAAATGAATTCAGATTCAAGCAATTGTATCTATGCATAGATAATTTCAAACTGGGCGCGCGTGTTTTACAAATACATTGTGCTCCTCATTCAAATTCAAGAAAATGTGAAGTATAAGAGCACATGTTCAACAAAAGTTGAATTTGTCGGTACTGCGCAGAAGCCAATTGGTTATTGGTCAAATATATACGACCTGTTCCTTGCAGCAAGTATCAGGAAGACTTGAATACCGTAGTCCAGATCTGAACACGAACCCTTGTCGGTGTGTAGATCTACGGTAAAAACAAAACAATCCTGAAAGTCGCCATGTATTCTCAAATTTTTCAACTAGCCCCAAGGGTAACAACCCTAACCTCAGCCGATCCGAAAACTACAACTACATAGTCTGTAAGTTATTAATGCTGACCTGACCTGACCTGGGGCACAAGAAACATGGCAACATGACACTCACCTCGATCTTGGCAAGAAACCACGCAAAGAGCTTTCGGACAACTCCGATCCTCACAGCCGAAGGAATGCCGAACTGGGACTGTGTCAACAGAGGAACCATCCAGAACAACTAAGTCACCATCTTCGAATTCTCCAACAATCCTGAAACACGAACACGAATCCGCCTTGTGGGTGGAGGGAGGGATCGCGGTCCGTTTTCCGTTGCTGCTCCCAGGCCTTCCGCACCGACTAGCTCCCGCCGACTGCTCCCCGATGGCTGGGTCCAATGTACGGGGAGTACCGGCATTTAGTTACGAGCTAGCCGGTTGATTTTGAGAATTTCTGAATGGATTTCAAAATCTTCGGAAAAAACCCGATCATTTAAGAGGAAAATCAGAGAATATTCTCTACTTTATAAAGGTCTAGCGGAGAGAATGCTTCAAGCAACCGTTTGGTCTCAGAAAATGTAGGATTTTAGCCGATTAAGCTAAAAATCTCCCCGGACTGTGGCTCGGTCCGACTGGGCAGGGAGGATTGATCCCCCTTATCCCATTCAAGGATAAATGTAAAAATTGCCACCTATTCATAACATAGCCTAACCAGCTTGGTTTCGTCCCCCCCCAAGTGGAGGTATAATTCCCTCCTATATACCTGGGGGAGAGTTTAGTTATAATGCTGCACAAGTCATTGGCTGGGTAGAGGTGATGTAGCACCAAGTTGTCAGAGCTCGGTATGTCATTGGCAAGGCTACTGTTGAGGGCTCCTGATTTTTGGGGAGCAAAAGGGGGGCCAGGGTGAATTGACCTCCTCATTGCCCCTCCAGGACAAACCCTGGAATTTTTTATTTGCAAGACTTTTTTGTCAAACCAAAGTTGACCGGGGCAATGAGGGGGCCAATTCTCCCTGCGCGCAAAAGGCCAGGGTGAATTGACCCCCCAAGCAAAAGGGGACCCCCCAGGGAAGGTTAATAATATTATGTTTTGTGCCGCATCAATTTTGTATTTCTTCACATTCTCAACTAATTTAGGGCCTCCAAATGCAAATATGAATTTGAAATTTCCAAATTTTGTGATGGGCGGCAAATAAAAAGTTTTAGTGTTTTCTCCAGGGTTTAAACATGAGGCAATAAGAGAGTCAATCCTCCCTAGCGGGTCCAAGTGGGGTGCTCAATATATATTGGACCCTTAACCCAAAAAAAATGAGTAGTAAGTAACCGTAGTACTAGTAAAGCTTGGTTCTCACTTGGCTTTATGAGTTTCCAAAGAGCGATGGTTTTCGGCTATTTTGCTGCACTTGTTCACACCATACCTAAGTTTTAAGCCCGAACCTACGTGACATCCCTGTTGTCACATTGGAAAGAACGGTGTTAGTTGTAAAGTACCCGATTGTCTAGCTAAAATTTTGGCACGCTTAGCAATTTTTTCGTAGTAGTAATTCTTCACTGAATTCTAGATTTCAGAAAAAGTCGAGGCTGTAAGTGTGGGGTTTACTAATCTCCACTCTTGACCTCTATTACATAATAATGCTCTGTTAAGTGTAGCCAAAATTATCAGTTTGCTTACTGCTGCTATGATGGCTGCTAGAACAATAGCCAAGAGTTCAACTTCAACTCCGTATAGAATAAATTGAAACATCGACAATGAGTACAATCCATTGCAAATGACAAGCACAACCTTTAGGTACATGTACGTGCTTCCTTTACCTGTGCATTGTTTAAATGTTTTCTTTCTTTATCTTCCATGCACAAATGGTGAGACAATGAAAGCCTTTGCCTTCAAGGTTTGCATTTAGTGTATGTATTTTTCTAATTGTTTTCAAAATCAGAGTCAATTTTATTGTTTATGAATGTCCTACAACTAATATCTTGTTTTGATTTGGTATTTTGGTTGGGGTCTGCATAGATTAGCAAAGAATCCACAAAATGGAGAATCAATTAGACGCCAATTTCTACAACTCCCCTGTACATCCTACTACAATGCCACTCCATCTTGTTGGCATGCCACTTAATGGTGAGTACTCTCCTTTGACAAAAATGCCATTTTCACCATTTAGCATTGCATTCTATGTTCTCTTCCTATACAATGCTCACCTCTATTTCCTAGTATGCTTCTTCTAGTCTATAAATCACAAGCAATTCTAGAAGACAAAAAATGTGCAATGTTTCCTTGCATACCTACTAAAATATACATTTGTCTCACTCTCTTCTATTAGTGACCTCTCAAATGTTGATCTCTTTTGTTTCAACTTGTTTCCTCTTTGTCAACATTTAACCTACATACAGAACAAACACACTCTGATGCTTGAATGAGAAGAAATTCATAAGATGTCTTATTATAGAGTTTGAGTTGAGAACCTTACTGTTTTGCATGTGAACATGCTATCAAAAATACCTTAGACCACATATCACCTACTATTGTCTATGTGCTAGTTTCTAGACAACCACATGTTGTCCTCAACTACCAATTCCAATTTCTACTTCACATGATTCTACTAGCTTCTAACATGTTTTATTTGCGCAGGTACCATGCCACTTTCAAGTTTTCAATATAGTCAACCCTTGGCAAATGGATGCGGCATTTCCATCAGCCCTTGACCTACATCCATGGCCCCGCTCGCAACAACCAGCAATAACAAGAGAGCAAGGAATAATTGTAGTCCTAATTGGCTGCAAAATGAAATTTTTGCACTAATAGCTACTAAACAAGAGATGTTTTTGGAAGAGATGGATGCAATGGATGGACGTGGCTTGATGATTCCTAACAATACAGAGTGGTTGCGGATTTCATACAAGGTTATACACACTGGGTTTTCATTTTGCTTATGTGACAAGCTAGCCTACAAGACTAAGTGGAACCAAATCCTCCTTGACTACAAAAGAATATTTGAGTACCTTGGTCGCATTGGAAGGAATGTCCCCAACTATTGGAAGTTATCTGCGGCTAAACATAAGGAGGAAGGCTTGCCAAAACATTTCCCCCAGGACATTTATGGTGCCATAGATGATTGGTATGACAATCGGCTATAAATCAGTTGCCTCATGTAAGGGACCTGCTTGCACCAAACGATGACAACTATAGACCATAAGAGGTGGAACAACAAATGCAAGATGATGACACCAATGACCATGACATGGATGACCCGATGGACCTAGCAGCAACAAAGGCAACCCATAAGATACTAGGTGAGAGCACGGAGCATATCACTCCTCCTCGCTCTCTAACAACCTCGTCATCCACGTCCGGCCTTGCAATTCAACCATTGCCATCAATATAGACTCCACTGTCCAAAGCATGACCTGCATGCCTACTAGGCATCACTCCTACAAATTATTAGTTCATCAAATATATCATCCTACTCTCTGGGAAGGTGTCGAGGGAACACAATAGTAAAAGAAAACAATTTCAGGGCATACTGTAATTGCGGAGGCCATGAAGTCAAGTAAAACAATTATGGCAAAGTAGATGTAAGATATTGCAAAGTCCAATCGAGCCTTGGAGTATTCCAAGATTGATGTACAACTTCAACTTTTCACTAAGTAGATGGCTTAACACTATGAAAATGATAGATATTTGTATAAAAATGCAGTGCAAGACAACGAGAATGCACAACTATCAATTATGAAATAAGGTGACATTGTCAATTGCCTTTCCCATCTATCTACCATGATAGACAAGAGCTTGATGAGAAACAACATCCTTGACATGCAAATCTTACTGGCAATAATAGAAGATCGATTGATTATATTGATGGCAATGGTTGAGAAGAGCCAATACATCCCAAGTCAACATCTACCTACGAATATAGCAATGACACTAAACAACATAAACTAGACACATATGTAGATACAACTACGGAAGAGAACTTACGCCAGAAAGAGTGGGTGGCCATCTTGCCTTCAACGACTAACCAAAACAAGGACCACAACGACACAGCTAGGATTGAGTAATACATCACCACAGGTAGTTGCCTTCCTTTAACAACTTCAGCAACCTCCCTGTTAGATACACACTTGGAGATGTTAGAAGAAAGTTTCAGTAGAAGTCTTTTACTTTGTCAATTGCTGTTTTGTTTTATGTCATGAGACTGAAATTGTACTAAACAATCATGACTAAATTTAACAAAAACTTTGTTATTTATTAAGCTATGCATTCTTCATGTTGTTTGTCTATGCACTATTGCAAAACTAAATGAATACAACTTGAAGTTCATTGATGGCCCTAAAAGCCTTCGAACTACCTAGAAATTTGAGGACGCATTTATCTAGTAATCTGTGGTAGTTGTTGCCTCTGCTGGGTGAGATGAAGGCCAAGTTGTTGCCTCTTCTTGGTGGCCATGGTAGTAGCAACGTTGTCCTGCATTCCATCTCCAGCATCTAAACCGTCTAGAGTATCGAATACAATTGGAACATCATCCACTATTTCTCCATGCAATCCCTCATCCCAAAGTATTTGGAAGAAGTTCTCAACCTCCTCATGGGACTGCCCCAATAGCATGTTGTGTAAGATAGCGCGATAGAAGATTACATTCGGTAAAACCACAACATTCAAATCAGATTTAGTCAAGAGCTCTTTGAAGGTTTGCTTCAAAATATCGAATGCATTTCCAATAACAAATTGACCCTTTTGGAGTTTCTTATTGAAGAGAGCTTCTACCACTAAGAGTCGAACATGATTGCAATGAGGAACCATTAGCTAGGGAAGCAATGGATACCCTAGGTCACTAATCAAATAAGGATTGAAACTTTGGGCACCTTGCCGATCGTCAAACAAATGGTTGTGCATTGCCAAGTCATACAGTGAAGAATACCTGAGTACCCTTGAATCATTAGTTGACCCTAGCATTTCAAGATACAAATCTAAGAATCTTTTTTTGCTATCAACAACTGCTTGGCAATTCAAGGTATTTCCTCCAAACTTAAAATAAAAACAAGAATAAAAATAGTCGGCTAGAACATGGCAAGGTTTTGAAATTGATACATGTGTACCATCAAAGGCTCCAACTACAACAAGGAGACCACAAAGATCGGAAAATTTCTTATGTGTGAGTCTCAAGCATCATCTATAGGCCAAGTTATGTTGTGCCTCAATGTATCATTCACTGCATGCACAACATCTCTAAGAATTGAGCACATAATGCTCTTGCCAATTGCAAACATTTTTGAACAAATGAAAAGAGACATTTTGTGGGTCAGTTTAAAGAAGGTGTAGGCTACATTAATCACCACTAGAATTGCCACATGGTACTTTGTGTCTTTCTTGAGCACCTATGGAGCTAGTAAATCAGCTAAAGCAAAAACCAAGCCTTTTGTCATCCGAAACATTTCTAGCCACAACGTATCATCATACTCGGCCATGAAGAATTGAGAGAACTTCATGGTAGATCAAGGTTTAATCCAAAACCCAAGGTCGTCAAGGAGCACATACAAGGAGAAGGCGTCCCTTGAATTTTCTTTTTCCATTGCAGAAGTAGGTAAGTAATTAGTGTGCGGTGTAGTGAGGATTTGAAGAAGTACCCAGGTACCTAGCATCAAAGTAGAGTTTGCATTGAAAGCATTGTCCATGGCAGTGTAATTGGCGTAACAATTGAGTCTTTATAATTTCCACTCAAAGAAAAACAAATAAGAACAAGTTATTTTCAAGTAAACATTTTAAGCAAGCGGACGCTCCCATCAAATACCACAACAAACCCTAATTTGATTTCACGAAGACAACACCGTCAACATTCTTCCAAAAAAATTGAATGCAATTCAAGAACTACAAAAAAAATGGAAACAATTTGAAGTCCAGTGGCCAACAAAAGAAGACAACAACGTGAAGTAGAGCCCTAACTTTACTGAACAAGGCGGGAAAACCATCAAAGCAAAGATCTTGATCTCTAGAAGTGGACATCAGAACAATGTACCGAAACTACAACTCTGACATGTGTAAGTCAAATTTTGAAGAGCTTCCAAAATAGAAGTCTCCGCTCTTAAATTCCTTGAGTCTTCACACTGCGCTCCACAACGAAGACATAGCTAGTACCCAAGAAATTGAAGAAGGTGGAGGGGAGGGAATCCAAACTGAAGGTGAGACTAATAACATTGAAAATCTTCAAACTACAATTTCTTTCAGAGGAAGTGAAGTGCGGCAAAAGGCGACATTAAAGTAAAATAGAGCAGACTATAAGGTGTGAAGGTAAGTTTCCCAAAAGATTTCTTCATTGATGTGAATCCTTGTCCTGTAAACGATCGGAAGTGCCTAGCTGGTACTTTTATTAGTAGGCCAAAAATTTAAAATAAAAATAAGTGAGAACTCCCTGACTTTAAAGTATATAAAAAAACTCCGATAATTACGTGAACGCAAAAAAAGGCTTTAGACTTAGTTTTCCCTCCTTACTTCGCTACAGTGTTCATTTCTAGGTTTTAAAATCAATCCTCCATAAGGCCAAATGAGAACCTAGTTTAAGTCTTGAAACAAGAAGAGACTTGACAAGGATTCCATTGCTGATTTTATTCCTTCACAAGAGCTCCATCACTAGTAGAAACTTTCTTGGAAGTACGTGGACTTCTAAGAAAAAAGTCTCTTGATTGCCCTTATCACGGGAGAAGAGCCTTGATTGGCAAGACATTAAATATCTTCCCTCTAGCAAAAGGGGAGGACCTATTAGGCATAGTAGGGCCCCTGCTCCCCTCTATTCCCTTCCTCCTTGCCTTTGCCTCAGCTCCCTACCTTGGCTCCTCCCCTTCTCCCTCCCTTTCTTGCTCCTTTTTTCCTTTCCTCCCTTCCTCGACTCTTCTCCTTTGGCCGTAGATTCCTTCAACCTCAACTTTGTGTCCTTGCCTTCAACCCCTAGTTGTCCAAGGCACCAAATTTTCAAGTTTCAAATATTGTGAAGTTAAATAAAGCTTAACCAATTTTCTATTTTTAGTAGTTTATATTTTTGCAAAACTCTATTCGAAGTATAGTTTTAGCATCAAAAATTCAATCTTAAAAATAGATGATTATGATTTTTTATTCAAGATTTTGTACATGGGTACCTATTGCAATCTTGACTTCTTGTAGTGTTGAGGGCTCTTGGAAATGAGCCTCAAGTACACTAGATTGTGGAAAAAAAATCACATAAGAAATCCATTTAAAAAAGTAATAGAGTAGATTTTGGAAAGCCATAAATTGATTGGGGTTGTGTATATTGGGCCCTATAACCTCATAGATTTTTAAAGTGACCAACTTTTTAGAATTGACATATGAAATGAAGTTTGAAAGATTTTTGAACATATTGATTTTTCCAACATATTGACTACATGGACAAGTTATAGCATATACATATTTCTTTTCCAAAAATGTTGAAATATAAAAGCCTTCACCTTTTAGAAGGGCAAGTGAAGTCTACGTCTAAAGTTAAATTTTGGCGCATTGAACTTGGTTAACTTAAATTGGTGATAAAAGTCACTTTATAATTTAGAACAATGTACTTGAACAAGTTAACCAAAGAATCCTAAGGTTGGATTTGTTTAAGAAAAATATCGATGAAGATTGTTTCATCTTCTCTTAGGGGGGCACTTAGTTCTACTACAACAAACCACATGCAAACAAGTGGTTTCTAATAAACTATAATTTTAACTTCAAATTTTGAGCATTGTTTATTAATGAATATAGTATTTTACTCCCAGAATTTCAAACTCAAATAAAATATGGAATGATTTCTAGACGAGATTAAAAATACACTAAAATGGCATGTTTTTTTAACTCAAATATTTTGAGAGAACACATTTAGATGACCATTGCATCAATATTCAACTCAACATGAGCTTTCAATAGAGAGATATTTTTAGGTATTTTTTGTTCATTTTTTAAACAATTTTTTTATATATAATATAGGGGTGTGAAAGTTATTTTTTAGTTCTACAGTGTATCTTTTTACTTCAAAAATTTGTAACTAATTATTATTAACAAATAAAAATATCAATAATTCAAAACATAAACTTTCAAAGTAAAAAAATCTATTCATATTTTTTCATTTAATTTTATTTAAAATTCAAAAAGTATATAGGGGATCCAAAGTTTTGTTTGCACATGGTTTTTAATGAACACTCTAAGTGCCCCCCAACATCTTCTTAAATATCCATTCATTCCAAAAGCATTCTATCAATTCCTTAGGCTTTATTTAACTTTATAGTATTTAAAATGCGAAAATTTGGTGTCTTAGACAACTAGGGGTTGAAGGCAAGGACGCAAGGTTGAGGTTGAAGAAACGTGCAGTCAAAGAAGAGGAGTCAAGGAAGGGATGGAGGGAGAAGGGGAGAAGCCAAGGCAAAAGTAGGGAGGAAGGGAACAAAAGAGAGTAGGGGCCTTACTGTGCTTGATAGGCCCTCCTTTTTGCTTGAGGGGAGGTGTTTAACGTTTTGCCCCTAATTGTGGGACAAATTTGCTTAGACCCCACCCACCCACTAGGATTGTGCCCGTTCTTGGTGATTGCTCCTCGATTGGCATTGGCGGGAGTTGGAGCTTCATAATTGGAAGAAGGTGAATTATTACTTTCAAAGCTTGAGGTGGTGGAGTAGGAATTTGTACACTTACCGGGACATGTACAAGATTGTGAGCTTTCATGAAATATTTGCAACTTATCTAAAATATGATGCCATTTGTACGTCATGAACCTTGCATGGGAGTTTGAAACTCCAAACCCTAATTTTGAAACTTATTGTCAACATGTCTTTTTAGCTCCAATTTTTCCTACGCTCATGCTTCCATCCAAAATTCTTTCTTTATAAATGTAGGTTTGGGTTGATTTAAGATGCAAAATGTTTGACGTAGAGTTTTTACAATGTTGCAATGAGAGGAGGGCTAGTAATACAATAAAAAAGTATTTCATCAAGGATTAAATTTTGGACAAGGTTCTCGTTGAATTGATGCAATTGATTGAAGACATTTCAAGTGCTCCAATTGTATCTACATTCTGCCCTCCTTAATTTGATTACTTTGAAGACAAAATTCAATATGAACTATTAAGAGTCAAATAGTTTGAATATATTGACAAATGTTCTCCACTCAAAGATAATGTGGCAAGTATACATGATGTTACAAGATGTCATTTTTAAAAGGACAAATTTATAAATGATGCAACTAGTTTTACTTTTCTACTAAAAAATGGAGCTTGTGCTCTAGCAATTGCTTCCATTTGTTGATTATGCTTGATCAAGTTACACAAAATGTGCTTATAGGCACAATATATTGCAATAGGTTAACTTTCTAGTGTATTTTCAACACCAACACCCTTAAAGTTCCGCTTCTACTACTAAATTGTACCAACAAGATTAATTAGGTCGTTGACTTTACTTCAACCAATTGTATTAGCTATGATAAGAGCTTCTTTTATATTTCAAAATGTGAATTTCAAAATATTGGTGGGATTTAGTAGTAGATCATTGTTGTTGTTGACTACTTCCATTCATTGATTATTGTTTCAAATTTAAGTGAAAAGAATTTTTGTTTGATGACCACATTTTTTTGGAGGAAAAATTGCAAATTGACTCTCATACTTTTCTACAATTAACCACAATATTGTTCTTATTGAAGTTTTCAAAGTTGCCTATGTATCTCTAATTCATAAGCTAATTACTCAAACACATGGGAAACTAATTGAGTTCGGAATTGAATTGATTTAAGAACTAATTCTACACAAGTTCATTGCAATTGCAATGATCTTGCATTGCATAAACACAATAACAAGTTCATCATTTAGTGCTTAGATGACCACTATGTGAAATTGGGTGTTTGGAAATCAAGTTTTTTGTAAAATATGAAAGGAATTAGATTTTGAAATATGAAATTTATATTTGCGCACGTTTTGTAAGTATGTTCTGCAAAAAGAGTTATGATTGGGACTTAGAAAGCTCTCAAAATACATGATTTGGTAGAGAATTGTTGGCAATGTGTATAATAGTTGTCATGAGAAAAAAATGGACCAACAATATAAAAGAAATGAGTTTAAAATTGATTTAGGGAATGAGGAAGATAAAGAAAAGAGTTTTCTCACAAAAGACGGTCACAAAAAGGAAGGCATGTTTTAGAACTTTCAATATAATGGGGTATTTCAAAGGATAGTACCATTTTTTTTCCTAAAAATGAGTCAATGATATTACTCTTGGTAGATGTGCATGATTTCCATTTCTCCAATAGTTACCATGATTCTGATTTCAAACCACTTGTAAGTAATTGTTCACTTATAGTTCTTTACAAATCATTGCATGATCTAAACAAGCATGACTTCAACAAACCATTGAAATTGAAAACTAAGTTCCATAAGACATTGGAGCACATGTACAATATGTCATTTTTGTATTGCCAAGTGTAGGCATCCATTACTATTAAACCAATTCATTATTACTTTCAAAAAAAATTCCTACCCTCTCTCCTACAAGTCATAATATTTCGAGTAATCTTGTTTTTTCACTTCAATATATGCTTGAACACTCAAACATTATGATCATTTTGATGATCACAACTATTTTATAGAGTAGTAACTAAATGCGTCCCCAAAATATGTGTACTTCTACACGGTTAAATTATGGGCTCTACACCAAAGGAAAGGAGGTCCTATCTTCTCTTCTACAAGTTGTAACATTTCAAATAATCTTGTTTTTCAACTTTCAATATATACTTGAACATTCAAACATTATGTTCATTTTGATGATCACAACTATTTTATATAGAGCAATTGTTAAATGCTTCTTCCAAATGTGTACTTCTACATAGTTAAATTATAGGCTTTGGAACAAAAGGGGGGTGGGAACCCTACCCTCTCTCCTATAATTCAAATAATCTTGTTTTTCCACTTTTGATACAAGCTTGAACACTCCATCATTATGATCATTTTGATGATCACAACTATTTTATATGGAGTAGTAATTAAATACTTCTCCAAAATATGTGTACTTCTCTACAGTTAAATTATAGGTTTTGGACCAAAGGAGAAGAGGCCCTACCCTCTCTTTTGCAAGTCATACCATTTCAAATAATCTTGTTTTTCACTTTTGATATACACTTGAACACTCAAACATTATGATCATTTTGATGATCACAACTATTTTATATGAAGCAGTAACTAAATGCTTCCGCAAAATATGTGTACTTCTACACAGATAAATTATAGGGCTTTGGACCAAAGGGGAGGAGGCTTTGTGTCAACCTAAGCTACCCTAAAGCAATTTGAGTAGCTACCTTACTCGGAGAGCGAGCCCATGGTAAGTAACTACAGGGACATAGCCTTCGGTAGTGCAGTTGCTACTCAAAACATTTCAGATACGAACGCAAGTCTACACGTATTTCAAACCCAGAGCCAAGAATCTGGCAACTGTCTCTCTGCTGCAGTACCCTGCACACGAAATCCAGGGTTCAGACCCCTCTCGATCCACCACCGTTCCGGACAAATGAAACCGACGTGACTCAGATCGAGACGCGCGTCGATCAATGCAAAGTGTCCGTCCAATTGTTGCTACTTGTATCAATCAATGCCGGAGAATTGAAGTTCAGAATTGCCGACTGATTAGCATTTGATGCTCTTGCATGTGAGCAGCAATCCCGGTGTGGATGTCCTGGTGGGTACGTGACGCCATAGCCATCAGCAAGTTTGAGAGTCAGTCCCAGCCTGGAAATCAAGCTGGGAATCAAGCTGGGAATCAGTTTCCAGCGTTCTTTCGTGTGTGTGTGTGTGTGTTTGTTGCTGTGTGGGTTTGGGAGTTTTTATTTTATTTTCGTGTGAGGTAGACAGACAGTGTTTTGAATATTGGCATTGAATGAAAGAGAGGTGGAAGGGTGTTGGTGGAAGCTAGCATTGATGCAATGCGGCAAGCGATGGCGTCGACTGCGAGAAGGACGGCGACGCCCGATGAAGTGGCCTTGCTCTTGCACCAAGTTTCCCTCCCTCCCGGGCGTCGCGATTACGAGCTTCGCAGCAGCAGCCCAGCGCCGCGTGCCGCGACGTCATCGTCGCAGCTCGTCAGTCGCGCCTTCCAGAATGCCCGAGCCATGAGCTTCAATGCCACCGCGCACAGCAAGGACGTCCCGTTTGTCGCCCGTAATGAACGCGTGTTCTTCAGTGGGCCTCTTTCCAACCAAGGCATGGCGCAGCATCCTGCCGTGGGCGTCCTTGCACCTGCAGCAGGGGGGGAAGAAAGGCGCGACAACGACACTGGGAGTAACGAAAGGTCCACCTCACGGGATCACGCTTGTGAGCAAGTTGGCATCCCCGAGGGGCGGGATCGGATGGTTCGTACAATCAGTGCAAGTCCTGTTCTGGGCGGCGCGATGGGGAGAGAAGCGCGCACCGCGCGGACGGGAGAAGCGCCACGACGAGCGCGAAGTGGAGACTTGAGAGCAGCTCCGAAATCGTCAACGAGCTTCAACAATAAGAACCGAGCTCGGAGTAGCGAGCTCAGCAGGGAACCCATGAGAACGTCGTCGTCGACGTGGGGCCGCGAAGATGCCCAAACTCGCAACGGGGGTGCCAAGGGAGCTCGCGATGTGACGGGAGCCCGTGACGCGACGAGAGCGGGCGAAGTGATGGGAGCTCGCGACGTTGCGAGAGTTTGCGAGGTGCCCAAGGTGGAGGAGAAGAAGCGCGGTGAGAGTCGGCGGCGACCAACGGCGTCCATAGCGTGGGACAGCTTGAACGAGTCGCAAACCAACAGTCCGCAGCACGAGCTTGCGGCCATTCCCTTCAAGTGGGAGGAAGCCCCCGGAAAACCTCTCCCAATGCGGGTTCGTGAGGATTCGCAGCTACCGACGGCGAGGCTTGCCACTCCCGCGTCACGACCTGACGCGGGACCGTTGTCGCGAGTTGAGGAGCTCGCGGACGTGCGAGTCCAGAGTCATCGGTTCTACGCGCGCGTGGCGCCGCAATGCGATCTACTACCAGCTCGCAAGTCGAGCTTCGACTCCGCAAGCGCGCATCTGATTTCAGAGGTGGTGTCGTCTATTGATCTGGTCGCACCCGCGGCAGCGAAGTTTCTGGTGGAGAGCTGGGTGTCGCCCAACGTAACGCCGGGGGCGCACGTCGCGGTGCCGTTCCAATGGGAAGAAGCGCCGGGAGTGCCACATAAGCTCGACGGCGATGAGGTTCGTCTCTCTAATTTTAGATAATGCAGTGTTTTGCGCAGGTGGGGTATTTTTGTTGCATTTTATCAAGCATTATTCTCGCCTCATGTATACATACAGCTCTTATTTGCTCTTTTACAACTGTCATTGCCTCCTTACGTTGCCATCAATGGCGAGATAGCAAACCAGTTAATGAGTCGTAAATTTGTTGGATTCATCAGAACCATGGGTTTGGATTCCTGGGTGCAGCAGAGGGCTTCCAGAGATTGTTAGAAATTCACTGAAAATGGGCTATGTGCCGTAATTGCTGCCAATTGTTCACAGGAGGTGGCGTCCACATCCATGAAGCCCACAGTGCCACTCCAATTACCACCCCGACTCGCATCCCCCGCACCTGCGCACCCCGCAATTTCAAAAGAAGACATGCGCGGCAGGTTACGAACACGTTCCATGAGCGGCCCTCTCGCAGGCTACTACCCTCACGCGTCCCCCGCACGTCGACGCCAGCTCCAACACTCGCCTGTCCTGCAACGCCGCTCCTGCTCGCCGTCCAAGCGCTCCATCTCCCCTTCGCGCATTCACGCCATCGCTCAACACTTCTCATCCCACCGCAAGCAGACAGATCGATTTCACAGTGTCCTCACGGGGTCACTGGAAGCCGAGTTGGGGGACACAGGTGGGAGTGGCGGCTATGGCGCGGGACTCAGACGAAGCGTCTCGGGGGCTTTTTTGCCGGAGTTTGGGAGATCGCCACGACGATTTAACTTGTCGCCCACACGAAGATCCGTATCGCCCTCACAACGCATCCAAGCGCTGGCGAAACAACTCACATGCAAAATCAGACCGACTGCCAGCAAATTACCGCCAAACGCCATTTTCGCGAAATCGCCTCAAGGGGTACGTAACCATAACCTTGCACGTTGGAGAGATATGTCATCGTGAGTCTCGAGACTGCCTGTTTTGGGGTTGGCGATTGAGCGCATTTTGATTTGTACTTGAATTTGTAAGGGATTAATTGGTGATCATGCACATGATCACCAATTAATTTGAAATTTAGACTAAAATTTGTAAGAGATTGGCGATCACGAATTACCGAGGTACAACTGCAACAGAAACTTGCGGTTGCGACACATCAGCAAGTATTTTGCAAGCATGCTGCCGATTTGATGCAAAAGTCTTGGACACAGATCGAATTCTTGATGCATATCTTTGTCTAAGCTGTTCCCAAAATTATTGCAATATCAAATAGTTGCGAAGACATCGCACAATTGTTGTAGTAAACCATTGTAAAATGGCTCATAGATTTTTGGCAGTCATTCAAAATCATTGCAAAACTAATCGCAATCTCAGCCTTTCTCTTCCTGCGACGAGAAGCCCATTGTTATACCTCCGGTTTCACAATCTTTTTCCCTTACGTCCTAAACGAATGTGCACTGAGGAATGATGTGTTTGTTTCAAGTAGTTCCAAAGACAATGCACAAATGTTGTAGTAAACCACTTCGAAATTGCTACTAGTGTTTTGGCAGTCATTACAAAACCGTTGCTAAATCTATCGTAATCTTAGTCTTCTGTACTAGTGTCGAGAAGCCCATTGTCATACTTCCAGTTTCCCAATCTTTTTCTACATAACGAGTGTGATGGTGTGTTTCCAAAGGAATGCTGTGTATGTTTTTCCAGTTTAAAAGCTGTGTCCATCCCTGCAGGATCCCTGGTCCCCCGTAAACCCCCCCGAGGAACTCCTCCTCTCTGGCCCTTCCTCCAGCAACTCCGACATGGACGCCTCTTTCCAAACTGCTCCCTCCGAAGTCGCCGTCTCCAAATCCCTCTCCCGCGTCTCCTACGAATCCTTCGAGCATTCCTTCGCTCACCGCGCTGCTGCTGCCACAAACTCCGGATCGTCCCCATCTCGCGATGAGGCGCTTCTCGCAAGCCCACCACCCAGCTCCACTGACGATTCCAAGACGACAAGGAATTCGAATGCGAATTCAAACTCAAATGCGAACTCTTCTCCTGGATCTCCGTACCTCGGTCCTTCCTGTGAAGATGGTTTCAAGGGCCAGAACAACAGGAAAGTGGGGTCTCCGTTGGGAGCTGCTGAGGGGACGGTGAAAGCTGTGGTGAACATGTGTCGGAATGGGAGTTCGGCGTTGAGGAAGAAGTCGACGCAGCAGACGAGTGCACATGACTTGTGGGCGCCGACTCTTGCGTCGTACTTCCATTGCCTGGAAGCGGCCACTTTGATCAGGTACACTCGATCAAACCTCTTTAATCTTACCAGTGACATAGTTTGAATGTGTGACGAGTTTACGTGCTACAGTCAATTATAGCGTGGCAAGTGTGCAGGAGACTCTAGAATTAGAGAACGTCGTATCTCATTTTAGAGAACGTCGTAATGAAGAAGTTTGGGTGTACCCCATAACGGTTCTACTGCTTACAACATTCTAGCAGAGAAAACTTTTTTTTTAACACAATTTTAAGGCAATGGTGGAATTCAGAGAGCCTTATCGTGGCATTGCATTGCAGAAAGCTCTAAAACTTAAATAAATCCTTTGAGTAGTACGTATACCTTTAGCGACCACTTTGATCAGGTCCCGCACAACTCTTCTATTGCTTGCAATACTCAAGTAGAGATTTTTTTTATAAACAAGATACTAATGCGATGGTCGAATTCAGAGAGTCAATATAGTTAACGTTGAGAGGATTGAAAGTGTCCGATTAATGACTTTCAGGGTTCATGCGGAAACGTGAAGAATGCACCGATAAATTTTTGATGATTGAGGGTTTAATCCTTTGAGGGTTTAAACTTTGGACTGGTATACCTTTAGGTTTCCAATTGCGTGTCTTGGTAAAAGTACGAATGTCGTGAAGCAATATTTACCAATATGTACAGCAAGATTGAAGTTCCTGTGAACCCTTCAGAAATAGTTTGTCGCTTCGCACGTATTCCTTAGAACTTCTCATATAAGTGCGCAGAGGAATCATTGGAATTTGAAAGCAAACAATACCAATGGGTGACAATCTGCTCAACATACTTTCTGCATACCAAGGCTTTCCACATCCAATTGAATCTCACTCCTTCGCAATTGATCAGTGCATGGGATTGTTCACCACTAACTGCATGTGTTTTGGTTTCCTATTGATGATTTTCAGCAACCCCGGCGGCGCTCGCACCCCAGCCGCGCTGACCAGCAGTAGCAGCCCTGACCTTTCGCCTTCCCCCTCCGCCACCGACTCCCCTTTAGCCCCCACCCGTTTGCCTTACACCATGCCCACCATCTCCTCCGAACAGAACCTCCTGTGGAAGGACTACTGCGAGTCGCCCAACTCCCAGCTGGGAGCGACGTCGTGTCTGGGCGTCAAGATCGCCCCGACCAGCTTGTTTCTGTCGCGGGGGAATAACAAGCGCTTCCCTGCTTCGGAGACGTCGAGCTCCATGGGTTGGAGGGAGAGGGGAATAAACTCCAGCGCCACCGAGGAGGGGTTCCGGTCGCCGGCGTACGCGGCCACGCTGGAGTTGCTGTCCCCGTCGACGGAGGTATTCAGGAAGAAGAAGACGAAGAGGCATCTGGGGACGGGAGGAAGCTCGGGAGCGCGCGGGATCAAGTTGTTCATGCCAAGCACGAGGCGGAGGTCGCAGATCATGGTAAGGATGGAAGGGAAGGGAAGGGCGTTGGTTCATTTGCTGTGTGTGTCCATGGCAGAAGTCTGGTCTAGCCCTGGTTGGAGTGGGTACCATTCACCTGCAGAAAACAGTGTCGAAGAAGGAAAACGCTGTTTGAAAGAACGTCAAAAGGTTTATGGTAATGGAACCCAAAGAACGCTGGTTGTTTCCGTTTCTATCAGAATTGAGATCTAGTATGTGTTCAAGAAATTTCAAAGAAGGTAACAAAGTGTATCAATGAAAATGAAGAAATCTAGTTCCACACTTTCCAACAACAGAAACTTATATTATTGTCATTGCTACAATAGAGTTACTGTAATCAACTACGAGGGAGTAAGAGCTTCCAAATTTCCAAAATGGATGGTGGCCAGTCTGCATTTCAGAGAATCTTTGTTATTGATTTCGCTTTTGGAGGTCAATTGCATAGGAAGATGCTCACAACCAGCTGTTGTAAATCTTTGTCAACAAACTTTAGCTCAACATGTGTCAAGAATAAGAAAGATATTTCTCGATTCTTGGTTGCAGCAGAAGGTTTCTAAAGGCCGTTGCGAGTTCACTGAGAATGAGAAATGTATTGCAATTGCTTGTTTGAGCGCCGTAATGTCATTTCTATGTAGTTGATCTTGTGCCCATTTTGCAGGAGGCCGTGTGCACATCCTTGAAGAGGGCATTGTACAAGTGTGCCAGGCGATGCCGCCGTAAAGCTTGTTCTCCCCCACCCCTGGGTTCAGCTCCATCAAGGTAGCATTTTTTTTTCCAATTTACTCAATCAGGGGGTTCACAGAGAAAACGAAAAATTGAGAAAAATTATAAAAAATGAATGTGGGGGTTTACTTGCATTCATGAATATAATTGTGCTATACCTTACCTGTGTATGGACGCTCCCGCTGTTGGAGTTAATTGGTAGATGAATTAGGGTTTTGACAGTCCGCAGTCCGAATGTACCGGCAGTGCTCATTCATTTGGTGTTCCAGGACACTCACTGGCATTCTAAATTGTATAAGCCACCAGCGTATTGGGGTACAGCAGCTGTAATTGTTAGAGATCTATTCTTCGCTTTAATTTGCCAAATCTTGTGGATTTGGTGTATATTGTTGAGGTTTAGAATGTACACTACTTGTAGATGATGGTTATAGGTTTGTGACTTTGATAATTTATAAAATGTCAGTTCTAGAAACGTTTTGAAAAATATCTCTGTTGAAGTTTCAAGTTTAGAACTATAGCACTCTACTCTTGTTGTTCATCATGGGAAACTTTCTCAAAAATGTTAGAGATACCTATGTAAATGAGCAAATGGAAAGTAATGGAAAAATAGCCCTCAATACCACATAGGATACCCATTTATGTAACCTTATGGTCAACACATTGACCACATGTGTTGATCATTATTGAAAATCAATTTAGATGATTAGGTGTAGAATAGAAATTAATCTAGCCCAAATTGAATGAAACCTCCATTTAATTAAAATGAGTCAAATTAGATCAACTTTGCTTATGTATTATGTGGCTTTCCAAATGTTATGAGCACAATTGATATAATGCCATCTTGAGAGTCTTGTCACACTCTCATTGGCTAGTATGATTGGATTTAATCTTGAAACAATCTTATTACTTTCTTGTATGACCATGGTTCTAATTCAACCCTTTTTTCAATTTGAACCCTTTGATCATCCAAAAATTACAAAGCACTTTGATGTTTGAGATTCAAGGACATAATTTAGCATACAACCCTCAACCCTATGTAGCTTCTCGACCTTCAAACGTTGTTTAGAGTCCTAACTTTAATCCCTATAGCATCAAGGCACATTTTGGGTAGAAATTATTAGAAATTTCCACTCTTTAGGATAGTAATGAAAAAATGCAATTCTTTATTTTTCTGTTTTTCTACATTCAATTTTACAAATTTGTATTAGACTTCTATGGGAATGTGAGGAAAAATTTTCGAAAAACTTTGACCTCACAAATTGAAAGATTATAGCATTTGAAGTTTTTATCCTATCTTAGTTGTTAGGGTCAGCAGACTTTAATTCCCTCCAGAGTGACATGTTTTGTTTTTTTGACACTTGCATCCCATATCATGTTCATGCTAAACATTGTCAAATTTCAGAATTACAGTAGAGGACATTTCCCTCTAGAGTGACATGGTAATTCCCTCTAGAGTGACATGGTTTTTTTTTTTGACACTTGCATCCCATATCATGTTCATGCTAAACATTGTCAAATTTCAGAATTACAGTAGAGGACATTTGCACATGTTGCTCAAAGTTGCCTTGGCTGCTCAAGCTTTTTATCTTGGCACCCAATTGGGAAAAAAAATTTTACTCTCACCAAGGGGTACATGTTCACACCTTGTACCAAAATTTCTTGAACATCCAACCAAAATTAACTTCACACAACTACCCAAGATTTCTTGGACACATTGAATGGTCACTTGGTCTTGTAGAGATAAGTAGAATCCATTCATACAAGCAACATGAAAGGAGAGCCTTGTCTTTGAGATTATAAGTAATAACATGAAAGTAAAGCCTCATTACGGAAACAACACCCCTTGACACCACTGGCTAGGCACGGAACAAAGCTCTACTTGTCACTTTTCCTAGAGAGTCCATAACCACCGATCCGGGAATGGAAGCCATGAGTCCGGTATATGCACGAGTAAGCCAATACGTGGAACATTTTGCAATTACCAGTAAGGAAGACAAGGAGGGTATGGAATACTGTTGCAACTAAATAATAATATACGGAACCATAACAACCTGTAGAATGGCTGCAGGAGAATCTCATAAACTGGTCCTCAGTATCAGATCTGTGAGACTAGGAATGCTCTGTAAATTAACTCATGAGTGACTGTCTAAAGACTATTCATCCGTATGAGAGGAAACATCCCCATCTAAAAATGCAGGAGGTAGAGATTTCACTCCACAAAGCATTCATTTCTAAGCAATTACAATAATCCCTCCCTATCATACCTATTCCTCACGGAGTTCGAAATTCAGTGATGAGACACTGATTGATACCTTCGTAAGGCTCCTATGGAGAGATTATCCTGCCCCTCGAATCATCTCCTAGAATAATTCCCACCTGCTCCCCAACCAGTGTTCTCCTCGTCTCTGCCGTTTGTCTGCAGGAGCTCAAGCACTGCGGTGACTACTGGTTTCCCCTCTTTGTGAATGTCATACTGAGGGTCTTTCACTTTCCTATCAAGGAGAAGATCCAGTTGCCTCCGCAGCTCCTGTTTATTCCAGACCACATGTTACATAATGAGGATAGAGAAATTGGAACGTTTGAAACATAAAGCGTTCAATTTATTTTTTGATAAATTGACTGTCCATCATAAATCCATGCGGTTTTCTTCCAATAAATTCATCTTCTCATTCATAATCATGAAAAACTAAACTTGAACTTCAATTATTGACGTCCTACTTTTGAAGTAATGCGAAAAATTTAAAAACCAAGTAGAAACCCTCCAATTTTTAGACTTTTTAAATGGGTATGATTAATAAATTGCAAAACGAAACTTCGTAAAAATATGACCCTCAGAAATGAGAAAATTAAAATGCATGACTTTTTAAGGATTGAGCACTAAAAGCACAGATTCTGTCAAATGAAACTGAAACGTGCCAGGACTCCAGGAGTAAGAAATAAACTTACTTGAACCAACTGAAGAGTCTTCTTAGAAGCTTGAAATTGCAGATAACCTCCCAGCATCTCAACGCCTTGCTCGTTCTTGCTGACCGTTAGATTGCCCCCAAACATAAGCAGTGCGTAGTCGGAGACATTCGTCGAATCTCGAACGTAAATTGCAGATGTCTTCACTTTCTCGCCATACACCAGCCACGGTCGCGGGAAAGAATTCACGCGTGCATTGACAGAGGCCGGATGTGGTTCCACTTTGCCGTCCTCTTTTGTGAAGAAGGCGGTTCGCTTCCCACGTTGTTTGCACTGGACGACGCTGGGAAACAGACCCGCGCACATCACTGCTCGAACCATCTCCAAATCTTGGCTGTACTGATTGTAAATCTGCAACCCGTAGAATTGACGTCTTAGTACAGTCTAGGAACTCACAGTCTCGGACTTGACTCTCAGGAACACAAAAAGGACAATCTCCATAAAGTCGTAAGCGTTTCACTCCATGCACAACAAATGGAAGCATATGCAGTATTCTGATCATAATAGGTGCGACAGCCTACACATTGTGCAATGGCGTCCAAAATGAAGAACATATATAAGTAATACATGCAGAGGGACCTGCGCACCTGTGGACCTCTGGATTTGTCCAAGAATCCAATGTCAGAAAGTAAGTCCTGAAATTGACGACGCATGTCGTCCATCATTTGAAGAGTGTTTGAAGAAAGATAGTTCTCCCAGCAAAAATTTCGTTCCCGTCCTGCCCGCTTCGCTTCCTGCCAGCCTTCGAAAGCTTTCAACAATGCGATATGGTCACTGCAAAGCAATACACAGATTCACAATGCTGTCAGGAATTCATGGTTTCAATCTCCAAAACTGACCCGCCTACATCCCCATCTTTCGGCATTGCTTCAAATCATGGTTTATTATATGGTCACTGGAACGGATATATATAAGGGTCGAAGTCGTAAAACAGAGGACAAACTTCAAAAGAGCTTTGGGGTATCCAATGAACAGCATGGTTAGTTGAACAAGAACCTTCGAGAGTCACCAGCAAAGTGGCGTCTGGCCTCATCTGCTTCCTCTTTGTGTTCAAGAGGAAGGACAAAGGGGTCTCGGTGGGCAAGGCCTGCTGCAATGGTAAGAGCAGGTCCAAGACACTGGAAGACCGCACCCATAAGAAGCATCTTGCCCACCTTAGGATCCACAGGAAGTTTCGCCAAATGACAACCTGAACATTTATCATTTCGATCCATAAGACAATGTAGGAAATTCATTGAACTGCCGAGTTAACGAGAAACTTTTGCATATGCCATAGAGAACACAGTACACAAAGACGCCAGGAAAAAAAAGTTTAAAATAGAGCAATTCGTACATTCCAGATCCTACATTAAATAATGCAGAGAATGTTGTCACTACAGCATATATAGCAAACGACAGGAAAATCTACGTGAAAGACTACATGAAAGAAGATCACAAATTGAGAAACGTACCCAACGGGGTCAAAACCTCCTCAGGAGTCAAAGCGCCAACTGTCTTCAGGAGGTCAATAGCATTCTGTACTGCAAGAACTTCGGGTGGCTCCAAGGCCTTTGACAAGAAACTGGCAATATTACCCAGCTGTAGGCTCTTTATTTGAAGACATAACTCTTGTAATGGTGTCCGCAGTATCTCAGGAAGCTGGTAACGGAGCATAGACTCATAGACCAGCTTCGGGTACAAATGATAGCAAACTCCAGGTTGAACTCGTCCAGCTCGTCCTCTTCTCTACACCAGTCAGAAAATTGGCAGAGTAAAATAATGAATCTACTTCACGTACATAGACATAGAGAAATGGAAGACAGAATTCGCTTGAACAGACATTGAAGGAAGTCGATCTATAATACAGACCTGATGTGCAGAAGCTTTTGAAACCCAGGCCGGTGTTAAACATGCCAGTTTATTGAGTGCATCGTAGCTGGTCTCTTTCGCCTTCCCACAGTCAATCACGTAGACTACATCATCAATAGTGATACTAGTCTCAGCAATATTGGTGGCCAGTACAATCTTCCTGCAACCAGAAATGTCAACATCATTAAACTCTGCTGATAATTCTGCATAATAGCACTACAGAACGGTCATTATATGGTCTTAAATCCGGGCAATAGTAATAAGATAACCCTGTAACTGTCCCAGTAATAGGCGTAACCTGAGACATGAGGAAATCACAATGGACCTAATAACGGGCACGAGGATACTAACAATAATCAAGAATTACCAACGAAACATTCCAAAAAAATTATGAAAAGAACTTGGGTACGCCATGCAATCCGTTCGTTTCAATTGTGGACAGAAGTGAAAGGACAACTCACCGCACACCAGCTGGAGGCCTCTGAAAAATTTCTCTCTGATTGATGGTCGGCATGGACCCGTGAAGAGGCAACAGAAGAACCCGTCTAGAATCATTAAACAAGGAATTTCCCTTAAGACGCTCAACAAGTTTTGAGATCTCATCCCACCCTGTCAAGAACACAAGAACGGCGCCTTCTTCTCCCTCTTTCATACAGATATGCTGAAGAGCTGCCTCAACCTACAATCACCAACCACGTACTTGGATTCACAGACTCGGACGGCAAATAAAACAGAAGCGGTTTTACAAAGCATCCTCTCAAACCAAAAAAATCACAAAGCGAGCATCACGTCTTCTATGATTCCAAACGTCATTGCCGAAAATATAGTTTTAAGTGCAGGTCAACTCTTTTAGCAGTGGATTTCGAGGAAAATCAACGCACCAATCCCAAGTCAATCTGCTCTCCGTTCCATGCTTGCAGTGACTGCTGTGTACCACGGCTGTACTTACGATACTCTGAATCTATGTTTGCTCCCTGCGTCACAAAATAGTCTCATGATAAGAACTGTATCCCGCCTTTTTCCTGAAACAATGTTAAAGTGTCCATTCAAAGTAGATAGCTCGACAGGTCTAACAAATTGGAAGAAAATTGCTGGAAACTACAAACTCAGCAATAGGACAAGATCATCAAAAACAACTTCACCACTTTGATAACAGTCATACCTCAAACGCTTCAAGAATTGGATCCTGCACCTTTTCTTGTGTCTTCCGTCTTCTGCCTCCCCCACCTCCACCATTGAATCCTCCTTGGTCAGCAACAATAGGGAAGCGAGTCAGCTCCAGCACATCCTCCAAGAAAAGCTCTTTTACTGGAAAAGTGAACCCCTGTATACATTGAGCACTCTTTCAGTAAAAAAAAATGACAAAACAAACGGGCAGTGAGTGCCTGTCCAAAATACAGAGCTTTCCACTAAGGACTATCTGAAATGCGTCCCCATCTCAAGCCTGATTCATTGCTCGCTGAAAAGATTCAAATCAAAGTCTCACAGATCTAACGCAGAAGAATATCACAAATAAATCCCACAGGGAAGATTAATGGACAATCAGAAGGAAAATAACTCACAAGCCAATTACTGAATACCAAAAGAAAGAACTATTCTCCAAGGGAAGGAGCCTTACAGGAATATGCTTCATTGGTGCACCTCCAAAATATCTTGAGAACAGTTCTGCGTTTATGGTCGCACTCATCAAAACCAATCGCAGGTCTGGGCGACGAGGCAGCAGATCTCGTAGAATAATCAACAAAAAGTCCTCATTCATGCCGCGTTCATGGATTTCGTCGACCATGACGTGACTCACACCGTTTAGGTCGGGCTCCTGGACCTACACTCCCCAAATGCCGCTGAGTAAAAATATATAACTAAAACGACGCCATCTATTAATCCCTACTCAATAGTAATGAAAGTTGAATAGGCCCTAAAGAACCAGTTCAAAAACATGATCATACTTTGAATAATATAATTCAGAATCGGATCAAATTTCGTATCACCCGAATCGATGAAGAACATTTGATCAAGAGTGCTGGTAAAAAAACTAAACAAGACAGAACAAAAGAGAGTCTCCACACGACCTACTCAAACTGCTGGAAAACCATGAGGCCTCTTAGTCCTTTGGGGGCCAAACATATTACAATCGAAGAAACTCCAAAAGAAAATGCATGGCACAAGAACGTACAAGTCGTCGAAGTAGTACACCAGTGGTGCAAAACAGGAGACGAGTCTGTGCAGATCGTTTCGCTTCCAATCGGATCTGGTAACCCACACTCTGGCCCAAGGCATCCCCCCTCTCAGCTGCAACACGAGACGCCACCGACATAGCAGAAATTCGCCGAGGTTGAGTACAGATTATGTTGCAATCGGAACCCCGACCAGCCTCTATCTCCTCCTCCAACACAAACTGTGGTAATTGGGTTGTCTTTCCACAACCTGTCTCTCCAGAAACAACAACCACCTGACCACAACACCGATCATTGTAACAATAGTATTAGTCCTCACTGTGCTAACAACTGCGTGTGTTAGTGTCTTGTATCGGAAAAAGGAAGCACCAAATAGAAGAGCACCTGATTGTTTTTCACAGCATCCAAAAGTTCTGTCTTCATGTTGAATGCAGGTAGTTTTTTTCGAAACACTTCCAATGTCTTCACTGCTCCACTTGCCTGAAAAAATTCAAAACGAGCAACCGAATTCAGTGCCTCCAACCAGGAGGAACAAAGTATCCAGGTTCGGAGTACCGTACAAATTTTACCTTGAATAACATACAAACTTGAGATGCGTGACGCACTCTAGACCCCAAGTAAACTGAAACTAGCATGTCCCCGTAGACCTCAACACCTTGACCTCTTTATAATCTGACTACTTAAAGACTGACATAGTTAGAATCTGCGATGCTACAATCACTGATAGAGTGAAAAGTGTGCATGATATTCCAGAAAGTCATTTTAAAGGTCATCTTAAAGAGTTCTGAGCGTAAATGACAAACGAACGTGCACGACTCATGAACTACAACCTTGAGCTGTCGCTGATTCTCTCTGAGCTCCGAATTAGCCCTTTCCTTGTCTGCTCCCGATGAAGCGGGACCTTGAGGGTTTGCTTGTCCCCAGCCTGATCGAGTAGCCCTGTCTCCGCCTTCAGGCGTGGAAGAAGACGGTACATCCGCACCACGGATGTTTGCAAGCATATTTTCCACCCGCGTCTCCGTAGAGGCAGACATCGAAATCTACAGTTGATGAAACCGGGAGCATCAGAAGACTAGAAGCGCTATTGGTACAAATCACGTCAAAAATAGAGGTCTCTCTCGCCAGACTTGGTCATCAAACGCTGGATTCAGGCTCTCATGAGGCAAAGCAAAAAAAATCCATACCCCTGAATAATTACATTCCTCACACCTTAAATTATTTTAGCCAGGAGAATTTTGAGCCTAATGTTTTTTAGCACTATTGCGTAGGTCATACGGGGGCTTTCTTTTGTTCGGTAATGTTAACTGCTCAGCAACACATGCAATGTTCTTCACTGGCTCTGGTGACTTGAAATTTGGCCATGTCCGATTCATAATTATTACAATATAATCAATTAAAAATTGGTCATTTTAGAACCATGTAATCTTCGTCCTTCAGGGGGGAATACTGCAGTTGGACATTTATATGCTGTTGTTCCACGATGGACGCAATGCGGAATACCCGAAATGAATTCGTATGCTACAGAAGTAGGAAGAGAACCAACCTGACGCTGAGAGGAACCATGACGGTCGTCAAGATCCGCTCGGTAATTCGGCAACGCCACTTGGCTCACCACCAGCACAGTGTTCCTCCCTTTGTTATACGCGTGACTTCCTTCCCAACAAATTCCCACCAAGCTCACCTTCAAGACAATGCACAACATGGCCCTCAACAAGGGATTGCATGAATACCAAAACAACTATGACTATTTAATCCTCTAGACTTGAAACACCTCGGATTCTGAGCTGCAAATCCACTGGGTCCGTAAATCCTAGAGGTCTAAAAAGGCTTACAAGTGAAGACCAAGCCGGTATGCGAAATCCTCCAAGACCTCTGCACCTCTGCGACCGAAATTCCGCTTAATGACCACCTCCTGCTGATCCGTGGCAACCTTCAGTTTCTCCAACCGATCCCACCACTCATTTTCATCGAGGACTTCCTCCTTGGGACCCTGCACCTTAAAGCAGCCAAATAAGAACCCGGTGCGGACGGCTACCGTAATATTTAGTGGCATGCCACCTAAGAGATTTCCGCGCAAAGCAATTGAGAAATCAGAGCTAAGCAAGCAAGACTAAAGCTCTGACATACTCTTCACCTATAAAAACAGTGGCGCATGAGCTTGAAAGGCTCTCCCTTCTTCAAATTGAGCTTAAGTTTGCAAACCAAGGTGTCAAAGATTCCTTTTCATGCGATAGGGATTCCTTTCACGCTTTCACGCCAACTCAGAGGGTGCTCAAAAATGATTCTTTACAATGTAATGACACATAGGCCTCCAATACTCTAAAACCAGAGCTCGTCACAAAACTCTCCATCAAGGATTAGATCACCCCCGGTCACCCAGGTTCACCCGCATCAATTTGAAACCAGCCAAAAAAGCTACAACAGTGTCCTCGAATTGCGTAATTCAAACCCACAATATTACGACACAGAGTTCTCCCAAACCCTAAAACCAAAGTCGCCTCACAAAACTCTCCACCAAGGCTTAGATTCCCCCGGTGACCCAGAGATCCCCAGGTTCACTCGTATCAATTGAAATCTAACCAAAGAACCTCTACCAGCGTCCTCAATTGCGTGATCCAAGCTCACGTAACGCAATCCAATGTTACAAATTCATACACAAACTCCTCTCCTCCAAATTCCAATGCACAAGAAAACGAAAAAACAGACAAGCTCCACAATAAAGCTAACAATGGACTCTACCTCGCTTTGCATCTGCTTCAGCTTCTCAGCTCTCCAAGCAGGATCCCACCATCGTTGCCCCCCTCCTCCTCCTCCTCCTCCTCCTCCTCCTCCTCGGGCTCCGCGACCACCCCCTCGTCCACCCCCGCGGCCTCCACCTCCCCTGCCGCGCCCTTGCGAATTAGGACCTCCCGGCATTGCTGCAGAGGCGCACAACCTCGAAGCTCGCTGTCTCCAGCAGCTGAATGCCAAAGCCGTTGCGGGTCTTAGAAAAGGAGCCGGCGAAAACCCTTGCGACTAAGATTTAAGTTAAGGCTCTCAAAACAAGCTCATTGCGTGAAGAGCTCTGTGTAACCAAGCGAAGAAGAAGGTAAGCACAGCATTTTGCTGCAGTTTCGGAGACGACGAGCAAGTGTGAGTGGCGTTTGATGGCGTAAAGCCGCGTGACAGTTCAGTTGCTGCGACGCACTAATGGAGCTCTTCGGTGGTTCGGGCTACAGCACAGTCGCTGTGTCGCTCAGAGTGGAGCTTCGGTTTAGGGTTTCAATTGGTGGTTTAGACACGTGGCAAACGAAGGTTGAATGTTTTCCTGATTTATAACTCAAGGTAGGAGGTCCATAAATCGCCCACCTAAGAGCTGAAACTGGATTTTGGGGAGGTGAAGCCTCTTCAAATATTTTTTTAGTGAATTTTCCTTGGAAGACGAGTGGAATTCGCATCTAACCCAAGTTGTTTCATATTTTTTGGAGCTTTGTGGAATTAGTTATGAAATTTTGAAGTTGAAATAGCATAGGGCTCTAAAATCACCCACCTCCTGAAATCTACGTTCTCTGTACATTACTGAAGGCCATGAAAAAGCAACATATAAAAATAGTGTATATTTGAGGAGGTGGGCAAATTTAGAGCCTATACACTTTTAGAACCTCCTACTTTAGGGTTCAATTGGGGTGGTCACACCTTCTTCACCCCATTCTCAATTCTCACAAGGTGAAAGAAAAATACTATTCTCGGACAATGGGGAATAATAGAAATTGCACCACATCAACAATCTAATGTGGCCACGACCATGACACATCAAATAATGTTATTTAATTTTTAAAGTATTTTGATAGCAATAGCTGGTTCACAACTACGGGAACAACCTTGAAAAAGCCCTCCTATGCTGTCAAATCCCCTCTAATGATGCAAAAAATTTAATGTTTTTACTCTTTGCAATAGGAATGGTATATTTAAGAATTCAATTTTGATGAAAAAAGGTATTGGGCCTTTAAAAGTTAAAGATTTTGAATTTCAAAACTTCCATTTTAATATTAAAAATTTTAATCTCTATCATAAATTTGATTGTAAGAATTTTCCATATTTGATTTTAGATTTGAAAATGCAAAAATTCACATTTAAAGAATTTTTGTCAAGAATATCTAAGAAAAATTCCATCATTTTTTAAAAAATAGATTAAAATTTTAAATAATATACTAGTAGTTGGCGCTTGCTATGCTACGTATTCATCATTAGAATTTTATAAGAATTTTAATGTATTAGATAGAATGCAAAAATTGTTGTGGAATCCAAAATTGCTTCAATTGAATAAATTTCTCAAAATCATTTGGTAGTAGCAATAGAAAATTGAAATCATGAAAGTTCAAAGATCAGAAAGCACAAAATCATAAAAGCACAAAGAAGTGTAAAGCCAAGAGAAGCAATGGATTTACAACCTCTATAATATCATCCTATGGATCCTCTTTAATATCACCTTAATTGCAACAACTATATTGTTTCTATAATATCACCCTTTGTAAAAAGTGATATTACAAAAGTGATTGCAAATTGCTACTCTATTTCTGTAATATCACATTGGGTGAAAATACAATTTCTATGTATGCATGATTGAAAATATTTTTACAAAATATTTAAAATAATTATTTTAAAGACTTATGGAAATTATTACCATGCATTCTATTCAAATATATCAAAATTTTACTAATATGTGATACAATGAATGTGTAGCATAGCAAGCACGAGCCCCCTAGTATTAATGGTAGCATTTGTGATATTATAGAGGGACTTATGATTTTAGTAGTATGATTAATATATTAAAATTTAATTTATAGACTAAAATATTTCAAAAATATATAATTTTCTTGAAGTTGTTCATTTTTACATGTTTGAATATTCCAAAAAATTGTAACTCAAAATTCCATCCCAAACTCTTGTTTGTATGAAATTTTGGGTGCAATACAATGACAGTGAGACAAAAAGATGCATAAACTGCCATTTCCTCCCCCTTTTCCTCCAAAAATCACATGCCATTGATTTTTATTAAAAAAAAATCCCCTCCCCCTTCCAATGCTGTTGATCTTAAAAAATACAAAATATGGATTATGGGATACGAGATACGGATATAAATTAGGGATATGGATATGGCCCTCACGATATATCCTATATCAATTGGCCCCCCCGTCCCACCCCCATCTAGAAACTACAAAGGGGTAGGATGGGGAGATAATGAAAATTTTTATTTTAAATTGTTTTTTCTTGGTTCATAGGGTGGGTGTATATGAAATTTTTTATTTTAAATTGTTTTTTCTTAGTTCATAGGGTGGGGTGTATGAAATTTTTTATTTTTTGAGCTCAACGGGAGGGTATAAAAAATTAATTTAAATTATTTTTTTGAGCTCATAGGGGTATAAAAAATTTAATTTAAATTATTTTTTTGAACTCACTGGGGGGTTGTAATGAGATCAATTTGATTTTTTTTGAGCTCATTGTGACAATTTGTCACAATGAGCTCAAAAGATGCAAAAATTGCATTAATCACACAAAGTTATGTAATGTTTTTTAAGAATCTAATGCCTTTTAGGGAACAAAATCACTAATTAATTTAAGTTTTATCCATGATATAACAATATTGACATCCTAAAATGTTATACCAAGATTAATTTTCAATTTTTGTTCATAATTTTTTTTAAATCCCCAATTGTCATTTTAGTGCGTCGAGATACGAAAGTGGGATGACCATGCCCCCCTACCGTGCATTCATCCTAACCGACCTTGGAAGAATACATAATGCATGAGTTGATTCAAGAGAAAATATGATTGGTTTATGTATTTTAACTTTAAATTAGAAAAGAACTTCAAAAAAAATGATTCAAGTGCACTTTTAGAAAAATAAATTGTCATTGGGAACTTAATGAGGTCCCTTAACCTTAGGTGCTTAATTGCCACATATGAACCTCATCCCTATATTTTCTTTGTAACTTTTCTTGATGACTTGAAGACATACTCATAGGAAAAATTGGATGGTTTGTTTGAATGCACTTACCTACTAAGATCAAATACCAATTATTGTTGTTTTAAGATTCTTTGTAAAAGTTTTTAAAAATTCATGAGCTTTTCAAGAAACAAGCTAAAACGGGAAGAGACAATCATTGTTGGCACCTTTTTTTGGTTTCAAAATTTAAAAAAAAAACTCAAGTGAAATTTGAAGAGTTTGTCTAGCATTCTTTAGATCATCCACTTTCTTGCTCACAAACTTAGCATGCTCATATTTTCCATTTACTTTTGAGCCCTCAATTTTCTTTTTTCCCACCCTTACTCACCAAATGTGTCCAATGAATAGTCAATTGACTTAGCAACAATTGAGATCAATCAATCAATATCATCAAGTTGATCAAATGTGTTGAATTTGAAGGGATAGTGCCTTGTCATGTTACGATTGAGTGCAAGGAATATATTTCAAATGGCTTTGAGCATTTATTATCCATGTTTAAGGAATATTAAACCTTTTGAGAGAGAGTGTGTGAATATTTATAGAGCAGCTCCAATAATATGCCCAATAAATCTAATCTAGAATTTGGGGATAAAAAGTGCACATTGAATACTTGAACCCAACAAAATATTCTACATGGCAAAAATTGCAATTTTAAAAATAACAACTCTATTACTGTAATCCCTAAAGCCCCGAGGTGTTTTTTTGTCAAAAACCACTCAAAATTGCCACTATTACTACATTCACTTAAGAAAACCAAAAAATACTTTAAAAAAAAATCTAACCATACGATCTTGTACTTAACTTGTCTGAGAACATGTGGTAAAAATTTCATCAAATTTGACTACATATATTGTAAGATATTTGCATCCAAAGTAAAGAAAATAAGTTTTTTGCAACTTGCTTGACTAGATATTTTAGCTTTGAATCTTTTTAATTGAAAACTTTTGGGCTATTGATTTTGATTTTCTAAGTTTTTATGTTGAATAGCTGATTTGAGAATCTAAGGAAAAAATTCAATAAAAAAACACTTAATTTTCACTCATTAAAAAATTGTTAAGTAGAAGTAGATTAAAAAAGGAAAAACTAAATTGTTAATGGCTCTAAGATGGAATTGAAATGCAATAATTCCAATAGTGAGATTGTTCTAAAAAGAAAACCTAATCCATCTAACAATGTTCTTTGAAAAATTGTAAAAATTGCTTTCACAAATGAATCCTATAAATTATTTTTTCAAGAAGATGCTCAAATTGCCTAAAAAACTAAGATTTCCCATAACTTTCTCATCACAAGTCCAAATAGAATGAATCAAAGCTTCAAATGTAGAAAAATATATAAAATTTTAGAAAAAAAATTTAAAAATTATTTTGACTTATTCTGATTTTTTTGTGTTGCTTGCTGACCTTCATTTTTGGTTTATTATGCCATAACATTTTCTCCTAGGCATCGATTGAAATAAAAATTATATATCCATGAAGCTCTCACAGAATTGCACATCTTCCAAAAGTTTCAAAAACATTCACTACAAATTGAGACAATAGGAACCTACTTGAACCCAAATTGTCTTTAAGGGAATAAACGGCCTTTTAGGGGTTAAAAATACTTTTTCATCTAGTTGGATAGAGATTCTTTTTGCTATGGGGCACTAAGAGCCTTGGGGTTGGTTGGAAGAAAAAAAAGGGAGTTACATAGGTGGGACAAATAAGAAAATTCTACAATGAAATAGAAACTTGCATTTTGTCAAGACTAACTTCCAAAATATGGTTGGACAAAGTATCTTTTTGGAGGGGATTTGTTGCAAGAAAATCAATATGGTCCAAATGTTAGCAATATGAGTAGCGGATATATAAATATTTAAAAAAATATTTTGTCAATTCTATTGGACTAAGAACTCACCAATTTTTCTTTATTATAATAAACCACGTAATCAAAATAGATCAAATTAGTTGTGCCCCCCTTGACCAAGGTAGTCACCAAAATATTATGGTTATTGAACCTATAGGTGCATTTTGTATTTCTAAAATTAATCCTTACAATATATTGGAGATGTTTTTTGTTCGATGGATGAATTCACTTAAAATTGTAGGATGCTTAATTTGGAGATCACCCTTGTAGTTTATTTTGGCCATTTCTCACTATTTATTCTTGATGTAAATTCATCCATCGATATGAATTTTCTTCATTTTTTTTTTCAAAAATTCACAATAATTTCAATTTTTACTAAAAAAATTGAAAATTTATGACTTGTGTTTGACATATAAATGCATCTCTAAAAATAAAAAAAACAATTTTCATCCATATCTATTTGCAAAATGGCAACAAATAAAGTGATGGATAGTAAAGCTTAAAATCAATAGTCATAGGCTCATCCTTCAAGGATTAACAATGAAATCATCCATTGAACCTTTAACCTTTAAACGTCGACAAGGAAGTTTGGCATCTAATGGAAGACAAGGAATCCTTCTAGTAGGACAAAAGTGCAACTATTCATCCTCGGAATTTTGTTGTGAAAAGGAGAGGCCTTCTACAATAGTTTGACTTCTAATGAGTATTTTTGCTTTTTTTATGCCAATGATTTACACAGTGATGAAAAAGGATGATTTCCAAAGTCACCTCTTTGTCCTTTAAAAGTTAAGGTCCATAGTGTATTTACAAGGTTAGAAAAAAGAATAAATAAATTTCTTCATCTTGGTCTTAATTGCCACATGAACAATCTATGAAATCTAATAAAATTACACAACTTGCTTGCTATATACTTACAACCCCCCACTTTTTGAGGAAACCCTCCAAAAAAAAGACACATTAGGATGTGAAAGACTAAGGTAGTTTGGCCATAAAGAGACCATTTAAACCTACCTAACTCATCATTGATAGTAATAGATATTTCAAGTGATATGTTATCTATTCCTAGATAGGGATTGCATCTAGAACATGGGCGCTTTTAGAACATACCACCTCAAGGTTTATTAAGACATTGGAACATGTTGAATACGAAAAAAAACTTTAAATAGTGCTTCAAAAAAATTCTTGAGAGCATGGCCATCTTGGCACGCTCAGTGTGGCCCTATGTCCAGGAACAACTGGCATCCAATTCAAAGTTAGCCGGTGGAATTGGGAAAAAAACCTAGTTGCAATTTGAAAACATTGACAAAAAAGCAGTGAAAAAATCTTTAAAAATTTGTATTTGGAATATAAAATAGAGAAAAGAGTTGGACTCCATGCTTGAAACACCAATTCAATTTGGGAATTGAAGGAAAATAGATGTGGTCAAACTCAAAAAATTCCTGAATGACGGTGTGGCCTCGACCACTCTTCGCAAACCCTCACTAGAATTTGCACTCCACCATCACTCTTTCAATCGCAACTTCCAATGCAGACACTTGAAAAATTCGACGAAGTAGTCCACACCAATTTTTTTTTTTTTTTTTTTGACGATATCGCCAGTTCTGACATAAAGAAACAAATACCCTGATGTCCCTCCAAATGTAATGCAATGGCATGCTGCCAGGAACACAAGTTCTACAGTAACGAAAAAAAACCCACCAAGGTAGAAGATTCTAAAAGAGCCAAAAGCACACACAATCTTGAAGTGGAGTGACAGCGCGGGACGGTGTGACGACTGTGGTCTGGCGTCATTTCTGACGCGCCTGGGTGGCCATGCCTCTCATAAGAAAAGCACTGCAGCCGCCACCGGAAAGAAGAAACGGCCCGTCTTTGGTAGGAGAGAGAGAGAGAGAGTCTCGGACGCTAGCCTGGCCGAGATACACGTGACTCCCGTTGGAGCTTGTCGCAGGGATGATCGCATCCAGCCACCTTGGCCATCCGTCCAAGTGGCTTGCATTCTCGCAATCTAAAGTATACTGTCAGTTACTGTACAATGGCGGACTAGAGCCTGCCATTCGTCACTTCGCAATTCTCCTTCCAGCTTCTGCCACTGCGCCAGGGAGTGCGCCACTCATCCCGGCCAACCGGACAACTTCCGCTAAAAAATTTAGTGCCAATTCCAGCTATGGAGGAGGACCTCGGGAGCATCTTCACGCAAGCGCTTTTCCTGCCGCTTTCCATGAAAGTAAGGTACCATCCCCGAATTCAGGGTTTTTTTCCATCGGTATGGAATTTCTTGTTGTGGAGTTTAGGGATTGCGAGGGCGAGGGTGGATGGCGGACGATGACCTATTCTAGATTCCTTCGGTAATGTTACTCTTGTGGGTTCTTGGTTTTGGAATTTGAAGGACTGTTTGTGTCCTTTTTAGTTTTTTCGGGGAGACGATGCGCCTGGCGTTCTTGTTTTGGTATGATTGCGTATTCCTCGGTAGATTTGAAAGTTTGCTTTTTTGTTGGAATCGGCGTATTTGTTTGGGAGAAGGGTGGAATGACGGTTTGAGATTGATGAGGATTATGTTTTGGTGATTAGTTTTCTGCCGGGAGGCGTGGTTAAATGTTGCTCGGAAACGCGACTTGATTAGTGAGATCTGGATTCTACATTGGTGGAGCATTTTCGTCGTGTCCTGTCGGGAGGGAGAGGCTTGTTTTTATAATACTCTGGAGCGCTCTGCTTGTGCATTGCCGAAGCTTTTGCCTGGAATCTGGTTGTTCTTCTGGGAAGAGGCTGGACTGAAGGTTAGCATTAGAAAGAAGAGTTCTTTTGTCAATTTTCTGCGCCGAGACTAGGTTAATTGTTGCCTTCTTGATTTTGGAATTTGTTTGAGAATCTGGGAACGATATTTTGACGGCGAGCATTGTTCGTTTCGTTCTTTTCGGGAATGAGCGCATTGATTAACTTGGCGTTTCTGTTATGGTGAGTTTGACTGCGCTATTCTAGATTTTATACTCTGCGCGTCGTGGAATCGGGCGTATGGAATCTGCTTATCTGTTTGGGAGGGCTGAGCTGAAGCTCGGACTCAGAAGATAAGATTTTTTTTCGCCGATTTTCTACCTCCAGACTAGATAAACTGTTGCGGCAAATGTGACTTGATTACCAGATTCGGATTCTAAATTTGCGGAGCATTGTGATTGCATTTTTTACGAATGCAGAGGCCAAAGTGTTTAGGTTCAGCAACAGGGCCAAAGTGTTTAGGCAATCGGCTCATCACACCTGGGCAGGGATTTTTCGAAGACCTAGTAATTTTCTCTTTTAAGGGCTCTTCTGAAATGGCTCTAATTCGATTCTTACCTAGGGTTGTTCCAGCGAACCTTTTTTTATTATGTGAGTCTTGTTCCGTGGTTTCTAATTCGTTTGACTGTCATAGCGAATCAACACTAGCTGAATTTAGTACTTGTTAACCATTCTTATATGTTCAGCGACCGAATAGTCGATGCTCTGTCAATCATCTATGAGATACAGTGCAGCCCATTATTGGAAGACAACAACCTGTTCGCGCAAATTCTTGCTTGAATGTCTTAAAAATAAACATTATTCCGTATGGTTTATCCCTAAATTCACCTGTTTTAAAGGTTTATGGTGTTAAATTTGGTACTTTTTTTATGCATCCATCAGTCTCGCATATTAGTTTCTCCCATGCTGCTAGTTTCAATGTTATTATGCAGCTGCTGAAGAGGACGAAATGAAATCAGTATACTATTGAAGAATCTTGTTGGTATCAAACACAATTTTTACGTGCATGAGACTGTAACTGGTTCATTTGTCAGATGGAACAACTTAGCGATACAAGAGGTAGGCAAGATCGTTGGTTGAAAAAGAGATTTTCTTATAATTGGCTTGTTCTTGTGAATTTTGCAGAATGTGTATTGACAAATCAGATACGACGTGGGAGCTTTGAAATAACCTGATCAGGGGTGTTGTCGCTTGATTGGCCACTTAGACTACAACGTCTATTGTATATATCAAAATGCCTGCAAACCGGCTGCTGTGGGCTGTGGCGAGATCCTGCCTGCAGAGGCGTGCATATTGTCCCCCGAAGCTTATTACTAATAAGTCGCAGCAGTGTTTATTTCCCAGAGCAAACCGTTTTAGCTCGCGTGCTGGATCCGAATGCTCCTCCCCGCTTCAGCAACAGGGCCAAAGTGGAATGGTCTTTAGGGTCTTAACGTATGGGAAGAAAAGAGTTCAAGGAAAGTCTTACCTTCTCGCAGTTGCTGCCACTGGTTGTTTGGGAGCTGGTCTTTTTGTCGTGCTTGCAGATGCTGGTCAGGATAGTGTCTCCCCTGGACCTGGACCAGATGCCATGGTGGCGACTTCTTCAAGTGGTTCTACGAAGAAGAAAGTCGTGATCCTTGGCACTGGATGGGGAGGAATCAGTTTTCTTAAGAACCTGGACCCATCTAAGTATGACGTGCGAGTTGTATCTCCTCGCAATTATTTTGTGTTCACTCCCTTGCTGCCTAGTGTAACATCTGGCACAGTGGAGGCTCGGAGTATCACAGAGCCAATTCGACGGATTATACGAAAGAAAAACGTGATGTTCCTAGAGGCTGAATGCACAAAGATTGATGCAGCGAACAAGAAGGTCTTCTGCAGAGATGCTTCCAGTTTTAGTTGTAAAGGTAAAGAAAAATTTGAGCTTGATTATGACTACCTGGTTGTGGCTGTTGGAGCTACTTCCAATACATTTGGTACGAAGGGTGTTGAAAAGTACTGCTATTTTCTGAAAGAGATTGAAGATGCTGAGAAGATACGTGGACGAATCGTGGATTGCTTTGAGACTGCAAGTCTGCCACACCTATCAGATGAGGACAGGTTAGCTTCTCTTCATTCCTGATTTTCGAATCTACTATTTTGTTTTTCCTTTGTTAGACACCACTTCGCTTCCCTGTCTGTACGGTAGTTCGCAGGGATTTGATTCACGGTTTCATGACATTTAAAATTGTTCCAGTTTTAAATTGTGCTATGAAATATGGCAACATAGCGGCGTACGTGAACATAGATACCATTTTCTTGCTAGCGTCTTTACTCTGACGTCCTTGACATCAATTCTTTCTAGTAAATATGATTTCGGACCCTTGTGTTGGTTCGATAATTTCCATATGAAGCTAACCATTTCAAATCTAATTACCAGGAAGCGATTGCTCCACTTTGTGATAGTGGGTGGAGGCCCTACAGGAATTGAATTTGCTGCCGAGCTCCACGACCTTGTTCATGAAGATCTTATGAGTTTATACCCAGACTTGCACAAGCATATCTCTATATCCGTATTGCAGTCGGGTGATCACATCCTCAATACATTTGATGGGCGTATCAGTGAATATGCTGAGCAGAAGTTTTCTAGGGATGGAATCGATGTGAAGATTGGAAGCCGAGTTCTGGGAGTCTCAGACGAATCCATTTCCTTCAAGTGCAAAAGCACTGGGGAGCTTGTTGAGATTCCTTATGGCATGATTGTCTGGTCAACAGGTACTATCATTTTTGTTCACTTTTGGAATTTCCCAACTTCATGGTCTAGCAATTTTGGGGTAAAAATGGCTAGAAATGACGGGATGCTTTTTTACGACCACTGGAAGAATTCTCGTGTTAATACTCTATTGGATGCTCTCGGAGGCTAGTGCAGGATTTGTGGTCGAGTATGGAGTGGTTGTAAACAAGGCTGATGGAAATCTTCGAAATTCTCTCATATCATTTGCATTTATGCCTTCAGTCCTGTGAATATCCGAGCTCTGGATTTATTTTTTGTTGCTATTGCAGCTCTTGAAGGTGTTTAACAGGAGTGACCTGTTCTGTTGTTGCAGGAATTGGTACTCGTCCAGTGGTAGCGGACTACATGAAACAGATTGGACAAACCGATCGTAGAGTGCTCGCAACAGACGAATGGCTACGTGTCAAAAATGCGGATGGGGTCTATGCACTTGGAGATTGTGCAACTGTTGAACAACGTAAAATTGCAGAAGATATTTCTTACTTATTTAAGTTAGCTGACGCTGATAATGATGGATACTTGTCTGTCAAGGAGTTTGTGGACACCATGGAGAATGTTAAAGTTCGCTACCCTCAAATTCAACTTTATATGGAGCGGCAGCATATGAAAGGGGTCGCAGGACTTCTGGAGAAAGCCTTGCAGAGTGGGAAAGAGACGAAGCTTGATCTTGAGCACTTCAGTGAGGCGATTTGCAAGGTTGGTTTTTGGTTATTTTATTGAGATGTGCCATTGCCCTGCAGCTTACTAGACATTCTGCAATATATCTCAGCAGATAATGCCCAACTAGAATTTATAAGTTCGCTACTGTGTTTGCTTGAAGATTGCGTATATCTAATCTCATCTGGTTATGTGTGCTTTTCAGGTTGACAGCCAGATGAAATCAGGACCTGCCACAGCACAGGTGGCTGCACAACAGGGCGAGTATCTTGCCCACGTTTTCAACCATCTAGCTTCAGCAAATCCTGATGAAGGCCCCATGCGCATCCGAGGAATTGGTAAGCATCGTTGCCAGCCTTTCCGCTATCGGCATTTGGGTCAATTTGCTCCTTTGGGAGGCGAAACAACTGCGGCTGAGCTGCCTGGAGATTGGGTCTCCATTGGCCGAAGCACACAGTGGTTATGGTATTCCGTGTATGCTAGCAAGCAGGTGAGTTGGCGCACTCGGGCGCTAGTGGTATTTGACTGGACCAAGCGGTTTGTATTTGGGCGCGATTCATCACGGATGTGAAAAAGTACTGGTCAGGTTCTACTTCTACTGAATTTTTTAAAAGGGGAAAGGACAGCAGAGAATCTACTAAGGTAGGGTCACAAAATTATTAGCTTAGGTCAACGTTTAGAAAGTGTTACTTGGGTTGGATCGCTCTTGTTCTATGAGATGTAATTAATTTAAGTTCGTTGACAATCACTTTCAGCTGCACTACGAACCACCCTCGGTTCACGATTTCACCTGAATTTGGATCATTCGTGTCTACTTAACCTGTGCTATGCTACCATTCGCAGCTTTAATACTGGTGTGAGACATTTGGGCGCCTTACTGATATGTACTGGGGACGTATGCTGCGGTAGACGCGCCTTGTGTTTGCATTTATAGTTTCAGGCTCATCGCAGGTTTCATTTCAACTGCCTTCTCCAATGAAAATCACTGAAGAGTGAACGAACTTATCAGGGTTCGAGTAGCTTATATCTGGGTTACATGCAGAATCTCCTGTATCTCTCGCAATTGAGCGAGGCTGAATCAGCGAGGTCACTTTTAGGTTTAGGAGCTGATTCATTTCAACTTTGATTGCACAATCAAACGGAGGGACCTGAAGTTGAGAATCTGTCACATCTGTTTGTCATGTAATGACGTACTTGCGAAGACCTTTGCCTGATGTCTTCTTGAGATCTGTGTGAATTATGAGTCATTCATTTGAGGACCCCTCCAACACACAAGGTCCAAGGTCCATAAGACACTGCCAAGGATACAGGAACTACATACTGTGACAAAAAAACCATTTATATATATAACTTTGAAAAAGGACATGTTACACTCAAACCTCTCTAATTGTACTGGAACGAATGTTGAGATAGTATATGTTATATATCTCAATGCTGTCAATGTGCATGCAAGAAACCATTTTCACCAAAAGCAGTGCAATTATAGAGGGTTGAGCCTCCATCTGATTTCAAAATCCATATCCTCACTTGAATGTCCTCATGTTGAATGCTTAGAAATGAGCGATCCTTAGCATTGTCATCTATTTATCCTCTTGATTTTTATGTCAAGGTGCATGCAAGAAACCATGTTCACCCAAAGCATTGCAATTATAGAGGGTTGAGCCTCCATCTGATTTCAAAATCCATATCCTCACTTAAATGTCCTCATGTTGAACGCTTAAAAATGAGTAATCCTTAGCATTGTCATCTATTTATCCTCTTGATTTTTATGACAAGCTTTTGAAAACATTATGACAAGCTTTTGAAAACACATTCAGAAATGGATATCGAGGCACCAATTAGATTGTAAGAAACCAAAAATCCGTGATTGATGATCCTCAACAACCTTTCAACCTTTGACCATAGTGTGAAGTGAGGAATCTTTAGAAGTTTCAAGGTACTTCGCACTATGGCTAAAGATCAAGAGGCACCAATTAGATTATAAGAAACCAAAAATCCGTGATTGATGATCCTCAACAACCTTTCAACCTTTGACCATAGTGTGAAGTGAAGAATCTTTAGAAGTTTCAAGGTACTTCACACTAGGGCTAAAGATCAAGAGGCCGTTGAATTCCATCAATCAGATTGCTTAATTCTTGATTTCTTGCAATTAGATTGGTAGAAATTGACATCCTCTCAAATTTTGGCCATAGTGTGAATTGCCCTTAACCCCTAAATGCCCAAGCCTTTTCAAGTGTGTTTTGACTATGAAAAAAAAGCATGGGGTTATAGTTAACTCCAATGAAGCAAATTGTGTTTTTTTCAAAATCTAACTGTATAGATGTTTAAAGAGCTTGCTTATTAGTATGTTCATCAATTTTGAGTGAAAAATTGCATAGGAGTTGTGAGATTATAACAAGAGAAATGTTCATTTTTTTATTTTAGTATGTTGTCCCTCCCCACAATGTTTCAGAAATTTGCACATAAATTTATTTTGGAATTGGAGGTGACATGAACAACTACAAATTGTGTTAGCACACTAAAATGCACTTTCAAAAAACTTAATTTCACATGAAAACCTATCAAATTCACTACACAATCAACCTTGCAATTGTTGAAATGTAATTTTTTTTATAAGTATGAATTGCAAATAACTCCAAATCAACACTTGCATGTTTAAATTTTCAATGGTGAAAATCATGAAAACACTAAGCTCTTTCCATTGGGACCATTTTCAAATCAAATGGATAAGTACAATTTTTTAGATCTCAAGTCAAGTGAATTTGGCAAAGTTGGGATAATGAAGTAAAATTAGCAAGCATTACTCTACCATTAATGGACAAACATGGCTTTAAGGACCTCTCAAAAATCAAATGTTCAACTTTTTCAGTGAAAAATGAAAGTTTTCAATAGTTAATCCTAAAAACTGCCCCCCAAAATTTTTATAACGGTCATATGAATTTAACTGCCCATCCTAAACTGAGCCTAAAATTTCAAATTGACCATATATGGTTGATCAGGCAGTTAGGGGCTGACTTCACATTATGGCTAAAGATCAAGAGGCCGTTGATTTCCATCAATCAGATTGCTTAATTCTTGATTTCTTGCAATCAAATTGGTGGAAATTGACATCCTCTCAAATTTTCCTCTCAAATTTTGGCCATAGTGTGAATTGCCCTTAAATATCTGCAAGTGCAAAAGTTGTTACATTTGCTTGATCATGAAATGTTGGTGGAAATACAATCCAGTACAATAATCTTACAAACTTTCTTTGTTGTCTTAACAGAAAGTGCAACTTCAAAAGCTTTAGTATACTAAAAAATGGACTAATTTTGAAACCGCAAATAGCTTTGGAATTGTAGTGAAAAGTACTTGAGCATTATAATAAATATATGTATGTAAAATTCTAAATCTTACAAGACTTTGGATCTTTCATATACACTATCTACCATCTAGTGCTTCCATCCATTGCCAAAATCACCACTTTCATTGGATTGGGCATATTCAAAATGAGCTTTTGCAATTGCTTCAAAGATACTTGATCCTATACTTCTTCAATTTTTTGTATCATTTCCTACTTGTTCTTTGGTCTAATTAGTATTGCAACAAATCTTTCATTATCTTCTACAAGTTCTTGATGGAATTTAGATATGGGAAATTCAGAAGCCAATCTAACTTCTTCATACCATGAGCTTCCCTCCATGTCTCTAGAAATTTCCCACAATGGACCAGAACACCATCTTCCATAAGCGTGGGTTCATGAGGTTGCTCACACATGGAATAAAATCCACTCCATGTGCCCTTGTAAACATTATAAACAAAATCATTTGCGCTTCATTCACCAAAAAGTATGGTGACCAATGAACTTTGGTCAAAACCATTGAAGGCACCTAAAACTATTACTAATGTTTGGCCGAACTTAAAAGTCAATACTAAACAATTTCATGCATATTTTTCATAAACCTTCCATCAAACTCTAATCTGGTAAGAGTTCTTTCCAAGCTCAAATGATGATTCATCCGTCCAGATTATTTTGCTCCAATCTTTTTTTGTCCAATGATGATGTTTGCAAACAAATGCTAATTTTTTAGACAAGTGTTCTATATTGAGATAGGGTTTGGAGGGACACAATGCAATTCACAAAATTGAGACTATATATATACATTTTTATACTATTACCACTACTAGAAAGAGGGTCCTGAATTAACATGGATTAAATCACAAGGATTGGCTTTGTTGTACAAGTTAGTTTTGTGAAGTAGCCAGAGTATAAGCCCCTTGTCTCCCAAATTGAGCCTGAGATGGAGGAAGGACTCATAGAGGTAAGATAGTCTACTTTTAAAGCAACCTCTTAAAAGCTGATTGCATTTTGGGAAGCTAAACTCCTTGAAACAATTTTCAGTAAATATCAGTAGGAAGAAAAATAGATTTGGCATCTAACCCAAGTCGTTTCATATTTTTTGGACCTTTATGGAATTAGTTACAATATTTTGAAGTTGAAACTCAATGGTTACTATAAGTGACCACCTCCTTAAATGTATACCATTGGTACATTTGAAGAAGTGAAATGTACCTTTGTGTCATTATTGCTTTTAGAGCAAACCACCTTAGCACATGAAGCAATTGGAGAAGGAAGAAGAAGAGCATCAATGTTGTGAAGGTATTGGCACCAACAAGGTGCCATTGCCATTGTTTTAGGTAGTCATGAATCAAGTGTTCAAAGTTGTTAATGCAAAGCATGAATATGCCTAGAAACAATGTCAAAAACAACTTTAAGGCTAGGGACATGATAAGTATGCAAATTCATTAGGGACAAAGTCGTTGTAAGTCGAATGCAATTAGGTGGGGGGAGGAACAAACTTTACTTAGAGCATAGCCAACATTCCTCGATATGTATGGCTAGCTTGAGCTTGGGCGTGACTAGAAGCACTTTCTTCCCCATATTGGAGTCATTGCTAGGGAAGAAAAAAAAAGTGCTAGGGCTCGTCAAATATGGCACTCCAAATATTAACTTGCTAGGCCTATTAGCTACAGTATTGACTTCATATACTTTTTTTGTAGTGCCCCCTCTTTAGTAGTCGAATTTTAGCACTCACTGGGCTAGCAATCGAATTTCAACACTACAAACAATAACTTGCAAGCCAACCTACCATCTTAGATAGTAGTGGTAACTTTTCCACCTACATTAAAATTGGTAAATAGTGTTGGGTGATAATTAGTGTTGTAGTGAATTGGATCATAGCCTTAACTTATTATATTACCATTCCAACTTCTATATTTTGTTCCCATTTAACACTAAATGCACTCTTGTAGAAATGTTGAAATGACCAAATTTTACTGTAGAGCTATAATAGTATTAGAATGGGTAAATAATGTTCTAACACTAACCTTGCAAATCACAATTAGTGTTATTGTTGACAATTAGTGTAGCCAACATTATTTACCAATTTTAGTGTAGTGAATGTAGCAGGGATGAAACAATGGGAAGGGAGATGGGACTACAAGTAAAAGGGATGCCTAGCACACATACAAGTCCATTTGGGAAGCCCTTATTAAAGGGGAAACACTAGCAGTGCTCTTAGTGACAGAGAGGGAGGCCCAGAGGAGGCAAAAAAATTCATAAGATTATTGGACCCAAACTAAGGTAAAACAACCCATTGTGGTCAGAATGAGGAATTTGACATCATCTTGTTGCTGAAATTTTTCAATTTTTTTTCCCACATCAGTACAAGTGTGAGAAACAGCAAGTACAATTGAAATTATATAGAGAGAGAGAGACAAAGTATGAATTTGCTACGAATTTTTGAAGTGTTCATCCCAAAAAGAGTCTGTAGACTATCCCATAACCAACAAAATCTGAATCCATAATACTCATCTTACTAATGCAATCACAATATATATATTTTTTTTATCATAGAAGTCCTCTCAAAAGTCAACTTTCACAATGAATTTCACACTGAAAAGTCAAAAGTTCCTAACGAGGTCACTGATCATTCCATTACTGTCATGTAAAAACATGCATTGTGGCCCACATCTCACATACTGGAGGAGAAAAAAAAATTAAAAAAACAAAAAACAACACAATGGATCATTTCCTCGGTGACCGCGATGGGTCATTTGACCACAATGGGGGTGCTTTACCTTATAGTACACAAACTCTGAGAGAGAGAGAGAAAAAACCAATAACAACAGTCAGTAAGGTAGGTACACCCAAATGTGCCACTGACCTTAAACCGCCATCTATACTATATGTACATCTCCAAAATCAATTCTGTACTTATGTGGAAGAAACGCTTTCAGAACCAAACTTTGTTCCTCGATAACTTTTGCATACAGTATCCAAATGCCACGTTCTCTGGTGCATTGGAACCCCCTTCCACTTGCCAACAAAAACATATGAAAATTTGACCAGTCTAATAATAGAAAATAGGCTCAGGAGCAAAAAGTGGCGATTTGGGGTGTACCTACCTCACTTCCTTCCCGAAGAGAGCTCCTCTGCACCGAATATCCCCCCGACCGAATTCCAAGACACTTAATATGTGGCAGCTTCTAGCCTCCAACACTTTACGCCTCACAGTCATAGTCTGGACACTTATTACACCTTATTTTTTTCCCCAGGTAGCCACTGCATCAATTGGGGTCCTCGCCTAAGCCTCGCCCTAAGCCTAGCCTCACCTCGCCCTCGCCCTTGCGCTGAAGGTGCTTGAACTCTTGTGTTGCGACATCCAGTCCCTCCATGATACCTTCACTTGGCGAAGCCCAGAACTTGCACATGTGTGCGTACACAAAACATGCCTTTTGTGGGACATGAAATAAATGGAAAACAGAGCTGATTGTTTGCATGCTAACAGTTTCAAATTTGCATGTACAATCGGTGGTACCCGAGTTGATGTCATACACCAATAATAAGTTAAGCCAATGAGCGAACCGACCGACCGACCGATGAGGGGTTCTTTTTAAAAATATGTATATATATGTTCCCCATGTTGCTTTGTTTGCGCCTGTTTTCTGAACTCCCCCCTTCCCAAAGTCAACTGGGTCTGACATTCAAATGAACGGGTCCTCTTGCGAAACGCTGCTTCCTTCCCATCTCGCTGTATGATTATGTTCAGGGCTTTGTGTTCAGAGCTTTCGGTGCAACTAGAACTTAAATGTGTGACTTAGGTTTGGCAGCAGTGATCCCGGAACTAGTTTTTATGGAATTTAGGGTATGTTCACACTTGGTGTGAAGGGGTGATGTTTTGCAATGTGAATCCGGTTCAGAAGTAGGTCTAAATTTGTTCTTGAGAATGTAGTAACAACACGCTTTAATACCGTGTGAGAATGGACCTTTAGTGCAGTATGCTACCTCGTTTATGGAATTCAGTGCAGTCAATGCTACCTCCAAGACAAACATGCATCAACTTTGGCTACCTTGAGAGTGAGCAGGATTAAAATATAGAGAAAGAAAGAGAGAGGAAAGAAAGAAAGGATTTTGCAAACTACCAAGGATTATTGGGAGTAAGGTAAATCAACCTATGACAATCGAAATGCCAAGCCAACCCATTACAGGCAAAAAAATTCTAGTGATGTACATTTCAAAAACTAGAATGTACACCACTAGTACAATTTTGTCTGTGATGAGATGGCTCCCATTTGGGTTGTCATAGACAAAATTATCTTTCTATAACACAAAACAAACTAAATAGATGATGCTAATTCCAATGTCAATGGAAGAACGAAGTTGCCAACTGATTGGCTATCCGATTCTATAGTTTATTGCATGTAGCCTTGGCTACAATCTAATTATTTTCCAAGGATTTTTTTCCCACATACATTTTTTTAGCTAAGGTAGAGGTATCCATTTCCGGCCAGGTACCCATGTGCAACCCATAGGCATTCCATTTTCAACCAAGCCTTGGAATGCGTTCCAACTAATAAGGTCATGAGACATGTCCCAAAGTGATGAGCATGAAAGCAAGAAGTAGTGAACAGGAAAGTAGTTTGGCTAAGATTGGAATTAGAAGCATCTCGTGGTTGTCTACGGGTCTGAAGCACTTTTTGCCTTCCAAAATTCATAGTAATTTCAGTTCAAGCGATAAAACTACCAATTTTTTTTTGCAATCCCTGTCATTTCTATCAGTGCACCTCTGAAAATATTTGCCTTGCCTTGCAACGCTCCAGACCATGTCCAGAATTGCTCCTTTGATTGGTTATGGGTACCTTCACCTTACTGACAATTTGAAGTAGCGATTTGGAGCAAATTTTAGCCAGTTTTTCTCTGAGAAGGCTGTCTTGGCAGTGTGTGCGAGCCCTGCGACTGATTTGTGGAGTTCCCCAGTAAAACTCAGCAGATCCGTTCAGTTAGGCTGTTTCTTCCGTGGCCCAGGCTTTCAACTAGGTCCTTCATCGGTGAGCGAGCAAGAGCTGGTGACCTAATCATGAGGGCGTCAGTCCGCCAGCCAGCCAGCCCTCTCTCTCTCTCTCTCTCTCTCTTCAGTTTCACTGGGGTAGGTGTGGATCTGCTGCTTCCATCTCAATAGTGTGGCCATGGAATCATCATCAAGAGCTAACTACACTCCCGCACTAACTAACTCAAAAACAATATATGCGTGGTGGTGATGGAATTCATCACCTCGGTGGAGTTGGGTTGGGTTGGGTAGTCACGTACCCATGAATTGAAACAACTCGATCAATTAGACACGCGAGGTGCAAAATTGAGTGTGGTGGTGCAACTCATGGAACACGGGTAGTAAGTTAGTGCCAATCCATTGGTTTGGCACTTAATTAGCGAGGCTCCAAGTTGAATATCTTATGGTGGGAGTGGCACGAGAATTTTTGGGTTTTCATGCAATAATTGTGTAGAACTCTCCAATGAGCTTTGTTTGTTTGAACTTAATCCCTCAGTAGCATCGTTGAGACGGACACTACGTGTGTTTGATGAATGATAGAGAATCCTTTTGTATAAGGCAGACTAGTGTGTCCTATGCCGTTGCCATAGTTGAAACAAAATTAAAAGTGATTTTCTAATTTTTTTAGAACCAAAAATAATTCAAAAATGTATAACTTTTTTATTGTGGGTCGGAATGCCACGAAACAAAGCTTGTCCACCCTTCCTTGCTGAGAGCTTTCCGGCGGTACCAAGAATGTGATTGGAGAATGCACGGTTTGGGAGATCTCAATGTGACAAACAAAACAAAACAAAAACAAATTTCCAAATTTTAAGGTATAGATGTGTGGATGTTCATCCTTGAAATTTTGTGTGGAAAGGGGGAAGGTCTTGTGCAATAGTTTGACCTCCATGAGTGCTCTTGGGTGGTATTTTTTAAGCAAGTGAATCACACGGTACCCAAAAGGATGATTTTCACAATGACGAGCCCCTATTCTAGGGTTAAATCCTTCATCTAAAGACTATATCTACAAACAAAACAAAAAGAATTAGTTAGCACAAAGGTGAAAAATGAAGATGGGGGTATAGACACCCTTACAATTAAACCCTAAATTCATGGATTTAAGAGACTTTTAAAAATGTAACTCTGAACATGAAGATAAATGTGTGTATGAACTAAGTAACCTCCTACTTTTTACTGATGCAAAGTATTTAAGTTCAAGCCTACTCAAATACACGTTTTGTTTTTTAATTCAAATGTTATCAAATCTTTGAGGGCTTGTTTTGAGTAGTGATGTTTTTTAAGCCAATTTTCAGCATGATGAGTGCAGTGGGGCAACTCATAGAACACCGGTAGTAAGTTAGTGCCATTCCATCAGTTGGGTACTTAATTAGCGAGGCTCCAAGTTGAATATCTTATGGTGGGAGTCGCACGAGAATTTTTGAATTCCCTCGGCATTCTTTCTTTGTTTTTTCGTGCAACAATTGTGTAGAAGTATTCAATGAGCTTTGTTTGTTTGAACATAGCCCCTCAATAGCATCGTTGACACGGATACTACGTGTGTTTGATGAATGATAGAGAATCCTTTTGTGTAAGAAAGATGTGTGAATGTTCATCCTTGGAATTTTGTGTGGAAAGAAGGAAGGTCTTGTATAGTAGTTTGACCTTTAAGGAGTGCTCTTTGGGGTGTCTTTTAAGCAAGTGATTCACATGGTATTCAAAAAGATGATTTTCACAATCCCTAATCCAGTTAAATTCTTCATCTCAACATTTCAAAAAAACAAAAGGAATTAGTTAGCCCAAGGGTGAAAACAAAGATGGGGTGTAGAGACCCTTAAAATTAAACCCTAAACTCATGGATTTAAGAGGATTTAAAAAATGTAACTCTGAACATGAAGGTAAATGTGTGTATCAACCTCCTACTTTTTACCAATGCAAAGTGTTTAAGTTCAAGCCTACTCAAATACACGTTTTTTTTTCAATCAAATGCTCTCAAATCTTCGAGGGCTTGTTTTGAGTAGTGATGTTTTTTTAAGCCAATTTTCAGCATGATTCCCTTCAGTGTTCCACACCCAAACTACAGATCTCTGAGCCCACAAGTCACTTTTGATTTGAAATCCGTTCCCAGGCAGCAGAGAATTCTTGTTCCGTTGGGGAGCTAAATTATTCGATTCAGTCTCTGATGAGACAGATACTTCATTCTCTGATGAGAAAAAGAGAGAGAGAGGGAGAGAGATTTCATTATCGTCAAGTGCATGGAGTGTACCCACACAAAGAAGAAGAAATCGCTTTAGGTCATTCGACCAAAGCTTTTTCCTGCCCAAGCTGACAGCCAGCCGTTGTAGTAGTACAGTGCGATTGATTTGTACTTGGGCTTCATGCCCGTTTCTCGAAGAAAAAAAATTTAAAAAAACTTTGAAACAAAGTTTCATTACCATGAGAATAAAATACAAACCAATCAGCCACATGAGTGCCCTGCCCTGGTGGTGACCGACTGATAAACACACCCCACCCACCCTACAAACCGGACATAAAACAAAGGAACCGGAGTCCGAGAGCAAGGCCCGGGAAGGGGGCCATGTGGCCCTTCGTGGCCTAACTCCGGGGGTCTCCGTGGCCTAATTCTAGGGGTCCCCACGGCCTACCTCTGGGGATCCTTATAGCCTACTTCCAAGGGTCCTTCATGGCCTATCTTTGGAGTTTTTTATAGCCTACTTCCAGGGGTCCCTACAACCTATTTTCGGGGATCCTTTATGGCTTACTTCTGGGGTCTCCACGGCCTACCTCCGAGGGTCCCTCATGGCCTACCTCTGGGGGGTTCTCATGGCCTACTTCCGGGGCTTTCTAGAAATTTAGAGTACTCACCTGACCTTCACAGCATCTCTATAGTTGGCACACAAAAGAGGCACGACAAGTAGCTCTTTGACATGTTCGTGGAATGCAATTGACGCGTATGGTGGTTGTGTGTAGGGTAACAACCTCGTGGGAAGACCTTATGCAAATGAGGGACTTGCCCAAGCCGATAGGTCATTGCTTGACATAAGGATGCAACAACGACTATTTTTTTTTATCTAAATATTTCTTTATAGGGTTTTTTTTAATCACTCACATCTTTTTGCGTCATCTCTCTGATGGCCACTCATGCGGACAACAGAAATGAAAGAAGATAAAAAAAAATTGAGTGTAAGGCGCCATCTGCTCGTCGTCGTGAGGCAGTCCGGTCTCACACATCGGGTAAGGTGCCATCTGCTCCTTCAGTAAAGTCGTTACCGGGTCTTGACGTACCCTACAACGACACGGCAAACACCACGCGAGCGACGACAAGAGGAACATGCTCAACACCTGAAAAATTGTAGTGCACCATGTCACGCCATTCTTCAACGAGAATTAATGAGCAGCTTAGTTCAATTGGAGCTTGAGCCTCAAACTTTGTGCTTCGTACCGTGGACATGCTCTCATGGGGGAGTTGGAAACCCTTTTCCAGAAATTAGAGTGATGTACTTCATTGCCGCAGTTGGTGTGCATGCAACTCTGGATTTTTTTGAATTTTTTTTGGGATGTATTTAAATCCTGTAAACTCAAATGAAGTACACTCAGTATGTAGTACTTGAATCCATTGAGTTGGGGGAAAAAACATTTTAAACAAAGTATTATTCTTTAACTGTTTTCAGTGACTCCCAAAGTGAGGCCCTGCCCAATGAGGATTTTGTCCTATCAGACAGTCAGTTCCAACATCAATGTCTCTCTAATCCACTTCCCTTCAATCATTCCTAAGCTTAAATTTTTTTTTATTTTTTTTATTTTTTGAGACAAATGAAAGCTTAAATTTTTGGTACTAAGGTAGGAGGTCGAAATGTGAGCGGGCATTAAGAACTGCCCATGTAGGTGGTTGTGAATGGATATGAAGGGGTTTTTAAATGAACCTTTGTAGTCCTTGAATGAATGGAAAGGGGAAAAAAAACAAAAAACATTGTTAATGGCAAGAGTCAATCATAGTCCACTCTTTGCTTTTTCATTTATTTTCAGAAGTTGCAAGTCAACAGTTCATGGAAGCCCTAGGGACATAAATAGGAACCTATATCACATCTCGTTTGGAAATTCGTAAGTAATTTTTAAAATGATCCAAAAAATATGAAACAAGTTGGATTAGATGTCAATTCTTCTTTGTTTTCAAAGGAAAATTTACTGAAAAAAATATTTTGAGAAGTTTCACCTGACCAAAATTCAGTTTCAGTCCTTAGATGCTCGCTTTATGGACCGATTACCTTAACTACTAAGAAGCTCTGGTTCTCCAAAATTCTTCTTAGCAGCGCCAGTGTAAACTTACTTTGTATCGGCTTGTGATGGGACTTCAATTTTTTATTTTTTATTTTCTTAACAAATGAAATGGAATTTCATTGCAAAGAAATAAGTTAAGTTAACCACTAAAGTCCCATGGCCATTTTCTGCCAAAACCACTCAAAACTACTACTTCTACTATAATCACCTATAAAATAAATTTTTAAAAATATTTTTAAAAATCTAACTATAGGATTTTGTTCTATACTTGTCTTAGATCATGTGATAATTCTTTTGTGACTTATGATCGAATAGATTGAAAGATATTAGCATTCAAAGTGAAAGAAAAAAAATTCTTTCAAGAAGTTGTCATGATTGCCCACAAAACAAGAAGCTCCATAACTTTCACATCTCTGATCCAAATGGAATGAATCAAAGTTTCCCATTTACAAAAAAAAATATCATCTACAAGAAAAAAATATTAAAAAATTTATTTCAATTTTTTGTGGATTTTTTTTGCTGCCCGTCTCCCCCATTTTGAGGTTATTGTGGCATAACTTTTGCTCCCAGACACTGATTGAAATAAAATTTATATTCCTAGAAAGCTCTTAAGTTTTTCTATCTTGTGAAAAAGTTTCAAAAAGTTTCAGTAAAAATTGAAATCATAGGAGCCTGCCCAAAATCCATTTTGTCCCCCGTAGGGACAATGGGACTTTAGAGGTTAAAGGAAGTACACCCAAAACCACCACTTTTTGCTACTGATTCTATTTTTCTATTATTAGACTGATCAAATTTTCATATGTCCTTGTTGGCAAGTGAAAGGAGGTTCCAATGCACCAGAAAATGTGGCATTTGGATACTATACGCAAAAGTTATGAAGGAACAAAGTTTGATTCTAAAAGTGATTTTTCCACGTACGTACAGAACTGATTTTGGAGATGTACATGTAGTATAGATGGCGGTTTAAGGTCAGTGGCACATTTGGGTGTACCTCTACCTTACTACAAAACCCAACCAGGCACAAACAAAGAGACAGAATTTAGAATTTTAGAAATGAAACACGTGATCATACAACTATTTGCTAAGGGGGGTCGTTGTTGAAGTTTTTTGTTGAAGTTTTTTGTTGAAATTGTTGAAGTTTTGTTGAAGTTTTTCAAAGGCTGAAGTTTTTTGTTTTTTCGTTGTTCAAAACAATTATCAGAGCATGAAAAACAGGAGCCAAAGAATGGGTGACCGAATTCCAGTGTTGTCGAATATGTGCCATTGCTTGGACATTCCAAGCAAATATTTATGTTATGGTACACCCATTGATGCAAATTTTATCCAAGCACCATGCACCAACTGAAATTTTCTTTGTTAAAATGTTTCTTTTTCTTTCCTTTTTTCCTTTTTCCTTTTCCATTTTTTCTCCTTTTCTTCCTCTTTTTTTTGAAACTAACTGAATTTTTTCCATGTTGTTGGTCCGTCGCACAATCAAACAAATGTGATTTTCACATGTTGCAAGTTGAGATCCGTCGGTCTGCACCATTGATTTCACGAGGGATCCCACGAGGGATTTTCATGCCCCAATAATTGTGAGCCCCCTTTGGTTTGTTGTATTAATGACTCTCTGCACAGTCCGTATGACTGTAGGTCAGGGCTTTTGGATTCATCAAATGAATCTGATAGATATTCAGGTAGTAGCCCCCCCTTGAAACGAAAGGGCCAACTGAACTCAACTGAAGGTTTGTGGACAAAAACGTAGATGTGCTATAATTTTATTTGTAGGTGGCCCGAAAAAAAGTAGTAGTCCATTCCGGACACAAGTTTAAGTCACCAAATTGTCATGTGGGGAGTGTATGGATGGACATAAGGTAGGGAGTCCGTAAATCGTCCATTTTAGAGTTGAAACTGAATTTGGGGGAGGTGAGGCTTCTTGAAATATTTTTTTAAGTACATTTTCCTTGAAAGACGAGTGGAATTGGCATCTAACCCAAGTCGTTTTGTGTTTTTTGGAGCTTTGTGGAATTAGTTATGAAATTTTGAAGTTGAAATGGCGTAGGGCTCTGAAATCGCCCACCTCTTCAAATGTTGTGTTGATTGTGCATTGTTGAAGGCTATGAAAAAGCAACATGTACAACATGTACTCAATATAAAACATGTCTAGGTAGACTAAGCTTGAGGACTTGCATTTAGTCTATCTCTCAAAACGAGTTAGATTAGACATAGGTCTTTGAGTTTAGTCTACTTAGGTATATTTTCAACTAGTAATCGTTGATGAAAAACACTTGCTCAACAAGGTAGATTTCTTTAATCATTAAAGCCTTGAGGCATGATTATAAGTGGTGCATTTTCTACTTTTAGATGACCCCTTTTGGTACAATATTTGTTGGATTCTTATATAATTTTTATCAAATGTGAGTTTCACCACTAATTTAATGCCTAAAATATTTCAAACCAATCAAAGTTGTGGTTTAAAAGTTATGCTTCAAAATGACATTTTTTTTAATAATTATTGGTAGTTTTTGGATAGCCATGGTTGATAGGTTAAATTGGGCTGAAATTTTTTACTCATACTTTGAACAAGCTTGTTAAAGATAATCCCAAAAGTTGTTAGGCATGCAATCACGTGACTTTGATTTACAAGCCTTTGAAATCAAACTTTATTTCTTTGGACAATGTTCAAAACTTATAAAGCCCAATTCCAAAAGCTTGTAAGTCAAAATCACGTGCTTGCATGCCTTATAACTTTTGGAATTATCTTTAACAAGCTTGTTCAGAGTATGAGTAAAAAATTTCAGTCCAATTAGACCTATCTATCATGGCTGCCCCAAATTGCCCATAAAACCCCTTAAATGTCATAACTTTTAAACCTCAACTTAGATTGGTTTAAATTTTCTAAGCATCAAGTTAGTGGTGGAATACACCTTGGGCAAAAACTTCACAAAACTTCAACAAATATTACACCAAAAAGGGCCTATCCAAAAGTGGAAAATGGTTTGAAATCATGCCTTGGGGCTTTAAAGGTTAAATTGATAAACCAATCTTTTTTTTTGCTCTAGTTCAAAATTTGAGATTCTTTTGTAAGCCCCTCCATTTCAACATTTGGGATTTCACATGGCATGCACTAGTAATCTTTGTGGAAGGCAACACAAAACTTCCCCATGACCATTAAGACAATAAGTGGATAACCCATGAACACTTGACGTGAATTCTGAATTTAGGCCATGGCTACTATTCAAGTCAACCCTGTCGATTTAGAAATAAGATCTACAAGAGGTGATCATTGAGATTGCAAGAGGGTTAGGGAAGATAGCTCGAGGAAAAATTGTAGAAGTTTTCACTGTACGACTTATGAGATTATAATGGTTGAACATTTGATGGAGGCCAAATTTGGGATGTGTGAGGCGTTCTGGGGTTAATTCTTACCTTGTCAACTATGCACAAAATGAAACTCCATACCGTATTATACCCAGAATAAGTTACTTTTGCTTTTACTTTTTTAAAAGTTACCTTTTATGAGAATCCTAACATGCAACCGAAATTGGAATTATAGAACATTTGTTCAACTATGGCAGCTTCAGACAAAAGTGATGCTTGACCTGGTTGGAGAATGTCAGCAACAACAATGAAAATGGCATCAAAACTTCTTTCATCAAGGGCCATGGTGGCTTTAAAATATCTCTGGATTTAAGGGAAATTTTGTGCTCTCTTGAGCAAATGAGAGCACTGAGACAGTGATTCCATGGTAAGAAGTACCCAAAAGTCATCATCTCTACAATTTAAAAAAGAAAAAGAAAAAGTCCTATGTTTACTTTCGTGTCGCTTCTATTAGTTTGGATGTTTTTAACCCTTAAACGACGAGCCGATCACCATGTGAATTGTTGGCTTAAAAAAAATTAAAAAGCATTCGTTGGGAGACAAGCTACTATACAAACATTTCCTTTTCCCACAAAATTTGGATGATGAATAGTTGCACTTTTGTCATGCATGAAGAGATTTTTTATTATTCATCAGTTAGAAAATGTCCTTGGCATTGTTTAAGGGTTAATTTGGGTGTTTTTAGTTCTAAACTATTTTGGATGCATATGAGAACTTTTCTTTGTATGGAAACATCGGCCATGGGCAGAAATGAGAACGCCAAATTAGAGACCCACTTTACCCCTAAAGACCCAATCAACCATTTTATGGTTGCTACCCAACTTCAAGGAATGCCCAAATTCCCCTCTTCCCCTTCCCCTTTTTTGTAATTTCATATTTTGCTCATGTAGTTTGTCAAATTATCTTTCCATTGTTAAAAAAAAAACATTTGATTTCAGACAAAAACTCTACCTTGGGTGATTTTCAAAGTGAAGCACACCAAGAAATGCTCACTGTCTACAAATTGTCTTGGAAGGGAAACCTAGCCAATCAAAAGCAATTTCAAGAAAAAAAATTCCAAAGAGGGGCAAGGGGATAAAGGTCTAATTGGTTGGAGCATGATGGTGTTTTTGAGTCTATAATTATTCAATGTGAAAAAGCCAAACACCTTAGGGCTAGCAATTTTGAATTATTTCTTTAATATTCAAGAATTCAAATAACATATCAACTCAAGTTGTTAACAAAAGATATGGGATAATCTACAACTTTATAAACATCCATATATGCATTTGTATTTGTATATTTTATCCATATGTGTATTTATATCCATATTTGATCATAGTCACACATGTATTTATATGTCATTTTTTTCCTTGTAATTTTAATATTTTGTGACCCCTAATTAATCTATTTAAAAAAATAAGATGGTTGGTATTTTTGAAGGGATAGTGGATAGGAGTGTTCAAGTGAAATTTTTGTTTTCACAATGTACCTCACTTGATTGCAAGGCTCTAAAAATGATTAGTTTTGTTATTTCATTTAAATTTTTATTTTTTTTGAAGTACTCAAATTTGACTAGGTTTTGTACTAAGAAAATTAAAGTTTGAGTTGATAATTTGGACATTTGTTTAGGATAATACACCCAATATAAATACAAATAGATACCTTGAATGAATACTAGGTTAATTTTTGGTAATGAATATGTGATTGAATTTGAGAATGTACACAGTTTTAACATTGAAACTTGTTTCCATTTTGAGCCGTCTACTAGAAATACTTAAAACCCTCAAGAGATTTGCATTTCAATATATAAATTAGGCACATTTAGTTGCTTTAGAATCTCTTTAAATTTTCTAAAAGGAATCAAAAAATTGACCAATCTAATAATAATAAATATCTCGATGAGTAGTGCAACTACACTAGGCATAGTTACCTTTATTGCTTGTACAACAAATGTTGGATCTTTTCAAACATTAAAGTAAAGTTCTTGCATAAATAACTATGTTGTTAGTAGCAATAACTTGTACCTTGCCAAGCAAAACAAGTTTCTTTGATTTCTTTAATGCTGTGCTTGTCTTAACTTCTAAAGAATTGGAGAGCATTTTTGGTAGAAATTGTCAGAAACCAATACTTGGGGGGCATTTTTATTTTATTTTAAAAATTCAATGTTTCAAATTCATATTAGATTACCATGGAAATGTGTAATTTAAGAAAAATGTACTACCCTTGGATTGAAAGAGTATAATGTTTGAAGTTAAGAGAATTTTTTTCCAACCTTGTTTAACAATAGATTTTCACTCCTCCTAGAGTGAGATTTTTGTACTAAACATGGTTATTTTTTTAGACAATTACATTCTATATCATACTAGTTACATATTTGCCAAATTTCAAAAGTAGAAGAAGAGTTTAGCAAAAGATTTTCAAATTGCTTGAACTACCCAAATTTTTTGGACAGCATAAGTTTTGATCTAGGCACCTGATTGGAATTTTTTTATATTTCTACTTAGAGGATGCATATTCATACCTTGTATCAAAATTTCAAAAAAAGACATTCAAACCATGGTTGTTATACTGGACAAGTCACTATTCATTTCTTGTCATGTAGGACGAGTTACTATTCATCAAATGTACCTCTCAAGTACATTTGATGAATAGTAACTCGTCCTACAAGACGAAAAATGAATAGTAACTTGTACAGTATGACAACCATGATTCAAACTTCACTTTGTAGGAACCTATTTGAATTTTCAATTGGTCAATAATTCAATGTCTCCTTGATCATTTAGAGATTAATAAGCCTTCAATGCCCTAGGGAGTTCTTCCCTCCAAAATCACCTCCAAACTACCATTTCTGAAAATGAAAGAATAATTCCTTTTAGGATCATTTAAAAAAATATAATCACAAAATCTTGTTCATTATTCATCATCTTATTCTACCACCTTGAGTAAGCTAATTTGATCGGCCTATACCTCAAATTTTTCACAAAAGAAGAAAGTTTGCCATTTTCAACCAAATGCAATGAGTGAATGGTTAAAAACATGCACACCAATCTTCACAAGGATTGGACAACAATGACAAATTGTGATTGGTAGACTCATTACAAACACTTATCCCCTAAAGTCCCAAGACCTTTTTCCATTAAAACACACTCAAAATTGCTATGTCTATAGCAAAGAACAAAGAAATTAAATTAAATTTTTGTTTATCTAACCGTAGGATCTTGTAGCCTTGTACTAGACTAGTGTAAGAATGTGTGGAAGAAATTTTAGAAACTTTGACTGTGTAGATTGCAAGATATTTTGCATTTATAGCGAGATAAATAAATTATTTTGTACCTTGCTCAACTACATTTTTTGGCTTTGAACCTTCTTATAATAACTTTAAAATTTTTGCTCTATTGATTTTGAATTTCTAATTTTATATGATGAAGAATTGAGTTGAGAGCCTAGGATTTTTTTTTAAAAACACTAAGTTTTCACTCATTAAAAAAATTATTGAGTAAAAGTAGGTTCAAGATTGAAAGGAAAATTGAACTAGTAATAGCTCTAAGATAGTCAACTTCCTATGAAGAACAAATCCAAAGAAGCACCACCATTAGTTGTCATTTAAAATGCTAGAATCTTGTAATCTACACAGTGAAGATTTTTGAAATTTTTTCCACATCTTCTCAAACCATCGTACTACAAGAACCGATAGTTAGATGTCTTCAAGAATGTTTTTTTTTTAAATTTGGTACTTGTAGTAGAAATGGTAGTTGTAGAGTGTTTTTGGTGAAAATATAGTCAAAGAACTCCAGGGATTAAAATGAGCAAACATTTATCAAATGAATGATGAACATTATTTAAAGACCTTGAGTTTTTTTATTGCAGGAGCTATAGTAAACTTACCTATTACCGCACAAAATTCAAATCTTTCTCCATATAAATATAGGGACTTGTATATTTTGAAACTTGGTGTAATTGGCATGTTAAGAATCACTCCCAAAAACAAAATGCAAAAAGATAACTTCCTACAAATTTTCTTGCAATTTAAAGGCAATGCACTTAAAATCTAGTAAAAAATTCCTTGTACCCCTTCACCTCAAAGTGTGTGGTCATTGGGCACTGATAAAAATTTGTTACCATCACAATTGAATTGGTAGTGGAATTGTATGGTTACTGTGCAGTGATTAGCAACAGGTATCGTACCATTAGAAAGGGTAGGAGGGTCGTTTCAGGCATGTTCCCTAAACCAATAATGTGTCAATATAATAAAATAATTAAAAATATTAATTAATTAATATTATCTAACATGGCACAATTACAACCACATCACATTGTTGATTTGGCAGAGTTCCCAAAGTTCCCCATAGTCCAGAAAGTCATGGGAATCCGTAGTCTTTTTTTGCCCTCAAACATCTTCTAAAATAGGTACACCCAAAACCGCCACTTTTTGCTACTGAGCCTATTTTCTATTATTAGACTTGATCAAATTTTCATATGTTATTGTTGACAAGTGAACGGAGGTTTCAATGTACCAAAAACCATGGCATTTGGATACTATATGCAAAAGTTATTAAAGAACAAAGTTCGGTTCTGAAAGGTGTTTCTTTCACATATGTACAAAACTGATTTTGGAGATGTACATACAATATAGATGGTGGTTTAAGGTCAGTGGCACATTTGGGTGTACCTACCTTAATGGGTTCTACGAAGTGTGCAGTAGAATGCCTAATTTACTCTACACAAAATGAATGAAATACATCCCAAGTACCTCAAAAAAAGAATTGAAAAAAACATTAATTTTTATTTCAGGAGCCTCAATCAAGCCCGTATGAGTAAGATGGAAAAGCACCCCCCCTTCTTCTTCTTCTTCTTCTTCTTCTTTTTCCAAATCTTCCACTGCCCCTTGCCTTTGGTTGCGACCGCTGCAAAGCACGTCTTCAATTATGAACCCAATCACCGAAACTCAAGAGAAAAGGCCATTCCAACTGAATGCATTTGGTGGCCTTCCCGTAAAAGGCCGTAAAAGGGCCTGTTGGGCTTGTAATAATTTTTTAATCCTCCGACTGACCGACCGATCGATCATCCACTGCCCCTACTAGAAGCAAGTGCCCCAGAGCTTTTGCTCCTGCTTGCCAGCCAGGGGCAGTGTAAAGCTGAATTATTGACAGTTTTTTTGGGCTCGATTGCCCCCTGACCCGACCGGACCCGAGGCTCGATTCGGAAATCTCAGCAACCATCCATAATTCCATCCATGCAACACTCACCTCCCCCTGATGTATGTACAAACGGCCAACATTTCGGAACATTGTGTGGGGCAAGGCAAGGGAACGGAACGGAGGGCAGCCTTATTGCCTTCTAGACGGTCAAATTTTTTTTTACTTATTCAAAATTTTATTTTTTAAACAAATGGTAGAACCATTGCACGGTCAGAGATTCACCGTCGCCAAGGTCTTCATCACCATTATGAAGCTCTTTTTCTTGTCATCGTCGTCTCTGGGGTGGCATTTGTAAGCAGAATTCAGCTCGTGTGTGGCTTTAACCCTAGACTGCCCAAGGGGACATATTCTGGCTGTTCATAGTTTGGAAGTACAATTCAAAGTGATGTAACTTTTGCATCCAATGACCAAATTTACTAAAACTTGTTGGAAAAGTTGCACATACTAGTCTAATTTGTGTAGTAGAATTTTCAGATCAATCCAAGACGAATTGAGTTTGTGAAAGCCATTCAAAGTTTATAGGTTCAGGTTGAGTTCAACACGCTACATTGTCACAGCTGCAACTATGAAGGCTTGTATCTCCTTCATCCAATGTTTGTTTTCAATAAAAATTTATTGGACTTTGTTCCTCTAGAAGTCTAGTTATTGTGGTAAAATTTTCATAGCAATCCAAGCCGTTTTGAATGCTTGGAAGCAATTCGAAGTTCAAAATCCTAACATTTTTTGGTTAGTATGCACTTCAGTGGCAGCTTGTTACTTCTTCATACTATGTCCATTTTCAAAACTTTTTTTGGAGAAAGTTGCAAATACTTGCCTAGTTTGAGTGACTAAAATTTTGTGTTAATCAAAGAAGTAACAAGTGACTAAGAAGCATTTTAGTAGAAGTAGGTTCAACCTTAGATGTATTTTTTGCACCCTTTTTGGCTATTTTTTTTGACATTTCAAAGTCATTTTGCAAACACAATGAGTTACTTTCATGAATTTTTTTTTGCCACCAATGAGTTTGTATGTTGATTTCAAAGCACATTTTAGTTTTTAAAAAAAAATTCATGTGAGTAGGTTTAGAAATCAAATTTCACATCCAAATGTATTTTTAGGAAAATTTCAGCATCTTTTTTCAACACTAAAACATTATAATCTTTCAATCCATGCGGTCAAATGACTCCAAATTTGATCCACATCATCTACAAGATGTACACTACAAGATTGTACGGTTGAGATTTTCATACCTTGGTGAGATATAGACTTATAAGGCTTGAAAAGCAAGGATGTTTTCATACCCGAAATGGCCTTGGGCCTTCTAGGGTTAAGTTCTTCTTCTGCCCACACTATTAAGTTTCCCACACTGTTTATTAATTTTTTTCCCACACTATATTTTGCACACTCTATTTTCCGCTACCCTTAGCACCAGCCCCTGGCATTTGAGCCCGCCTTGGAAATGTGTCAGCGAGGAGGTTTGAGCAGGATCTTATTTGAAGAGCGAGCCTGGGTGTTTTTTGGCACTAGGCATGGCACCACATTTGAGTGGTGTGGTTGATGAACCGCCCTCTCGTTGACTTTATTTGAGGGGTAGTTGCAAGCTTTGTAGTATTGTGTTTTTTTTTTCGTTTTTTTTTGGGTCATGTTTTTTTTGGTTTCATCAAAGTTTTTTCGTCATCCACCGGAGGGAGGGTCCGTCGGTGATCCATTTATTGGCTCTGGACCGAAGTGGGGGAGGCTTTGACTTACACATTCATTTCGAGTAGTAGTGATTGGAGTCAATTCTTATTTTGTCGAGAGGGGTCTCCCTCGCGGTGGGTAGGTTGTTGGCTCTCGACCAAAGGGGAGGAGGCTTCGCATCGACAGAAGCAATGTTTGGGAAACTTTTTGAGTTTTACCAGTTGATTTCCTTCAGCTCCCATATTGAACCGGATTTTGAAGAACTGAGGTCGGTTATTTTCTCTATTTTTTTATACTCAAAACAGAAGTTTCATAGATTTTTTCACTACACTAATGATGATAACTAGTGTTACCCATACTAACTGTTTTAGAAATGCTATAAGTTTTTACTCTTCATAAATATTTTTACAAAAATCATAAATCCTAGTGTCATTCTAAGTGGGAAAACTCTACATCTATAGTTGGTATAAATGTTCATCAAGAGTAAAAACTTATGGCTTTTTAAAATAAATTAGTGTAGGTAACACTATTCATCATCATTAGTGTAGTTTTTTTTGCTGATGTTTTCAAATTGCAACCAGTTTTTTTTTCCCAATTCCACCGGCTAGCTTTGAACTAGCTGACATTTTTTTTTACGAACACTGGACAGAAGCTATCGGAGGGGAAAAAAACCCAAAACAAACCAAGCTGTTGTTAGAAGGACAAAAGAAGACTCTTGTTACGATTTTTTTTTCATTTTTTCTTTGATTTTTTTTTCTTACTGTAAGGGAAGGAATGGGTACTGTAATTTTCTGGAGCATGTCGCAATCCACTATGCAATTGTGTGCAAAAATTGGGTGGGTGCTATGGGTGTGCTGTAACTTGCAAATCATTTGATGAACTTTAAGCTACAGCTGTAAATTATCAGAATATGCCGGTGAGAGGAGTGATCGCTAAGCATTCACAGCCAGGTTTGTGACGCTCTTTTTTTTCTCTCTATAATTCATGCACCTGCAGTAGCACCCCCGCCCTGCGCCCTCACCCGAGTGAGTGAGTGAAGTGGCTTGGATTTGGGTGACGAGGATTCTCGACAATGGTGGTAACTTCAATTTTCAGATTTGGGTGGAGGAAAGTTGGAGGCGGTGGAACTGTTAATAACTTAGTTTTCGATTGGAAATTGCGACGCTCTTCAATTCCTTATCATGTGCACCAACTTCCCAAGGTAAAAGATAGACTAGTAAAGGTATGTTCGCACTTGGTGTTAAAGAGTGGTGTTACTGAGGGTCTTAGGAATGAATTCAAACGTACATTTGAATTGGATTCACACTACAAACATCACCCCTAACACCAAGTGCGAACATACCTTAACAGGGTCACATAGATAGCTCGGTTTTTGTACAACCTGCTAGCGTTAGAGATTTAAAGGTAACTACATTTAGTTGCAAAATACTCCCTTTGTCCCAAAAGAAATATGGGGTTTCTAAATATGCTTGTCCCAAATTAAATTCCAAATTGGTTGTCCACAACTTGATGGACAACAATTGAAGCTAGTTCAAACACCTTGAAACAAAAAAATCTGCAAATACTATACTCTGGAGACTATAAAGCAATTTAGTACATGTAAAGGGGATTGAAATGCAACCTTTAACCAACTAAAAGGTAAAGAATTCAACCTACACCTATATTTAAAAACTACTACTAACAAATCTCTTGTTGATAATTTCCTGGACTTGAATTGAAGGACATTGTTGGAATTGAATATAGAGGACGTCAATTGACATCTCTGCACCAACGTTGCTTGGAGAATGATCAAAATTAATTAATACCACTAGAACAATTCTATAAAGGGTAAAAATTTGTCGATTTTGACGATGGATTTCAACATGTGCTACTTCATTATTGACTTCCACTCTTTCATATCTAATGGGGTTTAGTAGAAGCTACAATGACTATGTAATCCTTTGAAAATAGGAGCTATTCAAGCACTAATCTAGCCATTGTTAGGAAATCCTAGATTTATTTTTAGACAAAGGAAGTAATTGCAAAGACTACTCCATGCTCATTTTTGCCTAAATTGTATAGCCCCTATTTCATGAAAACCTAAGAATGATTTTGAATATTATAGCAACTTATTCAAATTTCGTAATTTACTCATATGGTGTCCAAAAAATGCATGTAAAGAGAATATAAAAATCCTCTTTTAATGCCTAACAAGATTTTAAAAAAGCATGGAATACTTAAAAAGTTTTATAATGGGAACCATAATAAATGGCTATTGGGGTGAGTTTAGGTGTACATACCATATGTATTTATGATTGTTGTCGCCTCACTTACTAGTCTTGTGGACCTTTGTGTGGAATCTTAAACAATGGACTCTTATGTCATATTAATCTCAACATATTTACAATATCAAGAAACCATTGAAGATATAAAGGGAAGGTTACTTTGTGGCAATGCTAAAATGAAGAGAAAAGGAAGTAACTTTGGTCATTTCTTATGACCAATGTAAACTAAGTGTGTATTCATTTTGAGTCCCACTTTAAAGATTAAAAAAAAGAATGCAATAATTCACTTGACCCCAAACCAACCACGTTTTCTAAGAGTGAAAAATAATCAAAGAGTGTCTCTTTAAAATTTGAAAATATTTTTGATAAATTGAGACTACCTCCGCATTTATTATAAGTATCGTATCCTAGCATCAACAATCCAAGAGGGCAATGTATTTTGACTCTGTTGATATTTATTTTGAATGCCAATTGAGGTTCTGCACAAGTTTTTATCAAAATTTAAAATCGACACCCGAACAAAAGTTTTGAAATACAATTTCTTTTACAAAGCATAGGAGTCTTTTGACAATAATATGCTTACCATATTGAATGAAAAATTAATGTGACCTACTTGACTTTACCCTTGTTGTGTAGTGTTTGAGAAAACCCGGCAGCTAGTTCGAAATTAGCTGGTGGAATTGGGAAAAAAACTAACCCAGTTGCAATTGGAAAACATTAGCAAAATACTAGTGAAAAAAACTAAATAATTTCTATATTGAGTAAAAAAATAGTGAAAATAACTAGAATTGGTACTTGAACAACCAATTCAATATGAAATTCAAAGAAAAATAGCTGGTAAAACTCAAAAAAAATATCCCAAACATTGGCATTGTGGCCATGGGACATTCTCTACATGGGGAGTGCTAATATGTGAGTATGGAATCTATGAGCTTAGGCTCAAGTCTTTGCGCTCACGGGTTAACATCATCAATTATATTGTACGTAAAAGTCAAATTTAACAAAAAAGTGTTGAAATGGAATTTCTATGTTAAATTTTGACAAGTCCACATCACCTTGCACCAATCACTAGAATTAACCAATCATTTACCGCACACATCCAAAAAGCTGACAACAATTGTTGCCAATTATCTAACTATTCAACTACCATTTTAATTGTGATGGAAACAAAATTTCGTAGCAGTGCCCAATGAATGTACATTGTATAGTGAAGAGTCACAAGGAATTTGTAATTAGACTTCAAGTGCATTACCTTTAAATTACAATAAAATTTGTAAAAAGATTTTTTTTTTTGCATTTGTTTTTTGAAGGTGAATCTTAACATGGCATTTAACAATCACACCAAGTTTCAAAATATACAAGTCTCCACATTTGTGAGGAGAAAGATTTAAACCTTGTATCTATGGTGATTGGTAAGTTTACTATAGATGCCATGTGACACTTCTATTAAATTTTTTTATAACAAAAATGACTTAATTTATGTCAAATCTGACCTTCCTGTAGGATACTTCATATGGTAGTGCATTGTAAAATGGACCCTCTCCTTCAGATGGATCCTAGCTTTGGGGGAGAATGGAGATGAGGTGATCCTTGCATGGACCACTTTCGCAATTGAGTGCATCAAAAAAAAAATTATTTTTTCTACTGCAAGAGCCAAATCATAATCTTTGAATCTGCACATCTCTTTACAAGTTGCAAGTGGATGCGGATTTGGGGAGACCTACGGTCACAAATAGGTGCCTATGTCCTTAATCTTTGAAAATTTATAAGTAATTCAAAAATGCTTGGAAAAATACAAAACCACTTGTATTAGTTCTTATGTCTATTTTTTTTTTTGAAAAATTATATAAAAATACTTTTATCCACAAAAACCTATGAAAATGGCAAACCAGCCTTTAAATGGTCGCTTTTAAAGTAGAAACATCCAATTCCATCCCTATACCTAATCCTTGTTCCATAGAGTTTCATTAATGTGTCTTACACATGTTTAACTTTGATTTGCTAACACACTTAAAGGACACATACTGAACTCTAGTTTGCTAACAACTAATTTTTGCACAGTTTAGTTTTGGGTGCACCTATGGAATAGTTCTAGTGGTCTAAGCAGCCAACACTTTGAAAAATCATAAAAATTGCATACAATGTCTGAAAAATCTTTTTTTTTTAATATTCATAATTTTCACTTGTATATACTACAAAAATATTATTTTTTAGAAAATATGCCTCCAACTATGCTGAATTGCTTAAAGTAACGATTTTGGGTGTTTCTACCTTAGAGCATACTACCTTAGTCTTTTTCTTTTCTTTTCTTTTTAACACATGGACAATTTCTAGGAATACTGTATTGCCTAGTCTACAGCAGTACGAACTGAATGTTTGTTATTAATTGCCCCAGGGCTTGAATGTCCCCATAAAATCATTCATACAACGATGCCATCTCTTTTCAATCATACAAGGAATGCTGCGTGCTGCAAACGAACCAATCAGTGTGTCACCGGCGGGTTGAATTTTTGGTCAAAATCCTGGTCAAAATTTCAGTCAAAATCAACAGTGAGCTGCAGTGGATGTTTGATGAGCTTTTGGGCTTTGAATTCAAGCCGTACTAAGCTTGAGATTGGGGCAAACTAATTGCCAAGTTCATCCATGCCGTACATTTCATTAACCCCTAAAGTCCAAACGCGTTTTTGCCATCAAAACCTACTCAAAACTGCCATTTCTAATGCAAAGAGAGAAAAAAAAAACTTTTAAAATTGTTTTTTCTGTTGGCAAGTGAAAGGAGGTTTCAACGCACCAGAGAACGTGGCATTTGGATACTGTATGCAAAAGTTATTAAGGAACAAAGTTTGGTTCCAAAAGCGTTTCTTGAGCATAGGTACAGAACTGATTTTGGAGATGTATATATACTGTAGATGGCGGTTTAAGGTCAATGGCATGTTTTGGGTGTACCTACCGTAGTATGAGAATGTGTGGAAAAAAATTCAAAAACTTTGACCATATAGATTGCAAGATATTTGCATTTAAAGTGAAGAAAACAAGTTTTTTTTAATACCTTGATTGGCTAGATTTTTTGACTTTGAATCTTCTTAATTTAAAGTTATTGCATTGTTGATTTTGTTATTCTAATTTTTTATGTTGAAGAATTGAGTTGAGAATCTAGGAAAAAAATTCAATAAAAACCCATTAAATATCACTCAGTAAAAAATTGTTAAGTAGTAGTAGGTTCAAGATTGAAGGGATAATCAAATTGTTAATAGCTCTAAGATGGTATTGAAACACAATAATCCCAACAGTGAGATTGTTCTAGCAAGCAAACTTAACCATGCCTAACAATTTATTTTGAAAAATTGTAAAAAAATATGGATTCTATAAGTTATTTTTTCAAAAAGATGCTGAGATTGCTCGAAAAATAAAATTATTCATAATTTTCTCATCAATAGTTTGAATAGAATGAATCAAAGCTTCAAATGTAGAGAAAAATATAATCTTTAAGAAAAAGAATTTTAAAAATTCAATTTTTTGTGATTTTTTTTGGACTGCCCTTCAAGTTGGTTTTTGGACTCATGGTCGCATAACTTTTGTTTCTGGGCACTAATCGAAATAAAAATTATATTCCCAAAAAGATAATCTGATTTCCTATCTTCAAAACAAGTTTAAAAAATCAGGTCAAAAATTGAGATCACATGAGCCTACCCGAAATCCCAAGAGTCCCCCGTAGGAACTTTGGGACTTTAGGGGTTAACCCTTGAAGGATGTGCCCCCGTAATTGAGGTAGTCACCAAATTGTTTGGATTATTGGACCTATAGGTGCATTCTTTGTTTATACAACAAACAAATAATCAACCGCTTTTTGTTTCAACGTTGTATGAAGGTTAAGTACTCCTTGCAAATCCATTAATATGGACACCATGGGTTCTTTACTTAATGGTGGAGGTAGTCACCAAAATGTTTGGATTATTGGACCAATGGGTGTATTATTTGTTTCTATAGCAAATAGTCAAATCATCCATTAATCACTATTTAGTCTCGACGTCTCAATGTCATATGAGGGTTAAGTACTCCTTGCAAAATCCATCAAAATGGACACCATGGGTTCTTTACTTAGTGGTGGATTATACCAATGTCAAGGCTAATAAACAAGGGGGCATTTAAATTCAATGGGACAAATTCACAAGTTCATCCACATTGTACAATGACTACCAAATTTGTCACTGTTATGAGGGCTAAAAAGTTATTTATTTACCATGAAATTTCTTGCATCTCTATAATAATGACATGTGTACCAAATTTGGAGGTCAAAAGATTTAGAAAATTAGAGGTATTATAAATCTATCCAACATGTGTACCAAATTTAGAGGTCAAAAGATTTGTAGAAATGGAAATATTCTAAACCTACCCAACATATGTAGATGTAAAAGTGATCATAAGGACAAACTAAAAATTCTAGACAAATTCATGTTTGGAGAATTGCATATGATTGTGCTATTCATTAAGTTACATAGTTCCTACTTTAAAAAGTGGACAAATTTTTTTAGTGATTTGGGATTCATTTACTAGAGGCAAAAGTAAAACCTTGCCTCTTTATGCCTATGAATCAATGTTGTGCTAAAGTTTTTGTGGACGTGATCTATGATGATCAATTGCTTCATGTTGTGGATAAAGCTTCACACAAATTGCTTTGGGAAGATGGTGCACTTGTCCATTGGAGCAAATTATGCAAAGAATGGACAAGAATATGCCTAATTGAAGTGCTCAATTGGCACATAAACTCTCCCAATCTCAATTCACTTCAAAACCTTTAGAAGATTCTAAATGATGTTGTCCAACATAGCTAAACATACCCTAGAAAGTAAAGGGATTTAAAATGCAGTATTGAGAGAGAGTGGAGGTCAATCAATGGTACAAATCTCCTTGATATAAGTCATTCTATGCCCTCTAGGTGGTTGAAGCCAGTGGAAAACATACTCTTAAATTTAGAGTATTTCCAATTTTGTGAATATTTTGACCTCCAAATTTGGTACACATATTATTAATATAGAAATGATTTGATGCAAAAAAATCATGGTAAATAAACAATTTTTGAGACCTCGAAACAATGTTGAAATCGGTAGCAATGAAGTTTTTTTTTGGAAATGCAAAAATTCCATTTTTACTTGTATCTTACTATACATTTCATTACTCTTTGCAGATCACAGGAAGTCAACATTTATTTGGAGCAATGTTTCACTCAAAAAGAAATACAATTTTTTTGAGTTAAAATTAGGTAACGTATTATCCCATTTTTAGTGGATGAAATTTCTGAATTGATACATATTTTTAAAACAATATTGCTATTTTTTAATGAATATACATTCTATTGGATGAATAATTCAAATTTCATTAATATTTTGCACAATTTATCCATTTACATAGATGTAAACAAGTGCATCAATCCATCAAAGATTGCTTCCTACACTATCCAAAATAAATTGAAAAAAAATTCTTATTATAACTTCTTTACTTAGTGGTGGTTTACACCAAGACTAGAGTAAAGCAAGAGACCATTGGAATTTAATGGTAATGTAAGTTTGTTGCACCCAAAGTACCACTTCTTATGGTCCAATTGAAGTCGCTCCATGATTTCCAACACTTGAGAAATATTTTGCAAATTTTCAAAGTTGAAAGCTTAGGGTGTCTATACATGCCACTAGACGAACCTTAGACAAGAGGCCATGAGAGGCTATGTCCAAAAGCATTGGCTCATACTTTGAATAAGGTCCTACTCAAATTTCTTCATGTATAGCTTTTGTCAATCAAAACCTCTTCATTTTTTTGGAAAAAAGCCAACAAATACATTGTTGAAGTGCCAAATACTTCAATTACCATCAAATTACTTCAAAAGAGTTCTTCAATTCTTATTAGTTGCTTTTAGAAGCTCATGGTGTTTTTAAGTGAATACATGTGGCTATTTAAGGCCAAAATGTAGATGGTGTCAAATTAATTGTAGCACTTTAGGATATACCACTTTATTGCCATTATTTATTAGCAATGTAAATTTTAGTTTTGAAAATTCTTCACCATTAATTTATAGTGGCACAAATAGGCTTGGCAATTCAATTGTGGCACAAAAAGTATAGCTTATCCTATTCCATTTTTTGTGTGTGACCTTAAGAAGCAAAGCCAAAAATAAGTGTACAAATACTTTTATATGATCTTATTATAAATCCAAGAAAAATAAAGTGGATTATATCCATGTTAGATAGATTTAACAAAAGTGGACCTTTAAATTAAATTAGCAAACAAAACTTGTGGTGCATTGAGAGGTTTAAGGCATCATGGGGGGCTCGGAAATCAATTAGGCCTCCTTCATAGAGATGGAAAAGAAAAATACTCTTAGAAATTGGAAACATTATCTACACTAGCTATGCATGATTCCAACTAAACTCTTCATTTTTGGAGGATGACAAGGGATTTGACCTATGAGTAAATCCAATTGTACTTGATTCTAGTACAAAACCTCCCTTTCTATTCAATTTTTCTACAAAAAGTTGAGGCATTTTTCATGTTAGATTTTGTTGAAATCTATTGGAACTTTTGAAAACATATTACATGGGAATTCAATAAATTCTAAAATATCAAAACTAAAAGATGACAAAAGAGGCATATTTCATTTTTTTAAAATCAAATAAATGCTTGCTAGAGCTTGTTAAAATCAAATAAACTTAAGGTTTTAATACATTTAACAAATTTAAACAAAAAATTGTCTAAAAAGTAATCCTAAAAAACATAAACAGAGGGTGGTTTTGTAATAATATTAACTACAACCTATTATTAGTCAATTATCAATTATAATTTCTTAAATCCTAATTTGTTCTAATCTCAGTGTAAACCATCTCTTAGATTGTTTGGAGCCTTTGAAAATCAATTGTATTAAAATGGTTTTAATGTATAACAAATAAACTACAATTGATGGTAGTATTACAAATGTACAAAAATATTCTCGAACGTCATTCTAAAAAGGATTTATTATACAAGTATTTGTATATGCTACTAATAGTAGGTGAACTACCATCATAGAATTAAAAGTCATTAATTTTGATTACAACCCACAATCAAACTTTCCTCAATCCTTCAAGCAACTTATAAATTAAAATTCAATGTTTTTGATTACCATTTATATTTGACAAGATGTTTGGATACGGAAACATTGCACCAAATTAAAGTTTCAGAAATTCAACATTTTTGTTTATCTTCTACACATACATTCCCAACAACACTAGCATGTGAGCTTAAAAATGTAAGCCTATAAACCTTGAGTTTAAGTGTAAATAGTTACTTTACAACTATTGAAGGTGCTTATAACATACATACCTATAACATAAGTGCCCTATAACCATTGAAGGTTCTTATAATATAGTTACTTGTAATATAAGCACTTGTAATATAAATATCCTATAACTGTAGAAGGTGCTTATAACATAGGTACTTATAATATAGGAGTCTAGGCTTTTAGACTCATGGGCTCAAGATTCTAAGCTCACATGCTACCAATTGTACTTGCATTTCATCAATTGTCATAGATTTTCCTTTGAAAGTCAAAAAATTGTATTTAAAAGCAACAAATTAACAACCAGAAATAATAAATTATTCCTAGATGTTGCATTTTAGTAGATAAATAATTTGAGTCATTAGTTATTCTTACATAATTATATTATTCTTTGTTAAGCAAACCTAATTTAAATATATTTGAGTCATTTACAATTGCCTTAGAATTGTTGAGAACCATTTACAAATTTTATTCATGTATTGGTTGATTTATTTTAGGATGATGATTATTATTTTAAAAATTAAATACATTGAACTATTCTAAATAATAGTTGCAATACTTGACAATAATCAAATTTTTTCCTTTTCTCCATTGTATATGATCTTTAATAACTACTATTTTTTTGGTTGTTTGAAGGCAAAAACTATTTGGAAGCACCTTCTCCAAAAATATCGCTAATCAAATTCCATCAATTTTATTATATTTTTTGTAGTTTCAATTGTAAGATCTCTTAGTTGACTTATTGGAATACTTCTACTTAAAATTTCAAATTGAATAACCTAACCAATTGCAATATCATAAATCTATGTTTTGAAAATGAAAATTCTACAAAAATTAAACCGTTTGTACAAGTAAGATTCTATCTTTCAAAATTTGTATATCCTACAATCCATGTTAGGTTGTAAAAAAATATGTCATTTTGAAAAATTACGTTGACGGTATATGATTTTCTTACAATGAATACTTCATATTCATTTTAAAAATGGATTTAGTAAAATGTTGCATAGATTGATGAAAACCTCTAATTTTTTTATAACTCAAACAAATAATTCAAAAATTTCAATACCAGTGGTAAAAATGTTGTAAAAGGCAATTTACATGTTTTGGTTTAGTTTCTTTTTAAAATATTAAAAATTAAATGAAAAATGAAAGGTGTTTTTAAAAATAATAATAAGCAAAACTTACTAGTTGTATTAACTAGATGTGTGTGTCTCTCTCTATATGACTTATTGTAACAAGTTAGGTGTATCATGTATAGTGATAATTAGTTTGAGAAGTAAAACTTAAATGGATATTAATCCTGAAAGAAGTAGAGTATGTATGAGGTAGAAGTTGTCAAAAGGTTATCATTTTCTAGTGTATTGAAAAAAAATGAAAAAAAAAATTTTAAGTAAAATTTAAGTTTAGCAAATTTCAATATAATAATATTGAGAAAAATGTATAGAAAATTTAACCATGCATTTTAAAATATCATGGAAATGTATGAACAATTTTGGAAATTTTGAACAAGTGAATTGCTAAATTATAGCATTTGAATTTAGATGATCTTCTAATTCCATATCTATCCAAACTTGTTACATCAAGGTAATGTAGCTTAACCCCTAAATGCAAAATTGTGATTTAGGGCAGCTCATTACAAATGAAGTTTTCTTTTTTCTTTGAAATTTTCACAAAACATGTGCCCAAGGAGTAGCTCTAAGGTTCAACAATTTTCATACCTTTTGACTACACAATTAAAAAGTTATTGCATGAATGTCATTTTCAACGTTTGGTGGACAGCTTGGGCAGCCCAATTTTTTTTTTTATCACTTTTTTCAAAAATTTCTTTTCGAAATTAGTTCTACACATTTATATACATATGGAAAGCTTTGGATCATTCCATTTCAATGAGTGAGATGAAAGTTATGAAGATTTTTAGTTTGTGAGTAGGTATGGTTTTCAAGACTCTATATAAAACTTTAACCACATCGATTGAAAGATTATAACGTTTGAAGTTAGAAAAAAAAATTGACCATGTTTGACATGGTACATTTTCACACCTTGTGTTAAACTTTCATGAACATCCGACCAAAATTGACTTCATTTGTAACTACCCAAGATTTCTTGTGTATGGTAAATGGTCACTTGGTCCTTTAGGAGATAAATGTTTTGTATAGACATGTACCATATTCAAAATTCCATTTAAGGTATTATATACATTATAAGTAAGATTCTACAAAAGTTTGTCATACACTTTAATAAAATTGTCATACATTTTTTGCTAAAACCACGTAGCTTGGTCCACATGATTTTGCAACAAATATATGGAACATGTGAAAAATTCAAAGTACCCATAAGTTTTAATTTGGTCAAAACCATATGGCTTACTCTAGTGAAGTCATACTCATTTATGGATATTGACATATTGTGTGGCATATATTTTGACAAGGGATATAACTATTGTTGCTAACTCTTCTAGATGATGTAAAAGTATATAATTTTATTTAAAGTCCAACATAGTCAACATACTTTAACAAATCTTTCATTCCGCACAATTTTTTAAAATTATTGCACATTGTACCATACCAATTGCATATTAGCCAAATTTCAAAAATAAAGAAAAAGCTTGACTGCATTTGTTAAATCACTATAATGAAATTTGACATGTACACACATAAATAGAGATTTTAAAATATTTGAATAATTTCCTAAATTATACCTTCATTGTGATCTCAAGGAAGATTGCTATTATGTGAGTTTAAGAGCGTGAATCCATAAGTCTAAAAACCTATACACCTATGTTATAGGTGTCTATATTATACGAACTTTTAATGATTATAATGTAACTATACTATGAATACCTGTATTATAGGTGTTTGTACCATAAACACCTTCAATGGTTGTAAGATGCCTACTTATATATATGCTCAAGGCTCACATGCTTGCATTTTCATACTCACATACTAGCATTGTTGCTTAGAGAACAAGCATCCACTACATCAATAGTGATTCTTTTTAAAATTAATTGTTTTGTAACAACATGGACAACATATTTTTGCTGAATATTTATATTTTTCCAATAAATAAGGTTAAAAGATGCTTAAAATTTTTTTTTCCAGTATTTTTTTTCATTGTACCATTCTTTTTGGAAAAAATAATTTCCCAAATATTATGGAATTTATTTTTTAATTATTTTTTTTGCCAATCTTACCCTACAACTACTATAATAGCTTTCCAAAACAAATGAAGTACATCCAAATATGGTAACTTTTTAAAATTAATTAATTATTTTTTTCTATTTATAACAATGTGATTAATTTGTTCACTTGTTGCTTCATGATTTTTGTGCAAAAGGTTCTAAATGAGTTTATATAGGGTTGGGATTTATAGAATACCGATAATCTACAAACAATAATGCTTTGAATTCTCAAGCCATGATTTATTTTGCTGAGAAAACTTCTCTAACTACATTCTCACTCCTAAGCTCTCAAAGCATTTAAGATCCTAGTGATAAAATTTAAAAATTATTAAAACTAATGAAGTCTTTTCTTTTTTCTTTTCTTTCTTTTTCTAATCAACTTTAAAGAGCTCAAAAAAATCTTTTGGTTAGGGATTAACCCGTCAAGGCAAATGGTCTTCTGGGTTTAAGAACATCATTCCTTTTGAAGTGTTATACTATAAAATGTCACAAAGGTATAGAAATATCAACCATATAATCTTGTAGTGTACATGTTGTAAATGATGTGAATTAAATTTGGGATCATTTGGCCACATAGATTGCAAGATTATAATATTTTAGTGCAAAAAAAAGATGCTGAAATTTTCCTAGTAACACATTTAGAGGTGAAATTCAATTTCTAAACCTATTCAAATGAAAGAAATTTTAACCCCTAAAGCCTTGAACTATGTTTTTGGACAACACAAAGATTTTGGACAACTCACTATGAATGGATTTTTTATTTTTTTTCCTTAAAATTTTCACACAACATGTGTCAAGAAGTAGCTTTGAGGCCCAACAATTTTCATAACATTTGACTACATGGTTCAAAAGTTATTGCATGATATGTAGTTTTCAACAAAATGCAAACAATTTGGGCAGAAAAAAACCTCTTTAAAAACTAAAAATTTAAAATTGGTTCTTTAGATTTATATATATGTGGAAAAATTTTGAATCATTCTATTTTGATTAATGAGATGAAAGTTATAGGAATTTTAGTTTGCGGGTAGTTTACATATAGTTATGGAATTTATACTCTAAGATAAATTTGAAGTTGTTTATTTAATTTGATTTTGAATATTTTGAATATTTTTATTAAATCATTACAAACATTGGGATTGGCATTTTTCAATTCCCTAAATAAATTGTAAAAAATTTAGTATTTTAAATCATCTTGTACTACTTTCTACTTACTATTTTTTCTTATATATTGTACAATTCCAAATGACCTAAAATTTTTCAAACATATAGCCAACTTGCCAATAAGAATGAGGCCAAAGAGTAACCACCATTTAGAACATTTTTTCATACAAATGTGACCTTGTAAAGTGCAACTACCCAGTTTTTTGCATGGCCTAAAAAAGGATTTTTGCCACTTCAAATGCTAATATCTTGCAATTTACATGGTGAAATTTTTAAAATTATTTCCACATCTTTTCATACCAATGTACTACAAGCTCCTATGGTTACATGTGCCTAAAAATGTTTTTTTTCTAAAATTTGGTAATTGTATTAGAAATGGCATTTTTGGAGTGTTTGGATCAAAAAATAATCAAAAACCTTAACCTTTAGGGATTAGATTATAAGGTGATTCAAAACTAGTGTATAAACACATTGATAAAAAAAATCATTTAATTGGCTCATTTTGTCTACAAAATGGCTTTGAAATGTCAAAAAATAGCAAGAAAAATTTTAAAAACACATTTGAGGTTCAACCTCCTACTAAAGTTATTCTCATTAACTCATAACTATTGGATTGATATGAAATTTTATCCAAACAAACAAAACTAGTACGTGCAAACATTGTATGAAGAAGAAATAAGTCATCAAAGTTCATTATAATCCAAAAATGTTGGAATTTTTAACTTTGAGTTGTTGCCATCAAATGGAAAAGCTAAAAATTAAATTTTTGATAAATATATAAAACTATATCTTCAAAATTCATTTGAAACAAATTTGTAAATAGTTTAAATTTTTTTCCAATAAAAATACTTTCTACTTTCCACACTTCTCATTTTTATGCAAAATTCAAAAAATTTAAGGAACTTATATTTTATAACACATTTGTGTTTTGTCCAAAACCTTTGTATCTTTAAGAGTTAAAACTAATTAAATATTTGAATTTTGGTTTGGTTAGATGAACTTCAAAAAGTTCAAAAAAATGAACCTACTTAGACATTTAGAAGCTAATCAATTGCAATGCAAGTTTCTTCACCGTTCGGTGTTTGTAAGAAGCATTGGTACTTAATCCCTAAAGGACCAAACGGCGTTTTTTGGCAACATAGCGATTTCTGGCAACTCACTATGAATGGAGTTTTTATTTAATTCTTTTCAATTTTTTTCACAACATGTGCCTGAGGAGTAGCTTTAAGGCCCAACAATTTTCATAACTTTTGACTACATAGTCTAAAAGTTATTGTATGATATGTCATTTTCTGTGTTCGACGAGTAGCCTGGGCAAAAAATATTCTTTAGAAATCACTTTTTCAAGAATTTAAAAAAAAAATTGGTTCTCTAGATTTATATATACTTGAAGAGCTTTAAATTATTCCATTACAATTAATGAGATAAAAGTTATGAGGAGTTTTAGTTTGGGGTAGTTTGCGGGCAATAACAAATTTTCTACTCTCAAATAAACTTTGAAGTCCTTTATCTTATTCAATTTTAAATACTTTTGAAAGAAAAGAAAAGAAATATTAGGTGTAGATTGTTTATTACAATATTACAACCATTGGAATTGGCATTTTTCAATTCCATAAATTAATTGTTAACAATTTAGTGTTTTGAATCATTCTCTACTTTTTTCTACTTACTATTTTTTTCCTATATGTTGTACAACTCCAAATAATTTGAAAATTTTCAAGCATGTAGCCAACTTGCCTTGAAGAATGAATCCAAAGAGTAACCACCATTTTGGACATTTTTTCATAAAAATGTGACCTTGTGAAGTGCATCTGCCCAGTTTTTCGTAGGGACAAAAGAAAGTTTTTTGTCACTTCAAGCGCTAATATCTTGCAATCTACATGGCGGAAATTTCTGAAATTTTTACCACTTCTTCACAATCCATTGTACTATATGATCCTATAATTACATATGTCCAAAAATAATTTTTTTCTAAAATTTGGTATTTGCACTAGAAATGGCAGTTTTAGAGCGTTTTTGGTGAAAACATAATTAAAAACCTTTAGGGGTTAATTACCTCACATGGAGAATGATAGAATTGTCCTCCGTGATATTTTTTGAAGCATGATTTGAATGAACTTGAATTTTTTTTACACAAGATGGATATCTTATGTGTAATCATGTGCCATATTTTTTTAGAAATGTCTATATATCTATGTATCTATATCTATACATAAAAGTGAATTTTGCTTATTTGTTACACTTTCAGCTTTAGTCATTTTGGATACTATTGAATATACAAATTTAATGATATAGAGTTGAATATCTTGTGGTTTATTTCTACAATAGGTGGGCATGTTCCTACCAAGGGGCATCTAAAAATATATTATTTTATGTCTTTCAAGGTCATGCAAAGAGGCTCCCTTGCATGTGCACTTGTAAACATTGAAGATGATTTCAAGCTCATTCTTTTGGTAAAATCTCTTCTCCATGAAATCTTTATAAATGACCAATCTTAGTTTTTTTTCACTATGGTAGATTTACAATAAATTAAAACCTTGATATACTCCTTTTCTATAAATAAAAAGAATATAATCTTGGACATACTATTGTAGATACAACTAAATTTGTTTTTTCAATTTTTTTAATGCAAACTAAATTGGGATGTCTTTCTATTTTTATTTTCAAAACTAAGACAACCAACATTGAACAAAAATTATAGTAAAAATAGGACAAAGTACTTAGAATTTATTTATTATTGCACAGTTTACTATTTCAAGAAAATGTTGATGTTTTCATCATTAAATTTTAGGCCTTTTAACACATTTCAATTGAAATTTCAATTTTAACCAATAAAAAATTCAAATGGTGAAAATAGAAATTATATTCTTGATGAATTTGTGAAGTTAAATCTTCAAAATTCATTTGAATTAAATTTATAAATAATTTAAAAAAATTATTGTGCAAATATTTTATAATATTTATGTTTGATATTTCTTCCTTTGGTGCAAATTTCAAAAAAATTATAGAACTAATATTTATAACACATCTATATTTTGCTCAAGACCGTTGGGCCTTTAGGGGGTAGTATGACATTCAAATGAAAGAATCTAATTGTTGATGAAGCATGCCTAATTATCAATCCAATGGAACATCTCTTTAAAATATTTAAGTGCACAATTTATATTTTAGGAATTATATGCAGTATTGTGTAAATGATTTCTATGAACCTTTTAGTATTTTTTTAACATTTATGTTTTATATTTGTACTAAATCTTTAAAATTTGAAAAATATTTTATCGTAATAAATACATATATTTAGATATAATATCTTATTATTAATATAAAAAACCATTGTTAGTAGATCAAGAAATCGATCCTCAAAAAGATCCATTAACCTTTGAAAAGCCCTTCAAGACCCTCTATATTACATGTATGTAGCCTTATAACTCTTTAATTGTAGTTTAATATATAAAATGTGATTCATTGTTATTTACATACTATCATGGTTAGTAATTTACTTTGTACTTGAAAAGTATTTGGTCATTGTTTTTGTGATCAAATACCACCAAATTCATAATATTGTGTAAATATTCTTGCAAAGGGTTTTCATGTCCTTTAAGTGTTACCTCCGAAAGTTCTTTCATGTTTAGAGGCCAAAATTGCTTCAAAGTACTAGCCTCCAAAGCAAGGCTAAAATAAAATCTTCATTTATATTTACTTTTTAACAAATCCAACCATAGGACCTTTTAGTTAACTTGTTAGAGTACACCCTCCTAAAATTTTAGAATATAAAAATGTACTAATGTAATATCATGATGCTTGAGTTTTTAAAATAAAATTAAACTCTTTCCAACATGTTAGATTTCATCTTTCAAACATTTTATCCCAAAATATGTAGATCCTAAAATTTTCAACTCTTTATAATATGTCAAAAAACAAGTTGGGAACACATTTTAAAATTTTCAATAAAAATAAATTCATATTCATGCTTGAAAAAATAGTAAGTACAAAGAAGTAGAGAATGATTCAAAATACTAATTCATTGAGAGTTTTGTTATAGAATTGAAAAATATCAATCCCAACGGTTGCAATTTTATAATAAATAATTTACATCCTCTGATCTTATTTTATTTTCTAAAAATATTAAAAATTTTGTGAAAAAACAACTTCAAAGTTTATTTTAGAGTAGAGATTCTATAATTATCCACAAATAAAAACTCCTCATAACTTTATTCTCATTAATCAAAATGGAATGATTCAAAGCTTTCCATATACATATAAATCTAGAACACCAAAATATGGGTTAAATTTTAAAAAATCAATTTTGGAGGCCCTTGAAGCATAGAATTTACAATGGATAGATTTATAGATAAAATTAACCTACAAAAACGCTTGATTTAGTGTTATTCTTATCATCATGTATATGACAATAGTTGAGACTTAGAGTTTGAGTTGGATCTTCATTTTTGATAAATTCATCTCAAGTTGTACATCCCATTTCCTTGGCACTAAAACCTCCTAAAAGTATTGTCACATGGACATTTTGTAGTATTTTAGACCTTTGTGTTCTCTACCAATCAAATTTTGTAGAATTTGGAACATAGTGAGAACTAGCCTCAAGTTGTCATGTAGAATTTTTTTGTAAGTTGTTTCATGATCTACACATGGCAACTTAGACCATATTTCTAATAGAGTGTAAACTATATTGATTTATCCTCTTAATTAAGATGCAAAATTGGTTTAATCTTCAAAATGTACAGTGACAATAAAAACAAAGCACAACTATGGGGAATATCATTAAAATGGCAATTATTCCGTGAAAATGGCACAAAGAAGGACTGCAAAATGGAAGAAATTCATAGAAAGATGGCATGGGGTGAGGAAACATGGGAGTTGTGTTGCAATTTGGACTTGTTGGGGACAGAATTGGCACCTCTATGAGGTTGGCATACCAAGAAGCGCTGTCGTATATGCTCTCCACTCACATAAATGGCATGCAAAATATCGCCATTTTAATGAAATTCCCCATAATTTCACAACACTCACAATCAATTGAAATTTCCAAGTGATATATAAGTCAAATGAAAAAGGTTACATTTTCATTGTATGTACCCATCCAATCTTCTACATGGATGAAAATCTCCTTATCATACAAGCTACAGTTTTTAGAAAACTTGTCGTTGAATCAAAGAGATGTCATTACTTAGTTTTTGTTGGCCCTACTTGGTGAACTTCAAAATTTCAATGTGCACTCTTTGCTACAAGATTTGAAGGTGTTTTCAATCCCTTTATTGTCAACAATCTATAGTGAGACTTGATTTGTTAATTGTATCTATATGCTGTAGTTGACTAAATGACTAAAGCACGAAGTGTTGGTGCAATTTAGGAGTAGTGTTTCTACATGTAAGGTTGCAACAATATTTAAATCGAGGTAGTCTTCAATAGCTCATTTGAGAAAGGAGATTAGTAGTGAAATAGAAAAACAAAAAAGTAAACATCCAAGGATTCTAGGAGAACAAGAGAGGTAACATGGTGTGAACCTTGTCATGGTTGGTTGTCTCAAAATGGCAAGTGCAGCTACAAGGCAATTTTGAGAAAAAAATAGATTAATATTTCTCTAACATTACTTTGAAGTGTGAAGCTAGTTGAGGTGCTCATGTGTAATAAAAAAGAAACCTCTTTTTGCTAGAAGATATGTTCTTGCAAGGTTGAGATTTGCTCACAAGTCCAAAATTCAATTGTTGATGATTGCATACATGTTATTTTCAACAATGAGACCAAGATTAACCTATTTAATTCAAAAAGTAGATTATGGTGTTGGTTTAGAGAAGAGGGGAGACTTGGACCTTGACATGTTAGTCAAACTGTCAAACGTAGTGGTAGTTCAATCATGATTTGGGTTTGTATAAGTGCTTTTGGGCCAACTACTTGGTACCAAATTGAAGGTAGGATGGAGCAACATTTGTACAAAAATATTTTAGAAACCTACTTGTAAAGCACCATACAAAATTACAACTTAGATCCCAATAGGATGTTTTTTTAGTATGATAATGATCTTAAACATATGGCAAAAAAATTCAATTATTGTGTCTCTCTTCCCAACCATTTCAACTCCTCCAGTGGCCACTACAATCTCCAAATTTGATTCCAATGGAACATTTTTGGACCCTTTTCAAGTAACATCTAAACAAAATCACTTTAAAGCATAGAGGAATTTGAGAGTTGTGGGAGGATGTGTGTAGTGTTTATCTTGTTTTATGTATTTATATTCTCGAAACACATGGACAACTTGTTTATCTTGGTTTTGATGCAAAAGAAAATGAAAATATTTACAAAAGCATGCCAAGATAGATTGTTATTGAATTGAAAAAAAAGAAGATTATGTGGACAAATTATTGAAGCTCGAGCATTTAAATGATAGTGAGTTCAAAATACATAAGTTTGATTTGGCTTTGAAGAAGAGTATTTTGTTATCAATTAAACTTTTGCACATATACTCAAGATTGTCTATGTTGTTTCATTCAAGTACTCAACCTTCAAATTTATTAAGCAATTTTTGAAAATTTTGTAGTTGACACTTCAAATTTTATACTTAGTTATGATTGTCATTGTATACTATTGCCACTAAATACACATTTATTCTTTGAAATTAGTACCATTCTAACCTGCTATAATTTTGTATTCCCTCTACTTCTAAAAAAGACCTATATTTCCTTTGTATTTTACAAAAGAAACATGAGTCTTTTTCGGAAACAAAGGTACTAATAAAATTTGTCTTGGTTCCCAAAGTTCCCTTAAACCAGAGCCGGGCAGCGGGGCAGCCCAATTCAAAAAGTTTTTAAAGGGTTGATCAGGTCTTCCCAAATGTTAGGACTTGATCTAGCCACGATTCAAATCAAAGTTGCTGTGTTCTACAAAAAAAATTGCTGACAATACACAAGTGTCAAATTCCTCATTTGCAGGCAGGTGTTCATTGTTCAAGTAATAATACTCTCTCTATTAATTAATAAAGTTTCTGTCACGTAAAAGAGACTAAAAACACAACCAAGTGAGTCACTCATGCCGTTGCAATCAATCATCACATTATTATTTCACCTGAGCATAATAAAAAGTTATAAAAAAGTTCCCCCCTTCAATGGAAATCGTCCATGTGTTAGTTAAAAAAAGAAAAAGAAAAAGAAAAAAGTAATACAAACTGATTAAACAGCCCATCACTCCACTTGAATAATTCAACACAGGAGACGTTACGTTAGAAAGAAAGAGAAACAAGAGAAAAAGAAAAAGAAAAAATTAGTTCACTTTGTCATGTTTCCAAAAATTCCACTCATCAGTGGAAATTGTCCATGTTTCAAGAAAGAAAAAGAAAAAGAAAGACTCCACCTCGACTGAATCAACAAATGTTGCTTGCTATTGTAGGCACTTTTTTGAAGTTTGTAAATTTTTAAAAAGAAAAGTTTTTTTTTTTTTTTAAAGGAAGAAAAAAAATCTATGTCAGAAGCTAAAGTCCTCACTTCCCTTATTTGACAAATAGTGAATTTCTTTATGATAAATTGTTCATTGTATTACGGTAGAATGCTTTTTCAATTCCAAGGCATCCAACTATAGCTTTACCCCCCTGAAATGTGCAAGGCACCAAATTTTGAAAAAATTTAAATTATTATTTTTGAAACAAATGGACCCATGACCAAGGGAGCAAGTCCAAATGTTGGTTTTGACGAAGCTTTGAAGTTAAAATAAAACATTTATCATCAAGTTACTATTTTGAGTAGTTTTCTAGACACACACTTACAGCCCCCCCCCCCCCCCCCTCCCACCCCATTTCAAGCAGCTATTGTTCATTGGTTTGAAAAAAAGCTATAATAAATAAAAATTATGAGCAGCTGACCAAACAGTGTCACTTTTTCTAAGGAAAAAGAAACAAAACAAGGAAAGGCTGTCGTGGCACAGGCTGGCAACATCTAATAAAGATTTCAAAACTCTGAAATTTTTAACTTTTTAAAAAATTTTAACTTTTTAAAAAATTTAACTTTGGGAACATGCCCCCCTCCCTGGGGGGGGGGGGGGAATAGTTTGTTTTCGAAAAATAAATTAAAAGTGCAAATAATGTAGGAGGCTCTAAATGCGGCCTTCTCTAAGGGCTAGTCCGCCTTTTTCATAGGTTTCTGTGCAGAAAAATATTTTTACACCATTTTTGAAAGAAAGGAAAATAGGTGTGGAACCTAACACAAGTGGTTTTGTATTTTTTTCAAGCATTTTTGAATCACTTTATATATTTTCAAAGATTTGGTTGCATAGGCACCTATTTGTGACCATAGGTCTCCCAAAATCCATCCCCTTGCAATTTGTAAAGAGAAGTGTGGAAATCAAAAACAATGATTGGCTTGTGTAGTGGTACATTTAAGAATCACCTTACATATGTTCTCTAGCTAATAGTAGGGGCAATTTGAAAGAGAAGGGCGCTTTTGGAGCCTCCTACCTTAGTGTGGGAACTAGGAATTACAAAAAAATTATCATTCTCGTAGTGAAATCCACATATTCGGCAATGAAGTAATGCTTTTACTTTTGTCAAAAATTAAAAATAAAATTAGAACTAAAAATTAAAAATCTACACATTTGAAAAAAAACCCTGCTACAAGGTTTAGTTTAGTTTGAACACATAAAAAAATTGAGTGATTTCCGTTGTATTCTTCATTCAAAATAAATAGAACAAGTTTCAAATTTTCAAAATTATTGCAAGCTAATGTATTACTATGGGATAGAATAATTAAATAAAGATATGACCACACTTGAACTTAGCAATCATTATTTGCTACAATGGTACGTGACTTTTTTATTAGATCTTTAGACTATTGTTCCTTGGTAATTGCCAAACCTAGGTGGCTCTATAATTAGCAAAGCGTTACAAGCAATGGGATCGTTCAATGACAAGAATCAATGAATTGTAAGATTAATTTGTTAATTTTGGGCTATACACAAATACTCAACATCAAACAATTGTAATTCATGCAAAGAGTTTCTTCTTAGATCAACTAATAACTTAAAAAGATCCTAGTTATGCCAAACCATCTAAGAACAAAGATTTCCATAAAATTTGCATTTTTCATCGTTGGCGGAGGTATTATGATTTTATAGCCCATGTTACCAAACGTCAAGTGAAAATAGGGCTTAATCCTGAAAGGGCTTAGTCCATTTTTTTTGGTCAAGAACCATTTAAGACTGCCATGTTTGTTGTGTTCACCCAAGAAAAAAAAATTTAGAATCTAACCATATGATCTTGTATTTTACTTGTCTGAGATTATATGGTAAAGACTTTATGAAGTTTGCTTGTACAAATTCAAAGATATTAGCATTCAAAGTTGGCATGCAATTTTAGATGACTTTGACCACCATTTGAGGAGATTTTTTGCACTTGAGACTTTGAATTTAAAGTTTTTGTATTAAAGAATTGAGTAGAAAGTATAGAAATTGTTTAAAAAAACACATACTTGAATTTCATTCCTTAAAAAAATTATTAAGTAGAAGTAGGTTCAACTAAATCTTCAATAGTTCTAAGATGGGATTGAGACACAATAATTCCAACAATGAGATTGTTCTAGCAAACAATAACTTATATGATTTTTTTTTTAAAAAACCGGTCCGTTGTTTCGATGAACTGTTTCCCTTATCAGCGGAAATTGTCCATTCGTTTCAAAAAATAAAAGTAAAAATCATGGACCTAATTCTTTTTTAAAAATCATGGACCTAATTCCTTTTAAAAAAAAACATGGAGCCACTCAATCCCTCAATGTCTGGATTGGTCCATGTTAGTTGTAAGAAAATTAATGCAGTCGTCGTTGACGCTTGACAAAAGGCATCCAAAGTGACCGTCCCTCCCTCAGTCAGTCAAGGAAAGGAAAAAAAACAACCCATTGTTAAATTTTAAATTATGTGTCCTCCTACCAAGTTATTTCAAAATCATGGCCCAATAATTCATCTCCTCCAACAGTAAACAGGAACAGTGAGCATGAAATCTGGGCTAATTGACAAAGGAACGGAACGGAAGACCGGTGGTGGGGCTAAATTTGGACTCCCTCCTCTCAGGTGCAGTGAGGGAGGCCATTTTGAAACCACACTATTTGGCACTTAAAATGGGGAGTGCTGGTGACCGTTGCTGCTGAAAAAGCACTCGTGGAGTCACAAAGGCAAAGACCACCAAGCTCAAAGGGAAACCAATCCATTAATGAATTGCATTACATTACATTGGCAAGCAACGGAAGCAATGGTCATATTCAATTGAGAGAGAGAGAAATTCAAATAAAATTATGAGCTACTTTGAACCCTTCCTGCAGTAGCCCGGTCCAATATCAGTGACCCGTCCAGCCACTCACCCGATCCTCTTTAATATCACATCCTCTTTAATATCACGTCTTCTCTAATATCACACCTTCTCTAATATCACACCCTCTCTAATATCACGTCTTTTCATGTTTTCTCAATAAGGGGAACATACCGGCCCTTTTTTTAGAAACTTTTTCAGAAAGTACCAAGATGGTGATCACTAAATTTTTTTAAAAACTTTTTTAGAAAGTACCAAGATGGCGATTACTAAATTTTTTAAAAAACTTTTTCAGAAAGTACCAAGATGGTGATCACTAAATTTTTTGAACAACTAAACCATAGATAATTTCTATTGTCAAGAATGAGAAATACTTAGTCCAAAAATAACTATTTTTTGTCATAAGTCTTGATGAAATCCTAGTAAATTATCTCTTTATGTCTCTCCCCACATCGGTAGTCTCAATCTACTTTCACTATTTGGTAAATTATCTCTTTATGTCCCTCCCCACATTAGTAGTTTCAATCTACTTTCACTATCGCACTATATTATACCACAAGAAGTTGCATATAAATGTAATATATAATAAAGATGTGACTATTACAAATTGTCATTTATAACAAGGATTTTAGGCCCACTTCATTTAATTGAAGAGAGAGAGATTTAGAATAGAATTTAAAAAAAGATTAGAATAACGATATCATCAATGACAAGGATTGTCACACTCTGAACTAGTGTCTATAAAAGTCCATATATATATAGTGCACCACTAGAATAATAGTGAAAGATCCTTCATACTTGTATAATCTCAAATTTTACATTCAATGTTATAGATCATTACATTATCATGTGCATAATAGCATAGAAGAATCAACAAGAGTAGATTGCTTTCTATGGGTGGCCAAACTACCCCCAATAGACTCTTCATTCACCATGGTGTTTGGATGAGTGTGGATCTCGTTATCACTATCATGACGTGCGTTTGGGGAGCCCAGTCCGTGGCATCGATGAGAAACACCGGCAGGTACTGAAATGCGAAGTTACGCAACCTGCCGGCCCTGCAAATCTTGTATTCACAGAATTAAAAGCAGGCCCAAGTCAGATGCTTGAGCAGGACAAAGCAATTCTGTACTATCACATTCAATTTTTTTACATTCAATGTTACCAAACTCCATATTATCACGTGCAGATCAGCATCTCAAGCGCCGAAGCTGTGTCGTTCACGAAAACACCGAAGCCGGTACACAACACGGCCCTGCAAATCTCCCCCAACCCGAAGGAATGTCAATGGATGCCAGAAGCAGAACAAGAGTACTGTCTTCTCTAATTTCACATTCGGTTCGACGTTCCATGTCACCGAACTCCATGTTATCACATGTATTTCAGCGCCCAGGCCGTGTGACATTACCGAGAAAAATACTTGTGAATTGGAAGTTACACAACACCGCCCTCTGTCACTGCCCATTTTGTCTCCCAGAAGGGGTTTTATGCTTTCAGGGTTGAAGAGCAGAACAAAGTACTTCAATTACTTCCGTGTAATGCCATTAATCCATTCACTGTTACCGAGCTCCATATTATCACGTGCAGTTCAGGTGCCCTACTCTCTCTGCCATTACCCCTAAACACTGTTCACAGGCCCTCTGACGTCGGTTCCACAACATGGCCCTGCAAATTTGCGAGGATGCCAGCTTCCGGACGGCGACGCCCGGTTCCCCCCAAGGCAATATACTGTAGGTTACTCCTATGCGTGTGCAGTGCCGGTACCGGTCTCCCCCGTTTGACCCGACGCTCGTCGCCGCTGGAAGCCTGGAATGATCAGCCAGCCAACCAGCCCAGTCCCACGCCAACGCCGGGGAGCTGCTGCTGGTGGTGGAACAGCTGATTCCCGGAATCAATGAGCTGCAGTGCACTGCCCTGCCGTTCCTTCCAGCGACGAGTGCACAGTGGTAGTGATGCCGTAATAATGGAGCCAGCCCGGGAGGGGGGGACGACGCGCGGAGGCGGCACCACCAGGCAGGCATTGCAGGGAGGGACGAACGGACGGGAGGTCGGGCTCGGCTCGGCTGTAACTTGGGCTGGTTGAATTATGCAGGGACCCCACCGTGGTGCATGATTCAGGCCCCACCACGGCCTAGGTCCTCCTCTTCATCTTACATACCGCAGTTGCCCCTCAAGCTCACTCTCCAAGGCTCACTCGCCACATTATTCAGCCAGCCAGTGCCCAAGAGGTCTCGGGTCTCCTCTGCAATACCCACTTGCTCGTTTCCTCTGCAGCTGCCATTGGGGTGGTGTAGTCAGGTCTGATCAGTCGAAGCTCGATCGACATGTCAGTCTGAGCGAGCCAGCTGCTCTCATGTGGTGCCCCAATTCGGTAACTTCCTGCTTGCGGGAAGGCTAGTACGAGCTAGTTTCTGTGCGGGGGTGTTCGGCCTTTCGGGGTAGCTAGCGCAGGAGTGGGATTGGAAGCGTGAGAGACGCGTTTGTCTAGATGGCGGAGGAGATGGTGGGCGTGGGATCGATGTCGGCGCTGTTCGATCAGCTGCTGAAGCTGTGGCTGGACGTGAGGGCGCCCATTGTGGCCCCCTTGCTGCAATTCGCGATCAACGTGTGCTTGGTCATGGTCACAATGCTGTTCGTGGAGCGCATGTTTATGTGTGGGGTGATGGTGTTCGTGAAGCTCCTGGGACGCAGGCCGGAAACGGTGTACAAGTTTGAGCCCATTCGGGATGACCTGGAGTTTGGGAACTCGGCCTACCCCATGGTGCTGGTGCAGATTCCCATGTTTAACGAGAGGGAGGTGTACCAGTTGTCGATTCAAGCGGCCTGTGGACTTTCCTGGCCTGCGGATCGGATCATCATCCAAGTGCTGGATGACTCCACGGATCAGACCACCAAGGTAGGGACAAATTCCAATTGGGGGATGCAGTGATTTGGGATGCAGTAATTGATGAGAAACGCGTAATGGGATGGTGGTTCTTGGGATGGAGTAGCTCATGGTCCATGCCTTGTGGTTGCAGGAATTGGTCCAAATGGAGGTGCAGCGTTGGGCCAGCAAGGGCATCAACATCAAGTACGAGACGCGGTCCAACCGAAAGGGCTACAAAGCTGGCGCCTTGAAGCAGGGCATGAAGCACCCGTATGTTGCTACTTGTGAGCATGTGGCCATTTTCGATGCCGACTTCCAGCCTGAGCCCGACTTCTTGTGGCGAACGGTTCCATTCCTCGTCCACAACCCGCAAATCGCGCTTGTCCAGGCCCGCTGGAAATTCGGTACAGTTCCTTATCCCCGTCAGATCTAGTCGAAACTAGCAAGTGCATTAGCTAACAACAACATCGTCCTGATAGACTCCTATGTTAGCACTTCCAGCTTTTCATACTCCATGATTGGAAACGTTAAAAACTGTTTCCCTGGCATCCTCATGGGCAGCTGTCAAAGACAGAGCTTTTTCATGTGAATCGAGTTACGAGCCCCCTGACAAGGCGATTGCAGCAGTCTGACATGCCCAGGCGGGATGATTGGACCTCACGTAATGGAATCTTACGGACCGAATGTCGGTGGCTTATCCCATTCTAGTACTAACTGACGTGATTAGCACTCTCTTAATTTGGATCCTCGCGTTCAGGTCGATGTGAATGAATTCTAACCGGGGTACATGGGGCACTTGGTGCAGTGAATGGGAACGAGTGCTTGATGACGAAGATGCAAGAGGTTTCCCTGAATTACCATTTCTCAGTTGAGCAGCGTGTGGGCTCTGCCACTTACGGATTCTTCGGCTTCAATGGCACAGCTGGTGTGTGGCGTATCCGTGCCATGGAGGAAGCTGGGGGCTGGAACGACAGGACCACTGTTGAGGACATGGACTTGGCCGTGCGTGCTGGTTTGTGCGGATGGAAGTTCGTCTACTTGCATGACCTTGAGGTGAAGAATGAGCTTCCCAGCACATTCAAGGCGTTCCGCTTCCAACAGCACAGGTGGTCGTGTGGCCCAGCCAATCTCATGCGCAAGGTGCTCCCCACCATCCTGAAGAGCCAGAAGCTGAAGCTCTGGAAGAGGCTGCACATGATCTACGCGTTTTTCTTTGTGCGTAAGATTGTGGCGCACATTGTGACGTTCACGTTTTACTGTGTGGTCATTCCCGCGTCGGTGTTGGTACCCGAAGTCGATTTGCCTTTCTGGGGAGCGGTGTATGTGCCCTCGATCATCACGCTCTTGAACGCCATCACCACGCCCAAGTACGCATATCGCCACCCTCGCCATCACATTCTCGCTCTGTTACCTCCATAGCCGGTGAAATTCTGACAATGTGATTGAACTGGTGTCGCAGATCTTTGCACTTGCTTGTGTTCTGGATCGTGTTTGAGAATGTGATGTCGTTGCACCGGACGAAGGCGACGATCATCGGATTGTTGGACATCGGGAATGTTAACGAGTGGGTGGTGACTGAGAAACTCGGAAACCTAATGAAGTATAGGTCTGCCAAGTACGGGAAGAAGTACACCCTGCAGCGTATGGCCAGCAACTTGCTCGCTCGCGGCTGGAAAATGTCCGAGAGGTGAATTGTCATTCTCCCCAAAACCCTAATTCTCTCAATCTTCTCAAATCTACTTAGTCAGGCATTGTCCTGTGTAGATAGGTTAGGGGTTTGATTATTGTGATGTTTACTGTTTAGATTTGTGTGACGGGGTCATTAACGTTTGAAATGGGGTGGACCTTGGGGGTTTGGGTTAAATTGCAGGTTGCACATTTTGGAGCTTTGGACTGGAGGATTCTTGATGTTCTGCGCCTGGTACGACTTTTACTTCCAGGGTCGCAACCACTTCTTCGTGTACTTGTTCTTGCAATCATGCGCCTTTCTGATCATGGGCATGGGCTATGTCGGCACCTTCGTCCCCGCGTACTCATAGTGAGATGGAGGATCAGACAGACTGATCAACAGACCAATTTCCAAATGCTGATCTATTCCAACGCTGCCTCATAGCAAAGCTTTGAGAACAATCAATCCTCACTCCATCCTCCAATTTTCAACCGAGTCACTCAATAGTTTTTGAGGTATATTGCCTCGTTTGTGCCCACTGCTGCAGCAGCATATCATCTGCATGCATGCATCTCCGGCTCTGGACAGCTCCTCGATCTAGAATCTAGCTAGCAATTATAAGAATTATGTGGCGGGGTCGTCGATCAGTCTGAGCCACAACAATCTCTATCATAAATTCAATAAATTTCATGATTGTACCTACGGAGGACCCGTCTCATTGTTTAGCTCGGACGGACTGAATCAATCTGTACAGACAGACCAGTTGATCATTCCTGAGGTTCAGGCGCCTCGAAATTTGTTGTATTACCTTCCAGTTCATGAAATGCATGATTGACGTAAACTCTACGCTTGAGCCTCCTCCATACTCTAATTTCTTTTTCGGGGGTCACAAATGAAGTTTCATTCATACTCTTTTGAATTATTATGTGCAATGAATCTGCACGGAGCTCGAGATGTTCTAGCTAGGGTCTTACGGTCATCATTGGAGAGCTTTACTGTGCCATCCTTTCCGACGTGTCTTCCGCAATTTTTCTTTTTGTCTGTTACAGTAGAGTTTTGAATGACACTGGAGGCCAGAAATAGACCTGAGTTGCATTATTGTAGTTGAGTATTCAACTGTAATTGGATGGGAGTTAGAGGAGCCAACAAACGCTGTGATGTGTTCATCCATTGCTGCGAGCTGGGTCTGGCTCTTTTGCTGGCAGAAGTTACTGAGCAGGGTGCAGTCAATGATTATGGAATTGGGATTCTGTGCCCCACAAAAGGAGAAAGGGTCGTATTATACGTGGTGGCTTATGATGGAAAGAATGTTGAGTGATGAGAGAGCGTGGCAGTGGTAATGCAGAGACTCTACGCTGGCTGGGCGTCATGAGTGGAGCAAAGTAAACAATGAGATGATGAGGGTGTAGACAATTGAAGCTTTGGCGAAGACTGAAATTACATGCCTGTGAAATTCTACACAGGAAAGTGGCTGTTGGAATTCTTGAGAATGACTGTTGGTGTGCTTTTTCCTTCGAAGTCCTTCCACTTAGTGGTTTTCAACTAACTCTCGTTGAAATTATCCAATTCAATGAGTATTTGACACGACGAACATGAGACGACGAACGTAGAGATTACCTAACATTCTAGAAGGTTGATTTTCTATGCCTCTTTTATCATTAGAAATCGTTGTTTTAAGGAGAGGTATTGAAATCAATTCTAGAAATCTCCAAATGACTCATGTCTAGAATTGATTAACAATGCTACTTTCCAGGGCGCTTCCTGCCACCTTACTTAGTTCTTTTATATTTTAATCTGTTATTCTGGAAAAGAAAGGACAACTGGTCCAGAAGTTAACTGAAAGATTTGCTTGCTAGAGAATACGGATGCAGTAAAGTATTCAACTGCACCTAGAATCTGAGTTTCAAAGAAGTTCCTTTACCACTACAAAAATATATAAACTCGTGGAAGAAACCTTTGTACTTTCAAATATTTTTCAACCTCCAGTGAAGACCCAAGAGTATATACTATACGAAGATTTTTCCTTGTGTGAGCATGGGAAGTTAGGCCACCTCATCCGTCCTTTGGGAGAATCTACCTTCCAAGATATTTGGACTCTCTTCAGGTTAAAAAGTTTAGAACCGTTCTACATCTGGACATCTGGTCAATAATGTTAGTATGCACGGTTTATTTGCATATTCCTGTTTCAGTAAATTTGAACCCACAGTATTCACATTTCCGGTGTGTGAAATCTCAACTGTGGATGTTGGGTCGGTGCCCTTGCTCCACGTTTCCACCACCGTGAACGCTCCCTAGCTTCCAACTTCCAGGATGATTTCTTAAAAGCAGTGTCATCCTTCTTTGAGCCTGGGCAGGCCTATATAAAAATAATGTCCCGCTTCATTATTGAGAATTGATGAGCTTGCAGTGAATCATATCAAAGCAGCCTTCCATTTTAAGTTTTTAACTAAGTACAGTTCATTTTAGATGAGGCAACTGAAAGCGTTCCGCATGCCCGCAGCCGAGGTCTTTCCGTCGTTTGCAGTTTGTGAGGAACTACAAGTTGACATTTGTTGGGGTACTACGTGGGCCAAGACGCCCGCACTGATTTCTCCTATTACTGCGTGTTACTCACTCAATAATCTCTCACATTCATATGCTCTTTTTACCACTGAATCGATGATTTTTGAGAAGACTCTTCAACAGAAAGAGCATTATTACATATACAACAGTTACAAATATTCCTCTCCAATAGATAAACTATAAACGTGAGTAGGAGTAGGACTGGTACTGTAAGTAATTGCTTATTAAATTGGATCCCAAATCGAGGAAGACGGCTGATAAGTGTCTTACCTGCGGCATAATCTGTCCGGGTTCTTTCCTGTTGATCGAGCCAGGGCGGCCGGGTCGCACGAATTTCAAACTTGGAGTCGAAAGTCAAAACTTGGAACTCCACTTTTCCTTAAGTTAATGGCCGCGTTATCTTCGCAAGGTTACCTTCCGTCGAAAGGACACTAATAAGTCCACAGAAGGACAACTGGGAGGGAATCATCTCATCTGGCTGGGACGGAGGAGCCAGAGAAGGCTATTCAATGGGAAGGCTATTCAATGCCAGCACAGGTAAGCCGGGTAATGGATGAACAGGCTCCGTTGGATGGACAACTGAAACAGTCTTCTTTCATACTGGAAAGAGCAGATGATTTTCATCCAAGTTTTGGTGTGCAACTTATCAACCCTTAACCCTTTACATACTAAGAATTCATGATTTTAAGTTGCATACTTTGATTGTACTAAGAATTCATGATTTTAAGTTGCATACTTTGATTGTTTATATTGTAGAACGTATAATGGAAATGGAAAATTTTATTATTGTGAAGAACATTGTATGCATTGGTTTAAGTAAATATTTATTAAAATAAAATTTAAAAATCTATATAAACTCTTCAAAATTGCTTAAAAAATGTGAGGCCCAATTTGGGCTTCTTAGTCATTAAAGGGTTAACCCCTAAAGTAAGTCCCATGGCCATTTTTCTGCCTAAATCACTTAAAACTACCACTTCTACTACAATCACCCACAAAATAGATTTTTAAAAATATTTTTTAGAATCTAACAATAAGATCTTGTTCTACACTTGTCTTAGATCATGTGATGGCTCTTTTGTGATTTCTTTTGACTGTATAGATTGAAAGATATTAGCATTCAAAGTGAAAGAATTTTTTTTTTTCAAGAAGTTGCTATGATTGCCTGCAAAACAAGAAGTTCTATAACTTTCACATCTTTAATCCAAATGGAATCAATCAAAGCTTCCCATTTACAAAAAAAAATGTAACATACAAAAAAATATATATTAAAAATTTTATTTCAATTTTTTGTGGATTTTTTTTGTTGCCTGGTCTCTACCATTTTCAGGTTATTGTAGCATAACTTTTGCTCCCAAGTACTAATTGAAATAAAAATTATATTCCCCAAAAGCTTTTAAGTTTTTCTATCCTATGAGAAAGTTTCAAAAATATTCAATAAAAATTGAGATCATAAGAGTTTGCCCAAAATCTATTTTGTCCCCCATAGGAACAATGGGACTTTAGGGGTTAAACGTCAAGGCGGACATTTTGTGTCCAATAGATGATAGAGGATTTGTCTATATAGGACACAAGTGCAACTATTCATCCTTAGAATTTTGCAAGAAAATGAGAGGTCTTCTATAATGGTTTGTCTTGCAATGAGTGTTTTAAAAATTTTTAAAGCCAATACTTCACATGGTCATAAAAATTGATGATTTCCAAAATCACCCCATTGTCCTTTAAGGATTAATTATATATCAAAATCAATGAGTTAAGTTCAAGGTCCTCTTACTTGGATTTTAAAAAAAATTATATGATGTAATATGTCCCAAAAATACTATATTTGTACATTGTATTTTGTACTTTGAGCTTTTTTTCTTACAAACACTTGGATGTCATATTCAAAATGGTTTCTTTAACTTTTGAGAAAAAAAAGGAAGAAAAGTAAGCTTTAAAAGTGTAGTTTCTATCCGGCTTCAAAATTTTGGAAAAAAACTATAAAGATAAAATGGGCTCTTGTAAAACCATCAATGAACCCAATTATTTCAATATACATGTATTAGTTTCATTGACTATAGAATGTTAATTTAGGACAATCAAAAATATTAAAATATTAAAATGCTTTGGAAAGAAACATTCAATAATGATAAGCTTTCTTAGATACGGGCAAAATTGTGTTATGATTTATTTTACAACAACTCACTTTATGAGTCAAGCTTGTGTCCTTTGGTTTTTTGCACCATGCTTTGATAGTGTAACTTAATGCCGCCAGTGGTTCTTTCTACTATGAAATTTGCACCTAATTGTAGTTGATTCAAAATTTGATCCCTACATTAAACTAAGCTTCGTCGTTTCACAAAAGCCTAGAGTCAATGTTGTATATATATATATATATATATATATATATATATTTTCAACAATTTGAAAATTCACAATGAATTGATATAGTATCCAGAAAATGCATTCTAAAAGAATATGAAATCCTCTTTCAATTACAAAAGAAGATTATGAAAAACATTGTCAAGTCAATAATAGTGATCATGCACAAAATCCTCTTCACATGATTTTAAATGTTGTCAATTCTCCACGTAGCAAAATCAAACTTCGATGCATTTATCGCATTTATCATAGCTTTGCAATACCCACTATATAAAATAGCATTACTCAAAAGTGGCAATAAGGTAAAACAGTCCATTGTGGTCAAAATGAGGAGTTTGACATCATCTTGTTGAAATTTTTCAATTTTTTCCCCACATTAGTACAAGTGTGAGAAACAGCAAGTGCAATTGAAATTAAATTTTTTTGACAAAGTATGAATTCACTACGAATTTCTAAAGTGTTCAACCCAAAAGAATCTGTAGACTACCTTAAAACTAACAAAATCTGAATCTATAATGCTCATCTCACTACTTGATGCAATCAAAATATTTTCTATTACAGAAGGCCAAAAAAGTCAATTTTTACAATGAACTTTCACACTGAAAAATCAAAAGTTACTAAAGAGGTCAATGTTCACTCGATTGTTGTCATGTAAGACATGCATTGTGGCCCACATCTCACGTACTCAAAAAAATCCCGCAATGGGTCATTTCCTAGGTGACCGCAATGGGTCATTTGACCACAATGGGTTGGTTTACCTTACATGGTTTTAGTATGGGGAATGCTACTACAACATTCAAGATATCTTTTGAGTTTTACCACCTAAAGGAGGCGACCTATTCTCGACCAGGGACCCATTCCCCATCATATAGACTACACTCTTTCCAATCAGCAGGAGAAAGCAAGACATTAATTATGGCACAATCTCCAATGCAGTCGTGACGCATTACGATTGCCTGCCGTCATGGTTTATTTTGCACCCCACCCGTGGTTGGAAATAGGAGGACCTACATGACAAGAATGTGTCGGACAGAATCTTCAACTAAAAAATTCGTAGTAATTATGTTTTGAGAAATAAAATTCTGGAAAAAAAAATATGGAATCCTTCTAAACTCTATTTCTGTGCATGGGAAAATTTCTCCACTCAAACAAAACAGCACTCCAAATATGCGAAATTGCTTATTAAGTGGTTGGAAATGGGTGGCTCCCTTATTTTCCTTCAATTCCCATATTGAACCGTTTTTTCAAGTACCCAACCTCCTCCATTCTTTATTTAAAACAGAAATTTTACAGACCTTTTTTTTTTCCTCCGTTTCTTCTGGCGATGTTTTCATACTGCAATTAATTTTTTTTCCCCCAAAATCAACATTGTACTCCTGTATTCACATTTTCCACGTCACCCTCATTTATGGAACGTCCGTTGACCACAAATAAAGATGCGCAAGCTGCATGCTCACTTTCCAAATAATCAATTGAAAAGATACACACACTAATTGCAGTAATGCTACTGTCCTATTATAAATATTTTAAAAAACAAAACAATACCCTCATAAAAATTCCAACAGCACACTGAAGCTTTCCTAATATTAACAGTCCCAGTGCTGCTGGAATGAGTACCGGTACTGGCAACTACTCTTTTTGTAAATATTTAAAACAACAACAACAAGCATAGTAGTATCACAAATAGTAGTTTCTTCATTTAGTTTGTCCAATTCTAATTCTGTTTCAACATTATTGAGCTCCATCCTTGTTTTCTCCCACAAAAAATGAAGTGCTGGGCTGCTGGCACTTGAATTTTAGCTGCGCATGGAATAAAAATAATGACCTGCCAACATGGTGTGATGAATTTGGAACTAATTCTGCACATACATATTCTTCCTCGTTACAGTAGGATTTTAAAATGAAAGTCATGCTTCGGGGAGGGAGGAGTGACTGGCTGAACAGGAGAGGGAGTGGATACAGTCATCAGCCCATTTTAGTTTAATTTTTTTTTTGTAGAGTATGTACTCCTCAGGGATGTAGCCGTTTAGTACTAATATTGTTTGTTGATTACTTTTATTTTACTTTATTTTATGGACATAAGTAAATTGATTATTTTTATTTTCAAACGACTGTTTGGTGGCAGGTTTCGGATTCTTTCTATTCTATTATTACTATGTTATGTTATGTTGTGCTATGCTATTTTTATTTATTTAATTTTTTCCTTGAAACATATAGACAATTTTCATTGCAAAGAAAAAATACATAGAATTAGGGGACCTCGTCCCCAATGAATTTTACCTTTGATTTTTTAAAGATTATCAAATTGAAGAATCAAAATGAAAGCCAACCCATTAGAGACTTCATTAGCGGCTTTGAGTTGGCCCCAAAGTAACCAAGGAAGAAAACTAGTTCACCTTCCAAGAATTCACAACCTCTTAAGAGAATCATCCATAATTGGAAGCACAAGCTTGCAACTCATCCGGAGATGATTCCTCTCAAAAAAATAACAATTTGAAGCCACATATTGTCAAAACGTTTTAGAAAGATGCCGGCTTCATTGGAAGTAGAGAGTATAGAATTTGGTAAGTTTTTTTTTAAAACACATGGACAATTTCCATTGAATTTGGTAGTTTTAAACCAAGCCACCCTAACATGCCACCCTAACATGGCTTTCTATCATATTTTGAGGTGAACCATTTGAAAGTGTGATTATTGGGCCAGGCAAGGGGAAGACCTAGTTTGGAGTAAATTCTATTTGAACAAATGTTGGAAGATTTCAGTTTTACAACATGTGAAGAAATTTTACAGTGAGTGTTACACTCATGAGGGATTTTTTATTTTTTTTGCAAATTTTGCAACCACCTAAGCATAACATTTGCAGCACACTGAATGTACTATTTGGGGGACCCATTTGGGAAATGTACAGTTTGGTGTACATTGAATGCGCAGTCAGACCCCAACTGTTTGTTTGTTTTCAGTTGTTTTATATTATAAATTCGTTTCCGGAAAACAAATCGAATCTGGTCCATCCGTGTTTTCTGGGGAGGACGCTAAATCCTCCATTCGAAGGTGGGCCCAATAGGCTGCATTTACCCCGGGGGAAAACGCAGGAATTTTCTTAAGTTTTTACATAATTTATTTTTTGCAAATTTTGAGTTCATATTTGCAATCAGAGACCCCAAATTAGCTAGGGGGAGTGACTAAATCTAGAATTTTAACGGCACAAAATAGGGGGCAGTTTTTACATTTTACCCTCTGTTGGGGCAATAGAGGGGTCAGTCCTCCCTGGCCCCAAATTAGCTAGGTGAGGTTTGAAGCATATCCTAGATATGGCTCAAAATAGGGGGCATGTTTTTTACTTTTATCCCTAGAGAATTGCAAATTACCCTGTTGGGCCTACTTCATTGGTAGGATTTAGTGTTCAACGTTTTCTTGGAGTGTTTGTTGGATCAACTTTCCAAATGAATAAAGCTTAATGGGAGACATTAAACCTTATCCATGAAATGGGCCCAGCAAGTTGGATTTATCCCGGGGGGAAACATAGAATTTTTTAAATTTTTTTACATAAATTTTTTTTTTGCAAATTTTGAATTCATATTTGCAATCACAAAACCCAAGATAGCTTGGAGAAGTCTAGAACATACCCTGAGCATAGCTCAAAATAGGGGGCATGTTTTTACCTTTATCCTTGAAAAATCTCAAATTACACTGTTGGACCCACTTCATGGGCATGATTTAGTGTCCTGCAAGCTTAATTGCATGCTGATTGGAGGGATACCTGAACATTACTGGAGTCTCAACTTGTTTTTTTAACCCTTAAACGATGAGCCGGTCATCATGTGTTTTGGTTCCACATGAATTGTTGGCTAAAAAAATGAAAAAACACTCATTGGGAGACAAGCTATTGTAGAAGACGTTGACTTCCCTTTTTCCACAAAATTTGGAGGATGAATAGTTGCACTTTTGTTGTGCATGTAGAGGTTCTTTGTCATTCATCGACTGGAAAACGTCATGGGCATTGTTTAAGGGCTAATTGATACAATACCTTTAGTTTTTTTAGTTTTTTTTTTTTAACAATAGGTAAAACCTTTGCATTAAAAAAATCCAAAGGTAAGGTAGTAGGGCGATAAATTGCCCATCTAAAAGTTGAAATTGAATTTTGGGGAAGTGAAGCTTCTTGAAATATTTTTCAGCAAATTTTTCTTGAAAGTCTAATAGACTTGGCATTTAACCTAAGTTGTTTCACATTTTTTGGAACTTTGTGGAATTAGTTATGAAATTTTAAAGTTGAAATGGCATAGGGCTTTAAAATTACCCATCTCCTAAAATGTACATTGTTTGTACACTACCAAAGGCTATGAAAAAGCAACATGTACAAATAGTACACATTTTAGGAGGTGGATGGTTTTAGAGCTTGTGCGCTTTTAGAAACTCCTATCTTACAATACCTTCATTTCAGTTGCACTAGTGAGTGCTTCTTATTTGGTAAAAATACTATAAGTTAGAGCATTCTCAGTCCAACCTCTATAGACGCACTGCAACAGCAAGTCTTGTATGGGTTCCATAAAAGCAACAAAATGTTGACCCAATGCTAATGAAAACCTTCTACGGTATGTCTTAGGCTTGGCATTTCTTGGCTCTAGTAGAAATTGGTGCTTTGCTATGCCCTCCAAACTCCTTTGCACTCTTTTGTCAACAACAATAATTACAATGATTAAGTACATATTCAAGTTTGCACATGTGCAAGAACTACTATCAAACTTTCCCACCACCTCAATCACTTCATGAATTCTATGCACTTCAACACCACCCTGCCAACATTTCAATCCCAACCATGGCACACCATCTCTGAAGATGAATGAATTCAAATGTCAAGTAACCAATGCTTTATGTCATTCAACCATTGTTGAAAATTGATTGAGAATAGTATGGCAATGGTGGTTGTGGACACACTCATGTTAATTGGCTTACAAATTAGCCTTGTTGCATATAAGTAAAATAAGCGCCAGCTTTTATTGATCCTGCCTATACTTCATGCTTGATCCTAAATCCCACTTTGCTGCGCTTCACCTCCGGTTTCTGCATTTGCGTCATTTATGGTTTTAAGTACTATTGTCACATTGAGGTGCCTATGCTAGAAAGAGATATAGTAAGAAAATGGGGACATAAACACATACAATATGTTTATTTGCATACCTAATGGTTTACTTCTTCATCAAATTAATTATGCTCATAGAATTGTCAATAGAATTCACTTTGCTTAATTGCAAATTCTTTCAAATTCCTATGCAAATAGGACTAAATCTATCCATAGATATTCATATTCCATTCATAGACCATTTTTCTTTACATACTTGGGCAATTGTACACTACACTAAACCACTATGGATTGTCATAGTCCATATTTTAGTGGATTTTTTTAAAATTCTTGTAATTTCAAAAATATACAAGTTGTAGAATATGGTACTAAATAGATTTTTTTTTAAATGTACTTTTTACATATTGTCATAGTCCATAACATTAAAGATAAGGACTCATTGATCTATTAGGAATTCAAATATTTTACAAAAGAAGGAATTGTATTTAAATAGGTATATATATGTAATCAAATGTTTTGATTTGCAACATGTAAAATTGTACCCCTAAATTTATAGATATGAACTAGTTAAGTATCTTTATCTTATCACAAATTCTATTGATTTTTGGAGGTTCATTAGACACACTTAAAGTCAACTTTATACAAATCTATTCTATCATTTCAGGGTGGTCTAAATTTCAATAGACTTAATTTTCAATATTAATCAATTCTACAATTTATGAAGTAAATCAAAATTTGATGTCATTCATTGAAGTGTTTTTCTATAAATATACAAAAAAAATTAAATTAAATTTTTTCATCTTTTGTTTTAATACACTATAAAGAAATTATAGAAAAAAAATCAAAAACTTTAGAGACCATATGCAAAAAAACGAAATGGACTTTTATGGATGTATTTGTACCAACTTTGGTCTACCGTAGCATGTATTTGCCCACTTATGGTTGAGAAATTAGTCTTTCTCACTAATACAAGAGCGGATATTGTGTTATCTATTAACCTAATGGCTTGCTACATACAAACACAACAATAAGCCCACCTCAATGTTGAAAAGATTATCATAAACTACATAAAAGGCACCATGACATTAGGGCTTTACTACAAAAGAGACAACAATTTAGTACTTACAGGTTATAGTGGTGCTAATTAGGGAAAGAATCATGATGAGAAAAAATCCATTGGCGCCTTCATACTTTTAGCAAACACTATTCCCATAACTTCATGCAGTTAGAAACAAACATATATTGTCTTATCATCAACAAAATTTGAGCCTTGAGTCTTGGTAGAGGTAACCAAAGAAATAATTTGGGTGCAAAGTTATACAAAGAATTTGATTTTAATGATCAAACCTCAATCAAGATATACTATGATAACCAAAGTGCCATCAAGATTTCAAAATTTTTTATTTATCATTCAAAGACTAAGATTTTGAAGTACATATGTAGTTTGTACAAGATATGACCAATAAAAAAATAATCAAAATTTTATGTGTCTTAATGATCAAACAACTTGCCAACATTATGACAAAGGCACTAGGGTGGTTGAAATTTGTAGAATGTAGAAAACTACTCAATCTTATTGAAGCACCACCAACAAAAAATCACTTCAAACTATAATCCTATAAGAAGCTATTTCTTAGCTTGATAAATTTCTACCTCCTTTAGAGTTCTTAAGCTTTTGAACTCTTACTTTTTAAATCCTTCTACTTGATGTTTACAAGATTTCCAAGATAGATATACTCTAGGGTGAAAATCCTTCTTGACAAGATACAACTTTACTTTTGAAAGTATTGCTAGGCCATTTTTAAGAAATTATATAGCATGTGGGAAACACAAAGTCTTTGCCAACAATGTAATTGTTAAGGAAAAAACTAAAAGCAAACTCGGACAAAATCAACTTAAACAAACTTCCAACATTGTCAAACAACTCTTCATCAAACTAATGCTACATACCAGGGCATTTTTTTTTTGGCGAAAAAAAGCCAGAATGCACCAAAATAAAACACCTGGCGAAATGGCCTTTGAAAAGACCAGCGGGAAAAACCACGTGTTTCGCCAAGTTGGCGGCGGACCCGGACAGGTGGGTGCCAAGCCGACGGCCATCTCGTCCGGCACTTAGGGTTTAATCGCCACTATGTTCAGGTTCTTGCGTTCATCATAGCAGGTTTTATCGCTACTAATTTGGGTTTAAGACCACTTCGTTCTCCACTCGCAAACCTGGTGTCGCCATAGATTTTTGCGTGATCCGCTACTTTGATTCCTGTCTTCGCCAACGGAGTGGAGTACTAGAGTGATCATTTCGCCAGTGAAGAATTTCATGGCAGTATGGTTTCGCCAGTTCCAGCGCAAGGGTGTAGGGTGATTTCACCATGAAGAGGAGGACAGGGTTGTAATTGCCACTCTTCTTTGGTGATTGATTTTCATTAATCTGGCCATCTCATTGCTTGCATTTGAATTCCTTGAAATGGAGGCATACTTGCATGAATGTTGTGGTGCTGCTTTGGTTCCCTTGAAGTTTGCTCATGCTGCATGTTTCCACCGTGACATTGTAAATCGTTTCATTGTGTAATTTGCTTCGTGATTTGCCTGGGCCGCACCGGAATTGGGTTTTTTCATTTCTTCTGTGCTTGTCTGTTCTGTGGTCTTGCGAGAGTTTACTGTTGTGGATGGACTCCGAGCGTGCAATGGCGACTGAACATGGCGATGGAGGTGAAGATGCAGTTGCGAAAGCACTGAAAGCTGCTTCTGCTGCAAAAATTGCTCAGAAAAAAGCAGAGAAAGCGGCCAAGGAAGCATTGGAGGTGGCCCGCCAAGAATTGAAACGAAAGGGGAAGATCATCAATTCGCGTAGGGCTGAAACGCACAAGAAGACTGTGCAATCGTATTTTCAATCTTATCGAGGTAGTGGCGGGGGGCAGCCGCTTTGTTTTGTGTTCGACGGTTGCATGCTAGAAGTACCAAGCGTTGAGCCAATGTTTGCGGACGAGTATCCCAGCGAGAAGGAGGTCAAGCAGTTGAATCAAAGCAAGTCCATGTCTATGGATACTGCTGCGACACCGGATCCGGAGATACTTTTGTTTTGAGCTGTAAGTCGCCGATGATCACACTCTTTGAATCCTCCTCCGACAAAGATAATTCAAAATTTGTGGAGGTTCCTATACAGTCCGAGGGCTCTTCCTCCGACTCTGACTTCGAGTCTCCTCCCTCGAAGAAAGGTGGCACAAGCTGCAAGAAGACTCGCAATTCACGTTCCACAGCGCAAACTCGATACGATCGACACCGAAAATTTCAGACCATTTGGGCCGCGAAGCTGCCGTGGGCGGAAGGTGTGATGGCAAATGACGGAATCCTTCATATGGTGAAATGCAAAGTCTGCAGCGTGATCGACAGAAAGCTCTGTGTGATGGCGCCCAAGAGTGACACGCTTTTCAAACATGATGGAAAACGCACAGCACAGAAGGACATGCCGAAGTACAAAGTGAAGGCTGGAGATCACTATGTGGCCATTGACTGCAAGCTCATAAAAAACAAGCGCCTATACGCTGCAAAGCCGGCAGCGACGGTTCTTGATCAACTGAATCAGTGTAGCAGCTTAGAGGCACGGAGAAAGAGGGTACAATTTGCCACATTGTTTCAGTTGCTTATTGATGGTCGTCCTATGCCAGAGTTCGAGTCACGACAAGCTTTGTACAAGCTACTAGATGTCCCTGACCTTCCTAGTGCACATTGGTGCATCCGTTCTGGTTGGATCATGGCGGGATATATGTACAGACAAGTTGTCGAAGAAACCAAAAGGTTGATTGCCACTGCGAGGTATGTAGCTCTTACTGTTGACGAAATAACTGCGGTTGATAACAGCAGCTTTCTCTCAGTTCATGCCTACATTGTACGGGACTGGGTCCGTATTCCGCTTTTGATCTCATTGCAGAGAGTTGAGTCGGCACCCAACGCAGAGAACATTACTCAGCTGATCGTGGAAGCCATGCATTCTGGTGCGGCCATGGATAACGAATCTGTGGCCATGAAGTTGATTAGCTTCAGTGCAGATGGTGCCTCCACGCTGCAGGGGTCTCGTTCCGGGGTCACTCTCCAAATTAAGGAGAAGCACGCACCCTTTTCAATCGGCGTGCACTGCATGGCCCACCGCTGTAACTTGGCGTTTAAGGCTTTATCTCAACTTCAAATCTTCTCTGATATAGAGAAGTTGTTGCAAGTCTCCTATGCTTATTTTTGTAAGAGTCCGAAATGATTTTCGGAGTTCAGAATGTTGGCCGAGTTGACAGAGACCAAAGGTTTGAAAATGCTCCGAAATGTTCAAACAAGGTGGGTGAGCCTCATTGAGCCCTTGCGACGGTTACTTTCTAAGTACTGGACTCTTATTTATAAGATGACTACTGATTTAAATAAGAACAACAAAGCTGAGGTATTTTTCTGTCCTTTCTTTTTACTTATTTCCATTTTTTTTGGCGTGGATTCTTGTTATCGCACCGAGTTGCCTTCATCTTCTTTCTCCGATGATCGATTAAATTCATGAATTGTGGTTGTCACACAGTGTTGTAGAGGCCACATCTTCCGGAGTTAAGTGATTCTATGCCATTTGGGAACCTGACAAAAGCAAGTGGATTCTTGCAGGCATGCTTGCATCTCCTCCTGGATCCCTTCACATTGCTCGGAATGTGCGCTCTCCTGCCGCTCCTTGAGGCCGTTGATTCTCTTGTGCAGTTTGCCCAGAAACGGGGCGTGTATGTGGGGGATTTTATAGCTGCCGTGAAAATCTGCCAAGCATCGCTCTATCGAATGTACAAGGACAGTGCAACGGCCTATAGCACGGATGAGTTTTGGAGTTTCAAAAACTTACTTGATTGCAGTCATGAACAAATCCACATTAAGTGGATTACTCACTTAAACCGCGATGACTATGCTATGTTGTCATTTATCTGTCATGGAGAGCAAATACATGCAGAGCACAAGGGATCTCTAATGGACAGAGAAGTCTGGGCTATGCTCCTGACCAAGGTTAAGGTGGAATGCACCGGTAAGTTGGCTTCAACTTCTTCCAGTTTTGTATGATGCTCATGACCTTGTATTCTTTTTTTTTCTTTCTCCATTATTGTAGAATTCTAATGTGTTGCCTTTCATCTATGGTAGGTGCTACAAAGATGCTAGTGGCTGAACTGGACGGCCGATTCCCAGCCTACAACGTCATGACAGCTTTTGGTATCTTTTATCCTCAGTATTGGTGTCAACCAAACTCGGAGGACACATTTGACAACCACTTGCGTACACTGATGGACACCTATGGTCATGGTAAGGTGTTGGGTGAGGGCGACAAGAAGATTTTGATTAAACCCCTAGTTGATCGTGATACTTTGATTTTCCAGCGTGCGTTGTTCAAAACATGCATGAAATCTAATGCATGGGCAGCCATGCTTCCACCTTTTGATTTGAATCCATTGACAAAGGTGTGGCGTGTCCTGGATTCCAATAACAGCCTCACACAAAACTTTGGTGAGTTTGTAAAGCTCGCAGAGATGGCGGTCGTTCATGTCTTGGGATCCGTTGAGGACGAAAGACTCTTCTCCAGTGTTGGATTTCTGAAGTCGAAGTTGCGCAATAACCTCGAGGAGAACTTGCAGGTCGTGGTGGGGATGTTCTCTTAGAGGCTGTTTACACTGGATCCCTTCCCTTACCAAAAGGTGTTTGACGACTGGTTCGTTACTACAGGGCGGGGGAGGTATTTGGCTTCAGTTTAGTGCATGTGTGCATGAGCCTTTTCTACTTTAGTGCATGCATGAGCCTTCTCTTTCTTAGTTCATACAAGAGTGTTCTCTTGTAGTCGGGGCAACTTAGTAGGAAACATGAAGGCCAATCGGCAGATAGTTTTTTTGTCATGTAGTTTTTTCTCCAATGGTGCAAAGTAGGATCCTCTTGCACCTCTCATGTTTATGTTTTGAGAATTCCTTTCACAATGGACTTGAATATTATCAGCTTTTTTTACTTGATTTTTGAGTAGCCTTGAAAATGTTTGCTTCTTCTGTAGGTAAGGTTTCTTTGCATTGTAGGTAGTGGATTTTCCTTATTCCATTCTGCAGTTACTGTATTTCACTGAAGCCAGTAATTGACTTTGGCATCGGAGTGCATTGGATGTGGATGCAGGTGATTGTGCACTCACAAGGTGTTCTTGTTTGAGGCATTTTGGTTGTTCTTCTACCAGCAAAAAACATTAGGGCTTTTTTGTTTACTAAGGTGATTCTTCTTGTAAATGTTTGTATGTTTTGTTGTTCAATCTTGTGGAGTCAGAAAGTTTCTAACTTAGGCTTCGGAGGGGGTTTGGGTTGGGTGCAGGTTCAGATTTGTTTTCCGTCAAATTGTATTATTCAATGTTTGTTTTATCTCTTTCATTAGCTGTTGTCAATGTATGCTAAAGTTTGCAGGTAAGCTCCCTTTCCACAGTCATGTCCGTTTTTTTAACTCTCTGATTACTTGATTGACATGAACACATTACCTCACTTAAAATTTTCCAACAGATTGCGGGTAGATGCAAGTGATTATACTCCCTCTTCTTGCAGTTTTCCCTCTTCATATTGTGCAATGTTCCATTGTTTGTTTATTCTTATTCTTATCCTTGGAAATTTTTACATGTTCTCTTGTTTAATTATTTCACTGAAGAAAGTTTCTCACTTAAGCTTCAGAGTGGGTTTAGGTGGGCGTAGGTCACTAGAAGAAAAAGCAGGGTTTTGCGACTGCGGTTTGCGACTGGTTTGTAGTCGTATCGGATGTTTGCAACTTGGTGATATTCTGGAGTCTGCAGTCGCAGTGGACAAGTCGCATGAGTTGCACTGCAGTCGCGAGGTTGTTTGTCATTCGATAGACAATGGAGAACTTTGTCGATGAACTGTTGTGACGTGGTTGCTGATGCGGAAGTTATTTCACTTATTTGTGTGCAATTGGTTTGCGACTAATGTGCAACTGGTTTGCGATTGACATACAACTGGTGTGCAACTAGTTTGCGATTGATGTGCAACTCGTTTGTGACTAGTGTGCAACTAGTTTGCGACTAGTGTGCAACTAGTTTGCGACTAGTGTGCAACTAGTTTGCGACTAGTGTGCAACTAGTTTGCGACTAGTGTGCAACTAGTTTGCGATTGACATACAACTGATTTACAACTAGTTTGCAATTGATGTGCAACTCGTTTGCGATTGACATACAATTGGTTTGCAACTAATTTGCGACTTGGTTATAATTTATAGAGTTGTAGATTATAGAAATCTACAAATTGTAGAAATCTACAAAGTGCAAAAATCAACAAAATATATAAATATTAGAATTTCACTATCAAAATTCATTACACAAGAATGCTATAACTTACCATTCTTATATGTTCAAGCTGATGGTATTCTTGACAATTGATATGGGACAATTGAATCGATTTTCAGTCATGTTCTAGTTGCATTGCACTTGTTCTCTAGTTGCATTTGAATCGTTTTTTAGTTGCACTATAGTCGGGCTCTAGTTGCATTATAGTTGATTCCTAGTTGCATTTGAGTCATTTCTAAGTTGCAATCTTTTAGTTTTTAGTTGCAGCCTGTAATCAGAGCGATTGCATTTTTCCACGGTGGACTCTACTTCGCGGATAGCTGTCCACATGGACAACTGCGATGAATACTGGATGTAGAATACCTCATGTCAGTTCTTCTGTTACAATATTATAACCCTATTCTTCATTTTCCGACTACTTTGCGACTACAACTACATACACGTGAAATTTGGTGCAAATACAGAGGGCTACAGTCGCATCTCAGTTGTATAGGACACATAGTCGCATCTCAGTGGGTTGCAACGGACACGTTTTTCTTCTAGTGGGTTACGTTTTCTACTTGACTGCAGGGAGTCCAAAATTAAACCGCATTTGGCAAAAATAGAGCCCATACTGTAAAAAATGAAATGAAAATTCAAAATATTGCCAATTACTACACAACTAACTTCTGCAATTCGCCAAAATAACAACAGAATACACTCCACTTTCGCCATGCAGAACCCACCCTTAAACCGAAATTCGCCAATAAAACACCATGAAGAAAAGCAGAGTTTGCCCAGAAAAGTTTCCTCGATAAACCATCATCGCCATAGGTGAACTGCATAAAGCAACGAAGTCATCGCCAATTTTTCGGGCATCTTCACAGAAGGGTCGCCTTTTCATTCATTCCCAAAAACTGAAAAAAAAATACGCTGCTACATACATCCTCCAAGAGCTTTTTCACCATACAAAAGCAATCGCTTACCATTTTATTTAAAATAGCAAGCAACAACTACAACCATAAGAGTACCAAATTTGTTTTATTCAAAGAATTATCCTCACAACTACGTCCTTTGCTTCTACTTGCTCTTGCATTGAAACATCTAGCTCCATAATATGCTATTGTTCACATTAATATTCACAATGCAAGACTAGAGATTCATGGAGTGTGTTAAATAGACATAAACCAACTTTTATTACTATACATTCATCCTACTATTGTAAATCATGACTAAACAGGTCCACCCATTATTGCTAGCATTATCTTGAAAATACTCACCACTTGTATATAAATGAATTTCATATTCATTAAACCATCTAAGCATTGTTTATATAAATCTCTATGTTAGACATGTTTGTCTTGTCTTTTACTTGAGTAACATATGTCTATATATTGTATTTCTACCTCATAGTGACTTGTTGAATTTGAAAGACTACAATTGTATATAGAATTTTTGATTGACTCATTTTTATGTTTTTATATGTATATGTTAGCAATGGCATTTCCTCACATTTTTATGATCTTTAGAGTAGTCTTCAACAAGTAGGCAATAACACCTTGGAAATCATTAAGGTGCAAGTTTGAAATATTGTTTTTGTGCTTAACCTCCTTTTAATGCTAAAGTCACATGCACTTTTGTTTGAGATTTATTCATGGTCATGAAATCTCACTTACAACTTTTTTAGACGAATAAGTATATATTCTTTTTTCCAACTTGATCTTGTAAACATCCACTGATTGACCCTTATGAAGATTTAACGAGGACCTACTTGTTTACAATTTAGATTTATAATGGTTTAAACTTTGCAATTCATAAAATGACAATGAAAAAAATTACTACTACAAAATTGTTAACGAATAACAAAACTTGAAAAGAATTTTTTTGTTTATGTAGGTTAATTTGGTTATCATCCTTATAAAATATTTGTCCACATCAAAGTTTTCTATCATGACATGATGTTGACTTTTCCAGTCGAGATGTCCATCAACATCGACTAGGATCCATCTTGATGCATCATAATTCACAGCAAAAAAAAATTCTTTTGATGGCTTGAATGGCATGTCCGTCAATGAGGACAAACAAACCATTGACATGTTGTCCATGCCTTCTAAAATTTTATTTATTTGTTATTTGACAACTTGGATAACTTGTCCGTCAACTTGGACAGACAAGCTATTCATATATATATATATATATATATATATATATATATATATATGGAATAGTGCATGAGACATTGCGCCAAATAGACAAATAGAATTGATCAATCTACTTATACAAAATTTGAGTGTTACTAGAGTAGAAATGGTGACATCTTTCTTTTGACTTCTACTTTTGAAAACAAGCAACTACAATATAGTTGTTCTTTTCCAAAGTTTCAATATGGATAGTAAGTATAATAGATGAAATGATCATCTCTTTTAACCCATTAAGGTCTAGTTGACCACTTTTTGGTTGAAATTGCAAACAATCAATTATAAACAAATACTAATGAGTCAAATATTTTGGAGCATGTTGTAGGTGTTAAAAATCCTTGGCCCTTACAGAACAATCATACTCCATGAAAAGTCTATCAATGAGATCACCCATCACACTAAAGGCTACCAACAAGTTCAACAAGGTCATGTATAGAAAAATCCATCGCCCAACCATAGTGCATCAAAACTAAAGTATCATCACAATCTCCTCCTAGTTTGGAAATAGCCTCCAAATCTTCTCTACAGTCTACACACCTCAAATAAATCTCCAAACTCATCATCAATCACTACATTATTATCCTCTAAAGGCAAGGGATGTTAATGTCAATTTGAAGAACACCGACCTAGCCTCAAGGGGCATCCATATTTGAACTCCCATCAATAGCTAAACTACCATCCACTCTTCTTTTAATTGTCTCCCACGTTTTCCATGATCTTTCCATAATCTCAAGGATGAGGAGATTATCCTCCATCCCCTCCTCCACTCCCTCCTCCATTTGTTAGGCTTACCTAGATGGGTCTTGCCTTACAATAGTCTTTATGTAAGTCCTAGAACCTACATTTAGAGGATTGATCAAGCATTTAGGTCAAATTGCCAATGGCTGATTTTGGACTTTGAGCCATGCCAAATATCACCCATGCCAACCGCAAGACGAAGCCTTGCAAGAAGGCAACCTACGAAACCACACTTTCCAATTAGAATATTATCCTTGTAATACCCATCATAGCTAAGAAGAGCTAGTGTAGGGAATTTTATATATATTACACATTACCATACAAATCATGATCAAACCACAACCAGTGATTTAGAGAGATCACTATTGATTTTTTTTAAAAACTATGTGAATTAAAATATAGGATTCATTTAATTTGAAGTGAAAATATTTATATAATATGTAGGGATACTATAGGGTTCATGAAATGCTACATATTTTAATATATATACAAATTATTCTGTGCAAAAACATTATATAGTAGGTATTTTTATTAAGAAGTGAGCCTTGACAGATAGGGGCCATACAAAAAATTTATAGTATGATGAGTATAGATGTGGATTAAGATTTTTAGTATCACATCATATTTAGATGTCCATCAAACTAATGAAAGAGAGACAATCTACACAACTTATCAAGAACATGTCCGTTGAAGTTGACGGACATGTTGTTGAGGTTATAAAAAAATAAAATTGGGATAGCCTAGACAACTTGTCAATGACCTTTCCTATCCAAATCAATGGACAAGCCATTTAAGCTATCCAAAAGATTTTTTTTTATTGATTTGAAACCTAATGCATTAGAACATATTCCAACTGATGTTGATGGACATCCTGACAAGATACTCGGGGGTGACACTCTTAGTATGTTTTGTGCACCACGTGCGGCAAGGGGGTAATTTAAGGGGGGTTATTTAACTCCTACGGACATTTAAAAGGGTCTCTATTATTACTTAATTTTGAAAAATGCCCTATATTATAGCTCCCTATCATTACTTATAATTCCATAGGGGATGCAATTTTAGGTAGGCTATATTCATTATAAGGAAAAAAAGATAATAGAAAAGTAATTTGAAAGTAAAAGTCTTACCACAAAAGTCCAAAAAGATTTGAATAAAATTCAACCAATTCTCATGTGATTTCAACCATAAACTAAGCAAATAACTCAATCTGCACTCTAAACATTGAAACACCAAACACACAAACGCAATCTCAAAAATTGAATCTCCCCTCCAAACTATCAAACACAAAGCACACATAACTGCTATTGAAAAGAACTGAATGTACACTCCAATAGTCAAAATACTTAACACACAAAACTAATCTCCAAAAGAACTGAAAACATTCAATTTCCAAAGGAACAAACATTCATACACTACACAAACAACTCCACAATACTACAAACATTGAAGCAGAACAAACATTCATGCACGGTGAATTTTCCCTCCATTACTTCTAAATCTTTTATAAGTTTTTATAAATTTTACCCAAAATGAATAAAATCCACTCTATTTTATGCCGCATGTGGTTTCTAAAATGCGGGAAGTGTCACCCCTGAGACAAAATAAGGCAACATCACATTAAAGTAGAAAACCTTGATGTGAACAAATATTTTATGTGGATGATAAAATGGACATAGTATAGAAAATCTACAAAGGGTGGTTGATTGAAATTGTGTGATTGTATTAGTAGTGTATACATCATAAACATTAAGTATAAATATAAGACATTGACCACAAGTGGTGAAAATTGTCACAATGCACAAATAGGAAGGTTTATCTTAGTAGGTTAAATGAATTAAAAATTATACATTATAAGGGTAGAGTTGAAGTTATAGTCTTTGAAATTATGTCTTAACACCGTAAGGAACATTGTCCATTTTAAAGACAAATTGGATTTTAGGTAGGTACCTATGGTCTCAACTTTTGTCACTAATTAGCTTTGTAGGAATATAATTTTCTTTAAAAAATTCAACCCACATAAATCAACCTAGACAAATTAGATTAGTAGATTCAAAAGTGACATTACAGAAACCTACTTAGTTTTTATAAATTTCATAGGTAGGACACTTAGTCCTTTAGAGGTTAATTTTCTGAGATGATTTTTTCATGATCACTTTTGAACTAAGGTCTCATAAATTTTTGGTAGATTACTACAACATGAAATGAGGTATAAAATTTCACAAATAATCTTTTTTCTAATACATTCATAGATACTTAAAGCTAATTTTCCATATAATTATATACAACATGGTTGTCATACTGAACAAGTTACTATTAATTTCTTGTCCTGTAGGATGAGTTACTATTCATCAAATGTACCACTCAAGTACATTTGATGAATAGTAACTCGTCCTACAGGACAAGAAATTAATAGTAACTTGTCCAGTATGACAACCATGATATACAATACACTTATTCACTCTATTTTCAATGATTTTATATTAAATTAATATTTGAAATCTAGTTTATCATGTTTTTTTAAAATTGTTGATTCATGATGGATGTTTTAGTGCTAGGGTGTAAAAACATGTAATTTCATGTTGGAATGGTAGGGTGTTTTTGGCATTTATAATATTCTAGCATCTATTTGAAAAAATAGAAATAAAAGGCTTGAAAACTTTATAAACAATTTCAAAGCATGTTATCAATATGCAAGACATACTCAAATTGTTGTCCATGTGCATTTCATGCAAAGTGAGGCCATTACAATCCCAAAATTTGGATATAGGGTGGATCCACTTATGAATGTGGGTCCGATTGTATAAGTTTTTTTTGGCTGAATCCTCCTTCAGGTGATTTGTCTCTATTGGTTCAACTATTGTTGAAGTCTTGAGTTCAATTTCTATTTTGCAATTAGGAGAGAGCATTTTGTGAAGTGACAATACATCACTTTGAAAAATTGAACTCCTTCTAAGTCATTGAACTTCTCCACTTCTATTATATTTGTCGTTCTTCATATAAGTAGTCACCTCGTTGCTCCATTCTATCAACAATGTTTTTTCTTTTCTCTCGTTTTCCTTTTCTTCTCCTTGTGTTAGGTCATAGATACGTTACCTATGCGTTCAACTTTAGAGCATGCTTACCATCATTTTTCAGTCTTGAATTGGCTTTGAAGATCTTGATGGGCTTGTGTTTCATCTTGCTCCAAATATCAAATATTCTAAGTCCATTCATGGCTTTAATTTCCTTTCCAAAAAAAAGATCACCTAGAAAGATTCGAAGGAGTAGTAGAGTATTTCTGTGCATTAGCCGCTTATTGTGAACGTTTCACTTCGTTGCAAAGAATTTCATATAAGATTTACAAGTTTTTTCAACAATTGCTATTGGAGATGTAAGTTATAAATATATGAATATCCTAGGATTTTCATTTTCAATAGATTCACATGATTTTTTTCAAAGAGATTCAATATATAGGATATATTTGGCAAGAGAATGATGGTCTGGTGGTGCTTTGAGTCTTATTGCTTGTATGTTGTAAGCTTCTGTTGGTGCGAAATTCTTGAGCCTAGGGTTACTTTGCTTGGTCAGCTAGATTATTGCCACTTATTTCCACTTACAGATGTGTAAGATGTAGTCATAATAGAATGGTGCAGCAGCTGGCAGTTGGATCCATCATTTGGAATCATAAACATGGTAGATTTTTCACATCAATTAGTCATTCATTTCATCACTTCATTTCTTCATGGAGGACTAAGCGCTCCAGTTCAAGCAAGAGGGGGGTGATTTCATGTAGAGGATAAGTGCTTTGAAAACTATGAAAAAGTCTTTGCCGAAATGTATGGTGTTTATTTTAAACCCCCTCTTGCTTGACAACATGTAGTCTTCACTACTTCAATATTACTTTCTTGTTCTCCCAATCTCATAATTTAAGTTTTGATGTATACCTACCTTGACACTATTCCAAAACTCAAAATAAAGACTTTGTTGTCTTCTCTTCAAGCTACAATTGTCCCACATTTCCTATATTCTTCTCACTTAATCTTGAGGATGTCTAGAATCTATAAGTGACTTACAATATAAAAAACAAATGAAATTAAGTAAAGTAAAGTTTTTTCAAGAAATGGGTATTTAAGCATGTTGGAAATATTAATGCTTGTTCAAGGGATTTTCCAAATCACATATGGGTTGTGCAAAGCCATAAATCTAATGAAGAATGTGAAGCTATTTTTTACATAGGTGGCAACAAAAGAGTGGTGAACTAAACTGTGCAAAATGTGCCAAGTATAATTGGCAAGGAAAAAGTTAAGAAAACATTATAATCAAAGCATAGTAACTACTATAAGTTAAACAACCATAAAAAAAATTCATTCATTGTTGTCTAACTCATGATTTTAAAAGTCAAGCATTTTGCTATTGAAAAGATATGTAGCAACCATTTAAGAAAGTTTATTAATGCAGGTCTTAGACACTAGATTTTTAGCATATATACTAGCGGTTGGTGCTTGCTATGCTACGCATTCATCATTAGAATTTCATAAGAATTTTTATGTATTAGATAGAATGCAAAATAAAAATTTCAATAAATCTTCAAATAAAAATGACTAAAATTTTTGTATAATTTTTTTTATAAGTAAGCAGATATTGAAAAGTACAATAGAAATTTATTGAATGATGAATAAAACATATGCAATGATAAATACTATAAAAGATACACATACATTAGAATGCATTAGAAATTTGACTCCATTGTTATAAAAAATGGCAACCCAAATTGAAAAATTGAAAAGAAAAACTTATAAATCTCAAAAACTTTGTGAACAATTTAATTGTTGTGGAATCCAAAATCGCTTCAATTAAATAAATTTCTCAAAATCATTTGGTAGTAGCAATAGAAAATTGAAATCATGAAAGCTGAAAGTTCACAAAAGCACAAAATCATAGAAGTGCAAAGCCAAGGGAAGCAATGGATTTGCTACCTTTATAATATCACCATATTGATCCTCTTTAATATCACCTCAATTGCAACAACTATATTATTTGTATAATATCACCATTTGTAAAAAGTGATATTATAGAAGTGATTGTGAACTGCTATTCTATTTATGTAATATCACATTGTGTGAAAATACAATTTCTATGTATGTATGATTGAAAATATTTTTACAAAATATTTAAAATAATTATTTTAAAGACTTATCAAAATCATTATCATGCATTCTATTCAAATATATCAAATTTTTACTAATATGTGATATAATGAATGCGTAGTGTGGCAAGTACAAGCCCCTAGTATTAATGGTAGCATTTGTGATATTACAGAGGGAGTTATGATTTGAGTAGTATGATTACTCAAAATACAAAACCTTTCAACGTAAATTTTCTACCTTAATATCACGCTTAAACCACCCCTTTCTCTTGTAGTGGCTTTATGCATCAAAATTTGATTTACATAACTCTTTGATATACTAACCAACCTCTAAAAAATGTGTGGACCCCAACTCATGGTTATTCTAGGAGACAACATGACAATGTGACAAACAAACGTCAATCAACATCTAGTGGAGCCTTTGCAACATTTGGTAAAGTCAACTTTGAAGTTGACTTTCAAAAAAATTACCTTTCATTTATGATTTTGACATATTTAAGTCTCATTTTAATAAAGTGTCTCAATTTGATAAACATATTGCATTCTAAATTTAAGTTCATAATTGTAGTGAGATTTCAATAATAGTGAGAGTTCATAATTGTCTCACCTAGCGTTGATGGCCTCATTAAATAAAAAAGTTCTAATACGCACATTAACTCGACATGTGTCTAATTAGACACATGACCTTAAATGTCCAACACATTATTGAAACTCAAAAATGTGTTAACCCCTAAAGGACCAAGGCCTTATTTCTGCCAAAAAACACTCAAAACTGCCATTTCTGTAGCAAAGAGTAAAAAAAATTGAAAATTATTATTTTTTGCACATCCAACCGTAGGATCTTATACCTTACTAGTATGGAAATGTGTGGAAAAAATTTCAGAAATTTTGACCACATAGATTAAAAGATATTTGAGTTTAAAGTAAAAAAAACAATTTTTTCAGCACCTTGCGGGACTGGATTATTTGACTTTAAACTTTTTTAACTTAAATGTTTTGCACTACAGAGTTTTGAGCTTTAAATCCTTATTGTGGGAAATTGAGTTGAGAGTCTAGGGAAAAAAGAAAATTTCAAGAAAAAATTAATTTTCATGCTTAAAAAAATTGTTAAGTAGAAGTAGGTATGAGAATGAAGGAAAATCTAAATTATTAATATCTTTAAGATGGAATTAAAATGCACTAATCCCAATGGTGAGATTGTTCTAGCAAGCAAACAAAATCATGTAAAAAGTTTTTTTTCAGAAAAATTGTAAAAATTGCATTCAGAAATGAATTCTATAAGTTATTTTTTCAGGAAGATGCTCTAGCTGCCCGATAAACAAGATTGTCCATAACTTTCTCATAATACGTCCAAATGGAATGAATCAAAGCTTCCCATGCAGAAAAAAAATATAATCTACAAGAAAAAAAATCCAAAAATTCAAAATTCAAAATTTTACAAATTTGTTTTTGCTGCCCGGACTGCCCCCCGTCCCCTACTTTGAGCTTATTTGGTCATAACTTTTGTTTTCAGGCACCAAATGTGAAAAAATTTATATTCCCACAAAGATCATCAGTTTTTCTATCTTCAAAAAAAGTTTCAAAAAATCATGACAAAATTTCAGCCCGTAGGTACCTGCCCAAAATCCAATTTGTCCCCCGAAGGGACAATGGTCCTTTAGGGGTTAAACAAGACAACTAGGCCAATTTAGGATCTTAGCATTTTTTGAAGGCTAGTTTCTTGAACCCAAGACAATGGGGCTTGGCCTAATCCAAATCTAGCCTAGGATCTTTGAGCATTAGAAATAAAAATAAACTCCCCTTAAAATACACAATTTAAACAAAATATTAAACACTAAGATTCTAATTTTTACCAAATCAATTTCTTTAATTTAAAAAATCAACCAAGTGTAAAAAGACTAAGAGGTTATTGACGAACCCCCAAAGATATATTTTAGATACAACCAATTAAAAAACAAAAAATGGAGTAACCTCAAATAGAAATGAAAGTCCACCAGGGTTGTCATAACAGGCAAACCGGACCGGACGGACAGACGGTCTGAACGGCTTTAATTTTGAGAGTTTTGCACCTTGACGATCCTGTTTGCACCTTGACCGTGCCCTAATGATCCCATCCACGCCTTGACGATCCCGTCCGCGCCCCGACTACAGCGTCCACGCCCTGTCGGGCGAACCGGACGTCCGCCCACTATGAAACCCTGAAGTCCACGCCAAATTTCATAAGAAAAACTCTGCAAATGTGTGCACTACTCTTGGAAAACATGTACATTCTACTTTAGCCACTAGTGATTCTTCACATTGCCTACATAGTGATTGTAGCTCCAACTAAAGCAGAATTGTCCATTACCGCACAAATTTGTTATGTAGGTATTTTGGAGAAGCTATTTGTCAACTCCTATATTATTCAAAGATTGGAAAGTTTGAGATAAATCAATTGTAAAAAGAATGAAGTCATTTTGACAAGGAGTGAATTTTTTTGTGATTTTTCAAAGCTAAAATGTTAAACTATGTATAGATCCTTGTAAAAAAGTGGGATGATGTGTTTGCTCTCTAAGTGTATTTCCATCATGATAAAGAGTTGTAAAGATAGTGGTAATAAATGGGCCACTGACACAATTGGGAGAATCATGTAGGTGGCGGAATTGGGTGAATGGTGGTATTAGGGAGTTTTACCTTAGACTTTATAAGAAATGATGGCATTGGTTGATGCAAGTTAAGAGAAAAGAATACCTACAAGAACTTGATACAATCGATGCTCATGACCTCATGGATCCGGACACAACAAAATGTGACCAATCCACATTTTGGACAATGTGATGGCCATGGAGTATTCATTATGCATGCAAGATCATCAAATGTGTAAGGTGAAATGAAATCTTCTCATACTTGGGGATTAAAGGAAAATTGGAATTGGTTACATTGGTGAAAAAATCAATTTTTTCTATTTGACCAATACCCATGATGCCAAATTTATTCTTTAGAACAATTTATTGCTTGAAAGCAATACAACTTTTTTTAAAGAATATTTTGTCAGCAATGTATTCCCTCCTTTTTGATGCTAAATTGTTACCAAATCTTCAAAGAATAATATTGTTCCATTTTAGATGAATTTATGCGTAATCATTCAAACAAATATATGAATTATCATCCACATTTTACATGTTTCATCCACATATACGAATGTAACGAGTTTCACGACTTTGGCAATGATTTCTATTGCGAACGTCGTAGTCAATGACAAATTATTTTGGACCTTGTTGCAAACTTATTAAAGTAGGGTGCCCTAAAAGTGACCCTCGTCTTAGAGCGACCACTAAGACTAAGGTACGTGTTGCTTTCTTCAATGTACCAACATTGTACATTTCAGGAGGTGGCCGCTTTGTAGCGACTACAACGTTCCAACTTCAAAAATTCATAACTAATTCCAAAATGGTCCAAAATTCACAAAACGACTTGGGTTAGATGCCAATTCCATTTCTCTTCATACGAAAATTCAATAAAAATCATTTCCAAGGAGTTTAGCTTCCCCCAAAATGCAATCACAGCTCTTTAAAAGGTCGCTTCAAGAGCAAGACTACCTTACAGACACTGTTGCCGGGTAAGTTAGAGGTTCACAATTCACAAGATCTGAGTGCCGGCGCTGCAACCCGAAAAGAATGAAATAAAAAACTTAAAAGTAAAAAACCCGTGCATAATGCCGTTGCTTGCTCGTGTAGCTTTAAGGTCTTTCAAAGGTACAGAGTTGGTGGTTGGCCCTTCAACGTTTCTGCATCATTTGAAACATGTGTCCATTGAGATTCAGGAGCCACTGTACACTACTGTACAAAACTTGTGTGTCCCATTGTGAGCTGTTGTCCATTATGAAGAATCACAGATAACCCAGTTCAGGTGCTCCTCATAAAACCCCTCCGCTCAGCCAACTCCAAGTCCGTTATAAGTTTTCCTGTGTTTGCCTCTCAGAACCAACTGAAGCTTGTGTTCAATGATCATTCCACAGCTTGAAATGATGTGAAAAAACAAAAACATGAGCAGCAATACAGCTGTGAGAAGGAAAAAAAAGCTCTGTCTTGTCTGTCTGCCTGCCTGCATATGATGCCTCCTCAGAGCGCATTCAATTCAATAAGGGCAGCATTGTTTTTTCAATTGGCCATGTGGTCTGATGGAAAAACTGAAATCACACTCAGTTCGGAATGTGCACTCACTGCCGCAGTCAATTATCAAAGCCCTACGAACTATTACTCTTACTGTGGCCGACACAACCAACTGAACGCCACGGCAGCTCTTCAATTCTCGTGCTCTTCAATTCTGCTGCGGAGGACTGCGGCATTTCTGTGAATTAAAAAGTGCAGGAGAATATACTCATGATTGTACTTTCATTTGCAATCCACAGGTCTTTCAATTGTAAGAGAAGACAAAAGGAAAAAAAAAAAAAGGGAAAAAAGAAGAAGAGAGAATAATAACTTAAATAGAACAAAAGGCAACAGTTGTTGTTTGGGGCGGATCATGTTTCTTGAAAATTTTGACAGGAAATCTTTTTAAAGGCCTCATTACTTATAATCTTATGTTTAGGATTATATTTAAAAAAAAAAACTTACTTTAAACACCCGTTTTTCGTGTAGTGGGAAAACTAGCCCTAGCCTACAAACAAATTTTTAAGGTAGGATGCTCTAAAAGCAATCTTTGAAAAAGAAGTACATTTTGTTTTCTTCAATGTATCAATGGTGTACATTTCAGGAGGGGGCATTTTTAGTGACCATTGTGTTTCAACTCCAAAAATTTGTAACTAATTCCATGAAGCTCCACAAAAAACAATGAAATGACTTGGGGTTCAATGCCAATTCTTGATCTTAAGGTTAGAAACCAATTCCTAATCTTAAGGTTAAATGCCAATTCTTTCTGCAATTCTTTGTAGAATTCCAATCAATGACAAAGAATCCTTCTATGTAAGATAGAAGTGCAAATGTTCATCCTTGGAATTTTGTGTGAAAAGAGGAGGTCCTGTGTAATACTTTAACCTCGAATGAGTGCTCTTTTTTTTTTAAGCAAATGATTCGCATGGTATGATCCCAAAGGATGATTTCCACGGTGACCAACCCGGCTTATTCCAGGGTTAAGTTTCATTTGAAAGAATTGTTAAAACATGAAGAAGATGCAGAATTGATCAGTCTTCTTTAAATGTTTTTGCACTGATTTGACAATTTGTTGAGTTTCTGTGGTTCGATCATTCTAACAGTGTTACTAAGTGCGTCCGGAGCATTACGGAAGTAGCGTCGGCAACAAATAGACGAGAGTATGCAGGAAAGAGTTTTTCCTCGGGGTACAGCGGCAGTTGAGAATACTCCCCCATCCAACAACTTGAAGACAAAACATGTCAAAGGGTACTACTCTAGCTAGCTACCATTGCCGAAATGGCAGAGTACGTACGCTACCGGTTACTACAATCCCTAGCTTTTCCAATCTCAAGGTGCGACAAAAGAACGCAAGACTGTCATCAATCATGGCCAACAAGCGCACACTTTTTGCTATTTGCCAGCAACAAATCAATCAGGGCCTCTGATGGGCGGTATATGGAAAGCATGGACCCACGCGAAACATGGAAATATTAACCTTTTCAGCGACCAGATGGTGCGGATGCAGTGGCAAGCTACGCAAGTAATCTAACTGTACAGTACAGTAGTTCTACTTCAATGAATTGAAGAACTACTGGGGGACCACGGTCAGTGGCATGATGGGAGATCCTGCTACTCTTACGGGTTCACGTGGATGAAGAAATCAGTGCTGCAGCTCAAGGATTTGTGGGGTTGCGAGCTACACGACTGGCAAATTGACAATTGACAAAATAGATTGTGCAGGTGGCGCGTATGTAGGGAAGAGATCGATCCACCGACACGCGACGCGCAGAAATTATCAACGCGATTCCCTACACTTGGTCCAGCTAGGAACCAATCACCAGCCTTCGCAGAGTTTGATCGAATGGGTACTTTCCTCGGAGGAATCGAAGATGGCAGTGATCAAATCTTCTAGATGAAGGGCACCGCCTCACCCAGACCTACAGGAATTTCTACAACACCACCAGGCACCACGGAGGCAAAAGGTATGACGGGGGCAAAACTTTGCGACGTGCTAGGGTCATTACCACCAGCGGGGATCCGAGGAACACTACCAATTAATCCTCATAAGGGTACGTCGTTTTCAAAGCATCAATTTGTGGTCAAGTGCGGTCAGAGGTCTCCAATGCAATTCGACCCGAAGAATGGAGATGGAGAGCGGTTCTGCCGCTGAAAGCTAGAGACGGCTTTCCTTAATTAATCCATGAAGCTTGATTACAAAACAGTGCTCCGATCAGATCGTATAAACCCCTCCGAAATGCAAACTCCGCGCGCGTGCATTGCTCGCTTAATTAATCAATCTTGCGAAGGAAGAGACACAAGCTTCGATCAAGCTTCTGTGGAACACCAATAGGCCTTCCCAACTCCAGGCCTTTCTTTGGCAAGTGAATTCGGGAGCTCCCAGGTACCAATGGCTGGTGTGCGGTTATGGGTTTCCCGCACCAATGCAATTCAAATGCTGCGAATTAGACCTGAAAGAAACGACGGGGCACTGTCTTCGGACCTGTACTCACGATCGCAAGGTCTGGAAGGCATTTAGAATTGAAACTCTAGAATTGCCATTGGACATTCAAGAGACCTCTCTTGGAAAGAGATCCTCACGGGGATACATCCTGGCATCCATCAGCCTGACGGCAGTTACTCGCTGTATGTTTCGGAGCACTCTATTGCTGGGGATGTTCTTTGCTCGGCCATCCTGTGGCTTATCATCACTTGTCCACAACCAGGGTAACAGATGTAGAGGCCTTCCAGGTTGCACAGCCAGAGCTAGATAGCATCAATCCCAATTCTAATTTAGTTTTTTGGGTGGAAATTTGGTTGACAATTAGTGTTCATGCTGACATTTCGTGTTGGTAACATTACCAATGCTGTTGCCATTTAGTGTTAGAGTTTTGTAATTAGTGTTGCAAACACTAAATTTCATTCTTAGTGTAATGGAATGGCACAAAGAATTCAACACAACACTGAATTCTGCCAGGCGGGGTTAAGATCTTGATCGGTTGATAGAAATGAGGTAAGGTTAGATTTCTGAGGAACACAAACCATGATTTCCATCCATCTCACAGCAGAATTTGTATATCGGATTATGTGAATCGAACTTCAATCCACTCTAGCTTGCCACATCCCTGGAACATGAACATCGGCATTTTAAGGTAGAAATGCCCAACTTGCTGCAGCAGGATAACTGGAAGTTCTTTTCAGCCATTCTTTCTTTTTTCAATTATATTTCTACATATAAGATAATGTGAGAGAATCACGATAGCAATTGGCAATGTAATTCTTCAGCAAAGTATGAATTTGTTCAGAATTTTTTGAAGTGTGTTGCCTGAATAACACATAACTTAAGTGAGACTTAACAGGTGCACACACCTTAGAAGATTGTGAGAGCGAAACGCAGGTTTGAGCATCTTGTGCATTTTTTGCCATTTAACGTCAATATCGTTGAATTGGTGTATTCCACTTCACAACTTTCATGCCATGCGGCCTGAAATGTAATTCTATACCTGTTCAACAATTTCTTGCAGTTGGAGTGGGTGAAAGAAATGGTGGAATTTGCTTGATTTAAAATTTTTTTTGATCGTTTCATACAATTTCCTGGTTATGCCGGTTCTGTGTGTGGATTTTTGAGTGCTATTCTGCTTTTGGTTTGTGTAATTAATAGTAGAATGTTATTAGTACACCAATTTCCTGAGCACTTTTGTTGATGAGATCATTTCCATGCAATTGTGTAAATCACTATTGCTGTCTAGTTTTGCACCTTCCTCGTTTTAAAGACGGATTTTGAAGCTTGTTAAAACAACTGGTAATGTAATCGAAGTTGAAGAGTCAGAGTCTCGAGGCTTTTCCAGGGAACGAATTGAGTTGAATTGAATTAGTTAGAGGGGTTCTTCAATCACCTAACTCCAATTTCGTACATGATTTCATGGTTTTTCTTAGCCATGAGATCTTGTGCAACGTTTGGCACTCTGTTTTGGAGCCTTGGGTTGTTTCTGATTTCGTCTTGCTGTCTTGTAGGATCGATTGCAGCTTGTGAAAATTCGGTTGAGTTTGTAGTCAAGGAATTACAAGCTCAGAGTGTTTCAACTTAATTGTTGCTCAAGCACAACGACTTCAATTCATGAAGGAGGAGGCATTTTCTGCACGCCTAGCAAACTGCGTGAGGTTTATGGGGATGCTGATCTTTGTGGCGCGATTTATGCAATTCTTCAGTGATTTGTGCATTTCTTCAGGAGCTTATTTTTGTTAGCTACATGAAATAATTGTACTGTACATTGACGTGTGTTGAAATTTCATGTCTCTCCGTAAACAACGTGACTGGCGTTTGGATGATCAATGTGACCAAGCTCACCAACTTCGACACATCCTCACCGAAGGTTTTTGGCACCACCTCACTACTTTTGAGGTCCAATCACTACAGTGTTTGGTGGGAAGCGACACGAAGGATCCAAGTCACAGTAGGTTCAACAAACTTGCTGGAACGTGTCAATATATCCATAATGTCAATGTATGAGAGTTTTGCCTTGTGGCATGTTTTGATTGGTTAAAGAGAGGCTGATAATGCTCACTGCAAATTTTCAATAAGGTGGGTATGAATTAGAAATTTCATTGGTCTATCAGTGAGAAATCTGAGAGAAATCCCTACTACTACCAATCAATATGAACTTAGTGAGTGCGGATTCACCTAACATGATCTAAATGTACGAGACTTTCGCCGTTGTGTCATGTTTTGATCGGTTAAGCAATCAAAGAAGTCAAACGACTCAACTCTCCTACATTGACATCATGTCCACTAATTGCAAAGTAGGTCAAGTCACCAAGAATAATCACAGGTTAGTACCAACTTCACCACCCACAACTTAGTAGGTCCCAACCGGAGATTATTCTTGATAACTTGGCTTGCTTTGCAATTACCTAGTCCGTTCTCATATTCCTGACTCTTGTTACAGTAACCAAGAAATACATCAAAATTAATGCGAGCATCATTTGTCCAGAATTAATTCTAAGATGGTTGGCACAAGTTTGTGGTGGATTACATTGTGGAAATTGGAGACCAGTCATCCTTTTAATTACTCTCACAGCAGGCTCTTTATAGTTCCAAGCGATGGTATGAACCTGTTGCAAGTTTGCATTGTTTTTGGATTGAATTATTGTGGTCTGCAAGGTACGTGCACCCATAATCGACACTATTAGTAACTGAGCATACTTAATGTTATAAAACATTGATTATTTTTATTGAGTCTTATTGGATTTCAACGCACTTCAGCACGCGTTAAGGTAGTCGGTCCATAAGTTGACCATGTAAGCATTGGAACTGAATTTTGGGCAGTTGAAACTTCTCAAAATATTTTTCAGTAAATTTTCCTTGAAAGACAAGAGGAATTGGCATCTAACCCAAGTTGTTTCATATTTTTTGGATCATTTTTGAATTAGTTATGAATTTTCAAACAAGAAGTGTTGTAGGTCCCTATTTATGATCCTAGGTCTTTCATAAAGTGTTCACTGCAACTTCTCAAGAGAAATGGGAAAAGCAAGGAGAATGATTGGCTCTTGCAATAATGAATAATATTCTTCTTGATTATTTCAATGACTATGGAGGTCAATTTAAGAACCACCTCCAATCCATTCCAACGCCATTTGTAGGGGCGGTTCAAAATGCCCGAGTGGAGTTTGAGCCTCCTACCTCATTTGGACAATCTAAACAAGTTACAAAATTTCAAAAAAAGGCTCTCCAAAGCTCTCATGTTTTGTACATGTTGTGTCATCAATATCTAGGTTTTAGTGTCTCTTTTGCTTCAAATGTAATATGTGTCACATTATGGGGGAAGTGATGATTATTGTTGTATGTAGCTTAAGTGCTGTTGCTTTAAATTTCGTTTATGATGAGAGAGGGTCTCAAAAAGTGAAACATTGTAGTTGGAAGAGAAGGAACAAGCACTTAACACAACAAAAGGCTCACCCATCTCAAATCCCAAGCTTGTGGTCTTAAAGTTCAAAGATTATGTGTCGAGAGGATTAATTTTGGATGGTGAGTAGAATAAACTTGCCAATCACCACACATTTAAGAACTGCACAACAACCATTGCCAATTACCGCACTAGAACCACACAATTCAATTACCAATTCAATTGTGATGGGATCAAAATTTTGTATCACCGCCTAATGACCACACATTGTGTGGTGAAGGGCCGCAAGGAATTTTTGACTAGATTTTAAGTGCATGACTTTTAAATTGCAATAAAATTTGTAGGAAGAAATCTTTTTGCATTTTGTTTTTTGAAGGTGAATCTTAACATAACGTTTAATAATCACGCCAATTTTTAAAACATGTAAGTCTCTATTTTTATGTAGAGAAGGATTTGAATTTTGTTTGTGCGGTGATTGGCAAGTTTACTATACCAATTTGAAACTTTTTTTTTTATTGAAATAATTAATGCAGTGCACATAAGGGAAATTTTGTTAAAATGGTAGTATTCTAATTGTCATTTTTTCATTCATTCTTAGGACAGGTATAGATTTTAGACCGCATGGTTTAAACATGGAAGTTCCAAGCCAAGTTTGTGGAATACCACCATTTCAACAAAATACAATTACATTGTCTATGCCGGTCTAAATTGTTGATAATAACTTCACAAATCAATGTTGTTGAGGTATGTATTTCATTTGGACCACCGTTTGGACCACCTAAATCTCGAATATCTTGTAAGGATCTATTTATAGCTTCTATCATAAATCGATGTCCAGCACAAGCTTCATCAAGTACAATCAATTGTACTTCACGCAAATTTTGAGCCAACGACGATTGAGCATTAATATTACAAGTTGAGGCTTCATGCAATTGGAATGGAATGACAAGAGAGGAATGTGCCGTTCGTCCTTCATGTAAAAGGCAAGTGCCTATTCCACTTATTGCCATTGTCATACATTTGACACCACGACCATGAAGATAACCTAATATGATATTGTATACAAAAGTCTTGCCAGTCTCACTAGGCCCATCTTTGAAAAAAAATTTATTTGGAAGATGGGGCTCTAAAACGGCAGAAGTCACTACATTGAAAACAATGCGTTGCTCTTCGTTAAGTCTATCCACATCTTCCTCTACAAAATGAATATTTTGATTATTTAAATCATTATTGTCATTGGCATCACCACCAACATCAACAATATTTGAATAACCAAACTCATTCAAATCTTGAATGTTAAAAAAATCTACAGTGCGCTTATTAGAAGATAACTAATAATCATTAATAGATAAAATGACTTTACAATAGCGGTTTGGATCATCATGCCAATCATCAGACAAAGCATCAAAATACTTTTTATGTAAGTTAAGAGGATTCAACGGTTGTCCAAACACAAGAAGTGTTGCAAACAACCGTTGAATCTGTCTAGGCAAAGCAATGAGGAATGCTTCTTGAAGACAATTGTCCCATTTAGCATCATCTTGCAAAAACCCTCTTGCAATACAAGCGGCTTTATACGTTTGATGAACTATATCTTGAAAAGAAAATAGGTCATCAAACGAAGTTGATGCCTCAACATGAGTCAATAACAAACGCAAGTAAAATAATTCAGTACCTACGGGAATCATATTTATCCTACCAAAAACTTTTACTTTGCGTTGTTTTCTTTTCCACATGTTCTTTTTCACATCCCATTTATAGTGAAGTGGAAGATCCATATATCGAAGAAGCATATGATTGCCTTGATTACCAAAAGCAATCAAAGCATGAATACGGCGATTGAGCTCCAAAAACTTTGTGAGTTTTGTCTCAGCATTTTGATCAATCACTGATTGCAAAGATGTACCTTCGTGAAAGGTGACATACTGTTGGCCGAGAAGATGAACCGGTAAATGACAAATACTATAACTCTTGTTGTTGGTTTCGAAACCAAAAAGTCTCCAACATGATTCTTAAGCAGCCACATAGTGGCCCTCCAAAAAGTCCTTAGTTTCATCTACTATCTCATCAGTTTCTACCATGCCACGATCTGGACCTTTAAAAATATACTTGTGAAGGTATTTAACAGTTTTCACTGAACTACAAACTTCCACATTAATATGGCAGTTAAAATGGCTTATCAAATATGGGTTGTATGATACAACTCATCGATTGTTCAAGTGAACAATTTGACCTTGTGTGCATTTCTCAACATATCTACCATGATTTCGGCGACGGTACAAAATATGACCATGACCATCAACCTCAATGGTATCTCGAGTTTGCATAGGATAGTTCTTTGAACATCTACCATTTTCCATACAAGGACAATTGGGATTGCCCAAACCACATGGATCGTACATCATGTATTTTACAACCGCCGCATAAAGCAATGGTTGTAAAGCAATGGTTGTCTATTCACATTTGAAATCTCAACACATACAGGTCTATCTATAATGTCACAATCATTGACCTTGTCTTTCAACCAAAGAAGAATGTGAGCATGAGGGAGACTACGCTTTTGAAACTCGATAATATAACAAAAAGCAATTGTCTCTCCTAATACATTCTTTTTTGTGATTTCTTCCATCATGACTTTCAACTTAAACTCAAAAACACGTACAACTACATCTAGACGATCCGGAGGGGTTTGACTTAGACCAAACTCATCTATAATCTGAGGCCAAGTCAGAATACATGTCATTGTAATAAACAAATCTAGTTTACCTAAGACTCTAACTAAAACTATATTATCTTGAAAAAGGTTTTGCATATATCTAGGGGAACCAATAAATGTTGCAGGTAAAACAATGCGACGTCCAATGCGTGCTCCATTGTGTTCTTGCAAAGCATTTACAATTCCTTGATAACATTCGACACGAAGTTATACTTGGTGTTGTTTAATGAAAAGTAAATTTTTATGTTCTACACGCAAATATTGATCTACTACATATTATTGGAATAATCTTTTAGTTCTATGTAGTACATTAGACTTGGGTCGCTTTTGAAGCATATATTGGACAAATGACTTTAAAATCACTTCCAGTATTTGCTTTAAAAGCATGTGACCATCTATATTGTCCTTCAGGAAACAACAATGGATAAGACAATGCATCACAAGAAGGATGAATTTCTTTAATCCTTTGTAATCCTTCATCATGTTGGTGAAGAATAATATCACGTCTAGATTCCATGTGTTATTCATTGAGAACAACAGCAGCAATCTCTGGAACAACGGGTTGATTGTATCTTCAACGATGTTCTCCATTGGGAACCTTACCGGATATACAAAGTCCCACATTGTGTCCTCTTAAAAGGACCTCAAGTGAAGATTTGAAATCATGAACTAATGCATTAGCCAATTCTAAAATTTCTTATATGGTGTTTATGGTGTCACGATCAAGATCATCAAGGATCTCTATCTGACATTTTGTTTGCAAATCATCATCCAAAAAATAAATTTCTGCAAATTTTGCACTGTGATTTACTTTAGGCTCTAAATTTCCAATATGGTGGCATAACTCTCCATTCACACAAAATGTGTATACTCCTCGTCCTTCAGCTTGTCCAGATTGAAACTTACTACGTATACTTGTGAAGGCAAAAGCTTGATTATATTTTCTAATGGATTTTAGAAATCCTCGAGACTCAGAAGTATTGTCTATAAAAAGCTCATGAAGCATTGGATGGACAATGGGATGACTAACATGTTTGCTAGAAATTTTACCATTATAACAACAAATAGTAGCTTTTTCCTTTCTAAAACAAAATGCCAAACACTTTTGACATTGAATGCACATGGATCCAATGCCATCGATATTAACATCCACGAAGTCATCAATTGTAGCTAAAGCTTGAGCCATACTTTATGATTAATAACAATCACAAGTTTAAATTAAGATAGAAAATATTTTAAACCCTTCAATTATAAAAATAAGGATTTAAAATATTCTTAGCATACAAAAAGTTGAAGACTTACTTATAGAACTTGTGCTTCAAAAATTTGCATCTTTTGAATATTCTTCACTATACTCCAAGTGCTCTTACTCCAAATTTTCACTACATATAAAAACACAAACACATTAGGTCAAATTCATATGTTGACAATAAGAGGAAATTAAGTCAAAGTATTGATATTAAAAAGAAATTAGGTGAATTTGTTGACATTAACATGAAATTAAATCAAAATTGTTCTAAAACTATTTCCAAAAAAGAGCTCAAATTGTTCATATTAAGTCACATTGTGAACATTAAGGTGAAATTAAGTCAAATTGTTTCAAAAAATTGCTCCAATTGTTCCTATTAAGCTTTATTTAATTCAAACTTTTAGAATTCATTTGAATTGGAGATCAAATTACACTCAAATTGTTCAAATGATGCTTTGATCACATTAGATTAAATTGTTGGCATTAAAGTGAAATTAGGTCAAATGGCTTCAAAAAAGCTCCAATCACTTCAATTTATCTCTAATTACATCAATCTCTTGAAATTAAGTTAATTGAAGCTCAAATTACACTTAATTTGTTCAAATGAAGCTCAAATTGCTCACATTAAATCAAATTAGGTCAAATTATTCAAATTAAACTCAAATTAGGTCAAATGGCTCTAAGAATGCTCCAATTGCTTCAATTTGTCTCTAATTACATCAATCTTTTAAAATTAAATTAATTGAAGCTCAAATTACACTTAATTTGTTCAAATGAAGCTCAAATTACTCACATCAAGTCAAATTAGGTCAAATTAGGTCAAATTGCTTACATTAAGGTCAAATTGCTTAATGAATGCTCGAATTGCTTCAATTTGGCTCTAACTACGTCAATCTTTTGAAATTAAGTTAAATTGAAGCTCAAATTACATTCAAATGAAGCAAAAATTACTCACATTAAGTCAAATTGCTCCAAGAATGCTCCAAGAATGTTCCAAGAATGCTCCAAGAATGCTCCAAGAATGCTCCAAGAATGCTCCAAGAATGCTCCAAGAATGCTCCAAGAATGCTCCAAGAATGCTCCAAGAATGCTCCAAGAATGCTCCAAGAATGCTCCAAGAATGCTCCAAGAATGCTCCAAGAATGCTCCAAGAATGCTCCAAGAATGCTCCAAGAATGCTCCAATTTGGCTCCAAGAATGCTCCAAGAATGCTCCAAGAATGCTCCAAGAATGCTCCAAGAATGCTCCAAGAATGCTCCAATTTGGCTCCAAGAATGCTCCAAGAATGCTCCAAGAATGCTCCAAGAATGCTCCAAGAATGCTCCAAGAATGCTCCAAGAATGCTCCAAGAATGCTCCAAGAATGCTCCAAGAATGCTCCAAGAATGCTCCAAGAATGCTCCAAGAATGCTCCAAGAATGCTCCAAGAATGCTCCAAGAATGCTCCAAGAATGCTCCAAGAATGCTCCAAGAATGCTCCAAGAATGCTCCAAGAATGCTCCAAGAATGCTCCAAGAATGCTCCAAGAATGCTCCAAGAATGCTCCAAGAATGCTCCAAGAATGCTCCAAGAATGCTCCAAGAATGCTCCAAGAATGCTCCAAGAATGCTCCAAGAATGCTCCAAGAATGCTCCAAGAATGCTCCAATTTGGCTCCAAAAATGCTCCAATTGCTCCAAGAATGCTCCAATTTGGCTCTAATTACATCAATCTCTTGAAATTAGATTAGATTGAAGCTCAAATTACACTCAAATTGTTCAAATGAAACTCAATGTTCAAATCACCATTTTATACATGAATTCAAATTTGCTTAAAACAAATGTAAAGAAAATACCTTGGAAGTATTGTTGAGCTCAAGAACACCACCACTCGATAAATTTCTTTACTCACAAACAATGGTGATCAAAACTGAAGAATTGAAATGCAAATTTGTCAAATTGCAAAGATTTTATAAATACTTTGTTGTAGAATCCAAAATTGCTTCAATCCAACAAAGCTTCAAATCATTTAATAGTAAGAAAAGAACATTAGAATTGAAAACATTCAAAGCATAAAATTGTAGAAGTAAAATGAAGTGTAAAGCCAAGAAATATGAAACCTCTGTACCTCTGTAATATCACTATACCTTTGTAATATCACACATTGTTAAAATGTGATATTACGGAAGACCTTGTGATTTTAGTAGTATGAATAAAAAAACTATTCTAATGCTTTCAAATTTCAAAAGGAAAGGTAAAAACTACAAGTCACAGTGGTCGCTCAAATCTTTGCCCTTCTTTAACTGGATGGTAGTAGACCTTCTTTCACTCACTCGCTTATAACTTTTTACTCACAACTTCAAATCAAGCAAGAATGGTCTTTTTGGAAGCAAAAAATTTTCAGAAGTAAACCTTTAAAATTTCATTGCAAAACTCAAGATACATCAAAAGTTATGACTTCTCGAAGTCACGGGTCTTTTCTTTCTTTTTCCCATACACAAATCCGACTAGGCAAAGAAAAAATGGGATCTACCTACTAAATAAACCCTAGAATAGGAGGGCAATCCATGTACAATCACCATGGGTCTTCAAACCTTCATTAGACAAAGGAAAGTCCTTTTAGAAGTTTTAATTCACTTCCAAAGGCCCAAACTACCATCAAAGTTAAATTTTAGTAGGTAAATCTTGTTTAAACCTTTATCCTTCAATTTTAAACATATGAATAAATTATAAAATATAAAATGACCACTAAGATAAAATAAAGTCAAACAAAAGTAAAAATTGAAGTCAAAGAAGAATACTACTCCATTTGTAAGAACTTTAGAATACGCCGGACGGTAGTAACCATCTACACATTCAACTTTTGTTAAAAGATTCACTAGCCCTTTCAACCAACGTTGGTGGCCAGAACTTCCTCTAGTTGGTTTAACCATGCAATAATACTTCTTTTCATTAAGGCCTTCAAAACTACATTCAGAAGTCACATCTTGAGTGTTTAGTTCAACACATCCGACTTGAAGTAGAATCACCATAGTATGGACATCTCTTTGAAGATTGCCGTGCCAACACTACTTTATACAAAGTTGTTTCAGTGGCCGAGAAGGTCCACTGTGAATGCAATTCACCATGAGGCAAATCCCACCTCCAAAGTTGGGCTGAAGAGAGTGTATGGAACCTTAACCTAAACGCCTTCAAACAATAGACTCTTTCAATTTTTTGGTAGCATTTTCATGAATTGACCTTAAGTGGAAGAGAACCAGCCTCCCTAAATCTCTGAAAAACAAGTCTTAAACTACCTCAATCTCTTAATCAAACCTCCCAATACTTAGGGCAACTTCTCAAGTCAAAATCACATCCAAATATGCCCTTAGAGGCCTAAAATGTTCTAAATTGAGCCCTAATTAACAATTTTAGCACACCATGCTAGCACAAACATCTAATTTTCACTAAACCCTAAGAATTAGACTTGCATGCAAATTCAATCATCCTCAAGCATCTGCTTTGACCATCATTGCATTCAAGATCTCTTTCCATAACCATATGCAATCAAAATTGCAATCTTACAATGACAAGTGTAGAAAAGTTCATCAAAACTTCACAATTGGCCTCCTCTTAAGGCCAACAAACACCCCTTCATCAAAACAGCTACCAACACCTCAATTCCACTCCAAATTAAGTGAAAATAGTCTTGTTTGGAAGCTAACTTGAAGGCGCATCTCCCCTCCAAAAATCAGCTTCATTGACATTGCGATGCTCTTGCAGTCGCTTGCCAAAGTCGCTGCTCCCAATCGCAACGGCAGCAGCCCTCCTTCCACAAATTCAGTTGCTCCGACCTTGTCCTTGCTCCAAAAGGGGCGAGTCATAGCTTACCGGAAAGCTAACTTCAAGGCTCTCCCTCACTCCAAAATTCAGCTTCATCCAAGATTCCATGCTTCCGCAATTGCTCGTCAAAGTTGCAACTTCCAATTGTAGCGGCAACACCTTCTTCTTCAAACTTTTCTCATTTGACCTAAACAACCTCCATTTTTCACCCCTTTTCTCCCTCTCAAGGTGAAAGCCTACTCAACAAATTGTCTATCATCCTAGTCTAACTCCTTGCAATCCTTATTGTACCATCTTTTTTTCACTTTTCACAACATTCTTTACACCAACTTTCCAAAATACATGCACCCCCCAAAACACACAAGAGAGAGAGAGCTTCCAACCCTAATTCGACTATTACCTTTGCTTACTAACTAACTAACTTGCTAATCACCTACATCCATCCCTAATTTATTGAAAATTGCCTTTTAATTATTCTTTTTGCCTAAATAGTACTCCTATCATTAGATTAGTGTTTTTCTAGTAGTTATAAGTTCACTAACATTTTTTGAGCTTTTTATGTTTATCATTTTTTTGTAATCTTCAATTTATATTTGGATCTTTGTTTTCACCTTATTTTTATATTTTTTACTTTCTCTAGTTTTTTTTATTAGTGCTAAAAACCTTCTAACTAGTAGTTGTGGTTAAATCTAAAATACTAACACTTTTGAATCTAAAACTCATATATATATAATTTTCTATTATATTAAAAGTGAACCAATATGGTGGTTCACATCCACCTTCCTCTTGTAGACGGATTTGCCGCGATATCATTAACATTGACTAGGCTAGCTGATCTGACAGTTGAGACAAAGAAAGCTTTAATTCCGCTTCTAGTTGAGACTCGGGATCTTGTGACTTCATAAAAATCTTCTAACTCGACATTTGAAAATCAAACTTCACAACGAATTACAAATTCTATAAATTTAAGAATATTAACTTAAATTAATGAAGCTAATCCAAAGTTGAACTTTTTATATCATTCTCTGTCAGTTATAAGCGTCACCTTGAAGCCACTAAAAGCGTCATCAACACATTTCTTCTTTCCGAGTCATAAAATCTTATTATAATAATATATCAGTGCAAATTTATATTATGTACAAATCCACAACATGACAACAAGCTCCTACATAAGTCAGATTGCCTCCCACATAATTCAGGTGGGTGTGTTTTATATTTTATAAATGGTATAAAAGTCACTAAAGTTTGAATTCTAGGGTTGGTTTGGTCATGTAGTTGGGGTAGTAAACACATACCCAACTTGTTTGTGCATTGATTGTATTTTTCTTGGGGTAACGATTTAATTAAAATGTCAACCATCATATCAGATATTGGAATATGACAAAGGCCAATTTCTTTAGCAAGAATTTTTTCTCTTGTGAAGTAATATTGGATATGCACATGTTTATTTTGGAAATGATATTTAGGATTGTTGCTTAGAGCAATAACACTTTGACTTTTAGAATAAATTATGGTAGGAGTTGATTGTGAAAAACCTAATTCACTTAACAAATGTCTTAAACCATACAACTTCAATTGTTGTTTTTGATAGGGCCATGTATTTTGATTCTATGGATGATAAAGCAACTGATTGATGTTTTCTATTGCCCCCAAAAATAACGTCACTAGTTAAAAGAAAACAATATCCAAAAGTAGAATGACGAGTATCTTTGTCTCTAGTCCAATTTGCATCGGAGAAGCTATATAAGATCTCTCCATTATCTTGTTTTTGATATTTAATATCATAAGAAAGAATCCCCTTAATATATTTCAAAGTATGTTTTAAAGTTTCAACATGATTATTATCAAGGTCAAAAAAATATTGTGCTAAGCTACATACTGCATAAGCACAATTTGATTTGGAATTAATAATAGCATACATTAAACTACCAACAATGTTTGAATAAAAAAATGCTTAGGTCAAATGTTGTTCTTCTTGAATTTTAGGACAATCGTTTTTGTTGAGTTATACACCTGATGCCATAGGAGTACTTGATGGATTGTAGTTTAACATGTTATACTCTTTAAGTTTGGAAATTAAAATTTTTTGTTGATGGATGATTAGCCATCCTTCTGGTTGATTTCTTAGTATGGTATTTCCTAATAATGTGATGAATTTCACCATCATCAGACATATCAAATTTTTTTTGAAAAGTACATTTAAGATCTTGAATAAGAAAAGTTTTATTACTTACCAAAACACAATTGTCTACATAAATGTTTAATATTAAGAAATCCATTAGAAGAGATTTGAGGCCTTCAGAGGGCCGTTTCAGGCCTGTTTCCAAAGCTAAGAACATGTTAGAATAAAATAATAATAACAAGTAAAAAAATATTTAAAAATTAAAAAAAATTATTAATATTATCTAATGTGACAAGGTTTGGGCCATGTTAAACTACTGATTTGGCAAAGTTCCTAGGGTTCCTATAGTCCGGAAATGCATGGGAACCCTCACTCTTCTAATGGCCTCAAATATCATCTAATTTATATGTCTCTCTCTCTCTCTCTCTCTCTCTCTCTCTCTCTATATATATATATATATATATATATATATATATATATATATTTGCATCAGAAATTAGTCTTATAAATCCATGTAAAAGTAAAAACTAATCAATGCGTTGGTACCATTGTTTAGAGGATTATTTAAGGCCATATAAAGATTTAAGGAGTAAATAAACTAGTTTAAAGTCTAATTCAAAGTTAGATGAAAATGATTTTAAATAAGCTTCTAAACCTTCTGGAAGACTCATGTAAATTCCCTCATTTAAATCACCATGTAAAAAGGTTTTTTTTTATCTAATTGATGTATGTCTAGATTATGTTGTGTAGCTAATGTTAATAATAATTGAACAAAATTAAGCTTGGCAACCAAAGAAAATGTTTCAGTATAATCTACTCCCTTTGTTTGACTGAAATCCCTAGCCACAAGTCTAGCCTTATATTTGTCTATTTTTCCTTTAGCATGGGTTTTAATTTTAAAAATCCATTTACAACTAATTAATATTCTTTTAGGAGGAAGTGGAGTTAATTTCCAAGTTTTATTCTTTAGTAATGAATTAAATTCTATATTGATAGCAGCTTGCCATTCTCTAGCATCTTTTCTTTTTAAAGCTTCTTGTAGTGTATTTGGAGCTTATATTGAAGTACATTAGCTTAGAGTTTATTTGCAATTACAATTGCTTCATCCCAAAGTTATTTAGGTAATTTAGCATGTGACAACATTGCTAAAACTATACCTACTAAAGTTCTATTTTTTCTCTCAGATACACTATTTTGTTGTGATGTATAGGCTGTTGAAACTTCCTTTTTAATTCCTTCTTTGGAACAAAAATTATCAAATTTTTTAGATTTATACTCCCCTCCACAATTAGACCTTATTAATTTAATTTTTTGTTTTGTTTGTTTTTCTACAAAAAAATTATGATATATAAATTTGTTAAAGACTTCAGATTTTTGTCTCATGAGGTAAATATAGCAATATTTACATAAGTCATCTATAAATGTAATGAAATATCTAAATTCTACATGAGTCCTTATTTGCATTAGACCATATATATCAAAATGTACAAGTCCTAATATTTCTTTGGATCTTCGTAATTCTACTTTGAAATTTTTATTTATGTTGTTTTCCTTCAATATAGGGTTTACAAAAGAATGTTTCTTGTATAGAAATTTTTTCCATTCCTTTTGATATTGATTGAATTTGTTTCAATCTTTGTTGACTTATATGACCTAGTCTAAGATGACATAATTCAGCTTTATGCAAATTTGTAGTCACTAGTAGAGCAACTATTTTCTTATTAGGGATTATTGTGTAACCTAATTTATACAAGTCATTATGTAATTTGCATTTGACAATTACATGCCCTAGTTTATTGAATAATGTCAAAGTCCCTGACTTTATTCGAATTTCTCCCCTAGCTTTATCTAATTGTTTAGCAAAAAATAAATTCTTTGCAAGTCTAGGGATGTGAAGTACATCAGGTATGATTCTCTTCATACCACTTAAAAGTCTAATTGTGACATCACCTTGCCCTTGAATTTTATAAGATGTCGTGTCATCTCTTAGGTAAACAACTTGTTGATTCTCATATTGCTCGTAATTTGTAAAAGCATCTTTTTCATAACACATATGTTATGTAGTTCCAAAATCTACATACCATGTGGAGTTAGATTCTTTTTTTGTTGTCAAAGCAACCACATACAATCTATGAGGTTTAGTAACAATATTTGTTTGTTTAGTTCCCTTTTCAGTAGCTATTTGGATTCTATAATCTTTAATAACATGTCCCAATTTTTTACAATAAAAAAACTTTTTTATAGTGTTAAATTCTTTTTTCTCATAAAATTTAAAGCTACTTTCAACTTTTGGATTTGATAACTTCTTAAAGTTCTTATTAAAATTAGGCTTTTTGCTATTATTTGAAATTTTCTTTCCTATATAAAGAGCTAATGTACTTTTTGATGTAGAACCTATGTCTTTCATCCAAGTTTCTTCTTGTATCAAATTAGTGATTAATGTTTGGATTGTGATTCCTTGTTGTCTTCTATATGAATGAATGAAGGTGGTATAACTTTGAGGCAAGCTCCTCATTAAGGTAATAATTGCTTCATCATCTTAGACAATTATTCTTGTTGCTAACAATTGTTGAAGACATGATTTAAATTTATGAATATGTTTAATAATACTCTTATTTTCTTTCATTTTGAGAGTGTGTAACATATCTTTCAAATGCATTTTTGTAATCACATCTTGTGATTCAAATACACTTGTTAATACTGTCCATCTTTGATATGTTGTGGAACATGATTGTACATGTAGAACTATATGATTTTCAAGGCAGTTTGTAATTATGGTTAAAGCAATGGCATTTTTATCTACCCAATTGCTTATACTTCTTGCTGCTTTGGCAAGTAAAGCTTGGTGGGTTCCATCAGCTAGTTGAGTTGTTGGTTGTACCACAAATAAAGGTTCTTCACCATTTACTACTAACTATAATTTTTCTGCTTTAAATGTCAATGTCATTCTATGTTTCCATATATTGAAAAAGGTTCCATCAAATTTGCTTATAAGGTTCCATTAAATTTGCTCAAATTTATTTTTTGTGCCATTTTGAATGTTAATTTATTACAAAATAATTGTCATGTTCTTGCACAAATATTTCAATCTTCAATTTGAGAGTTTCACTTGCACTTTTAACTTCATAGATTTGGAGAATTATTTTGGGAAACAACTCTTTTGAAGATATGTGTAGAGCTTTTGTAGAAAGTTGCAAGCAAACTTTATTGAAGTTTTTATTCTCCATGTGCAAGATCAATGGAGCCTACATGTGCTGTGAAAATTTATATAGAAGCATGCTCTGATACCATGTTGAGATTATTATCATTTGTAATAGTATATTATTATATATAAAAATGTGTTCAGTTTACACTATTTAAATCGCAAAGATAACTCTTACGATCAGGCACACTTCTTACTAAAAGATATTGTATATTTACATTATACTATATAATATGGATATATAGTGTACTATACTAATACATATGAGTATCCAACAATTACATGCCCAATTGACATCAAAATTAAGATATTAGAGTTAAATCAATTAACTTAGATAATATTCCATCTCCTTTGTACAGGATGTCGTGGTGTTGAATTTTTTTCAAGTAGTAAAAAATTCTTTTAACAACAATCTAGTGAATAATTGATGGATTTTATAAGTGTTGAAAAATATGCATTACAATGTAATAAAGATTAAGTCTTATACAAGCCATAGCAAACACTAAACTAACAACAACTTCTTTTAAAAAAAAAGGTATTCAAATGATTACGTCCATTTGCATGATGTCCAAGTCATATTATTAGAAAGTGGCAACAATATTCTTTTAAAGGATAGTTTTATTGTAGTCTGGATTTTGCTTTATTTCACAAAACTTAGGAAAAAACTGGTATAGGGTTGTTTTTTATGAAGAAAGGTGTAATCAGTCTATCATTATGTAACTAATGTCACTTTTCAAATAGTATTATATTTTAAAATCAAATATACTTGTTTTTATAGTATACTAACACTCTTATTCCTAAGGATAGTAATTTGGTTCTTAGTCCTTTATCAATGCTATTGATAGGATGAATGTTGTCCTAATCCTTCCTAGTATTTTATGGGTGGTGAAATATTTTAAACAATGATGCAAGTTTGGTCAAATTTTCATGCAAATGTATGCTCTATCACTTAATCAAAATGTTGAGATAATACTTTTAAAATAATACAAATAATTCTTTAGTTAGAACCTCTTTTGATTATTTATGGTCAAATTGGTTTAGTCAATTTTATGTATATTTCATGTAAATGCAAAAATGCCTAATAGTCTTCTATATCAATTTTTTTAGTTTGCATAAAGAATAAGGTTTAAAATTTATACCAAGGTTTAATTTTTTCTTTTCTTTTTTTGTTTTAGTTCAAAGTGTCCAACATTGGAACCTATATGTAACAAACCTGGGACCAATATTTGTTTATGCTCAAAGAATGATCCTAAAACCATGCACAAATTAATCCTAAAACCCATGTAGAAATAACACCTAAAACCCTGCCAATCATATGCCTAAAATCATATATGAAATACCCCAACCATATTTGCAAAAATATTATAACCATTGTTTGTAGACCTATTACCATACAATTAGACCTATAATTTTAGATTGTGGACCTATTATTGTGCAACAAGTCCGAAGACCATGCACCAAAGACCTATAGCCATGAACTACAACCCCAAAGTTGTGGTCACCAATACTTGTTATGTTCAATATAAAATTCTAATCTATACAACACTATATTCAATCACTCAAATTAATTACAATTCAATCACTCAAATTCATTATTTGATCCATTTTCCAAAGTTCAACTCTGGATTATGCATAAGAGGAGCCTCAAAAGTTAAATCTTGCAATATTAAGATGAAATGATCAACACAACAGCATGCAAACAACTAAACAAGATGACCAACAAAAAAATTAGGATTTCAATCTTGATACAATGATACACAGTTTATAACCACATGATATTGGTGACATATAATACTCATTGTGTCATGCAAATTTCCAATGCCTACATTGCAACTAAAGCAATAATCATTTGAGCAATAACACAAAACTAACATTAGTAGTAAACTAGAATTGTCCTTTCATGTGCATGCATATGTCACAACCACTAGTCCAACACCAGTCCACTTATAGACTTGGTTTGATCAACAAGCACTGTTCACAACACCAAAATCTCAAAATTATGCAAAACACATTCAATCATTGATCCAATAGACTTAAGTTTTTATCACCAACATAGCTCACTATTTACCCACATAAGTGATGATTCCTAAAGTTTTCCAAGTATTGATAGATAATAAAACAATATGAACATCTCACACAACATTTTGAAGCAATAATCAGTTTTTGAGCAGCAAAAAATAATGGAAAAGGGAGTTTAACTTAGGGTGCTAATTAGCTCATCACATAGCTTTACTACTTCGTTATCATGATCATCCATTGATTTATAATTTCAGTATGAGAAGAAGTCACTTCTACTCTCAAACCTGACTTCATTGATAATTCATAGATAATTTATAAATTGAAATGCATTGATACCACTATTTTCAATTTGATCAGTAAAGAGCTTCTATTAAAGCCATACAATTGTAGAATTTCTTAGGGTATAAGAAAACAAGCATATTCTATTCATCTAAAATGATTGAGGCATTTTCTAGAGAAGAGAAACATAAAAAAAATCCATTTCATAAAACCCATAACCTACTCAGAGTGACCCCAAGATTTTAGAGATTAAGAAAAATAGATCTCAAGATTAAGGCAATTAATGATTCTTGTTAGAGCCGAATAATCAATAAGTAAGTGAAGCAATATCATCCCTAAAAATCCACGATCCATAGAAACGGCTAATGAACAAATTACAATCTAAAGTTGATTACTATCATTATTTCAAGAGCAAGTTGATGTGAGCAAATTAAGAATGAACATGGCTTTTGCATTTGGTAGCAATTACATTGCAACACCTCAGATCACTAGGAACTCCAATGCCAAGATTCTCATTGAATCAATCTTCTTGTTTCGGTTTTCCTACTTCATGGAGATTGCTATTCCTTGCATGTGTAATAATATTGCAATGCCTTTGTTTCATTTATAAGATAATGAGAAGTACCAAATTAACTAAGAATCAAGGTAGAAGCCAAGTAGCTTTCATGAAAAGAGCTAAGACGGAATTATTGAGAAGGAACACAAAAACTCTAGGCTTGCTCTTCTTACGTGTGGATTGCAATCAACTTGCCTTCCTACTCCAAATTATTCATCCGGAGGTTAATTGAGCATTCATTTGTATATTTATTTATTTTTAAACCTCTTAAACCACTTGACTTGAATGCACTACAAGAAATCTTCAACTTTAGAGCCCATGTGCCATTGCAAGGATGGCCAAAAAATTCAAGATACAACACTAAAAAGAATTTATGAACCCTAATTTAACTTCAAACCTTTAGACTTCCGATTATTGCTTTAAAGGCACATAAGTCTTTCCAACCATGAGACAATTGATAGTATTCACAATTGCTACAAAGCTTGTAGCGATTACTTGTCTCTATTGTAAATTTAAAATTAGTTTTATTCTCGGTTTTATTATCCATTCGATTGAACAAATTAGCTAGCTCTAGCTTCATTGAAATTTCAAATTTTTAATTTTCTCTCTTAATTTTTATATGTGTTATTGTAGACTTTTTCTTTATTAATTGACTATGATCACTCATGAATTTGTCAAAAATTAGGGCTCTTATTAATTTGATTCTTGAACTTCCATTGTTGAAATTAATTCAATTAAACTTCAGTTACAACCTTGATTTGATTTTTAAATTTTTTTTTCTATTTATTAAATAAAAGATCTATTTATGAATTAAATTTTTTTTGCATTTTTAACTAGTTAGAGTCTATCATTCATTGGCTCATATTGATGTTCTCTTAATTATTTATCATGTATTCTCAAATTTCATTTTTATTTATTTATCATTTATTTATTTTTATATCTTTAAATTCTTAAATTTTTTATTGATATTTTTATTTTTATTTTATTTCAAATAAAAATTTGATTGTTAAAAAGTAGTTCAAATTGTCATTCATCCTAATTACACCCCAATAAGACCAATGGTATAGTCCACCAAGGTCCTACATACTTTGTTGAATCTTATACATTTTGGCCAATATTTTTATCAAATAACTTTCTTCTTTTATAAAAAAATAATATTATATAAAATTTGATGTATTCTTGTTTTTATTATACAAGGCATGGTAGCTGTACCAAAATTTTGTTTAGGAGAGAAGCCATTTGTTTTATCTTCTTGTATAAATAAGACATTTTGATTATTTTCACTTTTGAGTTGATATGCATACAATATTTGAAGAATTGTAAGATTATATGATGGAACTCATGTTAGAAGTTTATTGCATTCCAAAATCAAAACTTCATGATGATGTTATATTAATTTTTCTAACAACTTTAGTTTCTTAAACAACGTATTGATTTTCTTCAACTTAAATGGCTTGTTGTTCTTTCAAGGTATCTTCACTTATTTCAATTTTAGTGACTTTTTGATCTGCAAACACTTCTATGAAGTTTAAACATTTTTTTACTGGTAACTCAATATTAAGTCTAATATTTTCACCTTTAGATTTGGCATTAGTTACATTGAGAAGTGTCTGAGATTGTTCTTTCGAGAATATATTTTTTTGTACTCAAAAAGATATTTTCCTTAATATAATTAGCTTATTGATCATTAAGCAAATTCATATTGGTTTTGAGCTTCTTTAGTTCATCTTCAAGGCATTTAGGTGTAAATGCTTGATCCTTCTCGATCAATGCAATGAACAACTTACTCTTGAGTGATAAAATCTCAACATTCATATAATTGTCTAACATTGTAGAAAAAAATCCTTTTGTCTTCTATTTTCTAACATGAAATTTGTATTCTTTATAGTAAAAGCCCTTCTTTCTTGGATCAATGCAATAATTTGTTCCTCAAGCATACTTTGTTCTTTGTGTTACATTTGTATTTTTGCTTTAAGCATTTGAATCTTTTGTTTCATATTGTGTTAAAGGTAATGTAGTTTAGATTTTGCCTACCTTGCAAAAATCCAAGACTATAGTATAGAGGTTCAAAATCTAGGGAATGGTCAAATAGTTTAATGTATTGTGGCTAAGTCACTTGTAACTTAGGATTAAATTAATTATATATATATAATTAACATACAATTTCACAAATAATAGCAACAATTTGTTTTTACTGTTAATTCCAAAGATAAAATTTAGTTGGCATTCCATTATTGATACTATAGACCTATGAATGTAATCCAAGTTCTACCTAATGAGGTTCAATATTTTGGCAAATTATCATGCACATGATCTATCCACATTATCATAATGCTCACCTAAATATTATAATAATATAGATTTATCTTACATAGTTCTTAATTACTAATTATGTTTTTACCATTGGCAAATTGTCCCTGTTACTATTTAACTTGTCTAGTTACTATTTATAATGAGTGTCAAATTAGTCCCCATTATATGACAATTTGTCTCTACCTAATGCAAAGAATGATGTGTAATACAAATTCTTTAGTAATGATAGTCATTGCACAAGTACACATCAATCTTGTCAACTATAATAAGTGAAAATATGGTATGGTAGAATCTTCTTTGAAAATCTTCTAATCAATATAGAAATGAATACAAGTCACCTATTGCTTTGATCTCACCATTAGATCCAACAAGTCTATAGAGGTTGGAAATTGCTAAAACAATTCATTCTCCGCTACAAACCTTCCCATAGTCAACTTATTTTCTTCCTTAGCATCTAGAGTTTGAATCAAACTATCAAATCATCCCTCTAAATACTAGTAGTGAGTTCCAAAGTCTCAAATGGCCTTACTAGTTCATGTTTTAATTTGCTCCAAGTGTAGCCAATAATTTGCCTTCACGTGCTTAGGTTGACAAGTTAGAACCTTTAAATGGCTAATTCTATAGCAATTCAAATAGTTATCAACTCACTTAGTCTAATAACACCTTATACAGTGAAGCCCCCATTTGTGGGTGCCTCAAACAAATTATCTTATAAGAAATTGGTTCACCTAATCCATACTACACATATAGTTTAAAGACAAGTCAACAGAGTATAGATTGGCACACTACTAGCTTTTCAACTTATCAATTTTTACTCTCTAGTAACCTATATCTATTTGCCAAGCAAATTAATACAATAGATTAATTTCCTCAACAATTTGTATGGATATATCTCAAACAACTACTCAAAATATACATAAGTTATTTCTTTTGTAGGGTTTAGAACAAATTGACTAGATTTCTATCAATCACAATTGCTCAAGGGATTGTGACCTCCATCCCATACTTAGTTCACTCAAAAATTGTCTGCAACATATTTATTTTTCCATTCACTCAAATTCAAAGTGTTTTTACAGTGAACTCTTTTATTCCCAATACTTAGATAAATTGCTTACATCCCGAATTATCACAGTGTAAACGTTCTCAATTCAAATTGACTGATTAATTTCTTTGCAATGCAACTATCAACAAGCAAGCATTGTCTACTCAAATTCAAACAAACAATTAATGAGTAAAAGAATTCTTTTTAGTTGTTATCACTCTACTCAATTACAAAAATTTGTCTTACTACCATAGCACGCTTTCTCCCACACTTTTTATTTACTACTGAGGGAAAATCACCTCACTAGGACAATTTGTTGGCTTCGCAGGTACACATCAAAAATCTACTTAGTAAACTCTACCTATTACATAAGCCATCTTAATTTTGAACATTATTTGACAAAACAAGTGGACAATCTTTCTTAACCATTAATATACACCCAACTAATTTTGGCTCAATTTAAAACACACTTCACAATACCAAAGATTTACATACACAATCCTTGTAGTTCAAATAGCTAGTTTATTCTTAATTTAATTAAGCTCGAGTGAAACAAATCACTAGTTCTAAATCATTTTCAACTTTAGATAGGTAGACTTTTACTCCCACTGAACATACCGTACCACCACTCCCTCTATTATATTAGTACATAAGTAATTTCAATAATTGGACTCATCAACCATACCACAATAATTCAACAAGTTATCTTAGCATCAACTTACATGCAACAAACTTATAGCCAACAAATTGCTAAAACACTAATACAAAAAATCAAATTGCATTAAAATGAAGGAGTTCACTCTATAATAAAAAAAATGACAACAACTTGACTTTAGATTACCAAGAGAATGAGAGAGAGGGACAAGTTCAACTTGCCTAACTATATCCTCAAAGACAAGAGACAATTAAACTTGAAAAGACTTCTTGAAAATTTACAATTGTTTTGATTTAGTCTTCATACAACATTTTGCATCCCAATAAACTATCCTAACTGTTTCTATTGTTAATAGTCTATTATGAAAATCAAAATACAATTTATTTACATTTACACTACCATTGGCTGTTAGTCCAAATTTCAAGAAAAACTACACATGACAAAGCCCCTACTTAGCTTATTGATACTTTCATCAATAATACTTTGAATGCTTATTTTGTTGATTGTCTTTCTACAAAATTTGTTGCACTGTGGATTTATCCATCGCCTTCATCACATTTCCATCACAAACTAATAATGCCATATTACCAGTGTGTTGAGAATTGTACCAACTCAGCTATGTCCAATATTGAATGCATGGGAATTGGTTCACCCAAACAAGTGAGATCCAATCCAAAAGTGGGTGATGGACAAGATCTTGATGACGAGATACTAACAACTAGTTTGATGTTAAATTTTAAGCATTAGGTGAAACTCAAGGCAGTTGTAGTTGAACTTATTCACATTAATTGATATTTTGTGTTGTTTGTACATATTGCTCAAACCTTCAAAAAACAACAACTTGAAAACATATGGGATTTGTATGACAAATAGAACATGTATGAAAATGAGCATATGAATGATCCGCAATAATGATCTAATGCATCAAAGTGTCCTAGTATAAGTGGCTAGTTTTATTCAATCAAATCAATGATGGCAAGCGGGTTCTATTTATCATTAGAAGAAATTTGAAGGTTTGGGAGGGGTGTTTCAAGCTTGTTCCCTAGTCTGGAAATGTGTTAGAATATTAAAAAAGTTTAAATTTAAAAAAAATAATAATTCATTTCTAAAAAATTATTTTATTATTTATTTATTTAATATTATTTGACATGGCACAGTTGCAACTATGTCAAACTATTGATTTAGTAGAGTTTCCAGAATTCTCCATAGTCCGGAAACTTATGTGAACTTGTAGTCTTCTTTTGCCCTCAAACATCTTCTAATGGTTGTCTCTTGCAAAGACAATAATGTCCATTGGCCACAACTGTGGTAGGCTTCTTCTCGTATCAATTATTAGAGATTAATTTGTAAATTTGGTCATATGGCTCTTCTTCCTTCATAGACTAGCCATAGTTCTCAACCAACCATTCCAATGCTTTCAAGTACTAGGAATTGTATATTCTATGTTCATATCTTTGAACATCAAAGAATATTGTTCTAATAATCATCATGTCAACTTCAGGCCTTGCAACAATTGTTGGACTCAAAGCCAACTTGCTGCCCAATAAGTTGTAGGTAGGACTTCAAATTTGGCTAACTTTTGTGTATCGGGTAGCATGGCATCACTCTTAACATCCTTCTGCAATACACTTGTCAATTCTTCAAAAATCTATTGCAAATTATATATAGTGGCAATTTGTTAATTTGCCACATTGTGCAACTTTTTCTTTCTCCGTCACGTGTTTAAGAACCCCAAGAAGGACAACAAATCCCTCTTCTAGCAATTTAATACTATCTTTGATCTGTTGGAGTTCTACATGTTGCTTTTCCAATAATTCAACTAGTACTAATTAGGTAATACTTGGGTGATACTTGATAATATCAATATGAGAACTAAATGATATAAAGGTAAATTTTGGCTATTGATATTTAAATGTAGCAATAATCTAGATATTTTAACCCTCCAAAATAAAAAAATTCTTTTACAAAAAATAACAAACATCTTTTGGTTGTAGCCAATTGGCAAATATTGTGCATAATTAACATACTAATAGAAGGTTAAACAATCTATTGTTATATGACCAAAGTCACTTTTTCAAATAGAAAAGTCTTGTAACTTGATTTTTATAGAAAATGAAAGTATGCTAGCCCATTAGATACATGAGTAACAGACACTCTTTATCCTATCTATAGTTTTTGTTCATTTTTTATAGATACAACAATACAAATGTGCAATCACAATCTTTACACTAGTTTGTTGATTTACAAAAAAAGACAAGCTTTTAGCTTGAGGGAATACAAAATACATACCTCAAGGCATTTCTTGTTACATTTGCTCAAGGCATAAGTTCACAATATTTGTTTAAATCATCACTTTTTCATTCCACCCCGAGGAGATCACTACTGATTCTTAAAAAAATTATATATGTGAGTTAAATTATAAGGGGTGATCTCCTTGAGCATTCTACAAACCACTTTTAGTACATTCAAATCCATCAATTTATTGCAAGCCTCCTCATTGTGCTTGTAACAATTTCTATTAATTTTGCTCAAGGCAGTTTGACAATCTGCTCTAAGAGAGTCTATCTACCTGACTCACATCAGGTATAGAAAATTTCTTAAAGCAAGACAATACCAAATATCACTAATGCCTTTAGGAAATTATGTGTGCTTATAACCTTCAGTTCAAGATTATTGTACTCCATGTTATAATTGCTTGAAGCATTTACAATCACAAGGTCATATTAATCTCTAGTATCTTGTGTACATATTGTATTCTCTTTTTTAATATTGATTTCTTCAAGATAACATTGCTACAACTTAATGCTACTTATCACAAAATTGAATTATTTTATCCTTGGATAAATTCACATCTCTATTCAAAGTACCCAATCTTTGGGATTTCCAAAATGTTTAATTTATATACACTTCAATCTACTCACTTACTAAGTAATTCCATACATTTTAAAGTTGAGCTAAAAGCCACAAGTTAATTTATTCCAAAACAACTCTAAATTTTCTTCTTTTGTTATATACAACCATTGCTTAAAACATATACAACACTAATCACTTCAAATTGATTTCATTAATGACAACACTAATTACTTCAAATCACTTCAAATTGATTTCATTAATGACAACACTAATTACTTCAAATCACTTCAAATTGATTTCATTAATGACAACACTAATTACTTCAAATCACTTCAAATTGATTTCATTAATGACAACACTAATTACTTCAAATCTGATTATAGAATTAAATAATTTTGTGGAATGTGCATAAAACTATTATTTGAAGTCCTAGTGATTACTTCAAATCCTTACTCAACTACATACTTCAACTAGCTTCAAACACCTCTCCAAGTCTATACAATTGATTAAACTAGTCTAACTTTCTAATTACTTTATGTTACTTTTAACATCCTAAGAAAATTTGTCACATCGTTTGATAAAGAGAGTCCTATTATCACTTCTAAAGCCTAAAGAGCAATTTTAGCCCTATTTACACACCAAAACAAAAATTGAATTTGAAAGAAACTATTTTACACTCACAATATTCTCCTTTCCTCTTTAAATCTTCTTCAAAGAGTAATTGTATAGTTTCAATTAGGGTACCAACTCAACTAGTTTTGGCCATCACAAGGCCATTATATGAATTGGATAATGATTCAAGAAAATTAGTTGCAACTTCATCAAAAATTGTAATGCCAGCCATGGCCAATTTTTCCCTCATATTACAAAAGCAGTTGATATGGATTTCTATACTATCACCTTCTTGCATTTGATTGTAAATTTTTTGACATAATATGATTTTTGCCAATTAGATTTGCCGTTTGATACTTTGATTTCAAAATATCTCATACTTTTATAGAAGTTTTTAGTGTTTTTACATGTACTAGTAAGTGGTTCTTTATTAAAAAAATTAGCTTTTCAATCTTTTTCAATTCTAAGCTGGTTGAGTTGTAGGAGTTGCCGGTCATCTTTCCAAGCCATTGACAACTCTGCATGTATCTTCTTGTATGTGATACATCTCCATGTAAGTTGACCATGGAGTATAATTAGTTACATTAAAGTGATCTAATAGAGTAGATTGTAAAATACTCATTCTGTCAATTCATATGTTTTCTATTGTTTTGTTTTGTTTGTTGTTTAGTGCGTTTAAATTGTCTTTGACAAGAGCATGAATTTGAGCTTCCTTGTGATTGTTAAGAAATATATAACTGATTAAGTTCACAAAAGGATTAGTTGAATTTATAATTATGAAAGATGCAATAACATCATTTTTATGTGTTATATGAACTAATCTAAGAAACCTGTGTAAGCCTTGGCACATTTTTAAAAAATTAAAAAGTGTTTTGATACCATGACAAAAAACACTACACAATTTTTAATGCTCCTAAGACACAACAAGTATAATCAAATTCAACTAATGAATTGCATCAATTCTTAAACCTCCACTGGGCTCATGCATCAACACTATTTATGTTATAAACACCCCAATCATATATCCCTCAAGGTTTGACTATCATTCATACCCAATAGAGTCTTTTAATTTCTACAACTTATTATTAATAAATGTTGCCTTCTTTTCACTAACTACATACTCTATTCCAACCATATTCATTCCATCAAGAACACTACTACTTCTATTGAATATCTATTCATTCATCAAGACAACAAAAACAAGAGAATATGCCAATGTAGTCACAACAAGGAGAGATGATTGACAATCAATGAAGATTATCAATCCATTCAAGGTCACTTTAAGTATTAGAGATTAAAAGTAGCTTGAGGAGGCCACTTCAAATAATTGCTACTTTGATAAATTCAACGCATCTTTAAATCCTCAATTCATTTATCAAAACAATGAGCTACCTTGAGAATTTAAGTGGGAACCCTACACCTGCATTAAATTCCTAATATTCAAGGGTCATAGTAGCAAACATCTTCTTATTTAGTTATTTTCTCGATTGCTAATTAATGATCAAGATTAATCATTCATAACATCAAGAGAGTTGGAGAGAGAAAGAAATTGAATACCAAACCCGTGTGACCTTTCCTTATTAAAATATCCACCACCACCTCATAGTGTGTCCAGTTGGCATGAGTCTAAGTTTTCTAAAAGCCTAACTTGACTAAAAACTAACTCATCAAAAATAAAAATTCAAAATCCTTGTCATCCTCCCAATCTTCTCCAAATCAAGGTGGTAGCAGACCCTCTGTGACTAAAATGGTCACCATTGCCTCCTCATAGGTCTATTTGATATGAAACTAGTCTTGTTTGAAAGACAATTTGACTAACTATTCAATCACCAAAAATCACTTTTATTATTGTTCTTGTTCTTTTGATCTTTTCTTCAAAGTTGCCATTCAAAATCTAAGTGACAACAGACCTTCTATGACTAAAACAGTCACTACCACCTCGTCCTTGCTCCTTATGAAGTGATCCTAAGTTCTTTGAAAAGCTAGCTTGGAAGCACACCATCTCATTAAATTTGAACTTCAAACTCATAGTGGGTTTTTTGATTTTGACCTCCAAAATTGTTGCTCCTAATCTAAGCTCCATCTTCTAATTCTAACTTCAATCCAAACTTCTTCAAATTCATGGCAATAATTGAGCTAAACCTACTCGGCAAATTTTCTAGGTTGCTACTCAATTCTAACTTCTCCCCTAAATCTTTTGTTCATTCTCCTCCCTTAGCTTGTGTTTAAAGCTTCTCCAATACAAGTGCAAGAAGAGAGAGGGAAGAGAGAAGCATGAAAGTCAAAAAAGAAGAGAGAGAGAGGGTTTACAAATCCTACTCTCCTCCATCCAACACATGCCTTCATCTTTCTTGTTCTTTGTCTTTATCTTCGTTTTTTTAATCTTAATCTTCATTTCTTCTAGTCTCAATGTTTTGTTTTGTAATTGCACTTTCCATTTTCGGTTCACTCCTCATGCTAATTTTTAATCATAATATTTTATTTTTTAATTTTACCAAATTTTAATTAATGTCTTCTTTATTTTAAAGTCCTAATTTTTTCCTAGGATTTTCTCTTCATTTTTGCATAATTGCATCACACCATTGTTCTAACATTTCTATTCCTACCTATTGAAAAATCCACTAATTCATCATTATAGCTTAATTTCATTCAACTAATAATTTTTAATTTTTAATTTAATCTAAATTGACTAAATTTCCTTAATTCTAATTTGTGAGCCTATATGGTGGCTCACAGGGGCGGTAACTAGTGTTTTTTTTTATTTTTTTGTTGAATTTTATATTAGACTATATAGAAATGTTTCCATTGAAAGTAATGATATTTTGAATAGAACATATTATTGTTGACAACTCTAAATAATTTTTGGAACTAATTTTGATGAAAATGAAATGGTTTTTGAATAGAACATTCCATGAAATTTTTATAACAGATTCCCCAAAGGACCTTTTCACGGTCATCATTGGTTCCTATTAGCTCACTTGCATCCCTAATGATGATGATGATGATGATAATAATAATAATAATAATAATAATAATAATATTATTATTATTATTTATATTAAGATAAGGCAATAGACCTTTTATACAACTAGGACTTCTATTAGTCCAAGGGTTGTGATTCTTTATACTCATGACATATGATTTTGTAGTTTCACTATCCTTAACAAAAAAAATGATGCAATTATTATACAATCATTTGTACAACTTGGTATACAATTTTTTATTAAAAAAATATGACATCTTGTATTTATTGTTGGCAACACTACCACCACTAAATATTGCACACAATGACAAAAAAACAGATCTTGAGTATCATTTCATTGCAAAAATAGCTCAACTCTCTCTACTGTCTCTAGTGATAAATCGTTGGTTGAACCTTGTCCTAAAGCATGAGGTGTTAAAAATCTAAAGTGCTCATATCACATCTTCAGTCATGTGCACAAACCTCTTTACTACTATCCTAAACAAAACCTAAGTTTGACATACGAGTTGACATGAAATGTTTAACTCCTAAAGGTCCAAACACCATTTTTTTGGCAATATAGCAATTTTGGTCATTTGGGGCAATTCACTGTGAACAGAATTTTTATTTTTTTTCTTTGAAAATTGCACATAACATGTGCCCAAGGAGTATCTCAATTCTCAAAGGCGCAACAACTTTCATAACTTTTGTCTACATGTTTTAAAAAAGTTATTGCATGATATGTAATTTTTAGCATTTTAGCGGGGAGAGAGCAGCGCGCGCAGCTGGCCTGTCTGGATTCCAAGCTTAGCCAAGTTGGAGCTGATCCATGTCTGAGAGTGAAGGAATTGAACCCGTGCGTGTGTCTGCTCCGCAGTTTCAATCGCCAACCCAGCTTTGTGATCATCTGTATTAATATTACAATGAATGAAACACTTGTACAACAGCACAATGTTTTGCCAAAACATTCTTGCACTGCACACGTAACGGTACCACGAGGGACAACAGACACTGCGTCTGAACATAAACACAGGAGCATTGCATGCCAGAGTTTCAATTGATCAGCTAAACAACTGGCCGAGTCCACAAACATTGAAAATTTGATGAGGAAATATCAAGCCGTTGTTAGTTTCACGAGAAAGATCCGGTCCTGAACATCTTAAGAGAAGCTATGACCTTATGAAGCTCATGCTCTAATGTTCATGCTCTAATGCGTAGTAAAACTCGACATGTGTATACAAATGTCTATCACTGGGTTAATTAAGGTGAACTAAAACGTAGAAATTAAAGTTTCGACCACCCCTGGATTCCTTCAGAAAGAACCATATATCAGTCCCAGTGTGCATCAAAACGACAGTTGCATCAGTGCAATCTCTTCCTCGTTCTTCACCCTCCACATCCTCCTCAGAAGAATACGCGTCACTAGCGTCACTAGACGGGTCCTCCCCAAGAACAGGTATATATCGAAAACACCCAACCGAAAACACCCAATCCGGCCCCATCAGGGCCTTGGGATCTACACTCTGTTCCCCATCTCCTCCATCCTCCATCCTGTCTTGAACTTGCTTGGTCGAGGGTTGCGGTAGTTCTTATGTAGAGTCCAAAAGGTATTCTCCGATGCTGCATCAAATCGAACTGGCACTGATGTGTTGAGTTGTCAGATTGATCGAGGTCATTCTCTATAATCCCAACAGAGGGAAGAGGCCCTATAGATAGGCCTTGCATACCTGTAGTAACAAACTACCATGTTAGTATGTTTACTTTCAAATATGATTGAATGAAACTTAGAAAAGATCACAAAAGACACACACCACTACATTAACTTTGAGAGTGACTATGTACATTACCTTCAAGAGCACCCAATCCTCCTGATCCTGTCGGCACAAGAATGATTTTTCACCCTCAATGGACAGGTGATACATATTCAAACAAAACTGTGACTGAAAAGCATAATTCGTCACTGTCCTGAAGCACGCAAAGTAGTCTCCAACTGCCACCAACCCTCCATGTAACTTACATGAAGTGTTATGTCTCGTGTACCTCTAGCTAGGTCGGATACTGATTCGAAAGAAAAAAAACTCCAATCGAAGTGTTGCGATTGAATTCGATCAGCAAGGTAACAATTGACACGACCCACATGCCAGTCCTGTGTGTACGTCCTCGATCAGAAACCCAAATCCGGTTCCGTCTGAACTGTGAATTCTCCACCTGGCCATGAGACTCCTTCGGGAAAATACCACAGCTAGCTCTTGTAAAACTGACCAGCCATTGTCTGCACACAAAAACACACATGAGGAAAATCTTGCAAATGAATCATTGAGGAAGCATCAAAGATGTCGCCCTAACAAAGGTGCGCTGTACTGTATGTACAGTCAGGTCTGCTTCATTTACGAATTGCCTCTCTCAGTCATTCAAACTTTTTTTTTTTATGTATGTGGAGTATAATTGGTATATTTTGGTAAATATAATTATCATGTCATCCAATCGCACTCAACCTACCAAATTTTGGTTTTGGAAAAGCAAAATTCTATTTTTAGTGAATTTTCAAAGCCAATTTCCATGGTTTTATATGATATTTTGTTGCAAGCAATTGGTGGTGAATTTTTTAGGTTCGAATGTGGATATATGTAGGGAACATCCATATGCACATCTTTCTCCAAGGCAAGCATCTCCAAAAAAGTTTTACAATTTCTTCTGTAGAGATTTTGAACAATGTTGGGTGACAATGTCCAAATGTGGTAAAAAACAATATCTCTTCATTATAATTGGATTTTTCTATTTGCCCCTCATGTGGTAACTAATTAGGGACATTTAAGCATGATGGTACAATTATGTTGCCAAAATCTAGTTAAAATCTAGAGACATCTATTTCACAAAGTTTGATCATATAATGACTCATATTGAACACTTACTAGGAGCTTGTATTTTTGTTACTTGTTTTTTTAATTTGAAAGATGTATATAGATGTTCCCTACATATCTATGCAATCAAAATAAAAAAAATTCATCACGAATTTTTTTCAATAAAATATTATATAAAATCTTGAAAATTGACATAAAAAATTCACCAAAAATAAAATTTTGATTTTTTTTAAACTAAAATAAGGTATGCTTGATTGGGATTGTGCTAGAATTGAGTGTTAATAATGCAAGATGAAAAATTCTATTTTTTTCCTTTCCTTTGCAACAAAAATTGGAAGGGTGCAAATTGGGTAGTTTGTAAATGAAACAGACCTTACTGAGTCAGGTCCAGTTGAATTATGAATTTTTGGATCCTCTTTATGTTAGGAGAACTTTGGAAGGCCCATGTGTGCTCAAAATGAACAGAATATTGAATTGTGTTAGAATTACACTAAATTCTACTTTATCATCATTACAAACACACAAATGTAATTGAAAATCATATAGAGTTTAATGTTTTTTATACACTATGTACTATCTAGTGTTGCCAACATTTGCAAGAACTACAACTTGTATTCAATGGTACATATAAGGAATGAACCCTTCACAATTGCTTTAGAAACACTTATTCCCATACCACTTGAATTGCTTGTATGATTTCTTGCTTATTCTTCACATAGATGCAAAAAGTCTTTAACTATCTTCCAAAGGTTCTTTATGAAATGGTAGATAGTATATAAAAGGAATCCAAATTGTTGTATAATTTTATATTATTCATTTTTCACTTGTTATGAAAATGAAGCACACTTCATTGCAATTCCAACGCAATTTGCAATTTCGAAATTAGATCATTTTTTACCACACTAGAGTTTTCACAAACGTATTTAAATGCAATTTGACTTCATTCATTTAAATATTTAAATATGTTTGTAAAAAATACAAGAAATAGAAAAAATAGGAAGACAAAGGAAAAAAAGGTTTATAAAAAGTAAAAAATATTCTCTCTTTTATTTTTGAAATAGAAAAAATTAGTGTGCCCTATATTGTTGCCACAATATAATAAAATAAAAATAAAAGTGATTTTCTAATTTTTTTAATTCATAAAAACCTTAGAATTCAATGTCGTTTTTGGCATGAGTTAAAATGCCAAAAAACAAAATTCATACACCCCTAGTTTGTTGTCATGTGAGAAGTTACATTATTAATATAAATAGAAAGCTTTATGCATAAAGGAGTACAAGGGCTATATTTTGTGGTGTTTGGACATGCCATGTAAAAGTTATGGTTTTTTCAAAATAAAAGATAATCTAATTCAATTTTTTTAATTTAAAAATAATTCTAAAATACATATCATTCACACTATAGGTTAGAAAGCCATGACAAAAGTCTATGCACACCTCCTCACGGAGAGCTTTCCCATAGTACCAAAAATGCGGCCAAGGAACTCATGGTTTCTTACATCTCATTATATCAAACTAACAAAATAAAACAAAACAAACTAATTTGAGGTGTAGAATATTGTGTCATATGCCATTACCACAACCAAAATAGAAGTGAAAATTAATTTTTAATTTTTAAATTCATTAAAACTTTGAAATTCAATAATTTTCACATTTTAGTGTGAGAGTTTATGTTCTTGATATGAATAGAAAGTTTTATGCACAAAGGAATGCAAGGCCTTTATTTTGTGGCATTTGGACATGCCATGAGAAAGTTATCAATGACTTTTCTAAAATAAAAGATAATTTAATTTAATTTTTTAATTAAAACACCCAATAACTTTCACAACGTAGGTCCAAGCACTACAAAACAAAGTCCAAGCTTTTCTCTTAACAAAGAGTTTTCAACAGTACAAAGAACACAACTAAATGCCTTGTGGTTTCTTAGATTTCATCATATCAAACAAAACAAACAAAATAAACAAACAACCTAATTTAAGATTGTTACTAGTGCTACAACCAAAATAAGAGTAAAAATATATTTTAAAATTTTAAAAAATTCATTAAAACTTTGAAGTTCAATAACTTTGACACCATAGTATGAGAGTTTGTATTCTTGGTACAAATAGAAAACTTTATGCACAAACTAGTGCAAGGGCTTTGTTCTATGGCATTTGGACATGCTATGTGAAAGTTATGGTTTTTCTAAAAAAAAAGATTATTTAATTTAATTTTTTTTATTTTACAAAATTCATAACTTCCACATCATAGGTTCAAATGCCATGAAACAAATTCCATACATCCCTCCTCACAAAGAGCTTTCCAAAGGTACTAAAAACACTACCTCACACTTCACAATTTTTTAGATCTCACTGTATCAAACAAAACAAAATAAAACAAACAGACTAATTTAAGGCATGGATAGTGTGTCCTGTGTTGTTGCCACAATCAAAACAAAAGTAATTATTTATTTATAATATATAAAAAATTTCAAATTCAATAACTTTTACGCTTTATGCCCAAATGCTAGGAAACAAAGCCCATGCACCCCCTCTTCTTAGAAGGATTTCCAACAATCAAGCCAACAATACCAAGATTGTTGCGACTTGCGACCAAAGGGTGTACAATCCATGAGACCTCACTGTAACAAACAAAACAAAACAATATGGCATAAAACCTAACTTAATGGATGGATAAAGGATTATAAGGTATAGATAGAAGTGAAAATTCAACACTAGATAGAACATTCAAAAAACCATTTTGAATACTAATACGACAAACCAAGAAGGATTGACCCATGTATTGTCCCATCAAAGGATAAATGTAATAAAAAATTGTCCCCTATTTTATGCCACTTCAAAATTTCTATCTCCTTATGCCCCTAGCTAATTTGGGGCCTCTGATTGCAAATATGAATTTAGAATTTGCAAATTTTATCATATGCGGCAAATGATAAATTCCAGTATAATTTTCTGCACGGGTAAAACACGGGGCAATACATGGGTCCCTGCATTGATTCATGGAAGAGTGCTCGCTTCACTCCATGATAAATCGCCCAAGAAATTTGCAGGGAGGGTACAACCGGTACACGTCCTTTTGCAGCTCAGTTACTTACGTCAAGCGCGCCGAGAGATCGAGTGCGATCACTGTGATGCAGCGACCAGTGCAAACCCAGTCAGGCCTTTTCATTGATGTATCGATATCGGTCCCCACGCAGCGCATCGACGCTGCCTTGCAACTGCCACGCTGAAATATATTCACCTTTCAGAGGAATCAGAGCACAACAATTTTCTGTAAATTATTAGATGAAAGACGTACTGTACACCTCGGCTAAATCTAGCTGGGGTGCCATCTAAAAATGGTGGACTCCTTCGAGAATTGAGAAGCCGGGCTAGCCATTAATTGGAAAGCACGGAAGAGACGCGTTCCGGAGCAACTAAGTTTAGGGGGGCTTGACTCGAGGAAAATGTAGAATTAGGATTTTTCCCAAGTTGGAAACTAATACTGTAGGCGTCCAGTGGGGATGTCCGTCTGGCAAGATATGCATGGTCTTAAGTTAGGCTTCGAACGAGACGCGTAGGTAAAGTTACAGTACGTGTTACTGCGGTAGCAGTTGGATTTGCAACGCAGATTTCAGTTATCAGTTCTCGTTTCCATGAGAATTGTATCTCATTTGTGACTGCGCTCTATACTATTGACTTGACACAAAGTTGCACAAGCTCGATATTGCGCAATCAAGAAGAAAGGTTTCTCCTTCAGATTCGAATTGTAAGTATGTGACTGCTGCAAAGCATGGTGTCTTCCGAAGATGATGTAATAACTATGTGCAGGGTAACCCAAGGCGATTGTGTACAAGTACGTCTGTTCACTCTGTTGAAGTCCCTGTTGCGTTACACTGGTGCCGCGCCTTACCCTACTGTTTGTAACTTGAAATTGAGGAAATGGCAACAATTGATGATAACTCTGAAAGTATGGAGTCTATGACCCAGGTAGTACACCAAAAATGATCCAATCATGAGATAAGTAGAAACATTTGTTTCTAAAAAGGAATCTCAAACTTCATTTACTTGAGAAAATAGAGTTATGTTCAAGACTTTTCTTGCTCCAATTCTAGCATACTTCCATATAAATGTGGTGGTTTACTTTCCAACCTATTGTATACCAACTTATTTGTGGTGTCCAATGATTGCATTGTTAGATTGTACATCCTAATTCTCATGTTAGACTAATTATCCATTCATATTAAACAACCATTAAGGGATATTTTGTTAAAATGACAACTTCTTAGCAGGTCAATGTTTTTCTCCAAATTATGACTAAATTCACTTTCAAGCACATAGAGAAGCATCATCCTTCCTCCAAAGGGGAATGGTTTAGACAGGGATTTAGGTAGGTTAACAATGGTATGAATTTTACTACTTTAGTAGTTTGAATGTCAACAAGCCTTTAGGCCTTCATCAACTTCACCTAAATAGGTCCTATTAGGCCGAGGGGACCCAAACTCCTCGCTCGTTCCCTAAGGGGTGCATGTAAAAAAAGACCCCTTATTTTATGATTGGTTAATTTACCTTCTACATTTTCCATAGCTAATCAGGACCTCTGATTGTAAATATGAATTCAAAATTTGCAAATTTTATCATCCGTGGAAAATAGAAAATTTCAGCGTTTTCTCTCGGGGACGAGCGAGGGGGTCAGTTCACCCCGGCCGTCCCGTTACAGGAATTCTATCCTGCCAGAACCCGTCCAAGTGCACCGAATACCGATAACCATCTAAACTTGCATCCCAACGAGATAAATCACCGGCAATTCTGGTTCCGTTCCTGGATATAGCAAGCGTCCTGACACCCAGGAATCTGCATACAAGATTTGCACGCGCGCAATGCGACAGTAGAGCCTGAACCCAGCTGCTGAACAGGCCGCAAGTCCCCCCGCACAATGCCTTTCGAATCTCGCACCCAAAGAAACCTTCAAGTGCTGAAACCCCGCATCGCGCGCAATTGTCTGCAACCCGTGTCGCTGAATCTCTCCTCGTATTTCACAGTCTAGATCTCTAGCACCGCCATCGCACAGACTGTCCCCATGCATGCAAGCTAGTCATCACGATGAGCTAGCTCCAGTAGTTTGAAGGTGGAGATTTGCAACTGGGGTTGCGAGTGACCCGTGTTTTGAGTTGAAACTTGGCCAGCTTGAATTTGCAGTCGAGAGAAATTGGCGATGGCGACCACGGTGCCCTCCGCGTACATCAACAGCGGCTACGGCGCGACTCCCGAGTGGCTCAACAAAGGCGACAACGCATGGCAACTGACTGCCGCCACCCTTGTGGGTATCCAAAGCATGCCAGGACTGGTGGTCCTCTACGGCAGCATTGTGAAGAAGAAGTGGGCCGTGAACTCAGCTTTCATGGCGCTTTACGCGTTCGCCGCAACTTGGCTCTGTTGGGTGTTGTGGGCGTACGACATGGCGTTCGGAGAGCATCTGGTCCCCATCTGGGGGAAGGCGGGGTCGGCGTTGGGGTACAAATTTTTGCTCTCCCGTGCTACCTTGCCGTCCACTGCGCATTACCACAAGAACGGCACCTTGGAGACGCCCGTCATGGAGACGTACTTCGGGATGGCCGACATGGTGCTGTTCCAGTTCTTCTTCGCCGCGCTCACGCTCATCATGCTGGCGGGGAGCGTGCTGGGGAGGATGAGCTTCCGGGCGTGGATGCTGTTCTGTCCGCTGTGGCTGACGCTCTCGTATACCGTCGGGGCGTTTAGTATGTGGGGAGGCGGGTTCCTGTGGCAATGGGGGGTGTTGGATTACGCAGGGGGGTATGTCATCCATGTCTCGTCGGGGGTCGCGGGCTTCGTCGCCGCATACTGGGTAAGTTATTAAGGATTTCACAGTCTCCATCTCTCACCAAACTGCAATCCAACACTAGTGGGGAGAGCAAGAGTCATTGGGGTCATTGTTACAGTCGAATATTTATTCCAGATTCGGGGTTGGGGGACTGCGTTTTTGCTAACTGGTTACAATACCGCGGTTATTATGACATTCACTGGCAGACTATGTCTGGTTCCCAGATTGCAATTCCCGGTTCACACAGAAAATTTGTGCCACTGGTTTTCCTTGCTTGCCACTTTTCCTGATTCAAAATTAACTGGGAAACTGCTGATATTTCTGAAAGGAAAGCAAGGATCGATAGCTTCCCTATGATTTTCAATGCCATTACGAGTGTAATTCATAGTTGAATGCACTCCCAACAAGAATTCTTAGCTGCAATTGATGTGATCGCGCTCGTAAATTCTGACCTAACGTGCATGCTTGTGATTTGCAGGTGGGTCCGCGATTGCCGAAAGACCGAGAGAGGTTTCCGCCCAACAACATGCTGCTGGTGCTCACTGGCGCGGGGCTGTTGTGGATGGGATGGTCGGGATTCAACGGAGGCGCGGCGTTCAGCGCGAACGTGATCGCGGGGCTGGCGGTGCTCAACACGCACGTCTGCGCCGCCACGAGCTTGTTGACATGGACCACCTTGGACGTGTTCTTCTTCGGCAAGCCGTCGGTGATCGGGGCCGTGCAAGGCATGATGACCGGCCTCGTGGTCATCACCCCTGCTGCTGGTAATTAATTACACTCGCTAACCCACAATTGCACATCAACATTTTCACAACACTCATGTAGTCCAAGGAACGTGACAATAGAGCCTCGTTATATGTGAGTAATGACATATTAGCAAGCTGGCATGAGCCACCAGGGTGACAAGGGCTGTTATTCCATGTAACAAGGTTGGGGACACATGTAGAATCGATAACCTCCGCTGCAAGATGTCCCTACTAGAAACATCTTGATCAGGGTACATCTAGGGGTGCCTGTGTTTACTACAGGTGCGGATTCCCGATTCTACATTCTAAAACAAGGTTATACTTGAATCACGCTACCCTACATAAAATGGTTGGATGCAGCTTGTTCAATTACTCTCTAATCAATAAATTTTCAAAGTGAAGAACATCATAATGTTTAAGAAGTTTAAGATAATAACGTGGTAGAGTACAGATTAGACATTGTGTCTTGAGAAGAGAGTCACGGCATGGATTGACGGTGGAAGTATCCATGGGTACTGGCAGGTTTGGTGCCGGGATGGACAGCACTGGTCATGGGCATCCTTGCCGGCAGCATCCCCTGGTGGACGATGATGGTCCTTCACAAGCGCTGGTGGGTGCTGCAACAAGTCGACGACACTCTCGGCGTGATCCACACCCACGGCGTGAGCGGCGTGCTGGGCGGCCTCTGCGCGGGTTTGTTCGCGGAGCCCACGCTGTGCACCTACCTGGGCGTGGCGGTGAAGAACACCAACGGTGCGTTCTACGGCGGCACCGGCGGCGTGCAGCTGCTGAAACAACTAGCAGGCGCGGCGTTCATCGCGGGGTGGAACGTGGTGCTCACCACGCTCATCCTGTTCGTCATCGGCCTCGTCACGCCACTGCGCATGTCGGAGGAGCATTTGTTGGTGGGCGACGACGCGGAGCACGGCGAGGAGGCGTACGCGTTGTGGGGCGACGGGGAGAAGTTCGACATCACGAAGCATCCCACCACCATTGCGGCCGACATCGAGCAGCGCCACGCGGCTTCGTATGCGGACCGGCAAGCGACACTGCACATCTGATCAGGGCAAAACTCTGAACCCCAGAAGGGGAAACATGACACTGTACAACAATGGGTCTCATGAGTCCTTTACTGTGAGAATCTCACGTTTGAATCCACCATGTATCGCAGATGTTGAGGTTCGCTGGAATCCTCACTTACAGGGAATCCACTATGAGATTCGGTGTGGTGTACTCCGTTGTGTGCAGTGGGTGCTGCCGTGTGCCTAGCGGGATCATCCAATGCTACACCGAGATTTCTTCTTGTTCTGGGATTTTGTGTTGGTCAATCACGGAATCTTCATCGATTAGGCGAGAATAATCGCTTATCGAATGTTGAAGTCCTGTGGAGAAAAACTGGATGACCTTGGATAGGCTGATCCGCTGGTAAGCGGGGATAAGCGGAGTGTGTAAGCCACTGTCGCAAGCCGTCGTCTGCGTTGCAATTCATCTTGTGATTCTCATCACAATTCGGCCCTCTGAGAATTCTATAAGTCCTTCAATGTGTTAAACCATAGGTTGGAGGGTGCAACGCTTGGTCGACCGCAACGCAGTGTGATATATCACACTTGGGGTGATATGACCTAATTTTTGACACTTTGATCTGTAGCGATTAGCGAAGAAGGGTAGGTTTAGGGGTGCCAAGAACACACTGTCTTCTTCAAAAAATTGATTGCATTGAAAACAAACGACGTTGAGTTTCAGTTATGGCGAGGGTGATCGATCGAAAGGAGATGAATTTTAGAAAACGATTTCGTGTCACGTAGAGTAGAGTTCTAGTCAAATTGGTTAAAATCGGCGCGATTGAGAGCGCTAAGATTGTGGCATTCGGGAGCTCAGGGTTCTGAAAACTAGGACAGGTATAGATCTCAGGTTCCAGATAGGAAAATGGTAATGGATTGATGTTAGTTAGGTTCACAGATAGATATAGACTCCCATGCGATTCAGCAATAATGTGGGATTTAAATCGTCCACCAGAATGGTGGGTAAGGCTTTCTTCTTGTAACTTGGTCACTCGGGCTTCATCACGAGTGCATCCATCCTGTAACCTAGCTGCCGTTATCAAGTGCTAGACTTTTAACACTCCGAAGTGTGTTGTGAACAAACAAACGCACAACATGGCATCATGAGAAAGCTGGAAAGTCTTCTCGTCGTTACAATTTGAATGAATTGGAAATGAAAGTATACAACAATATGAATAAATAAAACTTGGTTTGAAACAATTGCCACGGAAGTTAGTGTTAAAACACGCGTGTCAATTAAGGGTGGTTTGAACAAGTGAAATCGTGTGCAATGGTAATTGCTTACTAAAACTAACAGTTCGTACTCGTGATCGAACCAAGAACATTGATGTAACATCTTGTAGAGGACAATTTCTAAGTACTGTATCTTTGGGATAGAATAGTTAACATACTAGGTGAACCGATTTTAGATTTCAAATGGCATACTGATATCCCAAATTTGTGTAGTAGTATCATCATTATAGAAACTTTTATATTCAAATACCCGAAATTTTACTTAATTATATGGGTGATTCTTTTGAAAATGTTCGTTTGAGGACTTACACCCGAACTTTTCTGTACTGTACAGATTTATTCTTGGCCGACATATCATGACATATTCTGGGTATGAATGTATCATCAGTTCCTTAACTCAAGGAATACTGTATACAACAACCTTCAGTGGATCCGACAAAGAATTGGAACTGAAAGAGAGAGATGTACAACGCAAATAGGGGAAATTATTAGGACAGAGGTATATATGCCTGCAGCAGACTGAATAATGCTTCCGACGGATGCGTAGGTTTTGAAACAGAGCTGGAAAACTTGCTACAGTAATAAGTTGCTATTCACTTGCTATTAAAGTTCCTCCAGTGCAAATCAAGCTTGTATCTATTCATAACAAGGCGTTCTAACGTCAATTTCGTTAAATTGGCGGCATTCCAATACTTCGGCATCTTTTGGAACACCTGTTCTGAAATAGAAACCCATACCTGCCCTAGATTGTTAGGCCTGTATGACCAAATAAGTTTCAATTTGTGGCGTTGGAATCGCTCCAATTTAGCGAAATTGACGTTTTCTTGATCTGCCATGCTTTCAACGAATTATGCAGCGATGCAGACATCGCCGATTTCGTTAAAATCTCCCCCAAATGTGACATACATCTACACAATTAATGCTCTAATATTAACTGGGACAAATGTAGATTTTCATTTTGGCCGCGCAATCTGAAAGTGCCAATATGGTGGAATACGGCCGCCAAAACTTCACGAAATTGACTGAAATGCAGTTTCCAAGATGAAGGTACTCCAGTATAAATTACAAGAGGAAATCTCAATTTATTCACATATGTTACAACCTCCCAAAATTTGAGGCAAAACTGTACTTCCCTGTGAAGAGAGCCACGCACATCGAGAGTATCACAACTCGCCAACATCTTTCACTTTGAAAGTCTGCAGGGTTTAGGCTGTGCTCCTCAACGAATGAGGCTCCTCGGACGCTTCAGCAAAATGACTCGTCCAAGAAGCTGCAAGTCGTTGTTGTCGTGTACTTGCCACTAGAGTTGTACCACTGAGAAAAGTTTTCGTCGAGGACTACCACATTCGGCAGGGCTCGAGTCCGATTTCCTTGATAGGCTGAAGGTGCTCCATCCTGTGAAAATTATAAATATTCAACGACTTTTAGAAAAATGGCACTCCGGGGTTGTTTGAGTAGCCAAAGGTGGTACGTAAGCAAGCTTGTTCGTAGATATCCAACCTTACAGCGGAAATGCAGGGTCACTGGGATAAGGAATTTCCTGTTTTATACCATCTTTAATTGCGATTTCAAGACTCTGGGTTCGGAACAGGTAGGGACGCACGCAAAGATTGAAAACATTAAATAACTTCTAAATTAGTACTAAACTGCAAATCGGAAATCGGAATAGAACTACAATTATTATCCCGCTTTCCCGGCAACCTTTGCGGAAATGCTGCTCATCATGTAATTGTGAATCACGAAACTCGAAACAGGATCTGTGAAAGACTTCCGGAAGTACTTAATTACCTCAAGTGAATGCTGAACTGCGGTGCTCGGCATACTATTGACGTCGGACGCGGTCGGATGCTCGTCCTTTTTCTGGAAATGACTTCGAAGTGCTTGAATAGCTTCATTGCATATCAAGCTGGTGCCCATCGAAACAGTTAGAAAAGAGTGCGAGATTTGGGTCGCACGACTAAAGCTCTGTACAGATCTTGATTTTCTTGCACGAACATAGCTTGATAACTGACAAGACTTTGAGCCGCAATCCCAGTTTCTCAATTTCTCTGCACAATCGCAATTTCTCTACGCAAAATTGGAAAACACAAATGCGCCTGGTAAAGAAAAGGAAATTGAGTGGAAATTTCGTCAAAAGATGACACACAACAGTTGGGGGCAACAGAAGACTTACCCGGAGGATCGCACCCGCAAGTCCAAGAAGTCGGCTGAAAGCCACTGTGCTGCGACGTCGTCGTAGTCTACTGATGAGCCCTCGTCCTCGCCCTGCTTAAACACATCGAGAGGCTTTATAACGAAAGCCACCGGAGCGACGAATTTATATATGAGCCTTTCTATTACTACGAAAGAACAGACTAAGTAACTTGTTCTTGGACAGACTAAGTTCTCTGAGGTTCGTAATTCACACTTCGTATGTAACTCATAATAAGCAAGCTCACGAGAGAGCGAAGAAGTACCGGGACTGTCAGAGAGCCTTGTGCAGAAAAATTCCTAGCACGCGGCTTGCAAGGGGAACGTGATCCTCGCATTCCAATCCATGGCGCTCCGCTTGTGAAGCTCGACGAATACCCGATCGCTTGCATTGTCACAGTCAGAAAATAACTCCGAACACCAAAAAAACTTCTCCGAAACCAAGATGCAACACGTGACACGTCGAATCTGCAGCCCTCACTCAAACATTCACGATTATTCCTTACACTGACCTCACCAGCAAAGAAAAAATACCAGCAATAACAGCAACACTGAAACGACATCAAATTGCACAGGCATATACCAAAACCAAACTACTTCTCCCGCTTGAAAATTTCCAATCGAACAGCAAATTTCCAATACCACAACAAATGTCCAATTGCACAACAAATTTGAAACAGAACAAATTTTCCTACCGAACAATAAATTTCCAATCGAGCAACAAATTTGAAACAGACTAACGTAATGTAATCAGGAATTGGTCTACGAGGTCGTCTGTTGAGTTGCGAGTTGTAAACAATTGTAGAGAAATCACAAGAGAAGACGTTTCGTTAGTCTCTTTTACGGAGTAAATAGGGAAAAGATCATCCACGCTCCAAGATGCTTGGCGCTTCGGCTATGCCTTGCCTTCCGTCTGGCACGCAACAACTGGATAAGCTCGAGCCCTCTTTACGCAAACACGTGTGGATCGGAGGGACTTGAATGTAATCAGGCGGTAACAAATGCAAAATTGTAAAGCCGTGAACATCCGGGACCAATTGAACTTCCACTAAGCTTAGATTCATGAACATCCTGGACCAATTGAACATCCACTAAGCTTAGATTCATTGAACATCCACTAACGTATTGCGATGCAGAAATTTTCAAGGAAAGCGGGCAGTGATGCGTGTTGCAGCAAATGAGAATTGGGTCGCCATGCAATGTGCGTCTCTCGGTCATTGGTTTCCAACTCTCGAATTGTGATCGGAGATCCTTGATCGTTCATCTCTCATCAAAGATCTCACTCGCGAATAGCTTATTCCATCATACGGTTCAAGTGTTCGGGCACATGTTTGATTCCAAAGTTCCTCAATTGGATCTCCGGGTGAGGTTGACCCAAAAAATTTGGCTAGGACTCAAGTTGTTGGACCCAAAAGTTTGTCAAAATTAAGCAGCCATGTGATTCAAATGCAAATTGGGCTGGGTTTTCGTATAGAGCCTTTGGGCATGGTCGATCAATGGCCAGTTCAAGGATTTAAACAATTCTAGTGGTTGATTTCGTTGGTGTTACAATGAGGCCACCCATATGTAAATGGGGGCAGAGATCAAAACGTGTCTGATGAATGAATTTCAGCCAAATTATAGAAACAAAGAATGCACTTATCTATGGAGGAATCCAATTTTCGGGGTATTCACTACCTCTCTCCGCGACCCAATTCCCACAATAGTTTTCCAAAAATGATCAGATTCCCAGATGAACAGGTGCATACCTCATTCAGTTTCATTTCAATAGTTTCCCTTTACGTCATTCATCAGGCACTTTTTGTCCGCGGCGTACTTCCTGGGTTAAAAATCACAGCGAGCAGCGTGAATTTGAAAGGGGGAAAACGAAGTCTTGAGAGAGATGGACATGTCGGAGTGGAAGAAATTGATTGTGCCTCAGGACACAGAATCTGCCCATGAATCATCGTAATGAAGCCGGCTGCGCCACAAGGTGTCCGGGATTTTTTCCTCCCTGCGGCCTTCTGCTTCCACAAGCTCCCCCGGGCGCACCATTGGAAGGATGACCCAGTTGCATGCTTCCCTGCCGAATCACATTCGAGCTCCCATTCAAATGAAAAGCAGAAGAGGACGACTGAATCCGTCACGCACTGAACTGCAATCCATGGATGAAGGCCAGACTTTTATAAAGTCTTACTTACTGTAGAACCACGGCGATCTGAGCCATGCAAGTATCTGAATTCTGTATGATTGACTGACTACAGGAGGGAAGATCAAAGCCATGCTTCCCATTTGTGTCACTAACTTTCGGTTGATTGCGAGCGCGGAAAGTTCAGCTGGCCACACATCTGGAGCTCAGGCATCGGCGGAACTTCATTCACCGACTCCACAGCAAAATACTAGAATAGCACTCAAGGTAAAATCAGTTAGCAACAGACCCTACCTGTAGCAGTGATCCCAGAACTAGTTTATGGAAGTTAGTTCAAATTGCTACCTATTTTATGGAATCTAGTGCAATATGCTATCTATTTTATGGAATTTAGTGCAATATGCTGCCTAGTTTATGGAATTTAGTGCAATATGCTACCTAATTTATGGAATTTAGTGCAATATGCTATCTATTTTATGGAATTTAGTGCAATATACTGCCTAGTTTATGGAATTTAGTGCAATATGCTACCTAATTTATGGAATTTAGTGCAATATGCTATCTATTTTATGGAATTTAGTGCAATATGCTGCCTAGTTTATGGAATTTAGTGCAATATGCTACCTAATTTATGGAATTTAGTGCAATATGCTATCTATTTTATGGAATTTAGTGCAATATGCTGCCTAGTTTATGGACTTTAGTGCAATATGCTACCTAATTTATGGAATTTAATGCAATATGCTACCTAATTTATGGAATTTAGTGCAATATGCTATCTATTTTATGGAATTTAGTGCAATATGCTACCTAGTTTATGGAATTTAGTGCAATATGCTACCTTCAAGACAAACATCAAATTTGGCTACCTTGAGAGTGAGTAGTACAAAAATCAAAAGGAAAGAAAGGATTTTGCAAGTTGTGAAGGATTATTGGAAGTATTGTAATATAAAATGGACTAAACATGAGAAAAAATCTAAACCCTACAAAAGGCCATTAAGGTTTTGTTTTTTGGCATGCCTCAGTTCAAGTACAGGAAAAATATTTTTTTTTTTAAATTGAAAAAAAAATGTTTAAAAAATAAAAAATACTCAAAAATACTCAAACTTGATGTGGCATTGACGTGGCACCAATAGTGTCACATCAGCTGTTGTCATTAAAAAATAATAAACAATAAAAAAAATAGTTTCAATTCCTCTATAATTGTAAAAGGGGGTTTCAAAACTTGCGGCCTTTTCGAGGCCTAAATTTTTTTGTAATGTAGATGCTAATTTCAATGTCAGTGGAGGAAGTTACAAATTGTCTATCAATTTCTATTGTTTGTTGTAATTTTGACTAAAAAGTCTCCATTAAAGGCCCTTTTTATAATGTACTAGTAGCACAAGGATTGTTTGGGTAGAAACTCAGTTAATTTTAGCCAATTTAGGAATTGTTGACTTGTAGGTTAGTTTTGTAAATGATGAAGGAAAATTGAAGCATGTTTAAAATACAAAAAATTACACAAATAATTCTAAAAATCTGAAAAAATTTCATTGTTGAAAATTTTGAATCAATTGAAAATTATTCTTGAGAAAATTTAGGAAAAAATGGAACACATTTATGTATGAATAAAAAAAATCAAATCATTTCATTAAAGGGTCGAAAAATTAGATAGAGCAACATGCTAAAAGCCAAGAAAATTAGATCAAATTGTCAAATTGTCCAAATGCCTAAGTTAAATTATTTTAATTATACCAAAGTGTTGAATCTAACATAAACGTACAGTAGCATTGTATAACAAGGCAATTGCAGCCTCCCCATGCCAAGAAGAATTATACTTTGGTAGCATTGTATAACCAAGCAATTAGGTCCTCCCAATGCCAAGTGGAATTATATTTTGCTAAATGTTTGGAAAGGGATTGAATAGGTAATTCAAAAATTGGAGTTGGCTACTAGGTTGGCTAAGGAGCCATATAAGACAATTTTGGTTCACTAGAGGGCCCTCTTCAAGGAAGGATGCAAAAAGGACCTTTGTCTCATTGGTAAACAATGTTATGAATTGCAAGAAATTAAACAGTGCAAGACCTACTTGTGAACATTAATTTGGATGAATTTAGTGAAAATAGTTTGTAAATGTGGATAAATTTCATATCAAAATTATGGATGAATGTCAATGGAAGGGGATGAAATTTGGATGATATTCACACTATTTGTGATTTTATGAACATAAATGTAGAACCACATTAGATTGATATTACCTAAAGTATTGTGAACTTCTCTATAAGTGTATCTCATGGATTTACATAATTCTCAAATTAGCACAAGTTTTTGTTGTTACAATTATAAGATACATTGATGGAATGAACTTATGTAGTACAATTGGATGTCTCCATTCATGTTTTCCAAACTTTCACAATATTCTACAACCTTGGTTAGATGGAACATCAATTACTTATTTTGGGTCAAAAAGTGGCTCATGTAGTTGGTTGTTAGCTCTTGAAAATAATAATACCAATGCAACAAGATTGGAATTTGTATTGGATGAAAAAGTGTTGATCATCATATGTGGCATGTGCAAATGAAGAAGCAAAAATAACACATTGATGTCCAAAGGAGGTTGAGGACTTGAGTCCACAACTAACTAATACAAACAATAGTGTTGAGTTCAAAGGCCATATTCATTAAAATGAGACAATTTGCTATCTCATATTATCTTTAACTTTACATTTAGATGATAATAAGTGTTTAATGTTGAATTTTTTTGGTGAATTGAGACTTTAAAATGTCACTACATTCACAAACCTTTGATTTTATAAAGGTTGATATGTTTATAAATTTTTTATTTGTTAGAATAGAAATCTCAAATAATAGGGCTACAGTCTCAATTTAACAAATATGGCTATGTTGGTGACTTTTGTAGCTTTAATGACTTTGTAAGAATGAGTTGCGTAGAGAGAAATTTGAAAATTGAGAAGATGCACAAAATCCAACTTGTTGCCTAAGGTTTTAACAAAACTCTAGGTTTTTGAGTTGGTTGGTTCTCTAGAAATGTATATTGTGTTTTCAAAACCATTTTTTCATTCTCCTATTCAAAATTCTATTCTAAAATCTATTGTCTTTTCAAAACCACTTTTTCATTCTCCTATTCTAAATTCTATTCTAAATTCCAATCTTGATGTCCACAAATATCATGTAGAAATTGAATTCCAACAAGGTATTGAGTTTTACCTTGTCATATAGTAGTGAGATTCAAACTTCATTGAAAGTGATGCTTTCCAATATATATGATTGAATCAACTTTGAATGGTGAATGTGTATATATGTGGGTTTGCAATTTGGAAGTAGATATTGAAATTTTTTTAATTGAAATTTGTTTTCCACTTTCCCCCACTTAACTAATGGCATTATATAAATGGGATTCAACATTTGTGAGAAGGCAAAAGCTTCAAAGTTGAATGCTTCCATCTTTGGGATTAAAGGATTTTAATAAAAGGTGAATACTATATTGTGTCCCATATTTTCTCAATTTTCTAATTAAAAAGTCAATCAATCTCTATCCTTAATCATAAAGACGAATCCACAATAATGGAAACCATTACTGACATATTTGAAGTGATTACTAACTTCCAACATTGCAAGAGTTGTTGACAAATGTACATATGTTACGTAGCAAGTTTAATCTTACAATGGAAACTTCTATTATTAGAAAGGGCCACTAGTCACTATTGAAATCTTATTTGAAAAGACTTAACAAGACAACCAACAATCAAGATACTTGAGCTAATCAAATTTTGACCGGATCAACGCGACCAAAACAGCAGAAAAACTAAATTTTCTAGTAGTGTTTTGTTTTGGATAGGGAGTTTGGGTGCTAAGAGTTTGGCATCACTTAGAGCAAACATCCATGATCCATCAAGAATCATAAATGAATCTCCAAGTTCTGAAGAATTAGAATTACCTTTACTAACTTTCATGATGCTTTCACTTCTATATGACTGAGCTGGAAGAAACTACATTTTCGGAGATGCTTTGCTTTGTTGTCAAACTAAAAGCAACCAAAAACATTCAAGTCTCAATGTCTTAAAATATAGTTTTTTTTATGTTGAAGAAATGTCCCCCCCCCTCCTCCGTTTCAAGAGCCTTCTCCCAAAAACTTGCCAACCAACAATCTTAATTCTCTTTTTGCAACTATTGCACACTTCCATGTAAAATTTGGATTTTATTATTCTCTTCTAAGCAAGGTTTGAAAAATTCTAGGTGCATGAAAGTCTACCATCAATTGTACACAAACTAAGTCAGGAGATGCAAGAGGTTCTCACCAAGAAGCGGCGAACTGCACTGCAACATGAAGTTGACATCTTGAAGAACTTGTTGGAGTGTATGAAGACAATGAAGTTGGAGGTACTATTTGGCCATGGAGATTTTGCACCCTAGTACCCTTTTTCCCTTGGAGATATATAGCGGGGACTAGGCAATTCAATGTCCAATCTAGAGAAGCATCAGCGCAAGTAAGTAAACCAATTTTTCTATTGTAGCCACAATGCTTGATTGATTGTCTTAGCTAATATTGCAAATTTCCATTTTCAAGTCTTTTGCATCATCATACAATACAATTGGATAGAAGCCATCTACCATGATAAGCTCACAAATTGTGAAATTCATAAAATTGGCGTGATCATGCTCCAAAAATTGTAACAGAAATCTATGTAAAGCGCCAATCTAATGAAATTGACATTACTTGTTGCTTCGCCGACGTCTCTGAAGCTCAAAATTGAGAGTAGTTTAGGAAATCTAAAAGTTGGCTTTACAGACAATTATGCTCGTGGCAAACACTCCAAATGCTCTTGAATTTTAATCAATAGCACGTAGCAAGTTAGACCAAGTTCTCGTGAAGGAGAGGATGTTATATACTCTATTCAACCACATAGGCTCTTATTGTTGTCTTCTCGTGATTCTCATTTCCCCTCCCCCCTTTCAACGTGACATGAACTATTATAGGGCTCAAACCCTTTTCTATTTTGTTGATTGTTGTAATTTATCATTAACAAGTTTGACCATATTTCTTAATATTCCTATTCAAACACCCACCTACCATTGAGAAATTCATGAGAGACAGATTGAGGTATCAAACAAAAAACTAAGATATGCAATGGTTGTCTTTCCTTCTTTTCCTCAAGAATACCATATCATAATATCAATGTCAAAGAGTTTTGTAGCATGTTTCAATTGGTTTAGAGGCAAATCAAGACCGATAATGCTCACTGCTTGCCTTGTGCAAATTTCAACAAGGTGGGTATGAAGTAGAAATTCATTGGTTTAGTAGTGAGAAATCTAAGAGAAACCTCTACTACTATCTACCAATATCAACTTAGTGAATGCGGATTCATCTAACATGTTCTAAATGCAATAGACTTTTGTTGTTGCGTTATGTTTTCATTGGTTGAACAATCAATGAAGTCAAACAACTCAACTATCCTACATTGACATTATGTTTAGTAATTGCAAAGTAGGCCAAGTCATCAAGAATAATCACAGGTCATTACCAACTTGGCCACCCACAGCTCAGTAGCTCTTAACTAGCGATTATTGTTAACAACTTGGCTTGCTTTGCAATTACCAGACATAATGTCAATGTGGGAGAGTTGAGTTGTTTGTCTTCTTTGATTGCTTGACCAACCAAAACATGACACAATGGCAAAAGTCTGTTGCATTTGGAATATGTTATGTAGCTCCTAACCAACGATTTTTGTTGATAACTTGGTTTGCTTTACAATTACCAAACATAATGTCAATGTAGGAGAGTTGAGCTATTTGACTTCTTTGATTGCTTAACCAACCAAAACATGACACAACGGCGAAAGTCTGTTGCGTTTATAATATGTTAGGTGCCTCCTACCAACAATTATTGTTCATAACTTGGCCTACTTTGCAATTACTTAATCCATATACCGTATCATCACTTGTATTGCCGCATGACATTTGATTACCAACCTCAAAGTATCCTGAGTCACTGAGCTTCCAACACCACTAATTCACAAGTCATAAGAAGCAATAAGTTTTTTTCTAAAACCAACTCTTCAGGATTCTTCACTACTGCTGACCCTACTATTGAATGGGAAAATTCCAAACAAATAGTGAAAGCACAAACCTACCTCATTCTGTTGTTGGATTTGGCCATTTTTGGAAAAAAAGAAGTATTGGGAGTACTATGAGCTTTTGGAAAAATGATCTCAAATTAAAATAAAATATGGATAATCAAAAGAATACTACAAATATTCTCTTCTTCTCAATATTTCAGGCATAAGAAAAACAATATCCAAAAGTTATGCATAAAATAAGTTAATGGGAAAATTTCACCTTGAAAGATACTTTGATGTTTAATTGTTGGATAGTAGTGAAAATGTTCAAAAAATGAAACAAAAATATGAAATTTCTGAAAATTCTATGACAATGAGATGCAACCAATGAAATTTTTAAAAAAAATCTTTTTGAATATTTGGAGATGCACTCATGAGAAAGCGTTCTTAGTACCTAAGTGTAGTCTAAATTAGATTTCTTTTTTGACCGATTGGTGGTTTTGTAGGTTTATTAGTAATTTTTACCAATCGGTAGTGTAATTTAGAGGCTTACTATTAGTAGTTGGTAATTGAGATTGGAATTCAGCCAAATTGTGATGTAGAAGGATTTAGCTTCCAATTGGTAGTATGTTGTTTGGCGGCTAGGTGTATAAGTTGGTGATTTTCCAATTGTTTAGTTCAGTTTTCCAATGCAGTATCGTAGGAGCTCCTTCCTTAAGCGGAAGTAAAACAATTGTTTTTGCAATTTGGTTGTTGATGAATAGATGAGTTTATTTGCAATTGTGAGTTTTTGTGTCGATGTTTGTTTATACTTGTGTGTGTACAATTTTGTTTGATTTAATTAATTGGAGATGAATTATGAACTGTGGAGGAATCACCGATTGGAGAGATCATGTGTAGAAGCCAATTGTAATAATTAGAATGAGGAAGGACTCATTGGAATCATTATTGTAAGAATTTGTTTGTTAATAAATGTATATTTGATTGAAGTGGAATTACTATGATTGTGGAATTGGAATTGAGAGAATTAAATGAGTAATTGGAATGTGAGTAATTGCCAAGTAAAAATCGATTGGAAAAATTGTTGTGGAGAATTGTGTAATTTTGTGAGTGTATATGATGTGATGTTGATTAAAAAGAATGGACTGGAGCCAATTGGATGTTGAGAGAATGTGAGAAGTTAAATATGGAAATGATTGGATAACTTTGAGTGTAGCAATTGTAGTATATTTAATGTGAAATGAAGCAATGGAGAATTTGTAACGCACAATCTGAGAGTAGAAATAAATTAAATAAAAATGTTAGGTTGATTGAAAAGATTTTGGAGAAATAAAGCACACATTGTTTGAGTAGTCAATTGGAAAAGATTTATTGGGAGCATATGCTATAAAGACAGAGGAGACAATTGGAATTAAGGAAAATTGAGGAAAAATTGGAGGAAGATTATTTGGATAAAAGTTTATAAAGATTCCACACTAGAAACTGTGATAAGTATATTCAAAACTTAGTCTATTGATGTGATGGGATTGAATGTTTATGTCAAAATCATGCGATTGATGCTCTTAGGGAGTAAATAGTAAAACCTATTGAAATAGTTTACCTCCCAAAATTCAAACTCATTTTTATAAGGATTTATTTTAATAGTTTAAAGAAATAAAAACCTACTCACACTAAACATGATCCTTCTACAAATACTTAGATGTAATCCTAGTAGAAGAACCCTCTCTCTAATTTCCAAGTGATATTCATTGTTTGGATACTCTACAACAACAAATACCATCAAAACTATAAACCTCTATAAAATAAAAATTTAACTTTTAAGTAGTCTATAATTTTTTTAATTTAAAAAACATATAAAATACATGTACTTATATACTTGAGATTGTATAACATTGACTCTCTATATTAATTTTAAATACATTCACTCCATGCCCCCCAAATTATACTTGCATTTAAGTTGGTTGCATATCAAATTACACATAATAGTTAAAAAATTTCCTACTTTCACCCCAAAAATACTACAATGGTGAGTAATAAAAGGACAACAATAATAAAAGTAGAATTGGGATTCATTTATGGTAATGTAGAGGTAGTCAATGTACGGGGAGTACCGGCATTTAGTTATGAGCTAGCCGAAATTTTTTGAAGTTTTCCGAATGACATAGAAATGTTTAGGATGAGGTTCCGAAGGAAAAAAAATATTCTAGGAAATGGGACCGGGTAGAAAAATGAAATTTTGGCATTTTGGTAGGCCACTATAAGAGTGTGTAGGAAAATTTCCGATGGAAAAGCTTTTTTCCCGGCGGGTAGCCGACTGGGCACACACATTCTAGGAAATTTCAGTTAGTGTGTACAATTTTTTTTTTGTAATAGTGTTAATGTATTAAGTTAGTACTAACTACTAAATAAATATACTTTGTTTGTAGCATCTTACTTAATGCCACAACTGAGACAGTGAGGCACTGAGGCTTACCTGTCCATCAGGTCACCCACCTGGCAACCCGCAAGGCCGCAACCATTACATCTGAAATGTAACCGTTTGAAAAAAGGGCCACCCAGCCACCCAGGAAACTGTCCGCCGTCGATGGCCTGTGGGCGGCTCATCGCAACCATACAAGTCACTTTCATGGGATTGATGGGAGAGCGGACTGCGGAGTGACGGGCTGATGGAGTGACGGCTCATGGGATTTTTGCGGGCGAGTTGGAAACTTGGAATTCTGAAGTTCAGGCCTTAGGATATCGGCTATCGGTCATTCGTTTGAGTGTATTGTGCATTTGTGCACAACTATTTGCGAGTTTCTGCTTTTGCAATTTGCATGCGCCTTAGGTTTACTAACTTTACTCCCTACGTGAGCATTTCTAATGCGGCCTTCGGGTTTTCAACATGATTCTGGTGTCTGCGAGTTGGCATTCTGAAGTTTGCGAAATTGGTTTCCTCTGAGTTCTATACCTCTGTGCACGCCTCGGTTTCGAATTTCTGGAGAGGGATTGTGGGAGCAACTGTGGCATTTTACGCCACTAGATCTCTTAGTCCTGGCGCTGTGCATGTAGCGGATTGGCGACGTGCTTCTTCAATCAACAAGCTCTGTATTTTGGCTCGATCGGCGTGGCGGAGTGTTGTTGTTGTGGGACGTGGTGGAACCATGGCGAAAAGGCAGAGGTCAATTCGTGACCACTACTACGCGAAGTCCTGCGAGATCGATGTGGTAGACCTCAGCTCCGGTAGCAACAATTCCAAATCGGTTGAGTCCTCTTCTTCTGGTATGGATCCCCCCCTTCTACAGCAGAAATTGCACGATGTTTGTGGAAAGAAACGTGGGTTGTTCAGTTTCCGTGGTTGGAGTTCTGTGCTTCTTTGGGCAAAATCTTTTGCAAGGTTTGCAAGGAAAAAGGGGGCCGCTCTATCTATACCAAAGAGGGCTTCAGAAACTTGAAAGTGAATGCCTTTCTCGATCATGCTCGATCCAATGAGCATAGGCGGCTTTCTTGGGCTTCTAGCATTGGTGAGAAGACGATGGAGAAGGCAATTCATAGTACCCAACGTACTTGTGACGAAGCTTTACGGACTCTTCTGCAAGCTGCGTTTTTCATAGGGAAGGAGTGTCTCCCTTTCGCTAAATTTCCTGCATTGTGCAAGTTGTTGTTGGCGGTAAATGCTCCTATTACAGCTACTATGTATCAGGACGACAAAGCTTGCAGTGACTTCCTATTGTGTATTTCTGTAGTCATTCAAAAGAAAATAATTTGCAGGGTCTGCAATTCTCCTTTTTTTGGTATCATGGTCGATGAATCCACTGATATAAGTGTCACCGGACACCTTGTAGTGTTCGCCACCATTGTGGAGGAGGGATTGCCCGTCACTGTTTTTATGGGTTTGCTACACATCGAAGGTGGCAAAAAAGACGCCGCTGTGATTTTTGATACCATCTTGTCTCACTTGCGGAAGTGGAACCTGGACTTGCGGAAGTTTGTTGCATTCAGGAGTGACGGAGCGAGTACCATGGTTGGTTCTCAGACGGGTGTAGCAACAAGGCTTCGTACTCAGGTGAACCCATTCTTACTTTCCTGCCATTACGTTGCTCACCGCACCAATTTGGCAGCGTTGGATGCCGCAAAAGCGCCTAAGTGCAAGGCAATTTCAGGTGAGATGGACTCAATTTTGAATTCAGTTGCCTCTTTTTTTAACAAGTCCAGCAAGAGGAAACATTGTCTCACAGCTTTGCAGTTTGCAGAATGAATTCAGTGATGCTAAGAAATCTATGAAGTGGTATCACAAGATACGCTGGCTGAGCAGATGGCAAGCAGTCACTGCTCTTTGTGATTCCTTGGAATCAATGCTGGTATTCTTCCGAGATGCAGAAGGTAAGGATGTAGGTATGGCTCATTCCATTTTGCAGAAGTTAGGGCAATTTAAATTCATTTACATCTTGCATTTTTTGGCTGATATACTGCACTCGTTGGCCATGTTGTCCAAAATTTTCCAAATCAAGTTTGTTGATGTCACAACAATTGGTAGTATAGTCCACAATGAGATTGCACAAATTCGTATGATGTTTATTGTGGAAACTTGTGACCTGAATGCATCCACCTTCAATGAGGACACAGGTTTTCATATCTTACCTGATTACGGTCCTCACGGGGGCCACCTGCGACGTCTGCAGTCTAAGGTAAGAGGTAAGTTCTTCCATAGCTTTGAAATGGAGAGGTCTAGGTTGGGTACAGATTTAGAAGATGCTTTGGCTTTTCAAAAATCCTTTGCTGAGGCTGTGTGTACTGGGTTGGATGCACGGTTTAGAGATAACGACCTCATTTCTTGTTTCAAAATTTTAAACCCTTCCAACATGCCTTCCAAGCAAGTGGGTTTGCAAAATTGGTGCTTGACTGAATTAGAATCTCTGCTGGCCCATTACGGGGTGGACCGCTCTCATGGGGGGTTTTCTCTCCCTCCCCTTTTGAATGTCACAACATGCAAACGGGAATTCTTGGCATTTAAGTTGCAATGTACTACAGAATGGGGGGACAAAAATTTTAGGGACTTGTGGGGTATGATCACATAGAATCATGCTTTGCAAACCTGCTATCCTAACCTCCTTATTCTTGCAGAGTTGGCTCGTGTGCAATGTGTTTCTACAGCAACATGTGAGCGTGCTTTTAGTGTGCAAAATCTAATTAAAACATGGATTAGGAACAGGTTGGGCAGTGCAAATTTGGAGGCCATGTTGCGAATTGCATTAGAGGGACCAGATGAGGGGGTAGATGATGTTCTTTGTGATGCTAGCCTTCTTTGGAAGAATGATAGCAAGTATAGGTTCTTGTATGCTAATCTTTCTTCATATTTGTATGTTCCAAGTGGACCTAGTGCAAGTATGGCATCTTGCTCATCTGGGGCACTTGAAAATTCTGGTAGTGGTACAAATTTGTCTTGATTTATAATACTAACCATACTAACCAACCTCCGGAAAATGCTTGGACCCTTTTTTGGATCCTTGCATTTTCCGAAGGCTACATCCTTGGCCCTAGGATGGTAGGGGCTTGGCTAGGTTCAATTCCTACCAAGGATATTTAAACCCAAAAAGATTGGAAAACTAAAAAATCACCCAAAAAAATTGAGGAACTAAAGAATGATCCAAAAACATTGAGAAACTAAAGAATGCCCTCCAAAATGGGCAAAAACATAAAACCGGACCCATTTTTCAAAATTAGGAAAACTGACCAATTGGAAAAAAAAAATCTGGATAATTGACTAATTGTACCAGCCAATGAAAGGATTTCAACCGATTAAAATTTCAGTGTTTGGGTTAGGTTCCAAGTGAAATTTGAAAATTCCGACCCACCCTGTACAAGTTGGGAAATGCTCCGATTTCTGTACAGAACTTCCCGAACCCTGGAGGTAGTGACTTCAAAAAGTGATGATGTTTAACTAATTCCTTTCACTTTGACTCTTACTTGCATGAACAATATTTTGATACTATGGCTTTTTTTTTTTTTAAGTTTTCCTTGCTCATATGGATTTTGGATTCACCTAGATTGTAGTCATAGCCTCTCAAGCAATTGGGACGCCCCTTTGTATCCGGGTTCCCCTTTGCTAGCATAATCGCAATCCATCTAGAAGGCGAGCAAAACGTCTAAAACAAATGAGATGTTTCTTGTAATGAAATTGGTGGTAGTTGATTGCAACACTGCACTTAAGCGCTTGCAGCAGATGGATACCCAAGCAAGCATTCCACCTTCAATTTTTGCATTTTACAGCCAATTGATGCTCACATGGCACACACACAGCTCTTGAAAAAAGGAATCGATGTGTTGCTGGAGAGGGAGAGCAAAGCAGGACGATCAATAGACCTGCATATTAATTTGAAACAGATAGATGCCTAATCGACTTAAGCTACATGACTTGAACTGCGAAGACTGAGTACTTACATTCGAGGGTTCTTCCAATTTCTTCTGATTTACAATCTCCATCCAGCTCTTGCGTGCATACACACTGCACAATGAGCGAGGTCGTCTCAAAAGAGAGAAAAACGCTCCAAGTTAAGTTAGAGAACTAATCCCTTCAACGCAACGTACCGATCCAGATTCTCACGAGTATTGATGAGCTTTAATTGCAACATTACCAGCATTAATCTCCTCTGCCATAGTCCTCGATTAAAAAAAAAAAAGACTCCTTCAGACGTAGCTGTAAACGCAGCGACCGACCAACTCTTCCAGCAGACAACATGCGCACGAAGTGAAATGCAGAAAACAAAACCGTCTCTGACACGAACACATGACAAATGCTCGGTAACCGTTCACCCGCCCCCATAACGAATTCTCGTGCGACCTCCAAATTCAAACCTCAAACCTCTAACCTCGAGTCTTGTCGACTAGACTCTGGATTTCTGGAACAGTTAAACGTCCTGCACTCCTGGCTGTGATTCCCTGCATTAAAGGAAATGAGCTAATCGAAAGAATTCACCAGCAAGGCAGCGACATGGTCTAACCCCAGGTCAACAAAAACGCAACGTCAATGTACGAGACCATCTGACAGAGAAGTCTCGAGGTGTGTGGGCCAGCGCACGTCCTGACATGTTACTCGTGCGCACCCTGTCACGCAGTCCTGCACTCCTGTGAATTAGACGTGCCGCAAGCGAAGCCGAGAATCGGCAAACCCATGGACGGTGATGGAAGTCCAAACCCTAAAACGTGCACCAAACCCTAAATGATCGTTTCCATTGGAACCCAAAGGAAGGGCCTCCGTCATTTCGAAATTGGTTTAAGTAAGGTAGAAGCACTAGTAGTTGATCATTTAAGCAATTTTGGAGCAAGTATAAGGTAGTGAAATTTTTTTTCATGTAGGAAGACAAGAAATATGGTGATCGCAAAACTTTCAGAATTTTATTTTCAAAAATTAAAATTACTGTGAATTTTGGAAGCCAAAAAATGCACTTGTCCAATAATCAATGTTTAGAATCTTCCAATTTCAATCATTCCACAACTACTTTGCACTCACTACTTCCTACTATTTTGCTCACTATTTTGGGATTTGTGTCATAACCTCATTAGTTTCAACCTTGAAAAAGACCCAAAAAAACACATTCCAAACTTGAGTTCCAGCCTAAGGTTGGAAATAGTGCACCCTACAAGTGGATATTGGGCGTAGTTGACAACTGATGCTTTTATCGTAATTGATTGATACGTATTGAGGTTATTTGTTGTAATTAGAGTTTCTTATCCAATTACTTGATTTTGCCCCATATAATTGGGCATTACATTTTTCACCTGTTTGTTAAATTTCTTCATCTAGTTTCTTCATCCATTGGATAATTTCCTTCTTGTGGATTATACCGAGTAATGCCCTCTTGTGTTGGGCATTCCACAATAAAAGGGCCATCCTTCTTAAGATCTAGCCTCCTCATCAAACCCTTCATCACAAAACGCCCTTGCAATCAAGCATTATCTTATGGATTCTTGTGCATATTTGCTTCTTTTTTTTTGTACAAATATAATATTCACCTCAATTTCATCAAATTGGTTACAAAGAAAGGCAACCTAATATACATTCAAGCATTGTTTGAGATGAATGTAAAGGTATTCAAACAAAACATCAGCATGAAGCAATCAAGTTAATATCTAATATATGGATGTTGGAATGCTTAGGAGTTAATCCTTTAACCCTGCTATACTTTAAGTTTAGAACACCAATGGACATAGAATGTCCATTTGACGAATGAAAATAGAGTTTGGTGACAAAGAAATGACTAGTGGAAGTGTTTTGGATCCACAGTTGGCACGTAAAAAAGATTCCAACCCTTTTCAATATGCATTATTTGGACACGAGATAAGGTGATGGATACTGAAAGAAGTTTTCCAAGCACTTCAACGTGCATTATTTGGAGACAAGAAATAATGATGGATGGTGAAAGATGGTTCCAAAGCACGTTGGCAAATATTATTAGAACACTGTTAGAATAAGTCAAGAAATTTCAATATCAATTGTTTGTAGATGGATGGTGAAAGATGGTTCCAAAGCACGTTGGCAAACATTATTTGAACACTATCAAAATAAGTCAAGAAATTTCAATGTCAATTGTTTGTCAATGGATGGTGAAAGATGGTTCCAAAGCACATTGGCAAACATTATTTGAGCACTGTCAAAATAAGTTAAGAAATTTCAATATCACCTGTTTGTAGCTGTATCTAAAATTAACACTATGATCTTCTAGGGTTTCATGTTTAGATATCGAGTAAATTTTGTATCATCAATATCTATGAATTAGTATTGTTTATTGGTTCAAATGTGTATATCCAATTTTAAGTAGTAATGATTGTAGGTGTACATTCCTTGTATATGAAAAAAAGATTAAAAAATCACCATTCTCACAAAGCAATCCAATGCTATACAATAGGACCTCTTTACTTGCTGGTGGGACATCCACATTGTAGCTCTAAGATCTAAGATTATTTACAACTCTGTTGGCCCAAAATTTATTTGCTATGCACAATAGCAATTGAGTACAAAGAGAGTCGCTTTCAAAGCATCAAATCTACCACTTTTTACACAAAAATCTAATAAAGTAGGAATTTTTATTTGAATGTAGAATATTCCTTTGGAAATTGCAACAAACTATAGTATACATATTAGTAATATTTTGATTTTTTACAAGGTTCATTTTCAAATAAATTGTTAGTACTTAATTACATATTTTAGTACTCATGATTTTTTGTTACTATAGTTGTAGTTTAAACTTGGTAATAAAATTTAAAAAAATAGATTCAACAATTTTGAAAGAACAATAATTTTAAAAAATATTGTGGAAGAATTTTTTTTGCAAAACCTTCATAATTTTTAGTATCTACCTTATGCACAAAGGTGAGAGAGAAACTAATAGACACTAGTAGAAAACAACATTTGAATCAATTCATTTTGTTGATGCAATAGCTTAATTTAGATATTATTTTCTTCTAATGAAAAATGTGTTGATGTTGTCATTTACTTATAGAAGTGAAAATATTATTAATAGCCTAAATTAAATTCCTATGTTATTTTGTATTTAGGAATATTTTTATAAGATTGTGAACTACCAAATTGGTTCACCTTTAAAAAAAGATAAAAATATTAACATGTAAAGGACTAGCATGTGTTTTTTTGGTTCTATAGAAATTTTGGGCAAGTACATGTGACTAGAGATTTGCATATTTAAGGCTGAAATTTTAATAGAAGGTGGGGGCAAGAATATCTTTCAAACGCACCAAATTTCATGACATTTGGAAATGTGAGTCAAAAGTTATGGCCAAATATGTTACTTTTTTCACCATCCAGGCAGATTAGAAAAAATCACTTTTTTTAAAACAGAAATTTGAAATTGGTTTTCTAGAGTTATGTATACATGGAAAGCTTTGAATCGTTCTATTTTGATCAATGAGATGAAAGTTATGAGTAGTTTTTGTTTGCGGGCAATTATGGATTCTCTACTCTAAAATAAACTTTGAAGTCCTTTATCTTACTCAATTTTCAATATTTTTTGAAAAAATTAAAATCATAGGATGTAAATTGTTTATAACAACATTTCAACCATTGAGATTGGCATATTTCAATTCCATAATTAAATCCTTAACAATTTGATATTTTGAATCATTCTCTACTACTATCTAATTACTATTTTTTTTCTATATGTTGTACAATTCCAAATGATCTAAAATTTTTTTAGCATGTAACCAGCTTGTTTAGGAAAAATGATCCAAGGAGTAACCACCATTCTGGACATTTTTTCATAGGAAAGTGAGCTTGTGAAGTGCAGCTGCCCTGTTTTTATAGGGCTAAACAAATGATTTCAATGCATTTGAATACTTATATCTTGCAATCCACAAGGTGGAAATTTTTGAAATTTTTACCTTGTGTTCTCAAGTCAGCATACTACAAGATCCTATGGTTACATGTGTTAAAAAATTTGCAAAAATTTGGTACTTGTACTAGAAATGGCAGTTTTGGAGCGTTTTCGGTGAAAACATAGTGAAGGAACTTTAGGGGTTAATATTAAATGTGAATTTACAAGTCTGAAAGTGTTAGTTCTCCAAATTAAACTAGCTACAACCACTAATTAAGGAGTTTTTTTGTATATAGTCATAGGAATACAAAGAGATTAGGGTGAAAATCTAGAATCTATAATTATGAGAAAATTAAGGAAATTTTTTAAGAAAGAAATAGGGTTTAAAACTAAAAAATGTTAAGTAAGATTTGGTAGGATAATCAAATTAGACTAATGGTAAATGATGATAAAATAAAAACCAAAATATTTTTAATTAAAAAAATAAAAGTAGAAATAAGTAGGAAACCAAGAAGATAACAAACATAAAAAAACCAAATCCAAAATGAAAACAACACATTATGGGGCTCAAATATGGGTAGGAGATGAGATTATGATCAAATTGCAAATCCAAAAAATATAAATTATAAAAATACCAAAGTAAATTAACAACCAAAAGAATAGTAGTAGAAAATGAAACTAAAAGTAAATTAAAAACCAAAAGAAATAATAAATGAGAAAAAAATTACTAAAATTTAAACTACTATTAGAATAGTAGAATAGTAAAGGAAGCACTAAAATAATGATAAAACACTCAAATAGAAATTTTATAATTATTTAGGAGAATTTACACTAAAATAGCACAATTTTGTACTAAATAAAGATAGTTCTACTAGAACAATGGATATACAATAATTTAGTGCACTTTGCACTATTTTAGAGGGCTAAAAGTAAATTAAAGTAGGATGAAAGTAATTGAAAAAATCAATTGTTAGAGAATTTCATATGTACAAAATTAGGGTTTGGAGCTTTCACGCTTCCAACTTGTCTACGTTTGTGTATTTTGGGGTAGTGTGCTTGAAAATTGTAGTAAAAAATGAAAGAAAAATGCTAAGAAGATACTTGCAATGGACTAAGGTTAAAATTAGACAATTTGTCGAGTAGGTTCACTTGTTTGTGAGAGCAATTGGATAAAAAAATGTAGGGTTTGGAGGTCAGATGAAGGTCTAACTTGAGAGTGATGGAAGAAATTTAGGATTTGGAGGAGAGATTGGGATAGGAGGTCAATTATTACCTCCAAAATAAACTACCAACTTCGGTAAGCAATTGTAGGAGAATGGTGAAGCCAAATGATCTAAAATTTTGAAAAGATATAGAGATGTGAAGGTTAATTTTCTAACAAGATAAATCTTGATTAGTTTAGAAAAAGGAAATTAGACCAAGACGGGGTGACCTATTTGGTGCAAGGAAGTTAGCTGCCTATGGCAATGACTAGTTCTTTTGTTCCTTGCTTCCAATTTTTTTCATTCTTGTTGATGCTATTTTTAATGTAATGATAATTTCAAAATATTTGTGCCTTGTAATGGTTGAGTGCATGTCACAAAGGTTATGCATTGAATTTTCTCTATAAAATTCAAAGGTATAACAAATGCATGAATGTTGAATATAAATTTTCAAGGTATTAGGGCAAGCATGGAAGTGATGCTCAAATTGAACTTAATTTAAGTTGGCTAAATTGGGTGGAAAAATCAATCACCTCCTTGTATTGGATTTAGTAAACCAAGTGGGAAATGCAAATTAGGAAGTCATGCATGTGAAAAATGGAGTGCTTGACATGTTTTTATTTTGTAATTCTCTTTTAGAATTCTATTTGGATGCATTGGGTGCTCTAATGGCCAATTTGGGGGAAATTTTGGTCTAGATGGTTGTCTTAACCTCCTAGAACACATTTTAAAATGACTATTGGATATTATGATATTGCCTCTATTTTACTTAAAGACAATTAATAAAAAATTAACCATTCTTGGAGTTCATTGCTTGGAAGACATTTGGATTAGAGGTTGCGTATAATCTCCAGCACCCAACTCTAGGATAATTTTTTTCTATAACCCCCTCTTGTGTTGGGTATTCCACAATAAAAGGGCCATCCTTGTTGGAATCTGCTCTCATCATCAAACCCTTTATCAGAGAATGCCCTCACAATCAAGTATTATCCTAAACCTAACCTCTTTCACTCAAAATCCACTTTTGGATTCTTGTGCATATTTGCTTATTTTTTTGTACAAATATAATATTCACCTCAATTTCATCAAATTGGTTACAAAGAAAGGCAACCTAATATACATTCAAGCATTGTTTGAGATGAATGTAAAGGTATTCAAACAAAACATCAGCATGAAGCAATCAAGTTAATATCTAATATATGGATGTTGGAATGCTTAGGAGTTAATCCTTTAACCCTGCTATACTTTAAGTTTAGAACACCAATGGACATAGAATGTCCATTTGACGAATGAAAATAGAGTTTGGTGACAAAGAAATGACTAGTGGAAGTGTTTTGGATCCACAGTTGGCACGTAAAAAAGATTCCAACCCTTTTCAATATGCATTATTTGGACACGAGATAAGGTGATGGATACTGAAAGAAGTTTTCCAAGCACTTCAACGTGCATTATTTGGAGACAAGAAATAATGATGGATGGTAAAAGATGGTTCCAAAGCACGTTGCAAACATTATTTGAGCACCGTTAGAATAAGTTACAATATCAGTTGTTTGTAGCTGTACCAAAAATTGGCAATGGGATCTTTTAGGCTTTCACTTCATCGTGCATTATTTGGAGACAAGAAACAATGATGGATGGTGAAAGATGGTTCCAAAGCACGTTGGCAAGCATTATTTGAGCACCGTTAGAATAAGTTACAATATCACTTGTTTGTAAAATTGACACTGGGATCTTCTAGGCTTTCACTTCATTGTGCATTATTTGGAGACAAGAAATAATGATGGATGGTGAAAGATGGTTTCAAAACACATAGGTAGACATTATTTGAGCACTGTCAGAATAAGTTAAGAAATTTCATTATCAATTGTTTGTCAATGGATGGTGAAAGATGGTTCGAAAGCACGTTGGTGGACATTATTTGAGCACCGTCAGAGTAAGTTAAGAAATTTCAATATCAATTGTTTGTAGCTGTATCAAAAATTGACACTGGAATCTTCTAGGCTTTCATATTCAAATATTGCGTAAACTTTGTATCATCAATATCTATGAATTAGTATTGTTTATTGGTCCAAATGTGCATATCTAATTATAAATAGCAATGATTGTAGGTGCACATTCCTTGTATATGAAAAAAGATTAAAAAATCACCATTCTCACAAAGCAATCCAATGCTACACAATAGGACCTCTTTACTTGTTGGTGGGACATCCACATTGTAGCTCTAAGATTATTTACAACTTTGTTGGCCCAAAATTTGTTTACTATGCACAATAGCAATTGAATACAAGGAGAGTTGCTTTCAAAACATCAAATCTACCACTTGTATACAAAAATCAAAGCTTGTTGACTAAATCAATAAGAATTTGGTTATGGACTTGAAAAATGCCAATGCCAACAATTGTAATGTTGCACTAACTAATCTACATTCTAGGATTTTATTTTTTTGAGAAATATTGAAAATTGAGTTAAATAAAGGACTTCAAGTTTATTTTAAAGTAAAGAATTCATATTTTGTCCGCAAACTAAAACTCCTCATAACTTTCATTTCATTAATCTCTCTCTATGTATATAAAGAAGAAAAAGAATTAACCATTGACAACTTACACCAAACAAATTCCTCATAAATTTGACAATGTTCATCAACAAGTTTTTCAATGTTTCTAAATGGATGAATAATGATATTACAAGTATAAATGTTATTTAAAAATAGCACCCAACAAAAAAGGATTAGTTGTGAGAGAAATAAAACAACCTCCACTACAAAAGAGGATTGAAATTGAAACTTGTTTTCTCGCTTTAAATACTTATTCCTTGTAATTTATACAACTAAAAGTTCCAGAAATTCTTTTAAACATTTTTATACTAGTCTAGTTCAAGATCCAACAATTGAATATGCAAAAAAAAATGTTTAAACTTTTTGTTGTTTGCATTGACAATGTTAACTTGATTGGTTTTTGATTGAAAAAAATGAACTTAGAACTTAAGGGATTAAAGATCATGTGTTCAAAATTTGAACAAGGGATGAATGCAATCATGTTTCAAACATAGAGAATCTTGCCTATCTTATACATCTAAATGTTTTTTTGTATTAGTACTATTAATAGCATTTTTGCAATGTAGATTTTAAAAACTATTCTTTGTAAGTTTTCTATGGTTTAAAAGTAACAAGTATATGTCACCACAAAAATTACTTTCATAGTTTAAAACTTGGTCCTTCAAAAACAACATGAATAGACAAGCAAAATACTACGTAATTATTTTTAATTAAAAATCACCATAATTTCAACTTGACATTAGAACTATAACAGAAAAAAATCATGAATATCACAAATATTAAATTTATAACAGTTATTTTAGAAAGAATATTCAATTATTGATTTAAAAATATATTTGATAAATATCAATCAATTTGATGATAGATTCAACAATATGGATGTGATTTATGGATCATGCTTTACAACTTTCACAAGAAAGTCATCATTAAATCATTCTTTTAAATTGCATTTTATAGTAAATTTTTACATACTTCAAAATCAAGGAATATCATTTGCTCTTTACAAAATAGCATCTAACATAGTAGGGGTGGAATCTTTTTGTTACTTCTCACCCCTTGTGGATTAAGGTAAGTACATCTAATTGCAACCACAAACTAATTGTATTACTATTTATATCCTTCATTTATTTAAAATCCTAAATATATGATATTCAATAGTAGAAATTTGGCTTGTGTAGACTAGGAAAATGACTATGAATAGATCTATTACACTGAAATGGTTATTTTGTATGGATGGATTATTAATTGGCATGAGAAATAGGATGCCCAATCTAACAATGTGACCATTGCACACCACAAATGTTACAATGCAACAACTCAACTATTGTTGAATAGTATGCCCTTGTGATAAATAGTTTAAACCATATAAATAATAATTTTGGTGTAATAGTCAAATTCATCATGTAGATCTTCTTGTTGGTCATTTCCCTAGTCTATGCATTCCAAATTTGTACTAATGAATTATTCTTTCTAGTCTCATGAGGAATAACACCTTTAGTCTTCACTTTTTACTTGAAGATGAAATGTAGATGTTGATGCAATTAGATCACCCACACCCAGGCATGCATGGCACAACCACAATAACTCTTGGTGGACCCTTGTGGAGATCCGTGCCCCACTATTACTCTTCCAACATAAACTTAAGTTGTGGGTTCTTAACCCCTAAAGTTTGTTGATTATGTTTCACTAAAAAACACTATAAATGAGTTATTTTGATGGTGAAAGCCCTTCCTAAAAGACAAATGAAATCTTGTTGCATCTTACCATATGATCTAGTGGTAGACTACTTTTTATATTGTAGTACAAAAATGGAAGGTCTTAACTATACAAATTGTGAGATTATAGTATTTGAAGTTGAAAAAAATTGTTTTGGAGGGCATCCAAATTTTGAGCAGCTCTGATTTAGGGACAAGTTAATTTTCAATTTTTTTCTTGAAATATTTTTTGCTTTCTTTTGTGATAAAGTTGGCCACATGTTTAAAAAATTCATAACATTTCAAATTGGAAAACATGTACCAAATTTTTTGAGAAAGGAACTAGCTTGAAGAAAAATCTGATGTAAAGTCCTTTTCTCAAAAATCTATGGCTTGCACACACAATAATTTCTTCAAAATGTGAACGATGAAGTTCTAAGTTTCAATTAGTTGTAGAGGAGCACAAAAGAAGTTGCCTAAAATATCAAGCTTTGGCAAACTTGATCAATCTATGTCTAAGATAGAGTAAAGGGTAGTTGAGCATATTAGACCTGGCATTTAAGGAGGCTAGGTTAGGTTAGCTTAATCATCATGAACCGTTGACATTAGATCAAGTTCTCCTTGTTTTTGAAAATGTTCTCCCTTTCCTTCAATGTTGAAGATGTTTATTACTTTATAAAATATAATCTTAGAGTATTCGGCATTAAAATTCAATGAAACCAAAATATTTGGCAACTATCTCATGTAGCTTTTAAAGCCATTTATTATATGTATATAGAAGTGAAAAGAGAAATTCTTTATACAAGTGGGGTGGTAGGAGGTAAAAAAAACCCATGTGAGATATGTAAATTAGAATTACTAGGAGCTCAATTGCTTATAGTTAAGTAAAAAGTAGGATTAGTATTCAAATTAAAATTTCAAGTCTCATTTTGGCATAGTAGAATAATTGTTTCCAAAAAATTATGGACTAAATTTTTTTGGAAAATTGAATTAACTTTCATCTCCATAAATCCTTTTGAAATTACAAGTCTCCAACCAAAAGCTATAGACAAATTTCAGAGAAGGGTTGGAAGAGACATTTCTTTAACATTTTCAAACATCTTCTTTGAATTTATCCATAATGTTTTTGGGAGGCTCAAAATTGCAAATGGATGTTTGAAAATGAATGCTTTTCATGATTTTCCAACATTTTTTAGTTCAAATGTTTTTGGAAAATATTATTCTACTATACTAAAATGAGATATGAAATCTACTTTGCACACAAATCCTATATTTTGACAATGAGTGGTTAAGCTTTCCTCTTCAAATTATCCCATACCCTTTGAGGAATCATGATGAACAATGGATTTCATTATAAAAATGACCTCTCCATCCTTCATTTCTAAGAATGTTGGTGGAGCAATCCTTCATTAGTCATCTAAACTTTTCTTGATGGTAGATGGTCAAATGACAAATTGGTATTTGACTCATTGAATTGTTTGGGCATTTCAATTTTCTAAGTTTAAATGTAGTAGTCAAGAATAACTGCCCTATTAGGCCAAGGGAAACTATAGAGTAACCTTTCCTTGTCACCACCTCTTTGTGCACTTTGATGAATTTACAAAAATGTCAAAAAAATGCTTCAATCTAAACTTAGGGTGAGAGGTTGTCCAGGGCCTTGTCCAAGCTCCTTTGGACATTGCAATGCAAACTTTAGTCTAGTGTAAATAACCTTGGCCGTGTTGCCTCCCTCCTCAAAAATGCCATTTTCTCCTACAACCCCTCATAGGCACATCCAATTGAATTGTTTTTGGATAGAATGGCAAGGTACTCCTTGACCCTACATCCAAAAAAGAATTTCAAAAAATATAGTAAATATTACATTTTGTAGTGAGTCGTCAAAAATTGATCCAAGGGAGATTACTTAAAGTGTTCATTAGAAACTACGTGTATTAAGATTTTAGACCCTATATATTATATACTAAAATTTAAACTAAAAAAATATGAACAAATTTTCCTACTTTGAAAGTTTATGTTTTGAATTTTTTATATTTTTATTTGTTAATTATAATTGGTTACAAAATTTCAAAGTAAATATATACATTATAGAGTTGACAATAACTTTCACAACCCTATGTTATATAAGAAAAAAATTGTCTAAAAAATGAACAAAAAATTACTAAAAATAATACTTTATTGAAAGTTCAATTTTCTTGAATAAAAATGAAATGGTCATCTAAATGTATTCTCTATAAATATTTGAGTTGGGAAACATACCATTTCAATTCATTTTTCAACCTATTCTAAATTTAATTGTCAAACTTGGTTTGAAGATGTAAACTCACATGCATATTGATGTTAAAGATTGCAATGTTGGTCATAGTGGCCCAAAACAACAACAATAGTTGCTATGTGGCTTGAAAATCAACAAAAACAACAACAAAAGTAGGGGTCACGAAAACAACATTATTGACCAATGAGGGCCTTTATAGCATGGAGCAACTGGGAATTTTTTTTCCACCCATGACCCTTTATAGGCCCTCTACAACAAAGTAATGCATTGTAATGATGCGATAAATTGTAATTAACATGCAAATCCATGAAACAATGATAACCACATGATAAATGTTGACAAAATGTAGGGTCTCAACTTTGTGATGTTTTTGGTGTTGTTTTCAACTCTTCTGCAAGCTCCACACAATTGCATACTTGTCTTATTTTCGAATACAACCCCATTTAAATTTCCATCTAAACCCAACTCTACACAATTGAAATGCAAGATGTTGGAGGGGAAATTAGAGCTCTGACCCCAACAGAAAGCGCTTAGAGGGTTCAAATTAAGAATTCTAGTCGCTCTATGGAAGCGCACCCTTAAGTACATTTACTTTATATTCCCCTCTTCGTGTGAATTAATTTTGAATATGAAAATATTTGTCTTCACACATGTTCTATTTTAAACTCTTGGTAACCCCACAAGGTTAAGGTAGTCCGCTCTGTAACCGCCTACCTCTGCCCCTATTATTAGCTAGAGAATGAAAATGTGGTGATCCTTAAGTGAATCACTTCAGCCATTTTTTAATTGCAAGAGCCAATCATTGTCTTTGATTTCCACACATCTCTTTACAAGTTGACAGATTTTGGGAGACCTATGTTCACAAATAGGTGCCTATGCCCCAAATCTTTAAAAATTTATAAGTAATTCAAAAATGCTTGAAAAAAATACAAAACCTCTTGTGTTAAGCTCCACATCTACTTTTATTTCATTAAAAAATGATCTAAAAATATTTCTGTCCATGGAAACCTATGACAAATGAAAAAGGCGGAACAGCCCTTAAATGGTCGCTTGCTTTGGCAGCAGACTTCCTTAACGATTTTTGCTCCTTCTCTTCGCCCCTTGACCCTTGGAGTGGCGTGTATGTCGCTCAAAAGCCAGGGCCGCACGAGCTGTCTGCACCCCAACCCGCAACGGAGAAGAAGACAGGCAATGCAAAACAGAGCTCCTCCGTCGCACCCACGTAGATCTGCAGCAGCAGCAGTTGCAGTGCAGACCCCATTCAAGCTCATCGAAGTGGACAGCCCCAGCTTCAGCAGCGTGGACGTCAACAGCCCTCCACATCCCATCGCTCTCTGTCGCGGCCTGCATTCAAGCCGTCATCCTCGGCCACGCTGGGGCGGCAATTCCGAGAAGGCCACTCCGACCGCATTACTGTCGCTCAGTATGGCTGCCCATCGCCTTGCTCCGTCCTGGTAGAGTGAACCGGGGGTTTGAGCTACCAATCAGGTAGGAATTCCGCAAATTTAAACAAACACTGTAGGAATGATCCAATTGTGTTCAACTGTGTGGAGTAATTAACTTGTTTGAGCGACAGGAATTACTGTCAGTTATTAGGGTTAGCCATCGCTCGGTGAAATTGTGTTTGCTGACTATGGGCATGCACTAATGGACCTAGGAATATCGCAAATGAAACAATTGGATTGAGATTCGGTGAGTTTTGTTGGCTGTGGAGTGATTCACTTGTTGTTGAGTGGCAGGAAGTACTGTCAGATATTTTAGGGTTAGCCGTTGCTTGGTAAATTGTGTTTCATGCTGACCGTGAGAATTCTCTCTAATCACCTAGGAATTACGTAAATGAAAACAATGGAATGATTCAGGTGTGTCCCATGGAGTGAAATTCGATGAGCTTTGTTGTGAGTAGACGAACCAACTTGTTTGAGTGGCATAAATTACTGCAAGTTATTAGGGTTAGCCATCGCTCGGTAAATTGTGTATTGCAGACGGTGAGCATGCACTAATCGCTTTAGTAGAACGCAAATGAAAGCAATGGAATGATTCAATTTGTTTTTAATGGAGTGAAATTCGATGATCATTGTGTGGCATGAATTACTGACAGATTTTTAGGGTTCTCCATCGCTCGGTAAATTGTGTTTTTACGACATTGTAAATTTGGTTAGTCGTTGTCGGTGTTGTGCGGAGTCATTACCTTGTTTTGACTGGCATGAATTACTGACAGATATTAGGGTTCGCCATTGCTCGGTAAATTGTGTTTTGCAAACGGCAAACGTGCACTAATAAATCACACTTCAGCAGAACGCAAATGAAAGCACTGGAATGATTCAAATGTTTTTCATGGAGTGAGATTCGACGGTCATTGCATTGCGCATAGAGTCCGTACCTTGTCATGAATTTACTGACAGATATTAGGGTTCGCCATCGCTCGGCACAAATTGTGTTTTCGCCGACATTGATCACGCACTAAATTTTTTCCCCCCAGGATTCATTTACGCAAAGAAATGAAACCCCATCCCATCAAACGACAACAATAAGTTCAATGCAGTGCCCTCCGTCCCTCAGTCGATGATGATGACATTGCGTAACGTAATGACCTTCCTTGCGTGATTGTCCTCTCCCCTCCCCGCTTTTCCCCCAATTCTGTACCCTCCCCCCACCCCGCCCCACCCCACCCCCCTCCACCCCACCCCCCTCCCCTCCACGAGTAGTGAGCCCAGGTCGATTCGACTGGGAAACCACGCTGCCGTTGTCAGTTCTGCAGCTAGCTGGAGCATGCAAGCGAAGCCAGAGGCAGCTAAGCTTAGCCAGGCCAGGGCCCCTTTTCCCCACCCACATCATGATGACCGACTGGAGGTCGGAATTCCCCAAATGGACACAACTCACCCACCCTCCCCTCCGATCGAAAGTATTTAAAATATCTAGCTGTTAGCGCAGCAGGGGCAGGCTTGAGTGTGGTTCATCAACACGGTGCCAGAGGAGCCACCCCACCCCGGCCTGGCCTGGCCTGGCCTGCACAAGCCAAGCCACCCGGTAACTTAGTGCTGCAGCAACAGCAGCAAAGGCTCCGCATCGCATCCGAACGCATGCCCTCCCGCTGCCTCCCGCTGCCTGCTCGCCCTCCGTGGCTCCCGTCGTACATCCGTCACCAGGGCGAGGGAGGGAGATCATTGGCAAGCCTTGCCGGATTGTTTATAGAAATGGGCCGGCTAATTTCTCTCGAATTATTCTCTGGGCAAGGACAGATTTTGTGACGGAAGCTAAACTGGGAAACGGAATCGAATGTTGGACGAGGGGGAAATCAAGGCAATCACAGGAGCATCTGCACCACCAGGGATAGGCAATCTAACCAGAGGAACAAACCCACACCCACCGCATTACAGGTAGAAGTACCTGCTCGTTGGCCCTCATGCCATTGTTGAAATTTATTGATATTTATATTTTTTCCCCCACCCCACACACACAAATTAAGACACATGTGAGAAAGGACCAGAATGATTGAAACTATATTTTTTCGAGAAAGTATGGGTTCGTTATGAATTTTTGAAGCGTGCTGCCCAATTGGCACTATACAGACGACTAAGGTAGGAGGCTTGAAAAACGCTGATCTAGGGGGTGGTTTGCCTTTTTCATGTTTTCCTTCAATGGGAATATTTTTAGCTCAATTTTCAGACAAAGAAAAACAATTTTCAGGCAAAGAAAAATCAATTTTCAGACAAAGAAAAACAATTTTCAGACAAGGAATGTAACACAAGTGGTTTCACATTTTTGGAAGCATTGTTGAGTTACTCATGAATTTTCAAACGAGTTGTGTTTGTAGGTGCCTGTTTATGACCCTAGGTCTTCTGTGAATTGTTTGCTTGCAACTTGTAAAGGAAAATGGGGAAAGCAAGGAAAAAGATCAACTCTTGCAATATATAGTATTTTTTTTTCTTGATCCATTAAATGAATATAGAGGTCAATTTAAGGACCATCTTATGTCCATTTGAGAGCTAATTATAAGGGTGATTCTAAATGCTTGAGTGGATTTTGATCTTCCTTCCATACTAGCCCTAGACTAACAAAAAGTGTATCCATAATGGTCATCTTACTCTAACCTAAGTGGTCACAATATTTTCTAACACAAACATAACTAGAAGGCCTAAAAATATCACTTTCTATAATGAAATTACATTCAAAAGGTGGAAGTTCTTAGTCACAATATTCCCTGATACAACTACAATTGGAAGGCCTAAAAAAATCACTCTTATAATCTTATAATGAAATTACATTCAAAAGGTGTAAGTTCCTATTATAGTCACTAATCGCTCCCGATTACCGTCATTTAAGACTTTGATTGTTGCCACGAACTCAATCCAATGTAGTCCATGTTTCATTTATTTAAAAAGTCTATCATGGATTGATGCACCTTTGATGGGTCATTTTCTAGGTGTTTGGAATGAATCTTTTGCTTGAAATTGAGTGGTTTACGGTATAAGTAGGTATACCTAGTATGGACCCTCTTCCCATTTGCTTCCCTATCTAGAGACTTACAACATTTTAGCCTCTAAAATATTTAGACAAATGCAGACAAAGATGCAACTGGGAAGAGGGTCCATAATGGATATGACTACCTTAATCTATCATATGTTAGTGAACATTGTCATAAATTATAGGTAGTATTTGATAATCATATTTTCATCCATCATTTTTTATCTAAGATTTGCAATTTCTAATCAAAGAATAAAATGATTCATTCATCCAAAATTTGTCCTAATCTTCACATTAATAAGATCACATTCATTGATAATTCATTAATTAGTGTCGATGGTCTCAAACTATTCAAACTATGTCATTTATTGAACTACGGTAGGGACACATAAAATTGCCAATTTTTCTAATGTAAACAATTCATATTATTAGATTGGTGAAATTTTAATTGTTTTTGTGATTGACAAACAATAGGACATTACCAAAAGACACATCATTTGGATATTTTATGTAAAAGTTACCAAGGGTCACTTTTTTTATACATGTTTTAGAATTGTTTCTTCTACAACACTACATACATATTGTTTCAAGGTGTGAACATTTGAATAAGTAGAGCTTTTAGGCACCTCATTCTTTGAGAGGTTCTTTGTACAATGATATGTTTGTTCTCCAATCTTTTTTAGTAGATGTGACTGGACAAAAGGGACATACTCACATTTGTACTTCCAAATTTTTTTTTGGAAATGTGACATGATAAGAGGGATGTGCTCCGATCGGTATGCTCCTAAAATTTTACAATGGATGTAACTGAACAAGAGAGATGTGCTCTAATGTATGCTCCTAAAATTTTACAATGGATGTAACTGAACAAGAGGGATGTGCTCCGATGTATGCTCCTAAAATTTTACAATGGATGTAACTGAACAAGAGAGATGTGCTTTGATGTATCCTCCTAAAATTTTACAATGGATGTAATTGAACAAGAAGGATGTGTTCCGATGTATGCTCCTAAAATTTTATAATGGATGTAACTGAACAAGAGGGATGTGCTCTATTGTATGCTCCCAAATTTTGATAGCAGATAGGAGGGACGTGCTCTGATGTACACTTCCAAATCTTTCACAGCGGATGTGACCAAAATCTTTCACAATAGTGGACACTTCCAAATCTTTTACAACGGATGTGACTGGACAAGAGGGGCGTGCTCCGATGTGCTCCCAAATCGTTGCTAGTGGATGTGACCAAATAAGAGGAACATGCTTTGATATCTCCTCCTAAATCTATTACAATGGATGTGACTGGACAAGAAGGCCGTGCTTCAATGTCTCCAATGTGCTCCAATTCTTGGTTTATTCTTGGTAGAACAATATGTATCCTAAAATGCAACTATGTAAAGTAAAAAAATGGATAGAATCATGTGTGTGTGCATTCTTTCATCACATCACCTATTATTATTGTTATTACTATTATTAATTTCCATCCTTTGTACTAGTGAATCTAATATTTTTTTCAAATTTCTTTTTGTAAATATCATTTATTTTTTAGTATTAGGATAGCCAATGCCCAAATGAGGTAAAGTAGCTACATGTAAATCAACCAAATTAGCATTTGACTTTGGTTCCCATTATTAAACTATCTTAATTATTATCATTGAATCTCTTGGAAGTCAAAAAAAAGAAATTTCCAATTCTCTTTGCATGCACTTTTTGAACACCATATAGACAAAACTATAAATTTCCAGAATGCTAAAAATAGGTACATCCTGGAGTGACCCTAAAATTGTCATGTTCACATGAGGTACACTTCAGGCAAGAATCTACAGTAGATAGAAAGGTCTTGCCACACAATTCAGGTGCAGTTAGGCGTGAAAACCCTTCGCCCACTAAAATTTAGGCTGACTGAGCGAGGCGAACATAAAGAAAAGAAAAGTGCCGAGCTCCTAAAGAAAGCCCTCCGCTTACCCTAAAAATGGTTACCCGTCCTCCCGATGGTGTGTTTTTTGTAGTTTCCAAGCCGTGTGCAGTGCCATGTTGATTCGGTGTACATGATGGCGGACGAAATTGGCGGAGGAGTACATGTTCGGTTAGGTCATGGTTGTGGTTTTGGGACGAGATTACCGTATTTGATGGAGGTCGGAGTTCCGTCATTGGGACTCGGTAATGATGGAGGAGGACAGAGGAGCAGGAGCGGCCCCACGCACGCAACGGGGAAGACAGAGTTGACGTCAGGGTCTGCGAGATGATTAAGTTAGGGTTGCAACCATGGGCTGAGTGCGAAAGAAAATCTCTCCAAAACGAAAAAGGAAACAAAGAAAAGAGAACGGAGGAAGAAGCTTAGAGAGCAGCGAGAGAGAGAGAGAGAGAGAAAAGAGAGAAAAGAGAGAGTCAGAGAGACAGAGAGAGACAAAGAGAAAGAAAGAGAGAGAGAGAGTGAGAGAGAGAGTCGTGTTGTTGTTGTTGTTGGTGTTGACAGAGCTACTACAACAGAGCGGGAATGATTAGTGCATGGAGGTTGGTGTGCGAGGAGATGGCCGGGGTTGGACTGGTGGTGGTTGCGGTTGGTGAGGTGTGATTGTGTAGCGACTGTGAACACGGGGAGACGGCTTGTGAGAATGGCGGAGGGTGGGAAAGGGAAAGGGGGATCGGAGATGGAGCTCGAGGCGGGGGAGATAGTGTCGGATGTCGAAATGCCGGGGTTGAGCGGAGACACAAGATCGGGCGGGCGGGATGGGCGGAAGCTAGGGAACAATGTCGCGGGGGAAGAAGAAGACAGTGCGTGCAGCAAGGAGGAGGACGGCGAGATCAACCTGCATGGGGAGGTTCCGCAGGATGTGCTTCTTGCTGCGCAAGCTGCGGAGGTGCCGGTTAATGGGAACGGCAATGGGGCTAAGAACAATCGCGTTAAGAAAGTGGTGGAAGAAGAAGAGGAGGAGAGTGAGGAGGAAGAGGAAGTCGACGATGGGAATGCGGAGGGGATGGTCGAAGAAGATAGTGATCCTCTGGGAGAGAGTGACGGGTCTTCGGAGGAGGGGAGTGATGAGGAGGATGGGGATGTGAATGCGGGTGATTTGCAGAAGAGTCATATTGACGGCGCGGAAGAGTTGGAGAAGATGGTGCAACGAGCCAAGGACGGGGATAGTGATGAAGAAGACGACGGGGCGACGGAGCCCCCGCGCACGGCGAATGAAGTCACGGTGCGAGCTTCTTTTAACTTTGAGCTTGCATGATTCTTGTTGAGTGCCCCTCCCGTGTTGTGTCCTCTGAAATGAATGCTCTGGTCTAGCGTAGTCGGCATTGACCTCCTTGAATCGTGATTCTTTGGGATCTGAGTGGTGCATGCATGGCCTTCGGATGCAGGACCTGCCTCCCGTGCCAGAGATTGAAGCAGTCTTGAATCCCAATCAAGTTCCGCACCAAGTTGGTGTTGTCTCCTCTGTAAGTTATCTTATCGCATACAGCTGATGTTCTAAGCAATGTGTTACATCTGCTGAAGCGTGTGGTCATTACGCGTGTAGTTTGATTTCGCAGTAGTGTGGCAAGCAGGCTTAGATTAGGGTCAGAGAAGTAACCGCGATAAAGAGTTATCCTTGAATTCATCCAGTACTGTGAATCTTGAGATTTCTCTCCTTTAGACTCACCCCTCCTTTTTACTGATGAAGGACTAGCAATCCTTCTTTGCTCAAGGATAATTCTAATGGCTATGTGTTTTTGAGCTTGATTCCGAGTGGGACTACTTAGACTTGTGTAAGGTTTTTGAGCTCCTCATCAATCCAGCTCCTGTTGCGTTTCCCTCTCTTGCCGTGACCAGCGATCGAGCGAGGGGGTTGGCAACCTGATACTTGCATGTATGGTACGGGCAATGATTCGACTATTTTAGATCGGGAAGAGTGCTGCTCAGGGACCCCAGCCCCACCCCTGATACATCCTCTCTATGGAATATACACGGGGTCTCCTGCGCAGCACTCAACCCTTTTGATCGATTGATTCACTGTTAAGAAATGTAGCTTCCCAACACGTCATTGTAGCCTAGGGTTTAGATTCGAGGCTGGTCAACACCAGTAGTGCATGTTGAAAATGTGAAGACACTCTAACCAAGAAGTTCGTCATAGTTATTCTGGATTCTCTCTGTTTTGGAACCGTCCGCTTCTTACACTTTGCATATTTTCAAATTTCAGATCATGGACAAAAAAGTCATTGTGGAGGCCGTTGAACATGAGATGGTACTGAACGAAGGCTCAATTCTGTGGCTAACAGAACACCGGAAACCGTTAGGCATAGTTGACGAAGTGTTTGGACCCGTCAAGAAACCCTACTATGTCATCCGGTACAACAAGGCGGCCGATGTGCCAGACGTAGCTTCGCAAGGCGTTACGGTGGGATTCGTGCAAGAATTCGCGAGTTTCGTTCTGAATGATCCGGAGCTCCGGAAGAAAGGGTATGACGCTTCAGGACATCATGACGAGGAGGTAACGGACGAAGAAGAATTTTCTGATGATGAGAAGGAGGAGGAGGCGAAAAGGTTGCGGAAGTTGGCTGCAAAGCAGAAGAATGAAATTGGTGATATGGGTAGGGGCGGGGGTCGTGGGGATAGGGGTGGCCGGCACAAAGCTGGAGGACGTAATGGAGGCAGGGGTGGCAGAGGAGGTGGCAGGGGTAGATTTTCAAGAAGCGATTCCGCAAAGATGGTAAGTCACTGCAACGCAAATTCACTGTGCTGTAACGTAGAGGATACATTGAATTTGCTTTTCAGCATATGCAGGAGTGTGCTTTGATTGGGAGATCATTATTGAGCTCTCTGGAGAGATCACTTTGGGTACAATGTCGAAACTCTCCTGAGATCGAAACTTTACGACAATTTCTTATATAGTCATTCACAGTGGGGAGGTTGTAGACCGCTACTGAAGTGACGGAAGACAAACCCCATTTCCATTCCGAGATCAGTGGCCATGGATATTTAGCCAACACCCAAGTTGCGAATTGTTGTGGAAGTGTAGTGGAAGAGATGAATTGCTGTTGCTATCGAAGGTCAGTGTAGGAGACTGAATTGGGTCCTAACGGTTTTAGCATCCTCTACATTTCTGTAGTGATCTCGTCACAGGGGCCTGGGCTTAGTAAGGTTTTTTCGCAACTTAGTTTGCTTGTTCAACAGATTGTCGTGCTCCAATTGTGGTAACCGATAGAATGAGAGTTCTTCCATTTGCAATAGCAAGATGATAAACTGGTGGATTTTATTCGCAGCTTGAAGTTGATGACACTCTGAAGGCGCGTGCAGCTGGAATGGGGCATCAGAGGAGTAACTCTCTCGGATCGCCAGTGTTTTCTAGAGATAAGGGACCTGGCGGGGAACATCACAGAGGACAGTTTCACCCTTCTCCAGACAGGCAAAACTCTTGGAATAGATCCCCTCGTTCGGACATCACTTACTCTCAGGTTCCTGACTTAAGACCTCCTATGGTCTACAATGAGCGTCAGTCTCTGCCTTATCAGTCTCCACATCACGATTTTGTCTCTGGTATAAGACCTATTCAGCAGCAGCAACAGCCGCACCTATCTCCACAAAGGTCTGCAGGTCCTCCACACTGGGGACTTTCTAGTGGAGCGCTTCATGGGGATGTTCATCAAGTTCAACATGCTCCATATTTAGGTTCTGGTCTGCGATGGCCTCATCAACCCACAGGTCCGGATTCTTTTCTTGTTCCCCCCTTGCTCGGTTGTTGGACTTCGTATTTATCATGATAAATGGGGCAGTAAGCACCCAAACCCTGGTATTGTATGTTAGGGGGTGTCAGGGTTTGCGACCTCAACTGCAAGATCCTCTTCCATGTTGAACCCTGCGCTATTCCGAACCCCAAGTCCTCGTCAGATTTACTTGCTCTCCCATAGAGTTTTGAAGTCTCGTTTCAGAATTGTTACTTATTGCAGGATGCAAGTCTTGCACTTCGTGATCGATTTTTCAATTTCATTGGTAATGTTTGACTTGTGTCATTTGAACCCTCGAAGGATGAGGGCTATCACCGAGGTAGGCAGCCAAAAATGATCTTTCTCCGTTTCTACAGTACTCCTGAAAGTCATCCTTACCAGCAACTGTGAATATCTGTGCAGGTGATTACCAACATCCAGAAGGCATGTACCAAGCAAGGGTTAACTTGGTCCCTATGGCTTCGTACCCTCTCCCTCAGCAAATGAGTATGTACCCACCTCCACCTCAGCCTGTTGGGACTGGAGTGTTCATACCACCAGCACAGTATTCTAGGAGTTCTCAAGGAGCGGGACACCAAATGCAAACCCAAGGAGCGGGGCAAATGCAAGGCGCGGTGCATCCAGCTGCTGACGGTAGAGCACCTGCTGCTGGCCAATGGCCGGTGAACGGTCCAAGTATAGTCACTGGAATCCCTTGCTACAGTAACCCCCCGCAACCTGTTTATCTACAGCCGGGGGCCATTCGTCCGGGCATGATCGCTCCTGGTCCAAATAGTAATGTCTATTGGACTAACAATCCTGGTAGGTAGCCAACTTAAAAATCCACTCATTCGTTCTTTCATTTTAGCCACGTAGTAATGAGATGGGCACTGTGTGCTCCAAAATTCCCCCGAATGATGATTGTGAGTCGCATGGTTTTTTAACATATGTCAGCTGCTTTTAGGTGATTGCATTTCCATCTCTACAGTAGTTGTGGTGGGTGAGGGTTACCCGTATTCTTTTCAGCCTTTCATTACTAAGGTCGAGTAGTTGAGTTCTGACAAGCCTGGCGTATAACATGCCACTAGAGGAGAGAGTCGTACCGTGGATGTGATCTCCACCGTGGGTCACTGCCTTCTACGGGCTCGCAATAGAAGCTGGGGATTGACTGAACAACTGGCTTTGAGCACGAGATATTTCAGGCCTGGGTCTCACTTTTTACCATACCGCTAAAACCCCGACAGGCAGGTCCCTGCATCCAACAATTGGATGCGCCTCAGCTCGGTCAAACTCAACTGGGGCTTTCGAAATATACATTTTTCTTATTCTATGAAAGGAAGAAAATGAAAGCCTGATAAGTCTTGTTTCTCCTCAGTTTTAGAATATCTAAAGGGTACAGAAATTCAATGAATCCTTGCAATTGGAAGCTTTATGTGTTTGAACCATAATGTGTGTGATTTTGCATTTGTAAATTCTATTTCGAAAACCACTCTAAATCTCAGTTAAAAAATTATTGTTTCTCATACCCACCTTTGTTTCTGGTAAAAATTTCAGATTACTATTATATATGTTAGAAGTTGGTTTATGTTATTTACCTTTATATGTGTGTGACTTAATTGATATTATTAGCATGTTTTTTTTGAACTTCTTCAAAAAAATTGGTATTGTTCTAATTATTTTGTTTTCTTAGTCGCACTAGCTTGAACCTTGTATTTTTAAAACTGATAAAAAAAATTCGAAAAAAATTCTCTGGCCTCCAATTTTTTTGTGCAAAGTAAAACTTGAAATGCCCAAGAATTTTTTTTCCCATCCCTCCTTATTCTATTACATTATATTTTTAAATACTTCTCAACATTGAAAATTTGAAAATCAGAAAATGCAATAAGTATGTCAGCTTGTTACTTTACAAGATCATAGCTTACAAAATATTTATCCCTACTAAGAATTTGCCATTGAAAATTTGAAGAGGACATATTGTGTAATTGTGTCATCTTAGTCCTTAAAGGATTAATTCTCTATTGGCTACAATTGATTTTGTCTGAAAAGTTTTAGGCCTAAATTCCCTATATATGGAGTCTTCATCCATAAATGCCTAAAAGCACCACAATTTGGTGTTGACAAAAGTTTTAAGTTAAATAAAATCTTATTAGTTTTCTATTATTAATATTTTAAAATGTAAATGCCTTATAAAGTCTATTTTTAGCATCCAAAATTCAATATTGGAAAAAATTGTTTGTGCCTTTTTAGTTCAAGATTTTGAAGAAGGATGTCCATTGCAAATCTTAATTTATTTGTGTTAACTTTTAAGGTCCAATCATTCATTTAATGGTGGTTGTCCAAATTTTGGGACAATACTTTGTAGTGAAAATGATTTTTTTCCTCCAAAAAATTATTTTTCCTATACAAACTAGATTGGGTTGTCTTTCTATTTTTACATTAAAAACTAATAGGTATAATTGCTAGGTATAATAAAACAATATGAAGAAACTAGCTCAAAGTATTTAGTATAGATTTGCATGGTGTTGTAAAATTTACTATTTGGAGGAATTGTTGATGTTCTCATTGTTAAATTTTGCGCCTTTTTTTGTAAATAATTTCAAACTATAATTTTGACCAATCACAAAATATTTCAATGTAAGATAGAAATTGCATTTTTGGAGAATTTTTGAAGTTAAACTTTCAAAACTCATTTGAAAAAAATTTAGCTCAGTGGAAATTTTGACCTTATATATTTTTACTCTTGATGATTAGCATTATCTCTTTCGATAAAAACTTCAAAAAAGTTATGGAATTTCTATTATATAACACGCTTGTGTTTGGTTTGAACCCCTTGGGCTCAAATACATTGGATCTTGAGGGAAAAAGCATGTTGAAAATACATAATAGAAAATTGTTGAGTAGATTATAAAAAATTCAAATTATATGATTATAATTAGTTTGCATACCCAAAAGATGTTTGCATCTTTTGGATACATAGTGACAAACTAACAATGTCAGAGAAAACCACAAATGATTTCCAAAAGGGGTGCATGTAGCAATATCAGTTGTTAAGTTTGTACAAAATTTCTAAAAAGGATACACACACAATTTTCTTATTGGTTCTAAAGCTTTTGAGCAAATTTTTTAGCAAACCCCTTGTGTAAAATGAATTTATGAAATTAACATGCTAAAACCACCCCAACTACCCATATTTGTATTCATGGGGAACCCGTGGAACTTGCAAACCATATAGGATATTTCTACATTTCTTGCTTGTATATATGTATGTGTTCTGTATATGTATTCTAAGAATGTTTATATATCCATATCCAATATTTCATAGTCTGAACTTGTATCCATATTCTGTATTCAAATTTAGACAGCCAAGATTATTTGTTCTACAAGCATCAACAACTTTGGATTTTTTTAGAAGATCAATGGCATTTAGGAAGAGGGGAAATTTTTCTTGAATTTGGATCAATGGCTCTTGATTTTTCTAAGGAAGGTGGTTGGGGAGGAATTGAAACACAAACATCATGTTCACATCTTCTGGGTACATAGCATAATTATGTTTTATAACCTCATGTTTTTTTCAAAACCATTATTTGAGATTTGACATATATGTAAAAAGAGTAGTGAAGGACTTTGATCCATTTATAGATTTTTAATACCTTTATGATCAAACATTGTAATATTTCAATCCACATATGTTATTGTTATGTTTTATTTTCTTCAGTGATTTACAACACACCTAATTTAAGACTGTACTATTACAATTCAAAAAAATTGATAAAACTTGTCAAAAAATTTCCTTTATTTTTTTAGAGCAAACTCTAAGAAGCTCAAAAACACCTTCAACATTTAAGAATTAAGGTTTCAATAGGACCCTCTACAATTGGTGAAAAATGTTTTGTAGTAATAATATTTAATTTGATTGTGTAACTATACAATTGATCCTTGAAAGAATTAATGCTAGACTCCATCCTTCATGTATATTGTCATTTTGTTCATTGGGTATCCTTTTTCAAGTAGCTATTTTTTATTGTAATCAAATTGTTTGCACAAATTGGTGTGATTCCTTTATCCTATGGTATAAGGCATTCAATTAGTCAATCTAATTAGAAAAACTTGAGTGTGATTCATTGTGTCGTTAAATACATTGCCTTTCCAAATAAATGGACTTAAATAAGTGAAAGTGTTCATCAAATTTCTAAACTTTATAAAAAATTCTTTAAATATCCATAGAATATACAATTAGAGCAGAAGTTAGAGATTGGAAAAAAAAAGTTATGAATAGAAAACTATCAATGTTCTGCTTTGACAAAGATTGGTATAGATGAGGTTCTAGCTCGGGTTCTAGATATGCATCTATAAAAATATCCATTTCTAAGAATATTGCCATTTTTTTTATCAAAGTATGGTACTATTGATAGATGGAAGTATTTACAGATGCACTACTTTCTATAGAAATTTGTAAATTGATTTTTGCAATGAAATTTCATTTGTGTCAAAAAAATAATAAAATAAAAATTTGTTAACTGAAGAACTTGATTGAGTTTTAATGGTTCCCATTCCCATGTAAGGTAAAACAACCCATTGTGGTCAGAATTTGGAGTTTGGCCTCACGCTATTGTTGAAGTTTTTCAATTTTTTTCCTTCTTAAAGACAAGTGTGAGAAACAATAGGTGTAATTGAAATTATATTTTTTTGACAAAGTATGAATTTGCTGGGAATTTTTAAGTGTTCACTGCATCAAGGCCCAAAAGAGTCTGTAGACTACCCCATAACCAATAAAATCTGAATCCATAATACTCATCTTACTACCTAATGCAATCACAATATTTTCTAACATAGAAGGCCTAAAAAGTCAATTTTTACAATGAGTTTCACACTGAAAAGTTGGAAGTTCCTAATGAGGTCACTATTCACTCCATTACTATCATGTAAGACATTGATTGTGGCCCAAACCTCACATATTGAAAAAAAAACAATGGGATCATTTCCTAGGTGACCACTATGGGCCATTTGACCATAGTGGGCTGTTTTAGCTTACTCACACCTTTGTTATATTAGAATGGGACCAACTACAATTGTCCCAATCAAGAAAAAATGGGAAATTTTTTCACTACTTTATAGTTAGTTAATTTCATAATTATCAATATATGCTTCTTGATTTGGAATTTTCTTATTTCAATTATGAATTCAATTCTTCCAAATTTGATCATTTATGAAAAAATACAAGCTCATTTATTTTTCTTGGAGGAAAAAAAGGGCCAAAAGAGGGTTCAATTCTCATTGTTTGTTGTTGGAACAATCTTTGCTACTTTCCCAATTACATGAGGTCCACACATGAATAACCCCCCAAAAATTGGATGTTTTTATACATGTTCTTGCTCATCTAGCTAGATTCCTTTTACTTGCAAAACCAAACATAATATTCAATAGCCTTCATGCACCCTGCTCATTACATTAAGCCTCTATTTGTCCATTAGCTATTGATGAAGTATTTTTGAGTTTAGACTATTTCATACCAACTATTGTATAGTAGAGCCACGTAATGACACTGCAAGATACTAAATATTATGAATAGTGATAATTTAATCTCTAAAGGACCAAACAATGTTTTTTTAGCAATATAGCAATTTTGAGCAATTTGCTATGAATGAAAATATTTACTATATTTTTAAAAAAGTTTTGATGTGGGGACAAAGAGTACCTTGCAACTCCACTACAAAAATTTACAATTGGATGTACCCTTAAGGAGTTATGGGGAAAAATATTGTTTATGATGGACGGAGTGCAACATAGACAAGGGTTATTTACATTAGAGCAAAATTTGCATTGCAATGCCTAGAGAACCTTGGAAAAGGCCTTAGGGAGCCTTTCACCCTAAGTTTAGACCGGGAGTACTTCTATGACATTTTTCTCAACTTATAAATTTGTCGTAGTATACAAAGAGGTGGTGGGAGGGAGGAGGTTGTTTTGTGGCTTTTCTTGGTTTAATGGGCTGGTAGTTACTCCTTACTTCCACATTTGAACTTAGAAAATTCAAATGCCTAAAGAATCCATTGAGTCAAATGCCAATTTGTCATTTCACAATCTACCATCAAGAATACTTAGATGATGAATGAAGGGATTACTTCACTAACATTTGTGGAAATGAAAGGTGGAGAGGTCATTTTTATATTGAAATCCATTGTTCATCATGAACCCTCAAAGGGTATGGCTAAATAATTTGAAGATGAGGCTTGACTACTCATTATCAAAATGTAGGAATTGTGTTCAAAGTAGAATTTCAAACCTCATTCTGTTATAATAAAATAACTTTTTCCTAAGAAACTTTAAACTAAAACAAGTTGGAAAATCAAGATAAATTTCATTTTTCAAAATCTTTTTCTAATTTTGAGCCTTAAGCAAAAAGTTATGGACAAAATTTAGAGAAGATGTTTGAAAATGTCAAAGAAAACATTCCTTCCAATCCCCCTTTGTAATTTGTCCATAACTTTTTGTTGGAGACTTCAAATCTCAAAAGTTTTTTAGGGATGAAAATTAACTTGATTCTTCCAAATTTTTTTAGTTCAACATTTCATAAAAAATGTTATTCTACTATGCCAAAATGAGACCTAAAGTTTTAATTTGAACACAATTTCTACTTTTCACTTAATTGTGAGTGGTTGAGCTCCTAGTAATTTTGATTTACATATTCCATGTGGGTTGTTTTACCTCTTACTAGTCCACTTGTATAAAAAGCTTCTCATTTCATTTGTATACACACAAAATAAGTGGTTCTAGATGCTATGGAAGATAATTGCCAAATATTTTGATATCTTTGAATTTTAATGTTGAATATTCTAAATTACTATAGTTTATGGAGCAAAGAACATCATCAAAATCAAGAAGAATTTGATTCATAACGAGTATCATGAGTTGAGAATAACTAATTGTAATCTAGCCTCTTCCCATGCTAAGTCCAATATGCCTAATTACCATTTACTTTAGCTTGGATATAGATTTATCAAGCTTGCTAAAGCTTGATATTTTGGGTGATTTTATTTTCCTCCTTTAGAGTTAACTGAAGTACAAAATTCTACCATTCACATTTTGAAGAAATTATTACATGCACAAGCCATATAATGTGTAAATAAGGGCTTTGTATAAAAAAACTTTTAAGCTAGTTACCTAATGGAATTTTTTGGTACATGCTTCCCAATTCAATGAAATGTTATGAATTTTTTGAACATGTGGCAAACTTTGTCACAAAAAAGAAAGAAAAAATTTCAAGTAAAAATGTGAGATCAACTTGTACAAAAGCCTCCCCACATCAAAGCTACCTAAAATTTGAATGTCCGTCTCCAAAACATTTTTTTCTACTTCAAAAGCTATTATTTCCTAATTTGTGTAATCAAAACCTCTTGTTTCTATACTATAAGATAATGAAGTAGTCTACCACTAGATCTTACAGTAAAATGCAACAAGAATTCATTTGTTATTTTGGGGGGCCTTTACTATTGAAACAACCCATTTTGAGGGTTTTTTTGGTGAAACATAGTCCAAAAACTTTAAGGTTAACCTCATACCTCCACTCACATTTCATTGCATGTAGTCTTAAGAATAGCTCAACCCAAAATCTATTTAAATAGTGCCACATATTTTTTTATTTTGAAATAACATGTAGATTTGAAGTACCAAAAAATGTCATACACCAAACAAATATCATAGCATTTGAAATGAAAATTTCTATAGAAGAAAGTCATCATTGAAGAGTTGATGGTCATCAAAACTTCTCTCCATTTCAAAGATGATGATAACATGATCAATAGTGAATGGAAGAAATGGAAGGCCATAGATTTACATCAGCAATGTGGAATTTTCTTTCAACTAGTATCATATATAGTAGTTTGCTCTAAAAGTGATTATCTTCTTTAAATTGCCCCTATGATTAACTTTGAAATGAATATGAGGTGACTCTTAAATTAATTTCTTTAGCTATGAGTGAATCAAGAAAAAAACATTATTTATTGCGAGAGCCAATTATCCTCCTTGATTTCTCTACATTTCTTTACAAGTTGCAAGGGAATGAATTTTGAAAGACCTACGGTCACAAATAGGTGCTTGTAACACAAATCTTTGAAAATTCATAAGTAATTCAATAATGCTTCAAAAAAAATATGAAACCACTTGTGTTACATTTTGCATCTATTTTTTTCTCTAAAAACTAAGATAAAAATCTTTGCATACACAAAAAGGTAGACAAATCTTTAAATGCTTTTACAACTATTTCAAGAAGTGTTTGCATAATGAAGGGATATTGAAATGAGCAACATTTTTTATGGAGAAGTTTCTTCATATTTATCCTATGTTTGAGAGCTTTACGAAGTTAAAGTTACCAATTGAAAGATGTCTTTAGAGTCCAAGTATGCAACTCCTATAATATATGGCCCTCATTATAATCACCTATAATGCATTTAAATCCAATCTCAACTAAGGGATATAATTTGTTCTAATGTAAAAAAAACTCTTGTTGTCATTTCAACAAGGAATCCAATTATATGAGTTCTTATAATACATATATCATAGGCTAAGCTACCTAACTTTTGGGGGCTTTTCATAAAAACTTAAGATTTTTTGAGAATAAATAAAGTACTGAAAATAAATTTTAATTTTAATTGGTATAAGCTTTATGTACATATTTCTTAAAATTATGCATCCTAGGCATTTTAATTCTTTATATACATTGTGAACTTTTTATTGATAAATATGCTATCCAACATTTTCTACATCTTCTTTATTTTAATTTGATTTTCACCTAACTTTTTTTCTCCATTTTAATTTGATATAATTTTTATAAAACCCATGAGTAACTAATATTTTGTTGTAATGGTAGTATTCCACAAACTTGGTAGTTTTAACTTTAGACTATGCAATTTGAAATCTATACTAATCTATAGATACAAGAATTTGTAAATGGATTTTTTTTTGGTTTCAAGGTGTGAATGGAGATCTTCAAGTGAACAATGGATGAATCTTTAACGATTGGATTGAGAAGATTTGGATAGTCATTTAAATTGCATTGATAAGTGATTTTCACTCTCATCTTTTTAAAAATAAAATCTATTTTCATGTGTGTCTCTATAGTTTAGAACACTTGTGTGAACTTACTGAAGCTTAAAGCAATTTTTTGAATAAAGAAATTGAAGCTTTAAGCAAATGTCTATAAAAATTTATATTGAATGGTCTAGTTTGTGTAAACCTTTAAGTATTTTATGTGATGAATATGCTAAAAGCAAACTTATAAGTAGTGTGTTTATTTCAGGTTAATGTTTTATATATTTTGTAGAAGAGCTTAAAGTTGTCTTGATGGAAATAGTTTGATGGCTTAAAGTTTATCGTAATTGAAAGAGAGAATTATTTATTGAGTGTATAATCATTATGTTTGTATGTGAAAATCCCAGAGATTGGATGATGTAAGAAATTGTGAGTGTATTTAGGGATTGAATAAGTGACTTCTATATTGATAGTTTGAAACTGCATCAATGTTTGTGTATTCAAATTTAAATTGATAAAGAGTCTCAATAATTGCTAGCCTTGTGTCTGTGAAAGCTTAAAACAATTGTATAGATCAACAATAAATTAGTGAGAGGTTATAGTTGAACTATTTAGATAGAATGATTTTAAGCAAATTAGTATAGTTATACTATAAGCAAATGTGTAATATGAAAATGAACTGAAAAGACAATTCCGGATGGAATATACTATGTCATCACTTAAAGCAAGCTAGGACAATTATGCTATAAGCAATATCAAAACTATGATGGTTTGAATGAAGTTGGAAGTACTAACAATGGTTTATTGAATGAATTGAGAGACACTTTAAGCAAATTATTGTGAGCTTATGTTTTAAGTTAATGCAACAAGAAATGGATACTATTGTGTTTAAAGCTACATATCATGTTTACCCTCGTTTTAAACATGCTTCTTATTGAAACCCCTATACTAGGATAAGACTGAGACTACATGTCTATATTGTTACATCCATGCAAATCGGACGAAAACTAGAAATTAGATAATTGACTGAAACCTTCACCTAAAATGGTAGGCTGTTTAATTATATTTTTCATTAGAATTGAGTATACGAGATATTTCTATTCGTAAAAGGAACTTCAGTCACAAAACATTATATTATTCATTCCTTACATTTCGAACCCCTATACTATAGTCCTAAGTATTTGCAGGATAAACAAAAATCTAGACTACATAATCCTAGACTTTAGGACTAAAGAAGGAATTGAATGAAAAATGGTAGATTTCATATGCTATTTCAAAAAAACTTCTCATGAGTCCTCTAAGTTGTTTCAATGCCAATGACCCTTGCATATATAATACAAGAGTTTGCATGCATGGGCTCAGATTTCGAAAATTGCTTGAAGATATCTTTGTTTACGATGAGGATGGAAGCAACAACACTAATTGTTGTGTTTGATCCGCTTGTCTTTCATTTCGAAGTCAGCAATGACGCTTGATCCGTTTTGCCGTGACTGGAATTGCTTTGCCGATTGCAATCTCACCAAGTGAAATTTGTTAGCCTTACGGTAGGCTAGGCAATGCCATTGTAGTGTCTATAAGTGAGAGATGTTTTATAAGTCCATAAATAGTTATAGGAAATAGAAATAAAGATAAAGTTTGATGCTTATATCCACATAACGTGATATTGGAGATGTGTAGTAAAGAATATGGAAAGTAAAGTTTAAGCAAGGGTATTGTGAGATAAGAGATTGACTCCGATGTGCTTTGAGCCTTATTTGAAATTTGTGTATATTTAGTAATAAGAATAAGAAAAAAAGTGAATGTTTAAAGAAAATAATAATAAAGATGCATAATGCCAAAGAAGGACCCATATCTAATTGACTCGTCTACATCAATTATGCACAAAGGGGGTCTCCCTTTGTTGGACGTTTGATGTAAGATAAGACTTTGGCTTCACTCATAAATGCAATCCTAAATATTGGACAAAAATTAGTTATAGGATAGAGTCTATATACTAGTTAACAACTATAAGAGCTCATTAACACTAGGTAATTGAATCTAAGTAGTTTACCTTTACAAGTAACATGTGCTACTTAAAATTAATTGCTTTGACCTTTCCTTAAAAAATCCAGCCAAAATAGGTTAATTGGAGGTTGATTTTCCTCATTACCTTTTTTGAGCCTATCCCACTTAAGGTTTTACATTTGAGCATTGTCACAATACACTGGTACACTATTGTATTCAATGAAAGGACAATGATTGTATTTGAAACTTTCAAGTTTACATTTTGGAAATAGACAAACATATGAAATGATTTTGATGCTCCCATTTGATTCCATTTCTTTCATTTTTTATTGCTAAATACTTCATGCTTTCATAACTCCTCCACATTAAGATCGCTCACTTTGTCAATTTTTATTATTCTATGAGGTTGTATACTTAGATATAAAATGTTTTAGGATCCCAAGTTTACAAAAGCAATGAGATAGAAATCTGACATTAACAACAAAATTCTACAAAAAAGTTGTAAACTAAAATCCACATATTCCATCCATGGGATTGGATGTACCATTGCACTAACCAATATTCATTAATGAACTTTGACATCAAAATTGAATTTTTTTTTTTAACTTGATTGGAAGTTCAATGTTATGGTACTTTTGCACAAAGTTTTTTTCCATTTGAAGTTAAAAACATTTGATAAGCTTGAATCATGGTGATTTTGAAAGACTTTAATCTTACTAACGATTTGAATTCATTATTGGAGAGAAGTTTCTAAACTAACAAAGTAAGCTTTGGAGATGAGACATATTGTGTTTTACAATTATTGAATGATTGTAGAGAAGAACTTTGAATACCTATATTGTACAATTGTCAAAGAATAAATATACCAATCTACTAAACCTATATAGATGAACAAAATATTTAAAAAAAAATGTAAATGACATAAGTTTGCATTAGTTTGTTGTGTAAAATTTAAATGCTTCATCTTTAACACCTAAAAGATTAGAAGCTAACTATTTGAACAATGGATGAAAACAAGCATATCTCATGCACTCATGATCTTTTCTTTTTCATCCATCTACATTTTTATAGATTCGTATGTTAGTTTGTTGACATTTATATGGTATAGATTTTCACAATCTTTTTCAAATTTTCTAATAGAAATATCTTGCAAAATGTATTTTTTCCCCATATAAATATTTTTTATGAAAAAAATGATCTCCCAAAACTTTGACATCTACTATTTGAAACACTCCTTGTTGACCAAACCACTAGATAAGCCACATGTCCTCTCACAATTATATTGTATCAATTGAAAAGTCATTTACAATACAAATGAGACAAGAAATTTATAAGTGTTAAAGAGACTCTATTCTTTTTCATCTCAAACTTGGAAGGCCACAAAAAGTAATTATTTTTACATATGTTTATATAGCTAGCTAGAATCTTATTGTTTCTAAGTGAAATATGCATTTAAATATTGTAAATTGGCATATGATATGTGTGAAAACTACTAAATTTATTTTTCAAATTCAAAGTGAAGAAAATATTATAAAAATTTATATTCCTTTATAGACCTACAAAATTTTCTAAAACTTTTTAATACTAATTTGACAGTAACATGTACAAGGTCAAATCATTCATTTTTAAATGATGTTATTTGGGCATGCCATACATTTGGCAATAGTTAAGCATTTAATTCTTTCAAATTCTAATTGAAGTGCATTATTTGTAAAATATTGAAATGTACTAAATTAAGCAATAAATAAATTAAGTGGGATTTTTTTTCAAGTTCAAATTGAAATGAATTTTTAGAATAATGTCATATCCTCAAAATCTCAATCTTCATTTTTTTCAAATTAATTGTTTAACAATTGCCCAAACTTAGATTTTTTAAAACACATCTCCCTAGTAAAACAAGACAAATCTTTCTTGTCTTTGTAAAACATCTAAGTTTTTTTTATTTTTCGTAACCTTTTAAGTTTGTCAAATGTTTAGTCTTTTCAAAAAAAAAAAGTGCACAAGGATCCTTCAAAGTTGCCTCACAAATTTGGGATAGGTACAAAGCAAATAGAATCAACTAGTAATCCATTATTGTACCTTCTAATTTTGCTAATTTAGTATACTTTTGGAGATAATCTTTAAAATAGACTAAATTAGAATTGTTGTGCAAACAATAATTATAGGTAAATGAATTGCAAATGATATATAAGTTCAAGACAACCCATTCCTGACCAAGGACTTGTACCCAACTTGTAGGGTGCAATTATTTTCAACCAAGGTTGAAACAAAATTTCCAACCAAAGCTTGGAATGTGGTTCTTTTACCTTTTCAAGGTTGGGACTAATAAGGTCATGATACATATTCCAAAGTGAGCAAAAAGTAATGAATAAGAAAGTAGAAAGTAATGAGTGGAAAGTAGTTCTTGAATTATTAGAATTGGAAGACTCTAGACATTGTCTATGGGTTTTGAGCACTTTTTGCCTCCTAGAATTCATAGTAATTTCAATTTTGGGAGTAAAATTACAAAAAATTTGCATCCCCTATATTTCCTATCTTTCTATACAGGAAAAAATTTACTTATGTGATTGACTATGGGTGGTATGACCTCAATGTAACAAATTTATAAGTGATATATAATTCATGTGATACTTGAAGACTCTTATTTTATAATGTCATTTAGATGATTTTAATTATTGCATATATAGGTATAAAGACTTCTATACAATACTTGTATACATCTATTGATCAACAATTCAAGAATTGTAACAAAATTATATATCACCTAAATGTAATTTGCTGAAAGAATTCAATGAAGGTGAGTCACAAGCTAGAAATTGAGATCCAAAATACCAACAAAAAAATAGATATCCACTTTAGATGTTTGTAATATTCAATGGCAAGTTTATGCACTTGTACACAAAAGGGATCCATAGTCTTGGTAGAATTCAAGCCTTCTAATAATTACATAAATTGAAAATACATATCGATGACATTCTAGAGTCATGTATTTATTCAAAAAGGTAGCTCTAAGTGACCTTAATTTTTTTGGTCTAATTTTCTAAATTTGTGGCATTGCTAGCTCAATTATTTTTACAGAAAGGCTAAAGCTAAAGCAACCCTGCGTTATAGAAAAGAACATGCCTCCCTCCTCCAACAAGAGACTGTTATCTGTACTGAAATAGATCCATTGAGGTTATGTCCATTGAGGCAATAAGTGTGAACTAAGAATGAGTGCTGAGTGGCCAGGAAGCTCAGCAGATTAACTGAATGCTATCAAGAGTCTGTCAGAGCTGCGGCCATGGAGGAGCTGGTCCGGAGTCCGGACATGTCCGATTCACGGGACTTGCCAGCAAGAGACCTGCGGGAGCATCAGTGTACTACGCTTCACGAGCATGATCGCTCTCCCTTGACTTTTTTGCCGTTTATTCCAACTCCCTTCATCATCACCTCCTCTTCTCTCTGCATCGACCAAGTTCAGAGCACGAACTCAATTGCCAGACTCACGGATATAAATAAATAACCAAGTGCTTGAAATCGATCAGTTCAGTAATGAGGTGATGAGGTGATGATCTATCTGCAAGTTAACTGCACCATGGGAGTCAGAGTTTGTTGTTCAGCTCTTACCATAAGGAGGATGGCTGTCATGCTCGTGCTCTTGTTTCCAGCTCTGGCTTTCGTTGCGGTGGGTCTCTTCACTCTACCAGATGGAGCTTTGCCTTCACTGAATCGGGAGCCGAATCGAGTCCACGCCATTCGATTTGGGTCACGGAGCCGGCTAACAAGGGTGATCATACCAGCAGGTGAGGAAAATCAAGATGAATTGATCCGTTCACATGAGATCCGATTGATGGTGTCCATGCTGCTTCTCACATTGATCTTGCTTCAATGGTGGTGGTTCATGACTCTGCAGTTAGATTGACATGAAAACATCATTAGGAGTTTGCTAAAGTTCACAATCTCAGCTGCGCAATTCTATCGTTTATTTCCAAATCTGAGCCCCAGAATTTCAGTAAAAAGTACTAGCCCCCTTGAGAAAATATCAAATCACATTCACCAAATCGCTTCCATTCTAAAAGCACAAGTTTTGAGGTCTGCACCCCGTATTTGGATTGTTTTGCTTGCGTCCATGAATGGACTCATATTCTTAATGTACACGCCCTCTGGAAATCAAGGGTTCGATTACCATGCAGAATAGCGGCAGGAATTCAGATTCTGTTGCCTGTCGGTTTCAGATGAACAACAGACAAGGAATGTTCGCTGTAACGCCTGCAAATTTATGTGATGATTGGTGTGCAGACAACGTTGACGGAGAAGGAGAAATCACCGAAGAGGAAATAACCAAACGTCAAAACTCGAGGAATGTCCGCGCTCGGCGATTGCACGCTCTAGTGTCTGATGGAAAGTGCAACACGGTGGCCACAATCTTCAGATTGGCTGTTCCCCGCCGACTGGGACCTTCCAATCATCCTGCACGTCTTCCAGGCCGGCCGATCAAGCTCTTCATTATCTGCGTAAACCGTGGTCTGAGAAAGGTCAAGAAAGTGGGAATCAAGGTTGCATTGGCGTCTCCACAAGCAGCTCCTGCAAACCAGCACGTCGTCCCATTTGAAAACAATCACAGACGACGAGCATTGAAGCAGTTACCTCAGCTTCAAGTTCCGCCTCTGCCATTCGCGTCGCCTTCGGTACAGTTGATCTCTCCTCCGTCACCTCAGCATCGAATTCCATCATTGCCGCCTCTGCTCTTCACTCCACCATTGCCGCCTCTGCTCTTCACTCCACCATTGCCGCAGCTCCAAATTCCACCCCTGCCATTCTTCTCTCTTGCATCAACTCAGCGTCAAGATAGACCTCCGTCGATTCCATTCCCTCAAGTTCCTTCTCCACCTTTTCTCTCCATCCCAACTTTGCCTGTCACGTTACCAACTCCAGTTCTACCATTACCAGGTGCATTTGTGCTGCCGAAGCACCTGAACTTGCCACCATTGCCGCCATTGCCCTTCCAGATTCCACCGTTGCCGTGCGAGCCATCATCCTCCGGCAAAAGCTTGCCAACCCCATAAAAGACTAGCCTAGACTGCTCTTTACATCACGTCCCTCCGGGTTTAGATATTCACCTGTTGTGTAATATTTTCTGTGTTTTATAATCTTAATCATAAGTTGAAGATTGTGTGTACCTATCGAGTTTGTTTGAGCAAATCATTGTAGTCCACATCTCCAGTTCGCAGAGTTCTAATCATAGTTTCCAAGATCATGCATCTGCTTGTCAGGGATTCCTGTCTATCCCAACTTTTACGAAGATTCAGAGTCTAAGCAATTCGGATTAGGCAAAATAAAAATGATTTGCAAAATAAAAATGCAGAATGGTCGTGCTCATTAGAAGGTGGACTAAATACAGTATGGGAATAACGAACAAGCGCTGACACTGTCAAATGCCACAAAAGACAAAGGAGGACTACCTACATAAGAAATAGTATTATAAATGTGTAGGAGGATAAAAAAACTAGTCTAAACTGTTCGCTTTTACTTTCAAATCCTACACTGAGCTGTAACTTGCAGCCTCCAAAAACTAGGGAAGCAGCGTACTTACAGGCTAAACTAATCTCGCTTGTCTTCTTCTAAGTCATCTTCCAGACTAAACACATCAGTATTGATTGGCTTCCGTTCCTTTGCGTCAGGTTTAGCCCCGCTTTTCTCCACCTCAACGACCAGGGTTGTGGGTTTGCTTGCTGTCGTTGTTGCTGTGAGGGCAACAGTCTCCTCCTCATCAAAATCCTCCCCAACTTCTTCAGAGTAGGCATACCGTGTTGAGTTTTGTGATGGAGCCCACAAAACACAAATCACAACTAGGAGAATGAACGCAAGAACATACCAAAAGGCCGGAATGATCCAGAAGCTCTGCCAGCGCTCACCAAATGGATCAGTTGCTTTGAAATATAATTCATAGCCTATCCACAACACAGAAATCACAACAGCCAAGGCAAGGGAGTTCGTGAACTTTCTGTAAAGCTCAAGCTTGGCGAATCTTCTTCGAGCCTGCAATTTCTCCAAGGTTCGCGACAAAGAGGTGAAGATCCAGAGAATAAAGAACGCATCGAGCATTGCCACTGGCAAGACCAAAAATAGTCTTTCTTTTCCAGGAGGATCGTTGATTGTGTTCACATTCTCAACCACGTCGAAAGACTCTGCAGCCAGAAAATAAGTTGCTCCCAGAAGCAGAACCTTTGAGGTCAGCCCACCAAGAGTGGGACGCACCACACCAAATCCCATAGAGACAACCAGGATCAGTAGCCTGGAGACAGTTTTCTTCACGGCCCCTACAGTCACGGCCCACATTGTGATTCCCATAGGCCTCCGCCCGGTGATGTTGAAATTGAGGTACTCAAAGTACCAAAGCGCCATCTCAGTCATCCCCAAAGCAATCACTGCACTAATGCAGTTCTGAAGCTGCAGTATATCCTTCCAGTTTCTCAAGTACTGGAGGAACCAGAGGACTCCCAGAAACCCGTAAGCAAGCGCCATGAACGCGTAAAATGACATATTAGGTGCCATTCTTCCGGGTAAGTAACCCATGGGATTCTTCCAGACAGTGTCTCCGTCCATAGTCAACCCTTCTAATTCACGCTCACAGGCGACGAAAATAAGCGTGTACATGCCCGTTTTCGTGATGTTCACCTGCTGTATATCCAAGCTGGCCTTCCTGTTGCTACCTGTAAAATGGGTACGTATCGATTTAGGCCAGCCATCATTATCTTGATTAATTATGACGCTGCCTTCCCTACATCCTGTGCTTTGGGCAAGATCCCGATTGCAACACAGAGCCAATTTTCCACCATAAGCATGGTCACCAATTTTTCCCTTGTCGCGAACCTCCACAATTATAGTTTCGACCTGAGAATTAGTAGTTCCATCGTCGTGCTTGGCAGCAGCTTCCGCACTCCGAGTGAAGGTGACTGTCTCAAACAAGATGAACGAATTCCCATTCGCTGCACCCTTCCCCTCCACGTGCTCAGATGCGGCATAGAGACCCTCATTTCCACCCCAATAAATGAATGCATTGCTCTCAGGCAAAAATTTGGCATTTTTGTAAGTGTGAATTGACGCTTCCGCTGACAGCGCTAGTAACAGAAGCCCCGAGAATAGCAACCACATTGGCATACACCAAAACCCCTTCATTGTGAGTCTTAGAATATTAAATTCTGCACAGATCCAAGCTCAAGTCAGAGACCTTTTTTCGTTAATGCCATCTCAAGATGCATAAAATTGTAGACTATCTCACGTCAATCACTTCTGCAAACTACAAACTTTTTATCTACAGCACGAATGTAAAGCCATAATTAACTTAACGGACTGTTAAAGCGATGAAGTCTAAATAAAATAATGACCATGAAAGAAAAATACAGAAGATCTATCCTTATTCATAATAAGCAGCAGGTCACACCCATCGACACGATAAGTGAGACATGTTCAAATTAAAACGGTTCTTCCAAGGGGTTGTGCGTGGTTCTATGATATAAATATAAGATTGATGAATATCAGTCCCATCTTTCACTGCACTAGCAAGACCAAAACGAAATTAAACGCCTCTCGTTCAAGAGGAAAGTGGTAGCAAGGCATGAGCACGACGTTCAAAAGAAGTAGACGTCCGAAGCCTAGCAATGACAGATCTAAGAGTACCGATGAAACGGCCAAACAGCACGAATTTGCAACCTCAAGCTTCTTATCTCACAAATATCTACTTAAAAGGAAAACCACATGCTCGAACGCACCAGCAGAGCCCTGTAGAGAGCACGTAACAGTAGCTTGTAGCAGCAGTCCGAATCAAGGCACACACCAGGAGTTCCCACAAGGTAACTGCACTGCATATGCACGAAATGCCTCTATTTAGCGAGGCTCGGCCAGAAACAATGCTTGAAGAATAGAGTGCGTCTTTTGATCTAAGATAATGTCTCAACAGTTAAGAAATTTATAACTCGCAACCACAGTCAAGTCATCCGCAGTGGTTTCCGAGCTACAATCAACAAGCCCGAACATCACACACAACGACTCGTACTAAATTATCCTGCCTAAGAGCACATCAAGACCAAACAAGGACCGCACAGGAGAGTGCACACAAGCGCAAGCTCCATTATGTCAATTAAACCTAAGACCTAAGACTGTGAACACCAAGAGTTTCACACAGTGTGCCATTTGATCTAAGATAATGCCTAAAGAGAGCGTCGAACTTATCAAGATTTATAATTCGTAACCTCAGTCAAATCTATCGTCAAAAAGAACAGCTCCTAGAAAAATAAAAAAGAACAGCTCCTAGAAAATCAAAAAAGAAAAGCTCCTAGAAAAATTAAGGCCTGACTACGTACACATCAAGACCAGAAAAGCATCCTTTGAGCGACAACAGCGAACACAACCGCACGCTTTTTTACAGTAAATTGAACCTCCGACCGAGAATTCGAACACCAATTCGTTACGAACACAACTTCGACCTCCCAAACACCATCTCCACCAAATCCAATGCAAGTAGCCCAAAAAACATCTTGTAACCACTTCTACCACCCGGATCTACACCCTGCGAACCTCCAGGGCCTCCATCGACAGAGCACAAAGAAGAAACCCCAGGTCCAACTCACCAGGCTTGGAAAAAACGCAAAACTCCACCAATTTTCGCGCTACTTGTCTCCAAAGAACCGCGCCCGCAAGACGAAGCGAGGGAAGAAATCTAGAGATGCGATAAGTGCCCTTGCAGCCGAGCTCCGGCGACGAATCCACATTCCCGAGCCCTGGAAAACGCAAGCTCTGGCCAAGACTGGCACCAGCTCTCGAGGCTTTAGCAACAAACCCTAGTGTACGACAGACTAGTGTCACTCATTCAATTACCGCTTCTACAGTATTTTTACGTCAGTTACTGCACGTTTTTACTCCCTGTATTCGGGATAATTACCCCACGTGTAGGTCAGTTTCGTAAATAATTAGGGGGAAATTGGAACCTGTCTAAAACATGAAAAATTGTACAAGTATTTCTGAAAATCTGAGAAAATTTCATTTTTGTCAATTCTGAATATTCAAACATTATTCTTCTTGAGAAAAAAATTTAGAAAAAAATGAACACATTTACACATAACTATGATGAGGAGTGTTGAAGAATTAGGAAGATCGTGTACATGTATTCATTTTTGTAGACAAAAAAGAACATTGTTCTCAAATTATTCTTGAGAAAAAAGAACACACTATGTCTAAATAAAAAACATAACTACAATGAGTAGTGTTAAAGAATTAGGAAGATCAATGTACCGAACATCAAGAAAATCTAATTATGTTATTGAGTTGCCCAAATGTCAAAAATTAAATTGTTTTGTTACCTAGATGTTGAATTTGACCTAAACGTATGGTACCTCCTTCGATTATTTTATTAGAGTTTTTACTTCATGTCCTTTAAAAAATATGCCATAATATATTATTATAGCATAATGGTTAATTATAGATAAGAAGGATACCATCCATCCATTAAATTAGGTTGTCTATATTATTTGTTTGTTTTGTTTGTTCATTTTGGATCTTAAATTATGGGTCCTCCAAGTCAAGTTCTTGGTACCATTAAAAAACTCTTTACAAGAAGGGCTATTTTGTAATTGCAGTTGGACATATAGTGTGGATGTTATGGATTTTTGAAATTATATATCTTTTGGATCATGTGTCACTCAGGCACATTCTTGGTACCACTAGAAAACTCTTTGCACAAACTTTGATTCCTAACATTCCTATTCACAATAGAAAGTATATTGAATTTCAAATTTTTTATCAATTAAAAAATTAAAAAATTATTTATATTTATATTTTATTATATTGTAGCAACAATGCAAGGCATGCTATATAGTCTATACATCCATACATTAAATTAGGTTGGCTGTTTTGTTTATTAGAAAGAGATCTCAAAAACTTTGCATCCTGTAGTTTTGTTCTTGGTAGCATTAGAAAACTCTCAACAAAAAGGAGTGCACAAACTTTGTTTTGTGGTGTTTGTACGTACGGTATAAAAATTATTGGATTTCAAAATTTTAATGAATTAAAAATTTAGAAAATTACTTTTACATTTGTTTTATGGATACGAGTAGAGATTAAGGAGGGCTTAGCTATGACTTTTGTGGCAATGCAAAAACTATACATTTATCTAATTTTTTTTGTTATTGTGAGATCTTTAGAACTAAATATCTTCCAGTTATGTTTATAGTACCATTACAAAGATCTTTGCAAAGAAGGGTGCATACGCTTTGTTTCTTGGTGTTCCAAATCTTGATAGAAAAGACATTGAATTTCAAAATATTTATGAATAAAAAAATAAAAAAACTTTAATTTAAATTTTATTATGTCATGGCAATGGTATAGTATATACTAGTACTACTTAAATATTAAATTAGGCTATTTTTTAATTTTTAAATACATTGAAATCTTTGAAACCTTAAATCTTCTAGTCACATTCTTAGTACCATTAGAAAGTTTTTTGCAAGAAAAGGTGCATAGGCTTTGTTTTGTGGTATTCCGACTCATAGTAGAAAAAATATTGAATTTTAAAGTTTTATAAATAAAAAGTTAGATAATTATTTTGATTTTATTATACTATGGCAATGACATATGGCATATTAATCTATACATTAAATTAGCTTGAATCTTTTTACTATATTTAGGTACCTTGTTTTATTTGTTTGTTATGATAGGATCTTTGAAATGGTGCATCCTTCAATGCATTCTCAATATTGTTGGAAAGCTCTTTGCAAGAAAGAGTATGGTGCCTAGACTTTGTTTTGTGGCACTTAGACATTTGATGTAAAAGTTATGAATTTTTGAGTTGTTTTCTATGAATTAAAAAATTAAAAATTTACTTTTACTTTAGAAGGTGATTAAGACTGACCTAGCCATCGCTTCAATTGTGGCAACAATACATAGCATACTAGTCTTTATACATTAAATTAGGCTATTTTTTCATTTGATTGTTATAGTGCAATCTCTAGTACTACAACAATATCTTCTAATCACATTCTTGGTGACATTGGAAAGTTCTTTGTAAAAAACAATGCACAAACTTTGTTTTGTGGCATTCCAACTTACAAAAAGAATATTAATTTCAATTTTTTTTATAAATTAAAAAATTACTTTTATTTTTATTTTATTAGACTATGGCAACACTCTAATTTATCTTAACCCTTGAAAGCCCAAGGCCTTTTTGCATCATTGTTTTTGAAGTTTTATAGATCTAAATGTCACTAACATATAGAAATCTCAACCAAATAATCTTATAGTATATGTGTTTTAGATGATGCGAATCAAATTTGGAGTCATTTGGCTACATAGATTGTAAGATTATAATGTTTTAGTGTTGAAAAAGGATGTTGAAAAAGGATGTTGAAAAAGGATGTTGAAATTTTCCTAGCAATACGTTTTAGAGGTGAAATTTGATTTCTAAACCTACTCAAATATAAAAAATTTAAACTATAATTCAAGTGATTCAAAACTAGTATATAAACAAGCATATTGGTGAAAGAAAACATCATTCAATTGACTCATTGTGTTTGCAAAACAACTTTGAAATGTCAAAAAATAGCAAAAAAAAGTTGCAAAAAACACATCTAAGGTTGAACCTCCTACTAAAATGTTTCTCAAACACTCATAACTTCTTAGATCAATATGAAATTTTAACCACACAAACTAGACTAGTATGTGCAATTTTTCCAACTATTTTTATTGGAAACAAATATTATATGAAAAAGAAACAAGCCACTAAAGTTCATTGTAATCCAAAAATGTCAAGATTTTGAACTTCAAATTGCTCCCAAAAATTCAAATCAACTTGGATTGACATGAAAATTTTACTACAATAACTAGATTGCAAGGAGAACATAATCCAACAAATTTTAATAAAAACTAACATTGGATGAAGGAGATACAAGCCCCCCAAAGTTGCAACCTTCAAATGCAATTTGGTGAATTCAAATTGAACCTCTAAACTTCAATTGGCTTTTATAAAATCAAATAAGAAGAAAGAGTGCAAATTTTCCAACAAGTTTGATTGAATTTAGACATTGGATGCAAAAGTTCCAATACTTTGAATTGGACTTTAAACTATGTGAGGCCACTTTTGATCCCAGGCATTTAGAGGTTAAAAAGATTATTGGAAAGAATTTTCTCTTAAAAGAAGTGAAATATTCTTATGGTTCATACTAAACATGATTAATTGTTCTAAACCTATTATCTTGCACTAAAAACTCTTTCTAATGTATGGTTGAAGGTTAGATTTTTGGCTCTTGACTTTGGATTAATTACACATGAATTACACTTGAAAGAGGTAGGCAATGTACTTGATGATTTAGCTAAAATACAACTTCGGATTATGTTGCATGCATGCATAAATTGCTCATTGCAATGGTATGAGATTTACTTTTTGTCATGTGCATTTAATGGCATAAATTGGTGATATTTCATGCATCTTTTAAGGGCATGAAAGGGCACAATTACTGAAGGACTTCAATTTTTTGCTGCAAATTATACACACCATTATAAAAAATCTGAACCCTCCAAAGGGCTGCTACCTTTTGATTTTCAGCCCCGCGGCAGCGAAAAAAATATGTAAAAAATATTAAAAATATTAAAAATGATGTGTCACTGACATGTTGCTGACGCATCAAATTTAAAATTTAAATTTAAAAATAATTTTTTATTTTTATTTTTTTCTATAATTACACCGGGGGTAGAACTTGCGGCTTCTTGGAGGCCTGAAATTTTTCCTAATATGCACTTTAGATTTAACATATATTGTTTTTACCTTTCAAAAAGAATAAGTAATTTTGGCATTCAGTTATTCTAAATCATAGTGAGTTGTTCGCTATTTGTTGCTAAGGTAGGAGGTCCAAAATGTCCAGAGTAAGGAGCTCCTTATAAGGAGCAGTTTAACCCTATAAAATACTCAGAGAGCTATCACAAAAAACGTCTCAAACAAAACGTCTCAAACAATGTTTGAAATGTGGTCCTTTCCAAAGAGTGCCAACGCATGCGGGATCACCTGCAGGAAGCATCCTCAACGAGTCACTTGGTGTTCTCTAACGTTACAGCTTCACTTCTTTTATAGTTCTCCAGTTTAACCCTGGAGGCAAACGCCTGGGCCACCCAAATGGGAAATGCTATTGTAGCATCGCAGTGAACTTAGAACCCAAACGCCACCCGAACACACGACTGAACAGTTTAGAAAGTTCTAAAATCAGCAATGCAGGGTATCCACCCTCAAGCACCCGAAAGTACATTTTCAGAACACATGGACAGAATCAAAAGTGTCTAGATCTCTAACGAATCTGAAATCTAACGAATCGGATCTTCAACCTGCCAGGTGCCTGGCAGTGTCCCAAACCTGGTCCATACGAATATTCTATAACAAAACAGATTGAAAGTACTTCCAAGTCAAAAATGATCTCTCAAGTAGTTCAAAACAATGGGCATCAAAATTGAAATCCACAAACTGATTCATCAACTTAATATAAAGAAACAAGGAATATTTAAGGTACTACATTGACAAACCCATTGCAATAGAATTGAGTACTGGAAGGTGGTCAAGCGTCGGAACAAAGTGTTCGTGTTGCGTGCCAAAACTCAAAATCTGCAACTTTGAATTGTATCAACTCCCAAGTTGTTCATAATACAGCTCAAATCAACAGGCGAGCGCTACTGTTCACCGCCACTTCGTACAGATGAAGGCTCCGTTCAAAGTCACTTAGAACAGATGGTGTAGTATAAAAAACACTAGACTACGCCATGTTCGCTCCGCGCTCCACTCTCACTTCCATTTAGCGGTACTGCAACGAATTACAAGAAAAAATTAGGCTCCAATAACACCAGGAACAAAATTCACTTTGCATCCAATTGAAAATTATAGAAATCATAGAAGGGCATTGAAATAAAGTATCAATTTAGGGTTGTTCAATCATTCGGTACCTTCACGAAGCCAATATCCTTGGAGTAGATGCGGAAGCACTGACGGCAAGTGTTGATGCCGTACTTACGGATCATTCCACATGAGTTTCCGCATACCCGGCTGCATACAAAGAGTGATAACATAAGATTCATGACGAAGAACAGGGTGGCCTAGTCGTGGAAAGTGAGCACTAGCCGCACTTGGTTCACGAAAATACACATGCGACTCATTTAGTCTCTTAGCCTGATCTCAAGATGTTGAGAGATTTGATAGTAGAATCCAAGGAATAAGCTTAAAACATTAGGTTGTAAGGGAAAATAGATTAGAAACAAGGCAAAAGTAATTTGTACTAAACCACCACATTAAAGCACAAACTGAGACAGGCAACGCAAAATGTTTGGAGAGTATGCATACTTTGGATGAAAACCTAATCAAGGGAGCGCAAAATTTTAAACACGGCGGAAAACTGGGAGAAGCAGCGATACCAGGTGCGGGAGCCGGGGCCGTAGCCCTTTGGGTGAGAATTCCAGACCGCTTCGTGACCCATGTCGGGCAGATGGTGAGGCTGCGAGGGCGAGGGGCGCAGGCGAGCGACTCGGCGAAAGAAGTCAAAAGAGGAAGATGAGAGCGGAAGAAGAGCTGTTAAAGCTGAGAGACGGGGAGGTTAGGGTTAGGGCTTTGGAAAACCGGTACTCCGTATTCCTTGTTGCTGTTAATACGGCACAGCAGAAAGAGGGACGGTTTTAGGTGTCCTACCTTGGTGCCCACGGTGATGGGTCGGAGAAGAGGGACACCGGACGAGCGATGGGCGACGTGTTCCGGAGCAGGTCCACGGAACAATCTTAACAAGGCAGCCACATGTCCGCTCCCATCACCTTCCGCGTCAGTCCACCCTTTCCGTCGTCTCTCGCCACTCTCCAATTCCGCGACCAATAACACCCGATTCTCTCATTACTTGCTCAGAAAATTCTTTCGTGCATTGGGTATCTCTGGTGACTGCCACCTTTCACCTGCTCATACGATCGATTTCGCACGGCTTCTGTGAATGGAGTTTGTTTACAGAGATGCTCAGATGCGTGATGTTGCGCTTTCGAGGAGCTTGAATTTTGTTGAAATTTCGATTGAGCGTGAGGTGCGAGTTTGAAATGGTTGAGTGAGAATTTGAATTTCGGAGAGGAGGGAGTTTTCTGAAGTTTTTTGGAAAGTTGGATGACCGGAGATTTTAGGGCTTGGGGGATGCATTTGAGAATGAATTCATGGAAGCGGGTGATGGCAGGGAGGTGTTGGGTAGGGACGCTTAAATTCGTTGTTGAGCATTGTTAAACTGGTTAATTTTTTATATGTTATTGTTGGCGAATGAAAGAGGATTTTTCATATTGTTGAATCGCTCGAGGATTGGTAGCTGTGGGTTTAGGGGACTGAAGGGGCGCTTTTTGATTTTGGGCGTCGTTAGAGTAGAGGGGGATGGACGAATTGGTAGAAGGACTGAGGGGAGAACAGGGTTAGGATATGCTGGACAATAAGAGAGTATGAGGATTGATTACTACAAGGTGCTCGGGGTTGCAAGGGATGCAACTGCAAACGAAATCAAGCAAGCGTTTCGAAAAATGGCCCTGGAGTGTCATCCTGATCGGCATGTCCAATCTTCAATTCAGTCTCGAGAATCAGCAGGACGTAGGTTTCAGCAAGTCTCCGAGGCGTATGAGATTTTGGGCGACAACTTGAAGAGGATTGCGTATAACAAGGGCACGCATTATGCCGGAAAACAAGCTGGTTCCACCAGCAGGTTTGTTATGCCTTCACATCTCATGTCTTTTGACTAATTTCTTTAAAGTATGGCAAGTGTATCTGGGACTTGTTTTGTTTGCACCTTGACACGTTGTGTTGATCTTGTCACTGTGGTCGGGCATATTGAGCAGCAGGATGTTTAGATAACTATACCTAAAATCGACACTTTAAGTGCTAAGCATAGTGACTATTATCATATGGATGAAAATTTTCATTTATTCTTGTTGACAAATCAAAGAGAATTCTAATGCACCAAAGAATGTGTAATATGTATGAGGTATGTTAAAGTCATAAGTATTTTAAAGTTTAGTCAGTAGATGACCTAAACTGGCATGAGTTGTGACCTTAAGGTGGTGTGCATTCTCAAGATCAATATGTATTTAGAGTGCAAGATTTTAGGTTGTCGCATTTAGGTTCGTGTCTCAACAAGGTATTTCTATCTTATTCAACTTCGACTGTTGTTATATAATTCAAATTTAGAGAGTTAGGTCGTGGGTTCTTCCAACGACTGTCCTTCTGGGACGATGGCAAGATGCACTTCATGTATTCATGAATTTTTCATTTTGGAAAGCTGCTAATGTACAGCTGTATATGCAGATACGAAGGACCTCCAAGGCGTCGATATTACAGACAGAATAACCAAGGTTACACTACGTACGGAAGTGCACAAGCGAGGTCTACATATGATCGAGGTACAGGACAACGATGGAGATATGAATCTGAGTATTCTGCTGGTGAGCGAAAAGAAAGGCTCATCAACAGAATATTCTTTGGGTACGTGTCACTTTACAAATCCAAGTTCATTATCGTTTATACAACTGGATATATTGTGCTTTTGCTAGATTTTACTTTTCGAAGGAATTTCATGTGAATGGATTCTATTTGGTTGTGTGTCCAACTTTCGAGTTTTCTAATCCCTAAATGACAGGATTTCTGGTCTTATAATGACCAAGTGGATTGATCGTATTGCAATAATTACATTTCAAATGAGACCAAATTCTACGTCACCAGAATTAGAGATGAACATTGCTTGTGTTGGCCAATAATAATTTAATCGGACAAAAGGACAGTCTTCATTTGACCTACTCAAGACTGCTTAAAATATAATGGGCCTTTTGGGTCCTTTAGGGGTCACGATGGGAGTGAAGGTGGTGAGTCATTTGTACAGAATTTGTGTCTCACTACATTTCCACAATTCAATCAAGCAGCAAGACTAATCTGCACGCAAACCTGGTGTCACAGGTTTGCGTTGCCGATGTTCTTATTTGCAGATTACCTTGAAGCAGCTTTCTGGCCAAAACCGAAACACCGCATGGTATAGATTCTTCACTTTCATGTTTAGAAGAGCATGGTTGATGTATATCTGCTCATTATCACTTATATTCCTTTATGGCTGTGCGAAGTTCGTGTGAGTGCCCTCTGTGTCCCTTTTAAATTCTTTCTTATTCCGTTTGATTCAAAACGAATTTATGCGGTTTGTGATAGGTTATGAGTTCTAGTTGCAATGATAGTGGCTTTGGGCTTCCAAGTTTTAGTGTTTCTCCTACTGTTATTGTAATATCTGTAGTTGAGATCCCTGCCCTTCGTCTCTAAAGTTCCGTTAGTGGACATCAGTAGCTATTGATGGTCTGGATTACACTGTCCTCCCTCATGCATGGTAAACTCGAACTTCAAGGTGGCAAGCGTTATAGATTGATCACAGAAAGTACTTGTAACATGTTCATTACTTAAAAGAATGATAATCACATCATGGAGTGGCATAATACGAAGTTCAGACTGTACTACACGATGTGAGTTTAGAAACTCAAGTGGACTCTTTGTTGTTTTTCTTGCAGAACTTTCATGGGGAGCAAGAACCAAGAAAATGTTCAGAGAGTCGTGAGAAAAAAGGGAAGAAAAAGCTTCTCGGTCGAGTACCAATGCAGACCCCTGATACGGAGACGAGGTCAGCTATAAGAGATATCCCTGATCAAGGATGCAAGTCACTGTTAGAGAATAGTAGTAGTAATGTTGGTTACACTTATGTTGTAGGCCAGGGATTTGGAAAGCTTCAATCTGCCTCCAGTTTGGTACCCAAACTTCCTGAAGTAGCTCCTTACACCTCTGGTCCCCAGTATTTGCGTTCTTTGTTAAGCTTGGAGTGCAGGCTAAGCGACCTGCAACTTGAAGGTGTTCATACTTGGCTTAGGCATAGAACTGGAGCTCCGGTTAACAGAGAGGGTGTTTAGACTAGTTAAAAGTCTAATGTAAGTAAATGATGCGAACGTGGGTTGCTTGGTTATTTAATTTCAATCACATTGGTTGGACATGCCATTGATTTAACATGTCAAAATGCATGCTTTGGACTTTGGAGGGCAAGCATGAATTATAAGAGTTTCCTTTTGGAACTCCCAACTCCTTTTGGTGCACACGAATTAAGAATGTATTCATTTGACATTTGCTGTTGTAGGAACTACAATTTCCTTTCAAAGGTAGACATTGTATTATAATATAATAATAAATTACTCTTATTTGCAATCAATGTACATCATTGAAGTGATGATAAGGGTTAACTACATTGATTTGTCCTAAATAGTGTGTATTATGAAATGGATTCAGATATGATTAAAAAAATTTACATAAAAAGAATGTTTTTCCAAAGGATATTTTTGATGATTCTTCAACATGGATTGCATTGGTACATAAGCAATGGCTAAAAATATTTATCTCTTTTGAAAAGTTGTAATTATATGTAAGATCATTTTGTTTACACACTAATAAGACAAATTAGTGTAGATGCTTTCCACATACCTTAATTGGCAAGTATTGTGAGCATAACTTGCCATAATTTGGTTATAGAAAAACAAAATTATAATGTAATTTGTACTCATTTTGAAGAATAAACTTATTGAACTTGGTAAATTTTTTAGTTAGTGCATGAAATGTAAATTGAGTCTTTAAAACCTCAAATCTCTAATTTGAATTCTACAGCATGCATCCATACGAGGGATACCTTAGTTTATTCTCTTTTGGTATCAAAAAGTAACTCTACAATGTATTGAATTTTAGAGACTCAATTTATTCTCTTTTGGTATCAAAAAGTAACTCTACAATGTATTGAATTTTAGAGACTCAATTTATTCTCTTTTGGTATCAAAAAGTAACTCTACAATGTATTGAATTTTAGAGACTCAATTTATTCTCTTTTGGTATCAAAAAGTAACTCTACAATGTATTGAATTTTAGAGACTCGACTTTCATTTGGGAATATGACTTTGATTCTTAAATGATAATTTATGTTCCCTCTTCATTAGTTTTCTATATTAATACATACATTTTGAAAATTTGATATTTTTTCATGTAGTCATATATATCTAAAATATGTTCTTGTTTTTTAAATGAAAAATACAAAATAGTATTTATAAGATTTTTAAAAATATTTTTTTACAAAAATTAAAATTAAAAAAATATCTTTCAAATAGTATTAATAATGTAATACAAATGGACATAATAGAAAAAACATCATGATGTAATTGGTACATTCTTTAAGTTCACAATATCATATTACTAAAATCATAAGTCCCTCTGTAATATCACAAATGCTACCGTTAATAATAGGGGTTTGTGCTTGCTATGCTATGCATTCATTGTATCATATATTAGTAAAAATTTGATATATTTGAATAGAATGCATGATAATGATTTCAATAAGTTTTTAAAATAATTATTTTAATTATTTTATAAAAATATTTCCAATCATACATACATAGAAATCATATTTTTACACAATGTGATATTACTGAAATAGAGTAGCAGTTTACAATCACCTCTATAATATCACTTTTTACAAAGGGTGATATTATAAAAATAATATAGTCATTGCAATTGAGGTGATATTATAAAGGTAGCAATTCCATTGCCTTTCTTGGCTTTATATTTCTTTTGCATTTCTATGATTTTGTGCTTTTGTGAGCTTTGAGCTTCTAATTTCAATTTTCTATTGTTACTACCAAATGATTTGAGAAATTTATTAGATTGAACCGATTTTGGATTTCACAACAATTAAATTATTCACAAAGCTTTTGAGATTTACAAGTTTTTCCTTTAAATTCTTGTATTTGGATTGCCATTGTTTGTAACAATTGAGTCAAATTTCTAATGCATTCTAATGTATGTGTATCTTTTACCATATTCATCATTGCATGTATTTCATTCATCATTCATTAAATTTCTATTGTTTATTTTAGTATATGTTTATTTATTAAAAAAGTTATATGAAGATTTTAGTAATTTTTATCTGAAGATTTTTTGAAATTCTTACTCTACATTCTATCTAATACATAAAAATTCTTATGAAATTCAAATGGTGAATGTGTAGCATAGCAAGTGCCAACCGCTAGTATTCAATAGAAAATTCAAAAGTGGTGCATTTTTAGGTTTCAAGGTACTACTTTTAAAATGTCACAAGAATACAATTTTAATAATTTTAAAATAAAATAAAATGGAATAAAAAGTAGAATTTCAAAGCTTAAAAACATTTAAAGCCAGAAACTATGAAGAAATTTACATTTATCTTTCAAAATGCCACTTGGGCATGCAATTCCTTTGACGTCTTGTAATAAAGGGGGTGATTGGACTTTCAAAATAGGCTAAAATTGCCAAGAACTTGAGCAATTTTTTTTCTCATTTTTTCTTGAGATGAGATAAAATGTAACCATAGGATCTCAAATTCCATGTTAAGAGTGAGCATCTCAAAAAATTTAGATTATTTGACTGCACATGTTAAAAGATATTGAAGTTTGAAGTTAGTGGAAATACAAGGTAATGCACTTTGAAGGAGCATATCTTTGTGAGAATATTTCTAAATGATTATTTTTTGAGCCCAATGAAAGATAAGGAATTGAAAATGTACATGTAAAATTTCACAATAATCCAAACATTTTAAAATTCATAGTAGAACTTGTAATATAGTGAATGCATAATGGTCACTGAAATGAAAGTAGTGTTTGTAAGAAAAAGAAAAAATGAAACACTTGTCTTCTTCTTGCCATGAACTCCTTTGATCTATCCTTTTCAAGGTAGATTTGCCCTTTTGAGGTGGGCAAGAATCACATTGGTTGGCTGACTTTTTAAGTCCATGCCCAAACTAAACCTTGAATAATGAGTTGTAAACTACATTACACCACTTAATTTTGAAAAATTTCACAGGTGGAGTTTAACTTGGAATTTGATGAAACTATTGCCATTGGATTCATAGTGCAATCTATTTTCTAAAATCTTATATTTCTTTTCAAATTAAGATTTGAAAACAAGCAGCTCAAAAAAAAAGGGCAGCAACCCAAAAACGGTTGCTTGGATCATTAGGGGTTAAGCATTAGAAGACATTTCAGGCCTCTATAGGGCCGTTTTAGTCTTGTTCCCCCCGCAATGACGGAACGGCCAACTGTCAGGGAAATTTAAAAAAAATAAATTAGTTCTTAGAATGCTAGAAAAAGTTGGAAAAAAAATTTCATAATTTTTTTTTCAAAAATGATGTGGTAGGGTCTCGACCACATCAGCCTGCTGCGCTGTCACTACTACAATGCACTGCAAGGAGTTCCCTGCCATGATAACTTGTGGCCCTATAGAGGCCTGAAATGTCTTCTAATGGTTTAAACCCCTGAAATCTAAAATGAGTGTCAAATTTATGCTTGCCATTAGTCTAAAAATACTATGCAAATTTTGTATAAAAAAGATAAATCCCATATGTAAATAAACTCAACAAAAATAAGTCGTTTTTTAACAAGTGCCACATGTCATCTTATAATCAGCTTACAACTTACAATGACATTACTCCATGAAATGTTGATGCAAAAATTCAATTTTAGCACTTCCTTTGCCAAAACTAACCATTAGACTTTTTTTTTACACCTTTTTGTGAGATCTCACAAAAAGCAACTTCTACTTTGATGTCACCCAAAATATTTTCTAGGGAAATAAATGCCAAAACTGCCCCTTGATAGGGATTCAGTTATTATCAATGAAAATTTTGTGCCATTTTTTTTTTCATAACCTGTTTTTTGTGGATTCCAAAAATCAAATTTTTGTCACCAAACGACGAATGATGATAATAAAAATATAAATGAAATCATCATAATTGAATGAGATAAAGTATCAATATTTCCGTCCATTAATGTCTCCATGGTGAATTTTATTGTAACCACTCAAGAAAAAATTTAGAAATCATTAGACCCAAATGTGCCACTAACCTTCAACCGCCATCTATACTATATGTACATCTCGAAAATCAGTTCTCTACCTGTTTAGAAAGAAACTTTTTTATAACCAAACTTTGTTCCTCAATAACTTTTGCATATAGTATCCAAATACCACGTTCTCTGGTGCGTTGGAGCCTCCTTTCACTTGCCAACAAGAAAATATGAAAAATTTGACCAGTCTACTATAGGCTCAGCAGCAAAAAGTGGCAGTTTTGGGTGTACCTACCTTAAGGCTAGCCCCTAGTAGCCCTAACAGATCTTGCTTTAAAAAACTCCTTGGGGGCCCTGAGTGCCTGACTGCCTGAGGATTGGCTTTGATCTACTGCACCCTTGACTTGTCATAATGATGCCTTCTAGTACACTCCAGTACCACACCGTAAGTCTGTTACGGATCAGTCGCAAGCGTCGAAAACCGTCGGGAGGGAACCAGGCTGGCTTCGGTCCGTCAGTGCTCTGTCGGAAACCGTCGGATGGGGGAGGACGACTAACGAGAGCTTGCGTCGAAAGCCGTCGCCCCCCCGTGTCGCTCCAGCGCGACGCCACCCTGACAACGACGGCCGGAAAACGCGCGGGCTTCGGACAGTCGCGACAGCAGCGACACTACCGTCGCCCCGCATTCCGACGGCCCCTCTCTCTTCCTCTCCCAGCTCTTGCGGCTCTCCATCATCTCTCTTTTTCTCTCTCCATAGCTGGAGCGTTTTCCTTCGTGATGGTGTTTCTCTGAACGGACGACTCGACTCGGACCAGTCTTCGCGAGCGCGCAGGAATGTCGGTGGAGTGCTCCAGGTACGATTCTCGGTTTCGTGCTGGTTTAGCGTTTCTTAATAATGACGCTTGCTTTGCGCCTCTTAAGTGCCGGAATATGTGGAAAGTTCTGTAGCCATGGCTTTTATTGCTGTCAGGAGGAGGGGAGGGGTTGGTCAGATCCCGATGCTTGTGTTGTGACTGTTGTCCTCAACTCCCCGCATTGTTCGCTTGCGTTGTTTTCAGTGGACGAGTGGTGTGGTGTGGTGTGGATCGATTGTTGATGCAATCGCGGAAGGGGAGTGTGATTGATTGGTTGATTGATAGATTGATTGATCGCCTGAGTTTTTTGATTGTTGAGGGAGTGTGACATGCGTTCTTGTTTGAGGTGAGCTGAATGTAAGCGCGTTTCGGTGTGATTGATTGAGTTTGATTTTGTTGAGAATTGCCTCCACACCATGTGTCGGGAGCTCTATTCCACTATATTTTTGTTTTTTGTTTTTTTGTTTCTTCGTTTTTTCGGATGGAAGCATAGTTATGATGAGCGGCGGTTCGTGAGTGTCCTTGCTTTCTAGATCAGAGTCAATTTTATTTTGTTTTCCAAGGTTATGAATTATATCTGAGAGGTTCACCTCAAGAACAGAGGATGTTGAAAAGAAGAGAGAACGACACAAAATTAGGTAGCAAAACGCAGTTTAAATAAGGCAAATCTGGTTATTCGGCCGTTCTGCGTAACAACGAGTGGAAGTGGTTTTGAGGAGTTTATACTGCGTGAGAAAGGTTATTTTGGTGCTAGGCAGAGATTTACCGGTAGTTCTATTTGAAGAAATCCATGGCTTGTCAGCGATAGCTCAGGGCCTCAGGAGCGTTTTGATGTGAACCCTGAAGTACGGGCGAAATATGGTTGTTATTTGCCGAGTATGGAATTGAAACAATTGTTTAGGGTTCTGGAAATGCGGTATCACTGTAGTAGGAGCTTGTTCACAGTTCTTGTTGAAGTTGAGGAGGTGGATTGGACATTTGATGTACTAGTGCATTCTATCAAAGGCTGTAGGTGCACGCAGCCCTCTCCAATCGCATAGAGTATCCCAGTATATTCCCAGTAGATCCTGAGAATCTGGCATGCACTGTACACATGTGATTGGACAGGATGCCTATCGGACCATAAGTCAAATGTGAACACATGTGACAGGAGTCTATTTGTACCCGAGGCAGTGCAAGTAGAGAGGGGTGAGTGAACAGTTTTTTGTCTGGATCAAGATGAAGTTTAACGAAGCAGGGACTCTAGTCGCGAGTGTCCATCCTTAGGGTGCCAACCTGTCTTGTGGTGACGATGTATTTTCTCATGCCTTCTTCCCTTTCTCACGGTTTCTGTTTCTCTGCAGAACGTGAATGGATGAATTTCTCGAATAAAGCCCGGGAGCAACATGACATGCAGTGACGACGTCCAGATGTAGTGTTCGTTTGAGATATTAAAGTGATTGCTGAAAGCACCATATTGATTTTTGCTCAGCGTTTTTATTACCAGATTGTTGGTGTGACAAGAATTGTTCAGATGGGAAATGAGACTCTCTCGGTGCACTCCCCGGGATTACGAAGAGGCTCCAATCCGGCGTCCCCATCTGCTTTCAGAAGAAACTCATTCTCTCCTGACACCTCATGGCGTACCCTTGGTCATCGCCACAAGTTTTTACTCTTTATGCTGGGGCTCTTGACAATACTTTGTACTGTCTATCTCTACTTTGCAGTTACATGGGGAGCAAGTGACTCGTGTTCTGGTTTGGGAGGAACTCAGCGTGCTCTTTGCCAAATTCAGTTGAATCGGATGCAAGCTGATTCCTTGAAAGCACATCACCGGCGGTTCTTGATGTAGGGTGGGTGGTACGGATAACTTTAAATTCATACAATTTGGAAGGAGGTGTCTGACTTTCGGCCTCTTTGAAGAACGTTTAGACGTTGTATGGCTTTTTTGTGAACGATACGGCAAAGAGCTTGCATGCCTTTTTTCTGGCGATTAGATTGGTTTTGATACATGCATGGATACAAAAATCACTTTTATACGCGGAGTAACTGCCGAGGATGATTAGCTATAGCTGCGATTTAGCTGAGTGATTTCTATGGCTTACACTTGGGTTGCTTCTACCACAAATAATGTGTTTCAAAAGAATGATTTCTGGGCTCTTATTGCGTGGTTCTCTCGTCACTGAAGCTGGTCACGTAAGTTGTGAAGGCTTGATCAGTTGGCATGCGTTGGTCGAATTTTGTAATCAGCTCTGTAAATTACTGAAATGTTGAAATGGCACTCAAATTCTCAATCTAAGGCGAAGTAATCCCCATATGCTTGCGGGCGGAGATTTTGCAGGACGAAGGCAGGTACGTTCAAGTAGGCAACTCTTTTGACTTCTGATTGCACATCAGTCATGTTAATAGTTTTTCCGAACACTTCGATAGTTTTCGCCCAAGCCTCTCTTCCATACCCTTTGATGTTTATATTTAGCAACTGTAATGTTGGGCATTTTCGTGGTATCTTGGAGCCACCACCCCGAGGGCCAAGATTGGGCACTGGGATACATCATGCTCTCCGTCCAGATTGTATAAAGGCCGGTTTATACTTGGGGCTGGATTGAGGGCTGGCCAAAACTCTCCAAATTTGAAACAATAGGATTGTTCAATTTCTCCAAATCTGGTCCAAGACGTTTATACTTGAGGTTCAATGAAATTACAACTCATCTTACTTGTTGTTTTAGGTGGTATGGTTTTGGTGCCAAACCATTTGGTCCAATTCATGTCTTAGGTGCCAAACCATCCAAAGGAGCAATTGAGATGAGGTTTTGGGTGGCCCAAACTTCCATCTAGGGTTAGATTGGAGCCAAATTGGGTTCCTCCAAATTGGGTTTCTGGAGCCAAATTGGGTTCTTCCAAATTTGGTTGTTGGAGCCAAATTGGGTTTCTCCAAATTAGGCCAAATTGGGTTCCTCCAAATTGGGTTGTTGGAGCCAAATTGGATTTCTCCAAATTAGGTTCCTCTTTTGAATTGTACAAATGGGATGAGGTTTTGGATGGCCCAAACTTCCATCTAGGGCCAGATTGGAGCCAAATTGGGTTCCTCCAAATTGGGTTCCTCTGTTGAATCGTACAAATGGGATGAGGTTTTGGGTGGCCCAAACTTCTATCTAGCTCCAGATTGGAGCCAAATTGGGTTCCTCCAAATTTGATTCCTCTGTTGAATCATACAAATTTGTACAAATCTCTACCAAATTGGGTTCCTCCAAATTGGATTTTCCTCCAAATTGTTGAATCGTACAAATGGGATGAGGTTTTGAGTGGCCCAGACTTCCATCTAGCTTCAGATTGGAGCCAAATTGGGTTCCTTTGTTGAATCATACAAATTTGTACAAATCTCTACTTTCTACCAATGAAAGTCTACTAATGCAAATCTGTACAAATCTGTACAAATCTTGGGCTTAACCAAGTTGCTATTTTTAGTAATTTATATATATATTTTAAAGTCTTTTTGAAGTCTAGTTTTAACATCAAAAATCCAATTTCCAAAATGATTGATTATGATTTTTTTATTCAAGATTTTGTACAAGAGAGTCCATCACAATCTTGACTTTCATAGTGTTGAGGGCTTTTGGAAATGAGCCTTAAATACACTAGATCTTGGAGAAAAAATCACATTAAAGATTCATTTACAAAAACTGTAGAGTAGGTTTTGAAAAGCCATAAATTGATTGGGGTTATGCATGTTAGGCCCTTTATCCTCATATTTTTTTGGTGACCCAATTTGTTTCATATTTTTTAGATCTTTGTGTAATTAGTTATGAAATTTTTAATGTTGAAAGGCAACAATTACTAAAAGTGACCATGTCCTAAAATGTGCTAGTACATTCATCAATAAGCAAGATGTACCTCTCCATCATGATCACTCTTAAAGTATGGGTGTTTTTAGAGCAAACTACCTTATATATTTACTTTTTTAATTTTTAAGGAAAATCATCATCTAAGTGACTTAAATGAAGTACCTATGTTTTAGCATTAAACATGTTGCTTACAAATGCATATTCTATAGAAGAGGAAAACCAAAACATTAAATTTATTTTTTTATTTTTAAATAAATAAATAAATAAACTTCTTTTTTATTTTAGAAATAAAATACATAGGAACAAAAAGAAAAAAAAAGAAAGAAAAAAAAAACAATCTTTGTTTTTAATTAAAAAGAAAAGAAAAAAAAGGTAAACATGCATGTTTTTATATATTTTTTAAACTGAGCATTGAGAAAATTCAAGAGTACATGAATTGGAATTTAGCCTTAGAATTTGGCCCAAGGGGTTTACATTAATTAGGGTTGGATGAAAAAACTTGGACCAAATTGAAGGCAAAATCTGGCCAGCTTTACACCCGGCCTTAGGTACAATATAAACCCATCCTAAGAGTTTTGTTTTGTGTGATCAGATTCAGAAATGTCACATCTTCAGTATTGAAAATGTGACCAACATGATAGCGTTTGCTCTTCTCGTTCATTTTTGCATTGTTTCTAGCATATGCTTGGAGATGTAGCACATGATACCTTGTGCGATTCACTAGGTAGTGAATGGTACTAAAACAGTAGTGAATTCATGGTGAATACTTTCTTAACAAGTATTCACTCCAATTTCACCATAGTATTTGTACCATTCACTATCCAGTGAACCGCACAAAGTTCCTGTGTAGAGGGATTGAGTAGTGAACGGTTTTAGCAACTTGCATTTCACTAGTGAAGCAAGGTTCTCTCTGTGTTCTATTTGTAGCTTTCAATTTGCCTCATGTTGTTTCATATAGGGTTTCTTTGCATTGCATTATGCATTGTCCTTGTACCTTTCTGGAACTTTACAGGTAGTATTCCTGTCAATGAAATTATTTTGCACGTAACTAAAGCTTTTGTTTGGGTAGCTTTGTTACACTATTCTCACTAGTATATAGCTCCATAGGAGCTTACATGTGTGTTGTGTCCAAAATGCCTAGTAGATAATCTTCTCAAAAATATTGTGGTATAAACGTTCTTGCCATTACCACTCATGGGTGATGTTTTTTGCACTTTTTAATACATTATTTGATATTTTGGGGTTTCATGAAAAAATGATTTTGACAATTAAAAATTCATTTTATATTAGTCCATTGGAAATGCATTGGATGAATTTCCAAGTATTAGTTCGTTGCATTTTCAATTGAAGTTTTGATATCAAATTTTAATAGGTGTTTGGAAATACATCAATCCAATTAATAGGGGATTTTAGGAGGAATATATCACATTTTCACCTGAATATTGTACATGACATTTTAACCCTTAAAAGGACTATGGGATGACTTTGGAAATCATTGGTTTACATTACCGTGTGAATAATCATTGACTTAAAGAATTCCAAAGCACTCATTGGAAGTCAAAGTACTTTAGAAGATCTCTCCCTTCCAAACAAAATTCCAAGGATGAATAGTTACACTTTTTTCCTACATAAAGAGATTCTCTATCATCCATCAAATGTCAAACATCTTCCATCGGATGCCAAACATCCACCTTGATGTTTAAGGGTTAATCTATTCTTTCATACACACCTATCGTGTTGATGCCCTTCTATGCATAATGTGTCACCTTCCCCTTCACTTACACATTCATATACTTACTCCACAATTTAGTTTCACAACAAATATATCTCTAGGAATTTAAATTTTCACAAAAACTCTAAATCCCCATACCAACACGTAACTCTATACTGACACAACCACCTAAAAATGTCTAATCATTAACTTCTATGTAAGACATGTAAGACATAAGTACAAATGTTCATCCTTGAAATTTTGTATAAAAGGGTAGGTCCTATATGATAGTTTGACCATCAATGAGTATTAACTGTTGGATTTTTTTAAACAAATGATTCGCATGGTACACAAAAGGATGACTTCCACAATGACCAATCCAATGTTCTAAAGTTAAGCTCCAAAAGGATGATTTCCACCGTGACCAACGCAATGTTACAAGGTTAACCCTTCAAGGACGTGGCCCTCATGACCAAGGTAGTCATCAAAACTACTCCTATTATTGAAACAATAGGTGCACACTTTGTTCTACAGTACTTCCCAAGGGACGAAAAAACAACCCAGGACAGACTGAAGTCATCCGTTGCAAACATTTTTGGTCCTCAGCGTCCTGCAAGGGTTAAGGTCCAACCATTACGAGGATGTGCATGGGTAAGTAAGTGTGAACTCCACCACGTTTAAATTGGTGGAAAGAAAGCGGATTCTTGCATTGCACTCAATCCAATCTCTACATGCTGTGCACCCGGCCAGGATCAGCTTCAAATGTGGGTGCGATTTGTGGGTTGCATCAAAATGTATGAACTCAGTCCCTCTAACTCAATAGTCTCTCAATAGCTATGCTAGTTCTGTACACCTGGGAGTAGTCTCAATTCACTCCGTATCAGGAATGAGAGCTTTCAAGTAGGACACCACGCAAATCTCTCACTTGGTTCGTTACGACGTCGTCCCCTTCACAGAGTGTTTGAATGAAGCCGAGCCGTCTTTCTAACTCTCCTGAGCTCACTGGCTTTGCTGGCCATGACAGTGAGCATTCCACTAACTTCCGCAGGAATTCCTGCAAACATGGGAATTAGAGAGTGATCAGAGAGAGCCTCAGTTCAAACGTGGACTACAAACCCCCCAAACCCCGAACCCTAAACCTAATACTAAACCCAGTTTAAATTCTGGGGTGTAACATGAGATTTTAGTGAGAGAAAATCTGTTCTAAACAAATACTGAGATTAACATGAGATTACAGTGAGATGGGAAACCTTTTTGTAAGCAAATACTGAGATTAACATGGGATGATAGTCAGAGGGAAAACCTGATGCTGCCGTGGTATTTGCTTAGAAGTGTCGAAAAGAGCCTTCGCAGTCTTTTGCAGCAATGCTTCATCTGTTGCTGAGTTCTCTTCAAAGAGGAAAGCTGCAAGGTGATGTAGAGCTAGTGTTGATGCCACCGAGCTCTTACCATCTACAAGTGTAAGTTTACCGGTTGTCAATGTAGACACGAAAGCTTCGATCATCTCCACGTTTTTCTGCAACCAGAAAACAGATGAACACGATGAGTGCGAGGTCGCTACAAAATCAATACCGGTTCCAGTAGAACATGCTCGTCAGAAACACAAGACGCATTAATGTGCTTGCACCTTTTCGACTGCAGCACTAAAGACCAACGAATCACTAAAATGTAGTGAGAACTTCAATACCTTGAGGCACTGACGAAAATGACTTGTGATCCAAGACTCTGCAACTTTAGAACCATGATGACCAGTGATACCAACAGTGATTTTCGCAGTCAGCTCAAGTGGCTAAAACCACCGCTAAATGTGCTAAAAATTCATAAGAAAACTCTGGTTATTTCAGAAGTTTTGCCACATTTCTGAAGGCTGATGATGACTCCTGGCTGGATCCCTGACTTTGCTTTCAAATGTTGAAATCATATTCGCGGAGGAGTATTAGAAAAGTCTAATGTTAGAGGACCACTCAATCTTAAGGAGAATCATAGTTTCCAAGACTTAGTGACCCAACATTAACATTCTCGAAGCGGTCAACCATCCACTAGGAGGAGGGTGAATGTTATGAAGCTTCAAGAATAATCATGTAATATGTCAATGAAAAGAAGAAAGAATATTCCACATGAATTAATGATGTACTATAGATATGTTGGGAGGAATTTCAATTATTTATTATAAATTTTCAAAATCTTAGTATCATTAGGTCGAGCACCAGGCGTTAAACCCTTGAACCCTAAACCTTGGAAGGCCCAAGGTCTGAAATCAAGAATCAAATGTACAGCAAGAAGTGAATATTACCTCAGAAGGAAAGAGATATCCAGAGGGGTCGCCAGGGCAGTCAGTGAGAACAGGAAGAAGATCAAAAGCCTGCGCAGCAGCCAAGGTTCGCCATGCCTGCAATCGAATGGAAACAGCAACATCCATTCTCAAGTACAGCGCCACTTGACCACCATATCCAGCATCACCGGAAGCCTCCTTCGAGAATTTCTTCACGAGAGCCTCAACAAAGACACAGTAATCTCCATCAATTTCCCCTTCAAAGTCCAACACGATCACACCACTATGCGCCTTCGCCTCAAGTAGCATTCCATACAGCCGCTGTAACTTTCCAATGCAACTTTTCACAGTCTTCCGTAGAAACACGTCCCCCCCGAGTAGAAACAGGCACGACAGCGCATGCACCTTTCGCACAACAGGAATGGCTGCGAACACATTACTATCATTCGAGAGTGATTCACTCAAGACTTCCAAACCCAAGAGCCACGCCACGCCATACTCCATGACGTCTTCCATTTCGTCTTGGCTGATGACAAAAGTCCCATCGGCCAGCATTTTACACTCCGGACCATTGCTTCCGGTTAAATTGATGGGGCTCAAAACAGAATGTCGGGGTAAAGGCAGCCTCTGCTTGGCCCACTCGGCTACCATATCAATGGAAAAGGTTTCCCTGCCCAGCTTCTCTTCAGCTAGTTTCGCACTTTCTTCACTCAGATTTGATAGCTTCGTCGCTATCAAACTCGTCTTCAGCTTCTTCCGGTTGCCCCCGTGTGAGGATTTCCCTGGTTGCGAACATATCCACACCTTCTTGTAATGCTCCTGCAACACCTTGGAAATCTCTCCATAAACGTGGTTTGAGTCATTCACACCGTAGAGCACGAGCGCGACTGTATCAGAGTGCAAGAGCACGTTTGAGTAAATTCGGTGTACCATGTCGCCATCGCCAGGACCAAACAAACCTGCAACGCAGAGACAGCAGCTGATTCTCCACATCAGCTCCTCATTCTTGTTATTACTGTCCGCCTTGAACGGTACAATTTCAAGAAACTCAGTCAAAAGCCTCGCCACGCCGTTCACGACGAGCCCACGCTTGGACCACACTCCGCCACCCTCTTGACCCCACCCACACCCTAATCCAGGAGCAGGCCCAGACACATTCTCCCCAACTGCAGTTTTCTTTCCCAAAACCTCATTCCCCAAAAGATTCAGCACACCTCTAAACTCCGCATCTGCCGAGCTCAGCAACCCTTTCGACAAAATCTCATTCTTTTCACTTCCGTCACGCTCACACAACTGATCAGTCACACGCAGCAACCGCACCAGTCCATGGATACAGCACGTGACCCCCATCGCCATTACTTCATCCACTCTACCCCAGAACGAAACCATAATTTCCAGCATCGATTTCCCACCACTCCCCTTTCCAAAAGTAACCAAATTGTTGGACGCCAACGCCACAGCAAGCTCCTTCACAACGGGATGCAAACCTTGTTTCGCATCGGCAGAGAACATCTCACAAACAGTTGCAAGGAAATGAAACACGGACGCCACAGTTGCCAACAACATCACAAGATGCTTCGAATGGGGCTCCTTTGAGAGCTCAGCGTTCACAGCAGCAATACGCTCTTTGGTTAGCCACCCAGAAGCTGTTTTCACCAACGGCAAAGCCACATCCCACGTCCAATTCATGTGCACGGAGCCCTGGGTGTGGAGAACTGGGAGAGTCCGAGCTAAGCGCTCAAGTAAGCTGTAAGACTCTTGGGCTAAGAAGAGCATATCTTCTGAAGTTGGGGATGAGATTTCTTTGTGGGAGAGAGGGGTGAGCCAGAAACAAAGAGCGGGGTAGATGTCATGGAAGAGAGCGATGCCGATTTGGTGGTTGATGCAGACGCGCCAGAGGCGAAGGCATTCTACGACTGTGGCACAGACGCCTTTGAAAGAGGGATCGCCGAGACGTGGGTCGGAGGGTAAGGGGAAGCCTTGCTTGTAAAGCTCGCATTGCGCTACTTGGAGAGCGCCTGTTTCGGCGAACCGAATGCAGTTGGCTGCACTGGCTTGGGAGAGGACCTGGTCATAGACAGAAAGAGATCTTGTTAACCAACCGAGGATCAGAGATTTATGATATTAAAATGACCAATTTAACTGATCGAATCGTGAGAAGGGGTCCTACATTAAACTGCATTTATTTTTGTTGGGTCTTGCAAGCAATTGAAAGAGGATTCCAATAAATCTTTGTATGTATTTTTTTGACGTTGGCAGAACAGCCAGAGTAGAGTAGGGCTTGCACCCTATCCACTGTAGCACTCTACAGAACAACAATTCACTAAAAGATCGTAAAACCTCACAACCACGATGACTCATCATACCTTAACTGTGCGTCCAAATGTTGAAACCAAATTTTGGAATTAACTAAAAATGGAAGTGCATTCAAGAAAGTCAATGTCACAGGATCAACGAAACTTGGAAACCATAACTCTCTCTTGAACAGGAGATTCTTTCAAACTGTGAGGAGGTGAACTCATGAATTTGATAAATGGGGGAAATGCAACTTACTTTCAGAAGTTGAATGGCTTTGGTGTGAGCAGGACGCAGGCCCCCGTTCAAATCTTCGTCTGTAAGGAGAAATCGTTGGATGACGGAGTCCATCAGTCGGGGACACTTCATGACTGCTTTGGCAGCAGCCGGCGAGTGGCGAGCCAGCGCTATCACTACTGACAACAGGTGCTCATCCGCTGCTCTAACCTGCTCTACCTGCATCCACAATGAGAAGTCCACACTTGAAATTATTGAAAACCTAAAGGGAAAATAAAAAATAAAATAGGGTGATATGATATTCAATGCTGTAGAATTTGAAATGCCACTGAATTAGCACAAGACGGTGAGAAACAAATTTCAGGATATACTTAGAATATATCCAGTGTACATAAAAACATCCTTGAAATATATGAGTATTATGTTTTACTTGATAGGGCGCCCGAAACCACCCTTTTATCTCACGTAGTATCGGAATTTACAAGGAAGTGACCAAAATTTCAATCAACATCTGAAGTGCGATTCTTTTGCAAGGGAATGAGGCTTCAGACCATCAAAGAAATACCTCAAAGATGTACTGAATCCGAGTCAGAAGATCCATCCGGAGAAGACCAGCAGCAACATCTTTGCTTAGAATCTCAGCTTCATCTCCAATTGAATCCTTGTCCTCTTCAGTATCACTCAGAGGATTGACTAATTGCGTTTCAGGATACAAGTCACTTGCATGTACATGATACTTCCATCGCCCACCCCCAATAAACCCTTCTTCCAGCTCTGTCTTCCTTCGAACCACAGGCGCTGTGAATGCCGACTTGTTGCCTGGCCATAAACTCTGTCACCACGACGAGTCCCCGTGAGTTGGGAAAGTCCATAATGTAATCATCAAATCAAAATAGTAATCGCAATGCAAACAAGTTTCGTCGCTGTGGCAAGTTCCGATTTCCAAAGAAGAGCTCCATTTGTAAGGCTGATAATGCTAGAGTTCTGACAACAGGCCTCAACTTTGTGCACAATAACATTGTGCCTTCACGCAATAGCCGAGAGCTGAATGCAATATTTTGTTGTTTGTGAGTATTTTGAGATCTCAAGGCATTCAAACGGCTCAAACATGCGTACACTGAGATAATGTGAGGTAATGCCAAAGCAAGCTAAGTCATAGAGAAACAACCACATTTTAGTACTTCCCTCATCGCCGCAAAGAGTCTCAAACCCTAAATTCCTCATAACCTAGCCCGCTTTGCCACTACTTGGCCCATTGATGCAAACTTAAGCAGGATGGAGAATGATACCTCTTGAAGACCGAAAACGGTCTCATTGGCAGAGCAGCTTAGCAATACACGCAAAGCTTTTGCACAGGCTGTTATTACAGATAAATCTGTGTCGTCCAATGCTAACCTGTACTCAACAACAACACAAAAACTTCACATTATAACTTAAGATTTGAAACAGAAGGCTGAATTTCATTCTCTAGTGTGGCCAGAAACCTAAATGCGCGTGCTTACCAACAATAAACACCGCAGTCTGGATTTGTTTTACCTCAGTGATGAGGCCAGTTCTAACCCTGGACCAATGGCACACGTCCATACGGCTTGCCAATCCACATCAGTATCCTTTTCAATGTGGCTTTTCTGCTCAGCTTGTATCCCCTCTGTCGCCTTGAAAAGCACTGCTGCAATAAGTAGCAAAGCTGCCTCCTGCTGAGTTGGATCCTGCAGCATGAAGTCGTTGAGTTCACCCAGATCAGCACAAACTCTTGTGAAAATTTCGTAGCATCAAGTTTCTCTAGCTCAAATAGAATGTGTGATTATCACATGTTTCTTTCCATGTATCCCTCAGTACAATCCTCCATATATTCCTCCGTATAATCCTCACTGCTTGGAAATCTCAAATACCCGTTTTCAACCATCATAGAATGCCATACCGCATGTCACAGTTCTAATCGATAGAACAATCCTCAGTAGATTCCTCCTCGATAGTATTGATTGAGAATCTCAAAAACAATAATCAACCATCTTAGAATGCCATATTGCATGTCGCAATTCTAATCTCCAGTGCAATCCTCAATATATTCCTCGGTAGAATCCTCAGTCATTGAAATTTTCAAAAGTCCTCTTCAAGCATCATAGAATGACACGTAGCTTGTCACACAATGCTATTGCACCTAAGAGAACCATATCTTCGAAATGATAGACCCCAAACTGCTAATATTGCTATTAAAATATGCCACATTTTCATGTAACACAGGAATTTCTACGTTCTTGAACCATTGCTTAGTCTCTCCCCTCGGAGTAGAAACAATACGAAACTTCCAACATTGAAATTTTCAGAACGAACCATTTAAAGTGTAGTAAGAGAACCATCTGCAGTTCGGAACTCAAGAACAAAGCAACGTACCGCACAGCGAGTGAGCTTAACGGCATCTTTCAAAGTGTAGCAGCCCGGCGCTCGCTTGGAGGATTCAGTCCGAGCTGCAACATTCCCTTCCAAATCAAATACATAAGACTTCACAGCTTCCAACCTATCTGTCCACGACATGCTCATCTTCCTCAAACGTCGTTAATGCTCTGCTCGAATCTCTGCGCACTCTGTCAACGTTGTCCTGGATGAGAGAACATTAATGATCGCTTTGGATCACTGGTGTCGATGGAATCCTGTCATTAATGGCCTTCCTGAAAAAGTGCCACGAAAACGGTCCAAAATCAGCCAGTGCTGGACAGTCTACATAATTGGCAAAGCAATCTTCATAAATGACAAGTTAACAAGACAACCTTCATGAATCAACAAGTCATTACGCTACGGCCTGAACACCCTAAGACTCGAACTCTATCTTTGTGCATGACAACATCTAAGCTAGTGTCAATCGATTAAAATATTCAAGGAAATTTCAATTTTATCAAAAAATTGAAAACTGATCAAAATGGTAGCTAACACACACGCACTGGAATGCTCACACTCAACGAAACATGCACATACGTGCATTACTGCACCTTTATAAGCGCAACTTCCACTATTGTATGAGTTCATACTCCGTTTTAAATAAACAAAATGAATTATTTTGCCATTGATCAAAGTGATTGAAAAACACGCAAGCACGTACATAAATGCACAAAAACGTTCACATTTTCGAACCGTGTTACGAATACTGATTACTGCAACTTTCCAAACTGTGACTTCCAACCGAAAAAAGAAGACTTCCATTCCAAAGAGACGGCGAGCCACCATACCTGAAGAGAGAAAGAGAAAGAGAATGCTCCAACCAGCCAGATCCACCGACGAAGCTTGATTAGAAATCGACCATCACTCAACCTCGCACCCAAAACAGTCGCCACCCCTGATCAAGCACCCTGCTCATTCAAAAAACTTCCCCAGGATGGCCATGCAATCTCGGGATTCAATACACAAACCTCTTCACCCCCCTACACACACACGCTTCTCCCCTCCCAGGCCTCCTCCAACACAGGACTCGACCCTGGGATTCATAAAATCAAAGCTTGCGAACCAAATCACAGCTTGAAACTCAGGAAATCACCATTTGAACCCAAATCACAGCGTGGAACCCAAAATCACAACCCAAATCACGGCGTGGAACTCAGTGTCACAGCTCCAAACCCAAATCACAGACACAACTCCGAATCACAGCTTGTAACCCATCGTCACGTCACAGCCGGGTTGCAATCCAAAGTGCCAAGGCTTGCAAATCCAAGGTCCAAAGGCTTGCAATCCAAGTGTCTGAACTAAAATAAGGCTTCCAATCCCGAGTCTGGGATGCAAATCACGTCATTTCCTGCAACCCTTTTGTGTGCAGGCAACAAATGGGAGCAAACGTCGGGAGAGGGAGAGTGGAGGCAAGTCAGGGTCCGAAGCCCCTCTCAGGGTCCGAAGCCCGGACAAAGGTCCGCCCAGCAAACGTAGGCTGGGCCATGCGGCCGTAGAGGCTTCCATGTGGACAGGCGCCGTGAAGACGGGCCTGCGATCGCTCCGCTTGCGCCAACGCATCGGACCGGGTGGACCGGACCGACGGACCGACCGACGAGGGAGGGGGACTTTCTAGACTTCGGGGTCGGTTGGACTGGGGCCCATACGTGGGGCCAGACGTGGGGCCCAACGTGGGGCCTGTTCACACCGCCGGGCGTGTTTCCTGATGGCCTGACAGGGTGACAGCGTGGCAATGAGTTGGTGCTATATCGGGGCTGTTGTCAGCTTGGTGCTGGGTCTGTTCTGGAAGGAGCCAGTGGGGGGGAGACACGTGTTCGGTGGGGAGTGTGTTGTGGAACGAGTTCTTCTCTTAAGCTTATCCGTTTAAGGTACGGGGGAGAGGCACCCATAACCGATCACATATAGCAATTGAATTGGAGTAGTGGAAGGGCAAAGTGAATATATTTTCAAAGGTGCATTAATAGAAACGATGGGGATTGGGAAAAAAAAAATTGGTAATTTTATGGCTTGAATTGAAATTAGTATGAGTTTTAATTACTATGAATTTTAAAAAGCCAAAAGTTGATTTGGGTCCATGTTCAATGTTGAGACTATTCCTGAAATCGCTCATTTAAAAGACTATTTTTTATTCACTTGGGCAATCTAAACAAGGAGATGAGTTGTGATTATAATGGAGGAATGGATGCCTTCACCTTATTCTATTCTTGAAAAGACCATTTCAGAGTTGGTTGCCTTTTTTGGAAAGGTAAAATCCTTGAAACAGTTTTTACTAAATTTTTGTAAAAAAAATTGGAATTGGCATCTAACCCGAGTTGTTTTATATTTTTTTGGACGTTTACAGAATTAGTTACAAATTTTTGAAGTTTAAGTGCAATGATCACTAAAAACAACCATCTCTTTAAATGTTCAATATTGGGACATTGAAGACAAAAAAGTGTATTTCTATGTCACTATCGCTTTTAAATCACATGGATTTTTAGAGCAAACTACCCTATGGGGTTGGAATTTACTTTTGGCTTGGCTTTGGCCTCTGAAGAGACAAGGTAAACAACCCATTGTAGTCAAAATTAAGAGTTTGCCCTCATGCCATTGCTTAACCCCCAAAGGACCAAATGGCATTTTTTGGCAACATTGCAATTTTGGGTAGCTCACTATGATTGGAATTTTTATTTTTTTTCTTTAAAATTTTCACATAACATGTACCCAAAGAGTAGCTTTATAGTCCAACAATTTTCATAACTTTTGACTTCATTGATAAAAAGTTATTGTATGATATGTAGTTTTCTTTGTTTGGAGGGTTGTCCATGCAACAAAAAAACTTCTTTAAAAATCACTTTTAAAAAAAATAAAATTTGAAATTGATTTTCTAGATTTATATGTAAGTGAAAAGCTTTGAATCATTCCATTTTGATTAATGAGATGAAAGTTATGAGGAGTTTTAGTTTGTGGGTAGTTTGCAAGGTAGTTATAAAATCTCTACTCCAAGATAAACTTTGAAGTCCTTTATTTAACTCAAGTTTCAATATTTTTGAGAAAGATACAAAAATTAGGTGTAGATTGTTTATTACAACATTGCAACTATTGGGGTTGGCATTTTTCAATTCCATAAATAAATTGTTAACAATTCAATATTTTGAATCATTCTCTACTTCTTTCTACTTACTATTTTTTCGTATATATTGTACAATTTCAAATGATTTGAAAATTTTCAAACATGTAGCCAACTTGCCTTGAATAATGAATCCAAAGAAGCACAACCATTTTGGACATTTTTTCGTAATAATCTCACCTTGTGAAGTGCAACTGCCTAAGTTTTTACATGGCCAAAAAAGGATTTTTGCCACTTCAAATGCTAATATCTTGTAATCTATACGGTGTAAATTTTAAAAATATTTTATACATATTCTCAAACCAAATTACTATAAGATCCTATGGTTACATGTGTCCAAAAATGTTTTTTTCTGCAATTTATTACTTGTACTAGAAATGGCAATTTTAGAGCATTTTTGGTGAAAAGGTAATAAAAAACTTTAGGGTTTAATTTAATTTTTTAAAATTCCTATATAAAGCCAAATATGAGAAATGACAAGATCCATTGAAATCATATTTTATCAACTAAGTATGAATTTGCTATAAGTTTTTGAAGTGTTTTGCCTATTACAACCCGAGAATCTTTAGACTACTCTAAAACCAACAAAATTGTATCCATAATGCTCATCTTATTCACTTGAAGCAATTAAGCTAATAGTTTCTAAAGTGAACAGCTTGAAAAAGTCACTTCCTACAATGATCTTACATTATAAAGTTAGAAGTTCCTAATGAGGTCACTATAATCACTCCACTATTGTTATGTGATACATTGATTGTAGCCCAAATCTCATTTAATAAAGAAAACAAAAACATAATAATAGGTTCACTCCCTAGGTGTTCACTATAGGGGCTTCTGATTACAACGGTTTGTTCTATCTCAGAGGCCTCTGACTAATTTCTTCTAATACAAAGTCCATTCCCCTATCTACAATCCTATTTACATTGTTTCTTTTGAATAATTCAACTTGTCCTAATTCTTAAATTGTTTGGAGTTTTCTAGAACAAAACACCATGGAAAATTTGAGCAAGTTGTTGCAAGTCCTCTTGCCCCCTTGTGAATGTTTGGACCCCCCTAAAAAACTTGAATTTTAAGTCTATAAAATCTTGAAAGTTTATTAAAGATAAGTCTAACACCAACTTGGACAATTTTAGGCTATGAGTTACATAAAAGTAATTCTATATAAATTTGAAATAGATCTAACATCAACTTCTAGACTTCTACCTATTTGAAGATTTTGATTTTGATTACATGTAGTTACAATAATTAAAAATAGCTCTAGTACCAACTTTAACAACTTCTGAATTATCTTCACATTGTTTATGAAAGTGAACCACACATCCCAATAATTTTGAGTTGTCTTCACTTTGTACATCAAAGGTGAACCTACTCAACACTAGTTATCTTTATAGTTTTGCTTCTCTTTCTTAGTTTTTTAGAAATTAGATGTTGATCAATGTTCTCTCGTGGTTTAGGTTCTTTCAAAGACAATGGAGGTAACCAATCCTTCAATCCCAATGTGCAGGTTGGCAGATTTAATTATATTTTAGAAAAGACAATTTGGTGAAGAGGGATTGATTCTATACAAAAAGACTTTTGTTATACTAAATTTTATTTTGGTTAATTATTGTCTTGTAGTATTATGGGTCCTCCTCAAGACACTACGAAAGTACTAGCATTTCCTTCTTGATCTACAAGTTAGTGGGTTTGCTTAGATTTTTTTAATTGTTGATAGGATTCGTTATATGTGGAAAGAGCTTAAATGCATCAAATTTCATTTTTGTTGATCACCATCTTGTAGCATCATGGGTCCTCTTGGAGTTAATGGGGTACTTTCACCCACTATAAAATCCACATTTTTGCATGCCTTTGACCACTAATATATAGCGTTTGACAAAACATTAAGACATCAACAAGCAGCTCACCTCCAAAAGTAGAATTTTGTAGACATTGTGGAAAATATTGGTACATTATTATAAAACAAATTGATGTTGTCATTGACACTGACGTTTTATTTGACATAGCTAAAGACATCATGATGTTCTTAGGATTATCCCAAAAAATTTAGGTTGCCATGTCAGTAAGCAAATCCATTTCTAATGTGGACAAGTTAGTGAAATTTTTTGTGATTTAAGGTGAAAGATTGACCAAATGTAAAAAATTTAGGAAAAAAACAGTCATGTGGCATGCTTTACAAAAAAATAAAAAATGAATGTACATCATGGATAAAAAGAGAAGGTTTTTATATAAGTGAAGTGGTAGGAAGTGAAACAATCCGTATTAAATGTATAAAACCAAAATTATATTCAAAGTTAAATGTCTAAAATAATGTCCATATGTCAGAAACGACAAGTAAATGTTTGAAATGATGAACAAATGTCAAAAACAATGTCCAGATGTTCAATAATCAAGCTCCCATATTAAAATTATCCCATTTCCTTTGTCTAGACAAAGGATGGATTTCAATATATATTCATCCTTTCCAACCTCCATTCTAATTGACTTTCAATGAAAAAATTCCTTCATTTTACCATCAAAAAATTCTCTTGGTGATAGATGGTAAGTTTTCTTTTATTCCTATTGAATTCAATAATTTTTTTGTTTTATTTTATTTTAAATAATTATTCTTTATTGACCTTCCATAATAGATATGGTTTGCACCAATTAATGTTTCAAAAATGTTTAGACATCTAAGTTGACGTCCCAAAAAATAATATTAAAATTTTAAAATGGCATGAAAGTGTGTTGATTAGGCATGCCATGTCACCTTTGTTGGTTACCATGTGTGAGTGAATTTCACCGTGAGGCAAAATGCATCCACAAGGTTGGGCCGGGAGGAGTGTATGGGACCTCTAACTAATGCCTCCAAGCAATGGACTCTATCAAGTTTTTTATCCAATTTTCATGTGTATGAGGTTAGGTGGGAAAAGGGTAGCTTGACCAACTCCCTCAAAGGTCCAATGACACTCTCTAAATATTCTAAAACATCACCTAAGAAGTTGTAGCATCCTCCTAGATCAAAATGACACTTAAAAACCTCCACTTAGGGCTCAAAATGGGTAAAATTGGCATCTCAAATTTATTCCAGCACATCTTCTTCTACCCAATTGCCTTAAAACCTCCTTAGATTCTTTCCCTAACCAACCTTGTGAATTAGGGTATGTTCCTAGGTGAAAGTTGAGCTCAAAAGTGCAATTGAGAGCTCCAAGGGCTAGATTTGAGCCCTAATTGAGAAATTCCAGCACACATTAATCCCATCCAAAACCTTCAACCCCACTCTCTTTCCACCTTCTCTTCTTTTACATGTCTCTTAAATTTTAACCCTAGACCGCCCATGGCCGGATTGGATTAAAAACATTGTAGCTTTTGAAGTGCTAAAAATCTAAATGAGACTAAGTTATACAGATCTTAACCGTACAATCTTGTAGTAAACATGTTGTAGATGATGTGGAACAAATTTGGAGTCATTTGACTGCATGGATTGAAAGATTATAATGTTTTAGTGTTGAAAAAAGATGCTGAAATTTTCCTTGCAACACACTTGGAGGTGAAATTCGATTCCAAAACCTACTCAAATGAAAAAACTTAAAACTATAAAGTGATTTAAAAACAACATACAAACACATTGGTGAAAAAAATTATCATTCAATTGACTCAATGTGTTTGCAAAATGGCTTGCAAATGTCAAAAAATAGGCAAGAAAAGTTGCAAAAAACACATATGAGGCTGAACCTCCATCTACTAAAACGCTTATCAGTAACTCATAACTTCTTGTATTGATATGAAAGTTTAGCCACACAAACTAGACTAGTATGCGCAACTTTCCCAAAAAAAATTATTGGAAACGAAGAATGTATGAAGAAGATACAAGCCGCCGAAGTTCACTGTAGTCCAAGAATGGCGGGATTTTGAATTTCGAATTGATCCCAAACATTCAAAAAAAATTGGATTGACATGAAAATTTCACCACAATAACTAGACTTCAAGGGGAATCTAATACAATAAATTTCATTGAAATCGAACATTGGATGAAGGAGATACAAGCCCCCGAAGTTGCAGCCATGAAGTGCACTTTGGTGAATCAAATTGAGCCTGTGAATTTCGATTGGCTTTTAGAAAATCATTACCTTTTGGATTGATTTGAAAATTTTACCACACAAACTAGAAAAAAAGGCGCAAATTTTCCAACAAGTTTGATTGAATTTGGACATTGGATGCAAAAGTTACAGTGATTTGAATAGAACTTAAAACTATGTGAGGACACTTTTTGTCCTCTTGGGCGGTCTAGGGTTAAGTGAGTGCTTCTACATTCACCCCAATTTGTCCATAAAGCTCACCACCCACATAATCCAAAAACAACCAACAATTCCATAAAACTTGCAATCAAAATTGCACTTCAACCAAGTACAAACATTGAGTGAACATCACCTCAGTCCCATAGCAGACCAGCGGCCACTAAAACGGCCATTGCCATCTCTATACTTGTCCAATTGGCTTGAGAATAGTCTCCCTGGAAAGCTACCTTGACCCTTCACTTCCCCACCAAAATTCAGCTTCATACTTGCTGTAGAACTCCCGCTAGATGCCTGCAAAGTTGGTGCTCTCCTTTCGCCACGGCAGCAGACCTCCTCGCACTAAATCGGTTTCCGTGATCTTGTCCAAGCTCCGTTGGGGCCGAGCCATAGCTTGTTGGAAAGCTAACTTCCACGCGCTTCATCCCTCCAAATTTCAGCCTCAAATTCATTGTAGAACTTCCGCTGGATGCCTGCAAAGTTGGCGCTCTTTCCTAGCTGCGGCAGCATACTTCCTCTCCCCCATTTCTCCTCAATCTTCACTTTCCACCCCCAAGGTGGAAACCTACTTGACAAATTGGCTCTAATCCTATCCTAACTCCTTGCCATCACTTCCTAACATCCTTCCTTTCAAAATCTCACACACACACAAGAGAGAGAGAGAGGAGAGGAAAAAAAACCTCCTAACCCTAATTCGACCTTTACCTACTTTCCAACTAATTCACACTCCTAATTACCTTCATCCATCCTTAATTTACTGAAAAATACCTTTTAATTATTATTTTTACCTAAAATAGTACTCCTATCACTATGTTAGTGCCTTCCTAGTAGTTATATGTTTGATGGCTTCTTTTGTGCATTTCATATTTCTTCTTTTTTGTTGGTTTTCAATTTATATTTAGCTCTATTTTCAACTTCTAATCTTGGTTTTCAATTCCCTTTTTGTATTTCTTATCTTTTAAATATTTTTAGTTTGTAATTTTGAAATAGATTCCTATCTAATGTATTAAAAGCCTTCTAACTAATGGTTATAGTTTAATCTAATGAACTAACACTTTTGAACTTGAAATCTCACACATAATTTTTATATTTTCCATCATCTTAGAGGTGAACCATTACAGTGGTTCACACCATGCCACTTTTCTCGCCACCACATCAAATGCCATGTCAAGTGTCACGTCATAAACAAACCGGATGAAAAAATTCCCACGTGGCTTTCATTACCTGCGTGGTGCTTACTGCTATCCATGTATCGCATTGTGGGGATCTTGGAAGACCATATTTTTTTATCATGTTAGAGGTAAAACAAGGTGTGTCTTTGTAGATTTTGGCACGTTATTGGCCTGTCAATTAAAACAATCTTTAGGTGACATCTACATGGATCCCTTCCATATCAAACTAAACGCCAAAATCTCTTAATGGATATAAAAAGAATTTGTTTTCTAATAGTAACCTCTATTTTGATGTACTAGTATTCATACTTGTTAAGATTTTGGAAGAAAATATTTGGCTTATAGAGATTATTTTATAAAAAATGAACTTAATTACACTAAATTGTTAATTAGTTGATCATTGTCCTTTTGTGGGACCTCCCAAGGGATCCAAGTCTTCCATGTTGATCTAATGGTTGTTTGGTTTATCATTAATTCATTGTCCTCTTATTGCTTGGGACCTCTCAGTACTAAGGAGGATCAAGCACTTGTCCTAATTTGCTAATTGTTGAATTTTGCTAAATTTTAAGAAGAAAAAAATCAATGCTTGAGATTGTTTTGAAATGGAATGAGGTTGTTTCATTGTGGCTTAGATTTTTATGATGTTGCTAGGGATCTCTCAGTGCTGAGAAGAGCTTCTAGCTGTAGACAAAAAAAATAAAACATGAAGGTGGTTGGGGTCCACCAAAGATCAAAATATTCCCCCTTTATTGGTAATGAGATGAATTTTCTATACAATTAGTAAATGCAATTATATGTGGCCAAGTGTAAAAATGTTGAACTAAGTGTTTCTATCTTAATCTAAAAGACTTCAAATTCAAATTGTAAATTTTGCTTCAAAAGCATTAATTACTTTTTAGGAAAAATATTATAATTCAATAGAATATTCTACACAACCTTATTTCCATCTCCATTCATCTTTCACATCAATTGAATTTTTTGTTTTCATAATGTATACTTCCAATATTCTAAACAAAATTGAAAATTAGAATTTCATCTAAATCCTATATAACCATAGGTAATAGATCCACAACAATAGGACCATGGTAATAGGTACTAAATGCTTTTTCAAATTTTTAAACTCAATGCATACATAATCTGTGCTCACCACTCATAGATTCATGCTCACACACTCACAAAATAATACTACTGAGATTGAAATTTTGTTGTCTCTTTTAATTATTGATAATTAAGGAACCTTTTATATAGAAAGAAATTTTGGCAAATTGATTTTGCCATTGGATTTTTGGTGTGCTTTCAATCCCATAATACCCTACTTTTGCTATAGATAGTGCCTAAATGACAAATTGAAGGGAAATAATTTAAAACTTTGAAAGAAACAACCCAATGTTGTCAATCATTTGGGAAAGTAGTCTAAAGACCTTGTATTCATTTTTTTAAATACATTATGGCAAGATCTTATTATTGACAAATATTAGAGTTGTAGACTTTAAAATGTAGAATTGGAAGGCAATTTATGTGCATAAAGACAATGCAAATTTTTTTGTAAGATTGTAAGACTAACTTGACTTTTGACAAATGAATGTGACTTTGGTGGGTTTTCAAACTCCATATTCAAAAGTTATTTTGGGAAGAAGATCTAGTCCTTTAAAGAAGGAGCCCATAACCGCATAGCCAACCTCAACACCCTCTATTTCATATCCTCTAATTTGCCTATGTTATGAGTGAATTTTTTATTTATATTTTTCAAGGACGCAATCACATGTCAAGTATGTCATAAAATTCCTAGATTTTTTGTGAAGATTTCAAATTACTTTGAATTTCTAAAGATAAAATGAAGAAAATTCATGTTATATACCAAAAATGCCTTAAAAATCTGATAATTTTAGGATAGAAGTAAATTATAGTATAAAACATTGTAGTATAAAGAAAGAAATTCATACTACTATGTAGTAAAAAAAACTTAATTATAAATCCTCACCATCAAACTTCAATAAAATTCTCATCATTAGGAAAAAAATTCAAAATTTTCAAACACAATAGAAACTAAACTTCAAAAGCTTCATTTTTGTATGGTAGAAACATCTTTTCCTAATCCTACTATTTCAAAAGTCAGATGACCTCCAAAATGATGAGGTTATTATTTAGTAAACATAAGAGAAATTCTACTTAAATGGTTTTGTAATTTTCCAACACTCTAGTAAATTTTACAAATTTGAACATAGAATAGTCAATATATAACATGAAACTCACCTTAAATGGACACCCTTGAAGCAAAAGAATGTCTCAACTTTCATCGGTTGCTCCAATTCTTCCTCACCTCTCATTGGTTGCTTTTCAAAAGTTGTAGTGGTTTTGAGTCATGAAAGAGTTCATTCAAGGTCACTTTTAGGTGTTGGGTAAAGGAAAATGTTACAATAGTTGGTGCTTCTACCTTAGTTTTGCTCAAGAGCAAAAAAAATCATTGTATTGGTATTTCATTTCTTTGATAAGCTATTGTGTGTAAAGTCACAAAACAAAGAATATGAGTTAAACGGCACTAAATAATAATGATATAGCATTATTAGAGTTGTACATGAATTAAATGGATGAAAATCATCCATTTTTCAATTATTCAATTATTCTCTCTCTCTATATATATACAAGGTGAAACAATCCAATGCCATCAATCACCCAATATTACCACAACCTTAGCAATCCTTTAGCATCATGACAATGCACTTGGAAAGGGGACACAACGATTTATGGTTTAGCAACCAATCCCAACAAACTTTAAAAAATCACAAAAAATTCATTTCTTTTCAAAATGCCTTGATTCTACTTGCAAATGGCTTCTCTCCAACTTCTCAATCTCTAAGAAATACATGAGTTGACAAATAGCTTCTCCAAGGTACTTCAAATCTACTTGGTAATAGACATGTTTACCTTCCACAAACAATATGGAACTGAAACATGATAGGCTATCAAATGCAACCAAGCACAATAGAGGTAATCGTAAAGTGTGAGCAAGGCAGGACCGACATCCAGAGTTTGGAAAAAACACAGGACCAAACTCCCTAAGGTAGTCTGCTCTAAAAGCGAGTGGCCTCTTCAAATCGCCCCTATATTTAGGTCTGAAATGGATAGTAGGTGGTCCTTAAATGGACCTCTCAAGCCATTAAGATAATCGAGAGAAAAGCATTATTTATTGCAAGAGCCAATTGTTGGCCTTCATTTATTGAAATCACTTTAGAAATTGTACAAGTGGTTGGATTTTGGAAGACCTAGGATCACAAATAGGTGCTTACAACAATTTTTTTTTTAAATTCATAAGTGATTCAAAAATGATTCAAAAAATATGAAACCACTTGTGTGATGTTCCGCATCCATTTTTCTTTCTCTGAAAAATGATCCAAAAATATTTCTATTCGTAGAAACCTTCGAAAAAGGGGGACCAACCAATAAATGGTCGCTTTAAGGCCATACTACCTTAGAGCACCCAAACTCAGGTCTGATTGAGTTTGGTGCCCGTGTTTGTTTTGTTCTATTCTTAGTTAAACCTTCCTCTGACACAGGTTCACAAACATGGGACAAACATGGGACAAACTAGTTATGATCAACTCTCACTGTGGTGAGTGTGGTCCCTGAAAGCATGTGATACATGAGCCTTAAATACATAAAGTACTGTACAACAAATTCATGGCTCACCGTATCATAATTACAGTATAGGACATATGATTATCATTCAGAAAGAAAAAAGCAGTCCATACAGACAGCAAACCCAGGCAGGTGCTAAGCTCACATTATTTAGTATAATTACTACCCAACAGCACCACAAAGAGCTAGAATAAGTCGTGAAAAAATAAAAATGTTAGGCACGGCAAAATCTAAGGTAGAACTACCCATTCCCATACAAATTTGCAATCTAGGTACTTTGGAGAAGCTATTTATGAACTCTCATATTTTTCAAACATTGAATTGTTTGAGAGAAGTCAATTGCAAAAAGCATGAAGACATTCAGACAAGAATTGAATTTTTTGTGATTTTTTGCTCCCCAGTGCATTGCCATCATGATAATGGATTAGTAAGATTGTGGTAATAAGATGGGCCAGTGATGGAAATGGGAGGAACCTGTAGGTGGCAGAATTGGGTAAATAGTGGTATTGGGTAGTTCTACCTTACATTCACATAGGAGTAGTGTGCCCTGTGCCATTGCCAAAGCCAAAACAAAAACAAAAATAATTTTCTAAATTTTTTAATTCACAATTTTTTTGAAATTCAATAACTTTTATATTAGTGTAAGAGGTTGCATTTTTGGTACAAATAGAAAGCTTTATGCACAAAGGAGTGCAAAGGCTTGTTTTGTAGCTTTTGGAAATGCTATGTGAAAATTGTGTGTTTTTCAAAATAAAAGATGATTTAATCCCTAAAGGACCAAATGGCATTTTTTTGGCAACATTGCAATTTTGGGCAGCTCATTAAGAATGAAATTTTCATTTTTTTTCATTGAAATTTTCACACAAACATGTGCCCAAGGAGTAGCTTTAAGGCCCAACAATTTTCATAACTTTTGACTACATGGTTAAAGAGTTATTGTATGATATGTAGTTTTTTTTGTTTGGCGGGTAGTCCAGGAAGCAAATAAAAATTCTTTAAAAATCACTTTTAAAAAAAATAAAAATTTGAAATTGGTTTTTTAGACTTATTTATACATGAAAAGCTTTAAATCATTCCATTTTGATTAATGAGATGAAAGTTATGAGGAGTTTTAGTTGCGGGTAGTTTGAAGGTAGTTATGGAATCTCTACTCTAAAATAAACTCCGAAGTTCTTTATTTAACTCAATTTTTAATATTTTGGAATAAAATAATTGATTATAGATTGTTTATTAAAGCATTACAACCATTGGGATTGGCATTTTTCAATTTCATAAATAAATTGTTAACAATTCAATATTTTGAATCATTCTCTACTTCTTTCTACTTACTATTTTTTTCATATATGTTGTACAATTTCAAAAAATTTGAAAATTTTCAAGCATGTAGCCAACTTGCCTTGAAGAATGAATCCAAAGAGTAACCACCATTTTGGACATTTTTTCATAATGATCTGACCTTAAGAAGTGTAGCTGCCTGGTTTTTTGTAGGGCCAAAAAAATGATTTTTGTTACTTCAAACGCTAATATCTTGCAATCTACATGGTAAAATTTTCTGAAATTTTTTCTACATATTCTCAAACCAAAGTAATATAAGACCCTATTGTTAAATGCATCAAAAATGATTTTTTTTCAAAAATTTGGTACTTGTATTAGAGATGGCAGTTTTGGAGCATTTTTGGTGAAAACATAGTCTTGCCAAAATCATTTAGGGATTAAATCAAAATTTTAATTTAAAAAAATCCATGACTTTCACATTGTGCGAAGGACTTCAAATGCATGTGCAAGTTTTGTTTTTTCTAAAATAAAAGATAATTTTTTTGAATTTTTGAATTTATAAAAACTTTAAAATTCAATGATTTTCACACCATTTATCCAAATGCCATGAAACAAAGACCATGCACCCCTCCTTGCCAAGAGCTTTGTACCAAGAATGCCTCCAGGCACTTCATGGTTTGTTAAATCTCAATGTATCATACAAAACAAAACAAACAAAACAAAAAACCTAAAATACAGATTTTCCCCTCATGCTAAAGTACTCAACAACACGATACAATTTTCACTCCATCTTACCAGTCCAATGTACGAGGAGTGTCGACCTTTAGATCATATTAGAGGAAAATAAGAGAATATTCTTTATTTTCTAAAGGCCTAGCCGAGAGTATATTCTAGTCCAACGTTTGTAAAACTAGCTATTTTGTGCTGTTTTTTTACGAAAAAAAATCTTGTGCAAAATATACATAGTAGGAAATCTTTGGAAAAAAGAGATTTAAGCCATTTTTTGGACAAAGTTGTGCCTCCGTTCACCAAGGGGACAATCAATTTGATGAAGTTGTCGCGCTCGTTTGCTACGTATTTTGTTCGTCTATCGCCTTGGCCGTCGATTGTTAGTAGATGCGGTACAATCACAGTCGTTGACATCGTAGCTGTCCACTAGGGTTTGGCGCTCAGTGAATTGCTGAGTATTCGCATTAACTCTTCAATCTTGATTTTTGCTGCTAACCATCTGCATTAACTCCTGAATCCTTGTTGCAATGCTACTCTATTGGAGGCTCTTGAGAGTTGTGCTCTGAGTGTGTCCATTGTCCATGTCACTTAGTCATTGTTTTAGAGAGCTTGTTGTTTGAATGCAGTATCTTTTGGCATTTGAATTTTCGAAGTTCCAGTCATTTAGTGTTTGAGAGTGCCACTTCTAGATTGTCGTGAAGATTTTGGAGGTGCATCGTTTCTTGCATTCATTGCACTTCAGAAATGGTGGCTTTTGATTTAATGGAGTCTAGAACTCCACATTTTAGAACTTAGCTTGGGTAATTTGCAGAGAGCTGTTGGTGACTTAGTGCTGCACTACCGCTAGATGCTTCTAGAGTTCTTGCGAGGATTTTTTACAATTTAAGTTGTTAATGGGCAGTAGGAGGGATACTGGAGTACTAGTTTTCTTTGCCAACTTGTTGTGTTTGCTTGCATAGTTCGTTATGTGCAATCTTACTTCAATGATCCTGCGTTTTGTTGTTCTCAATTGTGCACTCTTTATTTAGATAGATCATCCGCCTTATAGGATCTTGGTTGCTTTGATTTCTAATTTGTATTTGTACAGTTGAACGTGTTTGTTTTGTGGTACTCTTTTGTCTTTGTGTTTGTTGTTCGTTGTGCAGGTTCTTATGGCCCACGGTTGAAGCTTCCTGACAATTTTTGTGTGCAAACATTTGGTTTCAATCGAAACATGAACAACATTAGAAAATATTTGGTGCCAAATTCTAATGCTTGTCCTGGCAACTTAGCGATGGACATGGCGGGGCACAACTTGGTGATGGACATGGTGGGAAGCAACTTGGTGATGGACATGGTGGGGAGCAACTTGGCAATGGATACAGTAGGACGCGACGTGACACATGTCTCCAAAACACATCTGTTTCAATCCCTTAGTTGACTAGCATCCCACAATCTATCTTTGGAAATTACCATTGTGTCACCTGGATTTTAGGATCTTCCTTGTTTTGATGCAGGTAGCGATGGTAAGATTTGTGTGATGGGGAAGAAAAAAGGCGAGGTTACAAACAATGTGTGGAAAAGACATAAGATCACTCCGGGGACAATCACCAGGCATTGGTAGAATGTCTAGGCCTGCAAATTCTTGTAGGCAAAGGTTGAATACAATGCCGATGGACATTTATCTAGGGTGGTCTGCCAAAATTGTACTACAATCACGAGAATGAAGAAGGTTCTAGTTCCAAAGGTAGACAATCTCGAAAAGCACAAGGAGAAGCGGACTTGTCAAAAAGATGGCGTCCCATTTCTACATTTAAAGAAAGGTGAGACGTTTGTGAAGGTGGATTGCAAGTACTTGAAGAACTACAAACTTTGGGTAGCCTGGAAGCATGCCGACACCGTAGTTGATCAGCTCACTACTAGCCTACAAAGCGACTTCAAGCGGAAGGGAGTCCAATTTTCTACATTGCTTCAAATTCTCACTCACTCATGGTAGACCTATGTGATTATGAAAGACAACAACACTTGCTTAGGCACTTGAAAGTGAAGCATTTGCCTTCAAAGCATTGGTTCAAAAGTTCAGGGTGGAAAATGATCGAACATTTTTATGCATCCATTCTAACTGTTCTCAAGTGTGTTGTGCAGTCTGCAAGGGTTGTCTCCATCAATGCCGATGAGTTCACAACAGTAGATAATACTTGTTGGATTGATGTTCATGTCTACACGATGGACAACTGGGAGAGAATGCCTCACTTGTTGCATTTGTCTTGTGTTCATGAAGGTGGCGCGGCAGACCACTTAACACAGATTATTATGCAAGCTTTGTTAGATGAGGGTGGGCTTACACATGAGAAAATTGCTTCTAAACTTGTATGTTTTGGGACTAATGGGGTGAGTACTTTCCATGGTTCGAGAACAAGAGTTCTAGCACAAATTCGTGAGAAGTGGGCTCCCTTTACATTGGAGGCAAGTCTTGAGGCAAGTTGTGTAAGTCACAGAATTAATCTTATTGTGGAGACTCTCTCCAAGTATCCCATGGGCAGTTGGCTTGAGGGAATGTTTCAATCCATCTATTTTTATTTTTGTCGCTCTAATAAGCATCATGTTGAGTTGCAGAAACTTGCAAATCTCATGGAAATTAAGGGCTTAAAGATGGGCCGCAATGTGAAGACGCATTGGATTTCTATGAGGAATCCAGTACAACACATCATGGAGGGATACACGTGACTACGCTTGTAAAAATGGGTGTGGACATGGGTGGCGGTCCTAGCCAAAGGTCAAATGCTAGAGTAGGTGACAATTTTGACTCACTTGCTGACATTGAAGTTTTACTATATGACTACGTAGAAATCACTATAGATAACTTGGAATATGACTAACTCCAATAGTTTAGAAGTAGTTGTTTTAGACATCAGTCATATTGGTAGTCATATGGGTTGAGGAGTATAAATATCCATATTTAGCCATATTATGCCAACGTAGCATATACGTTAACTATCCTTGGGGCTTGACTTTTTCTTGAGCTACCTGGAAAAAAAATCCTACGTGGCATATGACTCCGTTTAGTCATATTTTTGGCTAATGTGGAATATGATTGTGGTGAGTCATGTTTTGGTTAACGTGAAATATGACTGCAATGAGTCATATTTTGGTTGATGTGAAATATGATTGTGATGAGTTATATTTTTTGTTGATGTGGAATATTACTGTGATGAGTCATTTCTTTTGTTGATATAAATTGTGGAATATCACTCTTGTGAGTCATATTTTTGAATGATGTGGAATATGAATATGACTCTTGTGAATCATATTCTTTGCTAATGTGAAATATGACTCTTCTGAGTTATATTTTTGGTTGGCATGGTAGTTAATGTGGATGTCATTAATAATTTTATGATTGATTGTAGTCATATTTTGGGATGTGTAAGATTACATTTTAACACACATAAGTATGAGCATTATATGACTATAATTAATTATATTTGGGCTAATATATATTGTGAAATATAACTCAAACAAGTGATATTTTGGATAATTGAGAGTCATATTTTTAAAATTTGTGTGTAATTTGTGATTGGGGTGATTGAGGTCTAAAATAACTTTAATTACAAACTACAATTACATTTTTCATGCATTTTAAATGGACATGACACATTGCAATTATACATTAAGATGATTTAACAATTGTAAAAAACTCTTCATGTAGTTAAAAATACATACACATGATTTTAAAAATATACATGAGACAATCATATTGGAGAGAAAAAATGCAAAAAGGAATGCAACTCTCTTCATTGACATTTATTAGTCAACAATATAAAACATATATATCACAATAAATCATTCACAAAATTTAATAAAGCCTATATTCCTTACAATAATGTGAAGATGGCTCTATTAGGTTGAAAATGGCTTTCAACAATTTTGCTTCAACTTTTGGTGCCGACATATACAATTAAAGAAATGAGAGGTCAATTTTTAGTGAATGAACAACAAAGCTCAACCTTCTAAGGTTTACAGCAACACAAAATATGTAGCACAAGTTTAGAATAAGAAGAATAAAAATGGTGATGAAGGGAAAAAAAAAGGTGGCAAGTGCTAAAAGATAACAAGAGTTAAGATGCAACAAGAAATAACAACTAAGAGGCAATAAGAAACAAGTGTTAAGAGGCAACAAAAAGAAACAAGAAGTAAGAACTAAAAAGCAATAAGAAGAAACAAAAAGCAAGAACTAAAAAGAAGAAAGAATTAAAATGCAAGAAGAAGAAACAAGATTTATAAATTAAAAAGCAACAACTAAGAAGAAAAAAGAGTTAAAATGCAAGAAGAAAAAACAAGATTCATAAACTAAAAAGCAACAAGAAGCAAGAGCTAAGATGCAACAAGAACTAAACTGCAACAAAAATCAACAACTAAGAAGCAAAAAACAACAAGTAATAACAACTAAAAAGCAACAACTAAGAAGTAACAAGTAAGAGCTAAGAGACAACAAAGGTAAGAAAGAAGAGTCGAGAAAAGTAGCGGCTAGGTTTTCAAAACCCTAAAGTAGTGGCGGTTAGGATTTCAAAACTCTAAAAAAGTGGTGATTAGGTTTAAAAATCCAAAAAAAGAATTGCCTAGGATTTCAAAATTTTAAACAATAACTTGTCCATATTTCTTTTGGATTGTCCATATTTTTCTTGGGCTATCCAAAAATAAAAATGTCACTCCCATAAAAATATGACTAGAAATATGAATCAAAATTCTCCAAACATGTTCTCTACGTTCTCTATGAAATACTTTGGTGTTCCCAATGGGCGTATAGTATACGCTTGTGAAGTATAAGGCCCAAAAATGACTAGCAGTCATATTTTGCAGTCATATTTCTCCCCAAAGTGTTGGCATTTAAGAATATGACTGTGAGCAATCACTAGTCATCCCTAGTCATATTTTTGCAGTCATAAAACACTAATTTTGTTGTAATGATTTGATCAAATTGTCTCAAGCTCGGGATATTTTTGTATGTAATTTCATGAGAGCTGTGAAAGTTTGCTAGAATGAACTGGCAAGGCTTTTTATTGATAGTTCTACGGCTTACAACAAGGAAGAATTTGGTAGATATAATGAACTGATATCTTTGTAATGCAAGGACATCCCCTGCGATGGAGGGAGTTGCCTTGCGACTCTAGCATCTCTCACTTGTTTTTTGATTTGTTAGTGACATACGTCTATGCACGCTGCCATGACAATGTGACGGGAGCACATCTTTTTGTCATGGAGGAGGAATTCCATTGCATGCAAAAGAACGTAGAGCGGTAATTCTCAGGTATGTCTCTTTTGTTTCTTTTTTCATTTTTTTTCTTTGTTTCATTTGATTCAATTTTCAATTTTTCTTTCTTGATTTCATTTGATTTCATTTTCCATTATTTTGGTTCTCATTTGCTTCTTTGATTTTGAATATTGGTATTCAGGTTAGACTTTGTGAGTTGGCTCTGTGAGCTTGGCCGATGAACTTGGTCGATAAGTTGGGGTTGTGAACTAGAGCTGTCAATTGGGGCTATGAGCATTGAGCATAAGTTGGACTTCCAATTGTGGCTTTCAGCTGCAGCTTGCAGCAAGCCAACAATGCTATTCTTTTCTTCATATCCTTCATTCTTACTTTTGCCGCATTTCTTTGTGTTCAAATATAGCGCAATCACTGTGCAATTAGTTGAATTGTTGATTTGCACAACAAAAATTCCTAGATGCGTTTGGGATAATTTATCCCCAATATTGGAGGTAGGAAGGCGTTGAGGCCACTCTTCTACACCACTTGGCTATTTTGAAAGAGTTCTATTGTCAAACTCGACTTGTGAATAAAGACCATCCTTTGTAAGATGGTGGCAAGGCTCATACCACCCCTACTATGCTTGACGCTTGCAAGTTGGACTTACAACAAGCTCTTTTCAAAGTGACTATGAAATCAAATCATGACGCTGCTTGTGGCAAGCCCTTACACATCAATCCAGTTATCAAATTATGGCATAGACTCTCACAACCACGCCACTTATATAAGCTTATCTATGAGTACTTCAAAGTTGTTGAAATAAGGTGTTGTTTAGTACTTGGATCTATAGAAGATGAGAGGCATTTTTCTAATCTTAAGTTCCTCAAATCTTGCTATAGAAATAGACTTGGAAAGCACCTACCCCTTGTTGTGCACATGTTTGGCCAACAATACTTTTCTTTACAGAATTTTCCTTACAAAGAAACCATTCATTCTTGGAAGAATGTTGTCAAGGTTGGCTGGCAAGGGGATTCTTAAAGTAGAGCCAACAGATTAGTATCCTCTCAGAATCCTTGCCATTATCAATTCAATCTTCATCCTTAGTTTTCACGAGGTTTTACAAGGTTTGACACTCATGTTCACCTTGACAAAATATTCATGATGCACATTCAAGACTACAACATAATGAAGATTGAAGACTGTTGGGGCCTGCTCTGCTTCGATGGAGTATTGTTGCGGTAGTGGAGCTGTGGCGATGCTGCGAGGCTACTCGACCACTTTCTTATGTGACTTTGTTTTAAAATACTAACCCTACAATCTAAGGAGGCTTGCCTGTCTTTTGTGCAGAATACTAACCTTATATTAGGCAGTCTTGCATTTTGCAAGAAGGATTCAATTTCCTTGTCAGTGACATTCAACACAAACTCCATTTGGACAAAAAGCTCCATTTCCACACAAAACACAATTAGCACTTGTCTACAACACTTGCCAACAAAATCGCCAATATTTGACATTTTGACAATCACTTCACAATTTCAAAGATAATGAAACACCTAAAGTAGCCATCATTCATCTCCATATTTTTTTGGTAAACTCGCAAGTTCTTTCTAGTAGAAAAAAATTTGGTAGACAAATTACCACCTTTCTCTCACTTTTATCTACCTTTTTTCAACAAAAAAAAGTGACTTTTGTGGAATTAGCTTCCCCTTCATACAGGTATAGCTTTTCCACAAATCCCTGTAAATGGGTTCTGGGATCGCTGCTCCAGACAACTTGTTGCTCCAAGAAAATGTAGGATCTTAGCTGGTTGAGGTAAATTTTCTCCTCAGACTGTGTACCAGTCTCTAATGCAAAGGCACATATACACATGACCATTAACCGATGCCTCAAAATTTGATATAGAAATGTAGAAAATCATTAAAAGCAATACAAATACAACAACGCAGAAAAAAAAGTGCAGGTCAACGTAGTTACCGTTCAACAAACAAATGCCCATAATATAGACAAGCGCATCCTGGGCCATCAACATAGATGGACGCAAAAAATATCTTGTAAGAGAAATTATTGTACTGCTAATGAAGTTGTCCACTGGCCAGTCACATCCCTGATTCTCCATGTAATTCTCATTACTACAACCCTACATGAGTAGAAAAACGTCAAATGCCTACCTCCCCACAGCTTTGGCACCAAGGGAACATCCCGTATAAAAGATGTAACCACAGCCAGCAATAATGTAATGGACAAACTAACAAGAGAAAAGACCAACACCCTGTTCTAGTTCTTCAAGTCTTCAGTCTTCGTCAGAAACCGAACAGCCACTGCCAATGCAAGAATGGCAAGCGGGACAACAAACTGCAAGATCTTAATTAAGAATTCGGAGCTTTTGTCAGGGTTGTAGGCAGCTTGCTTGGCGGGTGTGAATGTGGGCTTTGAAGGGAATGAAGAAGGGTCGATTTCACCAACGAGGTACTCATCCATCATGTCTCTCGCACTGGTGCTGTGACCAACATCCTCAAAGTCGTCTGTAGCATCCTTCCCTGCAACCCATCGAACGCGTATGGTGAGCTTATACTAACTCATAATCTTTCAACTCCACACACTACCTGCAGCATTACTCTTCACTATTTCCTTACCACTCAGTCTGATTTCAAGTCATCGTCAATTGGAAAACATATTCCAAGAAATGTAACTGTACGTGATACTTTATCAGGCACACATTACCAAGCTGTCTGGACATCGAAAACATACCTGTGGCTGAAAGCAGGACTTCGTCCCCTCCGGGATGATCATCAAGGAACTTGGTCACGTCATAAACCTGCAACCATACAACAGTGCGAAGACTTGGTAAACAGCGCTATGACTATCATCCATCTCATTAAATTAGTGAACTAAAGCTAGATGCTACTCCGAAAGAGCCTGTAAGACGATGGCAAAGTACCACAGCATTGACCCGAACAATCACAAGAGGATAACAACATATCTTGTCATATCGCATATGCGGTAACAAGAGATTAAACCTAATAAAGAAAACGGTCATCAACGACATAGTCCGAGTCCCAAATTTCTGAAACGACCGTCAGGAAATGGGACAAAAACAAAAACAAAAACAAAGAAGACTGACCAAATAATATCTGATTTCATGAATCCCGCGTGACCTGATCCAGTCAGACCACACGCTTGACCGTAGTAACTTTTGCTATCCAATGCTATAAAGGACAGTAGACACTTCGACGGCATCACTGGCGATCACAAAATAATTCAATGGACAGAATGAGCATAAAAAAGAGGCACAATAGTAGCAGTCGCACCTAAAAAACACAAATCCTCAAAAGACCAATCGACTTACCAGCAGGAAATAACACAAAAAAATTAAGAGCAACGAAGATTAAACAAACCGACACTGATTGACTCAAAGCGCAGGTGACCTGACCCGGTCAAACAACATGCTTGACCGAAGAAGCTTTTGCTACTCCATTGCAATCAAGAACCAGACACAGAAAGACTGTCCATCACAAAAACACTCCAAGGGCCACCAAAAGAATCACAATATAAGCAGCCGCATCCAACCTAAAACACACAAATCACCGAATGACTAACACACAAAAACTAAAACTAGCGAAACAGACACAGATTTCATCAAAACTAACGTGACCTGACCAGGTCAACAGCATGCATGACCGTAGAAGATCTGCCTCTCCATTCCTATGAAGGACAGCGGACCATTGATGGAAACATAGCCCCTCACAAAACACACCTCCTGACCAAGAAAAGAAGTACAATAATTGAATTTGCATCCAACCTAAAAAAATTACAAATCAACAACAAAGCCATTATTCGACAAAGGCAGGCATTCCAGACACACACTTCAAGCAGCAACTCAGCTGCAGTAAAGCTCTAGATTCTCGTGAGCTTCACGAATAAAAGATCCGTACTCGCCTCTACTGCATCTTCCCCCCCAAAGAAACAAATACCCTTGACAGTATCGTAACATCGCCATCACCAGAAATCCACAAACCAATACCCCGGATCTGGCCACAGCTCTTACCTTCCCATCGATGATGAGCCAGCAATCCTTAGCGTGGTTGTGTACCGAAACCTCCTCCAAGGTGTACACCTTCTTTGCTTCCGCCATAGCTGCTCTCTCTGAGGTTGGAAATGCTCCCCAAAACACCCGAAGTAGAGAAATGAAAAATTCTGAGAAGATTTGTAACCCTGTGAATGCGTTCAACGAGCGATCGGGTGCTGAGTGTGCGCTGCGAAGCTAGTTGGCGAAGCAGGAGAAACGGAGGCGGTGCGCGTGCCACCAGAGGGTTTTCTGCAAGGAGGCTCCCGACTGGTTCACACGGAAAACGTAGATCCCTCCAGGACCGTAGACATCGCGAGTTTCGTAAGGACTTCCACTTCTTCAACGTGTTCGTAGATTTCGAGGCTAACCGACGAAAGTCGCCGGAAAATGGAGGAATGGAGGAACGTTCATCCAATTTCGGAGATTCTAAAACCAACGAACTAATTATAATTCAAGCGATTTAACTGATTTACTAATTATTATTCAACAGATTATAATTCAACTAATTTAATTGTAATTGAAGCAAATAATTTGAGAATAAAGGCAAACAGTTGAGTATTCTGTTGAACCTTTACTGCGAGAAAAAAAAAAAAAAAAAAGGAGTTTCTCTGCTTTTCAAAATTGGAAGATTCTAGATGCACTTGATTTTTTTTTATAAATTGTTTTACACTAAGCAAGTCAAAAATGAAAACATGTCTTGCATCATTCACTTCTATAATAATTTTGCTTTCATTTGTTGTCTAGACATTCAATTATTTATAGTGCTCCAAGTAAGCTTAACCCTAAATTTTTAATGTCCAATTCCTTTCTTCAATTTCTATACATTTTTGCTAGGACATTTTAAAATTACATCATATTCCTCAGCCTCATCAAATTGGTCATAAAGAAGGGTTTTAAAAATATATAGTAATGTATAATCCTTGATGAATGTGAAGTTTTTGCACAAAGCATATAGTAGCCCCAAAGCACTCAATTTTTCATCCCCAATATGGGCTCTCAAGTGCTTAGGGATTAAGGGGTAGGGATCCTAGCTTTTAATTTGAGCATGAATCTAAGAACTTGTTCTAAGATATATTAATAACATATATATTATTATCAACATGTGTACAAGAATATCTTTGGTGGCTAAAACAAATGTAGTTTGTTTTGTTCCAATTAGCTTAAAATCATATAAATATATAATACAATTATAAATTACTGCTATCTATTTTCAACAATGAACATCTCAACTTGGCAAATAATCTTATAGACTCTACAGAATAGTGAAATTAGGTTGCTTTACCTAGAAAAGTTACCTCATGATTGACTGACTGCTTGCCCATATGGAGACACATGCAATTCTTTGAATTAGACCTACAACTAATGCACCAATTCATGTTACACATATGATTTTTAGTTGATAGAAAATTATTGCATTCTTATACAATAATAACAAATATTCTTTTAGAGTAAAATGTTGAGAAATTAGTAAGGGGCAACCTAATTTCACTATTCAATGTAGGTAATGTGAAAGCCAAGATTCTTATAAGAAAATAATATTTTGAGGCACATGAGTAGAAGGGATGTTATTTTTCATGAGTCTAGGAGTATAAACACATAAACCTAAAAGACTATACACCTATATTATAGATGTTTATATTATAGAAATATTTCGTTATCATAGCATAACTATGATATAAGTACCTATATTACAGGTGTTTACATTACAAGCACCTTCAATGGTTGCAATATAAGGTAAAACATCCCATTGCGGTCAAATGACCCATAGTGGACACCTAACAACCCATGACAATTTTTCAAGCCATAATCAATGCCTAACCTGACACCCATGGAGTAATTAATGACCTCATTAGGAGCACCCAACTTTTTAGTGTAAATCATGGTAGAATGTGACTTTTTCAGGGCCTTCCACATTAGAAATCATTTGTGACTGCTTTAGGTGATTAAAATGAACATATTCAATACATTTTTTGTTGGTTATCAGGTAGCCTACTGACTCTTTTGGATAGATCAGTTCAAAAATTCATAACAGATTCATACATCGTCTGAAAAATAGAGTTTCAATTGCTCTCACTATTTCTCACACTTGTCTTTACGTGGGAAAATTTTCGAAAATTTTCAGCAGTGGCATGAGGGCAGACTCCAAATTTTGACCACAATGGGCTACTTTACCTTATCTACTTATATACATACTCAAAGTTCACATACTTGCATTTTCATGAGCACCATTGGATTTAAAAAAGAGAGAGCATCTTGATGCCGAAGCACCCGCACCCCCATTATGGAAAAGAACATGCCTCAGTCTCCTCATCATTGAATGAATGGAAGACAGACATAGTCTACTGTTGAAGTTACCGTACAGTAACTTACATGAGCTCACCCTATTTGACTTTCAGACCATCGGTCCACCAGACATTCCACCCCTTAGTCCATGCCTTCCATTGCTCCGGTCAATCCTCGGTCTTGGTCTCGGTCTCAGGCCTCCCACCAGGCTGGTAGTTTTGTTTCTCCCTTAAAGGAATGAAATTCCATATCATATCATTTCCCCCCCCAAAAATTAAATGTAAGAAAAAAAAAATAGAAATAGGAGGTTCTAAAAAAAGCATACAGGCTCAAAAATCGTCCACCTCTTGAAATGTACACTATTTGTACATCTTGCTTTTTTGTAGCCTCCTTAGTTCTTGTCTTCTATTGGTCGAGTCAATCCTTAGTCTCGACTTTCTTCGTCCCGGTCTCAGTCCTCCCACCAGGCCACCTGTGGCTAGTAGTTTTGTTTCTCCCTTAAGCAATGAAATTCCATGTCATTTGTTTCCCAGAAAAGTAATTAAAAAAACAAAAAACAAAACATAAAATTAGGAGGTTCTAAAAGCACACAACTCTAAAATCACCTATCTCTTGAAATGTACACTATTTACACATCTTGCTTTTTTGTAGCCTTCACCAATGTACAAACAATGTACATTTTAGGAGGCGGGCGATTTTGAAGCCCGACACCAGTTCAACTTCAGAATTTCATAACTAATTCCACGAAACTCCAAAAAACACGAAACGACTTGGGTTAGATGCCAATTCTACTTCTCTTTCAAGTAAAATTTCCTGAAAAAATTAATTTCCAGAAGCTTCACCTCCCCCAAAATTCCATTCCAGCTCTTATGTGGTCAGTTTATGGACCTAACTACCATACATACAGAAGTGAAACCCCAGTACTGTAACAATAAGATGCGTTCTCTGTTTGTCTCTGTGGATTTGGTCAAGAGTCAGTTGGTCACACATAAAGTGTCCATAAAGCGAGGTTGACCCATTCGTACATTATTGACCATGGAACTGTGAACCACTGTCTGCTTTCCCAAAAAAAAAAAAAACTCTTTTGGGGGCCCCTTCTTTTCTTTTTGTGGTTTCAGTTGGAATTTGGAAAGGAAAGTGAAACAGGATGAACTGTAGCCTTGAATGTCTTGAAGATTCATTCTGTGGACTTTGCAAGGGAATGGGTAACCCTAGAAAGGCTTGAAAGTCCTTTGTGTGGTATGTTACGGATTTGATGGTCTTGGATTAGAAAAACGTTGCCCAAATATGTTTTTTTAGTATGGAGTACAGAGTAAAATTAAGGATCATATAAATGACAATGTATCACAATTTGAATATTAAACCACCGTTGAAGAGTTATAAGCCTAAATACAAGTTGTGTAGGGGATCTTATGGGACCTTTCAAGGGTTGACTTAGTTGACAGTAAATATGTAATCATGGAATTCTTACATTGTGAAACATTGTTTGGATGGGTTAACCCTTAACTGCTTTGACGTACAATTTTTGGATGATGAACAGATTCATATTATTGTTTTTTTTTCTTGTTATATGATATTATTTAGTAGTAGAATCTTTAGGTGGTGAAGGTATAATTCCCCTCTAGATATTGATGAGGGGGGAGAGAATTTGGTTATAATTTCAAGTCTATGATTGGCACTTGGGGAGGAGTTGTTAATGTTGGCCCATCCCCTAACCCATCTCCTCCTCCTATGTTGATTTGTTGAGCATTTTTAGAAATTTTGAATGTTGAGGGACTTCCCCTTATTTTATGAGGAAGCGAAAAGGTCCCCTCTAGGCTTGGTTAACAATGTTATGTTCTACTTGGATGAAAGTCATTTTAATGGAAATATTTTATCAAGTTCTTGTTCTATCTAGATGTTTAGGGATTAATAGTATTCGTAGGACACTTAATCCATTCCACAAAATGGGGTACGTGGGATGAAATTAACCCTTAAAGAAAACACAAGAATCTTTTATTTGCCATCATCATTTCATACTACTAAAATCACAAGTCCATCCGTAATATCACATTTTACACTGTGTGATATTACAAAGGTTTAATTCCTCTGTAATATCACATTTCCACACAATGTGGTATTATAGAGTTCCAACGGCCATTTCACCTCTGTCATAGGTGGCTCTTATTGGGAATAATTTGCTCCTTCTTTCTATAGACTAGAACATGCATTAAAAAAACATAAAATGCAAAGTAAAATTATGATATTACAAAGGTACAATGATATTATGAAGGTTTCATATTTCAATATTTTCATTTAAAGATTATACATACTTTATTAATCTACATTCTATCACATGAGAAATTGATGAAAGTAATATAGTTAATGCGTAGCAAAGTAAGTGTCAACCACTAATACATGATAATATTTGCAAATTTTAAACACGGGGGGGACACTCCCTGTGTTTTAGAAACCTACGTGTGACGGAAAATGTAATACATGTAATACATCCTAAAATTTAATTTTTTTTTCCAAAAAAAAACTATGAGTAGATTGTGCTACTTTAAAAGTTTATCTTTTGAATTATTGATATTTTTTTATATGCTAATAGTAATTAGTTGTAAATTTTTAAAGAAAAAAGATACACTGTAAAACTGAAAATAACTTTCACACCCCTATATTATATAAGAAAAAAAATTTGAAAAATGAAAAAAAATTCTATAGAATAGCTTTCTATTGAAAGTTTATTTTGGTTGAATATTGATGCAATAGTCATCATCATGTGATCTCTATAAATATTTTAGTTGAAAACCATGCCATTTTAGTTCATTTTTCAACCTTTTCTAGACAACATATCTTATGTTATTTGGAATTGAAATTTTTGTCAACAGAAACCTTTAGTCATTGTTAAACAAAACTCAAAATTTTAGGATGAAATTATAGTTTATTCCAAAATAAATAGGGGGTCAAAAAATCACTTCGCCGCATGTGGGTACCCCGAATGTAATCAGAGTGTCCTCCCTGTGATTTTAAATTCATATTTGCAATCAAAGACCCTGTAATTGATAGGTAAGGTGTAGAATGTAGAATTAACATGGTACGAATAGAAGGCTTCCTTTTTTACAAAATACAACATTTACCTTGTGCGGCCCCCACTTTGTAGAATAAATTTAGAATACTGAATAGTAATTTGTGCAATTACAATGGGCACTATTGACTAACTCTTAACAGACATTTCATGTATGAGCTTAGTCAAACTTCATTAGATTTCTATGTTAAAATAAAAATTTCTAAAATTTGATGTTTTTCATATGTGTCTATACATAAATGTGTATTTTTTATCTCATTTTTCACAAATTAAACATCAAATTGAATTTTTATATGATTTTTAAAAATTCTTTGTAAAAAAATCATAGAAATTACAAAACTGCTTGAAATATTATGAATTTAAAAAGTAGAACTAGTAGTGACAAACATCATGGTTTACTCAATGTAATCCTTGAGCTAATAAACCAAAAAAAATTTGGTAGAAAAAGTTTAAAAGTGGTGTATTTTGAACTTCTAGAATGCTATCTTGAAAGTGTCACAACAATTACAATTTTAATAGTTTTGAAAATGAAAATGGAATAAAAAGTAGATTATTGGAGCTATATTTTTTATTATTTAAGCTTTAAAACATTTAAAATCAAGAATCATATAAAATATTCAAATTTTGGCTTTTAAAATTCTCATGGGGCTTGCAATGTCTTTTAACCCCCAAAAGACCAAACACCATTTTTTTAGCAACATAGCAATTTTGATTTGCTCACTGTGAATTGTTTATTTATTTATTTTTTCTTTGAAATTTTTACACAATATGAGTCCAAGGAGTAGCTTTTATATATATATATATATATATATATATATATATATATATATATATATATATATGTGGAAAGCTTTGAATCATTCCATTTAAATCAATGAGATGAAAGTTATGAGGAATTTTAGTTTGCACGCAGTCAAAGAATCACTACTCTAAAATATACTTTGAAGTCCTTTATTTACTTCAATTTTCAATTTTTTTGAAAGAAAATAAAAATATTGGGTGTAGATTTTTTTATTATTACAACATTACAAACATTGGGATTGGCCTTTTTCAATTCAATAACTAAATTCTTGACAATTTAAATGCTAATATCTTGTAATCCACGTGGTGGAAATTTCTGAAATTTTTTATGCATCTTTTCAAACTAGCATACTATAAGATTCTTTGGTTACATGTGTTCAATTTTTTTTCCCTAAAATTTGGTATTTGTACTAGAAATGGTAGTTTTAGAGTGGTTTTGGTGAAAACATAGTCAAAAACCTTTAGGGTTAAAGGGTTAAGATGAATTTGTTTTTTCCTAGTTGAAAGCTATGTTAAAGATTGATATTAAAAAATATGTAGGAGTATTTCATGCATTGGAGATCTTAAACTTACAACAATAATTGTAGATACATTAGGGCCAATTTGCATTAGACTTGAACATAAGGACCTCTTGAATCATCAAAGTAGTGATTGGTACATGGAAAAATAGGCGTGGTCCGTGTTGGGTTTAGAGCATCATCCATGGATGTCTGGGAAAAGGACAATAACAACACTAATGACATATGGACTGCATAGATTTTCTTGCCCACATCAATGACATTCCTAATGGCATCCATAATATATGAGAGCTTATGCATGGTACATTTGGAACCCTTGTTGTGTCTTTCATTTTTCACTCTTACTTATCAATCAATATATGTAGTCTCTAAGGTGAAAACACCAAAAAACTTCAAAATAAGCAATTCAACATAGTTTGAGGCACCTTTTTTGAAAAAATAAATATTTTTGAAGTATTAGCAATTGTAAATCATAAATTTTATAAAATAAAAAAATAGAATTTTTTTATAAGACATGTAATTACTACAAATTTTCAACATGGAAATCAAGGCCACTAAAACCATCACACAACTTAGTTATAGTACCAATCAATTCAATGACTAATCATAATTTACCGCCCCAAAGGCCTAAGGTCATTTTTGTGAAAAAAACACTCAAAACTACCCCTACTATTTCATTCATAAAATTTTTTAAGGAAATATTTTTTGTTTGAAAATCCAACCATATAATCTTGTAGTAGACATATAAAAGATGAAGTGGTCAAAATCTTGTGACATTTGACCATATAGACTGAATGATATAAAGATTTGAAGGGAAAGTTTTGTTTTTTTCATTGTGCCCAATAATTTCATATGCCTTTAACTATTGATTGTGGCAAATATTTGCACAATGGATTTTGAATAAAAAATCTAGCATACTTAGGATGATGTTACTCACATCTCCAAGAAATTTCTTGCCAAAAAAGGATATGGAGCATATCCAAAAAAATCTTGCAATGCATTAGATGATATTTGAGGCTATTAGAAGACTGTGGGTTCCTATACATTCCCGGATTGTAGAGAACTCTAGGAACTTTGCCAAATCAACAATCTGACGTGGCTGAGGCCCTACCATGTCAGATAATATTAATTATTTAATTAATTGATTTTAAATTTTTTTTGAAAAAATATTTATTATTATTATTATTATTTATTTGGGAACATTTTCAGCCTTGGGAATAAGCTTGAAACGCCCTCCCAAGGCCTCAAATCTCTTCTAATGTAATAATGTCTAAAAGGTCACAATGCATAATATAATTTTTTGAGCATATTTACTCGTGCATCTACCCCTAACCTTAGTCATCCAAATATTGGTAGCCCAATCCACCTTTTGAGTTGAAATTTGCCTAAATCAACTTTTGGCCAATGGGTTCACTTGCCATAGCCTTTGTCCTTCCCAGCTCGTGCATCTGCCCCTAACCTTAGTCATCCAAATATTGATAGCCCAATCCACCCTTTGAGTTGAAATTTGCCTAAATTAACTTATAACTTCTTCACCTGACATCATATTGAAACTATATATTTACAAAGCTCTCATACAACTACATGTGGACGAGGCTTTGTACTTCTACAAAACCCCGGAAACATTAGTATAGGGGTTCTTTGTTTTAGGGAAAGATTTAATTAGTTTAACATTTTGTAACCAAAGTCACTTTCAAATAGATTTTTATTTTAAAATTTAGAATAATATTATATCATCCTTATTCTTGTATGTAAAATTTGTTGGCCAGTCCGTTACCAATGTACGTATAAGTCCCAGTCCTATATAGTGTTCTAAAGGAGGTCAAATCATTCTTTGTCAAATAAATCAGGTTTTGTCGAATGAATCTTATATGATGCATGCTCTAAGACGTAATCATAACAAGATAGTATTGATATATATATATATATATATATATATATATATATATATATATATATATATATATATATATATATATATATATATATATATATAATTCATTATACCTTTTTATGTTTTTATGTCAAATAGTCCAGTCAATCTACAGCTAACGCGATCATGCAAGAATGTTTAGCATTTCTGTATTCTATGTCAAATGATTCCCAATTGTGCAATGTATGATGATGTCAAGTAGTTCTTAATTCCTTTGCTTTTGCCAAATTATGTCAAATGAATCCAAACCAACAAGGGTTAACATACAAACATAACATTGGAACAATTTGCAATTTTACCCAACACATAAGCTTACAACCAAGACTTAAACAATTCACAATTTATATAATTTATACAAAACGTAAGACTAAAACTTAAAATAAAATACTACATGTCGCCAAGGAACCAAAACACGACTTAGAACCATAAGACCAATCAAAGAAATTGACAAGGTCCAAAACATGAATAATTCATAATTTTATTTTAATACACACCCTAAGACGACTCATCCAAAGATCAAGACTTATAAATCTGGACTTAACCCCAATACCCGTGCTCAAGACTGACCAACCAATACAAGAACCCCAAGACCACCCCCAAGGATCCCAAGGATCCCAAGGCCACGCACCGCCACCCTTTACCAAGGGAAATAGACTCTATGACCGTGTGCACATCAGACTACGCGCTTGCCTGTTTGCACGCCGAACTTGTGCCTACTTCAACCTTCATTGCAATTCAAATTTGTGTTCGTTTTAATCAAATTTTTTTGTAAATTCCATTCTAATTTTTACTTATCATTACCTTCTTGATCTATATGACCTTCTTCAGCACCGAATTGGTACAAAATTTTCTAAATTTCTACATTTGAAGAAGAAGCCAGGTTGATACCAATTTCAGAATTTCTATCAATTTGTTTGCAATTTCTCTCCAATGATTGCAATTTCACGAATTTTGCATTCAACACATACAAGGTACAAAGAATTCACCCTTCGGGTTTCACAACTTTTGAACTTTTGTAATTTTCCTCACCCCTATCTTTCTATCAATATTGAAATTTAATTTGAAAATCCAAGAATTCAATCTGAAATTGGAGGATTGTGCTTATGGAGAAGATTGAATCGTTTGCGTTCAGTCCATCAATTGGTGACCAGGGTTTGGCAAGTTCTTATGTTTCTCTTCAAAATCTGGCGGTGCTCCTCCGATCTGCTCCTCCTTCGTTCGGGTTGCTGCAAGTAGGATTTTGGTTCCACCCGCTCACGGCAGCTTGGATCGATCCGATCAGGATTTTTTTTCATCCACCACATGAATTCGACTTTCGGAATCACAGTCACTCCAAATCTCACAATCCGCAAGCACCTCCCCAAACAATCTCAGTACATCCAAAAAAATTCTTCTGTCCAAACTTCCGCCAATTCACCGCGTTGCTTCGTCGAGGTTGGTGTTGATCGACCAAAGGTATGTTCGCACTTGGGCTTTGGGGTGGGAGATTAGGGCATGCAAAAGAGGATAAGAATACGACTGTTCCCACTTGCACCGCTCCGTAATTACCGAACCTACATGGACTCCACCTAGCAACACAATAAGAGCGGTGGTTAGAGAAGATTAGCTGTTCACTGTTCCGTCTGCTATAGAGTTCATGGCGGTGTATACGTAAGACTGGAATTCTAAATAAATGAAGATTTCAAGAATTTCAGAGCGCTTTTAAGTAATCAGCCTTCACATGGACGATTAGGAAAGAGCGGTGCCACAAAATTACGGTTTAAACGCTGGAAAGCCAAAAACGTTGACATTCCTCAACGACAACAATCTAAAATTAGATCACATTAATTTCAAGAGGCAGTTAGATGCATGGGACCTGCGGGTATTTAACGAAACTCCAAACCAACGTAGAACATCGCTCGAGCAACCACACTCAAACTGAGGGAACGATTTCAACGTCTTCAATCAAGTATCAATACTCTCTTTCCACCGTAAGCACTGTGCAATTCGTTTTTGCTGCTCTGCAATTCTGTATCATGACTATTGTACTCCTACATTGTACTTGCAGTTATACGTCATGGAGAACTTGCTCCATGCAACCACATACGGCTCAGCAGCTGAAGGTTGTTTCGTAGCTTCTGAAGGTACGTCTCGTTTTTTTCAATTCTTTGTTAATTTCTGCTACATTGAACATGCGTACCTGCACAAACCACACACACACTCTGACACTCTAGTAAGTACTTGCACAAACAACAACGGGTCTAATGAGTTCTTGGTTGTGCAAGTACCGTCATGGCTGGACCCCCTCAAGTGACTGCAGTTCCCGTAAGGCCAACAGCCCAGCCTCCATGTCCAAGTCCTCCTCCAAGCGTTGGAGGTCACTCTCCTGCCCTGAAGCGTGCGAGAAAAGACCGGGGGCCTAATTGGCTTCCCCAAGAGGTCACGGCGTTAGTAAACGCCAAGAGAAACATGTTCTTAGAAGAAATTGATACAGTGGATGGACGCGACCTTATGACTCCTGACTCTATGAAGTGGCAAAGAGTGAGCCAGGAAGTCATGAAATGCGGATTCTCACCATGTCCTCGTGATGGAGCCGCGTGTAAGACGAAGTAGAATCAAATAATTCCAGAGTATAAACGCATTGCTGACTTTTTTGCGCGTACTGGTAGGAATGGAGCCGACTATTGGGATTTAACAGCAAGTGAACGCAAAAGTGAGGGCTTGCCACGTTCCTTCGCCCAAGAGCTTTTTGGCAACATACATGAATGGTTTGGCAACCGCCCAAGTATGCAACCACCACATACAAGAGATTTACTATCTCACGAAGATGGGAATTACGATAATCAAGCCCGTTTGAACGTAGATGATGAACAGGTGCAAGATAGCGACCCAGTCTCCGAAGATCCAATGGACATTGCAGACCAGATGGAGGACACGGACGACACCAATGTCGGCTTTACACCACCACAACATCGAAGAGTCAACAGTGGCACAACATCAGGAGAACACACATCTGGAAGAAACGGTTCACCGAGTCCCAAGCGACAACCCCTTCTTCCACCTGGTGTAACACCAGTGGTCATTAGTTCGAGCGAGGCATCCGAATGCAGTGGTGGCCGCAAGCTCGGTAATACAGCGGTTAGGAGAAAGAGTCTGTCTGGCCACACACTTATTGCTCAAGCAACACGAACGAGTGGTGATGTCATGGCTGGACAAATGAAGCAAATGGCCAAGGCAAGTAAGGAAATGGAGATGTCCAAAATCGAAGTGCAACTGAAGCTCTTCTCAGAACAAATGCAGTACCAACGGGAAAAAGATCGTCGTATACATGAGAGTAGTGTCATAGCAAATGAGAATGCTAGGCTTGCCATTGAAAAGCAAGGTGAGGTAGTTAAATGCTTAGCAGACCTCTCTTTTGTGTTAAATAGAGGATTGCAGCTTCCTAGTGGAAGTGCAAAAGAAGACAAGCCATAGGCGGCTCCTCCGAATCTACATGAAGACAGAAATGCGGTAGCAAAAGGCCCCCCATCCTAGTTACAAAGATACGACTAGGTTCCAGTACATGGAAGCCAACTAGAGGGCGTCAACATCATGCCCAGTTTCGCCTTCCCTAGATCTGCACATAGTAGGAAGTTCACATAGCTGTTAGAATTCAAGTCCATGTCATTGTACTCTTGAACCATGGCTATGAATGAAGCGGTCAAAGATTTGGAAACTCTTGGTATTCTTGCATGTGTTAAGTTTAAATGTTTGAAATTAAATTTCTGTTTTTTTTCATTGAACTACACCTTCCTAACTGCATGCTAGTATGAATGAAGAGTAATGAAGAAAAGAAATTAAAAAATAATAATGGAAAGAAAAAAAATTTGAAGGGAAATAAGTACCTGCAGAGTTCAAATGCCGCCTGTTCGCTGCAAAGCAAAGAAGACGCCCAATTGCCGCCTTTTTTCTGTACCCTGGAAATGGGCGCAGTCATCTCGAATGACCTCCACTGCGTCATTGACCACAGCAGGCTCCTCCGGAACTTCCTCCTGCAAACCTTCATTGCGAAGGACTTCCAACAGCCTTTCTACATCTTCATGACATTGTGCAAGAAGGACATTATGCAAAATAGCACAACAAGTTATCACATTAGGTAAGAATGTTACCCTCAAGTCCGACTTCACCAGCAACTCCCGAAATGTTTGCTTGAGGATGCCGAAGGCGTTCTCCACAACTCCACGGCCCCTGCGCAGCTTTTTGTTGAACAAAGTGTCTGCAACAGGCATGTTTCCTTGACCTCGGTGTGGAACCAGTAGCCAGGGGAATAAAGGATACCTTGAATCTCCAAGAAGGTAAGGGGAGAACCCCTCAAATGAAGCCGCACCATCCCACAAGGTTCCGTGCATTCCCTTATCATACAAGGATGATCTCCGCAACATACGTGAATCATTTGTTGACCCAGGCATTCCCAGGAACAAATCAAGAAACCGTTTCTTACTATCAACTACCGCCTGACAGTTTAAGGTATAACCTCCTGACTTGAAGTAATAATAGTCAGCGGATCCAAAACGAGGCTTGCTAATTGACACATGCGTACCGTCAATAGCCCCGAGAACTCCTGGCAAGCCACAGAGGTCATGAAAAGCAATCTCAGTTTCCCGCAACTTCTCTCCAGTCGGCCATGAAATTTCGGATCTCAAGTTCACGTTGATGGCTTGGACAATGTCTCACAAAACCAAAGATATAGTGCTCCTCCCCATAGCAAACATCTCACTACATATAAACAAACTAGCATCGTGAGTAAGTTTAAATAATGTACAAGCAACCCGAACAAGGACAGGGATTGCAAAGTGGTACTTGGTGTCTTTTTTTTCCACGAAGGGTTTCAGGAGTTGTGCCAAAGAGTGCACAGCGGGTTTGGTCATGCAAAACGTAGTGATCCAGCGCTCATCATCATACTGGTTCAACAAAAAACGGGAGAACCAAGTTGTGCTTCTCGGCTTGACCCAGTAGCCCAAGTCCTCGTCCAAGAGTGAAAACAAACTACAAAGTCGAAAATTGTGAAGTGCCGCTGCTGTCACAACTTCAATGTCGAAGGACGATTCTTGAGGTGCCTCGATTATGCCATGTATAGGATCATCAATGTCATCTTCGTTGTCCTCCAAAACAGGGACATCCAAAGCTCTATTTGCAGACAGCAGTAACAGGAGAACAGTCGAGACGATGGCCATCATCTCCGCAGGAGAATTCAAGATATCCATTTTTAGAGATCCTGCATGAAAAAGGCTGGAAATAAAAATCCAATCGTCACAAACCCTAAATTACTAGCAACATCCCAGCAAGAACTCAAACTTTGAAAGATTGAAGACAATATGCCAGCAAAAAGTCACCAAATTCTCAGATTTTTGAAGAAAGAAAATTGCCAACAAAAAGTGGCCGACATCCCAGACTATCAAAGAAAGAAATTGGACAACGGAAGGGAACTCACCTGTTGCAAATTGATGCGAAATGTACAAAATTGGACAAAATTGGACTGCGCCGATACTCCTTCCCCCTAGTGCAAGACTGCAAGTGAAAACTGGACCCTACCTTTGCAATTCGTGAAACCCACTTCTGTTATTGCGATGCCCGGATAAAATTACGAAATGCAGGAAAACAAGAAGCTGACAAAAGAGCAACGCACACGGAGCACAAGACCACCAAAACAAAAAACCGGAAAAAAAAACTCACGGATTTCACTTCGTGACGACCACATTCTCGTGGTGAATGAGAAAGGGCAGCAATATACCTTCACTGTCCGAAGAAATGGAGGAGCACGGAGGTGAAAATGAGCGAGGAGCTGCAACGTGAATGCAAAACACGAAAACCGAATCTGTAGTGAAGGAGAGCGACGAGCAGAGCAAAAGGACAAAGATGACAAGTGATCGAACCTTCAGCAGTAGAAGAGGTGATTGAGGTGGGGCCCACCACTAAGCTTTACTTGCATGTCAAATCAGGTGTGGCCACTCCCTCAAGTGTAGGTTGTCAATTCAGACGTGGCAACTAAAAACTAAAAACTAAATAATATATGTGAACGTTCCTGCTTCAATCGTTGCTAAATCAATAGCACTATTTGTCCATAATTTCTGAAACTCGTTCGTGAATTACCAGTGTCCGAAATTAGGCAATTTTTTTTTACACGAACTCCATTATCTTTTAAAATTGTGTCTTTGATAAGCCCAAGTGTAACTATACCTCGACTCCCAAGAAGTTGTCAACCCTGCTTCCTTGTTAGCCTCAGGTTGGTCTCTCACTTCTTCTGTTTGTTGTTTTCTTTATCTCTCAGCCAGAACGAATGACAACAATATGCGAATTCAAATAATACACATAACAACAATCACGAATATATAATCTCAAAACGCACAATGCAAAATAATAATATCAATTATAAATAAAATCTAGGTCTTACAAAATGCCAATGTTTACTTATTTTTTTAGGTTTTTATAGTTTCCCAAAAAACCCGAACCGGTGTGATTATGAAGAGGTGTGACCTAAGTCACACCTCATTCATCCAAGTTAGTTAGTTTTTTTAAATTTTCCCATCCATTCTTGTGCATAAACCTATTCACACTATAAATTCATTTTAACTTTTATATTTTACTTTACTTCTACTTTTTCCTACAAAGGGGCCCCTAATAGCTAGTTTTATTCTAAATTTACTATTTTTTTCTAAATTTTCTTTTTACACTACACATGCTAAAAAAGTTTCATCAAAAATTGAGATCATAGGTACCTACCTAAACTCCAAATTGTCTTCCAAGGGGACAATGAACCTTTAGGGGTTAAACATGGAAATGGTTTAATTGCACCATGGGGAATATTTTCAATAGAAGTGTAGTTGTCAAGAATGGGTACACGGATTAGATGATTTTAGATGTAACCATAAAACAAGTTCCTGAATTGCTAGACAAAATAGAATTGAAGCAACGACAACATGTCAACATAGCCAATGTACTACCTATCTGATCAACAACCATTCTAAAAATAAGAAGACCTTAAGAAGGGCTACAAATGCAACATAGAAAGACCATGTGTCATCCAACAATTGATGATGCTCTTACACTTTAGCCAAGGCCCATGGTATTTTTGTAGATGAGAATTCTACTTGACATCCTATATGGCCAAAGTAGCTTTCGTTTTGTTAGTTTATAGGAGCTTTTAATTTTCTTCGCCTCCTCTTTGAAGTAGGCCTAATAGATTTCAGGGAGACCAAGATCATGCAAAGTATCCTAGCTAATTTTTGGCTTGGACTCTCACTTTCCATGGTCACATCTAACAAAGCAAGATACATTGGAAAGTCTAGAGTCCTTAGGTCTAGCCCTAGTGTAAAAATGGTGGCCTAAGTATGTTTGAATCTGCAAATTTATACTCTTTGATTTGTATTTAGTCCCTTTTGTTGCTACACTAATTTGTCATTTTAGTGTGTATTACAAAATGAACTTACATATGGTGTTAACTTTTTTAAAAGGAAAGAATATTTTAACTAATTATGCCTCCACTAGTAGAATGTTAGTTTGTATAGGCTCACACCTAAGATTATAAATTTTGTAGCAAGTGACTCACAAGAACAAGCATCAATTTTTGGTTTGATGTAATCAAGTTGCAGGAACAATCATCTATTTTTGACTTGCTATGGTGACATACAATTCCTTTTTATACTTTGAATGAGGCTACAAGTAGTGTATTGGACCTATAATGTTTTTATTTTTGCAATGAAACCACAAGGTTTGTGAGCAAGCACTATTCAATCATATGTTAGATTCTTGCAATATAGCCTTTATTTATGATATAATAAACTTGAATTTCCAACTTCCTTGATGAGAAAAAAAGATTACAACAAACACACCTTACACGGTCATTTTAGGTCACCATTGGTCCAAACACAATCAAATTATATATAGATACTTATAGTGGTAGTGTGAATACAAGAGGCACAAGAACATAGTTGCCTTTCAACCAAGAATGACCATCTTATAGCTCATGAGAGACATGAGTTGAAACCTTACAAATGCTATTAGCTAGGGTTGTGAATGTTTAATTGTCAATAGTGGTTTTGGGATTTGTTATTGATTAATTGGACAATAAATTTTTATGCTTAAATTTCGATCCCGCTTTTATGTAAATTATGGTAAAATTTGGTGAAGTAAATACTTTTGATTTAATTTATTGTAAATAGTTTTGGCATATGACAAACTTGATCCAAATCATGACCTAAGTCTTAATAAAACAACCTCTAGGTTGTTTGTGTAGTCTAGCAAAGCCATATTTCTACAAATGCCCTACGTGAAGAAGAGTTTTTACAAATATAATTGGTACAAATATTCCTCCCTAGCTTGTAAAAAATTATAGCCATATGTATAATCGTTTTGTGACAAGTACTAACAAGACAAATCAAAGTTCTTGTTGAGGCACATATACATTCTTAATAACAATTTATACTATTCACATTAACCATCATAAACATTTGAAAACTTTATTGGAATACCTTTCCAACAAGTTTTGCATTTAGTTCAATTGAACTCAATCCGAGAAAAACCAAGACGCATGTAGTCACTTTAAATTTTTGATTTTTGACTAATTGCCTTGTATAGTGTAAAATGAGGCTAATAGTTAGATTAAATCCTTTATAGTAAGGCAAATAGAGACTAATAGACAATGGATATGAAACTTTGCAAATTGGCTAGGATATGAACAATAGAAAAATTTTGAAATCTCTTTGAATGATATAGTTGGTAGTATAATTAGATAAGTTGACATGGTGATTTCTTTTCCATTGTCTTAGTCTTCTTTTGGTAGCAATTTGTTTGTTTGTATCAGTGGAAACTTCATAATAAAATTCCAATTTTTTAATAATTAGTCTTGCTTGTATTTGATTCAAGGACTAGATCATTTACAAGGTCTAAATTTAATTGTATTTTTGTATTATTTGAATTCAAGGATTGGATTCGGTTTGTTGTAAAGTCTGACAATTTGTTTGTGTTGCCTTATTGTAGACCAAGGATTGGTTGTTAATTGCAACTATATAAATCAATTTGTACTTGTATATGTGATTTGGTTTATAATTTATATTTTATTAGTTGTGTTTCCTATTCCGTCATAAAATTCCTTGTGAACGAACCCTTACCACTATTCTACAATAAAAATGACAATCCCTTGGGGTTGTTATTTTTTTTGGGCTCAACATTTGGCAAGGCTACCGGGGAATTTTTAAGTGGATAGGTTTGATTGTTTGAGTCATTTGCTTAAAGTTATTGTTTTGTAGAATTGAGAATCATAGTTTTGAGATGATATTAAAATAAAAAACTATAAGTCTAGATATGATAAGAAAGAAAGATTGTTTAATGCAAGTAATGATTATGGAAGTCAAATTTATTATTTTCATCAATCTAAAGAGAGCTTATTAAATCAATTTCAAGATAAAGACTTAGAAATTAGAGGCCTTGAAGAAGCAATTTGTACACATTTTGAGTGTGGTAGAGAAGAATACGAAAATTTATGCAAAGCTCAATATGATATGAAGTGTTTGACAACTAGACTAGATGAAGCTAATAATGAAAAGGAAAATTTAAAGCAACAACTTCATGATATTGGAGTGAAAGTTGATTGTAATGATAGAGAACAAGAAAAATTGTCTAAAGAAAATATGAAGAAAATGCTCTAGAGGCTATGAAGCAAAAACATAAGATTCTTTGTGTTGAAATTTTATCCTTGAAGGAGACTTTATCTATTACTATAGTACAATTTTTCTAAGACAAAACCAAAGCAATTCCGAATAGGTTCGTTTGTGGGAAAACTCAAATTAGCTTAGTGTTTTAGTTAGCTAATGTCACTTTGTAGGTAATTTATGTCATTAACCTTAATATATTAAGGTATTAAGTATAATTCATTTTTTTATTTAGAAATGGGAAAGGAATTCTCTTTCTATTTTCCGTCTGATTATAAATAAAAATTTCTAACCACTAAGTCCGTCTCGGTCATATCTTAAAATAAATGCAAATCTAGGGTATGAACTAAGGAACCTGCATCCACAAATTTCATACTTTGAATTCATTGAAATATATTACAAATATATTTGTTTGCAATTTGCATCTCACAATATATATTCAAACTTTGAAAATTTGGTTGGACCGAGGATTCATTGATTGTTTTTCACAATTATAATTTCAACAACAAAGTCGCTTTAAGCACTAATATCTCAATTACTTAAAGTAAATGTAACACCTACCCTTGTTAGGGATTGAGAACAACCAAGGACATCGCTTTAAGCGAACACATTAACACACATATGCTTGAAGCAATTCAAAGATTTCCCTTGAAGGGCGTAGAATATGCATTGCTAAATTATTTAAAGAATTTCAAATTCTTTCCTTTTCAAGGCTCCAGTCTTTATTTGACGTTGTATCCTTCCATCTTTAGCTTTAAGCTTTCTCCATTTGCATCACCATGATATCTTGGAGTTTTTCTCTTTCTTTCAATTATAATTCTAATTCTAAATTGTGCTCACTAAATTTTACACAACTACATATAAATTCTGATGAAAAAATTCACACATTCAAACATTCAATCATGTACTCATGTCTTCAATTGGAATACCATTTATTTAATATATGAATAATCATTCAATATTTAGAATGTACATCAATTATTTATAATTGTTCAATGATTTATAATCACTAGAAATGTAAATTCATGTTCCAACTAAAAACCAATCTCAATCCTTAACTTTGTTTCAAATATACATGTCTATTTGTGATACAAAAATATTCCAATCTTTTAAATGAAAATAATGACCAATCACTGGTTAATCATTAAATATCAAAATAAAATCCAATCTCTGGATCACTCAATTCTAAACTGAATCCTAGATTATAAATAATTTCCAATCGCTGGAATTATTAAGTCAATCCTTAACTTATTATTTTGCTCCTCTTTACTTCAAATCTTACTTTAGCCATTGACACAAAACATTCTCTCAAGAGATAAAATATATCCAATAGACAAAATCTACTCAAAATATAATCAGCTTCCCTTAAAGAGATATTCCTTTATAAAATGCTCGAGGCAAAGAATACTTACTCATCACTTAAGTGATTATCAAATTATTCAATTTAATTGATTTGTCATTCATAAAATACTCAAAGTAAAATATCATCAAAATTCAACTTCATGCTTAAGCAATAATCACTATCACTTAAGTGAATAAAAATAACTAAGGATGACACTTATAAAAATAATACACATCGGAAAACATTAAAACACAACCTCACGTCCCGAATGCAAATAAAAATTAAGGAGAGAGAATAATGAGAGAAGAGAAGACTATACATCACAATCCTTTCTCACATAACCCTTCCAATCTCTTGATAAAAACCTGTCAAAGTCCACAACCGCTCAAGCCAAAAAGTCTTTTCACACTTTAACTTCAAATAACATCACATTCACACTTAATTATCCAAAACTTTAAACATTTAATCCATTTCACACTCAAAAGAACAAAATTTAACTAGAAAATAAAATTGTCTTAACTACAATTATTGATTACGTTACTGATCAAAAGAATAATGAGCACAAAGTTGTAGTTGATGCAATCAAGAGCAAGTTGTCTATTGTGTTGAAAGACTTTGCTATCATTTTAAGAGACAAGGAGAATTTTTTTGCCTCACAGGTGATACTAAAACAAAAGAGAGAAATTTGTTTGGACATCTATATGTAGCTTAAGAATTCATGTGTACTTGTTTGAGAATATTTTTTTGAGTAATAATAAGCTTTAAGCATATATTTTTAATTGTAGGTGTAAGTCCCAAAGATTGGGCATCTTTGTATGTGTATTATTGAAGTTTAAAGTCCCAATGATTGGGCAATTATTTGTTGTGTGTAATTAGCAAAATCCCAAAGATTGGATAACAGTTGTAGATTGAAGTTGAAGTTGTATCCATACTTGTATATGATTTGATTTAGCCAACGATTGGCTTTATAATTTGTGTTTTATTCATTATATTCCTATTCCATTACAAAATTCCATGTGAACGAACTTTTGCCACTATACTATAATAAAAGTGACAATCCCATGTAGGGGGGTATTTTTTGGGCTCGACATTTGATGCTGCCGTCGGGGAATTTTAAAGTGGATAGGTTTGATTGTTTGAGTCATTTGCTTAAAGTTATTGTTTTTGTAGAATTGAAAATCATAGTTTTGAGATGACATTAAAATGAAAAATTATAAGTCTAGATATGATAAGAAAGAAAGAAAGATTGTTTAATGCAAGTAATAATTATGGAAGTCAATTTTATTACCTTCACCAATTTGAAGAAAGTTTATTAAAGCAACTTCAACTCTTCAAGATAGAGATATTGAGCATAAAAATGAAATTTATCATTTTCAACAAATTAAAGAAAATCTATGTTTTCAACTTCGAAAATAGGATGATGAATGTAATCAATTGAAAGCAGGTTTAAAAAATGTAAGTGAAGAATTCCAATGTTGTAAAGATGATTGGAAAAAATGCAATGCATTAAATATAAAAAAATTTGATGCAAAAATTGAGAATTTAATTATTGCACAAAAAACATTTGAAACCTTAAGAAATGAACACAACATTCTTTTAAATGAATATAAAATCACCAAATATAGTGTTGTTCCTAATTTGGAAAAGAAACTTGAAGAATCTTGTAAAAAAATAAAAAGTCTAAAGAAAAAATTAAAATGTACAAAAGATCAATGTGGAAGAATATTTCAATATAAAATTCAAACTCAATTTATCCTTGAGGAAAATACAAGGTTATTTAAAGGAAACAAAGATTATTCAAAAGCAATTAATAATTTACAAGAAAAAATTGTAGATTTAAATAATGTCTCAATTCAATATGAAGCTAAAAATAGATTATTAAAGGCCAATGCTCAAACTTTATTCAAAGCATTGTTAAAAATTCAAAATAATATTGAAAGCTTTAAAAATGATTTTTGTCATTTTTCACAATTTATCAAAAATACAATGGACTCTTATACAATAACATTGAATGCTAAAGAGGAAATGATCATTTATAAAGATTTGGATATGAAAAACTATGAACTAGGTTCTGCACTTCCACAAAACCCAGGAAACAATAGTATAGGGGTTCTTCGTTTTAGGGAAAGGTTAAATCAGTCTAACGTTTTATGACTAAAAGTCACTTACAAATAGATTTATGTTTACAAGTTTAGTATAATAGTATAGCACTCTTATTCCTATGTGTAAAATTTGTTGGCCAGTCCGTTACCAATGTATGTGTAAAGTCCCAGTCCTATATAGTGTTCTAAGGGAGGTTTAATCATTCTTTGTCAAATAAATCAGGTTTTGTCAAATAAATCTTATATAATGCATGCACTAGGACATAATCACACAAGATAATATTGGTAACATATATAATTCATTTATTATACCTTTTTATGTTTTTATGTCAAATATGTCCAGTCAATCTACAGCTAATGCGATCATGCAAGAATGTCTAGTGTTTCCGTATTCTACGTCAAATAATTCCCAGTTGTACAATGTATGATGATGTCAAATATTTCTTAATTCTTTTGCTTTTGTCAAATTATTCCAAATCAACATGGGTTAACATACAAACATATCATTGGAACAATTTGCAATTTGAACCAAACATGTAGAACCTATGACCAATCACAATTTATTCTAATACAATTTTTGGAGACAAGAAACTTGGGAACAATCAATTTTTAACATACAAATCCAATGACCAAGACTTAAACAAACACTTTTAATCAACCATGCCAATATAACAATTGCATATGATCCAAATATAGTGGCGTTCATTGTCATTGAAAGTACAAAATCGTACTCAAATTGGATGCAAAAGTTATAGTACTTTGAATTTAACTTAAAACTATGTGAGGACACTTTTTGTCCTCTTGGGCGGTCTAGGGTTAATACTTTCAAAAATTTAAATAGAACTAAAACTAGAAGTTTATTTTTTGTCTTTTCTATCAAGTCTTTTCTATTTTTCTATTTTAGTATTCTTTCACATCATTGGTCCAAAATAAAAGTAAAATTAATTTTTCCAATTTTTTAATTCACACCATTGATCCAAAATAAAAGTAAAAGTAATTTTTCTAATTTTTTAATTCAAAAATAACTTCAAAAAATCATAATTCTTAGCCCGTAGGTCCAAACGCCACAAAATAGAGCCCATGCACCCCTCCTCGCCAAGAGGTTTCCAATGGTACCAAGCACGCCCCCAAAGGACGCACGGGCCAAAAGATACTTGCGCGACAAACAAAACAAACAAACAAAACAAACAACTGAATTTAAGATATTGATTTTAGGATTCTATTTTTCTATTTTTCTATTTTACTTTTCTATTTTTATTATTACTTTATGTATCAAACTAGTATAAGAAGAACATGCTTCCAATGGATTTGGTTTTTTTAAATTCATTTGCAAGTCATTTTTTTCTTCATATTTCGTTTAGTATTTTTTATATAATTCTTAGATGTTGAGTCTTTGTCTTTTCTATCAATTGATATGCAAGATACTTTTGTAAGATATATAAATATGAGTAACTATTTTGCAGAATATTTTGTAAGATATATAAATAGTAACTATTTTGCATAATATTTTGTAAGATATATAAATATGAATAACTATTTTGCAGAATATTTTGTCATATCAATTTACATCTTCTCATAGTATTTGCAAAACCTTTGATTTAGAAAGAATCTAATAAACATTAAGATGCTATATCACATCTACAAGTTTATTTTTTGTCTTTTCTATCAAAAACATGTGCAAGATACTTTTGTAAGATGTATAAATATTAATAACTATTCGACAAAATATTTGACTATATCAATTTACATCTTCTCAAAGAAAAACAAAATCGTATTTCTAAATATATGGTCAATTTGGTTAAAATGGCGGTATTCCATTATAATGACACAACATTCTATTAAAATGGCACCGAATTTGTCAAAAATAACACTGCATTCCATTATAATGGCATAGAATGTGTTATAAATGGCAAAATAATACCGCCATTTTAACAAAATTGACCATATATGTACATGGTTTATGCATAGGTTTGCACCAAATAATTCTCCAATTCTACACCAATTTGTCTTCAAGTTCATTCTCTACAACTTATGGTTTTCTAGATAGCTTCAATCAAATAAACGTATTTTATATAAATTTTTTAAAGAATATAACAATAATAATTTTGAAGTCTTATTTCTATAATTATGTATACGTGAAAAAAGTACTGTATTGACATTACGAACATCTACCCAACGAACACTGTAGAGGGAGGGACGACCCCCTCCTCCCAATGGCTCATTTGGTACCCTCGTTCGATAGTACTGGAATTGAAGCACATCATAACGGGGCTGGGTTTGAAGCGGCTTGGCGCTGAAGTGCGTCAAGTGTTGTATGTCAAGTGCTGTGTGCTACAGTGGCATTCATTGTCATTGAAAGTACAGAATGAGCTACAGTGGCCAACAGGGCCGGCGCTACTCCGAGTACTCGAGTGCGCCAAGTGAGGCACCCTAACGTTTCGATGATTTCTCCTACTGGTAGTGGAGTTTACAATGTCTTAGGTGACGCATTTTCAAATGAAATCCGGACTTCCAATGTCTTCCCGGGGACCATTTCAAACATGATGACCATAAACTATAGTACAATATTTGAAAAATGCAAAAGAAATTGTAAGCATAGGTGAATGTGATACTGCATAGTTTATTTACTGATTTTCAGTCCTCTCAAGCAACATCTGTAATATTATTATTATTTTGAATGCCTGCGGCGAGAACGATGATATTTTTTACAAAGTCCTGTACAAGTGAAAACTGTTCAGTAATTGGTAAGTTCAGGATATTTACGACCGATAGATTGATTGGTCATAGTGCGTACTACAAGGGAAATGGGCCCTAATCTACAGAATTTTTGACAGAGAAGTGTCCAAAATGACAACCTAATGTCCCAAATGACAACCAGAACTTCTTGTCGATTTTTTTGTCAATATCTTGTCAATTTTTCAATCAATTTTGACAAATAAGGTGAAAGTCTTCTACAAACACAACAAGATTTTATATATAATTTACTTTATATTCAAAATGATGAAAATATATTTTATTGACACTAAGAGAAAATGTACTTCTTTGCAACCTTTAACAACTCACAACCAACACCTTCAATTCACATATCAATTCATTTGAGTTCCCTTTATATATTTGGAGTGGTAGGAAATCGACCAAACAATGTGGGATATATAAATTGTTGAAGTTGTGAGGGCTCGTAGTGAAGTTAGAAACCCGAAATTTCGTATTAAAAGTACAATTTCAGACCTCATTTAAGCATAGTAGAGTGTCTTTTTTTAAGAAACTTTAAACTAAGATTAGTTAGAATATACATTGAAGTTTCAATTACAAAACTCCTTTTGACATTTCAAGTTTTCAATAAAAAGTTATGGACCGATTTCAAAGAGCATTTTGAAAAAATATAATAAGAATAATTTCAAACACCTCTTTGAAATTCCATAACTTTTGATTTAAAGTTCAAAATGTCAAAATTATTTTTGTATGAAAAACTTTAGTTCATTTTCTAATTAATATTAGTTAAATGTTTTATGAAAAAACACATTATACTATGCTTAAATGAGGTTTGAACTCCTATATTTAACACAGAATTTCGGGTTTCTGACTGAAAACATTAAGTCTAACACCCACGATCGAACAAGGAGTACCTACGTGATGAACGAGGGACTAAAGGGCCAGGCCACTCTCAAGTGTAGCACTTAACATTTGGATGACAATACAACTGGGTATTGCCTTCTGTCGATTCCGCTTTGTAGCACCTCTGTACATTTCCGGGAAATTCCATTCAGGCTTGAAGACAATAAGTGGAGGTATAACGGCGGTCAGTCATTGGTCATGCAGGGTATGATAAAGTGTCAGGATTACGCTTGAGCTGGCCCCTCCCCTCTAGAAAACGTCATAGGTATTGCTATAACGTACTGGTTGTATGGTTACTATGGTACATTCGTATATATAATATTGCCATGAGGACTCATGAAGTGGTCAATGGGAGTGAGAATATCTTTTGTTCATTGAAAAGATATTTTTTATTGTGGTTCAGGGTCTTTTTCTAGTATTTCAACAACGCTGTCAAGGATCTTCTTCAAATTGTACCACTCGAACTGTACAGTGTAGTAGGAGTTATAATTTATGAGTTCTGAGTGTCCCGAAAACCATGATGCATTAAGTGAAATAGTGCATGGGTTAAAGTAAGTAACTAGAGTCATGAGTAATGAGATGAAGTGGACCCGACGTGGACGCTCAGTGAGCACAGTGTGTGCAGTCAAGAGTATCCGGTCGATCGTGGCAGAAGGCCCTCCTCTGGAAGTATTGAATTTCCAATGTCCATATAATTTAACATATTTTTCAGAGAAATTCGAACTCTATGCACAAATACACAGAATACGATAAAACCAATGTAGGCAGAGCTGGAAGGTTGTCCGTTTCAAGAGTAACCGATCGACAGGGTGGATAACGAAGGTTTAGGGTGGATAGTGGGGTAAGCAACCTACCGAGGCGGGGGTGGGTGTATTTGAAATACATCACTGTGTAATTAGGATTTCAGTCCCTACGTTTGTCTTTTCATGTATCCACCTGATTTGCTGGATACATTCATGACATGACCATGTTTGGGACGCCAAGTACAATATCTTTGGGATGTAGGAGTTATGAAATGAAGTAGAACTTGCAGACCACATGTGCATTGTACGTGGACATAGACAAAGACAATTAGGCCTCTCTGAATGTAGCCCTGAACCTCGTGGAAATCAACGATTGTCTACACTGGGAGCGTCCTATGCAAGAAGGCCAAATGGGTCGGAAGTGCATATTACACACCAAATAGCAAGCACCTCACATACTGAGCAAGGCATTCGGCAAGTACAAACTCGAATTACATTGAGCCGAATTACGGTTACATAGCAATATAAGCATCTCGGGTAGAACCAAAACCTCACAACCGTCATTCCCTTCCTTTTAAAAAACGTAGCCACTACATACAACAACTATTTTTATCTATTGATAAGACTAACGTACAACTTGTCTCATGAAATCTTCCGCCTCATGTAGTGATCGAAAACTTTTAAAGATAGCCCCACTGAAGCCATGCATGTGGGTGCTGCATTCCTCCCAGTCGCCATATATCCCCGGCATGCAACCGCGCCTGACGGCATAAAATTTCTTTGAAGACTTAGATGCTCCACGCCAGCCTCATTCACCCGAGCTCTCGCAATGTTGCTCCCCAATGCTACATCCGCACTCTGCATATTGCACCTGCTGCATGACCTGTCGCATTGATGGAAGCATCTCCGGCCCATCCCCCGCAAGTAGACCGTCCTCCCGATTTCCGCCGTTCCGACGCTTCAGCATTTCGTCCACAACACGTACACCTTGAACACGACAGCGGCCGACCAAATCGCAGACCTTCAATACGAACAACAGAGCCAATTCCGTCCTAGAGAGTGCATGCCATTTTGCTGCAGTCGTCAACATTCTCAGCATTGGTTTTGCAACTCACGCACTATCTACTGTCTTGAGTGGGGGTTTCCTTCACTCGTGACGGTAGTCTTGTCATCCATCCTCAAAACTCTCTGGATGTATTCATGGGCTCACCATGTTTGTACATACGTGTCACTAGTGTAAAACGTTTTCAAATGGGTTGAATAGAACCTACGACAACAATGCCGGATACAGAACACCATGTCACAAGTGTGTCGACATGCGCCAAATTCAAAATATTTTTACCCAATCAAGTACGTCATTATGAGATGACCCGGGTGCAATATAATGAGAAGTTCAGCTCCCCCCTTAGGTACAACGTTATTCGTGTACTGTACATTCTGTGACATTGTGGTTGATGTTGTTTTCACCTGAGGTGGCCAGAGGGTACACATATCCGGGAGGTCATTTATTTTTCTGCCGCTGGATGTGCACTTTTTGCTCCAAGCGGACTATTTGCTCTAATTAATGTGACCATTCTGATTACTTGCGGCCTGTTTGCCCGTCAATACTTTCGCACCGAATCTGGTCTGCCTGGTCTAATTTGCCTTCGACCGTACTTGCATATTCTTAGCTTAAGATTCTTAGAATTACGTTAGGAGCTGCAATGACGAGGCAATCGAATCAAGCAGGAATTAATGTGCAAGGACAACAGCTATTAACACAATCCGTGTTTCGGTACAAGTTTGCTTCAGCGGCGACTCCGCTCCCCCGACAACGGTCAACAGAAGTTTGTGGCCAGCACTACTAGGAAATGCTGACCATTCTAACAGAAAGAGAACAAGTTTCAGTTGTTTTGTGCACCAGTGGACGTGACTTGTTACCTTTAACTAATTCCTGTACTTCTTTCAGAAAATGCGAAATCTTTTTGGTTGGTTCAGGTAATATGTGTATGATATTTTCTGATGGTATATTTCACTTTTTGAACTTGTTGATGTGTCACCAACCTGTTGTCTAGAAAAGTAAATTTACTTCAATGTCAATTTATTTAACTCTGTGGTAAATTTTTTTACCACTTTGAAGCAACCAGGGAAGTTTCGTGAACTGCATATATAGAGCCGTGAACATTGACATTTGCCACTAAAATTGTAACATTCAAATTAATATAAAAAAGAGTATCCTTGTCATTAATGTAGACATTATTCTGCTTGCATTTCCATAGATAGTACACGCGTCACTTCAACATCTACTTTTAGTACGTAATCTAGAATTACCTTTCTAATGCCAAACTAGAAGTAATTGCCATGAGGTCTGCGAAGCTTGTTGAGCGAGCTCCAGAAACTACAGAAGTAGACCTTGACGTCTTATCCATACTACAAAAATATCTTCTGCATAAATCTTCTAAGGATGTAGAGACAACTATACATTTCTGGATCTCTGCAAACAAAGTGTGTGAACTCAGAATAATTTAATAATCAGTGCATTCTAATGAACATGGTAATACTAATTTCAAGAAGAGATAGGCTCTCAACAACCGCACTACAGTCCACTTCTAACAAAACAATACATTGCAATACATGTTCATCGAATGAGACTACTTACATTAGGCCCAATCTACGGCTGCAAATCATGTTCAGTGAGTGCTCACTCTTCACTATTCCAACACTATACGTGTAAGACGATGCAACCCCTGCATATAAATAACAATGAAAATAAACTCCTCCATGATTGGGCACGACTTCAGTCAGCATAGAACGCCTTCATCCCCAGGTGGACTTCTAGCCGACAAGAATACATCAACCACATGGATTCTCACGGTCTCCGTTATTCGCCATCGTCAGAAGATGCTCCAACCTCCCGGTCAAATACCTGCGACGCCTGTTCCATACCTTCCACTGAAAAGATGTCATTAATTCCAACGGTCCTACCAGTAGGAATAGGTTCTGGAACAAAGGTCTCCGGCATAATAGATTCAGCACTCAATTCTTCAAAGTCATCATTATTTCCCATCCTGAAAATTTCAGCATCATCGTCTTCATCCATGTCATTGTCCACTCTTTGACCCCTCACCTCAGTGCAGAGAACAACTCTCCAACCAGGCTCATCCTCGTCATCCGAGAAGAAAATTTGATCACAATTCTTTGGAAATGCAAAAGACTCATATCCAAATGGAACAAGTGAGTTAAAGTTGGCCATAGTGAATCTCCACTCATCTTTCTTCACTATAGCATTCCTCCCCCTATAGTTAGCTTTCACCCAATCGCAAACTAGCACCACTGTGCAATGCCGTCCATAATTGAGTTCCAATATCTCCAATATTTGACCTATATACTCAACTGATGCATCAATAGGATTTTCATCACACCTACCCGACCGAAATGGTCGATGGAAGATCGCAGCAACACCGGAGTCACAAGTTCTGTTCAAGTTCTCCTCAGCACTTTTCACTCGGAAGTGATAACCATAGGCGTACATGCTTCTATATCGTTGTGCTCGTAGAGATGGTGGTGTCGAGGAGTCCTTCACATCTTCCAGAATGACTTCTCTTCCCTCTTTTGCATCCTCAATCTCTTTCCTGAACCACTCAGAAAAAGACGGTAGTTCTTGTAGAGAAGGAGGATAAGGTACCCAGCTTGTACCGCGACTTCTTGGATGCATATTCCGAAACTCCGTTCGTGCTACTGCTCGCTCAGTACACAACGTTTGATATTTCCTACAACTCAATCAACTTTTCAGAGTTATTATTATTGAACAGTAAATTATGCTGAACTGCAGGCAAACCTTCGTATTTGAGTACCTTCCACTGAAATGGCACTTAAAGGAAGGGGACTAACAAATGGGCCTACTAAATTGCAGCTCCCTTCTTAGAACACTTCGTTGAAAATGACAACAACTATCATTTCTGAGGCCTGTAAAAAACATGACAGTCCCTGAACAACATAGAGCATGCAAACAATCAACATGTACCCTTCACGAATGCAATGTCAGTTTCTTGAAAGTTGGACTTACTTGCGATATGTCTGCAAGTGGACCGCATTGTCTAATACAAAATTGTGGACTGCATTCCTCATATCCTCCGACAGTTCTCTAGGTTTCCCTTTACCTTCAAGAATCTCATCCACCATTGCCGGCTCTTCCTTGTCATCCCATACTCTTCGTGTAGTGATAGAATACTCTGACATGTATTCCGTTATGAATCCCAGTGCTTGCTCAATTTGGTAACCTTGCGCAATACTACCTTCTGGTTTTGCCAAGTTCCGTACAAATCCTTTTAATGTCTTAAAGTAACGCTCATACGGATACATCCACCTCGTGTGGACAGGTCCACACTAGAAAACCTCTTCTACTATATGATTTGGTAAATGTGCCATAATATCAAAAAAAGAAGGAGGAAACTCTTTCTCCATCAAACACATCGTCTCCGCGCAGTCCAGCATAAGATCCTGTTGGTCCTCTCCGTTTATTGTCTTGGCACACACCTTCTGGAACACTCTACTTAAGCGTATCACCGCATTAGCAAAAGATTTGTTCTGAACCTTACGAAAACATAAGGGCAAAATCTGCTGCAACAAGACATGGAAGTCGTGTGACTTGAGACCAGACAATTTGCCTTTGCTAATTTTAGAATGCAAAGCACCAACGTAATGAGTTGGCGTTCTCAACGCTTTCAATACTCGAAGCACCTTGGCCCTATCTTCTATAGATAACACATATGTGGCATCTGGCATGTATAGCCTATCGCGGTTAGGACCAACTTCCCGTAGATGGAGATGTGGTCGAATGTTCCGTGCTTGCATGTCTACTCGAACTGCTGGATAGTCTTTTTCACCAAACGCCGTCTTCACAATGTTCTCAGATATGTTCTTTTCACAGTGCATCACATCTAGTACATGTCGCACACGAAGAAACTGCAAGGCAAAACGTCATGAACAATTTATGTTAATTTCATAAAATTCACTGTAAATTGCATTGCTACACATTATCATTCACTACATCTCATCTGCCAAAGCACATGCATTGAACTAATTTCCACATGAAATATTTCTGGTAGGAAGCAGTCATTTATCGAGCATGACGTAATACATTATTCTATAGCAATGACAATAATTATCTTCTAACTGGCATGTGGATTACAATGACTACATCATGTAGAAGTACTTCAACTTCTTTTGATCATCTATAATCAAACATGCTTTGCTGCACAATCGGTACCAATTTCTTCTGTACATTCTCCTAAAAGTTGATAGAAACTGATAGGAAAAAATACGATCACGTCTAAACATCAATCATGACACAATTAATCATTCAAGACTACTTCTAATGGTTTGCTTATACTCTTTCGCACGTGACTTTCGTACACTTCCAGTTCCGTAATTGATGTGATAGTTCTCCAGCTATAAAGAAGTTGCAATAAGAAGAAATTAAACTTAACAACCTCCTCCGCTTCTCATCAGTTGTGGATTGAAGAAGACACGACCAACCAAAATATTTCGACCATATACAACCCAGAAATTTCCCATTCCACATTCAGAAATACATCTACATTCATATGTAGGACACGTTAGAAAATGATTGGTAAGGATAACATGAACTAACAAAACAATTATTGTAGTCGACGAAGAGTAAGTTATATAGGAGCACATTGCGAAGTGCCGAAATGAATTTGGGAATACTTTGAACTGCTCTCCTCAATAATTGATCTGCTTTACCACTTTTTGCTTTGTGAAAACTAAAAACTTACTAGCACGGGAAAAGAAGATGGACCACCTCAACGGCCTACCCTACCTCACTGAAGAAATGAAGACTGGATATTACATTGAATCTAGTTGGTTCATTTTGAACTCAGCTGATAATTCAGAAACAACATGTTCATCATGACGATATTTCTTGGAACTCACTCACTCTATCTGAGTTGCAACTATTTGCTGAACTGAATACTTACTTCATTAAAAAACAACCCCTACAGGTTCAAATTTCAGAAACTATTAATAAAATATAATATTAAGACAAAAGTGAAGAAGATTTTTGTACTCTTGGGGTGCAGAAATTCAACCAACCATTTCACTGAAATTAACCTGCCTATATGATGAACTTCCTAACGCAATCCATGACGTACGAAGACTACTACTACCAAAGTCTATACTTCCAAGATGTTAGTCACCTGCACATTCTTTTAAATGCTTTAAGACAATGACCATTCTTCAGACTATAATGACAACCGCCCTCAAACACAATGAGAAGACAACGACCATGATGTCCACTTTGAATTACCAGCATTGACTTCATGAATACAGAACTTCGATTAGTTGTATGGAATACTTACAATACATCTAAGTTACTTCACATGCTCAAAGATAAAACAATATTCTTGACCTGTAACAAGTCCACCAAAAACTAAACTTCTTATGCAAGCAATCTAAGACTACAAGCACGACGTACAACATGTTTTTCGAAAAAGACAGAATAAAGTGCACCTACAATCTGCATTCTTCCTTCATAGCACTTTATGAAAAGGCATCACCAGAAATTAAATTTATATCCTCTTCAAGCGTCTACAATAAATCAATTTCCACAATTCTTTTTAATGTAAGAATTGCAAAAAAAAAGGTTGATCATTACCAAGTTCATGCACATCGAAACTCATGTCTCTTAATGAACATGACTACACAGTTCATGAAAAACTATTGTACAGTTTTCCTTCATGATAACAACAAGCACTACAATTCAACGAAATATAGGAAACATACCTTCCAATATGGCAAATCAAACAAAATGCTCCTCCGTTTAACGCCGTGTAGTCGAATAGGATCAGCTTCGGAATTTTCAGTACCACCCCTTCGAAGGAACTCCTCTCTCTCGGTCCCCCACCTACAAATTTCTTCACCTGTAGGCCTTTCGGGGGCAAGTTCCCATTCCTGGTGGTTGTTGAATGCTGCCTTCGCCCTACGAAACGGGTGATTGGGAGGAAGGTGTCGTCTCCCGCCCATGTAGATCATCTTGTGTAGCAAATGAGCGTACTCTGAACACGTTCCTGGTCCACATGGAGGACAACCTTTGTACCCATGCACTTGCTGACCTGACAACAGTCCATATACCGGGAAATCATTTATAGTCCACATTAAAATAGCACGGAACGTGAATAACCTTTGTCCTTCTGCTTCTGACATGTTCACTGCAGGAACACCTCTCCATAGCTTGAGCAAATCTCGTACTACAGGGCCCAAGAATACATCAATATTGTCGGCTGTCGCAGATTTGGGCCCAGGAATTAAAACCGCCAATGAAATAAAAAATTTCTTAGTAAGAAGCCAAGGAGGTAAGTTATATATTGAAAACATCAACACCCATGTCGAGTGCTTGATGGCATTATTTTTAAAAGGAATTATGCCATCCGCCACTAGACCAAGACGCATATTTGTTTTGACCTCCGCAAAGTTGGGATAAAGTTCATCGATGTGTTTCCACTGCAAACTATCAACTACAGACCTCATCTTCTGACCTCTGCACTTGTGAGAATCATACCAGGTCATGTACCTTGCTACTTCAGGGCACTTGAACATTCTGATGAAGTGCTTAATGAAATCAAAGTAACGCACCACTCATTGGGGAACTCGATTAGATCCAGGAATGAAACGAGGTTCCTGGCATGCTGGACATTCTTGAAGATGTTTGTTGTCCCCCTCATAGAGCACATGCCCACTTGAACAACAATGTACTTGCTTATATTGCAAACCCAACTTCATCAACATACTCTTCACCTCGTACGAAGTACGTGGGAAGCAGTTAGAAGTAGGCAGAAGGTCTCCAGCAATCCACGTCAGCAAGGCATCCACAAAAGTGTTTGGCACTGAATACAAACTGCACAAAGAAAATAATACAATGGCGCATTGTAGTCGATTTTGAGTGCTGCCTTCAAAAACCTGTTGAGTGGATTCTCCAACCAAGTATTCCAAATTTTTTTCATCACATTCTACATCAACTTCCATGTTCATCTCCTCCATTGACGCTTGCCCATCGTCGCACATGACACTGTTGTGTATGTCATCGATATGCCCAAAAGCATCTCTGGCCATCTCCTCCACATTCACAGTGGTCCTTCTTTCCCAAGTGAATTCACCCTCTCTATGAGGTTGGTATCGGCGACAATATCTCTCCTCTTCTCTATCAGGAAATCTTGAGGGCCCCCTCACATTTCGCCCATCAACTGTCTGTTCAAAGAAGAAGAACTTTCTTAACTTATAGCCATAATTGAACTCAAGTCCTTGAAATCATTGTGTTGTGCTTTTAATTTTAACTTGACAACTAATGATGCTTATACATTCCTATTTCCACTTCCAGAACAATTACAATTTCAGAGACATTTTTCATAGAGGTCACTACAATTACTCTTGTTATGCATAATAAGACCTTTCCATCTAGAGTCTTTTCAGCTTAAAAATGAAGACATGAGGTTTTAGAACTCTTAGTACACGGGCTTCTAAAAAAGCTCATGAGATAATTTGAATTCACTTTCAACAGAGAAACTTACCATGACTGGATACCTCAAATAACAATCTCGTCCATGCAGACGATGGTGCTTGGCAATAACTTCAATTTTCTTCATGCGAGCGCCTCGGCAACGTCTGCATGCACAGGGGTATTGAGACAAACCCAACCTCGTTGCTATAGAACGCTCTATGTGGTACGCGGTATTAATTGCGTTCCTCATTCTGCCACACCCAAGCTGGAAAAAGAACAACAATGAACTGCAATGAACTGCAATGAACTGAACAACAATGAACTTTTTTGGTAATGTACACCACATGACTTACGCAATGCAGTGAGCAACTTACTGTACACAACCAGAAGTCCCTCAAACCTATCATGCTGAGAGCCTACCAACCACAAACGCATCAACAAAGCGAACAATTTCACCATTTCCGCCTTGTAAGAGGAAACGCAACATGGAAGGTAGGCACTTCCAAAAATGCAGTACACTTTTTAGAACTCTCTAATCATAAAAGACACACCTGTAGTAGTAAGTAACATGTACTGACCATGATCACAATTGATATGTGGCATGGAAGGCGCTACTAGTGAATTAAGAGTACAGACATAACAATTCCAACTACAAACTTAAATGTTTTCATGAATAGCCCTATAAGGTCAGTTAAAATTACCTTCTTCAAAAACAATTATGCAAGTTCATGAACAAGTGTCCATTGAGGGTGAAGCCGAGGTTGAAGACAATACAATTTGTAATGGTCCTAACACCGGAATTTCAAAACCACCAACACAGCAACTCCAAAGATGCTTGAAAGTCAGGAACCTCCGATCATTCGAATTCCTACACACTCAATTTTGTTGATCTTTTCAATTTCAAAGTCACAAGCAATGGGCTAATTCAAGGATCTTTCAATGAAAAAAAGTCTGTGTTATTTTTCAAACCTTCTAATGAAAGTGGTGTACGTACTAAAACTTTTGGCCAACCAAGTTCGTTGAATTCGAAGGACTGTCGTCTGTAGAGCAAGTGATGTGCCCGCCGCCCACATCGTCGTTGTTATTGAAGACGCAGTTCAATTATAGGACTCCTTTAATGCAGCCGCCCCAGAAAAAGATGTTTGAGATACTGAAGTTAATATAGTGTGCGCCAGGAATAGAATAGGTTAGAGAGGTTGAAATATCAAGAGTAATTCACCTTTGCCAAGGATGCCGAACTTTCCATTCGCCTGAACGTGGACATGGCCATGTGCGTGTGCCTCGTACTTTTGCGAGAACCGTGGCAGCGCAATTGCTTTGTCTTTTATTATTGACTACGACGTGTCGAACTCTGTCTTGATTTTCGTGCCTTATTGTAACCCTAATATGGAGGTGGACGAAATGTGTCAATTTTGTAATATTTATAGAAAGGCCTTTTTTTCTCAAGGCACGTCAGCAAAGAGAAGTGAATGTCACTAAAACGTGTATTGAAAGCAAGAACTTTGTTTGTACCTGTTAGTGCAGCTTTGCGCAGCCATAAACGAAGACGACATCCTCCGAAGCTGTAGTTGCTCCATATTTGACGACGCTTTGTGGACGAGCCTGCGCAGAAGCACTTAGGTAACCCCAATAACTCGACAGCATTTGAAAGAAGGTCTACTGAAGTCTTGTAGAAATTTTTTCTCAAACTGTGAATACTAAAAAGCATGGCATAATTAGCGTATAAGTTGCGTTTGCCTATTGTACCTCTTTTGCACTAAGAATGAGTCTACCAACTTCTGTGAGAACTGTGGATCACGACTACTTCGTCTTTCACTGCTGACAATGACGTCTGGACCTCTCAGTCTTGTTTTCTGTGCCTTATTGTAACCCTAATGTGGAGGTGGAAGAACTTTGTCTTGTACAAGTTTTATATAGAGATGTAGACAAAGAGAACTGCATTTTACTAAAAAGGCTATGGAACTTTAAATGTTTATACCTGTTAGTGAATTTTTGCGCACCAGTAAACGAATACGACATCCTTTGTAGTTGGTCGTTGCTACATATTTGACGCCGCCTTGTGGACAACCTTGTGGAGAACAAATCAGGTAACCGAAAAACCTGAACATCATTTGAATGAGTGTCTACTGAGCTTGACTATCGTATATAGAATTCTTGAGGAAACTGTTTTCGCAGACGGTGGACAGTGAATAGTTCATGCATGGCAGTATTCGCTTGTAAGTGGTGCTTGACTGCTATATGTCCTTTCCATTCAGTGTCCATTGTCATGCTTCAAATGTACCGGTATGTTCAATTTCGAAGGCAAATGAAGGCTCTGAAGTCGAAGAAGGTGCTTAGTGTATGTATTAATGCATTTGTGGTTAGAACTTAGAGGTCCTCAATCATTATAGGTCTATGTTACAACGTTGAGAATGTCATTGCATCATAGAGGTCATTTGAATTACCGTTGTCGGTATCATAAACTGTCAATCGCATTGGCCAACAGTGACCTCGAAGTGTACTTCACCGAAAACAGAAGTGCCCCACTTACTGTACTATTTGAATAGACTTCAGTGAGATTCTTACTGCTTCTACAAATTGAATGTCATTTATAGCTAAGTTCGAGAATGTTGAATTCTTAGGTGATCCTCTAGGTAATGCCTTGCCTATTATGCATGTAGAGTTCTTTGGAAGTAAATTCAATAGGTGTAGCAAATGAGTTGAGTCTACACATAAAACGTGGATGAAAGTAGTGAAGGGGCAGAAGGGTGTGTTTGACAATGTACATCACATGGCCATGTGCAAGTGTTGAATGTGTGAATGCATTTTTTAACTTCAACACTCTATGCCTTTGTGGTAGGTCCTTCAATTGAAGAAGAAATGGGTACTCGAATGAGAAAGGAGGACCTCCCAAAACCATGGCATTCATCTAAGAAAAATAACACTGGAATTTCTCAACCGAAGTCAAGTGCACCAGTATTGTCTGCTGCAGAAAACTTAGGTGTACAGAACGTACAAGGGGAGAGGAAGAGGAGGGGTCGACCATCTGGCAAGTCCACTGGAAAAGTTGTTGCAACTCAAAAAGGAATGAAGAAGACCAAACTGTTACCAGCTTTAGCTGCCAACATATTACTTGGTGTTTCTTCGACTTCTGTAGCAGATGTAGAAGAACTTCGTCGCAAAAGACAAAAAGATGCTAAAGCTTTGGGGAGAACTATTCATATAGTATCGCCACATCCAAAAGAAAGACAGAGGCTGACCTTGTTTATGGAAAAATCTAAAGCAATAAATGCTGAGGTCGTCTGCATAGCATAGGAAAATTTGTTACGTCGTGCATGTCCTCCTCAGACCTCACCAACTATACCATTCACAGGTTCGATAGTTTAATCGCTTCTGAATTGACATTGCATGGTTTGTATGCAGAGGATGTCATATGTGATTAGTAATTACTGGGATGATGACAACTTGTCAGGACTAGGTGGAAAATTAAGAGACATACCAATTTCATTGCTGGAACTGAATGACAAGCCTACTTATTGTGATTCTGAAGACTTTGTCAAGAATGATTGGAACTGTAATGTGCCCTTCAAAGTGAGCAAGAGAAATGCTCATAGTACTATGCATCTATAAAAACTCACTTTGTGGAAATTATTCAATTACAATGGCTTAGCCTAATAATTTCCATCGTAATGTTTTTGGATGTTCAGTTTTCTTAACAGGAATCTGGAATTCGTATATTGGATATGAAAGGAATGAGTTGCAATTCCTTCTAAGGTTATGGAAATGTCTTTCCAAATATAATGTATGGACATGTACATAAACAACACATTGTCTGAAGATTTGATTCTTTTATTGTGGTTAGAAGAAAACCTTGGAGGAAAGAAAAGTCATGGGACAGGATTGGAAGAACCGGGAGAAAACACTGAAACAATATCTTCATGACGTCCAGGTAAGGAACCGGTTGAAGAGCACTTGGACTGCAGCCCACAGTACGCAAATTCGGAGGGCAATCGCCATCATTTTCGGGTGCAGATTTCTACCGACAGTGATAGTGATTCAGAGCACAGGAGTCTACTACAACAAGGTAGGCGAAGAAGCGTAGGTCCTTCACCAACTGAGAGGAAATTAGGAGAGGTAAGCAACATATTCCTTTCATAACTAAGTCAATATGGCAACTTGTCATGTACACTTCTGAGAAAGAGCTCAAAAATTCAGTGAATAAGAATAGCACTGATTCACTGTCTCTGGTAGAGCAAGGTAGGACTTAATGGAATTCAGTCATATTTAGTAGGTACGACATCATGAAACACGACATGAAACACAATGCTAGGATGGACAAGGTGCATGCATTTTGCTTCATTTAAAATTGAAAAGTCTACTTGACTTTAGAAAGTATGCAATATAGCAGAAGAATTAGTGTCATGCATTATTTTTTTTTTTTTATTTCTGTTAGGATAGAGTTTTTCAGTAAAAAATAGTAGTATAGAATTGAACTGTGGATTTTGATCCTCTTCAACCATACGCAGTAAATCCTGAAAATGCTGAAGTTGCCAAAGACAATTGTGTTGCCAATGTGGAGTCGCTAATTTAATGAAGGGTTTTTCTCTGCAGTGGACTCACTACCTGTTAGTTATATTATTCACGAATGTCATACCCAATGGTGACAAAATGTCCTTGCAAATGCATGTGGTCTTCGATATGTAGCATGTACTTGTGCAACTGAAGTAGAGAGCATTTACTATTTTAGCAATGGCATTGAATTAATTGCTAGTCATTTTTTATTGAGTACACGTCCTATGACATACATCTCATTTTTTACCCTAAATAATAAGTTATGTTGAGAAGAAAAAGTCTTTGACTTGTGTTTTTGGGATGGTAATACAGCCATATCAAAGTCATCGGGTAGAGAAATGTGAGGCACGCGATGGAACAGTGCTGGCATACCGAGGAGGAATTGACAAATGTCTTTCCAGAAGTCCTACAAGGAGAATACCTGGAAGAAGCCATGTGCCTGAATACTAGAGTGATGCCTGAAGTGAATCATGTAGCCCTACGAGGCATAAAAAATATCGTCATGAAAAGAGTGCACACCACTTCCAAAATTACAAGGAATACCCGGTTCCTCATACAAGGCATGATGGTAAGCAACTCGTCCAATGCATTCAATTCATAGGCATCAGATAGTAGGGTCAATTTTGATTGTTGTGAATGTATACCAGTTTGAAATACACGCAGTTAGTTAACACTTCCTCCCATATGTATATGACTGTTATATTTAAACTGAGGTCGGATGTAAGAGCTACTCTAAATTTCCTAGTAGTTATTTTCACGTGTGTAAGTGTTATTGCAATGCGAATATATTGTTGACAATGGAAAACCGTGCATGCCATTTTGCCCATCATGTTGAAGAAGGCTAGAAAGCTAGAAATGCAGACTCTGAACTTAAAAGTGCACTAGTCGTGGAGAAATGCCATAAGCGTGTAATATTGATTGCGCGAAGTCCTTTTTTGTAAAAAACTTGACAATGGTGAACGATTGAACAGACTACCATACTTCACGAGGCTTCTACAATAGAGAGCGTGTGCATCACAGACAGTATGACTCGTCATCACCTGAAGACTGTCGTCGACAGTGGAGATCTCGTTCTGGAGAAAAAGTGCGTATTTCTGAACCGAGCAAGAGGGCATCGCAGTTTTCCTTATCACCACCAGGAAGGTTTTCGAATTCTCGAGATGCGGTTTCGAAACGTTGGACTGATTCTAGTGCAGTTAAAAATGAAGACATTCTGGACTTGTCACCAAGTAGTGATAGGAGACGCCGCCGTCGTGATCAAGTATGCGTGGAGTCAGAGAAGGTTAGGCGGCAGCATGAAGGAAACAAACCATTTTATCTGATGTTGGATCGCGAAGGAAAACCCTACAGCTTGGGGAAGCTAGTATGGATTACTGAAATCAACAAGTTAGCACGTGGTCTAGATCCATCTTGCACGCACATCCGGAAACAAACTTATGAGGATGTGCAAACCTTCAAGGACAGACTAGATGAGAGTTTTGATTACTCCGGGACCCTGAATCAAGACTATTTGAGGGCGATGATGGGGAAAGCAGTGACAAAGAGAAGAGGCGAACTAATCGCCATGATAAAAAAAAATGAAGATCCTCCAAAGCACATTGACTACAAAGTATGGTGTCGTCTAGAGAAATTGGCGACTAGTAAGCAGAGGGAAGAAAAATCAGAGCAAGGACATTATGCCAACGCTTATCGCCGAGTAGTTGCTAGAACCGGACGTAGGGGAACAGACGGTGTCCGGGAGAAGTTGCGCTCATTATTTGGGAGGTCACCAGACCCGAGTGAAGTCGAAGAGGAGATGCATCGAGACAAAGGATATGGAGGACGAAAGAGAAAACCTCCATTAATGACTGCAAAAGAAGAGCAAAACTGTCCTCTAGTGAAATGCGTACATGGAAGCACTCAATTTGAAAGGAGTATGAGGACTTCCAGTCCAGAAAACTGCGATACAAGTTTTGATGAAGGTCAGAATCGTCAAATTCGAAGCGTTATACAAGTTAGTGGCATGTGAAGGTCTCCATTCCGTTTATGGATTTCTGTGTCTTGTCGTAGCACTACTATATTGCATCTTATAGTCCAGGTAGGTGGAAATTAGAAACTCAATTTTTAGACATGTTTTGCATGAAGTTGTACATGTACATTGTTTATTGGTAGGCATTGAATCTAATAGATTTGTCTATCATTCAATTACTTGAAGCGAAGGAGAAGATTATGTGAAGTTTAATTGATTTCCAGAAATATGAGTGGGTTCTAAATCTTTTGCAACGTCTATTGCATGAGATTTCTGGCAATTGTACAAAGAGCATTGCACGTTCTTGGATCACTGATAGTAATTGCATGTGAAGCTTGCATCAAAGTGACGAGTGGATGCAATGTCGTTTGGTTTTTTAGGAAGAAGGAAGACATCCTCAGGTTGGTGGTGCGCATAGGGTGGAAGTTACTGGAAAGGAAGACTCCGTTGACAAGAGTTTGGAAGATATGGAAGCCAATGAATTTTCGAAGGATGATTATATTGAGAAGCTGGAAGCTGCACTTAAAGCACTATAGGAAGAAAAAGTGAAGGCATCAACTTCGAGAACGCATCCTGGAGGAACAGAGTGAATTCAGGTGACGACTTTCACATTTTAGATAGAGTATTGCAAGTGTGGAAAGGGACGACGAACGCATCATTGCAGAAAAGTATCTTCAAACAATTGGTGCAGGTCTTAACGTAATTTTTTCATGACATAGTTAAATGTTTTCAACGTCTTGTATGTGGAAGGTCGGAATCAGCAAAAGCATGTGGGAGCAGACGGAAGAGGTATCACTTTTCAAAAGTAAGGACTTCCATGACCGATTGAAAATCATTAGGCATATCTGAAAAACAACAGTGACACTTTTAAGGCAAGCTTTGTGCTATGGCTTCAATTATCACTGAAAATGCCTAAAAGCATGTTGTCCTGTAATTGTTTTGCAATAGTGGCAAAGAGCTAATCTTAGAGTGTAAGTTTTTGGTCTGACCTTCAATTCTTGAACTCATGAGAAGTGTAAGGGTTATTAGAACGTGTGGATAATATGTTGGTGATATGAGGCACATTCATTCATTGAATGTGGAAGCAGCCCATAGAGGATGAATGTGTGCAATCATTATAGAATAATGGGACTAGCATGTACAGAGAGGTCGTGCTTTACAGCTCCTCATGCGTAGGAGCAGTGTGTGTTGCTTAATTTTCTATTTATGTGAATAAGGTTTTTGGGTAATTCACAGTGAGATTAAGGTTATTGAGATTAAGAGAATTGCGATGTGGTTATGACATGGGGAAAATTGAAGTGGCAGGTGGAGGAAATTTAGAACGTCGAGATGGAATGTGGTCAATATAACGCCATAGTATAATTTTTATGTTAATCGCCAACAATGACGAAGTGAGCTGCTTTAAGATACTTCGAAGTGGATGAACAATGAAGGCTGAAGACGGGACGATACTATGAAAGAGAGAAGTCATTAGGATGTGGGTGCAGTGTCGATTACAAAAGTGCAGATGTACAAAAGTGCAGATGGTTAGTAGTCCTGTTGTTTCACTCTATTCATAGTATAGAAGTATTTGTTGTTTATGAATCAAATGCCTGCAAAACAAGGTTTTATAAGTAAGCTCTGGTGGAAGAAGCTCATGCATCTAGGACCTTCGAGCAGAGGCTTTTCATATAAGCTCTAGAGACAGTGCGAACATGTGCAATTGTGTAGCCCATTTTATTTCATACAAGAAATAAAATATGAAGTGAAGCAGCAAGAAAAGCAACATTATGGTACTGGGGAATTCATCCTTTGTGGTTTGAACTTGATAGCTACCTGCCACATTGGCAAGAAGCTCCAACTTTGTTGCGACAGATGTCGAGTTGTAGACAGAAGAATAAAATCTGGAGAATTCATAGAAGTGCATGTGTCGAGCAACAGACGAGGTCAAGAACTCCTTAAATAGAAATAACTTAATCATACATTTCGTAAAAAATTACAGTAACCGACTTTCAGGAAATAATCCGTCGGAAAATATTGAAGCCAATGAGGGGTAACTTACTAATTTTATGTTCCTTGAATACAAGAAACTTCTCCGACAGAGGTTGCATCATTGTATTGCCACGTGCAAAGAAATGATGACATGCATCTGCTGAGTAGGAAAACTAAGGCGCTGAATATTCCTACGTAGCATGACCAAACGAACAGAATGAAACAACGCTTTCTTGTTTGATTTCGTCCAAAACAACGCCTCGAAAATGACTGAATTAAACAACGAACTTTTGTTACTTTTCAGTTGTTTTGGTCACTGCATTTCCTAATAGTGTATTCATCTTAATATGAGTCTTTGTAAATTTTTGAAATTCAAAAATGTGAAAAATTATTTTTGAAATCAAATTATTGTATCTCCATCAAAGATCATTATTATTTTTGAACTCAAGATGATAAGAATATAAAATTTTGTTAAAAAAATTAAATTCTTTTGCTCCATTAGTAATTGTAAAACATATGTAATTGATATTTGAATAGATGCAACTTCTTTCTTTTGAGTATTCATATTTTGATAAACTTTAAACTTTAATTTAAATTGTTTTTGATCCATTTTGAATATAGAACATTTAAGACCAAAGGCCTTCTTTACTAAATCATCTTTATTATAATTTTCAATTACTTGATCCCATAATATGCAAAGATACCTACTTTCATCTTTTTGTGATTGTTCAAATTCAAATCTTAGACTATTTTTAGTTTCTATTTCACCTTTGTAATAATTCAACATGTTTCTTGAGTCTTTTACTAATTGTGTTGTCTTTATTCTTCTTGCTTGCACATTATATGTGAAGAAGGCATTAAAATGAAGTTGTTGATTCTTCAATAGTTCTACTTCTTTTTCTAAAGATATTACTTGACTTTTAAATTGATTTGAATCATTTTTAGCAAGTTGTAGCTTAATATTGAGTTCATTTACATTGCTATTCACTTTATCATTTTCAATTTTAATGCAATTTATTTCTTCAACCATCTTTTTATATCTATAATGTTTATAATTTGTTGAATTGCACATATTCTTGTTAAATTTTCAATCATTGACTTATATTCACAAAATTGTTGAAAATACTCATCTCTTTTGTTTTTGTAGAAAGAAAAATTCAAAATTAGGTTACTTAGACTATTTTTTTAGCTATTAAGGGGCCCCTTAGTAAGAAAAAGTTTAAAATAAAGTAAAAGAAAAATAAAGTTAAAATGCACATTTAAGTGTAAATAGGACTATAAGTTAAGGATGGATGAAATATATATATATATATATATATATATATATATATATATATATATATATATATATATATATATATATACTTGGATGAATGAGGTGTGACTTAGGTCACACCCCTTCAAATTCCCATCGTTTCATGAACTATAAAAGACTAAAAAATGAAGCCATCCACGGCATTATGTAAGTCCCGAATTTCTTCTAAATTATATCTATATTAATATTATTTTTTCTATAAGTTTTATACCTTTGCCTTATTGTGTGATTTTTGTACTGTTGTAAAATCATGTGTTTTTTCACCTGTATTGTGCTTATGTTCCTGTTAGTATGTATGTGATTATACTGTGATTTTGAGCGATTGTTGTGAGGGAAAGTATGTTAGCAATTTGAATATACAATTTGTGAGAGATTGGCTATTACGGTGAATTAGAGGAGCGATTGTCATTCGAGGGGATCTGAGACTGATCGCTACGGAAAAAATAAGTAATCGCGATTTGAAGACGAAATGCGATCAAAGCTTCGGAAGGTGGATTGAGGATCCAGCAAGTGAAGACAGAATCTACATCGTGCAGCCATCTTCATCACTTTTGAATGCGGTGAATCAGGTGCGGCCGTCAAGCCAAGCTCAACAATCATCATGCCTCTAACGAGGTACAAGGTTTCTTGACAAATCTTTAAATTCGAAATTTTTTTAAGTATGGGAAGATTGCGGGATTTCGAACAACCAAATGAATCAATCAAAAGTAAGGAATTAATTTGAAACCGATATTGATCTGCGAGCAAGTGCGGTAGACTTCGAAAGCCCTGCAAATCTCTCTACAAAGCTACTACACCTAGATTAGATTCTTTCCCAAAACCATCAAAAACACAAAAATTTGGACTTAATCCAATTGTTGTGGTTGTGAGGAAGGCTTTGATCATCTTCATGTACAAATTGATCCAAAATTTGTAACCACGATTGAATTTGGGGGCGCGGTAGCTTCGGCAAAGCTCCGGCGACGCAGTTAGGAATTTGAATCGCACGGGTTTGGAGTCTCATCGCGCGGTCATAGGGTCACGATCTCCATGGTCTTGGGGTCTTGCGGTAACGGTGTTGGGCTTCGGCATTTGGGTCCAGGGTTTAAGTCACGCGGTCACCAACTTTAGCAGTTAGTCATGGAGATTTGCTCTATGGAATACTATTTGCACAGTAGGTATTTGGACCTAATCCTTGGTACCAGCACAAGGGTTTAGGTCCAAATACCTAGTTTTGTGGGTCTGGACCTGAAAAACTTTACTCTGAAAAACTTGTTCCCGAAGCCCCCTAGTGTACAATATGGTCGGTTAAAAAAGGTCTTAAAAGAAGAGATTTTTCATTCCTTCACCTTGTAACCTAATTTTTTGCGCTGCCCGTTTGGGTAGTGCAAATGTGGATTGGCATTCCCGTGGTGATTGTGCGTTCCCAGCACGGTTCGTTTGTTTGTTCGGTTGGACCGAACGACAGGTAATCAGATCGAACGAGCGAGCGAACAAACGAGCGAGCGAACGAATGAGCGAGAGAGCGAAAGACTGAGCGAGCGAGAAACTGAATGAACGAGTTTAAGAGACGATGAAGACAGACAGACACTGTCAAGAACTTTCGTTTGAGCGACCAAAACAACAGCATAACTAAATTTTCTAGTAGTGCAACCAAGAAGTCTAAGACCCAGGGTTTTACTTCACGTCTTTGGGCTCCGTTCGTTCAATGGAATGCGTCCATGTTCGCTCTGTACTCAACATATATGAACGTGGAATTGCATCACCGATGTTCATGCATTTATCCGGAGGAGTTTATCTCTCGTATAAGTTTGGGATCCAGGCATTGGAAGTGCCGATGTAACAAATCGTCTTGAAGCAATATATACGTTTGGTCCCTCTGTGGGAGATCAATAAGCACGGCTCTAAGTTCAATGAGACGCTCAGCGGCTCATCATTCATCATCAGGTATTATCGGGGGTGACTGTGGTCACCGCAACTGTGGCATTTTTTCTTGCTGCGACAGAAAGTCAGCTGCTGTTGGTGATAGTGTATAGTCTACTTGACTTTCATCTCCTAACGGTGTCATGTTTCAACACTGACTACCTGAACACAATTAAGATTTTATTGCTTTCTATTGCTGATAGGGAGGGACACTTACGCTCGCTTCTATGAAGAATATCAATGTAGCATCAGATCAGCCTTGTGTCTGCCGTTCTCACATCATACAAAGTCAAACATTTATTACATAATCTTCACATGGATATATAGTCATTGTAGTAAAAAGGCTTCTTTAAGGTATGCAGTTGAAGTCCATGAACATAAGGAATGGAGGGGTTAAACATAGAGAACTGAAATGCAACAAGGTCATACGGCAGTGCAGGTAACATGCATCCTATATTATGCTCCACACCTAAGACGCTGCCTAATTCCTCAAAATTAATCAGGTCATGCAAATCCATAACCTAAATGCATGGACGTTGCACTGAGCATAAAGAGCATATTGTCGTCCGATTCATACAACGGGATGGACAAAGTGTTGCTGCACATCATCGCTTGTGGGAATCAACTTGTGTACCAGCTTGCAACGCCACGCACTGTGATTTCCTCGAACGAAAAGTACTTGGAGTCGGTCACAAAGTTGTTTAATCTTGTCCGCTCCGCATAAGTCATTTGCCCAACTACAACGTGGAATCTAGCCTGCAATTCAAGGCTTTGTTACATTAATTTAACTTAAGGGCGTAGGTCCAAAATGGCTTTTTGAAGTGGAGGCAGCTTATCGTTTTTGTTGAAATGCACGGCAATAGTGGCCAAAGTTAAAAGCAATTCACAGAGTCTTACCTCCATCGATTGTGGTATTCGATCGGAAACGCAGATAGATAAAAACTGCTCAGCTTCTATTCCAACAGACGCACCGAAGATGAATTGGAGCTGCTCCGGTGTGTTTTTGTTGGCCTGGGACTGGATTTTCTTCTGAGTTGCGGCATTTAGTCAAGGGGCATTCTGCACAACCATGTTGTAAAAATTGTAAGTCAAGATCGGTGCTATTAAATTAGTAAATGCTTTCACAAATTGACCTAACAGACAAGGTAGAAGTCAGAATTACTAATGTTGGTGAGGTAGAACCCCACATTACATGACGGAAGCAAGTTGCCTTGCGGTTTTATTTACCTGTAAAGACACCACAGCCCAGTTGAACCCGGAACGCAGCGACTCCCCCATCTTTGCAACATCGTCAAACAATGTGGCATACACGCGAGCTCTCATGATGCCCTCAGCCTGAGCAAAGAAGCCTTCACCGGGCTTCAATGCCATAACCGGTTGCCACAATGCTTCTGCCCATGCATCGTTTTCTGTGATGCACTACAATGCCAATTTCTGTGCTACTATATTGTCCGTTTGTAGCTGCTTCGGGACCTTCCATTCGATCAGTCGCATGGCTTGGAAGTCTGCCTCCCAATTGGAGAATGATCCATTGTCTCGATTTGATGGCATTCTCCCAGTGGCGTGTGCTAGAGTTGCGAACGTGATACATCTGGGAATATGCACACCATGGATCTGTAGGAGGAACAGCAGGAATCCAAAGAACTCCACCTTGTCCCGTACCTTGTTCGAGAACGATCGCAGAGCCTTTAAGTGCTACAAGTTTCTATCTTCCCTTGTCTAGAAGGTGTCTTCATAAGCCTGTTATGTAAAGTATGATTACAGTTGCATGCAACAACGGGATCATTATTGCTGTATGTAGTATGTGTATAATTCTGAACCCGAGGGATCGTAAGGATACAAAGAAGCAACTGTGCCGATGTAGAGAGGTTTTCCGATACATTCGAAGGCTCTAACAATAGGCAACAAATGTATAGTTCACTTACCCGAGAGTACAAGAAGAAATTGAAGAACGCTTGGGACAAAACCGCCTTCGTTGGGCCTCCAACATCAATGACTCCTTCCAGACCTTTCTCCGAAGAACCAGGCATGTCGTACGTGTAGTGGTAGCGAGTGCTCGGATAAAAAGCACCGTCCGTACTCTTCAACCTCAAAAATTGCTTCCGAAGCGTGCTTAGCTCCTCTCCTTGATCTACCTGCGTTTTTGTACTCGACCAAATAGAGTATTTCAAGAATTACACGACATCAGAGAACCATAATATGCACTATGACAACTATGTTGAAGGGTTGTTCCGCAAGGTGAAGTGGCACGTTTGATTGAGTATTAGAAGATTGCCATTGAATCTCATATCACAACTATATGACAATCCGACAAGGACGATGCAGTTTTAGGATTAGGGTCACTGTATGCACCTGTAACACACAGTCACTGTGGAGGGCTAGTGCCTCATTGTAATCGACCATAGCGGTGCATCGAAAGTAGCACAAGCAATAGTTACTCCAAAATTCCTCCATGCGACGTAGAGAAGCAAGTACAACAACTTCCGCTTGAAATGGCTGGCGTTCTAATTTCCGCGCCTTCCACTCGCTATATCGTTCCACCATTTGTCCGACCAACTCAGCCAACAACATGGACGCCACTGGGCACATGCTCACGAATTCCCATAGGTCATCCGCACTCATGGAAGTAATGTCCACCCCATCACACCCTCCCGATTTCGCAATAAGATTCCATTTATCCCAATCTGGATGGGCATTTGCTGAAAATGCCGAAACCACTTGCTGAAGGTTGTACGGAAATCCTTCGATCTGCAATATACATGCCATCTCTCTTCTGGGAAGGTACTGGGTCAATCCGCGACACAATATGAACCGTTCTTGGAGCTTTTTAAATGCATCACGTTGCTCTTCCTCTTCCGCTACCGCAGTGCGTGCTAAAACGGCACATTCTTCAAATATAGCCCAGAAGCGAGTCGTTTCAATTTCTACGGAGCTCTTCTGCAACTCTTCATTCGAGCACTTTGAGGGTAGTCTAGCCACCCGGCAAAGCGCTTCATGCTCGGTCTCAGAAGCGATCCACAAGTCATTGTACTTGGCCATCTCAATTCTGTGTGATTAGGGACAAATTACATCATCTGTATTGTTGGTTTGTGGCATAGAAGACGATGGGGCCATCGTTTGTCTTCGATCTGGAAATATGAGAACTGGTCGTTCAGCACTGCCTGGAGCTATTGGGGTGACCGCCCTCGTCGTCCGTCGGGCTGTAGCCACATTGTCCTGTTGTTGTGCACATGACAGACATGCAATTTACCGGTGTAGTTTAGGGTTTACGGTATTCCAGTGTACTGTATAAGCAAAATATCCATTACAAGGGGCTATATTTGTTTATTTGGCATTTAGATTAATATACTTTTCATAGGTCCCCTTCGAAATCAGAAATTCCTTATGCAATAAGACTTCATTCATGTCGTCTCTAAGTACATGTGGGTACCTGTGATGATGAAAAATCGACTGTTGCAGAGCGCCCACCGGAGTTTATACGCATAATTTCAATCAGCCGTCGTGCTCGGGGTGTTATCGTTGAATCGAAGAACTCCAATGTCTCCTCTTCTTGGTCCGACTCATATACAATACACTAGAAGAAAAAGCAGGGTTTTGCGACTGCGGTTTGCGACTGGTTTGTAGTCGTATCGGACGTTTGCGACTTGGTGATATTCTGGAGTTCGCAGTCGCAGTGGACAAGTCGCATGAGTTGCACTGCAGTCGCGAGGTTGTTTGTCATTCGATAGGCAATGGAGAACTTTGTCGATGAACTGCTGTGACGTAGTTGCTGATGTGGAAGTTATTTCACTTATTTGTGTGCAACTGGTTTGCGATTGACATACAACTGGTGTGCAACTAGTTTGCGATTGATGTGCAACACGTTTACGACTAGAGTGCAACTGGTTTGCGATTGACATACAACTGGTTTGCAATTGGTGTGCAACTCGTTTGCGACTAGTGTGCAACTAGTTTGCAATTGACATACAATTGGTTTGCAACTAGTTTGCGACTTGGTTATAATTTATAGAGTTGTAGATTATAGAAATCTACAAATTGTAGAAATCTACAAAATATATAAATATTAGAATTTCACTATCAAAATTCATTACACAAGAATGCTATAACTTACCATTCTTATTTGTTCAAGCTGATGGTATTCTTGACAATCGATATGGGACAATTGAATCGATTTTCAGTCATGTTCTAGTTGCATTGCACTTGTTCTCTAGTTGCATTTGAATCATTTTTTAGTTGCACTGTAGTCGGGCTCTAGTTGTATTATAGTTTATTCCTAATTGCATTTGAGTCATTTTTAAGTTGCAATCTTCTAGTTTTTAGTTGCAGCCTGTAATCAGAGCGATTGCATTTTTCCACGGTGGACTCTATTTCGCGGATAGCTGTCCACATGGACAACTGCGATGAATACTGGATGTAGAATACTTCATGTCAGTTCTTCTATTACAATATCATAACCCTATTCTTCATTTTCCGACTACTTTGCGACTACAACTACATACACATGAAATTTGGTGCAAATACAGAGGGCTACAGTCGCATCTTAGTTGTATAGGACACATAGTCGCATCTTAGTGGGTTGCAACGGGCACGTTTTTCTTCTAGTGATATGACGATTGTCAGTATCGAAGTCATCATCGTCCGTCTTAGTGCAGTCACTTCCACAGTACCTTTACGGCGACTGGTAGAGGCTGTGTGGTAGGCTCCACGGACTCAAGCATGTCCGCCTTCTCGACCGATCATTTCCAGATCCTCCGGACACCACCGAATTCTCTCGCCAATTTCTCTTATATAAACGCCTTCGTGGAAGACGTTGGAAGTCCGGATCAGATTCGTCAGTGGAGGCTTGACCCCACTGTGTAGGAGTGCTCGTTGCAAGCAAGTGAGAGCCTGAAACATCAGCAATGTCATTCCACTGGAAATGTATGTGGGCATCACCAGATCGTTGGTTCTCTTCAAGGACAAGCCTCTGCGATGCACGATTTGATTGACACGGAAGTACAGCGGTGCCTTCACGTGCAGGGCTGGAGGCCGAGTGCCTCCCTGGAAGCTCCAAATCTAGTAGCTCTTTCGAGAGAGTATAATACCTTTCCCGTTCCCACTGCTCTAGTGCGTTGAAAGGATTAGGAATGTAAATTGCTGGCTTCTGCAGCGATTTCGCCTTCACATCTCCCCACACTGCACCTCCGGACCTTGGTACATATGGTCGAGCAAAGTCAATCCATCCCAGCGAGCTCTGCAGAAACATATGGAACTGTCAAGCGATAGTTGCATTTTCACAAGTAGATGCAGCACGATTGTTGAAAACCACGCAAGGACACAAAGACAACAGTTTCAGAGAAATAATTAATAAATGAATTGCCAAGAGAGCCGCTATGATGGAGATGACAACTTACTCTATCCCGAGTACACGTGGTCTTGTAGAAAAACCTGCCAATGTCGGCTAGAGCTGGGATCTTGAAAATGTCAGCTGCTTTCTCTGCGATTGCACGTTGAGCGGTGCCTTTCTAGAATGTTGTACCGTCGTATGAATCTCCCCACGGCACGTTTGCATTCATGGAGACTGCCAGTAGCTCATCACGAGTTTTCATGAAAAGACTTACACTTTGCTCTCCTAGAATCAGTTTTGGAGTCATTTCCAAGGGAAGCCAGAACTCCCTCCTAGAAAGTTGCGTCTTCCTGCCCTTCCTATACGTCCTTTTGTTTATCCGGTCCTGACCTCGGAGGAATGCCGCATTCAGTGCCTGCTGTGATGTAGTAGGAACCAATTGTTGGGAGGCACTGAACCCTCCACCAGCAACAGCCGCAACAGATAGAAGTGCTGCATTGGAGCTTTGGCCAACGTAGACAGATGCTCCTTCACTAGTAGAAAAATACAGGGACCAAATTAACAAAAATCAACATAAAAGTGTTGATTTTTTTTGTTAATTTGGACGTGTTGATTTGGGCACTTTTGAACAGAAAAGTGTTGATTTTTGAACAAAAATGTGTTGTTTAAGAACAAAAAAGTGTTGAATTTCTAACAAAAAAGTGTTGTTTTAGAACAAAAAAGTGTTAATTTTTTTGTTAATTTGGTCACATTATTTTTTTAAATTATTTTTTTTGAAAAAAAATGAATAAAAGGTGACACATGGCAATGCCATGTAGGCTCCCCCAACTATCCACATGGCATGCCACACAAGCTACTTGAATGCCACGTGGACAGTCCAAATGCCACGTTGGCAATTCACGTGGCAAATGTTGCCATCAAGGTTTAAACCTTGAACCTCATGGTTGAGGCCCAAGACTCAAACCAATGCACCACTTATACATATACATGTTTAAAGTGTATATAAAATCTTATTTGTTTAGTTTTTCATTTTTTTCCCATTGTTTTTTTAAAGTCAGCGTACTTCAGGGCTGGTTTTGACTTAGTAAATGACCTTTTTTCAAGAAACTTTGAACTAATAAAAGTTGGAAAATCAAGCCAACTTTCACCTCCAACAATCCGTTTGAGATTTAGATCCTCCAATAAAAAGTTATGGACAAAAATCAGAGAGGGGTTTTAAAAATGTAAAAAAAATTATTCATTTTCACCTCTCTGATTTTTGTCCATAACTTTTGATTGGAGGATCGAAATCTCAAACGGATTGTTGGAGGTGAAAGTTGGCTTGATTTCCCAACTTTTATTAGTTCAAAGTTTCTTGAAAAAAGGTCATTTATTAAGTCAAAACCGGCCCTGAAGTATGCTGACTTTAAGAAATACCGAATTGTTAATGTTTAGTTTTAAAAAAAATCTACATAGTACAATTATAGATTCCAAGAGATTCCAAGAGATTCCAAAAGATTCCAAAAGATTCCAAAAAGATTCTAAAAGATTTAACAAAATATTGTTGATTTTAGTTGCACTATCCAAATCAACAAAAATAATGTGACCATTTTGTTAATTTGGGCAAAATCAACAAAATTTTGTGAAAATGGACAATACAGTACCCAAGTTAACAGAAAATTGTTGAGTATTTGTTGATTTGGTCACTGATTTTCTACTAGTGATAACAACATCATGGAAGTTAATAGAAATTTCTAAATGATATAAACTTCGACTATTTATAAATGTACATGAAGTTCATAATCAATGTGAAACCACATCAATTTGCAATTTGAATCATTAGAAGTGTACAAAAGAATTGAGTTGTTCAAGAAGTAAAGACTATGATGGAAAAAAATACATCACTAGATCTTAATGCTTTGATTTCAAGTGTAAAAAGCTTTTTACATGCTTTTTGTCATCACAACTTTTAATTTCAAAAAGCAATTTCCTTATTCATATAACAAATTGTACATAAAGGCGTCTAATTGTGGAATTAAAGGGCAAGCTAGTACAAATAGTTGCTTACTTTAGTGAAAGGACTATTGACAAATGTGTAAAGAGGCCGTGACTATAATTTGGAAGGTGGTAGTTCATTGTTGTGCCTTTTAACAATTTGCCCTATAAAAGGTTTTTTCTTTTTTTATTCGAATTAGCTCTTACAATGCAGTGTAAGGCTCACTTGTGAGTGGATTATTGAATGAGTAAATTGTTTATCATGAGAATTTAATATCGAAATCCGATTGCAAAATTGTAAATATGTGTTGGGATCATACGAGTCAAATTGTCTATGAGAATCTGAGTAAAAATTAGAATCAAATAAATCAGAAGAATTTGTACAAGAGGAAGAAAAAGAGATCAAGCAAATGAAAAATTGAAATTAAATTGTTTAGATGTCAAATTAGTGCCGTTCAAATTTGCATAGTCTTAATTATGTACAACTTTAGCCACAAATTGAAACCTTTTGAATCTTCCATGAACAGACTTCCTAGGAGTTGAAGAATTGAATTACGTAAAAAAAAAAAAAACTATACTACACTTTCCATCATTAATATTTAAACAATTTTATTTTTCTTCAAATGCTAAATCTCAACCTATAATAGAAAAGAATCAATATGTGACTATGACTATGAAAGAAGATGAGACAAAGGGTGTAGAAGTTTCTCTTCAACATAGGTTTAAAAAGGCTATGTTGCTTAATATAACATAACAAAAGTGCACCAAGCTTCATATAATATTATTATTTTTTATAAGAGAAAAAAATAATTTGATAAAAAGATTGGTCAAAGTATATAGAATTCAACAAAACCAAAGAATATGGGAATTTGGTGGATCATGGCATCATTATAATTGGATTATAATTAGGTTAGAGTCATGTAAATTTCAAAGAATAATAAAGAAGTTAATAAGTTGTTCAACTTTTATCAAAAGAAGGAAGAAGACAAATGCACAAAACAGTTGAATTAAAAAGCTATAATTGTTAAAATAAAGATATATAAGATAAAAAATGATGAATATTGGCAAGTATTTACTATTGATTGGAAATCAATGAAATTATTTATATTTAAAGTTAAAATTTAAGAATCTCATTACTGTAGCTTAAAAATCATGCCAACTACAATTGTATGATCAAATATTTTGTACCTATCATAGCATAAACCAACAAAAAGAATTACATGATGACCAAGTTTGAAAATATGTTAAAGCTTCTCGATATGGACAAAACTAAAACAAAACAAAAAACTTAGGACAAATTGAACAGAAGCAAGTTTATTAAGTGTATTTGACCAATGCAAGTATTCCAAATTTGATTGACAAGGACGTCAATCTTCTAATGTCGGGGGCTATGTAGTCACTTTAAATTTTTGATTTTTGACTAATTGCCTTGTATAGTGTAAAATGAGGCTAATAGTTAGATTAAATCCTTTATAGTAAGGCAAATAGAGACTAATAGACAATGGATATGAAACTTTGCAAATTGGCTAGGATATGAACAATAGAAAAATTTTGAAATCTCTTTGAATGATATAGTTGGTAGTATAATTAGATAAGTTGACATGGTGATTTCTTTTCCATTGTCTTAGTCTTCTTTTGGTGGCAATTTGTTTGTTTGTATCAATGGAAACTTCATAATAAAATTCTAATTTTTTAATAATTAGTCTTGCTTGTATTTGATTCAAGGACTAGATCATTTACAAGGTCTAAATTTAATTGTATTTTTGTATTATTTGAATTCAAGGATTGGATTCAATTTGTTGTGAAGTCTGACAATTTGTTTGTGTTGTCTTATTGTAGACCAAGGATTGGTTGTTAATTGCAACTATATAAGTCAATTTGTACTTGTATATGTGATTGGTTTTATAATTTATATTTTATTAGTTGTGTTTCCTATTCCGTCATAAAATTCCATGTGAACGAACCCTTACCACTATTCTATAATAAAAATGACAATCCCTTGGGGTTGTTATTTTTTTTTTGGGGGGGGGGTCGACAATGCATTTTGGGCATAAATTGTCAAAAATTGCCACTTTTAGTGCAATGAGAAAGAAAATGAAAAACACACACTTTTTTGGAAATTCATACTTGTAAACTTATAATAGACTATTATAGGAAGGAGTGGAAAATATTTAAGAAACTTTGATTGAGAGATTCAATGATTTTAGAATTTAAAGTGAGAAGATTTTTTTCCAACTCTACGTGATGGGGGTCAATAGAATTTAACTCATCAAACTAGAGTAAGATTTTTGCATTGCACATGAGATTTTTTTACATAGATCCTTTATTATAACAATTATATACCTACTAAATTTTATAGATAGAAGAAGAATTTTGCCCATGCTACCCAAAGTTGTCTGCCTTGCCTTATAAATTATGGATGCATAGCATAACTTTCCATGCCTTGAGTCAAAATTTCAAAAAAAATCCATTTAAAATTGACTTTGTAGGAACCTATCCAAACTTCCATATAGTATTTAATGACCAAATTGTCTTTAAAGGGTTAAACACCTCTCTAGGTATCCTAGAAGAAATACCTCTCTTCCTAGGATCCAAAAGAGGATATATAGACTCCAATTAAGAATTTTATGATTCTATTGAAAGATGACTAATTTTTTGTAAGCAATTGAATTGATATATGACTGAAATGTTTTTTTTTTCATTTTTAATCAAATATTAAATAAACAATATCATTGCTTCCAAAAATCATCAATTTTTGACATTGGTCCTTTAATCTCCAAATGCCCAACCCACTTTGAGCTTCTTGGAGTGTGTTCAAAACTAAACTAAAGCAAAGCTTTGATAATTTTTATCAATTCTTTTTTAAAATGTAACCAAATGATCTTTGAACAGACTTGCTATAGTTCACATAGAAAAGAAAATTTAATAATATCACATCCATTATATTAACTATGCAATGTCACAATCCTTATCACGACTCTTGTCACAAAATCCATCATGTTTTCATCTTGAAGAAGTGCCATCCAATTATTTCATGTGATGTTCACAATGAAAAACTTAAAGCATGATGAGCATTTGTCTTATTTGTCATGCACATGTTTTCCCTATCTCTTGCCTTGAGCCTACATATATATGTTGGGCTAGTGTAGATTATAAAATTGTAATGTTTGATATTGAAGGTGTAAAAAATTTGAAAGTAATTTGAAATCTTCCAATGTTATATTTTCATATCAAAATTTAAACTACCGTTATGAAAAAAATCAAGGTTAAAGAACATTACATGTATAACCAAAATCAATTTATAGTGTCTCAAAATCTATTCTCTCTCTATATATATTTTAAATGAATTTGCAATACCATTTGTTCCCAAGGTCTCGGTCAATATGTTTGAGATCCAACTCGAAGTACTCTTAACTTTAGAAAATTAAGATTTGCACAAGACATTCTTGTACAAAATCTTGAATAGAAAATTCATAACCATGAATGACAATAATCATATAATTAAAATGTACTAAAAATATTGTTTTGTTGAAAATTTATTTGGTAAAATACTAAAATCTGTTTATAAGTTTTGCTAGCATCTAAATGTGTTGGCTTGGCCATTTAGGAATTATTCCCTGAAGGTGCCTTTAGTTATTAAAGTAAAATGTCTAACTTTAAGTATTGCAACTTTCTCATCCAAGGTTCCAATTTAAAAATTCAAAATGATAATAAAATCTTATCAAATTTAGTTTCTTGCCTGTCCTGAATTTCAACAAGGGAGAAAAATGTCTGATTTATAATGAAGTGTGAAGCCCTACATATTAAAGTTGTTAGGTTTTTTAGAGTGAAAATAGAATTGAGGTCTATAGTGATTTTCATTTGTCATTGTTGATCATTTAAATTTTAAAACTAATAAATTCTTCTTTTAAAAAATATCAAATGCATTACAATTCTTTTGAAAAAAATCACTTTTATGAAATGTTTCATAATTCAACAAATTGTAGGTTTTGCTACAAGTATATTATAGTAGAAAAGAACTAGACCTTTCTAGATAAAAAAGGATCCTTCAACATTGACTCTATAGTTAGATGATATACTAGAATGGAGTCTATTGCAATGCAAAAATAACAAAAAAAGTTTCATCAAAAAACAAGGTTTGTTGAGAGGATGTTTGGAAGTCAATAGGATTTAGCAAAAACTAATGAATTAAAAGTCACTTATGGGATTTGAGGCCTTTAGAAGGCCATGAGTTATTGTTGTAGTGCAGCTCGTTGATATGGCCAAGACCCAGCCACGTCAGCTTTTGGAAAAAAAAATTAAATTTTTTTTTCAACTTTCTTTTGCATTCTAAGAACTATATTTTTTAAATTAAAAAAAAATCTTTGACAACTAGCCGTTCCCTCGCTGTAGAAGAACAGTGAGAGAATAGGTCTGAAACGGCCCTCTACAGCCTCAAATCCCATCTAATGTGTGTAGATGAGATTGCAATAGGTGAAATTTTGACACAACTTGAATTTAGTAGAAGTTTATGATACTAGTCACAACCATGAACTTAATTGGGTACAAATGCATAATATTGCCATTGATTTTTACTTATTTTATTATGCAAAATAATAAGTTTCATCAATCATAGTCATAGTGAATAACTTTCGTTTGAAAATAACTTTTGGAAATATGATTCAAAAGTTATAGCTGAATATGTTATTTTTTTTCTTGCATAGGCAGTTTGAGCAGATAAAAAAAATTACTTTTTTTGAAAACAAAAATTTCAAATTGGTTTTCTAAAGTTATATATATGTAAAGCTTTGAATCATTCTATTTTAATCAATGAGATGAAAGTTATGAGCAATTTTTGTTTGTGGGCAATTATGGATTCTCTATTCTAAAATAAACTTTGAAGTCTTTTATCTTACTCAATTTTCATTATTTAAAAAAGAATACAAAATCATAGGGTGCAAATTGTTTATTGCAACATTTCAACTATTGGAATTGGAATTTTTGAATTCCATAACAAAATTCTTAACAATTTTGAATTTTGAATCATTTTCTATTTTTTTTTCTAATTACTATTTTTTTCCTATATGTTGTACAATTCCAAATGATTTGAAAATTTTCAAGCATGTAGCCAACTTGTTTAGGAAAAAGAATCCAAAGAAGTACTACCATTTTGGACTTTTTTTCATAGAAAAGTGAGCTTGTGAAGTGTAGCTGCCCTATTTTTTGTAAGGCCCAAAAAATGATTTTTGTGGATTTGAATGCGTATATCTTGCAATCCATGTGGTGGAAATTTCTAAAAATTTTAAGCATGTTCACAAGTCAGCATACTACAAAATCCTACGGTTACATTGTCAAAAAAAGTTTTTTTTCATAAATTTGGTACTTATACTAAAAATGGCAATTTTGGAGTGTTTTTGGTGAAAATAAAGTGAAGGAACTCTAGGAATTAATACTAAATCAATAATAATTTGAAAATAAATATGAAAAGATTATTTAAATGATGACAATAAATAAAATAATGTACCACATTTTTATAAACTGTGCAATTAATTCTAAAATATCATTTTCCAAATTAGTCAATTGTAACACCACAAAAACTTCACAATACTATGAAAAAAATTTATAATAGCCAAAAAGAAAGAAATATTTGAAGATTTTATTATCAATAATATGTTTGTTGCTTAACATTTGAATTTGGATTAATTATATATTTTGGAGTAACAAAAGATTTTGATGTACTTTATTTTAAGCAATGAAGATATTATATATTTTGGAGTAACAAAAGATTTTGATGTACTTTATTTTAAGCAATGAAGATATTATATAATATTATTTTTCAACTTTGAATGTCATTTCGGATGTCATTTTTTTGATTCAAGATTCCAATATCTTTATGTACATAAATTATTTTATCTTTATGTTGGCATGTCTTTATGCTTAAATTTTAATTATGGAAAGTGAAAAAATATCTAGCACCAACTTAATTGCAATAAAATCACTTCAATTGATGATATATTATAATATCAACTAATTTTCCATAATTCAATTTTTTTTAAATATTTCTATTTAATCATAAAAATTTCAATTTAAAATATCTACTAAATGAATATTTAAATTTGAATAATTTTAAATCTATTTAATTTAGACCAATAAAAATCTTTGTGATTTGTGAATTCAATTGTACAAATAATTTTTTTATCATCATATTTTTATGTTTTATTTATTTATTTATTTATTTTATTTTTAAATAAATAAATATTATATAGTATATTTCTTAGACTATTAAAGACTAAAGGAGAAGTTTTTATTATAGAAAGATAAAAAAATAAAGTGTAAACCTCTTTAACTAACTAAGCAAAGTACCAAATATGTACATGATAATATAATGCTTGATGTAATGTTACATGTAAAAGTGACATTAAAAAAATAATCCAAATTATAAGAGTAACAAACATGGACAAGATCCTCTTTTCATACATATGGAACTATTTATTATTTCATTTCTTTTAACTCCTATCTAAGGTGTTTGAAGCCTAAAGCTACTTCTCATATCCCAAGCAAGGCCATGATATATATTTATATTTATTTTGCAGCAAATTCAACCATAAGATCCTTTACTTAACTAGTTCAAGTATTTCCTTTCCAAATTTGAAATGAACATTTGCATTGATTGCAAGTTCAATGTGTTTGAACTTCAAAAAATAGATATTTTTAGCCCTTCCAAAAGATGAAGTTTCATTTTTCAACATTTTAAGAGATAAACATATATGTCCAAAACTTGTATGATTTTGGAAAATTCTTTGAGAATAAAAATGGAAAAAGATTTCACATTCATCTTTTAAAAAATTATAAAGGAGATAGTGGTACTAAATGGAAAAACTAAACTTCTAATAATCTAATAACTGTGACAAGAGATTGAGAATCATTAATCCCAATGTGAGAATGTTCTAGACAACAAATGGTATCTTTTTCTTTCTTTATATTTGGAATTCTTTTTAATTGAGTTCAAAAAATGATTTTTATATGAATTTTTTTTAACTTCATTACTTGCATAATAAAATCAGTCGTTACTTTCATCTCATATTTTGGAATTGAATGGTTTAAATATTTTTGAATAGGTACCAATAAAAAAATAGAATAAAATAGTCTTTCTTGAGAATATGTATTTTCGCTCCTCAGTTTGACATTGAAAAAAACCCACTTATAACCTTTGCAATTTTTATTGGAATTATTGGAATTAGAAGCAAAGGTAAGAGAAGTGATATTAGAGAAGGAGATATTAAAGAGGAGAAAAAAGAGCGCGGGAGCTCTACTTCTCCACGTTTCTCTTCAAATTGCTTGATTGAGAAGGTTCTCTGTTTGGATGGTGCGTGAGTATTCACGGAGCTGGAGGGGACACACTTGATTTCTGGTTTGATGTAGGAAAATCTCGCATTGATAGTTCAGCAATCCTGCTGGTCATATATTGCAAATTTCTTAGAGTACGTTTGCTTTGCTAGTTTTGAAGAGACAGGGTATGGAAGAAGATGACTTCGCTGTTTGCAATTGGTGAGACGGTCGAGTGCGTGTGTTTTCGAAGCCTGGAAGCTCTGATGTGTGGAGGTGATTGAAAGACGAGAGCGACGACTGTTCTTTGTAAGGGAGGATGCGAAGAATCACATGAATTGGTCAGGGTTTTAAGCATTTTGTAACTCTTATTTCGAAGTCACCTCGTCTTTCCCTCGCGGCACCTTGTTCGTTATCGTAACGGCTAGTTTTGTTAAAGAGATTTTGCATAAAAACTTCTGCCGGCGTGAGCTCCCGCCTTTTTGCTGCTCCATGTTCTCCATCTTCGCAGCACACACTCAGCATGCGAGCGCATTCACTTTAATAGGATCGTAGAAGTCCTGAAAATATTTTGGATTTTTCATTCGCTCCCGATACCATTCAATATGAAATTCAAGGCGTTTCTTACGGATCATGGAGTCACACTTCTGGAACGACGTGAGTCCTCTCTTTCATTGCGCTTTCTTTCGTTCACATAGTCCATTGATGGAATTCAATGACGATTTGTGCATATTCTGTTATGATAATTTACTTGTGAGTAGTCTAACCTTCGAAAGATTGAAATACAGTGGCTGAGTTGCATCTAAATCGTGCACTTAGTTCTAGTGACTGCGATTGTTCGCTTCTAGTGCCGTGTACTCTAGCTTATGTTTCTCGTGTTCTGACCGCTGTATTAAGAAAAGTCAAATTCAAAGAATTTTGCTCGAATTCAATTATTTGTTGTGTAATTTATGGTTGCTAATTCCCTGGTCTGTCTGGCACACTTCCTCAGGATTTCTGCCAGCTTTCGAAAAAATAGGAAAAACGTGTCATATATATCTTACGCCGGTTCACTTGATCATACTTCACAACGTTCTGAATTCTGACGGAGTGCAAGCAATCGCGCAATTTTCCAAGGTATCAAATGTGTATCTGAGGGAATAAGACTAATTACTGTAGTACGAATGGCTTAATCCTTTTTATAATTAGAGTTTGTATTTTTTAATCATTAGAGTTGATTATTGTTTTACGTTTTTGCCACTAGGTTACGACATCTTTCGTTGTCTGTTGTTGCCTTCATCCTTAAACGAAGGTGCTAATGGTGAGATTGTGGTAGGATATTGTTTTTGATGACTATCGAATATCAAGCCAAAATCAAGACCGGATTGCCTTCACCGTAGACCTTACATTGCTGCTAAGAGCACTGAAGAGTAGTGTAAGTATATATGGCGACAGGTTGCAGGTGAAACTCGTGAGGAAGCGTCCCAGTTTATCGGAACGTCCAATGCCGTACTTGACTTTCGAAAGTAAGGTAAGAGTTATCTAATTTCTGAGGCATATTGCATACTTTGAGCTATGATTTCGCGACTTCCATGTAGTGTAGTACATCTGGTCACAAACTGCATAGTGAACGTACATAGTCGTACAGGGCACCTCATTTGAATCAGAAAGTTTGGTGCACTCGGATATACATGCAGAAATTTGGAGATGATTTGTTTGAGCGACGAGCTGTCGCGTAGTACATAGTTGTGCGGAGATTGCTGTAGAAACTCAAAGTTTTGTAGCATTCTGCCATTTATTCTTCAGCTGTGAGCTCATGATACAGCCTTTGTTGCTTGCAGGGACTCAAATCTGCAATCATCCAAGACGTTCCCATATCGCAACCTCTGAACCGCACTGATGTGCAGGAACTGCAATCAAGTCTGGACATGGCTCAAGAATTGCCCAGGGTAAGGTTTTCTCTGAAGGACTATACTTTCAACAGCCATTGGTTCGTCGTGGATTCCCGTCAACGTTTTCGTTCAGAATTGAGCGGATTGGAGTGCGCATAGACTTCTTGAAAGTAATTGCAACCTTATTTTGAATTCTAACCATGCCAGATTGGTTGGCCATTGGATATCTGTCGTTTTGTCTCGCGAATCATTTGCGTATAAAATTGTACATAGATGAACAGAGTGCAGAGGAGCTTGACTTTTACTACGTTCTTCGTAATATTCTAATTTTATGATGATGCGAATTCTTATAATTACAGACATTGGTGCAAGTACCAGATTTGGACAAGATGATAGGTTTAATAGATCGCCTTGGAAAATTGGGTGACGTGCTCGAAGTAGCCGTTACCCAATACGGTGACATACACCTACAGGTTTCGCAAACTATGGTTTCCATTGGTTCTGAGTACCGGAAGCTGAGGGTTATTGGATTACGAGGTACATATCTAAACAGACATGCAATTATTATTGGATGTGTTCACCTCTCTATGTGCATTTCTTCTTGCATTGGTCCTTCATATCAGCCAATGAGACACGCCCTCATGTTTTTAAGGTCTCATGCTTAGTCATCTTTTATCTTCACATATAGTGCCTTACCTTAACTTGAATCATGCTGTACCTGAAAAGAGGTTACATAAGATCTGCTGTACCAATCGCGTACTGATTATGTGTATCCTGTGTATGAAATTGGACAGGTTGATGTGAGATTCAGAGAACTTAGAGCTATTAGTGGTCCTCGTATAACTAGGTGATTAATCATCTAGAAACGCCTTGTGCTTAACCTCTTGTTTCCAACTTGTGCAGCGGATCCGACCTCAACTGATTCGGCCTCCAGCTCTTCATCACGGCTTCAGCTAGCCTTACAGAAAGGGGAGGCTTCAAAAGTGGTACTCAGCTTCCTAATTTCGTGCGTTGAGATGCATCGTTGTGGTCTCAGATTGAATGGACCCGATCATGAAGTGATTGTAAATTTGCCCTGCTTTTTTTGCTGGTACTCTCAATTTGCTTCGGGTGTTGACGTCTCGACAGTCATGACATGCAAATAAGGACAGTTTGTTGATTCTGCTGCAGTTTGTACACATGAAACATTTTGCAAAGAGCTTGCAGTGTCACCTCACCAAACCTGATGCAGTTTTCTGTGGTAAGTCTGACTTGTGACATGAGGGATTCCAGATTTATTCAACCTGCTTGCTTATTGCTACCTGATCGCTTGCTAAGTATTATATGAAGAGCCAAACTGTCACCGGAATTTTATAATGAGTCTGAGACGCATGTGTATCCTCAGGCTTGTGCAGAATCAACAGGACATCTTCAATAACGTACCACCGTCAAGGAGAAGTATTCTAGAGTTGGTTTTAGTGAAATGTTCTACTTTGTAGTCATAGGTCATTATGGTAAAGTGGATCTAAGATGCGAATCCTTGTGCAGGTGTTGGAGCTGTCGACTCATGCCTTTACATGATGTTCCAGTACTTCATCCCAGGGACTCGTCAAACTGACAACACGATTAGTCTTCATTATCGCTTACCTGTTCTGGACCCTGGCAGCACATAAAACAATGACAAAGGAAAAAATATGCAGAATTTGGTAGTCCTTGTATTATGTAATCACATTTGATGTATCCCCTGAAAATTGGAGCAATGTATCACCTCAAGATTGTTTACTCTATGCAGTATGTTGTGAAACTCCTACTTTGTCTCGGTTAATGCATATCCAAGTCTCTTTGTGCCCTTGTGGTAGACGTCTCTCGGATAGATGAGACACTGAACTCTTTTCCAGGATTGCTGTATTTGCAGATTAGCATCGCACGATTGGTTCAAATTGTGACTACTGAGAGATAATATGAATGGCGGTTGCAGATATCAAGGCATTTATGCAAGTAAGGTGTACACTTGAATGGACAGTGAATGGTTTTGGAGGTCGCTCTTGTAGAATGCCGAGTCTGGTATATTGATATGCATGTCTTCTCTTGTAAGTACCAATGTTGTATTGTTTGAGGTGATGTTCTCATGGTCTTTTCATGGTGTAGCATGTGAATGATGTGCTTGAATTCAGATTATGCAATCAGACACCTCTTCTCGGCCTGGTGGTGGTGACATTCGGCCAGGGGCTCGATAATGGTTTCTGCCAAATCGTTAATGAAAGCATACTCACAAATGAGCGTAATCACTGAACCCCAATTTACAATCCCTGCTTCTTAAACCATTTTCTTGTATGCCATATCTACACTGGCGTTTCTACGTCGTCACTGTCCAAGTATCAAATCGGTGTTAAGGTAGAAGTGTCCTACGTGAAGAAATGAAGGGGCTCGCATTCAACTAATTACGCAGGAACTTGAGAATATGTCAGGTATCTGTTTGCCTCACTCTTGCACATCAGGTGAGCCTTTTCTATGCAGTTGTCAAATAGAATTTAACCCTAACTGCATCAAACTTGTTCTTTAATTAATTTTGGGATTGTTTTGTTGAAACTAATGAGCTTGCATGTTTTATGAGTAGATTGCGTTGGGATCATTTGAATAGTTCAAACGGTATGCAAATGTAGCACTCGGAGAGCTTGGAGAAAATGAATTGAAGACTCTTGGTTTTGCCTGATAGGTTTGATCTCGAAACATTCGCAATTTGTGAATTGATGCTCATCTGCAAATACTGCAATTGCTGAAATAGTTCAGTGTCTCACCCATCTGAAAGACGTCGACCACGAGGGCAATTGTTAACTGATATGGAATTTCACAAAATACGTCAGTGCCTATAATAAACAATCTTGAGGTGATACATTGCTCCAAATTTCAGGGGATGAGTCAAGTTCGATTCAATACAATGACTTCCAAATTCTGTATATTTTTTCCTATTTCATGAGGTAATGCACCGCCAGGTTAAGAACAGGCAAGCGGTATTAGAGTTTTTCTTCACTTTCTGGTAGACTTGTACCGTCTTATAGACTTTCAACTAGATCAAAGTATTTGTTGAAATCAAAACAAATGGCTGATTAGGAGTTCAACGTGATTGAAGGCAACTGTAATGTGAAGCTTACAACCTCAAATAATCTCTATCGTAATTTACGATCAATTAGTAGCCTTCTATCACATATTGTATTGACTTTGGAAGGACAAGACCTATTACCAAGGTATAACTAAAGGTATTTTATTGAAAATGATTTGATTTTTGGACCAATAGGTGCATTCTTTATTGATGTGGAAAGCCATCCATTGGCCACATTTTGGTTGCAATGTCTTTATAAGGTTAAAGATAGATGGATTCAACCATGAAGAGCAAACTTTAAGGAATCTTAAGATTGTTATAGCCTCTCGCCTACTATTAAGGTAGGTACACCCAAATGTGCCATTGACTTTAAACCGCCATCTATACCATACGTACATCTCCAAAACCAGTTTTGTACCCATGTGGAAGAAATGCTTTCAGAACCAAACTTTGTTCCTTAATAACTTTTGCATAACTTTTGCATACACTACTTCACTAATGACATCACATGTTTAAATGTGATTCCTAAAACACTTTATCTTCATAGTTGTCACAAGTATATCTTCATACGTATACTGTATAGATGTTTATTTTATCTCTCTATCCGACATACTTGTCCAATTGGACTTCACTTGTTTGATTTGGTTAATGACTTGTTGATCTTTTGATAAGGTAATTCAATTGTAGGTGGGCTTACTTTGTCTATTTAATATGCCACATGATTGTTATGTAAGATATTAGGTGCATACACATTGGGTGCAACATTTGTGGGTGGAAGTTGGAGACCAATGGAAAAGAGTTGGTTTGATACTTTGCAACTAACCATTTACATCCACTTCCTATTTGTTGTCATCTACACTAAAGTGACCAAACATGAAGTACCTATTCTATATTTTTTAAGGCCCACATCCAATAGTTTGTGCTTGGATATCACTTTAAAAGAACACAACATCCAAACTTTTTTCTAATGTAGAATTCTATGGTAAAGCTTTATGTCATGTTGCATGATAATACAATGAATGACTAATAAATTATTCTTACAAGTCATAAAAACTCATATTTGTCAAACACTTTTGGTGACCCAACCCCCCATTTAAGTCGAAGATTAAGAGCATCTTTTGTCTACTCCAATGTGAAGAGTCAAACTATGAGCAATTTTGAGGCCCTCAAAACTAGAAAAATAATTTTTAGAAAGAAGTGTTGAACCATTCAATCATTTTTATTAGTGACATATCAACAAAACTCCTTGATTGTCAAAATGAAAGCTTCTTTCGAGGGATACTACAAACTCAAATTAGAATCCAAAATGAACAATATAGAATTTTTTTTGGCAAGCTATATAGTAAGTTTGCAAAACCAACCTTAAATAGTAGCTAGACAAATTGTTCTAGAAATGGGAAGCCACAACTTTAGTGAGCTAATTTGCAATCCAAAGGATTTTTTTTTCATCAAAACTTTTGGGGCCACTTCTTTTTCATTTTGTAGAGGTATTTTGCAATTAGTTGAGGTTACTACAACGTTACACCTTCAAGACTAAGGGATAATCCAAATTTTCAAATTATTTTAGAGTACTATTATAGAATAATAATTAAATGATGACTTTCAAACAAAAAGTGTAAAATGTAAATCCATATATCATATCTACATGGTTAGATCAACTATTGCACTAACCAATATTTTTCAATGATATTTAGAATCTAAAACTAAAAATTTATTTTTAAATCGACAATAGATTGAATATTTGTAATTTTCATAAGAATTTTTTCTTAGTATTCAAAATATTAAGATCTAATTATGGTGATTTTTCAAGATTTTTATTTTACTTATTTATTCAAGTTGTTTGTAGGATCATTTTTTGAATTGAAAAGTTTAGGTTTGAGGTCAAACATATGTGTATCCCTTTACCTTGGAAGGACACACAGGATGTTTTATGTCATTTAATTAGATGGTCAAAATAGGATTTTTACATATAGAAAAATGAATGATTTTCATCTAAATTTATTCGTGTGCAACTTTGTTGATGAATTATCCAACTTTTTAAATCTGTAATATACTTCGATTCAGAAGTTTTCAAATTTCTTTAGCATACTTGGTATTTGATATGAATTTCCTTCATTTTTTCTTCAAAAATTCATGATAATTTGAAATTTTCACAAAAAATTCTGAAAATTTTATAATGTATACTAGACGTGTGATTTCATTTTTGAAAAATAAAACCAACAAATTTTGCTTATAAATAGAGAAGGAATGGAGGATAAATAATAAAGGACTTTCAAGTTTTACAACATGCTCCATCTTTTAGGAATTAACCCCATAAAGATGTTGCACCTAGAGTAGTCGAAATGGATGACCCCCGGTATTTCCTTAGCAATTACTTTGAAATCAACATGGAACCAACTATAGTGTACATTTAAAATGTTGAAGCTAATAAATTAAAAAATATTCAAGTTACTATAGTATCATTTTTTGAAATATATTTTATTATAACTACTATACAATACATAAAAATGATTTGTCAAGGAATAGTCTAAAAGGGAAGGGAAGAACCCGCATGAGGAACTTCCATTTTCCATCTGCAAATAGACAATTTAATGAACAATGTTTCATTTTGGGTTGTTATCTATTCGTTCATTCCAACTTAGATATATGACAAGTGGTTTTCAAGAATGCCTTGCACAACTCTAGCTTAGCCAATATATTATTGCTTATGGATTTTTTAGCTTTCGTAGTTTTTTCTCCTATTGTACATGTATGATTAATTTATACAAATTGTTTGATATATGAATTATTTGTGTAGGTTGTGTTCAAAGGTAGTTAGAGTCTACATGTTGTACTAATCAACCCTAAAACTTGCATATAAACTTTTAAATTATAATAGGGACATGCTTAAATGCTTCATATCTATTGTGAAACAATAGCTCAATAGCCACTACAATAAAAAGTTTTGATGCACATACATATAGATTACAAGGTATAATGAAGTACCCAGATGGATGACAGAGAATCCTTCTATATAGGACAAAAATGCATACATTTATCTTTGATATTTTGTGTGAAAAAGGAAGGTCTTGCACAATAGTTTGACCTCCAATGACTACTTTTAGTTTTTTAAGTAGATGATTCACATTGTACCCAAAAAGATGATTTCCACAAGTGACCCACGTGTCTTTACAAGGTTCAACTCAAGAATATTCACAAAGAAAAGCTTTAAAAAAATCTATACAATAGAAATGTACAAGAACCAACACAAGAATCAAAAAATATTTTGATAGATTAAAAAAACACCAAGATTGTATGTACTTGAGACATGTTTGCATTCATCCATTTGTCCCGAATTTTCATTGCTTGCAACAATTAAACCAATAGAAAACTTGAAACTCCCACTTTGAAACAATATACTCTTTAAAAATGGTGGATTAAATATACCATCGGAAGATCATTTTGGGATGGAGTAGTACTCCTTAAAATGATGGGTTAAATGTACTAGAAGCCCACCCTTTTCTTCCACGTCAAAACATGCAATCAGAAGATCACTTTGGGACCAAAAGACATGAAGGGGAGTCAGAAGATCATTTTGGGATGGAGGGAGTATAGTACGTTGAAGAATCATAGCAGATTGGAAAACAGTGCAAGCATGGAAACCCGTACGCATGTGGTCACCTCTTTCATGAGGATTTTCACTTCCACTTGATGCCATCAATGCGAACTTGATGCTTTCACTGCCACTTGAATTACTCACGCCACCAAAAAGGATCTCATCACACCAGACATACAGTAACGAAGTAACGAACACGCAAAGCTTCATCAATTTCCACAGGGGAACTTGAATTACACTCGCATCTTCACAGGTGGAAGGTGTCCACCACAGCGTGACATTCTCGTCCATCATTCTAGAGTGTGTGATTTGAAAGAGTTGGTACATTTTGATCATACAAAAGATCAAACAAGACAGCCAGAGAACGAATTCAAAATCCAGAGCATTGAACACACACATACGCGCGCGCTCGCGAAAACCAGAAAGCAAAGTATGGTTGGAAGCCACGGCGTCCTTGAGGATGGATGTTTATTAATGATGGTATGATTGTGAGTGTCCAAATATAATACAGTGTTGATGTCAAAAATATTACAAACCACTAGAGGTTCACTACTCTTTTATCAACTACAAATAAGTATTTCATCGTAATAAGTGAAGCTATACTAAAGATGCACAAAACTGTTGGAGATTCCCCCTCTTCCAGAGATCACGAAATCACGACTCCAACCGATTTTCAATCCTGGCTAACTTTGCCCCGGAGATTTTACTCACCCGCTGCCGCAGCTTCTCCCTGTTGTCATGAATCCTCCTCAACCCATTCCCCACAATCACGAGCGAGTACACCGTGTGCGTGATGATCGGCGCCAGGATGTTCCCGGTGTGCATCCATTCAATCCCTAAGTACATCGCCAGCAACCCTTCCACCAGCGGCGAGTAGATTTTCTTCTGTTGCCTCCTTTCATACCAAGCCGAGACTCTCTCCTTGATGTCACACCTGTTGTTCCTTCCCCTCGTCACGGGCGCCACGACGTACTTGGGATCTTTGGGTGAAGTCATGACGTAGTACATGGAGCTTGTGAGCGCTGCAGTGAGCGCAGTCGCGAAGAACTGCGAGAACGGGACGAAGAGTGGAATCACGCCCGTCAGCGCCGCGAGCCCCACGGTTGAGTCCGTGACGCCCTTGTCGCTCATCTGCAGTGCGTGAGTTAATCCGCCTTGGATTGCAACCCTGAAGAAAAGCTCCTCCGCGATGGCGCCTGAGGCGACTACGAAGGGGAATTGCCAGGGCGACATTCCGGAGAAGAAGTCCAGAAGCTCCTCGTCTTCGACGTCGCGGATGGCGCGAGCTGGGCCCCAGGACTTCACAATTTCGTCCTCGAGGATGAAGAGGAGGAACATCATGGGAGGGACGGCGTAGCCGAAGCCGGTGGTGATGACTTCGGGGGAGAGGTTGAAACCGCCCCAGAGGTCAACGCCCGTGAAGCTGCAGATGACGTGACCAGCGAACGCGAGGCCGCCGTACATGGCCACCGAGTAGCAGATGCGGAACACCATGCTGATCTGCTCCCAGCTTGCGTCGGCGTCGGAGGAAGACGAAGATGCGCTGGTCCCGAGATTGACATTCCATTGGGCTTGCATGTCGCCGGTGTCGCTGATCTCCTTGCTCGCCTCCTCTCCCATGTCGCGACCTCCTCCGCCCAACGCCATGACAGGGGAGAGTCCGAGTGGGCCATTTCTTTCGACGAATTCGTGGTGGTGCCGAAACTTCAACCCTCGGGTGCGGGAAAGGGGATGGAGGAGTACCCCGTGATCACGAGAATTGCGCTCGCGACATTGCAATCCGCCGTTACTTGAGCACGAGACGGAGTCCAACAAACCACCAGCGTCGAATTGAGAAGCTACCCTGAAAGAACGCTCCGCCCCTTGCAGAAACTGCCCAGTCGCGGTCCCTGTAGCTCCTCCGCAAGAACGCAACGGTCGGTCCTGCAAACCAAACGCGCCGAAAGGCGAAGGCATCCTGATTGCGAACTCCCCCTCGAAAGCACTCACCACAACACCGAAATCGCGACAAAAAAAAAATCAACAAAACTGAACGCCCACCAAACTCCCCATCAATCCATCAATCCCCTCCAAACTCCCAAACTCACACAAAAACTCTCCAAAACAAAACAAGCTATCAAAACCCACAAAACTCCAAACTTCTCCTTCTCCTCCTCCTCCAAAACCTGAATCCCAAACTCTCCAATTTGCAACCCACTAAACCAAACTACGGATTTTCACTTCCTCTTTCCTTCTGATTCCTCCAATTCTCCAATTTCTTCGACCGCTTGCCAATTGAGGATGAGTGCTGGTAGCGAGCAATCTCGACTGCTGTGACCGACCATGCGACCGGGGGGAGGGGAGCTAACCAGCTGGCTATGGCGAGCAGGCCTTTAAAGGCCACACGACGACCCCTAGAGGATATGAATTCCTGTGGCCACCGTAAAGCCGGGCATGCCATTGGCTCCCGCTAAACCCCGATTGCACCTCACTTGCCCAACAGATTTCCTAGGGCTCGCTGCGGCAGTAGGGTTGCTTTTCCAAGGGCTACGAAATAGTAACAACTGGGCTCACTACACTAGTCACTACTACCTCGGTAGTACTGTAGTAGCCTCAGCCTGGGTTTAGTAGTAGCCTCAGCCATATCTGACTTGGCATTTGGCATAATAATCCTCCTCAGCTGGGGCGGGCCTAGCCAGCAAACTGATGAGCGGCGTTCGATTTCAAACGGTTTGCGGCCATCTCAGGAGCGGTCTTGGAAAGGGGGAGGGGGAGGGCCTTTCCAAGGGGGGCAGGGTCTTGGAAAGGGGGCTTTGGGTTTCCATTGGAGGGGTGCGCAATAAGCAATCTGCTGTATGGCGTCCGATTTCAAATGGGCCTGGTCCCCATCAGGCCGAGGGAGGGAGAGGGGGCGGGTCGGTCTTGGAAAGGGGGTTGGGCTTTCATTGGAGAGGGGGATTTTTTTTTTTTTAAAAACTCTTCTTTTTCAAAATTCGAATCCATCCAGTTGATTGTACAGGTTGGGGGAAAAGCCTTGCGTTTCATTTGTGCTTTGGGAGTGAGGGGGGAAATGCCCACTGGTTGAACGACGCCGTACACACAAATTGGATTTTCCATGGGAATCCTACTTTGGGTTCCGTTCTTGTGATTTGTATTCGTTGCAAGTTTCGACACGTGTTTATGGGACTGATTTTTGGTTGTGGGTTTTTGGTTGTGTGGGTGGAGTGGAGGGGGTCTCGTGTGGAGAATTTTTTTATTTTTATTTTTCCCAAACTTGAGGGTGTTGTTTCGGCTTGCCATTGAGGGTTGGCAATTTGGCGCACCTAAGCTAGAGAAGTACCTATTTCGGAGAGACTCCCTGTCCTGGCTTCATAGGGAGACCTATTGTGGACAATAGTGGCATACATTGTTCATGGAAAAAGATTCTCTGTTTCTACCTTTTCATCCACTCATCTCTCTTCTGACTTTGCTTAAGGACAAGTGCCAAAGCTAATTGTAATAGGTGAGTCTATAAGATCGGAATGGGTTTAACTAAAAAAATTTACATTTATATTGAATAAAAAATTCATTCTTGCGGAAAAAAATAGTTTTTTTCAATTCTTCATCATCCTTATATTTGCACGCATTGAACTCAACTTCTCAATGAATTCCCCATATCCTACAAGCTAAAATGCCTAACCCCTAAAGTTCCTTGACTATGTTCTCACCAAAAATGCTCCAAAATTTCCATTTCTAGTACAAGTACCAATTTTTTTTTAAATATCATTTTTGGACACATATAACCATAGGATCTTGTAGTACTCTAGATCGAGAATATGTGGAAAAAAAATTCACAAATTTCCACCGTGTAGATTGCAAGATATTAGTGTTTGAAGTGGCAAAAATCCTTTTTTTGGCCTTGCCAAATACCAGGCAGTTGCGCTTCACAAGGTTAGATCATTATGAAAGAATGTTCAAAATGGCTGTGCCTCTTTGGATTCATTCTTCAACACAAGTTGGCCACATTCTAGATCATTTGGAATTGTACAACATATAAGAAAAAAAATAGTAAGTAGAAAGAAGAAGAAAATGACTCAAAATACTAAATTCATAAGAATTTATTTATGGAATTGAAAAATAACAATTCCAATGGTTGTAACATTGTCATAAACAATCTACATCCTATGATCCATAACTGCTTGCAAACCAATACTCCTCATGAATTTTGACTCATTGATCAAAATGGAGTGATTCAAATCTTTTCATGTAGATATAACTCTAATGACCAATTTCAAATTTTTATTTATGAAAAGGAAGATTTTTTCTAATCTGCCCAAGCTACCTACGTTAAGAAACAAATTACATATCAACAATAATTTTTTAACCATGTAGTCAAAAGTTATGAAAATTGTTGGACGTTAAAGCTACTCCTCATCTACATATTGTGTGAAAATTTCAAAGAAAAAAAATTTCCGCTCATACATACTTATCCCGAAATGTTATGTTGCCAAGAATACAAGGTTGGTCCTTTAGGGGTTAAGTTATTACAAATAGGTTTTTCTACGTTATTTAAGGATCAAATGGTCTATTAAATGATGGGGGCAATAAGTATGATGAAGTTGAGTGGCATTTTTCTAGGTTTATTACCAATGGAAGGAGGGCTCGAAATGTTGTTGTTGATTATGTTTGGCCCAAATGAAATGAAGGATTTTTTTTTACTTCAAACACTATAATCTTTTAATCCATTTGGTCAAATAGGTTGAGATTTTTATCCACTCATTTTCATAATAGTTTACTACACTTTTCTACAATTGGAGTTCAAGGAAATTTTTTAAAATTCTTTCAATTTTGCACCCAAAAGTAGTAGTTTTGACCTTAGGCCTTTAGTTTCCTACCACTTGGACGAGTTGGATACATGAACAAAGTCAATGGTTCTCTCATAAGATAAATGAGGTGTATTTTCTAATTTCTAAAATTTCTATACTAGAAAATACTTGTTACACAATCAAACTATTCTTGAGGTGGCATAATCTTCTTTATAAAGGTATGTATGCTTATAGTTACAAAAGTTTGAGACAAAATATTGATTATTCATCTAAGTACATGTATAATCATTCAATATTTTGTGATTCCATTCCATTTGAAAAGAAATAGGTGACTTTTGGTGATATCATTCACACAAAAATGAAAATAAATCAAAAATTGCTAATTATTTAATCCCTAGAGCTCCTCAATGTTTAGAAGTCCAAAATTGTTTGTTCCTAAAACAAGGCTAAAATCTTCATCTTTATTTATTTTTCTAACAAATTAACCAAGTAGTAGGATCTTTTAATTAACTTGTTGCATTACATCCTTCCAAATTTAAGAGTAAACATCTCCACCAATTGCAAGTTCAATGTGCCTAAAGTAGGTATTTCTAGCCCTTCCTAAAGGTGAAGTTTTGTCTTTCAACATTTTAAGGAAAAAATGCATATAAGATGTAGCCAATATGTTGGAATACATGTTGAGAACATATAGAAAAACATCAACCAAAAAAACTTCTATATTCATCTTTGAAAAGTTTATAAAGTAGAAGTTAATACTACAAGAAAAAAAAAACAACCAATGACTTTTTCAAGAAATTAAGAATCATTAATCCCAATGGTGAGAATGTTCAAGAAAATAATTTTTATCATACATTTTTTTTGTTTTTATATAGATAAAATTTAAATGGAGTTCAAAAAATAACTTATCTATATTTTCTACCTTCCATTAAAACTAATTTATAGTTTTTAGAATATGTTTTTACCTTCATGGTTTGACATTGAGATAAAAAAAATCTTCTAACTTTTGCAATATTTATAAGAATGATGTGAAACAAAGCTTCACATGTAGATTAAGATGATTAGCATCCATCTCAAAAACCCAAAAGTGTTTCCTTAGTCCTTGAAGGGTTAAATTTCCTAATTGTCCCAACATTTACATTATGGATGATGAATGAATTCAAAAATGTCTTTTACATGCAGGAACTTGAAAATTTTAATTCATCCAAGAATTAAATTTTTTTTAGTATTTAATCATTTATATGGTTGAAATTTCATTATTCATCTTCACAATGTTCTATAATTTAATTTAATAATTGTACAAAATCCACGATGTTTTGAACAAACACAAATGTAACACAAAATACAAGTTGCTTATGAAGAAGTCTCAAGTTTTGGAGGGTAATAGAGTGAGCAACCTAAATCCAAAAAGTGTGTCAAGTTGTACACTCACAAAGGATATAACCCATATCAAACATGGAATTGTGACAAAAGTGGAGCTTAAGCAAAAAAAAAAAAAGTCTATGTCATAGCAAAAGAAAAATCAAAAAACGTGCACAACATTGTTCCCAATCAATTTGAATGGTTCACATTTCTAGGTTGCATTAATACAAATATAGATACTATCCTCAATACTATCCTCGATACTATCCCAAATTAATACATTTCAAGGACAAAAGGAGGACTAGAAATTTTCTATGAAAGACTAGTAAAAAGGGGTGACCATGTCCATGCAACCAAAAGCATGTATGACTCGCATACTCTTCTTTCGTTGAATCCATCACTTCAAAAACAATATGGACATGAGGTATCCTATTTTTCCATCCAATAGACATTTACTAATTTTGAATGGACACTCATCACACGTCACTCTAAAAGTTATTAAAATAGCTATGCATAGTGGTTTGGACATACTGATGACATCACATGCACTACAATCTCTTGACATTCCATGTTTTAAAACCATTCAAATGAACTTTCAAGGCTTATAGGACAAGTAGACATTGAATAACAAAAGTCATTATTTGAATAAAGAAGATCTCGTTATTTGGGTATCCACTCTTTAAAGTGAGTGTGTCATATAAAAAGGCTTTGAGAAGACTAGTATTCTTCCATTCAATTCATATGCAATGGACAAATACATGACACCAAGTGAAATATACTGAAAGGAGAAAGAAAACATTGTAGAAGTAACAATGGACAAACAAATTATACCAAGCAACACTTGAAGAAGACCATCCAGAGGAACTTCAAACATATAAAATACAAGAAATATTTGATGAAGAACCCAATGGCTTACCTCAATGTGAATACTATTTTATTGATGTTGATGCGGATTGTGTGTACAATAGTCAAGGAGGGTCAAAGAGTGATAATGAAATAGTGTAGAAGAAGATGGGACAATAGACATTGAAGCTTCAAATATAAGCTAGTTCCTTAAGCTCCCAAAAATTCAAATTCCTTACACATCATGCAAAACCTTGGAGCTAGGCATTGACTACCATAAGTCTATCATGGTGATAGAAGAGGAACATGTCCAAGAATTGGAAGAAATTGCAAGAAAGAGAAAAAGAAGTATATGCTAAGAGATAGAGGAGAGATGAGATAGAAGCCAATAAGAATACCCGAGTTGCTGAGAAGAGAGCAAAGGTAGCAATAAAGAATAAGAAAAAAAACCTAATTCTAACTCAAAAGAGACATGATGAACAATGGAGTGCAAAAGGTGTGAAAGAGTATGGAGGAAGACTCCATGCATTATTTAGGTCACATGTCCCTAGAATATAGTATCCACCATCCTACAATGGAGTAATTCTAAACATATGTAAAAAATACCACAAAATTGCCATAGAGAGAAGAAAAGCAAGAAAGAGAGGAGAGGACATTAGCAATCATCTATTGCTACGAGAAGTCAATATGACAATTTCCACTTATGTCCCACTACCTTGAGTTTTTTCCAATGCACTCAATAATTCCTTGACCCAATTTAAGTGGTACCCTATGATGCACAAACCCTTCAACTCAATGTCCAATTGCCCCCTCTTGCAGACTAATTCCATTAAAGAAAGATCCTCAACCAATATGGTGAATAGATCCACTCTACAAGATGGCAATGGCTAAGTTGTACAAGCAAGATACCTTACCAAAATGCTCCGTATGCAATAGTGACAAAAGAAAGGAGGTCAGTTTTTACACAATGTTGATTTTAGCTAAATTCTTGTCATGGTATGCTTGCGCTTTCTATGAAAAGCTAGTACATTGTCTAATAGAGTTGATACATATAGTCCTATATATTTTGTTAGTATACTATATATATACACATTTGTAAGCATACTACTTTTATATATGAATTTGTAAATCCATGTTTGTAAGTATTCCCTTTTTCTTTTTGTCAAATTGAAATCCTACTTCATTATAAGTCCATAAATTTAAAATGAACAATGACAATTGTGTTGATATCATAGTATTCAAGGTTGAATCGAATCTAACTTCTTCCCATTGCATTTCTCAAATCAAAGTCCTTTCTAAGCATTGTATAGAGAGTGTGTTGACATTGTTTATTTTCACATTGTATTACCGAAGTATAGTAATGGCACTTCACTAAATATTGAAACCTATCTACTTGATGATGTCCATTATCCTCTTTTTTGCACTTGGTTTACAAGTTGAAGATCCAAACTACATAATTATGACCCTTGACAAATGGAAAGGTAAGAGTATCCTCACAATACAAACTTTTTTGCACATTCAGTGTTCCATACAACTTCTTCAGAAAACATAACTAGTTGTTGATTTTTTAACACTAATGTAGCACCATCCCATTGACAACCCACCACCATTGCCATTACAAGTCACAACTCATAACCTTCTTTCTTTTCAACTTGCTTTTTACACCCTTGAATCAGAAGGTCAAGAGTTGTGTCTAAAAAATGTACAACCACTTATGTACAATAACCTATTTAATACATAACCGCCAAAGAGAAGTGAAGACTCTTCAAACTTCAAATATGTCATGAATTGGAGGACTCTCCTACGTGCTTCCTTCACTTGCCAAATAGGGCCGTTCACATCCACCTTCCTAGTGATCATGAAAACCTTCCAAAAAAATATTGAAATCATAGTTGGTGACTTAAGGTAGGAGGTTCTAAAAGCACACAAGCTCTAACATCACCCACCCCCCTAAAATGTACACTATTTGTACATGTTGCTTTTTTGTAGCCTTCATCAATGTACAAATAGTGTACATTTTAGGAAGTGGGTGATTTTAGAGCCCTATGCATTTCAACTTCAAATTTTCATAACTAATTTCACAAAGCTCCAAAAAATATGAAACAACTTGGGTTAGATGCCAATTCTACTTGCCTTTCAAGGAAAATTTATTGAAAAATATTTCAAGAAGCTTGACCTCCCCAAAGTTCAGTTTCAACTCTTACGTGGACAATTTATGGACCTCCTACCTTAGTAAAGTCTAGTAGAATAAGAACAAACAAAATAAAGCGTGAATTCATGAATACAGGTCATCGATGTTGCACTTAATTTAGTGGCATTTCAACATCCACCCAACTTGTTGTCACACATTTTGCCCACTATGCTTCCTCTATCACCTCATTGCCGTCCTCCATATAAATACCTTTAAAATGCACCTTATATCTGAGAGTTTGATTTGAATGAGTTCAAAAGGGTTTAGATTTTGGTAAACATGCTTTGGGCAATGAGAAGTTAATTGGCTAGGAAAACTTGAAAATGCATTGGAAGACATGTGAAGAGAGAAGGGGAAATACAAGGGAGGGAAGTGCCAAACTTCAAGAACCAAACCTAGAGAATAGAAAAGTAAGAGCCAAACCAAAGGTAACCTAAGTAACAATAATCTAGGAATTGACCCTTGATAACTCGCTATCAATATATAGTTGAGGCCTACAATGTGTCCAAATGGCTTACTAATTGCATCCACTATCAACACCATTCAATACAACCTTGTGGTCATAGTCAACAATAAGAATTGGCCAATTTAGAGGGCAACGCACATTAGTAATTGTAATTTGCTAATACCACAATAATTTTTGTCTTTTAGCTAGCCTTTAAAGCAATTTATTTTCTTTGGTCAATATTTAAATTTCAACTTTTTTGTACCTAATCAGTTACTTTTGAATGTACTTCCAATGATAAAAATTTCAAGTTTTGAATAATTACAATGTAATGAAAAGTTAGAGTTACATTTGGAATTTTAAAATTCTTTGTTTCATTTCCAAATACATCAAATATTACAAGGGTTTTATTTATTCATCCTAAAGTAAAGATTGTGTTTAACCCTAAAGGACTAAGTGGTCATTATTGATTAGATACCCAAACCAAAAATTATGTTACCTATATTTTTTTGGATAGATTGGACAACTTATGGAAAGTCATAAATTATTTTTGAAATTTTTCAAGTAAATAACTAAAATAATGTAGGGTGCAATTTTTAAGATAATCCTAAATATAATGCAAAAAATTGACTACAAGAGGAGTTAAAGTTTCTTGACCTTGTTGAGCAATGTCAAAAAAAATTCTTCTAACTTCAAATGCTATAATTTTAAAATTTATACATTAAATTTATTTTTCTTGTTCAAAAAATGGTAGTTTTTGAAAAACACCCAAAATGTACTCCAATCCTCTAAAAGTTAAATTTAAAGTCTATTTTCAAGGATTTCTTGAACTATTTATTTACTAAAAATATAACCAAGCTTTGTTAGATCATATTGACTACTTGGGTTTCCAAAATCAATTTTATTAAAAATATAATTTAGGACCTTCTAATTATTACATTCATATTTCAACTTCATGACAATTTATTATGGATAATGAGATAGTACTAACATTAATATTTAAAAAAATATGTACATATTTATAATTCACTTTTGGATTAAATAGGTAGAATATTTAGTTTTCCAATCATCTAAGTTTATTGAATAAACATTTTTCAATCTTAGAAGCGTTTCACAATATATCCTAAGTCACAAGTTCTAATGAATTCTCAAAATCTAATTGGTAGAAAGTTGAAAATTGGGACTTTAGGCTTTACACTGTATCCCAAAGTTCCATATCTTAAGTTCCAAGTTACTCCAAAATGTCTACATGACAATTTTTTGGGAAGTTTGGGAACTAATTCAAAGAAGTGGGAGTTGGAGGTTGAATTGAGTCTAACAAAAGAAAATATCTACCTCCAAGTTCCAACTATTGTTTTGAATATAAAATTAGGATAAAACACCATGTGAACCACTTTCATTAGCTAAAATTTTGTGTAAATCTATTTAAAGCAAATTTGATGCTAAAAGTGACCAAAAATTGAGGTTTTAACATTTTGACTCATTTTTTAAGCACATAATTGGTGTGAAATAGTATACAAGAGACAAGTCAAGACTTTGGATTTTTCACTATAATATCCCAAGTCCTAAATTTGATATTTTTATCCACCTTCTATAATCCTAGGATGTTGATATTCAACTTTAAACCACAATTTAAAAAATTGGGACTTGAAAATCATACATATTTGATGCACACATGTAAGTAGACAGTTTAAATTATATTATATAGAATGAGTGATAACATTTACAGAAGGCTCTAATAAAAGCATTGAATCATTTTTGTCAAATACTTCTACAACTTCTTTTTGTATTTGGTTTGCTTGTGTTTCACACTTAGGCTCAAAAGTAGACATTGTTGTAGTTTGTGGTAAAATTGAAATTGAAGGTGTAGCCAAAACACTAGAATTATTTTGAAAAGAGTTGTATACTATGCTATCCTTTTGTTTAATGGATTCAAGACTTGTGGGTCTTGTTGAATCTTTTTTAATGATGGCATCAATAGGTTTAATGAAATTAGTAGGTTGGGATTTAGAATGTGATTGAGATTCTTTAGTATTTTGCAAATTTTGTAGAGGTAAATTTGTATAACTTGTAGATGGTAAAGAATTTTTGTCAAATTTTTTTGTTATTTCATTGGAACCATTAAATTTTTGTTTTCTAAGTTCTGAATTTCCTATGCTTGATGTTGGAAGAGTGCTTACAATATCAATATTAGAAGAATGAGATTGTTCATCCCTACTTTGACAAGAATTTGATTGGGATTGCAAATTTTGTGATGTAACTTCCATAGAATTAGCTTTGTACGTATTGTGTGTATCCAAATTGTTATTAACTACCGTTACACTTGGTAGTGTTTCATTATTAGACGACAATAGCAATGGAACATGAGATGAGGTATTAGGATTTGTTTCAAGAGATAGTAATATGGAAGAGCGTCTAGTTGAATTTCTTTCAACCAATGTATGTTCAAATCTTACTTGAGGTTGCAACAACAAAGGACTTGAAGTTGGTGTTGAAGATGATATTGAAGTTGGTGTTTGCAAACCACTTGTTTGAAAGTATAAATAAGTTGTATTAACATAATTCATGTGCTCTGATAGAGGTATGTCATTATGAGGCACTAATGATGTCACTTGAGCAAAACATGTTGGTTTATTTTGTCCTGGGTTACAAACAAAAAGTACCGGTGTAGTTTGGTGGGGTGTTTCAGGACTACTCCAATGGGAAATAGAGTTCCTGGAACCATTTTCAGAGTATAGATTCATAGAGGATGTATTTTGAGACCTCAATTGAATTTGATATTGAGAACGATTTATATAATGGGAATAACACAATAAAGCAATAGCAATGACAATAAGGAATATCATAGAAGATAAACCAACAATGACAAAAAACATAGTCGGAGCTTGTTGATAGGATGTTGGTGAAAGGTCAATGTTTTCTTGACCATTGTTTGTTGAATTAACTGCAAGTCCAATAAATGCAACAACCTCCATTGTTGAAAAATGAATACGTTTTGTTTTCCTTTCTCTTGAATGATTTCCTATTCATTTATGTAATTTCTTTTAGATCAATTATTGTTATATTATCTATTATATTTTTCAATAAAAAATAAATTTTATATTATTTCAAAAAGTGTATACAACTTGATCCAAGCAAGTAAAATAAAAAGAATTTTTTTGGTACCAGTACGTGTTGTAGGCATCTTTGTATGTATAAACATATGAAATATTTTGTCCATTTATGCATAAGATTTGAATACATTAGATCTTCATGGTTTAGTGGTGCATTAAAAAATATAAGTAACAATGAAATAAATTCATAACAATACTGAATAAAATAATATTAGAATTGGACAATTATCTTCAATGAAAGCATTTTTTTGCAATGATAACTTTTCACTAACATTCATTAATGCATAGATAGATTGTATCTTGAAATAAAAAATTTATTTTTATAAAACAATGATTATACTACAAAAATCTTATTATTGAAAAAAAAATATGAATGCTTCATAAATATCCACAAAACCTTTGGATTGATCAAATCAAAGTATAATATACAATAAATAAATAAATTATAATATACAAATTATAATGGCTTAATTATGAAGAATTTTTGTCCACTAAATTGTACTAAACAACCATAATAATTAAAAAATCTGAAAAATATTTGTAACATTTAAAAAAATATTGTAACTAAAATTTTTCAAAACTCTTAAACAAGACTTTCATTTATTCTCATATCCATGAAAAGAAACTGGGAACAACTTTCATCATGTGACATCAAATTTTTAATTTCTATCTTCTCTATTTGAACTAATCAAAGGATATTACAATTTTTAAGAAACATTATTATGATAAATATTATTATGATAAATATTATCATGATAAATGTAAATCGTCAAAAAAATGTTGCATATAATCATTATTCATTACTTATATTTTTTTAAAGTTTATACATCAGAATTTTTTTGACCCATTTTCTAGAGTCATATAATAAATAATCTAAATTCATAAGAATGTTGTAATCTTAAACCCTAAATTTTGTACTTACGTGAGTAAATTGAAGATTTAGTTGAAAATGCATATTACTTGTATACTTATTGAATCTAATTATAATTTAGCATTCAAAAACTTGATGGAATCTTCATATTTATAAAAATATGTATTTGATTTTATCTAATCACTATTTCATATTATTTCAATTTATAAAATAAAATATTAAATATTCATGGCATTTTTCAAAAACTTAAATTATAAAACATTTAACTTTGTGACAATTAATTTGTTACATTTTTTCAATTTCAAAATAACACTTTATTATATGGTAGTAAATTAATATTTAGTTTGACAAGTAAAATTCAATCAAATTCCACTAATAATCTTCAGATTGGCCCTTTGGTTTAGGAGATTTTTATTTTTCATGTTAACTTGGTGGACCAAACAATGTTTTTTTGGCAACATAGAAAACTTGAGTACCTCACTAAGAACAGAATTCCTAGTTGTTTTCTTTGAAATTTTTACATAACATATAGTCAAGAAATACCTTTAAGGTACAATAATTTTCATAACTTTTGACTACATAGTTGAAAAGGATTTTGTATGATATTTAGTTTTGAGTAGACCAAACATTTAAGAAAAAATAACTTTTTTAGAAACAAAAATTTTTAATTGGTTTTCTAAATTTCTATATAGGTGGAAAGCTTTGAATCATTCCATTTTCATTAATGAGATGAAAGTTATGAGGACTTTTAATTTGCGGGCAGTTATGGATTTTCTACTCTAAAATAAATTTTGAAGTCTTTTTTTTAATTTAATTTTTAATATTTATGAAAATAAATAAAATCACAAAATGTAGATTGTTTATTACAACATTACAACCATTGAGATTGGCATTTTTCAAACAACGGTGTTCATAGCAACCCTTGACAAAATGGCTTCAAAACAATGGCAGTTTGAAGTTATGAAATTTTAGCATTGTGGCTTTAAAATTATCATGTTTTAATTGTGTCGCCTCAAAATTTTGCAACTTTATGTCATGGATCTTAAATGTGAAGGTCATCTATGTAATTTGAATTTATATAATATTTTCTAAATATATAAATTATTTAAAAAGTTGATATTTTTATTTAAAAAAATATTAAATACTTTATTATCACTTTGATTGAAATAAATGACAAATAGAGGCAACATAGAGACAAAGAATAAAATGTGGTCCAAGTTGAATAGTAGGGCAAGCAAGAAAGTTTATTTCAATGAACCAAAATAGTAAAATAAATAACTAATTTTTACATGTTTTGCATGAATAAAAATGTATGTGTTGTTTCAATGATAAAGCCTTACTATTCTTTATACTTGAATTGATGAAGTTCAATTATAATTTGCATTGTTTTATATTTTATAATTGATAAAATATAAATATAATCATATATGAAAATTAAAAATGTAGTAATTCCTCAATATTTGAGGTATACAAACAAAATTAATATATTTTATAAAATATGGCTTCTTCAACTTTTTTTTAATATTTGCATCAAAAGATGAGATGTTAGACATAAAGTTAAAAATAATCCATAAAGTCAAAGTTGAGAAATATTGATAGATCCTCTCAAATTTATTATAAAGCAATCATATGGAAATTCACCAAAAATATAATTTCTATTTATTGACTCAAATTTTTTAATGACTATCTCAATTTGTAGTATAAAATAATTTATGCAAAATGAAAAATTACTAAAATATGAGAACATCAATACTTTTCTCTAATAATATTTTTTTTAATACTACGCATTATTGAATACATTTTATTGGTTTCCTTACAATTTTTTTTGGTTGTAGTGATCTCAATTTGAAACAAAAAACTTTAAGCCTAAGTTTTGTTTTAAGAAATTTGAATGTTTTCTTTGCCCCCAAAAAATTGCTTGAAATTTGATAGTGACTATAACCCCTAAAAGACCAACTTGTGTTTTTTTGGCAAGATAGTGACTTTGGCTAGCTTACGACAAATGCAATTTTATCTTTTTCTTTAAAATTTTCACACAACATGTACCCAAGGAGTAGCTTTAAGGCCCCAAAATTTTCATAAATTTTAACTGTATGATTTCTTTGAACTTGTAGGCAACTTGGGCAACTCAAAAAAATTCTTAAAAAAAAATTTTTTTAAAGTGTTTATCTAGATTTATATATACGTGGAAAGTTTTGAATCATTCTAATTTTAATTAATGAGATGAAAGTTGTGAGGAGTTTTAGTTTGCGGGCAATTATAGATTTTCTATTCAAAATGAGCTTTAAAGTCCTTTATTTAATTTTTTAAAATTATTTTGGAAATAAAATAAAATCATACCATGTACATTATTTACAACATCATGACAACCATTGGGATTGGCATTTTCAAGTTCATATCTTTACCCCTAAAGAACCATTTGTCCCTTGGGGGACAATTTGGGTCTAGGTAGGTTCCTAGTGTCTCAATTTGTAGTGAATGTTTCTCAAACTTTTTGAAACTTTGCAGTTTTGCAAAAGCTTCATGGATATATAATTTTTATTTCAATTGGTGCCACCCAAAAAAAATTATGGCACAATAATCCAAAAATGGAGGTCAATAGGCAGCACAAAAAATATTTAAAAGTCAATTTTTTTTTTAAATCTTATATTTTATATTTTTGTCTACATTTGAAGATTTGATTCATTCTATTTAGACTAGTGATGAGAAAGTTATGGACAACCCTTAAGTTTGCTTTCTAAAACAATCTCATCATTGGTATTATTATATTTCAAATCTATCTTAGTTAGAGCTATTAACAATTTAGTTTTTCCTTCAATCTTTAACCTACTTCTACTTAACAACTTTTTAATGAGTGAAAATTAAGTGTTTTTTTGTTGAATTTTTTTCTTTAGATTCTTAACTCAACTATTCAACATAAAAACTTAGAAAATTAAAATCAATAGTGCAAAAAAATTTCATTTAAAAAGATTCAAAGCTAAAAAATCTAATCAAGAAAGTTGTAAAAAACTTGTTTTCTTGAATTCGGATGCAAACATCTTGCAATATATGTGGTCAAAATTGATGAAATTATTTTCACATTTTCTCAGAGAAGTTAAGTACAAGATCCTATGGTTAGATTTTTAAAAGGTATTTTTTAATTTTCTTAGGTAAATGTAGCAAAAGTGATAGTTTTGGGTGGTTTTTGACAGAAAAAAACCCTTGGGGCTTTAGGGATTAATTCTCATCAATTTTTTTTCCTATATGTTGTACAATTCCAAATGATCTAAAAATTTTCAAGCATTCAGTTAACTTGCCTTAAAGGGTGAATTCAAAGAAGCACCACCAACATAGATATTTTTTCATACAAATGTGACCTTATGAAGTGTAGTTGCCTGATATTAAGCAAGGTCCCCCAAAGGATTTTTTTCACTTGAAATGCTAATATTTTGCAATCTAGACAATAGAAATTTTTGAAATTTTTTCAACATCTCTTCAAACTAGTATATTACAAGATCCTACAGTTATATTTGTCCAAAATAATACTCTTGCAATCCCATGAAAAACCTTTGAATTTTTTTTCCCATAAGGGATCAATTGAATTTTTAGTCTTTGTGCTAGATATTTATGCATTCAAGAAGCACTAATCCATCTTCTATGTCCATGCAAAATTTGCAACTAAGGTGCCATTGTTTAGACATCCAAAATCCATACAATTTTAACCATATTTGAGCACAATATGTGAATGCCACGGATTCTTCATTATTGATGATTTTTGAGATTGGTGGCAACAATGGGCTTCTAGAAGTAATAAGTGTGAAACCCCAAAAGAACATAATTAACCAATACCACACTTTTTATTTCAAAATTGTAGCAAGGTCACATTAATTGTACTACCTAAGATGAGCACATCAACAACATCATCAAAAGTGGGCAAGACTGCCAAGATGTAGGAGTATGCAAGATTTATTTGGATTGTCAAGTTTCAATGTAGTGTGAGTAATTGATTGCACTCAATTTGTCCTCACAATTTACCTAACTCAATTTTGACCACATTGTTGGTAGAGCGTAATATATAGTAAATAGGAGTTAGATGCATATAATTGATGTTAAGATTGATTGACATTCTATACTCTAGAAGTAAGAAAATTTTAGGCATATAAAGCGGTGCACATAACTCACTATGCAATCATAATTCAAAGAGTTGGTCATTGAAGTCGGCACCTTCACAAGTTCGGTATTGGTGGTGATCAACATTATAATATAGTCAAAAACCTTTAGAGGATAAAATAGTAGATTGGTCAACTCGGGTTTAAAATAAAATAGAATTTTAAATCAATTCCTTTATTGTTTACCAAATTATATGTGATATAAATATTATTTTAAGAATTGGGTCAATTCAATTTTTTTTATTAAATATTCAAATTCAAATTATACATTAATTCACTTAATTTTATCATAATATATAAGAGCTCCTATTTTTTTATGGATTGGTGTTGGACTCGTACTTCCATACATTAGCTACCCATTCCTTATATTGGTCTCCTTTTCCAAAACATACAAGTCAATCTCGGGTTGATTTTGGGCACTAGAATAGGTATGAGGCACCATCAATGTATATGGACACCAAATCAAGTGCAAAGGACATATGTATAGGGTGATTCAAAGCTAGTGTGAACTGCCATTAATGGATAAATACAGGGCATGTAGCTAAGTTTAAGACGCCATCAATGAACAGAAATAGGAGGCCAGACTTGATAGGAGGCAAACTTAATAGGAAGTTCCATTGATTAATAAATGTGAGATGTTTAGCTAGGTGTCAATGTCATTGATGAATTAAATAAGACGCAATGCTAGGTGAGAGGCACCACTAGTAGATACAAGTTGATGCATAGCATTCAACTTCCATCCATTAGAATCCAACATTCATCCTTGTTGAAACCAATTTCCATCCATTTGCACTTTTCAACAAATAAACATCAAAGTGTCACAATATAATGACATCCTCATTTATTTTTTGATAATTATTTAAAAACAAAGTATGATTTTAAAAACTATTAATATGCTTAAAATAATGTACAATAGTACAATTTTCTTTTTAATATTAATTTGAAATTAGTCCATCTGTCCATATAACCCTCTCCTTTAGTTGAGAGTTGGAATTCAAGGAGAATTAAGATATACTATGAATTCTTTAATCAACTTAAAATGAAATCTCATGCATGCCAACTTATCTAGTCCATAACCATCCAAGTTTGGAGTAATGTCAAAGTTGGATACTTACAACCCACTACAATGACAAATCTACAATTGTTGGGAAAAAAATAATTGATTGATGAATAAAAGAGAGACAAAGACAAATTATTCTACCTCCAGCTCTTATGATCAAAGCAACTTAACTCCTCTTCACCTTCATTTTGCCCAAGACTACTCTCCCACAAATATGCAAAAGAAAGTACAAGTCCATTTTAGAAACAGTGATTGTTGTTAAAAGATCTTGCAAAAGACATCTTCCTCAAAATGATTCAATGATATGCATACATTAAGCCAACCATATTTTTTTACAAGTACGTTAAGCTATTCAAGAGATAAGCTTATGTGAATATTTTGAAAATTTAGGCTCACCGTTGGTTTTATGGGTTCAAATTATGAAATTTATCCCTTTGAAGCCTCAAATGAAGAGCTCATTGACAAGACCAAAGTTCAATGTAAGTCAAAAAAACAAAACAAAAATTCTTCTAAAATTTTAAAATATTTGATTATAGAATCTTATTGTTTGATTAATTCAAATAATTTATTTAGTCCAATTGTATTTGAAATAAAATATTATAGTAATCAAATTTTGAGACTCAAATTTTAAATTTTTATAGCCTAAAATGGCCATTATTTGTTTAGGCTATGTATGAGGTTGATTTACTAAAGCTCGAGGGTTTTTAGAGTCAATACTATACTACTTGGGAAAATATTATTTATATATATAATTATTTTTAATTATTTATTCATGATAATATAAGAAAAAAGAATCAAAAGAACCAATTAATTAGATTGCATTTTGGCAAAATATTGTATTTTTACTTGAATTTCTAGGTTTGAGATAATAATTTTAAGATTAGAAGTTTTAATTTTTTTTATTAAGATATAGATCCTTGATTTTTATACAAGTTAAAAATTAGAAATAATTTTAGGCCCTCTAAGATTTCATTATTATGCTTTTTAATTTTTTTAGTTACACCTATATAGTATCTAATTTCAAATGTTAACAAGTTTAATTTAAAAGATCAACCTTTCCAATCTAATATGTAATCCACTTTGCATCTATTGAAATACATTTTAGGCCACTATTACTAATTGTAGAATCAATAAATGCTATTCTTGTAACAATACACAAACCATACAAGTGATTTACAAATTCTCCAAATGCTAAAAATAATCAGAATAAAAATATTGAAATTTCAAATTTTATATTAGACAATTCATGTGCTTATCATCTTCAAATCATAGTATAAGAAATGAATTTATTTAAAATTACAATTTCAATTTACACTCAAATGTATTCTATAACATTCTTAAATTGTTCTATGAATGTATCTATTTGTAATTTCATCTTTTTAGACAATGAATAATAAAACAATCATATGAATTGGATTCAATTAATATTTCTAAAACCTCATTTCATTCATTATGCATAGCCAACACATATAAAAATTGCATACAAAAATTATATATTCGAAAATTGCCTACTCAAAATTGGCCTCCCCCAATTCAAGTCCCCCAAATGAAGAAATGATGGAATGAAGAACCTTCTTGAAAGAAAAGCTACATAACCATTGAACCATTGGTCTAAAAGCAAAGAAACATATATTCAAAAGATCCATTCCAAATGCCTAGGATATGGAATCATCAAAAGATTGCATCAATTCATGATAAATTTTTTTCAAGAAATGAGATTATAGAACACTAAATATGTCCCATGAAGTGGGTCCAATTGGGTGGAAACGCAAGTTTTCTAAGGCAAAAGTAGAATCTTGCCCCCCATTTTGCATCATGTTTAGGAGATGCTTTTGATCCCTCTAGCTAATTTGGGGTCTCTAATTGCAAATATGAATTCAAAATCTGCAATTTTTTTCATGTGTAAAAAATTAAAAAATCCTTGTGTTTTTCACTAGGTAAATTTTTGTATTTTCACTCTACTACTTCCACTTCATGAGATGTGTTTAGCATCATGCAATGAGATTTGGCTACATTAGGTTGAGTTAATGATTGATCACAATTGGTTGTAGGTAACAATAATGGAGTGATTATTGACTACAATTGAAACTTCCACCTTTTGAGTATAAATCTATCTCAAAAGTTGACTTTTCTAGACTTTTATAAAGTGTTCATTTAGAAATTTCATGATTGTTTTAGGCAAGTAAGATGACCATCATGGATATATTTTTTGTGAATTTTGGGGTTGGCTAATGATTCTTTTAGGCCAATTGGATAGTATGCTTTCAAAAATAGTAAAAAATTCATACTTCATTGAAAAATACTAATTTCAATTGCTCTCATTGTCATACATGTGTCTTTTTTGTAGGGAATTTAAAAAAATAAAAATCTAACAATGCCATGAAGGCAAACAAACTATTTTGCATGTAATGGGTTGGTTTACCTTCTTCTTCATATTAAGTTACAATAACCCACAATACATGTTCACATTCAAGATGTTCTACAGTGAAAAAGAGCCTTTGATTCATAGAAAGCAAAGCTTCCCTGCCTTCAAAGTTCAAGAGTGATATAAAATAACTCTGCCTATGACAACCCAAATGGGAGCCATCTCATCACGGGCAAAATCGTACTAATGGTGTACATTCCAGTTTTTGAAATGTGCATCACTAGAATTTTTTTTGCTTGTCATGGGTTGGCTAGTATTTGGACTGTCATAGACTAGTTTACCTTAAAGTGAGTTTTGCCAAAACAAATGGTAAAATTGAATTTTTTGCGGCAGAATTTCAAACAATGCAAACCAATCACAAGACGACACATGACCCTGTTTGACAAAAATGACCACAAGAATGTATGTGAACACAGCCGTGCAAAAACACAACGAAATAAATCTAAAAAAAAAAAAGGAAGCTCCAAATAACTCCAACTGAAAGCAGGTACAGTGTGAACGGTTTCTGGTCTCAGCCTCTATCCCCATTCTAACGGCTCGGTTCAAGGGCCACCGGCCCAGCCGGTGGCCAGTCTGGACTCCAGAGTCCCGACCCTTCAATCGGGGGCGAAATCTACCAATTCGACCCCGACGTTGATATTCACAAAATCTAACGCAACCCGCTCCCAAATGTACCCAGTCAGTACACCCCCGCACGATTTTGTAGATTTCGGGTGCCGTCCTGGCAAGAGTACACCCCCTCCGCGTTCTCTGACTGCTGCTGTGTCTCTAGCTCCTCTTGCTGCTCTTGCTGTCTGTCCCCGTTGTTTTCTCGCAACCCGCATTTTGCTACCCCGCTTGCACAGAAATCTCGTTACCTTTCCTTTTCCGGAGCCCGAATATTTCTTCTCTGAAGGCTATGGTGGCGTAGACTCGCGATCTTGGGTGTCGGCGAGTGGCGCTTGCAGGTGAAGTGGGCGGAATTCGGGAAAGCAATCCCGTATGCAGATCTATGTAGGGTTTGGGAGCATGGGACGCTGTCCAGGGAGAATAGTTCAGGAGAGGCCGTGAGGAGGATTGTTGCGACTCGTGGTTTGGAGAATGGGTGAATGTGAGGGTCGTGGTGTGGAATCCTAATGTTTTGTGCCGGTCGGTGGAGAACTGGGGGGAAGGTTTTTGAGGATGCGGGCTTTGGTGCAGCAGCAGCAGCAGCAGCAGCTTCGTCGGTAGGGCGTAGTGGCAAGCGGTTAGGTCAATGGCGTGCTGTCCACAGAGAGTGATTATCACGAGCATCTGCTGAGGGGAACGAGAATTGCTGCTTTGGGTATTGGTTTGGGGTTGATTTTGGTGGTGGAAGGTTGTGATCAAGGTGTTGGCACGGAGGTTGGACTTCTTAGGGTATCTTGTTTCTTGCTAATCGGACCGCCTCCTGGTCTTTTGCGGAAATTGCAACGTCGGCAGTGAGGTGCACTGAGGGGTTTTATTGCCCACATTTGAGACAAGTCTCCAGCATATGTTTTCATAGTTTGGGGAGGATCAAGGTCCTGGTGTAGTCTGTCTTCCCACTAGTGATACCTCGTCTCTGAAATAAGGTGGAAGGGCAGGGGCTCTATTAGATTTTCAGGTCCGGGATGGGATGGCTATGATATAGCGGGCAATATTGAAAGAGATTGATTGGCACTGACTGCAGCAAGAATCTAAGGAGGGGGTAACTAGGGGATGCGATCATGGCAACCCAGCATGATTTCTTCATGTTTCAGGATGATTATTACAAGAGGTTGGGGGATGCGTCGGACATGTCCGTGGAGAGCACGGGAAGCATACCGATGAGTATGAGCATTGGTGGGAACAACTCGGTGTCCATGTTGTCTCAAGCAGATAGCAGCGTTGGATCGAATGGTGGTGGCTCGTTACGGACAAGACTAATGCATGATGATCTCCGCACACGAAGTGCGACGCGGAATGCGTCCGTGTCGCACAGTGTGGTGATGCCAGGCATTGTCTCGCACACAATCGGTGAAGACATTCTTGCTAGTGCTCTCATGGACCCAAGGTTCGTCGGGGAAGACCTCTTTGCTTCTGAACATTCTTTCTCTTTATTGTGATGCAGTAGCTTGGTGCTGCCAGATGGTTGTGACGTGTACCGAGCTTGTTACGTAAGGGCTTAAATTTTGTTATGAACTGTTTTGTGAATATCCCTGAAGCTCAGGGTTTAATGGCGAAACCAAGTACACTCAAATCACCTGATGTTCGAACTACCTGATGTTTCACTATGTCATGTTTGAATCTGTTAGAAATGTTTTACAGTAATTTCAGAGGTTTTAGCATATTTCCAAGGCATGGATTGCACTAATTTGGGTAAATTTTGTTGCAACAGGTATCCTACAGAAGGTTTGGAAGGGTACGACGACTGGACGATTGATTTGCGGCGTCTGCATATGGGCCCCCCTTTTGCACAGGGCGCATTCGGCCGACTATACAAAGGCACGTACAACGGGGAAGACGTGGCCGTGAAAATATTGGAGAGACCCGAGAACAACGTCGAGAAGATGCTGTTGATGGAGTCTGCATTTGGGAAGGAGGTGACCATGCTTGCAGCTGTGAAGCATCAGAACGTGGTACGTTTCATTGGAGCGTGCCGGAAACCCATGGTGTGGTGCATAGTGACGGAGTATGCAAGAGGAGGCTCAGTGCGTTCCTTCCTCAGCAAACGGCAATCACGAGCCGTGCCACTGAAGCTCGCAGTGAAGCAAGCCCTGGACGTCGCCCGAGGCATGGAGTACCTGCATAGCTTGGATATCATTCACAGGGATTTGAAGTCGGACAATCTCTTAATAGCGACGGATAAGTCTATAAAGATTGCTGATTTTGGGGCTGCTAGGATAGAAGTGCAAGTGGAAGGCATGACTCCAGAGACTGGAACGTATCGCTGGATGGCTCCGTGAGTATCTGCCTGTTTGGTTTTCCTACTTTTTTTACTTCTTGTTCTGGATGGAAAATGACACCAAGCTCTGACCTTGTCTAAGAGTTTTGACTTCGGCACCTATGTAGTTGTTTTTATTGCATGTCATGGTTAAAGGCCACCTGCATTCGGTTGTAGCTAAGTTCTGCGTCCCGTGGTACCATATAGACGACTCTGATTGTTATCAACTGGTCTCCACTCGCTTTTACAGTTTGAATTGACAGAGGTTGTGTCTGCTTTTGAACTAATCTGGTGTTTGTGGTTTTCATTGTCTTGATTGGTGTTACCTGCATGAGTGTATGAGCTAAGCTTGGGTTTGTGGTTACAGGGAGATGATTCAGCACAGACCCTACACCCACAAAGTGGATGTTTACAGCTTTGGTGTGGTGCTGTGGGAGCTTGTAACCGGCTTACTTCCATTCCAAAATATGACGGCAGTGCAAGCAGCTTTTGCAGTGGTGAACCGCGGCGTCCGACCTCCAATCCCTGATACTTGTCCTCCCCCAGTGGCTGACATCATGAGTCGGTGTTGGGATGCAAATCCGGATGTCCGCCCCAGCTTTGCTCAGGTGGTGAAGATGTTGGAGCAAGCCCAAGATGATCTCTTAACCAAAGTGGGACGTGCGCGATTTCGGTGTCTCTGCTTGAACCGGCCTCTAACAAGTGACTGATTGGATTGCCTGCTCTCTTTCTCAAGAGTTTCTTATTTTTGGAAGAAGGTTAAATCTAAGTACCATCCAGTGCGGGGCATAATTGAAGATGAGTACCAGGCGGAGTGCTCGATCTGTATATTGCAACGCCGATGTTTCATAGAAGAGAGGCTTGGTGAAGTCCCCATGTGCTCTTTCTGCACATATAGTCAGTTGCAGGGACAGAGTCAGTGGGTCTTATAGTAGGAAATGGCCTCAGGAAAAGAAAAGCAATGCTCTAGTGTAATCTATTTCCTCCCTTGTAAGAGGTACCGATAGTTGAGCGAGATAACGGAACATGGTTAGTTCCGAGCTGGGGGTGAAGATTTTCCCCGTGGAGATTAGCCTACTTTTGTGTAGGAAACGAGTCTGTCTGTCTCCTGAGTTGCAGATGACTTTGAGGAGGCGGTGACACTGCACTGCACTGCACTGCACTGCTTTTTTCTTTTCTGAGGGTCTCTATACGGTAGACGCATTATTCATGGACCTCCACGTGAACAATTCAACGTAATAGTAAAAACTCGTGCCTTGCCCTGTACTACACACCTCCCTGAATCACATTTGCTTAGTGTCTCAAGTCTCAACTCTTGTCTCGGCTCTCTTGCTCACCTCCATCCTTCCTCTCAGGGTGTGACAGTGCCTTCGGAAATCACATTGTGCTTAAGGATGTCCGGGTTCGAGCTTTCTGCTGCGCACCGCAATCCTCTGAGGTAGGAATACCGCTGTCGGTCCATAAATGGTTTCAATGTCCTTAAAGTAGGAATGCCATGAATGGTGTTGGAACATAAACGGTTTCAATGTACCTGCTCTTGCCATTTATGCCTTGAGATGGAAGAGCAAAGTTCATTGGAGCTTTTTATGGACTGGCACCGTTTATGGTATTCTTATGTTACATGCAGGGTAGTATTTTGGGGGCGAGATTTTGGGCTTTGAATTGCATGTGATCCAAAATGGAGAAATCCGTAATCCTATATGGATGCCATGAACCATAATGGTCTGATAGATGGCTTCATTGTTAAATGTAAAAAACAAAATGTCCCTATTGGTCCAGTAATTGGAGTATTTGGGTGACTACCTTGGCGCAGTTGTCTAGAGTTAAACTAAGAAGTTTCAAACCTTGACATCTTTATTACTGTTTTGAAATGAGTTGCAATTGAAGTTGTTTTGAAATGAGGTTCAATTGAAGTTGTTTTGAAATGAATTGCAATTGAAGTTGTAAAACCTTTTGGACTATCCCAAACTAGAGCATCTAGGTTTGTTGGCTCTAATTTGAAGGTAAGGATGGAGGCTTTGCATTTGATAAAGTCCCAATTGTCCCTTTTGGTGGATTCCTATGATCTCAATTTTTAAAGTAATACTTTGAAACATTTTTTGAAGATAGAAAAAAAAACATTTACTTTTGAAGAATATAATTTGATTCCAATTAGAACATGGGAACAAAAGTTATGCTATCATAAGTTCAAAATAGAGTTTGTTAGGCAACATAAAAAATCACAAAAACTCAAAAATAAACTTTGAAACAAAAATTCTCACAGAAAATACTTTGTCTATGTGGAAAGATTTGATTCATTCTATTTTGACTATTGATGAGGAAGTTCAAGCAATCAACCAAGTATCTTCTTCAAAAGTAAATGGTAGGATTTGTTTTGAATTCTATTTTTGTAATTTAAAAAATTAAAGTTCTGTACAATTATATTTTCTTTCTAAAACAATCTTACTAATAGGATCAATTCCATCTTAGAGTTATCAACAATTTAGATTTTCATTCTATTTTGTACCTACTACTATTTAACAATTTTAAAAAAGAATGAAAAGCATTGTGTTGTTTCTGAATTTTATTTCCAAATTTCTAATTCAATTCTTAAACATAAAAAAATAAAAATAAAAACCCATATTCCAAAAAATATTTATAAAGAAGGTTCAAAGTCTTATACTAGTAATCTACTTGTGCAAGGTGTGAAAACCTTTGTTTTCTTCACTTTAAACACGAATAATCTTATAATCTACATGCTCAAAGTTTTTGAAATTTCTTCTACACATTCTTATACTAGTCTAGTGGAAGATCCTACAATTAGATATGCAAAAATTGTATCTACGTGTTATCCAATTAAGCCCAATGCTATCTTCCTTTCTTTGAATTCCTATTCTTTTGGATTGTGATTTGCAATTTTGTACGGTTTATTAAAATTGTTGATTGTTCTTCTTGGCCATTTCATTTCACTTACTTAAATTCTTAGGGACGCTAATATGTGAGCCTAGGATCATGAGCACATGAGTCTAAGAGTGTAAACACCTATAGTATATAGGTATTTATATTATAAAAACCTTCCATGATTATAGGATACTTATATTATAAATACCTACATTACAGGCGTTTATGTTATAAGCGCCTTCAATGGTTGTAAATATCTACATATATAGTAAACTTGCCAATCATTGTTTAAAAAAAATTCAAATCTCCCTCCATTGGTTGTTGAATCGTGCAGTCACTATGCGGTAATTGGCAATGGTTGTGTTGTGTGTTTCTTGGATGTGTACGGTGAATGGCTGGTTTATTATACCCAGGCTTAAGACTTACATGCTAGCTCCGTTGCTTTAAGGCAGTCTACTCTTGAAGCAACCATTTAATCCTACCCAACTCATCATTGACAATAATAGATATTTCAAGCAACATATCACCCATTCCTAGATAGAGGTCGCATTTAGAACATGATCACATGTAGAGTATACTACCTTACTCCTTGGGGGCCACAACAAAGAAGTTGTCTTTTGAAGATGCATAATTTCAAGCAACATGTCACCCATTCCTAGATAGGGGTCTCATTTAGCACATGATCAAATGTAGAGCAGACTACCTTACCTCTCAGGGGCGACAACAAAGAAAGAGGTTGACTTTTGAAGATGTATAATTTCAAGCAACATGTCACCCATTCCTAGATAGGGGTCTCATTTAGAACATGATCAAATTTAGAATAGACTACCTTACCTCTCAGGGACCACAACAAAGAAAGAAGTTGTCTTTTGAAGATACATAAATTGGAAGACGCCTACTTACATGTATTTGAGGCTTACGATTGGTCCCTTCAATTCCAAGGCCTACTCAATGCCGATACGGATACCGTCTGATACGCCCCACTCGCCACTGCATTTCCCCCCGCAACAACTCTCTATAGCTATGGCCAGTACGACCTGCCTCTAGGTGGTGGGCCACCCCCAGTCGCCAGTCCCTAGTCCTCTTCCGCTCGTAGCTACAGAGATCCTGCGTCAGAGAAGGAATGCCTGTCGTGGCAGCGCCATTGACCGTGGGATGCCAACTGAATCCGTTGGAGTGAGATCGACTGAGTCTGTTGTCGCCTGCCCTGCCCTGCCTGCCACTTCCATCCGACGCGGGCCTCAGCTCGCATGCACCTGGGCTGGAAAACTATCTTGGACGAAAGGGACCTGGACGGACGGACGGACTCTTGGACGGACGGAGGGCAACTGAATGGGGGCTTGAGTGGGGAACGGAACCAACGACGCAGGACTGACATCAGGGATGAACTCGACGGGACGGACAGACGCGGACGGACGGACAAGTCGGGCGAGGCTCGGGCGAGGTTCGGGCGAGGTTCGGACCGAAGGTCGTGGCTCCAAACTGCCGCGACGGAATCGGGAGTTCGGGATCTCGTCAATCCGACAGACACTGCTGCTGGCACATTCGCTGGCACATTTATTTATTTATTTATTATTTGCTTATTTACTTATTTACTTATTAATTTATATTTATATTTATAATGAGGTATTGCAAAAAGCAATCATCACTGAAAAGATGGAACTATTGATATCCATGGAATGGATGAAACTTGCAATTTAAAGATGAAGTTTCATTTATTCATCCAAAATAATATACATTCATCCAAAATAGAGCAATATTATACCATGATTTGGTAGCAAATTAGTGATTGCATCTACTAAAAAGCAAGAATAATTTGCAAAAGATTTCTCACCATAAAAAAATCATTGCTTGTTAGTGAAAAATTGCTTAAAAAAAATCCCTTACATTAGTAGCCTTACAATTGGAGCTAGAATAGTCCGTCATTCAAAGATTGGGCGATGAGCACCAATACAAATTGATGTACGCATGAAGGGCATTAGAGTTTAACAATTTGAAATGATGTATACCAACATGCCCAAGTATACATTAGAAGGGTTTGGGAGGGGCCGTTTCAAGCTTGTTCCCTAGGTTGAGAATGTGCCAAAAGATTTAAATAAAAAATATTAAAAAATATTTAAATATTTAAATATATATATATATATATATTAAAATTAATTAATTAATTAATATTATTTGACTTATTACAATTGTGCCCACATCAAAATTTTAATTTGGTAGAGTTCCCAAAGTTCCTTGCAATCTGTAAACTCATAGGAACCCTCGATCTTCTTTTGCCCTCAAATAATTTCGGATGAAAGTTTTTTTTGAATCCTAAAAAAAATTGACAAAGGATAAAGTATTTCCAAATCATAGTGAACAAAACTAAGTTTTAGACATGACTAACTTTGAAATCAATTTTCTTTCAAATCACAACTAATTTTTTCTTCGAACTTCTATGGTAAAGTGTAACAAAACTATAACTTTTGTACACTTCAAATTTTTACTGGATTATAATTGTCACTCTACCCCCCAAAAAAAAATTAAAAAAAAAAAAAAATCCCCCCCCCCCCTAAAAAAAAGAAGAACAAAACCCCCCAAAAACAATGGTCTCCAGCCAAATATTGGGAGCCTCCCCACAGCCAGAACTGGGAAAAGCAATGACGAGCCGGGACGGAGGGTGACGGGCGCGGTTACGTCGCGTCCTGCCTCCGCTCCCATTCATTCTTTGTGTGGCCACCAGCCAAGCTTAGCGGCCATCGCCACGCCTCCTTTTCTACGGACGCCCCCCCGATCACTCATCACCATCATCACCATCATCATCATCACGCCCACACTCACACATCACACTCGCCGTCGCTCACTTGCAAGCTCACCACCGCGCACTCACTCGCACAATCGTCGCACAATTCTCTCATTCGCAATCTCAGGGAGGGAGGCGCAGTACAGTAATGAACAGGGCACCTAGCTCTGGTTTTGAGTGGACGTGGAGGAATCAGCTCGCTTCATGGTGTCCGTGGCGGGCGCTGGAACAATTTGAAGTGACGAACAATGCGAGCGCGTAGAGAGTTTGGAGAGAGTGAGTAGAGACCTTGGGGAGAGTTTTTGATCTGGGGAACAGGACTAGTTAGAGTGGACTGGTTAGTTTCTATGGATGGTGTGGAGTGTGGCGCGATTTGGACGCCACTACGTGGCCATGAGCTGGTTTCGTGCGCGAGGAAGCGTTTCCGGAGGTTGTCATCGGGTGTTTTTGTTGCGTCGGGGTTTTGGTTTGGCACTAGGTGAGCCGCTTTTCGTTTTAATTCAGGGATCTGGAGACGCCGTGTGGAATCGCGTTCGTTTGGACGTGTTAGGGTTTCGGACGGAAGAGTGGATGGTGAGCTGATTGCGGAGGAGACTATGGTAGTGGTACGGACGGGGCAGCCATGAAGGAGTTACCAGGTCGAGGTGGCGACGTTGTACTGGAGGTTTCGTCGGGAGTTGCGACGGTGGAAGGGAGTGTGGTTAAAGATGTAGAGGAGATTGTGGACGAAGAGATTACGGTGAGGCAATGGTTGAGCGGGAGTAACCGCGTGGTGGACCGGTTGCAATGCCTTCATGTGTTCAAGCAGGTGCTGGATTTCGTGCACCTGGCCCATGGTCAAGGGGTGATGCTGCGCAACATTCGCCCGTCGTGTTTCTTGTTGTCGCCGTTGAACAAAGTGGCGTTCATTGACTCGGCGAATTCGCGGAGCAACTCGGACCATTCGTGTGGGACTTCGAATGGGAAGGGATCGCCGTCGCCTGAAAGAGTACATGGGGATGCTGGTGTGGGCAGAAGTTCCCCAGCTGGAATAGGGTCTCGGTTGCCGGAACGGAGTGGCAGTACAGGGTCAGAAGAAGAGAGGAGAGCAGGAGCTTCTAGGGGGGAAGGACAATCCTCTGAAATGAACACCTCTTCTTCTGGGAAAGAACGAGTGGATGTTTCCAGCAGGAATGATGAGGACTGTTTCCCTCAAAGAGAGTCGCTGCACATGGAGCAGGCGTGGTATACCAGTCCCGAGGAACATGCCACTGGCACGAGCTCATTTCCCTCTGATATTTATAGCTTAGGAGTGCTCATGTTCGAGGTAGGAGCTCTCACTGGCCATCTTGATCACGTTATTATGGAATGAAATGGAACCTTTGATATCCTTGTTCATTATGTAACGAAAGGATGCTTTTGAAATCTCTTTCATGCAAGGCAATCTCCCAAGTTGAGTTGCTAGAAGGTCCCTTACGGTTTTAGGGGAACCTTCGATGATACACTGTCAATCAGATGGTCCCCTTTGCAGCTGGCAACTGTTTACATTGATCAAAGTTTTCAATGTTCACTGTGACCTTGTCAATTAATGTTTGGCATACCGGGAATTGTTTCTGCTGGCAGTTATTCTGCTCATTTGTGTCAGAGGTGGATCGTGCCAGAGCGATGGCTGATCTGCGGAACCGTATTCTTCCACCACGCTTGCTGTCGGAACGTCCAAAGGAGGCCTCTTTCTGTCTGTGGTTGTTGCATCCAGATCCCCTTTGCAGGCCTAAAGCCAGGTAAGTCTCTTAGTATACAAAACTTCCTCAATCATCTTGATTATCGCTCCCAGTTTCAAATTGGCAGCTCAGATAATGTATTTCTGGTAAGAAAACGTCCGACGTTACTGGTGGTTTGTGACCATACGATTCTGGCACATCCTTTTCACCTATCAATCACTGCTTGAGAATATCTAGTCTCTAAAGGACCAAGACACCCAAAAAAGTTCGATGCACTCAACACGCATGTTATCGCAAATATCACGTGCATGGTAATCGACATTTGTGTGACGTCATTGTGCATGTCGTCATTGAAAATATCTGCCTACAGTGTCTAGCCCTTAAAAGAATAAGGACTACTTGCCTTGAAGGACCAACTCCATCGATCATATTGTGTGAAAGTGAATAATTTAGGTGCGATCAAATCAACATTGCATGTGCTGGTCAGAAAAGAAATGAAACTGGACAAGATGTAGTCCCCCTGCATGGCCTCGGAGTGCGAAATCCTTAAGTGGTTATGAGTTCATCTCTTTCCAGATGACTGAGCTAGACTTCTTTGTGTCATATAATGCCAACAGTTGTGATACTTTTCTTTCTGGCATGTAGGGAGGTTTACCATTGTGAGCTTCTGGTGGAAGCTGGGGACGCTATAGCAGAAAGGCAAGCAGCAGTGCAATTGGAGGAGAAAGAGGCAGAATCAGAAGTCCTGTACGAGTTTTTGTTGCGGATGCAGAGTCAGAAACAAGAGACTGCTCGAAAGTTAGCGCATGATGTCTCACGCTTGAGTGCGGACATTCAAGAAGTGGAAAGACGGCGGCTTGCGTTGCAGAAGAAGCGCGGTCCATTATCAAAAGTGGAGAAAGGTGGGCAGAGGCAAAGGATTACGGGTGCGAGCATGCAGGAACGGAAGGGACTTTTGGGGAAGAGACAGCAACCGGAAAACAAGGCAATGGTTGGTACAGATGGACGGGGCAAAGTATTATCAAAAAGCGCCAGATTTATGAGCAACTTCAATCATCTAGAAAAAGTTTACTTTTCTATGAATTGGAGAGCAAGTGCACCGAGTATGAGCATGTCCAAGCCAAGTTCAAGGCAAGGTGCTCAGAGCCTGAGCATTGGTTGTGCTGCAAAAAGCGTGGATGACAAGAAGTTGAACTCAAGAGAGGAGAAAGAAGAAGATTGGTTGGGCTGTTTCTTTGATAGTTTGTGCAAATATGCTCGTTACAGCCGGTTTGAAGTGAAGGCTACGTTGCGACACGGTGATTTGTTGAACACAGCTAACATGGTTTGCTCATTAAGTTTTGACCGGGATGAGGAGTATTTCGCAACTGCTGGAGTGTGTAAACGCATCAAAGTTTTTGAGTGTGATACGATCCTCAACGAGCATGTAGATATCCACTATCCCGTGGTTGAAATGCCATGTCGATCCAAATTGAGCAGTGTATGCTGGAATGGTTATATAAAGAGTCATCTAGCCTCCTGTGACTATGAGGGTGTGGTTCAGGTGGGTTTGCCTTACTTGGATGCTTTTTCCCTGGTAGGACATCGTAATTTTTAATAACTTCCGTCATTTGACGCACTCACTAGTAGAAAACTTCCTAACGGCATTTTAGAAAACCTAGATGTAGTAAATCTTGCCAATTTGTGACGCCATTTAAGGCAGTTTCTCACGCGCCTAGGCTTCTAGAACTCCTCTGCGGCTGTGGTTTTCTACTAGTGACTGTTGTCACGTCGGGTGGGTCCGGTGGGTTGCTTAGTGATTCTTTTGATACTTTTTCCAATATTTCCAGTAAATGTCTACTTAATTTTGTGGCGATCTAGGTTAAATCCATTAAGTGCAAGCTCTTTATCGTCGACATCAGCGTGGGTGTATGTGAACATATGTTGCCCGAGTTCTAGTGAAGTTTTGGTTTCTAACTTGGAATGCTTGTGGATTATCAGTTGTGGGATGCCAGTGCCAACCGAGTTCTGATGGAGTACGAGGAACATGAGAAAAGAGCTTGGTCTGTGGATTTTTCCAAGGCTGACCCTCAAAAGCTAGCCAGTGGTAGTGATGATGGAACTGTGAAGTTGTGGAGTATCAATCAGGTATTACCAGGCCCATCTCGGTTATTGTGCTATCTTTTTGAATTCTGTAGATCTTGAACCTCTCTGTCTTTATATGGCAGTGCGATCTAAGTTCTGTTCGTTGGGCTTTTGAGGAGGTTAGGTAGGGAACGGCTCTCATCTGTTTTGAGCGGCTTCTCGTATTATAACAGAATCTTTCAATGTGGGTCTTGTTCCTATTTTTGAGAGGATTCCACTGGACTATAATACTTATTATTTAGATATTGTATGAGATTTTGAGGTTTTGGTCAATATGTGGTCAGCTATTGTACATTGTCATATCTTAATATGTACTTGCTAATAACATTTACTTCACTTCTGGCCTGTTCTTATTTACTGATTGCTAATAATTTTCATATAGAAAGGATATATCAGATTCTTATCTGATTGCCTATCGATCTGAGGTTGTCTGCTGAAGTTATGTCTTAGTTAAGTCGGGTAATAGAGGGTTGCTGACCTTGTGTCGTTAGAAAGGAGGGGTTAGTCTTAAGGGAGAAAATCTCTGAATTCATGTTATTATGAATTAAAGGATAACTGTTTTGCAGGATTGTTACTCTTCTAAATCGTTGCCTTGGTCTGTGAATGCAGGAGAGCAGTATAGGTACAATCAAGACCAAGGCGAACGTGTGCTGTATACAGTTTCCACCAGACTCGGGACATCTTTTGACGTTTGGATCCGCCGATTACAAGGTCTATGTTTATGACTTGCGTACCACCAAGCTGCCCTTGTGTATTTTAGCAAGCCACCAGAAGGCTGTGAGCTACGTGAAGTTCGTGGACTCGGTCACCCTTGTATCCGCATCCACAGACAACACGCTCAAGCTCTGGGATTTGACGAAAGCAAATACAACTCCCCATGCCCAGACTGGCTGTTCGCTTACTTATACTGGACACACTAATGAAAAGGTACATGGATTTGTCCATTAGTGGTATTTTTCGCTAAAAATCAGATGGTGTCCAGGAGAAAATATTGGAATATCACTTCGGAAGCTACTTATTAATTGTTGTACCTTTCAAAACATTAATTTGATATATAAGTGGCCATTTGCCCAAGCAAAAATAGAGATCCACTTGGAAGCTTGTAAGGGTCAGCAAAAAGTAATTTTAAAAAAAGATGCCGGAATGTTAAGAGAAATGATTTTTTCCAAAATAAAATTTTATGGAGAAAAAACGAATTTGAGAGAACTTTCCTAATCTTAGCATCCGTCGAATTTGTTTTCCCAACTTGAATTAAATATTCGGCATGAAGTGCCGATCCTGACAGCCGTGTACGGTAGTTGATTATAGTACTTGTAACAAACATGCTTCTATTCAAAATTGGTGGATATGAAGCTTTCTAATTTATTTAATTTTAGCTCCTATCGGTATGGAAGTGTCGCTTTTGATCATTTGGGCACTTAAGAGTTAACTTATTGTAAACATACTCTTGAACTTTTTTTTTGGCTGCTTTACCACTTTGTGGGCTGGTGCCTAATGCTCAGGTGATTATCACGGTTTAGGTGTGGTCTGGCCTGGTTACTTGTACTGAACGTTCCTTGCGACTTAACCAATTACTGTGTTTTCCCTGCAGAATTTCATCGGTCTCTCCATTGCGGATGGTTATATTGCTTGTGGATCGGAAACGAACGCGGTTAGTTCTCTTACCCCGTTTTTAAACGTCACTAATTTGAAACTTTCACTCGACTTCAATGCAATTGTATCGCTTTATGTCCTTATTCCTTGGTGAACCCGTATCTGATCATATAGAAACGGTGCTCATACTTCTTTCACAATATGATCAAGCATATGACTGTCTTGTTCCTATTATTAGACTGTATCGTTCCATACTTCTTTCACAACGTGCCAGGCTCCATTTCCTATCTCTACCTTGTCGAAGTATCTCGAATTTTCGATCTTTGAAGTTCTTATTATCGTGGCTTATTTTGTCATTCCAGGTGTTTGCTTATCACAAATCACTTCCCATGGAAATGGCATCCCATAAATTTGGGTGTACAGATCCCATCACAGGCCGGGAGGTGGAGGAAGATGGGGGCCAATTCGTTTCCAGCGTCTGTTGGAGAGGGAAGTCGCAAACTCTGGTGGCTGCCAATTCCATGGGCAATATCAAGATTTTGGAAATGGTGTGAGGAAATGGATTTTTTGGGTTGTGTATTTTTTGTTACTCTCACCCCCTCGGACTACCAATTCTTTTGAGGTTGTGAAAATATGGCCAGTGGGCTAACCCCTCTGGATGGACTGTTTAGGTGTGGCTAATTAAGAGAATCTCCCATCTCGTTAGCAAAGCGCCTTGTTTTTATCTGCAGCTAGAAACGGACTGGCAGGATGACGGAAATGTATCAAGAGAAAGCAGACAAGTAGGGAAACTGCTTGCGATCTGAAACTTTCTGTGCAGAAACTTGGTTCACCTCCAGAATAGACTGCTAGATACAATGAAGAGGAACTATACGTTTATAACCACCCACACTTAATCAAGACACAACCTTCACGATGTGGCACTAGTTCATGCTCTCTGACTTTGATTTAGAGTAGTGCAGAGATTTCATGGATGAACAAATACGGTGTTTAAGCCACAGTTTTAAGAATTGCAACATTCTTTTGAACTAGTTAAGAAAATATACTGTTGCTGCACTTACTAACTACGTGTTTTGCTCAGACGTTCCTATGATATTATGAACATAGTGTAGATGTTGTGATGTGCTTTGGTCTTGCGAAAGTCATGACGGATGTGGATCATGAAAATTTCTTGTATTTCTTGTCCAATGTCCATGTGTGCATTGTCCAAATTGAAAGCAAGAAATAATGAAAACTTCTCTGAATTTGTGAAGTGGGTAGCTCATGTTTGTGTCACCCTATTTGTAAAATCTTAACTCTAGGAGGGTTTGGTCATCTTGGAAATAATCCTTCTGGGTTTTGTGTGAATCATTTATTTAATCCTTAGATAGGAGGGGTTGGTCATCGTGGAAATAATCCTTTTGGGTATTGTGTGAATCATTTATTTGACCTTTAAACATCAAGGCAAATATTTGGTGTTGATGAATGATATAGAATCTTTTAGTGTAGAATAAAAGTGTAACTATTCATCTTCAGAATTTTATGTGAAAAGGGGAGATCTTTTACAATATTTTGACCTCTAATGAGTGTTTTTGGATTTTTTTAGAGCAATGATTCCCACAATATTAAAATGGATGATTTCCATGGTCACTAGTCCATTGTTTAAGGGTTTAAAAAACTAAATGAAGAGCACTTATTGGAGGTCAAATGTTTGTGTACTGAGAGCTCTCTTTAGTTTTTACACAAAATTACGAGGATGAACATTTGCACTTTTGCCTTTTATAGAAAGATTCTTTGCCATCAATGCTTATTGTCCATGGCTTTCTTTTAGAGTTAAACTAATGCAAGCTGAAAATACTATTGTATTGTACTAATTTCTTCAATAATGATACTAATTTTGCAACAACACTAACTTTATGCAGATAGGATAAATTAGTGTTGTTCAAAATCTTCTAAAAATGATCTCCTTCACATTTTTACAACACTAAGGTAGGAACTTTCAAATGCACCTCTTTTTTTTAGATCATAGATACTATAATTAGACTTGTCAATTTTTTATATTTTCTTGTTAGCAATTGAGGGGGTCAATGCACAAAAAAAAAATTCAATTAGATATTCCATGCAAAAGTAAGAGGGGTCAAAGTTTTTTTGGTAGATGCTCTAAAATCTTGTCTTCAATAAAGGTAGATAGTAATTAATTTGATGTACATCAAGCAAAGATGGTATGTTTGGGTTTGTGTTGCATTTGGGAGTCCCTTTATGTAGTACTTCAACACAAATGTCAACTCTTGTTCTCTTGTTGCCTCTATTGAAATTTCTACCCCTTTTCAAAGTTTTGTCAATGTAAACGTCTTCCCTTGACTCTTGTTGCCTCTATTGAAATTTCTACCCTCTTTCAAAGTTTTGTCAATGTAAACCTCTTCCTTTGAATTTCAAAAGCAACACAAGGTGTCAAATTCTAAGCAATGGGGTGACATCTATACCCAATGATCTATACCTAGTGGCGGTTTTCATTTTGTTTTGTTTATTTGTTACGGTGAGATCTTTGGAACCATGGAATCATGTTCTTGGTACCATTAACAAGCAAGGGTGCATGGACTTTGAATGTGCTCACATTGCGGGAGAGGTGACATGCTACGCAATTGGTGACAATTAGCAGCTTAGAAACTGGAACAGAACTTGCGAGAATGCTTAGATAAGAGACAGGGTTTGAGATGTGTGACAACACAATAAGGAATGCATTGAATTTATTGTGCAAATCACCCTCTGAATAACAAGATATTAGAGATATCCATTAAGTAGTGCAACCCACTAAAAGGAGGGTATGAGAGCCAAAACTTTATAACAGACTCTGCACTTAACTCTGCATTAAACTCTGCATCAAACTCAACATCAAATTTTGCACCAAACTCTGCGGGAAAATTGGCTGTGAGCAATGACTTGTTCTCCCAATTTGGGCCAGCCTTTTTGGAAGCAGTCATATTCTGATGTACGAAACTTGCATGAAATTCTAATCATCAATCCAACACCACATCCTCCCATTATATATGAAAGTTTCCAGCAAGACAAACGCTAGTATGCACAGATTCAATATGGGAAGCAACCATTTGGCATTTTCGAATGGCCTGCACCATTCCCTGACCTAAATCCCATGGAACACGTGATGGGTGCAAGCACAGAAGATATCGTCCCACTTTCAACTGTACACAATTGAAGGGAAGTTTTTTGACAAATCGAAAAGAAGTTGAAGGAACAAGTCCGGATGGCTTATATACAAGTTTCTACTTGTCCGTATTCAAACTGGCTTACAATCTATCGTTATTGCTAGATAAGAGCCAGTAACTTATCTGGCCCTGTAAGAGACACAGAATATTACAAAAACTTTCTGAGAAAGGGTGGACTGTACACAACCGTTGGGCTCCTCACCAAAGCAAAACCGAATCAGCCATCTATGTGGCCAACCTGAGGATGAAGGATTTTTCCATACCTGTGAGAGCCTTAACGCCAGGCCAGTTTGCAAACAACTTCGGGTTCTCAACCATCTACAGCCAGATCAAACAAATTAAAATGATCCAAACTTAGGCCTCTCAATTTACCACCCAGCTACTCCTGCTTCTTCCGAATGATCCCCTTGGGCAGCTTCGAGTTGAACCACCAATCTCGAATCCAGTAGGGGCAGTAGTAGAGAACGCGGTAAATCCCAGACAGGAAGCCATAGACGAAGCTCGCAGGAGTCTGTCTGGCGAGGATAGCGGCCACGGCCTTCTTGGCGAACAATGGCGCTGGGGTGGATTTGGGATGATGGGACAGCATGGCCCGTTGCAGCAGAAACTCCTGGTAAGGTTTGAAGATTTGGAGGGAGCTCAGATTGCTCTGCAGGATGCCCACGCTCTTCGAGGCCAGGCCCGTGACCACGCCTCCGGGGACCAGAAGCATGACGTCGAGGCCGAAGGGCTTCAACTCCAACCTGCAAACAAATAACGTGAAAATTATGTAGTTTTCCCCCCAAAATATACATACATGGGCCTAAGACTCTGCAACTTTAGAATCTTGTGGCATGTATTCCTAGCCTGCAACAGTAGAAATATGATAACTCGTGACTCATGGGTCACAGTGTGCTGAGAGTTTGCTTTCAAATGGTGAAATTGACATACTAAATCGAAGCTCATGTGGTAACCAAAAACCAACGATAAAACGCACAACGCACTATGGAAGGGTGCTACTCACGGTTTTAGGGATTAGGCAGACCACTCCAAGCATGCCATCAATCGAAAGGAATTGCAAGGCATAGGGTATACACTTTAGGCTTACTGGAAATGTGGCAAAGAAAGTAAGAGTTAGAGGATCGCTGAATCTTGGATACCCAAATACTCCCAGATGGGCTAAACACCTAATTAGCTGATTTCCAGAATGTAAGTAACCATGCAATCATTCGGTGTGTTTGAACAACTCACCTCAAAGCTTCCGTGCTGGCATGCAACGCGGCCTTGGAAGCCCCGTAAACGCCAGTAAAAGGACCAGTTGCGAAACTGACAATGCTGCCGACGTTCACAATCTTGCCCTTCCCTTTCACAACCATGTGCGGCACGACCGCTTGAATCAGCATAATGGGACCTGCAACATACAATACAACACGTGATTTTTAGACCTTGAGAAACGGACGCTGCAAGAGAATCAAGATGAACTCGTGAGCCACCAGTACAGAAACTTCGATCCGCGATTATCACGCTATTAGGTGATTAACAAGAGGACGAGCCAGTGCGCACTCAAGTAAAGTCAATCCAGCAACAATCAATTCCATTTGGAGCCATTACCCATGTAAGAAAGATGTGAAACCAGTTTAACATTGGACAATCAGTTTTCACAACCAGCCTGAACCCCACAACTGAGAAATTCATGACAAATAGGGGCATGGAACAAACAAATAGCGAGAAATTTGAAAATCTTGAAGAACTAATGGAGTGAGTGGCTTGCCCTGCAAACATCGAAACCTCATAGCGAGAAATTAGAAACTCTGGAAAAACTAGTGGAGTGGCTTGTCCTTGCAAACAGTGAAACCTCGTAGCGAGAGAAATTTGAAAATCTTGAAGAACAAATGAAATCGATCGTCCTGCCAACCGCGAAATAACCTAATGGCGAGAAATTTGAACTAATGGAATTGCTCGTCCTGTTAACTCCGCTTAGAAACTCGAGATCGCGAAGACTGATATGCAATATTCAAGAGAAATACGGGCGTCCATACATACCGAGGCAATTGGTGCGGTACACTCTGTCAACGACTTCGATGGGGATCTCCGCGAGGGGCGCGGTGCACGGCATGCCCGCATTGTTGACGAGGATGTCGATCCGTCCGTACATGGCCATGACGGACGCCACGGCTGCCTCGATGCTGTCCTGCGACAGGAGGTCGAGCTCCAGAAGCTCCATGTGCTGCTGGTCGCGCAAGCTGTCCATGGTGCTCAGCGACCGCGACGTCGCCACTACTGTGAAGCCGCTGGAGTGAAACTCCAGGGCAAGGGCGGCGCCGATCCCGTCGTCGGAACAGCCCGTGATGAGGACGATTTCGTCGCGACGCCCAGGCGACACCGGACCTCCCCCCATGGCCACGAGCAAGGGTGCTCACGACAGCGCTGGACTGACTGTGCAACACAAAAGATTGTAGTTCAAGATGGCACTCGAAAAGAATCAAAACCGCGAAACGCCAGAAAACACGACACTAAGATTGCAGCCCACGAGGGGAAAAAAAACCCACAAAACTGCGGAATACGCAACACTGTGACTGGATTCCAAGAGAGAGAAAAAAACCCACAAAACGGCAGAAAGCGCAACACAAAGGATTACGGTACGTAGAGCACTTGCGTTGAAAAGTCATTCATTACAATGCAAGTATCATCCAAAAAAATGAGGTCAAGAAATGAGACACTTTATGATTCTAGACAGTCAAAGATGACTTCAGAACATACATCAGAGGGTGTCACACTGCAAAAAGTATAGTGCAAGACTTGTTCCCCAACAAGAAAGTTGGTGATTTCAAAGTTTCTTTGACGGGTCTAGTACTTTGAGGAGAGAGACGTTGGAGGTTAGCACTGTGGAGGACTGGATTTGGAAAGAAACAAAACATTGTGGCTGAAATAGGGAAGTGAAACTACTCTTATCATAAGTTAGATACATGATTCACTCGTGGTACGCTAAGTTCGTACTGCCGCCCTTCAACCTTCAACAATTCATAACTTATTTTCAGAATATTCAAATAATACATATTTTAGTGTGTCAGAATTCTCCAAAATGGGGCAAGACTCAAAACTCTCAATCCTGATAACGAAAACCAGCTGAATGGTTTCTTAGATTTAAAACAGCATGCTATGAGAGGCTCTGGCGCACGGTGGCACTGACGCAAACTTCCTCACTGTAAATTAGATGTAATTTTTTGAATGCAGGGCCCCCCAAACGAAATCTCCTCTTCGCAAAACAACGGAAAGGGACGCAAACGAATGCAAGAAATGTAAAGGAATGCAAAAAATGCAAAGGAATGCTAAGGTATAAACAAAAGATCGACGTACAAGCAAAGGAAACTCAGACAGCGACGATCGCCCTTCTCGAAATGCAGCACAATCTGCTCGTAAATCGAAAGACTCGGCACTGGAACTCACCGATTCCAGATCGTATTGCAACAAGAAGCTGCTCACTCAATTTCAACCCGCATTTGCAACCCTAATTGGTAAACTCCTTCCGTAAATTGAGCCCAGATTTGTCAGAACCGAATCTACTGAATCTTGCGCCGGACCTGTTTCTGTGCCCTACCCGCCGATGCCCGCTCATACCGGCCAGGGCGTAACGTGTACGATACTATATTCTTAAAGTGAAATCTGTCTTTGTTGCTGTACTGTACAACCAGTTGGTTGTCATCGTCAACGAGTTCTTTGTGCTTGTGGTAGTGGTGATGCCGTCGTAAACGGCGTTGCTGTGACACTTGCGAATCGGGTGAGAATCGGGAGTTTGGCGAGGATGGCGCAATTTGGTGCTGTTTTGGTGGTGGTGGTGCTCGCTTCGTTTGTATTTTGGGCTAACGCTTTTCCTCCTCCCAAACCTAGCGAGTGGCATCTTTGCGGTAAGTTTTTGGAGTTCGGGATTCAAGAGCTTCTGTATTTCTAGGGTTTGTTGTGGTAGAGTTTGGGGCTCTGGTATTTTTCTGGAGTTTCCGATGAGAAGGCCGATTTCTTTTGTTTGAGATGCGATTGTTTGAAGCTTGATTTGGGAGCTTGCCGAATTGCAATCGAATTGCAATCGTTTCGCGCTGTTTCAGTGAGTTTCTAGGGTTCATAGTGCCATGTTTTCTGTCTCCGTTTGCGCGATTTGAGAAGCAATCGATGCTCGTTGCTTCATTTGGGTGCTTGGTGCACTGGAATGTCTGTTATTCAATGTTCTGTTGTAGCGTTGAATCATCGGTGTACAGAGGAAGAATGACGTACAAAATAGAAGCACCAGAAGATTGGTCGATCTCTTGTAACAAACCAGGTTTCTGATCCCTTAGTTTTCTGAAGGCAACACTTCTAACTTAGTTGGCTAAGCAGCTATGCGATTCGGGTTTAGTCTGGTGAGATCCGGTTTTGTGAAAGTGTTTGTATAGTTCGTCGGTGCCGAAACCAGTAATGGAGTTGATAGCTTCATACTGCTGTTTGTTGGAACCCAAGCAGCGGGTGTCAAGCCTTGCTGCCAGCAAACTAATACTTCTGAAAACTGAATATTGAGAATCAGAAGATGTGTAATGGCTTGTTAGAAGGACATTGTTCATTGTTTTCCAAAAAGCTTTCATGGTTTGATTCAGAAATGAGTAAGAAATCTCCAAAAAGCAATCTGCTTGTTTATCTGTGTAGTCTGCTGTCATACTTGCCGCCCACTTTGATTGCTTGCTGTGATTACCGGGGCCTTACATATACCCGATATTCTGTGGTGTGCAAGCAGTAGCAGGTCTGTAAATGACTGCATTGCTAATGATTCTCGTTTCTATTGAATTTTTTCTGATTATTATGTCTGAGCAGGGTTGGTCTTAGTTTGCTGTACATTGGGTTGAGTGCTTGATGCAGACGATTGAAATCATTTGTATTTGTTTTGCGTTTTTGCTGACTTCTGTTCATTTTCATCATTCAAACATTCTCATCTCTTGTCAGGTCTTGTGTATATCTGAGCCTGTCTTGGAGATGAGTCTAGTGCATATGGGTACACGCTGGAATGGCTCTTGACCACATTTATACTAGAGGTTGATATTGACATGGTTTGAGATTTGATGAATTGTTGGTTTATTGGTTTGATAAGAAATTCAGTGGTTTAGATGCTGTTGGTACTGTGTTGAGAGCAATCTTGATGTGCAGATAAACGTGCAAACTATGATGTGGTGGTGAGAAATGTTACAATCAACCCTGACCCCGTTGTCAGTGGGGAGGAAATGACTTTCATGGTGCCTGCGTACACGGGTTAGTGCTCGGACTATTACTTTGTTAGGCTGGAGAATTAGGGTGCCTTTTTCTTGAGTTTGTGTTTCGTAGACCTTTAATTAGAAATCTTGTGTGTATTATGAATTTTTTCTGATTTTTTGGGGGAAGAATTCATGCCTTGCAAGGGATGTATGCAAGTATTTCCTTTTTATTCATGAGCATTAGCAAGGTTCATTTTTGTTTCATACTTTTTGTTTAATCCCAAGAATGTCTCCAATTTTTTCAGAGAAAGAAATGGCCAAGGGAAGTGCGATTATAAGTGTTGCATTTCATGGTGTCACTGTTCATACGGAGAGAATTGACCTCTGCGACAAAGTACAATGCCCGATCACTCCTGGCGATTTTGTTTTGATTCACACGCAAGTCCTTCCAGGCATCACACCTCCGGTAGGCATGCGAAGTATTCTAGCCGAGTTCCATATTATCTCTCTTTACTTCACCATGAACTTTTTCTGTTCCTTTCAGTGATACTTTCTTTCTAAACATTACGAAATAAATATACCATAGCTATGCTTCCCCACGTATGTGCCATGCGTTTTCTAGATTGTGACATTTTCTGGTTCAAAAATTTAATAAGTTACTAATGAAAATGAAAAAAATGAGACGTGTTACAATGCACTAGTAGGATATTGAGGTCCATTATCCAAGTAATGAATTTCGTATGTGTGGTGGAACTGCTACAAGTGATCACAGAAACAGCAACATCCTAAGCTTTTTGGATAGCATTTCTGAAATTTTCAATCAATGAGAATTATTCTGAGGATAATATTGAAGATACGTTGAAACAACACATATATTATATAATCCAGTTTGGGGCAGAAACAATTCGCTTTGCCGTTTGTTCATGATGGCAATTGATGGTTTTAGGGTTTGAGTTTTTTTCAGCTCAATTTCGTTTCATATCCATGGGCAAATCAATTGTCTCATTGTTGATTTAGCTAATGCTTCTTTTCTATGGGCTTTTTCTTTCAACGTGGTTATCCTAAAGATCTTCCTTCCTGTTTTGCAGGGGAGCTACAGAATAAGGCTTCAGTTTTTGGGTGAGGAGGGTGACCTGCTGGCGTGTGCTAACATCAACTTCAGTATCGTCTGGAAAAAGACTGTTGTCGAAACTCTGGAGAGCTTCAATCCACTTGAGCTGCACAAGAATGTTGCTGAAAGAGAGGCACCCGTGGCACACACTTAGACGTCTCGTTCTGTGGGCGAGTGCAGTATGGGATATTTTGGAATTCAAGCCCTGTGAACGTGTTTAGCGAAGGTACATTATTGTAGTTTAGTGAATACTTGTGGAGAATTACTGAGGATACTCATGTGGTATAGTCTGTACTGATGAGATTTTCGATCGAACCTTATATAGCATTGCTGAATTCAAGGAGCTGAGTCTGGTCAGCGAAATGTTAAGTTACTGCCTTCTGAAGTGGCTTCCTTCTAAGTTAGGGAAGGATAGTGAGATAAGTTCCGTAATCCTGCAATAGTGGGAAGGTTTTTTTTTCATGTTTTAAATGCTGGGTTCCAATAATTTACATTGTCTCCTCGTCAGCTGAGTACAGTTGTAAATAATAAAGGCTGGACGTATCCCTTATTATACTGGTACTGTACAGAGACTGAACCTCATCAGTGGATGTTCAATGACAGGCAGTTGCGCATATTACTCATCCTAATCTTAATTTGTTTGCGAGAATAACGTAGCTCTTCTTCATCTTCATCAGCTTTTGGGTACGCTTTTCGAACACCCTTGGAATGAATTACAGGACCAGTAGTGAGACGAAATAAGTTCAGATTCTTTTGTGCACAATCCTTTGCTGCACTCATGAAGCTATGATCACGTTTTCAAGGGCTGTTGTGGCTCATGTCAGAACGATTTAACTTATGTCCAGAATGATTTATTTCCAGCGCAGGCAAGGTAGGGTGTCTCACTTTGGTGATTCATAATAACACTGGCTGAGGATATTCTACCTCTAATGATTATACTGTGGGGAACCTTTCCTTGCTTAATAATGTTAGGCGTGCAATTGCAAGCTGTCATGCGAAAACTTACATTCCAAATTAATATTCAACTGTATCGGCACTGAAGGCTATAAGCTTAGAGGGCATCAAAACTTCAAACTTCAGCTTGCTGGCACAGAGACGGAAGTGACGAACCTGTCAAACTGAAGTTAATGATGGCAGAATTTTCAGTTCATAACTCAAGGGACATGACACTGACAAGACTACCTGGAGAACCTGCGGAACCTGCAGACCTGCAGAATCAAAAGAGGACAGGCGGTAAGCTGCGATTTGAATAGAGCCAGACGAGCAGCGTTCACAGAACTGGCTGAAATCCGCTCCATTGCTACTTAAAATTTTCAGTAGCTAAAAAATGTACATTGGAAAAAATCCTTGAAAAAAAGTAGATTTTAGACAAGACTGCAACAACCAATAGAATTTGATAGTCAATTTGCAACTTCCTCCACATTGAAATTAGCATCTATTTAGTCAAGTTAGCAACTAACTTGACTAAATCCTTCACAACTTGCAAAATCCTTTCTTTTCTATTTTCTTTTAATACTACTCACTCTCCGGGTAGCCAAAGTTGATACTTTGTTTGTCTTGAAGGTAGTATATTGCACTCAATTCCATAAATTGATTCTGGAATCACTGATAAAGTACATTGTTTGTTTTGAAGGTAGTATATTGCACTCAATTCCATAAATTGATTATGGAATCACTGATAAAGTACAAAAGTCAATGAAAATTTATATTGTAATAAGGTGGGCACCAAAAAAATACCACTTTTTACTACTATGCCTAGTTACTATTATTACACTTGCCAAATTTTCATTGACTTTCTTGTTGGTATGTAAAAGGAGGTTCCAATGCACTAAAGAATGTGGTATTTGGATATTGGTTGTAGAAGTCACAAAGGATCAATATATTGTTGGGCAAATGTTTGATAATCCTTTCTTCAACATACTCAAGGTAAAAAAAAAACCAAAATTATCTGAAAATTCTTTTTTACTCCGTAAACTCTATTGTATGGAGAAAGGGGATTCTTGTATCATTTTTAAAAATAAAATTAGCATTCAAAAAACACTTTTTTTAAATTTGATTTTTCGGATATAAAATAAATTTTAAAAAATTAATTAAAACGATTGGCATCTAATTTTAGAATTTGTTTTAGTGCCGTCAGACCGACAAGAACGGTACTGATAAAATAAGATTCATTGCAGCACAAGGATTATCACAGTCGGCTGTACTTAATATTGCTGACAGTGATAACCATCCCTTTCAAAAAAAATTAAAAATAAGGGAAGACATGCTACATAGTCTAAGTTGCAAAAAATCTATAAATACAAAATTATGCTAAAAGTGGTGGTCATTTATAGATATAGCAGAACTTCCATGAGCGGTAATAGCCCCAACATTGGAGGAGAATATTACGTTAGAGAGATTATTGCTTTAACCCCAAAGTGACAAAGAGGACAGAAAGTGTCCTCATACAGTTTCAAGTCTAGTTCAAAGTGCTCTAACTTTTGTATCCAAGGTCCAAATTCAATAAAACTTGTTGGGAAAGTTGCGTTTTCTACTATAGTTTGTGTGGTAAAATTTTCAGATCAATTCAAAATGTATTGATTTTTTGAAAGCCAATCGAAGTTCACAACTTCAATTTAAATTCACCAAACTGTATTTTAGGGCTGCAACTTCAGGGCCTTGTATCTCCTTCGTTCATTGCTCATTTTCAATAAGATTTGTTGGGTTTTGTTCCCCTCAAAGTATAGTTATTGTGGTAAAGTTTTCATGTCAATCCAAGTTGTTTTGAATCTTTGGGAGCAAATCGAAGTTCAAAATCCTGCCATTTATGGAGTACAATGAACTTTGGCGTCTTGTTTCTTCATTATACATAGTCCATTTTCAATAATTCTTTTTGGAAAAATTGCACATACTAGTCTAATTTGTGTGGCTAAATTTTCATGTTAATCCAAGAATTAATGAGTGACTGAGAAGCATTCTAGTAGAAGGAGGTTCAGCTTTAGATGTGTTTATTGCAATTTTTCTTGCTGATTTTTGATATTTCAAAGCTGTTTTGTAGACACAATAAGTCAATTGAATGAAATTTTTTTCACCAATGTGTTTGTATACTAGTTTTGAATCATTTTGTAGTATAAATTTTTTTCATTTGAATAGGTTCAGAAATCAAATTTCACCTCCAAATGTATTTTTGGAAAAATTTCAACATCCATTTTCAACACTAAAACATTATGGTCTTGCAATCTATGTGGCCAAATGACTTCAAATTTTGTAAATGTCATCTACAACATGTACACTACAAGATTGTATGGTTGAGATTTGTATAACTTGAAGACATTTAGATCCATAAAGCTTCAAAAGCAATGATGTTTTTAACCCCAAAAATTGAATGTCACTTTGGGGTTAAAGAGGGGATGAGGCATTAATCCCTAAGGAACCAAAATACATTTTGGACATAAATTGTGAAGAATTGCCACTTTTTATGAAAGTGAGAAAAAAATGGAAATTTTTATTTTCTTTCAAATTAAACTGTACAAATTTGTACTAAACTACTATAGGAATATGTTAAAAAGAATTCAAAAACTTTCACCACACAGATTGAAAGATTATAACATTTGAAGTAAGATTATAACATTTGAAGTTAGAAGAAAAAGTTTTCTTTTTTATCTTGCACAATGGAGATAGTAGCCTTTACCTCCTCCTAGAGTGAGATTTTTATACTACAAATGGTTATTTTTTTGAAATTTGCATCTCATATTATGTAAGTTATATATCAAATAAATTTTAAAAGTAAAAAAGTGTCATGCATCCTACCGGAGGTGCCCAAAAGTTAAAGGCAATATAACTCTTGATCTAGGTATCCAATTAGAAAAAAAAAATATCATATTGCCATGTAGAGAGTACATGTTCACACCATGTGTCAAAATTTGAAGAACATCCATTAAAAAATGATTTTATATGCACCTACCCTAGATCACTTGCATACATTCAACAATCATTTGGTCTTTTAGGAGTTAATGATGTTTAAAGATTTTTTTTAGTGGGTTGCAATTTCATGGCACTACTAGACTGAAGCCATGTTCACTAGGGTGACATTTAGATTCCAAATTCAATGAAAGTTGTTTATCTTTTGTTTACTTATTTTGTATATCTTCAATGTGCTTAGGTCGAGATTAAAAGAATAAATACCACTATAGAAAGATTATTGGCTTACAAAACTTCACTCTACAAATTTGTATTGTAACCACTTCATCTGTAGGTCTTGAAAAGATTATATACTTTGTTGTTGATCGTTTGCCATTGCAACTCAAGTTAATGGGGGAGTCCCAGATGTATAGATCCCACTAGAGTAGGTGGATTATAAAAGGTTTGAGGCCAAAAGTAAAGACAATGTATAAGGATGTGATATGCCAACATCTATGAAGAGAGCAAAAATGGAAACTTGTAAGGCCTTTGAGACAATGGATTAGTGAAAGTTCATAGCAACAAATGAACTAGTATGTCATAGAGCCTTGGCTAGATTTAGAAATGTGCTTAGTTTTGAATGATCCTACCTTAGTTCTAAAGTAAGTGCATCCATATCATCATTGTTCAAACAACAATATCTACATTTGAACCTCCAAACAATGCTAAATCCTAAGTAAAGATTGCACGAGATGTACACAATTAGAATAAGAGAGCTTAAAGGAGTGTATGGTTAATTTTTGGTACACTTTGAGACAATATTCTAAAAATTCATAACTTTTTCATACAATGTCCAAATAATGTAAGCTTAAGTAAGTTGAAATCCTCTCACACTTGCCAATAAGCTCCAATCCAAATAATTTATGTTTAATAATGACAATTATGCTCAGTTGCTATTTCTAGTACTTAGGGGGTACTTATAAGCATTTGGGGCATTTTTGAGTTTTACCATCTATTTTCTTTTGATTCCCATATTAAAATGTTTTTTTTCTCTAATTAGACATTTGATAGATTTAAAAACTTTTTCCCTCTAATTTTTTCATATTACTAATGATTTTTTTCCCAATTCCTCTAACTAACAATGAACTAATTGGAGGTTCTCTTTGAACATTGGTACTTACCTTACCTTAGTAAAATCACAAGAACAACAATCATCCAAATGGAAGTCCAAATCCAATCATGATAGCTTGAATGTCCAAAAAAAATTTGGAACGTTAAAGTAGTCATTCAAAGTTTGCATCATGCATCTATCTTCTTCCCATAACATTGTTGACAAGCTTTAGGGGCCCTTTTCCTTCCGTAGGAAGAAGAGCCTTCCAATGCATAAAGTTGCTACACAAATGGACATGAAGGAAGGGGATGGACCAGGGGGAAGGGCTAGCACTAACAACCTCCCTCAAGCCCCAATCCCAAGTGCTCTATTATAAATAAAATTTTCTCCCATATCTAGGAGGGAATTATACCTCCATTTGGGAGGGAGAAGATTGATTGATAAACAATGTTATATCCAACCAAAGTTAAATGTAAAAAATTACCTCTAGTTTTGTGCTTGCATTCTTCACTTCTCCTACTATACTCTTCACCTATCATAGCAAAATTGGGCCTTCCAAATTCTTTTGCATTTGAATTCAAAATTCCCAAATTTAATCATGGTTGACAATTAGAAAATTGCAAAGTTTTTCTAGGGGTATAAAACGTAGACTTCAAATGACCGAATTTCGATTGTTCTACACAGGAAATACAAACAAAGGGCAAATATTCGAGTGGGAACTGGGAGTGTGAGGGAACATTGTTGTCTCCCCCTTTCAATAGTTTAATACTAATTGAATATCTTTCTTCAATGGTTCAAGATGACCCTAAACTACTGGATGATGGTGGAAAAGCTCGTGGAAAGGTACTCAAACCGAATGGCGTGGTTGCAGGTTCGATACCTGGTACACTAAAATTGGTAAATAGTGTTGGCTATACTAATTGTCAACAATAACACTAATTGTGATTTGCAAGGTTAATGTTAGGACATTATTTACCCATTCTAACACTATTTTAGCTCTATAGTAAAATTTGGTCATTTCAACATTTCTATGAGAGTGCATTTAGTGTTAGATGGGAACAAAATATAGAAGTCGGAATGGTAATATAAAAAATTAAGGCTATGATCCAGTTCACTACAACACTAATTATCACCCAACACTATTTACCAATTTTAGTGTAGTGATAGGTCGTTTATCTAGTGTGAAATCAGCCTCTCTACCTGACCGAAACCCCTTGCAGTGTGTTGTTCAACACGCTTGTGTCGGGGAAAAAAAAAAAAAAAATTCTCTCTTCAATAAAATAGAGTAATTCGTAATTCGTAACTATACGCCTAAATTACTAATTAACGAAAGTGATGCTCCGCCTTTTTCCAAGGAAATGGGCGCCTAACTTGCCCGCTACTTTGCGCTCTCTGGCTTTTTGATTCCGTGGCCTTGTATGCCGCATTGCAGGACAACTGGAAGCTATGGCGGAGCCACGCACTCGCCGCCTTGTTGCGAGCTCTAGCAGTTCTCCTTCAGTTTCTTTTGGTTCTTCTTTAGCTTAGCTTAGTTTGATCCGCTTTGAGCGGCTTTCTTGCACCGCCTGACTGACTGGGGAGCGTGAGCAGAGAACGGGACAAGCCTGGTGAAGTGTGTGGGAAGCTCATCATGTCCTCGCCGGCATTGGGAATCATGAGCGGGACGGCATTTATTCTGATGAGAGGCGGAGTCGAGGCGATGATGACGGTTACAGCTTAAGTTTGTTTTGGTGTGTGTCTGATGCTTTTCTTTTTCTTTTTCCCCCCCTTGCAGTTCTGTTTCAGTTTTTGATTACTTTATACATTTATATTTGTTTTTTGTAGCGTTGTGGTTGCGATGGAGGATGTTTGTAGTAACGTGCTCGGGTTGATTGTGCTGCTGAATGTTGTCAGGTTGTTGATGAGTGTACGTCCGGTGTCATCATCAGTGGTGGCTGGTAGTGTAACCTTTTCCTGGAGCGGTGATGATGAGGGGCTTGCTGCTGGCGTCCAGGTGGACAACTTATTTCTGCGTTATTTGACGCGCTTGGTGATCAGTCTGGCGTTCGCGTTTTTGAAGGATGACTTATTAGTGCCATGCTGGAGACTGCGAGGGAGATTTTCAGAAGTGATCGGAGTTGGATTGGAGTCGATTCGGAGATAGTGGCGTAGTACTCGAGGGAAGAAATGTATGAGAACTTTGACACCGGCACCGATTCCGATCAAGCTGTATTGTTGTTGTTCATATCTTTGACAAGATGAAGAGCATGGCTGGCACGGCAGGTTCATATCCGTCAAGATTATGTACGGGTGAACATATGCATTTCTAGGTAGGGCATTTTGGGGGAGTAGTAGGGGAAGATGCAGCAGGAGCTTCCTATTGTGGCTCCTTCCCTTGCTAAAGTGGAATCAGAGTCGCATACTAGGGAGTAGCGAAAAGAAGTTCTGTTCTTGTTAAAAAAGAAGGTCCTCTAACCAAGAAAGAGGTGCCGTGCCGCCGGTAATAGAGTTTTGCTGTGGTGATGCTGTCGTAATCGGCGTTGCGGTGACACTTGAGGAGCGGGAGTTTGGCGAGGATGGCGCAATCTGGTGCTGCTTTGGTGTTGGTGGTGCTCGCTTCGTTTGCATTTTGGGCTGACGCTTTTTCTCCTATTAAACCTAGCGAATGGCATCTTTGCGGTAAGTTTGGAATTCGGGATTCCAGAGTTGAAGTAGCGGATCTTCTGTATAGAGTTTGTTTTGGTAGAGCTTACGGCTCTGTTTTTTTTCTGGAAATTTTGAATCACAAGCCTGATTCTTTTTGTTTGGAATGAGATTTTGAAGCTTTATTTTGAAGCTTGTCGAATTGCGATCTTATTATGCAGTCTCCGTCAATTTCGAGGGTTCTTAGTGTGCCCTCTTTTCTCTCTTTATTTGCGCGAAGTGCTCGCTGTTTCGTTTGTGTGCTCGGTGCACTGGAATGTCTGTTATTCGATGTTATGTTATGGTGCTGAATCACCGGTCTGCAGAGAAAGAATAACGTACAAGATAGAGGCCCCAGAAGATTGCTTGATCGCTTGCAACAAACCAGGTTTCTGGTCCCTTAGTTTCCTGAATGGAGCACTTCAAACGTAGTTGGCTTAGCAGCAATAGGATTTGGGTTCAGTCTGAGATCAGGTTTTGTAAGAGTGTTCGCATTGTTCTTCAGTGCCGAAATCAGTAATGGAGTTAATAGCTGTTTGTTGTTGAAATCCAAACAGCGGGTTTAGATTCTTTGCTGTCAGCAAACTAATACTTTTGGATACTGAATATTGGGAATCAGAGGGTGTGTAATGGCTTGTTAGAAGGTCATTGTTCATTGTTTTCCAACAAGCTTTCATGATTTGATTCAGAAATGGGCAAGATATCTCCAAAAAGCAACCTGCTTGTTGGTTCTATGTAGTCTGCTGTCATATTTCCTGCACTGCTTGTTTACTTGCTGTTTTGAGTTGGGTGGAGAATGTAGCTCATTAGAAAGTTCATTTTCAGTAGCTTTCCAATGAGAGATCACTCAAAACATTCGTGCCCAACTCACTGAAATGTTGTGCGCAAGCATTGCTTACTTCATCGCTGGCTTCCGGGGCCTTATGTACCGGACATTCTAGTTTAAGTGTGGTGTGCAAGGAGTAGCAGGCTCGTAAATGACTGCATTTTCAGTGATTCTCGTTTTATTCTGCAGTTCTCTCTTAGTGCCGGGTCTCATCAGGGTTGGTCATGTTGTTTAAGCGTAGTTTGCCTTACACGGGGGTTGAGTCCATGATGCAGACGATTGAAACCATGTGTATTTGTTCCATCGAGGGCAATTTCGGGGAGTAGTAGGGGGACATGGATCAGGAGCTTCCTATTGTGGCTCCCTCCCCTGCTAAAGGGGAGTCAGAGTCGGATTCTAGGGAGAAGCGGAAAGAAGTTCTGCAACTTGTTCAAAAAGAAGGTCTTCTAACCAAGAAAGAGGTACCGTGCTGCCAGTAATAGGGTTTTGCTGTCTTTCTAGGTCCTTGTTGTATCAGGTTTATAGCTCTTCTGGCGGAGACAAATTTCTACTTGATCTAATCACAAAGTATGCAGAGATGTTCTTTTTGAGATCACTTGATTGCGAACCTTAAAGTTTGAGAGTGAGAACATTTATGTTTATGAGGTATATTGTAAAAAAGCAAACTATGCTTTGGTATTCCAATCGCCAGCAGCGTTCAATCATTTCATCGTCTTCTTCTCCAGCTGGACTTTTGTGATGACGCCTGCATAGCCCGATACTTGAAAGCTCGTGGAAACAGTGTGCGGAGGGCCGCGAGAATGTTACGAGCTACTCTCAATTGGCGTGAAAAAATCGAAATTGGTAGGTGCAGTGGCTGTTCACTTGGATAGAATTGTTTTTGGCTTTCTGTCTCTTATCTAGTTCTTTAGTTCCCAGCGAATTTGGTAGCTGCAGCAACTGCTAATTTCAGAGAGGTTTTATGTACAGGCTACATGATTGCAGATGAATTTCCAGCTGACATAGCCGCGGGATCTGCGTATGTCGCCGGTCACGACGAACACGGTCGACCGGTCTTGGTAATGTTCAATTTCTGCATATCTTGTATGCTTCTTCGAGTCGTTGTCGACATAAAACCTTCAGCAGGATGCACATCATTAGTCAGTTAGCCTTTCTATAGATCTAGAGATGGCACAGTTCCTGCATCGGCTCTTGCTCTCTTTTCTGGAGTTTGCCATATATAGATCTGAGAATGCATCTGACCATATCCGGTATATCCTATCTGTCTGCGCGCCCATTTGTAGTTAATATCTAGCGTGTTTGTTGTTATGAACACAGATCATAAAGAAGAAGCCAGATCACATCCTGAATCATACGCAAAAACAGTAAGCTCCCGCACTCTACATACAGAGAAAAAGATTCAGTTTCTATGAAGTTAACAGTAGTAGAAATATTATTTGTCAGTTTTCTCCCGTCTCTTTCTTTGGTGCAGTAATATTGTAAAATTATGCTTGCCATAGAATATGTTTCTGTTAGCTGTTAAAAGATTTTTAAAATCTTTTTGTAGTAAGTTGAATGGTAAAGGACATTGCATGCTTGTTCTAAACAGATATCTTCGCTATCTGATCTTTACAATTGAGGTAGCACTGGCTTCAATGACTTCGGGAGTTGATCAGTGGGTTCTCATTTTTGATGCTCGAGGTATGATGAGTGCCCGCAGCCCCACTGATAGATTGTACTTAAATCTGGATTTCTCTTTGTTCTGATGGAGCTGTATTGTGTCTTCCTCACGGGCTGCGCCCTGAGCTCTGAAATATCTCAGTCTCCTGTTTGCGATTATCAAAAAACGATTAATATCTGGCAGTGGTTTGGCGAGATTGGCTATTTAGCTCAGCCGTTTGCATTGAGTCAACTTATGAGACCTCTTTTTTTTCAAGCACCTTTGTTTGGGAGCCGGGTCAGCAATGCATTATCTATCTGCAAAATGATTCTAGAATGTGCTGTGTCCCCTCTGCCACCTCAGATATATTGTTTAAATCTCGTACGAAGAGAAAGCGCAGACACTAACTTTGGCGGTTTATTTTAATCTACTAATATTGCTTCTCTCTTGGATATACAGGGTACTCAAAAACCAGTGCTCCGTCTCCCAGCGGTATTCTGACGACACTGAAGATACTATCTGATCATTACCCAGAGAGACTGGCGAAGGCTTTCATCGTAGATGCCTCGTCTATGTTTTATCACGTTTGGAAGGTGAGATGCTTTTTCGATAGAGATTTTGGATGAGAGGAGTGAAAGTTCGCAGATATGACGGTGGTGTTTATCTGCAAGAGTCTGACTTTGGAAGGTTGATTTTCCTTTCATTTTCAGGGAATGTGCACCTTCGTTGATCATCCAACGAGAGGCAAATTGCATTTTGCCTACACAAGGGATTATAGGAGAACTTCTAAACCACAACTGAGCTCACAAGCCATTCCTCTGTCTCCATCCTCTGAGCATACTCCCCGAAGACCGTCAAATGCCTTTGTCGACGACTTGTACCCGGTGTCGCCTCAGAGCGGCTCAATAGGTCTCTGTTATTTATCTCGACTCAGATTGCTTAGACGTTTGTTTTCTGCTTGGAATTCTTTACCGAATTTTCACATTCCATTTCTTGCTGACAACATATTACTTTCGGCACGAGATTTCACCTCGAGTTCAAGCAGAAAATAACTGACGGAGTACGCTCTATTTTTGTAGGCCGAAATGACGTTTCATTGCCGACAGTCTATGATGCGAGTCCAATGAAAAGTGATCAAGGACAGACTCGTGGAAAGCTGTCAGATGGTCCTGAGCTAATTCACAGTGTACGTACAAGATCATTTTCGTTCTCATCGATCATGACCATGACTTATACAGCCCCTGAACCGCGAGAAGGCGAATCCTCCAGCTTCAGGAAGGAAGTACCAGAACAAGAGATAGTGGACGAAGAGCCCGAAGTTGTGGTCACATCGTCGGTCAGATCAAAACCCATCCGAGGACCTTGGGATGGTCTTGTTTCCATTTTTCACTCGCAGAAGAAGGATGATGCGCACCGAAAGGACGAATATAAGAAGCATCCATCTCGGAAGGAGGAATCAGTAGCAATAGAAGAACATAAGAAAGATGAGTTACGAAAACATGAACACAAAAGTAGTAGGCCTGCTGATTCATTTCGGCCTTACTTAAGTTTTGTGCAGGAACCTTACAGTGAAGCGTCATATAGGGCACTGATGAAGCCTCCCCTTGGTGGGTTGGCCATGATAATCTCCACGGAAATGAAGCGCATGGACAGCTTCTAAATTTTGGGTAGACTGAATTAGGTGTTCATTTGAAATTAGTGTTTGGAGCCGTGGTTTGACGGTGCAGGTGCACTTCCAAGTGTTTGTAGTTATTGTGTACATTTAGAAGCAGATTCGGTCCGCTCTAAGAGGTCGCTTTGCTCGGAAGACTGTCAAGATACGTTTTCGACTGACGAAAGAAATTGGAAGAACAGCCAACCAAGAACTGACGGTAATAGCAGCTGCTTCTGTTCTGTTTGGAGTCTTCTGAAGTCGAGAAACATCAGCAGAAATCCCTTTTGAATCAAACACCGTATGTTGACTTTGCATTTGAGAATACATTTAATTTGTGTTTTTACTGGAGGTCGGTGTGCGCTATCCCGATTCTTCCGTTTTAATATTCTTGCCCAAAGGGTAATCTTCCAGCTTTCCAATGAGTCAATTTACAAAAGAAAAAAGTTTGTGGTTTTAGATATATTTTATTTTCACAAACTCTTTTAACTTTGGGGTAGCTGAATTTTTTTGGGGAAAAGTTAATAGTGCTTAGGGTTTATATAGTGGGATTGGCATGTTTCATAACATTGTTTACCAGCAAACCCCAGTTGGAGGTATAATTCTCCCCTATATACTTGGGGAGGCTTTAGTTATAATCCTGAGTCACTGGTTGGTTGGCATGAAAATTGAGTCATTGTGTTGTCAATGTGTTTCTTTGTCATTGGTTGTCACATGAGCTTTCTTGTTGGGGCTCTTGATTATCAATATTTAGTTTTTCTATGATCTTATCACATTCGTTCTACAAGAATGAATGTCAAGTTTAGCAATTTGTTTTTTTAATCAAGAAATAGAAATGAAAATAGAAAAGTTGTGGTTTTTTAATATTAAAACTACAAAATTGAACCTTTTCTTTTGGGAAGTATTGAAGAAAATGCACAGGATGCGACAACAAGGAAACAATCAGTCATCCCCACCACATGCTAGAATCATAGATGTCATATGTGATATTGACATTAAACAAAGCAAAATAAAAGTATTATGGGATATCCCAGACAAGTTCAAGATGAAATTAGGTGTCTCCATAATGAAGCCATGGACCAGAGTGGGCTGATGGATGACATAAAATCCTTCCATGTAAGATAGAAGTGCAATTGTTCATTTTTGGAATTTTGTGCAAAAAAGGGAGATCTTGCATAGTTGTTTGACCTTCAATGAGTATTTATCTATTTATTTTTAAAGAAGATGATTCACATTGTATCAAAAAGAAAGATTTTCAGGGTGACAAAGATAAAGAACATGGCCCCTAATGACCAAGGTAGTCACCAAAATTGCTTTGATTATTGAACCAATAGGTGCATTCTTTGTTTCTACAATGAACAAATGAAGTCATTTATCAACCACTTTTTGACAATTGGCAACCTTTTAAGGATGCTTGATAGCTAGAAGTTCCCTATTCAGACCTTGTCGTAGGAAGATGCCAAACCAATGAAAACATTCCAAAGCAAATATCTTTCCCCACATCTGGCCTAATTTGAGCAAGCCAAGCATCTATCCTCCGATCATCAATTAGAGCTGCACACTACCCTCAAGTTTGTTCCATGATTTGCTAGAAGTCCTGCGCAACATGCACAAGACGTTCAAATGTAGGCACAGACTTTAGTAATCATTTTGATGATTTCACCTTTACATGTGCATCCGATTTGGTAAATGTGGTCTCAAATGAAAAATCTTTCCAAGTGGATCAAAACACAAGCTATATAGCTCGCGCAGTCTGTATTCAAAGTATTGTAGTACAATTCAAGAAATTGAAGATTCTGATATGAATCTTCCAGTATAATGAAAAGGGAGGAAGCATCTTTCGGGATTCAATGCCGGAACCCTCGGTTCCTCTAATTGATTTGTTCATCTTCTCTCAAGTTGAACCCTTTTTATACTATATTTACAAATACTGCTGGAATCTTTAGACCACTCAATCTACAGACAACAGAGTGTGCTTGCAGCAATTGCAACTCACCGGAGTTTATAGTCTCATCATCGCTGCACTGAAGATGAACTTCTCACAATTGCCTTATCCTAATTTAAATTCCCTCATCCGAGATTATACTCGTGGTTTCACTGTATCCCGTGACAGGGAGATATCGTAACTAGCAACCAATATTTGAATCAAAATGTCTAACCTGATTATTTACCGTAGTGAACCCAATCATCATTTCAGCGCCACCGAAACCAGAAGTCGAATATTCTGAAACTCCAGCACAAACCTCTGGACCTTAGAACTATAAGGCCGACCAGAATTGTAGGTTTTGATGCTGCTCTTGCTGTTTCAAGATGTCAGCCACATGTGCAATTACTTCTTTTCCTTCATAATGTAAATCCTGTACCCATTTAAGCTTACCTGTAACCTGAAACAATAACCAAGTGGAAATGCTGGTTAAGCCATGTTCATCTAAAACTCTGAAAAGAAATCCACACTACTTACCGTCTTGCTCACAACAGAGTTATCTATTAGTTTGAATCCAGAAAATTTCTCCCCTCACTCATCTCCTTCATTTTCCTAGAAAAGGTCAACCACCTCATTTCGCCCTACTTAATAGGACAATTTCTGATATGCTGAAAATAACACAGCATGGTGAACTTACAGGCATGGAATTGTGGGCCAAGTAGGGCCACAAAGCTGAGCGGAAGCTCACGTCGACCTTTCGCCAGCTCACTTGCTGCAATCCCTGCACCATCTCCTCTGCTAACAACGCACCAAGACCCGTAGTTAGCAATTTGACATTATAGCAGTAGTTGTAAAAGATTGCAGACAACAAGAAAACATGCATCATGTACATCATATAACATATACATCATATACATCAAAGGCAAGTCTCGTTAGGATTTCTATGATCATAGGGAGACTTTGCCTTGAATAATGGGAAAGAGTTAATGATGTCTAAAAGTTCTCGAAATAGTCCAATACTACTTAAAGCCTTGTTGAATATTAACAAATCAGAGCATCAAAACTAATCGTTTCAAAAGTGTCAATGCAAATGGTTAGGGGAAAAGACAAGAAGATCGCATACCTTCAAGTTTCTCGTGATATGCATTAGCTTTCTTGCTGCTGGGAGAAGCTTGAGCTGCGGCTTTCCCTTCAGCAGACTCCTTTTGGAAACAAGGGGCATCACTGTTCACTGCTGGAGAGAAAGTATCATTTACAACATGCGTGTAAACCTTACCATCCTTGTCTTTCAAAGCGACTCTGGGAGGCTGTAACCAGGAATATCATGGGTAAGTCTGATGTTATCACTCCTTGGTAACCAAAACTCATTATTGATTTAATCTACATTGCGATACCACCTCTTCCAATTGATCATTAAGATTGCACTTCTTGATGAAGAGAACATGCACTTGCACGATGCATAGGATGAACTGCAGAAATCACGACGATACGAACCTTTGAAAGTTCACACTCTCGCCTGATTGAAGATGTCCGCCAACCCACTATATCTGTGTCTTGAGAGTCAAGGAAACCTCCATAAATCACATAAGGAAAGGAAAAAAAAATGTATTTCAACAATTTCTTGATCTGTGATTTTCGTTCTTTCTCAGGGACCGTGCCAATCTTTTGTGCGTCGTTCCAGTGTTAACAGATGTCTCAAGAAACAAGAAAGACTTGGAAATTTAACCCTTAAGCGCCAAAAAGACGGAAGTGGCCGCTTGCATATCATTAGGAGCTGAAATAATCATATAGGAAATTTAAAATAAGATAGCAGAATGCACCAATAGAAAGAAGAAATCATAAATATAGAGAGTTACTATAATCAACTACTAGCTTCCGAGGTTCAGTTCATTATGTAATGGTCCGCAATCACTCGCAGCCGGTTTGGTTTATCTAGCTATCTCTTCTAGACTTGGTTCCAACGTCTCCTACAAGTCGAAAGATACACCCTAAGTGGAATAATAGGGATGCAAGATACTCCACACTTTAAAACCAAAGAAAAAAAAAGTTCGTGCTACATTCAAAATCTAACTGCACGAAAACAACGTGTGGATACGGTCATAACTGACATTTGCGTAGACCACCCTTGACTTGAAGGCCCGTAGGGCAGATCTGTGAATCGATCAACAATACTACATTAGGCGATGCTGAAAAAATCAAATCAGACCTGAAAAAATCAAATCAGACCTGAAAAGGTGTGCTTGCTTTAGAAGTTTTTCCGTAGAACGGAGAAGAAAACTACGTAACAGAAATTGGACAGAGGGAGCATACATGAAAAGGCCATCCCGGCAATCCGAGGTCATGCGCAAGAGCAGAGGAGGATCGCTTGCCTTGCCGTCCGTCAAGAAAAGCTCCTTTCCTGTGTGCCCCACAAAAAAAGGTGCAATTGGAGCTGCAAGCTTTTCCAGCGCTGGCACTCCTAGCAGAAATGGCAGCTGATGGAAAGGGTCAATGAGATTCAATACCTTCAATTTTCACCAACAAACAAATACAAGACAATAGACAAAGCATAGTTTTGCAGATTAACCCCACGAAGAACCTTACACTAATCTGCGGTCTAAAAATTTATCTTCAGTTCAACAGTCTTCGTCACTTGAAACATACCTGCTGGTTTCCACGTACACCCAAATGGGGACTGGCAAGAGTGATGAAGTTAACAGCTTCTAAGCCAGCAATCTTGGGTTCCTGGCGAAGTCGGAAAGCAGGGTGCTCCTCACTTCTACTCTCAAGATCCTCTAATATACTCAAATCATCTCTTGGCGTATACAACATTGCCGCAGCATGACGTGAAAAAAGACCCCCTAGTGAATGAGATACAAAGGAGATCCGCTTCAAGGAGGGCACTCTCTCCACAATTTCCAGAATCTGATTCCAATACCCCATATACCAATCAATACGCCACGCTTACATCGATATCTAACCTAGAATGTCAATAAGATGTGAAATAGGCAAACTGAGCAGGTAATTATATCATGCCATAAGTGCCCAGCATTTGAGTACCTCCGAAGCAAGACGCCAGCCAGCAGGCACAATTCCACCAAGGGTGTTAAAAAACCGCGAATTGGCAGTGCTTGCTGCAGGAAAATCCAAATTCACATTCGTTTAATACAAATCACAGCACTGCATAGCACTGTAATGTAGAAGATCCTTCAGTTTAAGCATACATAGGAGTCTGGTTTGGGGGAGATCAGCATAGAGACGTGAACATACGTTTGAGAATCTGTACAATAGAGAAATTTGTTGAGATCAAATCTCAATCACTATGAATTCTTATGCAAGTTAAAAGTGAGAGGTTTTAGACCACTCTAAATGACAGAGAACCCCATTTCCGAACGATTACCGGTGGAAATAAGCATTTAGTCAAATCATGCTTACACCACTTACTAAGAAGTCCAATCAGGTGTAAGAAAAGATGTTTGTAAACAGATGTCAATGAGGACAGAAGAGCAGGTCACACTCCTTGAACAACAGACGGGAGAGACCAATCAAGTTACCGTGGATCAAGAACTTGCTACCGAGTCGGTCTTTGAGTTCCTTTTTCGCATAACTCCAGTCGCTGGGTCTGAAAATGAAGGAGACCCTCGTCAGACTTACAGGGCACAACGCGAAGGAATTACGAAACAATCATCTCGTATGCTAGGATTTGCAAGGATGTGAGCCCCATTTATAGTTGCGTGCATTAAAGCCAGTGAAACCACAGAACGGGGATATTGCACCTGTTTCAACCAATTCAGTGAGGAAAGGGAACGTACGAGGAAAGGATCCCATGGACAAGTATCAAAAGATGGTCAGGCTCGCCATCTCCCTGCTGCAACTTCCCTTTGCGGTACAGCATGATAGGCACAGATAATTTGTGGCTTTTCGTTTTGTCCGCACGGCCCTCTCTCTTTCCCCCATGCCCTGTTGCAATTTCAGTTTTCATCAGCACTTCGAAATAGAGAGAATGGTGGATTCACACTGTATAAACATCTGACGACAGCCAACTGCAGCATGGAAGCTCAGCAGATTCAACCATGTTGATAGATGTTGAAGCGGCAACTTTCCTACCCTCGGTCATTCTCTGATTACAACTTTAAAATCCTAACCTGTAAAGCTCTGATCTCTCAATAAAATTCTAATCGCATACCGAGATGCTCAGTGTCTCACATCGGCAAAATTCAGTGCCTTTGGCCTAGGTTTGAAGGGGTTAGTTTCGATTGTCCAATGTCAGAAATTTGAGTTTTCTTGTGTCTATTCAAAATACTTCTGAATGCGCTCCACAGGAATGAAATGAACTCAAAACTTAGAAAAATTGGAGGAATCGTGTTCACTTAATCTTTTGGATCTAGGAAAATTGCATCTCTACATCATTTAAAAAAAATTACTGCAAGGCACACTAATTATTTTGCTGCTGCCCTGGAATTGGAATTCGCGACCGTACGCTCAATCGCCATGTCTCGCAGACTCTGAACAATTATATTGCCTTTTTCTATTAGAGCACATTAAAAAAACATTATACCCTAAGCGACTTCTGAGAGAAGGAAAGATAGTGTCTTCAGCTATTAGTTAAAAACAAACTTTTAATCTAGGAAAATAAATGCTATATATAATAATTAGTCTGTCTCGCAGAAACTGAAAAATAAAAGGCGTGGTTCCGCAATCGATCTCCTCTTTATCAGGACATCACGAACACACACTAAACATTGCAATTAGCAAAATTATTCTAAAGAACGACCACAACCTCATAATGCGAAGGCTCAGGGTCCAAAACTGATCTAAAATAAATGTCCGTGTCTTCTCTTCACACGCAAAACAAGGCAAAGGATCGCAATCGCAATAAATTCACCTTCGATAGCAGCGGAAAAAAATGAGCCGCCTCCCATCGGACACAACTTCCTTCCGAAAATTTTCCAAGAGCCTTCAGTTGTTCAATCCAGCAACAAACGTGAAACGTCTCCTCGCATCCTCCACACTCGGGCTTCGTCTCCACCATAGAACCTCCAATTTTCTCCAGCTAGCGAACCTCCAATTATTCGATCGAAACTTCTCTGAACGAACTGACAAATCACGCAGTAACGTACCGGACTGTAACAGCAGCGACGAAATTACTAACGCATCCAGATCTAAGTGAAAATTCTTCTCGATCCGGGAGCTCCATCTCTCTCTTCCTCGACTTAGCAATTGAGAAACCGTGCTGTGCAGTGCTCTACTTTTCTTGTTCTTCTTGAAGCTCATCTTGCGACCATCGGTCGGTCGATACCGACCGTATCCGTCGTCTGCCGATCTGGAGTCTAAGCTTTTCCGACCGGTGGTCGCAGGGCGGTCCTTGAGTGCACGTGATAGTAGCATGACGGTGGTGGGGGTCAGAATGACGCAGCCCGTTCTCGAGAAAAGGCGGGGCGTGCCTTTTACTTTTCAGTCTCTATCCAGATTTCGGTAGCACCTTCTCGGAAAGGGGGCCGGGTAGGCAGCAAGTTACGTTTAGTAAGCTTGATAGGGTGGGAAAAAACCGTGTTGCAAAAGTCACCTCGTCGTGGCCTTGTGGTTCTTTAGGGGTTAACTCGTAAAGGACGTTGCGGCCATTTTTTGGCTGATGAATGATAAAGAATCTTTCTGTTGGAATTTTGCATGAAAAGGGGATGTCTTGTGTAATAATTTGACTTCTAATGAGTGCTTTTGAATTTTTAAAATTTTTTTAACAACTATTTACACAATGCTAAGATTGAAGGATGATTTCCATAGTCACTAGCATGTCCTTTAAGGGATAATGACTCTCTCCTTGGGAGCCTTTCTATTAAAGAAAGCCAATTCTCTAGTAGATGAAAGGAACTTTGAGAAGGGTGGCAATTTGGTATTACTTGGAAAGCAAGCAAACGTTAATCCTGAAATGCATGAAAGGATGTTTTGCTTTGTTTGGATGATTCCAATGAGCCCTCTAGGATGGAAAATAAATTTTTTTTCATGCAATTTTGGGGGGATGTGCTTGAATCGATTTTCACTAAGATAGATACCTCTTCTCTTGGTCTTAAAGAGGAAGGTATAATCTTCCTTTGGATTCCTTAGAGGATTAAGTTATATTTGCTTTTCAACAAACAAAGGTTGTAAGTTTTGATTGAGTATAATTATGTTGTAGTCAATGATTGGTGTAGGGCCTAATTTTAGAATGGCATGGTAGATATTTTGCACCATGATGTTTTACACTATAATATATACATGGAATAATAAATTCAATTTTTCATGAACAAATTTGAAATTTTATGACTTATAGAAGAGAAATAATTACATATTTAAAAATGAATAGTAAAAGATTTCAATCATATGTATTTGCAAAATAGGAGTCCATTGAAAGCCTGAATATGCAACTCTTATATTATATGCAAGGATCCTTGATATTAAAACAGCTTAGAAGATAGCTTTTGTAAAAATTATATCAAATTAAAAAGACCAAAAAGTTGGATGTAAACCAAATTAAATAAAATGAGATGTAAAAAAATATTGAATTGTATACTTATTAAAAAAATTTACAATATATATGAAGAATTGAAACACCTATTTTGTTAACCTCATAGAGCGTCTAGTGGGGGTGTTAGAAGTAGATGTTGGAATAGTATTTACAAATATTAAAAGATCTTTTGATGTCTCTCTCATTTAGAAGTACGTGTGGAAATTTCAAATGTAGCACATTTCTTCTCCCTACTTGTAAGTCTATTGCATGAGCCTCTACACTTCATCTCCTGATCCACATGCTTGTCCAAAGCATCATGATCCTCTATAGCCAATGTATAGACATCTTTATGTGCATCAATGACGATTGTAACAATACATACAACACTCTCCAAGTCAATAAAGTTGCATTTAGCTTCTTTGTGCCTTCCACATAGATACTCCAATTCTACAATATACTTGTAATTTTGGGGCAATACACTGATTTTCTCATCAGAAAGTAAAATGCTTCGCACATAATTCACTTGAGCTCTTTTTTCTCCAATGGCCTTGATTATTTTTTGCACCCTTCTAATGTGCCATACCAACTTTCCCTTACCCTCATCAAACAAAAGACGTACATCTTCAAACAATCCCACATGCATTTGATCATCATCATGCACATAAGCATACGGATTTGTACTTTTATATCTTACACGCCTTAACCTATCTAAGGGCAACTTCTCAAGGAAATACATGCTCAATTCAAAAATTAATCTCATTTTGTATACTTGGCCTTTGCCTAGTACTTCAATTCGGTAGAGGAGTGTTTCAAAATATTTTTTGAACCTACACTTAAAATTCTTCTATCTACATCATCACTTTGCTCAACATATAACAATGTTGATTTCAATGTGCGACACATATGCTTTGGTGCCATTTTAATGATTGGTAGTCATTGTTTAGATAGATTTTAGTAACTAGTCATGTTTTCACTCATTACATTTGATCTTCTTTTCTATTACTAGAAAAAATAAACTTTCTCACAAAATGTATTTGTAATCCATCTAGATTCAGGGTTTTCTATTCTAACATGATGTTGGCTATTTCCTATTAAGATGTCCATCAATGTTGGTCAAGACACATCCTCACGTATTAAGATCATGTTGCTATTTTTTTTCATGATCTTCACAATTGTTGCAAAAAAGTGGGGTGCACCCAATTACTTTCTCTTATCCCTTTGACCAATTGATTAATTAGTTTTGCTCGTGGTGATCAAATTTGTATGTTGTGATTGAAAAGTAGCTTAATATCCTACCATAAAATTAGGAACAATCTAGATGAAAAAAATAGAACATTAATAAATAAAAATGGAAGTGATCTTGTAGTAGTCATTTTCTCAAGAGCATTGGGCTATAATGAATAGATGTTTTGGTCTCATGGCCTATGTCAAGGCAACAATGAAGAAGAAGAATTCTTATTGGAAGACCAAAGTGATTGAACTAATAGTCTTTGCAAGTAGTTCTCAAGATTCTAAGGATGAACATCTGATTTCTATCTTACATAAAAGAATTCTTTATCATCCATCAAATACTCAGTGTTTGTAGCAACATTACAAGGTTAACCTTATTAGTGTAAAGATCAAGGTGGTACATACATATTATATTGCTGAAACTTGTCTACAATTTTATAATCAAATTTTGATTAGAATAAATAACAAGTAGCTACTATACATAATAATTGTTTAATAATAGTCCATCAATTTGTGTGGGATCCACTCAATAAACAAATACAAATAGAAAAGAGCTTGCGAAATCCCAACAATGCAAGAACATGGTGCCAAAGACCCATTTTGACATTGAATTTGCGATCATATGGGCACGTGGGGCCATTCTCATATAGCGTAGCTTAGTGCCAAATTACCTCTTTTACAGGGAATTTTGTTAAAATGGCACCATTCTACAAATTTTTTATGAAATTTTGGTTGAAATATCCTAATTTGAAATCAAATATCATAAGAAATACAATGGATTAAGATGGAAAGATAACCTACTCTTTTGACCATAGCAAATTTCAAGACTCCTTGCTTGGTAGTTTGTACAATCTGAGCATGATGCAAGCTCACAAATTTCCTTTCCAATTAGAAATCATACCATTACAAAAAAATTCAAGCCTCCAAAGGGCTATTAAGATTTTGATTTTTGGCATGCCGCAGTGCAAATACAAGAAAAATTTTAAAATATTTTTTTTTGAATTTTTATTATTATTTTTGAATAAAAATATTATTTTTGAATAAAAAATATTTTTTTGAATTAAAAATATTTAAAAATATTAAAACCTGATGTGACACTGACGTGGCGCTGACATGGCGCTGACATGGCACCAATAGTGCCACATCAGCTGCTGTCATTAAAAAACATTAAACAATAAAAAACAGTTTCATTTCCTCTATAATTGCACCGAGGGGTCGAAACTTGCGGCCTTTTGGAGGCCTGAAATTTTTTGTAATGCTTTGAATTGTAATTAGAAAAAATAAAAAATTAATGATCCTAATAGAGGTGGGGTTGAGTCCTGATGTTTTGACAAACATTGTGATGTTCATAAGACATGACGTGACACTAAAAACCATGTCTTGATTAGACTTTAGAGTGTATTTCTTCATGCCTTTTGCTTCTGAACTTGTTGTGCGCTCTACTTGTGCCTTTTTTGCACTATTTGTGCCTACTGTGTACAACTTGTTAAATTAGGTTTGAAGTTTTTGATGACAATTTGTGATGCATGTGCTCATGATGTAGATGGGTATAGTTGCTAAGGAAGAATTAAACTTCTTGGTATTTTAATGCTAATCTTTAGTGAGCAATGGAGAATTCTAGACTTATAAACTTTGGATTTAGTCTGTTGACCTTGTTAAGAATCAAGGCAATGAATAGTACTAGACTATTGTTTCTTTGTTTGAGAGTTCCAACAATAAGTAGTAGCTCTATTCTTACATGATATGCGTGATTTCTTTTCAATTGGTAGTTGGTTAGAATTTTCAATGAACCAACAATCAAAAGGAGTTTATGGTGTAAAGAAAGTAAATAGTTTGAGACATAATACATACATCATAACATAGTGCAATCATAGTCTAACAATAGTAGTCATAGAAACATAATGTGGTTATAATGTAGTTATAAAAACAATTGTTTTAGTCACTTATCTCAATCACATTACAATAATATACAAGACTCATATATGCATGCCATTGTTGTAATCTTTGTCATATTCATTTTCTAGTAATAAACATAAAAAATAACTAAAAAAAAACTATGTTGAAATCCTCTTACTCCCTATTTTTATGTTTGCAACTATAAAATAAATAATGAATGACTACATTTATAATTGCAAAATTAATCACTTAGGATATTCCTACCTAGACAATGACTGAAGCTTGATTTCAGGGTTAGTCATTTTGGACAAATCATTCACTTTCAATAGTCATTTATTTGTAATAATTTATTTTTCATCTAGTTATTGATGTAGACATAGCCTCTAATATGGAATGGCTGACACACTACTAGAAAATTTAATTTTTCTGTTGTTTTGGTCACGTTGATCCGGTCAAAATCTGACAGAAATTTGTTGAAATCAACAAATTTCTGTCAGATTTTGACCGGATCAACGCGACCAAAACAACAGAAAAACAAAATATTCTAGTAGTGACATGGCACTTTCAACGTGGTAGGGAGAGAACTAATCATTATTTTTACGAGTTTGATGTTTGTGGGATCCACTTTGGCTAATGTGGCTGAAAGTAATAAGTCACCATTCTATGACTAAATTGTATTGTTGCATTAAATATTACTTGTTACATAAGTCATATGTTTATTATGCTATATTTGTCTCTGTAACTATTGTAGTCATTGATTAGATATTTTGTAATTGAAAACACAAAATTAGGAAGTAAAAAGGTTTCAATACAATTCTATTGAGTCATTTTTATATTTACCACTAGGAAATGACTGTGACAAAGATGATTTAGTCATCTTTGTTGCAATAATTTCCTAGTAATAAACAAGGCATGTATGCATAACTCTTGTATTGTACAATATTGCATTTGAAACAAGCTATTGAAGAATTTGATTTTAAAACTATACTATAATTACATTGTGGCTGCACACCATAAACTCCTTTTGCTATGCCATGAACTCCTTTTACCTCATGCTCCATTGAAAATTGTAGTCAAGCACCAATTAAAAATGAATGAGGCATATCACTACTAGAACCCCCTTTAACCAAAACAAAAAATCTAACTAAAGTATTGTTCATTTCAATCATTTTGGTCACCTTATCTTGGTCCAAACTACATTGAAATCCATTGTTTTAGAACTGTTGATTTGGACAATGGAATTTTTCTTGAAGCCGCCACATTAGTTGATCAAAACTACTACATCAATAGTGGCAACAATTGGCACATAAGGCAGTATAATAAGTAACAATTTACTTTGTTGGAAGCACAAACTACATGTCCATCATGATTTTGGAATCCCATTGGATCTATTGGATGTCAACAAGTAGACGTACTATTCATTCTTTTAAACTTTATTTTTTATAATTATTTTGTTAATTGTATTTTGTGGTATAGTTTTGCTCTCTCAACAAATCACCTAGGCTAATAATTTAGGGGGGTAATTCCTAGAAAAGGTCAATAGGTCTGTTGTTTTGTGACTAAGGTCACTTGTTTTGTATTTTGGAATATCTATCTAATCAAAATTTAATTTTGTTTTGGAATTTAAATAAATAAACCCACACTCTTTGCCAAATAGTCTCAATCCATTACCAATGCTATATATATAAGAATCGATGGATGTTGTCTTTGTCCTATCTAGTAGTTGGCTTTGTGTCAAATCTTCAAGTCAAATAATCCAGAGATGGTCAATTTGCTATACAAGAATGCATGCACTACTGACTTAAACATTGTCCAATTTATATATTTTGAAATACAAAAAACTTTTAGGGACAACTATTCTTTAATTATTCCCTTATTATACTCTTTTGTTCTAGGTAGTCAATTAATTACAAGCCAAATTGCTAAATTAGAATGCTCATATCAAATCCATATTTTCTATCCATTTGTCCAGTATGCAAGGCATGTAGAGTTCAAGGAACATACGTGATACTTGTATCTTTTATTCTTTATGTTTGCTAATTTGTTCTAGCTTTCTTTTATCAACTTATCTTTACTCCATGCTGATGGGTTAATTGTCAAATTGTCATAACTTAGTGCCAAGGCATACAACTAGACCTATGACCGTGCTCACCATCTACATGATTGTATATCAATTGGATAATTTCACGAGCCTAATGGACCAATATGCAAACTTATTATTTGGCATCACAGAATTGTATGTTGTACCATACCAACTATCATATGACAATTTGATTACTTAATGTCTTATCATTCTCCCATAATCTGGCTAATGGATTGAATTTATTCCACTTGCTAATTAATTTACTCAGCAATGTATTACATTTTAATTGACTCAGTTTATTTGATTAATTAATTATCATTTTAATTTACAACCACTTCCCATATACAGTTTATGCCACCTAAATACTTCTTTTTGCAATTCAATTCTCAAACTAATTAACTGTCTCTTATCCTCCCTGGTCAAGTAATTAATTTGAATTTATTCACTCAATACTTAAATTTAATCACATAATTTCATTCACAATTTGACAATTTACAACATCTCAATTCTTAAGTAAACATTGCTAATTATCTAGCATGGTATAGATTAAATCTCACATATTTAAATTAGATCATCATTCATCAATTTGATTATATGTTTTACTCACAATTATTTCACATACATTTGGCAATTTATTCACATGAACAATGAGACTTTACACAAAGCTCATACCATTATTCAATTAACACCTTGAGTGGCATCAAATTGCTAATGATTCTAAATTTCACTATGCTCACATTAAATAACTAGTCTACTGGATTTTATAACCATAGCGTCCATGTCAATTTTCATTTAGCTTCACAAATTAATCCCATAAATTGTCTTCAAATTCATTTAGAAATTCACATTCTTTCTCAATTAATTAGTGTACATCTTAACACTCATACATTCACAAATTATAACTTGCTTGGACTCAACTGAGTATTTGACTCATTTTAACAACTAGACCAACTCTTGACAATTGGATTAATCTCAAACATTCCACAACTGGACTACCACTTAATTAAATTATCAATCTTTATTTGGTTTAATTTTTCACCATCAACAGTAATTCACATGACAAGTCGATGCACAACACTCAAATCACTTCCAATAGAATTAGCAAATCTTCATCATAGACAACTAGAATATAAATTCAATTAATAAATTAATCACCCAATCATCTAGCAACTTGTCCACACAAACTTCCACAATTACACATAAGGCAATTTAACAATCTCATTTAGTATTACACACAAGTGGGAATATGAATATCCAACGGATTGCACTAGCAACTAGACTTCACACAAGTCTCACACAACAATCATAGCAAATATGTGCACCTTGGTCAAGTTTGCATATTATAATGTTCTAGAGATCTAGTAATAGTATTTATACTTTGCACACCATAGTGATGTCAATTTTGTTTTCATAATTATTTTTATTATTTATTTATTTATTTGATTATTTGATTATTTTTGTATTTTTATACTTTCTATCTTTGTGATATCCTTGTGATATCCTTGTGTCTTTCATATTACTTGTATTATTTGGGTTACAATAATTTATTCTATTTTTATAAATTACTAGCAGTTGGCGCTTGCTATGCTACGCATTCATCATTAGAATTTTATAAGAATTTTTATGCATTAGATAGAATGTAGAACAAAAATTTCAATAAATCTTCAAATAAAAATGACTAAAATCTTTGTATAATTTTTTTTATAAGTAAGCATATATTAAAATGAACAATAGAAATTTAATGAATGATGAATGAAATACATGCAATGATGAATATGGTAAAAGATACACATACATTAGAATGCATTAGAAATTTGACTCAATTGTTACAAACAATGGCAACCCAAATAGAAGAATTTAAAGGAAAAACTTATAAATCTCAAAAGCTTCGTGAACAACTTAATTGTTGTGGAATCCAAAATCGCTTGAATTAAATAAATTTCTCAAAATCATTTGGTAGTAGCAATAGAAAATTGAAATCATGAAAGCTCAAAGCTCACAAAAGCACAAAATCATAGAGGTGTAAAGAAGTGTAAAGCCAAGAGAAGCAATGGATTTGCTACCTATATAATATCATCCTATAGATCTTCTTTAATATCACCTCAATTGCAACAGCTATAGTATTTCTATAATATCACCCTTTGTAAAAAGTGATATTACAGAAGTGATTGCAAATTGCTACTCTATTTCTGTAATATCACATTGTATGAAAATACAATTTCTATGTATGCACGATTGAAAATATTTGAATAGAATGCATGATAATGATTTCAATAAGTCTTTAAAATAATTATTTTAAATATTTTGTAAAAATATATCAAATTTTTACTAATATGTGAGACAATGAATACGTAGCTTAGCAAACACGAGCCCCTAGTATTAATGGTAGCATTTGTGATATTACAGAGGGACTTATGATTTTAGTAGTATGATTATGAAACCTAATAAATTTGGTTCAATCAAGTGTTATATTAATTCCAAAATAAAGAATCATTGAATATAATAAAAACAAATATTAGATACCATTAAAATATTATTTAAAAACAAATACAACAATTTAAAAAAAATTTCAAGTAACTATTGAATACAAAAATCTTTAGTTCACACTAATGTGATAACTCATAGTGCCAAAATTATGGAAATTTTACAAACACACAACTATAGAAGTTCACAAACAACATTCATCGCATCGACCTTTCATTTGAATCATCTACCTTTCATTTGAATTTTATTCAAAGATTTACACAAATGAGATCCCATTTCATACAAAATTATCCAACTTGGTGGGGATCTTATACTATTCAAAACTATAGTAAGTGGGAATTCACTAGACAATTACCTACCATACCAATGGCCTTCTAATTTCTCACTCAGTAGATCTTTAAGTTTTTAATCCTAAATTCACCAATTATCTAATTATAAAATATGCCAAAATTTGAAAAAGGATCAAGACGTTTAAGGGTTAAGATCTGTTCCACAAGCAATTAGACTGCAATGAAGTCCAAAACGGTATGCTAAACTGATAGATATACGTAACATAATACCGCAAAATGTAGAATGGTCATGCCAAAAAAAGATGAAGGTGGAGAAGGGAGCATCCATTCTATAGCCAGTTTTTATATGTGATTTGCTTTCAAAGTTTGGACATAATCGTGTCCTAATTGACATGGAAGACTGCAAGCTCAATGTCAGTAACGCTAAAAATGAAAGTGAAGTCATTGAAGATGAATAAACATGGTCATAATGAATTGACATTTCATGTGCACACTCAAAATAGGTAAAATGCACGATTGAAATTTCATGTACACACTCGGACAACTGAAATTACTTGAAAGTCACCAGGAAGCATATCTTCGCCATTCACAAATGAATCTGCACATAAGACTAAACTTGAAAGAAAAATAATAAAAGTGCAATTTATCGCTTCAGTCAAATTTAAATACCTTCTTTAATTTGTAACCAAGGATTAACTGGTGCCTAGCAAGGGCGTCAAGATAACACCACGAATGAAATTACATATACATGGAGAAAGAAAACAATTTACAGCTACCACCATGCTATGTCTATTGAGCTGCCAGGTGAAAAGATTGTTGAAATTAAAGTAACTTTCTGCGATATTGTTGGCACGGGTTGATTCCTACTTTTCCTGCTGTGGTGTCAAGGTCACATAAAGGATGAGCGTACAAGCGAGTGTTTGGAAGGCTGAACGTCGTAATGGAACTCCGTTGGATGCTAATTGCAATCCAGCACACGTAAGCAATCAATGAGGAAAGGGCAGAGTATTCAGAATTCTATGCCTGTATTGATCGGAGCTCCCAGGCCCCTTCTCCATCAATCAGTCGAAGCTCCATTGCGTGATATGGGATTAAAGCCGGTCGCTACAACACCAAATAGAAAATCGTGCCAATGAGCAATTAGAGAATTACGACTCACAGAGATTGACCGTTTCAGAATTTATATGAAATGAAAGGACCATCCGTCTACTTAACCCTTATGACCCGCGCAACCATTTGTGGTTGCTGCCTGCCTTCGGGCAGCATTCTCGGGCATCAAAAAATTATTATTTCAATTTAGAAAAAGATGTAAAATAGATCATCTCTGAATAGGTGTATTAAAAATTGAATTTACTATTGTGTAACTATCGAAATGGAATAGTTTGATATTGACTTGAAAAATATTACTAAATGTTTTTCCAGATTTGACCACAAAGAAAGTTTCTTTTCATGATGCATAACCTAATCTTTTTTATGGAACCTTATAAAAATTTGCAAAACACATAGCACATCTAAGTTGTCTAAGACCCCAATACATCCAAGACTTCAGAGAAGCTACAAATACAAATAAAATACTCACAAATCCACGAAAACATACCTGTGAGATCGTGACAACTGATATGCCGAGAGCCTGAGCTTTCTTGTACAAGCTTTCTTCGACATCCACACTTGTGGCACTGCCAAAAAAACAAAAAATAAACTGGACCATATAAGATGCCGTTCAAGGCCATAAAACGGCACGTTCACTACAAGACGTATCCAGTCAATGACAAGTGGAGTATATTCATTCTAGAGGCAAGTAGAGTTGTCTAGCTATGATGTCTCTGCCTTGGTCTTCGAAGAGAAAGACTGCACAACCAAAGAGGAGAAGTATCCCCAGCGGAATTCAACTATCATTACCCAATTGCTGTGAAGATTGCATCAAGTACATCCAGAAAAATAAGGAGAAAAATGTGGTAGACTTTACTTTGTGCACTCGTCGAGAATTCCAAACTTGGGATGATGGAAGAATAGTCGTGCCTGTTGACACAGAATTCACAAATAAGCAAAGAATCAACAGTAGTTAATGTTTAGTGTTGAATACGACAGTGACAATCCATCATTCTCAAACATATTTCTTTAGTTACATAGATATGCACCATTTCTGGATTTCACATATCTACATCTCTCCACGGTCACATTTCAATTCTCAGTCTGACTCGCAATACTCAGTTCCTGAACTTACCATTCCAAGTCTTTGCTGCTCTCCAAGAGAGAGCATGTCCTCCCAGTTGGCACTAGCATCCCATCCCCCTTCACGATCCAGCAGGTAAACCAACCTCACATCCTCCAAGATTGTGCGTAATCGCCTGTCTAGAATTCCCGTCTCTGATGAAACATAGAAAGTAATTCAGTCAAATCTGTCAGAAAAAAAAGTAGTCGAACATGGCTGCAGCAGCACAACTTAGGATGCTAATCGAAGGCAATCTTGATTTCACAAAGCCTGGTCTCCTCTAGCTTACCTTGCTGAGATTCGAATTGGGCTTTCAATTCAAATTGGGCTTTCAGTTCAGCATCTGCTAATGTCAGAGGGTAAATAATTTGGTCCCGAAGGGTTCCAAGTGCAGTGTATGGACGTTGAGGAACGTAAAAAATGTCCCGGCTAAGCCCTGTATTATATGTTTGGGAAACTGTAATGTTGCTTCCCAGAAGAAGTTGGCCAGGCTTCGCAATGTGCCCACTCCCTGCTGGCCACAAACCTCCTAAAACCCGGAAAAGGGACGACTTGCCACTGCCATTGGGACCTGCCATTCACAAGAAAGAGTTTACAAGCGAAGCATACGTTGAAAACATTGGACACCCGGAACTACTAAACTCGATGCACTACCAAACTGCATCTGCGATAGTGCAAAAGCCTCCAGTGAGGCGCGCGTTATTAACTTGCTGGCGACTATATTTAGTGCTGAGAACTTGTACACAAGGCTGCAGCTCTGCTCACCTGTAACAAGCAAGCTCTTGCCAGCAGGAACCCTCATTGTCAATTTACTGGCCAACAATTTCTGTCCAGGTGTCACGATGTCGACATCCTCAAACACGATATCTTCATTAACTTCAGGATGCAGTGAGTTAAACGATGATCGCCCTTGTTCAATCGACAATAGTGGATTTGGTTTAGATTGAGCAGCTCTCTTACCTGCAAGGTATGATCATATTATTAAGATTAGACAAAAAATAATGAAGAATGGTTTAGCAGCCTATCAAAAGCATGATTCTAGAAGAGCAAACCGCATATATCATAGTCAGCACAAGATTCAGTTATATTGTACCTCACTCAACATGAATAATCAAAGGAATTTCAATTTGTAAAGTCTACACTGTAAATCCAAATTGTTACAAATGCATGGATGCGGTCATACCGTCACAACGGACTTGTATTTAACAATGTGACGAGCTACCCTGACTTATCCACAAACTTAAACATTTTTACGGGGTCGGGTATAATGTACAGAAATCCTCACTCACCATTTTGAGCAGCTATCAGCAATTCATTTAACTCAGAAACCCGGGTTATGCCTCCCGACAGTTCCAAAAACTTGCGATACAGTTCTAGAATATCCCCAAAAGCAAGGAAGCTTTGAGAGACCACAGATGCCAGAAATCGAAGGTCATGTGCCAGCTCTCCTGTATAATAATTACCGCATTTGAATTAGGCTAAGATACAATTCACTTTGCATGTATACAGCAATTAAAAGATGTTAGAAGAATCCAAAGATACAAGAACTAGGCATATGGAATGAGTTCACAAAACTATCACATGCAATGAGAAGGAAAACACTTTCAACTTTGTGGCTACCGTATTCTTGTGTAAGAGCATCTAAAACAATAGAAAATTCAAAATCTGATATGAACTGAAGATTCCAACTTTCCATGGCGAAGTATAGAATGCACCTACGGCAAATAGGAAATGAAAAGTTCTGAAAGGGTTACTTGCCTTGAACAGATGTGAGCGCACGATTGCCTTTGTGCTCCATAGCATACATTAAACTCAGACCCCATGTCACATTGTGCGGCAATTGTTTTGTGATGAAGTCGTCTGCAATACCAAACAACCACCTCATCCGAAGTAGTTCTTGAGAATGTGCAAGCAAGGCCTTAAAGCGTCCAGCCGTTACCTACAAAACAAGCACATGCTCAAATCTCCAAGTCATCCACTGCAGCAGTAGCTGAGCGAACGTAAAGCAACAATTATTTATGAGAGAAACACATAGTCCAAATCTATTGGTCCGCAAATATAGCACAGATCAGGCATGCATACTCAAAAACGCTACGCTGCATCAATGCAAAACACTGGTAAGTTTGAGGCCCTTCATAACTTACAGCTTGCTCACGTGATCCACCCCCAAAGAAAGCGACAGACTCGGCGTGAGTTCTTAGTCTAGAGTGAATATATCTGCGAGTGACAAATAACTCAAGGTCGTCATGAAACTTGCGGTTTCATGGATCACCAGATAATTTCTTAAATCACACATAGGATCGAAAACTTCACCGATTCAGAAGCACTGATAGAAGAAAATGAACACAAATAATGACAAGAACTTCTCGATCCAATCTCCAAGTTATTATTTACAACCATCACGCTCACAAATTGCTCTGAGTGTTGCCGATCTAAGATGATAAAATTATCTGCTTCATGAGTCCTGCAACAAGTCACTTTGCAGTGCAAATACCTAAGATAATAAAATAATAAAAGGAAAACCATGCATAGGAGTCAGTCCAACGCCAACTTTCGTTGTTATGACGAATGAGGAAACTAACCGGAAGGAGCCGTCCAACTGCTGTTCTTTGCTTGTCAAAGCACCAAAGTCTGGTGTAATAGCTCGCAAAAATCCAAGTCCTAACAACATGTAAGCATATAGAAATCCAACTCCTCTAATGCCGGTCAGCACCTTCATTCTGTACGTGAACCTGTGCCACATCCAGTGCATATCACCTTTCAACTTCCTAAAGATCAAGAGATTTTAAATAAGATTCTCTGTTGAGAGAAAATATGATCAGATAAAACTCTTATTAGTAGCAAAGAAAAAATAGTCCCCGAGAAATCAAAAATGAAAATGATAATCCATTCTTGAAACCTACCAGAGTATATCGACAAAAGGTTTGATCATTCCCGTCACCAAGCCTGATAAATCCCCACTTAACTTCTCTACATCTTGCGTTATCCTCTGGTCCGCGTCATTGTTTCCACTTTTCGTCAGATGTACAGCCTACAATCAATCAAGGCATTGAAGAGATAAAAAAATTAGGCAAACATGTGCTTAGCTACTAAAATAATGAAGGCAAACTAATAGGAACGCAGAAAACTAATAGACGTATTTTGCATAGATGTTAAATATAGAATCAGCAACCTCCTATTCACATTGAATAATCAGCCAATATTAAGTAATCATTGTCTATTTTAAATGATTAAGTAAGTCAATATTTAAGTGATCTCTTTAAGGATTAAACAAGCACTGACACTGACAAAGGAAACTTGAAAATCGGAACATAAAAAAAGGTAAAATCCACTCACCTTATAAAATCCATAATTCTGGAAGTAGAGAGCGGAGAGATGTGTAGTCAAACGATGCCTCCAGCCTAATGCCAATGTTGCTGTCATATGCCTATAAACCAAATTTAAAGGTCAGAACATATTACAATCTTCCGGAAAGTGCTATCTGGTTCAGATTTTAAGTGGGTAAAACGAAATTCGGGACTAAAATCGATCAACTTGGACTGAACATTTAAGCATTGTTGACTACGTTTTATAAACTTAGAAAGTCCATCATTTAAGAATGAATCAATGAATAGAAAACGATAAAATGACCAGCAAAGATGAAAAAGGTAGACCTCAGGGATGGAGCTAGAAACGAAGAGACACCACTCTGGAGTATGCTGACTCCCACAAGGCGAACAAAAGCAGCTTTATCTTGTCGCAACACGTGTTTCACACTTGTGCCTGTAGCAACATCGACAGAATTAGCATAGTTAGAACTAGAAATCAGTTCCAATCTTGAAATTCTATCTAGAAGGCACTGAAATCACAGCTAAGAATGCTTTTCTCGAGATAAAAGTATTAAAAACAGATACACAAAGCTGCTTTTGTACTTTCCACTACCAGATCACGCGTTTTTGTGCTTCTGATGATTAAATCAGATCTGCGCATCTTTCGATTCTCTCCTATCCAATATTGATTGAAATATAAATATGAATCTTAACAGAAATCACAAGGTGACAGCAAAGTGTTTCTCAAGCTCGGTTAAGTCGTAGTTGTCATCAGAAACTTGTGAAACACATGTACACAGAGACTGACATTGGAACAATAAAGATATCGCTAATCCAAAGAGAATTGCGTGATAGGGAAGATACCATTCAGATCAGCAATTCGATCAGAGAGACACGTTCGGCCAAGCACAAGCAGGGCTACTGCTAACAACTCGCCTCCCTGTTGATCAGATAAAGTTGGGACCTGTCCAAAACAACATGCAAATATATGTCAATGAGCATGGACATAAGTTAAGTTGTTGGATCAGAGTAACCACTCTCTTAGAGACTTCGATCCCAGCGTATACAAAGTTACAACTCAAAAAAAATAAACGTCAGAATGTTTTTCATAACCAGAACCACCTAAAGGAGTATGCTCAAATGACAATACCGTCCAATATTACTCTACAAATCATAGAGCACAAAATAGTATGGTATACCTAAAGAGACCCTCGTATTAGACACTAATTCGCCATATAATAACTGTCACAAGATCTCTAGATCAAGTCTACTACAAGTAAATCTACTTGTAAAGTCTCAATGTATGATTTTACACTTCTCTATATATCAAACAGAACAAATATAAAATGCACAATACCAGATACAAAAAAATATATTCTAAGAAACGAAATTTCCTGTCGGGACAAAATTCAAGCAAATCATAAAATTGTTGATGGGTCAAACCAAAATCTTGAAAAGAGACGAAATCCTGGCAGGCATGCTGCGCGGCTGAATCTGCAGTCCAGAAATAGCTGGGACTACTTCAAGGGGGTCTCGAGGGGGAGACTTTGCCAAAACAGCACCAACATAGGAGTCAACAGCTGTTGAATCTTCACCTGAACCAACCTGATACGATAGAATCACATGTTTCAGCTTATCTAAATGTCCTATCGACCCTCTAATCGTACAAAAAACTTTAGCATGCGCTGCGATGGAGAGAAATCAGACCTTCAGTTTAATGTCTACCATACTCTATTATATCAATGATGGATAACGTTTGAAAAGATTTATACATGTTGATCAATAAGCATGCTTTCATACCTGCCCAATATTTGCGAAAAATTGTTTCTTAACAGTCAGTGCATCACTTTGGCGATCCGTATGAACGTCACCATTCTCGCGTTGTTCATCGTCGTGAAGCGCTGGACGTGGTTGAGAGACCGAATCCCTGTGCACAACAAACCATTTGGACCATGAAGTTTTCACCTGCAGTCTCCCAAGCTTTACTAATAAGTTGTTCAAAGACTTCTCTGTATGACCACAAGAACATTTGACACCAAGTACTCTTCTCTTATCGGATCTCAGTGCAGATTACAAAGATTCTTATCATTTGGCGCGCTTCAAGAACTAACTTACGTCTTGTAATGCACAGTCCAGCCTCCCTCTCCATCAAGCGAAAGAACAGTATCGTGGAAGGCTACCAGAGCTGGCCGATGAGAGATAGTCACACATGACGTTCCCATAGCTCGTACTTGGGCACAAAACCTTTCTTCCATGTCTGTAGTCACTGCACTGGTGCATTCGTCTAATATTGCAAACAAAGGCCGATGGTAAAACAGACGAGCCATTCCCAGACGCTGCTGCTCCCCAAGCGAGAGCTCATCCCCCCAAATCACTTCTTGAGATTGCGGATATCGATCGAGCAAGTAATCCAAGTCAACCTAAATCCAAACCAAGTAATCCAAGTCACATAAAATGTTGAAAGATCACTCCCATCTGAATTGTGGATTGAATATAGCTTAGAACCATAAAATTTCCCACTTCACCTCAAAAGATATCCCACTTCATAAGCTTCCAGCATGATATCCAGTCAAGGCACTAATATTTTGTTGCATATTTTATCAACAAAAATAAATAAATAATTCCTAATAATCATGGCATCTTTACGTCAGAGTCAAAACCACGAAATCAAATGCAAGAAGTAAAAAGTAGAAATCAGTCAAAAGTAACATACTTACATTTCTCAATAACTCCCGCATACCCTCAGCAGTGAGAGGTTGTGTTTCTTCTGCTGAAGTTAAGGGGTAAATGAGCTGGTCGCGCAGGGTCCCTACTGATGTGTACGGACGTTGTGGCACATAAAAGATCTCATGACTCAGCGCTGAGCCCATACCTGGTTTAGCAATGCGTCCTTCCACTAAGGGCCAAAGCCCACCCAAAACTCTGAAGAGACTGCTCTTGCCACTTCCATTTGGACCTGTAGGTCGGTCTTAGTAACTGTAAACATCAAGCCCTACAATTGACCTTACAAGAACACTGCACCTTCAAAATCGGAAAGGTAAACTTTGGAGAATGAGCGTGTTGAAAACTGACACACTAGCGTAGAATACACAACCCCAGGTAAATTCTGCTATGACGTTGCAAGGTCTTTAGGTCCCAAGTCCCAACACAAGTATGTTGGTATGTAAGCGGAATATTAAATTTCCGGACAGATAAAGCATTTCTATGAGTTTCAAATGTGGCCTTACCAGTGATGAGCAAATTGGAACCTGGTTCGACTTTCAACGTAAGGTTCTCAACAAGTGTGGTACCCGTTGGTGTAACCACCTGCCAAATAATTGTCAGAACTGTGAGAAAGAATACAACATTAGGTATATAACCTCCTACCACCTGCAACTGCTTGACATCTGACAAACCTCCAAATCCAGCAACCTGAATATTAAACAGTACCAGAGCAGTTGAATACAGTTGATCACTGCTAAAATGACTCAAAATAGTAAAGATTTTAGGTCGACGTTCCGGCACCTACCTTAACCCCCTCGAATTCAATATGTTGGGCCTCAACAAAGTAACTGCCACTTTCTTTCTTCTGAATACTTTCACTACCACCTGCAATTCGAAGTTCTCTTGAAACTGCCATGAGCTCATAAATGCGATCAGCATAGCCACTGCAGAGAGCAATACCCAGAATCAACCCGTTAGTACTTCGCGTTCCTCTCAGTGCCTACATAAATAAGCACTCGGATATATTTTCCAATAATACAAGACATTCATGAGAGTCTCCTAAGCACCTGGCTAAAATCAGCACAAAACAAAATTTGTTTCCGTCATAATCTCAGCATCCCAAACCAGACCTGAGTCGACCAAGCTTGCGAGTATTTGAGGCCAGGGTTCCCATAGCTTGAAATAGAGACATTATAACACTAGTATGGTAGCGCATCAAACTCAGCATTTGAGCTCGGCCAAGAGTAGATCCATCCGGTCTTAAACTCCCCGAAAAGAAGGGCTCAATGATCAAGACAAGACCAAATGTAGACCCCAGGTATTTGAGAACAAAGTCCTGAATCATGCCAAACCACCACTGGGTATGTAGAACGTTGCTCAAGTGCTTAACCAAGGTCCTGCCATTCACATAGATGTGTTAGTCAAATGATTAGCAGACATCTCGTGTCCTTCTCAAATCTCACCATGCTTTGGCGGCAGAACTTTCTGATGAAAATGAAAATTTCTATTAGAACGCAAGCATCAAGAAGATTCCCAACATATTTCCATAATTATTATTTCATTACAGTTGACACCAAGCCAAATGTTCGAAGTGACCAACATAAGCTCATCAATTCTAGGAAGGGAGCAACCTGAATTTTTGTGTGATGATAGAGGCTTCTCTGTCTTGACCTCCATAAAATGCAATACTCTCAGAGTGAGTACGTAAGCGCGAATGCAGTTGACGATAATCGCCCTCCAACTGCTGTTCTGTCGACATTAGCTTTCCAAATGGAGGAGATAAAGCCTGAATGGTAACTCCTGCTCCAATAACATAACCCTGCAAAGAGATTGCATACAACTTTGTTCAGAAAGAGGAACTCTTTAAACTAATTAAAACATATGCATAAAATCCACAAGTTTTCGGTATAGATTAGACAGCAGGTTCTCTCCCAAAAGCCAGATTCATAAAGATGTAGAAAAAGCGTCAAGGCAGTCGCCTTGAATGAAGTACCAGATAAAATAAAATGTCGTCTCATTCAAAATAAATTTGCAGCAACAATAAGCTAACAGGTGTTGATAGCTGGTACTGGGAAGGTGCAGGACCAGAAAATGAGCGAAGTCAGGGCTTAGAACGTTACCAGGACACCAAAAGCATACTTGGGACTTGCATAAGAGCACAGACGCCACGTATATAAGAGACCATCGAAAATAGCCGCTAGATTCTCTTGCACAAGCTCACTCATTTCTATAGAAAATCTTGGAACATCACTGGCAATGCGCTGTTCAACACTGCTGATACGGTGATCGGTATGTGACATTTTATAATAAGTCATGTTCTGTCAAAAAGTAGAAGCACGTCAATCTTTGAAACACCAATATAAAGAAATTGTTCAATTCGAATCTGACCAATACAGTGTACATCTCTCATGGAGTTTTCAAGCTGCTACTCATTGTGAGGTCTTCACTCATCAAATTCCGACGTGCATATGCAGTGGTTACCTGAAAGTAGTCCGAATGGATGCGATTTGTAAGTATCTTACGAAATCGTAAACTTAGAGCTCCGGTGAGGTACTTTGTAGTAGAAAGAAATACAGACTGAAGAAAGCAGAGAATCAAGTTCTCCGTTATCAATTTCATAAAAAGAGGAGCCCGTGTTAAAAAGGCAGCACGGAACAACGAACCCTGAATTCTTGCAAGTCTGTTGCTTAATGCTGTTTTGAGCACCTGCATCAAATCCAAATTTGAATTAGAAACAACTTCCACACATGAATCGACAAGTAGCAACTTTTACGCTAAATAAAAGCTGGTACTAACCGAGATGGTCGCCAAGGCTATAAATTCGTTCAATCCCCCCTTGCCAATGTGTTGCAGTAACATTGCAGCCAACACCTTGACATTTTTTATTCCTCCTCGTCTTTGCTTTTTCTTTGAGATCAAGTCCTTCGCTCGATCTGCATCAAGTTCGATCGCTCGATCTGCATCGGACAATTTTTCTGTCCCATTTCTATTTTCTGCCAAAGATGAATCACCATGAGGTCTTCTTTGACCGGTTCGGAAATATGCCAAACCACCTCCAGCCACCAACACAGCGGCAGCCACCACCAAAGCTTTCCTGAGGCAGAGAAATCCCTGCACTGGTCAGTCACGCCCCTGTTTCAAGTGTTATGCACAACGCGACTCTCAATAAGGTTAACCAATATTGGTATGCTTTCCATCTGAGGTAGTGCGAAGTTACCTCCTCGGAAATGTTGAAGGTCGTTGCATAACCCGGGAAAGCTGTGGCGCCACCATGCTGAAGGCCAGACCTGCCTGCAAACAATCGACGTCTGAAATGAATTTCATATAAGCAATAACCGTCAAATGAAAAAGAACAGAAGAGAAATGCAATCCAAAGAGACACAAAGTCATCAGCAATACAAAGAGCCAAAAACTCTAGTTCTATTTTATATATTCTTCACGTTCTCCAAGGTGATCCTTAAACCCTTAAGTCTGAGTAACTTTCCGTGAATCAACTCACACTTCTGCTTAGACTTGAACTGGTTGATTGAGCGAAAACCGGATTAAAAGACTACTGAGCTTGGTTGAGCCAATCAGGTAACAGTGTTGAGCAACCGGTCGCAACTATAACAGCTCACAAACTATTCTCATGTTGAGCACAAATGATACGGTACTGAGTATCGCACATGCTAAAAAAGAAGACTGAAAGAAAAATTCTCCTCCTCTAGACTTGCCCAACAGCGTGAAGGTCAATAGTGACGTCTGAGCATTGAGTGCTTTCTGAAGATTTTGTACAGTGTTGCTTGTAAGTGGTTGAGTGGCCAAGAAAGAAGCTAAATTTTACTAACAAAGCAAAGAAGATCCGTCTTTTATTTGGAGCAATAATGCTGCTCCAGACTCTGTTTTAGCAGGAGAAAAGGAGGTGCGATTCGACGCCCTGTCCCGAGAGCCATTCCTCTCTATCCACAAGACAACTCATTCACTTCTCAACCAATTCAAGAAATATTGTAGCTCTGGGAAGTGACGAAATTGACCTGGTAGAGACACTAGACGTGAAGCATTAATTATTTCAAATCCCTTTGCCGCTTCCGTAATATCAGTGAAGGAAGCCAAATGGACAACACCGTCTCCTTAAGTTCTGCGGGCAGCAAAAGTGACGAGTATACACCATCTCCTTTGCCGCATCATGATGAGAAAAGAGTACATCTCGCACACCTGCAGCACAAGAACAAAGAGGGAACAAAACTGAGTCTCAAACATAACCAGCAATGTGAACAGGCACAACTTTCAGAAGCTGTGAAGCGTACAGATAGGAGCTAAACTGATATTGAGACCGAACTGCAAACCAAGGACCAGTTGTAAGCAAATGGACATCATCCTGGTGATTTTTTATATTTTTATATATCCTAACCCCGGAGTATCTTCGCAATCGACGATCACCAGAAAAAAAGAAATAAAATCTCGCATACACTTCACAGCAAGCACGATCTCCCTATATTGGAAGCAACGTCTCGAAAATTCAACAAATGTCCTTCAAAAAATAGCCAACAGCGGCACCAATTCCAACGAAGACCGCAGAAATCAAATAAGCCAAAACTACCGTACAATTCCGAGACATGTTGATCTAAAGAATACAAACGAAAAGAAGAGATTCATTATTAAGTACCGCTTCTTCTTCTTCCAGCACTTTAACCTAGAACCAAACCACAGCGAATGAAGCTCAAAATCCAAGCCAAAGCGCATCATGTCATAAGCTCCTACCACAAAGGAATCATGAAAGCCCTATGAACGTCACCTACCTAAAAACACACACCAATTCGCCAACCTAAACAAACTAACAAACAAACATCTAAACAGGAACGGAAATTCCCGTAAAAACCTACCACAGCGTCATGAGAATTGTCGTGGTCGTGGTTAGGCAACGGAGCGATCGACGACCGCGGATTCTCTCCGTCAATAATGATACAAATTGCGCGCTGGTGCGAGCGTGCGGATGCACACCGTACCTTTCACATACCAAGAACCAAAAGCGTGAAGCATGCGATGGGGAAGCGTAACGTGGGGACGAGTGAGGGCGACTCGTGCTGCTCGCGACGACGCCGGAGCAATGGTCAGAAATCAATCAGCAATTCCATAAGCAGAGAGTTAAGGCGGGGAAGCTCAGTTGCGTGCAGAGCTTGATTGCAGGGAAAGGACGTTGGCAGCGGTGGTGTCAGAATAGCCCGAAGTCTCGACATTGGATAGGTGGGAAAAGGGTCCTGCAAGTAGAGAGGCTTTTCTAAGTAAGCTTAACCCCTAAATGCCCGAGGCATCCAAATATGGTGTTTGCAAAACTTTGAAGTTAAATAAAACCTAACCAAGTTTCTATTTTTAGTAATTTACATTTTTGGAAAGTTATCCTTGAAGTCTAATTTTAGCATCAAAAACACGATCTTGAAAATAAATGATAGTGATTTTTCTATTCAAGATTTTGTGCAAGGGTACCAAGGCAAAAATCATACACATGCAAAAATTTGAGAGGGTGTTGATCACAATCATGAATTGAGATCTAGATTCTAATATCTTACCTAATAATCTAGAGTATTTCAACATGTAGTTTGAGCATGAGATCTAGCCATGTAGTTTCTAGGTACCGAAAGAAATTCATGAAGTTTTGAAGTGGGTTTTCGACCAAACTAATCTTCCCAATTTAATAATTGTACATGAAGCAAGGCAACCTTTAACCCTTTACGTACTAAGAATTCACTATTTTAAGTAGTGGACTTTAATTGAATGTTTTGTAGAAAGCATAATCTAAATGGAAAATTTTATTATATAATTATCTTGAATGAAGAACATTGCATTCATTGGTTTAAATAAATAATTATTTAAATAAATAAAAATCCCCATATAGAGTCTCTAAAGTTGCTGAAAAAAACATGAGACCCAATTTGGGCTTCTTAGACACTAAAGGGTTAAAAGTACCCATTGCAATCTTGACTTCCCGTAGTGTTGAAAGCACTTGAAAATGAGCCTCAAATACACTAGATCTTAGAATAAAAATCACATTCAAAATTCATTTAAAAAAATTATAGAGTAGATTTTAAGAAGCCATAAATTAATTGGAATTATACATATTAGGCCCTTTAACCTCATATTCTTTTGGTCACCAACTTTTTAGATTTGACATGCAAAAAGAGAGCTAAAAGATTTTCATAGTTTTAACATTCTTATGGTCAAACATTATAATCTTTCACTCCATAAGTGATATTGTTGTGTTTTCTTTTCCTATAAGATCTCTAACATGTCTAGTTTGAATTTGTACAGTTATAAGTCCAAAACAATTGATACAACTTATCAAAATGTTGGCATTTAGTTCAATTTAAAGCAAATTCTAAGAAGCTCAAAATAGGCCTTGGGCATTTAGGGCTTCACCAACTACCAAATTTGAACAAATATTAGTGTGCCCTATATTGTTGCCATAGTCAAAACAAAAGTAAAAGTAATTTTCTAATTTTTTTGTTCATAAATAAAAACTTCAAAATTCAATAACTTTCTCACCGTAGACTCAAACACCATAAAACAAAGCCCGTGCAGCCCTCTTTGTCGAGAGCTTTCTGACGGTACCAAGAACACAAGTGAGGGATACACGATCCAGAAGATCTCAACATAACAAACAAAACAAAACAAACAAAATAAACAGCCAAATTTAAGGTATGGATTTTAGTTTAGCTAAAGCAATGATTTTCTTTTTTTTGCTTGTAGCTCAAACTCCTCAAGCAGATCAACAAAACCATGTATTTGTGCTCATTTATCCATCAATTATAAGCTTTTCATCTGTAAAATTATTTGGACTCAATGAAAAACTCATCCAAAAAATGGCAAACCTATAAAAAAAATTTAAGGTGTTTTCAATGATTTCATCCATTCTTTTTTCTTTGTTATTTTAGTGTGAAGGTTGCCAATTCAAAAATTAAGTAAGATACTAACAAAAAATTGCCAATAAAAAACCTATCCTAACTACAAGCATGTAGGACTTTATGGAAGAAAATGAAATTATTTAACCCATATAGGACCAAAGCTTTTTTTCACCAAAAAACACTGAAAACTACCATATCTATTGCAAAGCATAAAAAATTTGAGAATTATTTTATTTTCACATCTAACCAAAGGATCTTATACCCAACTAGTATGAGAATGTGTGGAATAAATTTCAGAAATTTTGATTACATAGATTGTAAGATATTTGCATTTAAGTTGAAGAAAACAATTTCTTTTACACATTGCAGGACTAGATTTTTTTGACTTTGAACCTTGTTAACTTAAATTTTTTGCACTATAGAGTTTAAGGTTTAAATATTTAAGGTGGAAAATTGAGTTGAAAGTCTACTAAAAAAAATTATTTCAAAGAAATTTAATTTTCATTCTTAAAAAAATTGTTGAATAGAAATAGGTACAAGGTAGAAGGAAAATCCAAATTATTAATATCTTTGAGTTGGAATTAAAAGGCGCTCATCCTAATGGTGAGACTATTCTAGCAAGAAAACTAAAACATTTGGAACTTTTTATTTTCTTAAATTGTAAAAATTACATTCACAAATGAATCCTACAAGTTATTTTTTCAAGAAGATGCTTAGATTGCCCAAAAAATAAGATTGTCCATAACTTTCACATCTTTTATCCAATTGAAATGAACCAAATCTTCCCATCTAAACAAAAATATAATCTACAAGAAAAAAAATTCAAAATTCAAAAATTATAATATTTGAATTTTTTTTGTTGTCCAATTTCTATTGTTTTGAGTTATTTGGATATAACTTTTGTTCCCAAGCACCAATTGAAAAAAAACTATATTTCCACAAAGGTAATCAATTTTTCTACCTTCAAAAAATGTTTCACAAAATCATAACAAACATTAAGACCATAGGTACTTGCCCAAAATCTAGTTTGTCCCTCGAAAGGACAATGGTCATTTAGGAATTAATTTGATTTTATAAAAAATTTGTTGAAAAACTATTCTATAGTTACCAAAGCAACAAAACAATAGAGTTAACCCTTAAACGCCAAGGTGGATGTTTTGCGTCTAATGGATGACAGAGGATCTCTCTATGTAGGACAAAAACGCAACTATTCATCCTTGGAATTTTGCAAGAAAAGAGAAGGTCTGTAGTAGTTGCTATAGTAGTTTGTCTTGCGATAAGTGCTTTTACAACTTTTTAAGCCAATGTTTCACATGGTCATAAAAACTGATGATTTTTAAAGTCACTATGTCATTCTTTAAGGGTTAATCATAAATGAAACTATCCAATTTGTGTAAGGGGTGTCAGACAAAGGTTTAACTAAGAATAAGGTAGAATTGCCCATTACCACGCAAATTTGTGAACTAGGTCCTTTGGAGAAGCTATTTGTCAATTCCCATATTTTTCAAAGATTGAAGAGTTTGACATTCCAATAGAAAGTGTCTTCAATGACATTCCAATAGAAAGTAAATTTTTTGTGATTTTTCAAAGTGAAACTGTTAAATTGTGAGGAGACCTTTATTGAAGCATGAGCAAACCCTTGTTAAAGCGTGGGCTACCATGTCTGCTCCCCAAGTGCATTGCCATCATGACAATGGGTTATAAAGATAGTGGTAATAGATGGGCCATTGATAGAATTGGGAGGATCCTGTAAGTGGCAGAATTGGGTGGATGGTGGTATTAGGTAATTCTACTTTAGTGCAAAAGAAACACAACACCAAATTCCATCACACCCAATTTGAGCGTGTCAAGGACTTTTGTTTCGTGTTTTTCTGAAACTCACACTCCTAGTCCTTCATTGCACACACTCTACGATCAACTCTAACATTACACAAATAATTAATAGCCAAAATTGATAGCTTCAACAGCATTTTTGCAGCCATGTCATTAAAAAAGAAAAACATATGAAAAGAAAACCTTGCGCCACTCTAATCCAGAATGTGACCTAAAGTCCATGTAAGTCAGTTCAGTAAGTGGTTGCGCAGAGTGATGCAATAGGTGATGCAGGAAGTGACGACTGGTTGCAGCTTTGTCTGCATATCACCTGAGGCACGCATGCCTCTTCGCACCCAGATTTGCGTACCTAAGTTAGGTACCTTGGAGAAACTATCTGTCAACTCATGTATTATTTTCCAGAGATTGAGAAGTTTCAGAGAAACCATTTGCAAGTAGAATCAAGACATTATGACAAGAAATGAATTTTCTGTCATTTTTCAAAGTTTGTTGGGACTAAATTTGTTAAAGTGTCGGTGGCAGAGCCTTTTTTATGGCTTTTGGGTGCCAAATTGCACCAGAAAAAAACAATGTGGCTAGAAAATGGCAAAGAATCATGTAGTTTTTTGCTAGAAAAAACTTTGAATAAAAAAAACTTGGATGAAAATGTGAATGAAAATAGAATTAGAGACATGTAATTTGTATGAATGTGATACTTTCTGTCCGATATGTGGATGAATGCTGAAATGTAGAGCACCACCATAACATTTTATATAGCCACTCTAGCACTTCATAAAAAATGGAAAAAAAAGGCCTTGGTGGGTAGACTCATACTAAATGGCCACGCTTTGACATATCCTCAATCTCCCCAAATGCATTTGTCATGATGCTAAAGGGTCGCAGAGAATAATGTACATTGCTACAATTGTTCCTCAAGAATTGGCTTAAGGTATGTTCACACTTGGTGTTAGAGGCGTTGTTTGGAATGTGAATCTGATCCAAAATAGATCTAAATTCGAACCTAAGACCTTCAGTAAGAACACTTTTAACACCAAGTGCGAACGTACCTTTACTTAGCCATTCATTAACATACTATCTCAATGCAAGCAAGTTCGAAAAATTTGATGATTGCCTTGAGATCTCAACAGACACACACAAGAAAAAAAAAATTGCAACTCTATTATTCACCTTTGTTACTTTTGTGTTTATACTTAATGCTACTATACACATAACTAAAGCCTCTTGTCAAAACTAAGTATTATCAATCTACACTTGCTTCCTCTACGTCAATCACAACTTGCCATAGCGGCGAAACCTGCTTCCATCGAGCTTATATATGCATAAACACTGGGTACACAGTTTACCAATGCACAGTTTAGCAACACACAATGCATATATTGTGAATACCCTAAAAAAAACATACATGAATCCATAAAGCAACAGCAACAGCAACAGAATCCATACAGCAACAGCGCACAATGCTGTAGAAAGGAAGAATCCGATGAAAAACAAGATTCTCAAAACATAATCGAGACACAGTAGACGTTGGTAGTAGAAGTAGCTGAAAACAACAGATGCATTCCTTCAGCATCCCAAGCTCGTGTATAATCTACCGATACTCCGCCATGGTACATGCTTCAAAACTACTACTGTGCCTGTGCCTCCTGCTCTTGAGATTTCTCTGCGACCGCCTCTGCAGTCGCCCCTGCAGTCGCCTCTTCCGGCTCTTCTAGTTGCAGAAACCTGAATACAGCTAAGTGTTCGTCTCCTGCACACCACATGCGAAGTTTGTTAACGTACTACTCATGGGGGATCATTTCATAAAAGGGATTTTAGTACAGTTGGACAATCGCAAGAATGTTTTAATAATAACGTAGAGAGAATCTTGCTCATGATTCATGAAGTCTGCTTGTATAACAGTGATTTTATGGAGGTCTCCGTATGTATCATGGGGAGGTTTTGTACGATGTTGCCTACAAGAGCATGAAACAATGTGATTTTTACTGAAAACCCGTTTCATCCACTGACCATCCAATTCTCCATTGAATTTTAAACTAGCAATCAACTCGCATTTTGACATCAAACGAATTGATCTACTTGTTCCAAGCTATGGGAAGCAACTCAGGAGAATGGGTGAGTCACACGCTGGCTCTATTTTCACTTGAATGTTTCGATGAACAAACGTAAGAAATGCACGCATTACTTGATTCCCTCTCTATGAGACAAAGTTCAGCAATGCACCAAAAGTGATCAAGCTTCCAACGGGCACAGTGGTGATAGCTCCAGGTCGGATCCTCTTGTCATTGATAAATGTGCCGTTGGTGCTGTCAAGATCAGTTACTAAGAGTTGCCCATTCTTCTTCTCCAACCGCGCATGTACGCCCGAAACTGAGAAAACAATCACAGGTTTAGGAATTCAAATAGAATGAAAATCAGATGGACTGGTATCGCACAGGTCTCAACAACATCAGAGAATCCGAGTCATAATACTGAGAGGTGGTAGACATCAATATGGATATCTTAAATGAACCGCTAATCCAAGATTTTCCTGTAAGAATATCCCAAACCAACACAACATTGAATCAAACCTCTACTCTACAACGAACAACTCTTGTTCTATGTGAGCATATGAATCAACACTCATGGCCCAAGTTGCTATACCTGTGGCAATAGGAATCACGATGTCAACTCTATCCTTCACTCGGCCAACTATCACAGAATCCTGCAAGTTAGGTAAGTCACAGTGAGACACAATCAATCAAGGCTTCTTTGAAATGCAAACATTAGGGGTGTCAGAACTAGTTGCCAAAAGAAGGTGCATTTTTAATCATGTTCTACAGCTCTATCAAGGTACTTTGAGAAACAAAGAATCACATTGAGTTCAATTTAGTAACAAATCTGCAAAATAAATGAGTAGGATTATGAGGTTTGAAACCCCTTATCAAGAAAACAAGGGTTGTAATTGGAGTTTGCGTCACCTTCATTATCTCTACTACCCTAAGCTGGAATTGCAAGTCACAGCATAATCCATGAATTGATTTTGGTGTTTAACCTATCTTCCACTTTGATTCACTAGGATTCTAGAATACTTGTGAGATTATAGAGAGGAATCTCAAACCTCATGCAATAATCTTTGCTATTGATTAGACACTTTCAACCCCAAATTATACATTCACCAGTATATCAAAAGACATTAAAACTTAAAACTTATTAGGGGTTATTGAAAACCAATAACGTCTTCACCAATAATCAGGATTTCTTGTCACATTCTGGAATCTGCTTGGAATGTTAGATACTGAGTCTATATGTGATTGAAGAATTTCCATCTGAACCGATGCACAATACCCCAAAAATAAGATACATGGACACATTAATTCGCAGCAGAGGCAATGTAGGCATGCGCAACTTCAAATTGGTGATACAGGCTAATAATTCCATCAAATTGAGATTTGTAAAGTGCAATAGAAACCTAATATAGTCTACTTTGAAGTCATGAAACATTAGCAGGAAAATAGGCAAGAATTTTGCTGGAAGTCGACATTCCTACTGCGGCAAGAGGGAAGGTGAGGAAAATGTCCAGGTACTGTACATCGGTTGCCTAGTGTGTGGCGAAAGAGAATATGGAGTGTATCAAGCTCTAGCAAATTCGAAATGACAAACTCAAATTCAGAAAGGAAGCGAGGACGTAGGAATTTTACCGAGGCGAGCTCAAAGCCGCTGGGCAGAGGCACGGGCTCATCCAAGTGACTCGTACTCCCGTCACCTTCACAACAACAATATAAACAACAAAGCACAGCGGCATCTCGTATCACCACAGAGTCCCGATTGCGAAGAAACAGGGCTAGGTTTTCTCCAAATTGTAACGTCGAAACCGCTGTATGTAAGCTAAAGATTGAAGCATCACAAAGATCGCAGCGACACAAAGCTTGAACCATCACAAACATTGAAGCATCAAAAAGAATGCAGCATCCAGGGGAACGAAGACGACGAGACGTACCACAAGGGTCAAGGACCCACTTGGCGCTCCTGGCCGACTGCTGAAGCGCGGAAACTCTCACACAGGAACGGCGCAATCTCTTCCCCAAAGGAAACGAGTGGGCTATACTGTTCAAGCGAGAAGCAGACCTGCTGCTCGCAATATCCAAGGTCGTCGCGAACGGCTTCCGTGCCACAGCTACCACGCCGTTGGAGTTCCCATTGCAGAACTGGGCGGTGGCGACCGAGGGCGATCCCAGCTTCAACAGGTTTCCGGCTATGGCCTGCCCTGCCACCATCGAAAGTACGCCTTGCATCGCGAACACCAACAAGGAGCCAACAATCGCTATCTCAGCGGTCTAAATTCCAACTATCCAGATCCCTCGCTTCACAATCTTGGAAAAATGTACAACCCTCCCGCAAAAAGTGAGCGCTGTGTAGAACTCTATGATCGGGGTGGAATTCATGCAAAGGGGAAGTGGATTTTGGAAGTAGCGGCGGATTTTCTGGGCACTTAATGATGATGATGTGAAGTACAACTCCGGGACTGTGCTTGTTCCGCACCCGAGATGCTTCCAAGTCCCAACAACTCTTTTGCGGGCCATGGAGGAGCTGCAGCACCAACCAGAGGCCGCCACAAACCAGCGTCTCTCATCTTCATCGATCTCCGCGCTTCTATATATAGGTCAAACCGTAGACCCCAACATAACGGACCCGGATATGTGATGGCGGGTATCTGAGGATGGCGCCATATCCACTTGGGAGCCTCCACCCAGTAACCACAGGATTCTCTAAACCCAAGACCCTGAGCTCTTCACTCGCAGCACTGCGGTGCAGGGTGCTGGATTCCCAGACCGCAATGTGATTTGCATTCGTGTCTTCGTGAAGTGTAAAATTCTTGAACTTGCAGTAGGGATTGACCTTCGCTGAGTTCGAAAGCAGCCATGGCCATGCTGGTGCGCGGAGCTCTGGCACCAGCAGTTGCTGCTGTGGGCGTGAGCAGTAGCGGCGGTTCCAAGCAGAGTGGTGACGTTTTGGCATTGCGAGGGAACAACTACTTCTCGAAACAACTCTCGTTGTCTGGCTACCAGACGAGGTCGTCAAGAGCACCATTGGGCGTGACGAACGTCGCCACGCCTGTGAAAGTGCAGGCGTCGCCCGCGGCGAATGTCGCCACGAAGGAGACTGCACGTCCCGTGTTCCCGTTCCCCGCCATCGTGGGTCAAGAGGAGATGAAGATGTGCTTGATCTTGAACGTGATCGACCCGAAGATTGGCGGCGTGATGATCATGGGTGATCGCGGCACAGGAAAATCCACCACCGTCCGCGCTCTCGTCGACCTCCTCCCCGAAATCACTGTGGTGGCAGGCGACCCTTTCAACTCGTCCCCGGAGGATCCCGAGCTCATGAGCGAGGAGGAAGCGTGTCCAGAACAAGGAGAAGCTGCTTGTTTCAACTTCGCGGATCAACATGGTGGATTTGCCGCCTGGGCGCCACCGAGGATCGCGTGTGCGGGACGATTGACATCGAGAAGGCGCTCACGGAGGGCGTCAAGGCGTTCGAGCCGGGGCTGCTGGCGAAGGCGAATCGGGGGATTTTGTACGTGGACGAGGTGAATTTGTTGGACGATCACTTAGTGGATGTGTTGTTGGACTCGGCAGCGTCGGGGTGGAACACGGTGGAGAGAGAAGGAATCTCAATCTCGCACCCGGCGAGGTTTATTCTTATTGGATCGGGGAATCCGGAAGAAGGCGAGCTGCGACCGCAATTACTGGACCGATTTGGGATGCACGCTCAGGTAACGGAGAATTTCCTCCAATTCTGATATTCCCCTGCCATGTCCGATGCTTCGAAGTTCCTCTTGTTTTACGGTTTCAGACTTCGTTGAATGCGATGCATTCCATGGTGGATGCTTTCATAGGTGAATGCGTTGTAATTACGCTCCCATCCAGCTATTCCCTTGCCGTATGCTTCTCTCTAACTACTAGGTTCAGACTTCAGATTCATTTCATGGTTAATATAGCAACTGGAAATGTGCGCGGAATTTGGGAGTGGACACTAAAGTTCTGAACTTTTTCCCCATGCGTTTACGAGTTTAACATAAAGTTAGGCTTCATTTCTCTTGCCTCTCTTGCTCACAGGCTCTCTTAGCTGACAAGGGTAACTAGTTGCTCACTGAGAAGTTGGGTCCTCACAGTTTCTATGTTCTTGAATGTTGTGATTGATTAGTATCAAATTCAAGCACATTTTCTTATTTCTCATCTCTCCGATTTGAGTAATCACATTATTGAATTGAACGAGTTGTGAATCATTTCTCATGCTCCCTCACCGTCTCTTAGCTAATTAAGGTAACTAATTCTCATGTCCATCATCACTCTCCAACATTATAAGCACCATTTGGGAGCTGGAAATGACTGGAAGTGGCGACAGCTGAGCAGGAAGTTCAAGTGTATTTCCTCGCAACGCCCATGTCAGAAACCCACGATTTTTAGGTATTCACTCTATTGATTGACAGTCAAGTTGTGAACCATTTCCCCTGTTGCTCACCATCTCGTTGCTAACTAAGCTAACTAATTCTCATATCGATCATCACTGTCCAACGTGATAAGCACCATTTGGAAGCTGCAAGTGGCTGGAAGTGGCGATATCTGAGGAGAGAGTTGTATTGTATTTCCTCGCAACGCCCATGTCAGAAACCCACAATTTCGATTGAGCTGGAAGTTGATGAATGTTGCGATTGCTACGCAGAAAGTTCAAATTTGTTCTCCTGCAAACGCCCACAAATGTCCGAAACCCTCAAATGGTTGACCTTTTTTCTGGTGCTTCAGGTCGGGACAGTGAGAGACCCAGATCTCCGCGTGAAGATCGTGATTGAGCGCGGGATGTTCGACGCAGACCCGAAGAGCTTCCGCGCGTCCCACGCCGCCTCGCAGTCGGAGCTCCGTTCTCAGATCGACCAGGCGCGGGCTCTGCTTCCCACGGTGAAAGTTTCCCACGAGATCCGAGTGAAAATCTCGCAGGTGTGCTCGGAGCTCGACGTGGACGGGCTGCGGGGCGACATCGTGAGCAACCGGGCGGCCAAGGCGTTGGCGGCGTTCCGGGGGAGAGACGAAGTGACCCCGGAGGATGTGGCGACGGTCATGCCCAACTGCTTACGGCACCGGCTGAGGAAGGACCCGCTGGAGTCGATTGATTCGGGGACTTTGGCGGAGTTCAATGAGGTTTTCGGATTCTCCTCTTAAAACATGATTGAAACCGATGTTGAGTCAATTTGTAGAACTATCACTCACAACAATGCAACAGTGCTAGTATGTGAGTATGAAAATGCAAGCATGTGAGTTTTGAGCATATATATAAAAGTAGATATATTACAGCCATTGAAGGTGCTTGTAATGAAAACACTTATAATATAGGTACCTATATCATAGTTGCATTGTAATTATGAAAAGTTTCTATGATATAGGTATTTGTAACATAGATGTATAGTCTTTTGGGTTCACATGATAGAACCCCTCCTTACCATACTCTTAGTGTTAAAGATACTTTTCTTTACATTGTCATTGGGGTCCTTGGAGCTTAGTTTGTAGAACTATTTCCATTAGTATGATGAAGTGTGAGACTTATTCTTCTTCACTTTTGTATCGAAATCCTTGTGTTGTGGTGTAGATTGTAGAACTAGCTTGATAGACTTCACTCACTACAATCTTCATATTAGAGATAATAGTCTTTATGTTGTTACATATAGTTTAGTTAGTTGAGGTATTCCAAGAAATTCCTCATAATAGTCAGAGGGTCAAAGTTACTTGTCTTCACCTCAGTATTGAAATTTTGGCGCCTTACATTGAAATACTATCTTATTAGGCCTCATTCACAATCATGGACTTAGTGTCTTTGTTCATACTTTATTGTAATGTTATCTTCATTTGTAGTGGCCTTAGTAGCAGAGATTATTCTTATTAACTTTGTTTATTATCTAAATCTAATATAGCTTAGTTAGTAGAACTACTCCAGCAAACTATTTGTTGATGTTGGCATAGAATTACTCTTCTCTACTTTACTATGTAGGCCCATGTGATATAGTCAATTGAACATTCTCCTTAAGATCAAAGTATATACTTTTAGTCCATGTGGCTCAGTTAGGAGAACTTCTCCAATTATATGCACGAGGCTTTGGATCAAAGTTTCCGTTTAGATCAATGGAACTGAAAGTGGGTTGGAAAAGCTTAGTTTTAGTGACAATTTTTATGTATGAAGAGAGTTTCAAATATCATCAAATTGACGACTTATGATAACTTATATTCTTTAGGATTTTCTACCTTGTTTCTAAAGTAGTATTTTAAATTTGATTATGATAACATCATTGATCAATTCTCCATCCATTTGTGTTGGGTTGAATCCTAGGTCTTACAATTGATTTGACATCACTACATTGTTGTCTACATTTTTTTCATCTAAGGCATGAATACGTGAATTAAACATTTGCCTAATTGATGCTTATGTTTTTTTAATTCCATCCCATCACTATGGACACTAAATGTCTCATAAACGAGTGAGTGGATGACAAGAATCCTTCTATATAAGACAAAAGTGTAGATGTTTGTCCTAAGAATTTTGTGTGAAAAGTGGAGGTCCTATAGTAGTTTGACCACGGGGAGGACACTCTCACTACATTTGAGGTACCTACGTGTGGAGGAGTGATTTTTTGACCCCTATTTACTTTTGAATAAACTAAAATTTCATCCTAAAATTTTGAGCTTTGTTTAACAATGACTAAAGGTTTCTATTGACAAAAAATTCAATTCCAAATAACATAAGATATATTGTCTAGAAAGGGTTGAAAAATGAACTAAAATGGCATGTTCTCCAACTAAAATATTTATAGAGCTCACATGAAGATGACTATTGCATCAATATTCAACCAAAATAAACTTTCAATAGAAAGCTATTCTATAGAATTTTTTTTTCATTTTTCAAATTTTTCTTCTTATATAATATAGAGGTGTGAAAGTTATTTTCAACTTTATGGTGTATCATTTTTCTTAATAAATTTATAACTAATTACTATTAGGATAAAAAATACCAATAATTAAAACATAAACTTTTAAAGTAGTAAAACCTATCCATAATTTTTTTTAAATTAAATTTTAAGATATATTACATCTATTACTTTTTCCACCGCATGTGGGTTGCTAAAACGTAGACAGTATCCTCCCCGTGAGTTTGACCTCCAAAGAATGCTCTTGGCTTTTTTAAGGGAGTAATTGAGATGGTATTAAAAAAGATGATTAGTATGGCAACCAAATTGTCACATCTAGAAGTCCCTTGTTTACAATTATGCTAATATATAGAGAGAATGTAGTTGCAAGTGTATATTGCAAAAGGTGCCCTTCTATTTGGGATAGTGAATAGGCTTTAGAATTTTAGAGTCAATCACAAACCCTGCACACTTGCATGCACCCACCATGTCCATCCATTTGAGTCAAATTTTTTAGTTCTACTATGTGAGAATAGTGGTGGATATTTTTGAGTGAATTGTAGATAGTGCTAGTGCATATGAGTGGATAGTTAGTCAATGTTCCAAAGTTGAAGTGTAGTTGACCAATTTGAAGCCAAGTATAGTTGTCTAATTTTCTAATTTTATTTTTTAAGTCCTAAGGTTCAAATACTAATTTTTAACTCAAGTTGTCCTCAAAAAATATAGAATAATTAGTACTTGTTTCAACAACCATATCCACATTTATATATTAATTTGTATTTATATCTATATTTATACAAATATCTATATACCTATATCTCCATGCCCATACATATGCATGTATTTGTATTGGCATTTGCCTATTTGTATCCCTCATTCTCATTTTATTTTTCTTCTAGCCAACCTCAAATCTTTTAATAGCTTGTGGCTCAGTTTTTTTAGGGGATAGTGTATAGTCACTCAAGAGATCTCACCACCCCCCAAAAAATTTCATATCTATACAAACTTTTTTATAGCTCAGACCTCTTATATTTTTCATATTTTAGCCCTTGGAGGGGGATTGGTGTTTTTGAAAGGTGGGTGATTTAGAAAAAGGGAGGGGGGGAACTCTAATCTAAAAGACCAATGTGAATGAAGAATCTCTTAGGAATGGCTCAACTATCTAAGCCTCTTGAACTTAGATTCTCAAATCTTCACATGAAGACAAAAAAATTATTGCACTTGATACAATAGATAGGTAGAGTATCAATGGTAGTAAGTACCTTGTCAATGTTCAGGTTTGAACTCATGACCACTTCATGCCAATGTGCCAAAGCCACTCACTAAACTAAAGGCCGCAAGCGCCTTGGTGGATGATTATGATTGTCTTCTTGAGTGGCTTGGTGGATGATTATGATTGTCTTCTTGTGTGGATAAAATATTGCAAGTATCAAATGCCGCTAGGAATGCATGACAACAAAAAAATAGATAGTTTTAAGTTTAAAATGTATATATTTGTAATTTAATTTAATTTTCAAGTATATAGTACAATCTTCATAAAATTGGATGTAGTTTGTGTTATAACATAGTAACAATAAAGCCAATAGTTTTTATGCAAGCGTATTATTTATAAAGTTAACTTGGACCAAACAAAAAGATGAACTAGTGTACACTAAACCTTGGTATGTACTGCAATTTGTTTTGCTTCAAAAAATATTACAAAAGCATTTAATATATCCAAAGAAAATTAAAGTCAAGTTATAATCTTATATCAAATTTTTTCATCCCTTACAACTTTATTGCCTCTCAAGGATTACCTAACACTCAGCAGGTATGAATGCATTTTCCTATATCTTTATTGGCAACAAAAGTAATTGAACATTGTTTTATAATTATTTTCTCTATTCTAATATTTACATGAGAATAGTTGCAATACACAATCCACTCATTTTTCAACCTCATTTTTTGATACATTAGTGTTGAAAAAAGTATTGAACTTAATATGTTAAAGAGACCATTGAAAAAAGTGTCTAAAAAATGTTGAGAATAGTGTCCAAAAAAGTGTCACGAAGAATGTCAAAATCATAACTGAAAAATTATATAAAAATTTTGATTTTTGGGGGGTGCCTAAGTGCGCTATTCAATTGTCCACCCAAAAATTTTGGATTGCCCACCCTTGTTTAAGTTGTCTAGTTAGCCTTTCGCAACTAATACACAAGTGATGGGATTTGAATCCCTCAACTTGAAGTTAGTAGTGAATTTTTTGTGTTGCAACATGTATGAAATTAGGGATTTTTTTGGTAACTTACAATATATTTATATTTAACATTTTTTGCACCATTGGTCTCCATTTTTAAGGTGTACAATTCCACAAAATATTTTTTTATGTAAATTACCTTGAAAGGCAAGAAGAATCAAATCAAACCCAAGTTGTTTTGTATCTTTGGGACCTTTGTAGAATTAATTACAAATTTTCAAAGTGAATCACTCTTTTTTTTAACATTTTTATTGACACTACTTTTGATGCAATTTTCAACATTTTTCCAACACTCTTTCAGATAAAGCACGTAAAGGGGTTGAACAATCTTTAATGTAATAATTTTAATCCTTTGATATGCAATTCTTATTTGAATTTTTTTTATATTTTTGTTCATAGTTGGTTACTAAAAAAAACATTTATTCCATTTTCATCAAAATAGATATATTTTTTTATTTTAAGGATTCAAGCATTACTTGGATGATTAAAAAAAAATTCTGAAGAATACTCATGTATTTTTTGATTGTTTCTTTGAACACTTTATTCATCATCTAAAACATAGATTTTTTGGATGTTCAAATGTTATTGATGCTTCTAATATAATAGTATTGTTTCAACCAAATACAATTTTTCATCATTGAATAGTGTCTACATTTGAGCAATATAGTAGTTTCACCATTGTTGTTACTACCTTGTTGACTTCAAATTAGGTGTGAACCTCAAATACATAAACATACAAATTACACTAAATTCAAAAAAGTATGGAATAATGTAAGAGTAACTAATTGTAACATTGACAAAACTATGACAAAATATATGATGGCATAAAAATTTCAAATTAGAAAATCAAAAGTCTCTTAAATGTATTGCAATTAGGATCCTAAACCTTAATGTGTTCATAATTGATATATTTTACTTAAACTATTCAATTTCTTCCTTTATTCTAGCAATCTACTTTTAGTTTCAATACTTGGTTTTAATTAATAGGTTGCAAAAAGGGTGACAACACAAAAAAATATATATCCAAAATCAACAAACTAAAGGACTTGATGCTTGTATTAAAACTACTTAATACTCCTAAATCCTATACCTTAAACCCTCAATTTAGTTTTCATCTTATTTAGCCATGTCCATGTTTTGTACAAAGGGAAAATAGTTTTATATTTTCTTTTTGGATAGATTTTCTATAATGTTTTGTGAAGGAAAGTACCCTTTACAAAATCATTTGAAAATTTATAGCTTGGTTTTGAGGTTTAATAATTTTTTGAACAAATTTGATAAAGGTGTTGATTTTTGAAATTACCTTTTTAGTCCATGTATTGTTTTTTGCCCCTCCCTCCTTCCTTGCTAGATAAGGATTTGTCTTTAAAAATGACCTCATAGTTTTATATCCCCTTTATTTAATTTATAATAAGTTAAATTAATTTAGTACGATTTGGATATATACTCATTACATGCTTTGAGTCTAAATTATCAAATATAGATTTGATTTGGATTCTAAATAATACACTATGATATGGTTGTACTACATTGGGGTGAACACTGAGTCTAATTAGACTCATGGATATTGACATGGTATTTTTGACATGTTTAATACCACATCTTTAATTGAGTACTTGTACAAATTGATATTTTTTTTACCATGACATCATGATGCTTTGCCATGGAGCGGCGGCTAATAATTTTGAAAGTGGGGCAAAATTTAAAAAAATTGCTAGAATTAGGTTCAACCATTTTAATTAATTATAGTCCAAGGCAATTTGACTTGACTAGCCCCATTGGATACCAATGTATGACTGGGCCTTCACTTATTTGAATTTTGTCATGTCTATGGAAGGAACTTTGGCATATAAATATTTGGATCTCTTCTCTTTGCAACCTACATATGTGTTTTTTGCTAGAAGCTTACACAAGTAGGCTAGGAGTGATTTGGGAGTTTTGAGAGTGGTGACTAGTGATGGCTTCTTCACAAGTTGCCTATAGACTTTTTAAAGTTGATATACTATGATTTGCTAGTCATGTTCTTGTGATGTTTTGAATTTTTCAAATTCATTTTTTTATTGTGATTGCAATAATAAGGTGCTATGAGCTGAAGACACCTTGCATGCACAATGTGACACATTTCGTGTTTGTTGGATTGTATGAACACAAGCAAGGTTCACAACTTCTTTAGAATTATTCAACCTCGCAACTCAATTCAAGACTTTGACAACTTATCTTTTGTTAGGTTTCTCAATCATACTACTAGCAAGATTTAGTTTTTTTAACATGATTTGACATATAATCTATAACTCAGTGACATTTGTATCTATCAAAAACTTTGCCATGGAGTGACGTTGATTTAATCTATATTGTTTCATTGAAAATAAATCTCTGCAAAATTTACTAAAATGTTATCTTGAGTTGATGGTTATGATGATTTTAAGGACTCAATGGACATGATATAATATGAGTTGCTTCTATCTTATTCAATCTAATATGAGATTTGGCAATCATATAAAGTTTATGATTTTTACTAAAGTGATAGAGAAGGCCCTGAATGGAGATGTCCCTCCCACCCACTTGGGTTACCAAAAGACTTGACGCTCGTATCAAAACTACAAAGTATTGAATTTAGGGCATAATTTACAACACTCCAAAACGTTCCAGTATTGTGGCGCAAATGGCGCGACGTGCATTGGATCCCTCCGTCCTCCTTCATCCTTCGGTCATCCATAATTTTTGAATTTTCTATAGACAACCAGATTTCATCGACGGCTTCTCATCACCATCGTCATCAATGCAGGACCACCTTGGGGCGTGGGGGCGGGAAAGACGAGAGCTCCGATTCCTTCACCTTTCTCGGACTCCATCGCCAATGCTGCAGCTTTCTCGCGTCTACAGTCGCTAGCGCCCTCACGAGTTTCTGACCCCAGTTTCTGTGAGTAGAACGAGTTCTTTCTTACCAAATTCCATGCAAGTTTGCGAGGTTTAGGTTAAGGAACGAGTGAGGGGAAGGCAGCTAGAGGAGTAGGAGTTCGTAAGGCGTAGAGACTGGGGAAAGGGCGTGTGAGGAGGCAAGAGTAGCAATGGCGATGGTTGCGAGTACCCCGTTGGTGTCCTACGAGGAAGCACGGAAGCAACGGGTGGAGGAGAATAACAGGAAGATGCAGGCGCTCGGGTTGTTCGACTTGTCGAAGAGTTTGAAGCCCGTGAAGAACAGGGGCTTAGTGAAGAGGCCGCCGAATGCACGGAGGATTGCAGCGCAAGGGGAATTTGCGCTGGAAGCGCGACGATCGTCAAGAGTGGCCGGGAAGCCTGCGGTGACGTACCGAGACCAGCTGGATATGTTGCCGGGAATGCGCATGCGGAGTGCTTCCCGAGACAGGCAGCCTTTAGCGCGTCGTTACTTGTCCGACATTGCACGCATGGCGGCTATCGATGCCGCTGAGGAGGTTTACAAGGGGATCAAGAACCCGGCCTTCGTGAAGCCTATGTTGCATTCGCATACTGCCAGTGGTTTCTGGTTGGGCCTTCCTGCGAATTTTTGCAAAGAGTATTTGCCGCATCGTGACGAACGGATCACGTTGGAGGATGATACCGCGCAGGAGGCGGAGTGCGTATATCTTGCTCATAAAGCTGGTTTGAGTGGTGGTTGGCGCGGGTGGTCGCTTGACCATGAGCTCGTGGATGGCGATTGCTGTATCTTTGAGCTCGTGGCACCGCTGCGGTTCAAGGTTTATATCTTTCGTTGTGAAGAGGACGATGAGGAGGTTGTTGTGAATCCGAATGTGAATGCAGAGACCGAGAAGAAAAAGGCGGCGGACAAGCCGAGCGACAGGAAAGCTCCCGCCTCAGCACCGGCTGAACTTGCGAAGGGCAGGAAGTTGAGTACTAGTTCGACACGGAAGCTTGATCTTGAGGATAGCGAAGGAGGCAACGAGAAAGGAAGCGATGAGTCGCCGAAAGCGTCCATGAAGGAGAAGAGAGAGGTTGCCAAAGACGTGGATGGCCCGACTAGGTCTTCGAATCGGAAGCGCGGGAAAGTGGAGGACGATGATACTGCAGCTCCGCAAGGTATCAAGAGAGCAGCGAAGTCCAAGAAGCAGAGAAAGGACCAGGAAGTAGAAGACGACGCCGTCGGGGTAGTCAGTGATGAAGATAACGACTTTGACGATGAAGATTTCAAGAAGTCTGCAACTCCAAGCAAAGACTCTCAAGTTGGCATCCGATCGTTTGGGAGAATCACCAGAAACTCTGCAGCGAAGTTGTTATCGAAAAAAAGTGAGTAGAAAGGTGATACAACTTCAAATTGCGGTATTCGATTGTGTTGTGGGTCGAAATGTAAGCAGTGACTCTTGCAGAATGCAGGAATGCATGTGGAAATATTGTAAACTCACATCGTCGAGAAACATGAATGTTGATGAACTGTGACAAGTTCTCTCGATGTCCAATTTAAGGCTTAATAGGTTATGCACCGAGTGAAGACTTATCTGGACCATTTGGACCTAGCTTTAGAGTGTTTCAATCTATGTACAGGGCTAAAACCAAGGTGATATATGCCAAAGGCCACTGTTTCTGACAGTGTTTACTCGATACGATCGGATGTTCTCCTTAACTTGCATTGTAATTTTAAGTCTTATGTTGGGGGGTTTAGTATCATCGAGCATACTTCTCTAAGAAGACGCTCTTATCATAGTCCTTCGGCACTAAGAAAAATCGCAACTTTCAAGGATTTGGAAAGATTAGCTAAACCTGTAGGATTAACAGTTGGTTGGTTGAATATGAGCCAGCTTGGATCAGATGGGCCTTCGAGGAATATCACGAGGAATAAGGTTGAGAGCATGGTCTGTGTCACGTAAATCAATTGGGAGATTGGAATGCAGGAGTAATCCAGCAGGCACTTTTCAAACCAACCCTAGACTTCTATGGACTTCTATTAATCAATTTTGATTCAATGTTATGCTCTGACAATCTGGATTCCAAGGTATCCAAAAGTGTGCGGGGCTGTGCGCGCGTTGAGATGTTCACCATGCTGCAGATGTTTGCTGCTAATGAAACAGAGGTGTCACCTATAAACAGGTTCAGATTCCGGACACCTTCCCGAATGTCTTGCTTGCTTCTGTGGACATCATGTTATATTTTGCAGTGTCAGGGACATTGGTCTCCGGGCCTTCCAATAATCATCATTGTCTTGCCGATTTCCCTAGGAACTGCCATATCAAGACTGAATGCCTGAACGGCTGGCCTCATGGATACCCATCATGTATCTTTGACATCATTGCCGCTTGGCTCGAGTAGTGATCCAACCCTCTAGGCATGTTTGGACGGTGTGTGCGCTTCGATGAGTGTCTTGTCCAGCTTTACTGTACTGAGCAAGTGTACATTAATGATATGTGTGAAAAAGCAGTTACTGAAAGCAGTTACTAAAGTGATTTCTAACACCACAAAAAAAGGATTTGATGGTGGTGCAACTTCAATTGTGGATGCATCCCTGGTTCTAAAATAATCAGTATCCATTGCTGGTGGACTCAGGTTTCTTTTTCATTTACCTTAGTTACTAGGGTGATGGAAATGGTTGAAACGTGCAATATATGGATGAAAGTTTATCCATTCAAAATATTGTACATTCATCCCAAATAGATGTTCCAAGGTTCGGTAGGATTTTCCAGTTTTATCCACCAGAAAAGGAAGAATGTCTTGCCAAATATTCCCTGAAAAAAAAAATTTGCTTTGCTTCACTTAGTGAAAATTCATTGAAGAAACCCCTTTGGATAGGTTGAATTTGAATGGTTGCCAAGTTGGTTTCATCAAGAATTTGCTCAAAAAACCTTTGGATGGCTTACTTGCAAAATTGATCTTCCTTGTTTCTATTTTAAAATTAAAGTAATAAGTGGCCCCTTATTCCATATGTTGAAATAAACTTATTAGAAGGTTTGTTTCACTACTTTTTATTTTGCATGGTATGGTAGTAAAATAGCAAATATATCTTAATCTTAGAATGGAATGCTTTTAAGATTACTATAAAAAAGAAGAATGTACATGTTGATCCAAAAGTTGGATCATTTTTGGCAAGTACTTTGGTGATAGGTCTTGTCTTCTTTGAATTAAGGTAAAAATCTATTTGTGTATGTGACTAACCACTTTTACTTTGCATGTATCAATAGAGTACATTTAAAATTTTGAAATGGACCCTAATGATAATTAGTACAATTAGGATCATGGCTTTTGATTAGGGTGGGTGACTTTTGATTTGTGATACAAATGGGGGGTCCTACTTTAGGTGTTGTTTAAATTCTACATGGTGCAATTCATTTATATTTTGCATAAATTTGATTCATGCATTTACTCATCCAAGTAATACAAGGAGTTTAAGTTTTGAAGAATATAGTTATGCAACTCTTGTTTCTAATGCCGAAAGGAGCATTTTCCAAATAAAATAAAGTTGTTTGCTTAAACTTCTTAAAGAATAAATGTAAACTAGGAAGATAGGCATCTAATTTGATAATTTCAATATAATTTGGATAGGTGAGTTAGAAGATGCAATCTATGCATCTTCTAGATATAAAAAATCTAAAGTTGGAAGATAAAAATACTACCCTACATGAAGATCAAATTTGGCAAAAATTAAATCATTTTTGCAAAAGAATGTGCCACATGTCATCTTGTGAATGGTTTGAGGTGATGTGGACCCTTGAAAATTTGGTGTGAAAATTCAATTTTGGCATTCAATTGCCAAATTAGACCTTCTTTTACGGTACATTGTTTAAACAACCAAATAAATATACTATGAAAGTAATAGATAAAATGGAATATATCCTCTTTCAATTTTTTTTTGAGACTCTATAAATAAAGAGAACCCCAAAATATATTAGAGCATATAAAATTTATATCAAATGTTCATACTAAAAAAAATACTACTTTCTTTGCTTCAAAATGATATTCCAATTATCATGTATTTCATGTTTCAAAATGATTTTCTATTGTGACATGGGAAAAAGGGCCTACATATTGAATTCTTTGCGCTTTTATTAGAATGTCAAGATAAACAATGTCAAAATTGAGATGCATGTATAGTACAGTTGATAAACTCCGTGGTTCTAGGTCACTTGTATAGTAACATCCTTCAAATTTCTAGTTGACTTGATTCATAAGGTTCATTACTCCTTTCAATAATATGCTTTGGCATCCAAGGGATTAATGATATAAACAACTCAGAAGTGAAAAAACAAGAGAAGAGCAATGTTGACAGCAAGGGAATGATGAGCGGCCATTGCTACTCCTTGCAAATGCCCTAAGAATACCTTTTTTGAATACTTCCAAACTACATTTTAAAAACTAAATTCAAACTCAAAATTCTAGGACAATAGATAGGAGTGCATCAAACTCTACTTGCAACTCAAAACGGGTTTAAATGATGTTATTTTCAACCTTGATTCAGAACATTTTGTTCAACAATAATTATGTGTCATCTATAATATACTAAAAGAGTTTTAGACTCAATAATGAACAATCAACTATTGCATCCAAAATTATTAATAGTTTGATTTGACATCTAAGGAAAAGCACATATGATTTCTTTGGGTAGTATATCTTATGAAATTAAATTAATCTTTGTCATTGTATGGGTAATATAGGTGTTTGGATAATATAGGTGTTGAATATTTTAAATATGTCATTTCTGGGTAATACTTATCTCATAATTCACAATTTCCTAAATTCAAAGATCTTGAATTTTGGGAAGTATAGTCTATTAATATTCAATGCTGGATACCCTCTCAATCCACTTTCTACATCTATACATGCTCCCATGAGACATGTTCAAGTATTTCTTTATGGGTCAATGGTCAATAATGCATAGGCATCTGTATGGGATTACTAACTTATCATATAGGAGTATTAACTTGGATGATTTTAGTAAATACATTTGATACTATATTATGAAGTATTTTCCTCAACCCTTATACATAATTTCCTTGTTTATACTATACCTTGACCCTTTCTCAATACCACTTTTCTTAATTGCACAGGCTCTGACCATTCACCAAATCTAATAAAATTAAATTATCTAATTTAAAGCATACACAATAGACGTATACCTCTGAGGTAGAGATGTACCGTGTACCGTGTACCGGCGCCGGTATTCTCCCCCAAATTGCGTATTTCCTCCCAGACGTGGAAGAGCCACCCTCAGCCCTGGGATTAACCCCTCCAAACACGGCATCTGAGCCGTCCAAGGAATTAGGGTTCGATACTTGGGGGTTTGGGGTGCTCTGTCCCGTTTCTCTTTGCTAACGCTTGCAAGGTCCACTTCCCCCTTGCGCTTGCTTGCTGGCCCTTCGACCTTTAGCCGTCCAGCCAAGATGAAGGTTGTCGCTGCCTACCTGTTGGCCCTTCTGGGAGGCAATGCGTCCCCCAGCGCCCAAGACATTGATGCCATCCTTGGGTCAGGTGAGAATTCCTTCTCCGAAGAAACCCTAGTTTGAGTTCCGGCCCACATTGGTGTTGAATTGGATGACTGAGTGGAACTGAATTTTGTGAATGTTTGTTCAGTCGGCGCCGAGGCCGATTCCCATAGGGTGAAGCTTTTGTTGTCGGAGTTGGAGGGCAAGGACATTTTGGAAGTGATCGCAGCAGGGAAGGAGAAGTTCGCTTCGGTACCTTCCGGCGGAGGCGGTGGCGTGGTTTTGTCGTCGGGCGGTGGTGGTGGTGGTGCATCATCTGCGGCAGCCGTAGAGGAGAAGAAGGAAGAGGTCAAGGAAGAAGAAAAGGAGGAGTCCGATGATGTAAGTGTTTCGATTACCACTCTTTCTCTTTGAATTTTTGAAGTTTCCATTGAGAGTGCATTAGGGGTGTGGAGTTTCATTGGAAACTGCCCTAAATCTTGACATAAGCATCTTTTAATTTGGCAATGTGTGTTGGGAATTCTGGTATCATTGTATGAGTTTAGGTTTAGGGTTTTGGTCTTCTATTTTTTGTTTAAATTGTGTTCTGATTCTGGATATACGGTTATCTTGCCATGCAGGACATGGGCTTCAGCTTGTTCGACTAAGTGGAACAACTGGATTGGACTTTGACAGCGCGATCGCTATGTTTAGGTATATTAGTCCTGGATGTTGTTGGAATCCTCTCGTGGCGAACACTACTTGTGGGATGACATGGTTGGGGATACAATACCAGTTGTGTATTTATGATTTGACACGACCAATTTGTGATCCTCGATCTGATTTCCCACTTTCAAAGCTCTTTGGAGTGTTTTTAACCAATGACTCTGTGGAGAATTTTTCATCGCTTGTATATTTGTCGTTGATGTCCTGGGTTCTTATATGCAGGTACTGGTCATTTTCTCTGTGTTACTAGATTGCCTGGTATTGCTCCTTATTCCGATTAGATAACTGGTCCCTGTGGTTGGAGTTCAATTGTGGTGGGGAAGGGAAGGCTTTGTTTCCCTCAGTTTCGTTGTTGCCCCTTACTGGCACGTTCTTCACGAAATTCACGCCTTCGATTCCTTACTTTACCTGACATTCCTTAATCCTTATATTATTAACAGCATTTTTTTGACATGCTGTGCGGGCCTTGAAGGTAATCCTAAAAGAATTCACCAGTGTGAGTTTTGGTTTAAGGGTTATGTAAGAATGTTAATTCATGACACAAAGTGTTGATTGTATTTCCCACTACGAAAATTCCTTGAATGGCATGATATGAAAAAGGTACCCCAGTTTACCATGCTCAACATTATCACGTTGATTGTTCATATATCAAGTAATACAAGACTGTCATGAAATTTAGTTTGCTAGTACAGAGAAGAAGCGCATTCTTTCAGTGAGCGAGATGACCAAGGAACACCTTCAACAAATTTATTCACTTATATGCCCAGTCTTGTGACCTAATTCCAAAATCATTGACTGCCCACTTGAGCCCTTTTCCAGCAAATAAGCTCACTGATCTAACTTTCGGTGCACCAGACTAATGTTAAGTGATGCGTTCCGCCAAGCTTGTTATAGCAAGATGAAACCAAATGAACTCGAGAAACACGAGAAAATCAAATTACGAAGTGTTGTCTTAAACAAACGAGAAGATGAGCTCTGCAGCGGAAACTCTAATAAGAGAAGAATTTCAGTTTTGCCAACCTGTCGGCGTTCGGGAGATTTATGAAGCAATATCATACGGTACCTACATTTATACATGTACCCAAAACTACAGCAACAATTTCACACTCGTTGCTTGAACACTTCTTTGTCAAGCTCTAGCTGCACGATCCTACTACGTTGCTTGAATTGAGAGTACAAATTTCAGTCAGCTGAATTCCACTCCTGGACCATTGTTGATACTCACGTTTCTGTTCAACAATCTTCACAAATTGAGAATTTGAGATGGAACCAAAATGAGAATCGCAAATGTAACAGACCTGTTCCTACGATTTCCTAAAACTGACCAGCTCGAATATCTCCATCCAACCTGACAGACCAGAGGATCATGGAAAGCCATGCTCGAGGGCTGATACAAAACTACAGTAAGGTAGTCTGCTCTTAAAGCGACCATTTAAGAGTTGATTGCATTTTCAGGGAAGCTAAAGTCCTTGAAACAATTTTCAGTAAATTTGTGGAGGAAAATTGAATTGGCATCGAATTTAAGCCGTTTCATATTTTTTGGACCTTCTTGGAATTAGTTACAAATTTTTGAAGTTGAAGTGTCATCGTCACCACCTCCTAATATGTACATTGTTGATACATTGAAGAAAACAAATTGTACCTGTGTGTCATGATTAGTTTTGAGCATGGACAGTTTTAGAATAGGCTACCTTATAAGGACTAAATTTGCACCAAGCAAAGAACATCAACCAAAGAGCAGGGATACTTTATCAGAAGAAAAGATGTAGTCAAGTTTCCCACCTCAATTAAATGATTTAGTTCTCTCTAAGGTAATAGGCTCAGAAAGTATGCATCTAAAGGAAGAAAGAGCATTGAATAGAAATAGGTGTTGTATATTATAGAGGGAGAAAGAGAAATGAAGCACACATCAATGGAAATTTTCATTTTTATTTTCTAACATGAATAAAATATGATTTTTCGAGAGAGTGAGGTGCATGGATTACTATTAGTACTCATAGGCTCCAACTAAGGTAATTCAGCCTATAATAGGCCAACTTTGGACTAGCATAATGCATGCCAAAAATTTCTTGTAAAGTACATTTCACAAGACACACATACAACTAAAGAATTTTTGAACCTACATTAGGCTAATCCAAAGTTGGCTTGTCAAAGGATGAATTACTTTATGTTGATTGAAGCATACCTTTGAATGGTGATAATAAGTATAGGAAGTGATTCATTGAATGCTTACTATGTTATGCAAGTGTTGAAAGCATCCATTTGAGGTTTAAAATTGGAGGCATATACATGTGTAGCCAGAAAACAATAAAGCCTTATAAATGAACCCCTAAACGTTAAAGCAATAGGATTTATGGAAGACCTTGTTCATCAAACTTTATAATTTTTGTATCCACATGGTGGCTTCTTTTAAAAACTGTAGAAGTTTGGTACTACATGATTTGTTTTGTTTTCATGTGATTTTTTGAATCCTTTATTTGCTGGAGGCTTTAAGGCATAGTTTTCAACTTGTGTAATTAAAACATTGAAATGTATTGAAGAAATATGATTAGGAAGAGGAGTTAGTATAACAAACCACGGGGGCATATGGATTTATGATAATACAATGTATATGATTTAGTCAATATAATACAAAATAGCTTAAAGGATAGTTCCCTCAAAATAATATTTTTACATACTTTTAAAAAAGGTTAATTGTACAAACCTTTGAAGGTGTAGACATTGATTTTTTGAAAAACATAAAATAGAGACATATCCCACATATATGAATTTTTGCTTTAAAATAATTATTTAAATTACTTTGTAAAAATATTTTCAATCATGCATACATAGAAATTGTATTTTCACACAATGTGATATTACAAAAATAGAGTAGCAATTTGCAATCACTTCTGTAATATCACTTTTTACAAAGAATGATATTATAGAAATAATGTAGTTGTTGCAATTAAGGTGATATTAAAGAAAATCAATATGGTGATACTATAGAGGTAGCAAATCCATTGCTTTTCTTGGCTTTACACTTCTTTACACTTCTATGATTTTGTGCTTTTGTGAGCTTTGAGCTTTCATGATTTCAATTTTTTGTTGCTACTACCAAATGATTTTGAGAAATTTATTCAATTGAAGCGATTATGGATTCCACAACAACTAAATTATTTACAAAGTTTTTGAGATTTTTAAGTTTTTTTTTTCAATTCTTCAATTTGGGTTGCCATTTTTTGTAACAATGGAGTCAAATTTTTAATGCATTCTAATGTATGTGTATCTTTTATAGTATTTACCATTGCATATGTTTCATTCATCATTCAATAAATTTCTATTGTACATTTCAATATATGCTTACTTATAAAATAATCATACAAAGATTTTAGTCATTTTTATTTGAAGATTTATTGAAATTTTTGTTTTGCATTCTATCTAATACATAAATTTTTTTATAAAATTTTAATGATGAATGCGTAGAATAGTAAGCGCCAACCGGTAGTAGTAGTTAAAATGAAAAGAAAAATTTCTTTCAAGAAGTTGTTTTTATTGCCTGCAAAACAAAAAGCTCCATAACTTTCATAGCACTAATTCAAATGGAATGAATCAAGTCTTTCCATTGAGAAAAACATATAATCTACAAGAAGAAAGTATTTAAAAATGTATTTCAATTTTTAGTGGATTTTTTTTACTACTAGATCTCCTCCATTTTGAAATTATTATAGTAAAACTTTGCTTGCACACACCAATTGAAATAAGAATTATATTGCCACAAAGCTAATAAATTTTTCTATCTTCTAATAAAGTTTCACAAAGTTTAAATAAAAATTGAGATCATAGGAACCTCCCCGACATCCATTTTGTCCTCCGTAGGAATAATTATGATACTTTAGGGATTTAGCTAAAGATAACCACCAAAGGAAAAGCATAGAAAAAATCTTTAAATAGAGTAAATAAAAAAGAGTCAAATATTATGAAATTAGATATTTTTATTTTTTAATTCATAAAAAAAATTAGAAATTGAAATAAACATTGATGGGGAAGTTCATTAAAATGGCAAATATTCTGTGATTTTGACATTCCACAGTTCAAACTAGGCAATCTGAAATCTAATACACTAATAGATTTTAGACCGCCCAATCTGAATTGTGGGAATGGCGCATTGTGAAAATGGCACATGGAATATTGTCATTTTAATGAAATTTCCCATATTGGAATTTGCAACAACTTTTTAGGGATGGTCATTTACCAAAAAAACACCAAATTAATATTTCACAGGTTTCAAATTGCATGTAGAAAGAAGCTTAGTTTGTGAACTTCCACATTATATAAAATTAACAATGTTTAGAGTTCTTTTGATTCATATATAGTAGTCTATTAGAAGAATAGTCCTTGCAAATTTTGTCTCTAAGTTTATATTGAAGGGCATTAAATAGTTCCAAAAAAAAATTCACAAAAGTAAATATTTTAGAGTAATAAATTATAAATTAGAATAATAAATTAATTTTGGAAAATGCAAAGAAAAATAGCTCTGATTTATAATATTCATGCATACCTTTCTCATGAATTTTAAATCATTTGGAGCCAAAATGCAACAGTTATGGCCAAAAATCAAATTATCATGCAAAGTGTGGAAAATAGTAGTTTAAGTGTTTTATGCAATCACCTTCTATTTATGATGATTGTCAAGAATGACTAACTAGTTTCAAATTAAAGTAATAAGTTTCCCTTCATTCCATATGTTAAAATAAACTTATTAGAAGGTTTGCTCCACTACCTTCCATTTTGCATGGTATGGTAGCAAAATAACAAATATACCTTAATTTTGGAATGGAATGCTTTCAAGATTACTATAAAAAAGAAGAATGTACATGTTGATCCAAAAGTTGGATCATTTTTGGCAAGTACTTTGGTGATAGGTCTTGTCTTCTTTGAATCAAGGTAAAAATCTATTTGTGTATGTGACTAGCCACTTTCACTTTGCATGTATCAATAGAGTATTTTGAGAATTGACACTACTAATAATTGACTTTTGATTTGGATGACTTTTGATTTGTGGTACAAATAGGGGCTCTTACTTTAGGTGTTGCTCAAATTTTACATGGTCAATAAGCTTTGCAATTCATTTATATGAGAATGGAGCTCGTTGCAATGCAATGGCAATGCAATACAACAAGGGTGTGATGAAAAAACGGAATGAGAAAAGTGGGATGAAAGTGTGAACGAAGTGCGATTAGGGTTTTGTATACCGTATGCAGTGGTCGGTTTCGGCAGTCACTTGCCGAAATAATTAATTTTTTAATAGGGCGTGACTTCGGCACCCCTTTTTTTTTTTTCAAATTTCGACAAGTCACTCAATGTATATTTGGCTTTTTGGCATCTCTCATTGCTGTTTTAAACTTGGTATTTGCGTCTCTTTTTGAAACTCATGGCGGGCGCTCGGGCGGCACTTGGGCGGGCAAGCAATTTGAACTCTCCACTTGATCATTTCCCACTTGCGTGTTCGGCCATTTGAGGTATTTTGAAACTTCTACTCTTCAGTTGAATCCTTTGGAAATAGATGCTTGTTTTGTGTTTTTTGCGGCATGAAATGGGAAGGACTATTTGCGTATGGAGTTGTGGGCATTGTGTAGAAGATGCTAATCTTGAATGTTATATTGGCACAATTCATTGTTCTTGTAAACTAATAACTTATAGAGCTTTGTCTCTTGTAGATGCCATCCGGAATAGGACTTTGAGGTGCAAGTGTACAAAAACAAGAATATTGCCACCTTCTTTTTGTTTGAAGAAGAGGAAAGTTTTGGCGAATACTTTAGAAGTGGAAAGTGATAGAGATGAACATTGAGATTTACAGTTGCGGGTAGTCTTTTGTTTAGGATTTTGAAGATGGCTTCTAAGCAAGTGCCTCTGACAAAATTTATAAAACGAGTCAGTGAAGAAGAGAAATATTTGGCGTTGGAAAAGATTGCATCAAAGTGTGCAGAAGATGAAGAATATGTGTGCCAACATGCTGCTCCTATCAAACCAAAAAATCTAGTCAGAAGACCTCGTCGACCTTGATGTCCTCAAGCAACACTTCTCTCTGCAGCACCAAGGGATCCACCACCACTTCAACCCCAACGCAAGATACAGAAAAGGAGAGGTCAATATACTAATTGGTTTCGAGCAGAGACTTGACTTCTTATCGAAGCTACCATGAAACAACATCGACATATTGGTGATGCTTTGCACTATCTTCAAGTTATTCACAGGTATACAAATAGTTTTTCATTCTACTTGATGAATGATGCACTCAATAAATATTTGTTTTATTTGCATTAGAGGCTGTTGGAATTTCATCAGTAGACAAAACCGCTTGAGAAATTTGATTTCTTTAGGGAATTTATAAGATACTAGTATGCCTAAAAAATGTAATTTAAATTCTTTGATTTTCTAAATACTTGGATTCAGTGACCTTTTAAATTCATCATGTCTTGGACATACAAATCTCAAATTATTATGATGTGTCTTTCTATTTCAAATTCTTTTGGAATCTATTTAATGTTGTAATTATCATTCATACAGAATTGGACGTTGTGCATTGATTGTTTTTTTAGGAAACCTGGTTCAAGTGAAGGGCTTTTTGATAAACTTTCCCAAGGATCCCTGTATGAATGGTTCACATCTGATGGAAAACTGAAACCCAAATTTTTGGAACATGTCGAGAGGAGAAGCCAGTTCACTCCTACGTCTCAAAATCAAGGTCCTCTTTCTTCAAGACTTGATATCATCATTGGCATTTGTGATTTGCTTTTAAAAATGAGGGATGCAGGGCAATCTTTAGGTGCTGGAATTGTGCAACCCATTATTGTGGGCTACATTTCAGCTTTTGCTCCAGAGCTTTTGAGGAAATTCAAAGTTACATTAAAGTGGACTCGACACTTCATGAAGACACAATTGAATTGGTCTTACCGTCAAGCTACAACTGCTTACGGAAAGCTTCTACAAGATTGGAAAGATCTAGGAAAATGCATGGCTTATAGACTTGCTTATTTGATAAAAGCATATGACATACCTCTTGCCCTAATTGTTAACACTGATCAAGCAGGTATGTACATTCTTCATATTTTATTTTCAAGGTAGTTTTGTTTTATATATTAATAATATTTTTATGAATTGTGTAAGAATGTCTTTGCTATTCAAATTGCTATGAGTGATGCAAACAACATTGACATACATGTGTTCTTCTCAAATTTTGAGTATAATGTAATTTTTCATGGCTAATTTATAGGTATACATTATGGGAGAGAAAAGGTATGAAGGATGTGAAGGTAATTGGAATGGAAGATAAGCAGCAAGTGACTGTTTGTGTTTATTTGCTTCCCTTTCAAATCATTTTTATGGGTAAGACTAATCGGTACTTACCCAAAACTGCATTTGCAACAGAATGTTTGGATTTTGGTTTTCACTTCTCAATGATAGAGAATCATTGGTCAAATTTGAAGACTTGCAAAGAATTTGTACAGAAGATTTTTATTCCATATTACATGCGCGTCTCACACACAATGGGTTTACCAACAAATCAAAAATTTGTTTGGCTCATTGATTGCACAAATCAGAGGCCTTTCTTTCATGGATGAAGAAAGAATTTCTTTCAGTTTGTGTATTATTTGTAGTTACCAATTGTACCTCTAAATTTCAACCTGCAGATGTGGTTATATAAAGGCCATTGAAATGTGCATTCTCCAAATGCTTCAAGCAATGGACTGCTATTTGTATTCAAGAGCAGCTTGAATGTCAAGCGCAAGAGGCCAACCTTGATGGCCCTTCTGATATCAAACTTGACTTATGTATAGGTGCTTTATGTGATTGCATATGTGAGTAGCTTTTAGAAGCTTGGAAATCTGTGGGATGTCATTCAGAGATGATTAAAAGAGGTTGGGCTAAATGCGGATTGCTCAGATCGTTTGATAGAGCATTCCAAGCTGAAGCCATGGAGGCCAATTCAAAATCATCTCTTTTTGTAGGTGGAGACAACATTTGCAAAGAACTTGAAGAACTTGAAGAGCTTGATGAAGATTGGGACGATTTGTTTGATGATGTTGATGTTTTAGAGATGATGGTGAAGTTGACTATGTGATTTTTTAGAAAGACTAGTGCTAGGTAGTGAACTTAATTTGGGCTTATGCCTACCATGTTTTGTAGGATCAAAGGTCTTTTTTCACCTTTGATATAGTTTATGTACTCACTATTTGTAAATGGCTTTTCAATAATAAATAGTCATATTTATGAATTTCTTTTTAGGAAAAAACTTTCATTAACAAAAGGATTTATGAAGCAACTTGGTATTTTTGACTTTGTTGAAATTTAAAAGTATGAATCATAATTTATAAACAATCCTTCATGTACAAAGGGTAGTATGAAATAAACTTTGCATTTCTATAAAGTTTTAAAATATAAACGTAATTTAACATCCAAATTTTAGAATTGATAAAAAGGTTGATTTACATAAGTGATTGTTTTCAAGTATTGAAACTTAATACCATAGCCAAGATGGTGTAGGTCAAGTTAATTATTTTGCATGCATATTTCAATGCATGATTGTAAATTTGTAATATTTTTGAATGTTGTTCCATTTGTGTCATGTTTTTATTCAAAATTCCTTGCATTTACAATAGAAGTACCTTATTTGATTTAGTACTTGTAAACTTTGACATAATTACAATTTTTTTGCAATATTAGGCAAAGTTGCTTAATAATTTTTTCAAATATTCAACAATTTATGAAAAATATTTAAAGAATTTAGGCAATTCCAATTTCAATTAATATTTGCCGATTTCGACCCGTGCGTAGGATAATGCTAGCAGTCATAGTGGCACTCATAGGAAAGTAAAGACATCGGAGCGATGAAAACAATTAGATGAAATTATTGGGTGAAAATGTGACCATTTTTGTGAGAGTAGGTCGTGACAAGCTCGTGACGATCTACATTTAATATAATAGATTTTGCATAAATTTGATTCATGCATTTTACTCATCCAAGTAATATAAAGAGTTTAATTAAGTTTTGAAGAACATAGTCATGCAACTTTTGTTTCTTTGCTTTGTATTTTCACTCTTACGTTGTAAAAGTTTGTTGAAAAGTAACTAAAATTTTCCACCCTTCTATTGTAAAAGCCTCTTTATAAACTTAAATCTCAAGTCAAATTAATCACTAAAATTATGCAAGAAGAGATATAGAGTTTAATCCTTTGAATACTACACAACCAATTTTTGGTTGTAAAAGGAACTTTTTCCAAATAAAGTGAAGTTGTTGTTTGCTTGGACTTTCTAACAAATAAATGTAAGCTTAAGAAGATATGCATCTAATTCAATAATTTCAATATGATTAGGACAAGTAAATCAGAAGCTAAAGGTACTATGCACCTAGAAGATGCAATCCATACATCTTTTAGATATAAAAAAATCTAAAGTTGGAAACTAAAGGTACTACCCTACATAAAGGTCAAAACTCCAAAGTATATGTTTGGAGCACATAAAATTTACATCAAATGTCTATACTAAAAAAATACTATTTTCTTTGTTGTAAAATGATATTCCAATTACTATGTATTTTGTATTCCAAAATGATTTGCCATTGTGATATAAGAGAAAGGGCCTACATATTGAATTCTTTGTACTTTTATCAAAATGTCAAGATAAACAATGTCAAAAGTGAGATGCATGTATAGTATAGTTGATAAAATTGGTGGTTCTAGGTATCTCGTAAAGCAACATCCTTCAAATTTTTAGTTGACTTGATTCATAAGGTCCATTACTCCTTTCAATGACATACTGTGGCATCTAAGGGACTAATGATATAAACAACTCAAAAGTGAAGAAACAAGAGAAGAGCAATGTTGGCAAAGAAGAAATGACACCAAACTAGCCAAATGAATGGCCATTGCTACTCCTTGCAAATGCCCTTAAAAATCCCCTTTTTGAGTACTTTCAAATTGCATTTTCAAAACTAAACTCAAACTCAGACTCAAAGTTCTAAGACAATAGATAGGAGTGCATCAAACTCTACTTGCAACTCAAAACGGGTTTAAATGATGTTATTTTTAGTCTTAATCCAGAACATTTTGTTCAACAAGAAGTATATGTCATCTATAATATATGAAAAGAGTTTTAGACTCAATAGTGAACAATCAACTATTGCATCCAAAATTGTTAATAGTTTGATTTGACATCTAAGGAAAAGCACATATATATATATATATATATATATATATATATTTATTTTTATTTTTTATTTTTTTTATTTTAAATTCCAAATTTTTTCATAAATTCAAATACTAAAAGCATAATCCATGTGCTGAATTTTTTGAATTTGTCATAGTTTGGATAATATGTTGAACTATTTAATACATATCTCATAATTCACAGTTTCCTAAATTTTAGGATCTTGAATTTTGGGAAGTATAGTCTAAGTATTATTATTATAGACATTGGTAGCCTTCCCAATCCACTTTCTACATCCATAGATGTCCACATGAGACATGTTCAAGTATTTCTTTATGGGTCAATGGTCAATAATGCATAGGCATCTGTATGGGATTACTAACTTATCATATAGGAGTATTAACTTGGATGATTTTAGTAAATACATTTGATACTATATTATGAAGTATTTTCCTTATTCCTTATACACAATTTCCTCCTTGACCCTTTTTCAGTACCACTTTTCTTAATTGCACAGGCTTTGACCATTCACCTAATCTAATAAAATTAAATTATCTGATTTAAAGCGTACACAATAGACGTACACAATAGACGTACACAATAGCGTACACAATACCTCTGAGGTAGAGGTGTACCGTGTACCGTGTACCGGTGCCAGTATTCTCCCCCAAATTGCGTATTTCCTCCCAGACGTGGAAGAGCCACCCTCAGCCCTGGGATTAACCCCTCCAAACACGGCATCTGAGCCGTCCAAGGAATTAGGGATCGATACTTGGGGGTTTCGGGTGCTCCGTTCTGTTTCTCTTTGCTAACGCTTGCAAGGTCCACTTCCCCCTTGCGCTTGCTTGCTGGCCCTTCGATCTTTAGCCGTCCAGCCAAGATGAAGGTTGTCGCTGCCTACCTGTTGGCCCTTCTGGGAGGCAATGCGTCCCCCAGCGCCCAAGACATTGATGCCATCCTTGGGTCAGGTGAGAATTCCTTCTCCGAAGAAACCCTAGTTTGAGTTCCGGCCCACATTGGTGTTGAATTGGATGACTGAGTGGAACTGAATTTTGTGAATGTTTGTTCAGTCGGCGCCGAGGCCGATTCCCATAGGGTGAAGCTTTTGTTGTCGGAGTTGGAGGGCAAGGACATTTTGGAAGTGATCGCAGCAGGGAAGGAGAAGTTCGCTTCGGTACCTTCCGGCGGAGGCGGTGGCGTGGTTTTGTCGTCGGGCGGTGGTGGTGGTGGTGCATCATCTGCGGCAGCCGTAGAGGAGAAGAAGGAAGAGGTCAAGGAAGAAGAAAAGGAGGAGTCCGATGATGTAAGTGTTTCGATTACCACTCTTTCTCTTTGAATTTTTGAAGTTTCCATTGAGAGTGCATTAGGGGTGTGGAGTTTCATTGAAAACTGCCCTAAATCTTGACGTGAGCGTCTTTTAATTTGGCAATGTGTGTTGGGAATTCTGGTATCATTGTATGAGTTTAGGTTTAGGGTTTTGGTTTTCTGTTTTTTGTTTAAATTTTTTTCTCATTCTGGATATACGGTTATCTTGCCATGCAGGACATGGGCTTCAGCTTGTTCGACTAAGTGGAACAGCCGGATTGGACTTTGACAGCGCGATCGCTATGTTTAGGTATATTAGTCCTGGATGTTGTTGGAATCCTCTCCTGGCGAACACTACTTGTGGGATGACATGGTTGGGGATACAATACCAGTTGTGTATTTATGATTTGACACGACCAATTTGTGATCCTCGATCTGATTTCCCACTTTCAAAGCTCTTTGGAGTGTTTTTAACCAATGGCTCTGGAGAATTTTTCATCGCTTGTATATTTGTCGTTGATGTGCTGGGTTCTTTTATGGGGTAACTGGTCATTTTCTCTGTGTTACTAGGTTGCCTGGTATTGCTCCTTATTCCGATTAGATAACTGGTCCCTGTGGTTGGAGTTCAATTGTGGTGGGGAAGGGAAGGCTTTGTTTCCCTCAGTTTCGTTGTTGCCCCTTACTGGCACGTTCTTCACGAAATTCGCGCCTTTATTCCTTACTTTACCTGACATTCCTTAATCCTTACATTATTAACAGCATATTTTTTTGACATGCAGGGCTGACTGGCAGAGTCGCATGATCTTTCAATCATTTTAATGTCGTAGGTTTAACTTATACTGGTCCTACTTCCACAGCTCTTTGATGTCGCAATTTGGCCGCTCTGAAACACACGGCTGTAACGAATACGACCAGTATTGCATGGCGCTTCATTGTCTTTGGTTTCCTGCATGTCTTTGCACTGGAACCTTGAAATTCATTATCAATGGTTTTCAACATATTATCATCTGAAATCATAAGGTAAACCTACAAGAATTCACCAGCGTGAGTATTGGTGAAGGGTTATTGGAATTTGAGATGCCTGCTTCGGACTGTAAGAATGCAATGTTAGTTCATGACACAAAATGTTGACTGTATTTCCCACTACGAAAATTCCTTGAATGGCATGATATGAAAAAGGTACCCCAGTTTACCATGATCAACATTATCACGTTGATTGCCCATCCATTGATCAACCAATACAAGACTAGCATGAAATTAGGTTTGCAAGTACAAAGATGAAGCGCATTCTTTCAGTGAGCGAGATGATCAAGGAACACCTTCAACAAATTTATTCACTGGTATGGCCCGTCTTGTGACCTAATTCCAAAATCATTGACTGCCCGCTTGAGCCCTTTTCCGGCAAATAAGCTCACTGATCTAACTTTCGGTGCACCAGACTAATGTTAAGTGATGCGTTCCTCCAAGCTTGTTATAGCAAGATGAAACCAAATGAACTCGAGAAACACGAGAAAATCAAATTACGAAGTGTTGTCTTAAACAAACGAGAAGATGAGCACTGCAGCGGAAACTCTAATAAGAGAAGAATTTCAGTTTTGCCAACCTGTCGGCGTTCGGGAGATTTATGAAGCAATATCATGCGGTACCTACATTTATACATGTACCCAAAACTACAGCAACAATTTCACACTCGTACTAACACTTCTTTGTCAAGCTCTAGCTGCAGGATCCTACTGCGTTGCTTGAAAATCAGAGTACAAATTTCAGTCCGCTGAATTCCACTCCTGAACCTGTTCAACAATCTTCTCAAATTGAGAATTTGAGATGGAACCAAAATGAGAATCGCGAATGCAACAGACCTGTTCCTACGATTTCCTAAAGCTGACCAGCTCGAATATCTCCATCCAACCTGACAAACCAGAGGATCATGGAAAGCCATGCTGGAGGGCTGATACAAAACTACACTAAGGTAGTCTGCTCTTAAAGCGACCATTGCATTTTCAGGGAAGCTAAACTCCGTGAAACAATTTCCAGTAAATTTTTGGAGGAAGGAAAATTGAATTGGCATCAAACCCAAGTCTTTTCATATTTTTTTGGACCTTCTTGGAATTAGTTACAAATTTTTGAAGTTGAAGTGCAGTGGTTACTAAAAGCGACCACCTCCTAGTATGTACACTACTGATACAGTGAAGAAAGCAAATTGTACCTATGTGTCATGATCGCTTTTAGAGCATGGGCGATTTTAGAGCAGACTAGCTTATAAGGACCAAATTTGCACTAGGCAAAGAGCATCAACCAAAGAGCAAGGAGACTTTATCAAAAGAAAAGATGTTGCGGTCAAGTTTCCCAACTCAATTAAGTGATTTAGTTCTCTCTAACGTACCTTCAACAACGAGTGCTAGTAGCATGAATGTACATCCTACCGATTTCTCCTTTCAGCTCCCCGTCTTGAGAATTAATTCTAAAATCATATCTGGCCACTAGAGCCATTTCAGCCAATAAGCTCGTAGTGCTAACTTCTGTTGCCAGTACTGATGCTAAGTGATGCATTCCGCCAATCATATTATAGCAAGATGAAACCAAATGACGCTACAAAGAGAGACGCGAGAAAATCAACTACGTAATATTGCTTCAAGTTTTGCCAACCTCTCGGCGTTTGGGAAACACTTCTGATTTCAAGCCAAGCAGGTGCATCCTGCAGATCTTGACAAACGGAACAAATTTCGGCTGAATTCCACTCCATTATTGATATTCACCTTTCTTTTCAACAAGTCTCCACAAATTGAGATTGAACCAAAAAGATATCGCAACTGCAACAGGTCCCCAGAATACACATTTCCTAGAACTGACCAGCTCGAATATCTCTATCCAACCTGTCAGCGTTCAATGTGCCCGGCAGTTCTCGGAAATCCTCATTGAAGATAGAATAAGCGCTGCCAGTAAAAAAAAATCCAGATTAGAGTCTTTTCCAGTGTACTTTCCAGTGGTGAACAGAGGGACAGATAAACACAACATGATGACGCCAAGTCTACTCCTGTTAAGACCTTTTTACTGTAATGCATTAGGTTACTCCAATACAAAACGCAACGTCCTCAACAATCTTGTGAAGGATTATCATTGTAATCATACCTTGCTTCTCCAGGTTGCCGTTTACCCAAATTCAAGAAGATGACCACAAAAACGGTGGTAATAATCTGTTCACATAGGCACTTGATTAGATCTTAATGAGCTACTGTAGTTGTCTTTTAAATTCTTTACCAGAAACGCACTGAAAAGAAGTCACAATCGTCAGCTGCTTACATAAACTGGCCCCAAATCCCACCGTCGTGCAATCGGTAACATGACAAACCAGAGGATCATGAGAAGCCACGCTCGAGGGCTGATAGAAAACAACACTATAAGGACCAAATCTGCACCAGCCAAAGAGCACCAACAAAAGTGCAGGGAGACGGTGTCAGAAGAAAAGTTGTTGCAGTTAAGTTTTCCAGCTTTATATACTCATTTAGTTCTATCAATTGCATCTTGGAGATTTCTATTAACACACCAAATGCCACCATCCAATTGAGGTTAAAAACTAGCCATGAAGAATATCTCTCACGCTCTGAACGAACGAATGGCTTCCAGCATTACCTGGAACTTTCAACTTCCCTCGCAAGAAGGTAATAAGCTGCCTCTGTAACGGAGTAGCTGATTCTGGTAGCTTAAATCTCTGCAGAACCACAAAGGTTAAAATTTCCTTAAGACAATGTTCGCAACATCACTAGGTCCGCCACTACACTCTCTAACCACAAGCAAACCATCGGAAAATCACATTCTGCGAGCTCTGATTCTGCACATTTTATCCTGCGAAAGAACCAGTTGACAAAAAACTCACAAGATCTTCATCTTCATCCTCGATTTCACCATCTCTGCTTGAAATATGTTTCGGAGGAGCTTTGGGAACCACAAAGGCTATCAAAGAATCTGGGCATACGACACAGAGTACAATTAGTTCCCCAAGAGCAGAGCGCGTGACCTCCGACATATCTTCACCTCTAAGTGCAATTCCCTGGGTCTTGAAATTCACACAAACAAAACATGCCTACGAAGATGCAAAAGATTGTACCTCCATCAACAAAAGTGACGGTCACAGGTCTGGTATTCTTCGCATCCTCCAGCGCTTTCCCCCCGACAATCAACTTCAATCGCTCATACGGCGAACCGAGTTCATCCGCTACAACTTGGCGGACCGCAGCAACCTGAACACACAACCAATTTTCACAACAATCATCACTCACGGGGCAAAAATCGATCTACACTGACAATTTAGGGCAAAAGAGCCCCTGTCTATCAATTTCCAGGTTGAGCTCAAGAGAATCAGTCACTGCCTCTCTTCGCAACTTCCCCACCTCAAATCAAACTCCGACATATCAGAAGAAGTCTTCAGCTTAAGCTCAAACACACTTCTCCTCCAAAAATACCGCCACAATTGTGAAATTGACAGTTCTACGAAACTACAAATTCTCGATTCACATGAATTTAAAGAAAATTTCACTGAAAACCCGAAAACCTAAGCACACCCAACGCACCTGCGATTCAGCAGGAAGGTCCACAATGCGGCGTCGCGTGGATCCAGGTGTCCGGATGCTCACTTGCACCATCTCTCAGCACATGGAACTTTCCAGCCAAAAGATTCAGAGAAAGCTCAATAGAAACATGACGAATTCATATAAACCTTACCCTTCAAGTGAACCCTAAACCCTAACACAGCATTTCCTAAACCCTGCCTGCACGTCGACATAGCCAGAGAAGCAACGAATTCGAAACAACACTCGCAACAACGCTCCATCATCAAAGTAAACGCATGTGGTACGCCGTCCGTGCTTGTGTCATACTAATTTACAAGGGCACACTATTTTACATCTTAAATATTACTCCGTATTGTATTGTACTACATGAGTTAATTCAATTAACCATGGAGGGAGGTGGCCAAGGTAGTGACTAAGCTTAGATGCATTCTTTGTTTCAATAGTAGTTTTTTAAATCATTGTCAGGCACTTTTTGTTTATGGGCAACATTAGTTGTAGATTAAGATAAAATGATTTTTTCATTATCTATTTTGGTTGTTGCACATATTAAATTAAGGTAGAGTATTTTTTTTTTTTTTTTTTTGGTTGTGGTACGTTTTAAGACTTCTTGGACTTACAAATGTACTTTTAGTAGCGGAACAACAAATTAGAGAAATTTCTTCATTATATATATTTAAATCAAATCATTTTTGAGGAAAAAAACTGATGCACTGTAGGTGATCAAAACTAAACTAAAACATATATTCCCATTGTTCCAAGGGAGTTTTTTTCTTTGCCCATTTCGATTCTAATGTGGCCTTCTGAATTCTACACAAGGTTGCCATGGTAACCTAAAAGGGTCATTTTGAAAAGATGGTAATTTTTCAAAAAGATGATTAAAAAGATGGTAATTTTTCAACCCTATTCCAACCTTCTCAACTCCAATTCCATATTGCAATTGTTACAATGCAAAACTCTGGTATCAATTCGAGTTGATGACTGCCACTGGCGAGAGGAACCTCTCTGCACTCCAGCACAAGCTGGAACTGCGAAGTGCGTACTCAGAAATTGAGGGAAGGCGGGGTAGCAGCGATGCAAGAGGAGAGCCTTTCGTAACATCTTTTCAAAAGAGTTTCAGCAGCACTGTTGATTACATATGGCATACCGATAATCTGTGTGCCTTGAGAGTGTTGGACACTCTTCCAAATTCTGTACTGCAGCGTGACAAAGGGCTTCATGCGCAGCAATGGGCCAGCGACCATTTGGCTTTGGCCTGCGAATTCTCCTTCGTGCCAAACAGAGAGACACGCAAGAGGTCATCTGCAGCTCATGACGATGGGCGACCAAATTACCTTGACACAACGACGATGACTGTCAACTCACACTTTCATGGACACGGGTAGGGAGTATTCTGTTCACCACTGAACACATTGAAAGATAGAAATTATATTTTGTATCGTTTTGTATCATATCCTGCGGCATTGAAATAGTCCCCCATCTCACACTCACTGTTAATTCCTGAAAGAAGATATGAGCTGGGTGTGACATTACAATTGCAAATGTAACTTACAATGCAGTAAGCATGGACTGGGGATACCTTTGCAAGCACTAAACTTGTGCTAGTGCTAGAAAATGCCGTAAGGGTTTATTGTAGATAATATTTTCATGACGAGCAGACAGTTGAGATGCTTAGTGCTACCAGTTCAAACTGGCTCACCTCACTTAGTTCTATCACTGCACATCCACTGCAGTGAGCACTACAAGCATCATGAAATCTAAAATTATCCAGCTCCCGATGCTGCGCCACTTGTTTAGATTATGGCCTTCTGTCCAAGCTCTGAGAAGTGAGAACCGCTAACTTATATGCAGTTCACCGTGATCGTCTTCCCCAGAGCTTTGTAGCTGCTGCGTTCAGTAGGGGAACGTGTAACCTGGAAGAAGAGGAAGGAGAAACAGGACTGCCTTGTCAGTTCCGAATCTGGAAAACTCGGACTACTGGACATTCAGGATGTGAGCTTTAGAAGTGTGCTCGGATTCAATATTCAATGATGCACGTAGATACAAGTGACTTATCACAGAGGTGAAATTGCTGAACTTATAAGGTGACATTCATAACGTTCGTGAAGGAGCTACAAACACCTGCTAATTCCAGGAAGAGTCAGATTATCCAATAATTATGTTCTGTTTCTCTGAAATTCTCTCCCATTTTGAGTTCATGAATGAATGTGTTGGCAAGCAAGTAACTACTGTAGGCAACGTCAACTATATTGCAAATACAGTGAAAAGGGTTGGTGGTCAACATCGCTCTAAAATGCTATGTTGAGCGATGAGGATACAATAAGTAACCAGAGAAGCATCCTACGTTCAAGTTTAGTGCACTTACGTCCACATTTGAAGCCACGCAGGTCCGTGCGACCGCACTTCTTGGGCAGCTGCAAGCCATTCTTCACCATCTGGGCAGGGAACGAGGACGACTTCAGCTGGTTGCACATGCAGTTCTTGTCAACGCTCTTCACCACATTGCAGCACTGCTTGCTGGGTGCAGGAGGGCGAGCGCCCTGAATGGCCCTCACACATGGATACAGTGCGTTCACGTTGCACGACCCAGCAGCGTTGGATTCTGCCACCATGGCCATCACCACCAGCACGCAAATGCCCACAAGAGCTGCGTAAGCAACACCCTTGGATCCTGCCATTGCTGTTGGATACTGCTTCACCACTGCTGAACTGAAGAAGACGATGCTGATAAAACTTGAAGACGGAAAGACGCTCTGAAAGTGAGGATGATTTGGACAGACTACACAGCAGTCTTATATACAGTTATCAGTGACGATTATGTTAACTTTCGCAGGTCGTTGTGTTTGATTTACACTTTCACCAAATCTGGCTGGATCGGTGCCAACTAATTAATGATGATGCATTGAGGCCATTGTTTTTGTAGGGCTACTGGAAGACGGAGTTGGTGGATCTAGTGTCAACGGCAAGTGTGATAAATGATTTCTGTGGTTGACTTCATCAAGGATGTGAGTTCTCGAAGAGCTTCAATAGGGATTAGTGGCATACCTAATTTAGTTCAAATTCAGCTGCAGCAGTGCAGCACTTGACTATTTATGCATTTGAGTAGACTGTAATTTGTTATGAAAGACTTGTTTGTTTTGAAGTCTGCAACGGAGGTATCCAGGTAGAGATTTTTTTTTCAATTGAACACTGAAGACTTTTGCCAGGTAGAAATTTTGATGACAGTGATGAAGCTACTGACATCCACATTTACATATGTTGAGTAGATTAGTATGGTTGGACAATCATTCATTCATCCTTTTGAAAATATATCCAGTTTATTCACCCAGATGTGGCAATGTCATGAATCCTACTTTGATAAGAAATTTAGTGATTTTTTGCGTTTTCATCCACCGGTATTCACAATAATGCAATTTTTTCCCCAGGAAATGCCAATTTGGAATATATCAAAGCAAATGATACCCTGTATCCTGGCATGTTACAATTAAAACTTGTTGAAATCTTAAAAAAAATTTAGCTCATTCTGTAACCAATTTCCTGTAATCAACATGAAGTTTTTGCATTTATACCCCTATTATTCTGGAAATCTCAAGTAAATTTCCAATTTTCCTAAACTAAGAAGGTACAACTATCTGTTATGATAAACAAAATTTCAATTTTTTGCAAACAAGATCTGAGATTCTTGTGAATGATTGACTTGTGTGATATCATTTATGAATAAAAAGTAAACATAAATTCATCCCATCATAGAGCACAAATTAGACATGTGGAGTGGAAATTACAGAAGTTGCATTGTAATATGTTGGGCATTTGAGAATATATTGGGCATTTGAGGATAAGTAGATCCAATTAGTGTGGTCTACTTTTTCAAGTTATAGAATTTTTAGATTTTAGGGTTTAGGATTTAGGGTTTCGTAAATTATATATATTTTTTGAAAGATACGCATATGTGATAACAATTGATATGGGATATCTAACTCTATGCCATATAAATATGCCTTATTTGTCTCTCTCTATATATATCATATACCACATTCATATGTTATATTTGTATTTAAGTATCAGTATATGTATTTGGTATTTATATCTTGTATTCATATGCCATATTCATATGTCCGTATGCATATTTGTATCATATCAGTGTATACCTTGTATTTGGAAGGTGTTGAATAAATAGCTTATAAGGGGTTTAGGGGTGTTGTCTTAATATTTAATTGGAGGGCAATTCAATTGTCTCTATTCAAGTGATAGTAAGGTCCACCTCTTTTGTACATACATCACATATCATATAAGTAATACCGAGTATTCATTAAAAAACATAAAATTGCAATACCAAAGGTATGACTTCATAAAGTTGTAGACACATGACTATATATTAGAAGTAATTAGTTGACTTGAATAATAAGTTCGTTCCGTAGAATTATCATGAGTCAACATTCTTACTTGGGCTCAAGTTTGAATCTTGACATACCATTCTTTGGGATGTCTTTGTGAAAATTTGATGAGTCTCAACTCAAGATCCACACACACTCATTGCAACCAATCATGTCGACAATACTATTGCCTCTCCATAGAAGGGGAAGAGAGGAGGCTTTGCATTGACAAAAGCTTCACGAGAGTAACATTTAAGTACGATACTTATCCTCGAAAAGCAAAGCCTCTCATAGAGGAAAGTTGATGAATATTTTTTAGGTTTTGGTGACATATGATTTGAACATATATATATATATATATATATATATATATGGGTTTGGTCACAAGGACACGAAAGAAGTTGCGTCCAAATCCCGTGGAATGGGTGGACAAGCAAATCTCTCAAGGGAAGACTGTCATGAGTATACTTGCCTTCTTATGGTTTACAAAATTGGTTTCCAATGATGTACGATGGCTTCCGGCTGCGTCCGAGTTTGTTCGAATCATAGGCCTTGGCTGCCTTGTTCACAAGATTGGTCGCAAGGAGACTTGCACTGGTAATCATAATCTAAAAAAAAATTACAAACTAGAATAAATATTAAGTAAACCTTCAAAAGTTGGGAGGATGGCTGGAGAATGTTGTACATAATAATTTCATGTTGTTGTAGTCATTCACAAGTGTCCCAATTTTGTAAAGATAAGAGGTGTGACCTGCAATTGAAACAGAAGGGTTATGCAATTCCTCGGCTTATTAACCAATAAAGGAATGACATATTTGCTTCCAAAGTTTTGAATCATATAAAATTTTGATGCAAAAAAACAAGTAGAAGAAAATACTCCCTTGTTAGGCGATGAGTTTGGGTTACATGTGATGTTCAATTTGTTCAAATTTGAATGAAATTTCAATGGAATAATTATGGATAAAATTGCATTAAAACGAACGCACCCTAAACAAAAAGCAAGTCCAAGGCATATTGGAACCTAAATCCTAGAAGGACACCACAAACACCAAGTGTCTGATGGATGATAGAAAAATCCTTTTATATAAGACAAAAGTGTAGATGTTCATCTTTGAAATTTTTTGTGAAAAGAACAAGCCTCCAATGGGTGTGTTTTTTTGGCAAAATGTTGCAAGTTCTAACATAAAGAAACAAATACCTTTATGTCCCTCCAAATATAATGCAATGGCATGCTGCTAGGAATACAAGTTCTATAGTAAGAAAAACAACGTTGGAGGTCTCTTGCTCAGTAGTTAATTTGACCTCCAATGAGTGCTCATGGTGGTTGTTTTTAAAGCAAATGATTCACATGGTATTCCAAAAGGGATGATTTCCATGGTGACCAACCCAGCGTTCTTTTAGGGTTAAAGGTTACTTTGTTGGATCGGTATTGAATTGTGAACTATAATTGGAAATCAGCTATTGAATGCATTTTTTTTTTCATTTGCAGGTTTATCTTTCAAATCCCAGATGATCACTGCTTTGTTTCTTTTTGTGCGCCTCTACTGCAGCTCGGTGATGCAGCAACAACTTCATGTCTTCATGGACTTCTTCACTCTTGTCGTCACTGTGTGGGTTCTCTGCAAGATGCACTTCAAACTGAGGTCCTCGTCCTCGAAGGAGCTCGACAATTTCCCCTTGAAATACGTGGTAATTGTGAAGCATTTCATTTGAGCATGGTTCGTATTGTTGAATTAGTCTACCTAAGTTTTCGTTTTGTTTGTTTTTTAAATCTCATTTGGAATTTTTAACCCTTGACGTACTAAGAATTCATGATTTTAAATTGTAGACTTTGATTGATTATTTTGTAGAAAGTATAGTGTAAATGGAAAAATTTGATTACATTATTGGCGTGAGTGAAGAACATTGCATGCATTGGTTTAAATAAATAAAATTATTGTGTGAACTTTTTCAAAATTGTTTAAAAAATGTGAGGCCCAATTTGGGCTTTTCAATCATTAAAGGGTTAAAAAAAATATTTTAGTTTTCCTTAGCAAGCACTTTTGGGGACATTGTATGAGTAAGTTATGAATTTTATTGTGTTGAAAATGGTTTAAATTAGGCAATAAATTATCCTTGCTTAAAAATTTACAACATTTAATCCAACATTTTGAGAGAATTTCCGGTTTGTTCATTGTTAGTTGGTGGAAATGGGGGAAAAATCCTAGTTGCAATTTAAAAACATGTTAAAAGGACGAGTGAAAAAAAATTCTATTTGGAATAAAATATATTTTAAAAAATCAAACTCAGTACTTGAAAAAACAGCTCAATATAGAAATCAAAAGAAAATAGTTGGTAAGACTCAAAAAATATCCTGAACATTGGTCTGTTTATGTTTATGAAAGAGGTTAGGGTCGATTTTAGAAACAGGTCAAAATGAAGTGTCATTGTACTTTTTAGTAATTTTTTTTATCAGTTCACAAGTTGGAATTGGATGTGGATCACACCAATTGCATTTTTGTTGTATGACAACCAATGATCCCATCACTAGTTTATGGAATTTAGTGCAATATGTGCTACCTTCAAGACAAACAAACATCAACTTTGGCTACCTTGAGAGTGAGTAGTATAAAAAAAAATAGAAAATAAAGGATTTTGCAAGTCGTAAAGGATTACGGAGAATACTATAACACAAAACTGACTAAATAGATGTGAATTCCAATGCAGAGGAAGTTACAAATTGACTTATCAAAATCTATTGTTTGCTGCAATCTCGACTAAAATCTATTTTTTTTCTAGGATTTTCTCAAATGTACATTTATTTAGCTGCTGAAAATTTTAAGTAATTTTAGCAAGTTTTGTGAACGCTGAATGATGAGAACTATTTGAGCTAAGATAATACTTTTTTGATTACTAATAAATGCAGCTGGTTCCATGTGCCATTATGTCTGTGATTTTGCATCCAAGGACGGCATATCCGCTTCTCTACCGGACGTTGTGGGCGTTTAGTGTTTACCTGGAGACCATCCAAGTGCTTCCTCAACTTAATCTCATGCAGTCTATCAGGGTATGCTAAGTCCAACCCTAAGTAGTTACTAATACCAACCTTCAATAGTTACTAATATCAACCTTCAATAGTTACTAATACCAACCCTAAGTGGTTACTAACACCAATCCTAAATAGTTACTAATACCAACCCTAAGTAGTTACTAATACCAACCTTCAATAGTTACTAATACCAACCCTAAGTAGTTACTAACACCAACTCTAAGTAGTTACTAATACCAATCCTTAGTAATTACTAACACTAACCCTAAGCAGTTACTAATATCAACCCTAAGTAGTTACTAATACCAACCCTAAGCAATTACTAATATCAACCCTAAGTAGTTACTAACTTCAAAATGTCATAACTAATTCCACAAAGCTCAAAAAAACATGAATCGACTTCCATTAGATGCCAATTCCATTTGTCTTTCAAAGAAAATTTATTGAAAAACATTCTAAGAAGCTTCACCTCCCCAAAATTTCAGCTTTTAAATGGGCGATTTATGAACCTCCTACCTTAAGTGAATTTGAAGAAATTTTTCTTGGACCCAATTGAGTAATTGAATTGAATTTTAATTTGTGAGCAGGTGATTGAGCCTCACACTGCTCATTATGTATTTGCCCTCGGAGTATCACGCCTGTTGAACTGCACATACTTTGTTATCCGGGTTGATGATCTTGTTCATTCCATCTATCCAAACATTTGTATTTTCAAATGCTTCTACATAATGTAAAATAATGAATGTGTATAACGTTTCAAAATGCGGAGATTATTGACGTTGAAAGTCAAATATTATTAACTATGTGTGAATATAGAATTTGAGGACATGCATGTGTAATTTATAAATGAAAAAAACCATTATTTTGCAAAGTTCAGATTGTGGAGGGCAACAAACATATGCTCAAAATAATGGGGTCTGGAGTATGGCCGGGAATGACCATGGTTTGCCAAATTGTTTCCATTTTCATGTTGGGAGATTTCAGTTACTATTACATTAAGAGGTACTTCATCATGCTTCTACTATTACTAAAAAAAATAGGTTTGGTAAATTCGATGATAAATTTGATGGAAAACTTATGTAATGTGAGTAAAGAAGTAGAACATTGTTCGATGAAGAAGAATGTGATAAAGTCATGGAAATAGAAATGGATATTGTTTTTACAACAAGGTCATAATTATTTTCAAGTCATTCGTTATAGCATGAATAGTTAAGGTAGAAACACCCATAACTATGACCTCGTTCAATACATACTTGTGGATACAATAACCTTGCATTGTTTTTGTGTACACTGCAGTTTAATTGATGGTCACCAAATTGTAAGACTACCTATATGAGAATATGCCAAGGGCCTTGTTGATTGAGAAGATTGCTACCAAATCATTCTAAGTATATCTAGTTTTAAACCCACTTGAATTTGCATCCTTCCTTGTTAAATTTGTATAATAAAATATTTAAAGATACAATTTTCAGATTTTAGTAATCATTTCACAATTTTTATCAATTGGAAAATAAAGACGTTGAATTTGTCACAAAATTGCATCAAGTTTTTCTTTCAAATTGTTAGACACAATCTAGGCACATTGATATTGTATTGTTTCTCTTCCACATATTTATGAAGGTTACTTTGAAACAAGCTCTTTTCAAAAAATCTATTAGGAAATGATTACAAAAATTAGATGATTTTCAAATGTGGACTTAGCTTCAATTATTTTGCAATACTTTGATGATATTTTTCATTAAAAAATGAATAAATCAAAATATTTCAAAATATAAAATTGCAACAACTTGGTTTCATTGTAGACCAAAATCAAAATCACCATAATAAATTTAAATTTTTTTTGGATTCAAAGATTACAACGTGGATTACAACATTGTAGTAATGAGAAATATGGGATAGTTTGTAGAATGGGATAGTTCCATTGTCTTCAACTGTCCCATTGAAGACTTGACAAATGCTGAATGAAAGTAAAAAGATTAATGGATACAAAATGTTTAATCTTTGACATGGTTTTGCTCTCTAGCTTCATCCTCTTTAGTTTACATTGAAATTTTGAAATTTCATGTTCATTCCAAAATTTCTATTTATTTAAGGGGAGACAATTTAAATGACACTTTAATTTTGAAATTTAGATTGTGAACTGGATGCATTGCATTTGCATAAAAACATCTTAAATTCATTACTACGCTAATAATGAAATTTAATGTTTGCAACACTAATTATAAATTTTAACACTAAATGACAACAATGTTGGTAATGTTATCAGCACTAAATGGCAACATGGACATTAATTGTCAACTAATAAAGTAAAAATTAAAGTGAGGGTAAATAACACTACACACCAAATTTCATTATTAGTGTAGTTCTCCTTGTTTCAATACCATTTGAATATTTTATTTGAATATTTTATTGATTTGTTTATATGCTTGTAACAAATGTCAACTTCAAGATTAAAATTCAAGTGCTTCATTGGATGAAAATATTTGGAAGCACATAGCAAGTATAATATAAGGTGATTTTATGAATCAATCAAATATTTCTTATTTATAGCACAAAGTAAGGCCCTATTCAAACTTTTTCACATTAAGATGAATTTACCCATAATCATCATTGCCTCAAGATGCAACACCTATAATTGAACCAAAAAGAGACATTAAAACCTAGATATTGATGACACAAGATGTATACAATTAAAGCATTAGAGTCTAACAGAACCTAGTGTCAACAACACTTTAAAATTTCATTAATCACTCATTTATAGTCCTAATTATGTATACTAAAGTGCTTTGGAATCTTCTTTCACACTTGCCAATGAAATCTAATACAAATTATTTATGGTATGCAATAGGGAGAATCAAATAAGCCAATTAACTACCTTGTAAGTGAACTTAGAGAAGGCTTACTCTTTTCAAATGATGATTGAGTATAAAACCTTCTATTGATTCAATGAAGAAAAGTAAATTATCAAATCAAATTGAGTCATGTTAGGCATTCATCAAAATCACTAGAAGAATCAATGATATGGTGTTGTGACTCCTTTTATAAAAAAATATGCTTGATTGCTATTAATGTTGATTATGCATGCACTTACCAAAGCTAAGGTTACTATATCTAAAATCAACACTTTTCTACAACCAACATCTACAAAATCTAGTATAAAATTTACTTCTATTATTCATGAAAGTTGATTTTGAAAACCTCTATTTTCAACATTTTGAAAGTTCACAATTTATTCATACAGTATCAAAGAAATACATTCTAATTAAGAGAATCTAAAATCCCCTTTCTTGGCACCAACAATATTCTTCAAAATCCTTTTTCAATATGATATAGGAACTATGTTGAATGGAATTGCTTATTCTATTAATTTAAGGTATATATATACTTTGTCATCAATTCAAGTCCAGGTAACACTAATCACAACATAACACTATTTACCATCATCAGTGTAGTGATTTGATGCCAAACCAATCCAGTACTGTAGTGAACTCCTTCCATGGCGGTGTCCACGTCAGCACGAATGGGTTGAAGCCAGGCACTTCCGTCCAGCACAGCAGCAGGCCCCACTTCATGTGGACTGACGCTGAGGTGGCGCCCTCCCAGGCCCCCTCCTGCCATTGGCCATGGGGCCCCCTAGTGAGCTGGCAGCTGCACCCCCCTCCGCTGGTGCCACATGGGCAACTCTCACTCTTCAGCCCCACTCCCACCCTCTCTAATAATAATAATATATTTCAAAATTAAATTTTTTATTTTGGGGGGTGGGGTGGGGTGGGGGCAGTACGTACCCCTCCCCATCCCTTTAAGAATTCATACCGGTGGTGCACAATTTCTCTCTAGAATGTACTCCATTGGCACATGAAGATAGAATTGGTTGTAAGGTCAGGAACGGGTATGAATTTACCCTAATCCAGTAAAGACGCTGTGGACTACAACGGTCTCGTGGATGACTTCAATGGTCCGATGGATGACTTCACAGTTGACTGTAGAAAAAGAAATGAGTGTACCGATTGGTCCAACAATCAGAGAGTTTGGATGACTACCTTGGTCATGGAAGGCTGCGTCCTCAATAGGGTTAAATCCTTCAACGTCAACGAGGATGTTCAGCATCCAATGGGATGGCTGGAAAATCCTTCTTACATGGCAGAAATGCAACTAATCATCCTCGAAATTTTGTTGTAAAAAAGAGAGGTCTTCTTATAGTGGTTTGACTTCCAATAAGTGCTTTTGCAATTTTGTAAGTGAATGGTTCACATGGTAACCAAAGGCACGATTTCCATGGTCACCTTTTGACGGGTTAAAAAATTAACCCTCACAAACCATTTCTCTTCCCTTGAGAAAGCATCCAAATCTACCTAACGTATTGAGACCCTCTCTAGTACGCTTCACACCTTTTTCTGAACCCTTTTTTCTAACCTTTTTCTGAACCTTTTTTTGAACCTTTTTTTGAACCTTTTTCCTGACAAGAGCATCTGTAGGGGTCGGTTTTCGAAACGAGAGTCACAATGAAGCGCAGCCAGCCGTTTCTTTCTTAGTTTCATTCCCATTCTCAGGGAGCTCGACGGTGTCACTCGCAGACACTCTTGAGCACTCCGTCTTTTCAGATCCATTTTTTGGTTTGCTGGAAAGTTGCTGGAAAATTGCTGCAAGATTTCAAAAGGGAGCTACTCGGTAGCTTGCCAAGGGGTGAACCTGCTCTCCACTCTACTCTACCTCGATCGCCTTCATTCGCTAGCTTGTGAGCATCGGTTTCTCCAATTGAAAGATGTTCACAAGCTCGATCTCGGGTTGAATTTGAACACTCTGGGTTGGGTTGGATCGGATTCTTCACCATCAACATCAATAAAAAGCTGTGAATCTCTGCCGCGTCGTGTGAGAGAGAGAGAGAGAGACGGAGCCTTTTTGTTTTGGACGGATCGGAGGTATACTAAACATGTGCATCTTGAGAATTCATACATGAGATCGTGGATAGATACATACTTGAATTTTTAGTTGACAAAACGAGCTCGTGCGCGCAGTTTAATTTGGGAAGCTAGCTTGTTTGGAGATGAGCTCTACACATTGCGGATGTTCTGTAGTTCTGTGTGTCTGGGTTTGTTTCCAAACGGAATTGAAGAGATTTTTGAATGTTGTGGTCGTGATTCTACACTCTACTTGGAGTGGGATTCAATTGCAATTGCAATTAGCTATTGTGCTTCTCAGCTTGTGGTTTTTTGCGGTGATAGCAGCTCTTCCAAAGAGGCTCAGTCTGAAGGTGGCTTAAACTCGACATGTATGTTGTTAGGGTGTTGGGCTTGCAGTGGACATGATTTTGAGGTGCCTTCAATTCTCCGATCCTAGACTGGAATTTTGTTAAACTTGGTTGTAATTTTGGACGTGGGATTTGGCCATTTCAGGAGCATGGGGTGTATTTTTTCCACTGACGCTGTAGATGACGGAGCTTTCCTCCCTTCTGGGGAAGTTTATGTGTTTGTGCCTGGGTTCCGGCTCCCTCAACCACTTGACTTCATCGAACTTTTGAAGGGCTCAGTGTCGGCCGGGTTGGCGGAAAAGCTGCAGGCTCTTCGGTCTCAAATAACTAGTGCGGCAGGCAGAACTGAAGCAAGACGAAGGAAAGCACAAGACGGTGAGCCTGTTTTCATCAAATTTTTCAACTCTTTCAGGAAGATAAGGCCCAATCTGGACCTCATGAGTTTTGAAGAATCTTTATTGGGATTTTTATGTATTTTAAATTGATTTAAAAACAAAACAAAATAAATGCAATGTTCTGCACTTCATCTAATGATATTAATGAGGTGTTATTAGGTGAGTCTGTATATGAATTCAGTTGATTATAAACTGAGGGTGTCTTATTTCTGTAGATGACCGTGGCTGGCTGGATGTGGAGAAGGCTTTGAATGACTATTTGCCTCTTCTCTTGGGCCTTGTAAGTGGAGGTAATTCAATTCTAGATTCGATCCCTTTTAAAAGTTTCAGGGCTTTTGAGTGACAATTCTGATCGTTCTGACCCGTAGGAGACCTCGATCTCTATGTGGGGAATTATCATCTTAACGATGCTTTTGAAAAGCCCGCCTGAAACAATCTAATTGTGTTATGCTGGTTCAGTTTATTCTGGTGCTTCTCGTTTTGGAGGTTGAGGTTCAATTCTTTGATGTTTTGTGATTCCGTTCTCAGAATTGAATTCGGAGAACTGTTGAATGTTTTTGGAACAGGTGAGAAGTTCAGTTCCGCTATTGAATATCCCTGGACGAATGTGGAAGATGAGAGAAAGGTTAGCACTTGCTTTAATTTTCACTCGGTTGATGTTTTGCTGTCCTTTTGCACAGATTTTGATCGAGAAGTCATAACTAGTGAAAATCCAATATTCAAAGCGCCGCGAAATGACCCATGAGAAAATCGAGAGGTGTTTGGATCTCCTCGTGGATCGTTTCGTTGGTTATGCACAAAATATTTAAAATTTAAAAACCTTAAATGAATACCATGCTATTAGCGGCTTTCCAGCGTGAATACTTGCAGAGAATGACATGTTGGGCTAAAATTTGCAGGAGACTGCGCTTGGCAGTGGATACTACGAGTTGCTGTCGGTGTTGCATCTGTTAGGGATGCTGGCTTTACAAGAAGCCAATGCGTGCTTAACACCAAGGCCACCAGCAGATGATGGGTACACTCCCAAAGCAACGGAAGGCATGTGCTTTGCCTTGCACCCAATTTTTGCTTTTGGGCGGTACATATCTGCGAGTCTTTCTTGGTACCAGTTGTCCGATGGTAACTCCTACCACTAGCTTTATATTGCAAGAATTGTGCCGCCTTTCCTTTTCCATTAGTTGTGGCCAAGGTAGAATGAGCAAATTTTAACTGACAGCCACAATAATATGTAAAGTGAGGTCTGAGTTTTTGGGTCAGGTTGTAACAAATTTTGAGTGGAGTTCGGGAATGGCGTTTGATACAATGATACTTTCTCATGTAACGTTGCTTATAGCCCAAGTTCAGTTGATAGACTTTTCAAATTCACATCCCAATGTTTCAACGTTTCGAGCTGAGCATTTCACAATGAGTATCTGTTACTTTCTTGATTTATTAGGTCACGCTTTCGAGTAAGTGCTTGGTTTTAGCTCTCAGTCTACCTTGAGGGATTAGAGGAGAGATTGAGGGACAGTTGAGAAGGTTATTGCAATGATACAAAATTTCCCCAATTTCTTTGTCACCTCTTTTGGTAGTGTTCACTTTACAAATCAGTCATCTGCAATTGCAATTCTCCAGGCTCCAGCATTGCCAATTTTCTCTTTCTGACGGAAGTGGTTTCATCTGCTGTGCGCTTATTCTAACTTGAAACGTGCTCTCTACAGAGAACAAGAGAAATGCAATCGAAATATTGTTGAAGGCGGCATCATATTTTGAGTGTGCTTTAAACTTCATCTTGCCCAACATCCCAGTTGAGATAAAGTAAGCCCCATCTTTCTCAAATTCTGACATTCAAGTTTCCATGCTCTTGCATTTGTCAACATGACAATCATGTTCTTTTGCTCAAGTTCAAGCAAGCCCATGATTGTCCTTTTGTTTTAACCCTAGCTTGGCTCGTGCCAGGCACTAGTTTGGAAGCTGTTGAAAGTACTTCGTGCATAAGATCATACATGGGAATGAAAATAAAGAAGATGAAAGAAAGGTCATGATACGAGTTTTACTGAGATTCAAATACCTCGACTACATTTTTTTCTCGGGACTGCGAAACTTTGAACTCAAGTTGAAATAATGCTGGTGTGAAGTGTGAGTAAAATTAACCACAAGGGAACCTTGTAAATCATAGTTGAATAATATTGATGAATGGGTTAAGAAAGACCTAATTCCAGTATAATATCGATGTTTGAATCTCTCAGTGGCTTGTTCTATGTGCCGTCATGTGCAGAGCGAAGCTACCAGCCGACCTAACAGAGCCAATGCTGAAGTCACTGGAGCAACAAGCTTTAGGCCAGGTACTTGCAGTATCATATATTCGAGGAATCAGGTGGACATTGTTAGTTATTGTATATTAGGGTTCCACTTCAACTTGAGGAGTCGACAGGAAATTATTTCCAAGACATGAGAGTGGATCTTACGCCCCGAGGGATAGTGCTTAACAAATTCTGAATATACAATGGCATTGAATTTCAGTTAGTAAGGGATAGTGGGTTTACACCTGAAATCTTTTATCTGGAACGGAGTAAGTATATCAGCTTTGTGGCGCAGGCTGTGGAATTGCAGCTAGGGTTTGCAATTAACAACGTCAAGGCTTCACTCGCAGTAAAGCGAAGATTAGCTTGTGAGCATGTCGAAGTATGGGAACAGGTAGGTGATACAAATCATGGTTTATTGCACATGATCTGAAGCATTCTTGTTTGCTCAAAATATAAAAAGTAGATGACGAGTCAATGCGTCTATGTGGCATAGATAGTAGAACTATTTCCCCGATAGTTCTGAGGGTTTAGGGTTTAGGATATTCTTCATTCTTAGGACTGCAAGTGTAATCTCTCCTTTCAAACCTTGACACTTTGGTCCTTCACAGGGATAACAGTTCGATTTAGTACATCGAATTAATGATATGAAAAAGATACTGTCAAGATAGGTTACCTTCTGTGTCTTGAACAGAGTTGATGATTTCTTGAAATTTGACAGGCAAATGAGAAGCTGGCTTGCGTGCCCTTGGCAGGAGCATTAGGAGATAAACACATCCTTTTCTTGAAATGGAAACGTGCGGAAGCTAAGGTACAGTCGTAATAGATCGACTGAATGTTTTCATTTGTCTACGTAGTTTAGGGTTTAGGGTATTTGAATTCTGGTTTTTAAGTGTGTTGTTTTTCCACAGGCAGCAGCATATTATTTCCATGGCCTCATTCTTGACGAGGGGGAAGGAGACAATTCACATGCAGAAGCTCTTTCCTGCCTCAAAGCTGCGCATGCTAACTTGAAAGAAAGCCAAAAAGCTCGCAAAGAGTTTGTCGACACGGAACCTCCTTCAAAGTATGCTTACACTTCTCCTAGTCACACGTTTTCCTTGCTTGAGTTACTGTGGTTGAGAAGATGAGGGTTTAGAGTCATAACCTCGTTCTCTTCATACTCCTTGATAGGAATGAAGATCTTCAAATCTAATGTAGAGTAAGGGGTTTGTGTCTCGTCTGGATATCTAGGAGATTAGTTGTTTTTTAAGATAATATGGTGTGTCAGAATGTTTTTTCAATAACTTCTCCTTGTTTGCACACTATTATTTAACATCCTGAAAGTCCTTGTGGTGGATGTGAAAATGCTGTTTTGCTAAGCTAATAAAAAGCGCCTTCTGATGTTTTGCAATGCAGAGTTCCCCCATCGTGGGGTCCTATGAAGTGCCTGGCCGAGAGAATACCCAGAGAGACAGTGGGTAGAGGACGTCTTTTCAAAGAGCACTACTCTCACGAAAAGTAAGTTGCAAACTCTAAAAATTTGAGAAGGCATGGTTGCTATATAAGGTTTGTGAGAAAAGTGATGGCATGGCCACTAGGACAGACCTAAACAAATGTAGTATTACTTCAAATACTAGCACACAATTTTCTAACAGGTTTAGGGTTTGCAATTGATGCAGATTTCCATCCACCACACCCAAGTTACCTGAGTTTGCAATTGCATTAGAAGCGGGGCCGTTCTACTTGCCCCCAGTGGACTCTGCTTGGAACAAGGAGCAAGGGTTTGAAGCAAGACCTTCTCTAACTCCAGATGTTGTTCCCTCTTTTCTTGCAAAAAGGAAGCAACTTCCCATGAATTCAGACTTGCTAAGGGCGGCACCGATGGCACCAGTATCGATAGTTTCAGAACTGGTGGTGGAAGCTTAAGCCTACATTCTGTCTTCACAAAGCTACAACTACAGTGAATGTGCATAAGTTCATGTCAACGTTGAAATTCGACAGTTTTTGGGCCACATTGTGTTGACTCTGCACCAAAAGGAAGGAGTTATTGGACCCGGTACTGTCTTCACAAAGCTACATCTACAGTGAATGTGAAGAAGTGTGGTGACTTCGCTGCCTTCAATACCCAACAGAAAGGTTGGGTCGTCGGGTAGCTCGTGTGAGAGAGGGAGGTTCGAATTCTAAATACGTCTTGTCGAGGAATTTATGTCCATAGCAGGGACTGATTGATGTACATTTATCATTGCAGCTTCGTTGTAGCAGTGCTACAACTCACCTTAGATGTAACAATAGATCAGTGTAGCATTTGGTGCGGAGATTTGTTGGTTAGTATGAGGTTGAAATTTGCCTGCACAGGTTTTCCTGATTAGAAGGGAGAAAATTGCACATTGGAAGATGTACAGTGAGATTTCTAGGTAGTCAGTCAGCTTGTTTCAATTAAGAAAGAATATTTTGGTATTGGTATTGACAAGTCATTGCAAAGTTATTGAGAATGCATGGCGTATTAATTTCCATTGCAAGCTGCGTTTTCTCGCATGATTTGTACTCGACCTTGCAAATGACTGACTGATTTAACTAGATTGATGAAGTCGGGGTTGCGCTGCTCACAAACACTGTCAGGAGAAAACTTCGTCGCTCAACGTTGAAGGCGAAACTCTTGAAACTTGCCATAACTTATCTTGAATACAAGCAGTTCGTTATGCTGGTCGTTATGCTTATTTTTGTCAGATCAAAGAAGTGCCAACATTGTGAAACACATTCTACTTTCGAAATTCAAGCTCAGAGACTGATACCAGGAACTCCTAAAAATCAGACAAATTTTACGTAATGTTCGCAGTTCAAGCCGTATCTGCGGTACATCTAGAATAGCAAATTCGCAGCAAAGCAAGGCATCCGAATAGGAAGCGGCATGCGGAGATTCAGGATCCGAGAAAGAGTGGCGATCACTTGCTGCAGGATCCTCAACTTATGCTGCGGATACAGATATGGCACCGACCGTGAATTGCGAGAGTCAGAATCGGGAGCCCCGGTCCACCGAATATGGAACACGGTCAAGAAGATGGACTTACTCATGCAGTTGGTCCTTCCCGACGTGTTCAGCATCTGCGATTTGGATGGCGACGGTGACCTCAGCAGCACCCAAGTCTCTCATTGCGGTCCTGGTATGCGGCCTCCGATCTCTCTTGTGTCCATTTCGCATCGCGAGCTGCAATTCCATCTCGTGCTAGATACAGTTATGACACCGACTGTCTGCAAATTATTCTGTGATTTTGATCACTTGAAAGTAGGATTTGCTGAGCTTTTTTGCTGTACGAGCACAGCTAGAAAAGGAGCTATGTGCAGCACTTCTCTAATCATTTTTGCAATGGTTTTGCAATGAAAAGAAGTTGATGGATTTGCGATTGGTGAGTAATCGTTGCAAGAACATTGCAGCAACATCTGCAATAGTGTGTAGCGTATAAGTGATTGAAGTATGTCGAAAACCGTTGTAAGAACATAATCTGTAACACTGTGCATAAAATAAATCACAAAACCATCGCAAAATTATGAAGAGAGTTGTGTTCAGTGCACCTATTTCTTAAAGCTTTGGAAGTTTGTGCTGTTTCAAATTGTTGCGTTCATTGCATTTGCATTCAATTTACATTCTTTACAAGAAGTCCATCTAACTTGGTCACAAAAATAATGCCCTGCACAACTACAATTCACGTGGGAGATCAAGAGCTCTAGCTGATGCGGTGACTAATCCCAGCGCCTTGACTTTACACGCCACATCGTCAGACTGAGGATTCTTGTTCCACCTTCTTGCTCTTCGCCGCTGGGGCTCCACTACAGTACCAGACTTCGCCTTTCTAGAGGATGCCTACATGGTACATGCATTGAACTGTACTTTGATTACAAATTAGCAAATGTAACTTCCTTGGAAGCCGAGAAGGAACTGCAAGAGAACTGCATATAAGATCCCTGTGAGTTGCATCGCAGCAAGCTCCGGCCATTGCAGGGTATGTATCTTAAACACGGATTACAACCGGCTGCTTTGTCAACTTGCCATGATTTTCAGCCGTCGCTGCATTGACGAAGACCGTGTTCTGAAGCTCGGGAGTGTCTCCCCGGATTGCGTGTCGTGCCCAGTGGATATGTCCACTGACGACCAGTTTCGGTCGAACCTCTTTGATCCGATTCAATAACACCGGGCAACCTTTTCTGCCATCCACATAGCCCTGAGCCGGGTTATGCGCCACCACAATGTCAGTATCCGCTGGAATGAGATCGTAGTAGGGGTTTCGTCCGCCCTTGAAGTTCCAGGAAAACCCGGTTCCAAAAATGTTCAAATTCTCCACGGAGATCCACTCATTCTGCAGGAGTGTGGCATTGGATAAAATGGACTGCGCTTCGACCTTCCATGGGGCGTTGAACTCGTGATTTCCTTGAACGACGATTCGATGCTTGTAGGGAAGTTCGCCGAGCCACCGATTGAAGTCGACGGCGTGCTCCTTGCTGCCGTACAGCACATAATCTCCAGCATGGATGAGGATGTCCCCCGGAGGCATATCTAACTGTCTGTGATGACCGTGAGTGTCCGAGATGCATACAACCACGGTGCGGAAGCCCCCGCCTTCTTGCGGAGGAGGAGGAGCCGGCGTCTTGGGCAGCACCTTCCGAAGCGTGTTGGGCCACACCTTTCGAAAAAACGTTTCCCACCAAGTGTAATTCGTCTTCAGCGGCTCGGACACAAGTGACTGATAATCGACGTCAAGCTGTGGTGCCAAACCCATACTGCCTGCGGTATCGGTATTTGATCGCGTAGATTGACGTAGGGGTGACGAGATCTGAGTGGTGAACCAGGAATCAAGAAAAAACGAAAATCACCCAGTTCAATTGAACTTGCCGGCACAGGCCTGTAATTGAACAGCAACCACTCTGCTCAGGAAAGAAAATCACTAGACGTGGTACACTGGCGTGGAGGCCCATCAGAATTACCGGTAGTGTAAGAAGAAATGTAATCCACTCCACCAAAACCAAATTAGGGTTAGATCTGGGTTACACACAATAGCTCCGACTCAATGAACCCGAAACTCACGTTGGTGGCAAAAGCGATGGATAGACTGGAGCAGCAATAATAAACCTTCCCACTGCTGCTGAGCTCCACGGTCGGTCACAATCTGAGCCTCGATCTGCCTCGTGCAACAGCTTCAGCCAAACGCCGAAACAGACTGACGCTTCTTCCCTACTCTCGAGCTTCTCTCAGAGTGAATCCGTCGGTAAATTAAGTCAGTTTCGTATCAAAAGTGCCACATGGCATATAGTGATTGGTGTAAGATGACGTGGACTTGTCAAAAATCTGACGTGGACATTCCTTTTCGGCTTCTCTGTGCCGAAAAGACTTGTCAAAAATCTGACCCTCACCAGTAGGACCGGAGCATTTCAAGGGCATCCACTTGTGCCCATTCTTCAAACTCTTGTGGGGACCATGTTGGGTTTTTTTGTACAGATTGATGCACTGGTCACCCGTGGTCATACCTATTTTGCGAAAGCACGATAATCTTCTCATCATGCACGGCCTTGGATTCCGTAGCTATACATGATGCTTGGGTTGCCGTTGCAGACAGAGTGACGCACTGTGTTGTACATCCTGAAATCAACGCTGTCCTGCCAAACTGGTGCATGGCTGAAAGGGAATGACTGGCTTAGAGCACAGTGACAGCAGTTAACTGAATATCTGATGAAAGAGGATCAAATCGTCCATACAAATGTACGGTGCAATATATGCTTTTCAGAACCAGCAATTGTGAGAGACAAGAGCGTCATTGGTACGGATGGACTGTTAATAATGTGCATTTTCTGTTTGTTTTGTGTTTCTCGATTCTCCTTATCTGCTCTTCTTAGTTGTGCAAGACATTGCAAAGAAAGCTATGGTCTCACTTGTAAACTTCCAAGAATAGGGATTGAAGCGAAATCTGACAGATTCGAGTATGAAGTTGGTGGGCCGGTGAATTGCAGGGTTGAACGATTCCACAAGTTTCTTGCGGGCAACAGGAACTAGCTGGCTGACAGTACGGTGCACAGTAAAATCGAACAGTGACAATGGAAAAGCAAAAAAGCGGCTTCGAGTGCACCGCTTCGTGGTGGCCCTTTCACTACTAACAAATGCCAGAGATGCGATCACTACAGCACATGAACATCGAAAGGGACTGGCAAAGGAGATCACTGCTCTTTGACCTCCTAATTTACCTTTGAATTTTTCAGGGACTTGCTGCAGACATTTGTAACTACCTTGCAGAATTTCGTAGATAACCTCAACCTGGTGTATTGATTACTCCTTTCCCGTCATCTACCGCGTCTTTTTTCAAATCAGCTTCCAATAGCTTAGAAATTATTTCTAGATTAGAAAGATGACACGCTGGAGTAATTTGTTGGTCAATGCGCTGGAGTCTCCGACACATTTTCCTTAAGCCTGCTCGTGTGCGTGTCCCAATGTTTCCAGAGAATTTTTGGATTTTGTGAGGAATGCCATCGCAGCAACGAAGCGGAGTAATAAATCAGTTGAATATGATGCGAGAATTCCCTCACCTGGAGTGTCAGAGAGACCAGAGTTCTTTGCTTCATCGCATTCTAAGTTATAGCTAAGCTTAGATCCCCTGTTCAGCACGTCAGAGCTACCATTGTCCAATGCCAATCTGGTTTTATTGGGAACGTTGCATTATTGCACTTGCACGGAAAAATTCTGCTCCTACGATGCAACAGTCTGTGGTTGAGAATATTTCGTGCAGAGGTTGAGTGCAGATTGCGTTAGGTACGGAACACGATTACATGCGTGGCGGGCGAAGATCGATATACCTTCACACTTGGGGATTGAGTGAAGCAAGCGGCAAGAGTTCGCCATGTAATGCATTAGGTTGTGTGGCAGCCTTGAGAATGTGCAGGAAGAAGAAGAGAGGGTAAGAAAATTTTGCGGAAGCGAAGAGAGTTGTTGTGGTGTAACTCGTGTGTGGAGTAGATGGCCGGCGCCGGTGATGACTTCGATCACCTTTTCAAGATCCTCTTGATAGGAAATTCCGGCGTCGGAAAGAGCAGTTTGCTTCTCCGCTTCACCGCCGGCAAATTCGACGACCTATCGCCGACAATTGGAGTGGATTTCAAGGTGAAGCTGCTAAACTTCCGAGGGCAGCGTCTGAAGCTGACCATCTGGGATACTGCAGGGCAAGAGAGATTCAGGACGTTGACGAGCACGTACTACCGAGGAGCGCAGGGCATTATCTTGGTTTACGACGTGACAAGACGAGCTACGTTTACCGATTTATCCGACGTATGGTTGAAAGAGGTCGATCGATTCTCCACCAACAAGGATTGCATCAAGATGTTGATAGGCAACAAGGTAGATTTGGAAGAGAGCTCGCGGGTCGTGACCAAGAAGGAGGGGATTGCATTTGCGAGGCAGCATGGCTGCTTGTTTCTGGAGGCCAGTGCCAAGACGAGCATCAACGTGCAACGCTGCTTCGATGAGCTTATGCATAAAATCATGGATACACCTCCTTTGACCTCCGATACAGCAGCGCTATTGAGGCCGAATCTCTTCAGACCTAATCAATCCTCGGAGTCCTTTACAACAGGCAATGTCTGCAGCTGTTGATAGAGTTCGCATAGGGTTTCTTTCATTGCCCTTTCATTCTTCCATTCATTCTTTGTGTAGAAAAAATGTACAGGTCCGTATAAGCTAGATCACGCCATTCATTTAATTGTACAGATCTATACACATATATGTAGATCTTCTATTTTATCATTGCCAATATGGGGTGTAGACTTCACCACAGATGATCCGTCTCTCGATGTGCATATTCTTGCTAACTTATATTTCTTAAGCTTTGTCTGTTGCTGTCTTTGAAGAGATTCCTTTAGGAAATTCTGTCGTCCTTATCCGGGATGTCAAATTGGATTATTGCAAGAGTACTAATTTTCCTCAGGAGACTCAGGACCAGATTGAGTAACGAGTTCATGGAGGGAGGTAAGGCATCTGCATTTGAGTTAAAGCTTTCTGATACATTTCTAGGTTGATTTCGTGCATCTAAGGTGACGGATTTGCCTTTCATTTGATTGGAAAGGTGTTTGATGGACACTAGAACAGTCTGACAATTCTTGATGTAACCTTGCTGTCTACATGCCCTAAATTACTTACCGGTAAATTGCTTGCCACTGGCCTCCTCCCTCCGCTCCCTTACTGTTTGTGAGTTGATCATATGCAGGATCACTCAGCCTACTAGATGAATATCATACTCTTCAAAAAGACCGCAACTGGAAAGCGTTCTGTGTCAGCGTGGTCTAGATCGGGCAAAATGCAATTTAATTGGCAAAAGAACTGCGTTGTAACAGAAAGCTCCGAGACTTCGTCAATTGTTCTGGACTGGACAGGCGATGTAGTCCTATTAAAAATAAAGAGGACCCAATGTATTTATAGAATTCGGTGGTCAACCAGATGAATCTCGTAAATTATTGAATCCTAACCAGCAAGGCTTGCATGTCTAACGGCTTACACGGCTTTATCAAGAACCCCACTTGGTTCACTGTGCAGGATTTGTGAATTACGAGGGTCTCAAACAGCATCCTCAAAGTGTGGATTGGAGGTCTTCAAAGCATCCGGCCCGGTGGAAGAAACCATGTACTCCTTTGGGTTCCTCCTCCGAATCCGCAACTGTACTACTGTAATGAGCCCTAGCCTACTCCTGCATTCTAAATTTTCTTAGTTTGAGCGTAGAAATATCCCCGTGCAGAGCTTAATAGTGCTGTTTTCTGCTCCGAAGTCACAAGATGGGTGTCAATACCGAGGTGCTGCCGTGAGGAAAAAGAATGTACAGGTGCGAATTCATTGCAATTAGCAAGCAGATTTATACTAGAAGGACGTTATCAAAAACCCTTTGACGATGACGATGCTCTTCATTGTGCATTCTGCTCCCTGTGAGCCCTAAGTAATACTGTGTTAGCTATGTCCACATTCATCAACTACAGCTGTCAGTTTGTAACGTCGTTCTCTCCTATGCAGATTAATTTTAGGGTTAGAATCAAAGCACGTGTACTGCACCAGCAACAGTCTAAATCTGCACTAATAAATGCAGCAAAAGAATGGTGTTGGTGTTGAACTGTTGATTCCCACTCATGGATTGTTTTTATTTATTTTTAACGAACCATTGCATTAAACAAAACACCATACAGAAGATGAGCACAGAACCACTCATAGATTGGTTCCCACCCAAATCGGAGCTCATATGAGTTAGTGGAAATGTGGAATGTCTTGTACTTGTCTATCTGAGCATCCAAGTTCATCTAAAGTAGAACTACCCATTAGCATACAGATTTGCTATCTAGGTACTTTGGAGAAGCTATTTATGAGCTCTCATATTTTTCAGAGATTGAATTGTTTGAGAGAAGTCAATTGCAAAAAGAATAAAGACATTCTGACAAGAATTGAATTTTTTGTGATTTTTCAAAGCTGAAATGTAAAACTGTGAGTAGACCCTTGGTAAAGCATGACCAGACCATTGTTGAAGCGTGGGCTGATGTGTCCGCTCCCCAGTGCATTGCCATCATGATCATGGATGAGTAAGATTGTGGTAATAAGATGGGCCAATGACGGAAATGGGAGGAACCAGTAGGTGGGGGAATTGGGTAGTTCTTCCTTACTTGTTTCAGTTGTGTGTGGACATGATTGAACATGAAGTGCCTACCATTCTAAAATCTCAATTACCCACGAGGGAATGATAGTTTTCAATTTGAGCGTCCACCAAGAGGGAGCATAACATTTTATAACCAAGCAACCCATGCTACGAATGAAGGTCTTATGCTTTGCTAGATGCTTGGGAGAGACTTTCAATTGAGGGTTTAGGGTGAAGAGGAGACATTAATAAGACAATTTTATCCGTTGGAAGGGTCCCCTTCTTTTTTCTTTTTGAATGGAAATCCATAGCAAGAGGGGGGGCCCTTTTCGAGGAGCCATCAATAAGACAATTTTGTTTCCTAGAGGGGTCCCCTTCTTTTTGTTTTTCTTTTTAAAAAAAAATAGGAATCCATAGCAAGAGAGGACCCCTTTTTAAAGGATACAAAAGGGAATGTTGCTTGCCTCATTGGTAAAGCAATGTTATGTAGATAGGTGAGACTTGAACTACAAATTGTACCTATTTGAATGGTTGGAGTACTTTACTTTGTAGCGTTGAATGGTTGCACCAAGACGGAAATCATATTTTTGGATTTTAGCACTTGAGGCTATTAATTTATTTATTTTTGTGGGGGGAGAAGGAGTTGTCTTCCACATCTCTCCTTGTTTCGGGTTGCCACGACTTTTCTTTTTTCTTGCTTGTTGTATCTTGTCACGTGTTTGGTTGTTGAGTTGCTATTTTATTACCACAATTTTTTCTTGGTTATTTTGTCTTTTCAACTTGATGATGATCACTGGATCAATGCTTGAGAGATTTTCACATGAAAATGTCAATATCTAATATAATTTTAAAATTTTCCAAAAATAAGGCAATATGGAAGAAAAACTTCTACAACCTTTCTGAACATTTCACTTACAGACTGGCATAATTCAAGAACTTCAAACATCTCAATAACTGCCCCTCGTGTAAGGTAGTCTCAATTCCAATTGAGTTCCAAACAGACTAGGCTTTCATGTGAAAAATAATCTATTTTAGCATGGCAAAGACAATTAGTCTGGTCAACATTGTCTGCTTACAATATCCACCAATAAAAGTCCCTGTACTGTACTTATCATATGTCATCAACCAGTGTTTTGGGGGAGTCGGTGATTTCACACAAAGTTAAGGTAGGTACACCCAAAACCGCCACTTTTTGCTACTGAGCCTATTTTCTATTATTAGACTGGTCAAATTTTCATATGTTCTTGTTGGCAAGTGAAAGGAGGTTCCAACGTATCAGAGAACGTGGCATTTGGATACTGTATGCAAAAGTTATTAAGGAACAAAGTTTGGTTCTAAAAGCGTTTTTTCCACATAGGTATAGAACTGATTTTGGAGATGTACATATAGTATAAATGTCAGAAAGCCTTAAATTGTAAGCCAAAAAAAATTCAACAAGGCAAAGGAGTTGTAATTTGAAAATTTACACATCAGCACAACCAGTTGAGGAAAAAAGTAGCATGTCGGTAAAAAAAAATTTAAGGTTGAGAACAACTGAAGGCACCAATCTCATTATTTTGGAAAATATTAATTTGAATACGAAAGAAATGAACAATGGTAGAGACTTTGACTTTCAAGGAAAAGAAACCTAAAAGTCTTGTCGGAGGTAAAACATATTGTAGGAAACAATGTGCAAGTGTAAAATAAAATTATTTACAAGTAGTTTGTTGTCTTTATTTTAACCCCAAAATGACAAAGAGGACAGAGTGTCCTCACACAATTTGAAGTCCAGTTCAAAGTGTTGTAACTTTTGCATCCAAGGTCCAAATTCAATAAAAACTTATTGGGAAAGTTGTATTCTCCCCTCTAGTTTGTGTGGCAAATATTTCAGATCAATCCAAGATGTACTGAGTTTTGGAGGGCCAATTGAAGTTCACAGCTTCAATTTGAGTTCACCAAACTGCATTTAGGACTGCAACTTCGGGGGCTTGGATCTCTTTTGTAAAACATTCATTTTCAATTAAATTTGTTGGATTTTGTTCCCCTTGAAGTCTAGTTATTGTGATAAAATTTTCATGTCAATCCAAGTTGTTGTGAATGTTTGGGAGCAATTCAAAGTTCAACATCCTGGCATTTGGGGAGTATTGTGAACTTCGGCGACCTATTTCTTCTTCATACAAAGTCCATTTTCAATAAAAAAATTTGGAAAAGTTGGCGCATACTAGTCAAGTTTGTGAGGCAAAAATCTCATATCAATCCAATAAGTAATGAGTGAGTGAGAAGCATTCTAGTAGTAGTAGGTTCAGCCTTAGATGTATTTTTTGCAATTTTTCTTGCTGTTTTTTGACATTTCAAAGTTGTTTTTTAGACAAAATGAGTCGATTGAATGAAAAAAAATTCACCAATGTGTTTGTATACTAGTTTTGAATCATTTTATAGTGTAAAGTTTTTTCATTTGAGTAGGTTTAGAAAACAAATTTCACCTCCAAATGTGTTTTTGGGAGAATTTTAGCATCTATTTTTTACACTAAAACATAATGATCTTGCATTCTATATGGCCAAATGACTTCAGATTTTGTACATATCATCTAAGACATATACACTACAAGATTGTACAGTTGAGATTTGTATAACTTGAAGATATCTAGACCTATAGAGCTTCAAAAGCAATGATGTTTTGAACCCTAGATATCGAATGTCACTTTGGGGTTAAAGGAAGTGTCAAATATCTAGGAATGAATGTCGTGAGGTTCGGCTTATACTAAAAATAATTCACTTCCTTTGAGTCAATACTTTTGCACCTTTTACTGTAATTTAAAGTCTATATGCCATATTCTACTTTGAAAGGATAGGCCAATGACTATTGATTCAAGCCTTCTAATTTTTCTTTATTTGATGCCATTTTTTCATCTATATATAAATGAAAGTTTTTATTTAATTTTTAAGAGATGAAACCACTTGTTTTATATGAGATGTAAAAAATTTCAAATTCTTTGGTGAAATTTGAAATTGTTATTACTTCTTTAAGGAAAAGTGAAGGAAATTCATATAAAATATAAAATATCCTCAAAAAAATTTAAACTTCCATCACAAACATATATTGTAGTGTTAACATTATGGTATAAGCCAAAGCTCCTCTATCATTATAAAACTATAAAATTAGCAAATCATGGTGATAGGCCTTAAGTTCAAATTGCAATTAAATATATAATTTTTAAAATTTCAAATTAGAATAGAAACTAACTAACTTAATCAAATCCATTTAATTAGTTGGACACAAATTCAAAAAACATCGTTTTTATAGCTAAAATTCACATAAAGAGTATAGAGCAAGAAGTAGCCAAAATACACTACAAAGGTGATTTGTGGATTTTTTTTTGAAAAATTATTAATAAAATAGTGAAAGAATATTCAATACTATTTAATTAAAATGCATTGAAGCAACTCCCAAAAATTGGATGAAAAAACATTTTTTCCAACTTATAGCCCTTCTTGAAATCATTCAAGGATACAAAATGTCTTCAACATCATTCCAAGGTTAACAATATTCTCAACAAAGGAGGTTATAATTCTATCTAATAAAGTGAACAAGAGAATTTTTCAAGTTGAAGTAGGAGAATTTGAATGATTTGACACACATTTTGTGTACGATTGACCAAACATTAGAGAATATTGATTGAAATTCTATCCTAATTATAATTATATGAAAGAATATGGAGGATCGAAGAATTTATCTTCCTAAGTGAATATTATTTCTAGTACACATAAATTAATTTATTAGAGGAAAACCTTGTTGCTCTCAACAAAATCTACATAATATTCATATTTACTATAACATAAAAAATGTCAATTTTTAATGCATAGTCCTTTTGAATGACTATCCACTCAAAAGGGACATCCCAGGTCAACCTATTTGGAGATACTTGACTACAACATCTTTGCAAAACCATCCCATTCTAGATTCTTACCTAAAGTTGAATTATTTTGAATGTAAGAGTTTGGGATTGGTTTTGGATATACTTCTTTACATTTCTTTAAAAATCTAATGGTTGATTCAAATGAAGTCCACAAAATGCATGCAAAGAAAATCTAGAATCATTTTTTTACTTTTAGTAAGGTTCAACAAAGATTTAGACAATTTAATACAAAAATGCTAGCAAAGCCTAAAAGTGGATGATGAATGACCTTGAGGGGTCAAAATCACCACATCAAGTATGTATTTGATCCATTTTTGTAGAAGATAGTTGGGTTGGACCTACATGAGGAAGAATTGTAAAAGCAACCACTAGTATTTTTGATGTTTTTACATAAAATGAAATTAAAAAACCATGGATCAAGATGGTGTAGGAGGATTCAAGTTTTGGTCATTCTTTCTTCATATTCTTCAATTCCCAGATCTATCGATTCCAATTACACATCAGCCTAATTCCTTCTTTAAAAATCTATTGAATCTAATTTACAAATTCTTTCCAATTTTATCCATTGATCTCTCAATTTCAAATTTACTTCTATTGAAACTTTATTTCTCACAATTCACTCTGAACCACTCCAATTGATAACAGATTTTATTATCTTCTTCACATACCACTCAAATCTCAGGAAACACTACAACAACATTGAATAACAATTGATACAATCATGCTCTCACTCCAACACCATTGATCTGACAGTCCATTGATCACATCAACTATGGATTGATACACATTCCAGCACATAATTCACAATTGGTTCACATCCCATAGAAACAATTCCAGATTCCATACACCATCCAGTTTACACCATAGATAAAACAATTGAAACTCAAATACAAACATGCATTCACATCCAGTTACAACGATAGAAATTCCTCACAGGATTAAATCCATAGACTCACACTTAGTGCCAACACATTTTCAATTGATCTACACGATTTCAGCACATCTACTCTCCCATTTCACACAATAGATTTCAACCACACAAGATCCATCACATACAACAAATTCAATTGCAAACATCACATACAAACTTTCAATTCTCCATTCAACTCCACTATTATATTTCAACATGATATTTCATTTACACATTTACAATTGTTTATCATTCTTTCTTGCCTCACTCCGTAAAATCAATCGATCCAATACAATCCACTAAACATCAGCACTTAGCACAATAGAAATTAACTTTTGACTCACTTAATTCTCACACACAACTATCAATTCTACATATTGCCGGCTACACCACCGCAGGAGACCTGGACTCTCTTCCAGACTGAGGACAATCGATCGCCACAATCCAACTTCACTCCATTCAGTTGACAATTGAATAACCGCCTCAATAGATCACACCCCATTTATCCATTAAACGGCCATTTCGTTAAAATGGCGGCATTCCATTAAAATGGTGAGTTTTGAGGTGGTTGAGGAGGAGGAAAATCCACAAAAAGATGGCATTGGGGAGTGTAAAATACATGAATGAAGGTTGCTATGGGTTTGTTACAAACCAAATCAGCACACCTGGGACTTGGATATGGCATGAAGTGGTGCCGTATATGAAATTGATGGGATGCACGTCAAAATGGCACACGAAATACCGCCATTTTAACAAAATTGGTGTTATTACAACTAAATATGAGTTTGTACTATAGTAACTTCACTATTAACCGGTAAAAGCTAAACCTTAATAACCCAAATGCACTAGTACAATAGGAAAATGGGAAAATTAACAAAATTTGAACTTTTGAGAATCTTTAATCTATAGAACTATAACTACAGAATGTCAATTTGATGAAGTGCACTTTTCAAAACATTCATTATCCATCCACTAAACAATTAACCCTTAAACATGAACAAGGATGTTTGGATTCGGATGGATGACAAAAAAATCCTTCCACTAAGATAGAAGTGCAACTATTCATCCTAAAAATTTTGTTGTAAAAAAAGGAGATCTTCTATAGTAGTTTGAGTGAGTGTGTCACGTACCATTACCATAGTCAAAATAAAAGTAAAAGCAATTTTTTATTTTTTTAACTCATAAATATTTTCAAATTAAATATTTTTGTCCTGAGTCAAAATGCCATGAAATAAAGTTTGTGCCCTTTTCTTTGTTAAGAGCTTTGCGATAGTATCAGGCACGTGATTAGGAGATGCTTAGTCCAAGTGATCTCAATGCAAGAAAAAAACCAAACAAATAAACAATCTAACTTAACATATGGATATCACCAAGTATTACTAGTGTGCCCTGTGCCATTGCCATAGTTAGAAGAAAAGTAAAAGTAATTTTCTAATTTTTAAAAATAAAAAACAACTCAAAAATCCATAACTTTCACACCATACATCGGAATGCCACAAAACAAAGCCCATGCACCCCTCCTCGCCGAGGGCTTTCCAACAATATGAAACATGTAACTGGAAGACAGACATTCCATGAGATCTCAACGTAACAAACAAATAAATAACCTATCTTAATGGATGAATCACATCCATCTTTTAAGATAGGTTGTTTGTTTTGTTTTGTTTTCTTTCATTTGTTATATTGAGATCTCCAAGACTGTACGTCCACTGGTCACATTCTAGATACTATTAGAAAGTCCTTTGCAAGGAGGGGTGTATGGGCTTTGTTCTATGGTATTTGAACCTATAGTGAGAAAGTTATTGAATTTTTAAATTTTTATGAGTTAAAAAATTAAAAAATTACTTTTTTGACTATGGCAACAACATAGGGTGTCCATCCATTAAGATAGTTTGTTTATTTGTTTGTTTTGTTTTGTTCGTTGCATTGAGATATCTAGGACCATGCATCCCCCAATTGCGTGGTTGGTACCGTTGGAAAGCCCTTGGCGAGGAGAGGTGCACGGTCTTTGTTTTATAGCGTTCTAACCCACAATGTGAAATTTTTGAATTTTTGAATTATTATTTATTAAAAAAAGTTTTAAAAATCACTTCTACTTAAATTTTGGTCATGGCAATGACACATGACACACTAGTACTAAAGTAGGAGCTCCCAATGGCGTTGCAGTACCCAATGACGTCACTTTCTGCACACGATAGTCATTTCAAAACTTAATTGTAGATAAACTGTAGATAGCTTATTTTTATCGACCGAAATAATAAGTTATCTCTAGCTGACGTACATTTATATTCTAGAATCATTTCCTCACCTAGAGAGTGACGCCATTGGGTATACTTAGCGAGTATTGAAGAAACAAGTGGCTCCTTTTTTTTCAAAATATAAGTAAAAAATACGAAAACCAAACTGTGATGAATTGAAAGTAGTAAATATCACCGTGAAGTTTCCACCCAACTTCCGGAGTGCGGAGAGAAGAAAGTGCCGTGATTTCGATGTGGCGGCGTCCTGCAATTGGGGCCATCCGCCTCATCAACTGAAGTTGCTACAACTTGAGAGGAGCATATCCAATGGCTGAAAATAGATTGAAGGGGCCTTCAGTTTGTGTGCAAAAATAAAACAAAACAACTACTCCCACGTGTGCACAAGTGACACTTTGTGATACTGCGCCTTTATACTATTATTAGATCTCATACTTCTTTTTGTTGGCAAGTGAGAAGAGGTTCCAACACACCAAAGAATGCGACATTTTTTTCTCCTTCTTTTGAAACAAGCCTGCGAGGGTTTCGGTTAGGTAGAGAGGCTGATTTCACGCTAGATAAACCACATGTCACTGCCAGGTATCGAGCATGCAACCACTCCATTTGGTTTGGATACCTTACCACCATCGTCTGGTAAGGTAGAAACCACATGTCACTTTAAGCAATTCAGCATAGTTAGAGGCATATTTTTGTAGTATATGCAAGTGAAAATCATTAATACTAAAAAAAAAAAAAAAGATTTTTCGGACAGTGTATGTAATTTGTATGATTTTTTAAAGTGTTGGCTGCCTAGACCATTGGAATTGTTCCACAGGCGCACCTAAAACTGAATTGCACAAAAATCAGTTGCCAGCGAATCAAAGTTCAATATGTGTCCTTCAAATGGGTTAGCAAATCAAAGTTCAAAATGTGTCCTTCAAGTGCATCAACAAATCAAAGTTAAACATGTGTAAGACACATTAATGGAACTCTAAGAACACTTTAATTAAGGGCACTCTATGAAACAAAGATTAGGTACAAGGACGGAACTGGATGTTTTTACATTATGTAATTAAAGTAGGTGAATATAGTTTATAATTAGATAAATTTGTGTCAAAATATTGTACTTGATCATCAAATTAAATGAACAATCTACATGGATCCCATAAAATTTACCCTAAAATCATGGGGTTACAAAATGGCAGTCGTTACTTCACCCTCTCTTATCAAATTAATCCTTTGATGACAAAGGATTTATAATTATAACTTGAATAAATTGATTGATCTATATATCATTAGATTATTACATGTATTTGTTCAACAAAATAAAAATTGAATAAATAATGATTCCTCCCATGATTCCTACTTTAGTTCTTCAAAACTACTTATAAAAATATTAGGTTCAATGTTACCTTCCTCATTTATAAAAATTTAATCTCTACAAAAACTTGGTAGGAAGGAAATGTCAATAGATCTAAAGCTTTTAAGGAACAATAACAATGGCTTGGCAAGAATGTAGATAGAATATATTCATTTTGTAAGTTTTCCCTTGCGAGTTTTCTTACTTAGACATGAATTGATTTAGGGTCTTGTACAAAAAATCTTAAAGCATTAAGTAACTAAGCTGGTCATGTATATTATTTTAGAATAAGAAAAAATAATTTTTTTGACATACTTGGATGTTCTTCAACTATTTCACATAGCTTCTATGTAAGCTTTTGAAAATGTTCTTTAATTTAATAGCTTTTGGCATTCTTAGAGGTTAACCTTTAAAAGACATGCCGTGTACTTTTGGACTTGATTTTGGGTGTATCTTAAAGGTTAAATTACAAAATAAATATTAATAAGAACTCAAGTGAGAATCTATAATGAGTACACCTTCTTTTGTAGTGAATTGATATTGAAGAAAAATCACCTCATTAATAACAATTGGGGGTGGCACCTTGGCAAGTAAGACAATCAAACCATCCTATGAAGTGGGACTAGTCGGATGAAAATGCAGGAATTTTTTACTCCAGAAAAAAAAATGTAGGATTTTTTTTTTCACTCAGATTTCTTTTGCAAATTTTGAATTCATATTTGCGATCAAAATCCCAGATTAGTCAGGAGAAATCTACATCATACCCATTACATGAAATTTGAGGGCTCAAGAAGATTGTAAGTTCATAGGCTCTAAAAATTGTCTCGACTGCATGGATACGCTACTAGCTGCGCAGCCCGACGTGGTGGAGACCATGCCACATCATTTTTTGAAAAAAAAAATTAAACTTTTTTTTTGCATTTCAAAAGTTTTATATATTTATTTTATTTTTTTGAATTTTTTTTGACAACTAGCCACGTTCTTTTACTGTTGTGGGAACAAAATTGAGAACGGGCTTGAAACGGCCATATTGAGGCCTCAAATTTCATCTAATGCCTGAACATGGCACCAAATAGGGGGCAAAATTTTACTTTTACCCAGTTTTTTTTTTTTGAACAATAGAGGCTTGCATGCCCTCACACTAGTGGCGCATTTATAGAGGGATTAGTTTAGATAGGCTAAAATCGTCTAATAGTAGCGACAAATCGCCAGAAAAAAAACCCCTGCTTTTACCCTAGATAACTTCCTTTTTCACCGTGTTGGGTCCATTTTGTGCGATGGATTTAGCATCCTAAGGATGGGCGTCTCTTTGGATGAACAAGGGAGAAAACCAAATTCATTCATTCATTCATTAATGAAACGAATGAAAAGAGAATTTCAAGTTTCAATACTATAAGTTTCAATTTCAAGTTTGTGGGCTATGGTAAAAGGCCAAGTCAGATTCTTTGGAAGACATGATTTTCCCTTCAGTTGAAAGTACTGCAGTCTTGATTCTTCTTCTGGCTTAATATCTCCTGCGCTATGGCCTCCAACCCACTCCCATGCCAACAGCGTTGCAACCGTACATTCTTGCACAAAGTACTCCATATCTAAGAAATTTTATTGCTCATAAAGAAAGAAAGAAACATTATTTTTGTTCATAAAAAATACCTTAAAAAGTTTCTCCTCCATTGTGTGGCGTTGAGGATGTTGAGGCCCAAAAAGGTGGCCGATGGATGACTTTCAAGATTCATTACTGCAGGCACCAAGAATGCACCTGAGGTAGAAACACCCAATTCCGTCCCTGTACCTAATCCTTGTTCCATAGAGTGCCCTTAACCCATTAAGGACCAGGTCGATGAAGGGAGTGAAAAAGTGGCTGAAATTTGATATGTTTATATTAGTAGCCAAAGCGGTTACTAATGAAAACATGTCAATTTCAGCTACTTTTTTACTCCCTTCGTTGACCTGGTCCTTAATGGATTAAAGTGTCCCTATATAGTTTCATTAATGTGTCTTATACATATTTAACTTTGATTTGCTGACGTACTTGAAGGACGTATACTGAACTCTGATTGGTTGATAGCTGGATTTTGCGCAGTTCAGTTTTAGATGCACCTATGGGACAGTTCTAGTGGTTTAAAGGCTCGCCACTTTGAAAAATCATAAAAATTACATATCACATTGTAAAAAAATCTAATTTTTTTTAATATTCATGATTTTCTCTTGCTAATATTGCAAAAATATGCCTCTAACTATGCTAAATTACTTAAAGTAATGATTTTGGGTGTTTTTACTTTATTGGTTCAAAAATTGGATTATCTTTGAAAAAACACATTGATGATATTGTAAGTCTTGTTCTTTGAGGTACTTGCACCTAAAATGGACCACTCTTTGAAATCAACCCCTATTTTTGAAGGGAAACTGAATAGGGAAGATACCAAAAATGAAGCACATGATAAGGACAAGGACAAGTGTAAGGTGAATTTTCAGAAGTGTGCAACTTTATTTATAGTGTTGTGGAGGCGGCAACCTTAGAAGTGGACAATTTTGGGTACATTTTTTGTTGCTTTCACTTCTTCTCTAATGTCATTCTTCATGTGCATCAAATGCATTTTGGGATCACCTACATGACACTTTTAGCATCCTACATCTTGTAGCTTTAAAAATTTGTAACTAATTCACAATGTGTTCAAAAATGATAGATTGAACCACATAGTCCACTACCAATGTGCAAAAATTATTGTTCATTTTTTGAAGTATATTATCACGCCACATAGCTTATTTGTGTGATTTTAAGTGTAGTTACCTTGGTGGTCAATCCTAAATGATTGAGGGTGTTTTTCAAGAGAAATGGTCAGAAATTGGCATTTTTTTAGTGCATTGTCCAAAATTGAAAATAGAAACCTTTTTTTAGAGAGATTTTAGACCATTTGACTCATTGTCTTGAAAGATTATAATGTTTAAAGTAGAAAAAAAATTGTTTTTTATTCTTGCAAAATAGGACCAATAGACTTTAAGTTGTCTTAGAGTAAAATTTATGCTCTTAATAAATTTGCGTTTCTCCATTATTGAGTTTTAAATCTTATTAGGTAAATTTACCCAAAATTTTAGAAGTAAATATGGAACTTAGCTTACTTTAAATCACCCTACAATGCAAAGAAGTTAAGAAAACTAACAATACTCTAATCATTTTTTGATGATTTTTTTGTATACCCAAGTGCTAATTGCTAAAAAGTTAGCTAGAGACTAGAATTTGAAATATGTGGGAAAAATTTCAAAAACTTTGACTTATTATAGATTCCAAGATAATAGGACTTGAAATTAGAAGAAAATGTTTTTTTTTTTAAACCAACCATATATAGCTAACAAAATTTGACTCCTCTCCAAATGTGATTTAAGAGAGAAAAACTATTTTTGTGTTCTTTTGCAATTTTATGCCATGTTTTATTAGTTACATAAAATTAATATCAAATTTCAAAAGACAATGAAGTGTTTACCATAGATATCCAAAAGATGCTTGAATTTCCCAAATTGCCTAATTTTGTAGGGGGAGCATGACTTCTAATGCACGCATCCCTTCAAAAATTTTAAAATTTCCGTTAAGAGGGTGAATGATTCCATCTTGTATCAAAATTTTAAAAACATCCATTAAAAATTGATTATATATGATCCTTCCTAAGTTTTTAATTACCCATTGAATGGACATTTAATATTCTTTAAAAGGTTAATTAAGTTATTCCTTATCATTGCTAATCCTCAAATTTTATTGAATCATGTCTTTTTGGTAAAAGTTTCTATTGCCTTGGGATCCAAAATTCACTTTAGCTGTACTCTCAATGCACTATTTTAGGGGGTTTATACTAATATAAAACTTTTTACTTCTATTTGCAAGGTGAGTGCATCCAAAATCATCATTGATAAGAAATAATCACATTGAGATTCTTGCTTAGAATGAGGGTATTAATTTTGAGTATATACAAGGTGTGAACATTTAGAACCTAGTTTCAATTTATGGTACATCCATCATGGGCATTTAGTAACTTATTCATATAAGGTAAGAACCCCTATCTGTGTTGCAATTCAAAAACTACATTATTTTTTGCACTAAGTATCAATAATTCACACAATGCATGATAAATTGCATTAGAATCCCCTTTCACTTACCAATAAAAATAATATAATTAATATTTAATTACATTTATACAATTACATTTGTATGTGTTCATCACATTGGATTGGTCCATCTTTTTATTGTTGTTTGTTAGCCTTGGTAATTGCCTCCCTTTTTTTATTTGTGCTGTTTCTATTTGTCTACTTTTGTGGTTGTGGAGATTGCATATATAAGAATTGAAGTTTTCATGTAGTGTTATTTATAATGAATTCCAATCATTAGATATTTTAGAATTGTTCTTTATGATGTGAACCAACCACTATTGGCCAAAATAAATTTAAAATCTTTTAATATAAAAATAAAAATAAAAATCATTAAAAAATCATTAAAAATATCATTTGATGTAGCCAAAGTTGGCAAGAACATCAAACTATTAATTTGGCACAATTCCCACATTCTCAATAGTCCAAGAACTCACAAACCCTTTACAAATTTGAAAAATACTGTTGCAATTACTATGAACTACTTGCAAGTATTGAGACAATACTATGTGAAAAAAAGATATATTGTCACAAAATATAGGTGCAATGAGGTATAAATTAATAATGAATAGAAAATTATGTCCCTCCCCTAAAATTTGGCCATTTGTAAGGATGTGATGGTGATCAAATTTCACCAAATAAATGAAGTTGAAACCATCTTAAATGCTTAGATGTATTTGTGCAAGGGAGTTCTATTTGCATAGACTTGGAGGGCATAAAATAATATATTTTGAGATTCACCTTAGTTGACATATGCCCGCCTAGTGTAGGAATAGATTACTAAAATTTCAACTCTTAAATCATTCAATATGCATTAGATACTCCAAATGTACTAAAATCTCAAAGTGAGACAAATTAACAAAAATGACTTTTAAATATAAAATGATTTTTAAAAATTTCTACAAAACAAGGAATTTGATTGCCACTAAGTTAGACATCTCCAATACAAATTTCATGTCTATTCAACTTGAATTTCAAAAGTCTACTAAGGATTGTTCTATCAATAGTCATTTTTATTCAGTAGATCAATCCTCATATTCAATATATTGTTTTATTTTTGTTTTGAATAGAGTGTTAGATTTCTAGAGAAGAATGATACCTTTGAATACCTTGGTGTCATTTTTATTCAAAATTCTTAGAATTTCACAAACATGTGGTTCAAAATGTCCATTAAATTTCCATCACTCCTTTATGCTCAAAATAGATGACCATGTCTAGTTCATTTGTATTTTATCTTTATTCCTTTTATCTCAAAAATATCATTTTTCCTACTTATTAGGAAGTCCAAGGTACTCTTGAGTCTCCTTGATAATGTTAAACTTTTGCTATTTTCTCGTTATCCACGGGTGGTTCTACCATAATAGAAATGAAGTCATGAGGCAACCGGATGTCAAAATTGGATACCAAAGTCCCATGGGGATACTAACCTTTTGGGTAACTTGAAAATCTACACATCACACAAACTTTTGGGAACAAAACTAAGAATTTCAAGAAAAAAGGTAGAGAAAAAACTGAAAAAGGACATGTAAAAAAAATAAAAATGGAAATTTGAGCCACATGTTGGGAAAATGTGAACTCAAATAAAATAAGGCAACTACCATACCAAAGATTCTGTCTTTTTTTTTGGCATTGGCTCACATTTCAAATCCAAAGTCCCACTCAAACTTCTTCACACATGTAGGTTAGCTTTCTTTTGTCAATGCAAAGCCTCCTCCCCTCCACTCAGATCCCCCCAAAGTGAGAAACACGCCTTTGAAACGGAGCAGACAAAGTCCGACTGACTTCAAAGGAGTGAGGAGCCTGAAAAGTCAGATTTTCCTTGCAGAATTCTCTGGCCGGCGACACCGCACGCTCTGGACGATGATGATGATGGTAGGGTTCCATGAACACAAAACAGAAGCATCGAAAAGACTGATCGATCCATGTGTTTCAAGGAAAAACAACAACAAGAAGACTGATCTAGGCTGAAATTCTCCAAGTTATAAAATCTGGAGCAAGTCAGAGTCTTCGAATTTCGATCTGACACGTTTTTATGTTGATTTTGGACACAAATTAATGACGGAGGAGGTCTTTTTTCTTGTTACATTCACAGGATCCCCTAATTTCGTAAGATTTTTCACGCACATTTTGCTTGTTGTTACGTCGTCGTCGTCGTCTTTGTTATTTTCAGAAACGGAAATGACTTCGTACATTGGAGGGAGCTGGCTGGTGCACCCCCTCGTGGTGGTCACTTCCGAGCAGGCACCGGAGCACTACCCGACCGCCTCCATTTGCGGTAGTGGGACCTCTTGAACCTCTTAATTCGTGAGCCCAGACAGTGAGGTTGATCAACATGGCTGGCGTCCCCATTCCCCAAATTATCCTCCTCCGAACTTCTCGTAGTCGGCAAGAAGTCTGCTGGCGGAATCTCTCCCCGCCCACGACCATTTCCTGTCGTCGATTTCCGGTCTCACCCAATATTTTAAACATTCACGATCGTCATCTGAGTACTTCCAAATCCAAATTAGAATTATTAAGCTCTAGTCGGGCTTGGTTGATTCCCCATGTGCGCCCACTCTTGGGGAACCCTGCAGCTCTAGCACTAGTGCGCCAACTAGCTTCGGTAGCTAGCAGTGATTTTTTTAATCCTTTTGTCCAGAGAAGTAGCCAGCCAGTTATTTCTTCAATACTCATTTTAGTACAGATACTTGGGGATATCTATATCAAAAGTAGGTGGTGCCTAGGTAAATTTGGCTATTGGTCTTAAAAACAGCAGTAACAGTCTGGCTTTTTTGACTGCAAAAAACTGAAAGTTTTCCTTCACACAAAAAATAGCCAGCGTCTTCTTTGGGTTGTAGCCAAACTGGCGGAAAATCGTGCATGGAAAAACACACTGTAAGCTGGCTTTCATAATCTGACTTCATAATGCATCTTGAGCTTGCTTTCACTTCGTTGTCGGTCACCGAGCTTAACGATACAGATTGACCTTTGAGATGCGACTGATGGAGTGCTTGGGTCCCTGAGTGATCGCGAACCAGGCGCTGGTTTCGGCTGTGAACGGAATTGGGTGGAAGGTATATACGGAACCGCGACTTGGACGGGCACCATTGAGCGGTTGCGCAACAAATCTGAGAGTTCAGCTGCGTAAGCTGGGCTGGGCATGAAGGATGCATTCAGAGTTCGATTTGTAACCTGGTTTGGAGCTCGATTCGGATCCCGACGTTGAGATACTAGCTTGTGATGGAGGCTGCTCCCGAGATCGTGTTGTGCAAGTGGTGGAGGCCCAGCTAACTTAGGTGGCATGCGCTGGGGACGCCCAATATCTGTGAGCGGAATATTCAACGACGGCGTCGCTGGCTCACGTTCGATGATGATGTCGTGTTCATCATTTTGGGTCGTACAGCGTGGGTGGAGATGGATGCAAACGCAAGAGGCGTCATGTTGTGTTGCGAGAGGTTCGAGGTTCGTTGTAGCAGTAGTAGTGCCTGGCTAGTTGTTTTAGTGTAGGAATAAATTTTTTTGCGATGGGGAGGCGGAGTGGTGGTGGTAAGGATTTGCGACTGTCCATGTCGATGGGGCTGCTGTGGTTGCTCCTCCTGGTGTTGTCGCGGGAATTTGTGGAGGTGTACTCCATGACACCCGACGAGTTTTCTATCAAGGAAAAGAATGTGATGCGTCTCGCGGGGGATGCGCTTCAGTTAGCGACCGATACCGAAGACTGTGGTAAGTAAGTTAAGACCTGTGCCCTCTTACTCACAGGAATCCTACAAAACATGGTCGAAGTTTCGTGCTCAACTGAAACAGCAGAGCGCAAAAATCTAGGACGGATATAGATCTCTGATTCTGACGAGTGGCGCAAATCACTCGGGTTCGTAGTTGAGAGCCCTTTTTTTCGATCGGACCAGTTTGTGAAATCATGAAAATCAGGTCAAGCTTTTTGAAATGGTGGAATTTCAAGTGATTGGAACTTTCAAGCAGCCCGTCTGGAATCTCGTAGCTGCTCTTCCTATCCTAGTTTTTGAAGCCCTGTGCACTTGAGTGTCGCAGTTTGATGCTTTCAAGCGCAACAATTTCACGAATATTTGGCTATGAATGTGACTTGATTTTTGGCACCAGGTTGTGAGATAGCGTGCGTTTTGAAATGGAGAGTAACGAGGAGTCGCATGTAATGATCGAGTGGCCCGCCAATGTGCCGAAACATGGTTTCGAACGAATGAATCGAGTAGAAGTGTGAATGATTAAATTGGTGACGATGTATCCAAAGATTGGAGGGGTTGGAACCGTGGCTTAGTTTGCAGCGTGGGTTTGAATTGCAGGGCTTTCGTTGTGCGTGGACAACTGCGCTCGTCATGCCTGCTCGGCAACGCACACGGACAACTTCCTGTGTGCCAACACGCTACATTCTGTTCAGGAATGCGAAGCGTTCAACCCTAACAAGACATGCTTTCAGATTCAGCTCAATTTCGGCAAGAATGGCTTCGTCAGGTACTAAGTGGAAATAGTACTTATTCGTTCTGTTAAACTGGTTTGTTAGGTGGTTGATTCATGTGTAGAACGATAATTTAAGTGCAAGTGAGGCAGCGAATTGAAGGAGAGCGGGTTCAAGATGGCCATGAGAATTAAGATTTTCTTGTTACAACTCGATTGTAGGCTTCCGCCACCGTTTTTCAACTACTCGAATTCAAATCTGAGGCCGGAAATCAAACGCGCCATTTGCTCCCAATCGAATCTTCAGTTCACGGCGAGCAGCAAAATCAACCTTACATTCTGGAACTATTTTGGCTCCGCCGAAGGTGTATGGCGAAGTTATCCTGGCCGAGTAAGCACCTACTTTACTGCTTCACTGTTCTTGAGATTAGAGTCTTCAACCGCATGTAGGATGAAGTTTCTTGAACGAACGCGGAAATTTGTATAATTAGCTATGACACTTTGGAGAGAGAGAGAGAGAGAGGTGGAAGTTGCAACACCGAGGGTCTTCTCTAACTACTTACAGCCTCATGCTTCTTCTTTCTTCTTCTCCCAGCTCTTGCATTGGCTGTCTGAAGTTGGAATCCAGTAGTTTTGCGATTGTATTTCATGTAGCCTCGCCTCATGAATTTCTCGCAATCTCATCTACCTGCAATGTCCCTCTCCATACAAATAAATTGTAGAAGAGTGGCGTGGGAAGTAAGTCAACACCGTAGAATGGTTAGAGGATTGATTTGACTGTGTGGAGTAGTTTTGGAAGTTGAGTTTTGGGTGTAATGCAGGCGATGGAACGAAAAGCGCTTCAATGATTTTGAACGACATGAACCGTATCGTAATGTTGCTAATTCATCAGGCGTGAGTGACTCACGACAGGTACAGAACCCTGAAGGAGGTTGCATCACGTATGATCCTCGCAAACGGCCGTGGTATATCTTGGCAACGGCGGTGGTGAAGGACTTGGTTATTCTTCTCGACACAGGGCAGCAGAACATGACAACCTTCGACTCAGCAGTGAACATCACCTCAGAGCTTTTTGATACTTTCCGGGTCAACGATTCTGTGAACATCGTCACATTTGATTCCGCCACGGCAACTTTAAGGCAGCCGAGTTCGGTAAGTCTCATTTGAAGCTCGCTCTGTGGCTAGTGTGAGGTCGAATTTCTGAATTTCTAGCTCAGGCTTCCTTAAACCGATCTTGACGTCGTCTACCTGCAGCTCCTCGTAAACGAGAACACCAGCGGGAACGGCACAGATTTGCGCACAATGTTCGACTTATCCAATTTGACAAACAGCGTCAACAGCGACTTCTCGAACCTCTCGAAAGGATTGGACACCGCACTGTCGGCCCTCAATCCGACAAGCAAATTGAAAGTACGTGATTTCATTCTCTTTCTCACAACTTCTGGTTTGCTTTTTTATCAACTGCGATTTTTTCGATTCTGTCTTTCAAACGACTCTGTTCTTACATGTACAGAGATGTGGAAACCTTAAAATACCTTCAAATTGTTGCTTAATTAGAGACCGGAGAAGAGTAAATATTCCGTTTTCCCGTAACCTAGAGAGGTTTGAAGTAGGTTATAACAGGCTTGATCAAGTCGTTGTGCGTCTCCTCTCCAGAATGTACGAAACACTTAATGAGAAAAGCAATTGTCGCCTCTACAGATAATTTTCGTGCTCACCGACGGCAGATTCTCCAAGAGCACCACCTTCACCAACGATGTAGCACTACAGAGTACAATTGCAGCTGTGAAGGCGAACAACGTGATCGTCTTCTTCTTCAGCATTGGTCCGCTCGAATCCGATGATCCTAATATTGATCAACTACCAGCACTTCGTAGTGTGTCATGCCTGATGAATTCTAGCTCCGTAACGTATGTTAGCACACTGGATGCGTACTGGAATCCGCTTTGGTCCATTCGGCCATACTTCGATTACCAAGCGAAGCTGCGGTTCGTGCAGAATAAAACATTCTGGACCGACCCTTACACGGACTACGATGGTTTGGGCGAGGTCGCCACGGTTACTTATCCAGGTTTTTTTCTTCTCGTCTTAAATTCTAAAGCTCAATCAAGCAGTTGCAAAGCTTTCGATTCAGAGATGAAAATTCAAATGAGTACTTCATTTGTGACTCTCGATTGTTCGTGTGCAGTCTTCGACGGCGAAATCTTATACGGAGTTGCTGGTATTGATGTCTTTGTCGACGCGAACGATACGAATATCATCGCTGAGAAAGCCCTTAACCCGGTAGTTCCGGCTAACGCATTGCCGTGTCAAAAAACTAATGTGAGTGCGAAGATTCACTCACCACGTTCCGGTGATGCTAGAAAACGGAACATTCTCGTTCTCACAAATTCTCTGCATATTTTGATTTCTGTTTAAAAGAACTCTATTCTTAAGCGGTAACTAAACATACGAAGATTGACATTCATCTGCTCAATGCTTAAAAAGCTATGGTAAAGATTTTACATTTCAGGCGGGTGCCCTGAAAAGTGCCAAAGTCGTGGAATTCCGCCATTTTAACGAAATTGATGTTACGCGAGGTTGACGTCCGATGTGTGTTTTGCAGGCGAACCTTAGCAAATGCACGAAAGCTGTCGACCCAGGGCTGCAGCCTTTGTGTCCACAAGATGAGTATTTGAACGAATCGCCGGAAGAGGTTTATAAGGATCTTTTGTGTTGTGATACTTGTGCCGTCAATCACACCAAGAAGAGAAACCTTCTGCTCATCTATTTGGCCGTGATAGGGACTTGTGTGGTGGTCATCATCCTCATGCTCATTATCATAGTCCTAGCTGCAAAATACAGAGCTGCTCGGAAGTACGTTCGAGAGATTCAAGAAGGTACGTAGGGTTTCATCTCAATCTTTCCTTAGTTTCGCCGGTGCCATGGCTTCTTTGTTCAAGCATGTAGACCAGTTTCACATGCTTGTGGTCATTCAATCACGACTTGGAGGTGCTTTCTGTTTCAGATTTTGCGAAGGCGTCCATATCAACCAACCTGTTTACGTATCATGAGCTTAGGAAGGCGACTCGAAAATTTCACAAAGACAACAAGTTAGGCGAAGGCGGCTTCGGAGAAGTATTCCTGGTAAGCTGAAACGCCCTTCTCCATAAATGCAATGATTATCGTTCTGCGAGGAAGATTGTTTTCAACATTGCTCGCCGGAAGACGGAATGTTTTCGTTCTTACAATTTTTGAATTGCAGTTTTGATTGCCTATAATTGTATTTTTCGATTCTGTTTGTGAGGACTCTGTTCTCAAGCAGTAAGTACACATACGAAATTGAAGCACATTAAATACAGAATATGAACCTGAGAAGGGGGGAAATTTCGGTTTCTGGTTACCAGGGAATTCAAAATCATCTTACAGGACACAAAAATTTGAAATTTGTTTTATTGGTGGACAAGTATAGCTTCGTGTTCATAATCGATTTCACTATTAATTAATTGATTACCTACTGTGTTGGTCTGGACCGACCAGGGGAAAATCAGGGATGGCACGCCAGTGGCAGTGAAGAGGCTCTCTGACGATTCCAAGCAAGGGAAGCCTCAGTTTTTGGCGGAGGTGACGATTATCAGCAAAGTGCAGCACAGAAACCTCGTAAAGCTGCGCGGTTGCTGTGTTGAAGGGCAGCACAGGCTGCTCGTTTACGAGTATTTGCCGAACAAAAGTCTTCGCGAAAGTTTGCTAGGTAACAAACTCATTCGATTGAAGCTTCAGTTTGGAATCTCTTTCTGCATCAATGGAGATTTCATTTTTGAGTGAGAGTAGCCTCTCCTTCCTGTGCCTCGATCATCCACTTTAAAACATGGTTTGCGATTACAGGGACTCCGGAGCAGTTGATTCAAATGGATTGGCCAACGCGCTTCAACATTGCCGTAGGAACTGCTCGAGGTCTTGCATATCTGCACGACGAAATTGCACCCCGCATCATTCACAGGGACATAAAAGCCAGCAACATCCTTCTTGACGAAAACCTCGAAGCCAAGATCTCGGACTTTGGACTGGCCAAGCTCTGCCCAGACGAACAAACTCATCTTACCACGGCCATCGCAGGCACACTGTAAGCGTCGTCTCTAACCCGCATGTTAGGTCATTCGCATGTATCCCGAACGAAATGGCAGACTTGAAAATTACAAACTGTGTTTCTAAGAAACTCTGATGGTTTTGAGTTAGAAAAGTATGTAATCTTTCATAGTAATATTTATAATTAAGTTTTCAAAGTAATACGTTGTAGTACATAACAAAACTAATAGTAACAGAATCACTAAAAAGGAATTATTTTGCAAGGAGTTATACAGGATTATAAGAAAATTTTAAGGAAATTTAGAATACAAGGACGGAGAAACAAACCCCTGGCCTAAATTTTGAATTTATCTTAGAACTACAAATATGAATTTTTAGTAAAAAAATACATGTATACAGTTCTTGAAGGTATTCAAAACTAAAATTTTCATCTCTACAAGTGGCTTATAATGTCGCGTCCCTCGGCATGGTACAGTGGTAGTTGTCACTCCGTGAGAAATATGGTCAAAATTATTCTGCTGTGCCTCTCCATCATGTTTTAATTCGAGTACCTAAACCTTTGAGGAAACTAAGTCCACTTAGCTGGGTTGTGGAATGGGATAAAGAGGCTACATGGCACCGGAAATGACGCGCGGGCAGCTTTCAGAGAAGGTGGACGTGTTTGCCTATGGCATCCTCCTCATGGAAATCGTTTCAGGCAGAGTTACAATGAACACCACCGAACACGGAGTTCCATCCTGCCTAATTGACGAGGTAAGCCATCGCTAACCGTATTGGGGTACTCTACTGGATGTCTTAGATCTAGATTTATACTTCAATTGGCTGATTTCAGGTCTTAGTTGGGCAACTCAAAACTATTTGTCATTCTTGTTAAGTGGTGAAATTTCAAAAAAATTAATTGACTCTGTCTCCCAAATATGCCTCCGGAACTTCAAATTCATACTCTCCCTAGATTTTAGACCAGTGTGAACTTGAATGTGACAAATATTGGCCCTCTGAAGACGACCCTTTTAACAATTATGATTAATAATTGTCGTCCAATCAACAAATGTGACCCTCATTTTTCTTCAAATTATTCTTCATGCCATCTGGAAGATTCAAAATCCCTAATTGCCCGGCCGCATTGTATGCAGATGCGAGACCTCTACAGAAAAGCTCAAGAATCAGGCAAGGATGAGTATCTCCTCCGCGTCGTGGACCGAAACCTTCGTCACAATTACGACCATGAAGAGGTTATACGAGTGTTGAAGATCAGCCTTCTGTGTTCAAGCGATAGTGCCAATTCTCGTCCTTCCATCTCCCAAGTGGTGTCGATCCTTTTAGGAGCGCAGGACGTTCCTGAGTACTTGCTCAAGTCTCTCCTTCAGAGTTTGCAGTCGTCTCCGAGCATCGCTCTTGCCAATATCAACATTTGGGATGACACTGATGAGTATTCCAACATCTCGGCCATTAATGGGCGTAACCATCTTTTGTCCCAGCAGGAATCAGTTGACACTACCGGTAGTGCAAGCAGAGTGGAGACTGGGCGTATCAGCCCAGTGGATTTGGAAGGACGGTAGTTTGGTGGGCAGGGTCGTTTTTAACGGCACCATTTGGGCTTGAAGGACACACCATGTCCACGTTCGAAGGCCTGACGGGACGACCGACTGTCGTTTGAAGAGCTCTCATAGAAAAATCTTTGCGCTCGTAGCCTTGCAGGCGCCGTCTCCTGTCACACGACCCTTGAATTGGCCATGTTCAAGATTCGTTTGTACAATTACTCCGAGATTTAGCTTAGCCTTCATTCTTTAGAAAAATTCCTTCATAGAGAACCCACTGTAAGATTTTTTAACACCTGAGAGCAGATTCCTAGGCTGTAGTGTTGCAACCAACAAGTGCTCCAGATAGTGAAGATCCTTCGTCATGGGCCAAAATTGGCTCTTCCATCATTTATGGCAGTGAACGAGGCAAGAAGAGTGATCACCATTCTACTGTTCCTTGCCATTGTAACCTCTTTCATAGTTCCTTTCCAAGCAACCAGGCAGCCTCAAGGTTGAGGGAGGGCTCCCTCCATCTGGGCCCTTCAAATGGATCCACGGTGGAGGTTGCTTGGTTGGTTGCTTGCTTGCATGGCTAATCAAGTTGGAGTTTATAAAATGATGATGCTGATACGAGTCAACCGTATTTTGGGTGGCTTGCTATGCTTATAAAGTGATGAGGGTCACAATTTGATCATACTCAAATGGATCTTATTTTTCAAAGAATTTATTCAAAGTTTGATAATACATTTCATCCTCAAATTGTCAATACCTTAATCCTAAATCCCTAATGTATATTAATAAATGCATTTTGCTTTTTTGATATATCACATTGTAGGATTCATAATATTTTATACATAGTCATCAATATTATAAAGACTAGAGTGCCTTGTGGCGTTGCCACAATTAAAACAAAAGTAAAAGTAATTTTCTAATTTTTTTAGAACCAAAAACAACTCAAAAATCCATAACTTTCTCACCGTGAGTCGGAATCCCACAAAACCAAGCCCGTGCACCCCTCCTCGCCGAGGGCTTTCCAACAGTACCAAGCACGCGACCGGGGGACGCATGGGACGCACGGCCCGGGAGATCTCAACGTGACAAACAAAACAAAACAAAACAAAACAAAACACCTGTCTTAATAGAAGAGATATGACAAAAATCACAATATGATTTCACATTTATAAGCTCTTGAATACTCTTGAATGTTATTTTCTTCACATTGAAAGAGTACCTTTTCTTTAATTGATTCTTACTAAATTCCCTCGTATAATATCAAATGTCCTCACTCTTTATAGTCCCATTTTATAATTAAATTATAATATTGAAGTGTATTAATAATAGAAGAAATAAAATCTAAGATTAAAAATTTAAATAGTGCTATTCAATTAGGCCATTCAATTAATGAATAAAAAGTGTGCATAAAATCACTACTCTTAAAGATCAACCCATCACAACAAATTTCATATATAGATTGTTAACATAGTATTTATTATCATGTAAAAATCGTAATGGAGTGGAGTTCAAAAATTTAGAAGTTAATGCGATTTTATTTTCTCCATTATATCAATTGTAAATAATGTTAATGATTTCTATTTAAAGAGTCAATGACATTAATGAAACTTGACATTTTCTTTTAAGTTTAATGTCTAAATGACCATCTATCTAAACACAACAATGTAATAATGAAAATTTTTACTCATTCAAAATTAATTAGCATGCACTTATAATACTATTGTCCTAATGTACACCCATCTTTATGAATTATTTTTTATGCAAAAGATTGGTGATTTGCAATCATTCATCTAGTTATGATTTAAAAAATTTAAGATTCAAATTTATGTAGAACTTGGGTGATTGCAATCATAAATACCATATGGATAGAATTTAAAATTAGGAATGTTCAACTTTTATTTATACATCAAGTTAAATATTAAATATTAAATATTTTTGCTTTAATTATATGAAAAATAAAATGATTTTGTTATTTTGAATATTGGAATGGTTGGCTAAAATAACTTAATTTACAACATTGAATCATATTTTGCATAATGTGCAACATTTCAACTTATAAAACTATCATCTCATTGCATTCAAGAAAAGTTGAAGACACTTCTATAGAACAAAATCTCAAATAAATTACTTCACTACTATATCAACCAATCATAAAAAATTACAAAATGAAAGTGTTGAAATTGTAATTTAAGTGGATTTTACAAGTTTAATTCTATAAATTCATTTGAAAAACATGTATGCATTTTATTTGAAATTCAATTGTATGGATGTCTTTTAATAACAATGACATTTATGTACTCTTTAGAGTTGAAGCTAAAAAAATGTTAAAGAAACATCAGTTTATAATAGCTTTTGGTATTACCTAAAGTCTTTAGAAACTTATAGGTTAATGTTTACAACAGTTTGAGGAATGAATCCATTTAACTTTTAAAATAAATTCATATTGCATACACAATCTTTTTTACTTTAAATGTTTCACTTCCATTTTTCTTTAAATTTTAAGTAAGATCAAGTTTTCAAAAAAATTAATTTACATTTTACTAGTGTGACCAACCCCTACTTTTGAGGTTATTGACATAATCACATGTAAATTAACAAACTCTGAATATTCTTTAAGTTTTTAGAATATATTCAAATAATACTCACGAATATATATTGGAATTGCAATAAACACACATATAATAAAATTAAACATATATATGATGCATATATATTATTAAAGCAAGCAATAAAACATAATACAAATGTTATACATAATATATGCAAATACAATAATTACAATAAAATAACAGTTAAAATCGCTATAATTTGAACTTTCATTAAATGAATAACACTAAACAACTAATTTAAAGTAAATAAATTTTACATCCACCTTTCTAATATATATTCAAATCTTTAAAAAATAATTCCATGTCTTATTCAACCTCATTTTCTTGAGTGTTTAGTGTAATATTATGACCCTCTTTTACTATTGTATATTGGCAATTGTAGCACTCAATGATACTAATTCCATTGAAAAATATATTCAATTCCTCACAATTACACCACAAAGTCCCCCTGTCACGAATTGTCAATAGTAATCATACGATTATCGTCGGGCATTGTTTTCATGTTACATTCATTCATTTAGAAATATTGTTACAATACAAAATTGTCATTCATAATTATAGTGCAGATTAGGCATATCATTCATATTTGAGTTTGAAGTGTTTAAGTTGCACGATAACTATGCTTGACAAAACATGTACGATTTCAATGGTTTAGTGATGGGCTACTAACTTCATGCAACATTCGTACTTATTTAAGACATATGAAATTAGTGCAATAATCACACAACATCAAGTCCATGCATAGTTATTGCACTAATATTGCATTTTTTTTTATCTTTTACAATTTTAGTACTAAGTCAATTGAAAAGCAAAAATTGTATTCAAACTAAAAATTTAGACCTCATTTAGGTATAGTAGAAGAATTTTTTTTGGAAACTTTGAACTAAGAAAAGTTGGGAAATTAAGCCATATTTTACCTCCAAAAATTTGTTTGACATTTCAAGTCTCCAATCAAAAGTTATAGACAAATTTCAAAGAGGTGTTGGAAGGAATTTTTTTTGACAATTTTTAATGCATCTCTAAAATTTGTTTTTATTGGAGATTTGAAATGTCAAAAGGATTTTTGGAGATGAAATATGTCTTAATTCACCACCTTTTTCTAATTCAAAGTTTTTCATAAAAAGTTATTCTACTATGCCTAAATGAGGTTTGAAATTATGGTTTTAACACAATTCCTACGTTTTCAAGTTGACAATGAATGGTCAACCAAGCCTCTCATCCTTAAGTTATCGCATATCTTTTGAGTGGTCATGACAAGCAATGAATTTCAGTATAAAAAGAACCTCTCCACTTTGCATTCTCACCAAGTGTTAGTAGAGTGAATCTATTATTACACCATCAAGTTTCTTCTTAGTGTAGTCATGGATGTAATTCAAACATTTGGTGCAATTATACATTTCTATCACTACATCATCAAGTTTCTTGTTGGTGTAGTCATGGATTCATTGTAAACATTTGGTGCAATTATACAGATGTAAATTATAATCTATTAGATTATACTAATCAGTTAACAAACAAAATAAAAGAAATTTAATTAAGAAAAAGATTACTGCTAATTAGAAGGGGTATCAACAATTTAACATTGATAATACTTTTTCAAACATTGATAACATTTAATTAAGGTTATCCGAGTACAAATAGCAATGACATTATTGTTATGAATTTTTTGTGTACTTCAATATAGATAAAATGCACGACAAAGATAATAGTTTTTTGTGCATAATTTGTGTTATTAGCGCACAAAATAGTGCCACTTCTTTGCAGTAATTGTGTGCATTGTAACGATGCGATAACTTACAAATTAGCATATGCACCTATGAAACAATAGTAACTGCATAGTAATTGCTAACAATTCGTTGGGCCAGAACTTTAAGATGTAGAACATTGACCTCTACAAAGCTTTGGCAATTTCACCCTTGTGCATTTCTTTTGCACAAGTTGTTTTTTGGTGTTGTAGCTTAATTTCATTGTTAGGTCTTGGAGATTGTACTACACTTGCTTCTCCGCTACTTGAATTTTCGTAAGATACTTCCACCTTTCCTTGGCATAAGTATTCGACTTGGTCTTAGTTCCAACCCCATAGATTCTTAAAAAACTACCATAAATATTTTTCCAGCCCTCTTCAAGGTATTGCGTTTTTTTGTTGTTAAACTTGCATACTTTTACTTTGGAATTTTTTGGGATGCCATCTTGTTTGAGATGTTTAGAAACATTTCTTTTATAAACTCTTTGTCATCATTAACCCTTAAGTGCCCCTGCACCTCAAATGTGGCCTCTTACTATGAGACATTTGACTATTATAATGTCCTAGGTTGTATGGTGAAAACTTCCACAAATTTCTCCAAAGATGCCCTCCCTACCTCTCTTGCAATCTAAACAGTTATGTCTCTTGAATCTTATTTTTTATCGGTGAGGTCTACTTGAGTGGCAATTTGTAGCTTGCTTTTGGAATTTGCGCTGGGCGTTTAGAGATTAAAATTTAGGAAAGGTTTGTCGTTTTCATTTCTATTAGAATTCCCATTTACATTTGCACTTAAATCTCCACATTAATCCTCACTTGGCCTTCCATTTGGCCCCTCATGTAAACTTTCATTTTGTCCTTCATTCAAACCTCCACTTGGACCTTTACTTGGATCCATACATACATCTTCATCAAAAAATTTCAAGTCATGGTTAAATCCATGAGGTTCATGTATATTCAGCAGCAAATCAAATACATGTTGAAAAAATGGTGTCCAAGTCAACAAAAATTTAACAATTTTTTGTTATCTGGGATACTGTGTTGATCGTTTTAACAAATTTTTCTTGATTTGAACAAGCTAACAAAATGGTCACTGAATTTTTGTTGATTCAAATCAACAAAAAAATTAAGAGGACATGCCTCTCACATATTAGTGATATAAGAAAGGTGACTTTAGTGACACAAGAGAGGAAAATATAAGCTCTTTGTATAAATGGGATGATAAAAGGTCAAAACAAACCATATGAGATATGTAAATCATTCATAGTCTTAATTCACATATCCCATATGGTTTGTTTTACCTTCTACCACCCCATTTCTATAAAGAGATTGTCTTCTCTAATCTTCTATCACCAAATACTAAGTTTTAAGAAACTTGTCTATTAAATTAATTGTGAAATAATCCATTTTATATCCTTTGTAATCCTTGTTTGATGATGAGAGCATGTCATCACTTCCGGCTGAGCTTCTAACCCTAAGGTTCACGCGTTCCCTCTGACGTTCCTCATGCATTCTCTGCGTTCCCAGAGTCCGTTCCCCGCCGGCGCCGAAGTTCCCAATGCGGGGAACGTAAGCGTCTGCAGGGTTCTTAATAATAACAAGAGCGTTTCAAGGTTGGCCACGCGCACTGCGAGAAGCTCCAGGCTATGGCGACGTCCCTTGCTCGTGCACCTCAATCGCTGCTGCTGTAATTTCACCAACCTCCACTTCCCTTTCTCCCCCTCTCTCTCTCCACTTTCACAACTCTTGGCAGTCTTTTCTTTTCAGTTCTTTGCTTTGCATTGACATTGCGAGGTAGCTTAGTTCTCTCTCTTGCATTTGCTTGTCTCCGAGTCGCTTTCGAAGTATTTATTGGCACTAATGTGCTTGGTTTCCGATTCCGGATGTTTAGGATTGGTTTTGAGGTTTTGCACGGGGGTTTTCGTCTTGGATTGACGTAGTTCGTTTTGTTTGCGGATTGGATTGGGAATTGCTTTACTTAGAATAAAGAATTCGTTAGTGTTCTGGAGCCTTATGGTGGAATACCTAATGATTGCCATTTATTTAGCGAATTGTAGTGAGATTCAGTCAGAGGTGTCAGTAACTGTTTGAAGCTAATGACGAGATTTAGGACTAAGCAGCGGGAAAGAGTTTCGTAGTTGTACCTTGGTTAATGGAAACCGGAATTTCTAATCTAGTGATAGTTTGAACGTCTTTAATGTTTTTAAATCTTTGATTGTGTAATTTAAGGTTGAGAACAGAATAGACAGAATCCAATAAAATGCAGTGTAAGGCAATGAGAAACGCAACTGAATAATTGTGAGAATGAGAATAGTCCATTGACACTGAGTTGTTTCAAGTTTTGATGAAGAATTTGAATGTCCGGTTCATTTGAGCTTAGGCTGCGAGGGTTGATGTGGTCCAAGTCAAGGCCTGTAGCCCAAAGTTTTATGGTACAAATCTCATTTACTGGTCCAGGAGATATCGCACAACGGCATTGTTGTGAAAGCACGTTGGATTCACTCTATTCTCCTTGTTGACCAGCAAATGGAATCAGCTGTTGCACTTTGCTCGAGCCCCGGTTTCGGGAGGTTCTTGTAGGAAGGCAATCAAGAATTTTAGGTAAGAGGTAGACATCTATTCAATATACTGTAGCTCAATTCACGTGCCGGTCTTCATCGCTTCGCTCCTGAATTAGTAATATTTTCGTGCGTCTAGACTCATGGCAAATCACGAGTTCAAAATTGGATTTTTTTCTGCTCTTCTCTGTGCAGCAATAAATTGAGGCTTACTGGAAGTTTCCTGACGTTTTTATGCATCTGTAATTTTGATTCTGTTGTTTTGGGTGAACTATTTACCGTTACCCCAATCTCTTGCGTGGAAGCGAGAAGGAAAGTGTTTGTTGTTTCGTTGCTAGTTACCTTCGTTATTTCTTTGTAATTGGTTTGTAGTTCATTGAACTCTCGGGTTCAACTTCTAGGGTTCAGGGGTGTAGGGTTTAGGTTAGAGTTTCTCGATGTGGCAGGTATCTATTTGAAATTTCTTTCGTGCCCCTGCACTAATGATCCAAGGTGGTAATAGGTTTGGCGGCGTTGGTATAGGTGAATCAGAAGTGGCACGTGCTTATACATTCCAAGGCGTACAGTTTTTGCATGCTTCTCCACTCTGCAATAAATCACGTTCTACATCTACGAAGGTTTGTGTTTTTTCCCCCTAATGAGCTTGAGTAGAGCAGCGAACGACAGTAGGATGCGCATGAAGGACACGGTGAGAAGATTCATATATAAGCTGCACTTGGTCTTACGAGTCCGAACGTAGGAACTTGCCACAATCATAAAGCAGAATGATGGCTGAGATCTCGCGATTTCGAATCTTTACGATCTATGCAATCGTGTTTTGCATGGACGGTGTGGTGCTTGGCTGCTTCTCTGGCAATTGTGCCTCACAAAACCTTGATCTCATGCAGCCTCGTTTGGGGACAAACCGAGAAAATTTGCAATTTTTGAAAGATCAGGGACCGCCAGTTTGCAAGAAAACATCCGCTTTCTCTGGCCATAGGTGCTGGGCGTCAGCTTTATCAGGGATAGTGGAGCAATCATCCAGTCGAAGGTATTATAACTAATCCTGTGCTTTGTTCAATAATCATATTTCAAGTTCATTTGCTTTTACGGGATGATGATTATTGCTTTCTGTATTCAAATCCGGTATTGTTGTCATGCAGCCTCACGGTTTAATTTGTCGTGTCACTTCTGATATTAATCCTATTTTAGACATCTAAGTTGTTCCTGTTCACTAAGCTATTATGCAATGCAATGTTGTCGTTCAGAGTTTCTTTTTCACAAATGCGTAGTAGAAGCAAGCTGTGAAGTGCGTTTTGTAGACTTAACTTAAGCGCCCATGGCCTTAATTATTGCAGTAACCTTCAAATGGCGAGCTCAATTCCGTACAGCAACCAAGATGGCGAGTCCATCTCATATCTCTCCCAGGCTCAGGCTACGGCTGTTGATGAGCTGCTTATGGGAGAACTTGGTTTTTCGATTGATCAGCTTATGGTGAATTTCTAACGGCTGCAGTCAGAAATGTTAAAGATTTCATTTCCCTCCTCATTTAATTTTTGCTTTTCTAGGGTTGTTTATATGTGAATATGGAATGTATCTGATGTTTGCCTAAATGGTACGATTCTGTGAGGATGATGTTGAGGAAGCTCTTCGCTTGGATCTGGTGTTCTTATTCTGAAATTGAGGGAGATACATCGCAAGAGGAACAGCAAGTTTTCAGAAGATGTTGATGTGCCAAGGCCTACGCACTCAGCAAGCTCAGTATTGAAGGGATCATTTATTACATCCTTAGACTCGAGCCGTTTCTGTGATTTACCTCATTGGTTTTTCTGTGTTTATGAACAGGAACTAGCAGGTTTGAGTGTGGCTTCAGCTATTGCAGAGGTATTAAAAAATCCCTTCTGAGATGTTCATGTCAGAGAAAATATGAAAGACCTCTCTCTATAAAGGTATCTGCTCGTTGTTCTTTAGGGCATTATGTTCCGCAGTTCTCGAAACAATTTTAAAATTTGAGATAATATGTGAGGAAGTAATCTCAAACTGTAAATGTTCTGGCTGGATGATGAGGCATCGATGTAAGACGCGCTTCTGACCTACCTTCTTGGCTTTCGATATCTTAAGGATATCTGTTCTGCATTGGGCCTTCTCATTTTGGTTTCCAAACCTAGTTGATGAGAAGTTTCGTGTGGTGCCAGGTTTACGGAGTAAAGGAATACGGTCGGGTTTTGGTTATCTGTGGACCTGGTAATAATGGAGGAGATGGGCTTGTGGCTGCACGACATCTCTACCACTTTGGTTTCAAACCCTCCATCTGTTATCCAAAGCAGACGAATAAACCTATATACCACGGACTTGTAACTCAGGTCTGTTTTGATCGTTCACACTTTTGAGAGATTCGAAATTTGATGTCTGCAATCAGTTTAACCACCTCAAGGATCACTGGATACCTATTAACTGTCTGCTGGGTGTTGACTTGGCTCATTCCATCTGTTGCATGATCTCTCATCATGATCATTCTGTGTATTCAGTTGAAAAGTCTGGGCATACCTTTTGTGTCAGCAGAAGAGCTACCGTCGAAGCTGAAGGATGAATTTGAACTTGTGATAGATGCTATGTTTGGGTTTTCTTTCCATGGTAAGCGATACGTACCACTACTGGCCCTCCAGTCGTACTACAGTAGTTATTGCGAATGGAAAATTGTTGTTGATGGATGATTGCTGTGGACCATAACAATTCCGATTGAAGTTTAGATCGGTGTATTCTCTGCAACTGACTGTGCCTGTGTTTTCACAACTTTTCACTGCAAACTGAAAAGGTCACTGATGAGTGGATTGTACATCACATTTGTGATCCTGCTTTACAGGTATACCTCGTCCACCATTTGATTCTCTACTTCGAAAATTGGTGGTACCAAATGGAACGACAGCGGAGGAAGTCGGTGTTCCTCCCATTGTGTCGGTGGATATTCCATCTGGCTGGCACGTTGAGAATGGAGACACTGAGGGCACTGGTTTGCTGCCAGATATGCTGGTCTCTCTCATTTCTCCAGTTTTCATGGATCCCTCCTTTGCTCCCTGTGAACTTTTTCTGTCGCTCATTGCCTGAACCATCTGTCTCATGCCGTGGTCTGATATGTCTACAGGTTTCATTGACAGCACCGAAACTCTGTGCAAAACTGTTCAATGGTGCTCATCATTTCCTTGGTGGTCGATTTGTTCCTCCAGCAGTTGTTGAAAAATTCTCTCTTCGTCTACCGCCGTATCCTGGTCACTCCATGTGCGTGCGTGTAGGCGCCACCAATTCGAAATCCGTAGATGTTGCAGCACTTCGTCTCAATTATGTTGGTTTTGAACTGCTCGAAGAGCAAGCCAAAAACGATCCCCTTGAGCAGGTAATCAGGGTTTCTTCTCTTCTTTAACTCCGTTCCGTAGCTTTACATTGATATTTCTTGAATCAGAAACTGGTAGGAAATTCTCAATTACTTTCAGTAAGTTGGTACTGTAAACATATGCCGCCAGCTGCTCCAAGAATTTCGGATATTTTTTCACCTGAGTCTTAGTAGCCTCCGTTGGAGGTTGATGTGGTGAGTGGTGCCCTGATGGAGACATTATTTAAATAATCTGTGGAGGGTGATAGTTGTTGTCTAAGAAGAGTCTTCATATTTTCTAAAACCAAATTTTCTTTGAGTTTCTGGAAATTCTGTCTAACCGCTCTAGTAAAATGATTTTGTAAATTGCTGTATCCTTGGTAGTATCTCTGCTCTTGTACCTCATGTCAGTTTTAGCTCCATTAATGTATAATAGCTTATCTTGGCCAAGTGGACTGCAGGGTAACTAAAGAACTGCAAGTTGGAATGTGCAGTTCAAAGTGTGGTTCGATGAAGCGGTTTCGCGTAAAACACCAGAGCCCAATGCCATGACCTTGGCAACGGCTAGTAAAGATGGACAACCGTGAGTGCTTTCTCGATTGCCTGTGATCTTCACTTGCGATTCTCGAATGCCTTCCTCCTTTTTTTCTAGCTTGTATGTACTAGGTGAAAATAAACTTTTTCCATTTCTATTTAATACTTCCAACTAATTTATGAATGTGCGCTGCCAAGTTAGGTCTGCACGATTGGTGTTGTTGAAAGGCTACGACGAACGGGGCTTTGTCTGGTATGCAAGTCTCCATAACGTCTATCTCTTACGATTGTTACTGGTATTGAAATTGCTTTCGCAACTTAATCATTGGTAGACAAGTACTCGTGCCAGTCCAATGATCAATGTTGCCGCCATTGAGTGTAATGCTCAAGGTTTTCGCCTGTGTTCCTAGGTATACCAATTATGGAAGCCGGAAGTCAGCCGAACTGGAGGCCAATCCAAAAGCCTCTCTGGTCTTCTTCTGGGAGCCCTTGCATCGCTCCGTATGCTCCTATCCTTGGATGTGCCCGAACTCCTTGACGTAGTCATGTGTTAGTGCTAATTCGAAAATTTTTCTGCTTTTACTATACTGTCACAGTATCGATAACTTACTCGTCTGCTCAACATGACATCTGCTTAATCATGCTGGAAAGAATCCTAAAGACATTTCTAGAAATCAAGAATTGAATTGGAGATTGGATATTGAGGGCTGTTTGAAGATTTTAGATTCCTAGAACCTTTCTCAACAAATTCTGTTTAAGGATTAGAACCATACCAGTAGCAGGCATAGCTTATCGTGTCCTCCGGTACAGGTGCGGCTTGAAGGCAGTGTTGAAATGGTCTCTTCAGAGGAGTCGGACACTTACTTCCACAGCCGCCCTCGAGGAAGTCAGATTGGAGCTCTTGTCAGCGCTCAGGTAAAAAGCAATGAATTGTGTGCGTGTTTTACAGGTGTCGTGTTCATTTCACATTACTTCCCAAGTTATTGAATCTTGCATTTGTAGTAATTTTGATTATACTATGGTTGCTTCTTCAGGAATTTAATGAAGTACTATCTTGTTGTTTTTACAAAAATAACATTCTGAAAATTTCATTCAGTTAAGATTTTAATTCTATCATGGCGTTTTATAGTACTGGTAGTGAAATTGTGCAGTAAGCGTTAGTTATTGCTGAAATCTTCGAAATATTTCCGCATGGTTTACAGAGCTCAGTCATACCTGGACGACATGTGCTGGACAAAGCCAACGAGGATCTAAACGCGGAATATGCTGATGGGTACGAATCTAGTTTTCCGTTCAATTCTAGTGTGTTGAGTATATGCAGCAAAATTCGTTTTACCAGCGTAGCCTTCTATTTTTGCTGCAACATTTTCTGTACATGTATATAACTCTAAATGGAAATCCTTGTACCTTGTACTCTTGATATCTCTCCAATTAGTGGATTGAGCGAAGAATCACAGAAATTTGAATAGGTAATTCAATACTCTTATTCTGATTTTGGTAACTTGCTTGTGCAGGAAATTCATACCAAGGCCAGCTCATTGGGGAGGTTTTCGGCTGATCCCAGACATGATAGAGTTTTGGCAGGGTCGAGAGTCTCGCCTTCATGATAGGTGGGGGCTACATTATTTTTCTATTCCGTAAAAGTTCTCACGAAATAGAATGCATACAAATAGAATACAAATAGAATTCCCAGAGTTATTGGTAACAATATCTTCTGCATTGAAGTAGATCGAATATTGAAGCTGTTTGCTTGGAAATTATTCGGTTCATCCTTTGTAGTCTGTTGATCACGCTTTAGTACTTACATTTGACGTGTTGACTCTTCTTCTGCAGGTTACGTTATAGAAGGGCTAGTGAGAGTACCACAGACCAGGCTTGGATAATTGAGCGACTGTCACCATGATGTAGGGTACATTCACGGCTTATTAGAAGGAAAGAAGGAAGCAGACTTTAAGTGATGCAAGTCTTCGTCAACTCTAGTGAATTGTGAATGTGGCCACTCTTCTAGAACTAGAAGGGATTCTGTGATACAACTGTGTACAGTCTGTGTAAATGTTACAAAGTGCACCACTGTTGGTATGAACCGCAACTCACTTTCTCATGTCAAATGTTGCAAAATTGCTTAGTCTTATACAACATTCATCGTGAGTAAGCTTTGCTTTTTAACTTATCAGTGTGCACCTTCTCATGGCGAAGTGTCTCCAATGCAGCTTAAACTAAGATATAAATTTAGGAGGTGTTCCTAAATGGACTTGACCTTGGACTCCCCATTGCATCTCCATAACCTTTATATAAGCTCTACATGAGCTTTTATGTGCCAGTCCTGGTGAATTCCATTAATATCGTTGAGAATTGGCATGCACGAAAGCTTCCATGGTGTGGTATATGGATGCATCCGAAGTCGTTAAGTAAGGTGTGATGGGAGTTCTTGTTATGAAAGTCTTTCACAACAAGAGATACTGAATTCATATTTCATAAATAATGTCCTTTTGTTCTTTGGATATTGTTTTTTTAACCTAAAGTCCCATGGCCATTTTTCTGCCAAAACCACTCAAAATTACCACTTCTACTATAATCACCTACAAAATAAATTTTAAAAAATGTTTTTTAGAATCTAACTGTAGGATCTTGTTCTACACTTGTCTTAGATCATGTAATAATTTTTTTGTGATTTTTGACTGTATAGAGTGAAAGATATTAGCATTCAAAGTGAAAGAATTTCTTTTTCTTAAGAAATTGCTATGATTGCTTGCAAAACAAGAAGCTCCATAACTTTCACATCTCTAATCCAAATGGAATGAATCAAAGTTTCCCATTTACAAAAAATATAATCTATAAGAAAAAAAATATTAAAAATTTTGTTTCAATTTTTTGTGGATTTTGTTTGCTGCTTGATCTCCCCCATTTTTAGGTTATTGTAGCATAACTTTTGCTCCTAGGCACTGATTGAAATAAAAATTATATTCCTAGAGTTTAAGCTCTTAAGTTTTTTTATCTTATGAGAAAATTTCAAAAAATATTAATAAAAATTGAAATCATAGAAGCCTGTCCAAAATCCATTTTGTCCCCCGTAGGGACAATGGGACTTTAGAGGTTAAGTATTAACTCTTAGTAATTAGGGAGTGCTTGTCAAATTTGCATTTGGTTATTTGAGTCTAGGATATGAAGTAAGACTTTAATGGTATATAATAGCCTTTGTGTACTCAATGAATAACAAATGTACTAAGAATATATCTATCCTTAATTGCATTTTTTAAAGTAAGCTAAAAGCATATGACAATATTTAAGCTCACATGCACACACTAGAGGTTCACTTGGCAAAGTCTTTCCTTGCATGTATTGTATCATTTTTGGACATTCAAAGGCCTTGTTAGATTTTTCTCCATCCCCATGTCTTATGTGGAGCATAATTTTTGAAAAAGCAATAACTTCATATTACTAGTGATAATTTAATAATAAATTTTAAATGGTTATATAATGCTTAAGTTGACTACTATATGAAGGATTGAAATGGATAAAGTATTAAATTTAGTTTTTAATTATTAATTGAAAAAGTAATCATATCAAATTAAATTATGTGTCACTAAATAAGAAATTCAAGAACAAACAAAAAAGAATTTGAATTACAAAGCCTAAAAATGCATAAGTTTTGTGTTCAATTACTCATCAAATTCAAAAATTATGTAATCAAATTTTGCCCCTTGAAGGGTTGAACAACCACTTCTCAGTTACATCTATTATTTTCAATGTATTCTATAGGATTCCAATAAGAATTGAGCCTCGACCTGTGATGTGAATTCTATATTGACGTTTGTAGCTATCAAATGACATAATTTGTATCTCATTTGGACTCTTCTTGTAGCTTCTACAAAGAAAAATATGTAAATATAAATATGAAAATTCAGAAATATGAAACCCAATGAATTTTCAAAAATATAAAAAACATTTCTAGAATACTAAATGAGCAAAACAAAGTTGAAGATGTGCAACATTGACATACCTCATAGCACTAAGTCAAGCTAAAAAATTTAGAGCACCATATTAGCACCCTACAAGTATGATTGGAGTGACTCAAATTTAATTCAAAATATAGGAAAAAACATTTAAAAAAATATAATATATTATCTCCAAAGGTTCAAAGTCTTCAAATGTTCTTTTGGGGATTTTAGGTAGGTTCCTATTATTTAAAATTTTGATGTAATTCTTTAAAACTTTTTTGGGAGGTCAAAGAATGTACCTTATTAGGTTCATGAAAATATAATTATATTCAATTTTATTAATGTGTCATATTATATTAAGAAATATAGTTGTAGACTCACAACTTTAATTTGCAAGGAATCAATCTATTTTAGAATATTTTTGGTAATTTCAAACAATGAAGAAACAAAACTTGATAAACTTCATTTTGTTTAATTTTGTTCAAAAAAATCTCAATAATTTTAGGAATCATTTTGAAGTCGAAAGTCAATATTCAATGTAGATACACTGATTATTGCATTAATTTGAGCTTACTTTTTCTTCTTTCTATTGATATACTTTTGATTAATGCTCTTTATTAAATTGGTGGATATTAATTCAAAATTGACACTAAATTGAATGAAAAACAAAGTATGATTTGGGGGCTTTTTAGGATTTCCTTCACTAATTTTTCAACATTTTTCATTAATCAATTTAACTAATGTAAAAAATACTAAATTTTCATTATACATCCATAATACTCGTATTTAACTTTGTATTGTGTCTTTTTAATGTTAAAGGATAAAATAACATAAATAAAATACCACCTTCAAATGCATCTTAATCTTTTAGTGTCCAACCATCCACATGGAGGAGGATGAGTGCTTTGAAATATGCACTTCATCCAAATTATATTCATTGAAGAAACTTAATGTCAAATAGTGTAGCAATGGAAAAAAAAATGAATGTCCTTCATGAATCAATGATATAGATATTTTAAAGAATTAAAATTGCTTACAGAGATTATCATAAAAAGTGATTTTACTATATTCAATTTAAGCACTTCAGTTACACATTTGCGGTTTCATCTAAAAACATTTAATTACGAATATCATCCAAAAACATCATCCACGTGGGCTATTCATTCATCCGACCTCAGCCAGTTGTCTCGTCTCAACATAGTTACATTTCGAGCTCGAGATTGTACGCATGTGCAGACAAAGCTCGAGATTTGCGGACATGGAGAAGCGATGTAGAACTGCGAAGATTTCAATTCCGTCTCTCTTCGTCTTGGCTCTGATTTCTTTGCACTTGGCTGCAGCAGCGGAGGCTTTGCACTCCTCCACCGTCACTCCTGCTTTTGTGTGGTCGGATCTGCGGTACGTGATTGATGGAACCTTAGTTTTCATTCGATGAGGAAGCGACGCGAAGAAATTGCATTTGATTTTGTAATTTTCATTCTGTTCAAGGTTGTGAAGAGGTCTGGCACTTGGATCCTGAATTACAGACATAACCCTACATGTAGAGACTCTTTCAGCGAAGCAGGCAGGGAATGGTGAGCCTGTAGACTGATTTCTGTCTAATTAGGGTTGTGGTGGATCACAATCGAATTCGTGGTTTTGCTGCTCAAGGTTTCGAAGTGGCTAGTACTTGTATTCTGCTTCACAGGCAATACCCTAATTTAAAACTGGATTTCTAGGGAAGCAGGACATCGTGAACCTTTGGAATGCTTTGGGCCTTATTAGGGTTTTGGACAGATCATTAATTGAACTCGTAATTTTCATTCTGTTCAAGGTTGTGAAGAGGTCTGGTACTTGGATTTTGATGTACAGACAAATCCCTAATTGTAGACACGACTTTAAGTTACACAGGCAATTCTTGAGTCTGGGGACTGCTTTGGTCTAATTCAGTTTTGTGCAGATGCTTGGGTGAGCAGGATCGACGTGTCAATTATGAATCCCAAACGTCTGAAAGCCTGGTAGATTCTATCTTGCACAGTTTTGGAAAATGCCCAGCCACTCAGGTACGGATGAATTTTTTTTCCACCTTTACCCTTAATCTCGTTTATACATGATCTTTGCTATAAACACGTAGATGTTGTTTCGCCATCCCTCTGACACTAATGAGCCTCGCAGGATTTGAGCCAAAGAGGAGAAAATCCAGAGATGATTGTTGCATTTATTGGAAAAGAGGTGAGGTTTTTCTTTTTCTTTTTCTTTTCCTTTCCTAGTTTTTGAAGATCTGAGTATTGGTCAATTTTGTGGGTTTAGCAGTCGTTTCTGACAGGTTTGGGTTTTCATTTGCAGTGCTTCTCTGTCTCTATTTATTCAAAGTGTTTTCCTATTGTATACAGCTCCGATCTGAGGACATTTCTCGAAGCCACTTCTCTGACGTTCTGAAGACTCTTCAGGTAATTATCATGTTGATTATGCTTATTTGCTTTTGCTGGCCAGACAGTAAGCAACAATATCTAGTGGGAAGTATCGTACACGATCCAATGAACGGACACTTCCAACAACCGGACAGCTTACCAGGTATATTGAACTGTCCGAAGAAAAATGCCTGGTGAATGTAGAAAATAAGAGGCACATTGAAATTGTCCAGTGAAGGGTAAAGGCGTTATGTCATAATAGCTACAAACCTATGTAAACTCAAATTGAGAAAGGTCACAACTTTTTCCACAAAACCTTAATTTTTCGTTGTGACCGGGAGCCAATACCATTAGTATTCAGCATTTCCAAATTAACAAGATTTAATAGTACCCATGGATGAAGAAACTATTACTAATTCATATGTGACCGGTCATTGGCATGTGTACGATAATTACATGGTGTAAATTCATGTCAGCTTGTGCTCAGAGCATTCATAACATTTTTGAAAGGAGTTTTGAACGTCTTAGGCCCAACTGCTAATTCAAGAGAAAATCAGGGAATCTAAGAGTCTCTGATATCTTCTTTCTTTGGCCCATATCCTCTCACGTCTTTAGGTCAAGGATGAAAGCGTTTGTACCGCAACCAATTATTATAAGCAAGTGTAGTTACTGCCAACTACTACGCAACTAAGTGACAAGGTTGAGGCGGTGTGCTCTAGACTGTTATGTTCTTGGTCCAAGGAATCCAAAGTTAAAAGTTTTGTTGGTATATGGTCTAACATTGAGAGTCGTTACTGCTTCGAATTGTAGGATTCTATCGCACTCGCCAAATTCTCATTGTCAATTCCGTACGTCACGGTAGCAAGCAACAAAGCCTCGGTTGCCGAGTCACTATTTTCAAGCGTTGAAACCAAGCTTGGTTCCGCTGTGAAAATTGGACAAGTCGCAGTCTCTGGATCTTGTGCAATTCGAAGGCATGATGTGAAGAGGCTCATTGGTGTTCCTGATGTTCAGGTGATTCATTGCAACCCAGGTTCTTTGATGAGAATCTCATCGTTGTGGCCTGTCTTTTAGTCCAACTATGGATTTGCTCTTGAGGTGAACAAAAATAAGCATGTTAATATTGATGATTTTATGTTCCACCTTGTCAAGCAATTTCTTTACCACAAATGTTTTCATTACGTTGAATATGTATTTGTTCCAGGCTTACATTGCTGGGAGGAAAACATCTAGAGCGCAAGAGGAAACTGACGTTTTGCTTATCTGCTACAGTCCTACATTGGACTGGCGCTTAGCTTCCGTTTACTCTTCAGAAGGTAATACTGGAGGTTGTAAGTGTCTCTCGAATTAGAGGAGCTGATCTTCGTTTTCGAACACCAAGTGCTCTAGCTATAAGTATAAGTTTTATGCTCTAGCTAAAAGTATAAGTTTTACTTTGGAAACTAATAACCGTATGTAGTAACTTTCAAAACATAATTTTTATCGTTTAAGAATGCAGGGTATTCTTTCTTTTTTCTGTTGGTACGTTCACTTCCTTGGAAATTTCTAAATGATGTTGATTTCAACTCCTTCAGACATTTTTTGGTCATTTGGGATCTCTTGAATGGCGCAGAGCGTCATACTCTGAGATCTGCGTGGCTTTTCATATGCGGGGAGTATAATGCTACCAGGTGTAGAGTCGCTAAAGAATATCCTCTTTCATCCAGGATTTAATACTCATCTGGGGCATGAACGATAGACAAGAGCTATCCACTGACAAGTATTGATCCTTAGTGGCACATTTGGAGACCTTCTCCTAGCAAGTTGAAATTCATTTTAGTTTGGATTTCTATGCATTACAGGGAAGGTGTTGGAGGAGGTACTGTCCAGCTTGAAAGCGACTGGAACTAGACATATTTCAATGTATTCCTCTGATCCGTTGGCTTCAAATGAGAATCATTTCGGAATCATGGAACGCCGCCTTCTCGATGACACTGGCAACGCGACTACAGGCTGTGATGCACTTTGCAGGACTAGAGCGGTGATCCTTGAAGGAATTTTTGTGGTAAGTTGATATATTCTTGCAGGTTTGTGATCTGTGTTATTCTTTAATTGTTTACCCGTGTCTATGGCTAGTTTATAAATTGAAGCACCTGGAGAAGAAAGTCAATTTATTATAGTGCTTTCCCTCTAGGCCCAGTGCTTTGAAGACCCGCGATCCTGGCTTTAGGGTACTCTTTGAAGACCCATATATAATGCAAACCCTACGGAGCAGTGCAAGTAGGGATTGTGATAAGGCTAGAATGTCTCGCTTAGGGTCTAATTGACCTTTGGTTTTCATAAGTACGCCAGAGTTGTCTATTCGTTGGATAGGACTTCGTCGCTTTCAATTCCTTATAGAACGCTTGGTCTACACGGTGGATCCTCTGGACTATTCTCTATGTCTTTTCTTCATATGGTGTTGTATGGCAAGTAACCAAAATCTGTTTTGGCTGCAGGCATTTACTCTTATCACTATTTTGGTATCAGGCATCTGTTGCATGAAGGCGGTCACATCACCCTCCCGCTTTGAGGTGTCTAAAGAACAATGATAAAGGATGGGAAACCGCTTACCCTTGATCAAGAAATCAAACTGGAAACCAAGAAAAGTTGCCGGGACTGTTCTGTTGGGTTTCGAGGATTCTCTGAAATTGAAGACACAGAGAGTGTGTAACGACCCATTGGTGAAATGCTCTAATTCATATGTGAAAGATTGGTCAAATGTGCAAATTAGCCACCTCGTAGTCAGAACTTTGCGAGTTTCAGACCAATCTGGTGCACACTGTAGTCAGAGAGTTTAAGGATTTTTGCCCATGTTCTTGTAAACCCTGCGCTTGTTTCTTTCAAAATGAGCCATGAGACAAATTAGTCCATGCTTTTGTCGTGGTCATCAACTGGCTCACATGATGAATTGATGATTTTGTGACAGAGTTTTGAAACATTGTTTCCTGCGTTGCTGTTATATTGCTAGACTGTTGATTAAAAACTTTTTTTTGCAGAATGTGCAAAACTCGTTTGGGAATGCTATAAGATCATATCTTCTTTTTAGCTTTTGATATTGTGCTACAGAATCATATCTACTGTTGATTTTTGGTTCTTGCTACATAATCTATCTACTGTGCAGGGTCTCTCACGGTACGCATCTGATCTCATCATTTGGAACATGACCCTGAAATTGTCTAACTTAGTTTGTGAAACATTCAAATCGCACTTATATTCAAGAAGTGCGTCAATCTGACTGATTCAGGAAACAGGTCTCCTGCATTTGCTCCTAAAAGTGTGTTCAGCGATTGCAGATCTTGGAGGTCCTTGCAATTCGCATGAGTGGAGGCAATTCGCATGAGTAAAGCAGCCTACTACGAATTTACATATTTGTAGATTTATGAGTTTGCTTTCATCTTCACCGTCGTTATCATCTTTTAGGTTTCCCAACTCTAATTTCATTAAGTACATTAACCCATAAACAATGATGAGGACATTTTCCGGCTAATGAATGGCAAAGAATCTCTCCACGCAAGATAGAAGTGCAACTATTCATCTTCCAAATTTTGCTTGAAAAGGAATGATCTTCTACAATAGTTTGACTTCTAATGAGTGCTTTTGCATTTTTTTTAAATCAATAATTCACATGATACCAAAACATATCAATTCCATGGTAACTAGCTTGTTGTTTAAGGATTAATCTATGAAAGGTATTGAAAACATTTGCTCTCACAATATAAAAGATGTATTTGAAGGTACAATTAAATTTTTGATTGACTTATAAAAGATGTATTTGAAGGTACAATTAAATTTTGATTGACTTCAAATTGTTTGTGAGTTCTTAAAACATCAATAGAAGAACTATTCTTTTTCTTTTTTAACCTTATTATGTAATTTTTTAAAATATTGAACACACAAAATATGTAGAAATGTTACAATTTCACATATACAAGCACTTCTATAGGGTGTCAAGCACTTCTATAGGGTGTGGATTGTAGAAAGAAGTTCCAAATTACTTAACAATTTTTGTTTTACATAGACATGTTGTAAGCGTGGCAAAATGTCTCTTTTTGTAATAAATGTCACTAAAAAATGAACTTCGTAGTAAATTGTTTATATGAAATGGGGTTTGAAAACACTACGCACATGGTCCCTATAAGGAAGATTGTGTATGAATTGTATGTATATACAAATGTTTATTGATTATATATAAGAATAGTGACCTTGTAATACTATGTGTGTATTAATTTCATGATATTTAAATACAACCATATACTTTATTAGTTTGTACTGCATTTCACTAAGAGATGAATACAAATTTCCAAAATGGGCCATAGAATACATCCTATAGTGCTTTCTTTTGAAAAGTTGAATAATTTGCATCTTCACAATTATTCATAGATTGACCTAATATTCCAATACAATTGTTTACCTTATCAAATTTGGGTTAAAGCACATTTTGAGGACCCACTTGGATCCCAATTCCCTTTATAGAGGTGAAAGTAGGATCACTCATTATGGATAATATGTTCTCCAAAATGTATTCAAATCAATTTTGGGATTATGCCATCAATTTAAAAACCTACCAATTAGTATATGACATTCACATGCCAATTTTGGACTTCATCCAATCATAATTGTAATTTGTCTATATGTGACTATAAAATAAACCTTCCATGACATACAAAATTTACTAATAACTTCTCTCTAGATTTAAAATTCAAAAAATAAAAATAAAAATTAGTACATGGTCTACTACTAAATTTTTAAAGTTTTAATTTTATATATTAGTCCTATTTAGCTACCATATATACATATAGACACATTGAATATTTGAATTTAAGTCTATTAGACATCCCAATGGGAATGTGGACAAATTGATGTTCTATTTCCATTGTAGTAAGTCAAATTAGGGGTGATGTTTATATTTGGGCAAATAGAAGCTATTAGATATTAAGTGGCCTAAATGCCATAGATTTGGAAGTAGGCAAATGGAGTAGTGACCTTTCAATTTGAATTAATGTCTCTTTGTAGCAAATATAGACAAGTTGTTTTTCTTTTTGGAGCTCTCAATTAAAGCCTAGACTTTTTCTTTTGTGCAATTTTCCTTACTTATGAATTCTTTCATATATGCAATTATATTTGTCTTTTCGAATTGTATTTATGTTGTAAATAGGTTGTTGAAATTGGATTGCAATTGGTATTTGTTTAAGAGTTCAAATTGGCAGTTGCAAATGCAACAATCAATTTGACAACCTAAACACAATTGGATTCGTCAATCGGTGATGAGAAAAGTTTTTAGTTCAAATTGATTAGGCGAATCTAATACCATATACTTATGAATGGTTAAAATCTTCATTTTTGTGCAAATAAAAAATTTTATTCCAAGAGGGGCTCAAAGTCTCACCTTGTTTCTCAAGAATGAAAAATTGAGTATTTTTTTCCACTTCAAACATTATAATCTTTCAATCCACATTGTTAAATGGGCTGAAATTTTTTCTACACATTGCCTTACTTGTTTAGTACACTTTTTATTTTTGAAATTTTAAAAAAGAATTATTATTTTGGACAATGCATCAAAAATTAGCAATTTTAGACTTTCTTCTTCCAAAACATCCTCCAACTTTTAGGGTTTTTTAACATGTTTACTATTGAACACTTCAAAATCTTCATTAAAACATCTTGTAAACATCTCAATCAATATGAGTGTATTTAACATGTAAAGTTTCAAAGTCTAAAGTTAAATGGATTACAAACTCTATCCTTGTCCCAATCCTTGTATTGTACAATTTTTAATCCATTTAAACTACTAATGTAAACCTATCTATTTGTGCAGTGTGACAATTTTTAAGACTTGTGGTTAATGTCTGACATTAACATTTAATTTTTTTTAATATCTATACTACCAGTACCATGACACAATTTCAATCAACCACCCTTCATTGTAAATTTTCTTGATTATGTCAGTTTTATCATCTACATAAAACATCTGTCTACCTCAAGGTTTTCTATCTAGACGTGACATGCCTTTTCTCATTATGATGTTCATCAACATTGTTCGAGAGGTGTCTTGACACATTATGATTCATGTCAACTAAAAAAAATTGATGGCTTAAATGATCTACTTGTGGATTTGGATAGATAAGTTGTGGATGGGCCATCCAAGCCATTTAGAAATTTGCATAGCCACTATCTATCAAGGCTAACTTATTAATAAAAATTCCCACCACATAATGTTTTTACACATCCTAATTTATATTTTTTAAAGTATGAAGTATTTCATGAACCTTGTAGTAGCCCTACATCTACTTCAAATTTAATGGACCTTATCTTTTAATTCACAAGTTTTGTGAAAAAATTGATAGTAATTTTCTTGGGATGTTAGCATAATCATCTCAAAGTAACAATATATTAAAAAACTTTGAAACATTACTCAACCATGTGGTTTAGATACTTTATATATTCTTAAGGTATCATTTTGTCTAATGATTTCATTTTGATTCTACAAGTGTTTGTTATCCATCAAAGGATGCCAATCCTCAAAATCATCTAAACCACATGCACAAAGGGTGGTGGCCAATGCATCGTTCACATATAGTTTCCTTCCACTTCCAATGGTCAAGGAATTTTGTTGTTTCCATAGGCATGGGCACAGGAACGATGGGCATGTATACTCTAACAAATGTAAATTAGGATGTATACATATGATGGATTCTAATAGATATCTAAATGTGTTACGATGCTCAAAATCCTAGTCCACATCTATCAAAGATAATTTTTTAATAAATAATTCCTACTATATGTATTACATGAAATTTCCTTGCTTCAAATGAAATGGACCCTACTTTTTAACTCACATAGTTTTAAAAAAAATTGATAGTGATCTCCCCAAGATCACGGTGCATCATTTCTTACTGTGTCATTTCATTATTTAAATTAAAATTTAGAAAAGAACATTTTTATGGCTAAAATGTAGATGAAGTGAAACAAACAAAAGTTGCTACAATACACTATATAAAATTTTCATTTTCTTACATATTAAAGTTGAAAATATTACTAGAAGTAAATATTCAACACCAATCATTGAAAATGAATTCAAGTAAGTTCCTCCAAAAAGGACACTCTATAGCTTTTCCAAAATACATCCAAATGATACTTTTCTTATGAAGAGTTGAGGATTAATATAAGACACTAAAGAAATCTATGAATTTTGAAATTATACTTCTAAAATTGAAAAGTAACCTCTCTAATAGAAGATGTGTTTGCCAAAATTCCAATTACACAATTTAGAAGGGTCAAAAATCAAGGATTGTGGTAGAATTGAGGTAGGATGCTTTCTATTTTGCTTGCCCATGTTAAAAAGATATTCTTTTGAATAATCAATTAACAATGAATAAATGAATCCATTTGCTTTTTTGAGATTTCATGGTCTACTTGTAAAAAAAAATTGTTTTTTTGGCAGCAAAACCAAATACTATTCATTTCATAATGCATGGGATCCAATGTAATGTTTTCATTCATTTTGATTTTTTCATCAATCTATTTTTAGTCTATTTTTTAATATTCTAAGAGCAGATGAAAAATGTGCAACAATTGTGAGCCCATTACTCAACGTACTATACATTTAAATTCAATTAATTTTTGGTAAAAACTTTAGCTGTGTGGCTACTTGAGAAAAATCTTGGCCAAAAGTGTAGCCACATGTTGATCCAACCTAAATTATTTTGTTGTAGCTTCTGTCACTCATTTTGTCACTATTAGTACTCCATCTAATTATATTTAGACTTTGACTTGTGAAAGTGAATAAAAAACAAACTTTTAAGTAGCACTCAACAAATTTGTAGGGATAGGTGAATATAAAAACATGTTCTAAATCATTAAATGAGCATGAGAAGGACTACATTCTAACCCCTTTAATCATGACAAATTGTACTATGTATTGTGTATTATGAAGAAGCATTATATTATATATTGAACTATGTGCTAGTATTGTAAAAAATTAATTTTAATATTACATAATATGTATAAGTATTGCAGTGTGATTATTTACACATTTAGACTAATTTGAAATACATTGAAATTAAAAATTTTAAATTTCATTTTCAATTGTCTCCTGAATGTGACAATTGTATGCTAATTCTGAAGTAGGACTCTTCTCTAATATAACCACTATGAAAAGAGGTAAAGGTAGTCATTATAAGGGGATTAGAGTATATCAACCAATTTGATACTAGAAAAAAGCTGTCAAAAGCCAAAAATGTATTGAATGCACAAAAACAATATGCAATCTTACAAAAATAGAGATTTAAAAAAATAAAATAGATTATAAAAATAAACCACAATGATAATTTTACTTATTTTTAAAAAATATAAAAATACAATGTCTTCTGATGAAGTAATAAAAAAATTTAATGTCAACTTGTATAGTGATTGAAGTAGTATCTAAATATTGAAATCCACACTAAATAATGAACAATATATCAATCCATACCTTAAGTGAGGTTTTTTATTTTGTTTTGTTTTGTTGTTACAGTGAGATCTATGAAATTGTTTGTCTTCTAGTTGCCTTCATAGTACCATTAAAAAACCCTTTGCAAAAAGGGATCTATGGATTTAGTTTTATAGTATTCCAACTTATAACAAAGAAGATATTGAATTTCAATGTTTTCATGAATTAAAAAAATATATATTTTATTTTGTTACACTATAGCAAAGACATAAGACACACTAGTACAATATTGTAAGAGCATCTCTAGTAATCCGGTCTTTTAACACCAGTAAATTTGACACTAACCTTGGAGTTTAGAAGGAACAAAATTTACAATAAGAGGCTCAATTTCCACCTAGACAATTAGAATTGCCCCTATAGAACTATCAAAAACAATTCAAAGAAATAATACAAAGAGTTTGAAAAATGGATCACAATTTGTTCAGTGTATCTTTTTGTTCTTAATGGTGTTCTTAATCACATAAGGCTAAAATAAATGAAAGCATGATGTGGATCATTCTCTGAGAGCCAATATTATATAGACATCTTAAATTTTGTATTCATCATTTTTTAGACTAATAAGCTCTATTCAAAGGTTGATTTTGATTGATGAATAGTCTAGTCTATGAGCATCAATAGCTACCTACATACTTTTCACTTTGAAAAATCATAGTTAATTCATTCTAAACCAAAAAATTATGATTTAACCTCTAAATAATGAAACTATGTTTTTTTTGGGCAATGTAGCAATTTTGGGCAACTCACTACAAATGTTGTTTTTTTTTAAATTTCACACAACATGTTCTTGAGGAGTAGTTTTAAGGCCCAACAATTTTCATAACTTTTGACTACATGGTTAAAAAGTAATTGTATAATATGTAATTTTTAGTGTTTGGCAAATAGTCCGGGTAACAAAAAAAACTTCTTTAAAATCATCTTTAAGAAAAATTAGAAATTGGTTCTCTAGATCCATATAGACGTGGAAGGATTTGAATCATTCCATTTTGATTAATGAAATGAAAGTTATGAGGAGTTTTAATTGTGGGTAGTTTACAAGTAGTTATAAAATCTCTACTCTAAAATAAACTTTGAAGTCTTTTATTTAATTCATTTTCAATATTTTGGAATTTAAAAAAAAATTAGGTGTAGATTGTTTATTACAACATTACAACCATTGGGATTGGCATTTTTCAATTCTATAAATAAATTGTTAACAATTTTGTATTTTGGATCATTCTCTACTTCTTTCTACTTACTCCCTCCATCCCAAATTGATCTTCTTGTTTCACAAAATGTTTTGGATTACGCTCAAAAATCAGAATTTTTTCATTTTTCATTTTTATACAAATAAAGTACAATGCTCTCCTCTTGTCCTCTAAATTTCAGCTTTGCATTCATTTTCAAATGGAAATTGTGGAGGTTTGAAATGTCAAGCTTTTGGGCCTATTTGAACGAGCATTGCTAGCCATTGAATTCTATAGATCCCGCGTTGTTGCTGTAATATGATGGTCTCCTACAAGGTGAGCTAAAGTTCCCTTGAGGTGAGTTGGAGTTCCCACTTAAAAGATGTCCAGAATGTAGTCCTATTAGAGTGGTTGAAAATAACCATCCAAAGATGGCCATCACTATGCTACTTGAACGCTTCAGCTTCCAAGTGGCTCAAGTGCAATAAAAAGATTACCTTTTGCACACATCATTACAGAGAATTTCTTCACAACTACTGTACACAATCAAGAAATTCATTTCCTAGGCTCCTCTTCCACGTCATAGGAGGAAGATCATTTTGGAACAAAATAGTAAGGCAAACCGGAAGATCATTTTGGGACGGAGGGAGTACTATTTTGTTCCTATATATTGTACAATTCCAAATGATCTAAACTTTTCCAAGCATGTATTCAACTTGCCTTGAAGAATGAATCCAAAGAGTTACAACCATTTTAGACATTTTTTCATAATGATCAAACCTTGTGAAGTGCAGCTTGCTTGATTTTTTACAGGGACACAAAAACCCCCATTTTCGTCACTTCAAACGTTAATATCTTGCAATCTACATGGTGGAAATTTCTGAAAATTCTCCCACATCTTCTGAAACAAACTTACTACAAGATCCTACAGTTACATGTGTCCAAAAATGTTTTTCTTTTTTTTAAAATTTGGTACTTGTATTAGAAATGGCAGTTTGGGAGCACTTTTGGTAAAAACATACTCAAAAACCTTTATGGGTAAAATTACCACAACCCTTAGATAGGTGATTTTAGAGCCTACCTTAACTTACTACAAGCCTGGGAATGCCTGACAACATTGAATGATTCCTGTAGCTTCATTTGGCTGAGGTGGAACTTAGAAATCCACGTAAGCCCTTCGTCACAAGTGTAAAGTCTCCCTCCCTAAAATAGCACCTGTGCGATCCGTGATTTTATGGATTCCATCGGCATCTCCAGTTCAAAGTCGATTGTTTTGCCGTGTTGCAACAGGTGATCGATACTATTATTGCAAGCAGGCTTTTGCATCCACGCCACTATTTCGGATTAAATTGGCAACCAATTTGTCACCTCTTATCTTCCTCTCTTCATCTTGTTCAATGTTTAGTTGCCGCTATTCCTCCCCCTCCCGGCCTGCAAATGCTCACTCTTGCAGAGATCAGAACGTTCGGAATGTGTGTTCAATGGCAGCGTGGACAAATCTAGTTTCAGTTTCAGATTTAGGAATTTTAGGGTTTCGAGCGTGCTTGGAGCTTTAAAAAATCGAAGTTTGGGAAGCCTATGGTTGTGAGGTTATTACTTGGTGAGCTTCTTGAGAGGCAGATGTCAGCTTCTCAGCTCATGAAGTGGGCAAAGATGATGCAAACATGAAGGGCGAAGTCTCTGAGAGTTGTACAGATCAAGATCTCGTGAAGAGTCGCCATCACTTGCCATTACAGGCATGGGTGCGCAATTGATCCCTGCTTTTACTCTTCTGATGTTCTCAAGATTTCAGCTGAAGAATTCACGTTTCTGCTATATATTTGTCAGAAAGTGCGGCAGGTTTAGGGTTTCAAGCTTTAGGTGTAGTTGTGTTAAGGAAGGGACACGCAGAATCGCGAAAAGTATAGTTACTTTGAGTAGATTTTTCCAAATCTTATATGCTCTTGTTAGCAAATGAGAAAAGGCTATGAGAATGCGTTATCTGGATCCGAGTTATGAAAGATCGAAGTGGTATACATCTTTCTAGTCAATACGTTCCCAGTGTCTAAGAGTTAGGGTGGCGATTACGGGTAGAGTTGAATGAATGTATTTCTCTTTGCAGACGAGCCGGGCGTGTTGAAGGCTCAAGACCCTGAGGAAGAAGTGGGCTTGCTGGAGGCAGCATCACGGAATGTGCCGCAGTTTCTGCGCGAGGCGGAAGTGGCGAAGAAGCAAGGATGGCACTTGTTCGGAGTGGAGATGTCGCCAGATACCATCGCCATTGCCATGGTGTACTTTGTGCAGGGTATTCTGGGCCTGGCTCGTCTGGCTGTCAGCTATTTCCTCAAAGATGATCTCCATTTGGACCCTGCCGAGGTGCTTCTTCACTACCATGAATTCTTTGGGAATTTGAGTCACAGTTGACAGCCATTTTATAACGGCCCCTATGTCTGTTTGCTTGTTTGGGGTTGCGTTTGTGTTGAATTCCGTTTCTGCACAGGATGGAGATGCAGATGTTTCTGAATAGTAAATCAATGTTAGTCTGATAGATCATTAGATCAAAGAGTTGGCCCTAAAGTCTTTTATATTAGGGGTGGTGATTTTTTTTCACTGAAACATTGCATATGAATCGAATGAATACTGCCTGTCAATAGGTGTTGTGAAGCACGTTTTGGGTGGTTCAATCATGAATTTGAAATTGTCGAGTTTAAGCGTCACTCTATCAAGGAAATGTGAAATTAATGTCAATTTCTATGTTGATTTAATGTAAGCTCAATGGTTGCTATGTACCAAGTTAATTTAATGAATAATAACATCACGCTAATATAATTTAACACCACGTGCGTTATATTGATTTTGTCGTAACTTAAACTCAATATGAGGATGACCGAATCCAATGCCTTTTACCTTATCATAAGAAACTTTTGTCCATCTACTTTGTGTTGAGGGGAGTTTAGCTATGTGACGTGTTTCTGTGTTTCTATTGCTTCACTTGCGGTGCACATCTTCAATTGGTGAGCACGTGAATTTCAATTTTTTGATATGCTTGGTTTGTGAGGTGCAGGCAGCACTTTTGTCAGGCTTTTCTGCGCTTCCCTGGCTTATCAAACCCCTTTATGGATTCATCAGGTAACTGATTCTTTTGTTGCAGATTTCTGTGTTTCATTTATGGATGGCATGGGTGTTTGTATGAATAGAAGCTTCTGGTTGTTGTTTGTTGTTTGTGTAGCAAGAAGTAAGTGCAGAAATTTAATGCCATTCATTATTATTTAAGTGCTTTAGACTTTAGACGTACGCATCTGGTTTGTGATGCAGCGATGGTGTTCCTCTGTTTGGATACCGAAGACGATCGTATCTTGTTCTCTGTGGCTTGCTGGGGGCTGCGTCGTGGTTCGCCTTGGCTACTATTGTGAACAATAAGTATGCTGCTGTCTCTGCAATTCTTCTCAGCTCTCTATCAGTAGCCTTCTCTGATGTTGTAAGTATGAACTGAACACTGTCTATGGTACAAGGCCAGCCGTTCATACGGTATCCAAGTGGGTGATGAGTAGGGTACTTTCAAGAGGTCATGACCGCATGAATTTGAGTCGTCCAAGTTCTCTTTAGCACTACTTTTTTCTTCTCGCAACAGATCACTTCTCTAATTAGTGTATGTTTGAGTTTCTTCTTTTTGTAAGGAAGGGCGTGTATCGTCTGAAAATATTTTTAGTTTCTGCTATTGATGTCTATTTTGGTGCATCCTGCTGACTTGGTAAGACCCCCTCCAGTAAGTTAGAATTATATGGTTTGCTTTCGTCTTTTTTAATCTTCAGGATGATTTGCTTCAATCACAAGACACACTGTAATAGACAGTGCTTTTTGTAGGTGGTGGACTCGATGGTAGTAGAAAGAGCCAGAGGTGAGTCTCAAGTAACATCCGGCTCACTCCAATCACTATGTTGGGGCTCATCTTCAGCAGGAGGCATTGTTAGTGCTTACTTCAGTGGCTACTTTGTGGCGACTTATGGTGTGAGGTACTTGTTTCTATTGTATTTCTCAAAACTGTCTTGGTTTGTAGGTATGTAACTTGAAATTTGTGACCTCTGACTGAAAAAAAATTGTTGCTCCTTTGGTTTGAAATTCACAAATGAACAGAAATCGATTGATTTCTCCGCCTTACTAAATAAAGTCATCCCGTAATTTACGTCAATATGTTGATGTATTATTGGGGTTCTCAGATTAATGACCTTTCACGGTGAAGTATAAGATTACTGCATCACCCCTCGATTTCATAAGTCAAGATAGCAATAGCAGGTAGGCAGATTCGGATTCCAAAGAGTTGAGCCAGTGACCCTGCAAGATAACAGGGCCTAATCCTACTTTGGACATCATATGGTTATTGCAATCGAAATCACTGAGTGTGGTAAAAATGGGTTGAGGGGTGGGGGGTGGTATCTCTATTGTAGAGAGATCACCTGACTGAACATTTTTTCATTTTTGCAGATTCGTGTTTGCCGTGACGGCTATATTGCCTTTGATAACCTCACTTGTAGCAGGCCTTGTAAAAGAGGAGCGCAGGGGTGCTGCATCCATTAAACTACGAGATCCCGAAGCAGCGTTTGATTTGCCTCAAGCTAGTGAAAAACATGGATTTTTCGAAATATCAAAATCCCAATTGAGCTGCCTGTGGGCAACTGTTAAAGAACCCAACATCTTCATGCCGACAATTTTCATCTTCCTTTGGCAGGCAACTCCAACTTCAGACACAGCAATGTTCTTTTTCACGTATGGAGCCACTCATCCATCTCATTCAATCAATTTTCCCATGGTAATAAAGAAACTGCACTTTGGAAGCTGACAGTTGTCTATAGTAACTTTTAAAAAACATGTTTCCTTTGTTAAGAAATGTAAGGTATGATTTCTTCTTTCTATTGAATCATTTTCTTACCTTGAAGCTTCCTTAATGATTTATTTCATCGCCTGTGGATATGTAAGCGGCCTCTTTTGGCTAATTGGGTGTTAAAGGGCTATAAATTCAATTGTAATGTTACTCTGGTTTATGGATGCAGGACGAACCATCTTGGATTTGGAGCCGAGTTCATGGGCCGTGTGAGGCTTGTCACAGCAATTGCGTCTCTGGCCGGTGTCGGTGTGTACAATGCGTACTTGAAACACGTTTCGCTTAAGAAGATCTTTTTCTGGAGTACCATTATTGGTGTTTTCTTGGGCCTTACGCAGGTTAGATACGAACTCTCTTTTGCGAGTTTTTCTACTTTGAAGTTGCGTTCTTGTCCTCATGCACTCACTTGGAGTTTCTTCATGCAGCTGCTCCTTGTCACGGGGTTGAACAGGAAAATTGGAATCGGTGATCAATGGTTCACACTTGGTGACACCCTGGTGTTGACAGTTTTGGGACAGGTATGATCCATTTGATTATGTAGCTAAAAACTCGAGGGTGAAACTTGGGCTCCCTGCTTTTTCTTCTAGAGGAGGTGGAGGATACCCTTTGCGTCACTTCAAGCATTTAATCAATATATAGGAGTGTGCTTTCATTAGATCTTACTACTTCGCTCCAGAGAGACTACTTTGTGGATCCAAACTCTCTTGCGATCAAATTTTCCTCTCAATGTCTGGTGACTTCTTATGCAATCATTCAAAGTGGGAGGTTGCAGACCACCATTGGATGGATAGTCGACAGCTCCAATTTCCATCCACGGATCATTGGCCATAGACATTTTAGCGAAGCCATGCTTACACGCAACTTTCTATGTGAAGGCCAACCAAGTGTTGATTGGAAGAGCTGAGTTGCTGTTGGTAACAGGGGTCAGTAATAGGAGAGAGATCAGGTCCTTGACGGTTTAATATTCTCTGCATTGATTGACAGAAAGGTGTTGTGGCTTGCAGGTTTCATTCATGCCGATTCTGGTTCTAGCAGCCAGGCTTTGTCCACCTGGTGTAGAAGCCACTCTATTTGCGACCTTGATGTCGATCTCGAATGGGGCCAATGTGTCTGGTGGATTCTTTGGAGCCGCTCTGACCAAGCTGCTGGGAGTGACGAGCCAGAACTTTGAGCATTTGGCTCTGCTGTTGGTTATTTGCAACTTGTCGTCGCTCTTGCCTCTGCCTTTCTTAGGCCTTCTGCCTTCAGAAAGTGACATGGATGCTGCGGTTGAGAAGGCAGAGAAAGCTTTATTAGGTACCGGAATTTCAAAGAGGGAGTGACTGATAATCCATCATTCCCCGCTTACAAGGAACATAGCTGGCAACTTGATATGTAAAATTTGCTGCTGAATAATTGCTGTAATCACGAGATTAATCACATTATTAATTCTTTGCTGCATTTTCTTCGTTTTAACTCCTAGTGGTAACTCCTAGAGGTAGTCCAGAAATTCAAAAATGTATTAAGAACTGCAATTTGGTAGAATAAGAATGCGTTGATGACTTTCAACCGAAAGTTGTATTCTATGACATATATCATATCCATACTCTTGGATCTATCATTGCATTAATCAATATTTATTGATAAAATATGAAACCAAAAATTTGAAATTCATTCAAGAATTGATTGAATTGAATTGAATATTAGTGATTATCTCAAGACTCTTGTTTCTATTAGTTTATTATGTAAAATTCTAAGCAAGTTGATTTGTTAAGATTTTTATTCAGATTTGCATTTGAAGACCATCTTTTAATTGAGAAAGTTAGTTTTTGAGATGAAACTTGCATTCTTTGATGTCATTCTGAAAGCAAGGTAATTCTAATTTTGACTTCCAAAAATATCTTTCAAAATTTGACCTTTTTAGACCTATTTTTCAAAACTAACCTATGAAATTTGTTGTTTTATGCAATTTTGATCAAACACACCAAATTTCAATTTCAAAAAACAAAAATTCTTTTTCAATCAATTATTTTGTATCACAATGTAAAATAGACAAAATGATTTTCCAAAAACGGGATTTTCATTTTTTTGGAAATTGAAAATCCGGTGTGTTGATCAAGATTGCACAAAACAATAAATTCAATAGGTAAGTTTTGAAAGTTAGGTCCAAAAAGGTCAAATTTTGAAAGCTATTCTTGCAAGTTGAAATTCGGGTTACCTTACTTTCCAAATGGCACTATACATATTTGTACTCTTTGAATGGTAGAATATTTGTAAAGAGGAGTTTTGAAAATCCATATTGTACAAGCGTTTAGAGATTAATAGAATAAATTTTTTTTCTTAAAACTTGAAGCGATGAAATTGTTGTTGTAAAAGGATAGTGGTGTTTTACAAAGATGAGAACAATCCAATAAGAGCTGCTTGAACAATTTAGGGTTAAGGAATGTCTATCCTTTTAAGGGTTTAAAGTATATTCACACTTGATGTTAGGGATGATGTTTGGAATGTGAATCTTGTTCAAAAGTAGGTCTAAAGTAGGTTTAAATTTATTTCAGTAACAACACTCCTTAACACCAAGTACAAACACACCTAAAATCCAAGGACGAACTATGAATTTTACTTTCTTCCAATTTGACATGGATGATGCCACAGTTAAAGTTAATGTTGACAATTGCTTGGGATGTTGTGAGTGTGACCTTAAATTAAATTAGCTGTTGTTTGGAATTCATTTGTTGGGATGCGGGTGCAGACAGGAGGCCTAGCTGGGTAGCTTTAGAGGAAAGAACTGCAACAGCCTTGGAGGCCTTGGAACCATTAGCAGAACATTCTAAAGCTCGTTGGAAATCAAAATCCTTTTGAATTTTGATGTTTCATTACATTATAACATTATTTTTACATTATTTGGTAACGTAGAGGAGGTGGGGTGTCATTTCTATCCGTTCAAGAAAAAATAAATTATGCAAAAGAGATTGTTCTTCTTTTTGTTTGAATACCAAGCCCATTGGCAGTCTCCATGTTATTTCTTTGTAGTTTTTTTCAACTTGAGAATGCCAGTTTCCTTGACAAGCTTGTCCTCTTGGTTCAATTTTCAGCACCGATTGACAAATGCATATGATATTTTTGTATTGAAGTTGATGAAGTGGAACGTCCAATGCTGTTGAGTAATGTTATCATGTTGTTGGCACTTACATTTGAAAGTGCAAATTGGTTTGCAAAAATTAGAAGTTTTTGTGTGAGAAAGAAGCTATTGGAGTAAGAACTACTTTGCATTTGAAGTACCTATATGAAGGTCCACTTTGGCACAAAACTAAGTCATTTTTGTAAAAGAAGAGCCATGTGTCAACTTGTGAATGGTGTGAGGTGATGTGGACTAGGGCTTTTTTTTTGGACTAGTGTCCCCTCTTTATCCTCACTACATAGGCCAGTTTTTGGAGGGATGAAGCTAGAGAGGTCAGATTTCTGACAATTTGGTGAAAATTTGCCAAAAAAAAGTCTTGATGGGGACCCACGAGGATCATATGCAGAAATTCAACTTCAACACTTGAGTGCCATATTGCACATGTGATTTTCAAGGTGCAATAAAGGATGAAGAGGGCAAACTACTATGCATGCGATTTTTTTTAGAGTAATAAGAATCAATGGTTAACTTTTGAAGGACACCAAGGACCAAAAGTGTCCAATGGATGACTTCATTGTTCACTTGTTGAAACAAATTATGCACTTATTGGTTCAATAATAGGAGCATTTTGGTAAATTACTTTGGTCATTGGGAGTCGTGACCTTCAACGGTTAATGCTTCAACAACTAAAGAATATTATTGAAGCACTAACCATTAAAAAATTAATTAATTTTAAACAATACATGAATGCAAATATATTCCAAGAATACATAATGACCTTATTTCTTCATTTGTTTAGATATTTTTAGATTCCTATATTAGTTCTCTTACACATTTACAATATAGATTTTTAAAGCTTTATTTTGTTAATTTTCTATATTTTAAGGGATATTAGTGTGTCCAACCTCAAAATCTTGTTTTTTCAATTTGAAAAGAAAAACTTCAAAAAAAGCTTGAATAATAAAAAAAATTTAATCTAAGAAGATCTCCAAAATTAGAACTTAACTTTTTGAATGTAAATAATTTTTTTATGTGAAAATTACAAATCTTCAATCTATATTCAATTTTAGTGGGAATATTTAATTTTTGGTTTCAAATTTTATTGAAAAATATCGGGTTTAGTAGAAATGGATCTCATTGCATATATATAATATATGGACATATTTCACAATTTTGTTTCAGTCATTATTAAATTCCTTTTTTAAAATTGAATTTATACTATGTCTCCACATTTTTGGAAAATTTGGACTACCTTTGGTCCTTCAAGGATTAATCCCTAAAGTCTTTAGGTTAATAATTAGAAAATAATCCAAAAAAAATTTATCCACTTTTTAGAACATGTAACTACATGATCTTATTATTCTTGATTAATACAAGAATCTTGCCTAAAATAATTGGAATCTAAAAGTAATGTATGTGTGATTGATATGACTGAATAAAATGCAATATTAACAATGTTTCTTTAAGGTTGCCTAAGCTTATGACAATGAAGCTCTATTAAGCTTTCAATCCCCATAGCTCAAATTTTACTTCACAAAAACATCTAAGACATAAGATTTGAGTAAAGCCTCAAGTTAGAAAGAAGTATGCAAATTTCAAAGCAAAATAATGTTTTGCTCTATCTATTTGAATTGGAGGTAAAAAAAATACAAAAAAAGTATAACTTTTTAACCAACCATTGGATCAATATAAAAATTAAACTCCCTAGAAGATTGTTTGGTTTTCCAATCTCAATTAAAAATTGAGAGAAAAATAAATAAAAATTTGGTATTCAATTTGAATGCTCAAAGCACCTCAAACACATTTCAAATTTCAAATAGCTTTAAGGGATAAGATAGAAGGGGGGGGGATGATCCTTTTCTTTAATTGGTCCCTACAATAAAATTCTTGAATGGATCAAAGTGGAATTAAAATATAACTATAAACATGTCAAGTAAAAACTCATTCATTGTAGGAGTGGTTTTGATGTAAAGGAAGGATTGTTTATCCACCCTCTTGAAATTCAAGAAATGATGATGGGATCTATTTTTAGAACTTTCTACACTAATTATTAGGAAAAAAACAAATTCAATCATGGGACACTTTTACCACATGATGGGACAATTCCACATGAACTCTAACTTCGATTCAATTGTATCCATTTTAAAATTTACATTATGGTCTCTATTTTTAATACAACTTGGGGTTCTTGTTTTCTTGACTTCTCTTGATATGCCATCAATAGAACCCTATGTCTTGGCTAATCTTTTATTTGAGGTTGCCTCATAATATTATAATCTTTTAGAGCTCTAGATGGTTAGAAAATGGGTGGAAATTGAAGCAACAAAATATCCATTGTTTGGAAATGTGATGTAATATTTCAAAGCCAAATAATATTATTCTTTAAAAAATGGGTATGTTGTTATAACATATCTCTATGTCTTTGATTTCTCATACCTTGAACCTACACCTTTCATAGCTAGATGTTCTTTGTGTGTGTATGTGTGTGTGTGTGTGTATATATATATATATATATATACACTCAAATTTTCAACACTTGGTATGTTGCCACTTTGTTTATATCTTTACAAGCCACTTAATATTTAATTTGTGAAGAGAAGGCAAGTTCCTTATAAGTGGAGAAGTAGGAGGTACAACAATCTATGTAGAATATGTAAATTAAGACATACCAAAGAGCTCAACCACTCATAGTGAAACTAATACAATAATTATTTTTACAACTACATTTTAGACCTTCATAACTTTCTATTAGAGACTTCAAATCACAAAAAAAAATTGGAAGTGAAATCCAACTCAGTTTCCCATGCTTTTTTAGTTATTGCATTTTGAAAAAAATGATTTACAATTAATGCTTAAATGAGTTTTGATGTGAACACAATTACTTTGTTTATTCTTTGAGTCCTAACTTTACTTCAAATATCCCATAACCTTTGATGAAGAATAATGAACTTCACTAAAAAGGGACCTCTTCATCCTTTCTACAACAATATATCAATGAAGTTAGCCCTCTATATCACCAAATTAAAATATCTTTTAATTTTGATGGTGCACATGATAATTTAATAAAAAATCAACCCATTGAATATGCAACATTAGGTGACTTGGATTTCATCATTTGAATCATTATTTGATATTTAGACATTTGTAACATTAGTTTATTTGTTTCCAACTCTTCTAAAATGTTTTTTTTCTTATATCAACTTTTATTTATTTAATTTTTGCCAAACCTAATAGTTGAGTACAATAATTTAAATAGCCAACACCAAAAATCATTAAAAATTCTGTACGACAATGTAACACTTTTATAGTGTGCTATTTTTTACTTGTCAAATGTTGACACCTTTGAACCAGTTCAATTTCATTTTTAAAAAATCCCTCACATCATTTTTTTAGTAAAGAAGAGTACCTAATTATAAACTTCTTGTTTACAACGTTATAAATATACCTCATACAAAAATTATAATCTTCAAGATGCACCATCCAATGATCACAATTTTATTATAATGGATGCATTTCTAGAACTTGTGTAATTCTAAACAATTAACCCCTAAAGCACTTAGGTAAGGAATCCACCTAGAGGTTTTGAAAACTTAAGTAGATTTATTGACTTTGGAATTTGGAATTTTGCATGAAAACTTTAGGATGGATACTTATCATTTTAATATATATGTAAAACATTGATTTATGTCATTCTAATAAAATATTTGTAAAAATTATAAAAAAATTCAAAAAATTATATGTCAAGTTTAGCAACTAAAATAGATTCTAAAAAATTAATTAATTTCATTGTATTATAGAGATTTATGCCTTCTCAAAAACATTTGACACATTCAATTTAGAATAATGAAGTGAAATTTTTTCCTAAAAATGTTATAAGACAAAACTTCACCATTTTATGAGATTTACTTGTTGAATAAGGCTGCAAGTTCCCCGGAGTTCTTGGATTGTAGGAACTTAGCTATAATAGCATTCTAATGTACATTAAATGATTTTAAACTGTAGTGGAAGGCTATTTCAAGCTTGTCCCTATGTTGGGAACCAACCACTATTGGCCAGATTTTTAAAATAATTAAAAATAATTAAAAATAATTAAAAAATAAATATTGAAATACATGGAGAATAGGCTTGAAACAACACTCTAATGCCCCCCCAAAACATATAATACCTTTTTATAAAGGCAAGATAAGCCTACATTTTAAAGTTTAGGCACGTTGAATTTGCAATCACTAGAAATATTCTCTTTAAAATTTTTGGAATTTTGGTCACTTCCAACTACAATACCATGTGCATTAAAGGATTAATGATTCAAATTATTGCTTTTAATATCAACATGGTTAGATTCTCTTTTGGCCTAGACTTTTATTTGAGTTTGTTTACAATATTAATAGCCAAAGTTGGAGTGTTAATGGAACTAAAATGTGCGACAATCATCCAAAACTATCTATGTAGTCATTCCTAACAAGTAATCTTCCATTGAAAGTGTCTCCAAAATTATAATTGAACAATTCCATTACTTAATTGCAATTGGTTGACTAGCAATTATCTAGATTTTGGTCTTATAACCAAGCTATATAACAATTTCAAAGGCCTAGATAATTTCCACTTTAAAAAAATTTATAATAATTATATGTCTTATTCAAAGATTCTTGTTTTTTGAACATTTATGATTTCAATTGCTATTACCACAAAAATATTTTTTTTCCATGAAAAAGGTACTTCCAACAATTAATGTTGAATTGCTTATTTTGACAATTTTGGGTGTTTTCACCTTTGTGGCGATCAATTTGTATTTTGATTGCATAGGAAAACAAGCGCATTCAATATCACATGTCCATTTCATACAAAGGCTTCTTTTTCCTAAACATTGGAAGAATAACATATAAGATAGCAACACCCATAACCGTTATTGTATCCATAATCATCACCACTAAAATTTTGGGAAGTGAATAGATGTGATTACAAGGATGTACTACATTTGAATATTAGACCCTAGTATCGGTACTAGATGCATTTATAATTGTCTCTTTAAAAATTCGCAACTTATATTCATTGTGTCCAAATAACACATTTGAAAATGCATAGGTTCCAATAATTTGTTGGATGTATATCAATAGACACCATGTGCCAAACCCTTAAATTAACCCTTTAAGGTCCACGTATCCAAAAAGTAGATGCGCCTTGGTCAACCCTGACTATAACTTTCAACATAATTGTTTTGGGAATTTGATGTAAACTGAAAAGTTGGAGCTTAACCCCTGAGCGCCCCAGCGCCCCAAATGTGGGCTCCTACTATGAGACATTTGACCATCATAATGTCCTAGGTTGTATGGTGAAAACTTCAACAAATTTCTCCAAGGATGCTCTCCCTACCTCTCTTCCAATCTAAACGGTCATGTCTCTTGGATCTTATTTTTTAATCGGTGGGGTCTACTTGAATGGCAATTTGTAGCTTGTTTTTGGAATTTGCGCTGGGCGCTCAGGGGTTAACAAGTCTTGTTCCTATTCCATTCTAAAATATTGAAAAATGTCAAAAATTGAAAGAGTTATTCAAATTGAAAGCTCCATGTGTTAGAATCAAAATAACACAGTATAGTGTATTTTTCATTCAAAAATGTATTTTTAAAATTTATATTATGAAATTATATTCCTGTTCTATCCTTTATTTATGTTAAAAATTACAAATTATTCTGATATACTTCTAACTGATATAATTTTATTTCTTTTTTTGCTTTAAAAAATCACAATAATTTGATTTTTCCATCAAAATTATTGGAAAAAAACAAAACAAATAGAAAATTAAATTTTACATTAATTAAAAATATCAAAATTTTATACATCTATTAAATAAAAGGATAAATTTGGATTAGTAATGGAATTTGACTTCAAGGTCTTTGTTGTGGTTGTTTTGGTTGTAAAAAATAAAATAGCCAACTGAAATTTTTTCTTACTAAGGTAAATCAGCCCATGACAATTAATTGACCGATGACAGTCACCTTAGGGAATAATCCATTATGGTTTTCTTCCAATTTGTAAGATTTGGGCCATCGTTAATGTCTTACATGACAATGATGGAGTGATTAGTAACTTCTTTAGGAGCTTGTAATTTTTTAGTGTAAATTTTTTGTAAGATTTGATTTTTTAGATTTTTCATGTTAAAAAATATTATGACTACTTTAGGTGAGTAAGATAAGCATTGTGGATTCAGAAGTTGTTGGTTTTGGAGTAGTCTATAAAGCCTTTTGGACTGAACACTTCAAAAATTGATAGCAAATTTATATTTTGTCCAAAAAAATATATAATTTCAATTGCTCTTGTTGTTTCTCACACTTGTCTTCATGTGGGATTTTTTTTAAAAAAATTCAACAACACCATAAAACCAAACTCCTAATTCAAACCGTCATAGGTTGTTTTACCTTAATCTCTATTTCTACTTGTACCTCTTGAGAAAATTTCAAATAATTTGAATTATTTTTTCTATTTTTACTTATTTATTTTCATTTTTTACAACAAAAATGATAACATTTATAGTTTTTTGCAAAACAAATTGAGATTTTTCAGAGTGATATACAATTCACGTAATAAAAATATAAGATTATTGTTTAACCACAATTTAAAAGGCTAAATTTAGCTTAGATATGATGTTTGACCATTTTACAATGGATCAAGTCCTTTAGGGGTTAACATTTACAGGTGCTTCTACCTTATACATTAAAAGTTCAAAATTTCAAAATATATAAGATACAATAGTCCTCCAATTTTGTATTCTGTTTCCTTTTATCAATGAAAATTATCCATATATTTTCAGTAAATATATAGATATAGATATATAGGATAATGTCCGTACCCTAAACGGCATACCAATGTCTCCACATCCACAAATCATATCCGATATGGGACAGAACATGGTTGGCATTTTGCGGTGATCAATAAAATATCCGTTTGGTCATGACCAAAAGGTCTAAAAACAAAGCTAAACAATGTTGGTACTGTGGATGAGGTGTTAATGTTTCTGCGATTATATTGACCAGAAAATTAAAAACTTCAGTCCCCACTTCCTGGCTGAATTTTATACTATTCAAATTGCTGCAGTCTCAAGAGGCGGAAAGATGTCCTTCCAATGAGCCATACATTTAAAGCCCTGAATTCATCATTCATCAACCAGTGGAACCAATTACTTTTTTCATTTGGCAAAGTTGGGGATGCCGTCAATCACATTCAAAAGTGCACCTCGGAATTGAAGTAAGGTAGGTGCACCCAAAACTGCCACTTTTTGCTCCTGAGCCCATTTTCTATTATTAGACTGGTCAAATTTTCATGTATTCTTGTTGGCGAGTGAAAGGAGGTTCCAACGCACCAAAGAACATGGCATTTGGATACTGTATGCAAAAGTTATTAAGGAACAAAGTTTGGTTCTAAAAGTGTTTCTTCCACATAGGTACAGAACTGATTTTGGAGATGTACATACAGTATAGATGGCAGTTTAAGGTCAGTGGCACATTTGGGTGTACCTACCTTACATGTGTACGCTCGGCCAGAGGTTTATCATCAAGCAGCTAGAAGTAACTCTGAATTTTATCAATGTAAAGACTCTAACTCACCTACCTCTTCAAATGTACACTTATGTGTAGATGTTGCTTTTTCATAGCCTTCAGCAATGTACAAGAAATGTATAGTTTAGGAGGTGGGTGATTTTAGAGCCCAATACCATTTCAACTTCAAAATTTCATAACTAAGTCCATAAAGCATCAAAAAAATATGAAATGATTTGGATTGATGCCAATTCCACTTGTCTTTATAAGAAAAATTTACTGAAAAATATATCAAGAAGCTTCACCTCCCCAAAATTCAGTTTCAACTCTTAGGTGGGCAATTTATAGGACCTCCTACCTTAACCCCTAAATGCCTGAGGTGCTCAATTTGGGTGTCAACAATACTTTGAAGTTAAATAAAACCTTGTCAAGTTGCTATTTTTAAAACTTTATATTTTGAAAAGTTCTTTTTGAAGTCTAATTTTAGCATCCAAAAAAACAAAATTTGAAAATGATTCATTGTGATTTTTCTATTCAAGATTTTGTGCAAGGTGTTCATTGCAATCTTGACTTTTTGTAGTGTTGAGGGCTCTTAGAAATTGGAGCCTCAAATACACTAAATCTTGGAGAAAAAATCACATTTAAAAATTCATTTAAAAAAAGTGTAGAGTAGATTTTGAGAAGACATGAATTGATTGGGGTTATACATGGTAGGCCCTTTATCTTCATACTTTTTTTGGTGATTAATTTTTTAGGTTGGCATGTGAAAAGAGGATTGAAATCACATTCTCAATTTTAATACCCTCATGATCAAACATTATAATCTTTCAATCCATAAGTGACATTGTTATATTTTCTTTTCCTATGTGATCACTAACATATCTGATTTGAATTTGTACTATTACAATTCAAAAAAATTGACACAACTTATTAAAATGTTGGCTTTTGTTCAATCTAGAGCAAATTCCAAGAAGCTCAAAAAAGGCCTTGTTGAACATTTAGGGGTCAAAAGTGTGTTCATCCATGGTCCACAAGGTCAAAGGCAAGTGACTCGTGGGATTAAAGGGTAGACTCTATATTTCTATCACACTTCAATTTTGAACTGAAATTTGTTAGGAGCCCTATTAATAAAAAGGTGATTTTTTACTTATTCAAAGAAAGTATGATTGTATTACTTCTACTCTAATAGATAGCAAGTAAACAAAGTTCATTTCATATACTTTGATTAAGTTTCAAGCAAACATTCATAATTTCATAGCAATGATGAGTTTACTTTGAAATTCCAGTTTGAAGTTTCAAAAATGTTACTCCCTCCATCTGCAAATGATCTTTTTGTTCAATAGAATTTTCCGGATTAAGGCTAAAATAACACTTAAAATTTTCATTTTTTTTTTATTGTAAATAGAATATGGTGCACTCCTAGCATCCTAAAAAAGAGCCCCTTTCAAAGTGCAATTTGGGAATATTGAAAATTGAAAATTTTGGGGTATTTCCAAGGAGCGTTGGTGGGTACTTAAATTTTGAGTGTGAGGTTATCATTTTGTAAATAATTAGCAGTTGGTGCTTGCTTTGCTACACATTAACTATATTACTTTCATCAATATCTCATGTGATAAAATGTAGATTAATAAAGTATGTATAATCTTTAAATGAAATAATTGACATCTTCATATAATATTCTTTGGAAATACATATATTGTACAATAGAAAGTAATTAAAGAAAATCTTTATATCATAATTTTTCACAAAAAAAATCTTTGCAAACATGAAAACATTGCAAGGACAGTCACCACCACTTGATAAATTTCTTCACCCACAAATAATGATGACCAAAATTGAAGAATTGAAATGCAAATTGTTAAATTGCAAAGACATTGTAAATACTTTGTTGTAGAATCTAAAATTGCTTCAATCTAACAAAGCTTCAATTCATTTGGTAGTAAGAAAGAACATTAGAATTGAGAACATTCAAAGCTTAGAAAATTATAGAATTGTGAAAGTAAAATGAAGTGTGAAGCCAAGAAATATGAAACCTCCATAATATCATTGTACCTCTGTAATATCACATTTTAACACTATGTGATATTACAAATGTGAAATGACCATTGGAACTCTGTAATATCACACAATGTAAAAATGTGATATTACGGAGACCTTGTGATTTTAGTAGTATGATTAGTACGGGCCCAAGACCATATATGGACCTTTTTTCTGCCTTTCAAATCTTCATCTCCTTTAATCGAGCAACATTTATAGAGATGCAAAAAGTAAAAATGAATAGTGTTGATTGACCCCTTTAGTCATTTCATTTGTTTTTTGATTTGTGACAACGTGGATGGGGGGACTATTGCTTAAAACTGATTTGCTAGTCAAACATAGCAAGCAAAATCCAAATTTGACCAATTTATAATGTTACAAAGTGCGACAAGAAGATCATTTTCAAATTGAAAATTAAGGCCAATAAGATCATTTAGTAGGATAGAGGGAGTATAAGATTTGAATAGATGAGTTGATATAATTGTCTTTAATGAATATAATTCTATTTATATTTTTTTCACTTCTTCTATATAAATTTTACTATGGTTTTAAAGAATGAATTCTTTATAATTGGTAAAACTTATAGTATTTAAAATCTAACCTTAGACTTGATATGAAAATCCATACATCCAAATTGTATTTGATTCCATGAAGTTTTATAACATTTTGATGACTCACTATTAGGGATGCTTTGGCAATAGAAATAGTAAATTAGATGAGTAATATCATAGGGTGTTTTTAATTTTGAAACCTACTATTGATATTTTTAGAAATAATTCCAAAAGGTTTTGCCTATATATATATATATTTTTTTTTTTTTATCAAAAACGCTCCAAAACTACCATTTCTAGTATAAGTATCAAATTTTAAAGAAAAAAAACATTTTTGGACAGATGTAGCCATAGGACCTTGTAGTACGTTGGTTTGAAAAGATGTGGAAAAAATTTCAAATTTTCCACCTTGTAGATTGTAAGATATTAGCATTTGAAGTGAGAATAATTCTTTTCTTGGCCCTACAAAAATCCAAGATAGTTGCACTTCACAAAGTCACATTTGTATGAAAGAATGTCTGAAATGGTTGCAATTCTTTGGATTGATTCTTCAAGGCAAGTTGTCTATATGCTCGAAGAATTTCAAATCATTTGGAATTGTACAATATATAGGAAATAAATAGTAAGTAGAAAAAGTACAGAATGATTCAAAATACTAAATTGTCAAGATTTTATTTATGAAATTGAAAAATGCAAATCAATGGTTGTAATGTTGTAATAAATAGTTTGCACCTAATTTTTGATTTGTTTTTTTTAAAATTGAAAATTGAATTAAATAAAGGACTTCAAAAATTATTTTAAAGTATAAATTCTATAACTACCCACAATTAAAATTCCTCATAACTTTCATCTCATTAATCAAAATGCAATAATTCAAAGTTTTCCATGTATATATAAATTTAGAAAAGTAATTTCAAATTATTATTTCTTTTAAAAATGATTTTAAAAAAAGTTATTTTTATTGCTTGGGCTACTCGGCAAGCAATGAAAATTACACATCATACAATAACTTTTTAATCATGTAATCAAAAGTTATGAAAATTGTTGGGCATTAAAGATACTCCTTTGGCACATGTTGCGTGAAAAGTTCAAAGAAAAAAAATCCAAATTCCATTTCTAGTGAGCTGCCTAAAATCATTATGTTGTCAAAAAATGTAGTTTGGTTCCTTAGGGGATAAAATAGAATCTACAAAATCATACAAGAATGTATCCTTTGAATATTTTTAAATAATTATATTTTAAATTCATTATTTATAGGATGTTGTAAAATACCCCTTGATCATATGTGTTTAATCACATGTGTATGTGTCCTCCTCTAAAACACTATTATTGTATTAAAGAAATAACATTGATGTTACAATAGTCAAGAAGGTAGTTTAGAATCCTTATTACACTTGTCAACCCATTTATTATTTCATTCTTATGTAACTTTTTGGAACATGAGCAAATGTGATAGTGAAGTATAGAGGGAGACAACTTTGAATTTAGTGCATCTATTTCCTAGAGTTTGGTTAGAGAAGAGAATGAGGATGTAATATTAAAATAAATTGTTTAAAAGATGATTGTTTTTAGAAATTATAAAAAATATGAATGCACCTATTCATCAAAGAAATTGATAATTTTGGGTTAAGTGCCTTGGTAATAGGTCTAGTCCTTGTAAGATTAGTGAATTAAGGATGTAAATTAAAAATATTAAAAATAACAATTGCTATTGTCAGGTGATCAAATACTTAGATTATATACCTTCTGTCTATCAATAGATACCTATTGTAAATGAAGTGATTTTAGAACATCATTCTACCAATAAACCCTTTGATCCCTTTATATTTTTTGCAAACAATATCCAAATAATGAATTATTTGATACATTGCCTCCCTCACAAATATTGGCCCAATCTATATATCTAAAAGCAAAATTTATAGGGGGTTATTGGATGGTAAGGTGGAAGGGTCTACAAATAGATACTTGAACCGTATAGTAATAGAATAGTTTCCATTACTAAATTGTATGATTCATGTACCTGTATTTTGAGCGCATAGTAAGACAAAGGTTTTACACCCCTACCTTCTCACCCATCCAAATTAAATGTTTTTTTAATTCCCCAAACCAACCCAACCTACAACCCAACCTACAACCCTAAATATCTTCCCCACCTTTAATTTGTAATTTCAAATTGACATGAGGTTTGACAATTGATATGGGATTTTAGTGTGTACATGTATATGTCTTTTGTACTTGCATCCACACTTATATCCATATCTGTTTTTTGTATTCGTATCCATCTTTTGTATTTGTATTCATATCCATAGTCGTACCCATGGTATCCATATCTGTTTTTTGTATTTGTATCCATCTTTTGTATTTGTATCCATATCTATAGTCGTACCCATGGTATCCATATTTGTTTTCATATATGTATTTGTATCCTAGATCGACAGCTTGGAGATTATTATTTTTTTCTATGAGAAGATCTACAGTTTGAAATTTAAAAAAATAAAGAATAAGAGGGGGAGAGACAAGGGGGGGGGGTTCATCTGTTCACCAAATAGTCATAAATACTTTTGAATCTTATTGTTGATTCAAAAAAAGAACCAAAATATTTTATTGTACACTTTGTAGATATCATATGAATTAATCATGATTTTTAATCCCTAAAGCACTAAATTGCATTTTTTGGCAACATAGTAATTTTGGGTAACTCACTACAAATGGAATTTTAAACTTTTGACTAGATGGTTAAAAAGTTATTGTGTGATATGTCATTTTCATTGTTTGACGGGTAGCTTGGGTAGCTTAAAAAACTTCTTTAAAAATCATTTAAAAAATAAATAAAAATTTGAAATTGGTTCTTTAGATTTATATATAAGTGAAAAGCTTTGAATCATTCCATTTTGATCAATGAGATGAAAGTTATGAGGAATTCAGTAGTTTGCAGGGTCTTTGAAAACCACACCTAACCGCAAACTAAAACTCCTCATAACTTTCATTTCATTAATCAAAATGGAATGATTCAAAGATTTCCAATTACATGTAAATCTAAAGAACTGGTTTCAAATTTTTATTTTTTAAAATAGTGATTTAAAATTTTTTTTTTTGGGCTGCTTAGATTGCTTGCCAAGCAATGAAAATGACATATTGCACAATAACTTTTTAACCATGTAGTCAAAAGTTATAGAAATTGTTAGGCCTTGAAGCTACTCCTTGAGAAAATGTTGTATGTAAATTTCAGTAAAAAAGAAATAAAAATTCCATTTGTAGTGAGGTGCCCCAAAGCACTATGTTGCCCAAAAAATGCATTTTTTACCTCGAGGGGTTAAACCTTTGCCCTTATTTTCATGTCCATGTTTTCAACCTCTTTGAATTGAGTGTTACTTGTTTTCAAGAAATTTTTTCAAAGAATTTTTAAGGCACGATTGGTGGGTAGGTGCTTGGAAATGGGGGTGTCCACCTTTTCAATAAAGCACTCTCTCAGCCCGCCTGCTGAACGAAACAGCCGGGGATAACGTTGGCAACAACGACGCAGAGGGCGCCCTCCTTCCCCACCCGGTCGCCGACCACAGGTCGCTTACGCTAGTCTGCAGCTGGGGCCCCTTCCTGCCTTCCCAGCACTTGCGCCTGCGTTCACGTCGCACTCTTCCGAGCTTGAAATTTTCTGGGAATACGGGCTCAGCAACGATCAAAGATTTCCACAACTGCACCTCCGATTGCCGAAGCTTCCTTCCCATACCTTTGTGTACCTGTGGGAACCATTCGGGGGCCATTTGGGGAACCAGTTTGGTGGCCACCAAAGAGGCGTCAGTAATCAATGATCGCAAGCTCTGTCTCATCACTTTCAAGTGTTGCCAGATTTTCGGTGCAGAAGCGATCGATGGGCTGGTGAGTGTGTTTCCTGATCTGGGTTTGCTTGATTGTTTTCCCTGTTGCGAAGTTTGCATCGAGCTGATTTTGGTGATGGGGATGTTGCATGGGGTGTCCTCTAGTTCTCTGTTGTCGGTAGAATCTCAGCTTGTTCTTGAGAACTAAGCCAGTTTCGGGACGATTTGCATAGGCAAGACTTTAGAAATTTTTGTGTCTGTAGTAATCTGTAGTAAGGGTGTTTGTTTTGGTGGTTATGGGATGTATGAAATTGCGCTTTGTTGATGGGGGCTTGTTGGGATTGCCATCAATTAAGGTTGAGGATGCTATTATCGTGATTTTTGGGAGATTATTGTAGAGTGGTGATGTTTGGGGATTAGTGTGAATTTTTTTTTGACGGAATTTTCACCACTGTGTATGAATTTCTTATGCAATCATTCAAAGCGGGAGGTTGTTGATCAATTGTGAGTGGCTGTAGGTAACCCTATTGTCATTCAAACTTCAGTGGTCAACTCGTGCTTACGTTCAATTTGTTAAATGATGTTCAATCAAGTGTATTGGAAGGATGAGTTCTTGTTGGTAACAGGGATCATAATAAGTTCCCAAGGGTGTTAGCGTCCTCTGCCTTGGTCCGAATTTTGTTATTCAATTTGCATTCATTTGATTGTATCTTTAAATAGGATTCTAGAAGATTGACGAGACTGATCCACTGCTGTTTTTTTGTGTTTCTTTTCCTAGCAGGGAGGGGGGTTCTCTACTTTTCGTTTGTTGAGATTTGGAAATTCAGCAAGGGATGATATTTCAAGGCAGAGCGCTGTGCAGAGCCTTACTGGAAAACCATCTCATATGATCCCAGTTAGGTGCCTGGGTGGGTGCGTGGATTAGGGCTTGAAGCAGGGGGGATATCCGGGTAGTCAAACATGGAGAATTGTACTGGAGTGCCAAAGAGTGACCCTGATGAGAATGGACACAAAGATCTAGAGGTGAGTCATTTTTGAGACTCTTTTCTGAATGCACCTTTTTCTTACCGAATTTTCCACCTTTTTGAGCTTTCAGTCAGTGAAGTCTGTCGCATGCAACAGTTTTGCAAATGCGTCTTAGGGCTACTTTAGATTGTGTGGGTGAAAGCAGCAAGCTCAAATTTTGAACGTCAGCAACGAGCGGTGAGATTGCGAGTTTGAAATAACACATTGCATTTGTGACGCCTACACCTTTTTGATGCAGTTGGGGTAACAGGTGTCCAAGTTACCTCAAAGGGGTAGCTTGAAGCCTTGTTAGCCTCGTTTAGCTTGCCACACAGTAGCCATACAAACGCCACTTCGCCATGCTCATTCTTGTTAATTGCAAAGTTGACAGTGCAAAGTTGATATTGAATAAAACTAGGAAAAACAAGTAAAAAATCTTTTTTGCACCAATTCAAGGTGTCAGATTTCTTGTTATTTCAAAGTTGTTGCTGTGACCTGTGCAATGGAATTCGGCTGTAGTGCAGTGCAAGAGTGGTTGTAGTAAAAAGGGAATAATATTTTACTTATCAGTAAGCTCATTTCTTGTGTGACAATCAAAATTTTCTCTGTCCTAGCAGCTGATGGTTCTAGCGGAAGAAGGAGCTCCACAATCTCCCGACTCAATGTTACAAAGAAACGAGAAGGAGGAGGTTGGGCTCCTGGCCCGTCCACCCCCGTGCTGCGACTCCAGATGCAGACCAGGCAATTGCAGTTGGCTCAGGAAATTGCCGAAACTTGTCACTCGAAGTATGTCCCATGTGTTGTTTGGAACAAAGCTGAACTGGCTGCTGCTCACTGTTCCCTTTGCTATTATTGGTGCGCAAGGGGTATTTGGTCATGTAAGAACTATGAAATCCGTCTCTTGACCCTCCTCATTGAATTGGTCTTAGTGATCGGGTAGTATGATTTTCTATATTTAGTTAAAATTGTATTTAATCCCTAAGGGGTCAAGCTTTTGACAGAAGTCCACTTTGGAAGCTAATAGTGGGTAATAGTAACTTTCAAAACATATCTTTTTATTGTTCTATAAATAAATATGTGGGATTGTTTCTACTTTCTATTGGTACATTATTTTACTTTCTGAAATCATTTATCTAACTTCTGTAGATATGGAAGTGGCCACTTTTGGCCATTTGGACACTCAGGGCTTGAGTATGCCGAAGTTTTTGATTTGTTTAATGCCTTGTATGCATAAACTGGAGGAGGTTAGGATGATGATGTTGTATTCAGCGTATTAAGACGTGGTTGTATGTATTCACCAGGGCTGGGTATTTTTACTAAGTTTACTAGGTATGGCTCCCTTGGCAGAGCGACTTGGCTTTGTCACCGAGTGAGTTACTCCTATCTTTCATGGCTTACTACCTTCTCAGCATTTCTCAGCATTTCTGCATTATTGTGAGAAGATAGGTTGGAGGAGAGTTTGAATTGGCCGTTTGAAACATTATAATGACAGAGGCATGTTGTTGGAGTTTGCAGACAACTGTCTTTTTTCACTGGTTCGACAGGTAAATGCTTGACTACTACTGTCGTTTTGAGAAGTGCATTGAACTCCAGTTTTCAAATTGGACGTTATCAATGCTAGTTAGACCAGGTGTAATCTCTTTGTTGGCTAATCTTCTAGGCGTGTAACTTTTTGACTAAGGAATGGTGTCGTTATTGCAGTTGGAGGTCTACTGAATGCGACTTTTGGGAATGCAACGGAAATGATCATATGCATCATGGCGTTACGGAAGAATATGATACGAGTTGTACAGTTGTCTCTTCTAGGTTCCATATTGTCCAACATGTTGCTGGTGCTTGGATGCGCATTTTTCTTCGGAGGTCTGAAACATCCCAAGGATCAGAAGTTCAACAAGGTAGGTGCATTGTTTTTAATGGGAATCTCATAGATTTGATAATTGACATATTTTAAGGTAAATTGCACCTGGTGTCTGCTCAACCCCTAAAGGATCGAGGGTCCCAAATTGGGCCTATTGCTTCAATAAGCACTTTTGAGTGGAACGTATGGTGACTTTCCTTTGTTCATTTTTCACTTTCTTTTTTGAACCAACACATGTAATTTCTTTCACTGCTTCTGTTATAAAATTTGATCGTCCGAATTATATCTTCTACACTATGATCTATCAAATCGGTCATTTGGAATCCTAATCCTTTAGGGGTCGGTAAAGTTTACCTTTCTGACTATTATCGCAGGGTAAAATGACTGAAAAAATTTCGTGGATTGTTTGTTAAAGGTTACGGCCCAGGTTAGCGCAAGCTTGTTATTAATGGCAGTCATGGGTCTGCTATTTCCTGCTGTTCTTCATGCAACGGGTACTGAGCTTAAAATTGGAAAGTCAGAGCTGGCTTTGTCGAGATTCAGCAGCTTTGTGATGTTAGTGGCCTACATGGCCTATTTATATTTCCAACTCAAGAGTCATAGAGGGCTCTACGATTCAGAGGAGGTAAGAGTCTATGTTATCCTCGATTTCTTTTTTCTGCTAATCCTTCCTGAAATGATATTTGCTGAAGTTTGTGATCATGTTTACTCATCTTCTGTCTTGTTTCTCATTTGCAGGATTCAGAAGAGAATGATGGTGCTGCTGACGAGGATGAGGGTCAATTGGGCTTCTGGACTTCAATAGCGTGGCTTACTATTTTGACCATCTTTATCTCTATTTTGTCGGAATACCTGGTTGGTGCCATCGAGGTACATATCTTGTCTGACATGCAACTCATAAGGTAGACGGCCCTGTAATTGTTGTGTATGTTGAGGTTGGTTAATAGTTACAGGTTTTCAGTGAGATTAGACTGTTATCATGGTTATCACACGGAGGCCTCCCTGTGTAACTCATCGTGGGGAGGCCTTTGTGTGATCATAGGGAGATCTCCTCGACTCATGAAGAGGATTCTAGTTGCCAACCTTAAAAGTCCTGAAATAGTGTATTGTTCCTGGGATTGCAGTTCAGTTTTCTCTGACTAGAATTTGCATCGTAATGTATTGGTTGTAGTGTTTCTTTAGTCATATTTCAAGCAGAATAGATACTTGTATGTACCAATTGATCAAAGGGCACTGAGAACTTGGTTCTTTATGTTGTGTTTGTCTGATTTACAGGGTGCTTCAACTGCGTGGAATGTACCTATTGCATTTATAAGCGTTATTATATTGCCTATTGTTGGGAACGCCGCAGAGCATGCAAGTGCTATTATGTTCGCTCTCAAGGACAAGCTGGTATTTCCTCTCATTGTCGTTTGATTGGTTTGCGTAGGTGTGGAATTTATTTCTGAGGACTGCTACATGACAGACCCTCATTGACGTAGGCAGATTCATTTCACGTTATAATCAATAGTACCTTGCTCATTAGAAGAAAACTACGCAGATTTTGTCCCCGAGTTCCATTCAGTTCCCAACCATCAGACGTCAAAAGTCACACTTATCAGGCTTCAGAGGCTACATATGGCAGCAGAATTTTCTTTTTGCCACATAGCACATTTGTCATAATGAAAAACTCTAGGTCTCCTTTTGGTTTTGCAACACAATTGTGAATACATGATATTCAATACGATATAGTGAACTAAGAGTCTTGTGACCTTATTGTCTAAGGAAAATTTCTTAATGGATTGTCGGTTTCTAGGCTCCGTCTTATTTCAATGTTTTGCTATTTGACAGGATATTTCACTCGGGGTGGCCATCGGTTCTTCCACTCAGATCTCCATGTTTGTGGTAAGTTGCAACAAGGCTATCATATCATCATGACACTTATTTATAACGGTTTAGCAGCAAAGCACGACGGTGAGTTACACCCTTGATACAATTCCTGCTTTGCAGATTCCCTTCTGTGTCGTCATCGGGTGGCCCATGAGGACACATATGGACCTGAATTTTGAACTGTTTGAGACTGCAACCCTCTTCATAACAGTTCTAGTGGTGGCCTTGATGCTTCAGGTGCGCTTTTCTGCACTTCTGCTCTCTACCTTCTACAAGAAACTTACTCACCTTTTCATACAATTGATTGGCCTTCAATTAGCAACCTTCATTTGGCAAGTGGTGTAAGCTTGACTTGGCTAACTACTGATCTTTAAACGGAAAAGGGTCCGTCAGCTTTTAGTCTACAATCTATCTCCCACCTTCCACTTAAAAATTGCATATGAAATTCATCTATATTGGTTAGAAATTTCAATCTCAACAGATTTTGCTCTTGTACCCAAAGTGATCTCTCGACAGCTCTATACATCTCCCGGATATCACGTTTCTACATATGTGAATATGCTTTTGAGTGACGCATATAGTATCTTCTGCCTGAATGCTTCTGGGTATGTGAATTCAACAGGAGGGCACAGCAAACTATTTCAAGGGCTTGATGCTGATTCTTTGCTACCTAATAGTTGGTGCCAGCTTCTTTGTTCACGTCGACATTCGTGACAAGCATCGTATGTAGCTCTCTACCCTGGCTTATGAAATATGCAAGAATGTGAATTGTGGTGTGTGGCAATCATAGATTGGATTAGAAACTTAAATCAAATGATGCTGAAGACCACAAGTTTACCTTATCTATTAAGTGCATACTGTAACATTTTGTTTTTTCATGTGCAGCTGGGAGTTAAAGCAGATCCTTGCTACTGCGGCAGTGGGTGCTACCAATTTTCAATTACAGTGTTGATAAAAGTAACGATAGATCCTCCAGCAAGACCCTGCAAAAGTTGTACCTGGCCAAATGGGGACCACTAATTTGGTACTTTAGGGCAGTCAGTTTTTGGGCCTCTGTACTATATTGCTTCTTTGCCCAACGTGTCCGCTGGTATTAGTTGTACCCAAAAGAGATTGCGTTCATTGATAAATAGCATCTTTCAACTTATTTTTCGGTTTTCTGAGCATTTGTATTGATTGCGGTTGGGGTCGCCCAAATACTTGCCAAATGTGTCAAAAGTCCTTGAACTCATCTGCATGTGAGGTTAGAGATGGCAATCTGTCGGTGAAGGGAACTTTTGAACCCTTAACCCCCAAAGGACCGAGTTTTTTTTCAGGGAGACATTGTCAAAAACTGTGGATTTTTGGTATGTTATTCAAAAATTAAATTTGAATTTGTTTTTTAAACTTCAACTGGACAAAATTGAAGTAAAGTGTTTGACCAAAATGTGGAAAAAATTTCAGCCCTTATCGTACAGATTAAAAGATTATAACATTTGAAGTGAGAAAATGTTCATTCTTGTTGAACAGGGTTAGCAGACTTTGGGCCCTCTTGGAGTAGAATTTTTGCTCTGCATAGAAATGAGGATTATGACCATTCATGAATATATGATGTTCGGTTCACTCTTGAAAATTTTTAGTAGTAATTGAGATGTTTAGCTTATACTAAATCACCTTGCAATGCAAGGAGCTTGAGTAAATTGGCAATACATGAGTTATTTTTTGATGATTTTTTGTGCAATAAGGAAATTTTTAATTTTTAATCCAAACTATGGATAGTTAGGGACAAACATTTGGAATATGTAGAAAAAATTTCAAAAATTTTAACTTCACAAATTGCTAGATAATTGAAGTTAGAAGAAAATGTTTTTTCTTGAAATTGTCCCAACATAGCTAACAAAGTTTGACTCTTTTTAGAATGAGATTTGAGACTAAAATTTTTTTTGACGATTGTGTGCCATATTTTATTAGTTACATACATGCCAAATTTCAAAAGTTGATGAGCTTTCTTGCAAGAGGTTCTCTAAAGATTTTCAAATTGCTTGAGCTGCCTAAAAAGTTTTGGGCATCCAATTAAAAAAAAATTAGTTGTGCACCAATGAGGTACATGTTCACATGTTTTGTCCAAATTTAATGAACATCCAATTGAAAATGACTTTGTAGGAAACTACTCGACATTTCTTATGTACGTTGAACAAATACTTGGTCTTTTAGGGATTAAGTATAGTTGCTATTGTTAGAATGGTTAATTTTTCAATGTTCTTGTTGGCAAATGAAGCATCAATTGATGCTTCATATATTTCCTATGTTTGGTTATCATGTGCAAGAATTATAAAGATATAAAGTTTAATTGGTGGATGATCTAATACCAAGTCTAATACTAGCATGAATACTGATATTGAGGTGGAATACATTTTCAATATTAACATTTTGCATTAGATGTTGATATGCACAAGTCCTGAGTGTCACATTTAGGTAGGTATTGCAATTAGTTGTGATAATTATGCAATATTTGTGTGGAGCACTATTACTTCCTACGTAAAGCTTCATTTGTATATTTGTAGTTGACAAAAGTCAAAGATGGTCTTTGAAATCATACCTTGTTTTATTTTTTCTCAACATTTCGTTTTGCCAATCTCAAATTTTTTATGTTTCTTTAGGCTACTTTAACCCTTGAAGGCCATTGCGGACCAAAAGTGTCCAATAGATGATTTCATTGTTAATTTATAGTACAAGCAAAGAATGCACCTGTTGGTTTAATAATTGGAGCATTTTGGTGACTACCTTGGTTATACGGGGCCATGTCCTTTGAGGGTTAAATTGCATGGATCTAAACAAGAAGCTTAAGTTAATGGGGAAAATAAAGTATTTCATTGCATATTTGACATCTCATATAACTGAGGCATTAAGTGTCCAATTTAAATCAAAGAAGTAGCTTGAAATCTAATTAACGTGATTAAACTTTAAAATGATCTCCTAGGAAATGTCAACTCTAGCTTTTTGGATGGAAAATGAAGTATTAGGATATTCCCAAAATAATGAATAGTAGAAGGGCAATAATAATGTGGACTTGGTGTCTTTGAAAGAAGACAATATTTGGTAAAGTTTTTTTAGTTTAATTTCTTGGACAACATTTTAATACTATAAATTTTTTTTTTTGGTAATGTGTATTATATGGATTTTTGTTTACCTTGGCTATATATAAAGGCTCTAACTACCTTCTCTTTAAAATGTATAATTAATTCAATGTATCTCTTAAATATGTACAAATACTCTTATTTTGCTATATGAGAATCTACTAAATTGCAAAAATTGTCTCTCATTTTCTATCATATGCAAATAGCTATTGACCTTATTGGAATGGTTTATTTTGTGGCATTACTCCATCTCAATGCTTTTAGCAATCCATGCTTTTTAGGACCATTTATGTGCCACCTCTTCATACTAATTTTTGTTTCTTGAATTAGTTTAAAGATGGAATTGAACAAAATAGGGTAAAACTAATGGAAAAGTAGTTTGGTACAAACCAAGGTGTTTGTCACATTGTCATCTTGTTAAACAATATACCAACATGAAATAGCCCTTAGCATTATTCAAGTAACTTCAATCTAAACTTGCAAAATAATAGTGGATTTCAAACAAGTTGATAGAAAATATATATTATAGAATACTTGAAAGGTTGGAAAAGAATGACTAACAAGATACTCCCTCCATCTCAAATCAAATTTGGGGTTTCCTAGAAATGGCTAGATTAGTACGTGAGTAGATCTTAATTCCAAAGGATTGCATAGTTATTAGAACTTCTACTAAGCCCCACTAGGCAAGAAAGAATGGGAGTCAACAATGAAGTAGTGCATGTTGAAAACAAGTGGCAAAATCTACAAGTTTTCACCCTTTTTGGAACTACTCTAGTGGTATTAATTTTGATCATTCTCCAAGCAAGGTTGGTGTAGTGATGTCCATTGATGTCCTTTGTATTCAATTCCGACAATGTGTCTAGTAAATAAAGATCATAGCACACAAAAGATTGAGTGTCACAACTAACACCAAGTATGCAATAAAAAACTAAGCAAAAATATATAGCAAACACACCCTCAAGTGCCCCTACTTGAGGGTGTGTTTGTTATGCATTCTTGCTTAGCTTTTGATTGCATATTTGATGTTAGTTGTGACACTTGATCTATTGTGTGCTATGATCTTTATTTACACAATAGCTGTCATGTGAAGTGACATTGGAGCCATTCTACATTCTTCTAATACTACAATTTGATGTAGAATGGCTCCGGTGTCACCTCACGTATCAAATGTCATGTGATTCAAATCCAAAAAATCCTTAACAAGAGATTTGTTAGTAGTAGTTTCTATATAATTGTAGGTGGAATTTTTTGCCTTTGGTTGGTTAGAGTTGTGTTTCAAATCCTTTTGTAGAGATCAAATTGCTAAATAGTCTCTAGAGTGTGGTATCTGCAGATTCTTTTGCTTCATAGTGTTTGAATGAGCTTCAGTTGTTGTCCATCAAGTTGTGGAGAGCCAATTTTGAATTTAATTTGGAATAAGCATATTTGGAAATGCCGGATTTATTTTGAGACGGAGAGAGTATGAAAAAGTAGTGACTATAGAGCATATTAAATCACTTAGAACAACCATCCCTTTTTCAACATCCATTTGCTTGATATGTTCTCTCATCCCTAATATATTATCTAGAATTAATAAAATTCATTCAAAAATTGAAAAATCTAAAATTTCTTAGAGATGTTTTTGGCTACTTCATCCCCCAAAAAATCCTTTTTTTTCCTCTATTGTACCAAAGGTAGTCACACCTTCATTAGACACTTTGAGAATGGAGAATATAGACATGGAAGTTTTCTATTAGCTTCACATTGACCCTCTGTGGAAGTGATGATTGGATGTGTGCAAGATGTAGTGGGCTAAAAATATTCTTTTATACTCTATAGTTTCTCCTTTCCACTACTAGTTTCAACTTCGTTGTTACCAACTTCTCCATTATTTCATTTTCTACTCTCGACACATCTTTTAGGGGTGCTTTATCCACTGCAGCTTCCCATTGGCTCCTCCAAACCTTCACCAACTTTTCAATCTATATTCCCCAAGTGCCTAGTGAAGAAGGTGTGACTACCCCTATTGATAGCCACTACCAAATCCGCGTAAGATTTTGGCAAAAATTCGCCCAAAATTGAAGCCTCCTCCCCATGTGAACCCAAGAAAGGTCCCATGAAAGACCAGGTTGTAACACATGTCCCAAAGTAGTGAACAACATGACCCAAAGCACAATTGCTGTGCCTTGAGACATCATTCCAAGAGAGTTTTGGTCATGGCGATCGGGACGGACCCGGACCCAAACGAACGCCACGTCTCGTTCGTGATCTTCGACCTGGACGGCACTTTGCTGGACACAGGTTGGTGGCAATTCTGGGAATTATTTGAAGTTGCTAATACAAAACAAACCTTTCTGTGAAGTAAAGCTTTGGGATAAGATTAAGAATGTGGAGCCATATAGCATTCCGTTTTTTTTCTGGCGAAGAACTCCTAAATTGGAGTCGGGTTTGTGCAATATCACCCCTTTTTTGTGAATTAAGCTTTTGTAGTAGCAGCTGCTTCGAATGCTTGTGTTGCGGTGTCAGTTCCATTTGGGCGATTTCAGCCTTCTGTGAATTAGGTCACATTCTGGTTTGCATTAGCAGCTACTACGAATGGTAAGCTAAAGAACATTCTGTGGTTAATTATTTTCTAGCGTATGATTCCTGCATTGGAGTTGGGTTTGTGCAGTATCCCCCCTTTTGTGAATTTGGCAGTGGTATTCGCAGCTGCTATGAATGCTAAGCTAGAGAACATTCTGGTGTTATATGTTTTCTAGCGAAGGATCGCAGATTGGAATTGGAGTTTATGCATTTCACCCTTTCTTTGGAATTAGGCTTTGTTTTAGCAGCTGTTCCGAATGCTTGAGGTACATACCATTCGGGTGATATCACCCTTCTGTGAATTAGGTCACATTCTGGTTGTGAGCCTTCTTCGTTGCGAGTGTTGTTGCAGAGTCGTTAGTGGAGGAGGTGCTGGAGCGAGTGGTGACGAGCTATGGCAAGGACTGGGACGGAGGCCGAGGTGCGCAGAAGCGACTGGGGAAGCGGCCTTTGGAGGCCGCAGTTTCCGTTGTGGAGGAATATGGCCTCTCTTGCACTCCTGCTGCTCTTAACGACGAAGTCATCACTTTGCTTCAAGACAGGTAAAGGGAACAATGCGTCCAAATAAGGGTTTGAGCATGGTTACTATCACTTAAGGCTTTTGTAGGGTCTGGTTGGTAGTTGAAAAAGGATTCTAGATTCCCTTAGGATGCAGCTTAGGTTTTCATGTTTCATGTTTAGAGGCTGTACATTTTAGGCAAGAAAGAATTTAGATGGGACGGTTTTGTAAACCCGTCACAAAACCTGTTACCTCAAGTCACATCTCATGATCTTCTGTGGAATTGAAACTAATCATGCAGAATCGTAGAAGTGCAAGAACCCTTGGGAAATAGCGTGATGAAGAACTTTTGTGAAATAGTTTCAATGATAATTTCATTTTGTGAAGGATTTATGACCTGCTGAGTTTCAAAATTGTTGGGCTTGAAATGCCTTGGTTTTTAGCCCCCGAAGAAAGAGAAGCGTGAATTGAGCCTCAGAATATTTAGCAGTTTTGAGTAGGCCAAATGGTGACTTTGGAGACAGGGAAGTTACTTCTTATGACCTTCTGTGGAATCGAAACTAATCATACAGAATCGTAGAAGAATTTCAGAGAAGGTGAAAAACGTAATGGAGAAAAAATTTCAGTGAAAAATTCATTTTTTTGTAGAATTTATGGCTTGTTGAGAGTTCGAAATCTTTGGGCTTGAAATGCCCTGGTTCTTAACCCTAAAGAAAGAGAGTCGTGAATTGAATCCCAGGGCTTTACCCGTTTTGGAGTAGATCGTATGGTGACTCTCTTTCGTCCAATATCTGTTTATTTTTTGACCAACAGAGGCAACGTTCTTCACTATTTCCAGTGACGTGAAATTTGACCCGCTGTAGATTCAATTTTCCTTCAATATGATCAATCAAATTGGTCATTTAAAACAATGGATCTTAATTTGGTCTTTTACGATTTAGGGTTTCGGTTCTGGGGTTTAAGGGTTAAAGCTCCTATGACATCTGTGTGGCAACCTATTTCACGTGTGCACTTCATTTCACGTTCATTGATAAATTGCCGTTATTGTTTCTGCTTTTGTTGCTGTTTCGATTCTGTGTTGCTGGTGGATGTGTAGATGGAAGAACGCCCGGCCACTACCAGGGGCCATTCGACTTGTGAAGCATTTGCACAGCCACCGAGTTCCTCTGGCCATTGCCTCCAGCTCTCCTGCCCAAATCATCAAAACCAAGCTCTCGCATCAATCAGGTACCGCACTCATCAGGTTTTGTCTCCATTACAGTTTTCTTGAAAATCTCTTAGTGTGTTTAATGCGCAGGATTCTTCTGCCGTTTTAGGAGAGGTCAGGACTGAGGCTTTAATATTGCTACAGGTTGGACAGACTATTTTCCAGTGATTGTGGCTGGGGATATGGTGCAGAATGGAAAGCCTGCTCCTGATATGTGAGCTTCTGATTACGAGCTCTTTTTCAATTATTTTCTTTCCTTTCTCCTCACCTTTTTTCAAAACTTTGATACCTCTCCAGTGCCTGATGTTTGAATTTGTAAAGAGGATGGAAGAAAATACTCGACATTAGTAAACCTAATACTATTTCTGATGATTGGCAGATTTCTAGAAGCAGCAAGGCAACTGAATGCAGACGCAAGCAAGTGCCTTGTTATTGAAGATGCTCCGTAAGCTTGATTTCCTTTTCAAATATTTGAAGCCTTGAAAAGCAATAGCACGAACTTACACACATTGAATTATGTGAAACTGAAGATTGGATTAATTGTACTCTTTGTGCAGCTCTTAATGAGCATGAGTCCCTAAGAAGAGATCCAGTTCTCTACGCTAGTTTCGTAACATTCCAGAGAACCCTTCTTGAGCACCCTCCGAATTGTCATCCCTGACACCTTGTCCAGCAAACTCGAGCTCATTAGAACAAGTGAGAGATTTGAAAACCAAGGGCCATTGGCTTTATATGTGAGAGAATTTATGTTGCTTGATTTTCTCTGATTTGGCATGACTTCGCTCTAGATTACTCTAAAACTTGTCGTTTTTCTCAAAATGTGTCATGTCACTAGCTACTACTGACGAATGTTATGTGGTTGCATGAATTAGTGTTGTTATCTTCTTTTTCCTTGACTGCACAAGTTGTTGCTTTTATAAAACATTACTTTGCTCTTCAGTTTAAGTTGCTTGGACCTTAATAATCATAGATTTTGAGGGGTCCTGTGGCTTTGGGTTGCGCAGGGCTGGCGTGGTGGCAGGCAAGGTTGCAGGAATGCAAGTCGTGGCAGTGCCTTCCATGCCATCCAAGGACGCTCGCCCTTTGTACTCTTCAGCCGACATGATTTACTCTTCTCTTCTGGACTTTCAGCCTCAAGTCTGGGGCTTGCCTCCTCTGAATGACCGTAATTTCCTTGCACCACAAACCATCACAGCCAGCAGAAACACTGTTTTTTTTCTCAGTAAATTTTAGAATTAAATGTTTGTTTCCGTACTTTTATTTTTAGATTTTCATATTCTCCATCATTTGAAGTCTGATCGTTTGCAACGCCTGGTTCAGGAATTGGAGGCGCACTTCGTATAGAACCATGGTACATGGGTGGTCCAGTGATTAAAGGGTTTGGTCGTGGTTCAAAAGTTCTGGGAATCCCTACTGGTATGTATTCTCAAGCAGCTCCCACTTCTCCCTTCTGATTTCCTTGACTGTTGGTTATGGTTACATCGTAGTCTCTCCAGAAATTGTTTGATCCTAGATAAGAGGTGAAGAGTCGGGTTTTTTTCTCCGTGCTTGTGATGTGCAGCCAACCTTCCGACGAGTGCTTTTGCAAGCCAGTTGGCTGAGCACGTGTGTGGGATCTACATTGGCTGGGCTGGGCTCTCCAACAGAGGTGTCTTCAAGATGGTGATGAGTGTGGGTTGGAATCCCTTCTTTGACAACAGCCAAAAGACGGTGGTGAGTACTGGGAGCTAAGGAAGTGACAGACAAGTGTTGGTAAACTGCCTATTGTTTTAATATAGAAATATAGAATTCAACTATAGACTTTGATCTCTTTGACCTTAAGTGAATAATCAACTGGCGGTGTAAAAAGACTATATAGTGTGTTCTACAGTGATGACTTTGATTTTAGAAAAGTTCACTTTAAACACTTGTTCGCATTGGTACCCCTACCTTAATTCTGTTTCTCAATATTCCAGTCGCATCTGGTAATGGTCTTCTGGTTCATTGCAATGCACAGGAGCCCTGGATACTTCACGACTTCTCAGAAGACTTCTATGGAGAGGAGCTGCGGCTTCTTGTTGTTGGATACATTCGCCCAGAGGTGACTGAATTCTCCTTAATTATGGGATTCTTATTCTCAGTCTTTCACTTCCAAACTGATTTGTACTTGCAGAGTTTCTGGTTAGTAAATGCAATTTTTTGCAGAGATGTGAATGAATTTAACTAAATTGAGCTTGTAGTCTGAGGAGTGTCGTTGAGATAATTGTAAGTGATATATACTCTTGTCAACCACCCTCATTGTGCCCAGTGTTCATACTTTGTTTCAGGCCAATTTTACCACGCTAGACGATTTGGTGGAGAAGATTCACGAAGATGGGAGGATTGCAAAGGCAGCTCTGGAGATGAAACCGTTTGTAGACTTCGCTGAAGATGGCTATCTAACCACCCCACTTCCTGCGGCAGCAGTGTAAAGCGTTCATGGTCACTTACTCCGACATTTATTACTGCGGTCATTTTTTGCAAATACCTCCATTCATGGATTAAACAATTGTTGTTGTAGTCTCTTACATTGTTGTATTCACGTAGAATCCTGCTAGGGCTGTGGAAAAGGAATGTCTCTGCAGTGAAAGCACTTCAACTCTGAATCTTTGCCAAGTATTCCACCAGATTGCATTGCAATTGTGCTAAGTAACGTTCGACCCATTACTATGAAAAAATTCTCGTCCCATTGAAAGTGTAGCATCTTCTATCATTCGGATGAGCTCGTTTCAGATAATCCAGGAATCTCTCTTGCTCCAGCAAATTTGTGGGGACAAACCAGGAGCATGAAAAACCCATATTTTGTCCAATGAGTGGGATTTCGATTTAAGGCATGAGATCTTGTACGTTTTGCTACCGTAGCCTGAGGTCATGCCAAATCAGAGCAAATCAAGCAACATGTGCATTCTGTAGATCAGTTGGGTCAAAAATTTGGGACTGGAATGGCGCCAATTTTACGAAATTGATAAAGGCTGGTTTGGCATCGTGTTGATTGATCTGCAATGAAGGTACTCTGATACTTGCACGCAGTTTGCAAGATCGATCGACTCCTTGAATGGACCTGATCAATTTCGATCACCCAATTTCATTAGTCCAATGGATTGATTTGCAACGTTTGAGCGTAGAGTTATCAGTGAATCCGAAGAGGCGCCCGTGACTGCAGAAGTGAATGAATTTAAAGAGTCCTCTGCACAATTTCAACCCTTCCATGTCAAGTCCGGACATGTACATGTGCGTAGGAACCAGATATTCAAACGACCTTCTTGAAATTCGTCGAGAGTCTCCAAAGAATGATTTACTGAAAGATTGGTTCAATGGCGATCGTTTTATTGAAGAATCTGACTTGATTGTACAGTACGGTGCCATATGCGTACAGTATGCAATTCATTAAATGGCGAACAAATTCAAGATTTTAAGCAAGGATTCAATTCGAATTAATTTCCAGTGCGCGCCAGCTGATCATCGAGGTCAGCTAGCTAGTTCACGTAACGGCATTGCTTCCGAATCTCGCCGGCAGTGCCCGTGAGCACATCCACCTGGCTGAGCGCCACCACGGCCGCGGCGAAGTTGGAGTTGAACTTTGCGCTGTCGGTGTTGGCTTGCACCAGGCCCTGCGTGCGCGCGTCCGCCCACATGCTCTGATCCGACGTGAGCAGGCCCCGTTTGCTCACGATGTTCTTGAAGAACTGCGCGTCGAACTTGGTGGACGACACCAAATCCAGGTTCACTTCCACGTCGCTGAGGCCGGCCATGGGGCACTCCCGGGGGCACTTCTTCTTCAGGTCCTGGGCGAAGTGCGCCTGCAAGCTGGGGTCGACGTGGGCGCCGTGGATGCGGTCGTCGATGGAGACGCACGCTGCCTGTCCGATGGTGTGCGCCCCCGCGAGGGTCACCATCTGCGCGGCATTCAGCCCCTTCCTCGCGAACGCCTGCAGCAGCGCCGGCACCGTATTGTTGGGCGTGAGCAGCCCGGTGAGCAGGTTCTCGGGGACCTCCGAGGCCAGGGACACCTTGCCGTCGCGTCTGCCTGCGGGAACGGCCCAGCTTTTCCCGCCCGTCAAGATGACGCTGTCGCGCACGGCGAACTGCAGCACATCGGCGCAGGAGACGACGCCGGGGCAGGTCCGCTCGACGGCTTCCTTGGCGGCGTCCACGGCCTCGAAGCCATGCAGACCGGCGTTGTTGGTGGCCGTCTTCTCGGTTGCGGGTCCGTCGAGGAGCACGGACGCGTCGCAGCCACGGACGAAGCAGTCGTGGTACGCCAGGCGGAGGACGCCGGGAGCCATGCTGCGGTCGTTCAGGAACGACGCGAGCATGGATTCAAAGACGATGGTTTCGACATTGGGGGCACGAGTGCTTGTAGAACCCGTTCTCACAACTGCCACCATTATGGTTGTTGGGATTACCATTGCTTCTGCTCTCGGATCCCGAACGCGCCGAGACGAGGGCGGGGGCGGCGCTCATGAGGATCATGCTCATAAGGATGCTGGCTGCCGCACACTTGATGAGCGCCTGGTTACTGTTTCCGGAGGAGCTGCCTCCCATCGTGCTGGCAGCGTGATGCGACGACCGCGAAACGGCCATTGTCTAGCTTATACTTTGCAGCTAGAGGCGGTCAACAAAGTAGGTTCTGAACGGTTATTCGATCGATATATTACCCACTGGACCGATTGATCAGGCAATCATTCAATATTGGGTCTGCAGGTAACTGTACGTCAGTACTTGACCTAGCAAGCCTTATGTCTGGAAACTTGTGAAGTATGTGACTTAGTTGATCTAGTATCAGCTTAATTAATTGAAGCTTAAAACGAGCTGCCGATCGAGCTGAGTGCATGAATGGAAGTAGTGATGATGAGGATGGATTACCAACCTCTCAGTCAGACTTTTGTATACAGTATATACTTGCTGCTGCAGGCGCACTCAGGCTTGATCGAGCAGCTAGCTCGATCGATCAGTGAATCCGTGCACGCGTGCATGCATGGCGCACGTGCACGTACTCGCTTTGCTCGTCTCGCCATTCGCCATTAATTCAAGGCCGGAAGGGAATTGACAGTCTGTTAGTCTAGTAGCTAGCCAGGCCAGGAATAAATTTTTCCGGAAGTCTGCTGCACGCAGGGACTCTGAACATTGCGGATCGATCGTCCTTTTCGATCCGGAAGGTTGCTCGTCACTTAACTGAGGATTTCATACTCGAATTCTGACTCGAAATTACACTTTGCGACTGCCTGTTTGCTTATTCAGCGTGGGACGACGCTCTTTGTATTTCCCTTTCAGGTTTAGGGTGGGCGGCGTGGGTGGCGGGCCAGATAGATGCGAGGGATACTACTTCAACTCCAGGGTATCGAAGCTTAATGACATGATCCTCTCAAATTCGATTTCACACCGGAGGAAGCACAACAGTCGAATTAAAGTCTCAGGGTCCCCGGGGGTGTCAAAATGGACTTCGGGTGAGGTAGCCGACCCGTTTTCGATCACTTAACCAATCAGCCAACCATATCTGTTGTATGGGTACGGTGAGGGGAAAATTCTTCCCATTTCAATTTTTTTCTTGAAGATTCCAATCAACCTATTCTTGTTATATAGGTCACTGTATGTCCAACCATAGGCTAATTACAAAATGGACGATGTTTCATTGTAGCCAATAGGTGATAATTTTGGCTTCTAATGTACATCTTGTGATCATCATATGCTTTTGATGTACACCTCTCCAACATTTGTGTATGTACACCTCCCCAACATTTGTGTTGCATGAGTTGTCACCTAACCACGTGAGCTATTACCTAAACCACAATTGATGAAAAATTTGGCAACCAAACTAACAAAACGGACCTTTGATCAAAAAGAAGTTGGCTACCTTAGACTCATGTAACCTCAATTCTTGATGAGGTTTCTGAGACTTTTTTGTAAAGGTAAAAAATGTATTATTTATCTATGAATATAAGTTTTATTTCAACCAATGCCAAGGAGCAAAAGTTATAATACAATAATTAAGTTCAAAATTGAAGAGATTAGACAACAAAAAATATCCACACAAACTTGCAATAAGTTATTTTAATTTTTCTTTCTTATAGAATTTTTTTGGTCTACATGTAAAGCTTTAATACAATCCATTTGGATTAGTGATATGAAAGTAATGGTCGGGAGTTTCTTCTTTTGTGGGCAATCATAGAAACTTCTTAGAAAAATAAATTATTGATTCCTTTTCTTCCACTCAAATTTAACAATTTTCAAAAATAAAGAAATTTAGGTGAAATATGCTTGCTAGAACAATCTCAACATCGGAATTAGTGTGTTTCAATTCCATCTAAAAGCTATTGACAATTATTTTATTCAATCTTGTATCAACTTTTATTTAACAATTTAAAAAAAATGAAAATCAAAGTATTTTTTGAAATTTTTTCCCTTAGACTTTCAACTCAAATCTTCAATATAAAAATATTGAAATTAAAATGTTCAATGCAAACATTTTAGGTTAAGAAGATTCAAATTGAAATAAACTAGTCACAGAACATTGGAACATGCATGGGCAATTTCATTAAAATGGCGAAATTCCTTTACTCTGGCAGTTTTAACAGTTTAGAGTAGGCGTTCTAAAGGTAGAAACGTCATAGATATCTTAAATCTATACCATTCTTAGATGTTTGAAATCTAAACCTATGCTAGATGTCACTTTTACAATTCAGATCGTGCGGTCTGAAATCTATAGTAGTCATAGATTTTTTAAATCTATAAAAGTCCAAAATTCTTGAAAACTATACATGTCCTAGATGTCACTTTTACAATTCAAAGCAGTTGGTCTGAAAATGGAACATGGAATGCCACCATTCTAATGAAATTCCCCATATGCTCAAAAATTGGTTCTCCACAACTTCACTCTAAGAGCTATTATTTTGCAAATCTTCTTGATAAAAGTTTCTAAATTTTTTTTCACAAATTCTTATAGACTTATGCTAGTCAGGTGCAAGATTTTGTTGATAAATATGCAAAAAAAAAATCAATTTGCAATTTTTTTACTCTTTGCAATAGAAATGGTAGTTTGGAATGTTTTTTTAATGAAAAATAGGTCTCAATATGACCTTTAGGGTTAATCCAGCTTGCACTCTATAGTTTAGGGTTTAGAATATAGTTTGTTCAAATTCAACTCTAGTTTTAAAAAAGAACCAATAGAAATTATAAAGTTATTTGAAGCAACCAATGACATGGTATGTTGAAGCATTTTGTACTTCAAGTATGTCCAATTAAGTGAAGTCTTGAAAATTGAAATGGTCTTTAAGAATTTTGGGCAGATTCTTAATTTCTTATGTTGTCAAATTCTACTATAATTTTTTGAAGCTTCTTTTAGAGGTAGGAAAATATACTTGTTTTATGGGAATATGCCACATTTAACTACTTTTAGACAATTAAGTGAATTTTGGACAAAATATTTGGAGATCTCCAAATGATACATCTAGAGAGCTCCAAATGTTTATATAGATCTTTGGATGTTTTGTATTGGTTTCTTGATGTTTTGCTTAAATATCCTAATGTTTTGCATTATCTCCAAATTATTAATTTTTCTATTATTAATTCTAGATCCTTCAAAAGTTTAGAAGTAGTTAAATGCAACATGAATATGATTTTCATTTCAATTGTCACCTACAAGAAATAATTATGCCCTCCTAAGCTTGAAATGCTTGACAATGGGCAACCAAAAGAATTCAAAGATTCAAAATTAATTTTTTTCCTTATAGATTATAGTCATGCCTACAGGAAAGATTTTTAATCCTTTGATTCATTCAATTTGGAGTACTCATGTGAAAGTTCTAAAGAGTCTTGTTTTGTGGGCAATCAAACAAGGCATTTTCCTAAAAATATATTAAATAGGATTTGTTTGTGAGCTCAATTTTCACAATTTTTTCAAACAAAAACTAAGGTTCATGAGGTGAAGATTACTTGCTACAAGAATCTCACTGTTTAAGATTTAACATGTTTCAATTCTAATTTGAAACATGTTATTGCAAAATGAGAGCATATAGAGTGAAGAATTTTGAAGTTCAAATGTGGTATAATACCCACCTACCTTTCTTAGTTTCATACAACTTGGTTGAGTGGTTTGTTTTGAAAACTAAATCAAATGCACTTGGAGTTGTGATTGGAAAAAATATCACATGGTTTGAAAGTTGTCTTTTAAGATTTTGTTGGTTTGTTTAGCCTTCAAGATTCTTTTTGCCAACAATTATTTAAACTAATTATCATCTTGCTTTCCGTATGTTTAAGTCCATGTGATTTTTCCTGAAAAATCTAAGATTGCAACAATATGCAAGAATATGTAACAAAGTAGTAGTAACAACCAAGCATAAAAATGTGATATTAGGGTAAGGTGACTACACCTAAAATCCAATAAATAAGCTATTTAGCATGGTTTCCAATATAATATTGAAAAATGTTTCGTGGGGTCTTGTTGGTAGTTAAAAGGGGATTAATTCTAGATTCTCTTTAAATGCATTTTTTGAACACTATATGAATAATCTACAAATTTTCAAATCATTGAGAATAGGTGCTTCTAAAATTGATCATAGACTCTCATAAATAGTTTGCTCTTCAAAATTCCAATCATCTAATGAAAATTAATTTTGCTAAATTGGCATATACCAATATAACTTTTAGGTTGTGGAATGTAAAATGTAAATTCACAATTGGCCTAGTTTTTAGAGCTATGTATAAATTTGTTTCATAATATCTAGCAAAAGATCATGCCAATTTAATGAAGTTCATAATAGTAACTAGTTGACACTACAAACTTCCTTAAGTATGATTTTTAAAATATTATACTTATTATTGTTATATTTAGTAAAATTATATAATTGGTATATAAACAAATGTTTTAAGCTAAATTATATTATTTTATAATTATTAATTTTCAATGATTGTGTACTACAAGTGGCTACAACACCTTTGAGGTTTGATGATATTAGTCATAGTGATAATTTGTAATTGGTGTTTATAGTGCACATGTATATAACTGAACATATGACATATCTAATTTATCCTTGTAGAAAATGGTTATGTATGTAGAGCTTTAATTTATATTTAGTATATAAAAATGCTACCAACTTATTTCTAATCCAAAATTTGCTTGTACCACCTTTTGACTTTTATACCAATGCTCATATTATTTTTGAAATGCACTAGATGCAATAAACTCATGGCGTTTGGATGACTTCATATGTATAATAGTAAATAATAAACTATAATTTTTAATTTATTTAATTAGTTCAAAAAGATGTTTTTTAATATATTTGCAATGGATGGTGGTTAGATTTCCTTCATTGAGAAATTGTTAATTTTATTTCTACACAAAGAAAAAATCCCTTATTCAGAAAGCACAAAAGATACTATTCTAGTGTATTTTAGCAACTTCTAGCTCATTGAAAGTTCTCAATTAACTTCTAGTTCACTTGTATTCTTCAAAGCCAGAAGTAATTGAGTATCACAATTTTGGCTCTTTGAACTATGTCATGTATAATAACAAAAAAACTCGGATGGATCACTTTATATATATTTGGCACCCCACGTGCGACGAGGAGGTATTTTTTAAGGGGTTATTTACCTCCTAGGCCAAAATTAAAGGGTCTCTATAATTATATAATTTGGAAAATTGCCCTATATTAAGGCCCCTATAATTACTTATACAATCTATATTAGTGTTTTTTTGGTAGTCTATATTCTTTATAAAATAAAAGGTAATGGAAAACTAAGGTGAAAGCTAAGGGTGAGAATTCTTATATATACTTTGTATACACCAGAAGCGTGAAAGGAAAAGATTAAGGAGCATAAGTAGAACATGTAGAATATAACACATAGAATATAGTAGCAGCCTTTATATATAAACATTTTACATGAGTCAATACAAAATTGTACAAAAAAAAACAAAGGAAATCCAACACATGGTCTAATCACAATTGAATACACAAAAACAATGAACTACAATGAAAATGTCTTGAATGTGTTGAAAGAACACAATGAATGTCACAAAGTGAATGCATATCAAAATGTAAATGTGTTTAGAAATCAAAATGTCTAAGCCTAACTGAATGATCACTATACTGCACGTTATAGTGCACACACCAATTCGTGACATGGTTTGTGCTAGACAAGATCTTCCATCTGAAATTATTGAAGAGATTTTGAATGTTGATCTTGTTGTGCTTTCCACTGTCTCCCCTATCTCCTTTCAGCACTCAACAAAAAAATCTTTACTATTCCATTTCTAGCAAAATCTGTAGTCCTCAGCAACCACTGGTTGTCTTCTTGTGATGAGTAGTTCAATTCCCTTATCATCTTCTCTAATTATTCAAGGTAGTGTTCACACACCTCTTTGGAAAGCCCAGGGAGTGCACTTAGTTCTACTACAACAGACCACATGTGAACAAGTGGTGTCTAATAAACTATAATTTCAACTTCAAATTTTGAGCATTATTTATTAATGACTATAGGATTCTACTCCCAAAATTTCAAACTCAAATAAAATATGGAATGATTTCTAAAAGAGGTTAAAAATGCACTAACTTGACATATTTTTAACTCAAATATTCTTAGAGAACACATTTAAATGACCATTGCATCAATATTCAATTCAAAATGAGCTTCCAATAGAGAGTTATTTTTAGGAGTTTTTTGTTCATCTTTTAGACAATTTTTTTGTACATAATATAGGGATATGAAAGTTATTTTTCAATTCTACAATGTATCTTTTTACTCCAAAAATTTGTAACTAATTATTATTAACAATAAAATATCAATAATTCAAAACACAAACTTTCAAAATAGGAAAATCTATTTATATTTTTTTCATTTAATTTTATTTAAAATTCAAAAAGTATATAGGGGTCCAAAGTTTTGTTTGCACGCTAACATCAAAAAAAGAGGGAGTGCACCCCCCAAGCTGGAAAGCAATGTAGAATGAAGTTGATGGTCTAGTGAATTAATGATCCCTAGAATTGGCAATAGGATCCACACTAGGTTTGTTACTTTTTTTTGTCAATGAGGAAGAAAATCCCATCTTGAACTTCTACTGGAATTTGCGCAACATCTTTGTTCACTCGACATTGTCTTGGACGTCATTTACACTACTAGAAAATTTCGTATTTCTGTTGTTTTGGTCGCGTTGATCCTTTCAACAGATTTCTGTCAGATTTTGTCCAGATCAACGTGACCAAAACAACAGAAAAATGAAATTTTCTAGTAGTGTTAGTAGCTCCTTCATCCTTAGAATGCACTAGCAAAACATACACATTTGTGACCACATTGTTCAAGACATCTATTTTTTGCTTTATTCTACAACATTGTTCATTATCCCAATATTCAAAGTTAACGGCCATTCCAACATTGATTTCTCCTATAGGCAAACCTTAAAGGAAGCCTATGTTTCATTTTCAAGCAACTTGACCTTGCTATAAAGTTATGGAGAAGAGAAATCGGACTCTATTGTAAATATCCTAACTTGTGTGGCCATGGTGTAATGTCCTAAACTCTATTACAATGCATCATCAATTTGTAATAAAAAAAAGACCTTGAACTAAAAGATGAAGTGCCCCAAACCCTATTGAAGCAAAGAAACAAGGAGACAAGTTCACTTGTCTTCAATCAAAGTTGTCCTACCCTAAACCAGATCTATCCGACAAAAAAAATAGTTCATTATAATCGCAACCCCTACCACTTAGTGCAGCAACAAACAAACCAAACATTTGTGTAAACAAATTCTCTTATGGAGCAAACCCTAAATCCTAAGGTATTTAGACAAATGTCGCCCATCAGACAAACTTGTCTTGCAACTCCACCCATCACACAAACTTGTCTTGCAACGCCACCCATCATCGAACCTCCAAAAATAGGAACCAACATCAAGAAGCTAGAGCGCGTAAGCAATGGCCAAATTTATGAACCTTGAATCCTAAAAATTTAAAACCAATCTCCTTTGTTCATCTGCACTTACGGAAGTCTAGACTCTAAACTATGCTTCATCCAATCAGACCCTAGATCGGCAGTCCATCAGCTATCCAGAATCCAAGCAATCGACTGTCCACATACCAACTGTAATACATCATCATTTCAAAAAAGTATTGTAGGTAGAAGTAGATATTAGCTATTTTATAAATAACTCATTGTAGTAAAAGATTTTTTTAGGATACAATATGAAAGCCCTTTAATTAGATGTAAAAAATAATAAATGGTGTGAATTTGTAAATTCTCTATATTATTTATAAGGGGTTTGTGACTTACAATATTCCCTAAGTTAGTTGTAATTCTTTTATAAATTTTAGGTGAAATGAATAAAATCCTATCTATTTTCTACCGCACGTAGTTTTGAAAACGCACTAAGTGATCCACCCGGGAAAAAAAAAAACCCTCCTAACCCTAATTCTAAGCAATGTTGGATTGCCAATACTACTTGGCAATTTTTTATATTTTTTTGAGCAAATGAAAAGAAGATATCATTGGAAAATGGAAAAATCAACAAAGTCCAAAATAGGAGTACTACAAAATTTGATGTATGAAATAAATATATTATAATAATTGTGGGTCTCTTATGCCAAAACTAGACTCAAATAACTGAATGATGCTTGTCACTTGTCCAATTTACATGCCTCATAAGGTCTAAGTCTTTTTCCCTCATATAAAGTAAAATAGCCTATGACAAGCAAAAAGCCCATGAAAGAGACCATCCTAGGGAATGACCATTGCACTCTTGCATCAATCTATGCTAGAATTTTCAATTATTAATGACATATAGACTACATTAGATTGAGTTAATAGCTACATTTAATGCTTTGGATGATCATGGTGATGGAGTGATTGTTCAAAAGGAACTTCCACCATTTTAGTATTAATTCATCACAAGTAGTGACTTTTTTAAGCCTTCACTGTTCACATTATGGCCATAAGTTAGGAAATATCCTCACTCCTTCACGTGAATAAGATGACCATGATGGATACACTTTATCTAGGTTTTTGGAAGGTCTAGAGGCTCTTTCTGTCCAATTGGGTAGCACACTTCAAAAATTCACAACAAATTCAAACTTTGTCAAATAAATAAATAAAAATTCAATTGTTCTCCCTATTTTGCACATTTGACTTCATGTGAATTTTTTATTAAAAAAAATCAGCAATGCCAACATGGAAAACCAATCATTCTATCTATCACAAGTTGGGTTCTTTTATGATGGAAATATCCAAAACTGTCAATATAAGAAATTTAGCATAGTTGGAGGCACTTTTTTTCTCAAAATGATATTTTATAGTATTAGCCAGTGAAAATCGTGAATATTAAATTTTAAAAATTAGATTTTTTGGAAGTGGTGTACAATTTCTATGAATTTTCAAAGTGTTGGCTCATTAGACCACTAAAATTGGCACATAGGTGGACCCTAAATCAAAATTTGCCAATATTAGAAGTCAGAGAATGAAGGTTAAGCATGTCTCCTTCAAATGCGTCAGCAAATTAGAGTTAAACATTTGAAGGATACATTAACCCAATAAGGATACTATAGACCATTGATGTATGACTTCCCAATTGACTATAATAAAAGTCAATCCACCTATTGATTCAATAATCAAAAAGTCATGAGGGCCGTGTCCTTATAGTCTAGGGACACATATAGTGGCAGTCTGGGGACACTTTTGGGTGCCTTAACCTTAATGGTATCAACGCTTCCTTCAAGTTTTATAGTCCTCAACCTCAGCTCCTGATCGAGATTTACACTCGATTATGAAAAGCATAATGCACGTGTCTATTTTGCTGTCGTACAACTTGAACATCTACTTACGGTTCTATTGGACTAGAAAGAACATTCTGCATCTGCGCAATTGACTTCGCTCCGTTTGCTTCAATAAACAAACAGAAAGAAAAGCGAGGTTTCATCAATCCACATCAGCACCACACTCTGGCGGCTCACTGCACTCGCCGAAACCGAACTTCCATTGACCCATTTCTTACATTCGGCAATTGAATCCGCATTCTCCTTGTTGGGGAGCTCCGTCTCCGGCCGTTTTTCCTCGCCGAGTTGTTCTCAGGGTTCTCGTCTCAGGGGTTCAGTCACCCCGCGTACATCCGCCTTGGTATTCAAATACGTACGCCCCACAACTCCTTCATACCTCCAAGCTGTAACTATAAAAACCCACGCAACCCAAGCAATTGTCAAAACAGAAACCAACCATCGATATCCCATTCCCGATCTTCAGCTTTGAATTCCACCGTCTGCACTTCTCTCTTCACTCCCTCGCGACGCACACAGCGAACTCCACTTGCAGTTGAATCGAACTTGTGAATTGATTCTTCATTCCAGCACCACCGAGTGCCAGTCGATCGAGTCACGTACTCGACATGGGCATCATGAAGCTCCGCAGCAGCAACAACTCGTGGACGACAGTGGTCGTGGTGGTGAGCATGGCTCTTATGATGCCCATGCTGGCCATGGCCGCCGATTCCGATCCCCTGCAGGACTTCTGCGTCGCCGACCTTCACTCCGGACTCACCATCAACGGATTCCCGTGCAAGCCCGCCAACAACGTCACCGTGAACGACTTCAAGTCCGCGGTCTTGCAGAACGCCGGAGACACCAACAACTCCGACAAGGCCAAGGTGACGGGGGCCATGGTGGCGGAGTTCCCGGGATTGAACACTCTCGGGATCTCGGCTGCGCGAGTGGACTTCGCCAAGGGCGGCGTCAACACTCCGCACAGCCACCCCAGGGCAGCCGAGATTCTGATGGTGCTCCAGGGCGAGCTGTACGTGGGCTTCGTGAGCACCAACAACACTTTGTTCGCCACCGTCCTCAAGGAAGGTGAGTTGTTTGTGTTCCCCAAGGGCCTGGTGCACTTCCAGCTCAACATCGGCAACGGCAAGGCCATGGCGTTTGCAGCGTTGAGCAGCCAGAACCCAGGGAGGACAACCATGGCACCGGCGTTGTTCACTCCGGACATCAAGGACGAGGTGTTGGAGAAGGCGTTCAAGATCGACGGGAAGACGGTGGACAGTATCCAGAAGAATCTCCGAGTATAATTTTGTTTACTAAGCTAGCACTCACCCAGTTGAATGGAACAGTCTGTGGACCGAAGCTCTAGACTGGCATCATTCATATTTTGTCATTGTGGGGATAAGAGTCGACCAAGCCAGGGTCGGAACTCGGAAGACTTCACACGAGTTCCAGAGTAACTTCATTTTGTGGTTTTGGCGGGAGCTGATCGATCTACCACAGGACACAAATGTAGACATTCGTGACTTAGCCATTGTTAAGTTGTAAAACATTCAATCATTCATTCAATATATTAATTGAGAAGATTCGGAGCTAGCACCTCTGGTGTTTTCTCATGAAAAGAGTGTCGTATGAAGATACTCCGTATAAATTGTGTGGGGCAACGGTCGTGTTTATGTGTTTATGCATTGTAATTCAATTAATTCGTCCAACTTGATATACCGTAAGGTTCTCCAGATAGAGAATGGCTTGGTCAGGAGAATGTGCTCCTATCGATCCATCATATGAATCCATAATTTTTGAGCTCTGGAGATGGTAATCATTATTAGGGGTGCCTCATCACAGTGTTCAACGTGCAAGATTTCGTGCCATCTTTCCATTGTTTGAAACCTATGCCTGGCAACTCTGAGCGCCAAATTTTGATATAAAAAATGGCCAACGCTCTGCACAAACTCTCGACTTTTCGACCCTTGAGAGGATTATCAACCTTGAACAATGATGTAATGGATCTAAGTTTTCAGGAAATGTTCACACAAAGTTGGAATTGCACAAATCCAATTTCAAAATACTCGTAGTAAGATTGATACTTCAATTTAAAAATATGCCTTGAACAACAAACTCCAGTGAGGCTTTCGGTCTGAGATGCCAGAACGAGTTGTGGTCACTTCGTCAGGGTTCGAGGATGCTGGCAGCAGAAAAACTCAAATCTCATCTCAGTGGCTTGCAAGCCAGCAGCAGAAATTGAAGCTGATTATTCGCAAACTAAAAGTATTTTACAACCCTCTGAGACGTTTCCCACGTTCTCGTAGCAGTACTGTATGGACAATAAACTAGAATTACTTCAAGATTGGCTAATCGCAAATAACTATATAAATGGGGAATTTCATTAAAATGGCGGTATTCCATGTGCCTTTTTTACTGTCTGCTCTGAATTGTAAAAGTGACATCTAAGATAAGTATAGTTTCTTAAAGCTTAGACTTTTATAGATTTAAGAAATCTAGGACTATTATAAATTTAGATTGTACAATCTAAATTGTCAAAGTAACTTCTAGCAATGATGTAGATTCACACATCTAAAAAAGGTATAGATTTCAAACATCTAGGATTTTTAAACATGTTAGACCGCCCATTTTGAACTGTAAAACTTGCCAAAGTAGCGGAATTTCGCCATTTTAACATAATTGTCTACATAATTATTTCCCACCCTCCAGAGAGGCTTAATCAGAACTCATTTTTGTTGGGTGGAACTACTGGTTTACTGTGAATCCAGCCTGTCGAATTCTGCAAAAAAAATTCTTTTGTAAGATCGACCCTATCACGAAACCGACAGACAAGTGAACCATGGTCCCTTGGATCATACTGTACCTCTAGTGTCTTCAAGCGCTCCAACTTCAGCTCAGAACCATTAGGATTCTTCAAAACAACCACTACTCGATCGAGGAACATTTTTGTAGTAGACCTGCCAGATGATTGATGACTAACGTTTCCAATTTCTTCATATCAATCTTGAAGACGTCCCGGGAAAACTCTTTGACGTCGTGACCATTCACGATGTCGAGACGCCGGAGTTGAGGACAAGGACGAAGTCAGGTTACGAGTATTTTTGGCGATTTGAGCTTCATGAGATTTGTGGACCGTGAATCACGTTCGAGTGATCACAATCCTCAAACTCCACCTCCTGAAGACAATTTGACAATTTTCCAACCAAGGAGTGTCACGAACAACTCGCAATTCCAAATAGTTTGCAGTAACAAGTCTCTTCTGATTTTTCAGTTTGCCAAATAAGAGTGCTTGGCAAGCTCAAAAGTGGGGGGTTTTTTGTGTTTTTTTTTTTTTAACATACAGTCTTCAAGGGCCGCAGCTCGACTGGCATGACTCAAGCAAGGCAACTTTGGATATCCCTGTCAAGAACAAGTGAAGGAACAAACCCTTGGCTCTGTGTACCAACATGAAGAGCCCCACACACAAGCAATGTCAACACAGGGAGTTGGATCGGGAACCTCATGGATAACATTGGAAGTTGCTACCACTTGACCATCACTTGAGGTAGTTTTAGGTCATTCCAGACCAACAAGCTCAACAGTTGCAAACAATCCATCACTTCAATTTCCACCAAGTTGACTATAAACAATGCTATGGCCGTTTTTTGGCCGATGAATGATAAAGAATCTTTCTATGTGGGATAGAAGTGTAGCTATTCATCCTCCAATTTTGTGTGAAAAGGGGAGGTCTTCTATAGTAGTTTGACTTCCAATGAGATTTATTTTTGAATTTTTTAACAAATGATTCATACAATACCAAAATGGATGATTTCCACGGTCACCAATCCATCTTCTAAAAGTTAATCCTTAACCCCTAAAGTCCCATTGTCCCTACAAGGGACAAAATGGATTTCGGACAGGCTCCAATGATCTCAATTTTTATTGCAACTTTTTGAAACTTTCTCATAATATAGAAAATCTTATGAGCTTTTTGGGAATATAATTTTTATTTCAATCAATGGCCAGGAGCAAAAGTTATGCCACAATAACCTCAAAATGGGGGAGATTAGGTAGAAAAAAAAATCCACAAAAATTGAAATAAAAATCTTAATATTTTTTTCTTGTAGATTATATTTTTTTGTAAATGTTAAGCTTTGGTTCATTCCATTTGGATTAGAGATGTGAAAGTTATGGAGCTTCTTGTTTTGCGGGCAATCTTAGCAACTTCTTGAAAGAATTTTTTTTCTTTCACTTTGAATGCTAATATCTTTCAATCTATGCGGTCAAAAATCTCAAAAAATTTACCATGTAATTTGAGACAAGTGTAGAATAAGATCCTATGGTTAGATTCTAAAAAATATTCTTAAAATTTATTTTGTAGGTGAATGTAGCAGAAGTAGTAGTTTTGAGTGGTTTTGGCAAAGAATGGCCTTGGAACTTAAAGCATTAAAGAATGGATTGGTGATTGTAGAAATCATTCCTTTGGTTAACACATAAATTTTTTGTTTAAAAAATTGCAAAATATTCATTAGAAGTTAAACTAACTATAGAAGACCTACCCTTCTCACAACAAAATTCTAAAGATGAATATTTGCACTTCTATCTTTCTAGAAGGATTCTTTGTCATTAATCAAACTAGAAATGTCCTTGTTGGCATTTAACCCCTAAAGTCCCAACTCCCAAGTGTTCCTTTGGAGGGCACTTGGGAATTTGGGCAAGTTACTATGACCTCAATTTTTGGTGATTTTTTTAAACTTTACCAAAAAAAAAATCATTAGCTTCATAGGAATATAATTTTTATTTCAATTGGTACCTAGGAGCAAAAGTTATGCCATCTTAAGTATAATTTTCACTTCATTGGGCACAAAAAGAAATCCATAAAAAATTGAAATGAAATTGAATTGAATTTTTCTTATAGATCTTATTTTTATTTACATTTGAAGCTTTGATTCATTTTATTTAGATTAAAGATGTGAAAGTTACAAACAATCTTATTTTTTGAGCAATTTAAGCATCTTCTTGAAAAAATAACTTATGGGATTCATTTTTTAATGAAATTTTCATAATTTTTCAAAAAAATTGTTTGATAAGGTTAAGTTTGCTTGCAAGAACAATCTCACCATTGGGATTATGGTATTTCAATTCCATCTTAGAGCTAAGTATTAATAATTTAGTTTTTTTGTTGAGTCTTGAACCTATTACTACCTAATCATTTTTTAATGAATGAAAATCAAGTGTTTTTCTTTTTGAATTTTTTTCCCAACTCTCAACTCAAATATTCAATATAAAAAAAAATTGAACTCAAACTTGATAGTACAAAAATTTGAAATAAGGAGATTCAAAGTTTAAAAATCTAGTGATGGAATGTACCAAATTTTTTTTTTCTTCACTTTAAATGTAGATATCTTGCAATCTACACAGTTAATGTTTCTGAAATTTCTACTACCCATTCTTATACAAGTCTAGTGTAAGATTCTACTATTAGTTTTGCCAAAAAAATGAAGATTTTAAGAGTTTGCACCTTGCAATAGAAATGGCAGTTTTGAGTGATTATTGAAAGAAAAAGGCCTTGGGACTTTAGGGATTAACCCTTTACGTACTAAGAATTCATAATTTTCAATTGCATACTTTGATTGTTTATATTGTAGAACGTATAATGTAAATGAAATTTTTTATTATATTATTAGCTTGAGTGAAGAACATTGCATACATTGGTTTAAATAAATATTTATCAAAATAAATTTTAAAAATCTATATAAACTCTTCAAAATCACTTCAAAAATGTGAGGCTTAATTTGGGCTTCTTAGTCATTAAAGGGTTAAGGGTTAATTTGCCAATATCCATTAGAAGTTCCACAATGTTGTTGCAATTGAAATGAACAAAGCTTTTTGTATGCCAATTTTTGTGACTTGTGACTTTATGAGATGAAGCCATTTCAAATCAACAAAGCATTGGAAAAGGCAATCAAATTTATCTCTAATTTTTGACTTGTATATAATTAGGAATTGAACTTACTATTGTTGGAAGCACATACAAAAGTACTTTAAACAAATTGAACATAACTTCAAATTTGGATTTTGGATAACCAAATTAGATCCCATTGAAAGTAAGCTAAAAAGACAAAAAGATTTTTGCCTTGTCGGAGTTTTTAACAAAAAAATCTCCAAAAATCTTATTTCTATTGAGAATTAAGGATGATTGCAAGAAAGACTGCTACTATTTTTCATCACAATGAGAGTGACTCTCTTATCATTTGCTATAACTTTTGAAGCATGAAAATGATTAATTTGGAATTTTTTAGGAATATGGCTAACTTGATAATACTCAAATCCCTAATTTTTCAAAAAAATGCAAATTCATTTTATATTTAAATTTAAATTTAGCTACTTTGTCACACTTTGTAGTTTAGGATTTTTTAGTACTAGGGAATACCCAAAATTAATGATCTAGAAATGAAATTTATATAGTCTATTTTCACAATAGGAAGACATGTGCCTACCAAAGGAAATCTCAAAATATATTATTTTATGACCTTCATATTTATACAAATAGGGCTCCCTCACACGTGCACTTTTGAACATTGAAGATGGTTTCAACTTTCATTTTTTGGTGAAATGTAATTACTATCAAGTCTTTACAAATGGCCAAATTTTAGTTTTTTTTTGTTCATGATTTTCTAATTATTAATTGTTTGGTCTTTCTTGCAACCACCCTTGACAGTATTCAAGTTCTATAATGTGGGGATCCATTTGGAAAATATAGTAAATAGGCTCTATACTTGGTAGAAACATTGGAATGTTTTATTTACCACAGATGGAAATTTTGAGTTCATATTTGAAATTTGAGACTTCCAATTTGATATTATTATGGTTCCTAATAATTATGTAGAGGTGGTATGAATTGGACCAAGTTAGGCAATTTACAATCACGGAATCTAACACATTACAATCATCACCACAAGTTCTAGACTATATGGGCTACAAAATTGTTTTGGATGGAGGGGATCATGGCAATGGACTAAATTTTGCATATGATCAAGTCAAAGTTTGCAGCACAATTGATTGGAAGCCATGTGTGATAGCGCCAAAGTCCGACATGTTATTCAAACATGATGGCAAACAAACTACAAAGAAGAATTTGCCATAGTACAAAATAAAGGCCAAAGAGCAATATGTCAACACACAATACAAACACTGTAAAAATATGAAGTTGTATGCACCAAAGCCACCAACTTTAGTTCTAGAGCACATGAATCATTATACAACTTTAGAGGCTAAAAAAATGGGTTCAATTTGCCACTTTGTTTCAATTGCTTATTGATGGTTGTCCCATAATGTTAAAGTTTGAGTTTTGCAAAGGTCTATATAAATTGTTGTGTGTCCTTAACTTTCCATCTATTCATTGAAGGCCATATTTGTTATATTGAGGCTTTTTGCAAATTATGAGACAAAATGAAATATATTATATATTTATTTATAAATATAATAATTGAAATAAATAATAAATAATGCTCGAATATTGATTCTAAAATGAAATTCTAAAAGATAGTATTGTTACCTATTTATAAAAAAATATTAATAAAAAAATAAAGCGGTTTATCTTTGAGTTGAAGATAAAAATGAGATTGCAAAAAGTTTCAATATAACGAATATGGCCTTATTGGTACAATAGTTTTGACTAAATTATGGCCGCTTACATATACAAGCAAGTAGTTGAGGAGACCAAGCACTTGAATGATTGAATTTGCAAGGTATGCGGCTATCATTGTGGCTAATAAATGATACCTACTATGAAGTGCATAATAGAGCTCTTGACATTTTTACTTTGAAAACTTAACTTTTGTATTTTTTTTAATTTTTTGAAAAATTAGAAAATTAAAGCTTCCTAAGTCAAGATACTTTCAATTATTATTGCAAGTGATTGCAAGAAACTTTCTTCCTACTTTTTGTTTTAGCCCTCTAAAAATGGTGGTTATTTAACCATAATTTTTGTATTACTTCAAAAGTATTCAAGATTCATGACTAAGGTATATAAGACTATTCTACACTTTGTATAATTTTTTTATATTATTGAAAATACTTTATTCAATCCAAGTAGCTCTAATTCTTTACAAAAATTTGATTTTTATTCAATTTAGAGGGTTTTAGTACTTCTTTATCCCAAAAAATAAATACAAAATTGATAATTGAAGTTTGAAATCAATTATATAGAATAACCCAAATTTGTCTGAAAATAGTACAATGTCCATAGCATCTCTATTCAAAGTACAATGTCTATAGCATCCTATGTGTTAGTACAAAGTTATAAAATTTTATTTTCTTAAGAAGTAATTAATTGACGAGGATTTTCTCAAAAGTAACACAAGGCGGTCAATTTTTGTTTTATATATCAAAATTTTATTATTTTCTAAATATTCAAATATATAAGGATTTTGAAAATATTCAAAGTCATTTAAAATATTTATGTACATAATTTTCAAAGAATTTTTTAGACATTAATTTTGAAAACCAATGAGTTATTTTTTAGTATTCTATCAATTTTATACAATATGTGTTTTTTTCTAAGGACCCCCCAAAACTTATAATACCACCAATACTAATACACTATTAATTATAGAGAACAAAATTGACTATTTGTTTCTTGCAACAACCTATAAATTCTACAAAAGTCTCGATGTTGCTTTAAACTGAGTACTCAAATCTACCAAAGTATCAAAAATGTCATTTCAACAGGGTGGTTGAAATGACATTTTTCAAATCATGTCATTTCAACATGTCTTTTGTACTTTTAAAAACCTGTAATAAAGTGGTAATCTGAAATCTACCAAATTCATCAAATTTTGTGGATTGGGTCTTATCTTGAACTCAAGATTTACAAAAGTCTAGATGTTGCTTTAAACAGAGTACTCAAATCTATCAAAGTATCAAAAATGTCATTTCAACAGGGGTGGTTGAAATGACATTTTCCCTTGGCATAGTTGAAATGACATTTTTCAAATCATGTTATTTAAATTAAACCTGTCTTCTGCACTAGTGGGCTTTCTGTTGTAGTGGTCGAGAAGCACGGACGCGTCGCAGCCACGGACGAAGCAGTCGTAGTACGCCAGGCGGAGGACGCCGGGAGCCAGCGGTCCTTCAGGAACGACGCGCGCATGGATTCGAAGACGATGGTTTCGACATTGGGGCACGAGTGCTTGTACTCACAACTGCTCCATTATGGATGCTGGGATTACCGTTGCTTCTGCTCTCGGATCCCGAGTGCGCCGAGACGAGGGCGGGGGCAGCGTGTTGAACTACAGCAAACACAAAGGCTCAAGCTAACTAGCTCGCAATGTGCGGCTTTGGATAAATATATCGGAAGCAGGGTCCCAGTTTTATATTTACACGCAGTGATGGCCTGGCTAACGGTTCTCATAAAGAAACAGACCTCCACTACGAACCTGGAGTAAGTACCGCAATGTAACGGTTTGAAGTACAGAGTCGGTGTTAATCACCCACCCGTAGTAATGTGCTAATCATCATTAACTTGGCTAATCCTGGTGCTGTTAAATGTACAGAATACGGAAGAGAGAGAACGACAGAAAGAGGATGAATGTATATACAGGTTTATGAGAGTGCAAAAACTTCAACACGGCGCTCATGAGGATCATGCTGATAAGGATGTTGGCTGCCGCACACTTGATGAGCGCCTGGTTACTGTATCCGGAGGCAGCGTGATGCGACGATGCGACGACCGCGAAACGGCCATTGTCTAGCTTATACTTTGCAGCTAGAGGCGGTCGACAAAGTACGTTCTGAACGGTTATTCGATCGATATATTACCCACTGGACCGATTGATCAGGAAATCCTTTAATATTGGGTCTGGTAACTGTACGTCAGTACTTGACCTAGCAAGCCTTATGGCTGGAAACTTGTGAAGTATGTGACTTAGTTGATCTAGTATCAGCTTAATTAACTGAAGCTTAAAACGAGCTGTCGATCGAGCTGAGTGCATGAATGGAAGTAGTGATGATGAGGATGGATTACCAACCTCTCAGTCAGACTTTTGTATATGTACATATATACTTGCTGCTGCAAACGCACTCAGGCTTGAGCAGCTAGCTCGATCGATCAGTGAATCAGTGCACGCGTGCATGGCACAGGTGCACGTACTCGCTTTGCTCATCTCGCCATTCGCCATTAATTCAAGGCCGGAAGGGAATTGACAGTCTGTTAGTCTAGTAGCTAGCCAGGCCAGGAATAAATTTTTCCGGAAGTCTGCTGCACGCAGGGACTCTGAACAGAGTGGATCGATCGTCCTTTTCGATCCGGAAGGTTGCTCGTCACTTAACTGAGGATTTCATACTCGAAATTACACTTTGCGTGGGCGGCGTGGGTGGCGGGCCAGATAGATGCGAGGGATACTACTTCAACTCCAGGGTATCGAAGCTTAATGACATGATCCTCTCAAATTCGATTTCACACCGGAGGAAGCACAACAGTCTACTTAAAGTCTCAGGGTCCCCGGGGGTGTCAAAATGGACTTCGGGTAACTAAAGGTAGCCGACCCGTTTTCGATCAATTAACCAATCAGCCAACCATATCTGTTGTATGAATATGGTGAGGGGAAATTTTTCCCCCATTTAGGGAAATAGATTTCAAAAGGATTTCATAATGTTTAACATTTTTTTCCCTGAAAAGAAATTATCATGAATTTTTTTCATGAAGATTTCAATCAACCTATTCTTGTTGTGTAGGTCATTGTATTTCCAATCATAGGCTAATTACAAATTGACCATGCTTCGTTGTAGCCTATAGATGATAATTTTGGCTTCTAACGTACATCTTATGATCATTGTATGCTTTCAATGTACACCACAACTGATCAAAAATTTGGCAATCGAACTAACAAAATGGGCCTATGATCAAAAAGAAGTTGGCTACCTTAAACTCATGTAACCTCAATTCTTGATGAGGTTTTTGAAACTTTTTCGTACGTCTAAAAAACAAATTACTTATCTATGAATATAATATTTATTTCAACCAATGCCAAGGAGCAAAAGTTATAGCACAATAATTAAGCTCAAAATTGAAGAGATCAAACAACAAAAAATATCCACAAAAACTTGCAAAAAGTTATTTCAATTTTTCTTTCTTATAGAATTTTTTTGGTTTGCATGTAAAGCTTTGATACATTCCATTTGGATTAATGATGTGAAAGTCAAGGTCAGGAATTTCTTCTTTTGTGGGAAATTATAGAAAAATCTTAGAAAAATAAATTATTTATTCCTTTTCTTCCACTCAAATTTACCAATTTTCAAAAATAAAGAAATTTAGGTTAAATATTCTTGCTAGAACAATCTCAACATTGGGGTTAGTGTGTTTCAATTCCATCTAAGAAGTATTGACAATTTATTTATTTTTCAATCTTGTATCAACTTTTGCTTAACAATTTAAAAAAAAATGAAAATCAAAGTATTTTTTGAAATTTTTTCCTTTAGACTTTCAACTCAAATCTTCAATATAAAAATATTGAAATTTAAATGTTTAATGCAAACATTTTAGGTTAAGAAGATTCAAATTGAAATAAACTAGTCATGGAACATTGGAACATACTCAAAATTTGGCTCTCCACAACTTTACTCTAAGAACTATTATTTTACAAATCTTCTTGATAGAAGTTTCCAAAATTTCTTTCACAAATTTTTATAAACTTATACTAATCTAGTGTAAGATTTTATAGATAAATATGCAAAAAGAAAAAGCAATTTGCAATTCTTTTGCTCTTTACAATAGAAATGGTAGTTTGGAATGTTTCTTAATGAAAAATAGGTCTCAATATGACTTTTAGGGTTAATCCGGTTTGCACTCTATAGTAAGGTCAATGCAAAGCTTTGGAGAAAATATGAGGTTGGAGCTATAGAATTATGATTTTTCTTTAAATTTTTTCATCTCCAAATTCGATAGAGAAGGGGCATGTATATATAAGTAAGGTATCTTCACCTTTCTACAACACTATCTATTTGCCAATAGCTAGAATGGAGTTTTTCAAACTAGTTACTCATTGATCCAAATACAACAAAAGAGTTTGCTCAAATTCAACTCCACTTTTAAACGAACCAATAGAAATTATAAAGTTATTTGAAGCAACCAATGACATGGTATGTTGAAGCATTTTGTACTTCAAGTATGTCCTATTAAGTGAAGTCTTGAAATGGTTTTTAAGAATTTTGGAGAGATTCTTAATTTCTTATGTTGTCAAATTCTACTATAATTTTTTGAAGCTTCTTTTGGAGGTAGGAAAATATACTTGTTTTATGGGAATATGCCACATTTAACTACTTTTGAACAATTAAGTGAATTTTGAACAAAATATTTGGAAATCTCCAAATGATAACATCTAGAGATCTCCGGATGTTTATATAGATTTTTGGATGTTTTGTATTGATTTCTTGATGTTTTGATTAGATATCCTAATGTTTTGCATTATCTCCAAATTATCATTTTTTTCTATTATTAATTCTAAACCCTTCAAAAGTTTAGAAGTAGTTAAATGCAACATGAATATGATTTTCATTTCAATTGTCACCTACAAGAAATAATTATGCCCTCCTCAGCTTGAAATGCTTAACAATGGGCAACAAAAAAATTCAAAAATTCAAAATTAATTTTTTCCTTATAGATTATAGTCATGCCTGCAGGAAAGGTTTTTAATCCTTTGATTCATTCAATTTTGAGTATTCATGTGAAAGTTATAAATAGTCTTGTTTTGTGGACTATCAACCAAGGCATTTTCCTAAAAAATAACAAATAGGATTTGTTTGTAAGCTCAATTTTCAGAATTTTTTCAAACAAAAACTAAGGTCCATGAGGTGAAGATTATTTGCTACAACAATCTCACTATTTAAGATTTAACATGTTTCAATTCTAATTTGAAACATGTTATTGCAAAATGGGAGCATATAGAGTGAAGAATTTTGAAGTTCAAATGTGGTATGATACCCACCTACCTTTCTTAGTTTCATACAACTTGGTTGAGTGGTTTGTTTTGAAAACTAAATCAAATGCTATTTAGTGTGGTAACAACCAAGCATAAAGATGTGATATTAGGATCCATAAGGTAACCACACCTAAAATCCCATAAATAAGCTATTTAGCATGGTTTCCAATATAATATTGAAAAATGTTTCATGGGGTCTTGTGGGTAGTTAAAAAGGGATTAATTCTAGATTCTCTTTAAATGCATTTTTTGAACACCATATGAATAATCTACAAATTTTCAAATTATTGAGAATAGGTTTTTCTAAAATCAATCATAGACTCTTATAAATAGTTTGCTCTTCAAAATTCCAATCATCTAATGAACGTTAATTTTGCTGAATTGGCATATCCCAATATACCATGACTTTGGTACTTTTAGATTGTAGAATGTAAAATGTAAATTCACAGTTGGCCTAGTTTTTAGATTATGTATAAATGTGTTTCATAATATCTAGCAAAAGATCATGCCAATTTAATGAAGCTCATAATAGTAACTAGTTCACACTACAAACTTCCTTAAGTATGATTTTTATAATATTATGCTTATTATTGTTATATTTAATGAAATTATACAATTGGTATATAAATAATTATTTTAATCTAAATTATATTATTTTATAATTATTAATTTTTCATAATTGTATACTACAAGTGGCTACAACACCTTTTAGGTTTGATAATATTAGTCATAGTGATAATTTGTAATTGGTGTTTATAGTGCACACATATATCACCGAACATATGACATATCTAAATTATCCTTGTAAAAAATGGTTTTGTATATAGAGCCCTAATTTATATTTAGTACATGAAAATGCTACCAACTTATTTCTAATCTAAAATTTGCTTGTACCATCTTTTGACTTTCATACAAATACTCATATTATTTTTGAAATGCCATAGATGCAATAAACTCATGGCATTTGGATGACTTCATATGTATAATAGTAAATAACAAACTATAATTTTTAATTTATTTAATTAGGTCAAAAAGATGTTTTTTAATATATTTGCAATGGATGGTGGTTAGATTTCCTTCATTGAGATATTATTAATTTTATTTCTATGCAAAGAAAAAATTCCTTATTCAGAAATCACAAAAGATACTATTCTAGTGTATTTTAGCAACTTCTAGCTCATTGAAAGTTCTCAATTAACTTCTAGTTCACTTGTATTCTTCAAAGCTAGAAGTAATTGGGTATCACAATTTTGGCTCTCTAAACTACATCATGTATAATAACAAAAAAACTTGGGTGGATCACTTTATATATATTTGGCACCCCACGTGCAGCAAGGAGGTATTTTTTAGGGGGCTATTTACCTCCTAAGCCAAAATTAAAGGGTCCCTATAATTATATAATTTAGAAAATTGACCTATATTATGGCCCCTATAATTACTTATACAATCTATATTAGTTTTTTTTTTGTAGTCTATATTCTTTATAAAAAAAGGGATAATGGAAAAGCAAGGTAAAAGCTAAGGGTGAGAATTCTTATATACACTTTGGATATACTAGAAGCGTGAAAGGAAAAGATTAAGGAGCATAAGCAAAACATGTAAAATATAACACATAGAATATATGCCACATTTAACTACTTTTGGACTTTTGAAAGTCCAAAATTAAAATTGGTCTCCTGAAGAAAAAAAATTGATCATCCGAAGATAATGCAAAACATTGAGAGATCAATGCAAAACATCAAGGAGATTAGTAAGAAACATTGGGAGATCTACAACAAACATCGAGAGATCTCCCAATGTTATTATGCACTGATCTCTGAACGTTTTGTTCAGAATTCAATGAATAGTCCAAAAGTAGTTAAATGTGACAAATATAGTAATAGCCTCTATATATAAACATTCTACATGAGTCAATACAAAACTCTACAAAAAGAAACAAAGGGAACCCAACACATGGTCTAATCACAATTGAGTACGTAAAAACAAGAAATGAACTACAATGAAAATGTCTTGAATTTTTTGAAAGAACACAATGAATGTCACAAAGTGAATGCATATCAAAATGTAAATGTGTTTAGAAATCAGAATGTCTAACCTTTATTGAATGATCACCGTACTGCATGTTATAGTGTATATACCAATTCTTGATGTGGTTTGTGTTGGACAAGATCTTCCATCTGAAATTATTGAAAAGATTTTGAATGCTAGTCTTGTTGTGCTTCCCACTGTCTCTCCTATCACCTTTCAATACTTAACACAAAAATCTTTACTATTTCATTTCTAGTGAAATCTATAGTCCTCAACAACCACCGGTTGTCTGTTTGTGATAAGTAGTTCAATTCCCTTATCATCTTCTTTAATTGTTCAAGGTAGCATTCCCACACCTCTCTGAAAAGCGCCGGGGGGTGCACTTAGTTCTACTACAACAGACCATGTGCAAACAAGTGTTTTTTAATAAACTATAATTTTAACTTCAAATTTTGAGCATTGTTTACTAATGACTATAGGATTCTACTCCCAAAATTTCAAACTCAAATAAAATATGGAATGATTTCTAAAAGAGGTTAAAAATGCACTAAAATGGCATGTTTTTTTAATTCAAATATTTTTAGAGAACACATTTAGATGACCATTGCATCAATATTCAACTCAAAATGAACTTTCAATAGAGAGTTATTTTTAGGAATTTTTTGTTCATTTTTTTCTTATATAATATAGGGGTGTGAAAGTTATTTTTCATTTTTACAGTGTATCTTTTTACTTCAAAAATTTGTAATTAATTATTATTAACAAATAAAAATATCAATAATTCAAAACATAAACTTTCAAAGTAAGAAAATCTATTAATATTTTTTCATTTAATTTTATTTAAAATTCAAAAAGTATATAGGGGGTCCAAAGTTTTGTTTACACGCTAACATCAAAAAAAGGAGGAGTGCACCCCCCAAGCTGGAAAGCAATGTAGAATGAAGTTGATATTCTATTGAATCAATGATTCTTGATGTCCCAATGACTCTAAAATTGGCAATAGGATCCACAATAGGTTTGTCACTTTTTTTTGTCAATGAGGAAGAAAATCCCATCTTGAACTTTTGTTGGAATTTGTGCAAAATCCTTGTTCACTTGCCATTGTTTTGGATGTCGTTTAGTAGCTCCTTTGTCCTTAGATCGCACTAGCAAAACATACACATCTGCGACCACATTGTTCAAGGCTTCCATTTTTTGCTTTATTCGACATCACTCTTCATTATCCCAAAACTCAAAGTTAATAGCCACTCCAACATTGCTTTCTCCTATAGGCAAACCTTAAGGGAAGCCTATGTTTCATCTTCAAGCAACTTGACCTTGCTGTAAAATTCCGAAATAGAGAAATCAGCCTCCATTATAAATATCTTAACTTGTGTGGCCGTGGTGTGATATCCTAAACTCTATTACAACGCACCATCAATTTGTAATCGAAAACAGAGCTTGAACTAAAAGATGAAGTACCCCAAACCCTAATGAAGCAAAGAAACAAGGAGACAAGTTGACTTGTCTTCAATCAAAGTCATCCTACCCTAAACCAGATCTATTCAACAAAAAAAAGAGTTCACTATACTTGCGACCCCTACCACTTAGCACAACAACAAACAAATCAAGCATTTGTGCAAATAATTTCTCTTATGGAGCAAACCCTAAACCCTAAGGTATTTAGACAAACGCCGCCCATTAGACAAACTTGTCTTGCAACGCCGCCCATCAGCGAACCTCCAAAAATAGGAACCAACATTAGGAAGCCAGAGCACGTGAGCAACAGTCAAATTTATGAACCTTAAATCCTAAAAATTTGAAACTAATCTCCTTCATTCATCTACACTCACAAAAGTCTAGATCTTGAACTAGGCTTCATCTAATTAGACCCTAGATTGATAGTCTATCAGCTATTCAGAATCCAAATAATCGACTGTCTGTTAGCTGTCCAGGTAGCAATTCTAACACATCATCATTCCAAACAAGTATTGTAGATAGAAGTAGGTACCATCTATTCCATAAATAACTCGTTGTAGTAAAAGAGTTTTTTAGGATCCAATATGAAAGCCCCTTAATTAGATGTAAAAATAGTAAATGGTGTGGATTTGTAAATTCTCTATATTATTTATAAGGGGTTTGTGACTTACAATATTCTCTAATTTAGTTGTAATTCTTTCATAAATTTTAGGTGAAATGAATAAAATCCTATCTATTTTTTGCCGCATGTAGTTTTGAAAACGCACTAAGTGATCCACCTAGGCAAATAAAACAAAACTCCTAACCCTAATTCTAAGTTGCCAATACTACTTGACAATTTTTTATATTTCTTTGAGCAAATGAAAAGAAGATTTCATTGCAAAAAGAAAAAATCAACAAAGTCCAAAGTAGGAGTATTGTAAAATTTGATGTATGCAATAAATGTATTATAATAATTGTGAGTCTCTTATGCCAAAACTAGACTCAAATAACCAAATGATGCTTGTCACTTGTTCAATTTGCATGCCTTGTAAGCTACAAGTCTTTTTCCCTCATGTAAAGTAAAGTAGCCTATGACAAGCAAAAAGCCCATGAAAGACACCGTCCTAGGAAATGATCCATTACACTCTTGCATCAATCCAAGCTAGATTATTTCAATTATTAATGAGATATAGACTACATTAGATTGAATTAGTAGCTACAATTAATACCTTGGATGATCATGGTGATGGAGTGATTGTTCAAAAGGAACTTCCACCTTTTTAATATTAATTCATCACAAGTAGTGACTTTTTTAAGCCTTCACTGTTCACATTATGGCCATAAGTTAGGAAATATCCTCATTCCTTCATGTGAATAAGATGACCATGATGAATATACTTTTTCTAGGTTTTGGAGTGGTCTAAAGATTCTTTTTGTCCAATTGGGTAGCACACTTCAAAAATTCACAACAAATTCATACTTTGTCAAAAAATAAATAAAAATTCAATTGTTCTCTCTATTATGCACATTTGTCTTTATGTGAATTTTTTATTAAAAGAAATTAGCAATCCCAACATGGCAAATCAGTCATTCTTAAGGGGAGGTCACTTTCACTACATTTGAGAGATCCACGTGCGGCGAAGTGATTTTTGACCCCCTATTTACTTTGGAATATATTATAATTTCAACCTATAATTTTGAACTTTGATTAATAATGACTATAGATTTCTATTGCCAAAAATTCCCAACTCAAATGACATTTAAAATGACTATTATAATAGGTTGAAAAATGAACTGAAATGGCATGTTTTTCAACTCAAACATTTATAGAGAATGCATTTGGATGACCATTGCATCAATATTCATGAAAAACAAACTTTCAATAGAGAGTTATTTTTAGGACTTTTTTGTTCATTTTTTAGACAATTTTTTATGAAGGAAGTAAGGCGTCCAAAGTTATTTTTAGCTTTACAGTGTATCCTTTTTCTTCAAAAATTTGTAACTAATTATTATCATTTTAAACTAATATCAATAATTCAAAATACAACCTTTCAAAGTAGGAAAACCTATTCATATTTTCTTTATTTTCTTTAAATAAAATTTTATGAAGGAAGTAAGGGGTCCAAAATCTTCGCCGCATATGGGTTGTGAAAATGTATAGAGTGATCCCTCGTGGTCATTCTGCATATCACAAGTTGGGTTCTTTTATAATGGAGATATCCAAAACTGTCAATATAAGAAATTCAGCATAGTTGGAGGCACTTTTTTCTCAAAATGATATTTTTGTAGTATTAGCAAGTGAAAATCGTGAATATTAAATTTTTAAAATGAGATTTTTTGGAAGTGGTGTACAATTTCTATGAATTTTCAAAGTGTTGGCTCATTAGACCACTAAAATTGGCACATAGGTGGACCCTAAATCAAAATTTGCCAATATTAGAAGTCAGAGAATGAAGGTTAAGCATGTCTCCTTCAAATGCGTCAGCAAATTAGAGTTAAACATTTGAAGGATACATTAACCCAATAAGGATACTATAGACCATTGATGTATGACTTCCCAATTGACTATAATAAAAGTCAATCCACCTATTGATTCAATAATCAAAAAGTCATGAGGGCCGTGTCCTTATAGTCTAGGGACACATATAGTGGCAGTCTGGGGACACTTTTGGGTGCCTTAACCTTAATGGTATCAACGCTTCCTTCAAGTTTTATAGTCCTCAACCTCAGCTCCTGATCGAGATTTACACTCGATTATGAAAAGCATAATGCACGTGTCTATTTTGCTGTCGTACAACTTGAACATCTACTTACGGTTCTATTGGACTAGAAAGAACATTCTGCATCTGCGCAATTGACTTCGCTCCGTTTGCTTCAATAAACAAACAGAAAGAAAAGCGAGGTTTCATCAATCCACATCAGCACCACACTCTGGCGGCTCACTGCACTCGCCGAAACCGAACTTCCATTGACCCATTTCTTACATTCGGCAATTGAATCCGCATTCTCCTTGTTGGGGAGCTCCGTCTCCGGCCGTTTTTCCTCGCCGAGTTGTTCTCAGGGTTCTCGTCTCAGGGGTTCAGTCACCCCGCGTACATCCGCCTTGGTATTCAAATACGTACGCCCCACAACTCCTTCATACCTCCAAGCTGTAACTATAAAAACCCACGCAACCCAAGCAATTGTCAAAACAGAAACCAACCATCGATATCCCATTCCCGATCTTCAGCTTTGAATTCCACCGTCTGCACTTCTCTCTTCACTCCCTCGCGACGCACACAGCGAACTCCACTTGCAGTTGAATCGAACTTGTGAATTGATTCTTCATTCCAGCACCACCGAGTGCCAGTCGATCGAGTCACGTACTCGACATGGGCATCATGAAGCTCCGCAGCAGCAACAACTCGTGGACGACAGTGGTCGTGGTGGTGAGCATGGCTCTTATGATGCCCATGCTGGCCATGGCCGCCGATTCCGATCCCCTGCAGGACTTCTGCGTCGCCGACCTTCACTCCGGACTCACCATCAACGGATTCCCGTGCAAGCCCGCCAACAACGTCACCGTGAACGACTTCAAGTCCGCGGTCTTGCAGAACGCCGGAGACACCAACAACTCCGACAAGGCCAAGGTGACGGGGGCCATGGTGGCGGAGTTCCCGGGATTGAACACTCTCGGGATCTCGGCTGCGCGAGTGGACTTCGCCAAGGGCGGCGTCAACACTCCACACAGCCACCCCAGGGCAGCCGAGATTCTGATGGTGCTCCAGGGCGAGCTGTACGTGGGCTTCGTGAGCACCAACAACACTTTGTTCGCCACCGTCCTCAAGGAAGGTGAGTTGTTTGTGTTCCCCAAGGGCCTGGTGCACTTCCAGCTCAACATCGGCAACGGCAAGGCCATGGCGTTTGCAGCGTTGAGCAGCCAGAACCCAGGGAGGACAACCATGGCACCGGCGTTGTTCACTCCGGACATCAAGGACGAGGTGTTGGAGAAGGCGTTCAAGATCGACGGGAAGACGGTGGACAGTATCCAGAAGAACCTCCGAGTATAATTTTGTTTACTACGCTAGTGCTCACCCAGTTGAATTGAACAGTCTGTGGACCGAAGCTCTAGACTGGCATCATTCATATTTTGTCATTGTGGGGACAAGAGTCGACCAAGCCAGGGTCGGAACTCGGAAGACTTCACACGAGTTCCAGAGGAGCTTCATTATGTGGTTTTGGTTGGAGCTGATCGATCTACCACAGGACACAAATGTAGACATTCGTGACTTAGCCATTGTTAAGTTGTAAAACATTCAATCATTTATTCAATATAGTAATTGAGAATGATTCGGAGCTAGCACCTCTGGTGTTTTCTCATGAAAAGAGTGCCGTATGAAGATACTCCGTATAAATTGTGTGGGGCAACGGTCGTGTTTATGCGTTTATGCATTGTAATTCAATTAATTCGTCCAACTTGATATACCGTAAGGTTCTCCAGATAGAGAATGGCTTGGTCAGGAGAATGTGCTCCTATCGATCCATCATATGAATCCATAATTTTTGAGCTCTGGAGATGGTAATCATTATTAGGGGTGCCTCATCACAGTGTTCAACGTGCAAGATTTCGTGCCATCTTTCCATTGTTTGAAACCTATGCCTGGCAACTCTGAGCGCCAAATTTTGATATAAAAAATGGCCAACGCTCTGCACAAACTCTCGACTTTTCGACCCTTGAGAGGATTATCAACCTTGAACAATGATGTAATGGATCTAAGTTTTCAGGAAATGTTCACACAAAGTTGGAATTGCACAAATCCAATTTCAAAATACTCGTAGTAAGATTGATACTTCAATTTAAAAATATGCCTTGAACAACAAACTCCAGTGAGGCTTTCGGTCTGAGATGCCAGAACGAGTTGTGGTCACTTCGTCAGGGTTCGAGGATGCTGGCAGCAGAAAATCTCAAATCTCATCTCAGTGGCTTGCAAGCCAGCAGCAGAAATTGAAGCTGATTATTCGCAAACTAAAAGTATTTTACAACCCTCTGAGACGTTTCCCACGTTCTCGTAGCAGTACTGTATGGACAATAAACTAGAATTACTTCAAGATTGGCTGATCGCAAATAACTATATAATTGTTTCCCACCCTCCAGAGAGGCTTAACCAGAACTCATTTTTGTTGAGTGGAACTACTGGTTGGCTGTGAATCCAGCCTGTCAAATTCTTCAAAAAAATTTCTTTTGTGAGATCGACCCTATCACGAAACCGACAGACAAGTGAACCATGGTCCCTTGGATCATACTGTACCTCTAGTGTCTTCAAGCGCTCCAACTTCAGCTCAGAACCATTAGGATTCTTCAAAACAACCACTACCCGATCGATTGTTGTAGTGGACCTCCGAGATGATTGATGACTAACTTTTCCAATTCTTCATATCAATTTTGAAGACGTCCCGGGAAAACTCTTTGACGTCGTGACTATTCTCGATGTCGAGACGCCGGAGTTGAGGCCAAGGACGAAGACAGGTTACGAGTATTTTTTGGCGATTTGAGCTTGATGAGATTTGTGGACCGTGAATCACGTTCGAGTGATCACAATCCTCAAAAGAGAGAGACTCCACCTCCTGAAGACAATTATCTAACCAAGGAGTGTCACGAACAACTCGCAATTCCAAATAGTTTGCAATAACAAGTCTCTTCGGGATTTTTCAGTTTGCCAAATAAGAGTGCTTGGCAAGCTCAAAAGTGTGTGGGGGGGGGGTTCTTTTTTTTATGAAACATACGGCCTTCGAGGGCTGCAGCTTGCTCACTTTTGTGTGAAAAGGGGAGGTCTTCTACAGTAGTTTGACTTCCGATGAGATTTATTTTTGAATTTTTTAAAAAATGATTCATACAATACCAATGAAAATGAAAATGGATAATTTCTCTAAAAGTTAATCCTTAAAGAATGAACTACTAATTGTAGAAATCATTCCTTTGGTTATCACATGAATTTTTTGTTTAATTCCTAAATGCAAAAATTGTGTTTTTTGGCATTATAGGAATTTTGGACAATTCATTACGAATGGAGTTTTCTTTTTTTTTCATTGAAATTTTCACAAAACATGTACCCAAGGAGTATCTTTAAAATCCAACATTTTCAGACCTTTTGACTACAAGATTAAATCATTGTTTCATGATATGTCATTTTCAATGCTTGGCGGGTAGCTTGGGCCGCCCAAAAAACTTTTTTTAAAATCACTTTTTCCAAAAATTTCTTTTTGAAACTGGTTCTACACATTTATATACACATGGAAAGCTTTGAATCATTCCATTTTGATAAGTGAGATAAAAGTTATGAAGATTTTTAGGTTGTAAGTAAGTATGGTTTTTAAAGACTCTATACCTACTCACAAACTAAAAATCTTCATAACTTTCATCTCCCTTATTGAAATGGAATGATTCAAAGCTTTCCATGTGTATATAAATGTGTAGAACCAGTTTCAATAACAAATTTTTGAAAAAAATGATTTTAAAAAAAGTTTTTTGGGCTGCCCAAGCTACCCACCAAGCATTGAAAATGACATATCATGCAATAATGTTTTAACCGTGTAGTCAAAAGGTATGAAAATGTTGGATTTTAAAGATACTCTTCTATAACAAAAAAATTGAATTGGAATGATTCAAAGCTTATAGATCTCTTATAAATCTTAAGAATCTCTTATAGATCTTATTTTTATTTACATCTAAAGCTTTGATTCATTTATTTGGATTAGTGATGTGAAAGTTACAAACAATCTTATTTTGGGGCAATTTAAGCATCTTATAGGATTCATTTTTTAATGAAATTTTCATAATTTTTCAAAAAAATTGTTTGATAAGGTTAAGTTTTCTTGCAAAAAGAATCTCACCATTGGGATTATGGTATTTCAATTCCATCTTAGAGCTAAGTATTAATAATTTAGTTTTTGTTGAATCTTGAATCTATTACTACTTAATAATTTTTTAATGAATGAAAATCAAGTGTTTTTCTTTTTGATTCTTTCCCCCAAGCTCTCAACTCAAATCTTCAATATAAAAAAAAATTTAACTCAAACTTGATAGTACAAAAATTTGAAATAAGGAGATTTAAAGTCTAAAAATCTAGTCACGGAATGTACCAAAAAATTTGTTTTGTTCACTTTAAATGTAGATATCTTGCAATCTACACAATTAATCTTTCTAAAATTTCTACTACCCATTCTTATACAAGTCTAGTGTAAGATTCTACTATTAGTTTTGCCAAAAAAATGAAAATTTTAAGAGTTTGCACCTTGCAATAGAAATGGCAGTTTTGAGTGATTTTTGAAAGAAAAAGGCCTTGGGACTTTAGGGGTTAAGGGTTAATTTGCCAATATCCACTAGAAGTTCCACAATGTTGTTGCAATTGAAATGAACAAAGCTTTTTGTATGCCAATTTTTGTGACTTGTGACTTTATGAGATGAAGCCATTTCAAATCAACAAAGCATTGGAAAAGGCAATCAAATTTATCTCTAATTTTTGACTTGTATATAATTAGGAATTGAAATTACTATTGTTGGAAGCACATACAAAAGTACTTTAAACAAATTGAACATAATTCAAATTTGGATTTTGGATAACCAAATTAGATCCCATTGAAAGTAAGCTAAAAAGACAAAAAGACTTTTGCCTCGTTGGAGTTTTTAACAAAAAAATCTCCAAAAATATTATTTCTATTGAGAATTAAGGATGATTGCAAGAAAGACTAGTACTATTTTTCATCACAATGAGAGTGACTCTCTTATCATTTGCTATAACTTTTGAAGCATGAAAATGATTAATTTGGGATTTTTAATGGATATGGCTAAGTTGATAATATTCAAATCCCTAATTTTTCAAAAAAATATGGGGAATTTCGTTAAAATGGCGATTATTCTGTGATTTTGGCATTCTTACAGTTCAGACTGGCCGGTCTGAACTCTACTAGCGTCCAAGATTTTGAAATCTATACCATTATTAGATATCTGAAATCTAAGAAATATGTAAATTTTTTTAATCGATTGGTCTGAAATCTATATCTTTCCTAGATTTAATACATCTAATAGTGGTATAGAGTTTAAAAATATAGGACACTAATAGATTTCAGACCGCCCAGTCTAAACTGCAGGAATGGCACACTGTAAAAATGGCACATGAATATCGCCATTTTAATGAAATTCCCCATAAATGAAAAAATTATTTTATGATTTTCTAATTATTAATCGTTTGGTCTTTCTTGCAACCACCCTTGACAATATTCAAGTTCTATAATGTGGGGATCCATTTGGAAAATACAGTAAATAGGCTCTAGACTTGGTAGAAACATTGGAATGTTTTATTTACCACAGATGGAAATTTTGAGTTCATATTTGAAATTTGAGACTTCCAATTTGATATTATTGTGGTTCCTACTAATAATTATGTAGAGGTGGTATGAATTGGACCAAGTTAGGCAGTTTACGATCACGGAATCTAACACATTACAATCATCACCACAAGTTCTAGACTATGTGGGCTACAAAATTGTTTTGGATGGAGGGGATCATGGCAATGGACAAAATTTTGCATATGATCAAGTACAAAGTTTGCAGCACAATTGATTGGATGCCATGTGTGATAGCACCAAAGTCCGACATGTTATTCAAACATGATGGCAAACAAACTACAAAGAAGAATTTGCCATAGTACAAAGTAAAGGCCAAAGAGCAATATGTCAACACACAATACAAACACTGTAAAAATATGAAGTTGTATGCACCAAAGCCACCAACTTTAGTTCTAGAGCACATGAATCATTATACAACTTTAGAGGCTAAAAAAATGGGTTCAATTTGCCACTTTGTTTCAATTGCTTGTTGATGGTTGTCCCATAATGCTAAAGTTTGAGTTTTGCAAAGGTCTATATAAATTGCTTAGTGTCCTTGACTTTCCATCTATTTATTGGTGCAATAGTTTTGACTAGATTATGGTTGCTTATATATACAAGCAAGTAGTTGAGGAGACCAAGCACTTGAGTGAATTTGTAAGGTATGTGGCTATCATTGTGGATGAAGTAATTGCTATTGATATCAATAGTTTTCTCTCAATATATGCATATGTAGTGCAGAATTGGGTCTACATTCCACTATTGGTGTCCCTATAGTGGATAGAGTGCACTCCAAATGCAAAAATCTCACGGACTTAATTGTGGGTGTAATCACTAGTGGGCGGAGCCTAGATTCAAAGGTTGTTGCAAAGAAACTAATTAGTTTTGGGGCGGATGGTGCCTCCACATAACAAGGGACATGTTTAGGTGTCATTCAACAAATGAAGGACAAACATACCCCTTTCCTCATTAGGGTGTATTGCATTACCAACCGCTACAACCTAGCCTTCAAGGCATTGTCAAGTCTTGGTATTTTTGGGAACATTGAAATACTTCTTTTTGTGATTTACAACTACTTCTGTAAAAGTTCCAAAAGGTTCTTTGAGTTCAAGCAATTGGTTGATCTCACTGAAATCAAAGGATTGAAGAAGCTACGTAATGTACAGACCCGTTGGGTCAATCTCATTAAGACACTCTAACACTTTCTCTCTAAGTATTGCACATTGATTTAGATGATGACCACCAAGTTGAACAAGACACTACAACAATGGCAGTGTTTTATGACTGCAGAATTATGACTGAGGATGACTGGCGACTGCTTGCAGTCATATTCTTGAAGGCCAACACTTTGGGGAGAAATATGACTGCAAAATATGACTGTCAGTCATTTTTACGCCTTGTACGTCACAAGCGTATACTATACGGCCATTAGGAATACCAAAGTACTTTATAGGGAACGTAGGGAACATGTTTGGAAACGTTGGGAACATGTTTGGGAACATTGAGTCATATTATCACTAATATTTTCATATAATAGTGATTTTTTTTTGTTTTGGGCAATTCAAGAAAAATTTGGGCAATTCCCAAAAAATATAGAGAAGTCATTGTTTAAAATTTTGAAATCCTAGTCACCTACTTTTTTGGATTTTGAATCCTAGTCACCACTTTTTTAGGGTTTTGAGACCCTAGCCGTCATTTTTTTAGGGTTTTGAAACCCTAGCCGCCACTTTTTAGGGTTCTGGAACCCTAACTGTCACTTCTTGTGGCTCTTCTTTCTTACTTTTTATTGTCTCTTAGCTCTCACTTGTTTTTGCTTTTTGTTGCATCTTAACTCTTGTTTCTTGTTGCTCTTTAGTTCATGCTTCTTGTTTCTTATTGTTGCATCTAAATTCTTTCTTTCTCTTGCATTTGAACTCTTTCTTCTTCCTAGTTCTCTTATTTTTGTTTCCTCTTGTTTTATAGTTCTTGCTTCTTTTTTGTTCTTGTTGTATCTATACTCTCATTTCTTGTTGTTTCTTGTTATGTCTTAATTGGTGCTTCTTGTTTTTTCTTGTGTCTTAGTTGTTGGTTTTTCTTTTGTCTTAGTTGTTGCTTTTTCTTTGTTCTTATGTCTTAATTGTTGCCTCATATTGTGTCTTAATTGTTGTTTCTTGTTTTATGTTGCTTCTTGTTTCTTGTTGTGTCTTAGTTGTTGCTTAGTTATTGTTTTTTATTCCTTGTTGCATCTTAACTTTTGATTCTTGTTAACTCTTAATACTTATCTTCTTTTTCTTGTTTCTTCCATCATTAATCTTATTCTTTTTATCCTAAACTTGAGCTAAATATTTTGTGTTTTTGTAAGTCTTTGAAGGTTAAGCTTTGTTGTTCAATCACTAAAAACTAACCTCTCATTTCTTTAATTGTATATACAGGCATCAAAAGTTGAAACAAAGACATTGGAAGCTATTTGCAACTTCATGAAGCCAAAAATATGACTCACAGAAGTCATATTCCATAAAATATGACTGATAAAAGTCGTATTCTACATCACTGCAAAATATGACTCATCTCAGTTATATTTCATAAAATATGACTGCCAAGAGTCGTATTCTACATCACTACAAAATATGACTCACTTCAGTCATATTCCACGTCATCCAAAAATATGACTGACCGCAGTCATATTCCACGTCATCCAAAAATATGATTGACTGCAATCATATTCCACGTCATCCAAAAATATGACTGACCATAGTCATATTCCACGTAGGATTTTTTTGTTTGCTTGGGCAACTCAAGAAAAAGTCAAGACTCCCCTAGGAAAGTCAAAGTATACGCCATGTTGGCATACTATGGCTAAAAATGGGTATTTATACCCCTCGGAAAATATGACTGCCAATATGACTGATGTCTGAAGCGACTGCTTCTAAACGACTGGAGTCAGTCATATTCCAAGTCATCTACAGTGATTTCTGCGTGAGTCGTATTTTTTGATTTTACGACTCACTGCAATCATATTTTGCAATCATAAAACACTGCTTTTATTGTAGTGAGAACAATAAGGTTGAAGTTTATTCTAGAATAATTCAATCTTTTTCTTCTAGCAATACACTAGCTATGACATGTAGAACTTCCAAAGTTCAATTCAGTTTACTTGCTCTTGCTTAGATGGTACCTGATATTGTGGTTGGCTGTGCTTGTATGCAAGTATGGGGAATTTCATTAAAATGGCGATATTCCATGTGCCATTTTCACAATGTGTCATTCCCACAGTTCAAACCGGGCGGTCTGATATCTATTAGTGTCCTAGATTTGTGAACTCTATACCACTATTAGATGTATTAAATCTACGAAAGATGTAGATTTCAGACCAATTGGTTTTTAAAATTTACATATTTCTTAGATTTCATATATCTAATAATGGTATAGATTTCAAAAATCTAGGATGCTAGTAGAGTTCAGACCGCCCCGTCTGAACTATGAGAATGCCAAAGTCACAGAATAATCACCATTTTAATGAAATTCTCTATAAGTATGCTTATAGCTCCTTCTTGACCCTTATACAATACTTGGAATGTGTGCACTTGTGTTTCTCCTAGAGGCAATTGACACGCTAGTGAATTTTGTACAAAAATGTGACGATCATATCTGTGACTTTATCGCTACAATCAAGGTATACCAAGCCTCTCTATATCAAATTTATGACAACAAAGGGACCTTGTTTAGCACTAACAAGTTATAGAGCTTTAACAATCTATTGGATTGTAGTCACAAACAAATCCATATCAAATGGATTACCAATTTGAATGATGACTTTGCAATGTTAACCTTCATCTGCCACAAGAAGCAAATACATATAAAACATTGGAGAGGGCCAGTGGACCGTGATGTATAAAGAAATTTGCTTGCCAAAGTCAAGGCGAATGTAACAATAAGTCCGATTTTGTTCAAATTCCTATAATTTTAGTTTCCTTGTTCGTGCTTACTTCTTACTTGTATTTCTAAAAGTAATCCCATGGTTTGCTCCATCGCTTGCTTTGTCAGTTGAACATTTGTTTTATTATTTCAGTTATCAACAATCATCTACACCATCTATATTAACTAGCCATTGTTGTTTCTACAGGTGCCACTAAAATGCTCATAGCAGAGTTGGATGCCTAATTCCCAGATCACAATGTCATGAATGCATTTGGCATTTTCTATCCTTAGTATTGGTGCCAATTGAATGTTGAGGATGCATTTGACAATCACTTGAAGACTCTCATGGACATATACAGCTATGGAAAAATCTTAGGTGAGGGTAACAAAAAGCTTCTGGTCCCTCCTCTTATTGATCATAAAACTTTGATTTCCCAACATACTCTTCAAAATATGCATGAAGTCTAACTCATGTGTAGCAATGTTCTCACCATATGATGTAAATCTCTTGACAAAAGTGTGGTATATGTTGGATAGCAACAATAGCTTGACACAAAACTTTGGTGAGTTCTTGAAGCTTGATGAGATGGCCTTAATTCATTTTTTGGGGTCCATGGAAGACGAGAGGTTGTTTTCCAGCATTAGATTCCTAAAATCAATGTTGCACAACAATCTAGAAGAGCACATTTAAGTGGTGGTGATTAGAATGTTCTTTCAATGCATATTCATCCTTGAGAGCTTCCTGTATCAAAAAGTGTTTAATAAGTGGTTTGTTTTTGGAGGGTGGGACAAATATTTGGTAGGTGTGTAGGTAGGTGTGTAGGTAGGTGTGTCATGGTTGCAACTGTTATTGTATAGACAAAATTGATTTTGTCTTATAGATAGTTTGGTGCAGATAGGTGGCAACATCAACTTGGTAGGTAGTTTATTCTTGTAGGATATTAAGCTTGGTAAGATGTAGCTTTACTCCACCCTTATTACGTCTTCCCAGTGTTGTAACTTACATTCACAGCATTTTGGAAACTATTGTTTACATCATAGTTCAAGTGCCTTATGTGCACGTCCATACTAATGTGCAGATCCACTTTTAGTGGATGTGGTTTGTAATGTCATGTGCTTGGTCAATGCTTTTGCTTTTGGCTTGTGTAATTGTGTGTTGCATATGCAAGGTCATCCCATTTCTATGTTCCATGATTTTCTTGCCCATGTTTGGCCTATGGTGTTTGTATCTTTCACCTGAGCATGTTTCTTACTAAAGCATTGGAGGATTTTTTTGGAGGGTGCAGGTCAATGTGTAGCCACTTCTACAAAGAATGCAGGTAAGGTAACTTCTTTCTGTTCCAAAATGTTTGAAAGTGTTTCTATAGCAGCCCAGCCACCAACAAGGTGAATTGACTATAAGTTTTGTTCTTAGTATTTCTAATGTGGTGGTCAGAATTGCAGTTTATGTCAATTTGCCTTTAAAGAAAACAAAAATTTGTGTTGGACTCTTCATTGTTTAGTTTCCAAGAGTCTCTTTCATTTGCAAATGTACTTGTTTTTATGTAACTAAAAATAGAAAAGTGAAAAGCTATACCACAAGAAACCCCAAAAATGCAATGTTTAGGTAAGGTTCTCAATGTGGCATCTTAAAGCCCTAAAACCAAAAAAATATGATATTGAAGTGGTCATTGCCATTTGAAATTTTCTAATTTTGGCATCAAAGGTTTTTTTTTAAGTAGATGCAAGTGTAGGTCCTTTCATTCAAGAGTGAAGTTAGTGATCATTGTTAGAATTATGGAAGTTCTTTTTGCAAATGTTCAATTTGCACGTTATAGTGTTATGTTCACTTTTTGATTTCAATTTGCCAGAAAAACACAATGCTATGTACCATTTTGCCTATTTTCTTGCACATAAGTATATGAGTTTGCCATAATCTTTGCATAAAAGTGTCCTAGTTTGCCAAAAATGCTTTTGCAATAGAGCTAAGTTTGCCAAAATGAACCCTAAACTGGTCAAAAATTCACCCAAAAATACTACCATAATTTTGTGAGGGTGCCAATAAAAAAACTACCAAGTGGCCACACAAGTCACCACTTGGACTCCTACCCTATATTGACTATTGCCTTTTCGTGAAAAAATTGAAAGAAAAACAAAAAAAACAAAAAAAACTAGTTGTATCTACATTTAAACTCTATTGCTTTTTTTGTTGAAAATAATGAGTAATTTTTATATATTATAATTATAAAATTATAAAACATTAATGAATTTAAATCTCAAAATATGTAAAAGGGTCCATAACTCATCATTTTTATAGAGAATGCAAGTACAAAGAAACAATGTAACTAAAAGGTGGGGAATAGAGGAAGGAAAGAGGGAAAGAAATGGAGGGAAAAAAAAATAAAGATGCGATGTCAAAAGACCAAAATTTAAGGGGCACAAAATAGGGGACAATTTTTACATTTATCCTTTGATGGGACAATCCTCCCTAGTTGTCATAAATATTTTGTTGGATGGATTGTACTTAGAGTCAATAAAAACACTCCAAGTGTCGCATACCAATGTGAATATGGTACTCAAGGTTCTCAACGTGGGACAGAGATGCACTCTACTAATGATAACGTCACTAATTGTTAATCCTTAAACAACAAGCCAATCGCCGTGGAAATCATTTGTTTGAGTATTGTGTGAATTGTTGGCTTAAAAAAATGAAAAAGCACTCATTGGGAGACAAGCTACTATAGAAGACGTTCCCTTTTCACTCAAAATTTGGAGGACGAATAGTTACACTTCTATCTTGCATTAAGAATATTCTTTATCATTCATCAGCCAGAAAATGGCTTCTAGGTCATTGAAGGGTTAAATAATCCATATTGGGGCACCATAGCAAGGTCCAATAACTTGGAACAAATATTTTATTTAACCCCTGAGCACCCAACTCGGACTGCTGAAACTGGAGTCTCGGAGGACCTCATCCCACTTTGATCTAAGCTGTCAGTGCAGAATTGAGATCCAGGAAATGTATTTTTTGAAATTGGTCTAGGCTTTCATTTTTGGAAAAATTGCTAAATATTTGACCGTATCAATATGAACATTATAATGGTCAAACAATGGTTGACATTCTTGGATGGTTATAAGGTAGGAACACCTAATGGCACGAGTGTATCCAAGAGCCTCACTTTCTACATACAATAGTCATTTCAAAACTTGAATGTAGACAAACTATAGATAGCTTATTTTTATTGACTAAAATAATAAGTTATCTGCAGCCGACCTACATTTACATTCTGAAATCATTACCTTACCTAGAAAGTGACGTCATTGGGTACACTAACGCCATTGGGTGCTCCTACCTTAATGGAAGGGGGGGTGCACTTTGAGAAAGCGCTATCTTTTGACCAAGTGAAATTGGGCCCAAAGTCCTAAGAATCAATCAATACAAAAAAGATGACCATCATCCACCTAGACTTCATGTTCGCAGGGGCCCTTGTTGATTTCACTTCCCTTCTTTCCTCCAAAAAAAAAAGAAATACACAAATAAAGTATCTTCACTCTTTTGCAATTATACCATCCATTTGCCACTAGCTATAATAGAGTGTTTTATAGTTGAGCACTCATTGATCCAAATATGACAATTCATTTGTTCAAACTCAACACTAGTTTTAAAAAGGAATGAGGCAATGGAAGTTGAAGAGATAATTTGAAGCAATTAGTGAGAGTTGAAGCATTTTGTACTTCAATAATGTCCCATTAAACCCTAAAGCTTCAAAATTTTGGAATGCTTATTAAGAATTTTGGGTAGGTCCCTATTATGTCAAATTCAACAATAATTTTTTGAAATTCCTTTGAAGGTAAGAAAACGTATTTGCTTTATAGGAATATAATTTTTATTTCAATTGTTCTCAAGAAAAAAATGTTATGCCTTCTAAGCTTAAAATGCTCGATCTCAAGCAATTAAAAAAACTTTCTAATATTTAAAATTAATTTTTTTCTTCATAGATTATGTTTATAATTATGTCTACAAGGAAAGTTTTTATTCATTCAATTTGAATTAGTCATGCAAAAAGTATAAAGATTCTTGTTTTATGGACAATCAAGGAATTTGACTTCCTAAATAAATAACATACATGATGTGTTTTGGAGCTCACTTTTCATCATTTTTCCAAACAAATAGGTCCCTCAAGTGTAGATCATTTGAATACTTGCTACAACAATCTCACCATTAGGATTGACATGTTTTGATTTCAATTTAAAACATATTATTGCAAAATGGAAGCATACCAAGTGAAGGATTCTGAAGTTTGAATGGTTTGATAAGTCTACCTTTCCAAGTTTGATGCACTAACTTGGTTGAGTGAGTTTGTTTTAAAAACTAAATTAGATGCACTTGGAGTTGTGACTAAGAAAAATATCACATGGTTGACAAGTTTTATTTTTCAAGATTCCTTTTGTTTGTTTGTTAACCCTTAAAGGTTAGTAGAAATCATCCCTTTTGGCATTGTATGAATAGTTGCACTTCTATCCTACACACAAAGATTCTCTGTCATTCATCAACCAAAAAATAGCCGCAACATCATTTATCGGTGAAGCTTTCAAGATTGAAGGCAAAAACTTTCAAAATTCTTTCTAGCGACAATTAGAACTTTTTATCATCTAGGTTGCCCTATGTTTAACCCCTAAAGGACCAAGGCCTTATTTATGCCAAAAAACACTCAAAACAACCATTTCTGTAGCAAAGAGTAAAAAAAATTGGAAAATTATTTTTTTGGCACATCTAGCCCTAGGATCTTATAACTTACTAGTATTGGAATGTATGAGAAAAATTTCAAAATTTTTGACCACGTAGATTAAAAGATATTTGCATTTAAAGTGAAAAAAACAATTTTTTCAGCACCTTGCGGGACTGGATTATTTGACTTTGAACTTTTTTAACTTAAATTATTTGCACTACAAAGTTTTGAACTTTAAATACTTATGTGTGAAATTGAGTTGAGAGTCTAGGGGAAAAAAAATTCAAAAAACCCCTTAATTTTCATTCATACTACTAAAATCATAAGTCCCTCTATAATATCACAAATGTTACCATTAATACTAGGGGCTCATGCTTGCTATGCTACACATTCATTGTATCACATATTAGTAAAAATTTGATATATTTGAATAGAATGCATGATAATGATTTCGATAAGTCTTTAAAATAATTATTTTAATTATTATATAAAAATATTTTCAATCATGCATATATAGAAATCATATTTTCACACAATGTGATATTATTGAAATAGAGTAGCAATTCACAATCACCTCTGTAATATCACTTTTTACAAAGGATGATATTATAGAAATTATATAGTTGTTGCAATTGAGGTGATATTAAAGAGGACTAATATGGTGATATTATAAAGGTAGCAATTCCATTGCTTTTCTTGACTTTATATTATTTTGGCATTTCTATGATTTTGTGCTTTTGTGAGCTTTGAGCTTCTGATTTCAATTTTCTATTGCTACTACCAAATGATTTGAGAAATTTATTAGATTGAACTGATTTTGGATTTCACAACAATTAAATTGTTCACGAAGCTTTTGAGATTTACAAGTTTTTTCTTTCAATTCTTCTATTTGGTTTGCCATTGTTTGTAATAATTGAGTCAAATTTCTAATGCATTCTAATGTATGTGTATCTTTTACCGTATTCATCCTTGCATGTATTTCATTCATCATTCATTAAATTTCTATTGTTTATTTTAGTATATGCTTATTTATAAAAATAATTATTTGAAGATTTATTGAAATTCTTGCTCTTCATTCTATCTAATACATAAAAATTCTTATGAAATTATAATGGTGAATGTGTAGCATAGCAAGCGCCAACCGCTAGTCATACTACTAAAATCATAAGTCCCTTTGTAATATCACAAATGCTACCATTAATACTAGGGGCTTGTGCTTGCTATGCTACACATTCATTGTATCACATATTAGTAAAATTTTGATATATTTAAATAGAATGCATGATAATGATTTCAATAAGTCTTTAAAATAATTATTTTAATTATTGTATAAAAATATTTCCAATCATGCATACATAGAAATCGTATTTTCATACAATGTGATATTACTAAAATAGAATAGCAGTTCACATTCACCTCTGTAATATCACTTTTTACAAAGGGTGATATTATAGAAATAATGTAGTTGTTGCAATTGAGGTGATATTAAAGAGGATCAATATAGTGATATTATAAAGGTAGCAATTCCATTGCTTTTCTTGGCTTTATACTTCCTTTGCATTTCTATGATTTTGTGTTTTTGTGAGCTTTGAGCTTTGAGCTTTTAATTTCAATTTTTTATTATTACTACCAAATGATTTGAGAAATTTATCGGATTGAACCGATTTTGGATTTCACAACAATGAAATTGTTCACAAAGCTTTTGAGATTTACAAGTTTTTTCTTTCAATTCTTCTATTTGGGTTGCCATTGTTTGTAACAATTGAGTCAAATTTCTAATGCATTCTAATGTATGTGTATCTTTTACCGTATTCATCATTGCATGTATATCATTCATCATTCATTAAATTTCTATCGTTTATATCAATATATGCTTATTTATAAGAAAAAATTATATGAAGATTTTAGTAATTTTTATCTGAAGATTTATTGAAATTCTTGCTCTTCATTCTATCTAATACATAAAAATTCTAATGAAATTCTAATGGTGAATGCATAGCATAGCAAGCGCCAACTGCTAGTGCTTAAAAAAACTGTTAAGTAGAAGTAGGTATGAGAAAGAAAGAAAATCTAAATTATTAATATCTTTAAAGATGGAATTAAAATGCACTAATCCCAATGGTGAGATTGTTCTAGCAAAAAAACAAAATCATGCAAAAAAATTTCTTCAAAAAAATTGTAAAAATTGCATTCAATAATGAATCCTATAAGTTATTTTTTTAGAAAGATGCTTTACCTGCCCGAAAAACAAGATTGTCTATAACTTTCTCATAATAAGTCCAAATGGAATGAATCAAAGCTTCCCATGTAGAAAAAAATATAATTTATGAGAAAAAAAATTAGAAAAAAAAATTCAAATTTTTGACATTTTTTTTTGCTACCCTCTCTCCCCTATTTTGAGCTCATTTGGTATAACTTTCGTTCCCGGGCATCAATTGAAAAAAATTATATTCTAATGAAGCTCATCAGTTTTTCTATCTTCAAAAAAAATTTCAAAAAATCATGACAAAATTTCAGCCCGTAGGTACCTACCCAAAATCCAATTTGTCCCCCGAAGGGACAATGGTCTTTTAGGGATTAACTCCATGTGATTTTAAAAATTTTTGTGCTATAAAATATAAGATTAATATGTGACAATGCAATGATAGCGACCTTAATAGGAATGTGATATTAGGACAAAATCATTTGATAAACGTTAATATGATAAATTGGCATGTACCTCAACTTTGGCATTTTTAGGTTGTGCATCTAAAACCTGAAATGTAAATCTCCAGTTGGCTGGTTTTTAGAGCTTTGTGTAAGTTTGTATCGCAATATCTGGCAAACAATCACCCCAATATTATTAACACAATTTACAGTAATAGTAAATAGTTCATGTTGGGAACTTCATTAAATACAATTTAAGAATATATAATATATAATAAAATAAAATATTATTAGTTATTTTATATGATATTAATATGATTTTAAATCATTTGTCAACATCATATTATTATATTTATTTTATAATTATTAATTTTGCTTGTATACCACAAGCTCAACTACAAGTGGCTATAATACCTTTGAGATTTGATAATGTCATAGTCACAATGATAATTGGTGTTTATAATGCACATGTACATAGAGCCCTAATTTATTTTTAGTGGCATAAAAAGCTATCAACTTGGATGTAATCCAAAATTTGCTTGTACCACCTTCCACCTTCTGTACTAATGCTCATATTATCTTCAAAATGCCCACAATGTAATAAAACAACATTTGGAAGATTTCACATGTGTAATATTCAATCAAAATCTCTGATTTTTTTAGTCCAAAGATTTTTCTTTAAGTGTGTTTATGAGCAATTTTGTTAAAATGGTGCCATTCTGCTGCTTTGACAATTTTTATGGTTCAAACTGGGCATTTTGAAATGTGCAAGCATCCTAGATGTCTAAGATTTATACCATTCCTAAATGTATGAAATCTACACTTTTCTTAGATGTTACTTTTATAATTCAAAAGGTACGGTCTAAAATCTATTTTAATCCTAAATTTTTATAACTATTCTAACTGGGACTATAGTTAAAATCAAGTGGTCTAGAAATGACACACAGTATACAACCACTTTTAACAAAATTCTCCTTGTTTGTAACAAATGGTGGTTAGATTTCCTTCATTGAGGTATTATTTATTATATTCCTATGCAAAAAAATCTTGATTTCCGTATGAATTACAAAAGATACAATGTTAGCGTGCCTTTTTAGCAACTTCTAGCTCATTGAAAGTTAACCTTAATTAATTTGAATCACTTATAGTTTTCAGAACTAGGTGCAATTGAGTATCATAATTTTGGCTCTCTAAACTACGTCAATTTATAATAACAAAATAAATCAAAATTCCTAACTCTAATTCTAGGACAAGTTAGATTTTCAATACTACTTGGCAATTTTTTATATTTTTTTGAGCTAATGAAAAGAGGATTTTATTACAAATTAAAAGAAGAGATCAACAAAGCTCAATGTAGGATCAAATATTGCAAAATTTGATGTATGAAATAAATGTAATGCAATAATAGTGAGTCTCTATAATATATTGAAATAAGTTGGGAATACATATTAAAATTTCAAATAAAAAATATTTCAAATTTTTGATTGAAAAAAATAGTAAGTAGAAAAATTAGAGTATAATTTAAAATACTAAATTGTAAAGAATTTAGTTATGGAATTGAAAAATGCCAATCCCACTAGTTGTAATGTTGTAATAAACATTCTACAACCAATCTTTTTTTTTTTTCTTCCCCAAAATACTAAAAATTGAATTCAATAAAGGACTTCAAAAGTTTATTTTGGAGTAGAGATTCCACAACTATTTGTGTGAAACTTAACCATATAGTCAAAGTTTTGGAGTAGAGATTCCACAACTAAAACTCCTCATAACTTTCATCTCATTTATCAAAATGAAATGAATAAAAACTTTCCACATATACATAAATCTAGGAAACTAATTTCAAATTTTTACTTCTTAAAAAAGTGATTTTTTTCTAAGCTGCTTGAGTTAATTGATGGACAATGAAAATTACATATCACGCGATAACTTTTTAACCATATAGTCAAAAGTTGTGAAAATTGGTGACTCTCAATACTACTTATTGTGCACAAATTTTGTGAAAATTTCAAAGGAAAAAAAATAAAAACTTCATTTGTAATGAACTGCCCGAAATTGCTATGTTGCCAGAAAAAAAAAGGTATTTGGACCTATAGGGCTTATTAAGGATACTCTTCTTGCTAGTTTTGGGGTAATCTTTTGGTCAAATTGGGCACCCCACCTCAAAATTTCATACCATATTCATACTTTGTAAAAAATAAAAAAAATCAATGGTTCAATCTCGCACATTTGTCTTTGTGTGGAATTTTTTATCAAAAATTTTCAACAACATTCTGCCTCTCCTATCGATGGAAAGTTTTCGTCAACCGTAGCTCCTGATCGAGATTTACATTCGATTATGAAAAGCCTGAGATGCATAATGCACGTGTCTATTTACGGTCATACAACTTGAAGTCTTAACATCTACTTACGGTTCTATTGGACTAGAAACAACATTCTGTATCTGCGCAATGGCTTGACTTGACTTCGCTCCGTTTGCTTCAATAAACAAACAGAAAGAAAAGCGAGGTTTCGTCAATCCACATCAGCACCACACTCTGGCGGCTACTGCACTCGTCGAAACCGAACTTCCATTGACCCATTTCTTACATTCGGCAATTGAATCCGCATTCTCCTTGTTGGGGAGCTCCGTCTCCGGCCGTTTTTCCTCGCCGAGTTGTCCTCAGGGTTTTCGTTTCAGTCACCCCGCGTACGTACGCCTTGGTATTCAAATACGTACGCCCCACAACTCCTTCATACCTCCAAGCTGTAACTATAAAAACCCACACAACCCAAGCAATTGTCAAAACAGAAACCATTCAATCCATCGATATCCCATTCCCGAATTCCACTGTCTGCACTTCTCTCTTCACTCCCTCGCGACGCATACAGTGAACTCCACTTGCAGCTGAATCGAACTTGTGAATTGATCCTTCATTCCAGCACCACCGAGTGCTAATTGATCGAGTCACGTACTCGACATGGGCATCATGAAGCTCCGCAGCAGCAACAACTCGTGGACGACAGTGGTCGTGGTGGTGAGCATGGCTCTTATGATGCCCATGCTGGCCATGGCCGCCGATTCCGATCCCCTGCAGGACTTCTGCGTCGCCGACCTTCACTCCGGACTCACCATCAACGGATTCCCGTGCAAGCCCGCCAACAACGTCACCGTGAACGACTTCAAGTCCGCGGTCTTGCAGAACGCCGGAGACACCAACAACTCCGACAAGGCCAAGGTGACGGGGGCCATGGTGGCGGAGTTCCCGGGATTGAACACTCTCGGGATCTCGGCTGCGCGAGTGGACTTCGCCAAGGGCGGCGTCAACACTCCACACAGCCACCCCAGGGCAGCCGAGATTCTGATGGTGCTCCAGGGCGAGCTGTACGTGGGCTTCGTGAGCACCAACAACACTTTGTTCGCCACCGTCCTCAAGAAAGGTGAGTTGTTTGTGTTCCCCAAGGGCCTGGTGCACTTCCAGCTCAACATCGGCAACGGCAAGGCCATGGCGATTGCAGCGTTGAGCAGCCAGAACCCAGGGAGGACAACCATGGCACCGGCGTTGTTCACTCCGGACATCAAGGACGAGGTGTTGGAGAAGGCGTTCAAGATCGACGAGCAGACGGTGGACAGTATCCAGAAGAACCTCCGAGTATAATTTTGTTACTACGCTAGTGCTCACCCAGTTGAATTGAATGTTCAGAAGCTCCAGCAGCATCATTCATATTTTGTCATTCACTGTCAACATGTGTTGGGGGTAAAGAGTCGAGCCAGGGTCGGAACTCGGAAGACTTCTCACGAGTTTCAGTCTAACTTCACTATGTGGTTTTGGTGGGAGCTGGTCTATCACAGGACACAAATGTAGACATTAGTGACTTGGCCGTTGTTAAGTTGTACAGCATTCAATCATTTATTCAATATATTAATTCAGAATGATTCCCAGCACCTCTGGCGTGTTCTCATGAAAAATGTGTAGTAAGAAGATAAATCGTGTGGGGCAACGGTCGTGTTTATGCATTGCAATTCAATTAATTCCTGTAACGTCATATACCGTTAGTAAGGTTCCCCAGAGAATGGTTTGGTCAGGGGAATGTGCTCAGGACTATCAACCCATCATATGAATCCATAATTTCTGAGCTCTGGAGGTGATATCTTATTATGAGGAGTGTCACATTGTGTTCCGCGTGCAAAATTTCGTGCCATCTTTCCATTGTTTGAAACCTGTGCCTGGCAACTCTGAGGGCCAAATTCTGATTAAAAAAAAGGACCAACGCTCTGCACAAACTCTCGACTTTTCGACCCTTGAGAGGATTATCAACCTTGAACAATGATGTAATAAATCTAAATTTTCAGGAAATGTTTACACAAAGTTGGAATTGCATAAATCCAATTTCAAAATACTCGTAGTAAGATTGATACTTCTATATTAAATTATGTCTTGAACAACAAACTCCAGTCGGGGGGGCTTTCGGTCTGAGATACCAGAACGAGTTCTGCTCACTTCCGAGGATGCTGGCAGCAGAAAAACTCAAATCTCATCTCAGTGGCTTGCAAGCCAGCAGCAGAAATTGAAGCTGATTATTCGCAAACTAAAAGTATTTTACAACCCTCTGAGACGTTTCCCAATTACTTCAAGATTGGCTAATCGCAAATAACTGTATAACTATTTTCCACCCTCCGGAGAGATTTGATCAGAACTCACTATTGTTGAGTGGAACTAGAATAGTGAATCCATCATGTCAAATTCTTGAAAACATTTTTTTTTGCACGAAACAGGAAAGTGAACCATGGTCCCTTCTTACTCTAGTGTCTTTCAAGCGCTCCAAGTTGACCATCAGGAACAGCCATATTTCGTTAGTTAAAATGGCATATTTCATATGCCATTTTTCCAATCATTTTCTAGGATTGGTATAGATTTCAGACAACAGAGTCTGAAATCTAGAGTGACAAGCATTTCAAACCACATGGTCTAAATGTAAAAGTGTCAAGTTTTTGGAATACTGCCATTTCAACAAAATATCTGCTTAATCACTCACAGTTTTAAACACTCTCATGATCAAACTCTAATCTTTCAAGCCATAAGTGATATTGTTGTGTGTTCTTTTCCAATGTTATCTCTTACATGTACAATTTGAATTTGTACAATTACAATTGATAAAATTCAATCATTGAAATGTTGACTTTTTGTTCAATTTAAAGCAAATCCTAAGAAGCTTAAAAAAGGCCTTAGGCATTTGGGGGTTAGGAATTATATTGTTATAACTTCTTTATTTCTCTCCAAGATATGACATGCATTAATTGGAACATATAACACCTAAGTAATTATATGTAATTATTGAAATGTATGCCACGTAAGTATTTATTAATACAATCCACGAATATTGGTTTGTATTAATGCAATAAACTACATCTTTTCAGCTCATTGTGACAAATTATCACAATGAGCTCAAAAAAAATCAAATTGATTTCATTATAGCCCCCTAATGAGCTCAAAAAAATAATTTAAATTAAATATTTTTCATTATCCCCCATCTCACCCCCTTTGTAGTTTTGAGGTGAAGGTAGAGTGCCAATCAATATGGGATATATCATGAGGACTATATCCCAATCTGTATTTGTATATCATTCCAAATTTGTATCTTTGATCTGTATCTTTGATCTGTATCTTTATACATATACATATATAACTCTAGGTCTATATTTATATATCGTATCTATATCCCAAAATCCATATCTCATATTTGTATTTATATATTGTATCCATATTTTGGATCAACATTGGAGGGGAGAGGGGGTTTTACTTTAATAAAAATCAATGGCCTGTGATTTTTGGAGGAGGAGGGGGGAGGAAATGACAGTTTTTGCATCTTTTTGTCTCATTGTCGTCCATTGCTACATATTCCAATTTTGTTTGGTTTTGTGCTAAACTTGAATTGATATATGCTGTCATTTGCAACTAATGTTGGAATAAGTTAGTAAGAGTCTGACCATATAGTAAGTTAGCACCTAACTAGCAAGGCATATTTGAAGAATTCATCTTGTCTTTTTGCCTTCTTCTCTTCTTGCTCTTCTTGCTCACTTGTGGTTGATTTTCACAATTTTCTAGCTAGTCCACTTCCCTTCGGTTTCCTTTACTGCTTGGCCTATACTCCCACAAGTTTGAAAGTCAAGGTGATTGCTCACAGGTTTAAAGAAGCATGAGCTTCGGAACATGCGAAGGTGCCGTTAATTTAGAAGCCGTTAGAGAAGTTTTGTAGTCTGCAATCATAATCAAATTCGTCTGCATTCAGTTGATCAAAAGAAATTATCACTTAGTAATCCACATGAATCTGTTGTCTGACGGACCACCTGAACGGGACACATGACTGCCAGTGAACACAGGAAACTCAAATTCAGTTCCCGGTGTTTAAATTCCCGGTGAGTTCCACTTTTCCCTGTGTGTCGTACTGGGAACACCGGGAAAACATCGGGGAAAGTGGGACTCAACGGGAAATTTAACACCGGGAGCTGAATATGAGACCCCTGTGGAACCAGTCGTAACGCGGGCTCTTTGTTGCTTGCAAGATAAATTCAGAGCTTGCAAATTTGTCTGATCATGCGGATGGACAATACGTCCCGGCCTGCGTTTCCCGTCTGAACAGAGCAGCAATTCTCAAGTATTCTAATTCCTGCAAGAGACTCCTTCGGAATGATTTTGCAGATTAGACAAGATTCAAAAAGATTCAACGATCTTTACATCAAAGAATTTGAGTCTAGCAGCCAGCCTGGGATTTTGAACCGCAGTGTGGGTGCGAACCTCTATGGGGAAGACATTTACCGCGGAACGAAAACGCAGGAACTTACAGTTTACCATGATCTTTTACCAAGGATGTTTAAAATCAGGATACCCAACCGCGAGCGGAGTGGAGGTCACTCAATTCTAAGTTATATAGCCAACTACAAAATTGGGGGCAGTGCTTACATTTATTGTCCACTGAAGGTGGAGTTTTGACATGTAACCTCCTTAGTCCATGCACTTGACCTCGGAGACCGACCCGGCTCTCCATGTAAAAAGTTTGTCCTTTATTTTGTAGTCGGTAACTTGCATATAATTCCGATCCTACCTCTGTTTGTTACTTGGAGGTCTTCGATTCCAAATTGAATTTTGTGGTAAATAACAAACACATACACTAGCAGAGGCTCTATTTTTGTAGCATTGTTTCGCATTAATAAGAGAAACTAAGGTAGCTACTCAAACTTGCTGAGGGAAGCTTCTGTGGATGCAAAGCCTCCGTCCACACTCTGGCTACAGCTAGTATTTCCAGCCTTTTTACCAGGAAGCGGAGCGTACCAGTAGTACAGTAAGCATGGGTTGGTTTTCCCAACACATTTAGACAGATCCCCGGATTATGGCCCACTAGTATTGTCAGTTCTCAGTCAGACGAAGCAAGTGGCTAATAAACAACAGTATACTTACCGCATTTGCACACATGATCATGATGGGCCAAGAACTCTCGAAATCAATATGAATTGTGAATCATCGGTAAGTAGTCCAAGCAGTGGCCAGTGTATGACGAAGCCTGACTGTCAGAGAGTCCACCAAGTCTCCATTTTGCATCTTTTGTGCACTGAGAGAAACAGGACATTGGTAACTAATAACAGCACACGCACCCTGGCGCTCCCAACGTGGCCCCAACGTGTCTGGCGGTCCCGCAGGATTTTTCGCGATCCACCATTGCTCTGTACCTCTTCCAAATTTAAGGTGTTGGGTTTAGTAACCTCTCTTGCACGTGACCTTTGCGATCGAGAACGGATTGTAGCCTTGTACGAAGTGCTTGTAATATATAAGTAGGGATTTCTCAGATCAGTTCCTTGCATCTCAGTTCCTAGTACTTCTCGTGTTTCCTCATCAGTACCTCTGGAGGTAATGTGCTTGCCAGTGAGAGGAATTGAGGGAGGTAACTTCCTCGGAGCCTGAAGCAAACTCTGTGACGCTGGATCCGATTATATTTGGAGTTTTCAGCTACTGAATGTGGTGGATCAGTTGATTTCAATCTCAACGGGGATCTCAGCACCGGAAATTCTGGTTTTCAATTCATCACTCTGGGCTGGGTGCTTGAGCCTGCTCAGCGGAAGCTTTTTTTTCTTTTCGGTAAGATTCAGCATTCTATCGATCTAGAAATTCAATTCGTTACATCACCGCACGTTATTCAAGTTTAACGTCAGTTTTGCTGAATGATTCTTCCCTCATGATACCTGTTCGTGAAGCTAGCCTGCATTCTCAGTTGTATGCGGAGCGTACGTTGCTTAGTTTGCTTGGGTGATAGGAATTTGTGTGCATGTAATTAAATGTGTGTGAATGTACATTATGTTGCTTAGCATGTATGGGTGATAGGAACTTGTGGGTATGTAAACATACGTGTCTGCGTCCCTGGGCTTCAATTGGTGTAGTGACTGCCTTACATCTGTGCTCACATCGACTACCGATTGAGGTTTATATATATTCGACGTGGGAATTCATTTCAGTTTGGTGTCCTTGTTTCGTTGGGAACTAAGTGTGTTTTGGGGGCTTTCGTCGGAAGAATTTCAATACCTTTGCCTCCTGCTAGCGTACGAGCACCAGTCTAATTTCTGGCTGGACATGATCTGGACGATGCTAATATATGGTCATGTGACTGAATCTGAGTGGTGGATGATGCAGTTTGTTTCTGAGATTAACCAGAGCTTTGAATCGATCGACAGCGGATCGACCTGATCTGCCTAGTTCCAGCCCTAATTAAGTTGCCGGATCTGACAGGTAACAATGCACTCTTCGGATCTTCGCTAGTCGTTTGCGGATGTTTTCTGCCTTGGCCTCGTACCCATGTTGATTCTCTTGTCAGTCCTCATTACTTGCATGACACTGAGCTTGATTTTCCTTTTGTGATGTGAGATGGTCTAGGATTCTACTCGGTAAGCTATTTTGTTTCCTTTTGCGCACGTTCTGTTGAAAATCAATTGAATGCTATCGACATTGTGTCGTGTGATCTGAAACGATCTAGTATATATGAGTCCGTAATACTTCTCTCGGTTCCTCATTATTCGATCAGTCCCTCTGGAGGTAATGTGCTTGTCAGTGCGAGGAATTGAAGGAGCTAACTCATTCGGGGTCTCCTCATCGATGGTCACCAGGTCGTGGAAGCGAAATCGTTGAAGCTGGATCCGAATACATTTGGGGTTTTCAGCTACTGAACTAGCTGGGTGGTTCAGTCGCATAATTTCAATCTCAACGGGGTTCTCAGCAGCGGACATTCTGGTGTTGTGCCTGCTACCGTAAGCTTTTTAATTTCGGTAAGTTTCAGCATTCTATGGATCTTGAATTTCAATTCATTGCATCCCCGTACGTCATTCGAGCTTAACGTCCGTGCTGCTTCTTGCTTACGCTCGTCAGTGTTGCAGATGTTTCTCCTAATGTCGGGAATTAAGTGTGTTTGTAGGATTTTCAGCTGAAGAATTTCAATGATTTTGCTTCCATCAGACTTACTAGTACCACTCTGATTTCTGGCTGGGCATGATCTGGACGATGCTTAGATGGATATGTGACTTCAGTGAAGAGTGGTTGGTGACAGTTTTTTTTTTCTTGCGATATGTCGCCAGTTCTGACATAAAGAAACGAATACCCTAATGTCCCTCCAAGTATAATGCAATGGCATGCTGCCAGGAACACAAGTTCTACATTAAAAAAAAAACCTGGTTGGTGATGCAGTTGCTTGCTGAGATTAACCAGAGCTTCGAATCAATCGACAGCGATGTTCGGACTTCGATCTGATCTGCCTCGAATGAGCCCTAATTAAGTTTGCCGGATCTGACGGGTAACTATGCATGCACTCTAAGACTTCCCATCTAATTAATTGCTTGCGGATGGTCTGCCTTGGAGTCGTACAAAGGTTGATTCTATTGTCAGTCCTTAGCGGGGTCCTCAGTACATGCAAGATACTGACAGAGATTCTTCTTTTATGCTGTGTGAGATGTCGCTCAATTAGCTCTGGAATTCATCTGGCCATTCCGCACAGCTATTGAATTTGATATCGATTGATGTGAAATATGTTTTAGCAAAGGAGAAGTTTGTGCATACATGTAAATTCATCTACTGATCAATAATGTCGGGCTTTGGCTTTGCAGAATTGCAGTGTTGCAAGGATCGGAGTTGACGTTCGAAGTCCTGCGGTCTTTTCATTCCTGGTAGATTTCCTTATCCTGTTGAGGTTGATGCTGTTACTGGCAATCTGATACCAATTGTTGAGCTTGTCGTTTGACATTTCGTCATATGGCCTAGGATTCTACTGGCAAGTTTGGTTTCTTTTGCGTTCTGATGAAATTGAATGCTATCAATATCGAATCGTGTGATCTGAAACTATCTAGTATATATCAATCTCCATGTAATTTCTTTAATTTCTTTTACGCAGATGGTCTTGCTGGAGGGATTGGGACGTTTTTTGTTCTTTTACTAATGATGCATGATGGGTTGTGCTCCAATGTCATGGTTGTTAGTATTTCTTTTAAAGTACAGATCTCATGGTCATTTGCTCTATCAACATGTTGGAGAACGCCTGGCTGCAGGGAAAGTTCATCCGGTGGGGTAATGGGTCAGACGCTGAGCATGGAATCACAGCATGGAACAGAGGTGAGGGTTTTCTTCATTGTACAATATTGGAATGCTTGAGAAATCATTTGCTAGAACTAAAGTTTGCCGTAAGCAATCATAACGTCCATTTCGTGAAATTGGCGACATGTATCCTCTGTAAACTAAAAAGTTGTGACATAGATCTTGACAGAGGTTTAATTTCAGACCACAAACTCGGATGGGTATAGATTTTGCTTTCAGGCCGCGCGGCCTGAACCCCGCCAAAGTAATGGAAGTTGGCGTTTTATAAATGCATGTTACAAGCAATTTGTTCATCTTTCTCATGCAGCTTGTCCAGGGAGCTATCCATGAGTTTCACAAGCCTGACCCTGGCCAACGTATACAAGTGGAGATAGTGTTCATGCATGGCCTTCAACTGAAAGCTGCTGAATTGAAGGACGCTTATTACAAAACATGGACAACTGCTGACGGAAAGGAAGTTTGGCCAGAGACATGGCTCAAGGAAAAGTATCCGAACGCGAGAATCCTCTCGTTGGCTTACGACTCCTCTGCACGGCAAACTAGAACAGCTGGAAACATGGGCCCGTATTTATTGGGCGAGAGCTTGCTTGCTCAAATGGTCTCCCCAGCGGGAAATATTGGGCAAAATGATTGCCCAGTGGTATTTGTCGGCCATAGTCTTGGAGGGCTCATTGCAAAGGAGATCGTTGTGCAAACGTGAAGTATCAGAACTTGCTGCGTAACTTGAAGGCCGTTTTTTTCTATGCCACACCACATGGAGGATCTGACTTGACCAAGTTTGCTGATTTGTTTCCGTTTGTTGATAAGAGTTCGTTGGTGGAGTACTTGAGTCCCGCTGGAACAGACAGAACCCACACCCAAGAGGAGTTTCGCCGCGCGGTTAACAAAGACTGCAAGTTTTATGTTGTTGCTGAAGGAAAAGCGACAGAGGTGCATAGAGTATGTGTTTTGGCCTTTGTTTGACTTATCTCTAGTTAGTACGTTGTTAAATGTTTTATTGGAAATAGAAATCCATGCATGTCTTTTTCAGTGAAATCAAATTGTTGATGAGACACTTATATTGGTTCTTCTATATCAGTTCTTCATCCCGTGGATCGTAAGTGAAAATACAGCAAGGTTTCCAGGTGATCATGAATTTGAGCCGCTTCCGTATGCTGATCACTTTACCGTGTGCAAACCCAAAGCTCAAAACGACAAAGGTTACCTCATGTTGATCAAGTGCCTTGATGCGGTGATTCTGGAAAATACGAGGAGAATCACTGTTGATCTTTCCGTGGATCCTGTTGGCATTGAAGGCAAAATCGACGACATTTCTGAGCTATTGGAGAGGCCTGAAGTCTCGATTGTTGGCTTATTTGGAATGGGGGGTGTTGGAAAGACAACCTTGAGTAAAGCATTTTACAACCGCAATGCATTAAAGTATGTCAAGTCTTGCTATCTTGAAAACGTGAACTCAAGGAAACCTTCGGATGTTCAGAAGGACCTACTTCGAGGACTTTGTGGTGAGCAAATCGATGGAAATGTGGAGAAGCAACATCTCGACAAGATCAAGCACTGCTTTCTGAACCAGAAAGTTTTAGTGGTGATAGATGATGTGATCTCGGAAGACTGCCTTCGGGACTTGCAGGTCTTTCATGCTTTGGAAGTTGATGGCCAGAGCAACCAGAGCAAAGTGGTAGTGACTGGGCAAGACAGCTCAGTTCTGCCCAAAGAGTATTTGAATTCAGGCAAGGCTAAGAAGTTGAACGTCGATGGGATCCCAAAAGGCTCCGACTTGGAGTTGTTTCTTCGATATGCTCTTCATGCAGTTCCAAAGCCCGATAAAGAGAGTCAAAACTGAGTTTCTTGGTGAGGCCAAAAAGATTGTGCAGCTTTGTAATGGGTTACCTTTGAGCCTCGAAATGCTCGGCAATTATCTTGGTAATAGTATAAAGGAAGACCGTCGACAATGGAAGGAGATATGGGTTGATGCATATGGGAGACTTCAGAAAGCTGAAAGCATAAATGGCAACGAATCCGAACAACTTTGGAGCAACCTCCGATTGAGCTATGATGCTTTAGACGATCGTGAAAAGAAAATGTTCTTGGACTTTGCTTGCGTATTTTCAGAGATGAATGTTGAGAAGAGACTAATTGAGCATATTTGGGATTCCCCCACCGCTGTGCGAAATTTGTTAAGTAAGTCGCTCCTAAAAGATGAAGGTGGGCGTTTTGTCATGCACGACCAATTGCGTGACATGGGTCGATATGTGTTATTGAAGGAGGCTCTCAAGCATCATCCAATCTACTTGTGGCACGGTTATCAATCTCATTCAGAGACCTATATGGACTTCAAGGTAATTGCATGCTTCTAAGATGTATTATGAACTATTTATTATGTTACTTGATAGTCAATTTGTACCAGTCATGTTATTACAAACACGTCCTTTTTTTTTAATAATTGATAAATACTCATGAAAATTTGTGGGCAATGCAGAAACACATCACGGACTCGGACGTGCCATATATTGCAAGTTTTGAACAAGAGGAGACAAGCTTGCGTCACTATTCCTATTCCAAGCTCAGGTTGTTCAGTGTGACAGGGCGTGACACCGCCCCTTCTTTGGTGGAAGGTTGCCTTTCCCAATGCTCTGGGGATTTGAGATGGCTAAATCTCCAACACTCAGGAGTCACAAAAATTAACATACAAAAGCTTTGTTCATTTGGAGAACTCCTAGTGTTGGAAATTTTCCATTGCAACAACATTGTGGAACTTCCACAGGACATTGGCAAATTGATGAAGCTGGTGGAAATGAAAGTGCGTCATTGTCCCAATCTTCAAAGCTTGCCAGACTCTATTGGCAATCTGACAAGTCTCAAGAGACTTGTTGTCTCATACTGTGCAAAACTACGGGTTGTTCCTCCCATTGGGAAATTGTCTGAGGTGGAGCATCTCTCTTTTGAGGCTTGTTTGAAATTGACGGCGATGGAGGGTACACAAATCTGCACCAAGAATCTCATGGAGCTGAGCCTGCCGATTGTGCCCACGACCAGCTGTCTGGGTGCTTGTCTTGAACTCCGGCGTCTTTACATCGAGAATGGTGAAGGCGTGAAAGAGTTTCCGCAGGACTTCTTCAAGATTGATATGCCGAAATTGGAAGTCGTCTGGTGGAGGAATAATCACCCTGAAGTTGTATTGAAGAATCCTGATGGTTCCCAGCTGGTTCTGGAGCAGATGAAGCTCTACACTTTCATAGCCTTGGAGGTAGGAAGGCATAGCGATGGTTCAATTTCCCATTTAAGTGTGGGACGGATGCATTCAGGTCCTATCCCGCAGTAGATTTCGAAGGGTAACTTGAGTTAGTACCAGTATGAATTCTTGAGTTACAACGTGAGTTGGGCGTAAACCTACTGGAATGATCTCGTGATGGAACAGAATACTAGTGAGTTACAGCGCGAGATTTGTGAGTTACATGCAGAGCGAGATTTGTGAGTCACAGCGTGAGATTTGTGAGTTATAGCGTGAGTTAGGCGGTATGAATGCGTGAGGTATCGTCTTTAGATTCTTTCGTATAGCACACCATAGCATTGGCTAGCGCATTCCAGGAAAGGTCTGCTGAGACCCTGGATGTAGATGTGTCTTCAATTGTCAATGCAAAGTTTCTTGTTCTTCATTCCAAAGCCAAATAAATATCTTATTCCCAGTTTTAGACTTTTAGTATGCTCTGTATATCTACTTTTTTTGTGACTACTACATAGATTTAGGGATTTAAAACCATGTTTGAGTTGCTTGAATTAACTCCTAAAGTTCTTTGACTGGCTATTTTTCATGAAAAGAGTCCAAATTACAAGAAGTTTGAGCCCTAAAGAAGGCCGTCAATTCTCAGAAAGTGGGAAATGCTGACCGGAAAAAATAATTAATATAATATAATATAATATAATATAATATAATATAATATAATATAATATAATATAATATAATATAATATAATATAATATAATATAAATATAATTTATTTTTTTTAATTCAGCAAGCTCTAGGTTTTGGATGGTGCAAGATAGTTTTAAAAAATCATTTAAAAAATATAAAAATGATTTTTAAAATGTGATTTTTAAATTGAATTCAAAATTATAAAATTACAAAATTTGCAATGGCACTGCTCACTACACTAAAATTGGTAAATAGTATTGAGTGATAATTAGTGTTGTAGTAAACTAGATCATAGCCTTAACTTATTATGAGGGTTGCACATAGGACAACACTTCTCAGCATGCCAATTCTATCCCCCAACAAGTCCAAATTACAAGACAACTCCCATGTTTCTTCACACCCGTGCCATCTTTTTATGAATTTCTTTCATTTTGTAGTTCCTCTTTGTGCCATTTTCACGGAATAATTGCCATTTTAATGAAATTCTCCATATATATGCCATGGCAATGGTTTAAATTTTACACTACCATAGTCCCTAATTGTTTTTTAAGGATATCGTAATTTCAGAATATTATTATGATAATTACTGAAAATTCTGAAAATTGATAGTGTCCATTGTCGAAATCAATGGCCAATTTTGAGGGATTAGGGATCTTGCCAAATTCAATAAGAATTAAATGACCAATTTGATGTAGCAAAAATGTCTAATGTTGGTAAGAAAGTTCAATGTGAAGTTCATAGACTATTTACCATAAAAAGATTACTAATAGAAGTGTGAAGGAATTTTTTCAATGACATTTGATGAAAATGGAGGTTGAAGAGGTCGTTTTTATAATGGAATTCATTGTCTGCCAAGAACCCTCAAAGGATATGGGATAATGATGAAGATGAGCTCATTGTCAAAAAGTAGTAATTGTATTCAAATTCAAATTCAAAGTAGAATTTCAGACCTCATTTGGACATAGTAAAATAACATTTTTCAAAAAACTTTGAACTAATAAAAGTTGAGAAATAAATCTAACTTTCATCTTCAAAAATTTCTTTGTGATTATGATCCTCCCAAAAAAATGTATGAACAAAATTTACAAGGAATGTTTGAAAATGTCAAAGAAAATGTTCCTTCCAACTTGTTCCTTGAAATTTATCCGTAAATTTTGATTAGAGGCTTTAAATCTCAAAAGGATTTTTGGAGATGAAAGTTAGATTAATTTTTCACATTAACTTAGTTCAAATTTTTGAGAAAAAAGTTATTCTACACTGCCTAAATGAGGTTCAAAAGTTTACTTTGCTCACAATCCTTACTTTTGACTTAACTATGAGTGATTGAGCTCCTATTACATATCCCACATGGGTTGTTTATCCTCCTACCTTCTAATTTGTATAAATATCCTATCTTTCTCCACTTCACACTTGTCAAAGCATGTTGCTTTTGGTGTTGAATATTTACATACATCTCAATGCCCTTGTAGTATAAGGTGTGGAGAAAAACAAATATTTTGGCAACATTTCTTGCAAAAATGGTAGAGCTGTTGAATGTAGTAGAATTTAACTATGTTGTGAGATGAAATTTTTAGTAAATATGTTTTTGTTGCCGAAATGAAAATTTGAAATTTTATTAATTATTCGGCAACTATTGCCAAAATTGAAGAGGTACTACGGTATCCCATTTTTTACATTTACAAGGATAATGGAGACCTATTTATGCATTCTAGGGATCTCCATATAAAATCATCTCTAAAATCTACTTACCCATGTAGAACATACAACTTTTCCTCCCACGAAAAATGAGAGCACTTTGTCCCTTGGCGACAATAACAGGTCCAACACGCTTAAATAGAACTCCATTTAGAGTTCAGTATCATAGATCCGGTGTTCCATCTCAAGAGGCTACTTCCTCGTGTTGTAGAAGGATAGTGAATCTCTTTGGAATTTAGCGATTCTTACTCTACAGACGGAGCAAAGCTGCAGACAGAGCGAGCGAGCTGCGTTGCTTGCACCGCAGAGACACATAAGTTAGTTCCTTCCCCACACCCATACACTCAAGTAACAGTCAGCAGGATGCACTCGAATTGAAGGATCAGGCCTGCCCCAAAGTCGCAGAGAAACGGCAGCAGGAGGATTCTGTGCATGAGTCACACCAAGAGATTTAATTTCTGGAAAACTGTGAAGGAAGCAAATCCTGAAGCAACGAGGCAATAATTGAGATGTGAATGAAATTTTTTGTATGATTATTATCTTTCTAAGGGATGAAACAACAACATCAGTTAGTTGGGCTAAAATTACAAACGATCATTTTCACGCGTCAGTTCATATCCAAAGAAAGGAGCAAGAAATTGCCGAGGTACACAGATACACTACACGGTGATCCATGGACTTTTGCATTTCCTTTAGTAGTAGGAATGTCAAAAAATATCACAATCTACTTTTGAATGATTTTGGGTTTAAGTATCTCCTTCAAATCATTCTTGGGAGTCAAATGGAATATATTTTAGAGGAAAAATATACACCACACATACATGATTTCAAAATTGAAAAAAGTGATGGTAAAGGTTGATTCATCTTGTACGCATGACTTGTCTACTCTTGGCAAATGGTGTACATTTCAAGAGGTGAATGCTTTTAGTGCCCAATGCATTTCAACTTCAAAAATTTGAAACTAATTCCACAAAGGTCCAAAAATTATAAAGACACTTGGATTAGATGCCAATTCCAACTTTTTTCCATAAGAACTTACTGAATTTTTATTTTTTTTAATTGCAAAAATTGCAAATGAATTGGTAAAAGGTCACTTTAAGGACCTCCAACCTCATTAATTCTTGAACAATTACCAAGAGTGGAAATTTGTGTTTTTTAGATGCTTTTAAAGGGACTCAAACATGACATTTTTTTCCATTCAATTTTTGGGGAGAAGTTGCTTGAACCTAATTTCAATGTGTTAGATAGTCACTCCTTGTGATATTATTCAACTTTGGTACATAAGAAAATGGAAAATCCATCAATAACTGTGTAACTAGTGTATTTTAGAATTTTTTTTCCTTTCTCTTAATTTGAAATGTAACCATAAAAATGATCTCATTTTATTTTGAGTCCAACTAATGTAATGAATCTTATCAATTCTAGCCCCAAAACATTGTTGAGGACATTTTGTATTCTTTGAATGGCTTCATATAGGATTGTATGATCGAAAATAATATTTTTTCATCCAAATTTAGGGAGGGAGTTGCCTCAATGCATTTTCACTTAATAGTAATGTATATTCCCATACTATGGAATCATTGACTTTCAAAAGAAGAAGATGCTTGCTCTGTGGATCACTTTTGTAGTGTCTTTGGCTATTCTTTGCTCCTTTCACTAGATCTAGATAAAGATGATATTTCTTGAATTTGATCCCAACTTATAACATGAAGTTAATGAAGTTTAGTTCTACTTCAATCAAAAAATGATTGAAATTATTGAAAATTAAGTATTTTATTGGAAATTGAACATTAAACTTATAACCATGGTTTGTTGATTTTCTAGTCTTAGAATGACAACTTTTAGAATGCGGTAGTATACCTAATTGTTGGAATATGAATGAAACTTTCTGTATAATTATTTTTTTAAGAGATGTAATAACAACATCAGTTAGTTGCGCTAAAATTAGAAACGATCATTTTTACGGCTTTAGTCCATATCCAAATAAAGGAGCAAAAATTGCCAAAATACACTACACAGTGATCCATAGACTTGTCATTTCCTTTAGTAGGAAAGTCAAAAAATATCACAATCTACTTTTGAATGATTTTGGGTTTGAGTATCTCCTTCAAATCATTCTTGGGACTCAAATTGAAGTGAGTCATTGTTTCAATCTTCCAAAATTGCCAAGCACAATAGGCAAATTGAAAAATTTCAAGAGACTTGTTTTTTATCTATTGGACAAGATTGCCAATTGTTTTGGGCAATGTTAGAGAGTTGTTTTGAAGTAGAACATCTCTATTTTGAGAGTTGTGATCTAGTACCTTTTTTGGGGGCTAAATCTCGCCAACTCTGATAAAAAGGAGCTCATAAGATGACATCCTTCCAAATTCCATTCAATGACATGCTGCAAGAAACACTAGAGTTGGCAAAAATTTTGCCGCAAAAAAACAAACATTATTGTAATCAATTGACAAAAATTAAGGTGCACAAATCTCTACTCAGATACTCATTGAACTTAAGTTGCCATTTAAGGTGAATTAGCCTAGTAATCTCGCCACCTTTTCCAATTGATTCCACCTTCATGTATCCATGGGATACATTTCAAAGGGAAAATGTACACCACACATACATGATATCAAAGTTGAGAAGAGTAATGGTAATAAGTTGATTCATCTTGTACGCATGACGTGTCTATTTTTGGCAAATGGTGTACATTTCAAGAGGTGAATGTTTTTAGTGCCCAATGCACTTCAACTTCAAATAACATTGTTTACCATTTCCCTTTGGCATCCTTGAGAAGGGGACCTTTACTGTGATCAAAATTGTCTTACAAGGCTACTCAGTCAACCGAATTTACTGGTAAGTCCCTCCCAGCTATCCAGCAAAGCATAATGCCTTCCCGGCGCTCATAGGGCGGACCATTGCCTGATCATACACTGCTAAGTATGCTCATCCTCAGAAAGACTCCATAGAATAATGTTTTTCAAGAGGGAAGTCAAAGCCATCAAGTACAAGACCATCAACAGTGATATTCTTCAATGTCTCGTACAAGACTATCACTGTTGCCACGGCTTGGTCACAACTTCACTACCACACCCCTGTCCTTGGCTCCTTCACACTTGGCTATGGCGCTCTCTCCTTTGCCAAACTCTGCAATTCTTCGACTCTCCGCACTCTAGGTGTTCCTGCCTTCGAGATTCTCATCAAGCTTTCGCACCTCCCAGCTACATCGTCCGAAAAGCTTCACTCTCTCCTGAAATGCTTTACATCGTTCCTGCAAACGCTCGTGCGTCGTCGCTACCACAGTCGGCACCTGGGAACTTGGAGCTCTCTGTAAGTTTCACACTCTTAGGGCTGTGACCTCGTTAATTGCAAAAAACTGCACGTTGTCGCCAGTACTTCTGTATGATACCACAAAGCTGGATTGTTGGGTTGGGATCTGGAGTTCAGGGAGTTCGGTACCACGTGTGTGTCGGTGTTCGTTTCCGCCGTTTGCTCCAAGTGAGATCCGGACTATGGTCGCTTGCATGCATGTGTTTCGAGCTTTTGTGGGAACCTGTTGGCTGCTTCTCTACTGTTTCATTTCTTCGCTGGACTTTCTGTCTACTAACCCAGATGGCAGATCTGAGCGGGGTAGACCGGTGAGCGCTTATTCGGGGAAGCTCGTCTCGTTGGCTTGGGCCGTCGTGATCTGGTATGCGTCATCACCATTTGTTTGCCATCGTCATCTCTTCACTGTTTCTCGTTGAGGGAGGGAGTTCGTGTTTTGTTCCGTGGGCAAGCTGGAGCGCTCCTCTTCCTCACAACTGGATCCTCACCGCATGTAGGGTGTGCTACCTGAATGGGCCGGGAAACTAATCTTCAGTTGTAGAGTTGTTTCCAAGTCATGGTATGTTCACAGGGGTCTCATATTCAGTTCCCGGTGTTAAATTTCCCGGTGAGTCCCACTTTTCCCAGTGTTTTCCCGGTGTTCTCAGTGTACGACACACAGGGAAATGTGGGACTCACCGGGAATTTTAACACCGGCAACTGAATGTGAGTTTCCTGTGGTTTTTGTTGTTTCACTCTGCCAATTATGGACGGATGCACCCAGCAAGACTGGATAAAAAACAACCGATTGCAAAAAGAACTTAAACAACGCACCCTAATGAAGCGTGGGACAATCGAAATAGGACCTGGGATTCATTCATGTGAACAGAGCTGGTAGTGTCCTAATTCGTTGAAGATAGTATCCTATTGACGTTTTGTTATTTGGATGTCTCTTGAACAATGTCATAGGGATCCACTCAAAAGAAGTAGATGGAAAATTTAAGAAGAAAAAGTGAAACAGTCGTTGTGAAGAGCAATTAGTAAGCTAGCAGTTGCAGCATTTTGCAACGTTCTGTGAGAAACTTAACTTCGTGCAAGCAGCGTTTTGAGGTGACGGACGCAAGGTTTTTCCCGCACCTGCTAGCCGGGGATAAATGAAAAAACGAGACAAATGTTTTGTGGTTGCCGGTAGATTCTGCATTTCTAAAACTCTAGCATATTGGAATCTGAATTCTTCGCTGCAATATAAATTCAAAGCTTGCAAGTTGGATCATGCGAACAAATATTCAGTTCCTGCGTTACCCGTCTGAACCGAGCAACTGGTAATGATTTCTCTGACACTTCAATTCCTGTAAGAAATTCCTTGGAAATGATTTTATAGATTAATCAAGACTAGAAAATATTCGACGATCTTCACATCGATGATTTTGAGTCTAGTTTGAGACTACTGAAACGCAGGAACTCCTAGTTTACCATAGTTTACCAAGGATGTTGAATTCAAGTTAATTTGGAATCAGGATGCCCAAACTCGCAAGCGGAGGGGAGGTCACTCAACTCTAAATTAAGTAGCCAACTACAAAATGGGGAGAATGAAATGACGTGCGGGGATGTAGTGAATTGAAATTCTAGATCGACAGAATTCTGGAACTAACCGAAAATTAGAAAGCGTTCGTTTAGCAGGCACAGCACACATTCCAAAGTGAATGATGAAAACCAGCACATCCGCTGCTGAGGTCCTCGTCGACAATGAAATCGATTGATCTGCCACGTTCAGTAGCTGAAAAGGATAGAGCCTCTGGCAGTTTTGTTATTTACCGCGAAATAGAATTTGCAAGCGAAGACGTCCAAGTAGCAATGAGAGTGTTGCTTCTAGCTTGACGCTCGTCAGTGTTGCAGATCGATGTCTCTTTCATGGTACCTGTTCGTGAAGCTAGCTAGCCTGTATTTTCAGTTGTATGCGGTACGTACGTTGCTTAATTTGCTGGAGTGATGGGAACCAGCTTGAGTACATGTGAATGTGTGTCAATAAGTTAATTGACTGGTGATGCTCCTTGAAAATACCCCCAGAACATCCGCTTTTCAATATAATTCCAAAACAACACGTTGAAAAGGGTTTGGAAACTCAAAATTTCTAGAATGTTAGGAGTGTATCACACTCAACTTCTACCGTAAAAGAGATTTCTAAAATGTTAATTTGGCCTTAATCCAGAGCCTTTCGTCCAACAAGATCATTTAGGGACGGAGGTAGTAGTATCAATTTCCCTGGAATTTTCTTTTCTCTTCTTTTACGCAGATGCTCTTGCTGGAGGGATTGGAAATTTGTTGGATGATGGGTTGAGTGCTGAAATGGTTGAGGTATAGATCTCATAGTCATTTGCTCTATCAACGTGAAGGGGAACGCCTGGCTGCAGGGAAAGTTTCATCCTATGGGGTGCATGATAAGCCGAACGTCGAGCATGGAATCAGGGCATGGAACAGAGGTGAGGGTTTTGTTGACTGTACAATATCGGCATGTTTGAGAAATCATTTGCTAGAACTAAAGATTGCCGTAAGCATTCATAACGTCCATTTCGTGAAATTGGCGATACATATTCCTCTGTAAGTTACCAAATAGTTGTGACATAGATCTTGACAGAGGTTTAACTTCAGACCACAAACTACAGAATTTGCTTTCAGGCCGCTCAGCCTGAACTGCACCAAGGTAATGGAAATTGACGTTTTATAAGTGCATGTTACAAGCAATTTGTTCATGTTTCTCGTGCAGCTGGTTCAGGGAGCTGTCTATGAGTTTCACAAGCCTGACCCAGGCCAACGTATACAAGTGGAGATAGTGTTCATGCATGGCCTTCAAGTGAATGCTGCTGACTTGAAGGACGCTTATTACAAAACCTGGAGAACTGCTGACGGAAACGAAGTTTGGCCAGAGACATGGCTCAAGGAAAAGTATCCGAACGCGAGAATCCTCTCGTTGGCTTACGACTCCTCAGCACGCCAAACTAGAACAGCTGGAAACATGGACCCGTATTTATTGGGCGAGAGCTTGCTTGCTCAAATGGTCTCCCCAGCGGGAAATATTGGGCAAAATGATTGCCCAGTGGTATTTGTCGGTCACAGTCTTGGAGGGCTCATTGCAAAGGAGATTGTTGTGAGATGTGCTTCTGGTCGTGCAAACGCCAAGTATCAGAACTTGCTACGTAACTTGAAGGCCGTTTTTTTCTATGCCACACCACATTTAGGATCTGACTTGGCTGATTCTTGGATCACCAACATGGCGCGTTGGTTGCGGGTTAAAACGAGCTCGTTGGTGGAGTACTTGAAACCCGAGGGAACGGGCAGAATGCGTATGCATCACGAATTTCTCCTCGCGGTTGAAAATCGAGATTGCAAGTTTTATGTTGTTGCTGAAGGACGAGAGACAGCGTTGCGTAAAGTATGTGTTTCTGTCTTCGTTTGACTTACCTTTAGATAGTAAATTGATGGGGAATTTCATTAAAATGGCGATATTCCATGTGCCATTTTCACAGTGTGCCATTCTCACAGTTCAGACCGGGCGGTCTGAAATCTATTAGTGTACTAGATTTCAGACTGCCCGGTCTGAACTGTGGGATGTCAAAGTCACAGAATATTTGCCATTTTAATGAAGTTCCCCATATTGTTAAATGTTTTTCTGAAGAAGGAAATGAATGACTGTCTTTTTTCAGTGAGATCGAATTACTTGATGGGACACTCATGTTGGCTCTCGTACATCAGGGTTGCAGAAGGTCATCAGCTTGGATCGTACGTGAAAATTCAGCAAGGCTTCCAGGTCATGATTTTGAGCGGCTTCCGTATGCTGATCACAAGACTGTGTGCAAACCCCAAGGTCAAAACGACCCAGGTTACCTCAAGTTGATCAACTGCATCGATGCGGTGATTCAAGACTATACGAGGAGAATCGCAGTTGATCTTTCCGTGGGTCCTATTGGCATTGACGACAAAATCCGTAAGGTTTCTGAGCTATTGGAGAGGCCTGAAGTCTCGATTGTTGGCTTATTTGGAATGGGGGGTGCTGGAAAGACAACTTTAAGTAAAGAGTTTTACAACCACAATGCAAATAAGTATGTCAAGTCTTGCTATCTGGAAAAGGTGAAATCTAAAGCAGTACAAGATGTTCAAAAGGAACTACTTGAAGGACTCTGCGGTGAGAAACTCGATCAAAATGAACCTGTAGACAAGCAACATCTTGACAAGATCAAGGACTGCTTTCTGAACCAGAAAGTGTTAGCGGTGATAGATGATGTGATCTCGGAAGACTGCCTTCGGGACTTGCAAGTCTTTCATGCTTTGGAGAATGGGAGCCAACAAAGCAACAAGAGCAAAGTGGTAGTGACTGGGCGAGACAGTGCAATTCTGCCCAGGAAGTATTTGAATTCTGGCATGGCTGTCATTGAGCCCGTCGATGGAATTAAAAAAGACTCCGCCATGGAGTTGTTTTGTCGGTACGCTTTTGATGCAGTTGATGCGGATAAGAAAGAGAAGGTCAAAGCTCAGTTTCGTGTCGAGGTCGAAACGATTGTGCGGCTTTGTAATGGGCTACCTTTGAGTGTTGAAGTGCTTGGTAAGTATCTTGGTAATAGTATAGACAAAGACGGTCGACCACGGAAGGAGATATGGGCTGAGGCATATGAGAGACTCCAAAAAGCTGAAAGCATAAATGGCAGCAAACAAGAGAAGCTTTGGAGTAGTCTCCGAATAAGTTACGATGATTTAGCCGATTCTGAGAAGCAAATGTTCTTGGACTTTGCTTGCATGTTTTCTGAGATGGATGTTAAAAAGAGACTAGTTGAGCAGGTATGGGGTTCTCCCATGGGGGTGCAGAATTTGGTAACCAAGTCGCTCCTCAAGGATGAAGGTAGCCGTTTTGTCATGCACGACCAATTGCGTGACATGGGTCGATATGTGTTATTGGAGGAGGCTCTCAAGGATCATCCAATCTACTTGTGGGAGGGTCATGAATTTTCAGAGACCTATATGGACTTCAAGGTAATTGCATGCTTTTAGGATGTATCACGAGCTATTTATCATGTTACTTGATAACTAATTTGTACTAGTAATGTGATTATAAATACGTTCTTTTTTTTTTAATAGTTGGTAAATACTCATGAAAGTTTGTGGGCAATGCAGAAACGCACCACGGAGTTGGGTGTGCCATATATTGCACGTGTTGAACAAGAAGTGGGGACAAGTTTGCGTCACTATTCCTATTCCAAGCTCAGGTTGTTGAGTGTGACGAGGCGTGACGTTGCCCCTTCTTTGATGGATGATTGCCTTTCCCAATGCTCTGGGGATTTAAGATGGCTTCATCTTAAAGCCTTACGAGTCAAACAAATTGGCATACCCAATCTTTGTTCATTTGAAGGCCTTCGTGTGTTGCAAATTTTGAACTGCGACAACATTGTGGAACTCCCAGAGGATATTGACAAATTAACCCACTTGGTGGTAATGGAAGTGGACCACTGTCACAGATTTCAGAGCTTGCCAGACTCTATAGGGAAACTGAGAAACCTCAAGAGACTTGTCATAAAATACTGTTCAGCACTGCGAGTTGTTCCTGAGAGTGTTGGAGAGTTGCTTGAGGTGGAGCATCTCTCTTTTGCAGGCTGTCGGGGACTGACGGTGATTGAAGGTAAACACATCTGCACCCAGAATCTCAAGCAGCTGGAGTTGCCAATTGTGCCCACGACCTGTCTTCGTCCTTCTCCCCAACTGCGGAGACTTGGCATTAAGGCATGTGGTCTGAATGGCGTGCAAAAGTTTCCGCAGGACTTTTTCAAGATTGATATGCCGAAATTGGAAGTCATCAAGTTAAAGACTGATTTTATTAAAGAATATGTAGAGTTTCTATTGAAGAATCCCGATGGCTCCCAACTGGTTCTAAAGATTGAAGGGTTTTGGGAGTGGATAATATTATCGGTGCACAGGGAGCACGATGGCTCAATTTCCCGATTAAGTGAGAACAAGATCGATATGATTGTGAGAAATGTCCGAGTATGTTTGTAGCCAAGAATCAAGTCTTCAACTATTGAGACGCTATTGGAATTATAAAAAAGAAATTATTAGAAAGAGAATTGAGCCCTAGTCTACATAGTTTGGCTCACTTTTGTGGAAAAAGAGGGAATATACTACTTTTGGAACTTTGGTTAGGCCATTGGTTAAGTATTTGTATTAGTTATTTATGTGCCAATTTTAAAAAATAATAAAGGTGTCCAATGTACACAAAAATCTTGCATTGGGAGGATGTTTTAAAAATAACAATTACATGAGCAAGATTTCAATTTCGGAGGGTAAATTCATTTTTTGTAAGAATCAAAATTTCAAAATTCAACACAAATACTTTCTTCACTAAATTAAGTGGGGAAAAAAGGAAAAAAGGAAAACTTCTCTATGAATTTACACTAGAATTTGAGCTAATGGTTCTAAAATTATTCTAAAATTGACATTTTTTGTATATTGAGTGAAAATCACAAAAGATTGTTATGCTTTTATAAATTACTTTAACAATATTGACCAATACCAATATAAGGATGTAGGCCTATTTTTTAACCTATTTGCCTTCATAGATTGAAAGTAAGATTGAAAGACATATAGATTCAAAATTGATGGAAATCTATTCACAACTTGTTTGATTGCTTGCCCAATTGTCCCCGTCCCCATTAGCATACTAGCCAATCTACCTATAAACTTTTGAGCCCCATAATTTTTAATTTGCATATTTGATTGGAAAATTAAAAAAATTATATTATCACAAAGCAAATGTAAGCAAGCATCTTTAGTAAAAATTTCACTTTCATCCATTTAGAAATGTCTTCATACAAATCTACTTGAGCCTTCCAAATGCTCCACAAGAGTTAATTGTCTTTTAAGAGCTAAATCTATATTATTGATTGATTTCATACAACCAAACCAAAGATTTAATGTTTTCAAGAGACAAAGTTCAATTAACATATAGATATACTTTAGGTCTTTAACTACATATCAATGGTAGAATAATCTTGTAATTAAATGATTGGATCATCATTAGAATTTGAAAATTGGCCAATCTATCCATCAAAAAATGTAGGAAAACATGACCTATTGGCTTTTTGATAGTTCACCATAATGATTCGTATAGTTGTAGAAGTACAATACATATAAGTCTATTAATCTCACCATTTATTACCTTAATTTGTTTGAACAAGATAAAAATAAAAAAGACGACATAAAAAAAGTGACAAAGTCTTTTGGTTTTGTTTCAAAGAGTTATGCAAATGATGTGGATTTGGAAAAAATTGTCATATTAATACTCAATATATATGAGGTTGTCAAATTAAAACTTATTTTTTCCCATTTTAATCTTAGAGGACAAAAATTAGAATTTCAAACTATTTCTCAATTTCAGTCAAACCACTACACATTCTAATTTGGTCTGAATGATATTGATGACATTTGGTGAATTAAGACAAGTAATTTTCTACCATCTTTAAGGCTTATAATGTTTGTACCATCATGATACTTATCATTCAAAAGTTAAATTCCAATATATCACCTAATTCTTTTGAAGTTTAAATATGTACAAAAATATCTCAAGTTTTTATATTTTATAAAGGATATATGATTTCAGCTCTGAAAAATAACTGAAATAATTCCCATGAAAATCTCCTCTCCTCTCCTCTCCTCTCCTCTCCTCTTTATAGTTTCTCAAAGAGAATTCTATATGGTTTATTTTTCTTGATAGAGCAATCTCACCATTGGAATTAGTGCATTTTAATTTCATCTTAGAGATATTAATAATTTAGATTTTCCTTCATTTCTATTGAACAATTTTTTTAAGAATGAAAATTCTATTTCTTTGAATTCTATTTTTTTCCCTTGTCCCCCCTCCTCAATTCTCCATTATAAACATTTGAACAATATATAGTACACAAATTTATAGTTATATTTTAATATTATATAGTATTATATATTATATACTATAATATATAGTACAATATATAGTACCACAAAGATTTATGTTGAAGAATTGAATTGAGAGTATGGTAAGGAAAAATTTCAAAAAAATCTCCTTTTATTTTTTTCAAAATATTTCTAAGTTGAAGTTGTTACAAGATAAAAAAGAAAACTAAATTGTAGATAGCTTTAAGATGAAATTGAAGCACACTAAAAAGATTGTTCTAAAACGAAAACTAAATCATGTGCAACTTATTTTTTTGAAGAATTATTAAAATTGATTTCAAAAGTAGATACAATGCATTATTTTCTCAAGAATTTGCTGAGATTGCCTAGAAAATACAAAGCTCCATAACTTTCACATTACTTATCCAAAAAGAATGAATCAAATATTTTTGTATAGACAAAAATAAAATATAAATGAAATAAATTTAAAAATGTATATTTCAAGTTTTTTAATTTTATTTTGTTGCTTACTATTGCCTATTTGGAACTTATTGTGCCACAACTTTAGCTCTTGCACACTAATTGAAATAAAGTTTATAGTTCCCAAAACTTAATCAAATTCCTTTCTTAAGAAAATGTTTCAAAAAATCTTACCAGAATTGAGATCATAGGTACAAGCTCAAACCTTCAAGATTCATTTTTGAACTTTAAGAGTTATAAAATGAAAATTATATTATTTAAATAAAAATCCCCTCATGGGGAATGCACTACAAAGGAAGTTCATGGGTGAGGAGTGACCAAACCCTAACTACCCATTTCTACTTTTCCTAATTACTTTCTAATAAACTATAATTTCAACCTACAATTTTGAGCTTTGTTTAACAATGTCTATAGGTTTTTATTGCCAAAAATTTCAATCCTAAATAACATGTGATATATTGTCTGGAAAAGATTGAAAAATGAACTAAAATGGCATATTTTTCAACTAAAATATATATAGAGATCACATGAAGATGACTATTGTATCAATATTCATCCAAAATAAACTTTCAATAGAAAGCTATTTTATAGAATTTTTTTTATTTTTCAAATTTTTTTTTCTTAAACAATATAGGAGTGTGAAAGTTATTTTTAACTTTATAGTGTATCTTTTTTCTTCTAAAATTTGTAACTAATTATTATTAACATAAAAATACCAATAATTCAAAACGTAAACTTCCAAAGTAGGAAAATCTATTCATATTTTCCTTTTAGGAAAAAAAATTTAGGATATAATATAGGGGGTCCAAAATTTGGTCACTCCTCACCTATGAACTTTCTTTGTAGTGCACCTCCCGGGAATCCCCTAGATTCTCAATTCTTGAAGTCTTCATGATAATGTTTTTTTTATGTACAAATTTAAAATATGCAGTGCAAACATTTTGAAGTTAAGAGGATTCAAAGTCTCATAAACTAGTTTGCTACTCTACAATTTTGTTAAATGAATTTCTAATGTGACTTTTTCTACAAGATCTAGTGTATTGGAGGCTCATTTCCAAGAGCCTTCAACACTAAGGGAAGTCAAGATTGCAATGGACACCTTTGCACAAAATCTTGAATAGAAAAATCATGATCAATCATTTTCAAAATTAGATTTTTGATGTTAAAACTAGATTGCAAAAAAAATTTCAAAAATATAAACTTTTAAAGTTAGCAACTTGATTGGTTTTATTTAACTTCAAAGAATTGTAGACAACCAAATTTGATGCTTTGGACATTTAGGGATTAAGTAGAGAGAAATCACTTCTACAACATGCTTGGATATACTTCATCCGTTTCATGTAGCTTTGCAAACATTCATAAATCAAACTCTTGATGTTGGCTCTAGTAGGATTTGTGGATATATCCTAATGTTAAACCCTAAATCTAGAGAGACTTTAGTGTTCAGAGACTTGATTTCTTCCAGCTCAGGAATTGGGGCTTAAAGCATTGCCATGGTTGCACTTCAAGTGACATGCACATGCTAACTTAGCGTGTCAAAGCTATGCAAGAAGCCTATGGCATACTAAACAAAAATTGATGACAGGCCATACAAAAAATTGGAGAGGGCATTGCCAAATACTGGGGCTTTAGCACGCCTCATTATACTTTGTTTTGTTGTTTTCTAACACACGTTCCAAGGAAGTGTCACAACGTTGAAGGTTCAACGGTATTGTATTGGTATTGTATTGACGTTGATTGAAAATGGCTTGGAGACACAAATCGCTATGTGGAGAAAAATTCAATAAAAACAATGTTGATTTTCCTTTGCTTGGGTGACATGAGCGACTTCCAGTGGGGGGAGTTTCTAAAACAGTAAAGGAAGATTTCAATGTAGACTTTGGATTAGGGTTTGGGGTGCATGCTCAATTGGGAGGGTATAGAAATTGTGTGGGACGAGGAGAAGCACCATAGAGCAAAGCCAGAAGAGGCCATGGATGTGCAGCAAGTCGTGGTGGAAGAAACATAGTTGCTGAAGAACTTGTTGTTTCTGCTGGTGGATTGAGAGGGCATGTTGGTCGTGCTGAGGCATGCCAGTTGGTAGAGGATGTGGAGGTTGTAGTGTAGTTAGAGGAAGAGCGCTAGGGCACAGCATTTCCTTGGCATTAGAATCCTTGGAAGCAACTACTTCACTAAGTGGTTTCAGTTCTTCACTCATAGCTACAACTCCAATTTCATCAAGACAAGGACATGGATGCTGAAGATTGACAGCAACATCAGATCAGGTGATAGAAATGGAACCTCCCCATTGAAATCACATAATTTTTTTAGGTTTAGGATTTAGAACTTTGTCACGCAAATAACTATGACTTTGTGGCTCATATGCCATCGTCATCGTCATCTCCATTTTTGCCCTATATCCTTATAATTTTCAAGATGGGAAAGCTATGAAGCTGTTTGCAAATGGTACATATTGGATTGTAGAGGCATTAGTGCAAGTGATGTGTACTTTAGTCTGTAAAGTGATACAATCAAGTAATGCTATACAAGTATTCCGTCACAAAAGTCATGCTAGTTACTCATAGCCAGCAATTCAAGCTCATGAGTATATGTGCAGATTCAAACTTTTGACAAAACTCTTGAATTTCTTCAAGTCTCGATGAACTCTCATTTACAACTAATTATGTTAGTACAATAGTGGTTTGCATTTGAAACAACCCAAGAGTGGTTCATGACTATTCAAATGACTATTGCATTTGTTTTTGCTATGATAGAAAGATAGCTACTCTAATTGGTCTACAAAAGGGGAAAGAAGTAGAGGCAAAGACTCCATCACTGAATGAAGAGGACCACATGATTGCTTTGTCTTTGAAGAAGGTCAATATCGGGATAGGGGAGGGAAAGGGAAGAATTTTACAACTGAAAAGGAGAGACAATTAGCTCGTAGTATACTTAGCATGTCAAAATTCAATTACGGAGAGTAGACAAAAAGGTTCAGCGTATTGGGAAAGAATTTTCTATCATTATAATGATGGTTGTCCATTTCAATGTAGACATGTCCACTCGTTAGAGTCAAAGTGGGGATTGATAAAGCACAAAGTAGGTAAATTTATTGGCGTTCTTCAACAGTGTACAAACTTGTAAATCAATGGCGCTAATGTAGGTGACGTTTTGAAGCATGCTTTGGAATTGTACAAATTGAAATTAGCTAAAAATACTGAATTTCAATATTTACATGTGTGGAAAATCATGAAACATGTTCCACCAAGGCATTTAAGTAGTTCGTAAAAAAAAACAAATGCACCTATCATGAAAAACAAATAAGTGTCGAATGACTTAGGCTCTCCTTTCTTGCCATCAAGTAGTGCTGATGGTGGATACAAAGTACCTACTTCTAGCAGAGCTAGACCGCAGGGGTCCAAGAATGCAAAAAAAGTGCATCAATTAATAGCGGTGAGGGAGACTATTTCATTAGCACAAGCAACAATAACAAAAAATATGGCTGCCGCTATGCTCAAGAAAAATCAAATCATGGAGGATTCCAATTTGTTTCTCTTGATGACTCAATCCACAGATGGAAGCATATCAGATTGTGCAGCACGTTACTTGAAGTTACGCCAAAAGGAGGAGCTAGACAAATTAGAAAGTCATTTGATGGAGGCTTGGGCAAAAAGAGTAGGATAGCAACAACCTCTTCCACCAATACTAGTAGAATCTGCCAACGTGCTACATCAAAGAATGGCGGAGGCTATACAAATTCCAAAATGCCGAAAAGGAGTACAGCCTTTATCTTTTGAATTGGACGACTTGGGAGGTCAACAATTAGATACAAAAACTGTAAGGCTCAATGACAACCTTAAATGAGCCAGTGGAGGAGAAAACTTACAATGACAAGAATAGTAAACATCTAGCTGCATGGACCAAGATATTTATGGGGGCTATAGTGGACATGTTTCTTCACAAGATGCTTTCAACTTTGGCCATGGATTTTTTCCTAATGATATGGAAAACTTCCCTCAGCACATTTCTTCAAAAGATCTTACACAACATGATAGCCTTGTTGGGACAACATTATGACATGATGATGAAGAAGATAATGCGAACAAGGAGTGTGGTGAAGAAAATAAGTTCTGCATCCCTAAATTAGTTTTTGAGGATTCGCAAGTTGAAAAAGACAATAGCCATGTATCAACATATTTCAATTTTAATACATAGTCTTTTGTTTGGTGTAAACTTTATATGTATTGATTGGCACCTTCATATTTGGAAATCATTGTACACATAGGTGGACTTTGTGTGGATACGGCCCAAGCTCAAGTTAGGTTTTATTATATGAATAAAGTTTTTTTTAATTATGTATTTATTTTATATTGATATTATGTGCTTCTTTTATATTCATGTTATGTGCTTCTTTTATGTTCATATTATGTACTTCTTTTATATTAATAGTTTTGTTGTTGTAATTCATGGATTGAGTTGTTTGAGGATTGAGTAGGTAAAGTCCCATGTACTTCCACCAAATCCTTATTCATTGGGTGGAGATGACAATAAGCCCTTGTATACTCCGTGGGCGAGGATATCGTTGCAATCACTGTGGTTTAGTTTTGTAGATTAGTTGAAATGAGTGAAAATTAGTGAAACTTTTTTGCTACATTAAGGTCTTGGGAGTGGCCCTTCTCTTAACCTATGCTTTTGTACTATGTTGGCCTCTTGAGACTTGGAAGTACCAAATTTTTTGAGTTCAGCAATTGCAGCTCCTTTGAAAATTTGTGTTTCTCATGGTAATTAATTTGGTGTACTTCTTCAACTGTACCACAAATTATAGCGTCAATTTTAAAGAATGAAGCATTCTATCCTTTGACCTATAGAATATGATCTTGATGTTGGGATGTATTTAATCTCTAATAGAAAGAGTTTTGTGGGCTTTAATAGTTTTGAGTTGCATTGTTGTGATGGTACTTAGGGTGTGATGGAATTAAATCTACAGTTTTATTCTGCACTTTTTGGATGCATGTGTGGGCGTATTAAAAGAAGGGGCAAACCGCGATCCAAATCTCATTAAATAGGTATGTGCTTCAATATTATCATAGTTATAATGTTTTACTCTTTATTGAAGGATGAGGAACTTGAAAAGAATACTTTCTAATGAAGAAATCCATTGTTTTTGCCCTCAAAAATCTGGAGATGGTAATTTGTTTTGTGTACTCACTTCCACTAATAAAGTGATTCAATTACATTTCTACTAATTCCACCACATACTTCGGCCTAGACATGAGCTCAGATTTTTAATCAGAGCGCTACTTAGCAAATGAAAATGAATTATAATCCAATCCCTTTTTTATTTTTCAATATACCAATTAGTCTATTCTTTAGATTTTCAAAGCTAAAATCTTAAGGGAAGTAATGTTTGACACTAGTGCTCATTCTAACCATGCCTTTTGAATTCCATCTTTACTTTGGGAGGTCACCTCAATGAAGCTAGATTTTCGAGGAGAAAGCGTGTGTGGAGAAGGAAGTGATGCAGTGGTTGGATGTACATGAGCAATCGACTATGCTATACATGTCGTTCAGTAGTCTACTCACTATTATGGAGGTGCAAATCCATGAGCTTGTCCATAGGCTAAAAACTTTCAGAAGGCCATTTTTGTGTGTCTTGCAGTAGATGAGATATGATATGCTGAAAAAGTTAGTTTTGTTTGGGTGTTTTATTGGTCTCAAATGCTGTGAGAGCTTGTGATTCAAAAGTAGGTGTACTTCACTAGTTTTCGTACTTTTAGAGGTAAAGTGTGTTGAGGTCTTTGCTCGATTTTCAAAGCACTTGTCTTCTCTCTCTTTTGGTCTGCAAATTTTGTTTGGGAAAGTAGTAGGCCCTTATCTTAGTGAATCTATCAACAAATGCGTGGTATCGTGCTTACTAAATAGGAATGTGTTGACAGGGTTTAAATAAAAATAAGGTGACAAAAAGGATTATGTTTTCAGACTTGAAGCGAGATTAAGGTTGTAGAAGGCATAAACCTTCATAAAGGACTTTTTGAAAGTTTACAAACAAAAATAAACAATTACACTCATCCAATGAGCATTGAAGATACCCCAACAACTATGCCCAGTAGTCACATACGCACTTTCCAAATTGGGCAGTTTGCGAATCACAAATATATTGTCTTCGAAACAGGGCAAGAAGCAGGCATGGGCCATCAAAAGCTCCGCATCGGCCAAATAGCTGGATAGTGTGACTGCCACTCATTGTAGCATGATCATGGACTCAACTCTAGGAACAATCTTCTGGCACCCACACTTCCTCCGACAGCCCACATACATAGACTTTACTTGTACCGTGAGGATAGATCTCCGGGTCCATGGATTTCTCCTTCTTTGTCTTGTACCTACCTCCAACATTGCACAAAAGCTTTAGTTTCAATTACATTTCTTTACCAAGAAGGTTTGCCCTCACATTCACTAATCAGTCAATTGGAGATTAAAATGTCACATTAGTTCTACTAGTGAGTTTCGCAAAATTGGTGATTTCAGAAAAGGGACTTTCAACCAGGAACTAGAGAGAATTGAGATGCCCATCTAAAACTAGGAAAGAATGAAAATCATCTTAAATCAAAGGTTAATACTCTCATCCTGAATTACAAAGCTTTGATGTTTTGAAATTAGGCTTTGAACTAGGAATTGGATTGGTTTGAAATGCCTACCTGAAACCAAAGCGGTTAGAAACAAAATCTCAGATCTCTGTAGTCCGTGAAATCTGAACTGAACAATTAAAGAAACAACTACTGAAATTGTTATTTATGTATATTTTTTTTTTACCTATGTTTTTGTTCAAAAAGTTTTATGTTCTTAATTTCCAATTTTGTTGCTTATAGTTGTATTGAAAGCTAATGCATCTCTCAATTTTGTATGTTTTTTGGGTAGCACTACTAGAAAATCATGACCAAAACAACAAAAACTCAATAGATTTTAGTTGCTTAAGGCACTTGAATGACCATTTTAACAGATTTTTAAGTTTTTGTGAAAATCAACAGAAATTTTTGTTGATTTGGGTAGTGCAATGACCAAATCAACAAAATTTAGTTGAAATGTAGAATCTTTTTGGAATCTTTTTGAAAATCTTTTGGAATCTTCTGAAATTTTCTGAAGTCTTTTGAATCTTTTGATAATTATTGAGAATCTTTGAGAATCTTAGGATTCTAATTAGTACATTCATAATTTGTGTTTTTCAATGTAAAGTAATATTCAATATTGATGGTTTAGCAAAATTTGATTGAAGATTATTAATGATGAATCTTTTAAATTCAATTGCATAGATATGTAGGAAACAAATACATGTGCATCTTTTCTTCAACAAGACAAAATCTTATATTATAATTAATGCTAGTTGATAAAATGACGTGCATGTAATTGTTTTCTATATAGCCATGCAATTGAATTACAAGAATTCTTCACAAATGTTTTCAATAAATTTTGACATAAAGCTAAAAACATACAATAAAATAATTCACTAAAAAAATTTAAACTTTTAAAATCAAAATTTGAGAGAATGACATTGAATTTGAAAAACAAATGAACTTTTCTAAAATTGTGCTTGAATGACATTCTATAAGAATGCAATAGTAAGAACATTGCGTGAGATTGAGTTGCGAAAAGAGATGCTTATATGAGATAGAAAGAAGGAGGACTAAAACTTATTGTACTCAACTATACAATGACCAAATTTTATTTTACTTATTTATTTTCAATTCAGTATTTTTTAAATTCAGCAAACTTCAAATGCCATTTTGGCATAGTAAAATAAATTTTTCAAAAAACTTTGATCTAAGAAAAGTTGAGAAACCAAGCTAGTTTTCACCTACAAAATTCCATTTGAGATTTAGAGTCTCCAATCAAAAGTTATGGACAAAATTCAAAGAGGGATTCAAAGGGACATTTTTTATGACATTTTCAAACATCATCTCTGAATTTTGCTTATAAGTTTTGATTAAAAACTCCTAATCCCAAACGGATTTTTGGAGATGAAATTTAGCTTGATATTCCAACTTTTGTTAGTTCAAAGTATTTCCAAAAAAGTTAGTTTACTATGCCAAAATGGCCGTCAAATTCTGTTGAGTTCAAAAACTACCAAATTCAAGTGGATAAATAAAAAAATTTACCCCCTTTGTTCATGTGAGATTTAGGATGGTGTGTTGGTGTGGGGCTTGAGGCTCCCAAGCTAGAGGTTGGAGGTTCAAACCCCACTGCTGGCATAAGTTGCTTGCCACTGCCTGGGCAGGACAGGCAGTAAAAAAATTAAAACTTTGGGGGGGCTACCTGAAAACTGCGGGCAACCCTCCAAAATTCTTCTTCTTGTTTTTTTGGTTTTTTAATTTTCTAAAAATTTATTCAAAACAACAAAAAATCAATAGATTTCAGTCAGATTTTGACTAGGACAACGCGACCAAAACAATAGAAATAATCAACAGTTTCTAGTTGTTTTGGTCGCTTATTTTTCTACTAGTGTAGCTCCTAGGAAAAGCCTCTCTTGGTTGTTTGATTATGTAAGAAATGCATGGTATACATTTACACTGTGAATGGTAATGCAAAATTTTATATATAGAATATATGATATATAATTTTAGTTTTAAGCTCTTGCTCTTTTTAATGCCCATAGGTGTTCCACTAAGTCACCTCGTAGACTGTAGTGGCTATCTAGGTTCTCTATTTGCACTGTCCCTAAGACTAAATCTTTGTAAGACAAATCCCAATGCACTAATACCACATTATCAAGAGAGAACAAAAAATCCAAACCGACATCTTCTTCGTCTTCTAAGATCATATTGTGCAAAATACAACACGCAAACATGATGTCTTCAATACACTGAGGGTTCTACTAGTGATATGGATTCTCGATGATGGCGAATCACACCTATAGAATATTAAAACACCTTTCTACATCTTTGCAGGCACTTTCTTGTTGTTAAGCGAAGTGACTTTGTTTCTCATCATTAGATGCTTGAATTGTTTGTACAAAATACGCCCATGGTGAATAAATCCCATCTGCAAGCAAGTAGTACCAATCTTATAAAACACCATTAATAGCAAAATTCATATCCTAACTTTCACTACTAAGCAAATTTTGGATGAATGGGCTTCAGTCGAGCACACTTAGGTCATTGTTTGCACCTAGCAAACCAAAGAAAATATGCCAAATTTGTAGCCCTTGGTCCACAATGGCTTCAAGTATAATGGATCAATCTCCATCCTTGTTTCCATAGTTTCCCTACCATGCCATAGGGCAATTTTTTCATATGTAATGTATACAGTTAATTGAGGCAAACATCTTAGACCAACCATGCTCAGCATTTATAATTAATTGCTTCTCAATATCAGCTTTTGTTGGCTACCTTAGGTATTGCTTGCTAAACCCGGGACAAATAGTTTGACAAAACCTCTTTATGGCTTCTATAGCTGTGCATTCAGCTATGCAGCAATATTCATCAGTGGCATCTACTATAATACCATATGTAAGCATTCGAATCGCAGCAGTGCACTTTTGAATTGATGAGAGGCCTAAATTTCCTACTGCATCACACTTCTGTAAAAAATAACTATCTTGAGTACATACCCTAGATATGATCAATAAAAATAGCAAACTCCACATACAAAAGCGCTGACGGAAATGCAGTAGTCCATAAATAGGTATCTTTGCAAAATAATCAGAGAACATTCTTTCATGTCTATCCAGTCTCTCTCTCTCTAAATTTCCACGTCATCTGCCTTGACCCTCTTGCTTATACCATTGGCTCAAGAATGGAATCATCACAAACCTAATGTAGAAAACTAGTGAAGATGATGTCATCTACTTTGTCGTCCTCACACATCTCTTGCAAATGTACTACAACTCTAACTCTCTAAGCCTCCATAGTTGCACAACAACTTTCGAAATGGCTTCAACTCCACAAATGTCACCCTTCCCCCCTCCCTCACCCTTGCACACAATTCTCAAAATATTTTGGAAATTCAAACTGGAAGAAGATGAGCTTCTGGTCATAGTAGCCAATCAAGCCTGTGAACCTTTATGAACCTCCACTTGGCCCTAACAAAGGCAGTGCTTCTCATGAAGTGGTAGTTTACTTCCTTGGGGGACGTACTTGGCAAGTGAGCTCCCACTCCAACGTGGGGGATCCTTCCAATGAAGCCCCCGCTTGGTTCATGAACCCACACCAAACCCCTCTTTAAATAGCTTTGGCACCCTTGTTTGAAGAGCCCAACGTAGGGATGCTCTTTGCATATGAGCTCCTTGTTGATTGCTCATTTCTGCCTTCAATTCAATTTCCTTTATCCACATTATTTTTCAATATCATTTATAGCTTCGATCTGCAAATAAAAACAAAGATATGATTGTTTGCAAGAAAATGGTTTCCATTTGTGCCCATTAATTATTTGTTGGACACAGGCCATTTGAATGACCTCATTGTTGAATTTGCCAAGGAGGAGACTTTGGTCCGCAATTAATTAATTGAATTGTCCCGACTTGAAGAGCTTGTAAGTTAAGGTAACTCAACCTATGACAGGCTAACTTTAGACCAGCCTAATGTAGGTCAAAAATTTCTTGTGGAGTACAGCTACACAAGACACATGTACAACTAAAGACTGCATTAGTTTGATCTAGAGTTGGCATTTCATAGACAGAATTATCTTATACTGATTTAGCTAACTAGTGAAGAGGAAAAATCATTCTCACCTACAAATTTAATATCACTATAAATTTATTTTTTGGGATAAAAATTGGTCCAATGCATTGCTATTTGGATTTATGATGTGCAATATGAACTTGAAAAGTGATGGTCAACCCCTAAAGGACTAAGCGTTCAAATTTTGAACAATGAATGCAAACACATTCCAAATACATAGAAATGTGTTTCTTCATCCATCAATTTTTTTGAAGATTTGTGTGTAATAGTTCTTTAATCCCTAAAGGACCAAAATGCATTTTTTTTGCAACATAGTGATTTTGGGTAGCTCAATACAAATGGAATTTTAATTTTTTTCATTGAAATTCTTACACAATAGTTGTCAAGGAGTAGCTTTAAGATGCATCAATTTTCATAATTTTTGACTATATGGTTAAACAATTATTATATGATATTTAATTTTCATTGCTCCGAGGGCAACTCAAAAAAATGATTCTTTTAAGAAATAAGAATTTGAACTTAATTTCCTAGATTTGTCTATTTATGGAAAGCTTTGAATCATTCTATTTTAATTGAGAAGATGAAAGTTATGAAGAATTTTAGTTTGTAGGTAGTTATGGAATTTCTACTCTAAAATAAACTTTGAAGTCTTTTATTTAACTTAATTTTCATTATTTTTGAAATAAAATAAAATCATTGAATATAGATTGTTTATTATAACATTACAACCATTGAAATTGGAATTTTTCAATTCCATAAACTAAATTCTTAATAGTTTAGTATTTTGAGTCATACTCTAATTCTTTCCATCTACTATTTTTTTCAAGTATGAATATGAAAATTTTTTGTTGAAATTTTATATATGTATTTTCAACTTATTTTTTCAATTTATTATATAGAGTAACAAGTTGTAGGATCTATACACTTTTGTGTAAAAATTTGAAAAATGAAATCTAACCATTTGGGAGGAGTTGCAAATAGGTTTCTTTTTGAAATCCAAGTGTTATGATTTTGCAATTGGTAAGGTTTCTTATTCTAAATTTTTAGGAGCCAAAATATATTTGAACAAGTGAACTAAAGAATTCTACAATTGGATTTGTTAATGAGTAAATATATATGGAGATTTTAGCCTTGCTTTGGATTTAATTATTTTGAAGCACTTTTGGCCTAAAACACCAAATTACTTTAGAAATTAATATTTGTGGAGTATAGATTTTGAAGACTCTGTTTTGCAAATATTCTATTATTCAATAGGCATTGGTAGGTTTGGCATGAAAAAGTAATAATTTTAGTTCAAAAAATGACCCCTCAAAAATGACTTGAATAAAAAACTAAAATAAAAATCTTTAAGAATCACTATGATTAGAACTAAAATAACATTTCGAACTTCAAGGAAAAAATTCTTGTGAAAATCACAACTATTCAATCTACAATCAATTTTAAAAAGAACTATTAATTTCTTTCTTCAAATTTTATTGAAATAATATTGGTTTGTGTACTAGTTGATTTAGTTGTGTGGATAAGATCTATAAATCACATTTTACAAAATTATTATTGAGAGTCATCATAAAATTGTTCTTTTAAGTTGCATTTTATAAGATTCCTTTACAATTTTAGAAATCTAAATTAGCCCTTGGTCTTTAACCCCCCTCAAGGTCTAATAACTTCTTGACAATAGAGGTATTCAATAAATTGTCCCACTTTGATATTTTTTTTGCAAATGGATGTGCTTGAAATTTTTAATTTTAATTGTACAAAAGTAAAGACTATTTTGTCTAGTGTGCATGGAATTAGTTGTGAAAATATTGATTGTTGGATTTTTAAATTATAACAATTTTAGTGATGATCAACTTATAGGCAAAAATGCAACTTGGGGGGAAGAAAAATTATAAGAAGATGAATAATGCTCTGCCCTTCTAAATTTTTTTATTGAATTCTTAGGCAATTGCAGTATTTTTTAATTTACAAAAATGAGAAATAAAAAGCTCTCTCAAATTTGTATACATTTTCAAACATAAGACATAGAAAGCCAAAATTAACCAAATTGAATTGTATAAAATATTAAAATATTTATGAATGTGCCAATTTTTGAAATTTAATGATTGATATTATTAGCATATTGTTTGGAACATCTTCAAATAATTTAGAAACATTCTCATTATTTTGTCATCTTGGTCATACCAAATTGAACCTTGTATTTTTTAAATTTCTAAAAATACAACTTTGAAAGAATTATCTTTTGTCCCATTTTGTTTGTGTAGGTCAAAGACTAGAAATGTTTAAGAAAATGTTTTTTCATCCCCACTATTCCTTTCATTGTAAAAGAATGATGTTTGCTCCTTTTTCTAAAGGACTACATTTTCTAAATAAAACTTTAAATACTTCTCACATTGAAAATGTTGAAATCAAAAAGAATGCAAGAAGTATATCAACTTTTTACTTTACAAGATGAGTCTTAGTTTACAAAATATTGAAATTTGTTTCAACCTACCAAGAATTGCCATTGGAAATTTGACAAAGATGCACTATGTCTTCTTAGTCCTTGAGGGATTAACCTCTAAATGCCCCAAGTGACCTAAAGTGTTGTCATGTAGTTTCAAGTTCAATTAAAAGTGTTGTAAATTTTACATCTGATGTTAGAACTTAATAAAATTTGTTGGATAATTTGTGTTCTCTTTTCCAACTCAAGATGTATTGATTTTTTGTAAGCCAATTGAAATTTATAGGTTCAATCTAGTTCACCAAATTGCATTTGATGGTTGCAACTTCGAGGACTTGTATCTCTTTCATCCAATTTTTTTTTCAATAAAATTTGTTGGGTTATATTCCCTTGAAATCTAATTATTATAGTGAAATTTGCATATTAATTTAAGTTGTTTTGAATGTTTGGGAGCAATTTGAAGTTCAAAATCCCAACATTTTTGGATTACAGTGAACTTCATCAACTTGTTTTTTCTTCATACAATGTCCATTATCAATAAAAAAAATTGTAAATGTTGCGCATATTAGTCTAGTATGTATGGATAAAATTTCATATCAATCTAAGAAGTTATAAGCAACAATGTACTGAAAAGAGGCAACATGTCTTGTCTTGCCATTTCTACACCCCTCCGCCTTCTAAAAATTGAGAGTGGTTGATTTTTGTTAAAAAGAAATTTGCCCCCCCTTCCAATGCCGTTGATCTTCAAAAATCAACTTGCAATATGGATATGGAAAAGGATACTGTACAGGTATAGAAGTGAACATAGATATGAATATATATGTGGATATGGATATTGAATATAGATTGGGTACGGATCCAAGTTGGCTATGGATATGGATACGGACTTTGGGATATATCCCATATCAAATGCCAAATCCCATCCCAGCTGAAAATTATAAATATGATAGAGGGGTGCGAAGGGGTGGGAAGGGGTGGATATAATTCAATTCAATTTAATTTATATTATTTTTTTGAGCTCACTAGAGTGGGTGGGTGGGGATTTTGGAGGAGGAGGGACGTAATGAGGTAAATTAAATTAAAATTTTATTTTTGAACTCATTGTGTGATAGTTTGTCACAATGAGCTCAAAAGAGGTTCAAATAGATGGATTGTGAATCACTTCATAGTTTAAAGCTCTTTCATTTGAGTAAGTTTAGGAATCAAATTAGGTGTTAAATAAAAGAATTGCCAAATTAATAGTGGGCGTGCCTTGTTCCTTTCAGGCGAACCAATGCAGGGAACGAGAAGGCATGGGAACACGAGGTGGAACGTAACTGAGACTGATACTCCGCTCATTTCTGGCTTTTAGGGATTCACGCTGTTGTGAACATCGGTTGAATTTGGAAATGCGCAAGTGCGAGTGTCTGATTTTCTAGAGGCGCAGCAAGACAAGCACATGCGGAAGATTGTTGGCCGGGAGACCGCAATTGGAGTCGAGACACAAATTTGATTGCAGTCGGAATATTTTAGGGTATGAGCTCTCTGTAATGCTATCGCACAAATTTCGTTGTTCTGTTCTGTACTCTCTTGTTGTCCTCCCTTAGGTAGATAGTGAAACGGTGGTGTTTTTCACTCCTCTTGATCTCAAATGAAGTATTGGAATTTCGAATAACTGCTCGAGGCTTCCCAATTTCGAACGAGTTTGTGTCATATTTTTTTTAGGGTTTAAGAGGTGTGATTTGCAACTTTGCTGGGAGTTTTGAATCACTGTGAAGTGCCTCCCCATGGCTAATTTGCATTATGTTTCTTTTAGGGTTTAGGGTTTAGGTCAAAACACTTGTTAGAGCCGTACTGTTGGTTCGTTTTTTATTGAGGGCATTTGTTACCCATCGACAGTTGCAGTCGGCTGCAGAGTGCCTATTCGAGTTTCAAATGACTGCTCAGTGCCTGTTATGGCTAATATATATTTGACAGCTTTTGCATTATATTTGTCTGGGGTTTAGGTCGAAACACTTTTCAAACGATGAAAAACAAGACCTAATCTATTTGAAATCTTCCTTTTCTTGAAAATGGATGACCTAGAATTGAAACCAGGAAGCATTGGAAAACGGAAACTAGAACAAAATGCACCAAAATGCTCCGAAACCCTTACATCCATGTTGTAGGATCGATCGACACAAGTGAGGACGCTCAGCCTCAAAACTTTATACTGTGGTGGGACGGTCTAGAAGCCAAAAGTAGGGGATCCAGGATTACCAGAGCCCAGGTTCATTAGTGGCGGCCGCCTTATTGCTCCTTTCCAATGCATTGCTGTTCTCTGGGGATTTGACTCATGGTGTGGTGGTTCGTTCTCGCAGGGGACTAGCTTGAGCGGTGGGGTTGGATTTGGACTCCGAGGCCGGAGAGCATCTTCACATTGGCGATGGGCTGATGAAGGTGAGTTTTTTCTCCAGGACTTGGATAGTTAGTGAGAGGAATATTCAGTAAGAATATAGTTTCGATCTTTCAAGAGGGCGTTTGGATTTTGATGCTGTTGTGCGACTTTAGGGTCTGCAATGCAAAGACGTGTGTTCGTCGCAACGTGTTCACTCTTTTTGGCTTGCTCGAGCGTTTTGTATTCAGTGGTGTGAGGTGTTCTGCCTTTTTGAAGTTTCGAGGATGGATTTGGGTGAGTATGGCAGAAGGATGCTCTGTTTTTGGTTGTCCTGATAGTAGTGGAAACGTGTGATTGTGTTGAGAGATTTGCGGAGTTTTGTCGATGATCTTAGCTGAATTGGCTTGCATTGAGAACCTAGTCAAGCCTTTACTTTGTTTATTTGTGTTAGTTTTGGTCTGTCTGTGTATTTCAAAGTGTGGTCGGTAGACTGACACTATCTGGGGTGTATTGGTTTCAAATTGATATAAACGTCAAAAGAATCGTTTTAATGAGTCAGGGGAGGTCTCCCAACGCTCACAATGGAAGCTTCCCTATATATCATGGGAAGGTCTGTGTATGATTCCTATGATCATTAAGAGACCTCCCAATGAATTCTGGGAAAGCTTTTCCTTCCGATCTGTCTGCTATTAGATTAATTATAGATAAATGTAAAATCTTCGTGTCGTGATCATAAAATTTCATTGACCTTAGGGTTTAGGGTTTGGCATAGTATTTACCGATTTGAAGAGACCTTGATTCTTCTTTTTGTGTACACAGAATTACAGAACTGGGAAGGAGGTTTTTGAAAAAGATTTACTTAACCGTGAGGATATGGAATTTAAGAGGTTATAAAAGTAATGTTTCTCTGTTTCTTATATCTTTAGTCGGTAGTATTCTTTGCAGAAAGACGCTAGCTAACATTTCGCATAAGCTTTGATCTGGATTACGACGACTAAGATGGAGGTAGAAGAAATTGACTTGTCCGCTTTGGTTGGTGGTGCCGTAAAGGTGAGAATTCAACTTCCACCTAGTTTCCAGCTCCGGAGTGTTTTGTGTAATTATCAATGGAATTTTTGGTAAACCTGCTTGTAGTTCCTATTCTGTCTTTGTTTCTTTTGGTGACGTCTTTGATACTGTTGATCTCTGAGTATAATAATGAACCTGTATGTGGTCAATTAGGCGCGTGCCGTGGATTCCAAAGATGGCACGCAAAAGAAAGTCAAGCTCGGTTCCAAAGCGAGGAAGCTTCTAAAGTTGCAGAAGCATCAGGAGCAGAAAGGTGCCAAACATGCGACATTTCCAAGCGATTTTTCTGAGGTGAATTTTATTGGAGAACGGGGGTTCATTTGGTTAATGGGATGATCATGTTGTGGATGTAAGGAGAGGTATTTTAGAGAGAGCGTGGGTGAGCGTATGGTCATTTCTGGGTATGCAAGCTGCGGTAGTCCGGGAATTCTAGGATTTTTATTGGAATAGGATAGAAATCAAGAACCATGGGATGGAGATTATAAGGGAGAGGATACGTCAAGCATTTTAACGGAATTAGAGGTGTGATTTTTGGGAGATCAGTATAGAGCTTTGTAGAGATCACTTTTGGTACAAGCGTCAAATTCACTTCCCTCAAATTTTTATTGCTGTGTAAGAATTCCTTACGCATTCTGAAAGTGGGAGGTTGTAAGCCACTTAAAAATTCTGTAGACAATCCCATTTTCATTCGAAGATCAACGGGCCATAGACATTTACCCGAGTCATTCTTTCACCACTTGCTAATTGAAGGCCGACAAAGTGTATGAATAGATGCGTTGCAATATAGGGGACGGGATCAGGTCCCTAACAGTTTTACTATTCCACCGTAAGTCATGATTGGAGAGGCTCATATGGTATTTGAGGAGCAATTTGCGAAAATGGACTAATCAATATTGTATGGAGGGTGTAATTTTTTTCCAATTTTCGAGATTACTGCGTTTTTATGTAGTATTTTCTCAGTCTTGTTCTGTTGATCGCAGTCAAAGAAAGACGAGCAAGGTGTTAAGGGTCGAGAGGTCTCGGCTTCTGCGGTGGTGTCTCCGAGTGGAGTCGAGACCAAGAGTCAAAGCAAGAAAAGGAAGAGAAAAGGAACAGAAAAAGGTAGGTTTTAGGGCTGCACGATGGTTGCAGAATTTGATACAAAATGAGTTTCTAGTTTCAGGTTTTGGTTTTCTGATCTGAAATTGGATACAACTTGGACAAATTCTTGTAGGCTTTTAAGTGGTTTCTTTTGTTCAAGTTATGATCTCTTAATCAAGGTTTTGATTATTTGACGTAGGGTCCAAACGGAATCACAAAACTGGGAAGGAGATTTCTGAACGGGACCTACCTGAACGTGAAGACATGGAATTAGAGAATTTACCTTCTTTTGAAGACGTTGAGGTGCCTTCCACTAATGATAGTAAACAAAAGAAGGTCAAACTCGGTTCCAAGGCGCGGAAACTTCTGAAGTTGCAGAAACAACAGGGGCAGAAAGGTGCCAAATATGCGCCTGCGATTTTGTCTTCTTTTCCTTTTGTCAATTAGAGTTCGCATGTTGACGTTGCGGCACCTTAAATTCATTTGATGACTGCAGGTATTGTGTAGAATATCATGAACTGATTCAGGTTTATTGGTATGCTCAGGGCTCGACAAGAAACATAAACACACAACTGGGAAGGAGATTTTTGAAGAGGACCTGCGTAAATGCGAAGACATGGAATTAGAGAGGTTCGAGAATTTACCTTCTTTTGAAGACGTTGAGGTAGAAGAAATGGACATGTCCGCTTGGGCTCGACTAAGGCTTCACCCATTACTAATGAAGGCCTTGATGAAGTTAAAATTTTCAAAGCCAACCCCTATTCAGGAGGCCTGCATTGGTGCTGCTGCTTTCCAGGGAAAGGTGTGTTCCAGGGAATGGTGTGATCATCTTGGCCTCGTATCGTCCTACTGTTCGTTTTAGCAGGTGGTTCTGATGTCGATCATTAGTTATTCTATTCGTTTTGTATGCTAGTTCTAGTGCATGCTTATGTGATTTCACACTTTGTCATGGATGCCCAGGATGTCATAGGTGCCGCTGAGACAGGATCAGGAAAGACGCTTGCATTCGGCCTTCCAATACTGCAACGACTCCTAGATGATCAAGAAAAGCACCACAAAAAGTCAGGGTTCGACAAGGCCAACAAGAAACTATCTGGGGGTCCTCTACGTGCTCTTATCATTACTCCTACGAGGGAACTTGCTTTACAGGTTCAGTCTTCGCAATTGTCAGTAGATGCGATTAAATGCCTGTTGTCATCGGGCTATTTTTCACCATTTCCAGGGTTGCTGGAAGCGAATTTTCGTTCTCATGTGCATTGTTAAACTCCTGCGTCGCTATCTGCCGGAAACGCTAGTGTTTTCTATTATGAAATCCTCATCATCGTCATACGTGGTAATCTAGGCATCTTGGTGATTCGTCAATGAGTATTTGCAGCATCTTGGTGACTTTTCTCTTCTAGCACAAGTGGTGTAAACTTTCACCTTTTAATCTTGTGACAGGTGTGTGATCATCTACGGGCAGTGGCTCAGTTCACAAATGCCAATGTGGTGCCCATAGTTGGGGGAATGGCCCTTCAAAAGCAGCAGCGACTACTTGGGTACCATCCTCAGCTAGTGGTTGGGACACCTGGACGTCTATGGGAGCTTATGAATGCTGGGGAAAAACATCTTCTTGATGTACGTTTTTTCTAAGCATCAGTAATTTTGAGAATATTCTAGGAAAATGGCAAACCAGTCGTTCTTTTCATCGTTTGTCATGTGCTAGCTTATTTTTACCATTACTTTCTAATTTCTTTAGCGAGAAATTTCGAAAGAATTTGCTCTCTACATTGCGAACATGTGCTCAAGGCGCTGCAGGGTTGTGTAGAATTGAAGGGAAATGAAACTCTTACTTTTGTTCCTAGATTATCTGAACTGAAAGTGTAAGGTTTGTTTCCGTCGCTACTTTATTGATGACTTTTGATTTTCAATGGAATGCAGCTATCTCATCTCTCATTCTTTGTCCTGGATGAGGCTGATCGTATGGTGGAAAGAGGCCACTTCAAGGAACTACAGACAATTATGGACATGCTGCCAAAGACGCAACAGGAACTCGCTTCGGAAAATGAGAAGCCACTTCAAAGACGTAAAAGGAGGAGAGAAGAACCGAAGGTCGATGAGGATGAAGATGAGGATGAAGAGCAAGACGAAGGTGATGAGGAAGATGAGAATGTTGAGGTTTATCCCGACTCTGATGATGATAATGTTGAAGAAGATGAAGACGAAGAGCAAGAAGATGTGCAGCAAGAAGAAGATGATGAGGAACAGCAAGAAGCAGACGAAGAGGAAGGAGATGAAATCTTTCCAGCTTTTCCAGATGAGCAAGACGATGATGAAGGTCAGCAAATAGTAGCGGAAGATATATCTATGGATGCAGTCTTTCCAGTTCCTGTCAACGTTGAACCAATGAAGAAACGGCAAACACTAGTATTTTCAGCTACATTGGCCTTGCCCCCGGGTTTCAAGAAGAAGCTGAAGAGAGGTTTTTTTGAAGATAAGAGCGTGTTGAAGAAGAATGAATACTCAGTGGCATCTCTTATTCAAAAGGCTGCCATGAGAAGCAACTCGGCGATAGTTGACCTCACCACCAAAGACATCCTTGCTAAGAAGCTTGAAGAATCCGTGATAGAGTAAGACTCAACTGTTCTTGTGATTTGTGGAGGTCGGGAAGTGATTTATCATCTTCTAATTTTTCAGTCGCTGACGACATTACTCCTCTGCAGGTGTCGCGATGAAGAAAAGGACGCGTATCTTTATTACATACTGAAGGTGCATGGTTGTGGGCGAACTTTAGTATTCTGCACATCTATTGCAGCTCTTCGGAGGGTGACAGCGATTCTTCGACTTTTGCAAGTCAATGTTCGACCGTTGCATGCCCAAATGCAACAGAAACAGAGACTGAAGGTGCCACGCTATTTTCCTTCGGATCCATTTTTTTTGGTCCCTCCCACAGCAACCAAGTAGCCTCAATCATCTAAATAATACACTAGATTCGGAAAAAGGTCGAATTGCAAATTCATTTAGAATTTTGAAGAGTAGATTTTGAAGTGGGATAAAAAATACTATTGATGTTATTTCCTTTAACCTTGTACAGTATTTTTAACTTGTTTATATTTTTAGATCGGACATGTAAACAGAGGATTAAAAGCTAGCTACTTGGGAAGTAAACAGATGGAAATGAGTTTAAATCCGAAGCCAGCTAGTAAGCGGGAATTAGCACCAATTTGCTAATTGACGCTACTTTGGCAGTGTGGGCAGTCAGTAACGAATTCCAATTGAACTAATTCCTGTTAGCTATTAGCAAAAGCCGCTAGTTTTTGGGTTGTCAGGAACGAAAACTTTCGGTTTAAGTGTATCCAATATCCATGTGTACGTCAATACTTGTCCAAGTGGCTACCTGTTTGGTTGTTGCGTTATAGTTCTGTTCATGATGTATCTCTGATGAAGAACCAATGCTAATAAATTCGGTGTACTCAACCAGGCAATGGACAGATTCAAAGGCGCTGATGATTGCGTGATGGTGGCAACAGATGTGGCAGCTCGAGGTCTAGATGTGACTGGTATTCGAACTGTGATCCATTATCAGTTGCCCCACTCTGCTGAGGTAATTTGTTGCTTAAGAGTGGTCTCTGCATGCCTGATTGCGAAGAAGATTTCAATTGCTTGGAGAGATGGATCATAGCACTGTGGGAAAAGTGATGCAAAGACTTCAGCATTTCTCAAGTCATTGTATTGTTCCTTATCGATACTGTAAAAGCAGCTTGTGTCGTACACTGCAGTTCATGACTCTAATTTTTTCTGTTGGTTATTGTTGGCGTCAATGCATCCCTATTTGCTTATCGACTCGTTCTTGCTCTATGTTGTAGATGTATGTTCACAGAAGTGGGAGAACTGCACGTGCAGATACTGATGGTATCAGTATTGCGATCGTTTCTCCATCAGATCGTCCGAAGTATACAACCCTGTGCCGTGCTCTTGATAAGGTAGGTATTTCCAGCACAAAGCTTTGGGTTCTCTATCGTCTTTCAGTGTAAATTCTGCGAGATTATTTTATGCTAGTATACAGTGCTATCTGCTCCGTCGTGTCCATTTCGCATCCTTAGTATGGGTGTTAGATGACCCTTATCTCAGTTTTTTATTCTTGTCTTAATAGAGTTTCGCATTGGATTGGCAAAGTTACCACTGGGGGGTCTATGTTAATCTAGTAGGACATTAATGTCAAGTTAATGTTGCTTTAACCCCTAAAGTCCCAAGGCCTCTTTCCCACCAAAAACCACTCAAAACTGCCATTTCTATAGCAAATGAGCAAAAACTTTTAAAAAAAAGTTTTTTTTTTCATATCTAACCGTAGGATCTTGTACTGGACTAGTGTAATGTATGGCAAAAATTTTACAAACTTTGACCGCATAGATTGCAAGATTTTTGTGCTTAAAGTGAAGAAAACAAATTTTTTTGCACCTTGCTCAACTACATTATTTGGCTTTAAACCTTCATAACTTATCATTTTTGCTCTACTGATTTTGAATTTACAATTTTATATGATAAAGAATTGAGTTGAGTGTCTAAAATGTTTTTTAATTTTTAAAAATACTTAATTTTCATTCATTAAAAAATTGTTAAGTAGGAATAGGTTCAAGATTGAAGGAAAATCTAAATTGTTAATAGCTCTAAGATGGAATTAAAATATACTAATCTCAATGGTGAGATTGTTCTAGCAAGACATCTTAACTTTATGAAACTTTTTTTTTTAATTGTGAAAATTGAGGTCAAAAATGAATTCTTCAAGTTATTTTTTCAAGAAGATGCTCTAATTGCCCGAAAAACAAAATCGTTCATAACTTTCTCATAACAAATCCAAATGGAATGAATCGAAGCTTGCCATGTACATAAAAATATAATCTATATAGAACAAATTTTTAAAATATTTTATTTTAAAGTTTTTTTTAAGTTTTTTTTCTGCCCACCAAGTGAAAAAAAGGAAAAAAAGGGTAACTTTTGCTCTTGGGCTCCGATTGAAATGAAAATTATATTTTTGGAAAGCTAATGTGTTTTCCTGTCTTTAGAAAAAGATTCAGAAAAGGGGACAATCGGACTTCAGGGGTTAATGTTCACTGAAAGGTTACTACAGCAATATCAAGTTAATTCTGATGACTGTTACATCTCAATAACGTTGAATAGAGACCATTTGCTTCACAATTTAATTAACATTAACTCAAATCTGAGGACCACATGAATCTAATGACGATTAACTTAGGAACGTTGCCAATCTAATTAAGGAGGTTCTTTTCGTGATGCAATCGTCCATTTTGGAGGCTTTTCAGTGGTAGAGTGCTTATTACGCTTGACTTGAATGCAGGCAAACGGACTACCATCTTTCCCAATAGATGTGACTTATATACCAGCAATTTTGAAGCGTATTAGTTTAGCATTCCAGGTTGACAGAGTCTTGCGGAAACACCAGCAGGTAAAACGGTTCTTTATTGATTTGATGATGCCTTCTTGATTATTTATTGCAGAAGAGTACGGTATCTCTGGGTACGATGATCACGTTTTGATCAAGTTGTGAATAAAATTGGTTTGAGCCAAGGTGTGAAATAAACTCTTCTTATTGAGCTTGGAGAACTCGTTGTAGGAAATTCCATGAAAGCTAAAGTGTACGGTGCTTAACATGACAGGACAAAGTAAAGCAGTCTTGGAAGAAACGCAATGCAGAGGCCCTAGAGCTTGATCTTGAAGACAGTGAAGATGACGAAGAGACATCCATTAAGATGCCTGTGGAGAAGCGAGAGCTGATGAGGGTTCAATCTTTACAACAGGTGAACAGTCTTCTTTAATTTTGGGTAAAGGGAATTAATTTCGTATCATATCTAAGGCTACACTAATTTAATACACACTTGTTGTATAATTAGTGATTCAATTTCCTCAAAGCATAATTAGTGCTTGGCAAGCCTGTAACCTCTCTTGTATTTGAGTTCCTCGAAATAAAATTAGTCGCTTCGCAAATCTGTAACCTCTTGTACTTTTGCAGTGACACTGATATTTTGTTCTCTGTAATAGGATAAACAGTTTGTACTTTGTACATTAGAGTATCTGGAGGATGAAACCTTACATCCCATTACCAAAAAATGGATGTTTTTGACACTCTTTTCAACACTTCGGTTTTGACACTAGGATCCTCTACACTTCAGATAGACTTCATCACCTTGAATTCCCTTTGGAATGCCAGGTCTGCACAGCGGGTCTTCTCTACTACTGTCCCAGTTCTAATAATCTGGGAATAAGCAGTAAATTGGTTCTTTGATGTATTTCGCAGGAGCTGCAGGAGCTTTTGAAACAGCCACTGGAACCCAAGGCGTTTTCTCGGCGATACGTCACAGGCGTACGTGTCCTTTAATTGACCTCGTTATTTTTAAAGCGTGATTTTGAACGTCACCTCCTTCGCATCACTGAGTTCAATGATCATTAATTTCAAATCTGGCGCCAAGCTACAAAAATATAAAGTCCATTTTGAAAGCTAGTAGTTGATTATAGAAAATGCTTTTGTTCATAAATGTAGAACATGATTTCTTCTTCTCTGTTGGGTACATTTTGTTATCTCCTCAAATAGTGTATTTCAACTCTTATCGTTATGGAAGTGGCCCCTTCTTCTGCCCATTAGGGCTCTTAATGTTTAAAATCGTAGTTCTGACGTAGTTCAATCTCCTGGTTCGTGCAGTCGGGAGTTACTCCGGTGCTTGCGAGACAACTGAAGGAGTATACGACCCCAAAACTAACCCCAAAAGCAGCCAAGAAAGGTGGCAAAGCACGTGCGATTTCTGCAAACATTCCTGCAAAAGGTAGGCTACTTGTGATTGGGCAAGAGGCAGTTGAGCCTCTAGATGCCCTTCGTAGATCTACACTTCTAAACACTACTTCGACAAAACCCGCTCCTGCTTCCACTCCCAAGTCGCGAAAGGGATCTGGCGCAGCCAAGTCGAAGTGGCGGAGGCGATGAGCTGGAAGTCTGCTCAACCCATTTTTGACACCCTAGTATTTCCACATCATCTTCTGGTTCTTATCTCCAATTGTTTCAGTAAAAGCCCCTGAGCTTTGAGCTTTGTGATCTACTTTTGTGGTGGTTGATTGAGTTGGAATGAGAAAACGGAATCATTAGTGCGCAGTAATGTTGAGATTCCTGTAAAATGAGAGATGCTAGTAATGAATGAGATCCTCTTCTACCAGGAACAGGTAATGAGAAAACGGAATCTGGACTGGACTGTTTTTGCATTGGATGGACTAGAGTCAATTGAGCCAGTGGTGTCATGCAAAACCTTGCTCATTTGTCCAATCTAATTTTGGTAGGACTTCAGAATCCCCAAAAGCAGACTATTAGCCTCCTGAAGTGAAAATTTAGGAAATTCACAGTGATTTGTTATTACTACTAAAATCAAGAGCACTTTCTTTTTCTTCTTCAAAGTCGGAGCAACACCCAAAGTGTGAGCAAATGTTGATTGTGCTCGAATATGATTTGCATAGAATGTGTGCAACTTCTTTGAGACTTGAAACTGAAGTCCGTATCCTAGGATGATGGACCAAGTACTTTGCTGCTATGGTTTGTTCAAATAACGTTTCACTCATCCCAAAAGTAACGCTTGAATCGTTTCATAAACTACCTTCCTTTGTTGTAAGTTTGATGATATTGATGTAAATGATACAATCATACAGAGATATAAGCAAAACTACGGAAATTGGAATTCAAAGGAACAACTCTTACAAAGTCCCTCAATTTACCTACTTAACCTCGAAACAATGTTGACCTTCAGGAGCTCCGATGCATTTGATTCATTATCACGGAAACCAGGAAACATCGGTACCATGAGGTAACCACGCCTCACTGAGAACCCTTACCCCCAAAGCAAAACCTCCAGATTTTTGCCTAAAATGTACATGACCTGAGCACAAGAGCCTAGTGCCAATTCTAAGTATAAGAACACATGACAAGGTGCACTGGAATCGACTTTCAATTGGCAACAATACTTGATAGAAAAAAAAAGCAGTCTAAAAATTAGAAATTAAAATAGAAATCAAACTCAAATGCTTACAACTGGTACAGACACGCACTTAGACGTATAAAATTCTTTCATGACTGCATAGCAAATCCCCACTCTTTGCTCCACCGCTGGACCAGCAAGACGTCCACATAAACCTGATTGCGGTAACACGGGAAATTCTTCCGAACAGGAAACGCCGTTCACCAATCCTGCAATAGGAAACGTGAAACGAACAAGGAGCCGAGAAAGCCAAGCAGCTGCAACCAGCGACTGAATCACAACGACAAAGTTCAAGGACAAAACCTCCTCACGGAAGAGTGAGACAACAGCCCAGGCAGCTCTAAAACTAATGAGGTCCAGTGCTTCTCCCGGAGCAACAAAATTTTACAAAAGTTCCATCACTCCGGAAGAGTAACAGAAATATGTACAATTGAGAACACCACCCTAAACCCTAAACCAGATCGGCATCGTCGAAGTCATCCTCGAAGGCGTCGAAGAAGTCGGCGTCCGTGGGCTTGTGATCCAGAAGCTGCGCAGCATCCGTGAGTCGGTCCAGGGAATCGCCATCCATGTCCACCTCCATCGCCGAGTGCAGCACCAGATCCTCCACCGCCACCTCCTGCCCGTAGACTGCCAGGGGCTTCATTATGCCACCGCCGCTCATCGCCCCTGCAACACTAAACGCCTAACAGCAAATAAAAAAACTGCTCACGTAGTGATCGCTAAGTCAAGTTGCTGCAGCAGCGGCTTGATGAATTCGGCAAACGCTGCGAAAGGAATTGTTACGATCGGCAACGCCATAACCCGCAAATTAGGATTTCGGAACAACCACAGGTCGGAACGTCGGAACATCCGAAGCACGGGCACCCGTGACTGAGGCTGTTGTGCCTAATTCCGACTTCTTCTAGAAACCGTAAATGTACAACATTGGTACATATCTTGATCTGAGATCTAGATTTTATTTGAGAAATTTGGAAGATTGAGACTTGGTTGTGTCACAGTATCGTGAAGGGGACGGAGCAACCGTCTGCGAGTCTGCTTCCGGAGGCGAGCATTCCCGAATTGCTCAGCAGTTGAAATTAGGGTTTCAACATTGAAATGGCTGACTCTCTTGTTGGTCAGCATCGTGGTGCACTTCGACGTTTCTCTTCGTCAAGAGCTTCGAATTCAATTAAGCAACCACTTGTTCATTAATTTCACTTGTCAGTAGTTCATTTGCTTGCGCTTCTGAGATCAAATGGACAAGAATTGCGTCAAAGATCGCGTGTTTTTGAAATCTGAAAAAGCCTCTTGCCTCTGTTTCTAGGTCTAATTTGGAGATCGAGTTTGGTCACCACTGTTTGATGTAGTAGACATTCTGGAAATGAACTTGCGTGGGTGATATTGCTTGGTTTCATTTTGAGATGGAGCGCACATGATTTTCGTCAATAAATTCATGTTTTGAAATGTGACGAAGGTCCCTTGCCTCTGTTTTTTAGTACAAACTTAGCATTCGAGTTAGGTCGCCATATTGTGATGTATTCAACGTTGGGATACGTACTTGCAACTGGCGAGGAGCAATACTCACAAGATTGCAGCTCTTTTTGCGCCTTCACGAAGGAACATGGGAGTCGGTCCTGCTCGGTTTCAGTAGCTCGTACTGTTGAGCCTTCCTGCAAGGAGAACAGCGAAGTGAGCAAGATCAGGGTTACAGGATAACGGAATTTCCTTGTTCTCACAATTTTTTCGATCGATTCTATTTTTAATTATTCAGTTCTTAAGCTTGAAGACACGTACAAACATTGAAAAAGATTATTCAGATTATTTTGAATTAGAATCCAGAGAACGTGAATATTCCATTTTTTTTGTAACACTGAGCAAGATGTTTTTGTATCTGAGCAAGAAGATTAGTATGCCTAACGGGCTGAGAGTGAGCAGCTTGTCATGGAACTCAGAACAAGGGTGGCTGGCATGCGGAGGAGAGACAGGCCTTCTCAAGGTATGTCAAATTGAACGCTTTCTTTCATTGTATTCTGTGGTGCTCATTCTATGTATTGTTATGTTCTTCCGAGTCATTTTATATTTAGAAAGTTGGTCATACTCTCTTAACTTCGAATTGCAACCAAGATTTCAATTTTGAGTTTTTTCAGAGTTCCCAAACCGAGTAGAAGCCAAGCTTGGTAGATACTTCATTTTTTTGGTTTAGCTCAAATGCAGAATGAATATTTTGAAGGTCAAAATAAGGAAGCGCTGTCAGTTTTAGGTCTAGAGCTTAATCTTGAAAAAAAGGTGAGCTTGCATAGGTGCTAAAGCTGGAGCCGCGAGCCGCGAGTGAAGGGAAGAAGTCGCCTTTCGCTGCGGCTCCATCAAATTTGTCCATGAATCAAACCCTAGAAGGGCACCACGGCACTGTGCTTGCCGTCAACTGGAATCAGAATTACCGCAAGCTTACGTCTAGTGATGAGAATGGCCTCATCATCGTGTGGGTGCTACACAAGGTACTTCCCCTTACTGAATTTAACAGCAGCTCTCTGTCTTTAGTTTGCAAACAGAGTTGTAGTCAAAGTTTTAGGCCTTAAGATTCAGCATTGCAATCTCACCTTGAGGGTAAGTTTGTGCACTCGAATCTTATTGGTTTCATATCTATAGTTCAGATTCTGTAGTGGATTACGATTGCAATTAGGGAAGATTAGCGTCGTGGTTCTAATCCCCAAGCTTTGAGACTCTTGCCACATCAGCTTCCAGATCCTGCCATTGACATTATGACAGCTTCGTTGTGTGCGTAGGGGATGTGGTTTGAGGAAATGATCAATAACAGGGACAAGAGTGTGGTGCGCGACTTGCGATGGTCATCCGACGGACAGAAGATTTGCATTGTGTACGAGGATGGGCATGTCGTGCTGGGAAATGTTGATGGAAATCGGTTGTGGGGAAAGACTCTTGACGTTCAACTCCATTTGGTCGAGTGGTCTCCAGATTCTCGTCTGCTCCTCTTTTGCACTGCTCAGGTAAGCACTTGAAATCTGTAGCAAGATCAGTTCTGCTGAAATTCAAGCAGCAGCGTCCACAGAATTTCTGTACTCGAATATTTGAGAAGAGAACCCGTCCCCAGAAAATCTAGCCATGTTACAATTGGCTGGGCTTACGTTAGATAATGCTTTACAAGGCATTGCAATTGGCAGTGTTTAATGCAACTAGATTCTTTAGAATACCTTAAAAAGGTATCTACTAGTGAATTTCGTAATGCTCACTCATTTACCCCAAGGTATCCTGTGCAGGGCACATGCCAAATTCATGACCTCAGAGGCAATTTTGTTGCGCATGTGGCCATTCGTTTCTTGGAAAGAGATTTTGCACCAACTGTTATTGTGGCGATGGATTGGTATAATGGTCTCGAGGGTTATAGTGACCCAAATGCTCCCAGCTTGGCTCTTGCTTTTCAGCTCGGAAAGATTCAGGTATGATATGTTCGCGTATTAATTTCAAGAGCCACACAACAGTTAATAATCCATTGCAAGTATGTTGTACTTACTTTGGATTCTTCTGATTGACTTGATTCAGCTGATGAGGCACGAATTGGATGAAGAACCTATTTTGCTTGAGTTGCAAATGATGATCACCAGCATCAAATGGAGTCCAGATGGAGAAGTCCTCGGAGTTGTGGGATCTGATGCGTCAACAAATGCAAAAGCTTCAAGTTGCATTGTCCAGCTTTTCTCTCACACTGGCACGCACCTGCGAACACTGCGAGTGCCAGGTACAAGAGCGAGGTATAATTTGAAAATTCCATCAGCTTGTTGTGCTGCTCCATTTTTCTCATATACGATTTTAGTATATCCTGAGCCTTTTTTTAAGTCTCACTATTGCCTATTTCTTAGTTGTAGCTTCCTGTCATGGCAGTGCTTTATCTTGGGAAGGAGGTGGGTTGAGGCTTTCACTTGCAGTGGACTCCTATATTTACTTGGCAAACATTCGACCAGAATACAAGTGGGCTTTCTTCGGGACCAGCATATGCATGTATAGCTTTAAGAAAAGAGACCATCCCGACCACTCGGTCATGTTCTGGGATATTGGCACTTGTGAAAGGTAATCCACTTATTAGCTAGATTCGCTTGTGCCTCCTACTGTAGTCAGCTGTATTCGCATCAAGCATTATCAATTGAGAACATTGTGCATGCATGCTTGAATAGTAACGCCACAGACTTTCTCAAGTATATGAGATCATGGTTCCACGTTTGAGACTTGCACAGTAGGTCAATGTAGATGCCTGACGTCGGGACAATCTGCCTCGGGTTACAAATCGGGGATTGCTAATGCAGAGGAAGTGGATTAAGCGAAAGTTAGTTTTTATTTCTCACGAAGTTTTAGTGTTCTGTGGAATCATCCATCGTAACTTTGCTACTTGATAATTCCAGGTATTGCAAGTGTGTCAATCATTTGATCGCAGTGTGTGCAGCTGGCGAGTATTGCATTCTTGCCACACTGGTACGTTAGAGGCACCAAATAGTTGCAGTAATCCTAAAGAGTTTACTCTCCTCTTGACTGATTCCTCACAGCCTGTCACGTTTGACTTCTTCAATTATACAGGGTGAAGAACCAGGTCAGTATGTACTGATCCTTTGCAATGCTATTGGTAGCCCGGTTGACTCGAAGTATGTCAGAACACAGCCACTTCATGTGGCCATGAATTCTGTAAGCAAATAACCTTATCTGCGTTCTTTTGTTGTTCGCATTTTTTTATTAAAAATATTCTTAGTTTTTCACTGCTGGACGTGTATGCGTGTGAATTCTGGGGTGGAGGGTTGAGGATGTATGATAGTTCCTTGAAAATTATGAACACGTGCATTAGGTTGTTCTCTGACCACCACTTTAGGCTTACGTGTTTGTAGCCTCAGATTTTCATGTATATATGTGGAAGTACAGACCCAAATCTTCTTCCTCAAGCACAGGGTTACTAGATAATGTACCAGATACCAACTCGGTCGCATCGCATGAAAGCACCTTTCATATTGATGATGACTTCTTCCATAGAGCAGGAAAGGTATGAGTTCATCTTTACCACAAGTGTACTATGGTTGTTTAGAAATTACAAGAATTCAGTTCAGAATTCTGCTATTGTTCACAATCGGGGACACACAACAACAGAACGTTCGTCGCGAATCAGATATAGCATGATTAATGTACACTCACAGAACTGAATTTAGAATATTCATGAAGTAAGGCTTATGTATGTAGGGCAAGGGGGCGGAGGATCCTGCAAAGGCTACCTCGGACAAAATTTGTTGCATATGCTGCTCTGACAAATTTCTAATGGTGGGTCGTGAATCTGGAGTATTGCACTGTTACGACTTCCTTGGTCTCCGCCAAGAGATAAATGAACACCTTCGCTGTAGACCGCACGGTAATTTCTCGAGTTTCATGTTTGAAACTAACAGATGATTTTGCTCAGAGTGTATTCCTGGAAAGAAAACCATGAAAGTACTTAGAATTGAGGTATACGTGGAAGTCTGCAAAGTATGTATGACAAGATTACATCATTGTGGTCATATTCATTAGAACGGCGTATTTCAAAGCGCCAAAATTGTGAAATTCAAAGTGCACAGTGCTCTAAACGCTAGGATTGGCGTAGATCTGAGGATCCGACGAGCATCTGGACGAGTGCAAATTTCTTGGAATTTCGGAAGAGAGATTTATTGAAAATTAATTACTGAATATGTCACTGCTATGTTTGCGATCAATTTGTGCTCTCCGGCTGAGGATTATCCTTCGTGGCAAGTGCCAAGCTTACCACTCTCTGTGTGCAGCTATAGAGCTGAATTGCGACTCTACACGCCTTTCGGTAATCGACATGAGCGGAATGCTTTACTTTTATGAAGTTCAGAAGCAGCCTCATGACGTGAAGGAGGTATGCACTCGATATATCTTGCTCGGCGCAGACAGGTCTGAAAAAATCTCAAGGAAGCGCTACCTTTTTGCATTATCTTACTATGTGTAGCACTATCGCAGAAGCAAGGTGCTACTGTGAGACACATCAAAAAGATTTCGAATTTTGAGCGAAAGGATGTATGGAATATCAAATGGGCAGATGACAACCCGGATCTACTTGCAGTCATGGAAAAAGCTCGTATGTACATTCTGCGGGGGACTGAACCCGAGGAGCCGGTTGCTTGTACTGCCTATCTGTGCAGCTTCCACGATCTTCAGGTTCATTGCCAAAACAAATCCCCGGATCTCGAACTTGTAAAATCGCATGAGGTCGTTGAAGGTAGTCTTTCAGAAGTGATATCATCTGGAATGTCATCTGAATTGACCGACTATTGTTTAATGCTGTGCTTGTTTCATAAACCCTTTTTGCCCAAGCCAAAAAAAGGAATCCCACTTTGTAAGAAAATTGTCAACTACGGTCACTTTTAAAACATATTTCTATCTTTTAGAAATAGATCATTGAGGAATCTTCAAGGAAGATAACGAAATCTAACAGCAGAAAGAAAATATCATACCCTACATTTCAACTCTTAAATGGACACTTTCGAGCATTTGGGCAATCTAGGTTGCATTTATTTTATTTTCACGCACAGTATCCACATGCTGCGTTCATCTCATATCTGATTGACCCTCCTTCGTCAGCGCAGATACAAGCCATCCACCTTGATGACGTGATGCTTCAGCCAGAGGAACCTGGCAGCGAGCATGTATTTAACCATGAAACCAAGTCACTCCGAGATACACAACAGATGCTGTCAGCTGTTGATATTCAGGATGCTTATTCTTACGTTGAGGAGCACTCGCATCCTCGGCTATGGATCTCTCTGGCTAACCATGCCCTCGAGACGCTAGACCTTTCCTATGCTGAAAAGGTCTTTTTCGTGAACATGATGGTTTACGAGTTCTGTCTCACCTTGTACTAAGTTCAGAGGATCTCCTATCGATTTTTTTCAATTGCGTGAGAGCCAATGGAGGGAACCATGCAAGTCGTTTATGTCTGCCATCAAACTCGATGAGGGTCATTTAACAGACTTAAGAAATTGGGATTTCATAGGGATCGACTTTTTCTGACAAATTTTGACAGATTTTTTGAATTCGTTGTTTTCCAGGCGTTCGTGAGGTGCCAGAATTACTACTGCGTTCGCTTTGTCAAAGACCTTCACACCTTGAAGAACAAATCAACGCAAAAAGCAGAGGTTTTCCATCTCTTCGCCACTTACCTTTTTAGTCGAACTTGCAGTAAGCTTCCAAGTAATTGATCTGATCTTAACTTCTTTACTCATTTTGTGTCGCAGTTTTTTCGATGTAATGTTGCACAAAATTCTACCCTCCATGCTTTTTTATCAACGACTATTCGGTGTGCGCCTGAGCGCCAAAGTTGGACACATGTGAATGGTGTTGGCAGATTTGTCTTTACTTCAAGAGGGACAAAGAAGCAGAGCAGATCTATTACAGCATGGACAGAAAAGACCTTGTTATTGACATGCGCATGAAGCTAGGCGACTGGATCATGTGAGACTCATTGCTTTCATCCACACTTTCGCCTTGCCTGTCTACATGATCATCTCATGCTGGATATGAACATGGCTCATCATGTGTTGCGGACTAGACTTGGAAACCTGATGGTTTCTGCTGTTCCGCAAACTTGTGACTGGTTTGTAAGACTGTCAAACTTCGAAGATTAATCTTCTTTTTGGTTCATAGGTTTACGATTTTCACATGTATGTCAGATTTGAAAAAGAGACTGATTTTTCCTTTAATGAACCTTGGATGTCCAAACATAGGCTGGAGAAGTTGCTTGAAGGAGGAGTTGGTAGTGACTCTCTGCTGGAGCTTACTTGGAACAACATTGGGGACTACCACGCAGACCGGCAAAATTGGGACAAAGCAGCTGTCTATTACAACAAAGCCAAAAACTTTGAAAAACTGGCTGATTGCTTGTATGCACTGGGTGACTGGGATGCTCTTGGAGCTTTGCTGGCCTCTCTTCATCAAGGCTCCCCTCTGTATCTCTCCTTGGCCAAGAAGTTTGCCAATGTGGGCATCTGCAAGCACGCTGTAAGCCCTCTGTGCTCGTTTTATCATCAAGCATTTTAACCAATGTGAAGGAGTCTAATCTTTGGGAGAGAGCTGTGGAGACAAGAGCCAAATCTATTGGCATCAATTTATCATCACTATGTATGAGTTTCTTATTATGCAATTTTAAAGTGAGAGGTTGTAGACCACTATTAGTGACAGTAGATAACCCCATGTCCATTCAAAGATCATTGGTCATGGACGTTTAGTCAAGTCATACTTACACCACTATTAAGATTTACAAACTGTATGAATTAGATGTTTTGCTGTTGATAATCGGAGTCAGTATAGGAGTCAGGTTTTTAACTGTTTTAGTATCCTGTAACATTCAGGTTACTGCCTTCGTGGAAGGTGGAAACATAAAAGCCGCAATCGATACTTGCGTGGATTTCAACCATTGGGACATAGGTGTGAACTTGGCCATGAAACACGACCAATCAAAGTACGTCGAGAATACTATGGTAAAGCACACCACGCATTTACTGGAGTCTGGAAATCCTTTGCATGCTGTCCAAGTCCATATGCAGGGAGGTCAACCTTTGGAAGCAGCAAAAATATTGGTTCAACTTGCACGTCAAATGACCACTATCAAGGTGACATGCTCTCTTCCAATCTCATGCACTTCAAAACCTTTTAGTTGCTTGATATGGAGTATTTAGTTGCCAACACTGGTAAATTGAAACATAGTACTCTGCATTATTCCTGGAAAATGAGGAGTTTTTTCACAATGTCTTTCGAATAAGATGGTTATCATGCCAGGCAAGTCCAATGGTAATGAAGAAATTGTACGTGCTAGCTGCATTGCAAGCAGATGCAGGTCGTGCCTCTTTTGATACCAAACAGGTGAACTTCCATTTTATTACCAGCTGCTTCCTGCTTTATATGTTGAAATATCATCCTGGTTCCATTTGAGGCACTTTCTTTTTTTGTGACTTTCTCATCAGTTCTTAAACTCTAAAGAACAAAGGATTCATGGTTTGAAATGACCAATTTTATTGACCATGTTGTGAAAAATATAATTCAGATGTGTCAACTTTTCTATCAATGAAGACATTGCATGTGATGATCACAAATAAGTGAAATTGGACAAAATAAAGTCTCCATCTGACCTACTCATAATTGCTTAAAAAATATTCTTCCAGCTATGCTATTCTTCGTAGTTTTTCAAATTATGTTTATAACAAAATTGGACACTCCTGAGAACTATGGATCACTATGTTTTCTCATCCTCACTTGAGATTCCATATCCCCTCTTGCAGCATGACGCATCTTCATCGCTGAATAGCTTTTTTGAGAATGCGTGGCATGGAGCAGAGGCATATCATTTTTGGTTGTTAGCTCATCGAGAATTATATGCCAGTCATTTTGACCAAGCCATGAAGGTATGTATGACCAGATATTTTTATATTCAATCCATGTTATCTATGCTTAAATGGAAGTATGTGGATTAGACCTGAAATTTTTGTTCTTGTAATTCTGCTGAACCTAATTGTAGAGAAGATGCATCTGATTGTCAAAGACATACAGTTCCACAATTCAATGAACGTGATTGTTGTAGGTTTCATGGTGGCTACGAAACTATGAAGACATATTAGATATTGTTGATATATATTCTTTGATTGCTCTTACATCCTTTTTAAATAAGGTAATCTTAAATGCTTGATGTGTCATGAAATTGTGTAGACCTTATTATAGCATATGCTAAGAGATTTTGTGTTATTGTATTACATTATAATGTATATAGAAATTTATATAGCACTTACTAATAATGAATGTGCTCATTCAAACTAGATTTTCAAGTTTAGTACTTGAATTTTTGTATGTTAATAAAATGAAAAATTTAATCCTAACTTTGAAATAAATGTAATTGTTATTGTGTAGCATTATTTCTATTGTAGTAAAGCTATTTCAAAGTTGGAGTCTCTTTCACATATTCCACCCAAACAACAAAAAATGTATTCACAATTAGCACTTTCAATATTCACACGCTTTAGTCCAACTAATCCTTGCAAAACAACTATCCGGTGTTGTAAAAGTTGCAATACTCCCATACAAGTAATTTACTTCCATCATGTAAACTAAAATTGTACAATGAAAATGTATTTTGACATTACATAAAGAATTAATTATATTATTTTTTTCTTTGATAAAATATAATTTGTTTTTTCCTTCAATTATAGTAAATAAAAACATGATCTGCATTTCTACATCTGTTATGTAATTTTCAGGATTTTCAAGTCAAATGTTTGTCATCAACGTGCAAATCAACATTTGCTATTTGTATAGCTACAGGAAATCTTATTGTTGATGAACCAGCTTTACAATGTAGTATTTGCAAACATTATTTAATTATCTCAAGATTACAACAATATAAATTTTGTCCATTGTGTCATAGTCCCATAGAATATGTAAACTCATCAACATTATAAATGTTAATAACTTAAAAGAATTAATTTTTTTAATAAAATTTGGTATCACTAAATATTCAATTCCAAATTTCTACCTTAATATATATATATATATATATATATATATATATATATGTATATATATTAATTATTTAAATTTAATTAAATAATTTTAATTACAAATACCTACAAAGAACTTATTAGTATTCTCCATTGCAAATGATGCAACTACTATAATCATTCCAACCATGCTCATGTTCCAAACAATGGAAAACTACATAAATTAAGCATATGAAACCAAATTGAATTCGTTTTTAAATATTAAATACTAAATTAGCAAAGTTAATTCAATTGATGTCCCTTGGAGTAATAATAATAATTTACACTAATTTGGAAATTATATAAATTTTGTCATATCTAGACTATTTTCATACTATATCATATTCATGCTTACTAATTGTCATCAAACTTTTATAAACCATCCTCATCAAATGATGTAATGCAATAATTTGAATAAACTTGTATGAAATTTTTTTTAAATAACTTTCCAACCAAAGAAATTTTTCTTTTAGTGAGTATGAACATGGTTGGGATAATTATACTAATAATTTATCTTTTAACAATAATTGAATTCAATTCAACCAACTCCATTAATGAAAGTAATACATCAGAGAAAAAAACTTGTTGCTAATTTTACCTTGTTTGAATAATTAAATGGTTTAATAATCACAATTCAACTTAATAATCACCAAATATAATTCTCCAACTTTTTTTATTAGAGAATCTTGTAATTAACCTTTCATAAATTTATCCAAACCCTTGTTTATTGTCCATTTTGCAATTATCTAATTCTCTTAGAACTACGTTTTAGGTTTAGTATGATATTGGTCAAGAAATATGCAACAACAAACTTAAGAGAGCAATCAAGACAAAATATCTTACACTTGCACTTTGCATCAATGATCATATGACAAAAAGGAAGGAGACCATTTCAATCTCTTGTAATAAGGATTGTTATTCAAGTGAACTAAGTTCAAAAGCCTTCACAAGTGGAGATTTAAATTAATAGAAAAGTGAACTTGAACTAATACATTCTACCATTAAGTAGCTATCATTGTTGCAATCCATGGCACAAATCATAATAAGAATTTGAAACCAAGAGTTGAATCAGGCCAAGTACCGAGTGGAACAAGTGAGAATGAGCAAATTCTAAGCTATCTAATAACCTATTGTACAAAGAAAGATTGAGCCAAGAAAGATTGAGCCAAGAATTGGACATTTCAAGTTGGCCAAGAGTTCCTCTTGCTAAACTTCCTTGTAGACACAATTGCAACTCGAGAGTTGAGATCACTGTGAGGTCCTGAGAAGACTTGGGTCAAAAAGCCCTTAAAGATTTGAGTGGGCGCCAATTCTGCAACTGCAAATTTTCACCTGACCCAAACAATCGTTGCAAGCAATTCCATCCTACCATCTTGTGAACAGAGGATCGTGAACAGCTGCAAGGAGATCATGTCATTGACAATGCAAGGCCAGCAATCACAAAATGCAGCCATTCAGGACATAAATGCTTCCAGAGATGAAGACTTTTATCTTAACTGTATCTGTACAAAAGGATTCGGCTTATCAACTACACTAGACAGGCCTTCCTTGCACCAAGTCTAAGAACTTTGGACTCGGATGATCATACTTCAATGTTACTGATTGAGTCCATCGCCACGCTGGTACATCGTTGCCGTGACTAAGATTGATTTCCGGGTTCACGAGTCATCCACCACGAGCTTCCCTCCTTGTGGCATCATGGAGAATGTCCACATCCACACCATCAGGTGGAAGTTGCACGTACCTGACCACTGAACCTCGAATAAAGCAATTCTTCACAGAAAGCTGCAAAACAAACGGAATGGTTTTGTGAAGGTTAACAAAACGAAAAACTGACAAAGATTAAAAAAAAACCATCACCAAGAGAATTATCAGCTGGGTGCACATAGGCAACTGAATCCCAAAATTGACAGGGGTAAAGGGCATTGTAGAGAACCTGCCGTGCAGACACAGCGTTCCATAGGGGAATCTTAAGAATAAAGGACACTAGCGTATTTATGAAAACCAAAATTCAATCAGATCAACTCCTTGGGACACATTAACACAGATGTTGACTGAGACACTGAGTGGGACAACCTGTACAGCCTAACGGCTGTTGACATAAACCCATAGTCAATTTGCTATCATAAGCCTTACTCACTTTGCCTTATCATAAGCCCTACTCACTTCTCTCTTAAGGATTTGAGATTCACAAGCGTCTTTCGGCTTATCATAAACCCTACTCAATCTGCTATGTAGGATGTGTGAATTACTATGGTCATCAGACTACTCACAAACCCTCCTTACTTCGGAATTTAAGACAGGTGATTTACGGGACTCTTCAAAGAGCACCCTGAACCCTGAATGGGATCTAAATCTGCAGGGGTTTCAAACCATCAGGCCTGGGGGACGAAACCCTAATATCCTGAATTTCCTCCTCCAGGGTCCTCTGTAGTACAAGCTAAAACAGGGATCATGTTAAACACGAGACACAAGATCAATTCAGAGCTCTCAATTTTGAAAGTCTCATGAGGCAGGATTTTGAACGCAACCTAATAAAGAATATCAAAACCGACCAACATGTAAAACCCTAATTAACGCACCATCTAACGGTATTTGAACAGAAGTTATTATAGTTGGCAAGCAAAAGCTCATGAATCGAAGCACGAACCATATGCGGGTATTTCGTGTCGTCCACAACGCGCGTGTTCTCTAATTTGATGTTGAGGTATTGATCCACCGAATGCAGGATGCCACTGATGGCCAAGTCATTTTTTAGCTCCACGATGACCTCCTTACCGACCAGCTCCTTGAAATACGAAAAGAAAAGCTACACGGCCCATGCAAGCAAACGTCAAGAGAGCAGCACAAGCCAAAGGAACCAAGCAACAACCCTAACGCCATTAGACGTCGAGAGCTTTATCAGAAACGGATTCCCGTCGAGAAAACAGAGAAACGAATTTTGAAAGAAACCCAGTTGCAGAAATGCTGGGAACTGACCATGATTGCTGATGCTTTCCCCTGGCGATGGCGAACAATCGGCAAGCGAAGCTTCGAGCAGCAACAAGCTCGAATCCAAAACGTGACTGACGCAAAACAGGGTGCAACGAAGGACTGACTGAGAGGATCGGATGAATGAAATTTGGGATGGAATGAACAGAATTTATTGTACGGAAACTAAACGATAATTGTCACTAAGATCAACTGAGCATAATTACTATTATTAAACATTAATTACATATATTGGGTCTTATTCGCAAATACAAAAGGATTTCAACAACTCACTTTATAAAGTATTATTTCGACACTATTTAAATAAATTTTGAATTTTGAAAATATTGCTTGTAAGGGTACCAAAAATCAATACTAGGCTTTCATAAACTCTCTTATTTTGATTGTTTAAATTTTTTGTGATCATTATCTAAGAAGTAATGATGTTTTTTGTTCTAAATGCAATTGCAGGGTGAACATACTTTCCATCTATTATGATTGTACACTTTTTTCATTTGCCTTATATTTAATTAGGACTTATCACAGAGACTTATAGGCCATTTATATTGGGTTTGTTTTTTAAAAGAGTGTGATGAGACATAAGACTATTCATGGTTTTAGGAAACAATAGATTTTTCAATGCAACCAATTTTTGTAAGATTTTAGGTTTAGTATAAAATTTTTAACTTTTTGTATAGTTGGGATTCAAATATGAAGAAAATCAGTGTGCATTCAATTTGCTAATGCCTTGCTTACATTTAGTCATGTGGGTGGATCAATGATTATAGACAAGTGAAATGTTGAATTGATTTGAACCCTCGCTTAAATTTAGAAGGTTTGAAGTCATATTTCAACTTTGTTAGTAGTTAGTGTAGACAATTCTTTATTCATTTTGATTTTGAAATTTTGGTGTTGATATATCTTTGTATCACAATGATGTTGATATTACAAAATAAAGTAAAATAATTAGTTGGTGTCCCTTTTAGTTGTTACATATTGTTTTCAAACTTTTTGGACTTTCAAACTTTTTTAGCAATTGAACTAGACTAGAGGTTGGCGCTTGCTATGCTACGCATTCACCATTAGAATTTCATTAGAATTTTTATGTATTAGATAGAATGCAAAGCAAGAATTTCAATAAATCTTCAGATAAAAATTACTAAAATCTTCACATAATTTTTTTTAATAAATAAACAAATATTAAAATAAATAATAGAAATTTAATGAATGATGAATGAAATACAAACAATGATGAATATGATAAAAGATATAATATCACCATATTGATCCTCTTTAATATCACCTCAATTGCAACGACTATATTATTTCTATAATATCACTCTTTGTAAAAAGATTATCTTTGTACAACAGTGCCAGTACAGTTGGCTAATGTGGGCAAGACTTGGCTATGTCATTTTTTGGAAAAAAAAATTTTAAGATTTTTTTTCAACTTTTTTTGCATTCTGACAGTTATTTTTAATTTTTTAATTTTTTTCCCTTGACAACCAGCCATTCCCTCGCTGCAGAGGGAACAACAAGGAAATAGGCCTGAAACAGCCTTCTGTAGGCCTCAAATCCCATCTAATGCTCAAAGCTTTGTTCACAAAAATTTTAAAACTGTCATTTAATAGCCCAATTTTGTACTTCCATTCTACACCACCTATCTCTATATGAAACTAAGTTACCATTTTCATTTTAAAATTTATTAATGAGAAAACTTTGACTTTGAGAATTCTAATAGGTGGTGATTAAGAAGAGAACTAACTTGTGGAGTTTATTATTTATAAAATCTTGGAAACCTTATGAAAACAAAGATAGGATTGTTTTTATTCAAAAAGTGTAAGAAAATCATTGACAATTTAGAAAAAGACTAGTGTACCAAAATCACATTATTTAAAATTAGGAAAAGATGAAATGATCCTACATTTAACTAATTCTCCTTTGAAATATAATATAAAAATTATATAGATACTAATAAACTTTACACCCTTACTAATATAAATAAAACAAAAACATTTTTCACTAAGGTATATGCACTTATAGTCATCACTAACTCAAATGCAACATTTGAACTTAAAATTTACATGAAAGACTAAAAGATTGAGACTAGAGTCAATTTCAAGTATGTCTCTAGACAATCAACTTTGAAATTTCATAACATTGTCATATGGTCTTTAAATAATGCGTTAGAATCTTCTTCACTCACAAATAAGATCTAATAAAAACAATCTATGAATAAGAATACCATTTTCAATTCTCAAGTATACAAAAAAATCTTAGAACAAATGGCCTAAATTTTGAAGAAATATTATTTTTAATACTAAACTTCTATATATGGAAAAATGAATTTTGAAAAATATTTATATTTTGAGCATTTATCAAAATTTACAAACAAAAAAAAATTAAATATTCAACAAGAGATGCCAACTTTAACCATTGGATGCTACAACAAGTATGCTTAAAGTTTGTATATACATTATGGACCCTCAATCCAATTTCTTTCCTATAGCTAGAGTGGCATTTAATTTGATGAAATTAAATGAAAAGTAGTATATTGGATGAAACACTATTCAATAGGGATGAAAAACATTCAAAAAGGATGAAAATGGTTACATGGATGGAAATTTTGGTCAACATTCCAATTCGTATTTGGCATTCCTACAAAAGAAAAGAATATTGGCAACTTACAACTTGAAATTGCTCACTTGACAAGATAAGTCTTTTTTGTACTTTAAACTTTTCAAGCAAGTGCCAAGATGGCAAATCATCCAAAATTTGGAGAAGCACTTTGTTTCTACATTCATTCATCTCATTGGACCAAAAATCACTTTTCAATTACATTCGTGCACTTTTCCATCCATCCACAATTGGCAACTTCATCCACTGATTTCAAATAGAAATGGAAAATTTATGGTTGGTATATCATACTACTAAAATCATAAGTCCCTCTGTAATATCACAGATGCTACCATTCATATTAGGGGCTTGTGCTTGCTATGCTACGCATTCATTGTATCACATATTAGTAAAAATTTGATATATTTGAATAGAATGCATGATAATGATTTTGTTTTGTCTTTAAAATAATTATTTTAATTATTTTATAAAAATATTTTCAATCATACATACATAGAAATCATATTTTCACACAATGTAATATTACTAAAATAGAGTAGCAGTTCACAATCACCTTTGTAATATCACTTTTTACAAAGGATGATAGTATAGAAATAATATAGTCGTTGCAATTGAGGTGATATTAAAGAGGATTAATATGGTGATATTATAAAGGTAGCAATTCCATTGCTTTTCTTGGCTTTATACTTCTTTTGCATTTCTATGGTTTTGTGCTTTTGTGAGCTTTGAATTAAATTGTTCATGAAGCTTTTGAGATTTACAAGTTTTTCCTTTAAATTCTTCTATTTGGGTTGCCATTGTTTGTAACAATTGAGTTAAATTTCTAATGCATTCTAATGTATGTGTATCTTTTACCATATTCATCATTGCATATATTTCATTCATCATTCATCAAAATTCCTATTGTTTATTTCAGTATATGCTTATTTATTAAAAAAATTATATGAAGATTTTAGTAATTTTTATGTGAAGATTTATTGAAATTCTTGCTCTCCATTCTATCTAATACATAAAAATTCTAGTGAAATTCTAATGGTGAATGCATAGCCTAGCAAGTGCCAACCGCTAGTATGAAAAAAGAAAAAGAAAAGATAGATCACCTTGATATCTATCTTTTTCTTTTTCCAAAATATGGCGCAATTTGGCGGGAAAAAAACCTCTGCTGTTGTGGCGCAAGCTCTTGCTTTCGTCGTCTTCGTGTCGGTCTCCACAGCAATCCACCATCGCTGAAGCTGCGGCATTGACGGCAAAATGAAAGCTCCAGGAACCATTGCTGCGGTACTGTACACCACCACCCTCCTGCTACAGTAGCCCTCGTTTACAGATGTCGGTCTGCGACTTTGCAAGCCAGGTGTTTTTTTTTGTCGCAAAGCACGATGAATAGAATAGTAACGTTGCTGTTTTTCGTTGTCAGAGATTGATCAATGGTGTCCTCGTCGCTTCTTGCTATGTGATTCACAAGGTGCCTGATTGCAGCATTGGAGGTGTTTAAGATTTTTCGTGCACTTGCGGGGGGAGCATAGCGCCACCGACGATTCTCGAGACTAGCGCAAGCAGAGATTGGGGTTTGGTTTTTTGTTCAATGGTGGATCTGTGAGCGATTTTGGATGACTTTGAAGCTGTTGATTGTTGAATTTGCAATCCCGCAGCGATGGCGCATCAGGAGCGGTGTCGGTGGAGTTTCACGGTGGCGTTTTGGATTTTCTTGCATTTAGGGTTGTGCGTTGTGCCGGTGTTCGGTGAAGGTGCGGGTGCTGGCTGTCCTTCTTACCCTTCAGATCCGTCATGGAAGGACAGCTTCAGTGGCGATCAATCCTCCGCCGTGCCCGTGCGGATCATGCGAAGCTTGCGCGTGCTGGCAGGCACGTTCCAACAAGGGGCTCGCCCGTTGCTCACGAAGTCGACGACATCTTCAGACCGGGAAGAGGTTCAAGGTGTCCGCCTTGTTGTAATTCACGCCTTGCCTTCGGATTCTCGCGATGTTTACAGCGTAAGTGTCACGCTAACCCTAGGGTTTTGGCCAAAATACTCGCCCGTGGGGCTCCGGGGCGGTGGCCGGGGGCGGCTTCCCGGCTCGACGCAGGACGTGAACATCAACGGCGAGGGGACTTTTAATGAGAAGACAGGGGAGCTGTGCGTGCTTGGCTGCATCGGCTCCGTGTGCAAGTACAAGGTGAGCTTGCGCTACCCGGCGCCCAAGACCATCCACCACGTTTCGACTGTTGGAAGCCTCTCGAGTATTGCTGAAGCAACGGATCCCACGTTCTTCGATCCGGTGACGCTCCACTCGGTTACCGATGGGCCGTTTCAGTACACGATGAATGCGACTCTGACAAGGGAGTGTCCTGCGATGGAATCTGATGTGTTGGCTGGGAAGCTCTGGCGGGAGGAGAAGGTGTGTAATCAAGGGTGGGCTTCTTCTCATCAGATTTGGTCCACGCAGGCGTTCGACGTGGTGTGGAATCCGGAATGTGAGGGTGCGAACTGTAGTCCGTTTGTGAAAGTAGGAAAGGCAGGGGAAGGGAAGGGGGCTTCCTTGAGATTTGATAGAATTCGGTGTGATGGGAATCGGATTCAAGGAATTTTGGTGGTGACGAATAGTTTGCAAGCGATTGATCGATTTGCGGATCCGACTGCGACGGATGGCACCCTCATTGCTGAAGGCACCTGGGACTCCACCACTGGAAAGATGTGCATGATTGCCTGCCACCTCTTTGGTCAGTGACTGCTCATGTTTGTTGTGATGTTTTGGACTGGCAATTGGATGCTTGTGGTGTACCTTGTTTTCCTTGATAACATTGTGGTAGGTTTCGTTCTATTTAGTGCCATCCATGATTTGATCTGCTACCAAAATATCACGCCGTACAATGATGGATTTCTTTTTGTTTACCTAGGACCATTTTTGAATGAGAGGAAATTGAAGCTTTTGTGTGAATAGTTATTCAATCAACAAATGGGTTGGGAGCTTGGGATTTACTTTTTTTGGTTTAATGGTGTTTGAGTCGTATAGATACACTAATACAGGCTGTTCAAACTGGCTGTAGAGCTATGAAATTGTGTTTCATACACTGCATAGAGTAAATGATTGTTGTCAATCCTACTTCAGTCAGGCTACGATTTTGAGAGTTTCTTGTCATCTACGTGAGCAATTCTTTGTTTTATAAGATAATCAGCATGCAATTCAAGTTGAGTTGGGATTGATTTGTATTGCTACTTTTGTCTCAGGAAAGGAAGATTGTGAGATTGCTGTAACAATGCAATTTCCCTTGACGTTCACGATTACGCAGAGATCTTTGGTGGTTGGCCACATCAGGAGTCTCCGAAAGGTGAAAGACGCATCTTACTTCAAGCCAATCACCTTCCGGCAGCTCTCAACTGGATTGCAAGTGACCAGGTTCACAAGCGTCAAAAACCAGCCGGAATATGTCTACACGAAGGTGGACACGGCAACGGCACTCTGTGCCTCGGAGAAAAAGAAATCTTCGTCATCCGGCAGTAGTTACCCCACTGGTGTAGATTGGCGGGACCTGGAGTTTCACGGAGTCAAAGATGGCTCAAAAGCTCAAGGGGGGTTAAACAGTTTCGTAAACATGAACCTTTTCACTTTCGGCGATCAGTTTAGAACTTTTAGCCAATTGCATGTAACATCCGCCAACGTAACCGGGATAGGCAAACAAGGAATCAAGAACGTCAGCTATTCCATGCACTACGCAGTTGGACTGGTACCAGGTCGTGATGCCAACATGGCAGGGGAAGGGATTTACAACCCGGAGACTGGAAAGCTCTGTTTGGTCGGGTGTCAAACTGTGGATATCAAGAAGGAGCCGAAGCAGGAGCTGACGCATCTGGAGGGAGATGGAAGAAGGGATTGCCAAGTCTTTTTCAGCGTGCAGTTGCCTGGCGTGAATTCCCAAGACGTTCTCAAGGGGACTGTGAAGAGTCTCCGCATTCCAGCAGATCCGCTCTATTTCAAGCCAGAGTCTTTTTCAGGTTCAGTTTACATGCAGGTAGCCGCTGCGGTGTGGCGTGTAGACCTTGAAATTGTGATCAGCGTTGTCATGCTCTCGCTCACTGTGGTGTTCATCCTGGTGCAACTGGTGTACAGCAAACGGTATCCCGAGACTTTGCCCTACATCTCAACCTCCATGTTACTGCTTCTTAGCCTGGCACACATGATTCCCTTGGTGCTCAATTTCGAGGCCCTGTTTCAGAAGAAGAAGAACGATCTCCGTGTGATTGAAAGGGGTGCAGGGTGGCCGGAAGTGAACGAAGTGGTGGTTCGCCTCACTACCATGGCTGCCATGCTATTGCAACTCCGCCTGCTGCAGCTTGTGTGGAAATCCAGGGTCAAGTCACGGGCTTCAGGGGATTTAGGAGCTGCAGCCGTTCAAGAGAGACGTGTGTTGTACACCATTTTGCCCCTTTATATCCTGGGTGGGGTGGCTGCGGTGCTTTTCCATTCCTTGTTGGGATTCAGACCTTACGAGCGGGAGTTTTTATGGCGCAGCAACCAAGGTGGGCTGTGGTGGGACATCAAGGCTTACGGTGGCCTTCTGTTGGACTTCCACCTCTTCCCTCAAGTGGTGGGGAACGTTCTGTGGGGTGCGAAAGAGCAAGCCCCCTTGTCCAAGCCTTTCTACTTCGGAATGGCCCTCGTGCGTTCTCTCCCTCACATCTACGACCTTTGTCGCAAGTTCAGGTTCATCCCTGCTTTCACCGACATGTATATCTACGCGAATCCTGAATGGGATTTCTACTCAGTGACGTCGGATATTCTCATTCCTCTCGTCATTCTTCTCCTGGCGATCATGGTGTACATGCAGCAGCGGTGGGGTGGTCGGTGTTTACTCCCACGGCGATGGCGCAGCACCTTTGAGTATGAGAAAGTTGATGTTATTGCATCTTAGCTTGGCTACCGGATGGCCCATATCGTCCTCTTCCCTTGAGCAGAATGCGAGCTCTCTCACTGTCCTTCAATTGCAGTAACGAAGACTTCACATAGCCTTTGTCTGCTCCGAGTTTGAACGGAGGGTAAGAGCATCAGATCTTGCTGTTCAACGGCCTTGCTTCCAGCTTCTTGTTCCTTCTGCTGATCAACCCTGTGAATTACAATTGGGGAAATGAAGTAGGTCGTTGCAGTGTAGCAGAAGAAAGTGGATATTCAGGAGTTTATGCAGGAGTTGTGATATAGTGCAGTAAATCCCTAGTACCTTTTTCTGTTCATTATAATACCTTAGTTATATTTTGTCACTATTTATTACTCACTCTCAATGCACTGCAACCAAAACAAGGTTGCGATCTTGAAACATAGATACAACCTTCACAACCTTCAACCTGCTCTTTCTAGAATATGTAATGTCAAGATCCTGCTAGATGTAATGTATGCACAATATGGAAAGATGTTCCAGTTTTCCAAAGAGGTTTGCGAGCATCAGGAACAAGCCTGAGAATTGTAAGGGAGAGTGGGAGAAGGCAGGCAATAAAGAGTTTTTAAGGCAGACAGTCTCCCCACTCTAGTATGATATGTAAAGAGGTCACATTATCGTTATCATTCTTTAGTGGATTAGGGGTTGTCACACTTTCTCCTCATTCTCAATCTTTAGAGAATGGGGATGTGGCACTCTCTTGTTGGTTAGCTGAGGCCTGTGGAGGGTGATTCTCCTCCAAAGGTGAAGAATGAGTGAATGTTGGATTGTTGAAAAATTATTGCATCAATCTTGAATTGTAGGTGAATACTTCTCTCCATTCTCCAATTTCATTTTTCACATGGCACTCAAGGAATGTCACACCTTCATGGAGAAGGACTTTTGATTGGTTCTTCTTTTCACTCCATACTTTTTCATTCTTCATAGAAGTTTCATTCTTGGAGATGTGACAACCCCTAATGTTTGGTGGTAGAAAGGTAAGAGCACTTTTCTAATCCCACCATCTCAGTAGTTGAATGATCCCAAAATATTTTATGAAATTATTAGTAAACTCAATAGAATTGTAGTCCAAGTGGTTTTGTAATTTCCAACACAATAGTACCATTCTACAATTTTCAAAGTTGAGGATATAGAGTAACCTAAACATAATATACTATTCACCTCAAGCACAAAATGTTTCAACTTTTCATTGGTTGCTTCAAAAAACCCTCACCTCTTATTGGTTGCTTTTGAAAAGTTGTAGGAGTTTTGAATCTTGAAAGTGTTCATTCAAGGCCATTTTTTTAGGTGTTGCTGAATGGAAGGTGTTGCAAATAGGTGTAGCTACCTTAACATAAGATAGCTACATCTAAATGCATCAAACTAAACTCTATAGACAAATTGGTATACAATAATAATTGACAATCAATTTTTGCAAGTAATACTTTCAATTGAATTACAGTGGAAGTGGTTGCATAAATTTGGAAATCACTATGAATTTGTTTCAAAATTTGAAAAATACAAGGTATAAAAGATTATAAGTGTAATGTAGGGGATGCCAAAATTCATTTGAAGAAATAACACTAGTAATATGAAAATATGTTACAATGAAGTTAAAACAAAAGAAAGTGTATCAAAAACCACCCACTAATAAAGTTTCCATATCCACATTACTATAAATACACTAATTAGTCATTACCCAAAATGGCCCCCAACTCCACCTTACACTCGGTACAAGAGAAAGGGTGGTAATAAGTGTAAGATTCACTTCAAAATTGCATAACAAAAAGATGAATTTTTAAAGAAAACTTACTAAAAAAACATGTGTCCAAGGTACATCTTACACCTCCTTTATTGAAGTCTTGCATTATGTTAATTCAATCAATTTTTCACGTCTTTTGAGCATTCTTAAAAGACAGCATTAACTATCAAAAAAATAAAATCTCAAGTCATCAAGTTTAAACTCCTCACCTAATGCTTCTCGGTGAAAAGCCTTAATACCTTGCTACATCTTGCTTCATATGTGATATCAAAAATCTTTTAAAAATTTATATGACATAAGGTGTATATTTGGTAACTAGTGACCAAGAAGGACAAATTATAGTAACCAATGTCTAAAAAGATCAATTTTTTAGTAATGTTAATGACCAATTAGCAATGTGAACTTGACATATACAATTAAACACAACACAATTGACTTTTTAGTAACTATTGACTACAGAAGATAAATTTTTTAGTAATGCAAATGTCCTATTAGCATTGAAGATTTACAACATATTTATTATACACAACCAACTTAACCATTTACCACTAGAAACAACATTTCAATATTTCTTACTAACTAATTGGTCATACTTAATACCACCCTTTCTCTTGCAGTAACTTGTCTTTCTAATGCTCATCATTTGAAATATCCTCATTGTTCAATTTTCTTTCAAAAGTAGGGGTCAAAATTGGTTGTGGTAACTTATGTAGGGTCATTTGAAAATGCAACCAATTGCATCAAGGAACTTTACTATGTAAGCCTCAATTTCATTACCCATATAATAGTGGGGCTTTGAGGTGACATTTATTGATTTTGACTCTATGAACTATCACAATTTGTACACTTAAGGTATGTTCTCAATTACTTAAGGTAATTCTATGTAGTTAACATGTTTGCAAAATTGTTGCAATTCATGTACAAGACAATGTATGTCACTTCTTTACCAATTGTGTGCAATGCACTACAAATGCCTCAAACAATCTCAAGTAGCCAGGTATTCAAATATATATTGTATAGTCTCAAAGAAGGACAATGAACCTGCTTAGTTTTGTCCCACTATTAGCTAGTAGGAGGGAACTCAATTGGAAGTGGAATCTTACAAAATTGAAATCATTGTATGCTCTATATCCTAAAGGGAAAAGCCCAATAAATAGACTTATAATTCATTCTAATTTTAAAATTAGTTGCAATTCTTCTTGCTCTTTACTAACTAAGGTGGATTGCCTATATTTTTTATTCTAAACTCACATGTATGGAATCAAAAGTTTAATAAAAAAAATTTATACTTATTGTCAAGCAAACATCAATTTTCTTTAAAGTCAAGACCTTAACCGTGAAAGAAGGTGGCCCTATCACCAAGGTGGGCATCCAAAAATTATCAAACTCCTAGATGGATAGGTTGATTCCTTGTTTCTACACTTTCTTTAAAAGCCATTCATTTAACATTTTAGTCCTAGCATCCTTACTTGGTTGAAGTTTCATATAGGTGCATCCTTTGGTTGTTTCAAAATATTTAAAAATATCGCAATAACAAATATTTAATAAGATTTTTTTCTTAATAATCATATTGCATTAATTAAAAAGCTCAAGACATCTACCATTGATAGCAATTTTAATCATATTGGTAACACTTCAAAAGCCCATCTACATCATATTTGGAGAATATAACAACATTGAATGTCTCTACATCATTCTTAAAGAACATAGTTGTCATTATTGAATGTACTTGTTATCAATGCCTATGTGACACAATTACTATAAATGCAATAGTTTCAACAAATCCTTCATTTATATTGGTCTTTATGGTAAGTATTTTCAATCTTGCTACTATTTATATCCTATTTTAATACAATAAGAATAACATGGAGAAGGTTAGGAGTGAACAATAGAAATAGGTGACGACTAAAGCAATTTTTAAAATTTTCAATGAATAGTAATAGGGTGTATTTAATGATTGTTAATTAATTAATATATTATCATATTAAATTGGCAATTTAATTTGATTTTCATTTTTCAAAGGAAAAATAATCTCAAAACCAATTTCAAGTTTTTTATTAAAAAATATTCAAAGATATAGTCCCCCATTAATTAGTAGATGCAATTGCTATTGAATCTTGGAATGGTACCACTTTTTTTAGGATGAATGTATACACTTGGAATGAACAAATAAAATTTTGTTCATATTTTGAATGTTTCATCTATGACTATGGAAGTTAATATCTTCATCACTCTAATGAAGATCATTTTTTGCATTGCCATAAAAATGAAATGAAAATTCATGCGTTGGATTCTTGACCACTTCTTGACCATATCTATTATTGATTGATCTAAGGTGAAAAAAAACTCCCAATTTTTTTATTAAGGTGGATAGACTTAAAAAATTGTTTCTTTTTGTAGAGTGGTCAATTACTGGTATTCCAAATATCTATGGAATAATTGAGGACCCTGGATTTTAGGTATAGAACTTTCTTAATCCCTTGATGGAACATCTCTTTGCTTTTCCAACAAGGCTAATGCATGAGGGTAGAGACATAAGCTTACCAACCATTTGAAGGTGTTTATAACATATATACCTATAACATATATATACTATAACATGGGAAGAGTTTAAAACATAGGTACCTACTATATAGACACCTATAACCGTAGAAGGTGTTTATAATACAAGTTCATAGACTCATAGATTATGCTCACATGCTAGCATTCCCTAATAAGTATAATAAATAATCGTTGTGGAATTTTTTCTTTTTAAACTTTTTAAAAATTCGACTTAATTCCTAAAAGATTGAGGCACATATTGGGCATAAATTGTGAAAAATTACCACTTTTTAGTGCAATAAGAATTTTTTTTTAAAATTCAAAATTCAATTGCACAATTTTCTTGACCTTGTCCAATGTGACCAACAAACTTTAACTCCTAGAGTGAGATTTTTACATTGTATATGGCTATTTTTTTACATTTGCATCTCATATAATGTAAATTACATACCTACCAAATTTCAAAATTATTGGAGGAGTTTTGCACATGCTATCTAAAGTTGCCTAGGTTGTCCAAAAAATGCAGGGCAATATAACTTTTGATCTAGGCACCTAATTAGGAAAAAAAATTATATTCCCACTAAGGGGTACATATTCAAGGAGGTTTTAGCATATGAGTATAAAATCTATGATTCCATAAACCTTAAAACATGTATTATAAATACCTTCTATGGTTATAAGTGTTTATATTATAGGTACCTATATTATAGACTCTTTCTATGTTTTAGCATACCTATATTATAGGTATAGTTGTTATAAACACCTTCAAGTACTTGTAGGTACATACCTACAACTAGGTTCAGATATAAGACTTGTAAGCTCATATTTCTATACTCAAGCATTAGCTTCATTGGCTTTGGTGCAACTTCAAAGCGGTGTTTCTACACGAAAATTTGTTGCTTCTTTGAACATGAGCCAATCTTTTGTAGCGCATCTCATGAAAGTTGTACGGAGTGAAAGGCAAAGAAGAATGCATCCAAAGCATCTTACAAACTAAGAGAAGAGCGAGGAGAAGAGGTTTTGTGTCACTCTCATTATTAAAGGTTGACTTAGAACTACATCTCTAACAACAACACAACTTCATTCTAAAAGTAATAAAATATTGTTTGACATCACTATGAAGCATTCATTGAGACAAGATGTATTGGATGTAGAAGTGCAATAGAAAAAGCCTCATTTAAGTTGTAAAACATACTTTTTGCATGCTTGAGGTTTGTTCAAAGGTATGAGAATTAGACTGTTGATGATTGAAAATGCATGATTTTCAAATACATAGGTTTAATTTAGATGGAGGTCGTAGAATTGAATTGGAGGTGGAGAATGTATTAGACTATAAAATGTCCATCAGACCATGAAGCACAATGGTAGATCAATGATGATTTAGAATATGTGACAACTTTTAGACTAAGAGCATACTACAAAATTGAAGATAGGATGGTTAGCATCTATACAAATTTATTTTAGAAAACTTCTTGTGGTTTACTATACAAAATTACAATTTGGATCCAAGTAGGTTGGTCTTTCAACAAGATAATGATTCCAAACATTCAAGCAATGATTGTGCAAGAATGGTTGACATCACAACCATTTCAGCTCCTTCAATGGCCTATACAATCTCTCCAAAATAAAATCCTAATACACTTTTGGGCACTTTTCAAACAATGCCTCGGAAAGGAATTCAAGAATTGTGGGAGCATGTGTATTTTGCGTATTCCAATTTTAATGAAGAGGATTGCATAGTGCTTTATGCCACATTTAACTACTTTTAGACTAATTAAAGAATTTTGAACAAAGCATTGGAAGATCTCCAGATAATAACATTGGGAGATCTCTTGATGTTTATATAGATCTCTAAATCTTTATAGTGATCTCCTGACATTTTGCATTATTTCCTAATGACCGTTTTTTTCCTCTTGATGACCATTATTAGTTTTAAACTTTCAAAAGTCCAAAAGTAGTTAAATATGGCATATTTATGAGACCATACCAAGAAGAATTGTTGTTGTATTGAAGAGCAAAGGCTACTAACCACTACTAAAAAATTTTAGTGAACTTGGAAAAAACTAAGCATAGGTAAATAGTTTCTCATTTGGCTCTATAGCATGCTTTCTTGCTATTAATGTAGTTTATAATTTTACATACGATTGCATAAATTTGTGTAGTATCATGTCTAATTTTCAAATCTCATGAAGAGCGTGTGAATTGTTGATGGTTGTATGTTGAAGATGAGTCTATACAAATTATATTCAATATTGTTTGTCAATGTACAAGGTGTTTTGAAAAAAATTAAATTAAAAAATCAGACATTTTATTAATTTTGAAAGTGCATAAACAACTTTTTCCACCTTTAATTAATTATTCAACATGAAATATTGACTCTAATAGCTAGGTACAATATATTTAACCATATAGATGCATCTTCTTGCAAAAAAAATTTGTGACCATTGAACAATACATAATCATAATGTTTATTGGAATCATACATCAAATGTCAAAACTTGTAGGCAATCCTAATTGAAAGTTTTCAACCCCTTGTGATTAAACATTATAATCTTTCAATCCATATGACATGTGAGATTGTTATGTTTTCTTTCTTGTATGATCTATAATACTCCTAATTTTTTTTAAATCAATTACAATCAATACACAAGAAAGGGGTGTTTTAAGTGAGTTTTAAAGTATAGTCTTAAACATAAGATTACAAGTAATGACCTTTTAGGAGAATTTTAGTAAAAATTATTAGAAATACACGTGTTTTTAGTAAAATTCTCTTAGAAGGTCATTACTTATAATCTTATGTTTAGGACAATACTTTAAAACTCACTTAAAACATTGTTTTCTCTTGTAGTGAATTGAAGATGTGTTGCTAAAACCTATGAAAGATGTGGCATTTTAATGTCAATTTTGTTGTATAGACACAACTTGAAAGTGTAACCACATAAAACTATACAAGTCTCTAATATTAAAAGCGTATCAATTGAGGAATTAATGAGTATCAACTACTATTATGAAATACATGATTATAGTTCTTATCATCTAGTAGTTGCATGCACTCAAGAATATCCTACATGAAGATCAAATTTGACATAAATTACATCATTTTTGTAAAAATAAAGTGCCACATGTCATCTTAAGATTGGTGTGAGTTGATGTGGACCTTGAAAATATAATGCAGAAATTCAATTTGAACATAGGTATTGAGTGTTGAATTAGACCTTTACGTATAGTATGAAGATCCAAACACATCCAATCCACTTTCTTTCATCTGTCAATGGTGATGCCCAACTAGGTCTTTCATCCAAACAATTAAACTTTTAAAATGAAATCCAATCATTTGTCAATGCCCTAAAAATGAATTGAATTTTTTTATAGAAGGCGAAAGTTAAATTTTTTGTAATTTTGTATTTAATTATTAAAAATATTAATACTTTTCAAATATTATTAAAATTATTTAAGTGAACTATTTAGGCCCTCCAATTTTCTAGTAAATTTTCTTAAAATTTAAAAATAGATTTTTTCCGGCCAGCACTCCTTACTATTATTGTTGTTCATAGACTCATCACCCTTTTGATGGCTCATTTTTATCCTAATGAATACAATTCCAAAATATATGAAATGTTAATCATATCAAAAATGAAATGAATATTGAATGAAAATGAAAATGAAATAATAACAAAATAAATGAAAAACAAATAAAACACATATGTAGCACACTTAGGGAGAACACTCTTTGTGTTTTTTTAGTCTTCACCTTATGCTTCTTAGGGATATTTTTTAGAAGGGTCTAAGCAACATGCTTGAGATAAAAAAATATTCTAGAAATCAATATGCTAAAATTTTCAAGAATATTTTCTCATGTGACTTTCTTAGCCTCTATTTTACTTGGTGTAAAGGTCTTAAATCTTAAGTTGCCAAATATAAATGACACCTTAAGTTTGCATCCATATAACTTTCTGAAAAACAAATTGGTAATCCTCATGAGAACACATATGAAAGATAAAACAAAAGAATAGAGAGAAAAAGAAAAGGAAAAGATATGATCAAAAAGTGAAAAACAAATGGAAAGAAAGTGATTAACAAATCAAACCTCACTAAAAACAATTGAAATTTCAAATCCAAAAATAACCAATGAAACCCCAATGAACACCACATGATATTACAAAGAAAAATAACAAATAATTACCGCAAAGGAAATCCAGTAAAAAAAATCATGAAAAGAAAATCAAATACATTTCAAGTTCTTTGCTTCTATTTTATTCTTGCCAAATGTATACATGATTGTACGGGTTTTTGAGGGTTTTTTTAACAAAATCCTTTCATTGAAGACTCTATATTATATCAAAGCTTGTTAATGAAACATCACATTTTTTGGTTTTCTTTAGGTTACTCATACACATCACTTCTGTTGTAGGCATGGGTGTTCAAATTCTCAAATTTTTGACTTGAATGCAAAACAAAGGTCTGGCGATTATTTAAACCTTAAAAGATGTAGCCCCCCTTGATCAAGATAGTCACCAAAATGCTTCAATTATTAAACCAAAAGGTGTATTTGTTGCTTCTAACATGAATAGTAAAGTCATCCATTGGACACTTTTGGTCCTAACCATCCTTCAAAGATTTATGTATTGTGTAATTAATTGACTATAGCTTTAGTGTTTTTTCTTTTGTTGATCCTAATAGCATGTGGCACCACCACCAACAAAGTCACCATTGTCTAAATATTGTCGATTATGTACATGCAATATTTGACTTTTTTGAGTGGATAGTAGTAGTGAGTGGATAGTGAGAGAGTCTGAACTTGGTATTAATATGAAATTACAAAAAGGGGTATATATTCCAATTTTTCTATTCAATCCTCCAAAAAAATTATCTATGCAAAAGAATCCCAAAATTGTTGCCTTTGAAACCCCAAATTGTTGAGAAGATTGAAAAATTATCAATTGAGCTCAAATTTCATTGAAAAGGATAACCCCCACTGAAATACAATGGAATGTAGGTTCATTGCTATTAGTCATAAAATCACAAATCACAATAGAATCAAAAAGATGAACCAATACTTAAAATCAAGTCTCTACCTCAAAATGTGAAACATGAAGTTCAAAGTAGCAAACATCACATGCTGACAAACTCTCAAAAATTCTAGAAATGAAAGTGAGGTCATTTTTAAATGAAGCAAGAGGAAGGATTATCAATGGGAATGGTGGAAAGCAATTATTAGCTATATGCATATAGAGAAGCTCAAGTGTCAAAGGCCAATTGCTTAAATATGCTCATGTTGTACAGTAATTGTGTTTGATTGGTTGCTCATCTAAGAAAATCAGTGATGTCCGACATAATCAACTCCATTGATGGTTTGTGCAGTAGACTTTGTGCATGTAAGGAGTATGTAAAAAATAATAATAGTTAGTTATACAATTAGGGAATTTGCATTATGAAAGGTTTCACTGTACACATATTGCGAGAGAATACACAAGTTGCGCATAGCATACAAACACAAGAAAATCTTTACACACTCTCATTGCACACTAAAAGGCAACACCTTGACTTCAAGAATAAATGTAGAGAGAAAGTTGTACGCAACCACTATCTAACGAGGAAAAGTCATGCACGGGATGAGAGAGACAAGCCTTAACCCTAATCTATGAATGGAAGAGATCATCTCTCAACATAGCTTGGATAGATGGCAATGTTTATTTTTTCTAAAATTAAGATCGGTAGCATTTGGAAGGGACAATTTTTTTATATTGAAATTAATGATGTGTATTAACCCTTTAAGGACACAGCCTCCCATGACCAAGGTAGTCAACAAAACTCTCCAATTATTGGATCAATAAGCCCATTCATTTTTCCTTTAGTCAACAATGAAGTCATCCATTGAACCATTGTAGTTCATAGCATCCTTACTGGGTTAATTGAATCAAGAAAAAGGAATAAGACACAAGATGGGTTTGCCTACCTCTTTTTAAAGGATATTCATCCAAAAATGGACAAAAATTATCAAAGAAGGAATGATCAAAGAAGGAATCTACTTGGATTTTTAGATTCTACCATTTTTTACTGATTACTTCACCGGGCCTTAATTACTTTTTACTAGCAAAGAAATACACGTTAAGGTAATTCCTATAATCTAACCCCTTTTAAAATCTAACCCTTGCAAATTCTTGCCTAAAATGTATTCCCACTATTTGAGAATTTAGGGTCGGTTTTAGAAACACCTATTTTTAACAATTTGAAAATTCATAGTTTATTCATATGGTGTCAAAAAAATACATTCTAAGATCATCTAGACTTTCTTTTTGACTATCAACAAGACTCCACAAAAACTTTCTCTATACAATAATGGAGACCATGTTCAATTGTAGGATTTTAGATGTCACTTAGTTACCTTATCAATGTGATATTATAGAACCTCTGTAAACCAATAGGTCTTGGCCTAGTCTAATAAGATTACATTACAAAGGTTTATTTATTTGTAGAAGATCATTTATAGTCATAATGGACCAAGTCTAGGACTAGTTTGACAACAATATGACAATATTATCTACTTATTTGTTTATAAAGAATCATTTGGCCCATTATGACTTTGGCCAAATGATTTGGCCAAATCCAAGACCAATCGAATAAAGGTCTGACAATATTATCTTACAAAGGTTTATTTGTTTATAAAGGGAGGCTTTAGAGAGGTTCTATTGTAAGGTAGGAAGTTCATAAATCACCTACATAAGCATTGAAACTGAATTTTGGGGAAGTGAGTTTTTTTGAAATATTATCTTACAAAGGTTTATTTGTTTACAGAAGGAGGCTTTAGAGAGGTTCCATTGTAAGGTAGGTCCATAAATTGCCCACCTAAAGGTTGAAACTAAAATTTAAAGAAGTAAAGCTTGAAATATTTTTCAATAAATTTTTCTTGATCAACAAGTAGAATTGGCATCTAATCCAAGTCATTTCATATTTCTTGAACAAGTGGAATTGGGATCTAATCCAAGTCATTTCATGGAACTTTATGGAATTAGTTACGAAAATTTGAAGTTGAAATGACATACGGCTCTATAATTGCCCACCCCAAATCACCCTACAGGACCTCCCATCTCCTCAAATGTACACTGTTTGTACATGTGAGACATACCTGTTGCAGTATTCTCACTTTCAAGTAGCAAATTGTCTACTGCAATTAATGAAAGAGCTTTCCAACACCAGTTATGAAATTGAGTGCAAACTGCAACCCTAACAACCCTGGAGCACTATGCACCAGCCTTGGTGTCGATGGGCCTTGAAGAACTCTCTCTCAATTCAAAGTGCAAACAATTGGGATGAATTGTGAAACGCAAATTCACTTGATTCATGCAACACTTTGATTTGCATTCAATACCCGACATTGGCCAGAATAGCATTAGTAAGCTTACACAGTGAGCAGCCAGCATATTGATTCAGAAGAAATCATATATTTCTCTCCACATATACAGACTCTCTAAAGCTCTGCAATGAAAACTAAGAAAATCAGCAAAATCACCTCCAAAGGCTGGGAGGGTGAGGATTCAGATGCAAAGCAGCACCACTGACGTAGAAGCCACTGCAAAAAACCGCCTATATCAAGCTCTCGATCGAGACTACAAAATTGCAACTTAATTAAGCCACACAATCATCAAACAGCAATTCATCAGCGTCACGACACACACAAAAGCACTTGAAACTGCCATAGCCATTTCTAATATCACCATCAAAATAATCAAGCCATTCATCACACAATAACACGTTGCCCACGACCAAATTAACCCGCTCCACAAACTGGAAGAAAAAAATCACAACCGAGGCCTCTCTTCAGAAAACAAGCCAAAGACTCGGCGGATATACTCTCTATATTACAGTTCCCCAACCATCATTCCCTGGCTGTCCAAAACAAGGGCAATCCAAACTCAGACAAACTCAGACGACAAGTCGGTCAGAGATTCTGAACACCAACTGGGAATCCCCCTTCCCCCTTCGCGACATACGTCTCAGAAAGGGGGCACATGCATCACCGGCCACTAACTATACAGAAACTCCGGACGATCGAAAAGAATCAGTCAGTATGACCCTGCGGTTTGCAACAGAGAAATCGATCCTAATGTACAGCTAGCCAGAGAACGAACTAAGCTTACGTCTACGCCTGCGCCGACGCCGGTTGCTGCGGCAGCACGGTGAATGGCCCTACCACGATAGCCTTCTCCGGGTTGGTAATCTCCCCACAACCCGCGTGCTGCACAAACTCCGCGGGCGTCATATGCCGTCCATGGCACGCACACACGATGCGCACTTGACCCTTCTCCACTCGGTACAGCACCCCGGAAATGGTCCCATTGCAAGTGACCCAAGGCAGATCCGGCGGAGAGCCTGTACCTCCAAAGTGCACCCCCGGGGCGACCCCGGGCCGCAAGCTCGAGGCTTCGTGCCCGCCCATGCCCTCAAAGCTCGGCAGGGAGCCCTGCCTCCACATCCCGGTGGCCAGGCCCCTCCTCACATGGTCCTCGGCAGAAGAGGAGGTGCTCTGAGCTGCAGACACGGCCTCCGCGGCTGCTGCTGCTGCTGCTGCTGCTGCTGCTGAACCTCCACGACCTACTGATGGTCCTTCCTCCTCGGCTGCTGCTGCTGCTGCTGCCCCGCGCGCAACACCAGGCTGCTCCGGGCGAGGAGCTGAACCACCTGCTGAAGCAACAGCAGTAGCAGCAGAGGAGCCCTGTTTGGCTCGTTCACTGGGCATTTGGCTGCTGTTGTTACCCTGTCCATGAGGCGGATCTCCCAGGGATGCAAAGGCACTGCCCACAGAGCCTTCTCTTCTCAAGGTCACGGCCTCGGACTTGGACCGCATGATTCCAAACTGGGGAGCAAGAGGGGAGGCCGCATTGGCAGGGGCTCCAGTGGGCGAGGTACGCAGTCGGTTGAAGGCCCCACTGCCCAAAGAGTTGGCTTTCACCAGAGTGGGAGTGGAAGGAGAAGAGGATGGCTCCCCACCTACAACGGGTGCATTTCGACTCCTGGCATGCTCATTCCCACCCTTGACACCTGCACACGTACACAAGAATCCATGTCAAAAACATACCACCAGAATGCTCTTCTCCCTTAAGGAAGCGAAGAGTAGCACCTCAATTGCTCCACAAGCTAGGAATTCCCGCTGGTAACAGCAATCGTGAAGTCCTTCCAAAACAAGTTCTTCCCAGGATTGACGGAAAACAAATTAAAACACGTGCAAGGATCGATGGAAATCAGTCCAAATCCAAAGTTCGAAAAATTTGGAAACATTTGCCTCCGCCTACCTCGACTACTCCCGTGTTGCTTCTCCTCCTCGCGAGACAATCCTGACTGGCCCGGTGGTTTGGCAGGAGCCCCATTTCTGGGTGGCGACTGCGGGGGAGTCGCAGCATGTGGACGCACCACTGCAGCTGAGGCCCAAGCGGCCGCCCCTTCGGGTGTCTGGATCTGGAAAGGAGGATTGAAGCCCGCAGGTAGGGAGATTTGGAAAGGGCTGGCCATGCCTGGGTGCCCTCGCTGCTGCTGCTCCGGATTATTGCTGCTGCCATCGCCTCCATTCCCAGCCGGACCCGGTGCAAACTGCATCACATAAGGAAAGGGGAATGGCATGCTGAAGGGCACTCCCCCTGCCCCACCCCCGGGCGGCATGGGAAGTGGAAATGGAAACGGGCCTGGCATCATGGGAAAGCCTCCACCCGGAGGAAATGCCATGTTAGCCATAGCTACCGCATTGCCCAGGGACGGCATCGCTGCACTGTTGCTATTCCCAGAATTGGGGCGACCCCCTTCCCCAGCTGCACTACTACCACTGTTCCCCGTGACTGCTGGACTGGATAGCGCCTCGGCATCGCCATGAACAGCAGCCCTACCAGTCTTCTCATCCTGACCACCCGAGCTTTCCGTCCCCGCAGAGCTCGACTCGCTGGCACCCCGCCGACCTCGCTTGGCTGGCTGCTCGGCCTTGGGAGCAGGATGATGGGCCTTCTCGTGGTCGCCTCTCCTCTGCAATGGCGGAAAGCCAGTCTTCCCCGCAAGCTCCCGGTTGCTCTCCATCATCGCAGCCAGCTGATGAGTGTTCATCTGCACCTCCACGATCTTTTGGATCCATGCGGGGTCAATTTGACCCACAGGGGAAGGGCCTAATCCTGACCCCTCCAGTCTCCTGGGACCCGAATCCAAGTCCATTCTCTGCATCTGCACAACGTCTGGCGACCCCACCTTGCGACTCTCACTGCTCGAATCCACCTGAGCATTACTTTCATGATCCTTGGTGCCCCGGTCCCTTGCTCGCCGAATCTCCATCTGCTCACCTGGGTCGACTCGCCCATCTGCTGCTACCCCGTGCTGCAGCTTCTCTGCGTCACCTTTTGCTGCAGCCATCTGAGGGCTGCCCTCCCAATTGTGCAACCACGAACTGTTTCCCGGTCGCCGAAAGGCAGACATGCTGGAAGCGCCCCCGCTGGCGTCTTGGCTGCTGTCTGGTGGGGACGACACCGTGGACAGAGAATTTTCCTTGCTTGCTGCTGGCAGGGGCTGCTGCAGGGAGCTTGTTCTCCTCAACTGATTGTTGGGGGGTGAATCCAAGCCGCTGCCGGACTTCGGCCTCTCCTCTTCCTTCTTTGAGGTTTTCTTCGACTTCTGCCCCTCCAGCGCTGCTTTCCTCTTCCTGCGCAATTCCTGCCGCTTCTGCGTCTGAATCTCCCTCTTTCGCTGCTGCTCCATGAGCTCCTGCTGCTGCGTGATCGCCGCTTGCCGGTGGTCCATCTGCATGTTCTTGCTCACATCGGAGTCGCTCCTCTCCACATGATCGCCACTCGGACCTGCCGACATTGCAGGAGAAGAAGCCACGGGGATCGCTGCTGCTTCAGAATGCAGCGACTTCGATCGCTGCAACGCCAGGCCTTGGGGATCCACTCCGTCCTTGATGGCCTCCAGCAGCTGCACAGGGAAGCCACCTTGCGCCACAACGCGTGCCCACGCAGCAGCCGTGGCCACAGCTTGAGGAGGAAGGCCCTGCAGCTCCTTGATCAAGCTCGCTTCGTCACGGGCACTCAGAGGGACACGCTGATGCTCGGGCTGCGCTGCCTTCCCCTGGAGCGCCTGCCACATGTGCTGGGCAAACATCTTGGAATCCTCGGCTACGGAATTCACGCCCGCCCAATTGCTCGCCTCCACTGGCTGCTGCTGGTGGTGCTCGGGATTCGAGACTGGAGACTGGACTTGGTGAGGAGGAAATGCTGCTGCCTTCTCCTTGGTCTCATTCCCGGAGCGATCCAAATCCTGCCAGAACGATTGCACACGCGGGTTCCCTGCACCCTGCTCGGATTTCAACGCTTTGAACATGACACCCCCATGGGGAGGCTCCTCCGGGACCGACGAATCCTTTGAGAAGGTGGGTTCCTTCTCTCGGAAGGTGTCTCGGTCCAGAACAACTTCCTTTTCCTTCTCCTTGCTCTTTGGTTTTGTGCTCTTGCCTCCTCCCAATGACAGACCCAGGTTGAGATCAAACCCGCAGTCGTCATCGGCATCATTCGCCAATTGAGACTTGCTCTCGCTCTGCACGGAGGGCGCGTCAGGTTGCAAGCACCAGCTGTGCATGATCGGCGGGGCAGCACCCCAGGATCCTCCTGCTGCTGCTGCATTCGCCTCGTTACTGGTAGCACCATACTGATTCTCTGTATTGCCGGCCATGGCCACCCCTGTTCCTCACAGTGTAGTAACCAGTTCTCTCACTTGGATGTTCACGAAGCTCTGGAGACTGGCATCTGCAACAAAATCATCTCACACATCAGACCTAATGAGCTCACCTACACACATCTCTCAATCCCAAACAGAGTCAAAACAGGCTCCACATTCCGGACGTGGGAACAATCCCTTGACCTAATCATCATGACGGTATTCAGAACAGGAAGCGTACAAGCGTCAATCAATTCCACGCTTGTGAGAATTGCAAACGAGCACACTAGATTCTTAGGTCATGAGAGAATGTGTCAACCCCCGGAGTCCGCTTTGCAAAGAGGGTCGTCCTGCTTCAGAAAACTAGCATCTATACATAGAGCGATCGCTAGCGAGCCCTCTGGAAAGCCACAACCGTTGCACGTTGCGTCACTCTGTCATCGTCCTAGGCTCAAACTATCCATATCGCATGTACCTCTAAACGCGCAGTGATTCCTGCAGTGCAACGTGGTGGCACGAAATCTTTGACGCCCTCACTATCCTAAGCACACACTAAAAAGGAATCTAGTACTATTCGACACAACTAACATGCAAGGTAACAGCGCCCACCCGGACGAACATCCCGATTGCTTCTCTCATCACGAACTTCATAAACATTCTCCTTCAATCTGATTCTGACGAAAAGGCTCCCCTCACATGCACTATCCACATTGGTCCAAGCAAATTGTGCCCCTTTGCGAAACTCCCCGAACAGATCTCGCAATGCACACTCACTCACAGGCCACCATAACCGCTTCCTGTCCCCCACAAACTCATCTCACGTTCCTAGAACAAACCACGTCCTATGGTTCTAAGCGCTTCGAATCTAGACGCTTTCAGTCAAGGAGAAGAAGAACACACAACAAAAGAACCTCAGGAGAAGAGTACTGCTCACCAAAATTTGCGTGTCAACATATTGACCAAGAAGCCATCGTCTCCAACTAACTTACACCCCCCTTCCGCCTCCGACGACCAATCTTGATTCCAGTCAATCTTATCTCCTCGTCCCCAAACCCCGAACCTCGAATTCCCACGCCCACACCCACACCCAACCTTCCCTCTCCCACAACCTCAGACGCAGACATGCAACTCCAAATCAAGCCCCCCACCTCCACTCGTGCTACAAATCCATGGCTACAAAACCACGGACGCACTTCCTAAGCAAACACCACCAAGAGCAAGCCGTGGTAACCTACACCATCCATGTCCACACCATATCCGCGTCTCCAGCCGGATCCCCACCCACAACCGAGGAAGGTATCGGGAGCCTATCCGCGCTTGGCAAAAAGGAGGAGATGCAGTTCGGCTCACAAGCAGCAGCAGGGGCAACAGGAGGGCGAACACATCATCACGACTGGACACGACGACGTCTACAGGACCAGACCCTAGTGTAGCTGGGAATTGCAGAACGTGAGCAATTTAGGTCGCGAAGGACCGGGGGGGGGAGGGGCCTCCGTCGACGGCTGCGATAGCTGCGGCGTGTCTGACACCACAGCCCCACCAGAGGATGACAGGATGGCGATGGCAGCAGCGGAGAAAGAGAACAACGACGGAAAGAAGGAAGCTCAGTACGTTAATGGGGCTTGACGACGACGACGTCACCACGAAGTCAGACGGATGTGCAAAGTTTGCACAATTTGCATGGCGAGCGGACTAGCGGAGACCCACTTTTGGTGGGGACGACGGAGGACGAAGAGAGAGTTCTCCACGCAGGGCACGTGATGGTTGCTCCTGCAATGGGACCACCATCGCCCAAGGCTCAAGCAACAACGCCTGGGCCTCACTGCGCACTTCGTCTCTCCCAGTTCACAGTCACTTCAGTCTTGTCCATGGGAGCCCTGTTCACACGGCGAGGCCATTTTGACCGCGGTCTTTGGGGTCCCTGAGAGCCCTGTTCCTGATGTTGAACTTTGAAGGTCTCTCTCATGGCATCCCGCCTTGGAAAACGTGTGTAAGGTGTTTGAATAATGCTTTGAAAGAGTTATGAAAGTACCAAATTGGCTCCTAAAAAATTCTACTTAATTCTCTCATACCCACCATAGGTTCCAAATATTACCTCAATCAACTCGAATAGCTCTATCAAACCTAATATTGGCAAGCAAGTCATCTTATTCGTTCGTGAATGATCAGATTGATTCCCTTGCCGTATATTCCCTTGCTCCACATGTTGATTATCAAAAATGATTTTTTTTTCCTTCAAAACAAAAAGACACTTTATCCCTAAATGCATCCACAAAATGACTCATTAGTGTTTTGTGCACAGTACTTCATCCAACTAACAAATATTAATATAGTATGTTCAAAAACTAATTGCAAACTCTCTCTCTCCCCAAATATTGGACCAATAACCCTTCCAGCCCTACCTATTGTTCCTACCACAATAACTAAATCCCTTCTAAACATATGGTCGATGTTTTTTTTGGTCAAATACCACACTATACGACCGCAAAGGCCTTTCAGGCCCTAAACTTCTAGCGTCAGTATTCGATTCAGTGCGAGGTAGTGTAGAGGGTTCCTTACAGTCCTCGCTGGGGCTGAGATCAGCGGTAACACAGTCCGGGGAGATTTTTAGCTTAACCGGCTAAAATCCTACATTTTTTGAGACCAAACGGTTGCTTGAAGCATTCTCTTGGCTAGACCTTTATAAAATAGAGAATATTCTCTGATTTTCCTCTTAAATGATCGATTTTTTTCCGAAGATTTTGAAATCCATTCGAAAATTCTCAAAATCAACCGGCTAGCTCGTAACTAAATGCCGGTACTCCCCGTACATTGAGCGGTAAGCTCTGAGCCCTTCAAGGGTCGCCCTGCAAAGCCCCCCGCAAGTTCGGCTGGCGTTGCTGACTGTGCTGAACCCTTTTCCACCTCATTTCCTCTTCTTCTTCTTTTTCCGTTTCCGTCTGTATTGCTGTTTCCGTCTCTCCCGGCCGTTTCCGTTGTTTTTTCGCCGTCCGTCCTTGACGGAAGTTTCTGTTCCGCTTTCCGTTCGGTCCCGTTTGGGGGACGCCTGGCTGTGGCCGTTGCGGGAGCTGCCGTGACCCGCATGTGCGAAGCGTTGCGACGTGGGCTACAGGGGCAGGGCGCGACGTTTCGCTTCGGCAGGCAGGAATCGGGTCCGTGTCACTTGGCCCGGGCTGGGTGGCCTGAAGGGGGATACGTTATTTGGGGTCCCCCTTGCTTCCTCAATGACGGGGACTTTTGTTAGGTTGGTGCTGGAAATGGAAATAGAAATGGAAATGGTAATAATTATGAAGAAAAATGTTTGTAATAATAATGATAATGACAAATAATAGTATTTATATGATTTCAAGTGGGGCTTCCATGTGGAGTTGGGGGTCGGTGGAGCGTGTCGATCATCAATGAAATGGGCGTCCTTGTTTTTCAGGGATGGCCATTTGACTGATGTTTAGCACCCCCTGACTCCACATGGAAGCCCGCCCGTAGGACCTCTTTACATGCTTGCCTGGTGGGCAAGTTTAAAATCAATTCGAGCTCAAAGACAAAAGCAGCTCCACCAATTGTCTTGCTGGGGTGGGCAAGCGGGAAAGGAGGAGTTGAAGTTTTACTGGTACCGGGGACCAACCTCATTGGTGGAGACTAGTGAATCTAATACGTGTGAATTTTGTTTTTGTTTTTCTCACCATCCACTAGGGCTACATGAAAGTGCAATGCTTATTTTTCCTTGTAGCACTTGATGTGCATTGATTCCCCCGATCACTAGTACATGTAAGGAGGCCCTTAGTTTGGTGTGAGTTGATAATATGTTCATTCGCATTTCTATTTTGTACAATACACCTATATATGAGGGCTCACTCGCCTTCCTAGATTTTGGAAGGTATTCTTTGTATGTAGAAGTATATATCAGAGGTGGAGTATTTGATGGCAATGTTATTGATGTTATATAAGGGTTGTTTAACCCTTAAAGGACAAGTGGGTGACTTTGGAAAACATCCCTTTTCATTACCATGTGAATCATTGGCTTAAGAAATTGCAAAAGCATTTGTTGAAAGTCAAATTAGTGTAAAAGACCTCTCTTTTTCACAACAAAATTTTGAAGATGAATAGTTGAACTTTTGTCCTACTAGAAGGATTCCTTGTCATTTATCAGATAAATGTTTATATCGACATTTAAGAGTTAATAGTTGGTTTGGGCAATTTTAATAGTCAAACTTTTCTAAACTAATGGCCACTTTATACTCAAGATGAAGCCCCAAAAAATATTATAAATTTTTTTAAATTAAAAAAATTAAAAAATTGAGCACATTCATTAAACCCTAAAGCTCCTTGCAAGTTGAAACAATTTTTATCCCTCATTTTTTTGGTGAGATTAGAGAAACAAACAAATTTTTAGGGAATTTTGTATTTATGAAGATTAAACAGTTGGAAAAAAAAAAGTTGTGCATTTTGGGGGACTAACTAAGGCAAGAAGAAGGCAACATCATTTTGCTTTGAAATTTTGCATACTTCATTCTAATTTTCAAGCCCCACTCAAATGTAAAGTTCTGAGACCTTTTTTGCAAAAGAAATTTTGAATTCCAAGGCACATGGATCTTTACTTGGACCATTTCCAAATTCTCTCTAAAATGGAAGTGTTGTGAAAAGAGTTTTTTTTTTTAACAAATTTTTGCAAAAAAGTGATGAAATTTTTTTAATACAAAATATTCAATGAGATAGATGAAATCACAAAATGCTACTAAACCTTGGTGCAAAACCACTCCATTTTGAAGGGACGCACACTATTTCAGACGAATAAATACACTTCCATCCCTGCATTGCAAGTTTCATCCATCCCCATGGACATAAACAGCTTCATCACTTCACTGAAGTATCACATTCTGCATGCACTCCTAGAATAACTGGAAAAAAAAATACCCACGGCTCTCTAAGTATGCATTTCGTTTTGTTTTTTTTATAAAAATTCTCTTGTGTGAATATTTTTTTATTACCAAGTGTAAAGTAAAGTGGTCTTAATTATTGTTCACTCACTGGCGTTAGTCTTAGGACCACACCCATTTTTTCCTTCCTTCCTCCGCCCTCTTTATTAGCACCCCTGTTGCAAAGGGCTCTTGGCTCACCACCTGGAGTGAAATCTGCAGACCCAGACAGACAGACTTGGTCGTCACGTACCAGGCAAAAAACATGCCCCTACAGCAGCTTAACAGTAACAACGAACAGATGAGAAAAGGGCGAACTGACACGTGGAGCAACCATAGAGAACAACTTCCGTTCCCGCCGTTCCCGGAGTTCCCTCCGTTCCCGCCGTCCGTCACCGATGGAACTCGGTGTAGACTTTTTATTTATTTAACTGATTATTAGACACTACGGTAGATGCCCCCACTACCGCAGGCAAGTTGCAAGGGAGCCACCCAGATCGGATTGGATGGGGGGAGAAAAAGGACGGACGGCGAGAAAAGGACGGACGGCCAGAAACGGACGGACGGCGAGAGACGGACGGAATCAATCAATAAGAGGGGAGGGGGAGGAAGAAGTGGGCCCCCCCTAAAGCCGCGGAAGTGCGAGGGAACGCGCCGCGTGTCACGGAAAGCACGTCACGTGGAGAGAAACCAGGGTCAATACCTTAGCTTCGTGGGGAGGGGGTGGGGCCCAGTTAAAGGTCCTGGAAGCTAGCCCGAGTCGGATAAGCAGGATGACGTGGCCAGCCACGGGGGCCCGTCAAGATTGTGGCATCTATCGTCAGTCAGTCCCCACTAACTGAAGTGAACTGAAGTTACGTTCGTAAGTGGACCCCAATGGAAAAAGCCACTCGAACTTACTGTGCCGACCAGGGTTTTTTTGTTTTTGTTTTTTTTACCAGCGCCTCATTATAGAGGCCAGTTTTTGGAGGGACGAAGCCATAGATTTCTGACAGTCTGACGAAATTTCGCCAAAAAAAAAGAAGCCCTGGTGTCGACCCCCGGTCGACTTTTCAGTAGAGCTTCTCTAAGTAAGTTATATTCTCTATATAAGTCAACAAATCCCTTTATTTAACCCTTAAACGTCAAGGGGGACGTCCAATGGATGCAAGAGAGAATCTCTCCATGTAGTACAGGAGTGCAACTATTCATCCTTAGAATTTTGTGTGGAAAGGGGAGATCTTCCATAGAACTTTGACTTTCAATGAATGCTTTCGCAATTATTTAAGCCAATGCTTCAGACAGTCATTCCACCGTCTTTTTTAAGGATTAAGATAATCTTGTGAGATTGGTCTTGGACTTGTCAATCATACAAAGGTCATGACTTGAAAACGATCCTCTATAAACGAATAAACTTCTTTAATGTCATATTGTTAGATGGAGTCCATAAACTATTGGTTTAAAGAAGTTCTACTATACACGGAACTTTCCGTCTTGCGGAAGCGGCTTTGCCACCATGTGTTTTACCCCTTGGGCAAAAACACATGAACCTTTCATTCGCTACACAAATTTCTTTTTTTTGCAAATTCTAAGTTCATCTTTGCAATCAGAGGCCCCAAATTCATATTGGAGTGAATTAACCCCTCACTCGTCCCCTCAGGAAAACACTGAAATTTTTTATTTTCCACACATGAGAAAATTTGCAAATTCTGAATTCATATTTGCAATGAGGGGGGGCAATTAGCTAGTAGAGACATACAAGGTAAATTAATCAAGCACAAAATAGAGGACATTTTTAAATGGTTCGCACCCCTGGAATGACTTGGAGGTACGAAGTGAGGGACCCAAATTCACCCCTAAACCAAATTTGCTAAGAGAGATGCTCTAACAATAAAATTAATACGACACAAAATAGGGGGTCATTTTTTTTTTTCCCCCACATTCAACCTCGGTTGGTTGGACCTCCGCAAGAGGCTCGTTTCATTGCTATAAGACTCGACCCTGCCCCGCAGGACCAGCCTAGAGTTCTATTTTCGCAGTGCGTGCCAAAAGTTCCTTTTCGTCAAAGGAGTGGTGAACCGATTTCCCTCCCTCCCTATCACCCTCCACCGCGCATGGATGGAATGAGGGCCCCACGGCATCATAGATGAAAAAGAGAAAATTCATCCAAATCGGAACATATAAATACACATATAATAATAACACTGACCGAACACCCAACCATTTAATTAATTTATGGGCACCCCCTTCAGTTCAGTTGCTCTTTTTCTAGCCGACCCCGCGTGTCGGTCCCACCGCGAGTTTAAGTTCTTATTCCCTCCCGAGTCCCCGACCCACCCCCTCCTTCTGCCACGTGTCGCGTACCCCACCTCCCCTAATGCCGCGTGCTTGCCTGCCAATCCCACACCACAAAGCCAATAAGGAGTGAGGCCCAAGAACCAAGGTCCCCCTGACTGACATGAGTTTCATCCCCAGGCAAGTGGGGCTGGGAAGGTGCCGTGCAGGTTCCTGGACGGATAGATTTTTCGTTGGCTTTGCTTTTCCATGGGGGGGCTTTTTCATGGGGGACTTAATTACCCAAATACCCAAATACCCAAATAGGGGGGGGGGGGGGGGGAAAGGAAAAAAAAAGGGTCGCTTAACTTAGGCAGGGGTTGGGACACGTCGACGGAAGTGGGTCTAGGAATAGGAGGGCCCTGGAAACTCTGGGAGGGGATTGGTGGGGAACACTTATATTTGTTTATTATTTATTTTTTGGGGTGGTGGTTTGTTTATTATATTTGGGTGGTTTGCTTGTATTATTTTATTATACTATTGGTTGGGTTATGGTTTATTATTGGGGTTTTTTATTATTAGTTGGGGTGGGTCGGACTTGGCGGTCCAACCAGGAAAGTCGGAGGTTCCGTCTGGTGCATGCACATGGGTCTCACCTAATTGGGGAATTTCTTTGGGCTCGGTTCGTCGGTTCCGTCCGCCAGCCAGCCGGCATCATGGTTCCATGGTCCAACCAGGGCCCAAGGTCCAACCAGCGCCGGTACGGGACTGCTGACTGCAGTGCCTGGTTTACTTTCTGCAGTCAGTCCGTCTCCATTGGTGGAGGGTCGGAACTGACGCGGAAACGGGGGGACGGGACGGGACGGGACGGGTGATGATGGCGGTCGGGTGGGGCACCCACACCCGCACCCGCACCCTTCCTCAAGACACGGTAACGGGACCCCGATCCGGGGATAGGGCCAGGGTGAACTGACCCCGTTTTACCCCTGGGGAAAACGCTGTGGGATTTTTTTATTTGCAACCAGATGAATTTTTTTGCAAATTCTGAATTCAGATTTGCAATCGGCGGTCCCAAATTAGCTAGGGTCAATGTAGAAATATAAAAAATCATGGAAAAAACATAGGGGGCTTTTTTTCACAATTTACCCTGACTGGGGCAATGAGGGGGTCAGTTCTCCCTGGCCGGGGATGGGGATAGAGGGCCCGGTCAAGTTATTTACTCCCTCCGTTCCCAAGTAAATCCGGGGCTTCGTAGAAATGGCTAGATCACTCCTTTTTTAATTTTTTTTAAACTCCTTCTTTTTTGAACAAGCAGGTTGAACAACACATTGCATGGATATCCGTCAATTAGGGAGGTTGATTTCATGCTAGAAAAAACACCTATCATTATCAAGTACTACCTTCGTCCCAAAATAAATCTGGGGTTTTCAAATATACTTGTTCCAAATTAAATTCAAAAATTGCTCTCCACAACTTAATGGACAACGACTAAAGCTACTTCAAACACCCAGAAGCAAAAAATCTGCAAATACCACATTCCAGAGACTTTATAGCAATTCAATCCTTGCAAAGGGGATTGAAATGCAACCTCTAACCAACCAAAGCAAAGAATTCAACCCACAACTATACAAAAGTTGCTACTAACAAATCTTTTATTGAGAATTTCTTGGAATTGAATCACAAGACACTATTGGAATTGAATACAGCGGACATCAATGGACATCACTACACCAACATGGCTTGGAGAATGATTAAAATTAATACCACTAGGACAATTCCAAAAAGAGAAAAAAATTGTTGATTTTGTCGTCTGTTTTCAATATGTACCGCTTCACTATCAACTTCCACTCTTTCACACCTAGTGGGGTTTAGTAGAAGCTACAATAACAATAAAATCCTTTGAAAATAGGAGCTATTCTTATACTACTCTAGCCATTTCTAGGAACCCCTGGATTTATTTTGGGACGGAGGTTGTATCAAACCTGCAACCACTCCATTTGGTTGGGGTACCTTATCACCATCATCCAGTAGTTTAGGGGCATTTTGGACCAATAGCTCTTATTTTCAATGGTGTACATAGTTACTATAGTTTCTACTAAACTCCAACTAGGTGTGAAAGGATGGAAGTCAACAATAAAGTGGCATATGTTGAAAACAAGCAATGAAATTGACAATTTTTTTTCTTTTTGGAAGTGCTCTAGTGATCTTAATTTTGATCATTCTCCAAGCGATATTGGTGCAATGTTGTCCATTGATGTCTTTTATATTCAAAATCAACAATGTCTTGTGATTTGAGTCTAGGAAATTCTCAATAAGAGATTTGTTGGTCGTAGATTGTGTATAGTTGTGGGTTGAATTTTTTGCCTTTGGTTGGTTAGAGGTTGCATTTTGATTCCTCTTGCAAGGATCAAATTGCTATATAGTCTTTGGAGTGTGGTATTTGCAGATTCTTTTGCTTTAGGATGTTCAAAGTAGCTTTGGTTGTTGTCCATGAAGTTGTGGAGAGCGAATTTCGAATTTAATTTGGGACAAGTATATTTGCCTCCCCCCCGCGGATTTATTTCAGGATGTAGGGAGTACTTCATTATTATTTTAGGCAGTACAAAAGGGATCTTTACTGGAGTGTGATGAAGTTGTTTACATCTACAAAATGGATGAAACCTAAAATATATGGATGAAAGTTTATTTATTCATCCTAAAGAGTGTACGTTCATCTAAAATAGAGCAATATTGTACCAAGGTTTGGTAGCATTTTTCATTTTGTAAAACTGCTAAAAAAGGAAGAGTTGATTTTGCCAAATATTCCCTATAAAAAGTTTTGTGTTGCTCTTTAGCAAAAATTCCCTCTAAAAAGAACAACCTAGCCTAGTCTTTAATCATTACTTTTTTGAAGGATAGTGTATTATACTAAAACCTATCAATTTAAGGTCATTTATACTAATTACTTATTTAAGGCTATAACTTTGTATGGCAAATGAATATTTTTTATCAAGAGTGCGTAGATATCAATGAGTATCAAAAGTAGAGGATTTCTAGGAGAACATATTCTATACAAATATTCATCGAGAGTACAAAAAGGTATAGCATTTAAAAAACAATTAGTATAAGTGACACTAAATACATATTTTAGTGTAGTGCCCCACCCTTGCGTGCAATCATGACTTGCACATTGGCACCTCAATGTTGCATTGAAGTTAGACCCAACAATCTCCAAAAAAGCTCCAAACAACGTATGTAGTCGGCCATACTATAAAATCTTTACTTTCACAAGCATTACAATGAGCCCTCAATTGTTGCTAATACAAACCGTTTATTATTTTTTTAGATTTTTTTGAAACACATGGATCATTTCTATTGATTAGACCATTTTTCAAAAGTGTGCTAAAATGTCATGTACTATTCGGGTATGGATGGGGTCCACCAATCCCTGAGTGCCATGGAAGAGACATGTAATATGATGGTTTGGATGGATAGTGCCTAAGTGATCTTATTTCCTCAAAGTTCCCTCAAGTGACTCTTGAGATTTGAGGTAGGCTTTTTTTATTTTAATTTTTGACGTGATTTATTGAAACATTTTCACAAGATAGGAAACTACATTAGCTTTGTAGGAATATAATTTTTTTTAAATTTCAATTGTTGTCTAGGAGAAAAAATTATGCCATCTTTGAATCTAAAATGTAGTTTGCCATGTAGCACCAAGGAAATCACAAATTATTTTTCAAAAAAAGTCCTCAAAGACTATAGGTTTTCTACATATAAAGTTTTATTCATTTTCATTTGGATTAGTGATTTGAAAGTTAAGGAACTTTTTATTTTATAAGCAATTGTAGCGTTATCTTGAAAAAATAACTTATAGGATTCATTTATGAACTCAATTTTCACAATCTAAAAAAAAGTTCTATGTTGTTGACTTTACTTTCTACAACAATTTTACTATTGGATTTATTGTACTTCAATTCTATATTAGAACCATTAACAATATAGTTTTTGCTTTTCTTTTATGCCAAATTTTGTTTAACAATTTCTTTAAGAATAAAAATAGTGTGTGTGTATATGTTAAATTTCTTAGACTTTCAATTCAATTCTTCAACATAAAAAACTAAAAATTCTAAATCAATACTGCAAAAAATTAAGCTGAAAGATTCAAAGTCAAAAAAGTTGAGTAAGGTGCAAAAATACTTGTTTTCTTCACTTTAAATGCAAATATATTGCAATCTTCATAGTCAGAGTTTCTGAAATTTCTTCCATGCATTTTTATAAATACAAGTTTATAAAATGCATAAATATTATATTCCACATCCAATGCAAGTTCTATGTTTAGATATGGAAAAAATTCAACATTTTTGCTCTTTGCAATAAAAATGGGAATTTTGACATTTTTTAAAATGAAAAAAAGGCCTTGTGACTATACGGTTAGGATTGACTTTTGAGCGGCTTACTTGCTTCTATGGCTCTTTGTGTACCTAGCAGCTGAAGGGGCCCAAGGTAAAATTTCCACCATTTCCTTGTGTGTGTGTGTGGTGGATTTACCTTGGGCCCATTTCTATGGCTCTTGGTCTTATAAAATCCGGCTCCCCCCCCCCTTGGGAAATGGTGGAAATTTTTGTTTGGTACAAATAATACAATTTGGAATTTGAAGGATATATATATATATCCTTAGTGTCCCAAGGTCTTTTTTTTAATTTTTTATCAATAACAAGTCTAAACTATCTTTTTATTGGCAAGAATTAAAATTTTAAAACTTTTTTTCTTCCCCATATTTAATCTAAAGGATCTTGCACTACACTATCTACTATCTAGTGTAAGAATGTATAGGAGAAACTTCATAACATCATAGATTGCTAAGAAAATTCAAAGTTTAACAAATTATAAGACTTTGAACCTTTTGAGCTTAAAATTTTTGTACTAGAAATTTTGAATTGAAATTTTTTAATATTGAAGAATTAGGTTGAAGGTCTAGAGGAAATATTATCATATAAAAAAAAACTTGTTTTTTGTTGCTTAAAAAAATATAAAGTAGAATTAGATATAAAATTAAACAAAAAACTATATTAGTAATAGCTTTAAGATGGGGAGACTATTTTAGCTAGTGCATGAGTATGGAGACATGAGCTTATAAGCCTTGAATTCAATTGTAGGTAAATACCTACAACCATTTGAAGGTGTTTGTAACATTTGTGCCTATCACATAGAAAAAGTCTATAATATAGGTATCTATGATATAGATACATATAACCATATATAAAACTTATAGAAAATGTTTATAATATAGAGTACTAGGTCTATGGACTCGTAGATTTTATACTTATATACTAGCACTCCTCCACCCAAGCTTGGTGGTTTTGTTTTCTAGACAATGGAGGCAACAACGCACAAAATACGCCAATTAGAATGGGATGTTGATTAGGGGGCGTTAAAGATGCCAAAGTTGGAAGGGTGGCAAAAAGATGGTAGTAAGTAACCCTTAAAGGACATTTTCATGTTTGGGCTTGGTCAAATTTCATTAGATTTCTACATTAAAATAAAGATTTCAAAAATTTGATATTTTTCACATGTGTTAACATATATTTAAGACTTAATACCTTTTTTATAATTAAAGAAATCAAATTGAATTTTATCTGATTTAAAAAAATTCATTAAAAAATAATAATTACAAAAATGTTTAAATTAATATGAAATTTTTAAAGAAAAATGGAAACAATAGTGACAAACATTATAGTATAGTACTCCTTGAGATTACATCAAAAGAAATTCAATAGAAAAAAAATTCAAAAGTAGTGTTTTTTAGCTTTTAAGATGCTATCTTGAAAATGTTATAGAAACTATTATTTTAACAATTTTGAAAAAATTGAAATGGAGTTAAAAAAAATAGATTATTGGAGCTACATTTTCTTAGTTAAGCTTAAAAACATTTAAAATCAAGAACTAGTATGTGAAAATTCAAGGGGTTTGATTTTCAAAATGCCCAAGGGACTTATATTGTCCTTTTAGGGGTTAAACAAGAGTGATACAACGCTTAACTACTTTGAATCTTTTTATTTTAAAAACATTGATGAACTTAACTAATTGGATTCATGCTTTGATTATGTAATCCCTACATTTATGATTTAAATTAGGTGGAAATGCATGTTGAAGTTGTATTTGTTCAAAATATATTCAATTTTATTCTTTAACCATATGTAGCCACATGTATTCTACATACCTTTATAAGTCACTTAACATTTTATTTGAAACATTGAGGTGGACGGTTTTGCATCTAATGGATGACAGAGGATCTTTCTATATAGGACATAGGTGCAAGAAAGGGGAGGTTTTCTACAATTTTTTTAGTCATCCTATTGTCCTTTAAGGGTTAAAGATGTAGAGAGGTAGGAGGTACAACAATATAAGTTGGATTTGCAAATTAAGACATAAAAGAGTTCAACTGCTCATAGTCAAGTCAAAATAATGTAAAATTTGTTTTCAAAGTTGAACTTTGGACCTTCGTACCTTTAGTCTATTAAAGACTCTTAATCACATACAAATTTTTGGGGGTGAAATTTAATTGGATTTCCTACATTGTCTTAGTTTATATTTCAAAAAGAATGATTTACAATGCTTAAATGAAGTCTAAAGTTTAAGTGTGAACACAATTACTTCGTTTTTCTTGTTAGCTTCCACCTTACTTCAAATATCCCATAACTTTTTGAAGATTGATGAAGAACAATGAACTTTAGTTAAACATCCATATTATTTAAGCATCAATAGGCAAAGTCCAAAAATAGATATACAACAATTTTAGTGTGCAACACATAACACATTGCTATGGAAGTTTGAAGAAAAAAATTAGTTGTGATTTGAAAGAATATTAATTTCAAAGTTAGTCATATCTAAAACTTATTTTTTTGCTCTAAAATTTTGATTCAATTAATCGAAAAACTTATTTTTTAAAATTTTTATATCATTAAAAAATATCTATTTTATGAAAGTTAGTGTAAGTTTTGGTGGTTTTGAACTTTATGATAATATTGAAAATGATAAATTAGTTTCTAGTACTTAGTTGAATAAATTATGTGTGTTATAAGCTCCAGTCTTTGTACAAAAAAATGTAAACTTCAAAGCATATCGTATGATTTTAACACATAAGTTGAATGCATTGTCCTATTTAACAAATATTTCGAATGCAAGGGCATTAAAATATAACAATGATTCATATTGTAGCCTATACTTTCTTTACAATGGCTAATGCAATTCTTTAGTCTCAAATCCCCAAAAATATTTAATATTGTGAGAACCAACATCGTTTGCATACTTGTCAAATTGTGAATATATTTAATTCTATAAATCTCAACTTCCTTTAATTTTTGTGTACAATGCTCTGAAATAATGTATACCAATATGCCAAGCCACAAATATTTTTGTGGAATTTTAAGAAAAAATTGATAAAATAATTATAAAGTAAATCCAAATTCATGGTGTACAAAACTGAGTTTTAGACATTACTAATTTTAAAATTAATTTTCTTTCAAATCACAACTAATTTTTTTCTTCAAACTTCCATAATAATGTATTATATGTTGCATATTAGAATTTTCATACATCTAATTTTGGACTTTGCCCATTGATGCTTATGGTATGATTGTTTGAATGAAAAAGTTTCAAATCCATACTCAATTTTGTTCAAAATTTAATCAATGAAATTAACCCTTCATATCACCAAATAAAACTATCTTAAAAATTGATCTTCTAAATTGGGTGACTTGAATTTCACCATTTCGTCCATTTTAGGCATTTGCACCATTATTTTATTTGTTTTCCAATTCTCCTCACGAGTAATTTCCAAAAAAATTCAACGCTTGATCTTTTTTTATTAATAGCCGGGCACAGTTGTGTGCAAATGATTAGAATATTCATATTTGAACGGCAGTACATGTGATCATGTGTTTCAAAACAATAGGTCACAAGAATGTGGTTACATTACACTGGGCTCTAAAGGTTTATGAAACCAAGGCAGCTGTTTTACCGCCTCCCCTGAGACTCCCCTAATGGGTTCTTGGCAACGCCACTCACACAAAATCCTCCATCATGCCAAAAATTTGCCAAGGTAGAATACATTCAACTTGAATCTTTACTTCATTAAGTACAAGCAGGGAATCTGCCTGGACACCAAAATTCTACAATTCATGAAGATGGTGCGGCAACAATTAACTTCGCGGATACCAATTCAGGACAAAACCGAATCAGTTCGACAGTGAAAAAGTTGACTACATGGGTGATTTCAAGACAGATTGGCCACATAGTATGTACATAGCCAGATCCCAGTACCATGGTTTTGAATTACTTCCACAACTTCCTCAGGGACATGTTCTTATCTGTTTCCTTCTTCATCACCTTAGCCACAGCCATCTCGAAGTCTTCCTGCGTTACATGGACACGTCGCTCACGTAGAGCAAACATGCCGGCTTCTGTGCATACAGCCTGACAAAAACCACGTGTGATCAATAAACAGCAAAATAAATAAATCCCACAATGCGAAATCGTTTGCCTGCTTGATACTAAGTACCAGTCGAATATCCAAGTTAAGGCTTTTGGATTCAAAAGCGTGAAAAAGAAAAGGATAAGACCTGAAATTACCTTGAGCTCAGCCCCTGATGCACCCCCCATCTTCTCAGCAATTTTCTTCAGATCAATACCTCGCATCAAGTTCATCTTCCTGGAATGAATTTTGAGAATGTCCAGTCGAGACTGCATTCCACGTTCATCACACAGATTAGCCTACTGAATAAGGAAGGCACCAAAACTCGGCAATAAAGAACACCATAGGATTCGCTCTGAAAGCTGAGTGAAACTTTCAATACCTCTTCTGTCGGATTAGGGAACTCAATTTTTCGGTCAATTCGCCCAGGACGCAAGAGAGCTTGATCGAGGATATCAATTCGATTAGTTGCCATCAATACCTGCATGTGTTCCAAATGGAAGTAAGGAACAGCAAGGCAATCCTAACGAAAATGATTCTTGTCCGATCCACTTGTCCTACATATACCCTAAACGGCACAATCTCTCATAGAGGTGAATTAAAAGGTCAAGATAGAAAGACAAACCTTAATCTTGTTAGAAGCTTCAAACCCATCAAGCTGATTCAACAGCTCCAACATTGTCCGTTGCACTTCACTATCTCCATTACCATTCCCAGACTCCACCCGAGCTGACCCAATGCTATCGATTTCATCCATGAAGATGATGGATGGTTGATGTTCCCTATTCAAGTACGTGCACGCGAACATCTTAAACATGATGGACGAAATCGGGATAATAGAATGTGATAAAAGGCACAGAAACTTTCACACAAGGGGTCTATTCTACCGACCTAAGGAGACACTGCATTCTAATTGCGAATAAGCTCTTCTAGAATAATTTGACTCCACCGACAGATGGCAAACGCTCAAGTTAACAAAGTCTCTCAGTGACAAAATGCAGTCAGAGCAGTATGTGATTGCCAGCACTAAAGCAAGTATGCTTACCTAGCCATAACAAAAAGTTCACGGACCATGCGTGAACCTTCGCCAATATATTTCTGCACAAGCTCAGAGCCTGAAACTCGGATGAACGTACAGTCTGTGTGATGAGCCACGGCCCGTGCAAGTAGTGTCTTTCCAGTTCCAGGTGGCCCATACAACAAAACACCCTGTAGATGGAATTTCATAATATTCAGTAATAATTAAGGCAATATCTTCAATTTCACAACCGTCAATTTGTCAACAGATTAAACATATCCCAATAATATCAGATCCCACAGCGATGATACATGTCGATCTGAAAATGATAAGAAATGTGTGCACCACCCCCATGCCACTCAGCAGAAAACTCGAATGGCTACATTTCCCGCGTACCTTTGGCTGAGCAATGCCCAGACTCTCGAAAAGTTCCGGATGTTTGATGGGAAGCTCAATGACCTGCCAGTCACCCAATCATATTCAGACAGCAATCCAACCAAAAAATCATAGATTATGGATCGCCTAGACTAACTAACAAATTCCACACAAAAAAACGTTTGTTTTAGTAGTAATCATTGGCAGAATACTCACCTCCTTTATTTCCTTAATTTGCTGATCAAGTCCTCCAATCATGTCATATGTAGAATCGGGAACTTTTTCAACCTTCATCAGATTGACCAATGGGTCTACCTTGCTGGGAAGGATAAGGTGCAAAACATAGCTGTCATTTCGAAGCGCCACTCTAGTAGAAGGGGTGATCTTATTGATATCAATGCTCTTGTCGAGATCTACCACATACTTGCCTTCCGGATGCACCTGCACGAGACAGGTAACTGCATGATTCAGTTGCTTCAAATGCAACCCTATTGGCCAAGGGTGAACACAATAGCAAGAGGTCATCAGCTCCGATCTATACATCAGTTTAGGGCTTCGTTTCTCACCCTGAAGGTTAGGTAATGGAAACTAAGACTTCGTTTCCTCCCACTTTCGAAATTGCATAACAAAGTCTGAAATAGAGATGTTCGATCTCAACAATTCGGGCGCAACAATTCGATCCCAAAGTGATCTATCCGGATTTTCATAGTAATCTCCCCTAAACCAAACTCCTACGTCGGCTAAAATGCTTTAAAATGGCGCAGATAGTCACCTCTACTTTACAACCCGTGATTACGACCGCCTATAAACTACTTTTCAGGGTGAGCGATCCGCAGAAAACAACAAAACAATCAACAAAACAGGGTTTCTAGTAACGTACCTTCACAAGAACTTTGGTTTTGCCCATAACCTTGACGACTTCTCCGACATACGACCCCGGCTCTTGCAACAGCTGCAACTCTTCTCTCAACATGCGCACTGAAAACGAATCACCAACACTCATGTCAGATTATCAACAAGATGATATCCCGTGTTCCGAGAGCAGGATTCCAAAACGAGGATTACCAACTCTGACGATCGAAATTTCATATTTGTTTTCAAACTCCCAAACCGAGAGTCTAAGGTTAACACCTACGGAATTAAGAGCAAAATGGCAAGCTCTACCTACCGAAGTTCCGAAGAAGGAAGAAAACATATCGAAACCCTAACGACTGAAATAAAATTTCGTATCTATTCTTCCAAACTTCAGTTGGAAATACACCTTTGGAGTTAAGATCATTGCGCTGCGCTTCCAAACGGTGCAAATTGTGCGTCTTCACTCGCAATTGAAGCAGCAAGTCGTGAATATGCGAAAGGTAGTACTGTCGCAACCCCTCTCCCGACCTCAAGGGTCTGTTCGGTGCCTCCTCTGCTCGCCCCATGTTACCAACGCTTCAAATGAAAACAAAGGAACTGGCAAAGATTCTCAAAAATCTCTCGATGCAACACCAGATCACCGCCCTTCGGAAGAAATAATCGGAGCAAGAAATGGCGATGAAGCTCACGGCACTGAAGGTAAGTTACTAGGGTTTCTACAAGAGCTTCACAGCGAAAATCAAACGGAAAGAATTCATCCACTCGGATGACGATCATCCAGGACACTGGATTTCATTCATACTCTTTCAAATCACTCTCTGTTCTCTTTCAGGGTCACAATATGCATAAAATAATTAAATTAATGTAGGCTGCTGAAACAGTATGGAATTATATCAAATATGCATAAAATAATTAAATTAGTGTAGGCTGCATGGTATTATACCAAATTGCATAAAAAACAGAAAAAAAGTTTAGTGACACAAATTTTCCTCCTTCCTAATAGGATAAATTAGTGTAGAGGATGTAGAATAAGGTAGTTATATTAATAGCACAATTTTTCTATTTATGTTTTTACATTTGAACCTTGAATAGGTATCCACCAACCTTCATTCAAAACTTCACAAGGTTTCCAAAGCAACCAATGGAGGTCAAAACCATTTTGTACTTCAAGGATGGATGCTTAACCCCTAAATGTCCAAGGTCTTTTTTGAGCTCCTTGAAATTTTCTCTAAAGTGAACAAAATTTCAATATTTTGATAAGTTGTATCAATTTTATTTTAATTGTCACCGTTCAAATTCAAACTAGACATGTTGGAGATCACATAGGAAAAGAAAACACAGCGATATCACTTGTAAATTGAAAGATTATAAATGTTTGATCACGAGAGTGTTAAAAGTGTGAAAGCAATTTAAAGTCTTTCAATCCTCTTTTTTCATATCAAATTTAAAAAATTGGTCACCAAAAAAATATGAAGTTAAGGGGAATAACATGCATAACCCCAATCAATTTACATCTTCTCAAAATCTACTCTATAAATCTTTAAAATGAATTTCTAATGTGATTTTTTCTCCATGCTCTAACGCATTTGAGGCTCATTTTCAAGAATCCTCAACACTAAAAAATCAAGATTTACAATGGACACCCTTGCACAAAATCTTGAATAGAAAAATCATAATTATTTCTCTTGAAAATCGGATTTTTGATGCCATAATTAAACTTCAAAAAGAATTTTTCAAAAATATAAACTACTAAAATTAACAAACTTGGTCAATTTTCATTTAACTTCAAAATAATGTTAACACTAGAATTTGGTGCCTTAGGCATTTATGGATTAATGGTCTCTACTGACATGAATAAATGCCTTATATTTTCAAGTTTCAACTTTGAAAATTTATAAAATATTTCAAGAATGTTAGAAAATTATAAAATGGCTTGAATTGGTTTCCTTCCAAATCATCATTTACACCACCTTCCTATTGGGGCACAAAATGTGTCATTTTTGGCTGCTTCTAATCTCAACCCCTAAATGTCCGAGGCACCAAAATTTAGTGTTTGCAAAACTTTGAAGCTAAATAAAATCTAACCAAATTACTATTTTTAGTAATTTTATATTTTTGGAAAGTTTTCCTTGAAGTCTAATTTTAGCATCAAAAATCCAATCTTGAAAATAAATGATAATGATTTTTCTATTCAAGATTTTGTGCAAGGATACCCATTGCAATCTTGACTTCCCATAGTGTTGAGAGCTCTTGGAAATGAGCCTCAAATACACTAGACCTTGGAGAAAAAATCACATTTAAAATTCATTTAAAAAAAATTATAGAGTAGATTTTAAGAAGCCATAAATTGATTGGAGTTATACATGTTAGGCCCTTTAACCTTGTATTTTTTTGATCACCAACTTTTTAGATTTGACATGCTAAAAGAGAGTTGAAAGATTTTCATAGCTTTAACACCCTCATAGTCAAACATTATAATCTTTCACTCCATAAGTGATGTTGTTGTATTTTCTTTTCTTATGAGATCTCTAACATGTCTAATTTGAATGTGTACAGTTAGAAATCCAAAAAAATAATACAACTTATCAAAATGTTGGCATTTTGTTCAATTTAGAGCAAATTCCAAGAAGCTCAAAACAAGCCTTGGGCATTTAGGGGTTAAAGTGGCTTTAGCAGTATACAAAATGAGTCTATTGTTGTGTTTTGGGCTGAAAAATGCACAATAATTGCTTGACCTTATTAAAATATTCTCTTTGGCATTGTGAAGTTTCCATTTTTTTCACTATTTTTCTTCCATAAATAGTTCATTAACAATGAGGGAAATTCTTTTTTTTTCTTTGGGACAGCCGGAGCCTTGTGATTGGTTGGAAGACAAAATAGCGTGTCACACCGATTACACAAACATACTGTTGTCGACGCCTTTACTACTGAGTAAGATACAGGCCACGGTATAGAACCCAAGGTACCGAAAGCCCTAAGTAGAATGGAGCTTCGCTGGACTCCCCAAGTTTCCCTTCTTCTCCGTTTTTTTGCTGCTACTGCTGCTGGTTGGATTGAGGAGCTCTTGCAACGATCCCTACAAGGTTTCAAGGCTCTTAGGAAGCGCTCCTCGAGGAAAAGCTCCTTGAGGAAGAGGCGTAAGAAACGGTAGTAGCTGAGGCCGATCCAATCCCGCGAGATCTGATCAGCGAGTGAAGATGTTCGGGGGGAAGGACTTGCCCGTCCTGCAGGTGGTCAGCACGCCATCGCAGAGTCTGGCGCTCACCAATTGCGCCTTCTGCTCGCGCGGCCAATTTGCGCAATACAAATTGCCGCGATCCGACTATGGCATGTGCCGTGTCAATGAGCATCTGACTTTCAAAGTTATATATCCTTTCATTCACTGCAGTGTTGTGATTAGGTTTAACTGTCTTTCGATCGGATTTTTAATGCTTCTCTCGTTGAATTTGAGTTTTGTTTTTTGCGAAAGCTGTAACAATCTTTCTCGAGGTTTCTGTGATTGTTTTGATTTTTCCCGTGTGTTAATGATTAACGGAACGGGATTGTCGTTGTCAGCTCAAATTCTGTGGAATAGCTAGAGTAAGAATTGGTGCAGTGTCGGTGAGACATTTGGATTGTGGTTAGTGAATGAGGTTAAGCGTTTTTTCACTGGACCCAGCTAATTAGGATGGCTTCGATCGTAGCATTTGCATGAGCGTTACGAAGTCCCCGAATTATTTCCTGGTGGAGAATTGCGGACAGTGAAGGGAATGATGGTGTGATCGACGTGGTTTGTACCTGGTGAATTAGAGATTTTTGGTGTTCTGAGATTCTATTGCACAATGTGGAATGCGTGGCAATTATGTGTACGTGTGTATTGAGCCTTGACCTAAAATTACGCCGCATGATTCTATTGAAGACGGTTGCTTGGCTTTAAATGCCATCCAACGGCGATGCTTGAAGGTTTCAAACGGGGACACTGTATCTGTCGAGAGGTGATCTTGCATGCTGTACTCTTATTTCGAGACCTTTTCGCTAGGTTTTCTTTGATGTGCGATAGTCCACTTTATCGTTTTTATGCGTAGATTCCCTGTTCTAGAACAATTTATGAGGCTTAGCTCTGCCAAGGTGCTAAGTTTAGGATTTCTTCGCAAGAAACCACATAAGAAGCAAGTTTACTTGGACTGTTGAATACAATTATATGCACTATGCGGCAAATGCTGTGCGAGTACTCTTCCTCTTCTTGCTTGTTGCTTAAGAGGATGGAACATACTTGTTCTTGGATGTACAGGTTTGCGCTACCATCTGGCAAATTCAATTTGGTGTTGGTCCAAGCCGAGCTGGATTTTATCACGAAGGGCAAAAAACAAGAGACTGTATGTTTGAATCCGATTATCAGAAGAGCTCCCTTGTTTCCAGATTCAAAATGTTCGTGATGGTCCAAGATCAGTATTAGGTAGGTATACTTATTGTTTCACTAGCTGGGACCATTAATAGCATACGGTTGGATGTTTGCGTGCAGGTTGATGCAACGATTATTTCTAAGGAACTTACGAAGCGTTTCGCAGGCCAGGTACACTCTTGGTGGATCCTTACAATTTTGAGTTTGTGTTAAAAGTAACTTTATTCATTATTTTATAGTTATTCTTTCCACCGTCTTTTCGTTGTAATTTGTTCCGGAGTTGCCAGTAGTGACGCATGCAACTTCTGTGATTGAGTCGACTTTTGAAGAAATCTATGCCTGGGACGGTTCTACTGTTGATGTTTGTTATCCTACACCGAAGAAATGTTTGCTCGGAAGGCAACTATAGTGTGAATTTAGATAACGCTAACTCTTTTGATCATTTTGGTAGGTCTTGACAATCAATCAGAAGGTTTCATTCGAGTACGTGGGCACCAACTTCACGTTTAATGTCGTCTCGGTGCTAGTTGATGGCCAGCGTGAAGGGCAAGGGAGCACGGGTCTCTTAACTGATGACACTACTTGGCAGTTTGAAACTCCTGCTAATTCCGGCATTAAGGTTAGCTACTGTTACCTGTGCCACTGATAAACCAGTGGGCTTTCTGCCTTTCCTACGTGAAAAGGTTTTGATGTGGTTTAGATTTAACTTTAGAAAGTTATACTGCCATACGTACTTTGTTTGAATCTGGATTATTGTAATCACACTCTCAATCATTCAATCCGTTGCTCTATTTGGTAGTGGATCTATTGATATTTATGTGTAGTCAAGTCATAATGAAGTACTTATTTTTCTTCGTGACTTACTTGAATTGTGTGTACTGTATGTGCAGATAGTGAATCAAAAGGGTGGGCAAACAACCAATTTGTTTAAGACCAAGGAATTCAATTTCGAAAAGCTTGGAATTGGTGGATTGGATGATGAGTTTGGCGATATTTTTCGTCGAGCATTTGCATCTAGAGTTTTCCCCCCTCATGTTATTTCTAAGTAAGTTGATGGCATGTCTTCTCTAGTTGAGTATTTTTCATGTTTCATTTTATGGTCTTGGAACTGTATTTTCCTTTGCTGATAGTTGCAAATGTTTTATTGTTTCAGAATTTATTGTTCTCTATTCTGTCGTCGTTGTGAGATTCTTGTACTAAAGAATTGATGAAGGTGAACGCTATTCCTGATTCTTAACCCCTCACTAACGTTTTTCAGGTTGGGAATCCCACACGTGAAGGGAATACTACTTTTTGGTCCTCCTGGTACAGGGAAAACCCTTATTGCACGACAGATCGGAAAGTTACTAAATGGTCGTGAACCCAAGGTCAATGCCTCCTCTCCCTCCCTGTTCAATGGATTGACCAGGCCTGGTTATTACGTACTCTGGTCTTTTGTTTGAATTCTGAGTCGTACCATTTGCTGTCAGGAACTATCCATGTATGTGTTCCAAGATTTGATTTTTTCCTTGTGAAGGGGAGGAGGTTGTAGTACGAAGCTCTGGTCTAATGCGAAGATATTATTCTTGTAACCCCAGGTTGTTAATGGCCCTGAAGTTCTTAGCAAGTTTGTGGGAGAGACCGAGAAGAATGTACGAGACCTATTTGCAGATGCCGAAGCTGAGCAAAAGTCACGGGGTAATTATCTTGAGCTCATAAATCTGTTGGTATCATTTGTGTCTAGTCTTGAGTTATGAGCTTTTTAGGCAGTTTGAGGTCGCCAAAGAATTTTTGGGAAGGACTTAGTATGCCAGTGAGCCTCCTTTTGTTCTGATGCAGGTGATGAAAGTGAACTGCACATTATCATCTTTGATGAACTGGATGCCATATGTAAGGTACGACCAGGTTACAAAATAGCTGTCTATGATTCAAAAGTAATGTGAAACAGTTGAGTGTCTTCAGACATATTTGATGTTCACAAAATTAATGATGTCATCAGCATGTATCTGATGACACCAGAAGATCACCATGATATTCACTAGGCAAGGAATGAAGATAAATATGATGGGAAAATCTTAAGGATGTTCTTACCTATCTCGTTCTATTTTGTCGTGCGTTTTCTTAGGCTCGAGGTTCCACCCGAGACGGGACAGGTGTGCATGACAGTATTGTGAATCAGCTGCTCACAAAGGTGTGCTCCGTTACACATTTTTAATTATACTGCTTTCTGCTATCTACTTTAAGATTCTAATGTAGGGTGCAGTAACGAAAGTTCATGCTCATGTTTGTATCCAGGAACAAAGAAACGTGACATATGTTTATCAATGAATCCGAAATGTGTTGTACACTAAATTGCGAGTTTTGTGTTGCATGTTTGATTTCTGAGGTAGAATTTGTTTTAAATACTCCCTTTTACTTGTCGTCTGGCTCTGATGACATTCCGATTTTCATGATATGAGCTGAAGTTGAGGCCTGGAATATAGACTACTTTTAGGTAGTAGAACTGAAATTCTCCTTAGAATCTAATCATCTTGTGAGCTATGCTTGATCGGAAGATCTATATCCAAGACACCGATAGCTAATTCTATCTCTTGTCATGGTGGCAGATTGATGGTGTTGAGGCTCTCAACAATATATTGCTAATTGGTATGACAAACAGGAAGGACCTTCTCGACGAGGCGTTACTTCGGTAAAGCATTTCCTCGACTTCCTTCAATTCCTTATGAGTTTGTGTACGAACTTTTGCATCGTACTTGTTTTTTCTAAGCAATAGTTGTGACGGGTCCTGAATTAGCCGATGGATGTTCGTACGCTGTTTTTTCTAAGCAAAAGTTGTCTGATATTTGGTGGTCTTTACAGGCCAGGGCGTATGGAGGTTCAAATTGAGATTGGGTTGCCAGACGAGAAAGGTCGTATTCAGATCTTGAACATTCACTCGAATAAGATGAAGGAGAATTCCTTCTTGGGCGCTGATGTGGATGTGAAACAACTGGGTAAGTTTCTAATTGCGAGGAGTGTTTGTCAGCTGATTGCTGAATTTTTACACTGTTGTTGAGTATCGTAGAAATCGCATGTATTGGTTTCTTTCTGTATGGACGTTTTTTAGTCTTGTGAAATTAAGTGTGTTTTGAATCGGATAATTTAAATACTTTTTTTCTGTGTAGCTTCTCAAACCAAGAACTTCAGTGGAGCAGAATTGGAAGGTTTGGTGAAGAGTGCAACTTCATTTGCTCTGAACAGGTGATTGATTTAGCATTGTTTACAGATAGAACCAACTGTTTTATCACGAAATGAGAACCTGAGGAGTCTGCCTTTCAAATGGTGAATATTCTGAGAGTTGCAGGTCTTGTGACATTATTATTGGTGAGAGTCACATCAATAATATCTTCTGCGTGGAAGTGCATTATACTTTATTTTTTTGAACTTATGATTTTTAGATTTTGTGTTTACTCGCCAGGCAAGTGAACTTGACGGATCTTTCACAACCACTTGACGAAGACAATATCAAAGTGACAATGGACGACTTTTTGAGAGCTCTCAACGAAGTGATACCTGCATTCGGTGCAGCCATCAACACTTTGGAGATGTGCAGGTACTTCATTAGTTTCTCATGATATTGTGGTCTTTTAGTTCAACTTTATATACACACAAATATCTTTCTTTTTCAGCTCTCTATTTTCCGTTAACTGATTTGGAGATTGGGTGTTGGCAGACCGGGTGGCATGTTGTCTTGTGGTCACGCTTACCAACAGAACGTCAAAACAGCAAGAACTCTCGTTGAGCAAGTTAAGAAGAGCAAGCGTACACCTCTGATGACATGTCTCTTGGAAGGCCCGTCTGGCACGTATGTGATCGTTAAACCGTACTCTATTAATAGTATGCATGACCCGCTGCAACTATAATTTCTTTCTGTTTGATTTCTTGAGCATCGCATTGACTGAATTACAGTTTGGGGATTTTATAATACATAACCTTTGTGCTTTCCATGTTCTGATTAGATTGCCTTGTACTTGCTATCCCTTTGAGTACATAGTCAAAATTTTCTACCATTATATTTCCGCATCACTCTTGTTGGATGGTTGCAGCGGGAAAACAGCACTTGCAGCAACCATTGCCATCGAAAGTGGGTTTCCTTTTATTAAAATTGTAAGTTCAATACTTTCATCATCTTCACAATAAGCAGAGTTATAATCTTTGGTAAAGAACAATTATACCCTTAGTTAAATGCATCGTGTTATTCCTGCTTGTTATGTCACTGTAGCTAACAATATGCACATTCATTGCAGGTGTCTGCAGAGAACATGATCGGCTTGCAAGAGCCTACGAAGGTTTCTATGATTGCCAAGGTATTTTGCTTGTCATAACGTGGTAATCAAGACTAATTTTGTGGTATTTTTGTTATGAGTTAAAAGGTCATTCGATTACAGTTGTGCATGTTCCCTTTGTAGTATGCATAACTCCGTACATCAGTGTGACTGAGCGTGACTGCGGTGCTTTCGCAGGTCTTTGAGGATGCTTACAAGTCTCCCTTAAGTATCATCATTCTAGATGATATTGAAAGGTGAGAACACTGGATTAATGTCGATAGATGATAGAGACATGCGTTTCTAATCAACGATGCAGCTTCTTGTTATCGGGTTCCTGAATGTGAAGTGAAGGATGTTTCTGGATTTTTCCGTTCTAAAGGAAGACTCGTGATAATCTTCCGTGCAATGCTCCAAAGATTATGTCAATTGATATTTATGAAACGCCACTGCAGGTTAATCGAGTATGTCAGAATTGGCCCTCGTTTTTCAAATCTCATTCTGCAGACACTTCTTGTTCTTGTGAAAAGAAACCCTCCCAAAGTAAGTGACCACAGTACTTCTAGATTAGGCATCCTAGTATGATAGACCAACAGTGAGTACTTATTTTGTTCTGCTAGCAGTGGAGATTGCTTTGGCATTGACCTGAATTGTGTTCTTGATTTTGTTTCGGCAGGAGGGCAAAAAGCTCTTTGTGATCGGAACAACCAGTGAGAGAGATATTCTCGAGAACATGGGCTTGCTGGAATCTTTTAATGTGCATCTTGAGGTCCCCAAGCTGAGACCAAGTGATATGAAGGAGGTAAAACCGGTCCTTTGTCAATTATCAGTTTGGTCTTTAGTCCTATGGAACATGTTTTCAACCATGTAGTCTTAAAGTTCGAATGCCCAAGTAGCTTTGTGCCCTTGATAATGCATTTATTACTGAGTTCATCTATCTCATATTTGAGCCTGTGTTGCAGGTTTTTGAAACCCAACAATTCTTTGATCCTAGCGACATCGACGTTGCTTTGCAAGCTCTTGGCCCAGAGGTTTGTAACTCCATCTTCCGCCTGATTTGCAATCGTATGGATTCTAGGACTTTTCAACCTTGCTTTTGAGTTCAAAACTTCAAATTTATGTGACATCAATCACTTGTGGGACTCACAGATGCCAATCAAGAGATTATTGATGTTGATTGAAATGGCGGTACAAGGCAAGCAGGGCGAAGATGCTGTTGCGATACACAAGGGGCACAAAAAGATTGATATCAACCACTTTTTTGATTGTCTGCGTGATATTGAACCTTCTACCCAATACTAGAATGCAGGTACTGTGCTCTTGGCTCCTCTTCTGGTCGTCTATGACGAGGAGAAATTTTCTATTGTTACTGAAACCACCCATGTTGTGGTGAGAATGCATGTTACAATTTATTTTTTCACTTAATATTAGCTGATTTGGATTTTAATATGTTGTCGGTACTTTCACGGTGCTGTAACTTCCATTGTCAGAAACCATGTGTGGATGGTTGTGCACATGTGCCTGCTAGGCTCCAGAGTTTTCGTAGCATCGAGAGTCGGGACTCCTCAAGGTTATCTTAGTTTCGAAGTTACAGACATTGTTGTTCATGGGGTCATACCAAATCTCGTACCATGTTGCCGAGATTAGGAACTTGGACTTTCATCGTTATGACAGATTTGAAGTTTTACGAGAACCAACTCTGGTGAAGACAGTATGATGATCGTATTAGCCTTGATTATGTTAGCAATTGTGGCTTGATTGACTGATTATATTTGAGATGCACTGATTGAATGGAATTGTTAGGTGCAGGGTTTAGAGTATTGTGCTCTTGGCTCCTCCTGTTCCTATTTCCAAAGCAGTTCCAAACAATTACGAACAGAATAATCTAAACCGTTCTTTGAGGTTGTAAATTTAACCCATTACGGGCCTCAAAGAACGGAGATTATTCTGTTACTATTAACGTTAAGCAAAATTCCTTCCAACTTCTGAAACTGAGCGTACTTACTGTTCTGAAATATAAATTATTATTATTATAAATTTGTTGGCAATTGAGGACTCCAACAAACTGTCTCATATTCATGAATTGAACATCCTAGGGATATGTTACCAAGTATTTTTTTGTCAAAACGTAGGTGCATCTAAAATCAACACTTCAGTACGTTATACACGTTATACACAATTCACATATCTACGTTATATTTAAATTGTGTATAACTAGTCATGAATATCTTGGCTTTTGTGTGTTGTTTTTTGGTCCAAATGTAGGTCTGCCATTCTTGGCATTTGACAATAATGGATGCACGTGCTATGCACAGGTGCAGTTTTTTACAATTGATTTGCAAAAACAATCATTATTTCTATTTCATTTTGCTCTAAGCACTCCAGAAAGTGGCACTTTTTGACTCTGAAATTTCGAGTAGCTCAAATATCTAAAAACTTGAACATGTCTTATCAAGTGCAATTTTCTAAAAGAAATTGTTAGCACTGACTCATAGAACATTCCCATTACTCTTAAAATTTCGAGCTTGAATTTTATTTTCTGTATAAAACACAATATTCATGTTCAGTCGCAAAATGGGAGTGCCTTTCTCGAGCTCGATTACGTGCAACAAAAGCTCAAGTAATTTGAATAGCCAATTTCAATTTGATGGATGGAGTACTTTGTAGTTCTTTGTTGAAAGGAATTTAGAGCAATTTCTATAAAATTCGTTACCGCCAATTTTGTATCCCCACTTCCAGTGAATGTCAATGTTTTCTTGATTTTTTGAGGTGGTCAAATACTTCATTGTCCTTAATTTAATTTCGGTTGCAATGAACACATGCAATGCTCTTCTTCATTGATTTTAGTGATACAAAAACCTTCTTAATTATGTTATTTGGCAATACGGTTCCACGATTATGCTTTTTACATTGAAGTCAATGAAAGAGGCTCAAAAAAACATCAAACAACACTGGACGATCATTTCGAGACAGACGGAGTATCTCACAAACTCATTTCATGATACAGTTCTCGATACTTCGGGGATAGTCATCTCAGACTGGAGCGAATTGTTATGACATCATGCAAATTGTTCACATCAAGAGCACAACCACATATGCAAGTGGACGATAGTGGCAAACTTGGAAATTCTCAAATTTACAACGTGGTCTCATGTTTCAAATTTCAAACTAAAAAAGTGATCATTGGAATCTACTCTAGAAAATAAGAATAACACCTTCAAGGAGGCGGCTGGACCCAACTAGCTGCAGGGGTACCGTGGCTCCGTGGTGACTGGTTCCAAATCAAAGTTTTACCAAAAACCACTGTAGTAGCTCTGCCTTTATCGTCAAGGAACTTGAAACTGCCCTCACAGATATCAAAGTTGGATACTAGCAATTTCACGTCGGAGTCCCGAGAACACCATCGTAGATCAGGTCATAAAGATTCAACAGTCAGAAGAGCCAAAATTCAAAAATGGTAAAACACAGCGTCTTAGGCTCACGACTCAACTACTAACACAAAAGAAAAAAAATTAAATCCAGGAGGTAAAAACTGAAGGTGTGTGGGGGGGGTACTGGATAGAAAACTCTTGTCAAACGTCAACCCTGCTATACCGACCTTCACCCACACTATGGAACAGAAAGGTGCACTAACAGTAAAAACCACTGACTGTACATCCCATCCTCTCTAAAAGTGCTGATCGATTGATGTGTCAAAAAACAGTGGCTGGGCTAGACCTCCCCTAATAGTACGCCACTTTGAACTACCACTGCGAATTACCATACCCTCCGCGTGCCCCAGCAGAGTACCCACTGCGGTCATCGTATCCACCACCTGCACCATAGCTGCCACCTTGGGTGGCACCATACTGCGCACTGTCGTCGTAGGTGCTGCCTCCATATCCACCACCACCACCACCATAGCTTCCGCCGTAGCTGCCTCCACCATAGCCTCCACCAGCACCACCCCCACGAGAGCCACCGTACCCTCCTGCTACACTCGCACCCTGAGGACATTCCCGGGAGAAGTGACCCTCCTGGCCACATGTGTAACATGGACGACCACTTCCACCCCGGCCGCCACCCCCAAAGTTACCCCCGTACCCACCTTGTCCTCCACGACTGCTCCCATTAGGGCATTCACGAGAGAAATGTCCAACCTGAACCACCAGCAACAATGCATAAGCATTTGGACATATTGCGCATAATCAGATGCATTGAAAAAAGAGAGCAGTAAACTCTTCAATATGACTTCCAATTTGACAATATGGCTACCTAGCACACTTGACCCACTGTCATGGACTGTAGCACACTGGTAAAACATTCAAACTATGTCTCAGGCATTAGGCTGGGACCCCACGCAGTCGGGTTGAGTAGGTCAGGTTGTAGTGTATTGCAGCATGTGCCGAACCTCTCCACAGTTGTAGCACGCTTGTTCTTGACCCTTGCTGCCACCTTTCACATTACCCCACGTATCACCGTACGAGCTTCCTCTTCCTCCTTCACGTTCACGACCTCTGCTAAAATTAGAGTAGCCCTCGGCTTCACCTCCGTAGGCAGGAGCCACAGCAGCAGGAACTCTGTCGTCCTCACGGCGAGGGCGTCTTGATCCACCAGACTGAGCAGTTTGAACGGCTATTTTCTGAAGTAAGCAGACATTCAACATTAGAATGAAGTAGGTTCGCAAAGGGAAGTTTAACGTGTACTTTCTGACACGTCAATAAGCAGATACTGTCATTGAAAACTACACGATTACAAATGTACCCCATGCAAGGATAACGATGTGCTGATGCCTATGTAAATCTGTAGACCCCTTCCGTACCTCAAAGGAAAGCATTAGTTCGTCCAGTTTCTTTTCCAGAAGAGTGACATCTTCCCGCAGAAGTTTCGATTTCGTAGGATCGACCTCTTTCTCGAGCTCGCTTCTGGCAAATGCAAGCTCCCCTTCAGCGGCTTTCTTCTCCTCGCGTTGTTGCTCGGTGAGCACAATCTGCGTACAGACAGGAAGGAATTTCAGTAAAGAAGAGACATAGCATCGTCGCGTACCATTTCAATGCTCACTTCCTACAGACCATTGGTGAGCATTGATTCCAGGAATGATTCAAAAAACCAACTCACGGTGATTTACCACCAAAAAAGATGCAGATCCTCCAGAGGAACTTCCGGAGTCCAAATCCGATTCAGAATCTCCCAACCGCGCAGATTTCGAACGGTACAATACTCGAGGAGAATAAGCGAATAATAAAAAGTACAAAGCACTTACATTCTTCTTCCATTCCTTGGCGGCTTGTTCCTTCAGAACCTCTTGTTCCTTCTTCCCAGTTCTTTCAGCAATAACTTGCTCACGCGGTCTCGCAGCTCCAAAAGGATTAGGCTGCAAAGAAAAGCACCGATTCAAATTTCAAAAGTCAGACCACAACAATAAATAAATTCGCTTCCATATCTCACTACAACATCCATGTAGAGAAAAAACAGACTGCATCACCCACTTCTCGATTTCCACGTTTTCGACAGAAACAGAAACACGCGTGCCTATAGAACAAGGCAACACCCAGAAGGCACGTTATTACAAAACCTATGACTGCAATAGACCAAACTCGCCATTTCCAATGCCACATTCCTAACACACGAGGACCACTCCGCACTCCCAAAAATTCCATTGGTCGAAACAAGAAAACAAGGAGCTTTTCCGATTGGCTACAACTACAACAACTCTTCTCCCTATTCCGATACTCCAGATCCACGGAAACTCACTCGGCTGGACTTGGCTGGAGAAGAGGAAGAAATATCGGAAGCAGATCCACGAGGTTGAAGACTGAGCTTGGGCCTGCCCGCGGTGTCCTCCTCCGTATAACTCATCCTGCACACAACCCCAAACCCCAATAAAAAAACAAAACTCCAGAACTACAAACATCCACATTAAAATCAAAACACCACGAACGATCACAGAACCATCGCTTCCACCACCACCAAAACAACAACCTCACCATCACTCTCTAAAACAAATCGAAATCGAAAAATCGAAACACAAACAAACGAGCAAACGCCGAAACACCAAACTACAAGAAGAGCTCTCCCTCTCCCTCTCCGGACAGGAACCTCCACACTACGAAACGCATTGCAAGGGCTCCATTTGAAAAAAAAACCTAAAGTGGAAAGACGTAGGAAGTAACGCCTGGCGTTGCACCAGGTGGTAGCGGAAAGAACAACAAATACGAAACCCTGAAAACCCCTGAAACCGAAATTTATGCAAAATCTGTGCGAAGAAATGGAGTCTGTGGCGGGGCGGCTCTCACGCACATGCAAAACACGATCCGACCAGAAGTTCGATGAGAGTTCGGGGGGAATTCCAATCCGGCACTACAAACGAACGCAACCAAAGAGCCGAAACACTAAACAACATCAGCGCACGCACACCAGCGTCGTCACCCCAGAAGAAGTTGCAACAAATGGGGCACCCGCCCACGGCCAAGGGACGACCTAACGGAACCGCCCGACCTAACGACGGAGACCCGCTCGGCCGTCGGATCGGTCGTCGGACGGTGGGGAGCGGCCTCCCCGCGCGGGCATAGAGCGGGGAGCTGAGAACCGGGAGTTGCGCCTGGGTCGGTCCGGGTTCGGGTCCGGGTCTCGGGGCTGGGCGGGGAGATTTCAACAGTTGCCGCCGGGGGAACGGGGTCGCGTTCACACGGGGTCTGGGGCTGGGGCGGGGGGAGAAGTGTAAGTTACCCTCTGTCTGTACAGTGCTGTACTTGGCGGGTGAGTCAGACAGTCTTGGGCCGTCATCCATAAATTGGGTGTCATTGACGTTGAAATTGAAATCTTTGCTGGAATGTGCTGAACCGTATTATTATTGCTTGGGTTGGTTGGTTGGTAGGTTGGTCCGTCCCGCTGCTTGGGTGGGCGGTTACTGGACCTGTTACCTCACCCAACTTGCAAAACTCCCCCTTTTGGCCCCGCCCAGAGCTGAAACTGGATTTGGGGGAGGCGAAGGTTATTGAAAATAATTTTTCAGTAAATTTTCCTTGGAAGAGAAGTGGAATTGGGATCGAACCCAAGTCGTATCATCTTTTTTTGAGCTTCGTGGAGTTTGGTATGAAATTTTGAAGTTGAAATGGCGCTGGGCTTTGAAATCATCCACTTCGTGAAATGTACATTGTTTGTGCATTGCTAAAGGCTATGAAAAACAACGTGTACATGTAGTTTACGTTTGAGGATGTGGGCAGTTGTAGAGCTTGTGCGATTTAGAGCATGTTATTTTAGGGAGGGTCAATCTTAGAAGGTCAAGAAAGCAACACGTCAAACACACTGTTAACCCTAAAATCCTTTGAGGATGAATGGGTGACCTTGGAAATCGTCCCTTTTTATTACCGTGTGAATCATTGGCTTAAGAAATAGCAAAAGCATTCATTGGTAGTCAAATTATTGTAGAAGCTATCTCCTTTTCACAACAAAATTTTGAGGATAAATAGTTGCATTTTTGTCCTACTAGAAGGATTTCTTGTCATCCATCAAATGCCAAATGTCCCTATTGACTTTTAAGGGTTAAAGGACAAATAGGTGACCTTGGAAATCATCCCTTATCATTATCGTGTTTTTCACAACAATTTTTTGAGGATGAATAGTTGCACTTTTGTACTACTAGAAGGTTTCTTTGTCATCCATTAGACGCCAAACATCCATGTCGACATTTAAGGATTAAATGTCTTAATCCTTTTTCAAATTTTGGCACATATTTTCTTATATTTTGTATAGAAATATCATTTAGGAAGGTTTAGTTGTCTTCACAACATCCAAGTGTTACATTGGATGAATGAGAAGATGGTTGGACAAAATAGTACCTACAAGCTCTCTATTGCTATCTGAAATATGGACATTGAAGCACATAAGGCATTAGATGATTTCGGGGGGTCGAGAAGGGCCGTTTCAGGCCCATTCTCGACACTAGTCCCACCTACAAATTTTGGTGAATGGTTGTTTCCAACAAACAAAATTTAATCATAGTCTTGAAATGAAAAAAAAATTGAAAAAAAAATTGAAAAAAAAATATTTTTTTCAGACATGGCAATCTCATGACCATGTCAACAAGTTGCCGTGGCCCTCTACAAGGCAATTCTCACAGTTTGGGAATTTATGGGAACTCATAGCTCTCTAGAGGGCTGAAATCTCATCTAATGATTAAACCCTGAGGTTCTTTCACGTTTAGACTTTAGAAGCCCAAAATTGCTTCAAAATAAGGTGGATACCCTTCAAACTGCCACTTTTTGTTCATGTATCTAATTACAATTACCAGACTAGTCAAATTTTTATATTTTTCTTGTTGGCACTTGAAGGTTCCAATGCACCAAAGAACATTACATTTGGATCCTATATGCAAAAGTTGTGAAGGAAGAAAGTTTGGTTCTAATTAAATAGTTTGTTCCACACAAGCATATTATTGATTTTGGAGATGTACACATAGTCAAATGGTACTTTAGAGTCAATGGCACATTTGGAGGTGCCCACCTTAGTAGTCTTCAAGGTAAGGCAAAAATCTTCATCTATATTTATAAGCTTTGTCCTTGGACAACAATTGTAGCATCAACTCTAGTTACTAAATCCCGGTCTCCAAATCCTATCATCCTTAATATGTTGAAGAATTAGGTTGAGAATACTCATAAGAAATTCAACAAAAATATTTCATACTCATGCTTGAAAAACATAGTAAGTAGAAAGAAGTAGAGAATACTTTATAATATTTAAAAAAAAAAATTTATTTGTGGAATTGAAAAATGCCAATCCCAATGGTTCTAATAGAAAAGACTTATAAATGTTGTAATAAACAATCTACATTTTAAGATTTTATTTTCTTCCCAAAAATATTAAAAATTGAGTTAAATAAAAGACTTCAAAGTATATTTTAGAAAAGAGAAGATTCTATTACTACCAGCAAATTAAAATTCCTCATAACCTTTATCTCATTAATCTAAATGGAAGGATTCAAAGCTTTCCACATATACACAAATCTAGAAAATCAATTTCAAACTTTTATTTCTTAAAAAAATAATTTTTTTAATGCCTAGGCTCTAAAGGAAACTACACAATATATAATAACTTTTTGAACCACAAAGTCAAAAGTTATGAAAGTTGTTGTACCCTCAAGCTACTCCTCACCCACATGTGTGAAAATTTCAAAGGAAAAAAATGAAAATTCCATTTGTAAATGGATTACTAAAAATACTACGTTGCCAAGAAAATGCTATTTGATCCTTTAGGAGTAAACCAACTCAAACTAACCCTCTTTTCTTTGGTAATATGGGGCAAAATTGCACCATTTCAAAATAAAAATTCTATTTTTTGCTAGAAAAAGTAGTTTTTTTTCACCAAAAAAAATTAATTTCTACTAAAAATGTGGATGAACTCAACAACTTTGGATGAAAAAGAGCATGAATACAAATTAAAAAGTGTGTTTTTTGGTCTAAAAGAGTAAAAGATGGATGAATATAGAAATATAGAACTTCAATAAATTTTAAGTGATTTCCATCTTGACACTTTCTCAAAAAGTAAAAAAAATATTGTGACCTAGATAAATTACTATGCCCAATACCATTGCAAAAATATAATAAAATAAAAATAAAAGCAAATTTTTTATTCATAAAGACTTTGAAATTCAATATTTTCTATGTTGTAGTTCGGAACGCCATAAAACAAAGTCTTGGCACTCTTCCTTGCATCTTCCTCACAAACAACACTCTATTGATACCACAAACATGACCGAGGAATGCATGGCCTAAAAGATCTCACTATAAAAAAGTTTTAATTTAAAAATTAAAAAAGATGATTGTTAACCAACCTAGGAAACATTCCCCTTGGAGATTTGGATAATCGTTTCTTGGATTCATGGGAGTGAATTTAGTTTAATCTACAAAGAGTCATTGGCAAGCTAGAAAATTGCAACACTAGGAGCTTTTGCTTTTTAGAAGAATAGAAAGGTCCCCAACTTTGGTTAATAATGTTATGTGGCTTATGAAGAATTATCTGAAAAGGAGGCACATTGTGCTTTCTTCAATTATACTTGCTTATATACCAACAATGAACATATCATAGGATAAACACTTTCAATGGCATGTGTAATTTGAACTTCAAAATCAATATTTTATTCTAAGAAGGTTAAAAAGTATGAAATGATGTAGAATAAAATACTACTTTTATTTAGTTGTTTAAAAAAAACTTACTAAAAGATAATTTAATTAGTCAAGCCCTCCAAATTGTGAACACTAGAAGAAAAACATATTTGCCACAATCCACTAAAAAGTGACTAAGAGTCTTATACAATTGTTCTAAACCCTCTCTATTTGCACCAAATTTGTATGTCATTATTTTACGTCATTTTTTTACATGATTAATACATTGTTTTACATGATTAATACATTTTTTTATATCATTAATACGTTGTTTTACATCATTAATACATCATTTTACATCATTAATACATTTTTTTATATCATTAATACATTGTTTTACATCATTAATACATTGTTTTAGTCACAAAATAGTTGTAGAATGAAGTGAATACATTGTTTTAGTTGCAAAGCAGTTGTAGAATGAAGTGTAGAATTACAAGAGTTGTAATAGAGTTCAAATTTAGAATATTTGTGAGTTATTCTCCATCCAATATTCATTACAGTTATTGATGTGAACAAGTCTACACTTTGTGGAATCCACCATGTCTATTTGTAGTCAACAAAAATTAACTAGGAAACAACTAGGAAACAACTAGAAAACAACTACAACTATGAAATGACGATAGTTGTTTCTTAGTCATTTCTTAATCATTCCCTAATCGTTTTTTAGTCATTTCCAAAGTCATGTCTTGATTGTCTTATACCAATTGTTCCATATCAATTGTCAAGAGTACCATTAGTTGAACATATGAAATTTGTAATTGTTGTACTCCAATGTATTGAATTTTGTGAATAGAATTCTATGATTTCTACACTTTGGAAGTCTAAAAATATTTCAAATCCAAGAAATTTAAAAATCTATAAAATTGTAAAGTTTTCTAAACCATTATGAAATCTATTAGATACCAATATTTAGATTTTTGAAAATTAAAAGAGAATCTAGATTTAAAATTCTAAAATCTACAAATCATTGAGATTAGAATTTCAAAATCTATAAATCTATAAATTATAGACTAGTTGCAATGAAGTCATAAATAAGTTACAAATAAGTTGTACATTAGTTACAAATGAGCTGCCAACAAGTTGTTCAACTCATTGATTGAATAATTGACCTTACGTGGTAGCAAATACTACATAAGCAACCATGCCAAAAAGATCATCAACAAAGTTTCAAGTGGGTTGTCACATGAGAAACAACCTCTTTGTGTTTTGTAACTACAATTCCACTTGTGACTTGTCTACAACAACTGCGGGTCTCCAAATTAGTGCAAATCACAATATATCCTTTGCAACTCAAACTAGTTGTTTTTTACAGTCGCAAAAATCCTCATTTTCTTCTAGTGAAACCGATTTTTAAATCAATGTTTTATGGATCCTTTACTCTATCTTTTACAATTGCAAAACCTTCATTTTCTTCTAGTGGAACCAATTTTTAAATCAATGCTTTATGGATCCTTTACTCTATCTATACTATAATTCAAAAGGCATCTAATTTTTGCCACCATATATAAGTAATGTATATTTCAAATATTCACATATACTCTTTAGTAGGTAGTCACAAAAAGCCACACAAATAATCACATTGCATAAATAGGATCTTTTACCTTAATCCTTAATTAAAAAAAGACATGTTATTCATTGGGAAGATTATGAATGTTTTATGAGCTTTGAGAGGATTACAAAAAAAACAAATGAGGTACATCTAAGTATGTTAATCCCTAAAGGTTTTTTACTATGCTTTCACCAAAAATGCTCTAAAACTACCATTTCTAGTACAAGTACCAAATTGTTTTTTGAAAAATCATTTTTGAACACATGTAGGATCATGTGGTATGCTGGTTTGAAAAGATGTGGAAAAAATTTCAGAAATTTCCACTCTGTAGATTGTAAGATATTAGCATTTGAATTGACAAAATCCTTTTTTCAGTCTTGCAAAAAATTAGACAGCTACACTTTTCTAGGTCACATTTGTATGAAAAAATGTCCAAAAAGGTTGCACTTCTTTGGATTCATTCTTCAAGGTAAGTTGGTTGCCAAATGATTTGAAAATATATGCTTGAAAATTTTCAAATCATTTGGAATTTTACAGCATATAGGAAAAAATAGTAAGTAGAAAAAAGTAGAGAATGATTCAAATTATAAAATTGTAAAGAATTTAGTTATGGAATTGAAAATTGCCAATTCCAATGGTCATAGTGTTGTAATAAGCAATCTACATCCTATGATTTTTTTCTTTCAAAAATATTGAAAATTGAGTTAAGTGAGGACTTCATAAATCCTCATAACTCTCATCTCATTAACATGGCATGATTCAAAGCTTTCTATATACATTTAAATCTAGAAAATCAATTTTAAATTTTTATTTTTTAAAAAGTGATTTTTTAAGAATTTTTTTAAGTTGACCAAATTGCCTACAAAACAATGAAATTTACATATCATACAATAACTTTTTAACCATGAAGTCAAAAGTTGTGAAAATTGTTGGGCCTTAAGAAAACTTGTTGACACATTGTGTGAAAATTTCAAAGAAAAAAAAATTCCATTTGTGAAGAGCACCCAAAATTGCTATGTTGCCAAAAAAAAACATAGTTTGGTGGTTTGGAGGTTAAAATAGAAATTTTTTGTTTAAAGGCCAAACATTTTTGTCTAAATGATCACTTTACCGGTCATTTAGACAAAAATGTGACTAGTAAGTAAAGCGGTCATTTGATGCTTCATAATTTGTGTGCAAGATTTTGAATTAATTCAAGTAAAAGGGGTAGAAAAGGAAAACTTACAAAAATGAAAGCCTTCCATATGGCTAGATTCTTCATACTATGTCATAATTTAGATTGCCTAAATAGATCCAAGATCTACACACTTTTCATATTAGGAACTTCTGGGGTTAATCATACCCTTTAACATCCATACCTTTCCTTAATTTTTTTTTAATAATATCTTTGTATAATTTTATTATTTATCTTAATTTCATCAAATTTATTATTCAAGATTTTTTTTCTCAAATTGAGCATTATTTTGAATGAATGAAAAATTATTGTAAATTTTACTGAAATTTTTCATTGTTTGGAAGTACTTGAAGGGCTTCATTGTGGGTGACTTCATGGAGGGTACAATATTATTTTATGCAATATTGATGAACACGAGAAATTTCAATTTGAAATAACAAAAATTTCATTTTATAAATTGTTTGTGTATTTTTCATTATATTACATAGTAATTGATTGAAAAATATTGGTGATGAATTTTTTAAATTTTACTATGGAAAAATTTAATAAACATCAATGTGTACATTTTACTTTTAGAAGAAATCCACATTACCTAAGAAAAATTTTCACTACAAAGAATTCATTATCAAGGTGTTGTCTTCCCAAATGTTATTAAATAGATATTTTTAAATTATAATTATACTTTACTAATTGAACCTTGTATTTAGATAAATTTGTTATACAAATTTTTGATTCGTGCTCAGATTAGTGACACCTTGACTTTGAATTCTTTGTAGTGTAAAATTTTTCTTAGGTAAGGTAATGTGGATGTTTTTGTAAAGTAAAATGTGTACATTGATGTTTATAAAAAATTCTAAAATAGATTTAAATAAATTCATAACCAATATTTTTCAATTAATTATTATGTAAAACAATGAAAAATACATAAAACAATTAATAAAAAATGAAACTTTTATTTTTTGAAATTGAAATTTAGTATGTTGATCAAAATTCCATAAGGTATTAGATTTAATAGGACAGTTTTGAGAGGGTATTCTCAAAATGGGGTTAAAAAAGAAAAATTTGAAAGGCTTCATAGTAGGGTTGGAAGACTTCTCAGAGAGTACTTGTTTAAAATAACCTTTAATTCAAATCTTTCAAGGGATAAAAGTAGGATAGCTCATTGTATTTCAATTTGGCATTATACATATGTAAATATATTAGGTTTACAAATCTTTTAAGTGTCTATAGAGACTACTTTTTGTCTTTGGGGATGTTAATGTGACTTTTTAAATCCAAAAGCTTCCCTCAAAATTGTATGGAAATGGATTAATCCTTTACCATTGTATATTTCTTGAGATGGCTTCAATCTTTAATCTTCATGGAATCATATTGCAATTCAATTATAACATATATTTTATATATCTATTCTATATTTAATGTATTGATGTGAAAATGTATACACTTTTAATGATATAATGATTCAACTATAGGGGCATAGTTGGATTGAGGTCAATTTTGGGTCATCCTCCTTTAAATCAACATTTTGGAAGGGGTATGAATAAGTTGAATTTCTCTTATCACATTTGCTTTTAAATCAACTAGGCTCATGTAAGTATTTTGTATAGTTTACAATTTGATGTGTGGAAGTTATCTAAGGTCCATTCACACATACTACAGTTACTAACTTTTGTCAATTGTTTCTCACTTTCATTTCAAGCTACTTTGTAGAAATTTCTTTAAATTCTATTTTGCCTAGAATAACATGCATTAGGATATGGTGATTTAAGAAAATATATTTTTATAAACCCTTGCAAGGCATTCTAGTAGCCTCACTTTTGCAACCTTGCTTATGACATGCCCAAATACCTCATTGTAAAGTTGCTCTCTTGTATATTGTGATTATATATGGATGTACAAAATCATATTATTTGAGTTTATCAACCATTAACTTGATTTTGGGGTGGTGTAAATGGCCCTTCAATTTGATGTGCTATACATATATAAGGTGATAGGTTTGATAGATGTAGTAAGAATGAATTTGCTACATCTAGAGTGAGTCATTTGAGAAGGTTGAGTAAACTCTTTAATTTTTTTGATATGACAAACCAAGTTCTCTCATCAAATCCTATGTAACATAGACAATTCAAAATTCAATATGTCCTCTCATGATTGTATTTTGTTGTTAAATAAAAAATTAAAATTTAATGTATTATTTAATATCCAATAGTTGTAAAAAAGATTCATGACTACTTTCTTAACTATTGTAAGTGAATAATAATATTAGCAAATTGTTGCCTAATAATATATTTAGGATAGAAATACTTTGCAAGATTTTTTATATAAAATTTAATAATAATTTCCAAAACAAATGGCATCTAATCTTATAATTAATTTCTTGCTGGACTTGCTCAACATTTATATGATTACAATCCAAATAATTTCTTCAATGTCATTTTATATCCAACAATAGTATGTCACAATGTTTCAAAGTTCTACATTATCTTAAATATGATTTTAAATAGACATGGATGAAATGTCAAAATTTTAAAAATTTAATAATACAAATGTTCCCATAATATCCCACATTATATTTGTTGCTTGATAGATGGATTGATATCTTTCTTGAGTTTCTCACTCATAATGATAATTTAATAAACTTGTGTTGCACATTAAATCTCAATGCTTTAAATCCTCACAACTACAATTCAAGGTTCACAATTATCTTCAATGCTTGTGTGCAAACTTTATACTTGCTTTAATTGCATAGGGATTCATTAATCTCTTTTCTTTCACCTTCTTCTCAATATTAAGAATCATGAGTATTAATATTACAATAGCATAAATTGTAGCTAAATCTAATTAAGTTCTTCTTCCAAAACTTATAGTGACAAAAAAGGCAATCACATCATCAAATACAACTTATCAAAACACCTATCATATCTTGTAGCTAAGGTCCACAAAAAATATGTTTAGAAATGCTAATTTTTTTGGATATTGTTTTCTCCAAAAAATATATAAGAAAAGAAAGGATATTTCTTTTAAAGCATCTCTGCAATCATAGTTGCTGACTATAATTGATTATTTGGTAGGGAATGTTTGGTATTGAATGACAACCTTCACCTCTAAATATAATACTATTGTCATAAGAACAATAATTGTTTTAACAATTTGAGTTATTTAACGAGTATTGTGGTCATGTTTCATCCATAAATCACTTCATAAAAATCATTGTAAATTGACTACATTATAAATGCATTCTTTCATCATAATTTTGTAGAACGACTGTGTTTTTACTACACCTATTTCTAAAGTAATACTCTTTAAATTCAAGTTTGCAATGCTGTAATAATCATTCTTCTGAAATATGTTATTATTTAGTGCTTGAACCTACAAGCCTTAAACCTAATTGAAAGAATGTACCTACAACCATTTGAAGGTATTTATAATATAAGTACCTATAAACTAAGTACACTATGACATAGAAAGAGTTTATAACATAGGTACATACAATATAAACACCTATAACCATAAAAAGTGTCTATAATATAGACCTTTAGGCTCATGGGCTCATAAATTCTATGCTTACATGCTAGCACTCCTTAGTTGAAGTCTATATGTTCAATAATATGTTGTCTTTTATTAATGAAAATTTGGCATTGTTTGCGCCATATGTTCCCACAAGATAAATTCCCCACTAGGATCCTTCAACGTTTAACATTGTTGTTAAAAAAATAACTAAGAATATTCAAAGGACTATATGTAAGCTTGAAAAAAAAATTAACTCCTAAATGTATTGATTCATTTTTGAATTTGAATTTTTTTACAGATCTATTATTAATAAAAATTTGGAGAAAATAATATGGTAATTCCGGCATTTTATATAGTACAAATGGTGCACTAGTTTTCATGTTGCAATGCACATCTTTTCATTGTTTCTTAGGATTTTTAAAATTTCAAATTATCATCAATTAAATTATTATTTATTAATTTTTAAAAAAGATTAAAATTTTTAGAGATACATAATCATTTCATTTGTTGGAAAAAAAGAAAAAATTAACATAAATAATTTTTATAGATTGAAGTTTTTTTAACTTCTGAGTGTATTGAAGTAGTGAGAGATACAATGCACAAGCATGATCTATAAACAAAAGTAGTAGATTTTCAATTTTTCATTACATTTGTACGCTTTGATTTATAATTTATATCATTGGTATAATTATAAATAAGATTTGGAATCTAAAAGTTGAAAATTCCTTGCATAAATAATTACATCTGGAATATTTTTAATTTTAGAATAATTCTTCTGCAATGGATTTATAATTATAAAATGTAATAACAATAATTTAATTATTCAAATCTACAAGTTAAGTCTCCATTGTTCTTTGCACTATTAGTCATCACTAACTTATAGTATTATACTTTTGAGAGAATGAAAAATCTCAATAAATTTGTTAATAAATTTGCAATTTAAATTCTACTATCCTACATAAGGGTTGAATTTGGTATAAATTTAATCATTTTTGTACAAGAAAAAAGACCACATGTCATCTTATGATTCGTATGAATTGATGTGGACCTTGAGAATTTGAAGTGGAAATTCAATTTTGGTGCACCATTGCCATATGGGTATCATGTACAATACCTCACTAAGTATTTTAAAATGTAATGTAGCTATGTAAGTTTTAATTAATTTTTGGAACTAGATAGAGAGGTCTTTTTCTTCTAATGAATACTAATTTTTCATATTGAATGTTGTTTGATTTATATGGATACACATTGTATAAATTGAATTGATGTTGTTTGAATATATGATGTTGTGAATAAGGCTAATTTACTTTTTAGATAATATAGTTTATCCTTTCATTACAAGGTGGCTCTTAGGGGGTGCAATCCTTGAAAAAAAATAAAGATATAGGTGCAAATACCGGGTAACTAAAGGGGGATATTATTTTTCTTATATAGATTATTTTGCACTTTATGATTATACAATTTTTTAATATAGTACATTAAAAAGGGGGCATCCATTAATTTTAATTTCCAAATGCCATGAATTTATGGTATGCTATTTTACTATGCAAAGTTTTTTCTACTACATTTTTTTAAACTATATATATTTTTCATTACTTACTACCATAATTGGTGAATTTGGTGTAGAATTTCCATTTCACAAATATAGTGCTTCTTAGAAAGCTTCCTTTAATGAACATACACATTTAATATTCATGAATACAATGAGAATCTAAACTTAGCAAGCAAAGTTTTGTGGAAGTTATGGCAACATTAAAAAAATTTAATGTTTTAAGCTCTAACACTGAAATTTATACAACCATAACTTGCACAAAACCATGATCACAAAAATGAACAAAATGGAGGGCCATATGCCATAGTAAGTTTGAATATAGTATTTGCAAAAACTAGCAATTTTCATTGACTATGCACCAAACAATAAAGACCACTATCATTCCAAAATACCACAAGAATAGCAACATCACAAAGTTCATTGGATTGCTGTGATCCACATCTAGATTGATGGTTGCATTTTCTCTCGTGCAACAAGTTTCATTACTACCACACTCCACCCCTTTTGTAGCTTCAAACACATGTTCGCAACTCCGGGATGAACAACTCGCTTACAATGCCATCCACAAATGGTTGCAAATAACAACCGGCAATGCCCAAGAAAAAGAAAGGAAATAAAACACCATCTCATACTTAAAAGCAAAGACACCATCACAAAGTTTAAACCCTACAATTTGTTTGTCAACAATTATCATTGTTTCATGGGTTCGCACATTAATTACAATTTATCACATCATTACAATGTATTACTTCGCATCATTACGATGCAATTGCAAATAATGCATTGTAACAATGCAATAATGATGTGAAGTAATGCATTGTAATGATGCAATAAATTATAATTAACGTGCGAACCCATGAAACAACGATAACCACATGATAATTGTTGACAAACCGTAGGGCTTAAACTTTGTGATGACCATCTTCTTCTTCATAAAGCACAAGCTAGCACAACAGAGTGTATGAGGGTGCACTTGCATAAAATTGGTCATTGCCATGAAAGGGACTGAATATTCTTGGTTTGCAAAAAGAATGTTTTACCATTCCTAATAAGTGTTTGTGAAGCATGGGAGAAGGATTTAAATTCAAATTCCTTGTCAAGATATGTGTACACCTAATCATCCTCTAAACGATGACAACAATCCTTGATTGTCGATTTAGTCAACTTGGCCTAAAATCCATCTAATGGCTATAAGCATCCCAAATAAAACAGCTATTAGATAGTCTTAGAATTTATCATATCTCTTCTATTAAGACAAGATGTTTGTTTTGTTTTCTTTTGTTTTGATTTGTTTGTTTGTCACGTTGAGATCTCCTAGACCATACGTCCCCCCGTCGTGTGCTTGGTACCGTAATAAAGCCCTTAGTGAGGAAGGGTGCACCGGCTTGGATTCGTGGTGTTTGGACATATGGTGTGAAAGTTGTGCATTTTTGAGTTATTTTTGGTTCTAAAAAATTAAAAAATTACTTCTAATTATATTTTGGTTACAATCTTGGTACCATTGGAAAGCCCTCGGTGAGGAGGGGTGCACTGGCTTGGTTTTGTGGCATTCTGACTCACGGTAAGAAAGTTATGCATTTTTAAGTTGTTTTTGGTTCTAAAAAAATTAGAAAATTACTTTTACTTTTGTTTTGACTGTGGCAATGGCACAGGGCACACTAGTTGACAACTAAATGAGCTCATAAGGTAGCCTTAGTTAAGAATTTTGTCCCACAAAATTAATGTAAAGAGGGGGGTATCCTAAGTCTACTTTTTTGCTAATAGTATAGTTTTAATGCTAATTCAACACCCTATAGTAGTTAGAAGACATCCAATGCTATTTTATATATACTATAGTATATAAAATCAAATTGTAATTTTTAGTTCAAATATTTTTTTGGCACCCTACATTTGTTTGCACCTATTTTTCTACTTCTATCATTTATTGCACCCTTGAGGGTAGCTCATTTATTTAGGTGGATTTTTTTTGTTTATAAGGCATTTGATTTATGAAATTGTTCTTTTGACCCCTAAATGCCCAAGGCTTTTTTTGAACTTCTTGAGGTTTCTTGACTATACAAAAACTAAGTATTGTTTTGATAAGTTCTATCAATTTTTTAAAATTCTAACTATATAAATTAAAAATAGACATGTTATCAATCACATGGGAACTAAACACTCAACAATGTCACATATGGATTGAAAAATTATTATGTTTGATCAAAAAAATGTCATTATTGTATAAGTGATTTGAAGTCTTTCAATCTTCTCTTTATGTGTCAAATCTATAATTGAAGTTAAAGGAAATAATATGCATAACCATAATTGACTTATAAATTTTCAAAATCTACTTTATAATTTTTAAAATTAATTATAATGTCATTTCACCTTCTAAGATGTAGTGTATTTGAGACTCACCTCCAAGAACCTTTCTAATCTAATACTAAAAGAACAGTATTTGCAAAGGATACCTTTGTACAAAAACTTCAATAGAAAAATCATAAACAAAGGTTTTTTAATTGGAATTTTGATACTTAAAATAGACTTTAAAGAATCTTCAATTTGAAATGAAATACTAAAAATAGTACTTTGGTGAGATATAATTTTATTCTATAGTTTAATCAATACCAACATATGATGGCTTGGGCATTTAGGTTCCGAGAGTACTTAAAAAATACTAAAAGATTGATTGATAATTCATTCATTAATTTCATAGAATTCAATTAAAGTGAATGTTGCTTTGAACATTGATTTAGGTACAAAAAGACTTGTTGAGAATTGTTTAACTTAAGTCTAAAATATCCTACAAGTGTCTTCTACATTCCAAAGTCCCCTTGCAAGCCTTCCAAACTAACTTCCTACCTCCACATATTTGCAAGTCAATGGCAAATAACACCTTCATGAGCCATACATGACACATATGTTCAATTCTTTTTGACAAAGGGACTTCTAATTGCAAAGTTTTGTGGACAAATTTTATAATCTCTAAATTTAAGTAGAGTTCTTGACGTTCTATAATGCGCTCTAAGAGTATCAATTTTACAACTAGTCAAGATCTTATGATTACATCTCTAACCACATAAGAAAGTTTTTGCACAATCCATGCTCATGAACTTCATGTTTTACAAGTCTTTAGCATCTACCTTCATGATTGGGACACTTAGAGGGTAAAGACCAAAGGGTAGTCCAAATTTCAAAAATTGTAAAAATGTATTATATAATGCAACTTACAATAGTAATTTAATCCTTAAAGGACCAAAGAACTCACTTGAGCATACCCTATTGACTTCACAATTTGAAAGTTTTTCATGAAATTTTTAGGATGGATGCTACTCATTGTAATCTATGTGTAAAGCTTTGTTTCATGTCATTCAAATAAATATTGCAAAGTTAGAATTTTTTTTCCGATTTCAATGTCAAAATGAGCAATAAAAAATATTATAATAAACTAATTACTTTTTGGAGATTGTATAGGTTGATACATACTCAAAAAATTTGAACCATATAATGAGGTAAAAGTTATGAGAAGTTTTATTTTGTGGCTAATGAAGGTAGAAAAAACATATGAAATTGTCTTTTGCTCTCAATTTTTAAAATTTTCAAATAAATATAAAAACAAATGACATTATTTGTATACTAGAACATTTTCACCATTGGAATTAACAATTCTCAAATTCTTCCAAAAGTTATTAGCATATTTTTTTCATCTTTCATCAAGTAACACCTTCCACTTTACAAAATTTTAAAGATAAACATGAAAGTTTATTTGATTAAAATTTTCTTATATGTTGAAAGACATAACTTTTCTTTTTGGAAGAGCTAGAATAGTCTACATTTTCAAGTTCAAGCACATTGAATCTGCAATCAATGGAGATATTAACTCTAAAATTTTGGAAAAATGCACTTTAGTTGAACAATTTAACCAAAATATCCCATAATTGGATTTGTTAAAAAAAATATATATTGATGAAGATTTTGACCTTGCTTTAGAGATGAGTATCTTGAAGTAGTTTTAGGTCTCTAAATATGAAAGAATTTTAGGGGTTAATGATGGACATCAAACAAAATTTGTAAAATATGATTTGTAAATGATATCCATGTGATAAGCTCAATGGTTCTACTAGCTAATAAATTTCAAAAAAATTTGAAACAAGAAATTTAAAATTCTTTCTGAAGTTGACCAAAAATGAATATTTGCAATTTTCACAAGATTTTTTTTCCTTTGAGTTTAAATTGCTAAGTTTTAATATCAATGATGAATTTTCGGATTTTTATTCTACTTATTTCTAGTTGTAAGACATGATCCATAGATGATATCTATACAATCAGCTCAACAATTTCCAACTAGCTAATAAATTTCAATAAAATTTGAAACTAGAAATTTAAAATTCTTTCTGAAGTTGACTAAAAATAACTACTTGTAATTTTCACAAGATTTTTTTTTTCCTTCGAGTTCAAAATGTTAAGTTCTAATATCAATGATGATTTTTTGGATTGTTATTCTACTTATTGATTAAGGTCATTTTGAAAGGTCAATAATCAAACTCAAAGAGTTTATTTCTTGGTCAGACACAATTATATAAGCTAATTTCTAGAAATCAGGTCCAATATCTTACTTCTATTGCAAACTTCCCAAAATTGTGGAAGGAACATATTGTAAGACAATGATTTAAATTTTGTTGCATTAATCATTTCAGATTAATGGAAATTAATAAATTACTTCAAAAATCACAATCAAATACCACACAAAAATTATTTCTAGGTCAAACTCACGTTCTTTGAAAATAAGGTAAGACAACCCATTGCGGTCAAATGACCCATTGTGGTCGCCTAAGAAATGACCCATTGTGGTTTTTTCCAGGATGTGGGATGTGGGCAGCAATGGAGTGAACACTGACCTCGTTAGGAACTTTTGAGTTTTCAGTGTGAAGTCCCTTGTAAAAATTGACTTTTTTGGCCTTCTGTAATAGAAAATATTTTGACTGCATTAGGCAGTGAGATGAGCATTACAGATTCAGATTTTAGTGGTCTTAAGGTAGTCTACAAGACTCCTTTGGGCTCAATGCTTCAGAAATTTCTAGCAAATTCATACTTTGTCAAAAAAAATTAATTTCAATTGCACTTGCTATTTCTCACACTTGTACTAACGTAAGAAGAAAATTGAAAAATTTCAGCAACAAGATGATGCCAAACTCCTCATTCTGACCACAATGGGCTGGTTTACCTTACTCAAAAAAACTCATTCACCGAAGCAAGCCCATTTGTTCAAATTCCCCCCCAAAAAGGGCAAAAAAAGGAAAAAAAAAAAGAAAGGAAAAAAAGAAAAGAAAAAACTCACCCTAAAGACTAGGCAGTTAGTGAAATCAGGGATCAGCCCACTTTTTAAAAAAAAACGAATCAAAAAGTTCCAAGTTGCCATTTAAAAATAAAAGAGTTTACCTATTTCTCCCCAAATAGATAGAAAACAAAGAATTAAGATAAAGATAGGCCCACCGCTTGGTCAAAGGGACCCACCACCGCACGACCACAACAATACAATAACACATCTCCGAACACGATCGATGCTGCGAACTCACCACTCACCATGCAGACTCACTACTCACCATTCGTGACCTCCGGTCTCTCACTACTTTCGGCTCCTCCTCCTCCTCTGTCCCCTGCCGTCTTGGCCTCGTGCGCACGTCCCCCCTCGCTCGCTGCCAATCTTGTGCCTCTTCGTCTCGCACATCGTCGCAATCGTGTCTCCACATTTGGGCGGCGCAGGAAGAGCGCGATCCAGGGAGCTCTGCGGTGAGGGTTTCGGTGCAGAATGGCGTTTTTGCGACATGAATGTCTGCAGCTGCAGCGGCGTTCCTAAGCCAATGGAGTGTGGGAGGATTTGCGTCCAGTGCGTGAGAGGATGGGTGGTTTCGGGGGTTTGCTTTGACGAGAAGACTCGATCGCGTGGGAGAAGTCAAATGAGGCGACTGAATTGAGGATTGATTTAGTGTGCAGTTCCGGGGGGGGAGAGGAGGATGGAGGCGCAAGTGATGCAGGCGCTGCTGAGCACGGCGGCGGTGCTTCTGCTTATCATCTCGCTGCGCGCGACGCAGCTCTTGCCTGCGATTATGGAGAGTGATAGGGTGGTGGAAGTAGAGCTCCCGGGTACGTCGTCACCGGTTTACTAATTTTGCTTCTTTGGCATCAAAACCCTAGGTTTGGAAGCGAAATAGATTCACCGCTTTTCTTCTTTCTTGGAAATTCTGTTTCTTTTTTGCACACAATGATTTTCAATTTGTTTATTGTAATTTTTGATTAAGAATGCTAATGAAGGAAATTAGGAGGAATTGAATTGGAGAGGAAATGTGGTGGTGAAGGATCGGTGTGGATCCAATAGGACTAATGGAATTTTTTTTTTTCTTTCCATTCAAAAGTTTCAGATTTACTACCTGTACTTATTATTCGCAATTTGTTTATTATAATTTGTGAATGCAAGTATTGGAAATTATGAGGAATTGCTTCGGCATGAAATATGGTTTTAGTAGATCAGTATAGATCCGATGAAACTACTGGAATTGTTTTTTCTTCTTTTCTCCACACACTGGCTCTAGATTTATTTATTCTGGAAACTACGAAGATTTTTTTGGGGAACGGAATGTGGTTTTCAAGGATCGTTGCTGATCCAATGGAACTTCTGGAATTGCTTGTTTTCTTTTCCCTTTTTGTCCTTTTCCACAGGATAGTTTCAGATTTGCTTCTGATTATCAATTTGTGCTAATAATGAAAGTGTTGGAACTGATGAAGAATTGTGTTTGGGAATGAAATGTGGTTGTGAAGATCAGAGGGGATCCATTGGAACTTACTGGAATTGGTGCATTGGTTTTGTCGGTCGATCTTATTCCAATCAATGACTGTTGGAATTCACAGAGCGGGCGTTGCTGGTGCTGCCCGAGAGGGAGATGCGGAGTGTTAGCATTACATTTTACACGGCTCCAGCTCCTTTTGATGGAGCTGAAGGTGTGCAGCAGTCTTTGGCCATTCATTCGTGGCTGCGACTGGACTCTCGTCCTCATGTGGTTCTCATGGGACGCCACCCGTCACTCAAAGCTTTTGCGCTGACTTTACAACCTCATGTCTCTGTTGACTCAGAAATAGACCTCACGTGCGTCTTTCTTCCTCATTCACCTCATTGATTCATTGAGTAACATTCCTTACCAAGTTTGAAATGTCCATTTCTTAAAAGTTATATAATAGAGGATATGCCAGCTCGTACTTGTGCAACTCTACCTTGGTAGATGCTTGAAAGTGAAGGTGTCTGGAAGAGACCTTGAAATTAGTGTGACATGAGTTATTTGTCACATTTATGTTCGTCAAATTTTATCAAGGGACCTCAGTTGCATTGGTAAGTGCATCTATTTTACCAAATGAATTGGAAGAATCCACCAAGACCTACTTCATGTGAAACTATGTACTCTTTTGCCTGTGACGGAATCACGGTGAGACATGGTGTCTTATTCATTCTTTCTGCAATCTGAGTTAACAGTGAGCTTGTCTTTGTTGTTTCGAGCAGGTTTATGGGGAATCCTATGTTCCACAGCATGGTAGGACGAGCACAGGCTTCGGACTCAGACATTATAGTGCTCTTAGACCCCAACCTAGTTCTTCTAAATGACTTCACCGCGGCAATTACCAAAGTGAGGGCAGCAGACAGCAACTGGCTGCTTGTTGCAAAACCCCTACGCACGACCTTGTTCCCTTTTGACTTGCAAGGCCCTTCTGAGTTCTGGCTGCGCAGCGATGGTGTGTACTCAGATGACGATGAGGTGGGCATACAAATTTGGGGGTCTTATGTACTCAACCCTTTGTTGTCTCTCGAGCAATGGGTTGAAATGTCGGTTGTTCTAGCACGAATGAAAAGAAGGTGTAATAAACGCAATAGCACGATTGATCCAAATAATGAATTGCTTATGACTTCTATAATTGTGACATGTAGTTTAGGAATAATGGCATTCTACGTTTTAGATATTTTCAATCGATGCTGATTATTCTGAGGTTTATACGGAAAGACGTATGAAATTATACATTTTCATTTGAGATAGGAACATTTTTTATTATCCGCTTGGTATTTGATTGTAGTTCAGCTGGAGTGATTTTAAGCTCGTGTGTTTTTGAACAGGTGCGGAAGATCGTGAAATTCAAGGGCTCTAGTAGCGACTGCTATGGTCCAGGCCTGTGGGCGTGGAATAAAGCTGAGGCTCCTTTGCATGCAGGAGTCATTCCACCTTTTGTGTATGGGAGTGGGCATCACAGTGAGTGGCTGTTGACGGAAGCTCTCGTTTCCAAGTATCGCACTGTTATTGACGGGAGTGACGTCATCACTCTTGTCGCTCCTCAGCATGTTGCAAGCCGGCTTTACAATGGTAAAGCGATGCACAAGCCTTTCCATGATGAAATGAGACATTAGTGAGAACTACTCAGGATTAAGGTAGAGAATAATATTTGCTTCACTTTAAGCATTTTAACAGGTTTGGAGTGTGATTTTTGGGAGATGTATAGAGTTGTGGAGAGATCTTTGGATACAAAAGCCAAATCTGTTGGGATCGAATTTTACCACTACGCATGAAATCCTTATGGTATTTCAAAGTGGGAGATTGTAGACCTCTATTAACGACACTAGATACCCAATCCGTTCAATGATATTTTGCGAAGTCTCGCCTTAAATTAATAACTAATGAATTTCGCCATCTACTGTATATTACGGTATACTCATCAACTAGGCGTCTTGTTTCAGGTGATGGTGTTCATGGAAGACCATGGGATGTAGCAGGGAACAGTGTCCTGGCTATGCAATATGGGTCTCTGTACTACAGACCGGCTGATCTGTCAAATGTCACCATGAAGTTGGTGAAATGTGGAGAAAAGTTTCGGCAAAGTTTGTGTCTCTACAACAGAACAGAAGTTCTCGAAGCCTGCAAGCCACACAACAGGAAACTTAGACTGGCGCAGAAAGTGGAGGACCCGCCGACAAAACATGGTAAGCATTGATGAAATACCACACGAAAACTTTAACTTCAGTAACTTATTTGCATCATTTTCTACGATTTCCTTACAATTTCATCAAGAAATGCAAAGTGGGAGCTGATTTGATGATATTGGGTGGTTTTTTCTGGCAGATTGGTTCAACTTTGGGCAACGTTTCGGAGGAATCGCTTCTGGTAGAAAACTGCAAGCGCTGGATTGTAAGACCTTGGGACAAGCAACCGATGACTATAGTCTCTGCCCTCGTTTAACGAAGAGAGCCGTGAGAATTTCGGAGCTCTGGCTTCCGTTCTCTCTGGAAGCACTCGTTGCGAGAGTGGCCAGCCCTGACAAAGTCGTGATTTTGTCAGTTGTTGGAGACAGCTATAGAGCCATGCTCATGAGTTGGGTTTGCAGTCTCCGGCGCCTCAACATCTCCAACTACCTTGTGTATGCCCTGGATGATGAGCTCTATCAACATGCAGTCAGCCAGGTAAATTGAGTGGGCTGCCCCATCTCCCAGCTGGTTTAGAGTTTGTTCCATTTGTAGAGCCTCCAACATGTCCATTTTCCTGCCGCAGTTTTAGATTTGTGTATTTGTTTGCTGTAGTTGATACTCGTGGAATTCTGAACTTCATCCCTATTTATTCTCTTGGAACAAGAATTGGAAGGTTTGGTGCCCAGCTCTAGTGCATTCTCCATGTGAATTTCATGTCAATGGTTGATGGTTTGGGTGGAGGACTTCGAGGAGTCAACGTGCCCCAGTGGTGGAATTCATCAAGTCAACTGTGACTCCTTTTATTGTCTAGTACAACAGCTTACGTGCAAGAGCGAGTGTAGTCGGTAGTATAGTTTGTAGTGGGTTCTAAGACTCAATGTGGGAGGGAAACCAGGCTTTGAACAATCTGTTACTTCTTTTGCGTGAAAATGTGTATTTATTTATTTTTATATTTTTAATGGTTCTGAAAAATTGGTTGGAGGGCAGGGTGTGCCCGTGGTGAAATCGTCAGAGACCGTGAGCGTGAGCCGCGATGACTGCCACTTCGGGACGAAGTGTTTTCAGGATGTGACGAAGATAAAGTCTCGCACAGTTCTTCACCTTTTGCAACTTGGGTTCAAAGTCCTTTTCAGCGACGTTGATGTCTATTGGTTCCAGGTCTGACACTCTGCCTCTCCGCCTTACGTTTTCGATGTCTACACTCTTAATCGATGGATTGCTCTCTTTCTTCGTCATTTTTCTCATCAGGTGCTTTAGTCTCAGAACTCGGATGTTGCAAATCTTTGTACTAGAATCGTAACGAATTCCGGAAATCGTGCCTGTCTAGTTCGAGTAACGCCTACGGGGCATAACTCACCATAATTTCTCTCGTGGGAGTGATAAAAACATAAGCTGGAGCATAACAACTGGATGGAGCTGAAACCGGTGTAAGCCGAGCCTTGAGCATGGAAATGACGCAATTTTTTCACGTCTTTAAGTAGGATACATCATTAGACCTTGTAGCCCCATCAAAGTAAAGACCAACTGTGACATGGCACATGTCTTCGTGGACACTTGCCTTGCATTGAAGGCAGTCCGTAAAGTGGCCTACCCTGCACACAGCACCCACACTGACCTGTGGATAATCTCATGAATTTGATTACCCCCCTAGTGCTTGAACTAAAATAGAAATTTCACTTCGAAGGGGTATATTAACCTAGATATGTTAACCTTTAAACATACCTCCATCATCCGTTCCTATATTTTTCCAAGTGTTATACTTTATGACCTTACTAAACCTTTCTTAAGTAAATGATTCATTCGAACCCATATCGATATAAAAACGGACACTTTTGACCATGTAGTCACTGTGATCTTATCAGTGGGTGCAGCGTCTGACCATTGTGGGTTTTATGTGCCACAACAGAACCCAATCCAGGAAATGATGTCGTACGGACCTGGCACGTTAGTGGCACAGACCGACCAATACAATGACACAGGTAGGTCCAATCATTTTTTTCTTTCATTTTTTTTTTCTTATTACATTATACACGGTACTAGGTTTCTGCAATATCAAGATCACCCTGCATATTACCTTTCTTTCACAATTGTGAAAACTCAACCCTTCTCCGCTGTAAATGGCACCCAACAACAAGATGCAAAAGTTTGTCTTCGTCTTGCTGCTTATGGTGCCTCCCACGTGAGCTGGGCTAAGCTCAGAGTTGGGTCCCTAAAGAATCATTTTGGATTCATTTTCTAAGGCTCTGGAGACCCCTCCTCAAAAATGTTGCTGTTGTTGCTGCAGAGGCCGCCAACTTACCGCGGCGCTTGAATTCGGGGTTCTACTTCGCTTGGCCAGACAGGGCCACAGTCACCGTCTTCATGAAGATCGTGAAGCACGCCCTGTCGTCGGAGATGTCGGAGCAGCCCAGCTTCTACATCACCATGTGCGGCGAGGACGGCGAGTTCCGCGTCGGGGACGACAAGTGCGTGGAGCCGGAGACCAACGTGACGGCCATCTTTTTGGACCGGAGATGGTACCCCAACGGCGCTTCGGGAGGGCACTGGCAGGATCTGAAGCACGTGAGGACATCTTGCGAGCAACAAGGGTGCCGCGTGTTGCACAACAACTGGATTGCGGGACGGGAGAGGAAGCTGCAGCGCCAGTTGGCGGCCGGGCTCTGGGACTACGACGACACAACTCGCTTGTGTGTGCAATCGCCCCGCTCAACAAACGCCGCTGTAAGAGCTTAAACGGATAGGCTGGGTCGGGTGGTTTTCGAATTGGTCGACCCTTTATTTCGGCTGCATGCTGTCCTTGCTTTTCGTTGTACTATAGAGGTAGACGTCGACCAGGCTGGAGTTAAGTCACTGGCCTAGCCTGCACATTTCATTATTAGGAAACATCTCAACAATCATTGGGGTCATCATGGGTCCTTCCTTCACAGCTACATGCCAAATGGAATTGAAGTACCGTAGTAGGCAAATTGACGGGCTCACTCTGGATGAATGTGAAGGGGAGGAAGTTATTTTGAGTAGCTAGTTAGGCCCTTACTTGAAAATCATGTCAGACGGGAGCCATTGGTAGTGTTAGTAGGTAGGTTCTGGTCTTCATTTAGAGGTACCAAATTTTGTTGTTTCGAACTATAGAAAGAACTTCGAGGTAGCAAATCGATCTATAGAAAGAGAATGAGACTGTTGAATGGGGATAGAGCGAGTTCATTTGAGATGCTAGCTGCTTAATTTTGAAGGTCCAGGGTTTGCATGGTGCAACTTACTGGCACTCAACTACACTATAGTAGGTATAGGAGGGGGCTTGAATTCCGACCCTCTTCTTCAAACCGACCCTGAAGGTGGCTTGGAAATGAACAGGGAGCGGTTGTGAAATGGACTACTATTAATGTCAGAGCATAGGAATAAGAGTGAAGATGGGTCCATTTCAAAGTCAGGGTGTGTCCACTTAATTTTTCTAAATGGATTCCAAACATTGAAAGTGGGAGTGCACTTGGTGGTGTTATGGTGTGCATCAATAGTGGACTTTGCTATAGAATGTGTATTGTAAGACATTGGTCGAAAAGTTTGTGCATCATTGACCTCTAACTATATATTCACAACCATACATAGATCAAAGTGATTTTTTTTTTGATGACCAAAGTTGGTCAAGAAACTAGACCTATAACATTTTCAATAGCACATACCATCTATGGGAGTTGTTTTTTGCCTTAATTTTCAGTTGTATTTCAACTTTTGAAAACTCAATCCATAATTAATCTGAGATGTAGGTTGATGCATGCTTCTAACACTATTTGATGTACTTATTACAAGATTGGAATGTCTCACTACTATAGTAGATAAATATATTGTCCACAAAGCAAATTGTGAATATTTAATTGCATACATTGAAATGTTCTAAGGCAGTTATTGCCTCTTTTGTAGGTTGTGTTTTGAGTGAATAGTGAGGCAAAGGTTTATTCCACCCCCAATCCAAATTAAATATTTTTTAAAATTCCCCAACCCAACTTCCAACCAAATCCAAGCCAACCCCCAACTCAACTCCAACTCCAACCAATCCAAATCCTAATGCTAATCCCACACAATTTATAATTTCAAATTGATATCGAATTCTACAATTGATATGGGATTTTGTCCATATTCATAGTATGTTTATGTATACATCTTCTGTAGCCATATTCATACTCATATCTATATCTATATCCATCTTATGTACATATATCCGTATCCATCTTTTGAGTGGATGACAATGAGCTCAAAACAATGAATTAATTAATTACATTTTACAAAATGTATTTTTGGTACATAACCCCACCCCACCCTTGTATTTTTCAAGATTCAAGATGATTGCAATTGATATGAGATATATGGCACTACTACATTTGTATCTATATTTTGAATAGATACATAACTTCATCTATATCATATATACCATTTGCATCCATATTTTGTATCATGTATTCATATTTGTATCATAAATCTAAATTCCATATTGTATTTTGTATCTTATATCAGATAACCAAGATTTGACGTCTGACATTAATGTCTTCAATTTGTTTCAAAGGTTGATGGTATGAGAGGGAGACAATTAATTTCCATTGCAAATCAATGGTTCTCAATTTTTCACAAATCAAAAGTAGGGGATTAATACAAAACACAATGATTGCTTCTTTTCAGCACATTGTAATGAATCAAAAGTACAATGTTACATATTAGCATAAATTATAGTATATTGATTAAATATTTAAATATTCCTTTAGAATTTGGGAATAGCATTCTTATTGAATTTCCAATTTTAATGACAATTAGACAACCATACCATAGGCATCAATAGACAAAGTCCAAAAGTAGATATATGAAAGTTGTAGTGTGCGACATACTACACATTACTATGGAAGTTTGAAGAAGAAATGAGTTGTGATTTGAAAGAAAATCAATTTCAAAGTTGGCCATGTCAAAAACTCAATTTTGTTCAACATGATTTGGAATTATTTTATGTTTTATCAATTTTTTTTAGAACTTAGAAAAAGCTTTTTATACCTTGGCATGTTGGTATACACCAAAATTGAAGGAAATTGACATTCCTAGAATTTAAATATCAAAAATTTGACAAACATGCAAATGTTGTTGGTTTTCACAATATTGAATTGTTTTTTGGAATTGAGAGCATGTGATAGCATTAGTCATTGTAGATAGAGTGCAAGTTGCAATATAGACCATTGCTACATTTTAATGCCCTTGCATTTAAAATATTTGTTGAATATTTGAATTGGGCAATGTATTCAATTTATATTTCATAGCCTTATAATGCATTTATAGGTTCAATTTTTTTGGTCCAAAGACTAGAGTTCATAATGCACATAATTGATCCAACAAATCTAAAATAAATAAATTACCATTGTCAATATCATTGTCAATAAATTATCATTGTCCACCATCCGTTGTTCATTGTCCATTGTCTAATGTCTGCTATCCATTGTTCACTGTCCACTGTCCATTGTTCGTTGTCCACTATCCGTTGTTCATTGTCCATTGTCTGTTGTCCGCTATCCATCATTCGTTAGCGCATTTGTCATCCATTGTCTACTATTTTTCCCAAGGTAAATTTTGCCGACTATGGTTTTATCCCCTTCAACTTAAAGTCCATTATGCCCTATGTTCAGATATTCAAACATTTAGATTTTGGACATGATTTTGTCTGGGATGTTCAATTTCATCAACCTTGAAAAATGGGGTACCACTAGGCACTTCTAAAATCTCAATTGGACTCGATTAAGGACTTGGAGGTACTAGATGGACCCCCTATTTTTGATATAAAAATAAAAATAAAAATTGAAAGTTTTTTCTTCAGAAACTAAAAACAAGGTACTACCAAGTACTTCAAAAATCTCACTTAGACTGAGGTGTAATAAAATCTCACTAAAAATTAGCATAGCTTCTTTTATATTAATAAGACACTCCAACAAGTTTTAAGAATAACCAAAAGTATCTAAATCGGCAAGATTCTTTGATTACTGACAAATTTAAGGATTACAGTGAAGCTGACCAATGTTATAGAAGCATACAAAATCGGAATGAGGTCAAAGTTAGGTCTATTCTTTCTCTCTTATAATTCTTAAAGAGCTTAGGCTTGTTACTTTTCTTAAAAAAGGTAAACTCCAAAAGTTGAATTTTAAACTTTTTTTAGTTTAAAGTTTGCACTTGGTTTCAATGAGATTTTGAAGATGGAAAAGGGGTGGAGATTCCTTTAAACTAAAAATGGCTTTCTAAAGCCAATGGTGCAATTTGATTGTGATTTGAAATCTTTCTCCAAAACTTAGAGTTTTGGTCCAATATAAAAGCAAAAAATTACAAAATATCGAGATTAAAATTAGTAAAACTTAGACTTCCACTTGGTAAATGAGGGGAGGAGATCCTTGGGAGTTAATATATAAGGAGGCTCCCTTCTCTCACAAATCACCCCTTTTATTCATTGTTCATTGTTGATTATCTTGAATTCAATTTGGAAAGAAACCAAAATATAGTAAAGTTTTGTTCCAAGGGAGGCTTTTAAATAGGGATGTTTCTAATTTAATCCTACTTGGCCACTGCAACCAAAGAATTGTAAAAAAAATTGTTCCTTAATCCGAAGCAATTGTTTTCACCTCACACAATAATTTAATTCCAAAAATTTTCACTCCCCTCTTAAAAGCCACAAAGGTTGAGAAACACTCCCCAATTCTATTCTTTAAATTTTTATTTTTTTAAATTTTTTATTTTTTTCTTGTATCTTTATGTTTTTTTGTCTTTATCTTTATCTTGTTTTTCTTTTTAATCTTTAACACTACAACGTACCACCTACTTGGCTATAACATTACAATAAAAAATTCCTAATTGGCATAGCACTTGCCAAACCACAACAAGGCAATTGATAGATTGAAATTAGCTCTTTAACCAGTACTCAATTTGGTAACAAGTCATGCTTCACCTAACCAAATTGATAAACTGCTACTAGCTTAGAATTGCCACAAAATTCCAACTAGGACATATTAACACCTAATTGACATCCTTGCCACCTCATCCTCATCTGATTAGACATTCATGAAAAAGATTCCAATTTGGATCAAAACAGTAAACAAAGTGATCCAATTGAATCAAAAATCAATGAACAATCTACCAAAAACAAGCAAAACACACCCAAAATATACATCAAAATTCCAAAAATAAATTCAAATAGTATATCTATATGAAGTTTGTTAGTGACTCAATTTTCATATTTAGCCCATCTTTGGCTATTTTTGTAATCCTTGAAGGAATTGGAGGTCCTTTCAAGTTTTAATACCTTGTTGTGTGTCTTGAGTGTTTGAAAAGTTGCTAATTGTTGTATTTGTGAGTTAAGTACTAATCCTAAGAGGTCTCTAACCAAAAACTAACAATGTTGCTAGTTGGAGTTTTCTAGAGTCCTTTGTGGTCCACATGGCACAAGCTCCTTGTGTAGGAATTTTCATTTTGGAGAATTCCCTCTAAAGCCTTGACTACAAAGCACTGTTTCTATGTATTTATGTGTTTGTATATGTATTGGTTCTTTGTTTCAAAAACGTAGTGAAACTTTGATGTGCTACTAACTCTCAGATTTTGTCTTCATCTTTTTAAGTTTACTTCTTGGTAGATGTTTGTTAAACCACTTAGACGACAGAGCTTTGAACTTGTGTGCAATAGTTAAGATAGTTTTTAGAGAAATTCAAGTATTTTTATGTGTTTGAATAGGTGTGAAATAGAACAAAATTAGTAGTTTATTTGTCATTCAAGAGAAAGAATTAAGACAATATTAGGGAGGTTTAGAGTGATATTAAAGAAAACAAAGTGATATTACAAAAAAAAAATTAAGAAAAAATTAAAACAAACAAGGAAACAAACAAACAACAAAACAAGTAAGAGAAGTAAGAGAGGGGAATGAAAGGAAGATATTGGGAGGGAAGTGAGAAGAAAGTGAGGGGAGGAGAGTGGGAAGGTGTTGTGAGGAGAGTGGGAAGGTGTTGTGAGGAGAGTGAGATGGAAGTAAAGGAAGGTGAGGGGAGTTGAGAGAAATGTGAGGAGTTGAGAAGGGAAGTGAGATAGAGAGAAGGGAAAGTGAAACAAAGATGAGGGGAGGAGGGTGAGATAGAAAGATAGGGAGAATTTTGCAAGAGGTGTTTTAAATTTTATTTTTAAATTAGAGAGAGTTTGAGAGAATGTGAGGCCTAAAATTTCTAGAGGGACTAGGGAGTTTTGTAAAAGCTTCAAACATTTGGAAAACAATAAAGGAGGTTCACAGAAATTGAAAAACAAAACAAGTAGAATAGATTAGAAGGAGAGAGAAGAAGGAGAATCCAAAACAAAAGATGCAAGTACGGAAGTTGGAGTAAAGTTAGGAGTTTAATCTTATGTATAGAAGTAGAGAAGAGAAAAAGCTTTAGAAGTGTGAAATAATAACTTAGACCAAATTTAGGATTTTGAATAGAGACAATAGTATAAGACAAGTTAGATCCCCAAAGCAAAAAAATTTGACATCACCATGTTCATAGTTCTAGATGAGTTTAAAAATCTCGTGATAGAAGTCAATGAGACCTTTAAATATTCAAAAGTTATTCAATAGATACCATAGTTTGCATTTCTAAAATAGATTAAATATCTCATAGTTGAAGTCAACAATAGAATTTTAAATTTTTTAAAAATTGGTAAAAAATTGTGGAAAAATCATAGGAAAAAAAACAAATATATATATATATATATATATATATATATATATAAATAGAATTAGAGTGAGGAAAAAATAGGAATTAGAACATGGAGTGAAGTATCAATTTATAAATTGTAAATCTATCAAATTAGCGGGTATGCTAAAAGACAAAAACAAAACAAAAACAAAACAAAGTTACAAATGGGGCCCAACTCACCACCCAACACCATTTACCTTGAAGTGTGGGAAGATGGAACCATGTTGGAAGTTAACTCCGAGGTATAAATATCATGGACGTCCATCGTTTTTTAATTTTCAACAAGTATTTTCATACAAGTATAGAAGTAAATACATAGATCAAACTTCAATAGATAATTTTAATCCTATGTTTAGTCTCAGATTCTTGTAGATAATCTTGAGATCTTCTTAAAAATATAATACACTAAAAAAAATGACAAAAATCAAGTAAGATAATGAATGAAGTTTAGGATTGTACTTAGGTCAAATTCACCGTGCCTCATTCAAATTAAATCAAACATTAAATTCTACAACTTAAATTAATTAGAACCTGAGCCTAAAAGTTTAAATTAGAATTGTGTTAGTTTGTTAGTAGAATGGAATGGATGAAGTTTTATAGGCTAATTTTGGTTAAAACTTCATCTTTGAATAACTTTGGCTAGGAAGATTCAATTTTCAACTATTGTACCATTTTAGAATGGGCAAAACATAATCTACAAGTTGGGATAATTAAATATTTATATAAAATAATTTCACTTCTAAAGTCCAGAGTTTTTGGCTTAAATTGATCAAACATTCCAAACTACTAACTTTTGCAATTTGTAACTATTTTAGTTGAAATTTGAACCACTTAGGGCTTGTTGATAGAAAAGGCTTGTCCATTGTTTAAAAGGCCAATTGGATGACGTTTAGACATCCACTTAGGAATCTAATAACAAAATCAACTATTAGAAATTAGAACCTAGTTGTACTTGTCTTCTCTCAAGGGTGGAGGAAAAATACTTACAATGACCTCACAAAATTAGTAGTTAATTTTTGTTAACAATTACCACTTGAACCTTGTAGGGCAAACCGTCGTTTGTCACACTGTACAAAGCGCTTTTAAACAAAACAAAGTTTATATGAAATGCATTGATAGACTACATTGTTTGTGAGAGTCAAAGGAGTTCTAAAATGCAAGAGTCTTGATTCTTTCTATGTTGTAAGGCAGTTGCATTTCAAGAATTAAGAAGCTTAATCTACTGCAAAAAAACCCACATGATAATAAATCCCAACAACAATTATGCTTGGATGACACTAATGATGATGAAAATCCAAATTAATAGCCGGGCACTCGACAACATGCATTGATTGTCATGAGATGATGGAATTCACAATCTCATATATATTGTTGGCTTTTAGCCCATTTCTAGATTGAATGCCTACCAAATTGAGTAGATATAGCCATATAGGGGAATACTTGACTTCATGAAAATGGTGAAGATATTCAACTAATTCTTTTAACAACATGTGACTAGGGTTGCTATTTTGTGAGCGTGTAAGAATGAGCTTGTAAGCATACAACTTGTTTGAGTAAAGACCTACGATTGTAAATAGTAGAACCTATGATTGTGGATATTAGAATACTAGAGAATTATAGTACAATTAAAGTATTGAATTAATTTTTTTTATTTTGTCAATAAATGAAAAGTATAAGAGATTAAATGTTAATCAATATACTCTCACAGCTTGAGTTCTTTCGAAAACAATGGAAGTAACCAACCCTTAAGTTTTAATGTGCAGATTGGTGGATTTAGTCAAATTTTAGAAAAAAAAATTGGTGAAGAGGGATTGATTCTATACAAAAAGAATTTTGTTACACTAAATTTTATTTTGGTTAATCACTATAATTATTAGAAATACTATTAGACAAAAAAAATTCCCTCCCTAAATGTTATTCCAAATTAGAAGTCAAATTATGTTAAATAAAAAGAACATTCTCTCCCTAAATATTATTCCAAGTTAGAAGTCAAGTTGTGTTTTTATTAGTTGGTGTATTTAAATGGATATATTGTTAATGTGCCAAAGCTTAATTAAGAATTTCAAACTCAATTTAAGAACATCTTGATTTCAACTAATCATAACCTTCAAATCTCCCCCGCCCCCATTCACCTTTGGATCTAGTGTAAAATAGGCATTAGTTTCTTTTCTAAAAACCCTCTAACCTCAAAATCAAGGTATGTCTTTGTTCCAAATCTTTAAGTTCTATGAATTTTAACAATTATTTAGTGGCAAGAAAAGGTAACACATTATCATGACACTACCCTAATTTCAATAACTTCCATACATTGGGGTCAAATTTGTTAGGTCACATACAAAATCATTTCTTTTTTGGTTGAATTTTCATATGTTAACTAAATTTAGAATTTCATAAAATTTGTTTTATAGAGTTTGGAATATTTTGTAACCTTTAATAGTACTCACAATTTTATTGGTATTTGTAGCTTCAAGGTCATGATTTTTTGTGCACATTAAGACTATTATCAATAATATTTTCTACACTATTCAATTACGCCATGTTATAATTTCTGAAAATTTCATTACATGCCGTACTTAACTATATTTTCAAATATTTTGCAACTAATTTGACCCTGATATAAGGTACAAGGGTTGATGGGATGAAGAAGGAATTTGATACTACCATTTATAGTGAAAATGTTAGGATTTTTCAAGTTACAAAATTGGATGAAAAAGGCTTGTATTATGAGTGGAAATAATGACTTTCACTTTGACTATGAAAAAATGAAAAAATTGGAACCAAAATCCATCTCTTCAAGTTGTTGATGTCATTTCTCATGCTTATGCTACAATGGCAGTGGAGCCAAATTAGCATTGGCATAAGGTAGAAGTACCAAAAAGCATCCATGTTTTTGTTCTTGTATCCTAAACTACCACTAAATGTGTCCCTAGACTTTTGTGAACCCTTAAACGACGGATTGGTGACCGTGAAAATCATCCATTTTAATATTGTGGGAATCATTGATCTAAAAATATCCAAAAGCACTCATTGGGAGTTAAAGTATTGTAGAAGATCTCTCCTTTTCACACAATATTTCAAGAATGAATAGTTGCACTTTTGTCCAACACTAAAAGATTCTTTGTCATTCATCGGAAACTAAACATTTGCCTTGACGTTTAAGGATTAATGTGTCCTTCAAATGTTTGATTTTGATTTGGTGACATGTTTAAAGGACACATATGTAGCTATGATTTGTTGACTACTAATGTTTGTAGATTTTGATTTAGGGTCCACCCATGTGATAGTTTTAGTGGTGTAGGGAGCCAACACTTTGAAAAAACATAAAAATTACAAACCACATCCAAAAAATCTAATTTTTTTTAATATCCATGATTTTCATTGCTAATACTACAAAAATATTAGTTTTAGGAAAGGTGCCTCCAAATATGCTGAATTGCTTATATTGACAGTTTTGTGTGTTTCCACCGTAAATAAAATGGTTTTCGTAAACCAAGGAGACAACGCAATACTGCAACAATAAATGCAAGTTTTTCGTAAATCTTTCGTTTGATTTCAATTCTCTAATTCGAAGACTATAATCTTCAAACTACCTTAATGGTTTGTGAGAATGGGGGCGATTGCCAGTTCACAATATTGACGACCATTCGAAGAACATTAAGGTAAACCAGCCCATTGTGGTCAGAATGAGGAGTTTGGCATCATCTTGTTGCTGAAATTTTTCAATTTTCTTCTTACATTAGTACAAGTGTGAGAAATAGCAAGTGCAATTGAAATTAATTTTTTTGACAAAGTATGAATTTGCTAGAAATTTCTGAAGCATTGAGCCCAAAGGAGTCTTGTAGACTACCTTAAGACCACTAAAATCTGAATCTGTAATGCTCATCTCACTGCCTAATGCAGTCAAAATATTTTCTATTACAGAAGGCCAAAAAAGTCAATTTTTACAATGGACTTCACACTGAAAACTCAAAAGTTCCTAACGAGGTCAGTGTTCACTCCATTGCTGTCATGTAAGACATGCATTGTTGCCCACATCCCAGAAAAAAACCACAATCAATGGGTCATTTCTTAGGCGACTACAATGGGTCATTTGACCGCAATGGGCCTTACCTTACATAAATTGAAAGTTCCAACAAGTTTCTCAGTAGAATCCTTTACCTCATCTGCCACTCTGTTTTTGAGCCCAGTGTGGCTGGGCCTGCACTTTCACATTCAAGCCCATTCAGCATTCAGCTCGATCATAGAGCTTAAAATGATGCAATTAGGTGCATTGACCTTAATATTTTACTGGTGGTTACAAATTCGAGAGCCGTCTTCAGGGTAAAAGCATGTTGCATACCTTGATAGCTGTTGTGACTGTACAGTGGGGTCCAAAAATATTTTGAATTTTTGTGAATCAGAATGAAAACTGCAAACTTTGAAAACCTCTTGTAGGCTCAAAAATTCATCATCAAAAATTCATCAATTCAGAAACTGTAAATTGTGTTGGAAAGATAATAGAGTCTACTTTGACTATATGAAAAATTTGCATTACAAAAGTAGAAAATCAAAAGTAAGAAAATAATCATAATATAGTATCTACCATCTAGTGCTACCACCTCTTGTTGAAATAATTGCTTGCATTCTATCAGGCATGGTTCTAGTCAAGGTTTGGAGTTGCTCCAAAGATATTGTATCCCATGGTGATTGAATGGTTTGTGCCATTTCCTCCTTGTTTCTTGGTCTAGGACGATGTCGTAACAAATCCTTGACAATCTTCCATAGATTTTCTATAGGATTCAAATTTGGAGAGTTTGCAGGCCAAATTAATTTTGCCATACCATGAGCTTGTCTCCATTGCAACGGAAGTGAGCTACGGTGGACTGGAGCGCCATCTTCCATAAGTTTCAATTATTGAGGGTGATCATGTAAAAAGTAAAATCCACTTAATGTTGCCTCATAAACAATGGTTACAAAATCGCTTATTGTTCTTTTGTCTGAAGGTATAATAACAAGAGGGCATTTATCAAAGCCAGTAAATGCACCCTAAACCATCACTGAAGTACAACCACTCTTAAAAGTTAGAGCTATGCAATCCCACGCATATTTTTCATATGATCTTCGCCACACTCCAATTTGCCGCGAATTTTTACCAATTTCAAATGATGACTCATCTGACCAAATAACATTGCACCAATCTTCAAAACTCCACCTTTCATAAGCACGGGCAAATTTAAGCTTATCTAATTTGTGCTTCTCACTAAGATATGGTTTCTTGGATGCAATGCAATTTTTTAAATCCAAGTCATATAAATACAACCGTGTTGTGTTACAACTCACATTCAATAGGCTTGATAATTCCGACAATGGTTGTCTTTTATCATCTCTAATATAACGTGCCAGCACTCTAGTATCATAATCATTCAACTTTCGATGCCTACCACACTGAGATTTCAAAGATTTTACACTCCCTTGGATCTTCCAATTTGTCAAGATAGTAGAAACAATTGACCTTAGAACATTCAACACAGATGCAATGTCTAAACTCTTCATTCTACCCTCACACATTCCCACAATGTGACTCTTTTCCTCATCACTCAAGATTCTATATGACATGGTACTTCTGAAAGATCCAATGCACGATCTGAAAATCAAAAGATTCAATCACTAACAAAACAAAACAAGGCAACTCCAATGCTCCTATCCAAACTGCTTGAGAAACAACTTCAAGCCACCATCTCATTTGTGCAAGCCAATCTCCATTTCAATGACATTCTATGTTGTAATCTTAAGCTTTATACATTAAACTTTGCAATGAATACATGCCATCAAAGCAATGAAGTGGCACTAGGAGTTTTAGAAGAGAACATGCATGTTTGAACTCTTGACAACACAATTTACTAATTACAGCCAAATCTTTTAATTTCCAACACTTGCTCATGATTAACATGTGGTGATTAAAGGCCACTGACGATCTCACAAGTTGCAATGTTGCAATTGATTTGGTGAAAAAAGATTACATATTGAAGTAGGTACATGCAATTGAATGAAGCTATTTTTGAAGCACAGAACTGAGAACACATCTAGAATTCGAATTATTTTTGGACCCCACTGTACATGTGTATGCTGTCTGCAAGGTAGACAAAACTGTACAAGTTGCAGGTCAGCAATTCAAGTCCCTATTCACCTACAGTTACACTTTTCGCTTCTCAGATACGTCATACAACTTCTTAGTCTGTACAGTACAAAGGTTACGGCTGGATCCCATAACACGAGAACCTGAAACCATCAATCTAAACAATTCGAGTTTGGAATCAATACATACAGCAGTAGGGCTCTCTTAGTTAGGGGATTCTCTCCTTTCCGGGGCTGACATTTTTCAGAAAACTTGTCTGAAATGGCAACATGAAGAGTTTATTCTCCACTCGGCTACCTTTTCGCACCAAAGACCCCACTTGCTTTGAATCGAACTGCTCCCATTGCTTCTGCGAGTTGTATTGTGTGTTCAAATGGGAGTTGTGCGACGTGTTTTGGGTGCTAGCTTGATTGATTCCATATCCACGCAACCCGTTCAAGATTGTTGGTTGGGATGCGCACATGGTGTCAAAATTCAAGGACGTGACTTTCAGTGGGACCTTGATTTGGCCACCAACAGACATCGAGTTGGGCGTGCTCTCAAGTAATACGTTTGGATCCAAGACAAGAGTGTTAAGCTCCTTCCCAGATGCATACGCATCAGCGTCTTGCCTCTCCTCCTGCACATAGATGTAACACAAAATGGGTTCAATAAACACTAGGAGCCCTTGGAAAATTTGAGAAAATGTAATAGTTATCAAGCTGCTAGGTGATCTAAGCAAACTCATTGAATTCCAAACTTCATCCCCATTCTCTTGGCACAAGGAGGTTGAGGTGGTACTAAGCTAAACTGCATTCTCCATACAAATTTCATCACCGGATGAATTGGATTTCAACCAGACCACTGAAACCACTAAATGGTGGTATTTGAGGAGGCCACATCCCCTATCATCGAGATGGAAGAAATCGATGAGATCGCTGGAACCCCTATTGTCAGTAGAACCTCAAATTTGATTTGCACAGTTAGATGAAAGAAGAAGGACCTGAGATATCGGTCGTCCATCAAGTTGCTCAAGATGCTCCAGCCTACTTATGACAGAATTTCGATATTGATTTTGCCTGCTCATCTGTTCATGCCCACGGTCAAAAGGTCTTAGTCAAAAGGCGCTTTTTCCAAAAAGATGGGTTTTAAAGTGTTTGCGCGACGATAGATCACAAGTGAACCCTTGTAGCAATTTCCGATTGCACAGGCGTCAAGATACCGTAGGTCGATATACACCCTTTTGCAAGACTATCCTACGGAGTTTGAGTAAGCTCAACGACAAGTTGTTTTTTACGTAAGTTCTCTCTGTTATGGCAAGTGTGTTACTATTACCGGGTTGTTGTTCAACCAAAGCTTTGTCAGCTTGGGTAATGGAGACAAGTAATCAATGCTTGCGAAACCTCCGAGTCGATTAGGAGTAAGAAGGTTTGATGTCAGGTCCAAACTCTCCAGGGAAATCAGTCCCCCGATGTGCACCAGGGTCTTGAGAGAGTTGTCGCCGAGGTGCAGAACTCGTAGATTTGGCAAGCTTGCAAACGATCCTGGATCCAGCTCTTTAATGCAGTTGTGATTTAAGTATAGATGTTCAAGATGTTTTAAATTTTCCATTCCATCAACCTGCATGATAAAGAAGCATGCATATCCGTTGATCAGATAGGATGTGATGCAATATGTTAGCCAAGTAATTCTGCTCATATTGGAGTGGTACATTAGGACGTCCTCAGAAGTTGCTATTCATAAACGACGTAGATTATCTCAGAAATGGAGCTTGCTTTTGCTAAAGGTCGTCGCTTGAAATCGAGGGTGGATACTGTTGTCAGAGCGAAGATTTATATTTGGAGTCAATGTACGAGATGTGTAAAGAGTCAATAGCCATGTGTCACAGATGGTGCATTTGTGAATTTTGAAAGCTGAGTTCTTACCTTGGTGATTTTGTTGTCTTGTAAGGACAGATGCTTGAGCATTGGAAAACTAGACAGCCGTAAAGACAGGATACTGACTATGTTATTCCCACTCAGCTCCAATACCTGGAATTCCACCAATACCACATCTTTTTAGCGAGAGACCACAAGCCACCTGACGACACTAATAGGCAGATCGCGGCATTCACAAACCATATTACTGGGTGTAGCTGCATCGCACACAAGATGTTGATTCACCTATGGATCTTGATTTCCATCCTGCTCGATTAGATTCTCTCACAAAGTTCGATGGATCAGAAATGGCTTTTAAAAGGTTATATATACCTCGTACGAATTACAACTGGAGTGAGATCAGTTGACCTCGCAACTTTCGGCGAGCAGACGAGAGAAAAAAGACCTATTCAGTAGTTCCAAGAACGTCGATCCACATCAAATGAACTCAGAATCTTAGTACAGCAGAAGTGTTACTGCCAATTTCTTGACCCTAAGCCGTATGTAATGTTGCGCACGGTAGAAAAGGGCGCACAAGCTATCTTATTAGTAAACATTGATTCGATAAGTTCGACGGGTTAAGCTATCACAAACCTCAAGTGATGGCAACGCATGGCTAGACGTGCTCGCAACTGCGTCAACTGTTTTCCCCTGCCTTCCGCCCTCGCTCTCACTCTGTGCCGCTTCAGGGCTGGGGGAAAGACGGGGGGTCTGTAGCAATGGCCCGTTTTCGACACTGTTGTTCTCTAACCTCAAAATTAGCAGATTCGATAAGTACCTGCATCATGAAATCCCACATACTTTCGTTTGTCACTCAATCATTGAAGACAAACGAAATTGAACATCTCGAAGCTCCGACTCAAGAAGACACTAATTTCTGTAGAGCTGCTTCACTGCTTCAGAAGCACATAGCGAGCTTGCAGGTACACAGTGCTACAAATAATCAGTACCTCCTTGGAACCGTCTGCTGCTCATGGACACAGTGAGAACCTCGAATGTAGAGATCAACGAGAACTTCTCAACACCCGAGGAGGTATTGTTGCCCAGAACTGAATCCGACTAAAATTGGGCACATCACCTGAGGGGATGCAATGAGGAGATCATGTTGTTATTGAGATTGAGTTCTCTCAAATTCCGAAATTCGAGTGACTCAAAAACATCTCCACAATGCCGTATTTTTTGCTCGGACAAATCCAATACCTGAACCAAAAGACCCAGTTTCCATTAGGACCTAACACTCCTTATTTCCTAAGAATGCAGCTTGTTTCTCAATTATGAAGATGACAATGTTTTGACATCTGGGGAATGAAATTTTGCTTGCATTCACTTCGCTTGAAGGTTACTCTTAAGCTGGATCGGCTCATGTAAGGCTAACAAGAGCATCGACTTCTGAATAAGATCATAAACATCATATGGGGGTTAGTAAGACCCCCCAAGTGAGGAAGTCAACTCCTAGAGCTTCAATGTAGACAATTGAGCCTCTTTGGAATATATCAACTCAAATATTCACCTGTAAAGCTTCGAGATGTTTGTAGCCAACGCACTCCTCCACAACCTCCTTTTGGAGACGCCCCGTATACTTGTTACGTGCATCCGCTAATTCAGTACTGTTCACATTAACGCTGTCCAGAACCTGCAGAAAGACAACCAACCTGGAGGTGTAATAGAGTTTTCCATGTCTCATTGTAAGATTTTGCACATCTTGAGTTCACCGGCGTGGATTCTTCACATATAGAGGAAAGAGACAGAGCGCTAGTAAACAATCTTAAGCAGCAAGTAGAGTCATTTCAAGGTCGTCAATGTATCTTACTTTGAGTTTACGAAGTGAGTAGATTGTGTACAATCGATAGTCACGAGCTTCACAAAAGGCATTGCCACAGAAATTAACGACCATCAGTTTGGGCAAATCCCGGATATAATGAATCTCCACCATTTTCGTAAGTTGATTATTCTGAGCATACAACTCCATCAGCGATACCAAACCCTCTATCCCCTGCAAAAAAATGCAAACAATTATTCAAATATCTTTCTCCCTTGAATCCATTGTTTACAATGTCACTTTTAGTTCAATACGATGAATCGACCCTGTAGGCATGTGCACACTCTCTAAGGACAAATGCAAAGTTATTGATGTCAGACATGATTCGAAAGGAGAAGGAATGAACCTTAAGGGATGATATTTGGTTATTATCGATTGAAAGTTGCTCAATAGTAGTGAAAGCGCCAACATCGATGCATGAGGTCAGCTGGTTGCAACCAAGGTCCAATCTCCATAGTGATTGCAATTTGCTGATCCCAGAAACCTGTAAGCCATACGCAACAGACCGTTTGGGAACTCAACATAAGAAAGGTGTCACCAATTCAATAGAAACGACTGGCATCGCTATAAGATCTAAGTACTAAATGCGTATACTTTCTTAGAGGACAATCTCTGCACACGCAATTTCAAAAAGGTGAATAAGGAGATGAATAATGGGTGATGCTAAGCACAGCGTTGTGAATGACTACAATCTTCCAAGTACCAGTCGTGATCACAATACAGAAAGCTTCAAATGTTGATTTCGCAGTACCTGCTTGATAACGTTGTCGTCTAAAATAAGCTCTTCCAGCATGGTGCAATTATCAAGACCTGCAATCACCGATATTTCATTTCCAGATAGGAACAGACGCCTCAGGTTCGGCAGCCTGTCAAAGGAATACATGGTCTTGAGTTTCCGTTGCTCTAAATGAACCTCCTCAACCCCTTCACAGCATGCTGGACCTTCTTTTGTCGAGTGCACCGACTTTCTCTTAGATGAAGTCTCTATCCTGTGAAATTTTGTGAACTGGTTCAGCCTATAGGGACTTAATCTGAACGGATCTGCAAGTTGTTTTTGCCCACTCATCTTTGGTGTTGCTGTGCGAGTAACCTTTTCAATTCGTTCAACTGGTTTTGTTCCCGCTTTTCCATCCGCAACTTCAGGAACTCCTTTAGGCCGATGGAAGTTGATGGCGTTCTCCAAATCATGCTCATTGAAGGATAATGAAACACCTGACGTTGATGGCTGTCTCTCACATCTTCCTATGGTACTTGGAAATACTATGGGCTGAGGAGAGTATTTACTCATAGCTGCAATGCGGTCTTCTGGTCAGAGTATACAGCACAGTCGAAAAAATTGATCAGCAAGCAGCGGACTAATAAATTCGCCTTAAATCAGTGAAACTATTACAAAATATGCCGCTACACACATGCTCGGCAAGCAAGTCCTTGAGTTCACTAACCTGCCATGACTGTCTTGCTGTCAAGCTCTGCAAGTGACGAAAAGGCTCGCAGAACTAGAGAGTGATAACTCGATTCATCAACAATAGGATTGCTTCGCAAATTCAAATTTAATAGCCCCGGCACCTGCATAGGACTTGTCAAAACTCAAAGTTTCAAAATATACTACCAATCTGAATTCTAATTCTCGCTGAATTCTAATCTCATAGGAAAGAAAGGAATGACCACCATACCTGCAACTGCAGAAGACCGAGATCATCCAAACACCATATTTCATTTCCAGCCAGGTCCAACGTGATCAAGTTGTTAAGACCGCTTAGACCGTCAATCCTTTTCAACAAGTTGTAACTCAAGTCCAATCTTTCCAGCACACACAAATCTTGCAACCCGGTTATTTGAGATATCTTGTTAAAGGATAACACAAGGACCTTGAGGCTAGGAAGACCACGCAGTAAGTCCACTCCTGTAATATTACAGTTGTGGAGGTTGAGATAGGACAAGTGCAAAAAACTGCCCTCCAAACCGTTCCTTCTTTGAAGATACTCAACGGACAGAGCAACACCTTTTCCTGAGTGTGGTCTAGAGGAACAGACCAGATCATAAAAATTGGGGCATTCATTTTCTGTTAATTCGAGGTGGCATTTTCCTTTCCCTTCAGATTCTCTAAGATGAACATCTTCAGTGTGCCCGTTGGTCAAGGCTGTCCCCTTTGAAAGCTTCGCAATATTCTGGATCGCAGCGACAGGATCTAGCTTGCTAGTATCAGATTCCTTGAAGCTATATTCATATTCCACTAAATATTCAGGTACCACAGTAGATGAGTCAAACACTGACCACGAACGCTGCGTGGGGTCCACAGGGTGAGTTCTGTAAACTGAGTCAGCATGTGGATACGATGTTTTCTTCGCAGGAGCAAAATTTTCTCCCTCTGCAGGCGAAACTAATCCATTCATGTCACAAATCAAGGCATTGATATTTCCCACCTATAGGACTATCATTGGCAGAAACATTTAAAATAGCAAAATCTCAAGGACCAAACCTGCGCATATTTGGCATTACCAACTGCAAAGGTCGCGGAAGTTAAAGTCTGACTGAAGCAGTTGCTACATATCGTAAAAAAAGGTCAGACGAAGCAGTAAGGGAGCCGACCTACAGGTGTGAATCAATCTGAAACTTTCTGCTGTCTTCTCTTTCAGCAAGAATTGTGCAGTGTACATCTATATGACGCGTAAACAACGTCAGGATTGCAATACGGTCCTGAAGGTTGATTCAGGCCGCTCTGTAAGGATGACCCGAAAACGCTCGATGGCTCACTGATATGAATAAGGTCATGAAGTGTCCTGAAAGAGGTCTGTTAAAGCACTAGTACACTTGAGCTAGAATTGGAGACATCACTTGCGGTTGGGGTCGGAAAATATCAGATTCGTGATATCACGAAATTGCCTATGAAAGTGTCTTAATACTTGCTGAAGTGAACGAAATGCCACTTAAGGAGTTTGAAGAGGGAGTTCACCTGTCTGAAGGACTCCATTTATTACGATGGCAGCGCGTGGATTTCTCGTATAAGCATGGGTAATATCTCGAACTGAGGCACCTAAGCATGTCTTCACGACCAATAGCCAACCCGTTGCTTTGCCTCTGCAGCTTCCATCGGATGTCTGCTCTGCAATGGCCTGCTAAGAGCCATTGACAGAAAGGGCAACTCAGAGGTTATAGGAAAATCTATCTCATAATTTGTAGGGTAGTAATAGCTAAGTATCCCAACGGTCCCCTATAGCTGCTACTACAAAAACGTCCACAGCACAAGGAACGCGCTCATTAGTTGCTGTGACACTAGTGTTCGGCAGCATTTACTTCCGATTGCCAGTGCAACCCGGTTCCTGCAGAATGATATACTACTATAAACTATAACCGACCGCTATCTTTTAATCAACTATCCTCAATACCAGCGATGCGATAGGGAAAAACAATCTTTCTGGAAAATAGTACCTGTAAGCGGCACATGTCAGCCAGGGCAATAGAATTTGAAAGAACGACAGCTCCTGAAGACATATTCGGATTATGGTCATTAGTAGAAAACGGAAATCCTTCTTCAATAATCCACTGTAGCTCGTCAGGAGCTTGCAATGTCTCTCCATAAAGTAAATACTCCACATGTTTTTTGTTGCCCCTCTGTATCTGCGGTGGTAAAGATATTTAAAACATAAAAAATAAATCTCTGGTTCCAGATGAATTTTCGCCTAGTCAATAATTAGGTCGACCACTGCAATAAATTACCTGGCACGTAAATGAGATGCACTGAAACAGACTAAGTTTGGCAAGAGTTACAAGCTAAGTAGTGACTCACATGACCTTCGAGAGTCCGCTCGAAACGATCCTGAAGAAATCGGTTGTGAATACGTGTGACCTTCAACACCTGCATTCCAGAAATAGAAAAAGGAACAAAGTCTACAGGGAAGAATCGCGACATCACGAGATCCATGCAGCTCTTAAACCAGGCGTCCTTCGAGTTTCCAACCTCCATTCGAATGTTGCCCCCTGAACAGAGATAGTCTTGTTATCAGTGGCAATGTTGAAAGAGCGGGTTCTAAATAAAAAGACAGGCGAGACATCTACGACTTAAAATTTAGGAAAGGATACGATAGGATAGGATTGGGTTTGAGATCGAAGAACGAATTGTTCCTGCTTGGAAAACTGGCGGAACGCAGAGTGCACAATAGACAATCCTGCTCTTAGATTTTGTACACCTAAAGCCCTCTGGACAAATTATGGTCAACCTGAAACGAGTAACTGAGAAAAAGGGCTGTTTGACATGATATTTTCCCTGACAAGGAATAATTTCAGAACAAGTTCGGCGATTACCAGTATCAAGCTCAACCATAAGCCAGTGTATATTTAAATCCACGGCAGCTTGATCCTTGGCTTTTCCTAGTTGAAGTAGGGTGCGAAGATTGTCAAGGTGCTTTATCAAATTCGAAATCTGCTGGTCGACAATAGCGATTTTGGCCTTTATTTGAACCCACCACTCTTTACTCTTCCGCGAGTCAACCTTATCATTCCCGGTCCTTGCAGTTTCAACATCTGGTTCTTCACACATCTCCTTTTCCATGTCCTTGCGAGTCTTTATTAGCTTTGAAAGATTCCTGAAGACAATCCCGACATCGGCAATACATTTTTAGAAATACTGCAACGGAGGATCTTCGTTCAAAACCATCCACCTTAGCCGTTGATAAATAATCTGCCCAAGCACTGGAGACAGGATAATGGGAATATAGAAGGAGAAAATAAAATGTAAAGAGTTACTTTTGCAAGCTTTTAATTCTTTGATTATCAGCTTTTTGACAGGGATTTGTGTTGTTGTTGCGATGTTGCTGGAGTGATTTGATGCACATGTTGTAGTAAACCCGCTTCCTTGTGTACATGGCTCTCGCAGCTTGTTTCGCCTCGTCTGTCAAATCCACTGTGTCCACTGACTGTAATTGGCGGAGGCGGAACAAAATGTAAGTCTGCACACCCTTTCTACATAGTTCAAATTATTACGTAGAGTTGGACAGCATCATCTCACTTTGCTGTATACAGAAATTCTCAAATTTACACGAGAGAGTTCTCAAATCCCTAAAATACAAAGGAAAAAGGACAAGTCAAGCGACAGGTGTTGTTGCATATCAATATTTGCACAAATGCACATCGACTGAACACGAAGAATAAAAGTCACGTAGCACTCCAGCTGATCATAATTTTGACAGCTTGACAAGACAATGCTCATTAAGTAACTAGTTTGTGAGCATGCCTGGTAAACAATACCTGATAATTGTGGAGAAGTGCAAGAGGGCTATCCCCCCACTGTGGGTCTGAGAATCGGAGGTCTTTCAAGTTTTTTAACCTTGTCAAGTTGCCTATTTCCTGGAAACCACCCACAGAGGCAAATCCTTCTGCTTAGGCAAAAGTTACTTGAATCGAAATTCATTCTTACAAACTGCGAAAAAGAATTTTTATGCACATGCAACATAAATTCTGAAACTACAAACCGAGAGGAAACCGATAATCAGGCCCCTGAAGCCCTTAGTTTGGCTGATCATCGCCTCGTGTTTTGAAATTGTCCCACTGCATTATAAAAGTAAGAAGTCTATCATGTGCCCTTGACAAATCTCCAAGAAAAAATAAACATGTACCCCGAGAAGTGCCCACTTTCCTGTTACGAGGCTGAATAAGCCATTGTAAATGGAGATGATATATGAGCAATACGACTACGATCTTGAGCACTATTACTTCCCATCCTAAGGTCCAGAGAAGAAATCGATATACACAATATGGAGCGGGGAAAAGCTGCCGTTCAAACTGGGAGCTCATGGTAATGGAAATATGTAGCTGCTTAAAAGGAGAAAAATGAGATTTGGTATTAACGGGCAGAACCACCTTAAAGGAGCCTATGTTGGTGGCAGAGACATTCAAGAACTCCAGTTCCTTCATGTTGAGCACCTCACCCAGCTGGCTGATGGGATTTCGAGCTAGGCTAAGCTCTTTCAGACGTAGGTCACCAAGACCGTCTACCGTACGAATCTCGTTATTGGACAACCATAGCACGTCGAGATTCGTGAGGTGCGCTACTCCAGTGATGCGATTAATCCGGTTGCTGTGCAGAAAGAGCTCCTTCAGTTTCAGGCAGTTTCCCAGACCTTCAATCCTGCACTTTGGGAGTAATCAAGCATAAGAATAAGCAAACCTCAGATTGTGGACGAATCGAAGACTCTGGACTCTAACTTTGCTGTACATTGGATCCAACTGTACTTTCATCGTCTATAATAGCAACAAGTAGAATGTATTCATTTGCGAAGCCTACTCTAGAATATAGGTAATTTCATCTGCGGATGTCAGGCATATTCAACAAAGGTTTATTGCGCAGAAGCAGACCATGAAATTACCTCTGAATGCTATTTTCGCTGAGACGAAGCAATTCAAGATGTGGGCAGTAATGGAGACCTTCGATGGAGAGAAGATTCTGCTGGACCAGAGAAAGAGACACGAGATTGGGGAAGAAAGACATGCAGCAGATGTGCGGGAAGTTGTACAGAAACATCTCAATTGAGATAATGGTTTCAGGAGCCGTGACCAGCTGCTCCTCACTGATGTCATTATATTCGCAGATATCCTGCAAGGCTGTTTCCCAACCAAACCCCTTACTCCACGCACGATAAGGAAAAGAGTATAGTTAAAATACTTAGTTGCCTAGTTGACATTGGTGAAAGTCTACTATGACAAGAATCACTGACTGGAGAGTTCCAATAACAGTATGTGACCAACCAACCCTTGCCATTTTCTGCCAACAAATGTGCTCAGCGACCAATTTTCATTGATCAAATTCTTCACCTTCCATACTTCAATGCTTTTGAGACAGTTGCTTTAGATCAGGCCATATGCAATGGAAGGATACATAACACAGACCTAACGTGCATAAGATTGTAAACCTGCTTCCATGTAGCGTCTGCTGATGGGCCATCGCCGAGCCTTCCGACTGGGAACCTCATTATCCGTATTTTGGTCGGTTGATTCTCCTGATGAGCAAATAATTACTCTATCAAGACTCTACACTGAAGCGGTTTCTGACAGAAAAACCATCTAAGCTGTATATTACATGATTCAGATTCTTTCCACATGACAGAGGGTATCCGTCGAGATTTACAATCTTATGCACGATGCAATCTAAGCAGAGCGAAACACGTTCAACTCAACCATTGCATAGGAGGAGGAGAAATACGTACCTTCATTCTCTTCGGGTGAGACATACCGAAGTATGTCCCTGAAGTTCTTCATCATTGTGATAACACACTATTGTCAAAAATCTTCACCCTCAGGATTCACCAATCCAATCCAACGCTTCAAGAGATTCAACAGCAGAATCAAGCTGTGGACATCTAGCGAGTGCGTGGCCCACACACTCTATATTTTCTCAACCATCAGCACTGCTCACAAAAACAATTAGCGTGGAGCTTGACCACCCGCACACATGCTTTAGGATTCCTTCTTAATTCACTTACAGCCAAGTCTTCGTTGCCCTGAAAAATGCGAAGGTAGCTAAATAGAACACGCCTTTGCCGAAAAACGTCCATAACATAAACGTCGGTACACGTGAAACTAATCCGGGGGTTTATTACTGCATGTCTCTGGTAACGATCGACACTATCGATCGTTCACCTGCTCCTTGGTCTCTCATTTCCTTTGAGCCCTAACACCCTGATATTAGGTATATCGTTTCATCATTCACTTTCAACGCCTCCACCTGAAAGTCCTTTACGGTCCAGGGTTGGCGTCCCACAATGCCAATCATGATCAAAATTTCAGATTCGGTGACACATTCTCCAATGTTTCAAATTCTCCAACATCGTTCAACCCATTGATTTCCAGTTCACCTTTCATTGCGTCAAGTGATATCAAACTGATATTGGCACGGGGCAGGCAATGTAATTCCCCGAATACTGAGGCGACGTCAGTTGCCACCAGCCATAGTCAACCTGCCAACTTCTACTCACCAAAAGTCCTTCAGCCAAAGTCACAGGAAAACAAAACATTCTCATTCTCCAGTTACTAATTCAGTAACCATTTGAACGTTTCGCAATCTTCCTACGAGCACTTACAGCTTCAGAACAGAGTTTTTGCAAACAGAAACCAAAAAAACGCAGTGTAAGGCAATCCAAAATGCGATTGAGAAACCGTGAGCAGGAGAATATTTCGTTTTCCAGTGACACAGCCTTCAGCTCTACCAAGGCTCCCCCGCCCAGGGTAATTCTGCACCCGGAGCTCCATGAATCATTCCAACTTCCTCTAAAAACTCAATTCCGCTGGGAATCTTCAAATAGAAAAATCCAAGAACTAAGAAATTACACAGTCTCGCTTAATAACATTATCTATCCACCATTGCGGCAACACAGCGACCACAGCACCGTGGTGCTCCATGGCTGTGAATTAGGTCACCATAGAAAAAACATGTGCCTCTCAAGTCAAATGAGATCCGATTACGCACATTTTTGCATCACCGAAAGCGCAATCGTGCAATCTTGACTCAATGGAGTCTAACGAAAACGGTATGCACTCCATCTTCCTAAGAGCCGAGGAAACGCGATCCCTGCGACGATTGCAGGCAGAAGAGGTCTGAATGAGTTTCCACGGGATGAAGCTCGCGGTCATGGGCAACCGCTGCCTGTCCTGAGTTCGTGATGCTTTAACCGTCAGGCAAACTCACTATTTTTACATGCTTTTCACCATTTTTGAGAATTTTCCCTCTTAACCCTTAACCCCAAAAGTATTTACTATAAAATAAAATGCAACTTGGAAGAACAACTAAATGAAGAATTTCAAACAAAAGATGTAAAATATAATCCAAAGATCATATCCATACGATTAGAGTGATTATTAAATTATCCAATATTTTCAATAAAATTTGCACTAGTAGAAAACACAAGAATTTTAATAGAATTAATATTGTTTTGGTCGGTTTGTTGAAATTAACTATTAGTGTTGAAAACAAAATTTGAGAATTCCCTCTAAATTGATCATAGATTGGAAATTTTTAGTTCTTACAAGATTATTTTCCTTTAAATTCAAAAAAAATTGTTCTAATTAAAGTGACTTTTTAGATCTTTATTTCATTTATTTATTTAGGTCATTATTTAATTGAAAAAATTACCTTTTGAGATCAAACCAACTTGTGTCCCTTGAAGTCTAGAAAATCTATAAATACTGAATTTTTGAAATATCTACATTGTACATTTATTAAAGAACTAACACAAGAACCTACAAACATTCCAACAAATGAACTATTCAAGATTATGTGTGCTAAAGTCACATTTGCATTCATCTTTTGTTTGAAATTTGAATGTTTGGTCTCATAGGGATTAAATGCTATACAATCCATTATTTGATGAATAATGAATGTTGTGAAAAGTACACGGCTTCATCCAACTAATGTTGTTTGAAAAAAAAAAAATTTAATCATGTAATATTTCAATGGAAAGGAGAAAGATTGTTCTCCATGGATAAATGATACAATATGTGATGCTACACTAGTGCCCACATGGGACTTTGAACCATATCCTTACACTACAGCTTAGTGGTTGGAAACCCTTTTTTTACTTGTATAATATGAAAATCATTTGGTAACAGCATTTGAAATGTTTTTTTTAATTCCACCAACAATTTCTTGTAATTCCCCGTATTACACCATTTTTTCAAGTTTTGAGTCCATTTTTTCTATTTTTAATTCAAAATAAAAAATTTATAAACTTTTTCTCCTTTTTTTTTCAATATTTTCAAATTGCAACTAGGATTTTTCACAATTCTACGAGTTAGCAATGAACTACTTGGCAATTCTTCCCAAATATTGTTTTGGTAATATTTCTTGGAATGTATGAATTGGAAGTTGAAAATTTTGACATGTCAAATAGGTGAGAGGTCAAATAATTACCCATGGGGTGTGAAGTTGGCTAATACTTGATACTCCATGCTACTATTTTATAGTCATTACTTCAAGCATTGCTTATCTTGGGACATCATTTTTTCATGGCATATTTTTTTTTTAAGTTTTAATTTTTGTGTTTAATAAAATGGATTGTCTTTAAATAAAAGCATTATTGAATACATTAAAAATAAATTAAAACTTACAATTCCTTTGCAATTTGAGCCCAAAAAAACATTTCACAATTTTGAGCTCCAAAACTCTAAAAATGGTCACTCTTGTTTGAAGATTCTTCAATGAAAAAAATGTAAGCAATGTCAATTGCAATCATAAGATCTTAATTTTGCCTTCATGTAAAACTTATACAAAAAGTTTCAAACTCAGTATTTTTGTCAATTGTAAGATATTTGAGTTTTAAATAGAAAATTAGTTTTCTTCCACTGCATACCTATAAGTGTATCTTAACTTCAAAATTCAATGAAAGCTAGAAGATGTGGAGTTCACTTTTCATCTTTTAGTTTGATGTACATGCTTGGGTTAAACGCTAGCATACCTAAAATCCAAACTTCAATCCACCTTGTGAAAAACTTATACACCTTGCATTGCTACAATCTTGTTGTGGCAATAAAATCATTAAAAAAAAACATCAAAAAATTCACCAAATTATTTGAGGCCAAATGATTGAAAAAATTTATAGAAAAATGCTTCCAATCTCGTCCATATGAGCAAACAATATCCCTATGTTTGTATAAAAAATGTACATTCAAAAATTTAATTCCACATTCTAACAAGTATGGAATACAATTCAATACTAAATACTTTTATATGAATTACTATAAGATTGGTGATGAAAAATGGAAGAATGAACTAGGAAATCCTCATGAAATTTGATTTTTGCTATTAATACAATTTTGGCCCCCAATAACTGCTTTGTGCTTCCATTCAAAGGGTTAACCTTTAAATGACAAGTTGGTCACCATGGAAATCATTTGTTTGGGTATTGTGTGAATTGTTGGCTTAGAAAAAATGCAAAAGCATTAATTGGAAGATAAACTACTATAGAAGGCATTCTCTTTTCACACAAAATTTAGAAGATGGTTAGTTGCACTTTTGTCCTATATGCAGAGATGTTTTGTCATTCATCGGCCCAAAAATGTCTTCCATGTTGCTTATGCGTTAACCTCCTCCCATTGCTCTATGAGATTTCTTTTGGAAATTTTCCTTTTTGCAATCCAAAAAAACCAAACTAATTCCCTCCCAAGATAGAGATCCACCATACTGCCATTTCCAATTCCTTGAAAAAAAGACATATACAAATCTTATCAATTAATTAACCTTTAATCCTCAAAAAGCAAGCTTGTCACCATGTAAATCATTTGTTTTGTATCATGCAAATTGTTGGCTTCACTACTAGAAAAACTAAATTTTCTAGTAGTGCTTAAAAAATACAAAAGCACTCATTACTCATTAGAAGTCACACTCTTGAAGAATACCTTCCTTTTTCATACAAAATTTGGAGGATGAATAGTTGCACTTCTATCTTACATGGAGAGATTCTTTATCATTAACTTGGGACCGAAAAATGTCCTCAATGTTGTTTATGGGTTAAAAGACGTGTTGGTTAATGTTGAATCATTCTTTTTGGTATTACATAAATCATTGGTTTAAGAAAATCCAAGAGCACTCACTAGAAGTTAAATTATTGTGCAAGACCTCCCTTTTTACACAAAATTTCAAAGATAAACATCTGCACTTCCATCTTACATTCAAAGATTCTCTATCATCATTCATTGGTTGAAAAATGGCCACTTGTGTCATGTAAGGATTAACCACCCATTCAAATCAAAAACCAAATAAATAAACCATTTGCTTTGCCCACCCACCCCATTACATGGAATGCTGCTATTGAATGACATATGGATAAGATGAAGACACCCATTCCTATCCCATGTACCCAATTCCATCATGATGTATCAAGGGTACACATTTTATTGGTAAGAGTGTATTCAATTGGTACATCATGATGGAATTGGCCACATGGACAGGAATGGGTGTTTTCACCGTACGGGATAAATTTCATCTCAATTGTAATCTAGCAAGTTTAGAAAAAAAATATATAAATTGAATTGGGGTATTAATGGGACCAAAAAATTAAAGGGACTCTTATTGTGAAAAACTCTAGATGTTTGAAACATAATGTACATCACCCAAATACATTAGTCACCATTAGTGTACTACAAAGGTAGATATTTATATAGTGTGTAATGTCGATTAATTAGTATGGTTCCCCCTTAGAACCCCTCTTCAATCAAAAAATATATAGAGGTGGCAAACCTACCACATGACCTAATTTATTGGGCGGCGTGTGCTCCTTTTGAAGTCACAGTCCATCCATCCCCATCTAGATGTTTGAAACATGATGTACAACCCCCAAACACTTTAGTGACTATTGATGTACAACAAAAGTAGATATTTACATAGTGTGTAATGTCAATTAGTTAGTATGGGTCTCCTTAGAACCCTTCTTCAAACAAAAAAAAATATGGAGACGGCGGACCTACCATATGACCTAATTTATTGGGGCTCCTTACGGAGTCACAGTCCATCCATCCCATCTAAGGTAGGAGCACCCAAATGTGCCATTAACCTTAAACCGCCATCTCTACTATAGGTACATCTCCAAAATCAATTCTATATTTATGTGGAAGAAACGCTTTCAAAACCAAACTTTGTTCCTTAATAACTTTTGCATACAGTATCCAAATGCCACGTTCTGTGGTGCGTTGGAACCTCCTTTCACTTGCCAACAAGAACACATGACAATTTGACTAGTCTAGTAATGAAAAATAGGCTCAGTAGCAAAAAGTGGCGGTTTTGGGTGTACCTACCTTATATGTTTGAAACATTGTGTACAACCCCTAGACACTTGAGTAACTATTGGTGTACAACAAAGGTAGATATTTATATATTATGTAATGTCGATTAATTAGTATGGGTCCCCCTTAGAACCCTTCTTCAAAACAAAAAAAATATGTAGACGGCGGACCTACCGTATGACCTAATTTATTGGGGGGCGTGTGATGAAGTCACAGTCAATCCATCCCAGTAGAACCTTCCGGAGGTATCTGAGGGCGCAAGCAACTGAAAGCATCAATATCCGTCAAAGGCCACAATTGGTCTAGCTGGCATTCTCAGAATCTGGAATCCATATGATCCATGAAAACATAAGTTTAAGTTTTATAAGTTGCTTTCTTTACAACTTACAGTTCCAACAAAATTTAACCCTTAAACGCTGGGCTGGTGATTGTGGAAATCAGCCCTTTCGGAACCGTGTGACATCATCTAGTTTAAAAATAAATAAAAAATATTCACTAAGAGTCAAACTACTGTAGAAGATCTCCCCTTTCCATCTTTAATTCTGAGGATGAATAGTTGCATTTATGTCCTACATAGGAGAGTTTCTTGTCTTTCATCGGACAAAAAATGTCCGTTGTGTCGTTTATGGGTTGTTGTTGTTTTTTAAAAAAAAAAAAGCTTACGTTAACTTCTGTTACTCATGAGCAATTTGGAATTCTTTTTAGTGTTTGGAAAAAACCAGCAGCTAGTTCAAAGTTAGCCGGAGGAATTGGAAAAAAAAAACCGTTTGTAATTTGAAAACATCGATATAAAAAAAACCCAGTGAAAAGATCTATAAAATTTCTATTTTGAGTAAAAAAGATTCAACTTCTTCAAAAATCAATTCAATATGAAAACCAAAGGAAATTAACCCTAAAGCGCTTCGACGTCCATTTTCTTGACATGCTTCATCCTAAATTTTGGGTGATACTTGATTAAGTTCTTGTTTCATCTAATGGTTGGATTTGGTGTTACTAGAGTACATTTATTTTTCTAAAATTACAGATGTGGAAGTGTGTCAAGTGGTCAAATTGCATTGACGCTAGCTCAAAACTAAATTTGCAAAAATGAGGTCATAGATGTAAAAAACACAAGAAATTTCAAAAAAAAAAAACATCAAGTGAAGAGAACCTCATTTCAAATCCAATCCAACAAGTTTTACTCAAAAAAAAGTGATAATATTTTGCTTGTAACTGAATTTAGAAGGAACTTTGAAATTTTCCTTTCCAAATTTATAGAAAATTATTGGTGATAGCATTGGTGAATCTAACCGTATGGATGGAATGTAAAACTCAAAACCTACAACTTTTCTTTGTAAACCACTTCCAAAATATTCTTCCAAATTGTACTTTATAACATTTTTTCCCAAATCATCAATTTGAACGTTTAGGGGTTAACTGGTAAAACTCAACATGAACGGAATTAAAGGGGCAGGGTGAGTCATCATGATGCCGTCGCTGAACGACCGTCACATTTAATTTCTAATAAATTAAAATTGATGGAAGGTTCCGATGGAGCTAAGACACTCAACAGTCTGACACGTGGCTTCAATTTAACTGGCTCCATGTTTCCATATTTTCCACGTGCTTTGCATGTTTAACTTAAGGATGCAAACTGACTAAATTCAATTCACACAAGGGATTGACCTCAATGTAAAAATTGTCCCCTAGTTTGTGCTGTGTAAATTTTGTATTTCTTCCACCTCTTTTTAAAAAAAAAATTATTTCGGGTCTGGGATTGCAAGTATGAATTCCGAATTTGAAATTTTTTATCATGTGTGGAAAATAATTTTTTTTAATGTTTCTTCTAGGGATAAAAACAAGGGGCAACAAGGGGGGGTAAATCTTCTCTGAGTGGTCCTTCATCACATTTGCAACTAGTAATTTAGCTTATAAATAGTGCTACAATCATTTTTTGGTGGGTGGATGAATGATGGAGAATCTTTGTGTGTAGGACGGAAGTGCAACTATTCATCCTCAGAAAAGGAAAGGTCTTGTATGGTAGTTTGACTTTCAATGAGTGCTATAGGATTTTTTTTTTTAAACCAACTATTTGCACAATGCTAAAATGGGTGATTTCCATGGGCGTCTTTTAAAGGTTAAAATAGGTTTGATTCCATACTCAAGTGTTGAAATTCAATTTCCATGTCAAATTCTTAGGGGGCTTGTCACCTGACACCATTCACAAGATGAAGTGTGACACTTTTTTATTTTACATAAATGACTTAATGTATCCAATGTGACCTTCATGTACAATAGTTTGGAAAAGACAAAAGTTTGATTTCTTTTTACTTGAATCTTTTGAAATCCTTTTGGTAGATTTATTTATTTATAAACAACTTGCCAAATAATTTTAATGGTATCGATAGGCATGGTATTCATCACAAATAAGAAAGTTATCAAATTCATGGAGTCTCTTTATATCTTTTGGGTAAATTTGTTTCTAGGGGGGTGCACTACAAAGGAAGTTCATGGGTGAGGAGTGACCAAACCCTAACTACCCATTTCTACTTTTCCTAATTACTTTCTAATAAACTATAAATTCAACCTACAATTTTGAGCTTTGTTTAACAATGTCTATAGGTTTCTATTGCCAAAAATTTCAATCCTAAATAACATGTGATATATTGTCTAAAAAGGATTGAAAAATGAACTAAAATAGCATGTTTTTCAACTAAAATATTTATAGAGATCACATGAAGATGATTATTGTATCAATATTCAGCCAAAATAAAATTTCAGTACAAAGCTATTTTATAGATTTTTTTTTTTCATTTTTTTCATTTTTTTTCTTATATAATATAGGGGTGTGAAAGTTATTTTTAGCCTTATAATTTATCTTTTTTCTTCTAAAATTTATAATTAATTATTATTAACATAAAAATACCAATAATTCATAACATAAACTTTAAAGTAAAAAAATCTATTCATATTTTTTTAAGAAATAAAATAAAATTTTAGGATATAATATAGGGGGTCCAAAATTTGGTAGCTCCTCACTCATGAACTTCCTTTGTAGTGCACCCCCCTAGATTTGTTTATTTTAAAATAATTTTCCAAATAATTTTAATCCTAGAAGTATAAAATACTTGTGGCCATATAGTATAAAATACGAGAAAAAATTAAACAAATATTGATGAATAGAAAATAAATTAATGATCATGGTAGTATGTGAATAGCAATGTATCATAATTCATATTAATAGTAAACTATAATTGAAGAGCTATAAGGCTAAATACGGGTTGTATAGAGAGATCCCAATGACCTTTCAAGGATTAATGGTATTGATAGGCCATGGTATTGATCACAAATAAGAACATTTTCAAGTTCATAAAGTCTCTTTATTTTTGGCATTGCAAAATCATCTGCGATCAAGTACAACATTATAATTCCTTGTTGTCCAAATTGATTTACCCATTTGGATTATATAATTATTTTAACCTCTAAAAAAATGTGATGTTTTTAAGGTGAAAATTGCTTCAAAATACTTGAATCTAGAGTACGGCTAAAACCATCATCTATATTTATTCTTATCAAATCAAATTATAGGATCTTTTCAGTTAACTTGTTCAAATACATCTCCCCAAATTTAAAGTGAAAATCTCTATCCATTGTAAGTTTAATGTACCTAAACTTCATGAATGAGTTTTTTCTAGCACTTCACAAAATGTGAAGTATAGTCTTTCAACATTTTTAAAAACAAAATTAATGTCCCATAACTTGTGTGTTTTAGTCATGATCAATGTTGGAAAATGGTTTGAGAACACATTGGAAAAAGACATAACTAAACGCCCATCCCAATGATAAAAATGTTTTAGAAAACAACAAATATCCTAAAGTTTTGTTTTCATTTGGAAATTTTCAAAATTGAATTCAAGAAACAACTTTACATGTTTATCTACTTTCATTGTGGCCAAATAAAACTCCTTGTAACTTTCATTTCATTGTTTAAAGTTGAATGTTCAAATGTTCTTGTCTAGGTATCAATCTAAAAAATCAAATAAATTTAATTAATAGTTTTGTAGATGATACTTTTAGATACTTAGTTTGACATTGAATTCAAAAATATGTACAACTTTTGCAATATTTATTGGAATGGCATGAAAATTAGTGGAGCCTACCTAAGTTCTCAAAAAATCCAAAGTAGTTTCTTTAGTCCCATGTGCATTTTTGGTTTGGTTAAATAGTTTGGAAGATTAGAATTTGGTTAATTTAATGAACTAGTATTAAAAGAATGGACAACTATTGTAGTTCAAAGAACTTGAATTACATTAGAAATTCAATCTAATTTGAATACAAGAATACAAATTTGATGTAAGGCAAACTACCCATGACAAGCACTCAAGGAACTACCTATTAAAGTCTTATATCAACTTATAATAGACTTTTTCTAATAAATGGGATTTGGGCTACATTAGGTTGATTTGTGACATAATCCATACCTTGGGAGATGGTCACTTGGAGTTATTAGTGATTGTCATAGGATACTTACACTTTTCTAGTGTAAACTTGTCATAAAAAGTTATTTTTTAATTATTCCTTCATGTCATGACCATGTTAGGAAATCTTTGAGCCATCTTAAAAAATGTTATGACTACTGTAGGCGGTAAGATGACCATTATGGAACACTTTTTGCTGATTTGGGGTAGTCTAAAGACTCTTTTAGACCAATAGTCAGCTCACTTCAAAAATTCATAACAAATTCATACTTTCTCCAAAAAATAAAATTTCAATTGCTTCCTCCATTTCTCACATTTGTATTTTTAATAAAAAAAAATCTGTTTTTTTTTGCAAAAACAACCACTCATTTTGCCTGTTATAGGTAGATTTACCTTATCCAAGGTTCAAGTTAGTATTGTAACTTCCTATCAATGTTTGCAAAAAATAATTTTAAATTGAAGTTCTAGTGCCACATTTTTAGAGAAATTAGTACTATTTTAAAACTTATTTGGAAATTTTGAAGAAATGTTTTTATTTTTAGGCATTTGTTGAACTTGTTTTTCCAACTTCAACCTTTAAATGTCAAGCCAGATGTTTGGTGTCCAATGGATGACAAAGAATCATTTAGTATAGGACAAAAGTATTGCTATTCATCCTTGAAATTTTGTATAAAAAGGAAAGATCTTCTATAGTACTTTGACTTCCAATGAGTGTTTTAAAGATTTTCTTAGACCAATGATTCCCATAGTCACAAGTTTGTCATTTAAGGGTTTATTAAATATTTGGCATAAAATACCAACCATGAAAAGTTGGGTACCATAATATTTGTGCTGTGTTCTTTTGCCATGTTGAGGAACCTCTTTAACCCTTAAACATTGAGGTAGCCATTTTGCGTTTAATGGATGATATAGGATCTCCCCATGTAGGACAAAAGTGCAACTATTCATCCTCGAAATTTTGCAAGAAAAGAGGAGGTCTTCTACAGTAGTTTGTCGTGCAATGAGTGCTTTTACAATTTTTTAAGCAAATGCTTCACACGTTCATAAAAATTTAAAAATTGATGATTTCCAAAGTCACCCCATTGTCCTTTTAAGGGTTAATTTACAATGACCAAATAATTTTACACATTTTTTTTTGGCCCCCTTTGTACTACGGCATCACACGTCACAAAGTCTTAAAACAAAGGGCCAAAAAATCAGCACAGTGGGACCATGTGCCTTTGCCCAGAATTTCAACACAATAACTTATTATTGTCCCCAAACGGTCCCTAAACCACGCCCCCAAAACAGAAGCGTGTTGGCCACTTGGCCCCAGGAGTGAAATCTACCAATCCCCTCCCCACTCCTACAAATCCACTTGGAGAGACATACCCATATAATCTAGTGAATTCCTAGATACTTCGTTCGAATATCAAGGCCTGTGGGTAGATGTGGGGAGAGGCTCTCCTTTGTGAATTGTGAATTGTGAATTGGGGGACCCCCATAATCTACTGAATCCGTAGATAAGTCGTTTGAAATAAATGGTATCAAGGCCGCTGCGTAGATGTTGGGAAAGGCTTGGTCTAAATGGCTCTCTCCTTGGGGAGGGGGGTTGTGAATTGGGGGGCACTGTCGCCGAGTTTTCGCGGAAGCAACCGTGGCTTTGGGTGTCGCTCCCTGCGAGCTCCATCGCCATCATCGTCGCCAAGCCAACCGGCGTACGACAGTTGAAGCGGGATTTGTTTTGGTTGTGCGCGCGGCGAGGAGGGGCAGCAAGCAAAGCAAAGCAAACAACAAACATCAAAGAAGAAGAGACGAAGAGAACTGAAACAGATTTGAGTAGCGAGCGTGAACAGCGGAAGTGGGTGGTGGTGGTGGTGGTGGTGGTGGTGGTGATGGAATGCAAAGAAGAAGAGGAAGAAGCAGCAGCAGCTATCGGTAGCCGTTGACAGATGATGCTTCATTAGATTTTGTGTGTCATCTCTTTGTGAAGTGGTGATGGTGTCTGAGAAGAAGCTGGCTGTCGGGATACGAGTGGGGTGGCAAGCGGTGGACGACGACGACGACGAATTGGTGTACGCTTGAAGAAACCTTTTTTTCCTACCGACCTCGTTTGGGACGCCGACGAGTACGTTTTCGAAATTGTTTCTTTGTTTCTTTTTGTTTTTGGGTAGGCTTTCACGGGGCGATTTGGATTGGTGGAATTTGAGTTGGTACGCATTTTCATGAATTGGTTCTTTGTTTTTTGGGGTGGCTGTTTGTCGTCGTTTGTTCTGTCTTACTGCCCGATGATGACGGAATTGGGATGTGGTTTGGGATTGAAGCTATAGTAAGTGTGGATTTGTGAGGGAGTGGTTACGCATTGCTAAGAGGATGTAGGGAATGCGTTTGTGTAGTTGAGGAGATTCACGCCCTGTGTTTGGTTTTAGCAAGAATCCGCACATGTAGGGATTGTACGGAATGGTTGAATGTTTTGAATTGGTGGTCAAGCATCTTGAATTTCGCAGTTCGTGTAAATTGCATCCACGAGGCCAAACAAATAGCGTCATTGTAATGTGAGATTATTGGCTCTGGAATCTGGCCAGGATTGTCCTTCAGAGGCTTCTGGTTTAGGGATGCCTGAATTGGTAGCTTTTTTATATTTGGTTCTCTTTTGATTAGGTGGGGAACAACCTCCTTGTGCCTCAGTAGCTGTTCGAGGAACCATCAAATTTGTTGCTGAGCATGGTAATGTGTAGATAAGGATTGCTGTGAAGGTGAAATGCTTGACCCTGAGTATAGTTTTCCAAAGGATTATATTGCTCCCCTGTCTCAAATATTGAAGAATGCGAGTGCTTCTGTGCTTCTGGCTATTTCCATGCTATCCAATCTCATTTTGTAGCAAGAATGTGCGAGTAGACTGGCAGTCTTAACTCCAGATCACCTTCAATAGTCAGTGAACTACTTGACACACTCCTACTTACCAAGAAGTGTGTGTTGGAGGTACAAAACACGTTTCTGGACATTTAGCTAAAGCTTGTAGTACAGAATTTACTATATTTCATCTTTAGGAGCCTGCTTTTGTAGAACTGGTTTAGTATTCCGTTTTCTGTTTTCTTGATTGTTTGTCTTTAGCTGGCATTGTTTCTGCTATAAAATGAGAAGGAGTTTTCTCGTCATATGACAGGGGGTTCAGAATGTGGGATAAGGTCAAAGGAGACGCGTGCAGTTTGAATTGCAATCTTTTTGAAAGAGACTCGTGTCTTTTATAAGTTTCGCATTATAGATTCACTAGTTGAAGGTAAATCGATTATTTGATTTTCCTCCGAAGGTTACAAATAGCTGCGCATGGAAAAGGAGTCTACGAGATAACTTCGAGTTTGGTAATAATTGGGGGTAGAGTGCTTCTCAGAGGTAGACCTCTGGCGCATTCTCTTTACAGAACACATTCTGTTGTCCCCTGAGCTGCCCTCCTCCCAAATTTTATTAAATTTGATTAGGGTGAATTTTGCTCTGTACGAGTGTTTTTCAGAAACTCGAACATTGTCATTTTTAAGAGGAGCATAATGTTCGGTAGGATTTGAGTCTGTAGGCTGGTATGTTGTAGCTGATTTAAGCTGGTGTCGTTTGAATGGCACTTTAATAACAACCCACATTGGAAGTTGTGTTAAGTTCTTTGACTAAATCATGGAAGGTTGCTTTATTACTATTTTTTAGCGAGTCGTAGTTGAACCTGACTGATTGTTAACCTGCTTATGTACTTATGTGTGTTTAACTTACATATGTACTCTCTTGTCGGTTTCATATTTGCTGGTTGACTGGTCGTTATAATGAAGTGAATCGGACTATTATTAAAGTATAAAATTGAATTTAGAGAGGGAGGCTTCTTGATGAATCATGGTCTTCACACGATTGAGTGATTATGTTGCCTTGTCATGCTTATTTTGCCTTTCCGTGCTCAATTTCTCTTTGATATAGTCAATTTAAAAAAAAAATCTAATTTGATCGAAAACACGGTTAGTACTTCGCCTGATTCAGGTACTCGTGTTTTTTTAAGAGGCAGTGTTCTACAGTGGCTATTACAAGTTTGCTTCATTTCTGTGTCACTTTTGGAATGTTGAAGGAGCGTGTTTCATTACAGAACTGATCCCTTAATTGAGACTCCCCAATTTTTTAATTGGGACTCCCTAAATTTTTGTAGACTTGTCAGCCTGTGCATCTGTTTGGTCTTGCATCTGTCTTGGTTACAATACTTAAAACTTGGATGTATTAAGTAGCGAGGAAAAGGGCAGGACTGAAAGGAGGAGGATTGTTAGCGTCAGTCAGTCCCTATGAATTCATCTTCTAGGTCATTTGCATTCCTTGACGTAGTTTGTTGAATTTCCTCATTGCATTAGGTCAAGCAGAGCTGAGCGCTGGATCCCCTTGAGCGTCACAGGCTCACCAGCATGGCGAGTCATCGAGAACCAGGAATCTCTCTCAGCCTGGTCGCTCGTGCCACCCGATTGATCACAAGACTGGGGCGGTACCAAGTGGTGGCCAACAACGAGAGAGAGGGCGCAAGGAGGAGCCTAAGACGAAGAGAGGGCTCGTCAGCTCGGCATGGGATGGACAGCAGCGACAGTGACGAGGATTTCATGGGAACAGAAGAGGACGACGAGGACAAGGACAAGGACGACGATGTCTACCTTGACAGTGAAGAGTCAAATCAAAGCTTGCATTCCAGGGCTTCCAAGGCGGCTGGTGGGAGTACTGAGGGTTCCCAAGGAATTGCTTCCCCCTTGGACCATGAAATCACCATGTCCACGGCAGTTCGACATGCGGCGAGTGTGGGATCCGCGAGGTTGGGGCGGGTGAGTCGTCGTGGGGGGATGGTCAACACCATGACCATGTTGGCGGGCAGGGAATTCAATGCTTCAGGAAACGGCAGGTTTTCCAGGGCGGAGTGCTGTCATGTGGGGGAACGCTATCTGCCAACGGATGGGCCTACTGTCGTGGAGCGCTTGAACAGCCGGGCCTACATTGGCCAGTTCTCCACCGACGGAAAACTATTCGTAGCGGGCTTCCAGGTACGTAGGTTCCTAAAAGATCCACTACGGATTATTAGCGTTTTGCAAATGATCGATACGATTGATCATATTCAGATGGATAGTAGAATAATGCAGATGGAACCCGGGCGATTTCATTTTTACCAGAATTAAAGAAGATCGCTGCTTGGTGTTGGTCGAATCATAACTATTATTGTTTGACAGAAGAAGGTCCCCCTATTCGATTGATCATATTGTGGAAAGTAAAATAATTCAGATGGGTCTTGGTTTTAGTTTACTAGAAGCAATGAAGATCGTTTCATGTCTTGGTCAAATCATAACTATAATTTGAAAGAAGAAGGCTTCCCGTATAACCTACTCAAAGCTGTTTGAAAAAACGTGAGACCCTCTTTGGCTTCTTGATCCTTTAGGGGTTAACTGTGCTTCGTGGTGCATTCTTAGATACGATCTGCACAAGAGTTCGTTCTTGAATAATAGGGTGTTGGTTATCTTTAGTGTTTGCTGACCCCAGTGTTGATCTTTGTGATTTTCGACCAGAATGTGGCGACGGTTAGGTCTGCCCGTTAGTTTCAAAGTATTTTATGGATTTAAGTGATTGCTGGGATTGTCGAATTTTGTTGTTCCTTTTAAAATGATGAAAGTGTACGGTGTCAGAGGGTTAGCCCGCCACGTTTAGTCATTAGTGATTTTTGTGTGAATTGTTGGCGAGCAGGACCGACGAATCAGGATCTACAACGTCGAAAAGAATTGGGAAGTTCAGAAGGACATTCAAGCTCGCAATCTTCGCTGGACTGTTACAGATACCGCTCTGTCACCAGATCAGCGCTTTCTTGTAAGGGTCCTTTTATCTACAAATTACAAGATTGTATTTCTCTACATTGTTTTTTTTTCCTCCTCGGGGGATGGAGATTTGTGTGCTTGGGATGGGATGCATGTTTCACCATTTTCCAAGAAATTCTCATTGATCTCTAATGTTTCTAGTCCCTCCCACACAATACACGTCTTGCAGGTTGTGAGTGAAACTTTTGCATGGTCTCTGTGTCGTAGCGGTTTTACTGTCACTGAGGAATTTCATTTCGTGATATCTATGTGCAGGTGTATGCATCTATTACACCAATAGTTCACTTGGTTAACGTGACTAGTGAAAGTGGCGGGGTGAAGTCTCTTGCGAATGTCACGGTAAGGCTCTCAGTCGGAACGATTCCAAGGATCCAGGCTTGTTTAGAGACATATTCTACCGTCAGCAGATACGTGGAAAATTCGTTCTCTTTTTGACGTGGATGGCCTGCTGAGACGTGATGCCAGCAGTGAGTAGTACTTATGGTCTTTAACTGCTTTAAGTACAGTCCTCAGTTGAGTGCTTATGTAAGGGATTCATTTTCTATGTACCCTTTACTTATTCATTGGGCAATCAAGGGGTGCAGGATATTCACGAAGGCTTGAACTTTGCGTCTGATTCCAGAGGGGAGGCCCCGGTCTTCGGACTTTGGTCCCTGCAGTTTTCTGAAGATGGCCGTGAACTTGTAGCTGGCAGCAACGACAAGTGCATTTACGTTTATGACTTGGAGGCTAACAAACCAGTTCTACGGATCCATGCTCACAAGGTCTGGTTTCAGTAAATAAACTGCTGTACCTCTGGGTTACGTTAGTATGCAATGATTCGTGCGTATCTTACTGAGCTTAGATTCGTACTCTGAATATATTGCACCAGTCTGTCAAGGTCTGTTTTGTGGAGCAGCTTGCATGTAGTCCGAGCTCCAATGATTGGAGGTTTATTGGTTTAAAGTCGGGGGTTTAATTGGTTGTCTTCTTGGCTGTGGAGATTAGACTGCTGCATGACTTCATGCACACCAGTCAGATATTCTTATTTTTGCCTAGAATACGGATGTTCAATAGGGGGATCGTTTTCTTTCTTTCAGTGTCCAGCTTCAAATCGGTTGAAGGATAAGGTCTGTGAATGAATTACCGTTCTGATGGCTACAGGACGATGTCAACGCTGTGGTGTTTGCGGATGAGTCATGCCACCTGATCTATTCTGGAAGTGATGATAACACGTGCAAGGTACCTGTTCTCGTAATGATCTTTGAAAATATGCTAGATACATTGCTGAAAAGTCACTAGAAAACCTACGTCTGAGTTATTCTTAAAAATTGAGCTGCATTACAATGGCAGTGCTTTTGTTAGAAATGACCTTATATGGCTTTACAACTGGCAGGGTTTGGCACAGCTAAGTTTTATAGGATTTTCTATTTGCCTTGCGAGGTTCTTTGTAAGTTCCTGTGCATGTGAGTTCTTGTGTGCGTGTAAACAACTTTTGTGTTGGATGCGTAGGTATGGGATCGGCGTTGCTTCGCTCACAAGGGACGACCCGCCGGCCAACTCGTTGGGCATTTGGAAGGAATTACGTTTATAGATAGCAGAAAAGATGGTCGTTACTTCATCTCCAATGGCAAGGATCAGACCATCAAGTTGTGGGATATTCGGAAGATGACATCGGGCCCTTCATTGTGCAAGTTTGTTCCTGAACTTTCAAGCTCACAATGTTCACTGAGCAACTTCTGAAACTGGATGTCTTAGTGCTTTTTTTTGGAATTGGGAGAGGATTTTAATCAGCCATCATCTGTTCCTCTTATGCAAACAAGTGCTTTTAATAGGGTTCTCAGTAGATTTTCAACTTTTTCAGAAACTTTTGGATTGTATCATGAAGGGAATCATAACATGTCTCTCGATAATCACTTAGATTCATGGGGGTCTCTATATCACCTCACGGAAGATTCTCTTTATGATGCTATCAAAATAATGTTCCTGCAACAGTCCAGGTTTTCTGAAAACTCTGTTTCTTCATATCCTTATATCTGGAATGTGCAAATATTTCCTGTAAGTTTGCAAGGTCTGATCCAGTTGAATTGACGACGTGAACCAGGAGAGTAAAAAAGATCCCTTCTTTTGCGTGGGATTACCGATGGATGGATTATCCTGGCATGGGTCGCGATGTTCGCCATCCATATGATGAGTCCCTCATGACTTACAAGGGGCATTTGGTGCTGCGCACTCTTATTCGCTGCTACTTCTCTCCTCTTGCCAGGTATGATGAGCAGCTGAGGACAATAGAATTGTTTTTCTACGACCTATTTTGGTTTGTGTCGTTTTTGTAGTCTTGATAGTTGTCAGTTGATTGTCTGGACAGTCTTGCTTGACAATGGATACATCTTTTCATTGGTTTTTGGACTGCCTTTTGTAGAATATTTGCACTCCAAAGGCATTCCAGACAGCGTAGTCTAGCCCCTTTACAATTGACAGAGTTTTCGTGAAGGATAGAATCTCAGATGGCGCTAGAATTGGCAGGGTTTAATGCGGCTAGATTTTCTAGAATACCTCGGGGTTTTCTAGAATAAGCTTGCATTCCCAATTTTTCTGTCACAATTACTGGCTCTTCTTGTACTGCAACTGCGATACATTGCCTGAGTTGAAATGATGGTAGTTGGGGTTATTGAAGTATTAGCCTACATACTGAATCCTACTCTGCTTGGTGGTATTGCTGCAGCACGGGACAGAAGTATATCTACACAGGCTCCCATGATGGCTGTGTTTACATTTACGACATGGTAATCCCAACTACTCCCTTACATCGATTTTTGTTGATATGCAGTTTAGTGTGAAATTGAGCATAGAGACCAATCTAGACCCCTAAAACCTCAATTAATTTTATCAAACCGAATATACGGAGGTCTACAGTAATTGATGCCAAGGTCATTGAGTAGATAACGAGTTCATTCAACTTCTAAAATAATAAGGTAAACCAAGTGAAATATATTCCACTAAACTCTAAATGCTACCCTTGCAAACCGAAATGTACATTCCTTATTGGACCTCTCCTCTCCATAGTGGACTAGATTCTTCTTCTCCAGTCCTGTTTTGTGATTCGTAAGGGGAATTTGGAATCAAAGAGATCGAGATTGAAGCTCAAATTGGACTTATTTGATTAGACTTTCGAGTTTCATCCTCCCCTATCAGACTTCTCCAATGCACCATATGAACCCTTGTCAGAGCATTGGTGTGGCTTTCTGGATTATTTTTGGACATTAATTTGGTTGTGGCTTGTTGCCTGCATTGGTGAGCAGGCCACTGGCAAGCAAGTGTCGCGGTTGAGTTTCCACCGAGGCACTGTGCGTGATTGCAGCTGGCATCCCACGGAGCCGATGCTGGTGAGCAGTTCCTGGGATGGCAATTTGGCCAAGTGGGAGCATCTGCACGGGGACAAACCCAAAGTGGAAGTGAACCACGTCAGCTACGACGACTTCTTTGACGACTAGTTAAGTAAATCCAATAGGCTGCTGGGCTTGCAATTGGGGCTGCTTCAGTGCTTCTCTCTTCCCATGAAGTCCAGACTCAAGTCCATTCATCATTCAGTCCCTGTGATCCATTACTGGTGGTTGTCATCGCCTGATTTTCAAATTCTGGGAGGTTGCAACTAGATCCATTACTTTGAGGGCTAGTCTACCCTCTTGTATTTACAAGTGCTTGAGCTGTGCTGTGCGACGAGATCAGTCATAGCTTGGGATGGGCAGTGGCAGTGCCTCTGTTGTATAGCTGTATGTGTATTAGAGCAAGAATTTAATGTCTGGAATTGAGTTCTAGGTTTGGAGGCGTGGAAAGGTATTTGTTCCTCACTGTTTAGGTAAATCATCATTTTGAAATAGAGCGGGCTTCCTGCTGTTTTTTTGCAGGGAGTCGAATTTCCATTCGACTTTGTCTATTTATTATTAACAGTTCTGAAAGAAGCTACTGTAAGGCTAACAAGACCAGACTCAAAGCTTGAACTATCTTACTATTAACATGGGATCGCAGGCAGGTACTGCAGCCTGAAATGGTCACCACTTTCCAAACGTTAAAACTTTCTTAAGAGTCTTCAATTGTTTGCATAGAATTCGATACTTTTGAGTCATGGGGTCAAGCTAAGATACAGTTTGTTTTGAGTGCATTGAAAAGATCTTTTCATTTGAGACATCAGTACTGAAAAATGATGCACAAATGAAATGAAATCGTCAAAAATCTTCATTCTGAGAACTAGTGTTGATAACGTTTGAACTCTATTTTCCTTGCTGTGCACTTCTTACAAGTCGTGGAACTAACATGAGCTCATTGTGTCGAGATCTTTCAAGAGTATGAGAGCAGATTCTTACATTGGACAAGATTTGAGGAATAGGATTGTGTTTGAAATTTTTGTTGGGTCGACTTCTTCCTTTAACAAGGTCTGAAAAGGGTAAAGGATACTGCACCTAATTAATGTTGGCTGACAAAGCATTTGAGCTTGGCTCTCTTTGTTAACCTCTACAGGCACATGCAACCATTTTGTAGTCATTGCACAACTTGGCCCATCTTCAGGGCTGCCTGCCCTAATTTATTTTCAAGGCTTTGAATGTAATCTTTTATTGCTCCAATTCTTTTGAAAATTGGCATGCATGTTATGGACATATCACATGTCCATAATTCAGTTCTCATTCATGATCTAGCAATTTCATCCAAGATTCTTTTTAAATTCGAAGTGTTTTGGCAATTTCATCCAAGTTTTTTGGCATTTTTTTTAGCATTCTTTAGCCAAATTATTTTTTCTGGTGCAATCTGATACCAGAAAGAAAAAAAAAGGAAGAAAACAACCACCTTCCACACAATAGACCTGCTTGTGTGTGCATTACCATTGGAAGTTCTTGATGATACCCAACGAGTTTTTTTTGTTTTTCTTGCTTTTTTAAAATTATTTTTTGATCCGGCAACTGATAGTACAATCCAATAGATTGAGTATTAAGTACGTTCGCGATGATTGTAGCAAAGGGGGAGACATCGTCCATATGAATGAATCCAATGGAATCATTAGCTCTGTTTTCATTACTTGCACTGCCTGGGGATTGAGTTGCAATTTTTTCAGTTACCAAGTCTGCAAGTGCAAGAGATTGGGAAAGGACCGGCTCTTCATACGTTCACCATGATCCAACAAACTCCCGTAACACCCATCATTCTCGGAAGCCGTCTGTCCGTCCGTCCTTCGCTGGTGGGGGAAGAAATCAATGCCGGCTTTTTCATGTTGTGTACCTCAAACTACACTAAATAGTGAAATTAGGTTGCCCCACACTAATTTCTCGACATTCCACACTATATAAATATGTACAATTTCTGTAGAAGGATGCACTAATGGAGGAGCCATGTGTATTGCATGGATTGGTGTACTGGTTCATGGCTTGGGTTTCAAGAATTGCTTGTGCCTCCATCTGGAGAAGTGGTGAGTCATGAGGTAACTTTCCTGAGTAAGGCAACCTAATTGTTAAGGCAACCTAATTTCACTATTTAGTGTAAGTTAGTCCCTCACTTAGACCAAAAACATGTTTGCATAGACCATCATTTTACGATGAGTTTGACCAACCGTGGATTTTAATGCTTAGTCTACATGGACATGTTTTTTTTACTAGTCTAAGGGCCTGTTTACATTTTTTTTTAAATTGGGTTGGAGTCCAATTAAAGAAATGGAGTGTTTTTAACCCAAGGCGTTTTTGAGTCTAAGAACATCCTTGCTTTTGAAATGTTACAAGTCTAAATGTCACTAAGGTATAGAAATCTCAACCGTACAATCTTGTAGATGTCATGGATGAAATTTGGAGTCATTTGGCCATCTGGATTGCAAGATCATAATGTTTTAGTGTTGAAAAAAGGATGTTGAAATTTTCCTTGCAACACATTTGGAGGTGAAATTTGATTTCTAAACCTTTTCAAATGAAAAAAACTTTGAACTATAAAGTGCTTGGAAATCAACATACAAATACATTGGTGAAAGAAAATACCATTCAATTGACTCATTGTGTCTGTGAAATGGCTTTTAAATGTCAAGAAAAATTGCAAAAAAACACATCCAAGGCTGAACCTCCTTTTCTTAAAATGACTCTCAGTCACTTATAACTTCTTAAATTGATATGAAATTTAATTCATACAAACTAGAGTAGTATGCACAACTTTCCCAAAAAAACATTATTGAAAATGGGTACTATATGAAGAAGAAATAAGCCGCCAAAGTTCACTATAATGAAAAATTATTAGGGTTTTGAACTTTAGATTGCTCCAAAACATTCAAATCAGCTTGGATTGACATGAAAATTTTACCATAATAACTAGACCTCAAGGAAAACATGATCCAACAAATTTTATTGAAAACAAACATTGGATGAAGGAGATACAAGCCCCCAAAGTTGCAGCCATCAAATGCAGTCTGGTGAACTCAAATTGAACCTGTGAACTTTGATTGACTTCCGAAAAATCAATACATGTTGGATTGATCTGAAAATTTTACTATACAAACTAGACTACTATACACAACTTTTCCAACAAGTTTTATTGAATTCGGACATTGGATGCAAAAGTTATAGTACTTTGAATTGGACTCAAACTATGTGAGGCGACTTTTGAGCCCCTCAGGCGTTGAGGGATTAATTGAGTCTTCACTTTGGGTCCATGAGGCCAAACTCCTGATTTTAATCATAATTGATTGTTTTACCTTAATAAGGATGATGTAAAGGTATTTGCACTTCTATTTTGATATGTTAGTAATTGTACTTGTTAAGATCTTGGAAAAAAATATTTGGTTGATAGGGATTAGTTTTATTAGGGATGAGCATAATTATACCAAATTGTTGATTAATTGATCGTTGTCTTCTTGTAGGACCTTCTGAGGGATCCAAGTCTTCTATGTTTATCTTATGGTTGTTTAGTTTATCATTGATGCAATGCCTTCTTGTTGCTTGGGACCTCTTGGGCAAGAGGAGGTTCGAGCACTTGTCACCTTGATTTGCTACTTGTTGAACTTTGCTAGATTTAAAAATAAATAAAATTGGTGCTTGAAATTGTTTTGAAATAAAATAGTATTTTTCATTGAGATTGAGTTTTTTATGATGTTGCTTAGGACATATAAGAATTGTATAACTTAGCGTTGACTACCTTCATGGTAGGTTGCATCCTTCTAAAGTCAACTTTTAAACTACAATAGGCCTTTCATAATAGGCATACATCTTGCAATTATTCATTAATTAGATGAATACGTGTATTCTTCATTTCTATCTAAACAATGAAATTGATTGATTTGATTTCTTAAAAAAAAATACAAATTTCATTCTCCTAAAATAATTTCTTAAATTTTCTCTCCAATCAATCAAGCAATGCTAGGTTTCTTTTTTATTCTACAATTTTGCCACAAGGAGGACCTTCTCCAACAATGATGCCAAATGGAAGTTAGATTTTTCTTTGCTAAACAAACCCAAAGATTCATAAGGTGTGACCATCTGTAACTAACCGAATACGCAACTGTGGACATGATGTAGAGTATAGTAAGGTAAAGGAACTATTTCTATGAGTGCAAAGATAGAAATGAGGGGGATTGCCAAAATTTGATAATTTTATTACTTGAATTGAAATTACTATAAATTTGGGAAGGCAAAATTGGGCTAGATCCATGTTCAATGTGTAGACTATTCCAAACCCGCTTATTTAAGAGACTTCTTCTTGTTCATTTTGGCACTCCAAACCAAATAGATGTGTTAAGAATAGAATAGAAGAATTGATGGTAGGAAATCAAGAACTCATGTTCAGATATTAGTCCCAACCTCTGTTGCATTTCTGCCACCCTATTCTGCCATCCTACTGACTACCAATGGGGTGCTAGTTGGTGATAGGTGGCTCTACCTTATATTGTTTGTTTTTTGGTAAAGAAGGCCAATTTGTCTATTGTTCTGTAACTAAGGTCACTTTTAAGGCAAAAAAGATGTTTATTTAGACTTGTTTAGTCAAATCTTTATTCAAAATACAAAAATATTTATAATCCAAAGCATTTTATCCATCTCCATGCTATTGATATATGGATGTTTTTCTAGTCCTATTTACTATAGATTTGGATTAAGATAAATCCATAGGCAAATCTTTAGGTTTTAGGACATCAATTTGTTAATGCGCATACACTATCATTTAATAAATGGCCTACTATATATAATTCATTTATTATTTTCATTTCATATTTTTTTCAATTTGGCTCTACTAGCCTAAATTTGTGACTATTTAATTAGCTTGATTGCTATTAGCATGTAGATTGAAACTCTTGTATTCTATATCAATTTGTCTCACAATATTGAGAGTATGAAAGATTAGTATTTCTCCCTACCAATTAGCTTAGAATCTTTATACTAGCCAATTGTCTACGCTTAGCAATTCAATAAGCTTAACTTATTTGTGTTTCATATATTCTTGCAAATTGTCTTACACAATCAATTTTTTATGCTTGCATGTTAAAGACATCCAATCTAAAACCACAATTTGTATTCACCAAATATACCAACCGACAATCTCTCAATTTTACACAACTTAGTTCTTATGAGGGTTGCTATTAAAAAATGATAGATTCAACAAAAAAAATTTGAATTGAAAACCAAGAAAACAAAATTTAAGGGTTGTTCAGATTCATCATTCCTTTATCTAGAAAAAACTTATGTAAGTAATACAATTTTCTCAATGTAAGGATTGTTTGGATTCATCATTCTTTATCTAAAAAAAACTTATGTAAGTAATATAATTTTTTCAAGAGACTATTTGATGCTTGGGTTCATCATTTCTTGTCCAGCAAAGCTTCATTCAAAATTGTTATAAAATCTTTGAATGGCATTGTTCCCTTAACCCCTAAAGGTTTTTATTATGTTTTCATCAAACAACCTCTAAAATTGTCATTTCTAGAACAAGTACCAAATTTTAGGATTTTTTTCTTGGACACATGTAACCAAAGGATCTTGTAATACACAAATTTGAGAAGATGTGGAAAAAATTTCAGAAATTTCCACCACATAAATTGCAAGATATTAGTGTTTGAAGTGATCAAAATCCATTTTTGGCCACTACACTTCATAAGGTCACATTTGTATGGAAAAATGTCCAAAATGATGGTGCTTCTTTGAATTCATTTTTCAAGCCAAGTTGGCTACAAACTTGAAAAAATTTAGATCATTTAGAATTGTACAACATATTGGAAAAACATACCAAGTACAAAGAAGTAAAAAATGATTCAAAATTCAAAATTGTTAAGAATTTAGTTATGAAGTTGAAGAATGCCTATCCCAATGCTTGTAAGTTTTTTAATAAACAATGTACATTTAAACTTTGAGGTCTTTTATTTAATTCAATTTTTAGTATTTAAAAAAAAACATTAGAAAATTCATGACTACTTGTAAACTAAAACTCTTTTATTATAACTTTCATCTTGTTAATCAAAATGGAATGATTCAAAGCTTTCCTTGTACATTTAAAATTTGAAATTTTTATTTCTTAAAGTTGTGATTTTTCTTAGTTGCCTATTGAGCATTAAAAATACATATCATGCAATAACTTTTTAACCGTGTAGTCAAAAATTACTAAAATTATTGTGCCTCAAAGCTACTTCTCAGGCACATGTCGTGTAAAAATTTCAAAGAAAAAAAAATTCTATGTGTAGTGAGCTCTCCAAAATCATTATGTCACTATGTTGCCAATATCGCAATTTGGTGCTTTGGGGGTTAAGATGAATGTATATTTATATAAATGTATAAATATTTGTATGAATGTAAATTTTTTTACCCATATACTACATATTTCATGACCCCCCAAGTGTAAATATCATCATTTTTCTAGTAAAGCTAACTTTTTTCACTCTCTAGAATAGAAAATAGATTATATCTATATTGGATTGGTTGGTTCTAATTAGGAACTACGCTGCAAAAGTAAGAAAAAGGGAATATCCTAGTGTTGGCTTGCCAATTTGGGTCATTGTGAAACTTGATCCTCTAGCCTCCTAACTCTCATGGTTGTATGTCTTAATTTTTCTAACAAAATTTTACTCAAAGACAATATAATGTTTGCAAGTGAATATTAAATGTATCCAATATGAATTTAATTGTTCTAAGATTTTATAATGATTAGTTAGCAATATCAATGAAATGGAAAGAATTATATTGGATGATAGTAAATATGTTTTAATAAATGTATGAATTTTTATCCACATACTGCATATTCCATACAAGCCAATAAAAAAATATAACAATACTATTTTAATAAAGTTAGTATTTTGCTAGGATGTTTGGATGGAAAGCTATGGAGTGATATCCATGACAATATATAATACTAGAATTTGTCATTTTTTCCTAGATTAAATGGCCATCAATTGTCCATCAAAGATAGCAAATGGTCAATCTTATCTGTAATTTGCCATTAGAGGTGAGGCATCCACCTTGGATGCCATTAGTCTTGTTTAGTGTGCCAAGCATCACCATTGGTACTTTGGTAGATGCTCACACAAACTTTTGGTGGATGGTGGCTGTCCACTCCTTCGGCATGCACCTTAAGTTGTCAAGTGTTGCCATTTGGTGGGTAGACGTTAATGGCTGTTTGCCGTGCATGTACTTCATGTCACCATTAATCAATCTTGTCTACAACTTGGTGGATGGTGGATATCCCCCCTTTGTCTTGCACCTTAAACTACCAAGTGTCACCATTTGGTGGGTAGATGTTAATGGTCATCCACCCTCTATGTACCCAAGGTCAACCTTGTCTGTAATTTGTCATAAGAGGTTTAGGCATCTACTTTGGATGCCATTGGTCCTTTTGTGTGCTCCAAACATCACCACTAGTAGATTCTCATGCAAATCACTTAGTGGTTGGTTGGATGTCCACTCCTTTGAACTGACATTCTATCTAAATGTTAATGGCCCTACATTGGTGGATGGACAATTGGGTGTATGATGTAACTTCCAGTATTTATCAATTTTTTTGTTATTAACTCCTCTAAATGGTCCCAAGTGATTGAATTGATGAACAATTGTTTGTTGGATAAGATGTGCACTTAGCCAATACTATTTGTACTTCTTAGGATTTCTTCACTCCAAAATAGATTAAAATAAAATACCTAACTACGACTTCTTCTAGTCAAGAGCAGTGTTGCAAAATCAAGAAAAAAATGAACGCCACAATAGTCAATTATCCTATAGCCTTAACCTACAACAGACACTTCCAATCCTCACGATTGTAAGATGTAATTTTCCTATCAAAATTTGATACAATATTCTCAAGAGATTAATCAATGATATATTCAAAAAATGATAATATTTTGCTTGTAACAAAATTTTGAAGGAATTTTGAAATTTTTCTTTCCAAATTTATAAAAAAAAATTGGTGATAGCATTGGTGAATTTAACCATGCAGATGGAATATAAAATTCAAAATCTACAACTTTTTTTTGTATATCACTTTTAGAATATTCTTCTAGAATATTTGAGCACTTTATAATGATTTTTTCCAAATTGTCAATTTTAGAGAAGAGTCCAATGTTCCAAGGTTAAACCTTAATAAAAGCACATTTCATGTCCAAGCTTAGTCAAACTTCATTGGATTTCTACATTAAAACATATATTTTAAAATTTTGATATTTTTCACATGTAGTGACATATGTCTAAAGCTTAATCTATTTTTTTCACAGTTAAAAACATAAAATTGAATTTTATATGATTTAAAAAAATCATTTTCATATAAAAATGATAGTAATTATAAAAATGCTTTAATTAGTATGAAATTAAAAAAAAAAATGGAAATAATAGAGACAAACTTCATGGTGTAATTGATGTACTCCTTGAGACTACACCAAGAAAAATTCAATAGAAAAAGCTCAAAAGTGGTGTATTTTGAGCTTTGAAGAAGTTATCTTGGAAGTGTCACAAAAATTACAATTTCAAAAATTTTGAAAAAAATTCAAATGGAGTGAAAAAGTAGATTATTGAAGCTACATTTTTTTTAGCTAAGCATAAAAACATTTAAAAATCAAGAATGATATAAAATTCAAGATTTGACTTTCAAAATGCCAGAGAGCGCTTGCATTGTGCTTTAAGGGTTGATCGACCCATTACACTATACACCATATAAATATCGACCTTTTTGTTGTACAATACACTAATGATGATAAATAGTGTTATGTTGTGATTAGTGTTACCTGGACTTTTACCCCGATCACTCTAAACTGCAATTAGTTGGCATTTAGTGTTGTATTCACTTTTTTAAGCGATAACTTTTTTGAGCATGTCATAGGTTTCTTGGGTTCATACATTTTTCTTTGCATTTTGATGAAATAGTTAGGTAACACTAAATGTAAACTTGTAAAAAATTTATACCCAATAGTTGACAAATAGTGTCTATGTTGACATTTATTGTTGGCAACATTAACCGTATTAGGGTATGTTCACACTTGGTGTTAGGGGTGATGCTTGCGATGTGAATGAGGTCCAAAAGTAGGTCTAAATTCATTCCTAAGACCCTTAGTAACAACACTCTTAACACCAAGTGAGAACATCCCTTTAGTGTCACGCTTCGTGATTAGTGTTGCCAACATTATTTATCATCATTAGTGTACTGTACATCAATAGTTACTGAAGTGTCCAAGGGCGGTGTCGTCATGTTTCAAAACGTCTACAGTTTTCCACAACAAGTCCCTTTAATTTATTAATTAAAATTTTTTGGGTCCCCTTACTACTTACCCCTATTATTATTATTATTAATTGCAGGATTCGTGGATGCAAATAGCATCACTAGAGCCCTCCAGCGAGCTTTCTGGAGTGAGGACCCCCCAATAGAAAAAAAAAAAAAAAAAAAAAAATGCCTTTGCTTTGGCTGGTTCGGTTCGCCAAGGAATCCGGAAAAAGGGAATGTAGCCGAGCAGCTCTCACGGTCATAAGTCGTAACTCACCAATCAATTCTCAGATCCACTCCGTCCGCTCCACCCTCCGTTCGTCCGGTCCTCGTTCGTCCTCTCCTCGTCCTCGTCCTCGTCCGTCCTGGCCTGTGCCGTCCTTCCCGTCCAGACGTTGAGGACATCCCCCCTGCAGGAGAAGAAGAAGTCTTCCACACAGCAAGGACTAAAAGTGCCCTGACGCGCGCGCGAGCTTGGATCGTCACCGCAAATCTGCCACACTTCCCCCTGAGCTCGGTGCACCGTCGTTGCTGCAAGACGGGAGAAAAAGAAAAAAAAGGTTGCAGGCTGGGTGCGGAGTGCCGCCAGTTTACACCTGGAGAGAGATTTTTTGGCAGAGTGAGTAGGGGTGGGAATTTTTGGCTAACGATGGAGTTGTGAGCGCAGGCAGTGAGGCCAGGTGGATGCTAGTGTAGAAGAGGAATCCTTCCCGTTACCGCGATTCTTCAGTTCCTTTCTTTTGCATCGCGTACGGCGGTCGAGTGTGGAGCAAATCCGAGGGCGGGCGGGATCCGTTGTTGTTTGTTTCGTTGGAGGGAAATTCGTCTCTCGATCTGAGAGTTGTATGAGCTCGGGCGCCATGAGATGTACATTCAGGTCGCCGGAGGGCGTAGCGCGCCTCTGCGACGGCACATTTCGAGGGTTTTGTTGAGATTTGGGAGTGAATGAGAGTCAGGGGAGACAGGGAGAGGGCCTTTTTTTTTTTTTTTTTTTTTTTTTTGAGGCTGTTTGCTTTGTAAATAGAGGAATCGTTACTTTCGTAGAGGCGGTGAGGTGTTGAGCAGACGGCATGCGACGATGCAACGCGTGTTGTAGTAGAATGACGACGACGACGACGACCGTGGTGTCCATGACGTCCTCGCCGTCTTCCCATTCTTTCTCGCGGCCGCACAGCGAAATCTTTGCGTATGAGAAGGTGCTGGTGGTGTTGGACGGCTCCCGGCAAATCACTAAGTATGCGTTGGAATGGGCGCTCAGTAATGTGTTAGTCCGGCCTGGGGAATCGATCACTCTTCTTGCGCTTCACGCTCCAGGAAGCCATGGTAAGCGTTTGGCCTTCCTGTGAAGGCTCACTTTAAGCCGCAATTAGGGGTTACAGGGTTTGAAAGTCTTGTGGTCACTGCTTTGGGAGGTCTAGGTTTTCAGTGGCTGCGGGAATTGACGCATTGCAGTGAAGTTGTGTGAAGATTCCTTGAAGATCTGGCCTCTTTTAAGTTGTGCTGTTGAGGACTGCTGAAGCTTATTTCTTCTGGAGCTTACAGTTTGGAGGTGTTTGAGATTTCTTAGTTTTGTGAATCTTTGGTATTTAGTGGATGTGTGATGAGAAATGTTTGGTGTGCTTCAAATTCTGTGGGGTTAGAGGTGGGTGGAATCAATACTATCTCGGGCCGAATGCTTCAGTTTGCAGGTGTTGAGCTTTCTGAAGAATGCGAATCTTTGGTATTTTTTGGATGTGTGGTGAGAAGTGTTTGGTGTGCTTGATATTCCCCAGGTTTAGAGGTGTTGGAATCTAGACCATCTCTTGCCGTGTGGTCACCAATTTAGGAGGTGTGGGATATTAGTTTTTGTGGGAATTGAATGAGTGATTGCATTGGAGTGACCACTTGAAGCTTCCTTGAAGAGAGGGCCTTCTGAAGTCGAGTTAGTAAACCCCGGCGGATCTTATTTCACTTGGAGCTTACGAAGGGGTTCAGTGTGCAGCTGTTTAGTTTTCTGAAAAGTGTGAATTCTGGATTTGTGGTGGTGTGGTTTAAGTTATCTAAGGTTAGAGGTTTTGGAAATTTCGCTATCTCTTGCCATGGTCACGCCATGACCTTGTGGTTTCTGGTACTTTTGTACGTCGTTTGGTCATAGGTCACACTAAGGTCCTCTCTTTGTCTACTGTTCAACTCCTTGAAAGCTCTTGACATGTGTGCCTCTGTTTTTCTCTTAGCTGGAGGCCGTCCATATCTGTTGACCTAGTGTGTCTGTACAGACTTTTAGACTCAACCTTTTCTACCGATTCCTGCTCAGATCGGTTTTTGTTTGCGGTGATTTAAGGAGCTTGGTGAACCGTTTGCAGGCCCTGTACGAAGAATACTCGGATTTCCCATGTCGCTGCAGATGTTGGGCAGGGATTGTGCATCGCCACGTGTTTTGCGCAGTGTGATTGATACCACGGGAGAATTGAAAGGAGTGGACGAGGAAATATACGAGGGTTGTAATGCCATGATCGGGAATTTTGAGCAATTATGCCATCAGAAAATGGTACTACAATCTTTTATGCAATTTTGGTTTGGATGTCAATTTTTGGCGAATAACGACTCTGAGATTCTGCCTGTGAGTTGCATGTGATGAGAAGGTGGTTTTGAAGTTGGTGCCCATGGGCGGGATTTGCAGATTACCATAGACGTGAAGGTCCAGGAAGCTGAAGGTCGAGAGGCATCTGCCATAGAGGCGAGGAGAATAGGTGCCACTTGGGTTGTTCTTGACAAGTAAGCAGAGGCCTCCCACAATTCTACCAAATCTTTTCATGCATTGCACTTGACGTTCCTTTAAGGCGTTCACCAGGTTTAAGGTCCACTTTAGGTTGCATAGGTCGAAACAGCAAGCTTAAATATTTGAACCAACATGTGTACCTATGGATAAAATAGCAAGGTTAAAAGTATCAGTTGAATTTATGACACCTAATCACGCATTTGAGGTAACGAGTGTCCTATCTACCTCAAAGAGGTAGCTCGAAACTTTGTTTCTCAAGTTTTGTTAGTGCCTTGAATTTTAAGAATCGAGAACCTAAACGGAAGGTATTCATGTTATGTACACAGACACTTGAAGAGAGATGCGAAGATCTGCATGGAGCTTCTACAATGCAACATCGTCATTGTGAAGCCCTCGGAGCCCAAGATACTGCGCCTGAACCTGAAGCGGAACTCCCGAGTAGTTGAGCCTCCTGCCGTGTTGTCGGCACAGCATTTAGCACCAACAGTTCAAGAGGTTTTAAGCGTAGCTGAGTCTCCAAATGAGGAAGACCATGCTGTTGCCAATGCCAGGAGCGGGCCTTATCCACGGTTCAAAGCAAACATACCCGTGAGTAGCCCGGAGGAAGTGATGACACCCTTCACCCCTTCGGATCCGGGCACCTCTTCAAAATCCAGTTCCGAAACTTCACCGTGTCAGGTTTCGGGTCCCCTTGCAAACAACGGTTCCTCTGTGGTTCGTGGATCTATTCTGGAAACTTCTGCAGGAGCTGCAGGAGTTCTAGAGAAGGGTGCTTCTTTCCGAGCCTTTTATCCTGATATCAGCGATGGCGTCATTGTGCCGGGTGTGTTGACAATGGAGTCTACTCCGAGTACCATATCGCACAAGTTCAAGCAAGGCCACCCGCGATCACCAACCGAGTCCACTAAACCACCTGCAGGTCTGTAACTTTTCCATGTAATCTTTTTAACCCCTAAAGGACCAAGCTTCTTGGTTTGGCATTGACCAATGCAAGTGATCATATTGTGAAGAATTTAATGTAGATGGGGCCAAATTTTATATCACTAGAATCAATGAAGAACATGGTGTGTTTTGGTCGATAAATAAATAAAATTAAACAATAGGAACTCTCTACCTGACTTACGCAAGACTGTAAAAAACGTGAAGCGGAATTTGTGCCTCTTAGTCCTCGTGGGGTTAGAAATTCCTGAGTTGGAGTCTTTTACTACCTGGTCTCTTATCTTTTATTGAAGTTACCCTACGCTCTAAGAAATTTACACCTGCAGTAGATTTTTGTTACTTACTTATCGAATGGTGTGAATAGGTATCCGAACCCAGGCGCAATCTAGAGATGGTATTGTATCAGGGAGACCAGGCTCCAGAAGTGGCTCCAGAAATGGTTCCAGAGCTAATTCTCGGAAAGGATCACCTGTGAAATCATCTTCACCATCGAAGTTGGTGAATAGTAACAAGAGGGAATCTGTCGAGGGTCGAGGTTCAACTGTAAAAAGAGACCACACAATTGGGCAGAGTCTTCGAGCTATGTTGCAGGAGAATGCCGACGAAGACTATGCCTCCTTTGAAGAAGGCTCACCTTCTGGATATCATGGGGACCAAGAGCCTTGTGATAGTTCGCCTCAGAGGCGGCACAAGTACGGGAAGGCTGATGCATTGATGAGGCAGAAAATGGCGATGATGCTGAACAAGCATAACCTTCCAGGACCTCCACCGTTGTGCTCTACATGCCAGCACAAAGCTCCTATGTTTGGAAAACCTCCTCAGAGGTATACCTACAAAGAGCTTGAGGCTGCCACGGGTTTTTTTTCCCAGACAAACTTTCTTGCTGAGGGCGGCTTTGGTTCAGTTCACAAGGGTGTCCTTCCAGATGGGCAGACGATAGCTGTCAAGCAGTATAAATCGGTCAGTACCCAGGGAGATAAAGAGTTCTGTGCAGAGGTGGAGGTGTTGAGCTGTGCTCAACATCGGAATGTCGTGATGCTGATCGGATACTGCATTGAGGGGAAGAGGCGCCTGCTTGTGTACGAGTTTATTTGTAATGGTTCTTTAGACGGCCATCTTTATGGTAAGTCTGGTATGTCAGTCACCTTTTAAGTAGTTCCTGCTCTGTACGCAAATCTCGTGAGTTTATCTGAATTGCACTACCATTTGAGGAGAGGTGTGCTTGAAATGCCCTCCCCAACAAGAGGTACCTATTGTTTCGTGAATCCACTATTGACTTGAACAATTCTAGATATTGTTACGTGGCGGAGATTGTGAAAGTTCAACCGTTATGCATCTTGGCACCACTATCACCTTTTTCTGATGAGGGGAGCTACTCGGGGTCTAGAATCTCTTGTATTCTCTCTAATGAAGTTCTTGGTGACCATATAGTTAATGTTTAATTGTTTACAGGGGCAGAGCGAGACCAGCCTGTTTTGGAATGGGGCTCACGTCACAAAATAGCCATTGGAGTAGCTCGTGGGCTGAGATACTTGCATGAGGATTGTCGGGTTGGGTGTATAGTCCACAGAGATTTGCGTCCCAACAATATTTTGCTCACCCATGACTTCGAACCTATGGTATGTGCACTTTTCAACCTACGTTATTCAGTCTCAATTTGGCAGATACGAATTGTGTAGATACTGAGGGATGCTGTGTTTGCTATTTTCTAGGTTGGAGATTTTGGACTTGCAAGATGGCAGCCAGATGGACATTGTGGTGTGGAGACGCGAGTTATTGGCACTTTCGGGTATGTAATTATCATCAATTTCGATGCTGAAAAGGCTGAAATTCCTTTGTGGACAGTGTCTTTCAGTTAGCTCTACATTAGTCGTGCATTGGTGTAAATTTACTCGTTGTGAAATATTTCAGGTACTTGGCTCCAGAGTATACCCAGAAGGGGCAGATCACAGACATGGCAGATGTTTATTCGTTTGGTGTCGTCCTCCTGGAGCTTATTACGGGTCGTAAAGCAATTGATATTAACAGATCCAAAGGAGAGCAATGTTTAACAGAATGGGTACGTGGAGCTGATTCTACAAAAGTATTCACCGAGTGTGTCAGTTTTCTATATTCTCTTATGAGTGGATTGCAATTAGAGCCTTGAACTTTGGTCTTGAAGTTGTTTGGGTTCGTATCCTTCCCTGTTTTGTGAGCATTTATTGTACTACGTTCCTAGCAACCATATTAATCTGTAAAACAACGAATTTGTTTGTTTACTTCTGTAGGCAAGGCCCCTGCTGGAGAAAAGAGGCACTCTTCCGATTGATCCACGCCTTGAAAATCGCTTCTCAGACGTAGAGATGAACAGCATGTTGCATGCCGCATCATGCTGTATTCGCAGGGATCCTGCAGTTCGACCTCGTATGGCTCAGGTTGGTGCCTGCTCTGCCGAGTATGTTTAATCTAGTAAATTCGAATTTAAGTTCTACATTGGAGATGGTATTTTAAATAGTGCCCTTTGTTGGTTGCTCGACTCTGTTTTTTATGATGCCGATTGCTTATTCTTGACGGATCTACGTCCAGAGAACTTCAATCTTTCTCCCACTCAATTCTGGTGTCTTCCTTTGCTTGGCATTTCTAGGTCTTGAGGATGCTTGAAGGGGAGATGATATTCGGTTCAACCAGCTCTCCGACTTCAGCTTTTGCTGGAAGATTGAACAGCAATCATATGAATTATTATCCGGTGTCAGTGTCTGGTGTCCGGGAGGAGGTGAAGTATCCCAACTTCGTCAGCCCCCAGAGCGACGGTAACTCTGTCTACAGCACTCCCAATAAAGCGTTTAGTAACTTGCCATATGGCCCGATGGTGAAAAGCCCGAGGGTAAATCGGCCCCCAACAGCGTCTTCGTACATTGGCCTGGATGGTCAAAAGCTGAGCTATGAAGCTTTGAAGGCTGCCTACTTGGACAGGGCTTCTTCACATCATGTGACCGCCTCAGCATATGAAAGTTACCAACTTGGAAAGGATTTCTGACTACCATAAGGGAAGTGCTAGTTGGAAGAGGATGATGGGATGCGTGACAATTCTGAACATTGAATAGTGTGCTCAACGGCAGGGTTGTGTTGAGTTCGAGTTTTGGAGACCATTCTCGTTTGGCTCCCGGCGACTTTGTTTATATCTGCATGAGTATGGCATATCTGGCAAACATTGTACATTGCGTTTGCAACAAAGGTACAGGTGTAGTGTGGAGTAGAGGACGGGTGAGTTGTAGATAAATCCCTTACTCTGACCCCTTACTTAGAGATTATCTTTTCATTTCGGACAGATTTCCTATCAAAATGACCCCTACCTGCAACATGGGTACGTGACTTCCACTGATCATGCGGTCCAGCTCAGCTTCCAGCGGTGATTGAAGCGAGTGGGCACCAACAGCAGTCTCTGACATCCGTTATTTGGTGCTCTATGGCTTTTTGACAACGCCACGAGGTGAAGCGTACATCTCAACTGTGACCTTCACATTTGTGTGCTCTATTTTGTGGGGGCCAGCTTGTGGATGACTTTTCATCCATTGCTTGCTTCCTGATACTGTTGGTTGCATCAGAGATTAGTTGATATTTTTATGATTTTCATTGTGCAATTGTGCCTGGGGTTCGGAACCATAGGTCTGTACACTAGTTAGGCGACTTTTGGAGGATAGAGCATCTTTGTGTAACGTTTTTTTTTGTAGGCTTATAATCTTCTAGTTTTTGCATAGTTTTACTACACAAATTAGAGCTTTTCTGAGGCTTTCCAAGTGCAGGTGAAGTCATTAGGTGGTGCTGGTATGCTCTCCACCACTTGGCTGATCGTACCAAGGTATCCTCATGGATATAATTTTATATATAAAGTGATTCTCCGATTTTCCATGGCAGGTTTTCCCTCATTCTCTAACCAACTGGGAATCTCGTCAGCAGGTGCAACACTAATATTGTATGTTGTGTGTTTGTAAACCTGAGTTCAACAACAGTGTTAGTACATGTTGGAATATTCGTGTATTGCACTAATTTCCATGTAAAATCATTTGTAGTGACACTGTTTTTTGCTCTCAATAATGTGGGGGCCAAACAACTAAGTTATTGGGACCAAGGTGCATTCACTTTTGGGATGCGCAGACCTTTAGAGGTTACTGTGCGAGGCTTTTCTACCAATTGTCTATGCTACCATGATTGTCATGTGAGTTTGGTGTAGTGCCCATAGGTACTTCAATCATTCAAGGGCCAAAAATAAATTAAAAAGGATCCAAATGCCTGCATTGAGAGTGTTGGAAACACATTTTAATTGTTTACACAAAATCCTTAACCCTTAAACATTGAGGTGGATGTTTGGTGTTGATGGATGACAGAGAATAGGATAGAAGTGCAACTATTCATTCTTGGACATTTTTTGTGAAAAGGAGAGATTTTCTATAGTATTTTGACTTCCAATGAGTGCTTTTGGATTTTTTTAGACCAATGATTCCCATAGTATGAAGATGGTTGTTTTCCATGGTTACCAATTTGTTGTTTAAGGGTTAAATTTGAACTTATTGGATGTTCATCTTTTTTGAAGAAATTGTGTGTAGGCTTATAGAAAGTTTTATGAATGGTGGAGAGGATACTAGAGATGATGGTAGAAAAATTGAATAGCTAAGTGAAAATGATGAATTCATAGGAGTCAAGAATGTATTTGTGATAAAACAAGGCATCTATATGTACAATAAAGATAAATCTAGAAGATATAGTTTGTTATATTTAAGAATGTTATATATATTAGTAATGAAAACTCAAATCTATACAAAAATTTCAAGCACAATTTTACATGGTTCCAATGAGCTTGTTTCATCAATGAATGGAGAATGTGGTTGCTTCAAAGTTGAGGTAGTCATGTTTAACCCCTAAATGTCCAAGGCCTTTTTTTGAATTCCTTGAAATTTTCTCTAAATTGAACAAAATATCAACATTTTGATAAGTTGTATCAATTTTATTTGAATTATAAGTGTACAAATTCAAACTAGGCATGTTGAAGATCACATAGGAAAAGAAAACACAAACAATATCAATCATAGATTGAAAGATTATAATACTTGATTATGAGGGTGTTAAAACCATGAAAATGATTTAAAGTCTTTCAATCTTTTTTTTACATATCATATCTACAAAGTTGGTCATCAAAACAATATGAGGTTAAGGGGCATAACATACATAACCCAATCAATTTAAGTCTTCTTAGAATCTACTTTATAAAATTTTGAAATGAATTTCTATTGTGATTTTTTCTCCAAGTGTGTTTGAGGCTCATTTCCAAGAATCCTCAACACTAGAAGATCAAGATTTGCAATTAACACCCTTGCACAAAATCTTGAATAGAAAAATCATGATCATTCTTTTTGAAAATCGGATTTTTGATGCTAAAACTAGACTTCAAAAAAAATTCAAAAATATTAATTACTAAAAATAGAAACTTGGTCAAGTTTTATTTAACATCGAAATATTGTCGACACCAGAATTTGGTGCCTTGGGCATTTAGGGGTTAAAACATGTTTTTTTTTATATCAAAGTGTAGGACTTGCACTAAACTATTATGAGAATGTGTGGAAGAAATTTTAAAAACTTTAACTACGTAGTTTGCGAGATATTTGCATTTAAAGTGAAGTAAACAAATCTTTTTGCACCTTCAATTTGACCAGATTTTTGGCTTTGAATCTTTTTAACCCCTAGAAGACCAATTTGCTATTTTTAGCAACATAACAATTATGGATAGGTACCTATGACTAGAAATTTCCATATTTTAGTCTGAAATTTTAATTGAATGACAGAATGAGGAATATCTTTCATGTGAACAAAATTTTATGACATTTGGAAATAAGAGTCAAAAGTTATAGCCTAATAAGTTGTTTGTTTCTCAACTTGGGCAGTCCAAGCATATCAGAAAAAATCACTTTTTTCAAAAGCAAAAATCTGAAATTGGTTTTCTAGAATTATGTATACATGGAAAGCTTTGAATCATTCCATTTCAATCAATGAATCAAAAGTTAAGAGGAATTTTAGTTTGTGCCTAGTTATAGGTTCTCTACTCTAAAATAAACTTTGAAGTCGTTTATTTCATTTAATTTTCAATATTTTTGGAAAAAAATAAAATTGTAAGATGTAGGTCTTTTAATTACAACATTACAACCATTGGAATTGGCATTTTTCAATTGTATAATTAACTTCTTAATAGTTTAGTATTTTGAACCATTATCTACTTCTTTCTATTTACTATTTTTTTATATGTTGTACAATTTCAAATGATCTAAATTTTTTCAAACATGTAGCCAACTTGCCCTGAAAAATGAATTCAAAGAAGCACTACCATTTTGGATATTTTTTCATACAAATGTGACCTTGTGAAGTGCAGCTGCCCAGTTTTTCGCAAGGACAAGAAAAGGACTTTTGTCAATACAAATGCTAATATCTTCCAATCCACATGGTGGAAAATTCTGAAACTTTTTCCACATCTTTTCAAACCAGCATACTACAAGATCCTATGGTTACATGTCTCCAAAAATGTGTTTTTTTTCCAAAATTTGATACTTTACTCAAAATGGCAGTTTTCAAGCATTTGGTGGGAAAATATAGTCAAGGAATTTAAGGGGTTAACTTTAAGATTTTGCACTATTTATTTTGATTTTCTATTTTTTTCTATTGAAGAATTTACTTGAGAGCTGAGAAAAAAAATTCAAAATTCAAAAACACTTGATTTTCACTTTTATACAAATTATTAAGTGAAGTAAGTACAAGACTGAACAAAAAGCTAAGTTGTTAATAACTCTAAAATGGAATTGAAACACAATAATTTTTGTGGTGAGATTGTTCTATTAAACAAATTTAAACTTGTTAAAAAAAATTCTAAAAGATTGAGAAGATTGCATTTTAAAATGAGTTTTGTAAGTTATTTTTTCAAAAAGATGCTAAGATTGCTTGAAAAATAAGATTATCCATAACTTTCTCATCAATAATCCAAATAGAATTAATCAAAGCTTCACATGTAGGCAAAAATATAATCTTTGATTTTTAAAAACTTAAAAATTTTAAAATTTAATTTTTTTTTAGTACCAAAAAAAATATTTTTTGGACTTAGATTGGCATAATTTTTTTTTCGAGGCACTAATTGAAATAAAAATCAATATTTACCAAAAGGTATTGTGATTACCTATCTTCAAAAAAAGTTTCAAGAAATCATGTCAAAAATTGGGGTCACCCAAGCCTATTTGAAATTCTAAAGAGTTTTCTATAGGGACTTTGGAACTTTAGTCAAACTATCACAAGAACAAAGATAACTACCTCTTATATCATCACCTATCACTTCTTGAATGCTTTTATATATATTTTGTTCATGAAGTGAATCTTTGAGATGGTCATTTTTTTTTGGGCTTTAAATGTGTCATTTACGTCTGGATTAAAGTTTTAATTCAAGTTGAAAAGTTTGACCACTTATTTTCAATTAAAAGAGAAGTTGAAAGAATGGCTCTATGGTGAATTAGAATTTGATTTGTGCTTTTCATTGCTACAATGTTATATTTCAAGTCCAAAAAATTGTATTTCATTGTACATGCCTACATAGACCAACAATAAAGTTCATTGGAACACTTTCTTTTTTTTAAAATATTGTTGAAATATACAATAATTTACAAAGGTTGTAGGAGTTAATGGTTTTTAGTTTTAGTTTTTTGGTGATGAATTTGGTTTGGAACCATGACATATGGCTTTGTGTATGGAAATTATGCATTCAATAGGAGGTGGTTTGGATAAGTATTGTAGGGAATAGAGAACCAAGGATTTAAGAACTTTATAGGAGTTCACTTGCAATACAAATATACTTATAACATCAAGGTAAAAGATATAGTGCATGGTCATAGGTGATGCTACTACAAACTTGCATACACAGTCTTTATTGTTGTAGGGAAAGTCTATCCAAAAAGATTACTTCTAAAGAATGCCAAATGGCAATCTCAGATGTATAAAAAAATCCAAAGCATGTAGTGAATACCAATCTAATGTATTTATGGCTCAAAAAATATATAAATGATTTTTTAAATAAATATATGTAGACTTTTTATATTTTTTATTAAACACATCGTCCACTAGTCCAATTTTACAAATCTGTTTCTGTTTACCTAATATTATTCAAAAAAATATTGCATATATATCCAAACTAGTACATCCCATTGTAAAATTTGCAACATCAATTTTATGATGCTCCTTCTATAAACTCAAAAATGTAGATGAAAAAGATGGTTAAATAAAGATGAATGACAATGTGACCACACACATGACAAATGAAAGTGACATACATTAAATGTATCATATTTTCACCACCTTGCAAGGGCTCTAGTCTTCAATATTTAGCCATTGTTTTGACCCCACATTCATTGGGAACCCCTTCCAATCTTTCCACATCCATGGGGCTTCATAAGGCATGTGCTCAAATATGTCCTTGGTGATGAATAATAAATGTCGAGGTACCTTGAAAATGACACTTATAATCTAGAACATTTATATACAAATACATATTCAAATCTCCTAATCTTAATAGTGGTTTTTCAATCTTAATACTTTTATCAAAGGCAAACCATGTTTTTTGTTTATCTATGAGGTTGGATTTCCAAATACAACTCTACTTTAGTCTCTCTATTTATGCATTGGCCATTTTTAAGACCCTAATTTCTGCCAATTTTTAAAAAAAAGCAACATTCTTTAAAGGGTTAAGAGAAATACCCATTAAACATTTATTCAATTTCATCTCGATTTTCCACCAATTGTAGCCTTTGAATGCAATTCAATCAGAAGTACGGTTGTCATATCGGACAGAATCTCACTGTTCACGGATAGAATCGGACCGATTAGGGTTGACTGGCTGCAAACTTTAGAGGCAGTGTTTTTTTTTCATTTAGGGGTGGGTGCTTCTTTCTCCCCATAGAGCAAGTGTGATGAAACTAGGTGGCTATTTAATACTTATTTTGGCATTTTTGTAGTGAAGGGTCTGGCTGCAGAGTAAATTTCTGCCTTCAAATTAGATGTCACTGGCTACTTTTTAAATTTGGGTGTTGCACAAAGTAGTGACTAGGGATTCCAATTTGGTGGAATTTTGGCTAATGAAAGTGTACAATTGAATTGCTTTAGGCTGCCCTTGTGTTGTTATTGCAAAATTCTGTAGACAATTGAGCAATACATGACAAACATTTAACATGAAAATGGCGATTTCATTTGAATGGAAGATGAAACAAAATTGGTAAACCACTAACTAAAAAACAATGCTCCTAGTTCTCCTAGCTCTGCAACTATCAAAACTGTACCTGCAAAACAAACACAAGTACTCCGATGCTTGATTTAGTACAAAGGTATACAAAATTTTAACATTCCCACACACTATAAGAAACCCCTGTTTTTTACTGCGTTACGCTGTGACATCCCCGTTATTTTTGACGTCACTACGTTTTTGGATGAACGCGTAGATCAGGGACAATTTTTTGTGATGTCATTTGAAACGTCATAATAGACGTCAGGAAATATAGGGATGTCACTTTGAACGGACGTGTTTTTCACTATGTCAAAAAAAATAAAGGACGTTTCAGATGACATCCAAAAAAACACGAATCGGCCACGTCAGCCATTGGTGCGTCTTTCACTGCGGGCAGGTGCACTGCTGTCACTGAGAGGGCAGGGGGGGTGCTGCCCTACAGGGAAAACACCTGATCAGTATAGGAAAGAGCTCCAGGCTGTAAAATTCAGGCTTTCTGGGAGGATGTGAAGTCATGGGTACAAGGTAGGATGAAAGTGACATAGATACATGTAATGACTCCACAAATGTGTTTTGGTGTTACAAGTCTAGGGTATGCCAAAATAAAAAGGATGTACAGAATTAAATATTTTAGGTCCTAAAACATGAAAGATGGGAAATAAAAATGGAGACTCATTGGGATAACCTTATCATAGAGGTGAAGTTACGCAATATTATTTGGAGATGGGTTTTGAGAATAGAAAATGGGGATTACTTGGGAGTGTTGGGATCAATGTGACATTATTCCATTGGCTTTGAAATTGCAAATTAGGCCCCATAAAATGGAGAGTGACTTGCAGTCCCCATAGTGAATTCCTTCCAATATTTTTTGGATTTACGGAGTTCGGATAAAATTAAATGGGGAGAAAATTAAATGGGGAGAATATAGGGGTGTCTAGTTCAAATTCATTCCATTGGGATGGGGCTTGGGGGTCCCCCCCAATATGGGGGTGAATGGTAGTACGGGGAGTGCGAAGAAGTACTTTCCATTGGGGATTCGTGGATGGCCCAAACAATTTGGGAGTAATTTGAAGTCCCTATAGTGAATTCTTCCCAATGCTTTTTGGATTTAGAGAGTTGGGAAAAAATTTAAATGGTGAGAACATGGGTGTGTGTGTGTGTTATGGCCAAGTTCATTCCATTGGGTTGGGGCTTGGGGGTTCCCCCCAAAAAATTGGGGTGAATGGTCGTGTGGGGAGTGCCAGGAAGTGCTTTCCCACCTGGGTTTAGGGATGGCCCAAACAATTTGGGAGTGACTTGCAGTCTCCATAGGGTGAAAGCACATTACGCCCCCCTACAAAGTACGTCAGAAAAGTACTTTTTCAAGATGTATTTATATAACGTACTTTTTTTTAGATGAAATAAACATTATTTTCACTTTTCAATTGATCCAATTGGTAGGTACTTATGTAGAGAAGGTATTCTACCACATTCTAATCCAATTTAGTGTTTCATCCATCCTCTACAAAGTACTTTACCAACAATAAAAGCGTGTTAGGTTTGCAAAATAATTACAAATGACTTTGTACAGGCCAAATGAATGATAAAAAAAGCACAATAGTTTGTACAAAGATAGAATATATATACTATGCAAGGGCTTCTTGGTCATAGTAGAACTATAATTACAATATCTATTAGAATGTGGAAGTCAGATGGGCATTATCTTTTGCGGAGAAAAAAGACACAAAAAATAATATTTACGTTCATTTTTTGATGAGTAAAGCACTACATTCACATACTGTAGCATGGCTACTGCTTAAATCTCCAAAATTTTGAATATTTGTTTGACTTTTTTCCTTGCTTCTAATTCGTGAAGAATTACTTATGGTTTAGGGTAGTTTTAAACTTTCAACTTCATCTCCACTCTTCATTTTCAAATTTTAAAACACAAGTTCTTCAACACTACTAAAGATTTTTGAAGGCAAGGGAGGGACATTTCAAGGTTGTTTAATTTCCCTTTGCTGCCTAAGAATTTTGAATTAGCCACTGCTGTCAAATAATTTTAATTACTTTCTTATAATTAAAAATTTTAAAAACTTTTTAAAAATTATAATTTTATTTTTAAAAAATTATGAATTAATATTATATACTGTGGCATGGTTTGCATAAAATGCTAATGTGGCGAATTCCCACAATCTAGGAACTTCAAGGAACTTGTGGGTTTTTTTTGCCTTCGAATATCTTTTAATATATTCTAGAGTTAGAATATTTGACTTTGAATATTAATCTTAATCTCAAATTTGGGTACTACAGAGTTATGAACTTTAAATCTTTATGTTGGAAAATTGAGTTGAGAATCTAAGGGAAAAAATTTCCCAATACTTCATTCTCATTTTCAAAAAAATCTTACATAGAAGAAGGATCAAGATACAAGGCAAGTTTACATTATTAATACCTCTAAGATAGCTTTCAATTGCACTAATCCCAATAGTGAGATTATTGTAGGAAGTAGAATTTGCATATAAGTTTCTTAAGGTTGGAAGTGACATGAATAACTAGAAATTGTGTTAACACACTAAAATGCACTTCCAATAAATTCAAGTTCAAATGAAGATGTTCATTAAGAAATTCTTGTCTATAAGTATGTTACTTTGTAATGGCAAGAATCTACAAGCATCCATTTAAAGTTTATTTAAGTTCTAATGGTACTTCCACCAAGGTACTTTATATACTTCAAGTACTTAATGTCCACTCAAAAGTACTCCTGATTTTTTACGAAAGTGTACCTAGTGTAGTGTGCTTTCACCCCATAGTGCATTCCTTCCATTGCTTTTCAGATTTAGGGAGTTGGGAGGAAAATTAAATGGGGAGAACATGGGGGTGTTCCGGCCAAGTTCATTCCATTGGGTTCTAGATGGGGATATCTCTGCCCACAAAAAAATAGAAAGCAAATGATGTACTCAGCCCATTTTGATTCATTACTATTTTCCACTCTTAGAATATGGTAGAACACAATAATTACAAGTACAACTCCTCTCACTACTACGGAACATGGGGTGTGACATTCCATTTTATACAAGACATTGACAATCCTTCTATTTAATGCATAGACGACTTCTTCCATTGCATCACCATGCTCCACTAAACAATCTTGCTAAGATCTATGAGAAGGTCTTGTACTAGCACATGCAAGTACCTAGACCTCGCTCTGGGGTGAAGGCAACAACAAATATGGTGTTTGAGACATTCTCCATGCAACTTTCACCTCAGAACTCCATGGGAAGGAAACAAAAAACTTTTTTACTGTAGCGAAAAGAACATTCAGAATGGAAGGTGCCCCAATTCGTGCGAGCATGCCTACGACCTTGGTTTAAATGTGTCCATTGGAATGTTATATTCAACGTCCTCTTCAACAAGCATGTCAGAGTGGGCGTCCTCCTTGACGTCCATTTGTACATCATGTGCAATGTCAACATTGACAATGACTGTGTAGCAGCCATTTCATAACAGATCAGCCTCCATTTCCCTACTGTCGTCCATCTCTCTCCTACTCACTTCAAGACCGCATCTACGGTCAAATGTATGTGCCACCATCTTCGGCCGGTTGCCTCTGAGGCTCCACGTCCACCAACTGAGGTTGCAAACCGGGGAAGTCCGTGTCACTGCCAACATTAATTATGGTAGGCATAGGTTGGTTCACCTGTAGCTGCCCACGTCTGCCCCGGACATCTGTACGACACACAATTTTCCAACCTTGCCTGTGCGGATCATCGGAGAAGAATACCTGTTGACAATGCAATGGGAAAGCAAAAGAGTCAGCGTGGACTCTGCCATCCATGCGAGTGAAGTTTGCTATTGTAAACTCATATTGGTCTTTGCGGATGTTTGCATATTGAGCATCTTCGTTTGATCGAATCCAATCGCAGTCCACAGCTCCTGTAGATGTCGTTGAGCTAGTTCCCATAGCTGGCCAAAGCGATGTCAAAGACGATGTTCTTATTGATGTTAACTTCGACAAGCGGGCTGTTGAAGACGATGTCGTTCACGACGTTGTAGCTAACGCCATAAACTCATTTAATTTAATGAAGGAAGGAAAAATTCTCCCTAATTCTAATTATTTACTATTCACAAAAATTCCAAAATATTGTCTTCATATAACTTCAAATCCATTTTGCCAATATAAGTAAATTAAAAGCTTTATCAATTCATCCATTTCAATCACCTTTCTATCATTATTTTTTAAAATTTTCATTTCAAGGCTTTTAACATTTGATTTCACTTTAAACATTTGTGACAACATTTGACACATGTCAAATATGATATAAATTTTTACATTTTAAATTTTACAAATAGAATTTTTTTAGTAGTATGACTTTGAAATTTGGTTATTTTTGTTCTTGCTTCATTTTATCATTTATGGCCATATTCGTTAAAATGACCATTTTGAGACTTCAACCCTAAAACAATTATAGTGATTTAATCCTTGAGTCAAAGATAAAATGAGAGTGCAACCTTGGGCAATCAAAGGTTTTTGTACATATTAATATATGAAAGTCTCAAATTACCAAATAGTTTCAAAATTGAATAGTTACAACAATTTATCTTCGAGTCCAAGATAAAATTGAGACTACACTTTGTCTCATTTTAACGAATATGGCCTTATTTTTGTATGAGCTTCATTCCATCAATCATTCTAGTTATGGCTTCAATTTTAGCTATGAAGGTGCTACGAAGGTATCCTATAGTTGCAAAGTGGACCTATATATGCCAACACATAAATCTCAAAGGTCACTTCGAAATTGGCTAAACCAAATTTAACCAAAAGGTTGTTATTAGAATTAAACTTGTTTTTTTTTGCTATGTACGTTACTACATTTAAATACCCATTGCCAAACACACTACATATTGGTGTCTAGTATGAATTCAAACTAATTGATCGGCAATAGAGGACAAAAAAAAATTCAAATTGAATAGTTATGCAATACAAAATTCTTAAACTTGAAAGGTCCATTTGCAATGAGTTTGCATCTTATTTGTAGTTTTTTTTTACTATTGCAACAATTAAAATATATTTTAACTAAAATTGAAGCCATAACTAGAATGATTGATGAATTGATGCCTTTCCTTCAAGCCCCAAAGGGCAAATGTCTATAGAGCGAGGAATGGATTTGTGCTTATAAATTCAATTTGAGTACATTTCATAAATTTTTTTGACATAAGGGCCAAAAATGTACCTCTTTAGTAGAAATATAATTTTTTTAAATCATGAAATCCTAGATCAAAGGTCATTATGTTCCCCTTGCCACTAAACAACTTATAACACTAGTACCAAAACCCTCTTCATGTCTACTTCTTAAAAAGATTTTTTTTAAAAATAAAATATATGTGAGAACATTATGCTTGGGCATTTAATTTACTAAATAAAAGTATTTTGAAAAAATTAGGAAGTACTTTACATGCTAGCTATTGTGTACAAATTTATCTCAAAAATCTTGGTAAGTTGGTTCTTTGAAGTAGAAATTTGTTTACGGTTTAGATTTTAGATTTTAGAGTTTGGGTTTTAGGATTTAGGGTTTCTACTTTAAAAATCTTGGTAAGTTGGTTCTTACAAAATTATCCATAGAGTGGAGTCATAATGTCATTTTAACAATCCATAACTTGTATCTATTAGCACTCAAATATTCACCAATATGAAAAATTTCAGGAAAATGGCAATTATTCCGTGAAAATGGCACAAAGGAGGATTGCAAAATGGAAGAAATTCATAGAAGGATAAAATTTGACAAGTTGAATTAAATGACATGATATGAAATGTATTGGTCTTTTCTTCCCTCCAAGTATGTTTTCGTACAAAATTCTCATTCAAAGAAGAGTCAAACTAAGTCTTGGTGAGCCTACTTATTGGGTTTGCAATTCTTTTTCCTCCTCACTTCAAATGCTATAATCTTGCAATCTAAAAGGTCAATGTTCGTGAAAAAAAATTCAAAAATTTTCATATTAGACTAGTGCAATTTTGAGGGGTTGATTTTATTTTTTATTATTTAATTTATTTTTTTTCTTTACGGCACTTTTGATCTAATTGGTGGCAAAAATTTTGACAATTTTTGGTGCAATATATGTGGGTTCCTTAGGGTTACAACCCAAGACTTTATAGATCGCCTTTATGTTCTAGAATGTATTAGAGAGCAAAATTGACACCACGGAACAAGATTGGAAAAATAATACGGAGTAGCAAAAATAAATCTGAAGCAAAATTTTGTAGAGCGAACAAAATTTTTTCCTTTGGAATTTTTTTAATGGGTAGCAGCCTGGGCAGGAGGTCTCGCTTGCCCCCAAAGCTTTCGACTCTTCGTCTTTGTCTTCTTCGTCTTCGTCGTTGTGCTCCCCAAGATACTCAAGATACTCACCATGCTTCATCTTTCCTGCACAAAATCTTACTTCTCCTGTTTCCCACTTCCACTCCGCCGTCTGTTCTCTGCTCCACTTGCATCCCATTGCGTCGGCATGGAGGTTGCCGCCGGGCTCTAGGATCTCTCGGATCCCCCGGGGACTTCGTTTTTCCAGGGTTCCATATCCGAGGCCATCGTGCGCGCTCAGGCCGACAATTTAGTGCTCGTCGTCTTTGTCGCAAGTAGAGTTTCCGTGTGTGTTGCCAAAGTGGATGAATTAGTGAATGATGGAGTTACAAACTGATGTTTCAGGGTTTGGGTGTTTCCACAGGGGAGAATGAGGAGTCGGTATTGCTGGAGTTGACAACTTTTCAGAATCCTGCGGTGCGTTCTTTCTGGAAAAGCAATTGAATTGAGGTTTCTAGGGTAGAGGAATCGTATTCTGCTGGAATTTCATCAAGGGCTTTTATGTCGGAGTAATTGAAAGAACCGAATGAAATTTGATTAGGGTGTACTTTCAAGTCCTCCTCCGGGGATGTTTGAGTAACACCCAAATTAACAAATAATAGTAACTTCAGTATCTAGGATTTCAATTCACAACCTTTCATCCAGAAACCCGAGATTGACCTAATTTGAGATGGACTTTTGACAGGTGTTGGATGAGGTGAAGAAGCAGAGCCTGATGCTACGATTGTAGGAGGGAAGCAAGAATGCTAATTATTTCTCGGCTATTTGTAACCTCTCTATTGCAATCAGTTGCTGTCCCTTGTTTTGTTACTTGCTCTGCTTTTGGATCAGTAACTGTCCTCGGAATCGTTTCACTGAGATTTGTAACAGTGAGGCTGTTGCGATCGTTGAAGTTTGGAATTTCTTCTAGGATTTCTGGTGAGTTGATGGAGCAATGTTGAGAGTTTATACCTTAACAAAAACTTCCTAAGTTCCCATAAGACATATTCCGACGATTACATTCATTGGTTACAAAGGATCATTGCTGCAACAGTTCGGTACGGCCTCTGTTTCTGATACCTTAGCATTCCAGTTCTTTGCCCAACTGTATTTAGCTGTTTGAATTAGTCTTGTATACTCTCAGCTCTCTCTAATTGCACATTTCCAGTAATCTGTTTTGTTGTGTCCACATCTGATTGGACAGCTTCCGCATGTTAAGCTGCGAACACATTTGGTATGAGCTTATTTGTCCGTTGAGGCAGCGCTATTGGAGAGCGTCGAGTGCAGACGCCATAGTCAAAGACACCGGGGCGCAGGCAACATCTGAGAGGAGAGAAAGCACGATGGGGACCTCCACGGAGCAACAGGTGATGCGACGTCTCTCTTCCCATTTTAAGTGCCAAGTGACCGACGTGAAGCACTCCCTTTGTTAGGCTAGTGACGTTATTTCCATGAATTGCCTTGTATGAGGATGGTGTCGTAGCGTAGTAGCGTTTGTTTGCAATGCTTCAATTTTTTTTTAGAAGTGCGTGTCAAATTGGACATCGAAGTGAACGTCACTAGTGGCATTTCCATGAATTGCCTTGTATGAGGATGGTGTTGTAGCGTAGTAGCGTTTGTTTGCAATGCTTCAATTTTTTTTAGAAGTGCGTGTCAAATTGAACATCGAAGTGAACGTCACTAGTGGCAGATGCTGATGCACTCTAGGGCTCAGCCTGTTCTTTTCAAAGCAAGTACATCAGAATAATATGTAAGCAAAAGTCGAAGTTTCCTTTCAGTCCCCCATTCCATTGAATGCACAGGTATGTTTTACAATAACTATGTGCATCTTACAGGAAAGCAAGTGCCTCAATGGTGCTCAGGTAAGGTTAGGAAGTGTAGGTGATTAGAGGATGTCAAAAGTGAATAATAATTGTATGATGGTATTGCAGGAAGACATTGAAGTCCTTGGTGAGTCCTCAAGCCGGCCTCGGCGTGCTGTGAGGACCACGCAAGCTGCGAAGGGCATGAAGGCTACACCGAAGGCAACAATTTCCAAAGCGGTGGGTCTTCCTAAACCTACCCAACCTACTAAAAAGGTTAGGAAGGCTGCATTCCATTTACCCATACTTTCATTTGTTTCTGTATGCAACTTAAAAGAGTAATGCAAGTGTAGCATTCTTTGACATTTGTTGTGGCTGTATAAGAGTCCCAGAAATAAACATGCATGAATAGGTACTGCTGGTTTTGACTTGGTGTGGTATGATGCAGGCTGCTGTTGTCAAGAAATCGGATGCACCTCGGAAGAAGTGAGTCCTTGTTTGCCACAGCGTGTCCAACTGAACGTCGCATATGATGGTCAAGCATGTTATTCAGAACATTAAGTAGAACGCACCATGTTTTCACCAAAGGTGCTGTAGATAATGTTGTTCTGGATTTCTTCGTAGTACTAGACTATGGGCATGTGCATAGCTATTTTGTGCAAAAGTTGGCAAGTGGCCTTATAATCCCAATGCCATTGAAAACACAGGTTTCTATGCTTGGACATCTCTTACAAAGACACATAATTCATCTTCTAATGGCATATCTCAATCTTCCATTCACTCATGTATATGGGCTGTAGAGTACATCGTCTTTGATGTTGAGGTTTATGATTCACGTTGTTCATTTCGTTCAAGAAAACATCCTTCCTCTCGCATTGTATGTCTTCTGTAATGCTCAAGAAAACATTGCAGATGTCACTGTGCGTGTCAAACGGAACACTGAGCGCAAAGCAATGCATACCCCAGTACACGGGTTGCTCTACTTAATGTCACAATAGACGTGTATGTGGACGATGTCTGCGATTTCAGCAAAGAATAAATTCCACAATATTATCCACCTAGCTCGTTTCCTAAAGCACATTCTCATTGACTCTGATGTCATTTAAAACATCCTCTTGTCAAATGTGACGTCCCAGAGAACATCACACAGAACACCGGCATGCACCGCAGAAGAGTGCCACGTCAGCTGCCACGTAGGCTGCGTGCACCGGAAATTATTTTCCACGTCGGATATTTAGGGGTCCACGTCATTGGACACGTCACAACGTCGTTGGATGAAAAAGTTGTCCAACGTGTCCCTGCCCATCGTTAAAAATCCTACGTGGATGTCAAAACCCCTCCACATGGCACTCTCAGAAACTCTTGGGTGACCCTGTTGTTTTCGATGTCACAAAAAATTTAAGCACGTTTTAGCACATAACATGGCCCGTTTTTGGCCCGTTTTTTTAAACGGATTTTTTTAGACGTCACTACAGGCATCGTCCTTGTTAAATTAGACATCACGGCACGTTTTTTCCCTTGTTAAAAAAAACACTGATTTCTTATAGTGACAATGTTAGCAAGTATGCAATGCAAGATATTGATGCATAAGACATTACTACAATGCAATTATACAAGTATAGTCTATGACACACGCCAAAATTGCAACAAAAGCTTTATTCACATTGTTCTCCCTTCAACTGCTGTGATGTCACTTGCAACCAAGAGAAATGCATGCTTTGATGCCTAAGTCAAAAGGAGAAGGGAATTCCCAAAAGAAGACAATGCAAGCAATACAATAAAAGAAAACATTTACATTTCAACTTTCAAGGTGATTATCGGAGAAGGTTTACGGCAATGCACTTGACTGTCTTGACATAGAAAATTATTGTACCACGGTAGTAGAAGCTTGTGCCATCATGTATTCTTCATCTACAGGCAGCTACCAAAATCCAACAAACACAAGAGATTTACAACAAGAAAGAAATGAAAGCCATGTTCCTTAAAAGAACTACACCATGACATGGGCATTCCCCAAAGTTACAACTAGAACCTAAGGTGCAACAAAAACTCTACTGCAAAACCCACTACATCTGCTGCAAAACCCACCCGTTGCAAAACTCTGTTGCAAAACCCACCCGTTGCCCAAAACCCACTACATCCTATGAAGGTACTACATGTTGCACGTACAGTAGGTCACGTTGTGACTGCATAACGCTGATGCTCAGCAGCCAGCACCCACTACTTGAAGCAGTCATCGTACGGGAAGTTCTTTAGGTTGTATACATTTTGACAATGCATGCCCACCACCAAGCCAAGGTGTTGATCTAGCCTGTTATGTAGCCTGTCTTTTAGAAAAGACAGTGCAAAGAATGTGCGTTCATCTTCAAGGCTCTCAAGTACATGAACCAAGGCAATTTGTGCCAACTTGATATATTCTCTGAAGTTTTTGCCAAGGGAAGAATTGTCGTCCAGAGTCCTCCACAGCTTCGTCAGGGGATTCACCAGTTGGTGTGCAAGAGCATTTACTAGAGGCAGCTCCATGGCTGTGTGTGCATTGGCAATCATAGCAATTTTAAACAAAGGCTGATCTGACTCAAGGAGGAATTTGTCTATGGTGGCAGGGACAAAACGTCTGCTCTCATCCTCCCAAATCCACTTGGGCTCTCCATAGAAATTCTTGAGAACGTCAAGATGCTTTCGGAAGCTGGCTGCGCAATCTCCTTGAAGCCAATACTGAGGATAAACAACCCCCAAAGCGTCCATCAAGCCATGATCAGGAAACCTTGAGGTCATTTTGTCCATCAATTAGACAACAAGGGCAAGAGTTACATCAGAAAACAAGGGCAAAAGTTATGGCAGGCAGAGCAAAGAAACATGCAAGCAATGGAGCAAGCACTCTAGACAAGAAAGCAAAAGAGAAAACAAAACCTGACCTTTGCAATCACTCTGGACGATGGCAATAATTGCCGCATACCCCTTCCAATTCACCATTTTTCCTTCATGCAAAGCATGCAAAGTTTCTCCACCCACCACAAACGCCAAGCTCTCATAAGGCAAGTTCAGATTTGCCTCCCACTTCATGAGAATCTGCTCATGAGAACACTGGACAACTTGGTTATATGCATGGAACTCATCCTTGCGAAAAGTTGTATCAGCATTCAAGTAAAATGTGAATAAGTTGCTCTGGCATGTGCCTAGTGCGCCCACAAAATCATAGATGAACGTGTCTCATCTTTGGGCCCACTGAATCAATGTATCTACTGATTCCAACATCAGAAGGAGGGCCAACATTCCAAGCAAGACGTATGGATCAAGCAATAGAGCCAAATTTGCCTGCGTCCAAAAGAAGACCAAAATGTTAGATCCATGTTGTTGGTTTTCTACAAGATAAGAATAGAAGTTTATAACCAAGTTTACAGCGAACAACTTGGGGGAAAAAAATAAGCACTTAACAACCAAAATGCATAAATTAAAAAAAAAACCTCAATTTAGAATGTAGGAGCTCACCCGTGCCTTCGAGCCCCATTTCCTGTCGTTTTTGTCGGCAAGCATCATGGCAATGACACCCTTGTATTCTGCAAGGAGCCTTCGAATAGGATCAAGGCAACTCATCCAACGCGTTTTGACGTTCTTTAGGAGCTTCAGGCTTTTAGACTCGAGTTGCTGAGCCAAGGCCTTAAATTTGGCTGCCTTCTTTGGAGAATGCGCTGTCGTGTTGAGAGCGGTTTGCCTTGGGAAATCACGAAGATTCTGGCTGCAACTAGAAATGGCTAAGGAATAATAATATGATAGAAGAATAAAGGCAAGTGGACTTGTCACTTGCAAACCCAGTCTTCTAACTAGAATGATGAAGGTGAATGAACTTGTCACCCACAAATTCACCAGTCAAATACAAAATGATATTGTATAACAACAAAATTTGTTGTCTCTCATGAATCTCTAATCTTGGTCTTCAAATCTCGTATACGGTCGTCGAATCATCAATCTTCAATCTTCAATCTTCAATCTTCAATCTTCAAACTCCTCCCCGTTGGCCTATCCTGTGGTGGCTCTATAAGGGTAAGGGTAAGGGTAAGGTGATAAGATCCCACGGCCTCGGACGGGTAAAACGGGACAGCCAACACGAGTGACCGTCCGGATGATGGGACCCTAAACTTTCAAACCCACGGTGACCAGGAAGCGCCTTTCACCAATGGGAACAACATAAAAGAGCAACCAAGTGGGTGATTAAATCCCAAATAGTCTCCACAAACACAAAATGGAGCGCTTACTGGATAACCACGGCTCGCAACAGTTTTACAATGCTGAAATTGAAAATTGCAACTAGCCTCCAAAACCGGCTGGGAATAACCATAGAAAGACAACGAGCCCCAAATCCGGCTAGGAATAACAAGCCACAAGCCACAAGCCACAACACACGAGTCTTCAATCTTTGTGTCTTCAAATTTCAACTTCAAATCATCACTCAAAGCTCCACCTCAACTTCAACTTCAAATTTTCACTCAAACTCCAACTTCAAATCTCTACCCCAACTCCATCTTCAAAGCTAAACTTTGAATGATCACCACCGTTGCTTCACAACTTCAAATGGGTTGCATGATAACTCTCTGGAAAGCTAACACAATTCTCTCCATTTCCTCCAAATCTCAACTCATTCCAATACTCTGACCCAAAACTATGGTCATCCAAAGTTTCGGCCTCTACAAGTGAGGGCAACAGACCCTCCTTCACTCCTACACTCACAACTTACTCATAAATGCTCCAATTACTTCGAATGATAGCTTCTTAGAAAGCTAACAAAACTTTACACATCCTCTCCAAAACTCAAATCAAATTAACACTCTGTCCACCTTTCATGGCCACTCAAAGTTTCGGCCTCTAGAAATGATAGGCAGCAGACACTCCTTCACTTCTACACTCGTAACTCACTCATACAAGCTCCAAATAGAATGAGTGAGATCTTCCTAGAAAGCTAACTTAATTTCCTACACTTCCTCCAAATATCAATGCAAACCAAGAACCTGTCCGTCTTTTATGGTCGGTCGAAGTCTCTGCCTCTTAATTTCGAAGGCAACAAACCTCCCTCCACTCAAACTAGCACAACTTTTGATTCACAACTCCAAATCAAGCAAGTGAGATCAATTTAGAAAGAAGACACCATGATACATAACTCCACCAATTTTCATTTCAAAATTCCAAAAACACACAACACCATGGCCCTCCAAACATTCGGGTCTTTCCCTAAACTCACAATGGGAGAGAAGATGAATCCTATCCAACTTTTCCTCTACCTTATCTACTCTCAACCACACAAACAAGTGGGGTCCGCCTCTAACTCACTCTTAAAACTCCTCTAACAATAATTGAGCACTTATTTGGCCCACTACTATCTCCTTATCTTTATCTTTGAAGGAAATTTACTTCAAGTTCACCTAGAAGGCAAACCATTTGAATATTTCCTTACAACTACTTCACAAACACAAAATTATTATAGAAATTCACTCCAAATATGGAATGAAGAACTAAAACTCAACGTACACCTATTAGAGGTAAAAAACTAGAATTCCAATTTCATCTTGGGACTCAGAAAAAACCCTCCAATTCGACATACTGAATCTATAACAAATAATGAAGAAAACTACTTCAAGTTTGATGGAATTCTAAGATGGCAACCTATTCTTATATAGATGATTCAAGCCATCGTAAGAAGGCGTCACCTTGAAGCCACTAAAGATGATGTCATTATTCTCCTCATATTCGTGAAAACCAAATCAATAGAAATAAAACATTACCACACTTTTTTACACTATGTACGCATTTACAGTGCGACATTCACCCCCTCTAAACCTGCACATCCTCCGGTATGTGCCAAGTAGGCTCTTCTTGGTCATCTTCTGTGCTTTCATCTCTGTTTTCTTCTATCTCTTGGGTTTGTGCTGAAGGTAAAATATCATCCAAATCTTCATTGTAAATCTCTCCATCTCTCCGCCGAAATACTTTGACACGCTTGCCAGCAATAGGAATTCTCAGAGGAGTTCCATCTAACTCTCGCAGTGAGTATGTGGCATTATCATGAACTGTGACTACCACATATGGTCCAAACCAACGTCGAGCAAATTTCCTCACAGTACTGTGTTGATGCTCTAATGTGCTATCAAACACAAGTACCCAATCTCCTTCTTTGATTTTCTCAGTCCTCAATCGATGAGTTCTGTCAAATCTCTCCTTGTTGTTTAGTCTAGCAACTTTCAACTTCTCCAAAGCTATTTGATGATCTTCAGGCAACCTTTGAAGTTGTTGAATACGAAGTTCAAGTAGTCTCTCTATGTTGATACCATCTTCCCATGATAGAAATATCCATGAAGGAATAGACTCCTCTCCAGGCAACATAGGCTTATGACCATGCATGAGCTCTATAGGCATATATCCAGTGACAGTACTATGTGTGGTTCTGTCAGCCCATAGAGCAAATGGAAGTAGTTTAGGCCAAATATTAGGCCTTCCTGTACAAGCTTTAACCAACGCTTGAATGATAGGAGGATGTCCTCTTTCAATTTTACCATTGGCCTCAGGATTATAAGCTGTAGTTAACTTCAATCGTACACCATATCTGTTGAAAAACTCCCTTGCTTCAGTTGCATTCAATTCACCTCTGTCTGCTCTCATCGCACCAATACTTCCATATCGGCTAAAAATATCTTCAAGAATAAAACGGCAGACATTCTCCGTTGTTTTGGTTCGAAGAGCCCTTTCTTCCACAAAGTTTGAAAGCTCTTCTCTTGCTAAAACAAGATACTTCATGCCCCATATGCCTGACGGCATGGCAACTAGATCAATCATCCATCGAAAATGAATGGAAGGAGGATATGTAGGATGAAGCTCATCTCTATGCCGAATTTTGGATTGTAATTGGCATACAACACATGAGGCTACAAATTCTTCAACTTCTTTGTATAATCCCTTCCACCAATAGCGTTCTTTGATCTTTGTATATGTCGCCCAAACTCCTCTATGACCAGCCCAAAGTGTATCATGAAATTCCTCAAGAACTTTAGTTTTGGTCTCGGAGTCACCAACTACTCTCAATGGCATTTCATCAGCTCTTTTTGCCCTCTTCCACAAGAATCCTTCTCGCAAAAGGTACCCATAAGACTGATGTCTGATGTCCTTAAAAGTTTTGTCCATCCATCCTTCTTGCCTCTTCAAAGTACTCAAATAGAGTCCAATCTCTTTCAACCTTCCTTCATATAACTCTTCTTTGAATGGCAAGATTCCATCTGTAGAACTCTCTCCTTCTGTAGCCAAAATATAGCCACCATCAAAGAGGTCTTCACTTCCTTCATGAGCCATCATCTCTTCTTCTTGATAGTATCTGGCTCTCGATAACATGTCCGCCATAGAATTCTCTTTCCCAGCAATGTGTATTAGTACTGGATTTAGAGACTTGATGTATGCTATCCATCGAAGCATGGCAATATCCGGTGAAGAACAATTGGCTATCATGCCAAGTAAGGGTAAGCAATCAGTTTCCAAAATAACATTGGCTCCAATTAAGTAATTTCTCTCCGCCTTTAGCGCTATAAGCGCACCCCAAAGTTCTCTTTTCACTTGTGGATAAGCTCTTTGCCTCTCTGTGAGGATCCTTGCTCCAAAACGGATGGCAAATCTCCTCCCTTCTGCATCATCTTGTCCAACAGCCCATCCAATGGCTATCGGACTTGTGTCAACAGTCACAATGACCGGTCTTCCACTCTCATAATCAACTTGTTTTAGAACCGGTGGTGACTTCAAAACTTTCTTCAACTCTTCCATTACCAAATCTTGCTCAGCTTTCCATACAAACTTATTCTTCTTTCTCAACAGTTTGTAAAGAGGCTCTGATATGTGAGCAAAATGAGGTATCCAAATTTGGTAGAAGACGCAAGCTCCAAGAAACCTCCTTACTTCGGTAATATTGCTGCATGCTTTCATTTTTCCAATAGCATCAACCTTTTCGGGATTTGGTTTCCGTCCATACCATCCACACAAATGCCCAACCACTAAAATTTCATCAACCCCGAATTTTGACTTCTCTATAGAAAGAGTCAATTCAACCTCTTCAAGTCTCCCCAAGATTTTGTCTACATCATTGATATGATTACTGACAAATGTTCTGCAACCATTATCTTGAAGAGTCAAGTCTCTGACAATCTCCTCACAACCTTTAATTGGGATATCATCCACAAAAGGTATAGTCTTCTCAGGTACAAAATCTCGTAAGATTTGATTCATGGCATTTTGCATATGTGCCACAGAGTTTGTAGCACCTTGAGGCAATGTACACATTCTAACCAATCCAAGTGGAGTCTTCATGGTTGTCAAATCTCTGCTCTCAGCAGCTAATTGAAATTGATCATAACCAGAATATAGATCTCCAATGGAGTAAATGGCATGTCCCGCAAATGCTTCTGCCACTTCATCAACAATAGGCCCAGAACCTTTGTTCCTAATTGTCACCTTATTTGCTGGTTGCATATCTTGAATGAACCTCAATGCTCCGGATTTCTTTGGCACTGTGAACCAACGATTGGAATATGGAGCCATTGAAGGTTCAAGGATACCCATGCGCATCTTCTCTTTAAGAAGTTCAACCAGTTTGGGAAGCAATGCCCGTGGTACTGGTATTGGTTTCAAATCCCATGGCACATGTGGCACGGTAAAAATAACCATTGGCGCAATTACACTTGGATGCACACAACCAATCTCATCTGGTGAAGAAGCAAAGGCTTTTCCGTGTTTGGAGAGCATTTCTTGGAACCTCTTTCTCTCTGGTTCAGTCAAGAAGTCATCTCTTCCTATCTTCAGATTTGCCAATGTTTCCTCTGTAAATTTGTGTCCAATTTTTCTTGATTCTCTAAGACCCGGCTCCTTCTCTGCTTGTCTGATATGTTTGTCCGTATCAGAAGGTAGTTGAGTTGCTACTGGCTTAACCTTCTTGGCCACCGTTTTGTATTTGGTATTCACCATGGCTTCATGTTTCAACCCGTAACTCTGAAACCTATCAATCCTTGATATTATCTTCAATATCTCATCATGTAGTGATCGTGTGTGAATTTCAACCACAACATCACTATCATCAATTTCTACCTCCTCAATGTATAAAGCTCGCAAAACTTGTAATAAGTCATCTGCAAAGCCTTCCTCTTCAAATATCCCAGATATGTACTCATCATCCAAAATCACCTCCATCTTTTTTAATCTTTTCTCCATCTTTTTTGTAACCCTTTTACATATAGGGTTTAGGTCCTTCACATCCGTGAAGCTCACAGAACCACACTCCTTCATACTCAGAAATCCACTCCCAACACTATGTACATTGGGGAATTCAAAAGACTTTGATCCTTTTGCACTCGCAGATCCCCATTCTCCACGTGTGCACATCAAAAATCCGTAAAGTCTAAAGAAGTTGGTAGAGGTCCTTCTCTAAGTTGAGCTCGATGCCTTTCATTGTTAGGCCTTACAGTAAGAAACTGTACTGATCTCTTTCCATCACCACTTCGAATTCGAGCATAATGGGAGCCATCATCCAACACCTTTGTCTCCATTCTTGATGCTGTAATGTATGGCTGACCTAAAATTATGGGATAAGCTCCATAATTTTGTACAAAGAAGTTTTGTTCTACTTCCACATCTCCAATTCTTGTTGGCACAGCTGGGCATGCTCCATACAACTCTCCTCTTCCATTGTTGGCAGCTCTCATCACCCAACCGTGATTAACATCAATTGGCCATTTGCCCATCTCGTAAATCTTTCGAGACATGATGTTAATCTCTGAACCATGATCCACAAGAGCTAGAATGTAATCATCCAACTCTCCTAGCTTCACACGAGTTTCTGTAGTGGCTCTAGCCCAAAATGGATGAATGTAATCCAATCTCCTTTCGAGCTCTCCTTCCGCCATATGAATGATTGCACATTCATAAGATTTTGCCTCCATTTGAATCTCTTCTTTGTTTTCAGTCCTAGAGATTGCCTCATCCATCATTCTCCTCTCTTCTTCCAAAGTCTTCGAAGAACAAACTTCTTCCTCTAAGCTTTTCACCCCCACTGATCCTTTTCTTGTCACATCTTCACATTTCAAAAGATGATCAGCCTCAAACCCATTGTTTCTCTTGTCAATTGCACACATTTCAGTAAACATGTGCAAAATCTCTTCTTCTTCATCATCAGATAGATCACATAGACATGCATTTACTTCTACAATGCTCTTGTCTTTGTCTATCTCAACTATTTCAGTTGCAACCTTCTCCATTGTAGTTGGAGGATCACATATCAAGGCAAAAGCCACCCCAATCTCAGTCTCCTCATCTTTGGTGATGCGAGTGTCTAAAGCTTCCACCATGATTGTTTCAGTTGTCATTTGTCTTTTTCTCTTGATGACATCAACAATCAGCTCATGAAAGTCTTTCTTGGCAATGCCAAGAGCCTCTCTCAATGTAAATTCAATTTTGGCATCCAAGATTCTCTCCTCCAATATGCCTTTCATGTCTATAGAAGACTCAATGTCTGATTGAAGTTTATAGGCCGGCGGTTTGCCCTTGCCTTTGCTTGAATCTTCTTTGCCCTTTCCTTTTTTGCTATTGCTTGGATCTTCCCACTTCTCCTTAGGAAGCGGTTCATCTCCTGGATGAACAAAAATAGGTGACTTCGCAGACCTTTGTCGTGTATGAGCAGCAGGACCATCTCCCTTTTCACCTTCTTTGATCCCTTGTGGTTTTCTTTTGAGTGCTGGCTCCTCCACATCATCATCTTCAACAGTCCGCCCTCGTTTTTCTTCAACAAGAACATCATGGTCTTTATTATGGCCTTGTACTTCACCCAAAAACACTCTGATGCTACTTGCATCAACAGGATCTTCCCAACCAGTCACCTTGCGAATGGCTTGAGCTCCTCTACGTAATACTTTAACAGATGGAGCTTGGGAAGTCTCAACTACATGTTGAACAACCTCTACATGGAATGATGTAGCACCCTTTCCACCTAAAGAATTGGATCTTCCCATTTTGTCTTCTACGATCTTTTTCATCCCTCCTTTGCCAAAGTTGGTATTCAAAGGCAAATTTGTAGATGCATCATGTATTTTTCCATCTTTGAAGACAACTGTGCCATCTTTAAGAGCCTCATCGTATTGTTTACAACCTCGAAGGCTGTGGCTCTCCTCCTCATCACACCAAATACATCTCCTTGTAAATGTTCTTGTATTGTCAGATGATTGAGTACCTCGTGACTTCTTCAACTCGCTCATCTCCACCCTCAAATCTTGAATACCCTTGATAAGCTCATCAAGAGTATCTCCTTCAACCGTCTTGGCAGTCTTTGAAGTTGATGGTGCAGGTGTAGGGGCAAATGATTTCTTAGGAGCCCTTGTAGTAGGTGCAGGCTCTTCTCCCACTTGTGGAGCTTTGCTTCTCGATCTCAATTTCTGTTGTTTCGTGAGTAGGATAATTGCTTGTTCAATTGTCCTCCAATCATTGGTAAAACCTCCTTCAGTAGCTCGATCTCCAAGAAGCAAAAGAAGTTTGTCTCCTAAAGCATCATCAGTTGCTTGTAGAAACAACTCTGTCTTCCTACTATCAAGAAGACGTCTCTCTGCCAAAGGTAGCTGCTTGTACTTCTTCTCAAAATCTCGAAACAGCTCATTTGGGCCCATATTGTTCCCTGGACACTACTCAATCCAGTCAAGAAATGCTCTCTTGGTCATACGGTCCGCATCTTCATCAAAATACTCATCCCGCAATCTCTCCTCAAACAACAACCATGGGATTGCGTTTGCATCACCTCGAATTTCTTCTACCCTTGGCCGGATCTCAGGTACAACAGCTAGACTGAAGGTTTGAATCATCTGGTTTTGAGAAACCTGATGTACCTCCATCTCACAAACATAGGCTCTCAAGAACTTCGTGATGTCCTTTCCGTCAAATCTTCCCATCTTGTCAACAACACCTTTTAGAGCTTTCGTAGCACCTTGACCGCCAGAATGAGATCTATGCTGTTCCATCAATATCGCCAAGGCACCAAGTATGGTGTCCATATTGGCTGGGGTTCTCTCAGAACCCCCACTAGTATCTTCCATCTTCCTAAACTCAAACTAGTTGCCCCAAAGCTCTCTCAGTGGAAGCACCAAATGTCGTGTTGAGAGCGGTTTGCCTTGGGAAATCACGAAGATTCTGGCTGCAACTAGAAATGGCTAAGGAATAATAATATGATAGAAGAATAAAGGCAAGTGGACTTGTCACTTGCAAACCCAGTCTTCTAACTAGAATGATGAAGGTGAATGAACTTGTCACCCACAAATTCACCAGTCAAATACAAAATGATATTGTATAACAACAAAATTTGTTGTCTCTCATGAATCTCTAATCTTGATCTTCAAATCTCGTATACGGTCGTCGAATCATCAATCTTCAATCTTCAATCTTCAATCTTCAATCTTCAATCTTCAAACTCCTCCCCGTTGGCCTATCCTGTGGTGGCTCTATAAGGGTAAGGGTAAGGGTAAGGTGATAAGATCCCACGGCCTCGGACGGGTAAAACGGGACAGCCAACACGAGTGACCGTCCGGATGATGGGACCCTAAACTTTCAAACCCACGGTGACCAGGAAGCGCCTTTCACCAATGGGAACAACATAAAAGAGCAACCAAGTGGGTGATTAAATCCCAAATAGTCTCCACAAACACAAAATGGAGCGCTTACTGGATAACCACGGCTCGCAACAGTTTTACAATGCTGAAATTGAAAATTGCAACTAGCCTCCAAAACCGGCTGGGAATAACCATAGAAAGACAACGAGCCCCAAATCCGGCTAGGAATAACAAGCCACAAGCCACAAGCCACAACACACGAGTCTTCAATCTTTGTGTCTTCAAATTTCAACTTCAAATCATCACTCAAAGCTCCACCTCAACTTCAACTTCAAATTTTCACTCAAACTCCAACTTCAAATCTCTACCCCAACTCCATCTTCAAAGCTAAACTTTGAATGATCACCACCGTTGCTTCACAACTTCAAATGGGTTGCATGATAACTCTCTGGAAAGCTAACACAATTCTCTCCATTTCCTCCAAATCTCAACTCATTCCAATACTCTGACCCAAAACTATGGTCATCCAAAGTTTCGGCCTCTACAAGTGAGGGCAACAGACCCTCCTTCACTCCTACACTCACAACTTACTCATAAATGCTCCAATTACTTCGAATGATAGCTTCTTAGAAAGCTAACAAAACTTTACACATCCTCTCCAAAACTCAAATCAAATTAACACTCTGTCCACCTTTCATGGCCACTCAAAGTTTCGGCCTCTAGAAATGATAGGCAGCAGACACTCCTTCACTTCTACACTCGTAACTCACTCATACAAGCTCCAAATAGAATGAGTGAGATCTTCCTAGAAAGCTAACTTAATTTCCTACACTTCCTCCAAATATCAATGCAAACCAAGAACCTGTCCGTCTTTTATGGTCGGTCGAAGTCTCTGCCTCTTAATTTCGAAGGCAACAAACCTCCCTCCACTCAAACTAGCACAACTTTTGATTCACAACTCCAAATCAAGCAAGTGAGATCAATTTAGAAAGAAGACACCATGATACATAACTCCACCAATTTTCATTTCAAAATTCCAAAAACACACAACACCATGGCCCTCCAAACATTCGGGTCTTTCCCTAAACTCACAATGGGAGAGAAGATGAATCCTATCCAACTTTTCCTCTACCTTATCTACTCTCAACCACACAAACAAGTGGGGTCCGCCTCTAACTCACTCTTAAAACTCCTCTAACAATAATTGAGCACTTATTTGGCCCACTACTATCTCCTTATCTTTATCTTTGAAGGAAATTTACTTCAAGTTCACCTAGAAGGCAAACCATTTGAATATTTCCTTACAACTACTTCACAAACACAAAATTATTATAGAAATTCACTCCAAATATGGAATGAAGAACTAAAACTCAACGTACACCTATTAGAGGTAAAAAACTAGAATTCCAATTTCATCTTGGGACTCAGAAAAAACCCTCCAATTCGACATACTGAATCTATAACAAATAATGAAGAAAACTACTTCAAGTTTGATGGAATTCTAAGATGGCAACCTATTCTTATATAGATGATTCAAGCCATCGTAAGAAGGCGTCACCTTGAAGCCACTAAAGATGATGTCATTATTCTCCTCATATTCGTGAAAACCAAATCAATAGAAATAAAACATTACCACACTTTTTTACACTATGTACGCATTTACAGTGCGACAGCGCGAAGTATGCATGTGTCATGCAGAGAACTTCCTCTACGGCATGCATCACTATCAGTGAAGACAGTCACTGAGCGGCCAAATTCAAGCGATGGGCACAACAATGCACCCTAGTAGTGAAAGGTGCAAACTTATCTTTTATCTGTGCCATCACCTCGGACTTCAAGCCCTGAAAAGTGTTGACGCCATCGGCGCTGAAGCAAAGTAACTTACCTGCAATCTCAACATCTGTCACCCCACCCCCCGCAATCAAAGCCTCTGTAATAACGGTGGTTAGTTTGTTGGCAGTGGCCCCATTGGCATCCATTCTCTGGATTGAAAGGAAGAGAGGCACGTGACACCAATTCTCCATAACGTAAGCATGAATTGCTATCCAACTTGAATTGTCACATGTAGTGGTTTCATTTGCAGACAAGGCAAAGTACGCAGCACTAGATACAAGAGTCTTGATTCTCTGTTTGACAAAGTCATACAGATGCTCTGCCATTACCCATCCGGAACCCAAACCCCAGTGCTTGCGAGGTAGTTGAGGAACCTCAAGGAAGTCATACAACTCAAATCTAGCCTCGAATTCCGTCATGGGCCTCCCCTTGTGAGCAATTGAAACAACGTTGCAAATTGGACATGTTTCCTCCGTGACTCCATCGTACTACACCCCCAAATTAGCTTAGCCACAGCCACAGGACCACAAGCTGCGTAGAGGAGCATGCATTTTTTGTGGATTTCACGTTCACCATGTTTTGAAAGAGTATCCCACTTAGGAGCCATGTGTATGGGTTTCCCACGTACTACAGAGCAAGGCCTGCATCGAACCAAGTGCATGACGCCATCCTCTACCAAGACTACCTCACTCCACGATTCCTTCGCTGCCCACTTAGTGTAGAATTTTCGATGAAGGTCATAGTTTTTCTTGAGTTTCTTCATGGTGTTAGTGGTAGATGTTCCCGCAGCCTTTCCACCCTTTAGTCTGAGGTCTCTACTCTTCCTCTTCTTTCCACCACGCACTGGAGGATCCATGAAAGCATCGTCATCCGAATTTACCATTTCATCTGCACTCAAGTCTAAATCTTTCTCTAAATTTGAAGTGCCTTCTTCATCATCAGAGACAGGCACAACAGCAGGGCATGAAAGAACAATCTCAGTGTCTATAGATTGGGAGTTGTCACACTCCATCTCCATCAATTGTGCACTAGAGGACTCCACACCAATGTTGCCTATGTCGCTACTTTGCAAAGGCCCGCGATTCAAGGAGTTCCTTGTTGACGTGAAGTAGTTGCGCATTGTCTTTCAAGACGCCGCTTTCTTTCTGGCCTCTACCTTGAGCGCCCACTTTGATGCTTGAGCAACCCGCTCAGCCGCCTTCGCCTCTTGCTACAATCGGATCAATCATCGTTCACACCTCTCTGCCGCTTTCCAATCATGTGTTGCCTTTGCTACGCTCGCAAAACCAAGATCGACCGGACCAGAAGTGGAGTCTGCCATCTTCCCCAACCACAAGCCACAAAGCACCTGCCGATGCCCAATGCGAGAACACAATTCCCCAACCGCAATTCCGACAAAGCAAAACACAACTCCCAACCCCCTAATTCCACTGAAGAAATACAAAGCACGCTCAACGAAACTAAAGAGGAGGATATTGGTTTGCCTTGCCACACAATTTTCCAATTGCAAATTGCACTTAAAATCCAACGCTGTTGCCGCTGCAGAATGTGCAACGGCCCTCGACGATTGTGAAATTCAAAGGCAGCCATAATTCCACAGAGATTTAGGAAATGTGGCCGCACCCTACCCAGGTTGGAATTCAATGTGGCGTCCGGAGCTTCACTAACAAAACGAAGTGGCTGTCAATGCATGAGTAAGGATTTGCTGCCGGCTCCATATAACCCTAGGCCATTGTAGAGTGGACTATGAGGAATACATTAACGTAGTGAAAGTGGCAACAATACAATTGAATGCAGCAGAGAAGGTGGCCTTCAAAACGTAAAATTGGGAGAGAAGGTGGCATTCAAATTGCAAATCAAGAGACACTTTGAGGCAAAGCAGGCTGTATTACTTAGAAAGTGAAAGTGACGAGGTGGACGACGTTGGCGACATTGAGAAGAGTTCCTCAATCGTTCCAATCGAAATCGACACTAAGGCCTGTGACCGTGTGCGGTCATAGGCGATTTATGCCCTTTTCAGCCTGTTTTTTTCCTATAGGCTTGGTGTTGGCCAAAAAAATTTGGTGCTTTTTTGCTCCAAATCGCTAGAAAAAAAAAGCACTGTTCAGAGGCTTATAACTTTTGCAAAAATACTTCAAATTGGGCAAATGAAATATTTTTAGGCATCTACAAATGTTTTTCCAATTCATGGTGTGAAAGTTATTGATTTTTGAAGTTTTAGAAATTAAAAAATTAGAAAATTACTTTTACTTTTACTTTTTTTTACTATGCCAACGGCACACTATACCCAAGAAATCCCTCCTTATTAGAGCCCTCACCTTGCATGACGACCCCCTAAACCCAAAACAAACCCATCCCCTGCTCCACTAAACCCTAAACCCTCAACTCCATTCACAGTGGCTGAGCAGGAAGCTTTCATTGCTGAGGATTTGCAGCGATGGCGGAGAAAAAACTGCCCTCCGAGGCTGTGAATGCTGTTTTACGCGAATCGCAGGTGCCCGAGAATACCAAGCCCGTGGCAGGCTACGATTTCAACAATGGCCTCGACCTCGACGCGCTCTTGCGTTCCTTCGTCTCCACGGGCTTCCAAGCCGCGCACTTGGGCCAGGCCATCGTCGAGGTTAACCGCATGGTCTGGATTCGCACTCTTGCTCCTTGGAATAATTTCCAATTCAATAATTCTGGAGCATTGGTACTTTTGAATAATTCACAATTGCATGTAGCAGTTGATGGAAAACATGTTTTTTTAGATGAAGTCGATTTGTAGCTGTGAGTTTGGAATATCTTTATGAAATTTTACAAATGGAGGAAGTCTTGAGCTCGGTTAGAAGTACAGTGTGAGTAACAATTGGATGCGAAATACATAGGGATTTTCTAACGTTGGAAATGACGGGAAGTAGGTTTGAGCTTTATGTTGTTGAAAGATTTCGGAAAGGTGTAACTGAGTACAGAGAGCGTACCCTGTTGTCCTGAGCTTCATTTGATTGAGCTTCTTGGAGCTTTCTTGTTTGATACATTCCCGATTTTGTGTTGAGCCTTAAAGATGGACTTGATGTTGAATGCAGCTGGACTGGCGATTGAGTGATGATCCCATAGATGAAGAATCGAATGACGATTATAAGGATCCACAGTATCGGAAAGGAATCAAGTGCAAAATCTTTCTGGGATGTACTTCCAACCTCATTTCATCCGGAATTCGCGAAACCATTCGATTTCTTCTCGAGCACAAAATGGTGAGTTTAGGGCTACGGTTTAAAGTTTCTGCATTCCTTGATGCTTCTTTTTGCTCTACTAGGACCCGCCTGCAGCAACCAGGTCCAATTAGAGCTGAATAGGTTGTTAAGGTTCATTTCTTACACTTTTAATTCTATCTTGTGTAGGCCGCGTTATCTCACGCCATTTTTTTCTGCATTAATAATTTGCATCTTCCGATCTAGAATCTAATGACTTGATTACAACACTACTCACAGTCCTCTGCTATGTAGGCCCATCTTATTTCAGAATCTAAGCAAATAGACAAAAGAAGACAAACTAGTGTAATTGAAATTGACCTAACCTACCGTGTGCTCACACTTGTGAGGTCACTAATGAGGAATTTGGGTTTCAAGTTTGCTTGCTGCTACTTTTTCCAGGCAGATTTGGCATTTCGAACCATTGGTATAAACCCAGTTCGTTTGCTTGTTAAAAACCAGGAAATTGTGGAATTGAATGACTGAATTCATTGCGGGTTAGTTAGTGGGAGGTAGCATTAATTTACTGACACAACTTGGGTATTGCGGACATTTATTGAGTAATTCCAGTTAGCCAATTGGCGCTACTTGGTTTGTGCACTACTTCCAGTGTGTCTGGATAAAGAGTTTTGATTGAGTGATGGTCTTGCTGTGTGTGCAGGTGGATGTGCTGGTGACCACAGCGGGTGGAATTGAGGAGGATCTGATCAAATGCTTAGCACCCACTTACATGGGCGACTTTGCTATGGAAGGGGTTCAGCTTCGGTCCAAAGGTCTGAACCGCATCGGGAATTTATTGGTGCCGAACGACAATTATTGCAAATTTGAGGATTGGGTTGTACCTATCCTCGACCAGCTTTTAGTCGAGCAAAAGGAGAAGGTTTGTTTTGTTTCTGCTTCCATCTTTGTGAAGAGATTTGCTCCACTGCTCCCTGTGTGAAACCTTAAGTGTGTTGCAATTCGAATCTTAGTGCCCAAGTTGAAAATAGAAAGTTTGCTTTGAAAGCTACTAGTTGATTATCGTAACTTTAGAACTTACTTTTGTCATTGGAAAATGTAGCGGATGTTTTGTAGTTTCTTTTGGTGCGTTTTGTTTCCTTCCTTGAAGATTCATCAAGGATTTATTTCAACTCCTATAGACATGGAAGCAACCCTTATTTTTGGGCATTTGGGGGTTAATACGGTAATACTCATAGTTCTAGAGGATTCACTGCGCCAAATCGTTTCAAGTATCCCCTTTAGGACATTGTCGAGTTGTTTCAAGATGAGCTGATCATTCGTTTTTGGCTTCGCAATTTGTCAGGGTACATTGTGGACTCCATCCAAAGTCATAGCCAGACTGGGGAAGGAGATCGATCACGAAGATTCTATATGCTACTGGGCACAGAAGGTATACTTCTGGCCAACATGCACAAGTTCTGTTGAGATGGTCAATAGTGTCTTTTTAATGGTGCTGATTTTATGTGCTTACTTTAAGTGAATCTGCACCAGCCAGAGCAACGAGAATTCAGACCGCTTGGTTAGGATTTCACGACGTTAGTGGGCCATACAAGCGGTTTTCCTTACTAGTATTATCTGTCATCCTGACTCCTTCGTACTGTTGGATGCAGAATAACGTTCCCATATACTGCCCTGCACTGACTGATGGTTCATTAGGGGATATGATCTACTTCCATTCGTTCCGCAACCCTGGCCTCGTCATCGATATCGTTCAAGGTAGCTGTTTGGTTCTTGACAGGATGGATGAATTCTATTGAGTTTGTGAAATTTAATGCATACAAACGATCTGAATTGTTGCAAATTTTGGCAGACATCAGGGGGATTAACGGTGAAGCAGTGTATGCCGCCCCTTCTAAAACAGGAGTTATCATTCTAGGGGGTGGCCTCCCCAAACACCACATTTGCAATGCTAACCTGATGCGAAATGGAGCCGACTTTGCTGTCTTCATCAATACAGCTCAAGAGTACGATGGGAGTGATTCTGGGGCAAGACCTGACGAAGCAGTATCTTGGGGGAAGATCCGTGGCAGCGCCAACTCTGTCAAGGTAGGCTTCTTTTTTGGCTCTGGATCGTCATTATCATACGTCTGTGTCCTTCTCTCCTCAATGCCTTGGCTCACCTCTTGACTTGAGTTGTATTATGAACAAATTGGAGTTGATTCCATTCAAAGTTGCAGATTTTGAGATTTGGTACACAACACGGAATACTTTGTTCCGCCGCTTGACCACCTTGCATTACTCAATTCTATTGCAATGGGTTTGTCAATGTAACACCTTAAATACTCCTTGTTTCTTGTCATTAAGTTGATGATCAATTTGTGGATTTCAATTTTTGATGCCCAGTTTTTTTAACAACTTAAATGATCATTTTTGACTTGAAGTACTTTCAATCTGTTTTTTTTATAGAATATTCGTATGAACCAGATTTGGGACATTTTTGAGCACCTGGCAGATTGAAGATCTAAGAAGATTTTAGATTCGTTAGAGGTCAAGACACTGTTGATTCTGTCCACGTGTTCTGAAAATGTACTTTTGGGTGCTTGAGGGTTCATACCCTGAATTTCTGGTTTTTGAACTTTCTAAACTATTCAATCATGTGTTTGGGTGGCGTTTGAATTTTAGGTTCACTGCGATGCTACAATAGCGTTTCCCATTTTGGTAGCTCAGACGTTTGCTCCTAGGGTTAAGCTGGAGAACTACAAAAGGAGTGGAGCAGGTTCCAGTTGAAGTTAACGTCAGAGAACACCAAGTGACTCCTTAAGAATGCTTCCTACAGGTGAATCCCATATGCCTTGCTCCACATAGAAAATTGCACAATCGCTTTGAATTTTTTTTCTTTCTAGATGCATGTTTCAGATTTTGCATGAAATACACTACAGGTCTTTTATTTTTGGAATAGCGTGTTGTATCAACTGAAGCGATTTTTTGGGTGCTACTCATTGCTATGCTTGTGAATGCCAGGAATGCCTATTAATCAAGTGAGACCACAAGGCACTGCATTTTGGGAAAGTGTAGATGCATATTACATTTTTGAAATTGATTTTAGTTGGGAACCAATCCCTTTTACCACGTGGACTACATTTCACACATTGTTTAAGACATTTTTTGTGATAAGCTCTCTGAGCATTTATAGGGTTAAACTGCTCCTTGTAAGAGATTGTACTCTTTGATGACCCTCATTCTATTCCAATTTCACCACAAGTTCATAAATTGATACAAACTACATTGATTTGTCCTACTAGTAACATGACGCTGGCATACTACAGTACACTGTTTTAAACTACAATAATAAAATTAGTGTCGGTTAAAATATGCGAAACCTGATTGAGGCGTTAAACTAACTGCCATATAAACATCAGATGCACTGCACATAACAGCAACAAGCACTGCCCAAACCCCAAGCATTGGCATAGTGCTTTACATATAGAACCATCCCATACAAATCGGAGGAAACACAGTACCGTTACTCAGTATCCAACTTCCATGTGAAAATCCACGGCCAAAGAACACAGAATATTGTAAGGAGCACCTGAATTGCAAGCAAAATTCAAATTGGATATTGTAAAGACCATCTGAATTGCAAGCAAAATTTGAATTGGATAAGCAGTACGCATTTAGGATAAGCATTTAAATTATAAGCACCACTACTGCTACTAGATCTTACCCCAACTCGCAAAATCCTTGCCAATGTAAAATGCAAAGATCTCAATAAAAAACACAGTCAAGAACTTGTTTCTATCGTGGAGCCAGGTAACAATGATGCTAATCCAACGCCCTGGTTGAACTCAACAGGTTGAAATCGACTGACAACAGTCTCAGTCTCAGACGGTTGATAATCATACGACTTCGGAATTCGCCTTATGAAATCCAGAGGCCTGCATCATACATACAGACACACAACTGACATTAGCAATTCGGGAGTAGATCACTTGCGAAAGTGCCATTCATTATCCGGCCTCCACATCTCGGAGAATAACACTTCAGCAGATAGTTCTAAACAATATATAGAGGGCAATTGTGATCCAGAGGCTGCAAATCAAACTATCATAGAGACTAATTGTGTGAAGAGACATTACCAATACACATAAAATTCATATACTGCAATTTAATTTAGAGCAAATTCCAGATCATCATCGGCCCTAATAAAGAGATTTCCAAAGTCCATAAAACTCGAGCATTCGTCTGCTTCAACTTCCGGCAGAAACAGTAAATCCAATGCCACACTAAGCGTCAGTCTCCAATATTCCCGTCGAAGACATAAACCCTAAACCCTAATTGCAGAGACGAGGGAGGCAAAGCAGCATTGGGAATTTTCTACAAAGAATCCGCGCAACGACGAGGTGCAAATCGACTAAATCTCACAAAATGCCCGTAGTAGATGGAGAGATCCAAACAAGGATACTCACGATACTCGCCATTAAGCTTGTGCAACCTCAAAAAGAAAAAAAGGGAATGATTTCAGATGCCGCAATATGCGGGAAGAAACAGACCTGGCTTGAACTTATCTCAAGCTAGCTTTGCATAGTCCCTCATAGCGCGCACATCGGCACTGCATTGCACTGTACACGCTCGTTCACGGGGTGAAAGGCGAAAAACATTGAAAAAAAATTGATGGACAAGAGATTACATGGAAGGCAGATCAGTTTCGTAAGAGACATCGCAGAAGCCTTGACGTTGCTTGTGCTTGGGATTCACAGTACATAGCACGAACACTTTGTTCCGGCGCTTGACCACCTTGCAGTACTCGCACAAACGGCGAACCGCTGCCCGCACTTTCATGGTTCCACTCTTCCTCAACTTCGATTAGAGGATTAGGTTACAAGGAGGATGAAGCTCTTGTATATCGCTACAACAACGAGGTTGCTCACAATACAAAGAAATCGGATGACAATTAGGGTTTCGGAATTCTTGCTAGTACCTTTTCAATTTTGGCGAAAAATAAATAAATAAATATTTTGTGAAGGAATTTGTAATTTCAAGATATTATAATGATAAAGGCCAGAAATCTTAAAAATTGCCATCACCTATTGTTAAAATCCAACAAATTCAAGCTGTTTTAAACACACTTTTAATGAACCTCATCACAATTCGATGCATGGAAATAGATTTAACTTTATTTCTTTTACAATTGTTGAAATGAAAGGAAGCTTTACTTTATCTTTCTTATATTTTTTAAATATTGAAACTATACATACTAGTAGCTAAAGGTTAATTACAAAATCCCCACGAGAATGATTACACTAGGTATAAATAATTATGGGAAGAAGGTGTTAGTAATATAGTACACCAAAAGTAAATGATTATATAAAGAAGATACCAAATAGTATATGGTAGTATAGAGAGTACGGTATTTAGTAGCATAAGGTACTTGTACAATCATTGAGTATTTTATGAATTCATTATTTAGGATGAATGAAAATTGTTGGAATTCTTTTTTTTACTACCAAAGCTTGAAAAGTTAATAATATTTGGCAAAGGTTGCTAAAATTGAAAATATGTTATACTATTTTCTTATTTACAAGTGAAGGGAAGTTCCAACAGACCAAAGAACTCGACATTTCACTCAATGTTGAAGAGCCTGAAAGGTCTTTGCAACTATATAGTATATTATGAATTTTGTGAAATTTAATTCAAAAAACATTGATCAGATAATTTTCAATACAAAAAGTGAATTAATAATCATAATAGTACGTAATGTATCACAATTCATATATTAACCCACAATTGAAGAGTTAAAAGGCTAAATACAGGTTGTATAGAGGGACCCCAAAGGACCTTTCAAGGGTTAAACCCTAAACCTCGAGCCTGAACACCTCTCTAGAAAGAGCCCTGACCCCTTCGTCTTCTTCCTCTCTTGCCTTGTTCATCACTCGGCTTGCACTGCCCTTGCACCCCTCGCCCTCGCAGCCTCACCTTCTGCCCAGCATGGGGCACCAAGCGGTCTGGAACTCTCACTCAAAGGGCTATGGCCCCGGCTCCCGCACCTGGTACCGCTGCCTCTCCCACTTTTCCGAACTCTTTCACGGTTTCTCGGTTTCGCTTCCATGTCCGCCGTGTTCTAAATTTTGTGCTGCTTCCCGCGGTTTTAGAACTTCTATTTCTCGTGAGCAGTGCTTCTTTATTTTGTTGTGGAACAAGTACAACTTAGCAGCACCCTTTGTGGTATCTATTTGAGTATTTCAGGGTTTTGCGTCCGTTTCTGGGTTGTTAGGTTTTGTGCTGCCTTTGATGTCGGGATGGATAATTTAAAACTTTTTTCCTCTGGGATGTGGAATAAGTACGCCTTAGTGCTCTCTTTGCGGAAGTTGCTTGAACTTTCCCTTGTTTATCTTCTTTTCAGCAAGTACGTCGCCAAGGCATGGTTTTTCAGTCTTAGCTACTGCAAAGAGATGTATAATTGCTTCACGCCATCTCCAGAAGCGTGACTTTGAACCAACGAAGGTCCACGTCATGTTTGGGTTAGTTGCTGTAGTGACGGAGTATGTTAGTTGTCGGAGCCATACGGCAACCAATTTAGATTTGTTTGTAGGATTGCCGCTTTTATTTGTTGCGAGAATGATAGAGGGTGCCGTTACGATTGTACATTTCTCATGCGTCGATAATATGTTCTTGACATTAGTAACGTCTTTTATGATCAAAAAGGGTAATCATGAACGTATAAGACGTTTCTAATGTCGGCGCAACTCATCGCCTCAACTCTGATTCTCAAAGCATGTCATCTTCGACGAATCCTGTCATAGAGGCATAGATAAATGAAATTGAGAGAACGTGGATTTTCGACTGTCTTCGTTAGTTGTTCATCCAAAGTACTCTCACAACATTTTGCGTTGCCTGTCTCAATTTGTGCTTTTAACCCTTAAAAGGATGAGCCGGCCATCGTGGAAATCATTTGTTTGGATACCGGTTGAATTGTTGCCTTAAAAAATGAAAAACCAGTCATTGGAAGACAAATTGCTATAGAAGACCTTCCCTTATCACACAAAATTTGCACTTCTCTCCATGTGTAGGAGAGATTTCTTTGTCATTCATTGGCCAGAAATCGTCCTCCGCATACGCGTCGTTGTATGTGTTGGTTTACGTGTGCCTTTGTTTCCAATCTTTTTTCCCTTTCAACCTAACTTTTAAGCTTTTTCCTTAGATTCTACTATCAAATCTCTCAGCAACTTGAAATCAGGCTAAGGGATTAAAATGAGTCACATATGCATTTTCAGTAACCAAGTGAAACTAGTGCTCACTTTCCACGACTAGACAGTCTTTTTATTCGTTATGAAGCTTACGTTGTCACTGTTTGTATGCAGCCGGGTATGCGGAAACTCATGCGGAATGATCCGTAAGTACGGCATCAACACTTGCCGTCAGTGCTTCCGCATCTACTCCAAGGATATTGGCTTCGTGAAGGTACGGAATGGTTGAACAACCCTGAATTGATACTTAATTTCAATGACCTTATATGATTCCTATAATTCTTAATTGGATGCCAGTGATTTTTGTTCCTCGTGTTTTGGAGCCTAATTTTTTCTTGTGGTTTGTTGCAGTACCGCTAAATGGAAGTGAGCGTGAAGTGCGGAGCCGTTACATACGAACATGGCGTAGTCTACACAGAATAGTGAAATTAGGTTGCCCATCACGAATTTCTCGACATTGGACACTGTATAAATATTTTCTTCTACTATACAAGAATGCACTACTTTTGAATTAGGATTGGGACTCATGAACGTCCATGTGTAGAAATGGAAATATCTGTAGAAATATTTGTCCACTTGGATGGCTTGTAGAGCAATTTTCTTGGGATAAGGCAACCTAATTTCACTATTTTGTGTAGTGTTTTTTTATACTGTGTCATCTTGTACGAAGTGACTTTAAACTCCATTGGAGAGTTAAGTTTTATGAAATGACTTTCGCAGCTATGACTTCCTCAAGTTCAAAAGAGTTTGGGTTTCATAGTATTGTTCATTATGTACTTGTGTTATTTATTTTTCGGTCTTTCAGTTCTCATAGCTTCAAGATTGTTAGAATTCTCACCTTCCAGGTCTTATTCATTTTTGTTCGATATCAGTTGATCTAATTGCGAGTTTGCGACCTGTAGCCCAATCCATCTCCCGTGTTGAAAGTTTTCTTAACCCTTAAGACGAGCTCTTCGTTGTGGCAGTTAGGACGAGTTCTTCATCGTGGGAAAAATCGGGCTGTGAACAGTGTCTCAGCCTGCCAATGCCCTTGTCACACGTTTTAGAACAGTGACTGCCCCGTCAGTACTTCCCTGGCTACACTAACTGCCACTTCCAGTGCCCTTCTTCAGAGTCACTGGTGCGAGTTATTTTCTTGTTCTTCCTAATGTGACAGCTCCTTTGCTAATTTTCTGAACTTTGGTTCCCGAAATGTGCACATGATTTGCGAGACATGCTAGTAAGATATGTGTACGCAGATAACTTGCTAGTTGCTATAACTTGCTAGTTGCTTTACTTGAAAATGTGAGGTCACATGTGCAGCTCTGAATCTGTGCACATAATCTCCGTCCTGCAATTGACTTCCCTGCTACAACAAAGTCTATGGCAGCATGGTTCAGAAATGCTTGTTAACACACATTTTTCGAAGTTGAAGCCAACTGATGTACTACAGACGTATCCACTGTTGCCCAAAACATCAACAACTCCGCTTTCGAAGCTTGTAATTTGCACTGCAACGAACACAAGCTATTCTTTCGACATTTAAAGAATAGCACAAGGTAAAGCAACATGTTGCCACTGGGTATTGAACCTACAACCACACCATTTGGTTTGGGTACCTCACCAGACTATTAGTAACTTGGAAGTTTAGGGTCATTGTGGACCAAGGGTTTAAGATTTTGAATTCACTAATGCGTTCAATAGCAATTGTTCATACACGAGAAACAAATCCTTTAGCACACATTATGCTAACACATTTTATGTGAATGAGGTGAATAATTCAAAGTAGTAGGCCCATATTGTCTACTTTTGTAGATTACAAGTTATAAATTGCGGTAATGTAGAGAGAATATAGTGACAAACAAAACTAAATATAGATTTGAAATTTTTCTTTCAAACAATCATACTACAAACATCAATGGAAAAAGTCCAAAAATAGATGTACAAATTAAAAGTTGTCGTATGCAACATGTGATACAATACTATGGAAACTTGAAGAAAAAATTAGTTATAATTTGAAAGAAAATTAATTTCAAATTTAGCCATGTCTAAAACTTGGTTTTTTACTCCATAATGTAGAATTACTTTATATTTTGTCAAATTTTTTTGGGAACTCCCATAAAACTTTTTGTGCCTTGGCATATTAGTATACATCATTTGAAGGAAGTTAAAATTTAAAGAATTTAAAATATTCACAATTTGACAAACATGCAAATGATGTTGGTTCTTAGATATTTGATAACTTTTTTGAATTAAAAGCATGAACTTGATTTAGCAATAGTAGAGAGAGTGATGAATGTTATTTTTTAATGCTTTTGGATTTGAAATATTTGTTGAATAGAATAATGAATTCCATTTATATTTTGGAGTCATATAATGCATTTTTAGGCTTACATTTTTTGTACAAAGGCTAGAATTTATAATGCATATAATTGATTCATTTTTTAATCCCTCAAGGACAAGGATAGTTCTTATTTCCCAAATTGTAAAGATGTGTTTCTAAATGCAATTTAGAATAAGAATATATTGATGATCCTCAAACAATACTTGAAAAATATGATCTATAGATCAATCATTTTGATAAATTAGTACACAAACCAATATTTTTTCAATAAAATTTGTAGTCAAAAATTAAAAATTCCTTCTAAAATTGATTGTTGATGGAAGCTTTGTGATTTTCACAAGAATTTTTTTCTTTAAGCTTGAAATATCAAATTCTAATTATAGTGGCTTTTGAAATGATAATTACAAGTTTATTATTTTTCTTTTCATTCTAGCAGTTTTCAAAAAATAATTTTTTGAACTCAAGAAGTTATTTTTGATGCCAAACCTACCAATATCCTTTGAATTATAAAATATTTGCAAATCAAAGTCTTCAAAATCTATACTATACAAATGTTAAAAAACTAACACAAGAATCTTTAAAAGAATCAATGGATGAAAAAATAAATTTTTGCATGCTCAAAATTTGTTTGCATTATTTGAAATTTGAACATTTGATCTGTAAGGGGTTAATCACTTGTGAAATTTGTCTAATGTTGATGCATTTCTAGTCATTTCTCACATTTTTAACTTACAACAACAAATTGGCAATTGCTTGTCATTGGTGATTGGGATATTAATTAATATTAAAATCATCCTCCAAAGTTGTCTATAATGCATCCAATTTTATTTTATTTTATTCCTTACCTCTAAAAGTCCCAAAGCTTTTTTTTCATCAAATTCCATTTAAAACTTCCTTTTCTATTGCAAAGTGCAAAATACTTTAGAAATTGTTTTTTTGCATATCTAATTGTAGGATCTTGTACTAGATTAATATAAGAATGTGGATCTTGTACTAGATTAATATTAGAAACTTTGACTTTGTGGATTGCAAAACATTTGCATTTGAAGTGAAGAAAATCGTTTTCTTGTATGCTATTTGTTCACATTTTAATGCTTTGAATCTTCTTAGCTTAATTTTTTGCATTGCACATGTTGAATTAAAAAAATTTATATTGAAGAATTGATTTAAAAGTCTAAGAGAAGGATTTCAAAGAAAACACACGTGATTTCTCTTCTTTAAAATGTTGTTAAGGAAAAGTAGGTCTAAGATTGAACAAAAATTAAAATTGTTAATAGCTCTATGATGGAATTGAAACACAATAATTCCAAGAGTGAGATTGTTCTATCAAGAAAATTTGACCTTGTCAAATTATTATTTTTTAATTAAGAAAACTGCATTAAAAAATTAATCATATATATTGTTTTTCCAAGATAATGTTTAGATTGCCCCCAAATAAAATTTGTCCATTACTTTAACACCACTAGCCCAAATAGAATAATTCCAATCTTTTAATATAGACAAAAACACTTTCTATGAGAAATAAAAAATTTTAAAATTATTTTGACTTTTTGTGATTTTTTTGTGCTACCTGAGGATCGGTATTTTAGGCATTAAGTGACATAATTTTTGCATAGGGATGTTGACTAAAATAAAGATTATACAGGTAGAACCTTTCTTAGTGTAGGGTACTAAGACTATACACTAAGAGAGATTCATGCCCATGCAATAGGTTTGCCTACAAATCCTCTTATTGCATATTATGTAATAAAAGAGGATGTACTAAGAGAGGTTCTATTTGTAGAAATTTGATGAATTTTTCTATCATTGAATTTTTTTTTCAAAAAATCATGATGAAAATTGAAACTGTAGAAGCCCAATCCAAATCCATTTTGTCCTTTCATTAAATAATAGGAATTACAATAGGACTTTAGGGATTAAAGACTAGGATAGTCATAAATTTCCAATTTCCAATTTCCAAATGATGTGTAATAAAATATAATATAGAATAATAGTTGATTAATGTTTTTAAAACAAAAGTTGTAAATTATGATCTATACAGTTAAAAATGTTGTTAAGCTTATTGAATTGTTTTAAAAGTATTGGCATAAAAATCCTACCTTATTATATGTGATTTATTTAAAAGAATCCAAATTTACTATTTTAAAAAATAAAAATAAAAGATAAAGAACTCTACCATTATTAAAAATCATTTTTACCTATCACGTTATACTACTAAAAACAAGATGTAAGACAATTCATTTTTTTTATAAACTTAGGACAACAATACAAATATATTTTTTGGAAAAAAAATTGGTCCTATTAATCCCTAAAGTCCCAAGGCCATTTTTGTGTCAAAATCACTCTAAACTACCACTTCTACTATGTTCACCTACAAAATAAATTTTTAAATTTAAAAAAAATCTAACCATAGGATCTTGCTCTAAACTTGTCTTAAATCATGTGATAATTTTTTTGTTATTTTTGACCATACATATTGAAAGATATTAGCATTCAAAGTGAAAGAAATTCATTTCTTTCAAGAAGTTGCTATGATTGCCTACAAAAGAAGCTCCATAACTTTCACATGTCTAATCCAAATGAAATGAATCAAAGCTTCCCATTTATAAAAAAATATAATCTACAAGAAAAAAAATATTTAAATTTTTATTTAAATTTTTTGTGGATTTTTTTTGCTGCTTGGTCTCTCCCACTTTTGCTCTTGAGCACCGATTGAAATAAAAATTATATTCCCAGAAAGTTCATAAATTTTTCTATCTTATGGGAAAGTTTAAAAAAAAATTCAATAAAAATTGAGATCATAGGAGTGTGTATGAAATCCATTTTGTCCCCTGTAGGAACAATGGGACTTTAGGGGTTAAACCTTAAAGTACCACCCCCTTATTGCATAGTCAAATACCATTTTTCAGCAAAATAATTCATTTTTTAATTTTCAATCCTATATTTTTTTCTACAAGACCATTGCTTTTCTACCAAAAGTAATAAAATTATAATACTTTTGTACAGAAAATTTTCAAAATAAAAATTTAGAACATGAAATCAAAATAAATTGATAAATATTATAGAAACAATCTTGTTAATTTGAAGTTTCATCACAATGCACAAGTAGTCATAATAATTGTGATAATTTTTTGTAATATAAAAAAATGATAATTTTAAAAAAAAGTCCATAACTATAATTTTATTTTTTCTTCAAATTTTGATATTTTTTTATTTTGGTAGAAAAATCAAATCATTGAAATTTTTTAAGTATAATGTGGAACAAGAAATAAAATTATCCAATTGAAAAATTATAATAAAAATCTAATATTTTGACCATATATGAAGGTTAAAATGAAAAAATTATAATTAAAAATTAGAAATTATTTCCAAAAATAAAAATAAAAATACTAACACATAATATTGTAGAATTTTTAGTTTAATATAATATTGAACTTGGAATCACAATAACTTATTGTATATTTAGACATTTTCAAATTATCAAAATGGAATAGAAATAAACCTTGTGAATCTTCATTTTTTTTATTAAATCAATTACTCAAGATGGATAGTTCCAAAGTTACAATCATGTTTGGTGAAGGTATATGACAAATTTGGATTTGGAGGTGTAATCATTTCATTACATTTCTTGCGTGTCACATGTGCATCTTGGATGCATTAACTTAATTCAATAAGACAAAGCAACCTCTTTGTTTTGATTTTATAATGAGTGAAAATAAATTTCATTTTACTCCCTTCTTAAATCCTTCCTTGCTCATGCTATGCTATTAAGACATTCTTGGTATAATATGATAATTCAAAGTCATAGAAAACTCAATTTTTAATGTAATGAGCTTTAGGTTCATCAAGGCTAAAGCAAACTTGTCTCAAACATTAGGAAAATTCAGGCCTCAAAGAGGCTACAAGGTTTGCACCCCCATGGTGCAATTACAGAAAAAAATGAAAAAATAAAACATAAAAAATATTTTTTATTTTTTGAATTTGATGTGGCACTTTTGATATCATGTCAGCACCATGTCAGATTGTTTTTGTTTTTTTTTTTAATTTTAAAAAATTTAAAAAATTTTAATTTAAATTTTTTCTGTACTTGCACTATTGGGGTGCTAAAAACTAGAAATTAGTGGCCTTTTTAGGCCTAAAACTTTTCTTAATGACAATTTGTTGACTTCCTTTATGCATTGCCATGGCTGACTTCAAAAGAGTTGAGTTGTAAACCAATGATGAGGCATTTGCATAAGATGAAATTTGTGTCTTTCTCCTTTTTATTCCAACTACTTTTTATCCTTCATAGGAAGTATCAATTTCTCCTAGTTCTTTTGCATCTTTCAAAGATAAATGTGAAAAGTCTATTGAAAGATTTGATAATTCAAATCCACATACGATTTAGATGTCATGTCTTGAATGTATTCTATTGGCAAGTCCAAAGTAGCCATAATGAATAGTGCAAGAAAAATGATGTTTGGAATGTTGTAATCTTGATCAAGTAATAATGAAGTATGCATAAACTATTAATTTTTTATTCTCACTTGGTCTACAATGGCCCATGAATAGATTCTTATTTATAGGTTGAAGGAGTCTTCATGGCCAAAGTTGCGTAGTGAATGTAAAAGTTTAAAAATGTAAGAGGTGCAAATATAAAATTGATAGACTAAAAAGGTATTTTATGTGGTCTCTAATTTCTATCCATTGTATAGATTTTATAGGGCTATTACACCTTTTCCAAACTGCAGACTTTTATGAAGAATGAGTAGTTGAAGAGTAAAAAGAGGAACCAATAGGGAGTTGTTTTGCATGAAGGTGTAACTCCCCTTTTGTGTTAACATGTGGAGGAGAGAAGTATAAACTTGTAGAGGAGGATTGATGTTGCACTTTTCAAGCACTTCTCCCCATATAGAGGGAAAGCCTATTGTTGATCCTAAGGGAAAATCTAATGTTGATCCTACTTCTAAAAGTGTAAGTTGATGAGAATGAGGCATTGTAGCAATAGGAGTGAGGTACTCTAGAGACTAGGTAAACATCGCACGGAGAATGTGAAGTTGAGGTCTCTAGAGACTAGGTGAGCATTGCACATAGAATGTAATGTGGAATGTGAAGTTGAGGTATTTTAGAGACTACAGTAGAATGTAATGTGGAATGTGAAGTTGAGGTATTTTAGAGACTACAGTAAGTCTCTCGTTGCATGCAGAATAGAGACTAGGTGAACATTGCACACAGAATGTGAAGTTGTGAAGAATAGAGACTAGGTGAACATTGCACATAGAATGTGAAGTTGTGAAGTTGTAACGATTGGGCAAACACATGCGGAATGTGAAGTGCAAGGATGACGCGGAATATGAAGTTGTAGCATGCAAAGGTGCCTATTCTTCACCTCCTGAGGAGAAGAATGACCATTCTCAATCTTCAAAGAATGGGACCTCTACAAGCCAAGGAGTGGCAACATTCTCAATCTTCAAAGAATGGGACCTCTAGAAGCCAAGGAGTGGCAACAACGTCCCCATTTTCTAGAGATTTTCTAGAGATTGAGAATGGAGTGAAGTAGTGTGACTACCTCTAATATCTACAAACGTGGTAAATGATAGGATCAGAAGTATGGAAAGGCCCCATTTTTTGCAAAAACTTGCTTGGACTTTCACCGTGAAACCCAGATTTTCCATTTGGACTTTGGTTGTCTATTTTGTGTTCACTTGATGACCATAGTTCAAGTCCATCTGATCATAACGCCTGCACAAGGGTCACCGTCGTCCACTGATTTCGGAGCAGATGGGAGAAGAAAAGAAAAGAGGAATCAAAATCGTTGTTGTTTTTTTATTGAAAAAAAAATCAATGTCTATGGAAATGGCGTTTCCCTCTACCTCTAGCTTGCGTGTCTCGTATTCTAATCCCGGCAGTTGCAATTCCAATCAAAGCAAGGCCGTAAAATGCCCTGTATGGAGACAGGGCTAGTCCAGCACAGTAGCAATACACTCCTGCGAGCAGATAAATGAAGCTGAGTCCGGCATCCGGGACGGGAGGGCCATACAGGCGCGGGACTCGGATTAAAGAAATATTGACATCCACACTCGTGTAGAAGAGTCCATGCAGGATGACTCCCAGGGTCAGGCTGGAATCGAGAAGAGCAGGTGTTGTCCACTTCATTCTTAATCTCTGCAGGTCCAGAAATCAAAACTAATCAATCAATGAAGCAACAAGAAAATCGTTGGGCAGTTTAGCACAAACAGATACCTGGTATACAAGAGTGAGGGTGTTTTAGAGTCACAACTCAATCCTCCACTCACTCTTGTTAAGAAAGCCATAGCTCTTCAAGTTTCGACAGTTTTTGATCTAGTTTAAAGGAGAGGGTGTCATTGCTACTCAACTTGTTTGGTGACCTTAAAACAGAAAACATTCCTCCAAAATCAATCATAACCATCAAATCTTGAAGATCTATGGCTCTTTCAGTGTATGGAGACGATGGTGTTACGACTGGAGTGAGGGGCAGAAGACAGGGTCTAAATTGGAAGCAACTTATAGAGTTTCTTTCACAAACAAGGATGAGCCTAAAGTCATTATAGACGCATCACAAAAGCCATGGCTTCAAGCAAACTCGGGCAAACAGAGTTGACCAAAAGGAAACAAGTGATGAGACGGTTGGGAGTGCTCACCTGTATCCAAGCAACTAAGGACGGAACGAGCATTATCATGACAATGAGATGGAGCATGAGCAGGCCTTGTTGATGGTTCAAAACCTCGGAATGGGATTCTCCATCACTGAATGCTAAAGATTTCGAGTCGCTTGGAAGAAGCGGTCGATCTTCCTTTCTGATACTTGAGGTTGGACGCAATTGCTGCCTCGTACTGTTGAGTACCATAACACTCGAGTCAGCCATACAATAATAACTTTCACAAAGCTACAGACTTGTGTTCTACAACTAAAGACACGGTCCTAGAAGAACAAAATGCGTAAGCGAGCAGTGGGAATTAAAAATACCTAACAAGAGCCGAGAAACATCTCCAGGCATGCACTAATAACAACACCACAAGACCCAGGCTGGAATGTCCAAAGAGCACCGTAATGGCGATACCGACGCCTAGAGACGTCATTGGCCAAGCTCTCAGCTTCCTGACTATCTGCAATGGTGCCGGAACAAGTAGGTCAAACACCCTCACTTCTTTAATGTTACTCCTTTATCTCATCAATCCTTAGGGAATGCACATACCCAGTTCAAACCTCACTCACTCTGTATTCTCATTGTCACTCTGTTACGCAGTCACAAGAAGTTCCATACAAATGTGATAACGAGTTTCACACAAGCGCGCCTTTCTACGTCCTGTGACCCCAAGTATTTCTTTAATGGCATTTTCATATGCAATACTAATTTTACAGGGCTCCATATTATTTTGGGTACGACATTAAAGAGGATTCTGTATATTTGACATTTCCATAAACAACTAACATGTGAACTTTCCCAAGCTTCAGAGGCAGTCAAGCTTCAGGGTGGAAGCGGACCGGTATGTTTAAGAGTCTTGTGCCGCACGACTTTAGTACTCGTTTAGTCCAGTGTTCTTGTCGAGGTGGCCACCTGCACAACAATCAAAATACGTTACTACGGTTGTGGAAGCAAATCATAAGAAATATATAAGATACCTTTCTTGCGAACTAGAACAAGTTTTTGCCACAAATGGAGACGTATGATTTTCATGTGTCTTTCCATGTAATACTCAATACATACCTCAGGATAATCCTCACATATTGAAACTTGAAAAAAACATATTCGACAGTCTTAAAATGGCATATTCCTAAAACCACGACACAACTATTTATACTCGGCATAAGAACTTCATTTATTTGGAATAATGGGCAACAAAACGTTGCTATTGCTTTTAACACATGCCTTATTGTTATTGGACACCATAACTTTACATTTTCGAATTTTTGCTTAGTCTCTACCCCTTGAAATGGAGAGAATAAATTGGGAGGGTCAATTCCCTTCAACATTCCGCACCTGGAAAAGTACCACGCTTGGAGAGAGTACGCAAGACTGAACACTGCACTGCACAGATATACCAGGAGAGCCACTGCCCCATTTGCAAATAGATAACAAGCGAGTGAGACTCCCAAGAAACTGCTCATTGACGGCTGCCTTTCTGTTCCGAGCACAGCAATGGAGAAATATACCAGTACCGGCAACACCATCACAGCAAAAAATGGGACAGGAAGTCCAAAGTTAGCCTCCATACAGGATATGAAGGATGGGACAGTGTTGTCCACTTCCCATGCTCGTGCTTGCCTCATTAGTGCAAACAAGACCACTGCAACAGAAAGCCCAGCTATCTGCACGAAAAAAGAACACACATGTTCTTATCTAATATGTCATTTCCTTGCTACCAACAGTTCCCAGACATTTCAAAAGCTAGTTATAAACTAGTACCTGATTATCAATAGGGATTTAAAGAAAGGGTTGCCATGGAACTGAACAACGATGAGCAATGCTTGTGTATTCCGAATAATGTACCTGTAATCCGTGAACAAGAAGAAAGCGGCTGGCTGAAGTAAACAGTGACACACTCACACCGATATCATAAACACAATGTGGGTCTGCCTGAAAAGCGCACAGTTGAGATCAGTTATATGTATGTATCTCCAGGATTTCTAGATGTCTCAAAAGAAAAACAAGGAACATAGCACGTCATTAAAATCTGCCAAATACCACTGGATATAGTAAGCAACAGTCTAGAGGATGGGCGTACCAAGAGAAGAATTGTGGTGTGCTCGGATCCATATTCGGAGCCCCATGTGGCAGGAGAGGAATCAACCGCAATGACTTGGGATGTAAGATTAGGGTAGACCTCCAAACCGAATGGGGGATCCCAAACCACAGCAACAGGTGGAAAACAGCGCGCTTTACAGAGTTCTGGTTTTGGAATAAAACTGTCAGCATTGATCCTAGGAAGCATCCAGAAGTGCAACCAGGACAAAAGGAAGGAAATGAATAGAAAAATAGGAAAATGATTATGTGGTGGTTATTGTTATAAGTGACAGCTTACTTAAGATATCCTCAGGCTCTGGATGCTCTTTTGCGAGTCCTTCAGGCTTCACTCCACAGCTCACCGTCTGCACGTCGAGGATGATTGGCAGAGTACTCAAGGAGACTGCAATAGGAACTTGCCATACCATTGGATGGTATTCCCACAGCCATATCCCCTGCAAGAATTAAAAAAAAGATAGACCCCACCCAAATGGAAGTCAATCTAAGTATGAGTGATATATTTCGAATTTACCACTATAAAAAAATCGTGATCTAGTGTCCAGTCAAAGTGGAAAATACGCTTACTCATTTCTAAATGAATCAGGACAAACGACAACGGGAAAGTACAATGACTCCAGCTTAAGGTGTGGCAGAGAAGAACAGACCTGTCGTTTGAAAAACGAGGATAATAGCCACGACGTAGATAGAGGAGTCTTCCCTTGATTGGGATTGTAAAAATGAGCCACTGCCATGGTCACGGGAGGAGGGGCGCTTCCAACGAGAGCCTGCAAGTGATAAATCAACACCAGCTTGAGTTCTCACAACCTGTCAATTAAGGACGCGTTTGAGGGAGCTGATCTCAGACTGCAAGTAATAGAGGAACAGGACCAAGATATACCGGCAAAGGAGCAACCGAGATTGTCAAGTATCGGAATCCCTTCAGATCGCTGGGGCTCAAGTGCAGCAAACCCGTAGGTGAGACCTGCTCTGGCGTTCCTCCTGGTTCCGTCTGCATATCCATTGCAAGCATTCAGCATTCCCTAAATCGTAAACTCTAAACACATAGCTAAATATTGAACGGAAGAAAAGACAGACCTGAGGCGGAGTAGGACCAGATGGAAGCTGAGCCATCTTCGTTGTCACCTCTACTACACGCTCAGAGGCTGGTACCTCACCAGACCGGCTCTCCTCAGGCCAGAGGTGCACCCGCAACCCTACACATGGGGCCAAGTTTGTTACGAGAACAAACCATCCATGATTATCCTTGCGTGCCTGTCCGAGAAGATTTCCAAATCAGCAACTCAAAGTCCCCATTTCGATATCATAGTAGAAAGATTAAAAGAAGGAAAAATGCAGAAAAGGATTCTTCTGGTCAAAGCTTCACTAAGTAATAAAAGGCATAAAGACGAAAGAAGGCTATAAAATCTCAAAACTACGGATTAAGAAGCGATGGGAACGCAGTAGTGAATGCACACCAGTTTTTCAATGTCCAGCCATCGTCGTTTACCATCCATGGTTAATACATTCATGATCGGTGACTGAACATGGATGTCGTCGGCCACGTCAATCTCCCAGTGGGTGCTGAGTGGGCACGCAAATGGACTCACATTCGCAGCTTCGATTACTAGTCTATCTGAAACTTGACCTCGGGTCTCAAACTTTTCTGAATGCTTCTTGTTATAAGGTAGTAGATTCAATGCTTGAGGAAGTGCACTGCGAAAGTTGGACACGAAAACTCCTAGCTTCGTGTGTGGATTTGCGTACTGTTGGCCGGTGCTCTTGTCTATCAATTGAAGCAATGTATGACCCACCTGGGCGTCCAAAAACAAAACAAATCAAGATGGGCGAGATGTTTGAGCCCCTACTATTTGAGCTTGTGCTGATTACACCAACAGGTGGAGAACGCAATTTGAAATACCTGAACCATCACTTGGTTGCACCAGAGAATGCTCTGGTGTTCCATAGACATCCAGATGCTCAACATTCCCGCTGTGTCGACTGTCAGCCCATTTGTCGGAGGCACTATCCCATCCAGCGATGACATTCGAGACCGAACCTGAAGAGCACCATAAGAAAGATTCAGTATCCAAAAAGCTCCTAGTCCCAAACCAACAACGGACTGTGGGGAACAGTGCAGTACCTGATAATCACGTGCCCCTCCGGTTATAGAAACCACCACAACTTTTGACAGTGGAGGCTCTTCACCCTTGACAGATTCATACCCACGAATCCAAGCATCGTTCACACGAGAGAAAAAATTTCCAAATGATGGTTGCACGGCTAGTGGTGGCGATCTGACAGCAGCAGCATCAGAGAGAGCAGTAAGAAAAAATGCATAATCCAGTTTGTACAAAGAAGAACCTCCCCCACTATTTTGAGTGTAGGGTTCTATGGACATGATAGAATCAGTTCCATTAATTTAAACGTGCACAAAGAGACTGACCTGTGGGGGCTAGAAAGGGTAAGCACAGTCTCCACTGCACCTTTTCTTAAACCAGGATGGACAACAGTAGCTCGAGCTACAAACCCTCCCATGGAGTGTCCCACCAAAATGACACTAGTGGGCAGAACCTCGCCTTTACTTTCATTACGCTGTGCCCGCAATGAATTTCTATACCTATCTAAGATCTGCCAGCCAGCAACAACAACCAATCTTTCAAACCCTGGCAAAGCAAAGCTCACCCTATCAACAAAAAATTCATACCTACCACGCTCACGCAAACCAAGTAGCACTAATTAGCTAACTGAAATTAGTAATTACATGCCAAAGCTGCCCAAGTTGTGTCAGTTTGCGAATTGGTGGTCACTCCTACTAACTAACTTGGAATGATTTTACACTTATCTCCCCAATTTAGGACAGTAAACTAATTGTGCCAAAACAATGGTTTGAAGTGCTGATTCCACCAGCAATAACCACGTATCAACAGTAACCTAGCTTGACAGCCTGACTCTCTATTAGTTACCTTCATAGATACCTTCTAAATAGCGAAAGAACCTTGACACCCCAGTGAGCTAATTGGCGCAACTACTTGCTTGGTACGGGTAAATACGATTAGTTTGCAATGAGCAAGGTTCAAGTGTGGAGGTGGGTGGTCAAAAGTTAAAAGTTTTCATTGGCAACGAACTAATAATTTCGATTAAGAAATATGGCTTTTATTTTGAACTAAGATACAAAGAATGGCACGTTTACCCTGTGCACTGCTCCAACCACATAGTTGGCGTGTTGCTCCAGAATCCAGCCATCCATTGCCGAATGCTCACCCTCCAAATCCACCGTGAACCAGTCCAAATGGTTAGGATACTTCCCTTCCAATTTGGCACCTGCTAGAAATTCCCCAACGTCGAACCCACCGGGACCAGCTTCAAGCGGCGTAAGCGACGACAGCTGGTAGTAATATCCTTCAATGGGTCCTCCATTGTACGCTCGGTCCGATTCTGCTGCCACTGATCGCACCTAGTAGGCCAACAAATTTAATCGGAATCATCAACACTTAATCCTCAAGCGCACAAACCTCACAGAGAGCCCGAAATCCCGCCTAAGCCTGAATTTAAAAGCCTAAACCCCAACTAGTTTCGAATTCAAAAAAAATTAACCCCGCCTGATATCGGCTCTCCAAACCGTACCAGGAATCTGTCTGTACTGTACAGCGTGCAAAATTCAACGCAGAATATCGAGTGCTCACTTTGTGCAGCTGAAAATCCTCGACGCTTAAATTTTCAGCACATATCATCCAGCTCAGGAATTCACGTTTTAACCCTAAATTCATATGCAGAGTTGCAAATCGATACAACTGAATTCAGTGCTTTCTTGTCAAACAAAATTGCTTACTTGCTTGTAAGAGCCACCATTGCCTGGGATGAAGAGAACCGGCACACCCGAGAGCTGCAGAAGCTCCTGCTCATGGTCGCTCCGTTTCCAACTCTCCCGATACAGGTACAAGGCATACTTGCTCTCTTTAGTCCCAGCAGGAGCAGGAACAGGGATATAACTCGGGTACATGTAGGTCATAACGCAGCCATAGATTAAAGGTTTGTGAAGCCCTAACAGGCCTGTCACTGCAATAGCCGCGGCAAACACCAAACACAGAAACACGCGCCAATTGCGCCCCATCCCTGCCACACCGTCTCTCTCGCTCAATATTCTCGCTTGAATTCTGCTTGTGGAATCCAAACCTCAGAACCACACCTCTGAGCCGGCATCATCCAGCTCTATTATTCAATCCCCTCTACGATTCCTCAAAACCCTCAAAACGTCTCCAAATCTACCGAAATCTGCCGAAATTTCAAATACTCTTGTGGTAGCACCCTAAAACCCAGGAAGCGCAACTGTATATATGTGATTCAAAACCGAATCGATTCAAAACCTCGAAATGAAACGAAACGAAACGAAATGGAATCAATGGAATCTTCTGTAACCCAACTTTTTGAATTAACGCCATAAAAGCGAAAGAATGCCGGGATAGCGATGGAGTAGTGACGAATCCCAAAAGTTACGAGCCCATCGCCATCGCTACGGATGCAACGTCCTTCACTGAAACATCATTTTTTTTTTCCGCCTAGCCCATCATCGTCAGATCGCCAGAAAAGCTTCATCTTCTGCTACTAAGGTTGACGTTTCTGATTCTGATGGTGGATTCATGTGAGTTCATCCGGCGGAGGGGTTGCCTGCTGACGGGGAACTCGGCAAGAGCCCCAGCCCAAAGCGCGGACTTGATGAGTGGGGACAGCTTCAATTGAGAGTGAAGCTTGAGGAGAACAGGGTCCAGGTGGACCGGCTTCGGACAGCTGGACCCGGCGGAACGCCGGGCGGGGAATTCAAACTTGGACCATCCTATCCAAGAGAGCCTGCTTAGCAGGTCTTCATTCCCTTCAAGGCAGTACGAAGAGGGCTCGTGGGATACTCTTCTAGATGGCCAAAAATTGGAGCTCGGGAACTAATTATGTAGCATAGAAAAATAGATGTAAGAATTTGAAAGTTTTGAATTTCAAATCCAAAATCCGTACTTTGAACTAAATGTTCAAAAATTAGAGTTAATTGTGAAGTGAACCCCAATTTGTATTAGGGGGTCAACTAAATTTTTAAAAACTAGAGTTAATTGTAAAGTGAACCCCAATTTGTATTAGGGTGTCAAAGGAAGGTTTATCTAAGAATAGTACAGTAGAAGCATTCCTTCAAATTTCATCAAACCTTAATTTTGATGCTTCAAGGAGTTTCATCCTATGTTTTTCTCAAACCCCAACTCATGGTCCTCATTGTACACATATACTGATTAACTCTATTAGAGTTAATTGTCTTGTAAAGTTTGTCTTGTATTTATAAATGGGTGTCAGAGGAAGACTTAATTAAGAATAGTATAGAAGAAACACAACATCAAACTCCATTAGAAGTAGTCTCCATTACTCACTTAGAGGTCCAATTTTGAATGAGTGTGGGATTCCATTGTAAGAAACGTTCAACATGTACCTCCAACCAAACCTCTAGGCTTTAATCTATGCACTTTGGAATTACAGAGTTGGAGGGCCCTTCCCAAAACAAGAAAGAGCAAGTTCGACCGCATTACAAGGAGCTAAAGCAGCCGGTAATTGTAAAGACATGGTAAATTGTCCAATCAACAGGTGGATCCAAGCTGGCACTAATGGCACTTGTTGGACCCTCTTGGCCTAAGAACCTGGATAGATGGGGCCCTTCCAGTGCATGGACATCTATGAGGGTAATGGAGACTAGCTCTTAGACCTCAGATTGGGTATTGCAAAGAGTTTCATCCCATGTTTTTCCCAAACTCTAGCTCGAAGGCAAGGGAGGATTGACCCTCTTGTTGCCCCATTCAAAGGTAAATGTAAAAATTGCCACCTATTTTGTGCCGCATCAATTTTGCATTTCTTCACATGTCTCAACTAATTTAGGGCCTCTGATTGCAAATGTGAATTCAAAATTTTCAAATTTTGTGATCGAAGGCAAATAATAAATTTCAGTGTTTTCTCCAGGGCTAAAACACGGGGCAATAAGGGGGTCAATCCTCCCTGGCTCGAGGTCCCGCACTTTAGGATTCACTCTATTGTCTCTAGGTGTATCAAAAAACGCTGCTGTGCAGCATCAATCGCCACGGGCCGGGTCTGTAGGGGTATCGGTGAAGGGTATCAGATCTGGGTATCCTCTCAGGGTATCGAACGAACGGGAGCAAACCTTATCCCGCTCTCGTCATGCTCTCTCTCTCGAGCATTGCGTTCAGTCCACAATCCTACATCGGCGTCGTCGACGTACCAATTTGCTTTGAATTCTCAACCAAATTGGAAATTCTTCCGGCGCTGCTGCTGCTTCGGGCTGGTCTAGCCATGGCAGTACTGGGGGCGAGGCCCTTTCTCGCACCAGCCGCCGCCGCGTCTTCTTGTAGTAGCGCCGTGTGGGAGGACAGTAGTTCGCTTTCAACGAGCATTTCTTTCTGCGGATGCTTGAGCAGCAGCGCGGGGGATGTCAGCAAGAGGTTGAATCCCGGGGGATTGCTTGTCGGCACTGGGGGTGGTAGTAGAGGTAGGCTTGTGGTAGTTGGTAGGGCAGGGGGCTCACGTCCTGCTGCGGGAGCGAGACGGCCGCGACCGCAGCCGTCCAGGCGGTCCGGGGGAAAGGAGGATCCACAGGGCGATGGAACGCTGCTTAATGGCGACATTCGGTAGGTTCTTGGAGTAATTCATTGTACTGGCGTAATTCTTGCTCTTTCTTTTGTACGCATTTGTTTTTGGAACTAAATGAAATGAAATCCAGAAAGTCTCTTTTTTTATGAAGCTCGGTTGAGAGCTCACGATTAGGTTGGATTGTAATGCAGAGTGCCTACTGTTAGGCTGCTCGACGAGGAACAGAACATGGTACGTGGAATTTTCTAAGTTATACATCAATTTCTCAAGGCTTTTTATTAAGAGTTGATGGCGATTTAGATTGTTGTTGACTGAAAATCAGTGCGAGCGTTCTGTGAATTTGTTCACCGTAGTGTGAGTTTTTTGAAGTTAATTCACCAAATCGTTTATTTCAAGTATTGCGACAGGCACTAAATATTTTAAATCCCCTTTTTCTACGAGAATCTAATGTGTTCTAAAAAAATGAAATGACTAATGGGAGGAATAGAGAGTGTCTTCTTCTCCTAGTTGTCATTAAAAATAAAACAGTATTGCATTCTAGCAGAGGATGCAATATAAACAATTAGCGCACCTCGTTGTAAATGAAATAAACGTATGTCGAGGTGTGACAGTGTTAGGTACGAACCAAGCCTTGAACTGAATGTCAGGAGCGCATTTCCCGGTGGTGAATATGCACATCCTAATCGGAATTGAAGACATTGGATAGTTTGCTGTGGTTTTTTATGCGTCCTCTACCTGCTGCTAAGCAGTGACGGTGTCTAAGACGAGTATGTAGTTTAGACAGTGAGCACTGGACAATCCTTTAGTGAACGTGAACGATTCATTTTGAAGTTACTGGAAGTTGCTGAATTAGTATTTTTCAGTCTCTGATCATTTATATTCCATTTTGCACATGTTATTGGTTGATTGAAAGAATGAACTCGCCTGTATTCCTCACTACAGGTTGGAGTTGTTCCCACGCTAGAAGCACAGCAACGAGCAAGGGTAGCTGATCTTGATCTTGTAAGTTTTTTTTCTCTCTCTGTTGATGAGACGTTCTCTTCTGCTGCTGCTGTGCAAATATGGAGTTGATTTAGAAAATATGAAACGCATGTTTCCGGCACAAGAATGTATGAATTTATTTCTTTGAGAATGTAATTATCCTGGTTCCCAACTAAATGTTCATAGTCACAGGCTTTTAATATTCCATTACATGTTCAGAGACTGCCTTCCACTATTAAAATGGATCAAGTAGCAAGAACCCTAAGACATCATCTGTTAACGGAAGTCAAGAATAACATTCGATGTCGAAATTAAGAGATTTGTTTTTTCCTCATTAAAGGTGCTAATTTGAAAGACGGATAATGCAAGGGGCAGTCCAGCGCAATATCTTCTCGAGTATTTGTGAAGATAACTGTAAAGTATGACTTTAGACTCGCCTAGACGCGTTTCAGAACATATTACACGTGCTTTAGACCGGTGTAAGGTGGAGCTGATCGTGGTTGCTCTCTATTGCAGGTGATGATCTCTCCAGACGCAGATCCACCTGTTTGCAGAATTATGGATTACAGGTGAATTTCAAGTTCATTATGGATGGAAGCAAGCTTCGCGCTTGTTTTATTGGTTCTGTTTCGATTACTTTCTCGTTCAAATGCTGAAGTAGATATTGTTGAATTGTTGCAGTAAGTACAGATATGAAATTCAGAAGAAGAAAAGAGAAGCTCAGAAGAAAGCTACAGGTGATTTATTCTGCCTGCCTCACTAGTCATTTACCAAAGGATTGACAGTTGTTCATTAACCCTTAAAGGACCAAGAGGCTCCCAGAGGGCTCCATTGTAGTGTATTTTAAATGCCTGTGTCCTTTAAAGGTTAGTTGTTCTCTTCATTAATTTCTATTTTCTTCTCACTTTTTGTGTCTCAGTCGTCTCTAGCTTTTTTTGTTGGAAACGATCCTTCCCAGTCCCACTTGGGACAGGGAATCTTCCGACTGGATTCATGCTTTGGAACAACAGACTGATAGCTTGTCCAGAAGAGTTCGAGTTGTTTTGTGGTATCCACTATTTGTCTTTCTATCGTGAACCGCTTTCAGATAAACTTACCTCTACTCGATGTCATCTACATCACTGTTTTTTAATAGTATCGTTTTTGCTTTCGTTCTTTGGCTTACAGCAAGTCGTCAGGATCTTAAAGAGTTGAAGATGAGGTATTTTCTCAAGACTCGCAGTTATTCTAATCTCTATGGTGTATCTTTAGGAATCGTGGGATGCTTGGGTCGCCTTTTCGTATGTACAAAGCAAAGACTCATGAATCGGTGTGCTTGCTATTTCCACGTTTATTCTTGCCATTTTAATGGTAGTTACGCACGCATATTTTGACAAGTAGTTTTGTAATTGTTGTCCAGATACAACATTGATACACACGATTATGATGTTCGACTGCGAGCAGCTAAAAGGTTCTTGAAGGATGGTGACAAGGTAGCAATTTACTTTTGATATGTTTTAAGGTTTATATTTTTAGGTCCCACTTCCATGTGATAGTTCACGGTCCTGGGAAAAATTGAAACAATTAAAGCTTTCCCAAACAGTCCTAAGATATCCTAATTCTTCTAATACCAAATCACATCGTTCCATCTCTATCATATTGACGCATTCTATTCCCCACATGATAGGCAGATGTTTTGAAAAGTTAAATATGAGGAAGTTTTCTCATGATTAGCTGCTCTTTACACGAGTCTTACGAGTGTTGCTTGTTGAAAGAGAGTCTGAAACTGGTATGTTACCCTGCAGGTGAAAGTCGTTTGTCAGTTTAAAGGACGAGAAATGGATTTCAAAGATCTAGCTTTTAAGCTTTTCCAAAGGTTCATAGATGATATTGGAGAGGTATGTGCACAGGAGCCCCTCTGATTCCATTGCCCTGGTATGTTGCAGAAGTTGATATACTTAGTCGTAAGAAAGAATATCGGTACTCGTTAATGCTAGATGTATTTGTGTCGGTCGGAAGATGTTTTGAAGGGGCGTCTGGATAAACTGGCGAGAGCAGCGATCATTTTCTTTGGGATTTGTTTTCCTGTAATGGAAAGGCCGTATATATAAGTCTATACCTGACTCATCGTGGTGATTGTTTGTCATTGTACAGTTAGGGCTTGTTGAGAGCAAAATGGCAATCGAAGGGAGGCAAATGATCATGATGCTGGGTCCGAACAGAACTGTTGTTGCCAAAATGCAGTCTACAGAAAAATCTAAGCCTAAAGGTCAAGACAATGGGAAGCCCATCCCAGGAAGCACTGTGGCTGAAACCCAGATAGATCCAGAGACTCAGCAAGAACAGAAAGAACTGGAGAACAGTCCGGTCGACACCTGAATTCTTACGGCCAGCTGATAACCAGACATCGATTGTCTAAGAATGAATCTGTGGGCCTCTGTTAGATAATTGGACTTCCAGTGAGATTGGATTTTTTGTAACTTGTACCCCATTTTTGCAGTCTTAATGTTATTAGTGATTGTAGTATTCTGCGGTTCCCCACGTACTTGCGCGTACTTGATTAGTGGAAGAGGAGCATTTTGAATATTGTGCGGGCCATTGGCACTGACTACCCTTGCCCTCACGAGTTTATTCCGGTACGTAGATACTCCCACAAAGGAAGTCTTCCAATTCAGCTTGGTCCTTGAAAGAGTGGCCTGCAGTTTCCCAAATTTAAACCTTCATTTTGGGGAATTTAATTGGCTGAAGTCTTTTGATGTTTTTTGTGTTTGTGTTCTTGTGAAACGCTTAATTGCTTTATTGAGTCATGAACACTTAATGTAGAGCCTAGTAATTGGTTTGAGAAGGGCACCGTAATAAATTTGAAAATTCATAACTAGTTCAATATTGCTTTAGAAATTTGGAAGCAAAGTGGAGTAAGTTTCATTTTCATGTTTAAAAAAATAGAATTTATATCTTTTTATTTACATCTAGTCTCAATACTCTTTATGGAATATTCACACAAAGAGGAAATACTTCAACTTGAGAATGTTCAATACCTCAAGTAATTATATATATTTTTTAATCCTTAAAGGACAATGGGGTGACTTTGGAAATCATCAATTTCTATGACCATGTGAAGCATTGGCTTAAAACATTGTAATGCAAGACAAAGTATTGTAGAATACCTCTCTTTTTCTTGCAAAATTTTGAGAATGAATAGTTGTACTTCTATCCTACATAGAGAGATCCTTTGTCATCCATCAAATGCAAAACATCCACCTCAATGTTTAAGGATTAAAAGTGGTTAGTTTTGGTGGGATGTTACGTTTAGTAAGAAACTCTATAGAAGATGCGCCACCTATGTTTTAATCCAAACCACCTTGTCTTACATGTAGCTTTGTAAGATTAGAAATTGTTTATAAGGTAACACCCTTTTGTAAGATTGGAAATTATGTATAAGGTAACACCCTTTTGTTTGAATGCTCCTTGAAATGAAGGCCCTTCTCCAATGTCAAGGGTGAAGGCCTTCATATCAAGGAACATCTAAACAAAGAATTGTTGCCTTATATTAGGCGTGGGTAATAAATCACTATGTCAATGAGGCATGCCACCATAGTTTATAGGTCTAGGCCACCTTTGGGATCATTCCACAAAATAATATACATTTGTTTCTATAAAAGAATTGAGCCAAGTGTTTAACAAATTGGTGACATATTGAACTTATTTGAACCCTCATTTAAATTTTAAGGCCTTAAATTCCTTTACCAACTTTGTTAGTATTGAATGTGAATGGCCCATTAGTTTGGTAGCTTAGGAATTTTTAACATTGGTACAAAAGAATGGAAGTATGTTCATGTAGAAATTTTCTTAGTTCATTATAATATTTCATCGTTTTTCAGTCTTTCTACAATTAGAAGAAATAAGAGAAACTAAAATAAACAAGACTACATATGTGTGCTAAGGTCACATAGGCAAGTGAAATGGAGTGGTAGTCAATGGAAAGATCAAAAGAATTCTTACAAACAATATTCACTTAGGAAACAAGTAGCTTATTTTAAATATGTTGATTGCCTAATGTAGCCATTGTCTCCAATTGCTTACATCCAGTTAGAAGCAATTTGAATTCATGGTACATATACCAAAAGCCACTAATTTGGGATGAAATATTAATTAGTTGTAGAATCAAATATAACCATTCTTTAATGGCTAAGTCAAAATTGTCATATTTCAAAAAGTCTCACCTGTTCATGCTAGTTAGGTTTCAAAGGGTTTATATTTAGACAACATAGTCTAAAAGAAAAATCAACCATATTCCTTTAAATTGGAGGGAGAACTACTCAATGGTTCTTTTGTAAATTTTATCATCCAAATTTGACATTTGTTTTTCAATTATTTTTTATTAGCTGTGCTCTACATGTATAGTTCTAATCCTTATTTCCAATTATTCTAAGGTCTAGCATTGAAATTTTGAACAACAAATGAACACAATTACATCCCAAATTCACAAAAATGCATTTTTCATCCATCATTTTTTTAAAGATTCTTAAATTAATTCTTCAATATTTATATAGTTTAGACTTTAAAGACTTAGCTTCCCAAATATTCTATAAATCAAAAGGCATTATCAAATTATAATTCAAAAAGTAACTTTTTTGTTAAAAAATAATCCTTCAAAGACAACTTGAATAAAAAAATAAAATAAAATCTTAAAAAAACACTTTGATTTGAACTTAATATTTTGAATTTAAAAGAAAAATATTATTGAAACAATCACAAATATCAATCTATAGTCAATTTCAGAAGGAATTTTCAATTTTTGGCTTCAAATTTTATTGAAAATTATTGGTTGGTAAAATAATTAATCTAACCACAGGTCACATTTTACAACTATTGCTTGAATGTCTTAGTTAAATTATTCTACTTAAAGAAGGTTCACTATATATGCTAAAGACCACTCATTTATGACCAAGAAGCTATACCTAATGTAAACAATGCAAGTATTCCCATTTAAATCTAAAACAAATTTACAACCCAAGCTTGAAATGTGTTTTTTTCTTGTTTTCAAGGTTGGGACTTAACAAGGTCATGACCCATGTCCCAAAGTATTATAAAGAGTGTAGAAAGTATTGATCAGGAAAGTAGTCTCTTGATTAACCCCTCACCACCCAAGGCCTAACCATGTCAAAAAACAACCTTACTTTTCGAGTGTTATGAGTCTAAATGTGAGTAAGTTATGAAAATCTCAACTGTACAATCTTGTAGTGTGCATGTTGTAGATGGTGTAAATCAAATTCTGGGTCATTTGACCGTATAGATTGAAAGATTATAATGTTTTAGTGTTGACAAAAGATGCTGAAATTTTCCTAAAAACACATTTGGAGGTGAAATTCGATTTCTAAACCTACTCAAATGAAAAAACTTTGAACTACAAAGTGATTTAAAATCAAAAGAAAAACACTTTGGTGGGGGAAAAAAAATCATTCACTTGATTCATTGCGTTTGCAAAATTGTTTTGAAATGTCAAAAAACAATGAAAAAAGTAGCAAAAACACACATCTATGGCTGAACCTACCTCTACTAAAATGCTTCCTAGTCAATCATAACTTCTTGGATTGATATGAAATTTTTACCACAAGAACTAGACTAGTATGCACAACTTTTCCAACAAAAATTATTGAAAACAAACCTTGTTTGAAGAAGTTATAAGCCGCCAAAGTTCACTGTAATGCAAAAATGTCTGGATTTTAAACTTTGAATTGCTCCCAAACATTCAAAACAACTTGGATTGACATGAAAATTTTATCACAATAAGTAGACTTTATGGGGAACAAAACCCAACAAATTTTATTGAAAACTAACATATGATGGAAAAGATACAAGCCCCCAAAGTTGCAGCCATCTCATTGCAGTGTGGTGAACTCAAATTGAACCTGCAACCTCTGGATGGCTTTCAAAAACTCATTACATCTTGGATAGATCTGAAAATTTTACCACAAAAAATAGGCTATTATACACAACTTTCCCAACAAGTTTTATTGAATTTGGACATTGGATGCAAAAGTTACAGCACTTTGAAATTGACTGCTAGACTGTGTGAGGACACTTTTGGTCCCCTTGGACAGGGGGGTTAATTGGGATCAGAAGACTGTGAGGACACTTTTGGTACCCTTGGGCAGTAGGGTTAATTGGGATCACAGAAGACTTTAGACATTGGCTATGGATTCAAAGCACTTTTGGCTCCCAAAGTTCACAGTAATTTCCATTTTGGAATTAAAATTATGAAAAATTCAAAGTCTCAATATTTCTTATCTCTGTACATGAGAAGTTTCCATTGCCTGACACTGGTCTTCATCTTACCTGAGATGATCTTAGGATGCTCCCTCCAATATCAAGGAACATGGAACATGGCCGGTCCTCATGACGGCTGCTGTAAGTTATCACTCATTAAAACCATTGTGTGGGAGTCAGGGAGGTACCAAAAGGGAACAGGAACGACAGTCACAGGCATAACTATTAATCGGCTCTGTGCAATGAATGCCGTACTCTTTCTGCTTATTCTGGGTTCTCCTCTGCACATGAATAGGTGCGTTCTTACAACTGTGAAGTATTTGCCATAATGCGTTTTCGGGGGTTCAAGAAGGTATCAATCTGCACAGCACTTTGAGAGCACTTGGGAGGCAAAAATGGCACCGGATACGGTTTAGGGTAGACACACGCTTTCACACTTGATACGTTCATCATAATGGGCAGCTCAGTAATCACTGAAGTGGCATGTACAAATGGACACTGATGTCCGTTATCATTTATAACTACAGCCTCTACAAGCTACAGCTAAAGCACCACCTTTGCTAGCCTCAAAAAGAAAGAATCCAACACTGTAACCTACACAAGAATCCTGCATGCACTTCACGGTTACGGAGAAAGGCTCGTCAGAACAGACTTACCGCTTCTGGGGCAGCCTCCGATGAAGCTCCTCTCCACCTTACTTACCAAATTCCAACGTTTATAGAATTGAGTAGGTCCTCTGCTGATTTCCTGGTCCAAACATTGTTGAGTGATTTTTCGGGTGGAAAGACATTGCAACGCACTTTCAATCAGAAAAAATTGGATGCTTAGTCAATTAGTTATGTGCTATTGAAATAGGAAATCATAATGTCCTAAAAGGATCCTCAAAAAAGTACAATTCAACATCAGCCACTACGAAAAAATATGAGCCTTGGGGACAGACACTTTCAGTAGACATTGTTAGAGCATCCTAATCTAAAATGTGCAATAGCTGTACAGTACATTACAAAATTTAAAATCAGTCACTATGTTAAGAGCATTAGCTTTGAGGACAGTTTTAGAGCACCCCACCTCATGATCTCACCTATACAGAAATGAGAACTCGAACTTACCAAGGAGCCAGAACCATCTCCTGCGGAGTGGTCAACTCGATGAAACCCTGTCTTCCGAATTCTGCATTGAACATCTCTGGCGATTGCACTGAAAGGAATGTCCCATTGCTTGGAAAGACATGCACGCAGGCACTGCCCCGAACAGCATCATTATTTGATTTAAACAGAACAGAAGCTCAACTGGAGCAAATAGCTTCACGAGAATGAATAGCTATAATTGGAACTGTTTATAAAATAGCTTCACAAGAATGAACATCTACGGTATTGAAACTTTCATAAAATAGGTTCACACAGCTGTGGATGTAGCCTTTTAATAGTGTGTCCAAACATGTAATTCTGCATTGTTGTTTTACTAGAAAAAAGGAACAACCAGCACCTGCCCAATGATCCAGATATATCAAATACCAAACCGGTAAAAGAGAAGCGAGAATCCCTTCCGCAGAGAGGTCTACAATTAAAAACGAATGTTATCGGCAAATAGAACTACCTGTCTCACTATTAAGTAGGCATCAAAAACTAGACGAGTGCAAACTAGTGGACTTCCCAGTATAATGATCATGCATTATTCGTAAAAGGAAAATTGCAGACTTGGAAATTTATCTGCAACTTAAGAACCCCTTTCTTAGATGGGAACTAATAATCAGGCATGGTTCAACTTACAAAATTGATCATGTTTTATAACGACCCCCAACTTGGGTTACAAAGTTACCAAAATTAACACCAGGTTGTGGAAAACAACTTTCATAATGAAATTAAAGACCCTTACATTAATTCTGCACCTCACTAGTGGAATTAACTAAAACAGCCTTTCAAGAAACAGCAAGGTTTGGTGGCCGAGACTCTTTTAGACCACGTCAAGGGCTCTTTGGAACACATCATGTACCTACCAATCCATTGGAACAACGCATTCATCCAGTGTGGTGGATAGCATTACTCTGATCTCCTACACTAACTCAGCAACTAATCCTCTGCAACAACACAGCCTAATGTTTCCTTTCCTGAAACTCCTTAGTGAAAGCAGCAATTTTCTTCAGTCTCCTTCTCATTGTGATCAGTGGGTTGCTGTTCTTTTCCGAAATGATTTCCATCTTGTAGAGGTGAGTTCTTTTAACTCCGTTCCTTGCTTCATTTTCCAACGTTGGTTAACAATAAAAGTATAAAGCAACCTGCAATAAACCAACCCCTCCCCCCATTCCATTACCTGGCTGGTGGACAGCAGCACCACCCTACCTCCTTCAGCTCCTGTATGGATCCCTCATGTCCTCAGCCCCATGAGCAAAGTGACAGCGATCCCCAAATGTACACGTACCCTTGGTAAAATTCTCACACAGTTTGGTCTTGAAATTGTGAGAAACAGAACCAGCCGACGGACGAGCTGGAACATTATCCCGGTGCATAAGCACCTGACGAACCATCTGACTAGCTTGCTTGATCTGTTCAAAAGAGCCCTCCATTTCTACATTCCGCAAACCCGGGTCAGTCTCATGTTCCTTGATGGAAAGCTTGGCACCTGTAATACGGCAGATCTGCTTGGCATTGATACCTCCCTTGCCGATGATAGCCCCAGCCAAGGATGCTTCAATGCTAATCTTAGCAGTGGAAGAAGCGCCAAAGGAGTTTGCAGCGGCCATGCCGGGAGGAGTAGGCTCCCTGTAAGAGCCAAACCTACCTCCTTCTCTTTCTCGACCAGGTCCTCCACCTCCAAATCTGCCACCATTGTTAGCATTTCCATATGCTCCAGCTCCGCCACGGTAGGATGCAGAAGGAGGGCCCTGGTCCCTGGAGTAATCCTGCCGTGGGTAGGCGTCTCGCTCTAATGGTGCAGGGGTGTTGAAATTCGTGCTAGCCTTTCGAAGCTCCTTCTCTCCATGAGCAAAGTGGCACTTGTCAGAGAATCGGCATCCCTCTGGAGTGTCAAAACGGTTACAGAGCCTGGTCTTGAAGCCACCGAGATTTGCACCTTGGTCATCTGGTCCTACACCGCCCACCACCTTGCGAGCACCTGCACCGCCCATGCTGCCTATGTTGGCCAGGGGCGCCAACCCGCCCATGTTTTGCATGCCCCCGGGCACGAAGTGCAAAAAATGACAGCCTTCGCCATATGGACAGCCGGATGTACTGCAACAACAAACACGGAGATGCGTTGGGACGGGATAGATAAGGAAAATGATGAACTCACATTACTACTAATACAACGCATGGCAAACAGGACTTTAGATTAAGAGGAACATCTAAGGCTTAACAAGTAAGAACAATAAGCTTGAACTTCACATCTGAACATGTTCAGAACTTCATTTTATTTCATGAACCGAAGGCGCCGTAAAAAGAGGTCAAGCAAAAAATGTGAAATATTTGGGGATTAAGAATTTGAGACGGACACTGATTTGTTCAAACTTACTCTTTTAGTGGGTGCATTGAAAGTAAGAACTCAAAATTTCAAGCATATTTACCTGAAAAACTTAGTGCAAGGCTTAGTCCTGTTGCCTGAGCTTCCATCCTTGTTGTCTAAAATATCAAATCCACTCCTGTTATTAGTACTTTCTGGGTGATTATAAGCGCATGAGAACTGTTTTGTGAGAACGTATCCCCAGATACGAAAATAATTTACCGCTTGAACCATGGTATTTGCATTCACTCAAGCTTATCAGTGTTCAGTATTGGTTTAGTACAGTCGGGGTTCAAACTACATGCAAAGTAGAGACGCCCAGAACCAGCACTAAGAAACGCGCCATACACTTAAAAGTAAAACATTTGTCTGGTACACAGTACTAGTTTTAAGTGCACAGAAAAAGAACATTGTCTAGATAAGCTCGCATCCTATTTCACGACTAGACTCCACACAAGCACGCCGAAATAAAGGACAACCTCTGACAGATCCTGAGCTCTAAAATACTACTGTACTACCCACTCTCGGGATACATCAAACACAGGGGTCGAGAAAACAGCGGCTAGGTTGGAAAACCCTACTCACAGCAACAAAAAACTGTTTCTTCTGCTACAAAAGCTCAAATAACTAGTTGGCGAAAGAAACTAGAAAGAAACCAGCTGTTCAGATTTTCAACGGTTAACAGTAAAGCAAGCACAGATCTTACTAAGGGAAATACACAACCAGAGAACCTGAAACGCAAACCACAATAAAGGGCATAAACAGAGGAGCTTACAATCGTCTACACCACCATGCCCACCGTTGGCTCCATTAGTGCCGTTCAACGGACCTGACTCAGGTCTGGGCCTCTTCCGCGGAGGTCCATACGGATCCATATCCAGATTCGTAGCTAAAACCCTGTCAAGCGAATCACACTCTGAGTCAACAACTACCACAAAACACAGAACACATAACGTCTCCTCAAAAATGCAACGTCCACATCCACGAACCAAACGAACCAGCAAACTCTTCCATTCGCAGCTCAACCAACAAACGAACTCCCAAGAATAAAAGAGGTATACGTCTAAAAAAAACTACTCCCTCTCAACCAAGCACAACACAACCTAAACAACAAGATCTCTTCCTAACCCTGTCGCATCAAAACAGCACAGCACGAAACGTCGGGGAGCGGGAAACGAGCTTTACGGGAAGAAGCGCTTGAAGCGAACGGCGGCACCACCACCACAATAACAACAGCAGTAGTTACACTTACTGAGCTTGCCAATGCAAGAGCTCACCGCTGGTTTTCAAAATAATTGAATGCTATCAAAAGCAGAGCTAAGTTGGGCGGCCGGCAGAAGGGTAGTGCAAGGAGATGAAGAAAATAAAGATAGAAAAAAAAAAAAAACAGGTTTGAAAAGATGCTAAAACAAAACCAGGAAGCTAAGTGAAGACACGCAGTTTCACTCCGTACTACTAAGTTAGCGCTCAGGACTAGAGCTTTGAGCTTTGGCTATGGCTGGATAGTTAGGGTTGGAGGAATACAAAAGCAGATTCCGCAAGGTGAGCTTGTTCAAATGAAGAGACCGAGACCGAGATTTGCTTTTCAGGGTTTGGTTTCGGAGCTCTGTTGTTGTTGCGACGGTGGCTGGCGTGCATGGCGGCCCACCTCACAAAGCGAGCTTCGTCTTTGGGTGGGGGGAAACCCAAGGCTTCAGCATGGATGAATATGGATGAACGCAGTACTCACGTCTTCAGTTGTGGATGAGGAAAAGGGGATGGATGAGGAAAAGGGGATGGATGAGGAAACGGAAGATGGATGAGGAAACGGAAGATGGATGAGATTGTTTGCATGGATGAACGTGGAAAATCCTGATTGAGACATTTCAGGCGTACTTCACGTGTTGGGCCTCTGGCCGAAATTGGACATTCTGGGAATTAAAAATTGACTTCTTTTTTTTTTAAATCCTAGGCTCCAATTCAATTAAGCCCCAAGTGCTTAATAGAAAGAAAAAGTGTACCATCACTTTTTGAAATTTTCTAATAAATTATTGAAACTCATATGTAATTGATTTATAGTTCTCGCATTGTGAAGTCAATATTTTGGCACCCATTGAATATGCCCTATAAATATCTAGAGTGGGATAGAGATGATTGGGGGGTTTTGCAAAAAATTGTCAAGTGGAAGAAATATATAATGGAATGAAGGTTTAACATCCCATTACTATCACAAGATCTCAAAGTTGACACTTAAAGAATGCCCCCATTATGAGGTGTTTTTATAAATGAGATTTGGGCCACAATCAATGTTTTATTTGTTAGCGATGGAATGATTAGTGACCTCATTAAGAACTTTTAAATTTTCAATGTAATTTCATAGTAGGAACTGACTTTTTAAAGCCTTCTATGTTAGAAATTGATGTAATTCCTTTAAATGGATAAGATGTACATTATATATGCAAATTTTGTTGGTTTTAGAAATAGTTTAGAGATTCTTTAGGGCCATGATGGAATGAATGCTTCAAAAATTCATAGCAAATTCGTACTTTATCAAAAAATTAAAAAAAATTAAAAAAAAAATTAAAAAAAAAATTTAAAAAAAAAAAAAAAAAAAAAAAATATATATATATATATATATATATATATATATATATATATATATATATATATATATATAATTTCAATTGCTCTCATTGTTTCTCACACTTATCTTTATGTGGAATTTTTTTTTAATTCAACAAGAGCATGAGGATATTAGAATATTGACAAAGAATTTACTTCCATTTTATTTTTAATATTAATAAAAAAAATTGCTTGCAGTATTAACAAAGAAAGAAATGCTTGTTAGTTATTGGAGTAGCTAATAATATTAGGTAATGCAATAAAGAAATGAATTCTAAAAGCTTGCACAAGATTTAAAAAACTCAAGTTCTTGGCAATACTATGTGAACAAAATGAGTTTTTTGGAGAACATGCAACAACAGGAGGTATCACTAAAGTGATAAGTTTGTAGGTGTGAAGCGATTCCTGGAGTAGGATTTACTAATTTTTCTACATTCCATAATTTATTTATAGATTTGAATTTGTTACTATGCATATTTATGACTTACTTTAGACTTTAGAGCAATGAGGGTACCTTCTTCTAATTTTACTAGCCACTAAACAAACTAGGATTTTGCTTCAAGGATCTACTTTTCTTTGCACTACAATTCATGATCAATTAAAGATTTTGGAATTTTGAAAAATTAAAATTTCAACATTTTAAATTCTTAGAATTTTGAAACATGTAAATTGTAAATTGTAAAACATGTAGTTTGCTAAATTGTAAATTGTAAATTTACAATGTTAGTATAGTCTTAATATTTCTAACTTTCAAAATTATTACACCACCAAAAGTCCTACACCATACATACATACTTTAAATTAGTTAGTTAGATAATTAGTTAGTAAATTTGTTTGTTTTATTTGTTACAATGAAGTCTCTATAATTGTACGTCCCCTAGTGCATTCTTTGTACCATCAAAAAGTCCTCTAGGAAGAGGTGTGTACAGACTTTGTTTAGTAGTGTTTCAAAAAAGATATTGAATTAAAATTTATTTTTATTTCACTATATTGTGGCAACGGCACAGTGTGCACTAGTCCATATGTTAAACTAAGTTGTTTGTTTTGATTGATCTTTAGAAGTATGTGTCTTCCGAATGCATTCTTCATATTGTCAAAAAGTTCTCTATGAAGAAGGATATGTGGACTTTGTTTCATGGCATCTAGACATTCAATGTGAAAGATATTGAATTTTTTAGTTATTTTTGGATTTTAAATTACACTAAAGTATAGATCTTTTGACCATCTATCTCCTTGTGACATTCTTAGTACTGTTAGAAAACTCTTCACAAGGAAGATTGTACCAATTTTATTACTTAGCATTTGAACATACAATGTGAAAGATGTTGAATCAATTTTGAGTTATTTTTGGGTCAATTTTGAATTATTTTTAGATCAATTTCTGAGTTATTTTTGGATCAATTTTTGAATTATTTTTGGATTAATTTCTGAGTTATCCGAAATATGAATCTTTCGGACTGCATGTCCCCATGGTCACATCTTTGGTACCATTAGAAAGCTCTTTGTGCATCAACTTTGTTTTGTGGCGTTTGGACATATAATGTAAAAGTTATGGATTTTGAGTTGTTTTTGGATCTAAATTTTTTTTATAAAATTATAAATTTAAAAAAAAAATCTTTATCGTATTCCTTTTGCTTCTGGATTATTTTTAACTATATTTTATTTCATAGCATAGTCCCTTTTTTTTGCTTATGCTTTAATGATTTTTCACTTTGCAATATGCTTTAATTATCTTTTACTTTGCAATACGCTTTAAAAAAATTTGTTATGGTGAGGTCTCTAGAATCAAGAGTCTTCTATTTGTATTCTTTGTATTGTCAAAAAGCTTTCTACAAAGAGGTGTATGGACTTCTTTTGTGGCATTTCAATATAGGGTGTAAAAAGATATAGATTTTTCAATTATTTTTGGATCTTAAGTTATCCTAAATTATGGATCTTTTGGCTTGTATGTCCCCAAGTTATGTTCAAGGTACCATCAAAATTCAAAAAGCTCTCTGCAAAAAGGAGTGCACACACTTTGATCTCATAGCAAAAAAGATATTGAATTTCAAATTTTTTATGAATTAAAAAGTTACTTTTATTTTATTTTGGTTGTAGCAATGGTACATGGCACACTAGTCCATACTTTAAGTTAGGTTGTTTGTTGTTTTGTTTTGCTTATTATAGTGAGATCTCTATATGTCCCTCAATTGTGGTTTTAGTACCATTAGAATGCCTTCAACAAGGAGGGGTGTATGAACTTTGTTTTGTTGCATTCCAATTCATAGTAGAAATAATATTGAAGTTTGAAGTTTTTATGAATAAAAAAATAAAATAAAAATATTTTTTATTTTATTTTATTGTGGGAAGGATACATAGCACACTATGATAGATGAATTGATATACAAAAAGTTCCAAAATATTCATGGCTACAACTATGATGGATTAGTTGTAAAACCTCAAAATTCTAAAGTAGTGGTTTTAGTCATAAGGCTTCAAAATTTCTAAATTAATGGCTGCTTTAGAAATGATACTTTAGGCATGAGCTTCAAAATTCCTAAATTAATGACGGCTTTGGAAATGATACTCTAGTCATGAGGCTTTAAAATCCCTAAAAGTAACCTCAATTATGACGCTTCAATCTCGAGGCCCCAAAATCTCATGGCTTAACATCAAATATCGTCAAAATTAAACCCTATATTTGTTAGTATAGAGGAATAAAAGTATAACCAAAAATAATAAAAATACTATTGTGATTGGAATGACAAATTCAAGACATAGATTTGGGTAGGCATCAAATAAAGAATTTCTTTAAAGAGTAAAAAGAAATGTCAAATGGTGCTTCACTTTCAAATTGTTGACATGCTTCTTTATTACATGAAGCAAAAGTAAGGTAATATGCTCTAAAATCACACAAGATTTAAAACTACCCACATCCTAAAATGTACATTAGATGTACATGTTGCTTTTTCTTAGCCTTCAACAATGTACAAACAATGTACATTTTAGCAAGTGGGCGATTTTAGATGCCATTTTAACTTCAACATTTTATAACTAATTCTACAAAGCTCCAAAAAATATGAAACAACTTGGGTTAAATTTCAGTTCCACTTGTCTTGCAAGGAAAATTTACTGGAAATTATTTCAAAAAGTGTCACCTCCCCAAAATTCAGTTTCGGCTCTTAGGGGGCAATTTACAGACCTGTTACCTTATCTTCTTCAATTTATTTGTTCATTGAATTTCAACATTTGGAAAGTACAAAATACTCTGCGTTTTGTACCAAAAGATCTTAGAATTAATATATAATACTTATAAATGTATATACAATGTTTTATTCTTTACATCCTAACCTTTTTATGAAGCTTTTTCAATGATATTTGAAAGTCATTGACTAGTTTTCATTTATATTTGAATTTAATTTTTTACTATGTTTTTGGTAAAAGCAATGGTTACAATGGAATAATTGTTAGCAGTGCATTTTAAAGTTCCAAACAATTGTTTTGGTGTTAAATTACCTCAAGGAATATAATTTGTTATTAGTGCATTTTCTTTGAGGTAATTTTTTAAAATTGAAGGTTTCTATTCAAAGGTTGTATTTAAATGAAAATGCGAATTAAAAAAAAGTGTACCTTGTATCTATACCTTAAATTAGGCTATTTGTTTTGTTTGTTATGGTGAGGTCTCCTAATTTGTGTGCCACTTAGTTGCATTCTTAGTACCATTGGAAAGCCCTCTGCGATGAGGGGTGTACAAAAATTACTTTTATTTTGGTTGAGGCAAAAAGCACATGGCACACTAATTGAAATTAAAGTTAAAAAAAAGTTGAGTCCTTCTAATTATCCATTTGTAAAAAAAAGTTGAGTCCTTCTAATTATCCATTTGTAAAAAAAAGTTGAGTCCTTCTAATTATCCATTTGTAAAAAAATTGTTTAACCTTGACCCCTAAAAGACCAAGGGTAGTCCAAATTTCCCAAATCATAAAAATGTATTATAAAATACAACTTAGAAGAATAACTTAATGATGACTCTCAAACAATAGTTGTAAAATTTAATCCATAGATCATATCTATATGGTTATCCATATAGTTATAGTTATATAGTAAACTAATCAATATTCTTCATTAATATTTGAAGCTAAACATAAAAAATTCCTTCATAAATCAATTACAAATTGAATATTTGTATTTTCACAATAATTTTTTTCCTTTAAGTTCAAAATGTTAAGTTTTAATCATAGTATTTTTGAAGATTTTTTATTTTACTTTTTTAATCAAGTTAATTTTTGAATTAATAATAATTATCTTTTATGCCTAGACCTACCAATATTCTTTGGATTATAAAGCATTTGCAAAAGAAAGTCTTTAAAATCAAATGTTGAAGAACTAATACAAGAATCTTTAAAAAAATTGATAATGAAAAAAATGCATTTTTATACACCAGGGATGTGTTTGTATTAATTTAAAAAAAAAATTGAACACATAGTCCTTTAGGGTTAAATATCTACAAGAAGTAATATATATTTTACTATATTTTACTCTTAGAATATGATATAAGTACCAAAATATGGTAAAACCTACACTATTGGATTAGTAATTAAACAATTTCATCTTGATATCTTGTCATGGTCTAAACCTTATCATGTTCAAATACTACACTATAAAAAAAAAGAATGTGACAATTTTGAAGCTTCTTGGATATGTGGAAGGTCTAATAATGTTCTAGAGTGCTATATTTATGGGATCCTGGTTAGTATGAAGACAAACTTCAAAACTAGTATAAACATCAATTTGTGGACCTTCAATGTCAATATACATATCAAAATATAGCATTTTGCATCCAAAATTGAACTTTGTGAACATTTGACGGTTTTCATTTATTTTAATATAAATGCATTGTAGAAATTCTAAATTTTTGAGTATATATTACAATTGATATGAATTCTCATTACTTTTTCATAAAGGATTTATAGTAAAGCCCTTTATACTTCAATTCTTTTTTGAATTTTTATAGATTTATATTCATATGCTTGAATCATATGCTTGAATTTTTTAATATTTATAAATATCTATTTATGAATATATATTATTTACTTCAATATTATCAATTTCATCATACCAAAAAAAATGTAAAAAAGAATTCAAGTATTTGATTAATTGGGATGAATGAAAAGTTTTGTAGTTAGAAGAGCCTTTGAAACCTTTTAATTCATTGTTCAAATTTTAGACAATTTATCAACATGTAATTATCATTGTATCTAATAGTAACAACTTTGATTTACAAACCATTTTGAATGAAGAATTTGTTGGAGGTAGTTCAACTAGTAATATCCGAGGGGCGTAATTGCATCTATAAAATACATATTTTGATTAAATTGTATTTGGGCATTGTAGCAATTGAAGCTCACATAGGTAGGTTCAAATTGTGATGTCGCACTTCAATACCTGAGCCAAAGCATCCATTTTTAAGGAAATATAAGCAAATCCATTACAGGTGAATCCTAGTCCAATTTGGACCCCTAATCTGAGACTCAATTTTTCTCTCTTCTATTCTAATATAGCATGTTGTAAATTGCAAACCATGTACAATTGTTTTAATGGTTGGATGTACAAGTACTTCATTTGTTTCCTGATGCTCACACAAACAAAGCTCTTGCCAACATTCATAATGCACTCAGTGGATGCCAAGACTTCCAGGGGTCATAATTGAACCACAAGTGCATGAAAATTTATAGTTTCCAAAGCTTTGATCTGGTTTGGTGAAGCATACTCCAACTGGAGCACAGAAGAAGGGAACGAAGTTGAGGATGCAAGTGATAAGCAACCAAACACTAGAAAAACCTATCAAACAAGTTTGGATAATTTCATAACACAATAAAGTCAATTGCAATGTATTAATGCAGGCAGATTGCAACATGAATCCATATAATTTCCACTCCACACATATTTGCAAGAATGACCTCGATCAGAGTTACCTTCTCTCCTCACTAATCTCGCAAAACTACAAGGGATCAAGATTAAGGAAATTGCAAAACCACTCTTCCACATATGCATTTCACAGTTCAAGCGATAAAGCCTAAACCTAGCCATTGCTAGTGGATTTCGAATCTCAAGTGCACTAGACTTCACATTCCATCTACACCGCCAAAAATCCCAGCATAAACTGAGTCAAGCATTAGCGCCACAACAGGATAATCTCCTCGCTAAAAACTGAATATTGAAGTCTCATGACTGGAGCCTGCCTTATAAAACGCATGCACACAACATCTGCATTGGAATCGAAACTTGCATTGATTAAGAGATCCGCATTCAGCACAAGAATTTGCAAGGTCTGTATTGTAAGTACTGCTCCTATGTGGCCACATCCCACTCTGCTAACATTCAGTAGCATGTTCTTGCGGTTTAAGGGTTTAACGTTTAGGGTTTCTTGTTCATTTCGTACTGTTACAGCAGATGGAATTACTCAATTTGCGACGGGAAATGTTTAAAAGGAATCTAAGAGATCAAAGTATTGCCAGCACCTCAGCTCTTGACTTGTCCATCGCAGCAGTAAAACTGCGGCAGCTTCACGCGCCCACAAGCCTTGCACTTGGCAATCACCGGCACGGCCTTGAGAAACTTCCCGCCATTGCGCTTGCCTTTCCGCGACGGCGTCACCTTGCGCTTCGGCACAGCCATGAGCTCCATGTCCCCGACCACGCAATCCGACTCTTCCGGCAACACCATCCGGCTGTTCCATTCCATCCAGGAGGGAGACTGCATCATCGCGGGGGATCCGACATTTGTAAGAGAGCTGCAAGCTCTGGAATTCGACACAGTGGAAGGAGAGTGGATGCTGAACGCGGTCCAGGATCTGAGCAAGCGATCCGCCAGCGGTCGTAGAGCTCGCGACATCGCTGAAGCAAATGTTGCAAACCCTAAAACCCTAAACCCCGTTTGAAACACGTGCTCTCCCTGTTTGCGAATGAGGTGAGGCTCTCCCTGTTTGCAGCTCCTGAAGGATGAAAGTATTGGATGAAAACTGCATCCGTTGGATGATGACTTCATCATCATCCAAAGTATTCTTCGCCATAGCAGATTAGGGTTTGGAGCTCTAAGGGCTAATCGCTCGGAGTTGCGATCGTATTTGCGAATTGGGGCTAATCACTCTGAGTCATCCGCCCGGAGCGTGCACGACGCGAATCCTTTGGTGATTCCCCCCACCCCACTCCATTGCTGCTTAATGTTTTTGTGCGTTCACTTGTCGTTGTCTGTGGTGTGCCTTAAAAGTCTTACTCGATTTTCTTCCCTTGTGGTTGTTGCTTGGACTTGCCTTAGTTCCCTCGTTAATGGTTTCTGGATTTGGCATAGTTCCCTTTTGTGGTTTCTCAATTTGCCATAGTTATCTTGTGGTTGTTGCTGGATCTGCCATAGTTATCTTGTGGTTGTTGCTGGATCTGCCATAATTTGCTTATGGTTGTTGCTTGTTGCTGGATTTGCGTGCAATGCAAGCTTGGGAAGATGCCGACCTCCAAAGGGAGAGGGAAAAGGAGGAAGGGACGAGGTGAGCGCGGAAGAGGAGGAAGAGCCGGGGGCGGAGTTGATGAAGGTTGGCGTCCTGACATTGAGAACCATGGATGTGTAGAAGTGATCTTTGTGGACGAACTCTTGAGATTCTTCAAGTTATTGGACAGTTCGGACGACCGAATCCCTCCTATGTTTCTACATGATATTCTCGATGATTGTTACAGACAGTGGCAGCCTCATATTCCAGGTATGATTTCTTGTGATTCAAGTTCAGTCAATTTGGTAATTTCCATAAGAATTGAAACATCGATTTATTAATTTTGTGATTTCACAATGACTATGTTTTTAGGTGTCCGTGCTCTTGATTTGGTCGCCACACCTTTTCCTCGTTTTCCTGCCAATGGATCCACCTTCCGTGATTGGAAGGGTGTAATACTGGTGGAATTAAAGGAGGAGAAGGTGGATTTGGGACCAATCAAGAAGGTTTCGAGTTTGACAGCAAAATTAACAGCGGTCGAGTTTCAAAGGAAAACAGACTTTGATTCTATTAATGGAAGAATTGAGGCTGCGATCAAGGCTGCGACCTCAGAACTCAAGGACAGCAACAGACAACTGATAAACAGCAGCAGGCAACTGATAGACAACAACAGGCAACTGATAGACAGCAACAGGCAACTGATGGAAGTGGTACTGACAGAACTCAAGTAACAATGAAAAGCCTCTGATGCAACTAATGTAACCTTCAATCAAACCATTTCCCAGGTTGTTGCCTTGTCGACATTTTCTTCGTTTGGATGGATTATTGAATTGAAGTGTTTGTTTATTTCAGGTAGAGATCGAAAACTTAAAAGAACAGATCAAAATCTTCAATGACACGCTTAAGACGCACATCCTTTTGACCAACAAGGTCAAACAGCGGGTCATTCTCGCCAAGGCCAAGGACAAAATTATAGGCGCCCTTGGTAAGCCCAAACCTCTTCATGGGCAGAGCTGGAAAGATTTTTTTAAATCTTTTCAACCGGAAGATTGGGTGAATGTCTTTGGAGACAAAGAAAAAGATGTCTTGAAGATGGAGAAAGTGAAGAAACTTTTGGAAGTTGGGTTCATTGATGCAAATAAAAGTATTCACCAAATTGAGTATGAAGAGCTTAATGAAAGCATCTTTGCTGTGGAGTTGGGGAATGATCAAGGGGCTTGGGCTTGGGCTTGGGTTTTAGCTTTTGTCTTCTCCATGACAGTGGAAGATATAATGGGTGTTTGAGGTAATTCCTTTTATTTCCAAATCTTTGTTTGTTTGATAATCAATTGTTGTGGAATGATAGTGGTTGTGGGAGTGTTCATTGGGTGATGGCTTTAACATGTTGAAGTGAGACAGTGCTCTTGTGGAATTGTATAGTGCTGTTGGGAGATCCGGAATCGGATTTGGGCTCTGGAAGCATCTCTGGAAGACGTGCAACCTTTTTGGTGGTAAATCAACGCGAGTTAGTTTTTAAAATCATTCATGGAATCAATTTTTACCAATAGTCTATAAGAAGTGAGTATTGAAATGGTACGCGACGATGCTAATGACTGCTCTTTACTGAAATTTTTGTCTTCCGCCAAACAACAACGTGAGCAGAAGAAGACTTGCCAAAGGGAAGCCTACATTGGCAGAAGCGAGCTCGAGAAAGAGGTCAATCCTACGAAATCAAAACTTGAGAATTGTCAATGCATAGAATAAGTAGCTAGCCAAGTCTTGATAGAATCGCAGTTGAACATTGCAGATAACCGCTTCCTGTAACACTAAACTCGGGGAACCTTATGGCTTGTAAGTCTAGACCTTGTCAAATGCGGTAGCCACATTTTCTTCAAAATTTCCTGTAATTTTGTGTCTAATTGGAGAGAGTCGTTGTGGCATCAAATAGGCTCTCTTTTCGCACTGTGAAACTCAACACTTTACCCTATTCACATTGGCAATGACCCTAAACCCTAAAACCCTATTCACATTGGGGTCATTTAAGGACCCAAGATTCATGGTTTTAAAATGCTCAGCTCAATTAATCAGATTTTGAAACAACAATCAATAAAGTGATCTCATTGGGGTCATTTAAGGACCCAAGATTCATGGTTTTAAAATGCTCAGCTCAATTAATCAGATTTTGAAACAACAATCAATAAAGTGATCTAATCAATAAACTCATTAACATGTGTGACATTTACTTACCAAAATCATTGGCCCTATTTTAAATTAATACAGATTGAAACAATATTATGTTTGTACTAATTTCCATTAGAAAAAGATTCCATGGTGGCACTAATTTTATAGATGATATTCATTTTGTGCCCTTGTCAAAAAGATATGTACTAGATTGCTAAAATAAAATTTTATCAAAATTTAAACTACAATAGATTTTTGGGAAAATAAATCAAGCTTGTAAGCTTGTTGAAATATTAAAAGTATTCATAATAGGCTCCACAAGGTAAGTGCATCTAATTGTGACCCCTTTCTAAAACCACCCTTGTAGATTTTTGCCTATGATGTAATGCCTCCATTTGTAAAAGTTTCAAGTCCTTTTGGATACATCTATTTGTAGCACTTTAAAAATCTATAATTTATTCATATAGTGCCCCCAAAAATGCATAAACAAAGACTATGTTAATTTCCAACAAGATTCAACAAAATCTTAGCTAATGTAGTAATATTTAGGATCAATGCTGAATTGCTTATTTGAATGCAATTAGGTGTAGTTAGTGCAACTTCCATGATGCGTTGGAATTGGAAAAGAATTTTAAAATTTTAAAGAATTGGAATTGCCTTAGTCAAGTTCCATGATGTTTTAATTTTATGCAAGTAGTAACAAACAACATTTTAAGAAAAGCTTTGCCTTGTTGTCAAACTAAAGCAATCAAAAGGTTCAACTCTAATGTCATGAGTCTATCTTGAAAGTTTCACTAGTTGACAATTTTGATTCAATTCAATGTTGTGTCAAAATCAAAAATTGATTGCACACTTCAATGTAGAATTCCAAATTTTATTTTATTTTGTTTGCTCTAAAGTAAACTAGCCTATGATAGGTAGATTGCTTAATGTGGTATGAAACTAGAAGTTAGTGACAAAGGGGTTAATTTTCACTATTGTAGAAGACTTAAAAAGCACCAAAGGTGGTTCCAATTTTTTTTGACGACTGTATCAATTTCATATCATTTCATAAAGCAAAATTCCATAACAACCGATAGACTGGGTGATAATCTTCAGAAATAATACTAATTTAGGATAGCCATGTGCCCATAATCAACATGAGCATGCCTAATACAATCCATAATGGACTCAATCTAGACTTACAAGAGAAGGAATCAAAAAATAACTTTTATGACAAGTTTACATTAGAAAGGTGTAAGTATCTTATGATAGTCATTAATAACTTCATGACCATCTCTCAAAACATTGATATGGCAATAAATCACCTTAATGCAATCTAAATCTCATTTGTAAGAAAAAATCTGCCATGGGTTGATGTAAGACTCTCATGAGAAAGGGTTTTAGGTGACTGTATTAGGCAGTTGGCTTGTCATGGGTCTGGGTTACCTTAATGCCCCAAGACTCCCAAAGTTGAAAATCTAGACTTTCTAAGTTGGAGATGAGATCCGAGGGTTTTATTAGGGTTTAGAGATGAGATCTAGATTTGGGGAGTTTTTTTCTGTTGAAGGTCGTGGCGTTCAGGTTGCGTCTTTTCAAAGCCCCGCTTCAAAGTCGTCTTCACCCGCCATAGCTCCAACACATTTTCAAATTTCCAAGCAAAACATTTACCGCCACTACTTCACACACATTCCGCGAAACTCAAATCTCGGCGTAGACAATCACTCGTGGAAATTTCCATTCAAATTTGTACAATTTTATCACAATTTGTGTCTCATGTGCTGTTTCAATTATCAAACTGAGAGATCACGCTGTGGAAAAGTTTCCGGCTGATTGGTTTACCATCAATTTTCAATTTTTAGGGTTGTAGCGATGCGGAATACTATCATGTCACTGCGGTCCTATTTCTTGTTCTCTCTCATTCTGGCTCTCTTAGGACACCAGATGCTCTGTGAATTCACATACACGATGGTGAGATACATGCTCGCTGCGAGCAAGTCTCTTCCGACGAAGGATTAGAGATCGTCGTCAATGCAGCGTGAATCTCTCTTCTGTCATGGAAATTTCTTACGACAGACTTTGTCATGGAGTTTTTTGTTTCTGTTTGGGATTTGTGATGGCTTTTTTCTACCATGAGCGGCTTCTGCCAACATCACGTCTTTCACAATCCGGATAGGGATTGTGAGTGCTGTTTTCGCATTCAATTAGTGTTACAATTCAATGCAATTGGGAATACTTCCTCGTGGTGAATTTGAACCATAGTTACAATGAGAGGTGATGTGGGATGGTGAGTGTTGTGGAATTGTTTCTGGAGTTGGAAAAGTTTCAGGCTGATGGATATAATGCCAGGGTTAGCGTTGTTGAATACTTTCATCATGGTCTTCTCCAGTGTCAACATTGTACATTGAATGTAGATTGAGGTTTGCTACATTAGTAATGTCGAATTGGGTTGGAGGATTACCGCCTAAGCCAAAGGCAAGCGAAGGTGAAACGAAGGCGAAGAAAGTTGGAAGGCCGCAGAGTCCGCCTGCTGACGATGGTGACCACCCTTCGAGAATGTTCTTCGGAGGAGCGATACCTCCGACTGCTCCTAAAATGCCAAAGATATCCCCTGAAGACCTCAAACCTCCTAAGGTAACTTTGAACGTCATTTCTCCATTTCAGAGGGGGTGCGCTTCACAATTAGCGAGTGTACAAGTTGTGTGTATTCAGTGCTTGTTTTCTCGAAACTTGTAGTCGCCGAAAGAATCTTGAGTGGGCTGTCAATACATGAAACTGAAACTAAACCTGATGTGTAGATTATGTCAACAGTCACCTCAGTATACGCATGATTTCAAGGTTTAGCTGGTGACCGTAGCCATTGTCAGATGTACTGAACATTGTACTATCCTCGCGGATCAAGAACGTGATAGCAAGATAACAACGTGATAGCAAGATAATTTGAGAACGTGATAGCAAGATAATTTTTGTCACATCTATCATCATGCAGAGCAAAAATTCCCCAAGGTTTTACAGTGGTGAATACATAAACTCGGGGTCCGAACAACACAGGATTTTTTTGTAATGACTGCTTTTCTGAAATGTGCTACAGGTGAAATTCGTGGGAGGACCTCCTGCGGTACCCAAAGCTCCACCACCACCACCTCCGCTTTCCCCTCCCCCTCCCCCTCCCCCCCCCTCCTCCTCCTTCTCCTGTCTCACCCAGGGAGAGTGAACCCTCACCACCTCCTTCTCCACCTCCTCCGACGCTTCCGACGCGTCTTCCATCAGCGTTCGACAAGAAGCCGAAGAAGAAGAGAAAGAGAAAGAAGCCGAAAAAACCACCACCTCCTTCTCCTCCCAAGACGCCCGTTTACGAGGAAGAGGAGGAAGAAGAACCAAAGTTCGGTACAGGGGTGAAGCTCCCATCGATCTTTGCAATCTCCCATATTCCAGCGACTCGTCAAGGGTATCCCCCTGATGATTATTATTACAAAAGAGCAGATGCCATTTCTCCTCGTTCCCAAGACTCAGATGATGAAGGACCGAACTTCCCCCCGGAGGTCCCCAGCTACAAGCGAGGGAACGTGTTTGCAGCTATTTGGGGGAAGCTGATTGATGTCAGGAACATAACCGAGGTTGGACCTCATGGCTGGCATTCAACCAGTAATGCGCCGTACGATGTTACCGACGACGGAGAAACGGTTGTCGTGGGGCCTAGTGGATGGCATGAGCCCAGAAGTGAATGACCAGGAACGCTCCATGGATCTTGACAAATTCGATCAGCAGGAGCGGAGAATGGAAATGCTACCAAGGATCTCGAAAGCTCGTCCGGTTGCTCAAGGTTTGGTGATTCAACAGCGTTAAGGTACACCCAAACCTCTTTTAAACTCACCACCTGGGTCCCAACTTTTTTACAATGACTTAGTTATGATGCATGTGTGACAACTGCGTTACTCTCAACGACATTGTGGCAGGTATGCTGGATTTTCTGGAACACCTTAGGGTCATAATGAAGAGTGTTTGAGTTTAATCCTATCATCCATTGAGTATTTTTTTGCTCATTTCTCCTTGTAGCCATTGGCTGATCACAAGCGTCTTGATGATGTCCACATTCTATTACATATCTATTCTTGAGATATGTTTCATAATCCATGCTCATCTAAATATTCTAGTCGATAAATGTCACTTTCAATTGTCATGAAAACATCCACTTGCAGCTAATTTTGTCCATAGCTTCTCTCCTTTTGTCCATCTGCAGGCATATTTTTGAGTCATCTGGATGCTTTTGATCCAGACTGTGTATTTTGGACCAGAGTAGTCAGGCAACTGGAACTAGTCGAACAATAAGACTCTTCCACTAACCTGGTTTCTCTCACCAATTACAGAATCCATATATGTTTCTTGGGAAGATGTGGCATTTGTTCAAACCGAAGTTATCCTTACATAGTTTTCTCCATGTTATCTGTATTCGCAGATCTTAACTAATTTTCCACACCCAAAATCAAAGACCAAACAGATGAATGCGCTTCAAAATGTCAGACAAGAACAAAATTCTGAGGACCATGCTAGACACATTTGGGGATGTTCATGTAACTTACCAAGAACTAAGTTAGCAGCTGATTATCAAAGCAGCTGTAAACTGCGACACAAAAGTGAGAAGACGGTACATTTGAACCTCTTTAATGTCACATTCTCTAGTCAAACCCTTTCAAAAAGTCGTACCCAACCCAAAACCCATTCTATGCTCATCACAATTTCTTGAGTCACAAAAAAATTCATATAAAAGTTATGAGTTTAGCAAGTGTGAAAAGGCTTAACACGAACTCCAGAACTTCTTCAACCCTAAAGGATTAAAAATTTTGATGTTTGCAAACAACATTTCTGTCAAAATATATGCAGATGGTCAGTGCTCAATGGTCCAGAACTCCATGGGCGACTGCGCCGTGACACATAAGACGTCTAGGTGTACAAATACACCACCTGGATGTCGTTAATTTAGTGTGAATTACTGTACTGTACAGTAGCATGCAATACATTTCCACATGTTCCATTCTCTTACCTTTTCGAAGTGGATTTCACAGGAATCCTTACCTGCTTCGGTGCCTCCTGCTCAAGTATCAGCATAACCAAGCAATAGAATAAGGAAAATCCTTTGTCAAGCAGAAGGCATAACCTTACAAGTGACTAGAAATGCTCAAATTGCAACACTTGTCAAGAATGAATGAGTCACACTAAAAGAGAAGAGTACGAAATTTGCTACTGTATTACCATGAATAAAACGAACTTCTACGCAAGGTTTTAAGTTCCTGTGCAAGTTAACCTGTACAAGTTCCCACACTACAGCCACCTGTCATATATGTTTTTCTTTGCTCTTAAGATCTGCAGCCGCATTCATTAAATTATGTTGCAGCTGTAGAACATGTTGCACCCTAACTTTTGACAAGCCTCAATGTGAGGCACAGATTCTGCTGTTTATCTGCTATCCCAATGTCTCTCTAACCAGAACAACTTTTTTTTTTGAGTAAAAATATTTAAAACTAAACTGATCAACACTCTTGCTATGTTGTGATTATGGCAGCTGACTCCATAAAACACTCTGAAAATAAAAGTTTCCCACATGAGCTTCATGTACTCGAGCGGAAAACAGCTTTTTCTGCGGCAAGGATCAGCTGAGCTCTTTCAATAGCCCTTTGGATGAGCGTTCCGCCACTTCCAAGCCACTCTCAGCGTGTTGGTCAAGTTGGTATGTTTCGCAGTCCAATTGAGGTCATGCTTGATTTTAGTTGGGTCACTGTAAACCTCAGCATAATCACCCGGTCGTCGGTTGATGTATGTAATAGTCACGTTCACGCCTGTTGCTTTTTTACAAGCTTCTACAAATTCCTTTACACTCACACCTGGAAAAAATCAGGAAGACCAACAGATACTGTCAGCTTTTACATATGAAACCAATCAACACTGATCACAAAGATTGCACACCGGTATTAGATTGACGAAGCTTTTAATGTTCATAAAGCATTATATTCGTACAGTCCTGTTGAAACGATTTAACGTTGATGTTACCAATAGTGATTACTTAGTGTCTTGATATTATATTTGGCAAGTGATACAAATTTCTGCAAATTATGTCTTGTACATATATTACCTCAATTACAAAGATTGGTCACAAGAGAAGGTTACTTATTTTCTTATTAAAGATTCAAGAACCACTTTGGATGAATGCGGTGTTATTTGGAAGAAACATCGCCTTCCCGCACTGCATTCATCAACCAGAATATGGGCTTCGGAGTGCTTGGAGGTTAAGTTAACATCAGCTTCACATTGATTTAACTATATCACAATATTGATGTAATGCTATATCAGACAAACATTAATATACTACTATTAACTTGGGTAAACTTTTGAGTTGATTTTTGTTGAGATTTGGGTATCTACCTTTTCCAGTAGCCACATTGTAGATACCTGGTCGGCCAGGCTTTGCGGCCTCCAGAGCCTTCACATGAGCATCGATGAGATCTGTCACATGAATATAATCTCGTATACATGTTCCATCTGGAGTAGTGTAATCCGTGCCTTGAACCTGAAACCAGAAAATTCTACAACTTCAGCCATAAAAAACAACAGAAACAAAACATAAAACCAATACTCTCAACTAGACAGGAACTAACAGAGAGGACACTAAAACCCTCAGGGGTCTATGCCCGTCTCCGATACTGACCCCTGTTGCCAACAGCAACTCATCTCTTCAAAAAATTGGTTGAGACTATTCGCAACTAGTGTAAACACGATAAGGCTAAACGTCTATGGCCACTGCTCTTAAATGGAAATGCGGCAGTCTACTGTCACTCATAGTGATATAAAACCTCCCACAGCAAAATCGCAAAAAAAATTCACACATAGAGAAAAAATTTGACCTCAACAGATTTGACTCCTGAACCCAAAGATCTCTCCAGATGTCTCCAAATCACTACTTCATATTCTAAAATGCCCAAAGCGACAAGTATTATCCTCTACCTAGGCAAAGAAATTGTCAGGATCGTTTGCAGAGCCAAGCTATGTAGGAGCAAAAATGGTCAACAAAGAGCGTAGAAATAGTTTTAGTACCTTGAGACCTGGAATGGCACCCATGGCAGCATCAAAGCAGGCCCCAGAAATTCGTCCATGAGCTCGCAGTTCCGGTCGCGGGTACTCTCCTAGACGCCCTTTGGAGTCGGACCCAATGACATTGAAGTACCTGCACAACCAAGCGTATCTATTTAAGGTAGCCACACCCCAAAGCAACAATTTAAGCACTGAGTATAGTTCCCACCATTAGACTGTCCAAATATTCTCTCTTTAACAATTGTAACAGGAGTCCAATGCACCAGAGTATGCCTCATTTGCGTAAAGAATGTAAATAGTTAGAAGAAGGGTTCAGAGTCTTATTTGCTAAACGACCTAAAACCAACTGGGAGTTCTGATGTTGATGAGGTGGTGTACATTCTCAGCGACAATTTAGGGTAACACGTTTCGGTACGTGTCGCGATTAGGAACCACTATCTTGGTGCACAATAGAGTTGTTGACATCATAGCTCACAAGTTTGCTGACACCTATAAGCCAAGAACTAATCTTTTGGGAAGGCAAACAAGGACAAACCTCAAGATCATCACTGCTAAGTGATCGTTGCTCTTGACGTAGTCCAATATTATGTCTTCAGCCATCTTCTTTGCTTTCCCGTATGGATTGATTGGAACCTGTAACCGACCCCGACAAGAATAATATCATTGAAGGCGGGTCTGAATCTGTCTGTCTGAGTATCTTGCCTGAGCATTGATTCCTGAGCGTCGCCGTTCCAAATTTTCAACCAGATTATGTAGAGACTTACTAGAGTTCAATCCGTGAGGAAAAGTTTCGTTTCACAGAACAAGTTTGACAGGTCTAATCAATAAAATGGGGCCACGCTAAGAGGCGTACTGCACTAGAGGACAGCTAGAGGAAAGGCAATGACATGGAAGCATATCATTGGTCTAGTACAGTGAGTGCGTAGTATTTCTCTTCAAAAGGGAAAAAACAAGAAAAATTGAGGAGTCCACTTTTTCATCCAGTCATGCTTCACGCATCCTATGTGTCCACATATAAGACGACACGGAAATGAAGAGGCAAGTGTTTTTCTAATAGGTCATGAACCGAGGAAAAGTAAGAACTTTTATGCATTATTCATGCCACGTGGAATGGGCCAGCAGAAGTGGTGCTGCCTGCCTATGCTGTAATGTGGTAACGCCCTAATTCCCATGAACTAGAGATTCTGCTCACCATAACCAAAAGCCAATAACCAAATGTCAAGAGTAGGTTAATGACTTTACCTGTAGAGTGGATTCCTTTATGGGCATGACTTCAGGTTCCCCATAAGTTGCACACGTACTTGAGTAGATGAGTTTGTGAACGCGGTGCCTCACCATGGCCTCTATCAGCCCCAGAGTGTTCGAAGTAATATTATGGTAGTACCTGCAACAAAGAAACGATTCTGATATCTTGAAGGGTGAAGTGCACCTCAATCTACTTCGCACCTGATCAACTTATTTGAAAGCAGACAACTTTGAAACTCAGGCAATTTGTCCGATTATATCTGTACACTTGAGGACAATTTGTAACCACCGCAAGCAAGGCAGAATAAGAAGAATGAGACTTACCTCAGCGGTTCAGCCATACTTTCCCCAACATAAGCCACAGCTGCAAAATGCATAACCACGTCTATTGCATTTTTGCTGAATACGTCATTTACCTGCATTAGATTGTCAAGGGAAAAAAAACTGTCTAAAGTGTCCAATACTAGAAGACGTGGTTACCAGACCAAGAGGTACAACACGTCAACAGAGTTTTCAACTCGCCCATAAGCGGGTCAGCCCGTCCAGACCCCGAGCTTAAAAAAAGTTACATTTCTGGAATCACACTGCTCGGGGTCTAACTAGAAGCATTGCTTCAGAGATACCCGTCAAGAGGATACAGCTTTATTGTCACCAAGGTCCACATACAGGAACTGCAATCGCCCGGGCTCAGGGAACAACCCTTGCAGAACTTTAACAGCTCCAATATTCCCCCTTGATAAGTTGTCCTGCATACAAGATAAAGGATACTAAAATTGTTAGGGACCTGACCCCGTCTTCTATTCTGACCCCTGTAACCAACAACGACTCATCTATTCGTACACTTAGTTAAACTAAGTAGTGGTGTAGGCAGGACGTGGCTAAATGTCTATGGCCACTGATCTTCAAATGGAAATGGGGTTGTCTACCGTCACTTGTAGTGGTCTACAACCTCTCATTTTAAAATTGCATAAGAAGTTTATACATAGTGATGAAATTTGATCTCGACAAATTTCAACTGTTGCGCCCAAACATCTCTCCACAACTCTACAATGATCTCCCCAAAACCACACTGTTGCATATATTAAAATGCTAAAAAATGACACAAATAGTATCCCCTACCCTTAGAAGATGAAACTCAACACTGTCGAAAGAATCGTATAAAAGGCAGTGACAGGTCAACCTAGGATCAGGAATCGAAAACTACACAAAAGGGGAGAGAATAATTACCACTATAGTGACTCGAAAACCATCTTGGAGTAACCGTAGAGTGGCATGCGAGCCAATGTAGCCTGCACCGCCAGTGACTAATACATGGGTCACACCATCGTTGACAGAGAACTGCACATACAATCCATGAAACAGTGAAGCACAAATGAGTACTAACATCATGCAAGATAAAGCCAAACACTTTCGAAAACGCTCGCGAAACAGGGGCACAGTAATCCGTAAGGTACCAGAATTCAAGGTCTGAAAATGACCAATCCAATTGATCATGTTGTGCCACTAATAGAATTCAGACTGGGCCATATTATATGTCACCTGAGTCAGTGAAGAAGATTGCATGTGTCGGACAAAAGAAAAATAGAATTGAACACAAGAAAGTCCCAACATGACTAACTCCAAATTGCTAAGAAAACATGACTCCCGATATGGGCCATAGGACCTTTAGGATTCATAGTAGAACTTGCATTTCTGACACCAAACAGGGGTAGTACCTTATCAACAGTGCCGGCAGAGTCATACTGACGGAGAATGACCATGCAGAGTGTAGTTAATGTCGCAGCAATGAGGATCTTGATCACTAACTGTGAGCGTGGCCGTGAGACTCCATGGACCATCCCTAAAGATCAAAAACATCCATTAGGCTAAAAGATACCAAGATCATCAGGTCATCAGAAAACTTTACGACTTCACCACCTCACAATTGACAAAAAACAGAATTTTAGAGGAGTATGGACACATCAATCAAACCCAAAGTTCAATAGGGTATGGAAGGCGACGAAGCCCTATCCGACGTACAGATGACTAATTTTTTTTTAAAGTCAATGAAATCAACCCCTACGGAATCCCTTTTCCATTAAAAAATGTACAAGGACTGCCTGCACATGCACAAACCCTACTAGCTTTTCTCCATAGCACCGACGTACTTGGCTACAAAAAGGCAGGTGTCAAGTGACAGATGCTTTGTGTAGCCAGAGACCAACTATTGCTCCAAGTTATTAGGGTTATACTTTATGGTCGTCTTCTGAGAATCACTCTAAAACAAGGACTGGTGTCTTCCTCTGCAGGGTCTTCAAAGCATCAGGTCTAGAGGAAGAAACTCTAGAGTATGGAATCTTAAAAGCATTCAATCTGGGGAAGAAACCTATAGTACGGGGGTCGTTACAGCATCAGGCATGGATTAAGAAAAACTAGGAGTATCCAGGATTTTCTTTACAGTATAGACAATAATACGAATTGAAATTTGAATACACGTAAACAGCTGCTTTTAGAATAAGAGATAAGGAAACTCAGAACCTCTTAAAAACTAGAGACGGGGTTAAGAAAAAAAATTACCTGCAAGACTCCATGTTCCTCTGCCCAAGCGAGTGGGGGTATTCCCTCCTTGGTTGCTCCGTCTCCGAACGAGGGGCGAACCGGGCATCATGGTCACTGGCTTTCAAATAACCAGATGGTTTATTTATTAGATGCACCTGCTCCTAGGTGTGCATCTCGTTCCCTCGCCTTACGAGGTCATCAGCACCCAATTCGTGACTTACAAAAACCTACATAAACAACAACAACAACAAAAAGAAATCAGTACACGGGATCAATTGAACAGACAAGTTGACCTACACCATCCAAACACAGAAGCATGTACGAATTTCATCATGACAAGACAAGGGCAGCAACTCTCACACACAAACACAAACACAAACAAACAAACACTGATAAGAGCGTAGAAATGAGTGCTCAATGATCAGCCACATGAGTGGAACTACTAAAATGACAGAAAATGTTGTGCGATAACCTTAGAATACCACTGATACGAAACACCCAACAAATGTTGAAAAATCTCTTTCGTACAATACAGCCCTGGATTTCAGGAAAATACTTAAAGACTCATCTCAGACTAGGTTTCCAAGTCTCGACCACCCTTAAATACACACTAACAAGCCGTCCATTCGAGATAATTCGAGGTACCAAAGTCGACGTACCCTTAAACCATACACCACTTTTGATGCAAATGAAGAGAGAGACGCGAAGAAGAAAACTGAAAAAGCCTGTGGAGTATTTTATTGTGCGTGTGTGGGGATGGAGATGGAGAGTGGTCGTGTTCGTGGGAAGCGGAAAGAAACGGGCGCCACGGACGAGGAGACGAAGGTTTATGAGCAAGTGGGCAGTAGTACGACGTTCGAATGCGGACACCTGCAGGAAGCCAAGTGAAAGGAAAAGCTCCCTTGTGGGGGGATGCTCCGTGCGGCACCTGGCGTCCCCCTGCGGCTAATGCGGCGGCACCAACTAAGATACCTGCAGCCTGACAGCCGCTTCAGTTCAGGTGGGCCCCGCCAGTTGTGGGCGTTTTTTATGGTGGAACTGCAGGTGTGATTTACGGATTTCAGTATTTATTTTTTATGCACCATTTTGCTACAAGCCAAAAAAACCGACAAGTGCAAAGAAAATTTCCATTGAAGGTAGAAACACCCAAAACTGTTACTTTAAGCAATTCAACATAGCTGGAGGCATATTTTTCTAAAAATAATATTTTTGAAATATATGCAAGTGAAAATCATGAATATTAAAAAAAAAGATTTTTCGGACATTGTATATAATTTTTATGATTTTTCAAAGTGTTGTCTACCTAAACCATTGGAATTGTCCCATAGGTGTCCCCCAAACTGAACTGCGCAAAAATCAATTGTCAGCAAATCAGAGTTTAGTATATGTCTTTCAAGTGCGTCAGCAAATCAAAGTTAAACATGTGTAAGACACATTAATGAAACTCTAGGGACACTTTAAGGGCACTCTATGGAATAAGGATTAGGTACAAGGATAGAATTGGATGTTTCTACCTTAGTGCAAAGAATATTTTTCATTTGTGGGGTTCAAAATAGTAAGATGATTGTTGTATTTCGATACTGATTAGTGGCCAAATTTTATCTAGATATCACCTAATTTTGATATAATGTAACAAGCTCAAAAAGTGTGCATCTAAAGGAAGAAAGACTCATGTACAAAAATTAGTGAACCCAAACACTTTTTACATTTTTGCATTTTTGTGGGAGAAAGAAAAACGAGGAATACAAAAGTGGAAGTTTGAATTTAATTTTTTGACTTGGAATGAATAACATATGATTTTCTAATGTTAGAGGTGTTTAGGTCCCTATTAATGCTCACAAATACAACTTTGATAAATTAAAGTATGCATTTGAATGGAACCAATGAGTCTAAGAATGATCCATTATACAATTTACGAAATTAAAATTTATTGCAACTCATTCATTGCATTTGTATTAAAGCCTCACCAAATTAGGACTTTATTATCAGTTAAAATCACACACAAAGAGGATTCATGTCACCTCCTCAATAGCCTAAAACCGCACACAGAGGATGATAGTTTCTCACCAAACAAGGTCACTTCCATTTCTACATCCCTATGCACTATTTTTGATACTTTTGTAAAAGTGGTTTTTAATGCCCAAGCCTTCTCCTATAGATATCACCAAGTACCGCATGAGTATTGAAGAAATGTTTGGCCACTTCTCCAAAATGATTAAAAAAACATTGTTTAGGATTGTCATAAAGGTGCATTCACACCAAGAAATACAACAAGGTCCTTTGACTCTATGACCAAGAAGGCAAGGATTTCCGAATGCACTATTTCTTTCTATTAGATCATAATTACTATTATTTTTAATCATATCAAATTTTTATATTTTCTTGCTAGTAGCAAAACAAAGATGTCAACGCACCAAAAATGTTCCATTTGAATATTGCATGTGAAAGTTGTAAAGGGTCTAGGTTCTTTTTTGGTACATGTTCTAGAATTGTTTATTCAATGGAGGTAGATATTAATAAACTATATGTACATTTAGTGAATATGGTGCTTTTAGGTTAGTGGCACATTTGAGAGCTCCTATGTTAAGTGTGAGGGAAATTTTTTTGAAAGGAATTGTGAGCCGTTTCAACATTGTGTGCACTTCAACATTGAACCCCGAAAGGCTAGGTGTTTTGGAAGTAGAAAAGTCCAAAACTACCAATTTTTGATGCATTGTCGAAAATTGAAATTGAATTTTTTTTAACTCTAACTATACAAAGTGTATTAAACAAGTAAGTCAACATGTGGAAAAAATTTGAGACCATTTTCCCATGTGGATTGAAAGATTATAATGTTTGAAGTGAGGAAATTTTTTTTTCATTCCTACAAAACATGGTAAGCAAACTTTGAGCCCTCTTGGAATAAAATTTTTGCTTTATACAAAAATTCAGATTTTTACCATTCATAATTACATGAAGTTAGTTTCACTCATGAAAAATTTCAAAAGGAAATATGGAATCTAACATACTCTAAATTACCTTGCAACATATAGGCTAATTGAATTAGCAATACACTAGTCATTTTTTTATGATTTCTAGGGCAATGAAGAAATTTTTTAATTGAAATCCAAATGGTGAAAATTTAGAAATAAACATTTGGATATATGTGGGAAAAAATTCAAGGAATTTGATCTCTTTGATTACAAGATAATAGGACTTGAAGATGCTTTTTTTGAAAACCACTCCAATATAGCTAACAAAGTATTGACTCCTCTTAGAATATGATTTGAGAATTAAATTTTATTTGAAAAATTGTATGCCATTTTTTATTAGTTATGTACATAACAAATTTCAAAGTTTGATGAGCATTAATTTTTGCAAAAAGATGCTCAAATTGCCGATGCTACCAAAGAAATTTAAGGTAGTGTAACTTTTGATTGGGAAAAAAATTATATTTCTTCTATAGGGGATATGTACACCCCTTGTGCCATAATATTATGAACATCTAACAAAAATTGACTTCATAGGAACCTCCTCAAATTGCTGATGCTACCAAAAAAATTGAAGGTAGTGTAACTTTTGATTGGGAAAAAAATTATATTTCTTCTACAGGGGATATGTACACCCCTTGTGCCATAATATTATGAACATCTAACAAAAATTGACTTCATAGGAACCTCCTCAAATTGCTGATGCTACCAAAAAAATTAAAGGTAGTGTAACTTTTGATTGGGAAAAAATTATATTTCTTCTACAGGGGATATGTACACCCCTTATGCCACCCAAATTTGGTTGATAGTAGAGAAAGCAACGAGGTCAACGTCGAGCTCCCGGAGGTGCCTCAATTTCCTGAAATTGAGAACGATGAAGATGCTGAGATCTTTGGAAATGGAGCTACATGGTCTCGAGTTAGAGACTCCAAAGATTTGGCCTTACTGCAATCTCAAATCGTGTCTGTGGAGATCTTGTCCTTGTACCGCGAAGGAGAGATCAAACTTCGGAAAGCTTTGAAGGACATTTGTCTTGAAGATCACAACTAGGGTTTGAAGTCCTATGACCATAATGACAAGGCAATTGTAATCTTGCATTGCCTAGAGTGCAAGAAGGACTTTGGTGGTACAGATGGTCAACATTCAAAGGAGCGAATTTCAAATCTCTTTTCAAACTTCAGAAAAAGCTACATCATGAGCAATCAACACATTAAAAGTTGGTGTTTGCGCAAGGGTGTAGATTGGTGCAACCATCCCCAATCAACTTCTAAGAATAAGAAAACTCTAATTCTTACAACAGAAGATCACCGACAACTAGTTTAGGAAGGTGTTGACATACTGAAACTGGTGAACGACAGTCTTGACCCTATTGTAAAGACATTTGAATTAATTGGAGGATTTCCCGAAACCACGGATTTGAGAAGCTTTTGGTGGAAAACCAAGTGTGTGAGATGCAATGAATTGTACAACTTGTGTACTCTGAAGAAAAACCTAGAGGCCAATCTGCGCAACCATATTGGAGGCACTAGGCATGTTGAGAAAGTGTTGCAAGCAGCAATACTTGCAAGGACACCTGCCACTACAAGCAAGCAGGGCAGACTTGCAAAGTCAACAAGCAGTAGCAGAGTCTCTAGTCAGAAGCAACTACATTCTTTCTTCGGCCATGTTCTGGACAATCCTTAGGTAAGTGCATCATGCTCATTGGATTGTTCTGAATGTAGAGTTTTCGTGTACTAGGGGTTCAGGGGACCACTTGCTACGTATGCTGGGAAATCATATGAAGTCACAAGCTTGTTGTTTGACATAAAACCCCGTCAGAACTAGTATGCTGAACCATGGATTCAAGAGGTAGTAGTTTTACATGGGAATTGTATTCAGATTTATGGAACCTTCAGACATTGTTCTTGCCTAAGAGTTTCCACGAATAATGAACCTTGGCCTGCTCTAACTTATAGTATGTGTGCAAGTATCCCTTCTCTAGTAGACTTTAAATTTAGGTGCTAAGGGAGGACAAAGTTGATGAAAAACGAGGTATGAGAAGTACAAGGGGTGGGAGGTGCCTTAGATACTAGTCAATCCCGAAACTTACGACACACAATAGATCAATTTTCCAAAAGTTGAGAGTTGAGCGGTTTCTTTATTGGGCAATAAAGCTTAGAATTGTGCAATTAAAGATTAGACGTCCAACACTCAAAGAGTCTGCACTTGGTTCTTCCAATGAACATAATTTGTATAAGTTTTGCTCAAGTATCTTGCTAGTACATAGATGCGGTCCATAGATTGTCACACTTGGTATTTTCGACAAACTCTTGTACAAATACTTGGATAGTTCCATCTGCAAGGCAAAAATATATCAATCTTGCTCTTAACAATTTCCTCTCTTACAGAAGATAGAAGATATTAAACTGATCTTGGTTGCTCGACTTGGCTAAACATCTATGCCAATTAATCTTTGAATGGACGTGCGGTTGTCTGTTCTCATTTTTAGTGGTCTAAAACCTCCCACTTTGTAACTGCATAAGGAACTCATAAAAGAACTTATAAAAGGTAATAAAAATGTGATTTCAACAAATTTGGCACTTATACCCAAAGATCTCTCTATATCTTTACAAATCTACTAAAACTATACTCCTAAATGTGTCAATGCATCAAGTTTCTAGAAAATCACGTACTCTTATATTTTTTGGTAGGAATAGAGCAGCACTATAAAAAAACTACGTTTGCCTAGACATCCAGCCAAAAACGACGTATGTTCGCGAAAACACGATACGTCGCAAAAGACGTTGGGGTGTCAAGTCGAAAAAGTGAAGATTTTACTCTGATGTTTTCGATAGCATTGCTAGATTTCAGTCACAGCATACTGATGCTACGAAAAACAATGATGCAATGTAAGACATTCAGATAGATACTAGATGTTTCCAATGATGTCCACAATAACATGTTCAACCACGTCACCATCTTTGGTCAATTTTAGCTCAGAAGTTGATTTAGAATTTTATTGCGGTTAGAGGTAAAGTGACTGCCCAAGGTTAAAAAGAGAGCAACGAGTAGGTGGTGACTCCTAAAAGCTTATGTGGCATCTGATGTGGTGTGAAGAGGTGGAAATTGCGTGACATGGTATGATGACGTGGAAATTGTGTGATGTGAACATAGGTGATGACATAGCATGCCATGTCAGCATACTTGGCATGTCCATGTTCTGATCTTGGATGTCTCCGTGGATGTCACAAGTGACGTATTGACGTTCACATTGACGTCACTTCTGGCATCAACATTTTGTACTTACTGCGAATGTAACTTCAAACCACATGCTATTCACTGTGTGTTTCATTACGTCTGATTGGACGTGTGGATGTTGTGGAAGCAATTGTAGGCGTCTTTTTTGATGTCAAAATGACTATAGATGCATGACATGACTTTATGCCCAAGGTTGAATTTGCACATGATGCACGTCTTCCTATGTAGTACAAAATGACTCATGTGTTTACTTGGTTTAGGTTCATTTTTGGACTATTGAAGTCTTACATTTTGCGCACATTCAACAAACTTCATTAAGATAAAATTCCACCTTATTCATATGATGTCACTTGCAGCACCAAGTAAGACAGACTCTGCCATAAAATGCACGTTCAAGATACAACGGGTCTACTTGGAAGACATGAACATGCTGATGGCTTTGTATTTCTTAGACGTTTTACTTGACGTCAAAATGCTGGCACAGTAAATACATGTCAGTGATGTGAACACCTTATGTTTCCTCCTCAGATGCAATGTCATCGCTAACTACGGCAACATACTCTCCACCATTGTCTGCTAGTTGGCGCACCGGGTCCACGACTTGTTGCAGTGGTTGTAGGCCATTGAAATCCCTATCATTCACCAACTGCACCATGTTCGGGGTTGTCGTAAGAGGATGCAATGACCCACGTCTACCCCTCACTTCTGTTCGGCAAACTACTTTCCAACTAGGCCGATGTAGATCGTCGGAGAAGAACACTTGTTGGCAATGCAATGGAAAGGCAAATGAATCAGGGTAGACCGTTCCATCCAAATGGTTGAAGTTTGCCAACGAAAAGCTGTACTTATCTTGTTGTATGCTGGGAGCTCGACTACCCTGTGTGCCCCTCACTTAATCATACAATAACACTGTGACACAGTGATTTCGATAATCCAATACCAAAATCTCTTCAATGTACCCCACATACTCCTGTGTGGTTTCCATTGGCCTCCCATTCTACATACCCCAACGAAGTTGGCGTGTGAAACTCGCTACCACTCTAGAGTCCACATTTGTAGCTTCGAGTAACAAGCCCACATTTGTAGCTTCGGACACGGAGGTGTATGCCATGACAATACATTTGACGGTGGAATGTTGCCTTCCGCTTAGGAAGCTGTGCATAATGTCTGATGTCTTCATCCATTGGACGTCTAGAATGATCAGCCTCCCTCACCGTCGACGTCAGCCACTACGCGAAGGATGGAAATTCACTTAGTTCAATTGGATAACGGACCGCTCTTCTTGGATTTGAGCACCGCCACACAATGCAAAAAGCTTCCCGGTCCTCCTATCTTCGGGACTTTGCCGCAGTGTAGTCCCTGCATTATGTTCAACAATAATGAAATTAGAACAATGGATTGAATATATGAACTCATGTAGGCGGGGGCATGCACAATGTGCATGGCATGTCTGAGAAGATGTTCAAGAATTCAAGTGCTCCTTAACAACTATCATGTGTTGAGGACATTCTCTTTTACTGAAGCGTACATACTGGTGCCAACATAAACATCAATGCATCTTCCCATATGACATCATTGAACGGAGCAGCGCTGGCTTCGACATCTGCTAAGAGTGTATATAAGACAACGTGATGTCCACAGTGGCACTAGAAAGCAATGCATGCTACAAACTCTTGCCAAGATTCCAAGCACGGAGCATTGTCTATTACAAACGCATGTGCATATGAACGCAAAGCGTCGGATAATGCCCTCTCTTTTGGTTTCCTGCTACATATCACCTCGTTGTTTATGATGGGATCTTCGTCTACATCCCAGACAAGCTCACCGATTCCTTGAAACTCTCTCATGTATTCTGTGCAGAAGCCAAGAGTGTCTTCAATGCGATATTCCTTTGCTATGTTTCCTTCTGAATGCACCAAAGTCCGCACATAATCCTTCAAAGTCTTCATGTATCGCTCAATGAGGTACATCCACCTACAATGCGTTGGGCCACATACAAATAATTGTTCAACAAGGTGCACTGGCAAATGGGTCATTATGTGGGAATGTGATCCCACATGCTAGATCCATAATACTAGCATATGACGGAAAAATTCAAAAATTGTCTCCTTCAAAAGGAAAGTTTTTGAGTTCTCCTAGGAAGTTAGGTCAATATAGGAAAACCGGATTTCCGGATCCGGTAAAATTTCATTAGGGCTAAAAACCTAATTCCGAAACCCTAGAAAGTTCCGGAAATCGGATGATGGCGCTAGCCCTAAAAATCGGAAATCGGATCCGTACTAGGGATAGGGTTTTGCCGCCAAAACCTGTCCCGTACATCGGGCCAGTATAAGAGGGGGACTGTAGCCAGCAGTGGGCACGAGTTTCTCTTTGTTTGTTCTCCCACCGGTGTTTTCCGTCTTCCTAATTTCGTGAGAATTCTAGTAGATTGAGGGACTGTGTAAGTTACGATCGTGCAGGGGTTACCAGAGTGAAAGTTTGTGAGCAGGAGAGTTAGGGAGAGATTGTGTAAGGATTGTTTGTGAGCACGATGACTTCCAGGGCAAGCAAGCGGAAGCTGAAGGATCTACCCAAGGACTCGGAGGACGAGATGCCGCCACCGATGTCCCGACCGAGGACCATTCCGGTGATGAAGGTGGTTCCGGACGTTTCGACAAAGGAGGACCGGCTGATGCGCCTGCGGAAGAACCTCAACAACATGGGGTGTGATGGGCTTTCTAGAGGTGCCATGGGGGATCCGGGAGGAGAGTCTGGTGTCTGACATACTTCGTCCGGAAAGTGGCATCTTGAATACCACCCTCCGGGCGAAGCCAGACCTATGGACGGTTAATACATGGAGGGCCGTCTACAAGTTCCGAGAGGCGCTGGACAAGGTTATGGAGAAGAATCAGGAGGTGATGGAGGACAAATTCCAAGCGCCGGCCAACCCGAAGGAAGGTCACCAAGTTTTCGACCTGGTGAATCCGGAGTACCGGGATGTGATAGCATTTCTTAATCCTATCCTCCATCCCACCAAGCCGCGGCGAGTAGTAGCGAAGGTGGCCTCCGCCATCTTGGGGAGCCTCCAGGGTAAAATGATGATGGATTGGGCAACCATCATCCATGAGTTAATCGGGGACCTAGTGCGTTCCCTCTGGTCCGGGAAGAAGGGTTAGAGTCCCCTTCCGGCGTATCTGTCCCATCTATACGCTCATCACTCTCTACTCAAGGCAAACGAGGAGAGTGCCTATCAGGACCTAGTTCAACTCCAGTAGTACGAGGGAGAAGAACCCTCGCCTCAAGACGGACCGGACGAAGAAGAGACAGAGGACGAGCAGCCGCCCTCTCCTCTAAAGAAGAGGCAACGGCGGAATAGGACGCCGCCGGTGAATCCGTCAGAAGAGCCTCCTGCTCCGGAGCCACAGGAAGGAGAAGTTCAGGAGCAGAAGACGGAGACCGGACCAGCCCCGGAAGAAGTCCAACCTTTCATGCAACTGGTTAGGCCGGTACGACCGCACACTGTTGCCACTCAGGGCGAGGCCGGACCCTCCCGAACCAGGATGATGGAGGTAGAGGAGGGAGACATGACCACCATGCGACTGGGAGGGACGCCCTTAGAGGACATCCAGGAGATGGCTCAACACTTGGTGTGGCGGGCGGATGACCTCACCCAAATCTGCGAGAACTACGATGGGGCTCTCAAATGAGTGTGCCGGAAGATGACACTAATTGATCGGAATGCCATCTTCCGGAGGACGGATGCGTTAGTGGCGGCGGAGCAGCAAAACGGCCTCTTCATAGAAGAACGAAAGAAGCTGGTGACGAAGCTGGGAACGTTGCGTGTAGAGAACCGGACGTTGCGGGACCAAGTCTGGGACTCAGAATCCAGATGTGTAGATTTGGAGAGCACTCTCCGCACAGCCCAAGAAACGGCCCGGCTCACAGAAGAGGACCATCGCCGGTAGATAGCGACATTGTGTCAAGGTATAGTTCGGCTCCGGAGCTCTTTGGACGTACCGGCGGATTGTATCAACAAAGCCCGGCTGTTTAAAGCCAACCTCGACACAGCCGCCACCTCAAACCGGGTTCACATCGTCAAGTGCTTGTTAGAGCAGGCGAAATGGATAGATGCATCCCGGACCGAGATGAGGGAGATGATGGAGTATTTGACTCCCACTGAGTCGGATCCGGTACCTCAGTCTCCCCCCTCCGCGCAAACTTTGGTGGTCCCGGAAGGCAGCAACCTGGAACCTATGGTTACTGAAGTATCACCGGTGGTACCGGTGAATCCGAAACTTTCACCACCAGCCAGAAGGAGTGGACTGGGGAGCCATGGTACCTCAAGAAAGCGAAGACCTACTTCCGGTGACTCCGACCATCGATCTGACGGGTACTTCTCCGGAAGCTCACGCTGATCGTACGGTACAGTCTTCCCCTCATCATAAGAAGATCCAGAAGGATTCCCAGGGGAGTCCGGAAGTTCCGGTAGTCGGGATCCAGAGTGTAGACAAAGACCCCAATATCATGGAGGTCCAAAGATGGGGACAAAGGGGTCCAAATTTGTTTTCTCCGGAGAGTGGCCGGAAGGAGGTAAAGCTGGATTTACTGAAGGACTATGTTCTTCCCAAGGATCCGGATTCCAAGGAATAGTATGCAGGAGTGTAGTATAGCGGCAATATCAGAGTCCGGCCGTCAAAGCCGGAAAAATAGGATCTGGGATTTACCGGAAATCTAGCGGGCTAGTAGGAATGTTTTGTAGGATTTTTAAGATGATGTTAGTCTTAGTACAAATAGGAGTTTTGATGGCCTTTCTGGTCATTCACAACCATCTCATAGTTTCAGCATTGTACTTTTTCTGAGCTTAATTCTAAGTGTTTGGAGTATCCATTCTCTTATCTTTTGGGTATATGGTCTATGTTTGTGGGAGGTGTGGGTCCATTCTTGCGTTTCCGGAAACTGAGAACTTACCTTGTGTAGCAAGAGTCGATTTCGTGAGAGTATCCGGATGTACTAACTTGAGGGGGAGATCAACCGGATGGTTCCGACAGTAGTGTTAGTGTAGTACTGCTCGGATGCCGGTATAGCCTGCGTGTAGGATACAGCCTTAGGTGAAAGGGGTATCTGAGAGGCTGCTAGCAACTTTCGTGCACGGAAGTGTTGCAAGACGTGCCCGAATTCCGGATTGCCGGAATTCCCCATAGAACAGAGTCAAAGCCCCGGCACAAGCCCAAGAGAGTACAGAAAAAAACACCCGGTCGATAGGAGGCTTAGTGCTCGGTTAAAGGTTAGAATGTCGTAGTCCTTGACCGTCCCTGCGTGACCTAATCCGGAAAGCCTTCCGGATTTGTGAGGCGACGGAATAGGAGGACACTTTCGGTCCCTAAAGAGTTAGGTTAGTGCTAGTATTAGAGAGAGGGAGAGAGAAAGAGAGAAAGAGAGCGTGTTTCCGAACACGATAAGCATCCGGACGGTGGATCTGGACACTCATCACCCAAACCCAGGGATCCCGGAAGGGGCACTGAATGGTTTCCGGATTCTTCTGGAATCCATCCGGCACTAGTGGCCGGACCGGACCTATAAGTCCGGAGTAGTCTGACGGAGAGAAAGTGAATGCTTAGATTGGATTATCCTATAGATCTATAATCCGCAAGTCCTCGTGGGAACGATTCCGGAGCGGTTTACTCTAAGTGGGCCTATGATGCGAATTAAGGGCTAACTGGAGGAATATTGGTCCGACTAATCGCTATACATTATATTCAAAAATGTCGTAGGGAACTCTTTCTCTATGAGACAAGTTGCCATAATAACATCTTGCATGAGGACATATTTGTCAACCTCCTTGACCTCCTTCTCACAAAGTCTTTGGAAAACCCTGCTCATTTTTATAATAGCCAAGCGCACATCCTCATCCAAGATGTTCTGGACAGCCACCGGTGGAATTACACGCGAACAACATCTTCGTCAGTCACCTTCCCATTGCTAAATTTCTAACACAATTCTCTATAACGTGCATGAGGGTCACCCGAACATCAGTTTCGGACATCCATTGCAACGTTCTTGTGCTGAATATTGGTGACTACCAAAAAACGCATCAATGCCACAGAAAACATTTTCATGTTGAAGACGACATCTTCCCATGCACTGTCATACACATACGACTGTCTTTGACGACGTCACCAAAGACATATGATGTCCACAATAATTATGGAGCAATGACAATCTTTGAACTCCCTCTCTTCCTTGGATAAGTTCTACAAACCTCTGTGTCACATTCCATGACATGCTCGCCTACTGCATGAGAATGTGATAATCGTGAGTCTTCATGTACTATAACATTCCATTCTGTAGATGTTTATGAATTGCACCAACATAGTTTGTTGGGGTACGAATATTTGATACTATATCCACGAACTCCTTGCACTCATCTACTGTCATTGCATACAGCGCATTTGGCATGTAGAAATCATCTTGACATCTTCGTGGGTTTTGAAGCCAAATTTCTTCACATATTCCAAGTTGTTGTGCATCGATGCGGCTGCGAGGGCTATTGTTCATAGCAAGAAGTATCTTCACCATGTTCTCGCATAAATTTTTCTCACAATGCATGACATCCAGAATGTGTCGGATCAACAGATATTGCAAAAAAGAACACACATATATTATGAGTAAGCTACCCCATCCGGAACAATGAGTATCGTCACTTTCAGTGTTGTCCGTTTAGGAAATGTACAAAGACATTTAGCCTTCATTTTGTGTTCACATCTATGTCTGAGGAGACATGTAACACAGCATGAAATGTTTGCATTGCACAATTGAATAGACGGCCATTGTCTACAACTATTGCAATCCCTGCTCTGGGATGTCTGCTATGACATCTACTTGGACGTCAACGCTCCACTACTATGACAAAGAACGTCTGATGTATGTACGTAGACATTAGACACTATCAAAGTATCAAAGTTAGGTTAGATTACTTTACACCTTCCAGTAGGGCAGCTCAAACAAAGCACTCAACTGCTTCACCCCTGTGAAATGCACCGGGTCATCCTTTCCATCTTCTTTTCCACCAAGATCTAAAAATGCTCGCCGCCACACAGTATATCAGATAACATCTTCAACGGTCATGGTCTTCGGCCTGAAGCGACGTTCTACTTTGCCATTGAAGCGATAGTTTCGACGATAAGGATGGTGTCGGCTTAGGTACCTTCGTATGCCACCATACACAATCTTTGATCCTCTGGTACTTCGATCCACCTTCACATCATCAGTTTTCGCAAGTCTAGAATCTGTCTTGGGTCCACAATCTGGGCATCCTTTATATCCCTTGCAAGACAAGCCAGAGATGAGAGCATATACCAGAAAATCTGATATGATCCACATTAGTAAGCCACGCATGATAAAGCGACGAGCACCTTCGGGTTGTGAGAAATCTTGAACTACCACACCTTCTCACAATGCATGTAGCTCCTTCAACAATGGTCGAAAAAACACATCTATGTTCTTGGAAGTTGGGGGGTGCTTCCCAGAAATGAGAAGGCTGAGGGAGATGAAGAATTTCTTTGTCACAAACCATGGCTCAAAGTTGTAAATCAAACTGAGCACCGGCCATATTGACCAATTCGTGTTGCTTAGCTTAAAGGGATTGACACCATCTAGTGCTAGTGCCAGACGCAGGTTCTTGTCGTCAGCACCGAAGTTGTCGAAGGCGACATCCTCACTGACTTGCTTCCAAGCAGGGCTGTCCACCAGTGACCGCATGATGCCGTCGTCACTGACATGTTTCATCCAACCTGTCAACATCTAAGCGATCTTTGAAAACCTAAACATGCGTTTCTAGCTCAATATCAAGGGAAAGTGTCGAACGACCCTTGTTGGTACTGAGTTCATGCCCTCCACCCACCTTGGTTTCGAGCACTTCGGGTAGTTACTTAAATCTTCATCCTCATCTTTGAATAGCACACATCCACTTGGGCACGCATGGATGTTGTTGTACCTAGGTTGTCACATTGGATGGGCGGACGGTCCGTTTGTCCGTCCGATAGGAATGACGTCCATCCGAAGTGTCCGAAGTGGTCAATGGGCAGCTGACTTTCTGTAAATGGAAAAAATTCGGATTACAAGAAAATTCAGCGACACTCAGATGCCAGCATGGAGGGTGGGGCGTAGACGGAAGAGAGTCGAGGCGGAAACAAGGTATGGGCAGGGACATAGACGACATGGGGCGCGGACCCTATCAGGACGTGGACGTAGTTCAGGCGCACAAACGAGAAAGGGGGCGTGGACGTTGTTCAGGGCGCGGACAAGAAATGGTGGGCGTGGACGTGAGGGTGCAGTTCAGGGCATGGACGAAGGATGGGTAAAAATGGCATTGGGTGTTTAGGCCCTTCAATTTAAACCTCTAACTGCCCAAGGCACCAGATTCTGGTGTTTTGAAAAGTTTGAAGTTAAATAAAATCCAACCAAATTGCTATTTTTAATAGCTTATATTTTTGGATAACTCTTTCTAAAGTTTAGTTTTAGGGTCAAAAATCCAATCTGAAAAATGAATGACTATAATTTTTTATTGAAGATTCTGTGCAAGGATATCCATTGCAATCTTGACTTCCCATAGTGTTGAGGGCTTTTGGAAATGAGCCTCAAAATCTCAAATACACTAGACCTTGGAGAAAAATTCACATTCAAAATTCATTTTAAGGAATTGTAGAATTTTCTTGGAAAATCTGTAAATTGATTGGGGTTATGCATGTTAGGTCCTACAACCTCATTTTTTTTGGTGACCAACTTTTCAGAGTTGACATACTAAAGAGAATCAAAAAAATTTCATAGTTTTAACACCTTCATGATCAAACATTATAATCTTTCAATCTATAAGAGATATTGTTATGTTTTCTTTTCTTGTGTGATCCCTAACATCTGTAGTTTGAGTTTGCATGGTTACAATTCAAAAGAAATTGGTACAACTTATCAAAATGTTGATTTTTTGTTCAATTTAGAGCAAATTCCAAGTATCTCAAAATAGGCCTTGGGCACATAGGGGTTACAAAATTGAAATAAAATGTTTTGGTGCCCCTTTCCTTTCAAAGTTTGAAACCACAAACATTTTTTGAGGGAATGTTTGGGGCCCCCTTAGGTGTGAAACACTTTAGATTTGTGAGTGAATCTTTGAGTGCCCACAAAATTCAATGCAACAATTCCATTCACCAATGTCTTGAACACGTCAATTTCATATACAACCCTTTTTCTCACAAATGTCAAATACACTTATTTGTATTTGAAAAAAATGGGAATCCATTCTATTAGGAGAATAGATCAAAAAGGCCAAGCCAGAAGATTGCACAATGCCTACTACATTTTTTTTTTGGAACATCACACATTAATGATTTAACGGCATGTATTTTTTACATTGTTTAGCTATTACAACTGGCCTAACTACCATCCTCAAAACACAAAACAAGGCCTTCCTACCTACGATAACAACACTCAGGCATACTCCAGCAATGTGGTTTTCGCTTCAAAGTCTCTACTACACCTGAGACTATTGCCCTCTTATCCAAATCTTCTTCTTGGAGGCTCTTCAGTTTCAAAGCCAAATTTGTGTACTGCTCCGGATTTCATTTCATGAAGTACACAAGATCCCAATCATGGTTCCAAATCTGTTGTGCTATTGAACCTGCTGCATAGGCTTCCGCTTCCATTGTATACAAATGCTTCTTCTGCATAACTTGAAGTGAATTGATTGAATCCGAGGGGCCAAAGGTATAGAACAATTCCGGACACTACTAGAAAATTTCGTATTTCTGTTGTTTTGGTCGCGTTGATCCGGTCAAAATTTGACAGAAATCTGTTGAAACCAACAGATTTCTGTTAAATTTTGACCGGATCAATGCGACCAAAACAACAGAAATATGAAATTTTCTAGTAGTGGGAGCAACAAAACGTTTTACAACTTTCACCTTCAAGAGTTCATCCATTGTAGCATATCCATATTTGGATGGCTCTTTCTCCACCATCCTACCAGAAAGTCCCTAATCACAAACTCCTATGTATACCACATTCTGTTCCCAAAGGTCGAAATGGAAGAGAACGTTGGATGGAGACAAGTCATTATGGAGAAAACCCTCATCATGGCATTTTGTCACTATAACCAGCAATGATAATACCAAATTCAGACGATTTCGTGGGTAGGTTGCAACCCACCCCAATTGTTCGGAATTCAATCCGCTGTTGGTTTCTCTCAAAATGTCATCTTTGTTCATTGTTTCAGAAACCTTTTTGTCAAGGTTCACCTAAAAGCACTGTAAAGATCCGCCATTCCACCAAAGGGTGTATCCTTCTATTGTCTTTGGATGCAAGTACGAAAGTCTAATGATGCCCGGGTGCTTCACAAGACACGCTCCCGCCTCAATCATGATCTCACGGTGCTTCTCCTTTTGATTCTCAATTTTCAAGATCTTGCTAGTAAATTCCATCCATGTCGGGATGCTCCCAAGTTTAGTGAGACACACTTTTCGAATGGTCCCATATGCTCCTTCTGCTTTGAAGCTTGGCATCGGTACCACTTTCACCGAATTTTCCAACCACTTGAATGACCCACTAGTGCTGTGGCTGTAAATTGCATTCTCCGTTGTTTCTTTCCATGGAGATTTCTTTCTATTATGTGAACTTGAGAAACTTTGGCACCAAGTCTGTACCATTGACCATTTTTGAAGCAAATTCCTTGTCCTCATTGTCCCAGTCACTCTTATCTTTTTTTTTTTGGCTACATTTAACCACATCGCTACAATATTGGTGGTCAAGGACTTCACCATGCCGTCGAGCCACTCTGAGGCTAACCAATACTCAACGAAATTGTTATATTTCTCTGATGCTTCCAACTTCACTTCAAGCTCGTACCGCATATCTTGAGTGAGTTAATGGTAACCATCTTCATTCTTGTTCACGTACGTTCTCTTTAACATTGAAAGACTTTGTACCCTATAGAAGTCAATGCCAAAGGACCTTGCCTCCTTCGTGTACTCTAGCGGAGGCCAATTTGGATTTGGCAGCTTCTTGGACTTCTTGCTGGATGATGAAGGGTTCGATGACAAAGGATTTGATGACGGGATTGTCCAAGATTTGTTCCAAACCGAAGGCCCACCTTCTTCAGATCTATCGAGATCAACATGTAGAGGACACTTCCCAGACGAACCACTTCCTGATGAAGCCATGCTTTGGAGAGGTTCCGGATTTTTTTTTAAATAAGTGAAAGCAGGTGTGTGTTGTGGGCCAAGTCCGCACACCCACCAACGCACTACATAGGCCGCGGAGCGAGCTACAACATGGGACAGTAGAGGAGGCTTGGCAAATGGGAGGTCGTCTAGAGGTTTTTTATAGCCGAAGGGGCGAGAATGTCCCTGCCCCCATCGAGAACATCCCCGCCCAGTCCGCACCAACGGCCTCACCCTGCTCAAGAGTCGAGAATGACAGCTCTATGTCGGGAACGTCCCCGCCCCATCAATAACGTCCCCGCCCCCACCTCGAACATCCCCGCCCCATCTATAATGTTCCCGCCCGTCCATTGGGAACGTCCCTGTCCCCATTGAGAACGTCCCCGCCCCATCGATAACGTCCCCGCCTGACCGCCTGCGCCCCTGCCCCTATATAAGGCATCTCCGCCCTGTTCATTGTACCTCACAACTTCCCTTGTTCCTCCACTTTTGTTGAGCTGGTTGCCCGGGCGGTTGTGGGGCCTTCTATAGTACGAAATTCACTCAATTTTTTTGCAGGTCATCATCACCATGGACACGCCACTAAGGATGATGAAGATGGAACGAGACAAAATTCGCAAACGACAAGGCCAAAAACAATGCAAGCATATAAACGTTTTACAAAATCCCACGAAACTTGCATTCAGAGGTTGGCAAAACATACCTGATCCATGGACCATGGAAACTTGCGCCTCCTACATCGAGTGGTGCCACATTGGCAAATCCTTCCTAGAAGATCGGCATAATCATCACCGTCGATTCAACAAAGCAAATTTGAGGTATTGCACAGATGATGCATTCAAGAACCAATGCATTGACGTGGACCAAGTGTTGTATGACCGACCCATCGTGGAACGCAACGAGGTTCATCTTTTCATTGCGCGGGGCGTACATCCGGAAGTCAAACTTGGAAAGAGGGTAGACTAGTCTATTGTAGTGGAAAGAGGCAACAAAATCAAAGTGCCACATCCCACAAACGGATTAATCCCGATGAATGCGTGAAGGTATCTAGAGGGTGGATTTGGACATTTCAGAACAATAGTGGAAGTACCTCACGACAATTATGTGACTGAAGATTCCTCTACAAATAATGATTCCGATGGCACACGTACGCCTCCACGACCACCAACTACTCGGAGTCAGCAATGCATCAGAAGACGGAGGGCCTTACGAATGGATGAGCATGAAGAAGGTGTTCCACCAGTAGTTTCTGATGAACTGGTCATTGAAGCACCAAATGAACCAGTTCTTGAAGCAAGTGAAGAAGAACCTCTTATGCCAATGCAAGAGGAAATAGATGTGCAGGTGGATATGGTTGAGAGTTTGAAGGAGTTGAATGACAAAATCAGCAAACTTCAAGGACTATATGAAGATAGTCACAAATTGAGGGTGGACTTGGAAGACAAGAACAATCCCATCACCCGACAATCCCAAGAAATTGGTCGCTTGCAACGTGCTCTTGAAACAACCACAATAACTAATGAGGTTCGTTCCACAATCGTAGAACCTCAAGATATTCCTGCAGTAGATGTCACAGCAGAGGACAAAGACCTTCCATCCCTTCTTGTACGGAATGTGGAGCTCCAAAAGCGTTTGGATGCATTGGTCTCGCAGTATTATCAGTGGAAGTTGGCATGCATGTTCACCGTGGATAGGAACCGACAGATGGCTGTCGAGTTCACTAAAATTTTCAACACATATCTTGAACACAATCAAGAACGTGTCTTCGGCTTAACTTCTTGGGCCCCTATGGACGACCTCTTCCAACCCAAGAAAATGGCGACCAAAGTCATCTCTGGAAATCAAACTGTCATTGATTGGACTCAAAGTGGTTGGGATTTTCAGAATGCCATGTCTACCCATGTGACCACCCCCAGTAAATTATTATGGCAAAAACCGTCTGCCTTTGTTGAGGACGGAACTCAGTGTATAATTTGTTTAAATAACTTTGGCCCGGAAGGTAGAATGCATTTGGGCACGTGTAGGCACTTGTATCACCCAATTTGCTTGATCAGCTTAATGGTCAACCGTAGATGCTGTGTAGTGTGCAAGGCTCCTTTCCACGAGCGTTTATATGAGTTGTTTGGCTTGGTCAAATTCATGCCACCAAGTTGGGAATTTGATGCCAACAATGCACTTGACTATCCCAGCAAATGGGGAGAAGACCTTGTCTGGAATTGGCGGTACAAGTACCACTCGTTGGAGAAGTCCCAACTCTTTGATCAATGGGGTTGGAAAAATGATCCAGATGCAGTTGTCAAAGTGTGCCACAACTTGATTAAAGGCACATCGGAAGCAAGCCAAGGAAAGAGGAATTTCTTCTTCCAATGCTTCAACGGGCATTGGGATGAAAATGAGAAGAAATTCCGATTTGGGCCCCACCCCCAAAATTGGCTCTGGGATAAAGATGGAGTGCGTATTAACGAGCACGAGGTGGTGGATATTGAGAGCGACAACAACGACGGATATAACATGCCTGGTCCACAGGAAAGAGTCATGATGTCAGAATCCGAGTGGAGAAACCAATTCAAACTTGATGCAATAGATTTTCCGTTGGACCAACATAGTCCGCAAACGCATCAAGCGCTTGAAGAGCTCCAACAATCCTAAGTTTTGAGGGCCATATTAGAGGAGGATGGGCCAGCTAGGCGAACTTGGTTTGCAGTCCGGAGGCTTTGCTTGGGCTATGATGAAGACCACATTCTCGAATGCGGCACACATGACGATGAAGTAGGTCCAAGTGGCACTGCTAGTAGTCCTATGGATGTGGACGAAGCCTAATTTTGAACAGTTGAGGCATAATAGAAAAAAAATAGATAGAACTACTTACAAATGTAGAGGCTTATAGCTTTTTTAATATTTATCATGTACGCCCATGTGTACAGCACAGCACGTTGAGACTATTATAAAAATGCTATGTTGTGCAATTTTTCAATTTTGTTTTTTATGACATACATGAAATACATACAACTATTATCAGATATTGTACTGTTGTACTACTTCCATTTTGTATAAGTTCTACTTGTCAATTTCATATTTGCTTACATATTCCAATATTTGTCACTTCCTCAAAGCACAATTTCCCTTCACCCTAGCATCCCTAGCTCTATGTTCATTTGAACCCTTAAAGGACTTGATGTCTTGATCCATTCTAAAATAGTGAAACTTATAGTCTAAGCTAAATCCATCTTTTTAAATTGAACCGTAGAGAAAAAATTATATTTTAAATAGTTCAAACTATGAATTCCATATCATTGTAAGAAATTCCAATTTGTTTCATGAAGAATTGAAGTTGTTATAATGTTTTATGTAAAAAATTAACATAAAAAAATAAAAATAGAAAAAACAATCTAAATATCTTGAAATTTTTTCAAGAACTACAAGGAGAAAGAGAGATTAGTATGAAAAAATTTCAATTGAATGTCTTGTTCTTTATACCCAAAACAATAACAACAAAGATCTTGAAGTCAAATTCAATTGTTAAAGCAAATCTATCCTTTTATTGAATAAGTAGAAAGAATTTTGATAGTTTTTGCTAGTAGATGAATGCATTTTCTTTTTTTCTTTTTTTTTCAATATTTTTTGTAGAAAAATCAAATTATAGTGATTTTTTAAAGCTAAAATTAGTAAAAAGTTTATATCAATTAAAATGTATATTAAAATGACCTATAATTTTTACCATAAATAAAAACAAAGATGAGAAACACAAACATGTAAATTATTTATAAATTAAAGTAAAATTAAAATCAAATATGAATAGAAAACACTTTACATGGTATTATTTGGATTTTAACACATGGAGCCTACCCTTGAAATAATTCTCTCAATTTTTGACATATTCAAAATTTCAAATTAGAGTACAAGTAGAACTTATGAAGCTTTATTTTCTTAGTTTAAAATAAATTTGAAAAATGGATACTCCAAAAGTTGCAATCAAGGTTGCATCCACTTTTTAGATGCGCGGACATGCAAGGATTAACTTGCAGTTCGTTTTCAGTGTCTTCAACAAAATACAAGCAGTGGGCGTCCCGCGTCTAAACCCCAACATCCGCGCCCTGCACTCCCGAAAACAAAATCAGTGGGAAATCCCACTTCTCAACTTCACCGTCCACGCCTAGCGTCTACGCCCAGACGTCCCAAAAAGCAAAGCAGTGGCTTCTAACTCCCAACGTCCACGCCCCAACATACGCACCCTACAGTCCGCGCCTCAACGTCCATGCCCTGCACTCACGAACAGGAGTCCCCAACTCCCCCATAGTATTGTATTTTGAAGTGTGCTCCACGTCGTGATTCCCAAAATCCATTTGACTTTTGCAATAAATTCTATGTTCGTGCTCCTACTATTCAATGTCTTGACACCGTAAATGCACGTGATTTTAGAATTAATTTCGTCACATATATACAGGATTCAAAGCAATTGCTACTTGCACCACTTCTCTAATTCTGAGGGCTTGGAAGAAGCTACAAACTTCTAGCCTTTTCCTCCCTCCAATAGCGTCTCCGCCCGGACGTCCCCGCCTCGTGATTGACGTTCCCGCCCTTCCCTTCAAGTCCCCGTCCTTCAGTGTCCGCGCCCCAGCGTCAATTTTTGAACATGTGCTCCAGGACTGCATAAGAGAGGGAGGCAAGTCTTGAATGGCACAACCCATTAAAATAGAAACCTTCATTCTTGAACCGTATAATCCCTAAACCATATACCCTAAACCCTAAACTCCAAACTTGAAATTGTAGAACCTTGTAAAGTAAGAAGTGTACTTAGGAATTTTGCTTTTTCAGAGGTACTTAAATCAGAAATCAAGTGCCTCACATAGTTATTTTTTTCCTCATTCCATTTTAAAAAATGGAAAGTTTTGAAGAGAAATTTTTATTACCTATAACACTTGGAATGAGGGTAGTGTAATGTGTATAATGTAGTTAATATTAGTTTACATGGTAACTATATTGTATTTTCTAAAAGAAAATGGACAAAGCATTGTAGAGTAACAAATCTTCAACTAAAGGTACTTTCACAAAGAAGGATTTCTTGGGGTAAGTTGCAAAACATCTCCTGAATAATCCTTTATTTTCCAATTGAACAATTATGCATATCAATTACTATGAAGAAGTTATTATGTTGTTTGTACCGATATTTGTAAATTGTAAAAATCAATTTTCCATACTAGTATACTATAAGCATTGTTCTATTTTTTGATCTTAGAGTGTAAACCATTGCCAACACATACACGATCACATATAGATATAATGTATGCTCTTTGTGACTCCATGCTATGCTAAAGGTCATATTTTCGTGTGGATTTGTAGCATTTTTTTAATGTCATTTTTTATTTTGTTCATTTCATATTACTAGTGTTTTTTTTTTTACAATTTCAACATGATGACCGTGTTTTGTGCTTCTATGGTGTTGTTTTTTCCTTTCTTGGTTGAGTAGAATACTTGGCATAGAATTTATAAGATGCCAAGATTGCACATCTTTATTTATTATCAGTTGGAATTGTAACATGGTACTACTAGCATATATATCAAAAATATTAGTTTCAATATAGGCCATTGATTTCATGGTTTAGGATGTATAGGTGCATGGCAAAATCAAAGGTATAAGTTTTATATCTAAGATGGCCCAACTATGAAGATTTCTTGATCGACTTTATGGAAAATCATAGGGTATGAAAAATATGCCTCCAATACTTTTTCATGTAAAAATACAGGTTCTCCAAAATACAATAACAAAAAGAAATAGTCCCACACGAAATGTGGGACTTAACTTAGGTATATAGTTGTATACCTTAAATTAAAAGGAGTGATCTCTACAAGCACGATTTTTTGTTGAACCATAGAATGACCTCGAGATTTCTTTAGCTTCAAGAAGTTTACTCTACATTGAATAAAATGCCAACATTTTGATAAGTTGTACCATTTAAAAAAAAATTATAACTGTACAAATTAAAACTAGACATATTAGGGAGTACATAGGAAAAGAAAATACAAAAATATCAATTGTAGATTGGAAGATCATAATATTGGATCATGGGGATGTTAAAACTATACAAATGATTTGGGTAGGTTTTATTCGTCTTCTTAAAATGTTTGAGGACAAATTCTGTCCCCAAGGTCATTTTCAGATTAACTCCACGAGTATTGAAGCAAGTGAATGAATTACAGAATAAATGGTTTCATTTGTGCAATATTTTTATATTTGATGTTGAAGTTGCATTTGTGTTTTAAAAAAATTTCAAGAAATTTCTTATCTTCAATTGTATTCTAAAATAATTCAATGTGTATGTTAGAATTCCATTCGTGGCCCGTCCACGCTTGCAAGACTACAAATTTTAAGGCCTATTGTCTAAAGGATTGACTTTTCTTTGGCATGTATACCAGAGAAATAGGTCAGACAATTACTGTTGTCTTTATTTTCTTTAGTCCCTTAGGCTTCGACATTGTCTATTCCTTCAAAACAATTTTTTCTCCATGTGTTTAAACAACATCGTTGGAAATAAGGGTGACAGTCATTATTTTCCCTTCTTACCTTTCGGCAAGTAGACAGAAAATGACAATTTTCATGGAAAATGTGGAATAGTAAGTTGCAACTTAGGCTTTGAACGTAGCATAATTTTGAATTTTCCTTACAATGCACCAAAACATCAAAGGAGATGAAGTGCTTTATGAAAGACACTCCAAATTCGTCATGTCTCAGGGTTTTATGAGTTGTACAACCACCACTTGTTAGCAAGTAGGTGGAAGCTGTAAACTTTATTGCCTCGAAAACTGGAAAAAATCATAGCCAATGAACTGTTGACTTCTTTGGAGGTCTATGCCCTAGTGTCTCCGCCCAGGAGGCTAGCCCGTGGTCCAACGTCCTCACCCTGACGTCCTCGCCCTGACAATACGTCTTTGCCTGAGCGTCCACGCCCAGATAGTACTTTTGCGCCTCTCCTCAACGTCCGCGCCTGGTCTTTGCGTTTGTGCCCTAGCGTGTCTACCCTGCCCAATTCATTGAACCACTTCCAGGGTTGGACGACTTGCTTGCAGCTTCAACTGTAAATCTTGTTTTCTTGAAACGTCCTAAAGAGGGCTTGCCAAACTATGTTCAAGGCAATTATGAAGGGCCACCTCTATCATTAATCCTTCAAGGATAGTCCCTAAACTAGTAATTCTAAGCATGAATGTCCAATTCCCAATGAGTTTGTTTGTTGACCTTCCTAACCTTTATATGTATGGATTTCTGAATATTCATTTGTATGAGATGAAAATATGCTTTGTGATGACCTCCCTATTTTTATAAAATAGGGAGGGTGTTAGAACATAGGGCCACCAAATCATACACTCCACAATTTTTTATTTTATTTGAAGGCTACATTAGTAAAGGGCCACCGAATCATGCACTCCACAATTTTTTATTTCATTTTAAGTGTACATGAGCAAAGGACCACCCATTCATGCATTCCACTATTTTTTATTTTATTTGAAGGCTACATGAGCAAAGGGCCACCGAATCATACACTCCACAATTTTTTATTTCATTTTCCGTGTACATGAGCTAAGGGCCACCAAAGTACAAATATGCAATCCGTTTTAAGTAAAGGGCAAAAGTACATGTAAAAGCTATTTGGGCATTACAACGTTATGATCACTTCATAGAGAACATAAAAGTGTATTTACAATGACATGAATGAGAATTTCTACAACGATGTAATCGAAATATACAAAGTGTAATACAACAAATTGGACTTTTACATATATAGGGTCCCTGTAGTGGTAAAGGTTGGCTACTTGAAACTTACAGTGTTTTTCATGCATGTTTTGTGGAAACACTTTATCAATGTGGCACCAAGCAATATATTTCTCACACGTTCGTTTTGTCTAAGGTTGCGCTTCATTTTCCCAACCAAGGAAGGCAAGTTGTTCAGGATCAAATAGAATATGCAAGCGCTTCTTTGAATTTTTACAGTTCCGAGGCCTACCCTTATCTTGAGCTTTTTGTTTCCATGCAACTACATTGGCTTCAACACTGGGTTGCGACATTTTTTGAAAATTAGTGTCCCGAATAGTATGTAAAGAAGTAATCCTATTTTCCTCTTACCCAAAATAATGAATGAGAAAATAAGAGAAGTCATGAACCTTGAGTTGTGAAGCCTACGTACCCCACCCCAACTTGAAGCTCAAATGTGAAGTCCAAGAACATAGGGGTGGCACGGCAGAACTGTCAGGGGTGTGTGAGCACTTATTTATCCACCCTTGGTAAATCAGCAAACACAACTAGGTTCTTTTAGTCGGTCCTGTCCTATGGGTGTTCTAACGTCGGTCCATTGTGCCTTCCAAGCAATGAATCTTTTTTAATTCCTAAGTATGTTTCAAGCATGTGAAAACCCAACCAAACCTAAGTTTTAACTTATTAGTTATTTGGTAATTCCTAATTCTAATGAGTCGCTGAAGTTATTCCTTGAAAGATGATTCAGACCTTAATTAAGCATTCCATATTGTAAAGGGATAATTCCCCTTTCCAAAACTATAAAAATTTCTTGAATCGGACACTCCCATCAAAAAATATGGGTGGATGAAGTTTGACCACTAAATGGCCTTTCAAAACTTCATCCATGATTTTTGATAGGTTCCTTATTTAAAAAAACTTTGGAATTTCTAGGATGTAACTAAAGTACCTTTCTCTACTTATATTTGAAATTTGGTCCAATTTCGGAAATTTTATCTAATTCTCATCCAATTTAGGTCCTAAACTTCATCCTTTCATATCTTGTTGAGTTTTAAGACTTTTATAGAGTTCAAGGCTCTTATGGGTTCTAATTATTCTCCTCTACAACCTCGTGATTCTAAGTTACCATTCTACTTTCAAATTTAAACTCTAAGTTAGCCTTCCTTGTTCTTCTTGTTTCCGGTCTGACTCTGGTTAATTTATTATTTTTAGAAAGTTTACACCTTTTCTAGGTAGTTCTTTATTCTAGGATTCTAAATTGGTTTTATACTTGCTAATTGGACCTTTCTACTAGAAGTTATCGATGGATGAAGTTTGACCACTTAAATGGTTCTTCAAACTTCATCCATTAATTTCTACTAATCTTCAATTCGAAATTAAGTTTTTTCTAGATTTCATCTAATCTAAACTCTAAACTTCATCCATTCCTAACTTCCTTGTTTTAAGTCGGAATTCTAATTGTGAGATGTTTTCAGAAACTTCTTAGCCAAATCTACTAGATAATCTAATTATCCTTGAAGAAAAACTTTGTTTTAATGCTCTGAATCCTATTTGTAATTCGGCCCTATGATATTTTATCCTATTTTCAATAATTCAAAAGTAAGGGAAGACATTCACGGTTTACCTCAAAGTTGGGTTCAATGTTGAGGTAGTTGTAGGTGTCTTGGAGCGCTCCATCATTTGCCATCTTCAAAACTCGTTGGATAATTTTACCCACGGCTTGAAAAGAGGTGTTAAATACAAGTTCAAGGTTTCAAAGATACTACTCTATCTTTCTCTTCCCACTTCTCTCTTTCCCTTAAAAACTATTTAGCCTCCATTATTATATTCAAATGGTTGACTTTGAAATAATAATTGACCCTTGAAGATCTAGAGTCAATTATTATTCTATCTTCTTTTTCTAATGGTCTAAACTCCTTCTCTAAGATTTCCTACCTAATCTTATCAACTTCTATTGACAACTTAACTTCTCAATGAACTCTTCATCTCCTTCACTTGTTCTTTGAGGTTGTTTGAATTCCTTCTACTTAACTTGAGAGGTTCTAATTTGACTCCTATTTCTCTTCTATGTTGGGACTCCCAATTAGTAATGGAAACATTGCTAATTGGGAAATTCTCAACTTCCTACCTTCTAATTGTGACACTTCCTACTTTCAACGACGCTAGCGTGCGAGCGGGAGCGTGGAGCTTGTGAGCATGGAGCGTGGAGTTTGTGAGCATGGAGCCCCCAAACCCCAAAAAATGGAAATTTGTACTCCCAAATGTTTTTTCTCCAATTTTTTTGTGAAAAAAGAGGAGAAATGTCTAATTTCTGACCTATTACCGTGTCCCCTATAACCGTGGATTTGATGAAAATTTATTGGAAATTGGGGGGCAATTCCATCACTCACCGTATTTTTTCCCCTAGAGGTTCTGAAAGTCAAGTACCACCGATGAACACAATTTCATCTACTAATTTTAATGGGGGGGGGGGGGCAATTCCATCATTCCCCATTTTTTTTTTCCTAGAGGTAGTGAAAGTCAAGTACCACCACTGAACACAAATTCATTCACTAATTTTAATGGGGGGCCAATGCCATTATTCACGATATTTTTTTTCCTAGAGGTTGTAAAAGCCAAGCAACTCCAGTGTTGACTACAAATTCATCCACGAATTTAGGGTGGGGGGCCAATGCCATTATTCACGATATTTTTTGTCCTACAGGTTGTGAAAGCCAAGCAACTCCAGTGAACACATAATCCTCCACAATTTTAAATGAAGGACAACTCCTTCACTCACCGTTTTCTCCCCTAATTATGGAGTTGGGTAAATACAAAGTACACATGCCATAATTAATCCTAAGCAAAAAGCGAGAGAACTGTTGGGAATATAATATGCCACACAGTTAAGGCCAATCCCTATTCCCCCGAACAATTCTCTAGCCATGACTGTTCATTGAAGATGACAACTTATATAATGACTCATTTTTAAATGCCATTCGTTATGGGGCAACTGAAGGCTGCGAAGTAAGCTCTGAATATATGCTTTAGGACACATAAATAGGAACCCTACAACATTGGTCTCCTCACTCTATCCCACAGAAACTATACATCAAATCATTTCAATTGTCATATACAAAAGAACGCATTACAATTGAAATGCATTGCAAACTGTGGCCATGTCTATTCTGGAAGTGTGATCATTCCAGCTCGAACTAGGAGTTCTTTCAACTCATTGAAGCTATAACTTGGTGCATGAATGAATTTGTCTTTGTTGACATCCATTTTGCAGAAGTACCTGTATAAGTAGTACAAGTGCTTGTAATTGACGTATTGCTGCCGACTTCCAATAGCAGACACTGCCATATTTACGAAATCTGGGCACGTGCAAGTGGGAAATTGGCCCATTGTAACTCGATATGCATTTTTGTTAGAGTTAGGCCCTGTCTCCAACTCCACAATCGCACCAAGGCCTGGAAGAGGGAGTAGTGTTACTCCTACAATTTGCCCTCTAACATTACCTGCACTTTCCCACTTGTTCCGTTGTTCGGCAGTAGGTGCATTTGCAATCCTTCGAATGGCTCTGCTGTTCCTCACTGTTGGATATACATCCGAGTTCTTCGGTAACGGCTGCTCATACAAAATAGGATTAAAAACCTTCGACATGTTGAACAACCGACGTGGTGACAGGACTGGTCGTTCTTGGAGTCGAAATCCTGCGTGTTGTAGCAACAATGTCTCCTCTCGGTTTAAGTTAGTTCCGGACAAGACTGGCCAAACCTCCGGCACCTCCGGCCAATCAAGAACCCACTTCCGCTTTGTTCCTTTCACGCATCGTTCAATGTCATCCCAACAAAACCAGAAATCAGCCACCACCTCTCGCTTACTCCCGTACTCTTCTTTTCGACCACGGTAAGTAGGAGCTGGAGTACCCTTCTTCCCTTTTGCAATTTTGCTGGTGCACTTGATGTTCGATCTATGTTGTTGGGCTTGGCATCTTGCGTTGGATTTGTGGCTAATTCTAGCAATGTGCCATTTTGATGTGTCGCAATCGCTTTCAAATGCTACCGCAACATGACGAGAAGTATTTGGCTGAAGTTGTTTACCCTTGTCTTCAGAAGATTGAGAGGCACTTGTGGTGGACCTCCTTCTCATGCGGGATTGAGAAAAGTTGATCTTGTCCGGTCTATGGGAGTCTCCTGCATCACCAATGGGCACGTCCAATTTCCTCTTAGTGCTCCCAAAAATCTCTTCTCCTTCCAAGTGTGGCACTCTAGTTCCCACACCCTCTGCTCCAGGCAATGTGTTCAATGCCTCTGCGATTTTTTTGGGATCTCCACTTCTCCTAGCAGCTCTCAACCTCAGCTCCCCCTTTGATGGCCCTGATCCTGATGCATATCCCTTCAAGTATGCACGGTAGTTGGTCATTTGCATCCAAGCCCGGATACTATCATCACATGTGGCGTCAAACAAGTTGTTTCCTCGTTTTCCAGACATTTGTAGCCACTTGTTATGCACCGTTTCGGATAAATTGCATGATGGCAAGTCCAACATCTCCTCCAAGTTTAATTTCTACAAATTCCACGCAAGAGAATAATAGAGTTAGTAATTCATATGTACAATTGTGTGTAATGTACAATTCCTGACTGTGTATCTTGGTTCCTTGTGTAATTCCAGAAGGTGACACCCTTGTAATCACTCCTATTGGTAGGAATATAATTATGCCTGTAGACATAATGAAGTCATTTCTTCCAACTTCTTTTCCTGTAAAGAAAAATATTTAGCATTTGCTATTACCAGCACTCAATTATCCATTACATTTAACGAAAATGAGGGGGTCATGATGACACCTCCAAAACGTCAGTCGGATCCGAGGCATGTTTCTATGGTGTTTGTAGGACCCCCCCATTTTGGTAGTGTGGAGGAAAATATTCCAAAATCTCAATAAAAATAAAAGACAAAATTAAAATGTTGTCTAGAATGTAGAGTTTCCTATAACAAAATGAGCTTCAAAACCTTTAGTCATAGTACACATTAAAATTCACAATTCACTCACCATGTCCATGAAGCCTCCCCATTGACGGTATCGGAAATGCCAAAACGCTAGCCAATGGTCTAGGTGATGTAGACCTTCTTCGCCAGCAGCTCCAGAGGACAACCACCAAGACCGTATTGCGAGGTAGCGGACCTCAGCTTGGACCATGTTTTCCAAATCTTTGTATTGTTTACACAAAGTAATATGTTGCTGTTGGAATGCTTCCTTGATGTACTTCTGCGTATGCTTGTGAAGAGAGGTACTCCAATGTAACAAACATGTCCTCTCGCGATTCTCCATTTCATCATTGGCAGAGCCACTGCCATACACAATGCGAACCGCATTCCAGTTGGCCATGGCGCTATCTGCCATGAATCCCTTAAAGTTAGGATTTGCCACTCCATGGCGATGCATGATAGCGTTCAGGCTCCGCCAAAATTGTACTTGAACTTCTGTATCTTCGGATTGCATATCGCACATTGCAATAGTCATCACCTTTTTATACTCCGTATCATACACGTGGCAAGCCATTGTGGTCCAGTCCTTCACGTGCTTCACATGGTCAAACATCAACCACGCATTTTCCAAGTCCCCTATTGGCTGCATCCGCCTGACGAGGTCCACTCCACTTCCGGGTCCTTCTGTAAGCATCTTGAAAATGTATACCTTTTCCTTGCCTTGACCTGGGAAGACGCTGTCATGTATGAACTCAAACTTCGATTCTCTCTTCATGGTCATGATGTTGTCGATTATCCCTCCATGGTTGTTAGAACGGAAAGAAGAGATAACGTTGCGAATACTTGGACTACTCAAATATTGGAAGCGATCCATGACCTCCTCCATTTCCTCTGCTTTCAACATCTTCTTCTCTCCCTCTCCATTGTGAAATAGATAGTTCCCGAGAAAGTCTTTACTAGCAGAGAGAGCAATTGCGGAGTTTGTGGCTGTGGGTGTTTTGGCCACTTGCTCCGCGATGAGTCCGCAAATCACTTTAGTAGAATCTCTATACATACCTCTAGCAACAGGGTGGCCATGCTCTCCAAGGTGAATAGCAGCCCTAGTCATTTCTGGATTATCAGTATACGCAAAGTATATCCTAGCCTTGCATGTACTAAGACACGTTAGTGGCATCCTGCAAACCTTGCAAACTAGGGTGGATTCTTTTGGGGGACACCCGCCAACAGTGAAAGGAAACACAGTGTAGCCACTCCACTCAGTTTCATTTTGCCATGAGGCTCTTTTCAAATATTGACAGTTGGCACTCTCACAAACGAGATGGCCAGCGCAGTAGGACTTACGGAATTTGAGATTGTCGGAGTTGTAGATGTTTGTGGTCACGAGCTTGCACCACGGATGTCCATCGTAGCGCTTGTCCATTCCTTCCAAGTGCTTGGCCCCCGTTGAAGATGAAGATGTTTCACAAGGAGGCAATTCGAAGATGACATCCCCGTTGTATACAGGTGGGAGAAATGGAACCCTTTGGTGCTTCACAGTGCTCAAATCCATTGTTGACAATTCATTTCGAGAGCGATGCATAGTGGAAAGTCTTCTCAAACACTCCATGATGCTTGCTTTTGCTTGTACCTATGTTTGTATTGGAGGTAGTGACATTGACGAATTAGAGAGACTTCTTGATGGGGTACTAGATAGTGATTTCCCAATGCCTGTCTCTCCAGATGCAATCTGGACAGAACAACTTTGATTTGGAGCATGGACATTGGGAGACTCTCCTTCAGATTCGGTGGACAACTCTATAATTGGATCTAACCTCTCCACTTTCACATCAAGAAGTACTGGAGGCATGAGTGGGACTCGTAGAGCTTTTCTAGTTGGAGTAGGTGATAGGGCAGAAGGACTACATGGCATATCCACTGTAGAATTATCTGACTGGCGACTCTGGATTTCTGTAGACGCACCTAGCATGGAGAGTGGAAGTCCATACGCTCTGTAGTTCCCAGGAGTAAGATACCAACAACACGTTCCATCCTCCTCCAACTTCACTAGCGGAATAGACTGAAGCACTTCACTTGATTCCGACCTTTTTTCTTCCTCGACATAGATGGAGGACTCTACAAATTTGAATCGGACGTGTAGGAGGTGACAAGGGACTCTAGCGCGTCCATCATCACCAACCGGGAATACAAGAGGAACGTCATAACCATCAACTCTCATCGACGCCATTGTTGCAACTGGAGGAGGCACTCAAAGAATGCCGGAAATCTAAATGCAAGCAAGGAGAAGAGGTAAACAACAACAGAGCTTTGGCTTTTGAATGATTAAGATTCCGGAAATCCTTTAGTCTAGGGTAGTCTTACAGACTCAGGGTTGAACCAAATAATTGTGCCGTATTCTTCTTCCTCAGACATTTACTTCCATGACATGGCAATTGCCATTAAACAATAATGTCTTCCATGTACATTGAATTCAAAAAACTACTTCACTGTTAAACCTAGTGAAGCTCCCCTAGGAATCAATTAATTACATCCTAACGAATCCCTAGGATTTCAGTGCCATTAAAAACAAAATATTTAAAGGTTTTCTCTTCTCAATTAATGTGAATGCTCATTACAAATGCACACGTAAAATGTCCTTGTCATACATAGGTAAAAACAATTTCAGAAAAGTCTATTCCATGTAATCACACATTAACACTCCTCTAATCTAATTTCTTTCAACACCTCCAACATAGATCAAAATGAAAAATGTATAAATATTGGAGTATAAATTGGAGTATAAATATGTAAAATTACCTACAAGTAACTTACCTGCTGAAGGTCTAAAATATGGGGCAAATATCATAATACTGTTATACTGCTATACATTCCTTGAAATGATTTCATGCACAAAGAAAAACATACCAAGTCTGCAGGGCCTATTCTCAATACAAAAATTGAGAATTAGGTCTTTGACAATCTACAGAATTTTGTTTCTTAATGCACAGGATTGTCGTCAAGCTTCAGCATGTGCGAGTATTGAAGCTTGTGCGTACAGAATTAGACCCCTCTTTAATTGCATCGCCGTCAGTTTGGATTGGCAGCATCATCTTTAATGTAGGCTCCGCCTGCACTGTCAGTGAACCTCTAGATTTGAATTCGTGGGCACATTAAGGAACCTGCCACGCGCCGACTTCTGCATCCTCTTGTCACGTGTGTCAGAATTACTAAATGAGGATGTGGCGGCCCATGCAAGCATAGTACTGTGTAGAATATAAGAACCACCAGTTGTATTATTTTTCCTCATTCAACTGGTTTGGCTTTCATTGTTTGTGTCGTAGTTGAGAGCGTTCATGTATAGGCTATCTGAGCTCCCCCTTCATGCTTGTAGACAACTCAGTTAAGGAGTTCATTAGTCTGAGACCTAGAAAGAGAGGGAAGAGACGAGGTTCCATATATTTCTCATCGTCCAAGGCATTACGGCGATCTAGAATGACGAGAGGAGGGAGAGCGGCACAAAAGACTACCGAACCAGTACTAGTCGATTTGCGGAGAGTTCTTCGATATGAAGGTGGGAGTACTACTCGTGAGGAGGATGTGCATACTGCCGATGTTGACGCAGCGCTAGAGGTGTCCTTGTTAAATCCAAGTTCCCAACGCGGTAGACGGGCAGCGGACGCCATGGTAAGAAGCTTTGAAATTGCTCATTTTGTATTCCTTCTTTCCTTTTCGTGGTTTAGCAGGAACGCAAGAATATAGACAATTTTCTGGCAAACTCCAGTGCGTCATTGTAATGGTCTAACTGTATAAGTAGTAGGAATAAGCGGATTGCAAGACAAGGGTAGCTAAAAACCTTCTATTCATTCAGACCCGCTCAGTTTGATTGTAAAAGAAGTTTTCCTTCAAGAATAGAGATTTGCTTTCAAAATCTTAGTTAGCCCCTTAGCACTTCAGTGAAAGTGTCGAGTATAGAAGTGTCAATTTGGTCAAATTCCCTATCCTTTTATACAATCAGTTGCATTCCATCAATGCCAAGGTGTGAAGTACAATGAATTTGATAGCTTCTCATGTTACAATAACTTTTGTGAATGCGCACTTCGGTGTGTTTAGGCGATATCTAGATGTTCATGTCACCTCCGATTCTAAAGAACATTGATTTCCAAATTTCGAAGACATTGTGGTGAATGATAGGATTTAAAAAAAAAAATAATCACTTCATTTCTTACCATGACAGTGCTCCTTTAGAATTACAGACTCAACATTGGTAAAAGTATGGAAGCTCTCTCAACACCTTCATTGCCAGACTTTTAAAATAAATAACTTCATTTTATTGAAGACAATGATAACCCCCTACATTGTTTCTCTAGGAAATGCATCTGTAGAGTGCCTTAGGCATTTAGGAGAAAATAATATAAATCTCTCCTTTCAATAGACCGAAGGGGCAATTTAGCATTCCTATTGCTTATATTAGATTGCCATTGTCAACTTCGTTAGGATTTTCAAAACATCTTCTGGTGACTTATTTTGACTTGAACGTATCATCTGAGGCCACGTGTCAACATCAGTAGCTATCCCAGCTCCCGACAATCCAAATTCAAAATGGACCGTTGATTCTGACGAGTCATCCACGGCTCCAGATTTCTACCATATCCAAAAAAACTCGAGGAAATGGATCTCCTCGTTATTCTGTAGATTCTTCCTGCGATGCAATCCGGAATGTGGTATGTGCATTCCTTTTCTAAATTTCCTGTGACCTTCATCAGAGAGGGCATCTCAGGTAGATTAATTTTTAGCAATTTCTATTTTCCTCTGATGTTGTGCACTTCCGAAATTCCGAGATTTAGGAGGACTGACTGCGTCATCTCGCCGAATCATTTTCTGGAAATTACAAATACACTCGGACGTGCTCATTCTTCAACCGTGCGAGGTCGCGAGGAATCCTATATTGATGGCAGGAAGGTGCATTGGATTTCCGAAGGTGCATGATTCCTAAAATTAGAATTGAGATTCCAAAATTGCGGTTTCCGGGGCAGCATGGCGCGCTCTGGCCTTGCCCTTGCGACTGCACTGGCCACTGGCACTACCATTCCCCCTGTGAATGCTTGGTTTTCTTCATTTGAGTTCCTTTTGCACGTTCTTGGTAGCAGCACGAGATGACGAGGACTACACGGAGCCGCGCGGGCGGAGTTCAAGATGAAGGTGTCGTTCATCCGCTGGACAGGAGAATCGCCAAGGTATTCTTCAAATTCTCTCTTTCAGGGAGGGGTCCCGCCGAGAGCTCCAGGTGCAGCCTCGGATCCGAGGCATGTTGCCGATGAGGCATTGGAACCCCCTCTTTTTTGGAAAATTCGTTTTTGTTTGATACTTTCTTGAGACTGGTTGCCCTCGGTGATGGTTGTCGATCCCCTCCAGACGTGGAATTCTCTTGAATCCCACTGATTCAAGGAGGGCGCTTCCCGTTCCATGTGAAGAATCCAACTGTTCCCGACTTGGGAATTGCTCTCGTGAGGCTGTGCAACTGCATGTTCACCTTATAGGAGTCAGAATTTGATTGCATGTCCCCCGTCTCGACTCCTTGTTGGTAATTCAAGTCCACCTCCGAGATAATGTTGGCATCCTTACTTGCTTCCACAGTTGGACGGTGGAGGCCAATCTGCCTTGATGTCCCCAATTTCAGGAATTCGGTGGTCTTGTTTTTGCTGACTGAAATGCCCACAGGGTAATCTAAGCGGCCTGTAATCTCAGAGCTGAGGGGTCCCGCCGAGAGCTCCAGGTGCAGCCTCGGATCCGAGGCATGTTGCCGGTGAGGCACTGGGACCCCCTCTTTTTTGGAAAATTCGTTTTTGTTTGATACTTTCTTGAGACTGGTTGCCCTCAGTGATGGTTGTCGACCCCCTCCAGACGTGGAATTCTCTTGAATCCCACTGATTCAAGGAGGGCGCTTCCCGTTCCACATGAAGAATCCAACTGTTCCCGACTTGGGAATTGCTCTCGTGAGGCTGTGCAACTGCATGTTCACCTTATAGGAGTCAGAATTTGATTGCATGTCCCCCGTCTCGACTCCTTGTTGGTAATTCAAGTCCACCTCCGAGATAATGTTGGCATCCTTACTTGCTTCCACAGTTGGACGGTGGAGGCCAATCTGCCTTGATGTCCCCAATTTCAGGAATTCGGTGGTCTTGTTTTTGCTGACTGAAATGCCCACAGGGTAATCTAAGCGGCCTGTAATCTCAGAGCTGAGGGGTCCCGCCGAGAGCTCCAGGTGCAGCCTCGGATCCGAGGCATGTTGCCGGTGAGGCACTGGGACCCCCTCTTTTTTGGAAAATTCGTTTTTGTTTGATACTTTCTTGAGACTGGTTGCCCTCGGTGATGGTTGTCGACCCCCTCCAGACGTGGAATTCTCTTGAATCCCACTGATTCAAGGAGGGCGCTTCCCGTTCCATGTGAAGAATCCAACTGTTCCCGACTTGGGAATTGCTCTCGTGAGGCTGTGCAACTGCATGTTCACCTTATAGGAGTCAGAATTTGATTGCATGTCCCCCGTCTCGACTCCTTGTTGGTAATTCAAGTCCACCTCCGAGATAATGTTGGCATCCTTACTTGCTTCCACAGTTGGACGGTGGAGGCCAATCTGCCTTGATGTCCCCAATTTCAGGAATTCGGTGGTCTTGTTTTTGCTGACTGAAATGCCCACAGGGTAATCTAAGCGGCCTGTAATCTCAGAGCTGAGGGGTCCCGCCGAGAGCTCCAGGTGCAGCCTCGGATCCGAGGCATGTTGCCGGTGAGGCACTGGGACCCCCTCTTTTTTGGAAAATTCGTTTTTGTTTGATACTTTCTTGAGACTGGTTGCCCTCGGTGATGGTTGTCGATCCCCTCCAGACGTGGAATTCTCTTGAATCCCACTGATTCAAGGAGGGCGCTTCCCGTTCCATGTGAAGAATCCAACTGTTCCCGACTTGGGAATTGCTCTCGTGAGGCTGTGCAACTGCATGTTCACCTTATAGGAGTCAGAATTTGATTGCATGTCCCCCGTCTCGACTCCTTGTTGGTAATTCAAGTCCACCTCCGAGATAATGTTGGCATCCTTACTTGCTTCCACAGTTGGACGGTGGAGGCCAATCTGCCTTGATGTCCCCAATTTCAGGAATTCGGTGGTCTTGTTTTTGCTGACTGAAATGCCCACAGGGTAATCTAAGCGGCCTGTAATCTCAGAGCTGAGGGGTCCCGCCGAGAGCTCCAGGTGCAGCCTCGGATCCGAGGCATGTTGCCGGTGAGGCACTGGGACCCCCTCTTTTTTGGAAAATTCGTTTTTGTTTGATACTTTCTTGAGACTGGTTGCCCTCGGTGATGGTTGTCGATCCCCTCCAGACGTGGAATTCTCTTGAATCCCACTGATTCAAGGAGGGCGCTTCCCGTTCCATGTGAAGAATCCAACTGTTCCCGACTTGGGAATTGCTCTCGTGAGGCTGTGCAACTGCATGTTCACCTTATAGGAGTCAGAATTTGATTGCATGTCCCCCGTCTCGACTCCTTGTTGGTAATTCAAGTCCACCTCCGAGATAATGTTGGCATCCTTACTTGCTTCCACAGTTGGACGGTGGAGGCCAATCTGCCTTGATGTCCCCAATTTCAGGAATTCGGTGGTCTTGTTTTTGCTGACTGAAATGCCCACAGGGTAATCTAAGCGGCCTGTAATCTCAGAGCTGAGGGGTCCCGCCGAGAGCTCCAGGTGCAGCCTCGGATCCGAGGCATGTTGCCGGTGAGGCACTGGGACCCCCTCTTTTTTGGAAAATTCGTTTTTGTTTGATACTTTCTTGAGACTGGTTGCCCTCGGTGATGGTTGTCGACCCCCTCCAGACGTGGAATTCTCTTGAATCCCACTGATTCAAGGAGGGCGCTTCCCGTTCCATGTGAAGAATCCAACTGTTCCCGACTTGGGAATTGCTCTCGTGAGGCTGTGCAACTGCATGTTCACCTTATAGGAGTCAGAATTTGATTGCATGTCCCCCGTCTCGACTCCTTGTTGGTAATTCAAGTCCACCTCCGAGATAATGTTGGCATCCTTACTTGCTTCCACAGTTGGACGGTGGAGGCCAATCTGCCTTGATGTCCCCAATTTCAGGAATTCGGTGGTCTTGTTTTTGCTGACTGAAATGCCCACAGGGTAATCTAAGCGGCCTGTAATCTCAGAGCTGAGGGGTCCCGCCGAGAGCTCCAGGTGCAGCCTCGGATCCGAGGCATGTTGCCGGTGAGGCACTGGGACCCCCTCTTTTTTGGAAAATTCGTTTTTGTTTGATACTTTCTTGAGACTGGTTGCCCTCGGTGATGGTTGTCGATCCCCTCCAGACGTGGAATTCTCTTGAATCCCACTGATTCAAGGAGGGCGCTTCCCGTTCCATGTGAAGAATCCAACTGTTCCCGACTTGGGAATTGCTCTCGTGAGGCTGTGCAACTGCATGTTCACCTTATAGGAGTCAGAATTTGATTGCATGTCCCCCGTCTCGACTCCTTGTTGGTAATTCAAGTCCACCTCCGAGATAATGTTGGCATCCTTACTTGCTTCCACAGTTGGACGGTGGAGGCCAATCTGCCTTGATGTCCCCAATTTCAGGAATTCGGTGGTCTTGTTTTTGCTGACTGAAATGCCCACAGGGTAATCTAAGCGGCCTGTAATCTCAGAGCTGAGGGGTCCCGCCGAGAGCTCCAGGTGCAGCCTCGGATCCGAGGCATGTTGCCGGTGAGGCACTGGGACCCCCTCTTTTTTGGAAAATTCGTTTTTGTTTGATACTTTCTTGAGACTGGTTGCCCTCGGTGATGGTTGTCGACCCCCTCCAGACGTGGAATTCTCTTGAATCCCACTGATTCAAGGAGGGCGCTTCCCGTTCCATGTGAAGAATCCAACTGTTCCCGACTTGGGAATTGCTCTCGTGAGGCTGTGCAACTGCATGTTCACCTTATAGGAGTCAGAATTTGATTGCATGTCCCCCGTCTCGACTCCTTGTTGGTAATTCAAGTCCACCTCCGAGATAATGTTGGCATCCTTACTTGCTTCCACAGTTGGACGGTGGAGGCCAATCTGCCTTGATGTCCCCAATTTCAGGAATTCGGTGGTCTTGTTTTTGCTGACTGAAATGCCCACAGGGTAATCTAAGCGGCCTGTAATCTCAGAGCTGAGGGGTCCCGCCGAGAGCTCCAGGTGCAGCCTCGGATCCGAGGCATGTTGCCGGTGAGGCACTGGGACCCCCTCTTTTTTGGAAAATTCGTTTTTGTTTGATACTTTCTTGAGACTGGTTGCCCTCGGTGATGGTTGTCGATCCCCTCCAGACGTGGAATTCTCTTGAATCCCACTGATTCAAGGAGGGCGCTTCCCGTTCCATGTGAAGAATCCAACTGTTCCCGACTTGGGAATTGCTCTCGTGAGGCTGTGCAACTGCATGTTCACCTTATAGGAGTCAGAATTTGATTGCATGTCCCCCGTCTCGACTCCTTGTTGGTAATTCAAGTCCACCTCCGAGATAATGTTGGCATCCTTACTTGCTTCCACAGTTGGACGGTGGAGGCCAATCTGCCTTGATGTCCCCAATTTCAGGAATTCGGTGGTCTTGTTTTTGCTGACTGAAATGCCCACAGGGTAATCTAAGCGGCCTGTAATCTCAGAGCTGAGGGGTCCCGCCGAGAGCTCCAGGTGCATCCTCGGATCCGAGGCATGTTGCCGGTGAGGCACTGGGACCCCCTCTTTTTTGGAAAATTCGTTTTTGTTTGATACTTTCTTGAGACTGGTTGCCCTCGGTGATGGTTGTCGATCCCCTCCAGACGTGGAATTCTCTTGAATCCCACTGATTCAAGGAGGGCGCTTCCCGTTCCATGTGAAGAATCCAACTCTTCCCGACTTGGGAATTGCTCTCGTGAGGCTGTGCAACTGCATGTTCACCTTATAGGAGTCAGAATTTGATTGCATGTCCCCCGTCTCGACTCCTTGTTGGTAATTCAAGTCCACCTCCGAGATAATGTTGGCATCCTTACTTGCTTCCACAGTTGGACGGTGGAGGCCAATCTGCCTTGATGTCCCCAATTTCAGGAATTCGGTGGTCTTGTTTTTGCTGACTGAAATGCCCACAGGGTAATCTAAGCGGCCTGTAATCTCAGAGCTGAGGGGTCCCGCCGAGAGCTCCAGGTGCATCCTCGGATCCGAGGCATGTTGCCGGTGAGGCACTGGGACCCCCTCTTTTTTGGAAAATTCGTTTTTGTTTGATACTTTCTTGAGACTGGTTGCCCTCGGTGATGGTTGTCGATCCCCTCCAGACGTGGAATTCTCTTGAATCCCACTGATTCAAGGAGGGCGCTTCCCGTTCCATGTGAAGAATCCAACTGTTCCCGACTTGGGAATTGCTCTCGTGAGGCTGTGCAACTGCATGTTCACCTTATAGGAGTCAGAATTTGATTGCATGTCCCCCGTCTCGACTCCTTGTTGGTAATTCAAGTCCACCTCCGAGATAATGTTGGCATCCTTACTTGCTTCCACAGTTGGACGGTGGAGGCCAATCTGCCTTGATGTCCCCAATTTCAGGAATTCGGTGGTCTTGTTTTTGCTGACTGAAATGCCCACAGGGTAATCTAAGCGGCCTGTAATCTCAGAGCTGAGGGGTCCCGCCGAGAGCTCCAGGTGCAGCCTCGGATCCGAGGCATGTTGCCGGTGAGGCACTGGGACCCCCTCTTTTTTGGAAAATTCGTTTTTGTTTGATACTTTCTTGAGACTGGTTGCCCTCGGTGATGGTTGTCGATCCCCTCCAGACGTGGAATTCTCTTGAATCCCACTGATTCAAGGAGGGCGCTTCCCGTTCCATGTGAAGAATCCAACTGTTCCCGACTTGGGAATTGCTCTCGTGAGGCTGTGCAACTGCATGTTCACCTTATAGGAGTCAGAATTTGATTGCATGTCCCCCGTCTCGACTCCTTGTTGGTAATTCAAGTCCACCTCCGAGATAATGTTGGCATCCTTACTTGCTTCCACAGTTGGACGGTGGAGGCCAATCTGCCTTGATGTCCCCAATTTCAGGAATTCGGTGGTCTTGTTTTTGCTGACTGAAATGCCCACAGGGTAATCTAAGCGGCCTGTAATCTCAGAGCTGAGGGGTCCCGCCGAGAGCTCCAGGTGCAGCCTCGGATCCGAGGCATGTTGCCGGTGAGGCACTGGGACCCCCTCTTTTTTGGAAAATTCGTTTTTGTTTGATACTTTCTTGAGACTGGTTGCCCTCGGTGATGGATGTCGACCCCCTTCAGACGTGGAATTCTCTTGAATCCCACTGATTCAAGGAGGGCGCTTCCCGTTCCACATGAGGAATCCAACTGATTTATGATCCTTATGATTGTCTAGAAAGCATAAAAAAATGGATACGATCGATTACATTGTACCTTCTATGTCTAAAACCATGTACATCTTCACCAGCATTGGTGGAACTCTTTTATTTCTTTTGTACTTTAAAACTTTACTTTCATTGTACAAAACTCCTCATTCCTCAAGCTCTATGTGGCTCTACCTGATTCTGATGAGGCACTTCTAACTTCAATAATGTTGCAATGTAAAGAAGGTTCGACGTGGCCAAAATGTCTCTTCATCGACCTCGGCACCTCCTCATGTCATGGGCACCCATGAGGCAGGACCATCTCAGGCTCTCACACCAGTGAAGGAGACTCTAGAGGTTCTTCACGATTCTGATGAAGACAAAGACACTGAGGAAGATCAAGTTGATGAAGAGCAGTTGGTAAGTTTTGATGATGTTATGGACGCAGCTGATCACGCTGTCGATGCCTTTGAGAGTTCTAAACTCAGTCGGGTGAGTGGCACCCGAGCACCGAGACATGCACGCCACTTTACGCCCGCACAGAATCGTAGACGTCTTCAAGTTATACTTGAGATGGCTAGAAACCGCCCACTGCAGTGTATGTCTCCCGAGAGTTTGGACACTGAGTATTCCTCAAAGACGCAGGGGTCCATCACCATTGATGGGCCACCGATGGAGGAGACCCACGATTGTGCACGTAGTTCGCTCCAAGGTTTAGAAGAAGTCGTCATCATCCATCTCAGCTCTGACTCAGAGGATGATGTAGAGATAGAGTGATCCCATTGTATTGGATTTCCTTCAAAGACACATCGCTTGTGAGCGTGTCTTATACAATGCATGTTCTTTGTTACTAAATCTTTTGCCTGAGCTACGTCATTTCTCTTGCAATCATTTGTTTTTAGAATCCCAGTATGTTTCTGTTTGTAGGGGAATTTGGATCCATTGATAAAAGTCCAAGCATGCTGCTTAGTTTTATGTTTGAGCCTTGCAAATGGATGCGACTCCTACAAACCTGTGGCACGAGGAGACTATTCTGGAAACGCCAAACACCGATGATTCAACGCAACCGCCCATTGCAGGTGAAGGTGATGGTGAAGAAGAGGGAGACGCAATGGAGGAGGACATTCTGGATGACCTATTGCTGGCCGATGATAAGGACTTGTTGGAAGATGATCTCCGACAATATCACAAGGTGGACTCCATGAATACCATTGCTTCATTGAGGATGAAGCCACCTCACCTCTTTCGACTCCAAATCCCGCTTTGCCGAATGGTTCCCATGCCCATGGTGAGACCTACCCTCTCGTGTGATCTTGATTTCCTGGAGCATGAGTTCAGCAAGGGTTACAGAGAAGGAGCGGCAGTTTTCTACGTCACTACTACAGATGAGGCTGGAGAAAGCTCACAGTTCACAGAAGAGGAGATAGCGAAGTGGGATCCATTGTGGAAGTCAAAAAATGACGCCTTCAATGCTAGTGTCGAATCCAAACCCGAGTTGAGGTTTTTGAAGAACATTAAATTCTATGTTTGTGATGGTAATCACAGACTAATCTCGTGGATGAGTTACATTACCAAAAAACACTCGAAAGACGAGGAGTGGCATTACGCAGTGGATTCCATTGTACTAGATACCAAGGGCAAGACCGAGCTAGTCATACATGTCATGCATGACATTAACAAGTAAGTGTGTAATCTCCCTCTTTGGAATTCTAATGCCTCAGTTGATTTCTTAGGGGGGGGCACTCTGTGACATCCATTTATTTATGTTCAAATTCCATATGTTATCCATTGTTGTTAACTCAACATATCATTTATTTTCTTCACATCCTTTCTTGGAAAATTTATTTGTATGTTGCGTAACACTAAGTGAACATTTTCTTTGTCAACTCTATAACATGCATTTCTTCATATTCAAATTGTTTATGTTTTATGGATCTCATTGTACCTCCGCCCTGCTGCATCTGCTGATTAGGCAATTTCTTGCTGCAAAGGTGTGACAGAAAATAATTACACATATATGATTGTATAATAAAATGGTACAGACAAATACTACATGCACGAAGGGAGAAGCATTCACAAAGATTCTTACCCTGAAAACAAACGACGTGAAGACTTGTAGTGGCATAGAATACCAAGTCTTTTTAGCTTTGTGTGCCCCACACAGTCGGACCTCCGATGGCCTGAGCATCTCTTTGAACCGCTCAATAGTAAGGAGACTATATTTTTGACCCAGAACTCTTGAGGAACTGGCGCATGCCATGAGATCCGGAGCTCATGAGAAGACCAGTAAACTCAACGTCAAAATGTCTAAGTTGGTTGCGGTGGCGAATCCAGCTAACAAGCAAGGTTTTCTAGATGAGGTGATTTCATGACCTACATCATAAACTGAATCTATTGATGTCATGCAAACCTCATAATCTAACATCCTCTGCTTTCCTTTTGTTGACCAGATTGAGAAACATTGGAGTTCTAATGAGGTTCCGGAGATGACTCTAGAGAAGCTCCAAATGGTGGCCACTTGCAATACCACGGCAGATCACAAGATCAAATTCCTGAAGTGGTGGAACTCCTCTACACCATCACGTGATGCTAGACGTTTTCCGCCTAGGCCAGTGTCAGAGACACTACTTGGTCCTTTCTTGAACCGTTGCGTTTGGTACGCAGGGGTAAGTGATTACCTATTCATGTAATTCAACTTGAAAGCCATCATAGTTCATATTCACTAGGATATTGAGAAATAAGAATTCTTGGAAGGCAGTGCATATCATATGATTTTGGTTTTGGCATCTCTTTCTACAAATTGAAGATGTAGTTGTACAATACTTCGAGGAAGTTGTCAAGCAAGACAACATCATCATCAATATGAACGTTCCGCTTCAACCAGAAACCTTACCGGAATACTTGGAAGGGTGGAGGAGGAAAATTTGGGATCACGGGTTCTTGGCTCATCTTAGAGGAGCTAAGTACTTCAAGAAAAGCGACAACTTCAACACTTATGAAGGGTCCCAACAGGCAGTGAAGAGGGTCCTTTATCGGTATGTCTTTAACTGGATAAAAAAATATTCATTTGGAAGTGACTATTTGAATTAAAAATCTCTTGTCATTTGGCTAAAAATACATTGTTGAAGCAGGAAACCTATTAGAGATGAACGAAGGGAAAAAAATAGGGGGTCCTTAGGCTACCTGTAGAACATGCCTCGGATCCGAGGCATGCTCTAGAAGTAGTTGGGGGACCCCCATTTCTGTCCTTTGAAAGGTCTACAATTTAATTTTTTGATCTTCTATTTTTTGAGACATAAGAAATGTTGCTTTGAAGCACATGTACACGAGATTGAAATTCTTCTTCTGTCCATTTTGATTTTTACAATTCGTGCTTACCATTCTTTGTTTATCATGATGCAGCTACTTCAAGTTTGAACTAGAAGGAAAAGGAGCCATCCAGAGGGCAGACCTTCCTCCATTCCTTTCGGTCTTCCTAGATCGCAATTCCGCAAGTTGCATGTACACGACAAATCAGCTCAAAACATTTACCACGGCTCATCTAAATGGCGGTGGATGGTACATTGATTGCCCTATATCGTACACGCATCCATCGGAGGTACAACTCCGCGATTCCTTGAAGGACATTGGAGCGGTGGACATGGATGTCGATGAGTTTGCGGGCCTCACCGAAGATCAAAGGAGCAAGGCAATTGAAAGGAGGAACAACGCTGACAAGAAGAAAGCGGATCGTCTACAAATTGCTTTGGATAACAAGCAAAAAAAGGAGGCAGAGCGTTTGGCAAAGATAGAAGAGAAAGAGAAGGAAAAGCAGAAGGAGAAGGAGGAGAAAGCAAAGGCAAAGGGGAAGAAAAAAGATGATGGTGATATCGTCGTTCCTACATCATCAGCGGTCGATCAGAGCTCGCAGTTGGTGCAGGGAAGTCAGAGTGGGATGAAGAGGAAGGCTGTGCTTGCCGAGTGGACAGAGGATATGGTGACACAAGGCACGCAAGTGGTTATATTAGATGATGACGACGTCAAGTCGGAGGAACTAATCTTGAATGTATCCATTGTTGACATCATGGACAATTTGGAGAGTTCACCACCTAATTCTTATATTGAGGTCATGGACTTCATTCGAAAGGTGTGTGGCAACATGAAGTTCCGTTTGTAACTTCATAGGATTTCTTGATGAACAAATAGTTTCATTTTTTATCTTCTAATAACATGTACAATCACTGGACTGTAGGCAAATGCAGGAAAACCTCGTTCATTGAACGGCAAGGTGAGCCAAGAGCCTTTGGTGGATCTTATTATTTTTGATTGCCAAGAGAACCTGCCCGTACCACTCATCTCTGAAAAGCATGTTCCGGCATGGAACTCAGACCCAACGTGTGTAGGAATGCAAAATGCATTTCACTTCGCCGAGGAGAGCTTACAAGACAACGGCTACGTTCTTGTATTTCACTCATACAGCCTTCAATCGCGGCATATGTTTGCGGGACTGAAGAACGTCTTTAAGAAGTTGGTGCTGAAGAAAGAGTGGTTGGCATTCAACCAATTGGACCTAGCGTCGGGTATTACACCTAGTCAGACGGTAAGTTTTTCTAAATGTATAGTGCGCATGTCATTTGGTTTAGCAGCATTCTCCCTTGCACTAAACCATTTTTTGCCTTTTTGCAGACTGTGAAGTTCGGAGTCACCCTTTTTGTGAAGAATTTGGGTGAGGAAAAAAAATCAGCCTTCACATTTAGGCAGACTGAGGCCATGACGAAAGCAAAGTGGAATCTTCAGAGGAAGGACATGGTCATCAATTATATCACCGAGGAGACAATGTTAGTCAACAAGGAATCAAAAAAGCCTTGGCACGGGCCGCGAGAGAAAGATGCAAGGTTCCTACAATTTTTCATCGAAGGTTGCTCAGATGAAGAAGATGTAGTTTTGGACTGCACCACTGCTACAGGTGATTTAATACTTTGAAATGAGAGTCCTAAATTAAAATGTTTGTGTGTATGTAAAATCTGTGAACTTCTAATGCTCGCATGGTTGTACTATAGGTGCATCGATTCTTGCATGTCGTGGCACTGGACGGCATATTGTGGCTTTGGAGGAGGATGAGAATATCTTCAAGGGGGTTCTCTTGCCAATGAAAAAAGCCGCTCCAGTGCAAGAAATGACAGAAGCTCCGGCAGAAGTTTTTGCCGCTCTTGATCTGGATGCCGTGCACGTGGAACCAATGGTGTTTACACGCAACATTAGACCTAGTAAGTAAGTTTCACTTTTGGAAGACATGTAGATTTTTGTATTCAATAAGTATTGCATTTCATAAATCAATATGACTAACGTTGCATTGTTTGTTTTTGAAGGAACAAAGGAGTGATGGATGAACATTGTGTGAAGAAGATCAGAAGACTTATTTTGAGTCCCGAGAAGTCTTACGATCTTTCAGTGTATGCCGAGAAGATGGCATCACAGTATGAACGACATGGTTGTAGAGAGCCTAAGCCTTCCAAACCCAAGTATGCTGCAAACGTAGTTCATTTTTTAGACGTTTCAGCTTCTGAAGGTGAAGAGACTCCAGAGTCATCCTCCAGTGAGGTTTCTATGGCCAACTCCACCGCCACTTAGACTCATAAGATTGACATATCTTATGAGTTGAATTATGTGTATTGATTTCTATGTGGATTTGATTTTGTGTGTTTTATGGCTGCAAGCTGCAAGCATTGTGCTTCTTGTTTGATATTCAATGTATATGAGAAATGAAGTAAAGAAAAATGATCTTCAATGGTAAACAATCAATAGTTGATAAAAAAAAAAGATGCTAGATCTTGGGCTCATTCATTTTCCTTCCCATTCTTAGACCACTTCATGTGTGACAACAAATTAATTCTTATTTATGTGAAAATTGTTCTCCACAATAGTGGTAGTGCCTCTAAGAGTCCACAAATGACCCTAAACTTACATACATATAATTATGAATGACATCCACGGTCATAGAACCTCGGTTGACTCCAAGTCCACGGTCATGGGTTAATCACAACTTCCCCCTATCATATACAAATTTTTCCACAAGTTTTCTCATCAAAAAAACTTCCCGCTCACAGGCTCATAGGCTCACAGGCTCCTACTCCAAGCTCGCACAATAGCAACCCTGTTCCTACTCTTTGCAATGCTAGTTTATTTCTAATTTTTCTTCAATTTGTGTTATTTGGTTAATCACTACTATAATATGAAATTTAGTTTCTCCTTGGCCTCCTATCTAGTATTTTGAATTTGTATGAATTAGGACTCTAACTGGTCATAGAATCAAATTAGGCAACCAAACAACCAAGTCGTCCAAGTTCAATTGTAGTCAGTTCAGCTCGTAGCAAGTTTAGTCATAGCAGTTCAGCTCGCAGCAAGTCACACTACTAGAAAATTTAGTTTTTCTGTTGTTTTGGTCGCATTGATCCGGTCAAAATCTGATAGAAATTTATTAAAATCAATAGATTTCTATTAGATTTTGACCAGATCAATGCGACCAAAACAAGACAAAAACTAAATTTTCTAGTAGTGTCAGTTCAATCTCGCAAGCCAGACAATACAGTCTGCGACCAGGTTCATTCAGTTGCAACCAAGTTGATGCCCTTACTACGTCCGATTGATACCCTACTACGACCGGTTGATATTCGTCAATTTGGGGGGTTCTCAAAAGGCCCCTGTTCGTTTGGAGGACCTGGGGAGCCTGAAGGCCCGGGTTACCAAATGTGTTTTTTAACATGGGTTTCTAATTTTTGGAAGAATTTGGAATACCAAGAGTCGCTTTCTCTCGGCAACTAATTGCACACTAAATTGGAATGCTAAATTGACACTTGGAGCACTAAGTTTTGGGGCTAAACTTTGAGGAAATTCCCAATATTTTGGAAACTAGACTTGAGAATTAATTGTAAGGAAGCCAAAGCTTCGCCGTGATTTTGAAATACACCTAAATTCTAAGATTGAGAGCTATAGCTTTGCCGTATTTTCTCTAACACCCAAAATTCTAAACATAAAAAACCTATAGCTTCGTCGTATGTTTTGAGAATACTATAGAACTCTCTTAACTTCCAAACAACCAAAGTCAAAGCTTCGCCGTGATACAAGAAACAAGGAGAATACGGACAACCACAAGGGAAATGATTTGTTAGTAAATAATAAGCTACCAAATGTTAGTGCTAAAATAACTTAAACGACGCTAGAGAGTTTCCCAAGCAGCATCGTTAGTCATAGGGGAAGGAGACTTTAGGATTAGTACAAAGTTAATTCAAAACACCTACAAAACGTCAACAAAATACAAGAATTCCACAAAACATCACCCAAGCTTCAAATAACCTACAAGAAATGTCACAAGAAGATAGCTAAGCTTGAGAGGACCCCAAGTCCTTCAAGAGAGTTCCAAAAACAACAACAAAGGAGCTTGAAATGCTCCCAAAACAAGGAAATTTGTCAACGTGGCCTAAATGACTAAAATTCAATTAAATGGACCCAAATGAAAACAAGGCGGTTCAAAATGAACCTAAGGGGTGTTTTGAGAGGAGAATGGGTGCCCTTATATACTCTCCCAAGGGCACCCCCTCCTCTCTTTTCGTACAAGGTAATCTTATCAATTAAGATTTTCATCTAATTTGCCCAATTTTCACTTCTACGCTAGTCCAAATTCCTAGCTTTTGGAGAAATGCTCCAAATCACAAACGGATTGCGCCATTGGCTTCAGAAGGCCATTTTTAGTCTAAAGAAACCTCCAGCCCTTTTCCTATGTCATAATCACAAAAATTTCTAACGCTAACTAGAAGACCAAAATTAGATAAAAACCCAACTTTCGGAGATCAACTTTTCTAAGAAAAGTAACTAGCCTAGGCTCTTTAGTGGAAGTAAGGGAGTAAGAAAAGACCCCGCTTCGACCTTAATCCAATTTCGTATGCTCCCCGTACGTCGGTCAACTCCACGATTAATTTTTAAATTTACCAATTTTGGAGGATCTTGATGGTTTTGCATCTTTTGACTATCGGAATGCCACAAAACTTATTGGAGCTTGTTATTAACATAAAAGAAGCTACCCTGATTTTTAGTGAGATTTTACCGCTGCCTAGGTAATTTCTAGGAATTTCCCATCAATACTTCCAACGGTTGACTATCCGGAAAAAGATCTTTTGAAGATCAGAAAAAACCGAGAATTTTCATGGAACCTCTCATGGAGTTCCAAAAGGGATGTGCAAACTCATATTCCCGTTTTGCACATCTAAGGAAGGAGAATCAAATCCTGCTATCTCCTTTAACTTCCTATAAAAAGAAAATCTTTCAAATAGAAGGGAATCTTAGCGAGCCGATTGCTCCGTTGTACTCCTAGCATGATTTTCACTTCAAACTACCGTACTTAAGTTGTAGATGCTTTCCTATGATTCGTCTTGAGTTTTCTTCACTTATAGGCTAACAATTGGAGTTTCTACTATTTTGCCAATGGAATGGGAAAACTGAAACCTCTCTTTGGGAATCTATACTAAGGTTTTTACATAGTTCCCTTGAACCAATTTGATTAGGATCTGTCACTGAAAGGCAGGTTTAGACAAGTTGGGCAATTTCTACTAAACATGGTTATTTTGTACAATTTCTGGGTTTCTACCCTATCTACATGGAGGATTTGGTTACAAATAACAAGAAATGCCTCAATTAGGACCAATGGTCATATTGGTATGTGACATCTCCGTTTTGGTTATTCACTCTTTTGGGGGCTTTTTGTATATAAAACTACACTCAAAATTTTATAAAATCCAAAAAAAACAATTCCGAATCATGAATGACCAAATGGGCACTCACAGGGTGGTACTTATACCCCCGACAGGAGCGCAAACGATTGGGCTGGGGCGCAGACGGTCATGGCGTGGACATTGAGCACGGACGACAGCTAAAATCGCCTATACATAAAAAACCAAGACGTATCGACAACGTCCACGCCCCTTGCATTCCCGCCCAATACGTTCTCGCCCAGTCTGGGATCAACGTCCCCACTTGGCCCTCCTATGTCCCCGCTTAATCTTCCATTGTTGCCTTCCTATCCACAGCGTCCCCACCCTTGCTCCACACATCCCCGCCCCTACCTCGTCCGGGTATATAAAGAGTAGGCTGCCATTAGGAGGCTACGTTTCCAACCTGGCCTCATGATCTTCGACTTCTTTTGAGCTCCTTGCTTAGGTTCATTGGTTGAAGACGACATTGGTTCACTTTTGAAGTGATGTTAAAGTCACTTCTAGTAGTGGACGAGTGCTATCTTGATTTTGGTTACTGAGATTTTGTCGTGGAGAACATCAAATTGCCGGGGGCAGGGTTATTGAAAGTTATTGCCTATCAAGATGACTTCATGGCGAAAACAAACAAAAGAATGGGAACCATGGTTCAATTTTTTTAATGATGGAAGTAAGGTGACTTGTGTATATTGTGGCGGGACATTTAGCTACAAACGTGAGCGTGCTTTTGCCCACTACGGTTTCCGGGCAAAGTCGGAGTGAGCAGTGTGTTCAAAACTACCTCGAGCGGTAAGACACAAATTTGCCAATTGTGCAAACTTCGTACCACAATGGATGAATATAGGAACCCCCCCGGATACAGAATCGGGTCCGAGTGAGCCATCTATATCAGCCCAAAATGTTGGAGACGGAGGTTCCAACCAGTCAGCCCAGAATGAAGTGGCACGGGAGGGACTCATAGGTGAAGGCCATAGATGTGAAGCATTGAATGTTCCACCAGGGCCTAGTGGTGTTGCGGCATCAAATTCTACTAGATTAGGGCCACTACGTCAGCAGCGGATGGCAAATGCACTAAACATTGCGAAGAGGAAGGCATTGGATAAAAAATGGGCTAGTTTTTTCTATAAGGCAAATGTGTCGTTCAATGTGGTAAGACATCCGGCCTTCATTGAGCAGTGAGGGCAACCTCGTTGGCATGATTTGAATATTCTCCGCCTTCTTACCATCAGCTTAGGACTCAAATGATTGAACCTAAGAAGATGCAGATTGAAAATGAGATTAAAGAAAAAACAACCTTTACAGTGCAGAATTATGGAGTTACAATATGCACTGATGGTTGGGACGATGTCAATCGACGACCGTTGATGAATGTGATGATGTCCTGTCCAACAAGAGATGTCTTCCTTGGATCCATTGACACTATGGGTGAAAATAAAACCATGGTATACATAGCAGACCAGTTGAAAGTCTTCATTGAGAGGGTGGGCTCGAACAACGTAACCCAGATTTGTACAAACAATGCAAAGAACATGCTTGGAGCAATCGAAGACGTTATTGGGACATATCCACACATCTTTAAATAAGGTTGTGCAGCGCATGCATTGGATTTGTTGCTGGAAGATTGGTCTAAATTGCCATGTTTTGCAGAGTTATTGGCGAGGGCAAAGAGGGCTTGCCAATACATCAAAAACCACCACGCAACAATGGCTTCTTTCCGCGAGTTGAGTCCAAAGTTGTAGTTGTTAGTCCCCAACGATACAAGATTTGGGACTCATTTCCTCATGATGCAACGATTGCTGTCATTGAAGCATGTATTGGTCCAATTGATAAGGCATCCGCATGTACTAAACTATGTTGCAACGCTACGCAAACAGTACACAGAGCTTGCTAAAGAGGCCATAGATACCATTGCAAATGTGGAATTTTGGCAGCAATGTTCAAATTATGTACACATTGTGACAGATGTAGTGAAAGCGTTGTGTGTTTTTGATGGACGAGAACCAGCCATGGGCAAAGCGTGGCTGACAATGACAAACCTACGACAACATGTGCATAGTTTGACAGATGCACCATTTTTCCTCCCCAATGCTTTGGTGGCAAGCATCGAGTCTTCTTTTGAGGACAGATGGGATATGGTATTCACTGATCTTTACTATGTCGGTGCATTATTGAATCCGTTTTTGGCAAATTATTCACGATTGAAGGCTGACGGAATAGCCCTTCGTTCATTGTATAGGGTTATTCATAAATTAGAAGGCGAGGTTCAGGTACGATATGATGATGTTATGCTCAAACTAACACAGTATGAAGAGCGCACAGGACCTTACAATCCAACTGAAACCCCAAACATTCGGGACACCGAGTTACTTCCCCACCAATGGTGGAATAGAATAGGAGATCGAGACCTATCCAAAATTGCAAAGCGTGTTCTTTCCCTCACATGTTCGGCATCGTCTTGCAAACAAATTGGAGTATGTTTTCTTTTGTCCACAATAGGATCAGGAACCGCTTAGCAGTGGACAAGGCGGAGTCTCTGGTATATATATACACCAATAGCCGCGTCCTTTGACAAAGACAAGGTGTAGATCTGATTCGTTGGTATGATTTGAACAACTTGTCGGACGATTCTGACTCAGATGCACTAGGCCCTATACCAGTCCATGAAGCCAATCGCAAATTTGACGCAATGCAAGCAGAAGATGCTGCAAAACACAAGGAGGAAGAAAATCGTACACCTCTAGTGTATGAAGCATTCCGAAATCTTTGGAGGGAAGATGCTGACCACCTCCAAGAAGCACGAAACTACTACGGAGATGAAGATGGTCTGGAAGATGGCATAGATGCAAATCGTTGCATTCGTCGTAGTTTTTCGCCCCCTCCAAACCGTCCAATCGAAGGGATAGTTCATCCTGACCCTTTTGCTTTTCCTCTGGATGATGACAAAGATGTATTTGAAAATCTTGATGACGATGATATTCCCCCGGATGATGACAACAATGACGATAGTTGGCGACCAAGAAATGGAGGCGGAAATGTCAATGTGCAAAATGCTGAAAGCGGGGGAAATGTAGTGAACCATACAGCTCCGAACAATGAAGGGTCTGGTCGTGGCGGTGTTGCAAATAGGATTCGTCATGGGACTGGCCGGGCAGCTACGCCCTTGGGGAACAGTAGATTCCGACGAGAGCACTATGGTACGAACGTCGAAAATATTCAAACTTTGAATACTATAGCAAGAAATGAAGCCATTGTAGATGGCGAGAGACATGTTCGTGCTCCAAAAATTGAAGATGATGATGTCCTTGGTGCTTAGGTTCTTGCAGCACACCCCACTGCGACAGTAACCCCTATTGTAGGACAGGGCCGAAGCATGCCAAGAGAACGTACACTAAACCGCACCGTAGGTGTGAGTTTGAATGCAACAAGTAGACATCACCAAGAAGGGTTAGGCTCGATGGGGAATGTTGAGGGCATAGACGTTAACGCATCCAATGCTCCTGTCAATGGTAGAACTCCACTACTCTCCAATGAACCTGTTGTAGGTGACTATAGGCATGTGCGACGAACCATTCAAGGTGGTCGAGAAGGGAGGAACACTGGTAGAGCTTTATCTTCAAGGCCCCCCAATCATGCTCCTCCACGAGGAATTGGAGCAAGAAGACCACCAGAGGAGGTACTTCCATTTTTACGAACTCCAACAGGTGTGGTTCATAGAAATCGAAGAGGTCCTACTATCAATTCAAATGCAAAAGACCCCGCAACGAGGTGACATAAAAGATTGAAGAAGACTCATAGAGACGGAAGACGAGTCATTGAGCTTCGAAATGAGAACTCTGAATTTGAGGGCCACGGAATGGAAGAAGAAGAGGGTGGAAGCGAAGACATGGAAGATGACGAGGATGAAGAAGTCGACGATGAGGCGCCTGCTGATGAAGATGTACACATTTCATGAGCTCATGTGGCTAGACCTTCTATATGACGTGTCCGTAGATCTAGTCGATTGAATAATATACTAGAAGCAGTAGAAGAAAATGAAGAAGATTCTAGTTCTTCAAGAATGAGTGAGTAGTATAGAAAATTGTAGTAGGAAACTAGCGCTGAAGTGGTAGAGCTTGGGAAACAATGCTCCATTGTATTGTTCTGGATTATATCAAAGTATGAAATTGGAAATTGTTTTTGGTTTCTACCCTAAATTTTGGAACTTCGTAATTTATAATTTGTCATGCTCATGAACAAGTTTGCAAGAAGCATAATTTCAACTTGTCCATATTAAATTCTAGGAAAATATGTATTCTAATAGGAGCAAATTCACACATTGCATAAAGATTAAATGTGATAAAGTTTCTCCGCAAATAAAATTACCTTCATCCCAATTACAATGAAAAAGAAGTTCCAAGTTCACCTTCTTCATCGTCCACTTCTGGTCTTTTTGAAACTAAAAGCATTTCACAGTTAGGGCTATGGGAGCAACCACTATCCCACTACGTCTCCCCCGTCCACCCCAACGTCTACAACAACGTCCACCCCACCCGTCCACCCCAACGTCCACGCCCTCCCTGAAACGTGGATGGCCACGTCAGGTACCTACGATCAGATTTAAGAAAATTTGGATTTTGGACAGAATTTCCTACCCGAATTCCGAAATGGGGTCTAGACCGTTTGTTCGTCCCGTCCGATGACCCCAACGGTTGTGACGTCTCTTGCAAGGGTAGAAATGTCCATTTGTCACTACTGCAGCAGGTGGATCAATTTGCCAATCACGAGAGAGATTTGGGTACACCTGGTCATATGGAACTTCTTCTTTTACAGATTGACCATAATCCTCAACCAACCACTCCAACGCTTTCCAGGATGGGATCGGGCGCTCCACTTGGTAATCATGAAACATGCGTTCATAATTACCCAAGAAATATTTAGTAAACTCAGTTTCCATAACCAGCGGTTTTACTTGTAGCCAACCAGAGGGAACGTAATTGGATGGTGGCAATTCAATCTCAGAGGAGTACTAGGTGTCTGGAATCACCATCTCTCCTTGATGTACTGCCTTATCCATAATGTTCTCTAATCTCTGGTATGTTTTCTGCAATTTATAAACATAGTGACTATTTGTCAATTCGCCCCTCTGTGCTACCGCTTCTCACTCAAGACAATTTGCCTGCACCTCGTGGATAGTTTTGGCCTCCCTTGGCGTCTTGATACTATTCTTCAAATATTGCAGCTCTTCCTTCTGATTCCTAGCCAATTCGTTCGAAATTACACCTTCTGGACTAATCGTCAATCAATGATCTGCAATTCGGACCTTCCGAAACTCCTCCTCGGCTTTGTCAAATTGTCTCTTATAGTGAAGCTGCTTTTCCAATCCAACATAATACATTAATGCCCATGCGCCCACATCAACAATTGGGTAGAATAAACTAGACCAATCGTCCAAAATCAAATCCCCTCGAGCCAGCATCTCACAGATCAGGTTTCGTTGGTTTTCTACAAACTCAGCATCTTGCTAGATCTGCTCAAATGCCTCGGGATCTATCAAAGAAGACTTCTCCAATCCCACCATATCCAAAAACACATCACGTTGCAGCTCATAAGCATGGAAAAGAGAGTATGATGGTGGAGAACAAATCTGGTGTTTCCACAACGCCTTCTTCAACTCTTGATTTTTCTCCTTCAGTGTTTCCATCTGGGATTGGAGATCATCATTCAAAGCAGCCAATTCCTTTAAGTCCTCTTGCAACTCCAAGTGGTCCAAGGAAGTACCACAATCTACTGTCTCCACTGGTTGCTCTGCTTGCTAACCACCGCTTGACAATTTGCCCTCAGCTTCCTGTAATCTCCTCGTCAATATGTCCTTTTCCTTCTGAGCCGTTTGGGAAATTGTCTTCATGTTCAATTGACATGCCTTAAGCTCAGTGGCCTGCTGCTGGTTCTTGTTCTCCAAATCCTTGACTTTCTCGACATGGCGCTGTTCTTGTAATCGGATCTTTTCTAGCAAGCTGGCTTTGATGGTCTCCCACTCCTGATGTTCTTGGTGCATCGTAGCTTGGAGAGCAGTCAAATTGCCCTTCTGGTCCTCATTGCACTTCAATAGCTCATTCACTCGACCTTGTAAATCAGACTTTTCCTGTGTCATTTGTTTATTCTACAGCTGTAAATTGGCCTCACCATTCACTCTTCTGAAGCTCATCCATCAATACCGCCACCTTCATATGCAATTTCCTATTTTGTTGTACCAAATTTTGCTTCAACATAGGACTAGTTGTCAGTGCTGGTGCCAGATTCTTCTCCTTCTGTCGTACTCTCGGTTCTTGAGTATCCGCAGCCGGGGTTGGAAGTTGTGGGGTCGTACTTGGACAAGTTGTCGGTGCTGGAGGAGGACAAGTTGACTTCGCTGGTGCAGCAGTCTTCGGGTTAGGTCGACTTGTCGTGGCTGGCTCTTTGGTCTTCAGTGGTTGGGCTGGTAAGTTATGCTTTGCAAAAGATTGACATAACGCGGAAAGATAAGTAGCTGAGATGAGGGAGATGGGATTGCAAGTGCTCTTGAGCATCAACTCCGACTTCACCTACTGATAGACAATTTGTCCCCAATCAAGATGTTGCCCATTCCACGCAGCTAACCCACACTATAAGAGAAACACGTCCAAAATGACAGAAATCAACTAGTCCTAATCTACAGAAATTTGACGAATTTCAGTCCGAAATGACAAAAACTGTCCGAATCTACAGAAAATTGCCTAAATTGACAAAAACTGTCAATTTTATGTAGATTAGGACTAGCTGATTTTTGTCATTTCGGACCAGTTTTTGTCATTTCGGACTGCTTTTCTAGTAGTGCCAGCCGTGAGCACCTCCAAAGTGGCTAAATCAGCCCTACTGGTCATGAATAGCCGTTTAGATTAAATGAATTGATTTGTATTGATTGTGAAAAAATGCAATTTTGTATGTTGATCTAGTCATTGCATTTTTTGACAAAAATAGCCATCAATAGAAATGTGTTGATTGTGATGAAACACAAAATTTGTTTAGTTAATTCAATAATTCGTTAAACATTCTTTAAATAGAATTTTAGACGTCATTTAGACATAGTAGAATAAGTTTTTTTTAAAACTTTAAATTATGAAAAAGGTAGTAAACCAAATCAAATTTCATCTCCAAAAATTTGTTTGACATTTCAAGCCTCCAATCAAAATTTATGGACAAATCTCATAGAGTGGTTGGAAGGGAAATTTCTTTTGACAATTTAAAACTTCTTCTTTGAAATTTGTCCATAACTTTTAATTGGAGGCTTGAAATGTCAAAAGTATTTTTGAAGATGAAATTTGATTTGATTTTCCACCTTTTCTTAGCTCAAAGAATTAAAAAAAAGTTATTCTACTATGCTTAAATGAGGTTTGAAATTCTACTTTAAGCACAATTCCTAGTTTTGACTTAACTATGAGTGGTTGAGCTCCTATTCATCCTAATTTACATACCCTATATGGTTTGTTCTACATCATATTACTCCTTGTATAAAAAGCTTGTCTTCTCATCTCTTCTAACATCAAGTTAAGTGACACTCAAATGTCAAGTACATATTGAACTACTTTAAGTATAGTGTTGATACTATGATATATGACTATTTAGTTGCACATAACTAAATAATCAACATATATCAATTCATTTTCATGTTGGATTGGAGCCTTTTTTTGTTCTAGTGCTTGCACATGAGCTAGCATTAGTATCTAACTACCACTTTTTAATCCTAACTAACTACTAACTACCACTTTTTTACTCCCAAGTGCCAGTGGTTGTCTCTTTGCCATCATGTACAAGCACCTTGTCCCTACACTACAAGAAAACCTGTCCAAAATGACAAAAACTCGTCCTAATTGACAAAAATCAGCCCGTCCTAATCTACAGAAAATTGACAGGTTTTTGTCAATTTGGACAATTTTCTGTCAATTCAGACAATTTTTTGTCCTAATTGACAAAAAACTGTCAAATTTCTGTAGATTAGGATGGGCTGATTTTTGTCAATTAGGACGCGTTTCTCTTGTAGTGCTATTGGATGCCACAAAGCTAGATATAGAAAATGAGGTTCTCATCCATATTGTCAATTGTAACATAATCATATAAGTCCTTGAACATCATTATTGTTAGAGAATAGACTTGAATCAACACTTATCTTTCAAACATTATTGATTGTGAAACCTTTTCAACTCAAGTGATTTGACACACTAGTAGTTGAAGTCCTACCACTGCCTTGAAGTACCTTACCTCCACCCATTGCCCATTTGTAAGTACCTTGCCCCTACCCATTGCCAAAAAACTAAATACAAAAAATGAGGTTCTCATCCATGTTGTAGAAGCTACAATTAATTCAATTATGACATCATCATAAATGTTTATAGTTAACACTAGAGAATGGATTTAAATCAACATTCATATAATATAAACTTTATTATTATTATCTCTCTCTATTACTAGAGTCCATTACATTCACGTAATTTGATATAGTGGATGTGAACCTTTGTATGTATCTAACAAAGTTTTATGGCCTCTTTTAATTGATGGCATTGTAGACACTACAAGAAAACCTGTCCAAAATGACAGAAACTCATCCTAATTGACAAAAATCAGCCCGTCCTAATCTACAGAAAATTGGCAGATTTTTGTCAATTTGGACAATTTTCTGTCAATTCGGACAGTTTTTTGTCCTAATTGACAAAAATCTGTCAATTTTCTGTAGATTAGGATGGGCTGATTTTTGTCAATTAGGGCGCGTTTCTCTTGTAGTGAGATCTCCAACCATCAAAAGAAAAAATTATATTACAAGAAAAATGAGGCTTAAAGAAGGCTTCTAAATTTGAACCAATAGTGATGTTATAATTTCAAAGAAAATTGAGAAATCGGAGTCCTAGTTGGTCAAAAATTTCAGCCTCTAAGGATCGGGATTATTAATTTTTTTTCTTGTAACATATAGTATACAATGCAAAAATCAATTAATTCAAAATTCAAAGTATCTTTTTGCAAATCAACAAGGATAAAATATAAACACACACTTCAGAAGCCAATCCTTCCTAATATGTAGGTTCATATAGTTTAACTTTGCTATGAAATCAATTCTACAAAACTTTTCCTTAAGTCTTCCATCTCTTTTGATTGCAAAAATGCAACAAAGTGCAAACTCTTGCACTTTTAAAACATTTTCTTCATTATTGGGTGTATTCAGATTTAAAAAGATTAAAACTTAGTGTTACTAGAAGAATAGGGTCGGTCGATCCAATTACTGTACTTGTTTAGCAAAACAATGTTGGGATGAATTTTTTTGAAATCAAGGCAATTTTTTTTTCAAATAAATTATAAAACCCATTCAAATTTGACATTTAAAATTTAGCTTTAGACCATTTTTTGGTTGATTCTTGCTTTAGGATTTTCAATTTCTTGCCAACAATTTGCTTTTAAATTGTTGTTGAGACTTGTTGACCATGCGTCTAGACAACCCTCCAAATACTCGAGCACCTCATATTGTTGTCCAAACATCACTTGTTGCCTTCTTATTGCCTCCACCAGTTCATGCCCAAGTACCATCTCTTTCACATCCAACCACCATCTATTTGCGTCTAAACCACCACCTTTTATTGTCCAACCAACAACTATTTGTGCATGAGCTACCGTTAGTAGCTATTGCTTTTTAACCACCACTTTTTTACTCCCAAGCACCCATAGTTGTCTCTGTATCATCATCTACACATACCTTGCCTCCACCCGATGCCATGAAGCTAAATATAAAAAATGAGGTTTTCATCCATGTTGCATTAGTTTTAGTCTTGTCAATCATGACATTATTATAAATGTTTCTAATATCATCATAAAGATGATGAAACCTTGCTACCACTTGTAAGTACCTTGCTCCTACCTCAACTATAAAATTAGATATAAAAAAATAATATACTTAAGATGAATTCTATTAATATAAATTTTATTGATTATAATAATATTACTATACTATACAATATATATAAATTAATAAAGTTCATCACATTCAAGTGTTTTGATACAGTAGACGTGAACCTTTGTAGGTATTAATAAAGTTTCATAACCTTCTTAATTGATGGCATTGTATAATGGGATTCAATAAAGTTATAATTTTTTAGCCATTTTTCACTAAGAAGTTCAACAACTTCAAGAAGCTCTTGCATGCTCAATAATGAACTCATTTTGAAACCTCAAATTGTATTGGAATTGAATCGAAGTGCGCACTTCGATTTCATAACAAGTAAAAAAATATTTATTTGAAATCATAAACCAATTTTGATTGAAATAATTTTTACACTATCTATCTTTTCACAGAGAATCTTTGGAAAGATAGTCAAAGATTTTTTGCAATGGGGTGAAGAACAAGCAAGAAATATTACAAAAAATTCCAAGTTGTATGGAATCAAATATCTCTAAAGTAATTGTAAAGTCTCATTTCAAATATATACAATTAAATACAAGTTGTGATTTTCACAAATGGTGGCAACAATAGATAGTATGTATAAAACATCAAACTCTATATATATGATTTTCAAGTACATATGTGTATTTGTAATGATGATGAAGGAGACTTTAGCATGCTTCTAATGCAATTCAAAATTCAAAATTCAAAATTCCATTCATTTTTTAGTGAGCATGGGCTTCCCAAAGCTATTCTAATTTTAGCAAGTTCCAACAATTTATAAGTTTATTAGACCCCACTATAGATCCCCAACCAACCATCTTGAGTGATTTGAATACCAAACTTTGTCAAAACTAACAATATTATAGTAGAAATCTCCTCTTTCTATAATTGTTTTATTAACAAAGTATTAGTTTTAGATACATTAGTGGTCAAGTAGTCCTTAATTATACTCATTGATTTAAGAGACCAAAATCTATTGCATTTAAGGAGTACAATTCTAAAAATAATAGATAGATAACTTCTATTATAGGTAAAAACTTTTATACCTTCATCAATAGCAACAATGGAGCATGTGTATCAAATAGATGATGATACATGAGTCAAATCTACCTCTAGAAATTTAAAACTACTCCTTGGTTTGTTGGATTAGAAGCATGATAATCTCTTGAATAGGGTTTGTTATGCATTGTAACTACTGTAGAGACCAATTTTGTAATTTTATATTTGCTAAGCACTATTGTTCAAAATCCTATTTCACCATTTTTCTTCTATATGAATTGTACAAACTATCATCTCCTAATCATAAAGGGATATAAGTTGTCATGATATAAGATGAAGGCTTCTATTTTGGTCTTCGTCCTCATGCATAGAGTCTTTAGGTTTGGATGATTGGCAAATCAACTTCACATGATTTTAATTCTACCATGTATTATAGTAAATGAAAACAAGTGGAATGTGAATTGAATGAACTTCAAATTAAAGTAAGTGCCAAGAAAAATATTAATTTAGTAGATAGAAATAATTGTACTTTAGGACTTGTTTGAACAACTTATACACTAAAGGTTTCATAGACAATAAACTTAAAGTCTAAGTCAAATTGAACAAGCAATAACAAAAGTGCTAAGGATCTCTCTTGTGTGCTTCTTTTTGGATTGAAGCAACTATTGTATGCTATTCTTAACCATCTTTAACCCCTAAAGGTTTTCACTATATTTTCACCTAATTCTTTTATTTTCCAAAATATTGAAAATTGAGATAAATAAAGGACTTTAAATTTTATCTTGGTGTAGAGATTTCATAACTACCTACAAACTCCCCACAAACTAGAATTCCTCATAACTTTCATCTCATTAATCAAATGGAATAGTCCAAAGCTTTACTCGTATAAATTAATCTAGAGAACCAATTTCAAATTTTTATTTCTTAAAAAAGTGATTTTAAAAGAAGTTTTTTTATATATTCGAGTTGCTTGCCAATTGTTGAAAACTACATATCACACAATATCTTTATAACCATGTAGTCAAAAGTTATGAAAATTGTTGGGCCTTAAAGCTATTCCTTGGACACATGTGTGAAAATTTCAAAAAATAAAATAAAAACTCCATTTCTAGTAAGCTGCTCCAAATCACTATGTTGCCAAAAAACGTAGTTTAGGGCATTAGAGGTCAAATTCATCAAGTTTTTCTAGTCATGGATGTCACCTTTTTGCACAAAGGTATATTGCTTGGTTATTGAGTAGCATGACTAGAAACCAAAGATTGTCTATAATAAAAACTAAGAACCAATAGCAAGACCTAAATAAATACTATTAGTACAAATTCAACAAGCATTATAAATCTATTATAAAAGTGTCACTTTCAAATAGCATCATTTGGAGGGAGTTAATAATTGTTAAATGAAGTGCTTTGCTCAATTTCAAATCAAAATGTGAATATATTACCTTGATTACATTAGTAGACCAAAAAATTACGTAATTCAAGTTGCAAAGTAATTTCTGCAACAGACTATTTTGTATAGACAATTTGTGCTTCATTTATTTGGGTACTTTGCTTAACTTCAATATTAATATTGAGCCTCGGATCATTTTCTGGTTGATCCTTTGTTTAGGCGAAGTTTGAATCTCTCTTAGTGCATCTTTCTTATTTGCTTTCTAGTTGTTTTGGGGACTTGTATCTTTGGCACCCAACCTTGTATGCAAGATTTGCATGATACCCTCTCACTCAGGTATAGTTGGAAAGACGACTAATTTGTGAATGGATTTGCTATGTGATGGAGACTTTGATGAACATAAGAAGTTAGAACTCTTTCACTAAATTGTTAATGCCATTTGACATTTTCTTTCCATGGTTGCTAGCTTGTAGTTCAAGTATAAAGGAATACAAGTAGAACCTCTCTTAGTGCATAATATGCAATAACACTATTTGCAAACAGTAAATGGGCCTATCCATGATTCAAGATGGAAAGCTCTATTAAATGTTTATAGTAGCCGTGGCCTCTCAAAATGCATAAATCTCTTTTAGAGCATAGTCTTGGCACTATGCACTAAGAGAGGTTCTACTTGTACACTTGTCATCATTTATTCGAAGTCTTGTTTAAAGATTGAAGCATCCAAATATGGTTTCTATTAAATTTAGTTGAATTGTATTATCAATTGAAAGATTAAAAGTGGATTCTAGACCATTACTTTAACACGATTGAGGAAGATTCAACCAGTGAGGTTAAAGTAGGAGAACCCATAACCGTCACTTCTAAAATCTTGAAAAATCTTGGAAAGTGAATAAATGTGATTATAAGGATGTACTACTTCTGAACATTGGCCTATGGTGTTTGTATTAGGTACATGTATAGTTGGCTCTTCCAAAATTCACAACTTATTCTTACAGTGTTCAAATAATCTCTTCTATTAAGACAGGTGGTTTGTTTTGTTTGTTTGTTTTGTTTTGTTTGTCACGTTGAGATCTCCCGGACCGTGCATCCCCCGGTCACGTGCTTGGTACCGTCGGAAAGCCCTCAGTGAGGAGGGGTGCACTGGCTTGGTTTCGTGGCGTTCGGATATACAGTGTGAAAATTGTGCATTTTTGAGTTATTTTTGGTTCTGAAAAATTAGAAAATTACTTTTATTGATATTTTGGTCACAATCTTGGTACCATTGGAAAGCTCTAGGCAAGGAGGGGTGCATTGGCTTGGTTTCATGGCGTTTCGACTCATGATGTGAAAGTTATTGAATTTTGAAGTATTTTTATGAACTAAATAATTAGAACATTAGTTTTACTTATATTTTGGTTACAATCTTGGTACCATCAAAAAGCCCTCGGCAAGGTGGGGTGCACGAGCTTTGTTTCGTGGCATTTTGACTCACGGTGAGAAAGTTATGGATTTTTGAGTTGTTTTTGGTTCTAAAAAAATTAGAAAATTACTTTTACTTTTGTTTTGATCGTGGCAACGCCACAGGGCACTCTAGTCTATACCTTAAATCAGAATGTTTGTTTTGTTTTGTTTGTCACGTTGAGATCTTTCGAACCGTGCATCCCCTGATTGCATACTTGGTACCATCAGAAAGCTCTCGGCAAGGAGGGATGCACCGGCTTGGTTTCGTGGCGTTTGGATGTACGAGTGAAAGTTATGCACTTTTGAGTTATTTTTGGTTCTAAAAATTAGAAAATTACTTTTACTTATATTTTAGTCACAATCTTGGTACCATCGGAAAGCTCTCGGCGAGGAGGGGTGCAAGAGTTTTGTTTCGTGGCATTCCGACTTACAGTGAGAAATTTATGCATTTTTGAGTTGTTTTCGGTTCTAAAAAATTAGAAAATTAGTTTTTGAGTTGTTTTCGGTTCTAAAAAATTAGAAAATTAGTTTTACTTTTGTTTTGACTGTGGCAACGGCACAGAGTACACTAGTACATTTGATCCATGATAATTATGGTTACCAAAATAAACCAATTATACTACATTTTGTAAAAAAAAAATTGAAGGTCTCAAATTGGCAGTTTGTAAATGAGCTAGACCTAACTGCACTGCTGTGCGCTGCTTTCCCCACGGGATGCCTCTTTGGATGTTTTGCCTCTCTATCCAACTCCTTGTCAATCTATCAATCGACAATATTAAATTTTGCGTTCCATTGGGATTGTTTGGCATTCCTTTGGGATTCCACGGAGATGGAAATTGGAATCAACACCATTGCGAGTCAGTGAAAAACAGCCTGCTGTCTAATTTCTTGCAATTTGTGATGCAAGTAACCCTATTTTGCAGAAAGGATTCATTGGAGCCCTACTGAGCCTATCCTTCAATTGCAAATCGAAGGAACACATTGACATGGAGTTCTGAGTTACATCCTAAACTACAGGTGGTGAAACAGCTGGACTATACCAGCTTTCGTTTCTCCAGCGAACACTCAGTTCCGGAGTGTGTTAGCATTCATAACGTTCGTGGGTTTCAGAGCAGTTTAGGGAAGAGAAATGTTCAATGACGAGTACTTCCAATGTTGGAATGGCAGAACCCAAGACGATGGGTACATTGAACGCTCTTCTACTCTTAATTTTAGAATACACAAACATCTGACGTCATTGAAGAATACCTGTGCACCACTTGGCAAGTTAGGTTTTGGAAAAACCCTTACTGATGGACGTGACTACTTTGAAAGCTACTGATGTCGAATTGTAGTTCTTTTACATCCAAATTTTACATCTAGTAAATATGTCATTATTTCTTTATTAAGTGGCTTTGAAAGTGTTTGTTTGATGTATAGACTCAATTTTTGGAGTCATAGTACATTGTCTCTATATTTTGGTGAATAGGTGCACTTCTTGACACAAAAACAAATTATGTGAGATTGTAGGTGTTCTTGATTGTTACAAGCATCATCAATGGTGGTGCAAAGTGTGCTTTAGAGCTATGAAGATTAGACTATTGAATACCATTCAACTTCAAAGGAATATAATTCTACAAAATGGAATTTAACTCAGAATTTGAAGAAACAGCTACAATCAAATTTATAATGCAATTGATTATCTAGAAATAATTTTCAATAAAAAAACTCATAATTTGAAAATAGGAAGCTCAAAATCAAGAGGGTCAATGACTAAAAAATAGTAGTTTGAGTCATTAGGGATTAAGGAAGGCCATGAAGAGTATTGAATTTTGCAATTGGGTTGCTACAAAGAAGCCATTTCTTAGTGAGAAGCACAAGGCAAAGATGGATTGCCTTTTGCCAAAGAACAACATCAGAGGCCATTTAATTGGAAAATATGATATAGATTGACAAATCTTCATTCGAAACCAAAAAAAGATCAAGGTAAGTGAAAATATGGTGAAAACATTTCTCTTTGGGTTGTTTAGCACCATCTTCTAATTTAAATCTAATTATTCATGAGTGATGATATGGTATGTGTTCATTGGTTTCAATAAGTGTCCTCTTATTATAATGCCACCTAATAGACAAAGAGCTAGGGGCTTTATTGATATACTCTTTGAATGGCTTCTACTTTCTCCATGATCACTTTTAGACACTTACAATATATTCATTGAAGACAGTGCTTCACTTCACTATAGCAAAGAATCAAGTGATTGGAAGCAAGCGCATGGCATGACATGGCCTATAAACTCTCCTAACTTAAACCCCATCAAAACCCTATGAAAGATTGTGAAAGAACATTGTCTGTGAAGAACAAATTTTGTACACAAAGATAATTATTATTGAAGTGTTCAATATTAAGCTTGTTCGTGACTGACCCCCACTGGGATTATGACATTGTATCAATATATGGTGTCACGCGACAGGCAACTCAAATTATGAAAATAGCACTGGTATGAGATTATTCGACACCTAATCTGACCTGAACAATCTGCATACCTGGCCTATACCGTGCTAGAAAAAACTCAAGAAGCTGCAAACAATAACTGATCTGTAAATATCAGTCATTTCTTCCAAAACGAAAGTGATGATGTCCCAAGGGTGCATTGCACGAGACAATGAGAGCATACAATAAATGCCCAAAGTCGAAAGAAATGTCAATTCACAATTACGATAAGAAGTGCATTGCAGTGAGCAATCCGATTTATTCTCTTTGATGAGCAGCTAGTGTACTGTACATGCAATACCTCTTGAGATGTCAACCAAGCAAGCCTTGATAAAAGTTAAGGCAACCTTTCGACACTCCGGGCACGGATGTTTCATGCGTCACATGAACAGGTTTTCCTAGAAAAGAGCTATTTGAAGGGACGACAACAATGACTCGAGTCTCGCAGTGCATTTGCAAGACTTCAGATATCATTGAGCAAGAGGCCATTAACCACTACGTCGCCTTCAAACGCCTCGACTAAATTATGTGTACATGTTACATAGCCCTGTAAATGTGGATCCATAGGTAATTCCATCCGTTCTCGCAGCAATTTTAGGGGGTTGGCCCCCCATGGTAGACGCGAGCCGCAAGTACCTAAACTTTCCGAGCGGGGTCCTGCCAGCACAATCACATATTCTCCATCAATGAAAGGAAACACGAGCCCCTTAAGAGCCCTCAAACAAAGAAGACTACACTGCACAACACAACATTCGGACACAAGGTACACCTGCTATTGACAGACCCCTGTTACCAACATCAACACATCAATACACGTGGTTGAGCTTCACTTGCAAATTGTGTGTGACCAGGACTTTGATACATGTGTGAGGCCTTTGAATATGAAGTAAAGTTGTTTACTACCCTTTCAACCGTAGTATACAGCATCCCACTTGCATTAAGAAATCACCATACACGTTGGTTACAGTGCTTAAACGGTCAATAACCAAACGCAAGAAGTAAAAAGAGCCAATATCACTTACACGTAGCCTCCAGACTTGGTGATGCGGAACAACTGCCACGGGCAACTGGTCTTCGTCACTTGCACAGGCTTAGCACAGAGCAGCGCTTCCAGCCAAAACCCATTCGGATTCTTAAACTTGAACACAGTCTTACTCTCAATCTTGTTCCCATACTTATCCTGATTCACAGTCCCAAACTGCCCCAACACAGTTCCCCCAGCCACATCCGTAATAGTCGCAAGAACCCCCTGGTAGGACCACTTGCCCTTACTGAACGTGTAATGCATCTTTCCCTGCACGAAGAGGCTTTGCACGAACGTCCCGCCCTTAACTGAAAGGGTGACGGGCACTGGGGGAGGCTCTTGGTCTTGGGTGTAGAATCGGAAGACGCCGGTGAAGGGGACGCCGGAGGAAGCGCCGTTGGAGGAGCAGAGGGCTTTAGAAGGAGGTAAGCCGCCGGAGGTGGAAGTCAGGGAGACGAAGGCCACGCGGTCGCCGTCGCCGGAGCCCCGGTGGACTGTCACAATGGATAGGTATTGGGTGATGCTGGTGGGTGAAACCTGGGAGGATTCTACTGCCGTGGCTGTACAACAAAGTGCGAACGTATATGAGAAGCAGAAACATGCAAGAGCCTAAGAAGAACATAACCCATGACACATCTCCACATTCTAACACCCTAAGTTCGACCGAGGAGTACATTGAAACCCATAATACTGCTCCTCATTCTGACACCCTTGAATCAACCGATAGTACATTATAAGCTATAGTCCTTCCCTCATTCCAACACCCGCAGATCGACTACGACGTACATTATAACCCACAATCCTTCTCATTATAATACCCTTAGATCGACCAAGAGAGCTTCATAAAACATAATCGTTCTCCTAGATATGACACACTTAGATCAACCAAGAAGTACCTGTCCCCAATTACAAGAAACGACTTAGGCATTATGTTCGGCATTCATCCTAAACCTCCCGACCCTAAAGGATTACCTAATACACCATCAAGCTCTGCTTTCACATTCACAGACATGACCCTAATGGTTGGAACTTGTTCTATCAAGGAGACGAATGCGAGAAATGGCCATGCTCTCCATATCCAGTGCTTGGTTACGACCTCTGTAAAAACGGGCTACATTGAGGTAACGGGAGATTTCATTACCTTGAAGACCACTGGAAGCTTGACCAGTTTCTCCGGAGGCGCCGGCGGAGTTGATGATGCTCCAGAAATAAGTGAGACTTCCTTTGTTGTTGGTAGACCAGTAGGTGCCAAGCTCTGCACCGTTGGGAGCTACCATGCCCGCAGAGGAACCAGTTTTAGTCCAGGTGCCGCTAGTGCATACGTATTTCTGCGTTCCCCTCACTACTTTCCCTGTGAACGACAAGCTGGGGCAACATTGACAACAATCGAAGTCAGTGTGGAACGCAAGCCACTCACAACCGTCCTCAAACACTAGTTACAATCTTGTGTAGTTGTTCAAATACACGAGTATGGGCATGTGTAAGGTTCAATACCTGTATCCCGTAGGAGGAACAAGGCCCGCAGCGACTATGCTCCATGGCTGCCATTGAATTAGCACTACGAAGATGCACAATATAACGTTCTGTCTCGACATTTTCAGTACAAATTGTGCGCGGAATACACGAAATATCTGCTAGAAGGAAGCGTGCTTCGAGTTGCCCACGTCAAGAATCTGCAATAGCATAAAAAAATGCTCGTCTCAGTACGGGTCGATACTACACCACACTAATGCAGAGTGTTATGGCCAATCGATTCTTACAACACCCAAGACCATTCGAAGTTGCTCTCTGTACGAATACCCCATAGCATTACCGCAAACTCCCGACGTCTAATTCCTCTAATGACAACCAAAACCGCAAGCTCGGCAGCTTCCATAACTTGCAGCGAAAAACACATCCCGCTAATTCATTTCAGAAAATTCGTGCCATAAAATCTTAACCAGATTCATAATGTCCTATAATTCCACTTACATTCACTTCCTCACTGAACCCACCACTACAATCACACACACACACACTCCCACTCGAACGTTTGTTACCCAATTCAAAACTACAATCTACGCAAACTCTTCCAAAGAGAATCAATCCATCACCTTGACTTAAAAAAGCGCAATGTAATGCGATGCAAAGCTCCGAGTGAAGAGAAGCTGCAATGTGGGTTGTGGAGTGCGTCAGAACAACTATGTGAACTCGTGTTCAGTTGGGGGTGGAGTAGTGGAGCTTATACTACGGCAGCAGCCTCGAGCGAGCATCTAGCGGAATCAATGTGGCGCCTGCGCCTGCAACTGGCGTTGCCCGTTCCCAGGCGGACTTGCAGCAGAGGCTGCCACGCGAGTCCACCGAAGTCGGGCGCCATTGCTCTTTCGGTCCTCCGACTTTCGAGTTTCGAGCGTTGAATTTGGGAAGCACTATTCTTATGACTGCGAGAGCTATTAATTGCAGGAAGAATCGTGAAACAGATGATTCGCACCATTCTTTTCTCACCTGCTCAATGCGCTTGGTGCAGCCCGCCTGCGAAGGAGCTCAGACGTTCAGTGCGGGGTCGCGGCTTTCGCCGGCCACGCGGACTCCGCCATCGCCACCCGCAGCGCACGGGTTTTTACTTCATTGAAACCCCGAACTAAAATTAGAACACTACTTTCGGAAATTTGTACCCCGTAATAAACCGCGCCCATCATCACTATCGGTATATGTACCTATGTGGAAGAAATGATTTCAGAACCTCTATCAGAAAAATTGTGACCCTTCCCACACAGTATCCAAATGTTGTGGTGCATTGAAACTTCCTTTCACTCACCAACAAAAAAATATGAATATTTGGCTAGTCTAATAGGAGTAACTAAACACAATAGCAAAAATTGGTGATTTTTCGAGTGCCACTTTAACCCCTAAAGGACAATTGTTCATTGAATGGACAATTGAAAATCCAAATAGGTTCCCATGAAGTCAATTTCGGTTGGATGTTCACAAAATTTTGATACAAGGTGTGAACATATCTCCCCTTAATGAAAATATAATTTTTTTTTTCCAATTGAGTGTTTGGATCAAAAGTTATATTGCTTTGAACTTTTTTGGCAGCTTGGGTAGCTTTTGTGAATCTCCTCCTTTACTTCTGAAATTTGGCAAGTGTATACTACCTCCATTCCCAAATGATCTTCTTGTTGGATAAACTATTCTAAATTATGGCTAAAATTAACAATTTAAAAATCATCATCACACTATAAGTAGAGTTTGATACACTCATGGCATTTTAAAAATTTTGAATTTTGGAGCCCTTTTGAAAATTTAGTTTGGGAATATTGAAAAGTAGATTTTGGAGGGACATTTTCAAGGAGCGCCATTGGTTAATTGATTGTTGACTATGAAGTCATCATTTTGTAGGCATTTAGTATATACCCAACTTCACTTGTAGCCCTTTGTTCCACCTCCTATAACTTCAACTCCTTCAATTGGGCAATATTCAAAGAATAGTAAAAAATAATAATGAACAATTTTGATTGACCCCTTTAGTCATTTCATTTGTTTTTTTTATTGTGATTGTATGAATGGAGGGGAAACTATTACTTGAATTTATTTTATTGGTCCTAAATAGCAATTGAAAACCAAATCTAACCAATTTGCAACATCACTAAGTGCAACAAGATCATTTTCGGACAAAAAATCAAGACCAACAGGAAAATCATTTTAGGATGCAAGGAATAATATATATGATACAAGATGCAAATGTCAAAAAAAAATGTGTAGTGTTAAAATCTCACTCTAAGAGGTTATTGGCCCTATTGGTCAAGGTTGAAATAAAACTTTTTTTCCTAACTTCAAAAGTTATAATTTTTCAATCCATGTGGTCAAAGTTTCTAAATTTTTTATACACTTCTATAGTAGTCTAGTACAAATTTGTATATTTGAATTTTTTTTAAGAAAAACATTTTTTTCTCATTGCCCTAAAAAATGATAGTTTTTTCACAATTTCCGCCCAAAATATGCTTTAATCATTTCTAGGTTAAAAGGTTTCATTAATCTAAAGCATAATTGTAGATGGGAATTTACTATAGATTTAACTATTGTGAAATTCCTATAGTTAAAGTTCGTTCTTAGGGAGGCAGGGTGCTATGGATAATCAAACAAAGCAATGAATTTAATTCATTCCCTTGGTTCATGCACAATTGAAGGGAATGGAAAATATTCACTCTACACTCACAATAGATATAACTTTAATTTATTATAATTAAATCAGAGTTGGAGACTTATCAACAGTATGATGATCTATTGAATTAACTTTACTCCTTAATCCTCCTGATAGTTTCACCAACCGCACTAGTACAGCCTTCTATTGATCTTCTCGCTCACCAATTGTCCAGCATCCTCGATTGAATATTCCACATCGTCCTATAGCTTATTGCAGAATATACTTTGTTTATTTTCATACCTCACCTCTTTTCTCAATTCTATTGACTTCAAACTCCAAATCATGCTACCCATGAAACTAAATCCACTGTTCCTATAGATTAACTTCCAATCCAAGCCATAAATCACATCATAGACTTATGCTCGATTACAACAATAACAATTCTTTCAACGACATGTTGCACCTATAGATGCAACATTCTATTCCGACAGTCACAACCACAATTGATCAAACAATTGAAATTCACATGCACCAGGCATCTTCATTCAATCACGACAATAGACATTCCTCACAGGATTGAAGCTATAGACTCTCAACTTTCAGCATAATCACATTCACCATTGATAATACAGATCTAACACTCAATCCAGACACAACAGGTACAATCAATTCATTTCCATTTCAGCACATGCTCCATAGCAATAACAAAATTCAGACTATAGAATATTATCATAGCACCCATCAACGCAGGCATCAATTGATTTAAACCACACAAAATTCAGTACACACTACCCATGCATATCACAAATCACAATCTTCATAACACAATTGAATGCACCCACAATTTCCACACAATGGAACACAACATATTCAGAATTCAACTCCGCATTATATTTCCGCATAAAAATATTACAATTGTGTCTCACTCTCTTCCGGTTACACTCTGTAACATCTATCGATTCAGCACAAACGAAACACTAACGCACAATATCACAATTGAACTCCCACCGAACACTACAACGACACCACACAGACAGAACTATAGCACTTCCAAAACTCCCACGCACAATCGAACACCGCCAACCTTCACCGCTGCGGGAGCTCTAGACTCTCTTCCAGACTGGGCTTCAATCGAACTCTCCATCGAACTTCACCTGATTCAACCAACAACCAACTCAACCGCAACTATAGATCACGCCTCATTCATCCATTGATCCGCATCCATTGACCACAACTATAGATGAAATCCAAGTAAAATCCCAAACTAACCAGTAACTATAGAAAGTTAACCTCAAAATGCTGAAATACCATTGAAAATAGCCAAAATTAACCAACAAAAGAAAAAAATTCACACAAGCTACAATAGTTCACAGATTACAATAATATTGATAACCAATGCTTGGAGGGGGGCTCTTTTTTCCCCTCCAAAAGAGAGCCCTTAGTTAGTGTTGCAATTTCTCAATCCACTTACTCTCTCCAATCTTGTGCAATTTTTTGTGCAATTCATGTCTCTTTCTTGCAAACTAATGCGAGAACTAATGACTCTCTACATATTAAACTAAATTCACTCTCAAGGATCTAGGAAGGGATTCTTTCAATCTCCAAGTAAAAATGGTTTGGAGTGGTTAACAATATTATGAAGGATTCATGTGAACCTATAAGGATGTTTATTAGATTTTAATAAAAATGAATGGATGAAAACATAACAAAGTTTATAATTAATATAATAAATAATTAAAAATCTTCTAGCATGTCAATATTGTTGATTCATGTAAAGCATTCTTTCTTCATTCCATTAATATATTGCATGATTTATCTTAAAACTTCTTCAATGAATATAAATTGGATGAAGTACACTTCATGAATAATTGAGTGATCCCTTTGATATTTCAAATTTCCTAATGACTTTTGACCATTCATGCTTTTATCTTTGTGTTAGTAAATGACTATATTTGTTTTTTATATCCCTTTAGAAATAATATATTCAATTGCAAAAAATTGCAAAAAGGAAGGTTTGAATTGGCAATTGCTTATTTCCCTATTGGATACATTAGCTTGCAATTTCATTAGGGTTTAACAAAAACCAATGAATAGAAAATTGTGTAGATGAATACCTAACAAACATTGATTGTGAAAGAGTTAGCATTTAATCTATTAGATGGATATATCAATTACTTCAATTTTATCAAATTGGTTATAAAAGAAGGTTGTCTTCTAAAGATTAAAGTATTAATCTAATAACAAAAAAGTTAATTGGACAAAACTTTGTTCTAATACAGTTTGTTCATTATTAAAAATATGGATGTCAAAGTGCTTGAAGGTTTACATTAGTGCATCTATAAACATTTCTAAGAGCAGCCAATTGATCATATTTACTATCATAAAATACAAAATCATTCACACTAAATCTTATTTGCAAGTGAAAGAGGATTCCAATATACTTTAGCATACATTATTTAGACACTATATGAATAAATCCTAAAATTTTAAATATTGTCTTTAGATGTATCAAAATTTGACATTTGGCTATCATCAACTTTCACATTTTGATTGTGTACATTTTTGTAATTGATATGCAAGTTTGAGTATTGTTTTTTGGTTCAAATGTAGATGTCTCATTTTTAGAAATTGATAAGTAAAAATACACATAATTATTTTTATTTTGAGCAAATGTAGAAAGAAATCTTCATTAGAGAATAAATTTATTTACATCCATGCACCTAGATGTTACATGAAAAATATGAATGAAATTGATTTATTCATCCAAAAATATTGATCCACAACAAGGGATTCCTTCCAAGCATTTATTGGAATTTAGCAATTCCATCTATTGTGAAAAGAACATAAATATCATCAAATACTCCCTTACATTTTTACTATATCACTTTTGAAATAAATTTTTATTCTAAAGTTGTTCTTTTTTAGATGAAATTACTAAACCTACTTACAAAAATTAGAATATTTTTCAAATTTGTGTGCCAAAAAGTATTAATTGTAGATGATGTTGTGGATGAATGAAAATATATGATGGATGAATGTCCAAGAAAGGATTATTTTTAAAAATCCACCTATATTTTTGGGAGCATATTTTACAATATAGTACCAACAAGAACATAAAAAATTTTAAATGCCAATAGACACAAAGCAATAATAGATATAAGCCCTTGCTTTGTATATTGTAAACCCATAAAAATGAAAAGGGAAGGAAAGACAACTCAATTTTGAAAAGACAAGATAAAAATCAAACAAAATTTTAATAATTTAAAAAATATCAATAAGGCAATAATTAAAGATTATATGATGGATGAATGTCCAAGAAAGGATTTAGAATGTGCCTAGTAGAAAGTCTCATACCTTTGGTCCAAAGTCACTAATCCCATAAACCTTGGAATAAGGTAAGTCAATGACAACCAAAAGACCCATTTCAAACACCTAAAGAATGATTCATTAAAGTCTTGCATCAATCCATAACAAATATTTTCAATAAATAAGATTTGGGCTAAATTAGGTTGGGTTACTAGCTCCAATCAATGTCTTGAATGAAGGTGATGGAGTAATTAATGACTACAACAAGAACTTCCACCTTTTGAGTATAAATTCATCATAGGCAACTATTTTTTTTAGACCTATATGTTATGGCCATAGTAGGAAATATTATAAATGCTTTAGGTGAATAAGATGATCATCATAGATACATTTTTTATTGTTGGTTTTGGGATAGTCCAGAGACTCTTTTGGATCAATTGGGAGCAACACACTTCAAAAATTCATAACGTACTCATACTTTGTCCAAAAAATAAAATTTCAAGTGCTCTTTCTATTTTTCACATTTCTCTTTTTGTAGAAAAGAATTTAAAGAATTTCAAACAATGCCAAGAGGTTAGTTTACCTCAGTAAGCTTTGAATTCAGTTAATAAAAATACATTTAGATTCACAATTTTAAATTTTAATCAAGTCCAATTGCTCTCCCCATTTCTCACTTTTGACTTTATGTAAAAATGAATTCAGTTTATAAAAATCTATACCTTGAGTTAGGCTGTTTGTTTTGTTTTGTTTGTTTGTCATGTTGAGAACTTCTGGATTGTGCGTCCCACGCTTGCATTCTTGGTACTGTTGGAAAGCTCTCAACAAGGAGAGGTGCATGGGCTTTGTTTTGTGACATTTGAACCTATGGTATAAAAGTTATTGAATTTTGAAGATTTTATGAATGAAAAGTTAGAAAATTACTTTTTGTTTTGTTTTGACTGTGGCAGCACAGGACACACTAGTATATTTGGATTCACACTTTTATTTTTTACTCAAAAGACTTCAAGTGCCAGGAAAAGAAGAATTAAAGTTTAAAATTAAAAAAAAGGGTACATCTGAGCCTTCATTATTATTGGTTTCACTCTCACTGAACTGAACTGCAATCAGAGAGCACTCCAAATTCCGAAAAGAGTCCAAAGCTCGGCGTTTTCAAACTTCAAACTCTGCTGCTGCAGTGCTGCTCTTGTTCACGACCTTTGACTCACCAGCATTGTCAGGTTGAAACTTTGAATGGGCAGGCGCCCTCACTCAGACGGGTGCCGGGCTTTCGGCGTGATTTTAGAAGGCGTTTTCAGTTTGCAAACAATCTTGCATTTTATTTTTTGGAATTTTGGAGGATTTGGGGGTCATTAGCCACGTGTTCTGCCGTTCAATGACAGATACGGTGGCTGCAAATGTAAGAGCATCTCCTCATCCGGAAATGGTGGAGGAGAGCTCCGAAAGTGGAGCAGCATTGTAAATGGGCATTTGGTCTAGTGGCATGATTCTTGCTTAGGGTGCAAGAGGTCGGGAGTTCAATTCTCCCAATGCCCCTTTCCATTTTGTTGAAACCCTCCTCCGCTTTGAAAGATTTTAGATGTCAATTTCATTCATGCCTTTTTGGACATGGTACTACTCCCTCTAACTTAATTGTAGTTTGCAAGAGATAATGTTTTATATCATTTTTGTAGGACTTTTATTATCCATGTAATACTGTTATGAATGTGATGATTGTTCTTCATCTGGAATTTAGCGTTGAAAGAGCTGTTTCGCAGCTCAGGAGAGATGCAGGATCAACACTGTGGAAGTAAGTTGCCGAAACAGAGGTTGCTGGAGCAATGTCCAACTTCCGGTAGAATTACTGTCAAGTAGGGAGGGAGATGTTGTGAAATTGATGTTCGGCCCTTGCTGGTGATTTCTGGATGTATTTGATGTTCTCTTGGGTCACAGAGTCGTTTCTTCAGCCTCTTGAAGAACAAATCTGAAAGCCTGGAGTTCTTGGATTGGGATGCGTTGATTGTTGCAACGACGAGACGAGATTAGAGAAAGGCATTTAACGTCTGTGGGTTGAATTTTTGTAGAGCAAATTTCCATGTTGTGTCTGAATCGGAAATGATTTTCCTAGTTTTTCAAAGTCTGAATTGCCCTTGTCAAGTTTCATGATGCTTTCACTTGTACATGAGTATGGAGAACTACATTTTGGAGTAGCCCTGCCTTCTTGTCAAACTATAAACAACCCCAAAGTTCAAGTTCAAGTTTAAGAAATAGTTTTCAAGAAAACGGAAACTTGCCTCTCCTGAGCCTCCCTCAAAACTATGCTAGCCAACCATTTCGATTCTCCTCTTACAACTCTTGCACACTTGCGTGTAGAATTCCAATTTTCTTTTGTCACGTACTGTATGCAAGGTTTGGTCAATTCTAGCCTGTGCATGGAAGTCCGCCCTTCATGTCTTCCATTTGCTCCGAAATCTGAGTTTCCTTTCGATGAATCATGCCGTTGAGTTATTACCGATATTCAGAGCATTCTTCTGACTCGCAGTTCCTGCCTGTTTGGTGCATATTGTAATTGTTGATTGGTGTCGAATTCGGACCTGGTGAAAGCGTACATTCCACCTTCTAGAAAGACCAAGCGTTTTGATTTCATCTTGCAAGTTGAAAGCAAGAATCTGACTGCAGAGATTGTGCTTCTACTAAAACGAAATGGCTTGAATAAGGACTTTAATAGTATAGGCCCCATAATGAACACCAATATGACCAGGAGACCACCATCTGCTAAGTTAGTCCAAGAATTCCATGATAAGATCTGCTTTGCTTCAGCAGTTGGCTTTGGGTTGCACAATACTCTAATACTTTCTCCAGGCGCTGACGGAATTTGCAGATTGCTCTAAAGCTCCCTGACATCTTGTCCGTCCTACGCAACTCCATGTTTTCGCTCACGGTAAATCATCGTTTGGCAACGTGCTATGCAGACTTTCGCCTGCCTTCCTGTGGTTACCTCCATTCGAAGTTGTATGCCTCGAAATCCAGTTTGTGATAGTTTCAGTTCTACAATTGATTGAAGGGGTGCATGCAGATTTGAGATATTCGAGTACGAGTGCATTTTTGCAGAGCTAGAGGATTTATTTGAGACCTTCCGGTGATGGTGTGACAATCTCTTTGCAATGAGATGGTTGAAGCTTGTTTGGTGATATTGACTCGTAGGAGCCCAGCTAGCAGAAGTCACTCAGCAGCTGACATTAGGTTAGAGTATGGCACAACTTCGTTTGGTTGTTATACACAACTTCTTACTCCTGTTTCCACTGGCGTCTCGTGATATCCGGCCTCAAATTAGTAGCAGATTACAGTAGAACTCCCCGATTTGTTGCAGTTTCGGCACAGAAAGGTTAACTGTGTCCAACTTCCTGTTATTAACTTATCTGCCATTTATTTTTCTAGGTCCAGTTTGAAAGCCCAAAGAATGATACTCCCGCAAAAGTTTCCAGGTTTGAGTCCCTGTTGAATGCTCGCACCTTGTTGTGTCATTTTGATACTCGATAAGTCTGAGTCAGACTTGGAATGAAGCGATTAGTTATAGGTTCGGGCTGGGATAAGAGCTCTGAAACTAGCACCCAGTAATGGAAGCAGTTTCTCTTAAATGTCGATTCTCTTTTTGTTGCATTCATACTACAGTAAAGAGTCGAATCAATTTTATGATGACATTGGGAGTGCTAGGTTTATGAACTTGACATGTATATATGGAGAATAAGCCCGGAAATAAGTAACAGGAAAATTTGTTATTTGAAGTCGTGTTATTCTTGTTGTGACCGGCCTTCTGGGCCTTCTTGACGGCAAGCTTGAGACACACATGAATCCTTTTCAGGTATGGCTAATTTCCATTCCATGCGTGCGACATGTGATGTACTTGAAGGAAAGACTGCAAACATTGAAATGGATCCTAGTTTCCGGACTACCGGTATCCGTCGGTCTGCTGAAGTATTTTGAAAGAAAAATTCATAGAGATGTGATGGAAAGTCTTCAGGTAACCGCATGAAATTGTTCTTTCTCGAATCGAAGTTGAGAAGGAACAATACGGTAAGTATCAATTTCATGAATTCCGATCCTTGTAGGAGCTTGATAATTATCACGTCTACGTAAAGATATAAAGATTTTGTTCTACTATATATTTCTCTCGCTATTTCTTCGTTTCTTTTTATTGCAAGCAGTGTATGATCATTGTGCATGTGGCAGTGATGTTCGTGCTTATGAAAATTTCATGGTGTGTTTTGAGATTTAAGTATGCAAAGGAGGTGTTTATTGTTCTTGCCAGTTCTCAAGGGCTTACCAGAAAAGGTGACCATCCATAACCAACCGAATAAGCAACTGTGGACATGATGTGGAGTATAGTAAGGTGCAAAGATAGAAATGAGGGGATTGGCAAAATTTGGTAATTTCATCACTTGAACTAAAATTACTAAGATTTTTGGAAGGCAAGAGTTGGTTTGGGTTCATGTTCAATGTGTAAACTATTTCAAAACTGCTCACTTAAGAGGCTACTTCTTGTTCACCTAAACTATGCAGATGTGTCATGAAAAGAATGGAGGAATTGATGGTCATAAATCAAAAACTTGTGTTTGGAAATTAGGTGTTTGGAAATTAGTCCCAGCCTCTATTGCATTTTTGCCATCCTACTAGTGCCCTATTGACTATCAATGGGGTGTTGGTTGGTGATGGGTGATTTTATCTTAATTTGTAAATTCATGGCTGGATTACAGGGGTGGGGACTCACCACTCGTTTGTCTAATATCTCTAAAATCTAACTTTAATTAACAAAACACCTAGATGACAAAGTTGCACTGTAAAGGGGGGGAAGAAAGTATCCTCTCACAGTTTTCGGATCAGCCAATCTGGAGACAGGTCACACAAAAGCACTCTAACATTCTCTCACTACAACGACAGATCCGGACTTCCAGATTTCAGAGGAGGAATGTCGATAGGAGGTGAACTTACTGATTCGGAGGTTGGTAGACCTTCCGGAATAGCAGGAGATCTTTCCATTGGTGATTGCTTATCTCTGCACGGAACCTCCCCGATTCCGGACTCGCATTGACCTCTACTTCTCTACCCGGATCATCGTTATGGCAATTTAAACGCACATTACGCTCACACTCCTTTATCCAGATCACACCTTCCTCACAACTATTTCAACACCCAAAGTTCTATCGTCCGCAATCCGGATTCCTCCTCATTTGTCTTTCTCTCATTCCAACACTCAAGTACACCCCCTCCAAACACACCAGCTACAACTCTGTACACAAAGTCAAGTTAATAGTACCCCAGTTTACTCGAATTAAAGAAGGAAAATGAAATGACATACATGAAAGCGCTAGGATAGAATATCGGGCAACTAACTTACCTGCCATTAAATACTAATAGGAAACCAAAAGTCAAAATCTAAAATACTTAAAAAGGCATCCGGAAATCCAAACAACCAATCATCGAACACCCCGGAATATCCGGAAAGATCAGTGCCAGTTGCCTTAAGAAAACCGGAGATTCCTTGCCTAAAAATCCGGAACCTGGGCCCACGCTTGGAAACCCGTTCCGGATTCAAAACTATCCATCTCTAAAACACTACTGTCTCACCTTTCAAGTCTTCTTTGAGCGGCTACCCACATGACTAGTCGGCGTTCCCTTAACGCTTTTCACCAGAGTTGTCTTCGTTGCTACCTGGGTCTAAATGTGACGCCGTACTGGAGACAAATCGCTATCCCTCTCCGTTCCGGACGTGGAATGAGTGTTCTCTTCCTCGGAGTCTTCAATGATTTGGACCTCCGTCTCCTTCTCCAGCGGCATCTCCTTCAGTGTCATTGGTTCGCTCTCTTTCTTCAGTGTAGTCTCTTGCATGTGCGTGAAACTATCCGGATTCGTTCGAGCCGGATTGGTCATTCCTCTAATTCGCTTAAAAAGATCATCCCTAGCTCCCTTCTTTAGAACTTTGAAGGTTCCCCTCAAGAGGTTGGGTGCCGTCTGGATCCTAGGGGATTCCGGTGTTGAAACTTTTGGTGGCATCGGAACGAACTTTGTGCTAGATTCGTGCTTCAGATCTGAAGTTGGCCTCAAGTTCAACTCCGTCATACGCATCTTGCCAGAAGTGGACTCGATTGGCACGAGTATTTCCTTCAGTCCTTCCGTCCGAGTTGAACGGTGCGCCAATGGCCGCCTTGGGGTGCTTGTGACAAAAAGAAGTTCCAAAAAATTTAAGAAATCCATTACTTGATTCGGATCCACGCTACTCAATAGATATCGCATTTCTCCTAAGATCCGCTCCATTCGGGTGGTGAAATCTACCAAGATCGTCACCACCTTCGTTCCGGTCACGTGATCCTCTTGTAATTATCTAGCATCGAATAGGGCCGCTTTTGTGATGACGTCCGCTATCACGTCTATCGATCCGGATAGGTTCTTGACGAAGGCTAGAGCCTCCTTCTCTTATTGCTTCATGGCCGTCAATTCTTCTTCCGCCCAGTTCAGTCGAGATTGAAGTTGATCCCGTTCCGCCTCCAACTCATGAATCCGGTCCTCCTTGCTCTTCAAGTCTTTCGGTTTGGGTAGTCGCTTAACCGCCTGCACAATTTGGTTTGGTTCCACCTTTAGGACTTCTGCAGTCTCAATCACCAAATCTGCTAAACTGTTGTGGAACACCTTCGCTTCACGTATCCACTCGAATTCGGCATTAAAAAATGCCGACCCGTGGTCCTCTTTCAGATCCTTGCTTGACTCGCCTTTCTCTACAACCGGAGGTTTGATCCTTGACCCCGGATCCGGCGACTATCTCTTCTTTGTCCTCGGATCGGTCAAAGGCTCCTCGATTTGCTCTTCCAGTTCCGACTCGACCGGATCTTCTAGCTCCTCTCTAGTAAGCCCGTATGTTAAAATAGCATTTCTTGTATCATATTAGACTACCTCCTCATCGCTCAGGATTTCCTGCTGGTGATATAGATGAAAGAGATAAGTGCTAACCGGATTGGCCTTAGCCCGGGTCACATGTTCAGTTAACTTGGCGACTATTCTGGCTATGATTCTATCCCAGTGGACAACTCTATTTTCCATAGCCCCAAAGATCGTGTTGGCTACCGTAATAGTGATCTACGTAGGTTTTTCTGGGTACAAGATTGGAATGAAAAATTCTAAAACTCTCCTATGTCTCTCATCCTTGCAATCACTAAAAACGAACTTTTGGGTTTGCTGATTCTGCGAACTTTCCTACTATAAAACGATCCGTTCTCGAGGCTAATCTAGCTCCGCTCTTCCGGAACTAGTAAACATCCGCCTAAATATCTTCCGTCCATGTGACTGGCCGTCCTCTCAGAGTGAGTTCATACTGATTCAGAACTCCATTGATCAACTCCTGAATCATCCTCTCATTCTTCACACTCCCTAGTTGGCGTAACAAACCGACACATCCTATGCTAGTCAGATCCTCCTCTAACTTCTTGTACTCTTCCGTAGTCTCTGGAATGGCCAGAGAAATGATCTGGGCAAGCACAACTAGTTTCCGGACAGGTCCCATCGCTATAAAGCTAAGCGGAAATGAGATGCAAGAAAAAAAAAACCTAATGCGGTCGCTATTTCACTACTCTTTCTTTCAGCTACCAACGCGGAAGATTAGTGTACAGACAAGAAAATGAAGAGGGAATCCATGAATAGTCTGCTTAAATATTGGCACGTCTTTCTACGGTCATCGGAATAACGGCTATAGGACCATTTTAGGAACGGTATTTTATACTCGTAGCCCCGGAGGTCTATACTGTAGGTTCCTGAGTTCTGGTAATTTCCGGATTCCGGATCTGGATAGGGTCCGATTATGGATTTTACCAAAATGTCTATTCTCTAATTCAAGTTTCATTAAACTAAATTCAAGTTCTAACCTAAATTTTTTTTGCAATTTTCACTACTTTCTATCCGTTTCCTTCAAATTTGGATCCGTCTCAATTTCCAGATTCCCACATCTTTCACCATCTATTCATCTCTAAATCCCCAAGGTTTTTCCACAAACCCTTGGCAACCCATGGAAGTTAAATCTTCCATGAGTTGGGCCTTTTTCAGCTCCTCGAAGGGAATAATTGGAACTACTTTTTGGAGCTTCACCTCAACCGGAACGGAGCCAGCCGATCCCGCTCTCTTCCTACGCAACAGCGGCATGGACATAAATCGTTTCACTCCAATCCCTTTCCAATTCTACCTTACTCTCTCCTAGCCACACGTCCCGTTCCTCACTTTCCCTCTCTGATCTCAACCGGAAATAGCATTTGCAACACCCGCTCTCAAGGTTTACGGATATACTTTCACACACTACCTTAATCTCACATACAAAAACTAAGGCACTGCAACCAAAGTGGAACGCAAAGAGCGTCTGAGCAACGAGAAAAGATGAAAAGATGCATGACTGGTAAGGCCAGTCCTTAAATAGTCTCAGAACCCTGTACTAGTCATTATGACCTTTTCCGATTCTGACAGCTTGACATCCGATCTAACCCTAATCCGGTTCCTAAACTAAATTCGGATAGGTTTCCGTTCCTGTCCAATTTGAAACTTCGAACTAGATTAGATCCAGTTCACCTACTATTTCATTTTCCTGATATAATTCTGGATTTTTTATGCCTCTTAATCAGATCCAGTTCCTTTCCACTGGTTTCCGCTCCAACTTTTAGGTAAGCTAAGCAAAACCAAAAATTCACGTTACAACAATCTACGTAAAATTTGATGTGTGGTGGCAGAATATAATGAACAACGAGGCTAGGAAGAGGATTCTAAAATCAATGTCGATTTTTGAAAAAAATGAAATAAAAAAAAGATCTTATATACTCGTTCCAGACATCTTGGACACACCTTCAAGTAACCTTGTCTCCAACATTAGCACCGCATAACCCAAATCTTTATGATCCTCCGTACTTTTGTTCTTTGAGTTCTAGGCAATATTGATCAACTCGAGGCAATGCTTTTCAAGCTCCTAGTGAATTATATTGATTGAGCCAAGTGCTCCTACAGTGGTAATCATTTTGGATCTAGCCAAATGATATGATTTTGGCAACAACCACAATCGTTGCAGTGCTAGATAGATTGATAGGGCAAGAATTCCCTCTTCTAACTACATGCATGAGTAGCATGCTAGAGTGGACATCAGAGTGCTAGATAGATTGATAGGACAAGAATTCCCTCTTCTAACTACATGCATGAGTAGCATGCTAGAGTGGACATCAGTATGCTAGAGTTTTTGTTATTGCCACACCGCCAAGATATAGAGCATTAGGCCAAGTAGGAAATGTATTTTGCCAAGCGTTTGGTCAATATGAAGTCTTTGATCAGTGAAAACATGCCACAAGATTACTAAAAGTAATTATTATTGTGTAATCAAAGAACCTTTAAAATTGCCCCTTTGTCAAAGGAAATAGCAACTAAATAATTTTGATTAGGGACTATTGATTTTTCTTTAAAAAATGAAAAAAAATTTATAATTACAATGATATTTAGATTGTAATTAAATTTCAGCATATAAAGCTTGTAGTCACATATAATTTTATTAAAATCTTAGAAATTTTTTAAATTATTATTTAGAGTAGAAATTCAATTTAAAAAACTTCATTTTGTAAAGTAATATTAAATATAATAAATGAATATATTGAATATAGATAGAGTATAAGATTAGAATTAAACATTTTTAAAAAATCTTTATCCCCTTTAGTTAGCACTTTGACATTCAAAATCTAAATGATAATAAAAGAGGTTTGCAAGATTCTTTTACTATGGATTTCTCATTCATCTAAACTAGTGTTTGATTTTTTTAATTTTACATATACAACACAGTATAATGAATTTAACATGATGAATTTGATGAAATTGAGATAAATAATATATATTTATAATTATTTAATAAAATAATATTCAAAAAATCAAAAAAACATTCAAGAAGTAAGGAGGTAATTGCAATCAAGTTGAATATTTATATTTTTCTAGTTTACAATTGAATTTGAAAAGAAAAAAAACTCGTTTTTTTTAGAATTGGATTGTTTTTCAATTTTATATTCAAAACTAATATCACTAAAGTCAAACAAAAAATTATAAGAGAAATAGCACAAATTGTTTAGAATTTGCCTAGTGTTGATAAAAATTTACGATTTAGAAAAAAATGTTGGTGTTCTTATCACTAAATCTTGTGCATTTTTCACAAATTAATAGAAACCACAATTTTGACCAATAAAAAAATTCAAATGCTAAAAATAGAAATTGTATTTCTATCTTTAGCATTTAAAGAAAATCAAATATTCATTTGAAGAGAATCAAAAATAGTTTTATAATTTTGACTGTACAAATATTTTTTATTTTTCATGCTTCACATTATCTTCTTTGATTTGAACTTCAAAAAAGTTATAGAACTTGTATTTTATAACACATTAGTGTTTTGTTTGAACCCCTTGGATTTTTAGGTGTTAAGTATATGAATTTCTTTGTTACTGAAACATACATATTTATAGATATTTTGGTGACAATTCTTAGGTTAGAGCTAGTTTAGCTAATATTTGGTGAAATCTATTTTTTGTATTGACAAATATAGGGTGCACAAGGTGTGAAGAGTCACTTAGACATAGGAGGGTATAGAGTCATGAGGCCAAACAACTAGAACAATGAAATAAAGCCACGACTTGGTCATAGAATCATAAAGCCAAATGACTAATCAAAACAATAAAATGCAACTATGACTTGGGCATGAATTATAAGATAACATGACCAAAGTCATAAAATGAAGGCAAATGAATGCAAACACAACTATTGCTTCATAAGATCAATATGTCTTTTCACCCACAATTGCAATATTTTAGTACAAGATATATTTTTTAATATGATATTATTTTGTATCCAAATTTATTTATCATAATTATTTAAAATATATTTTGTATGATATTTTATTATTGCCACAAATAAGACTAAAAATATTTTATATATTAGAATTTAGGTACTTAGTAACTCGAAAAATTCAAGACTTAGAGATTGCTTTAAATATTCACTACAAAGACTACCTCAAGGTGATAGGCTATCTTCAACATCACATTGGGGCTTTGCATGTGTGAAATGAACTTTGATAGGTTTATGAAATTGAAATTGATAAGTTTCTTTAAGTAGTGTTTTCAATTCAATTTAATTTTACATCTAATCCATCTTGCATGTTGTAATTCACTCTTTGTACTTTTAGTCTATTTTCATTGGATTCCATATTCAGGGTGCTTTTATATGTGTTTTTGATTATCATAGGGATATAGTCATCAACATTGATTATCAAAGAATCACAATGAATTTAAATTATTTAATTCAAAAGATAGTGTTATCAAAAAGATTGAGAGGGTTGAAATTCATATGAATTATTTGAGTAAAAAGTGATTTGGATTAGAGTGATCTTTAAATTTTTTTTAAAATAAAAATTTGAAATTGGTTTTTTAGATTTATTTATACATGGATATCTTTGGATCATTCCATTTTGATTAATGAGATGAAAGTTATGAGGAGTTTTAGTTGTGGGTAGTGTGAAGGTAGTTATAGAATCTCTACTCTAAAATAAACTTTGAAGTCCTTTATTTAACTCAATTTTCAATATTTTTGGAAAAAATAAAATAATTGGGTGTATATTGTTTATTAAAACATTAAAACCATTGGGATTGGCATTTTGTAATTTTATAAATAAAATTTTAACAATTTTTTATTTTAAATCATTTTCTACTTCTTTCTACTTTCTATTTTTTCCTATATGTTATAAAATTCCAAATGATTTGAAAATTTTCAGGCATGTAGCCAACTTGCCTTGAAGAATGAATCCAAAGAGTAACCACCATTTCGGACATTTTTTCATGATGATCTGACTTTAAAAAGTGCAACTACCTAGTTTTTCGCAGGGACAAAAAAAAGGATTTTTGTTACTTCAAATGCTAATATCTTGCAATCCACACGATGAATTTTTTTTGAAAAATCTTCTATATATTTTCAAACCAAATTAATATAAGATCCTACGGTTAGATGTGTCCAAAAATGATTTTTTTTCAAAAATTCGTTATTTGTACTAGAGATGGCAATTTTGGAGCATTTTTGGTAAAAACATAGTCAAAATCCTTTAGGGGTTAAAAGTAAACAAAGTAATGTAGAACTATGGATGGTGGGACACTTTGTACCATCCTAAATAATTACAGTCAATCATGCACATGATGTTGTTTAAGTTTAAGGTTTGCATGCCTTCATTTTTAAATTCCATTTGTACCATTCATGGACAATTATTTGATATTTATTGGAAGTACCAATGGCCTTCAATAGCATCCTATTGCTACAATCTTTAGGAATTCATATCTTATTCAGTTTTTGTTTAAAAATTACAAATCAAATTGTGATGGATGTATCTTGTTTTCCTTTTTCCCTAAAAAATTGTTTGAAATACTTTGATCTACATAGAAGAGATCCTAAACCAATATGCTCTTGGATGGATGGTTTCTAGACCTCCTAATTTATAATGGAATTTTTATTAATGCTATTTGATCATCCATTGATAATAAAAAAAAACTTTAATTTGGTCAAATTCTCCTTAAATTTATGTATTTGTAGAATTTTATAAAGCAAAGTACTTCCAAAATAGCCCTAAATTTTTAAAGTATTTAAAGATTATTCTTCTAATGTTTATAAAAATACTTCAAATTTATAAAATAATATTAGAATATTCTTAGAAATTCCTCTTTCACACTCCCAATTAAATATCCTTCACATGCATCTAGATTATTTATTTCACACTATATGCCTTTCTTAGTTTGTAGTTTTATTTATTTATCACGCAAATTTTATCTTCAATAGATGATTTTTATTTACAATAAGATTCAATATCATTAATCATATTGTTTCTACCTTGTTAATAAAACTTGCATTTGATTATTCACCCCTAAAGCCCCATTGTCCCCTCTAGAAACAAAATGGATGTTGGGAAAGCTCCTATCATCTCTACATTTGTTGTTATTTTTTTATTCTTTTTGTAAAGATAGGAAAACACATTAACTTTACAAAAATACAATTTTTATTTCAATCAAAGTCCTGAAAGAAAACTTATGGCACAAAAAGACCTTTACATCACAAAGTTTAAATCCTATAGTTTGTCAACAATTATCATGTGATTATCGTTGTTTCATGAGTTCACACGTTAATTACAATTTATCGCATCATTATGATACATTACTTCACATCGTTATCACATCGTTACAATGCATTACTTGCAACTGCATTGTAATGATGCAAAGTAATGCATTGTAATAATGCGATAAATTGTAATTAATGTGTGAACCTATGAAACAACGATAATCACATGATAACTGTTGACAAATTGTAGGGTTTAAATTTTGTAATGTAGTTTCACAGGTGGATTAAAAAAACTTCAAAAAACTTGTAAATAAATTTTTTTAAAGTTTTACAAATTATATTTTTATGTACATGGGAGGTTTTAATTTGATCTATTTAGATTTGTCATGTGAAAGTTATGGATAATCTTGTTTTGGGGGCAATTTAAGTATCTTTTGGGAAAAAATAACTTATAAGATTCATTTTTTACCTCAATTTTCACAATTTAAAAAAAATCACAATGTTAAGAATTTTTCTTAGACTCTCAATTCAATTATTTATCATATATAAATCAAAATTCAAAATCAATAGAGCAAAAACTATAAGTTATGAAGGTTCAAAGCCAAAAAAAGGAGGTGAATGGGGTGCCAAAAAATTTGATTCCTTCACTTTAAATGCAAATATCTTGCGATCTACATAATCAAAGTATGTGAAATTTCTTCCATACATTCTTATACTAGTTTAGTACAAGATCCTACGATTAGATATGTAAAAAAAACATCTAATTTTTTTTTTGCTCTTTGCTATAGAAATGACAATTTTAAATGTTTTTTCATGGAAAAGAGGCCTTGGGACTTTAGGGGTTAAAGCATGTTATATGCCTCAATCAAACCATATTGTACTTCATTATATCCAACATGAAAGTTACTGTCAACCTAAATTAAATAATTCATATCTTAAAGTATCACATATCATCTTGTAATTGATTTGGGGTGAATCTGAACCTCTCCAAACTTGATATGGGAGTTTAACCCTAGAACATAGGTCTTGTCACTATGAAATTCATCTTTTCTGATAATGTGCACATTGTCTACTTAAAAAAAACAAGAGCACTTATTGGAGGTCAAACTATTGTCAACAAAACCTCCCCTTTTTTCCACCATAACTGATCAAATAAGCAATTCTAGACATGACCTGGAGTAATGCAAGGTAAAGCAGATATTTTCATAGTTGCATTGATAGAAATGATGAGGATTGCAAAAAATTTGGTAATTTTATTGCTTGAACTGAAATTACTATGAATTTTGGAAGGCAAAAAGTGCTCTAGACCCATGGCCATATGGGTCTAGACTTTTTAATTTCTGATCATTCAAGAACTATTTTCTTGTTTATTGCTTCTTGTTTTCTTGCTCACTACTTCGGGACATATGTCATGAACTTAATAAGGTAAAACAACCCATTATGGACCAAAGACCCATTGTGGACTCCTATTAATGACCCCATTATGGTTTTCTTCTAGTGAATCATGGTTTTCTTTTGGTAAATCAGATCTGGGCCACAATCAATGTCTTAGCTAATTGAAATGGAGTGATTAGTGGCCACAATAGGAACTTTCAACTTTTTAGTGCTAATTCATTGTAGGAAGTGACTTTTTTAGGCCTTCTATGTTAGAAAATATTGTGACTACAATAGGTGAGTAAGATGAACATTATGGATATACTTTTTGTTGGTTTTAGGGATAGTCTACAGACTCTTTTAGGCCATGATGGGCAGAACACTTCAAAAATTCATAACATATTCACACTTTGTCAAAAAAATATAATTTCAATTGCACTTGCCATTTTGTCACTTGTCTCTGTGTGGAAAAAAATTAGAAAATTTGAGCAATGATATGAGGACAACCCCCCCATTTGATTCGTAGGACAGCCGATCCATTTCCAACTTATAGATTGCGTTGTTTCTATGAATTGTGGCGTAGTTTGAAGAGTAGTTGTAGTGCATTATGATTGGCTACAAGGTTGTCAATATTGCAACTAGTCCTAGGTCGATTCTGCAATTAGCCTATGGTTAGAAATAGAAAGGTCTATATAATCATTATAGGTTTTAGATAATCTTCTATTAAAAAATTCATAGTAAATACATTTAGTGTAATAAAATTCTGGAAAAATATGCAATCCTTCCAAACTCTATTTCTGTACATGGGAAAAATTTTATTCACAAAAAATCTGTACTCCAAATCTGCGTAATTGCTTAAGTGGTTGGAAATGGGTTGTCTGTCCTAATGGACTGTTTTACCTTAGTCCAAACCTTGAAAAGAAGAAAAAAGCACATTTCACATTTTGGTTAGAAATGTGTTCCAACCTTGGTTAAAAATACTGCAATTGATTGCTAATGGGGCGTTGGTTAAAAATGGGTGCCTTCACCTTAGCCTAAACATCTCCACTTCCGATTGTCTTTCATAGAAGGATTATCTGCCATCCATAAGACATTTAGTATAGGAGAAGGCTCGAAAATAGTTCGGGCATTTCAAATTGTTTGGTAGATGGCTCTAAATTGGAACCTTGATTGTGGGGAAATGGACTTTTGATTACATCATAGGATGATTAGATTTGGTTTATACATCTTCAATGGATGGTTTAAGAGTCACAATGGATTTTTTTTTAACTAAGTGGATAGGTGTCTATTAATATTATTCAAAATAAGAATTGGTAATCCAACTACCTTCTTACAAGCATTAAAAAATCTGAAATAATGTATGATTCAAACATTCATTTCAGTTTTAGAAATGGTCACATTTAGAAACCATCTCTATTACTTTTTACACGCTGCAATGCTAGTTTTTCAACAAAGCCTGATTTTTTTCCAAACTAAGTATGTGTGGTTTTACAAGGCCTACAAATCACAATTAGGTCCCTATGCCAGATTTCATTTGAAAATTCATAAATAATTCACAAATGCTTCAAAAATTATGAAACGACTTGGGTTAGATTCCTCATCTATTTTTCTTTAACTGAAAAATGAGTTAAAAATATTCACATATGAGGAAATGCATGAAAATGGCAGACCAGACCTTAAATGAGCGGTTTCTGAGCCTCTTACCCTAGTGTCCCTAGCAGCAACCTCATGGAGTTCATTTCAAGGCTTCTCTGCAGGTCCTGCTTCCCTCAACAAGAAGAAGCCTTCATCTAAGGTAAAGCAGCCCATTGTGGTCAGAATTTGGAGTCTGCCCTCATGCCAGTGCTGAAATTTTTCAAATTTTTTCCCACGTAAGGACAAGTGTGAGAAATACTGAGAGCAATTGAAATTCTATTTTTCAGACAATGTATGAATTTGTTATGAATTTTTGAATTGATCTATCCAAAAGAGTCAGTAGGCTACCTGATAACCAACAAAAACTATATCTAATATGTTCATCTTAATCACCTAAAGCAGTTACAATAATTTTTAATGTGGAAGGCCCTGAAAAAGTCACATTCTACCATGATTTACACTAAAAAGTTGGGTGCTCCTAATGAGGTCACTAATCACTCCATGGGTGTCAGGTTAGGCATTGATTATGGCTTGAAAAACTGTCATGGGGTCATTAGGTGTCCGCTATTGGTCATCTGACCGCAATGGGATGTTTTACCTTAGAACCACCGGAGAATTCATAAGTTAGCAAAAAAAAGCAGGGACCCAATGCTTTTCAAAGATTTAATTTCTCTTATCACATTCCCCTAAAGCCTCAGAAAGCCATGCCGTTTCTCATCAGTTGAAGTGACTTGAGAACCACTTTCCAAGCTCCAAGCCAGCACAGTCATCAGGCTTCTTTAAGTTCCTGTAGATGTGATGCCATGAGCAAAATTAAATTAAAACAAGAGGCTCCTCTTCTTCTTTGTGTCCCAAAAAAACAGAAACCACCACCACCCAAAAAACCCAACAAAAAAAAACAGGGCCAAAAAAGCAAAAAAAGCACCAAGTGGGCACCTCCTAATGAAGTACAGGTACCGATTGTGTGGAACAGGACCTTGGGTACATTCTTTAATGATCCAGAAATATTAGTTAACAGAACTTTCTTCTGCTTTCAAAATATCTCACTTTGCATGTGCTTTGATGGGCCACTGCATGTCAGTTCAACTTGTGTTTCGGTAACCAAGAGAAACAGGGAACAATAAAACCTTGACCAGCACCCCATGAGTGGGGGAGGCCCATATGACATGCATTGACAATCTTCAGCCTAAGGTGAAGGTAGCTGACCAAATAGGCAACTATAGACATGATGTGGAGTAAGGTAGAACTACCCATTACCATACAGATTTGCTATCTAGGTACTTTGGAGAAGCTATTTATGAGCTCTCATATTTTTCAGAGATTGGATTGTTGGAGAGAAGTCAATTGCAAAAAAATGAAGACATTATGACAAAAACTGGATTTTTTGTGATTTTTCAAAGCTGAAATGTAAAACTGTGAATAAACCCTTGGTAAAGCATGACCAGACCATTGTTGAAGCGTGGGCTGATGTGTCCGCTCCCTAGTGCATCGCCATCATGATCATGGATGAGTAAGATTGTGGTAATAAGATGGGCAAGTGACGGAAATGGGAGGAACCTGTAGGTGGGGAAATTGGGTAGTTCTACCTTGTTGGGAGTGCAGGTTTTTTTTGGAGTGCAGGAATTTTTCCCATGTTAGTACTGAAATAGAGTGTGGAAGGATTATACATTTTTCCAAAATTTTATTACACAAAACACAATTATTATGAATTTTTTTAGTGAAAGATTTTTAGTGAAAGTAATAGTGACATAGACCTTTCAATTTTTGACCATAAGGGAGTTGACCCGTTTCTGGCCACTTAAGCAGTTTCACATATCTGGAGTGTTGTTCTCTTGAGTGGAGAAATTTTCCCATGCACAGTGAGGTCTGATTCATTTACAAATTGTCTCTCTCAGTCATTCAAACTTTTTTTAATGTATGTGGAGTATAATTGGTACATTTGGGTACATATAATTATCATGTCATCCTTATGCAATCCCACTCAAGCTTACCCAATTTTGGTTTTGGAAAAGCAAAATTCTATTTCTAGTGATTTTTTTAAAACCAATCTCCATGGTTTTATATGATATTTTTATTGCAAGCAATCGGTGGTGAATTTTTTAAGTTTGAATGTGGATATGTGTAGGGAACATCCATATGCATATATTTCCCTAGGCAAGCATCTCCAAAAAAGTTTTACAATTTCTTCTATAGAGATTTCAATGTTGGATGACAATGCCCAAATGTGGTGAAAATCGATATCTCTTTATTATAGTTGGATTTTTCTATTTGTCCCTCATGTGGTAACTAATTAAGGACATTTAAACATGATGGTACAATTATGTTGCCAAAATCTAGTTAAAATATAGAGACATCTATTTCACAAAGTTTGATCATATAATGCCTCATATTGAACTCTTACTAGGAGCTTGTGTTTTTGTTACTTGATGGGGTGTTTTTTGATTTGAAAGATGTGCATATAGATGTTTCCTACATATCTATACAATCGAAATAAAAAATTCATCACGAATTTTTTTTCAATAAAATATTATGTAAAACCTTCAAAATTGACTTCAAAAATTCACCAAAAACAAAATTTTGATTTTAAAAAACTAAAATTAGGTATAATTGATTGGGATTGTGTTAGAATTGGGTGTTAATAATACAAGATGAAAAATTCTATTTTTTCTTTACTTTGCAACAAAAATTGGAAGGGTGCAAATGAATAGTTTGTAAATGAAACAGACCTTATTGTACAGAGATAGAATTTAGAAGGATTCCATATTTTTTCAAAATTTTATTTCTCAAAACATAATTACTATAAATTTTTTAGTTGAAGATTCTATTCAACATATTCTTGTCATATAGGTCCTCCTATTTCCAACCACGGGGTGGTTGCAAAATCAACCAAGATTGTAGGCCAATTATAATGTGCCACGACTGCATTGGAGATTGTGCCATATTTAATCTCTTGCTTTCTCCTGTTGATTGGAAAGAGTGTAGTCTATATGGTGGGAATGGATCCCAGGTCGGGAACGGGTCGCCTTCCTTCCAAGCTAATTGTAAAATCAACCAAGTGCTTGTGGCAATGTTGATAGCTTTACAACCAATCATAATGTGCCACGACTGCTCCTTGAAGTGCACCACAACTTTACAGAAAGAAAGCAATCTGTAAATTGGAAATGGGATGATGGTTGGAAATGGGTCAGCTACTATAATCTATAAATGACGTGGAAATGTGGAGGATGTTTTCTAGCTTATGAAGGACAAAGAATCTGTCCATGTGTAGGATAGAAGTGCAACTATTTGTCTTTCAAATTTTTTGTGAATAGGAAACATCTTCTATACTGAGTAGGGATATTATAGGGACTAAAAAATTAAAGGGACTTATTGTGAAAAAATGTAAATGTTTGAAACATGATAAAAAACCCTGGACACTTTAGTAACTATTCATGTACAAAAAAGCACAATATTTATATAGCATGTAATGTCGATTAATTATATGGGTCCCCTTAAAATCCCTATTCAATGTACAACAATTTGTTTTCTAATAACTATTTTTTTATTTTTTAAGCCAACAATTCACACAGTACCCAAACAAATGATTTTGACGGTGATTGGCTCATCTTTTTAAGGATTTTCCATAAACGACGTGGAAGACATTTTCTGGCCGATGAATGACAAAGAATCTCTCCATGTCAAATAGAAGTGCAACTATTCGGCTTTCAAATTTGTGTGAAAAAGGAACATTTTCTATAATAGTTTGTCTTTTGATGAATGATTTTTATTTTTATAAGCCAACAATTCATACTATACCTAAATAGATGATTTCCATGGTGATTGACTTATCTTTTAAGGATTGAGTTATAAGAGGCAACCCAATTCTAATCACCCTCCATTCTAGCAATGTAGGTTGCTCTCTTCTTGTGTAGTAAGAGATGAGCAATGATAAATTATGGTACAGTTCCCAACATAATTGTGGTACATAATGATTGGTTTTAAGAGTCTCAATAGTGCAACCAACCCTTGGGCAAAAATAGGAAAGATCTATATGACTAGTATAGGTCGAATAGAATCTTTAGCTAAAAAATTCATAGTAATGATATTTTGATAAATAAAAATTTGGAAAATCATGGAAGCCATCCAAACTCTATTTCTACATTCAGGATAAAATTTCCTTTGAAGAAATTGGACCTACAAATATGTATGTTTGATTAAATGGTCAAAATGGATTGTCTCCTTATGATAAGGGTTGCTTTACACTTAAAAATTGGCAAATTCCTCTTGAGGTCAATTGCACAAAATTTCAGCCCCTATTGGAGTAAAGGTTGTCTTCAACTACTCATTAGAACAAGATTATAACAAGAGTCAATTCTCCCATATTAGGAAAAAAAACGTGAGGCCAAGAAGCCCAATCCATTTAAAAAAACGTAAAAAATTTCAGCTCCTTTCTTTCTTTCTTACTTTTCAAGGTTGTTTTACATCTAGAGGTTGGACCAATATCCCTCGAGGCTTATTAAACAAAATTATAGCCTTTTAGACTAAATATCTTCATCAAATACTTATTAATAAAATATTATATTAGAGGCCACAAGTAAAGACCTTGAGACCAAAAAAACAAGTCAATTCATTGATGAAATCTAGAAAATTTTAGCTACTCTCTTTCTCTTTTTTGAATCCACTTTACACCTAGAGGTTGGGCTAATCTCCCTTAAGGTTGATTGTACAAAATCCAATAGATTTGATTTATTTTTAAAAAATAGGATATAAAAGAAATTTTTTAAATTAAAAATTGTTCTTAGCCCCAAAGCCAAGAATTGGCCTTCCATTTATGGTGCACCTAGTTCAACAAACTTGGGCCATGTTAGATCATACTTTTTTTGAATAAAAAATTTATTTCACCAAATTGGCTTGACTTCTAGGTGTAAAAGAGTTGGAACTAATTTCAACCTTTTATCCAATCACAAGTGAGGATTTTAAGTCTTTAACATGCCAAATTGGCATTGACTCTAAATATGAACACAATTAGAAAATTATAACCAAATCAATAGAAAAATTGACAAATTTTTATTGAATTGGATATTGTAATGATTGCTTTCATATTTTTTTTGGTTCAGTTTGAATAAGTTAACAAAATAGTCACATTGTTCTTGTGGATTTAAATAGTACAATCAAATTAAAAAATTTATGTTGATTCTTTTGCAATCTTTTAGAATCTCATTTGGATAATGTTTAAATCACCATGGTTGGAATTCTATATACAATGAAAATATTTTTTAACTTAATCATTTAGATTTTGGTGTTTTTTAAACTCAACACACTTTAGTGACCATTTTGGCATAATAGAACAACTTTTTTCAAAAAACTTTAAACCATAAAAAGTAGGAAAATTAAGCTAACTTTCATCTCAAAAAAATCTTTTTGAGATTTTGAGACTCTAATCAAAAGTTATGAACAAAATTCATGAAAGGTTAGCAAGGAACATTTTTCTTTGATATTTTCAAACATCCTCTTTAAATTCTAACCATAACTTTTGATTAAAGACTCAAAATCACAAGTTGATTATGGAGATGAAAGTTAACTTGATTTTCCAACTTTTCTTAGTTCAAGGTCTTTTGAAAAAAGTTATTCTAGTATGCCAAAGGGTTACTAAAGTATATTGAGTTTAAAAAACACTAAATTTTGAATAATTAAGTTTTAAGAAAATCATTATATACAAAATTCCAACTATGGTGATTTAAATATTGTCTAAATGAGATTCCAAAAGATTGCAAAACAATCAATAAAAATTTATTAATTTGGTTGTTGTACTATTTGAATCAACAAAATTGATGTGATCATTTTGCTAACTTATTCAAAATGAACAATAAATTGTAAAAATAGTCATAATAGTATCTAATTTAATATAATTTTTAAAATTTGGATGTCATTTTCTAGTAGTGATTGTTGAATTTACTCTTTAAAATTTATCCCCACATAAAGACAAGTTTGAGAAACAACAAGAGGAATTGAAATTATATATTTTTTTGACAAAATATGAATTTGTTATGAATTTTTACAATGTGCTGCCCATCATGGCCCAAAAGAGTCTCTAAATACCCTAAATTCAACAAAAAAATGTGTTCAAAATGGTCATCTTAATCACCTAAAGCAATTATAGTATCTTTTTAACATCTAGGCTTAATAAAGTCACTTCCTACAATGAATTCATACTCAAAAGTTGGAAATTCCAATTAAAGTCACTAATCACTCTAATGTTTTCATCTAAGACATTCATCATAGCCCAAATCTCATTTATTGAAAAACATGTGCACTAGACTATTCCCTAGGTGTCAGTCATGGATCTTTTTTCTTAATTGGTTGTTCTACATTAGTTATAGTTAAGGTGGGTACACCTAAAATCACACCTTGCCTAAAGGCCACTTTACACTATAGTTGTCCAAATTGAGAGGTTGTGGGAATAAGTGGCTAATCTTTGTTGAGAGTCTAAAGAAAATGGGTTGAAAATAGTTTTTTAAATTTTTGTATGAAAAAACCCTATGGCCTCTTTACCATAGTTTGGGTTTATATTCTTATCCAATCCAAAATATCTTCAAAAGTTTGTTGCATTTTGCCAAAAAATGTTGCCATGTAGGCATTTGGGAGGGTGATGGCCTTTGGACTTTGCTTTTCAGTGTGAAGGGCTATCAAGAGACTTTCTTACAATGTGGTTGGTAGAAATTGATGGCCTCTCAATGTTTGGCTACAATGTGAAGTGCTCCCTAAAATTGCCATCAATATCTATGTGCATCGGAGTGTTCATTGAATTTACTAAATAGTGTCTTTTCAACCCAAATCCAACCCTTTCATCCCCAATTCTAAAACATTGACTCCAATTACACACTCACTACAATAAAAAAAACTATAGAATATAATAGAATGCAATAGAACAAAATTGAATCCAAAAATAGATATCTGAATTGCTTGATTGAAGTCTATAATTAATTGCTTATCTTATGACAATATAAGTGCATCTAAACTCAAGCATAATCCTAGTGAAGTTAGATATTGCAACAACAAAAAATTAGTTGGGAAATGATACCATATTTGAAGTATGGAGTTTAGATGTAGTTGGTTTTTTTTGGTACACATTCTAAACAAATCATTTAATGATTTGGATTGTATATCTCTTAAAGTATATGATCATGGAGAGGTACTTGTTTAGACTACATATTTGATCCAAGGGAAAAATTCACAAACATTATAAAAGAAACATAATCATATCGAGAAAATGGTTTTAGGTGCCTTCTAGAGTATGAAGAAGATAAAGAGAAGACATGGGATTGGGTATCATTGCAAAATATAGTTAGAAAAGGAAGTCACATATAGACTTCAATACCTACACCACTTTCAATATGATTTGGTATTTGTTGAATAGACAATTGAAAATTTGAGGAGGTTCCTATGAAGTCAATTTTGGTTAGATGTTCATAATATTATGGCACGAGGGGTGTACATATCCCCTGAAGAAGAAATATAATTTTTTTTCCCAATCAAAAGTTACACTACCTTAAATTTTTTTGGTAGCATCGGCAATTTGAGTATCTTTTTGCAAAAATTAATGCTCATCAAACTTTGAAATTTGTTATGTACATAACTAATAAAAAATGGCATACAATTTTTCAAATAAAATTTAATTCTCAAATCACATTCTAAGAGGAGTCAATACTTTGTTAGCTATATTGGAGTGGTTCTCAGAAAAAGCATCTTCAAGTCCTATTATCTTGCAATCAAAGAGATCAAATTCCTTGAATTTTTTCCCACATATATCCAAATGTTTATTTCTAAATTTTCACCATTTGGATTTCAATTAAAAAATTTCTTCATTGCCCTAGAAATCATCAAAAAAATGACTAGTGTATTGCTAATTCAATTAGCCTATATGTTGCAAGGTAATTTAGAGTATGTTAGATTCCATATTTCCTTTTGAAATTTTTCATGAGTGAATCTAACTTCATGTAATTATGAATGGTAAAAATCTGAATTTTTGTATAGAGCAAAAAAATTATTCCAAGAGGGCTCAAAGTTTGCTTACCATGTTTTGTAGGAATGAAAAAAAAGTTTCCTCACTTCAAACATTATAATCTTTCAATCCACATGGGAAAATGGTCTCAAATTTTTTCCACATGTTGACTTACTTGTTTAATATACTTTGTATAGTTAGAATTAAAAAAAATTCAATTTCAATTTTGGACAATGCATCAAAAATTGGTAGTTTTGGACTTTTCTACTTCCAAAACACCTAGCCTTTCGGGGTTCAATGTTGAAGTGCACACAATGTTGAAACGGCTCACAATTCCTTTCAAAAAAAATTCCCTCACACTTAACATAGGAGCTCTCAAATGTGCCACTAACCTAAAAGCACCATATTCACTAAATGTACATATAGTTTATTAATATCTACCTCCATTGAATAAACAATTCTAGAACATGTACCAAAAAAGAACCTAGACCCTTTACAACTTTCACATGCAATATTCAAATGGAACATTTTTGGTGCGTTGACATCTTTGTTTTGCTACTAGCAAGAAAATATAAAAATTTGATATGATTAAAAATAATAGTAATTATGATCTAATAGAAAGAAATAGTGCATTTGGAAATCCTTGCCTTCTTGGTCATAGAGTCAAAGGACCTTGTTGTATTTCTTGGTGTGAATGCACCTTTATGACAATCCTAAACAATGTTTTTTTAATCATTTTGGAGAAGTGGCCAAACATTTCTTCAATACTCATGCGGTACTTGGTGATATCTATAGGAGAAGGCTTGGGCATTAAAAACCACTTTTACAAAAGTATCAAAAATAGTGCATACGGATGTAGAAATGGAAGTGACCTTGTTTGGTGAGAAACTATCATCCTCTGTGTGCGGTTTTAGGCTATTGAGGAGGTGACATGAATCCTCTTTGTGTGTGATTTTAACTGATAATAAAGTCCTAATTTGGTGAGGCTTTAATACAAATGCAATGAATGAGTTGCAATAAATTTTAATTTCGTAAATTGTATAATGGATCATTTTTAGACTCATTGGTTCCATTCAAATGCATACTTTGATTCATCAAAGTTGTACCTGTGAGCATTAATAGGGACCTAAGCACCTCTAACATTAGAAAATCATATGTTATTCATTCCAAGTCAAAAAATTAAATTCAAACTTCCACTTTTGTATTCCTCGTTTTTCTTTCTCCCACAAAAATGCAAAAATGTAAAAAGTGTTTGGGTTCACTAATTTTTGTACATGGGTCTTTCTTCCTTTAGATGCACACTTTTTGAGCTTGTTATATTATATCAAAATTAGGTGATATCTAGATAAAATTTGGCCACTAATCAGTATCAAAATACAACAATCATCTCACTATTTTGAACCCCACAAATGAAAAATGTTCTTTGCACTAAGGTAGAAACATCCAATTCTGTCCTTGTACCTAATCCTTATTCCATAGAGTGCCCTTAAAGTGTCTCTAGAGTTTCATTAATGTGTCTTGCACATGTTTAACTTAGATTTGCTGACGCACTTGAAAGACACATATTGAACTCTGATTTGTTGACAGTTGATTTTTGCTCAGTTCAGTTTTGGGGCACCTATGGGACAATTCCAATAGTCTTGGTAAACAACACTTTGAAAAATCATAAAAATTACATACAATGTCCGAAAAATCTTTTTTTTTTACTATTCATGATTTTCACTTGCATATATTTCAAAAATATTATTTTTAGAAAAATATGCCTCCAGCTATGCTGAATTGCTTAAAGTAACGGTTTTGGGTGTTTCTACCTTCAATGGAAATTTTCTTTGCACTTGTCGTTTTTTTTGGCTTGTAGCAAAATGGTGCATAAAAAATAAACACTGAAATCCGTAAATCACACCTGCAGTTCCACCATAAAAAAACGCCCACAACTGGCGGGGCCCACCTGAACTGAAGCGGCTGTCAGGCTGCAGGTATCTTAGTTGGTGCCGCCGCATTAGCCGCAGGGGGACGCCAGGTGCCGCAGGGAGCATCCCCCCACAAGGGAGCTTTTCCTTTCACTTGGCTTCCTGCAGGTGTCCGCATTCGAACGTCGTACTACTGCCCACTTGCTCATAAACCTTCGTCTCCTCGTCCGTGGCGCCCGTTTCTTTCCGCTTCCCACGAACACGACTACGAACACGACCACTCTCCATCTCCATCCCCACACACGCACAATAAAATACTCCACAGGCTTTAGCAGTTTTCTTCTTCGCGTCTCTCTCTTCATTTGCATCAAAATCCACAGCAGTCACGAATCTCCTCATCCATGGTTGCATCCCGCAGGTTGGTCTCTCGTGGCTTCGAGGACTCGCATCCCGTGGATTCCTGTAGGACTTGTGTGTCCCGTGCGATTAATGTTTCTGGGTTTCGTCAGCTGGGATCTAGGTATGTTGTTTTGGGGAGACCGAGAGAGACCGAGAGAGAGAGAGAGAAGGGTGAGTGCGAGAGAGGGGCACAGTTTAGGGCGGATTTGGAGCTTTGAGCGTATGAGGTTCAAAGCACTCGTGGCGTTGGATGAGATGAGACAGTCTATCTCTCTCATAGGCAGTATCAGTATATTTTTTTGATACCATTCTCTGGAAGAAATGTGCTCATTCGATTCTCGATTTTGAGGTTTTATTGGTGAGGAATGGTGAATGTGTTTTACCGAGTGGTGTATGGTTTAAGGGTACGTCGACTTTGGTACCTCGAATTATCTCGAATGGACGGCTTGTTAGTGTGTATTTTAAGGGTGGTCGAAACTTGGAAACCTAGTCTGAGATGAGTCTTTAAGTATTTTCCTGAAATCCAGGGCTGTATTGTACGAAAGAGATTTTTCAACATTTGTTGGGTGTTTCGTATCAGTGGTATTCTAAGGTTATCGCACAACATTTTCTGTCATTTTAGTAGTTCCACTCATGTGGCTGATCATTGAGCACTCATTTCTACGCTCTTATCAGTGTTTGTTTGTTTGTGTTTGTGTTTGTGTGTGAGAGTTGCTGCCCTTGTCTTGTCATGATGAAATTCGTACATGCTTCTGTGTTTGGATGGTGTAGGTCAACTTGTCTGTTCAATTGATCCCGTGTACTGATTTCTTTTTGTTGTTGTTGTTGTTTATGTAGGTTTTTGTAAGTCACGAATTGGGTGCTGATGACCTCGTAAGAGGAGGTAGTATGCGAGGGAACGAGATGCACACCTAGGAGCAGGTGCATCTAATAAATAAACCATCTGGTTATTTGAAAGCCAGTGACCATGATGCCCGGTTCGCCCCTCGTTCGGAGACGGAGCAACCAAGGAGGGAATACCCCCACTCGCTTGGGCAGAGGAACATGGAGTCTTGCAGGTAATTTTTTTTCTTAACCCCGTCTCTAGTTTTTAAGAGGTTCTGAGTATCCTTGTCTCTTATTCTAAAAGCAGCTGTTTACGTGTATTCAAATTTCAATTCGTATTATTGTCTATACTGTAAAGAAAATCCTGGATACTCCTAGTTTTTCTTAATCCATGCCTGATGCTGTAACGACCCCCGTACTATAGGTTTCTTCCCCAGATTGAATGCTTTTAAGATTCCATACTCTAGAGTTTCTTCCTCTAGACCTGATGCTTTGAAGACCCTGCAGAGGAAGACACCAGTCCTTGTTTTAGAGTGATTCTCAGAAGACGACCATAAAGTATAACCCTAATAACTTGGAGCAATAGTTGGTCTCTGGCTACACAAAGCATCTGTCACTTGACACCTGCCTTTTTGTAGCCAAGTACGTCGGTGCTATGGAGAAAAGCTAGTAGGGTTTGTGCATGTGCAGGCAGTCCTTGTACATTTTTTAATGGAAAAGGGATTCCGTAGGGGTTGATTTCATTGACTTTAAAAAAAAATTAGTCATCTGTACGTCGGATAGGGCTTCGTCGCCTTCCATACCCTATTGAACTTTGGGTTTGATTGATGTGTCCATACTCCTCTAAAATTCTGTTTTTTGTCAATTGTGAGGTGGTGAAGTCGTAAAGTTTTCTGATGACCTGATGATCTTGGTATCTTTTAGCCTAATGGATGTTTTTGATCTTTAGGGATGGTCCATGGAGTCTCACGGCCACGCTCACAGTTAGTGATCAAGATCCTCATTGCTGCGACATTAACTACACTCTGCATGGTCATTCTCCGTCAGTATGACTCTGCCGGCACTGTTGATAAGGTACTACCCCTGTTTGGTGTCAGAAATGCATGTTCTACTATGAATCCTAAAGGTCCTATGGCCCATATCGGGATTCATGTTTGGCTATGACGCTCCGTGGCAGCAAGTATGGTCAAGGTTTCGTCTGTAATTACAGTTAAGATGTAGGTTCTTTGGTTCAGGTTTGGAAGTACAAGTTTATCATTGCTGTTGCAGCTGTTTCGAGTTTTGTTGAATCAGAGAGTTCTCTTCTTCCCGTTTCTGAGAAGGTTTCATATCTCGACGCTAATGTTTTCACGTGAAGTGAGCAAGGGTTGAACTTGAATGAACCAGGCAGTGTCAGTGTGTTACTTTGATTCTTACTAGAGCAGTCATTGCCAATTGTAATATCCGTCTCAAGAGGTGTGCGAGTCACTCTTTCTTTAAGTTTTGCTTCATTTCATTGACCAAGTATATCCTTTTTCATCATATCTAGAAGGGTTCCTTTATTGAAGGCTCGCCATCATGAAGAAATCTCCCTCACTAAAGTACTTCTGAATTGCAGCATGGAATTGCTGTGCGATCTGGTCACCATTGTGCGCAACCTCTGCATCATTATCTGGGTATAAACGCAAGTGCGCAAGCAAGCTTGTATTTCTATAACACTACTGAGGAAGTTGACGCCTTTATTGCGGCCTTAAAGGATACGATTGATTTCTTCTCGGCTTTCAAGTGAAGTGTATGTCAGCAACATAAGGTAGGCAATTTTGCCAGGCCATGGAGAACTGTACATAGACTCGTATTAAAGTTGATGTTGCAAATCTTAATAACATCAGTTGGACTTTGATGCAGCTACTTTTGATTCTTCATTCTTAGAAAAGTTAGACTTTTGAGTCGATTCATTTAGTTTCATAACTCAAGGGTGAGTTTCATAACTGCCAAAGAACGTTCTTTATAGCTCAATTCATTTGGTTATCTGACCAATAGGAATTGAAAAATAGTCCAACAACACAGATTTTCGTTCAGTATCCGGGGCAGATTTGAGCCAACACAACCAATATTGTTAAATGAGAGAAAATTTAGGATTGGCTCTTTATTAAGCGGGTCTCTCAAATGTAATTCTAAAACCATCTTGAATTTTAGAATATATTGAAATTTGTTGTACAAATGTAAAACACTTTAGTATAATTTGGAGATTGGTTGAGACTCTAAGAAGAGTGTGGCAACTCAACAACTTTGGAAACTTATTGATGCAACAATTCTGAATATTACTTAATGTATAAGAAGATGAAAGACGGTTTACTTCCTATTAGTGAGCAAAAAGGATGGTCACCTTAGCCTAGTTTAATGTACACAATGTGCTATAAATATTATGTACGGCTTGACCTAGGGAAGCGACGGTTGCTTTCCTATAAAGTTGTCAATTCTTCTCATTCTTTTGATCAGTGCCAAACCTTGAGAGTGTTTGAGAGTGCTCTACCAGACATTCGATCTATAGGAAAATCTAGATATAAACTTGTAGAGATGGATTATAGGAAAATCTAGATATGAACTTATAGTAGAGATGGATTCTTCAGACTATTTCAAATTAGTAAGGTTGTAGTTAGAACTTATAGTAAAGACCAACGTTTTTTGTTTTGGTATTATAGAGCTACAATGGAGCCCCTGGAGGTCCTCCTCGCAAATGTGAAAATTAGGAGGGACCCATTTAGAGTGGCTCAAATGCTTTGAAAGCATTTAGAATTTGGCATTTAAGTGCCAAGAAGAAAATTTTTGGTAGACAACTAGTGAATGGTGATCCCATTGTGATTTTTATTCAATAAATGAGATTTGGGTAATGTCATTGTAGGAACTTTTTAAGGACTTCCGCTTTAGAAATTATTGTGATTGCTTTTGTAATGTAACATGAACATTATAGTGATAGAATGTTATGGAAATAAACTAGGAACTAAGTAGAAACTTCTAGCGTCTAATTGGAGAGAGTTTGTGGCATCAGACACTTTCAATTTTGAAGAAAAATTCCAAAAGAAGAGAGAAAAGGAGGAAAGGACAAGGCGAGTATAGAAAAGGAGGAAGAGTCGGGGCGGAGTTGATGAAGGTTGTTATTTGGACTTGCCTTAGTTCCCTTGTTAATGGTTGTTGGATTTGGCATAGTTTCCTTCTATGGTTTCTCAATTTGCCATAGTTACCTTGTAGTTGTTGCTGGATTTGCCATAATTCACTTATGGTTGTTGCTTGTTGTTGGATTTGCGTGCAGTGTAGGCTTGGGAAGATGCTAACCTCCAAAGGGAGAGAAAAAAGGAGGAAGGGACGAGGCGAGTGCGAAAGAGGAAGAAGAGTTGGGGGCGGAGTTGATGAAGGTTGGCGTCTTGACATCGAAAACGATGGATGTGTAGAAGTGATCTTTGTGGACAAACTCTTAAGATTCTTCCAAGCGTTGAACAGTTCCAACAACCGCATCCCTCCTACGTTTCTATAGGACATTCTTGATTATTGTTACAGACACTAGTAACCTCATATTCTAGGTACGATTTCTTGTGAAAGATTGTGATTCAAGTTCAGTCAATCTAGCAATTTCCATAACAATTGAAACATCAAGGTTAGTTTGAGACGATTTATTAATTTTGTGATTTCACAATGACTTGACTATGGTTTTAAGTGTCCACACTCTTGATTTGGTCGCCATACCTTTTCCTCGTTTCCTTGCTAATAGATACACCTTCCGTGATTGGAAGGGGGTGATCCTAATGGAGTTAAAAGAGGAGAAGGTGGATTTGGGACCAACCAAAGAGATTTTGAATTTAGTAGCAGAATTGACGATGGTTGAGTTTCAGAGGAAAATAGATCTTGATTCTATCAATGCAAGGATTGAGGCTGCGATTGAGGCTGCGACCTCAGAACTCAAGAACAACAATAAGCAAATGGGAGAAAGATTGGAGAAAGGACACAAGCAGCAACGAGAAGCCTTTGATGCAACCGACGTAAGCTTCAATAAAACCAAATCACTTTACTTATTGGTCCTTCAATATTGTTGCCTTGACAAGATTTTTCTTTACTCGTATTGGTTGCGAGAGTAACCTTGTTTCTCAAGTTATTGCCTTGCCGACAATTTCCTTTGTTTGGATGGATTATTGAATTGAAGTGTTTGTTTATTTCAAGTGGAGATTAAAAATTTAAAAGAACAAATCAAAAACTTCAATGGCACGCTTAAGACGCACATCCTCTTGACCAACAAGGTCAAACAGCGGATCATTCTCGCCAAGGTTAGGGACAAAATTATAGGCGCCCTTAGTAAGCCCAAACCTCTTCATGGGCAGATTTGGAAAGATTGTTTTAAATCTTTTCAACCGGAAGATTGGGTGAATGTCTTTGGAGACAAAAAATAGGATGTCTTGAAGATAGAGAAAGTGAAGAAATTTTTGGGAGTTGGGTCCATGATGCAAATAAAAGTATTCACCAAATTGAGTATAAAGAACTTAATTAGAGCATCTTTACTGTAGAGTTGGAGAATGATCAAAGAGTTTGGGCTTGGCTTTTAGCTTTTGTCTTCTCTATGACAGTGGAAGATGTAATGGATGTTTAAGGTAATTCCTTTTATTTTCAAATCTCATTGCTGTTCCACAAGCGCACTATTTCACTTAAACAAAGATTTGGAAATAAAAGGAATTACCTTAAACATCCATTACATCTTCCACTGTCATAGAGAAGACAAAAGCTAAAAGCCAAGCCCAAACTCTTTGATCATTCTCCAACTCTACAGTAAAGATGCTCTAATTAAGTTCTTTATACTCAATTTGGTGAATACTTTTATTTGCATCATGGACCCAACTCCCAAAAATTTCTTCACTTTCTCTATCTTCAAGACATCCTATTTTTTGTCTCCAAAGACATTCACCCAATCTTCCGGTTGAAAAGATTTAAAACAATCTTTCCAAATCTGCCCATGAAGAGGTTTGGGCTTACTAAGGGCGCCTATAATTTTGTCCCTAACCTTGGCGAGAATGATCCGCTGTTTGACCTTGTTGGTCAAGAGGATGTGCGTCTTAAGCGTGCCATTGAAGTTTTTGATTTGTTCTTTTAAATTTTTAATCTCCACTTGAAATAAACAAACACTTCAATTCAATAATCCATCCAAACAAAGGAAATTGTCGGCAAGGCAATAACTTGAGAAACAAGGTTACTCTCGCAACCAATACGAGTAAAGAAAAATCTTGTCAAGGCAACAATATTGAAGGACCAATAAGTAAAGTGATTTGGTTTTATTGAAGCTTACGTCGGTTGCATCAAAGGCTTCTCGTTGCTGCTTGTGTCCTTTCTCCAATCTTTCTCCCATTTGCTTATTGTTGTTCTTGAGTTCTGAGGTCGCAGCCTCAATCGCAGCCTCAATCCTTGCATTGATAGAATCAAGATCTATTTTCCTCTGAAACTCAACCATCGTCAATTCTGCTACTAAATTCAAAATCTCTTTGGTTGGTCCCAAATCCACCTTCTCCTCTTTTAACTCCATTAGGATCACCCCCTTCCAATCACGGAAGGTGTATCTATTAGCAAGGAAACGAGGAAAAGGTATGGCGACCAAATCAAGAGTGTGGACACTTAAAACCATAGTCAAGTCATTGTGAAATCACAAAATTAATAAATCGTCTCAAACTAACCTTGATGTTTCAATTGTTATGGAAATTGCTAGATTGACTGAACTTGAATCACAATCTTTCACAAGAAATCGTACCTAGAATATGAGGTTACTAGTGTCTGTAACAATAATCAAGAATGTCCTATAGAAACGTAGGAGGGATGCGGTTGTTGGAACTGTTCAACGCTTGGAAGAATCTTAAGAGTTTGTCCACAAAGATCACTTCTACACATCCATCGTTTTCGATGTCAAGACGCCAACCTTCATCAACTCCGCCCCCAACTCTTCTTCCTCTTTCGCACTCGCCTCGTCCCTTCCTCCTTTTTTCTCTCCCTTTGGAGGTTAGCATCTTCCCAAGCCTACACTGCACGCAAATCCAACAACAAGCAACAACCATAAGTGGATTATGGCAAATCCAGCAACAACTACAAGGTAACTATGGCAAATTGAGAAACCATAGAAGGAAACTATGCCAAATCCAACAACCATTAACAAGGGAACTAAGGGTTTAGGGTTCAAGAGTTGATCCACGGAGTTCCAAATTAGTATGAACTCACTCTGAGAGGACGGTCGGTCACGTGGACGGAGGATATCTAGGTAGACGTGTACTAGTTCCGGAAGAGCAGAGCCGGATTAGCATCGAGGACGGATCATTTTGTAGCAAGAAAGTTCACAAGGTCCTTCAAGAGGTGCACTATAAAGAAAGTTCATGGGTGAGGAGCGACCAAACTCTAACTACGAATTTCTATTTTTTCTAATTACTTTCTAATTAACTATAATTTCAACCTACAATTTTGAAATTTGTTTAATAATGTCTATAGGTTTCTATTGCCAAAAATTTCAATCATGAATAGTATATGATATATTGTCTAGAAAGGATTGAAAAATGAATTAAAATGACATATTTTTCAATTAAAATATTTATAGAGATCACATGAAGATGACTATTGTATCAATATTTAGCCAAAATATACTTTTAATAGAAATCTATTTTATATAAAAAAAATTTCAATTTTCAATTTTATTTTCAATTTTCAATTTTTTTTTTTTTCATTTTTTCATTTTTTTTTTCTTATATAATATAGGGGTGAAAGTTATTTTTAGCTTTATAGTGTATTTTTTTTTTCTAAACTTTGTAACTAATTATTATTAACATAAAAAAATACCAATAATTCAAAACATAAACTTTCAAAGTAGGAAAATCTATTCATATTTTTTTTAAGAAAAAATAAGAAAATTTTAGGATATAATGTAGGGGGTCCAAAATTTGGTCTCTCCTCACCTATGAACGTCCATTGTAGTGCATCCCCCGAGCAGGGTTTGCAAACCCTAAAGACGGATTCTCTATTAGTGATTGCAAGGATGATAGACATAAGAGAGTCCTAGAATTTTTCATTCTGATCTTGTATCCAAAAAAACCTACTATTGTAGCATAGGATAAGTGAAATTCCCTATTATGTTCACAAAACCACTTTATAGCATAACAAAGTGACTCTAAAGATCGAACCCAAGAGACTTTGTGAAGTGTTTCGTATTGTTAGATATTTTGGGGATAAATGTCAATATAAATTCTTTTCTTTTACTCCGCCTTTCCTTCCCCCAAAATCGGATAACGCTTTTGACCAATGATCACTAATCCGGACTGTATTTCTACTTGATCCGAACCACGAACCTGTCAATTAATCAACTCAAGACCAACCGGACTCAATACATTCATCTCGATTTCACTACTAAGTCTAAGAATCTATTCTTCCTCGGTTTCCGTTCCTCTTTCTATTCCTATTTTGCTTAACCTCTATTGGCACTGTAGAAGGATCCGCCACTTGTTTTTAGAGAGGTAGGCTCACCTCTCCTTTTGGAACTTATAGTGATAGAAGACTCATTTGACTAATCTAATTTCCTATTCTAACAAGACCCGGTTTGATCTTTTACAACAGACCAAAAATGAATCTGGTTTGTAGGTCACACAAAAATCCCCTGTACAATCCTCTCCAACTACAACGACCTTAATACTTCCTTTAATCTGTGCCAAACTAAGATGGCTACAAGTGTATCCGCCCATACCAACGTAATCCTGAGTTCTTCCGTTTACTATTTTAGATGGCAAAACCTCTCAAGCGATCAGATGCTAAACCAGATATCCCATCCGGTAGCTCTAGCACAATTAAGAATCCCTTCCCTAATTGCCTAGCCTAACACTAGCTATCTCATCCGGAATAATGAACCATAAATCTGTTGAGGTGCAATGACTCACTCTCATCGTTTACAACCCATTCACATGCACATACAATCAAAGGAAAGAACCAAGGGGAGAAATTCTTCTCATACTTTGCTTATCAATACTCAATCTCTCATTCACTCATCCGGCCACTCTTTGGGAAGGCAAGAAAACAATAGAAAATACAAGGCTATACAGAATATGCAAGGGAAAGACTCCTGGTCTCAGTCTTGAGACTTGAATTATATACAACATTTTATAAAAACTGATCCAAGAAATCCGGCACTAATCCGGCCAAGATTTCGGATCTAACCTTTTCCTAATTTTTCGAAATAAGGTTTGGTCTAACAAAATTTCCTATTTCTAAATTCGTAACTACTTATTCAACATATGGAGGTCCACCACTATCTGGAGTATTATGTGGCGATATTTCACTAAGGTTCTTACTCCTTTCTCCCCCTTCTGGAATGCATTCCAATTCCATAGGGAAGTTTTTCCCTATTCTTGACATTGGAGCTCCTAACGTGGAAGTTCTTCCCCCTTCCTTCTCCTTTGAAACTGGAGTCTCAAACTTCCCTTCCAGAATCTCAATGTCATCCAATTCATTCGGGACTGAAATCCCAAATAAAAAGATCGGATCACTCTACATCTTCCGGATCTGAGCTATTCGATTCGGTTTCGGATCCTTCTTCGTCCGATCCTCCGAATTTCAGGAGAGCCATCTGAGCTCTCCACTCTTTATTTTCCTTAGAGATCAAGAGTCCCTGATTCTTGTACAAGTGCAAAAGGTATGGGCACACCGGAGTAGCCTTATTCTTTTCCACATTGGCCACCAGCGCGTTCACCATTCCGCAGATGAAGCTCGCCCAATCCATCTTCTTCTCCTCACTCAGGGCTCTAAAGATGGTGTTTTCGATCGTGAAAGTAACCCGTGTGGGTTTTCCCGAATGTAGGATTAGCACTAGGAACTTTAGGAGTCTGCGGTGTTGCACGTCAATACAATCCTCTATGGCGAATCCATCCTTGGGATTGATTGCTTCCTTGAACTTCCCCTTTACGAAGTCACCCTTCCAACTGGCTTGCATCGCGCCTCCTTATTCGAACTCATACACCCCCCTCCAAATCTCATTTGTCCACATAGGTGGAGCTGGGCGAATGGTATTATCGAACTGGTTAGGAGCTCTTTCTATAAGCTTCCTAACTATGGCCTCATTTTTGAAGCCCCTCGGTTTTCCGTAGAAACCCGTGCATCTCATGAAAGAGAGATCCGCCATCAATTTCGATCTCTCACAGTTTCCACTAGGCTCTAATGGCGCCACTTTTCTGACTTTGATCTCTGTCTTAGATGCGCTCGCTTGTCTTAGAGACCTTGGGCGCTTTAGCTGCGGCATTCGTCTCTTTAATGATTTGCTACCTTACTTCTCTTCTAGCCGCACATTCCATTCCTTACAATCTCTCCTCGGTCTCAACCGAGTTAACACCTGCGCCAATTCTCACACAGACTCTCGCGAGGCTTGCCTGATCTCAACCGGCCACACTCTCTTTAAGTGCACACAGCTAACACTTCACCTTAATCTAATCTCTACTTAGCGTTTGAGCGCAAAGGAAACACATACACACAAGAATGCTCAAACAGCTGAGAGCGTGGGGGAAGGCTAGAGCTCTCAGATGCAAATGGAAGATCAAAATCTTAAAAGAAGCTTTTTAAACCCTAGAAACCTAATCATTATTTTTTTCTGCTTTTCCGGGCGCAGATTCCGGATTCGTTCTTCCGACTTTAGATCTAGACCGGATTCGATTCTAATATCTGCTCCATCTCTATTCCGGTTGGTAACTGCTTGTTTCCTTAATCATTCCAATTTTTTAATTTTTCTCTTCTTCATGTATCGATCCAAGCATACTATTTTCGAATTCTGTGTTTTAAAACACGATAGAGAAAAAAAATCAAAAAATTAGGTTGCGGCACCTACACGGATCACTATTATGGTAGCCAACACGATCTTTGGGGCTATGGAAAGTAGAGCTGTCCACTGGGGTAGGGTCATAGCCGGAATAGTCGCCAAATTAGCCGAACATGTGATCCGAGCTAAGGCCAGTCTAGTTAGCATTTACTTATTTCACCTATACCACCAACAGGAAATCCTGAGTGATGTGGAGATAGTCCAATATGATACAGGAAAGGCTATTTTGACCTACGAGCTCACGGGAGAGGAGCCAAAAGATCCGGTCGAATTGGAACCGAAAGAGCAATCCAAAGAACCTCTTACAGATCCGAGGACAAAGAAGCGAAAGTCGACGGATCCGAGATTACAGATCAAACCTCCGGTTGTGGAGAAAAACGAGTCAAGCAAGGATCCGGGAGAGGAATACGGATCGGCATTTTTCAATGCCGGATTCGAGTGGGTATGTGAAGCCAAGGTGTTCCATGACAGCTTGGAGGATCACTAGTAGAAAACAGGCTATCAATGACTGCTGTTTATAACTGCGTAACCAGTCATTTAGGACACTAATGTCAATAGAATGACTAAAACTGGATTTTGGGCTCAGAGTCATTTAGGACAAGTAATTACAGACAAGGCAGTCATTTGGGACAAGACCATTCTTTTTCATCCTATGTTGATGTGGAACTTCATTAGGGTGTGATTATATGGAGCACCTCCAATGGTAGTTTGCCACGTGGCTACAGATCTAACATGTTGAGTTGGCAGTTTTTTATTCGTTGGTATTGGAGTGATTCTATTTGATGTCAAATAGGTTGTTGGAGTCATATTATAGACTGCTGGAGTTATTTTGTAGGTTGTTGCAATCAGTTTGCAAGCTGCTACAATCATTTTGTAAGCTGTTGGAGTCATTTCGCAAGTTGCTGCAATTAGTTTGCAAGTTGCTGCAGTCATTTTGTAAGCTGTTGGAGTCATTTCGCAGGCTGTTGCAGTCATTTCGCAAACTGTTGCAGTCACTTCGTAGGCTGTTGCAATCATTTAGTAGTCTGTTGTAGTCATTTTTCTGGTTGCTGAAGTCATTTTGTAGGTTGCTGGAGTCATTATATAGGTTGTTGGAATCATTTTGTAGTTACTATGTAAGCTATGGTAGTCATTTTCAAGTGATATTCATTCCAAAAAATGATTAGTTCGGTCACAATATTGTAAGCATAAATGACTACATTTATACTATTACTACACTATGTTTGCACTATGACTATACTATGACTATACTATAATTACACTATGTCAAAATTTGAATTGCTTAAGTTGCCTAAATTGCATGAACTACCTAAACTCCTTAAATCGCCTAAGTTGCTAGAAATCAAGAATTGCCTGAGTTGCTTAAATTGCATAAATTTTCTAAACCACCTGCATTACCTGAACTATCAGAATTGCTTGAACTACCTGAACTGTCTGAATTGCCTGAACTGCCTAAATTGCCTTAACTACCTGAATTGCCTGAACTACCTGAATTGCCTGAACTACCTGAATTGCCTGAATTGAACAACAACAAATAACAACAAACAAGAAGTAAATAGTAGAAAGCACTAAAGAAAAAGTAAATTGCTACATTCAAGAGATAAGGTTGGAAGTAGACCTGAACCTTCATTTACAAGCAAGAGGAACAAATGAGAGGAAGTTGATGAATAAGAAGCAAAAAAGAAACAAAAACAAGAAGAAGAAAGAAGCAAAGAGGAGGCAAAAGCAAGAAGAAAATATGAAAGAAGATGAAGCTTGAAGAAGGCAAAAATAGGAGGAAAATATAAGAAGAGATGAATCTTGAAGAAGAAGGCAGCAGCAGCTGCAATGTGTGTTTGACAGCTGCAATTACAATATGCCACATTTCAACCTACATAGAAATAGAAAGGCGGCTGACCTAAAATGTGGCAGCTGACCTAAAATCTAAGCCCTCCATTTACTATCAAGATACAATCTTATCCATCCATTTAAAGTCTAAACTATTCATTTTCAAATTGCCCATCTGATTCCACCATTTCAACCGTCCATTTGATCCATCCATCATTCCATCTAAGCCGTCCATCTGATCCATTCATCTAAGCTGTCCATTTGAAAAGTAGTTTGTGACTTAAAAATGACTACAATGCAATTAGTATTTTATAGAGAAACAAATAATAAATTTAATAAGTTCAATTTCCATGGTATCCTATTGTCAGTCATTTTTCAGTTTTATTGTAGTCATATATTGTGCTCATTTTATGACAACACAACTCAAATATGACTCAACGAAAACTGCATCAGCAATAAGGCTACAGAATACAGACTGAATTGTGGATGACACTAGTTCTGGTCGTTTGTTTCATCTAGTCGCCATCCACTACTCTGGGAAATCACTTCTAAATGACTATTGATTGTGACAGGTCAGCTTTGGCACCATTTCCATGACTGTCAGTCATTTTTCAGTAGCCTTTTAGTAACCAGTCATTTTTTGACTGGTTACATTTGACCCTGTTTTCTACTAGTGGATCTAGTGATTGAGACGGCAAAAGTCTTGAAGGTGAAACCAGACCAGATTATAGAAGCGGTCAAGCAACTACCCAAACCGGAAGACTTGAAGGGCAAGGAGGACCGGATTCAAGAGTTAGAGACGGAACAATATCAACTCTAAGCACGACTAAACTGGGCAGAAGGAAAGTTGGCGGCCACAAAGCAACGGGAGAAGGAGGCCGTAGCCCTCATAGAAAACCTAACTGGATCAATCGATGTAACAGTAGACGTCGTCGCAAATGTGGCTCTATTTGACACTAGATCAATACAAGAGGGTCACATAACCGGAACTAAGGTGGTGATGATCTTGGTAGATTTCACCGCATAGATAGTGTAGGTCCTAGGAGAAATGCGACACTTGTTGAGTACCATGGATCCAAATCAACTAATGGATTTCTCGAACTTTCCGTAAATTTCTTTTGTCACAGGTACTCTAGGGCGGCCATTAGCTCATCGTGGAACTCGGATGGAAGGATTGAAAGAGATACTCACGCTAGGGTTGTCTTCCCTGACAGATGGACAACTTGACAGACAAAATTTGTTCGACGTCTAGTAGACCCCTCATCCGTCTAGTAAAGTCAATTTTACCCTTTGACTTTTAGAAAATTACTTTTATTTACCATAGCCTATTTGGCAGCCACTTGGCATCCGTGTGGCATACTTTTAGGGCGTATGCGGGTATGACTTGGAGGAGCAACTGTGGGTAATGGGCGACCGCGGCTGTGGACAACCGCGGGTCAGGGGCGACTGCGGGTGGGCGACCTCGGTGTGGGAGTGTGATCCTACATGCTAGACCCATAAAATTAGCATTTGACGGGAAATTTCAAAATTTATTTCCTTAAAAAGGAAAGTTTTGAGTCCCCATAGGAGATTAGAAGGATTTCAAAAATACCGGAACTCCGGATTCGGAGAAATCCTATTAGGTGTAAAAAAACTACTTCGGGAACCCTAAAAGGTTCTGGAAACCGGATGACAGCGCCGGCCCTAAAAGCTGGAAACCGGATCTGTATTAGGGTTAGGCTTTGCAGCCAAAACCTATCCCGTACTCTCGTCCGATCGTCCATACGTCTGACCAGTATAAGACAAGGATTGTAGCCGATAGAAGGCATAGTTACTTGCTTATTTTTTTGCATCTTCAATTTCCTGCCTTTCCAGCTCTTAGAAATTTCCGGTAGATTGAGGGACTGTATGAGTTGCGATTGTGCAAGGTATTCCGGAGTGATCTTTTGTGAGCAACAGAGTTAGGGAGAGGTTGTGCGAGGTTTCTTGTGCAAGCGTGATGACTTCCAGAGCGAGCCGGCGTAGACTGAGGGATGAGCCGGAGGACTCCGACGAACCAATTCCAGCGCCGCCACCCCGGACGAAGGCAATTCCGGTAATGCGGGTGGTGCCAGAAATTCCAACCGATGAGGTCCAAACAGAGCGCCTACGACAGAGCCTCACCAACATGGGATATGAGGGATTGATGGATGTCCCTTGGGGCATCCCAAAGGAGAGTCTGGTGGCGGATCTGCTTCGACCGGAGAGTGGAATCTTGGATACCACCCTCTGGGCGAAACCTGAGCTGTGGGTGGTCGGCGAGTGGAGAGCTATCTACGGATTCCGGATGGCGCCGGACAAGGTGATGGAGAAGTATCAGGAGTGCATGGAGGGCGAGTTTCGGACGGCGGCAAACCCAAAGAATGGCTTCCAGGTCTCAGATCTGTTAAACCCGGAATACCGGGATGTGGTAGCGTTTCTCAACCCTATCTTCCATCCGATCAAGCCTAGGCGAGTGGTGGCCAAGGTAGCTTCCACCATCCTAGGAAGCCTCCACGGGAAGCTGATGATAGATTGGGCATTCATCATCTTCGAGTTGGTAGGGGATCTCATACGTTCTCTCCGAAAGGATAAGAAGGGTGGGAGCCCTCTTCCGGCGTATGTCTCCCACTTGTATTCCCACCACTCCTTACTCAAGTCAAACGAGGAGGAAGCCTATCGGGAGTTGATTCAGCTCCACAAGTACGGAGGAGAAGAACCCTCTCACCGGAAAGGACCGAATGACGAGGAGACGGAAGACGAGGAGCAGTCCACTCCTCTGACAAAAAAGTCTCGGCGGCAGGCAACTCCACTGGTGACGCCAACGGAGGATCCTCTTGCACTAGAGCAAATGGAGGAGGACGCTCCAGACCAGAAAGAAGAAGCCGGACCTTCTCAGTCGGAAGCCGGTCCCTTTCAGACAGAGGCCGATTCCTCCCGGACCAAACCTACAGAGATAGAGGAGGAAGAGAGGACCGAGCTCCGACTAGGGGGGTTGCTCTTTGAAGATATTTTGGAACTTGACCAGCACATCATGAGGTGGGCTGACGATCTCATGAAGATTCTCCAAAACTATGAGGAGACCTTCAAACGGGTGTGCCGGAAGATGACTCTGACCAACCGGAATGCCATCTTCCGGAGAACGGACCCTTTGGTGACGGTGGAGAAACAAAACACCATTCTGATCGAGGAGCAAAAGAAGTCGGTGACGGAGGCGGGTGCTTTACGAGTAGAGAACCGAACTTTGTTGGAACGAGCTCAAGAGTCGGAGTGCACTTGTGCCCGGTTGGAGAAGGAGCTGCGAACGGCCCAAGAGAAGGCCAAAGCCGTGGAGGAAGAGCACCGCCGGTAGATAGAGACATTGTGCCGGAGTGTGACCTAGCTCCGGAGTTCCTTGGAGGTTCCGGCGGACTACATTAACAAGGCTCGATTGTTTGAAGCCAACTTCAACGTAGCCGCAAGCTCGAGCTGGGTGCCCATCGTTAAGTGTCTACTGGAGCAGGCGAGACGGATAAACGCATCGCGAGCAGAGATGCGGAAACTGGTGGAGTATTTGGCACCCGCAGAGCCAAATCTGGTAGATCTTCCTCCTTCCTCTCCCATACATGCCTTGACGGTTCCGAAAGGAAGTAATATTCCGGAATCCATTGTTACAGAAGTATTGTCGGTGGTACCGCCTGTTTCGAAACTTTCACCACCACCGGAGAGATGAGAAGGAGTGGATTGGGGTACCGTTGTATCTAAGGGTAGTGAGGACCTTCTTCAAGAGAATACGATCATTGACCTTACAAGTACTCCTCCGGAGACTAAAGGGACTCGGTTTGTTTAGTCTTCTCCCCGCCATAAAAGTACCCGGAAAGATTCCCGTGGAAGTCCAGAAGTTCCGATAGTCGGAACCCGGAGTGCAGACAGAGGAACCAATATCACAGGAGGACCAAGTTGGGGAGCAAGTGTAGTGATTAGTCAGACCAGTATTCCTCCAATTAGCCCTTAATTCTTACTAAAGGCCCATTTAGAATAAATCGCTCCGGAATCGTTCCCACAAGGACTTGAGGTTTATAGATTCATAGGCTAACTCGACCTAAGCTTTCACTTTCTCTCCTACGTACTAATCCGGACCAGAAGTCCGATCCAGCTACCAGTGCCGGATGGGTTCCGGACAATTCCGGAAACCGTTCAGTTGCCCCTTCCGGGATCCCTGAGTTTAGGTGACGAGTGGCCAGATCCCCCGTCCGGATGTTTACCGTGTCCGGAAACACATTCTCTCTCTCTCTCTAATACTAATGCTAAATTAACTCTTCAGGGACCAGAAGTATCCTACTGTTTCGTCACCTCACAGATCCGGAATGCTTATCGGACAAAGTCACGTAGGGACAGTCAAGGACTACAACAACATTCTAGTACTACCCTGACACTGAGCCTCCCGTCGACCGGGTGGATATCCTTGCACTCTCTTGGGCATTGCGTCGTGGCTTTGACTCCGTCTATGGGGAATTCCGGCATTTGGAAATCGGGCACGTGTGGGAATGTGAGCATATGATGGGAAAATTCAAAAATTGTTCCCTTAAAAAGGAAAGTTTTTGAGTTCTCCTAGGAAGTTAGGGAAATTTAGGAAAACCAGATTTCCGGATGCGGGAAAATTTCATTAGGTCTAAAAACCTAATTCCGGAATCCTAGAAAGTTCCGAAAATCAGATGACGGTGCCGGCCCTAAAAACCGGAAACTGGATTCGTACTAGAGATAGGGTTTTGCCCAAAATCTATCCCGTACATTCATCCGACTGACCGACTATCTGGCCAGTATAAGAGGAGGACTGTAGCCGGCAATGGGCGCGAGTACTTCCTTGTTTTTCCTTCCACCTGTGTTTTCTGTCTTCCTAGCTTTGTGAGAATTCCGGTAGATTGAGAGACTGTGTGAGTTGCGATCGTGTAGGGGTTACCAGAGTGAAATTTTGTGAGCAGGAGAGTTAGGGAGAGATTGTGTGAGGTCTGTTTGTGAGTACGATGACTTCCAAGGCAAGTCGGCGCAAGCTGAAAGATCTGACCGAGAATTCAGACAATGAGCTTCCGCCGCAGTCGCCCTGGTTGAAGACTATTCCGGTGATGAAGGTAGTTCCGGAGGTTCCTACCGAGGAGGACCAGTTGGTGCGACTGCGAGAGAACCTCACCAACATGGGGTGTGAGGAGCTCATGGAGGTTCCGTGGGGCATCAGGGAGGAGAGCCTGGTGTTTGACTTACTTTGTCCGGAAAGCAGTATCTTGGATACTACCCTTCGGGCGAAACCAGAACTGTGGGCAGTTAATACGTGAAGAGTCGTCTACAAGTTCCGGGAGGCGCCAAACAAGGTCATGGAGTAGAATCAAGAAGTTATGGAGGGCAAATTCCGGGCGCCCGCTAATTCGAAGGAAGGTCACCAGGTTTCCGAACTAGTGAATCCGGAGTATCGAGATGTGATAGCATTCCTTAATCCTATCTTCCATCCGACCAAGCCGCGGTGAGTGGTAGCGAAGGTAGCCTCTACCATCTTGGAGAGCCTCTAGGGTAAAATGATGATGGATTGGGCAACCATCATCCACTAGTTAATTGGGGACCTTGTGTGCTCCCTCCGGTCGGGGAAGAAGGGTCAGAGTCCCATTTCGGCGTACTTGTCCCATCTGTATGCCCATCACTCCCTGCTTAAGGCAAACGAGGGGAGCGCCTACCAAGAGCTAGTTCAGCTCCATCAGTACGGAGGAGAAGAACCCTCGCCTCAAGACGGACCGGACGATGAGGAGACGGAGGACGAGGAGTCGCCCACTCCTCTAAAGAAGAAACAACGGCGGACTAGGCCGCCGCCGATAAATCCGACAGAAGCTCCTCCCGCGCTAGAGCCACTGGAGGAAGAAGTTCCGGAGAAGAAGACGGAGACCAGACCGGCCCCAGAAGAAGTCCGACCTTCTACACAGGAGGTTGGGCCGGTGCAACCGCAAGCTGGTTCCGCTCAAGCCGAGGCCGGACCCTCCCGGTCCAGGATGATGGAGGTAGAGGAGGGAGATAGGACCCACATGCAACTAGGGGGGATGCCATTAGAGGACATCCAAGAGATGGCCCAGCACCTGGTATGGCGGGTGGATGACCTCACCAAGATCTGCGAGAATTACGAGGGGGCTCTCAAGCGAGTGTGCCGGAAGATGGCACTAACTGATTGAAACGCCATCTTCCGGAAGACGGATGCGTTGATGGCGACGGAGCAGCAAAACAGTCTCCTAATAGAGGAACGAAAAAGGTTGGTGACGGAGTTGAGGGCGTTACGCGTGGAGAACCGGACATTGCGGGACCAAATCCGGGATTCAGAATCCAAGTACGTGGGATTAGAGAGCAATCTACGCACAGCCCAGGAGACAGCCTGGCTCATAGAAGGGGACCACCGCCGGCAAATAGCGGCATTGTGTCAAGGTATAGTCCGGCTCCGAAGCTCTTTGGAAGTACCGGCGGACTGCATCAACAAAGCCCGATTGTTCAAAGCCAACCTCGATGCAGCTGCCAACACGAGTCGGGTGCACATCATCAAGTGCTTGTAGGAGCAAGCAAGACGGATGGACGCATCCCGGGCAGAGATGCGGGAGATGATGGAGTATTTGGCTCCCACTGAGTCAGAACCGGTCACTCTTTCTTCTCCCTCCGTGCAAACTTTGGTGGCTACGGAAGGCCATAACCTGGAATCCATGGTTACTGAAGTAGCGCTGGTGGTACTGGTTGATCCGGAACTTTCACCACCACCCGGAAGGCCAGCAGGAGTGGACTGGGGGGCCGTGGTACCCCAAGGAAGCGAAGATCTACTTCCGATAATCCTAACCATCGACCTAACATGTATTTCTCCGGAAGCTCATAGTAGTCGAGCGGTACAGTCTTCTCCTCATTATAAGAAGACCCAGAAGGATTCCCGGGGAAGTTCGGACGTTCCAATAGTCGGGACCCGGAGTGTAGACCGGGACCCCAACATCGTGGAGGTCCAGAGGTGGGGACAAAGGGGTCCAAATCTATTTCCTTCGGGGAATAGCCGGAAGGAGATGAAGCTGGATTTGCTGAAGGACTATGTTCTTCTCGAGGATCCGGATTCCAAAGAATAGTGTACAGTAACGTAGTGTAGTGGTAATATCGGAGTCCGGCCGTCAAAAGCCGGAAAAATAGGATCTGGGATTTACCGAAAATCTAGCGGTCCAGTAGGAATGTTTTGTAGGATTTTTAGGATGATGTTAGTCTTAGTATAAGTAAGGGTTTTGATGGCCTTTCTGGTCATTCGCATCCATCCCATAGTTTCAGCATTATATCTTTTTGAGCTTAATTCCAAGTGTTTGGAGTATCCATTCTCTTATCTTTTTGTATGTGGTACATGTTTGTAGGAGGGGGCCATTCTCGCTTTTCCGGAGACTGAGAACTTACCTTGAGTAGCAAGAGTCGATTTCGTGAGTGGTTTCTGGATGTACTACTTGATGGGGAGATCAACTAGATAGTTCCGGCAGTAGTGTTAGTGTAGTACTGCCCGGATGCCGGTATAGCCTGCGAGTAGGATACAGCCTTAGGTGAAAGGGTATCTGAGAGGCTGCTAGCAACTTTCGTGTACGGAAGTGTTGTAAGATGTGCCCGAATTCCGGATTGCCGGAATTCCCCGTAGAACAGAGTTAAAGCCCCGGCGCAAGCCCAAGAGAGTACAAGAAGATCCACCCGGTCGACGGGAGGCTCAGTGCACGGTTAAGGTTAGAATGTCGTTGTAGTCCTTGACCGTCCCTACGTGACCTGGTCCGGTAAGCCTTCCAGATTTGTGAGGTGATGGAATAGGAGGACACTTTCGGTACACTAGAAGAAATTGGGGGGTTTTGCGACTACAGTTAACAACTGATTTTAGAGTTGCGAAGGACATTTGCGACTAGGTGATAATTTGGAGCCTGTAGTTGTAGTGGACAAGTTGCACGAGTTGCAGGAGAGTTGTAAGTGCACGTCATATCGAACGATTTTCTGTGAAACTTCATCCTGCATATCTTCTGATAAGATACGCATTGCCGCGTGAAACTAATGAATTCAATATTCACTGCTCAACTACTTCTTTATAATTAATGTACTTGGTTTAAATTTGAACTTTGCGATTCTTTTCAACTATAATGTGTGATGGTATACAACCTATGTGTGACTAGTATGCCACTGATTTGCAACCTATATATAACTCATTTACAACGTATATGCAACTAGTATGCGATTCATTTTGCAACTACTATGCAACTAATTTTGCAATCTACATCCAACTAGTATGCAACTCATTTTCTAACTTGAATGTAACTAATATCCAATTGTTTTTACAACATCCAACTTTTTTTACAACTTGCATGCAACTAATATCCAACTCATTAGGCAACCTATATGCATCCAATATGCAACCCCTTTTGCAACCTATATGAAACTAGTATGCAACTCCTTCTAAACCTACTTGCAACTACTATGCAACTCATTTTGCAACTCTTTTGCAACTCATTTTGCAACTACTTCTCAACATTTATATATTATTATTATTTTGCAACACAAGTGCAACTCATATACAACTATTGTACAACTAACTTTCAATTTTTTATATATTCCACATGCAACTAGTATGCAACTGTTTTTACCATTGATTTAGTACATAACTACTATGCAACTACTATATAACCTATATACAACTAATTTCCACCATTTGCAACCTATATGCAATTAAAGGAGCGACTAGTTAACTACATGATTAGTTTGTAACTTAACTACTACAAGCCAACAGAGACAGAGACAATCATTTTTCACACAAAGCAAAAAAAATCACAATAGACATAGAGACAATCATTGTTCACACAAAACAATACAAAATCTATATATATTAGATAAATATGTACATTGCTAGTCCAAAAAACATAGTTACTAATTCACTTGTCATTACATGCAATAATGACTATGAATCGCTCATTCCATATGGTATTAGCTCCTACAACGTCCTTCAACTTTAATTGGTTTCTTGTTGGATTAGGATACATCAAGTCCATAAAATCACTTGGCGTATGTGCAATATCGAACTCATACCACCCTTGCGGTATAGGCTTTGCATGATAAAAAACTTCTCCTCCGATACCAATGACATATCCAACTGCCACAACTTGCCCAAGTGTTGCTAGATTTAGAAGGAAAACGTGTTGGCCAATTGAAAACTGTAGTTGTTCACAATACAAAACAAAACATTAATGAGCATATATAAATATATATAAATAATATGTATACATCAACAATTTAGCTAACTTTAACATATAATATATAAACAATGAAATATAGGGACTACCTTTGGAAATGCCACCTTTGGCCTCCATTTAGGCTGAGGTTTGGATTTAGATTGAACCTTGGTCTGAACCCTCTTCCTCCTCAAGATCTCCTTCCTGACCAAAGGTTTCTGCAACATTTAACCACAATCATTATAAATAATTTATCAATATCAAAAGTTATAAAAAAAATTTAGCTTCAAATTGTTTACTTAGATAATTGTCCTTACCTCTTGCTCCTTTCCTCTTAACTACATTCTTGTATTAGGATTTTTTGAATTCTTCGATGGTTTAGAAGTAGGACCATCCAATATTAGTACATCACCGTTGACTCTATTTTTTCCCTCACCTTCATCTTCACCTAGTTCTTTATCCTCAGGACTTTTCTCCACACTCCCATCTTTGTCCTAAGGACCCTTCTCTACACTTCCATCACCAAAGTAGGATTGCTGACCTCCTAACACCAAAGTAGAATTTGTAGGATTTACAACAATATCAGGTGGTTCAATATGGTCAATAGGTTCCACATCAGAGCCTACAATGTTGCTCTCTAATATAGGATTACTTGGTATAGGATCTAATGGTATAGTGTTGCTCTTTGATGCATGATCCAATGGATTTGATGTAGGATACGATGGATCAATGACCCCTTTCTCAATAGACACTGGCTCATTCTCAATAGACACTGGCTCATTCTCAATAGACATTGGCTCATGAATTTGGCCACTACTGTTCCCTTGCAAAAACGTCATCAACATTTCCTGCATTGCTTCAACAGTTTTCGTATTCCGCTTTGTAATTGTAAGTATTTTGACTTTGAACTTGTCTAATTCATTTTGTTTACTTTCCAATACAATCATTTTGGCTTGAAATCTTGAGAACACAACCTTTTGACCACAAACAAACAATGGTTGTAATGGTTAATGTAATATACATAAAATTGTGACTACTACTAATCCTACAACTATTTTGCAACAATTAAACAACTATTAATAATCCTTGCAACTACTACACAACAAGTATACAACTACTTTTAATCCTTACAACTAGTTTGCAACTAATATGCAACTACTAATAATCCTTGCAAATAATATATAATTACTACTAATCCTTTCAACTACTATGCAACTAATGTACAACTACTACTAATCTTTTCAACTACTATGCAACTAATATTCAACTACTATTAACATTTGCAACTACAAGGCAACAATAACCTTGCAGATAATATACATCTACTACTAACCCTTTCAACTACTATGCAACTAATGTACAACAACTACTAATCTTATACCATCAACCTAATCGCCTTCAAATCTAATATTATAACCAAAAACAATGAAAATAGCTAAAATAACTTTTAGGAACTCATGTGCAACTTCACAACATGATTGATTAAGCAAATTTATACGCTTTAAAAGGAAAGAGTGTTGAATCTTCAATCTACAATCTCTTGATCTAAAGTGCAAATGACTGGAATCTCTCGTAAATTGTAAACTATATCCATTAGAACTTCCTCAATTAAGAACCAAATCTCTTTCATCATCATGATTGACACAAAACGAGAAGACACTCCCTCTTTAAATTAATGACCTAGCTAAGATGTCATTCTGTACAAGCAGATCAAGAGATCTGCCAAAATGAAGAATTGAAGTCTAAACAAGAAAAAAAGTAAACACTAGAGAGTTGGAATTTAAATCAGCACTCAATGTCAGTATACAAAACCATGGGAAGAGAAGTTCAATAAATCCGACCTACTTTTGATTTCTGCATCTGAAATCGAAGTTTGCTGATTCTCAAAACCCTCAAATCTAGTTAATGTAGTGTACATGAAATCTTTCTTCTCTCATAAATCATGAACGTACCACACTCAATCGATTGCAACATCAATTCCTCAACCAAATTTTAGATCCTTAGTCATCACACACAATTGCAAAGTTTCTCACTTCCTCTTTGAATGAATGAGTGACCTTGCTAGTTAGTTAAGCCATCTTCTTCTTGCATAACTAGATAGATTTACATAATAAAATGAATCTAGCTAGAAGGGAGGTACATAGTGCGTCGCAGCTCAAGCCAAAAGAAAAATGGACACAAACAAGGCTATTACAACGGCTCTAGTAGTTGCCACCATTGTCTTTTGTCGCCAATACACACAAACTAGGCATTGTCCATCAACCCCACCCCAACTAAAACAAACTTGACTTTCTACCACGTGAGTGAGAAGAAACAAACCAGAAAGTAATGTATATCATGCCCAACAAAGATGCACGTCCAACAAAGGTGCAGACTGAACACCAAGAATGCCATGACGAGTACTCCTTTGAATCCGTATGCACACAATCACTCAACCAGCTACCTCCAAGTTCAGCTTCAACCAAACGAGCTAAAGAACGTTCTCTTGCACTCAAAACAATAAAACAAATAGAGAACACCTTCCTGCACCGAACAAAACAAAATAAATACATGACCTCCAAGTTCAACTTCAATAAAAAGAACTAGAGAATGCCTTCCCGTACCAAAAACAACAAGACTAATACATGGCCTCAAGTTTAGCTTCAATTGAAAGAACTAGAAAATGCCCTTTTGAAACAATCAAATAAACACTGATTGAATACAAAGTTCAAAATCAAGAACATAGAGCAACAGAAAAGCATCATCGAGAGATAACAAATTCTCCTCGCAACTTTAGGGTTTTATGAAGAAGTACCTCAAAAATATAAAACTTGCACCTTCTTTACCTCGCAACACAATCCTGCAACCACAGTTTTGGCACTAGAGTACCACTAAACTTGCGTTCACTTTAAAAAGAACCAATACTAATGTAGCACTAAACTAATATTCCCTCAAGAGTAAACTAACATTAAATTAACACTAAACTAACATTAACTCACTAGTATGGATTACAGCAAAGATGATAGACAAAAACAGCAAAGCAGCAGCAGCAAGAATACAACAAAGCGGTAGTGAAGAAGACAGAGAAGATAAACACTAGGTTGCTCTAGTCCACATGTTTCACCTCATCATCCGCACACATGTCATCTCATCATAGGATGAATGACAAAGTAAACAACTTTCATCGACACATGGCACTACTGGAGTCCACAAGTGGGTGGAATGCCACCACATGCGTATCCTAAAAGTTCAATGGAGTTAATCGAGATTAAAAAGTTTCTAAGAAAATATTCATTTTAAGAAAATTGAGGATGACACAGTTGTCGTATTATCGTATACAACTTCACAATGCTCAAGTGCTACCTCCACTTTTGCCATTGTGCGTCTGGACTGGATAGGTTTGGAAGTGGGGTTTACAGATGGGCATGCCGACTGGTGGCTTCTGGTTTAGCTACTTCAGAGGATGTACTTCCGTTACCTACTATTCCATCTTTAGTTGGAGCCATAGAATTATTTGTGGAAGAAAGTGTCTTAATAGCTACAAGATATTGAGAGCATTTATGAATTGTAGATGTTTTGCATATGAACTGTAATCATTGGGTATTCAAATTTTAGTTCGTTTTTTTGGCAATGAAGTTATCTTTCAGTTCCATCCTCATTGTTGTTTACTTGAACTGTAATTGTTTCTATAGTTGCATCGTAGTTGTTTTCTAGTTGCATTGTAGTTGGTTTGTAGTTGCATTGTAGTTGTTTCTTAGTTAGTTTATAGTTGCATTGTAGTTGGTTTGTAGTTGCATTGCAATTATTTTCTAGTTGCATTGCAGTTGTTTTCTAGTTGCATTGCAGTTGTTTTTTAGTTGCATTATAGATGTCTTTTAGTTGCATTGTAATTGTTTTCAAGTTGCACTGTAGTAATTTTGAAGTCGCATTGCAGTTGTTTTTTAGTTGCATTATAGATGTCTTTTAGTTGCATTGTAATTGTTTTCTAGTTGCACTGTAGTTGAGTTGTCATTGCATTGTAATTGTTTTATAATAGTAGTAGGGTGAAATTTCATTTAAACTTATAATTCTTTAGGATCTTTAAAATCTAAACTTGTCCTACATATATGAAATCTACAACAATCCAATTTTTTTATATGGCATGGTTAGAAATCTATACTAATCTTAGATTCATAACATCTACAAGAGTCATAGATGCTTAATATCTATTTATTTTGTAAATGTTCGTGACAGTGCGAGATCTAAACCGTAATAGTTGCATTGTAGTTGTATAGTTGAAGTGTTTTGTAGTTGCATTGTAGTTGCACTATAGTTGTCCGCATTGTAGCTGTATTGTAGTTGTTTTATAGTTGCACTATAATTAGTTTGCAGTTGCACTATAGTTGTCATGTAATTGCACTGTAGTTGTTTTATAGTTGTACTATAGTTGTATTGTAGTTGAGCTTTGGTCATTTTTCAAACTATATCTAACTACAGTTTTATACGTTGAAGTCCAAGACCATACATCAACAACGTTGATGAACTTTGGATGTAGAGTGCTTCACATCTACACTTCTGTTACTCTCTCGTAAAGCTTTCTAGTTGAATTGCAGTCATTTTTCAAACTACATCTGATTACAATTTGATACATTGAAGTCTAGGACCGTACATCGACGACATTGATGTACTTCGGATGTAAAATGCTTCACATCTACTCTTCTGTTACTCTCTCGTAAAGTTATACATCATTCTACGACTATTTTGCAACTAGAACAAAGTACACAACCAATTTGGTGCAAATATGGAGGGCAACAATTGTACGATAGTTGTATAGGACACATAGTTGCATTCCAGTGGGTTGCAGCGGACACATTTTTCTTCTAGTGGTACCTGAAGAGTTAGGTTAATACTAGTGTTAGAGATTGGGAGAAAGAGAGAAAAAGAGTGTGTTTCCGGACATGGTAAGCATCCGGATGGTGGATCTGGCCACTCGTCACTTAAACCCAGGGATCCCGGAAGGGGCACTGAACGGTTTCTGGATTTTTCCAGAACCCACCCGGCACTAGTGGCCGGACCGGACTTACAGTCCGGAGTAGTTTGACGGAGAGAAAGTGAATACTTAGATTGGATTATCCTATAGATCTGTAAACCTCAAGTCCTCGTGGGAACGATTCCGGAGCGGTTTACTCTAAGTGGGCCTTTGGTGTGAATTAAGGGCTAACTGGAGGAATACTGGTCCGACTAATCGCTACAGCACGTCTTGCAAACTCTCGTCCACGGAAGTTGCTAGCAGCCTCTCAGATACCCTTACACCTAAGGCCGTATCCTATCCTCAGGCTATACCGGCATCCAAGCGGTAGTACACTAACACTACTGTCGGAACAATCCGGCCAATCTCTCCATCAATCTAGTGACGTCCGAAAACCTTTCACGAAGTCAACTCTTGCTACTCAAGGTAAATTCTCAGTATCCGGAAAAGCACGAATGGATCCACACACACCACAAGCATGTACCTGATACAAAAAGTAAGAGAATGAAAACCTCCAAACACTTGAATTAAGCTCAAAAAGGTACAAGCTAAAAATAATGGGACGGATGTAAATGACCACAAAGGTCCATCAAAACCTAACTTATACTAAAACTAACATCATCCTAAAAATCCCACAAAACATTCCTACTGATCCGTTAGATTTTCGGTAATCTACTAGATCCTATTTTTCCTACTTTGATAGCCGGACTCCGGTACTGTCACAAGTATATACAATACTACCCACTATTCCTCTGCATCCTTATCTGTGGGAGGAGTAAGGTCCTTCAACGAGTCAAGGTTTATTTGCTTCCGGCTACTCCCTGGAGAAAACAAATCCAGACCCTTTGCTGTCCATCTCGAGCCCCCCACGATGTTGGTGTCCCTATCTACACTTCAGGTTCCAACTATCGGAACTTCCGGACTTCCTCGAGAATCCTTTTGAGTATTTTTGTGACGGGGAGAAGACTATATCGATCGGCCTCCGTAAGCCTTCGGAGGAGTACCCGTAAGGTCAATGAGCGGAGTCACCGGAAGGAGGTCCTCACTGCCTTTCGGTACTACGGCACCTCAATCCACTCCTTCTAGTCTCCCTGACGGTGGTGAAAGTTCCGGACCAGCAAGTACCACCGGTGATACTTCTCTAACAATAGGTTCCGGATCATTACCTTCCGGAACCACCAAGGTCTAGGTGGAAGGAGAAGGAGGAGTTACCGGATCTGACTCTACGGGTGCCAAATACTCCATCATATCCTACATTTCGGCCCGAGAGGCGTCCATCCGTCTCGCCTGCTTCAGTAAACACTTAACAATAGGCACCCGGCTCGAGCTTGTGGCCACGTCAAAGTTGGCTTCGAACAGCTGGGCTTTGTTGAGGTAGTCCGCCGGTACTTTCAAGGAACTCCGGAGCTGGATCACACCTTAGCACAGTGCCTCTATCTGTCAGCGGAAATCCTCTCCTATGACTCTGGCTGTCTCTTAGGCTATGCGTAGATCACTTTTCAATCTGACGCACTTGGATTTCGACTCCTGGACTCGATCCAGCAAGGTCCGTTTCTCCACTTGTAAAGCACCCAACTCCGTCACCAACCGCTTTTGCTCCTCTATCAAGAGGGCGTTTTGTTTCTCTACCGCCACCAACGCGTCCGTCCTCCGGAAGATGGCGTTCCGGTCGATCAGTGCCATCTTCCGGCACACCTGCTTGAGGGTCTCCTCATAGTTGTAGAGAACCTTCATGAGATCGTCCGCCCGCCATACAATGTGCTGGGCCGTTTCCGCAATATCTTCCATCAGCGATCCTCCTAATTAGAGTTCGGTTCTATCTCCCTCCTTTGCCTCCCTAAGTCAGGTCCAGGAGGATCCGGCCTCGGTTTGAATGGGACCAACTTGCGGTTGCACCGGTCCAACCTCTTGGGGCGAAGGTCGGGCTTTTTGCGGAGCAGGTCCGGTTTCTTGCGGAGCAGGTCTGGTTTCTTCCTTCCGGTCCGGAACTTCTTCCTCCAGTGGCTCCGGCGCGGGAGGATCTTCTGTTGGCCTTGCCGGTGGAGTCCTCTGCCGCCGGGCCTTCTTCGCCAGAGGAGTGGGCGGCTCCTCGTCATCCGTCTCCTCATTATCCGGTCCTTCCTAGGGAGAAGGTTCTTCTCCTCCGTACTTCTGGAGCTGAACCCACTTCTGCTAGGCAATCTCCTCGTTTGCCTTGAGTAGAGAGTGGTGGGAATACAAGTGGGAGACATAAGCTAGAAGAAGGCTCCCACCCTTCTTCCTCTACTGGAGGGAACGCATAAGGTCTCCTATCAATTCGTGGATGACGGAGGCCCAATCCATCATCAGTTTTTCTTGAAGACTTCCTACGATGGTAGAAGCCACCTTGGCCACCACTCGCCTTGGCTTGGTCAAGTGAAAGATAGGGTTGAGAAATGCTACCACATCCCGATACTCCAAATTCACCAGGTCGGAAACTTGATGACCATCCTTCGGGTTGGCCGGCGTCCGGAACTCGCCCTCCATGCACTCCTGGTTCTTCTCCATGACCTTGTCCAGCGCCATCCGGAACTTGTAGACGGCCCTCTACACGTTGATCGTCCACAGTTCTAGCTTCGCCCGGAGGGTGGTATTCAAGATACTGCTTTCCAGACGAAGCAAGTCCAACACTAAACTCTCCTCTCGGATGCCCCAGGGAACATCCATCAAACCCTCACACCCCATGTTGGTGAGGTTCTATTGCAAACGCTCCAACCGGTCCTCATTGGTTGGAATTTCCGGCACCACCTTTATTACCGGAATTGTCCTCGGTCGAGGCGGTGGCGGTGGCATCTCTTCGTCCGAGTCTTTTGGTAGCTCTTTCAACTTGCGCTGGCTCGCCCTGGAAGACATCACACTCATAACACTAGAAGAAACCCGCGTTTTAGGTCACGTTTTGTAATTTTTTCAGACGGATTTTAGGTGACGTCGAAAAAAACAACTTGTGTTTTTTTGTGTCTAATATAACATCTGGATGTTATATTAGACACAAAAAAACACAAGTTGTTTTTTCCGACGTCACCTAAAATCCGTCTGAAAAAATTACAAAACGTCACCTAAAATGCGGGTTTCTTCTAGTGTAAGAAAACCTCGCACAATCTCTCCCTACCCCTCTTGCTCACAAAGATTCACTCTGGAATCCCTTGCATGATCGCAATTCACACAGTCTTTTAGTCTACCGGAAATCTCTAAGAGCTGGAAAGGCGGAAAACGCAGATGCAAGAGAATAAGAAAGCAATCGTGTCTTCCGCCGGCTACAGTTTTCTTCTTATACTAGACGGACGGACGGTCGGATGAAAGTACAGGATAGGTTTTGACGGCAAAAATCTAACCCTAGTACGGATCCGGTTTCCGGCTTTTAGGGCTGGCGCCGTCATCCGATTTCCGGAACTTTCTAGGGTTCCAGAATTAAGTTTTTATACCTAATGGAATTTTTCCGGATCCGGAGATCCGGTATTCCTAAATTTTTCTAAATTCCTATGAAAATTCAAAAACTTTCCTTTTTAAGGAAACAATTTTCAAAATTTCCCGTCAAATGCTAGTGTTCTGGGTCTAGCATGTGGGATCACATTCCCACAGTCGTCTTGTTACACCAAATTTACTTGTCCACGCGTTCCAGCTCCATTGACTTTACAGTCGGGCTTCTCCCAACCAAGGAATGAAAAGAATGACCTTAGAGAGAAGAAGAAGCTTGTCTAGGTTAGGGTTGGACTTGAGGGTGTACCTTGTTTGCAGCTCCTAGAGGATAAAGTATTGGATGAAAACTGCATCTGTTGGATGATGATGAAGATTCATCCAAAGTATTATTTGCCATAGCCAGATTAGGGTTTGGAGCTCTGAGGGCTAATTGCTCAGAGTTGCGATCGTATTTGCGAATTGGGGCTAATCGCTTTGAATCATCCGCTCGGAGCATGCACAATGCGAATCCTTTGGTGATTTCCCCCACCCCACTCCATTGTTGTTCAATATTTTGTGCGTTCACCTATCGTTGTTTGTGATGCACCCTTAAGAGTCTTGCTCAATTTTCCTCCTTTGTGGTTGTTGCTTGGACTTGCCTTAGTTCCCTTGTTAATGGTTGTTGGATTTGGTATAGTTCCCTTCTGTGGTTTCTCAATTTGCCATAGTTACCTTGTAGTTGTTGCTGGATTTGCCATAATCCACTTATGGTTGTTGCTTGTTGTTGGATTTGCGTGCAGTGTAGGCTTGGGAAGATGCTAACCTCCAAAGGGAGAGAAAAAAGGAGGAAGGGACGAGGCGAGTGCGAAAGAGGAAGAAGAGTTGGGGGCGGAGTTGATGAAGGTTGGCGTCTTGACATCGAAAACGATGGATGTGTAGAAGTGATCTTTGTGGACAAACTCTTGAGATTCTTCCAAGCGTTGAACAGGTCCAACAACCGCATCCCTCCTACGTTTCTATAGGACATTCTTGATTATTGTTACAGACACTAGTAACCTCATATTCTAGGTACGATTTCTTGTGAAAGATTGTGATTCAAGTTCAGTCAATCTAGCAATTTCCATAACAATTGAAACATCAAGGTTAGTTTGAGACGATTTATTAATTTTGTGATTTCACAATGACTTGACTATGGTTTTAAGTGTCCACACTCTTGATTTGGTCGCCATACCTTTTCCTCGTTTCCTTGCTAATAGATACACCTTCCGTGATTGGAAGGGGGTGATCCTAGTGGAGTTAAAAGAGGAAAAGATGGATTTGGGACCAACCAAAGAGATTTTGAGTTTGGTAGCAGAATTGACGGTGGTCGAGTTTCAGAGGAAAATAGATCTTGATTCTATCAATGCAAGGATTGAGGCTGCGATTGAGGCTGCGACCTCAGAACTCAAGAACAACAATAAGCAAATGGGAGAAAGATTGGAGAAAGGACACAAGCAGCAATGAGAAGCCTTTGATGCAACCGACGTAAGCTTCAATAAAACCAAATCACTTTACTTATTGGTCCTTCAATATTGTTGCCTTGACAAGATTTTTCTTTACTCGTGTTGGTTGCGAGAGTAACCTTGTTTCTCAAGTTATTGCCTTGCCGACAATTTCCTTTGTTTGGATGGATTATTGAATTGAAGTGTTTGTTTATTTCAAGTGGAGATTAAAAATTTAAAAGAACAAATCAAAAACTTCAATGGCACGCTTAAGACGCACATCCTCTTGACCAACAAGGTCAAACAGCGGATCATTCTCGCCAAGGCTAGGGACAAAATTATAGACACCCTTGGTAAGCCCAAACCTCTTCATGGGCAGATTTGGAAAGATTGTTTTAAATCTTTTCAACCGGAAGATTGGGTGAATGTCTTTGGAGACAAAAAATAGGATGTCTTGAAGATAGAGAAAGTGAAGAAATTTTTGGGAGTTGGGTCCATGATGCAAATAAAAGTATTCACCAAATTGAGTATGAAGAACTTAATTAGAGCATCTTTACTGTGGAGTTGGAGAATGATCAAAGAGCTTGGGCTTGGCTTTTAGCTTTTGTCTTCTCTATGACAGTGGAAGATGTAATGGATGTTTGAGGTAATTCCTTTTATTTCCAAATCTTTGTTTATTTGATAATCAATTGTTGTGGGGATGATAGTAGTTGAGGTGTGTTTATTGGATGATGGCTTTAGCACGTTGAAGTGAAACAGTGCTCTTGTGGAATTGCACAGCAATGAGGCAAGGAGAGCAACCAAGTTATGGATCCAGTTTTGATTCTAGAGGAAGACTGAATTGCTTTCGAGAAGAGGTTGCGAGCTTCATTATGTTTTCTTGGCGAGGATACCCAGAAAGAGTAGCAAAAGCTTTGAAGAAGCTCATGCTCATAACATCAGAGAAACTAAAGTGAAGGTAGTAGTCTTGTAGTCTGTACCATGTTATATTGTAGAAATTCTTACAAGTGCGTAGTGTACATGAAAACTTTTTGGCATGATAGAATATTATAAAAATCTTGTGGCCTTGCACCTAAGGAGATTCTGGCTAGTTTTCAGGCTCCAGTAATGAATGACCACCACTACAATTCTTATCACAATCTACACAAATCTCTGTTGTTGACGCTTACCACTGCGCATGAACACAATAAATATCTTATTGATTTCTCACTTTGTTTTATTACATCATCGCCAGAGGGTGTTCATTTAGTCCAATAACTTAAGAATTCTACAAATTCGATACTGCAAGCTTACACTACTACCAAAGAAAACTCTAGAACTATCGGCAACATGACGTTTACAAACAATAGAATGCAAAAGCCTCTCAGCATTAGTCGAAATAAAATATGAAACACTTGCATATGAAGTCCCTTCAAAGATAGGAGCACCATCCTTTTTCGAGGAGATTCCCAATGAAGAGACCGTTGCATGTTCAAATCACTCTGCTTCGTCGTTTGCTTGCATGTGAATGCAACTACTTATATACAATGATCGTGGACAGAAGAAAGTGCAGCTATTGCATAGGCTCTTCCATTGCTGCACCACTCTTTTGTCATTCACTAAAAGGAAAATTTAATACTACAGTATCTGGAAATCTACACCACGACTGAGCGAAGAGTTTGGATCTTTTGAATTCATTTACAAATGCATTCAGAATCATTCTCGTATGACACTTTATTACGCATGATTATGGACAGCATACTGTAGTTGTGGTGGTCTGGTTGAATTTGTTGCCTAATTTGGAGGACTCGGAAGAATGGTAACAAGGAGACTGTTATTCACAAGAAGAATGGTCGAATACTCTAGATTCACGTTTTCTAGGGTTTAGGGTCTTGTAGTAATTCTACGTTCTTACCTCTTCTTCTCCAACATCTTGTGTTCTTGAGCACTAATTTCTCAGAAGTAATTGAATAGAGTCAATTAATAAACGCAATTGAATAGCCTGAAAAAACAGATTATTTGTCACTAAGATTGACAGTAAGAGAGAATATTCTTCATAATTATGTCTGCTAAAAGTCTCGAATTCGTAGCTATGGCTGCTAATTCATTCTTTTACTCTGTTTTGACAAACCGGTTCTCTCTTCTCTATTTCAAGCTTTGATGATGACAGTTTCCCTGCGATGCAAGTTGCTTGAGGTTGATCTTGAGAGACTAATTGCCAAGAAATTTTGGGTAGTTGACCTAGAGATTTGATCGCATTGGGTTATTGTAAGTGTTAGTAATTTTGTTTTGGGAATGATATTGAACCCTAAACCATTTTCAATTGAATGGATTTTTTTAAAAATTAAATCGTTTCTCTTCCTTTTTTTTGAATCCTTCATCCAAATTTGACTATATTTCATCCATTTTGTCCAACCACTTTCATCTTATTCTTCCATCCATTTTTATCTACTTTCATCCAATTTTTTCATCTACATTCTCCAATCACTTTTATCCATTCTTTCCATCCAAATTAATCTAATTTTTCTTCAACTTTCATCAATTTTTTCCTGGACATTCATCAAATTTTTCATACATTTTCTCCCACTTTTTTTTTTTCCTTCCAAAATTTACAATCCCCGCTCATCAATCCCCACTCCACGCTCACATGCTAGCTTTGTTGAGAGGTAGGTGGATAGTTTTAGAGCATTTGTGCTTTCAGAACCTCCTACCTTAAGCTTAATACCAATGCTTCCTTTGAATTTTACAAAGGAAACATTGGTATTATTCAAAAATAGAAATAGTAATAATTTGAAGTGGTACTAAGATAAAATTGGAATTTGAAATTCCTTTGTTGTATAGGTATCTCCACTTTTTTGTATGTGCAATAAGATACGTAGATTCTTGTATATGGTAGGTATTAAAATACAAAATATATATAATTTTTTGACAGACTAGATCAATAATTTTCCAAAAATTTAGGTACCCTTTTAATTCTTTATTTTCTATCTAAGTTGCTAGAAAGCTATAGTATCTACAATAATGTGTTTCTTTTCATTCAACAACAACAAATTAAAGAGATGAGAAATTCAACTCATCCGGGCTCATTAATTCTTTTTAAGGCTTGAATTTCTTAGGAACTTTTGTACATTTTTGTTTATATCTTTTTATGAATATAATATATATATACCATTTCTATTTCATTGATCATGAAGGAAGGTTGTTGTGTAAAGATTCCAATGTTTCTTTGGATAAATGTCAAGTTGTGTGGACAAAAGATTGGTCAATAAGCATTGTGTTCATCATCTAGGAATATGAACACCTCAAAGCACTAAAGGATTAATATCTAAATGCTAAACCACAAGAAACTACATTTACTTTTGAAAGTTTATAGCACTAGTATATTATGGTAATTAGACGGTATGTGATGTATGGTTTAGGATTTTATTATTGAATTTGTTGGTATATATATATATATATATATATATATATATATATATAGTGATTAGTCGGATCATAATTCCTCCCGTTAGCCCTTAATTCATACTAAAGACCAACTTAGAGTACACCGTTCCGGAATCGTTCCCACGAGGACTCAAGGCTCACGGATCTAGGCTAACTCGGTCTAAGCGTTTCCTTTCTCTCCTACTTTCCAATTCGGACCAGAGGTTCGATTCGGCTACTAGTGTTGGATGGATTCCGGAAAAGTCCGGAAACCGTTCAGTTGCCCCTTCCGGGATCCTTGGGTTTAAATGACAAGTGGCCAGATCCACTGTCCGGATATTTACCGTGTCCAGAAACTCTGACTATCTCTCTTTCTCACACACTTGACCTCTAATACTAATGCTAACTTAACTTCAGGGACCGAAAATGTCCTACTGTTCCATCACCTCACAAATCCGGAAAGCTTACCGGATTAGGTCACGCAGGGACGGTCAAGGACTACAACGACATTCTAGCATTAACCCAACACTGAGCCTCCCATCGCCCGGATGGACAACCTTGCATTTTCTTGGGCGTTACACTAGGGCTTTGACTCCGTCTATGGGAGAATTCCGGTATTCGGAATTTGGATTACATCTTACAAACTCCCGTACACGGAAGCTGCTCTCAGACTCTCAGACACCCTCATACACAAGGCAGTATCCTCCCCTCATGCTATATCGGCATCCAAGTAGGTAGCACACTAACACTTCCTCCGGAACAATCCGGCCGATCTCCCCATCAATTCAGCGACATCAGAAACCACTCACAACATCGACACTTGCTAATTAAGGTAAGTTCTCAACATCCAGAAAAAGGCACGAATGGACCCACACCCACAAAAGTATGCACCATGTATAAAAAAGAAAGAGAGTGGAATGCCTCCAAACGCTTTGGATTAAACTCAAAGTACACATTGAAAATTATGGGGTGAGTGACTACAAAGGTCCATCAAAAACTAACTTATACTAGACCTATCATCATCTCAAAATCACACAAAACACTCCTACTGGTCTGTTAGATTTCCAATAATCCTCAATGAACATCCCAAGATATCCGGAAAGATCAGCGTCAAATCCTATAAATTCGGATTGGCGACCGGACTCCGGCACTGTTACAAGTATGTACAAAATTACATCCTATTCTTCCGCATCCTATTCCTTAGGAGGAATAATTTCTTTTAACAAGTCTTGGTATATCTTCTTCCGGCTACTCTCCGGAGGAAACACACCAGAGACTCTTGTTGCCCAATTTAGACCTGCAAAGATATCGGTTCCTCTGTCTGCACTCAGGGTTCCGACTACTGGAACTTTCAAACTTCCCCGGGAATCTCTCCGGGTAAACTTCAGGCGGGAAGAAGATTGAACAGACCGAGTCCCCCTTGTCTCTGGAGGAGTACCAATAAGGTCTATGACCGGGTTCTCCTGAAGGAGGTTCTCACTTCCCTTAGGTACAATGGTACCCCAATCCACTTCTGTTTTCTGGGGTGGAGGTACTACAACAAAAGTAGTGTTTTATGACTGCAAAATATGACTACAGTGAGTCGTAAAATCAAAAAATATAACTCACGCAGAAATCATTGTAGATGACTCGGGATATGACTAACTTCAGTCGTTTGGAAGTAGTCGCTTCAGACATCAGTCATATTGGCAGTCATATAGATTGAAGGGTATAAATATTTATATTTAGCCATAGTATGCCAACATGGCGTATACTTTGACTCTCCTAGGAGGGTCTTGACTTTTTGTTGAATTGCCCGGGCAAACAAAAAAAACCTACATAGAATATGACTATGGCGAATCATATTTTTTGATGAAATGGAATATGACTACAGTGAGTCATATTTTTTGATGACATGGAATATGACTGTAGTGAGTTATATTCTTTGATGACATGGAATATGACTGGAATGAATCATATTTTTTGATGATATGGAATATGACTGTAGTGAATCATATTTTTTGATGATATGGAATATGGCTGTAGTGAGTCATATTTTACAATGATGTGGAATATGACTATAGTGAGTCATATTTTGCAGTGATGAAATATGACTTTTTCCAATCATATTTTTAAATGATGTGTAAAAAAATTCTTTTCAGTCATATGTTTTGATGATTTGTAAAACGACTATGTGTAGTCATACATCAATATAATGTAGTAGTTAAGTAAGAGAATCCACTTAATTAAAAATGAATACATATGATTTCTTATATGGGCAAAAATTAATCACATTAAAAAGTCAAATACGAGAAAAAATGTGATTTTTTTCAATAACATTTATTAGTTACTAACACAAAATATATCACAATGGCTCTTTATATATATATATTTCCACATACTTGTAGAACCTATACTCCAACAAAAATGTAAAGATGTTACCTCTTTTGTATTGCAAGTAGCCTTCAATAACTTCATTTCAATCTCCAATGTCTATATGTATAAACAAGAAGGTTAGTTTTCAATAAATGAACAATATAATTCAAACTTTAAAGATTTAAAGCACTACAAAATATATAAACATGTTTAAGATAAAAAAAAATTATAATCATTATATATTCAAAAATTATAAATAACCCTAAAAAATAACAATGATGATAGAGAGACTAAGAAGCAAAAAGTAGTAAAACAGAAGAAGCAAAAACTAAGTGACATTATGACTATAAAATATGACTGCAAAATATGACTGGAAGGCAAAAAAAAGAAAAACCTAAGATAGAATGAGAAACAAAAGTTAAAAGGCAAGAAGAAGCATAATCTAAGATAGAAGAAGAAGTAAAACCTAAGATGGAAGAAAAAACAAAAGTTAGGAGACAAAAAGAAACAAAATCTAAGAAGGAAAAAAGAACAAAACTTAAGAAGGAAGAAGAAGAGAAATCTAAGGAGGAAGAAGAAGAAAAACTTATGAAGGAAAAAGAAATAAAAGTTGAAAGGCAAGAAGAAGCAAAACCTAATAAAGAAGAAGAAGTAAAAGCTAAGTAGGAAGAAGAAACAAACCTAAGAAGCAAGAAGTAAGAAGGAGCAAGATCAAATAAGAAGAAGCAAGAAGTAAAAAGAAGAAAGAAGAAGAAGAAGCAAACCTAAGAAGCAAGAAGTAAGAAGAAGCAAGATCAAGTAAGAAGAAGCAAACCTAAGAAGCAAGAAGTAAGAAGAAACAAGATTAAGGAAGAAGAAGCAAGAAGAAGAAAACCCTAAGAGGCAACAAAAAACAAAACTTAAGAAGCAACAAAAAAAAAAAAAAAAAAAAAGAAAGAAGAAGGGGCAAAAAGAGGAGTGGCTACAAAAAATGGTGGCTAGGGTTTCAAAACCCTAATTTTGTGGCAGCTAGGGTTTTGAAACCCTATTTTGTGGCGGCTAGGGTTTTAAAATCCTAAATTAATAGCAACTACAAAAAAATGATTTAAAAAAAATATGACTATAAAAAAATCCTACGTGGAAAAATATGACTAGATACTTTCTAAATATATTCCCTATTCAAATTGTTTTGGGGTTGCTCTAAAAAAAATCTTACTATCATGGAGATATGAATGCAAAATATGACTAGAAAATATGACTGGGCGTTCCCTAAACATGTTCCCTACTGTTCTCTATAAAGTATTTTGGTGTTTCCAATGGCCATATACTATACAGCCATGATGTATAAGGCTGAAATATGACTCGCAGTCATATTTGCAGTCATATTTTTTTTTACCTTAAAAAATATGACTACAAACAGTCGCCAGTCATCCTCAGTCATAATTCTGTAGTCATAAAACACTGCCATTGTTGTAGTGAGGTGATAGTTCTAGGACAAGAGGCACCACCGACGACACCTCTGCAACAACTGTTTCCAGAAGAACAATTTCCTCCGGAACCGGCAATGTATGGGTGGGAGAGGAAGGAGAAGGGTCTATCGGATTTGATTCTGCAGATGCCAAACATTCCACCAAGTCTCGCATCTCTACTCGCGAAGCGTCCATCCTCCTCATCTATTCCAACAGACACTTGACTATCGGCACCTGGCTTGAGCTTGTGGCCACATCGAAGTTGGCTTCAAACAACCGGGTCTTATTGATGTAGTCCGCCGAGATCTCCAAGGAGCTCCGGAGTTGGGTAGCACTCCGGTTTAGTGCCTCTGTCTGCTAGCGGTGCTCTTCCTCCACGACTTTCGCCTTTTCTTGGGCTGCACGCAACTCGTTCTCCAACCGGGCACAATTGGATTCCGATCCTTGGGCCCGTTCCAGCAAATCCCGATTATCCACTCGTAGAACGCCCAACTCCGTCACCATCTTCTTCTGGTTTTGGATCGAAAGATCGTTCAGCTTCTCGGCCGTCACCAAAGCTTTCGTTCTCCGGAAGATGGCGTTTCGGTCGGTCAGTGCCATCTTCCGGCACACCCGTTTGAAGGTCTTCTCATAGTTGTGGAGAATCTTCATGATGTCGTTAGCCCGCCACACGATGTGTTGGGCCATCTCCGTAATATCCTCGTAGGGCGACCCCTCCCAGTCGGATCTCGGTCCTTTCTCTCTCCTCTTCTTCCGGAGGGTTGGTCCGAGAGGGACCGGCTTTTGTCCGGTCCGGAGCGTCTTCCTCAATTCGCTCTAGAACGGAAGGACTCCCCGTTGGCATCACTGGTGGAGTCGCATTCCGTCGGGTCCATTTCTTAAGAGGAGTGGACTGCTCCTCTTCTTCCGTCTCCTCGTCATCCGGATCGTCCCGGTGAGAGGGTTCTTCTCCTCCATACTTTTGGAGCTGAACCAACTCCAGATAGGCTTCCTCTTCATTTTCCTTGAGTAAGGAATAGTGGAAGCATAAGTGGGAGACAAAAGCCGAAAGAGGGCTCCCACCTTTCTTCCCCTGCCGAAGAGAACACACGAGATCCCCTACCAACTCAAAGATGATGAACGCCCAGTCCATCATCATTTTTCCCTGGAGGCTTCCTAGGATGGTGGAGGCTACCTTGGCCACCACTCGCCTCGGCTTGGTCGAGTAGAGGATAGGGTTAAGAAACCCTACCACATCCCGGTATTCCGGATTTACCAGGTTTGAGACCTGGTAACCCTCCTTTGGATTTGCCGCCGTCCGGAACTCACCCTCCATGCATTCTGGGTTCTTCTCCATCACCTTGTCCGGCACCACCCGGAACCTGTAGACGGCTCTCCACTCGTCCACCGTCCACTGCTCAGGTTTCGCCCAGAGGGTGGTATCCAAGATACCATTCTCTGGGTGCAGTAGGTCCGCCACTAGACTCTCCTCCCGGATGCCCCAAGGGACATCCAACAATCCTACGCACCCCATATTGGTGAGGTTCCTCCGAAGACACTCCATCCGGACTTCATCGGTTGGGATTTCCGGCACCACCTGCAGCATTGGAATCATCTTCATCCGTGGTTGTGGCGCTGGAGTTGGCTCGTCTGACTCCTCCGACTCCTCCCTTAGTTTGTGCCGCATTGCCCTGGAAGTCATCACGCACACGCGAGGAGCCTCTCACAACCTCTCCCTAACTCTCTTTGCTCACAAAAGGTCACTCTGAAACACACCTACACAATCGCAACTCACATAGTCCCTCAATCTACCGGAAGTTTTAAAAGATGAGGAGGCAGGAAAACAAAGATGTAAGGCAGCAGGAAAGCAACTGTGCCTTCTACTAGCTATAGTCCTTTTCTTATACTGGTCCAGACGGATGGATGGTCAGACGGATGAATGAAAGTCCGAAAGAAATTTCGGCGGCAAAGCCTAATCCTTGTACGGCTTATGGATCCAGTTTTCGGTTTTTAGGACCGGCACCGTCATCCGGTTTCCGGAACTTTTTAGGATTCCATAATCAGGTTTTTTACACCTAATAGGATTTCTCCGGATCCGGAGTTCCGGTATTTCCCAAATCCTACTAATCTTCTATTAGAACTCAAAACTTTTCTATTTAAAGGAATAAATTTTAAAATTTTCCATCTATGCTACATTTAACTACTTCTGGACTTTTGAAAGTCCAGAATTCATAATGGTCATTGGGAGATGCATCAAAGGATCTATCCAAAACATCAGGGGATTTAAACTACTTCAGAAGTAGTTAAATGTGGCATATCTAATGCTAGTTTTTTGTGTCTAGCATGTGGGATCACACTCCCACAATATACATATATATATATATATATATATATATATATATATATATATATATATATATATATATATATATATATATATATATATATATATATATTCATGTGCACATGACAATTTAAGGCTTATGGCACTAGAAGAAACCCGCGTTTTAGGTGACGTTTTGTAATTTTTTCAGACGGATTTTAGGTGACGTCGGAAAAAACAACTTGTGTTTTTTTGTGTCTAATATAACATCTGGTTTGTCAATACACGTTGCTTTCTTTCTCCCTTTCTATCTATATTGTTACTTACATATTAATTTAAAATTTAAATGTTTTAAAATTGAACCTAAAAATAATATTAAAGTAGGATTTAGAAGTAATATTATAAACCGTCGTTTGTTTACCTTCGTGTCCCTTGCCAGACTGTCAGCTCTTGAAGAGCCTTCTCTATTGCATTCATCATGTCGTCTGACATAGAAGACCTATGTCTGCCTACCTCCAAGGCTCAAAGCAACATTGCCTTGATAAGGTTAAATTTGTGTAAGGTTCACAAGCAGCCAAGCCAGGTTTCTATTTGTGTAGCAAATAACACATTAAGCATTACGCAAGAATCGAGTGAGGTAGATCATCTTATCAGCTTAGAGTCTTAGACCTAGAGAATTTTTTTTTCTTTCCCTAAACAAGAGATAAGATTTCCTCCCAATAGAGAATCTTGTAATAATTTGGGAATTAGGATCATTGTAGCCCTACTATGACAAGATAGATTCAAAAGACATTTAGCGAAGGATAAGAACACAACTGGGGACTTCGGACGTAATTTGGTCTGTGTACTGAATGAATTGTACAAGCAATGAACCTTTGAAGCCATGCACTGACGAGTTTATAAGAATGAGCAATTAATATTGCGAAGTTAATCATGTATTGCAAGTCTAGGCCCTTGATGGCAATATCACAGAACCATATTGTACATGTCTCTGAGCTCCAACATGGTTGGAAAATACTATAATGTTAGATGTATAATACACTATAAGTGTCAGGGCAGTTGAAAAGGACTTCTCTATCTAAGTAGCGCTTGTAATTTATACTCAACTCAGTCCAGCTCGTTCACTGCGAGACATCAGGCCCTCAGTTCTATTGGGCATCCTTGTATTATTCTTTGACAAATATCGTTCTAAGAAGAGAAGGAAATTTATACGGAACTTTCTCATCTAAGAATTAAGCTTCAGTATAGCAAAAGTGGATCTAAGAGTCTCCTTCCTTAAAAGGTATCAACACTTTGCTACCTTTTAGCAAACATTGAGCACTCTACCCCTTTGTCCTCATGATAGTGATAGTACCATTGCCTTTCGTGGTGATCTTGGTGCAAGCCACAACAACCTTACCAGACAACCCTGACCCAGATTGAGCTGGGGATTTCTAATCTTCCATTATGCGCACGCATCATTCAAAAATTCATTGCATGTGCTCGTGCATCATTCAAAAATTAAGTGCAAATGCATGCGCATGATTCAAAAATTCATTGCATGCTCGCGCATCATTCAAGAATTCAGTGTGTGTGCGCACGCTGAGGAAGAAAAAGAGCGCACGCAGATATTGTTCACAAAGAGCGTGCAAGCACGCAAACACAATTTAGAAAGTAATTACCTACGTGCACGCAATATCTTTCATGAAGTAATCATTGTTGTGTAGATTTTTCAAAAAATTCTACAAATGCACATAAGCACACTTCTCAAGGAAAAAATTCCATACATGAAGTGCACGGATATAAATGCGTGCACAAGCACCACGAATGAAGTGTACGGAGCCGTGCATGTGCATGCATCCTAAGTTATTGTATTTATCATTGTACTAAAATGGAGGTTTCTACAATTTAATTTCACAAATGTATGTACTAATTAATTAAAAATTTCTACCAATTAATGAATTATGTATGTAAACCTTCATGTGTACTTAGTCTTCTTATTACAAATTATTTGTATACATGTAAATAAATATGTAAATGTTCAAATAATTTCATTTTGTTCATATGTATGTAGAGAAGAAGATGAAGATGTGTGTATATATAGGGATGAATTGCACCATGTGCATCTTAGTCCATAATGTATTATACATATATATATATGTAGCGATTAGTCGGACCAGTATTCCTCCAGTTAGCCCTTAATTCACACCAAAGGCCTACTTAGAGTAAACCGCTCCGGAATCGTTCCCACGAGGACTTGTGGATTACAGATTTATAGGCTATTCCAATCTAAGTAGTCACTTTCCTCTTCGTTAGACTACTCCGGACTATAGGTCCGGTCCGGACATTAGTGCCGGATGGGTTTCGGAAGAATCCGGAAACCGTTTCAGTGCCCCTTCCGGGATCCCTAGGTTTGGATGATGAGTGGCCAGATCCACCGTCCAGATGCTTACTGTATTCAGAAACACGCTCTCTTTCACTCTCTCTCTCTCTTTCTCTAATACTAACACTAACCTAACTCTTCAGGGACCGGAAGTGTCCTCCTCTTCCGTCGCCTCACAAATCCGGAAGGCCTTTCGGATTAGGTCACACAGGGACTGTCAAGAACTACAACGACATTCTAACCTTTAACCGAGTACTGAGCCTCCTGTCGACAGGGTGTTTTTTCCTGTCCTCTCTTAGGCTTGCGCCGGGGCTTTGACTCTGTTCTATGGGAAATTCCGGCAATCCGGAATTCGGGCACTTCTTGCAATACTTCCGTACACGAAAGTTGCTAGCAGACTCTCAGATACCCCTTTCACCTAAGGCTATATCCTATACGCAGGCTATACCGACATCCGAGCAGTACTACACTAACACTACTGCCGGAACCATCCGGTTGATCTCCTTCTCAAGTTAGTACATCCGGATACTCTCACAAAATCGACTCTTGCTACACAAGGTAAGTTCTCAGTTCCGGAAACGCCAGAATGGACCCACACCTCCCACAAACATAGACCGTATACAAGAAAGATAAGAGAATGGATACTCCCAACCTCTTAGAATTAAGCTTAGAAAAGGTACAATGCTGAAACTATGAGATGGCTGTGAATGACCAGAAAGGCCATTAAAACTCCTACTTGTATTAAGACTAACATCATCCTAAAAATCCTACAAAACATTCCTACTGGCCCGCTAGATTTCCGGAAAATCCTAGATCCTATAAATCCGGCTTTGACAGCCGGACTCCGATATTGCCGCTATACTACACTACTGCATATTATTCCTTGGAATCCGGATCCTTGAGAGGAACATAGTCCTTCAGAAAATCCAGCTTTACCTCCTTCCGACTACTCTCCGGAGAAAACAGATTCGGACCCTTTTGGCCCCATCTTTGGACTTCTACGATACTGGTGTCCCTGTCTACACTCCGGGTCCCGACTACCTGAATGTCCAGACTCCCCCGGGAATCCTTCTGGGTCTTCTTATGATGTGGAGAAGATTGTATCGTCCGACTGGTGTGAACTTCCGGAGAAGCACCCGTCAGGTCGATGGTCGGAGTCACCGAAAGTAGGTCTTCGCTTCCCTGAGGTACCACGGCTCCCTAGTCCACTCCTTCTGGTCTTCCGGCTGGTGGTGAAAGTTCTGGATTTACCGGTACCATTGGTGATACTTCTGTAACCATAGGTTCCGAGTTGTTGCCTTCCGGCACCACCAAAGTTTGCGCGGACGGGGGAGACTGAGGTACCGGATCAGATTCGATGGGAGTCAAAAACTCCATCATCTCCCTCATCTCGGTCCGGGATGCATCCATCTATTTCGCCTACTCTAACAAGCATTTGACGATAGGGACCTGGCTTGAGCTAGCGGCTGCATCGAGGTTGGCTTCAAACAGTCGGGCTTTGTTGATATAATCCGCCGGTACGTCCAAAGAGCTCCAGAGCCGAACTATTCCTTGACACAGGGCCGCTATCTGCCGGCGATGGTCCTCTTCTGTGAGCCGGGCCGTTTCTTGGGCTGTGCGGAGAGTGCTCTCCAAATCCACACATCTGGATTCTGAGTCCCAGACTTGGTCCCGCAACGTCCGGTTCTCGACGCGCAACGTTCCCAGCTCCGTCACCAACTTCTTCCGTTCTTCGATGAGGAGGCCGTTTTGTTGCTCCGCCGTTATCAAAGCATCCGTCCTCCGGAAGATGGCATTCCGGTCGGTTAGTGCCATCTTCCGGCACACCCGGTTGAGAGCTCCATCGTAGTTCTCGCAGATCTAGGTGAGGTCATCCGCTCGCCACACTAGGTGCTGAGCCATCTCCTAGATGTCTTCTAAAGGCGTCCCTCCCAGTCGCATGGTGGTTCGATCTCCCTCCTCTATTTCTATCCTCCTAGTTCGAGAGGGTTCGGCCTCGGCCTAAGTGGCCACAGTGTACGGTCGTACCGGCCCCACCAGTTGCATGGAAGGTTGGATGTCTTCCGGAGTTGGTCCGGTATCCGTCTTCTGCTCCTGAACTTCTTCCTGTGGCTTCGGTGCGGGAGGCTCCTCTGATGGATTCCCCGGTGGCATCCTATTCCGCCTTTTCCTCTTCTTTAGAGGAGAGGACGGTTGCTCGTCCTCCGTCTCCTCATTGTTCAGTCCATCTCGAGGCGAGGGCTCTTCTCCCCCGTACTGCTAGAGCTGGACTAGGTCTTAATACGCACTTTCCTCGTTTGCCTTGAGCAGAGAGTGATGAGCGTATAGATGGGACAGATACGTCGGAGGAGGACTCTGACTCTTATTTCCGGACCGGAGGGAACGTACCAAGTCCCCAACTAGCTCATGGATGACGGCTGCCCAATCCATCATCATTTTTCCCTAGAAGCTTGTCGTAGCACAGGAAAGCAAAAATCCTTCTCTAAGGCTCAATATTTCTTAAAAGAGGCCTTAAAGTGACTCGAGTATCGTTCCCACGAAGATTGAATTTTCTAGGTTCACAGTTATCGAAAAATGGTAGAGTGATGGTCACGAAACACACAAATACAAAACCCCAAGCAAAACAATAGACCGGAACTTCCCCTTGGCCTCCTTGTTTCCTTGGACAAATACGACCGGATCCCTCCGGTCCAACAATTACTAATACACTTTAGACCGGATCTTCCCGATCTAACAATACTGACCGGATTCAATCCGGTCTAACACCCACTTGTTTATCACACAGACTCTCTAATTGGTTAGTTTACTACCCCACAACTTTACACTACCCTGTAACTCTTCCAACACTTCTATTCACATACCTTTGGTAGTTACATGTATTTACGTTTTACAGACCGTAACTGGAATCCGCATTTCCACAGATTTAACCTTAACCTCTAGTATTCACATCTGGTCTAGATCTCTATTTGTAACCATGTGGATTTTAACCTCTCGATGAGGGATCTGCTTAATTGGGATTTAGGAAGGAAGCTTAACTCCTACCCTCCGATTTTAAAGTGTCAAAAGTTTCACTATGTGATCAAACTTTCAAAAATAAACTTTCAAATCCTACAAATGAGAAAACAGACCGTCCTCACAATTGGAAAGGAAACGCAGTTGTGTCCAGCAGGTCATGCAAGCCGGTCTAATTCCTCCTAACCAATGCTACAACGACAGCCTACTGAGTTAGTCTTAAATCCGGTCTAAACTAGTGGGGAAGAGAGGGGAAACGAGCGCTGCGGAGGCGTGTTAACCCTTACTCTTTCCGGAGAGTGGTCCTCAATCCGTATTCCCTTCCAAGTCCATTCCTAGTCCACACTAGAGATCCCTTCTACCTCCATCCACACGTACTAATTCAATACTGGACCAGATAAACTCAGCATCCGGGTACACCTTGTATCTACTTACACTCACTTTCCAGCCTGGACTTCCAAAACACGGACAAGTGTCAAGTACACACAACTATGATTTGTTTCAATCACGCCAAGAACGAACTCCCAGGTATTTATGAATATAAGAAGGTAAGATAAAGATACACACCGGGACCAAAGAAGTCCCGGATTTAAATACTAAACTACTCCCTCAAAATCCTAACCTAAAAGTAATGCTCCAGCCAATCAGGGCCCAACACGTTTCATTCCCTTACTATTTTCTAGCCCTGTTGACTTTCACTCAAACTTCCACTACTTCCGCTAAAAGTGGATCTCAGATCCTATAATTACGGACCCGGTCACTTTCCAACTGCTAGTGGCCGTGTCACTCAAAAAGTAAACTTCCTAATTATGTACAACTATCCCAAAACTTCAGATTTTCACTATCCTATCCTCAAAAATTTACCCTACGTAACTTTCTAAGTTTTTAACTTCTTCATGGCCGGCTTCTTTCCGGTTCCGGTCTTCTGTCCCTAGCGTACCTTACTCCGAGCGGCAAGCTTCTTCTTCTTGGATGCTGCAGCCTTGGTTTCCCGAGTCTCTGCCAGTGCTTGATCCGGGTCAGAATACGGCTCTAAGTCTTCCTCAGTACCGGATTCTTCATCCTCATCCTCCTCTTCTTCTTCTTCCTCTTCCTCGTCATCGTCCTCTAGAATCGTCCTCTTCTTTATAATTGGAGGCTTCTTCTTCTACGTGGTTGGTGTGGGCGAAACATTGGCCCTAGCACTTTGAGGAGTGGTTTCCTCAATCGTTCTGCCCTTCCCGGATCCTTGCCCCTGTGATCCGGTCTTCCTTTCCTCCATTGACCCAATTTCGCTTCCCAAAGCTAAGTTGAGTAGGGTGGAAGGAAATACCTTCTGTGTCTTTGCAGGATGAGTCGGAGAGACTGGAGATAACTCACTTAGGTCAATAAACTTGGTGCTCAGCCCTGGTTTGGGCATGCTCTTCTTCTCGGATGGTTCCGGTCTAGATCTCGTCTTCTCTTCAGCTGCGGCCTTTACCTCTTCCGGTAGTTCCCTCGCCTTGCTTGTTGTCTCCACTTCTCCGGTCTTCTCTTCCTTAGCAGCTTCTACTGCTCGCGCTGCATTAAGAGCAACGTCCGTTACCTCCCCCTGTAGGGAAGTCATTTCTCCTTTAGGCTCTGACCAGATGGAAGAGCTTGGCACGTCCTCCATCTTGTCCTTCGCCTTTACTTCTTTTTCAGTGACCGGAAGGGGTGCTGGTGCAAGTTCCGGTTCTGTTTCTGGTCCTTGCTCCCGCTCTCTTCATCCTTCTACCTCCTTCATCACCTCGCATAGTGGCTCCACTATTGCCTCCATCTTGCAGTGGTAGGACACTAACGCCATCATCAGATTGGCTGGAATTTGCTTTCCGGTCTCCATCACCTTCTCGTCAAACAACATTGCTTTGTTGATAACTTCGCCTGGATTGCCGATGAAATCCCGGATCGCTTGAAGGTTCTTTGCAGCTGTCTTGGAGAATTTCCTCTGCTGGTCCATTTCTTCTCTCTTCTCCTCCAACTCCCTCGTTAGTTGGTCCACCATACTTGCGGCTTCGCTCAGCTCTTTCTTCACCGCTTCCTTCATCTTCCGGTCCAGTTGGGCAACGAGCTACTGCGGCTGACTGATCTTCAGCAGCTGACATAGTTCTTGAATGGTCTCCTGGCTCTTCCTGTATTGGACCCGGAACTCACTGAGTTCCCTCACAATTCGACCTAGGGGATCCTGGTTCCAGACTGAATCGACTCCCTTACTACCCTCTCCTATTTCTGAGTCTTTCTCTTTCCGGTCCTGCCTCCTCCATTGAGACTTAGCTTCCTCGACCGGTATAGTGTCTGCCTCTGAATCTTCCTCTTCTTGCCCGGCTTCCTCATCCGGGTCTTCTATATCGAATTCTGACATGGCTTTGGCCGTATCATATGAATTTATCTCTTTATTTGTAAGCCAGCCATGTGCTTAATACAAGTGGTAGAGAAAAGGGGTTATAGGGGAAGGCTTAGACTTCCCTATACCTCCTACCAATTTCTTGATCTGATCTCTCATCACTACGCCCCAATCTACTTTCCAATCACCCGACAGTGCACCGAAAATAGTGTTCACCAGGGTGACCATAATCCTGTTTGGTCGCTCTAGACTAAGGATGGCTGCTAGGTACTTCATTAAACGTTTCTCCCTACCATTTATGCACTCTGCCACAGGGGAACCATCCTTCTTCGTTGGGAGATTCTGGAACTTACCCACGTAGAAGCGATCCGTCTGGGAAGCCGGTCCCTTGTTCGTCTTCTTAAAATCATACGTCTCCCTCCACAACGTTGGAGTCCAGTCTTCAGGCCGGCTTCTCGACGTCCCCTTCCACTTCCTTAGCGGCGCGCCGATTACCTCCCTTACAATCTCCTCGTCTTTTAAATTCCATGGCCGGGCTAGAAATCCCTCACACCCCATCTGCCGGAGGTCTTTTTCTAGCTCCGCTTTCTCTCTTGGATCCGCTGGTACCACCGGCTTCACCATGCGCAAGGATACAACTACCTCTTCTCTCACCATCGTGGGCTGTTCTCTCAAACCCTCTCAGTGACTGGAATCACTATTTGGAGTCTCACAATCACTCGCACTCTAGTTTTCCTATTCCGCTCAAGGACCCTCCTCAAAAGTCGTCTCACCAGTACACTCCTAACTCCACACTCATACGTGAACTTCTAAGTGAACTCTCCTGTGAAGACCCGTATGTCCTTAATTCGGTCCGTAAATTGAGCCCATAACTTCTTCTCTTTGGCTGACATATAAGTACACCTCAAATACTCCTCACCAATCTCTTCTCAAGATAGCTTCCCCGCAAAAGGAGGTCTGAGCCACCTATCCGTCCTATTTCTAGGGCTACACTCACCCGGGCCATTACAGGTGACCGTTTTCCTCAAAATAGACCCGCTCTCAAGTATGGTCTAGAACTAGGTAGGCACCCGTTACACCCGGATTGCCTGTCTTCCGTTTCCGGTCTTCGGTCTTCTATTTTATTCCGGTTTCCAGTTTCTAATGAAAATCACTCTGACCTACTCCTGACCTATCTATGCCGTTTCCGGACTTTCAGTTTCCGGTTTCCGGTTACTTTTGTTAACACTATTATCTATTCTAAAGTAACCCTATTCTAGTATCCGGTTCCTAACTACTTACGGTCTACTTTTCTAAAAAAAAACAAAAAACAAATAGGGAGTAAAAAGCTCTATTCTCCTTATTTCCCTTCTAAATTTAAAGATTGGATTTCCGTGCTCCCACAAGGCTCTCCAAGATGGCGGAGGCCACCTTTGCTACTACTCGCTGTGGCTTAGTGGGATGGAGGATAGGGTTAAGAAACGCTATCACATCCCGGTACTCCGGATTCACCAGGTCGGAAACCTGGTGACCTTCCTTCGGGTTGGCGGACGCCCGGAATTCGCCCTCCATCACCTCCTGATTTTTCTCCATAACTTTCTTTGGCGCCTCCCGGAACTTGTAAACTGCCCTCCAGGTGTTCACCGTCCACAAGTCTGGCTTCGCTCGGATGGTGGTATCCAAGATGCCAATTTTCGGTCGAAGGATGTCAAACACTAGACTCTCCTCACGGATTCCCCACGGCACCTCCAAGAGTCCGTCACACCCCATGTTGGGGAGGTTCTCCCACAGGCGCCCCAACCGATCCTCTTCTATTGGAATCTCCGAAACTACCTTCATCACCGGAATAGTCCTTGGCCGGGGCACCAGTGGCGGCATCTCATCCTCCGAGTCCTCAAGCAGAACCTTCAACTTCTGCCGACTTGCCGTAGAAGTCATCGTGCTCACAAGCAGCCCTCACACAGTCTCTCCCTAACTCTCTACTCACAAACTTTCACTCCGATAACCCCTGCACGATCGCAACTCACACAGTCCCTCAATTTACCGGAATTCTAACAAAGCTAGGAAGACGAAATATACCGGCGGAAGAACAAACAGAGATACGCATGCCCACTGCCGGCTACAGTCCCCCTCTTATACTGGCCCGATGTACGGGACAGGTTTTGGCGGCAAAATCCTATCCCTAGTACGGATCCGGTTTCCGGTTTTTAGGGCCGGCGCCGTCATCCGATTTCCAGAACTTTCTAGGGTTCCGAAATTAGGATTTTAGCCCTAATGAAATTTTTCCGGATCCGAAAATCCGGTTTTCCGAAATTGCCCTAATTTCCTAGGAGAACTCAAAAACTTCCCTTTTGAAGGAGACAATTTTCGAATTTTTCCGTCATATGCTAGTATTATGGGTCTAGCATGTGGGATCACATTCCCACACGCCAACTCGAGCCAAGTGCCCATTGTCAAGTGTTTACTGGAGCATGCAAGATAGATGAACGCATCGTGAGCTAGGGTTGTCGTGAACTTGCGTCCGCGGCGAAATTGCGTCCAAAATCGGACGTCCTGACGTCCGCACGTCTGGACCCTACGGACGGTCCTCGATCGCCGTCCTACGGTCGGTCGGTCGGTCAGACGGGCGGACGGATTGGCGGACGGGCCGGTCAGACGGGCGGACAGGCGTTTTTATTGGCGGACGGGCGAGCGGACGGATTGGCGGACGAGCGGACGGGCGAACGGTTCAAGGGGTTTAGGGAGTGACCGACTGAGTGAGTGAGGGTTTGTAACTTTGCATTTTGCAATTTTGCATGGTTTTCATTTTGTTTTAGGGTTCTTCTTACATATTTGTGAGTTTTGGCGCTTCAGAAATTTTTACGTGCTACACACTTGAAATTGAGAACAAAAAATAACACAATGAAGATTTCTTCAATATCACTTGGGACAAAATCCCCCCAAAATGATAGTTTCATTAATTTTTTCAAGATAATTTGGCAACCTTGTACTACTAAGAAATGCTCCGAGAACTAATAAATTTTAGGTATTCATCTCTCTAAATCGTAAGCATTTGAGCACCAAGTTCTGTAAATGTTCTTGATTCAAACCCTTTCTAAATTTGAATGCCTAGGGGTGGTAATCACTATCTCCTTTCACCTCTGCCCCGCTACTGTACTCTCTTGATTGGAATCCATCATCTTCATCACTCATGGTGTTCTCTTCATCGTCTGATGAAAGTGTTTGATTTCCCCCTCTTTTCTCTTGTACTGTTGAAGATACACGAGCTTTCTTAGGCTTGCCCATCATTTGCCTGTTCTTTGCTTTCATCAAGGTTTTCCCTACACGTTCACGGAGGCGATCAACCACTTTTTTTTTTCTCAACAGAAGTTCTGGAATAGACGGATGCTTATCAAAGGGGGGTTTTCTTGCATTTACTTTCTTCGTTGGAGAGATAGCAAACGGCTCCATTACTCGTTTGTTCTTTGCTTTAGAGGGTTCTTCCATCATCATTGCCATCCCTGCCTTTCTCCCTTCTTCAGTGAATGCCTCTATAGCATTTGAAGATTCTAGTGTCGGGTCTGCTAGCCTTATCGAAGATGCTGGTAGGCGGTTTCTAGGCTTCTTTAACATTGAGGCCAACGTCTCATCTTCCTCGTCATCGGTGAATGAAGAAATCTGCAATCTTCGATTTTCGGTACGTTCTATTTCTTTCGAATTGATGGAAGCTCGTGTCGGACGTTGAGAACTTCCTAAACCCACTAAAGTAGTGCTTACACTATTAAATAGTGAGCGTGCACCTATTGGAGGAATGCTACGCGGTGGACGTACAAAACTTGTCATGTTTTCCTTTGTGCCTTGGCCATTGTGAAGCAAGTTCGGACTTCCACATTTTATCAAACGTGAACGTACATTGTCTTGTGTCCCACTCGCTTCATAGTTTAGGCTACTTGGTTCCCCGTTGCTTTTGCTTGCCAATCCTCCTAGAGACTCCACGCTTATCTTGTCCACATTCATTTGCTCGCGGTTGTCATAGCACAAGGAAGCACAAATCCTACCCTTAGGTGTTAAATTGATGTAAAACACCTTAGATGACTCGTGTATCGTTCCCACAGGATTTCAACGTTAGTTTCCTCAAGATATCCGGAACAAGATTTGGAAAACACCAAACCCAAGCAAAACCGGATCTAAATATTTGCAACATGAAACTCTCTCAATACCCTCTCCTCTCCATACTCCAATTCCCTTACATCCACTCCAAGTCTTCCACCAGTAATCGAACAAGGAGGATTGTCATAATTCTATGCTTCTCCCTATCCGGATCGACTTAGACGGATGCAGAACCGGAAAAAGGATTTCTATCCGGTTACAGTAACTCACCAAGAGGGTTTCGCTCTTTGATTTTAGGAAGGGAACGTAAACCCTACCCTTCAAACGTGTTTAGAGTGAAATGGAGATCCACTTAAAATAACAACAACAAACACCAGAATAGGAAATAGTTACTTCCTCACAACTAATCCGGATGTTGATCCAGACTAGCAGGTCACTCAGGAAACCCCTATTATCCTCCCAGTACTACAACGACAAACCTATCCGGACAGGACCCCAAGAGCGTGATCCAGCACCTGATAACTGAGAGATCCTAATTACCTTCATGTTCCTCTCTTCCGGATCCAGCAGGACCTCATCAGACGTCGACTAGCATTCGTTCTCCCTCCTGAAGAATTCACCCAACCTAAGAATGGCTATCCTACTCAAAAGACTCCCAAGGAACTTCAGCAACTAAAATACCCTCTCAGTACACAAAGTTTTCCTTAACCAAATCCTCAAAGCTCTCAAAATCAGATCCTGGACAAAATCTGGGGGCTACTTGTCTTCCTCCACACCTGTAAACCAGCTACCCGCACTAAACAATGGTTCTAGCATTGCACGGCATACCAATACAGAACTTAGCCTTTTCAGGCCAACACTTATGAAGTGGAAATCTGAAATCAATTCGCAAAGTGTTGAAAAACACAAATAAGAAAACACCCGGGGCTTCAAACTAACTTCAGCCCCCTAAATACACACTCCAGGGAACCCCAAAGGTCCCAAGGAATAAAACTAAAGGACAGGAGAATGACAGGTGTCATTCCTTATCCTTCTAAGTTGACTTTCTTACCAACTCCATCCGATCCGCAAAATGTGGATCTCAGATCCTAAAAATCCGGAAAGTGCAACCCAAGTGCATGCACCTGAAAAGCACCTCCCAAGCTACTTCCTACCTACCAAAAACTTGGGTTTTTGGCTGACCATGCTAGGGTCGCTTCCCAGAAACTTCCTAACTACTTTCCTATCTATTTCCTAGGCTTCTTTGGAGAAGGTTCCTCTAACTTTGTTGCCCCCTTCCTAGCTGGCTGTTTCCTACTGGCTGACGGTTTCCCACTCAAGGGCGACTTCCCCTTAGACGGTGTTGAAGTTTTCCCTTTGAACTCTGTTGGTGAGATTTGCTCGGGATCCGATTCCTCTTCTGATCCGGTGTCCTCTTCCGAATCCTCTTCCTCTCTACGACAGGATCCGGAAAGTAAGATCACCCAATCCTCTCACACCTCTAAAGACAGACCTTGCTCTGAGAGCGCTCCCAAACCACAAAGACACAATGAGGTTTGAGGAACCAAACCCCTGCGTATCCTTTCCTAGCAGTCATAGCCGTTGGGAAAGTAGCCGTTTCCGCAATCATCGCGGAGGAATCTAGCTGTTAAACGGTCCTCCGTGATGTATGGGATTACCGTTGGATCCGGGATTTCCTCTTCCTGTCCCGATAATCTTCCGGTAGCGTGCGGATGCCTTTGCTTCCGGCCCCAGTATATTTTTCCGATCCCTGTTTGGTTCCTTGGATGCGGATCCGGTTCCGGATCTTTAGGAAAACATGAAACTTACAATATCTTTCTTAACCAAATTATCTATCTACTACTAATCCAATAGTGAGGTAGAGTTAATATTGGTCATATAATTAGTTTATCATTTTGTAAATAAATTTTTTTTACCAATGTCAACTCTTTACTTCTAAATTCTATATAACCAACCTCATCCTCTCATTTTGGTCTATGATAGCGGTCCTCAACGTTGTCATTCTTTTCTAATTGGGCCACTACTATGGATGGAGACCTATCGCTTCCAATCACTTCATCTATTTCGGAAGTTCCAGCATTGGATGCTATGGTTCCATTAGAAGCCAGGACTTGGACATTTGCGTCCTCTTCATTTAGATTGAGGACCTTGTCGCTACTTAGAAATCGGTTTCCATCTACAAACCTTGCTATGGAAGGTACGCCTTCGTCGTTTCCACAATCATTATCGTCCATTGGAAAGTCGTACTCGTCTCGGTCATTGTTGCCCATGTCATCATCATCCATATTTACTCTTCCAAACGGTTCACCTCCAAAATTGTATGTGTTGCCATCAAAATCTTCTTCTTCATTGAATATTGGGTCGTCCCAATTTGCTTCTTGTCCATGTGCTTCATTTCCGTCCACACGAACACCTTCTTCTTCATCTTTGCTGCTCTCGTCATCTTCGTTTGGCCCCTCCGATTCTTCTGAATCTACATTTTCAAGGTACCACTTCTTCTCATTCCTCTTCTTGGATGCGGCCAACACTCTTGAATTAGTGTATACATACACCAAATCTGCAGCTCTCTTTGTTCTCAACTTGTTCTGAGATTTGTTGTGAACAAAAGAATAGCTACTTCAATTCCATTCACATAAAGATGAAGATACCGGTTGGCCCAATATTCTCTTTGCAATTGGAGCAATGAGCTTCCCACATGCGCCTTCAAAATCCCACCAAGCGTGTGCCGATAATTTTTGTTCACTTGGATCCAACATGTTGTGGAAGGGAGGCTCCCTATGTCGAAACGCCATGAATTCCTTAACGACGTCTGCATAGTCCGTAGGTTTACATATTCGCATGAGAACACGCTTGCATGCCTCGGTGGCCTCTGAATCGTTGGCTAGTTCTTTATCGTGCAAAAGATAGGGATTCAAAAGAGCTCCTGCATATTGGAGATTGGTCTCTACCATTTCCCATCTAGCGTTGAACGCCTCCTTCAATGGTTTGGCAAGTTCGAGGCTCAATAGAAAAGGCGGATTTTCTAACCCCCCCACATGCGACCGTATCTTCCTCATAATATGCAAAACTTTCCCTGAACATGGCGTCTTTGCATCTAAATCACGAAGGCCATACACAACAGCGCCCATCAATTGCACAAAATTTGTGCAACGCCTCCAGAAATGCTCACTGTTTATTATCTTCTTTGTATACCGAGACTTTGTACGGTTCTTCTTTTTTTTGTCGTCCAACGTCCTCACATATTGTTCCCAATGCGGATTTGTCACACTTTGTTGAAGTGCTCCCTTCACTTTCAACAAGCGTTCAAGCGCAATGAAATTTGAAGCAAATCTTGTTTCGCCTGGCATTAATAAGCTGTGCTCTTTTTCGTATGAACGAAATATTGCAAGCGGCATGTGCCGCTTTCTAAAAAACATAAGAATGATACGAGCTTTGGCCACGACATCCGCCACCCATGCTTCCTTCCCCCAATCTTTTAGCAACAAATTCAAGGCGTGCACCACACAACCTTAAAAAGAAATGTGAGGATATTTGTCTTTTATGATTCTACATGCTCGAGGGTTTACAGGAGCATTGTTCGTTATTATTTGCACCACATTATGCGGAACCACCTCCTGTATGAATTTGTCCAAAATAGAGGCCAAGTACTCTGTGTTTTTTACGAACCCACTTGTGTCCACCAATCCCCTGTAGAAGATACAAGCATGCAATTCACCAATGGCTGATTTGTAACCGAACTCCATCCATCAATAGACAAGGTTGCTCCAAACTTTCTGATACTATCCTCGGCCCTCTTCTGCAACTTTAGCTTGACATCTTCTTTCGCTTCTTCTAGTAATTTGGTTCGTAAAGCGTCGTACGATGGTGGCTGTATGGCTTACCAAAATCAGCTGTTTTCTTCACTACTTCTTTGAAGGCCTCACTTCGAGCTACCGCAAATGGTATGTTGGTTGAATAGAAGAAATTGGCCGACAACGCATTCAAATTGCGTCTATCAACTTGTTCAAACCCATCTACTAGCCGATTTTGTCTTCGGGGTCGATTGATGGAAGAGGGTGGAGTTGGACATTGTTTACTTGATGTTTCCACACTTTGATGTACCCTTGAAGACGCACAATGAATTTCAGACGGCATTGCACACGAGTCCTCTTGTGTTGAACGTGAAAAATCCCTTCCATTTGAGGCATTGCTTGCAACCCTCCCTATGTTTTCACCATCTACATTGTCAAGGGCCGATCTTCGTGGAAATAACCCATTACAACCGGCAAAAAGAGTTCGAATTGACGAAGTCAATTTTGGACATATGCTTACCCCCCTGTCGCGAACACCGTCTTTGCCTTCATATCCAAGGTGGCTCAACATGCGACACTTCCGATTTGCAAACACCAAGTCACATGCCTTGCACTACACTTTACCGCTTGATGGAACAACATACCAACCGGAAAAATCCTTACTCATTGTAGAAAGCTCCGTTCAAGTTCAAGTCCAAGTTCAAGTTCCAATCTTGTCTTCAATTCCAAATGTTTAGGTTCAAATCACCATGTCACATGTATCAAATATAGTCTGTAAGCAAAGCCTTGGAAACCAAAGCCCCCCTATCCACTGAACTATGCATTACCAAGCAAGGGACACAAACATTGCAGCTCCTAGCCCTTGGAAATCTTAGCGTTCAGTTTTTGAGAAGTGCTTGTAAATGCCTTCTTCCTTGCTCTTATACTCCTAACTTGTTGAATGTTCTATGCCTTAGAAGTAACCGTTGAATATTAGTGCCAACGGTCATAAAACCCGGCGGACGGGGTGGGCGGACGGGGCGGACGGATGGTCGGTCGAGGCGGACAGGGCGGACGGATGGATGGACGGGCGGGGCGGACGGGGCGGGCGGGCGGACAGGGCGGTTTTAGCCTTTTAGGGTGGCCAATTTTACTTAGTTACTTCTTTACTTCGGACTTTTGGGCTCTTGGTTCAGTTGGTTGCATTCCATTCTAGGGATAACTAGATTACCAAAGTAGTAGAAAACAAGTGTAAAGTGCTACAACAAAATACTCAATCAAAGACACAATTCACTAAAAATTGGGCATAACATGTACAGTAGGGTCCCAATCAAATTGGCGTTTTCGAAATCGCAGTGAAGAAAATTTCACTGCAGCCAACTTTGAGAGGCTCCCGAGAGCTGAAAAATTGGTATTTTACCACGAAATTTTTACCACAGCTTGATCTTTATGTTAATAACACATGGTCCAAATTTCAAGGCCAAAAGATTCACCATTTAAAATTTATTCAAAATCTACCAACATGGGTAGTTGTGGAATTTTTTTCACTTTTGCCAACTTTCACAGCCTCCCAAGGATTGGAATTTTTTTTTTTTGCCATGAAATTTTGGGAACAAAAACTAATATATGATTTCAACATATGGTCCAAATTTCAGGTCCAAAAGATTAATACAAAAAAAGATATTCACAATCTACCAACATGTATTGTTTTGAGAAACACTTGTGGAAACCATTTCACTACTACCAACTTTGGCACCCCTCCAAGGGCTAAGAAATTGTCTATTTACCGTGAATTTTTTGTCACACAACCCTTTCTATGTTAATAACATGTATGCCAAATTTCAAGGACAAAAAAATATTACAAAAAACGATATTTAAAATCTACCAACATGGGCAGCTTTGAGAAACCATTTTTCTATTTCCATCTTTGACACCCTTCCAAGGGCTGATATTTTTTTTTATTTTTCATGAAATTTTTTCTATACAATAATTTCTATGTTAATAACATGTGTGACAAATTTTAAGGTAAAAAAGTTTATAATAAAAAAGATATACACAATCTACCAACATGTGTAGTTGTAGGAAACATTGGGAGAAGCCATATCACTACTACCAACTTTGACACCCTCCCAAGGGCTGAGAAATTGTCTATTTACCATGAAATTTTTGGCACAAGATATGTTTTATATTAATAACAAGTGTGCCAAAATTCAAGGTCAAAAAATTTATACAAAAAAAGCACACACAATCTACCAATGTGTATGTCCTCCATTTGCCTCAATCACTGCTTGTAACCTAGAAGGCATAGAATGACATAATTGGAGGAGCTTTGTATCACTAATTAACCTCCACTCTCTTTCAATAATTGTCTTCATGTCATCTAAGTTTCTAGGCCTATTTGGGTCATGTTGCACTGCATCTTTCAGAATCTTCCAAAGGTTCTCAATTGGATTGAGATCGGGAGAGTTTGCAAGCCAATCAAGCTTCTCCAAAAGGTGTGATTGTCTCCATTCTCCACATAGTTTGCTACGATGGACAGGTGCGCCATCTTCCATGAGCAATCCTTGTAGCACTCTACCTATAAAATGAAGCAACTCGCCATTGTAAACCACTTCAACAAAATCCTTAGCAGAGCGTCGATCCTTAGGCATAAAAACAAGTTGTGAAACTTGTCCTCCAGCAAATGCACCCCAAATCATCAAAGAAGTTCTCCCACTCTTAAAAGTTGGAACTATACAATCTGATGCATAGCGGTCATATGCAGTTCTTCAAACATGAATTTGTCTAGAATTTTTTCCAACTTCAAAAGTAGACTCATCTGTCCAAACAACTCGCTCCCATTCTTCTACACTCCACCTACAATACTTCTGAGCAAAAGCCAATCGTTGAGACATGTGACGAGGTGTCAAAAAAGGTTTTTTGACTGCAATTTGACTATAAATGCCACTCCTATGTAAAGCCTTTCGAATAGTATTTCTAGACACTTGAGTAGGACACATATTAGTAATCTCTGAGAGCGTTAAGCGACGATTAGCTTGTGAGACACGTTTAATAATACGAACATCTCTATCACTAAGCTTCTTAGCATGATTTCCACCACAAGGTTTGCTTCTGTAGGTTCCATCTTCTCGAAATCTCTTCACCAACCTCTGAACTGTTCTAACAGGGATTCCAACAATAGCTGCAATATCAACTCCTGTCTTTCCTCCCTCACTCAAACCTATAATGCGAGCACGAATTTCAACTGAAATAGCCATCATCTACAATTTTCAAAATGGTAATTGGATCCAAAAAAATTACTAACTAACCTCATGTCTGGAGCACTCAAATCTTAATCAAACCTTAATTAGTAATCACCCACCATCCATGATCCAACTCTCATTCACTCAATCTCCATATTACCTCCCTTAGTCACCACATTACCTCACTCACCATGATTCAACCTTCATTCACTCACTCAATGACTATAATTCAACCCTCACATAGCCTCACTTACTCATCACATATATTCACTAAGTCACCATGATGCAACCCTTACATAGCCTCACTCATCAAACAATCATACTCAGTCATCACATAGCTCCAATTAACCACACAGCACATAGCCTCACCCATTCAGTCAACACATCCTTCATGCACTCATGTCCCCAAAATCTTCAATCCTCTAATTGGAAAAATAATCACCCATTACTTGCCTCAGCACACATCCTACCTCATGTAATGCTCAATTTTGAAAGCAAGCATTCATATTGAGAGGAAAAGCTTCTTCATGCACATATGGTGTTCAAATTTTAAACAAGTGCATTCTTTTAGATGTGACAAGTGCACACATCTAAATTTGGGTATCCTTGATTTTGTTGAGAAGCATTTATGTATGGAGATTTGGACATTTGGACAATTTTAGACCAAAAGCATGAGTGTCCATATTCTTACAATATTCTCAATATATTCTAAAACTGTTTCTCACAACTACACATATCGGTAGATTGTGTGTGCTTTTTTTGTATAAATTTTTTGACCTTGAATTTTGGCACACTTGTTATTAACATAAAACATATCTTGTGCCAAAAATTTCATGGTAAATAGACAATTTCTCAGCCCTTGGGAGGGTGTCAAAGTTGGTAGTAGTGATATGGCTTCTCCCAATGTTTCCTACAACTACACATGTTGGTAGATTGTGTATATCTTTTTTATTATAAACTTTTTTACCTTAAAATTTGTCACACATGTTATTAACATAGAAATTATTGTATAGAAAAAATTTCATGAAAAATAAAAAAAAATATCAGCCCTTGGAAGGGTGTCAAAGATGGAAATAGAAAAATGGTTTCTCAAAGCTGCCCATGTTGGTAGATTTTAAATATCGTTTTTTGTAATATTTTTTTGTCCTTGAAATTTGGCATACATGTTATTAACATAGAAAGGGTTGTGTGACAAAAAATTCACGGTAAATAGACAATTTCTTAGCCCTTGGAGGGGTGCCAAAGTTGGTAGTAGTGAAATGGTTTCCACAAGTGTTTCTCAAAACAATACATGTTGGTAGATTGTGAATATCTTTTTTTGTATTAATCTTTTGGACCTGAAATTTGAACCATATGTTGAAATCATATATTAGTTTTTGTTCCCAAAATTTCATGGCAAAAAAAAAAAATTCCAATCCTTGGGAGGCTGTGAAAGTTGGCAAAAGTGAAAAAAATTCCACAACTACCCATGTTGGTAGATTTTGAATAAATTTTAAATGGTGAATCTTTTGGCCTTGAAATTTGGACCATGTGTTATTAACATAAAGATCAAGCTGTGGTAAAAATTTCGTGGTAAAATACCAATTTTTCAGCTCTCGGGAGCCTCTCAAAGTTGGCTGCAGTGAAATTTTCTTCACTGCGATTTCGAAAACGCCAATTTGATTGGGACCCTACTGTACATTTCAATAAAACTTAGTCCAAGAAAAATAATGAATTTTATGATAAAAACATTATATATATATATAATATTATATATATATATATATATATATTATATATATATATGTATTCAGAAAAACAAATAATTACTTGCAACATGTTTTTCTTCACTACATATATATGCAATACAAAAAAGTCATGATGGACATGATTGGCCATGTACAATACTACTAGTCATAAAAAAAAATGAAGCCCACACTACATAATTATATCCTGAATGCCATTAAAATACGACTACATAGGAAATTAAACATTTCACAATTACTTCAACACACTATTATCTTCTTCGGCATCATGAGATGCCCCCTCTGTGAACCACTGTAATGGTTCACCTCTATGATGATGGAAAATATAAAAATTATGTATGAGATTTCAAGTTCAAAAGTGTTAGTTCATTAGATTAAACTATAACCATTAGTTAGAAGGCTTTTAATACATTAGATAGGAATCTATTTCAAAATTACAAACTAAAAATATTTAAAAGATAAGAAATACAAAAAGGGAATTGAAAACCAAGAAAAAAGAAGAAATATGAAATGTACAAAACAAGCCATCAAACATATAACTACTAGGAAGGCACTAACATAGGGATAGGAGTACTATTTTAGGTAAAAATAATAATTAAAAGGTATTTTTCAGTAAATTAAGGATGGATGAAGGTAATTAGGAGTGTGAATTAGTTGGAAAGTAGGTAAAGGTCGAATTAGGGTTAGGAGATTTTTTTTCCTCTCCTATCTCTCTCTCTCTTGTGTGTGTGTGAGATTTTGAAAAGAAGGATGTTAGGAAGTGATGGCAAGGAGTTAGGATAGGATTAGAGCCAATTTGTCGAGTAGGTTTCCACCTTGGGGGTGGAAAGTGAAGATTGAGGAGAAATGGGGGAGAGGAAGTACGCTGCCGCGGCTAGGGAAGAGCGCCAACTTTGCGGGCATCCAGCGGGAGTTCTACAACGAATTTGAGGCTGAAATTTGGAGGGATGAAGCGCGTAGAAGTTAGCTTTCCAACAAGATATGGCTTGTCCCCAACGAAGCTTGGACAAGATCACGGCAATTGATTTAGTGCGAGGAGGTCTGCTGCCGCGGCGAAAGGAGAGCACCAACTTTGCAGGCATCTAGCGGGAGTTCTACAGCAAGTATGAAGCTGAATTTTAGTGGGGAAGTGAAGGGTCAAGGTAGCTTTTCAGGGAGACTATTCTCAAGCCAATTGGACAAGTATAGAGATGGCAATGGCCGTTTTTGTGGCCGCTGGTCTGCTATGGGACTGAGGTGATGTTCACTCAATGTTTGTACTTGGTTGAAGTGCAATTTTGATTGCAAGTTTTATGGAATTGTTGATTGTTTTTGGATTATGTGGGTGGTGAGCTTTATGGACAAATTGGGGTGAATGTAGAAGCACTCACTTAAGATTTAAGAGACATGTAAAAGAAGAGAAGGTGGAAAGAAAGTGAGGTTGAAGGTTTTGGATGGGATTAATGTGTGTTGGAATTTCTCAATTAGGGCTCAAATCTAGCCCTTAGAGCTCTCAATTGCACTTTTGAGCTCAACTTTCACCTAGGAACATACCCTAATTCACAAGGTTGGTTAGGGAAAGAATTTAAGGAGGTTTTAAGGCAATTGGGTAGAAGAAGATGTGCTGAAATAAATTTGAGATGCCAATTTTACCCATTTTGAGCCCTAAGTGGAGGTTTTTAAGTGCCATTTTGACCTAGGAGGATGCTAAAACTTCGTAGGTGATGTTTTAGAATATTTAGAGAGTGTCATTGGACCTTTGAGGGAGTTGGTCAAGCTACCCTTTCCCACCTAACCTCATACACATGAAAATTGGATAAAAAAACTTGATAGAGTCCATTGCTTGGAGGCGTTAGTTAGAGGTCCCATACACTCCTCCCGGCCCAACCTTGTGGATGCATTTTGCCTCACGGTGAAATTCACTCACACCCTCCCTCGCCATAAGTCTTCTACTTGTTCGACGAGGCACTGGTTGCGGACTACTTCCATGGCTTCTCCCTCCGCGGCTAGCTTATACCTGCATGTCAATCCTCTCAAATTGTCATTTGGTTTCCGGAGAGTGGTCATCTTCCTCTTCAATCTTCCGTTTATTCTTCTTCTTCGGAGACAGCTCCACTTCGTGGGCCTTCAAAGCCCTCACAACACAATCTATGCCATCCATCAACTGTTTTATCATTTCATCCTCGCTTTTCATCGTCCAAGCTTGTTCGCCTCCCTCTCCTAGATATTTCCTCCACTTGGTTATAATGTCCTTCATGTTCATGTCAAATGCCCTTGCAATGTCTTCCATCTTATGCTCTGTAGATGATTTACCGTTTAGGTCCACCACAGAATGAACTCTTGTTGCTTCTTCCAACTTCGACAAAATGAGAGCCCGCCCTATCAAATCCGTATTGTATCCCTCAAATTGCTTTATGACCTTCGGATCATGCTCAACCTCCACCAAGAGGTCATTTGGACCCTCTCTCTTCCATTCCTTCTCGGAAATTCGAAAGAACTTTTGGTGCTGTGTGCTCCAATGTCCGCCCATGCTGCGACAGAACAACTCTCGAGCCTCGCTGTTCTTAATCTCAAAGGCACGCAACTCAACCTCCACGTCAGACGTCATCCAAAAGAATTTATCTTTGGTGGGAAATGGGCCATCGCATAGCTCATATATTTGTGATCAAGCATCCCACTTCATTGGTTTTTCCCAATGCAAATAGTTCTGAAATTTGTATGGCTCTTGGTCAAGTGGAAGGTTCCATCGATTGTATTCGTGCCCCGTAGGCATACGGTGCAAAATCCCTAGCATTTCATACAACCTTGGACTCAGAGGAATACGGCACTTGGGACAACGGCGTTGAAATTCCATCAATCTTTGAATGCAAAACACATGGAATGTATGGCGACACTGTCCCAATGCTATAGCTCCTTCGGGTCCAAAACAACCTTGGCAAAGAGAACAATGACCCTCCAAGATGGGAGTATTTGGAAAACTTCCCGGCACAAGTTCCTTCTCATGTTGCTGGAAGTGAGTTGACAACGTGCCATAAGGGACCCATTCTTCCTCTGCTTCCAAAGCCCAATCAATGTTCTCCGTATCATAGGTCTTTCCGTGGTTTAGCCGCTCATACATCCTATCCATGTTCCCCCAAACCGTAAGTTTTAAATCAGGGTCCTTTCTTTCCTCCTCCAACTTCTCCACAAAACGCTCATAAGAACTCTTGACATTCTCGTATGCTGTGTTCGATTGCAATGCATACCTCAAGAGCCCGTTCATGAGTCCGGATGATACAGAGAAATGATCTTGTAGTTGCCGCGCCCACACCATCCACCGTAAATCCGCATTTTCTATTGGAAGGATTTCACTTAGTACCCCTACTTCCATCATTCGTTTCATTGTTGATTCGGCCTCATTCTTTCCTCGAATTGCCAAGTCCAATTGATGCCTTAACTCTTCAACTTCCGGATTTTGTAACTGCATAGAAGCATCTTCAAATGAGGGGAAAACTATGGATTTAGGACTCGGAATGCGTTGTCGGAGTTCTACGGTCCCATCCTCAGCTTTGCCCTCGTCAAGAGGAAGAGATAGTTGATCGCTCTCTTATGTTGGTTCACTTACCTCTAATAGCCCTGTTCCGCCAGGCGATTGTTGACTTGCCTTCTCGTTCTGTAATGTCCACAATGTTTTGCGATGCTCTTCTAACATCTCTTTGCATGTCTTCAACTCCAACACCAATTTCTCATTCATAGCCTTGAGATTCTCATTCGTGGCCTTCAAATTCTCATTCGTTCGCTTCAAAGTCTTATTATCTTTCTTGACACTCTCATAGTCATCATCCAAAGGCTTCGAGTTTGGGGTCTGCCTCCAATACAACGTGTTGTATTTGCTCTCCAATATCTCATACTTTGCCTTGAGGTCATCATGATCTTCTTTGGAGTAACGCACCTCCTTCAACTCCAAATTTTGTTGTTCCAAAATTTTTTTATGCTTAAGGTCTTCCAACTTCTCATCTTGTAGTTTGTCCGCAAACTCAACAAACTTTCTGAAAGCCAAAGCACCATGAAGAACGGATGGTGTCATTTTCGTAAATGTATCAGTTATTTGCGCAAGAGCAGGCATCAATACAGTCACAACTCTAGCTGTACATGATAGAGAATACGCCGTTCTAAATATCTTGCCAAATCTTGCTATTGAATTGCCTGAAGTGGAGCTGCGTCCTTCATTTGTAGTGCCACCTTCATTAGGATTTCCTCCTACATTTGCAGGGCCACCTTCGTTTATAGTGCTCCCTTCATTTCCGCCATTTGTTGCTTCTCGGTGAATTTCAAATTGATTCCATCGGAGGGAACACTGCAACAAGTTCTCCATCTCTTCTAGTGGAGACATCTTCTGTAGAGTCTTGAGATCCTCTGGACCCAACAAAGCTAGCAACGGATGATCTTGGATAATCGGGGTCTCTTCGTCGTTGTTCACAGTAGCCTCGTTTTGAGAGTCCATCCTTACATCTGTCGGTTGAGTTGGATGCTCTTCATTTTGGTTTGGTGAAGTCCGAATTGCATTTTCAGGTCTGGACAGTAGGCTTGGTCTTCTCCTTGATTTAGGAGACGGAGGGACATAGAACATGATGTCTTGTGCAGTGTCTGCTAAAAACCGGTCAATACAAGCGTGAGCCTCCTTTACGTCTTGAATGTCTTCTCTATCTTCAATGTCTTTTATAGGATCCTCTTCTTGGTGCTTCTGTGACATCGATGTAGATCCATGTTCTGTTGGCCGAGGGAGCTTCATTGCAACATTGTTTTCTGGCACCCCTTCTAACGCGTTTTGTGTAGGGTTCAAATCCGTCGGTGGAGTCAAAAAGACCTCTCCCTCCACACCGTCCACAAGACAAGTGCTTCCTTTTGTGGGGTCCCCCATACAAGCCGGTTCTACCGCCATTTTCTTTCCATTCAGCACTTCCGTACGACGCACTTGGATTTCAAGAGGGATCTGAATTGATTCCACAGCGTCCTTTAATGCTTTCTTTTTTTCACTTGCTTCAGGAAGTTGCGCATTTGGAACGAACATATCAGGGATATGTTTCTGATGTCTGCCAATCGCAAGTGGCAATGTCGCTATTGTAGGATACGTACTCCAATCCACCTGACGGCCCAGTATAAGTTCAGCGTAAACCATGCCTGCCAAGCTGTAGTTAATTTTGCCCTTGCTCATAGCCTTCTCCGGAAATAAGGCCTTCCACACTTCCATCGAACGGTGCACAAAATGTTCATTTAGGCAATTCAATGGTTTAAAACAATATTCACGAGTGTGAAGAGGGTGACACTCTCGAGGACACAACTTCCCAATGTGATACATTTTCACGTATTTGTGGCACAATTTAGAGGTCCAATACTCCACATCCTCTTTCTCCCAACCCGTCTCAGCCTTGATGTTGACATCATCCAAAATGTCAAACCGTAGCTCATGACCAACGCCCTTCGGTTTTGACTTCTTCTTGCCTTCAGCTGCAACACTACGAGCCCCCGCCATGACTGCTTGAGTGTCAAGTACTCACTTGCAATTTTAGAATGGAAATTTGCAATATATAATCCCCGTTCTCTCAAAATATATAATGTGCTTCAATGTCTCCAAACGTATGTAAGTAACCAAGGACCAAAATCCAATGTAGTATGATCAAAATATGACCCCCACTCTTCACCATATAGGAGCAACTAGCGCATGAAGCAATAGTAGCACATCCGACATGGCAATGATTCCCAAATGGAAGAGTGAAAGTGAGGAAATCTAAGTTGGCCGTCCGCCAATATACCCGTCCGCTCTCAGACCTAAAAGAGGCCCGGGACCGAACCTGTCCCGGACCACGCGGACGTGGCCCGAGCCGGCGGACGGGCGGATGAACCTACCCCGTCCGCCGCCGAAGCGGACAGGCGGACGGCAGACAACCCGACTGCGTCTGACCACCCCGTCCGTCGCCTAGTATTTCAAGGCGTCCAAATTTTTTCCAATTTGGCATGAGACCTAGGATTCTTCTCGTCCACCTTTACTTACTGTCAGATTTTTTGGGTCAATTAAAGTTTCAACATCCTATGCTTTTGTCATTAACCCAGAAAATCAAAAATAGACAAGTTATAATCAGATTTTAAATAATCATTTAGAGTTCTTTGAAGTTTACAGTGAGACCCTAAACCCTAAACCCTAAAACCCTAAAACCCTCAACTCTTAGTCTCCTACATTTTAGATTACGCCATTGTTTTGAGCAAATTGTAAATTTATAATATTCATTTGAAATTGTATGCATACAAATTTTAACTAGACATAAAGGATATTATTATTTTTATTTATTTTTTCATCATGTAGAATATTTCAAAGGGAAAGAAAAAAACAAGAACATGATCAATATTAGTGATGAAGTGAAACGTTATAATTTACAATTGACCGAATTGAGATGGTGCTACAATCACAACAATTACTTGAAGGGGTTTGGTTTTGGTTTTGGTTTTGAACCTCATGGACAATTTCCATTGACTTCAAGGTGTTTTGTACATATGGACTTATGGAGAAGCCAAAAATGTATATAACTTATGCATGTCACACACTTCAACGCCATGTTTGTACTGTATTTTGTAATGCCCTTTTTTGATTAGGATTGTTTTAAAAGTAAGGGTATACAAAGAGTGTAAGACTTCACAACATTTCTAGAATTAGTAGAACTGTAAAACCCTGTCGTAATGAGAAAAGCATTATAATCTTCTAATCCATAAAAGATATGTTTTTGGGTGTGTTTTTTTGTTTTTTGTTTTGTTTTGTTATTTTTTTTTCTTAGAGAATTTGAAACGTGAAGCAATAAAACATTTTTAGTTTCTATTTGTATAAGTTCTTCTTTTATCTAAAGCTGGGTTTATATTGTGCCTAAGGCCGGATGGAAGGCCGGCCGAATTTGCCTTCGATCCGTTCTTCAATCCGGCCCCAGTTTTTTCCATCTGGCCTCACTTAATCTAAACCCCTTGGGCCGGATTCTAGGGCCAAATTTTCAATTCATGTGCTCTTCAATTTTCTCAAGGCTCAATTAAAAAAATATATAAAAATATGCATGTTTATCTTTTATTTCTTTTTTAATTAAAAACAAAGATTTTTTTTTTCATTTTTCATTTTGTTTCTATATATTTTATTTCTAAAATACAAAAAAAAGTTTATTTATTTATTACTTAAAAATAAAAAATAAATTTAATATTTTGGTTTTCCTCTTATATAGAATATGCATTTGTAATCAACATGTTTAATGCTAAAACATAGGTACTTTATTGTAGTCACTTAGATGATTTTCCTTTAAAATTAAATAAAGTAAATCCATAAGGGAGTTGCTCTAAAAACACCCGTGTCTAAGAGTGATCATGACGGAGAGGTACATTTTGCTTTAGTGAATGTACTAGCACATTTTAGGACATGGTCACTTTTAATGACCGTTGCCTTTTAACTTAAAAAAATTCATAACTAATTACAAAAAGATTTAAAAAATATGAAAGAAATCAAGTCACCAAAAAAATATGAGGATAAAGGACCTAACATGCATTTCAAAATCTACTCTACAATTTTTTAAATGAATCTTTAATGTGGTTTTTTCTCCAAGATTTAGTGTATTTGAAGCTCATTTCCAAAAGCCCTCAACACTATGAAAGTCAAGTTTGTGATGGACTCTTGTAGAAAATCTTGAATAAAAAAATCATAATCAATCATTTTGAAAATTGGATTTTTGATGCTAAAAGTAGATTTAAAATAGACTTTAAAATATATATATATAAACTACTAAGAATAGCAACTTGGTTAAGTATTATTAGACTTCAAAGTATAGTTCACATCAAAATTTTGTGCCTTGGATATTTAAAAATTTAGAAAGATTTGGAAAAATGCCAAATAAAAAAGAAATTGAATCTCTATTCTCATAGATAATTTTCTTTCTTATTTAGTATTTAGGAAGCTTTAATTCATTTAATTAGGATTTGTTATGAGATTTCAATTTGTTTTCATCAATTTTTTTTGAGATTTCAACTTATGTCTTGTTATAAATTCTGAAAATTTCACTACATGCCATATTTATTTTATTTTTTAATTAATTTTTAACGAATCTGACTCGAGCATAGGGTATTCCAAGTGATGAACTTCAATGTGTAGAAAAATGGCCCGTCCGCCGTCCGCTCGTCCGCTCGCCCGTCCGCCCGTCCGCCACGCGGTCGAAGTGTCCGTCCGCGGGCTCCATCCGATGCAGTCGTTCGCAGTTCGTCGAGGCCATGCGATTGGACGCGTCGGGGCATATTGCCTGTTCGATCTGGTGGTCGGCCCATCCGCTCGTCGGATTCGGGCAGTGATGTCAGCATCGGCAGACGGTATAAAGAGGGGTGCAGACGGCCCAAATGGCATAGTTGTTTCCCTTGCGGAGTGGGCAGATCCAGCGCCAATTGGTATCTGTGAGCCCCTTCCGACTTGGAGCGTGAACAACTGTGAATGAATTAACTTAATTTTTTATAATCTCTTCATCACCTTCTCAATTATAGAAATTGTAAACTTCTCATTCAAACATTGCATTCGGTGCGGAAAAGAAGGATTACCATGGCTCCAAAAGGATTTCCTAATCCGCTCAAGAAGAGTACAAAGGGGAAATCACAAGACATGGATTGGGACGCCTACTTCAACCACTTTTATGTGGCTGAAGAGGGATGGCAATACGAGCCCAAAGCAATATGGACTTGCACAACGTGCCGAGATTATGTGAAAATGTCACACATTGCGAAACTCTGGCCAGCAGATAACACGGCTGTGTTAGAGAGACAAGTGAGACAGTGGGAAGGTCCCATGAACACTTGCAAGAGTGAACATTTCAAGCAGAGATACGAGGAGATTTGGGCATCTTGCGGTCTAGGTGCTTCCAAACCAAATATCATGAATTATTCCACCATGGCAATGATTTGGACGGAGATTGTACTCCAGAAAGACGTGGATTGGCGTACGGTGCCTGCAAAGGACAAGAAGACCAAATTGAGCTGTGACAAAGCGGTGATAGACACCAATTGGGTTGGCCCAAGTGATTGCATGCCGGAGTGGTCTAATCGGGGTCAATTTGGATTTCCTTCGGAACCATTGCTAGATGCAGAGGACAGTGATGATGATGACGAAGAAGACTTACCACCTCCACCTCCACTTCCACAAAGGCACGAACGTCGAGAAGAACGCGAAGACTTGGACTTCCAAAATCAATTGCGAGAAGCAACAAGAAATAGTATTTTGGATCAAGGTCGCCCGCGTCAACAACGGTCACCACCTCGTCATGATCGTGATGTGCGTTGCCCGCAATATGGAGGAGGAAGTTCACATTTTAGCCCTGACCCCCACGCTGACTTCCAAAACATACGAGGAAGCCATGGAAGCACAAGGTTCATGGACTACGGTGGATCTCAATATGGTGGGTCGCAATTCTATCCGGGGACGGGAGGGCCGGACTCATATGGGCCTCGCGGAAGCTCATACTACACCGGCTCAAGCGAACGAGGGACAAGAGGATCCGAGGCAAATGCATCACCTCCTCCACCTCCACCATTTGGAGGTCCATACTTCTCCGATTACGGACAAGGAGGAGGGTCTGGTGGATATGGGCGATCTGGTGGCTTTGGTCCCACACCCCAAGGTTGAAATGACGATAGTAGTTTGGATTCAGAATAGAGTATAATGTAGTTTAACTATTTAAGGGTAGAGTAGAAGATGTCTTTTGACTTATTCGGAGGTTATGGATTTACTATTATTGTTTAAATGTATTTTGTGACCACTTTTGTGACCATCAGTGGTCAATGATGTCACTATTTAAAACTTTGAACATGCACATCTATTGAACATGTTTAGTTGTAGTACCAAAAATCTCATCTTGGAAATGCTTGACAGTGTTTTTTCTTTTTGAGATTTAGTGCAAGGGTACCGAATGCAATGTTGACTTTTTGTATTCTTTACCTGGTCTTGGAAGTTAGAAATGAGATTGAAATACAATTAGTTCTGGAGAAAAAATTAGAATCCAAATTCATTTGGAAGAATTGTATAATAGTATTGTGGATTTTGATTAGCCCTAATGCAATTGGGCTTATACACATTAAGCCTTCCAATTTTTCATGTCACGAAGTTCATAGGTTTGACTTGCAAGAAATATTTGAACTCTTTTTTGCAATTTGAACACCCTCATAGGTAAACATTATAATTTTTAACTCCATAAGGGATATTGTTGTACTTTCTATTTTTCCATAATTTCTAGCATGTCTAGTTTGAATTTGTACGGTTAAAAACTTGAAATTCCAAGAAAATGATAAACGTAATGAAAATATTGACATTTCTTCAGAAGTAAAAATTTCAAGAAATTTAAGGAAGTTGAGAAGAAGCCTTGGGTCTATTTTTTTAATTATTAGGCATTGAAATGCCCAAATGCCCAATTCCTCCCAAACAAGAAGACCTACATGAAGCTTATTGAATGAAAAGGGGGAAAAATCACCCTAAAAATGAGACGGTAGAAATGAAGTAGACGACCTAAAAATCGCCCCCTCTGGACCGTCCGATCACGCAGACTGTCCGTCCACCCGATCGGACGGGCCAGAGGGGGCGGACAGCCACCCCGTCCGCCCGATCGGACGGCCTCTGTCCGACCATGCGGAACGGACGAGGCGTCCGCCAACCCTAAATCGTCCGATCGAATGGCCAGTTCGTCCGCCCAATCGAACGGACCCGACGGGGCGACCGATCGGCCGTCTGCTGTAGGACTGGAATGAGGCCGTCCGCCTCATATAAGAGAAGCAGACGGACCGTCCGCTCTCACTTTTGCCTTCCCCCTTGCATGCAAGAGAGAGCGGAGAGCTTGGTGGTTTGACCTCCATTGGCTCCTTTCTTTGGGTGGGTAAGAGTCTAATATTTGGGGTAACTCTTGCCAAAGTTTTTTTAAAACTTTGACGTTCATCATTCTACTGGTTTATCAACATGCCGAGGGCGAAGAAGGCTTCCAAGGAGCCGAAGAGAAAAGAAGAAGTGCCCTCTATTCAGTGGACAAGGGAGAATCCCTCGAAGAGTTGCAAAGCATTCTTAATCGAATTGATTGTGAAGTTTTATGAGACAGAGACTACAGTGTCTCTTGACACTAAATATGTGCGATATGAAGAGGATTGCATCGAGAAATTCTTCGTGGATATGAAGCAGAGGATGTTGGATGCCTTGCACGTATCGCAGTGGATTCATGAAACAGAGAAGAAGAATTTCCCCAAATTTCTTGACAGCATGGTGCATTATGGAATGCCTCAGTCATTTTGGATATATTGGAGGAAGAAACGCGGAAGTGATAAAGCCTTCGAGCATGTCAATATGAAAGCGGATTTGTTCACCAAAAGGTACCAACCATTTAGTAAGAGGCAGAATAGAGCAGGGTCAATTGGTTGGTGGATGAGCAAGCCTGGAATGGACCAAGCACAAAATACACGTCGCCTTCTAATAGCCCTTCCAGAAACGGCTACGGTGATTCCCATAAATAACAAAATCATGCGGGGTGGCTATGCTACAATTCGGAGAGTGCGAATAGAAGGATGTGCGGAGATTCATCCATCATGAGAGTTTACAACAAAGATGTCTCTCCAAGACTATGGCAGTGAGGATTCCGCATGCTGGAGTGATACGTTTTTTTGCAGTGCACTCCAAAAAGAATGAAGGATACTCATTCTGGTGGAACGGCGGTACATTGTATGAAATGATGCGTCGGGATTACTACTATCCAGACAACATAGCCCTTCGAGTGCTGTATGAGCCGCGTATAACAGAAGAAGAAATCATTGCTGCTAAAAATCTGAAGCGATTTAGAGCCAAACGCATGGAGCTTGCATGGGCATTACTGCACATCATGAATGCGGTGCACACCGCTGGACATCTCCACAACGACATTTCTCCGAACAACATCATGTTTCATTTTCCTGAAGATGAGTCTCGGGTTTACATTGGAGTTTGTGATTGGGGGATGACTACAGTGATGAGCGAGCCCATGAAGTTGTTGTATACATTCACATCAACAGCTGAAAAGGATGAAGCTATAAAGATGAGGTGGTGGGTGGATCCCACTATTACCTATGTACACGAAAGAGATGCGGATGTGCAAAGCATCCCTTCCCTTTCCATGCAATTCGAGCAATATGTTGTTGCTAAATTAGCTGAACGGATCAGTAGGCAGTGCATGTCAGAGGCGTATCACAAGTTGCAGCGTGAATCAAGTAGCTCACATGTCAAGTACTTCCATCCACAATTTGCACAGGTGTTTGATACTTACTTGAAGCGCGTTCAGAACAAAGAGAGTACTTTGGCGCAAGTCATCTTTCGTTTTAGTACTTCATTCAACTGGCCTATTCCGGATGAACACTTCCGTGGTTCATATTGAAGTTCAAGAATAGTTCATATAAGTATATAGGCTGGTAGTATACATAGATGCCAAGTAGTATGTATGCGAATTACATAGTTGCATAGCATATGTGCACCATTTTGATTTTTTAAGACCAATGAATGCCAATGTAGTTGGACTTTTATGTGCCTTTGTAATTGATGGGGATATTTTAATTGATAATGATTTTTAAAGTGTGTGAATTGTCCCTATCTTTTGTCATTGTTGGTTTGCAATTTTGCATAGAAAAGTCTAAAACCCTGAAATTACGGAAATTGTGATTTTTTAAGTTGGTATTTGCAAGATTGGGAAGTTTTTGTTTTAAATTGTATGGTCTTCCAATTGTTCAATTTGCCATGTATGGTTGAAGATATTCAATTGGACAATGTATTATGTATAATTGTAAATTGTCTTCTAGATTCTAGAAGCATGGTTTTTTGTTTGGTATCAATGGTATGTTGTTAATTTTTTGAATGCAACGGGTTTGTCGGCTTCATTAAGATGTTAAAAAAAAATAGTAATTACCCCCTAAATACTTGAGGCACCAAAATATTAAATATGGTATTTGCAAAACTTTGAAGTTCAGTAAAACCTAACTATTTTTCATCATTTTAGTAAGCTAATAATTTTGAGAAATTATTTTTGAAGTCTACTTTTGGCTCCAGAAGTCCGATCTTGCAATTAAAGGACAATGATTTTTCTAAAAGAGATATTATGCAAGGGTACCTTGTGCAATCTTGACTTTTCTTTTGTGTTAAGAGCTTTTGGAAATGAGCCTCAAATACAGTAGATTTTGGAGGAAAATTCACATTGGAAATTCATATTAAAAAATTATAGAGTAAATTTTGTAAAGCCGTAAATTGATTGGGGTAGGCAAGTTTGGTCCATTAACCTCATATTCTTTGGGTCCCCAACATTTTAGATTTGCCTTGCCAAAAAGGCTTCAACTTTTTTTTGCGATTTTAACAGCATCATAGTCAAATGTTATAATCTTTCACTCTACAAGTGATATTGTTGTGCTTTCTTTTCCTATGCAATCTCTAACAAGTCTAGTTTGAATTTGTATGGTTACAATTCCAAAAAAATTGATACATCTTACCAAAATGTGGGCTCTTTGTTCAATTTAGAACAAATTAGAGGAAGCTGAAATTTGAAAACAAGGCTTGGGCATGTAGGGGTTACAACATCCTATGGTTATTTGGATGTTTGAATTTGTTTGAACCATCAACCATTGTTTTTTTGGGCCAATTGAAGGCCCAAATGCCTAAAAAAAAAATGGACTACACCAAATCTATAGGTTAAATTTGAAGAAAAATTAGATGATAATGCCAAATTGCTCGAATTTGAAAGAAAAAAAATTGGATGAAATTGCACACATCAAATGTAACTCATCTAAATATGTGGATGAAAAGATAGTTCTATCCAAAATATAAATGAATACTAAAAAATTTAGTAACATTATTTTGTCATATATTGTCACTTTAGCAATTCTCCAAAAATTGGAAAAAAACCCATGGTTTCATCCCTACACCAAAGTTTACCCCATTTTTCGCCCGATGCCCCAATTGGACGACCCCACACCGACCCGCCTTCCCGTCTGCCCCGTTCGCCTTCCCATCTGCCTCCCCGTCCGCCCTCCCGTCCGCCTCCCCGTCCGCCCTCCCGTCCGCCTCCCTGTCCGCCCTCCCGTCCGCCTCCCTGTCCGCCCTCCCGTCTGGCTCCCCGTCCGTCCTCCCGTCTGCCTCCCGTCCGCCCTGTCCACCTCCCCGTCCGCCTTCCCATCCGCCCCGTTCGCCCCGTCCGAATCCCCGTCCGCCCATCTGCTGGACGGGGATGGTCGGAAGTCCTCTGTCGACGGACGTTCGGGAACCGGCGAACACGGACGTTGGACGTCCGGACGTCCATGTAACCCTGTCGTGAGCCGAGATGCGGGTCATAATGGAGTATTTGGCCCTCGCAGAGCCAAATCCGGTAAATCCTCCACCTTCCTCTTCCATACATGCCTTGACGGTTCCGGAAGGCAATATCCGGAATTCGTTGTTACAAAAGTATCGCCGGTAGTACCGCTTGTTTCGAAACTTTCACCACCACCGGAGAGACCAGAAGGAGTGGATTGGGGTGCTGTTGTACCTAAGGGCTCCTTCATGAGAATCTGATCATTGACCTTACGAGTACTCCTCCGGAGACTAAGGGGACTCGGTTTGTTTGGTCTTCTCCCTGCCATAAAAGTTCCCGGAAAGATTCCCGTGGAAGTCCGGAAGTTCCGATAGTCGGAACCCGGAGTGTAGACAAAGGAACCAATATCACGGGAGGTCCAAGTTGGGAAGCAAGAGGCCTTGATGTGTTTTCTCCGGGGAGTAGCCGAAAGCAAATAAATCTTGACTCGTTGAAGGACCTTACTCCTCCCACGGATAAGGATGCAGAGGAATAGTGGGCAGTACTGTATATACTTGTGATAGTACCGGAGTTCGGTCGCCGAGTTGAAAAAATAGGATCTAGTAGATTACCGGAAATCTAGCGGATCAGTAGGAATGTTTTGTAGGATTTTGAAGGTGAGGTTAATTTTAGTATAAGTTAGATTTTGGTGGACCTTTGTGGTCATTCATACTCGTCCCATTATTTTTAGTTTGTACCTTTTGAGCTTAATTCAAGCGTTTGGAGGCTTTCCATTCTCTTCCTTCTTGTATTTGGTGCATACTTGTGGGGGTGGGGTCCATTCGTGCCTTTTCCGGATGCTGAGAACTTACCTTGATTAGCGAGAGTCGATGTTGTGAGTGGTTTTCGGACGTCACTGGATTGATGGGCAGATCTGCCGGATTGTTTTGACGGTAGTGTTAATGTGCTGCCTACTTGGATGCCGGTATAGCCTGAGGGTAGAATACGGCTTTAGGTGTGAAGGTATCTGAGAGGCTGCTAGCAGCTTCCGCGGACGGGAGTTTGTAAGATGTGTCCGAATTTCGGATGCCGGAATTCCCCATAGACAAAGCCCCGGCATAACGCCCAAGAGAGTGCGAGGATATCCACCCAGTCGATGGGAGGCTCAGTGTCGGGTTGATGCTAGAATGTCGTTGTAGTCCTTGACCGTCCTTGCATGACCACTTTCGGTAAGTATTCTAGATTTGTGAGGTGACGGAACAGTAGGATACTTCCGGTCCCTGAAGTTAAGTTAGCATTAGTAGTAAAGGTTGAGAAAGAGAGAGAGTGTGTGTTTCCGGACACGGTAAACATCCGGACGGTGGATCTGGCTACTTGTCACCTAAACCTAGGGATCCTGGAAGAGGCAATTAAACGGTTTCCAGATTTATGCGGCCGGACCGGACCTCTGGTCCGGTTTAGTAAGTAGGAGAGAAAGTGAAAACTTAGATCGAGTTAGCCTATGAATCCGTGAGCCTCGAGTCCTCGTGGGAACGATTCCGGAGCGGTTTACTTTAAGTGGGCCTTTAGTGAGAATTAAGGGCTAACCAGAGGAATATTGGTCCGACTAATCACTAGAGAACCTAAAGGGAGGGTTACCAGGTTTCAAATTTGGTAAACCCAGAATATCGGGATGTGGTAGCGTTTCTTAACCCTATCCTCCACCCAACCAAACCAAGGCAAGTGGTGGCCAAGGTAGCTTCCACCATCCTAGGAAGCCTCCAAGGGAAGATGATAATGGACTGGACGTTCATCATCTTTAAGCTGGTAGGGGATCTCGTGTGTTCTCTCCGGCAGGGGAAGAAAGGTGGGAGCCCTCTTTTGACTTATGTCTCCCACTTATACTCCCACCATTCTTTACTCCAGGAAAATGAAGAGGAAGCCTATCTAGAGTTGATTTAGCTCCAGAAGTACGGAGGAGAAAAACCCTCTCACTGGGACGGGACGGATGACGAGAAAACGGAAGACGAGGATCAATCCACTCCTCTGAAGAAACGGACCTGGCGGAATGTGACTCCACCGGAGATGCCAACAGGGAATCCTTCCGTTCCAAAGCAAACTAAGGAAGACGTTCTGGATCGGACTGAAGTCGGTCCCTCTCGAACAGAAGCTGGTCCCTCCCAGACCAATCCTCTAGAAGTAGAGGAGGAAGAAAGGACCAAGATCCAACTGGGGGGGTCGCCTTACGAAGATATTACGGAGCTGGCCCAACACACCGTGTGGCGCGCTGACGACATCATGATGATTCTCTACAACTATGAGGAGACCTTCAAACAGGTGTGCCGATAGATGGCACAGATAGATCGGAACGCCATCTTCCAAAGGACGGACGCTCTGGTGACGGCCGAGACGCAGAACGACCTTCTGATCTAAGAACAGAAGAAGATGGTGACGAAGATGGGCACTCTACGAGTAGAGAACTAGACTTTGCTGGAATGGGCCCAAGGATCGGAGTTCACTTGCGCCTGGTTGGAGAACGAGTTGTGGACGGCCCAAGAGAACTTCAAAGTCATAGAGGAAGAGCACCGCCGGCAGACGGAGGCGCTAAGCAAAAGTGTTACCCACCTCCGGAACTCCTTAGAGATCCCGGCGCACTACATCAACAAGGCCCGGTTGTTTGAAGCCAACTTCAACGTAGCCGCATGCTCAAGCCGGGTGCTTATTGTAGTGATTAGTCGGACCAATATTCCTCTAGTTCGCCTTTAATTCTCACTAAAGGCCCACTTAGAGTAAACCGCTCCGAAATCGTTACTATGAGGACTTGAGGCTTATAGATTCATAGGCTAATTCGACCTAACCTTTCACTTTCTCTCCTACTTACTAATCCGGACTACAGGTCCAGTCCAGCCACTAGTGCCGGGTGGATTCCGGAAAAGTCTGAAAATTGTTTAGTTGCCCCTTCCAGGATTCCTGGGTTTAGGTGACGAGTGACCAGATCCCCCGTCCGGATGCTTACCGTGTCCGGAGACACACTCTTTCTCTCTCTCTCAACCTCTCAACCTCTAATACTGATGCTAAACTAACACTTCAGGGACCGGAAGTGTCCTACTATTCCGTCACCTCACAGATCCGGAATACTTACTAGACTAGGTCACGTAGGGACGGTCAAGGACTACAACGACATTCTAGCATTACCCTGACACTGAGCCTCCCGTCAACCGGATGGATATCCTCGCACTCTCTTGGGCGTTATGCCAAGGCTTTGACTCCGTTTATGAGGAATTCCGGCATCCGGAATTCGGGCACATCTTGCAAACTCCCATCCACGGAAGTTGCTAGCAGCCTCTTAGATACCCTTACACTTAAGGCCGTATCCTACCTTTAGGCTATACTGGCATCCAGACGGTAGTACACTAACACTACTGTCGGAACAATCCGCCTGATCTCCCCATCAAGTTAGTAACGTCCGGAAATCACTCACGAAGTCGACTCTTGCTACTCAAGGTAAGTTCTCAATATCCGGAAAAGCACGAATGGATCCACACACACCACAAGCATATATCTGATACAAAAAGTAAGAGAATGGAAACCTCCAAACACTTGAATTAGGCTCAAAAAGGTACAAGCTGAAAATAATGGGACAGATGTGAATGACCACAAAGGTCCATCAAAACCTAACTTATACTAAAACTAACATCATCCTAAAAATCCCACAAAACATTCCTATTGATCCGTTAGATTTTCGGTAATCTATTAGATCCTATTTTTCCTGCTTTGACAGCTGGACTCCAGTACTGTCACAAGTATATACAATACTACCCACTATTCCTTTGCATCCTTATCCGTGGGAGGAGTAAGGTCCTTCAATGAGTCAAGGTTTATTTGCTTCCGGCTACTCCCTGGAGAAAACAAATCCGGACCCCTAGTTGCCCATCTCGGGCCCCCCATGATGTTGGTGTCTGTAGTTAAGACAATTTTATTTTTTTAGTTAAATTTTGTTTTTTTGAGTGTGAAATGGATTATATGTTTTAAGTTTTGGGTAATTAAGTGTCAATGTGATGATATTTGAAGTTAAAGTGTGAAAAGACTTTTTGGCTTGAGCGGTTATGGACTTTGACGGGTTTTTATCAAGAGATTGGAAGGGGTGTTTAAGGAGGATCATGATAAATAGTTTCTCTTCTCTCATTCTTCTCCCTCTTTTAATTCTCTCTTGTGTTAGTGACGTGAGGTCACATTTTTCTTGCGTTGTGTTATAGATTCATAGATGTTATTCCATTTTTGTGTGGATTAATCACTTAAGTGATGGTATTTATTGCTAAAAGCATGAAGTTTAATCGTGAGGATTATTTATTGCCTTGAGCATTTTTATTTTGGAAAGTCTCTTTAAGAGAATTGGATTATGTGTGGAGTGGATTTTGTTCATCGGTTATAATTTATCTCTTAAGAGAATTTTTATGTCAATGCTCAAAGCAAAATTTGAAGTAGAAAAGAAATAAAATATTAAGTTAGTGATTGACTTAATAATTCCAGTGATTGGAAATTGTTTATAAACCAAGGAGTGATTTGGATTTGAGTGATCCAGAGATTGGACTTTATTTTCAAATTTAATAATTTACCATCGATTGGTAATTATTTTCATTAAAGTATTGGAATATTTTTGTATTTTAAATGGACATGTATGTTTAAAACAAAACTTAAGATTGAGATTTATTTTGAGTTGGAAAATGATTTTACATTTCTAGTGAATAGAAGTTATTGAACAATTACAAACAAATGATGTACATTCTAAATATTGAATGATTATTCTTATAATTAATAAATGGTATTCCAATTGAAGACATGTGTACAAGATTGAATGTTTGAATGTGCATTTAAATTTATTTTATTTTATTCATTAGAATTTATAATTAGTTGTGAAAATTTAGAAAGCATAGTTTAGAGTTAGTATTGCAATTGGAGAAAAAAAGGAGATCCAAGATAACTCGGTGATGCATATCGAGGAAGCTTAAAGCTAAAGATAGGAGAATACAAAATCGAATGAAGACCGGAGTCTTGAAAAGGAAAGAATTTGAAGCTCTTTAAATAATTTAACAAAGCATATTGTATATCCCTTAAGGGAAATTTTAGAATTGCTTAAAGCATTTGGGTGTTAATGTATTCGCTTAAAGCGATGTCCTTGGTTGTTTTTAATCCCTAAAAAGGGTATGTGTTTTATTTACTTAAAGTAATTGAGTCATTAGCGCTTAAAGCGACTTACGTGTTGAAATCATATTTATGAAAAACAATTAATGAACTCTCGGTTAAACCGAATTTTCAAAGTTCAAAAATATGTATTGTGTGATGTAGGTTGCAAATGGATATATTTGTATTATATTTTTGTGAATTCAAAGTATGAGATTTGTGGATGCAGGTGCCCTTAATTCGCACTTTTAAATTTACATTTTATTTTAAAATAAGACCGAGACGGATTTGGTGGTTAGAAATTTGTATTTATAATTGGACGGAAACTAGAGAGAGAATTCTTACCCATTCCTAAATAGAATATGAAAGATACAAAATACCCTAATATATTAAGATTAAAGTCATAATTTACCTACAAAGTGACATTAGCTAATTAAAACACTAAGCTAATTTGAACTTTCCCTTAAACGAACTTTTTTTGGAATTGCCTTGGTTTTGTCTCAGAAAAACTATACTACAGTGTCCCTGTCTACACTTCGGGTTCCGACTATCGGAACTTCCGGACTTCCTCGAGAATCCTTCTGGGTCTTTCTGTGACAGGGAGAAGACTGTACCGACCGGCCCCCGTAACCCTTCAGAGGAGTACCCGTAAGGTCAATGAGCGGGGTCACCGGAAGGAGGTCCTCACTGCCTTTGGATACCACGGCACCTCAATCCACTCCTTCTGGTCTCCCCGACGGTGGTGAAAGTTCCGGACCAGCAAGTACCACCGGTGATACTTCTCTAACAATAAGTTCCGGATCATTACCTTCTGGAACCACCAAGGTCTAGGTGGTGTGGGAATCCGGAATCCGGAAACGGATCAATAATACAAGAACACTACAAGGAATTGGGGGTTATCGTGCCTGCAGAAACGTGACTGCAGGGATTTTGCGACTACATCGTGACTTCACCTCCGTAATTGCACCACCAGGCCGATCTTTACAATGCTGCAGTCGTGATTCAGTCATTTTGCAGTCACGCGATTCACTGTGGGATGAACAGTGACTGCGTTGGAAGTTCATGCACAACGTTCCGTCCACAAGAACCACGAGGAAGTGACGTGGCTACCAGAAACGCGACTGGAGACTGAAGGGGACTGCCAAGTCATTGCAGTATGACTCTAGGACTGAAAGAAGTCACGGGGAAGATGTTTTCTTTTACTTATATGTAAAGAAAAAGAAGTGAAGCCCCAGAGCGGTCCACGGAGGACAGGAGCGAGCAACTACGGTATCGGGTATGTGACTTCAATATGACTACAAAATCATTGGGACTTCTTGCACATATAACTAGGGGCATGCAATAAATTGTTTAGGGGAATATGATAGAGGGGGCCATGCTGCAAATGGATGGAACTTTCGATAAGATGTGATGCAGGAAGCTTGAAATGAAACAACATTTAGATACAAAGAGAGAGATGTGGGAGTGTCATTATTCAAATGAAGCACATACAACATGAAGTATACAAAGAAGGTATAATACTACTCGGGGTGGAAGCTCATTGAACATGGAGGCGTTTGAGGTGGCAACTAGCATGCCAATGTCTCAAAGATGAGGTGAACACTACTCTCACATCATATTTGCAGTTTTGACATTCACACTTGGTTGATAAAGTTTGCATTCATGCATTGGACACCAAGGTTCATAGAAATGTGGCTAATACAATACCTGCACAAGCGGGAAATTGTATTGAGTATGAATGAACACTATAACAAAACATGGTGAAAAACCCCCGTAGGGAATTGTTCACTACGGGTTTTTTGAACACCTGTTTCTGACAACGAAATCTTCTGAACAAAAAATTTGAAATCATTGGTAGTAGCTTGTTTTGTTGGTTTCCAATCGCAACCATATATATGTATATATATGTAAACCAGCTAACTAATCCAAATTAATGTGCATGCATGTGTGCACATGCACGCGTGCACTCATAACAAAACATGGTGAATAAATTAATGTTCTCTCTCTCTATATATACATACAATAGCTAGCACTTGGTAATTAAAAAGTAACGCGTACGTGAATTGAAATGTTGTCCGCAAATTTTTGAAATTGGAACACATGCAGCTAGCTAAGTATTTTATTGCGCGTGCATACGCACATGCTGGCTACCATCTAGGTTTTGGGATACATATGATTCTTTAATTAATTAAGTTTCTGTGATCTCTGTTATATGGAATTTTTTGAATTAATGTCTATGCAAGATTGCAAAATAACATTGCGAACATTTTTGTACATGGATTGCAATTTCAATATTAATTACACTTCCCTGTACATAATTTTAGAAATTGTAGTGGCAAAATGAATTCAATACATGCATCAATGCAAGAAGCTCATTGATCCCGCTACGTGCGCGCATGTACATACAAGACTGCGCATGTTCAAAAAAACCGCGCACGTATATACATGACTGCGCGTGTTCAAAAAAACCGCACACAACTTCCTGCATGTTTTTTCGGTTTATTACTTAAAAACTAAAATGCATGCATACTTTTAATTGCACTGCCTTCGCGCAACTCTACATACATATATTTCTGTAATTTCACGTACATATATATGATTATATGTGAATGAACTCCATATATATTATTGCTGATGCATGCAAGCACATATTTAGATCTTCATCAATCATTAATTAATTTAATTAATTGTACTTTGACTGTTTCAGCAAACACCTTCATCATCAGCTGATCACATGCAATTTCCTACAAAACTGTTCGCTTCCGTACACACACACACACACACACACACACACACATATATATATATATATATATATATATATATATATATATATTGTTATGCATTTACTGTTTTTGTTTCCCGCATTGACTTCTGGCCATGCCAACTAGGTGCCTAGCTAATTGCGCTTGCTTTTTATTTTCTTCTGCTGCATTTGCGCCTATGCTTAATTAATTAACATTATGCTCTTATAAGTAATTATGAACGCATGGCTTTTGCTTTGCTGTGTTAGTTTCATGATTCATGTAACGCAATGCACATCTCGCGGCACATGCATGAACAACAGTATTCTGTGCACGTGCAAAATATGTTTCCTATCTCCTTGTGTGCAGAGGAAAAACACTACTTCCTGTCCGTTTTTTTACAGAATTTTTTTTTTGATTACAGCAGCTGCCACTGTCACATACCCCAAAATATACTTAGCTCCCATGTCATGCACAGAAGCGTAGGTGACGATTTAAACCTTCATTAAATGAGATACATGTTTGCCTTCGGAATATCCAGCAGACGAGCAAAATGATGTATCCCACACTGCACGGTGATCGAGCTTGTGCACATCAGAAACTTAATTACTGAATACTTCAGTCTATGCAAACGGAGCTCCTGTCCGTGCACTACATGCAGACGAGTCAGGTAAAACAACAACTACAGTTCGTTATGGTACTCTTTCCTAACACGTATTTCATCCTCATATGCTACTACTACATATGTACAAAAATCCTACCTTGGTATTAAAACCTCCCTACACCCCCACGTAATTCAATTGCATGTCTTATTGGAACTCCATCAAAACTGAAAATAAAAGGAGACAATACTATACTACGTAAACAACCAACTGGAACCTGAATTCCTCGATTTTCAAAAACAACCACCTCAGAATTCACATATTCAATTCTGCATGGCCAAGTCTTCCACTATCAAAACCATTTCACTTACTGAAGTCATCAAGAAATTCAAAACATGCAGTTTGCTCTCCTGCTCTTCCACCTGTGACAAACACAAAAAAAGAGGCCCAACACATGTAGCATCACCTCCCACACACGAAGTTCTAAACAAAACTTGAAAACTGCTGAAAGCAAAATTTCCGATTATTGATACTGCCTCAACATTCTGGGTCATTCATATGCAGAATTACCTCAAATTTTCACACTCCTTTGCCCTTCACTACTGCCTACATTTCGACAAAAAACAAAACTCGTTGAAAACTTACTTCCACTTCTGGTATCGCGGAAATGTGCTTTTCCCACATAATTAACGTCCTGCAATGTACTGAATGTCAGGAACATTACAGAACTTTCTTGTCTTCTACCAATATAACTCACCGTGATTTCCAAACTCCTTCCAACTTCAAAAACGTGACTGCAATAAGCTTCAGGCTTCCATCCCATCTTCCGCTACAAAGACTTCACCACATCCACACCCACCTAGTTCTTCCAACCTAGCAATTGGAACTTCAGTCCCACGTAACTTGTGCATGAAATTACATGCATACTGCAGTAACATCTTCCACACTTGTCCTACTGCACATACTGACCTAACATTTGCTTCAAGCAATTCAAGCCAAACTTCTGAAACCGTAATTTGACATTGGATCTCAGCACAGAAGAGCACATCCATCATGTCTTTGCTTTCACATTCAACTGAAGTGGGCATCTGTGTATACATTGCAATATGGAAAACCATGTGTTGTTTGGAACAACATACCACTCTAATGTCAAAACTAAAAATAACATAAAATTTGAAACAATGCATTCATTGCATTGCTACCTTAGCAGTAACCAAAAAGTTTCGTTTTGGCGACCCACTTTACAAAATCCGAAGTCATTTTCTTCGGATCGATGAATGCACGCCTTCCACCGTCGTTAGACATCCATACTTTCAGCTACTGTTCTGTGAATTACAAAACAAAACAAAATACACACATTACAGAACTTTCAATGCTTGCCTTCTTTCTTGTCGCTTCTGACATACGTAATTCTCTTCCAGCAAATTAGTATTGTAGGAAGCCAAACATATAACACACATTTTGTATAAAGAAAAATTCCAGAAATTACTAAGTGCCCTAATGGAAAACCTTGCCTACCTCTGTATGCACTAGTACATGGCTCAACATTTCATGCTTCTGTATATAAAACAGCCGTGCCTACACTTCGCAAAACTACTTACACTTCCCATAGGTACTGCAGACGACAATGTTGGAATGCAGAACTGATGGTCTCTGCAGAGTCGTATCCCTACGTGCACTCACATGAAATCACAGTTGCATATCTCAAGTGATTAGTCCTACACAAAATGCCTCAGGCTTCTGAGGCTAGAAAACCTTGTCATACCTACACGACTCTTGCAACGCACCTTTCACCGGCTTCCTCAGTTCCTTTGTGCTGCTAAAAAGATTTTCCGCATTGCTTGTGTCATTATGTGTATCAAACCCATTGCTTTCCCAATTCTTAATTTGCACATTAATCCACACGTTCCCGTCCGCAAAGTACTTTCACGTAGTCTACGGAAGGTTTAAGAACATGACCCCCATGATTGTCAATCACCAACTTCACTTATTTAAGTGGTAATCAAACAATGTTAGCGATGACCACGTCAACAACAAAACACGCAGTGCAAGGAGACATTCATCCTTCTGCACTACTCATTCCAAGTAGGGTGTACACCTCCTGCTCACTTCGCCATCGCATCTACTCAACATTAGTAACCAAACGAACACCACTCCACTTCCAATGTATGGTCCTTCCCAAATACATATGCACTAGCACTTTTACGTGGATAACTGGGCACGATCCTATATACATTCAGTTCAACTAGTTTTCAGCAATCATGGATTAAGGCTTATACAATGCATTAATTTCCTAGTCAGCAATACACATGTGTACACGTTCAGCAAGCAAACATCGATGAATACGATGCTTCCACTGACTGAATTCGCCCTCCCATTACTACATGGCAGAAGCATACACTTGAGTTAACCTACCACACTACAATAATAACTGCTTCTTGTAAGCCTACTGGAAAATGCTCCTGCTGTGATTGGAATAACTGGCAGTCACAGCAGCAACACTCTACATCACACCTTCTTCATTTGCACGACTATTGATTTTGAATTCATTACATGTCTAACAAGCATTGACATGGTCGTACATTTCGGCGATGCAAGTCACGTACACATCCAACACGTAGTACTACAACTTCACTTACACAAACTGCTTTCACTGACCAAACAGAAGTGTCATGGATCAAAGGACCTCAGCACGTTCCTCAACCCTTTAGAACCCCTCAAACCCTACGACAAAGCCGTCGATGCGTTAGGAAGGTGTAAGAGAGGAATTGAGATTTCGTTTCAGTCCTCTGTCTTCAAAATCAGAATCACTCTGTGTCTTCTCTTGTGACAGCCGCTGTAGTATTTCTCCAATCAATTTCGTTATTTGGTGAACGGGAGGAATCTCAATGAAATGACTAATGCACCACAAGATAGGCGTATTCGCTAGACCTTCCGCTTGATCCAAGTAGCTGATTTGCTTTGGAAAACGAGAGTCCTTATCAAACATGACAGGCATATTCTTATACAGCACTCGTAATACGGAGATCATTTGCTGACCTTCCTTGCATATTTCATTTGCTGAGTCCACGCATCTGGACTTCCGGTTCACACCAGCTGTTGCCTCCGCCACTACTTTGCCAACGTAATTTGGATGCAGAACCCACACCCGTGTTCTAGTCTTTATTGGGTGCTGCAAATGTAAAACATTCATTCCAAAAATTATAGACGTACTGTGCTCTCCACAGAGTTCCATTCTTCCTATACAATTCTATGTTCCATTCCTCTTCTATGTGACCTTCAAAGGGTAGCACACTAACTGTCTTGCCTCCTTGATGTAATCAATTGAATAAAAAAGATCCCTTCAAACCATAAGAATTAGGAACTTACTGAGTTCTTCGGCCTCTTGTAGAACTCAAGCTTCCTTAGCACTGAGGCATCTATTTCCGTGCCTTTGTGTTTCTTCAATGGCGTTTTATTGCTGCGTGTCGTTGCTCTACCTGTCACCTCTTTTTTCCAAGCAATGCCGTTATTTTTGACGTCTAGTTTCTGTTTGACTATCTCCCTTGGCAGAACTGGTGGCTCCTCCTCTTCGCTTTCACAGTCAAAGTGTAAATTGGGATCGCGATCTTCTGATCTTTTTTTGTCATATCTCCCGTCATTGTCGCTGTCGACCTCAACCGCAGCCTTTTTCGACAGCTTCTGCGTCCTCGTGGATGACATAACTTTTACAACATGTCTTCCTTGGCCACGATCAACTAACGAGTTATTTTCAATAATGAAATTCTGTTTCAATGGCGCCATGTACTCTACTCTTTTTTGGGTTCCTTGCATGATGATTCCAGCTCCACGCAAAGGTTTCTTTCCCTTCAGGTTGTCTGCGCTAGCGCTGTCGGCTGGAAGTCGCGGCATTGGTTCTATCTCTTCAGTGTACACTCGACTTAAGTTTTTCACTATGTTCTCGGATCTACGTTCCTCAGCTTCCTTCATCTCCGTAATCTTCGTACCATCAGACGATGATTCAAATGACAACTCAACTACTTCATTTCTAGCAACCATGAATTCTTTTTGACTTCGGCTACTCATCTTCGACTTCATAATCCTCTCTGCAATTGAGATTTCAACGGACCAACGTCGACCCTCAAAACTGGGCGGCTGCGATACACTAATGTTTCCTTCATACTCTGTAGCCTTCGGTCGCTGTAAACTTCCCAAAACCTCTGCAGGTGTTCGGAAGCCAACCCTACTGCTCTTCACACTTTGGCTGCCGCTGCCTTCGAACCTTGTTATGGTGTCAGCGGACTTCTCTTTTGATGGCGGCAAAGAACAACACTTTCCAGCAAAAGACAACAATATATTGTCCACTGCTTCATGCAACTGGTTACTTATATCGGCCACTGGATGTCTGGTTGCTACTGGAGAGAAGTCGCTGCTAGGCTTCTTCAACAGTGAGTCACTACTAAACCCGAGTGAGTCCTACTATGGCACACGTGCAACATTCAATTCCTGAATTCAGTTTTAGAGTAATTTTATATTAAACAAGCTTGACTAATTAGAACTTGAATGCGTGCATGTACTACAACCACTGAACAACTTCGACATATATGCATTCATTCCCGTCGGCATTTCCGGTGCAGTATACTTACCATGTGTCATGTTCACTTCTAGCATGCACTCACATTTTGTTAGATTAAATTTGCAATCCGCTATTAAACGAGAAGGAATACGGTTGGTATCAACAGCAACAGTTCCCAACATATTGTACTTCCAACAAGGTTTCAACACGTAACTACATTTTGAAACATTCCAATACATTTATTGGCAACAGTGATAGCATTCCTCCTTTTCCATTTTTCGTAGACAATGAGCATTGTAATTTTCATAATGTACCTTGCACTTACCGATTTCACTGAAGAGTTTCTCACGTAACCAGTGCCTTCATTACCGTGTGGACTGTGAGGTGAAACATCACATTCGCCTTCGGACTTTTGTTTCTTCCGCTGCTCACCACAATTCAGCCATGCAAAAGAATATATCAATTAACATGGACCTTTTGAACACTACCTTCGCTGTAATTCTGTACTACTGACAGAAAACACAACCTCTTCAGTGATCTACACATTCCATGACCTCAACAACGTCCATGACTGCATTGCACATGAAAGTTACATATCTATCCGCCAAACTTCATTTGCTACATGCATCCACAATTCAGTTCTCCTATTCTTCAACTTCGCTTTCTGTTCCATACCCACTGCTACAAGCTGAAACAACATGCTACGATTCAATACAAGCTACAATGTGGTCTCCCTTCAATTATATTGGCATCAATAAAGCAACAACATAGAAGGCCTGCTTTGCCAACTTCCATTTCATTTGGATTTGCAATTTCCTTCATTGAATACGCATGCTTCTTTTCTGTATAGCACGTGCAAGAAGAGTATTTTATATTTTGCTCAAGCACTGCTCCGAATTACTCAAACATGGATCTAGATTTCGAAATTCAATACAAATTTGCCATCACATAAAAAGCGTCCTACATGATTTACATTCTGAAAACTATAAATGTACAATACGCTAGCCGTCATCGAAAATAACTTACCAAACAAGGCTTCTGTACTGATGCATTCAACTTGTTCTGCTGACACTCCTTAGCCCCTTTTGTTGACTTCCAGTACTCTACCAATTCCAACCATGCTGCTTGTTTACATCCATCTGGTATTTTCTTGTCTCCATGTTTCATCTAGAATTGGTGATATTGTAATCTACATCTCTTGAAGTAAGCTTTCAAAAAACTCTCTACCATTCTACAGGGCAATGGTTGAGGCACTATGAATTGCCTCCTGACTTCCTCCATTATTTCATGCATCGTGTCCTTGTCTTTTACATTTATATATGCGTCTTGGACAATGGCATGAGCGGCCAACTTCACAGCATTCAAGAACTGAGACTTATAACGAATTAGGTTCCCATTCTCATCTTGCACTACTCTTACTTGAGGTACCCTTCCCTCTGAAACAGCCAATTTCACCTCTCTCAAATATGACTTCCCATCTTTTCTAAGAGCTTTTCGTTGCTTCAGATAATGAGGAGTGGGAGACTTATTAGAATCTTGTAGGTCTTCCTGAAGATGATAGACAGGTTGGAACAGGTCCTTGCCTTCACGGTCGTCGCAATGACGTTCGTTGTTTAACCCAACCGTGTGCTCCGCATCCACGCTATCGCTTGGTAGGGGTGCTTCCTCTGTCTCTGCCAAGCTTGGAATTGGTGATTCCTGAAACTGTGATGGTACGGAAGACCCCATTGCTTGTTTCAATTTAATGTTCTTACACGGTTGAACATGTTCACTTTTTCCAACTTCCAAATCGATTCCAGTACTGCACTCCGGAATTCCAATGTTGTTTATTTTCTTTCGTGGACAGATCCACGGGTCTCCACTGCTAATACATGGCTTTGCCGACATTGGCTGCGAGTTATGTTTTTGGGAAAACTCTGTAGGGACTGCAGGTTTTTGTGGCATTCCATACATCACAGTATTCATATTCTGCGAGTTCGGCCAGTCCACATTCTGCTGAGGCCGTCCTGCATGTCCCACTGGCATTTGGAGATAATTGTCTGCCAAGCCATTGTGAGGAAAGCTTCCATACCCTGGTGACATGCTATGATAACTTCCTGTAGGAAAGGGGGGATACAAACCATTTCCAAACATATGCATCATAGGATGCACTCCTACGCCCATATTTCCTCCGTAATTAGGCCAAGCAAAAGGTGGATTGCAAGGTAACTGTGAAAAAGGAGGTCCCCTGCTCCCCTGCATCTCCGGAAAATGCAATTCCAGTACGAATTAGGAGACACCTTTCACTTCTGTGAGCATGACTTATTAAATATACAACAACTACAGCAAGTCACGTTCCATGCAAGTGTCAATACGACTGGCAGTCCCAATTCCTTCCTCTGGTTGTCGACTAAAAATGGAAAACCTGTTACTTATACAGTATGCAACTTGCCATGGACCACATTGAAGCATTGTACATCCATGGCCAAAGCACACAGAGGGTTTCGAAGTCATTTTACAAAGCACGTCAGTAGAAATATGTGCATAATAACACCTTCACTAGCAAATCAAGAAACTAAATTTTCTACTACATTTTCTATGAATGTGTTCTCCTGCACGCTATAGAAAAACAAGATGTAAAAGACTATGCTTGACATTGTACCATACCTCCTACTGTCTTACCGATTGCACTGTTCGCTATGCTCTAACATAGTTCGCTGAAATCACAAGTACATATGTACTAAGAGCATAATCGTCTTCGCTGATGTTAGTGGAACCCGAATGGCATGTTCAAGAAGATTCTACTTCCTGAAATGTGCATTCTACATAGTACCATGTACATTGGAAACGAATGTTCAATACATATGCATGGCAACTCAATTAAAATTGTCCCATCGACTTATAGACTCGTATATGGTACTCTGGCTTTCATTTTTCACTGTGCAAGCAAGCACTCTTTGAAATACACTACAAGAGCATAACATCGGCTGCTACCTACACAAAGATCCAATTTTCTAGATACAGCGCGGTGCACAATTGAAAAAAATTAAGCAGTGGCGTTTATAGCAACGCTGTGTACGACGTAAATGACGGCATAAATGGTTCAACGATTTTACTCAATAAAGAGAACTATGTATACGACACATATGGTTCTCCTGTACATTCCTGTGCACAAACATTTTTAGACAAACTGATGTTTCAAAAGAACATAAGTAGTGTCAACAACGGTGCAAACGACGCACTGCAAGGAAAGCTCTGTTCATTACCTGCGTTTCATTCATTTGAGATGGACGGAAGCCCCCATATGAAATGTACTGCACAGAATAATCATGAGTCCTGTAAGTCCTCTTTCACGTATAATTCATAAAAAATGCCTTTTCGTACACCTTACCGACTTCAAAAGCGCTGCTCACATTCATATTCCAAAATGTTATCTCATGCAATAATGCCACGTCCAAACGGAGATGTCCGTCATAATAGCGCCTGGTTCTGAAGCGGACATGCATGACAAGAATGTGAAGCACAACACACACATGTCTGCCCAAAAAGCATTATTCTATTTCTCCTTCATCACTGTGAGCTACAGACCTGGCCATGATGACCTAATGATCAGAAATTATACTAACCTGCGCACTTGTAGGATTTTGCGACGCAGTGACATCTTCGGGAAAAAATGGAGTGCTTTTGACAATTTCCTCTTCCCCCGTACCGATTGAGTCATCGTGGTCATCCATGGCTGGTTTCTGGAAAGTATATGCCTCCAGTTCACGTCGTTACTCCAACAGTATGTACTGCTCTTACGTTTTCGTCCCTACCCAAATCGGTCTCAAACTTTTGGAGTGATGTGTTCGAGCAAGGTTGATACTCAAGAATTTCCACGACAGGAAACTACGGAATACCCCTGGATACAGAAGTCCACAAACACTCAGAGCCGCCTTCGCAATAAAAGGAAATAGCGACTTCCAAATTATAGCCGCAAAGTTTCCGCACTTTCTGCTTCAGTACATCATATGAAATGCAACTCACTATTTTCGAAAACAAAGTCCTCTATTTTTTAGTCTAACCACGCCTTCTTAAATGCACAGAGGAAACAAATATACAATTGCGGCTTGAAAACTATAATAGGAATGCCAAAATTAATCTTCATTTCATGAAATCAAGGGGAATCCCATTGATCAAGGAAATTTCCGAATTCAAAAAAGATAATCACATGAAATCCGTTTGTCAATCAGCCCAGCTTAGGCAACGACGTCTTCGGACATCCGTCAGCGCTCCGATTCATTAATACAAGGTTGTCGCTCGTAGGATCTGACGACTATTACATTGTGACTTCTTACATCCTACCTACAATAGTCAATTTGTTCACGATGTCCAAATACATCTACAACACTGTTTTCGTTCACATCATGCATTACATGTTTGTTTACTTAAGAAATGAACCGTGAACAAAGTGACAACTACTCACTAGAAGAAACCCGCGTTTTATGTGACGTTTTGTAATTTTTTCAGACAGATTTTAGGTGACGTTGGAAAAAACATCTTGTGTTTTTTTGTGTCTAATATAACATCCAGATGTTATATTAGACACAAAAAAACACAAGATGTTTTTTCCAACGTCACCTAAAATCTGTCTGAAAAAATTACAAAACGTCACATAAAACGCGGGTTTCTTCTAGTGACTGTTCCGACAACCTATATTAAGAGATAACTATTTCATTGGTTCAATTAATTTGAACATGCTAGTACAGGCCAACTTCTTTCTAAATAAATCTTTGGTCTAAGACTTGCATGTCGGACATGCAAAAAAAATTCTAAGAATATAAAGAATTAAATTAGTTCCTAACAACTATAGTACTCCATGTGATTGAATAATACGGTGAGACAGAATAGTGGACACACGCATTCAATTTACACACGATCATGTACTTACGCCACAAACAGTAGGCCCAAAGAAAGAACTCATTCACTACTGAAAGCTAATACGTACCATTTCAGATTTGAGTCTCGCAATTTTTTCCTTCCTTCACCGTGTACACTATTGAAGAACGAGAACTTTAATTTTGACTCCAACTTCAAGTGACACGTGTTATTCACCTGGGCGAGTCTTCAGTGACTCAGTACATTTCTAAAAAATCCAGATGTTCAGAGTTTCTGAAGTCATTGCAATTCTAAGTTCTCCATCGAAGTCATAGACTTACATTCAAATCATACCTATATTTCGGCTCAAAAAAAAATACGTACAAAGCATCTTTACATTAGTGACTACTATGATTTCCAGTCTGCACAATGGTCTAGGTCAAATTGGATTAAGCCATTGAAAGAACTCGGTCTTCGAATACTAAAGCTCTCTTTCCAATGAATGCCTCACTTCCACCAAATATAGCAGCTCCTAACATCCTTTTCAATGTAACATACGTAGTTCAGGATCACTTTGGTCATAGTTCATGCCATACAGCACTTTCCATTGCCAACAATGACAACATTTCCTATTCACGAGTTACCTACTAGCAGCTCCTAACACACTGGTGTACTTCCTCTTCCGTTTACGTTCATCATTCTGCAATTTCGTAGACGATTTCATTAGGTCGTCCAAGGTCGACCTCATACTGTTCAGCCTACCCTAGATATCTTCAAAGACAGTCGTACCCTCAATCACAATTCTCTGTGACTGCCTTTGCAGTTCTTCTGGTCCATTATCCTCATCCTGAAAGAAAGGAGATGCACGGAATTCAGAACCACATGCCACTGCTTGTGGTTATCCCTACTTCCTTCATTTGTTGACTGTGTCTACTCTATAAATGACAAAGACGAACAGATGCTATGAAAAAACGACCAAGGATACAAGGAAATGCCATATTCGCAAACATGATAGTATTCGTTTTCTAAGCAATATTAACTGAAAGAAGTGTAATACAACATTCATTCTCTCCTAACTGAAAACTGGGAGCAATGCATGATTCTTGGGCTTTTTAGTTTAAAGCATTCCAGAGATAGAAAATACCGACTAACCTCAACCAGCTGCAGCAGCAAACATCTTTTCTCCAATTTCGATAGCTTCTTCACATCATCGAATTCTTCCATAAGAGACCTGACATCACATGGGACTTCAGTATAAAAGACAGGAAAAACAAGGGTTACATGCTACTGTCTTTTCCATATCCCGCACTCCATACATAGTGATATATGAACACAGTCACTTCTAGTGATGTAAATGAACTATGGAAACATATTACCACCGTCATTGGTCTCTGAAGACCTTACCTTCGGGAAGATGTACAATGTTCATATGACTTGAAGCCTCGGTTTGCGTCGAAGACAAAGACGACCATGTAGGGAACGAAAATGGGAAAGTCACCACGAACCACTCGTGGAACTACATTACGTTAAACTACCACGACTTCTCAGACGTAGTATGTCATGCGGGTATTATTTTCTTTCTGACAACTGAATGAGATGTGTACCCACTTATAAAAATGAAAACACAGAGCGTATAATACATCACACTTTTGTGTCCCCAAATTCAATGAATTGCATACAATACATGTGAAGAAACAAGAAATCCATAGCACACATTTCTTCAAATAACAATGGATAGTTTGGTAAGTAAACAAAAAATTGTAACTCACCTGAGGTTCTTCCAATTCTTGCCACAGTAAGACAATGCGTACTCCTCCATCATGGCCCACGCGTCTCGCACGCTTTCATCAAACAGAGCCCCCCACGAAACATTTCCTTTGTTTTGCATCTCACATACTACTCGACCTGCCATATGACAGCAGTGACAACTATTGGTAATGATGTTCACCTATTCTTCAACAATTGCATGAGCATTAAAAAGGCACTACCAACTTTATACTGCAGAAAGCCGTATTTTCAAAAGAGTGACGACAACAAAACATGTGCAACGGGTTCACTACTTCCTCGCAACCTTGCTTCCGCAACAGTATACATGCTAATTGAATTGGATAATGCACTCGTCATTGTCCGGGCTCATCCATTTTGCTTTCTAGAAACCGACTTCTCAACTTCAAACATTGGGAATAACGTCCAAAACAATACAACTTGTACCCCTCCCAGAAATCATTGGACCTAGGAGAAAACCACCTATAAGTCTACTCTTTTTCCACTGCAGTTGTTTCCCACAAAACTTGAACACATTCATTTCGTGTAAACGAAACTATCGGGAAAAACTATAGGATTGCTATGCTAAGAGAACACTAAAGACACAGACCTGAACTCTGCCTTCTGAAGAATTTTTTTTCCTTTTTGCGTCAGGACGCTGGTTCTATCTTGCACAGCGTCATTGTCGGCAGCCATGGATGACATGTTCACGGAATCCGCTGAAAAATAAACCCAGAATTTCAACAACGTCAAGGAAAGTAAGAAATTAAGTTTATAAAAACGAAGAAGGATGTTTCCAATAAAGACGAACTAATGTCGATTCACAACACTGGAATGAATTTGTTGCAGGACTTACAAGTTGAAGGTCAACTGGAGACATGAAACTATTTCACACATTGCACCCTCAAACCTATTACAGAGCAGAAGTCCGTAATTGGAATCTTCTCGAAGTGGACAGCATGAGAAATGAAGTCCTAACACGCAAAAATACGTTTTGTTATCTCCATGGACCTCTGCCCTACCTCTCGTATAAAATCGTGCAGGACTTTATGCTATGCCTTCATCAAAACATTTCATTGTGAGAGTGTTTCGACCGACAAGCATTTTTCTCACATTAAACAACAAGCCTTAGTTCAATCAATCCATACACACGCGAAGTTGAACCGCCTGTGTTACTGAGTTCAGTAGTTTAGGGTTCAGTAAATGCAGTACTTTCCTGAACCCCAAATGCATTCAATAAAATTAGTTTTTCGCACCACGAAGCAAATCTACAGATGTTTGAGGAAAAGGTTGTGACAATGCTGTAGTAATCGCTGTCTACGAACATCGGATTGCAGGAAACGAAGTTCCTCCCCGCCCGAAGACAAATTCCATTCCACAAAGCAGAAACTCCGGATCTTCCGAAACGAAACTGGACCGCTCATTTGCGACCTTACTTTCCAATTACAGTAGTCTTTTTCCACTGCGCTACTTGCTTACCTTTTTGTTTATTGGAAAAACAATGGGGACACCGCACGGGCTTTCACGGAAAAAAATTAAAAGAAGAAAGGCATCGGCAGTAGCGCCTGCAACGATCAGGACATGAAGATATAGAGAAGTGAAGAAAAGAACATAAAAGAAACAAGCATCCAAAATTCAAAATTACAAAATAAAGGCCCTTTTCTTCTCTACATGAAATGTGGCTACTATTCTGAGGGTTTTGAACAATAGCTACCGAAAACCTGAACCCTAACAAAGTAAACGTTGTTGAGTACGGAATACATACTTCGTTTGGATACAACTCTTTAACCCCTAAATGCTTGGCATGTAACCACTGATTTCAAGCTGCCTTGCTCATCACTCAATTTGTTGTCATTTTTTACCTATATATGTATTGAAAAATTTATATTTATTTTTCAGAGATGAAATTACATGTCTTGTCTACGTCACAAAAAATTTAGAATTTTTTAAGAAAATTTGATTTTTATGAGAATTTCTGAAGACAAAGTAAAGGGAAAATCACATCAAATACAAAATTAGTTCAAGAAATCTGAAAATTTCACCACATGTGCACATTATAATGACAAACATGATGATGTAATTTCAAGTTCCGTGTCTTCCTATAGTTAGAACACAATGGACATTGCAAATGCATCCTAATTTCAAATTGTAATAAAATATTCAATATTAATAATTTTTTCAAAATTCCAATTGGAATAGAAACTAAAGTACAAGTGCTTCATTTCATTAGTTGGGCTCAAACTCAGAAAACATCATTTTCGTGGAGAAATTTTGGATTTAGTACAAGGAGCTGAATACAATAAAATGGCATATTTTGCCATCCGTTTTCTTTAATTACTTCTTAACTACATGAAAAAAAAACATTGGTTTCACTAATAACTAAATTGGATAGTTTCTGTAACTCAGCATGAAAGATCATAAAAAAAACTTTTGTGCGTGGAAAAAGTACTTTTAGGGTCCTCTGCTAACCGTAGACAGTGATTGGAGTGGCACAGAATGGCGCATCAGGCGTTCAAGGGCTAACTAAAGTGAAACTTCCTATTTTCATACATTTTTTGTATGCTACCCACCCCATTTTAAAATGAAATCCTCATAGTTTGAATTCTACATTTTCAATAGTACATGTTGTTCTTTACATTAATTTTTGAATGCTATCTTCAGAAACCACTATGTTTGGATACAAGGACATTTTCTTTAACCACTGCATCTCTTTTTCGTTTTTCCAATGAATTTTTTTTTCCATTTCAATAGTTTTCTGAATTAAATTTCACTTCCTAATTCAAGTCTAGTAAAAAATTCAAATTAATTTACATTCCCTTAAACGTATACTTTCCTAATGATTTTGGATAAATCATGTAAAACTTTCAAAAGTATGCAATCAATTCAAATTTATAGTAAAGCTTTTGTAAGGTTTTTAAGAAACTTTCTCAAACTTGTATAGTTCATGTGCCTAAAAATTTGAAGTAATCAAAACAATTAACACAAGACTAAGAAGCATTTCATAAATACTAGGTGGAGCCACTATGTTTTTTTTTTGCACTCTTGTTTCCTTTTTTTTGGACATTTCAAAGTCATTTTGCAAACACATGCTACTACATGCAATAGAATTTTTTTTCCAATAACGTGTTCATATGTACATTTCAAACCAATTTTAAGCTAAAAGTTTTTTCACTGCAGTAGCTTTAGAAATCGAATAAAAGTTCCAAATGTCTTTTTAGGTAAATTTCAACATCTTCTTTCAATTGTGGAGAGTTTATAATCTTGCAATCTATAAGGTCAAATGACTTGAATTTTGATCTTTGCCATTAACAATATGCACACTAAATGATGTATGGATCATATTTTCATATCTTAATGACATGTACGTTTGTAAGGCTTGAAAAGCAACGATGGTTCATAACCCAAATTTGCATTCTGGCTTGAGTGGTTTTTGTTTTTGTAATGCCCCTCTGCAGAGTTGTGATCTAGTTGTGGCATTAATTTATTTACAAAATGAGTTTTAAAATCGATCAAATTGTAAAGTACTTGACCAGTGTACACTCAACAATTTTGATTCCAGATGTGGCAACTACGCCATGTAAGTCCAGAAGCAATTCCAATTCTAAGAAGTCCTGCAATTTGTAAAGGGTGGTCATTCCTTTCACATTTTATTTCAAGGTTCTTCTCAAAGGAAATTGATTGTGTAACTGTAAAGGTAAATGTTTTGCAGCAAAATTAGGTTCATTATTCATACGACTTTGTTCAAGTAGTTTGCTCTTAAAACGGCCTTTGAAGAGTTTCATTTATTTTGACGAAGATATACACCTTTGAATAATTGGTAGTACATTTTTATAGGAATAAAAATGGTAGTGGCATGTAACCCAAGTCATTTTAGATTTTTCAAACTTTGGGAATCAGTCTTATACAATTGTTTTTTGCATTCACTTTGTACACAAATGATAACTCTTACTTGAAATTACAAATTGCTATAATGAACGCAATATACCTTAACAATGAACTGCATTTTCCAGGTCTAGGGTAATGAATTTTGTTAATTGTTCATGTCTTTTTCTCTTCGGTAATACAAAAAAAGGAATTCCATCAAAACTTATATAATTTAATTATTTTGAATATTAAGATGCACTTCACAAACTAATCAAAAAGTCTTAATGAAGGTCGAATTGCTATAGTTATTATATTCTTTTTACTAAGTGAAAATGCCTTCAAACAAATAATTTGAAAATGGTAAGCCTAGACTATTTTGAAATGTAGTTCACATTCTTGTGAATTACAGAAATTACATATATTCATTCAATACTTTAAAAACTTACATTTTTTTTTTATTTTAATTAGAGAAATATGAGAAATCATTCAATTAACAGAAGCTCATGTAAAACATTAATTTCAAAAATTGATATATGCATGAATAATTACTCATGTAATTAGCATTATTTATTCATATTTGGCATGTATGACTAACTAAAGTAAGATGGAACATGAAGTTCCAATTTTTTTTTTAAAAACTGTCTTCCTTGTTCTGGTTATCATTCTCATTAAAAAATTCATAAATTTTCATTAGGAACTCAGTATGTACTAACATTGTCAGGAATGAATTATGACTTACTAATCTAAGATTAGAAACTCATTTCCAATAGAAAAATAGGAGGTTCACTTATATAAAGTAACTGTACGCAAACAATTACACTCTTTTCATGAAAACGTTTAAAAAAGTAGCCACTGAAATGATGTGATTTAATTATGTAACTTCAATTCAACACTTTTGAAGTACAAAATCCAATCCAATCATGATGCAGTCTGCTAAATCTTAGGTGGGGAAGACTTTGAGAAAACAAGCATTGTACAATTGCAACTATCATGTGTATATTTTTTAAGAATCACCTCCATGAATCAAATAAATCTACCAAATCAATGCATTGTACTCAACTTCATTTCAATTCATGTTGTACAAAAATTGTATTCATGAATATTACATTTGAAAATCAAATTCTCCTTTTCAATGAAATGGGTGACTTCTAATTCATATGGGGTACTGTTTATTCAAATGTAAATTATTCAATGGAATAAATTAGAGAAATTAGTTTACATGAAGATAATGTTCAACAAAAGTTACCCTCTACTATATTCTTGCACTACAAATAAGCCACTACATCATGTTCCTTCATGACTCTCGCTATTTCCGTAAAAACGTTCTAGTAGAGGTACTTCCTAGATGATTTCAAATATAATTTTTAGAATCAATTAAAAAGTTCCTTTCAATTTCCACATTGCTAAAATAATGTCCACATTCATACAATAATAATTTTACTAGTTGCGAATTCAATTATTGTAGTCATCATGACTGCACACTATGTGTAACAATTCCTTGCTAAGAAAATAAAGTACAATGTACTTATTTTTCATATGTCTGAAAAGCAAAATATAAAAATGTAAAAATGTAAGGGTCCCAATCCTAAATTATTCATGCTGTACTAACATTTTTATACTGAAATTTTATTTTATTTTTCCTTTCAACTTTTAATGAATAAATAAGAATTCATAAATGCATTCTAATTTCATGAGAAGCCCTAATGTCCCAAAAGGTTGTTTTCATATTATTGAACTTGGAGGCCAAAAATTTCCAGTGGAATTTAAAATTGCTTTATTTAATATTTGTATTCATCAAGAGCTTCATGAGCATCTTCTATTCCTAGTACTTTTCATAACTTCTTCATATATGAACTTGCAAACAAGGTTCATGTATACAAGTGTACATGTAATTTTCTTCGATGCCTAGCAATTCAAGGAACTCTTATTAAATCATTTATTTGGAAAAAATAAAATTTGAATTTAATTATGTGAAAGTAGAAGTACATAGTAAGCTTTGATTCCTCCAATTGCATTATTATTTTTTTTTTTGAAAGAGTTTCATTCCACAGGCACGAATTTGAATTTATAACTACAAATAAACTTTCTTATTCTCTATGTCATTCAATATCCAAGATTAAAAATAACGAAGGTGGGTGTATATTTATTATTGGAATGTTACCACTATAGACATCGGGTTTTATGTTTTCAACGCACATATTCTTTAATATTCAATATTTAGAAGGGATTTTTTTTCACAGTGTTTTTTTTTTTTTTTCTATACATCACAAAGTTTATACCTTACGGTTTGGTAATAATTATCATGTAGTTATTGTTGTTTCATGGGTTCGCACGTTAATCACATTGTTATCGCATCATCATGGTGCATTGCTTCGCATCGTTATCGCATCGTTACAATTCATTACTTGTAACTGCACCGTAATGATGCGATAATAATGTGATTAACGTACAAACCCATGAAACAATGATAACTACACGATAATTGTTGCCAAACCGTAAGGTATAAACTTTGTGATGTACGTTTCCAAGAGAATTTAGAAATTTCAAGCATATACAGAGTTAATGTGAAAGATGAATTTCAAAATGCACTATGGTATTTGGCATTTGTTCATACACTTTTGACTTTCCTAAGAGTAGCACTACCATTTTATTAGGCATTGAACATTACTTCTGACTATGTGAATGCTCATATCGTACATTGCATATGCTGGCAAACTTTACATTTTTTCCTAAAATTTTGGAAATAAGCATCCTACAAGATTCTAGTTTTATTGGACTCCACAACTATTTCTATAATCTGTTTATGTAGTCCTACTACAGAATGTAGTTGTAGAGGGATTTCGGTGAAAATGTGATCCTATGTCCCTAGGGCTTCATTCAATTCTAAGAAGAAGTAGAATCATTCTAGCAAAGCTCTACAAAATTCTACATTAATGAATTCTACGTAGTCATTCATGAAAAGTCTACATTCACAAAAATTGTAAGGAATAAATTCATCTGTTAATTCGATTCTCTTGAGTGATGTACGAACTCTATTTCATATTCACTTCTACATAACATAAGACTTATTCTTTTGTCCTGAACCCAACAACAATTCCTTGTGTATATTATGAGCAAAAATGTTGCCTAACATTTTTAATTAGTTCGAAATTGAAGGAGAACTTGTATTCCCTTCCACATAGTCAATTTCTTCCTACTGTCATAAGTATTCATTACAAATCTGAATACATTAAATAGAATGTGCACGATGCAGTGGCCAAAATGATAATATGATAAATAAAACAAGCTACTACCAAGAGTACCTACGCTTAGCATTAGTTTGACATTTTTTTGTGTGACCTACATTATACATGAACTGTGATTGTCATTGGTGCTTATGAAGAACACACTGGTGACAAAATCAATGACACAACGTAGTACTGTTTTGTTCTGGATAATAGAGTAAGTGGGAATTACTAAGAACTAAAAGATTTTTTACATACGATTTCCTCGTTTGCAGTCACTTCTTCCTTCTATAATGGCGAAGTTCAGTTCTGCGTGCCTCCTTCAAATCGTGTCGAGATCTGAAAACTGCTGAATCTGAAGTATTTATGACAATAAGATCATGCAAAATATTGTAGATCATTCAAGAAATTTCAGATCATGAGCCCTCCTCTACTCAGATGGCCGTTTTCATGGCTAGTTAAGTACCCTCACATGACCCTGCGATTTATGCCTGTGGAGTATCTTTGTTCCAATCATTTCGGAAGTTCGTCATCCTCTTTTTCTCATTCTGCGCCTTACCTTCTGTATGTGGAGTCTCTTTGTTTCCATCATTTCAGAAGTTCGTCATCCTGTTCCGCTCATTCTGCGCATTACCTTCAGCCGCTAAGCACAATCACTGTTCAAAAATAAAATGGCAACATCCAAAGGCACTACCTCCGGCAATCAAACAGGGGGCAGTTTTCAGGCGGTAGAGAAGTCGTTCGAGAAGACCATGATGAAGACCTGCTTTGAGCTCATGGTGCAGCGCCACTCTTACTCACTTTTGTGTCTTGTTACCAAAATTGCAGACTCCATTTTTTGTTCGTTGTGCGCTTACTCCGTGGAATGCATTCGCAGACCGTCCCCGCGGACTTTGTGCGAGACTTCGGACATGAATTCAGCAAATGCAGTTTCTTAGGATACGACGAAGGAAAAGCAAATTGGACAGTGAATGTCAATGTGCACGTCAAGCCAGACAGTGTCCACGTTGCTTTCGGAGCCGGCTGGAGAGATTTCGCCAAATTTCACCATATAGCGCCTGGACACCGCCTGAAGTTCGAACTCGTCAGCAAGTCTACCTTCAACGTCAAGAAAGTGGCGTGACTGATACTGACTTCCGTATGGACTCATGGTTCATGCAAGCTTGTTTTTGGAAGGAATTAGTGTCAAGAAGCTGCAGTGTCCTTTTCTCCGTCGCCGACATAAAGGCCGTGAACTTGGTGCACGTCGCGCAAGAACGTCCACATTTTGTTGCGTGAAGGATTTTTGTATATTACAGTAGGTTGTTCCGATGGACCTTGAAGGTTTTCACGGTGGACATAATTTTGATTTCACTTTGGACAATGAACGTGATCTGTGGACATTCAACGTTATGATTGTGGTATTCTCCAAGTCAGTTTGCCAAATGCAATAGATGAAACTACGTTACGTAGTGGTTTCATTTTAGAATAGCTGTGTCTGTGTTATGTGTATGCACTCTCTCTTGTAAATGTTGTCAATCAAGATCTGCTGATCTGAACCAGTGCATATTCTCAAGTTTTCCATCAAAATCTACAATTAAATACAACTTTAAGTCTGAAACTATATTTTCCGCTAATTTAATGTATTCTTCAATGAACTTGGCGTTCTTCAATCGTATTACTTACTTGTGGGCTAATGTACGTCCGGGTTTCTGTAGTTTGAATGTGTTTTCTCCGTACGACAGGCAAAAGAGCAGAAATGAAGAGTACCCTGATCCCAAAATTCTAGATGTGCAAGGTCTGAAACATTTTCTAGCAATAACTACAACCAACTGTACGTCGGTATAGGTGGGCAATAGTTGACCGTTTCTATATGTAGTAGCCATATTAACTCCTTTTTCATGCAGTTCACACGCCATGTAGGTTAATCTTGGTCGAAGGCAGTCCGCACGGAAAGTGAAAATGTCCGGAAAATGTTCCAGGTGGAGCATTTCATGGTCAACATCTGGTTTTGAGGAAGTGCAAAAATAGCAGTAGGATATGGACACCGCGACAGCAGTTCCTTTGATAGTGCTGTCAGTCTTCTTTTTTAAGTTTTTGGAGTCTTCATTTCCAGAATTCGTAGGTATTCGCGTCTGCCAATGCCAGTGTCTTCCCAATGTTCCCATACCCTAACCCGTACATTCATATTCTTTTCCCCTGAACTCTATTTACATTCTATTTAGGGAAATTCAAGCAGGCATGAACAAAGACTCCATTTTTTGTTTTCTTTCCTGAATGCAATCGGCATTCCTCCTTTTCCTGATTCGAAGCATTTCACATACGTAGTTTGAATTCAAGGCAACATTGACGACGTACATAGTTTGAATTGAAGGCAACATTGATGATATCACCTGCATTTTGCAATCACACTCGTAGGTAGCAATTTTTTTGTAAGGATGTCGATACTAGTATTCAACAACACTTCTTCTTCTTTAATTTTTAGATTCATGTTCATGTACACATTTCCGAATTGGAGTAAACCTGCATGTGCACAGGAACTTTTGACTAACAGTAAAATGGGAGTTTCCATTTCTACCCCAAACAACCTGTGCAATATGTTTTTGAAAGTTATAGTTTTCTTACAAACACAAATTTAATTAGTAAACAAAAGCAAGACACAATAGTATCCATATTCATAGTCGACACGTTGTACACCCCCATTGAGCTCTTCACGACTTCCTGGGCCCCGCCTCATTCCACCTTCATCGCTGCCCACAGAAACTTCGAACTCGAGGGAGTTGTCATAAATGAGGCTGATACCCGGCTTTGGTCCTCCCCTGGACCTGACAAACTTCAAAATTCCTTCTGTTGCCTTCCTCTTCCCGCCTTTGCCATTGGACGTTTGTTTCTCCGACTTCCTCCGACTTGTTCCTGCTCTTGAATAGCAGATTGGGAGTGGGAGTGGAAAAAACATAGAATTATGACGCCCACCAATAACAATTGGTACTAAACATGGGATAATAGTTTTTATGCCAATTATGTGCAATGCAATTTCAGTCCTACAGCGTGCACCAAGCATGGTTCACTTTCATGGCCAGTACTTGCGACTAAATCATAGTGTTCTATGAATGGGTAGAGCTCGGTACGTTAGTGGGATGTAGACCTATAGAAGTAAAGATACACTTTGTGGCTAATGTTTCGATTCCTCATTTGTACGTATTTGATGTTTGATGATATGAGACAAAAGCCCGCAGTAATCGATGCAATAGCATGGGATGGAACTTGGAAATTGTGGATCATGAATCGCAAGGTAAAACATGTCCTAGTACAGCACAAGCGTCGGAGAATTTCAACTTCGAGAGATCATGACAAATACATGACACCAAAAGTAATACATGAAGTACTACTTCATACCACCAAAAGTACTACTTCATACCACCAAAAATAAATGGATTCCATAATGCTCATTTTATTCATCTAAATCAAACAAATTATTTTCTAACTCATAAGGCTTAAAAGAGACACTTCCTATAATGAAGTAACATTGAAAAGTTGAAAAGTCTATCGTGCTCATCAATCACCCCCATTCCAACTATTTAGCTAAGACATTGATTATGCTTTGGAAGATCATGATGGGGGCATGAGTTGACTAGGATAGGAGATTTGACCGCAATGGGCAGCATTGTACCTTAGTAGTCCTTTCTTTGTCAGTAGTTGCTTTGAAAAATGTTGCACTTGTATCTATACATTTATTATAAATATATGTGAAATTGGGTCTTGCAAAGGCAATGGAATTGACATTCAAATATGATTGCAACCGAATTTGGTTGCCTTGAATTTTATATGGGTTATGTACAATTCCAATTCTTGGTCATTTCATAACTTGAATTTGAATGACACTTTTGAACCACATACAACGTATTCAACCTTGAAGTAGAATGAGGGAGTTCTCGTGATTCATTCTTATGCCCTATTTGAATCTTCCAACTTAGTAATGTCCTAAAAAATTTCCAACTCATTAGTAATTGTACATACAGAAGGTGAGTTTATAAAACTCAACCAAAAAATTCCAAAAGAATCTAGGGGATAATGGTAATAATACTTGTAATGTAATTTCAAGTTTGGAAGAATCTTATCTATTTAGTGTAGGAATGGTATTCCAAGTGTTTAACTGAAGTTGTTCATGAAATTTGTCATAATGCATATTTATGTTCATATGCGTATATTTGTATCCATACATACGTTGGAGATACCTGGATGTGCATTACAGATTCCAATTAGCAAGCAATGGCGTTCTTTATAGTTTGTAAGTTGTTCGCACTTTTCACATATAATTTATTATACATTTCATCTACATGACATGTTATTATTGGATAATTTTTACTTACATTGATTAACACAAAATAATCGAAGAGTTCATGACAAAAAATAATCGCTTTCTTTTGATAGTATATTGAATTCTTTAATGCCTGTTTTTACTTATTTTTATTTATCATTGCATGAATTTGGTTTTATTTTCTTACAAACATATAATTTATCCAGTTTCCATGAACTGTCATAAGAAACGTTGTTTTATAAGCATTTTAATACTTATTTGGATGAGTGAGAAGGTTTACTGAGAAAACATTGTCAATAAGTCATCACTTCGTTCATCATCTATAATTAGTAAATAAACACTTCAAAGATATTTACTGTATACTTTGCATTCATCTCTTCATGGAAAAAAATTAGTTAATAGGAATTTTAATGTGTAATACACCTATTCGCAGACAATCCATTTTTTTAAAGATTAGAAGAGAAATAGACCAAAAAATTGTAATCCACCAATGCTAGTCAAGTATTGCAACAACCATAGAATGATTGCATAAGTCATTAGAGGTTAAACCTAAAAGGATACAACCTTATCACTAATTAAAGCCATTAATCCTCTAGTATCCATTTTCTGGATATATAGGTGCATTCCTTATTTCCATATTTTTTACATTCTTTCGTTGGATACTTTTTGCCCTTTGCAACATTTCAAGAATGAAGATCTTTGGTTTACAAATTGAATGTTGTTAAAGAGAAATAGAAATCTTTGATATTTTGCGTTCTTGTTTGTGGGGTGGGGATTTAAATATTTAATAGATCTTCGATTTATTTATTTGTTTCAAATGTACTCCACATGTGGGCACCTTCAAATGTGCCTAAACTTCCACCGTCACTATGCATATATATCTTCAACATCAATGTGTGCATGTTATACTCATACCAAACAGAAATGGTTTTCGAACGTACAGTACAAACCACTTTGACCCTTTGTAATTTTTGCATACTGTATGCAAATATCGCATTATTTGGTGCATTGGACTCACCTTGGGCTTGCTTCTTTGAATTGCAACATAAGAAGTGCCAATGAAAGAGTTCATATGTTTTAGTGGTGCTTCAAATTAAACCATTTCTCTTCATATTGGATGACAAATGTCACAGTAGTACAAATCACATGTTGCATAGTTCTATTTTCATCAACAAATCTAGCAATTTTATCCTAGGTTTTTTCTAAAAATTTTGAATTTTGTAGCAATAGTTTTTGTGATTTTTTTCCCATTTCCTATTCAAGTTGTTTTTTTATGATGCAAATTGGCACTCTAACTAGAACACAGAAAATGAAGCCCAAGATCCCATTCAAATTTAGTTGGAAGGCATGCTTTTTTTTAACCCTTAAAGGACAGATCGGTAGCCATGGAAATCATGCATTCTGATACCCTGTGAGAACATGTACTTTCAATAAGCGAAATATACTCATAAAAAGTGATACTACTATAGAAGATCTCCCCTTTCTACTCCTATCACTGGGGATGAATAATTGCATTTCTATCGTACATTCAAAAATTATTTTACATCCATTGGATGTTTGGTGTCCACGTTGGAGTTCAAGGGTTAATATTATAGTTTGCTCCTCTTAGCACAATTCTCGGAGCTCTAGAACTCTTTGAGCATTTCTACTAGTAGAAAAAAACTTCATGTACATGAGAAGACTACTTTTGTAAGCACAATGTTAGAGCATCACCATAGCAAATCATTGAACCAATACTGTAATGTTCTACACCCATGATCTTCTTCTGACAAATAAGGTCAATGGTCCCAAATGCTTAGAGTGTTGCTTGATTGTTTTGCTTCATCGATCGTGTTGCTATGGGGATGTTGTAACCCTACATTTCTGAAATTTCTACATGTCTAGCAAAAGTTCCTCATGTGCAAATGTAGGGTCATTTTTTAAACCAAAGAAGAATGTTGAAGACTAAAGATGAAGGACAAATGACTTTGGAGAAATTATAGAAGTGAAGAAGATGACACCAATTCCTCCAAGTGTCTAGTAATATTTGAATGACTACCTTGGTTATAGGACCACGTCTTTCCAGAACTAAGAGACTAGATTTAATATTAGTAGTATGAAGAACATTTTCTGATTAGGGTAAGTTAAGAAAATAGAAAAAAAATAACAACTCTTTTGATTGGCTAAGAGATTAGAATTGGTTCAAAGGTTGACTATTAATCCATTAATTATAGCCGATGGTCACCTCTAGAAGCGAGTTAGATGTTTTATAATCTCAGGATAACCATGGTCAAGAATTAGGAAATTGTTATGCATTCTATGAAAGTGAGCGTAATAATAGAATTGGTGTGAATGGTTGATCGTCTTTAGTGAATTGGTGACAATTCAGGGTTCCTCTGGGCTTTCTATGACTCCTCATTTTAAAAAATGTGAACACTTTTAGGTACCCGATGGATTTATCGTTGAAGTCTTTCACTTTGAAGCACTAAAATTATTGTTCTAAAATTTGGAGGAATACTGTGCATTACTAGTGTCAGTTTTTTTTTTTTTTTTTGGACTCAATTGTTCTCTCGCTTGAACGAGAACCGTACCTCTTCAACAGTGATATAGTTAACTGTTTGAATGTTCTGTATGTATCATTAGCTTCGGAATGTAGTCTTTGTCTTCAAAGAAAGTGCATCTGTTTCAGGAAGTGCCGTGGAACGAAGAAGTCCAGTCCGACAGTAAATGGTACTTCCGGTTTTGTAATTCGTGAACCCTATTTTGTTTTTGAGTGGCAGCTGTAGTTGCCACTCCGCATTCAAGTAGGTTTTCTAGGCAGAGCATTCTAAATATGACATTGCAATCGTGCATTTTGTGTCATTCCAGTTTTAGTCCTAGGGACGTGCGCTCCTTGTTTTCAGTGCACAACACCTTCGAAGTGAAATTTTAGAAACTAACAGACGTATGTGTGGACCATGGCAGTCCAAAATCGGACATGAATATACGAGACGGAGATCCTAATTCATAGGAGCTCAATGAAAGCTACGTCCTTGTTTACCAGCGGTGGCCGCAATGTGCCTCTTGAAGACAGAAAGCAGAATCATTTGGACGACTTGTGCTCGCATTCTCCACTTTGTCTGTACGTTTCTTTGAAACTGATGGAAATAGGTTATTTCTGAATGTCATTGCCCATTGAAAAAATGTTTAGTGTCAGTCTGAAATGTTTGCAATGATAGGGTTCTGTGGACGTTCCTCTTGCTAACTCTAAAGGCTAGTTCTGTGATTTCGACTTGACCCGCAATACCTCCACGTCCTCCGTATTGTGGGAATGCGATCCCACATGCTAGACCCATAATACTAGCATATGACGGAAAAATTCAAAAATTGTCTCCATCAAAGGGAAAGTTTTTGAGTTCTCCTAGGAAGTTAGGGCAAATTAGGAAAACCGGATTTCCGGATCCGGAAAAATTTCATTAGGGCTAAAAACCTAAAATCTGGAACCCTAGAAAGTTTCGGAAATCGGATGACGGCGCCGGCCCTAAAAACCGGAAACCGGATCCGTACTAGGGATAGGGTTTTGCCGCCAGAACCTGTCCCGTACATCGGGCCAGTATAAGAGGGGGACTATAGCTGGCAGTGGGCACACTTATCTTTTTTTTTTCGTTCTCCCACCGGCGTATTCCATTTTCCTAGCTTTGTTAGAATTCCGGTAGACTGAGGGATTGTGTGAGTTGCGATCGTGCAGGGGTTACCGGAGTGAAAGTTGTGAGCAGAGATTTAGGGAGAGATTGTGTGAGGGTTGTTCGTGAGCACGATGACTTCTAGGTCAAGCCGGCGGAAGTTGAAGGATCTGCCTGAGGATTCGGAGGACGAGATGCCGGCACCGGTGCCTCGACCAAGGACCATCCCGGTGATGAAGGTGGTTCCGGAGGTTCCGACGGAGGAGGACTGGTTGATGCGCCTACGGGAGCACCTCCACAACATGGGGTGTGACGGACTCCTAGAGGTGCCATGGGGGATTCGGGAGGAAAGTCTGGTTTCGGACATACTTCATCCGGAAATTGGCATCTTGGATACCACCATTCGGGCGAAGCCAGACCTGTGGATGGTGAACACTTGGAAGGCCGTCTACAAGTTCCGGGAGGCGTCGGACAAAGTCATGGAGAAGAACCAGGAGGTGATGGAGGGCGAATTCCGGGCGCCCGTCAACCCGAAGGAAAGTCACTAGGTTTCTGACCTAGTGAATCCGGAGTACCGGGATGTGATAGCGTTTCTCAATCCTATCCTCCATCCCACCAAGCCGCGGCGAGTAGTAGCGAAGGTGGCCTCCACCATCTTGGAGAGCCTCCAGGGAAAGATGATGATGGACTGGGCAGCCATCATCCATGAGTTAGTCGGGGACCTGGTGCGTTCCCTCCGGTCTAGAAAGAAGAGCTAGAGTCCTCTTCTGGCGTATTTGTCCCATCTGTATGCCCATCACTCTCTGCTCAAGGCAAACGAAGAGAGTGCGTATCAAGACCTAGTCCAATTCCAACAGTACGGGGGAGAGGAGCCCTCGCCTCGAGACGGACCAGACGATGAGGAAACAGAAAAAGAGGAGCCGGTCTCTCCGCTAAGGAAGAGGAAAAGGCGGAATAGGACGCCGCCGGTAAGTCCGTCAGAGGAGCCTCCCGCACTGGAACCACAGGAAGAAGTTCAGGAGGTAAAGACAGAGACTGGACCTGTTCCAAAAGAAGTCCAACCATCCATGCAACTGGTTGGGCCGGTACGACCGCACACCGTCGCCACTCAGGCCGAGGCTGGACCCTGCCGGACCCGGATGATAGAGGTAGAGGAGAAGGACATGACCACCATGCGATTGGGAGGGACGCCCTTAGAAGACATCTAGGAGATGGCTCAACACCTAGTGTAGTGGGCAGATGACTTCACCCAGATCTGCGAGAACTACGATGGAGCTTTCAAACGAGTGTGTCGGAAGATGGCATTAACCGACCGGAACGCCATCTTTTGGAGGACAGATGCATTGGTGGCAGCGGAGCAGTAAAACGGCCTCCTCATAGAAGAACAGAAGAATTTGGTAACGGAGCTGGGGACGTTGCGCGTAGAAAACCGGACGTTGCGAGACCAAGTTCGGAACTCAAAATCCCGATGTGTGGATTTGGAGAGCACCCTCCGCACCGCCCAGAAGATGGCTCGGCTCACAGAAGAGGACCATCGCCGGCAAATAGCAGCCCTGTGTCAAGGAATAGTTCGGTTCTGGAGCTCTTTGGACGTATCGGTGGATTATATCAACAAAGCCCGGCTGTTTGAAGCCAACCTCGATGCAGCCGCTAGCTCAAGCTGGGTTCCTATCGTCAAATGCTCACTAGAGCAGGCAAAACGAATGGATACATCCCGGGCCGCGATGAGGGAGATGATGGAGTATTTTATTTCCACGGAGTCGGATCCGGCACCTCAATCTCCCCCGTCAGCGCAAACTTTGGTTCCGGAAAGCAGCAATCCAGAACCTATGGTTACGGAGATCTCACCGGTGGTACCGGTGAATCCGGAACTTTCACCACTAGTCGGAAGGCCAGAAGGAGTGGACTGGGGAGCAATGGTACCTCCGGAAAGCGAAGACCTACTTCTAGTGACTCCGACCATTGACCTGATAGGTGCTTCTCCAGAAGTTCACGCCGGACGGATGGTACAGTCTTTTCCGCATCATAAGAAGATCCAGAAGGATTCCCGGGGGAGTCCGGACACTCAGGTAGTCGGGACCCGGAGTGTAGACAAGGACACTAGTATTGTGGAAGTCCAAAGATGGGGCCAAAGGGGTCCAAATCTGTTTTCTCCATAAAGTAGCCGGAAGGAGGTAAAGTTGGATCTTCTGAAGGACTATGTTCCTCCCAAAGATCTGGATTCCAAAGAATAGTATGTAGTAGTGTAGTATAGCGGCAATACTGGAGTCCGGCCGTCAAAGCCGGAAAAATAGGATCTGGGATTTTCCGGAAATCTAGCGGACCAATAGGAATGTTTTGTAGGATTTTTAGGATGACATTAGTCTTAGTATAAGTAGGAGTTTTAATGGCCTTTCTGGTCATTCACAGCCATCTCATAGTTTCAACATTGTATCTTTTTTTGAGCTTAATTCTAAAGTGTTTGGAGTATCCAATCTCTTATCTTTCTTGTATACGGTATATGTTTGTGAGAGGTGTGGGCCCGTTCTTGCATTTCCGGAACTGAGAACTTACCTTGTATGGCAAGAGTCGATTTTGTGAGAGTATTCGGATGTATTAACTTGAGGGGGAGATCAACCGGATGGTTCCGGCAGTAGGGTTAGTGTAGTACTGCTCGGATGCCGGTATAGCCTGCGTGTAGGATACAGCCTTAGGTGAAAGGGATATCTGAGAGGCTGCTAGCAACTTCCGTGTACGGAAGTATTGTTGGACGTGCCCGAATTCCGGATTGCCGGAATTCCCTGTAGAACAGAGTCAAGCCCCGGCGCAAGCCCAAAAAAGTACAAGAAAAACCACCCGGTCGATAGGAGGCTTAGTGCTCGGTTAAAGGTTAGAATATCGTTGTAGTTCTTGACCGTCCCTGTGTGACCTAATCCGGATTTTTCCGGATTTGTGAGGCGACGGAACAGGAGGACACTTCCGGTCCTTGAAGAGTCAGTTTAGTATTAGTATTAGAGAGAGAGAGAGAGTGAAAGAGAGCATGTTTCCGGACACGGTAAGCATCCGGATGGTGGATCTGGCCACTCGTCATCCAAACCCAGGGATCCCGGAAGGGGCACTGAACGGTTTCCGGATTTGTCCGGAACCCATCCGGCACTAGAGTCCGGACCGGACCTAATGTCTGGAGTAGTCTGACGGAGAGAAAAGTGAATGCTTAGATTCGGATAGCCTATAAAACTATAATCCACAAGTCCTCGTGGGAACGATTTCGGAGTGGTTTACTCTAAGAAGGCTTTTGGTGTAAATTAAGGGCTAACTGGAGGAATACTGGTCCGACTAATCGCTACACGTATCATGACAGAGAATTGTAGACTTGAATTTCACGCCCAACTTGTAACCACCACTACTGTGCTTTCAGTGTACCAGCACTTGTCGTTATGAATTTCGTTATGCGGACTCGGAGTAGGAAATGAAGGTATGCTCGCAGTTCTGATGAAGTCCCACGGTATATGCATGTCATACTCTGTGCAGGCCAACTTTGTAGTAGTTCAATTCATTTGATAGGAAATGGTTGGCAAGCTACGGCGGTGAAAGAACAAAAGCTCTGCAGAGCAGTGTTCGAAATTTTTTAGCGTTGTATATCTGTATCGATACAGATACAAAACTCTAAAATTCTAGTTTTGTAGTAGGACATTATTTAGGAAGTACCTCTTCAAGAATGCAGTATAACTTTTCATTTTTTGGGGGATTGAGTTCATGATAGGAATGATAGTAGTTTAATGTCTGCCAAGATTTCAGATTTTCATCGTAGTCATAAAATTTATTCCTGTACAGTTTTGGATGTCATCCGAATTTTTTTTTTCTCATTAATTTCACTTCGTAGAACATCACAGGCTACACCCTCCCGTTTTCCACAGTGCTAGGGAAACGTAGATGTTTAATGTCCAGAAAAAGCTAAAAAAAGATGTTCAGATGTGCAGAGAGGAGTCTGTAGGCGAAAGCAACACACCCGTGGTAGTCAAAGAACCTTTGTAGCACTGTGGTACAACTGGCGATGATGAGGAAATGGAAATGTTCTTAACATCCGAAGATCAGTATTTGCAGCATCTGGCGTTTCTACATAAAGAACATGTGGAATGTTGCAATTTGGGTCTCTGTAGCGGCAAACAATTTTGGCCAGACTCTGTTGATGACGTATACTACAGAAACTTGTGTACCATGTCCTCTTTTTACAACGGAGACATTCCTTTTGAGAGTTGGGAGGAGGAATACAATTTATTTCTGTACATGCTAGTTTGTAAAGCTCAAGAAGAAGATCGGGTCCGCGGTTGAAGGAAATTCATGTAAGTGCAATTGCTACTTCTGGAATGTTGATGTGTTGGATCAAACTTTTTGTAACAGATAAGTATCATGCGGGTCAGTACTGTCTCATTTTTCATTTCTGCAGAGCTCCTTCATTATGATAAGGCAATCCATGAAAATGCATTCTTCATGACTTATGAGTCAATTGCTTTAAAGTGTAGTAATGTTTGATTTTTTTTTCTTCTGCGTTAAATAATAGTGGTGTGGTAGTTCATGTACACAGTGGTTGGCAGATTTCCAGGTGACATTCCATTACCGTGGGTGTCTTTCGATTAGCCTGGGTGTATGTCAAGTACCTGTCCTGAAGTAGATAGCATTCGTTTTGCTTATGAACGGAGAGGGCAGTTTTCATTATTGTACCGATTTTGAAGATGTCCTAAAGCGTAGACGAGGAATGTGGTTTTACGAATGAGTGCAAGGCGATTTCAAAAGAGTGTTGTTGCAGATTTTGATGTTGGCGTATTGTTGGTCTTTCATGTAAGAAGACTTTGAGTCCTTTCAGAGAAGACTTATGTTAAAGGGTTTGATCGGCAGTGCATATGACTTCCTCAGTTGCTTTGATTGATACTTCCGGACTAAGTTGGTTGTCTATGCTTGGAATGTTGCCACATTTTCTGAGTGATGGCAGTTGCTGAGTTTGGGTATGTTCTATGCATGTTTTTCGTGTGGATAGATGTCCTATGCGAGTGGTTTAACACGTGTCTGTAGTATGAGAAAATTAAACGTATGAGATTGCATAGCAGTTCTATGCTACATTAGTAGGTCATTTCAAGTACTTCTGCGAAACATGGAAAAGCAAAGAAACGGGGATTGGATTGGAGAGAACTGTTCCTGAAGGTTTCAAAATGAAAAAAAGTCATACCATGTTTTGCTAATGCTCATAACAATTTCAATGAACTCAATGTAGGAAATGCATGATCAATCATTTCATTTTTTTGTGAGGAAGAGTTTTCATGAAAACATTCTTAACGTGTCCACTTTGTCTTTGTCAAAGAAGTAAGGTCATTGACAGTAACACATTACATTCAGGGATTATGGAACAACATATCGAAGGTGATGGTCGTCGAAAACTGCCATTGAATCATCCGGATCGCATAAGAGCAAGAGATTTGAAGCTATACAACAGAGATGAGGAGAGAGCTGCAAGGGAAGGCAGGACTCGTTACCGTTGTCCATGCAATCTATGCGGTGGACGTAGAAGAGCGTGCACTAGAAGAACAATTTTGAGGCATTATGAGAGTAGAGGAAGATATGGTGCTCTTCGGGGATGGACACAAGTAAGTTAATTTTCTGGTTGTTTTAATTAGCTAGCTTGAAGACATATAAAACATGTGAGAATCATTTTGTAATGTTGAAGGTGTATACATTTATCTGTTAGTAATGATTTCTTATTGCAGGGAGACGATTACGACTCCTCATATGAGGAGTGGGAGGCCACAATTGGACAAAATGCAAGGGCATTTCTGGGATTGTAAGAGCCCATTCAAGAAATATCACTAGACGGGCGATTGGGTTTTAATCGCATGGTGAGAGATGCTCTTCAGAGAACTGATGAAATACATCGTGTGGCAATGGAAGTATTAGAAGACATGTCCGGGACAGAGGATGAAGAAAGTGTCGAATCCCCTGTTCGACAATCTGCGAACTCGCCGGAAACAGTACAGTCTTCAGTCAACTCTGAGGAAATAGGCTTGGAAGCAAACGATGAAGACATCTTCGAGGATGCACTTCCGAATTTGGAACAGAACGTCGATGATGCTTTGTCATCTGATAGCCACAAAAATTCCCATTCTGATGATGAAGAAGAGGATGTAGAGGAATTTGTGCATCGCATTCCGGATGGGCATTTCACAGAGAATGCCAACATTGAAATTGCAGGAACTCTTCCACTATTTGAGGGTGCATCTCTGTCTCAATTGAATGCCATGCTCTTGATAATAAACTGTTGCCGTACACATGGTGTTTCCAATGCTTTTATGAATGAGTTGCTAATGCTACTGTGCAAGAGCATTCTGCCTGTGGGAAACGTGTTATCTAAATTAGAGTATGAAGCAAGCAAGATGTTGAAGTTCTTCGGATTATCGTATGACATCATTCATGCTTGTTCAAAGGGTTGCGTCCTTTTTCGTGGAGATGTGGAGGCAAAGGATAGCTGCCCCGAATGTGGAAGTAGTCGTTACTGACAGTGCGGCCGTTCTGTTGTTCCTGCTTTGGTGTTGAGACATTTTCCATTAATTCCTAGATTGAAGCAAATGTTCTATTCGAAGAAGTTGTCTGAATTGAATACTTGACACTTTTTCAATCGGAGTGAAGATGGGAAGATGCGGCACACTACAGATTCACCTCAATGGAAACTTGTGGACACGGAGTTGGAACCCGAGGTAATGGTGAACAGATTTGGATCAGACCCCCGTCACCTTCATTTAGGCATGGCAACAGATGGATTCAATCCGTGGTCTGAAAAAAGAAGTACAAATAGTATGTGGCCTGTAATGTTTTTGAACTACAATCTTCCACCGTGGTTAGTGACGAAGAAGTACTTTGTTATGTTGTGTTTACTAATTCCAACGAAAGTAAGCGTTACAGGGCAAAATTTCGACGTTTTCCTACAGCCTGCAATTAACGAGTTGCAGCAATTGTGGAATCCAGAGGGAGTACAAACCAAAGATGCAAGGGCTGAAGGAGGTGCACAATATTTCGGTCTCCGGGCATGTCTTATGTGGACAATGCATGATTTCCCAGGGTATGGTTTGGTGTCTGGGTTAATGACGAAGGGATTTAAAGCATGTCCTGTATGTGGTCCACATACTGTTTCACGATATTCGAAGGTATTACGGAAGGTTGTTTATTGCAATTGTCATAGACGGTACTTGGAAGCCAACCATTACTTTCGAGGTGATTTTGCAGCATTTGACTACGAAGCTGAATTACAAATGGAAATGCAAGCTATGTCTGGAAATGAGACTATTCGGAGTGGTAGAGCAAGTGAACGCTTCCTTCGTGAAGAAGGCAATGACCGTCATGAAGACTTTCCAGGTAGAGAACATGGTGTTAAACGAGTTTCAGCATTGTTCCAACTTTCTTATTGGCGGGTGAGTGTTTTTTCACAGTGCTTTCCTTTGCTGCTACTTGACTTTTAGTTTTTAAGTTTTGTGCAAGGTAAAATATTTTCTCAAAACTTCCTACTGAAATTTTGATTGGAACATACTGAATGGATGATGCCATTCATACACTTTTCTTTGTTACAGGAACTTCCCTTTCGAAATTTGTTGGATGTTATGCATATAGAGAAGAATATATGTGAAGGTTTGCTGAAGCTTGTCATGGGCATAACAGACACAGCAGCAAGTCGTCGAGACATGGAAGAAGAGAGGATTAAACCTCACCTCTGGATGAGAAGAGATTCTGAGGATGGTCATTTCCTGAAGCCAGCAGCTCCGTATGTGTTAACAAAGGAAGAACAAAGAATTTTATTAGATCAAATAGGGGGGATCACTGTTCCAACTGGTTATTGTGGGGACATGAAGAAACATATCCTAAAAAACAAGTTGGGAAATATGAAGTTGCATGACTTTCATATTCTTCTACAATTCATACTACCCGTATGTTTGAGGCATTTCATGAATCCAAGGCCTAGAACAGCTATAATTAGATTGGGTCGATTGTTCACAATGTTGTGTAAGAAGGTCTTGAATATGGATGAGTTGGATAGGTTGGAAGTGTATGCAACTGAAACACTGTGTTTATTAGAAGTTTGGTTTCCACCATCTACCTTTGATATCATGTGGCACTTGCCCATTCATCTAGTGAAACAAATAAGACAATGTGGTCCAGTAGCAAACACTTGGTGTTATCCCATTGAAAGACACATGGGTTTTTTCAAAAAATATATTCGGAAAAGATCAAGGCCGGAAGCATGTATAGCAAATGCATATATGTATGAGGAGGCTTTGGGGTTTTGTACGGAATATTTCAAGCTCTATGCACATACGAAGCGAAGAGTATGGGATGACGATGAAGAGCCATGCGACAATGGAGAGGTGTTGATGGGGGCTGCCGAAGAGAAGGTGCTATCAAGTGAAGAATGTCGAGCAATTCACTATTGGATCATTCGGAATTCAGTAGCAACATTGGAGCCTTGGAGGTAACGGAAATATTCTTTATTTCTGTTAAGAATATGGGGGTGGGATCATGCAGTGCGGAAGATCCCTTTCACAGTCAAAATAGAGCACTCTGCAGAGAAGTTTAAATGAAGTGGATGTGTTTGAAGTTTTGATTTGCAAGTTATGTGTGTGCTAAGTGAAGTGGATGCGCATTGAAGTTTTGATCACAAAAAATCCCCCCCCAAAAAAGTGTTCATGAACTATGCAATCCAAATGTCGTGAGTACGTACTCTTTCAGGTTGTAATTGGATTATATGAGAAAGAAAGATGCCTTCATGATGTATTTCTGAGATGCTAGAGGACAAACTGTGGCTTCACGTATTTGTCTAATGAATTTGGAAATTAATGAGCCATTGAAATTTCTCACATGTCTTGCATGTGACATACCTATGGAGGTTGCAGGTTATACAATGAAGCACAAGAAGCACTCAAAATTGGTAGGCAATCATTTCGGAGAGAAGCTGCAAGTAGAGGATTGTCTAGAAGGCACCAATATGATTATCCAGCCCACCTATGTGTTGATATGCCTCATTTTGTTGAATGGCTTAGTAATTACACAACCTCTCTCATTTGTAACCATGGTGTAGGCCATGTAGATGTAGAATTGCGAAGATTGTCAAAACTACCAAGTGTACAAGCGGAGTCTTATAAGCACATGTGGGCATATGGGAATCACTACAGAGTACATGAAAAAATTGGTGAATTGGGATACGTAACACAAGATTATGGAATAGCATGTGTCTTTGGAGCAGAAGAGGGTAGGAGTGCTGGTGTTAGTATGGTTGGGATTCTAAAAGACATAATAGTAGTTCGCTATTCAGCAAGAAGAAGAGTGGTAATGCAAGGCTCTTGGATTCGCAATAGTCCAAGTGAGCGCTTGTCAACAAAGGTAGATGATTATGGGTTTACTGTTGTCCGTTACAATGACAAAATCGTAGGTGCTCGTGAGCCATATGTCCTTCCAGCGATTGTACGTCAGGTAAGTGAATATTATATTGCTTGGTATTTAGTCATGCTGAAGAAGAAGTAGCTAAAGCCATAAGAGATAATGAGAGTGCACAATTTTGACTTTGTAATGTTTTCACAGAGTACTTACTGTTAGGAGTGTGAAAATTCATGTTAAGTTCACAGATGGTGTGCGGAAACATACAGAGCAGAGGAAGGGAGATACATAGAAATGATGTTCAAATCAAATGGAACTGAATGACCGTCATTTTTAAAGGAAAATGTGCAAGACGATTGAAGTGTTGATTCAAAGTAGCCTTTGTAGTTGAATTGTGATGGCAACACTCAATTTTTAAATGTGATCATAGGTTTTTTTCATTGACGACTGGAGGCATCCAGGATGGAAAGTAGTCCTTTAGAAAGAACCTCGGAGCAGACGAGTAGTGGATGACGAGGACGAACAAATTCTTGGCATTTCTGGTACCCAAGTGGGATTGGACTTGCTGCATAACTTGAATGCTCCTGAGTTTAGACCGAGAATACAAATAGCCGGCGAGACTGTTCCAGAAGCGGAAATAGCTCGACTGAACATGCTTGTCAATGGAGAGCGTCCTCGAAATGTGGTTGGTGAGGGGAGACGCAAGCGAGGCAGACGAAGGCGAAGACGGTGACAGGTGAGGCAGAAGTTCTACAGTTGCGTACATTCTGTAGGCTTAATGTTTACTGGCGTTCACACACGTAGTAGTAATAAGAGTAGTCGTATGCCAAAGTTGTTTCATACAAAATAGGAATGCATGTAAATTTTTATCGAGAATGACATGCATGAGTCCGTGAATTGCAAAATGTAGGTAACACGACTGACGGCTCTAGAGTAATTTGAAGGAGGGCTGCAGCAAAGTTCAGGCAATGCCTCGAAAAAGAACATTAATTTTTTAATGCATTGTATTCCATGTTTTCAGTGGCAGCAAATACTAGTGAACTCATAGAATCTTGGAAGTAGAAATCGCAAAAACAGTTCTCCATTTGAAAAACGGAAAGGGATTTGTCAATGGATGGGTTTCTTCCTATGCAACCTCTGCCGATTGCACTAGTCATTCCAAGAAAACAGAGTTACATTGAAGTACAGAGATTAGTCATGCTAAAATTCTGGAATTGTAAGTTTGTTCTTAGTGTAACGATTGATAAAAAAAAAACTAGCATTAGTACGTGAGTGGTGCGGTGAAATTTTTCATTTGAAGCATTCACTTGTGTGCTTCTATGAAGCCCACGAAGTTGCTCTGCGCTATCCTAATGTCCTATGCATGCAGTTGGTTTTGCTGAGGTCAACATAGAAAATAAATTTCAAGTAGAATAATTTGAAGTTCTCGTCTGCCAATGTGGATGTATGAGGTCATCGAAAGTAGTGGTTGGCAGAAGATGATTTCATTTGATGAATGCAGAACCTAAAGAACCGTAGTTACTAATGAGTTAACAACTATCTTTCTGAATGTCAACGATAGTGTCACAGGCGTCTTTCATATTTCACACAAGAAAAAAGTCAAGAGTGTGGAGGCGACATAAATGTAATTCAATGTCCGAACGCATTGCAAGAGATTCAATCTCGAATTTTGTTGAGGTGCAAGTTTCGATATGTACATGTTAGATAACTTTTATGTGGGAAGTTACAAAGTCGACTCCTGTGGAGGTGAAATCCAACAACGTAGTAAATGTCCTGGCTTGTAAGTCATGCAAAGTAATTGGTTGGACCGACAAAGAGCATTGGAAATGCAAGATCAGGAAACGAAAATCGTCCCTTCTATTCCAGCGCCGGTGTACTAACCAACCCGTCTATGCTTTGTTCAGTACGTAGAGAAGCGGGAAGCTGCAGATTTTTAAAGAATGACGGGTCTATGTAAAGTGTGCAGCAAGTGCCGTGATTACGGAATGCATTTTAAATTTGATGTCGCAGACCTCGGTTGTCACGGTCATGTTCATTCAGTGAAGTCGTCCTAAACTCTCACACATGTGGAATCTGAAAACACAATGTCCTCTCACACATGTGGAATCTGAAATCACAATGTCGGTGCAAGTGCACTGTAACGGAGTTGGCAGAGCAGAACAGCAGACAAGCACCGACATGGCATAAGCGAGGAAGGCGACATGAGCAGGTTTTTTTTAAACTCTGCAGCATTAAGGGCGGATATAAAGAACATGATGTTCGCTACCTATATGCGGGAATTGAAACGACAGTTCAATTCGGCAACATTCAAGTGAGTAGTACGAGCTTCAATTTTACTATTCCCCTCATGCGAGTGTTTTTCCTTTTGAAAAGTAGTAGACGAAGTGATTATGCAGGGAAGAAGAGTTATATTAATCGGCAAGTATAAAAAAAATATGGAATTCTAAAACAATATTCACAATTGAAAATTCTGATATGCATTTGAGTGCGAAGGGTTTAGTTGAATTGTAAAACAGGGGCTTTAGTGAAGGAGTCATTGAGGATGAAATTTTGTCAAGTACTTTTGTTCACAAAGGAGACGTTACAGAGCTTAGTGACGGTGAACTCACTTCCGCACGTATGATCGTAGCGGTGTTCCCGTTCGCACATATGAAGGAAAGCGGCTTGTAAGAATTTTGTATTCTTGTACCGAAAAGTAGTTCTCGTGGGAACTTACTTTCAATTAGCTTTTTTTGTAACGTCTTTGATGAAATGGAGGTACGTGACAACATTTCTTTTCAAGCATTACTGAAAGGATGTACAAGGGTCAAGGGAGTATGTTGCTTATGAGTGTTTTCATAAGCGTATGTGGGAAACGCAACGGTGTTTTAGGAGTCTGAGTGGAAGTGAGAAACAATTTCTTCTTGTAGGCGGCTGGAGTGCACAGAAAATGTCTTCAATTCCTTCGAATGGCGTGGAATTGCGTGGCTACTTGCTGCGTTTTGACGAAGCGGCCGGAGAAGGTGCATTTGAATGCCCTTCCGAGACTATGAGGGCAGTTGTTGCTGTTGCAGGGTCTGGGCATGTTCTGTGGACAGAGGAAGCAAAGGCAGAGTTTGCGAACATGGAGAACGAGTCTCGCGTGTTCTATGACTGTCTTGGTAATGGCGAGTTCAACCATAATTTGAACTCATGGATGGTAGGTGATTCTGTAGAGGAAAACCTCGACGATATGGATATGGACTGGAATGACCTCAACGACAATACAATGTATGAGCCTCCAAGCAGCGCAGCAGAGAGCGGAGGCGGTGATTGGTAATATTTGAACTTCTCTTTCAATGCGGAGGTCATGTGTTAGCGAATGTTCTCATAAATAATGAAACAGTATTTGTAAACGAAGGAGAAGGCGTCGTGTCTTGAACTTATGTGTGGCTTTACGTATATATCCAGTGGCGAAGCATGGAGAAAGTGGCTTTCATGTAAATCATGAATGAATTTTGCAATAGTAGGGATATCAGTGAGTTCAATGTGTGCATCGCATATTCAGGTAATGCATTATTCTTGCAGGACATCCCAGCGGACCTCAGAATTACTGTACATGGGAAATGAGTCACATTCGTGGTCAATAGTATCATTTTCCGCATTGCCTGTGTCATTGAATGTGGCAGATTTGAAACTCATAGTACTGACGAGGTATAATACTTCATGCGTAATTCAGAACTTCAAAGTCTATACATTAGAGTGGAGTGTACAATGGTAGCATGCGTGAAGGTTGAATGGCGAGTCCGATGCAATGACAACGACGGTGGAGTGCAGCGATTCCGAAGCCTGGTGTTGCTAGTGGACAACAACAGCGATTGACGGGTTTAAAAAAATGAGACTTGCTTCTCGTGGCAAATCAGTACATTTTTTGATGATCAGGAAGTATGTCTTGTGAATGACAGTTTTGCGGCAGTTAGATCGGACATGGTTACCTAAGCCTACTACAATGGCGTAATCAGAGGTAGAGACTTCGAATTCTTAATTTATGCTTGCAGCTTCGACAGTGTTTTAGAGTGCCCCAACAATGACTGTGTAGTAATATTGTTGAAGTGGAGGCGGTGAATGCAAGAGGGAGAGTACCTCATGGTCAAAAATAGCAGACCCATAACTTCTTGTGTACAATTGCCTTTTTGTTGGGCCAATGTAAAGAAGGTGTGCATACTATTTCATTTGTACAAGTCATAGACGCAGTTGTTTGTATGTGGTTTCAGCGGTTGAATTCAAGTGCACACAGAGGCTGGAAGCGTCTTTTTGTGGTGTATTGTACGACTGCACGTAAATACGATTGTCTGGAGGTGGACACAGAAGTCAAAACTCTTCATTGAGCGCAGTGTGTCCTCCGTTCTCGCGTATTAGTTTGTTTTTTATTCACGTTTGCTTTCGGTTAAGTCATCAGAGGTGTGTAATGTATGCAGTGAAGGAAGACAGGAAATGGTCTTTCTCCTCCTCGTGCATCATGACACTAACATTCGTGTGGCAGTGATGGAGAACAGAGGTAGTAGATTGAACTTGGTATTGTAGGTACTGGTTAGTATTATGTAGTGGCAATCAGTGGTTTTCTGTACGCAGGACTGTCTAATTAAGCAGCAGCTCCAAGAAGGAGCATGTTGAATGCAAGGAACGTGGAAAGCGAAATAAAGGTAAGGCAGAATCGACTCTCCTAGAGTTTGTGCATACATGATTAAAAGGATTGAACAATATATGTATGGAGTTCCACAATGAAGGGAGTGTTCTGTTGTTTTGTTTTCTGTGATGGTTTTGTTTTGCTGTAAGAAAAGACTATTGTGCAATTGCGTCAAGGAAGTGGCAAACTGAACAGGAAGTTGTATAGAAACACTACCAAATTAATGAAGAAGTAGGAAGATAGAGATCTGAGACATACATATGATTATTCAAAGTGTGTGGGACAAGGTGTTCATGTTCATGTTTGTCTACAACCTGTTTTTTTTATTTGGTTTATGGAGATGCTGTTTCGACCTGCAGAAGAAATTAAGCATGGAATGCAGCAGGGTAGGTGAGTAGCAAGAACGGGAAAAACGGTACTAAATAGAAACTACGTGTGTTCAAAGGAAGATTAGCCCTTGAAATTTTTTTTCATGTCATATTCTGATCCGCGATTGCAAACGGAGATAAGAGATTCTGATTGCAACGTGGGCCAGAATATGATACTCACGGACAGAAGTTCCGGTGGGATTTGTTTTACAGAATCTGCTCCAAAATGGGATTGGCAAATCCAAGAAGAAAAGGCATTAAAGTTTAAGTCAGAAGCAGCAGGTGAGAGAATTTCTGATATTTTTGCAGTTGTTATTCATAAATTACGGAAAGCGGCATGGGTTGAGAATTTGAGGAAGAAGCAGTGCAAAGTGTACGTGAAGCTGTGCAGTTCATCAATGTAAACTGTTTCATTAATAATTTTTTTTTTATGAAAACTAGAACATACCTGGCATCCCAATAATTAGCTGATTTGTAGGAAGACCGTGAGTACTGTGCCACTGAAGGAATTCAATGTTCTGCAATGTAAGTGAGTGCATTTCTCTCCGATATATACAAATTTTTCTGAAGACAAACGGGAGGAATTAATTGGATTGTAGAAGGCAGGCTATGCGTTGGGTTGGGAAGCCAAAAAGAACAAAGCTTAACTACACCGTTGAAAGAGGCATCAGTGACAGTGGAAGACTATAAGTGACAATGTGCCATCATTTAATTTTAGTCGTGTACAACTTGGTTAGTTGCAAAGAAGTCAGAAGTTCATCCAATGATGCCTAGGGATGGAGTTCTTTTTTCCCATACACGTTTGCAAGAATGGTACGTGCATGAAGACTGTGCACATACAATTTTCATGGTAGGCAGTCTGCATGCCATGATGCATTTGCAAAATGGTAAGGAATATGGTTCAGTGTGGGCAAACATACATATAAATGTAGAAATTTTTTGGCAAATTTATGTTTACATGTAGTAGTGCAATGAAGAATGCATGTGCACGTTATTGGACCTCTGCACAAGGCATGAGAAGGTAGATAGTGATAATATTGGTCCAAACGCGCAACATACATGTCTACAAATGCATACAGCGGGCAAAGCCCTTTGTACTTGCTTTCATAGTGCAGCCTCGGAAGTATGGAACATGTACACTGCTATGAAGATTGTGTACAAATCATATGCGTGCACGTGGCAACAGTGGAGCTAGTTCTTTAGTTTTGGGAGAAGATCATTAGAAATGGAAGAAGTGGCATGGCCAGTAGTTGTAACAATTTTGTGAATTTCATATTCTTATCCGTAGTGCATGTGCGCGCTGTATCCATGTTTTACTTCTGTACTTAATTAAGAACGCACATACTGTAAGAAGCACCTAACCTGAGTAGCTAGCGTAGGAACCTAAACGTGTGTTATAATTGTCTACAAGTACATAAATTTATGATCCATTTTGTATGTACACATGCAGTAAAAAATTAAAATGTGAAAGACAAACGTCCATGAAGTTGTGTACATATGTGCGCAGTGTGAATTGAATTATATAAGCACATTTTTCAGCGCACAAACGTAGTGTACAAATCCATGCATGGTCATTCTTGTACTTTTGATTCAATTTGCAATTTGTGGAATCCAAGAGCGTGCAATGCAGGCTTCACAGAAACGCTCTACAGGAACTTCAAAATCGTTTAGAACACGCATCCTAATTCAGGTAAACAAAGTGAAACGTAGCAGAGAATAGATTCTACCCAGTAGGCGCGCGCACGTGCACATAATTTAAACATGGCAATTAAAAAATGTACGTGCGTAGCTCTTCCACCAAGTCTCCGTATTTTCTCAAATCCGAATAACATAGTGTAAGTGCACCTGTTTTCACATAAAAGGAGAACATATTCATATATGTGTACGTATTCCAGTACATATGTATGTTGCTCAAATTTTTCTTAAACAATCGTACGAATGTGCATGCATATATATATATGCATGTATGCAAACGATATATATATTAATGAATATATTACTAATCAATTTTAACTAATTAATTAACACTCTGTTGAATGTAAGCTTATATATATACATACATATATATATGAATGACGATATCAATTGATCTAGGTGCATACATACGTACAGATATACACAATAGCAGTATGTGTTAATTGCGCGCAAAAATTGTTCACATGCTAAAAACGTACAGATGAGCCCTACACCGCAGTACAAATACTACGCATCTAGTATAGTAGAACATCAGCTACGTACGTACCCAGTTTTTTTTTTTAAATTCTGCCTCAACTTCCTCTATACGTATGTACATAGGAAACTCTAAATTTTTACGTAGTGAATTCCTATATATACATATATGAATTGAAAAAAATATATATATTTATAATTGCGAAAAAATTAATTCACTGTCCAAAAAATTTAGAAAACATCAATGCGAATTATACAGAAAAAAATGCGCACAAAATTGTGTTCAAAGAAACCACCCAAACTTTTGTGCATGGTTTTTTTCGACTATGTTTTGTTATAGTGACTTTTTGGCCCGATGCTTCAGGCACTTCAAAGTTGCATTTTGGGGTAGTAGAAGTGCTCCGTACATGGAGGATGTGGTCCCTCAAATGTTGGCAGGGTTTTACAGTCGTACCTATGATAGAGATCCACTCTTTTGTTGGTCTTACGCAGCTGATTTTGAAAGTGGAGGGGAGCAAGATAAGGGAACCTCAAGTCAAAAAAACCTATCTGTAGTGTACGGGCAGTACCCTGAGTTCAATCCAGAGAACACAATCATTGTAGATAGTAAGCTTTGTAGGGTCATGGAGAATGCACAATCCAACGTGCTCATCACAAATCCTTTTTATGTGAAGTGGCTGCGCACCTTGGCTGACAACAAAGAATATTTGAAGTTATACCTGTGGCCTTTGTTGGAAGCCTTCTGGAGATGCCCCGACGTGACTACCTTCCGTGCAAAGTACCCGCAAATTGTGAACAAGTCCAAATCTCAGTGGCTCCTGAAGCGCAGAAGTAGAACTAGATACAATTTTGTGAACATGGTGGGAGGTGAGGGACTTGCAGTCCGGCTGGTTCGAACACCCTGCGACCCTTACCTTCATATTTTTTTGATTTTTAACTTATGCTCCTTGTTTGTGCAGGCAAGGACGGGGAAGCAGAACACGCAATCGAAGTCAGCCTCTGCCACGGGGTCGCGCCGTGATAAGGTAGGCACTACATAGCACTCATTTTACTTTTTGTTCAAGCGGTCCACCCTTTAGTTGCGTTCTTGTCGTGTATAAGTTGCCCAAAAGTGACGTTCCAGTCATGGCTGGTCATCAAGTCGTACTGTAGTGTCGGGAAAGTCGTGAATTCTGTCCATGACTGCTTCATGACTTCACAATGACTCAACGGCGTATGCAATGCAGGGTGTTTCTCTGAGAACAGAAATGGATGCCACTGCCAAGATCGACTACAAATTGTTGTTTGTAGTTTTTTCTTGCATTGTTGTTGTGGGATATGAGTTCATCCCACCTATCAGCATTGTCGTTGGTCATTCAAGTGTCCATCGTGAGTCAGTCCCACGATGAAGTGGTATATTCACAGGCTCCGTAGCACTGCACTAAATAATGCTCCTGTGAACCTTGTAGGCCATTCTAGAATGTGTGATGTCTCAAGTGAATCTCATCTTGCGCTTTTTTGATTATGTAACCGTTAACTGAATTGTGCTATGTCTTGCATGCCACAGGGTTTCATCATTGGCGATGAAGTTTTTCTCATGAACCCATGCGCTGTACGGTAGAAGGTGGCCCTTGGAACGGTCAGCGGACTTCCAAGATCTCACAAGTATCATGGTAAGGACATACCAGCATTGTGGATGAGGGTGGACGTCCGTGAGGTTCTACAAACAGGGGTGAGCCTCATGGTTCCCAATTACGCAGCGGACCAGGAGTTTATAGAGGACGTGAAGGGGTCTTACGCAATATGGTCGGAGAAGTCAATGAAGCTTTTTAATGGTACTTGACTTAGCTTGTAAATTTTATTGGAGACTTACTGCACCCTAAATCCACTTGTGGACGCCATGTATATTTGGACTGCTATTCTATCCCACTCCATTCCTTTTGCAATAGAGGACTCAATTTCTAACTCCATGCCTGTGAATTTGTCATTGTTGTGTCAATTTTTGTTGGCTTACTGTTTCTTCAGCCACGGCTCTGCGTTTTCAATGTTGTTCTTGCTTGTTTGCACGTAATTAGGTAGTACATATTACTTGAATGTAGTGTAGATGAACCGACTGATGAATGACCCCTTCGAAGTTGCCGTGACTTCAGCACTACTAGCGGAAAAGTGCATGTGCTACTGTGACGCAACTCCATCTACACTGTAGCACGACTTGTGAATGACTCCATGCTGCCCCTAAATTGTTACCCACATCATGTTCATTTGCGACTACAGCGTGACTGCAATATGACTCAGTTTGGAATGTCCACGTCAGATTTAGGAGGGGTCAGACACCACTGCAACGTGACTTCACCATGACTGCGAGTGACGTCCACGTCAGATTTTAAAGGGGTCAGATGCAACTTCAACATGACTACACAATGACTGCGACTGACGTCCACGTTAGATTTAGGAGGGGTCACGCGCGACTCTAGCATGACTGCAGGACAACCGGTTCAGAACGTCCATGTCAGATTTAAAAGGGGTCGGACGCAACTTCAAAATGACTTCCTTGTGACTACGCCCAATCTGTCCACGTCAGATTTAAAAGGGGTCATACACGACTCTAACATGACTTCAGTGCGACTACGTTCAAATTGTCCACGTCAGATTTAGATGGGGTCAGATGCGACTCCAGAATGACTTACACGTGACTGCTGCAAAAATGTCCACGTCAGATTTTAGAGGGGTTCCGTGCTTGTCCAACTCAACCCAAGCCATCTTTCCTTAGTCTCATTTTCTTTATCTCCCTCAATTGAGCCTCTTCTCATCCAAAGTTCCATCCGTCCCCACTTCGTTGGGTGATAATAAATCTGCAGTCATTCTTATAAATGACTTGTCCGAAATGACTACAGGGCCCCGGAGTCACATTTTCATTTTTCAAGTCACATTCTTGTTTTGCGACTGCAACATGACAGTTTTGCAGTCATTTGCCGCAGTTACGATAACCCCCAATTCCTTGTAGTGTCTAAGAGCAGGAAAGGCGGAAAACGTAGATGCAAGAAAATAAGAAGGCAATTGTGCTTTCCGCCGGCTATAGTTCTCTTCTTATACTGGCCAGACGGATGGACGGTCGGACGAGAGTACGGGATAGGTTTTGGTGGCAAAAACCTAACCCTAGTACAAATCCGGTTTTCGGCTTTTAGGGCCGGTGCCGTCATTCGATTTCCGGAACTTTCTAGGGTTCTAGAATTAGTTTTTTTATACCTAATGGAATTTTTCCGGATCCGGAGATCCGGTATTCCTGAATTTTTCTAAATTCCTATGAGAACTCAAAAACTTTCCTTTTTAAGGGAACAATTTTCGAAATTTCTCGTCAAATGTAGTGTTCTGGATCTAGCATGTGGGATCACATTCCCATACCTGTAGTCAAGTGTCTGCTAGAGCAGGCGAGGAGGATGAACGCATCACGAGCAGAGATGCGGGAATTGGTGGCGCGCTTGGCACCCGCAAAGCCAAATCTGGTAGACCCTCCTCCTTCCTCTCCCACCTACACATTGCCAGTTCCAGAGGAAATTGTTCTTCCGGAAACAGTTGTTGCAGAGGTGTCGCCGGTGGTACTTCCTGTCCCAAAACTATCACCTCTACCCGAAAAAACAGGAGTGGATTGGAGTACCATTATGCCTAAGGGAAATAAGGATCTCCTTCAGGAGAATCTGGTCATAGACCTTACGGGTACTCCTCCAGAGACAAGGGGGACTCGGTCTGTTCAATCTTCTCCCTACATGAAATTTACTTGGAGAGATTCCCGAAGAAGTCCGGAAGTTCCGGTAGTCAGAATTCGGAGTGCAGACAGAAGAACCGATATCACTGCAAGTCCAAGTTGGGGAGCAAGAGTCCCTAGTGAGTTTTCTCTAGGGCATGCCGGAAACAAATATACCTGGACTTGTTAAAAGACATTATTCCTCCTAAAGACAAGGATGCAGAAGAATAGGAAGTAGTTTTGTACATACTTATAACAGTACCGAAGTCCGGTCGCCGAGTTGGAAAAGTAGGATCTAGCGGGTTAGTAGGAGTGTTTTGTGTGATTTTTGAGATGATGTTAGGTTTAGTATAAGTTAGATTTTGATGGACCTTTGTAGTCACTCAATCACCACATAATTTTCAGTATGTACCTTTGAACTTAATTCAAAGCGTTTGGAGGCATTCCATTCTCTTCCTTCTTATACTTGGTGCATGCTTTTATGGATGTGGGTCCATTCGTGCCTTTTCTGAGTGCTGAAAACTTACCTTAATTAGTAAGTGTCGATGTTGTGAGTGGTTCCGGATGTCACTAGATTGATGGGGAGATCGGCCGGATTGATCTGGAGGAAGTGTTAGTGTACTACCTACCTGGATGCCGGTATAGCTGGAGGGGAAGATACCGCCTCGTGTATGAGGGTGTCTGAGAGTCTGCAAGCAGCTTCCGTGTACGGGAGTTTGTAAGACGTGACCCAAATTCCAAATACCGGAATTCCCCCCTAGACGGAGTCAAAGCCCCGGTGTAACACCTAAGATTGTGCAAGGATGTCTACCCGGTCAATGGGAGGCTCAGTGTTGGGTTAATGCTAGAATGTCGTTGTAGTCCTTGACCGTCCTTGCGTGACCTGATCCGATAAGTATTCCAGATTTGTGAGGTGACAGAACAGTAGGATACTTCCGGTCCCTGAAGTTAAATTAGCATTAGTAGTAGAGGACAAGTGAAAGAGAGAGAGTCAATGTTTCCGGACACGGTAAATATCCGGACGGTGGATCTGGCCACTTGTCATTTAAACCCATGGATCCCGAAAGGGGCAACTGGATGGTTTCTGGACTTTTCCAGAACCCATCCGGCACTAGTAGCCGGACCAGACCTCTGGTCCAAATTAGAAAGTAGGAAAGAAAGGAAAAGCTTAGATCGAGTTAGCCTGAATCCGAGAGCCTCGAGTCCTCGTGGGAACGATTTCGGAGCGGTTTACTCTAAGTTGGTCTTTAGTGGGGAATTAAGGGCTAACTAGAGGAATATTGATCCGACTAATCACTACAGCCAAAATATACAAAATTTGCATACATAAATTCTCTATTCCAAATGTCATACATTAAGTTTGCTTCCTTTGATTCAAACCCCTAGAATGAAGCCTGAGAGTAGACTCTAGACCTTCATTTACCCCCTAAGTGGTTTTGGGTGTCTTATAATACATATGTACAATAGCAATTGCAGTATACAAAGCTTTGCATGTGAATGGTTTACATTTCAACTTTTTTTTAATATTTTGTTGGAATGTTTAATGAAGTCTTCTATTGAGATACATACTTCTTGGTTGCATTCGACATGTATGTAATTTTGTAGTAATATATGTATTTTTGTAGAACTATAGAGTTGAGTATGTTTGGTGGCCTCTCATTTCTACAATGAGCATTACACCATTTTTTTAAATCATGAGGAAATCAACGGGTGTTCCACCTTCAATTTTATAGTTTACATATTTGGTCAATACTTCATGTAATTTGGAGAATACATGGCACGTAGGAATTGCACTCGAAACCACTTAGGAATTTAAAAAGGCCACATAACCATTTGTCAGAGAACCCCAAAAAAAAACCTGCTTAAAAATCTTCAATCGTTTGAATTGCGCTGGATGTGGCAGACGGACTAGCTCGTCCGCTTTATTGGACAGTTGAGATGAAGCGGGCGATCTAAAAACCGCCCCCTCTAGACCGTTCGATCACACAGACGGTTATCCGTCCGCCCAATCAGATGGGCCAGAGGGGGCGAACGGCCACCCCGTCCACCCGATCGGACGGCCTCTGTCCGCTGGAGGACGGGAATATGGCCGTCCGCCTCATATAAGAGAAGCGGACGGATCGTCCGCTAGGGTTGTCTCGGACGTACGTCCATCACGAAATCGCGTCTAAAATCCGGACGTCCGGACATCCGTCGTCCAAGCGTCATAGACGCGGCCGGACTGTGGTCGGTCGGCATCTAGTGGTTGGTCGGACGGTCGTGGGAGCGGTCGGGCGGGTGGCCGACGGAGCGGTCAGGCGGACTGCCAGTCCGCAGGTTTGGGAGCGGACGGACCGTCCGATCGAACGCCGTCCGCAGGTTCGGGGTAGGTTCGCGTCGTCCGGGGTAGATTCGGGAAGACAAGTTTTAGGTTTGGGCGCGAACGGCTATATGAGGGGACGACCAAGGCATTTTTCCTCACTTCAACTCTCCTCCTTGGGAAACAACACCACATCGGATGTGCTACTGTTGCCTCACCACGCCAGTTGCTCCTATGTGGTAGAGAGTTGGGGTCATACATCTTTGATTACACCGGAGGGGTTTTGAATCGGTCATTTACACACGGTTGAAGAGAAGAATCAAGGCATCAAGTAGCTATGGAAGAAAAGGGCAGCATTAAAGGTGAAAGCAGCAAGAGATCGAAACAAAAAGGAGCTCATCACGAGCTCCGTCTTGACATTTTAAAGGATGAGAACATTTTAGCAGAGCCTGAGTGGGAGAAGGTGGTCGATGAATACTGGACTTCCAAGTTGTGCAAGAAATATGTGAAGATGTATCACATTGGGAAGTTGTGGCCTGAAGAATTACATGCTGGTCACACTCGGGAGTTTTCTTTTAAACTTGCAAGTTGTCTCAGCCCTCATTTTGTCCATCGTTCCGTAGAGGTGTGGCGGGCTTTCTTCGGGGACAAATCGATGAGCAAGGGTAGAATTAACTACACCATAGCAAGCATGGTGTATACAAAATTGAAGTTGGCTTGCAAGGTGGATTGGAGTACGTACCCCGGGACAGTAGAAACATCGCTTGTGCTTCCTGATGGCCAGAAAGATATTCCCGATACGTTTGTTTCAAAGGGACAACTTCTTCAAATGGTTGAAGGCAATGCTACTCTACAGCACATTCAACACGGAAGAAAAACGTGTTTCTATTCAAAACAAAGTGTAGAACATGAAAGACAAAGGGGAAAACAAGGAGGAGCGTCCCCTTGAAAGTAGCAAAATGAATGCCACATCAACGGATCTTACAAATCAAGCTGACATTTCACTTCAACCCAAAGTGGAAAATACAGAAGGTAATGGAGGAGGAAGTATGACGCTAGAACCGGATACCGTATGTAATACTACAAAAGCTTTAGCGTCTTCTTTGAAGGGTGCGGAACGAGTCGTGCTTGACACTCTACCGATGTTTATGAGCCCTTTACCAATTGCATCAAGCGCGAAGGGAGAACCTGGTATTTTCAAGGTGCCATCTCATCCATCAAAACAAGGATCGACGTTGAAGACATTGGAGTGCAAAGAAGAGATTCCCTCAGAAGAGATGGACAGGGCAACTGCTAGAATCACTCGTCTTCTAGACAGTGATGCCCTTATGGACATCAGTACCAGTACTACAGATGAAGAAATTAACAGAAGTCCAAGTCCAGTTCGGAGTCCAATGCATGAAGTGCCACCTTCCCAAAACATGAATGATGAGAACCTACAGAAGGCAGAAATGGACTCTCGGGAACCGGGCGTTCTTAACAATGGCGAAGAGACCCCAAAGACGGAGGAGAATCCAATCCTAGCGTTCTTGGGTCCAGAGGATCTAAAGACTTTATTGATGATGCCTCTGCTACAAGAAATAGAGCACTTACTACAATGTTCTCTTAAATGGAAGACTTTTGAAGTTCAAGAAGAAGTTCATCCTTCTGCAAATGAAGAGGGTACAACAAATGAAGGAGGCACGATAGATGAAGGGCAAACCTCAACCCCGTGCAACCGAGTATGGAAGTTCGGCGAACTATTCAAGACTGCCTACTCTCTATCATGTATAGCTAAACTTGTAGTTGTTATGACACCTGCCCTCACACAAATAGCTGAAGAATTTATGAGTATGACACCAAAGATACTGGAGGGTGTCGTGGCCTTCAGAAAATTCATTGAATTTGCAGATAAGCTCTAAGAAGAGAAGGTGGAAAATCTCAAGGCTGTGGTTGAGCTTCAAACACAAAACGAGGAGCTCATGAAGGTCAATTATGAAAAAGAAGATCATGATCGCTTGAAGGTCAAGTTCGACAAATTGGATAAGCATTGCTCTACGGTGTTCTAGAATAAAGACCATAAAGCCTTGAGAGATATGTGTTTTAGTCTTCAAAAAGAAGTTGAAACTTTAAAGCTCTCGAATGGGACGTTGGAGTCCCCAAACCAGAAGTTGGTTTTGCAATTGAAGACATTTGAGGACAATTTACAATGGCATCAGGAGATGTTGAAGACATTACAAAACGACAAGTCATCTGAACATTGCAGGGACGGAGCAAGCCTCTTGGAAGCAAGTCAACCAACTCAAGAAAGCGATCAATTTTCGCTTCCTCTTGACAAGGGCAAAGCTATGGACGAGACTGTAGAAGTCGTTATGGCCATTGAGAGCCCTAAAGTTGTGCCTCCACTCTCATTAGAAGTTGCTTGCACGCAAACGGTGAATCATGAAGTCCAAGAATTAAGGCAACAATTGGACTTGGCAATTCAAGCAAAGAATGACGCAGAGTCTTCACTGCGGAGAATGGAACACGTACAAATACTATACGATATCCTTCCAATGAAGACCGGGGATCTACGGTGGGTGCTGTGGGCAAGGCACCTACAACAACAATCCGGTTTATGCTCTCAACTCATGAGGGGGCTCTTGAAGTATGCAATGCAGTCGGACGAATCGTTGAGCAACGTGCAATCTTCTCACCTGCGTTTGAAAGAGAAGTTGGACGCAGAATTAAAGGATCCCGAAGTGTGCATTACAGTTTGGAGAAACATGGATAGAATGTTCGAGCAGTTGAATCACGGGAGAACCTATGAATCAGACAACATCAATTGGGCGTTGGAAGCGGAAGAAGGATGGGTTCCTCACAACACATTGTCTGCTCATATTATTCAACATGAGAAGCAGCTTATACCTGGAAGTGATCCCAATGCTCCTTTGATGAAGGAAAAGTGTTCTCTTTGCCAATATCGTTTTGGGCCTGAAGGAGGTCTAACTTTGGGTCAATGTGGCCACTCTTTTCATATTCTTTGCATCCAAAGAGCATCACAATATTCCACTCGTTGCCCCAACTGTCGTACTCCTTTGAATGCAAGGTTTTATGAAATGCTAGGAATATTGCATTCTATGGCATCGGGTCATGAATTCAACCGGTGGAACCTTCCACTAGACCAAGCGCCACACAAATTCCAAAATCATTTGCATTGGGGAAAACCAATGGTATGGCTACCAAACGAAGGGATGCATTCATTATACATGGATCCTCAAAACAAGGATGAGTACTTTTGGATGACGCGGGACTTGGAAGTGGAATTGCGTGCCTTCGGGATCCCGGATAACGATGCAAGAGAAATGTTTTGTCGTAGCATGGGGGGGCACTGGAGCACACAGCACCAAAAATTCTTCCGATTTCCTGATAAGGAATGGAAGAAAGAAGGGCCAAATGACTCTTTTGTGGAAGTGGAGTCTGATCCTAGAGTCACAAAGCAGTACAAGGGGTACAATTCCGATTTGGGCGGGCGGGCCCGCATTTTAGCGAAGTTGGAAGAAGCAGCTAAGGTTCGTTGCATGTTGGACTTGAACACGAAAGCAATGACAGGGCATAAGATGGAAGAGATTGCTCGGGCTTTCGATAAACGGATGGATGATGTTATCACAAAGTGGAGGAAATATCTAGGGTGCGAACCTCCAATAGCTGATAAAGGTGTACCAGCTTGGTATTACGTGCAGAACGAAGATAAAGTCATCCAGTACCTCGAAGACTTAGTAGATGCCGCTCTGAGGACTTTAAACGCCCATGAAGTGGAATTGTCTCCGAAGCGGAAGAATAAACGGAGAGTTGAAGAAGAGGATGACCACTCTCCAGAAACTAAAAGACTATTTGAGAGGGTTGACATGGAAGTACAAACTGGAGAAGGACCCAGTGGTGGTGAGGCGATACCTCGTCGCAAAAGCAGAAGACTCATGGCGAAGGAGGGGACATCTCGTGCTGCAGAAGAAGATAGTAGTACTGAAAACTAATAGGGAAATGTTTCGTTTCCTACTCTACATCTATTATATTAGTACTAGTAGAAAATAAATAGCTTGTGGGGATTTTAATTAGTAGTTTTTTCTACCAAAAATTATTGTACTTAGGCTATCGCGTTCATCATAGCTTCTTCATAATGTACATCGAATCATAGGTGTATGCCACAAAAGTATGTTTTGATTTCCTTCACTTTACATGTATATCTATATATACATATTTTGTATTCTCTCTCTTTCTTTATATATATAGTTTTTTTTTGGCATATAAATTGAAGAATATGTCTATTTTTTCATTTATTTATTTATTTCATTGTTTGAATTCAATTCAATATGTTCTATTTCAGACTCAATGTTATGCCTCATTTGCTTGCTCGGCCCTCTAGGGTCAGTCGGCCCTGTGGGGTCGGTCGGCCCTTTGAGGTCGGCTGGCCTGTGGGGTCGGTTGGCCCCCTTGGGTCGGTCAGCCCCGTCCACCCAGACCGCACGGTCGGCCCCGTCCGCTCGGTCGGACCTTTTCGTCGGTCGGACCCGTCCACCCACACCGCGCGGTCGGCGCCGTCCGCTGATTTCTCATGACCATTGTATTCGGCCTACGGACTGTGCAACGGTCAATTCTTATTTCTGAAGCAAAGTGCGGACTGGGCAGAGTATAAGAGCAAGGTTCAGGTCATTTGCAAGCACTCCTGAGAAGCTGAACGCTAAGATTCCCAAGGGCTACGAGCTGCAAATTGAAAAATTTGTATCCATTGCTTGGTAATGTATAGTTTAGTGGACAGAGGGGCTTTGGTTTACAAGGCTTCATACACAAAAAAATTTTCGTACATGTGATTGGGTGCAGGAATGAACGTACTATGCGTTTGAAATCGAAGGCTGATATTTGAAGTTTCAAATTGGATCCGCAAGCTATTCATTTTTTAAAATGAGTACAAATTCTCATCTTTGGTATACCATTCCATCCCCCGGCAAAGTGAAGTGTAAGGCATGTGGGCTGGAGTTCGTAAATCGGAAATGTCGCATGTTGAGCCACTTGGGATACGAAGGCAAAAATGGCAGGCGCGACTCAGGAATAAGCCTATGTCCACGATTGACATCGGATGTCAAGTCTCTTTTCCTTCGTTGTGATGGGATGTTTCCATCCAAATCAATCATTGAAAATGTAGATGGTCGGAACGCACTGATGGTTCTAGGCAATACCTCAAACGGAAGGGAGTCGCCATGTTCAACACAAGAAGACTCGTGCACAGCACCGAAACAAGCAGATCTTTCAACTTCAAGGGTGATTCCTAGTGACCAAACATCAAGTGACCAACGACCTACACCTTCTTCTGTAACTAGGCCTCAAAAACAAAGCCGATTAGCAGATGGATTTGAAGAAGCCGAAAGACGGAAGTTGAATATGTTGTGGGCTAATGTCTTCTATTCGGCAAACATACCATTCGCGGTAGCTCGGACTGCAGCATTCAAAGAAGCCGTCATGAGAACGGTTGACTTCAAAAGGCCATATAGTCCTCCATCGTATCAAACTCTACGAACTAAATTGCTAGACGAAGCAAAGGCAGATCTTGAGGTGAAGTTGCATAAGAGGACCGAGGATAGTATCCGAAAGTTTGGTGCAACATTGTCTATTGACGGGTGGTCCTCGGTTACGAATCGGCCATTGGTAAATGTCATGCTTGTATCTTCTGCAGGGGAGCAATTTCTGGGATCAGTGGACACAAGTGGACATGAAAAGAATGCAGAGTACTTGGCTTCTATTTTGGATGAATTTATACAGAAGGTGGGGCCTCAAAATGTGGTGCAAATAACAACGGACAATGCTCCTGTGAATCCCAGAGCGTGTGAGATTATAACCGACAAATATCCTCACATTTTTTTCCAAGGTTGTGTAGTTCACGCCTTAAATTTGTTGCTCAAAGATTGGGGAAAGGAAGCATGGGTGGAGACGGTAGTAACAGACGCCCGAGCGGTTCTTAAGTTCTTTAGAAAGCGACACATGCCACTTGCAATATTCCGGAGTTACGAGAAAGAGTACAGCTTGTTGATGCCGGGGGAAACAAGATTTATCTCCAATTACATGGCGCTTCACCGATTGTTGAAGGTAAAGGGTGCTTTAAAACAGTGTGTAACAGACCCTCGTTGGCGAAAATATGCGAGGACATTGAGAAAGAAGAAGAATGGCGGCGAGGAGTCTACAAATGCGACAAAGATAATTAACGATGACCACTTTTGGAGGCGTTGCACCAATTTTGTTCAGTTGCTGGACCTCGTGGTATATGGCCTACGTGATTTAGATGCAAAGACGCTATGCACAGGCAAGGTTTTGCATATCATGAGGAAAATACGGAAGCACGTGGCGGATTTGGAGAATTCACCTTTTAAACTAAGTTCGGAACTTGCAAAGCCATTGAGGGCAGCATTCCAAGAGCGATGGGAAATGGTGGAGACCGATATTCAATATGCAGGAGCTCTTCTAAATCCCTACTTGCTTCACAACAAAGAACTAGCAGACGATGGTGAGGCGATTGACGCATGCAAGCGTGTCCTCATGCGAATTTGTAAGCATGGAGAGTACACTGACGTCGTAAAAGAATTCATGGCTTTTCGACATAAAGAACTGCCTTTTCACAATATGCTGGACCCAAGCGAGTCCAAATTATCGGCACATGCTTGGTGGGATTTTGAAGGTGTTTGTGGAAAGCTCATTGCTCCGATTGCAAGGAGAATTTTAGGGCAATCGGTCTCTTCCTCTTCATGCGAGCAAAATTAGAGTAACTATTCCTTTGTTCATAATAAGGCTCGAAACAAGTTGAAAACAAAGAGAGCCATGGATTTGGTGTATGTGTATACCAATTCCAGAGTCTCGCTACTTCAAAGGAGAACAATGAGAAGATGTGGTACTGCGAGAATGCGGAGTCAGAGGAATCCGAGGGGCTTATGGAGGATGACGAAAGTAGTGATCATGATGTCGAGGAAGAACATCTTCCACGGCATGGAAATGAGGAGGTCAATGACGACAGAGGGGAATCGGAATTGGAACCAGAAACAAGTGATGACAACCTCAAATCCGATGAAGAAGAGGATCTGAACGAGGACACGTACGCTTTTCGTAGTAGACCGTCACAAAGACAAAATGAGTATGATGATGACATGATTGACTTGGGTACAAATAATCGAGATGAATTTGAATTTTTAGAAGACGAAGATCTACCTTCTATAGCGAGATTTGTAGATGGGAGTCGACTTCTAAACAGCCATACCGTTTTGGCAAACAAGGAAGACACCATTGTGGAAAAGGCAGTTCAGAATGGGATATCAGTTACAAGAGGCCAAACTTTACAAGCAAATGAAGTGATTGAACGTGAAAGGTCTCCATCCATACCATTAGGCCAACCTGGAGAAAATGACAAACTACATTCTTGGGAGAAAATGAATGCAGACAAAACAAGCTTCGAATTTGGAGAAAAATTGGTTGATAAGAGCATTGAGGGACCGAGCTTCCTAAGCCTTAAACCGCTAGAGGTATTGGACAAGGGGGATTCAGGTTCGAAAGAGTGTAGAAGTCCGAACATGGTCCACAATGGCCAAGGCAGAAATGACAATATGCAGAGGTCGCAGCGTCCAACGAATAACGATCTTCCACCCGCTCCATGCTCATTGTTGAACGGTGGAAGTGGTAGTACTACTCTGGGGGGTTCAACGAGTTTTCTACCTACATTGCAAGCTTCCAACATTCAAGAAGAAACTGTGAAGCGGAAATTCACTAGTTTAGAGTGTACTAGTGATGGGGAAGATGAGACATTGGAATCAATGTTCAAGAGCATAGCAAGTCGCCCACCACAATGTTCTCAAAGACTAGAAGACATGAAACTGCGATCTCTGAATGAAATAACAGTGGTCGCTTGCCAACGGAGGCAACAGGCAAAAGAAGCAATGGTAGAAGAATCTGCTAAACCTAAGAAGAAACGAGTGATGGAGCCATTTGCTATCTCCCTAAGGAAGAAAGTACATGGAGGAAGAACCCCCTTGGATACACGACTATCTCTTCCAACTCTTCCCGTAAGGAAAGGACGATTGGCCGGCGGTCTTCAAGAACGCATCCTCGATAAGAATTTCTTACGGAGGAAGGATGATCCAAACATAGGCAAGGGGAAGAAAGCTTCTACATCTACGGAAATCAGAGGAAAAGAGAAAGAAAAAGTATTGGCTTCATCAGATGATGAAGACAATACTTTCAACGATGAAGACGACGGATGGATATCAAGAGACTATAGTAGTGGGGCAGAGGTAAAAGGAGATAGTGATTATCATCCTTAGGAATTGAATCTTACATTCTTAGAACAGGTTAGATTAGAATACGTTACATAGATAGTTCTTCAAATCTTTATGATTTGAATTTGGAAGACTTTATGAACGCAGGAGAAATGAGGTTTGACATTTGACACGCATTGCTCTATAATAGGAATTTGCGTGTTTATTTTGAAAAATGTAATAAACCTTTTTTATTCATTATCTTTGGTTGAATGGTTGAATAGGAAATTGAAGAAGTCTTCACTGCATGTATTTTGGTTATTCATTCTCCATGTACAAAACAAATAAATCAGATAATTTCTTGGGAAGCGTTAGAAATAATGAACCTCAGAAAGAAAGCTTGCATAGAAACTGAAATCTGTAACTACCAAATTACAAAATTGAAGATCGTGGTTGGCGGAATGGCGGAGGGGACACAACGGCAGCACTACAGCAGATTCTTCGACCGCGTGGAAGGCCGCGGATGGGCTGACCGTAGGTCCGTAGCGGACCGTCCACGAGAGAAAGAGAAGAGAGGCAAGGGCTGCGGACTGGCCGACCGAGCCTACCGCAGGTTTAACGACGGTCCGACCGGCGACCGCAGCGGACGGGGCCGATCGATGGTTCGCAACGGACTGTCCTACCACGCGAATGGAACGACCGCGCCGGACAGGGCCCACCGATGGTCCGCAACGGACTGTCGGACCACGATGATGGGCCGACCGATGGTCCGCAACAGACTGTCCGACCGCGCGGATCAGCCGACCGCAGCGGCCGCATAAAGGTGACCCAAATGATTAAGAGGTCATTTGCCATTCGGGAAACTGGGACTTATTGTGATTCTTGTCTTCAGGTCTCAGGTCTGAGGTTTGATCACTTGAGTTCATGCGGTGGTATGAGGCTTGGTTTCAACTTCCAACAACCAATTCCCATTTCTCAAAAATGGGTGATCTATTCATTCTTTGTGGAAAAGGGGGGGGGATGATTGGACGAATGAATTGATCCTCTTGCTTAAGTAGATGTTCCTATAAGGTTGGAAGAAGTGAAAGTTGAATTCCGTTCAAAGATTTTTGTATCACTATTATGATTCAGAAGTCTCCGACCGAAAGGCAAAAATCATCCCTTCCAGCCTTCAGAGAACGTCAATACCATATTACCATGACATTTTTTTTTTGGGGGGGGGCGGGAATTTGGTTTAGCAAACTGTACAAATTATACATTTATACATAATTTGGGAATGAACAATAACAAAGCTAAAGCCCTTGCCAACGAATCTTGAATGAAACCTACCACTAGAAAATGCAAAGAGTAAATTACTTAAATATTTTTCGATTTCAGGGCTACAGTTTTTCACGGCCAGTCGGCTATGTCACCATGTAGCATTCTTTACAGAATTACAATGCATATATTTATATGGTCAAACTATAAATGGAATTGGTTTTAAATGAAAACAAGGTTTCATGTAGCGGAGAAAGCTCTATGTGAAATCCCTACATAAGTACATTTGTATTCTTTGTAATTTGAAACCTCCAACCAAATTGTTCCGCAAAATATTTAATCCAAGCTGGAAAGCTCAAATGAATGAAGAAACACCTATACTATTTACTATCTCACCTTGCATGTTGATTTGTTTGTTGGCCAGAAATTCTGCATTTTAGATCTACATGACTCAAGATTTATTAATAAGGTATTTATAACTATTTTACAGCTTATCTAATTTCTTGGCAATTTTAATATTTGGGATTTTTAGGACTATTTAGTACCCGAATAAACAAATTTGAATCTGAGATTTGAAGAAGATGATTTTGTAGCAAACTTAAAGGAATCCTAAAAATATTGAATTTTATGTGGTATACAAGTTCACTAAATGAACTTTTTTATTAATGACTTTTGAAATGCGTAATGTTCTTTGAATGGTTCTTTTCATAAATGACCATCTTCAGAAAATTGTTACAAATGGGATTTTTATAATATTTGTATAGTTTTTCCCTTTTTTTTTAATTACACGTTAGAGCATATATTTTCTTGAAATTGGAACTATTCTAGAACTTTCTCCTACTTATAGAATTTTTTGGTGGTTTTTTTTTTGGTAATTGCCTTCATCTTGAAAGTGAATACATTGGACATTACTTGGACATATTTCTTCAATGTTTTTTGAATATTTTTCTTTTAAATTTTGAAAGTATTCTACAAAAAAATCATGAGTATTGGACGAAGCACAACAAAATTATCAAATGTTTCTTGCAGTCACCTAGATCCATTAGAAATTAGAAAAAATTTAGAATTTTCATTGTATTTTATTTACATTTCAATGTCAAAAGGCTCCCAATTCTATATTTGGAATGATGAACTAAGTGACTAGGAAGATGTTTCATCTAAATCAAGATGTTTTATCCAAAATGATTATGGAGAGTGCAAACCTTCAATGACCAATTTGATGAAATGGAGGTAACCAATAAACCAATATGTACACAAAGAATAGAAGCAAAAATATACAAGATTTTAAATATTATTCTTTTGTTAAATTACTAACAACAACTTCAAGGGGCTCTAACTCTAATCCCTCAAGTTGACTTCACATAAATACCTAAATATGACCTATAAACAGAAACCGAATTATTTAATGCATTATTGCATTGAGATTTGTAACTTTAAAGGACAATTTGTTTAATTGTTTAGATGCAATTTTATAAAATGGAATTGGAGTTGGATATGGAATAAGGTCATTCTATATTTAACTATAGTGAAAAGTGATTGAATGAGTATTTTACCATAGTTTGTAACTTTGTATAATCATACTTTCTTAGTTTTTGTTGGATTTTATTCGCAATTGAAGGGTGATTTTAAGAAATACTCATATTATTTTAGAGTCATGTATTGAGTGCTTGCAAGTTGCAATGTCTTTTTTTATAACTTTTCATACTTGATTTTTTTTGAGTTTACTAAAGTTTTGACTACTGAAAGCAATACTTTTACTCTTTTAGAAACAAGCTTTTACGAATTCTGAAGTTTACAGTTCAGATTTTAAGTATTTCACAAAGAATCATTATTTTATGATTATATGCATTAGAAAATGACTACAAACTTCACTTTTCTTCAATTACATATTTTTAAAATTCACCATGAAAAAATGAAAATTTAGTCTCTCTCCCTCTATATATATTTATAGTTTGTACTCAAAGTACTTATAAGATGTAAGAATGAATCAATTGCAAACATATTTGATGAAGAGAAATATCGAAATTCTAAAAGTGAGTAGTCATCAGAATTACGGGTAGGATTCATGGTTTTTAGGGTTTAGGGCATGGAGTTATTTTTCAAGTTTCACATTGAAGGGGCAAAATTCCCGCCTTCAGTTTTCAAAGTTTTTATGTCCTTACCTGAAGTTCATGACGAACTAATGGTCTAACAGGCTGCCAGCTCACTCCTTTGGATTCTCTACTCACAAATAACTAAGTTTGGAGAATCCACAGGTCGTGGGCTGCTTGGCCGTCCGCTCGGTGGACACTGCGCCGACCAAGCGGTCGGCAAAAGCAGCGACCTGTCTGCTGAGCGAACGGGCCGACGGCCTCTCGGTCGGGGCAGACGAAGTCCGTCCGTCCGCCCATCCACTCATCCGCTCGGCGGACGGCCCGACGGCCAAGCGGTTGGTGCGTCCGTCCGACTCGGCCGGCCGTACATCTCTGTCGACCGTGGGATGGGAGATGCGGATTCACGCTGTCCGTCCGATCTTGCCGTCCGACCCTCAAGCCGACAGCGACGTCCGCCTCGTCGGTCGATATAAAAAGCGGAGCGGACGACTCATTCCGCACAATTGTTTCCCTTGTAGAGTGGGTGATCCAGCGGCTATTGGTCTCTGTGCGCCCCTTTCGCCTTGGTGTGTGAACAATTGTGAATGAATGAGTGGTATTCACTAATTATTATAATCTGAAACCACTACACATTAATCATTCTAACGTTGAGGTCATTTATAGAGAAGGGTACTATGCCTCGCAAAGGAATTCCGGTTCTTTCCGGTTCTTCGAAGAAAAGTTCGAAGGGGAAACCACAAGAACTAGATTGGGATGTTTACTTCGATGAATTCAATGTGGCAAAGGAGGGGTGGGAGTACGAGTCCGACAAAGTGTGGACTTGTACAATGTGCAAGAAATATGTGACCATGTTACACATAGCCAAACTGTGGCTAGCAAATGACAGTTTGGAGAAGCAAGTGAGACGGTGGGAAGGCCCTATGAAGACGTGTACGAGTAGACACTTTGTAGAGAGATACGAAGAAATTTGGGTAGCTTAAAATCTAGGTCCCTCGAAGCCTACCATCATGAACTATTCTACCATGGCAATGGTTTGGGCGGAGATTGTACTCCAGAAAGACGTTGATTGGCGTACAGTTATAGGGATGAATAAAGAGACGAAGATGACGTGTCACTCAACTATGGTGTTCACTAACTGGCGTGGCGAAAGTGATTGCATGCCGGCTTGGTCGAACTGAGGTCAATTTGGGTGCCCAAGTTGGCCTATGCGGGATGCAGAGGACAGTGATGCTGACGATGATGAAGAACCAGCTGAACAGTTGCCACCTCCACCTCCACCTCCGGAGAGGCACGAACGCCGAGAAGAACGCGAAGACATAGAATACGAGAATCAAATGCGGGAAGCATTGAGGAGGAGTGTCGAGGATCAAGGCCGACCTCGTGGATATCACACTTCACCTCGTCGTGAACGTGATGTACATGGCTCGCGACATGGAGGAAGTAGTTCACACTATAGCAACAACCCTCGAGATGGTGGTCCAAACGTAGAAGGAGGCTATAGAACTATGACCTATACGAACTACGGTGGTCTTTCACATGGTGGCCCTCAATATTACCCAAGAACAAGGGGACCTCATGGAAACACCAGTTATACAGACTATGGTGGTTCGGAACAAGGCGGCTCGCGAAATTATCCGGGAACAAGAGGACATGATTTGTATGGGCCTCATGGAAGTTCTTACTACACTGGTTCAAGTCATGGAGGGACTGGAGGCTCACATGAATATGCTTCAGTTCCACCTCCAACTTTTGGAGGTCCTTATTACGAAAATTATGGACAAGGGTGACAATCAAGCGGATATGGGCCATATGGTGGCTCCGGTTCTATGCTTCAAAGTCAAAATCATGATAGTAGTTCTGATTCTGAATGAAGTATAGTGTTATTTTGTAGAAAAATACAAGGTGCCATTATGTAGTTATGGGCTTTGTTTTTTAATGTGGTTTCAAGTGTAATGCATTGTCAATTTGTCATTTGCCATTTGGAAACAATGCAATAGTTGTAGGAATGCAAGTATATTCGAACAAGTGAGATGTATGAAGAACTTGTTTTAGCCCCCAAAACGAAAGTGGTACAGGCTATAAGACTATTTTATAATATAATAAAATTATTTTCTTTTTACCTTGTAGAGTAAGTAGAGTTCCATACTATCACTCCACTATGAATGGTTAATTGTTGCAAGTGTTGAGTATGTGAATGATGTGGTGTAATGTATTTGAACATCGGAAGTTACGTATTTTGGTCATTTGTAATGAATGCGTACTAAAAACCATGAAAGTTACGTGCTTGTATATAGAATTGCAAATGTACAGTTGTTTTTTGAGACAAAATGGTGTGACCAAATCATTTTTATAAAACCTTTGTCGAATAACTCAACACCTTTTGGTATGCACCAAAAGAAATTTCATTATGTAATTAGCTTTGATGTTGTACTTTCCAAATGCTATTTTAAGTATTGGACCTTCACGACAACAATTCAAGACTTATTCTTCTTCAGGTATTTAACACTAGAAGAGTAAAAACAACAAGATGTCTTGTTGTTGAAATTCATTGATGAAATAAATTCGAGCTCTTTGGATATTGGATAGGCAAGAATATAATGTATAAGTAAAAAATTAAAAATTAAAAATTAAAACAAGTTGCAATTATTTTCCTACCTACTATGACCTACTAGGCTACTACCTAGTGCAGTAGTGCCTACACTCCCCCCCGTCCCTTGTTTTGAGCAATTTAGGTCATAACTTCTATTCCCGGTCATTGATTGTGGAAAAAATGAGGTCTCCATTATCCCATATAGCTTAATAAGCTTATCAATTTTTCCATCTTCAGAAAAAGTTTCAAAAAATCACGACAAAATTTCAAGTTGTAAGTACCTACCTAATAACCCCTAAACCCTCGAAGGGACCCTAAGCCCTTTAGAAGTGAACCTTCAACTCACAATTAGGTACTCACATACAATCATACATTCATATACGATGTTTCCTTCGGTCCTTTAGTTGCCTCCATCGTCATATCAATTATAGAGACATAGAGGTAAGTAAACGCTTACCATTTTTTATATTGTCATTGACATTATTATAATGAACATCTTCAATCACATTTACTATACCACACAAATGAAGACAAGGACTTATCAACCTAACAATCAATGAATCATTGAATCATCAATCATCAATTAAAAATTGAATGAATAAAGAATTGCAAATTATTTCATATAATGATTTCGAGATTTCCAATTTTCCATCCAAACATACGATGACAAATGGCGTAAAGACTTCCAAGTTCTCCAAAATCATTGTGAATTAAAACATGCTCATTGATTACAAATGTTGAGATGCACCTTGCTGTAAAACAGCATTCACAATCAATCCAATCATTGGTGATGAAACTGAGGTATATCATCCGTATATACTGTACTACTATGTAATTGACATGTAACTTAATATATGTCTTTGCCTCTATGAATAGTGCATACTATAAACACCTATAGGCTATAGTTAATTACTTATATATGATATATTAATATCATTAAAGACTTAAACTACAGCTCCAAAGTGGCGGAAGTGTTCATCCAGTATAGGCCAATGAAACGAAGAAGTAAATCGCGAAATCACTTGCGCCAAACTACTATGGCCATCGGGACCATCTTTGCAAAGTCTCCCCAAATACACTTGAAAGACTTGTGCTAAGTCGTGATGCGAGTACAACACATGTTTTTTGCTTCCACGACCTTACAAACCGTAGTATGTCTCTGACATACATGTACTGTTGATTCTCTTCGCTATTTGACCAACAACAAATTCTGCGGACTTAATGGTAAGTACGGGTATGTTCTCCACATCTGCATCTCTTCGATGTACGTATGTAATCTTTGGATCGATCCACCACCTCCTCCTCAGAACTTCGTCCCGATCACTTGTTGATGTGAATGTATACAATGACTTCATGGGCTCTGTACTAGTTGTGGTCATCCCCCAATTGCAAATTCCAATGAAAACCTGCGACTCGTCTTCCGGGAAATGGAACATGATGTTGTCTGGAGAAATGTCGTTGTGAAGATGTCCGGCACCATGTACCGCATTTATAATATGCAGCAGTGCCCAAGCAAGCTCCGTACGCTTTGCTCTCCATCGCTTTAGACGATGAGCACGAATGACCTCCTCGTCACTAATTTTGGGGTCACACATAATGCGTATGGCGATATTGGCTGGATAATCGTTATCCATTCTCAACATTTCACGCAAAGTACCACCATTCTACCACAATGAATAGCCTTCGTTCCGATTTGTGTAGACTGCAACGAAGCGTATGACTCCATCGTGCGGAATCCGCACCACCATCGATTCAGTTTGGTGTTTCATCTTTGCAAGCTCAGGTCGTCGATCCTCTTGGAGAGACATCTTTGCTGCAAATTCCCAATGTGATTGAAGTTCAGGGCACCCTTCGATTCGCACCCTACGAATTGTGGCATAGCCTCCGCGTAGGACAATATTATCTTGTGGAATCACCCTTGCGGTTCTCGGAAGCGCTATTAAATGGCGAAATACAACTCGCATGTTTACTCTCCCTTCGTGAGTTGTCCACCAACTCATAAATCCACCTCTATTTCGTCTTGAAGCAAATGGTCTCATCCGACTCACGAACATGTCCACTTTTGTAATCACGTGCGTGAAGGCTTCATCATCAATGCGATGAACCTTACCAAATTTTTCGACGGTCCCTTTCGCATTCCATAGTGTATCATGCGCCCGTTTGTCCAACCAACTAGTAAAATTCTTCTTTTCCATTTTTTGATACCACCCTCCCACCCGCAACGCTTCATGCATCATGTCCTTTATATTGCCTTTGAACTTCTCAATGCCCTCCTCTTCATAACGAACATACTTAGAGTCAAGAAACATGGTAGTTTCTCTCTCATAGAATTCAACAATGCATTTTCTCAAAAATGCGGTACAAGTGTGTGAGGGGTTGTCCATGATGTCATCCTCAGTAGATTCCTCCACAAACTTCGTTTTCTTCTTCGCCCTTGGCATCTTGATGAATGTCGCACGATTCGAGAAAAAAAATGGCAAGGGTCCCCCCAAGATTTCACCTTTACCCTCCCGAGGAGAGGAGGCAATAGGGCCCAAAGGCACTAAGCTTCTCCGCTCTCTCTTGCAAGCAAGGGGGAAGGTAAAAGTGAGAGGCGGATGGCCCGACCACCTCTTTTGTATGAGGCGGACGGCCATCCCGTCCGCCCAATCTCAACCGTCCGCCCTGGCGGACGGCCGATCGGGCGCCCCGTCAGGTCCGTCCGATCGGACTGCCAACCGATCGGTCGGCCCCGTCCGCCTCGTCTGTCTGCTCGGTCGGCTCCGTCCGACCTGTCCGTCCGCTCGGTCTGCCCCGTCTACCCCGTCCTCGATCGGCTCACTGAACCGGCCGACCGCCCGTCCACTAGACGGACGCGAGTCCGAAATTTCTATGTCCCTGGACGCTCGAAAACCCGCGGACACAGACGTTGGACGTCCGGGCGTCCCAGCGTCCGTGCAACCCTGTCGTCCGCTCTCACTTTTGCCATCCCCCTTGCTTACAAGAGAGAGCGGAGAACTTGGTGGTTTGACCTCCATTGGCTCCTTTCTTTGGGAAGGTAAGAGTCTAATATTTGGGGTAACTCTTGCTAAATTTTTTTTAATTATTTGACGTTGATCATTCTACCGGTTTATCATCATGCCGAGGGCGAAGAAGGCTTCCAAGGAGGCGAAGGGAAAAGAAAAAGTGCCCTCTATTGAGTGGACAAGGGAGAATCCTTCGGAGAGTTGCAAAACATTCTTAATCGAATTGATTGTGAAGTTTTATGAGATGAAGACTACAGTGTCCCTTGACACTAAATATGTGCGATATGAAGAGGACTGCATCAAGAAATTCAAGGTGGATATGAAGCAGAGGATGTTGGACGCCTTGTACGTATCGCAGTGGATTCATGAAACGGAGAAGAAGAATTTCCCCAAATTTCTTGACAACAAGGTGCATGATGCATTATGGAATGCCTCAGTCATTTTGAATAAATATTGGAGGAAGAAACGCGGAAGTGATAAAGCCTTCGAGCATATCAATATGAAAGCGGATTTGTTCACCAAAAGGTGCCAACCATTTAGTAAGAGGCAAAATAGAGCAGGGTCAATTGGTTGGTGGATGAGCAAGCCTGGAATGGACCAAGTACAAAATACACATCGACTTCTAATAGCCCTTCCAAAAACAACCACGGTGATTCCCGTAAATAACAAAATCATGCGGGGTGACTATGCTACAATTCGGAGAGTGCAAATAGAAGGATGCGTAGAGATTCATCCATCATGGGAGTTTGCAACAAAAATGTCTCTCCAAGAAGATCAACGACTTGCTTTTGCAAAGATGGAACACAATACCGAGTCTATGGCAGTGAGGATTCCGCATGCTGGAGTGATACGATTTTTTGCAGTGCACTCCAAAAATAATGAAGGATACTCATTCTGGTGGAACGGTGGTACATTGCATGAAATGATGCGTCGGGATTACTACTATCCAAACAATATAGCCCTTCGAGTGATGTATGAGTCACTTATAACAGAAGAAGAAATCATTGCTGTCAAAAATCTGAAGCGGTTTAGAGCCAAACGCGTGGAGCTTGCATGGGCATTACTGCACATCATGAATGCGATGCACACCGCTGGACATCTCCACAACGACATTTCTCCAGACAATATCATCTTTCATTTTCGTAAAGATGAGTCCTGGGTTTACATTAGAGTCTACGATTGGAAGATGACTACAGTGATGAGCGAACCCATGAAGTCATTGTATACATTCACATCGACAATTGAAAAGGACAAAGCTATAAAGATGAGGTGGTGGGTGGATCCCACTATTACCTATGTACACAGAAGAGATGCGGATGTGCAAAACATCCCTTCCCTTTCCATGCAATCCGAGCAATTTATTGATGTTAAACTAGCTGAACAAATCAGTAGGCAGTGCATGTCGGAGGCGTATCACAAGTTGCAGCATGAATCAAGTAGCTCACATGTCAAGTACCTCCATCCATAATTTGCACAGGTGTTTGATACTTACTTGAAGCGCGTTCAGAACAAAGAGAGTACTTTAGCGCAAGTCATCTTTCGTTTTAGTACTTCATTCAACTGGCCTATTCCAAATGAACACTTCCGCAGTTCATATTGACACTAGTAGAAAACACAGAAATTTTTGTTGTTTCGGTGACATTGTTTTGGTCACCGAACAACAGATTTTTGCTGAAATTAACAGATTTTTGTTAATTTCAGCAGAAATCTATTGTTCGGTGACCAAAACAACGTCACCGAAATAACAGAAATTTCTGCGTTTTCTACTAGTGTGAATTTCAAGAATAGTATATATAACTATATAGGCTGGTAGTATGCATAGATGCTGTCGCAACCTAACTTTTTGATTTTTCTCTCTATCGTGTTCTGTAACACGAAATCCGGATTGAGTAGACCCGGATTAGCATGGAAAAGGAAAGAAAAGCCAAGGGTTAGAAAGACTAGAGACATAAACCCTGAATGAACCAGATTAGAGAATGGAACGGATATCGGAAACGTATCCGATCTAGTCCCCTAATCAGAGGAACGGATCCAGAATTCGCGTCTGGAAAATCGAAAAAAAAATAATGATGAGGTTTTTGGGGTATAAAAGAGACTGTTTTAGGGTTTGTCTGTCATTTGCACCTGGGAGCACCAGTGTACTTGGCGCGCTCTCAGTGCTTTGAGTTGTGTCTGCAAATTGAGTGTGTTTTTGTGTGAATTGTGCAAAGTCTGAGAGTTGTGAGTAAGCACGTTTGTTTTCTTTACACGGGCACAGAGATTAGAATAGAATTGAGTGCGTGAGCAAGGTGGAAATTCAGAAAGAGAGAGAGAGAGGAAAAGGGAGTACCGTAGCACTTGTGCATTGAGTGATTTGGCCAAGGTCGAGGGGAGTGTGTGAGGAAACGGGACGTGCGGCTAGGAGAGAAGAGAGGTAGTGAGCTAAAAGAGAGACGGATGCCACAGTTAAAGCGTAGTCGAAATCAGGGACCAGCGAGCGCTCAGAGGATAGAAATTAGAATAAGGAAAGTGGCTCCTTTAGAACCCAGTAGTGAGTGGGAGAGAATCGAATTGATGGAGGACCTCTCCGCCATGGGTTGCACGGGGTTCCTGAGGAAACCTTGGGGGTTTCGGGGGAAACCCTGGGGGTTTCGGAACGAGGCGATAGTGAGGGAGCTCATCGAAGGAGCCCCTAATCAGTTTGACAATATTATTCGGTCAGTTCCGCCCATATGGACCAAGGAGATCTGGAGGAAAGTTTACGAGCTGGAAGAAGGCGGCGTGGAACAGGCCAACCGAAGGGAGACTTCGTGTGTGGGAAGTTCCGGGGAGCAACTAACCCCAAGGACGGGTACGCAATTGAAGACTGCGTCAATGTGCGGCACAGGCGACTATTGGAATTCCTAGTCCCAATTTTACATCCGAAAAACCCTACCCGGGTGACTTCCACGCTCGGAAATGTGATCTTTGGGGCCTTGAGCGGAGAGAAGCGGATGGATTGGGCAGCATTCATTCAAACGATGGTGAATGTCTTAGTCTCAAATGTGGGAAAGAGTGGGGCTACTCCGGTAAGCCCCTACCTTTTCCACATGTACAAGAATCAGAGTCTCTTGACATCGGAGGAGAACAAGGAGTGGAGGGCGCAGATGGCTCTCCAGACGTGTGGAGGATCGGATGAAGAATCCGAGACGGAACCGGATAGCCCGGAACCGGAGGAGAAGGGTGAGAACCCTAAGAAGAGGAATTAAAAAGAAGAGGAAGAGGAGGAAGAGGACATTCCTCTCCACCGAAGGATGAAGAGGACGCCCAGTCTGAGGGGGTCCCCTTCGGGGCTTTGGAAGGATAAGGGACCGGAAGCAGTGGAACCGGTCATCCCGAAGAAGCAGGAGCCGGTGGAAGCGGTCAGACCGAAACCCGTTCCATCGTCCCAGTTGTTGGACCTGACGAGTCCATACAACGACCTAATCCGGATTCTTAGTACAGTGAGAGCGGATTGGGAAGTGAAGACCACGACGTTGCATGAGGTGGAGGATTTGGTAGGAAGCACTCTGACCAGTTCCCTGACGAAAGCCGTGGCGAACTGCATCAGCAATCCGGATGAAATGAAGGAGTTGGAGAATAGGTTGCTGAAGCAGAACATCAACTAGCGGGAGACAAACGAGCAGGTGGTCCAGTTGCGAGGAGAAATCCAAAGCTACCGGAAAGACTTGGATGCTAGTCGCGAACAAGTGAAGGCCGCAATGTCCCTGTAGGAGGAGACCGGGACTGCAATCAACCGGATGACGACAGTAGTAGGGGCATCCGGTGAGGTAATGGCGAAGGCCAAATTGTTTGATGAGGGGATACATAAGGATCCGAAACCTTCGGGTACCCGTATTGCTCGCATCTTGGATGACTTCGCCGGGGAATTAGAAGAGGCGATGAAGGAATTCTGGAAGGACGCAAAGGAATTAGAGGATAATGTCCGGAAGTTCCAGAGCGGGTTAGTCTCTTTATCTGGGATTTCGATCCCGGAAGAGTTCGATGAGGTAGAGATATTGGAGGAGAAGTTTGAAACTCCAATATCGAAGGAGAAGGAGGCTGGAAGAACTTCTACTTTAGAAGCCCCACGGACGAGGACAGGAGTAACTTCTCCTGTAGAACCGGAGCGAATTTCGAAAGGGGGAGATAAAGTAGAAATTTGAGTGAGTTCTCCCCCATAGCTACTCCAGATAGTGGTGGACCCCCTTAGGAGGGATAGGTAGTTAGAAATTAAAGAGTAGGAAATTTTGTTAGACCGGACCTCGTTCCGGAAAGTTAGGAAAAGTTCAGATCCGAAAATCTCGGCCGGATAAGTGCCGGATTTCCGGGGAGACCTTTTTGTAAATTCTATATATAATTCAAGTCTCAAGACTGAGACTGGGAGTTTTTCCTTCTTGCATATGTTGTCTCTTGTGTATTGTCTATTGTTTTCCTTGTCTTCCCAAAGATTGGCCGGATAAGGAAGGGAGAGATTGAGTATAGATGAGCAGAGTGTGAGAGGATCTTCTCCCCTTGTTGTCTTTTTGTGATTGCAGGTGCATGTGAATAGGTTGTAAGTGTTGGGAGTGAGTCAAGACACCTCAGTAGGTTTAAGGTTTATAATTCCGGATGAGATAACCAGTGCTAGGCTAGGCAGTAAGAGAAAGGATCCTCAAACTGTGCTAGAGCTGCTAGATGGAATGTCTAGATTAGCCTCTAAACACTTGAGAGGTCTCACCATCTGAAGAAGTAAACGGAAGAACGTTAGATTATGCTGGTACGGGCAGACGCACTTGTAGCCACCTTAGTTTCGCACGGATTGCAAAAGATAGTAAGGTCGTTGTAGTAAGTGAAGGTCGTACAGGGGATCTTTGTGTAACCTACAAGCTGAGATTACTTCCAATTTGTTGTGAAAGATCAAACCGGATCCTGTTAAGATAGGAGAATAGATTGGGTTAGTGAATTTTCCATCACTATAAAAACCGGAAAGAGAGGAATGTCTACCTCTCTGAAGATAAGTGACAGATCCTTCTGAAGTGCCGACAGAGGCTAAACAGAACCGGAATAGAAGTTGAGGAAAGGAAGCCCTCGATTAAAGTAGTGCGAGATCCGGTCGGAAGTGTGAATTCCGGGTTGGTTCTTGAAGGTTGTCAATTAAGTTTGATTCGGATCAGTGTTAATCTGGACAAGATTAGTTTATAGCAAAATTAAGAAATCATCCGGTATTTTGGGAAAAAGGGTGAGAGAGGTATAACCAAGAATAATGGAATTAGGAAACTTTCCTCAAATCACCTAGTAACACGAAATACTTCACAAAGTCTCTTGGGTTCGATCTTTAGAGTCACTTTATTATGCTTTAAAGAGGTTTTTGTGAGCATAATAGGGAATTTCACTTACCCTGTGCTGCAACAGATGCCAAGTAGTATGTGTGTGAATTACATAGTAGCATAGCATATGTGCACCATTTTGATTTTTGAAGACCAATGAATGCCAATGTAGTTGGACTTTTATGTGCCTTTGTAATTGGTGAGGATGTTTTAATTGATAATGTTTTTTGAAGTGTATGAATTGTCAATATCTTTTGTCATTGTTGGTTTGCATAGAAAAGTCTAAAACCCTAAAATTTTGTAAGTTGTGATTTTGTAAGTTGGTATTTGCAAGATTGGCAAGTTTTTGTTTTAAATTGTATGGTCTTCCAATTGTTCAATTTGCCATGTATGGTTGAAGATATTCAAATGGACAATGTATAATTGTAAATGGTCTTCTAGAAGCATGGTTCTTTGTTTTGTATGTTGTTCATTTTTTTAATGCAATGGGTTTGTCGACTTCATCAAAATGTTAGAAAAAAATAGTAATTACCCCCTAAATGCTTGAGGCACCCAAATATTAAATATGGTGTTTGCAAAACTTTGAAGTTCAATAAAACCTAACTAATTTGCTATTTTTAGTAAGCTAATATTTTTGGAAAATTCTTTTTGAAGTCTAGTTTTGGCTCCAAAAGTCCAATCTTGAAAGTAAATGACAATGATTTTTCTAAAAGAGATTTTATGCAAGGGTACCTTGTGCAATCTTAACTTTCCTTTTGGGTTAAGAGCTCTTGGAAATGAGCCTCAAATACACTAGATCTTGGAGCAAAAATCACATTGGAAATTCATATTAAAAAATTATAGAGTAATTTTGAGAAGCCATAAATTGATTGGGGTTGTGCAAGTTAGGCCCATTAACCTCATATTTTTTGGGTCCCCAACATTTTAGATTTGCCTTGCCAAAAAGGCTTCAACTTTCTTTTGCGAATTTAACACCATCATAGTCAAATGTTATAATCTTTCACTCTATAAGTGATATTGTTGTGCTTTCTTTTTCTATGCAATCTCTAACAAGTCTAGTTTGAATTTGTATGGTTACAATTCCAAAAAAATTGATACATCTTATCAAAATGGTTTTGGGTGTCTTGTAATACATATGTACAATGGCAATCGCAGTATACAAAGCTTTGCATGTGAATGGTTTACATTTCAACTTTTTTTTAATATTTTGTTGGAATGTTTAATGAAGTCTTCTATTGAGATATGTACTTCTTGGTTGCATTCGACATGTATGTAATTTTGTAGTAATATATGTATTTTTGTAGAACTACAGAGTTGAATATGTTTCGTGGCCTTTCATTTCTACAACGAGCATTACACCATCTTTTTAAAATCATGAGGAAATCAACGGATGTTCCACCTTCAATTTTATAGTTTACATATTTGGTCAATACTTCATGTAATTTGGAGAATACATGGCACGTAGGAATTGCACTCGAAACCACTTAGGGGTATAAAAAGGCCACATAACCATTTGTCGGAGAACCCCCCAAAAAAACCTGCTTGAAAATCTTCAATCGTTCAAATTGCATTGGATGTGGCAGACGGACTAGCCCGTCCGCTTCATTGGACAGTTGAGATAAAGCGGGCGATCTAAAAACCGCCCCCTCTGGACCGTCCGATCACGCGGACAACTGTCCATCCGCCTAATCGGATGGGCCACAAGGGGCGGACGGCCACCCCGTCCGCCCGATTGGACGGCCTCTGTTCGACCAGGCGGACCGGACGAGGTGTCCGCTAGTCCGTCTACCCGATCGGACGGCCAGTCCGTCCGCCCGATTGGACGGATCCAATGGGGCAGCTGATCGGCCGTCCGCCCAATCGGACAACCCTACACCAACCCGCCTTCCCGTCCATCCGATCGGACGACCCTACACTGACCCACCTTCCCGTCCGCCTTTCCGTCCGCCTCCCCATCTGCCTTTCCGTCCGCCCTCCCGTCCGCTCCGTCCGCCTCCCCATCCACCCCGTCCGCCCCCCCATCCACTCCGTCCGCCTTCCCGTCCACTCGTCCGCCCATCCGCTGGACGGGGATAGTCCGAACGTCCTATGTCGGCGAACGTTCGAGAACCAGTAGACGCGGACACTGGACGTGCGTCCGGACGTCCATGTAACCCTGTATGAAATTCTTATTAGTCAACCCCTAAAGTCTTATTATCCCGAGGACAAATTGGATTTTGGGCAAGCTCCTATGAAGTCAATTTTTGGTGAATTGTATTTTAAACTTTTCATAAGAGAAAAACTTATGAGGTTTCTAGGAATATAATTTTTATTTAAATTGGTGCTCAAGAGCCAAAATTATACCACAATAAACTCAAAATTGGAGAGACCAGGCATCCAAAAAAATATATAATAAATTGAAATTAAATTAAATTATTTTTTTCACATAGATTATATTTTTTGCTAAATGAAAAGCTTTGTTTCATTCCATTTGGATTAGTAATGTGGAAGTTATATAATTTCTTTTTCTGTGGGCAATTGGAGTGTCTTCTTGAAAAAACTTTATTTTTCACTTTGAATGCTAATATTTTACAATCTATGTGGTCAAACATCACACAATTTTTAGAGTTGACATGAAAAAAGAGAATTGAAAGATTTTCACAGTTTTAACATCCTCATGATCAAACATTATAATTTTTCAATCTATAAGATATATTGTTATGTTTTCTTTTTCTTTTGTAATCCCAAATATGTCTAGTTTGAATTTGTACAGCTACAATATAAAAGAAATTAGTACAACTTATTGAAATGTTGATTGTCTGTTCAATTTAGAGCAAATTCCAAATAGCTCAAAACAGGCCTTGGGCATTTAGGGGTTAATATAAAATAAAATAAAGACACAATAAAATTTTTTAATTTCTTTAATTTCTTTAATTGGATGCTACTAACCTCCTCAATATCTCTCCAATATGTTTAAAAATAGTTTATGTAAACTATATACATTTCTTGAATAAATATTGAATCAATTAGTTTGCTAAAATGATTTAATAAAATTTCTAGTAGTTTTAAAAGAAAGTTATTTGGAATATCTCTTTATAAGTTTTATTATAATCAAAGATGTTATATATTTTTAATTGTAGGTTTTTGGTTCAACAATAAGTGCCCTATATCAAGATTTGAGCCAAAAAAAGAGAAGAATTAATCAGGTCACTAAAATGAATGCCTCACATGACTACACTAAATAGTATATTTAGTATTAGCAATACTATTTACGAACCATGACACTAAATATCATTAACCCTACTAAAGTAAATAACATTAAATCTAATTTCTAACACTAAATGTATTCTATGGTAAATCTGAAATCTGAGAAGGTTTACATTTAGTGTTAGAACACATTAAGTAGAGAGGGCCAGGAAGGAGATGACAAAAGATGGAGGCGATACAATCAAGTTTAGCACTACACTAATTCCTCCAAAGTTGAGATTTAGTGTTGTATGGAGTAGGGTGATAAATGGTAATTACACTAAATGTAATCCAACACTAAATATACTATTTAGTGTAGTGTGTTGAACATAATTTTATTTCTTAAATTAAATAGGCAAAGGTAATAAAGGTTATGTTCAGAATTAAAGACTGAAGGTCAATTCTATAATATGGAATCAAAATCAAGACTCAAAATCAAGAAATTCTGGTCCATTTCTATTCATATGTGTATTTTTAACATTGTTAGTCACCCTGTTCATTTGTTCAGTTAGGATACATCACAAGACGTCGCAAAGAGACTAATTGTTGCATGGTTGTTGGTTTGGATTCAATTCCTATTGACCGCAACTTATTAAACAGTGGGCGTTTTTCCGATATGAACATGAATTCATAGTTCATATTTAACACACACACTTTTGGGGGGGGAGTCAAAATTTAAGAATTTATTTGAATATGAAGTCATGGACACCCTATATGAAAATTCAACCGCAAATTCTTATACTAGTATTAGACAAAATCCGATAGGAAAATATGCAGAGAACAATTTGTTCATATTTTTTTTGTCACAAAAATAGTAGTCCATATTATTTTTTTTACAAAGAAAACCCAAGACCCGAGTGGTTTGTTTGCATACATTATTAGACTCAATTTTTTTGCAAAAACATATTTTTCTTAAAAAATTTATATCTAAAATACAAACAAAGATTCAAACCATTAGAAAAATAAATATATGTACTCCACAATATAAAATATATATAATCACATAGAACTATAAATTTATAAAAATTTATAAATAAAAAAACGAATGAAAAATTATTACAACTCTATAAATATATAAAATCTAATACCTATGTACTAGGATTGCTAGCTAGCCAAGCTCCATATAAAGCCCTCCTCATACTTTCCCTAGCAAGTTTTGCTCTATCACCATCATTTGGCAAACGTTGTGTTCCTCGATGTCTACCAACAAATGGGTTAGCTGGTTACCCGAGAATCTCCGATAATAGAAGTTTTTCACTATGTAATTCATAGTAGTTATATAGGATACAACAAGCAATTGTCACAGTCACGCAATTGTCAACATTTCTACCAAAGCTCTTCAGAATCCTTCAGCGATTCTTCAAAGCGCCAAAAGTATGCTCGATAACAACCATGCCCGTATTGATAGAATCATCAAACCTCTTTTGGTCACAAAAAGCAGGATTTAGTGGCTTGTAGTTCTTCAATAGGTAGGGCCAGCTTGGATAAGCTGAATCTCCAATCAAGTATGGTTTCACTTGAACATCTCTAACCACAATGGTAAGATGTGATAAAATATGTTTTTGATGCAATTCATGGTACAAAAAAGACCATCGAAATTGTCTTGCATCATGAACTCCACCAGGTTGCCCTGCACAAACATTCTAAAATATTCTATCTATGTCACAAACCCCTTGCATTACAATACTACGAAACTTCTTCATATTGAAGAAATCTGAAGTCATGGATGTAAGGTTACTACTAGGGCGCCAAGCAAGAGGAATGTGGATCCCATCTATGGCTCTACAAATGTTAGGCAATCTCGTAGAATTTCTAAATCTCTTTATAATATCATGTAGTCTATCTCCAATTGGATTGTGAATGTAATGGTAAAAAGACATCGATCTTGAATACTTAGGACTCTACAAACTATATTAGTGTATTTACGGATTGTAGATGCCCACATCCATACAAGTCATTCATCTTTTCATACGAATGACCACAAGCCAACCAGTAAATTACCAATTTAACTTGTTTCCAGATTGGTAAAGGGGCCCATACAAAACAACGTGCACGAGACTGTAAAAATAGAGTCAACTCTAGCACCAACTGCTCAAACGCCATAAATGACATTCGAAAAGTGTCCAAATACTTTTTGTCAAGCATGTCATAGGATGTATGCCAAACATCATCTTCTATAACATCATGGTAAATATATTGGCGGGATTCAACCCACCAAAAATGCCCATCTAATCGTTGTTGCCAAACAGCAACCACTACGAACAGCAACATGGTTGCACCTGTAAACAATTCTAAGAGATCTATTGATGGCGGAAGGCGCCTTCGCCGAAGGCATCCTACCAAAAAATGAAAAAAAAGGCTAAAAGAAGCAAATTAGCTTCATTATCATCCAACGCCATAGCTACCAAGGTGCATAAACAAACTTAAAGACCCTTTGAAAACCAAGGGAACTTCCCAAGTATTTAGGCCAAACAGGAGAGACTCAAAAAGCCTCTAATGTGGTGTGAAAATAATTAGAACCGCATGTATTTAGGATTTTTTATTAGATTTTTAGTAAGACTTTTAGCCTTTTTAGATATTATATAAGACGAGGATGAGAATTAAAGGGGAAAAAAGGGGACATTATGTATATAATTAAAAAATATCGTGATATTAATCTCATGCCATTAATGAGTTTAGGGCACTTGTTAACTCTACTAATTCTACTAACAAAAAATGAAGTAGTTACCATGTTGTGAAGTGAGCCGGGAGCCGCATGTGCGATGTAGTCGGATGCTAGCACAGGGAGCTTGACTTTAAAAAATCAATTATCCCCTCCCCTCTCGCTACCTAGATGGTGACAAAATCCATCTAGAGATGCTGGCATTGCTAGCAGCTACATGTGTGGGGGTCTTCAGTCTCATGTGTACACGGCCATAGAGGGCGGCACACAGTAATAGGATACCATCGCATAGTCATAGGATTTGAAATCCATAATTATAGGTCATTTGACCATTAAATTGCATATTTCAGCATTTTAGGGCTTGTTTTTAAGTTTTAAGTTCATTTTCATGGTTTTGGGTCAATTTTGCATGGTTTTAGGACTGGTCCAATGTGGTCTTAGGTCTTTTTGATCTTAGGTTCTTTATGATTAGTCAATTTGTAAATTGTTCCTATGTATTGTGTGTGATTTTAGGGAATTAACCTATGTGGTTTGGACAAATTGCCCATTTTGATTATTTGCCCTAAAAGTGTGGGAGAAAAGCTTAAGTAGAAAGATGGAATTTAGATATACAACCTAAATTCACCATTCTCTACAGGGACAAACATAGACATTTTGCATTAGGATTTGTTCATGGCGAACACCTACAGGACTATTTGACCTATACATAAAAAGGAATAATTAATGAACTATGTGTACTATTTTTAAATTATTACCTTGTGTGATTAAGTCCTAAATCATACATTGCACAAAGATGATTTGACCAAACTTAACATATCACTACTAGAAAATTTAGTTTTTCTGTTGTTTTGGTCGCGTTGATCTGGTCAAAATCTAACATAAATCTGTTAATTTTAACAAATTTCTATCAGATTTTGACCAGATCAACGCAACCAAAACAACAGAAAAACTAAATTTTCTAGTAGTGTATTGGCCAGACTATTTGACCTCCTTTAGAACACTATATAGGACTAGGACTTTATGCATTGTGTCTTTGTTTTTAGTAATGGACTGTCCACCAAATTGAATTCCCGGGAATAAGAGTGAAAACCTACTTTGTAATTAATCATAAATAAAAATTACATACCTACATATATTTATATATACATATTTTCCTATATTTTCAATTACATGTGACCTTAGTCACACAAATGTTAGACTTATTGATCTTTCCTTAGAATTGATCCCTTTTACTAGTATTCCTTGAATTTTGTTGGAAAAGGTAAAATTTACATTACACTATCACCCACACAATACACTCAAAAGACAACAATTACATGTCTAACTAGCAATCTACCATATTATGATACAAATAAAACTGCATATATTATATTAGTAATATAATAGTATATATTGTCTAACATCATTGTTCTTATTATATATTATGTGCAATAATAACGTCAATCATATCATATTATTATTATTTTATAATATTTTATTGATTAATACTTATTATAGGTCAATATAATATAAGTTATTAAATAGAACTTCCATTAATATTAATAGAAGGAAAATTTGAATTGGCAATGAGTAGTACTTTTTCATCCTCCAATTGTGAAATATAGACAAGAATTGTGGGTTTTCTACCTATCCTAACGCACGCAAAGTTAACATGGATCAATGGGGTCTTAAAGTATGTGCCTCCATCTGTGCCCCCATCCGTGCCCCCATCTTTCTCCCTACCCGTGCACACTACATTGCAATATTTTCTCATTGAAAATATGAGGTTGTCCCTTATTTCACTTTGAAAATAAAAAGTGACATAATTTTGAGTGAGGAATTCACACATCAAACAATGGCTTGTGTGGAAACTTAATGGACAACCCACTCATTCTCCAAAAAATTGGAAAAAAAAATTCATTTTTATTTCACAAATGGAAACAACCCAAAAAAGGTTCCTTCCCATTTAGGAATTATAGTCAACCAACTCAAATCCACCAGTCACTCAATTTTGCCATCTACAAGGCCCTCTCAATTGCGTCAATCTCTCATAAGTCATTTACTTTGGGGGTAGTAATTGGGTGGTATTGTCAAAGAATGACACAAGTTCACAACTATTGATGAATGGTTTAAGGTTGATTATAATGTGCTTCAATAATGTTGGTTTAGGTGGGCTTGATTATGAATCGATATTTGTTATAATTAGTTATAGTTTCAACCAATAAAGGAGGTGCTTTTAGAATGTTGAAATTGTGATTTTATGACATTCATCAAATGGAATGAGGGCGGTACGTTACTGATTTTGAAACTTTTTAATCCTAAAAGGACATACTAGTGACTGTGGCAATCATCAATTTGGGATCATTGGATTGAAAAAAATGGAGAAGCATTCATTGGAAGTCAAACTACTATGGAAGATCTTCCCTTTCCACCCCTAATTCCAACGATGAAGAATGCACTTTTGTCCTACACACAAGATTCTCTTTTCATCCATTGGACAATAGATGTCCGCCACATATTATGGATTAAGATGGTCTTGACCCCCATCTACTAACAATTTTATATTTTTGGTTTGAAAATTCATATCAATTCAAGTTTTTATTAGATTAATATGATTCCATTTCTATATCATTGAATTCAACTAATTCTTTCTTTGAAAAATACAAGCAACAATCAAAACATTATACAAGATATCCAAAATGCAAATTTGGGTGATGGGTTATTCTACTTTATGTTCTACCTTAAAGAATTTCCACCTTATACGGTAGGCATTTAGAGGTTGTAAATGTCAATATCACATTTTTCGAAAAGCAAGTAGTGCGGAGAGACATTTTCAATTTTTCATGATGGGATAAGATTCGTTCAACATGCACATGGCATAAGTTATATAGGAAGGTGTTGTTGAAGTGACCTTCTTCTTCAAACCTATTCCTAATCAAGCTTTGAAATGAACATTAAGAGGTTGTAAAATAGTTATATGTTGGGCAATGAATGTTCTATCAATGATGTGAGAGCGGTTTAACATTTGTCAAATATTTGTTCATACTTTGGTAATGAATGGAATTAGAGCCAAGGCAAGTGTAAACCCTCAAGTTGGTACTTGGTACTTTGGATCTATTTTTTGCAATTTTTTTATTAGAATTTAGTGTATTTTTATGCAATTATACATAAAATAGATGTTTAGAGGGAAATTAGTAGAAGTTCATACCAATTTATTAAGGAATTGTCTTAGAAGTAGGAAATGCATAAAACACAGTATTTCCCCACTTTTAAGTCTTAAAGATAATCTTGAAGGTAAGTTTGAAAGTTTATTTTAGCTATTCTAAGAGAAGTGAGGATTTGAGTGTTAGCCAATCTTAGTGTCTTGTCCATGGCTCCATGCGAGTGTTAGCCAATCTTAGTGTCTTGTCTATGTGAGAGTTAGCCCTGCAATGTGCATGTGAAAATCTAGCTAAGTATTATAGTCTATTTTTAGATCTAGAAAGTCCAAAGGTCTGGAAAATTCCAATTCCTAGAGAATTTAGATTTATTAATAAATCATGCAGGTAGCTTTGAGAAATACATCTAAAATGTGGTCAAAATGGAGGAAGAGGTGATTGGAGTATACAAAGAGGTGTTTTTGAGACAAAAACATGCTAAGAGGTCGATTAGAAGCCATTCATCTAGTGTTTCCCCCTAGTAGTAAAATGATTTTTCCCTTGGGTGGAAATTATTAAGGAATTACTAATTATAGGCTCCTTACAGATAGTGCAATTCAAGATTTGACATTGCACAAATGTTATGGAAAATTCTTAGAGATTACCCAAAAAAACTCGTATTTTTCCAAAATTTTGTGATGACTTTATGGAAAGTCAATCGCTCATAAAAGTCTTCATAAATTCTTTAAAATTACATATGATGCGGTAAAATCTCACTAAAAATTAGGTTAGTGTTTTATTTTCTAATAAAGAAACCTATCAAGTTTGAAGACATTTTGACATTTGTCAGTACTCGAATCAACATCAACATCAAATTTAATTGAAATTTACAACTTTATGACAAGTTGACCGATGTACCAAGAGTATACAACATCCGATTGGAGCAAATGAGGGGTCTTTTCTTACTCCACAAACCATCCAAACAACCTTTGGTAGTCAATTTCTTTGAGAAGTTTGAATTCCAAAAGTTAGTATTTTCACCTTTCTTTAGAATCATCGTAAGTGGGTTTAACCTTCGAAATAGGCTTGGGAAGTAGGGATAAGAGGTCTCCAATAGTAATTTGGATCTTCTAAATGTGATGGCGCAATCAATTTTTTGTTTGGAGTTGTTCCCTAGAATATAGAGAGGGTCAGCTAATTTTTTTGACTTTTTTGGATGATTAGTGGTAATTTCAAGTTAATTTTCAAAATATCTTGGAGAAAAATCTAAGATTTGATTTGTTTAAGATTTCAAATCTTTTTTTTTTAAAGCTTATGAACCAAGACTATTTTGAAAATATCTAAGGGTTATTCACAAAATATCTAGGGGTAGATTAGGTTAGTTTTCAAAATATCTTAGTATTAAATCGTAGATTTGATTTGGACAAGATTTCTTTACTAATTGGGGCTTGATCTAGAAACTTCTTTGATTAAACTAATATTATTTTGAAAATATCTTAGGGTAGTTTAGAAAATATCTTAGGGTTAGTTACGGACTTATGGTTAGTTTAGAAAATATCTTAGGGTTAATTATGGTTAGATTTCAAAATATCTTTGAGTAGAAAGAAAAATATCTTGTGGTAAATGAAGTGCCAAGGCCTTTTCTTCGAGTATATAAGGCCCTTCCTCCGCATTTCTCGCAACTCCATTTTTTATATTAACACTTTGTTGGAGTGTAGCAACTTCATTCTTTGTGTCAACACTCTATTGGTGGAGTGTGACAATTTACTGTCTTTTGTGCCAATGCTTTGTAGATGGAGTAGGGCAACTTTGTTTTTGTGTTAGACCATTGACACATTGTCGGGGTCATTTATCTAGGCCATTGTAGGTCAACTTTCTGCTCAATTCTTGTTACTTTGATTAGTGAAAACTTAATTTTAAGGATGTGGGGTCCCCTTTAAAACTAATTATTTTTCTAAAATTTCATTTGGGAGGTTTAGTCCCCCAATTTTTGTTATTTCTTGAAGCTTGCAATCATACTAATTGTTGTTATACTTATAACAAATATTGGTTTAAGATTCTTAAAGCGGCAAAGCTTGACTTAGCCGAAAGGACCCTGAATTAAAAACTTTAAAAAAACTAAAAAACTAAACTAAACTAAACAACTAACAAAACTAATTTTTAAGGTTTTGAGGGGATTTTTATAACTAACACTAACTCCTAACACTACCAAACTAAAGGAAATGTGAAAGAAAATTCTAACTATTCCACTTGTAACCAATAGAAAATCTTCAAGAAAGCTTCAACTTTGCTAAAAAGTGGTAATACAACAAAATAAATTACGGATGACCCAAATAGGTTCTTATATCCTTTTCAATCTTATTTTGAAGATCAAAGCTTTGTTGTGTAGGTGTGACCCTAGGCGTATACGGTGTTTACTAGACTGGCCCCTTTAATTTTTAATGTTCGGTTAAACATCGCCATGTGTACTTCCTTTAAGAGTTAAATTTGGTTACCTTTGATTTTTAGTTAATTACGTCTAATGTTCGGTTAAACACTATCATATGTACCTCCTTCAGACTTTGAAACATTTTATTTCTTCGGAAGCCAGCTGAAACCATCAGAGCAAACGGGAACTACGGGGAACAAACAAAGGGTCCGTCCAATTGGGGGACGCCATGTGTTGCAGTGATGGGGCAAGCCAGCAGAAACCATTAGAAACCTTCGGAAGCCAGGGGAACCATTGGAGCCAGTAGGAACCAGCAAGGATGAATGAGGGTCCGGTCAACTAGGGGATGCCACGTGACGCGACTGAGCGGTGACCGAGCAAGCGACTGCAATGTACGGGGAGTACCGGCATTTAGTTACGAGCTAGCCGGTTGATTTTGAGAATTTTCAAATGGATTTCAAAATCTTCGGAAAAAAACCGATCATTTAAGAGGAAAATCAGAGAATATTCTCTATTGTATAAAGGTCTAGCTGAGAGAATGCTTCAAGCAACCGTTTGGTCTCAAAAAATGTAGGATTTTAGCCGGTTAAGCTAAAAATCTCCCTGGACTGTGAGCGACTGAGTTTGACTGAGCGGTACACTAATGATGATAAATAGTGTTGTGTTGTAATTAGTGTTATGTGGACTTTTATCCCAGCCACTCTAAACTTCAGTTAGTTGGCATTTAGTGTTGTATTCACTTTTTTGAGCATGTAACAAGTTTTTGGGTTTATATATATTTTTTTGCATTTTGATGGAATAGTTAGGTAACACTAAATGTAAACTTGTAAAAAATTTATACCCAGTAGTTGGCAAATAGTGTCTATGTTGACATTTTGTGTTGTAACATTAACCGGATTGTTGACAATTAGTATTATACTTTGTGGTTAGTGTTGCCAACACTATTTATCATCATTAGTGTTCTGAGAGCAAACAAGATATTGATACAATTCAAAAGTTTGTTTAAAACACAATCTAAACGAATGGTTGGCAATTGCAAGCCACAAACAAATTTTGATTTATAAAATCAAAATTGAGGCACTCTAAATTCAACCTCTCTCTCTCAAATTGTAAGTCCATCAAACTCTCCATTCATACTTCAAAAAACAAGAAACGAAATGATTCAAGTTTGAAGAGAAGGAAGAAGAAGAAGGAATTTGAAGCGTGGAAGGAATTCAATACATGGGGAATTCAACATTAAAAAATGCATTAAGGTGAATATCTAACTATTGAAGTTTACATTCTTTATTCCTTATTTGTTGTTTGGTAGTTATTAATTAGATTCTTGAAGGAATTAGGGGTTATTGGATTTTCTTTGGGCTTTGTTTTATTAAGCCTAATAAGCCAAATAGATAAAAACAAAACAAAAAACTCATATTTTAGAACAATTTAGAAATTACAAAAATCCATTTGGAAGTTGGTATTTTAGATTTGATTTGATTTAATGAATTTAAGATTTTGATTATTAAAAATAATTCCTAAAAATTTAGGAAATTATTTGAAATATTTGGAAATTCTATAAAATCTTATAACCATTGAATTTGACAAAATTATTAGGAAACCATTAGAAACAAAGAAGTATTCATGAAATTAAATTTTTTCTAAAACATGGCAAAAGTATGATGGAGGGGAACGATTTCTCAAAGACAGTCATGTTTGTACTTTGCAAGGATGGGACAGTAGACATGCTTGACAAAGAGGTATGCTAATATATTTTTTAATCTTTTCTTTATCTTATTTCAGTTTTTGTTTTTGTTTTTAATTTGTGTTGGATTAGAGGAGGAAATTTTAAGTCATAAGGTTTAAATTAATTTTGGAAATCTTTTAGAAGTTTATTAGTTTAGGTTTTGCTATAATTCAAATCACAAAAAATACTAATTTAGGTTGATAGGTTAGGATTAGGATTAATTAAGGAAAAATTAGAAATTAGTTGAGGAATAATTAAGGAATCTTAGAATCTGATAAGGAACATTTTGAGAATACCTAAAACTTAATTAAGAAAAGATTAGATGAAGTTTGAGAAGAATCTTAGATAAAACTTTAGTTTTAATTAGGTTTAAATTTAGAATTAGGTAGTTTAATTAACCCATAAAGGACCATTGTCCCTTCGGTGGACAAATTGGATTTCGGGCAGGTACCTACGGGCTGAAATTTTGTCATGATTTCTTAAAACTTTTTTTGAAGATAGAAAAACTGATGAGCTTTGTGGGAATATAATTTTTTTCACATTTGGTGCCTGGAAACAAAAGTTATGACCAAATAAGCTCAAAATAGGGGATGGGGGGCAATCCGGGCAGCAAAAAAAAATTTGCAAAATTTTGAATTTTTTTTTTTGGATTTTTTTCTTGTAGATTATATTTTTGTCTGCATGGGAAGCTTTGATTCATTCCATTTGGACTTATTATGAGAAAGTTATGGACAATCTTGTTTATCGGGCAGTTAGAGCATCTTCCTGAAAAAATAACTTATAGAATTCATTTCTGAATGCAATTTTTACAATTTTTCTGAAAAAAAAAATTTACATGATTTTGTTTGCTTGCTAGAACAATCTCACCATTGGGATTAGTGCATTTTAATTCCATTTTAAAGATATTAATAATTTAGATTTTCCTTCGTTCTCATACTTACTTCTACTTAACAATTTTTTTAAGCATGAAAATTAAATTTTTTTTTGAAATTTTCTTTTTTCCTAGACTCTCAACTCAATATCACACAATAAGGATTTAAAGCTCAAAACTTTGTAGTGCAAAAAATTTAAGTTAAAAAAGTTCAAAGTCAAATAATCTAGTCCCACAAGGTACTAAAAAAAATTATTTTTTTCACTTTAAATGCAAATATCTTTTAATCTATGTGATCAAAATTTCTGAATTTTTTTCCACACATTTTCATACTAGTAAGGTATAAGATCCTATGGTTGGATGTGTAGAAAAAATAATTTTCAAATTTTTTTACTCTTTGCTACAGAAATGGCAGTTTTGAGTGATTTTTGGCAGAAATAAGGCCTTGGTCCTTTAGGGGTTAAGTAGTAATTTAATCCTAAAATTTGGAATCATTCTAGATTGAATTAGTGGATGAAATCCTTAGAATAGTTAAGGGGACAATTTCATCCTTTAACTTGGAAGGTCAAAATTCAATTTGCTTTACCAATCTCCGAAGGGCAATTTGAATTCTACAAATTAACTTAGGTAGAATTTTTAGTTTGATATTGGTGATTTGTTTAACATTCAGTGGTTTGAAGCATTTCAATATTTTACAGATTAACTTAAAAAGAGTCCATTTCTTGGAAGGCTAAAAGAGGACTAAAGTTCCTACCCCTTGCCTAAGAATTTAGTAATTGCCTTACAATTCATTGTGCATGTTTTAATCCATAGGTTGGGTTTCAAAACAAAACAAAACAATTTCCCCCAACTTTAAATGTGAATATCTTCCAATTTGTATGGGAAAAATTTATGAAATTCTTACTACATGATCTTATAAAAGTAAATTACAAAATCCTATAGATTAGATTCTTCAAAAAATATTTTAAAGAATTTTCTTGTATGAACACAAGAAAAATGGCTATTTTGAGTGATTTTTGATAGAAATTAGGCAGAAGTTAAGTTTTGTAAAGGATGCATTTAGGAAGCTTGTGTCACACTTTCTACATGTGAAAGTGCTTATTTTTGGTGAAGCTATATCTTTTTCCAGACTGCACAGGTGTGGTTTTTGCAAGGCCTAGGATCAAGAATAGATACCTATGGTAGAATTCTTTAGAAATTCATAAGTAATTTGCAAATGCTCCAAAAAATATGAAACCACTTGTATTAGATTCCACATCAATTTCTCTTCAACTGAAAAATAAGGAAAAATACTTTCATTCATTTGAAATCCATCAAAAAGCCCGACTAGCCCTTAACCTCTAAAGGACCAAACAATATTTTTTGGCAACATAGCAATTTTGGGCAGTCCATTGTGAATAGAAAAATTCACTATATTTTTTGAATTTTTTTTTGAAGGTGAGGATGAGGAGTATCTTGCTACTCCACAAATAAAATTTGCAATTAGATTTTGGATTCAAGAATTATGGGGGAAAATGCTATTTTTTATAAACAAGGGGCAGCCTAGGCAAAGATATTAATACTAAAACAAAAATTGCATTGAAGTGCCAAAGGCCCTTGGGCAGGCCCAGATTAAGGCCGGGGTACTTCTCTAACATTTTTTTGACCTATAAATTCATGACAATGTATGTAGGTATTGTTGCCAAAGACACTTTCACCAATTCATGGTTCATAGAGGGGAGGGGGCTTATATTCCACAAAACATGGACTATGATTGCAACCCTTACAGTCTTATTCCTTCAGTTTTTCTTCATCATGATTGAGGTTTTCTGTGACCAACAGAGAGCATCACACAAAACACTGCTGAATTATTATAAATATATATATATATATATATAATAATAATAATAATAAATAATTTTTTTCAATCCAATTTAAGTAGCACTTGTGCGGATTGTATTGAATTGTTACAAATAAAAAATAATAAAAATAAAAATTGCAGTCCAACTTAGACAGAGGTTGTACAATCTGTACTGAATTATTAAAAATTAAAAAATTAAAAAAAAATTAAAAATTCAGTCCAGCTTAGTCAATGGTTGTGCAAACTGTATTGCGTTTTGAATTTTTTCTGAATTTAAATTTTTTTTAAAATGAATTTTGTAGTCATTTGCTGTTTGTTCAATCCTCTTCAATCCTCTAATGTTAAAGCCTGCCATCAATAAATCATCCATTCTATAGCAACTTCTGACCCAGCCTTCTCCCGAGGCCTGAATCTAATATCTCCAACTGCCCTAGAGTTTAGCACCTTTGTTTCTAAACATGGATTCATCAAGCTTGCTAAAGCCACATATTTTGGCTAATTTTCATGTTTATTTATTTTTTCTTGTAGGACTAGTTGAAATCTAGAACTCCACTGTTCATGTTTTGAAAAAATGATTGTATGTGCAAGCCATAAATTGTTGAAAAATGAGCTTTGTTTGAGACTTTTCTTGAAGTTAGTTCCCTATTGAAAGTTTTTGGTACATGTTCTCCAATTTGAAATGTTGTGAAATTTTTTGAACATGTAGCCCACTTTATCACTAAAAGCAAGAAAAAAAAGTTCAAGCAAAAAAATGAAATTAACTTGTGCAAAAACCTCCTTAAATCAAAGCTGCCCAAAATTTTGATGCCCCCATCCACAAGTGACCCCACTACAATATACAATAGAACTTCTACAAAGTGATGACCTCTCTAAATTGATGGTATATTAATTGTCCAGTCCCACACTAAACTCAATCCTAGACATACACATCAGATAAATTCTTTGAGATTCTTGAGCATGGAGACTTGAGTTTAGTCCTAGGGCTACTAATTTAGAGAAGTTCTACTGTACACTGTAGTGAATGAGAGTCTATGGAACTCCGTACTACATTAGACTACAGTATTTGAAATGCACATCAGGGCAGAAGTCATGGGACAAACAGGATGGCTTCCTTTTTCGATGTAATGGAGACCGGTCATGAGGTAAGGTAGAACTACCCATTACCATACAGATTTGCTATCTAGGTACTTTGGAGAAGCTATTTATGAGCTCTCATATTTTTCAGAGATTGAATTGTTTGAGAGAAGTCAATTGCAAAAAAAAATGAAGACATTTTAATAAGAATTGAATTTTTTGTGATTTTTCAAAGCTGAAATGTAAAACTGTGAGTAGACCCTTGGTAAAGCATGACTAGACCATTGTTGAAGTGCGGGCTGATGTGTCCACTCCCCAGTGCATTGCCATCATGATCATGGATGAGTAAGATTATGGTAATAAGATGGACCAGTGACAGAAATGGGAGGAACCTGTAGGTGGGGAAATTGGGTAAATGGTGGCAATGGGTAGTTCTACCTTATGGCAGGCCCACACTGGTAGTGCTGTGCCTTACTTCACAACAACTGATGATGCAATGTTCATGACTACTGCAATGGGCAACTTATTTGATCTTGGTTTTATTTATCCCACAAATAAGGTAGATATTACGGTAGTGATTGTGGCACAAAAGCCCGTGCACTTTGAGTCAGAGAAAAATCTGAAATGATAATGATGCCTTCACCTGCTATATTGTGAATTAGAAACGTGCAAGTGAACGAACAAGTGATCTCTCACAGATCTTCTCTATGTAGACAACTACCTCATGAATATAATGCCCCAGTTCTTGTCGAACTTCCAAGCTTTGATCGGAGGGTGGTTTGATATATAGCTCTCTCTGTTACTGCCCCTGGTTGCCTCTGGACGCATTTTTTGAGTATAGAAGACCTGTGTGGGTTGTGTTGCACACTGTGGAAGGTCAATTTCAGTCAACATATCAACATGTTTCGATTCGCATGAACTTGTATCTAAGATTGTAGGCTACGGTTTCTGTGTTAAGTCCAGGCGCTAAGTGCCATTAGAGGAATTTTGGACTCTCCAGAGGGCCGCGTAGAAGTGCCGAGACGACCCTGGTTTTCTTTTCTTTTGCATGGGAATTTTTTTTCCCCTATTGCTGTGGTGCAACAAGTGTCATCATTGTAGTGATTCAGCCAAATGTTAGAGCATCGGTAAATTTGCATTTGCATTCTATTGGAGGAAAACTGAAATATACCATGTGACAGTCAAGATATTCACACAAGGTGAATCTTATTTCTGTCAGAGATGCTATCCTTTTTCTAACTCACTAGGGCTCTGGATATAGATTGGCTTGTCAAAGTCTCACGACCCTCTGGAGAGTCCAGAATTTCTCTAATGTCTCTATCTACTGTTGGTTGCATGTGCTCAATGTTTAGATGTCTCAAGGTTGGAGACTATTGGCAACCAAGTATTGTATATATATATATATATATGGAGAGCCTAGTTGAGCCATGTCCAGCCTTCTTCTAACATTAGGATGTCATTCTAGAGCTTTGATTTGATAGAGGCTAGGTTTGAGAATTGTGCAAAAGCACAACTTAGTTGTGAAAAAAAAATGATAGTCAGTCCTGAAACTCAACGTGATATTTCTCTACAATTGAGCTATTCATAGGAGGAGGTATTCTTTTCTCTGTGTATTTTCTACTCCTAGATGGCTTGGCTAGTGAGGCCTTCCACAAGATCAAGATGTTTTTATTGTGGAGCCAGAACACACGTAGAATTGCTATCCTTACTAAACATGAGCTTTTCGATCAACTAAATGTACAATCAAGCATCAGCTGAACGTTTGTGTCTTTGTGAATTCAATAGAAGAAGTTGGGATGATGAATCATAACGCTTGTGATTTAACTTTTGGTGCATGTTATCAAGTTTTAAAGCGTATTTCTTCAGTGGAACAGGCACCATGTCAACGTTCACGTTGCAGCAACTCTTCGATGGACTGATCTGTGATGAGTTTCGGTTCCGCAAAGAAGGCATCGGCAGGGGCGGCAAGGGCGGCAAGGGCGGCAAGGGCGACAAGGGCGACAAGGACAAAAGCTACTGCATCTCATTGCCTCACATTCTCCACGTTCCCAAGGGCGCCGCCAAGATCCCGAATTTCGATCCTGGCTCTGGTGGCATGGCCGGGATCATCACGCCCACAACACCCAAGCTAGCACTGCATCTCAATTTCAAGTGCAAAGTGGGCGGCAGCCTCAATCTCACCATAACCGCCTTCCATATTACAGCTCGACCAGTAACTGGACAACAAACGATTGACGAACATGGACCTTCGAAAATGACAGCCAAAGAATCAATCCATTTCAATTGCAACACTGGATGGGGCCGCGAGGATAATCTCAACGAGCTGGTCCGAGTGCTGAACGGCCCTTCCAAAGAGGACCTGCTCCATGTGCTGAATTTTTACTACTCTGAGGAAAATGTGCCGGGCTATGTCAACGAATGGAAAAAGAAAATCAAAATCAAAGCGCAGCAAAGCACGAGGATCATGAACATCACATTTAACGGAAGCGACAAGACTTTTCCTAGCGACTGAAGGATGACTCTCGTCTTGGCAGACAAGGTTTTTTGACGTGAAAATGCTGGGATATTCTACGAGAATAGTATGATATGCTTCAAAAATAAGATTTCGGATAGAGGAAGGCTCAATGGACGGACTCGAAGACCAGATGGGCAGGTGGCCCGGTTAATTAGTCGGTTTGAGAACCGTGGTCGTTTTACTTGACTAGATTGGTTTCATTGTGCCGAAGTCCAGCATGTACGTGGCTTTTGAAGGGACTATTTTCTTTTCATTTGCACCTTTTTGTTAGGTCCTAATTTACGGCACTCTTGTGTAGAAGAAGATGCTGGCTGAGTGGTGCGATTCTTAGACTTGACAGTGGTGACTGACTGTGATTATATTGGTACTGTTAGTACATCGTTGTTGATTTTCTAAGTGACATGTTGCAATGTACTGTACAGGAGTTTTCATTTCTTGCAGTAAAAGTCTTATGGACGGAAATGCTCACACAGTATCGCACTGTAAGTTTTCCCTTGTGAGTTGTGACGAGTTTTTAGAAAGCAACTGAATCTCGGTTGATTTCTGTACTGATTTGCCCGGGTTTTGTCTAATTGACAGAATTGATTTCCTTCATAGTCAATCACTATATTCTTCCGAATTACATGCACTTTGCAAGCTGGTACATCGATCTATGTAGGATTAGCACAGAGAATTAATTCGTTGTCATCCACTTGATGAGAAACAACAATCTTCCTGTGCACAGAACAAGTATTTTGTTATAGTGGTGATAAATACTAAAAAATGCAGCAGCAAACTTGATGTTTGCTTAAATCTTTCATCAACTTTCTTCTTTAGAGCTCATGAAACCTTCAAAAAAATATCAAGTTTCTACACCTTCACAAGAAAAAACAACTGTCAAACTTGTATTAAAGACTAAAAAAATCCAATAAAATGAGAATTCTAAGAAGAAATTCATAAAAGATAATAGTATTGGAATGACATTCCTTTTTAAAGACAACAAAGTCATATATTATGTGGAATCCATGATCATTGTAACATTAAGCTATGTTTGATATTTCACTGAAAAAGAGGGCCTATTTATTCTCATTCTCTTTGAAATACGCTATCACAAATGTTACCTATTATGATGTAGTAGTTGGTCAACAATTATTCTCATTTTCTTTGAAATATGCTATCACAAATCTCGTGCAACCCTCCAAATACCTTGGTCCCTTCAATTGAGATTTGTCCGATTTAGAGGGGATGGCCACTTGTATGCCCAATGGTACAACTCTCTAAAATGTACTTCCAACCAATTACAAGTCATATAACTTGCAAAAGCAATAAGTAAACTATCATTTTTTTCTGACAACTTCCTAATATAGAGGGGTTAGTGACCGGTTCAAATATGGCTAATGTGGGGGGGCCAAAGTCAAGGTAGAGGTTGACATACACTAGAATTGATTACTTATCATCCCAAACCTAGAGGGTTTGAGGTGTTTAGGAGATACTCTTACCAACTACGGAGTATGATACAATAGTTGGTCAATGAGTCCTTTATCTACTGACTTAGTTTTTATTTGAACAACTAGACTAAGGAGCATTGACTAGATTGGATTGGTCTCCGTAGGATGATCATAAGCAATTCATTTGTGTGGCATTTAGTTTTTGTTTGGACAACTAGATGAAGGAGCATTGATTAGATTGAATTGGTTTCCAAAGGACAATTGTAAGTAGCTCATTTGTGTGGCGTTTATAGCATTGACTACAACTATGTCAATAGAGATTATATTTGATTGCACTCCTTTGATATCAAATTTATTTTGTTCACTAGTTTTTCTTAGGTAGACATTTGCATTTCCTACTAGTGGTTTAGTAAAACAATGTGATTTACCACATAGTTTACAATATGGTCTTCATTTAGGATGCACTATCAATGTGGGATACATAGTTATCTCATCAAAATCACCAAAACCATTTTATCCTATTTTTTTTCTTTCATGATAATTTGCACTTATAACACTTAGCAAATCTCCAATAGTTTGCGCTGCACTCCTAAGCTAAATGATTTGGCATGCCAGGGGGATTTGTAGCATCCTACTAGTTATAGCCAATGAATGTCGTTTGTCAAAGCAAGTCACTTGGAAAATCAATTGCTACATTGCAAGTTGAAGGGCCCTTCATATTTAATGTGCATCTCATTTGAGGAGGAGCTCAATTTTTGATAGTAGGTTCAGAGACCCCAACCAATTACCCCCTAAAGGACCGTGGCTTTTTTTCTATTAAAAGATAGTTAAAACTCCCATTTCTACTACAAAGAGCAAAAAAATTTAAAAATTGATTAAATTTTTTTTTTGCATATCTAACCATAGGATCTTATACTAGACAAGTATAAAAATGTATGGAAGAAATTTCAAAAACTTTGATCTTGTAGATTGCAAGATACTTGCATCCAAAGTGAAAAAAACAAGTTTTTTTGTACCTTGCTTGACTAGATTTTTCGACTTCAAATCTTATTGACTTAAAATTTTTGTACCAAAATTTTTGATTTTTTAATGTTTAATGTAAGATAGTTGAGTTGAGAATCTAGAAAAAAAATTTAGAAAAACACACTTAATTTTCACTCATTAAAAAATTGTTAAATAGAAGTAGGTTCAAGATTGAAGGAAAAATAAAATGATTAATAGCTTTAAGATGGAATTGAAACACAATAATCCCAACAATGAGATTGTTCTAGCAAGCAAACTTAACATTGTCTAAAATTTGTTTTGGAAAATTATAATATTGCTTTCAAAAATGAATTCTATATGTTATTTTCATAAGAAGATGCTTAGATTGCCCGAAAAAAACAAGATTGTATAAAATTTTCTAATATTTAGTCCAATAGGATGAATTGAAGCTTCACATGTACCAAAATACAATCTTTTAGAAAAAAAATCTTGAAAATTGATTTTGACTTTCTGTAATTTTTTTGTATTGCATGTTAGAATTTGTTTTTCATTTATTGTGTCATAAATTTTGATCATGGGCATCAATTGAAATAAAAATTATATATTCATGAAGTCCTTCCTAACCTACACATCCTTAAAAAATTTCAAAAATATTCATTGAACATTGAGACAACATGAACCTACAAGGACCCAAATTGTCCTTTGAGGGATATATGGTCCTTTAGGGGTTAAGACATTCTAAATTTGTACTATAACTTTTTGAAGCTAAGAAATTATATAAGTTTTATGAAAATATAATTTAAATTTCTTTGGTATTTGAAATAATATGTAAGATTAATTTTTAATTTTTTTTCTTAATTTATAGATTATATTAATGTCTACATAGAAAACCTTAATCATTCTATTTGAATCATTTGTTGATATAAATGTGATGAAGAATTTTGATTTGTGAGCAATTGCATTATTGATCAGTAACTTAAGGTACGTCCACACTTGATTTTAGTAGGATTCTTAGGCAGTAGTATTACGTGAACAATTTAAGGTAGGTACACCCAAAACCGCCACTTTTTGCTATTGAGCCTATTTACTATTATTATGCTATTCAAGTTTTCATACGTTCTTATTGGCAAGTAAAAGGAGGTTCCAACTCACTAAAGAACATGGCATTTGGATACTTTTTGCAAAAATTATTAAGGAATAAAGTTTGGTTCTAAAAGCGTTTTTTTCACATAAATACAGAACTAATTTTGGAGATGTACATAAAGTATAGATGGCGGTTTAAGGTCAATGGTACATGTATCTATATTTATATCCATATATGTTTTATGTTCTTGTATATGCCTTTTGTATTTGTTTCCATCTTCTGTATATGTATATGTATATATATGTACTAGTCATATTCATATCCATATCCATACCCATCCTTTGTATATGTATCTATACTAGTCGTATTCATATCCATATCCATACTTGTCCTCTATACAAGTATCTGTATCTATCTTTTTTATCCTTATCCGTACTTGTTTTCGTATATATATATTTGTATCCTAGATTGACGGCTTGGAGATTGGTTTTATTTATTTTTTCTTTGAGAAAATCTATAGTCTTGAAATTTTTGAAAATAAAAAAGGGAACAGGGGGGCATCTTTTCATAAAAGAGTATCTCATTGTTCAAAAAATTCAGATTTTCCGTAATGCCAATAGCACAAGCAATATGATGCTCAATTTCGTCTATAGTATTGGTTTCATTTTGACTAAAGTCCTCCCATGGAGCTTTTGTTAACTAATAAAGGTTTTTGGCTACAATTTCACTAAGAGCACTCTAAAATTGAAATTTCTAGTACAAGTACCAATATATTTTTTTTCAATGATTTTTGGACACATGAAACCATAAGATCTTATAGTATGCTAGTTTGAGAAAATGTAATTTTTTTTAAAGAAATTTCCACCATGTAGATTGCAAATTAATAGCATTTGAAGTAATAAAATCTTTATAGGGCTCTGAAAAAAACCTAGTAGCTACATTTCACAAAGTCACATTTGTATGAAAAAATGTCCAAAATGGTGTTTACTATTTGAATTCATTCTTTGAGACAAGTTGGCTACACACTTGAATTTTTTTAGATCATTTGGAATCATACAACATATTATAGGAAAAAAATAGTAAATTGAAAGATGTTGAGAATGAATCAAAATACAAAATTGTTAACAATTTATTTATGGAATTGATAAATGCCAATCTTAATGGTTGTAATGTTGCAATAACAAATGTACACCAAATTTCTAAAAAAATTTCTAAAAATATTGAAAATTGAATTAAATAGAATACTTCAAAGTTTTATCATAGAATATAGATTCCATAACAATCCACAAATTGAAACTCATAACTTTCATCTCATTGATCAAAATGGAATGACTCAAAGCTTTTCAAGTATATATAAATCTATAAAACCAGTTTCAAATTTTTATTTCTTAAAGAAATGATTTAAGAAAAAAAATTTGTTACCTATTCTTCCTTGATAAGTAATGGAAATCACATATCATACAATAAACTTTTAACCGTGCAATTAAAAGTTATGAAAGTTGTTGGGCCTTGAAGCTACTCCTTGAATACATGTGTGAAAATTTCAAAGGAAAAAAAAATAAAAACTCCATTTGTAGTGGATTGCCCAAAATCACTATGTTGCCAACAAACATGATTTAGACAGGCTTAAATTTGGGAATTGATGCAAAGCTTCATTTCTAGTCTAAACTCCAAAGCCAATGATATTGATGCCAAGGGCTTAACCCTTGAAAGTCCTTTGAAGCTATATAGTATATTATGAATTTGTTGGTATTTGCTAAAAATAATATTGACCAAATATTTTTCAATATAAAGTAAATTAATGATCATGATAGTACATAAATAACAATGTATCACAATTCATATATTAAACCACAATTGAAGAGCTATAAGGCTAAATACAAGTCATATAGAAGGACCTCAAAGGCCTTTCAAGGGTTAGTCAAAAAATGCCTAAAGATCTAAAAAGTGGCTATACCTTATCAAATGTTTCTTATTTTTAATTAAGAAACGCATGACTTTCATCCAAATCATTATCAAGGGAAATTTTGTTAGACTGGAGGTATTCTGCATGCCATTTTCAAATTGCATGGTCTTAATTGTAAAAGTACCATCTAGAACAGGGATAGATTTTAGAAATCTTGGACTAATGTAGACTTCAAAAATCTTGGACTAGTATGGATTTTAGAATGTGCCGTTTGAATTGTAAAAGTAACATCTAGAATAGGTGTAGATTTCAAACTTCTAGGCCGTTTGTACATCATAGACCTCTAAAGTAGCAAAAAGGATCCATTTTAACAAATTGTCCATTATCGGAGAATTCTTTCAATGCATATGTAGCATTTGGAAGTAGAAACCATTGACATAACATTGGCTTGTTGTGTGTTTTGGGACAGGAACATGTGAGGTTGTATCTTCAAATCTGATTTCTCCAAATTGAAACTCATGACTCATCTTATTTCAAGCACATGGATTTATTCTATGACATTTCTTCTTACAATGCTTATGCAATGTTGAATAGACTTAGTTGGATTATTGCACTTATAGGCATGCCTAAGACTTTGGCAATTTAATTTGTGAAGATTGGGTGATATTTGCAAAGAAGTGATGTGATATAAAGTACTGATTTGCTTAAGTTGCAGTGAAGTTGCACTGAAGTTGCACTGAAGTTGTAGTAAAGTTGAGTTGTGAAAAGTGGAGCCTTGTTAAGTCAAGGGGTGTTTAGTCTCAGTCATTCCATCATCTCATGAAGTTATGCTATGCTTCCAGTTCAGCTTATGGAGAGCGTCGACAACCTTCTTGAGCTGGAGCATTGCATCCGCTTCTCCTCTTTCGCAATAGCATCTCTTTGAAGAGGTTTCTATTGCAGTCGGTTTCAATTAAGTTCAATTGGGTTCTTACTGTGAGCTTCATGCTTTGTTTCGAATCACTAGGTTCGAATTCGGGCCGCGCCACCTTCTTCTCCCCGTTCCAGTTTTGTAGACCTCGTTTTTGCATACAGAGCAGAGCTTTTGCAGATTGATCGCCCGAGTTTGCCACCACGGGTTCTTTCACAGATGATCTCGACAGTCCTCTTCCGAAGCAGATCGATGCGATCGGAGATGATGGACGCCGGAAGGCCATCGTCGTTACCAATAAACGATTGCGCTGAAGGACGGCCAGCCACAGCGCTTCAGCGCGGAACCGTAGCCCTCGCCAATGAGGTGGTTAGTAGTAAGGATCCGTTTCGGAACCTAAGCGACGATATTCTGGAGCACATCCTCACCAGGCTGTCCCTGATTGCTTTTGTGGCCGCAAAGAAAGTGTGCAAGCGATGGAAGTCGGTGACCAGTACACAGGAGTTCGATCATTTGCGCAAAAAGCTAAACCGTAGACCGTGTCAACTGGTTCGTTATGGAAAAAACTATCCGGGTCGCAGCGATTTCCAAGGCCTTGCGTATGATTTGGAGACCGATGCGTGGGTGGAACTTCCGGGTCTGCAGTTACCGGCTCATCCCGATTACTATAAATTTAGAGGTATTGGACATAGGTGACCATACACCTTTGTTTTTGAATATTGGTTTATGAATGCACTGCACTTACAAGAGCTGTAAACGTTATCTTCTGTATAAATGTTAGAACTATAGATTAAACTTCAGAAGTATCGAAAATACACGAGTTGTTGAAGAAGAACTATAGATTGAAATCTGTACTACACGTCTCCTTTGTACAAACGTTAACTATAGATTGAAATCTAAAACTACGTGCGAATATTCTTGATTGCAGGTGCCAGTGGAGTGGTGTTCGCCGCTGTTGGGAATCATAATAGCAGGCTTTTGTACAGGTTGACGAGCTTGGTGTCCTCGGCTGAGTTGTTTGGAGAGACATGGTCCGAGACTCCCGGCATGACGTGCCCCTACCTTTGTAACCCTATGAACCTGGATGTGAGTTTGGCCGTTGGCGTTGGCATGGGGCATAAACTGGTGGTGTTGGTAAATTGGATCCCATGGTATCCGGTGGATTCACACATGTCTGTGGAGGTCTTTGATTCCGAAAGTGGTAAGTGGTTTGCAGTTCTCTATGAATGCCATTAATTGATCATGGATTTGTACTTATGTTTTCATGTTGTGTGGGAATCTTGTTTGCCAAGCAAAACCTTCCTTCCTGAATGAGTCATTGTAGTGTCTCTGCAGATGTAGTTACGAACATTATGGTTTGTTAATCCAGTTCTGTACATCGGGAATCTATGAGTTTTTTAACACCCGGTATTCCGTATTCTGATAATGGATTAGATAACCTTTGAGAAAAATGGGTGGCGTTACTAGACGTAAAGCCATGTCCTTTCATCGAATTTGGAGCTTTTAGATTTTTACTTTTTGGTCGATTGAAAGGCTCACATGGAGCATAGGTTTTATGTTTTGTTTGAGAGTGTGACGTGATTCCTTGCAATTCAGACTTGGCATTAAAGCTTGATCAGTGTGAGATCACACTGCATCACTTCCGCTGGGTCTTGTCCACATGGCATGGATAACAAGTAAACCTTTCTTCGTTGTCATGGACTTCCAAGCAGTAGTACTTGGGAGTAGAACACTTTGCTCTTGTTTGCCATATTAGACGTCTGAAGCTTGCCCAAATGAAGGAAGGTGTTCTTCAATTTTTCTTACCGTTCTCCTCGTCTGGTGAAGTCATGCATGTTCGTGCTTGGTGTTAAGAAGTATGCATTTACATTGGATTTCCTTTGCTAACATGATTCTTTGTTCGAAGTGCGAACACCCCTTCCTTGAAAGCCTCTTACACTTGCTCGAGTTTTTGTGCTCATGGCACTTGCAATGACGACTACATGCAGGTACTTGGGAGTCCTATGGTAAAGTGCCGGGGGAACTCTTTGGAAACAACTGCCTAGCGCCGTTCACAGCAGTAGTGTGCGACAACAAATACTACGTGTCAGAAGTGAGCCAAAACAAATTGGAAGAGCCAGAACGTATGAATGACAGTCTCCGAATTCAGTTCCTGGATTTGCACACCAAGCAGTGGGCTTCCATCCAGATGGAGCGTCCCCAAGATTTGCATTACTACGAAATCCTAGCCATCGGGACAACACTCGTGGTCGCTGGGTTTTGTGCAGATGCTATCGAACTTCAGAATGAGAAGCTTGGAGTGAAGCTCTGGAAACTCGATTGGAAGAGCCTTAGCTTGTTTCAGATTGGGCGGCTGCCAAGCGAATTGTGTCCCTTGTTAAGGTATAAAAGGCCCTTGCGGTGTCGGACGGATGAGAATTTGGTGTATGTCTCCATTAATAAGGAAGATTTCGTCGTGGCAGAGGTTTCGCTGGAAGAGTGCAAAACTGAGTGGCATTTTTTGCCAAAAGTAGTGGGTGTAGACCGTTCTGATACTAGTTTTATCACTTTCCTCGCTTCTATCAGTTCTGCAAAAAGATCTTGACTCAACAACTTCGGAACTTGTTAAGGTAAACCAGCCTATGACAGTCCAAAGGCCAGCCAATCCATCGAAGGCCAAATTTTTTTCTACTGATGCAAATTTCAAAAACTGGAATGTACAGTCAGGTCCAGCTCAATTACGAATTCTTGCATTCACAGTGAAAAAAAAGTTCACTGCTGCCCACTTTGATGCCCTCCCGAGGGCTGAAAAATTAATATTTTTCCACGAAATGTTTTTTACAAGATCCTCTTTATGCTAATAACATATGTGCCAAATTTCAAGTCCAGAAAAATTTATACAAAAAAAGATATTCAAACATGTACCAACATGTGTTGTTCAAAAAAAAAATTCACTAATACCAACTTTGACACCCTCCCAAAAATTGAAAAAAAACGTTTTGGCCTTGAAATTTTTGGTGTAAAATAAACTTAGTGAAACTAACTAATGTGCAAAATTTCAAGTTCAAAAAAATTTCCCACAAAGAGTAGTTCAACTTTTACCAACTGATAGGTGTAGCCATGAGAAACAATTTCACTATGGCCCAACTTTGACACCCTCCCAAGGGCAAAAAAATTGTTTATGTACCATGAAATTTTTGGCATGAGATCACCTCTATGTTGGTAATATGTGTGTGAAATTTCAAGGCCAAAAGATTTACTTAAGAAAAGATATATTCAAAATCTACCAGCATGTGTTGTTATGGAAAAAAAATTCATAACTACACATGTTGGTAGAAGTTGAACTACTCTTTGTGGGAAATTTTTTTGAACTTGAAATTTTGCACATTAGTTAGTTTCACTAAGTTTATCTTACACCAAAAATTTCAAGGCCAAAACGTTTTTTTTCAATTTTTGGGAGGGTGTCAAAGTTGGTATTATTGAAATTTTTTTTGAACAACACATGTTGGTACATGTTTGAATATCTTATTTTGTATAAAATTTTTGGACTTGAAATTTGGCACATATGTTATTAGCATAAAGAGGATCTTGTAAAAAAAAATTCGTGGAAAAATATTAATTTTTCAGCCCTCGAGAGGGCGTCAAAGTGGGCAGCAGTGAACTTTTTTTTCACTGTGAATGCAAGAATTCGTAATTGAGCTGGACCTGACTGTACACCATTAGTACAATTTTGCTTGTGATGAGATGGCTCCCATTTGGGCTGTCATAGGCAGAGTTACCTTATTAGGGTTTGGAACAAATACCTTCCAACTGTAACACACTGAACACATCTTTAGATGCATGTGGGGGGCCAGGGTTTTAGGTACATTGCCCCTCCGTTTTTAGTACTTAACTCCTAAAGTCCCAAGGTCTCAAAGTCCCTATGGAAAGCTCTTTGGATTTTGGGTAGGTTGACCCCTAAAGTCCTAGAATCCCTATGGGGGACTCTTTGAATTTTGGATAGGCTCGTGTGATCTCAATTTTTGATATGATTTTTTTGAAACTTTTATTCAAGATAGGAAATCAAATTGGCTTTTGGGGAATATTATTTTTTTCTCAATTGGTGCTTGGAAATAAAAATTATGCCACCATGAGCAACTTGAGGGGGGGCCATTTGAAATTTGCCCCTTGAGTTACCTTGAACTCTAGCCAATGAAGGTGTTAAAAAAACGTGTTTTTTGTACTTTGAATTCAAATATCTTGCAATGTATGTAGTCAAAGTTTTTTAAATTTTTTCCATGCATGTTTATACTAGTGTAGTATAGGATCTTGTAGTTAGATTTTTTTTTGGAAATAATTTTTGAATTTTTTTTGTTCTTTGCAATAGAAATGGAAATTTTGAGTAGGTTTTGATGGAAAAAAGACCTTGGGACTTTAAAGGTTAAGAAAATACTGAATTTTTTCAATTTTTCACCTATAACTCATTTTGCAAATTCAAATTTCATATTCGGAATTAGAGGCCAAATTAGCTTGGAGTAGTGATGAAATACAAAACATACATGGCACAAAATAAGGGGCATTTTTTACATTTACCCTGGGTTGGGACAATAAGGGGGTCATCCTCCCTTTGCCCATATGGAGCTTCTATGAGATTTTTGTGAATCTTGCTTTTGTCAAAACAATTGAAGTCGTTTTCAATTGAACAATGTCACATTTTTGTGCCGCCAATGTGAATCACTACCACTGAATGGATGATCGCTAGAAGCAAAGTTACTGTGGTCTTTTTGGAGATTTCATCAACAGTCCAAGGATATGCGAGTTGATCGCTGGAAGATGTTGAACACTTGAGTAGTTGAATGCCGGCCTCAACTTCCTCGTTGGAAATGTGAGCATGGAATTTGCGTCACGAAAATAAGTTAAGTTTTAGTTCGAGAGTCAATCTCACAGCAGGGATTCACCTTCTTGCCTTTCTTTCTTACTTAGTGATGTCGTTCTTGTGCCTGGTAATTGCAAGGTCCGATAGAACAATCTCACCATTGGCATTATTGTATTTTAATTCCATCTTAAAGCTATTAATGACCTACTTTTTCTTTCAATCTTTGCATCTTTTAAGCCTAGCACTTGAATATTGGATAGTATAAAATCTTGCTAAATAGTTTCAACTCCCATGGCTTTTTTTTTCCTTCTAAGTAAGACACTAGGTTACAAGAACATTTTAACTTCTATCTAACCAAGCTAGTCGTAGCTATAGAATAATAGAAGGAAATAAAAGGCACTTCAAACTCTAGAGTATACTATAATAAATAATTTTATTTCCATTTAGATACAATGGTCACATAGAAAATGTAACTATAATATAGGTGCAACAATAAATAGATTTTTAATTTATGAATTTTAGAGGTACACTAAAATCTTCTCTACTTCAAAATATCCATTGCTAGTATGTACATTGAAATCTTCAATATATAATAGTGATAAACAATTTCTTTGAACAAGGGGGCTTTTAAGACTCCCCTTACTTACTACAATTTTTTTTGCAATATCATAACAAATTCTATCATGGAAAGTATTTGTGGTCATTATGACTTTTAAGAAATATTCATTTGAATTATTTACTTAGCTTTGCAACCTAATGGACTAAACTCATTCAAAGTCCTTCATAAAATTCAATAGTGTTTCAAACAAAAGTAACTACCCATGTGGAATTTTGACTTATTATTAGTAATTATTATTATTGATAATAATCAAATCTTTTTATGAAAGTCTTATTTAGTTCAATCTTCATTACATCACCACCTCAATATGACTAAAAACATGAGTTTGACTCAAGAATTTATGAAATCTTTGCAATTGCATTATAAAAGCCCTTGAAAGGCTTCTTATAAAAACTCCATCACCATATGTAGTTGTCATTACTACTCTAAGGAAATAACATTAATGTGGATTTGTCTCCAAAATTTCTATGGTCTACGTAGCTCTAATATACATGTACAAGGGAAGTAAACCTAAAGTGTACACACCTATTAAGAAACTCAATCCAATTTAGATCCCTATTTTAAAATCCAATTTCACTCTCTTACATTGTAATGTAGAATTAATTTTTTTCTTGAACAGTTTTATACCATTGAAAATTGGGAACTAATGGCTTGGAATTCAATGGTTGAAAATTCACCATTTAGCCTTTAACCCCTAAAGCACTAAACTATATTTTTTTAGTGATTTTGGGCAATTGGCTAGGAAAAGAATTTTTATCCTTTTTTGTTGAAATTTTCACACAACATTTTTCTAAGGAGCAGAATTAAGGCTTGATAGTTTTCATAACTTTTGACTACATGGTTAAAAAGTTATTGTGTGAAATGTCGTTTTCATTGCTTAGCAGGCAACTCGGTAGCTCAAAATACTTCTTTAAAAATCACTTTTAAAAAAAAAAATTGAAATTGGTTCTCTAGATTTATATATAATTAGGAAGCTTTGAATCATTCCATTTTAATTAATGAGATGAAAGTTATGAGGAGTTTTAGTTTATGGGTAGATATGGAGTCTTTCTAAATCATACCTATCCATAAACTAAAACTCCTCATAACTTTCATCTCATTAATCAAAATGGAATGATTCAAAGCTTCCTACTTATATATAAATCTAGAGAACCAATTTCAAATTTTTATTTTTTTAAAAAGTGATTTTAAAAAAAGCTTTTTTTGTTGCTTGGGACTACTAGTAGAGCAATGAAAATGACATATTACGCTATGATTTTTAACCGTGTAATCAAAAGTTATAAAAAAATTATTGGACCTTGAAGCTAATCCTTGAGTACATATTGTGTGGAATCATCAACAAAAATAAATAAAAATTCCGTTCAAAGTGAGCTGCCCAAAATTGTTATATTGCCAAAAAATGTAGTTTTACCTTCAAGGGTTAAAGGACCAAATGTCTTTTCAAAAGACACTTTAAAACTTAGGTAGGTTTCTATGAAGTCAATTTTGGTATGATGTTCACAAAATTTTGACACTAGGTGTCTACATGTATCCTTTAGTAGAAATATATTTTTTCTTATTTGAAGCCCAAATTAAAAATGGGATGTTATCCTCCTCCCAAACAAACAATTTGGACAATTTGGGCATCTTTTGCTAAAACCCTCATGAGATTTGGCATGCATGTAACCAATAACATGTGGCATAAACCTATCTAAAAAAAAGTAAGCTTTAGTTCTCAAATCATATTCTAAGGGAAGTCAAACTTTGTTAGTCATGTCAAGGCAATTTTTTTTTTAAATCTTCTTAAGCATGCATGGTGTGGGTAGTATTGACTTGTTTTTGCATTGGAATTCATAATATTGCATTAGAATTCACAATACAATACTCTCCTAGTACATGCTTGGGAAAAAGGTGAACCCTCCATCTCCCCTAACACTTTCCATTTACAACTTGTTGAGTCCAATGTGATATGAATTGGTGGAGGTGCTCTTAGGTCAAGACCAACATTCTGTAAAAGCAATCCTAGCTCATTCACATTTATACATCTAAATCTGAAAAATTCACAATTATGATAGATTGAGTGCCAATTATGGAACATTGCAAGTCACAACTACCCTATTATTTTGTGAACCTCTTTCACATAATGTTGTGAGATCATCTTAGTGTATGATTGCTAAAAGATGAATGTATATCCCTTAGGAATTTTAATGGTGACTATCTCCTAAAAATCTGTTCAATCTCTTATTCCAATACAATTAGCAATCTTAGCCACCTAATCTTAAGTACTCTCATTAGCATAAGTAAACATGCAAGATTAGTTAGTAATATTTGAGAGACATGGCATCTTATAGTGACATAGTTAGGAATAGAAGACACTATATATGAGAAAAATTTGTCAATTCCCACTATAACCACAAAAATATCCATCAACAAAAAGGAGCAATGAGATGCACACGCCCCAAAAGACCTTGCACAGGAATTTGTGAAGTTAGAAAGATTGAGATGCAACTTGTTTGTGGTCTTGACTAACAAGATCTTATCAATTTGAAAAGCTACACAACTAGAAAATAATGTCCAAATAAACAAAAAAATCAACAAATTTGTGTTAAAGTAAGTACCATATCAACCACTTTTATAGTTTTCTATTGATTTGGCACAAGTTAACAAATTGGTAATAAAGTTTTTATTGATTCGAATAGTACAACATCCTAATCAACAAAAAATGAATACTTTTTTCTTCATTTAGATTTATAAGTATTTCAAATAAGTTTTCATCATTTTGAAAATGTTTAAATCACCATGATTGAATTGGTTGCAATTCAATGTACAATGGAATTTTTTAAAACTAAGTCATTCAAAATGTGGTGTATTTTAAACTCAACAAACTTTGATAGCCATTGTAGCATAGTAAAATAACTTTTTTCAACAAAGCTTAAACTAAAAAAAGTTGGGAAATCAAGCCAACTTTCATTTCTAAAATCCATCTTAGATTTTAAGCTTCCAATCAAAAGTTATGGACAAAAATTAGAGAAGGGTTGTAATGGTCATTTTCTTTGACATTTTTAAACATCTTTACTAATTTTTGTTCATAACTTTGATTGGAGGCTTGAAATCTCAAAAAGATTTTTGTAGATGAAAGTTACCTGATTTTTCAACTTTTTTTGGTTCAATTTCTTTTTAGAAAAGTTGATTTACTATGCCAAAGTGGCCTTTAAAATTTGCTAATTCTACAAAGTAGTAAGAGAGAAATAGTAAATAAATTCAAATTAATACCCATAATATTTTTACAAGTTTATAGGTGATGCAATGGCTTAGAACCTTGCACCTTAAGCATAAGGTGTAAGGTTCAAACCCTTGCATCCACTCCCATCTATGTGCATGGCGGGTTGCCTAGGTGGTCCCACCTTGTGGCGGTTCGCCTACGGCTCCTGCCATTAGAGAAGTTTTGAAAGTATGGAGTAGCCGTTTTAGGCCTATTCCCCTTATTGTTCTCAATGTAGCAAGGGAGTGACTGGTTGCTATCAGGGCCATAATGACTAAAAAAATTGTTTTGAAATCAATTTTTTTTAAATGATATTGTACAATGTCAGCTATGTCACAATGATGTTGTGGTGCATGAACTGCGTTTCCACAGTCCGGGAACTCACAGTCTTCTAATGCCCTCAACAACCTTCTAATGCATGTGGCAAGTTGCCATTGAAGCTACCAATTGGCCCCCACTATATGACACACACCTATTGGCTGGACCACTCTTGGAGCTACTTAGGTGGCCTTACCATGTAGTAGCTTACTGTTGGGCAAACCTATTTTGTATTTTTTGAATTTATTTTACACATGTCCAAATCAATTAAAAAATCAATACACTACAAGAATGGCAGTGTTTTATGACTGCAGAATTATAATTGAAGATGGCTGGCGACTGCTTGTAGTCATATTTTTTAAAGTAAAAAAAATATGACTAAAAAGTCATATTTTAGCCTTATACATCATAGCCGTATAGTATATGCATTGGGAACACCAAAATACTTCATAGAGAACAGTAGGGAACATATTTAGGGAACGCCTAGTCATATTTTTTCTTTAGTCATATTTTGCAATTGCATCTCTATGATAGCAAGATTTTTTTTTAGAGTAGCCCAAAAACAATTTGGGTAGGGAATATGTTTAGAAAGTACCTAGTCATATTTTTCCATGTAGGATTTTTTTGTTGTCATATTTTTTGAAAGTCCCTTTTTTGTAGTTACCACTAATTTAGGGTTTTGAAACCCTAGCCACCACTTTTTGTAGCCACTCCTCTTTTTGCCCCTTTTTTGTTGTTCTTCTTCTTTGTTTTTGTTGCTTCTTAAGTTTTGTTTCTTGTTGCTTCTTAGGGTTTTTTTTCTTCTTGCTTCTTCTTACTTCTTGCTTCTTAAATTTTGCTTCTTCTTCCTACTTAGCTTTTACTTCTTCTTCTTTCTTTTTTGTTCCTTCTTCTTTGTTTTTGTTGCTTCTTAAGTTTTGTTTCTTGTTGCCTCTTATGTTTTTCTTCTTCTTACTTCTTCTTACTTCTTCTTGTTCCTTCTTACTTCTTGTTTTTTAGGTTTTACTTCTTCTTCCTACTTAGCTTTTGCTCCTTCTTCCTACTTAGCTTTTGCTCCTTCTTTCTTCTTAGATTTTGCTTCTTGCCTCCTAACTTTTGCTTCTTTCATCTTAGATTTCGCTTCCTCTTGCCTTTTAACTTTTGTTTTTTTATTTCATCTTAAGTTTTTCTTCTTCTTGCCTCTTAGTCATATTTTGCAATCATATTTTGCAGGCATATTTTGCAATCATAACATCATTTAGTTTTTCCTTCTTTTTTTTGGCTACTTTTTGCTTCTTAATCCCTCTATCATCATTGTTATTTTTTTGGGTTATTTATAATTTTTGAATATATAATGATTATAACTTTTTTTTTATCTTAAACATGTCTATATATTTTGTAGTGCTTTAAATCTTTGAAGTTTGAATTATATTGTTCATTTATTGAAAACTAACCTTCTTGTTTATACATGTAGGCATTGGAGGTTGAAATTAAGTTATTGAAGGCTACTTGTAATACAGAAGAGGTAACATCTTTACATTTTAGTTGAAATATAGGTTCTACAAGTATGTGGAAATATACATATATAAAGAGCCATTGTGATATATTTTGTGTTAGTAACTAATAAATGTTATTGAAAAAAATCACAGTTTTTCTTGTATTTGACTTTCTAATGTAATTAATTTTTGTCCATTTAAGAAATCATATGTATTCATTTTTAATTAAATGAATTTTTTTACTTAACTATTAAATTATGTTGATGTATGACTACACATAGTCGTTTTACAAATCATCAAAAAATATGACTGAAAAGAATTGTTTTACACATCATTCAAAAATATGATTGGGAAAATATGACTCACCGTAGTCATATCCCGTGTCATAAAAAAATATAACTTACCGCAATTATATTCTACATCACTACAAAATATGACTTAAAATAATCATATTTCATATCACTGCAAAATATAACTCACCGTAATCATATTTCACATCATTGCAAAATATGACTCACTACAGTCATATTTCACATCATTGCAAAATATGACTCACTATAGTCATATTCTACATCATTGTAAAATATGACTCACTACAGTCATATTCCATATCATCAAAAAATATGACTCGCTGCAATCATATTCCATGTCATCAAAAAATATGACTCACTGCAATCATATTTCATATCATCAAAAAATATAACTCACTACAGTTATATTCCATGTCATCAAAAAATATGACTTACTACAGTTATATTCCATGTCATCAAAAAATATGACTCACTATAGTCATATTTCATGTAGGATTTTTTTTTTGCCCGAGCAACTCAAGAAAAAGTCAAGACCCCCCCTATGATAGTCAAAGTATATGCCATGTTGGTATACTATGGTTAAATATGGTTATTTATATCCTTCAATCCATATGACTGCCAATATGATTGATGTCTAAAGCGGCTGCTTCTAAACGACTGAAGTCAATTATATCCCGAGTCATCTACAGTGAGTCATATTTTTTGATATTACGACTCACTATAGTCATATTTTGCAGTCATAAAATACTGCTTTTGTTGTAGTGACAACTTTTTGTTAGATATTGTTCTAGTCAACATGACTTCTTTTAACAAAAAATTCAGCACTTTATTGTCCATTTTTTGTTGAATTGGATACGAATTTTCTAGTAATCCTAACAAATCTAGGTGTGCTAAGGTAGAACCATCCATTCTTGACAAGGGAGCTATATCCAATCTATGGGGCATAGCTATTTCCAACCAAGGCTAAAATAGATTTCCAACCAAAACTTGAAATGTGTTTCTTTCTCCTATTCAAGATTAGGATTAGGAAGGACTAATAATGTCATGACTCATGTCCCAAATTACACTAAATTGCATAGGAATTAATGAGGAAGTAATGAGTAGGAAAGTATTTTTTGAATGATCGGAATTAGAAGAGTCTAGACATTGGTTGTGGATTTGGAGCACTTTTTGGAAATAAAATTACAAAAACTTTGTAGTCCAAATATTTCCTATCTTTCTACATGGGAAAAATTTGCATTGCATTATATTGCTCATGATTTATCCCTAAATCGCTTAAGAAATTGGGTATGGGTGGTTCTACCTTACCTCATCAAAGATTACAAAAGTAAATTCCAACCTCTACTTTTGAACAAGTTGAATTACAATACTAGATTTCATACATGCAAGAGTATGTTGCAATCACTTGTTTTGAGGGAGGTCCTCCCAATGTCGAAGCCAAAAAAACTTGGCTAGTTGACCAAAACTCAATGTAGGAGAATTTTGTCACTATGGCATGTTTCAATTGATTAATTATAAAGGTAGATTAAAATTAATATTGTTTTGTACATGCTTGTGCAAATTTTCAAAATGATCTAGGTATGAAGTAGAAACTTCCAATTGATCTAATAGTGAGAGAAATCTCCACTACTACCAATTGATATTAGCTTACTAGGGGAGTGCACTTAATTTTACTACAATAGACCACGTGCAAACAAGTGGTTGCTAATAAACTACGATTTCAAACAAAAAATATTAGTATTGTTTCATAATAACTATAGGTTTTTATTGCCAAAATACCCAACTCAAATAAAATATGAAATGATTTCTAGAAGAGGTTGAAGATGAACGAAAATGGCATTTTTTTCAACTCAAATATTTATAGAGAACACATTTAAATTGACTTTGCATGTGATGGTGACTTGTTTCCAAAATTGTCTCCATCTAGATTCTTGCATACAGACCTACTCCCTAACTTTGTACTACAACACATCAAGAAATTTATCCTATAAGATAATTGCATCTGATGATGACCTATTTGCAAAATTGTGCCCATCTAGATTCTTGCATACATTAAAAACCCTATGAATTTAAGAGCCTAGGATCAATGAAGTACACCTATTTTTTAAGCCTATCTTCTCTCTAACTTTGGATTGCATTACATCAAGAAATTTATCCTGCAAGACAATGACATGATTGCAAAACTGTCCAATCTTGACTATTGAATAAAATGAAAGTCTTATGAGCATAAGAGTGTAAGGCCAATGCTATGTGCACCTATTTTCTAACTCTATCTATGGTCCCTAACTTTGTATGCTATCACACCAGAAATTTGACTTTTAAAATAAATGCACTTAATTGTGACTACTTTGTAAAATTGTCTCATTTGAATTCTTGTCTAATTAAAATGAAAGTCTTATAAATATAATATTATAGGGTTAAAATTAGGTACACCTATTTTTGAGTTTGTCTTTGATCCCTAACTTTGTACCCCATTACATTAAGGAATTTATCTTATGAGGCAACTCCACTTAACATTAACTATTATGAATTAATTGCAAAATTATCCCAACTAAAATCTTATACAAACTGAATGTTCTATGAATATAAGAACTAAGAGGTTCACCTATTTTTGGACTTTGTATTCAATCTCTAACTATAACCTCCATCATGTCAAGGAATTTATCCTACAAGGTAATTGAACCTAATGGTGATTTGTTTGCATAAATGTCCAATCTAGAGTCCTACATAAAATGAAGGCCCTACAAACTTAATATGGTATGGTCAATGTTAGCTACACCTATTTTTAACTTTGGTTTTGGTCCCTAATTATAGAATGGATTATATCAATAATATTTTCCAAGAAGGTAATTGCACCTAATTGTTTGTAAAATTATCTTATTTAGATTCTTGCCCCAAATGGAAGAATGTAACATATTAAGAGCCTAGCACTTGCAAACTTATTATAAGCTTTTCATTATTGACCTTAAACTAGACTTTATCATCTACATGTATATAAAGCAACTAATGCCTCTAGCATGCCTTTATTTGTGCCATTATCTAAACTATAGAAAACACAAGCAAAATGGTTGGATGTACAAATTAAGTAAAATGATGACAAAATTTTAGGCATACATTTATCATAAACAAGGCAAATGACATTTTACTATACAATACAAGCATGCAAGAAAATAAGGAAGATGAGATATGAAAGTGTGAACTAATTTGGACTAGAGTTGACAAAAGGCAAATTGGCAAAAAATAGAGGACGACAGATGGCCTTTGAGAGATGGCAAATGGCTATATTTTATGGTAGTATAAATTCTAATATTTTATCTCACTAGATGTTCTTAGAGTCTTCTAAACATCCAATGTTCAGACAATTCTATTTGACTAAAGAACAAAAGAGAATATGGGTTGTTTTACACTAAGTTTGATATCTTGGAAGTTATTTGTGTACTACATGGAATCAAGGTACTAAAGGTAGGAAACATCTTCCTCTTTCTTGTACTTCCTACAACTTGAATTTCACAAAAGTAAGCTAGTAAACGTGTTGGCAAAAATAGGAATTAGGATATAGGCATACATAATATATCATTGAACATCATAATTGTCATTTCAACTAAGTAGTTGTCATAACAATTCTAATAGAACCAAGAATCCTCTACAAAAAAATTCTATACCAAGTGCAAATTGAAAGAAACTTGAATTGAAGATTGTCAAATTTAGAAGTGTCTCACTAAAAATTAAGTGTCATTTTCAATCTAGCATATTAAAGTGCATCCAATATATTAGAAGTTCTTCCAATCCATAAATGCTAAAGAAACCATACTATAAATTGACATTTTTAAAAATCATATTTATAGGTCTTTTAAGACTAACAAGTACATTTGTCCAACATTTTTTCTTGGTTGGGGTCTCCCATATTTGATGCATTCAATGTAATTCAAACACATGTGAATTTAGATTTTTTACAAAAGGTGCCGCTTAGTTGCCCTTTACCATTCACTACCATCACTTGTAAGTACCTTGCCTTGATCCACTTCATTAGAGCTAGATTTAGAAAAAGAGCTTCTCATCTATGTTAAGGCATAGCTTTTTTAATGTCTCAAAAGGAAGGCATTCATATGCTTTCCGTTGCATCCAAGCCTTTGTCTCATTTTCAACACGATACTCTATGATACAATAACCTTGAAGAAGCCTCCTTCTTCAATGGAATGCGTCCATTTGCATTCGGGCTAGCAACATGAACAAATGGTCCTTTTCAAGTACCCGGTCTAGGAACTCTGAGTCAATCACGACCCGTTAAAATGTAGCATATAAGGGTTGCTTTCAATGTAAAACTTTAGTTTTCCTTCAATAAAGTCATATGCACTTGGAGCTACACTTAACTTGTGACACCAACCATGTGCACTAGTCCAGTTGTGTATAGGACCAAAGATGGAACCACATGGTGGCGATGCTTTGGTCCACTACCCCGCACCAGAATCGTAAATCTCTACAGGTACTGTGGAACAACCTTTCACGTAGGTTGCCACAACTACCTTATAACATTTGGTATCAAGGATAATTTGTTTGTGTTGCTAGTCTGAACACAAATGAACACATCCCATTGAAGAAGGGTTCTTCAAGGTTATTGTATTACAAAGTATCGCATTGAAAATGAGACAAAGGCTTGGGTGCAATGGAAATCATATGAATGCCTTCCTTTTGAGACATTGAAAGGCAATGATGAGAATCTCTTTTTCTAAATCTAGCTTTGTGAAAGTAGGTCGGGGCAAGATATTTACAAGTGGTGGTAGTGAATGGTGGCAATGGATGGTGGTACGGAAAATACAGGTGGTGGGAGTGGGTAGAGGCAAGATAGTAATAGGGTAGGCTGCAACTACTAGTGTGTTAAATAAGGCTATGCAATCAATAATGTTAGAGAGATAAGCATTGAATCAAGTTTATTTTCTAATAGTGATGATGTCAACAAGATTTATGATAATGTCATGATTAACATGATTGGAGCTAACATAATGCAAATGAGAACTTGGCACTAGCCTATTTCCATTATCAATTTCTAAAGTTAGTTTCTATGAATCTTGTTTTGGGTGATTTTTTGACTAGAATGAATTTAGAAGGGTCTTGATTTCAATAAACATGTGTTGGATGCTCAAGGATTAATACCTAATAGTAAAAAATGGACTTGAATCAACACTTATTTAATAGAAACTCTATTATTATGAATTGGTCAGAGATTTACGATGCCATCAATTAAAAGTGGTCATGAGACTTTGTTGATAATTACAAAAGTTTGCATTCACTGTGTCAAATTGCTTGAATGTGATGAACTCTATTAATTTATATGTATATTTAATATCATATATTAATATTGTAATAAATATAGTTTATAATAATACAATTCATATTAGATAAATGTTGATTCAAGTCTATTATCTTATGTAAACTAGGAACATTTATGATAATGTCATAATTGAATTGACTACAATTGCCATAAGATGGATGAGAACCTCTTTTTATATATAGCTTTGTGGAAGTGAGTCAAGGCAACGTACTTATAGGTGGTGATAGTAAATGGTGGCAGTGGATGGTAGTAAGGTTCATACATGTGGTGGCAATGAGTGAAGGCAAGGTAGTTATAGGGTGAGCTACAACTACTACTACGTCAAATAAGGCTATGCAATCAATAATGTTAAAGAGATAAGCATTGAATCAAGTTTATTTTCTAATAGTGATGATATCAACAAGATTTATAATAATGTCACGATTAACTTGACTAGAGCTGATACAATGCGAATGAGAACCTCATTTTCTATATCTAGCTTTGTGGTATTGGATGGGGGCAAGGTACTAAATATTTTGTATCCACATTTTATGGTAGAGATGTAATACTAAAAGATAATCTCACTTGAATGTCTCACTATACAAGCATAGTATTAATTATAATTATTTTAGAGTTTGCAATAGTGGATTTATAGTTTATTTTGTGTCATATGAATTTTGCAACCTTTTCCATAACTTATAAAGAGTTGTCTAATCCTAATTATATCATCATTACACTAGCTTAGTTAGAATTATATATGTCTTCATGCATTTTAAGAACAAAAATAGTAAGGTTTTAATTGGAAGTAAAGGTTCAATTGCCAATTGGGAGTCAAAGTGACCTTGATTATGTCTACTATCTTACTCTTTGAATAAGTTATGACATAATCTATTAATTGATCATAACATTTTGGAACTAATTAGAAAAGCGTTTTCTTAAAAGAAATTAATTATACCTTGGAAGATTTATCAATATGATAGAGTAAACAATAGATGGTGAAGATTATGGATTAAGAAAATAGTTAGAAAAAAATAAAAAAATAAAGAATTTTATATGGAAATTTTATGGACATCTTTGTGGGCAATAAATGTTAAAGATTTTATAGTGTATTTCACCAATAGATTATTTTTTGTTATTGTAGTGTAATAGGCATTAGTACTTCATCTTTAAGCACCAACAATGACTAAATAAACAACATATTAGATAAATTCAATAATTATATGACATCCATTTAAAGAAATTACTTCTATAGTAAAAAAATTATACAATATTTGTAGTTGAATGATATGAAACCTATAGCAAAGTGATGGTGAAGATTTTAGTGTAAAACCAATAAATAATTTATAAGTTTTTCTTTTTTCCTTCAAAATATTAACATAATAGAAGATTTAAGCATTTAAATAAGAAATTCATTGGATTTTTTTGAACATACTAGTCTTTGCAAAAAATGATTCTAGTAGAATAAGTTTAATTCATACATTAAATGATTTTAAATATGTAAAAATTTGAATATTCAATATACCTTATTTATTTATAGAATTATATAGTAATTAGTCATAGTTTTTTGTTTAGGTCATAGTGATGAGGTACAAAGATAAATTATTTCATTTTTAAAAATGATTAAAAACTTGAAGAATAAAGCAATAGTGGTACAACTTGGTTCCTAAAGCAATAAATAATATTGAGCATTTTTACAGAGCTAGAAAAATATGTTAATATCAATATTAAAAATAATAAAATCATTCCATACATATTTTAGATGGAAGATATATTATTTTAGTTCAAACACTTAGATTTGGACTAAATATGAAGGAATTTTCTTTTTAATGAGACTTCTTCTTCAATATACATGAGCCGCCTAAAATTTTGTCATCATTTTACTTAATTTGTACATCCAACCATTTTGCTTGTGTTTTCTATAGTTTAGATAATGGCACAAATAAAGGCATGCTAGAGGCATTAGTTGCTTTATATACATGTAGATGATAAAGTCTAGTTTAAGGTCAATAATGAAAAGCCTATAATAAGTTTGCAAGTGCTAGGCTCTTAATATGTTACATTCTTCCATTTGGGGCAAGAATCTAAATAAGATAATTTTACAAACAATTAGGTGCAATTACCTTCTTGGAAAATATTATTGATATAATCCATTCTATAATTAGGGACCAAAACCAAAGTTAAAAATAGGTGTAGCTAACATTGACCATACCATATTAAGTTTGTAGGGCCTTCATTTTATGTAGGACTCTAGATTGGACATTTATGCAAACAAGTCACCATTAGGTTCAATTACCTTGTAGGATAAATTCCTTGACATGATGGAGGTTATAGTTAGAGATTGAATACAAAGTCCAAAAATAGGTGAACCTCTTAGTTCTTATATTCATAGAACATTCAGTTTGTATAAGATTTTAGTTGGGATAATTTTGCAATTAATTCATAATAGTTAATGTTAAGTGGAGTTGCCTCATAAGATAAATTCCTTAATGTAATGGGGTACAAAGTTAGGGATCAAAGACAAACTCAAAAATAGGTGTACCTAATTTTAACCCTATAATATTATATTTATAAGACTTTCATTTTAATTAGACAAGAATTCAAATGAGACAATTTTACAAAGTAGTCACAATTAAGTGCATTTATTTTAAAAGTCAAATTTCTGGTGTGATAGCATACAAAGTTAGGGACCATAGATAGAGTTAGAAAATAGGTGCACATAGCATTGGCCTTACACTCTTATGCTCATAAGACTTTCATTTTATTCAATAGTCAAGATTGGACAGTTTTGCAATCATGTCATTGCACTACAAGAGAAATTGTCCGAATTGACAAAAACTGGGCCGAATCAACTAGTCCTAATTGACAAAAAATTGACAAAAAATTGACAAGTTTCTGTCACTCTGGACAAAAAATTGTCCGAATTGACAGAAAATTGTCCAAATTGACAAAAACTTGTCAATTTTTTGTCAATTTTTTGTCAATTAGGACTAGCTGATTCGGTCAAGTTTCTGTCAATTCAGACCATTTCTCTTGTAGTGTTGTCTTGCAGGATAAATTTCTTAATGTAATGCAATCCAAAGTTAGAGAGAAGATAGGCTTAAAAAATAGGTGTACTTCATTGATCCTAGGCTCTTAAATTCATAGGGTTTTTAATGTATGCAAGAATCTAGATGGGCACAATTTTGCAAATAAGTCATCATCAGATGCAATTATCTTATAGGATAAATTTCTTGATGTGTTGTAGTACAAAGTTAGGGAGTAGGTCTGTATGCAAGAATCTAGATGGAGACAATTTTGGAAACAAGTCACCATCACATGCAAAGTCAATATACAAGAATCTAGATGGGTATAGTGTTGCAAATACACTATAAGAAAATTGTGTTTTTTCGATGTCAGGCTAGAAACATTATACGTACAGGATAATACGATACGTCTCAGAAAACGTTGGGATGTCATGTGATGTCAGGCCAGAAACATTGTATGTTCAAGATAACACGATACGTCTCAAAAAACATTGGGATGTCATGTCGACGCACGCTGGAAAAGTAGAGATTTGGGTTTGATGTTGTAGGAAGCATTGCTAAATTTTAGTCACAACATATTGGTTTTATGAAAAACAATGATGCAATCTAAGACATTGTTGTGGACATCAAATGTTTTCAAAAATGTCTAGAAAAACTTTGTAGCCACGTTAGCATCTTTGGTCAAACTTCGCTTAGATGTTCAGACTGAAATTTTTTACACTTAGTGGTAAAGTGATTGCTTGGGGTGAAAAAGAGGATAATGAATAGGTGGTGAGGCCAAAAAGTTGACGTGGCATCTGACATGGCATGATAATGTAGAAATTATGTGACGTGGATATGGAATGCTGACGTGGCATCTGATATGGCATGATGATGTGGAAATTATGTGACGTGGACATAGAATGTTGACGTGACATGCCACATCATCATACCTAGTCAGTCCATGTTCCAACCTTGAATATTTTTGTGGACGTCATACAAGACATCCTAATGTTTCCAAGAACATCACTTCTAGCGTTAACATTTTTTATTTCCTGTGAATGTAATTTCAAACCACATACTATCCACTGTGCTTTTCATAATGTTTGACTGGACATGCAGAGATTGCAAAAGCAATTGTAGGTGTCTTCCTTGATGTTTTCTTTATAAATCAATTTTATGAAAATTTATTTTCAAAATGTTATAAGCTATATAGATTTAATTTATATAACAAATTTATATAAATTAGATGAATGGATTTGTTATGAAAAAAGGTTTACAAAATCATATCAATATTATATTATATAAAAATATTTATTTTTAATTTAATATTTAAATTCTAAATTTTACTAGTTTAAAATCATAAAATTTGCATCAAATATTAATAATTTTAATTGCTATTTTACCTTCTTAACTTATTATTTTTAAATCATTCATATTTAATGTGGGGTGATTTTCTAGTATTCTTGGACTTTGAGATATTTGACATCTTAACCCTCAAAGGACCAAGCCTTTTTTCTGCCTAAAAACATTGAAAATTGCCATTTCTGTAGCAAAGAGTAAAAGAAATTTTAATTTTTTTTCACATCTAACCATAGGATCTTAAATCTAACAAGTAGAAAAAATTGTAGAAAAAATTTCAGAATTTTAGATTGCATAGATTTAAAGTGGAAAAAACAAGTTTTTCAGCAAATTGAAGGACTAGATTTTTTGACTTTGAACAGTTTTAACTTAAATTTTTTGCACTACAGAGTTTTGAGATTTAAATATTTATAGTAGATAATTGAATTGAGAGTTTAAGAAAAAAAAAATTAAATTTCATTCTTAAGAAAATTGTTAAGTAGAAGTAGGTATGAGATAGAAGGAAAATCTAAAATATTAATATATTTTAGATGGAATTAAAATGCAATAATCCCAATGGTGCGATTTTTCTAGCAAGTAAAGTAAACCATGTGGAATTTTTATTTTGAAAAAATTGTAAAAATTGCATTCAAAAATGCATCCAACAAGTTATTTTTTTCATGAAGATGCTCTAATTGCCCCCAAAACAAAAATGTCCATAACTTTCTCATAACAAATCCAAATGAAATGAATCAAAGCTTTCTAGATAGGCAAAAATATAATTTATAGTTGGAATTCCATGTTGGATGTATTGTTGTGTCATACTATATTGAAGTTGATGTTGTAAACAACCTTGATTTAATAAATGTGACTTTATCAATTAAATGTTCAAAGAGACATCCCCATATATGTTGGAAATGACATGCAAATGTTCATCATGACATCATAGACAACAAATAAGATTTGTAAAAAATTTAGAAATTGTTGAAGCAAATGTTTAAAACAACATTGACGTGAATGTCTAATTTGATACTACAGATGTTTTTTTGAATGTTTACAATGACGCCGAAAAAAACATAATTAAGACATGTAGATGTTTTTTAAAACATCATTTCAGACATCATTGTATTTGTGTTGCTGCTCATATTTTAGTTTTGTATATCCCATATGGTTTGTTATGCCTCCTACACCCCACTAGTATAAAAGGCCTGTCTTCTCATCAATTAACAAGTGAATTAAGCCATTCAATATACTTGATAAATACAATGTATTGTATACAAGTGTATGGCATATTGTATATACTATATTTTGTATATACTATATTTTGTGTGGCATATTGTATATATATTGTATGGTGTATTTTGTATGGCATGTGTTATATATATAGTATTTTGTATGGTGTATTTTGTAAGTCATATTGTATATATTATATTTTGTATGGCATATTTTGTATGTTGTATTGCATATGATATACCATATATTGCATATTTTATATTGTGTACAACATATTGCTACATTGACAACATGTCTTTTACAACATACTACATGATATAAAAAAAACATACTTTATGTCATTATTGATATTCAAAAAAACATGTGAACATTGCATATGTTTTAAAAAGCACACTTGTGCAAACGTAACATGTCCAAATGGGACATGATGAGAAGCATACAATTGTTTCACCTAATGTCATTTAACCCCTCACCGCCCAAGGGGACCAAAAGTGTCCTCACACAGTCTAGAAATCAACTTCAAAGTGCTGTAACTTTTGCATCCAATGTCCAAATTCAATAAAACTTGTTGGGAAAGTTGCGCATAATAGTCTATTTTTTGTGGTAAAATTTTCAGATCTATCCAAGATGTAATGAGTTTTTGAAAGCCATTCAAAGTTCGCAGGTTCAATTTGAGTTCACCCCACTGCAATGAGATGGCTGCAACTTCGGGGGCTTGTATCTTTTTCATCAAATGTTAGTTTTCAATAAAATTTGTTGGGTTTTGTTCCCCATAAAGTCTACTTATTGTGATAAAATTTTCATGTCAATCCAAGTTGTTTTGAATGCTTGGGAGCAATTCGAAGTTCAAAATCCAGACATTTTTGCATTACAGTGAACTTCGGCGGCTTATAACTTCTTCAGACAGGGTTTGTTTTCAATAATTTTTGTTGGAAAAGTTGCGCATACTAGTCTAGTTCTTGTGGTAAAAATTTCATATCAATCCAAGAAGTTATGATTGACTGAGAATCATTTTAGTAGAGGTAGGTTCAGCTATAGATGTGTTTTCTTGCTACTTTTTTCACTGTTTTTTGACATTTCAAATCCATTTTGCAAATGCAATGAGTCAATTGAATGATTTATTTTCCCACCAAAGTGTTTGTCTTCTGATTTTAAATCACTTTGTAGTTTAAAGTTTTTTCATTTGAGTAGGTTTAGAAATCGAATTTCACCTCCAAATGTGTTTTTAGGAAAATTTCAGCATCTTTTGTCAACACTAAAACATTATAATCTTTCAATCTATACGGTCAAATGACCCCAAATTTGATTTACACCATCTACAACATGCACACTACAAGATTGTACGGTTGAGATTTTCATAACTTACTCACATTTAGACTTATAACACTTGAAAAGCAAGGTTGTTTTTTGACATGGTTAGGCCTTGGGCGGTGAGGGGTTAAGACACTTAGACGCCCACATTCATGTCTCCAAAAACATCCTAAAATTCTAGGAAGATAGTTCAAATACCTCCGAAAAATGCCACGTCAGCATACATGGATGCCATGTCAGTCAATTTCGTCATCATTGACGTGGCATGCCACGTTAGACGGCACATCATAGACAGGCAATGGATGAAAAAAATGACACTCTGACTTTCCTGCGCTTAGGTGGCAGCCACATGTCAACTTTTAAGAACCCCGTTGACTGATGTTTTTTGTGATGTCCGATGTTGGACGTGCAACGTTTTGCATAACGTACCATGTTTTTGGCATGTCTGCCATAATCCGAATTTTTGGATGTCTGGCCAGATGTGACAAGACATCACACATGACGTTTGGATACAAAAATTGCGTGTTTAGAAAAACATTGTTTTCTTATAGTGATAGGTCACCATCAAATGTAGTTATCTTATGGGATAATTTCTTGACGTGCTAGATTACAAAGTTAGAAAGTAGGTTGGTATAGAAGAATCTACATGGGGACAATTTTCCAATAGGTCACCATCAAAGGCAGTAACCTTATAGGTTAAATTTTTGAGGTGCTAGAGTATAAAATTAGGGAGTAGGATAGTATAGAAGAATCTAGATGCGGACAATTTTGCAAATAGGTTACCATCTAATGCATGAACCTTATAGGATAAATTCTTAAGGTGCTAGAGTACAAAGTTAGGGAGCCTGTATGCATGGAAGAATCTATATGCAAATAGTTTTGCAATTAGGTTACTATCTCATGCAAGGATGGTATGCAAGAATCTAGACGGAGGCAATGTTGCAAATAGGTCACTGTGAGATGTAGTTATCTTATAGGATGAATTCTGAGGTGATGGAATACAAAGTCAAGAAGTAAGTCGGTATACAAGAATGCAGATGGGAACAGTTGTGCAAATAGGTCACCATTAGATGCAATTATTTTATAGGATAAATTCTTGATGTGTTGAAGTATAAATTAGGGAGTAGATCGAAATGGAAGAATCTAAATGGAGACGTTTTCAAATAGGCTACTATCAATTGCAATTATCTTATAGGATAAATTTGTGACGTGATGGAGTACAATGTAAGGGAATAGGTTGGGAATTGAAGGAAAATTCTTAGAGTAGGTTTAGAATTGGAGAAAAACTCTTAGAGCAAGCTTGGAATCAAAGAAAAAGTCTCAGAGCAGGCTTGGAACCGAAGGAAAACTCTTAGAGCAGGTCTGGAAATAACGGCAGCCTCGGAGCAGGTCTGGTAACGAAAACAGACTCGGGGCAGGTCTGGACACGAAGACAGCCAGCTGAAGACCCTGGAACCTACTGTTCTTCTGTAACTTTTAGGTCCCGCTCCTCGGCCTCATCCGACCTCCAGAGCCGTTACACGGGCTGGGCTGGGCCGGGTCGGGTCGGGAGGCAACCTCACTATAACCAGGCGCGTCAGTCGCAGAATGCGGCCAAAACCGAGGTAGGCTAGTGGGAACGAAGGCCCGGCCAACTTTGCGGGCAGCCAGCCCTGCCCGCTCCATTTGGGGACCTGGGTTTCGGCATCTGGACAGGCGAGAGAGAGAGAGCCCCGCCGGTATCGTCTCCTCCATCGCGGCCCCGGCTTTCGTGCCCTCCTTGCCGCACCTGTGCTTCGCTCCCGTCCGCAGATCTGGACCTCTCCTCTCTCCTTCCTGGCATCACTAGACTAGTGCTCGCACATCCGGTCCTCTCCCTCCGCCAACTCGCTCCGCTCGCACTGCCCTTTTACGGCTCGCAAAATGGTCGCGTGTTGCTCCTCCGAGCTCGGGGTGGCTTTCTTTTCTTGACGGGAGTTGCGGTTTTAGTGGTTTAGTGAGTTCAGTTGCGGCACTGTGTCTCGCAGTCAGGGGTAGCGACCAGCGTTCGTGGGGAGGCGAGGTGGTGCAGTGGAGCGGGGCAGGTGTTTTGTTCGAGGAGCGGCGTCGGAGAGGTTTGTAGTTAAGAGATATGGACAAGGCAGCTGGAGCGGTGTTGGAAATTGTGTTGGAGGCAGTGGCTTAAGGATCCGAAGAGAAGATCTGAGGAGTGGAGGTTATGTGATTTGTGAGGGATTTATAAGCGGTGCCAGGGGTTTGGTAGTGACGGGAGGGACAGGTGTTGTTGTTGGAGATCCAGTACCATGCTACGTCGTTCATGAAATGTGTGATAGGGAGGGAGGCTGAAGCCTTATCGTAGGATTTTGAAGTGGTAGGTGACAGGGACGCAGCCATGAGCACTTCCCGGTTCATCAAGTGCGTTACAGTAGGAGATGGAGCTGTCGGGAAGACGTGCATGCTTATTTCTTACACCAGCAATACATTTCCTACTGTAAGCGTGCACTTCCTGGATAGGTTTCAGTTCCGCGAGTTTTTTTCAGCTATCTCTTCTTTTTGGATTTCCTACGCTGATTTTCTCATCGTGATATCATTCTGAGATATGTTGCTTCCGAAGTATTAAAACTTCGGGAAGAGTGCGGTGTGTGTGGCATGTTTGACTTGTCGTATTTACATGGTGAATATGTATTTGATGCTTTTTTCTTAAACGTATATGATCGTGTTCTTCGCAGGATTACGTCCCTACCGTGTTTGACAACTTCAGCGCAAATGTCGTGGTTGATGGAAACACCGTTAATCTTGGATTATGGGATACAGCAGGTGAGAGGGAGGAATCACTGATGTGTTTTCGGAGTGAATATTCTGAAGTGTCCTCTTAGGGAGTGAGTTATCGGCGCATTTCGTTTCTTTTCGTGAACAGTATAACATCTGATCCGGCTGCGATCATCGATGAAGACGGTTGTGTAGGCTGGGTATTCGTTCTGTAGAACGGTCATACTCGATTTGTGGCACTGAATACATAGGTTTCGAATAATGCAGGACAAGAAGATTACAACAGACTCCGACCTCTGAGTTATAGGGGTGCAGATGTTTTTCTTCTGGCATTCTCTCTTATCAGCAAGGCTAGTTATGAAAACATCTCAAAGAAGGTATTTATTCTGTCCACCCTTTCTGTACCTAAGGTTCAGGTTTTGAATGAGTGGTGCAACGCAGTGCATGCATTTTCTGACATTCTCTGACTTGGCAGTGGATTCCTGAACTAAGACATTATGCGCCATCCGTGCCAATCATCCTCGTTGGAACGAAGCTAGGTTCGTTCTTTGGCTGAATTTATTTCGATGTGTCCAAGCATTTGTTTCAGGAAATTGTGCAATTTTGTAGTTGGAAGGGAGTTCGCGTCCCGTGACACTTCTTAGTTGCTATTCGTTCTCTGTAGCAACTATTTCTTACCATCGGTGTCTCAATTTTCAGATCTTCGAGATGACAAGCAATTCTTCGCCGACCATCCGGGAGCGGCTCCAATAACTACTTCCCAAGTACGTCTTGAAGCTCTCCTACTGTACTGCTCAATCTATGGATGCACCTGATTAGGTAGTGTGATGCAAGTCTGAGCTATCTCAACATTAAGTTTAGATCTTAGGTGGCCATCTAGGAGTACTCCAATTCTCGTTCAATCGGCACTAATCCATTCCTTTCGGGTGACGACCTGACCCCTAAAATCTGGAATATACGTCCTGATCATGTTATGTCGCAATACCAGAAGCTCATTGTCATTCGTTAAATGTGACGTTGGGATCCTCGTTGATATAGGGTGAGGAGCTCAGGAAGACGATTGGAGCGGCCTCCTACATTGAGTGCAGCTCTAAGACTCAGCAGGTACTTATAAGCATATTTGAATAGTAATATCATATCCTATCTCAATCTTCTCTTTCATTTTATGAAGTTTTAGGCAATCTCCTATGCTTACTCTGAGATTCTGATTAAGTTGGAAATAACAGCTGTGAACAATTTTCGCAATGCATGATGAGGTCGCTACTCATACAATACGATACACCTGCGGCTTTGAGATCTTGCTGACTACAGATTGGTAGGCGGTACTACCGGTAGTCTTATGGCTTCCCGTTTTCTTGGATTGCAGAATGTGAAAGCAGTCTTTGATGCAGCCATTAAGGTGGTCCTTCAGCCACCCAAGCAGAAGAAGAAAAAGAAGAAGCAAAAGAACTGCGTCATTCTGTGAAAATGATACAAACTGTTATGACTTAGCTCAGTTTTTGGAGCTAGTCATAATCATTGACTTCCAGGATCGCTTACGCTTCGGTTACGTCTCAGCTGACATCCACTAGATTAGGTTTCACGGGTGATTCGCCACAGCCTACCTGTGTCCACTTCATTGTGGGAATTGTAGTGTATTCTTTTCTCCTGCTGGTAATTTGGTGATGGACATGGGGAGTGATTTTGTAGATGGTGCGTTCTGTGCCGTTACTAAAGGGGCGACATCATCGCCTCCAAATGCTTTTGGTCATCAGGTACTTAACAAACATCTTCTGCCAGCCAAAAGAAGGCTGTAGTAGGAAGCTTTGTAGACTTATCAGGCATTACGCTGGAAACATCCCCATTTCAATGCTTTTGCACCATTTGTTTTGTTTTCCACTTTGGGGGGCCATTGTTTTTGTCTACTTCGAGTAGATTATCCTTTATGTAGTTGGTCTCAGCCATCATGTAGCAGGATGTACCTTTTTCTATGGAAACTGTTATTGTGTGATTGTATTTTTCTCTGAAATTGAGTGACGTCTCTTGGTCGAATTCGAGTTCGTAATGAATGTACTAGTGAATTTGGACAGTTGACTGGCCGTATCCTGATAGAATGGTATAAACCGCTGGGGCTATAGAGTTAGGGATAATGATATGTACTTGTCAGACAATTATATACGATTGGTAGAAGAGTTGTTTGAAGCTGTGGAAGGAAAGTCATTTTTTGGTCTTGAGGTGCTCAGTCCAGTCCGCATCTCACAGAACCAAGTTACGTCTTCTATGTTGGTTTATTCTTCAGTTCGTTTGAAATATTCCATGTCTGGTCTGGTGTCAATACTCACCATTCTAGGTTAGCTATTGCTGTGGTAAGAGTTTGACTTTTTCCAAACTGTATGAACGAGTTCGTCGGCTTTTCATTCTATTGTTGAATACACTGCCCAGTTTCAGTGATAACAGATCGCACTTTCTGTTATCGAATTAATGTAAGGTCCAGAAAGCGACCATTTATCAGCTGAAAGGAGATTGGAGGTGGCAATCACAGTGATTCCGTGAAAGAAAAAAGAATTCCGCTCTGAATGCAAAATGCTTCATAATTTTAGGACCGGACTGCATTTACCTTAGTTATAATTTCTCAGAGTGAAAGGCTGCTATTGAGTTCATAGCTGTGGCAGGAAGCACGTGGCTGAGTTCAGTGAATGGACCGAAACAAGATCCCCTTGTATTTTCCCGTGATCACTTAAGTGGCCATTTTCTGATAGCTGACACTTTTATTTGGCTGTCCGTCATCAAATTGAGTTTTTTGGTTTTCTTTTCCAACAAAGCTTATTTGTAGGAAATACACTACGTGTGAAGGTCAGTTTCATAAATAATGAGGGAAAATTGGAGCATGTCTAAAATATGAAAATTGTACAACTATTTTTTAAATTCCAAGAAAATTTTATTGTTGAAAATTTTGAATATTCAAAAATTATTCTTGAGAAAATTTAGAAAAATGTAACACATTCATGTATGAAAAAAAAATCAAATCTTTTCATCAAAGTGTCAAAAAATTAGGAAGAGCAACATATTGAAAGCCAATAAAATCAAATTAAGTTGTTGACATTTTAAGTAATTCAATATGAAGGGGCCAAATTTGATTTAACCTTACAATAGACAATGCTTTGAATCTAATGGTGATAGTTTCATCAAATTCCAAGTTAAACTTTGCCTTGTGGAATTTTTAAACTTGAAAGGTGTTATATAGTTTAAGGCTCATTTGGGAGGATTTAGTTTGGTCATGGATAGTGAAAGCCAACCAATACAATTGTTGTCCACCTCAAAAAGGGCAAATCCAAGGAGCTCAAAGCACAAGACAAGTGTGCCCATTTTTTTTTTTAATTTACAAACATGACTTTCATTTCATTGATGACCATGCATTGCAAGCTCCACCCAAAATTGCAAAATGACTAGAATATTGTTAAATTTTAGATTACATTCTCAACTCTCTTGTCTTTCACTAAGCATAAAAAGGTCATCATTTCAAAATATTCTCACTAGGATATTCTCCTTCAAAGTGCGTTGCCCCTTTTTTCATTGACCTAAACAAAACTTCAAACTTAAATATCTACTAAATTGTACGGCCAAATTACCTAAATTTTTTTGAGGTGTTCACTCTCAATGTGAACTAAAAGATCTTATGGTTTTATTTTTATCTGATCTCAAAAAAAAATCAATTGGCAATTTTGGCCCATTTTGAAAGTACATCCTTTTTCAATCATTAGGGGGTAACATGGCATGCACATGAATTCACAAATTTTTCCAAACATATCCAATTGGTTTTTGTACACATGGCTTTCAATATTTATTGATTCTCTTTTATTTATGATGTATCTTGCATCCTACAATGGCCATTTACTTTTCATCCATTCATAATCCTAATATATTCATCTTTGTTCCTTATTCTATTGTATTTGAATATGATATGAAGGCAAATTATAGAATACCTTATACTAAAGTTTGACCTAAAAAATTAGCATCGAAAAAGTAATCATCATTGAAAAGCATATATGGAGAAGTCATTGAATATGGATCATTTTTAGAATACAACAATTGGTTGTTCACTATATTGATTTCTTTTCAACATTTATGTATTTGATTTCTAGATTATCCTACTATCCATTATGATACTTTGTTGAGGTGAACATTGGTTTTAATAGAGTTACCTCATAAATCCCACCTAATATTTTATCTTATTTTTTAAAACTTTATCTCATGAAATTGGATGTATTTGATAATTTTATGAAATAAATTCCACTTTATTAGAATAAATACTACTACATAAACTCATTATTCAACTGAATCAAAAATATTGGAGGTTTATATCAAGAGATATAGAGGTTGGAAGACAAAAACAAGGATTGTTCTTAATTTCATTTTGTTAATCTACCCTTTGTTTATAGAAATGAATGCATTTGAAAATTCAATCAAGGAAATTGTGCCTTCTGAGACTAATTGCACTCCAAGACTTCAAATCAAACATTGGATGTATAGAAGAGAAATATAGAGGTTGGAAGAAGAAACTATTTACCCTTCTTATATTTCCTAACTTCTATATTTCTTGAATTGTGCAAATCAAATGCTTAATTTGAAGATTTGAATTTGTATGGGTGCAATTATTATAAAATTGTATAAAATATTCCATTGCAATCTCATATGTATTTCGTTTTATAAGATTAGATCAAGAATTACTTATGTTTTCATTTCAAACTTTTAAATCTCTTAATGTACACCTCCAACTCTTGATTTGATTGAATATTTGAGTTTGAATGGATGTAATTTTTAAAAGGTACTCACTCTTGTTTTTAAATAATACAAGTGTTTTTTTTGTGTTTCACAAAGGAAACACTAGTCTTATTTAAAAATAGAGGGAGTACAATTTATTCATGGGCTTAGTTGCTCTCTATACTACCAATAACATCCAACTTAAAGTTTTGGGCCCTACTTTTGCATCCGGAGACCTTGGCAATGGAAATTAGAAGTCCATACACTTAGTAACAACATTCCTTGACTAAGGTGGACAATTGGTCTTCAAAACTTTATTGAGACCAAACATTATGTGTTTAATCTTTGCTCAAAAATATTAAAATTCATATTGATGATAGCCATGAATTCCGAAAGGTCCAAATGTCACACCTTGGAAGACACTTCAGAGTTCAGAGTTGGAGTAAGTTCCTAGAATTTTAATTTTTGATTTGATTTTCTAAAACTTTTTTGAAGATAGGAAAACACATTAGTTTTTTGAGATTATAGTTTTTATTCCAATTGGTGCCTTGGAGCAAAAATTATGCCACACTAAACTCAAAGAATAGTTCATGCAGCAATGCAAAAAATCACAAAAATTCAAAATAATATTTTATAATTTTTGTTTCTCATAGAAAATCATTTTTTGTCTATATAGAATGATTTGATTCATTCCAATTGGACTAGTGAGGAGATAGTTACATAGAGTCTTGTTTATCAAGCAACTTGATTGTCTAAAAAAATAACTTACATAATTATTTTGAACTCAATTATTACAATTAAAAAAAATGCTCCATGTGGTTTGGTTTTCCCACAAGAACAATCTCATCATTGCAATTAGAGTGTTCCAACTCCATCTTAGACCTATTAAAGATTTAGTTTTTCCTTCTATCATGTACCTACTTCTATATTACAATTTTGTAAAGAATGAAAAAAGTGCTTTTAAGAAAAATTCTAACCCCTCAACTCAATTTTTGAACACAAAATGAATTCAAATCTATTGTACAAAAAATTTAAGTTAAAAAGATTCAAAGTCCAAAAATCTAGTGCAAAATTAAAAAGTATAAAAAAAAATTTGATTTCTTCACTTTGAATGCAATTATCTTGTAATCTATGCAATCAAAGTTTCTAAAAAAATTTCCACACATTTTTATACTTGTTTAGTCTATGATCCTTATACTTGTTTAGTCTATAAGGTAAAATATGCAAAAAATAAAATCATTTTTTTAAAATTCACTTTTGAGTGTGTTTAGACCCCTCACAAGGTGGCCTTAATCTTTTTAAGAATTAATATTCATGTTGATACTATGTAGCATGCCTTACGGCAACTAGTACATCACAAAGTTTAGATCCTATAGTTTGTCAACAGTTATTATGTGATTATCATTGTTTCATGGGTTCGCACATTAATTATAATTTATTGCATCATTACAATGCATTACTTTGCATCATTATTGCATCACTACAATGCATTACTTGCAATTGCATCATAATGATGTGAAGTAATGCATTGTAATGATGCGATAAATTGTAATTAATGTGCAAACCCATGAAACAACGATAACCACACGATAACTGTTGACAAACCGTAGGGTCTAAACTTTGTGATGTAGTGATGCACTAAATTACTAATCATATGCATTGCCCATGGCAAAGGGTAGTGCACATTTCCAAATCTATTTAGAATTTTAAATTCAAATATGCATCCATATCAATATCTACAAAAAAACCACATTAATTTCTACTTAAATTTGCTAAATTGTAGTAATTACTTTAAATTCATTAAATTAGAAAAAAAAATTAAAACTCATCTTCAAAGATGATTTACAAAAACAATTACGTAGAGCAATTCCCAAAGAATGTCTAGCTATAAGGATAAGAGAATTCAAGTAGAAAGACTCTCATAATTGGCATTTTGAAAACATTCTTGAATTGCACCTAAAGAATTTTTACCAATTCAAACAACATTTGGTATAAATACATAGACACTTAGATATAGAATAAGAATCATAACTTTTTGATAATCTTATCCAAGTGATGATGAATAATCTCAAGTACTAGCATAATCATTCCAAATGACACAATAAATTTGCTATTCAATGTAAGCATATCTAGGTAAATTTGTCAACTATAAATACTACTCAATCATGATTGTCAAGGAAATAAGCTTATGAAAATGTAAAGTTTGCAACTCTATAGACATGCACTTCAAAGGCATTTCCATATATGTATGTATAAGGAGATCGCACTTTGTCAAAAGCATTTTGAGCAACTACTACATGACACACTTTTGAGGAAATAAAGTGAATATAGCTAGCAATAAGAGAAGAAATATGTAAAGCGATATGTTGCCTTGAAAGAATTGATTGTAATGTAGAAAAATACAAACTACCATGATTTGTAGACTAAACAAACAATACTAATTAACCCCTAAGGTTCCTTCACTATGTTTTCACCAAAAACACTCCAAAATTGTCATTTTTAGTACAAGTACCAAAATATTTGAAAAAAACTTTTGTTAACATATGTAACCATAGGATCTTAATTTATGCTGACTTGAAAACACGTGGTAAAATTTTTAGAAATTTCCACCGCATGGATTGCAAGATACAAGCATTCAAATTCACTGAAATTGTTTTTTTAGCCCTACGAAAAACAAGGTAGCTGCACTTCACAAGCTCACTTTCTTATGAATTTTTTTATTAAAATGGTAGTTACTCTTTGGATTCTTTTTCCTAGACAAGTTGGTCACATACTTGAAAATTTTCAAATCATTTGGAATTGTACAACACATAGGAAAAAAATAGTAAGTAGACAATAGTAGAGAATGATTCAAAATATTAAAATGTTAAGAATTTAATTATGGAATTGAAAAATGCCAATCCCAATGGTTGAAATGTTGTTATAAACAATTTACATCCTATGATTTTATTTTATTTTTTAAATATTGAAAATTGAGTAAGATAAAGGACTTCAAAGTTTATTTTAGAGTAGAGAATTCACAACTGCCCGCAAACAAAAACTAGAATGAATCAAAGCTTTCCATGTATATATAACTCTAGAAAACCAATTTTAAATTTTAGTTTTCAAAAAGAGTGATTTTTTCTGATCTACCTGTATTGTCCGGTTGGTGAAAAAACAACATATTTGGCCATAACTTTTGACTCGTATTTCCAAATGTTTCCAAATTTGGTGCATATGAAAGATATTCTTTGTCTCTATCTTCTACTTAAAAATTTCAATTTAAAATATGCAAATCTCTAGTCACATGTACCTACCCAAAATTTCTATACTGCCAAAAAATGCATGCTAGTTCTTTGTGGATTAAAGAGATTCCTTACAATGTATACAATACATGTATATCAAAATGCTCTGGCAAGTACTATTTCCCCAGCAAATAGGTTTTGATTGGGATGAGCAAGTATTGTAGACATTATAGACATTCTTTATATAAAATTCTAAGCGCACATAAATTGGATAAAATTCACTTAAATCATTGATATTCTAAATATTACCTATATTTATTTTGCATAGCTAGTTAGAGAAACAATATTGGCATTTTCATTCTTTTTAGTTGAAAAAAAAATCAAAAACTTTGTTATCTAGGGTTTTATTTCCATGAATGAACTTCTTTAAATTCATTGAATTAGAAAAAGAAACACCAACAATTGATCTTCAAATACAATCCATGAAAACAATTATGCAAAGCAATTTCCAAAGAATGTCTAACCCCAAGGGTTTGCCATTATCAACACGTACCTTTTCTAATTTCTTTGACAACACTTCTACTTTGAATCCATGTCCTTGGTGTAAGATGCAAAGCTAGTTGCATTCAACACCCACCAATTGAATACGTATATCACAAAGGGGGACTAACTCTCTAAAAAAACTCTCTTTGTATCATACACAACTTCACTTATAGGCCCTACACTAGTAATAATTGAAAGAGACATAGTTCAAGAGGCAACAAACCTAACATGGCAAAAACATGGTCATTCTTCTTCAACAAATCCATTCTTCTTCAAAAAATCCATTATTCTAGCAAGTAATTCAAAAAAATTATAAAAAATTATAAAATTTCTCACAAACCTCGATTGCTATTCATGAAAATTTCAAAATATTGTTCACATTAAACTTCAAATCCATTTTGCCAACATAAACAAAAAAGCTTCACCAACTCATCAACTTCACGTCTCTATTATTATCTCTTAGCATTTTCATCTCAAGACTTCTAACATTTGATCTCACACAACCCTAAACATTTGTGGCAATATTCAAAATATGTCAAATACAATACAAATAAAGATTCTTTAGGTTCATGTGATAAATACACATAAATTTGATATTTTACAAATGGAGAAATTTTAGTTGTGTAACTTTAAAATTTTATTATTTTTGTCTTGGCTTCATTTCACCATTTTTTCCTTAGCTTTATCCCACCATTTTTGTCTTCACATCACTTTACCATTTTAATCCTAGCTTTATGTAGTGTAGAAGCTAAGTCATCTAATGTTAAGTAGATAAGGTCACTTTGTAAGGATAAAGGTATTTAAATGTATTGACATGTTCTCACGGTCCTTAAGGGCTAAAGCAGCCTATAAGTAAGACCCTTTTGTACTTAATTCATGCAAATCAATCAAATTTATGTCTATTTATGCCTATTTATGTCTGTTAGATGATGCAGCATAGGATGTAAGTTCCTTAACCCCTATATGTTATGGGACTATATTTTCACCAAAAATGCTCGAAAAATGCCATTTCTAGTACAAGTACCAAATTTTAAGGGAAAAAAAAATCATTTTTGGACATATGAAACCTAGGATCTTTTATTGTGCTAGTTTGAGAAGATGTGGAAAAAATTCTAGAAATTTTCACCATGTAGGTTACAAGATATTAGTGTTTGAAGAGACAAAAATATTTTTTTGGCCATGAGAATAAACGAGTAGCCACACTTTACAAAGTCACATTTGTATGAAAAATGTCCAAAATAGTAGGGTTACTTTGAATTCATTCTTCAAGGCAAGTTGGCTACATGCTTGAAAAAATTTAGATTGTTTGGAATTATACAACATAAAGGGAAAAAATAATAAATAGAAAAAAATAGAAAATGATTCAAAATACTAAATTGTTGAGAATCTAGTTATGGACTTGAAAAATGTCAATCCCAATGCTTGTAATGTTGTAATGAACAATCTAAATCCTATGATTTTTTTTTTTCCAAAAAATATTTCCACGTAATTAAAATGTAATGATTCAAAGCTTTCCACGTATATATAAATCAAGAAAACCAATTTTAAATTTTTATTTCTTAACCCTCAAATGCTCAATTGTATTTTTGGTAAATTTCAAGGTTAAGTCTTCAAAATTCATTTGAAAAGAATCTAAATAATTTTATAATTTTGATTGTATGGATGTGTTTTAATTTTGATGCTTCACATTATCTTTTTTGGTTCAAACTTCAAAAAATTATAGAACTTATACTTTATAATACATTTTTGTTTTTTATGAACTTTTTGGGATTTTAAGGATTAAAAAATTGATTTTTTAAGAATTTTTTTGAGCTGCCCAGGTTGTCCACTACCTGCTGAAAATTACATATAATACAATTATTTTTTAACCATGTAGTCAAAAGTCATGAAATTTTTTGGGCTTTGAAGACAAACCTTGTGTACAGGTTGTGTAATAGTTTAAAGAAAAAAACAAAAACTCCATTGTAGTGAGTTTCCCAATATTGTTGTATTGCCAAAAAAAATGCAGTTTGGTCCTTTAGAGGTTATGCCTTAGCTAATACTCAACTACCTCACTACACTTATGTACTCTTAAAGCATCTAAGCTTCAAAAGATCTCCTACCACACAATACAATGAACTATAAGGTATAAAAGTAAAGATTATTTAACTCATGTAATTTTGCTAATTAGCATTAAGTTCCTTTCAACGTATTAAGGATAATGATTACAAATTCTTGAGTTCATAGTGCAATTCATAGCCCAATTAGTGAGTTGAGAAGGCTCTTCCCACCTAAATTTATGAGATTGTAGAGATAGATTGGATAATGATGATGAATTTTTGAATTCATCATGCAATTCTTGGCCCAATTAGTAAGTTGAAAAGGCTCTTCCCACCCAAGATTTTGCATTATGAAGCAGCCTCTTTGGGAATTCATTTTTTCCTAATGATTCAATTAACACTCCAATCTTCCATGCCTAAATTCCAATAGGTTTTTCTATAAGTTTATACAATGGCTATATGCTTTCAATCCTTAAACTATGCTATATAAACTTGTATCATTCAACAATACAAAACAATCATGTACAAATATAGAATAAATTCAATTAGCAAACCAAAGACTTCAAAATACTCCAAACTCTTATTTAGCCTTAGTTGGTATCATGACTTTCTCCTTGTCTCTCAATTCAAGTTGTTCAACACAAATTCAAGATGAAAACTAAAATACTGCAAATACCATAAAGAAAGTATACAATTTCATTTATAAGATTATTGCACCAAAGACATTGCACTAAACTAACACTCTAATAAGTGTAGCAAAAGTGTTCACTTTCACTTGGCTTTTTATGCTTCACTTGGCCAATAGATGCATTACTTAAAACTTGATTCTAAGCCTAATTGACCTTTTTTAAATCTAATTCTTGTACTTTTTCTACCCTAGTCCATTAAATTCAATTCATTCACATTATAAGTCTATTATAAGTTAACAAAAAATAATTTTCACACTACACTTCATTCCACAATTTTCATCCTAGCTTCGTTTCACTATTTTCAAAATGGCTTCATTTCACCATTTTTGTCCTGGTTTTATTGCACCACTTTGTATAGGGTTCATTCCATCATTCCAATCATGTCTTAGATTTTAATCATGCCTCAAAGCATCCCATAGTCACAAAATGGCCCCCATACTTGTCCATACAAAAATCCCAAAGGTCACTTCAAAAATTGTTTAAACCAGTTTGGACCTAAAGGTCATATTCTAGTATGACTACTTGAATATGAAATACATACCAAGAAAGATATCAAATATCAAGGCATTTCTTTACAATAAATAATCAAAGAACATTTTAATTCTTTGAGTAAAACCCTTGAAAGAAAAAGACTACTAGTTTATTAAACTACAATGATAGTTTCAAAATTACTTGAGGAATTAGAAAATACAATGATATTTTCAAAATTAATTGAGGAATTAGAATTAGAAAATTATTTGTAAGTTTAGTACAATAACTATTCATTTAAGTCTTCAAAGGTTGAAACCTTAGTGTAGACATACAAAAATTACGATAGAAAGGTAGAATTAGGAAAAAGAGAACCTATTAAGGGCCCCTTATTAGATTAAAATAAAAATAAAACAACTTTTAAAGCTAAAAGTTCTATGAAAATGTGAATAGGGATTATTTAGTTAGGATGGATGGAAAATTTTTAAAAAGAAAAAGAAAAAAGAAAAAAGAATAATAATAAAAAAGATGAATGAGGTGTGACCAAGGTCACACTTTTTCACGAGGGTTGTGACCACTCGTTTTCTTAGATTATAAATAGGATTAAAAAAACAAATTAATGGCATTGTAAGACCCAAATTTTTATTATATATAAATATTATTATTGCATTGTGTTTATATATGTTTGTATTGTGAATTTATCATTGTTTTGTGAATTATTATTGTGAGACTTGTGATAAATTATTACTGTCTGCAAGCATTCTGACATTTTCAAGTTCTCGGTTTGTATTTCTGAACTTTGGTGCAAGATTGAAATTACTGACAGTGATCTGTAGCGTGAGACATTTGTGGAAAGTAAGTGCTGTTAAAAATTGTGATCAATTTGAGAAATTTTGGAGATCAGAAGCTTATTGAGTGTGTGAAAATTTTGGAAACCCAAAATTGTGAATCGACGAGATCGGATACTAGAAGGAGAATAATTTCTGCTGATCCGAGACAAGGTTGCAAGATGGGAGAGAAGAAGAATTTGTAATGCTGAGATTTTGATCAGGAAATTTAGAAAAAAATTTGATGCAGACACGACGCTGAAACTTACTACGGTGCTTGTGTTGAATTGCAAAAGATTATTTGGGAACTTATTCCGAGGTAGAGATCGACGGAGTGATTCTGTTTCATGTTTGCATGAGAGAACTTGCTAGATTGGTGAAAGAACAAATTTGAATTGATTGAGTACTGCAATTTCGAAGCAGGTGTTGATCAAAACATCCTTGGGTAAAACTTTGTACTCACGGCCGTGAAGCTTTGTGATGAGCAGACAGAAGATGAAGCCGAGATTGGGGAATTAGTGTCGGAGATGAACCAACGTCAAATTTTGGGCAGGTGTTCGAATTTGATCAAGGTGGGGATCGTGAAGATCAAATTGATGGACTGAACCAAAATCACAAGCAAATTTGAAGAAATCGATCAAAAATCTTGATCACTGAAGGAGGCGTTGCTTCTCTGACGAGCCACCTACTCAGAAGCAAGAAAATCCTTCATCAAATTTCAATTGTTGGTAAATTCTCCGTTGTGTGGTCGCCATAGCAAACATTGGAAGATTGCTCAAATTCAGAATCCAAATCGGGAATTTTAGAGGAGTTGTGGCACTTGGTTGCTTCATTGATCACCAAAACTTTGAAGTTATTCTCAAAATTTGTAATTGAAATGGTACTTGTGAAGATCAAATCGATCGATTCAATCAAAAATCAAAACAAATTTCAAGAAATTTGGTGCAAACAAACCAAAATTTGGCAAATTGGCAGGCATAGTAGTCTGCAGAGCTTGCCGTAGTGAAACTAGGGATTCTCAGGATGTGCACACGGTAATAGGGTACCATTGCACGGTCATAGGGGTTGCAGTCCGCGGTTATAGGCCATTTGGCCATTAAATCACAAATTTCAGCGTTTTTAGGGTCTGTTTTTGCATTTTAAGTTCATTTTCATGGTTATGGATCAGTTTTGCATGGTTTTAGGGCTGGTCCAATGTAGTCATAGGTAATTTTGATTAAATTATATGAAATTTTAGTGTTTGGTCTTAGAGTTTACAAGTTTGGAATTTTAGTGTTTGGTTTACAACTTTAGTGTTTGGTCTTAGGGTTTACAAGTTTATAATTGTAAATTGTTCCTATGTTTTGTGTTTGAATTAACAGTGTTTGTAAAATTGGACTATTAGACCATTTGACCATTTGACCTTAAAATACAGGAAAGAAGCGAAAGGAGAAAGACGAATTTTAGGTATAAAATCTAAACTTGCATACTTTGCATTTACTAAACAATTTGACCAAAGACGGACTTAGGCACTTACTAGACTATTTGACCAATATACATAAAAAGGGCATAATTAAGGAATTACGTGTATTATTTTCAAAGTATTATCTTGGAATTGATTAAAAGTCTTAGATCATGCATTGCATCAGACGCTTTGACCAAACTTGAAGTATTGACCAGACTATTTGACCTCCTGCTAGAACACTATATAGGACTGGGACTACATACATTGTGTCTGCATACATTGGTAAAGGACTGAGAACCAAATTCAAACCCTGGGAATAAGAGTGTTTGTAAAAATATATAACTGAAACCAAGTAATTTTCAAGTTATAAGTATTATTCTATTTGAAAGTGAAATTAGTCACATATATGATAGACTGATTATATTTTTTCCTATAAGAACCTCTATACTTGTGTTATCTTGGGTTTTAGAGAATTACGTGAAAACCTAGATTACACTTAGTCAACCATCAACAATAGAGTAAAGAGTAAGAGTAACTTTGTTTTATTTTGAATTTGAATTAAAAATAACAATAGTTGTATGTAGAATTTTACAATTATAAATCTAAACAAAAAAAATTATTTTAAATTTTTCAATATTTAGGATGTAATTAATTGTTCAAAATATCAATTTGAAATTTGGAATTATTTTTATAATATAGATAATTGCAATTAGAAATAAAAGGTTTATTTGAATGTAATTCTAAATAAAAAAAACTTTTGTTTATACCTCAATACCAAATTATTTTTCCAAAATGTTGTTTATAATACATCTTTACAAAACTTCAAATCAAGAGATAATCAATGCATTTAGGAATTAACTTAGTTTCATGAATCTCATTTTTTTAGTCACTTGAATGTTCTCATTTAGCTTTTTCTTAAACGATACCAAAAGATCTTAACATATGACTCAAAGCTTGTGTCATCACAATTGCAAGTACCTACATTTGATTGATTTAAGAATGATCTCAAATAATGTTAGATATGTCAATATTAGATAAAATCATGGTCTCCATATACAATCTTTGTTTAACACTTCTTTTGGAAATGGACTTCATTGAGGTATGGAAGTCCTATACATGAAAAAGCTTTAACATTTGACCCCAAAAAAATGATTGCTAAGAAATTAACTAGCATGGAGAGCTCGTTGCTACACAAGCAGACTATACCACATAGACATTCAATTAAAGACCCATACCATTGATAATTTGGTTTTTGTGCAGGGGAATACTATGTCATGGACAACTAGTTCTCATGGCACGGAAAACTTAAGCCCAAAGGGCTTTATTCTAATAAAGATAGCAAGAAAATTATGATCATGCAACAAAAATGTGGTTCATAAGTTCATTTGAAAAATGCAATTCTGATGTAGCTAATTCACAATGATATCAAACAAGTGATTTATAGATGAAACAAGGCCACAAACTATAAGAAATTCACTTTTTTGTGACATCAAACAAAAAATGTAGCATGTTTTTGCAAATACAAGGATGTCTAAGACTTTGAGGTAGTGGGCGGTAGTTGTGGTGGACATTGCAAAGAACATGTGGATGTCAATGGCTAAATGACATGATGCTAGAGAAAAAAAAGTATGTTTTGTGCAATGTCATATAAAGGTAGTCACATTTTCGGCAATGTAAAAAAAATGTAAAAATTCCACATTGGCATAGTGTAACTATTTCATTGCAAGTAAGTTTTGAAGTTATTGGAGGCAAAAGTAAAACATTGACTACATGTTAAAAACACAAGAGAAAGATAACCCTTATGGCACGCTTTTGCTAAACAAAACAAAATGTGGCACCTAATGTGGCATTTCAGTGATGTGGCATCCAAGTGTATTGACATGGCATGCCACGTCATCATACTTTGATGCCATTTGATAACTTTAATATTGTTTTTAAATGCCATTTGAATTATCCATATGTTCTTTGTTTTCTAGATGCCAATTGCAATGTCCATATGTTCTTTATGACGTCAACTACAACATTTAGATGTTTTTGCAATGTCAACTAAGATATCTACTAGTATAAAAATAGTGACCACCATAACATAAAATTAACAAAAAAATGTTGATGTTGTTTGTATCCTCAGTTGCGTTGTCTTGGACAATACCTAACAAAAAAACTATTGTTCATTTTGTTATGGTGGTCAAGTCAAAAAAATAATAATATTAATTCATTTATAAATTTGCTCAATGAATGGCCACCACCTCACAAGTCAAAAACCGACCTAATACAAATTGTCATATAGACAAAAAAACAACACATAGATAGGATTATAAATTAGACTTTATAATTTAATTAGAAAAAAATTGAACTTTGTAATTTATTAAGAAGAAAGAAGACCAATTTCTCACAACTTGGTGATAGAAGAGAGGTGACTTTAGTGAAGGAAGAAAAAAGAAGACAAACTCTTTACACAAATGGGGTGGTAGAAGATAGAACAAACCATATGGGATATGTGAATTAAGGGTCTATGAGTAATTCACATATTTCATATGGTTTGTTTGACCTTTTATCACTCCATTTATATAAAGAGCTTGTCTTCTCCACTCTTACGTCATTGAAGTCACCAATAAATCACTGACCATTTTATTAACTTGTACCAAATCAACAAAAAGTTGTTAAAACAATCAATACAGCATTTTAGTCAACAAAAAATTGTTAAATTTTTGTCGACTTAGACACCATTTTCTAGAGTGATTCAAATGTTTCTTGCAACATCAATCGAAACAACATCATATACATCATAATGCTCATGTCTAAATTTTTTCTTTTAATACTATAATTCCTACGTTTTATGCATCCCATATGGTTTGTCTTCCCTCCTACCACTTCACTTAGATAAGTAGCTTGTCTTCTCATATCAACATACTAACAATAAATATTTTTGCAAGCCATACAACATACTTGTCAAATATGGTATATGGTATACAATGTATAACATATAATATTGTATATGGCCTATTTTATATTGTGTATGGTATACATCTAAGTTGACATCACAAAATGTTTAGATGTTTAAGTTCATGTCTCAAAAATGTCCACAAGCTTGAAATGATGTCTCAAAAATTTGAAACATGTACATTAGGCACATCCTAAAAGATGTCATCCATGATGTTAGCGTGTCTGTGTGGATGTATCATAATATACAACGGATGCTACATGATGTTCAAAAGAATTTATTTCATGTCACTATTAATGTGTAAAAAAAACATATTTACATCACAATAGACGTCTAACAAAATATGTGCACATCACAACAGATGTCCAAATTGATAGGACCTAAGGCACAATTGCAATGGTGACATCAGTAAGGGTCCAAATGAAAAAATTGTTGACATGGCATTGCCTACTCCTTTGGCATTGATGTTGAAGCCAAGTATTAGCCATACAATAACCTCTCATTACCTTGGAAGACCATGCTTTTGTAACGTCCTCCAAAATCTTCTTGAAATTAGACCATGTTTTTTTGTGATTTTCCATGTTTTGGGGCCTATCCCATCATAATACATTTTTTTGGACATCTATGTTGATACAACTAACATCCAAAAAAATGTATCTACCATGTTAGGCACCTATTACAAAAAATGTGGGTTTCTTATAGTGACAACTCAAATTGCAAAGGAGTTTAAGGAGCTAATCCCTAAATGCCCAAGACCTCTTTTAAGCTTCTAGGAATTTGTTCTAAATTGAACAAAAAGTCAACATTTTCATAAGTTGTATCAATTTGTAAAATTTGTAACTATTCAAATTCAAACTAAACATGTTAAAAGATCACATAGGAAAAGAAAACACAACAATATTACGTATGAATTGAAAGATTATAATATTTGATCGTGAAGATATTAAAATTACAAAAGTAATTTCAATCCTCTTTTCACATGCCAAAAATAAAAATTTGGTCACTAGAAAAAAATACGAGGATAAAGGACCTAACATGCATAACTCCAATCAATTTATGGTTTCTTAGAATCTACTCTACAATTATTTAAATGAATTTTTAATGTGATTTTTTCTCTAAGATCTAGTGTATTTGAGGCTCATTTCCAAAAGCCCTCAACACTACCAAAATTAAGATGAGATTGCAATGGACACCCTTGTACAAAATCTTGAATAGAAAAATTATAATCAATCATTTCCAAAATCAGATTTTTGATGTTAAAACTAGACTTCAAAAAGAATTTTTCAAAAGTATAAACTTCTAAAAGTAGCAGTTTGATTAGATTTTCTTTAATTTCAAAGTGTTGTCAACACCACAATTTGGGTCCTTGGACATTTAGGGGTTAAGTGAATTTGTTTAGGAAATGGAAAAAATTCTGTTTACATGAACTTTACAAGAAATAAAATAAAGTTTGTGAACAAAATAAGGTTTACTTATCTTTGGAAATGAAAATAAGATCATCAACATTGTAGTAAACAACCCTATATCTACCAGGCCCTATTTTTGCCACCAAATCAATCTTAAATTTTTCATCTTCAATGTATGACAGATTAGGTTGTTTGTGGCTAGATTTGGAGGTGAATGTGGCAATATCAAAGGAATAAGTGGTAACAATAGGCTTTGCATAGTTGTTTTTAAGAACAATGAAATTTAACCCCTAAAGTCCCAAAGGCCCTATTGGGGACTCTTGGGATTTTGGGTAGGCTCGTGTGATCTCAATTTTTGACCTGGTTTTTTGAAACTTTTTTTTGAAAATAGGAAATTAGATTAGCTTCTTAGGCATATAGTTTTTATTTCAATCAATGCTAGGAACAAAAGTTATACCACCATGAGTCCAAAAAACACCTCAAGGGGTAACCCAAAAAAATAATAGAAAGTTAAATCTTTTTAGTTTTTAATTTTTTTCTCAAAGAATTTTTTTTTACATTTGAAGCTTTTATTCATTCTATTTGGGCTAGTGATGAGAAGGTTATGGACAATCTTATTTTTTGGGCAATCTAAACATCTTCTAGAAAAAATAACTTATAGATGTCATTTTTTAATGCAATTTTAACAATTTTTCAAAAGCAATTGTTAAGCAAGGTTAAATTTGTTTGCTTATTACAATCTCACCATTGGGATTATTATACTTCAATTCCATCTTAGAGCTATTAATAGTTTAGTTATACCTTCAATCTTGAACCTACTTTTATTTAATAATTTTTTAATGAGTGAAAACTCATGAGAGGAGTTTTGGAGGGTCTGGAGGGTTGTTTTAGACCCATTTCTTTTGTTGTTCCTCCAGAAGCTAAAAAATGGCTCACTATTAGAAATTTTTCTTTCAATTTTTTTAAAATATTAAAAATATTAAAAAAAATTAAATGATTTTTTAAAAATATATATTTTTATATGATGTGTCAATCTCTCAGCCATATCATACTGCTACTGCAGTGCAATTCCAAAGTTCCCAAGAGCCCAGGAACTTACAACCCTCCACAAGCCTTGAATCTCCCCTAATGAAATGTTTTTTTGTTGAATTTTTTTTCTAGATTCTCAACTTATTTTTTCATCATGAAAATTAGAAAATCAAAATTAGTAATGCAAAAATTTTGAGTTAAAAAGATTCAAAGCCAAAAATCTAAACAATCAAGGTGTTAAAAAAACTTGTTTTCTTAGCTTTAAATGCAAATATCTTGCAATCTACATGGTTAAAGTTTTTGAAACTTTTTCTACGCATTCTTCTACTAGTGTAGTACAAGACATTGTGGTTAGATATGTAAAAACAAACAATTTTTAAAGTTTTGTGCTCTTTGCAATAGAAATGGCAGTTTTGATTAGGTTTTGATGGCTTGGGACTTTAGGGGTTAAGTATCAACCTCTTGCCAAAGGAAGCGGCCAATTGGGGTTTGGGGCATAGCAACTAATATTCTAGATTTTATCAATTTTGGAATGGAGTATGGCTAATATCAACTCTGTACTCTTTCAATTTAGGGGGAGCTTGGTGAGGCTTATGCAATTCGTAGCTTCCATAAATTATAGAATTCACACCCACTTGGAAAAATCTGAAATTGCTTGCTATTGGTTTCATTATTAATTGTACATGTTTGAAAGAAAATTGATTTCTTACACCTCCAGGGAATCAAATAGGAAATTGTAGTGACAATGAGATTGGTTACTCTAGAGCCACTTTATTAGGACCGCTTTACACTCAGAGGTTGGGCCAATTTCTTGTGTCAAAGGTCCGAAATCCTCACTTTTGATTGGACAAATGATTCAAACCTCTTTACACCTAGAGACCCGTTCAATTTGGTGAAATGAATTTTTATTCAAAAAAGAGATAATTTGACATGGCTTAAGCTCAATGAATTGGAAGGAAGGATGGAAGGCACCAAGAATGGAAGGCCCTTGGGGCAATGTCAAGTTCAATTATTTTTTTAAATAATATATTTTTAAAAAATAGATCTATTGGATTTTGTGCAATTGGCTTTAAAGGAAATTGGCCAAGCCTCTGGGTGTCAAGCAACCAGCTCCTTTACATATAGGAGGATTGACCTCCTTTATAATCTTATTCTAACGAGTGTTTGAGGATGGCCTTAATCCTTAAACATTGATGAGGAAGTTTTTTGTTCAATAGATAACAAAAAATCCTTCTAATAGGTCAATTATTCATCCTTGGAATTTTGTTGTGAAAAGGAAAGGTCTTTTATATTAGTTTGACATCTTATGAGTGCTTTTGCAGTTTTTTAAGCAAATGATACCAAAGGGATGATTTCTATAGTCATTGGTCTATTCATTAACCCTTAAATGCCTAGGGCTTTTTTTGAGTTTCTAAGAATTTGCTCTAAATTGAACAAAAATTCAACATTTTCATAATTGTAACCACACAAATTCAAACTAGACATGTTAAAAGATCATATACAGAAAAAAAAAATATTACGTATGAATTGAAAGATTATAATGTTGATCATGAAGGTATTAAAATCCTCTTTTCACATGTCAAATCTAAAAAGTTGGTTACCAAAAAAATATGAAGATAAAGGGCCTAACATGCATAGCCCCAATAAATTTATAGCTTCTCAAAATCTACTTTACAATTTTTAAAATGAATTTCTAATGTAATTTTTTTGAGGCTCATTTCCAAGAGCCCTCAACACTACTGAAATTAAGTTGAGATTGCAATGGACACCCTTGCACAAAATCTTGAATAGAAAAATCATAATCAATCATTTTCAAAATCAGATTTGTGATGTTAAAACTAGACTTCAAGGAGAATTTTTCAAAAATATAAACTTCTAAAAGTAGCTGCTTGGTTAGGTTTTCTTTAACTTCAAAGTTTTGTCTAACACCAAAATTTAATGCCTTGGGCATCTAGGGGTTAAGGGAAAGAGACTGAGATTTTGGTTAATCGGACTCAAGGTGAATCGGCAGGCGGCCTCTAGGTGTGGAGCGACCTTATGTGTTGCCTGTCTGTTGTTTCTTGATTCCCCCCGCCAGACCACTTGTGGGCTGGTGGTTTTGTTCTCGTTCCCTTTTCACAATGAAATCCCACTTCATTTGTTTCAAAAAAGAAAAACATCTGAACAATGACTGAACAGAGAGAATAAGGCATGAATCACTTACTTGTGTGTCGAACCAAAGTCAGAGTAAATGCAACCAAATTCTTGAGTAAATAAGGCCTTTGATACTGCAATCAATTTCGGATTCAAAAATCTCCATTTTCCAGTACTTTTACATTCAATTCTCTCTGCTTGCACATTCCCTACATACCCGCCGAAGGATCTGACTTTTAGTACCGTGAGTCCGTGACCTAGCTCCACTATGGTCTCAACGGTATCCTATGTGCGGGATTTCAAATCGCTTTCAAGTTAATCGCTGTCAATACTCTCCGTCCGGTCATGAGTAAAAATTCTTCTGATCTGCTCAAGCAGAGAGAGGCTGAAATTCTTCATTGCTACATTGTTCCTCCACACATTCCTGCATTGGTCCTCTGTGAACTCTCGGTATCCAGAACTTCGGACCACCTGCTTATTTGAATCTGGTCGTAAGATTACCTGATTATCCAGTCTTTCACTGGCGAAAATGTCGTGACAAGGTGCCATGCCTGAGCGGCTGAGCCTCAACATTTCTAATGGTTGTACGGAAGGTGACAGTGACCTCATTCCCGCAAATGCACAAATTCATCTCCACTGGACTTCCAGTTATCCAGGCGCGATGAATTAGATCTTCAATGCTTCACCTAATCAAATGGAAGCATGCCTGTGAACAAAAGAAGAAAGTTATGTACTGTACTGAATCTTAACAGATAATCGTGCAATTTCTGAGAGGCTGAATGATTGGGAGCAGAGACAAGCACATGAAAGATGAAGCCAGTCATCTATAAGCTGAAATAGAATGATACTGTGACGAAGTGATACATACCTAAGTTTTCCGATTGTAGAAGTATACGATGACGAGAAGAAGTATACAAGCATTCACAAGAACAACCGGACAAATGTAGTTAGCGTAACACTTGGTCTCCGCCTTCACCCACTCCCAAAAGTCCTCCCATGTGCCTTCCTCCTCCTCTTCTTCGTCTTCATCATCATGGTCATCATTTTTGTTCAGCCCAAGCTCCTCATCCCGTTCCTTTTCCGATAATGCGCGCCGCAACGACTCGGAAAAGTGAACATGTTTCGCCAGAGGCTGCTGTAGATCTACTTTTTCTCCCTCTATTCTGTTATCCTCAACATCCTGCCCTTCAGTCTGTGTCTCGTCTTGAGAGCTCAGAAGAGGCTTCTGAATGTCCATTCCGTTCTCTAAATCCATATCCAGCTTTCCATTTGACTTCTCAAATGGTGAATCGTCTTTGAAAGGCATTTTCTTGTCGAATGTAGGTTCAAATCTGGCCTACGAATATTCAAAAAATTATTACCACATGAATAACCTCTGAATTTCTCACAAGCTCTTTGACCCTTGATAAATGATTGCTAGACTAGACTATTAGGACGAGCTAAGAGCTATGGCTTATTGAGTGCGTCGCATCTTCCTCACTAAAGCTTCAATAATCTTTGGCAGCTACTATATTTCTGCTTAATAATTCTTCAGTAAAAAATACTAAACAGGAAAACTTTCCGTGCAGCTAAGATTAATCTCGCTTGAGTACTGACCGTATTTGCCGTTTCCGTAACTTCTTCGTCCCTACTTCACAGCTGTGATTTCTTGCTTACAATATTGTGCCGTCGCCCCTCATGATCTCAATCTCCTCGTTGCAGACCGCCTTGCAATTCCCTGAAGATCACACTACAGATCATCATCTTCCTAATCGAACCTAGTTGCGAGAAAACGCGAAACTCTCGATCTCGATTCACATCTGCAACAATTTGAAACTTCCATGAACGTTTTCCAATCTTGCATGTGCACTTAGCTTAAGAGCAGACTCCTCGACATAAATTGAATCGAAAGAAATCACAGTGTAGCACGATCAGAAACACAATCGAAAATTCGAACGAAAATATTCCGTTTGCCAGTACATAAAAAGTCACACTCCAGCTTCGCTCTTTAATGGACATCATCACCTCAGCGAAAATAAAAATCTGACAAACTCCAAAATTCCAGTTCAACGACGAGCAACTATCACCACACAAATTAACTTCCAATCTCACTCCATACTTTATCCGTTCCGTACATTAGATCCAGGACTTCTAACAACCATGAATTACCATTCCTAGGTGCTTCTTCATCAGCAATTCCGCCACCAGACAGAATTTCAAACCTTAACAGACTCGCCATTCCGAATCACCTCTACGAAACGATTCATTGCAAAGAACTCCGTCACCAGAAATGAGCGGGATGAAAACCTCAATGTAAGCGCCGACGCACTCTCCCCGCCATCACCAGAACGCAATGCCGCTGTGCGAGAAGTCTCAGCGAGAAAATTCGATGGAGTAAAGCGCTCCCTGACGGAGAGAAGGTTGTGGAAGCATCAAATCGTGTGTTCACGAGAATGCGGAGGCGGTGGCGATGCCGCCCGAGCATGGCCACAACACTTGGCACCTCACATCACTTCACACGTCTTGCAGGGGTGAAACTGTTGCTTTCACCAGTGCTGGAACTTAGCTTATTTATCACAGTATCTGAAGAATTCCTTAGGTACTGTAGTTATCTTTTGAGGTTGGGCCCAAAAAAATTCTTATAAAGGAGATTTTTAACTTTTTGTAGATGTTTTTTTTAATAATCTTTTCTTTGGGGAGAAGAAAGAATTTTATGGAATAATTTTATATTTTCGCACTTTTTTTTGTTTTGACACAAATAAAAATTTACCTTTATTGCAAGGAAAATTTACCAGCACCCAATCGTAGGGAATAAGCACATAAAAGAAAATAACATAAACTATAAGGGGAGAAACCCACACGTTGCTTTGGCAGCTCGGGTACCATGCTACTAGGGCGGGTGCCACCCTGCCATGACACGTGGAACCTATGGCGGTTGAAAAACAAAACCAACCCTAGGGTTGGAAAGAGCCCGTCTAGGAGTCCAATTGATCATCTCAACAAACATGTCATAGCAACACCATCATACTACTAAAATCATAAGTCCCTCTGTAATATCACAAATGCTACCATTAATACTAGGGGCTTGTGCTTGCTATGCTATGCATTCATTGTATCACATATTAGTAAAAATTTGATATATTTGAATAGAATGCATGATAATGATTTTAATAAGTCTTTTAAAATAATTATTTAAAATATTCTATAAAAATATTTTCAATCATGCATACATAGAAATTTTATTTTCATACAATGTCATATTACATAAATAAAGTAGCAATTTGCAATCACTTTTGTAATATCACTTTTTACAAAGGGTGATATTATAGAAATAACATAGTTGTTGCAATTGAGGATCCACATGATGATATTATAGAGGTAGCAAATCCATTGCTTCTCTTGGCTTTACACTTCTTTGCACTTCTATGATTTTGTGCTTTTCTGTTGCTACTACCAAATGATTTTGAGAAATTTATTCAATTGAAGCGATTTTGGATTTCACAACAATTAAGTTGTTCACAAAGTTTTTGAGATTTATAAGTTTTTCTTTTCAATTCTTCAATTTGGTTGCCATTTTTTGTAACAATGGAGTCAAAATTCTAATGCATTCTAATGTATGCATATCTTTTATAGTATTTACCATTGCATATGTTTCATTCATCATTCAATAAATTTCTATTGTACATTTTAATATATGCTTACTTATTATACAAAGATTTTAATCATTTTTATTTGAAGATTTATTGAAATTTTTGTTTTGCATTCTATCTAATATATAAAAAAATTTATAAAATTCTAATGATGGATGTGTAGCATAGCAAGTGCCAACCGCTAGTCATACTACTAAAATCATAAGTCCCTCTGTAATATCACAAATGCTACCATTAATACTAGGGGCTCATGCTTGCTATGCTATGCATTCATTGTATCACATATTAGTAAAAATTTGATATATTTGAATAGAATGCATGATAATGATTTCAATAAGTCTTTAAAATAATTATTTTAAATATTTTATAAAAATATTTTCAATCATGCATACATGAAAATTTTATTTTAGTACAATGTGATATTACAGAAATAGAGTAGCACTTTGCAATCACTTTTGTAATATTACTTTTTACAAAGGATGATATTATAGAAATAACATAGTTGTTGCAATTAAGGTGATATTAAAGAGGATCCATAGGATGATATTATAGAGGTAGCAAATCCATTGCTTCTCTTGGCTTTACACTTCTTTGCACTTCTATGATTTTGTGCTTTCCTATTGCTACTACCAAATGATTTTGAGAAATTTATTCAATTGAAGCGATTTTGGATTTCACAACAATTAAGTTGTTCACAAAGTTTTTGAGATTTATAAGTTTTTCTTTTCAATTCTTCAATTTGATTGCCATTTTTTGTAACAATGGAGTCAAAATTCTAATGCATTCTAATGTATGCATATCTTTTATAGTATTTACCATTGCATATGTTTCATTCATCATTCAATAAATTTCTATTGTACATTTCAATATATGCTTACTTATTATACAAAGATTTTAATCATTTTTATTTGAAGATTTATTAAAAATTTTGTTCTGCATTCTATCTAATATATAAAAAAATTTATAAAATTCTAATGATGGATGCGTAGCATAGCAAGCACCAACTGCTAGTCTCTATCTAATAAAGCAGTCCCTAGCCACCATTCAACATCAACAATCATTGGATTAAAACATAGTTTGTAGACCATCTCCCACTCTAGATGCCTATAATCAATCACTCCAAGCCAAATGCATTGTGTCAACTCAGTTGGTTATCTACTACATTGGTTAAATGCTACATCGCATCTATTGTATTTTTTTTGGTATTAGGATGTTGCCGATCTTAAAAGGTCTAATGGATGACTTTACTATTAATTATAGAAACAAAAAATGCACCTATTAGTTCAAAATTGAAGTATTTTGGTGACTATCTTGGTCTTAGGGGGCCACAGTCTTCCAAAGTTAATTATTTTACAACATTGTGTTGACCCTCCCGTTCAATGTACGGGGAGTACCGGCATTTAGTTACGAGCTAGCCGGTTGATTTTGAGAATTTCCGAATGGATTTCAAAATCTTCAGAAAAAAACCAATCATTTAAGAGGAAAAACAGAGAATATTATCTATTTTATAAAGGTCTAGCCGAGAGAATGCTTCAAGCAACTGTTTGGTCTCAGAAAATATAGGATTTTAGCTGGTTAAGCTAAAAATCTCCCTGGACTGTATCCCGTTCGCCCATGGGATGGCATCTAAATTAAACTTGAAATGCCAAAGCCTATCACCTTGTGGTCAAACTTTAAGATCTTCCACTTTCATTTTTTATTTTTGCATTGAAAATGAATGGAATTTTTCATTTTCATTTTTATTTTTCAAAGATGAACTCACATATCTTCTATAAGTTGTAATTAAGAAAATCATATCTTTTTTATAAAGGTTTAAAATCAATGTGAATTTTGAAGAATATGTGAAAGAAATTCATATTAAATACTCCGAGTACAAAATATGCTTATAAAATTTGGGAATTTCAATAAGGGCATATATTAACATGGTGTGGAACCTCATGGTGTACATCAAGTTTTTGTGGCATTTTGTAATTAGAAATTCAATAGACTATTGTAATAGGCCCCTGAGTTCAAATAGATATAACATATTCAATTTCAGGAATTTTCAAAATTTCCAAATTGAAGTAGAATCTAGAAATAATAAGCTTCATTTCAGTAATTGGTCTCAAATTTTAAAAATATCATTTTAAAGGTTAAAATTCAGATTAAGAACAAGAAGATAGAAATAAAAAAATATACTAGAAAGGCATTTTTGCAATTTGTGGACTTAGCATCTTCTTCTCTAAAATGAATTTTAGTTATTTAGCCCCTTAAGTTTCTTTACTATATTTTTACCAAAAATGCTTTAATACTACCATACCTAGTACAAGTACCAAATTTTGGAAAAAAAAACATTTTTGGACACATAAACCCTATGATCTTGTAGTATGCTGATTTGAGAACATGTGGAAAAAATTTCAGAAATTTCCACCATGTGGATTGCAAGATGTGAGCTTCTAAATGAACAAAAATCCTTTGGGGGTCTTGCAAAAACTACATAGGTGCACTTCAACAAGTTCACATTTGCATGAAAAAATGTTTGAAATGGTGGTGCTTCTTTGGATTCATTCTTAAAGGCAAGTTGGCTACATGCTTGAAAATTTTTAGATCATTTGGAATTGTACAACATATTGGAATAAATAGTAAGTAGAAAGAAGTAGAGAATGATTCAAAATTCAAAATTGTTTAGAATTCAGTTATGGAATTGAGAAATGTCAATCATAATGTTTGCAATTTTGTAATAAACGATCTACATCCTATGATTTGGTTTTCTTTTCAAAAATATTGAAAATTGAGTAAAATAAAGGACTTCAAAGTTTATTTTAAAGTAGAGAATCTATAATTGCTTGCAAACTAAAACTCCTCATGACTTTTGACTCATTGATAAAAAAAAGAATGATTCAAAGCTTTGTATTTTATATATAAATCTAGAAAATCAATTTTAAATTTTTGTTTCTAAAAAATGTGATTTTTTGGTCTACCTAGACTACCCATTTACAAAAAAAAGTAGCATATTAGGCCAAATTTTTTGACTCATATTTCCAAATGTCATGAATTTTAGTGCATATGAAGGATATTTCTTGTCCACACCTACTAAAGTTTAGGCCAAGAACATGAAAATCTTTAGTCATACATACTTGTCCAAAATTGCTATATTGCCAAATTTAGCAAGCTAGTCCTTTAGGGGTTAAGGAGGGACTTGCAACTCCAAGTGGTGCATACATACTCAAAGAACTCTTAAAATCAATTTGGATGAAATCATCCATTTTCTACTAAAAACAAGCTTGGTTTGACCATTCATCAAATATTTTTTTGTCTTCTCAGACATTTTATGGTTAATTCCTACCTATTAAATTTTTTTGGCATATTTTACAATAAGAAAATGTCATTGAAGGGGCAAAAATTCCCAATTGACTTGTAGTTGTATATGGATTTATGAAGTATCAATGGAAGTATTATATAAAATTGTGATTTCTTTGGAAGTTGTTGTGCAATTTTCATAAAATGTTATACTCACCAATTGGCAAGAATAATACAAGTCTACATATATTGTCACTTCATGACAATGCAACCCATGAGAAGAAGGTCCAAATCCTTGTCAATTGCATAGACATGTCAATTGTAAAGTTAGTTGTACATTCACTTTTCTAATAAACATGAACGTGTGAAAATATAGTAAATTGTTTACTTGATATTGAATTTAGAAACAATACCCATTATTTATTTATTTAGTATTTTCAATGTTCATATAAAGATGAAATGATTATAGACAGTATTGTATCTACATAGTAAGTTTGGAGGGAAATAATTCTAAGAATAATACCTTAATTATTGGAATTAGAAATACATATGGCTAATAACAAATTTAGAATGATATTTTTTTATTTTTAGCATATATTGAATTGAAGCTCATTTTTTAGAAGTAATTAAATACTTGGTAGAGAAGTAATGATCCTCTCATTTACTTGCCTTGACTAACAATATACATGAGAACCTCTCTAAAGTAATAATCTCTCTAAGGTAATATTGATTATCCAGTCCCACCCTCATACACATACAAACATCATTAATGCAATGACCCTAATTAATGTAATAATCTTTCTAATGTAATATAGTCATCTAGTCTAAGCCATATTACTTTAAAGAGGTTCTACTATATAAAAAAGTATAGTAGAACACTCATATAAAAAGGAAAATTGATCAAGATTTATGAATGACCAAATTATTTATTTATTTTTTGTTATTTTGCCTAAAATCATCCTTATCTTATTTAATATTCATCAATGCAAATGTCAAAAATTAATTCAAATTAATTATATTATCTCTAGTAAATATCTATACATTAAATTAGTCAGTTTGTTTTATTTGTTTGTTTTCTTAGATTTGTTATGATGAAATCCCTGGAACTGTGCATCCCTTGATTGCATTTTTGGTATTGTGAGAAAGCCCTCTTTGAGGTGGGATGTATGGACTTTGTTTTGTGGCATTCACTTCCAACTCACAACTAAAAAATATATTGAAATTTGAAGTTTTTATTAAAAAATTACTTTTTACTTATATTTATTGTATTGTGGCAACAACATAGGGCAAACTAGTTTGTATTAAAATAGGTTGCGAATGCAACTCACATTTAAACAATAAGCCCATTTTAAAGTGCTGAATGAAAGTATGACAATTGTTTATAAAAAAGAATTGGGGTTCTTTCATAACAATCTTTATAGAGTCACATTCTCCACCTAGAGCATTCCTAGTTAGCTTTATGTGTAGGGCTGGTAGACCTCACCAATGATTGGTGGGATGGGAATCCAATTCTACTAAGGTAATAGGCTCTAAAAAAGCACAAGCTCTAAAACTGTCTACATCCTCAAATGTACACTATGTGTACATGTCCCTTTTTCATAGCCTTTAACAACATACAAATAGTGTACATTTTAAGAGGTTAGCAATTTTAGAGTCTTATGCCATTTCAACTTCAAAATTTCATAGCTAATTCTATAAAGCTCTAAAAATATGAAACAACTTGGGTTCTATACCAACTCTAATTGTTTTTCAAGGAAAATTTACTGAAATACATTTCAAGAAGTTTTGCCTCCCAAAATCCAATTTCAACTCTTAGTGGGCAATTTTTGGAGTTATTACCTTAGAGTATCAACCCTAAACCTTAATCCCTAAAGCCCCAAGGGTGTTTTATGTCAAAAACCACTTAGAACTACTACTTCTTCCGCGTTCACCTAAGAAAACCATAAAAATATATTTTTTCAAAATCCAACCATAGGATCTTGTACTTAACTTGTTTGAGAATATGTGCTAAGAATTTCATCAGATTCCATTGCATAGATTGCAAGGTATTTGCATCCAAAGTGAAGAAAATAAATTTTTTTTTGCAACTTGCTTGACTAGATTTTTTGACTTTGAATCTTTTTAACTAAAATTTTTTGCACTATTAATTTTGATTTTCTAAATTTTTATATTGAATAGGTGAGTTGAGAATCTAAAGGAAAAATTCAACAAAAAAACACTTAACTTTCACTCATTAAAAAATTGTTAAGTAGAAGTAGGTTAAAGATTGAAAGAAAAACTAAATCAGTAATAGCTTTAAGATGGAATTGACATTTGATAATTCCAATGGTGAGATTGGTCTAGAAAGCAAATCTAACCTTGTCTAAATTTTTTTCTGGAAAATTGTAAATATTGAATTCACAAATGAATCCTATAAGTTATTTTTTCAAGAAGATGCTTAGATTGTCTGAAAAACTAAGATTGTCTATAACTTTCTCATAACTAGTCCAAATGGAATGAATCAAAGCTTCAAATGTAGACAAAAATATAAGATTTTAGAAAAAATTAATTAATTAATTTTTTACTTTTTCTGATTTTTTTGTGCTGCCCATTGACTTTTGTTTTTGGCTTATTGTGCCATATCTTTTTCTCCCGGGCACTGATTGAAACAAAAAATTATATATTCACAAAGCTCTCGGCAAACTCCACAACTTCAAAAAAATTCAAGAACATTCACTACAAATTGAGACTATAGGAACCTACCCGGACCCAAATTGTCCCCTAAGGGAACAAATGGTCCTTTAGGGGTTAATGAGGCAAGGGCCTTCTTGCTTCTTTGAAAATGGGACTCTTGTAGTGAACAAAATTTTCTTATATGGCTCTTCACCCAACCCCAATCCTTAAATTAATTGATATGTCCTTTTCAGGTATCTAGCAAAGTATAATATCTTTCCAACATGGAGAAGACCATTGCTTGGTTATACAATGTTGCATGTGAGCTAACTCCTAGTTCACTACAATACCTTAGTTGAAATGTTCAAAATATAGTAGCAACATCCATAACCCTCACTGTACCTATAAGTGTTTCCTCTAAAATTTTAGAAAATCCTAAGAAGTGAATAGATGTAATTACAAGGATGTACTACATCTAAATATGAGACCCTAACGTTGGTATTGGGTGCATTTATAGTCGGCTCTTTAAAAATTCACAACTTGTATTCATAGTATCCAAATAATACATTTGAAAGTGTATGAAAATTATTTCTCTTATTAGTATGGTATAATAATTTGGTTACTCTCTATTAATAGACATCATATTCAAAGCCCTTAAATTCATGGTTATGGGTGCTACTACCTTAGTTCTCTTCAACACAAGTCTATGGTAGTGGTGATGGGTAATTATGGTCCCAAGTTTTCTACAATTGAGTCAGTTCATTTACAAACTACTCATATGAGCCATTCCAATTTTTATTGCATAGTATAAAAAAAATTGGAATTTTTTGTCTTGCATAGTTAACATCCAATTCTTACACAATACCAATCAAGCATACCCAAATTTTAATTTCAAAAAACCAAAATTATATTTTGGGTGAATTTTTTTATTTAACCTTTAAAATTTTTTACTATGTTTTCCCTAAAACCACTCCAAAATTGCCATTTATAGTACAAGTACCAAATTTTTGAAATATATCATTTTTAACACATGCAACCATAAGATTTTTTGTAGTATTTTAGTTTGAGAAGATGTGAAAAAAAATTCAAAAATGTTCACTGTGTAGATTGCAAGATATTAGCATTTGAAGTGAAGAAAAATCTATTTTTAGGCCTAGCAAAAATCTAAACAGCCGCACTTCACAAAGTCAAATCATTATAAAAAAAATATCCAAAATGGTTGTAATTCTTTGGATTAAGAGTAGGCTTTCATGTGGAGTCGGAGGCCGGTGGAGCCTACCAATCATCAATGAAATGGACGTCCCCGTTTTTAGAAATGCCCATATGATTGATGATTGGCAGGCTCCACCAACCCTTGACTCCACATCGATGCCCACCCTAACCCCTAAAGGACCATGACTATGTTTTCACCAAAAATGCTCCAAAACTGTCATTTCTAGTACAAGTGCCAAATTTTAGAAAAAAAATATTTTTGGATACATATAATTGTAGGATCTTGTAGTACACTAGTTTGAGAAGATGTGGAAAAAAAATTCAAAAATGTTCACTGTGTAGATTGCAAGATATTAGCATTTGAAATGATGAAACCCCCTTTTTGGCCTTGTAAAAAAATGTGCAATAGCACTTCACAAGATCACATTTGTATGAGAAATGCCCCAAATGGTGGTTACTCTTTGGATTTATTCTTCAAGGCAAGTTGGCAACATGCTTGAAAAATTTTAGATCATTTGAAATTGTACAACTTACAGGAAAATAATAGTAAGTAGAAAGAAATAGAAAATGATTCAAAACACAAAATTGTTAAGAATTTTGTTTTAGAATTGAAAAATGCCAATTCCAATGGTTAAAATGTTGTGATAAACAATCTACATCTTTTGATTTTATTTTTTTCAAAAAATATTGAAAATAGAGTAAAATAAAGGATTCCAAAGTTTAGAGTAGAGAATCCATAATTGCCCGCAAACTAAAACTTCACATAACTTTTGACTCATTGATCAAAATGGAATGATTTAAAGTTTTTGTGTATAAATAACTCTAGAAAACCAATTTCAAAATTTTATTTCTCTTAAAAGTGATTTTTAAAGAAGTTTTTTTGTCGTTTGGGCTGCCCACCGAGCAATAAAAACTACATATCATACAATAAATTTTTAACCATGTAATCAAAGTTATGAAAATTGTTGGGCCTTGAAGCTACTCCTTAGGCACATGTGTGAAAATTTCAAAGAAAAAAATAAAAGTTTTGTTTGTAGTAAGTTGCCCCAAATCGCTATGTTGCCAAAAAATGCCGTTTGGTCTTGCAAGGGTTTAAATTTGTGATTTTACATTATGGTTGATTAAAAAATATTGGTGATGAATTTTAAAAATTTGATTGCATAGATATGTAGGAAACATCTATATGCACATTTGTCCTTTTAGGAAGCATCTCCAAAAAATCTTCAAAAATTCCATCTATAGAATTTTCAATATTGAGGTGATCATATCCAAATTTTGTAAAGTAGATATCTTTTTATTTAAATTAGTTTTTTTTACTTGCACCTCACATGGTAACTAATTTCATACATTTGAAAATAATGGTACAATTACTTTGCCAAAATCAAGTTAAAATATAGAGATATCCATTTCTTCAAAGATTAGTCATACAACACTTTTCATTGACTTCCTCATTGATCATCTTTTTACTAGTTAAGGGGATGTTTTTTAATACAAAAGATGTGCATATAGATGCTTCCTACATATCTATGTAATTAAATTAAAAAAATTCATCACCCATTTCTTTCAATCAAATATTTTGTAAAACCATCAAAAATTGACTTTAAAAATTCACCAAAAATTAAAATTTTCTTTTCTGAAGCTGAAATTTGGTATGCTTCATTGGGATTGCATAAAGATGCAATGATAATTATGCTAAACAGAATATACCAATTATACTACACATTGTGCACAAAAATTTGAATGCCTCAAATCAGTAGTTTGAAAAATGATCAATTTTGACGTTTACTGATTGGGAATTGTTTTGTAGTGGAGCCATCCATAGCTGACCAAATAAGCAACTATAGACATGATGTAGAGTAAGGTAGAACTACCCATTACCATACAGATTTGCTATCTAGGTACTTTGATGAAGCTATTTATGAGCTCTCATATTTTTCAGAGATGGAATTGTTTGAGAGAAGTCAATTGCAAAAAAATGAAGACATTATGACAAAAATTGGATTTTTTGTGATTTTTCAAAGCTGAAATGTAAAACTGTGAGTAGACCCTTTTGTTGAAGCATGATCAGACCATTGTTGAAGTGCGGGTTGATGTGTCCGCTTCCCAAGTGCAATTGCCATCATGATAATAAATTAGTAAGATTGTGGTAATAGATGGGGTTGGTGATAGAAATGGGAGGAACCTGTAGGTGGCGGAATTGGGTAAATGGTGGTATTGGGTAGTTCTACCTTACATGAAGGTGAAGGAAATATTTTCACAAGTGGAAAGATAGAAATGAGGAAGATTGCCAAAAGTTTTGTAATTTTATCAGTCAAAGTGAATTTATTATGAATTTTGGAAGGCAAAAGTTGCATCAAACCCATGTTTAATGTGTAGACTATTCTAAAACTGCTCATTTGAGAGACTACATCTTGTTCACTTTGGCACTCCAAACCAAAGCAGATGTGCCAAGAGCAAAATGGAGGAATTGATGGTAGGAAATCAATAACTCATGTTTAGAAATTAGTCCCAACCTATGTTGCATTTTTGCCACCCTACTAAATGTAGATGGGGTGTTGGTTGGTGATGGGTGGTTCTACCCTATTGCTTCGTAAGGTGTCAATTCCATGGTTAGAAATAGTGTCACCTGTATCACCAATAGCAGAAAGACAAAATCTCAAGCTGAAAAATTGATAGTAAATCTGTCATGAGGCCCCAAAAAATCTGAAAATTTCTTGCAACCGTGCAAACTCTATTTGTGCACATCAACCTCTCCCCTTCAATCAAACCCCCTCTACAAATGCCTAAAATTGCTTAACCCATAAATGACACTCCAACCATTTTCTAATTGATGAATGACATAGAACCTCTCCATCTAGGATAAAAGTGCAACTATTCATCTTCCAAATTTTGTATGAAAGGGGAAGCTCTTCTACAATAGTTTGTCTTCCAATCAGTGCTTTTGCATTTTTTTTAAAGCCAACCATTCACATGCTACCCAAACAAATGATTTCCATGGTGACGAGCTTGTCCTTCAAGAATTAAGGGTCAATTAATTGATAAAATCTCTCTCTATATATATGTATTTATTTTAGGAATAGGAAATAGTAGTATGGCAGATCCCCATCTCGGGAGGGGATTAGTTTGGGTTGAAGAAAGAAAAAAATTCCAAAAAGAATTCTCATAGAGCAATGGAAGGGAGGTTAATCCATAAACAACATGGAAGACATTTTATAACCGATGAATAACACAAAACCACTATGTCCATGCAAGGTATAAGGCCTTAAAGCGCCCCTCTTCTTGAGAATGTCCAGTAGGTAGCTGTAGAATGGATGCTAAGTGATCCTTGAATGGACCTCTCTAGTCTGCTAACCCCTAAAGTCCCATGGCCATTTTTCTACCAAAACCACTCAAAACTACCACTTCTACTATAATCACCTACAAAATCAATCTTTAAAATTATTTTTTAGAATCTAACCATAGGATCTTATTCTACACTTGTCTTAGATCATGTGCTGAATTTTTTTGATGATTTTTGACCGTATAGATTGAAAGATATTAGAATTCAAAGTGAAAGAAAAAAAATTCTTTCAAGAAGTTGCTATGATTGCCCGCAAAACAAGAAGCTCCATAACTTTTACATCTCTAATCCAAATGGAATGAATCAAAGCTTCCCATTTACAAAAAAAATATAATCTACAAGAAAAAAATATTAAAAATTTTATTTCAATTTTTTGAGGATTTTTTTTGGCTGCCTGGTCTCCCTCATTTTGAGGTTATTGTGGCATAACTTTTGCTCCCGGGCACTGATTGAAATAATAATTATATTCCCCAAAAGCTCTAAAGTTTTTCTATCTTATGAGAAAGTTTCAAAAAAATTCAGTAAAAAATGAGATCATAGGAGCCTGCCCGAAATCCATTATGTCCCCCGTAGGGACAATGGAACTTTAGGGGTTAATGAATTCAAGGACAGATTTTGAGACACCTATAGTCACAAATAGGTGCCTATGACCTGAATCTTTGAAAATTCACAAGTAATTCAAAAATGCTTAGAAAAATACGAAACTAAGGTAAGACATCCCATTGCGGTCAAATGACCCATTGTGGTCGCCTAAGAAATGACCCATTGTGGTTTTTTTCCAGGATGTGGGATGTGGGCAACAATGCATGTCTTACATGACAGCAATGGAGTGAACACTGACCTCATTAGGAACTCCTAAGTTTTCAGTGTGAAGTCCATTGTAAAAATTGACTTTTTTTGCCTTTTGTAATAGAAAATATTTTGACTGCATTAGGCAGTGAGATGAGCATTACAAATTTAGATTTTAGTGGTCTTAAGGTAGTCTACAGACTCTTTTGGGCTCAATGCTTCAGAAATTTCTAGCAAATTCATACTTTGTCAAAAAAAAAATTAATTTCAATTGCACTTGCTATTTCTCACACTTGTACTAATGTAAGAAGAAAATTGAAAAATTTCAGCAACAAGATCATGCCAAACTCCTCATTCTGACCACAATGGGCTGGTTTACCTTACTTGTATTGTGTTCCCATCTGTTTCTCTTTCTCTGAAAAATGAGCTAAAAATCATTTTGTCCATGAAAACCTGTGAAAAAAGCAAATCAGACCTTACAAGGTTGCTTGAAAGCCATACTACTATTCATCCTCCCTTAAACCTGACTGTACAGTCGACACAGTCGACTGTCCTGGAGCAGTTCCGATTCATTACAGTAGAGTTTTAAAATCAACGTTGTTTTCTTTTTGTTTTGTTTTCTTTTTCTTTTTCTTTTTGTTCCCATTATTTCCATCCCTTAGTCAGCATGGCTCAACACTGACTGAGTGAGCATCAGATCCATGGGACCATGAAAAAGTTGCATGCTTGAATCTGAGTCCCGCTTTTTCAAAGTGTTTCTGTGGGTCTGTTTCATTCGTGTACAAGGGCCCAATCGCGGAACAACACCCCTTGGGCCGTAGACTACACTACAGTAGTGATGGGTAACGGCCTTCCTTGGACGGAAAAAATTCCGTCCAACCGTGATGTGCCACACCTCGAGGACCCTCGGAGCCATTAATGAGTCAGCTCCGCATCACATTTACAAAGATCTGATGAGGGTGCATGTTATAAGGTTGTGTGTGCTGTAAAACAGACCCTCTCCTTTCAAAATGGACCGTAGCTTTAGGGGGGGGAGTGGAGTGGAGGGGATCCTTGCCGAATGGACCACTCACTTCATCAATTGAATACATCTACTAGGGATTTTTTTTTTCAATTTTTTTTTTTTTTTTTTTGCCGAGAGCCAATCGTAGTCTTCGAATTCTTGCACATGATCTCTTCACAAGTTGCAAGTGGACGGATTTGGGGAGACCTACGGTCATGAATAGGTGCCTATGTCCTTGATCTTTGAAAACTTTAGAAGTAATTTGAAGATGCTTGGAGAAATACGAAACCACTTGTATGTGTTAGGTTCCATGTCTCTCTTTTTTGTTTTGTTTTCGTATGGAAAATGATATAAAAACATTTCAAGTCACATGTGACCGTAAGATCTTGTGTTACGTTGGTTTGAGAAGATGTGGAAAAAGTTTCAGAAATTTCCACCGTGTAGATTGGCATGATAATAGTGTTTGAAGTGACAGAAATCCTTTTAGAAGGGGAGGTGATGACCCATTTTTGACCACTTCACCCCTGAAGGTTTTTTATTATGCTTTCACTAAAAATGCTCTAAAACTCTGAGTACAAGTATCAAATTTTAGAAAAAAGAGAAACATTTTTGGATATAGGTGACCATAGGATCTTGTACTGTGTTGGTTTGAGAAGATGTGGAAAGTTTCAAAAAAATTCACCATGTGGATTGCAAGTTGTTAGCATTTGAAGTGACAAAATTCTTTTTTAAGGCCTTACAAAAATAATGGGTGGTTACATTTCACAAGGTCACATTTTGTATGAAAAAATGTCCAAAATGGTGGTTCTTCTTTGGATTCATTCTTGGCTATATGCTGGAAAAAATTTTGATCATTTGGAATTATACAACATATAGGGAAAAAGTAGTAAGTGAAAAAAGTAGAGAATGATTCAAAATACTAAATTGTTGAGAATTTAGTTATGGACTTGAAAAATGCCAATCCCAACAGTTGTAATGTTGTTATAAATAATCTACACCCAATGTTTTGTTTTGTTTCAAAAATATTGAAAATTGAGTTGAATAAAGGACTTTGAAGTTTATTTTAGAGTAGAGACTCTATAACTAACTGCAAACTAAAAATCCTCACAACTTTCATCTCATTAATTGAAATGGAATGATTCAAAGCTTTCCAAGTATATATAAATCTAGAGAACCGATTTCAAAATTTTATTTCTTAAAAATGTGATTTTTAATGAATTTTTTGAGCTACCCAAAGATCAATGAAAATTATATATCATACAATAACTTTTTAACCATGTAATCAAAATTTATGAAAATTGGTGGGCCTTAAAGCTACTCCTTGGACACATATGAGAAAATTTGAAAGAAAAAAATTCCATTCATAGTGAGCTACCCAAAATCGCTATGTCATCAAAAAATGGTGTTTGGTCCTTTAGTGGTTAAGCAATTATAAGTATTTGTAGGGTGGTTTACTTTAGTAGGATAATTTTCTTGTGTGCAGAGATAGAGTTCAGAAGGTTTTTATAATTGCCTGGGTTTTTAATTCTCAAAATATAATTACTATGGATTCTTTAGCTAAAAATTTTATTTGATCTATACTGGTCACTCATATAAACCTTCCTATTTTCGACCAAGGGCTAGTTGCAAAATCCACCAAGGATTAATTGTAATATTGAAAGTCTTGTCACCCATCACAATGTGCTACAACTTTGCCGAGACGTGTGCCATAATTAATCACTATTTATCTCTTCCTATACTCAAAGAGAGTAGTCTACATTGTCAAAATTGTGCCTGTGTGTGTGATTAGGAATGGGTTGCCTCCCTTAGTAGTGGGCTCTTATTACAGTCCTAGCTTCAAACAATCACTACATAAATCTCTCAAGTAGATAGTAAACATTTTTGAAATGGGGTGCCTATAATTGCCAGACATTAGTTCATACTTTGCCAATAGATGGAATAAGAGTTAGGGTGTGCCTTTGTCAAAGCCAAGGTGTGTCCTTTTAATTTTTTTAAATGAAAAATTGGGTTTCCAATTGCCTTTTTACAAATGCTAAATAATCTAGAGACCATTTAAATTTAGTCATGGTTGCACTTTGATCAAAGTTAATTGTAACTTTCAATATAACCATTTTTGGTATTATATTTGAGCCAAGAAAATGAAGCTTGACAAGATTTCTTTTTCCTTCACCTATCTTTTTTGAAAAAATCCAAAAATCTAAAGTATAATTACAATTGTAAGGATTTTAGCTCCATATGTTAGAATCTAAATAATATAGTATTGTGTATTTTTCATTCATTATTTCTTCTTTTGAAATGTTTTAAAAAAATTTAAATTACAAGATTGAGTTTTTCATTTTAACCTTCATTTATGGTAAAAATTCCAGATTTATCTTTTATTTATAAAAAATATACTAGAAAAAAAGATAAAATATTTATATATCAATTATACAAAAGGATGTTTGGACATTGTGGTACACAAGTTTTTTTTTGCCACAATGCACTAAAACCAAAATTTTGATAAACTTGAAAAATGTTCAATGTGCATTTGTCGTGAACATTTTTCAAGTACATCATGCACTCTTAATTTAGAGAGAACTATTGAGATATCTTTCATTTTTTTAAATGCAAGTTTTTACAATTGAAAGAGTTATATTTTTAAAGTTCATAATATTTTAGGATTTAAAAATAAAATTCAATTTAAAATCTTAGATTTGATTAAGGGTTTGATAAAAATATTTTTTATTATTTTGTTTTCACAATTTTTATTTTATACAAATTGTGACAATGGATTTGTCTTCAATTTCTTGTTGAAGGTCATGAATTATCCGCATCCAAAGGCGATAATATGCCAGTGTAGTTTTTCTTGTAAATATCAAAATTTCAATGCAAACTAGTGCTTGATGGGAGTTTATGTATAATAAGATGAAATTACCCAAAAGAATAAAACTAATTTGATAGTAGAATTTGGCTTGAAAGTCTTTGCAAATGATGTTTTGGGTACAAAAAATAATAATTCATTGAAAAAAAATTTACACTAATCTCCATTCCTACTTGTACCTCTTGAAAAAAGCTCAAATTAATTTGACTAAGTTTTCAATTTTTACTTCTTTTTAAGAAAAATTCCTACAAAAATACTAGTAATGATAATATTTTACAAAACAAATTGATAAAAAATTTATAATTTCACATTAAAAAATACTAAATTTGATATTTGAACACATTTTAATAGATTAAATGAGCTTACACTTGGTGTCTTGTCCTTTAGGGGGTGAACTTTGGAGGACTAAACATTCAAATTTCAAACAAACAGATGAATTTAAACCTATTTAAAATTTTGAGAATCTTCATTTTTTTCATCCACGTAAATATTTGTAGGTTCTAGTATTAGTTCTCTAATATTGGTATTGTACAAATTTTGACAACTTTATTTTGCAACTCTTCTATAATTCAAAAGGTGTAAGTATACTTGACTTAAGAAATTAACTTTTTAATTCAAAAAATGACCCTTCAAACATAGAAATTTGATAAATAAGTAAAGTAAGATTCTTAAAAAATCACCAGAAATTGACATTTCAAATTTTAAAATCTTATAAACATCACAAATATTCAATCTAAAATAAATTTGAGAAAGAATTCTCAATTTTGGGGTTTATATACTAATGAAAAAAATTGGTTAGTGTTGCAATTGGTTTAACTATGTGGATATGATCTTTGAATTATATTTCACAAGTTTTCTTTGAGAGTCAATATTAAATTGCTATTCTAAATTTCAAAATGATTTTTTATCCTTTTAAAAATAATCTAAACAAGGAAAAAATTTAGATAATTTTTTTGGCACATTTAATCTATATTTAGGTTTTATAAAATATTGGATTTAAATGGAATATTTTATAAAAATACCATTTTCAAGGGCTATGTTTAAAAAACATCATCTTTTATTTATTTTTCTATTTACCTCTAATTTAATAGACAACAATCAACTTCTTGGCAAAAACTATCTTGAAACAATTTAGAACAAGAATTCTAAAATCTTAGTATATGTATATGTATAAATAAAAAAAGCTCTTTGCCAATGGAAGTGCTCAATGTTTTAAATTTTACTTCTCTTGGTCTCAAGAGTAACATAGCGGCATAGCCTAAGGTTCCTCTATAATACAACCTTTATTATTTTTGTTTGAATCTAAGGTAAGTGAACCTATAATTATCAATATTAGCAACTGAGAATATCTAATACATAAAATATATATTATTTTTATTGGATCTTATTGGCAAGTCAAATAAATTCTAATTCACTTTAGCATGCATTATTTGAATTTGCCCAATGTCCTCCTAATTAGAAAGGGTTAAATTACTATGTATGGTTTGTGAAATTTAATTTGGATAGAAAATGGATGAAATTTCAAAATTTTAATGCTAAAATTTCAAAATTTTGAATTTATATTTTGAATTAAGATCCTTAATTTAGTATGAAAAGATCAAGAAATAAAATTCTAGAATAAGAGACAAATCTCACATTTATTAATCTCCATTCTCTATAATTCAAGATGCCCCCTTAAAAACCATTTGTTGAACCAACATATAATTCCAATGATAGTAAAAAGATAAAATGTAAATAAAGCTTTCAAAAGTATTCATGAGAAAATTGTAATTTTTTTTCTATGATCCAAAGAGGGAAATACAATAGAACTCCTCTAACTTAGTTGGTCATGATGGACCTAATAGAATTAGTTTAGAGAAGTTCAATGCATTAGAGAGGGTTTGCACTACATAGGAAGTTGCCCTTGTGGTACATGTGCCACATTTTCAAGTCATAAAGTTTGTTCACAAGCATATTTTTCCTTTTTTTTTGACAAAGTGAGGTCTACCACTTATTGCTTGACCCACTTTCATTAAGTACCTTCTTCATATATATTTGTCAAGACCCTTGTCACAATCTTGGATGGACAAATGCATTGAGAGATGAAAGAATGGATGATTGTGTCATGACCTTTTGGATGAATGCATTGATGGATGATCATGAACTAATTCATGATGAAATGTGCACTAGTGGATAAGCAAAGATTGCCAGGAGATAGATGTTTTCAAATGGCGGATTTATGCATTGGAGTTAGACAACTCCAATTGGATGACAAAGGCATTGAAATGCATGGAGATAGATATCTGCATATGATGGATGGATGCAATGGAGTTAGACAACTCCACTTGGATGACTAGTGCACTGGATAAACACAATTGTGTTTGAACTTGGAATTAGATAACTCCAATTAGAAGAGGAAGATTTAGAAAAGAGATGATTGGATAAGATATGATTTGATAGGATATAATTGGAGAAGGTAACTAGGACTTTTATCTTAGTGGATGATTCTAGACACAACCAAAGATAGAAGATAAAGATAGAAAAGTAGTCCTAGTCTATCTTAAAGACTGATAGTCTTTATTGATAGTCTCCATTATAAGAAAAAGCTTGGGGATGAGAAGATGGCTCTCTTTTGGAGATTGTCTCTCTCTATGGTCGGGTGGTTTGAGCTTTTGTTGTTGTTAATAAATCTATTTGTGTTTTTATTGCTTTCCATTATTTGAAGTTGCGGATTGTGGAAGGTCTGTAACAATATTGAAAATAGATATGTCTTGCTCATTATTTGAATTTTAATTAAAATAATGATTTTTAATTTTTTAATTTGAGACCATATACTGAAATGATAGGAAATTTCATTAAAATGGCGATTATTTTGTAACTTTGGCATTCTCACAGTTCAAACCGGGCGGTCTGAACTCTACTAGTGTCCTAGATTTTTGAAATCTATACTGTTATTAGATATCTAAAATCTAGGAAATATGTAGATTTTTAAAATCGATTGGTCTGAAATCTACATCTTTTCTAAATTTAATACATCTAATAGTGGTATAGAGTTCACAAATCTAGGACACTAATAGATTTCAGACCGCCTAGTTTGAACTGTGGGAATGGCACACTGTGAAAATGGCTCATGGAATATTACCATTTGAATGAAATTCCCCATAATGAGGGTAATCAAATCTTTTTTTACTTCCATTTGAAAATTTGTAAAACTCAAAAATACATTTTTATGTACATTTTGGGCCTCTAATTATAGAGTATCAATTTTTTAATCTTAGAATGATATAGAAAAATGATTTGCACCATGATGTTCAACCCAATGATATATACCAATGGAGAAAATCAAGATTTTTTTATCGTTCTTTGTATTCGAGGTGAATTTTATTTGTATTTTAAATTAAATAATTTCAAAATAATTTCAATTTTTACAAAAAAATCTAAAATTACACCCATATATTTTACAAAATGTATATTTCCAAATTACAAACCACTATACATAATCCCATCTCAATGTTTTTTCTTCTAAATTTTTTTTGTCAAATCCCACAAAAATGACCTCTATTGTGATGTCCCTCTAAATATTCATGAATGAAGTGAGGACAGTAAAAAGATTATTGTCCTCTACAAAAATGTTGCACCATTTGTATACAAAAACTAGCAAACAAATACGTTGCCATCAATTCACTCCAAACCGATTCACAATATAAATCACACCTTCAAAATTACTGTAAAATGCCGAAATAAGAAATAAATAAAAACAAAATTCAATACATCATTAACAATAACAAAATTAAAACGTCCTTAACTTTTAAATGTTGAGGCAAATGTTTGGTGTCCAATGGATGCCATAGAATCTCTTAGCATAGGACAAAAGTGCAACTATTCATCGTCAATTTTTTTTGTGAAAAGAGATCTTTTACAATACTTTGACTTCTAGCAACTACTTTTGGATTTTTTAAGACCAATGATTCTTGTGGTATCAAAATGAATGATTACCATGGTCACCAATTTATCATTTAAGGGTTAAGTTAGGGACTAAGGGAGAATTGACCCTGTCATTTCGACAACTAAAGGTAATTGTAAGAAATTAATCCCCTATTTTTTGCCACATTTTTTTAAAGTGTTTCATCACCTCTTCTCTCTTATTTGTGGCCTCTAATTGCATATACAAATTCACAATTTCCAAATTTTATCATGTATTGCAAATAAAAAATTCCAATGTTTTTCCCAAGGGATGAATTGTAAAGTAATGAGGGGGTCAATTCACCCTCATCTAAATTATGAGGCTTAAGGTGTGTTTACACTTGGTGTTAGAGATGATGTTTGCAATGTGAATCTAGTTTGGAAGTAGGTCTAAATTCATTCTTAAGATCCTCAATAACAACACTCTTAAACATCAAGTGAGATCTATATCTTAAGTTTGGCTTTTTGTTTTGTTTGTTACGTTGAGATCTTCCAAATTGTACGTCCCTTGGTTGTATGCTTGATACCGTCGGAAAGCTCTCGACGAGGAGGGATGCACGGGCTTTGTTTTGTGGTGTGAAAATGATTGATTTTTGAGGTTTTAGAAATCAAAAAATTAAAAAATTACTTTTACTTTTATTTTGATTGTGGCAATGGCACAGGGCACACTAGTACTTTTAGTAAAAATGCTAAGTAAAGTTGTATCTCTCCCTTCAGTAGAAAGCAAGGACTTTACTTTGAAGTTTGAAAAAGTGGTCATAGGCCCCAGTTTCCAGGCTTACGACCTCATCCGTCCAGCCCAGCAGTGACACGTGCAATAATTGGCACAGGCAATCCAGACACAACTGAACCAAGACACTAAAGACAGTAAAGACACACCAGTTAGTAAGTTACTCTTATTAAATCACGGCAACGGAGCAGCCCGGACGTGGACGTACGCCGGAACGATAAAGTCTTCGGTCTGCAAATCGTCGCAGTTTCGTCCGCGTGGCGAAGTCATCAACAGTACCGAACGATCGTCGTCATCGTCATGGCGGACGACGGCGGGTATGCACCACTTGTCGCTAGATCCGGTGACCTGGAGGGCCTATCCAAACTGACAAACAATGACGCAGGCGGGTCCGGGCGTACTAATCCGCCTGCGACCCGACCCGACCCGCCCTCCTCTCCCCACCCGACCCGTCCCGACCCGACCCGACCCGACCCGCGATTCAGTCCCTTCTCGCAGTCATCACTCTCCACTCGCCTACATCTCCCTGGCCTACAAAAGGAGCCTCCCGGCATTGGCTATACCTTCTAATCTTCGCTCTTCACACTCCACCGTTTGCCTCTTACCGAGCAGTGGCGTTTGGTTTCTTGGTCTCTGTATTTTCTGTTTCGTGTATTTTGTCTTCGAAATTGAGCTTTGGAGGCTCGGTTTTGGTGGCGTTTGGTGGAGGTTACTTTTCTTGTGAGATACTCGGAGTAGTTCAGTTATTGAGGTAGACTTTCTGAACGTGTTCCGCGTGTTCTTAGTTTTTGGCTGCACGACTGGTGGCTTGGATCTGTATTGTAGTTATTAAGGGGAGCTTATCCTCGAGAATTTTGGTTGCAGTTGCGTTTAGGATGCGTGTTCTTGGAGTTAGTTACTTCATTTGGCGTTGGGGTGCTGCTGCAGTAATGCACATTGTGGATCGGTCTTTGGATCGTTTTTGCTTTTGTATCGTCTATGTGTTTCAAGTTTAGGAAACGTGTGATGGAATAGCGATTGAGTTTCAGGAGTCTCTTTTAATGATATTCTTGTAGTTTTATAGTTTTGAGGCGACTTCGTGTTTAGTGCGTTTGCGTTTGTGGTATATCGTTGTTTTTATTGCTAATCTGTTTTCTTCGATGTACAGCAGGTGTGTGCGAATTATCTGTGGGTGTAAAGCTGTGTGCGAATATCTGTGGGTGTAAAGCTGTGTGACGTTCTGTAAACTGTTGTTTTGGGGGAAGCTTGACCGTCGAGCGGAAACAGAGTTGTTGGTGTTGCGTTGTGGATCTCGTCTTCGAGATCGTTTTAAGACCTTTCAAGTGAAAGAAGTAAAGTTTCAAGATGCTTGCTGTGGTTCACAAGTCGGTGGCCAAAGCCCCGGCGGAACTGATTGCTCCTGAGGGTGCGAGCCCTGATTGCCGATGCCAGGGCAGCGAGATTTTGACTGCGTACAAGAAGTCCTATCCAGAGTCGATGGCCATGCATTTTGACGGAGACAGTTTCATGGCCTTCACTCATTCGCAACAGGCCCTGTTACGACCGAGGTTCGTTGGAAGTTTTCTTGTTTCCGTCCTATCTCTGTTTTCTTGCTTTGGTATCTGAGATGACCTTAGCATATGCCGTCATGATTCTTTGAGGATTAGAGTGTTACTTTGGTTTCCTCGCAATTTGCACAGATTGAACTCACAAGTTTCTATCTTTATCCCTGGAAATTGCATTTTAGATAGCCCTATTTAGGAAGCACGTGCTAACCTTTGATGTTTGATACATATTAAAAATGAAGGTTGGTTTCTGATGTAAAATTTTCGTATCGCAGAACTTTTTCATCTGTGGATGATGTGTACTGTATGTTCGTGGGGATGTTGGACAACCTACCGTATCTGAGGCAAACGTATGGACTGTCGAAGATGATCAATGAGGTCGTGCTTATCACAGAAATGTACCGGGTTCTGCGTGATCGTGGTCCCTACTCCGCAGATCAAGTCATTCAAGACTTGTCCGGTTCATATGCGTTTGTGCTTTACGACAATAAAATGAAGACACTTCTCGTCGCGTGTGTGAGTAGCTTGTTTCTCGGACTGTTTAATTTTGTCTTTTTCTATCTCGCATTGAAACAGTCATTTGTGTATTGGTTCGATGATGACCACACGTGATTTGCGGAATGATAATTAGCGGTACAAGAACTTCTTTCGACTCGTTCGATCTAGTGGGAATATTTGACTGAAATATATATCTGCAGGATCCACATGGCAAGGTGCCTTTCTTCTGGGGAATTGCTGCGGATGGAACGACGGCATTTTCTGATGATGCGAAACTTCTGAAGCAAGGGTGTGGGAAGTCGTTTGCTCCCTTTCCCCAAGGTATTTTTCAATCAATTGTCACGAATTTTACTAATTTTACTAATGTACCAATGCCACATTACCTTTGAGAGCAAGGTTGGTGGGAAGTATTTCGTAGGTTATGTTCTCAATCTGTCTTGGTGATGGACGTGCAGGTTGTTACTTCTCAAGCGCAGGAGGGTTGTGTAGCTACGCGCATCCATCAACTCCTCTGAAACCAGTGCCTAGAATTGACAGTCAAGGTCAAATGTGCGGCTCGATGTTTAAGGTGATTGTCCATGACTTGCATTTTCGTTTCATCTGTCTAATACATCAATGTACGTGTCTATATCGTCTGTCAATGTACGGATTTTGTATAGAATGACTAGTGCTCCTTGATGGTTGCACCTTTTCTAATGTCTCTTCATTCATTCACCACCTGGTTTTCTGAACAGGTCGACTCGCAGCAACTCTTGAAGCAGCAAACGACACATGGCAATTTAGGGTACCATAATTTTCCTGTTCCGCCACACCACTAGGTGTACAGGGATGCAGCAACCTCCTCATTTCGTGTCCCATGCTCAGCCTGTAAATTTACGGAGATGTATGTGATAATTGTGGTAGTTGGAGGGGGGTACTATCTATTAGCTATGCAGAGTGGCGGTGTCTTGTGAGCCCGGTACAGTTGTTAGCATGCAAATAGAATCAGTCTAATTATTGGGCTGTATCTATTAAACGACAGTACTGTCTGTAGACAATATGTAACAGATTTTATGGGCATTGTCTAGAACATTTTGTACTAGGTTTGGGGAAATTGTAAATTACTTTGTAGTATTGAATACTCACAACTTCCCGAGGCCGAAGTGTACATTTTGCTGACAGCATTATGTATACCGTTAGTTTCAGCTTTTTCCATGATACGCTTATCTGGAGTATTAGGGTATGTACAACCATTGAAAATATATTATAGAGGTTTGTTTTGCATTTGAAGATAATGCCAAAATTATCCTGGTATATTTCTCTATTTCTACGACTTTTTACCCTCATGTTGATTCCCAAAACATCACTGCTAAGAACGAGTTCTTTGTTTCGTCTCTTATTACAGTCAACTTACGGACATTGAAATACTCTTTCTTCCTGCAACTTCATATGGTATGAGGTACCACCCGCACTGCAATCACTCCGTACTTATCTGCAGTTAAACACTCACCTATCCAGTAGACGACTTTAGATAAGCTGTCGGTCGAAGGGATGACGACCATGTCAGTGGCATTGACATTTGTAGCCGCATATTCTAAGAACAGTTCCTGGATATTCTCAAATTGTAATAACTTAAACTTATTGGTTTTCTAGGGAACCACATGCCTGTAGCACCAGGCCATAGCACCAGTTCCCCCTCTTATCCAACTCGAAATGGAAAGATGTATTCACTCAATGCGGCAGATGGAAGTATGCAACAAGCTTGTTATGCACCGACTAGGAGACATGATCAGGTTCAAATGATTGAAATATAAACAATATAGTGTAGCTTGTACAGTCGGTACAATGTCATATAACCCCATCAATTGAATTACCAGTACTGTAGTGTAGTTACGAGACGCTGGATGGGAGGATTTCTCTACGTTGAGGTCAAATTCGACAACAATTCTGTCATTTCGGGAAAAAAATGTGACACGTGCCATCTTGTGAATGGTCTGAGGTGACGTGGACCCGTGAGGATCTGACGTGGAAATTCAATTTCGTACCTTCGCGAACGGTAGTGACCAAGAAAGAGATGACCCAGATACCACTAGTAGGGCTCTTCCAACTAGAATCTTAAGGTAGGCATATCCAAAACCGATAGGGAATCTACAGCCAACAACAGACAACTGGCATGCAATTAAGGGCCTTCAACACGAGAGAAGGGAAATTAAGTATTGAACTCCCTAAATTAATCTGGCATCAAGCGTGCCAGTTGATGAAAGGACTGGCACAAATTTACCCTCACCAACTGAAAATGTAAACTTCTGCAGCTTCACTCAGCATACTACACATACTATGCACCGACGTAGTAACAAATCGGAATTTGGAAACGAAATTGAATCCCCTGGATTTGCTGCATCTTTCCAGGACGGAGACCAGAGATTTTACAAGTAACCAACGGGTTGAAGCAAATGTAAACACTCAAATACTGCGGGAATGCGGAGTTGGGTAACACAAAGCCACTACCTGGGTCAATAGTCAAGTATGAAACAAGAATAATCCGCAGGCGAAGGACCAAACGACTTCCAAGGAATCTTAACACCATGAAGGAAGAAGGGAGGAAACGTAGAACTTTTGAGGGCTGTATCCAAAATAATCCTGAACTTCTGATTAAGTACGGAGCCTAACTGTCTCGCAGGTAGTACATGGTTCAATTCTATCTACATTTAGAAATACTTCATCTTCCAAGCTACCTCTGATGCACGGAAAGGCCCAACCGATGATGGTGCAAAACTGAGAAATGGAAAACGTGTCTATCAGTGTTCCAAGTGGAAGACGTATTCCGTCAAATTCTGCAATTGGCTCGAGTCCGTCTTCTTGTTGGCCACCGAAGACATTGGCCTTACCGTCAACATTTGTGAAGCAGGATCTAAAACCCATCCATGCTGTTGTGTCAAGACTGCAATTTCATAAACAATTGCGTGTCAAATATCAGAGACTTGAAAAAACGGCAGCTCGCGGTAAACCACACCATTCAGTATAGTTCATGGTATTAGACCGAATATTTTTTCTGGATTCTGTTGGCGATTGCAAAGGGGATTCCAATACACATTATTTGGATACTTGTGCAAAATTTAAAAGGTTCGAGTTCTCTCCGTAAATTACCTAATAACCAACACAATATTCTGATTTAAGATGGTGTAAACTCTCACAGTCGAAACGTACTCACTAGGCAAAAATTCAGGGCTTTAGGCGCGGGCAATTAGGTACCATTCACTTTCAACATTGGTCACTCGTTTCCGATAATCCTAGTATAGGGTCAGATAATTATTTGTGCATCAAAAAAAGGATAATATTTTAAAAGTGGTCAATGATAAGCCTATTGTCCTACCGCTAGATAGTATGTAGAACATTTCTCCTAAGGAGGACTAGAGACTCCATACATGCAATAACTCAAGAAATCCTCGGATAAGAGACTTACAAGTGACAGTCTCATTCTCCGACAACCCCAAGAAGCCAGAGGCATCGGTGACGCTCACAGTTGAATAAGCCGTAGAGAGCAATCTCAGCATGCTGGTGGAGTAGTCATCTGCAAAATGAATATACCATGTTATAACATCTAGTTGATTGCACAAAATTAACTACTAATACTTCTACAGCTTTCAAAAATATCCGATAGGAACAGTGTAGAGGATCCGCCCTTGCAGGCCCGAGGTTCTTTAGGGTAGCATCAGCGATGAAGTCCAATTTGAAGTAAGGAGGACCTTAGTGCATTTATAATAACCAGAAGTCAATGAGATCAACTCTTACGAAACCCCTTTTTTCATAATATTTTTTTTGACGTTAACGGGACAAACTGCATGGGTGCATAGCAGAAATGCACAGGACCCTTGTGCATTTAAAAACCAAAGGTCAATCAGATACATCTCAAGGGGACCCTTTTTAATAGAATTTTGAATGAACCCAAAGCAGGATGACTTGCACGGCCTCGCAGTCATTCCAGCTGTATCACAAACCTACTTGCTCCAGATATGCTCAAGGCAATCTGCATCTGAGTTCCTCAGGGCTCTCTTTTGACAGTTCCAGAACCTGAGCAGGCTTTTAGGAACGATATGCTTCTATTCATATATGAGATGCATGCAAAAGAGAGCTAAAGACTTATGAGGATCTTTAAAGAGCACCTTAAAGTCGGAATGGAGGTCTTCAATGAATTAAAGCTCAAGGGAAAAAAACCAATAGTATTCTGGATTTCATTCTCCAGGTCCTCTGTGGCACAAACTGGCCCCAAAACATTGAAGGTAGCACTAATAGGACTGACATCAACGCCAACGGCCATGAGGTACACGTACATCTCTCATGCTTTCACAAGGCCTCCTAGTCGAAGGGAACAACTCACCACCAATAGCACTGGTTACTGGTTGGACTGGTTCGGTCCACTCAAAACCCTTCAGGGCTTTGTATACGCCAGCGTGATCGTGAGTCCACATGTTCTGTACGATTTTCCATGCAGCTACCAACTCCGGGCTGCTCTCCTTGATAGTCGCTGGCGTTCGTTTCCAAACAAATCTCGCACTATTCCTGCGAAATAGAAAAGAACAGAAACAACATGAAACGGAATGAGCACTCAAGAGCAGAACTCTGAAACAGCATCAATTCTGGCGTTTCCTAGTACTCTATTGGGAACATCAGGTTTTGGAAAACTACGAATACGAGTTTTATTAACTCTTTAACTAGATCCCAATTATCAATCTCATTGACATTATCGGATATTAGGGCAAGGAGCAATAGGTCGAGGACTACTTACAAGTCGTGATTCACAACATGGGCAAGGACATGAACAGTATAAGGCCAATCCTGGGGCTTACATGTTCCCGAAGCTGCAATCTGCACATCAAAGCTCCTCGGAACAAATTCAGCTACGAAAACATCAATAAAAAAAAAATGCTTAACATAATACACTTGCGATCTATCCAATCAGCTCATTAGGGCGCCATCGAGGCTCTTGTGAAAACGGAAACACCGCCAATACACAACCCAAAACCCTAAAACGACAAAGAAGGGCGAAATCACCTCGAGCTCCAAGGTATCGAGAATATCGGCAAGCTGCGAGAAGCGACGAGCGCGGATAGCGTCGACAATCGCCGTTAGGCCGGAGGAGGAAGGCCCCGCGGCAGATCCGTCGACGGGGATGGCCATCCCCAGAAAACCCTAAATTCCTTGAGCTCCCCAGTGTCGTCTTGCTGTGTCAAAGTCACAACAGGAAATGGAAGAAGCCAGCCCCACTCTCAAATTGCATGCCTTCGTCAAGGAAGGAGCCAACATGGATGAATGATAACATCGACCTTCATCCTTAATCATATGGACGATATTCATCTACTTTTCATCCGTGTTCAGTATCGTAACTAACGAGTTGAGGAATTCGGAACCGACTCAAGTCAGTCACCACGTGGCAGACCTCAGAGCTTCGGTGAAAACCAATCCAAATGACTGGGAGCTTCACCGGCATATACCCTCGCCGCCATACCTGCCCAGCACTGGCTCGGACCCAAACCGAGAGGCTCGGAGCTTCACCGGCATCACTGCTTAAGCACGTCGGAACTGATTGCCGCCTTTTGTAATAGACTGTTCACCGACCTCTCAACTAAATTTGGACGCGGTCTTTTGGTAAGCAAGGATTTGAGCTTTTGCTGATAACAGACCCTTGAATTTGTCAAACTTACTTTGCAAATTTACATAGCTGGATTTTAGCGTTTATCGTCGTCCTCGAGGGTGCCAGAGAAAGCACTCTCACACAATTGATGTGTTTGTTTCGGAATTTTTTTTGATTCCAAGTTCGAAAGTGAAAGACCGCATCGAATCCCGTGCAATAATTTACTTTATTAGTTATGGCGATGGCTATCCAGGCGGTGTGGAATTGATCCATCGGTCGTTCAATTCTGCATCGTTGAAGCCACTATTCGCCATTTGTCAACTTCGATACGAACACGAAGCGAAGGCTCTATCCCTTCCCTGCGCTTATCGTTGCATGTGCGAGCTGAATTATCGTGGTTTATGTTGACCTCCGTTTGCGAGTCTTCGCCCTTGTGGCTTCGGTAGTTCCGGTTTCTTGGATTCCCTTTGAGCCGGCTTCTGCATTTAGGAGTGTGTGCGTGAGAGGTTTTGGTTGTAGTAGGGTTGGGATTTTCTTGAATTTGGCAGCAGCGAGGATGAGTTGGTTAAGCGGAGCCAATCCTTTCGAGGACAAGCGAGATAGGTATGACTATGGCGCTTCGGATTATGAGCATCCGCACTGTTATGGTTATGAATATAAAAGTCCGGCGAGCTATGGAGATTCGTATGCTGTCCCGCTGCATGAAGCACCTGCGAGCCTCTCAATGTCCATAGCGTCCGGGGGTTATGAGTATAGACATGAGGAAGCTCCAGTGATGTATGGAAGCTCGCACTTGGATCTCTCTCCGGATTCACCTCCGCCGTCTGATCAGCGTCGGGGCTACGAGCCCGAGCCAGCTTTTGGTTACCAGCGATACAACGATTATGCCGAGCAGGCAGCCTACGGAAGTCGATATGTGAGCAATTACGAAGAAGAGCCGCGTTTCGGTAGCGGATACAGCGATTACGAAGATGCGAGATACGGTGAGAGTTTGTACCGCAACACGAACACTTGTGACTTTCGTAAGTCGGAGAAGACCTTTGGGATGGAGCCGTCCTTTACGGCGGTTGCGGAGGTGACAGAGGCGACAGAGGAGGTTCTGGTGAGCCTTCGTGGCGCGGAAGTTCACTTGGTGGACGACCAGGAGAGTCTACTCTTGGGAGAAGGAGACTTTTCTGTAGTGCTGATCGAGCAAGCAGGGAACGGGATTGTAGCTTTTGTGAGAGTAGGAGAGGATCTGCGATGGCCACTGACGAAAGATGAACCCGCTGTGAAGCTGGATTCCAGCCATTACTTCTTCACCATCCGTGTTCCGCGTCCCGTCGATGAAATGGACAGGGAAACCGCTCGTGGCCCTAGCCAGGAAGTTTTGACCTATGGCGTCACATTCACAGTCCCAGGACAGGAAGAACATCTCCGAGAGCTCGATTCCGTTCTGAAGAATTACAACCAGTTCTCGAGTCCGAAGCTTGTGCCAGTGAGCGACGAATTTGATGGCCCTGATGATGGCTATGACCACTTGCACTATGGTCTGAGAATTTCGCGGAACGAAACCACTCCGAGCGGCAGCGTGCAGGTTATATGCTTTTCCTAATTCTGCTTTGTGAATTGAGAATGTTTTTGTCGATGTTGCTGAAGCGTACGAGATCGGGCAATTTTGCAGGTAATGGAGGGTAAGCCAGCAGAGTATTGGAAAGTAATGGCACCGAATGTTGACGATTATAATAGTGAACTCGCAAGGACCCTGGCGTCGGGCACCGGTAGCCTTATCAAAGGCATATTCTGGTTGCGGAACGCCACTGTTGCAAACCTGGACAATGGTAGCAAGTTTGTCACGGAACGAGTGGAACCTAATCCGAGGGAACCGAGTAGTATCGGTCCTTATACTCTCAACAATTTGACGAGGTATTGAGATAAAGGATTGTTTTAGTAAACGTTTCGATTGAGGAAGTGAGCAATATGCCTTCAGTTGTCATTCATGAGAGTACTTTCTTGGAGGATAGGTTACTAACAAGATGAGAACTTGGATTTGAGGTAGGGTAATGAATTTATCCAGAGCCACTGAGCAAGTGGCGACATCTGTGCTGAACGGTGCCATAAAGGTAGCGGGGTTCTTCACGGGAGCCCTGATGAGAACGGATACTGCAAAAAAAATGGTCCAGTTACTCCCTGGAGAAGCAGCCTTGGTGTCCATGGATGCCTTTGGTATGTTTCCGTTCTCAACATATGCGTGGTGGTCAATGTGGATTCTTTGCCATACAATTGGATTACCGTAGATTGGAGCACGACATTTTTGCCATACAAAGATTCGTGTGTTTATTCAAGCTTTGATAACCTGTCGTCGTGATCAATGGCTGCAGCGAAATTGTTTGATGCGGTGGAGATAGCAGGCACCGATATAATGAAGAAGACTGCTTCGTTCACGCATGACGTTGTAAAACACAGGTTCGTGCCATTCTTCTAGGGTTTAGGGGATCAGGTGGACCAAACGGGAGTTGCATTTAATCAGTCGAACCTTTAGAGTGTAGAGCTCAGAATCTATTTGTTGGGGTTTGCTGAACTTGGTTGTTTGGAGATGATTCAGATACGGCGAAGAAGCTGGGGCAGTGACGGCAGCCAGTTTGTCAACTGCGGGACATTTGTTTTCTACAGCGTGGACGGTAACCAAGGTCCGCAGTGCGTTGAATCCGATGAATTTCAAGCCGACGAAAACAGGGATGCTCAAGGCGATATCAAAGACTGTCGTGGAGGGAGAACGTTGGTCGTAGCCTGCTTTATTTCTCTTCAATGGACAGTGCAAATTAACAATAATGTATAGAAGGAATTACGGTAAGCAGAAACTGATCTCCTATCTTGGGAGTTGCACAGAAACAGGACAAACTGCACTGTTTTACAGGCTCTTGATTCGGTGTCAATAGAATAATCTCTGCCTCAAATTCTAGAAAACTGTTTCCGGAGTACATGCTATGGGCTATTGCTCTACATGTGCAAACTCTCTTACACCGACATATCATTTTGATGTTGTGCATCAATTGTCTACCATCAGGGTTTGAAATATCGAATCGGCGGTTTATTTAGATGCTCCAGACTGACATTTACGAGCGGGTTTTGGGTTATGTTGTTTGGATTCTCAAGTGAGGGGGCTCTCTGGGTCAATACTACATAATGGAAGTACCTCGACATTGCAGCCGATTTTGAAATACTGGTATGTGTATTTCAAGTATTCAGATTGCTGTATAACGTATTGCACTGATTCCCAGCATAACAATAGTGAGTGCTCCTTTGCACCTTTCAGAAAAGTTTCAGAATCAACAGTCTTATTTCCTTTTACATGGAAAGGTAAGGTTGATTGATGTGACTGCAAACTTCTGATTGATTGCCTTGGAATCTCTCGATTTCTCGGTTCTCTGAGGCCCCAAAGCTCTATTGCTTCGCTTTTCGTCAATCTTGCGAAATGAGTTTCGAAGGCTATACGTTCACTAAGATGAATGAATTTCCGAACTCACCAATCAGAATATTTATATTCTCCTTTGAGCAAAAGTGGAGCTAGTCTTCAGTTTGAGCACCAAGGCATGCTCCAAAGAGAGTAATTTCAGAGAATGTTTATGCAATTGGTAGTTGATGTAGAATACTTTATGCAATTGGTAGTTGATGTAGAAACACCGCAAATGAATTATTTCGACCGCGTTTAGATGCAAACAGCTCCGGCTTGCTGCAAACTGGAATGATTGTCCAAAGGGAATTTGGAAAACCAGCTATTGAGCATTAGTATGCTACACTAAACACACCAAATATTGTGAGGCTTCAATCCGGTAACACTCAAAAGGTTTGGACAAATTCTAGATGTGTTATACTCCCTCTTTTTGGAAATAGTGTATCCATTCAATAAAAATACATGTGGATTTAGGGATACTCATGTATGCAACTTACTCCCCTATGTTGTATCCACAAATGAATATTACTAAGGAGGTAGAAAATTACTACAATAGATCTTCACTTGTGTATTACATGTACATTAAATTAATATACAACAATATTATGTTATAGCCTTTCATTACTTGATTGGAGACAAATAGAATACACAATTTACCATAACAAATCCATTTTGCAGGATGACAGTGACAAAACATATAGTCTCGGTGATTGGTACAACTTGATTTTTGACAAGATCTTGATTATACAAGTTGCATCTCAATGATCGGTACAACTTGATGTTTTGAATAAGATCTTGATTGTACAAGTTGCCTCTCAATGATTGGTATAACCTGCCGTTTTGAATAAGATCTTGAATGTAGAGGTTGCCTCTCAATGATTGGTAGGACTTGGTTTCGGATAAGATCTTGATTGTACAAGTTATATGAGGCATGGCTTTTGTAAGTATTTTTTTTGTATTTTGAGATTATACCATTTGTATTTTTTATTACATTCACAACAATATAAGATTATAGTCATTAAAGGTGATGTATAATAAGCATTTTAATCTCAAATATTTTTAAAAATAGCTAAATTAGCACAATTTTTTTGGTCTCATTTTTGTAGTTGCACCTCAAGACCAATATAATGCATAAAATCTATGGAAAATTGAATTAGATTTGTTGTACTTTTAAACCCCTAAAGTCCCATTGGTCCTATAGGTGCCAAAATACAACCTTAGGTAGGCTCATACAATCTCAATATTCATTGTGATTTTTTGAAACTTTTTGTAAAGCTAGAAAAATACATAAGCTTCATGGAAATATAATTTTTATTTCAATCAATGCCCAGGAACAAAAGTTATAACACAATTAGCTGAAAATGAAGGTCAATGGGCAGTATAAAAAAATCACAAAAAGTCAAAATTAAGTTAAAATTTTTTTTCCTAATATTATATATTTTTGCCAACATGTGAAGCTTTGATTCATTCTATTTAGACTAGCAATCAGAAAATTATGGACAATCTTGTTTTGTGGGCAATCTAAGCATCTTCTTCACAAAATAACTTATAAAATTCATTTTTGAATGCAATTTTCACATTCTTTCAAAAAAATTGTTTGGCAAGGTTAAGTGTACTCGCTAAAACAATCTCACCATTGAGATGATTGTATTTCAATTCTATCTTAGAGCTATTAACAATTCAATCTTTCTTTCAATCTTAAACTTACTTCTACTTAACAATTTTTAAAGAATTGAAAATCAGATGTTTTTTTCTGAATTTTTTATCTTAGACTTTGAACTCAATTCTTCAAGATAATAAATTTTAAATTCAAATTATGTTCTGCAAAAAAATTCTACAAATGGCAATCAAAGCCATCTAAAATTGCAGGCTAGAATTCGAAAAAAATTACTTTTCCAACTTTGAATGCTAATATCTTCCAAATTGTTTGGTCAAAGTTTAAGAAATTTTTACCACATAATCTTAAACAGGTCAAATACAAGATCCTACGGTTAGATTTTTAAAAAGTTATTCTTTTCTATTTTCTTGGGCAAATGCAACAGAAATGGCAATTTTGAGTGTTTTTGGACAGAAAAATGGCCTCAAGATTTTAGGAGTTAAAATTCAAAATTATTATGTGCATACGCAAAGTCAACTCCAGATTCACATGTCAACCCTTAAAGGACCTTGCCAAAAAACACTCAAAACTGCCATTTCTATAGCAAAGAGTAAACAATTTTAAAATTGTTTTTTTCACATCCATCCATAGGATCTTACACCTATATTATGGGCATATATATATATACACATATATACACATAAAAAATAAAATGTGGCGTTGGCTGTAAAGTGTTGTCATTGATGTGATTTTATTATATATATCCACAAAGCTAATAATTTTTTTATCTTAGGTATGAGAAATGAGACCGTAGGTATTGCCCGAAATCCCACTTGTCCCCCGAAGGAACAAATGATTTCAGGGGTTAAGAACCAGTGAAATGTTGGCAAGAATCTATAGGGGTCCATCTTGAAACAGGGTCGCATTCATGAGTTCTCCCTTAGATGCACATCTTTTCAGCCACACCTTCGTCTCTGCATTCACTACTCTACTCCTGCCACCAACCTCTCCAAATCTAGTCAAATCCTTGCTCTACAACCAGAAACCAAAACCTTGAGTTTAAAGCAACAATACGCAATGCCAAGCATTCGAAAAATTGCCCACATCAACGACGACGCCAGATTTGAGTTGCGCTAATGACCAAAACGTACACTTCAAAAGACCGTTCAATGCATTGCTGCAGGCTCATCTACGAGACATCACAGGTAGCCTGGACTGCTGAATTGGCACAGCCCCTGCAAAAGTTTCTGAAATTATACTAAATGCTTCCTAGTAAACTGCCTATCAAAGGGCCCATGAAAACAATATAGAAACCCATCAAGGTAGCCAATCCACTATCTTACAAGTTTTCATCTATCCCCATTATCTACATCAACTCCTCACGTCTTTCATATCTGAAAAGGGAAGAAGAGCCTCCCAAGAGATGGGGCCAAACTTCAGTTCACTTCAGATCACCTCCTCGGCCGCTTTGCCCCCGGCTGCAAATGGAAGAAGGAAGACATGGGAGAAACCACGAGAATTATTCAGATACGGACATCTTATATACGTGCATCAATTTATTCGATCCAAGACTTATTACTTCAAGCATCTAGTCCCGCGATTAGGTGATCAAAGCCATGTGCTTTGAGCACCTATTGGCACTACTATTCAAAATACAACAAGAGAATACGGTATACATTGACTGGGGCGTACCTTGGCATCTGGCGTCCTGTATGACGGTCCATTGCTTTTCTTCACGCTCTCAGGAGCACAGGACGAACAAATGTAACTATCCAAGTGTGCAACCTCCTCGGCGGTCAGGCCCACGCAATGTCGATGAAACCTACACACATCCAATCAATAGTCCATGAAGTCCAGTGAGATAACGACATAGCTCTCTATATACTCAAAACGCGAAGGTGTCGTGATCGACCCAATCTGAGTGAAGAAGGAAAGCTCTGTGATGCTGATTCTGCACCTTCCGCTAGACTGAGTATTCAAAAAAGGAAAAGCTCCAAAGCATGCAACATGGGAATAAACTCTCAGACGAGCAGTCTTCGTGAAATGCCTGAGTTTTCACTAACAGAGCATGCAATTGAATGTTGGCGCAAAAGGCCCTCACCAATCTTTGCAGCTTCCACATTCAAGCATCACATGGTCAGGATTGTACGGCATCTCACACTTGCAATACCTGAAACAGCACATTCAAAAAACCAGTCCATTAAGACACCAAAATCGCGGCACTATATCCCTAGGAAACTGCAATGCGAGATATCAACAAGTGACGAGTAAAAGAAATTGCAAAAGACTCTATATGTGAGTACAAACCCTTACATAGGTCGGCCAAAATAAATCTTCATAGAAGCAAAATTACATAGAATTGCAAATAAAAGAATCATACACGAAAGGTTGAAACAATCAAATAATTCTTGAAAGCTACCAGACGCTTAAGTCGGATTCAAAGACCAATGGAGACGTACACGGCAACGCGGTCGGGAGTGAAACCGCCAGTGGTGGCCTTGTACTCAAAGCGACAGAAGTAGTCATCAGCGCCCACGGCCTCCAACTTCGTGTACGCCTTGAAAGCATGAACGGTGCACTTGCCTTCGATGGTGTCCGCACTCTGGACGTCGAAGTGGTCAGACAAAAACACCTCCTTCTGACCATGAAACTGCTTGCGACCACTCATGGATTCCTCAGGACGGTAATACCAACGCACTCGCACTTTCACATTGCCACGGCTATCGGCCTCGATTTTCTCCACCCTGGCGATGTAAGGAGGTTTATCCGGATCCTCGCTCCGCATCAACACCGTGTCTCCAGCTGCCAACAATCCACCATCAATCTACGGAATGGAAACTCAGGATAAGAGCTGGCACTGAGATGGAAGCCCGCTGGAATGACAGGAGTTCAAGTTCCCAGTCCAAAACTTATAGTAACAAAGCTGATCACGTAGCCACAACTAACAGCACACTTTTAAGCGCAGAGCAGTCATTGTTAATGAAATGGAAGATAGAATTATACATTCTTGTAAGCAACCCAAACGGAAGTTCATGCACCGAGCTAGGCATCATTTGGATTCCATATGCAACAGGTATTAGGGTTCAAGTTTTATTCGTAGATCACCTAAATTCAGCAAATTCAAAGTCAATAGGCACTCATTGTGCAATATATTAGGGTGCTACATTTTGGTCCTTCTCTTGACAGGGTACCAGAACCTTGAGGTGGGTTTTCTTTCATGTGGGTTCTCACTGTCGAGCTCAGCCACTCTAAATCGGGCTAACTGTTGTCACATTTCAATAAAAATAACGAAAACATTTTGCGAAATTTTCAGCTGCTAACCTCAAGCAGATTTTAGAGCCTGAAGCTGAGTAAAACTAACTTGAGAGTACCTTACATTCACAATATCTGATCATATTGTATTCAACCAATACAATTAATTTAGTGCGATGGAATCCTCTTGAAAATGGGGACAAGAGTCACTCTAGTAATAATAATAAAACTCAGCAGCTGAAAGAGTTCCCTACCTTCCATCTCTTCCATATCCAGTCGTTGACAGCTACACAATAGCGAAAAAGAGAGTTCAAAGAGTTTGAGAAACGACGCACCTTTCACAACCTTGCGAGTACCCTTAATGACGCAAGAGTCCAACGCCTTCTTCCCATTCTTCGGCTTCGCCATGACAGCACTCGCTCTAAATACATAAACCGAGCCACAAACACACACACAAACACACACACACAAACACACACGAACACACGTCCAGCTCAACGGTCCCTCGCCACACCCGAACCCTAATTATGCACCATCGTCCCACTAAACGATCTCACTCTGGTCGTCCCTCGCCCCATTTCCTCCCACGAAGCCACTCCATCGCATACCGCAGCGAATTCCACGCATTACACCTCCCATTCCACAACATCACAGACCGGAACCTTGTTACCCCAGATAGTCAAAGCGCTCGCGCTCCATTCCCGATGCAAGGAATTCAGCCGCGAAGGTGAGGTTTGCGCTCAGAAATGTCTCGCAATTCACGCTCGCAGTGTGCCGAGAGCTCGAAAGCGGAAATCCCGCTGTGTTGTCAGTAAAGCTCAAGGAGAAATAAGCAATTTGCGGGAGGCTGTGAGAGTAAAAGTTGTGCCGGTGTGGCTATGGCCGGCTGGCCGTTGTGACTCTGCAAAATATATTCGCAACATGGCGGGACGCCCCCCTCGTCCAAGAACTCCAGCACCATAGTCTTTTACGGGGCACGTATAATACGAAGCTTTGCTCGTAAGCTACTCCTGCGAGCGACAGTAAGTTACCTTAGTCACTCTATTTTAAATTAGAGCAGGTTGGAATACTTCTGTACTGTACGTGAAGGTTTGATCCAGCAGCTGCTGAGTGCTGAAATTCAATTTCCACGTCAGATTTCTGAGGGGTCCACATCGCCTCAGAACCATTCATAAGATGACATGTGTCACTTTTTCACCAAATTGACTTATTTTCAACCGGACTAGTGTACTTTGTGGCAACACAAAAGTAAAACTAATTTTCTAATTTTTAAAAACCAAAAACAACTCAAAAATGTACAACTTTCTCACCGTGAGTCGGAATGTTACGAAACAAAGCTCATGCAACCCTCCTTGCCGAGAGCTTTCCGGATGTCCCAAGATTGTGACCAAAATATAAGTAAAAGTAATATTCTAATTTTTTAGAATAAAAAATAACTCAAAATGCATAACTTTCACACCGTACATCCGAAGGCCACGAAACCAAGCCGGTGCACCCCTCCTCGCCGAGGGCTTTCTAACGGTACCAAGCATACAACCTGGGGACGCATGGTCTGGGAGATCTCAACGTGACAAACAAAACAAACATCTTGTCTTAAGGTACTACTAGTGTGCCCTATACCGTTGCCACAGTCAAAACAAAAGTAAAAGTAATGTGCCTTGTGGCCATGTGTGTGCCCTGTGCCATTGCCATTCAAAACAAAAGTAAAACTGATTTTCTATTTTTTTAGAACCAAAAACAATTCAAAAATGCATAACTTTCACACCGTGAGTCAGAACGCCATAAAACCAAGCCGGTGCACCCCTCCTCGCCGAGGGCTTTCTGTTGGTACCAAGATTGTGACCAAAATATAAGTAAAAATAATTTTCTAATTTTTTAGAACAAAAAATAACTCAAAAATGCATAACTTTCACACTATACATCAGAATGCCACAAAACCAAGTCGATGCACCCCTCCTCACTGAGGGCTTTCTGACAATACCAAGCATGCAACTGAGGGACGCACAGTCCGGGAGATCTCAACGTGACAAACAAAACAAAATAAACATCATGTCTTAATAGAACTAGTGTACCTTGTGTTGTTGCCACAATCAAAACCATACCTTTTTTATTACTTCTTTATACCCTATACCAAATTTGATGACAAAATAATAGAAGAAGTAGAAGATGATTAAAGCATAAGCCCCAAACCTCCAAAAAAAGATATAACAAAGAATTGATGAAAAAAATAATAAAATAATAAAATAATCTACAACTTCCACATTATTAGTCCAAAGCCTATACACCCCTCTTGGCCGAGGGTACCAAGATTGCGACCAAAATATAAGAAAAAATAATTTTCTAATTTTTTAGAACTAAAAACAACTAAAAAATGCATAACTTTCTCATCATGAGTCGGAATGCCACAAAACAAAGTTTGTGCACCTTTCCTCACTGAGAGCTTTCCAACAATACCAAGATTGTGACCAAAATATAAGTAAAACTAGTTTTCTAATTTTTTAGTTCATAAAAATACTTCAAAATTCAATAACTTTCACACCATGACTTGGAACGCCCAAAACCAAGCCGGTGCACCCCTCCTTGTCGAGGGCTTTTTGATGGTACCAAGCACGCGACCAAGGGACGCACAGTCCGGGAGATCTCAATGTGACAAACAAACAAACAAAACAAAACAAACATCCTGTCTTAATAGAAGAGATGTATAGTCCTATGGTGTTGTCACAATCAAAACAAAAGTAAAAGTAATTTTCTAATTTTTTTAAAACCAAAACAACTCAAAAATCCATAACTTTCTCATCATGAGTCGGAACGCCATGAAACCAAGCCGGTGCACCCCTCTTCGCCAAGGGCTTTCCAATAGTACCAAGATTGTGACCAAAATGTAAGAAAAAGTAATTCTCTAATTTTTTTAGAACAAAAAAAAACTAAAAAAATGCACAATTTTCACATAGTCCGTCCAAAGACCACGAAACCAAGCCGGTGCACCCCTCCTTACTGAGGGCCTTCCGACGGTACCAAGATTGCGACCAAAATATAAGAAAAAGTAATTTTCTAATTCTTTTAGAACCAAAAATAACTCAAAAATGCATAACTTTCACACTGTAAGTCGGAACACCATGAAACCAAGCCAGTGCACCCTTCGTCGCCGAGGGCTTTTTGACAGTACCAAGCACGCGACCGGAAGATGCATGGTTTGGGAGATCTCAATGTGACAAACAAACAAAACAAACAAAACAAAACAAAACAAAACAAACAACCTATCTTAATAGAAGAGATAGCATAGAGTATTGTTGATTTGTAATTGGGTTGTAGGGGACATAACATTGTAGAAGGTCAAACCACCCATATCCAATCACTTAAGAGTTTTTGCAACAGAACATGAGTAGTGTAAGGTGATGCAAGTTTTTCTTATGTGGAAAGCTAGGAAATGTAGGGACTGTAACTTTTTGTAATTTTATTCTTGAAATTGAAATTTATACCTTAAGTTAGGTTGTTGGTTTTGTTGGTTTGTCATGTTGAGATCTCCCGGACCATGCATCCCCCGGTCGCGTGTTTGGTACCATTGGAAAGCCCTCAGCAAGGAGGGGTGCACCCGCTTGGTTTTGTGGCGTTCGGACGTACGTTGTGAAAGTTATGCATTTTTGAGTTATTTTGGGTTCTAAAAAAATTAGAAAATTACTTTTACTTTTGTTTTGGTCACAATCTTGGTACCGTCGAAAAGCTCTCGGCAAAGAGGGGTACAACTTTGTTTTGTGGCATTCCAACTCACGGTGAGAAAGTTATGTTTTTATTTAGTTGTTTTTGGGTTCTAAAAAATTGAAAAATTAGTTTTACTTTTGTTTTGATTGTAACAACGGCATAGAGTACACTAGTTACTATGAGTTTTAGAAGACAAAAGTTGGTTGGAATCTATTAATAGCCAATATATATATGATAATGACTTCAAAAAAATATAATTTAATGATTTAAGATAAAATAAAATTGACAAATACAATCCGAAACTAGAACCAAGTAGTAAAAAGAATTAATTAGACTAACCACATCTTGGCATTTACTCCAAAGGTGCCCCCTGCCAATTGTGAAGGGATTTGTTCCCCCATCAAACTATAGACATTTGTAACCATCAAACCATAGACCTCATTGATCCGATGATTCAATAAAAACAACCATTTTTTGCTATTCTTTTGGGATAGATAAATTAAAGGACATTTTGGTTCATCCAATTCAATGATCTTTTCATTTAATTGTAACAAGACAATGAACGTAAATAAATGGAATCAAAGTATTGAAATCTATGTAGGACCATTGTGCTTATTCTATATCCTCCTATTTTTGAATAGATGGTGAATGCCTATGTACTACTAGGCGTTCAATTTTTGAACAATAAATGAATGCATATATGTCCTAAATATATATACAAATGTTTTTTATTGTAAATATAATTTGAATTTGGTTTGAAAATCAATGTTCTATTAAAATTTATTTTAATTTAATCCATTATTACAAATATTGAGCAAAAATGTATGAAAAAATGAAAGATTGTTGACAACTAAAATGTGTACAAAGAAGTATTTAAGGATTAATATCATTGATAGAAATAATAAAATTAAAATTTTAACATTAAAAATATTCTATCATACATAGTAGTGAGGGTTGGCATTTCTAGATAAATAATTAAATAAACTTGAAAGAAGTGGTTTGATAGATACTTTAAAATAGAATCAATTTTTTGAGATTCATTGTTTTTATACAATAAATTGTCTTGGTGTTTCAACTCCAAAATTTTAGTGTCTATTTTTAGATGTATTTGTTTCCAACCTTGACCACATGATATAATATATTAAATTTCAATGTTCAAATTGAATTATTTTTATAAGCTTTACTTTTTTAGAAATCATACTCAAAATAAAAGATTTGATAGCAATTGAAATATCACTTATATCCAGTGTTTATGAATAGTTCCTTTGTTTTGTTGAATTATATTTGACATTTGATTCCCAAAAAAATGTTCAAGAATTGAAGTTTAGTAAATAACAATTAGTAGTTGCTTAAATTCGAATGTTGCCTAATAATACTTTGAGTAGTTATTATTTTCAATATTTCTATGTAAATTGCAAATTTTAACCCTTAATCTCTAAAGCCCTAAACTACATTTTTTTGGCAACATAGCAATTTGGGGTAGCTCACTACCAATGGAATTTTAATTTTTTTCTTTGAAATTTTCAAACGACATGTGCTTGGGGAATAGTTTTAAGGTCCAATAATTTTCATAATGTTTGACTAAATGGTTACAAAGTTATTGTATGATATTTAGGTTTCATTGCTCAGCAAGCAACCTGGGCAGCTAAAAAAACTTCTTTCAAAATCACTTTCTTAAGAAATACAAATTTGAAATTGGTTTTCTAGATTTATTTATACATGGAAAGCTTTGAATCATTTCATTTTGATTAATGAGTTGAAAGTTCTAAGGGTATAGGGTTTGCAAGTAGTTTGTGGGTAGTTATGGAATCTCTATTCCAAGATAAGCTTTGAAGTCCTTTATTTAACTCAATTTTTAATCATCCTCTACTTCTTTCTATTTCTTATTTTTTTCTATATGTTGTACAATTCTAAATGATCTAAAAATTTTCAAGCATGTAGCCAACACACTTTGAAGAAAGAATCCAAAGAATAACCACCATTTTGGACATTCTTTCATATGAATGCGACCTTATAAAGCGTAGCAACTTGTTTTTCTACAAGGCCCCCAAAGGATTTTTATCACTTCCAATGCTAATATCTTGCAATCCACATGGTGGAAATTTTAGATATTTTTTCCATGTCTTCTAAAACCAACACACTACAAGATCCCATAGTTGCATGTGTTCAAATTTTATTTTCTTCTAAAATTTGATACTTGTATTAGAAATAACAGTTTTGGAGCGTTTTTGGTGAAAACATACTTAGTGGTTACGTAGTCTTGTGGTTGAAAAAATTGGATGCAAAGTAGCATTATGAACAAATTTAGATTTTATGCATTATATTGGTCTTGAGGTGCAACTACAAAAATGGGGTCAAAAGATTTGTGCTAATTTAACTATTTTCAAAAATATTTTGATATTAAAATGTTTATTATACATCACCTTTAATGACTATAATCTTATATTCTTGTGAATATAATAAAAATAAAAATTTATTACTATAGGGGATCCAATCAACATGTAAATGGTATAATCTTAGAATACAAAAAAAAAGTATTTACAAAAGCTATAACTCATACAACCTGTACAATCAAGATCTTATCCAAAACGGCACGTTATACCAATCATTGAGAGGCAACCTGTACAATCAAGATCTTATTCAAAACGATAGGTTATACCAATCACTGAGAGGCATCCTGTACAATCAAGATCTTATCCAAAACAACAGGTTATACCAATCATTGAGAGGCAATCTGTACAACCAAGATCTTATTCAAAATAGCGAGTTGTACCGATCATTGAAACGTAGTATGTATAATCAAGATCTTATCAAAAGTCAAATTGTATCAATCACTGAGATTATACATTTTGCCATTGCCATCTTACAAGATGGATTGGGCATGGTAAATTGTATATTCTATTTGTCTCCAATCAAGTAATGAAAGGCTCTAACATAATATTGTTGTATATTAATCTAATGTACATCTAATACACAACTGAAGATCTATTGTAGTAATTCTCTACCCCCTTAGTAATATTCATTTGTGGATACAACATAGAGGAGTAAGTTGCATACATGAATATCCCTAAATCCACATGTATTTTTATTCTATACAAGATAGATTGATGTATTGATATCTCGAATGTTATAAAGCTTGAAATTTGTATCACGTGGGAAAATACTTGACAATTGATCGATTGTAGCATAAAGAGTGGAAAGCCCAAAACATGGATTATATATACATATATCCTTTAATTGGTGAAGTCCCAAGACCTTTTTTTTCATCAAATGCCATTCAAAATTACCATTTCTATTGCATAGAGCAAGAAACTTTAATTTTTTTTCCCCATGTCTAACCATAGGATTTTGTTCTAAACTAGAGTGAAAATGTATAGAAGAAATTTCAAAAACTTTAACTCTATAGATTGCAAGATCTTTACATTTAAAGTTAGAAGAAAATAAATTTTTTTGCACCTTGCTTGACTAGAGTTTTTGCTTTCGAATAGATATTCAAATTTGAAATTCATTTGCATTGTGAACTTGACTATAAATTTGCAAATTTGCAATGTACACTTTATAGTCAAGTTCACAACAAATTTGATCAAATCAAAATAATTATGTGGTGTACATTATATCCTAAATAGTGTATTCTTCAGCTAACTTAAATGTACATTCATTTGATATTCATATAAAATTCATCCAACTGTTCACACTACTTAGACGACATTCATCCAATGCTCATCTAAAATTTTGTAAGAGAACTTGTACTATTCAATTAACTGAAGTCGTGCATCGACCATTACTACAATTCAATTCAGCAACATGTCAGTCTGGCTACTCTAATTTAAAATAGTTCGACTTAAATAAATTAAATGTCAGATGTACTAATATGGTATATTAGATTACATATACGGTGAGAATTATACGTACAATATAACGAATTACGGTAAGTGCCAGTACTTGAGGAGTTGTTGAAGAAGTGGAGCTTCCCGCCATGTTGCGAACATATTTTCGCAGAGTCGCAATGGCCAGCCGGCCATAGCCGCACCTGCGCAGCTTGCCGTGAATTGTCTGTCGCATTTTGCTACACTGGCAACACAGGCGGGATTGCCACTCTCGATCTCAGCTTGGTACAATGCGATCACTCTGAGCGCGTGAATTTCTAACCATTTTCTTAGCGCAACTCGCCTTCGCGGGTGAATTCCTGCATAAGGATTGAAGCTTGGGAGCTTGGGGCTTTGGGGCTTTGGGGTTTTGGAGTTTGTCTGTCAGCAGGAAGATTGTCGTGTGTTCGATTGCACAGTGGACAATTGTGAGGATTGCGAAGTTTTGAGATCATTTTGACGGGTTTGTGGAGGTTTTTGTGACGGTGGTTTGGTGAGGTTTGGGTTTGTGACGTTGTGGAATTCTGGGTTGCGGTGAGGTGGAATGAGTGGTGTACGGGTGGAATTCGCTGCGTTGTGCGATGGAGTGGTTCCGTGGAAGAAGATGGTGTGAGTGGCGACCAGAATGAGATCGTTTAGTGGGATGATGGTGCGAAATTAGGTTTAGAGTGTAGCAAGTGATTGTTGGGCCGGCCTGTGTGTGGGGGAATCGGTTTATGTATTCGGAGCGAGTGTTGTCATGGCGAAGCCGAAGAATGGGAAGAAGACGTTGGACTCGTGTGTTATCAAGGGTACTCGCAAGATTGTGAAAGGTGCGTGGTTTTTCAAACTCTTGTACTCTCTGTTTCTCTACTGTGTAGGTCCCGACGGCTAGCAATAGCTGATACGTAAGGTAAAGAACTCTTTCAGCTGCTTAGCGGTTTATTATTATTATAAGAGTGGGAAAAGCTTTTGGGCATCTTGTCCTCGTTTTGAAGAGTATTCCATCGCACTAAAAAAATGTATTATTTTGAATAAAGTTCTGAATTTTTGTAAGGTGGGTAATAGAATGGGTAGGCTTCGAGACTTCGGTTGCTCAACATTGTCATACACATTAGATGTTGTGTATGGACCACCTACCACTCTTTTTTAGTTTTTATTTCTTCGGGGGTGGCTCCGGAAGTTTGTTTTTTTAGCTATCAATGCTGGCGATCATCTGATAATATTTATCAGTTATCTCGGTCTCTGCAATATAATTTCTAGCAATGCCTAACAAGTTTTCATCAAGATCGCTGTTATATCCGGCTAAATGATCGCATATTTCCTCTTGCATTTCCTGAAGACCAGAATATTTCTTGGATTATGGCATTATTTAAACCTGTAACGAGTGTCTGCCCATGACAGTGAGAACCCATGAATAGAAATCCTCATTTAGACAACTACATGTGGCACCCGGGAATCTAGCACAATGAGTTCATAATGATTTAGAGAAATTACACCGCGTTTAGGTGAAGAGCTCGTTGAGTTTTATGTCACCTACGAATGGAACTCTCAACCCTTATACTAGTTTGCATATGGAATTCAAATGATGCATTTTCCAGTACCCTTATAGTAGTTTGCATTGGAATCCTCTCTGGTTTGCTATCAAGAATACCACACTCAGCTTTTGAAAGTGCCGCTGTTCGATCTAGGCACCTGATTAGCTTTGGTCCTATCAGTTTTCGACTGGGAAGTTGAACTCCTGTCATTCCAGCGGGCTTCCATCTCTGTGCCAGCTCTTACCCTGAGTTTCCATTGCATGCATTGATGGTGCCGGACAATTGGATTGTTGGCAGTTGGAGACACAGTGCTGATGCGGAGCGAGGACCCGGATAAACCTCCTTACATCGCCAGGGTGGAGAAAATCGAGGCCGATAGCCGTGGCAATGTGAAAGTGCGTGTGCGTTGGTATTACCGTCCTGAGGAATCCATGAGTGGTCGCAAGCAGTTTCATGGTCAGAAGGAGGTGTTTTTGTCTGACCACTTCGACGTCCAGAGTGCGGACACCATCGAAGGCAAGTGCACCGTTCATGCTTTCAAGGCGTACACGAAGTTGGAGGCCGTGGGCGCTGATGACTACTTCTGTCGCTTTGAGTACAAGGCCACCACTGGCGGTTTCACTCCCGACCGCGTTGCCGTGTACGTTGACTTAAGCGTCTGGTAGCTTTCAAGAATTATTTGATTGTTTCAAATTCTTTTTCAATTTTGTGTAAGCTTCCTGCAAGCTTTGTTTCGGCTGGTATGTAGATGTAAGCAACCACCTTGGCCATTCGGATCTGAAGGGGTTAGGGAGGGTTGGTCGTCACACATGGAGCCTTGCGCAGTTTCTCTTCGTCCTTACTTATTGCAACATGGCATTTCAGTTTCCTTGGGATGCAGTGTCTCGATCTTTGTGATCTAATGAACTGGTTTTTGAATGTGCTGTTTCAGGTATTGCAAGTGTGAGATGCCGTACAATCCTGACCATGTGATGCTTGAATGTGGAAGCTGCAAAGATTGGTGAGTGCCCTCCCCAGCAACATTACATTACCTGCTTTGTTAGTGAGTACTGGATCATTTTAGGAGGACCGCTCTCTTTAGAGGGTTCTCCAATGTGTCATGCTTTGGAGCTTGTTTCGAATAGTCAGTCTTGCAGGAGTTGCAGAATCAGCATCCGAGAGTTTTCCTTGTTCACTGGGATCGTGGATCTCTGCACCTTCACGTTTCTGTTCTGCAGTATTATTCGAGAGGTATTTAGTTCTGTCGTTGACCTCCTGGTCTGTTGACTGGACGTGTGTAGGTTCCATCGACATTGCGTGGGCTTGAGCGCCGAGCAGGTCGAACACTTGGATAGTTACATTTGTCCTTCCTGTACACCTGAAAGCGTGAAGAAGAGCAATGGACCGTCATACAGGACGCCAGATGCCAAGGTGCGCTCTATTTAAACATGTTCTCTTGTTGGGTTCGTTTCCCTTTCTTTTCTGGAGAGTAATGCGAGTACGTTCGCGGAGGACATGGCTTGGGTCACGTAGTGGTGAGACTGTATGGTTGTTGCCATTAGTGTTGGTTGGAACAAATCGGATGCACAGATGTAGATGATCAACTGAGGTGCTGGTTTCTACATACTGGGCTTATGTTGTGTTCCATGTCTCGGTACTTGCTGTCTTGCAGCCTGAGGCCAAGCGGCAGAGGAGGTGATCTGCACTGAAGTTTGGTCTCTTCTTTCTTTGGGTTAAAATCCCTTTTCGGGTGTCAATGATGAGAGTTGTTGATGTAGATAGTGGGGATAGATGAAAAGCTGTAAGATAGTGGGTTGACTACCTTGGTGGGTTTCTAGATTGTTTCCATGGGTCCCGGTCCGTTGATACGAAGCCATGTCCCAGGAAGCATGACGTATTTTTTTCAGAAACTTGTGTAGGGACTGCCAATTCAGCAGTCCAGGCTACTTGTGATGTCTCTTCGATGAGCCTGCAGCAGTGCTTTGATGATTCCGTTGAGGTGTACATTTTGGTCAGTAGCCCAACTCAAATCTGGCGTTGGCTGTAAATTGTCCTCTTTTGATGAGAACTTTTTCCCGAGTGCGTAAGTTTGCTGTACAGCGTAAGGGATCCTGCATCGACGACGAACGTCTTGATATGCTTACTGCTCAAAGATGTCTGAAACGGTCTACGTATTTTAGAAATGCGGTTTTTGTTTGTTCTTCAGCGCCGTGACCGACTTGGTCACTTGATACTTTGTTGATAGTTGTGCTTCTATGTGCAAGTATCTATCGGTTCATAGAGAGATTGGAAGAAAAATAAACATGCTAATATGGGACGACGATACATCTCAAGCCATAAATTGTTCAAAGGTTTTTGATTTGCATTCTTCATCTTACCAAATTCTCCTAAGGAAGGTTAGTTTGAAGTAAGGAAGGTTAGTTTGAAGGTTTTGGTTTTAGGTTTTAGAGCAAGGATTTGAGTTGATTTCTCAAATGTGTTGGCAAGAATAGAGTAGTGAGTATACATCTTTTAACCCCTAAGCTCTTTGTAAAATACAATAGAAAAGAGTATGTTTATAGAAGCCATTTTTCATTCAACTTGTACAATCAAGATCTTAGCCAAAACCAAGTCCTAGCAATCTTTGAGATGCAAGCAAGTTCTTATTTAAAACCAAGTCCTACCAATCATTGAGAAACAATAGATATATTCAAGATCTTATTGAAAGTCAAGTTGTACCAATCATTGAGACTATATGTTTTGCCAGTGATTCTTATAGATGGATTGGCCAATTTGTATAATCAAGATCTTATTGATAGTTTAGTTGTACCAATCATTGAGACTATACGTTCTCCTATTGTCATCCTACTAGGTGGACCGGGCAACTTGTATAATCAAGGTCTTATCGATAGTTCGGTTGTACCAATCATTGAAACTATACGTTCTACTATTGTCATTGTTTTAGATGGATTGGATATAGTAAACTCCACTAAATACTATTAATAGTATAATATACTAATATATCACAATAAATAATATTAAAATGCTATTCTATATGTTTATTCTATTTGTCTCCAATCAAGCAATGAAAGGCTTTGACACGTCATTGTCTTAACTCATAAAGTTCCAAGACCTTTGTTTTTATCAAAAGCCACTCAAAATCACCATTTCTATTGCATAGAGCAAAAACTTGCAATTTTTATTTTTATTTTTTATTTTTATTTTTTGCATATCAAACTATAGGATCTTGTACTACACTTGTGTGAGAATGTGTAGAAGAAATTTTAGAAAATTTAGTTGTGTAGATTGCAACTAAATTTACACTTAAAGTGAAGAAAATAAAAGGTTTTGAACCTTGCTCAACTAGACATTTTGGCTTTGATTCTTCTTAACTTAAAGTTTTTGTACTAATGATTTTGGATTTATAATTTTTTATGTTGAATAATAGAGTTGAAATTCTAGAATTTTCTTTAAGAAAAATCTTAATTTTTATTCATTATGAATTTGTTAAATAGAAAATTTCATTAAAATAGTATATTCCATGTGCCATTTTAAAATTGTTTGGTTTGAATTGTAAAAGTGACATCTATAATTGGTATAGATTTCAGACATCTTGGGTAAATATAGATTTCAAAAATCTAGGACCAATAGATTTCAAACTGTGCAGTCTGGATTGTAAAAACTACCAAAGTAGTGGAATGGCACCATTTTAATGAAATTTCCCATTTAAGTAGAAGTAGGTTCATGATTAAATGAAAAACTAAACCATTAATAACTCTAAGTTGGAATAGAAACACATTAATCTCAATGGTGAGATTGTTCTAGCAAGAGATCTTAACCTTGTGAATTTTTTTTAGAATTGTGAAAATTGAGTTAAAAAATAAACCTTACAAGTTAATTTTTCAAGAAGATACTTTGATTGTCCTAAATCCTAAACCCTAATTTTTTGTGGGTCTTTTTTTCTACCCACCAAACAAAAATTTGGGATTGTTGTACCATAACTTTTGCTCCTAAGCACTTATTGAAATAAAAAAATTATACTTTCAGAAAGCTAATGTGATTTTCTATCTTTTCAAAAAGTTTTAGAAAATCTTGACAAATCTTGAGACTATAAGAACTTGTTCAAAATCCATTTTGTCCCCCAAGGGTACAATGGGGCTTCAAAGGTTAAAGAACTATGGTTGTTTACATATGAATAAAAATGATAATCCCCAAATTTGACATTTATGAACTACATAGATTTCAATATATGTAGAAAATTCATATTACAAAGACATACATATGTTTTTAATCCCTAACTACTTACACTTTTGATGAAAACTTTTTTCAAGTGCTTCACATTGCATAAGGTTGCTCTACAATGGAAGGGATCCTGCATCCACTAGGTATATGACAAATGTCTTGAAATGCTTATTGCTTAAGGATGTATGAAACACTTGAAGACATCTACATATTTTAGAAATAAATTTTTTGGTTTGTTCTTCAAGGCTGTGATTGACTTGGACACTTAATACTTTGTTGATAGTGATACTTCTTTGGGGAAGTTTCTAAATCAGTTCATAGAGAGATTGGAAGAAAAATAAACATGCTAATATGAAAATGTTATGTTAGAATACTTCTCAAGCTATTAATTGTTCAAAGGTTTTTGATTTGCATTCTTCATCTTACCAAATTCTCCTAAAGAAGGTTAGTTTGAAGGTTTTGGTTTTAGGTTTGAGAGCAAGGATTTGAGTTGATTTTTAAAACGAGTTGGTAAGAATAGAATAGTGAGTATACACCTTTAACCCTATAAACTCTTTGAAGTACATATTTGGATGGTGAATAGATTGATTGAAGCTAGGCTATGTGTTGTCCAAGTAATTTTTCAAAGTAATATTGAAATTCTTGAATCATAAATGAAGGGCTTTACTACCAATTGCAATTTTTTTTGTTTATAACTAGCAGTTGGCGCTTGCTTTGCTACTATTACTTTCATCAATTTCTTATGTGATAGAATGTAGATTAATAATGTATGTATAATCTTTAAATGAAAATATTGACATTCTCATACAATATTTTTTGGATATACATATGTTGTGCAATAGAAAGTAATTAAAGAAAATTTTATATCATAATTTTTTTTTAAAAATCTTTGCAAACATGAAAACATTGCAAGGACACCACCACTTGATAAATTTTTTTTCACTTACAAACAATGGTGACCAAAATTGAAGAATTGAAATGCAAATTTGTCAAAGTGCAAAGACTTTGCAAATACTTTGTTGTAGAATCCAAAATTGTTTTAATCTAACAAAGCTTCAAATCATTTGGTAGTAGGAAAAGAAAATCATAGAATTGTGGAAGTAAAATGAAGTGTGAAGCCAAGAAATATGAAACCTCCATAATATCACTTTACCTCTGTAATATCACATTTTTACACTACATGATATTACAATGGTCAAATGGCCGTTGAAACTTTATAATATCACACAATATAAAAATGTGATATTACAGAAGGCCTTGTGATTTTAGTAGTATGATGAAGGTTGACAAATGATAAAAGCAAGTGTAACTTACAAGATTATTTTTTTTCCATATAGAAATAAGAGTCTTTGAAAGAATATTTTCCTATTTGGCATTTATCTTTAAAATGATTTTTCATTGAACTTGCCCAACTAGTACACTTGCATTTCTCTATATATTTTATGAACAAATTGTAACCCATGCATCATAAATATACAAGATTTTACCTTCTATTAGATGTTGATTTATATGTATTAGGTGTTAGTTGTCACATGTTGAAATGGTTGGAATTAAATTGTAGTAGAATAAATAAAATAACTTCATCAAACTAATAATTTGAGAACCAACAATTTAAAACTAGTATTTCAATCCCTATACAATCAAATGTCCCTTCAAGGGATGATTAGAATTTGAGAAAGTAATAATGAAATAAAAAATGAATTGATCAAGGTTTTCTTTTTTGGTGAAAAATGGCCCAAAATGCACTCTTTTATTCCACTTGGCAAAATGACAATGGGAACTTTTGGAAGAAAAAAACAATATTCTTGCCATGTTGGTGGCTAAGGCGAATTGCTGGTAGTGAGGTCAGTGTTCGGCTTGGCCCAGCTTTAGGGTTCCATCACCAATTCATCTTCTTCCTAATACCCATCCTTGATGCACTTATTGCCACACTTCCTCAATTATCTCCACTTCCTACTCTGAATGCTTGGATTTTTTTGCCATAGTTTCTTTGATTTGATGTTGATGAGTTCTTGTGATTCGCCAATGTAGTGTTTTTGTATTGTGATTATTTAGCCAATTGCGCCTTCATTGCTATTAGGTTTTATTTTTGTTTGTGAGAGTGGTGATATGCCTTTTGCTAAGGAGTAGCATGTTGTAGGGTGTGTGCTATAAGCCTAGTTGCAATTCCACCTCTTATAAATTGAATATTGGTTGTTAATTAATCTTCTCATTGCTTGTAATTTGAAAAAATGACAATTTTGTGTTGTCATGTACGTCATGCAAGTAGCATGTATTTGAAATCGCCAAAAAACTCTTGCTTCTAGTCATGAAAGTCCTTATGCTTTTGATTGTGTTTTGAGTGTTTTTATCCAAATAGAACCCAAACCTGGTTGAAAATAGGTTAGAACTTGGGAAATAGGGTAAATTATAAATAGTTAGTGAAAATGGTTCAAATAGCCAAATCTACCCTATATGTGACAAACTATAGCCCAATTGGTTTAAGGGAACCTAGGTGAGAACTCTAAGATGATTTCCATAAAGAGGTTTCAAGTCCAAAACCATATTTCATTTTTAGTAGAAACTCCAATTGTTGGCTTGCAGGTGTCACAAACTCAAGATGTGACTATAGAGGAATCTACGACTAAGGGAAGGTGTTCTAGAGATAGTTTCACGTTAAGAATTCATAGGTGAAATTGGCTCACTAAGATTCTTCTTCGTGTGGAAGATTCCTTGAGCATCAATAATTAAAGGAGATGGCGGAATTTGAATCTCCTATGACCATTGTGCAAAGTAAGAGTAACAGCTTGCACATCTTTTGTGGGATTCTATGAGAGATTTCATAAAAAGTTTTGGAATTTTTTGACTTTTAGAAGATGCCTTTCCAAACGGTCAAATTGTAAAAACCTACGATGGGAAATTCTTAGAAATTGTCCGGGGTGCGGTAAAATCTCACTAAAAATTAGGATAGATTGTTTTTTTTAATAAAACACCCCATCAAATCTCGTAACATTTCGATAGTCAGAAGATTCAAAACTGGCAAGATTCTCCCGAGACCATCAAATTTGAAGTTTATTATAGAGTTGATCGGCGTATCGGGAATGTATGAAGTCAGAATGAGGCCCAAGTTAAATCTTTTCTTACTCCCTCATACCTACTTAAGACCCTAGGCTAGTCACTTGTCTCAGAAAAGTCAATCTCCAGAAGTTGGATTTTTTTACCCTTTTGGATTGTTAAGTTGGCACTAGGATTTGTTAAGTTTTGAACATAAGAAAAAGGGGTAAGGTTTCCCTTGAACACAAATGGCCTTTTGAAGCCAATGGAATAATCTGTTTGTGATTTGAAGTTGATCTCCAAAAGTTAGAGTTGATCTCCAAATGTAGAAAGTTAAAATTGGTAAATTAGGATGAAAATCCTAAATGATAAGATTACCATGAGAAAATTAGAGGAGGTGGGTGCCCTTGAAAGAGTATAAAAGGGCACCCCTCCTCTCTTCTCACTTCTTGTAGCCATTTTTTGGGTACGCATCCACGTTGATCCATTTAATTGAATTTTTGGTCAAGTTTGAGCTAAGTTGTTACAACATGTGTATTTGGGAGCATTTTTAAGCTCCTAGTTGTGTCTTTATTGAAGCTTTGAAGAACATTGGGGTCCCTTCAAAGTAAACTAATTTTTGTATTGTGGTTGTTGGAGTTTTTAGTGCAATTGTTGTTAGATTTTGTTGAGTTTACTAATCATTGTACTAATCCTAGAGGTTCGCTTCCTTTATGACTGGTGATGTTGCTTAGAAAAGTCCTTTAGTGTTGTTTAAAGTGTTTTGTGGACTAACAAAAATTGTGTTAATTTGTGAAGTGATTAAGGTTGTACTAACGTGTTATAGTGTTTTAAGTGTACCAACTTGTGTGTAGTTGATATTACACTAACCATTTTTTTTATATCCTCATCTTCCTTATTCCATGAGGGACAACAAAACTTTGACTTCATAAAGAAGAATCGGTATTAGAATTTTGCTTGTATTTAGCTACACGGCAAAGCTTTGGCCATGCATATATCAGAGTTATTAGAGTTTAGTGATTTTTTTAAAACCACGACAAAGCTTTGGCTTTGTGCACTTTGATAGAAAACATAGAATTCCAAAACTTATAGCAAAGCTTTTGCCTTTGGCTTTAGAGTTGACTTAGAGTAATTTTTTTAGTATCCAAAACTTCATAGTAATTGCACACTTGTTCAAATTTCGTGTTAAATCACTTTGTAGAATTTTTTGTTAACTTCAATAAACTCCCAACCAACCCTCTCTTGAAAACTCCCAACCAACCTACAAACAAAAACAAAAGCAAAAAAATTTCTTCTTAACCCCTTTCCTAATCTCCATTCCTACAATGTTATCCTTAATCCCCCTTCTCAGTTCCTCATTTTCTCCCTGCCTCACCCCATCAAATCCTCCCCTAACTCCTTTTCCCCTCCTACTCCCCAAATCCCCCTGCCTTCCTCCGACATCCTGCCAGGTAAGCGGGTTCCTGTGGGAAGAGGCCTCCCAAGCTCGAGGCTCCTTGAGGGCTCTCCAAGGCTAGGGAGCTTCTCCAACTTGACCTCAGATTCCTACATCTTGCCACAACAGGCAACATTTCTTCCAAAGCAACCCAATTTTGGGGTTTTAAGTTGGTTCTTTATAATTTCTTTCATAGATTAGGAGGGAGAATCTATATTATGAAGGAGGAATTAGATAATAGACAAGAAGGAGAATTCAAGGAGGAGAATTAACAAAGAGAGAATAATTTAGTAGAGGAAAAGGGAAAGATTAGAGTAGTTTAGAATAGAGGACCTGTAAAAAACACATACAAAACTCTCTAAACTCTCAAAATTCTCTAAAAACTCTCAAGTCTATCGAGGAGAAGAAGAAGGATGAGGAATGAATAAAGAAAAAAGAAAGATTAGTAGAAGGGGAGGATTAGGAAGGCGCACAAGAAACTCTAGAAAAAATAGCCAAAGCCATTGACAAAAGGGGTTAGTAGCAAAATAGTCAACCCCGTAGTCAACATAAATTATAGAATAGGGGCTAAAAAATTCTCAAGTATTCCAAGTCAACTCAAGATAAGATAGTGGTAGAAGGAAAGAAAGAGGTGGAAAGAGAAGGTTGGAAGGATAGAGAATAGTTTACATTGACTTTGAAAAAATACAAAAAAATTGTAAAAGACCTCAAAAAATTCATAAATAAAAATGGCCCAAGTAGAGAACTTTGAGGAGGCTCAAAGGCACCACTACAATGAGCCGTACCCTGAGGTATAATCCCAAATCTTCTATTTTATTTTATTTTTATGTTTAAATTAGCAAAATTAATGAAGGCCGAAATCTAAAAAATATTAGAATAATAAACTCATAGTCAGATTCAATTTGAATTTAGGATCTGATAGTAGAGGTTTATAGGTTTTTGAAAAGATAAAATACATAGAAAACCGACTTAAAATGAGAAAGATATTAGTAGATGAAATTTTGAACTTGAAATGGATGAAACTTAGGAAATCTCATCCAAAAGGAACAAAAACAAAAACCGGGATAGAATTGAAAACCCAAGGGTTAAAAGTAAAAAGAAAAATAATGAATTTTGAATTATAGATTAAGAAAAAACCGTGGATGAAGTTTGAAAAACTGATTAGCGGTCAAACTTCATCCATCAATAACTCTTTGTAGGAAGTTTCAAATTCTAAGTGTGACATCAATCTAAAAAACTAAAATTAATACCTACAAAAATAATATGAAAATTTTAAATATAGTTAATTAATAAAGTTTGTCCAATCACTCATTTATTTGTCTTTTAAATTGTAATTAAAGATGTTTTGTACATATTAAATACACCTAGGCATTATACAAAGATTCATTGTTTGGAAGACAGTGGATGGACGCTTAGGCATCCAATAGTATAAAAAAACTAAAATTGAACAAAAACTTGGTTGTGTACAGTTATTTACTAAGGGTGGTAAATAAACGTTCATAGTATGACAACAGTAGGAAGGATGTAGTGGCGGAAGCAGTTTGCGTTGCTTCTATCACACACTCTGTAAAAAGAAAGAGGACAAGGCTGCAAAAGAAGCTTTTGAGGTGGCCTATAGGGAATTAAAACAAAAGGGCAAAATGATTGAGTTTCAAATGAGTAAGGCTTAAAAAAAACATGAATTCATGCTTTCAATCTATGCGAGGTGCAAGTATAGGGCAATTGATTTCCTTGGTGTTTGATGGATCGCTGCTTGAGGCTCTAGGAACAAAGCCAATTTGGAAGGACAAGTATCCAAACAATAATAATGGAGGCCAATTACTTGCGTAGTATTAAAGTATTTTTTTGTTAGTGAATATAGCCTAAGCTTCTAATTCTTCATTTGGATCTATGGACACAATTGTTCTGAGTGTGAAGTCACAAATGATCATAATTTTAGCATCCTTAGACAAACTTGACAATTCCAAGTTCGTAGAGGTCCTCGTAGATTCTGAGGGCTCTTTAGACAAGTGCAATTTCTAGTCTCCCTTGTCGAAGAGACTTAATACAAATCGTAGCAAGTCTACAAGTTCGTGTTCTAAGGCTCAAACTCATTACGATTGTCATTGCAAATTCTAGATTGTGTGGGCTACAAAGATACCGTGGGCGGAGGGGATCATAGCAATAGATGAGATCCTTCACATGGTGAAGTGCAAAGTTTGCAACATGATTGACAAAAAGTTTTGCGTGATGGCACCAAAGTTGGATACATTTTTCAAGCATGATAGTATACATACTACAAAGAAAAACTTGCTTTAATACAAATTGAAGGCTGGAAACAATATGTGGCTATGCAATCCAAGCATTGAAAGAACATGTATCCTTATGCCATAAAGCCTCTAACACCAATCTTTGATCAAATCAATCATTGCACAAGTTTGGAGGCCAAGAAGAAAAATGTTCAATTTGCAACTTTATTTCAATTGTTTTTTGATGTTTGTCTTATGTTGGAGTTTCAGTCCTATCAAGCTCTCTATAAATTGATTGGTATCCATGTGTATATTGTACAAGACTGGGTCTATATTCTTCTTTTGATTTCTCTATAGTGGATAGAATGCACATCCAACGCAAAAACCTTATAGACTTGATTATAGGGGCCATTAGTGCTAGTGGGCCTTGGATGTCAAGTATGTGACCAAAAAGTTGTTGAGTTTTGGCACAGATGGGGCTTCCACGCTACAAGAGATATGTTCTAGTGTTACACTGCAAATTAAGGAGAAACATACAACCTTTAGGATTGGTGTTTACTGCATGGTCTACTGTTGCAACTTAGTATTCAAGGCCTTGTCTAACCTCGACATTTTATTTGACATTGAAAAATTGTTTTTTGTGACTCATGGTTACTTTTTCAAAATTCCTAAAAGGCATTCTGAGTTCAAGATGCTAGCAAAGCTCACAAAGATAAAAATTTTGAAAATGCTCCAAAATATCTAGACCCATCAAATTAGCTTAAATGAATCCCTATACTGCTTATTCTCTAAGTACCACACTTTAATTTATAAAATGATTGTTAATTTGAACAACAACAACGTAGAGGTTTGTTTAAATCCTTCACTCACTCATCTGTATGCACTTCATTTTTTCTTGTCTTAGCTTTGTTTCTATTTTAGTCTTGTCGCATTTCACTGAGATCTTCCATTCAGTTTTTTGCATTGCCTACTTAGTCACATAAGCTTCTTAGTTGATATTGGTGCTTTCATTTTTTCCCTAATTAGTATACATTGTCTTAAACTTTGTGCGTGGTTGTGTGCCATATTGCTTGCAACTTCTCTTTGATCCATCTATGTTGCTTAAAATGTGTGCACTTCTGCCATTGTTGGAGGACATTGATACCTTGGTCCAATTTGTCCAAAAATGTGGCGTCTACATTTGTGACTTTATAGTTGCAGTTAAAGTTTGCCAAGACTTTTTGTACCAAATATATGAAGACAAGGTGATGGTTTACAATAGTGATGAAATCTGGAGTTTCACTAATCTCCTTCATTGCAATCATGAAGAAATCCACGTCAAGTGGATTACTGATTTAAATGACAATTCATCAATAATGCCCTTCATTTGCCATGGAAAACAAATATATATATATATATATATATATATATATATATATATATATATATATATATATATATATATATATATATATATATATATATATATATATATATATATATATATATAATATTATATTGTATAAGGGCTTACCAATGGATCATGAGGTTTGGGTTACTTTGTTGGCCAAAGTAAAGTTGGAATGCACTAATAAGGGGACTTTCCTTTTCTGAACCCTTTTGCCTTGTTTATAATTGTGTATGTATGCACTTCTCATTTGCTTAATAAATATTGAAATGCTTCTTTTGTTTTAGGTATTGCCAAAATGTGAGTGGCAGAGCTCAATGTCCAATTCCTTGCTTACAATAAGATGACTATTTTTAATATTTTCTATCCACAATATTGGTGTTAGGAAAATACTAATGATGCATTTGACAACCACATGTAGATTCTCATAGACACATACAAATATGGCAAAATTGTGGGGGAGGGCAACAAAAAGCTCCTCATTCCTTTGCTAATTGACCATGAGACTCTCATTTTTCAATGTGCTCTCTTTAGAATGTACATGAAGTCTAATGCACTTGTAGCTATATTCCCACTATTTGATCTAAATCCATTGAAAAAAGTGTGGTGCATCTTAGACAACAACAACTTAACACAAAATTTTGGTAAGTTTTTCAAACTCGCTAAAATGATAGTGGTCTACATTTTGGAATCTGTAGAGGATGAATGTCTTTTTTCCAACATTGATTTCCTCAACTTGAAGTCACACAATAACCTAGAAGAGCACATTCAAGTGGTAGTAGAAATATTTTCTTAGAAAATTTTCACCCTTGAGAGCTTCCCTTATTAGAAGGTAATTGACAACTAGTTCATTTTTGGAGGGCAGGGTAGGTATTTGGTGGATGTTTAGTCAATAGTGGCTTGGCTATAGGAGTTGTAAATTTTCAGGAGTTATGTATTGTAGCCAGGGTACAATGGTTAGCACCATCGAGTGACACTTGACGAATAGTGCTATGATACAAACAATATAAGTAGATGGAATTTAGCTTCCTTTTGCATTAGTAAGTTTTTTGTGCTTTGTGACTTATGTTCACAACAAGTTTGAAGTGTTCTTTTGCATTGGCATTCAAGTGCATTATTAGTAGGTGTATTCTAGTGTGCAAGGCAATAGTGAATGTATCAACTTTGCAATGTATTTATGTTTATTTGTTCTTTTGCAATGGCTTCTATAATTGTATGCTCAATTTCAAAGGTAACATCCTATTCCTATGTGATCTCTTCTTCTTTCCAATGTCATTGCTTTTTGCTATTCATTCTTTTTTTTGTAAAAGGTGTTTCTCCCTTTGGCATTGAAGGGGGTTTCAGGTGCTTGTAGGTCAATGTCAACAAAAAATTTATTGTTTAATGTCCTATTCTTACCAATGTTAGCAGTTTCTAGTGTTTATTTTGTTCTATAAATCATGTTTCTTACTATGGCATTAGAGGGGGTTTGGAGTGGATGTAGGTGAGTATCCACAAAAGATTTATTGTGCACAAGTAAGATATTTCTTCATTGTCTTTAGATGTGTTGAAGTTTTTAGGCAACTAGGTTTAGTTTTGCAAGTTCTATAAGTGAGTACGCTGTGGCACCTCCATGCCACAAACAAAAAGAAAATGGTTTAGAACGAAAAGAATATGTTGTATAAAAAAATGGTGTTGAACAAAAAAAATTTGGTGTTTTAATTATCTAGAGAAATTTTCTAACTTTAGCATCAAAAGGGCTTTGAAGTGGGCGTAGGTGCAAGTCATTTTACACAATGTGGGACGTAGAAGTTCAAAATCATTGTCAAAAAACAGAATGAGTTTGCACCCAAAACCGCACCCATGCTCACAGTACTGCCCATTTCCTTACAATTCATTGTTTGAGTTTGTCAAAAAGAACATTAAGAAAAAAATTTCATTTGTCTAAAAGAATCCAAATCCAATTAAAAGATTGTCAAATACTGCTTTGAAAAATTATCCTCATTGCTACACCAAAACTGCCTCACAATAGTGGTAAGTCATCAGTTCTACTTGCACCACAAAACTAATACCGCCTTTACATTCAATAGTAAAAAATAATAATAAAAATCATGGTATTGATGTTTGTGAAATTTTGACATAAGGTGGATACATTTGTTGTGTGCACACATTGTGTCAATATTATACTATGCCAACATGTGACAAGTATGAGTAAACAATAGTAATGATGCAACAATAACTTTGTGAGTTCCTAAGCACTATGAAAAATGTGTGAATGAGGTGAAACTCACCTCCAATCAATACCAACCTAACATACCTTGCATGGAACTCCACTGAGTGGTTTGCAAGACAATACACAACCTTAAATATAATACATGGCTTGACAATGATTAGAGTAGGAACCTATGCCACAACCTAATAGTTTGGGACTCATGGTGGATATTGAGAGTGAATGGGACTTGCAAAGTGGCTTGTAATATCTGCCACAACCACCAAGTGACTTTAAAGGCAATGACAAAAATGCAAAAAACACCTACATTACTATTAACACTTGACACTCACAACATCCACATCAATGAAAAGAAACAACTGTCCCCGGGAGCTCACACTACTAGAAAATTTCGTTTTTCTGTTGTTTCGGTCGCGTTGATCCGGTCAAAATCTGACAGAAATCTGTCGGTTTCAACAGATTTCTGTCAGATTTTGACCGGATCAACACGACTGAAACAACAGAAAAACGAAATTTTCTAGTAGTGTCACTTAGAATTTTTTACCATGCAACTTGCGGCCTAAGATATAAAGGCTTAAATTCTTGACATCCAAAAATTAGAAAAAACTTAGACATAATATATAGATAAGAAATTATCATAGACTCACTTCCAAGTAAAATATAGAGGTGAATAATACGTCATATTAGAATTTTTTTGGTCTAAGAAAGGGTACAAAGTATAGTTCCTACTTTTTTATTTTAGTAGGTTTAGTTCTATCTAGTACTAACCTACTCTATTGGATGAAAAATTAATGGACAAATGCTGCATGAGGCATTTTCTATTTGTATTTCTATGTTTTCTCATTAAAATTCTCAATTTTCTAGGTGGTGGAAGCCTTATTTCAATTCCCCATTTTGCCTATTGGTTTAGTCATTTTAGCTTACATCAAGAATCTTCTTTCTTTGTGCAATTTCTATTGGTCAAAATGACATCTCTATATGCTTTTTTGTTGCACGTTGTATTGTACATATAGCAAAATGTAATGGTTCGTAATGGTGTTATTTGGTACCTTGAGAAAGTCATTAGAAGAAGTTTGAGTCCTTGAAATATTTTGAATGAAATTTTTATGTATAAAAGATTCAAAGTCTTAAGCCAAGGTTTAAAAAATGCTAGTTTTCATCACTTTGTACACAAAAGTCTTGCAATTTACATAGTAGAAGTTTCTTATATTTCTTCAACATAATCTCATACTAATTAAGTGCAAGATCTTATAGTTAGATATGCAAAAAAACCCAAATTTTTAAGAGTTTTGTACTTTGCAATAGAAATAGTAATTTTGAGTGTTCTTTAACAAAAGAAAGATCTTCAAGGTGTTCAATAGTGTTATATACCATTGTCATAAATCTCAAGCCAATTTGAAGGTATAATACAAAGTTGAGGAATGATACCACCTTACTAGTATTAGATGGAAAATAAGTCAAGTTTTCATTTCAATGATCCATTAGTTTACACATTAATCCCTTGATGCCCAACGCTATTTTTGAGCTTTTAAAAGATAACTGAGCTCAAAATTTAACAAAAAATTCAAGCTTTGGTAAGTTTAATCAATTTTAAGAAAATCATAACCATGCAAATTCAATATAGATGTATTATAGATCAAATAGGAAATAAAAACACAACATATCACTTATGGATTGAAAGATTTTAATGTTTGATCAAGAGTGCATTAAAATTGTAAAAGTGAATGAAGTCCTTCAATCTTCAACTCTTATATGTCAAATCTAAAATTGAGATTATGAAAAAAAAATATGAAGTTAAAGGATATAACATGCATAATCATAACCAATACATAGCTTGTCAAAATTCTACTCTACAATTTTTTTAAGTGAATTTCTAATGTGATTTTGATTGTAAGATTCAATGTTTTCATAAAGTTTTTAGTTGGATTGCATTTTGTCATTTTTGGTATATTTTGGGTTTTTTTTTATTGGCTAGTTGGGAACCTTGTTATTGTTTTGTTGTCCAAATTGGTGATTTAATGTATTATTTTACTATTTGTAGGGTAGTCTTTGCCTGTGCAATGCCAAGTCAGAGTAAGTGTGTTGGTGTGGTGAATTGCCAATTAGTCCAATTGGGATTGTTAGTTAGTAGAAAACACACAAGTTTTGGTTATTTAATGTATTTTTTGTTAGTGGTGTGTTTTCCAATTGGGTAGTTTTGTTGTGCAATTAGGGTGCCTAGTTGGAAAGTTGGTAGGTAACTATTTGCAAGTGCCTATTAATTTGAGAAGTTCCATTTTATTTGCACCTACTTTGTGAATGGCAAATGCAAGTCTTAGCTCCAAGTGGATGTGTAATTTCTTTGGGTTTTTTGCATTATGTGATATTTGTTAGTGCGTGAGAATGAGTGTGTGGGAATTGATGATGGATATGGAGTGATGGAAATACTAGTTGGTGGAAGTGTTATGTGGTGACAAATTTTTGATCAAGTAAATGAGAATTGATAAAGTTATAATATGGTAATTTGTTCATCAAATGAATTTGATTAAATTTGATATATTTAGACTAATTGGTCCTTTTGTAATATATATGGATATTTGTGGTTGTGAAATTGATTGAAGCAGTGAAAGAATAAGCTGCAAATTTAAATAAAAAACTTATGAAAAGAAATAAGTGCAATAGCTGAATTTCAATTTGTGTGTACAAAGTTGTTGTAGTGTGAATGATGATTTCCAAGTTGGACTATTGAGTATCATTTAAATTAATTGAATGTTTTTGCCAAGTGGAGGCAAGTGAAAAATTGTATGGTTAATGTCTGTGTTGTATGAGTGAATTTTGATTAGGAAAATGAATAGTTTCAAATTAAGAAATGTTGTTTAGTGCTAGTAAGGGCTTGGGTGTTTGAAGGAATGATTTGTAGTTAATTCACTAAAAAAAATATAAAAATAACACTTCACAATTTTTTTATTTAACTTCAAAATTTAGTGGACACCAAAATATGGTGTGTTGGACATTTAAGATTTATTTAGGATCCAAAGTCAATATAGAAGGTTGGATGAAACCTAATTAACTTAAAAATGACTTCTTAATAATAACATTACAACTCCATTGGGTGATTGCTTGGATGATTGTAAGGAACATTTTCTACCCTTGATCTATAATATAATGGTTTTAGGCCATAACTTTTGCCTTGTACTTCTAAATGATATTGAATGTATATTTTAAGTATACACGACTCTTGAACCTTTAGTAGGTTTTAAATATCTTACAAAATTATCATAAAATTTGTAAACATTGTTTGATTAGATGTGCACTTTTATCATAATAAAGATGTTTTCTCCTAAACTTCCAATGTCTCCTAGGAGGCAAAATGGACTTGGGGTAGGCTCCTACAATCACAAATTTTGATGTGATTTTTTGAAACTTTTTTAGAAGATAGGAAAATACATTAGCTTTTCAGGGATATAAAATCAATTTCACAATTGTGAGATAGATTTTATCAATCTATTGTGAGCTTTCCAAATCAATCTCACATTTGGAATTAGTGATTTTCAATTTCATCTTAAAGCTATTAACAATTTAGTTTTCCTTCATTCTCATACTTGCTTCTACTAATAATTTTTAAAAGAATGAAAATCAAGTGTACTTAAAAAAAAAATCCTTGGACTTTCAATTCAATTTTTCAACCTAAAAAGTAGAAATTCAAAAATATTTAGTGCAAAAATTTCTAGCTAAGAAGATTCAAAACCTCAAAAATGATCTAGTTAGGCAAGGTACAATTGATTCAAAAAAATTTCACTTCATGTACAAAAATTTTGCAATCCGTGTGGTCAGAGTTTTTGAAATTTCTTCTACTATTCTAGTGCAAAATACTACAATAAGAAATGCAAAAAAATCAATTTCTAAAGTTTTCTACACTTTGTAATAGAAATGGTAGTTTTGAGTGATTAAAAAAAATGCCTTGAGAGGTGTAATGTGAATTTTGTTTAATAAACAAAACTACAAGGCAACTAGTATATGGTAATACGTGTGGTAATATGGGGGTATTTCCTATAGAAAGGTCAATAAGTCTACCTTATTGTAACTAAGGTCACTTGTTTTGTATTTTGGACATTCATCTACTTTGTTGTAAGGTTTAGCTTAGGGAATGAATAAAAGAAACCACATTCAAAATCAAATAATCTCAGTCTATCTTCAATGATATATATATAAGACACAATGTATGCAATCCTAGTCCTATCTAGTAGGTTGGCTTGCATTAAATCCTTAAATCAAAGTATCATAGGGTTGATCAAATTGTCTTTTATGCATGCTCTATCAATGTAATCAATGGCCAAATTACATATTTGAAATAAAAATAAAATTTTAGGGACATATTTCTTAATTAATTTTTAAAATATTTTTCATCTAGTCATTATTTTAATTTTTAGCCCATTTTCCAAATTAACACACCAATATCAGATCTATATTTCTATTAATTTGTATAATATACAGAGCATGAAAAGATTATGATCATTCTTGTTTTATTCAATTTGAGCCTTCATGTCTACCCCATGGCTTTAGTTTTTCTGAAATCAATTTGTTTTAATCCTTGGTTATTCTTGGTTGGGTCAATTAGATAAAGAGACACCAATAACCGTGGAGATAGACAATTTGGACATATGATCAACTATTTGCCTATCCCATCTATCGACTAGCTGGGTCAACTTAACTCAATTGTGAACTTGCTATTAGACCAATTATGCACACACTAATCCACCCCATTGTAATACTCAAGCAACTTAATTATTTAGTACATTATAATTTTTTTTACTTACATACACAAATGTTAGTCAATCACATAAATTGTTAATAATTTGATTTCACCATTAAGTACTCAACAATTTGACAACTAATTAGTAAAACACATTTGGCACACTAATCCACCCCATTGTAATACTCAAGCAACTTAATTACTTAGTACATTATAATTTTGTTTACTTACATACACAAATGTTAGTCAATCACATAAATTGTTAATAATTTGATTTCACCATTAATTACTCTCAACAATTTGACAACTAATTAGTAAAACACATTTGGCAATTCAGTTTACTAGGAATTATTCCACAATCAAAACACAACTTGAAAAACGTCTTCACTAGCACAAACTTCAACTGTAATAATTACGCATCATTTTATACATCAGATTTCACAAACTTAAAAACACAACTAGACTTGGTTATGGTTCCAATCACCCAAGCTAATATCTCTACATATTGGAATACTCACAACAATGTAACTTCAACTCAAGCTTACCAAATTTCTTAGCAAATTTGATCACAACTAACTCAACAACTCCATATGAATCGGTACTTACTTTAATGCTAATGCATTCCACAATTAGAAATATCATGATAGTTAGCTTTACAATTTTCTAATTGACTCGACACCCACAGACCAAAGCTCCATTAACACATGTACAAACCAATCTGACCAACTTTCACAATTTTTTTGGAACTTATATACATCCTTCACTTGTTCATTAGCCAAGTTGAATTGCTCCACCATAGTATAGCTTTAGTTGTCTAGATCCTCCATTATTCACAAATACAACATACAACAATTCAACTTGCTAATAGTAATTGATTTGACTTACACAACTTGATACATTTATCAACAACAATTCCAAATTGACAAGCTTACCATTCATTGAGCCAATTAGTTCACAACTACTTGCAGGGTAATCACAATCAAATTGATAACATACTAGTCGCACAACATTCCAAATTCATGGTAAAGATCAACTTGACATTATTTACAATACATAAACAACCAATCAATTAACAATTCACTTGACTCACAACTAACCAAATTGATCAAAATGAACATCCTAAATTCAACACTTTGGAGTAACATCCAAGACTAAACTTTGATTAATCACGCAACTTGACTTACTTTCCGCTTTCCACTTAGTCTTGGATAACAAACCAATATACACTTTGCACAATTTGACTTAAATTAAACACTCCAACAATAGTAGCAAGCTTGCAGCAACAACTTGACCAACCAACACACAAAAATCAAATTAATACTTTTCTCAATATATTGATAGCTTTGGCAAATAGTACAATGCTGAAAAATACAAGGATGTTGGGTGCTTTTCTAGGAAAAACAACTTGACCTTTAGAATTATAGTCTCAAAATAAGAAAAGAAAAAAGGATGCAATTGTTCATTCTAAAATAGGCAACTATCCATTTGATCTATTTCAAATCCTATCCTATTAGCCTATTTTATATCTACTTAAATGTCTTTTAGCTTTCTATACAACATATCTAGCTAATTGTCATATTGTAATGGAAAATAGGCTATTTGTTTGTCCTTTTTACACTTGTAAGGCCAAATAGATCAAAATTTCAAAAAATCAACAGCTACAAGAGGTTAGGTATTTAATACTATTTTAGACTCAAAAAAATTTAGAGCTAAAATTTGAAATTCAAAGTCATCAACTAGGATTATATAGGTTAGTGAACAAATGTGTGAGAATGAGAGTAAAAAAAGAATTTTGAACTAAGAATATCTGGCTTAGAATTAAGAGACAAAAAATGTGACCCTACTTGAAATATGTTTTTAAAGACTATATTAGCTATATTACCTCCTAAAGGACCATCATGTTTAAAGGCCCCAAATTGCTTCCAAGTACTTGTCCCCAAAGCAAGGTCAAAATCTTCACCAGTACTTATTTTTTAACAAAACCAACCATATGATCTTTTGGTTAACTTGTTCAAGTACATTGTCCCAAAATTTTAAAGTGAATAGACCCACTGATTGCAAGTTCAATGTGCCTAAACTTCAAAATGCTAGTCCTTCCAAAAGGTGAAATTTTGTCTTTTAACATTTTTAGAAAAAAATAGGTATATCTCGTAACTTCTTCATTTTATTTAATAATTTAGAAAATGTGTTGAAAGTACATTTTAACTATTTTAATAAAAAAAAATTTACATTCATTTTTTAAAAATTGTAAAGTATTATAATTAATATGCTAGTAACTTTTGGAAGAATTTGAGAATTACTAATCCCAATGGTGAGAATTTTTTAGTGAAAAATTAGTATCCTTTATTTTTATTTTTTTCAAAGTGAAAATTTTCAAAACTAAGAACAAAAGATGATTTCATGTGTTTGTTCTACCTTCATTGCCTGCAAACTCAAGGGGGGGAGGTACTATGTGAAAAATATAAGGGAATAGGTGCGTACAATGAGTATTTTTAGGGGGGTATTATATTTTTAATTTTTTTAGGCATGATATGATTATCTAATTTTCTACTTTGGGGCATTAAATAGGGGGCTTGTATTACTTATAATTTTTAAATGCTGTGAATAAATCATATGCTATATTAGTTCAAAAAAAATTTCAATTACATTCCTTACTACATTCTTTTTCTTATATTGATTTTTTTTAAAATACCTCCTATTTTTAGTTCACACATTTTTTCCATACATTGTCATGTCCAATAGATTTGTCAAAAGGGATTAAATTCACAAAGTACACAATAATATGTAGGAATTGTTTTTGCGCAATCATACTCGTATGAAATGGTAGTATGAAATATCATGGTAGAATGTAACAATAGTACAAAATAGAATGCCTACATTGTGTTTATAAACACAATGAGTGAAAAAATTTGTGTATCATGCAAAGTTCTACAAGTTCTGCACATACTAACAAAAATCAACTTGTACACTTAAGTCCAAATAAGCCCTAGTGTAAATCAGCTCCATCCAAAAATGAATCACAGTCTTTCCAAAACCGAGGAAATGCATTTTCCTGCTTCTATGAATCACCTACAGCTTCCCACTTGCATTGCAACACGTAGACACACTCGAATCCACGAAAATGGCAAAGAATAACATGAAACCCGATTACACAAACACGGATAGCATGCAACATCATGCACAATGTTTAGAGGCAATGAAATGCAAAGGAGAGGAAGGTGAAGTTGTATACTATGGAGGATGTTGGGGCCGCAAACATCATAGAGCTCAGTGGCAGGGTGTCACCTACTTGTAGCTACTGGGCTATAGTTTTGCTCCAGTTGCAACTTTAATCTCTTTCTGACTCCACCCGTCTTGCAAAGTAGTGCGGAGGCATTGCAACTCTGCTGTAGATAGGTTCGCCAGAGGTGCACACTTCAATTGCTCGCCTAACTCTTGCTGCAAAGACCATGAACGAGACAGCAAGGACAAAACAAGTTTATACAAATAAAATAGTAACGCCATGTCCTGCTTCTTTGCTCGTGACGTATGGTGCGAAAATCCTCTGTCTTTGATCTCACCAAAGTCTACTATTGCTATGTGCAACTTAGCAAATTCCGTGAGACCATGGACCACATTTTGCCACTTTTTGTATGTCGCTGCAAGGCAAGGGAAGAAAGTTAGGGTTTCCTCCACATTGAGGAACGCGTGCATCCACGAATCCTCTACTAGTTCAGTTGCCTAATAAATGGCAATATATAGTCCCGGAGAACTTCCGGTAAGTCTACTGAATCCATGAAATTCTTTCAAGCTGGAGTGCTGTAAGATTGCACATGAAATCATTTACCACACAAATGCAACCAAAGCAGTTCAGGGCTCGGGGAAACTAGGCGCATGCAACAAATTACCACAACCCACTATCACTATAACAAAACATAGTAAAAAAAAACGCATTCAAAATCGAGTGCGGTTCTTTTGTCCATGTTTTTGTACAGGCCCACTACACAAGTAGACAACTTCTTTTGCAATTTTCAACTGTAGTTTTTAGAATTTTGGGGCATGTAATATACCATTGGAAATGTATTGAGAAGACATTTCCAATGGTATATTACACGCCCCAAAATTCTAAAAATTGCAGTCGGAAATTGCAAAAAAAGCTAATGGCCCACTATGCGCGCACGTATAGAAAACGTAGACAAAAGAACCGCACTCGATTTTGAGTGCGGTTTTTTTTACCATGTTTTGTTATAGTGTATTCTCGCAAAGGAATCTAGGATGACCTTTGTAGATAGGGAGGTTTTCAGGGCGCATCCCATTCTACGGACAACGGAAACTCAAAAACCGCAACATTGACAGAGAAGGACGACATAAGGGCAATCAGAACTTACTTCTTGTGATTGCGAAGACCTTCTCCACTAAATCACACTACACTCATAGACCTCGTGCGCTGAATCGCACCGCATTCACGAAATTCAACAACGCCTAGAATGAAATCCAATGTCGCCACCACACTATTGTACAGTCAATGCATGGCAAGAGAGGATCTATAGACAGAATGTAGAAGAAACTGAGAACGACAACCTCAGAAGGAGTAGCCGTTCTAGAAAAGAGTAGCACTCTTGAAATCCTCAACTAGGATTTAGGGTCACTCACGATTTGACACCATTGAAGACAATACGTCGTCATGCCAACTGATCCATCTTCCGTGCCGACATTGCTTTGGTGGTCCTTCCGTGTCCTCATGTACAACAAGAATAATATATACACAATCCGTGACATGATTTATAGCCTCAAAACCCTTGTGGATGTGACAGTGATCTTTGACGTCCCAAAACTAGAACGGCCAATCTACGCATCCTCCCTCCTCTAGATGCAACCATGACTCAACATAAGTATTACCACTATAATAGAAAAAGGGACTCAAGAGCTCCGTGTGGGCGGTCTCCTCTCTTAGTACAAACATCTTTGTCCTCAAATTCAACGCCATCTTCTGAAACCTAAACCTTAAGGTAGCAACTTCTCAATCCCTATAGCAAGCCCAACACCATAACGACAAGCAAAAACACACCCTAAACAAGAGTGACCGCACAATGACAATGATGATGCTTGAACCCTAGAAAGGGGAAGCAACCTTAGAATGAGGAATCACCTCTAATGCAGAAGACAAATTGTTCCAACGACTCGGAATCACCAAATCCTAAACCTGATAGCTACTAGCAACCACCTAATTTAGAATATGCCACTCACAAGGCAGTCCTATTTAGGATTCTTGGTCAAATAAATAAATAAAAGGGAGGGGGGTATCTTAGATCTAATTTTTTTCTAATGGGCCCTAATTTTCTATACCCTATAGTAGTTTGAAGTCATGTAATGGAATTTTCTATACCCTATATTATAAAAAAATATATTATAATTTTTATCTTTGATTTTTTTTTACACCCCATCATTTGATCACACGTCACCGGCTACTCCTATCGCTTACTGCCCCCGAGTTTGCAAAATAAAAACCTTCATTACTTTTACCACATCATTTGGAATTCAATGGTTCAATTTTTTTATTAGATATTAATATATAAAATTTAAAATATAATTAACATTATTTAAAAAAATACTTTTTGCTACTTGTTTTGACATTGAAATTGAAAGAAATCCATCTAACTTTTGCAATATTTATCTAAATGACATGAAACAAAGCTTCACAAGTACATGATAATGAGAAGCACTCATCATAAAAAATTCATGCAAAAATTCCAAATTATGAAGTCAATAGAGCCTACCCGAGTTCAAAAAGCCCAAAGTGGGCTTTTTGGCCCTTGAGAGGTTAAAATTTTAAAAAGACCATTCCCTTGCAAATCATTGCCTTTGTCTAGATTTAAGTGTTTGTAATTTTATTGATAACTTTTGATACCAATTTCATTGATCATATTGTGAAGAATATAATTCAAAAGGATTCCAAATTTTATAACACTAAAATCAATGGACAACATTGCATGTGGATATTACAACCTAAATAAAATTGGACATAAGAAATCTCCATATAACCTACTCAAAAGAACCTTAAAAAACATAAGCTCCAAAGTGGACACTCAATTTGAGATGATGGGAGTACTAAATTTTTCTACTAAAAATAAACTTCAAATCTCTATTGAACATTAGAAATCCATATAATTAATACAATAGTTGGTATTGTAAAGAATGCTTTATTTATTTTCTTCCATACTCTTACAAATAAGTTTAAACTTCATACATATCATCTTTTTAAATCATCACCAATGTGTACATGTGTATTTCAACTTTCAACAATGTTGGTTTATCTTATTAGTGACATTGCAAAATTATCTTCTATACCTTAAAATGAGGTTGTGTGTTTTGTGTTGTTTGTTATGGTAAGATCTATAGAACTGTGCATCTTTTAGTTGCATCCTTGGTACTCTTCTATACCTTAAAATGAGGTTGTGTTTTGTGTTGTTTATTATGGTAAGATCTATAGAACTATATGTCTTTTAGTTACATCCTTGGTGCTCTTGAAAAGCTCTCTACAAAAAGGGGTGCATAGGCTTTGTTTAGTGGACCTACGGTGTGAAAATTATTGAGTTTCAAAGTCTTTACAAATTTATAAATTAAAAAAATTACTTTCATTTTGACTGTGACAATGGCACACTAGTATAACGAACAACACATCATAAGCCTGCACTAATTTAAAATAGTGTGACTGTGGTTAATTAGTGTAATACGCACTGAGCGTACATCCTAAGCTGAGTTTTATACGTACAACGTAACGTATTACGGTACTTGCCAGTACTTGTGGAGTTTTTGGAGGAGGCAGCCTCCCGCCATGTTGCGAACAATTTGTTGCAGAGCCGCAATGGCCAGTCGGCCATAGCCAGTCGGCACACCTCCAACAACGGAGTAGTGGCCCCCCCGCAAATTGCCTTTCTCCTTGAGCTTCACTATCAACACAGCGAGATTGCGCGCTTCGAGCTCACAGTGGATTGAGAGCGCGCTACCCGCGAGAATTGCGAGCCATTTTATCGGCACAACTCACTTTCGCGGGCGAATTCCTGCATCGGGATTGGAGCTTGGGAGTTCTGTGGTTATGGAGTTCTCGTAGCATTAGCATAATTGTTTTGTGTTTGATTGGAGAATCGACGATTGCTCCTTTACTTTGGGGGATCGTTTTGACGGTTTTTGTGGAGGTTTTGTGATAGTATTGAAGCTTGGTTTGCGATGTTGTGGAATTCCGGGTTGCGTTGAGAGGCAATGGGAGGTGTAACGGGTGGAATTCGCGGTGTTGTGCGATGGAGTGGCTCCGTGGGAGGAGATGGGACGAGTGGCGACCAGAATGAGATCGTTTAGTGGGATGATGGTGCAAGATTAGGGTTAGGGTGTGGCAAGTGATTGTTGGGTCGGGTTGTGTGTGTGGGAATTGGTATATGTATTCGGAGCGTGTGTTGTAATGGCGAAGCCGAAGAATGGGAAGAAGACGTTGGACTCGTGTGTTATCAAGGGTACTCGCAAGATTGTGAAAGGTGCGTGGTTTTTCAAACTCTTGTACTCTCTGTTTCTCTACTGTGTAGGTCTCGACGGCTAGCAATAGCTGATACGTAAGGTAGGGAACTCTTTCAGCTGCTGAATGGTTTTTATTATTATAAGCGTGGCAAAGGTTTTGAGCATCTTGTCCCCATTTTCAACAGTATTCCATCACACTTAAAATAATTTTACTATTTGGATACAGAACGATTAGATGCTGGGAATGTACGGTACTGAATTACGGATGCGTGACTTTTACTCACCTTGAGACTCCAGAAAGTTTATTTGAGTTTACCGATTCTACCAATTCTTCTTTCATATTTTTGCTGAAACGTGGCAATATTTCGCCCGAACAAGAGTGACTTCGCACGACAATCAGAATCCACAGGGATGAAAACCCACCTTACGGTTCAGGTTTCCAATGGAGACAAGTATCCGAATATGGCACCCTAAAATCTAGCACAATGACTCCATATTGATTTCGAACTTGTTGAGTTTTAGGTTATCTACGAATGAAACTTTGGACCCTAATATCTGTTGCATATGTTAACCAAATGACTATGCCTTCCCTTGGTGCATGACTCCTCTTTGGGTTGCTTATCAAAACATATAATTCTGTAGTCCAATTTAATAACAACAATTATGCTCCGCGCTTTCAAAGTGCCGCTGTTCGATCTAGGCACCTGATTAGCTTTGGTCCTATCAGTTTTCGACTGGGAAGTTGAACTCCTGTCATTCCAGCGGGCTTCCATCTCTGTGCCAGCTCTTACCCTGAGTTTCCATTGCATGCATTGATGGTGCCGGACAATTGGATTGTTGGCAGTTGGAGACACAGTGCTGATGCGGAGCGAGGACCCGGATAAACCTCCTTACATCGCCAGGGTGGAGAAAATCGAGGCCGATAGCCGTGGCAATGTGAAAGTGCGTGTGCGTTGGTATTACCGTCCTGAGGAATCCATGAGTGGTCGCAAGCAGTTTCATGGTCAGAAGGAGGTGTTTTTGTCTGACCACTTCGACGTCCAGAGTGCGGACACCATCGAAGGCAAGTGCACCGTTCATGCTTTCAAGGCGTACACGAAGTTGGAGGCCGTGGGCGCTGATGACTACTTCTGTCGCTTTGAGTACAAGGCCACCACTGGCGGTTTCACTCCCGACCGCGTTGCCGTGTACGTTGACTTAAGCGTCTGGTAGCTTTCAAGAATTATTTGATTGTTTCAAATTCTTTTTCAATTTTGTGTAAGCTTCCTGCAAGCTTTGTTTCGGCTGGTATGTAGATGTAAGCAACCACCTTGGCCATTCGGATCTGAAGGGGTTAGGGAGGGTTGGTCGTCACACATGGAGCCTTGCGCAGTTTCTCTTCGTCCTTACTTATTGCAACATGGCATTTCAGTTTCCTTGGGATGCAGTGTCTCGATCTTTGTGATCTAATGAACTGGTTTTTGAATGTGCTGTTTCAGGTATTGCAAGTGTGAGATGCCGTACAATCCTGACCATGTGATGCTTGAATGTGGAAGCTGCAAAGATTGGTGAGTGCCCTCCCCAGCAACATTACATTACCTGCTTTGTTAGTGAGTACTGGATCATTTTAGGAGGACCGCTCTCTTTAGAGGGTTCTCCAATGTGTCATGCTTTGGAGCTTGTTTCGAATAGTCAGTCTTGCAGGAGTTGCAGAATCAGCATCCGAGAGTTTTCCTTGTTCACTGGGATCGTGGATCTCTGCACCTTCACGTTTCTGTTCTGCAGTATTATTCGAGAGGTATTTAGTTCTGTCGTTGACCTCCTGGTCTGTTGACTGGACGTGTGTAGGTTCCATCGACATTGCGTGGGCTTGAGCGCCGAGCAGGTCGAACACTTGGATAGTTACATTTGTCCTTCCTGTACACCTGAAAGCGTGAAGAAGAGCAATGGACCGTCATACAGGACGCCAGATGCCAAGGTGCGCTCTATTTAAACATGTTCTCTTGTTGGGTTCGTTTCCCTTTCTTTTCTGGAGAGTAATGCGAGTACGTTCGCGGAGGACATGGCTTGGGTCACGTAGTGGTGAGACTGTATGGTTGTTGCCATTAGTGTTGGTTGGAACAAATCGGATGCACAGATGTAGATGATCAACTGAGGTGCTGGTTTCTACATACTGGGCTTATGTTGTGTTCCATGTCTCGGTACTTGCTGTCTTGCAGCCTGAGGCCAAGCGGCAGAGGAGGTGATCTGCACTGAAGTTTGGTCTCTTCTTTCTTTGGGTTAAAATCCCTTTTCGGGTGTCAATGATGAGAGTTGTTGATGTAGATAGTGGGGATAGATGAAAAGCTGTAAGATAGTGGGTTGACTACCTTGGTGGGTTTCTAGATTGTTTCCATGGGTCCCGGTCCGTTGATACGAAGCCATGTCCCAGGAAGCATGACGTATTTTTTTCAGAAACTTGTGTAGGGACTGCCAATTCAGCAGTCCAGGCTACTTGTGATGTCTCTTCGATGAGCCTGCAGCAGTGCTTTGATGATTCCGTTGAGGTGTACATTTTGGTCAGTAGCCCAACTCAAATCTGGCGTTGGCTGTAAATTGTCCTCTTTTGATGAGAACTTTTTCCCGAGTGCGTAAGTTTGCTGTACAGCGTAAGGGATCCTGCATCGACGACGAACGTCTTGATATGCTTACTGCTCAAAGATGTCTGAAACAGTCTACGTATTTTAGAAATGCGGTTTTTGTTTGTTCTTCAGCGCCGTGACCGACTTGGTCACCACATCAGTTCATAGAGATTGAAAGAAAAACAAGTTTTCTAGTATGAAGATGTTATGTTAAAGATACTTCTGAACCCAAAAGTTGTTCAAATGTTCTTGATTTGCATTCTTCATCCTAGGGAGGTTAGTTTGAATGTTTTAGGTTTTAGAGCAAGGATTTGAGTTGTTTTCTAGAATGTTTTGGCAAGAATATAAGGTAGGAGCACCCAATGGCATGAGTGTAGCCAATGGCGTCATTTTTTTAGGCAAAGCAATGATTTTAGAATCTAAATGTAGGTCATCTATACATAACTTATTACTTCAGTCAATGAAAATAAGCTATCTATAGTTTATCTGCATTTAAGTTTTGAAATGAATGTCATATGTAGGAAGTCATGCCATTAGGTACCTCTCGCCATTGGGTGCTCCCACCTTAGTGAGTATACACCTTTAACCCCTATGTTCTTTGGCAAAAATCAACAAAAAAAAGCATGTTTATGGAAGCCATGTCTCATACAACTTGAACAATCAAGACTTTATCCAAAACCAAGTCCTACCAACCTTTGATATGCAATGTATGTAATCAAGATTTTATTGACAATTTAGTTGTACCAACCATTGAGACTACTTTATGTCAATGATTTTACTAAATGGATTGGCCAACCTGAATAATGAAGGTGACAGTGAAGTTGTACCAATCATTCAGTATATGTTTTGTCATTGTCTTCTTATGGGATGGATTGGGCAACTTGTATAATCATGATCTTGTCTACAATCATGATCTTGGCGACAGTGAAGTTGTACCAATCATTGAGTATACGTTTTGTCAGTCTTCTTATGGGATGGATTGGGCAACCTGTATAATCATGATCTTGTCTACAATTCAGTTGCACCAACCATTGAGACTACACATTTTGCCATTGTCATCCTATGAGATGGATAGGGCAACTTGTATAATCAAGATCTTATCTACAGTTAAGTTGTACCAATCATTGAGATTGTATGTTCTACTACTGTCATTCTATAGATGGATTGGGTATAGTAAATTGTTTATTCTATATGTCTCCAATCAAGCAATGAAAGGCTTTGACCCGTCAATGAGTAATACCCTTGTATAATTGAGTGGGTCAAATGCATTTTAAAATAATTTCATATTTCTTCACTATTTACATATCATGTCTTGTAAATCACTTCCTACTTGTGCGAGAATAAAGATGAAGAAGAATGCAATAAAAGGAATTTTTTTTTTCAAGATTGATCATTATATTCAATATAAATGTGGATTTCTAAAGAGCAATACCCTTGTATAGTTGAGTGGGTCAAATGCATTTTAAAATAATTTCATGTTTCTTCACTATTCGTATATCATGTCTTGTAAATCACTCTCTACTTGTGCAAGAATAAAGATGAAGAAGAATGCCAAAAAAAAGGACTTTTTTTAATCAAGATTAAATATTTTATTCAATATAAATGTGGATTTTAAAAATTTAAACCCATCCCTATCTCATAGCTTCACCTAAAGCCAATAGCTTTGGAACTTGTTCATAATGAAGGTAGAAAGAAAGATAAGTGGACAAGAAGATGAGATGAGAGAATCTTTTTCAATCAATGATACAATTGTTTTCCATTAGAGGATAGCTAAACTTAGAAATTGAACATTAGTATAATTTTATCCTTATGCCAATTTCAACTATCAATCATAGTTAGGATATTATATTTTAGAATCATAGGAAACAAATACTTATGATAATCACCAATATTCCATTCACAATAATTTTAGAAAAAATGAAACTTTAAGTTAATAATTTTATCAACAAATATTAATAAGAGCAATGAAAAAGCCAACCATATAGACATTATCTAGAGCCAAAGCTTACAACTTGTGTATAGAAGTCATTACTTTATTAAAGGTAATTGTAAAATCATATAACATTTACTTAGTTGTGTTTAAATCTATTGCCTTTCTTTCATGCATCTTCCTCATCACATTGAGCCTCTTCTTGTCTACTTAGGCGCTTCACACTATGGCCGTCGGTCGAGAGGCCATCGATTTCAACCAATCAGATTCCAGAAACCCGCTTGGACGGCCTCTCGAGCCTTTACACTATGAGGCACAGCCCAAAGCCCGTCACCCTCAAAACTGACAGATTGTCAGGGAAATTTGTGAAATTCGACGGCCTCTTGGCTGGAGTTTGGGTCGAGCTTTTTGCTCGACCCAAACTCCAGCCGAGAGGCCGTCGAATTTTGAAGAAAAATAAATAAAATAAAATAAAATAAAATAAAAAACTGACAAGATCTGAGCCGTTGGATCTCAATGGAGTAACGGACTGGTTTTGCAAGGCAAAAAGTCAGAAGCAACTTCTTCTTCTTTCTCTCTTGTGCATCTTGATAGAAATCGCTCCAATTTTTGGCAGCTCTTTGTCGTTAGTTTGCTCTCTCATTTTTTTGCAAGTAGAGAAGATGGAAAATTTCTCTCAAAACCCTTTCTTTTGCAGCCAACAGCATTTGGTAGGGGCAGAAAAAATTTTCACTCCAAATCTTGATGCAGCATTTCAGCCCTTTTCAACTGAAATCAGAGAGAGTAGAATAGAAGAGAGTCAAGAGATAAATGTTGAAAGGGTTGTTAAGGGAGGCGATTGTGAGATTATAGGATCCTCCAAAAAGAGAGTGGGTTCCAAGCAAAAGGCTATTCCAAATAAAAGAGCAGCTCCTAAAAAGAAGGCAGTAGTGAAAATTGAAGGAGAAGGTGAAGGTGAAGGCGAAGAGGCAACTCGAAAGTGGGAAGATTCGGAGGTGCTTCAATTGATTGCATTGAAGGGGGAGATGGAGCCGGAATTCATCAGAAACGGCAAAAAACAAGGTATAATTTTTTTACCCTGCATTTTAAATTTTTTGCAAAATGATTCGGATTGAGGATTTGGGCGAATTGGGGGCCTAAAGGCCTTTGCCTTCGCCACGAGCCCGTGCCCGGCCACCACGGCCCCTAAATTTGCCCCCCTTTCCCCCCATTAGCTTCGCAAATGGGTGATGCCGGTGGGATTTGAACCCTAGTCTCCACCATCACAATGGGGAGACTAGGCATGGTATCCACCTAATTCCCACCTACTTTCTTTCCTTGATGAAGGTCACCTTCTTTTCTCATTTATATCCTACATAGTCTTCTTTCACAGTGAGCACATGTGCTGTAATTGTTCTTCCAATGCCATTTTTGACTATTTCTTCATGTTTTTTGTTCATTTTTTTTCTAGGGATTGATACTTGGGTGAGGCTTCATGCTAGAATGGTTGTCATGCTACCAAAATTCAACCGTACTGCTGTAGCATGTCGTAAGAAATTCAAGGTCATTTTTGATGCTTACAAAGAAGACAAAATGGCTAATGGCATTTCTGGCAATAATCGACAAGAGAGCAAATTCTATGATGCTTTGAATGAGTGGTATCACCAAGCTGGGCAGATCATGAAGCATGTCTCGGCAACAACCACTGATCATCTACAAAATCAAGACAATTCAGCCCCAAATGATGTAGAAGGTGCACCAACTCCAACAACGATTGCTACACCACCGTCAAAAGATAAACAAAGCTTCCATGATAGAGCTATTGATATCTTTGAGAAAATGGCAGAAACTAGCACAGGTTTGATGAAAAACTTTGAGAGAACAAATGAACTCCTAGAAAGAGTAGACCACCAATTTGATCGTTTGATCAATAAGCTCTAGAGTATGCTACTCTTCATCTAAGCTACAATCATCATCATCATCATCATGTGCACAGTTTTCAAATTGAATGGCTGAATTTCTAGACAAATGACTTTTGTAAAAACTCTCCGCTAGCAGTAGATGAACTCGAGTTGAATCAGCCAACATGTTCTTCATTTTCTCTTGTCGTTTTGCCTTTGTTTCTTCAGATGCTGGATTTTCTTCATTCTCAATTTGTTCTTCTTCTTCTGGTTCTATGAATGGAGTTTCTTCACCTTGTGGATTTCTGGCTTGGAGATCCCTCATTTCCCGCAATGATGCTTCCAAAGAGTGAAACATATCAATTTTGTGCATGTTTCCAAATGTCATATTTGCTTCACCTTGCAGCTCTTTTTCCTTCTTTGGCCCAATCCATGCAAAATTCATCATTTTCTAGAATGCATAGATTGTGAAGACATAGAGATGCTGTAACAATGTTAGGCACATTTTGAAGTGGCATGTCTATTCTTTTCAGTAATATGCGCCATCTTCCTTTCAACATTCCAAATGCTCTTTCCACAGCCATACGGGTGCTTGATTGGATAAAATTCCAATGCGCTTTCACTATAAGAAACCCATGTTTTTTACTGCGTTACGCTATGACATCACCGTTATTTTTGACGTCACTACGTTTTTGGACGAACGCGCAGATCAGGGACAATTTTTTGTGATGTCATCTGAAATGTCATAATAGACGTCAGGAAATATAGGGATGTCACTTTGAACAGACGTGTTTTTCACTATGTCAAAAAAAATAAAGGACGTTTCAGATGACATCCAAAAAAACACGAATCGACCACGTCAGCCATTGGTGCGTCTTTCACTGCGGGCAGGTGCACTGCTGTCACTGAGAGGGCAGGGGGGGTGCTGCCCTATAGGGAAAACACCTGATCAGTATAGGGGAGTGACGGAGTGACGGGGTGACTGGCGTGGTGACGGGAGTTGGAGGCGTGGCGTTGTGGTGGGAGTCGGGACAAGCAGCGCGGAGTGACGGGAGTCATGCAACGGGGCTGCTAGCTCCAATATCGGACGCGCGTCACGCAAGTGTTTTAGGTATTTTCGCTTCCAATTCTTGCCGTGATGCGGTCATATCAAGGCTACTACTATACATACCAAGGCTACTACACACACCGGTGAGACTGAGAGACCGACTTTTACTAAAATCGGTTTGCGAGGCTCTGGAGGGCTGAGAGATAACCATTTGTGTAGAATTTCGAGTTCTCATTTTGATTTTGTGAGGCGCTGCATCGATTTCTGTGTTTTTTGAGAGATTTAGCGAAACCCTAAGTTGACTAAACCCTAATTTTCTGAGTTAGTGTAGATAGCTCCCATTAGCACTTTGCTCATCTAGCGACAGTTTCTTACACATTTTAGGCACTGCTTTAGTTAATTCTGAGTGGCGCTGAACTCATAGCCGTCTTTTTAGGAACGGTCAAAAACCCTAATCATTCAAACCCTAGGCAGAGTAGCACCTGCAAACAGGCTTAGTACAATATTGCAAACTTACATCCTCAAGAGTCAAACCACCCAACATAGTATAGCAGGCCCAACATTAGAGTAAGTTATAAAGAGATCCAGAGAGCATTGCTGCCCAGTCTGGTTATAGAAAAACAGATTAGTCAGAGGGTTTCACTTAGGGTTTTGCTCATCACTTAGAATTCCATAGGAACAGTCCCCATAGCTGACCAAAGCGATGTCAAAGACGATGTTCTTATTGACGTTAACTCCGACAAGCGGGCTATTGAAGACGATGTCATTCACGACGTTGTAGCTAACGTTGAGGAGGAGCAGGTAGGTGAAGTTGCGATCCCTGAAACTACTGAAGGTCAGCAAGGAGTGGAAGATGTGTACGCCATAGTCAAAGACTTCGGGGCGCAGGCAACATCTGAGAGGAGAAAAAGCACGATGGAAACCTCCACGGAGCAACAGGTGATGCGACGTCTCTCTTCCCATTTCAAGTGCCAAGTGACCGACGTGAAGTACTCCCTTTGTTAGGCTAGTGACATTATTTCCATGAATTGCCTTGTATGAGGATGGTGTCGTAGCGTAGTAGCGTTTGTTTGCAATGCTTCAATTTTTTTTACAAGTGCTTGTCAAATTGGACATCGAAGTGAAGGTCACTAGTGGCAGACACTGATGCACTGTAGGGCTCAGCCTGTTCTTTTCAAAGCGAGTATATCAGAATAGTATGTAAGCAGAAGTCGAAGTTTCCTTTCAGTCCCCCATTCCATTGAATGCGCAGGTATGTTTTACAATAACTATGTACATCTTACAGGAAAGCAAGTGCCTCAATGGTGCTAAGGTAAGGCTAGGAAGTGTAGGTGATTAGAGGATGTTAAAAGTGAATAATAATTGTGTGATGGTGTTGCAAGAAGACATTGAAGTCCTTGGTGAGTCCTCAAGCCAGCCTCGGCGTGTTGTGAAGACCACGCAAGCTGCGAAGGGCACGAAGGCTACACCAAAGGTAGCAATTCCCAAAGCGGTGGGTCTTCCTAAACCTACCCAACCCACTAAAAAGGTTAGGAAGGCTGCATTCCATTCACCCATACTTTCATTTATTTTTGTATGCAACTTAAAAGAATAATGCAAGTGTAGCATTCCTTGACATTTGTTGTGGCTGTATAAGAGTCCCAGAAATAAACATGCACGAGTAGGTACTGCTGGTTTTGACTTGGTGTGGTACGATGCAGGCTACTGTTGTCAAGAAATCGGATGCACCTCGGAAGAAGTGAGTCCTTGTTTGCCACAGTGTGTCCAACTGAACGTTGCATATGATGGTCAAGCATGTTATTTAGAACATTGAGTAGAACGCACCATGTTTTCACCGAAGGTGCTGTACTTAATGTTGTTGTGGATTTCTTTGTAGTACTGGATTATAGGCATGTGCATAGCTATTTTGTGCAAAAGTTGGCAAGTGGCCTTATAATCCCAATGCCATTGAAAACACAGGCTTCTATGCTTGAACATCTCTTACAAAGACACATAATTCATCTTCTAATGGCATATCTCAATCTTCCATTCACTCATGTGTATGGGTTGTAGAGTACATCGTCTTTGATGTTGAGGTTTATGATTCACGTTGTTCATTTCGTTCGAGAAAACATCCTTCCTCTCACATTGTATGTCTTTTGTAATGCTCAAGAAAACACTGCAGTTGTCACTGTGTGTGTCAAACGGAACACTGAGCGCAAAGCAATGCATACCCCAGTACACGGGTTGCTCTACTTAATGTCACAATAGACGTGTATGTGGACGATGTCTACGATTTCAGCAAGGAAGAAATTCCACATTATTGTCCACCCAGCTCGTTTCCTAAAGCACATTCTCGTTGACTCTGATGTCATTTAAAACATCCTCCTGTCAAATGTGACGTCCCAAAGAACATCACACAGAACACCGGCATGTACCGCAGAAGAGTGCCACGTCAGCTGCCACGTAGGCTGCGTGCACCGGAAATTATTTTCCACGTCGGATATTTAGGGTCCACGTCATTGGACACGTCACAACGTCGGTGGATGAAAAAGTTGTCCAACGTGCCCCTGTCCATCGTTAAAAATCCTACGTGGATGCCAAAACCCCTCCACATGGCACTCTCAGAAACTCTTGGGTGACCCTGTTGTTTTCGATGTCACAAAAAATTTAAGCACGTTTTAGCACATAACATGGCATGTTTTTGGCCCGTTTTTTTAAACGGATTTTTTTAGACGTCACTACAGGCATCGTCCTTGTTAAATTAAACATCATGGCACGTTTTTTCCATTGTTAAAAAAAACACTGATTTCTTATAGTGTTTACTCCTAGGCAACCCTTCTCTTTCTCCTTTGAATGGTGAGTAAAACCAAGGCCTCATAGGATATGTTGCATCACCTATGAATTTATAAGGTAGAAATGCACCTCTCATAGTCTTCTTCCCAATTTCAGATTTCTGAAATAAGGCCCAATCATGAATCTGGCCAGCCCATCCAAAATCATAGTCCCAAAACTTGCAATCAGCATCTACAACTCCTTGTAGTAAACATGAATAATATCCTTTTCGGCAATAGTATGCTGTAGGATCATGGGACGGTGCTAGAATAGGAATGTGGCTACCATCTATTGCCCCTAGAATAAGCGGAATACCATGTAGGGCTTCAAAACCATTTGCTATTTTTTTCATCCAAGCAAGATTTGGTTTCTTAAAAACCAATGGTCTCAAATGAATCCTAATAGCTTCGCAGCAATCTCTCACTATGATAGAAGTTGTACTCAATCCCATACCAAATAAATCACCAATCATTTGCAATGAATTATCTGTAGCTAAACGTGAAAGAGTTATGGCAATCCTCCGCTCCACACTTATACTTTCTCTGAAATATGTATCCTTTTTCTTCAAAGCAGGTCCTAAAAGAGTGCATAGATATTGAAATGTAGATTGACTCACCCTCATCCGCTTTCAAAAATCACCATCTGAAAATGACCCCATCAATTCATGCTCCAAAAAACCTCCATATCTTTGGAATTTGCCAATGCCTCCTTTGAACATTCACTCTTCGTCCTTGGGCAATAAAAATTGCCATCATCATCATTTGGACATTTTGCTCAAAAATTGCAAGTTTTTGCAATGCCAAAATGCCCACAATAACACACTTCATGACCATGAAAACCGAAAGTAGAACAAGAATGCGTTCCTTTCTAGAATCCATGGTTAAAGAATGTGAGAGGAAAATTTCAGAAATTGGATGGATTTTTCATGTGAAGAGACATGGATACAAGCCAAACAAATGATATGGGTTCGGCCTTGACCTTGGCCTTTGGAGGCTTCACACTATGACCGTCCAAGTTGAGAGGCCATGGGAGTTCATTGCCAAGGGTTTGGACTTTGGACTTGGCCTTTGGAGGCTTCACACTTATGGCCAGCCGAAGGCTCCAAATCCTATCATTTATTGCTCATTTCTTTGGCCTCTCACCAAAAGTTTGGCCACTCAATTCCACGGCCTCTCAACTTGGTCAGCCATAGTGTGAAGCCCCCCTTAGGTATTGATGAAGTATGGTTGAATGTGAAATATTCCACACCATCATATTAAGCTTGCACTTGTCCACTTAGCTATTGATGAAGTACTGTTGGTTGTAGAATATTTCACACCATCACATTGAACCTCTACTTATCCATTTAGCTACTAATGAAGTATAGTTGGGTGTGTGGAATATTCTACACCATCTATTGTAGAGCCAAGGGGGTGATAGTGCATGCTACTAAATGTTATGCATATTGAAATCCTAATTCAATACTTATAGTGACAAACAAAACTAAGTATGGTTTTGAAATTTTTAAAATTCAAACAACTATACCATTGGCATCAATAGGCAAAGTCACAAACTAGATTTATGAAATGTAGTATGCACCAATTAACACATTACTATGTACGTTTAAAAAAAATCAGTCATGATTTGAAATAAAATTAATTTCAAAGTTAGCCATGTTAAAACTTAATTTTCTTCAAAATATTTTGGAATTACTTTATATTTTGTCAATTTCCTTCCTAAATCCCCAAAAAAATTTAGTGTCTTAGCATGCTAGTATACATCATTTTAGATTGTTGAACAAAAAAATTGAAGGAAGTTCAAATATATAGAATTCAAAACATTCACAAATTTGACAAACATGCAAATGATATTGGTTCTCTCAATATTTAAATATTTTTTTGGAATTGAGAGCATGGAATTGCATTAACCATTGTAGCAAGAGTATATGTTGCAACATGAACTATTTTTTTCATGTTCATGCCTTTGCATTTGAATGTTTGTCAAAAAGGACAATGCATTCAATTTATACATTAGAGCTGTATGATGCATTGATTCTTATGGTATCGTTAATTGAATGAAAAAGTTTCAAATCCATACTCAGTTTTGTTCGTCACTGCATTCTAGAAAGGAATATGGAGCCCCTTCCAATACTCTTTCTTGAATTGTAGTAGCATACCCAATATTTCAGAACACGAACTACAATGAAATTTCTCAAAAATACTCACAGCTGGTGCAAACCCTTTGAAACTCCAAATGTCCTTGTCCAACATTGAAACATATTTACTTCAGGAATGGATTAGACCTGATCAACAATCACCATGATTAAAACATGGCTGCATTATACAACAGGTGCAGGCAGTACACCAATTGGGACTACCTAAGTTACACACAAAGTACCTTAACCTTCGATGACGACTCTAATCTATTGCTTCGTTACATTGAACTGATACACAATGACCAGAATTGTAGATAATTGGCAAAAGAATCGGATCCAGGATCCATCAACCGAACGACTATATATAAGTCTTAAGTCATGATTTTATGACCAAGTCCCTTTCTTTTTCTTTCCTGGGTGCAGCTTGAACTTAGGAAAAGCCCTGGGCTCCTCTTGCACCTGCACAAGTAGAGCCAATTAAATGCATTGAATATATATCCATGAATGTACTGGCTTTTCGAGATATTCCGGGACTGAGAGTTAACGAGAAATCATATCAAGAGTTGGAAACCTCCTAAACACAATTTGTTCTACTGAGATGAGCAGAACTTAGAAAACAATCAACCCACCAAACATGCTAGATAAAAGGACTAGGAACAGGGCACTTGCTGCACTAAGCTAATACATTTGTCGATTCTATTTTTGTACCAGCCGGGTATTCACATATATGCAGAAATTACCTTCTTCCCAACTGTAACCTTTGAGGCGTCTCCTTCATTTGCGACCTTGGAGACGTCTCCTCCATCCGTTTTAGCTGGCTTTGGTTTCTCTTTCAACTCTTTCGCTTGGTTTTCCCTGAACAATAAGGACAAATAGCTATCAAACGAGGCAACAAACAATCTACACATGGGAATCTGGAGAGAAGCACTTGTCAGAAACCAAAACATTTGCATAATCCCATACTTGCGAATCTTCAGAATGGCTTGAAACTTTTTTTTGGCCTCTTCAACAGCATCGTCAACATCGTCCACAGAGCATACGTCAACTGCTGCTATTGTTTTCCCATACTTGACCTGCAACAGCAGGAGCAATATTACAAAAATGCAGACTAAACAACAGACAACATTCCCCCAAATTATTATGAAACTGAGATAATACCCCGAGTCAGTCTGCGAAATGCACAATAGCAAAGGTAGAGAATAGAAACACACCAATTCATCATTCAGCAACAGATCCAAACAGTTTTCTTCCCATACACCCATCAGGTCGTAACAGAGATGTGGCTGTAAAGCAAATTTCTGCACCAACTTCGGATACTTTTCAATCATTTTCCCCAACTCTTCTTGATCTGCAGAGGAGGAAATATTAGCTGACAGTAAAGTACAAACTACAAAAACTATGGGAAGAACGATAAAACCCTTTTATCATATATAGATTTATGCCTATTTCGAGGAGATTATGAAAACTACATACCCTCTTCGAATGCATCAAAAAATGCGGTCATAGCCGCAGCCCTCTTCGCTGTCTTCAGATCAGCTCCTTCTAACACCAATGCTAGAGCAGCTCCTAAGGGTACCGCTCTGTAGCCATAAGAAACAGGATGAGGGCACAAACAGTAAATGCGTGTGGAAAGAGTGATGCTTGAACATATTAGTTCATTATCATGTTAATATGCTAAGTCATTAGAATCATTCACTTTCTAACTCAAAAGCGGCAGCCCAATTACCAGTTTCATCAAGTATTCGAAGGATAATTCCAGATGAGGGCAAACCAAAACAGCAGAAACCTCGATGCTACCTAAAAACGCAACCGCATAGTTTATTTATCAGTCTAGGCATCAATGCACAATATCCAAGAACCGGTAAAACTCCAAAACCCTCTCCCACTAACCTTCCATCCTCAAACTTCACCATGATGTTTTTATTGAACTTTGCAAGAAGAGCCGGATCTGCAAGACATCACACCATCACTGCACAACAATTGAGTCTTACACTGACACCGTTTAAGTAGTCCAAGCTTTCAAAATCATATCCGCGAGAATAAGATGGCAGAATCAAGTTCCGAGACAATCCTTGAATAAGAAAATCCACCACATACCTATATTCAATTTCAATCTAAACCGTTTAATTAGGAATTAATTATTGCCTCGGGAAACTCACCAACAGGTGCTGGCTGAGAATCTCTCATTGAAGTCGAGCGTGGAACAGAAGAAGCGGCTGCCACCGGGGGGGGATATCTCTCTGATGATGATCGAGCCACTGGTACCTGTTGTAGAATTGGCACTCCTGGCACAGAAGCTGTCCCAGAAGATCCTTGCATTACAGGTGGCGAAGAAGGTTCCTTGGAAATCGAGCTTGACAGTAACGGTGGCCTGTTGGTTGGAGAGGGAATACGTGCAGAAGGAGAAGGAGGAAGTCCGATCGTGGTCATCCTTCCAGGAGAGGGAGGAGGGTTGAGACCTGGAACCGCAGTCCTACTAAGGGAGATACTGGTGGTACGTGGGATAGCAACACGAGACGCTCCCAGAGGAGTAGCAATAGAGGGAGATTGAGGTGGCAGAGAATCTCTCCTAGAATCCGACCTAAAATTGAAAGATTGTCTACCTGTTAGACCAGGGATGGGTGATGGAGGCGACTTAGGGACAGTATTGGTACTAGCAGCAGTTGAGAGGCTAGATTGTGAAAATCGGCTTGATGGAGATCTACTGGTATTAGTATCCTTGGTGTCATCTAAGGAAAAAGAAAGTACCGACGTCGGTGACATTGAAGGAGAGTCCACGGAGTTTCTTAATTCAGCCGCACGGAAGCCAGGTTCATCTGCAAATAATCCAAAACCTGGAATACTCTGGTTCTGTTTCGGAGCTTCAACCTCGACTTCATTAGTGTCTAGATCAGACGACTGCCGCTTCAGAGTGGTCCAGTGTTCTTGATCCTTGTCTAAATCTCGAAGGGTATGTTTGGAGGATCGGTTTCCTTCATCCTCGGTAGTAGAAGATACGACCTTTTCAAAGGTCTCGTCCATAACTTCACCAGTGTGATTGAGATGCCTCACAGCAACTGCCGTGACCTTAGGACGGCCCATGCGTCCAAAGTACCGACCACCAAAGAAAGTGGTGCTATCATATTCCAGCTTCTCTTTGAACAAACGGGCATCCACTTCGGGCCTTCGAGCTTGGCTTCCTTTGCTGAACTCAGGACTGAGCCGTCGAAAGAACACCTGGAAGTCAACAATTACACTACCAGGCCGCTTTCCAATAATGAGAACATCTTTGGTATTCACTTCGGCACCAATGGCAACACTACGTTGAAACACCCCATCTGCTTCGTCCCTGAAATCTGACAAAGTCGCCTTCGGAAAGGACACAGACGCATCAACCACAGAGACTCGTCCCAATCCAGAATCTTCCACACTTACTCCTTCCAAGGAATCTTCAGTCCACCATTCACAAGGGTACTTGTGTTTCAAGAAGTGCTTCATTGTCTCGGAGTCCACAACTTCATCTCTAATATAATCAGTATGTGTGATCCATGCCCCATAATTCTTAGCATTTTCAGGCACTAATCTGTCTAACAATCTACTAACCTCAGCGCCCTTGCGCTTGTCTGCACACATAATTGCTAAGCACTCGATTGCGCGTTGTATCACTCCATCGGAACCTTCAGCATCAATAATGAAGTCTGCCATTCTAGGGACTATTCCTAACCTTAATGCAATATCCACAGTCGCACTACTAAGCCTCATCAACCGGAGTAGTAACATAAGGCTGCATATTCGAGGATCTGTCCCAGAATTACCAGTTGCAGACTTCGGGACCCTTAGTTGAAGAAGGGAAACTAAGTTTTCCACCAATTCTTCAGAGACGATGCAATCAGCAATATCAGAATGGTCAACGATAGCATGGATCAAGCACATAGCAGGTTGGGCAAGTGCTCGACGCTCAATTGGGTTACTCATGAAGTCATAGACGGGAAGGAAAATGTCTATATTCGACTGACCCTCCTTCAGATATGGTCGAGCTTTGAAAAGTAGCAGCAAAGTAAGCAAAAGTCGCCTTCGGTCATCAAAATTAAAAACATCAGCATATGCTCCAATAACTACAGCCTTGCGAACTTCACATAGAAATCGCGCTTCAAGAATACTCCCGAAGTCATAACCAGGATCCCTCAAAAACTGGTCCAGAAAAAACCCACCAAGGTACATCTCACGAGCATAACCAGCTTGTTCACTGTCGCGGTACATAGTCTTTGTATCCCCGTACAGAATGGTAATGAGTACCCACCGGACAAAGACAGGGTGCCCTCCTTCCATTGACCAGGTGGGAAGATGAAACAACTTCTGTTGTTGCATAGCATCTTGCAACTTGCGAACCTCCTTATTAAGTGTATTTTTCACAAGACGCCGCTTGCCCTCATCCCACACAAGGCGCGGTGAATGATAAGCACCATCAAACTTCCGGCAGGCTTCAGCAGGATCTCTCGCTATAGTTGACAGAAGGTCCACGGGAAGAAGTCGCAGAAACGTCTCGATAACAGTTGGTTGCACACTAGTACTGTTCTTTTTTATAGATTCAACAATGTTTACGAGCTCATACATATCAGTGGCTTCTCCAGCTCCCTCGTCATAGTTTCTGTGTCCATTAGCAGATCCATTTGCAATCCCATTCGCGGACATACTAGCCAGAGACTTTCGCTGAGATAGGTCCTCAAGAAGTTTAGAACGTCGACTTACACCGCTGCCAGCTAGAAGGAGCTGCCCAAGAGTGTGCGCAGCTACAACACGCGCGGCCTCAGGAACATGACTTGAATCGGACTCATGGGCATCATCGAAATCCGCAGCCACAAGGTTTGGGAGTCTAACACCACAAAAGATTGCCATTAGTGGTAGAAATACCCCGGAAGCTGCAAACTGATTAGTAGCTAATACTGTCGCCGGAATACTTTCACTGAGGGAACGGAGGGCGTGAAGGATGACCATAAGCAGCTCTTTCATTCCACCATCATGAGGACTAGCTGCAGAATCCCATAGCTTGACAGCAAGTGTGGCCATCAAGTTTGATTGAAGTACAGCTGCTCTCCCGGATTCATCCTCGACCAGTACCTTCACAATGCTAGCAATTTCGACTTGGATACGCGACAGGCTATGCCCTCTAACTGCAATTGTTGAGAGCAAGGAGGGGCGACATCGTGTAATGAGTTCTGGCCTGCCCACTTTTACAGCGTACTTCAGAGTCTCCTTCAAGGAAGCCAATACAGTCAGGTATTCGTCAAACCTAAAATAATCATCTTCATCTTCTTCTATGCTTGTATTCAAGTCTGATTCCGCATCAAGAACATGCAGGTTCGTCTCTAAGTAATCCAGAACAGCATCAAAGAAATCATGGCCTTCTGGAAGACCAAACGTCTCCCACTGACCAGATGCAAGGCCTTTGACAAAAACTCCACCCACACTTATCTCATCCTTGAGACACTCGTAATGGAATGATTGTATCCATTCTGCTTCATCGCCAATGTCGCCGTTCCCCGTAGCCAGCATTATGTGGTGCTGCTGCAGACGATCTATTACACGTTCAAAAAGCTCCGCCCTAACTTTTGACGTCCAGATAATCATCGGTTGTTCAAGATCGGACCCAGCCATTGTCATGAACTTGTCGGGTCCCTCGGGATGATCTAAACACGCAAGCAACGGACTTGGAATAATGTGGACCATCATTAACCGTTCTTGTTGCTGCATGGGGTTTGGACGCGAACCCCCAGTCTGATTAAGCATGCGAACCAATGTTCCAAGGACATCGGCAGCTGAGTAAAGGAGAGCAGACTTTGTGTCTCCAGCTTTAAGGGCGGTATCAGCAGGTGGAATAGCAAGTAACAATAGCGGAAGATAAAGAGCCTGCAAATATGATAAGCAAGAATCCGGTCACTATTGTCCCTACAGGTCACTCTGACGATGGAGGATGATAAAAAGGTTTCAATACGAAGGAGTTGAATACCTGAATTGCTGCAATTAAACTCCTGATCACTTAATTCGGATAGCTATCTCTTATTCATTTCCAAACAAAATTAAATGCAAAGCTCAGATAGCAAACCTGTTTGATAACACGTTCATACAAGTCCTCATCCCCAACAAAGTTCTTCAAACACCTCAATGCTGCAAAAGATGCAGGCGCAGGACCTCGAGGCGGACTGGCCAAGGCATCTCCAGCAGCTAAGCAAAGAGCCCAGAAGAATCCTTCCTGCCACCTATTATCATCACAAAGGCAGAGTCTTCCAACCCTGGAGAAGTCGACGGTTGTATAAGAACGCAATAAAATCCAGGCACAACATAAAACCAGAACTTGGTGGTCAGTTCCGAAAAATAAATACCCCAGTCCAGACCAGCCACAATGAACAAGGGAGGGAGGGCCCAGGTCAGTCTTAACGAAGGTTTTAACATCCAGAACAAACTAAAGAAAAATGAAATACAAGAACTAGGAGCAAGACACGAAGAAACTAAGTTTAGATTGCAGGACTGCACGAACTGCAGAGATCCACAAAACGGATCACTATATCTATAGCTCAAATATCTCAGAAGTCCCAAACTCGGAGTTCTAGGAACATAGGCTACAGGAAAGAACTCACAGAGAAAAACATCGACACACGAGACAAATCAATAGCCAAATATCAATCGCAGGATAGAAAGTAATAAGGAAATTAAATGCAAAAATATCAACTGAATAATGCAACAAAAAACTGTCCCAGAAAAAACATCTTACTGCGAAGAAGAAGCAATCTCCAGAATCAAGAGAGATCCTGTAACAGTCGATTCTAGAGTCGCATTGCTGCTCGCTTCCGGAAAGGTGCCATCCGAATTTAGCCTTGTTCCAAATGATAAAACGCTTAACGCAAAATTAATAGAAACTTGCGGTATTTCGTCATTACTGCACCAGAATAGAACGAACAAATTGGAAAGTGACAACATCAGCCTCCAATATCCTAAGCAATTATGTTTAGAAAAAGACTCTCTAATTCACTGGCTGCAGTGCATTTCAAGCTTTAGTTCATTTGTTTGATCAGGTCCCACGTTCTCACGTGAGCATTTAGGACTTACTTTTCTAGGATTCGTAGAGCCAGCGAGATTGATACTATAACGCGCTTTACATCCAATCGCTTTATAAAACTAACTAGAAAATTAGTTTGTGATTTTAGAGCTAGATTATGGAGAGAGGATGATAAGAACAATCTAGACATTCAGCTGAGCAAGAGAAGGAACGGCGTAGAGAAAAGGCACGTGAGATGATTGCGGGCGGAGAATCCTCTACCTAGTAACAGCGGCACAGTATCTCCGCAATATTCGAACAGAATGATGCAAAATCCCAGTAGCAACCAGGGAGGCTTCTTCTTTCTCGGCGAGGCAAGTTTTAAGAGAGGGAGTGACAAGTGTGATAAGAACGGTCTCAATGTCACTTGGTAGCACCAACTCAGGGAAGCGATCAACAAGATGTGCCTGCAAACCAAGAACAGAGAAAAATCTTCACGCTACTACCACTATCTCCATGAATCCAATTAAATACTTTTGAAAACAAAGGTGACCGCAGAGCTCCATATAACCATTTGCACCAGAAACTTCTGCAGCAGCATCCTATGTTTATAAAAAAATTAGAAAAAGACAATAAGACCATGCCGTCTGTATGTACCGAGTAGTAGTAAAGTCCCTGATCAAAGAACGAGGCTGTAAAGCTCACAATCCTCAGAGACAGCTTTAGTTTGGAGACTAGACAATACTCACCAGAGCATCTAGTAAAAGGTGAGTACGAGGCACCTCCTCACGTACTGTGGATGACTTTGCGCCAGAGCTGGCCAACATATTTGCTGACCTCCTTAAATCCTAAAAATGAAAAAGGTGTCCATACGTAGAGTTAAAGTGATGGGTTTTGTCCAACTGTATACAAGGTTTAATTGGACAAGCACGTTCCTTAATCAATACATCACTAGCTAAATGCTCAGGACAAAAATGTCAGCAAACATGATATGCGCAGGTCTTCTCACCTGCATAAGGCTGTTAAGAAAGCCATTAGGGTCGTTAATTGGATAGTTTGGAAAGCGCTCGCCATCGAGCAAGTTCTGAATATAGTACGGAGCTGAAAAGATTGATTCTGTGCACACAATCAGGATAAATGCATGTTAGATCCGCACACAACGCGCAGAGAATGTGAACCATTTCCATTCTTCACTGACACTTGATTCGATATGTAAGGAAATCATACATCATTGATTATACATTAAAGCGCTGGAAGACGGTGAAAGACGCTTACCTGCCAACTCTGGATAGGCTAACGGAGCTTTGGGGTCATGGATGTACAATGCTAAGGGATCTGCAGCACGGGATTTTACATAAGACTCTAGCTCAGAGGTTAGGTGATTGAGCAGGAGCTGTCTCATCTCCATGTTCCATATTACCTCAGGACCATCCTGCTCGGAATTCAATTGTGATAAGAACGATTCTGGACCCTGTACCAAGCAAATTATAGTTGTCAGCACAACGTAACGTGTCACACAAATCTCCAAGCTGGACTACGTAATTATGACGCCTTCTATTAACATCTTTAAACTCAAAAAACAATGTTGAGATCAACTCAAACTTATCTGCATTCAGAGGGAACACTTCACATACCTCATACATAAGCTTCAGAATCAAGCCTTCAGGTAAATATAAGTGCAGGACACTGTCCCGCCAAGTCCCATGATCATCGTTTTCCGTATCGCCATTTTCACAGTTTGGATTTGACGACAGATCCTGTTCTCAAGACGGAAGTTCATTAATATTTGTTGACAGGAACTTAAGATGGATCAAAGCTTCCAAAATTTTAACATTTCTACATTGCAATGAGGAAAAGAAAGATGAGGAGTATGCCACGCTGAGAAGGTCACCTGAAGTAAGTGGCATTGAGCAAGAAATTTTGCAATTCTTGTTTTATCCCAATCAACAACATCACCATCAAGAAGCTTCCAAAGAAGAATTTCAAAGGCTCCAAGTTTGTAGAGGTGTGACATTGCAGTTTTATTTGCATTGGTCAACGTAGTCACAACCTCCAGAATCCTGTTGGAACAAGAACAAAGGCTGGCTTAAACCACAAGCAATTTGAGAAGATTTACTAGTTTACACGAAATAACGCAGTTGGAAAATAAAATTCCGCTTCAAAATAACTCAGGACAAATTCACATCAAATAGCATAATCCGGTCGCTATCGACGATTTTTCATGCACGTATTGAATAATGTATTTGCTGGGTCTCCCCAATGCAAAAGCATCAGTTGAAAGTAGAATGGACTCCATATTAATTCTTTCAGGTATGTGTGATAGTCACGAGGAAACTTGTCACGAAGGACCGATGGGAACTTCATAGGAAATGCTTGCTTATTCGTTATTGTATATTTGATAGACTGCAGTTCTGTAGTATGCAAAGTGCACTTAAAGGGGACAGAAAATAACCTGTTGAATATTGGACTCTTTGCAAGGAGGAGAGACTGTACTAAGTGACAAAAGATCTCCTCCCTAGAAAAATTAAAGCACGCGGCTGAAGGTGGAAAATGGTCAATGCTGCTATCACTTCCCGATATCCTGCGGAAAAAATTCGTGACAAAGTCAGCGAGGTTCCAACTAAATAAGCAAGAACATACTGCAAAGTTAACCCGAAGTCCTCAATCAATACTATCATCAGACGAAACAATACCTTAAGAGGGCTTCCAATAAGTCCAGTGCCAAACCCAATTGAATCTTTTCTGGAACCTTTTCATCCTGCCATCTAATCGCTTCTTTAGCATCCATGCTGCCATCTTGAGATGCTCTTTCTAGCAACTCGTGAGCTCTTCCAGAGGGAATCCTCACGAGTTTCGCCTCACCGTCAGTTCCCACATACCGCAATGTTTCAACTGCACCCCGGGATAAAACATCTCCGGAAGACCACGCATCACACTCAAACTGATGCTTATCTCGACAGCACTGCAAATGTGTTAACACGTTAAAACGACTTTAAATCAGAAAAATTGAATACATACTTTCTACCATTGTATGCACTAAAAATATTGTGGTCCACATCAAAGGAACTTTCAAGTGTCACTGTATCATAGCGACAGAAATCTTTAACAACCACAGTTTGACAAACTTCTGAGGAAATCGGCACAAATTAATCACAAATGCTAGTGACATTTAATGAAAAGACCTTGGAGGCAACAAAACATTTTACGAAACGTGTGAGTAGTTGAAATAACAAACCTTTGCCAATGAAAGCACAATAAGGGGCACGATAACAGTAGCTCCTCCGCTGCGGACAAACCGTAAAACATTATCCCGGCCCCCCTTCTCCACGGCGACTAACAAAAAGACCACCAGCTTGAAAACGAACACATGGTGTTCACTCTCCACCACCTCCCGGAGCATCCCAACAGCAGTCTGCAACAAATATATTAACCTACTATATTCAAGTACAAGTCGGTTTTGACCTGGAAACACTAGGCAAATACTTGACACTTCGGGCTATTTTCGTTATACTGTTTTTTACTGTAGCGATCTTAGTTTAGAATATAAAACTGGAAAGAAAACTAGATCTAGATTACATAAGTAAATAAAAAATTCGAAAAAAAATTCAGCCCCAAAACGCTGCCCGAAGTCGAGCAGCGACTAAAACTGATTGATTGCCCGTGAAGAGGTCAACTTCACGGGTTAAAGAGGGTATGACCATCACTTAGGATGTGAACAGTCGCTTCAGGTGTGACCGTACCTCTAAAACATTCAGTGTTTCAAGACAAAAAGAAACATCTTCTGCATGTCGTTCATAGATCCAGGTAAGCACGTGGACAGCCAATCGTAGGTCGAGCTCGGGCAAGTTGTTGTGACCGAAAAGCGGAGTAAAACCGAGCACCATAGCCTGAAAAACTGATTGAAATATAGCCAATGGCTCATGCAGCTGTCCCACAATTCACCGGCCATAGCAGGACCTTTAGTACTGGTTATTCACATCCAGCTGACGAATAGATTAAGATTGGAATTTACACGTACAACTAGCAAATCAGTACTTCAGCAAAAGTTTTACTGTGAACAAACTCAGGAGACATAGAGTCTAGATGGTAAAAAATGTGTAATATACTAGAGCAGTAGACGTGACATTCATTCTTAAGCATTCAGTTTTCAAAATCACATACCATCCAAAACGAATTGTCAGCAGAATCAGGAGGAGGATGGTCCACAAGAAGTTCCAGGTGCACGCCACCAACCACAGAGCCTTCACCCTCACTAGCAGAAGAGTAGATGAGTTGCATATCTGAAGTATTATAAAAGAGTTGGTGATCCTCTGTCAACGCCTCATAATATCCATCTACCTCATCTTGAAGAAACTGCACAATACAAGTTCAAAAAATGCAGAACCACATGGAATGAGCATCTACTAAATCAAATTCGGGTTGGCAGCATAAACTTCACGTCCTTCCACAAAGCAGAGGAGTTATCAGGCTTGCAAACATCTAGGAGTTCAAACAACGACCATGAAATTTAAATAACTACATACATCACAAGCTTCGAGGAGTAACCGAGTAAGATCAAGCAAATGTACTAACCTTTCTGAGTTCCAACCGCTTAAGATCATTCCATACTAAAACAGGTGTTTGAAGAGTTTGATTTCGCAGTACTTCCAGAGTATCTATCCATGCAGAAAGATTTCCATTTGCCTTGTCCTGTAGACACTATGTGTATGAGGAATGTTTACTCAATTGCAGGGAAAAGAGGAATGGTCAAGCGCAAACTACTTAGGTCGACTCCGGTTGATCAACGAACTTCAGTGAAATCATATGTGAGAGCACATAGGCCAAATTACCAAATGCAGTTCGGTATCATATGTCGCTTACCTTGCCTGCCAATTTCACCTCAGCTACCTTGCTGGCATATAGCAGCATGACACCCTGAACAAAGATAGAATCGACAGTAAGCCCACAAGCTATATCAAGAGGCACCTTGAGAAAGACGTCATCTTCAGCGAAACATTGTCGAACATCTTAAAGCCAGCTGGGGACGTTCGTATGCAAAGAGCAGCAACAACAAAAGTAGCATAACAATATGCTCACAAGCATTGATAATCTACATGAATCCTCGAGAGAGGAGAAACCAACCTTAGGAAAAAGGAGCTCCAAAACTTTTCGTGCTTCACGGTTGCCTTCAATCAAAAGGAAAACCAGGTTACCGCTCAAAAAGCGAACATGCTCCTGCTTGGAGAACAGCGCCGTCTTTAAGTGCATGAAAAGCACACAACGACCAAGGCAATATTTCTGCAAAGAACACACGGGAAAAGTGTGAAAACGTTTTGCACTAATCTCCATAAAGCATGCATAAAGTTGGCCTTAAAATATACAATAAATTAATAAATACCCCTTCTGATAAATACAGTACAATAAACCAGGAAACGTTGAGCGCCTACTTGCAGATGGCTGGATACAGGAAGAGAGGTCTTCGTGAGAAGTGCTCTCAGCAACACCGCATTACTGCCACAGTGTCAAACTCCAAGTTCGTGATACGAACATACGCACGTCTTTACTTCCGCATAGACAGGTAGGTTGCAAATTCCGCCACAAACACCATAATACTGCAAAATCCACTTCCTCTACCGAAAATCTCTAGAACCCGCCACAACTATATTTTAAGAAATCTCAGTATACAGGTAGTCTGCACTCAATTACTAGCATATCCCTAAAGGTCAGTCAATAGTAAATATGAAGAAATGTACCTGTGAAAGACTACAGAACTCGAAGACCTAGAAACTGCACATAATACATCCGCTGCGGTCAAGATTGACGATTCATACGCCTGTAGGAATAATAGAAGATAAAACGTGAGACAAAAGATATTAAAACTAAAAAAAAACAAATAAATCCTCGCAGTTTCGCGTAAATCATCAATCCAAACTGATGGCGATTAGTTAAATGAGGATAATTGAGGAACCACAACAATGATTGCAGCAAAAGATAAGATATTAATACAAATCACGCCTCTTAATCACCTTAATCCACATTCGTCCTGCTTCGTATTCAATGGGTTGGGAAGTGAGAGACAAAGTCAAAATATCCAGAAGGCCAACAATCTACATCATTTTGAAGTACGATAATCAGCAAGTACGGTCAGGACACAGCTGTCAAAACACACTAAAATTTAACAGCACGCAAAGAATACATTTCTTCTTATTTCGTAGCAGAAACAATGCCAGTCAAAGCCAACAATCAAGAACGGAATACTAAGCCAGTTCTACAGAAGAAGCTCCTGAAAATGAGATAGTAACTTCTGTACTATAAGCTTTAGCTGAAAGATAAGTAACGTGTGCGGTACCTCCAAAGCACTCTTCTTGGTAAGTGCGTGTGTGTGAAGTAGTTTCACTAACTCTTCAAGGTGATCTGAAGTCAAAACTGCCAGTCTATTCGCAAATTCTTGCTACAAAATGACAGAAATGCGAAAAAAATGAGATTGGAAGGCAAGGAAATAGCAAAAAGCACAAAAGAACTCGCATACGAGGCGGTGGAGTAATATGATCTTTTGAGTAACATTGGAGACTTGGACTCAAGCATTTCACCTTTGTAGCAATCCCAATCTCCACCTCATCATGCTCAGCAGCAAACTTGATGGTTCCTCGAACAGTTACTGTGGCAAGATACGAAAGCACACTATTCTCCGATCGCATGCACTGTGAAAAGCCAGAATACAATGGCCATGTCAAAGACTTCCAGAATAACGAAGAGACAACCCACACAACCAAGCCGAAAACGAGCCAAGCACAGAACAGATTAAATTAGGAATTTAAAGACATTTGATACCGACACTTGTCTCGGAGGAAACATTCTAGTAAGCATTCAGCGAGCAGAATGAATGCGAAACGACAACTGCAAGAATACTATAGAAAAGTGAGCCACAGACAATTATGAAACTTGATCATAACGCAAGCGAAAAGTTTCTAATTATATACTCAACAGTAAAAAAAAAACGGGGCTTCTCCAACTAATCAGAAGAGTACCTGAAATAAGACCGTTACAACTTCAGGCATGCTCCTGACGGACTCAAAGCAGGGTCGAGAAGCCAGAAGCCTCTGAAGGACAAGGCAACACGTAGTAGCAAGAACACAATCCTGGCCAGCACCGCCTGATTCAAGGGCAAATGATCTCACATTACAATGAGCACATTTGGATCGCCTCGCGGAAGCAGCTCATACAAACCGAGGAATTTAAGATTCTTCACCAGTAATTCACAATAATCAGCCATTCTATACAATTCCTACATGTGAGGATCCTTGGGAAACCAACACATGGCGTAAATGTGCTCACCTACGGAATCTTTTAAGGTGTCCGCGACAGCTTGAAGAACCTTGAAATCGCTGCATTGTGAATCTCCTACCTGCATCACCCATAATAAGGTCCATCAAAAGACGTTTTCAGTTCAAACATTTAATTTATTAACAGTATGAACATTCAATTCAAAGAACCCAATCTGCTCAATACAGCGCAGTGACTAAATGACAAGATCAAAAAATTATCATTAAAGAGAGCTCACATGAATATTGCAGGCATACTCCTTTAGAGCAAGATGCAATGCCGCAGAATCACGAATGGAGTTGAAGGTTCCAATGAAGCGGTTGAGGAAGTATGCCTCGCATTCATTCTGATTACAACGGAGGTTAGAAGTTGTGACTCCAAATGCCAGAGGAAAAAAGGTCTGAAAACCTAAAGAATACCTTGCATATATGTTTCACGTGGGACTAAATACATCTCCAGAGACACGCAAAGAACCTCAATTGCCAAATCACAAACGGTTGAAGATGATACTTGATAAAATGCGGGTAACTTGTCCGGAAGCGTATGAGGAAAATAGGGCTCCAGTCGAATGCTGAACTCAGCCCCCTTTCTAGTTCCCATCAAATCGACCATACTCGCCAAAAAATCGTCCCTATTATCAAAGAGGTATGGGGTAGGCCTCCAAGATCTGAACTCCACGGTCACTTCTCGACTGTCCTTTTCACTGACAACAAGTCCTAAAATATCCTTTAAACTGCAAAAGAGATGAACTCGATTTTAGATAATGCATTCACTCTATGATGTACCTTCGACTATTCGAATCTAATGCTCAAAAGACGTAAACCAACAACAACGCTGATATCCAGACGTCCACAGGAGGCAAACTAAGAAACGACCAAGTACAGCTTCTCTCCTATGATTCACCTTGACAGCACAATACGTAGAATAGCGTTACCTCCAGTTTGATTAAGTTCCCAAGCTGTATTATTATGGTGGCAGACTAATTGCACATATACATGAAGCTAATAAAATCCAGAGCTGAAGAATCCCTCAAATTGCAGGAAGCATAAATGCCAAATACAGCACGTCATCAAGGGACAATTAGTACCTGTGTATTCCTATTACATGGTCCACCCACTTTTCAATAAAATGCTCTTTAGTAATACAAATCACTCTCTGCCGTTCCTGTTTAGTTGACTCCTGCCGCTTCTTAACTTCAAATTTATAAAGAATAGGGGAATCTTTCTGAAAAAGAGGATCACATTTGAGTCAGGAAGGAGCTCAGGTCATCCACAATCTCCCCGAAGGACCCATACTATAAACAAAAACCTATTACTAATTAGTATAGGTGTAACAGAGACACGAAGCAAACATCATGCAAATTAACATTAAAATGAGAATAAGTGCACATTTACCACCTATTTCACTCACCCCTTTTCGTAGGTATGCCGCAACATTCTCAATAATCGCAGAACTCGTTATCTTCTGGATCTCAATATCCAATTTCAAATTTGACTGCAAGAATCCCCAAAATCAGCATCAGGAAAGACAACAAAGAATTGCCACTGGAATCAATCTGCTGGTATTACTCGCAGAGTTTCCACGCAAGACGAACAAAAATTCCTCTTATATGCTATGCGGCATATATGGCTACTCACCTTCATGTTACGTTGAACAGCAAGCAAGAATGGCAAGGAGTCTTTGAGAGACAGCCGCATAACACGCGAGGCAACGTACACTAATACAATGTGCTCATCGTCACTCAGCGTTTCCAGCTTCACGATATCTTTGAAGTTTACTCTCTTGGCCCCTTTTATCTGCAGTATTCTTGCATAAAAGTTAAGAATAAAGAATTTCAAACCAATGAAAATCGACACCAATGATTGACAACATCTGCCAACGATAATGGAGGATAATCTAGTCTACCTCAAATGAAATGGACTGTGATCGATACTAGAGTCAATTGCTCTAAAGCCTCTCATTCCTAGTGAACTCAGCTGGAGGTATTACTTACCCGACGTCTCTCTTGTCGGTGCCCAATATTGACCATCTTGACAAGAGAGGCACTCCGAACACGTAAAACTGTGTCCACTAGTCCACCTCGCTGATTACTGTGTTTCTTAAGGGTGAAGTCTGTGCCTGCAAGAGTCGTAAACCAAAAACCAAAAATAAAATGAGTTCTTTAGATGAATCGTATGATAGAACTTAGACAGACCGCTGAACCACAAGGAAATCGTTTGCCAAGTAAATAATATCCTCGTAAGTGATGGCACATACTTCATGCGGTATATAAACCTGTCACGATTAGAACATATACTGCAGTCATAAAATTCTCAAGAAATAGCAATACTACCCAGTTAGAATAAATGTGGAGTCAAAGAATTAGTTATTAAGAAATTTAGGAGGATGAATGAGCAGTATAGCCATGTTGTTCAAGTTCCAGTTTCCCACGAAAAATTCAGCTGGAACTTGAGCAACAGAGTAAAAAAACGCAAAATCGGCAAATAAATTCGGCATTGCGGAATATAACCAGCAACCCTCTTCTAATCCAAAACCATATCAACACCCTATTCCAGAGCACGGCAAATTGGACACTCATGAAGACAATGTGAAGTTCTACTGCACGCATGTTCAACAGAAGAAAAGCCACACACTGCTGATGAAAACCTGCTGATGAGGAGCTTCTTTAATCCATGGCCATCAGGGTAGCTGCTGAAATCAATGCTTTCAAGAACAGGAGAGATAGATAGGAAGAAGATGCGTGTTGAGTCTCTCCAGAAAAAATGAGGTGAAGAGAGCAATGAAGATACCTCCCACTTCATAAATTACCACGACAGAGGCATGACTGCAAAGCAAAGGACACTTACCAATGCCATTCACCTCGTCGATCTGATTGAAAAGCACCGTAAGCAGAGCAGATCTGGAGTCGCAATAGAAGCGGAGCGTATTATAACCATGGCTCTGCTTCGTCGTATCCAGAATTTCCATCGAAAGCTCCGTTGGATCGTCGAGAGATGCTGTGACTCTAGCAATGTGCTCGAAGCTATACTCTGCTGCCACAGGATTGGTCGCAAGCAAGGGCACGACTGAGATGCCATGATCCAGTATGCGCAGCAACCGATTTCCTGCGCGCGCTTTCGTCCCCTGCCGCACAAGGAACACCTGGAAATCCATTTCAAACCAGCTAGTGCTCTGTATACCAAGGTCGTTTCACCTCTCGGTGACAGTTTTTTTTCAGCCTCGCAACACAGAATCCCTTTCCCTCAACACACATACTGATTCCCACACTCCAAAGTGATCCCTAAAAATCGCCGATGCGCTGCTGCTTGCCACCTCACTCATATTTGCATTTTCCTGAACTTCCGCAATCCCGTGATCAACAACCAAATCAGAACCTGCTACAATTCCCTTCAAATGTTGGCCAAATGCCACACAGTAGCTCCAAAATGTGGCAGAAGGTCGTATGAAAGAGCTCAAGGAAATCAATCGCTGTATATTTCTGAGCTACGGCATTTCAATGGTCCTCAACTGTTTTCTCCTCCCTGACAGAACGAGATAAAAAGTGAACTAAACCTCCAAAAATAAACTCAGTCCTGAAGCGGCATTCATCACCTCACCAAAGCTCCAGCGGCATTCACAGACGGTAGACACAGAAATAACGACTCCACCGTGAGCAACGAGATCTGGCCGACACTACTCACCGAGCAAAATCAAACAGGGGCATGCTTGATGGACGCAGTTCACCTGGCGCAGCTGCAAGCCGAGAATCGAGCAGAACCTCGAGTCCATCCCTGGGCAAAGGTCTAGGGAAAGCGGGCGCGCGGGCGCGCGGCGATGGCGTCGCCTCCATAAAACGGCGGGCAACGAAAAGGCAAACCTCCGCCACTCGGGCGCTCGGCGTTCCAAGCACGAGGTTTGTGAGAGACACCAACCGTGCGTCGGACCACGCTCGCAACCACGGCATCACGCGTGAAACCGCACGACGACCCGCTCGCCTTCCGAGTGCTGCGCGGAGGACTGTGCGCGCGTACGAGCGGCATGTTTGGCGTCGTTCAAAAATTTACCGGGGCGAACCATGGGGCATCTTCAGCCTTGACTTTGGAAGCCCACATTGGACTGGGGTCAACGCCCTGAACTCCGTGTTGGCTCATTCGCCTCATTTTACAGCTCGCTCGTCTACAGAGGAATCCCATTCGGTAATCCACTTGCAATGCAGCGCATCTTAGATGTTGCAATTGGGTGATCTTGCCGTTGCTGCACAGTAGATCTGTACTGTACTGTACAGTGCCACTGTAGAAGAAAGGGCCCGGTTAAAATCGTCCTTGGTTTGGCTCTAAAGTTCAATAATGGTACAATTCTCTGGAGAGCACTGTTGACACCCTGAAAATATTCCTTTGCACCAATCACAGACGTGAGTTGCCTTGCTGGTTTGAATCTTCAAATGTAAAGTGTTGACCCCAGAATCACCTGGGCTGTGAGGTAACGACACGGAAATGCATCCCCATAATAAGCAAACAGTCAGCATGGTTCCCATTGTTATATTGGTATTTTTTTGTCGTGGGATTTTGTTGGTAGTCAAAAGGAGATTCATGATTTTTTAACCCTTAAAGGACGAGGGGTGACTTTGAAAATCATCAGTTTTTATGACCGTGCAAAGTGTAGGCTTCAAAAATTGTAAAAGCATTCATTGCAAGACAAACTATTGTAGAAGACCTTCCCTTTTCTTGTAAAATTTCAAGGGTGGATAGTTGCACTCTTGACCTACATAGAGAGATCCTCTATCATCAAAACATCCACCTCAACATTTAAGGGTTAAAATGCATTTTTGGAACATTATGTTAATAAACTATAAAATATTCAAAGTGGAAAAAGTAGTTGTTTCTAAAATCAACTCTAGATTTTCATGAATAGTAAGAGTTTACTTTCATAAAATTTACTACTATGTTGAAGAAGGTAAAAATAACTTTAAAGATTTGATTGTTCTTAGTAAAGCATTAACCAAATTGGTCTACCATTTTGTGTGTTTTGAATTTAGGATTGTTGGACTCTTACCATGACTCTTACTTCATTACATTGATGATTTGTCCCATTAGCAAGGGGGAAAATTAGTGTCACCATGAAACTTTTATTTTTATAAAAATTGGTAACATAATCAAAGTAAATATTTCAACCTACACTAGTTAAAATAGTGTGACTATGGTAAACTAGTGTTAACTGCACTATTAGGACAAGTCAGTGTAGTTGTTGTAACCATGATCCAAAAACACCACTCTTTAGACAAAGCTTGTGATTCCACCCTTTCTATTAGCAAAAATCTAAAAGAATCATGATCTCAGGAGCAAACATTTTCAATACAACACTCTCTTTGTATTATATCCTTGTACCTAGTAATATCATGGGAGGTTTATACCTCACATCCAATAAGGTAAGTGAGCTTGTTGTGGGCAAAATTATATTAGTAGGGTACATATAAAAATTTGAATGTACACTACTATTATAATTTTGTCCACAATGGACTTGCTTCCATTTGTATCTTGATTTGTATCCACTATGGGCCCATTTACCTTGACTCCTAATTGCCCAACCAACTACAAAATGGTCAATCTGAAACACCAAGCTCATTTTAGTGTGGGCATTTAAATTCCTTTGACTATTTAAAAAAAAATTATAAACAATTTTGAAGGTTAACTATTGGAAGTTTTCATTTTTCACTAAAAAAAAATAAGTATTTGATTTTTGAGAGGTCTTCAAACACATATATGGACCATTAGTGAAGAATAAAGCTTGCCAGTAAATGATTTGAAATTTTAAAAATTGTACATATTCATTTGCTTTGAAAATGGTCCCAATGGAAAGAATAAAGTGTTTTCATGATTTTCATTGTTGAAAATTTAAACATATAAATGTTGATTTGGAGTTATTTGAGATTTCTATTTGTAAAAAAAGTTGCATTTCAACAATTGTATGGTGGATTATGTAATGAGTTTGATAGCTCGTAATGTGAACTTAACATTAGATGATTTTGAGTTGCATTGGAGGGCCATTTTAGGCCCATTTTCCATGCTAAAAAATAGCTACTATTGGCCAGAATTTTAAAAATTAATTAATTTTATATTTCAAATTTATATGTTTTTAGATATGTTTCAAATATAATTTATTATTATTATTTGAAGTGGCAATTGCTCTACCACATGATATTGCTACTGCAGCCAAGTTCCTATAGTTTAGGAGATGTGAGATTTTAAAAATATATATAATTATCCTATTTTTAGGGCCTCCCCACCAATGTTTGAGAAATTTGCATATAAGAGTTTTGGAGGATTGGAGGTGACATGAACAACTAAAAATTATAGTAGCACACTAAAGTGCACTTCTCAAAACCATTAGATGAAAAACAAGTGGTCTATAGGGCCACAAGTTTTCAATGCAATTTCACACTCAAAATAGAAACATACACTAGTAAACAAGTTCTTTAAACATCTATATGATTAGATATTGAAAAGAAAAGAAAAAACAATTTACTTCATTGGGGATAACTATAAGCCCAAATGGTGTTTTTTTTTCATAGGAAAACCACGCTTCAAAAGGCTTTGTTATTTAGGGGTTAATATGGAGGGTTTTGAATGTGAAATGGGGTACTGAGATTTTTGAAAATTTGACTTTAAAGCCGAAAATTTCATGCTTCCACTTTTGCAACATCACACATTCACATCAGGTTACCCCTCAAGTAGTTTTGAGATGAATATGGGAGTCCAAGCACACTTGAGTGGTACCGTACTCCTGCAGACTGAAGACTCCAGTTTCCTTCAGTGAGATTGTTTTCAAATCACCTCAAATTGGATAGAAATTATGGAATGGTACCATACAGTCAAGTCAGATTCAACATTTTGGTATTGAAAAATTTTAATTTTGGCATTCGGACAATTCGACATCTTCATGATTTTCTCAGCTTTTGGCATGTTGCCTCTTCCTAATATTTTGACACATTGATGAAATGACTTGTTTTGTGCTATTCATAGGTGAATTCATGTGTTCCGTTATTCTAAATTTCCTATTCAGAGTTTTGAACAATGAAAATCTCTCAGACTTTCAGAAACAGTTGTACAGTTTTCATATTTCAGACACGCTCCAATTTTTCCCTGATTCTTTATGAAACTTTATGAAACTTTATTACACGTAGGGTACTACTACGGAAAGATGTGAGCGTGTGAACAGAGATATCACTTCAGTCTAACTTCCGTGAGCATCAGTCAGTGATTGTTGGTGCTTTCCGAATCACATGAGGATTGTGTGAATGGGTTCTGTTTCCAACACTTGATTTCTGGTCAAGCTTGGGGACGTGTGTGATAGGGATGCCACTATGCTTACCAGAAAGACCGCTGCAGCAGCATCTGAGCCATAGAAAGCAGGATCACTACGCTAATGATGATAAATAGTGTTGGCAACATTAATCACGAAGCATAACACTAATTGTCAACAATCTGGTTAATGTTACCAACACTAAATGTCAACATAGACACTATTTGTCAACTATTGAGCCTAAATTTTTTACAAGTTTACATTTAGTGTTACCTAACTATTTCATCAAAATGCAAAAAAAAACATATGAACCCAAGAATCCTATTACATGTTCAAAAAAGTTACTACTCAAAAAAGTGAACACAACACTAAATGCAAACTAATTGAAGTTTAGAGTGACCGGGGTAAAAGTCCAAGTAATACTAATCACAGCATAACACTATTTATCATCATTAGTGTAGCTTTCAAAGCGACTTGGAATAAGTTACATTAGCTGGGCAAGGGTTCAAGTTCAGGCTCAGATTCTTGTTTCGTAAGTACGGTGAAAACACCCAGAACCGTCAATATAAAGCAATTCAGCATATTTGGAGGCACCTTTTTCTAAAAATAATATTTTTTCTAGTATTACATAACAAGTGAAAATCATTCATGAATACTAAAAAAATATCAGTGTCAGCTCCCTACACCATTGAAATTGTCACATAGGTGGACCCTTAATTGAAATCTGCAAAAATCAGTAGTTAGCAAATGAGAATTAAGTACACATACGCGTTAGTGAATCAAAGTGAAGCATATGAAGGACCCATTGACAAAAGTCTAGGGACACATTTAGTGGTAGTTTAGGATACAAGAATGGGAACATGGACTCTTTTGGGTGTTTTTACCTTAAATAGACTCTCAACAATCAAAACAATGACAGGCTCCAGTTGTCCTTTGCCAACCTTTCCGTCATTGCTTCTTTGCAACCAATCTTGGGAAATTTTTTGAGTTTCATCAATCTTTTTTTTAAATCACAAAGGATGTTGAGGCAGTAAAGTGGTCAATGGATGACTTCATTGTTCATTGTAGAAACAGAAAATGCACTTATTGGTTCAAGAATAGGAGTAGTTTGGGTAACTACCTTGGTCATAGGAACCACATCCTTTAAGGGTTGATTCCTATATTGAACCAGGTTTTCAAGTATTGAGTCCAGTTATTTCTTTATTTTTTATTCTAAATAGAAATTATATAGATATTTTCAATACATTTTTTGTTGATGTTTTCAAATCGCAAACGGGTTTTTCCCAATTCTACAAGCTAACTTTGAACTAGCCACGAGTTTTGTCCAAACATTCTTTACAACTATTTGTGGTTGCTTGTGCAAATCCAAAATAACCATTGTTGCACCAATTTGGGTGGTTAACAATAAGTCTCTAAATTAGAGCAAACTTTATCGTCTTTTCAATAGTGAATTTTGTACACTTAAAAAAAAGTAAAAATGGATGAAGTTATCAAAATCATCTCTTTGAAATAAGGGGGAGCCATGGTAGTAGAAGGTTTGTAGAGAATATGTTGAGAAAAGGTTATGTAGCCTTTAAAACAAGTACCAAATTGTTCATCAAATTCATTGAAAGGAACCACACAAATCAATCACAACACTCAACACTCAACCTTTTACTAAATTGGAAAATAGTCATGGAGAGGGCCAAACTCTTGAAATCCCCCTAACTAATATAAGTTTTGTCAAATTTTCAATTGAATTAATATATTTTAGAAAATATTATGAATGATAGTGTATAAGTAATAAATGGGTGAACAAAGTGGATGGCTTTCTTTTAAATTATTAGCATTTCATAGTGCTTATCATGCTACCACCAAAAAAAAAAATATTAGTGCTTTTCAAAGAATTTAGGATTCAAAAGAAGGTTTGGCAAACAACACTTAGGTATTTGGTATAAATGAGAGTTCGTTTGCAAGACACAAGAGATTTTATGTTATTTGTATATAGGTCCTTGGTATGTTGCCTCCTTATATTTATACTAAAATTATACTTGTATCCTTTGTAAAGTAGCACCTAGTTGTGACCTATTATTGAACCCAATCTAAACATATTCTTGCCTAAAATGTTCAACATGTATTCCTAAAAGTCTAAAATTGATTTAAATTTGCGTATATATTATTAGCACTTTGAAAATTTACAATTTATTCATCAAAAGTAAAAAAGATTCAATCTAAAAGAATTTAAAATTTATTTTGACTCTCAACAAGATCCATCAAAATTTAGATAGTTTAATAATATAGAAGAATTATACTTGAATGTCTTTTTGAAATCTTTTAGGTGATTGTGGTTAATTTAGTGATGTTCACACATCAACTATCAACCCTATTGACTATGTTCTTGATTACTAGTAAATCAACCTCTTCTTTTCTAACAAATGTAGCTAATATAGGTTGTACAAAAAATAATCATTATTTTATTCCACAAAAAATCCAAGTCACTAAAAGAAACTAGAATTTGGTAATGAATAATCAAATGTTGTTTTTAATAGATATTCAAATTTGATGGTTTGAAGGTAGGAGTTAAGAAAAAATGCCATGTGATGTGTAGATTTGAATTAAAATTTATAAAAAGTCAATGTAGAAAAAAATTATTTTCAAATTTTAGTAGGCAAAGTATTAAACTCATCAATCCCTCTAATATAAAGTTTTGCTCTAGCATATGGAAGTATATATATTCACATTTCTATTTTTAGATTTATAATAAAGTTTTTTTTGAACTTTACATGTAATACTGTACTATTGCAACATATAATAATCAATAATCTAGCTATAATAAACATCTAGTTGGTAATGTATCAATACTTAACATTAACATACCAATCCTCTTGTTTTTGGAAGTTTATATTCTCCTATTTGTTTTTAGATTTACAAAAATTATTAAAAAATATTTTTGGCCATTACAAACAAAAGTAAAGTCAACAAACTATTTTAATTGTCAATTAACTAAATAATTGAATTTTGTCATTGTTCAAGAATATGATTGTCATTAAAATTTGACGTTCAAACTTATTTTTATATTTTTTACAATTTTTAAATGATAGTATCAATCAACTATCCAATTTATTTTAGTCAATCTTTAAATTTTTGTTATTAATTTGTCAAAATTGAAAATATTTAAAGAATAAATGTGTTGAAGGAGGATAATGACCTATTTGAAAATTATCCTATAAGCATAATAAGTTTGTTCCAAAGGAAGACAGTTAAGTACTATTCATCAAATGTACCTTCCAAATTGACTTCAAAATATTCTCACAGAATTCCCATTCATCTGCTCACATTACTTCACCTACTTTTCACATCAACTTATCCAACTCGGACATCTCCATCTCTACAAACATACTAATTTCAACCAAACACCACATAAACACACACATAACTCAAATTCATTTAATTAACACACTCATAAACTTCCAACCTGACCATACACACAAAACAACGAAAAATACATAGCATACTTGGCTGGGATACAATTGGAAATCACTCAAAAGACGGTAAAGAAAAATGAGAGAAATCACAAATCAAATAGGAATCCGAAATTGACAAGTTATCAAATTGAAAGAGACAAATTAGCTACAAAAATAACCACCACCCAATACAATCATGAATCCAAAATTGGTATTACCTTTACAACTTCCACCTCGAACTGGATTTTTGATTAGGTTCAAAGTTTGACTTGGTAGCTAATATCTACTGACACCAAACTCCGACTTGAACTGACTACCAAATTGAAAATCATAATTGGCCTCAACATCCAATTGATCTTCATTCATCACATCAAAAAGATCCAAATTGGAATTAATCAACCCATCAAAACAACCAAATTGGACACCAAATTCACAAATATTCAGTCAAAAACAATAAAACACCCTCCCCAATTAGGCCAAAAAAAATGCAAGATACACATTCTAATTGGTTATCTACAAAATGTCAAAATTTTGTTTATTTTCTAAATGAAGAATACATTTTTTCACTTAATATTTATCATTCTCATGTGCTTTAAGATAATTGTAAAATCAAAGTGTCTTAATTTATAATTAACAAGATTTATTTATTTAGTATTAAATATAAGCCAAGAAATTTATTGAAAATGCATTCCAATTATAAAATCTTAAACCGCAAGTGTACAAAATTTTAAATTATATTCAAACCGTGAAGTTTCACAAAAAGTTTCAAAAGGTTTTCTTTTCTCGAAAGTGTTAAGAGTAGTTCCTTAGAGACTACTTTTTAGTTGGGATTTTAGAGTTGAAAAGTTTTCAAAGAACATTTTGTTGCCTATTTCTTAAGTTTATGCTACTTTGGAGGAAAAAAATTCTTTGAAATTCAATATCTTTGACTTTGTGGAACAACAAATAATTCTATGAAATAAACCTTTTAATACTGAAATAGACTTGTACCAACTACTATAGTTTGCCAAGTTGTAATACCTTGACCCATATCAAACACCAAAACAAAAGTTAGTGGTTCCATATTATATAGTTGTAAGTAAAAAGTAAAATAACTTTGCTGAAGTAGTGAAGTAATATAAAACACATGTAAAGGATACTTTTTAAGGAAAGTTTTCAATGAATTTTTCATCGACCTTGATATTTGATTGTGTTTTTTTTTTTTTTTTTTTATTCTGTCTTTAAATTGCAAAGTTTCCAAATTAACCTTTTATTGTGAACAACAAAAACTTCCTTTCAAATATATTAAAAATCAAAAGACTTATAAAAACAATTGTGCATAGAACTACTTCAATAACTTCAAACAAACAAGATTTATGGTGAATTCTAGATTGAATCAAAAGCATGTGAAAACACCATTTATGTAAAAAATGAAATATTGTGTTGTCAAAAAAACAACAGGTGATTTTATTTAATCCTTAATATGTGTTTGTTTTGGAATTGGGGTCTTTTGCTTAAAAAAGAAACCACAAAAGTAAAATGAGCACAATAATAACATTAAATGGTTAATGTAATATATATGTTTTACAACTTCTATTTGCTTAATCTCTGCAATCTTATCAAAGCTTATTATTTAAAGATTGTGAGTTCAAAAATATATATAAATATGTAATCACGGGGAGGACACTCTCACTACATTTGAGGTACTCACATGTGGAGGAGTGATTTTTTGACCCCCTATTTACTTTTGAATAAACTATAATTTTATCCTAAAATTTTGAGCTTTGTTTAACAATGACTAAAGGTTTCTATTGACAAAAATTTCAATTCCAAATAACATAAGATTATTGTCTAGAAAGGGTTGAAAAATGAACTAAAATGGCATGTTCTCCAACTAAAATATTTATAGAGCTCACATGAAGATGACTATTGCATCAATATTCAACCAAAATAAACTTTCAATAGAAAGCTATTCTATAGAATTTCTTTTTCATTTTTCAAATTTTTTTTTCTTATATAATATAGAGGTGTGAAAGTTATTTTCAGCTTTATGGTGTATCTTTTTTCTTAAAAAATTTATAACTAATTATTATCAGCATAAAAGAATACCAATAATTCAAAACATAAACTTTTAAAGTAGTAAAATCTATCCATAATTTTTTTTTAAATTAAATTTTAAGATGTATTATATGTCTTACTTTTTTCGCCGCACGTGGGTTGCTAAAATGTGGATAGTGTCCTCCCCGTGTATGTAATATTTGGTATGGATGCACAAACTCTGTCTTTCACTTGAAGTACTAACTTGATTGTTTTGCATTGTGCAACATTTGATTGCACTGTTGATGTTGAAGTGCAATTTTAGAAAAATTATTAGTGTGCCTTATGTCATTATACACCCAAAATAAAAGTAAAAATGATTTTTTAATTTTTTAATTTGCAACAATGCTAATGTGTGAACATGAAAATGTGAGTATGTGTGTAAGTAGACATTATAAACATCTATAATATAGGTGTCTACAACATCATTATATTGTGATTGTCGAAAGTTTCTATAATATAGACACCTGTAATATAGGTGTATAGTCTTTTAAGCTCATAAGCTCATGCTCCTAAGTTCACATAATAGCAACCCTCCTTTGTTTTGTGGTGTTTGGACATGCCATGTGAAAGTTATGTTTTTTCTAAAATAAGAGATAATTTAAGCCCTAAATGCCCAAGGCCATTTTTTTGTCAAAAAACACTTAAACTATTATTTTTGTTGCGTTTTCTCAAGGAAACAAAAAAAATTAGAATCTAACCATAGGATCTTATACTTTAATTGTTTGAGATCATGTGGTAAAAATTTCATGAAGTTTGATTGTATAGAATGAGAGATACAAGCATTTGAAGTTTGTTTATTCATTTATTTTGAACACAACCCTAGTTTCAAATGACTTTGACCACCATTTCTGAATTTATTTGCACTATGGACTCTGAATTTTAAATTTTTTGTGTAGAAAAAATTAGTTGGGAGTCTAGAAAAAAAATTCAATAAAAAATACTTGATTTTCATTCTTAAAAAATTGCTTACAAAGTAGAAATAAGTCCAAGATTGAAAGAAAAACTAAATCGTTAATAGCTCTAAAGATGAATTCCAACTGTGAGAATTTTCTAGCAAACAAACTTAACTTTGTCAAACAATTTTTTTTTAAATCATAAGAATTGCATTTAGAAATGAATCCTGTGAGTTATTTTTTCAAAAATATGAAGATGTAAGATGTTTAGATTGTATGAAAAAAAGATTGTTCATAATATTCACATCACTAATTCAAATGGAATGAATCAAAGATTTACATGTAGACAAAAATATGATATATAAGAAGAAAAATAAATTTAACTTGATTTCAAGTTTTTGTGGATTTCTTTTTCTGCCCGATGACTTGAAAATTATGTTTAGGATGGTGTAACTTTTGCTTCCAAGCACATATTGAAATAAATTGTATTCCCATGAAGCTAATAAGTTATTCTATCTTCCAAAAAAGTTTCAAAATTTTTTATTAAAAATTGAATTCATAGGAGCCTTTCCAAAATCCATTTTGTTCCTCAAGGGGACAATGGGCATTTAGGGGCTAATTCAATTTTCTAATTTAAAAAATCCATAACTTTTACATTGAAGATCCAAATGCCACAAAACTTGCACAAATAGAAAGCTTTATGCATGTAAGAGTACAAGGGCTTTGTTTGGTGGCATTTTGACATGGGACGTGAAAGACATGATTTTTCTAAAATAAAAAATAATTTAACCCCTAAATTATTTTTATTTTTATTTTTATTATTTGATTTAGTCTTGTGCATTTTATTTTTATTTATAATGTGTAATTCAATAATTCCATCTTAAACTATCAATGTTTTCACCAAAAATGCTCCAAAATTGCCATCTCTAGTACAAGTATCAAATTTTAGAAAAAATAATCCTTCTTGGACACATGTAACCATAGGATCTTGTAGTATGCAACTTTGAGAATATGTGGAAAAAATTTCAGAAATTTCCATAGTGTAGATTGCAAGATATTAAGATTTTAAGTGACAAAAATCTTTTGGGGGCCCTATGAAAAACTAGATAGTTGTACTTCATAATGATGATGTTCATTCTTCAAGGCAAGTTGGTTGTTTGCTTGAAAAATTTCAAATCATTTGGAATTGTACAACATAAAGAAAAAATAGTAACTAGAAAGAAGTAAAGAATGATTCAAAATACTAAATTGTTGAGAATTTAGTTATGGAATTGAAAAATGCCAATCCCGATGTTTGTAATGTTGTAATAAGCAATCTACATCCTAAGATTTTAATTTTTTTCAAAAAATATTGAAAATCAAGTTCAATATAGGACTTCAAATTTTATTTTAGATTTAAGAATTTATTATTGCTTGCAATTTAAAACTCCTCATAACTTTCATCTCATTAATCAAAATGGTCTGATTCAATGTATTCCACATATACATAAATCTAGAGAACCAATTAAAAACTATTGATTTCTTAAAAAAATATTTTTTTAAGAATTTTTTTGAGTTGTCTAGGTTGCTTGTAGTTAATGAAATTTACATATCATTGTTAACTATGTAGCGAAAAGTTATGAAAGTTTTTGGTCCTTACACCTTCTTCTTGAACACATATTGTATGAAAATTTCAAATAAAAAAATAAAAAAATTCCATTTGTAGTGAGCTACCCAAAATTGTTATATTGTCGAAAAACACAATTTGTCTTTTGGAATTCATAAAAACTTTGAAATTCAATAACTTTCTTACCATAGGTCCAAACGCCATGAAATAATGTCTTATGCACCCATCTTTGCAAAAAGCTTTTGAGCGATATCAAGAATGCCACTAGGTGCATCATATTTTGTTAGATCTCAGCATATCAAACATACCAAACAAACAACCTAACTTAAGGCATAAGATGTGCTATTGCTACAATAATTGCTAATGTAAAAGTAATTTTTTAGTTTTTTTAGTTCATAAATTCATAAAAATTTTGAAACTCAATAACTTTCACATTATAGGTTAGAACACCACAAAACAAAGCCCATGCACCTATCCACGTCGAGAGCTTTCCTATGGTACTAAGAAAGTGAATGAGGGATGCATGGTCTAGGAGATGTCAATGTAACTAACAAACCAAACAAACAAACAAACAAACAAACAAACAAACAACCTAACTTAATGGATAAATAGAAGATACCAATATCTATTTATAGCCTAAGGATATTTTGAATAAAATAAAAATAATGAATTAAAACATACTTTCTTTAAAAACGAACTAAAATTTTTACATTTTTACATTTAACTTTTTTTCATTGATATTTTGGCCTTGCCTACATTTGGTTTTCAAAAAGACATTATTTGCTACTTGTCACATATATTATATGTATAATGACTTTGGTATATTTTTGTCAATTCATTTTGATTTATAGATAATTTAGGCAATAAGCCAAAATAAGAGGGATAGTTTTAAATGAGCAACAAGTCTAGGATTGATTGGCTAATACCAACATGTATATAGAATAGTGATCACCAAATTCATTTTTGATATAGAGTACAATATTTTTTAGTTTTCTCTAGTGTTTTGAATTAGAAGCGGTAGCAATTATCAACATGATATTAATATATATATATATATATATATATATATATATATATATATATATAAGCTAGGTAATTGCAAGGATCCTTAGGTATGCAACTCCCATATCCTTTAAAGAACATTGCAAGCCTAATGGGCATTTTGAAAGCATTAGAATAAAAAAAAGAGCCTTGAAAGGGTTGTTTGAGCCTTGATTCCAAACAAGGCTCTTTCTATGTTTACTACGTATCCAATACATCATAAATTAAGGAGCATCATAAATGAGGGAGCAATACCAACGAGTTTTTTGAGGCCTCAATGCATCATGTTTTATTGTGTTAGCTATCAACATCAAGGGTATGACTGGTTGGAGTTTGTTGGGCCTAACTTTGTTTGTAGGTGGCAATCTTAAAATACCAAGTAAGTACCATCATTAGTAACCTGGTCATGTCAACAACTTGCATGGAAGACATACTATTTATGAGAACATAAGTGGTAGACTAGGAGAATGGGCAAGGAACTTATAGCCCTTTCAAAACTCCATTTTCATTCTAATGTCAAAACCTAAATTTTCACATAGTTCTTGGTTTTAAATGTTTTTAAGCTTAACTAAGAAAATTTAGTTCCAATAATCTATTTTTTATGTCATGTTAATTTTTTCTGAAATTGTTAAGATTCTAAATTTTGTGACACTTTGAATATAGCACATTGTAAGCTCAAAATACATCACTTTTGAACTTTTTCTATCAAAATTCTCTTAGTGTGAGCTCAATGAGTATATCAATTATACCATGATGTTTTTCACTATTATTTTCATTTTTAAAATTTCATATTATTTAATGTATTTTGTAATTACTATAATTTTTATTTTAAAAATTATTTAAAAAATCACATAAAATTCAGTTTGATGTTTTTAACTATGAAAAATGAGATTAAATTGTAGACATATATTGTAATATGAAAAAGAATATCAAATTTTTCAAAGGTGTGTTTGAATGTAGAAATCTAATGAAGTTTGACCAAACTTAGGCATGAAATGTCTTTTAAAGGATATTATATGGCCCTATTTATAATAATGTATAATGCATTTTAGTCCAATCTCAAGAGATTTGATTTGTTTTAATGTAGGAAAATCTTATAGCTTTTTAAACAAAGAATCATAAAATGTAATTATACATATGAAATGAATATTTTTAGAAAAAATAATAGCATTAAAAAACTAGTTATATTAATTTTTTTAATATATGTATTATGGGACAAGTTATCCAAATTTTGGGATTTTTAATAAAAATTAATTTTTTATTATAAATAAAACACTACAAATGGATTTTAATTTTAATTGGAGAAAACTTCTTCAATGGATTTTTAAAAATTATTTTATAATTATGCAAAGGTGTTTCAATTCTTCATTTGTATATTGTAAAGTTTTTTTTATTAATATACTAACAATCCAACATTTTCTACATCTCATTTTATTTAATTTTATTCACTTAACTTTTAGGTTCTTTTAATTTGATACTATTTTTACAAAAGCAATCTTCTTAGCTATTTTAATGTTGATGCCTCTTTTGTATAGTATGAGAGTTGCATATCCAAGCAAGAAATACTTATACTATTTTCTATCATCCATTTCTAAATGATTTTTTTTAAGGAATGGTCTTCTAGTAGGTTAGCAAAATTTATAATTTTTTTAAATTCTAAAAATAGTGAATTCTATGTTGTATAGAAGCCAACAAATTGAATTTCTTTCTAGCTTTTTGCATGCATTTTAAAACATGGAAATTGTTATTTTAATGGTTCTTCTATCAAATGACCATCTCCATAGAATTTTTACACATGGCCCATTTTATTATATTTCTAATTTTTACAAATTAAAATGTGAAAGTACCTATATTCTTAAGATTTTACACTTTTTTAATTCTCTTGCTTAGAGAATTATTCTATGCTCTACTTTTAAAGAGCAAAATCTTCATAAAGGACCTTACAATGGCTATATTTTTTAATTTATTTTTTCTAAATGTTAAATTTCCAAGGGATTCCAAAAAAAAAGACAACTACTATGAAAATACAACAAAGTTAACAAGTGTACTTTTGCAATTGATTTAAAAAAAATCCATATTCAATATCAAGCAATACAAGCCCAATTTAATTGATGGTATCATTTCAGTATCATTTCAGTATCACTTGTTGTGACCACATCCAAGCATTGACAAGTTTCCGAGTAGGTTTTTGTAGAAAGAAAATTTAGAAAAAAATAATAAATTTAGAATAAAACTAGCTATTAGGGGCCCTTTGTAGGAAAAAGTAGAAGTAAAGTAAAATATAAAAGTTAAATACATTTATAGTATGAAACTGTGAATAGGTTTATGCGCAAAAATGGATGGAAAAATTAAAAATTAAAAAAAATTAAAAACCACTTGGATGAATGAAGTGTGACTTAGGTCACACCTCTTCATAATTACACCGGTTCGTTTTTTGGGGGAAACTATAAAAACCTAAAAAAATAAGTAAACATTGGCATTGTGCAAGTCCCAAATTTATATATGAATTATATTTTTATGTGCTTTATTGGGTGATTGTTTTATTACATACATTGTTGTTTTCGTTTATGTTTATGTGATTTATGTGATTAGGGTTACCTTACTTGTCGTGTATGCATCGTATTCATGTATTTGCCGAGTGAATTTGAATCTTGTGGGAAAAAGCTAATCGGGCTAGAGCAAGAACGAACAAAATTGGTTGAACAACAACGAAATTGCGAGCGAAATTGTCTTCGAATCTGTAAGTTTGGAGGTCAACAAATTGTGTTGAAATATGGGATCAAAGTTGGAATTCGTTGTACGTTCGACATCACAACCTATGTTGTGGTGATCGTGTTGTTAATTAGTTGAGAAACGATTAGATTCTTGGGTATTACAATTCCAATCGGCAACCAAAGACGTCGTTGCGGACTTGCGGCTTCTCCACCGATCTTTGAAATTCATAAAATTGACTGAATTGGAAATTGGAAGGGCTTGTTTGGATCATGATTGACCAAATGAGTAGAAATTGAGAACAAATTTTAACAAATTCCAAACCATTGATCAACAAATTTCAATCAGTAGAAGAAGGGTGGTAGACCTGTGACTTCCGACCTGCGAGCTGCGCCATTCTTTGTTCAAATTTCGCAGACGGATCAAGGTCGTAAATTGGTATGGATTGCGACGATTAAACTAATTAATTTCATGAAAAATTTGAGCTAATGTACAATCGGGATTCGAATTGGTGGATGGGTATTGCTACAAGCTGCGACGAAGCTTACCAAGGAGACTAGAAATTGGGGTGCGATACAGACCAATTGCACGGTTATAGGGTCTGTTTCCCTCGGTAAAGGGTGGCGGCGCATAGCCGTGGGATCCTTGGGGTGGTTTTGGGGTTCTTGTACTGGTTGGTCGATCTTGAGCATGGGTATTGGGGTTAAGTTCAGATTTATGAGTCTAAAGGTATAGTCACACTTGGGCTTACCAAAGACACAGTTTTAAAAGATAATGGAGTTCGTGTAAAAAAAGATTGCTTAATTTCGGACACTGGTAATTGACGAACGAGTTCCAGAAATCATGGACAAATAGTGCTATTGATTTAGCAACGATTGAAGCAGGAACGTTCACATATATTATTTATTTTTTATTTTTTAGTTGCCACGTCTGAATTGACAACCTACACTTGAAGGAGTGGCTACACCTGATTTGACATGCAAGTAAAGCTTAGTGGCGGGCCCCACCTCAATCACCTCTTCTGCTGCTAAAGGTTCGATCACTTGTCATCTTCGTCCTTTTGCTTTGCTCGTCGCTTTCCTTCACTACAGATTCGGTTTTTGTGTTTTGCATTCACGTTGCAGCTTTTCGCTCATTTTCACCTCCGTGGTCCTCCATTTCTTCGGACAGTGAAGGTATGTTGCTGCCCTTTTTCATTCACCATGAGAATGTGGTCGTCACGAAGTGAAATCCGTGAGTTTTTTTTTCTGGTTTTTTGTTTTGGTGGTCTTGAGCTCCGTCTGCGTTGTTCTTTTGTTAGCTTCTTGTTTTCTTGCATTTCGTAATTTTATCCGGGCGTCGCAATAACAGAAGTGGGTTTCACGAATTGCAAAGGTAGGGTCCAGTTTTCACTTGTAGTCTTGCACTAGGGGGAAGGAGTATCGGCACAGTCCAATTTCGTCCAATTTGTACATTTCGCATCAATTTGCGGCAGGTGAGTTCCCTTCCGTTGTCCAATTTCTTTCTTTGATAGTCTGGGATGTCAGCCACTTTTTGCTAGCAATTTTTTTTCTTCAAAAATCTGAGAATTTGGTGACTTTTTGCTGGCATATTGTCTTCAATCTTCCAAAGTTTGAGTTCTTGCTGGGATGTTGCTAGCAATTTAGGGTTTGTGACGATTGGATTTTTATTTCTTGCCTTTTTCATGCAGGATCTCTGAAAATGGATATCTTGAATTCTTCTGCGGAGATGATGGTCATCGCCTTGACTGTTCTCCTGCTACTACTGTTTGCAAATAGAGCTTTGGATGTCCCTACTTTAGAAGACAACGAAGATGACATTGACGATCCTATACATGGCATAATCGAGGCACCTCAGGAATCGTCCTTCGACATTGAAGTTGTGACAGCAGCGGCACTTCACAATTTTCGACTTTGTAGTTTGTTTTCACTCTTGGACGAGGACTTGGGCTACTGGGTCAAGCCGAGAAGCACAGCTTGGTTCTCCCGTTTTTTGTTGAACCAATATGATGATGAGCACTGGATCACTATGTTTCGCATGACCAAACCCGCTTTGCACTCTTTGGCACAACTCCTGAAACCCTTCGTGGAAAAAAAAGACACCAAGTACCGCTTAGCAATCCCTGTCCTTGTTCAGGTTGCTTGTACGTTATTTAAACTTACTCACGGTGCTAGTTTGTTTATATGTAGTGAGATGTTTGCTATGGGGAGGAGCACAATGTCTTTGGTTTTGCAAGACGTTGTCCAAGCCATCAACATGAGCTTGAGATCCGAAATTTCATGGGTGACTGGAGAGAAGTTGTGGGAAACTGAGATTGCTTTTCATGACCTCTGTGGCTTGCCAGGAGTTCTCGGGGCTGTTGACGGTATGCATGTGTCAATTAGCAAGCCTCGTTTTGGATCCGCTGACTATTATTACTTCAAGTCAGGAGGTTATACCTTAAACTGTCAGGCGGTAGTTGATAGTAAGAAACGGTTTCTTGATTTGTTCCTGGGAATGCCTGGGTCAACAAATGATTCACGTATGTTGCGGAGATCATCCTTGTATGATAAGGGAATGCACGGAGCCTTGTGGGATGGTGCGGCTTCATTTGAAGGGTTCTCCCCTTACCTTCTTGGAGATTCAGGGTATTCTTTACTCCCCTGGCTACTGGTTCCACACAGAGGTCAAGGAAACATGCTTGTTGCAGACACTTTGTTCAACAAGAAGCTGCGTAGGGGCCGTGGAGTTGTGAAGAACGCCTTCGGCATCCTCAAGCAAACATTTCGGGAGTTGTTGGTGAAGTCGGACTTGAGCCTAACATTCTTACCTGATGTGATAACTTGTTGTGCTATTTTGCATAATGTCCTTCTTGCACAATCTCATGAAGATGTAGAAAGGCTGCTGGAAGTCCTTCGCAATGAAGGTTTGTAGGAGGAAGTTCTAGAGGAGCCTGCTGTGGTCAATGACGTAGTGGAGGTCATTCGAGATGACTGCGCCCATTTTGAGGGTACAGAAAAAAGGCGACAGTTGGGCGTCTTCCTCGCTTTACAGCGAACGGGCGGCATTTGAATTCTACAAGTACTTATTTCCCTTCAAATTTTTTTTCTTTCCATTATTATTTTTTAATTTCTTTTCTTCATTATTCTTCATTCATGCTAGCATGCAGTTAGGAAGGTGTAGTTCAATGAAAAAAAACAGAAATTTAATTTCAAACATTTAAACTTAACACATGCAAGAATATCAAGAGTTTCCAAATCTTTGACTGCTTCATTCATAGCCGTGGTTCAAGAGTACAATGACATGGACTTGAATTCTAACAGCTATGTGAATTTCCTACTATGTGCAGGTCCAGGGAAGGCGAAACTGGGCATGATGTTGACGCCCTCCAGTTGGCTTCCGTGTATTGGCACCTAGTCGTATCTTTGTATCTAGGATGGGGGGCCTTTTGCTACCACATTTTTGTCTTCATGTAGATTCGGAGGAGCCGCCTGTGGCTTGTCTTCTTTTGCACTTCCACTAGGAAGCTGCAATCCTCTACTTAACTCAAAAGAGAGGTCTGCTAAGTATTTAACTACCTCACCTTGCTTTTCAATGGCAAGCCTAGCATTCTCATTTGCTATGACACTACTCTCATGTATACGACGATCTTTTTCCCGTTGGTATTGCATTTGTTCTGAGAAGAGCTTCAGTTGCACTTCGATTTTGGACATCTCCATTTCTTTACTTGCCTCGGCCATTTGCTTCATTTGTCCGGCCATGACATCACCACTCGCTCGTGTTGCTTGAGCAATAAGTGTGTGGCCGGATAGACTCTTTTTCCTAACCGTTGTATTACCGAGCTTGCGGCCACCACTGCATTCGGATGCCTCGCTCGAACTAATGACCACTGGTGTTACACCAGGTGGAAGAAAGGGTCGTCGCCTAGGACTCGGTGAACCGTTTCTTCCAGATGTGTGTTCTCCTGATGCTGTGCCACTATTGACTCTCCGACGTTGTGGTGGTGTGAAGCCGGCATTGGTGTCGTCCGAGTCCTCCATCTGGTCTGCAATGTCCATTGGATCTTCAGAGACTGGGTCGCTATCTTGCACCTGTTCATCATCCACGTTCAAACGGGCTTGATTATCGTAATTCCCATCTTCGTGAGATAGTAAATCTCTTGTATGTGGTGGTTGCATACTTGGGCGGCTGCCGAACCATTCATGTATGTTGCCAAAAAGCTCTTGGGCGAAGGAACGTGGCAAGCCCTCACTTTTGCGTTCACTTGCTGTTAAATTCCAATAGTCGGCTCCATTCCTGCCAGTACGTGCAAAAAAGTCAGCAATGCGTTTATACTCTGGAATTATTTGATTCCACTTCGTCTTACACGCGGCTCCGTCACGAGGACATGGTGAAAATCCGCATTTCATGACTTCCTGGCTCACTCTTTGCCACTTGTAGAGTCAGGAGTCATAAGGTCGCGTCCATCCACTGTATCAATTTCTTCTAAGAACATGTTTCTCTTGGCGTTTATTAACGCCGTGACCTCTTGGAGAAGCCAATTAGGCCTCCGGTCTTTTCTCGCACGCTTCGGGGCAGGAGAGTGACCTCCAACGCTTGGAGGAGGACTTGGACATGGAGGCCGGGCTGTTGGCCTTACGGGAACTACAGTCACTTGAAGGGGTCCAGCCATGACGGTATCTGCACAACCAAAAACTCATTAGACCCGTTGTTGTTTGTGCAAGTACTTACTAGAGCGTCGGTGTGTGTGTGTGTGGTTTGTGCAGGTATGCATGTTCAATGTAGCAGAAATTAACAAAGAATTGAAAAAAACGAGACGTACCTTCAGAAGCTACGAAACGACCTTCAGCTGCTGAGCCGTATGTGGTTGCATGGAGCAAGTTCTCCATGACGTATAACTGCATGTACAATGTAGGAGCACAATAGTCATGATACAGAATTGCAGAGCAACAAAAACGAATTGCATAGTGCTTACGATGGAAAGAAAGTATCGATACCTGATTGAAGATACTGAAATCGTTCCTTCAGTTTGAGTGTGGTTGCTCGAGCGATGTTCTACGTTGGTTTGGAGTTTCGTTAAATACCTGCAGGTCCCATGCATCTAACCGCCTCTTGAAATTAATGTGATCTAGTTTTAGATTGTTGTCGTTGAGGAATGTCAACGTTTTTGGCTTTCCACCGTTTAAACCGTAATTTTGTGGCACCGCTCTTTCCTAATCGTCCATGTGAAGGCTGATTATGTAAAAGCGCTCTGAAATTCTTGAAATCATCATTTATTTAGAATTCCAGTCTTACGTATACACCGCCATGAACTCCGTAACAAACGGAACAGTGAACAGCTAATCTTCTCTAACCACTGCTCTTATTGCGTTGCTAGGTGGAGTCCATATAGGTTCGGTAATTACGAAGCGGTGCAAGTGGGAACAGTCGTATTCTTATCCTCTTCCGCATGCCCTAATCTCCCACCCCAAAGTCCAAGTACGAACATACCTTTAATCTTTGGATGAATTGTCTTAGGGTGTGTATTAAAATAAAATTATGAGTTATTCATATTTTGACCTTGTTAATTTCTTTGATTGATCTTATGGTTCTAAGTTGTGTTTTGGTTCCTTGGTGACGTGTAGTATTTTATTTTAAGTTTTAGTCTTATGTTTTGTATAAATTATATAAATTGTGAATTGTTTAAATCTTGGTTGTAAGCTTATGTGTTGGGTGAAATTGCGAATTGTTCCAATGTTATGTTTGTATATTAACCCTTGTTGGTTTGGATTCATTTGACATAATTTGGCAAAAGTAAAAGAATTAAGAACTATTTGACAATATCATACATTGCACAACTGGGAATCATTTGACATAGAATACAAAAACGCTAGACATTCTTGGATGATCGCGTTATTTGTAGATTGACTGAACTATTTGATATAAAAACATAAAAAGGTATAGTGAATGAATTATATATATATTATATCAATACTATCTTATTATGATTATGTCTTAGAGCATGCATCATGTAAGATTCATTCGACAAAACCTGATTTATTTGACAAAGAATGATTTGACCTCCCTTAGAATACTATATAGGATTGGGACTTATGCATACATTAGTAATGGACTAACCAATAAATTTTACACAGGGAAATAAGAGTGATATAATATTATTCTAAATTTTTAAATAAAAATCTATTTGGAAGTGACTTTAGTCACAAAACGTTAGACTGATTAAACCTTTCTCTAAAACGAAGAACCCCTATACTAATGTTTCCGGGGTTTTGTAGAAATACAAAACCTTGCCCATAGTTTTGGTTTGCAAAAATCCAATTTAAGTTTCTATATTTGAAGGTGAACTCTTATAAACTTATACCTAATAATGCATTTTTATGCAATGATGAACAATTTCATTAAAATGGCAAAACTCTGCTACTTTGACTATTTTTACAATTTAGAACAAGCGATCTGTAGTGTACAAACATCCTAGATGTTTAAAATCTATACATTTTTAAGATGTGTAAAATCTACATCACTACTAGATGTTACTTTTACAATTCAGATTGTACATTTTGAAATCTATACTAGTCCTAGATTTCTTAAATCTATAAAAGTTCAAGATTCTTGAAGACTACACCTATCCTAGATATCGCTTTTACAATTCAAAACAGATGGTTTGAAAATGGCACATGGAATACTGCCATTTTAACGAAATTCCCCATAATGACTTAATGCCTATTCAATAGATTGGAAATTTGTTCTTTTATTAACACTCAATGAAGTACTTAGAAACAAATTGGTGGCTCGCGAGAGCAATGTTCCCTGGAGATGTTGAGTTTCTTCAATCTTTTATATCCGAATTCTAATCCAAAGTTCCGAAATTGGGTGGTCTGAATTACATTATGGGCAATTTCAATAAAATGGCGGAATTTGGCTATTGTGGCAGTTTTTATAGTTCAGAGCGGATAATCTAAAGTGTACAAACATCCTATATGTCTGAAATCTACAATATTTTTAGATGTGTGAAATCTACACCTAATATAGATGTCACTTTTATAATTCAGATCATGCGGTTTGAAATCTATATTGATAATAGATTTCTCAAATCTTTAAAAGTCCAAGATTTCTAAAAACTATACTTGTTCTAGATGTCATTTTTACTATTCAGAGTAGGCGGTGTCGTATTGTACATACATATATAGTATAAAAATATGTATTTTATATTAAGATGACGCCTTCTCATGGAGATGTAAGTCATCTGTATAAGAAAGAGGATCCATATGAAAGCTGCATTGAATTGAAGTATTGTTGTTTGTTTTTCCACTTTAGATTTAAAATGTTGAACTAGAAGGCTTTTCTGAACCTTAAGATGAAGATTGTCTTGGAACTTTAGTTTTTTACCTTTAATAGACGTTGGTTTGATGTTAATACTTAAATCCATGTTTGAGATATTTTATAGAAATTGTTTTGTATGGTTATAGTTGTGAAAGGAAAGAATAGAATTAGTTTGCCTTCTAGGTGGACTTTGAAGTGATTTTCCTTCTAAGTTAAAGATAAAGAAATAGTTGTAAAGTCAAATATGAAGGCCAATAATTGTAAATTAGCTTTAGGAGCAAGTTATGGATTGATATTCACTTGTTTTGTGTAGTGGGGAGTTGTTGATAAGGTAAAGAAAAAGGTGGACTAGTCATCTTCTTTCTCGTGATAGTTTAGGGGAGTACCGAAATGTTTGGAGAGGCATAGTGTGTGGAATTTTCAGAATTTTGGAATGAAAATTGAAGGAATTGTGCATCATGATGTTTTGTTTCTAAATTGATATCACTTGCTTGATTTGGAGTTAGCATTCAAAAGTTGTGCTTGTTTGAGTGGAGGGAGGTCTGTTGCCTCCTATGAAAAGGAGCTACAACTTCGACCAACCGTAGAAGACGGATAGGTCTTTTATTTGCAATGAAACTTTGAGGGAGTTTAAGAAATGTTGTTAGATTTTTGTGAAGTTATCATGCATTTAATTTAAAGAATTTGTGAATGAGTTGTGAGTGTGGAAGTGAAGAAGGGTCTTTTGCCCTTAATTTTAGAGGCCGAAATTTTGAGTGGCCATAAAAATGAACAAAGTGTTAATTTGAATTGAATTTTAAAAATAATGTAGAAAATTTTGTTAGCTTTCTAAAAAGTTATCATTTAATATGATTGGAGCATTTATGAATGAGTTGTGAGTGTAAGAGTGAAGAAGGGTCTGCTGCTCTCATTTTTAAAGATTGAAACTTTAAATAGCCATAGAGATTGATTAGAGTATTGGAATGAATTGAAATTTGAACAAAGTGTAGAATATTATATTAGTTTTTTAGAGAGCTATCACTCATTCCATTTGGAGTTGTGAAGCAATGGTAGTGTTCATTCAAAGTTCAACTTTAGATTTGGAGTTGGGGTGGAGTTTCGAAGTGAAGATTTGAAGTTGAAGTTTGAAGATATGAAGATTAAAATTCATGTGTTGTGGCTTGTGACTTGTTATTCTTAGCCGAATTTGGAGGCTCATTGTCTTTTTATTGTTATTCCTAGCCAATTTTGGAGACTTGTATTTTTTTTTCAGCATCGTAAACCAGTTGCGGGCTTTGTGGGTATCTAGTATTAGCCCCGTTTTGTGTTTGTGGCAACGAAGTGAGATTAATCACTCACATGATCAATCTTATTTGTTGTTTCCACTAGTAAAAGGTGTTTCTTGTCACTGTGGGTTTGAAGTTTAAGAGCCAATACTTCGGACGATCAACTTGTGTTTTGGCCGTCCTGTTTTATCCATTTGAAGCCATGGGTTCCTAGCATCTTATCTTTACTCTTACCCTTATAGAACCACCACGGGATAAGCTAACAGAGAGGAGTTTGAAGATTGAAGACTAAAAGATTCGACGACCGTATGTAAGATTTGAAGACCAAGTTCAAAAATTCACAAATGACAATAAATTTTGTTGTCCTATAAAATCTTTCATTCTTAAGCCATATCTAGTTGCAGCCAAAATCTTTATAATTTCCCAAAGCAAATCACTCTCACACGACAGCGGTCTAAAAATGGCACATGGAATGCCGCCATTTTAACAAAATTTCCCAAAGCAAACCGCTCTCACACGACAGTGGTCTAAAAATGGCACATGGAATGCCGCCATTTTAACAAAATTTCCCATATATTTACTTTGCAACAAATATTCATATCAATGACATGATAGTGAAGAGTGATGCAACCTCTGGGTTCACGTGTAAAAAAGTCCTCATGCCGGATTTCATCACTAGTATCTAATTAGAAGTTAAGTTATTTCAGAGAGACTTAATTCAACTTCTTCAGTCTACGCAGAGTGATGATATATAACTAGATTTAATTAGATCTAACTCATCTAGCACAAGAAATTTTTTTGAAGTTCCCCGTAGGCATTGCAATGAAAATTCCAAGTGACAATTCCCTACTTTCCTACACATAGAGAATGTGGATGTTACACGGAAATGTGAGAGAGGGAATTTTAGTACAAGGGGAATTTGTGCATTTTTCAATGTTATTTGAAGATGTCTTCAATTCCAAATCACGTCAATTTATGGAATTCAATATTGTAGAATGTAGATTTATGCCTCTAAAATCTAAATTTCATATAGATTTTTGTGCACATAATCAAAACAATTTGGTAGATTTTGGAGGCTCATATTTAACTAATGTGTAGATTTTGAATTTCCAATCTCATTGATTTGTACATTTCAAATTATTGACTTTTATAGGTTTCAAGAGTTCAAATGTTAGTAATATGTACATTTCATTTGTTTAAACATTTTACAATTTCAAATATACATAAATCTTTTAGACTTTTAAACACTATAATTCTAAAAATCTTAGTTTTCAAAGAATAGAATTCATTGAATGTACTGTAGATAACTTACAAGCCTTGTGTATCCAACCTCACGGTACCCTTGATAATTGATATGGGACAATTACGTCTTGTAAAATCTACCAAATATTAGGTGGAAATACCATTGAAATGTAAGATGTGTGAATTTGTTGTAAAGTCTACCAATTTGAATTGCACACGGGAGATTTGAGGAGAGTTTATGAAAATCCCTACAAAGAAAACCCACTTGATTTCTTCTTAAAAAGGAAATCTTTAAAGATTTCTCCACCACTTAGGGAAATGTAAGAATTCACAGAAACTCACAGGGACAAACTGGAGAAACTCCTAACCGCTCACAGGGAATGCCAAACAAGTCCGTTGTGTAAGGTACAATTCAGTACAGACCTGATCGACCCGGTGCCCTACTCGATCAGTCCCTAGATGGACTTTTTAGCTAGCGGAAGATGATCAATAGCCAAACGTACTGTTACTAGCTATCTACAATCAATTACAGTGAGACCATCTGCCCTGTGTGAACATTTTGCACACTAGATATTCGTTATGAGGTCCCTGTGATTGCAACCTCTAACTTTAAAATTGCAGAAGAAATTGAAATTCAACAAATTCGACTCTTATGCGCAAAGCTCTCTACTATACCCCAAAATTTCACTTCTCCGCATGTACACCGATGTAGTAACGCCGCCTGAAGTGATGCAATTAGTATCCGTGATCCTAATGAGGGTCAAGCAGCTTGAAGGACAGGGATTCTTGTGCTTAAAGTCTACTACACTCCTTCATCAATGGGACGTTGTCACGGCCAGGTGCAGTACAAGAGTATCGATCTTAAATCTTAACCTCTCCACGACTTGACCCTTAAACTTCAGCTCCAGCACCTGCGGCTGGGTTTTCAGTGTATTTTCTTAGAATGTGTTAACCTCTGACGTTTAATGGTTAAGATACCCTCACCACGCCCTGCGATTTCTCACCGGATGCAATAGTGATTGGTTGGCACAAGAGGAGACTGATCTCGACCGACAGTCCATGACATCCAGACATGCCCGACACTACTTCTATTTAAAAGATGAATAGACATAGCTATGCTACCTGCAGTTCTAAAAGATCAATTCCTGAAACCCAGGATGCTGATGCATCCTGTAAAACATGCAGTAGCTAGAATACCACAATCGTGAGGGGGAGTACCATCATTGACTCAGCAAAGTTAGAGCTCATCTCCCCCGGTGACCAGGAGGCATTCCAATTTATTTTTTCGCCCCAAGAGCAGAAAGACAACAACACAGTACAGAAATGATTTTCATGTCATCACTGTAATTCACTACTCATACAAGGAATGCATCGATCGCAACTACGGCATGGGATCGCTACAGTAGGCCGATCGTGCCCAGACTGACCGTCACTGATGATCAGCAACTAATTAGTCGCGACGACTAGGATGAGTAACCACAAAGCCCGAACAAGCATTTGACCCCAGGAGCGCACCGAGAGCCGCAGCTACCGCAGTTCTTCTCATCCGTGGTCAAGCGTCGGCACTTCCCACTGCAGCACGCTCTTTTCGCGCTGCACATGTGTCCACACCGGCCGCAGTGGCTTGGGTTGGAGGTGACCGTCACGCAGGCGTTGCCGCAGCATGTCTGCGACGGGTGGCACGTCGTCCCTGAGGGTAAGGTACACGGGTAGGGCGGTCGCTTGGTGGTGCGCAAGCTGCGTCCTCGCGGGACCATCATCCGCTTGCCGATGGTCCTGTGGTCCGCTACTTCGGGTAACCTCCATGACGACCCTTCTTCTTCTACTACTTCTTCTTCGAATTCACTTCCGTGTACGAAGCTCTCCTGATAGGAATCCTCCAGTGTCTTTCCCCACGCCACAACATTCTTCAGCGCCACCGAACGCACTGTCGGGTGCACGTCGACGTCACCCGTTGACCTAACTGAATCCTCATAAACACCTGGTATTTCACTCCGGATACTTTCCGTTCCTACTGCTGGCCCGACCGCTTCCTGACTGATCTCCAAGTCGTCCCTTTCGGAAACCAAGACATGCTGACTTAACCCTACCACGGCGCTGAAGATCAACACCGCCACCGCAACACGAAAAGCTCGTGCGCACAAGCGCGCGTCCACCAATGCCATCAATACAACAACTTAATCACAATCTAAGATACAATTGAAGCACTCCCAAACCACGAATGGATTTGGAACCCCAGACGGGCGCTTGACACTCTAAATCAGAAAAAGAAGCCCCGTCAAGCTAGAACTCCATCGATCTGCATGCAGAAAGCCCGATCTAAATGCTAACCCAACAGTCACACCCAACGCGAACGCTCCGCTCGATCAGCTACCCGATCAGCTAGCTCGGGTCCCAGCCCAGAAAGTATTAATACTGAAAGACCTGGGCATACATGCAGACAAGGCAAGGCAAGGGAAGAGATGCAGCTAGAAAGATGATGAATTCAAGGTAGCGATGGCGCCATGCATGTGAGGGCTAGGCTATGATGGAAAGCAGTGCGCGCGATCGGGCGAGCGCTGGCCTGGTGATGGCCGCGAGTGGGGATGGGACACGGGCGACGCGAGCGAGAGCTGAGCTGCAAGAACGCAGCGTGCGAGGAGCGTAACGCTGCTGGGCCAGCAGCAAGCGCTCTTGTACTGTATGTTGCGCCTGGCCAGCTGCTCTTGCGGGTGCATAGTCAGCCCCTCATTAATATTACTCTCTCAGACGTCTCTCTCAGTCTGCGACGTGAGTCTGTTACAGCTCCCAACTGGCGGGCGTCGCATCTGGTTCATTGATTCTTCTGGCTGGGGGTCTCCTTTCGATCGCCGCGTTAAACTGACCACGCTGTAGAGTCGCGTCACGTTCGAGCTCGTGAACACGACGTACACGATTAATCAGGATAATTATTTAGTGTTTTTTTTTCTAATTGCTAATTACAAGTTTTCACTCTTAAAAATAATAATGAATAATTTTATCAATTGTGGTGTTAGAGATCCTCCCCTTTGAATAATATTGATATTTACCGAGAGTAAAAATTTGTAGCAATTTTTATTCAATAAGTGGGCATACCAAATGTCATTTAGTGGTACCCATACTAGATTAGATTGAGTGTGGAAAAAACCAAGTTGTACACTTGGTTCTATTAAAAACTTTGTAATTTTTTTATTCACCAAGGATGGAAATTTGAGTTCATATTTGGAATCAAAGACCTCCAGTAGATAGGAGAGGTTATGAATTACTAAATGTTTGAACAACATACAAAATAGGTGGTAGGTTTATTTGGAGACTATGGTGAGTTTTAACTTTAATGTTGAGGTTGTTGGTTGGTTCACCCAAACCTTGAAATTAGCTAAAGAGGACTAAATCTTTAATTCCTTTTTTTTCCATTGAGAAAAAATTGAACTTGATATTTTTTACACATTGTTATTACTTATGATAGATGATCAAATTTGGGAGATTTGAAAATTTCCTATTTGGAATTAGAGGCCTCAAATTAGCTTGTAGAAATAATGAAATAAAAAATTAGCAAAGCCTAAAATAGGAGCAAGTTCTTACATTTATCTTTGGAGAATTTGGCTAGGACAATGAAGTAGTATATTTTTTCAAGCTTTTCAAACTCCTTGTTGAAACAAATAATGTGAATTTTGTTTAGTTGTTAATATTCTACTATTTTAGATACTTCTTAGAACAAAAAAAAAAAACTATAATTTATACATGTCTTTAAAGCTAAATGTCACAATTTTGGCACCAAAATCAAGTTAGTTCATTTTCTACATTAATCCGGGTATTAATCTTGAAAGTCATCCATTGGCCAATTTTTAGCCTCAATGTCCTTTTAGGTAGAATAAACCCTAAGTATTCAATCATGATTTGAATTTTTCACTTGTTTGAAATGTTTTTGAATACTTACATTTTAAGAAAAGTTTTGATGCTCAATTTACATCAAGATTTTTGCTATAGATTCTACCTACATTCATAAACATTAGAAAAAATCATGATTTAGTTTTATGCTATTTTTTAATTTTTAATATTACAAATATAAGTAAAACTTCTAAAAATGAAAGGAAACAATGTACATCTCTACTTCTTTTAAATATTGTTTCTTCTAAACAAAACATTTGGTTTACACTCCCATGAATTCCATAACTATAAATTGTGGTCTTCTATGTGGTGATGTTGTTAAAAGCACCTAAATTTCTAAAGCAATTTGAAGGAAGACATATATCTCTTTGAATGCCTTCCCTTTGATGGGTATTGATGTTGACATCAACCACCAAAAATAGTCAACACCAATAAATTTCAAAATGGGAATAGTTGGTCATTGTAGAACAAAGAAATCTACGAGCCTCAAAGTACAAGGTATCCAATGATATATTATATTATTTTTTGTAGTACAACAAAACCTTCATGTTGGGAGTCAGAAACAAAGATGCTAGTGTGTGAGCATGTGAGCCTTGAGCCTGTGTATAAGTGAATATTCTACAATCATTGAAGGTGTTTATAATATAAACACCTGTGATATAGGTATTTGTAACATAGTTATATTATAATCATGGAAGGTTTATGTACTATAAACCCCCGAATATAGGTGTATTATTTACTACTAGTAGTGATAGAAACTTAATTTCTTACAAAATAGAAACTCTTTTGTAAAGTTAGAATGGGCTTTCATCATTGAACCCACCTCCCTAGATTATTTATAGAAGAACATTTTGAAAATTAAGAAATCTCCATTTTATATTCTTCAACATGTGTAGTCACATACAACAAAACCTTCATTTGTATTACATAGAGATTGTAAAGTTTTTTCCTCTAGGAATGTAATTAGGAGTATTGAAATTTGCACCCAAATTGGAGTAAAATGATCATTGGTAAGATTCACCAAGACCACTATAATTTTTGTCTTTGAACAAGCTTTTGAAGTAGCTTACTTACTTTGATGAATGTCTAAATTTGATTTTTTTGGTATCTATTCAAAGTAATTTTCATTGTGCTTTCAATTATAAAAATTTCAAATTCTACTTATAAAACAATCAAAAGTTAGAGTTCTATTTGGTGGGGCAAATTTTGGAGTCCATTGATCCACTGTGCAATCTAAATGCATGGCAAAAGGTTTATTCCAATGATGGGCAATTTCGTTAAAATGGCGAAATTCGGCTACTTTGGCAGTTTTTACAATTCAGAGTGGGCGGTCTGAAGTGTACAAACGTCCTACATGTCTGAAATCTACACCATTTTTATATGTGTGAAATCTACACCTGTGATAGATGTAACTTTTACAATTCAGATTGTATAGTCTGAAATCTATACCAAATCATAGATTTCTTGAATCTATAAAAGTCCAAGATTTCTGAAAACTATATCTGCCCTAGATGTCATTTTTACTATTCAGAGCGGGCAGTCTGAAAATGGCACATGGAATGCCGCCATTTTAAAGAAATTCCCCATAATGATAAATCTTTAGGTCAAAATTGGTTTAGCAAACTTTTGAAGTGGCCTTCAGAGGTTTTGTTTTGACAAATATAGTATATATTTGAAGTCGTAACCAAGATGATGGAATGAACTCATGATTAAAATGGTGGAATGAAGTCAAGACAAAAATGATAGAATGAAGCTATAACAAAAATAGAATTTGGAATTCAAAATAAAATAATGGAATTCCAAAGCCATTTGACTAAAATTGAAGTATAGTGTCTTTTCAATTGAAGGAGTTGGAATCTTTTGGAAGGAACCAAAATAAACTTTTAGAGTTCAATTAATATCTAAAATAAATGCCAAGAGAAATTTAGATTTTAGCTTTTTAATAAGAGAGTGCACAAATGTTTTTTTAAGCAACCATTAGTGGAAATTTGGATCTAGCATGAAAATATGCAATTTTTTTTTTAAATTAATTAAAAAAATTATCCCGTGTAATCACATGGGTCAAATTTTAACTAATGCTTGGAACTTACAAAAATAAGTGGAATATAGGGTCCACTTTGTAATCAAAGAAATTTACGTTCTTTAGAATTTTTGTATTGACAAATGTAGATTCAACACCATCTATTGTTTAACATACACCTCCAAAGCTTAGCATAATGTGTTTATAGTTGCTAAACTTAAGACCCTGATAAAATAAATCTATTTGTAACTAATTTTTACTATTTCATGCATTTAGTAGTGTTGATTAGTACTATGATATTGTGGATCAACTTATTTTTCCTCAATTTTTTTGGCATTTTGAATGATTTGTTAGATTTGTTAGATTTAAAGTATGATTTGTTAGATTAATGTGAGATTCAAGATTTTTAAATTTTTTTTCAATGTTGCTTGAAGATTTTGAGTGTAGTATAGTAAGAGTTTTGTATAACTACATAGAGATAGCATGCTTATGTTGCAATTTTTTTTATTATTCTTAGAATGTAGACTGGCACTGCTACATGCAATCTTATCTTTCTCTTATTGATCTAGTAGCTCTTATTTCCTAGCAATTTGGCATTCCATTTCTTTGAAAAAATGGTTTTGGAATGATGTTTTATAGGAATCTATTCTTCAAAAAAAATTGTACAGTTTAAAAGAACTTGTAGATTTTCACTTGACATTTTCTTATTATATATTGGATTTATAAGGTATTATAAACACCCAAATACACCAAGTCCCTAAAAGTGCTACTTTTAGAACACTTCCAAAAACAATTTTAGAACATCTATAAAAAAAAACTTTAACCCTTCATAACTTTTGCATATAATATTGAAATGATGCATTTTTTTAGTGTATTGAAATCTCCTATGATGTAATACTACCTAACATCACTTTTGACATATTTTTTTCAAATAATTATTTAAAATTGTAATGTCTCAGTTGGCAAATTTCATATTTTAAGAATAGACTATTCAACAATTATTAAATATTTTATTCTTAACTTTGGCAATCCTTCATATAATCTAGGAAATTGAATGTTTTTCTTTGTTGCATCAGAAAGTAATAATTATGACTTTCAATGAACTCATTATTTTTTTTTATAGTGTCCATGCTTTGTTATAAAGTTAAAATAATGAACTTGGATCCTACATTATTTAGTGTATGCATTTTGCAATTAAGTTGTATACGTATCTTTTTTAGCATTTTGACTTTCTTTGTACTTAATTTTCCTTGGATTTGGCAAAGTGACTTATTAATTCCCAAACCATTCTACTTCAAAAAAAATATTAATTTTTGCCAAAATTGACCTTAGACTATGGTAATAATAATTGTCCATGGCAAGAAAAAGTAGTGGTTCACTAATGCCTTTGACTAAAAGTCAACCTATCTAAAGAATTTGAGGGATTTTATAGTTATGCATCTAATTATGCTAGTTTACTAAAAAAATTCATTTTTTATATTATATTATTTAAACTTGTACTAATAGAAAAAATTAGTGAAGTGAGGGACTTGTCTACACCTACTTGAGAAAACATCAAATTTATTAAATTCACAAAATTTTACAACTTTGGTACTTTTCATGGTGCAATGCAATTCATACTATTCCTAGAATTTGGACCATGGTGCAAGTGAGTGTGATGAAAATTGTCAGAATCGCTATTTGTAGACTTTTGGGATTAATTTTTAAATTTTTTAAAAAGAATTTAAGCATACAAAATTGTATAAAAAGTTTAATTTGAATGTATGGAAAAAATCCCAAGTCATTTGATTGTGTAAATTGAAAGAATATAACATCTAATGTTATTGAGAAAAGTTATTTGGACTTTACTTAATGGCCAATAGAATTCTAATCCTCTTACTCTAAAATTGTGCAGCACATACAAGTTTTTATTTTATATTGTTGTACTACATTATCTTGAATACAACTACCAAGAATGGATGTTGTTTTGGACACACTTTGGGGCATTTTTTTCAACACTTTTTTTTGACACTAAAGTTACAAAACAAATGTTGAGTTTTAAAAAAAAAATGTTGGTATTGAAAAAAATGTCAAAAATTTATACTCTTGAAAAGAGTATTTAAAAAAATGTTGAACAATGTTTTTATACATTAGTGTCAAAAAATTTACTATTGAAAAAAGTGTCAGAAAGAATGTAAAAAAAATGAGTTTCACTTTGAAGATTCTTAATTAATTCCACATAGGTTCTAAAAATGCAAAACAAGTGATTTGATTTGACTCCTTCTTGCCTTTCAAAAAAAATTTGACAAAAAAATATTTTCAAAGGTTGTACATCATTTCATAATTTATTAAAAAATCTCTAATTTCACTCATGTTTCAAGTCACTAAGAATTCTCACATGTAATGTTCAAATCCCATGGCTTGCATGCAAATTGTATTGGGAGACCTTAGTTGCTCAAGTAGCTTGAGGAGGAGTTCGGGCAAGGGCAAGCAATTTGAACAATCCAAAAACTCTTTGAGGGAGGTTTAGTCTAAGAGCATTGATTACAAAGCATTTTTCATCCAATTCTTGTTTGGGAGATGTTTGAATGGAGGTTGTTGTGGATGATGTTAGAAATTGCCTCATTGAAGTATTTATGACCTGTTAAGACAAAAAGATGCAATGTCAAAAATAGATAAGAAGATTAGTTATTCTAATGTATTTTGGAGACTTGTTGCTCCTTGCTTTAAATCTAAAGTTTTTCATAAAAATTGATAATTTTTGAATTTAAGCCCAACAAATGAGATGAAGGTCATCAACCCTATTTCTTTTGTAATTTAAGAATTTGAGAAATTTCCTAAATTATTTATTACAATTAAAATTTAAGGCACATCTTCATTGTCTATTGATTTCTATTGATAGAGAATATCATGGAACTTTTGTTTGCACTATGATGATTTTTACTATAATATATCCCAAGGTGAATTTTGTAGACTTTTTGAGATAATTTTCTATTTGATGTAATTTTTCTTCACTCCTACTTCAAAAAATTATTAAAAAATTCAGTCTTTCACCAAAAAAAATCTAAAATTTATGTGACACAAAGAAGACATGTTGGCTTTCATCTCTAAAAAATAAAATTAAAAAATCCTCATAATTTTGTCAACCCAACCCATTCATTCCTCTATCTTATTTGAAATATTATATGGAAGAGCAATTTTGATTCCATAATTCTCATTTTCATATTCATCTTTTTTATAATGCATGGTTGAGTGAAATTATAACTCAATGTTCAGAGCTAAGCTTACACATAAATTTATCAATTCAAAGTTTAACCAGCCATAGTAAATACCATTCAGTCTACGTGGCATAACAATTAATGCCCATCTTGTCAATATAACTAGTGTGCCATGTGTCTGTTGTACCACAATAAAATAAAATAAAGTAGAAGTAATTATCTAATTTTTAATTCATAAAAATTTCAATATTCAATAATTTTCACATTTGTACGTTCAATTATTGCATAAAACAAAGCCTTTCCGATGGTATGAAGTATGTAACTAGAAGATGCATGGTTCCAAAGATCTTAGTGTAACAAACCAAATCAACAAACCAACAACCTAACTTAAGGCATTAGAAGAGATTTGAGGCCTCAGGAAGGTTGTTTTAGACCTGTTCCCTAGGCTAAGAGCACGTCAGAATATAAAAATATACAAATAATAAAATAACCTTTAAATATTTTTTTAAATAAATAAATAAATATTATTTAACAGAGTTCTTAGAGTTTCTAGAGTTTTCCGTAGTCTAAGAACTCATGGGAACCTGTAATCTTCTATTGGCCTCAAATTTCATCTAATGCATGGATTATCTTTATCATGCATGAGCACCCAAATAAACATTAAATAAATCTACAAACGAACAACTTTGGCTTCAAGTATGAACAATGCAATTGCCTTTGTTGGTTCCAAAATATTCCATAGCTTAAGTAATTCAAGGTAGTTTAACTAATAAACTTCTATTATAAGAGTCCTTCTCATGAGTACATTCATATGTCTTCATGCCAACAAATCTTTTTTATTTTCTTAAGCTCATAACATATAGAGGGGGTTTAGAGTTCAACACTAAAGTGCTATATTATCTAAACTTTATCAATCTCAAATACACTAGTATATAACTTTCACTTTTAGAATCGGTATTTTTGAATTTTTTCTTGATTTTTTGAATGCTCAAAATAATTTTTTGCAAATACAAAAATTTATAAAATGTAGACTTTTTTTTGTATGGTCTTTCAATTTTGGATTTGAATTTTTTAAATATGTTAATTAATTAATATATTTTGGATTTAGATTTTTTAAATTTTAATACTTGAAGATTTAAGCTTAATTATCATAAATGTCATAGATATTGATTTTTGATTAGCATTTGTGAATTTCTAAATTTTTTTACCAACCTATTTCAGGAATATAAACTTCACATCAATTTTGACCTAGTATAATAGGGTTATTTGCTGATTTGAAAATGTTAAAGGAGTTAATGTTAAGGCCCCTATTGAGAATGAACATTTTCTTAATCAATTTGTGTATTGATTTTGGTTCCTCAAATATTATAATTGATAGACTTCATAGTACAATCTATTATTATGTAAAAATTTGAGATAGTTTCACCTATAATAAATACAAAGTTCCCTTATTTGGTACTTCCATTCTTCATATGACATATGACATTTAATTTGTGGCATCAATGTGGATAGAATTGTCTAATCATACATCATGAAATCCATTAACTTTTTTAAAACAAATGAAACGAGATTCCATTGCCAATGATAAATTATACACCAACTAGCCATAGGTGACTTGGAAGGAGAAGAACAACAAGAATAGAACCTACTATACAACATGACCAAATACATAACAACAAGCAACAAGACTTGAGGGTTGGGCTTGGGTGGGCTATAAGGTCCCTCATGGCCCACTACCAAATCTAAACATTGCCCTGCCACCCTCATATATCCTTCATGATATTAATTTTAAGCCAAATTTTTTTTCTAGTGCAATTTGGCACTAGAAAGCCAAAAAAATCCTAGTTAGATCAACACTTCAACAATTTTAAAAATAGATGAAGCACTTGATGAAACCCTATTACAGTGTTGGTAAGAGTCTCGACTAATCTAAAATTGCCCCCTCAAAGCTTCTAGCCTATTATTGTACACATTCTTCTAAAGGCTTCAATATCCACATCTTGAAATAGAATCTCTTCTAAATGTGGTTGTGTAATTGAGAGCACCAAGTGTTTGATAGTCGGGGGGCGCTTGGTTTGGTCTCTAGTGCCAAATGACAAGTATTTGGCACCCAAGTGCTCTCATAGACTATGCATTCTCTTGATGGTGCTTTGGCTTAACTTTTGTGTCATATGTTAGTTTGTATGAAACCAAAAATGCAAATTGGAAGGTCAAAATTGGAAGATAAGGACTTCTACTAAAGTTACACAAGACCATGAAGAAATTACCTAAAAGTAATAAAGTGTTCACCTTCTATATGTATTTAGAGTGCACTACCTTTGCACAAGTGCAAAGAACACAATTTTTTCCAAAGATACAAATGGTTGAGAAAGAGCATCTTCAAGTTATACAAAATGCATTTTTTAAGTTTAAAAAGTTTACTATATTCTAAATATCAAGAAAATCTTACCAAAAACAAAATGCAATTAATATACAGATAGCAATTACCAAATATCAACATATTGTAAACATATACTCTATGCCTTAATTTTTACACACATACTATTTAGATTACTTTACAAATTATCTACATTTTATTTCATTTTCAAGAAAAATTATTTAAAATGTCACAATCCATCCATTAAGTTAGATTGTTTTGTTTTGTTTGTTTGATATATTGAGATCTCTTGGACCGTGCGTCTCCTATTGGCGTACTTAGTACCATCAGAAAGCCCTCATTGAGGAGGGGTGCACAAACTTTGTTTTGTGGTGTTTGAACCTATGGCATGAAAGTTATTGAATTTCAAAGTTTTTATAAGCTAAAAAATTAGAAAGTTAATTTTATTTTGCTTTTGACTGTGACTCAATGGCACATGACACCTTAGTACTTATTGAAATAGGCCATTTTGAGACAAAATAGTAGGTGTTTCTTGTATTGACCCTATTGGCATCTTAAAGTGCTATGTTTTTATTGTTGACAATTTTTGGAATCCAAAGTATCTATGCCCTCATTGTATAGTATTGTTGCTTTCATTGCATTTCAAATCCATTCCGAGCAAGAATTCAGATTTCAATTTGGATGTCCTGAACCAAGTAATTGTTGCCCCTTAATTGTAGCCACTCGGGATTGATCTATTTTTGGGAGTGCTAACATGTGAGCATAAAATTTATGAGTCCATGAGCCTAGGATTCTATATTATAGACACCTTCTATGATTATTGGTATACATTAGTTCTGGGGGTAGATAGGAGTATGTCGAGGTTTTAATTTATAAAAATCAATCATAGTAAAAATTTTAAAACTATAAATTATCTATTTGTGAGGACTTGATGGTCATGAGATTTCACCAAAAAATGACATCAAAACCATCTTCAATGTTTAGAAGTGCATGCACTAGGGAGCCCTATTTGTATGAGCATGAAGGAAATAAAATAATATGTTTTTAGATGACCCTTGGTAGAAACATGACTACCTATTGTGGGAATAAATCACAAAAAATTTTAAGCTATAAATTATAAAATTAGAGTATTCAATAGTATTCAAACTCCCTAAACTCAAAAGTGTGAAAAATCATCAAAATTGACTTTTAAATATAAAATGATTTTTGGAATTTTTGGAAAAGAAGGGATACTATTGCAATGGAGACATCCACAAAAAATTCATGTTGTGGTGGATTTGAGTTACAGAAACGTTCATTCAAGGCCATTTTTTAGGTGTTAAAGAACAATTTTTTTTACAATTTACATGTTTTAAAGCAAAGATAGTTTTAGCACATCCCACCAAGTCCACATTAAGGGATGTGTAGGACCGTGGAAATCATCCTTTTTGTAGCTATTGTTTGTATCTTTGGTTTAAAAAAATCCAAAAGAATTCATTGGAAGTCAAACAATTGTACAATTCCTCTTCTTTTTACACAAAATTTTGAAGACAAATAGTTGCACTTCTATACTACATAGAAGGTTTCTTTACCATTTATAGATTGAAAAATGGCAAAGGCGTTTTAAAAAGGTTAATCCTTAAAGGATGTTGAGGACCAAATGTGTTTGATGGATGACTTCATTGTTTACTACACAAATAAGAATGCATCCATTGGTTCAATAATAAGAACATTTTGGTGACTACTATGGTTACAAAGATTTGTGTCCCCAAGGATTAACCCTTAACCCAAAGGACCAAGACCTTTTTTTGAAAAATTGTTTCACTTATGGTGAGATTATCCCAATGATGGAACTTTTTTTTTGAAAAATTATAAAAATTGCATTCAGAATTGAATCCTACAAGTATTTTTTCAAGAAGATGCATAGATTGTCCCTAAAACAAGATTTTTCATAACTTTCACATCACTTATCCAAATGAAATGAATCAAATCTTTCCATGTAGACAAAAGCATAATCTATAAGAAAAAATTATAAAATTATAAAATTAAAATTTTTGAATTTTTTTTTGCTATGCAATCTCCCTTTTTTTGAGCTTATTTGGACATAAATTTTGTTTTTGGGCATCAATTGAAAAAAATTATATTCCCACAAAAGGCAATCAATTTTTCTATCCTCAAAAAAAGGTTCCAAAAAATCTTGACAAAAATTGAGACCATAGATACCTACCCAAAATCCAATTTGTCCCCTGAAGGGACAATGATCTTTTAAGGTTAAAGGACGAGGAGGTCACCTTGAAAATCATCTCTTTTAGTACCAAGAGAATTGTTGGCTAAAAAAAATGTAAAAGCACTCATTAGAAGTCGAACTACTATAGGAGGCCTTTCCTATTCACACAATTTTAGAGGATGAACTAGCGGTTGGCGCTTGCTTTGCTACGCATTAACTATATTACTTTCATCAATTTGGCTCTAATTTGACTCTAATTACATCAATCTCTTTGAAATTAGATTGAATTAAAGTTCAAATTACACTCAAATTGTTCAAATGAAACTCAATGTTTAAATCACCATTTGATACATGAATTCAAGTTTACTCAAAACGAATGTAAAGAAAATACTTTGGAGGTATTGTTGAGCTCAAGAACACCATCACTTGATAAATTTCTTCACTCACAAACAATGGTGATCAAAATTGAAGAATTGAAATGCAAATTTGTCAAATTGTAAAGACTTTGTAAATACTTTGTTGTAAAATCCAAAATTGCTTCAATCTAACAAAGCTTCAAATCATTTGGTAGTAAAAAAAGAACATTAGAATTGAGAACATTCAAAACTTCAACATTCAAATCATAGAATTGTGGAAGTAAAATGAAGTGTGAAGCCAAGAAATATCAAACCTCCATAATATCACATTTTACACTGTGTGACATTACAGAGGTGAAATGGCCGTTGAAACTCTTTAATATCACATTGTGTTAAAATGTGATATTACAAAGGTATTAGACCTCTGTAATATCATACAATGTTAAAATGTGATATTATGAAAAACTTTGTGATTTTAGTAGTATGATAGTATGAAAATGATAGTTGCACTTATGCCTTGCATGGAGATTCTTTGTTATTCATTGGCCGGAAAACGTTGTTTATGAGGTCCAATTTCAAAGTCTTCATCTTTCTTTGTTACCCCACTGAAAGAGGATATATCGTCGCCAGTTGAACTGAGAATGTTCCCGTCACCAGCTTCCGTCAAGATTCCGTCAAGCTTCCGTCAAGCGTGACTGAAGTCAAACGAGTTTCTCGTGGGCAATGACGCAGGTGGCGAGGCTACGCCTGACGTAGAACCCTGGCTCGTCCGACGTGGACAGGTGACTCAGTTCGTTTTTGCTTTACAGTGACTGTGAAATCTGGTTGTGCGAGTCTGTTTGTTGAAGCTGCCGCTAAGCTTAAGGTAGTATGGCCTTAAAGCGACCATTTATCAGCTGTTTTGCCTTTTTCACAGGTTTCCATGGACAAAATGATTTTTAGCCCATTTTTCAGAGAAAGAAAAATAGATGCAGAACACAACACAAGTAGTTTCGTATTTTTCCAAGCATTTTTGAATTACTTATGAATTTTCAAAGATTCAGGTCATAGGCACCTATTTGTGACCATAGGTGTCCCAAAATCCGTCCCCTTGTGACTTATAAAGAAATGTGCAGAAACCAAAGACAATGATTGGCTCTTACAATAAAAATAATAACTTTTCTTGAATTCATTAACATACCAGAGAGGTCCATTCAAGGATCACTTGACATTCATTCTACAGCTACCTACAGGACGGTTTGAAGAAGATGGGCGCTTTAAGGCCATACTACCTTACATCCTCTCGCACCACAGACCAAGGGATGAAGCTACAGCTCGGGAGAATTTGTTTATCCGTTGAAATTCAGTGAATTTTCAGAAACGAAGAATCTGCTTCGACATTTGCAAACTTCAAATATTTTTGCGCAGTTGCGGGGATTTTGAAATACTTTTCCGGGTGTTTCTTGTTGATTTTCGGTTGCTGCGCACAATTGAATGTGTGCTCTGCATACGAGTGTGAAATTGGACCGTGAGAGGTTTCGGATCGAAGGGATGATGTTTCGAATTTCCTGTCATGAGTGTGGCGAGCGTGCCGGGTCGTGAGGTGAGAGAGTGGTGACAGGGAGGGCGTTTTGAATCAAAAGAATCATTATGAATTCATCAAGCCGGACTTTAACGAGGGTTTTCTTGGAGCAACGGGCGCCAGTCGCACGATGGTTTCCAGCCACTTGCCTGGGCAGTAGTGGAAGCTCCGGAGAATCCAGCAGCAGCAGTAGCAGCAGCAGCCAAAGTGTGTTGGCAGCATGGGGAGCGGCGTTAATGGCAGGTGTAGTGGCTATGGATTTGGGGCGGCGATCGGATGGAGTGGCTTTCTGCGAAGGTACGGAGCGAGCCGTGTCTTCTCCGATGGGCAAAAATCCCGAATCGAAGCTATCGAAGCCCACCTTCTACCTCAGTGGTGAGTGTTCCTATTCTTTCTGCTTGCACGAGCACCGATTAATATAAATCTGAGAGGTTTTAATTGAGCAAGCAAACAGTGATATGTATACTATGAATTAGTACGCCCTAAAATGGCGTCTTGTTCCTTCCTGCAGAGGAGGTCGTTTGCTTTAGGTCGCCATAGCCATTTCCTAAATTTTCACTAATTAGGGTCTTACAGAGAGGTTTAAGTTATTAGTGGTGATTTTGAGATCTGTTGTGAGGAATTTTCATTTGATTATATCAATGTATTGAACAGTTGCTTTCTTGGTTGTAGATGAGTACAGGCGGCGTATTTTCTTTAATTATGAGAGGCGACTTCGTTTGCGTAGCCCTCCTGAGAAGGTAGACATTCAATACCTATCTAGTCGTAACTGAGGTCTTCTACGGTAGAGGATACCCTTTACATCAATTTAAGCAAATTAACCAATATGTACGAGTGTAATTTGAGAGGTCAGTGGAGAGCTGTGGAGAGATCACGTCGAGATAAAGAATCAAATTCGGTTGTGTCAAATATTTATTACCGTGTATGAATTTCTTATGCATTTCAAATGTGGGAAGTTGTAGACAACCCCATTACTATATAAATGTCAGCGGCCAGAGACATTTTGCCAATTCATGCTTACCTCACTTGTTAATAGGTCCAATCAAGTGAATGAATAGACTAGATCCTGTTGGTGACGGGTCAGTATTGGAGACAGGATCAGGTCTTAAACAGATTTAGTATCCTTTACCTTATATGAGACATTCTTGTTTCTGTTGCAAAATATTCCACGATGCCGTGGTGTTATGATTCTCGTGTCTCTCTTACGAACTGATGTATTTTTTATTTTGCAATCACTGACTATGAGTTTCTCGAAATCTCATCAGGTCTTCTACTATTTCTCTTCAGTGCGCACTGAGGATGGCTACATTTACATGACAGCCGGAGATTTGATGAGAGCGATCGTTCCAGTGTTTCCTCCGACAGGTTCAGCCGTGGTGAGAGAGGGTTATCTTGCCTTTGAGAGGTCTCCAGGAGAATTGAAGTGCCCTCCCTCCAAGTTCTTCATGCTGTTCGACACAAATGGCGACGGATTGATTTCGTTTCCAGAGTAGGTTTCTGTAAGACGTTTCGTTGCATATGATGACTTTAGCACTACGATCTATTGACAGTGTCGCACCAGGTGAAACTTTCGTCAAGTTTGTCTCCAATGTGGCACGCTGAAAGTTTCGCATGTCCTTGTGTTGGCCAGGTACATCTTCTTTATCACAATTTTGAGCATCCCAGAAAAGAACTTCAGGGCAACTTTCCGAATGTTTGATTTGGACGGAGACGGGTAAGCTTTGTATTTCAAATTCATGATTTGACCTGTGAAACTTGATCATGAAGCGTTCACCACGAATGTCCTCGGGAGGTATGGAATACGTGGATGGTCACAGTTCCTAAAATGGCATGGTTCCGAGCGCCAAAATTCTGTCATGCAAGTGCAAAAAGCTCTAAAATTAGGCCTTTTATAGATTTGTGCTTTCGGATGGGCGTCTGAAAAAGTGCCAACTTCATGAAATGTCACTATTTTAACGATTATGACTATGTGGAAGGATTTCGTAATTATTTACAATTATAGAAGATCCACTAAGAGAAGACGGTTTACTTTTATATTGATACAGGTTTCAGAATTTCTCCGATTCTCCATATATTACGGCAAAATCTAATGCAGCAATGGATCTTGATCTTTGTGTCGCAGAGTGATTGACAGGGACGAATTTAAAAAAGTGATGGCGTGGATGCGGGATCAAAATCGATTTGGCAGAACGCATTCGGAAGGTCGTCGCACTGGATTGCTTGTAACTGGAGAGGTTGAGAATGCTGGTCTGGTAGAACTCTTTTTTGGGAAGGATGGGAAGCGTAAACTTCCAATGGCACAGTTTGAGGATTTCTTGAAGGAACTTCATAAAGAGGTATGCGTCGTGTAAATTTCTATTTTCTCTGTGTTCTTGGATTTACACTTTGATCCTTACATTTTTATTAATCAATATATGACAGTGCTTCATTTTGAATCCGTGCAACAGATTATTCGTCTCGAATTTGCTCATTATGACTATGATAACCGAGGGACCATCTCAGCTACAGATTTTGGTTTGTCGATGTCAGCCTCCGCAGACTTGTCAAAGACGAATCACTACCTGGATCGTGTCCAGGATCTTACAAGTATTCCTCACTTTGCCTCAATGCGAATTACATTGGAGGTGAGTCTACTTCGTGTATGAGTTCGAGGAAATCTTGTCTCTTGCTCTTTTGACCTTTGAGATACTTAAAGATTGGGACCACAATCTCACGAAGTGAAATATTAGCCCGCCGAAAAGATGCATATTTCTATAGTGGCTATAGGATGTCTGTCCTAAAAAAGTATTTAGAGCTCTGAAAATTTCTCAAATCTACCCACTTGAATAGTACCTGAAACCACGGCCATTAAATTCCATCGATATTGTGTATTGGTCTCTGTTGCAGGAGTTCATACAGTTTGCAGAACTGCGCAAGAAGATTCCAGTAATGGCATTGGCAATCTCCAGCTTTGGCAAGATTTCGGGAAAATTGTCGAAGAATGATGTTCAGCGTGCTGCTGCTAAGGTCTGCGACAATGACGTGAAACCAAGTTTGCTCGTTAATCCCAGATATACCATATGAGTTTGGTCTCATTATTGGATAAGTATAGGCGTGTTCCTGACCGTATCGTTCTTTCATTCACGGAATTTAATGCTCCACAATATATATTTACAGATACAACTGACCTTCATGTATGTGTGCAATGAATTGCAGATTTGCCATACGCCAATTTCGGATGCAGTGGTGGATGTAATATTTCACATTTTCGATACTGATAATGATGGTGTCCTGAGCATGGAGGAGTTTCTGGGCGTGCTACAGCGTAGGGAAAGAGATCTTGCCGATCCAACTGATACTGGAATTGTCCAGTTCCTCAAATGTTGGTGGAACTGTACAAGCAACTGCCAGAAGCCATGGAACTTTTGATTTATGGGGCATGCAACTTCAAGCCAACTATGGGACATATTAGTCTATGGAGATCAGGACTGCAACATCGTTCGTACCGATGAGCTGATTTCATGTGTTGGAACTTCAGTATCTATTCATTCATTCAGGAATTTTTTGATTTGACCACTGGTCAGGAAGACCAACAATGGTTAGGGAAACGTCACAAAGTATGACATGTAACGTTTGAAAGGTTTGTAACGTTTAAAAAGGTGTTTAATGAGGTATTTTAGTGTTCAAGCTGACGATGTTGATGCAATGTTAACATCAAGCGATTTGAAATCGAGTTTTCTTGTTCTTTCTGGAAGTGATTTTGCGACCTTACGGTATCTTTTTACTTGAAGTGATGCCAGTTTGTGTTATGTTCATTGTTTCAGGACAAGCATCTAACATGTGAAAAAATCATGCCTACTTGCTAGTCACCGCCGCCACTTGGTGTGACGTACTCGCATTAGGCTCAGGTTATCTCAATTCTTCAAGTCGTTAAATAAAGTCGTGATTACCATGTCTTTGTAATCATCTGCTGCCACTTGTGAGAGGTTGAAGAGCATATTACCTAAACAGTACTGACTCTCTGATTAGGCGTTATGCATCGATATTGTATCCCCAGATGCAGCTGGAGAATGTTCAAATCCTCTTATGACAAGAATTTTTGGAAACAAATGCAGAGCAGTAAAGCAAGTGTAGGGTAAATTATTTGGCGTTTGAATTGTGAATCATTCTGTTCCAGGCTTTATCGCAGAATCAAGAATCTGGTTGTTGTTGTGTAGGCATGTCATCGTGAAGATCATCCCGCAGTGAAGAATGACAGAAACAAACTTGAAATTGGGAGATGAAAGGCAGAGTTAGGCATATTGTTTGGGAATGTCTGGGTATGGACCCTGTAAGCTTTGAGCTGGGTTTGAGCTCAGACAAATAATGAGGTACTGTAACGAGTATGTAAATTCAACTACTACTACAGTAACAAAGTAGGAGGACCTAATTGTGGGGTGGACCTAAAATTGCGACTCAAAATATGACATCACTAAGAATTCAAAATCAAGCTGAATAAATCTCTGACTTCCATGTGCCGCAAAACGGTCAACAATGTCTAGAGAAGGTGTCGTTACCTGAAACTACATAGCCCTTAAAACTGCACTTTCAGAGAGCTCCTCCATTCCCTGCAATGAAGCTCGGCCTTCATTTGCTACAAAAGGAATAAAAACTCCTTCATTGGATAACCGACTGGTGTACAGATTAAAGCAGAGATTCAAGAATCGGACGGGCGAGGTGTAAGATTGACTTCCGGACCTTGTTATGCAGCGGTGGAAGCATAACAATTAGTGGGCTCTTTAACTTTCTGATGGAGTCTCTCAAGAAAAACCTTCAAGTGGGGCTCTTCTTAACGTCCATACAACAGCAGCACCGATTCAATAGAGACAAAGTTTGCACTATGATCGACAGACACGAGATCGTCTCTTGTGAAAGGCGGCTCCTGAATGAAAGGGAGGAGCTGGGGCACCTCATTCAGTTTTTTTGGTTTTAAGTTGACCTAAGTAAATGTAGTGTTTCAGTTCTGGATTTTAATGCACTTTTCAAAAGTAAATAATGCCAAATATTGAGTATATTATTGGTTTTGCAAGTTCCATCAATACACTATTTAACATAGTTACGGTACTCACCTTTCATTTAATTGTTGTGAAAACTCACCCTTCTCACCTATACATGGCAACTAGGAAAAGACTCGTTCACTGCAAAGAGCATGCACAATGCCTTAGTGAGTGGAGAATACATTTCTTTATATACTTTTGGTAGTGATTTGAGCTTGAGATTGTACACAAAAGAATTTGGACACTCTTTCCAAGAGTGTTGAGGGAAATCTTCAAGAGACTTTCATTTGATACGCTGGTTTCTTGAATGCATTGAGTCATTGTGTAATTGTAGTTGTGCCTAGAATTTTGAAAAGGAAGTTGATCCATCCCCAGCAAGAATCTTCCAAGCACAACTTTTGAGAAAACAACATTATGAAATTGTTTGTTGAGTCCCCCTCTCATAATACAAATAAGTAAAGCATTTGGGTGTCATTGGAAGAAGTGGCACTTCCCAACTCATTTTGAAACCTGGAATTAAAATCTGTGTGTAAACCACCGCCGAGCCAGATTATTTTCTGCAATCCCTTACCAACGGAGAAAATCGTCATAACCAGGGATAACAGGTTTCTCATTTGCCCTAATGGATGATCTGCACACAACATTTGCACAATTGTCATTCGAATCTACATTTCTCGTGAGTAGTTCATCGGGATTTATGGCAAACAATCGCCCTCCTTGTCAAGCTCCACCCTCCGCGTCAAATTTTTTTTTCCATAAATCCTTTCTGGGTTGCATTGCTCTTAGTGTCGATCAAAATTATCAAATTTTCATTGAAATCTGATTCAGCCGAATTGCACGTTCCATGAGGATGGGAAAAAATTGTGCTCATATGTCTTGAAATTCCCACCCACAGCACCTTTCGGTGGCAAACATTCGCACATCCCACACTTTGCGGTAATCCTTTGCAACTACCAGACAAGCAAAATGGCAGCAAAGCGAGCTTAGCCCAAAGAGACTCAGACTACGTAATTCCCAAGGCAGCCACCCTTCGAAAGTGTTTTCCACTGGATTGCGGACTGGACGTCCTTTTAACGGTGTCTCACAGCTTGTATATTTCGTACTGCCTTCACATAAAACATCAATTAGAGCGCTCTAGTGGAAACACGGTCTGTGTAACACCAAGGAAATGATCATTAGGAAGACCCAGAACTGGTCTCAGTATTGGTTATGTGAGTCTTCCTGCAAGTCATTTTCATGCGACTGATCTACTTAGACCATGTCTTTCATTGGCGCTTCCTTTGCTGATAACACCTCATGACTTCCGACTACAGCTTTTGCTGCAATCTGCAAGGTTTCTGAAAAGCGACCGCTCTTTGGCAATTCAAAGAATTCTCCTCGTAATACCGAGTCTCCATCTGCAGAATGCTGTTCAAATTCCACACAATTATGTACATTAATTCAACTCACGTGTTTCTGTCACTGCTGTGCCAACCTGTGCCAACCATGTTTTCTGTAGAGCCCGTGATCAGTGAGGTTTCAGAACTTGACAGGAGTTTTTGTCACCGGGCTTGTTGAGCGCATTACTGTACTGGCATTCCTTACGCTGGTTGTGCTTCACGGTACTGGACTGGGCACATGTATTTCATCTACTGGTCGATATGCATTGTCAAGTACATTGCCACATGCTTCATCAAGTACAATAATTTCTTGTGAGTCAATAGAAGTTTCCACTTCTTCTTGTTTTTTTAAAAAAATTTTGAGAAATAAGAAAAATTTTAAAAAGGTCTCGTTATGGATATAGTTTAAAATGAATGAATCATTCATGCCATTACGTCAAAGAACAGTTGTTTCTCAGACACCATGCTCTTTGTACTTGAAATTGTAGTGGATGTCATCCAAGATACTACGTTGGGACAAGTTAAATTATGTATCATGTAAGTGTAGTTGCTTGCCCATCCTTTTCATGCATAAAATTTGATTTTATACTGTGAGATTTTATGCAAAATATGTTTCAGAGATGACTACTTCAATGTGTGACTGTACTGTACTCCCCAACTCTGACGAGACAGTTTTCCAAATTTGGCACTGTATGACCAACCTACAAGCGAGCCACCAGTAGTCTCCGTTCATGCTTGCGACATTGTGCAGGGAAGAGTACTACAGCAGTATCTGTCCCCTTTGACATTTCTGTGACTGACCATATTTTTTTCTGCTCAGGGAGACTGCTGAACAGAAAGCCCGACTGTCTGAGGATCAAACAGAGCCAGCCAGCCAGGTTAGTACCCCTGCAACATTGGGTACTGCAAATCTGTTTGTACTCTTGAATATCACCCAATCTTGGACGTCAATTCTGTTATAACCTATTGCTGTGATTCAGGGTGCCAAAATTTTGACATTCAACTGCACGAAGCTCTCAAAACTAGAAGCAGTTGATAGATTTGAGGTTCCATCTGGAGGTGCCAAATGTTGAGAAATTTCTGCCAACATATATAACAAAAATTGAGATTGGTTTCAAAGCATTAAAGCAGAGAGAACATTACTAATACGAGATGGTAAGATGTCTGCCATCGTCCTGGGAGTCGCTTTGAACTTTGAAGCTCATCGACATTAATGTAATATTACACCTCCGTCCGAATGAACTGCTGACCGACCGAATTTGAACAACACATTGAAGCAAATTGTTCTGCTGCATCAGTGGCGGTTTTCAGGGTACATTAGGAGACAAATAATTTCATTATCATGGAATGCTTCCCCAACGATGGAATGAGGGGACAAAAGTCGTCGGGTACTTTGCAATTTTTACTTCTCAATTTCCTAATGGAGGAAGATTCGTCTCCCGTTGGAAGCATGAAGACAAGTCTCTAATCGAAGGTGAATTTCCGAAAGTTGTAAACCACCATCTTCCTCCTGGTAGTAGTGGGTTCAGCTTTGGAAGAGTCGTTGAAGAATTCAAGTGCATCACATTAGAACCTCCAACACTAGAAAAGGCTACTCTGAAACCCACCATTATTCGGTGTCACGCATGTGAATTCAACAAGTTTAACAAAGTTCATTGAACTTACTCAAAACTCTACTTTTTTGTTGAACTCGTTGAACTCACAAGAAAAAGAAAAAGAAAAAGAAAAACTGCTTTGACAACCAGGCAGCAAGCTTGTAAGCCACTGAAGATGCCGCCTGAGAGTACAGAATCCGAGTCCCTTCTTGCTATCTTCCTAGGACTTCTCCTCCATACCTAAATGTACAGAAGTTGCTCTACGGTGCAGTAAGGCAGAACCTCAGTTGCGAGGACATTCAGACAACATTGGAATCCTGGCACTGAGATTACGTACATGTGCGTCTCGGTACTCTCAACCCCATCACCTTTCATTCCGAGACTTCAGGGACAGTCATCATGATGTCGAGACAACAATCGCTTTGAATCCTTGCTTGAAAGCATCGAGCATATAAATATACTTTAACCAAACTGTATGCATTGCTCCTTTCCAGTACACTCCACATTAATATGAACTCCAAGATGTGCCGCCCTTGGGGTTTGAACTTTGAACTTTGAAATCCCGCCATGTACTCCTTCAGACAATTAAGCACAATTGAATGCCGCATTCAAGTAATCCATTCGTGTACCACTCAGATCATGGTGGGAACGCAATACCTCTGCTATTCTCTGGAGTAAACACTTGAGTGTTACAGAGAGCCCTAGATCTAATATGTGTGTTATAGATATGCTTTGGTAATAATTACTGGTGTAGGACTTCCACTCTGCAGTATTGTGGTGAACACCATTTGGGTAAAACAATTAGTGGACGTCCAAACGTTGTCCCAGATCTGGTGTTTCGAATTTTCGGTACTTTGAATTGGCTCCTTACTACTGGTGCTCCCACCCTTCAGCGTGGCATTTACTGAAGCTCTGTCCTTCAATTTAAAGAGAGAAGAGTATGTGTAACCACAGCTCTCTGGAACTAACAGGCGAATGAGGATTTATGGCTACCTAGCTATCCCTTTCGGAAGGTAAGCTTAACAGGCTTTCAGACTACTGGTTCTGGTGGGTATAAATAGAACTTACATACTGTAGTTCCATTTCAAGAGAAAAAAAAAAAAAAAAAAAAGTAACGTACAAACCGCCTTCATGAATGGATTCTCTTGCTTGTTATAAGACGTGGCTTTTCCACCAACTCGCCGTCCAGATCGAGCACCTGCCTTCCGTAAATCCGTATGGAACGTTGGCGAGTAAAAAAAGGATTCGATTCATTGACTTGGACAGGCAGCCTGAGCAAATCTCAAACACCGTTAATCCTGCGATATCTCCACCAATGTACAGTAACCCGACCTTTCATTTGCGAATGTTCTTACTAAACTTATCAAAAGAATAGGATCAAAACACAGTGAGTCATTCATCCCTTTTTTTACATATATCGATTGGCCGAAGTGGGGAACTGGCTAATCATTTTCGTGAGGGCGTTGTCATCAGCTTCATTTATGAGCCTTCATGGAGATCGATCCAAATCGCTTCCTTTCTCCCGTATTTCCTGTATTGGTGTTTTGTGCTTGGACTGATATGTCAGTATAATTCCACAAGACAACAGACTTCAGATGGGTTCAGTTCAATTTCACTCACCCAGCTCACCTTGTTTACCAAGAGTTCACGGTTCTATAAGAGACCACCACAAACAGAAACACATAAATGAAACACTTGAGAGCTCATTCAAGGCACATAAAAGAACTCTGGAATTTTGCACCTCTTTATTTCAAGCGATGCTTACCAAATACGGCAACTCCACTCATATAAAGTAGTAAGTGACCCCATTTATGGACACAACTTTGGAGAAGAACATTGTAGGCACCCTTTTTCTTGTGAAGTACCCTATGCGAAGGTCAGATTCAGCAAAAAAAATTAAGGCATTCTTTAAAAAAAAGTGCCACTTGTCATCTTGTGAATGGTCTAAGGTGATGAGGACCCTTTAAGAATTTGACGTGGAAATTCAATTTTGGCAATAAGTGCCAAATCAAACCTTCATGTACGGTACACTTCACACAACACATGTACATCATAAGAATTTTGGGGCATACAATAGGCTTGTCCAAAATTGTGCCTAGAATGGGGTCAATTACCTTAATTAATGGACAATTTCGTTAAAATGGTGTCATTTTGCTACTTTGGTAGTTTTTACAGTTCAAACTTTGTAGTCTATAATCTATATCATTCTTAGATGTTTGAAATCTGCATTTGTGCTAGATGTTACTTATAACAATATAAATTGTGCGGTCTGAAATTCGTACTAATCCTAGATTTCTTAAATTTGTACTTGGCCTCTATGGCACTTTTACAATTCAAAGTAGGCAGTTTGAAAATGGCATATGAATTCCACCATTTTAACAAAATTTTCCATCTTATAGGAGTGATAGAACATAAGTTGGAACATAAGTCATCATTCATGTGCGATTGACACAAGTGGTGCAATTTTCTTGCAACTATCTTAGTTCTTTACATTGATTCTATCTCATGGCCCCACTCATATAAGGCACCTATGACTTGAGCTTGGGCCTTTGCATAGGTTTGTAGCATATTGGCAATAGAATCCTCAACCCTTCATTCTTTTGGAAAAAAAAATTGTAAGTTTTATCGGAGCTATATGAATGATACAAGAAAATAGAATAAAAGATGGTCAAAGAATCAAGTGACTTATAAAAAATAGAAATCTTTGGAAAGGAAATAAAAAGGAATCTTTATGCACAATAAAAATCTTTTAAATGACAAATGTCTCTTCAAGAACGTTACAATGGCTAAATCCCTAAACACTCAACCATCCATCTAGTGGAAGATTACCTTTTTTTTATACATGCACTTCACCTAATTAATGCTCAAGAAAAAGTCATGTTGTAATTCAAAGAAAGAAGCCAAATAATACTTTCTATAGATCAATGATATAAATATGTTGAAGGAATTTCTATTATTTATTATAAAAAATCAAAAGTAATCTTAATATCTACATATAGGTGGCACTTTGGAGTTAAAGACAAAGCAACTATAGAAGTGATTGAAAGTACATTGATATTATGTGGTTTAGAACATGAGCTTGCTAACATTGAACAATTTGTTTGCTAAGTCTATCTCTATGAGAACTGTAACTATATAAAATGCTTCACATTATTGCTCATAGGTAGATACTAGTAGAAATGTAATTGAGGAACACCATGTGAGAGTTGAAAACTCCATGACTATTACATGAACACTAATCCAATATTCATATGCACCAATTTAGTACTATAGACTTAAAAGTCTCACTAAATTAAGTTAATTCTTGCTTCAAAATTCAACTACATTGAACAAAACAAAAGTCTTCATAAATTGAGGCTTGCAAGTCATATGAAATATCTCATATATGGCATTTAAATACTTGAGGGTACAAACTCAACCATCCATTGGTTGGATGATGAATGCTACGGAAAGTTTATTTCATCTAATTTTTTATAATTGAGTAAGCACTAATAGAATGAGGGTTTCCTAACACCATAGTAAATGGCAAAGGGCACCATCATTATTTGTTGGGTGCCCCCTCTTCATTTTGTGATTCTAAAATTGAACTCTTGTCAAGAGGAAAATAATTTGGGTGTCAATTCTCATCCTTTGGAGTTTTGATAGTTTATTGTAAATCTATTATAGAAAAGAAAAAGTGTGTCAAATTATATACATGTGCATTTAAACTTTCTAATGCATACATTTACATGAACATTTCAATGATTTTGTTGGCTCTTATTGGCATGTGTATGAGCTATATTTTTATCCATATCAATTGACTTATTATTTAAGGCATATATATACCTTAAGTTAGGATGTTTGTTTTGTTTTGTTTGTTTGTCACATTGAGATCTCCTGGACCGTACCTCCCCGGTTGTGTTTGGTACCGTCAGAAAGCCCTTGGCAAGGAGGAGTGCACTGACTTGGTTTCATGGTGTTCGGACATACAATATGAAAGTTATTGAATTTTGAAGTTTTTATGAACTAAAAAATTAAAATTTTACTTTGACTTTGACTGTGGCGTTAGCACGCACACTAGTATGTATGTATGTATGTATATGTGTATGTATGTGTGTGTTTGTTTTGAAAGGAGTATTGTTTTAATATGTCTCAACTGTGTGCAATACAAATGGGCACAAGTGGCAAAGTATAGTTTATCATTATTGAATTTAAATCCTGATTATAATGTTAGTTTTCACCAATGTGAGGCAATGTTTGGGGGAAAATCAAAGAATCATTAGTTAGTTTATTGTTAGCCAGTAGAATTGGGAAAAAAATGTTTGCAATTTGAGAATGTTTAGGAAAAACAGTAAAAAAAATCTGTAAAATTACTATTTGAAATTTAAAATAGAGAAAAAATAGACCCACCACTTAAAAAAATGGTCCACTATGGGAATTAGAGGAAAATAGCTAGTAAAACTCAAAAAAATCCCAAACATTGGTGTGAACACACCAAAGTATAAAGTGGGGATAGCCTTGAGCATGTGTGACTTATGGACAAGCACCAAAAGTAGTGCATGGTTTGATTCTTTACTTTAGCACAAGATGTCAAAGTATGTCATGTATCATAAGATAGGAGGTCCATAAAGTGTTCATTTAAGATTTGAAAAGTAATTTAGAGAGGTTAGACTTCTTGAAATATTTTTTCAATAAATTTTCATTAAAAGATAAATGAAAAAGACATTTAATCCAAGTTGTTTCATATTTTTGGGAGCTTTGTGGAATTAGTTATGAATTTTTTGAAGTTGAAATGTAGTAGTCACTATAAGCATCCATCTCTTGAAATATACATTGTTGTACATTGTTGATGTGATGAAAAAGCTTGGATTAGATGCCAATCATTCTTTTCATTGATACATCTCCAAAGCTTAGTGCCCAAAACTTTAAGTGGAACTAAGCTTCGAGATAAGGGCAACTAGGTGCTCTTCCTCTTGCATGGTACTCTTCATGATACTTTCTTTGGTGTTGAAACACTACTATTATACTTCAAAGAAATGGTTATTTAGTATGAGTAGATAATTAGCTAGCATGAGAATTAGAATGTTGAATCTAAGAGCAACACCATTGCACACCATAAATGCTACAATGCCACAACTATAAATAGTGTTGAATAGTATGTCCTTGTGATAAATAGTTTAAACCATACCAAATATCCATTTTGGTGCAATGAAGCTTGAAGAAAAATCATGTAATATATCAATGAAAAGAAGAAAAAATGTCCCACATGAATGTATACATGTATTGGAGGAGTTTCAATAATTTTTTATAATTTTTTTCTATCTTTAAGCTTAGCACTTTTGGGTTAAGGTAGAAGCACTAGTAGTCAATTATTTAAGCAATTTTGGAGTAGACGGTGAGAAATATGAGGTGATGGAAATTTTCCCCATATAGGAAGATAGAAAATATGGGGATAGCAAAATTTTCATGATTTTTTCCCATATTGAAATTAGTGTGAATTTGGGGAGCCAAAAACTACACTTGTCCAATAGCAAATGTTTAGAGTCTTCCAATTCCGATTATTCAAGAACTACTTTGCCACTCACTACTTCCTACTTTCTTTTTCACTACTTTTGGACATGTGCCATAACCTTATTAAGGTAGCTAACCCATTTCCAACCACCTAAACAATTACACATATTTAAAGCACAATTTTTTTGAGTGTGGATTTTTTCCCATGTACAAAAATAGAGTTTGGAAGGATTGTATATTTTTCCAGAATTTTATTATACAAAATGTAATTATTATGAATTTTTTAGTAAAAGATCGATTTCTTGTAATGGTGATATAAACCTTTCAATTTCTGACTATAGGCTGATTGCAAAATTGACCAAGGCCTAGTTGCAATATTGATAGCCTTACAACCAATCGTAATGCGCCACAACTGCTCCTCGAACTCCACCACAACTTCACAGAAAGAAAGCACAACTTCATGGAAAGAAACTAGCCTATAGATTAGAAATGGGGTGATGATTGGAAATGGGTCATCTACTATAATCCCAACCTTGAAAAGGACAAAAAAAACACATTCCAAGCTTGAGTTCCAGCCTAAAGTTGGAAATGGCGCACCCTACAGGTTGGGTACTACACGTGGTTGATAACTGGTGCTTCTACTTTAACCCCCTTAGGTGATGCAGGTCGGTTCCAGACTACAGTGCTGCTGGTAGTGCTCACGGCGCTTGGGAGGGACGCCAAGCGGTAAGTAGCGTTTCCCAAACTCGCCACCGGCTGCTACAGCTACAGTAGTGCGAGCTTTACACATGAAATAAGCTGGAGCTGCGTTTGGGTAGCCTAGCCTGGCGTGTGTAAGTTACTAGCTAGCGCTGCGGGCCAAATGGGCCAATGAGTGCGCTTTACAAATATATACGGAGTACAGTATAATGCGCTGAACAGGAACCAGTGAACCACTCCGTTGCAATTTAATATAGAATGAGCATGCCAGGGTTGCCAGCTAAAGCATCGCCGAGATCATCACTGACCCGCATCTCAGCTAATAATACCCGATACACTCAGAAAGTCCGGTGGTAAATGTTACTAACTTAAACAATTTCCCATTTCAAACTCATTTCGGAGCCAGATTCTGACTGTGATAGTCATCCAGGGAGACATCTGATGAAGCCCGTTGCAAAGAGGATTGACGCAGCATCGCTAATCTTAGCTCTTGAACATTCCATTGCCTTTTGATGGTTCTGAATGCCCACCAGGTACTCCTTGCCTCTTGATTCTGCTAGGCTGGTTGTACCGGCCACGGATTCATCACACTAGGTACGAGCACCTATAATTATCACTCATTACAACTGAGCATCTTTACTATACTAACATATGAATTGTTTGTAAGGATCTCATGGAAAGGAGATTCCAACGCACTTTAGCATGCGTTATTTGGACACCGAATGAATAGGTGGTAAGTTTTTTTAATTGTTTGTCTCTAGACCTACCAAAAAAAACCAACTAGCCACTCTCTAACTCGTAGACTTTTGTGTTTTGATTGTAGTGTATATCTTGTGTAATCAATATTTGTTTATTGAGTGACACTTTTGGGTCCAAATGTAGGTGTTGCAATTTGGGTTGTGATGATCATGGGGATACATGCCTTTTGTATATTTTCATGTTGAAAACATAGGAAGGATCTTATTATATCCTGTATTTGGACTATTTGAACATCAATTTTGATTCATTGAACCAAAACCATTCAAAAATGGCGAAAATGAGGATCATCGTATGACCAATTAATGGCATCCACCCTTATATAATGGTGGTAAATGTGCTATTCACACTTGGTATATAGTTGCGATGGAGTTCTTGTTGTTTGTTCTATTAGTAAAAAAAAGAATAGTTTGTGCACCACAATGTTCAAGATAATGTTAAAAGTTCAACATGGTGTGTGTCGCCACCCACAATAAGCTTATAGGATCTGGTTGAGATTTGATAGCATTTGGCTTCAATTGCCAATTCCAACGTTTAGAATCGGTGATACCATCATTTGGAATAGGCAAGGCCCGTCTTCTTACCTATTTTGTTAGGTTGTTATTTCTTTGGTCCTCTCTTCTTTCTCCTTCTTGTGGTTCAACCTTCTAGCTTGGTTGTTTTTGATGTGTTGCCTTTGCAATGAACTTCCATATGGTTTTCTGTAAAAGCAAATAAAATTTCAAAATGGCAAACAATTTCTATGGTTAATATTTAACCCTGGAGCATCTGGACTCTTCTCCAGAATTGATGATTTGGAGAAAATCATTATAGAGTGCTATTTGGAAGAATATTTTAGAAGTAATATACAAAGGAAAGTTGTAGATTTTGAATTTTAGATTCCATTTGTACGATTAGATTTACCAATGCTATCACCAATATTTTTTGAGCAAAGCTTATTGGAATGGATTTGAAATGAGGTTCTTTTGACATGTTTATTTTTTGAAATTTTTGTGTTCTTTACATCTATGACCTCATTTTTGCAAACCTAAATTTGAACTAGAGTCAATGCAATTTGACCACTTGACACACTCCCGCATTTGTAATTTTAGAAAAATTTGTATTCTAATAACACCAAATCCAACCATCAGATAAGACAATAACTTGATAAAGTATCACCAAAAATTAGGATGACTTTCATCCAAGCAAAAAAAAGACAAAAACAACAACTTCAATTTGTTCATTGTCCAAAAAATGGACGTCGGAGTGCTCCAAGGTTAATATATCTCACTTTTTTTTAAACACATTGAAAAGCTAGCATAGTAATTTAGCTATGGTATTTAAGAATAAATGAAATTTGGATTTGAAGGTTCTATAACTTTATACTAAGGGGCGCTTCACACTATGGCCGACCAAGTTGAGAGGCCGTGGAATTGAGTGGCCAAACTTTTGGTGAGAGTCCAAAGAAATGAGCAATAAATGATAGGATTTGGAGCCTTCGGCCGGCCATAAGTGTGAAGCCTCCAAAGGCCAAGTCCAAAGTTCAAACCTATCTCATTTATTCAACTTTCTATCTTTCTCTCCACTATCCATCCAATTTCTGAATTTTTTTATAAAGCCTCACCCTTGTGTCAATTTTTTCAAGAAAAAATGAAAAAAAACATAAGAAAAGAGTCAAAAATGACCTTGGAATAAAATCACAGCACATACTCTCACAACCAAACAAGGAATAATAAGGGTATAAATGGAATTAAATGGGCATATATAGAACAAGAAGGAAGTAGGAAGGAAGTAGGTACATTGAATGCAAAGACTTTCTTTTGTGAAGGTGGAGACTAGGGTTCAAACCCCAATGGTGACAAATAACAAATAACAAATACAATCTAACGGTTCAGATTTTGACAGTGGGTTGATTTTGTCAGATTTTTAGTAAAAAGGTTTGATGGTCTCTCGCCCATAGTTTGGGTCGCCATTTTGGCGACCCAAACTATGAGCGAGAGGCCGTCAAGTTTCTTTAACTAGGTAGGTGACGGGTTGCCATGTAGGAAAAAGAGGAGTGACGAACTCTCGGCCGTGCCTCTTAGTGTGAAGGCTCGAGAGGCCGAGACCATAGTTTCCTGCGATTTCATTGGTGGAGGTCGACGGCCTCTCGACCTTTGGCCATAGTGTGAAGCGCCCCTAAATTAGAAAAAGAGTAGGAAATTGATCACCCATTCTCTTTCCTAAACACAATATTTGTAATATGAATTATTTCATTGCAAGGTCAATACTTCTCCAAACATTCAAGAGTAGTACATTTATGTTGAAAGTGGGTGGTTACAATGATTATTATTTTGCTTAAAAATGTTTGTCACCTCAAAAGAATGTCAACCCCAAGTTGTTTACTAATTTCTTTGTCACTTACACAATGTAAACTTTGCAACCACATAAAAAAAGTGCATTCTACATCATTGGGCCTTCTTGGAGACTAAACAAACCTCTCATTTCACAATATAAAACCATTTTTTTAACTTCTCAATTTCAACCAATCAAAACCTTTGAAAGCTTGGCCTTCTCACCTTTAAAGTTGATGTACGCTTAGCATGAGGAATAAACAATTAGAGCATCACCATCATTACACACCCTAATTAGCATGCCATATGCGCTTTAGTAAATTCATGGTGTAACGCATACAATGTCATCCCCCACTATCACACATTAAGATGGAAGGTGAGTATTCATCTCATATCGAGCTTGATTAGTTTAAAGAATTGGTTAGCTTTCAAGCTTGTTGATTATACTAAGAGAATATTAGGCTTGATTTGCCAATTATGACATTTTGGGTGATTGCAAAAAACACTTGCCGATTTTGGCTCAAAAAGGCCTACTTAGGTGAGTATTGTGACTTTTGGAATAATTTTTTAAAAATATAATAAAATATGGATAATTTGTAAAGCATTGAAAATAGAATGCCTCTTGCAATTTCAAACCTAAAAAAATTGATTTCTAAAAATTATGTAGCCCAAATACACAATGGAAAATACCAAGAAAATACAAACTTTGAAGTTATATTTAAAAAAAATATTAAATAAACTCAATAAAATTAAATTTGAAAAATCATTTTTCTAACCTAAAGATGCTCTTTCTCAAGCAATTTTATCTTTAGGAAAAAAAATCATGTTCTCTACAATGTGCAAAGGTGGTGCACTTTGAGTACATGTGGAAGGTGGATAGATTATTATTTTACAATAATCTTTGTCATGATTGTATAACCTTAGTAGATGTCCTCATAGACCAATTCATAGTTGTCATATTGGATAAGTTACTATTCATTTTTCGTCCTGTAGGACGAGTTACTATTCATCAAATGTACTTGAGAGGTACATTTGATGAATAGTAACTCGTCCTACAAGACAAGAAATGAATAGTAACTTGTCCAGTATGACAACCATGGACCAATTTTGAGCTTCACATTTGCATTTTGGGATCAAAAATAGGACTCCAACCCTCCAGAATGGCCAAGGTAGATACCCAATTGGGGTCTATTTAAAAATAGTAAAATAATTTTTAAAAGATTCAAAATTTTACACAATGTCTAAAACTACTACATCTACTTTCATTTCAAATTTCATAGAAAACGGACCGATGGTGCAAAAGTTATGAGCAAAAAACACTTGTCCATGGGCAAGGGGACACCCAAATAGGACGAGTGTTTCTTGCAATCACCCTTTTATAGGAAAATGGTGTTCGTTTCAGTCTTTAGAAAGCACAAAATGTTGTCAACATTGACAAACAAGATTAAGACAAGTATTTCAAGAATAAAATAGAATGAAATAAGATTGCCAAATATGCACCCCCGATCTTAACACTAGAGAGTAGCCAACTCACAACACATTAAGGTAAAATAGTCCATTACAGACCAAATGGAGGGTTTGCCCTCATGTCATTGCTGAATCTTTTTCATTTTTTTCATTTTTTTCCCACACAAAGACAAGTGATAGAATCGCAAAAGCAATTGAAGTCATATTTTTTTTTGACAAAGTGTGAATTTGTTATGAATTTTTGAAGTGTTCTACCCATCATGGCCTAAAAGAGTTTGTAGACTACCCCAAAACCAACAAAAAAAAGTATATCCATAACGTTCATCTTACTCACCTATTGCAATCACAATATTTTCTAACATAGAAGGCCTGAAAAAGTCACTTCCTACGATGAATTAACACTAAAAAGCTGAAAGTTCTTGTTGTGGTCACTAATTACTCCATTCCACTTAGCTAAGACATTGATTGTGGCCCCGATCTGATTCACCAAAAGAAAACCATGATTCACTGGAAGAAAACCACAATGGGGTCATTTCTAGGGTCTTTGGTCCGTAATGGTCTGTTTTACCTCATGCCGCGTCCATAGCTACAGGTTTCACGCGCCCTGATCTCCATCTCGCCCTGCAGTCGCTTGCGTGGCAAAATGCACCGTGAGCTGCCCCCCGCTCTCAAGTACGCAATGTGACACAGGAAGCAAGCTCAAGGTAAGTGGGCTTGGCTGCCAGTCCCTGAATGTTGCCAAGATTATCCTTTGAGTTCTCTCTGGGTTCTCGTGCCCAAGCTCCCCATTGGAAATCTGACAACGACATCAAAACAAAGATCATGATTCTCCGCTTTGGAGGCTCACTGGCTCAGTGATCGAAGAGCTGTCGGAGCTCTGAAATCTAATAATGTGGAATTGTGGATGGAACACGAGGTTGGAAGGCCGGTGTCGATCGTGCCGTGGTTGTGCCCGTTCATTGGTGCGGGGTTCTCACCTCGATCGCTTTCCCACCGTCTCGGACCGCTAGCCCGTGCAACAGTGGCGATGCTGTTGCGACGAATGTGACGAGTTCAGTTCCTCAGTGGGGCTTGCCGCACATATGCTTCAAACTGCTCTCGGCCACAATGGGTACTGCTGGTTGAAAGCGATGAGAGAACCGGGAAGGTACAGTGAAAGCTTGATGCGAAGGGAGAGTGGCTGTTTTGCTAACTATAAGTTATGATGGAATCATTATGACTCAATCACGATTTGTTGGTAGCTTACAGGTCTAAAGATCAAACTGGGTCTGCCTTGCAGAACGGGAGAGGCGCCCTGGGTTCCGCGAAAGGCTGAAGAGTTGACTATCAATAGACACACGTATCTGAATTCCTTTCATTGGAAGTCAGCCCACCTGTAGATTCTGTACATTCTTCCTGAAGTAGCAAACATTCGGTGAAGGAAACTGTTTGCAGTGCACATGGATGGATGTACCTCCAGTGAAGGTCTTGAACTACGACCGGTATCTTGCACTATTTAACCGTGGAAGGACGCTGTGGACCAGAGTGATGACTCCATTGTTGACTGTTGAAAAATAGAATGCACATATTGGTCCAACAATTAGAGAATTTGGGTGACTATCTTGGTCACAGTCGATTGCATTTTTACAAAATTAATCCTTAAAGGATAGACTAGTGACCATGAAAATCATCCCTTTACTTACCATGTGAATCATTCGCTTACAAAAATCGCAAAAACACTCATTGGAAGGCAAACTACTATAGAAGACCTCTCCTTTTCACAACAAAATTCTTGAGGATGAATAGTTGGACTTCTATCCTACTCGAAGGACTTTTTTTCATCCATCAGACACCAAATAATCATCTTGATGTTTAAGGGTTAAAACCCTCCATGATATAAACAGAGATATATAATATGAGCAAGGGCCAAGGGGATTGACCCCCTCATTATCTTTTCCAAGGATAAATAGAAAAAAATTGCCCCTATTTTGTACAATGTTCATTTTGTACTTCATCACTCTCATACCTCATTTGGAGCATGTGCTTCAAAATATGAATTCAAAATTTCCAAACTTTATATAGGTGGCAAATAAAAAAATTAGTATTTTTCCACAAATAATACATAGGAGCAATGAAGGGATCAATCCCCTTTGGGCATACGAATAGACGTACAAGAAAAGAAGATTAAACTTCAGTTGGAAAGTTGTGTCTATTAAGAGTGTTGTGTTTGTTGAAAATGGCTCATTTCTCCAAGTAGAAGTACACACAAGGTGTAACTAAAGATCTTTTTTAGTATAAAACTTGATATTTGCCAATTTGAAATAGAGGCATTGAGATACAAGGGTATTTGCATTTCCCTCTCAATACTCTAAATATTCACATCATATTTATAACTATTGCTCTTTCAATGTACATTTATATGAAGAAAAATAAACAAAATATAAATTAAGAAAAGACTTGTAGAAAGTAACTATATTATGTACCACTAACAATGATAGCTTACAAGTTTTTTTCATAGGCTTGCTAATAGAGGTGATATACTTTGTATTCTCAATCTCATGAAGCACAGGGGGGTGCACTTAGTTTTACTATAACAAACTACATGCGAACAAGTGGTTTCTAATAAAATATAATTTTAATTTTAAATTTTGAGCACTGTTTACTAATGACTATAGGATTCTACTCCCAAAATTTCAAACTCAAATAAAATATGGAATGATTTCTAGAAGAGGTTTAAAATGCACTAAAATGGTATGTTTTTTTAACTCAAATATTTTTAAAGAACACATTTAGATGACCATTTCATCAATATTCAACTCAAAATGAGCTTTCAATAGAGATTTATTTTTAGGAATTTTTTATTCATTTTTTAGACAATTTTTTCTTATATAATATAGGAGTGTGAAAGTTATTTTTCAATTCTACAATGTATCTTTTTACTTCAAAAATTTGTAACTAATAATTATTAACAAATAAAAATATCAATAATATAAAACATAAACTTTTCAAAGTAGAAAAATCTATTCATATTTTTTCATTCAATTTTATTTAAAATTCAAAAAGTATATAGGGGGGCCAAAGTTTTGTTCGCACACTAACATCAAAAAAAGGAGGAGTCCACCCCCCCTGAGTCATGAAGATTCTATTTAAAGTGTTTGTATGATGTTTTTGGATAATTTGGACTAGCAAGAGGAATAGCTATGCTTAACCTCTAAAGGACCAAGATCTTTTTCTACCAAAAAATACTTACAACTGCCATTGCTATAACAAAGAGTAAAATATTTTGAAAATTATTTTTTTTGCACATTTAACCATAGGATCTTACACCTAACTAGTAAGAAATTGTGTAGAAAATTTAAAAAAAAATTTGACCACACAATTTGCATGATACCTACGTTTAAAGTGAAAAAAACAAGTTCTTTTAGCACATTGTGGAACTAGGTTATTTGACTCTAAACCTTCTTAACTTTAGTTTTTTGCACTATAGAGATTTGAGCTTTAAATCTTTTATGGTATTGAATTGAGTTGAGGATAGGGAAAAAATTCTAAAAAACTTAATTTTTATACTTTAATTTTTTTTAAATAAAAGTAGGTACAAAATAGAAGGAAATTTTAAATCATGAATATCTCTAAAATGGAATTAAAATGCACTAGTCCCAATGTTGAGATTGTTCTAGAAAGTGAATTAAACCATGTGGATTTTTTTTAAATTATAAAAATTGCATTAAAAATGAATCCTACAAATTATTTTTTCAAGAAAATGCTCTAGTTGTCCCTAGAACAGGATTGTCCATAATTTTCTCATAACAAATTGAAATGGAATGAATCAAAGCTTTCAATGTAAACAAAGATGTAATCTACAAGAAATTTATTATTTTATACCCCTTCTCCCCCCTCTCCATTGTTTTCAGCATAACTTTTGTTCTTGAGACACTGATTGAAAAAAACCTATATTCCCACAAAGCTAATTAATTTTTCTATCTTCAAAAACAAATTCAAAAAATCAAAACAAAAGATGAGACCATAGTTATCCACCAAAATTCCACTTGTCCCCCGAAGGGACAAATGGTCCTTCAAATGTTAATAGTATTTGAGAAGTGCTTCATATTGATTAAAAATATATATTTAAAATTAAAACAATCAAAATCAAAATACAATGATCTAGGATTTTTTAAATTTTAATAATGAGATTATTGATCATCCAAATAAGGAATTCATTTTACTTTAGCATCACTCTAATAGCATTCAAAAGGACAAAATTAGATCAAATTTTACCATATAAGCTTCTTCAAGTTCAAGTGCTCTCTAATTATTGATTTTTATTTTAATTAATAAAATATACACTTTAAATTATATGTTTTTTTAGTCTTATTCAATACAAATCCATTCATAAAAAATGAGGCCTCAAGAGAGATTTGTAACTTTGAATCAACAATACACATATAGGAAATAAAAATCATGTATTTTTTAAAATAATTTTTTTTTGACATGATACCTCATGTGACATGGCAAATTGCAATTTTTAATTATATATATATTTGTTGTACTTGCACTACTAGCTAGAGCCAAACATCCCTTTTGAAGCCCCATTTTTTTTGTAATGGAGTGACATGTGATACCATATATAATTACCAAAATGGGCTATAAAATGATTAAAATATATAAATATTGCAATTCTAGAGGTTGTATTTAGGATTCATAAAATTTACACTTTGCAAGATTTAAAATTTGACCAAAATAAATTGTAAATTCACTAAATAGGTTGTATGGTTAAATCCTCCATAGCAATTACTTCTTCTAGTAAACCAAACTTTGTATGTCATTTTGCGTATAAATTGCTTATTTATAAAGATAAAATGATTAAATATTTAAAAAATTGAAATATTCAATTGGAACAATTTTAAAAATTAGTGTTATATTTTGAATATATATGCAATATATTTATATATTTTTGCATATCTACATTCATATTTATCCTAAATCAATTTTAATTTTAATAGTAGGAACTAATTTTTCCAAGGCCAAAATAATACGGAGTAGACGAAAAAAATGATTAAATAATATAAATGTACCAAAGTGTTTTACATGTAAAAATACCTCGTTGTCATCATGACAAAGGTCTAAAAGCCCTTAGACTAAATAAAGTGAAAAAATTGCATTCAACTTATATTTTAGATAATACAAATGATTGTTGTATTATTATTTTCCACATTGGGATGATTCATCAACAAAAACACCATCTACATATGGATCACAAGTAAAGTAAACATATTCAAAAGGAATAATCTTAGAAATACAACATATTGTGCTACATTCCTATATTTAAGGACAAAAAATGTACAATAATAATATATATAGTGTTGATCTTGGATGCAACATTGATAAAGATTATGAGCCCTTCACTTTACAACTATTAACCCCTAAAGGACCAACATGCGTTTTTTGGTTGTATAGAAATTTTGGGCAGGTACATGTGGCTAGAGATTTGCATATTTCAAGCTAAAATTTTAATAGAAGATAGGGGCAAGGAATATCTTTCATACGCACCAAGTTTCATGACATTTGGAAATACAAGTCAAAAGCTATGGCCAAATATGCTACTTTTTTCACCGACTAGGCAATATGGGTAGATCAGAAAAAAATCATTTTTTTTTAAAACAAAAATGTGAAATTGATTTTCTAGAGTTATAAATATGTGGAAAGCTTTTAATCATTCCATTTTGATCAATGAGATGAAAGTTATGAGTAGTTTTTGTTTGCGGGTAGTTATGGATTCTCTACTCTAAAATAAACTTTGAAGTCCTTTATCTTACTCAATTTTCAATACTTTTTGGAAAAAAATAAAATCATAGGATGTAGATTGTTTATAGCAACATTTAAACTATTGGAATTGTCATTTTTCAATTTTATAAATAAATCCTTAACACTTTAATATTTTGAATCACTCTACTACTATCTATTTACTATTTTTTCCTATATGTTGTACAATTCCAATTAATTTAAAAAATTTTAAGCATGTGACTAACTTGTCTAGGAAAAAGAACCCAAAGATTGACCACCATTTTGGACATTATTTTGTAGAAAAATGAGCTTGTGAAGTGTAGCTGCCTTGTTTTTTGCAAGGCTAAAAAAAATGATTTCAATGAATTTGAATGCTTATATCTTACAATCCATGTGGTAAAAATTTCTGAAATTTTTACCATGTGTTCTCAAGTCAACATTCTACAAGATCTTATGGTTATGTGTGTCAAAAAAATTCAAAAATTTGGTACTTGTACTAGAAATGGCAGTTTTGGAGCATTTTCAATGAAAACATAGTGAAGGAACTTAGGGGTTAAGGAAATTCATAAACATTGTTGAAAAATTATAAATTAAAGAAAATGTGTTGAAATATTCCATATTCTAAAGACAATTACTACTTGTGGTAATATTGGATTCACCAATGGATGGATGGTGAAATTTTAAAAATGAGAACAATTTTGGAACTCCATAGATTGGAATTTTCAATATTAAGAAATTGCTCTACAAAATACAAAATATAAATCAAAATCATTTAGAATTAATTTTCAATATGTAATCTAAAGAAGATCATTGAAATTTTCTTTTTTCAAATACAATCATCAGAAAAAGGGATCAATCTTTAGAAAGAAACTTTGTGGGGAATTTCATTAAAATGGAAATATTCCATGTGCCATTTTCACTATATGATGTTCCCACAGTTCAAATCGGGCGGTCTGAAATCTATTAGTGTACTAGATTTCAGACCGCCGAGTCTGAACCATGGGATGTCAAAGTCACATGATATTCGCCATTTTAATGAAATTCCCCATCTTTATAGAATCCATGTTAGCTCCAAGACTAATTTATTCTAAATTAACCACATTTTAAGAGTGCAAGATCAACTAAATTTAAAAAAAAGTAATGAAGTGTTATAAAACATAATCTAATGATGATTATCAAATAAAAATTGAAAACTATAATTGATCCATAAAACACATATATATTGTAGAAAGTAGTGATTTATAAACAAAATTTGAAACCAAAAATTAGTTGTTCTAAAGCAAATTTTGTATTGAGTATTAGTAATTTTTACAAAAGTAGTTTCTTTTTAATTTTAATAGTGGTGATTTTCAAAGATTTTTCTAATTGTAATTACTATTTGGCTTTATTTGCAATATCCATCGTTTCAATTAGAAAATTTAATTCATGAGAAGAAATATATTTGTGCTATTTGAACTATAATTCTTTTTTCTAGATTTGAATTCAAAATAAGTGAAAGAATCTATAATCTCTTGAATGGATAAAAATACAAATACAATCCATATGTACATGGGATATACCTATAATCATTCATGTTCAAATTTGAATGCTAGATTATTAAGGAATATACCCCTATAGAATGTAGATCTTTGGTTTTCTTAATGGAAAATGAATTGGTAGAACATCTAGAATGGTAAATACAAAAAAGGTGACAACAATGTGGAGTTGATGACTATTGTTGATGATGAATAGGTCCATTTACAGTAATGCAAAGGCTACTAGTTTTATAAGAGAATAACATTTATTAAGACCTCAAATTTTTTTACTATGTTTTCACCAAAAACACTTTAAAATTGTCATTTCTAGTGCAAGTACCAAATTTTAGAAATAAGAAAATCTTAGGAATATATGTAACCATAGGATCTTGTAGTTCGCAAGTTTAATAAACAATCTATATCCTATGATTTATTTTTTCCAAAATATTAAAAATTGAGCTAATTAAAGGACTTCAATGTTTATTTTAGAATAGAGATTCCATTATCACTTGCAAACTACCCCCCTAATTTTCATCTCATTAATCAAAATGGAATAATTCAAAGCTTTCTATGCATATATAAATCTAGACAAAGAATTTCAAGTTTTTATTTTTTTTATATTGATTTTCTAAGAATTTTTTTGAACTACCTAGGTTGCCCACCAAACAATGAAAACTACATACCGTATGTTGGGGTCAGGTTCGTAAGACCCCATACGAAATGTTTTCTTTTTGGCCGAATATTCACTTCGTTATCTACTTTTATAATTTATAAATTTTCGTTTGACTTTATTTTGAATTATTCATGGACTATAGTGCAAGGCACTATAGCTTAACTATACTACACTGCCACTAGTTCAACTTTTCCTAAATTTTGTGGGACCACAAGTGGAGCTTCCACATTTTGAGGTGACTTTATTCAACTTTATCTATAGTATTTTCTACAATTTATTTTTTCAGATTTCATATTATTTTCATTCATATTTTCTACAATGTTCATATACACCATGTTATAATTTCTGAAAATTTCATTTCATACCCTATTTATTTATATTTTGATTTATTTTTTAACGAATCTGACCCGAGCGTAGGGTATCATACAACAACTTTTTGACCATGTAGTCCAAAGTTGAGAATTTTGGGGGCCTTAAAGCTACACCTTGGGCACATGTTGTGTAAAAATTTTAATGAAAAAAGATAATAATTCTATTTGTAGTGAGTTGCCCAAAATTGATGTGTTGCCTAAAAATGCAATTTGGTCCTTGATGGCTTAAAGTTCCTTGTTTAACCTCTTGTATACACAATGTTTTGATACTATAAATATCTTTTTTTGAAGTGCATCAAATAGAGTTTTTAAATTTGATATGAGGATTTACTATAGTCAATTATTCTTATAGCCTCATGCATACTTTATTTTTGAAGAATCACATTGTGCCTCCAAAATTTGTGCAACTACTTGCATTTCATTGTATTATCTTATATACTCCAATGCCACAAAGCTTTTATGTAACTTTTAGGGTTTAATAAAAGTATGGCTAATGAACTAGTCAACAAATGCTTCACTTACCCCTTAAAAGATAGGCCTATGACCATTGATTTTAAACTTTATTGTCCATCACTCTATTTGATGTCATTTTGCAACTAATTGTGAATGAAAAATTTAATATATATATTTTTCAAAGATGAAGTCATATGTCTACTACAAAATCATAAAATTTTCAATTTGGGGGAAGAAATTTGAGTTTATTTTGAATAATTTTAAGAAAAAATGAAGAAAATTCATATAAAATATATAGAGAGAATATACTCAAAAATTCTGAAATTTTCACCATAGATGTATATTAGTGTATTACATCATGATATAAACCAAAATTATTGTGTGTTATCACTCTTAATATTGGACAATCAACCAACCACGATTAGAAGCCCCAAATCCATATTGCTATAAAACATTGAAGTATACAAAAAAAATTAGATTTTATAATTAGAACAAAAACTACACTAGCTTGATGATCTTTATTTCACTAGTTGACTCAAATTCAAAAAATATCATTTTTATGGTTGAAATTTGCATTAAGACCGAGTAGCAAAAAATAACCAAACTACAAAGCAAACATGATCTATAGATTGAGAATCTTGTTCTTTAGAAAAGCCAATAATACTATAATGAAGGAATTTGCAATATATCAGCTCATTCATTCAAAATATACTCAAGTACCTTCCCCCAAAAACTAAATGAAAAATCATGTTTTTCCATCCTATAAACTAACACTAGTAGGATCTCCTATTTATCTAAACATGAGTTGTCTAACTTGATGTTGTTTACTTGGACATTCAACGTAACAACCCCATTTTTTATGTCAATGTTATGTCAACATTGACATCCACTAACGTTCATTGTAACATCTTCAATGACATAAAATCATGGGAGTGTTACATTGAACGTCCAGGTGAATAGCGTCAAGTTAGACAACTCATGTCTAAATAAACAAGAGATTCTATTAGAGTAAAGTGCAGTCATCCATGTATAGAAAAAATGCTTGTATGCAATGTCCCATAAGGTAGGTACACCCAAGATTGTGCTTTGCCTAAAGTTGCCATCATCACTCTTGTGTACATCTCTACAATTGATAGGTACATATGTTGAAGAATCAATTTTAGAACATCTACTAGACAAAACTTTGACCTTCCATAACTTTTGCATACGGTATCTAGATGTTATTGTTTTTAATGCATTGGAACAATTGTTTTTACATTAATGAAACTTTGACCACTTTAGTAATAATAACAGTTTAGAGAAACCCACCTTAAGGGTTAATAATGATGACTTTGGACTAATTAAAGCTATTAAGTTACTATTAAAGAGTATCCACCTTTATCCCTAAAGACCAAACTACATTTTTCAACAATATGGCAATTTTGGGTAGCTCACTACAAATTAAATTTTTTTTTTTTAAATTTAGACAATATGGGAATGAGGAGTAGCTTTGAGACCCAACAATTTTTATAACTTCTAACTACATGGTTAAAAAGTTATTGTATGATATGTAGATTTTCTTCTCGATTGGATAGTCCAAGTAGATATAAAAAAATCACTTTTTTATGAACAAATAATTTTAAATTGATTTTCTAAACTTATATATACGTAGAAAGCTTTCAATCATTCCATTTTGATGAATTAGATGAAAGTTATGAGGGGCTTTGGTTTTGGAATAGTAATGGATTCTCTAATCTAAAATAAATTTTAAAGTACTTTATTTAACTCAATTTTCAATTTTTTGGGAAAAATAATCCTATGATATAGATTGTTTATTACAACATTATAAACATTGGGATTGGCATTTATCAATTCCATAACTAAATTCTTAACAATTTTATATTTAAAATCATTATCTATTTCTTTCTACTTACTATTTTTTTCCTATATGTTGTACAATTCCAAATAATTTGAAAATTTTCAAGCATGGAGCCAACTTGCCCCAAAAAATGAATCCAAAGAAGCACAAATAACATGAACATTTTAAAATACAAATGTGATCTTGTGAAGTACAAATGCCCATTTTGGGGGGCCCAAAAAATGATTTTCATCACTTCAAACTCTAAATAATATCTAGCAATCCACACTACAAAAATTTCTGAAATTTTTTCTACAAATTTTTTCCTATGTACTACAAGATCCTATGGTTACACGTGTCCTCCATTATTTATTTTTCTAAAATTTGGTACTTGTACTAGAAATGGTAGTTTTGGAGCATTTTTGGCAAAAATATGATAGTTATGGAACTTATGGTAAAACCACCCATTCCCAACTAGAGATCCATATTCAACATGTAGGGTGAAGCTATTTCCAACCAAGGCTAGAATAAATTTTCATTCAAAGCTTGGAATGTGATTTTTTTCCTTTTTAAAATTGGGACTAATAAGGTCATGACACATGTCCCAATGTAGTGATAAGAAAGTAGGAAGTAGTGAGCAAAAAAGCAAACAATTCTTGAATGATCGGAATTGACAAATTCTATATATGAGTATGGGTTCAAACCAACTCAAGGCTTTCAGAATTCATAGTAACTAGTGTGCCATGTGTTGTTGCCACAGTCAAAATCAAATAAAAGTCATTTTCTATTTTTTTTAATTCATAAAAACTTCAAAATTCAATAACTTTCTCATTGTAGTCCTAATGTTACAAAATCAAGCCTATGCACCTCTCCTTGCCAAGGGCTTTCTAATGGTACCAAGTATATGATTGGGAGATGCACGGTCTAGTAGATCTCACCATATCAAATAAAATAGAACAAAACAAACAAATGAATGAACAACCTATCTTAACCCCTAAAGTTAAAAGTTGCATTTTTTGGCAACATAGCGATTTCAGGCAACTCACCACAAATGAAATATTTATTTATTTTTGTTGAAATTTTCACACAACACGTACCTAAAGAGTAGCTTTAAGGCCCAACAATTTCATAACTTTTGATTACACGGTTGAAAAGCTATTGTATGATATGTTGTTTTCATTGCCCAACGGGTAGTTAGGCAACTTGAAAAACTTCTTTAAAAATCACTTTTCAAAAAAATAAAAATTTGAAATTGGTTCTTTAGATTTATATATAAGTGGGAAGCTTTGAATCATTCCATTTTGATTAATGAGATGAAAGTTATGAAGAGTTTTAGTTTGTGGGTAGTTATGATTTTCAAAGACTCCATATCTACCTACAAACTAAAATTCCTCATAACTTTCATCTCATTAATCAAAATGGAATGATTCAAAGCTTCCCACTTATATATAAATCTAAAGAACCAATTTCAAATTTTTTATTTTTTTGAAAAGTGATTTTAAAGAAGTTTTTTGAGCTGCTTGGGCTACCTAATGAGTAATGAAAATAACACATTGTGCAATAACATTTTAACCATGTAATAAAAGTTATGAAATTGTTGGGTCTTAAAGCTACTTCTTAGGTACATGTTGTGTGAAAATTTCAACAAAAATAAATAAAAATTTCATTTGTAGTGAGCTATCTGAAATCACTATGTTGCCAAAAAATGCAATTTAGTGCTATAGGGGTTGATGGATGGATTTCAATTCAAGACATAAAATCACCAAAAAATTTGCAATCCCCGTGATTTCTACCTTCCTAAATTTACATTGCCTTCTAGTGCTCCAAAACTTGTACATAATTGCTTAACCCCTAAAATCCCATTGTTCCTAATGGGGACAAAATGGATTTTGGGCAGGCTTCTATGATCTCGTTTTTTACTAAAACTTTCCCATTAGATAGAAAAATTTATGAGCTTTTGGGGAATATAATTTTTATTTCAATCAATACCCGAGAGCAAAAGTTATGCCACAATAACCTCAAAAGGGGGGAGACCGGGTAGCAAAAAAAATCCACATAATGTTGAAATAAAAAATTTAATATTTTTTTCTTGTAGATTATATTTTTTGTAAATGCAAAGCTTTGATTCATTCCATTTGGATTAGAGATGTGAAAGTTATAGAGCTTCTTGTTTCGCAGGCAATCATAGCAATTTCTTAAAAGAAATTTATTTATTTCACTTTGAATGCTAATATCTTTCAATCTATAAGGTCCAAAATCACAGAAAAGTTATCACGTGATCTAAGACAAGTGTAGAACAAGATCCTACAATCAGATTTTTAAAAATTTATTTTGTAAGTGAACGTAGTAGAAGTGGTAGTTTAAAGTGGATTTGATCCAAAAATGGCCTTGGGACTTTAGGGATTAAGTGGTCGACAATGGGGATTAAAGGTTACCAATCGTGACTTTTGACTAACGTTATTAGTAAGTTATTGTTGGTGAGCGTTACCAATGGTAGGACGTTAAATCGTGCCAATGAAGATGGACCCCGGTGAAGTGGATTTAACTTGGGAAAAATGCAGAATTTTTTTTATTGCTACATATGATTTTTTTTTACAAATCCTGAATTCATATTTTCAATCAGAGACCCCAAATTAGCTAAGTGAGGTCTACAACATACCCTAGACATGATTTAACCCTAAAACACAAATTTTACCCTGCTAGGCCCACCTTCGTCGGTGTGATTTGATCGCTTTTTTGGTACCATCAAAAAGCCCTCAACAACTAATAGTCTTTGGACTACTGTAGCGTTTATTACCAAGTAACTATTAGTGGATTGGGTGCAGCTCTGTTCAGGAAGGTCATTACACCTTCCTGAACCTCTGTCGACTGCCGAATTGAATACTCCCTTTCCCCAGCCGTGTCCAGACCCCAGAAAAGACGTTGCTCCATTACGTGAAACTAATGAGGAGGCTTCAGTTGTTACCGTAGCCGATCCGCAACGGAGCCTGCATTGTCAACCGAATTGAATGATAAGAGACGTTTCCGGCTTTCCGCTTCGGAGTGCAGATCATCAGCCTGGCTAATCCGAGTAAAAAAATCCCAGGCCTCCAATTCACGTGTTAGTTATTAGTATTCATTGTAATTCCTGAACTGAAGAGCCAAGACAGCAATTGATGTCAGACTGATCAGCTGAATGGCCCAATTCAACTTGTGCACTGCACACGGATCAGTCCGTCTGCCAGGAACGATCGACGATAAGCTTAATGTTTTTCTCTCATCAAGAAACTGAACTAGCTGAAACTCACTTACACACACAGACCAGTCACACTGTCTGGCGTCGAGCACTGCGGTCCTATCAGCACACTATCAGGATTAGACTGTCAGGAAAAGGGCTTGTAAGGAGAGCAGGTGTGCATTGTGCAATACGGGTGGATGCCTTCCTACGGATTGACATTCTGCTGCAACATTGTGTGAATGATTGTGCTGCAGGAATTCTTGCTCAACGTTCTGACGACTGACACACTCCGTCGGGGCAATCGGGGATGCACTTCACTTAACAGTCGAGGTAGAGAAGCGACCATTTAACCCCTTGTAGGATGTTGCAAACGGCAGAATTGGTCTACATTTTAACATTTTATGTTAAGGTGGGCACCCCAACCCGACACTTTTTGCTACTGTGCCTAGTTACCATTGTTAGAGTGGTGAAATTTTTATATTTTCTTGTTGACAAGTGAAAGGAAGTTTTGAAGCACCAAAGAACGTGACATTTGAATATTGTATGTGAAAGTTAGGAAGGATCAAAGTTTGGTCTTGAAACAATCTCTTTGACATAGGTACATAATTGATTTTGGAGATGTATACAAAGTGAAGATGGTGGTTTTGGGTCAATGGCACATTTTGGGTGCCCATCTATATTTGTGAATTCCATGTGTACAGATGAGTATATTTAAAGATCAAGGCTTCTATAATATGTTGGTTATGGACTCCAAGACTATTCCAAATATTTTAGGGAACTGTTTTGAGTCACATTCAAGATTTTGTGCTCGTCCAAATGGCACATTCTACATATTTTGGCATATACAAGCTCATGTGTTGTACTTTGTATAGTGTCACTTATAGTGTATCTTGTGTGAGCAAAGTGATTGCCTTTAAAACATTGTAGTTTTCAAGCAGTGGACAATTGCTCCATTTTTTAAAGCATTTTCTATATCATATTTGTATTTGCTCATGAGGAGGTGGCAAGGGACTGTGACATTTTGCATGAGTTGTACTACAAAATAGCTACAACAACAACCATACCTATTCATAGACAAATTTATTTTTATTTTTAAAGTTTGATTTTTGGGGAAATAGTTAAAAAAATCTAGCTTCTTGGGTCTTTCAAAACTCTACTTGAGCTAAGATTCTTCCCTTGTCTTTAAAAAGGTACGTTTGATGCACACAAGTCTACAAAAATTTGTAAAGAGACTTCCCTTCTTTGTTTGGATTTTTATCCCTTTGCATCTTTACAAGTTGTCACATTATTTTACACTAGTCAATGGCATCAATTCACATGTTTTGCTCCATTGTATGAAGAACCTACTTTTCTATCCAACAAACACAAACAAATGACCATGCTTCTACAATGGACCTCAATCTTTTGTCTCCTTGCATCTCTTAAGAATCTTTGACTTTAATACATATTATTGCTAAGAAAAGCATGAATCTTTTTAGGAAATCATAGAGCTTATAGACCATTGTTTTCAATAATCTTGTGCCCCCCCCCCAAAAAAAGAAGATTGTACAAAATAGAGTATGAAACCTAGAATGGCTTTATTTGATTAGAAATTTTATTGTTATGTTCAATTTTGTTCGATTTTCCTTTTGTGGATACAAGATGGACTAGAAATGACTCTTTGAAATGGATTTCTCATTTGAATTTTGTAAAGTTGTAACTAATCTAATGAATCAACTTTCAAAGTTAGTTGAATTTATAATCAATTCAAAAATCTTTATATCTCTTATTTTGTACGTCTTGTGATTGGATTGATTAAAAAATTGAAGTTGTATGGATTCATTTAGTCTACAATAGTAAAATGTGCTTCTTTGATTATTAAGTACATTTGTTAAGGTAAATCAAAGAAAAAGCAGAAGATGAAATTACACTTGAAATTAAAGGGTATGTCTATTGTCTTTTAACTTGGAGAGTTGCTAACATAGGTCTCAAATGAGTCCAAATATAAGGTGCCATTTTTGCTTGTAAACTAAAATATTTAAAAAAAAATTTAAATTAAATTTTTTTTTTCAAGTACTGCATCCATTTTTTTCTCTATTTTTTTACTCTAAATAGAAAATTTATAGATTTTTCCACTAGAATATTTTTTGGATGATTTTAAATTACAACCTGGGTTCTCCCCAAACATTTTTCCACATCCATACAAATCATGGACTTGTGAGACCCTCAAATTCGTCTGCTGGCGTATTCTTTCTCTCCTCTTTTTGTTTTTTAAAATTTGGTTTCTCCCTCCCCCCCCCCCAAAAAAAAAAAAAAAAAAAAAATTTAACCCCAAAGATATGGCTTTCCTGGTAATTAATTGTTTACTGGACCACTTATTTTATGTGGTTGGATATAATACTGCCGTATTTTGCAGACTCTGAGATCTGACAAACAATAATATGAAATTAGCATGTTGATATTCCCTGAAAGCTCTGTACAGTTTTGGGTAGCCTTCGCAGTTCGCACACTTGGCGAGTTCAGTCCAAGACTTTGGGGGGGACGCACAAGTAACCCCCTCTGAATGGGACAATGATCATCTGAGCTGACAGTCGAGAAACTTGGAATCTTCTTGTTGTTTCTGTTCTGAAGTTCAGTTTTCAAAATATGCAAATTTATTGTTTAAACATCTGTAAAGAAAAAGAAAAACAGAGCTAGTGCTGCTGTAAAGTCTCATTTGGGGGTTACGCCCACCTTTTTCAAACCCTAATATTCCTTCACCTCGGAAAGGCTGAAACTCCCGTGCGAAACTCCATTCTGAACACACTATGCAAATTTTAGCTAGTTAATTCTTTGGGCTAACTTGTTGAGGTATATCCTCTTAAAATTTGGTGTGAAAAATGCAATCGATCGCTAAAACATAATACTGAAACTTCAAAAATCAAGTTATAGTAGTCCTTCCCCAAAGCGCAATTTTATCTTTCTAGATTTTCAGGAAACAATACATGTATTCCACGCCTTGAGCAAGAGAAATATCATCCTTATTCTTTGCAGTGATTCAAGTATACACCATAAGCGGCACTCAGTTGTGCATTGAAGGGGAATCGCTCGATTAGTTCATGATCGATGCAGCAGGTAACTCACTTGAGTCGTCCGCTTGTGGTCCGCGGTGCCTGCGACGAACTAGTTTGAGGCGGAGATCATAAGAATACTGTCCAGTCCAGTCCAGTTGCTTCGCATTCATAGCTAGCCGTTTTCCCAAATCATGTATTACTTACTAGCTTCACGAGTCCCATTCAAGTTTAAATGCAGGTGTTGAAAAAAGAATCTGGAATACGAAGCATGCGGAACATCTCATTTCCCCTGGCCGATCTTCAGTATTGTGTGACGGAGAATATTTGATCGAAGGTCTGGCAGACGGATGAAGGACAGCGTGACCTGGGAGTGGATCCAAGTGAAGTGAAGTTCTTTCAAGTGTTAACTGAAGTTGCGAGTGTGTCTGAGTTGATCATTTTCCAGATTCTGACTTAACTTACTGGCAAGCTGCCGCTGGTCCGGAATGCTCACTGTGATCCATGCTTGTGAACCTCTGTAGCTTTTGAGGCTGCATATATTTTGGTCACAATTTTGGTACCATCGGAAAACTCTCAGCAAGGAGGGGTGCACAGCTTGGTTTTGTGGCATTCCGACTCACGGTGAGAAAGTTATGGATTTTTGAATTGTTTTTGGTTCTAAAAAAATTAGAAAATTACTTTTACTTTTGTTTTGATTGTGGCAATGCCACAGGGCACTCTAGTCTATACATTAAATCAGGAATTTTGTTTTGTTTTGTTTGTCACGTTGAGATCTCCTAGACCATGCATCCCCTGGTTGCGTGCTTGGTACCGTCGGAAAGGCCTCGGCAAAGAGGGGTGCACCGGCTTGGTTTCGTGGTGTTCGGATGTACGGTGTGAAAGTTATGCATTTTGAGTTATTTTTTGTTCTAAAAAGTTAGAAAACTACTTTTACTTATATTTTGGTCACAATCTTGGTACCGTCGGAAAGGCCTCGGCGAAGAGGGGTGTACTGGCTTAGTTTTGTGGCATTCCGACTCATAGTGTGAAAGTTATTGAATTTTGAAGTATTTTTATGAACTAAATAATTAGAAAATTAGTTTTACTTTTGTTTTGACTATGGCAATGGCACAAGGCACACTAGTTGGGTTGAAATGAGAATCAACAGTTTCTTTTAGCTATTGTATACAGTACTTTTATAAATATGGAATGAATATTTGGAACAAGGCGATGCGATGACTGAGGTATCCACATGTAAAACAAACATTTTTTTTTTCAAATCAACAATTTCAAACACAGTGCAGGGAAAATATCATGTCATGATGTTAGCAAATGAAAGTGTAAGAAAATGCAATTAGTTTGAGGATTTTTTGAGGTTGTATGAATATACTTCAAAATTTCAAAGTTGAGGTCATAAGAACACCCATTATAGGCACTAGACTCCCTAAACCAAACATCCTTGAAGTACAAAATGCTTCTACTCTCATTGGTTGCTTCCAAAAAATCTTCAACTTCCATTGGTTCTTTTTAAAAAAAACTCTTGAATTTAAGCACACGCTTTGTCATATTTGGATTAGTGAGTGGGTACAAAGAACTCTATTCTAGCTTGTGGCAAACAACTAGTGTACAAGTGAAAGGGTGAGGATACCTTACAAGCAAATGAGCCCAATTCTTGCAGATATAATGCAAAAAATCACGCTCAATCCTTGTGAATAAAATCTTCACAATTCCATAGTAATTATGTTAACTTTTGTAAACATAATTATTGATCTAAAACTGTATCGAGTTTCAACATGGTTGATTTCGCATGCTTGGAATTTTATTTAAATAAACATGATTTTTTTTACTATTGCAAATATGCACTTTAAATGACAGATGTGTAATTTTTCAAATTTTCAAAAAGGAGTAGAATTAGTTGCAGTTACCATACTTACTCCTAAAAAGTTTTTAGAATAATTTATTTCAAAGTTTGAAGTTTTTAAGAATTCCATTTGTCAAATATCTAAAGTAGGAGCACCCAATATCACCTTCTGTTTGTTAGGAGCATCCATTATCTATGGCAAGGCTTGGAAGGAACAAAAAATGGTTGAAAAAGTGCTACTACATCCCTCGATTCCACCCAAAGCAACCAGTGGGAGTCAATGAGTTTCTTGAGGCAACCAATGGAAGTTGGAAACAATTTGTGCTTTAAGGGTGTTTGCTAAGGAGATTCTAGTGGCATATGTAGGTACCCTATGCTTGCAACTTCAACAAATTGTAGAATATTAATCAAACATCAGAAAGTTATGAAACAATTTGGGTAGGATTTCTCTTGAAGTTGTTCATGGTCTAATCAACTTTTTTTCTCTCATTTGCACTAGGAAATGAGAGCGTGAGAAAAAGTGGCGCTTTTGGGTGCTCCTCCTCACCAAAAAAGTAAGAAAAAAAAGTGGATGCATCCACAAAACTTCAGTCGATTCAATGAATGAAAGCACGTAAATGGATGATTCCATCCAACGCTCAGAATAGCAACTGGGATACTCCCAAGGACCCCTTAAAAAAATTCGCTGCTGTTTAGTCGCAACGGCCGCGCAGAACGCGCCCGCTGCGACGCCCACCTCCGCGTCAGACTCGCGCCCGCGACGATGACGACGACGGCACTCGCGCTCTACAGTGAACGTCCATCACCAGCCCGCTCTCACAGGCGAGTCTCAGCCTGCTTTGGCTGCTGCATGTCGCGCCCACTAACTTAGTCATCCATCCCCTCGTCAGAAAATAGCCCGTCAACTCCCCAGCACCCCAAACTTCTCGCCGCCGCCGAGCCTTGTCAATCCCCATTTGTTCGTCACGCAGCACTCATCGGAACTTTTCCATATCACCATCCTTGTTGCTCGCTCTGTTTTTTCCCACATTTTGGTTCAACTTACTGCCTGGCCTGGTGCGGGAAACCGGGCTGTGGCGCGCTAGCACCGCTCTCTCTCTCTCTGTCTCTCCCCCACCCACAATGTCACGCATGTCCTCGACTATTCTCGTCTCTCTCAGGGCTCAGCTTGGCCCCTCTAGCTTTCAAACGTGTCGTTTCTTCACCAATGCCACGAGGGGCACCAGCAGCTTATGAGATGTGTAGGTGAGTACTTCGGCTATGCAGGGGCTCGACGATGCAGGTGGTGGGTGCGTGGAGCTTGGTATTGATGGCTGCTGCTTGCATCACCAGGTAACGGTTCTAGTGTAGTGTAGGTGTGTTGCTGGTTGGTGGGTGTTGTGTTGGATCTGGTGCCAATTGATTCCCAGGATCTTGTTTTTCGGAAGCGACGGCGTCGTGGGTTTAGCGTGCGAGGGGTTGGTGGCGTATTGGAACAAGGACTTGGGGTGGTAGTGGTAATCGTGTGACTTCAGCAGGAGGCCTTGTTTTTTCTCGCTTTGGTAGATCGGGTTGAAAGGTGCGCGCAGCTGCTGTGCAAATGAGCGTGTGCGCCGGCGGGAAGTTCATAATCGTGGGGGGGACAGAGGGGTGTTTCAATCACCTTGGGAATGGATCGTGTGACTTCGGCGGTTGGGTGTTTGAATTGGGGATACCATTGGATTGCTTTGGAACCGGCGATTATGCCGGAGGTGACGGAGAGTTGATCCGCATGTTTATTTATCCCCCTCTCCCGCTTCAAAGAATCTGCAATGGGAGGAAGCTCGATGCAATAAGGGTTTTACGGGTAGATGTCTGGCCTCTGGATTCTTTGGGTTCTGGCGAGTGGAGTGGAGAGTTTCTCCAGATTTCACACAATGCAGTGCTCTATACTACACAAATTTCTCCTGCCGACGTTGTAGATGATATCTCCAGAATCGTAATGTAGGACACCTTGATTGGACTAATAACTCTTAAACTCTTCGTCTCGTTAGTTGAAGTTGAATAGCGCGTTTGGTGCTACAGTTTGGTTGCCATTAAACCTGTCCTTGCGTTTCTGTTCGAGGCCATTTTGGGAACGGGCTTTGTGCCATCTGAGGTTTCAGAGTGCGCAAGTGAGAGCTTGTAATGCCGGCTTCAGGAAGGAGGAAACCGTTGTTTCGGGATGTTGAATAGAGCTTTGATGAAATCCTTGCAGGTGAGGTAATTGGAACGCGACCTTGGTTTTTTACTACATTCGTCAACAATGTGGTGCTGGGGCGGTGGGACGGCCGTGAGACAATCCTACTCTGATGAGATTTCGTAGTTGGAGAGCGGATGATACGTTACTGGACTGAAGCTGCGTCGCCGCGAACTAGAAGAGAGGCCCCATGACAGGGATTTTTCAGATTTTCGACCGTTACAAGGCGAAGGCCCTCGTTAAAAACGAACGCAGGAAGATCAATTCGGGTGTGGTTTTCTTTTTTGCATTGAGACTCTTGCGTCTTTGAGAAAATGCTGAAGCGTTGTCCTTTTAAAGCTTTACGGTAGTGCTTTTTTGGTTACGAGCTCTGTACTGGATACTTGTGTTCGAACATGATTGCTCTTTCTTTGTTTGAAATTTTGTCCCTTCAGGCGAACTCATTTCGTAATCTTGAACTGCAGGAGAGCCTGAGATCAAAACAATTCCACCTTACTACGAGGTATGTTTTCTTTCTTACTCCTCACCATCGAGAGATATTTCACCTCTTAAGGACCGTGATGATATTTAGCAATGTAGAGCTGGTCCTATGGGGATTTTCCAAATTTACCTTGAAATCTCGGTCCTTCCGGGGTTGCCCTGACCTTCAGTAGGGCACGTTTTCAAGACTCTAATTTTGAACTTCTCGTCTCCTCAGACCACTCTTTCTCTAAGAAGTGGATGAGTTAGTGTTTGTGCGAAGCGCTTGGCAACAGGATGGAATGCTCTTGATGCAATGCCTGAGAGCATACAACCAACTATTTTACCACAGACTGATTTGTGTATCGGTTTTTTCTGCTATGTTTCTTGTCGTGCAGGCCGAGCACGATGGCAGAAAACGGGTTCCCGACTCCTCCGATCGTCGAAGTTCCGAAGCTTCCCGAGACTCTCGCAGGTCCTCCTCTGCTGACGTCAGTGAGGTCGTGGTGAAGACCTTGACACCGTTTCTTAAAGAGTCCCCAACAATACAGAATCCCCATTCGTCAGGTCGACCCTCTGTGGACTCTCCAAAGCTCATCCTCTCTCCTTACAAATCCTCCTTCTCTATTGAAATTCCGAATGAGTTCAGGGACTCCTTTCAATATCCTGAGATTTATTCGTCCGACCCAGCGACACCAAAGCCCACGGGCCCTTCCAGGAGCTCAGTGGATACCAACAGAAGTAATAGGGATGGTCGCAGACTTCCTCCTCGAAGTGCATCCAAATCCAAAGAGAGATCCATGATAACGCTACTGGATTATTTGAAGGATGTGCCGGATGATGCAAGGGAGATTTCTCGGGCCATATTGCAGATAAGGGAGTCAGCAAACAAGTCATCGTATGGGGAGGCTCGCGGACAACCACCGTCTGTCTTGAGAAAGGAATTGCATTCCTCAGGTGATGAACAAGATTCCAAGTACGGTCGCCATGACTACTCTTCTGGTGATGAGAGGGATGGTCATCGACACCCCACCACAAGGGAGGTTCGTCGATATTCCTCAGCTACTGAGCAGCACGTCTTTGACTACGAACTTGATCACCACAGACCTCAATTTCCCGTAGAGGGTAAGGATTTTTTGCAAGGTCGCAGGAACCAACAGTCTTCGAGTCACCATCATGCGAGGGAAATGGTCAGGTACATGTCTTCTGGCGATGAAATGGACCGGAGGTCTAATATGTCATCTGGGGATGACAGGGGAGCTTACAGACTTCACCGATCTCATGATCAGGAAAGCAGCAGAAGCCACTGGCCTGTGGATAGAGACGGTCACAGGTACCATTCTGCAGGCGATGTTTTCAAGCAGGATTCGTCTGGAGATGAGAGAGTACGGAGACCTTACCCGAGACATCACCAGCATCAGGGTCATCAAAAGTACCACGCATCAAGAGAAGGAAGAAGACATGTGGCTTACGATGCTTTGGGAAGAGAATTGCATTCTTCTGGAGATGAAGTGCCGGTCCACAGACACATGCCTCGTCGACATTCTTCTATACACTATGCAGCTTATAGACACGGTGCCGAAGTTAATGTACACCAGAGGTACCAATCGGCCGGTGAAGAATACAGGCATCAAACATCTTCGGCTTCCAAGGCTTCCAGACCTTCCACTAGTGGACTCGAAGGTCGGCGTTATCAATCTTCTGGCGATGAAAGGGGCGGCCACAGGAGAGTCAATGGTCGTAGGAGACACGATCCACCTCTTGAAAATAATTGGAGGAATGAGTCTTCTGATGAAGACAGGGAGGTCTTCCCGCAGCAGCAACAGCAGCATCGCCGCTCCAGTGTTGATCCCAGGCGCTCCTCATCTGCAACAGATGCACAACGGAGGTACTCAGTGAGCAATGACGAGGGTCAAAGATATAGTTCTTCCCATGACGACAGACGGAGAGACAGGAGCCGTTCGTCTGTTCGAAATGGTTCCAAATATGAGCCAGTTGTTGAAACAAGGTGCGATTCTCAGAACTTCCATAGCCGCGGAGATTGGGGCTATGAGGGAGCTAACGTACCTGGTGCTTTAAAGGAGAGTCACAGGAGAAACTTGTCTGTGGGGTCTAAAGGAGAGCAAAGACGGCGAAGCTTAAACTCTTCTGTAACGTCTAATAAGGAGTCCTTGAAGCTCCATTCAAAACCGAAGGTGAAAGAAGGTGGATACAGCAGGGATCTGCCGCCCAGGTCATCGTCTGGCAGCCGTAACAACACCGTGAGCCCAAGGAATGTGGTAGACATGCGAGACTTGGCCAGGTTGAATGTGCAGGTCAGGGAGAGTTCTCAGACCCCTGCTCTCCGAGACGTTTACCGTGCCGAAAAGTCTTCATTGGCTCCAGACTTGTGTGCTGAGAGTGTTCCAGGCTCTTACGATTTCAGGGAGATGATGAGAGCTGTTGATTTCAAGGATGCTCAATGGAATTCTGAGAAGGTGTCGGCACGAAACTCTTTTGATGGGAGAGACCCTCCACGGACGTCAAACGTGTCGCGAGTTTCAGTTGACAGTCGCCAATATCAATCTAGTACTCCTCGCCTCTCAGTTGATGGGAGGGAGCACTTGCGTGCCAGTAGTTTGCATTCTTCCAGGGCGTCGTCTGTGGATGCGCGGGCTCAGATGAGAACAAACTCTATGGATAGTAGTAGTACTTCAGGGGAGTTTAAGAGGCGAGGGCCGAGTGTGGTGGCTCGCCTGATGGGCTTGGCTGAGCTTCCAGAGAAGGGCACCGCATCGCAGGCTCGAGAGGGGAAGTCTTTGCAGAGGCTGTTGAGCTCCACCCCTCCAGCTGAAGTATCTTCGCCACCAGGAAAGACACAGCATCATCTCAGCGAGGTAGCCCAGCAGATGAAGCAAGTCCAAGCTCGGTTACATCAGGACTCGCAACTGTGCCAGAAAACGGAGCCTCGTCCCAAGTTGAAGTCGAAAGCGAAGTCAAGGAAGCAATCGAAGTCACGGTCTCCACCACCGGCTCCAGCTTCACAGCAGGATAAGGATACGCAGGGTAGCCTGAATCAGCATCAAGGTTACGGTATCTTTGGACGCCAGGTAGAACCCGGGAGCCCTCTTCCCAGGCAGCCGATGTCCCCTAAACATCACCAGATGGAAGGCATGCCTAAGAAACGACCCCAGGATTTCACTTCTGGGGATCTCGACCAGAGACTGCATCAGCTTCGCATCAAAAATTCAATTCAAGAGCATCGGACTCTGAAGCAGATTCTGGAAGCCATGCATTTGAAGGGGTTGCTGCATCCGCCTCCGAAGAAGCCTTCGAAGTCGCCCAGGGCGGAGCTCAGCGAGCCGAAAGAGGAAGCTGAGCGACCGTTGCAGGATTTCGAATCCAAGCCATTGGCAAGAGTAAATCGCAATGACTATCAAGGGCAGTTGAACTTTGAAGACCTGATAAGAATGGATGCCGAGGTGCATAAAGAGCCAGCGATTGACCAAGATCAGTCTGGAGAGGCTTCGATTGTCGTGATGAAACCTCTGAATTACCAGTCTGCTATTCCTCCTGCAACGACTAAAGAAGTTGATGTGAACTCCGAGTCTGCGTCTCGATCTAGATTTTCGAGAGAGAAAATTGAAATTGGTCACAGGTAATTCATGAATGGTCCAATCCTCTCCCGTACAAATTTGAATAATTGCACGAGTCTCGAGATTGGTATCTTTGTCTTAGATCTTCATATATTTTATGTATTTCCTTTTTTGTTGTACAGACCTTTGTCCTGATGTTAAAAAGACTTTTTCAATTCGAGGCTTTCAGAAGCAGTCTAACTTTGAGTTTGATTTCATGCTTTTCATGGTACTCATTACAAAAGGACACCAGTGTCTGACATTTGGAATCTAGCAAGTTGGTGGTGCAGTCATCATCAGTTAACAACATTTCGCATGTCTTGTGAACTGTGGATGGCAGAAGAAGGGGATCTGAACGTCGGGCTGGCAGCAGCGGTAAATTTTCCAGATCTCGCTCCCTTGAACAGCCTGAACAGACATCTACAAACAAAGTTCAGGTCGACGATCTAAGCTTTGCAAGTGTTATGCTTTCCTGGAGAGAGCGTATTGCAGCAGATGCAGTCAAAAAAGCTACGGCAGACGTTGCAGAATTGAAAACGCAATCGCGCGCCAAGAGCACAGCACTGAAACACCGGTCTCATGATGCTAGCCCTTCCACCAGAAACAGTGGCTCAACAGAGAAAAGGGTTGGGAGCTCAAGGATACAGGAAATTCCAGTAGAGGAGTACACTAGAGAGGAGTATGATCCTGCCTCAAGGAATGTGTTGTCTGATATAGCACAGGAGAATGCCGACGAAGACAGACTTAGAGTTGTTGATCGTAGCAAGTCTGATCTTCAACTTTCTGCAAAAACGGTTGAAACTTTGGCTGCTATGGATGCATCTTCCGTCGACAGAGTTCCAGCTCAGGTTGCAGTCCTTCGAACCAAGCGGGCATCAGGCAAGTCAAGCCGCTCGAAGGAGAAGCTCAAGGCATCATATCCTGCCGATCCACGCTCGAACTCAACCGCAATGCCCTCTCTCAGCACCCTTGAATCCTCTACAGACCAGGATGTTCAGAGCCCTAGTCACAGTCTTATTGATTCTAAGACTATGAGTCTAGATTTGAATGCAAACGCGCATGAAGAATGCGCTTCAAAGGCTGCAGAAGGTGGTTCAAGGATGACGCCGAAGAAGAGGAAAATCGCAGATCCTGGCGATCAGGCGAAGTCTCCACCGAAGGTTACTCTTGAAGTTGGTGTGCACGGGGGTGTATCAAACGAGGTGGAAGACAGTAGTCATGTTGGAGAGCTTACTCCCCTTCAGTGTACCCCTGTTGCGTGTTGCGAGGCAGAAGAACTACAAGACGTTAAGGTGAGACATTCATCGATCCAGTTGGCTGGGAAAGTATAACTTGACAACCTTTTTTATGACTTGGAACCGAAAACGATTGATTAACGTGAGCCCTGCATTGTGTTCTTTTGAAGATGCAGTTACCCTAATTGTACGCCTGGATTTCTGTATTGTAGATGGATGATGCTTTTGATGATACTTCAGAAGCACACACCCCTGAAGGCTTTTCCTCTGGGAAATGTTTCTCTGATGAAGGCGCTTTTTCTCTCCAAGGGGCTGACCATCGAAGTCCAGTTTCAGTTCTTGACAGCCCAATCTTTCAAGAAGGATTCCACTTAGAGGAGCTGAGCACAAGCCCTGACTCTGTTAAGTCGATTCTGCTCAGGCATGAAGGTACGTTTTCAGGCATATACGCATACCTTTTGCACACTATCTTTGGCAAAGAACAATTCTTTGAACACATCACGTCTCTTTATGGAACATGACATTCTAGAGAACCTTTGTTGAGGACCTCTGGAATTGACATGAAAATGATATCCTTCTTGCAAAGTTCAGCTCAATTTGAACCAGTGAGATTCTCAAGCCACTGAGAGATTGTCTTAGTGAGAGTCGTATGTCGGAGACTTAATTTCGCTTGAATTGCTCTGTCTAAATATGATTTCGCTCTAAATTACTCTTAGTTGGCTCTATTCTCAACAACAAGAAGCTTTCATGAGGAAGAAAGCTGGAATGTGCTCATACCCTCCGCAAGGGACTTAGTTTCTAGTATGAAGGATAATATGTTTGCAGCATTTTTATGCCTTGTCAATTTGTTCCTGCAGATGCCAAGGATACCCCCGAACTTGATGGAGCAGTATCATGTGAACATGAATCGGAGGTTCTGACCCCTCGTGCTCGACCAAGCAAGGACACTATCGACCCTCTGCGAGACCTATACACGAAAGTGGCTCGTTCTATTGAGTTGGGGGAGAAAGAAATATATTGTCGTGATATAGATCTTCGGATTCCATTCCCCTCAGTCGCCACTGAAACTGCTGGTGATCATAGCCAGGGCAAACTCTATGTGCAGGGCATATTAACAGAATCAGGTCTTTCAGACGCTTCCTCTATGTTGCCCAAGGACGCGACCGAGGTGATGGAGTTTGATGTATTCACCAGGAAAGAAGAGGAGTTGCAGACTGCGGAGCTCGAGAGAATCGACAGGGGTGAGCTCGAGAAGACCGAAGAGAAGAGGTACAAAGAAAGTCTCGATCGCAGATTGATCTTCGACTGTATGAACGAGATTCTGGAGAGGAAGATGAGCCCTTTCCTGAATCCACAACCCTGGGGTGCTCCTGTTGTGCGAAGGAAGCCCTATGGCCAGCGTTTGCTGAATGAAGTCTGGGATGAACTGAGAGACATGCATTGGCCCGCCAGTGTTTCAGATGATGCTCTCTACGCAGTGTTGCAGAAGGATTTCATGAGAAAGGGCTTCCAGTGGTTGGATTTCAGCCTTGAAGTAGGCGATGTGGGATGTGAGTTGGAGTGCATGATTCTTCAGGAATTGGTGGAGGAAATTGTGCAAGAAGTGAATAACATCAAACCAAAGTCTTCGGTGGAACTTCAACCATCAAGTCCTGCCTCTTCTCCTCGAACAGAAGACGACTCGGAACTCCGACGTCGGGAGCTACTGGACAAGACCAGAAGGGACCTGCTTGCCTGGCATGTTCAATATCAGCAACTGTAGCTTTAGGAAAAAGGTGGACTTGGAATCCATGAAAGTCCTTGTATTATCTCCATTTTTAGCCTCCTTGTATCAGGGTTCAAGTAACTTCATACAAGTTTGACATCAATACTAGATCCTCCTTTGTCTCGGATGGCTGTAGCCGGTTCTCTTTTTAGCTTTCATCTAGCTTACTATTCTTTCGTGAGTCTGAAAGGCAGACTGACTGACGATGTTTTTTTCCATTTTTTTGACATGGATTGTGTTGCCATTTCTGTGTCTCCAATTGCCTCAAGTTGAATAAATTATATCAACGTTCAGAATGTGTGAGTTTTTGTATTGTTTTTCATTCTTCTTTCTGTTTGATAGTTCAAATACTCGGCCCTTGCCCCTAACACGACACTCAAATCTCCTAATTATTTCATTCTCTAATATAGCACATTCTTGAATACTCCTGAGGCGTACATGTCATTGGACAACTTCAACATTTCTTGTTCTGGACACATGGTACAAGTGTTTTGGATTTACATACCATCGGATGTTCTCAATGTAGAAATCTTTCATCATGTGTTAAAACGTATAGCATTTTCAAATCGATTAGGGTAAGGAAACACTAAATTTCATTTTTAGTGTATATATCAGATGAACTTGCATATGATTATAATAGTTTTCAAGGGAGGATTAGTTTTATCAAAGATATGTGTGAAAAATCTTCAACATGAATAGTACTTGTACACATACAATGAGGTAAAAAATTCTTCCCTTCTGAAAATTTATGACCATGTGTAAGTTCAATTTGTAATATGCACTAATTGTACAAATTAGTATAGAAGGAAAGATATCTTGGGGACAAAGCAAGAGTGTGAGAGTTTTGAAGTTTTAGGTTTTTTTCTACATGTCTCATTGCATGCATTGTAGAACTACAAGATGTATATCCAAAATGGCCCCCTACCCAATTCGGACTCTACTATTAGGGCCTAATTGCACCTTCTTTGCATTCTAATGTAGTTAAAATGGGGAGTTGAATTGGAGTTGAATAGTCACCTTTTCATAACTGTGAGGATCCTCCATGCGGTTTAAATACATGTGCAAAGGTTTCTTCATTATTCCACCATTTCAAGGGACACTTTTTGGTTACTATTGCAACCATGTAGGGAATCCAAAGAACCACAATATAATTCAAAAGGAGAAGAATACCTCCCCCTCACACAACAATGAAAAGCTATATATCTTTGCTTTGACCACCTATAATGTGTGTATTTTTTATTGAAGAAGTTGACAAAAGTATGATTGTGTGAAAAACTCTCAAATTTGTCATTCTATTATGACAAAATAATTGTGAAACCAATTAGTCTATGCCATGACCAAAAAGTCCACAATGGTTATAAGGTAGAACAACCCATTGCAATCAAATGACCCTACAATAGACACCTAGGAATGATTGCATTAAAGAGTTTTTTCAATAAGTGAGATGTGAGCCACAATCAATGTCTTACTTGACAGTAATGGAGTGATTCTAAAGCAACCTCGATAGGAACTTCTAGCTTTTCAGTGTGAATTCATTGTAGGAAATGACTTTTAAGGCCTTTCACATTAAAAAATATTGTGACTACTTTAGGTGAGTAATAACATGAGCATTATGGATACAATTTTTGTTGGTCTTAGGGTAGTCTAGAGACTCACTCTTTGGGGTCATGATGGACAAAATACTTCAAACAATTCAAAGCAAATTCATACTTTGTCAAAAAATATATAATTTTAAATTGCTCTCAATGTTTTTCATACTTGTCTTAGAATTGTGGAAAAACAATTGAAATTTTTTAGCAATAGCATGAGGGCAAACTTCTAAATTCTGACCATAATGAAATGTTTTACTTTATTGTACATACCCTATTTTAGAGAAAGAATGAACTAGAGAAGGACAAAGATATTATAGTTTGTTATAGACACCTTCAATAGTTGTAGAGTACCTATTTGCACCTAGGCTCAAGGCTTGTAGGCTTACATTTCTAGGTTGACAAGCTTACTAGTGTTGTTCCCCTTCCTATCGAAATCTCTTCAAGGATCATGAGTTAAGAGGCTAGTTGCTCAATCTATTATTGATTGTATCCATCCATCCAATTTTGTCAAGTAGGAATCATTATAGTGTTACTTCAAACCATCTTTTAGAGGCCTCTAGTAATACAAGATGGTTGTTAATTAATAAAACCTTCAATGAATGATTTTTTTTAAGATGCTCCAATAATACACTTATATTGAAAAATTTAAATTTTTTCAAATCTTGACTCTCAAAATTCACAAAAATTACAAAAATAATCTTTAAAATGTAACTTCAATTCCTAATGAATCAAGGCCTTTTTCTATAAAAACACACACTTAAAACATCCATTTCTATTCCAAAACTTTGTTTTGCATGTTTAACTGTAAGATCTTACATTAGACTAATACAAAGACTATGTAAAAGAAATTTTAGAAACTCAGACTACTTAGATTGCAAGATATTTGCATTTAAAGTCTTAAAACCAAGTCTTTTTTTACCTCCCATCACACACTAAAATTGATAAATAGTATTGGGTGATAATTAGTGTTCCCTGTTTTTTACCCCCAATACTATTTTTCAACTTATGTGTAAATAGTGTTGGGGCACTTAATTGCTGTCATAAAAATCTATCCCTTCCCTACAAAACTGTAATTTTTGCCCCCCACTGTAAAAATCTGTCTCTTTCCTACAAAATTGTAATTTTTGCCTCCCGCCGTGAAAATCTATCCCTTTCCAAGAAAACTGTAATTTTTGCCTCCCATTGCAAAAATCTGTCCTTTCCCTGCAAAACTGTAATTTTAGCCTCCCGTCGTGAAAATTTGTCCCTTCTTTGCAAAATTGTAATTTTTGCCTTTCGCTGTGAAAATCTGTCCCTTTCCTACAAAATTGTAATTTACTATAGAGCTAAAATAGTGTTAGAATGGATAAATAATCTAACCTTGCTAATCACAATTAGTGTTATCTCAGTAAATTAGTGTTGCCAACACTATTTACCAATTTTAGTGTAGATTTTTTGATATTGAATCTTGTTAACTTAAATTTTTTACACTATAGATTTTTAATTTTAAAAATTATATTAATTAATTGAAATGTGGATCTAGAATTATTTTTTTAGAAAAAATATTTAATTTTTTAATTTAAAAAAGCTTGTTACATAGAAAAAGGTGTAAGATAGAAGGAAACACCAATTGAAATTGTTCATTGTTCTAAGATGAGATTGAAACACACTAATTGCAAAGGTGAGATTGTTCTAGAAAGTAAACTAAACCATGTGGAAACTTTTTTTAATTGTGAAAATTGAGCTCAAAAAGGTATCCTAGTAGCCTACAAGTTATTTTTTCAAGAAGATGCTTGGATTTCCTAAAAAACGAGATTGTCTATAACATTCTCATCACTAGACCAAATGGAATGAATCAAAGCTTCACATATAGATAAAAGTGTTTCTATGAGGAATAGAATTCTATACATTTTATATTGAGCTTTTGTGATTTTTTGGTGCCACCCACCAAATTGCTTTTTGAGCTTAGTGGGACATAATTTCTACTCTTGGGTACCAAAATTGGAATAAAAATTATAATCAAGAAAAGCTAAAGTCTTTTCTTGTATTCACCAAAAGTTTTTGAAAATCATGTCAAAAATTGAAATTAGAGGTACCTATCTAAACCTTGTAGTGCCCCTAGAAGAGACTCTTGCTGACTTGCTCCTTTACAGGTTAACCCCTAAAGGACCATTGTCCCTTCGGGGGACAAATTGGATTTTGGGCAAGTACCTACAGGCTGAAATTTTGTCATGATTTTTTGAAACTTTTTTTGAAGATAGAAAAACTGATGAGCTTTGTGGGAATATAATTTTTTTCACATTTGGTGCCTGGAAACAAAAGTTATGACCAAATAAGCTCAAAATAGGGGACGGGGGGCAGTCTGGGCAGCAAAAAATTTTTTGCAAAATTTTTCATTTTATTTTTTGGATTTTTTTCCTTGTAGATTATATTTTTGTCTGCATGGGAAGCTTTGATTCATTCCATTTGGACTTATTATGAGAAAGTTATGGACAATCTTGTTTATCGGGCAGTTAGAGCATCTTCTTGAAAAAATAACTTATAGAATTCATTTCTGAATGCAATTTTTACAATTTTGCAGAAATAAGGCCTTGGTCCTTTAGGGGTTAAAAAAATGAATGATTTCCAATTGCCTAAAAGTTCAAAATAACCCCTCATGTAAATTTTGATTCTATCTATGCCCTTGAATTCAAATGAAGAGAACCGATATTTTGTTAAAATGACCCTATTCCACAAACTTGACACTTTTCCATTTAGACTGCTATAAATGAATGGAAAAACGGAGTATAAAATGACGCCATCTTAACGAGATTTCTTGTACAGTTTTAGACCGCACATTGCGCACTATCTCCTGCACGTGTGATGTCCCTGGTTGACTTTCGTAGTATGCATTCATTTGAAAAATGGCAACTCAGCCAGCAACAGCATGGGCAACTCTGCAAGTGGCACAAACCCGGTGATTGGCCGGGCCCGGCCACTGTGAGTTTCTCCCCCGGGGCACATGAGGAGTGAGCCGGCCGCGGTCTTCGAAAACGCACTGCGAGTGGCCACTGCCGTGGAGATGCTCTCAGTACCAGACGAATTGCCGACAAACTGATCGATTATTCAGAGTCCTCTTCAGTCCTCACGTCAGATCTGAGTGCAGACATTTTGAATGCACAGCGTATTGCTTTAGATAATTAATTCTGCATTGCTGGTATCGACCATGTCGATGAGCACCAAGTGCGATCGAATCCTTCAGTTTCCTTCTCTTTGGTAGATTCAAATTGGGGACCTTCTTCATATGTACTGCGTGATTTGTTTTAGTTGGTGATACATAGCTAGTCCCCTGGAAGGTCCGCGGACTCTACCGACGAAGTCCGACATAGCCACATCCTCGTACCATCCTCCGTTGCAGTCGACCAATTCAGAGGTGCGTCCCTTCAGACATACATTGTGTGACAGAAAGTTGTGCTTGTAGTCGTACTTTTAAGATATTTTTTGGATATGTCCAGCTGGGCTTCATAAGATGTGTTCTTCTAAGTTGAAATTAAGATACCGACTTTTCTGTGTTACCAGTTTTCACTTACCAATCTTGTGACGGGTTCGAACTTCAAATTTGTACATTTGGTCGGGAAGATTTTTGCAACGGCTGTCGGAAACTTTGTGTCTTACCACTCTTGCTCGGTTCCGCATCGATCGTCACTTTTTTGATCCAGGATAACTCTTAAATTTAATCTAGCACTCAGTCTCTTTTGAATTCTGTTTGACTATCTACTTTGGAGGTTTAAAATTATTGCCCATATATGCCATGTGAATGCACTGAATTCAGATAGCTGGTGTGCACGAGATTCCTGCCGACTGCCGGGGCCGACTGCTGCAGAGGGAGTCTAAAGTGAAATTTTACCAGCAGAGATGGTGATGTCGGTGGCGTTGATAGCGTCCTTGGTGGCTGTAGGGGTTGCCCTCGCCCTCTTCCTTACACTTCTTCTACTCTATTGTCTTAGTGCCTGCCGACCCAAATCAAGCGCGTTCTCCGGCGAGGAATCCATGGATCCGGACTGGTATCCTTCGGGCGTTACCAAGACGGCAGGTGTCAAAGATCAAGGAACCTCGAACGACGACTGAGCACACAGGAGAAATCCAAAATGCCCATCTTATTAGGAGTTTTGAAGAATTTCATAGTCAATGTCCAGTGATTGTTAGAACACGGACCCATCTCTAAAACTTCACTGAAACTGACTTGGGTGTGTCGATTGCGCATTGATCAACTGTTGGAGCATTTTTGAGTATCGATGGGGGTACAAAATGTGTAGGTTGGGACATCCAAAATCTTGGCCACTTTTGTTGCTGCGCACATTTTCAAATAGTTTTTATTAATGTTTTGTTGGTGAATGAATGAAAGAGGATTCCGATGCACCAAAGTATGTGTTATTTGGATATTGGATGCAATAGTTACAAGTTATGTATAGTACATTGGTTTAGAGATTCCATACCTACACACAAACTAAAACTTCTCATAACTTTCATCCCATTAATTGAAATGAAATGATTTAAAGCTTCCTATGAATATATAAGTCTAGAGAACCAATTTCGAATTTTTATTTATTTTTAAAATGATTTTTAAAGAAATATTTTGGATTGCTCAAGCTGTTCGACAAATGTTGAATATCATGCAATTACTTTTTGACCATGCAATTACTTTTTGACCATGCAATTACTTTTTGACCATGCAATCAAAAGTTATTAAAATTGTTGCACCTTAAAGCTACTTCTTCGAAACATGTTTTATGAAATTTTCAAAGAAAAAAAACAAAAGTGAGTTGCTCAAAATCGCTATGATGCCAAAAAATGGTGTTTGGACCTTTAGGAGTTAATATGATTCATGTTGAATTTTATATTTGTTGTTTTGAACATTGATGAAATACAAAAAGAAAGTATTGTTATTTGGTGAATTTTTTAGTTCTACATGTATTAAATTTAAAAAATATATTTATATATATTAATATTTAAACCTAAAAATGTATAATATAGAATAGAAGTCACTTTCAGTGACAAGAATATACATTTGAGGACCTCTACAAAGGATTGTTTGATTGCATAAAAACGTGCAATTATAAGAAAAATAATAATAATAATAATAATTTTAAAAAATGATTAAAATTTTAAAAAATTATGACTTTTTTTGGCCCATGTCATCACTTAAGGAGCTATGCATGATTGGAGACTAAAATATATATTTTTCTAAATGTATTTTTTTAATCTCCTAGATTTGTACATTTACCAAAAGTCAAACAACCTTTAGGAAAATCTAGATTTTCTCTAATGACATCTTGCTATCAAAACTCAAAAGTGCTCTTTATCACTTATACAAATTTTAGTTAGTGTTAATTTGAAATACTAATATAGAAGACATTGATTGAAGAGCAATATGAAGTCAATATCTTCATTAATCATTAGGTAAGCCATATCCCTTTAGTGACCAAGAAGCCCAAATTGGGTCTCATGTTTTTTTCAGCAACTTTAGAGATTTTATATGGGGATTTTTATTTATTTAAATAATTATTTATTTAAATAATTATTTATTTAAATAATTATTTATTTAAATAATTATTTATTTAAATAATTATTTATTTAAATAATTATTTATTTAAATAATTATTTATTTAAATAATTATTTATTTAAATAATTATTTATTTAAATAATTATTTATTTAAATAATTATTTATTTAAATAATTATTTATTTAAATAATTATTTATTTAAATAATTATTTATTTAAATAATTATTTATTTAAATAATTATTTATTTAAATCAATGAATGCAATGTTCTTCACTCAAGATAATTATGTAATAAATTTTTTCATTTAGATTATGCTTTCTACAAAACATTCAATCAAAGTCCACTACTTGAAATAGTGAATTCTAAGTACGTAAAGGGATATACTAAGTAATTAATAGAAAAGGTATTGTGATTGTTTATACTGTTTATAAAATTTATGAATCAATCATTATTTAGAGTTTAGTGTAAAGTTTAATTCTATAATATTTGGAATATTAGGTATTCACATCTTAATAAATAATGTATTGTCACTATAGCCACTATTGTCTATGTATATTTGAAAGTGGTCTTTGCAAGTTGTTTTCATAATCAATATTCAGATGTTCCAATTACTATTTGAAAAATAAAATATCATCACATTTGTTTATTTGAATTATATTTATAAAGTCTTACAATATAAAAATATGAAAAAGTGTTGTACAATTTTTATAGTATTACAATTTTAGTTTCAATTCTACCTCTATTCCAAAGAGTTTATAATAGTTGTAAGTAAAATAATCTTATAGAAGTTGTTGCAACAAATGAATATTTTTGCAAATTTTGGTATGAAAAACACCCAATTTACACATTTGCACCTATTTGAAGAATTCAAGCATCAATTATCTAAAATAACTAATCAACTTCCATCACTATTGAACACAAATGGCTTGAAGCAATTGTTAGTTTCAATTGAATTACAATTTTTGTCATCTTCTTGTATAAAGCCAACAAAGAATTTGAATGATATTTGCATTCGGAGAGGAATTTTGGTATTTCTAAAATCTTTTTTTTGTTGATTTTGAAGAGTACAATTTAAAACCAAAAATTGAGGTAGTATTTTATCAAAAAACTCAAGAATCCTATTAATATTGATGGTGTAGAATATGTATGAACAAGAACAATGTACATTTCATATTATTTATGAGAGAAAAACCCTAGTTGCATTGTCTTTGGACACTAGGGGCTCTTCAATAGAATGCAAGCTTTTTCTAGAAAGTACATCTTCATCAAAATTGTTGAAAAAGAGTTAAGTATTATGATTCTCTCTCTAACTATGGTTACTTTATTAACATTTTGTATTTTGTAGAAAATGATAAATAATGATCAAGTAAAAATATTTTCTTAAAAATCTTTGTGCCTTTCAATAGTTCAATTCATAGTTTGGAATGTATATTTTAGAATAGATTTTAACTTAATCATATGATAATATTTATATTAGCAACAAGACATGCCTTTAGATTTCTTACATTTTGTACCATAAATTGTATTATGTTGGCAAAATAGAATGTTGTAAATATCTTTATTATGGTTGGTAATATATGCTAAAATATTTGTAGATATAATGGAGTGTTAAATTTCATACATGGTATGACATTGCTTCCATTTAGATATTGCTTCCATTTAGATAAAGATGAAGATGTGGTATTTGAATCTTTAAGCCATCATTTAGGTACAATATTTTCAAGGAACTAAATTGAGTTACGTTTTCATTAGGTTCTTAATCATTGTGATACTAAGTATATAACAAATTTTGTTATGTATTTAAATTATTATATCCCAATCAACAAACGATATAATTCTATCATTTGAAAAAGTCTTGCGATAAGTTTTATAAAAAAAATTAGTTTTAGTTGGATTAATGAGTTGAAATTTGTATTAAAAACATTAGAAGAGATTTGAGAGCAATAGAAGATTGCGGTTTTCTATGAGTTCATGGATTCCAAGGAACTCTAGGAACTCTACCGAATCTAGGAACTCTACCGAATCTAGGAACTCTACCGAATCAACAGTTTGATGTGACTAAAACTATGCCATGTCAGATAATATTAATTTCTTTTTATTTTTTATTTGAAAAATTAATTTCTTTTATTATTTTAATATTTTGACACATTCTCAGCCTAGGGAACAAGCTTAAACTGGCCCTCTAAAGCCTTCAAATCTCTTTTAATGATATTTTTAAAACAATAGCATATCAACATTAGAGAACATTGTATCAACATTTAGTAAATCCACTTATGAAGATATAACTACTTTCTAGCTAGACTACTAGAGAGACATCAATATGATGTACAAAAAGAGAAACTAAAAAAATGTAAAAGACATTCATTCCCCAAAGAGTCAACTTTCTTTACACATGGCTCAAATTGTAATTCAAAAATTCAACTCCAACATAAGTTGAATTAAGACAAAAAAATGAATACAAGTATAAGAAACCTACCAATACTTCCAAAAGATCCACACATTTTTTGAAATGATTAATTTTCATAATTGAATAAAAGTTATTGTTGCAATATTAAAATGAATTCAACATTGGAATTAAGCTTTAAATCAATGGAAACTCTTTGGATCTCTTGAAAAACTCAAAAATGATTGCTTTCACTTTATTGTTGATGTTACATTATGACTTTTGAAGGCACATGATTTTATTTTTGAAGTATATTAAAATAATTTGAGCTGAGAGGAAGTCGAAAAAGAAATTATATAAAGAAATAAACATTAATGGTTTGATGACACAATCAATAACATTCCAAAAGCATAAGAGAATCAACATCCACTAGATGAATGATGATTACTTTTAACCCATTAAGGACTTGATCTTCAAATCTTAAACAATGGATGAATGCATACATGATACATGTTCCATACATACAAAAGCTTGTTTTTTTTTCATCCATCTAATTGTTGTAAATTTTCATGTTTATTTTGTATCATTTACAAGATTACATAGATTTTTGAAACTTTTCTTTGCAAATGTTTTATAGTTTAAGGAATACAAATATGTTTGACTTTAAAAATAATTTTTAAGTTAAAAAATGACCTTTGAAAATGACTAGAACAAATACTTAAATAAAAATCATATTAAATCACCACAATTAAAATAGAACAATATGAACTTAAACTTTACAAAATTCTCATAAAAATTGCAAGTATTCAATCTCTAATCAACATTAGACTGAAATTAGCTTTAAGTTTTATGGTTGAAACTTTTGGTTCAAAGACCTTATGTCTAAAATTTTTTATGCCTTAAACGATTTTGCCTCAAATAGTCTACATCTACATTCTCTAAAGTATCATGAGTTAAGGGGCTCGTTGTCCAATTTGTTATTGTTTGAAAATAATTGATTTTATCTACCCATCTAATTTTGTTAGGTGGGATTGTTTCTAGTATGACCTCACTAAATCATCCCTTTAGAATGTCTCTAATGATACAGCACACACTAAAAGAAAATGAGGGGTTTTGCGACTACAAAGAGCAATTGGTTCTTGGGTTCCATTGGACATTTGCAACTAGTGAGAATCTATAAGTTCCTAGCTATTGTGGACAAGTTTTCTAGTTGTATTGTAGTTGCAAGGTAAAATGGGATTATTTCTCATTTGTCAACTTACTTAAAACTTCATTGATGTACTTTATGATGTGGTTGCTTATGTGGCATTTGTTGCCACGTGAGGTTGATCATTCAATTAGTGACTTATACAACTCATTAGCAACTCATTTGCAATTAATGTATGACTCATTTGGAACTCATTTGTGACTTCATTGCAACTTGTCTGTGACTTGTTTGTGACTACATTGCTACTCATCCATAATTCATGTACAATTTGTCAATGACTTCATTGCAACTTGTATGTGATTTATTTGCAACTTGTTTGTGACTTGTAGATTTCAAAATCTATAAAATGTAGAAATCTTAAAATTTTATTAACAAACTTCATTATAAAAAAATAAGACTACTTACAAGTCTTATATGTTGAACCTAATGGTACTCTTAACAATTGATATGAAACAATTGATATAAAACAATTAGAAAACAACTATAAAACAACTGAGAAACAACTAAGAAATGACTACAAATCAACTAGGAAACGACTATTGTCATTTTGCAATTGTAGTTGTTTCTTAGTCATTTCCTACTCATTTTTTGCAATTGCAAATTAACAAGGTGGATATTATAGAGTGTGGACTAGTCCACATCAACATCTGTAATAAATATTGGATGGAGAATAATCCACATTCATTCTAAATTTGAACTTTGTTACAACTCTCATAATCCTACACTTCATTCTATGAATACTTTGCAACTAAAATAATGTATCCACTTCATTGTACAACTACTTTACAACTAAAATATTGTACTAATAATGTAAAGCAATGACGTGAGAATTTGGTGCAAATGGAGAGAGTTATAGTTGCAAGATAGTTATATAAGACACTAAGTTGCATTTTAGCTAGTGGTAGTGAACACATTTTCTTTTAGTAAGATGGTTGTAAATTAATAAAACTTTCAATAAATGATTTTTAAGTTTTTTTGAAGATGCTTCAATAATTCACTTATATCAAAAAATTCAAATCTTTTTCAAATCTCGATTCTTAAAATATACAAAATTTACAAAAATAATCCAAAAAAATGTAACTTTTAACTTGTGAAGGACCAAAGCCTCAAAATTTCCATTTCTATTGCAAGGTGCAAAATGTTTACAATTATTATTTTTTGGATACCTAATTATATGATCTTGCACTAGACTAGTACAAAAGAATGTGTAGAAGAAATTTTAGAAACTTTAACTATTTAGACTACAAATATTTGCATTTAAAGTGAAAAAATTCCAAATCTCTTTGTACTTCTAGAGACTAGATTTTTTGACTTTGAATCTTTTTAACTTAAAATTTTTGCACTATGGATTTTGATTTGAAAATTCTTGTATTAAAGAACCAAATTGTGATTCTAGAATTTTTTAATAGAATTAATATTTAATTTAATAAATTATTACATGGAAGTAGGTATGAAATAGAAGTAAAAATCAAATCATTAATAGAGTAATAGTTCTAAAATAGAATTGAAACACACTAATTGCAATTTGGTGAGCTTGTTTTAGGAAAAAAACTAAATCATGTAAAATCTTTTTTTAAATTAGGAAAATTGAGTTCATAAGTGAATCCTATTAGTTATATTGTAAAGAGGATGCTTGGCTTGCCCTAAAAAAAAGACTCTCCATAACTTTCTCATCACTAGTCCAAATGGAATGAATCGAATCTTTTCATGTAAACAAAAGTGTATTTTGTGAGAATCAAATTTTTAAAATTTTTATTTTGAATTTTTGTGACTTTTTGTGTCGCCTACCAAATTGCTTTTTGAGCTTAGTGTGGCATAATTTTTGCTTTTGATAGTCACTAAAAACTAATGTGTTTTCTTACATTCACAAAAAAACTTCAAAAAATCAGTTCTAAAATTGAGATTAGAGGAATCTGCCTTAACCTTGCAACGTCTCTGAGGAGACATTTGGTCCTTCAAAGATTAAAAGGAGTGGATAATTTTCAAGTGCCTACAAGGTCAAAATAACCTTTTATTTTTAATTATGATTTGTCTATCCATCCAAATTCAAATGAAGAATTTCAAATCACAAATTGCAAACCATTTCTTCCATGTGTAGTGTGACTCTTAGAGGCACTTCACATCACGAATTGGAAGGATGTTGTTCATGCGAGAGCTCTTCCGGCCTCTCAATTGAAGGAAAACAGTCCACGTATGCAATACAATGTGAAAACTGAAGACGACAAAAGGTGGAGCTTAAGAACTATTCTACTGCAAGAGCCATCGTCGCCATCTAAAGCTATACAATAGTCCAAAATCAAGTAGAAAAAATGCCGCACTACAACCACCTTCCACCCAAAAACCTCTCGTAGAATTTTGCTCCCAATGACAAGGACACATCGGCTATTTTTTCATCCATGCATTTTCTTCCTACCTCTCTAATGTGAAAACCCACTACCATCCACAACCAATCACATTCAAGAGATGATATTAGCTCTCACCTATTGCCTCTCACCTTCCTACCGCTCATGTGAAGCGCCTCTAATGTCCCTGGTCGAAACGCAATTTAAAAATAGGCACTCGGCGCTCATGACCACTCGGCGCTCATTACCAGACGAATTGCCGACAGAATGATCGATTGTTAAGCTTAGATTCCTCCTCAGTCCTCACGTCAGAGTGCAGACACTTTGGAATGCGCAGCGTATTGCTTTAGATGTTTTCTGTGTTGTTGCTATCGATCATGTCGATGAGCACCAAGTGCGATCGAATCCTTCAGTTTTTCTTCTCTTTGGTAGATTCAAATTGTGGACCTTCTTCATATGCATGGCGGGATTTGTCTAGTTGGTGATACATAGCTAGTCCCCTGGAAGGTCGACGGACTCTACCGACGGAGTCCGACATTGACAAATCCTCGTACCACCCTCCGTTGCAGTCGATCAACTCAGAGGTGCGTGTCATCAGACATACATTGCGTGAAAGTAGTGATACTTCACAACACCCTGAACTGTTTAGATACTTTTTTGGACATGCTCAGCTGGGCTCCAAGATCTCCATGTACGTACGTCATGTGATGTGTTCTTCTAAGTTCAAAGATACCGACTTTTCTGTGTTACTAGTTTTCACTTACCAATCTTTTGACAGGTTCAAAGTTGTACATTTGGTCGGGAAGATTTCTGCAACAGCTGTCGGAAACTTTGTGTCTTACCACTCTTGCTCTGTTCCGCATCGATCGTCACTTTTTTGATGCAGGATAACTCTCGAATTTAATCTAGCACTCAGTCTCTTTTGAATTCTGTTTGTCTATCTATGTTGGAGGTATAAAATTATTGTGCATATATGCCATGTGAAATACACTGAATTCAGATTAGCTGGTGTGCACCAGATTCCTGCCGACTGCTGCAGAGGGAGTCTAAAGTGCAATTTCACCAGCAGAGATGGCGATGTCGGTGGCGTTGAAAGCGTCCTTGGGGGCTCTAGGGGTTACCCTAGCCCTCGTCCTGACACTTCTTCTAGTCTGTTGTTTTAGACGAATCAAAGGAAGGCCTGTAGGCTGTGCCGGATCCGATGAATTCAACGTCTTCGAATCCATGGATCCGGACTGGGTTTCTTCACGTCCTAGTCGAGATGGAGCAACAGCGACGATCACGATAATGCCCTTAGACCCTGCCGGATTTGATAAATTCGACGCCTTGTATCTATTGCATCCGAATAAGGGCTTAGGCTGCAGGTATGACGGGCCTGCTATGTCCGTCGCCTTCGAATCCATGGATCCGGACTGGGTTCCTACGGGTAGGCCTGTTCGAAACGGAGGACCAGCGACGATCACTCCGGGGTGGCCAAGTGGTCCGGCAGTTCAAGTGAACAAGTAAATTAGTGTAAGAGTGCGAAACGTAGTGAGGAAATAGCAAAGGCGGTGAGCGTGGTCACATAGTCGTCGTCCAAACCTCTCCGCACTTCTGGCTGGTGAGAAGCGACAGCCTTTGCTCATTTGCGGGTGAATCCTGAGCGACCTCTGTTAAGAATTAGCAATGGAAGTGGTTTCTGCGGCGCTTTTGGTTTCCATTGACGAGCGAGCGAATCCAGTCTTATTAGTGTCAGTTTCCATTGCTGGAGGGGTCCAGAAGCTGTGGATCAGCACTCCAGCTGGGCGTGCACCCTTCATGCCGTTGTCATTGGGCCCGAGCTGTAGAGCCCAGCTCCCTAGAAATGAGCAGAATTCTCCACATTTTCCTCAATGTGGTACATGAGTATCACCATACTTGGGGCATCAGAAATTACTTGGAAGTACAATCACACTTGCAAGACATAGTGTGTTGGGGAAGTAAAATTTGCCTTAAGAATCAGGGCATAGAATCAGAAGTTTTTTATATGTTATATTTAGATAAAAATTGATGTTACTTCAGGTATAACCATTTACTTTGATTAAGTATTGTAAGGCAAAAAATGGAGAAAAAGACAATAAAACCTATTAAAAAGCATTTGAGATGAAATTAGGGTTTAGGATATTTAATATTGTTGGGATAACATGTTCCTAAAAATTAACTATTGACACAATTATAAACATCTATCATGTAATCTTAGAGAACTCCCTTCAAATGATCAAGTTTGCCTTGGAAATTTTCAAAAGATGATTATAAATCACTTTGAATGCACATCATTAATTTCATATAGAAAAATAAAGAGTAAAGATAATAATGAGAAAAATAAAATAAAAACAAGTTACAAGCAAGTTACAAGCACTATAATTATCAATTACATAAGTGGTTTGAGAATTTTGTACTATTTGCCTTGTCTATGGAGAAAATAGTATGGTCAATAGTACAATATTTGTAATGGAATGGAATTGTAACAAATAATTAATGGAGATTTGGTTCCTTTAAATCAAAATTTCAAATATTCATTGTTAAAAATTGAACTATCAATATAAAGTTTACAACGTAAAAGGAGTACGACCAAATTTGAATATGATAAATTTATAGAATGTAAGTTCCAAGAACAAAAATAAATATAAAATTATTACCAACATATACTATTCAAAAATAATCCAATAATATATTTTATATAGAAATTATAAATTTACAATGTATACACAAACCTAGTCCATAGCAAATACTTTTTTGTTGAAGTGGAGGACCTTGTGCAAGAGATTGCCCCACAAGAACTATTGCATTTGAAATAGATTTAAGAGTCCTAACAACAAAAGCTTGAGAGGTTTCTTTATTGGCTTCTATTTTTTCTCTCTCCATGTCTACAACCTTCCTATACCTCGCATCCTCTGTACCTTGAGTTTTGTCAAGAATTTCTACAAACTTCTTTCTAATAAAGACAAGTGCATTCCATAGAGCTTCTAGAAAGCGTGACAATGTTCTCCTTTCTACAATATTAGATTGATACTTTGTTTGATGTGGTTGTATGAAACACATGTGTTATTTTGCGTCACACCTTCTATACTAATTTGTTTTTTGACCATAACTTTTGCATTTTGACTCCAAATGACTCAAGATTTATAGGTAAGGTACTTATAATTATTGCACACCTTGTCTATTTTTTTTGCAATTTAAGAAAAAATTTACTATTCAAAAATAGCCCCCAATTTTATATCATACTTGCGAATATGATTTTTTTTTAGTTTTTAGAACTACTTAGTACCCCCAAAAAACAAATTTGCAATTGAAATTTGGAAGAGGTGGTCTTCTAGAAGATTTGTATTTATTGTACAAAATAATTCTAAAAATAGTTAATTTTATATGTTGTGGAAGTCCATAAAGTGAGTTTTTTTCAACTTGCATCTCAAAATATATAAAATGTTATTTTGGTGAATTTTGGGTATATGATAATCTCCATAGAGTTGTTGCAATTGGACTATTTTTAAATTAAAAAGAATCCTATTTTAAACTAATTAAAACATCAAAATGTCTATTTAATTGAAATTTCTCTTATTTAGAGAATCTTTCTATGATTTTTTGGTAGTTACCTTCATTGTAAGGGTGTATACATTGGCCATATTTTTTTAATTATTTTTTTTAAAATTTTTAAAGAACTCCAAAAAACTAAGCATGAGCATTATAAAAATGCAACAAAATCAAGAAGTGTTTGTATAGTCATCCCTTGTTCCCTTTGTTTTGACCCTAAACACATGATAAATGTGTATCATTAGAAATCACTCATATAAAAAGGGTCTATATTAATTTTCTTAAAAAAATCAATTGTATATTTCAAATAATACTTTAAATAGTATATAATACTTCAATAAAAGATTTAAAATATGAAATAAAATATAAAAATATTTTTAAAAAATTCAAAAGTAAAACATATTTTAATTTTTAAGAGACAGTAGAGCTCATGTATCATATGGATTGTTGATGGTCATATCCATCGAATTTTCTAGTTGTACTTCACAAGATGTTCTTGGCCACCATGAATCAATGTGATCAAACACTTATTTTCTCATGATTGTTTTCAATTTGAACAACTTCTTGGCACCACTCTTCAGTAAGACCAGAAAGATGATATGCCACTGGGCATATTATTTCATAATCATATATCTTTTTAAATTGGTCCTTATTTGGTCCCACTTATTGTTAATACTTTGAATGAGACTTCTACTAATATCTAATTTGAAACACCTTTTTGACATGCTTTTCCGAGCAACAATGGCTTAAAGATTGTAAAAAAGAAGTTTGAAGATGGCTAGGGTATACCAAAAGTTTGTAGTACCATTGATTGCATTCATATAGATTGAAGTTGAATTGCCTAATAATGTAAGATTCATGGATGTCTATGATAAAGATCATGATTATAGTTATGTAGTTCAAGCAATTGTTGAGTTGGAGATGCAATTTTTGTATGTATTTGCTAGACTTCTAGGTGTGGTGTATGGATCCTTGAATTTTAAGGAATTCAAGGTTCTACAAAGTAGTGGGAGAAGATGGACATTTGAATGGACAGAAATGGAAAATTACACGTACATAGATTTCTGAGTTCATTATGGAGGGTTCTAGATTTACACAATCTCAGTGGATATTAGTCCTTTTTCCACAAAAGATTTTACATGGTATGTATGAAAGTTATAATTACAAAGTAATACTTGCATCATAGTTGAATGTACTTATGGAAAGTTAAAAGGGGTTTTAGAGAATTTAAACCATCTCATGTGAAATTTTGTTGAGAATTTGGTTTCCAAATTCATTTATGTTGGTTGTATTTTACACAATGTTTTATGAAAACACAATGGAAATGTTGATGAGGACGACCCACTTCTTGGCCATCACGACAAATTAAGGTAGGCATCAATAAATATCTAGGCAAGTTATAATAAATGAAGCCAAGTTAGTAAGAGGAACACTTAGCTCTTGTAGAAGCTCATACAAATAAACTATAATATTTGTCCCATAGACAAGGTAGATAGTATGAAATTTTCAAACCTAATATATATAATTGATGATTACAATGCTTGTAACTTGTTTTTTTTTGTTTTTTTTCTCATCCTTGTCTTTACTTTTCTATATGAAAATAATGATGTGTGTTCAAAGTAATTATAATTGTATTTTAAAAATTTGCAAGGCAAATTTTGTAATTTGAAGGGAGTTTTCTAAGATTATGTGATGGATGTTCATAACTATGTCAATAGTTAATTTTTAGGAACATGTTTTTCCAAAAATATTAAATATCCTAAATCCTAATTTCATCTCAAATGCTTCAATGGGTTTTATTGTCTTTTTCTCCATTTTTTGTCCCATTATATTTATTCAATGTAAATAGTTACACCTTAACTAACATCAAATTTTATCTAAATATTAAATATTAAAAACTTATGATTCTATGCCTCCAAAGCAAATTGTACTTCCTCAAGAGTGTGTTTTCCAAGTGTGATTGTATTTCAAGGTAAATGTTAATTGCTAATGCCTTCCAAGGAAAATGTGGGGCAAATGGTAATTTCTAATGCCCTTTCCATTGATAATGAACCTCTATCCCTTAAAAGTGCAATAACCAAAATTTTCGTGGAATTTTAGTCTAAAACTTTTGTATTGTTGTTAAAATTGTTCTACACTCTAGGTCTACAATTTCCAAAAATGTGGGTTGGAGGAGAAGTTGGAGAGGGTGCATCTCCCGTAAGTGCAATGGAAACCAATTGTAGGGCTTTAGTTTAGAGCTCTAGAAGCTCAATAGAAACATGCTCTATTATTCATTCTTGAGTGGATCTTGAATGACCTTTGTGAAGGATTTGGATACTAAGCAATTAGAGTAGTTAAAAAATACATTTAAAGTAATTTTGAGATTAAAAAGGGATTTATTTCTTTGGTGGTCAAATAATGGCCCAATGTCTAATATTATTATGATGTACGTCTAGAACTTGGAGATGTATCCTTTAGCCCTAGAGGAATGTGGTGCCCATGGCCAAGGTACTTATTAAAATACTCTAACTATTGAATCAATAGAGGCATTTTTTTTGTTACTACACTAAAATTATCCATGAGACCTTTTAGGTCTATAGCATACTTACAAGGTTAACCTTGAAATGTTAAATGAACATCATATCAAGAGAAAATCATGTGCTCATTTGCCTTTTGCCTTTTGGTATTATGTTAACAAGGTTGTTGAGAGTATGTATAAAAATTTAGACCAATTGGACCTTTCTATTATGACTACTTGAAACTACCCATAACTCAAAAAACGGCCTCTTGAAGCATAACTTATTAACTATGCCTTAGATTGTTGTAAAATTTTCAAGGCATCAAGATAATAGTGAAACACACCTTTGGTAAATATCTTACAAGAATCCAACAAATATTGCATTGGAAGGGCCTACCTAGAAGTGAAAAATGGCCTAAAATCACGCCTAAAAGTTGCAAAATGGGTACATGCATAGAGGAATTTGATCAATCATAGGCCCATCTTTCTAAGGTTAAAAGCACTATTGTATTGTTGTACATCGCATGTGCCAAAACACAATTTGTATTCACACTATCTATAGGATTAATTAAATCATTGTTTTCACACTACAACATGCTTGGAGATCAACCTCATTTACATTGTGTAGATTATTTGGATTCAAATACTTTCAATCTATTGTAATAATTGCAAATTTCATTATAATTGCATCTATACATATTCATCCTTATCCAATTTTGTCCTTGAAATTGGAAGCACAATTCAATTTCAAATCTTGTTCAAATAAACTAAAAATCAACATATTATTTTGTTATTCGACACAGATCGTTGCAAAATATTGCATAAATATCACTAGTCATTTCATGAGTCATTTCAAACTACTGAAATTGCACATATCAATAGCCTTATTATCACGTGGTGGGATTTACAATAAGCACAATACACTTGCAAAAATCACTATGCATAATGATCCAAGTGCTTGACTATATTTTACCAAAAAATACTTCAAAACTGCCATTTTGAGTGTGTAGAGCTGTAATCAAAAAATCTACCAAGTCTTCTTTTGTATATTTAATTGTAAGATTTTGCACAAGACATGTATGAAGAATATGTGGAAAAAATTTCATACACTTTGACCATGTACATTGTAAGATTAGAAAAATGTTTGGAAGAATGGAGATTTGTTTTTTACATTCTCTAAATTTGTTAGGAGTCCTTCAAATTTATGCATTTATGGGCTTCAATATTGGAATTTGGTTTAGGTTTTCAAATGGTATATTTGTGAAAAGCTTGAAGATTTGATCACAAGGGTCTAATGAAAAGGGATGTAAAATGTCATTAGAGACCTAAAAAATCAAATACCAATTTGTGCAAATGATTCCATTGCTACAAAGAATAGTCATTTGAAAGAAGACATCCAATAAACAACAAAATCCTAATCAAAAAGTGGGAGATGTATGATTGCTACTTTAAATTATGATTGATGTGAAATGAAAAGGTTCCAAAATAGTAGAAATGTCCTTTAAGTTATTTTAATTGTCAAGGATATCTCTAATTATTTGTACATGTGTTTCTCTTGTCAAAGTCTAAAAGAATGAGACATTGTTTCAACAATCTATAGGATGTTGTAGATTTACATAATCAAGGTCTTGATTCAAAGGAGTTACATCCATACAAAAAAATCCAAACTTCGAATGGTTTCTTACAAAATTATTTGATTATATTCAAGGGAGTTGTGTGAAAATTTGATATTCCAAGCTATAGTAGAAGTATCTATTTTAGACAACCTCCTAGTGATGGTTTCATGGGTGATCTATTGTGGACAATAGTTGAATAATAAAAGTATCTATTTTGGACAACCTCCTACAGATGGTTTCATAGGATGATCTACTGTAGACAATAGTTGAATGGTAGAAGTATCTATTTTGGACAGCCTTCTAGTAATGGTTTTTTAGGATGATCTATTATAGACAATAGTTGAATGCATTATTTAGTGAAAAAGATTCTCTGTTTGTACCTTCTCATCTATTCATCTTTCTTCCCTCTTTACTTAGGGAGAAGTGCCAAAGCTAACTATAATAGGTGAGTCTAAGACCAGAGTGGGTTCAAATGAAAAATTCACATTTACATTGAATAAAGTATTCATTGTTGGATTTTTTTTCTAGATTTCAAAATCAAGTGTCTATATGTGAAATAGACTTGAAAAAAGTTTCTAGAATACCATTGCATCTCATAATTTTTTAGATGATTTGGAATCAAATTATATAAAACCTTGACTCATGTAGATAAAATTAATTACTTTACTTGGAATTTACTACCGAAGACATAGATCATTTTTTCTTTGACTTAATTTTGCTTGATGGCCTTGAACAATTTTTTGTTGAAAATAATTAGGATATGATTAATCCTAAAATCTTTATAGCATTACTAAATTGCCTCTTATAGTATTTATTCAAATTTATTATTCACTACTAGTGTTTTAAAAAAAATGGGGGGTTGTATTTACCAACAAATAATGACTACTAAACTACCTAGATGGAAACCTTTACTAGCCTCCAATCACCATTTGATGTCTATTTGGCTTATAAACACATTAGATATTAATTAATACTAATTTTGGCTCAAGTTACTACATGATTTGGAGGCCATATGAGTTAATTGCCTTGGGTGGCACATAATTAAGTCATAACTTCACATCATGTTGGCCCTTTAATGGTGTACTGAACTTAACTAATTGGACCAATTCCACTATTTGTCCTTATCACTTCACACATTGAAGTTTTCACAAAGGGCCTTGTTATTCATAAGGAGATGTTGATTTTTTTTATGCTAGCTAATTATTATATTCTCAAATACATGTTAGAATCCTTTCTTCTTTGCTAGAGTTTACACTTAGTAGTAGAGTCTAGCTGAATTTACAAGCATCTCTGTTTCTCAAAAATTTGAGCAGAGACAGATTGGTTTTATGAAAGATGGCTTCTACTTAGTCTACCTCAAATACTCAAGTTTTACTTTGGTTTTTATTTCATTTTGGTATTTGGTTTGAACTCTATAGAGCTATTTTGTTCTAGAATGTTTTGTACAAAAATGATGACAAGCTGATCAAGGGCTTAAGACACCTCACATACATTTCATAATATACTAATGGTTTGTTGTGGTGCATGGGTGCAGGTGAAGCCCTTGTCCTTGTGGAGCTTTTTAGAATACACAAACAAGGATATTTTTCTATACTCTTAACAAGTCTTATTTAGAAAAAAAAGATTGTATAGGTTGATGTTGATATTTGTCTAAAAATTGAGGGACATTATCTGGAACTATCCTATATTATATCGATGAACGTGGGTACATATTCTCTCAAGATTCGTGTGATGAATCTGGGTACATATTCTCTCAAGATTCATGTACTATTGGAAATAAATCTATTCATTCATTTTTTGTTACAATATATTTTTAAAAAACATTACTAGTGGTAATATCTTACCTTATTATATATGTTGGCTATTATTTTATAATCCAACTTCTCTTAGTTGTAATTCTATTAAAATGTATGCTAGTTTGTCTTTAACTTGATATGATTGAAAAGCGGGTTTGAAAAACGATATGGCATAAGACAAGATTGAATCAAAATGATGCTCTTGAAAAGGAGGTGTTCCAAAAAAGGATTTTTCCATTCTTCCTCTTCCTTTTGTTTGCACACATTGAGCTCCAATTCTCAACAGATTTCCCATATCATGCAGGCTGAAATGCTTAAGTTATCACAAGTACTTCTACCTTATCTAACATGAACATGTTTTCAAGTTATCTACCGTGAACACACAATTTTCCATCATTAATTTAGAAGCCCTCTCTACCCCCAAAACTTGACCAATTCCTGATTTCAAAATGCATTGCTGCTGGTTAGTGCAGAGGTGTTTCCAGCCAACTGTATAGAAATGATTAATAGTTTGTGCTTGTCATTTCTAATTATTCTTGGAAGTTAACAATCTATAACACATCGGTCACATTCTTGAAAACTTGGACTATCTCCAGGACCTAAGACGTATTGGCGTGTAATTGAGAAGAGTTTCGAACCGGCTAGAGCTCTGCTTATCTCAATTCAACACACGCACAATATATCTCTTCAACTAACAATTGCAACAAGAAGTGCAGCCAGCTCCTCAAGCAAGCCCGCCTTCAGTAATTCGTCCTGGGTGCACGACGTTCCGTTTCTCGAGACACGAAGCATACCAGACCTGGCCTGGCAAAATCCTCGTGATCGACACGATTCCAATTGGAAACTTTGATTTCTTGCGTCCATGATCGACGCAAGATGTACTCTTGAGTCATTACTTCTTCTTGGAGCTTTCACTCCATACTAGCTGGCTGTACATTCCTTGGTCCCAACCGAGGAAACAGATGAAAATTATTCATGTTCTGGACTACATTGGGGTCTGATTGAACCCTCTTTGCATTCTAGTGTAGTTAAAATCAAGAGGGAGTCGAATTGGAGTTGAATAGTCACTGTTTTTATAACTTTCAGGAACACCCCATGTAATTTAGATACATGGGCAAAGGTTCCCTCGTTATTCCATCATTCAAAGGGAGACTTTTGGATTATGATTGCAACCATGTTGGGAGTTCAAAGAACCAGAATAGAATTCAAAAGGAAAAGAATAGTCCCCCCTTGGGACAACAATGAGAAATTCTATATTTTTGCTTTGACCACCTATGATGGATGTGTTTTTTTAACTGAAAAAGAAATTGCCTGAAATATATGAGAGAGAGTCTCAAATCTACTGTTCTAAGTCACTACAAACTAATTTTGAAACCGATCAGTATATGCCGAGACCAAAAGAGTTCACAATATAGGTACCAATATACATACCTTATCTCCAGAAAAAGAATGATCCACAGAAAGTCATGAGAAGGACAAAGACATTCAGTTGTAGAATGTAGAGTCTGCCGACCTTTGTCTGCACCACAGGGAGAACGGGAGGGCAATACCGGGGTATTTTTTTCGGGTATGTAACTATACCCCCAAATTTTCTTAAATAAGTGTGCACAACTAAGTTACTTGGCGGGTGTCGATCCAAGTGCAAGTCCTAATTTAAGGTGCTGATCGAAAGATGAATGACAACGAAGGCTTCCGTCAGTGGCGATTTCGTACTAGAGAACGCGCTAGTGCAGGCATATACATATTCTCTCTTACGTTAAGAGTTGAGGGAACTCTGGAATCGGTCGACACCCCTGACGAAGATTTGGTGGCAGATCGAATTGGCCACACTCCACCCTGCACTAAATTATGCTTCCCAATCGTGCCTTAAATGTGGCCGAATCAGCCACCGAGGCTCTTATTAACCATTTCAGTGAGCACACATCATTCTGCAACAGAATCGCCGACAGATCCGATCAGCTAATTAAATGAGTTCAGAGTTTTGTGAAATGGAAGAAAGCTTGAGGACTGAAGTGAAGTCGCACCTCGGGACTGTTCGGACTTCAATAACTTATTTCCATGTAGTGAGGTTTCGACAGTATATCATTTTTGTTTTGTGTGTTTTGTGTTTCCATATTACCAACTTGTTTGACTTGTTTAGAACAAGGCCACCCGTCCTGCAAAATGCAGGCGGTCTCGACCTGCAAAGATGGGGGCTTGGTCGGGTTTGGCAGCCAGGCTACCAGGCTTGCTCCACCCATGGCCTCTTAAAAGGCCATACCCCCAGCCTGACGAATCAGAGTGAGCCCCAAACCTTTGCCACCCTTTGCGCCTCTTGTCGCTTCTTGTTTTGCCAGCCACAGGGTGGTCTGCAAATTGAGGTCGTTTTGCTCGTTGCAGAGCGTTTTCGGCTTGCTCCTCTTAAGAGGCCATCTGTATTATAAGACGGGTGGGATTGTTTTGGAGGTGCCTCTTAACAGTTCATCCAAGTTAAAGGATGGGTAGGGATGCTCTTAGAGTTGGGGGAATTATCCTTGCACGACCAAGGCCATTTTTCTGTCAAAATCCTCTCTAAACGACCATTTCTGCTGCATTCAAGAAAGAAAAAAAAATTAGAATCTAAGATCTTGTACTTCAATTGTCTAAGATCATAAGGTAAAAATTTCATGAAGTTTGACCATACAAGTTGGAAAATACTAATATGCAAAGTTGGAAAAAAAGGAGTTTTTCTAAATGTTAGCTTGCAATGTAATTTTAGATAACTTCGATTGTCATTTGTGGAAATTTTATGCACTTAAAAGACATTGAATTTAGAATTTTTCTTATTGAAGGATGAAGTTGAAAGTTTAGGAAAAAAAATTCAAAAGAAAAATTCTTGAATTTTAATTCTTTTTTAAAACTCTTAAATAGAGATAAGTCTAAGATTGAAATAAAAACTAAACCATTAATAGCTCTAAAATAGGATTGAAACACAATAATCCCAATTGTGGAATTGTTTTAGCAAGCAAACCTAACCTTATCAAACCATTTTTTTTTAAATTGTGGAAATTGCATTCAGAAATGAATTCTATAAGTTTTTTTTAGAAGATGCTTAGATTGCCCCCAAAACAAGATTGTCTTTAACTTCCTCATTACTAGTCCAAATAGAATGATTTTTTTTTCCTAAAATGCTATATTTTTTATCTACATTTTTGTCTACATTTTAGGGAAAAAAATTCAAAGAATTTATTTTGACTTTGTACATGTTTTTTTATGTTGCCTGATGAATTTAGTTCTAAGCTTTTTGTGGTATAATTTTTGCTTCCAATTACTAATTGAAACAAAAATTATATTCCCACAAGGCTAATCAATTTTTCTATACTATGAAAAAATTTCACCGATGAAGCATATACTAAAACATGCATTGTTGAATTGAGCATTCAACAATTAGCATCTTTCATTTTGAGGTCATTTTAATATCTACACCTTACCATGTGCAAATATGGCACCTTATAAGTAGAACACATGACTATTTTGCAACTTCTTCAACAAGTAGGAGGTGCAATAATGATCTAAATTGGAAGTGCCATGTGTCATTAGATCTAGCTTAGTATGAATCAAACTTTGAAACTATCATATATATATCAATTCATGCACCTTGTATGTCAAATACACCCAAAATAACCATATTGCAATCTAAATTGGGCTTCTTAAATTTCTAAAGGTTAAACTTAGTATGCATCAAATACAAATAAACAATTTTGGATTTTGGATTTTTGCTAATTGGAATAGAGGAACAAAAAAATTAGGGACTATGTCTTATGGGGATGGTATTATTTGTAATGGCTACCAAAAGAACTACGTTATAATATGCACATATGATAAAATTCTTAGATTTTCTAAGCATATTTTGTAATTGATATAAATATTCTTCATTTTTTCTTCAATAATCCACTTTAACTTCAAATAATATGACCGAGAATTTTTGAGATTAAATAAAACCAAAATGCATTCTTGAATATTTCTCTATTCCATTGATTATTAAATGAATCACTACAATAGGCTACGACCATAAATTTCAATGTCTTCAATCTTTGTCTTTAGAAGCGATTATGACAAATAGTCATTCTCCTCAATGATAATGAAATTAAACTTTGAATAAATAGAAACTCTTTGATCTCTTGGAAAACTCAAAATTCCTACTTTCACTTTAATTATTGACAATGTTACATTATGAATTTTAGAAGACATATGATTTTGTCTTTGAAATAAATTAAAATAATTTGAACTCATAAGAAATAGTAAAATAGATCACACAAGCAATAAAAATTAAATTTGATGACACAATCAATTGTTCAAACTCCTAAAAGAGCCAAGATCCACTAGAAGATGAACACTTTTAACTCCTTAATCCCTCAAGGGCTAACAAGACATAATGTGTAGTCTTCAAATTTTCAAAGGCAAATTCTTGGTAGGGTGAAACAAATCTCAATATTTTGTAAGGTAGTATCTTGTAGAGTAACAACTAACAAGTTGGCATACTTCTTGTATTTTTTTATTTTTAAAATTTCAATGTGAGAAGTATTTAAAATTTATTTAGGAAATATAGTTTAATATAAAAAGGAGCAAATTCTAAACAAACAAAGAGGATTTGGAGAAAAAATTTCAAATTTGAATTTTTAGCAATTTTAAAAACAAAAGGTTCAACCTGGTGTGATTAAGAATACAAAATAATTAGTATGATTCTAGATATTTTGAAGATGTTCCAAAAAATATATTAATAATTTCAATTGTTAAATTTCAAAAATTGACGCACATATAAATTTTTTAGAATTTTGCAAGACAATTCTAGCTTTCTATTGAATTTGTTTGAAAATGTATACAAAATTAATTTGAGAGAGTTTTTTTATTCCTCATTTTTTTAAACTAAAAAATACTACATTTGTTTTAAATTCCAAATTCCCAACACAATTTCTTTTGGAGGAGGGTGAAAAGCATTATTCATCTTCTTATAATTTTTCTTCCCCCAAAGTTGCAATATTTGCCTATGAAGTTGATCATCCCAAATTATAATATTCTAAAAATCCAACAATCAATAATTTCTACAATTAGTTCCATGCATATTAGACAAAGTAATATTTTTTTTTGTATAGTTGAAATTAAAAATCTCAAGGACTTCCATGTGCAAGACAATATCAAAGTGGAACGATTTATTGAAAACCTCCATTGTCATAAAGTTGTTAGGCCTTGAAGGATTAAGGACCAAATGTTCAAATGTTGAATAATGGACGAATGAAAATATGTTTTATGCACACAAATTCTTAATTTTTTCATCCATCTAATTGTTGTGGATTGTAATGTTTATTTTCTAACATTTGTAGGATCATATAGATTTTCAAAAAAATTCTTTGCAAATGTTTTAATGCTTAAAAAACATGAATATGTTTGATATCTAAAAGTAGTTTTTTAAGTTCAAAAAATGACTTTCAAAATGACTAAAATAAATATTTAAAATAAAAATCATGAGAAATCACCACAATTAGAATACAACAATTTGAACTTAAACTTTAAAAATTCTAATGAAAATTACAAATATTCAATCTCTAATCAACATTAGAAGGAATTATCATTTTTTTTCTAATTTTCTAATTTTGAAATTTGAACTTTTGGTTCAAAGAGCATATGTCTAGATTCTTTTTAGTCCTTAAATGATTTTGCATCAAATGTTCTAGATCTACATTTTCCTTTTTATTGGACTCTTCTCAAATACTATAATTTAGGAACTAGTTGCCCACTTGTCGACGAGCTTGTCAAGTCTATTATTGCTTAAAAGCTATTGATTTCATCCATCCATCCAATTTTGTCAAGTAGGAATATTCCTAGTATGACCTCAAACCATCCCTTTAGAATGTGTCTAATGATACAACTGACATTGTTGAAAATTAATAGAACCTATAATAAATGATTTTTAATTTTTTGAAGATGCTTCAATAATTTGATTATATAGAAAAATTTAAATATTCTTCAAATTTTGACTTTTAAAATTCAAAAAAATAAAAAAATAATCCAAAAATATGATTTTAATCCCTAAAGGCCCAACATGCCTTTTGGAGCAACATAGAAATTTTGGGCAAGTACATTTCACAAGAGATTTGCATATTTTAGACTGAAATTTTAGTAGAAAGTGGGGATGAGGAATATCTTTCATAAACACCAAATTTCTTGACATTTGGAAATAGGAGTCAAAAGTTATGACCAAATATGTTATTTTTTATCCTTGCTAGGCAGTACGGGCAAATCACTTTTTTTTAAAACAAAAACTTGAAATTGGTTTTTTTAGAGTTATATGTACATGGAAAGCTTTGAATCATTCCATTTTGATCAATGAAATGAAAGTTATGAGGATTTTTTGTTTGCAGGCAGTTATAGACTCTCTACTCTAAAAGAAATTGTAAAGTCCTTTATCTTACTCAATTTTCAAAAATTAAAAATAAATAAAAATTATAGGATGTAGATTATTTACAACAACATTTCAACCATTGTGATTGGCATTTTTCAATTCCACAAATAAATTCTTTGAATCATTCTCCACTTCTTTCTACTTACTATTTTTTTCCTATATATTGTACAATTCCAAATGATGTGAAATTTTTCAAGCATGTAGCTAACTTGTTCATGAAAAAGAATCCAAAGAAGCACCACCATTTTAGACATTTTTCATAGAAAAGCGAGCTTGTGAAGTATAGCTGCCCTGTTTTTTGCAAGGCCCCCAAAATGATTTTAGTGAATTTTAATGCTTATATCTTGCAATCCTCATAGTGAAAATTTCTGAAATTTTTACCACATGTTCTTAAGTCAGCATACTACAGGATCCTATGGTTACATGTGTCAAAAAAAGTTTTTTTTTTCAAAAATTTGGTACTTGTATTAAAAATAGTAATTTTGGAGTGTTTTTGGCGAAAACATAGTCAAGGAACTTTTGGGTTAACTCCAAAAAGATCATGGCCTTTTCTCTATCATAACCATTCAAAACCTATCATTTCTATTGCAAAGTACAAAACTTTTACAATTTCTTATTGTACATGTAATTTAGGATATTGAAGGAGACTAGTACAAAAGAATGTGTAGAAAAGACTTTTGAAACTTGGATGACTTGGAACTACAAGATATTTGCATTAAAAGTGAAAAAAAAAAATCTTTGCACTTTAGAGATTAGATTTTTTGGCTTTGAATCTTATTTAACTTAAAATTTTTGCAATATAGATTATGAATTAAAATTCTTTGTATTTAAAAATTGAAATGTGAGTCTAGAATTTGTTTTATAAGCACTTAATTTTTTTATTTAATAAATTATTACATGGAAGTAGGTATGAAATAAAAGGAAAAAACAAATCATCAATAGTTCTAAAGTAGAATTGAAACACAATAATTCCAATGATGAGATTATAGAACTGAAACACACTAATCAAAATGGTAAGATTGTTCTAATAAACAAACTAAATTATATGGAACCTTTTTCTAAATTGTGAAAGTTGAATTCAAAAATGAATCCTAATAGTTATTTTTTGAAAAAGATACTTAAATTGTCCAAAAAACAAGACTTTCCATAACTTTCTCATCGTTAGTCCAAATGGAATGAATCAAATCTCTCCATGTAGACAAAAGTGTGTTATATAAGAATCAAAATTTTAAAATTTCTATTTTGAATTTCTCTGTTTTTATGTGCTACCCTCCAAATTTCTTTTTGAGTTTAGTGTGGTACAATTTTCCAAGTACCAATTGGAATAAAAATTATAATCACGAAAAGCTAAAATGTTTTCTTATATTCACAAAAAAACAAGTCACAAATTGAGATCAGACGAACCTTGCAGTGTCCCCAAGGAGACATTTGGTCCTTGAAGGTTAAAAAAGTGGATGATTTTCAAGTGCCTTCAAAGTCAAAATGACCCCTCGTTGTAAATTATGGTTCTATCTATGCACCCAAATTCAAATGAAGAGTTTCAGATTGCAAATTGCGAAGTCAACCATTTCCTCCGCGTGTAGTGTGACTAGTGTCCCTGGATGAAACGCATTTAAAAAATAGGCACTCGGCGCTCATTACCAGACGAATTGCCGACAGAATGATCGATTATTAAGCTTAGATTCCTCCTCAGTCCTCTCGTCAGAGTGCAGACACTTTGGAATGCGCAGCGTATTGCTATAGATAATTTTTGCATTGCTGGTATCGATCATGTCGATGAGCACCAAGTGCGATCGAATCCTTCACTTTTCTTCTCTTTGGTAGATTCAAATTGGGGACCTTCTTCATATGCATTTCGGAATTTGTTCCCTGGAAGATCGACGGATTCTACCGACGGAGTCCGAAATTGCCACATCCTCGTACCACCCTCCGTTGCAGTCGATCAATTCAGAGGTGCGTGCCATCAGACATACATTGCGTGAAAGAAAGTTGTACTTGTAGTACTGGTACCTCAGCTGTTTGGATATTTTTTGGACATGCCCAGCTGGGCTTCATGTGATGTATTCTTCTAAGTTCAAAGATACCGACTTTTCTGTGTTACCGGTTTTCACTTAGCAATCTTTTGACGGGTTCCAATTTGTCCGTTCGGTCGGGAAGATATCTGCAACGGCTGTTGGAAACTTCGTGTATTACCACACTTGCTCTGCTCAGCATCAATCTTCACTTTTTGACCTAGGATAACTCTCGAATTTCCTCTAGTACTCAGTCTCTTTTGAATTCTGTTTGTCTACATATTTTAGAGGTTTAAAATTGCCCATATATGCCATGTGATTTCACTGAATTCAGATTAGCTTGCACGCATCAGATTCCTGCCGACTGCTACAGAGGGAGTTTAAGTGAAATTTTACCAGCAGAGATAATGGCGATGTCGGTGGCGTTGAAAGCGTCCTTGGGGGCTGTAGGAGGTACCCTAGCCCTCATCCTTACACTTCTTCTAGCTATATTCGGGCTTCTAGCCTATTATTGTTGTTGCAACGAAACCATACCATTGAAACCAAGGCCCTTTCACTATGACGAATCTGCTATACCCGACGACCTCGAATCCATGGATCCGGACTGGGTTCCTACGGGTAGGCCTATTCGAAACGGAGAACCAGTGACGATCACTCCAGGGCAGCCAAGTGGTCCGGCAGTGAACAAGTAAATCAGTGTAAGAGTGCGAAAAGTAGTGAGGAAATAGCAAAGGCGGTGAGCTTGGTCACATAGTCGTCCAAACCTCTTCGCACTTCTGGCTGGTGAGAAGCGACAGACTCTGCTCCCATTGATTGTTCGTTTGAGGGAGGATCTTGAGTGACTTCTGTTAAGAATCGGGAATGTCAGGCTTTAGGTTTCCATCGACGAGCGAGCGAATCCACTCTTTTATTCATTCTTGAGAGCATCTTGAGTGACTTTTGTGAAGGATTTCGGATACTGAGTTGTAGATTAACTTGGTACCAACTTAGAATATTTAAAGTTTATAGTTTAAAGTTTGTTCCGGGGAGGCTGTTTAATAGGATTGCTTCTTGTTTCCTAATGGGCCATTGCAACCAAAATAATGCAGAGAAATGTTCCTTAACCACATGCAATTTGTTTCCTCACTTGGTAATTCTAATTACAAAATTTTGCCACTCCACTCTTAAAGGCACAAGGGTTAAGCTTTATTCTCCATTCTATCTTTTTAGTTACTTTATCTTTTTATCTTTATCTTTTTCTTTTAATTTCTTTTCTTTTCTTTTTTAAAATCTTCCAATTGGGAATTTTACCAATTCAGCCTCTTTGATTGGCTTGAACTCTTCAACTTCCAAATTAATTGGATCATCCACAACTTAGCTCTGCCTCAAATTTTAGAACCAACAAATCTTTACTCCAACTTGGAATCAATTTCTTTAACTTCCACTACTTCCTAGTTCCCATCACTCAAACATTATATTAGATTCTTCTTCATACTAAAAATATTCTCTTCTTTGTGCCTTAATTAATTTGCTTCACTTTCTCACATAAACTCACTCCAACTAGGTTGACATGACACACACCTACTTCTAGACACAATTTGGGATTAATATAGAGACAACATTTAGACTTTAACAAATCCAAATTAACACATCAAAATTACACACATCATCAACACTCTTTGAATAACTTTTGACTTAAACATATAATTCAAGTATTTTAACCAAACCCACACTTCCAACTTGGTCTATCATCTCTCACAAACATACCATCTAGCACTTAAACTTTGACATTTATAAGGTAGAAACATCCAAAACCGTTACTTTAAACAATTCAGCATAGTTGGAGGCATATTTTTCTAAAATAATATTTTTGTAATATATTCAAGTGAAAATCAAGAATATTTTTAAAAAATTAGATTTTTTGGACATTGTATGTAATTTCTATGATTTTTCAAAGTGTTGGCTACCTAAACCACTTAAATTGTCCTATAGGTGCCTCCAAAACTGAACCCTACAAAAATCAACTATCAACAAATCAATAGTTAAGTATGTATCCTTTGAATGAATTGACCAATTAATATTAAGTATGTGGAGAACACATTCACCAAAGTCTAGGGACATAATTGGGTGAGTCTAGAAACAAAGAATAGGAACAAGTGTTATTTTGGGTGTTTCTACCTTAATCAACTGACATTCATTAATGACAATTTGAGTTTGGACATATTCAGTAACTTGCAATCCAAATTGGACACATATACAATTGACTACCAAGACTTGCTCAATCCAACTTGATAAAATCAACACTCAAGTCAATTTACTCTCAAGAACAGACTTCCAAACCAATAGGGAGTCTCCTTCCAAAATAAACTCTCACTTTCACTTTGCACTTCCAATATATATTCCATTAATTCATGCTGCAATTTAACTCCAATTTGGATTCACATCACATCCGTCCTCACCAACACTCCAATTAGCATCTCTTCCTATTTGGAAACTTCAGCAATCAAGATTTATACGACAATTCTCCAACTAGGCTTACAAACCATATCTCTACATTCACTTATTAATCATCTCACTTCCACTTGATCTATTACACCATAAGTTTCTCAACTCCATACATACAACTTCAAACTCGCTCATTTCCCACGTCGAAAACCCTTTTGGGTGAAATATTTTTCTTTTATATTAACTTGTAATGGTGATTAAATCACCATTGTACAATGTATTACTCCCTACAACATATCCAAATAGTTTCTCACTGCAATTCAACATCTCTAATTTGGGCACACCATTCTCAACATCAACATTCTAAATTTCTAACTTCAGACCATCCTCAAATTAAACTCCATCTCCCATTACAAACATTCTCACAAACATCACACTCAACTTCACTCATAGATCACATTAAAAAAAAACTAATAAAAAAAAACTATTAGGAATTGAACCCTAACAATTACTTACTAGGACCAACCCAAAACTACTTCCAATTTGGCTACAACCTGCCCCAAAATTGCCAATTTGGGCTCAAAATTGGAAAGCAATGTATCAAAATAAAACAAAAATACAACAAACTCACCCCAAAAATCTCAAAATTAGCACCAACTAGGGATTCTACATGGATGGATTAAAGCACTTATAGGAATATACTTAAGGAAAAACTTGTGATTGACGAGGGACTTATTTCTTGCTTTGTATTTGGTGGTTGGATAATGACCTAGTGTTCAATAGGGGTAGTCACACCTTCTTCACTCCATTCTCAACCTTCAAAGATTGGGGATCGATGTGATGCTTTGTTGTTCACTTTAGGAGGCCCCATTGTCTGAAGATTGAGAATGGCCATTCTTCTCCTATAGAGATGAAGGATGGATATGAAGAAAATTTCACTAAAGTTTTTTTCATTTTGGGGAGCTCACCTTCCACTAGAAGAAACCCGCGTTTAACTTGACGGATTTTTTTGCGCATCATGTTACAATTTCATGTTTTTATGTCAAAAATTATGTCCAAGATGTTACATTGGAGGCCCTCATGATTCAGATCATGGGCCCTTCACAAAAAATGGGTAGTAAGTAACTAAAATGCAATTATTGAGACTTCAAATAAGGAAAGACTTGATAATAATAAGGTTTTCACTATTGATTTTAATTCTCCGTCAAGGTGGTAGAAAATTTCTTGGAAGTCCTATGGATTTCCAATTTTTTTTCTAAAATCTTCGCAGTGGCATAGTCTTCTAATAGCAAGTGCAATCTCTTGATTGTATGTGAATGCCAAGGGCCCTCTATATTAGGACTATGCCAAAAAAATTTATTTAAGCACAGTTGGCCAGTTGCAAAATGGCATAGACAAAAAAGACTTCAAAGTTTGGAAAAGTGATCAATCATAGGTCCACTATTTCAAGATTAAAGCACCATTGTATTGCTACATATTGCATGTGGCTTAGTGAAATTTGTGTTTACATTATCTACAAGTTTAGTTACAATATTGATTTCACATTGCAATGTGCTTAGAATGCCCCTTCATTTACATTGTGTAGAATATATGGAATCTAAATACCTCTAAAAAATCAAAGGAAGACACTAAAAAGATCTATTTAAACTTCTAAACCTAATTTTTTTAAGGAAATTTAGGAAATTAGAATTCAAAAACACCCTTCAAATAACTCCAAATCAACACTTGCATGCTTAAATTTTCAATGGTGAATATCATGATAACATTTTATTCTTTCCATTGGGACCATTTTCAAAGCAAATGGATAAGTACAAGTTTTTAGATATCAAATCAAGGGAAATTGGCAAACTTTGCTCAAAGTCGGGAAATGAAGTAAAATCAACAAATAACACATAATGACGTGCTTTAATACTAAATGCCACATCACATGACATACTTGTTGGGATGACAATGTTTGTAGTGACTATCAAATGAACTACAATACAATATACACATATGGTAAAATTCTCAAATTTTCTAAGAATAATTTGTAGTTGATATGAATTTTCTTCTTTTTTTCTTCAATAATTTATTATAATTTCAAATTCTTACAAAAAAATGTGATAGAAAATTTTTGAGATTAAATAAAATCAAAATGCATTCTTTTATATTTTTCTACTCCAATAATTGTTAAATAAATTCACTATAACAACCGAAGACCATAAATTTTAGTGTCTTTTTTATCTCCCAAAAATGTTGTCACAAACACTCTTCAATAATGATGATGAAATTAAACTTTGAATCAATAAAAACTCCAAAAAACTCTTGGAAAACTCAAGAATTGTTACTTTCACTATACCATCAATGTTATATACAATCAATATTATATTAAGACTTCTAGAAGGCAAATGACTTCATCTATGATTTCATTATTTAGAAGGCATATGATTCCATATGAAAAATAAATTAAAATAATTTGAACACATAGAAAGTGGTAAAAAAACATTATATAAAGAAATAAGCATTAAATTTGATGACACAATCAATTGTTCAAAACCCCTAAGAGAGCTAATGTCCACTAGATGAATGATGAACACTTTTACGTAACCTAAAAAAAAGCTTTGTTTTTATCCCTTAAGGATTAGGTTTTCAAAGTTTAAACAATGGATGTACACAATTATGTTCCAAACATATAAAATCTTGTTTTTTTCATCCATCTAATTGTTATAGATTCTCATATTATTTTCTATCATTTGTATGATTATATAGATTTTCAAAAAAATTCTTTGCAAATTTTTTATAGTTAAAAAAAATGAATATCAATATGTTTGACTTCCAAAAGTAACTTTTTAAATTCAAAAAATGACATTTCAAAAATGTCTAGAATAAATACTTAAAATAAAAATCATAAAAAATCACCACAATTAGAATACAACAATTTTAACTTAAACTAAAAACAACTTTCTGGAAATTACAAACATTCAATTTCAAATCAATATTAGAAAAAAAGTATCATTTTATTTCAATTTTATGATTTCAACTTTTGGTTCAAAGACCTTATGCCTAGATTATTTTTAGGCCATAAATGATTTTGCCTCAAATGCTTGAGATGTACCTTTGTACAGACTTTCTCAAGGATTATGAGTTAAGGAACTAGTAGTTGCACTATCCATTATTGCTCAAAAGTTATTGATTTTTATTTACCACTCAATTTTTGTTAAATAGAATTTTTATTGAAGTTTTACTTTTGTACTTAAAGTAAACTAGTCCATGACAAGCCAAGTGCCTGATATAGTCATCTAGAAACCCTCCCCATGAGAGTCTTATATCAACCCATGGCAAATTTTTTCTAACAAATGGAATTTAGACTACATTGCATTTGTTGCCATATCAATGCTTGGGTAGATGGTCTTGAAGTTATTAATGATTGTCATAGGATACTTACACCTTTCTAATATAAACTTGTCATAAAAGTTATTTTTTTATTCCTTCTCTTGTAAATCTAGATTGAATCCATTATAGACTGTATTAGACATGCTCATGTTGATTATGGGCACATGGTTGCCCTAAATTAGTATTATTTCTAATGGTTATCACCCGGTCTATGGATTGTTATAGAACTCTGCTTTATTAAATGAAATGAAATTGATGCAATCATCAAAAAAAATTGGGGGACCACCTTTGGTATTTCTTAAGTCTTTTACAATAGTGAAAATTAACCCTCTTGTCACTAATTTCTAGTTTCATACCACATCAGGCAATCTGCCTATCATAGGCTGGTTTACTTTAGATAGATTTTAGTACAGCTTAAATCAACCCCTCAAAGACCAAGCGTTCAAATTTTGAACAACAAACGAATCCAAATACATCCCAAGTACACAAAAATGCATTTTTTCACGAACCATCATTTTTTTAAAGATTTGTGTGTTAGTTCTTTAGCATTTGTGTATTATAGATTCTAAAGACTTTGCTTTAAAAATATTCTATTATTCAATAGGTATTGGTATAACTTGCCTCAAAAAATAACCATTTCAATTCAAAAAATGACCCTTGAAAAGCTACTTGAATGAAATAGTAAAATAAAAAAATCTTCAAAAAGCACTATGATTAGAATTTTATATCTTCACAATTTTGGAAATTTAGACTACCCTTTGTCCTTAAGGGTGTAATTTTTTTAAATATCGATTCTTTTGCTTTTGGGAGGACCAAATAGTTAAATCTACAAATAAATGTAAAGATGGTTTGTAAAAAATTTGAAGTATCTATTAACAATCTATTGACTCAAATACTAATTTATTGACATTTAGTGAGAACAAAGGGTGGAGAAGCCATTTTGAAATGAAATACATTGTTTATAATGAATTACATTATTTGTCATGAATCCTTAAAAGATATGGGATAATTTGACTACTTGTTAAAATGTAGGAATTGCATTCAAAGTAGAATTTCAAACCTCATTTTGGCATAGTAGAATAACTTTCTCTAAAAACACTTTGAACTAAATAAATTAAAAAATTAAGATAAATTTAATCTTTAGAATATTATTTGTGGTTTTGATTGTCTAAAAAATATCGTGAAAAAAATTCAGAGAGGATGTTTGAAAATGTCAAAGAAAATATCCTTTCCATCACCTCTCTAAACTTTGTCCATAACTTTTGATCGGAGGCTTGAAATTTCAAATGGTTTTTTGGAGATGAAAATTAACTTGATTTTATACATAAATTTAGTTCAAAGTTTTTGATAAATGTTGCTTTACTATGCCTAAATGAGGTCTAAAATTCTACTTTGAACAAAATTCCTTCTTTTCATTTAACTATAAGCAATTGAGCTCCTACTAATCCTAATTTATATATTCCACATGGATTGTTTTACCTCCTACCACCCTACTTATATAAAGAGTTTGTCTTCTCATCTATCTTCACACAATAAGTGCCTTTTGAAGCTATGTTGGAGACTTATGTTAAAAGTGAGTAGTTGTATTAGAATACAAAATCTAGGTTAAATAAATAGTGAAATGTTTAATTAGATAGATTCCAAAATATCCATTTATAAAAAATGAAATTATTGTATGTTAGCTGCCAATATTTTTTATTTAAAAAAAATTAATACCCAATTTTTAAAAATTATAATTTCAAATATCAAAGCTTATTTTTAGATTTTAATTAAATATTCCACACCGAAGTGCCAAACATACTATTCAAGTATGGAAGTATGCCCTCAAACCATTCCTTTAGAATGACTCCAATGAGGCAATATGGTTTTAAATTAATAGAATCTTTTATGAATGATTTTAAGTTTTTTCTTAAAGATTCTTAAAGATGTTTTAACAATGCATCTATGTTGACAAATTTAGATTTTCTTCAAATCTTGGCTTTCAAAATTCACAAAAATTACAAAAATAATTCAAGAAATGTAACTTGAATCCCCCAAATAACAAGACCTTTTTTCATCAAAAAACTTCTCAAAATTGCCATTTCAATTGCAAGATTGCAAAACTTTTACAATTTTTTTTTGCATATCTAATTGTAGGATTTGGCACTGGACTAGTATAAGAATTTGTGAAAGAAATTTAAAAAACTTTAACTGTTTAGATTGCAAGATATATGTGTTTAAAGTGGATTTTTTTTGTACTTCCTATGACTAGATCGATTTTTTGACTTTGAATCTTTTTAATTTAGCATTTTTGCACTATAGATATTTATAATAAGAAAAAATTATTGAATAATTAAAATGTGAGTTTGGAAATTTTATTTAAATATATTTATTTTTCTTTATTTAATTTTTTAATATTTAAAAACATGTATGAGATAGAAGGAAAAAATAAATTGTGAATATTTCTAAGATGGAATTGAAACATAGTAATTACAACGGTGAGATTGTTCTAGGAAGCAAACAAAATTGTGGAACTTTTTTTTTGGAAAATTATAAAAATTGAGTTAAAAAATGATTCTTATAAATTATTTCTTAAAGAGGATGCTTGAATTGCCCCCAAATCAATACTCTCCATAACTTTCTCATTGTAGTCCAAATGGAATGAATCAATTTTTTTTATGTAGGCAAAAAATATTTTTTGTAAGAATTTTTATTTATTTATTTTGTTTTTTGTGATTTTTTTGTACTATCCACAACTACTTTTTGAGCTTGATGTAGCATAAAAAAATTTCTTGGGCACCAACTGGAATAAAAATTATATTTGTAGAAAGTGAATGTGTTTATTTATATTCACAAATAGTTTCAAAATGTTCAAACCTTGGGGGTCACTACTTGGTCCTTTAGGTGTTAGGAAAAACGGATGATTTTCAATTGCCTACAAGCTCAAAATAAGGCCGGGGTGAACTAATCCCTTTAAGCTTGTATTCCTAAAGTCATTCTAGGAGTGCATATAAAATGAAAGCCCCCCATTTTGAGCTAGATTAATTTATCTTCTAATAGATCTATCCGACTAAATTTATGGACTTTGATTGTGAATATGAATTCAAAATTTGCAAATTTTATCATGTGTAGAAAATTTTAAAAATTTAGCTTTTTCCCTAGGGGAAAAATCAAGGACAAGTGAGGGGACGATTCATCCCTATCCAAAATAACCCCTCATTGTAAATTTTGATTCTATCTATACTCTTGAACTCAAATAAAGGCAAGATGCTAAATCCATCCTACAAAGTAGGACCAATAGGGTGAAAAAGCAAGTTCTATGGGGTAAAAGTAAAATATTGCCCCCTATTCCATGTTGTGTTTAGGATATGTTCCAGACCACCCTCAACTCATTTGGGGGTCTCTGATTGCAAATATCAATTCAAAATTTGCAATTTTTTTCATGTGTGAAAAATAAAAAAATTCCTATGTTTTCACCCTGCTGGTCACCCCATGTAACTCCTTCCCCACCCCCTATTTTCAAGACTACAGCTAATTGTGAATGAAATAATTGGATGGAATTAAGGTATATGGACAACAATTTTTTGCATGAATTATTAGTTGGATGGATGAATTTGCGACAGATGGTACACTAGATTTTGAAATAATTATTTTGGGTGGATGAAATAATTATAGCTGATAGCAACAGAGCGCACTGTGTGCACCGTACTCTGTATTAGCAAAAAATTCAATGCTAACACGGAGTACGGTGCACACAGTGATGGAGGCAACACTGCCCCAAATAAACTGAATATTAATCATACGGTGAAAGATCATCTACATTGACATCCTTGCAGCCTCGATTTGCATACTCAACTCCTATCCTTGCGTCCTCGACACTTGTTTGACCATCAACAGCAGTGGCCTAAACCTGCAAGAAACCAAACAACTGAATTTAAGATTACTCGGTCATTTCTTTCCCACGATTTTCAAATCTTGCGGTCTTGTCAATTCCAAAAACGATTTTTCTATCTGATAAGCACTTGACTTTGGATTCAAAGTGTAGTCGTCGACCTCTCCACCAAAACGCTTCCATAGACTATGCACCAAGGCAGAGTTTCAATTGCAACTTAAAATACCTCACAGAATTATTCTAGCCAATAGCTTTATGTCCGAGATCAAAGAAGTTTCGTCAGAATAATCAACAAAAAAACATGGTTTTTTTATATATGACAACAGCACTAGAGTAAAATGAACTCTCAAAATGAACTCTCAAACCATTCAGCAGTCCTTTGTTTGCTGCAAGTAGACAATATTCGACTTCAGACACAGAAGGTTGCGCCACTCGTCCTATGAATGCAACAGCTGGGTGGACATTTGCATTCATAGGGTGTACATCACTGAGAAGGTTGTAACAGCTCTCCTACTGCAGCAACGTGAAGCTTGCCATTCCCATCACGCACTGCAACCCGTAGAGCTCGTAGAGCCCGTGCATCGAAGATGAAATCAAGTCCTACACCTTTTCGCCTCATCTGCACCAAATGACTGTTACTGAGCAACGCCCAGCTCGAATACAAACCAGGTTTTCTTTCGAACCATAAAGTTATACTGAAAATTGAAGAAAAACCGAGTACATTTCATGGTTGCACGAGCAGCACTATAGCAGATGCAATCTTGTTCTAAAGCCTGGCAGCTGCGACGAAGTTATTCCGGCATGTTCAAAACAAAACAAACACCTTGCATCTCAACTTGCCACTGATGAGTCAGATGCTCACATTGCAATAAGTACTATAGAGGCTCTTCAGTCGACCTGAAAGCCTAACCTCCATTCCTCGGGACATACCTGCAGTCGACCAAGAAAACAAGAGAATTCAGAGCTCCAACCACTGTTGTGACCGTAAGATTTGGTTAGTTTCCACATGAAGTCGCTGTAATCTCAGGACTGTTGCAAGAAGTTTTCAAATATCTCAACGACAGGTACGTATACCATCGCAACATGTAGTCAATTTTGTAACCAGATTCTGAACCGGAGAAACCCAACCTATATCTTCCAAAATTGTCGTTCCCGAGAAATCGACTCACAATGCATGTCCTGGTGCAACTGCATCCATCAGCCTAACGTACGGATTGTTCATTTTCTTTAAGCCTTAAAAGGACCAAGGTTTGAACATGACCAATACGATTGATAATGTGAGGACACATTCTATGGAGCCACAATCAGTGAAGAACATTGCATGTATTGAAAAGAGAAAGAGTAGTACTTACAAAGTAGCAATAAGAAGCTCACGCTCCAGTGCCTCCTCACATGCACTTAGTGCAGTCAGAGAAACCTCTGCATCCCGGACAACTTTAGGAATTTTCTTCTCACCCGACCCAGGTGGAACGAAGCTCCAGTTCCGTCGCTTGCAGTCCTAGAGCACCTCCAATGGCACTACAGCTTGCGCCAACATCATACGCAAGTCATCTACCTGGAATGCGCACCAGTGAGCGATTGGTATTGTGTCACCCCCTTGAGAAAATAGACTCAAACCCTAAACCGCAATGTTCTTTACCTCTAAATTGCTAGCTGTATACATTTTAACTGTAATCAAGAATCACTTCCCTGAAGACAACAGAAAACTTGAAAGGCGGTTGCAGGAGTGCACTAAAGGGACATCAATTAGGAGATCAGACTTTGCAACCAACATAAAAGATCTCCAGGGAACAAATATGCAATCGAAATCATTTCAAATACTACCTTGGGAATTATGCATACGACCTACTTACCTCTGCTCGACTGAGCCCATCATCATCAACTGACTTCCCTTCACCTGCTTTCCTCCTCTGCCTTCTTAACAGCTGAACATTCAAGACGAAAAGCAGTTCAGCTCATCACAACTTCTAACAGCAAAGAGAAGAATGCATGTTTACAATTATGTAATTTAAAACTGAACATCTCCCTGCCATGTCGGAGAGTGCAAAGAGTGAGAAGACGGTAAGAATGGTGGAGAGCACTGACAGTCAAGGCTCGAGGAGAGCTTGGCGACGAGCGTGAAGGTGACGGCGAGAGGCCACTTGCGCTTTGGCCAAGCGAGGCCAATTACGGGAAGCAACGTCGTGTAAGGAAGATGATTTGCTGCGGGGTACACAAAATGCAAACCCTAGCGCGAAAATTCGAGGAGCGAAGCAAAATCCCAAAGTCAAAGCAGCCGGAAAAAGTTAGGGATTGGCACCGGCCTGCGCAACCTGGCTGCACCCCCCGGTCTCCCTGTGTGATCGATTATTAAGCTTAGAATACTTCTCACGTCAGAGTGCATATATTTTTCAATAGGCAGCGCATTGTTTTAGATCATTTCTGTTTTACTGGTATCGATCATGTCGATGAGCACCAAGTGCGATCGAATCCTTCAGTTTTCTTCTTTTTGGTAGATTCAAATTGGGGACCTTCTTCATATGTACTGCGTGATTTGTTTAGTCGGTGAAACATAACTAGTGCCCTGGAAGGTCGACGGACACTACCGACGAAGTCCGACATAGCCACATCCTCGTACTACCCTCCGTTGCAGTCGATCAATTCAGAGGTGCATGCCTTCAGACACTGCATTGCGAGAAAGAAAGTGATACTTGTAGAGGTACTTCACAGCTACCTCAACTGTTTAGATATTTTTTGGACATGCCCAGCTGGGCTCCATGTGATGTGTTCTTCTAAGCTCAAAGATACCGACTTTTTTGTGTTACCAGTTTTCAATCTTTTGACGGGTTCAAAGTTGTCCGTTTGGTCGGAAAGATTTCTGCAACGGCTGTCGGAAACTTCGTGTATTACCACACTTGCTCTATTCAGCATCAATCTTCACTTTTTGACCTAGGATAACTCTCGAATTTCCTCTAGTACTCGGTTCTTTTGAATTCTGTTTGTCTACATATTTTAGAGGTTTAAAATTGTGCATGTGAATATACAGAATTCAGATTAGCTGGTGTGCAAGCACCAGATTCCTGCCGACCGCTGCAGAGGGAGTTAAAGTGAAATTTTACCAGCAGAGATGGCGATGTCGCTGGCGTTGATGGCGTCCGTGGCGGTTGGAGGGGGTACCCTAGCCCTCTTCCTTACATTTTTTCTATTCCTTGGTCTTCGAATCATACAATTCCAACCAAGGCACGATATCTTTTGTTTCCCCGGTTCAGCCGAGTTCACTTCCTTCGGTGCATCCATGGATGCGGACTGGGTTCCTTCCAGTGACTGAACGTGAAAGTAGTGTAAAAGTGCGAAACGTAGTGAGGAAATAGCAAAGACGGTGAGCTTGGTCACATAGTCGTCCAAAACTCTCCGCACTTCTCACCAGCCTGTGCCCCCAGTGAATCCCAATTCATTTGTGGGTGAATCCTGAGCGATTTCTGTTAAGAATCGGCAATGTCAGTGGTTTCTGCGGCGCTTCGGTTTCCATTGACGAGCGAGCGAATCCACTCATGTTCTTCATTCCTGAGAGAATCTTGAGTGACCTTTGTCAAGGATTCGGATACTCGATGGATTAGAGCACTTGGCATGAGTATACTTGTGATCCGACAAGGGATTTATTTCCTGCTTTGTATTTGGTGGTTGAATAATGACCCAATCCGTTCAATATCGCTGTAATATGCATGGATCTTGGAGATGTATGCTTTACTCTTCCAAGGACGCGGCGCCCATGACCAACTGAAGGTAGGCCGACTAAGATGTGCATTTTCTGTTTCTACATTTGCCAGTGAAATCTCCCATCGGACCTTTGAGGTTTGTTGTGTCCTCACAAGGTTAACCTCAGAGGATGTGTTTAACCTTTGAAAGATTTTAGGAGGCCTGAAGAATGGGAAAAAGCATGTTTTCATTGTAAGGTGTTTGATATTCCTTCCTTCAAATAACTTTTTACTTTCCTATACAAGGAAATGGATCATGATGTAGTGTATTTTGGGCCTACCTAAAAGTGGAAAACAGCTTGAAATTGTACCTCATGGCTTTATGGGCCAAGTAAAGCTGCAAAATGGGTATATGAAGAGAGGACTTTGAAGTTTGAAAAAGTGATCAATAATAACTCGTCCTTTTAGAACTAAAGCACTATTGTATTGTTGCATGTGGCAAAGTGCAATTTATATTCATACTATCTACAGGTTCAGTTACAACATTGTTTTCACATTGCAACATATTTGGAGATCAACTTCATTTACATTGTGTACATTATGTAGATTCAAAAGACTCTCAATTTATTGCAACATATTTGGAGATCAACTTCATTTACATTGTGTACATTATGTGGATTCAGAAGACTCTCAATATATTGTAATAAATGCAAATTGTATTACAATTGCATCTATCTGTTTTCATCGTTATCCGATTTCATCCACAAAACTGGAAGTGCAATTGAGTTTCATATCTTATTTGAGCAAACTAATAAAACTCTAAATATGTTATCCCACAAAGGTTGTTACAAAATATTGCATAGGTAGTAGTATTAGTAATTTCATCAATGGTTTCACATTGTACATATCAATAGCCTTATTGTCAAGTGACGGAATTCACAACAAGTACAATACAATTGCAAAAAGTACAGCGCATGATGATGGGAGTCACGTCCTTGTACATTGTAAGATTAGTAGAATGTCAAGAGTGGAGTTTTGTTTTTCACATTCTCTAATTTTATTAGAAGTCCTTCAAATTTATGCATTAATGGGCTTCACGATTAAAATTTGGTTTAGGTTTTCAAATGGTGCATGGTATATCTGTGAAGAACTTGAAGGCTTGATCACAAGGGTCTAGGGAATAGGAGGAAAGAAGCTATTAATCATTTCCATATGGTTGGCTGGGAATACCACATTCTTGAAAACTTGGACTACCTCAAGGACCTAGTCGTATTAGGGTGTAATCGAGAAGGGTTTCGAGCCAGCTCGAGCTCTGCCTATCTCAATTCAACACACGCACAATATATCTCTTCAACTAACAATTGCAACAAGAAGTGCAGCCAGCTCCTCAAGCAAGCCCGCCTTCAGTAATTCGTCCTGGGTGCACGACGTTCCGTTTCTCGAGACACGAAGCATACCAGACTTAGCTTGGCAAAATCCTCGTGATCGAAACGATTCCAATTGGAAACTTTGATTTCTTGCGTCCATGATCGACGCAAGATGTATTCATGAGTCATTACTTCTTGGGGCTTTCACTCCACAATAGCTGGCTGTACAATCCATGGTCCCAACCGAGGAAACAGATGAAAATTATTCATGGCACCGGGAGAGAAGTGAAGTATAGATCCATTCCTGAAGTCAATTACTGTGGCACCTTGTTCCTGTACCACAGCACCCCCTGCGCCGCTTGGTTGCGGTTGTTGTCCGAGTCCGACTCGACGTACACGCACTCCCGGAACTCTCGCCACAAGGCGGCCAGCACAGGTGTTCGGTCGCACTGGTAGTATTTCCCCAGCACGGGCTTGATGGCTTCCGTGGCCTCGGACGCGTGGTAGTGCGGCATGGTGGAGAACAGGTGGTGCGCAACGTGCGTGTCGGTGATGTGGTGCAGCACGTGGTTGAGTACGCCATAGTCACGGTCCATGGTGGCCAGCGCGCCTCGCAGCCAGTCCCACTCGCTGCTGTCATAGTGCGGCAGCGCCGCGTGCGTGTGCTGCAGGAACGTGATGAGCACCAGAAACCCGTTCACGATCAACAGCGGAATGAAGTACATGTTCACCACGTAGGCCAATCCAAATGCCGAATACAGGCGGTAGAGACCGCCAACAACGGCCAGTAGCGAGATGTCGCTGATGAAAATGAAGAGCCGCTCCCGGTCCATGAAGATGGGGCTGTGCGTGTTGAAGTGGTTGGCGGGTCGGTCGTACTTCCTGCCGGAGACGTTCAAAGCCAAGTACAACGGCCAGCCCAACGTGAGCGTCACCAAGATCTGCAGCAATCTGCCTGGAGGGTGCTGCAAGTAGAGGGAGATCCCACCAAAATCTTCTTTCACTTTAGGCACGAACACCTCGTCCTTCTCCACGCTGCCCGTGTTGGAGTGGTGACGGCGATGCGAAAACTTCCACGAGAAGTAGGGCACCATTAAACACGAGTGGAAGATGAGTCCCACCGTGTCGTCCAGCCACTGGTAGTCGCTGAAGGCATGGTGGCCGCATTCGTGGGCAATGACCCACACTCCTGTTGCGACACAGCCCGTGACGATCCAGTAGGCTATCCACATAGCCCAGTTCAAGAGCCCATCATAGACAAAGTAGTTGGTGGAGTAGACGGCCAGGCTGAGGATGGCCAGGTCGCAGATCAAGTAGGAAAAAGATCGGGGGATGGACCTCTTGAAGCAGTGCGGAGGAATGGCCCTCTTGATGTCACCAACGGTGAACGGCGGCTTGTTCGCAGGCGCTCGCTCCACGGAGCTCACGGTCTCTGCGGTCAGGATGGCCTCCCCTCCCTTCCCCATCTTGGATGAACCCTGCGCTCAGAGCCTGCACATGAAAGATTAGGTCGGAACCTGATCAGTAGGGTCGGGAAAGAGGAATTGGTGCATCCAAAAACGAGATAGTATTGTTCAGATTTCACCAACAGTACATTCTCTAATTTTGACCGGGTCTATAATCCAATTAAACTGGTTCAATAACTTTCAGGCAGATCGTTAGGAAGAGCTTTCCCAGAATTCACTGGTAGGTCTCGCAAAGATCATAGGATTCATACAAAGGCCTTCCCCTGACATATTGGGAAGCTTCCATTGTGAGCGTTCGGAGACCTCCTCACTCATTAAAACGATTCTTTTAACATTTACATCAATTTGAAACCAATACACCCCAGAATTCCAGATAGTGTCAGTCTAACGCCACACTTTGAAATACACAGACAGACCTAAACTAACACGAAGTAAAGGCTTGACTAGGTTTCCAATGCAAGTCAATTCAGCTAAGATCAACGACAAGCTCCGCAAATCTCTCAAGACAATTACACGTTTCCACCACAATCAGGACAACCAAAAACAGAGCATCCTTCTGCCATACCCACCCAAAATCCCTCCTCCAAACTTCAAAAAGGAAGAATACCAAACGCTCAAGCAAACCAAAAACTGTGAACATGTTGCGACGAACACATGTCTCTGCAATGCAGAATCTAAAGTCGCACAATAGCATCAAAATCCAACCGCCCTATTGAAAGATCGAAACCATATTCACTGAATATCCCTCTCACTAACTATCCAAGGTCCAGAGAAATTTATAAAAAAACTCACCTTCTTCAGCCTGTCGCCAATGTGAAGATGCTCTCCGACCTCGGAGTCCAAATCCAACCACCACCGCTCAAGCCAGTCCCCTGCGAGAACAAACCACCACTCCATGAGTCAAATCCCCAGAGAACAGCAATGCATTGGAAAGAAGCAACAAGACGGCCGTCACTAATGAACCCAGTTCTGATCTTCTGAGTTTCCACCTCGCATTCTAGGACCCAAGATGCAAAAAGAGGGAAAAATGGCAGTGAAGGTCTGATGAGAGACCTGCTTCGTCCCTACGACCCCTGTGGGTGCGACAGGAGAAGCACGGCGGTGGCGAAGAGGTTGAGCGGGCGGAGAGAATAAGGAAACAGAGGCACGAGAGAGAGAGAGAGAGAGATGTACAAAAACCAGGGCGACTGGCAGATAGGACGACTCCATTCAAAGGCGGGCGGACCAACCAACCGAGTGTGGTCTGGACCCAGGATCCTGCCCCCTGCTTTTAGCTTCTGTAGACCCAGTACACTAAAATTGGTAAATAGTGTTGGGTGATAATTAGTGTTGTTCCTTGTTTTTTTGCCCCCAACACTATTTTTCAACTTATGTGTAAATAGTGTTTGTTTTATATTTTGTTCCCATTTAACACTAAATGCACTCTCGTAGAAATGTTGAAATGATCAAATTTTACTATAAAGCTAAAATAGTATTAGAATGGGTAAATAATGCTCTAATACTAACCTTGCAAATTACAATTAGTGTTATGGTTGACAATTAGTGTAGCCAACACTATTTACCAATTTTAGTGTAGTGCTTTGATTTGTATATATTAGTGTGTGTCTTATTTGTGTGTGGCACCAATTTACCAAATTCATACTACAATATTGGTATTTGTGAAATAATGAAAATATTGTAGAAAGAATGTTATGGTACCCAATGGTCAAGGTCAGCAAAAAATATTTCTAATAGTAGAAGCCACAATATTTGGAAAGGTTTTTTTTTGAGGAAGGTTATATTTGTTATATTGGGACTTTGAGTAGTCTCATTTTTATCTTTGACTTAAAGATAAATCGCTTTATCTCTTTATTAGTATTTTTTTATAAATAGATAACAATACCAACTTTTAGAATTTCATTTTAGAATTTCATTTTAGAATTTCATTTTAGAATCACTATTTGAGCATTATTTCTTTTGGTTTCAATTATTATTTTTGTAAATGAATTGATAATATTTAGCATTTTGTCTCAAAATCTGCAAAAAGTCTCAATATAACAAATATGGCCATGAGGGGAAAAATTGCATGGAAAAGTTTTTTTTTAATTTAAGCATTTGCCAAATCACATTATTCAAATTTAAATAATTATTCAGCAAGAAATGCCAACTGGGGATTTTTTATTTTTTATAAAGAGTCAAAGTAACTATATAAAATGTTATAGTGGTGTTGCAAATTCAACATTCATCCACATATTGAATAGAAAATATCACATCAATGTATATCACACATCCATAATTATGTATTCATCCACAATTTGGTGATTTCATCCAAGGATTTTTTTTAATTTAAAGTTTTTTGGCAAAAAACTCCCCATTTTTTATCAGTTTTTAGACAAATTATTTTTTTCTAGTGCAATATGGCACTATAAAGACAAAAAAAAAGCCATGATGCCAATCTAAACGACTAGTTACAATAGTACATTGGACCAATTTTTGCAAAAAAGAAATTTTGTAGTGATATTAATTTTGCAGGAGATACTAATTGTTCTTCTTCAAATCAATATACTTACTCTTCCTATTGAGACAATTCAATTTATTGATTACATACCAAAGGGGAGAAGGTTTTGCATTGACAAAAAGGTATATGTGAAGAAGTTTGAGTTTGAACTTACTTAAAAAGAAAGCCAATGCTACAAAGTAAAAGCCTATTGTCTTGCAACAACTTGTTTATCTAATTTATTAAATTTAATCCAACAAGGAATATTAGGATATTATCTTTATTTGTTTTCTTTATTATCTTTAATTTAAGAATTAAAGAAATATTACCATCTATATTTTGTTAAAAATAAAAATAAAAATAATAGATATATTTTACATTCTCAATATACCATCTTATGCTTTAAAATGCTATTTCTAGCTTTACAAATTGATAGGATTTACAAGAAGTAGAAAGAGGCATTCACATATTAAATGTTTAATATTTTTTCTACAATAAAGTTTAGAACAAATATAAGGCAAATTATTATTTTTTCACTTGTATTTTATTTTTAAATATTTTACATTTAAAACCAATATATTATTCAATTTAAACTCATATCTATTATTTTATACGTTAAAATACTTTCAACAACTTTGATTCCATTGTTGATCACAATATTTTAGAAAGAATTATATCCAAGTAAAAGTAGGAATCTATCATTATTAAAATTCATAATTTAAAGAAATACATCAAAGTGTTGGAAAGCAAATAAGTATTCAAAAAACAAATCAAACAATGGTAGTACTCAATAGGTAATCTTTAGTTGCCTAGAAGCCTAGAGAAGTTTTGTTTAATGACAATAATCTCTAAAATTGATTTTAATTTATTTTGAAATTGTCTTATTGAAGAATTATAATAATTATATAATTTAATATAAAAAATTTATAAAAACTTACTTCAAATTTTCCATTTGGAAAAATTTATCTAAGATCTTTGAAAACCATTTTAGTTAATGGAAGAGTGCTAGCATATGACCACAAAATCTATAAGCCCATGAACTAAAGGGTACTAGCATGTGAGTATAGAATCTATGAGTCCATGAGCTAAAGGGTGTTAGCATGTGAGCTAAGGATCTTGAGCCTATAAGCCTAAGTACCTTCCATGGTTATAAAATATCTATGTTCTAGATACCAATGTTGTAGGTGCTTATATTATAAACACCTTCTATAATTATAGGATACCTATGTTATAAGTACATATTTTATAAGTACCTTCAATGGTTGTAGAATACCTATTTATATTTAGACTCAAGCCTTGTAGATTCACATTTCTAGACTCATGTGCTAGCATCATTGCCTTAGGTATTTTGTTTTTTGCTTAGAGTTTGCAAGGATAAGACTAATATTTTAAGAAGAATCCAACCAAATTGCATGCAGCTATAAATTGTTGTTATTCTAATATTGAAGTACGAAGTGGAACAAGAATTCAAATGCAATCTAAAAGATGAATTAACATGTATTCAATGTGGGTCAAAGAGTTGTTCTAAAGTTTAGTTATAAACTAATACATTCCATTGACTTTTTAAATTAAAGATTATCTTTATTATGAAATATTGACGTATGAATAAAATCCTTATTGGAAAGGGATCAATTGTCTAAGCCCCAAGGCCCCAAATGATGAATTTGAATTCAATAAGGAAGTAGATCCTATAAAGAATCGACATATTCTTTCTCCCAATAAATTCTTAGGCCTCCAAATGATGACAAGATCATTTGACATCCAACCATAGTTAGATGGACTATGATAATAAGCACTAAGCCAACACTGAGTTTGAACTCATGACCACCTCATTGCTATATGCTATAGCCACTAGATTAAAGCCACAAGTGTATCTTTAAAATCCCTCTAGTGAAGTGTTGGTATATCAAATGAATGTTCTTTTAAAGTGAATTAATCACTATTACAAACCCATGTTTTAGGTAATGGATTTTAGATGACATCCTATGTAACAACCCATGTTTTTATCTTAAGTAGGACATCAAGATGCCAATAGTGACGTCAATAGTGACATTCAACATAACATCTTGATGTCCAATATAATATAAAACATGGGTTGTTACATTAAATGTAACCTAAAATTTGTCATCTAAAACACAAGTTTGTTATAGTGAATTTAGCATAATTTTTGCCAAAGTGATTTATAGCTACAAAAAATTGAAATTTTAGCACATTAGTAGTGTTGATGAGCAACTTAATCTTAGACCAATTAAATTGCTCATCAACACTACAAAATGTGCTAGATTCAAATGCATAATACATGATGAAGGTTAACAATACCTAACCATGTGAATGATTTCAAATGCAAGAATAGATGATGGAGGATTGCAACTATTCATCCAATTGTTTTTTAAAGTTGTTTGAAAACTTTATAACTTGGAGACACATAGAAAATACATGGGTGATTTCACAAGAAAAATAAAATAAAATATTTTCTACTTTCAGAAGCTTTGTCATTTAGTGGTTGTAAATATAATATTTACTACTATAATTGATCACAACATGAAAAAGATGTGAAGCAAAATTGGTAGATGGAGTAAAATAATGGGTCCTTAAAGTGACAAAGCCCTTTGAATTGTCACTATAAAGGATTTATTGTGGTAAATGCAAAATTGAAGAATTGATATGGAGAAGTTCAAAACTTCAAAACTTGCCTCTATATGGTGTCTAGACAAAATGGGAAGTTAAAATGAAGGTGCAAAATTTAGCCCTAAGATGGATGAAAAGAGAATGGACAATGTAGCACATAAGAGAAACCATACATAATTTGTTTTCAATTAGTAAAAATATAGTAAAACATTTGTTTTCAATGTTCTATTTTCAATTAGTTAACCAAACACCTTTTGAACCCATCTTGTGTACCATTCGAATACAAGAGGATCACTTGAGGGATACATCATGGACCATTCATGGAACTATGCTATGTGATGACCATACTGCCTATGAATTAACATGCACTAGTAGAAAATGCTGCATTTTGGTGACTACTTTGGTTATAGGGAGCCGTGTCCTTTTAGAGTTAACCTTGTAACAATTTTGCGGCCTAAATGTATCCAATGGATGATAGAGAACCCTTCTATGTAAGATAAAAGTACAAATGTTCATCCTTGGAATTTTGTATGGAAGGCTGGAAGTCTTCCATATTCAAATGACCTTCTATAGGTGCACTTGGTATTTTTTAACCTTGTAATGACATTGTGGACACTAATTGTCTATTGGATGACTTCACTAAGATTGTAGGATGGAAAATAGATGTTTTTTCATCCAATTTTAAAAAGTTGGTTGAATAAGATTTCAATGAATACTATTGCAAATTTCCTCATTAAGGTATTACTGACTTTTCTAAAGATAAAGATGCTTAATCCACAAATCATCCTTATAGTATATTTTGGCCAATTTTTTCTATTTACTCGTGATGTGAATTTTAACCATAAAAATGATATTTTTTGAATTTGAGTTCAACTAATAAAATGAAGCTAATTCAATGACATTTATATTCCAATGAAAAATTTTGAAAATTCAAAACTTTCAATATTTTATAACAACATGAACTTTTGTCCTATCACCATGGTGAGTTGATTTTATAATTTTAGAGAGGCATGATAACTTTGGTTTATACCATGATGTTATACTATAATCTATGTCTATAGTGAAAATTTCATATTTTTTGAGAATATTTTGTATTCAATATGAATTTTCTCCAATTTAAAAAAAAATCACAATAATTCAAATTTTCTCCAAAAACTTTAAAAATTGTACAATGTATAGTAGACATATGGATACATCTTTAATAATTAAAAAAATTAATTTCATTCATATCTCTTTGAAAAGTGACAACAAACAAAGTAAAGTATAGTGAAGTTTGAAATTAGTGGCTTTGGGCCTATCCTTGTAGGATTAAGTAAATAATACACACAATATTTAAAAAGATAATGTGCCTTATGCTATTGCTACAATAAAAAAATAGAAGTAATTATATAGTAAAAATATAGTAACTTTTACACCGTAGGTTCAAACACCATGAAACAATGTCTATGCTCCCCTCCTTGTAGATAGCTTTCCAATGGTTCCAACAATGCAACCAGGGGACATACAATGGCCAAAAGAATTCACCATAATAAATAAACAAAACAAAACAAATAAGGTAGAACCATCCACATCTAACCAAATAAGCAATTGCGGACATGATCTAGAGTAGTGCAAGGCAAAGCAAACATTTCTAGAGGTACAAAGATAGAAATGATGGAAATTGCAAAAAAATTGGTAATTTTATGGCTTGAACTAAAATTACTATGAATTTTGAAAAGGCAAAAGTTGGTTTGAACCCCTGTCCAATATCCAATTTTGATCATTGAAGAGCTACTTTCCCTCTACTTACTTCCTACTTTCTTGTGCTTAAATGAGGTTGTTTTGTTTTGTTTTGTTTATTTTATTTGTTCTCCAAGACCTATACATCCTTCAGTTGCATTCTTGGTACACTTGAAAACTCTCTGCAAGGAAGGTTGCATGAGCTTTGTTTGAACCTACAATGTAATAGTTATTGAATTTCAAATTTTTATACAAATTACATTTTTTAATAAATTACTTTTACTTTTATTTTGCTTGTGGAAACAACATAGTGCATAACTAAGCTAGTATGCTCTTAAAGCGACCATTTAAACCTACCTAACTCATCGTTGATAGGAATTGATATTTCAATCAACATGTTGCCCATTCGTAGATAAGGGTCACATTTACAACTTCGTTAGTAGAACTTCGGTGGCACTCAGGATTGTATCCCAGCCGTCCAATGAAATATCTCAATGGCGTTAAAATTTAGGAAAATGCTTCGTTGCAATTGGGCCAGCAAGACACTTGGGCCCTTGGGCCCTGGCAGGTGGCGTCCGTAGCCCGAGTAACGTGCACTGCATCACAGGCCCACCCCCGGTATGATGCACTGCATCTTACTGTACTGTACAGTACTTCCTTCCTAGATAGAGTGTTGAAAATGCCGCTGGAAGGGAGGGCCTGGCAAAACTGAACCAGTTTTGGATAGAAATCAAATTTTCATGTACCTTAGTCTACACTAAATAGTGAAATTAGGTTGCCCCACACTAATTTCTTGACACTCTACACTATATAAAATATGTACAGTTACTGTAGAAGGATGCAGTGATGTAGGAACCATGTGTGTTGCATGGGTTAGTGCACGGGTTCATGGCTCGGGTTTAGAGAATTGTGTGTGCCCTCCATGTGGACAAGTGGTGAGTCATGAGGTAAACTTTCCTGAGTAAGGCAACCTAATTGTTAAGGCAACCTAATTTCACTTTTTTGTGTACATTGAGTGACTCACGAGCGAGTCATTGTTTCGGATATTTGCATGCAAAAGTCATAGCACAAGAATGAGTGAAGAAATTGTAAAAGTGTGAACACACAAAAGTTGATGTATGTCGGTGAGGTATTTTATTAGCCTATACAAATTAGGAGAACAAAAATGTAATCATGGTTCAAAAGTTAGTGAATCTCAAAGTTTGCAACCCTCTAAACTCAATTTGAACTTTGTGTCCCCAAAAGCTAGAATAAGTTTTAACATTATTTTTCTATTATCACAAAATTGAATACCAACCTTGGCATGTATGTGTACACTTCTGCTAAAATCGATTAAAATTTCAACTTTTGCACATTTGAAAATTCTTTAGAAGGTTGAAGAATGTAGCACTGTTAAACACATGATGATTTGACAAAGTACATTTAAGGTTTTAAAAAGGTACAAGCAATATTTCTACATAGAAAACAACTTGCTCGTGACTTAACTATTTGTATTATCTCAACGAATAGAAGGTGACACATCACCATATATCCAACTAAGTAAAGTTCGTTAATGAATTTTCAAGTCAACTTCAAGATGAAAAAATTATAGCCACCTATTTTTAATTTGGTATCCACTATGAATTGTTTATACTATTATAGATCCTACATAATGCTCTTGATGTGTGACCTATTTCTATTTAATCCTACAAGGATCCAAAGGTCAGTATTCTATAAACAATTTTCAAAGTTTTTGTAAAAACGAGGATTGTCTATTCATGTGATTAATGAATAATTGCTTGGTTGATGGCTATTAATGGTGATTTGTGTGTATAGTTAAATGGCTTTTAAAATAATTGTTGCCAATCTAGTAGATGAACCTATCTATTACCATCTAAATTAGCAATCTCAATACTTGTACATAAAACTCTATGACAAATACTTATTCTTCATTGATGTACCTTTTAACAACAAGGCCAAACTAAAGTTGTATTATATATTTTTAATATAATTGTAACAGCATACTACAAGCTCAAAGTTGTATCATGTCCTAAATATAGTTGTATCCAGCTATCAAGATTTGCATTTCATTTTGAGTTTTGAATCAAAATTTTGAAATCAAAATTTTCTCATGCTAAAAATAACAATATTCCATCAAAATTTCCATTTTTACCATATAAAAACAATCAAAATCTTTTTTCCTAAAATTTTTTCATTTTTTTAGAATTATTTTTTGTTAACCTTAATACTTGGGTACAATATACAAAACCACTAATACATAAGGGCCATGAGCATCCAATAAAAATATAACTAAAAAAATATCAATTTTATCAGATATTAATAAATTGCAACCATTTTCACATAAATTGCAACCCCTAATGACCCAAACAACCATTTTCTAATTGATGCCCTTAGCTTTTGAGGTACCCATTTTCAAATTTTGAATTTAAAAAAATATATCTGGCGTTATGAATCTGGCAGTAGTTTCATCAAATTTCAAGTTAAACTTTGCCTTAAGGAATATTTTAAAGTTAAGTGGTACAGTATAGTTCATGGCCCATTTGGGAGGGGGGGTCAATTTGGGCATGGATTGAAAAGTCAACCAATCAATGTGATTGTTGTCCACCTCAAAAATGGTAGATTCTAAAAGTTAAAGTAAAAGACAAGTGTAACCACTCTTGTTTTTTCTTACAAATACTACTCACATTTTAATGACCACTATGCATTGCAAGCTTAGAATGTAATTGTGAAGTTCTCAATGAGCATTTTCAACTCTTTTGTTTATCATTGAGCACAATAAATTATAATTTTAAAATATTCTCACTAAGATATGTTCCTTTAAAGTGCATAGCCTTGTTTTTCCATTGATCCAAATAATACTTCAAACTTAAATATCTACTATATTATGTAGTCAAATAATCTAAATTTTTTTGGGGTCCTCACTCTAAATGCGAACTTCAATTTCATGAAAAATAAGAAAACAAATTGCTCAAATTTTTGGTTGTTTTGGCCCATTTTGAAAGTATTAGTTCCTTGGTTCATTAGGAGTTAAGCGGGAATTGCATGGCAAGGTAGCCGAGTGCACTAGTTTTTATTTTTTAATGTACTACTTTCCATTATTTATTAGAATTTTCACCACCCATTAAATTTTGACTTGCAATTTTGCAAAAAAGATATTTATATAGGAAGAATTTCATATCAATTATTTGAGAAAAAAAATAGATATTTTTGGGAAAAAAATTTAACAATAACTGAATGCTTCAATTAAAGGACAATTTCATTGAAGGACATTCCTTGTATTTTTTTGAAATCATATGAGTTCAATGGGCTATATAAGAAGGGGTATTATTTTGGTGTACTTTATTAAATCTTACTTTATGACTAACTAATTTTTTAAGTTGGCAAAATTTTGTTGAGGCTATTAGAATGCATAAATTGCAAATAATAATCATTCTCTACCTTTGTTATATGAGTTAGAATCATCTTATAAATGTGAATGTTAATCTTTTAAGAGTTTTGGAATGCATGTTGACAATGGAAGTTAGAACAAAGTCATTGGAGGCTACTTGCAACACAATAGAGCCAACATCTTCACAATAATGTAAGAAATATAGGCCCTACATGTGTGTTTGAATATACGCATTGTGATATGTTTTATGTTAGTGATTGATTAATGTCATTGATGAGAGTCACATTTCTTCTCACATTTTTTTCTCTCCAATATAATTGTCTCTCATACATCTCTAAAATCACATGCATTATTTTTAACTATATGAATTTTTTTTATTCAAATGCTAAATGATGTTGATGCATAAATGCAACGCTTCATGTCTATTTAAAATGTATGAGAAATGTGGTTGTGGTTTACGACTAAAGTTACTTTAGACTTCAATCACCCCAATTACATACCATGCATACAAATAGAAATGTGATTCTTAATCATTAGGAATATCACTTACTTGAATCATATTTCATAATATATATTGGCTAAAATATGATTGGTTGTAGTTACATAATGCTTGTAGTTATGTCAAAAATGTGACTTTATGCTTTTAAAAATATGATTGCATTTAGTTAGAAAATTACCAATGACATCCATGTAAATTAAAAATATAATTCATAAGAACTATATTCCATGTCAACAAAGAATATGACTATACAAAGTTATATGCTACATTAGCTTATAATAACATTCCACATGTATTACCATGTCATCCCGAAATGTGATTTTGTCGTGACCCAAATAACGCTTTACAGCTTCCAACAGCTCACTAGGTTCACCACAACTTGCTTACAACATCACTTGATCACAAACTGCCTAACACTGCACATGCCAAGCACATACAGTGTCAGTCCACATTTCCAACTCATTCTGCCAAGTCCCAGTCACCGGGACTACTAGCACACACTCCCATCATGACATCGGGCATGTCACTTAGTAACATGGGACGGAACTTCTACCTTAATGTGCAAGGACCCATGGTGGCACTACTCACCATAGTCCTAACGCCCTTGAGTGTCATCCCACTCCATGCTACCCTTTTTTTGCATTTACTACTCATCCATTGAAAGTAACTGGCACCCACAACTTGGGACACATCCAAGGAGGCCTAGTAAGGAGCAGGACTCCACCCAACCGATGCCACAGAACACACACAAGTGTCCTATGGTGCCTTGAAGTGGTGGTGAAGTCACCACCACCAACCATAAGTCACCGAGACTCACCAAGGCTTCAAGAGGGAGACCAACCCCTCCTATAGTACTCTCTGTGGTATTCGGCAGACCTCCCCATCCTAGATCGAAGGAAGTCCTTGGATAACCTTGGGTTGTGGAAGACCACCTACTTTCAACCCAAATCGCCAAATTATGTCACCGTTTGGACTCCCGAACTTTCAACCGGTGTAACTTTGCGCTTAGAGCACCAAATGCAACATGCGAGCCCATTTTAGATATCTACGTGACGAGTAGATGCTTATGGACTGCTCATTCGTCCCATTTGGACAAGTTTATCGCAAAGATATGACCCTCTAAAGATTCGGGTTCATTAAGGGAGGCGTCACGCCTTCACCATGGCTCTTCTTTTGGCTATAACTTTTGACTTATGTCTTAAAACCTTGTAATGCTTGTCATTCTAGGTTCTTTATGTTCATAGCTTTTCAATGGTATGTCACATGCCATACTTTCTTGTGAGATTCATTGAAAACTCCACATACCTAGCCCTCAAGTGTCCCGGCGCCACCGGGACCTAGTCAACTTTGAACAGCCATAACTTTTAGCTCACAACTTTGAATTGCGCGTTCTTTGCGCCATTAGAAGCGTATTGTTAAGAGCTTTCAAATCATGTATGACACTCTCCCATCTACTTCAAAACCAGGGCGTTATTGCGCCCTGTTTGATCAAAAGTCTCTCAAATCTCCCTACTTAGTCTATTGCAAGGCTTGGGAAGTCACCCCCAAGGTCCCCCTTGCGCACTAAGGTTCATTAGGCACCCCAAGAAGATAGGGGTGTGACAAATTCACTAGTCATATTCTACGTCAACTAAAAAATATTACTATGTGGAGTCACATGCCACATAGGTTTTTTGTCCTTTACGTTGACATGTCAAGAAAAGTCAAGTCTCTAAGGCCACTCAATGTACGGACCACATTGGCAAAATATGGCTCATTGTAGACCCTATATACCATATTTATAAATATGAATCATGTTCAAAACGACTAGTCAATAATGACTAGACCTAGTTGTATTGCATGTCATCTATAGTGATTTCTGAATAAGTCGTATTTTCAGATTTTGTGATCACTACAACAATATATTACATTTATAATATGTCTATTTTGTTGTAGTAAAAAGATGAAGATTACAGGAAATGAACACATTGTAGAGATCAAACTTGAAGTATTTCAAATGGTGGTGTGTGAAGGTCATGTGTTGTCAGGTTATGAGAGATTTTCATTGCATTGGCAAAAAGAAACATAGAGTTGGTTAATGGGAAGTGTATAGATTGGTGTATCACTTCATTTGGTTGTCTTTTGCTTTGCAACTTTTCATACTAATATTTGGACTTCTTGCTCAATTCACAATTGATTTAAAAAGACAAACAAAAGAAAATGAAATCAAACTCCAATAGGGGCCTTGTATAATACTACTTACTCTCTCATTCACCTTTCTTATCTTATATGCAATCCTCAATGCAAATATGAACATCTCTATAAAAAAAATTGCAATACTAGTGCACCACAATTGACACAACCACTATTGACTCCATGGCATAGATCTAATGCACTACCATTGTGAGGATGGACAAAGTATAGACCTAAAACATTTCTTTCTCCTTTGCCCATGCAATTAAAATCTTGACAAGGAAATCCACCTACAAGTAGATCCACATCTTCTTCAATATCCTTTCTCTTGAGTTTCTTCACATCCCCAAGATGCTACTCCTCTAGAAACATTTTTTATAACTTCCACAACTAATGCAATTTGCCATACATTGTTGACACAACAATGCAACAATTAATTTACAATTAAGGTAGGAGGTTCATAAATTGTCCATTTAAACCCTAAATACTCAAATGACCATTTCTAGGTCACTGCCCAACTTTGGGTAGCATTTTAGGCAAAAAAAAACTCAATATTTAAAAAAAAAGTTTGGATTGACTTTTAGTATTTTTATTCAAAACTAAGATTGCTACGATGAAACAAAAATTATAAGTGAAATAACACAAAGTATTTAGAATTTAAAAAAAATTAAAATTTGGAAGAGTGTTGGTGTTCTTACTACTAAATCTTATTCATCTTTTTACAAATCAATAGAAACTACAATTCCGACCAATAAAAAATTCAAATGCTAAAGATAGAAAATATATTTTTAGTAAATTTTTGAACTATATCTTCAAAATTCATTTGAAGAAAATTTATAAATATTTTTAAAATTTTGACCTATGGATACTTTTTACTTTTCATACTTCACATTATCTTCTTTGATGCAAACTTAAACAAAGTTATAGAACTTATATTTTAATAACACATTTGTGTTTTTTCCAAACCTCTTGGGCTTTTAGGGGTTAAAAGTGGGGTTAAGAGCTAAGACTGAATTTTAGAGAGGTGAAGCTTCTTGAAATAGTTTTCAATGAATTTTCCTTGAAACTTTAAGACAAGTGAAATTGTCATCAAATCCAAGTCATTTTGTATTTTCTCGAACTTTGTAAAATTAGTTATGAGTTTTTGAAGTTGAAATGGTATAGGGCTTTAAAATTTCCACCTCCTCAAATGTACACTGTTTGTATATTGTTGAAGGTTACAAAAAGCAACATATACAACTAGTGTACATTTGAAGACGTGAGGGATTTTAGAGCATACATGCTTTTAGAACCTCCTACCTTAATCCCTAAAGCCCTAAATTGCGATATTTGGCAACACAGTGATTTTGGGTAGCTCACTACAAAGGGAATTTTTATTTATTTTTCATGGTTAAAAAGTTATTGTATGATATGTAGTATTCATTGCTTGGTGGGCAATGTGGGCAACTAAAAATTTCTTTAAATCACTTTTATAAGAAATAAAAATTCAAAATTGATTTTAGATTTTTATGTACATTGAAAGCTTTGAATAATTCCATTTTGATTAATGAAATGAAAGTTACAAGGAGTTTTAGTTTGCCAGTAGTTCATGGATAGTTATAGAATCTCTACTCTAAGACAAACTTTGAAGTTCTTTATTTAACTTAGTTTTTCAATATTTTTAGAAAAAAAATAAAAACATTAGATGTACTTTGTTTATTACAACATTAAAACCATTGGGATTGGCATTTTTCAATTTCAAAAATGAACTATTAACAATTAGTATTTTGGATCATTTTCTACTTCTTTCTACTTACTATTTTTTTCTTGTATGTTGTACAATTCCAAATGATCTAAAATTTTAGCCAACTTGCCTTGAAGAATGAATCCAAAGAATTAAAACCATTTGGACATTTTTCTATAATGATGTGACCTTGAGAATTGTAGTGCTTGGTTCCCCGGAAAGCCCAAAAAAGTATTTTTATCACTTCAAATGCTAATATCTTGCAATCTACATGGTGGAAATTTTTGAAAATTTCTCCATGTTTTCTCAAACTAGCGTAATACAAGATCATATAGTGACATGTGTCTAAAAATGTTCTTTTTTCTTCTAAAATTTGGTACTTGCACCATAAATGGCAGTTTTGGAGTGTTTTTGATGAAAACATAGTCAAAAAACTTTAGTAAGGGGTTAAAAAACTCAAGAGCACTCATTGGAGGTCAACTACTATGTAAGACCTTCCCCTCCTCACAAAATTCCAAAGATTAACATTTGCACTTTTGTCTTACATACATACAAGGATTCTCTCCTACATCATTCAAGGGTTAAAATTGCATGACTTATGTGGGGCAATAGAATTTGCACATATCTTGATTTTGTACAATGTTGGTAACTTACACCTACACATCCGATGTTTGTTTGTTTGTTTTCCAATGCTGGGGACCCCTGTTGCCATTTTCCCAAATCCAGAGGGATCAAAATTCATAGCTAAAGAATAAGCGTTTTAACCCTGCAAGTTAAAAAAAAGGTGATGTATGACCAAACTACACTCACACCAATGAAAAACATTTAAATCTTAAAACAGGATTAAAATAGTTCCATGCAATCTCAACCTCTGTTTCATCTCTCTCAATGTGAAGATGACTATCTCTTGATGTGAATGTACCCAAATGCCATGACTTTGCTATCCTGAACACATTCACAAGGGTTGGTGGGGATGCAGAGAACTGAGTTGGCAACTTAGCAATGGCTGATAAAAATTTCTGGATTATCAGCATTTAATTGAGGCAACTGTCACATGTGTCCCTTCAACTGCACCATCTGCAATGTCAACTCCTCATTCTTCCCAAATGAGAGGTAAGTAAGCTTTTGAGAAGAATTAGGGTTCAATACAAACGTACCAGGATGCATCAGAAGTCTGTAAGCCCAGGGTTCATCACTAGCACCCGCAGCAGGTCGGTATCGCTTCCCGCTTCATGTTCTTTTTTAAATTTTATGTGGCACATATGATTGACCACAGTGAGATGTAACTGGATTGACCCACCTTGCCTTGCTTTTTCCTCCTGCTGAGACAAATCACCAGTGAAGTTGTTGTTACTGATGAATTTTTGGTGGGGGTACCATCTTTCAGTAGCATCTCTGGATTCTATGTCCACGTTTTGTCAATCAAGCCAGGCATTTCTTATTTAGAGTCACTCGTTTGTTGAGTCACGTGACCAGATGTAGAATGTGAAAAAATGGTGGTCCATGATTGGGATTGTTGCATAGTTAACGTGGGTTTGTGATGGTCCCTCTGCTTTTGATGATATTTTCGAAAATTTTGAGAGATTTGAATTGGGTGTGGGTGTGTGAAGGAGGTCGTTGCCAACCGCCAGTGACACCATGAAGCTTGAGAAAGAAACTCACGAGAAGATGCGGAAGCTGGCAGAAATTCGGTCCACAGTCGCTGCTGAACGCCAAGTGACAGAAGATCTTCGGTAGCAAGCCAATCCTAAATGCAGCCTTTAGGATGAATCCAATTATACTCGAGGGGGCATGGCACTAATGTCATCGAAATAGCATGTGTGAGGAAATGGAACACATAGATTTACAGGTTTTGAGACACTTGTTGATGCGCAACAGTTTAGAGGAGCTCCCTAAACATCCTTGAATATGGAATCTACATTTCGAGCCACATTTCTTTTTTGTCTTTGAGTTCAATTCAGACAACAAATAAGCTTCAGGCAGTGGCCATTCACTGACTGCCATGCAAGTTCTATACTTCTGAGTTTTTGTTTTTGTTGTCATCTACAACAGTGGTTTCTCACAGCTACTTAAGAATGTTTATGTGAATTTTCGAAATGGCTAAGAAGTTGGAAATTCATCTGGCGACAAGAGTAGTGTAGAGGACCTGCCATACTGACCAAAGGCGACGAGGTCCTATTTAAAGTATAGAAGACCCTTATGCATTTGAAAGAATAAAGGGGCAATGAGATCAATCCCTAGGGAACCGTCTTTTCTGTAATTTTTTCTGTAGCCACTACTCCGGAAGGCCTGCACGACTGCTCAGGCTTTAAATACGCCATACCGCTGCATTGGGTTTGTGATTCATGAGGGTCTTCATAGAAAATCCTGCAGTCAAGATCAGGGTCTTTATCTGCTAGGGGTATTTAAAGCGTCAATCCAGGAGGACGAAGCCCTAAGATTCCTCCTCCATATCTTCTGCATTACACCCTAGCCTAATCTCGTCATGTGCAGGAGAGAAGTGTCGACCAAAGGATGGTGCAGCTTGAACCCGGTAAGGCCATTGCCTGTAGTCATTCAGTAGTATAACTTTCTTTTCTTCCATCTTTGTCGCTGCTGTTGTTGCTGGAAGATATCTTCTCAGAACCCTTGAATGTCTCTTGAACCCTAGAACATTCATGAATAGCTTTGGCACTACAGATGCCGCCCAGCCATGACAAAGCAATGAAGCCTACCAGGTCACCGCTCTTGCAGCAGCCACCTCCAAGCAACTTCAAGATTAAGCGCAGCAGCTCATCGACATTCAAGTCACCTGGTAATCAATTAGGGTTTCATCTCCCGGAAGAATAATAGCAATGCTGTGTTACTTCCTCTCTTCGGAAATAAGTGTCTCACGCTTCTTTCAGTAGGTTATATTGGAACTTGATTTGTCCAAACTTGCAGTGTTCGTCATTGTTTCTGGTGATATCAAATTTGGACCCTTTCGAATTATGTTCTTCGCAAGATGATCATATTGATTACAAACGACATTCGGGACACTTATATTCAGCCAGAGGGAGTAATTATTTTAACATATTCATGAATATCCGAGATGGCAATTACATGTGGATTGTGCAGTAGATGCTTACCTGAATGAAAATAAATTTGCAAAACTGGGACCACCCCAGGGCCATCTCCAAACCTACAAAAATGGTTGCAGCCCAGACATCGACACTGAGGAAGCGCACTGCACATCAGCAGTGGAGGCGCTCAAGGAATGGCACAACTCCAGGGGGATCAACCATACTGGCAAGTTCAAATTTTCCAGTCTCTTTTCCATAACACTCTTGAAACCAGAGTCTGGATCTCTTCACAGTGGAATAGTAGATTGGCTCATTCCTTCTACTGTATTATTGTCTATTGAAGTCAAGGTTTTCCTGCTCCCTTCTCCTACAACACACGTTAATGACTCAGCAATGAGAATCTTTTTCTTGAAATAAAAGAGACCTGGCATGTTAAGTTCAAGAATGTTGTGTTTCTAATTAAATGTGAAAATGTTTCTCAAAAAATCTGATTGTTAGGTTTTATATTTGACAACGTACAGATGTACAGCAGAACAGATCTACACCCCAGCAGCAGTTCCAACCTGAGCTTGTGCCGATTTCATGCTGGGAACCGAGCAATGAGAATCATGGTTCGTTTTCCAACCGCATGAGTAATGTCTCAAAGTTTTTGGGCATAGTCTTAATTTGACATGATCATGCTAGCATACTGGAAGACAGTGGCCACACAAAGGCCAAAAAAATGACTGGCAGACCAGTTTTGTGAAAGTAGATGACTGTTGAGGCTAGATCATATCTGTTTGCTCCGAAACATAGCTTAAACTCTTAATTAATCGTGAGTTCTTCAAAAGTTCTGGCAATCCGTTTATCAAATGCCAATCTTTGGAATGCTAGTCATCCCAAGAATTCCTATCAGGAACTTCAAGCCTAAGTCAAAATAACTAGAACCTTGGAAACGATGTTACCAAGATTGGATTTTACCTTGGATTGTCTTGCAGTCCGTTTGCAAAGCTCTTGTGTTTAATAGCACAAGTGTCCGAGTATGTTCTCTGCTCAGTGGTGGTATTAGTTATTATTCTCAGAAACCTGCCGGCCCATGGAAGTAGATGCGATACCGGAGGAGCAGCCCGAACGGACGTGGAGTTCAATGAACACACAGACAGAGAAACCAAGAGGGTGCACTGAGGTTGAACCAGATCACCCGACTACTATTGAAGGCACCTACTTCCAGTATGTAAGCATCTTGCCCTGGCTCTTTTTTCCTTGTTGAGTATTTAATGCACTGCAAAGCATTTTGCTTATCAACTTTCAGTCCCCAGTAAGGTAGAGGCACTGTTTGTTTCACTTTGAGCCAACTTGTCAATAAACAAACTTTCACAATGCAATCCTAACAGGTGACTTAGGAGGATCATTTTTACGTCATCTTAATCAGTTTTGCATATGTAGGAGTGATTTTTGGGAGATCGATATGTAGAGTTGTGGAGAGATCTTGGGTACAAGATTTCTGCTAAAATCAAATTTTTATCTATGATTTCCCATATAATTTCAAAAGTAGGAGGTTGTAGAACATTATAAGTGACATTAGCAACTCCATTTCCAGTTGAAGATTTGTCAAAGTCGTGCTCACACCACTTGCTACGAAGTCCAACCAAGCTGATGAATAGATGAGTTGTTATTTGTAACTGGAATCAGGTCACCAACATTTATAGTATCCTTTACCTCAGTGCTATCATGCTTATTCAAACAGAGGGTGTGCTAGACCACTAATAATATTTCCTGTATTCATTGAATGCATCAATTTTGAAGTACCTATCCGACTTTTTGGTCGGATGCTGCTGTTAAGTTACTTATGATAGTGCAATGCTGATGAGGGGTTCGTTTGTCTTGCAGCTCTGTAGCCAAGATTATAGGAAGGTCCGAGCGTAGGATCAACAGTGATGTAGAGCTGCTGAGCTTAGCATTCAAATCTCTCTATTATTCTAATAGTGGAGCTATATCTTTTAGATGGAAACTTGTTTTCTTGCTTATTCACATAGCTCATGTTGAAGGACTTCTACAAACTCAATCAATTAAAAAAAGGTCCCTAGTAGAAAAATCATATCCTAAAGTACTTAACTAGGCTTACGGCCTCCTTACATGCTCACCCAATGGAGGACAAGTTTACAGTCAATTCAAGCAAGAAGACAAAAGCGGCTCCATTGATTGTCTTGCCTGGGTGGGCAAGCGGGAAAGGAGCTGAAGTTTCACCCATATTGTGGAAGCTACCTTCTAACATGTTTTACAAGTGCTTCATACCCAATCAAGGTAAGAAACTCTCACTTGAATTGCAGTTGCCATCTCGAGGGGCTGGGCAAGCTCGGCGACGCAGGGTTCGGTGTCACTGTTAGGATTCCTTAACTTGAATTCAGGCAGCGATTAACATTGGCGAGACGAAAGCAAGTTTCTGACATCGTTCACCTAAGAACTGAACAACTCCGCTTGTTTTCATAAAAGTAGAACTCACAGAAATCTCACAGAAACTCCATACCTAACAAAAGATGTGTTTTCCATTGGTTCAGTATGTTACAGTTGAAAGGGAATTGTTACAAACCCTAATAAGAGGTTCTGAAGCTGTTGAGTCAAGATATTTGTGCAGTTTGGGGAACAATACTAATAGAAGAGCAAAAGGTGATCACACTATCGAACCTGAACCCTAAAGCTGACAAACTTGGCAAACCACGCCAATAAGTTTTGCACTCTTCCAAAGAAACCTCTCCCACGACGAGCTCCCCATCTTCCATGGAGACATACACCAAATTCTCATCCATCAGAAACTTCAAGGTCGGCACTGTTGATGATGGTCCTCCGAGCATGGCAAGCAAATGGCTTGGCATCAACCCAATCTGAATCAATGTGAGGGTCTTCAAATCGACTTTCCAGAGCTTCACTGCATGTTCCTCATTAATAGAATCTGCACATAACCCAGCCACCACGAGTGTTGTCCCGATAGCCATGATGTGGTGGTATATCAAATCCTCGGGACGCTCCAACTGGATGGAAGCCCACTGCTTGGTGTAAAAATCCAGAATGTGAATTTGCAATGTGTGAAGTAATGACACGTAGAATTTGTTGTCGCACACTACTCCTGACATCCATGTCTGGGAGTTGCATTCCGAGAATTCCTCTGGCAGGTCACCATAGGACTCCCAAGTACCTGCAGTCGTCATTGAAAGTGCCATGAGCACAAAACTCGAGCAAGTATAAGAGGCTTCAAGGAAGGGGTGTTTACACTTCGAGGTAGGGATGATGTTAGCGAAGTAAATCCATTGTAAATGTATACCTAGATTCATTCGTAACACCTATAATGCCAAGTCTGAATTTCAAGGAATCACGTCACACTCTCAAACAAAGCATAAAATCTATGCTCCATGTGAGCCTTTCAATTAATTAAAAAAGTAAAAATCTAAAAGCTCCAAATTCAATGAAACAACATGGCATTACGTCCAATAACGTTCTCGGGTCTCCCATTTCTCAAAGATTATCTAATCCATTATCAAAATACTGAATACTGGGTGTTGAAAAAATCATAGATTCCCAATGTACAGAACTAGTAAGATTTAACAGTCTCCCACACAACATTGCAACAGAAGAATAAATCCATTATCAATTAATGGCATTGGCAGAGAACTGCAAACCACTTACCAATTTCAGAATCAAAGACCTCCACAGCCCTGTGCTCATCCTCAAACTCCGGCACCCCGCCTGCCACCACCACCTTATGCCCCATGCCAGCGCCCAGGGCCACACTCACCAGCGGGGACGACCGGGGAAACGTCATAACGGGAGTTTCGTACCACGTCTCTCCAAAAGACTCGGCCGAGGACGCCGTGCTCGTCAGCTTGTACCAAAGCCTGTCCTCACCAGGCCCAGAAACGGCGAACACCACTCCACTGGCACCTGCAATCAAGAATATTTCAATCTATAGTTAACGTTTATACAGAGGAGACGTTTAGTACAGATTTCAATCTATAGTTCTCGTTTAACAACTCTTGCATTTTCTATAGTTCTATAGTTTTAAGTTCAATCTATAGTTCTAACGTTTATGCAGAGGAGAACGTTTACAGCTCTTGAAATTTCAGTGCATTCATAAAAACAATATTCAAATACAAGGTGTATGGTCACCATTTCCAATACCTGCTAAAGAGCCGGAGTTATGAGCCGGAAACTGCAGAGCCGGAAGCGTCACCCACGCATCGTTCTCAACATCATAAGCAAACCCTCTCGATTTGCTGGGAACCAGATGGTTGATTCCATAGCCAACCAGACACGGTTGCTGCTCCCCAAGCTCCTTGTGCAAATTATCGAACTCCGGGGTGCTAATCACCGACGCCCATCGCTTGTTCACTTTCTTCGCGGCCTTGAGGGGAAACAGAGGCAGTCTGGCGAGAATGTGCTCCAGAATGTCGTCGCTTAGGTTCCGAAACGGATCCTCAACACTAACCACTTTGGTCTCTTGGTTGGCGATGGCTAGGGTTCCGCGCTTCAAGGTTACCCGTCCCAGGCGCTCGGATAAAGGCCGAAGCGCTATGGCTGACCGTCCTTCAATCCTCCTCGTGGTGGAAGCAGCGCAATCGTTTGTTGGTAACGACGATGGCCGTACGTCGTCCATCATCTCCGATTGCATCTGCTTCGGAAGAGGACTGTTGAGATCATCCGAGAAAGAATCCATGGTTGCAAACCCGGTCGGTCAATCTCCAAAAGCTCCGTTCTAGGTGCAAAAAAATAGATCTACAAAACTGGAGAGGGAAGAAGAAGATGGCGCTGGAATTCGAACATACCCAGAGACAGGGTTTCAAAACAAATCACGAAGCTTACAGTAAGAAACCGATTGAACTCGACATCGATTGAAATTGAAACCTCTACGAAATGTAAAAAGGTTCTATTTCTTCAGAGGAGAAGCGGATACAATGCTCAAGCTCAAGAGGGTTGCTGAAGCTCTCAACAAGCTTAACTGACGAGAGCGCTTACGCAGCAAGAGAACTACAATAGTGAAAACCCAACTGCAAGAGAAGACCAGCAGTTGTGTGTTAATAACTTCGTGAGCTGACGGAGTTCAGTCAGTGACTCAGTAGTACAAGTGGTTGCCGGGATGTCAGGATTCTTCCAACAAAAGTCTTCGGAGATGGGCCGCCTGCCAGTGGTCTCCTGCCACAAAATTTATGTGAATAACGACAACAATATCCACTGGATAGAATATTATTTCTTGACAGAAATGGAAAAAGTTTACTTCCGTCTCCAGAAAGAGCCAGAGCCCAGAGCCATACAAGTGTCACGTGAGCCAGGCGGCCAAAAGCAACTAAGATTTGATATCTAATACGTTAGCTTTTTCTGGGAAAGAAATCATATGCAACCAAAACAATTGTAAGATACACTACACCCATCATTCAATTCCGCTGATTGGCAACAACAATTCGATTTCTTAAACCCCAAAATGAGGTTTTTATAAAAAGAAGAACGCGATCATTTCGCTTGAATGGAAAGAAATTCGCTGCTTGCTGGCAACACTCATGGCTCATCAGGGTTTTGTACACATTGACAAAATGGGAGCAGCATCATATGACTTTGGGTGTTCTGTTTGTTGGGCTTGTTGTCATAAACCCCCTTTTTTTTTTCCTCAAGCTGTTGAGAACTTCAGCATCTTGTTTTTTTGCCTTGGCACAGACGGAACTGACAAAATGAACTGGATGCTGCAACAGAAGTGTGGTGGGTGTATGATACCTAAAAGTGTTCAAATAAGTGTGGTTCCATTTAACCTGCTGGAACGGTACTGAGGGTGCAAAAAAGTCACCTTGGGATGACCAACTTCACCGAAGTCTGTACTGTAGGATGGAAAAAACGATTTTTCATCCAATACTTCTTTGGAAGTTGCTTGAAGTACATTTTCAGAGAATAGGATAATGTAAATTCCCTCGTTATGGTATAATTGACTTCTTTAACCCTTATACGACAAGTCAATCACCATAGAAATCATTTGTTTGAGTACCATGTGAATTGTTGGCTTAAAAAAATGAAAAAGCATTCATTGGAAGACAAACTATTGTAGCAAACATTCCCTTTTTTGCACAAAAGTGGGAAGATGAATAGTTGCACTTTTGTCCTACATGGAGAGACTCTTTGTCATTCATCAACTAGAAATGTCCTCTGCATCGTTTATGGGTTTAAGAAGAAGATGTTATATCTATGGATCACCCTTATTTAATGTATTTTAGCCATTTCTTGCTATTTACTCTTAATTTGAATTTTAGCCATAGAAATGATATTTTTTGAATTTGAGTCCAAGTAATGAAATAAAGCTTATCAAGTGTAAGCCCAGTTTCTATTCTAATTGGAAATTTTGAAACATTTGTAAAATTCAGCAAATTTTGACCTTCTAGAATGCAAGACATAACCCACCTTCCATTTTATATGCATCATTGGATTAGGTTGAAGCCCCTTCTTCCAAGTCAAAAATTAAGTTGAGTTTGAACAATGAGCCTTCTACATGTTATATTTCCCCCTTTAGGTCTATAGGTGAACACATGAGTAGGGGTTCCAATATACTAGGTCTCATTGTTCTAGAAGGATAAACTCCTATTCTCCTAAGCACCTAAAAAATGTATATCCAATAGTGCTCAACTAAACTTCTAAGCATAGTTGTTATTAGATAAATTTTATTTTTGTTGAATTTTGTTACCAACTACATTTAATTCCAAGAGATGTTAGCATATATTCCTTGAATACCATGTTAACAAAGTATAAATTTCTATTATGTCACTTACAAGCATACCTAAAATTAATCCCAAATTCTCATCTTCAATGTTTATATTGTAGGTGTATAACTTTGGCAAATTCATGTAGAGATCACTTTTGCAAAAAAATGCAAGGCAACTAATGAGTGTAATTTTCAATGTTTTTTTTTTCTTGACGTTTCATTCTAAAAACCACCACCAAGATACATCAATTATAGTGGAGGTATCCATTTCCAATCAGGTACCCATGTGTAACCTATAGGATGCTCTATTTCCCACCAAGGCTAGGTTCAATTTTCAACCAAGCCTTTGAATGTGTTCCAATTAATAAGATCATGAGACATGTTCTAAAGTGGTGAGCAAGAAAGTAGGAAGTAGTGAGTAGGAAAGTAATTTGGTTCCAAAGATTGAAATTAGAAGTGTCTAGTGATTGTCTATGGATTGACAATACTTTTAGCCTCCCAAAATTCATAGTAATTTCAGTTCAATTGATAAAATTACCAATTTTTTTGCAATCCCAGTCATTTCTACCAATGCACCTCTAAAAACATTTGTTTTCCCTTGCAACACTCCAAACCATGTCCAGAATTGCTTATTTGATCAGTTTTATGGATACCTTCACCATAGCACATTTTCGAGTGAGTAACTTATTGTACAAAATTCCTCAATTGGGATGAAACCTCCGATTTGGAGATGATGCGCCACTTTCATGACCAAGTCTTGAGTTCATTCATTTCAGGGTGTCCAATGATACTGTAAAGTAGGAGGCTCGAAATATGAGCGGGCATTAAGAACTGTCCATATAGGTGGTTGTGAATGGACATGAAGTGGTTCTTAAATGGACCTTTGTAGTCCTTGAATGAATGGAAAGAAAAAAAGCATTGTTAATGACAAGAGCCAACCATACTCTTTGCTTTCCCATTTATCTTCAGAAGTTGCAAGTGAACAATTCACGGAAGCCCTAGGGACACAAATAGGGACCTATACCACATCTCATCTCAAAATTCATAACTAATTCAAAAATGATCCAAAAAATATGAAACAACTTGGGTTAGATGCCAACTCCTATTTTCTTTCAAGGAAAATTTATTGAAAAATATTTTGAGAAGTTTCACCTGCCCAAAATTCAGTTTCAGTCCTTAGATGCTTGTTTTGTGGACCAACTACCGGATAATATGTCGCTCCAGTAGACGACAAAATCATTTTGTGGTCAAAATGACTCATAAGAAGACCCACATGACAAATTTAGAAGATCCACATGACAAATTTAGAAGACCCACATGACAAATTTACAAGACCCACATGAGAAATCAGATTGGCTTCTGGCAGACATCTCTATGGTCGGCACAGACTGTTGACTTGCAACTTTCATCATCTAGCACCAATAATTTAATAAAATCTCACGAATGAAATAGAGCCATTTGTGTAACATTGGTAGAATTTTTTTTTAAAACTATAAACATTGTGTTTGATGCATGTGTGGGAATATGCTCTAAAACATTGACTACAACAATTGTAGACTCACAACTCGTCTACTCTACGTGAAGGTCTTATTCGGCAGCTCACTGCCAAAATTGAATTTCCATGCCAGAATTTTAGGGGTCCATGTCACCTCAGACCATTCACAAGATGACACGTGGCATTATTTAAAACCTAATTGACATAATTTCTGTAGAATTTGACCTTCATGTAGGGTACTTTAGCATGTGGGGGTCATTTTCCTGGTCATTTCTACACATACCAAGTTTTTAGTTATACTGGATCTTCAAAAATTGCCATAGATAAGTGAAAAATTAGATTTTATTTCCTACAAATTTTAGACATGTTGGTATGGTGCAAGTAGGACACTTAAATAAAATGATTTTTCAAAAGTTTTGAAATACTTTTTTGAGTTTTCTATAATTTAATCAAATTTATTAATGAAAAAAATACTTTCAATAGAAGTAATTTTTTCCCAAGATTCTTTAGTATGTAGAATGAGAATTCTTTTTGCAATTTTTGGTAAGAATTTCACAAATTTTAAAATTTTGTTGAGTGAAAATATTATTGACTCAAATATAACTCCAAATATTTCTAGTTCTTATAATTCACTCCAAAAATCTTGAAAAAGCATGAACAATAATATATACAATTGTTCATAATTGTTTTTTATATTCGCTCTGTTTCTAAAAAAGACATGTATTCCTTTGCGTTTTAACAAAAAAAAAGGGGGAATTTTGTTAAAACGACAATATTTTGTGTGCCTATAAACCTACCTTCTAAGATTGGTATAAATTTAAAAAATCAAAAACTTTTGTAGATTTTAGAAATCTACGATTGATATAGATTTCAGACTGCATGATCAAAACTATAGTAGTGTCATGTAGGACAAATGTAGATTTCAGACATCTAGAAAATATGTAGATTCAGACATCTAGTACAGTTGTACAATTCAGACCACCCAATCTGAATAGTAAAATCTGCCAAAGTTGCAGCACGGCGCCATTTTAATGAAATTCCCCGTAAAAGAAACACGGGTCTTCTTTAGAAACAGAGGTACTGTAGTCCTATCAACTTGCACTTTCTATAATGTTTATGCTCTTTTCCGATCTAGCTGCACGATTCCCTTCGATTGGAAATCTCGCCATTTTGTCGTACCCCAAATTTTTTATCCATCTATGGAAAGCCACTCATGCCTGGAGCTCGTCAACATGTTGGAATGCGAGAACAATTGCGATTGGCTGAACGTTTTGGTGAATCCAAATGTTAGTGTGTGCGCACATATCTGCAGAATCTAGACATCATATCTTCACTTTTGTTTACCTTTACATGAACTAGTCTACCTTTGGATTGCTTGTGGGATCCTCCAACTTCGCTCTTCCTTGCACTCTAGCTACTCCTACCGACATTGATGAGTAGTGTTGGCGGGGACAATCGATCACAAAGGAGGATGGGATCCTCAAGAATAGCTACCGTGTCGCTGATCGAATTGAAAGAGACCGATCACATGCATATCTGATTGCTATCTCGTAGACATCGTGAAGTTATACGTACTTGCCACTAGAATTTCGGTGTTTGCGATGAAGATCGATCTGTTGAATTGAATCGCTTGTTGCATTGCTGGAAATGGCAATCGAGGAGGGTATGGTTTCAAAACTGTAACGTCTATGTGCTCCAAACTTTCGAAGAATTCAGGGACTGGCGGCCTGGAAGTCATTCTTTCCAAGTATTTGGGTGATCTTATCCAGTCTGTAAACCTTTATTAATGTTGGATCGCCCTGTGAGTACGACTGTTCGTCAGGAGTGTCGATCTCGTTTCTGAATCACGCAGCTTTTTTAATTGTCGGCAACTGAGTAGAAATTGCCAATTCATGTACTTCCGTTCTGTTGACGTGGCGAATTGTATAGTCGTTGCTGGTGAAATGGTGTGGAGATGATGATCTGAATGTTCGTCTTCAAGGTTGGGCCTTGATTGTGTTTTTGGACCCAGCCAGCTCTATATGACACCATAACGAGGGTGGGGGTCTAAAATTTCCACCTTGGGAAAACGAAAGAATGCATTAATATTTACAATCAGATGATTAAATTTGTCAACTTTGAATTCATATTTGGCCTCACATCTTAAAGCAAGGTCTGGACGAAAATTACAAACTTAGCCAACTAGAAAATAGGGGGCAGATTTTTACATTTATTTGGCAAGGCGAAGACTTTGCAGTGAACCCCACCCTTGCAATAGATTTAGAGCTTCAGAATCTGTGCATATGGAATGATGTTCCAGATGTTGGCAATGGTGTGATGAGTTGTTGGATATCAACGTATGCTGGTTCTCCGGGGAAGTTATTTTACTTCTCTCGGTCTGTTTGATTTGTCAGAGCGCTTTGGATGTTGAAGTGAACTTTCTGTGATTGCAGCGTTTACTGGCACTTTGCACAGATTCGAGGTACTCTGGTTATCAGATTGTGGTTGCTAATGGATACCATTAATATGCTCATTTTTATGCAAAGGAAAGCATTATCCCTGTGAGTGAGGTTTGGATACCAGTTTCGATATTAGCCCAGTGAATTCAAGATTCTGTAATCAAATTTTCTTAAGTAGGAATGAGCCCTATTTGAAGTGTTTTCATGCATTTCACTTCATCACATTTGAAGTTTTCATGCATTTCACTTCAAATGTTGGAACACTTCAAATGCATGTTGACATTGATAGCCAATGAGCTGCAGAATGTGGTGAAACATTGTTTTCTGAGGGTTAAGCGCAGGGCGTTGGTTGTAAACATTCTTTGATCGTGGGTGCTATTGCCTGACAGCTTGTATAGCTTGAAGACTTTTTGTATAAAGATAAAATGGGTATCTGTTGGTCTTCAACAGCATATGTACCAGTTCCCCCCGAATGGGACCGTCTTTGCCGTTATGGCACTACAAAGTATCAAGCTCAAAGTCCAATGCCAACCGAGAATATTTTGAGAAACTGAATTCCAACCCTAGATTTTCAGAGTCCTTCACGTTCACTTTTTCCTGATATGAAAGTGGGCAAGAAGATTGGGGAGGGGTGTTGTTCCGAGATTTTTGAAGGGAATTCACACTGGTGCAGTAGAAGTTCCCGTGTGCGTCGATAATATTCTGTAACAAAATACAGACCGCTTTCATATCCTCAGACAGCATTGTGAAAGGGGGAAATTCAGTCTTTCCTGTTTTTGTTTCTGTGGGACCAATTCAACATTGGGTGTGTTGGTGGTGGAGGATGGAGTGTTTGCTGGTTGCTTCACCATTGTATCGAGGAGAGGGGTGATTTGAGGACCTTAACTGAACTCAGAAAGAGTAAACTCGAGTTCCCTCAAACACCGTTTAGGATTTTAGGGTACATTTTTGCAATCCATGCCCACGATCTGATTGCCCGGGCTTCTTTCATGGAGACTTCACGTAATATCATCTCCTCTCACATCCAGGACTTGATTGCTGCATTGTAAATGTAGGAATGCTCGACTCTACACAATGTGACAGTCATGCCTTTGGAAGGTGGATTTCTTCGTGAGTTTCAGGAGGCAATGGGTTTCCTTTCTGCTTGAACAAGCGCTTCTTCTTTGGGAGTCTAGTTCTTCTAGTGCTTCCATAGTATCATAGAGTTCCATAAGGTCGGTGTGAAATCTAGCTTGGTTTTGAGTACTTTGCATACCTTGTGAAGTTAAGGATGACTTCTCATGGAGTTGAGGTTTTTCAATGTAAGCAAGCTGCGGCTTATGAGTTGAAGAGCTTGTTGGAATCGAGTTGCAGCTAATTGATGCAAATCGAGATGGTGAGTTACTCACACTGCTCCAACAACGAACCAACTGACAACGCAATTCAACGGTGAGAGAGGGCATGATTTAGATTATGTCTCGTCTCCCTCAAATTATGCCAGTGATGAGGGTTTCGAAGGCGAATGTCAATGGTTTCAGGGTTGAACCTTGTTCTTCCTATTTGCTATGTATGGATCCCTAGTGGAATCTGTTCTGTATATTGCAGAGTGAGCTTGTGCTGTTCAGGTCTGCCATCTTTAATTCCTTAAAATACTATTGCAACAGGAGAATGAAATTGGATTGTTATCAGCAAATGGAGAAGGTCGTGTGCTCGTGTCGGCGTTACGAATATGCTGTCATTTTGCACAAATGTGGCCATGTACGGCCAGAGGATGAAAGATGAGAATATGTACGAGCATTGAATTTTCACCTTGCAATGGGCGTTATCACAGTCTTTAGATGTACGTTTGTTTTGCATGATCACACATGTACTGTGTGGAAAGAACACACCTTGCCGTCATGGACTTTAAAATCTTGATAAGTGTAAGGTATGAGTCGTCAGCTAAGTCTTATGGGCTCCGAGCCAAAGTTTTCTTCTCATGTGTACTAGTGAAGCTAGATGTATATCCTCGCAGGCTGTGTGCTTTCAAGGTCTGAAAGATCTAACATTTTTGAATCTTTGATATAAACTTTGAGAGAACCGTAGCCCTGACACGATATTAAAATCGGGAAATTGCAGATTGAAAGTCTCGTAATCAGAGTTTTTACAATCATGACGAGGAGTTGAAAAATCGTTGAAATATAGTTTCTAGCAAGCAACTTGAATGACCAGATTTGAAGATTTCGGGATGGGACGGTCCTGCCAGCTCGCAGGCATAACGAGAGATGACAGCATGTCCTCCGACTCGCCGAGTTGTCCATAAAATGCAATGAAAATATAGAACTATGATGCGTGATGATAAATTCCGCTACTTTGACTAACCCACCTTAACCCCTCACCGCCCAGGGGACCAAAAATGTCCTCACATAGTTTGGAGGTCAAATTCAAAGTTCTGTAACTTTTGCATCCAATGTTCAAATTCAATAATACTTGTTGGGAAATATGAGCTCTGTCTTCTAGTTTGGGTGGTAAAATTTTCAAATCAACATAAGATGTATTGATTTTTTGAAAGTCATTCAAAGTTCATAGGTTCAATTTGAGTTCACCAAATTGCATTTTGATGGCTACAATTTTGGGGGCTTGTATCTCCTTCATCCAATGTTTGTTTTTAATAAAAATTTGTTGGGTTATGTTTCCCTTGAAGTCTAGTTATTGTGGCAAAAGTTTCATGCCAATCCAAGGTGTTTTGAATGTTTGGGAGCAATTCGAATTTTGAAATCTGGACATTTTTGGATTACAATGAACTTTGGTGGCATGTTTCTTCATATGATGTCCATTTCCAAATTTTTTTAAAATTGAAAAAGCTGTGCATACTAGTTTAGTTTGTGCAGTTAAAATTTCATATCAATCCAAGAAGTTATAAGTGACTAAGAAGCATTTTAGTAGAAGGTTTAGCCTCAAATGTATTTTTTTAAACTTTTTTTTGCTATTGTTTGACATGTCAAAGCCATTTTGCACACACAATGAGTTAATTGAATGATATTTTTTTTATCAATGTGTTTGTATTCTAGTTTTGAATCACTTTAGAGTTTCAAGTTTTTTCATTTGAGTAGGTTTAGATATCAAATTTCACCTCCAGATATGTTGCTAGGAAATATTTTTAGCATCCTTTTTCTACACTAAAACATTATAACCTTGCAATCTATATAGCCAAATGACTCCAAATTTGATTCACATCATCTACAACTTGTGCACTACAAGATTGTACGGCTGAGATTTCTATATTTTAGTGGCATTTTCAACTATAACACTTCAAAAGCAATGATGTTTTTAAAACCCAAAAGGTCTTAGGCCTTGAAAGGTTAACCCTTATATAGACCCTTAACCAAGGTAGTCACCCAAATGTTTTAATTATTAGATCCAAGGGGTTTTTTTTGGCTTTCTAGAGCTAGATTGCATCAAAAAAATAATTTGGCCAAAAAATGCCAAAAAAGAGTCAAAAAACTTGGATGAAGTTGCCAAAACACTTCAAATTTTAAAAAAACTAGATGAAATAGCAAAATTGAGGATGAAAACCAAATTATAGATATGTGATATATACTAATGTGATATTTTCTATCCAATATGTGAATGAATGGTGAAATTTGGAGCACCACTATAACATTTTATATCACCACTTTGAGGCTTCTTAAAAATTTGAAACAAAAAGTCATGATTGGATCAAAAGGTGCATTCTCTATTTCTGCAATGAACAATGAAATCATTTATTGGACATTTGTGCTCTTTAGTATCCTATAAGTGGGTTAACTTACTCATTGAAAGCATTGGCAATGCATAACTAGAAACATGGACAATATCAAAATTCCAAAGTGGGGGGTTATACACTTTGTTTTGATTCAGTGACTTTAAAGAAAAATTGAACCAATTAATGCAAAACCATCGATCCAAACCTCAAATGAACTTTTCCACATTATGAAAAGAACGAGAGGAAAAAATTCTACATTAAAAAATGATTTTTTATGCAAGAAAGGGAAGGTTCAATTTATTGGCATATATAACAATGCACAAAAAAGTATGACAATTTTGAATCTTCCTATAGTGAATCAAGAATTGCATGCACTTTTTATACTTGTCAACTTGCCAAGTAGAGGAAGTAGAATGGCAAGTCCGGGAATAAAGAGAGACCAATACCAATTGCATTAGGAATGTTGGAGTTGCCCTTTCATTATGCCATTACTATCTTAGAAGCCAATTCCACTATACTAAAATTGGTAAATAGTGTTGGCAATACTAATTGTCAACAATAACACTAATTGTGATTTGCAAGGTTAGTGTTAGAACATTATTTACCCATTCTAACACTATTTTAGCTCTATAGTAAAATTTGATCATTTCAACATTTCTACGAGAGTGTATTTAGTGTTAGATGGGAATAAAATATAAAAGTTGGAATGGTGGGAAAAATTAGTGTATGAAATGCTGAAATAAGCAATGAAATGCTGAAATAGACAATGAAATACTATAAAAAATTTCAGCATTTCAGCATTTCATTGTCTATTTTAGTGTATGTATAAGTTGCTAAATATTGCAACAACCAAAAACACAACATAATAATCCTAAATGTAAGCCAAAAATTAAAGGAAAAATATAGTAAAATATCAAATAGGATTTTTAAACTACCCTATTGAAATTGGGCAGTTCTTGCCCTTAAAAGTATTGCAAATGTTTTGCAATTATCTCTTGGAGATGTAGAAACAATTGTCTTACATTCCAAGATCCATCAAGTCATAATACCAAGCCACCTTTTCTAGCATAGGATATGTTGTCACAATTCACCTCTTGATTAACATCTTCTATACTATCAATAGCCAATTATTAAAAAAAATGTTTTCCAGGATTTGTCAACTTTCCTAACCATTGTCTATCTACCCGGGGTGCATTTTGTCAAACATTTTGTTGTATCAACTCAATTTTTTTTGACTTTCCACCGTCTTGTCCATGCATCTTTGATTTTTGAAATGAGGAATGTATCTGCTGATTGGCAAAGGTGAGTAGAACATGAAGGCAAAAATCTGAAAACTGTGTTTTTGGCAACTAGAACAACAGCCAATCTAGGGGTCATAATATGACTGCTACAATTATCAAACCATATGATCTTCATGCATTGATGAAGATCGGCTTGATATGCACAAGGTTCCAAAAAGTATTCGGGAAAGATGATTTGGTCCATCCAACCTTTAGGGCCCATTCTATAATAAACCCCAAGGATATTATCAATCAACCCCCGTATAGGATAGTTCCTATTTTCATTTGAGAAAATGAACACAGGAGCTTCTATTGTGGCACAACGACCTCCTGAAATGCGAACCACTATGGTCATAGACTCCCCACTTGAAACAACTTCAACATATTTGACAGTTCTATCTCCCCTAAACCGTAAAGTTCGGTCATTGTCAAGATTGACAACGAAATGTGTTTCATTTAGGTTTTCTATGAGATTTTCATCAAATTCCAATGAAAATCTCCTTTGCAAGCCCTCTAAATGGTAGGCGGTTTCCATTTCAATTTAAAGCTCTTTTTCAAGGCTACAAGTCAAACGCCCACATTGGGATAGAAGAACTATATTGTGGTTATCCACGAACTGATTGATCTAATTCGTTGTGATTTTGTTGATCAACAGAACATTATCTTTGGGATCGATAGAATAGACTGTGAAAATGGACTTAAGAGCTACAAGAATGAAAAGGGTCAATTTACGAAGTAGGTGAAAGGAGAATTCGACACCTGCTTTATATAGGCAGTTGAATTCTTTAAGCAATATAGGGTACAAATATTGCATCCATTCGCTCTTCTTTTTGCCTCAACCTGATCTGGCCTTTGGAGAATGGGACTTCTTTCATCTCAAATGGCTTCAGCTATAAGAAAATAGAATGATGGGACCGGGAACATCTTCAATGAATTGGTAGCGTTGTTGCCACCATCGGTTGACTTTAATAAAGTTGGTGGGGCGTTGGCTACGAAAGTGTTCTTGGAAATGCTTGAATGACTCGAGAATTGAAGCCAACTAAGTTGTGAACAACAACGTCTTCAATCATCGAAGAGGTAACAGATCGGCGAGTGGCAAGGTTGAAAACTTGTTGAAGACGGAAGGAAGGGGCATTGGGAGGAATTGCAGCAAGCGGGAGACAATCCATGGTCGGACACAAAAAGAACAGTAAAAATGTGACTTTAAAAAAATGGCAACAAAAAAACCATTTTTTAGAGGAAATAGAAGAGGGAAAGATAAATCCAATGGTGTCATCCAATATTCAATCACATATTTCAATTCAAAGTTATAGGTGTCACAAGTTTGAATTGAAGCGGTGGGAATCCAAGCGGCAGGAAACCGTGGAGTATACCCTCTCCCCGTAGAAAGCTCTTCACTTCTCTTCTCAATGTCTCCAAGGTCACCACCGGGGAGCTTTCTACTTCTCCGCACAAACTCTCCAAGGCGGTCACCAAACAAGGGAAGAGCAGGGCAAGCAAAAATTGGAGTTTCCTAGGGAAGGGCCAGAACGTGACGGTGGGAGGCGAAAATTTCAGTTTCCCAAGGAAGGGTCAGAACTTGTCAATGGTCGGCAGAAATTAAAGCATTCCAGGAAAGGACCAAAATTTGACGGTGGGAATGAAGTGCCCCAATACTATTTACAAATACATTGAAAAATAGTGTTGGGGGTAAAAAACAGAGAACAATACTAATTATCACCCAACACTATTTACCAATTTTAGTATAGAAATGCCTAAAGTCACTACTTATTTTTACTTAAGTCACTACTAGAAATAGTAAGTTTTATAATTGCAAAAAAATGACTAAGGATGACTAGCAACTAGTCGCAGTTATATTTTGACCTTGTCCTTCATGGAAGTATAGTATATGCCTGTTGGGAACACTAAATACTTCATAGGGAACCATAGGGAATGTATTTGGGAACATGAAGTCATATTTTATAGTCATATTTTTTTTGAGTCATACATTGCAGTTATATCTCCATAGTAATTACATTTTTTTGTTTTGAGCAACCCAAAGCAAATTTGGGCAAAGAAATTGTTAAAAAAGTGCCCAACCATATTTAGGGTTCAATTACATTTCCAATCATATTTTTTAGGGCAGTCCTCAAAAAATATAGGCAATCCCCAAAAAATATAGTTAAGACATTGTTTTAGGGTATTGAAACCCTAGCTGCTACTTTTCTAAGATTTTGAAACTCTAGTTGTCACTTTTTTAGGGTTTTGAAAATCCTAATCGCCATTTCTTTAGGGTTTTAGAAACCCTAACCGCTACTTTTTTAGAGTTTAAAAACCCTAGCCACCACTTCTTTAAAGTTTTGAAATTCTAGCTGCTACTTTTTTGAACTCTTCTTCCTTGCCTTGTATTGTTTCTTACCTTTTAATCACTAGAAGAAACCCACGTTTTAGGTGACGTTTTGTAATTTTTTCAGACGAATTTTAGGTGACGTCGGAAAAAACAACTTGTGTTGTTTTTTTCCAACGTCACCTAAAACGTGGGTTTCTTCTAGTGAATTCTTGTTGCTTTTTTATTTTGCTTCTTAGATGTTACTTTCTGTTGTTCTTTAGTTCATTGTTTAACTCTTGCTTCTTCTTGCTCCTTAGTTCATGCTTCTTATTTTTTGTTGCATCAAAATTCTTTCCTCTTCTTGCACTTTAATTCTTATTTCTTTTTGTTCTTTAGTTCATACTTCTTGTTTCTTTTTGCTGCATCAAAATTCTTTCTTCTTGTTGCATCAAAACTCTTTCTTCTTCTTAGCTTTTAGTTTTTGCATTTAGTTTTCTTGTTGTTGCATTTTAACTCTCATTTCTTATTGTTTCTTGTTGTCTTTTCGTTGTAGCTCTTTGTTGCATCTTAACTCTTGCTTGTTGTTATTTCTTAACACTTACTATTTTTTCCTTCTTTTTCACTTCATTATCATTGTTCTTCTTCCTATTTTAAATTTGTACTACATATTTTGTATTGTTGTAAGTTTTTGAAAGTTGAGATTTATTGTTCATTCACTAAAAATTAACTTTTCATTTCTTTAATTGTATGTATGCAGACATGAAAAGTTGAAACAAAATTGTTAGAAGCTACTTACAACTCAATAGAGCCATCTTTCACTACGGTGAGTCATATTCCACATCAACCAAACATATGACTCACCGTAGTCATATTCCATGTCATCAAAAATTGTGACTCATTGCAATCATATTCTACATCACTACAAAATATGACTCAGAAGAGTCATATTTCATATTAGTGCAAAAAATAACTCACCGTAGTCATATTCCATGTCACTGCAAAATATGACTTATTGCAGTCATATTCCATGTCATCAAAAAATATGACTCACCACAATCATATTCCACGTAGGATTTTTTCGTATGCCTGGACAACTCAAGAAAAAGTCAAGCCCCCCCTAGGATAGTCAAAGTATATGCCACGTTGGCATACTATGGCTAAATATAGATATTTATATCCCTCAATCCATATGACTACCAATATGACTGATGTTTGAAGCGACTCCTTCAAAACGACCAAAGTCAATCATATTCCGAGTCATCTATAGTGATTTCTACGTGAGTCATATTTTTCTATTTTACAACTCACTTGCAGTTATATTTAACAGTCATAAAACACTACTTTTGTTGTAGTGAGTGTTATTACCAGACATATTTGGATTAACCTTTCAAGATATTCAATGTTTTCATATCCAAATTAAACTACTTCAAAACACTTAATTCAAAGTATGGCTAAAACCTTCATCAATATTTAATTATTTATCCATTAACAAATTCAATAATAGGAACCTTTAGTTAACTTGTTAAAGTACACCCTTTTAAAATTTCAAAATAAGAAACCTTACCAATTGCAAGATCAAGCTACTTGAATTTCAAACAAAAATATTTTCAATTTTTCCAAATTGTTAAATTTCATCTTTCAAACTTTTTACACAAAAGTGTTTAGATCCTACAACTTGTTGCTCTATTTAATATGTTGAAGAAATAAGTTGGGAATACATATAAAAAATTTCAAACAAAAAATATTTCATATTCATGCTTGAAAAATTTCGTAAGTAGAAAGAAATAGAGTATAATTCAAATTACTAAATTGTTAAGAATTAAGTTTTAGAATTAAAAAATGCCAATCCCAATTGTTGTAATGTTATAATAAATAATCTACAAATAATGTTTTAATTTTTTTTTTAAATTCAAAATTGAATTAAATAAAGGACTTCAAAGTTTATTGTAGGAATAAAGATTCTATAACTACCTACGAACTAAAACTCCTCATGACTTCCATCTCATTAATGTAAATGGAATGATTCAAAGCTTTCTATATCTATCTCTTTAGAGATCTATATAGATCTATCTCTATATACATCTAAATATAAATTTTAAAAATCAATTTCAAATTTTTGTTTCTTAAAAAAGTGATTTTTTTAGCTACCCAAATTGCCTATTAAGCAATGAAAAGCACATATCATTCAATAACTTTTTAACCATGTAATCAAAAGTTATGAAAATTGTTGACCCTTAAAGCTACTCCTTGGGCACATGTTGTAGGAAAATTTCAAAGGAATAAAATAAAAATTCCATTCATAGTGAGTTGCCCAAAATTGCTATGTTGCCAATAAACAATGTTTGAAGCTATTGGACTTTTTAAGGGTTAATTGAATTGGTATAGTGCATGTAACACGTCTATTGTTGTGTAGATAAACATATAAAATCAACCCTCTATAATTAGTGTTACCTCTATAAGTGCTAAATCTTATATGTGTTGTAGAGATGTGTGCTCCCATAAAATATACAATATCATGTGTTAAGTGTCAAGTGATATGAAATGTTTAGTTCTCTATTTAATTGATTTGACTTTGATAAGTGATAAAGTTGAAAAAGTTGTGATAAAGTTTTTTTTTAAAATAGAAAAGTGGTGGGATTTAAAGATGCTAAAAATGTATTTGAGACTTTGAAGAAATTTTTGGGGCAAGGATCTAATAGTGATGTCATGTGATTCATTAAGAATAAATTCTTTCTTACGGTTAACTTAGATGAATGATGACTTGTAATTTTGTTTAAAATTTAATCAAAATTATTAGTGAAAAGAAACTTTTAATACACTGAGTAAGTAGATTGTTTTAAAGATTTTTAAATAAGTGGAATGAAAATGATTTTCTCAAATTATGGATAAGAATTTCAAGAATTTTAAAATTCTATTAAATAAATAGAGTACAATACTACTAACTAAAATATAACCCCAACTTTAAATTATTTTTATAATTCACTCCAAAAATCTCCCAAAATTGTCAAAAATTTGAAATGTGTGTAAAAATTTGAGTCAATAACATTTCACTCAGTAAGATTTCAAAATTTGTGAAATTCTTATTATAAAGCTCTAAAAAGAATTCTCATTCCACTTACTAAAAAATTCTGACAAAAACCTACTTGCATTAAAAGATTTGTTTTCACTTATTTTTAAAGAACAAAAAGTGTTTGAAAGACTTTTAAAAATCATTTCAATTATACAAGTGTGTTACTTGTACTTCAACATGTCCAAAATTTATTGAAAAAATCTAATCCCTCAATTAGCAATGACAATTTTTGAAGTGTATGCACACAAATGAGAGCCACTTTCAATGTTCCAAATTAACCCTTAAATGACAAGCCAATCACCGTGGAAATCATCTATTGGAGTACTGAGTGTATTGTTGGCTTAAAAATGAAAAAGCACTCATTTGGAAGACGTTCCCTTTTCCCACAAAATTTGGAGGATGAACAGTTGTACTTTTGTCCTACATGGAGAGATTCTTTGTCATTCATTGATTGGAAAATGTTCTCGACGTCGTTTAAGGGTTACAGAGATCAATCTTTGTAAGTGTTAAACCATTAATACTCTATAAGGTAGAACTACCCAATTCCCCCACCTGCATGTTCCTCCCATTTCCATCACTGGCCCATCTTATTACCACCATCTTATTCATCCATGATCGTGATGGCAACGCACTGTAGAGCGGACACATCAGCCCACGCTTCAGCAATGGTTTGATCATGCTTCAGCAAGGGTCTACTCATAGTTTTACATTTCAGCTTTGGAAAATCACAAAAAATTCAATTCCTGAAGGAATGTCTTCATTCTTTTTGCAATTGACTTCTCTCAAACAATTCCATCTCTAAAAAATATGAGAGCTCATAAATAGCTTCTCCGAAGTATCTAGATTGCAAATGTGTATGGTAATGGGTAGTTCTACCTTCGATAGGTGGTGCATTGGTTTATCTCGCACTCATCACTAGTATGTCATGGTATGTAAATGCACATGCAAGTTGTATATGCAAAAAGTAAAGCAGTTATTGCCTCTTTTGAACACATTGTGATAAAGTGCTAATTTCCACTTTTCAAGGAAAACACACATGATTTCCAAAAGGGATACATATGACATCATCTCAACTTTTCGTAAGGGGTGCAAAAGGCATTTATGTATTGAATGTAAAACTTTTGGGTTGCAAAGTTCCCAAAGGAATACAAGTGAAATTGTAATAAATTGTAAAACCAATGAAAATCATATTTAAGTGAGGTTCCAAAATTGTACAAGAACCTGAAAATTTGTGGAAAGAATCCCATTAAGTATTGTAATATATATGTAGCCCAATAATTTCCCTTTCAACTTTCATGAATTTTAACCTAAAACGTGGGTTTCTTCTAGTGATGAAAGTTGGAAGGGAGATTGCGTCAGGAGGGCATGATTTCGATACAGCGATTTTTGAAGGGGAGTTCACCTTGATGCAGAGGAAGGTCCCGTGTGCGTTAATGGTATTCAGGCGCGGGCTGACGTTTAATCTCAGTGAACAATTCCCAGAGGGCATGCTGACAGGGGGGAGTGCAGTCTTCCCCGGGTTTTCCAGTGGGGCAAGTTGGGTATTGGGTGGGCTGATTTTGGAGGATGGAATATATGCTGGGACCTTCGCCATTGTGTTGAGGAGAGTGTGGGGCAATCTGAGGACCCTAACTCAGCTCAGAATGAGTAAATTCAAATTCTTGAAACGACCTCCCTTCGGAGATATGTGTGCCAAGAAAATGATGCTGGAGATTGCCATTGTTATGCAGCAATTACATGGTCATGGTATACTACACAGGTTCCTGCACACAGGAAATGTAATGGTCTGTCCCAGTACTCCACCTTCCTTGTTATCCGATGATATTGAGGATGATGCTTTTCATGTCAACGTATTTGATTTTGAGACTACGGTTGGACTTATTATTGCGTATCCTGGGAGGCCACCCGAAATCCATCAGCAAATGCAAAAGCACGATCGCGATATGCAGAATCGAAACTATGATGACATTGCGTACACCAACAAGCCAGATGTGTATTCTTACGCCTTGACATGTTATGAAATTCTCACTGGACAGATGCCATTTTCTAGCCTCCGACTTCACGAAATGGATCTTGTTATAAACGGATCACTCAGACCTGCACTGCCTGAGCGCATAGATAATTGGCTCAGAGATTTGATCGAAAAGTGCTGGCACTCGGATCCTTCACAAAGACCTGAATTTGAAGAGATAGTGCAGGTATTCAAATCCAAGTTGCCGGACCCCACAACCCATGCTGTTGAGCAAGAAGTGGAAGCTTCAAAATCTCATTGGAGTGAGACCTGCAATTCTCCTCATCGGGATGATATTCGAGAGGAAACAAACCGTCAAATCTTTGAAAATCTCAAACAACATCCGGACTTCTCAAACTTCTTCAGTTACACGTTCCGTAACTTGAAAATGGGACGAAAAATTGCTGAAGGAGGGCAAGCCAAGATATATGAAGCCGACTTTGAAAAGGAGAACGGTGTCAAAGTCCCTTGTGTGGTGAAGTTGTTTAAACAAATTTCTTTACGAGATATGGTGCGACAGTGGCCGCCCGGAATGTTGCAAAGCGGGGATTCTCCTGGCCATCTGAGGTTTGGATTTTTGGGCCTCCTTCGCGGTGCCACGAGGACCTGTGAAGTGTTGGGTGCAATGGTGGATGAAAATGACGATTTTGCATTCATAATCAATCGAGAAGGGGGTGATCTGCGGCGCTTGATTGAGCATAGAATGATGCATTCCAGCGCCCAGAGCAGACCTTTCAAGCCCGAGTTTGCAAAGAGAGTCTTGTACGAGATTGCTTTGGGCATGCAACACTTGCATGATCGTGGCATTCTCCATCGAGACTTGAAAGCTTCCAATGTGCTTGTGACGAATGTGTTTGGTGAGTTTCCCAGCGACGCCAACGATGAGCTGATCGATGTCAAGGTTGCTGATTTTGAATGCTCCATGTTGGTGGAGGGGACACATTTTTGGAGAGCGCCTGAGATTTTGAAGCAAATCGAATCTCAAACGGTGCGTACATACACACGTGAGTCCGATGTGTATAGCTATGGAATGACCTGTTATGAGGTATTGACAGGGGGCATTCCCTTGGAGCATCTCGCAAGAAATGATTATGCGGCTGTATGTGTGAGGGGAGAAAGGCCTGTATTGCCTGACGGTATTGATGGTTGGCTTAAGCGTTTGGTTGCAAGATGCTGGCACTCAAAGCCTTCACAGAGACCGGAGTTCAAAGAGATAGTAGAAAAATTTGAGAAATACTGTCCGATGTTCCGGAGTTAAGAGCATCATGAATAGCTGTTGGTGGCATTTCCAACTACTCGTGATGAGGATTAGCTTCACCGTCCAGTTTCAGCTTCCTTGGCATCCGTTCCTAGGGTTAAGGTACAAGTACTAGTCTCTTTGTATCCTGAATCTGTTGCTCCGAATCAAAATTGACCAGATTAAGAATCAAGATTTACCAGGTTGATTGCACAGTTACCCAATACTGTTGCTTGAATTGGTTGAGGAGGTTGAGGGTTGACCTAAAAAATTCAGCAACTCCTCTTGTTGATAGATTGTATCTAGAAATATCATGATATTATCTAGAAATATATGCACACAGCGTTCAACATTTGAGCTACTTCAGTTTCTTGTGCTTATTCATTTGCGGCATATGTAAGTTAAGGAGCCATAGTGGTGTGGTTTTTTTGTATTAGTTGTATAATTGCTCTCCCTCGAATTGTCTCTTAGACTGACTTGCCAGCTTATATTTTCAGTTTATCATACGAATGCAATCATAAGGCGCAATCATAAGGCGCGGACTTGAGTCTTCTCACTACTGCTAGAAGTAACAGAATTCTAGAATTGTGCATAAATTTTGTGCTGTGAAGCACTGTTCATGCGATTCAAATTCTCCTCTTATAGTTATATGAAGAACAACAGATGGGCCTCATATTTGTTATATTATTTTGAAATTTCAAGATATTGCAAAGAATCTCAGATGGTGCTCTGGAGCGGTATATCTACCAGGTCACTTCTAGTTCAGAAAGCTCTGTGAACTTAGATTCACGCCAATCAATATGATGGCCACAACCATAGAATTTTGTGTGTGCTATAATCACACTTACTTAAAAACTTGAATAGAAAAATCGTGAATTCATCTATTTCCAAAGCAAAAAGTACCCCCATGGCTAAACTTAAGCAAGGGGATCCTAAAAATCCTTAGAACTACATTTTGAATTTTGAGGTTTTAGTCAATTGTTGTGGTTTGACTTCAAATTCTTTGCGTGTGCAAATTAAAAAATTTAAATGTACCTTTTTTGTTAAGAATTTCAAAATGTACTTTGCTTGAGCATGTGAGTTTGAATGAGCACTTTTTAAGAATTGTTGTATTTTGACCCCCAAAATTCAATTTTTGCAATTATTGAAGGACTTATTTACTAAATTGTTGCCACTAGGTGGGGTTTTGGCACTTGAGGTCCTAGCACTTCAATTTCTCCTTAAGGGCAACAACTATAAAAATAAGCTTTTAGGCCATAAGATTTGCATTTCAAAACTTTTTTTTCAATTTTTTATCCCTTTAGTTTATGTTACTTTGACACAACCATCCCTTGTTTGTCATTTTTAACAAAAAATTTCATTCCAAAATCTTAATCCAAATGTGGTTATCAAGTTTGTGGTTTTGGGCTCTAAATGTAAAGGAAATTTAGGGGATATCATATATCAAAAATCTTACTTTGACTATATTATATTTAATTTTAAAGTTTTATTTACAAGAGAATGTAGATGGTGCCATAACCATGAATAAACGTGACACCTATTTTGAAATGTGACACTTCAAAATCTTGCAAACTGAATATATCTATTATAATTGAGAATATATACATCCTAAGATCTCATATCAATAAAATATTAGCTTTTGTATATCATATCTACCTACATGATATATTCTTAATGGATTGAAATCTTCTTTCATTTGCCAACAATGATATTTGATAGTCACACCATTTTGCTAATGTCAACTATTCTCACAACTTAATCCTTAATTCCTAAAGGACTGTGGTGTTTTGAGGTCCAAACTCTTTCAAAATATTCATATCCAAAGTAGGGCTAAAATCTTCATCTATACTTCTTCTTTAACATATCTAACCGTAGGATCCTTTAGTAACTTGTTCGAGTACATCCTCAAAAAAATTTAGAGTAGAAAACTTTACCAATTGCAATTGAAAAAAAAGGTAGAATATGATTAAAATTACTAATTTTAAAAAAAATTAGTTGTAAAATTAATATTTCCAATCCTAGCAGTTGTTATGTTATAATAAACAACCTACATCCTATATTTTATTTAATTTTGAAATATTGAAAATTGAGTTTAAAAAAGACTTTAAAATTTATTTTTGAATAGAAATTCTAAAGTAAAAACGCAACCTAAAATCCCTCATATCCTTCATCTCATTAATTGAAAGACAATTATTCAAAGCTTTCCACTTATACATTAGTCTTGAAAACCAAATTTATTATTCCTTAATAAGTGATTTTTTCCAAATTGTCCAATTTGAGAAACAAACTACATATTGTACAATAAATTTTTACCAAAGTAGTTAGAAGTTATGTAAATTATTATACCACAAAGCTACGAACCCTTCAATCACATGTGTGAGAATTTTAAAGAAAAAAACTAAAAATTTTGTTTGTAAATGGATGACCGAAAATGTTGTATTGCCTAAAAATGCTACTAGGTCTTATAGGGGTCAAAGGGTTGTAGATAACCATAAATGCAACATCATATTTGTCAATTATAATACAAATTTTGAAATTAGCTATCAAAATATATAAACTATAAGATTGATAATTCAACAATTAACATCTTTTATTTGGATGTAATTATTGCATCTAAATTGAGAATGGATTTTCTATTTTCAAATAAAGGTACATTTTCACTATCTATACTTAATGTATTGATTTTCATTATTGAAGTGGGACTATATTTTTTACTAAATGGTGTTACTTGTGAATACAAACCATTTGGATTGTTGAGGATTTTTGTTGCTTTGTGTTATGAGAACTTTTTATTTATTAACCATGGATCAAATCCCAAATGTTAGGTGAGTGAGTATGCGAAAGAAAAGACTATTGCATTATGCGAGCAACATCCAAGTATTAGATGAGTTTTAGCTGCACTAAAGGGTTGTTTTAGGCTTCTTCCTTGCCTTGTATTGTTTCTTACCTTTTAATTCTTGTTGCTTTTTGATTTTGCTTCTTAGATGTTACTTTTTGTTGTTCTTTAGTTCATAGTTTAACTCTTGCTTCTTCTTGCTCCTTAGTTCATGCTTCTTATTTTTTGTTGCATCAAAATTCTTTCCTCTTCTTGCATTTTAACTTTTGTTTCTTGTTGTTGTTTAGTTCATACTCCTTGTTTCTTTTTGCTGCATCAAAATTCTTTCTTCTCGTTGCATCAAAACTCTTTCTTCTTCTTGGCTTTTAGTTTTTTCTTATAGTTTTCTTGTTGTTGCATTTTAACTCTCACTTCTTATTGTTTCTTGTTGTCTTTTAGTTGTAGCTAATTGCTGCATCTTAAGTCTTGCTTGTTGTTATTTATTAGCACTTACTATTTTTTACTTCATTTTTACTTCAATATCGTTTGCTATTTTACTATTTTGCTTGTAGTCTTATTAAGGAAAGTTTTTCCTTTACTTAATTGTGAAAGAATTGTGAATTAGAAATTTTTGAGAAACTTTATCCTTCATCTAAATTGTGCAAAGTTTAAGGTTCAAGGATTTTGAATCTTTGATCTAAGTTTGACTTGGAGGGTGCCAGGGCACCAACAGAAGAGGCAGTTCTCAAATGCAACCTAATGAATTGTGTGGGCATTAGAGGTTGAGTTTTGTGACACAATCAAGTTGCTTGTTTTGAAATCTTGTTATGTGCATTTTGAACTACAAAATCTTATCTCAATGCACTAATGCACTAGCTTCCTTGTAGAGATTTCAAATCCTGTCTCACCTAATGGGATTCTTTCCATAAAGTTTCAGATTCTTGTACAATTTTGGAACCTCACTTAAATATGGTTTTCATTGGTTTTACAATTTATTACAATTTCACTTGTATTCCTTTAGAAACTTTGGAACCCAAAAGTTTTACATTCCATACATAAATGCCTTTTACACCCCTTCCGAAAAGTTGAGATGATGCCACATGTATCCCTTTTGGAAATCATGTGTGTTTTCCTTGAAAAGTGGAAATTAGCATTTTATCACAATGTGTTCAAATAAGGCAATAACTGCCTTACATTTTGCGTATATAACTTACATGTGCATTTACATACCGTGGCATACTAGTGATGAGTGCAAGATAAACCAATGCACCACCTACCTAAGGTAGAACTACCCATTACCATACAGATTTGTTATCTAGGTACTTTGGAGAAGCTATTTATGAGCTCTCATATTTTGCAGAGGTTGGATTGTTTGAGAGGAGTCAATTGCAAAAAGAATGAAGACATTCCTACAGGAATTGAATTTTTTTTTGTGATTTTTCAAAGCTGAAATGTAAAACTATGAGTAGACCCTTGCTGAAGCATGATCAAACCATTGCTGAAGCGTGGGCTGATGTGTCCGCTCTCCAGTGCATTGCCATCACGATCATGGATGAATAAGATGGTGGTAATAAGATGGGCCAGTGATGGAAATGGGAGGAACATGCAGGTGGGGGAATTGGGTAGTTCTACCTTATAGAGTATTAATGGTTTAACACTTACAAAGATTGATCTCTGTAACCCTTAAACGACGTCGAGAACATTTTCCAATCAATGAATGACAAAGAATCTCTCCATGTAGGACAAAAGTACAACTGTTCATCCTCCAAATTTTGTGGGAAAAGGGAACGTCTTCCAAATGAGTGCTTTTTCATTTTTAAGCCAACAATACACTCGGTACCCAAATAGATGATTTCCACGGTGATCGGCTTGTCATTTAAGGGTTAATTTGGAACATTGAAAGTGGCTCTCATTTGTGTGCATACACTTCAAAAATTGTCATTGCTAATTGAGGGATTAGATTTTTTCAATAAATTTTGGACATGTTGAAGTACAAGTAACACACTTGTATAATTGAAATGATTTTTAAAAGTCTTTCAAACACTTTCTGTTCAATTAAAATTTAATAAACTTATAAGTGAAAACAAATCTTTTAATGCAAGTAAGTTTTTGTTAGGATTTTTGAGTAAGTGGAATGAGAATTCTTTTTAGAGTTTTATAATAAGAATTTCACAAATTTTGAAATCTTACTGAGTGAAATGTTATTGACTCAAATTTTTACACACATTTCAAATTTTTGACAATTTTGGGAGATTTTTGGAGTGAATTATAAAAATAATTTAAAGTTGGGGTTATATTTTAGTTAGTAGTATTGTACTCTATTTATTTAATAGAATTTTAAAATTCTTGAAATTCTTATCCATAATTTGAGAAAATCATTTTCATTCCACTTATTTAAAAATCTTTAAAACAATCTACTCAGTGTATTAAAAGTTTCTTTTCACTAATAATTTTGATTAAATTTTAAACAAAATTACAAGTCATCATTCATCTAAGTTAACCATAAGAAAGAATTTATTCTTAATGAATCACATGACATCACTATTAGATCCTTGCCCCAAAAATTTCTTCAAAGTCTCAAACACATTTTTAGCATCTTTAAATCCCACCACTTTTCTATTTTAAAAAAAAACTTTATCACAACTTTTTCAACTTTATCACTTATCAAAGTCAAATCAATTAAGTAGAGAACTAAACATTTCATATCACTTGACACTTAACACATGATATTGTATATTTTATGGGAGCACACATCTCTACAACACATATAAGATTTAGCACTTATAGAAGTAACACTAATTATAGAGGGTTGATTGTATATGTTTATCTACACAACAATAGACGTGTTACATGCACTATACCAATTCAATTAACCCTTAAAAAGTCCAATAGCTTCAAACATTGTTTATTGGCAACATAGCAATTTTGGGCAACTCACTATGAATGGAATTTTTATTTTATTCCTTTGAAATTTTCATACAACAATCATGTGCCCAAGGAGTAGCTTTAAGGGTCAACAATTTTCATAACTTTTGATTACATGGTTAAAAAGTTATTGAATGATATGTGCTTTTCATTGCTTAATAGGACTAAAACTCCTCATGACTTTTAGAATCTCTATTCCTACAATAAACTTTGAAGTCCTTTATTTAATTCAATTTTGAATTTTTTGAAAAAAATTAAAATTTATTTGTAGATTTATTATAACATTACAACAATTGGAATTGGCATTTTTTAATTCTAAAACTTAATTCTTAACAATTTAGTAATTTGAATCATATTCTATTTCTTTCTACTTACTAAATTTTTCAAGCATGAATATGAAATATTTTTTGTTTGAAATTTTTTATATGTATTCCCAACTTATTTCTTCAACATATTAAATAGAGCAACAAGTTGTAGGATCTAAACACGTTTGTGTAAAAGGTTTGAAAGATGAAATTTAACAATTTGGAAAAATTGAAAATATTTCTTTTTGAAATTCAAGTAGTTTGATCTTGCAATTGGTAAGGTTTCTTATTTTGAAATTTTAAAAGGATGTACCTTAACAAGTTAACTAAAGGCTCCTATTGTTGAATTTGTTAATGGATGAATAATTAAATATTGATGAAGGTTTTAGCCATACTTTGAATTAAGTGTTTTGAAGTAGTTTTGGGTATGAAAACATTGAATATCTTGAAAGGCTAATCCAAATATGTCTGGTACTAACACTCACTACAACAAAAGTAGTGTTTTATAACTGCAAAATATAATTGCAGTGAGTTGTAGAATCAAAGAGTACGACTCACGTAGAAATCACTATAGATGACTCGGAATATGACTTACTTCAGTCATTTTCAAGCAGTCGCTTGAAGCATCAGTCATATTGGCAGTCATATGGGTTGTGGGGTATAAATATCTATATTTAGCCATAGTATGCCAACGTGGCATATACTTTGATTATCCTACGGGGGTCTTGACTTCTTCTTGAGTTGTTCATGCAAACAAAAAAATCCTACGTGGAATATGATTGTGGTGAGTCATATTTTGCAGTGACATGGAATATGATTGTGGTGAGTCATATTTTGCAGTGACATGAAATATAACTTTTCTGAATCATATTTTATAATGATATAGAATATGATTGCAGTAAGTCACATTTTTTGATGACATGGAATATGACTACGGTGAGTCATATGTTTGGTTGATGTAAAATATGACTCACCGTAGTGAAAGATGGCTCTATTGAGTTGTATGTAGCTTCTAACAATTTTGTTTCAACTTTTCATATTTGCATACATACAATTAAAGAAATAAAAAGTAAATTTTTAGTGAATGAACAATAAAATCTCAACTTTCAAAAACTTACAACAATACAAAATATGTAGTACAAGTTTAAATTAGGAACAAGAACAACGATAATGAAGTAAAAATGAAGTAAAAAATAGTAAGTGCTAATAAATAACAACAAGCAAGACTTAAGATGCAGCAATTAGCTACAACTAAAAGACAACAAGAAACAATAAGAAGTGAGAGTTAAAATGCAACAACAAGAAAACTATAAGAAAAAACTAAAAGCCAAGAAGAAGAAAGAGTTTTGATGCAACGAGAAGAAAGAATTTTGATGCAGCAAAAAGAAACAAGGAGTATGAACTAAACAACAACAAGAAACAAAAGTTAAAATGCAAGAAGAGGAAAGAATTTTGATGCAACAAAAAATAAGAAGCATGAACTAAGGAGCAAGAAGAAGCAAGAGTTAAACTATGAACTAAAGAACAACAAAAAGTAACATCTAAGAAGCAAAATCAAAAAGCAACAAGAATTAAAAGGTAAGAAACAATACAAGGCAAGGAAGAAGCCTAAAACAACCCTTTAGTGCAGCTAAAACTCATCTAATACTTGGATGTTGCTCGCATAATGCAATAGTCTTTTCTTTCGCATACTCACTCACCTAACATTTGGGATTTGATCCATGGTTAATAAATAAAAAGTTCTCATAACACAAAGCAACAAAAATCCTCAACAATCCAAATGGTTTGTATTCACAAGTAACACCATTTAGTAAAAAATATAGTCCCACTTCAATAATGAAAATCAATACATTAAGTATAGATAGTGAAAATGTACCTTTATTTGAAAATAGAAAATCCATTCTCAATTTAGATGCAATAATTACATCCAAATAAAAGATGTTAATTGTTGAATTATCAATCTTATAGTTTATATATTTTGATAGCTAATTTCAAAATTTGTATTATAATTGACAAATATGATGTTGCATTTATGGTTATCTACAACCCTTTGACCCCTATAAGACCTAGTAGCATTTTTAGGCAATACAACATTTTCGGTCATCCATTTACAAACAAAATTTTTAGTTTTTTTCTTTAAAATTCTCACACATGTGATTGAAGGGTTCGTAGCTTTGTGGTATAATAATTTACATAACTTCTAACTACTTTGGTAAAAATTTATTGTACAATATGTAGTTTGTTTCTCAAATTGGACAATTTGGAAAAAATCACTTATTAAGGAATAATAAATTTGGTTTTCAAGACTAATGTATAAGTGGAAAGCTTTGAATAATTGTCTTTCAATTAATGAGATGAAGGATATGAGGGATTTTAGGTTGCGTTTTTACTTTAGAATTTCTATTCAAAAATAAATTTTAAAGTCTTTTTTAAACTCAATTTTCAATATTTCAAAATTAAATAAAATATAGGATGTAGGTTGTTTATTATAACATAACAACTGCTAGGATTGGAAATATTAATTTTACAACTAATTTTTTTTAAAATTAGTAATTTTAATCATATTCTACCTTTTTTTTCAATTGCAATTGGTAAAGTTTTCTACTCTAAATTTTTTTGAGGATGTACTCGAACAAGTTACTAAAGGATCCTACGGTTAGATATGTTAAAGAAGAAGTATAGATGAAGATTTTAGCCCTACTTTGGATATGAATATTTTGAAAGAGTTTGGACCTCAAAACACCACAGTCCTTTAGGAATTAAGGATTAAGTTGTGAGAATAGTTGACATTAGCAAAATGGTGTGACTATCAAATATCATTGTTGGCAAATGAAAGAAGATTTCAATCCATTAAGAATATATCATGTAGGTAGATATGATATACAAAAGCTAATATTTTATTGATATGAGATCTTAGGATGTATATATTCTCAATTATAATAGATATATTCAGTTTGCAAGATTTTGAAGTGTCACATTTCAAAATAGGTGTCACGTTTATTCATGGTTATGGCACCATCTACATTCTCTTGTAAATAAAACTTTAAAATTAAATATAATATAGTCAAAGTAAGATTTTTGATATATGATATCCCCTAAATTTCCTTTACATTTAGAGCCCAAAACCACAAACTTGATAACCACATTTGGATTAAGATTTTGGAATGAAATTTTTTGTTAAAAATGACAAACAAGGGATGGTTGTGTCAAAGTAACATAAACTAAAGGGATAAAAAATTGAAAAAAAAGTTTTGAAATGCAAATCTTATGGCCTAAAAGCTTATTTTTATAGTTGTTGCCCTTAAGGAGAAATTGAAGTGCTAGGACCTCAAGTGCCAAAACCCCACCTAGTGGCAACAATTTAGTAAATAAGTCCTTCAATAATTGCAAAAATTGAATTTTGGGGGTCAAAATACAACAATTCTTAAAAAGTGCTCATTCAAACTCACATGCTCAAGCAAAGTACATTTTGAAATTCTTAACAAAAAAGGTACATTTAAATTTTTTAATTTGCACACGCAAAGAATTTGAAGTCAAACCACAACAATTGACTAAAACCTCAAAATTCAAAATGTAGTTCTAAGGATTTTTAGGATCCCCTTGCTTAAGTTTAGCCATGGGGGTACTTTTTGCTTTGGAAATAGATGAATTCACGATTTTTCTATTCAAGTTTTTAAGTAAGTGTGATTATAGCACACACAAAATTCTATGGTTGTGGCCATCATATTGATTGGCGTGAATCTAAGTTCACAGAGCTTTCTGAACTAGAAGTGACCTGGTAGATATACCGCTCCAGAGCACCATCTGAGATTCTTTGCAATATCTTGAAATTTCAAAATAATATAACAAATATGAGGCCCATCTGTTGTTCTTCATATAACTATAAGAGGAGAATTTGAATCGCATGAACAGTGCTTCACAGCACAAAATTTATGCACAATTCTAGAATTCTGTTACTTCTAGCAGTAGTGAGAAGACTCAAGTCCGCGCCTTATGATTGCGCCTTATGATTGCATTCGTATGATAAACTGAAAATATAAGCTGGCAAGTCAGTCTAAGAGACAATTCGAGGGAGAGCAATTATACAACTAATACAAAAAAACCACACCACTATGGCTCCTTAACTTACATATGCCGCAAATGAATAAGCACAAGAAACTGAAGTAGCTCAAATGTTGAACGCTGTGTGCATATATTTCTAGATAATATCATGATATTTCTAGATACAATCTATCAACAAGAGGAGTTGCTGAATTTTTTAGGTCAACCCTCAACCTCCTCAACCAATTCAAGCAACAGTATTGGGTAACTGTGCAATCAACCTGGTAAATCTTGATTCTTAATCTGGTCAATTTTGATTCGGAGCAACAGATTCAGGATACAAAGAGACTAGTACTTGTACCTTAACCCTAGGAACGGATGCCAAGGAAGCTGAAACTGGACGGTGAAGCTAATCCTCATCACGAGTAGTTGGAAATGCCACCAACAGCTATTCATGATGCTCTTAACTCCGGAACATCGGACAGTATTTCTCAAATTTTTCTACTATCTCTTTGAACTCCGGTCTCTGTGAAGGCTTTGAGTGCCAGCATCTTGCAACCAAACGCTTAAGCCAACCATCAATACCGTCAGGCAATACAGGCCTTTCTCCCCTCACACATACAGCCGCATAATCATTTCTTGCGAGATGCTCCAAGGGAATGCCCCCTGTCAATACCTCATAACAGGTCATTCCATAGCTATACACATCGGACTCACGTGTGTATGTACGCACCGTTTGAGATTCGATTTGCTTCAAAATCTCAGGCGCTCTCCAAAAATGTGTCCCCTCCACCAACATGGAGCATTCAAAATCAGCAACCTTGACATCGATCAGCTCATCGTTGGCGTCGCTGGGAAACTCACCAAACACATTCGTCACAAGCACATTGGAAGCTTTCAAGTCTCGATGGAGAATGCCACGATCATGCAAGTGTTGCATGCCCAAAGCAATCTCGTACAAGACTCTCTTTGCAAACTCGGGCTTGAAAGGTCTGCTCTGGGCGCTGGAATGCATCATTCTATGCTCAATCAAGCGCCGCAGATCACCCCCTTCTCGATTGATTATGAATGCAAAATCGTCATTTTCATCCACCATTGCACCCAACACTTCACAGGTCCTCGTGGCACCGCGAAGGAGGCCCAAAAATCCAAACCTCAGATGGCCAGGAGAATCCCCGCTTTGCAACATTCCGGGCGGCCACTGTCGCACCATATCTCGTAAAGAAATTTGTTTAAACAACTTCACCACACAAGGGACTTTGACACCGTTCTCCTTTTCAAAGTCGGCTTCATATATCTTGGCTTGCCCTCCTTCAGCAATTTTTCGTCCCATTTTCAAGTTACGGAACGTGTAACTGAAGAAGTTTGAGAAGTCCGGATGTTGTTTGAGATTTTCAAAGATTTGACGGTTTGTTTCCTCTCGAATATCATCCCGATGAGGAGAATTGCAGGTCTCACTCCAATGAGATTTTGAAGCTTCCACTTCTTGCTCAACAGCATGGGTTGTGGGGTCCGGCAACTTGGATTTGAATACCTGCACTATCTCTTCAAATTCAGGTCTTTGTGAAGGATCCGAGTGCCAGCACTTTTCGATCAAATCTCTGAGCCAATTATCTATGCGCTCAGGCAGTGCAGGTCTGAGTGAGCTGTCATAAATGATATCTCGTGAACGATGTTCACTTAATGGGGTCTGTCCAGTGAGAATTTCATAACATGTCATGGCGTAAGAATACACATCTGATTTTGTGGTGTATGCAACACCGTCAAGGTTGCGCTTCTGCATTCGGCGTTCGCGCATTTCGCAAGTGATTTCAGGTGCCCTCCAACCAAGCGCACCAATAAGTCCAACCGTAGTCTCAAAAGAAACTACGTTGACATGAAAAGAATCATCCTCAATATCATCAGATAACGAGGAAGGTGAAGTACTGGTACAGACCATTACATGTAATGATTGCAGGTTCCTGTGTAGTATACTATGACCGTGTAATTGCTGCATAACGATGGCAATCTCCAGCATCATTTTCTTGGCACACGTATCTCCGAAGGGAGGTCGTTTCAAGGACTCGAGTTTACTCATTCTGAGCTCGATTAGGGTACTCAGATTGCCCCACACTCTCCTCAATACAATCGCGAAGCTCCCAGCATATATTCCATCCTCCAAAATCAGCCCACCCAATATCGAACTTGCCCCACTGGAAAACCCGGGGAAGACTGCACTCCCCCCTGTCAGCATGCCCTCTGGGAATCGTTCACTGAGATTAAACCTCAGCCCATCCTTGAATACCATTGACGCACACGGGACCTTCCTCTGCATCAAGGTGAACTCCCCTTCAAAAACTGTTGCATCAAAAAAATGCCCTTGTAACGCAATCTCCCTTCCAACTTTCATATCAGGAAAAGTGAAACTGAAAAACTCCGAAAACTTAGGGTCCGCCTTCAGTTCTTCAAATATTCTTAAGTTCGCTTGGACCACTTCCGTGTCGGAGTACGGCTCTAATCGCTCAATACGTTCATTTGCTGTTGAAGGCCCTCGGGAACTCGACCAAGAGGTACTCATCTTATTTCTACACAAAAGATCTTGACGATAAACAAGCACCCATGCAGTAACACCCGTCAAAGTACTACTAATTCCAGCCCATTGCACTAAACCTACGGAATATCATATCGGCCTACATGCTACAAATGTCTTCACCAAAACTTCAGTCATCAATTTCTCACAAACAGCAGAGGTGGATCAACTCTTCCACGCGTAAACAAGCACTCTCCTGCACCATTTCACCAGCACCATATATTTCAACTGATCGAACAATACTACACAGGTACGACAAATGAAGTCGCAAGTTCTCCTTACCGACACAATGAAAACCAGCAGCTTGCAAGGTCGGCGCTCCAAGGTCCGTTGCTTGCTTCCAGTAGTTGTCAGGAGAGCAGATGAGACGGCAGGGCAGAGAGATTTGATAAGGACAATGACGAGGAACCAATGCGGAAAACGCGTATATATCACCCGACGCACATGCCCTTCAAAGTGGCGGGTGCCGGTGGTTTCCGCCATGCTCCGCCTCGCGGGCTAGCGGGTGCGACTTGACCACCGCCAGGCTGGAAGAGGGTGAAATCATTTACTGAGCCGTGGAAAAACAACGCTAGTTGACAGCTCGTCCGAGAATCTTTCATTTTTTACAGCTCTACCTACCCCACCTTCGGCCAGGGTGACTGACGGCCAGGGAGGACTGACCCCTCTATTGCCCCGTTTTCTACCCCTGGATAAAACACCTGGAATCTTTTTATTTGCCATCCATGAACAAATTTGCAAATTTTGAATTCATATTTGCAATCAGAGACCCCAAATTAGTCTAGGGAGGTGTAGAGAAACAAATTTTACATGGTCCCAAATAGGGGGCAATTTTTACACTTACCCCTGGTTGGGGCAATAGAGGGGTCAGTCCTCCCTGGCCGTGAACGGACCCCCTCATGGCCCCGTTTTACCCCCGGGGAAAACACTGCGGAATATTTTATTTGCAATCAGATGAATTTTTTTGCAAATTCTGAATTCAGATCCGCAATCAACAGCCCCAAATTATCTAGGGATGGTGTAGAAATATAAAAAATCATGGCCAAAAATAGGGGTCTTTTTTTCAAAATTAACCTTGGCCAGGGCAATAAGGGGGTCAATTCTCCCTGGCTCCCCCACCTTCTTGCTCATTAACCCTTAACACTTAAAAGGCTCTTGGGGTCTCTCTATATGACCCGTATTTAGCTTTATAACTCTTCAATTGTGGTTTACTATATGAATTGTAATACATTGTTATTTATATACTATTATGATCATTAATTTACTTTGTACTAAATACTATATTTGGTCAATGTTTTTTTAGTCAAATACCACCGTATTCATAATATAGTATACAGCCGCAAAGGACTTTCAGGCCCTTCTACAGTTAAACTTGGAGGTAGACGTTTTGCGTTTGATGGATGGTATAGAATCTTTCCAAAGTGCAACTATTCAAACAAATGATTTCTATAGTGCCCCGCTTGTTGTTTAAGGATTAAACAACCTTTGAATAGTTGATTGTCTTTTAGGAGAAGTTAAATTCCTTTAAACAATTTTTAGTAATATATGGTTGGATGAAAAATGGAATTGATATGTAACCATAATTAGTTGTTTTATATTTTTAGGACCTTCTCTGTAATTGGTTACAAATATTTGAAGTTCAAACACAATGATCACTAAAATGTTTCATCAATTTTTTGAATTTAATCCCTAAATGCCCAAGGCCTTTTTTGAGCTTTTAGGAATTTACTCTAAATTGAACAAAAAGCCAACATTTTGATAAGTTGTATCAATATTCTATGAATTGTAACTATACAAATTCAAACTTGACATGTTAAAGATCTCATGGGAAAAGACAACACAACAATATCACTTATAGATTGAAAAATTATAATATTTGATCATGAGGGTGTAAAAGCTACAAAAGTGATTTGAAGTCTTTCAATTCTCTTTTTATATGTCAAATCTAAAAAGTTGATCAATGCAAAAAAAATATGAGGATAAAGGGCCTAACATGCATAACCCCAATCAATTTATAGCTTCTCAAAATCTGCTCTATAATTTTTTTAAATGAATTTTGAATGTGATTTTTTTTCTAGGATCTAGTGTATTTGAGGCTCATTTCCAAGAGCCCTGAACAAGTTTACTCCATATTTGATTTAACATAGCAATCACTAAATTTTTTTCTTTAATCTGTGCTTCATCTCAAAAATTGCTTCATTTTGGGAAATAAAATTTGTGCATGATTAGGGGTCATGGTGATTTTTGCATTGCATGCATTTTTGGTGTGTTCTTAAATTTCAATGCTTAATTAGTTTATAGTTCATGTTCATATTGTAAGGTCTTTTTCATTTCAAAATTTTTTATTCCCATGATTAGGCTACCATTTTGCAATTAAATGTGCATGAATCTTTTTTTAAATAATTTTCAAGGAAGAAGAACTAAGTTATGTCTACTAGAAATTTTGAAAGTTTCTAAGTTCATGACAAGGGTCTAAATTTAATGCAAGTTTCTTAAGATGAAAGTGCAAAATAAAATCCAACATATAGTCTACAAATATGAAATTATTGGGCTAAGTATACATACATACATACATGCATATATATATACACACACGCATATGTATATATATATATATATATATATATATATATATATATATATATTACAATGCTTAAAATCATGGTATGAATAGAAGTTACTATACCTTGTCATTTCTAATGAATTTTATATTTTTGCAAAATTCTTTTTGAGATCCAATTTCAGCATTGCATGTCCTAGCATGCATTGGCTAATTTGAGTGGATTTTGTGCAAGTGCGTGCTCCTCCTACTTGTACCATCCCCCCAAAATTTCGAGTTAGCCAATGGCACTTTGCTATTTGGCTAGGTGAATGGCAGATGGCCTGGTGTTTTTGAGGCATGTGCATCGGATGTATAATGAAATGAATAGAGGCAAACATCCCCGTTTGTTGTCATTAGCAACCCCCAATGCACTAAAAATCCCAAACCATTGATGTAGATACCAAAAAAATAGTCCTCCTTTTCCAAGGTCGTTGATTTGACCAAGCGGGAAAATATTGTAATTATTGATGGTGCCGTCTTCTGAGACAATCTTGGCCGTCAATAAGATTAGAGTTTGGCACTCTTTTTTTTGGGTGCCCCTTCATTTTTGCATTCTTATACCAATAGATTTTGCCAAGGTTTTCATAGTGGGCAAACGTCCGGTTCGCCCATCCGATTTGCCCGTCAGGGCATGGACGCGGTGGTCAGGGCGCGGACGGGATCGTCAAGGCGCGGACAGGATCATCAGGGCGCGGTCAGGGTGCGGACGGGATCGTCAAGGTGCAAAACTCTCAAAATTAAAGCCGTCCGGACCGTCCGTCCGTTCGGTTCGCCTGTTATGACAACCAAGGATTTTGCCTATGTCATAAGGTGATTTCGTAAGCACATGGAGGTGATTTCATGAGTGTTTGTTCCAACTCTAGTACTTCTAGGATTTATGAGTTTTGTTCTTGTTTGGTCTAAATTTGCTTGTTTGCTTGTCTTTATTGAGTTTGCTTTAGTGCAAAGTAAGATTCAAGTTGTGATTTCTTCTACCATACACAAACGTTACATTTGGTGCATAGATAAACCTCTATCAATGTTCACAAAGTCATGTGGAAATTTGAGGCCTATCCAATAACATCTTCACAAGTCTTTTGTCTAGTTCAAATACTAGATAGTCTAGTTTTTAGAACTTTCAATTAAAACTTCACAATTGTAGATCAAAAACTTTAGTTTTTCCAAGAAGTGATATTGAGAGAGCCAAGTAAAATTCAAATCAAGCTTTCTTCGGCATGCATAGTCTACAAGTTTTGCAAAGAATAATCATAATTATTACATAGTTTTGAGAATCATTTTGCTTCTAGTCTTATTTAGGGAAGTTTTTCTTTTATTTAATTGTGAATCAGAAATTCTTGAGAAGCTTTATCCCTCATCTAATAAAATTGTGTAAAGTTTAGGCCTTTAGGGTTTAAGGATTTTTGAATCCTTGATCTAAATTTGACTTGGAGGGTGCCAGGGCGCCAACAAAAAAGGCGGTTCTCAAATGCAACCTAATGAATTGCATGGGGCATTAGAGGTTGAGTTCTATGACACAATCAAAATTGCTTGTTTACAAATCTTGTTATGTGCATTTTGAACTACAAAATCTTATCTCAATGCACTAATGCACTGGCTTCCTTGTAGAAATTTCAAATCTGTCTCACCTAATGGGATTCTTTCCACAAAGTTTTAGGTTCTTGTACAATTTTTGGAACCTCACTTAAATAGGTTTTTCATAGGTTTTTCATTGGTTTTATAGTTTATTACAATTTCACTTGCATTCCTTTGGGAACTTTGCAACCCAAAAGTTTTACACTCAATACATAAATGCCTTTTGCACCCTTTCTGATAAGTTGAGATGATGCCACATGTATTCCTTTTGGAAATCATGTGTGTTTTCCTTGAAAAGCAGAAATTAACACTTTATGACAATGTGTTCAAAAGAGGCAATAACTGCCTTACTTTTTGCATATACAACTTACATGTGCATTTATGTACCATGGCATACTAAGGTAAAGCAGCCCATTGTCGTCAGAATTTGGAGTCTGCCCTCATGCCACTGCTGAAATTTTTCAAATATTTTCCCATGTAAAGACAAGTGGGAGAAATAGTGAGAGCAATTGAAATTCTATTTTTCAGACAATGTATGAATTTGTTATGATTTTTTGAACTGATCTATCCAAAAGAGTTAGTAGGCTACCTGATAACCAACAAAAACTATATCTAATATGTTCATCTTAATCACCTAAAGCAGTCACAATAATTTCTAATGTGGAAGGCCTTGAAAAAGTCACATTCTACCATGATTTACACTAAAAAGTTGAGTGCTTCTAATGAGGTCACTAATCACTCCATGGGTGTCAGGTTAGTCATTAATTATGGTTTGGAAAACTGTCATGGGGTCATTAGGTGTCTGCTATGGGTCATCTGACCGCAATGGGATGTTTTACCTTAGTGATGAGTGCGATATAAACCAATGCACCACCTATCTAAGGTAGAACTACCCATTACCATACAGATTTGCAATCTAGGTACTTTGGAGAAGCTGTTTATGAGCTCTCATATTTTTCAAAGATTGAATTGTTTGAGAGAAGTCAATTGCAAAAAGAATGAAGACATTCCGACAGGAATTGAATGTTTCGTGATTTTTCAAAGCTGAAATGTAAAACTATGAATAGACCCTTGTTGAAGCATGATCAAACCATTGTTGAAGTGTGGGCTGATGTGTCCGCTCCACAGTGCATTGCCATCATGATGAAAAATTAATAAAATTGTGATAATAGATATGTCAAGTGACAGAAATGGGAGAACCTGTAGGTGGCAGAATTGAGTAATTGGTGGTATTGGGCAGTTCTACCTTACCTAATATTGGCTTGCACCATAAGTGGACTGCCGTGAATTACAGTAAGCAAATAAGGTAAGACAGCCCATTGCGGTCAAATGACCCATTGTGGTCGCCTAAGAAATGACCCATTGTGGTTTTTTCCAGGATGTGGGATGTGGGCAACAATGCATGTCTTACATGACAGCAATGGAGTGAACACTGACCTCATTAGGAACTTCTGAGTTTTTAGTGTGAAGTCCATTGTAAAAATTGACTTTTTTGGCCTTCTGTAATAGAAAATATTTTGACTGCATTAGGCAGTGAGATGAGCATTACAGATTCAGATTTTAGTGGTCTTAAGGTAGTCTACAGACTCCTTTGGGCTCAATGCTTCAGAAATTTCTAGCAAATTCATACTTTGTCAAAAAAAAATTAATTTCAATTGCACTTGCTATTTCTCACACTTGTACTAATGTAAGAAAAAAATTGAAAAATTTCAGCAACAAGATGATGCCAAACTCCTCATTCTGACCACAATGGGCTGATTTACCTTGGTCCACTGCTAAATGAGCATACGGGTGTCTGTTTAGCAGTTTCTGGTGCCTGGCGTGCCCCAACAGAGTTGCCGAAGTTCCTCGGAACCTTGTCTTCTCAGAATGATGATCATCAACTCGCTGGCCTTTCGAAGTTTCCATAAAGTGAACAAGTGGGCAGGTTCGAGAAGCACACTCCTGCTGGTCCTCCGTGTACAGTTCCCTTCGGAAAGTCTTCGGACAAATCGAATCTAGGGTTCTTCAGAGTTCTCGCACTACTGACTTCAAACGGCTCCCATTTCTTCAGCCGGCCTTCAAACCCTAGATTTCTTTTCACAACATGGTGTACACAGGAGAGGAAAAGGCTCAAGTGGTTGGGATGTTCAAGGGTGGCTGTAGAGTGAGTGAAATTGCCGTTTCTTTAGGTATACCTAAACAGAGTATTTCTGACATTCTGAAGAAGTACCGCATTGAAAACACCGTGGAGACCTTGCAACGCAATGGAAGGCCAAAGAAGTTGTCAGAGCGGGATACTAGAGCAATTGTTCGAGTAGCCAAGCAGAACAGGAGGGCAACATTGGCAGACATCACGAACTCTTCGCCTATCCAAGGAAGTCATACTGTTGTGAGACAAGCATTGAAAGATTCTGGTTTGCAAAGTAGAATTGCTCGCAAAAAGCCATTTCTTTCACGTGTTCACAAAGAGAAGCGACTTGCTTTTGCGAAAAGTCATGTCAATTGGACCGTAGAGCAGTGGAAGAATGTGATTTGGACAGACGAGGCAACCTTTGAAATTGGCAAAAATTTCCGGCAAATTCGGGTGTGGCGTAGCACCAAAGAAACTTACGAACCGGACTGTTTGGCTTCAACTTTCAAGAGCGGTAGGACTTCAGTGATGATCTGGGGTGCTTTCTACAATAATCTAAGGTCATCATTAGGGTTTATGATACCAGGAAAGCGAACTGCTCTTGATTTTGTGGATATAGTTTACGAAGGGCCTCTGAAAGAATTTTTGTTGTTAGTTCCTGGGGCAATTCTCATGGAAGATGGTGCTCCTGTGCATCGTAGTCTTGCACCAAAAAAATGGAGAGAAGATCGAGGATTGCAGAAGCTTGAATGGCCGGCACAGTCACCAGATTTGAATCCGATTGAAAATGTGTGGGCCATGATGAAGAGCAGTATACAGAATCGCTCAACACCAATTACAAACATTGCAGACATGAAGATAGCTCTGCAAGAGGTGTGGGTAGGCTTAGACATTGAGAACTTTGAAACTTTGATTGTAAGTTTGCCCACCAGAATGGCTGCTGTGATCAAGGCCAAGGGAGGAGCAACTCGATGGTAAATTGGTATACTTGCAGAAAGAGATTCTCAATTGACTCAAGATTTTTCTTGTATTTTCATGTGTTGGTTGTCGATGAGTATAAAAAATTTGAGGTCAGTGCATGGATTTTGGATTGTGTTACATCAAATTTGATGCCAAGTGATGCGGCTATCCAGAGTCAGTTTTCTTGGTTGTCCGAAGACTTTCCGAAGGGGACTGTACAGTCAGTCACCCTCGATAAGTGGAGTGAGCGGCCGGGCGCAAACTCATTTCCATGCCACACATAAGGTAGAACTACCCATTACCATACAGATTTGCTATCTAGGTACTTTGGAGAAGCTATTTATGAGCTCTCATATTTTGCAGAGATGGAATTGTTTGAGAGAAGTCAATTGCAAAAAAAATAAAGACATTCCCACAAGAATTGAATTTTTTTTTGTGATTTTTCAAAGCTGAAATGTAAAACTATGACTAGACCCTTGTTGAAGCATGATCAAACCATTGTTGAAGCGTGGGCTGATGTGTCCGCTCCCCAGTGCATTGCCATCACGATCATGGATGAATAAGATGGTGGTAATAAGATGGGCCAGTGATGGAAATGGGAGGAATATGTAGGTGGGGGAATGGGGTAAATGGTGGTAATGGGTAGTTCTACCTTATAGAGTATTAATGGTTTAACACTTACAAAGATTGATCTCTGTAACCCTTAAACGACGCCAAGAACATTTTCCAATCAATGAATGACAAAGAATCTCTCCATGTAGGACAAAAGTACAACTGTTCATCCTCCAAATTTTATGGGAAAAGGGAACGTCTTCCAAATGAGTGCTTTTTCATTTTTAAGCCAACAATACACTCGGTACCCAAATAGATGATTTCCACGGTGATCGGCTTGTCATTTAAGGGTTAATTTGGAACATTGAAAGTGGCTCTCATTTGTGTGCATACACTTCAAAAATTGTCATTGCTACTTGATGGATTAGATTTTTTCAATAAATTTTGGACATGTTGAAGTACAAGTAACATACTTATATAATTAAAATGATTTTTAAAAGTCTTTCAAACACTTTTTGTTCAATTAAAATTTAATAAACTCACCGTAGTCATATTCCATGTCACTGCAAAATATGACTCACCGTAGTCATATTCCATGTCACTGCAAAATATGACTCACCACAATCATATTCCACGTAGGATTTTCTCGTTTGCCCGGACAACTCAAGAAGAAGTCAAGACCCCCCTAGGATAATCAAAGTATATGCCACGTTGGCATACTATGGCTAAATATAGATATTTATACCCCACAACCCATATGACTGCCAATATGACTGATGCTTCAAGCGACTGCTTGAAAATGACTGAAGTAAGTCATATTCCGAGTCATCTATAGTGATTTCTACGTGAGTCGTACTCTTTGATTCTACAACTCACTGCAATTATATTTTGCAGTCATAAAACACTACTTTTGTTGTAGTGAGTGTTAGTACCAGACATATTTGGATTAGCCTTTCAAGATATTCAATGTTTTCATACCCAAAACTACTTCAAAACACTTAATTCAAAGTATGGCTAAAACCTTCATCAATATTTAATTATTCATCCATTAACAAATTCAACAATAGGAGCCTTTAGTTAACTTGTTAAGGTACATCCTTTTAAAATTTCAAAATAAGAAACCTTACCAATTGCAAGATCAAACTACTTGAATTTCAAAAAGAAATATTTTCAATTTTTCCAAATTGTTAAATTTCATCTTTCAAACCTTTTACACAAACGTGTTTAGATCCTACAACTTGTTGCTCTATTTAATATGTTGAAGAAATAAGTTGGGAATACATATAAAAAATTTCAAACAAAAAATATTTCATATTCATGCTTGAAAAATTTAGTAAGTAGAAAGAAATAGAGTATGATTCAAATTACTAAATTGTTAAGAATTAAGTTTTAGAATTAAAAAATGCCAATCCCAATTGTTGTAATGTTATAATAAATCTACAAATAAATTTTAATTTTTTTCAAAAAATTCAAAATTGAATTAAATAAAGGACTTCAAAGTTTATTGTAGGAATAGAGATTCTAAAAGTCATGAGGAGTTTTAGTCCTATTAAGCAATGAAAAGCACATATCATTCAATAACTTTTTAACCATGTAATCAAAAGTTATGAAAATTGTTGACCCTTAAAGCTACTCCTTGGGCACATGATTGTTGTATGAAAATTTCAAAGGAATAAAATAAAAATTCCATTCATAGTGAGTTGCCCAAAATTGCTATGTTGCCAATAAACAATGTTTGAAGCTATTGGACTTTTTAAGGGTTAATTGAATTGGTATAGTGCATGTAACACGTCTATTGTTGTGTAGATAAACATATACAATCAACCCTCTATAATTAGTGTTACTTCTATAAGTGCTAAATCTTATATGTGTTGTAGAGATGTGTGCTCCCATAAAATATACAATATCATGTGTTAAGTGTCAAGTGATATGAAATGTTTAGTTCTCTACCTAATTGATTTGACTTTGATAAGTGATAAAGTTGAAAAAGTTGTGATAAAGTTTTTTTTTAAAATAGAAAAGTGGTGGGATTTAAAGATGCTAAAAATGTGTTTGAGACTTTGAAGAAATTTTTGGGGCAAGGATCTAATAGTGATGTCATGTGATTCATTAAGAATAAATTCTTTCTTATGGTTAACTTAGATGAATGATGACTTGTAATTTTGTTTAAAATTTAATCAAAATTATTAGTGAAAAGAAACTTTTAATACACTGAGTAGATTGTTTTAAAGATTTTTAAATAAGTGGAATGAAAATGATTTTCTCAAATTATGGATAAGAATTTCAAGAATTTTAAAATTCTATTAAATAAATAGAGTACAATACTACTAACTAAAATATAACCCCAACTTTAAATTATTTTTATAATTCACTCCAAAAATCTCCCAAAATTGTCAAAAATTTGAAATGTGTGTAAAAATTTGAGTCAATAACATTTCACTCAGTAAGATTTCAAAATTTGTGAAATTCTTATTATAAAACTCTAAAAAGAATTCTCATTCCACTTACTCAAAAATCCTAACAAAAACTTACTTGCATTAAAAGATTTGTTTTCACTTATAAGTTTATTAAATTTTAATTGAACAGAAAGTGTTTGAAAGACTTTTAAAAATCATTTCAATTATACAAGTGTGTTACTTGTACTTCAACATGTCCAAAATTTATTGAAAAAATCTAATCCCTCAATTAGCAATGACAATTTTTGAAGTGTATGCACACAAATGAGAGCCACTTTCAATGTTCCAAATTAACCCTTAAATGACAAGCCGATCACCGTGGAAATCATCTATTTGGGTACCGAGTGTATTGTTGGCTTAAAAATGAAAAAGCACTCATTTGGAAGACGTTCCCTTTTCCCACAAAATTTGGAGGATGAACAGTTGTACTTTTGTCCTACATGGAGAGATTCTTTGTCATTCATTGATTGGAAAATGTTCTCGACGTTGTTTAAGGGTTACAGAGATCAATCTTTGTAAGTGTTAAACCATTAATACTCTATAAGGTAGAACTACCCAATTCCCCCACCTGCATGTTCCTCCCATTTCCATCACTGGCCCATCTTATTACCACCATCTTATTCATCCATGATCGTGATGGCAATGCACTGGAGAGCGGACACATCAGCCCACGCTTCAGCAATGGTTTGATCATGCTTCAGCAAGGGTCTACTCATAGTTTTACATTTCAGCTTTGAAAAATCACAAAAAAAAATTCAATTCCTGTAGGAATGTCTTCATTCTTTTTGCAATTGACTCCTCTCAAACAATCCAACCTCTGCAAAATATGAGAGCTCATAAATAGCTTCTCCAAAGTACCTAGATAACAAATCTGTATGGTAATGGGTAGTTCTACCTTAGGTAGGTGGTGCATTGGTTTATCTTGCACTCATCACTAGTATGCCACGGTATGTAAATGCACATGTAAGTTATATACGCAAAATGTAAGGCAGTTATTGCCTTATTTGAACACATTGTGATAAAATGCTAATTTCCACTTTTCAAGGAAAACACACATGATTTCCAAAAGGGATACATGTGGCATCATCTCAACTTTTCGGAAGGGGTGTAAAAGGCATTTATGTATGGAATGTAAAACTTTTGGGTTCCAAAGTTTCTAAAGGAATACAAGTGAAATTGTAATAAATTGTAAAACCAATGAAAACCATATTTAAGTGAGGTTCCAAAATTGTACAAGAATCTGAAACTTTATGGAAAGAATCCCATTAGGTGAGACAGGATTTGAAATCTCTACAAGGAAGCTAGTGCATTAGTGCATTGAGATAAGATTTTGTAGTTCAAAATGCACATAACAAGATTTCAAAACAAGCAACTTGATTGTGTCACAAAACTCAACCTCTAATGCCCACACAATTCATTAGGTTGCATTTGAGAACCGCCTCTTCTGTTGGTGCCCTGGCACCCTCCAAGTCAAACTTAGATCAAAGATTCAAAATCCTTGAACCTTAAACTTTGCACAATTTAGATGAAGGATAAAGTTTCTCAAAAATTTCTAATTCACAATTCTTTCACAATTAAGTAAAAGAATAACTTTCCTAAATAAGACTAGAATCAAAATGATTCTCAGAACTATGTAATAACTAGGATTATTCTCTACAAAACTTGTAGACTATGCATGCTGAAGAAAACTTGATTTGAATTTTACTTGGCTCTCTCAGCATCACTTCTTGGAAAAACTAAAGTTTTTAATCTACAATTGTGAAGTTTTGATTGAAAGTTCTAAAGACTAGACTATTTAGTATTTGAACTAGACAAAAGACTTGTGAAGATGTTATTGGATAGGCCTCAAATTTCCACATGACTTTGTGAACATTGGTAGAGGTTTATCTACACACCAAATGTAACGTTTGTGTATGGCAAAAGAAATCACAACTTGAATCTTACTTTGCACTAAAGCAAAGTTAATAAAGACAAGTAGATAAGGAAATTTAGGCCAAACAAGAATAAAACTCAGAAATCCTAGAAGTACTAGAGTTGGAACAAATGCTCATGAAATCACCTCCATGTGCTTACAAAATCACCTTGTGACATAGGCAAAATCTATTGGTATAAGAATGCAAAAAGGGAGGGGCACCCCAAAAACAGAGCGCCAAACCTTAATTTTATTGACGGCCAAGATTGTCTCGGAGGAAGGCACCATGAATAATTACAATATTTTCCCGCTCGGTCAAATCAACGGCCTTGGAAAAGGAGGACTATTTTTTTGGTATCTACATCAACGGTTCAAGATTTTCAGTGAATTGGGGGTTGCTAATGACAACAAGTAGGGATGTTCGCCTCTTTTTGTTTCATATACATTTGATGCACATGCCTCAAAAACACCAAGCCATCCGTCATCCGTGTGGCCAAGTAGCAAAGTGCCATTGGCTAACTCAGAATTTCGGGGTGGATGGCACAAGTAGGAGGAGCTCCCCATGCACTTGCACAAAATCCACTCAAATTGGCCATGCTAGGACACACAATGCTGAAATTGGATCTCAAAAAGAATTTTGCAAAAGTCTAAAATACATTAGAAGTGACAAGGTATAGTAACTTCTATTCATACAATGATTTTAAGCATTGTAATATATATGTAGCCCAATAATTTCATATTTGTAGACTATATGTTGAATTTTATTTTACACTTTTGTCTTAAGAAACTTGCATTAAATTTAGATCCTTGTCATGAACTTAGAAACTTTCAAAACTTCTAGTAGACATTACTTAGTTCTTCTTCCTTGAAAATTATTTAAAAAAATTCATGCACATTTAATTGCAAAATGGTAGCCTAATCATGGGAATAAAAAATTTTGAAATGAAAAAGACCCTACAATATGAATATGAACTATAAACTAATTAAGCATTGAAATTTAAGAACACACCAAGAATGCATGCAATGCGAAAATCACCTTGACCCCTAACCTTGATCCATTAATCATTTTATTTTCCAAAATGAAGCAATTTTTGAGATGAAGCAAGGATTAAAGGAAAAAAATTTAGTGACTGCTGCATTAAATCTAATGGAGTACTAAACTTGTTGAAGGCTTTTGAAAATGAAACTCAAATACATTAGATCTTAGAGAAAAAAATCACATTCAAAATTCATTTAAAAAAATTATAGAGCAGATTTTGAGAAGCCATAAATTGATTGGGTTATACATGTTAGGCCCTTTATCCTCATATATTTTTTTTGCATTGATCAACTTCTTAGATTTGACATATGAAAAGAGGATTGAAAGACTTCAAATCAATTTTTGTAGTTTTCAAACCCTCATGATCAGACATTATAATCTTTCAATCTATGAGTGATATTGTTGTGTTTTCTTTTCCTATAAGATCTCTAACATGTCAATTTTGAATTTGTACAGTTACAAATCAAAGAAAATTGATGCAACTTATAAAAAAATTGGATTTTTATTCATTTTAAAGCAAATTCTTAAAAGCTCAAAAGAAGGCCTTAGGCATTTAGGGTTTAAATTCAAAGAGTCGATGAAACATTTTAGTGATCATTGCGTTTGAACTTCAAAAATTTGTAACTAATTACACAGAAGGTCCTAAAAATATAAAACGACTCGGGATAGATATAAATTCCATTTTTCATCCAACCATATATTACTAAAAATTGTTTAAAGGAATTTAACTTATCCCAAAAGATAATCAACCGTTTGAAGGTTGCTTAACCCATAAATAACGAGTTGGTTATTATAGAAATCATCTTGTTTGAATATTGTGTGAATTGTTGGCTTACAAAAATGAAAAAGCACTCATTGGGAGACAAGCTACTATAGAAGACGTTCCTTTTTCCCACAAAATTTGGAAGATGAATAATTGCACTTTGGAAAGATTCTATCCCATCCATTAGACGCAAAACGTCTGCCTCGAAGTTTAACCCCTCACCGGCCAAGGGGACCAAAAGTGTCCTCACACAGTCTACCAGTCAACTTCAAAGTGCTGTAACTTTTGCATCCAATGTCTTAATTCAAAAAAACTTGCTGGAAAAGTTGCGCATAATAGTCTATTTTTGTGGTAAAAATTTCAGATCTATCCAAGATGTAATCAGTTTTTGAAAGCCATTCAAAGTTAACAGGTTCAATTTGAGTTCACCACATTGCAATGAGATGGCTGCAACTTTGGGGGCTTGCATCTTTTCCATCAAATGTTAGTTTTCAATAAAATTTGTTGGGTTTTTCTTCCCATAAAGTCTACTTATTGTGATAAAAAAATTATGTCAATCCAAGTTGTTTTGAATGCTTGGGAGCAATTCGAAGTTCACAATTCAGACATTTTTGCATTACAGTGAACTTCGGCGGCTTATAACTTCTTCAGACAGGGTTTGTTTTGAATAATTTTTGTTGGAAAAGTTGTGCATACTAGTCTAGTTCTTGTGGTAAAAATTTCAAATCAATCCAAGAAGTTATGATTAACTGAGAAGCATTTTAGTAGAGGTAGGTTTAGCCATAGATGTGTTTTTTTGCTACTTTTTTCACTGTTTTTTGATATTTCAAAACAATTTTGCAAACGTAATGAGTCAATTGAATGATTTTTTTTTCCACCAAAGTGTTTGTCTTTTGATTTTAAATCACTTTGTAGCTTAAAGTTTTTTCATTTGAGTAGGTTTAGAAATCAAATTTCACCTCCAAATGTGTTTTTAGGAAAATTTCAGCATCTTTTGTCAACACTAAAACATTACAATCTTTCAATCTATACGGTCAAATGACCCCAAATTTGATTTACACCATCTACAACATGCACACTACAAGATTGTACGGTTGAGATTTTCATAACTTATTGACATTTAGATGTATAACATTCGAAAAGCAAGGTTGTTTTTTGACATGGTTAGGCCTTGGGCGGTGAGGGGTTAAGGAAGAAGGTGGGGTAAGTGGAGCTGTAAAAAATGAAAGATTCTCGAACCAGCTGTCAACTGGCGTTGTTTTTCCACGGCTCAGTATATGATTTCATCCTCCACTACAACAAAAGCAGTGTTTTATGACTACAAAATATGACTGCAGTGAGTCGTAAAATCAAAAAATATGACTCACGCAGAAATCACTGTAGTTGACTCGGAATATGACTGACTCCAGTCGTTTAGAAGCAGTCGCTTCAGACATCAATCATATTGGCAATCATATGGATTGAGGGGTATAAATACCCATTTTTAGCCATAGTATGTCAACTAGGCGTATACTTTGACTATCCTAGGGTTTTTTTGACTTTTTCTTGGGTTGCCCGGGCAAATAAAAAAAACCTACGTGGAATACGACTGTGTCGAGTCATATTTTTTGATGATGTGGAATATGACTGTGATGAGTCATATTTTTTGATGACGTGGAATATGACTATGGTGAGTCATATTTTTTGATGACATGGAATATGACTACGGTGAGTCATATTTTGCAGTAACGTAAAATATGACTGCAGTGAGTCATATTTTGCAGTGATGTGAAATATGACTGCGGTGAGTCATATTTTGCAGTGATGTGAAATATGACTGCGGTGAGTCATTTTTTGCAGTGATATGGAATATGACTGCGGTCAATCATATTTATAGTAACATGGAATATGACTGTGGTGAGTCATATTTTTTGGTTACATGGAATATAACTAGTATGAGTCATATTTTGCAATAATGTGGAATATAACTGCGGTGAGTTATATTCTTGTTAATGTGAAAAATGATTCTCATGAGTCATATTTTTGAATGATGTAGAATATGACTCTCGTCAGTCATGTTACTAACTACAATCACATTTTTAATGCATTTTAAATGAACATGATATATAACTATCATACATCAAGATAATTTGACAATTGAATAAAAAGCCTTATACAATTAAAAATGAATACATAATATATGATTTTAGAGATGTATGAGAGATAATCATATTCAAGAAGGAGAATGTAAGAACAAATACAACTATCTTCATTGACATTTATTAGTCACTAATACAAAATATATATATCACAATGAATCATTCACACAATCCAATAAGGCCTACAATCCTTACAATAATGTGAAGATGGCATCATTGGGTTGTAAGTAGCCTCCAATGTCTTTGTTTCAACTTTGGGTGCCTACATATACAATTAAAGAAATGAAAGGTTAATTTTTAGTGATTGAACAACAAAGCTCAACCTTTAAAGGCTTATAACAACACAAAATATGTAGCTCAAGTTTAGGATAGGAAGAATAAGATTGATGATGGAGGAAACAAGAAGAAAAAGATAAGTATTAAGAAATAACAAGAAATAAAAGTTAAGATGCAACAAAAAATAAGAAGAAACAACTAAGACACAACAAGAAACAAGAAGCAACAACTAAGACACAACAAGAAACAAGAAATAACAACTAAGACACAACAAGAAACAAGAAGCAACAACTAAAATGCAAGAAGAAACACAAAACAAGAAACAACAACAAAGACACAACATGAAGTAACAATTAAGACACAAGAGGAAACAAAAAGTACCAACTAAGACATAACAAGAAACAACAAGAAATGAGAGTGTAGATGCAACAAGAAGAAATAAGAAGCAAGAACTACAAAACAAGAACTAAAAAGAAGAAAGAGTTCAAATGCAAGAGAAAAAAAGAATTTAGATGCAACAATAAGAAGCAAGAAACATGAAGTAAAGAACAACAAAAAACAAGAGTTGAAATGCAACAAAAAGCAACAACAAATGAGAGCTAAGAGACAATAGAAGGTAAGGAAGAAGAACCACAAGAAGTGACGGCTAGGGTTTCAAAACCCTAAAAAGTGGCAGCTAGGGTTCTAAAACCCTAAAACAAATAATGGCTAGGATCTCAAAACACTAAAAAAGTGGTGACTAGGATTCAAAATCCGAAAAAGTAGGTGACTAGGATTTCAAAATTTTAAATGATGGCTTATTTATGTTTTTTTTAGAATTGCCCATATTTTTCTTGAATTGCCCAAAAAAAAAATTCACTACTATGAAAATATAATTGATAATATGACTCAATGTTCCCAAGCATGTTCCCTACGTTCCCTATGAAGTACTTTGGTATTCCTAATGGCCGTATAATATACATTTATAAAGTACAAGGCGTAAAAATGACTGGTAGTTATATTTTGCAGTCATATTTTGCAGTCATATTTCTCCCCAAAGTGTTGGCCTTCAAGAACATGACTGCAAGCAGTTGCCAGTCATCCTCAGTCATAAATTCTGCAGTCATAAAACACTGCCATTGCTGTAGTGCTCTGCCACGCGTGGCGCCGGTCCTCGTCACTAAGTTCTCATAGGAGGAGGGTATCCGCCCAGAATATGAGGAGGACCCTCCTCCCTGCGACCTTCCTCCCTCTCTAGCGACCCTCCGTCCCCTCCGTCCCCTCCAGCAACCTCCCACCCCTTCAGCGACCTCCCTCCCCTCCAGCGACCTCCTTCCCCCTCCAGCGACCCTCCTCCCCCTCCAACGACCCTCCTCCCCCTCCAGCGACCCTCCCTCCCTCTCCGACGACTTCTTCTATGCAACCCCTCTCTCTTTGCCGTACGACACCAAGGATAATTTTTCAAAGCCAAATGGTTTTCTACAAACCATTTGGCTTTAAGAGAGGTTGAAAGCAAGTGCTTGAAGATCAACCTCATTGTTGCAATACTAGAATAGTTGAATGAACTTAGTCTTTTGAGTTTAGTTGTACTTGTTTTGTGGATATTGGATGTAGTGTTTTAGGTTTAGTTGTACTTGTTTAGTTGAGTGAACTTAGTCTTTTGGGTTTAGTTGCACTTGTTTAGGGTTTTGAACTTAGTCTTTTGGGTTTAGTTGTACTTGTTTAGGGTTGTGGGTTGTGGGTGTCGTTTTGAACTACCTTCTTTGATTTAGAGTGTTATATTCGAGGAGATTGAAGTGCAACGTTCCGTTTTGCTTCAAGTTTGATGCAATTGTGTTTATTTTGCAACTTGCTTTCTTCAAAGTTTTTGTGTTTAGTTTTTGTCTTTTGAATTCGTGTTATTAGAATTGTAAGAATTGAAAAGTGAGAGGTGTATTGTTTGAGAAGGATGGCTCCTCGCAAGAGGAAAAGAGAATGGAGAAGCAAGGAAGAGAAAGAGAGGAGGAAAGTAAATTGTGAGTTGGAGAATGAAAAAAGCGCTTACCGTGAAGCTATGAAACGTTGTGAGAAAGTAGTGGATGCGAAGTTTGAGAGAGAGAGGATCAAGTATGCTAAACCTAATGATTTGAGCGAAGAGATGAAGAATTGTCCATTGGTGAAGGCAATAAACAATGGTTACTTGAGTTTTTTAAGAGGAATTCATATCAAAGACAAGTCTAGCTTGCTTTCAATTCTTTTGAATTCTGGAGATCCACTTGTTTATGGAGTTCGAGTTGGTTTGAAGAAGTATAGAGAGGACTTGAACAAGGAAGTCTTGGAGGAACTGAAGATGGACATTGAGCTTCTGGAATTCTCAATACATTTTTCAAGTAAGTTTATTTATGTATTGTACAATCATTCTTAATTTGTTATTTCTTGTATGAACTCTAATTAATTGAAATGACTTTCAATGAGTATGAAGGACTTCACGTGTTGAACAATCTTTTCCCCTTCCATAGTATTGACAGTTTTGTATGCAATTGACATTGTCTTCGAATGTGTAGAAGACGAATGGGAAAAAGAACCATCGAAACGAAGTAGAGCAAGAGTGTTGGCCGCTGTACTTCAAGCAAATGAGTTTGACTACGCAAATTCCTTGTATGATGAAGAGGGGGAGTGGAAGAAACAATGGATATATAAGAAGATGGCGAAATGGGCACTTCTCTATCCTATAAGGAGGCAACAAACCCAAGATCGGAAGAAGAAAATGGAGTTGGAGCATGAGGGAGAATGTAGCACTCAAAATTCAAGGCAAGTAGTAAATAAAACCAAATCTACAACAACTCCTTCCAAAGCAAAGGCCAAATTGAAAGGGAAGCCAAATCAAAGGGGAAATGAAAGATGAAGCTCTACATACAATTCAAATATAGTTTTCAAAGACATAGATTTCAATGATGGTATTTGTGAAATGGACATGTCACATATATATGTACTACAAAGTTCATACTTCTAATACAATTCTATGTTTATAATATCATTTGACATTCACTTGGTGATCACAATTGCGGCATGCCACATATTCTATATTTCCCTCTATCATGGTCTTTGTAAAGCAAATGTCACATACCACTTTGGGGACTCTTGGGAAAATGGCTCTTTTCTGTTTTGATGTAGTCATTAGAATGTGAGTCGGACGTTTTGAAGGAGGACGTTGCTTTTTGTTGTCAATATCTTCTACAACTTCACGTTTCTTGCCTTTCCCCATTCTTGTACGTGTAACATTTGCTTGAAGAGTACTTATAGAACCTTTTGATGGAAGTGCAATACGAGGAGGCCTTTCAAAAGTGAAAGGTTCCTTAAATGATGAGATGAATTTTTTTGCAAAGTCCATTTTATGCTCCAATTCTTCAATAGTAAAGTCATGCATAGAGAACTTTGTCTTCCCTGTAAGAACCTCCATTTCTTCTAAAAATGAAGAAAATTCTTCCACATGATGACTTCCTTTGTCACTAGCACTTTTTTTTGGTGGAAAAGAGGATTTTGTTGTCATTGATGTTGTCATTTCAATGTTGTCCACTTCCACAAATGATTCTTGAAAATGCAATTCTTCATTATCGCATTGTAAAGAAGGAAAATGTTTGGCCATAATGAATTCCATCCCTATAATGTGTTTGCATGTTGATACTTCTGATGCACAATTGCAGAAATGAGAATTGAGTGAAATATCATAGTAAGTGCTTGGAGAAGACTCACTTCTCATTCGAAATAAAGAGTGCTCTACATCGAGTGTTTCCAATACACTTCCAAGATTCTCTTCATAAGCTTTCAAGATTCTTTCACCTTCCTTTAGACGACGTCGATGCAATTTGTCATTGGCTCTTTTTGAAAATCTTCCTGAGTCACCTGTATTTCAATAACAATACAAACATAATAAGTTCTTTTCTAAAACAAAATTACATAAAACAATGGAGACAAAAGAATAAGATACTACATACACAGTTAGTGCACTCACTTATAATTTGTACTTGTTTGAAATGATCAACTAAAGTTGGTCCTCCCATTTTAGTTCCATCCGATGCACTTCCAATGATAGATACTATAAGATTTCGTAGTGAGCAATTCACTTTGCCTTGAAGTAAGGAGTACTTGATCCACTCCCAATGTCTCTCAATGTGATTAGTGGTATCCATACCACCGTAATTGAAAAGCCTTCCCCATTTTGGCCAAAGAGATCTCCATGGTACATTTATTCCTGTCCAACCAGCTTCCAAGTACGCAATAACATTTGGCACGTGCTTGAAATCAATGTACAGTTTCTGTACATTATAGTTGAAGTGCTCTTCACTTGGGCAACACATAAGAGTATGTAACATACTCCATAGCTTGTTTATTTCAATGTCAGGTACACGACTAAGAAGATTTTCACTCCAAGCTTTTAATGCATGAAAGTGACAAAGTAATATACGTGCAGCAACTTGTTTTAGTGAATTCTCTTTTGTCTCCCGACAATATGGATCTTTAGAAGTCACTTTTTGTATAGAATTGAATGAAGTTCTGTGTTTGTCAATGATAATGGCAGATGGTCTAATCTTCCCAATAGAAGCAAAAACAATGTTGAAAGTCACTTCAATTGCAATTCCCTCATGTCCTTGTTTCTTACAAGTACTACACAACATGTAGAAAACAGACATACCTTTGCCATCTTGATTAGGAACAATGCCGGCATATAGTGGTAAACCATAAGGATTTGTCTTAAAAGTAGAATCAAAAGCCCAAGATTTGCCCATTGAAAACTTCATTGCACACTCTCTCATGAAGTCATCTTGAATGACTACAATAAATGGCCTCTTCAAACGGTCTTTGTTGTTTGGATCGAAGGGTTGGTAATAAATCACCTTCCCTTGTTCTTGTAGATGTAGGAGCTCTACATTTGCGGCATCCCAATCATCTTGTCGTAAAGAATCTACAAGAAGATAAACAAAGATATTGATTAATACATATGCTAACATTTTGTTAATACTTATGCTAACATTTTGTTAGTTTCCTATAATAATGAAATGTAGAAGAAATTGAAGAACTTTAAGAAAGCTTACCCTTTAAGCTCATAGAGTATAGCAATTGCTCTACTTCTTTTGGAATGAGATAAAATCGGAAAGTAACTTTCTCCAAATAGGGCACCATTTCCTCAATCTTCTTTTCCTCATGTTTAGAAGACAAGACAACAATAGAAGAGGAAACCATTCTCTTCAAATTCTCCATTGCAATAGAGAGCACAATTAAATGCAGAGGTAGAAAGAGTTTATCAACTTCGGATCCTGGTATATGGCCACTGTGCTTCGTGTGCACAAAAATTGTAGCTTCTTGTCCTTCCTCCATTCCACATGCTACATCTCTATTGACAAACGGGAGTACAATTTTGATTTGAAAGGAACAATTACATGATCTCGACTTCCTCTCTTATTTACCATCTTTAGAATGAGAACCTGTAACCTCTTTCTTTCGAAGTCTAGTTCTTTTCTTTCCACCTCTATGACATCGATAGTACTTCACAGTGTGGAGTTTGCCTTGGTAAGTTCGAACCCATCGTCGCAAAACAAGATGAGTTTCACAAACTCTATCCAACACAATATCTACTTCTTCACATGGAACTTTATGGACTTCATTCCAAAACTTAGAGTCTTCACAATCTTGACAAGATTGAAAGCATTTCTCCACAAAGGATGCAGGTATTCCTCCTCTTCTAATGTCAGTACTCCAGAGTTTTCAAATATTGTTAAGCTGTGTTTTCAAAGGCAAATGTTTGCCATTGTCATCAACATGGGCTTCTTGCACTATTTTGTGCCACTCTTCAATAGGAGGAATTTGTCTACCATTTGCATCACTTGGAGGAGACAACCCAATGTGACCATTTGATTCTATTAACTTCAAATTTGATTGAAGTTGGGTTCATCGATCAACGGTATGAATTACATCATTTGCATCAATCAATCGTCCATGTTTTTGAGTGATTGGAGAGAAATTAGCATCAGTATTGCGAATTTGTTCAAATGTAGGAACAAATTTTGATTGCAAGCATGAAATCATAAGCTGAATACTAATATAGTTCAATTGAACACCTTTTGAAGAAGAGTCTATAATAATTTTTTGGAAAGAAGAAGAAGATAACTCATTTTTACTCAATGGGATGTTCTGACTTGAAGAATTCAAGTTCTCCACACCATCCACCTCTTCCTTTATAGACAAAACACCTTCATCTTCTATTTCGGATTCAAAATCCGAAAGTTCAAAAAATGTCTCGTTCAATAATGTAGGATAAGAAGAAGTGTCACTTGCATTCCCCCTTTCAATAATATCATCGACCCCCACCACATCGTCAATATCTTCAAAGTCGGAGAGATAGAAGTGATCACCCCCCAATAACTCACTATCTTCATTCATGTTTACACTCTAGCTTCAAACATGGAAGTTGAGCAAATGGGTACAACCCTAAATTTTGAAATTTCCAAAAATGTAGGTACCAAAAGTAATCTAAAGTGTTAAGAAATACAAACACTTTGAAATTGTCCTTCACCTTCTCTTGAAAGTAGTTTAAGAGAATACATTCTAAGAACCTTAACCTTAACCTTAAAACAATGTCAAACTCTAAATCTACAATTACCTCAAACCCTAAACCATAATGAACCCTAAACCATAATGAACCCTAAACCATAATGTACACTAAACAACACACCAATTTCTTCAATGTCCACACTCTTAAATTAAAATGCACATTACAAAAGATCTACCTCTCCTAGCTTGATGCATTCACAGAAGTGCAAGTCTCTACAAAACAATGAATCTTTTTTTTAGTTTTGAAGCATCTTAAAATTTGAAATACACACAAAACTACACAATAAAAACATTCCAATGTTTGTAAAAGACTCCTAACACCTCAAAACACTACATCCAATATCTACAAAACAAGTACAACTAAACCCAAAAGATTAAGTTCACTCAACTATTCTAGTTTTGCAACAATGAGGTTGATCTTCAAGCACTTGCTTTTAACCTCTCTTAAAGCCAAATGGTTTGTGGAAAACCATTTGACTTTGAAAATTTATCCCTGGTGTCGTACGGCAAAGAGAGAGGGGTCGCAGAGAAGAGGTCGTCGGAGGGGGAGGGAGGGTCGCTGGAGGGGGAGGAGGGTCGCTGGAGGGGGAGGAGGGTCGCTGGAGGGGGAGGGTCGCTGGAGGGGGAGGAGGGTCGCTCGAGGGGAGGGAGGTCGCTGGAGGGGGACGGAGGGTCGCTGGAGGGGGAGGAGGGTCGCAGGGAGGAGGGTCCTCCTCATATTCTGGGCGGATACCCTCCTCCTAGGAGGACTTAGTGACGAGGGGCGGAAACCACCAGCACCCGCCACTTTGAAGGGCATGTGCGTCGGGTGAAATATACGCGTTTTTCCCGTGCATTGCTTCCTCGTCGTTGTCCTTGTCAAATTTCTCTGCCCTGCCGTCTCATCTGCTCTCCAGACCCGCTCCTGACAACTACTGGAAGCAAGCAAAGGACCTTGGAGCGCCGATCTAGATAGCTGCTGGTTTTCATTGTGTCGGTAAGGAGAACTTGCAACTTCATTTGTCGTACCTGTGTAGTATTGTTCGATCAGTTGAAATATATGGTGCTGGTGAAATGGTGCAGGAGAGTATTTGCTCACGCGTGGAAGAGTTGATCCACCTCTGCTGTTTGTGAGAAATTGATGACTGAAGTTTTGGTGAAGACATTTGTAGCATGTAGGCCGATATGATATTCCGTAGGTCTAGTGCAATGGTCTGGAATTAGTAGTTCTTTGACGGGTGTTACTGCAGGGGTGCTTGTTTATCGTCAAGATCTTTTGTGTAGAAATAAGATGGGTACCTCTTGGTCGAGTTGCCGAGGGCCTTCAACAGCAAATGAACGTGTTGAGCGATTACGGCCGTACTCCCGCATGGAAGTGGTCCAAGCGAACTTGAAAATATTTGAAGAACTGAAGGCGGACCCTAAGTTTTCGGAGTTTTTCAGTTTCACTTTTCCTGATATGAAAGTTGGAAGGAAGATTGCGCAAGGAGGGCATGATTCCTATACAGCGACTTTTGAAGGGGAGTTCACCTTGATGCAGAGGAAGGTCCCGTGTGTGTTAATGGTATTCAGGCGCGGGCTGACGTTTAATCTCAGTGAACAATTCCCAGAGGGCATGCTGACAGGGGGGAGTGCAGTCTTCCCCGGGTTTTCCAGTGGGGCAAGTTGGGTATTGGGTGGGCTGATTTTGGAGGATGGAATATATGCTGGGAGCTTCGCCATTGTGTTGAGGAGAGTGTGGGGCAATTTGTGGGCCCTAATTCAGCTCAGAATGAGTAAATTCAAATTCTTGAAACGACCTCCCTTCGGAGATACGTGTGCCAAGAAAATGATGCTGGAGATTGCCATTGTTATGCAGCAATTACATGGTCATGGTATACTACACAGGTTCCTGCACACAGGAAATGTAATGGTCTGTACCAGTACTCCACCTTCCTTGTTAGCCGATGATATTGAGGATGATGCTTTTCATGTCAACTTAATTGGTTTTGAGACTACGGTTGGACTTATTATTACGTATCCTGGGAGGCCACCCGAAATCCATCAGCAAATGCAAAAGCACGATCGCGATATGCAGAATCGAAACTATGATGACATTGCGTACACCAACAAGTCAGATGTGTATTCTTACGCCTTGACATGTTCCGAAATTCTCACTGGACAGATGCCATTTTCTAGTCTCCGACTTCACGAAATGGATCTTGTTATAAATGGATCACTCAGACCTGCACTGCCTAAGCGCATAGATAAGTGGCTCAGAGATTTGATCGAAAAGTGCTGGCACTCGGATCCTTCACAAAGACCTGAATTTGAAGAGATAGTGCAGGTATTCAAATCCAAGTTGCCGGACCCCACAACCCATGCTGTTGAGCAAGAAGTGGAAGCTTCAAAATCTCATTGGAGTGAGACCTGCAATTCTCCTCATCGGGATGATATTCGAGAGGAAACAAACCGTCAAGTCTTTGAAAATCTCAAACAACATCCGGACTTCTCAAACTTCTTCAGTTACACGTTCCGTAACTTGAAACTGGGACGAAAAATTGCTGAAGGAGGGCAAGCCAAGATATATGAAGCCGACTTTGAAAAGGAGAACGGTGTCAAAGTCCCTTGTGTGGTGAAGTTGTTTAAACACATTTCTTTACGAGATATGGTGCGACAGTGGCCGCCTGGAATGTTGCAAAGCGGGGATTCTTCTGGCCATCTGAGGTTTGGATTTTTGGGCCTCCTTCGCGGTGCCACGAGGACCTGTGAAGTGTTGGGTGCAATGGTGGATGAAAATGACGATTTTGCATTCATAATCAATCGAGAAGGGGGTGATCTGCGGCGCTTGATTGAGCATAGAATGATGCATTCCAGCGCCCAGAGCAGACCTTTCAAGCCCGAGTTTGCAAAGAGAGTCTTGTACGAGATTGCTTTGGGCATGCAACACTTGCATGATCGTGGCATTCTCCATCGAGACTTGAAAGCTTCCAATGTGCTTGTGACGAATGTGTTTGGTGAGTTTCCCAGCGACGCCAACGATGAGCTGATCGATGTCAAGGTTGCTGATTTTGAATGCTCCATGTTGGTGGAGGGGACACATTTTTGGAGAGCGCCTGAGATTTTGAAGCAAATCGAATCTCAAACGGTGCGTACATACACACGTGAGTCCGATGTGTATAGCTATGGAATGACCTGTTATGAGGTATTGACAGGGGGCATTCCCTTGGAGCATCTCGCAAGAAATGATTATGCCGCTGTATATGATCGGGGAGAAAGGCCTACCTTGTCTCGTGGTTGGCTTGGGGCTTTGATAGGGAGATATATGCGACATGATCTCAGTGGTGGTGATCCTGATGATTGGCTGAAGGCTTTGATAGAAAATTGTTGGGACGCAGAACCCTCAAGGAGACCGACATTCAAAGACATAGTAGAAGAGTTTGAAAGAAATTGTCCTGAGCTTCGCTAAGAGCAGTCCTCATGAACTAGTGGCCATCTACAATGGCCTAGGATTGGCATCGACCTAATCCTCAAGGAAGTTTGAGAGTGCTTTGCATCCATTCCTAGATCATTCTGTTTGTTTCCTGAATGAGTTTTCGATCTTAATCAAAGTATCCAGATAGGTCAGATACTTCACATACTCTGTTGGCTTAAGAACGACATGAAGATCCTTGAACTCGATCTGCGGTAATATCCGTGGACACTCTCCATATATATGTTGAATATATATTTATGTTATTTTTGACGATTTGGGCTGCATTATTTACTGATGCTCATTCGTTTCTTGTTGTTAGCTTGTTGAAGTGGATAGTGGCCTGCTTTTAGCCTTCTTTGTTGTATAATATATATACTCTCCCTCAAAGTGTTGCTGTACGGACTTGCGAACGTGTTTTTTCAGTCGTTAGAATGCATCGGAGTCCAGTGATATCAAAAGGTGCAACTTACTTCTTTCTCATCTGCTAGATATAACAGAATTCCAGTGAAGATTTTTGGTGTGCTACGCTTTGGAGAACTTGTAATGTACCGGAACTCCTGCTGTTGCAGTTGCATGTAGAATTTATTGTAGATTATCGCCATGTTTCGTCATTATGATGAACTTTTAAGGAATTTGGATTATTTTCTCCAGACTCACTTCTAGAACCTCATATCTTCTTGTTAGATTTGTGAATTTGAACTTTAATGTCCCAAATTTGGCACCCTGAGTCATGGCAATCTATTGATTGATACCACAGATCTATCAGATTTGTACAGTCAGGTCCAGCTGAATTACGAATTTTTGGATCCTCAAGAGATTAGGAGAACTTTGGGAGGCCCATGTGTGCTCAAAAATGAACAGAATTTTGAATTTTTGAATTGCATTGGAATCATACTAAAGTCTACTTTATCATCATTACAAGCACGCATATGTAATTGAAAATCATACAAAAAAATTTGATGTTTTCTATACACTATGTACTATCTAGTGTTCCCAAGTTCTCATAAATTAGGAGGTTTGTTAGATAAATGGCGATTGTTTGTTGTGGTCTGCATTCGGTTCTCTCTCATGTGCTGCGGGTACTTGAGTAAACGTTGCACTGAAGGTATCTAACTTATATATCCATACCTTAACCCTTAAAGGACAGGCCAGTGACTGGAAATCATGAGGATGAGTAATAGTTGCGCTTCTCTTTGGTATGGAGAGATTCTTTGTCATTCATCAGCCAAAAAATGGCACAGTGTCATTGAAGAGTTTAGTTAGGCTGGGTTTTTTTTGTTGGTTTGTTGGTTTGTGCATCCCACCATTGCATTCTTGGTAACATTAGAAAGCTCTCTCAGTGAGGAGGGATGCACAGACTTTGTTTTATGGTGTTTGGACCTAGGGTGGGAAAGTTATGGATTTTCACATTCCTAGTATTGCTCCCAACCCAATTGCAAACTAGGCTACTCATTAGCCCAATTGTACCCTCCTACATTCTATTGTAATGAAAATTGTGAAGGGTTGCATAATAACTTTTTTAGTGTAAAATTGGGTTTTGTAAGGGTTGGAATTGGTTGAAAAGTCGTGGTTTTATGACTTCAAGGAACTAACACCATATAGTTTCAATACATTGCAAAAGGTTCGTTCATTATTCCACAATTTGAAGGGACACTTTTGAATTACCATTTAAGGTTGGGAGCAACATTAGGTACTGTAGTCCTCCTAAGGACAAAAATGCTTTTGCTTTGACCACCTATAAAGTGTCTTTAATTTTAATGAAAATTGAATTGACTTAATCCCTAAATGCCCAAGGCATCAAGTTTTAGTATCAACAATACTTTGAAGTTAAATAAAATCCAACCAAGTTTCTATTTTTAGTTATTTATATATTTTTGAATTTTTTTCAAGTCTAGTTTTAGTATGTAAAATTTGATTTTGAAAATGATTGATCCAATTTTCCTATTTAAGATTTTGTGCAAAGGTGTCCATTGCAATCTTGACTTTCCATAGTATAGAGGGCTCTTTGAAATGAACCTCAAATACACTAAATCTTGGAGGAAAAATCACATTAGAATTTCATTTCAAAAAATTGTAGAATAGATTTTGAGCAAATTCCAAGAAGCTCAAAAAAGGCCTTGGATATTTAGGGTTAAATACATATGAAAAAACCTTTGATTTGCCATCCTATTACAAACACTAGAAGAAAATCCCATTGTACTTGAGAAAAATCGCATTTTACTCAATAGAAAAGTGTGGGATCGGTTTTGTTGAGTTCTCCCTTTGCAATGCTACATTTTGCATTCCAACACAAAATCCTGCATTTTACTTGTCAAATTCTGCGTTGAAACGTTGGAACACAGAATTTTGTGTTACAAAGGGAGAACTCAACAAAACTGATCCCACACTTTTCTATTTAGTACAACGCAGTTTCTGTCAAGAAAAACACAGTTTTGACAAGTAAAACACAGTTTTTGTCAAGTAAAATGGAGTTTTCTTCTAGTGAAAAATAAAATCTTGAATCTAAGCAATCTAGGTAACTATATGCAATAAATAAAGTCTAGGGAAGCTAGACAATGGATCATCCTACCTTATATACACAAACTTGTATGTGGGCTACCACTTTTGAATGTGTAACATTGTGACAAATTGTCAAAAACAATGAAAATGCAATATAAATTTTAAAACAAGTACATGTGTCATTTTTCATTTGATGAAAAACACTTAAAACAAAAATCTCAAAGGGGTACACTAGTCCTTTTTTTAAAAAAAAAACTTCAAAATTCATAATCAAAGAAATACACAACAAGTGCTTAAAAAACCCAACAATCATTATAAACTTAGCTTATAATTTTGTTCATAGCTTAATTTTGAGGGGCCTAGTGCAATTAGAATCTTAAACAATTCTAAAATCTTTGCAACTTTTCTAATTTGTATATGAATATATAGAGACCCTAAACCCTAATCTCTCCAATTGGGTATGTACCCCATGAAACTAATAAAAACTTTCTTAAGAGAGTAGCAAAGACATGAGTTCTAATCTTCAACTAATGCTCATTATCACACCTTTAATAGTAGACTAATAATGATTATTTATTATTTGAAAAAATATAAGATATCATTTAACAAAAAGAATGGATCATTTATGTAATTTATTTTAGAATTTTATAGCCTATTTATTAAAATGGCGAATATTCTGTGACTTTGACATCTCACAGTTCAAACTGGGCGGTTTGAAATCTAGTACACTAATAGATTTTAGACTACCCGGTCTGAACTATGAGAATGACACATCTATAAAAGTCTAAGATATCTAAAATCTATACTAATCCTAAATGTCACTTTTATAGTTTAAAATATGCGGTTTAAAAATGGCATATGGAATACCACCATTTTAATGAAATTCCCCATCTAAATATTGTTCCAAAGATGATGAAGAAAGCTTTTCAAGCCAATATTCCTTCTAAATGTCTTTTCATTTGTCAAAGTGATTGTTGAATCTTTAACCCTTAAATGCCCAAGGCACCATTGATCAAATCTTGAAGTTAAATCAATCTTAATAAAGTATTATTTTTGGTAATTTTTTTAGTTAAATACCATTTTAATTTGGTTTTAAGCATCAAAAATCAAATTTTATAGGCTCTTAGAGATGAGCCTCAAATACATTGAATCTTGGGGGGGAAATCACATTGGAAATTCATTAAAAAAATTGTAAAATAGATTTTGAAAAGTTGTAAATCACTTATGATTATGCATATTATACCTTTGAACTATTTTTTTGTTCTTGACCTCAATTTCAGATTTGACATGTAAAAAGAGGATTGAAAGACTTCAAACCACTTTCATACTTTTAGTACCTTCTTCATCAGACATTATAATCTTTCAATTCATAAGTGATGTTGTGTTTTCTTTTCCTATGCGATTTATAACTTGTCTAATTTGAATTTGTATTACAATAGTTTTAAAACTTATCAAAATTTGGGATTTTTGTTTAGTTATAAGCAAACTTTGAGAAGCTCAAAAAAGGCCTTGGATATCTACAAGTTAAGAGATTATTATGATCAATTTCAATTTGTTGAAATTAAGGAAAACAATATATTTGTACTAATATATAAGCAAAAATGTTGGAAAAATTCCAGAAAGGGATTCAAGTATTAATAGTTTAAGACATTAAAAGATTCTTGAAAAATGCAATTGTGCCACTTGAGAATTTAGCAATTAAAAGTAGGACTTTGAAACTCACCTAAAGTAACTGCATGGTATTAAAAATGCCTCCCTAAAACCCATCTCTAAGGATTCTTGCCTTAATCCCTAGAGTCCCAAGGCCTTTTTTCCTTCAAAACCCACTCAAAACTGCCATTTCTATTGCAAAGAGCAAAAACCTTCAAAAATTATTTTTTTACATATCTAACCATAGGGTCTTATACTACACTAGTATAATAATGCATGGGAATTTTTTTTTAAACTTTGACTATGCAAATTGCAAGATATTTGCATTTAAAGTGAAGAAAACAAGTTTTTTTACACCTTGATCAACTAGATTTTTTGGCTTTGAATCTTCTTAACTTAAAATTTTTGCACTATTGATTTTGATTTTCTAATTTTTATGTTGAAGAATTGAGTTGAAAATCTAGGGAAAAAAATTCAACAAAAAAACACTTAATTTTCACTCATTAAAAATTGTTAAATAGAAGTAGGTTTAAGATTGAAGGGATAAGTAAACCATTAATATTTTTAAGATGGAATTGAAACACAATAATCCCAATGGTGAGATTGTTTTAGTAAGCAAACATAACCCTATCTATCAATTTTTTTTTAATTTAATAAAATTGCATTCAAAAATGGATTTTCTAAGTTCTTTTTCCAAATAAATGCTTAGATTGCCTGAACAATAAAATTGTCCATAACTTTTTCATCACTAGTCCTAATAGAATGAAAAAAAGCTTCAGATGTAGACAAAAATATAATCTTAGAGAAAAAAAATTATAAATTAAAAAAATTCAACTTTTTGTAATTGTTTTGGATTGCCACTAGAGTTCTCATTGGAGTTGCTTTTTGGCATAACTTTTGTTTCAAGGTACTGATTAAAATAAAATTATATTATCACAGAGCTAATATGATTTCTTATCTTCAATTTTTTTTTTTTTAAATTCATGTAAAAAATTGAGATCACACGAGCCTATCCAAAATCCCAAGAGTCCATCATAGGCATGGTTGTCATACTGGACAAGTTACTATTCATTTTTCGTCTTGTAGGATGAGTTACTATTCATCAAATGTACCTCTAAAGTACATTTGATGAATAGTAACTCATCCTACAAGACGAAAAATGAATAGTAACTTGTCCAGTATGACAACCATGATTCATAGGGACTTTAGGACTTTAGGAGGTAAATAAACAACTACTATTCATAAGAGCCTCCCTAAAATCCATCTTCAAGGATTCTTGCCTTAAAAGAACATTAATCATTCATAAAAGCCTAGGGGGTACTATTGGATACATCTATTCAAATGCAATTGAGGTGGAATCCCTAAAATATGCCTCTCTAGGTACATCTCCAAAATCAATATGTACCTATGTTGAAGAAACGATTTTAAAAACTTTACCAAAAGAGCTTTGATCCTTTATAACTTTTACATATGGTCTCCAAATGTTGCATTCTTTAGTGTGTTGGAATCTCCTTTCACATAGTAGCAAAAGGTGGCAGTTTGGGGGGGGGGCCTGCTAGTGATCCTATAACTTGTTTGTGGATTTTAGTACAATATGCTAACTAGTTTATACAATTTAGTGCAATATGCTACCTTCAAGACAAACATGCATCAACTTTGGCTACCTTGAGAGTGAGTAGTCTTCAAAAAATAGAAAAAGAAAGGATTTTGCATGTTGTAAAGGATTATTAGAAATAACACAAATCTAACTAAATAGATGCTAATTCCAATGTGGAGGAAGTTGCACATAGGCTATCAAATTCTAATGGTTGTTACAGTCTTCACTAAAATCTAATTCTTTTAAGGATCTTTTCCAATGTACATTTAGCTACTGTAAATTTTAAGTAGCAATGGAGCGAATTTTAGCCAGTTCTGTGACCGCCCACCTCACCTTACCAGAGTCTTTGATTTCCATTCCATGCAGCAGGAACCACTGAACCAGCAGCAAGACTATAAAGATAACCCCAGCCGTCTCTGGTTTTCGCCATTCATAAACTTAGGTTCGCAGATTCACAGCTTCTCAACTTCGAACGGCGCATCAGAATCCCATTGCATCGCATATTCACACATTCAAGGTACTCTAAAATTGATTCCAAAACTTTGCAAATTTTCGAAATTTGTCTCAAGCATCTCCTGAAAATTTGCCATTCTGAACTCCCAGAAAGCCATCTCGGGAGCTACAGGTCCTGTAAGTTGGGGCCATGGCGACCACCATGTGTGCCAAAACGGGGCCGACGACTGCTCTTTGCCTTCCTCGACCATTCCAATTCTGTAAACCTTCGTCTATGAAACTCATGTCTCCTTGGAAGTCAGTGTTGCCATTTCAATGTGGAGTTACGAAGTTTGGAAGTGCGAAGAGGAGCAACCGTGAATTAACTGCCAGGGCCTCGTTCACCGCTTATCGAGATGTGGACTCGGTGAGCATACAGTTGTTTGAGTGAATGTGTTTGGAATTCTACTGGATTGGCGATTGGGGACTGTGTTTGATTGCACTGGAGACTAACCCTAATTTCTTGTTGCAGCGAAGTAAGGACTGGGAAGTGGAAAGTGACACTCGGGAGCTTCTGTGCTGTCCTGTTTGCTTTCAACCTCTGTGGAGAGATGGTCCTGCTGGTCTTACTCTGTAAAGTCTCACTTACGTAATCATTTTTTCTTTCTTTGTATTCTTTGTGAATTGAAAGCTGCATGAAATGATCAATTAGTATAGCGTTGTTTGAGTTGTTCTATGAGTGCACTCATCTTTGTTACTGTTCATCGGGTTTTGGTTTGTATTCCATCAATGTGATTGAGATATGGTTTGCTATAGTATGCTACTTCTGCTTGCTTGCTCACAAGTTTCAGAGGTTCAGTTAGTGAGTTATTGAAGGGATTGATGTCTGAGGGTTTTCGTTTCACGATGCTAGATGTAGAAGGATGTGTGTCCAAGAAAGAGAATGTCTGTGAATTGGAGCATCTTGAATATTCTGAGTCTCCTTGAGTTAGGAGATGGGCCCGTTAGGAGGAGCTCCTTTCAAGATGTTGATGGAACTGGTATCCGGCTCGGGTATATGCAGGGATGCAATCAAAAGGTCGAAATTCTCTTGCAAGAGCTGCAGAAAGGGATTCTCCAACAAAGATGCGTATGTTGATCTCACCATTCTGGATGGGAGTAAGCTGTATGACGAAGATTCAACGGTTGGCGCTGAGTTTTTTAGGTATGAAAGGTCTACTCCACAAAGGAACTGATTGTTGCAGCAAGGGTAGTTAGAATTCTCAACTTTAGTGCAAAAATTCCTTGTTTCTTTTCATTTTGCGTCTTGCATTTTTTTTACCCCTAGAATTTTCAAATTGTGAATGGCAATTGCCTCTTGTGGCGGAATAGAAAGCTCACTCTTTGACACCCCTTTTATAGGACTGAAGGCTTGCACTCAGACACCCCTAGCGGTAGAACTGAAAGCTTGCACTCTGACACCCCATTGGTAGCACAATGAAAACATAGGCATTCTTCTCCATGTGACCATGTTCTAGGGTTCTCATTTGGCGGTTGGAGCTCATTAGGGGTATCGGAGCTCTGAACTTCTACTGGAATGTAAGATTTCCCTGTTTCTTTCCATAGGTCCCCTCTTAATTCTGACTCCCAGAATCTTGCCTTAAAAAAAATATTACCCCCTGCTTAGGGTTTCAAAATTGCCATTGAGAATCGCCTCTGACTACAGAACAGAAAGCTCACACTCTGAAACCACCTATGGGCTTCTGTGAGCTCTCTGTTCTGTAGTCAGAGGCGATTTTCAATGCCTCTCTTTGTGACTATGTGGTTAGGTTCTCATTTGGAGGTTGGATCTTTGTGTTTCAGGATCCCACTGGTGTCATTTTTGTATGAACGAGGGTGGCGAAACAGCTTCACTGTTGTGGCGGATTTTCCAGGTCCTGATGCGGAGGTAATTGGTTTCAGCCTTTACGATTATTCATTCTAAGCTTGTACCAATGTCTGTTCCTCAGTGTTTTGTTGTTCCAGTTCTCAGTTGCGGACTTGCACCATGTTCCCTCTTTCCTTGTGCATTTCAAAACCAGACTGTTTCAGAAGATGATCTCAATTGTGGCGCCTAAAAAGTTCCTGAAACAGTCTAATTTTACTGAAACCCTGTTTTCAACCTTTCTTTGCTAAATTTTCTGAGAGCATGCATTGATTGTTAATACATGTAGCTCAAGATGGCTCAAGAGTATTTCAAGCCAGTTGCAGGAGGTGTCCTCATTGACGTGAGCTGTGGAAGCGGCTTGTTCGCCAGACGTTTTGCTCAAACTGGAGACTATGCCGCTGTCATTGCGTCTGACTTTTCAGAGAGTATGCTCCGTGAGACTGATCAGTTCATCAAGCAAGATGCAACTTTAGCAACGTCGTGAGTGACTTGATATTAATCACTGACTCCCTTCCTTGATGTCATACTTTTTTCCATTTCCGACTTTGTTTGGTTACATTTACTCCTCTTGCGTGTATACTTGATCTCAGGAACATAGCCTTGGTGAGGGCAGATGTTGCCAGGCTACCGTTCGCAACTGGGTCCATTGACGCAGTGCATGCAGGAGCAGCTCTCCATTGCTGGCCGTCTCCAGCAGCTGGGGTATGAAAATTAAACGGCCTTGTTTTAGTACATGTCCTGTTGCCATGGTTTAGGTAGAGGGCAATATCTGCTTCGCTTTGAGCATGATTACATATGTAGGAGTGTGTTTTTGCTAGATGTAAAGAGCTGTGGAGCGGTCTTTGGGTATAAGAGCCAAATTTGTTGAGATGAAATTTTTTATCCCTATGTATTTATCTCTTGTGCAATTTCAAATTGAAAGGTTGTAGATCACTATAACTGACGACGCCATTTCCATTCAATGATCGGTGGCCATGGACGTTTAGTCAAGTCTTGCTTACACCTCTTGGTGATGAATCGAAACCAAACAGTCTGAATTGTATGAATAGATGAGGCGCTGTTGGTAACGTAGGTCAGTCTTGCAGATGGGATCAGTTCCGTAACTGTTTTAGTGTCCTGTACGATATTTGGAAACAGAGGAGGATTTGACTTCACAGCATCTGATTTGGATGTGTAGATGGCCGAGATAAGTCGCATCTTGAAGCCAGGTGGAATCTTCGTGGGCACTACCGTAGTGAACCCTTTCCAAATTGTTGACTTCGGAAACAAAAACATCCGCAAGGTGCGTCAGATTTTCAGCTTTCTCATTATTTTGACGGATTAGTATGGTTGGGAAATTATAGAGAAACGCACGTCTTAAATAATGTTTTCAATACTGTTTCAGGAACTACATCACTACATACATTAAAAATAGTATCTTCCCTATGATTGATGGGGAAGTCTCCCGATGGTCACAACGATCATACAGAGGGCCTCCTCTTGATAAATAGGAAAGCCTCGTAATCATTGTGCTATATGGAACCTTATGATCACGGAAATGATTCTCTTTATAATGTCATAAAGTCCTTGAAACAATATACTTTTAGTGATGAACCCTGTTGTTAGTCATCACCAATTTATAGTACAGTAGGAAAATACAGCGTCCGCAAGTGGTGAATCAAAGTCCACCTCTCATTGAAGATGTTTGCTCAGGATTAGCTGCCTCAATAGTCAATAGTTGTCGCTTCCATAAACCATGTTCAAATGAATTATGTAGGAAGTTCCAAAGAAGGTAGAGAAACATACTAATAGACAGTAGAAGAACCATGCGCTATAATTTTGATCATCAATAATATGCTTGGAAAGTTACTATGATTGGAGATGAGCTTCCAAAGTGAACTTTCTATTTTGAGTTAACACAAAGCTTTTTGTGGACAGTCTTTCAAACGAGCACTCCTTTTAACTCCTCTTCGATATTGGGAAGAGTCAGAGCTGGAAGAGCTCTGTGGAAGCTGTGGCCTTGTACAGTATACTAAAATCCGACGGGGCAGATTTATCATGATCTCGGCCAAAAGGAACACAAACTGATGAACTGTGGTTAACTTAAGGCTTGGTTTTGGTTTGGAGGAGTGTTCTAATGTATGTAGTGATTCTTACAGAAGCTCTTTCTTGTAGTTTTGATCTGCTTGTTGCTTGAACAATGTTGATTTTCATTGCTTTTGTAATTTATTGTGTACATGATTTTTTTTCTTGAATATCATTAACCTTGCAAGGACACTGGCCTTTTGGGGTGTAAGAACATCATTGCTTTTGAAATGTTACAAGTCTAAATGTCACTAAGGTATAGAAATCTCAACCGTACAATCTTGTAGTGTACATGTTGTAGATTTCATGGATCAAATTTGGAGTCATTTGGTCACATGGATTGCAAGATCATAATGTTTTAGTGTTGAAAAAGGATGCTGAAATTTTCCTTGCAACACATTTGGAGGTGAAATTTGATTCCTAAACCTTTTCAAATGAAAAAAATTTAAACTATAAACTGCTTGAAAATCAGCATACAAATACATTGGTGAAAGAAAATATCATTCAATTGACTCATTGTATTTGCGAAATGGCTTTGAAATGTCAAGAAAAGTTGCAAAAAAACACATCCAAGGCTGAATCTCCTTCTCTTAAAATGACTCTCAGTCATTCGTAACTTCTTGAATTGATATGAAATTTAATTCACACAAACTAGACTAGTAAAGAGACTCTCAGTCATTCATAACTTCTTGAATTGATATGAAATTTAATTCACACAAACTAGACTAGTAAAGAGACTCTCAGTCATTCATAACTTCTTGAATTGATATGAAATTTAATTCACACAAACTAGACTAGTATGCACAACTTTCCCAAAAAACATTATTGAAAATGGGCATTGTATGAAGAAGAAATAAGCTGCCAAAGTTCTTTGTAATGAAAAACTATTAGGGTTTTAAACTTCGAATTGCTCCAAAACATTCAAATCATCTTGGATTGATATGAAAATTTACCATAACAACTAGACTTCAAGGGGAACATGATCCAATAAATTTTATTGAAAACAAACATTGGATGAAGGAGATACAAGCCTCCAAAGTTGCAGCCAACAAGGTGAACAGAGGCCAAAAAGTGTTTGACTAATGACTTCCAAGATTAATGTAGAAATGAAGAATGCACCTATTGGTCCAAAAGCAGGTCATTTTTGGCAAAGTACCTTGGTGATAGGTCTTGTCCTTTTAGGGTTAATTAGGTATTACATTAATGTCAATGTTCCCTACCAAATAATTAATTAAAAGTTGGCAAATGTGCTTCTGCAAATGCTATAAAACAAGATTCTTTTTCTATTCTTTTTTTTAAAAAAAGTAGTATTTTGAAAAATTTTGCATCTAATTTTAGAATTATTTTTTTGGTTGATCTTAACCATATGTATAGTACCCAAGTTAATTCAACTAGTTTGAATAGTACAAATGCCTCTTGCACTAGTAGAATGAAATTTGTATGAATGCGGTCTAATTAGTATAAAACAATTGGATGAAATTTAGATGGAAGAAGATGAAAATAGATAAATGTTGATTAAAATTGAATGACAATCTTTGAATATGTGATAGTATATAAATAGTGTAGACTATGATAAATTTTTTGATCTTCTATATTTTTAAGCCTTACAAAATTTATTTACTTTCCAAATTAGTTGGGGCTAGTGCTATTATTCTAGGAAGCACCAATTGATGTAGTTTTCGGAACTTGAGGTAATTGTAAGTATGGTTGGGATGATTACAATACCTACACTTATTGAAATGGATCATGTTAGTATGTTTGTAGTTGGTTTTATGTCTAAAATTAAAAATTCTTTATTTAAAATGATCATAGATGCAAAATTCAAAATTCAATAAATAAATTGTTTGATAAAAAATTATATCAAACAATTTTATAGATATATTATTCTAAGATGATAGAAAAATAAGATCTTCTAAAATAATATAAGATGATTATAGAATAAGATATCTATAAGATATCTATTTCTACTATGTAAAATCTATTTAAAATTTTATTTATATAATAGATTTATAATTGATATTAAGTATAGAGCATTGTTTATAACCATTAAAAGATCAATAATTAATGGAAATGTACTGAAAAAGATGCTTATGGTAAAAATTTGAAATTGAATATTACTAGTGTAAATTTTTATTGAAAATATGAATTCCTTTAAATTATTGATGTTATTGATATTGATGTCTTTATATATTCTATAGGATTATGACATAATAATAGATAAAATTTATAACATTATAATCTTGAAAAAAGGCTTCTTATAGCTATACAAATAGTAAACAAATGTTGATTGGCATATTAATGATGAGCATTTGATTTTTAAAATTTTAGAAATTATTACATAATAGATGTAGAAATTGAATTCATATGTGCTTTAATTTATTAATTGAGTACTAAGGACAAATACTATTCACATGAATTCAATTTTTGAACATCAAAATATTTTTCAATTATACATGTTTTAGTGTGCATGAAAGTAAATTACTTGTATCAAAATATTGCAACTATTACAACATTAGTAAATTGATTTATAAGGATTATTTGGACTACAACATGAGAATACTTAAATTACTAATTGTGAATATTTTGTTAGTTGTCTTGATTGAGTATATGAAAGAATATGTCAACTTTATAATTGCTTTACCAAAAAAACAAAATGTTGTATAAGAACAAATACATTTATTTCAAAGTTGGGATCAATTTTTTATTTATTAACATAAAAATATTTAAGTACTAAATTTGCTTAAATGAAGTTGTTTCTTTGTTTGTTGTGGTGAGATCTTCCAAATTATGTATCTTCCAACTATGTTCTTAGCAAGGAAAGGTGCATGAACTTTCTTTTAAGGCATTTGGACATATGGTGTGAAATGATTGAATTTCAAATTTTTTATGAATTAAAAAAAATTTGAAATTCTTTTTTACTTTTATTTTGGTTGTGGTAATGGCACAAAACATGCTAGTTATATTAGTTAAGTTTAAATGAGCATATTTGTGTATTCAAGTGTTATGTATATTTTCTAGCACATCATAAATTGATAAGAGATAGATGACACAATGAATTTTTTAGGAGATATTGCAATAAATTCAACACAATATCAAAGCTTGTAAGACTACATTAATTAAACAAACAATCAAAGAATATCTATCAACAATATCTAATTTGTCTTCATAGTTTTGTAGCCACCCCATATGAAACCAATTTTACAATCCAATGTGTTTGGATTGTAAAATTATATGTCTTTTGACAATTAATTAACCTTGTCCCCTAAAGGAACTTTGTCCCCCAATCAACCCCCAATATAATTATTATTTCAATTACTTAGGAGTAAAAATTAACTAAGCCGAAGTAGTAGAAAATAATTATAAGAATTTGAAATAAAATTTTAAAAAATTATTTTTTCATAAAGAGTATTCATGTCTATAAGGGAAGCTTTGAGTCATTCCATTCAAATTATTGGTATGAGTGAGATGAAGGGTCTTATTTTTTAGGCAATTAGATCATCTTCTTAAAGAAATAGTTCAAACTGTTTGTTTTTTAACTCGTTTTTTAGAATTTTTTTAAACAAAAAAGGTCCATAGACTTTAGAGTGCTTATAAAAACAATTTTACTCTTCATATTAACATGTTTCAACTCTATCTTACTTATAAAAATTTAGGATATTTAGGATATTTTTCCATCTTGCATTCACTCATGGTTGTTCGCCCCGACAAAGTGGCAACATGACAAATACGACAAACACGACATGAATTTTATCCCTCATCCATCTAATAAGGTCAAACTTTCTTTTGACTTTTTAATGAAAATTTTGGCTTGCCCGTTGGCCACGTGGTTGTTATGTGGCCTCCATATGGCATGGGGGCGCATGTGGGTCTGGACAACTTCAGATACAAGGCGAGTGTAGGTAGGGTGACCTTGGGTGCATTTGGAACGAGGGTAGGTGAACATGGTGTACAAAGACCTATACTCGCAGTTACCTTATACAAACACCCGAAGTCACCCTATACAAGCACCTGTGGTCGCCCCTAAATCCGTAGTCGCCCAATATTTTGGATTTGCAATCATCCCACCTTCATTTGTAATCGCCCATGGTGAATTGGTGATGTAGTTCGGGCTTTCCACGTAGGATTGTCCATTGGGCAAAAAAATTCGAAAATTTAGGCAACCTTGAGTAGGGCGACCGTAGATCCATTGTATATGACCGACACTTGTTATATACAACATGCAACATGAGACAAACAATTTGACACCAAAACCCAAAAAATGTGTTTGACAAAACAACCCTGCACTCACTTCTACTCAACAATTTATTTCAAGAATGAAAAAGCTATTTAAAAAAAAAATCTCCCTCTACACTCTAATTTTAACATACTCCAACAAAAAGATTGTTTACTTCAAAATTCCTTAGTGCAATTTTCAATTTAACCCCTAAATGCTTAAGGCACCAAATTTTGGTGTCAACAATACTTTGAAGTTAAATAAGACCTAACCAAACATCTATTTTTAGTAGTTTATAGTTTTGAAAAAAACTTTTTGAAGTCTAATTTTAGCATCAAAAATCTGATTTTGAAAATGATTGATTATGATTTTTCTATTCAAAATTTTGTGCAAGGGTGTCCATTGCAATCTTGACTTTCATTAGTGTTGAAGGATCTTTGAAATGAGTCTCAAATACACTATATCTTGGAGGAAAAATCACATTAGAATTTCATTTAAAAAAATTGTAGAATAGACTTTGAGGAAGCCATAAATTGATTGGAGTTATGCATGTTAGGCCCTTTATCCTCATATTTTTTTGTGACCAACTTTTTAAATTTGACATGTAAAAAGAGGATTGAAAGACTTCAAACCACTTTCACACTTTTAGCACCCTCATGATCAAACATTATAATCTTTCAATCCATAAGTGATATTATTGTATTATCTTTTCCTAAGTGATCTCTAATATGTCTAGTTTGAATTTGTATGGTTATAATTTTTTTTAAAGTTGATACAACTTACCCAAATGTTGTCTTTTTGTTTAATTTAGAGCAAATTCCTAAAAGCTCAAAAATGGCCTTGGGCATTTAGAGGTTAAGAGGTGTCAAACTCTTACTACTTTAGTATAGTACTTACAAATTTAGTGTAATTAAGGAGCAAAAAAAACATTCTTTTCTCTTTAAAATGCTAATGTCTTGAAGGCCAAATTTTTTGGAAATTTCTTATACTAGTCTAGTGCAAGATTCTACCCATTGGATATGTTGAAGTTTTTAAATCTTTTACTCTTTGCAATAGAAATAACATGATTTTGGAATTTTTGTAGTAAAACAATAGATTGGACACTTTTGTGTCCTCTCAATTTACATATTGAAAAAAACTTGATTTCAGCAGATTGGCTCTTGTACCCAAAGTGATCTCTCCACAACTCTTTCCCCCAAATTAGACTCCTTCACATATTGGTTAAAACGCTTGATGCCAAACCCAGCACAAATGGGCTTCCACCATGCTTAGCAAACTTCCTTTTGGTACACTCATGCATTCAAATCTTCTTTTGTTCACGAACTCCAGAACAGATGAATTTCATAAAATTCAACAGCCTTGCCAAATTTGACATGTCTGAAAGCTTCTACCAATTTCACAAAACCTCAGGTTTCCTGCCGCGACCAATCTAGTCACCACTGTCAGAGTCAGGGCAGGGGTGTAATGTTCAAACCTCCTACCTCAGGGCGACGGGCTGTGAGGAAGTCAAATCAGTTCATCCTCTTGCATCCAGCACTCGTCGACCGAAAGAATAAAATGCATAAAAAATCAGGCACCTAATCAATCCTAAAAAGTGTCAATCAAACTCTCCGATCCAAGTTGTCAATGACTGTTGTAATTGCATGGGGCAGCACTAGTCTGGAATAATTCTCTGTCTAGCTGATCGTAAAAACGGTAGAAACAAGTTAGTTCTTCGTCGTGCCACAGACTCTCACTGCTCACTGTCCTCACAAATGGGCTTTGATGTCAGTCCTTCAACGAGGAGACTCCTAATTCATGTACGCTCGCCCAGAAGTCGCCCGAGAGTTTTCTCTCAGAGAAAGGATTTGGACTGAGATGAGAAACTGTTGTCGTCGTAGTCATGCGTGTTGTAATTGCTGCTCTCTTTGCTGGAGTTCGTCAGCGGGGGCTCATCTCCAAAAGTGAGGTCAAGCTCGTACGGACTTTGCGAGTACACCACCGGTTTCTCAGAGGGAACAGGAGGGAGTGGACTGTCGCCTGTCAAAATTTGGCGAACATTGCGCATGTTGGGCCTGATTTGTTTGACACACAAGTTTTGGGCACATCACACATCAATTTGAACATGTCAAAAAAACATAGGTAATTCGAAAACCAGTAACCTAAAAAATTTGGTATTTTTGTAACCAAACATGTCATTCTTAGAGGGCATTGAAGAATCAATTGAGTTACTTGTTAAAAATCACCATTACCTGCAGTTGGGATCAGGGTGACAGCAAAGGAGCCCCAGTAGAAGAGTCCGCTCAATCTGCCGGTTTAGTGAATCGTCTCTAATTTTGGCGTCCACGATGCAAAGGATGTCATTGCCAGCATGGGCTGTCCAGACACAGTCCAGAAGCAGCATCTGCAAATATGCAACTCACATACGCAGGGTCATTAAAATGGACTAAATGGGTGTGATTAGGAACAGAACAGGAGTTCGCTTACCTGGGTTTCGCGGTCGACGTCTGTGGGTCGTCTCCCACAAATCATTTCCACAATGAGGATGCCAAACGCATAGACGTCCGTCTGCGTTGTGGCGCGTCCAGTGTGCGGTAGCTCGGGTGCCATGTAGCCCATGGTCCCCGCCAGCATCGTCGTGGGCGCCATTTGGTCGTGATCGATGAGCCTGGCCAAGCCGAAATCCGCCAGACAGGCGTTGTAGTTGACGTCGAGCAGGACGTTTCCAGGCTTCAAGTCGCGGTGCAGGATGCACTGTCCAATTTCCTCGTGCAAGTACGACAGCGCAGCTGCGACGCCCGTCAAGATGTTGAACCGCGTGCCCCAGGGGAGCACGGTATTGGGAGCCTGCATCACGAGTGAGTGAGTGCGAGGTCTAACATAAAGCTCTTTGATCGCCACACATCCAAACACCAGGAGAAACAACGTGAAAAAAACCCAGCTAGTATATTTAACCTCAAAGAGCTCAAATCACCAGAAGTGGTCATTGCCATACGTAGGAATTCAAATGAATCATCATTCATGAATGTTCAGAAAAAGTAGCAAAACAACAGAAAAAAAAAATCACATCGTATATTCTTGACCAGATACTACGATTGAATTTGGTCTTTCGAGAAGGATTCTTCTATTTTGAATTCAGGTTTAACCCTTAGAGGTCCACATTCATATATACCATACTACAGGAGAACTTCTAATAAGCAATAGGGTTGGGACCAGTTTGACATATTACATAAGAGAGGTTATTACATTAAGGGAGGATTTTGCATTCATGACATATATATGGGGCCAAGGTTGGGACCAACAATCAATATTACTTTAGGGAGTTTCATTACTCTAGAGAGTGCTACTTATTAGAAGTTCTACTACAGAACAAAGCATGTTGCATGCACATTCAACAACACCCAAAAGGATATCACACTACCAATTTTCATTGAGAATTGGTTTGGATGTCAGTAGGGTTTAGCAAGAACAAATGCATGAAAAGCTTTGCGGAGAAGAACATGACAAATAAATTCGTAACACAGTTTACATTTAATATGATAAAGTCTAGTAAACTCCCCAAGGTATACTGAAATGCAACTTTTGTATTCGTAGGTCACTGTATTAGTCGCGTTCCATGATAATTTGGCCAAATACAACACGCAAATGTACAAGTGGAAATCCATGACCCGAGACCATGTAAACATTAGAGGATTCAAGTCCCCCCAAACAGGTGCAGTACTTGAGCAGAATCCCCACTGACCTGCATTTCCTTGCGCAGCAGCCCATCCAAGCTTCCATTGGGGAGATACTCGTAGACGAGACACAGCATTCCCTTTTCATTGCACCACCCTTGCAGCTGCACCAAGTTCCGGTGCCGGATTTGGTTGATGATGGACACTTCGGCCTGAAACTCCTTTTCCGCCATCTCTCGTGACCGCTCGGCCTGAATCACCTTCACGGCCACCATAGCTCCGGAGTCCGAGAGAATGCCACGGTACACGGTTCCTGAACCTCCTTGACCTACACAAGTAGGAGCAAGTGGAGAAGAAGATTAGAAATGACAAGAGTATTATAAAAAGCTCACAAAGAAGCTACTAATGTTGTAAGTTCTAATACGTTACAACTACAATAGTAATAGTAATGTCTAGCAAAAACCATAGTTCTTACAACATTCCAGTTTTGTTCTAAATGACCTTTCGCTCTAGTGTACTGAACAGTATTAGTCATTAAGTTTTTACATTGTAGTGAAAGTGTACATTACACTATTCTATTATGGGTAATGTATTTAAGTATAGCAACCATATCATGTTCAACTATTTAGAATCGGATGGCTTGATGACAACAGACAGTATTCACACTTGTACATGCTTCAATGTCAAGCAGGACACCCATCTTATTTCAGAACCGACAATAAGTAGACTCAGTGATATATTCTTGATTGGTTACATTTCCTACCTCGCAATCACACAGGAGAACTTCTGATCCAATTTCATATATCATTAAAAAAATTAGAAGTTATGGAGGGGAAATACCGTGACGGAGTCAATTCAATTACTTATTGCTATAACTTGGCCGTGACAGCCTCTACGAAGTTCCACAACTTGGCACTTTTCAGGGCGCACAACCTGAAACGTAAATCTACAACCAGTCCTAGTTTGTAGAGCTTTGAGCACATGAAGGTTCCACGCACAAAATTGTGCCATTTGAACCCCTAAAATGCTCAACCACCCACAAGGTCTACACTAAATATTCAATGGCGGCCCAAGTAAAGCTCACTTACAAAATTTTCTTGTCACTATTAATGAAAACCTAATTTCTCTCAAGTTGTCTCTCCTTGTTGGCAGTGTCACCAATAAGTTACTACCTGTCCAAATGTGAAGGGTCCATGATCTGTAGGCCGGGACCCATACTAGGACCGTGTCAAATATTTTGAAGAGTGCACATCATCCATTTAGTATTCATTGAGGAAGCTGCGAGAACGATTGTGTAAGACATCAACAAAACTGAGAAATCTTGAATTCTCTATAATTCCACAAGACTCAATGTTCCAGATATTCTGGGGAAGTTACAATTCTTTGTTACGAAAACTGATTTTGCTATCTTTAGTCTGAGCACAAAGGGGTCAACGACGGACATTGACCATCGATCTACAAATGAATAAATGGTGGATGAGTAGAAGAATTTAATAATACCAAGAAGCTCCGTTTTACTGAAATTCTTGGTGGCTCTGCTGAGCTCCTTGTACGAGAATCGGCGAGGCCCGACCACAGCCACTCCACCAGGAATGGCCTCTTGGTCGAAGCCTCGGTTGGCTTTGGAGCTCCTCCGTACGCACAAGCATCCCAAGCCCAGTCCCAGCAGAAGAAGAAGCGCACCAGCTCCCCCTGCGGCCGCGAAGTACACGATCAAGTTGTTGCTCTTGGTCGGGGAATTGCAGGACGTCAAGTTGCGCAAACAGATCGATGACTCCGGTGATACTCCCAAATTGCCCCCTGGCGCATACACTGTGGGTCCTGCTTAGAAACAACGTTTTGAACACATCCAAAAAAATTGAAATGATTGGAAGGCAAACAAGAAGAATTTGAACGTGTCGCAAGGATCAAAAGTTTGGAATTGAAAGCGGTGCATGTATCATGTGGGCGGGGTTCCATTTTGGGATTTCCCACAGGAGAAATTCCGTATGGAAATTGGACAAATGCCTTTTGTTGTGCGTCTAAATTCCATTCCAAGAGTATTGTAGTGTATCCTATTCTATCATCACTGGACATTGACTATGGAATTCTTCAACAATTCCATAGATGGACAATTTGGATTTTCCCTTTGTACTTCCCTGTGTGAGTCTCACAATTCCCTCAGTGCCTTGAAATTGGATAACCATCCTAGATCACCTGCGTAATGGCAACTCTCCTTCGAAAAGGAAAGTTTAACAACTGAGCTTCCTAGCAATTGTAAGATTCACTTGGAAGTGCATAAAATTTCCTTACAAGAAGCCCACATGATACCCCATGTACTTGATAGGAAAATCTAGTAGTTTCTAAACGAACACGTCACATTGATGGCTTCTACGTAAATCTTGGAGGGGCATGTTGAACAAGCAGCTGTGGTCCAAGACGAAAACAAGCAGCAATGCTATGAGAGCCTTTGACTGCAAGGCAGTAGCACACTGTAAAGGTAACTTTCGTCAATTGCAAAGCCTACTCCCTTTTTAATGTATGTTTTACCAATGTACATTCTAGCAGTTGTAGCACATTATCCCAAAGACTCGCTCTTCTCAATAGCAAGGTCCTCAAACTTCACCATCATCAATATTGATATAGTACAACTTCGGCCAATGCAAGGCCAGAGCCAAAAACAACCAGTTGGGGTCATTGAGAAGACTCACCACCGGGAGAAGGACCTTTCGGAGACGGCGCGGGGCTCTTGACAGGAGATTCCACAGGTGGCACAACAGGCGGCGCAACAGGCGCACTCGAATCCTCAAAACTCGACGAAAATTCCCATGACAGCACGTTCACTTCATGTGGTCGAAAATACAGCGCGGCACTGCTGAATCCCACCAACATCTTATCATTCAAGTACGGGTACAGATCCACACTCGTATTCAAATTCCCAATCGACACCGCCCCCACATCCAGGAGCTCCACCACCAACCATCTCCTGTTTCCATCGTATTCCACATTCAGCGTATGCACCCCCCGATCTTCGATACACAGACTCACATTGCTCCCCAGCGGATTCGCCATGTCGAAAACAGGCTTGGAGTTCATGGTAATAAGATCCATGCCGAGGTGACAGGAGCTCACATCCTGAAAGGGGCCGAAGTCGCTGTACCCGGTGTCGACCTCGATGGCGAACACATGGTTGGTGAGGAAGTTGTCGTTCGTGTAGTTCATGAGACCGAGGTAGCGGCCGTAGTCGCCGATGGTGGTGTTGTCGGGGAACAGGCCGAATGCGAGTCCCGAGGTTTGGGCGTAGGCGTAGTGGCTGGGGAGGGTGTCGATGGAGAACGTGAAGGAGGATTTGAAGGAAGCCAAGGTCTTTGTTGTTGGGTTGCGGAGCTGGATCATTTTAGGGTAGAGGGCTCTTCCCAGGGTCACGCCTTGCCATCCGTAGGCGTCGGCGGAGATGTTAGCCATGCGGAGGCGGCCATTGATGATGCGCGCGTCCGCCACGAGCGTCACGGAGTCGGCGTCGAATTTGGTGAATGTCAAGTTGGTGGACTGTTGGCAGGTGACCAAAGGTGGGAAGAAGACGAAGGAAAAGAGGAAGAAGACGCAGACGAAAGGCGAAATGGCTGCAAAGCCTGCTTCGGTCCCTGTGCGTCTCGTTTGGGGATTTGAGCACGGGATGATGGTGCGGTGACGATGTGCCATCGACATTGCATTGCCAATTGCTGCTGCAGCTGCTCAGGCCGGGATCATGTTACAGGGACCTAATCCAAAAAAAAAATTATGTCAGTCAGCTAGTCAGTCAGTCCCTGGTTGATATTCAATGTCTGATTCACAGCCTCCTGGTGACAAAGCAACTTGCTAACACCAGGAGCCTGGCATTCTGTAGGGTACGGAAGGCAACTGAGTTTCTACTGTAGAGGACCCGGAGGAGGAAACTTAATATGCTAAAGTTCTTTAATCTTGTGGGGCTGGTCCTGATACTTTGAAGACCTTCGCACAGGAAGCCTCCTGACCTGGCTTCAAGGTCGTCTAAGAGCTTCAGAAATCAAAATTCGCACGGAGCAAAGGGTTTGTGAGTAGCTCGGAATGGTTGTGCACGTCGTCCCTCTAATAAAAAAATGATGAATAGAAGGATTTTCTGTGGATTGATCCCATTGTGCTTTGGTTTATATAAATATTCTAGCATCCTCTGCGTATTAGAGAGGACTCTGTTGCCTTCCGTACCCTACAGAATGCCAGGCTGCATGGTACGCCCTATATGCTACTCTTGACCTGTGTTTTCAAAGTCATGAACTCCACATGTACCAAAAAGAACTAATTTAAAATGTTATACTCTCAAAAATGGCCCAGAAAACTACACTCAAGTCTCTTTAGTGTGAGCTACTTCATTCAAAACGATTATTTAATGCATGAATCATCTTACACCACCTATTCAGAATGTACTAACTTGAAGTCAACACTTTTCCCACGTCAGTGATTCAATGACAGGCAGTGCGCCACCTTGATTTGGAACCCACACTAAGTACGTATACAGAAATGAGTAGTTTTATGCGTCTGATTGCACGGATAATGTCCCGGGATTCATGAACTTTGCTAGGCGCTTCCTCACTCAAGCTCACTAATAAGATGCAGACATTGCAAAACCCAGATTGAAGATTTCAGATGTTCACCACTGGTCACAGACACGCTGTAGTCTGGGTCTTCCTCTCATCGAACGCTGGCATCTTCCAACCTGCATCCTGCGTTCTTATTGAGCTTCAACGACGCTTGCAACCTGGGCACCCTTCAGTGAGATAGATCTCACGCACTCCGCAAGAAGCCTGCAGGCTGTAATACGTACTATCACTGAGCTCACATTCTGCAGACTCCGAAGCTTGGTGACAAAAATAACGAGATCCAGCTCTACCCAACCCTGCATTAGATTTCCCACACCACCAGCACCACCAGACGGCACACATGAAGATTTTGAATGCGATCCCAAGTCACTGGAACCCATGCACTCCGGCTCATGAGACGTGCTCCGATCTTTCACAAGCTTCAGAAGCAAAAGACTGCAACATTTTTGGCCGTGAGAGAAGGGGATAAACACGGTAAGCTTAAGAGAATACTTTGAGCTTGCGGTGGAGGCGAGCGTTGCGGGTTGCCGCCATTGCAGTCCCCCACATGGAGGCGAAAGACGCTCCCAGGCAAATCGCAGTCTATTTCTGAGCTGCTAGAGAGGCAAATTCAGCTGGCAAAGTCAAATTTGGGAACTTTTTTAGTTCTAAATGTTCGTTTTGATGTCATCAGTGTTTTGGCATTGGCAGGATGGCTATGGCGCACTAGTCGCTAAGGAAGTTTTCGGCAGGATTTTAGCTGCCAATCCTGCCTCCGTATGCTGCTGTTGTCAGGTAATTCTATAGCGTGCGATATAAATATGTTATAACCTTTCATGACTCAGAGCATGGGCGACCAGCATAAATGTTTTTGGCGACTAAGGTGGGTACCCCCCAAACCGCCACTAATTGTGTATTTCCGTAGTATTAATATAGACAGTTCAAATTTTCATATTTCCTTATTGGCAAGTGAAAGGAGGTTCCAATGCACCCAAGAACGTGACTTTTGGATATTGTATGCAAAAGTTATAAAGGAGCAAAGTTTGGTTGTAAAAAGTATTTCTTCCACATAGGTATATAATTGATTTTGGAGATGTACATACAATGGATATGGCGGTTTAGGATAACTAGCACATTTTGGAGGTGCCCACCATAGTCACTAGAAATTGGCCCAATGTAAAGACTAAACTTACCAATATTGAGGAGGGTATAGCAAATTTGAGTTTTTTCAAAACAACTATCTACCCATTCTATCCAGGTTTGAGCCAAGAATTTACCAAATCTCTCTTCTTATAGAAAAATTATACAACTCAAAAATCATATATGATCAATAGAACCAAAAGAATTTAACCCCTAAAGGACCATTGTCCCTTCAGAGGACAAATTGGATTTTGGACAAGTACCTATGGGCTGAAATTTTGTCATGATCTTTTGAATTTTTTTATTGAAGATAGAAAAACTAATGATCTCGCTTATTTTGAGCATAACTTTTGAATTGGTGCCTGGGAACAAAAGTTATGCTCAAATAAGCTCAAAACAGGGGAGAGGGGGTAGCAAAAAAAATATTCAAAAATTTGAATATTTTTTCTAAATATTTTTTCTCATAGATTATATTTTTGTATACATAGGAAGCTTTAATTCATTCCATTTGGACTTGTTATGAAAAAGTTATGGACAATCTTGTTTTTCAGGTAGTTAGAGCATCTTCCTAAAAAAATAACATATAGAATTCATTTCCGAATGCAATTTTTACAATTTTTCTGAAAAAAAAATTTTACGTGATTTTTTTTTGCTTGCTAGAACAATCTCACCATTGGAATTAGTGAATTTTAATTTCATCTTAAAGATATTAATAATTTAGATATTCCTTCTTTCTCATACCTACTTCTACTTAACAAATTTTTTAAGCATGAAAATTAAGATTTTAAAAAAAAAAAATTCCCTAGACTTTCAACTCAATTTCCCAAAATAAGGATTTAAAGCTCAAAACTCTGTAGTGAAAAAAATTTAAGTTAAAAACGTTCAAAGTCAAATAATTCAGTCCCACTAGGTGCTGAAAAAATTGTTTTTTTCACTTTAAACGCAAATATCTTTTAACTTATGTGGTCAAAAAATTTGAAATTTTTTCCACTCATTTTCATACTATTAAGGTATAAGATCATATGGTTAAATGTGAAAAAAAATAATTTTCAAATTTTTTACTCTTTGCTACAGAAATTGCAGTTTTGAGTGTTTTTTGGCAGAAATAAGGCCTTGGTCCATTAGAGGTTAAAATAGCAAAAATAGGCTTCCTCATCCTATAGTTGATCACCACATTGGTGATATTTAAAAATACAAAAAATTCATATTGATGTCGACTTCAATTCCTTGATCAAGAGAAAAAATCCTTCCATTCATATGGAATTAGACTTGAGAGCAAAATCATTGGAAGTGTACTAAAATCCACATAGGGTGCCACAAAAATATCTACATTTAGACATTAACCAACCAAAACACCTCTAAAACCATCCAATTGCAAGGTAATAAAGAATAGTTGCCAAATTGACAACAATTGTTACAATATTTAGAATATTTTTAGAATATTTCAAATGACCACTTCAAATTATTCTAATAGGTGGTGCTTATTTGGTTGCTACACTTTTTCACCTTAAATGGAAGTGTTTAGGGGTGTTTTGGTCATCTAATATCCAAGTCTAGATATTCTTGTATCATTAGACTAGAGGTTTGAAAGCATGGGAGGGCCATTTTAGGCTTGTTTACTAGGTTGGAAGCAGATTATAATATTTAAATTATTAAATATTAAGTATTAAAATAATTAAAATAATAATTTTAAAAATATTTATAATTAATTAATTAATATTATCTGACATGGTATGGTCATGGCCATGTGAGATTGTTAATTTGGTAGAGTTCTTAAAGTTCCTCATAGTGTAGGATTTCATAGGTCTTCTTTTGCCCTCAAATCTCTTCTAATGACATTCTTTGAGTATTTTTAGTGCTCTTCTAATATTTTCAAGTTCCAATATATCTTGTAAATAAAAGAATCCTTTTACTATTTCAAGATTTTTGAGATGGAATGCTCTCATACAAACATAATGTTCACCCATACATTAAATTGGCCTAGCAAGTAAAATAATTTTTAAATAATTGATAAAGAATTAAAAATTGAAAATATCATACTATCATTTGATACAATATTATAAAATCACTTAATTCCTAATATCCCAAGAAAGTGGACTATTCCATGATAAAGGGAGTTTAGCAAAATTGATCTGAAAACAATATTTCATATTTTACAAATTTCAAGTATTCAATCCATATTTTGTGAATTGCAATTGTGAGAAGTTTTAGAACATGAAATTTGCAAAAAATCAACTCCATTTTTCTCAAAGTCGCTAATTTCAAACTTCATTTTTCATTTTGGGGTGGAATTTCACATTTAAAACCTTTTTTTGCTCAAAAATCATTCAAAATTGCCACTTTTGTTGTATTGAAACATGCAATCAAAGAAATAGTTTGGGGGCTCATTTAGAAAAAAATCCAACCATAGAATCTCACACCACACTTGCATAAGAGCATGTAGTAAGAAATTTGTGAAATTTAAGTCATTAGGAAAAATAAATAGGGCCTCTCCAGAATTGCTAGAGTTGGACTAGCAATCTGAATTTTTTTATTTTTTTATTTGGACTTTAGGGGGCATTGGTCCAAAGTCTAGTAGCCATGTAAAGGCTCAAATTTTTTCTAATTTATATAGATTGAAAGATTTTAACTATAGAAGTTGGAAAAAAAGAACTTTTAGACCCAATCTACCTAAAAATCTTAGATGACTTTTATTGTTGTTTGTAGAATAAAATTTGCACTACGGATTTTGATATAAAAAATGTACAATACCAAAGACCATATTAGGTATATCTCTACCAAGTTTCATAGGTATTAAAGTCATGAAACACCTTTAATAACATCCTCCAATACTAGAATGTGCTTAGAATTTACAATACATTGTTTTTTTTTCAAATACTTTTTCCTCTATATACTTTTTCAAAATAGAAATTTCAATGGTGGCTTGACATATTCATTCATTCTTTACAAGCACAAAAAAACAAAATAAAATAGAACTCAAATCCTCTAATTTCTATGGAAATTAGAAGACTAATGCAAACACCTAGGTGCCTAAGACATTGGGCATCATTCAATCCATTGCCTAGCAACTAAATCATGAGCTTTGAAAAACCCAGTAGTCATTGGCAAATGCAAAGTTTCCTTGATCATGTCAGTTTTATTACTCCATGAAAGCAAGATTCTTTGATCATCTGCTACTTTTCAAGAAGGCCACAAATTCAATGATTCCAAGTGTAATTTAAACGTGCAAAAAAAGCCTATTGAATTACTTCCTCCAAAGTGTTTTTGTAACACAAATGCTACAAGGGCAACAATTGCAAAGGCAATCACTGTGTCTTGGTCCTACTAATACCAAGTGCCGGATTTAAGTGTCAAATTCTAATTTTAAAAAAATTACGTAGATGGTCTAGAAAATTTTATTAGCTCCATTTGAGGTGCATAAAATTTTTTATTCCTCTTGGTAGCTTGAAGATGCAAGGTCAAGACCAACCTTATTTAGTTGGTAATGTATAACAAAATGAGAAATCTTGTTTTTAGAAATGCTAATTTTTGACTAAAATATTGTTTTATTCTTGCTATAATTTTCATCCATTTTAATATTTTTTTAAAATCTATTTTGAGTTATTTATCATTAAATTCACTATCATTCATCTAGTTTGATTTGAACTTCAAAATAGAGAAGATGGAACCTAAAGAAGGTAAAGAAAGGGAATAAAATGTAAAGAAAAAAAATAAACAAGAAAAAAAGAGGAAAAAGATGAAAAAAGTGGAAAAAATATGAAAAAATATGAAAAAAAATTAATCCAAATAAAAGAAGAGGGAATAGAATGAATATATTCTCAAATGGCTGTTTTGCTAATGGTGATGGGCACTTCTTTGGTTTAAGGGCCTACAATGGTATTCTTCAAAACAACCATGATTTAAGCATAAGTATACTCTATTAGATACCTAACAATAGAAGTAGCAAGATTAATGATCGGGAGTTTGTGCACGTAGTAGCTCTATAATTACTACAGTTATCCAAGTAGCAAGGTACCATCAATCTACCATCTCCCCCTTCCCTCTGAGAGACCTCCCCTAGCTGAAATCTAGTGTTTTCTCTTCATTTTTCTTGGTTTAGATTGAATTTGTGTGCAGATTCAAAGTCAGGGTGTTGCCACGGTCAGTTTAGTAGGTTACAGGATCGAATTTGCATTAGAATAGGGCTCTCTTGCAGCTCGACGAGATTAGGGTTTGGTCCTCAAAATCCAGAAGCGGTCCAAATCCCCCGATCTTCGTTTGGGCTCGGGTTTTTCCTCACAATTACAGTAGAATCAGGGGCACGGTTATAGTGTAATCGCATTGCAACAATTTCCAGAGAGATCAGGCAAGATTTGAAGGTCCCAGACCTATCTCGAGTTTTTCACAAAATTAAGGTTTGAGTTAGAAAAGGCGGCGGAGCGGCAATCCCTTGTTTCTCATCATTTAGGGTAGTTCGAGCTGGTTTTTTCTCGTAATCTAGTAGCACCTAGTCTAGAAGATCAATCTACAATTGATCAAGGACTTTTTGCTTCAGATTTGAGTAAAATCTAAGCTCCAACCATCCAAACGACTTTAGGGTTTCGGCTCTCATCCTTCGTCACTTGCGGAAATTCTATGGTGGTTCACGGTAGCCTCTTTCTTGCTCAAGTTTTTTGTTTGAGGTTGTTTACTGCTATTTGCTAGCTTGATTGTGGCTTATGTGCTCACTTTGGTTTGATCTTTACAAGAATAGGAGCGGGGTTCTTCGATTTTAGGATTCAGAGACTTGATTAGGGTTAGGAGTTGTTGTGTGAGCCAGTTTTTAATAATTATGCTATTAGGGTTCGTCTTTCATAGCTATAATAGGTGCTAACTATTTGTTTAAACAATAGGCTCGCCTCTGACTTTAGGGCGTAGCCATCGTTCCTTGCACGAAATTAAACACTACAGTGTAGTTCACAATCACACTACAATGGAGATGGATACGTTCTTGCAGATATTGAACACTATCGGTGAGGGTTGGCAAGCTTTAGATGGGCCACAAGTCCTGCCTCTGGAAGTCATAGTGCCAACATTACATCAAGCGGATCCAGCAGTTGGAATTCAGAACACAGCCCCAAATCAAGGTTCTGTTGAGCCGAAGATAGACTAGGAGTTGAAAACAGAGGTTTCTCTTTCCAAATAGCAACTCCAATAGCTTCACCTTAGTCGTAAAGAGTTGAAATCGAGACTAGTCGTCAAGAGATGCCTGGAGGGCACACTTGGGTACGCAGTCACAATCAAACTGCTTTCAGCCAAGTTCCCAGATAAGATTAAATTGATACAAAATTTGTCCAAAGGCTTTGTTAGGATAGAATTCCACAAAGTAGTAGATGCTTCCTCATGCCTAGATCAACAGATCTTAGAATGTAATGGAAAATCCATTAGAGTATTCCAATGGCATGAAGGATTCTCATCGGATCTCCCCACGGGAGCTTCCTAGTCTTCTTTAGGTTTTGTGATAAGAGTCCAATTTCCAAATATAGATTCCATCTTTCAATCAGAGGAGTGGTTGAAACACTGGCCAAATCCATAGGTGAGGTCATGCATGTTGAACCTCCTAAGTTGGCCTTGAAATGGCATGTTGGCCCTATCATCAAGGTCAGAACCGTAGATATCACGACATTATCCAGTTTTATTCGCATACCTCAGATAGGTACAGATTCAAACGACATCGTATACACAAACCAACCAGTTAGCCACTCCGGTCTACTTAACAAGTATAACAGATGCAGGAAATTCAGGCATAACGCAGCCAATTGCCCTCTAATAGTGTAGCAGAAGACCTAAAAAAGGCTCCACACTACTAGGATTTAAGTGTTTTATGACTGCAAAAATATGACTGAGGATGACTGGCAACTGTTCGCAGTCATATTTTTGGATCCCACAATGTTGGAAAAAAACATGATTGCAAATGTGACTGCCAGTCATATTTTGCCTTTGTACTTCATGGGTGTATAATATACATGCATGGGGAATGGCAAAATACTTTTTAGGGAACCATAGGGAATGTATTATGGGAACACCAATCATATTTGTCAATCATATTTTTGCATATATGACAACATGCAGTCATATTCTATAGTAACATTTTTATAAGTTCACATTTTTTTTAAAGTTTTTTTCCAGGCAGTCCCCTAAAAATTTGGGCAACCTAAAAATATGTAAATAAATTATTACTCAAAATTGTAAAATTGTAGCCGTTGTTTTGGGGGGATCTTGAAATCCTAGCCGTCATTTTTTAGGGTTTTAAAATCCTAGCCACCACTTTTTAGGGTTTTAAAACCCTAGAAGCCACTTCATGTACTTCATCTTCTTGCTTTTCAACTCTTGTTTATTCTTCCTCTTTTCGTTTTTTGAAGTTCTAATTGTTGTATTGTTGTGTTTTAGTTGTTGTTGTTTAATTATTGAGGTTTTAGTTGTTGTTTCTTAGTTGTTACTAATCTATTGTTGCTTCTTACATCTTATTTGTTGTTAGTTTGTTGTTGTTTCATAGTTGTTAATTTGTTGTTGCTTTATAATTGTTGCTAATCTTTTATTGCATCTTCACTTGTCTTATTCTTACTTCTTATTGGTTTTTAGTTTTAGTTTTTGTTGCCTCTTGTTATACCTTAGCTTTTACTTCTTACTATCTTTTAATACTAACTTGAACAAAAAAATGACTTGCGATAGTCATATGCTTCATCAATCAAAATATGACTTCCGGTAGTTATATATTGCATCAACCAAAATATGACTCATAACAATTATACTCCATATCACTTAAAATATAATTTGAAATATGACTCACCGTAGTCATGTTCCATATCACTTAAAATATGATTCAAAATATGACTCACCACGGCTATATTCCATATTCTTTAGAATATAACTCTTTGTAGTCGTATTGCATATCACTCAAAATATGACTTACCACAGTCACATTCCACATAAGCCAAAATGTGACTGGGCACAGTCATATGCCACATAGATTTTTCTTTTTTTGCCCGAGCAGCTCATGAAAAAGTCAAACCTTCAAGGGTGGTCAACATATATGCCATGTTGGCAAAATACGTCTAAAAATGGTTTATTATACTTTCAAATCCATATGACTACAAATATGACTCATCAATCATATGATTGAAAGTGAATGACTCAGCCATGACTCATCCTAGTCATATCCCGACCATCTACAATGATTGTTACTTGACTCACATTTTTTGATTTTGTGACTTACTGTAGTCATATTTTGTAGTCATAAAACATTAATTTTCTCATAGTGCCACAGGACAGGAAGGTGTTGATGGAGAGGTTGCTCAAGGCCCAGTAGAGTAGCAGGAGGTCGACTTCACCACGGTGGGTAGAAAAAGGAAGAAAACAAGAAGCGCCAAGACAACAGCTAAGTGAATTCAGAAACCAGCGAGCTCATCCGATCCCGAAAAGGTAGAGCCAACGAGGATTATGGAGGCTCCTCTAAGTACAGACAGATCCATAAGGGTAGCAACAACTCATTCTCAGAAGAGGAGTCAACATAAATTAGATATAGCCGATGAGAAGATAGCTATAGGTGGGAGGGCAAAATCTGTTGAGAGTCCTCTCAGAGTACAGTTCTAAGCAACCTTGAATCCTTACTCTCTTCTTAGTGATTACCAGGAGATTGAACCTTTAGCAAAGGATCAGCCTGAGAAGGTGCTTGGGGGGAACACATTAGAAGGCCTAAGGACCCTCAAACCCAGAAGTCTACTTGGCTAAACATAGGGAACTCGGTGGCGCCAAAATTAAAGGAGGTGACCAATCCTTTTACATATCAGCAAAACTGGAGAGAGGAGGAATTCCCTCCATTGTGAGCTGCATTCTCTTAACCAGCCAGAGCAGCCAAAGAGAAAATAGGCACATCCCCCCCGAGCAACTAAATATAACCATCCCGAAGGGCAAATTTTGGCAAGATAAAAAAGTAGAGCGGTCTTCCACCAATTTCTTAGTAAGGTAGTGGTTAGCTTGGGCGGAGGGAGAATTCAGCACAATTTTTAATACACCTCCAGCTAGTTACCTAGAATCCGGATTTAAGTTCCTTTCAATTTGACTTGTCATATATAGACTAGAAATAGATGTTAAGGAATTTCTTTTGAACAATTCTAGAGAAGGCCCAGTCAACATTTCGGAACTCCTCAGGTTATCTTTCTCGGAGGTAGAGTGTTAATCAAGCAGAATTAAAGATAAGATCTTTGCAGCAATTCAGAAATACCTGAAGATTTATCTGCGTCATCTCCCTAAATTGCTCAACTAGGAGAAGATTAGGTGGTCATCGAGGTGGGACAGAGAAGGGAACAAGCAAGAGCTTACAATACTAGCTTTGGTGAAAACCCCAAAGAAGGCAAAGATCGCAAAAACCTCCAATCTTGAATGGATTTAGGAACAATCCTTGGTAGATCTAGATACTTGTTAAGAGAAGCAAACGCATTATTAGAAGATTGAGCAGGAGTGCAATCATACAAGGAGTTGTAGGAAGATTGGCACCCGGGATTTCACGCCTCGCTATGCCTAGTCTCGAAGAAACAATGAACAAGTGATGCAGTGTCTTTGCTTCAGTTAGATCTAGAATCTAGCTCTTCGGTAGCAGATAGAGCATCCTCTCAGCAAGATCAATCCACGTAATGGACATGATGATTTCAGTCGCAACCTTGAATATGAGAAATGTAGGGGTTGGCACCAAAGGATCACATAAACAAATTCATATAAGATGATTGTTTGAAAGAATGGACAACCCAGTTGACATTGTCTTAGTGCAGGAGCACTAGTTGAATCCAAAACGGTGTAAAAAGAAAACAAAGAGTTTGCCTTTCCCAAGAGGTCATAGGTTTTGGAACCTTGCAGTATAAGCAAATGGTGACACAGGTAAATGGAAAGCAGGTATAGGTATTTTGATTAGTAAGTCTCAAGTGGATAGAATCTCCGACTTTGATATCATTCAAGAAGGGCGGGCCCAATTTGTTACCCTAAAATCAGATTCTTCATATACATTAACACTCATTAATGTGTATGCTCTGTATTCATCCAAAGAGTGTACGGAGTTATGGCACAAGTTGGTGAATGCAATTCTAACTGCTGATGCTTTCATTTTTGCGGGAGACTTCAACATGGTGGAGATCCCGGAAGACAGATTGTATAACTACACTACCCCGACCAGGAGGGAAAAGGCAGCGTGGTCCTAGATGTTGAACCATTACGGTTTGGAGGATATATGGCAGGCCGATCCTATATGTAAAACATCGCATAAAAGATTCTCCTAGTCAAACAACAAGTTTGGGGGAGCCTTATGGAGCACGCAAATAGATAGATTTTATGTCTCCAACTCACTATTAATTCAAAGGGGCTCCCTCACCACACACACCCATACCAAAATTTTAGACCATGCTTTGGTCCATCTACGACTCTTCTCCATGGTCAAGTAGGCTTCCAAGAAGGCTAAATTCCACATTGACATCCTGAGTAGACAAAAGACTCGTTCCAACTTTGAGCAAGCTTGGAGGAATGCTCCCACCCCATCTACCTCTGAATCGTGGATGGACTAGGTTGCAGCGGCCCAAAGGAAACAAAAGCAGTCCTTCAACATGCTCCTCTAGACGAGCCAGCGAAGCAAAAACTGAATGTGGCTTGCACAGAGCTCTACGACATCACTCTTGATATTTTGGACGCCTAGTACCACGCGGTATCAGCCAAATGGATGAAGAATGGAGACTGTTGTACCAAAGAATTCTTTCATGTATACAAAGACATTCATAAAAAAACGTGCATACCCCAACTATAGGTAGATGGAGTTACATTAACAGAGCAACCAGATAAAGCCTTAGCCATTACGGACTACTACAGAATGCTCTACACAGAGGATCAGGAGAATCAAGATGTCAAGGATTCTCGGCAACAGGTCTTGTTTAGTGTGCCTCAAGACATCTCGGACAAACAAAACCAAGTTTTTTCTTCGCAGGTCTTTCTTCTCGAACTACAAAAAGCCATCAGGGAGCTCTCGACAGGGAATGCAATTGGCAATGACGACATTCCGACAAAACTTTGTCAAAACATGCGTTGACATAGTGGAGGCTGACTTGCTAGAGGCGGTACGTGAAGTTCTAGACACAGGCAATCTGACTGCAAAGCACAACTAGGGGGTGATTGCTCTTATCCTAAAGGAAAGAAATCCAAGCCTTTTTAGAAACTATAGACCCGTATCTCTATTATCTACATTTTACAAGCTTATAGCCAAAATTTTGGCAAAGCACTTACAAAGCATCTTCCCTTAGATCATCAAGCCAAACCAAACAGGGTATGTATAAGGCCACAACATCATCAACAACATCTTTCTTGCACAAGAAGCCCTCCACTATGCTGAAAAATCTCACTAGGATTTAGTCTTACTTTTTTTAGACTTTGAAAAAGCCTTTGATAGGATTTCCTGGAACTTTATGAAGGCAGTTTTGTTGAAACGAGGCTTTCACTAGGATTTCATTCAGGGAGTTATGGCCTTGTACACAAACACATCCTCCTAGTTTTAGTTAACGGGCAAAAAGGTGATCGTTTTAGCATCTCCAAATCAGTTAGACAAGGTTGTCCCTTGGCTCCTTTTCTTTTCATAGTAGTCTTTGATTCCCTCAGTTTTATAGCATTCAGGGCTTGCGTCTTTCCAATGATACCCAAGTAAAGGATGCGGAGTTTGCAGATGATGCGTCTCTCTATCTTTTGGGGTATGTGGAAAATCTAGGGCGCGTACGCACGGTCCTTGGCATCTACGGTACAGCTTCAAGGTCCAAAATTAATTGGGACAAAATAGTGGCCATCTGAGGCTCAGTCAAACCCAAGCCCTTCGAGTGGGGGTAGGATTTGGAGTTAAAATGGATCCCCCCAAGCATAGGGATGAGGTACCTAGGACCGCTAGTAGGGTTTCACCTTTCCAAGGACGCAAACACCCGCCCATTGATGGATCTCCTGAAGTCTAAGTTGACAGGGTGGGTAGCAAAGACTCTCATAAGGAGGAAGGCCATTGATCTGCAACCAAGTCCTTCTGGCGACTTGTTGGTATATTACTTCTTGCTGTGGCATTTCAGCCAAAAACTGTGACTTGATACGTGGTCTCATAACACAATACCTCTAGACAAGTAAAGAAGAAGGGAGATGTGCAACTCGAGTCAAATGGCGTTCATGTATCCTCCCGGTAGAGCAAGGGGGACTAGGGATTATAGATCCTTTCTTTCAGGCACAAGCCTTGCTCACCAAGCTTGTGGTCCGCAGCCTCACACCAGGCAATGAGCCCTAGAAAATTCTAATGCGAGACAAATTGGAGAAGGGAAACTACTCGGTGATGCTAAATGGCATGAGTCCCAAGCCTGATTATTCTATAGCAAAGGCCTCAAAAACGCAAACCACTCATCTTTGATGAAAGCTTGTCTGAAAGCCTTCTTCTCCATAAGGCAGAATCTTTCCCAAACCCCATTGCAGGAGGTTAATCAAATCCTAAGACAGCCTCTGTTTGGAAACTCGTTCATTCGTGCGCTCATCAAGGAGGACGACAACACCCCTCTAGGCATGGGCCCTAACCTGGGCCTCTATTTTTGGACAAGAGCAGGTATCACGGCAGTTGGAGACTTATGGAACTCAGAGAAACAGGATTGGTTGGACATGCAGGCTATAAGATAGTTACTACCCAAGCGCGGTGTAGTCACGGAAAACAGGAGGAAGAGGCGCCTCAAATTTCTCACCCATATCTCCTGGGACCCGCATGCTTTTCCAACGAGCTTGAAAGTTGACTGGCTTAGGCATCCGGACAGCAATAAAGTGATCTTCTATAATCAGGTGCAGATGCAAAACCCAATTACAATTAGATTTACATATTGTGCAAAAATATGCCTCCTTTCTGTAGATGAGGGAGACTTTTCCCTTCCAGATGGCCTTTTACATCATGTTAGAGTGATTAGATAGGATTATAGATCTCGTTCTTTTAGAGATTGTAATCCCTTAGAGCTTGAACTCAACTTAAGTTCATATAGGCTATTTATAGAAAAATCCACACACAATCTGGTCTGGAACCCCGAGGAGTGGAATTGGGCTCAAAGAGGGTCACTACAGATAGAACCCTTCTTCGCATATACAGTCAAGCGAGGTTACCTTTATGGATTAAAGTTGAAGGGAGAAGAATCCATCGGGATCAAGGATCTGACCAGGCAAGGCTTCTCTCTTGAACAGATCTCTTATATGTATAAATTTCTTTGGCATAACACCAGACCCAGGAAGCAAGCTATATTGCTCTAGCAAACAATAAACAAAGGCATTGTCACCGGGAAATGGCTTTCACGGCGAATCCCTATGGCAGACTTCTCATGCCCTTTATGCCTTCATGATTTAGAAACCGCAAGTCACCTATTCTAGGATTGTACAATCACCTAGGAGTTGTGGAAATGCTACAATAAATTTGCTCGCCATCACAACGCCCCACTATCAATAGTTTTCAGGAAGCCATTCTTGGCATCAACCTCTTTTCCTCCCCGCGTACTCTTCTGAAGTATATGTATGACAAACAACCCTAGGATCTGATGCGCTCCTTCCTAGTTTGGCACATCTGGTTTGGGCGGTATAACAAGAAGTACAACACCCGGGAGTTCAACATCCGCAAGACGATCAGTTCTACTTGGGTCTCAACCATCCATGTCAGCATGTCGATCAATAGACAGTTTCGCTAAGTTGTTAAGAACAAAGATTTCTTAGATTCCACCCCGAACAAGTTTAATTTAGAATGGAAGCCGGTTTTTTGCTCGGAAATTGATGGTGACTAGCACTTCTTTGTGTCTGCCTCCTTATTGTAATTTGTTGTTCTTTATTGTGTTTCAATTGAAGGGGGGGCTCTGTGCTCCCTCGCCCGGCCTCTTCGGACTTTCACAGCAAGATTAGTGACCACAAAGTAGATAAGGGCAACATCTATGAGTCCATGTTTATAAATATTTGCTTTAATCTTCTTCCTCAACATTTGCCTCATACTTAGATTAATTTCCCAGCACTAGCATTTGCCTCATACTTTGAGTGCTCTAGTAGTATAGCTTCTTGTTTTTTCCAACATTCAAGACTACTATAAAATCCTCCCCTCCCCTATTGTAGAGTGAGTTCTTTTGTATTTTGTAATTTCTTCTACGAAATGGAAGGTCCTTCATTCCAAATATGCATTCAAATTTTGCAAGTTTGATCATCCTTGGCAAATCATTTTCTTTACAATTTCCAAAGAGTATTTTTCCCCCTACAAATTGTCCACAAGTAAATATACTCCTACACATTAACAAAAGCTACGTGTAAAGAAGTTTGAGTAGGACTTTACTAGACAAGAGACTCAAAGCTACAAGGACCGAGTCTCTTGTAGCATAGCTCCTTGTTCTAGTAGTAATAGTAATAAATTAGTGTTACTACCCAAAAAGAGTGGAATGCACAATAATTAGCACAATTCAATAATGTTTCATCATTTATAAGTTTCTTAACAACCAAAGAGTAGTTCAAATTTTCAAATTGTGAAGTTGTATAATAAGTACAATTTAGAAGAATTACTTAATGATGATTTTTGAACAAAGGTTATAAAAGACAATTCATTTGATGATATCCATATATTTAGTTGAACTATTGCATTAACTAATTTTTTCAATAGAATCTCAAAGAAAAAAAATTGAAAATTCTTTCAAAAATTGAATGTAGATTGGCTATTATTAATTTTCACTAGAAAGAATCCCAAAAGGCCCCAAAGCCAAGAAGTCAAGAAGTCAACTATGTTTTGTTTTTTAAAATTTATTATTTATTCTAAATGTATTTGAAGAGTCATCTTTCAAAATAGAGAAGTAACTTTTGTGGTGAAATATACTTGTGTCTTTTTACCTATAAACAGTTATAAAGATTTGAAAAAAAATTAATATCATGTACATGTTAGAAAACTACCAAAAACATCTTCAGACATTTACTTAATAAATGGATGAAAAAATGAAGAATATGTGAACTTGAGACATATTTGCGTTCATCTTGTTCAAAATTTGAATGCCTCATCCATAAGTTAGAGATGAATATAAAATAGAACAGATTTGATAATATAATATCAAAATGCAATGATTAATAGAATGAACTAATTTGGACCACATGAGAATTTAATTACCAATTATTTTATTACCAATAACAAAAAAAATTTATAGTGATGAAATGCCTTAGAAATCTTTTAGGGCATTCAAGAATTTGAAACATTCTTCTAATTCTATCAAGTGATTAGGTGAGGCTTCTATGTTGGCTTCATATTAAGATTGCACTTAATAGAACTAAATTAAAACAATAACAAATCAATGAGAATAGAAGAACACTACCATTTGTGAAGATGAGATTTGGCATAAATCAAGTCATTTTTGTTAAAAAGTGTCACGTATCATCTTGTAAATGCCACAAGGGTAATACGGTGTAATCATATAGGTTTAGTTGTAGTGTTGAAGACATTGAAGGATTGGAAGAACTTTAGAGAACATTGGAATAGAAAATGCATAAGAGTAGGGGAATTAATTGTATCCTTTCAAAAGACAAACAACTTGTCTTCCTAATTTCGACTTAGTGGAGTTTCCTTGTGACTCAATTCCTATAGTACCTTGTAGGAATGAAGTTGTGAAAAATTCCATTCTTATTTTTTTGTGCACTTAAAATATACTACATATATGAGAGGAGTAGATGTCATAGATCAATTGTGGGCATCATATCCATGCCAAAATAGATCGTACAAGAGGTGGCATCATGTCTTTGTGTTTCTTCTAAATACTATCGTGGTGAATATGTACATTTTATACCAAGGCATTTTGCGGGCACATGATTGTAGGAAAAAACTGTTGATATACCTACAATTCAAGTTGAATTTGTGTGAGGCTTTATTACAAAAATGGACTAGTGTTGCATTGTAAATGCGTACATTATGTAAAAATACATATTTATATGCTATTTTGATGGGTTTTCACTATAATAATATAGAAAGAAGATGACACCATTTTAGTAACTTCAATGGAATGCCTTTGCACTAAGCTACCAATTATATTTCAAAAAAGGAAACTACCTTGGAGCCTTATTAGTTTGAAGTGATTTTTTCAATTTTTAGTATCATGTCATTGTTAAATTTAGTTTTGTTTTCACTTTGGATTTTAGTATCTTAAATTGGAGGGTTTTTTCTAAGTCTCAAGATGAAAAATTGCAACCAGAAGATGTGCTGGGTGCTAGAGACTCAAAGATGTGTTGTGCATTAAGTCTCTAGCACCCAGCACTAGATTAATTTTTGCATAAGAAAGCTACTCAAATGTCATTGGGGCAACTTCTAGCCATGCAAAAAGTTGCCCAAATAAGATTGACTCCCTGATTGCCCTACCCAAAAGTAAATGTAAAAAATTGCCCCCTCTATTGTGCCACATATTTTTGTATTTCTTTGCCTCTCAATGTTCACTTGGGGCCTCTGATAGCAAATAGCCATCACAGTTGGGGGAGTTTTTTTTTTAAAGTCGGACCATTTCCACAATTAGAGCAGGTGGCTCGGATTTTCAAAATTTCACCCGGAAGTGAACCGAACAGTCTTGAAATTTTTCGGCTACATCCTGGAGTTTGAAATTTCAATAGGCAATTTGCAGTAATTTTTAATTTCCAAAGGTCGGTTTTCCTAAATGTGGAAATTGGGGCCGGTTGTGTCTTCTGGTTTGAGTTTCTTTACTACTACATTTTTTTTCTTTACTTTTACATTTTTTTTACTCTTACACTTTTTTTTACTACTATATTTTTTTTATTGAAAGTATCCTTGGCAAGAGTCGAACCTGGCCAAGCCCCTACCAAACTAGGGCCAAGGATGTAGCCCTTGGAAAATACAAGGATCCAAAAGAGGGTCCTTGTATTTTCCAAAGGCTGGTTAGTATTGTTAGTACAAAACATCAAAAAATCCCACTAGCATTACTACCATCATTTTGCAATGCACCAGATGAACAAGATGTATTACTAAGACTAGGACGACCTGCCACATTTAAATACATATCAGGATTAGTATACAAGAATCGGTACTTGTTGTCATTCTTCCAAAAGAGAATGGCATCACAAATAATGTCACTTACCTCATCATCCAGTCCTTCAAGTGCAACTCTCAACATAGCTTCCAGATTTTTGCTGCCTAACCGGTTTCTTACTCTTGTTTTAATTAAGTTTTGCACACTAAAAGCTCGCTTGCATGTGGCTGTAGACACACATTGCACCCAAGCTAACTTAGCAAGAATTAAGAGGTTTGGATAACGACATTGCAAAGCATGGTTCCATGTGATCATTCCCCAAACATCCCTGAAGTTCTTATCCTTCCATTCACTTATGCATTGGAGTTTAAAGGCTAGAAACTCCCTTTTGCATGCTGCTGCGTCAACCAAGGCAGGAAGAGAAAATCCAGAGTAGGACCGGTCCACGCCGAAGTGAGCCAATAAAACCTCAAGCTCAGCAACAAACCAATTCTGCAAGCCCACTTGCCTACTCGACATGTTAGTAGGGTTCAACACTTTGAAACAGGAGATCACATCATTATCCTTGAATCGGGCCTCTCAACCTGCGCAAACTGTCTCCGCAAAGGACCTCTGAAAACACAGCGCCTCCTCCAAGTCCCTGCCGAGCCTACACCTAGCAAGCTCGAAGCTGTGAAACATTTTATCCCTCAGTTCGGACTGCAACCTGCGCATGTAGCCTCCGTGAGGGCCAATACTCCGGTAAAATGTGGAAGCCAGTGTCGTCATTAAAAGTTGCTGCATTCAAGTCAGTTGTTTCAACAAGAAAGAGCATACGGATTTGGGCAATCTCAGTTCGAATAATACTACCAACTGTTGAGACGTCCACAAACTTAATTTGGAAGATTTTCGACAACGTGGCCAAGCAACCCAAAATGTCAGCCAAGAAATACAAGATGTAAACATATTTAAACTGGGAAAGTTTTTCAAACACCGGCTTTGCCTCACCATCGGGCAAATCCCGGAAGAACAGCAAGAGTGATTCCAGGGAGTCACAAAGAGAAGTTACAGCTTGCCATCGTGACAACCACCGAATTTTGTGATAGCGTTTCATGGTTTTCTTTGCATCCAATAACTCTACTTGTAAAGAAGTTAGAGCATGTTTACGTTTACTAGATTTATTGAAGAAGGAAGCAACAGAATTCAACAACGAATCAATTTCGGAAGACAAAGACTTACAAGCTGGAGCTTTTGCAGCGTCCAAGGTTGCCAAATTCGTCATGTGGGCCACACAATGACATGCAAGAAGGAACGGGTTCACCTCTTTTCGAACCCTTGTTGCTACACCGCTGTGGCTGCCGACCATAGTACTGACGCCGTCGCTTCCAAATGCGACCAACTTACAGAGGTCCAGCCCCCACGTCCGCAAATTTGACAATAGAGTATCGAAAATGACTCCAACGTCTTTCTTCCTGTCTTGGATTTGCAACAACCCCAAGAACAAAGTCAGAGGCACCCCCTCTTCCACTATTGTCGCAAAAACCACCAAATGCCCGGTCACGTTGATGTCTGTGAATTCATCAATCATGATGCCATAGAAGGGGGAGTTCCGCACCCTACAAATTATCTTCTTCTGAATGACAAGAGAAATGCACCAAATCAAATCCGAACAAGCTTTGTTATCTTGATACATACTACTTGTAATAGGAGCATTCACTACTTTCAGAAGCTTACACAAAGCAGGGAATTTGCAATGAGAGAGAGATTGCTTCCCTATAAAGTAGGCTGTCTAAAACAGGGTCTGAAGTGCTTCATCACAAGCACGCTGAGAATTTATAATCGCCCTCTCCATCGTTTTCACCCCGCTGTTGGTGGCCCAAGAAAGCCTCCGGTGTTCATTGGACCGAGCGTGGTCCATGAACGCTGATACTTTGAAATTTTTGGAGCCCTCTCTTGCGTACACCGATCGCCCCCCTTTATCCTTACAGATTTTGCAGAACAATTTGCCCAAGTCCGTGGAAAATTGCAACCAGTCGAATTGGACAATCCAACTTTCTTTCCACAGGCCCTATGCAATCTGTGCTTGCGAAGGAGGGGGGTGACTTGTACCTAAATTTGGCGGTGTCTCTGCTGATCGGGTGCTCTCTCCTCCCGAAGAAAGGACCTTTGCCTCATCCGCTTCACAAGACTTCCGGAAGTAGGAGTTGGCCAAAGATTTCTGGCGCTTCGCCATAACCCTGTAAGGCAAAGATTGCACTTCGTGAGCGCAAGAACTGGCAAATTTCCACCCCGAAGCCAGCAATAGACCCCCCGACTCACGAAATGCCAGCCCCGTCCGAAGCGTGCGCTTCCACGGCGAACCGTAACCGTGTCGAAGCGCACCCTGGATCGCACCCTGCCCACAAATTGTAGCCCTTGAATGATAGCCCCCAGACCCCCAATCAGAGCAAGGTACGCAACACCGATCAGCACCAGCCAAAAGAAAAAAACAACAATGGCAAAGACAGAAAACAGGAGGACACATTCAATTGAAAATGCAAGAAGCAACGGGCAAAGTTTTGTTCTCCTCACAGCGTGCACGAATTGAAAAAAGTTGAAGTGCTACAAACTCCACTGCACTGAACACAAAAATCTGATGCCAATTCCACGGCCCCCCTCAATGCAATGGAGCGTGAATGCGCGATGAATCTCGTAAGCCACCGCTGGCGCTGCCAAATTCAGAAACCTTAAACCCTTCTGAAATGCGACCAACATGATTGCGAATTGCGATGCGTACTTGCGTAGTGCTCAAATTCATGGGCAAAAGACAGGATTTCAAATGTCAAGTCCCAATTCCCAAACAGCCAAACTACAACGGATTTGATGGAGTGACGGACTTAGACAGGAATCACAATTCACAAGATGCACATTTGTAGCAGCACTGCAGCACTCATGAACCCTAAAGCAGTAAAGCCTACGCTTGGCAATTCGAAGTTTCGAAGTTTCGAACGCCGTTGGGGGGAGTGGGGCTGGATCGTCCGATCCAATGGACGGTCCAGATCGGGCCCACAAAGTGACGGCATCACATCAGTAATTCAGTATTCAGTAACCCTTCCATTTACTTAACAGGGGTTAATTACTGAATTAGTAAGTGCCAGTTGTGACTTGTGAGTAAAGCACAATAGCACATACAACGTCATTAACAGTCTAACACCCAAAGTCCCAAACACCTAAAATTCACATTACTTACACAATTGATACACAGTTACACACTAGCATAGTAAGCATACTTCAATATTTCCCTATTTGTATATAAAAAAATTTCCTAAATTTTTTTTTTCCGGTCGGTTGCCCGCAGAAAAAATAGATTTTTAATCGGTAATTTTCCTACTTCCTCCAAGGGTAGACGGACAAAATGCCGAGATTCTTTTTTCCTACCCGGTGCATTTCCGAGGATCAACTTTTTTCATCCGGAAGCTCATCCTAAACTTTTCCATTTCATTCGGAAATCTTTAAAAAAAATCGGCTACCTTGTAACTAGATGCCGGTACTTCCCCTACATTGATAGCCATCATGCATGCCTCCCCTTCTGCACTGCGGCAATTGCTCCAGTGCACGTGACGGACTGACGACTTTTCTCATGCCAGAATAATTCCGTCACATTAGCCACGAGGACGGACTTTCTCCGTCCGTCACAGTGCACTCGTCGACGAACAGTCCAATCCCAGACAGACGTCCACGCCCCAATAGTACCCACTCCCGTCGTCGTCGTGGTCCTCTTCCTCCTTTCTCCTTTCTCCGCATGTCCGCATTCCCCTCCCCAGATCCAATCCACCGAATCCTCCTCTTGTTTTAGCAGCTACGGCAGATGTACGAACAGATCCACCCCTTGCAATGGAATCCCGAGCTCACGACTGCACTCCTGTTCAGGTTGGGTGTCTTCTAGCAGGACCAAATACGCTGGCCCCTGCATTTGGCCGTCCGTCCCTGTCGTGAGTACCGACCCATCACTCGGTCTCCACTCTCAGCGTCATTAGTCTTTGCTGTCCTCCCTAGATTGCGGCCATACGCACCTAATTGAATCATCAGCACAGGCTGTGAAATGCGGTTGCTAGTGGAGATCGGAGGTTTTAGCAGCGATGGAAAGCCGGCGAGGCTTATTGGAATGACAGCGACAGAGGCGTTTGGCATTCGAATTAGCAACAGGGGGCGATCGAAAGATTGCGACGAGGAGCGACATATGCAGCCATGTTTGCAAGGGGGTGGGGGAGTTTTGCGAAGATGAAGCATGCGACGGGCGTGCGGAAGCCGCGCTCTACCACGACGGGGATTTTGTTCACCATTCTCGCGGCGTTCATTATTCTTTCGTTCTTGTTCGCGCTCTATGCGTTGCGGCATCCCATGCTGCGACTCGAAGACGCTGCCAAATTTGGCACAGGTACCGCCACTCTGTTCACACGCTCTTGGAGGAATCGTCATTCTTCTTTTGTGCCCTAACGCATCCAATTCGGGGGCATTTAGCGCTGTAGTGGTTTGGTTGCTTTGAGCACATTTTACATTTTGCAATCGGTGACCGGACCGGAAATCTGGAGATTTGGGAACCGCATTGAAAGCTTGCGATCTTGTTTGGTTCCAGAGCTCTAGAAACTCTTGTGTTTCTGCGCAATTAGGTCTTCGGTATAGGGTCGATTCGCTTACGATTTAATTATTGTCGAATTGCGCTACTGAAATTATTTGCAGATTTGGGTGACAGTATCAATTAAAATCTTATGAAATTGCCTCAAGAGTATTTGAAGAGCTTGTTAGATTTTAGAGATCTGGAATTAATTCAGGTCAGTGCGATTTGGTTGCCTTTTTGTGCCCCAAAGTGGTGGTTGTTTTGCGCACATTCTAGGAAGTGACTTGGATGCAATTTAAGTGAGTAACGACTCCCTCAATTGAAATTTTGTTCTTTGCAATTAGGTTTTCGCTAAAGAGTCAATTCACTTACTCATGATTTAGAGTTGTTGTCTGACTGGAGCTCTGGGGCCGTACAGACGCTCCAGATTCATGAGTGGCACTGGCGCGTTGCATCATTGTCCTCCAGTACGAAGATGGTCATTTCTAGCTACCTGATTGGACCCCCTCGTGCTTTCCACTGGAAGGGAAGGTGAAAATGTAGTACAAACGGTAGTTCATATAGCTTAGGTGAACAAACCATTTGTAAATATTCCTCATCTTTTTAAACCGTTTTAACCGCCTGTGCTAATCATCTGTGCTAATCATGTTTTGTACAACCTAGAGATTTTTTCCCTCATTATAGGCCTTTCTGTGACACCTGCCCATGCATGATGGGGGAGGATCTAATTAGAGTGATTACTGATACTTGCATATTGGGTCCTTATTTTCAGTAGAAGCAATGGGACTTCACTAGAATTGAATAATGTTATGTAGTTCCTTTTGTTTCCTACTTGCGGTAGATTGTGGAGGGCACTGATTAGGATGAATAGATTACCTACAAGGTGCGAACTCATGACTAGCTGCGATTCTAGATTGTGCGTCTTCTCTAGAACTTGGCTGCGTACCAAAGTTGTGTACATATTTAGGAGAAGATGATACGTATGTCAGGATATCAAATACCTGATTGGTATTACTTGATTCAATTCACTCATCTTGATATTAGTGTTTTCTGGAATCACTTTGATTCCACAATACTAGTACTTTGAGATTTCTTAAAAAGGCCACACAACTCTGCGTCTGGAATAGACCTCAGCTTTACAATTGAGCAGCATATTGAACGTGTATCAGATGTGCACTGTTTCGGGGAAGGGGTCTTGCTTGCCCTTGGGATTGATTGTTGAGCAATATCCATTGCAATATGGAAACATCTGTGCCAAGGTTGATCAGTTCTGTAACAGAGATTTTCAAATCTTGCATTATCTTGGGAGAGGCGATTGCTGTTCTTACACTGCGCAATGTTGCAATGACACAGAGCCGGAGATTTTCAAAGTAGGTGATCCCACACTGGGCGGATTGCTTCTCCCACCCGACGATTACGCCCCTGCACAACAATGCGTGAGCCGATCAGAAGAGCAACTGATCCGAAACCCTAGTCCTTACCTCCCCTCGTCCCACTTGATCAGCAAGCTTCGCAAGTACGAGGACCGTCACCGGAGATGCGCGCCGAAAGCTGCCCGAATCAGCCAAAACGGCAACAACTCCAGGGAAGAACTCGGCGACTGCCAGTTCGTCATCTGGATCGCCAACAGCGGCCTCGGCAACCGCATGATCACCATCATCTCCGCCTTCGTGTACGCGCTTCTCACGGACCGTGTGCTATTACTTGACCACTCCGGCACGGATTTCAACGGGCTCTACTGCGAGCCGTTCCCCGGAACCTCATGGCTGTTGCCAGAGAATTACGACTACAATTGGATCAACGACATGACGTGGGAGAATAAGCACAAGCTGGGATCGTACCTGAACTCCTCCACCACTGGGACAACCCGAGCCTTAACCATCCCGAACCCTATTCCGAATAATTACATCTTTGTGAACTTGATGCACGATTATGATGAGTTCGACAAGCGATTCTTTTGTAATAAGGTGCAGAATCAGCTGCGGAGCGTGCCGCTGCTGTATTGGCGGTCGAATAACTACGTCGTGCCGGGTTTGCATTTCGATCGGGAGTTTCATCGGGAACTGGATCTCATGTTTCCGCAGAGAGACACAGTGTTCCATCATATGATTCGGTACCTTTTCAGACCGTCGAATCTCATGTGGGGATCCATTCTGCGGTTCCGGCAAGCGTATGTCTCTGGGGCGCATCGGCAGGTGGGACTTCAGGTTCGCATTCTGGAGTCCACGGTTACGGCTGGTGTAGTTGCGGATCAGGTGCGCACTCGTCTGCTTCCTTGGTCAGGGTTTAGGGTTTAAGTTAACTGCACCTAATCGCGATTGTTGATCATAGTTCTTATAATTAGAATGACTTCACCTTTGATGGTCTTTGTTAGCTATTGAAAGACAATGTCATCACAATTTATCATGTATTATTTGGATACTATAGGCTTGTCAAAGGGCTTAACTCTAACTGCCAAGCTTTCCTCTTTCTTTCTGTTTTGAGGTCAGTACGATTTTGAGCCCTGGATCCTCATCAGAAATACTGGCCTTCGAAATAGAGTTTTGGGTTTTGTTTCAAAATTATTTTCTCTTACGGAATGCAAGTCTTGCACCTCGACAACCCCAGGTTCTTTTGTTTAGATAGTGTGCATCCTCACAATCATTTTCTAAATTACTGGGTTTCACACTAGGCAGTTTCATGAAGTTCATTGAGCAGGGAGTTTCATATTTCATTTAGTAGGGGTTCCTTTCGGGATAAGCTGCCTTACTGAGAAGAATACTTGAAGTGAAACCCTTGTTCTTCGTCTTCACAATGATTTCTGTCCTCGCAGCTCCTAGAATGCGTCTTGGCAAAGAAAGTGCTTCCCAACCAAACCGCCACTCCCGAGGACTCCCTGTTCAGCCCCAAACGCGGCACAACGGCTGTAATTGTAACCTCCCTGGATGCAACTTACTACGACAAAATCCGCAGCTTCTACTCTGAGCTTCCAGCCGAGGGCGAAGATTACATCGCCGTCCACGCCCCAAGCAAGGAGCTGTACCAGCAGTATGGCTTCGACCACGACAAGACGGCATGGACAGACATGTACCTCCTCTCTCTGAGTGACTCTCTGGTCACCAGCCCCTGGTCTACATTTGGTTACGTTGCCCACGGACTGGCAGGGAGCATCCCTTGGATCCTCACCAAGACGCCGAATGCCGAGATGGCTCTGGAAACGTTCCAAGTGCAGGGGCATTGCAATCGAGGAGTTTCGCTTGAGCCTTGTTTTCATGCGCCTCCGGCATTGGTCTGTGAGGGACTTGGAAGTGGACGTGACCCCAAGTCTATCCTCCCTTTTATCAAACCTTGTGAAGATGTTGTAGGAGGTGTGAAGATCATGCCCAGCTTTGCCAATGACAGAACTACAGGAGTAGTGTCTTGAGGAAACCGGAAACCTACAGTGCCTGCACTTCAGGTAGCGAACTCACTCTTTTTGCTTTCAGATGTTTCGAGTGATTTTCGTTTCTAGAGTGGGATGTTTTGTGTGAGGATTATTGAAAGGATTTTAATTTTAATGTACTAAAATATGTAGTACTTGGGACACAAAATAAACACACTCTTAATTTATGCCAACCTTAAATTAGGTTGGAGTTATGTCTATTAATTGGTGATAGAATGAATGAGCTAACCCTTAAAGGACATTGCAAGCCCCATAGGCATTTTGAAAGTCAAAACTTAGTTCTTGATTTTAAATGTTTTAAAGTTTAATTAAGAAAATGTAGCTCCAATAATCTAATTTTTTGCTACATTTTCACTTTTTCAAAATTGTTGAAATTGTGATTTCTGTGACACTTTGAAGACAAGCATCTTGAAAGTTCAAAAGACACTACTTTTGAACTTGTAAAATTCTGTAATTACTATGATTTTTACAAAGAAATTTCTTTTAAAAATCATATAAAATCCCATTTGATGTTTTTAATTTTTTTTAAATGAGTTTAAATTTTGGACTTATATTACTACATGTGAAAAATATCAAACTTAATTAAATGTGTGTTTTAATGTAGAAATCTAATGAAGTTTGACCAAGCCCAAACATGAAATGTCCTTTTTAAGGGCTAAGGATTAGGTTAGAGGAAGTTGTGCTTTGTTATGAGAACTAACACAAAGTATTTCTTTTAGTGTCCATGAAATGCTCACTCTTTTGAGAAGATTCCAACATTTGTTGTGGCATACTAAATTAGAGAATATTTTAAAGCTTTGTTTATACTATTTTGTGTTTCTCACAAATCATGTGTTACTTGCACTTGCTTTATAATAGGTGACTTCTCAACAACACCCACTCTAGTTTCAACAGCAAATGCTTTGGGCATTCAGGTGCAGGATGGAAAATGCGTATTGGAAATGGCTGGAAGGTGGACTCAAAGGTTTAGCAAAGGTTTATCCTGTCATCAAGAGTCCATGCCATAGCTGGCACTTGCGAGATGCATGCTGTAAACGCAAAAATTCTAATCTCTACAGGGGATATCCGTCATGGTGGAACCATGAAAGGCTGAACCAGATCAGGAAGAGGCTTGATATGCTTTCAATGTGCTTAAATGATCTGGCCTTGTGCATATATTAGTAGACCATTCTTGCATACCTTGAAATAAGAGAATCTTGCATTCTTCACCTCAGATGTGAATAAGAGATCATTCTTCATTTTTTATCCGTGAAATGCCTAGTAGTAATTTATGGCCAAATATCTCTACCATGAAATGCATGGATTAATTTCATCCACATTTTGAGGGTTAGCTACATCATTGAGTTGAGTTCAAGTTATATTGTCGTTTTAAGGATTAGCTACATCATCCATACAAATTAGTGAACACCATCTCCCATTTTTTTAGGATCCGCAATCTTCTTCCACACTTTGATCTTACATCCTATATTGAGACTCATTATGTATTGTTTGCTTTTTTCAAAAGCCAATTCCACAAACTTGGCTCAATTTTTTGACACTTCTTTTGTAGTTTCTTGTGCAATAGTAAAAATGAACACATGGATCAAATTACAAATTGCATTCTTTAGAAATTCTTTAGAAATTTATTAAAATATTATACTTCTTTTGTCCAAATTATTGCTACCTATCTTAGTATTATATGATAGTGTTTGGGATGTTTTTTCAATTTTATTAGCTATTTTTCTTTAATTTCTATACTGAAAAGTTTTTTCAAATATCCAGTTTTGGTATTTTTTTCTATTTTTTTATTCCAAATATAAACCTTATAGATTTTTATATTAGTTTTTTTCTAATGTTTTAAATTTGCAACTAGGTTCTTTCCCAGTTCCACTCTCTAACTTTGAACTAGTGGTTGATTTTTCTTGAACATTGTCTACTCTTGCCACAGTGTAAAACCTCTTTACTTTTGAGTAATTTTTTTCAATGGCTTGGTGGGAGTTACACTCTCCCTATTTGTCTTACTCTAAAGTGGGTACATCCAAAATCACACCTCAAATAAAACCACCATCATCATTGTGTGTACATCTCTGACATCAATATGTACGTATGTTGAAGAAACAATTTTAGAATTTTTCAAATAAAACTTTGATCCTTCATATCTTTTGCATATAGTATCCAAATGTCGCGTTTTTCAGTGCGTTGGAGCCTCCTTTCACTTGTCAATAATAGAATATGAAAATTTCATCAGCCTAATGATAGAAACTAGTCACAGTACCAAAGAAAAATGGTGGTTTGCAAGGTACCCACCTTAAGCAGACACCACCACTACAAGAAAATGGCACTCTATATAACTTAACAAATGTGACTCTAAATTTAACAAAGACTGTAAAATGACTGTCTGTAGTTATTTTGTAGTCACTTTTTCAGTCATTGTTTAAATTTAAAGTCACATTTGTTGAGTTATATATAGTGCCATTTTCTTGTAGCTCACCTGAAAAAACCAAGGCAATGGACCAACCAGTTCAGATGTCCAAATTTCTTACTCAAACTGCCCCCATAGACTGAAAAATATGGAAAGGTCTTTAGTCCCATTCTTCAAACCAATGTGTCCACATTTGTATTTGTTTGCTTGTCATGACACGTAACTGAAAGGAGGATATCAATGATAATGTGACATCCATGTGACGTCCATGTGACGTCCATGTTTTTCAATTTGATAGTACCTTGAGAAAGCATACCATCACTAGCCAAGGCAAAAAGAGACCTTTTCCAAAAAAACATTATAGTCAAAACTATGTTTGTAGCTGCCAAAGATTGATGATTCATCAAGAGGAAAAAAAAATTCAAGTGGAGAAGCAATACAGGAAGTTGACATCACTTGCACATGGACTCCTTCATCAATTGTTTTCACCTTAGTTTGTATTTTATAGTGAATAAATTATTATATTTTGTGTCAACCGAAAAATACCATGCTGCCATTTTTGAATACCGCCCATTGTACCGCCCATTGTACCATTGGTAGTTGGATATAAAATTCATTTGGCATCTAGAGCCCTTCGAGATGAATCCCAACAAAGCTTATCCTAAGTTTCAAGAAGAAATTCATACAGCTGCAAATTTTGGAAAACAGTTGTAAAATCTATGAAGAAATTCATACCATTGGAAATTTTGGAAAACAATTGCAGAACCTATTTTAGTTTGAAGTGAATAGTGAGAATTAAAAATGGTCATTTTTAGTATCAATTTTATTCAGACCTAAAATGTAGAGTATAATGGATGACAAGGTATTATGTCACACTAATTTTTGACTAGTTATTTTGAACTATTTTGGAGTGTTTATTATGTTATTTTGGATTTTAAATGCATTTGAAGGAAGGCTAGAGAGGTCATTGAATGGATTAGAATTGAGTCACCCACTTCTAAGGCAAGCATCATTCAAATACATGACTTTTAAGAAATGATGAGATACATCTTTGTTCTATCATATTAACTTGCCCTTAAAAGATGTTTGAGGAAGAAAGGTTTTTAGAAGGCTACCCAAATTTGGGTTTCAAGCCCATGGATAACCTTAAACTAAGATGCTATTCAAAAATTTCATCAAAATTTCCAATGCAAAAATACAAGCTTTAAATGTGATTTCAGAATCCAAGACTCAGATTGATAGATGCATCTTGTGAAGACAAAAAGAATGGTACCAAGAAATTTCACATATAGGGAATTTCATTAAAATGGCACATTTTATACACCATTTTCAAACTGCCAAATTTGAACCATAAAAGTACCATTTAGGATTGGTATAAATTTTAGACATCTTGGACATATATAGATTTTAGACAATTAGGATTGGTATAGATTTCAGACCGCACAATCTAAATTATAAAAATGTCCATCTAGGACATATATAGATTTTTGACATCTAGGACTTGTGTACACTTCAAACCACGTAGTCTAAATTGTAAAAAGTGCCAAAGTTGCTTAATGGCACCATTTTAAAGAAATTCCCCACACATGTAGTAGTACTAGAGGAATTTTTTAGGAATTTTTTTTAGAAAACCCAAACCCTTGGTTCTATTGTTGTATGAGACATGTCAAAGATGTTGAAGTCATTGTTCAAGGATAAGGTAGAAAGCATACTATAGACTGTTTGGTCAATGCACCTAGATACAATTATTAGATTCTTATTTTTTATTGTGGACAAGAATATGGTAAATAATGGTTTAAGGTGACAACTCAAAGCAAGGATACTACAAATGTTTAGGAGATGTACATTGAGAGCATACAATGATTACAAAATGTACATTACAAGTTACAATTGAGGCATTGACGATTTTATAATCAACCTATGGTTGGAAATGTAGTGACCTATATAACAAGAATAGGTTGAATAGAATCTTCACAAAAAAAATTCATGGTAATTTTTTTTTGAAGAAAAAATTGTAAAAAAAATATGAAATTGTTCTAAAATTTATTTCTCTAAACAAGGAAAAAATTCCTTCACCATACCTATACTACAAATATGCTAAATTTCTTAAGTGATTGAAAAAGGGTTGGCGACCTTATATCACATAAACTAATATGCCTTGTGCCATTGTCATAGTCAAAACAAAAGTAAAAGTAATTTTTTAATTTTTTAGAACCAAAAATAACTCAAAAATGCATAATTTTCACACCGTATGTCCAAACGCCACAAAACCAAGCCGGTGCACCCCTCGCCGAGGGCTTTCTGATAGTACCAAACTGGCAACTAGGGGACACATGGTCCAAGAGATCTCAATGTGACAAACAAACAAAACAAAACAAACTAATTAATTTAAGGTATAGATATACCTATAATAAGGAACAGATCACAATTTGGATCACCTTTGGACTAATGTGAACTGAATGAAGAAGAGACCCTTTCAAAAACACATAGATTTCTGTCATTAATGCACTTTGATTTTATTCTAACTAGAGTGCCCTGTGGCGTTGCCACAATCAAAACAAAAGTAAAAGTAATTTTCTAATTTTCTAGAACCAAAAATAACTCAAAAATGCACAACTTTCACACCGTACGTCCGAACGCCACGAAACCAAGCCGGTGCACCCCTCCTCGCCGAGGGCATTCCGATGGTACCATGCACACGACCGGGGGACGCACGATCCGGGAGATCTCAACGTGACAAACAAAACAAAACAAAACAAACAAACAAACAAACAAACAAAACAAAACAAAACAAACAAACAAACAAACAAAACAAAACAAACCACCTGTCTTAATAGAAGAGATAATCCAATGTGTCAATGCCTTTTGAATACATTGTGTGACAAAGTAAGCTTAACCCTTTAGTGTTTAAGAAGCCCAAATTGGGTCTCATGTTTTTTTCAACAACTTTAGAGATTTTATATGGGGATTTTAATTTATTTAAATAATTATTTATTTAAACCAATGAATGCAATGTTCTTCACTCAAGATAATTGTATAATAAAATTTTCCATTTAGATTATGCTTTTTACAAAACATTCAATCAAAGTCCACTACTTGAAATAGTGAATTCTTAGTACGTAAAGGGTTAAGCACTCTTTTGGGTGTATAGTTGACAAACTCATTCAATTTGCCAATTTATTATAATGTGCTTGTGAAATTCCGACGGTACCTCTCCATATTTATATTCACTATAAGAAAACCCCATTCTTTTAGACAAGCTAATAAACGTGTAGATACATTTTTTTAACATCAAGCATGCCCCTGTCAAATGAATGTCAAAAAAATCCGTCAAGATTGACATGACAAAAATATGGTAAAATTTGAGAGAATGTGCCATGTTTTGAAGCAACGTTTGCACAAACATGGTCAAAGGTGTGCCATATGGCTTCAACGTCACCTCCATATAAGTGCTACAAGGGTAGGCAATGTCACATGGGATTTTTTTTCACCAGACTTGGAGATGATGTGGCAATTGATGTTGCACCTGACATCATGTTGTGTGAAAAAATTAATATTGTTTTGAGCAATATCAACTTAGGCATTAAGAAGAATTATGATATTGTTTTTAGCGACGTCTATTTAAACATCTAGAATATTTTTTGGAATTTTTTTTGAGACGTTAGCTTCTACATCTAACCCTTTTGTGACATCAACTTAGACATACACTGTACACCATATACCATACATTGTATATCATACATAATGAGCCATACACAATACATTATGTTTAGTGTTTATGTTGTATGGCTTGAAAAGCCACTTAGTATGTGTATATTGACATGAAAAATAAACTATTTATGCAAGTGGGGTGGTAGGAAGGAAGACAAACCATATTAAGTATATGAATTTCTAAATTATACAAAGTTGTCAAAGTTGATGTTGTAAAAAAATCTGGACATCTCAATTGATATTGCAAAAAATATCTAGAACCTTAGTTGATGTCTCAATTGACATCTCAATTGATATTTAAAAAAATACAACTCAAATTTTCATATAGCATCAAAGTGTGTTGAATTGGTATGCCACTTCATGTTGGATGCCATTCCACTCATATGCCACATTAAGTGTCTTTTTTTAATTTTAATTTTAATTTATTAATATATGTTTTTTTTAAAAGTGCCACATGGTTGCCCTTCCCTTTAAGTTTTCAAATTTGGTTAGGGCCTTACCTCAGCCCATAGTAACTTTTACTAACTTACTCGGATTTAAACTAAAATCTCTTGCCAACGTGGCAATAGTTCTATGTTTTTTTGGATGCTATACAGAATGCAACTATATCTTTTTTGATGTCTTTTGATACAATACTATTGTATAAGACATCAATTCCTTTTGCTTGTGACATTTGAATGTTTTTTGGAACATCCAACTCAATTTTGCCTCTTATGGCTGCAATCTCATTTTTTAAAAACATGTGTGTTTGCTATTAATGTCCAAAGAATGAGATTTTTTATTGTAGTTTTTAGAAGTTGTTTTCATTGCAATCAATATGGGACATCAACATTTTATCATGTAGGATCTTATAGTATGCTGACTTGAGAACACGTGGTAAAAATTTCAAAAAATTTCACCGCGTAGATTGTAAGATATAAGCATTTAAATTCACTAAAATCATTTTTTTAGCCCTGGGCAGATGCACTTCACAAGCTCACTTTCCTATGGAAATTGTCTAGAATGATGGTTACTCCTTGGATTCTTTTTCCTAGACAAGTCAGTCACATGCTTGAAAAATTTCAAATCATTTGGAATTGTACAACATATAGGAAAAAAATAGTAAGTAGACAATAGTAGAAAATGATTCAAAATATTAAATTGTTAAGGATTTTATTATGGAATTGAAAATGCCAATTCCAATGGTTGAAATGTTGTTATAAAAAATCTATATCCTATGATTTAACTTTTTCAAAAAATATTGAAAATTGAGTAAGATAAAGGATTTCAAAGCTTAGAATAAGTAAAGAATCCATAATTGCTTGCAAACAAAAATTGCTCATAACTTTCATCTCATTGATCAAAACAAAATGATTCAAAGCTTTCCATACACACAAATATACATAACTTTAGAAAACAATTTCAAATTTTTGTTTTAAAAAAAAAGTGATTTTTTCTAATCTGCCTGTATTGTCCTATCGATGAAAAAAGCAACATATGCGGTCATAATTTTTGACTTGTATTTCCAAATGTCATGAAATTTGGTGCGTATGAAAGATATTCCTCACCCCCACCTTCTATTAAAATTTCAGCCTAAAATATGCAAATCTCTAGTCACATGTACCTGCCCAAAATTTCTATACAGACCCAAAACGCATGCCAGTTCTTTAGGGGTTAATACATTTTATACCCCCATCACATTATTTCACATCGTTTTTAAATTTGTTGTCACTACAATTGATATGGGATATTATACATGTTAGAATTACAATTCCATATCCCATATCAATATTTGTATATGTATATCACACCATAATAATATGCCATATAAACTATCTGTATATGTTATGTGTATCATATTCCATATGTTATATTCATATATCATATTTTGTAGGAATTGGTATCATATAATATTTATATTATACGTGTAAATATTAATCTTGATGGCTAAGATCGTTTCTCATGATGATGTGATCAATGAATAATTTTTTTCCCTATAGTGTAAATTGACAGCATTGGAGGGGGGTTCATATGTAGATCAACAGCTATGGTTTTTTTCACATTGTTTTTTTTTATTTTGGTCTTGGTTAGAGTTGTTTGCATTTTGGGGGCACATTGCAAGGTTGTGAGTCATGTTGATTAGAAAAGTCCAAACCCTCATAGAGCCCCTCAAGAATTGACATGCAAATCTATTTATTGAAGGCTAGAGATGATAGCCTAAATATGCATATATGTACATAATGGAGTGACTACCTTGTATGAATTTCATTAAATCCCATGAACTTGTCAAAATAAGAATTCATTGGTAGGACCAAGGACTCTAATGACAAAAAATACCTAATGTCTAATCATCCAATAAGAAACATTTAATTTTGCAAACATCATGAGTGTCAAGGATCTTACCTATGAACTTGTTAAAATAAAATATTCATTCAAGGTACCAAGGACTCAAATGACAAAAAGTACCTAATGTCCAATAAGAAGCGTTTCATTACACAAACATCATAAGCCACTAGTACTTGATTGGTTGAACTAAATTTGTCCTTCTCCATAGAAAGTATTCCTTCAATGTACTATGGATTTTGAACGACAAAAAGTACCTAATACCCCATTGTCCAATAGAAGGCATACAATTGTATAGACATCATGATGTCAAAAGTGGATAGTATCTAAGAAATAGCATTCCTTCCTTGACAAGTACACATTTAAATTCAATTAACCTCTAAAGTTCCATGACTATCAATGTTATGTATTCACCAAAAGTGCTCCAAAACTGCCATTTTTAGGACAAGTACCAGATTTTGGAAGAAAAATATTTTTAGATATATGTAACCATAGGATCTGGTAGTTTACTGATTTTGGAAAATGTAGAAAGAATTTCAAAGAATTTGATGTGTAGATTGCACAATATCATGTGCCTTTGAAATGAGGAAAATAATTTTTTGAACATTGCAGAAACCGGACATATATATGTAGTCACCTAAACCCTAAAAATGCAAATATGTATATAATTGAGTCACTACCTTATATGAATCCGATGCAGTATAAACATCCCAGATTGTGCTACCCAATTACGAAAACAAATAACATTTGATTGATATTTTCAAATGTCATGAAATTTATTGCATGTGAAAGATATTCCTCGTCTCAACCTTTTTATGAAAATTTCAGCCTCAAAAATGCAAATCTCTAGTCACACAAACCTGCCCAAAATTTCTATATTGCCAAAAAAAATGCACGCTGGTGAAGGTCATGCCTATAAGACCACTCTAAAGGACCCAAATTTCTTCTAATGTAGCAGTTCCTTTCATACACATGCATACAATGAAATTTTGGACAGATTTGAGAAATGAACGGAGGCTTTCAATAGGTAGTATACTCAAGTTCAGAAGTTGTAAGATTAACCCCTGTGCATCACAACCCGAACAGCATAAGTGACGAGCTTGTTGGCATGTCCGAGAAAAAATGCAATAATTTTGAAACTACTTGATTCCGGAAAATTTCACCATTGCATCTTCATACCAACTCCATGATGAACCAGGATCAGCAATTTCCACAAGAATCCACCAAGCAGATTAAGAGATTATAACATTTGATGAACACAGAATTTTCCACAGAATTTTCCACAGAATTTGATTTCCAGTGTCTGAAAAATGTCCAAGGGTTTTCAACAATGAAATTAGAATCTCTTGTCCTCCATAAGTTAATCCTTGAAAGTCCCTTGGGGTCCTTCTATACGATTTGTATTTAGCCGTATAACTCTTCAATTGTGGTTTACTATATGAATTGTGATACATTGTTATTTACACACTACTATGATTAGTATTTATTTTATATTGAATAATATTTGGTCAATATTTTTCTGGTGAAATACCACCATATTCATAATATACTATATGGTTGCAAAGGAATTTTAGGCCCTTCTAGGGTTAATAGTCTTTTGCTAAAGTTGTTAGACTTTGAATAGAAGTCTCGATAGAAGTCAATTGAGATTCATGAGGTAATGTAAGGTAGATATGCCTACAATAGAACCACCCATTACCAACCACAACCCCATCAACAATCAATAGAGGGGCTGAAATTCAAGAGAGGCTAGGACTAAGATAATTTCCAAATATGAGTTTTTGATTTCCCACCATCAATTCCTCCATTCTTTTCATGACACATTTGGTTGGTTTAGAGTACCAAAGTGAATAAAAAGTAGTCTCTTAAATGAGCAGTTTTGGTAGTCTACACATTGGATATTGGTCCAGACCAACTTTAATTTGCCTTCCAAAATTCATAGTATTTTCAATTCAAGTGATAAAATTACCAAATTTTGGCAATCCCCCTCATTTCTATCTTTGCACCTATGGAAATATTTCCTTCATTATTATACTCTACATCGTGTCCATAGTTGCTTATTTGATTGGTTATAGGTGGTCTACTATATTACCACTCTGATTTGCAATCTAAATATCCTATGGCCAACTTAAAGAGTGGCACATTTTTTTCAATACAAATATCTTGTGGCCAACTTTAGGAGGGGCGCTTGTTTTTCATAGGTGTATGCTAGGGCTTTTTTCATTTTTTATGAAGTGCTAAAGTAGTCATGCAAAATATTATAGTTGTACTCCAAATTTTAACATTCATCCACATGTTGAATAGAAGATATCACATTAGCACATATCACATGACTATAATTTCATGTTTGGTTGCCATTTTTTAGCCAAATTAATTTTCTCTAGTACAATCTAGCACTAGAAAGACAAAAAAGCCTTTGTGTGTGTGTGTGTGTGTGTGTGTGTGTGTGTGCTTGTTTTACAAATCAAACCCAAGTAGAATTATGATTTTATGATTAAAATTGTATTTTTGTGAATCTTGAATGTGTTTAGCCTTGAAATTATTAAACCACCTATAGAATAGAGTCATAGACATCCCATAAACAAACCGTAATTTCCTTTTTATTTATCTAATGGCACTTAAATTTTCACCAATTAAGAATTGACACGTTACACTTTGTTGACATTAATTTTGTCACAAAAATGAATGGATTTGAATGAGTCTTGGGACTGAATTGGAGCCAAATGTAGGATGATTGAATTTGGCAGTTGACAAAAAGAGATTGGTCTACTTTATTTATGATAAGAGGATATTAGAGACCTCAATTTGTTTAAGTATTGGAGTCCTAGTTGGAAAATTCAATTATCTAATCTTGTTCTGTTTTGTAAAAAAATGTTGAATTGCTCTCTTTAGAAGGCAATAGAAGGCTCAGCAATCATACATTGCATAAGGACCCACATCCTAAGATAGGAAGTAAAGTGTGCCTCATTTAGGATTGTAAGTAGGCTATTTTAAAAAAACAATTTAAAGAAACACACATGAGGGTACAAACATATGTTAATGATAACGAAGACAATTTGCATAACATCTATTGGACACATTTAAAATTAAATATAATTTTTAGAAGATAAGAGAGGTGTGTTCACAATTTGTAGACTAACCAATAGCATCCAATAAAATTAATTTATATATCCTCTGTCCTACTAAAACCCTCCAAAAACCTTTTCCATGAGGGATTAACTATATTTGTAGTCTTTGTGCCAATCATACATACATTCAAAAATTAGTAACCCATCCCCTAAAATCTATGGAAAATCTCCACCTTAGACACTATCATTCAAACACCCAAAATCTATGCAAAAAGTATCAAATTTGAACATTATCTGTGAATGCTCCTAGCTTTTGTCATTCTTGATAATTTAAAAGTTGGTGGCAGCAATGGGATTGTAGAAATATATGCTCCCAACCTAAATATTGCAACAAGGAAACTTAGCCCCCTTTATGAACAAATTTGCATAATACTCAAGTGGTCACTAAATCCATTGTCAACACTACCATTTGAGGAAGCAACAAGCACAAGGTGCCTCATATAGGCAAGGCCAAGCTTGCTAGGAGAGGAATGCTCATTGATTGTTTGCCACTTATTCCCACTAGGTCATGCAATATGGCCAATGCTTACTCAATTACTCAAAGGTAGAAATCAATAAATGGAGTTTTTTAGTGGGATACAAATTGTGTTTAATTTGGAGGTTTTTAGTAGGACAGAGAGAATATTTAATATCCTACCAAGTAGTCAAGGTTTGTCACCCCTTGTTGAATAATTGTTTAAAGGTGGAAAATGTGATTTTGTAGATGCTTCAAATTAGGAAGAATTTTTTTTCTACATCAAAAATTCATTTTTTCATCTCTTTTTAGAAATATTTATTAAAGTTGACCTTAACCTCAGACTTCACCATATGATAGTAATAAGTATGCTCAATTGCTATTAGGACCAATGTGCAATTAGAGACCGGGCCACTTCCCCTTGAGTCCAATTGTATAAAATTTCAGCCCCTTCGTAGGTTTAATCCTTAATCCCTAAATGATTTTGACTATGTTTTCACCAAAAATGCTCCAAAACTGCCATCTTTAGTACAAGTACTAAATTTTTGAAAAAAAACATTTTGGGACACATCTAACTATAGGATCTTATATTATTTTGGTTTGAGAAGATGTGGAAAAAATTTCAAAATTTTTCACTGTGTAGATTACTTCAAAGATTTTAATGTATAAATAAATCTAGAGAACCAATTTCAAATTAAAAAAAAAATGATTATTAAAGAAGTTTGTTTTGTTGCCTAGAGTGCCCACTGAATGTTGAAAATTACATATCATACAATAACTTTTTAACCATATAGTCAAAAGTTATGAAAATTGTTGGGCCTTAAAGCTACTCCTTGAGAAAATGTTGTATGAAAATTTCAGAAAAAAAATAGTAAAAATTTCGTTCGTAGTCAGCTTCCCAAAATTGCTATGTTGCCAAAAAAAACACTGTTTGGTCCTTTAGGGGTTTAGCCTATCATTGTAGAAATCATTTGCTTGGGTACCTTGTGAATTGTTGACTTAAAAAAATGAAAAAGCACTCATTGGGAGACAAGCTACTATAAAAGACATTTCCTTTTCCCAGAAAATTTGAAGAATGAGTAATTGCACTTCTGTGTTGCATGGAGAGATTCTTTGTCATTCATCGGCTGAAAAACGTCCTCGGCGTCGTTTATGGACTCACAAGGACGAGAGGAATGACTACAGTACTGAGCACTCTTCAGACGAAGGCACAAGCTCGCATTGAAATCATCGATTTCTGGACAGAGAGGTTTAAAGGGACCGTGTGACGACAAGAGCGACCCACCCAGAGCAGCAACGGACCGCCCGCCAGCCCCTCCAACTTCTGTCACTCGCTCACTCATGTCTCAAGCATTTAACAAGCAGAAGCACCTAACAAACCCAAACGCCAAATCACTAAAGACTGCCAATCCCTCTCCACCAACTTAACATATCCTTCTTCTTCTACAGTAGAGAAAAATCAAATGTTTCAGCCACCACGTGAATACCGTACTGCCAGTCCGGGGCGAACATGGCGTGCGCAAGCAAAGGATGGTTGAGATCTGGAGATTCCGGAGAAGTGAGAACGATCTCTTGAAGGCGGCGTACAGATAGTGTACAGTATAGACACCAGTAGACAGGGATCTATCTTTGTAGTGATACGCAGAACAGGATTTGGGGCTTGCCCGCACTCCGTGCTTCACTGAATTTGGGTCGCTTCAGGAGGCTCCCCTGTCGGTTTGGTGTGGGGAGCCTTTCAATTTTGCTGCTCAACACCAGTTGCTGTAAGGGCGGGTGGGTGGGCGGAGATGGTATAAATCCTGGAATGATTAATTGCAAAGAGAGCTTAGTGGAGAGTGCGTGAGTTACCAGGTGCTTGTTTGGAGGATTCATTAGCGCTTCTGGGATTTTTTTCTTCATTGTTTATGTGGACACAAGCTTGCAATTTTTTTGCTTGGTTGCAATTGCGCATTTGCAGTCATTTTAGGTGCTAATGAGAGCTTCCTGGCCTTTTTCACCATCGATCCTGGGTTGGTTGTGGCTATTGTTTGCGAATTAGTTTTGTGGTGATCAGTTTTAGTAATCGAATTTTTTTCGGCGTTAGATTTCTCGGATGTGCGAATCTTTTGTGATCACTTGTTGCAATTTTTGATGATGCATGTCAGCAATGGTGGTCTTCCAAATTTGAGACTCTCAATTTTTGAGAATCTCCATGTTTCATAGCGGTGGCGGAAAATTCATGGAGAGCATATCCGCCATGGCAGCTCGGCAAGTAGGAGGTAAGAACCACCAGTGAATATCTCAAACTTTTTTCCATGCATTCTTGGCAGATCTCCTTCCGTCTTTAGGTTACCGAGTGCACATTTTAACGTGCAATTGTACAATCTTTTCCAGACAAACTATAAGTTTTAAACTTGTTTTAGAAATTCAATACAATCACGACATTCTCAACAATTGATTGTGTTTTTGTAATGCAGATTCGTGGACATGGTTCTGTGGGGGTGCGAAATCCCCATCTGGTGAAGGAAACATCTACAAGAGCTGCACATCCTGTCTCAGTAGCAGAAATCCCCTCACGGGACCGTTTTCTTCTGCATGTGTGCAGCATGCCATTGTCTGTTTTGGCCAGCTCCTGCTTCTGCTCATCTTCTTCGCCTTGCTTGTCCTTTCCAAGAGTATTCCTCCGGGGGCCTTGACGGGTGCTGAGCTTCTGTCCACTTTTGAAGTGGGTTCCGTGTTGTACAACGTGACTTCGGTGCTCTCGGTGCTTGTGGGATTAGCAAATGCTGCACTGGGGGCGTACCGTTTGGGGAGTGTGCCTGCTGTTGCTGCGCACGAGGAGATCTACTTGTTGGTGCAAGGGGTGGCTTGGATTACCATTGCCATTTCACTACGAATTAGGTATGTAGTTGTGTCCTCAAACCTCCAAAGACCCACCCTGCTTGTTGTCACTTAATTACCTTTGTGTCACTAATTTATTTTCTTTTGGTCGCCCTAAAGGACTTTGCTGTTCCGCGATATTCTTTACTAATGCGGTACAGTAAGCCCTTTCTCAATGAATATAAAGATTGATCTCGTCTCAACCTTGATTGTGACCAGGTTGCTGAACCCAGCGAAGCAAGTGGCGTACATGTGGTGGATTCTCACATTCTTTCTGACCACACTAGCGACGGTGCTCTCTCTCATCGACCTTTACAACCGCGCGACGTCACCCTCCCTGGAGGTCTACCTGGCCGTGGCTTCATGGCCTGTGGGCTGCCTGCTTCTGGCCTGTGCCATCCGAGGTGAGAGATGGATAGCCATTGAGCCTGAAGGGGGCCTCTCTGCGCCTCTCCTCGACAGTGCTCCAAATGGTGCTCCAAATGGGGTTGCGAACGGTGCAAGAGAAGTGAACAATACTGTGGAAACTTTTTATGCAACTGCCAATCCTTTCAGTGCTTTGGTCTTCTCCTGGTTGGACCCCTTGTTGACTCTTGGGTACAAGCGGCCATTGGAGATTAAAGACGTCCCGCACTTGAGCAAGGAGTTGCAAGCACAGACTGCCAATGAGAAGTTTCTAAAGGCATGGGAATTGCAGAGGGAGAGACACCCGGAACGGCCACAGTCTGTGTTCTGGGCACTGGCGAGCGTGTATTGGAAACCGATGGCCGTGAATGCTTTCTGTGCGCTTGGGAAGTCCTTGACCCTTGTTTTCGGACCCATCATTCTTCAGCTCTTTATCAAATATGAAAGTGGGGAAAGGTGGTTCAAGTACGAGGGTTATACTCTTGTTGCTGCTCTGCTTTGTAGCAAGGTTTTGGAGTCTGTGTTTCAACGACATTGGTATGCTGGATCAAGAATGGTGGGTGTGCAGCTTCGGTCCGGCCTCATTGCTACCATTTATCAAAAGCAGCTCAGGTAAATAAGATATCTTCATCTTGTTTCAATCCCTTAGCTTTTGGTAGCTCTTTCACTACAGTAGAGTCTCCATTTCACCGCACAGTAAGGGAGAGATTCCATTCACCACACAGGTAAACTTTGAGCCTTTCTCTACAACCACTTAGAAACTTGAGCCGTCTAAATTTTTTCATATTGATTTTGTGTCAAGATAATAATCAATTGCAGAAAGCTACATGGGAAAAGATGTTACGTGTTTTCACAGTAAGCACAAATCAAACAGGTCATGTGTATGGTCTATGGCGCCTCGAAGTACTGTATGGTTAGTGGAGCCTCTACGTTGTAAGGACCACTAGCCGTACAGTTTGGTTCCACTAACCGTACAGGACATTTTCAACTTATAAGGTTATACGTACTGTATGGTTAGTTTCGCCTTCATGCGTTGCCTATATCCTTGAGATTTCCACTTCAATATGCATTTAGAAATTGCCACGTGCAATTTGTGTTATTATGCTTGAAATGTGTTTATGTTAAGTTTGGCTTGTATTGTTGATCTCTATCTATGTGCAGATTATCCAACACAGGTAGGGCAAGACACGCAGCGGGTGAGATTGTGAATTACATGTCGGTGGATTGCTACCGCCTGGGAGAGTTTCCTTGGTACTTCCACCAAATCTGGACCACACCCCTGCAGCTTTCGGTGGCATCCATCATCTTGTTCTACACAGTTGGATTAGCCACCTTTGCAGGGTTGGCAGTGATTGCACTCACGTTGGTGCTCAATACTCCGGTTGTACGAGCTCTCCAGAGGTACCAAGTGAAGTTGATGGGGGCTCAAGATGAGCGCGTCCGAGCATCTTCTGAAATTCTCAACAGCATCAAGATTATCAAACTCCAGGTTTTTCGCCACCTCTTGTTTTGTTCGAAATGTTTAACCATGTTTTGAAAATTACTGCTTCTGCTTGCCTCCCAAAGAACCTTTTTATGAACCTGCCGTCTGTATCTCTCGAGAATAACTGGTTTCAATCCAGTGGTATGGTTAGCACATGTAGAGCACCAACCTAGTGTGCTCTATAGTCATTGTATTTCCATTCTATGAAATCTTAATTTTTCTTATATATCACTGCACTGTTATGAACAAACCTCATTATATTTCTATCTATAAATTATTCACTGAATCCTTTTCCTGCAATCCTCATGTGGCATGCTTGGCAATGGGATTATTTTGCTTGCCAGTTCTTCAATTTGGGGGCTCTTAATTCTTATAAAGCACTGCGCAGTGAGTAATAATACTCATATGGAATCAACTTGCTTGCCAGTTTTTCAATAGTTTGGTGCTCTAGATTCTTTTTGTGCAACAGTGCAAGCTGTGCATTACTCTGTATTTCCATTTTTTGATTTGTTTTTCTTCTTAATGACTGCACTATTAGTAACGATGCTCACTATTATGTTTCTATCTAAACCTCGTTCGTTCTCTGGATTTCTGCAGGCGTGGGAGGAGCAATTCCAAGCGCAGATGATGAAGCTGCGTGAGAACGAGTTCCACTGGCTGTCCAGATCCAACAAGACGAAGAATATGGGCACCGTCTTGTATTGGTTGACGCCCGTGTTGGTGTCTTCCATCACCTTCATGGCGTACGTACTGCTGGGCCACAAGCTCTCTCCGGCCGTGATTTTCACGTCGCTTGCAGCTTTTCGCATCATTCAAGACCCTGTCCGTGTAATCCCTGAGCTTATGACCATCATTATCCAGGTCTGCTCTCTCAACATGCATTGGAATCATTCAAAACTTACAATTACTTTGAACATACTCTACTTTTCTGTAAAAGTTATTTATTTAGTTTGCTTTAACGCCTAAAGGACGAAGGATTCCAAGTTTGAAAAGGGCCAATTCAAGTGATCATACTGTGAAAAATGTGATTGAGTTGAGGCCATGTTCTTATGCCACCAGAATCAGTGAAGAACCTTGAACGTGTTGGTAAAAAAAAACAAATTGAACCCCCCAAAAAGTTGGCAAAAGACCTACTCAAACTGTCTCAAAAAGATATGAGGCGCAAAACTGAACATCTTGATCCTCGGGGGTTAAAGAAGGTAAGAAAATGTAGCAACAGAAAACTTATCCTAACGATGGGAGTTCAGAGGTTTGCTAGGATGGATTATTTAGCTTGCCAAGGTGTGTGTTCAAGGGTTTAGATTTTGGGGTGAATGTGGCTGTGAATTGTTGACATGGAATTGGTATGTTGTTGTGCAGGTGCAAGTGTCGTTGGGACGGATTGGGAGGTTTTTGAAAGACGATGAGCTGGACAACTTGGTGGAGCGGAAACCAAACGCGGCACAGGCAGTGGAAGTGCAGGCTGCCACGTTCAGCTGGCTCCCTGGAACCAAAATCAAGCCCACGCTGAGAAATATTAACCTGGCCGTAAAGCCTGGGGACCATGTGGCGGTGTGTGGGGCTGTGGGATCAGGAAAGTCCACGCTCTTGTATTCCATCATGGGCGAAATTCCAAAGCTCTCTGGAAGGGTGAGTACAAATCCTCTCCATCTTCAAATATTGAAAAAACAGCGAGCAAATTTTCCGGAACCCGTAAATGCATGTCAGGTTTGGACAATCCAAATTAAAATATGGTGCAATTCATTACCGTTCTTTGTCCATTTTCTTCTCAGTTTTATTAACTTACAACATCTTGTCAAATGCCGTTTTCTCTCTTCATTCTTGACACGTTTATTGCATTTTTAGCACCTCATAATGGCAAAACAATCAGTCCCTCTTGCATTGCACTGTGGGGGAGCTTCCAATCCTGCCGAGTAAAGTCATGAACGATGTCTTCGTTTGTAATTTGTATACCTTTGAATTTCCTTATGAATTTGTTTTGATTTGTTTTGGTTTTTCCTTTGAACTGTTGTAGATCATAGTATCAGGGAGGCTTGCATATGTAGCACAGTCGGCATGGATCCAAGGCGGCACGATCCAAGAGAACGTCCTGTTTGGGTATCCGATGGACGAGACTCGCTACCGAGCCGCTCTGAAGGCGTGCGCACTGGACCAAGACCTTTTGCAGTTTCCTTTTGGGGATCAGACGGAGATCGGCGAAAGGGGCATCAACATGAGTGGAGGACAGAAGCAACGCATTCAGCTGGCCCGCGCTGTGTATTCGGATGCCGACATATTCTTGCTGGATGACCCATTCAGCGCCCTTGACGCTCACACTGCTGCCACCCTTTTCAAGGCAAGAGTTCTAAACCCCTAAACCCCCAAACCCCTCAATCCCTAAACCCCTAAACCCTAATTCATGTCTGTCACATCCAAGTTATCTCCACTCTTGGGTAACGACACTTAATTGTGAAATTGTAATTGTATGTCTCATGCTCGTTTGACAATGACAATGTGATAAGTTTGCAAGATATTCGAGAATTTAGTCCTAGAGAAGGTTATATTAAAGAGGTCTGAGTTTGTAGCCAAGCTTGCAATATGTGATTGAAGAATGGTCTTGATAATATGTGCAGGATTGTGTAATGGGAGCATTGAAGGACAAGACTGTCATCCTGGTTACACATCAAGTTGAATTTCTTCATGCTGTTGATCTCATTCTGGTATGCAACGAAAGAGTAAAATATTTCGCTCTTTCAATTATACAAGGTGGCACCAAGTATTAATCAACCAGTACAAGTAATATAGTCCTAATGGAAGCTAAGAAGTTGTTTGTTTCATTGCAATTTTGTTTGCATGAAGGTGATGGAAGGAGGAGAGGTAGAGCAATCAGGAAAATACGAGGCCCTTCTGGAAGAAGGCCGAGGCTTCAGGCAGCTAGTAGACGCGCACCAAGACGCCATGGGCGGTGTGCACCAACAGGAGGAAAAAGATGTCGACGTGGAAGAAGTGCGCGCCATTGAAGCGACGCTCAACAAATCTGGTATTCCACTCTCTGCTACCCTAGGCAAGTTTAAACTGCAGTAAAGGCAAGTTAATTGCAATATGAATCAGCTAAGGACATTATAAGTAATCTAATCATGTTGAAAGCAAGTTGTAGATTACTAGTTGCTCTAACTTTACAAATTTGAAGCTATCTTTATGTAGAAAGTAATGCAAAAACACCCCAAGGCTCTCTTAAAAGAATTCTATACCATTTGTTGTCTGGTACCCTATACAAGTTAAACCTACATTAAAGGCCGCAAGTTAACTATGTTGAAAGCAGGGTGGGGATTAGTAGTTGCACTTCACAATTTTCAAGCTTTATTTGTACAATAATTAATGTTTAAAACCACAAAGATCCTTTAATTTGAAATAGATTCTACATCAGTTATATTCCTCACATTGTCTGTTACAGTATGCAAGTTCAAATGTACATGAAAGGCAATTTCACTGCACCATGTATTTTCAGCCATTAATGCAAAGGATTGAACGTGTGATCAATATATTCAGAGTCCCGGGGTGAGAAAATGCTGCGAAACCTCAGCCGAGCAAGGTCACGTCGAAGCTCTAGTCAGCGTGAGCGAGTCGACGCTCCTGTCACCCAGTTGACCCAACAAGAGGAGCGCGAGGTCGGTGACCAAGGCTGGACCATCTATTTGGAGTACATTCGCGTGGCCAAGGGGTGGTTCGTATTTTGGCTGGCGTTTACTTCTCAGCTTCTGTTTGTGTTGGGCCAAATGGCCGCGAATTACTGGTTGGCTGTGAAAGTGAATGACCCTGGGACGAGTGATGGCTTCCTCATTGGGGTGTACTCCGTGTTGTCCATTGTCAGTGGCATCTTTGTGTTCATGAGGTCCGTGTTCAGTGTCCAGCTGGGGTTGCAAGCCTCGGTGCAGTTCTTCCGAGCGCTCGTGGTGTGCTTGTTCAGGGCTCCCATGGCGTTCTTTGATTCGACGCCCATGGGGAGAATCCTTTCCAGGGTAAGAGTTTTGAAACTTTCCCCCATTTATTTTATCATAGATCTTTATGTTTCAATTTTTTCTGATTGATGTGCTGGTGTTGAGCTGAAATGACACCCTTTTTGTCTACTTAGTTAGTGTGGGTTTTGAAATAATGAAGGTGGGCAACCTACTTGTCATTGAAACATTTGAGTGTGATTTGTGTTGTCGTCAAGCCATTATATTTGAAATGAGTGTGATTGTGTGATCTTCTAATTGGAGATTTGGATGTCTGATATTCTGCAGATATCATCTGATATGACGTTGCTGGATATCGATGTACCCCAAGCATTTCAATTCGTCTCCAATGTGGGGCTTGAAGTTTTAGGTGTAATCGTGATTATTACCGTCGTCACAAAAAAAGTGCTTTTCGTCGTCCTTCCCTTGCTCCTCGTGGTCAGATGGCTGCAGGTAATTTCCTTTCTGACCCGTCTGTTATACAGTACTATTGGACTGCTGGGTCTTTGAAGAACATATATTAATACTACGATGAGCTTGAAACATTTCGTACTAGTTGAAATAATGAGTTTTGAATATTTATATTTGGTTGGTTGATTGATGTTCTATCATTCCAATTTTTGTTTCATTTTCGATTTGTGTTGTTATACTGAATTCCAATAGTACTTTGAGCTTTTCGAATCCCAGCTGAGTTCTACTAATGTAATAGATTGGCAAGGGTAAAACCATACTGGAGCCTAGTACTAAAATACTTCAAAAAGTACAGGAGTCGAGAAATGGGTGAAATGTAACAAACAGTAAACAAATTCCTTGCAATTGCCCTAATATCTACAATTATTTGTGACATATTGTCCTTGGGAAATATTATATGGCCATGAAAGAAGCAACAGAAATTGGTTTTTGAAAGTTTTCATTCAATAGAAGTTTGATACATTCAGTTGGAGTAGAAGTTTGACAGTTTCAGTTGTAGAAGTTTGATATTTTCCGTTGGATTCGACGTTCTACTCTTTCAGTTTTTGAGCATAAGTTTGGTATTTTCAGCTGGATTATATGTTTAATATTTCCAGTGGGAGTAGAAGTCTTCAGTTTGAATGAGTAGAAGTTTGGTCTATTTGGTTTCAATGAGTAGGAGTTTGATAGTTTTTAATTTGAGCAGAAGTTTGGGTATTTTCAGCTGGAGTATATATGTTTGATATTTCCAGTAGAAGTCTTCAGTTTGAATGAGTAGAGGTTTGGTCTTTTCTGTTTGAATTAGTAGAAGTTTGATAGTTTTAAGTTGAGCAGAAGTTTGGTATTTTCAACTGGAGTATATGTTTGATATTATCAGCTGGACCTGAAGTTTCCTATGTTCAGTGTGATTGACGTGGTTTTTGCTGTCTGTGTTGCGCAGAGATACTACCTGACATCTGCACGGGAACTAATGCGAATGAATGGCACCACAAAGGCTCCCATCGTGAACAACTTCGGTGAGACCATCTCTGGGGCCATGACGATTCGAGCGTTTGAGAAAGTGCCGCAGTTCAGGGAGAAGAATTTGGAGCTTGTGGATGTGGATGCCAGTCTCTTCTTCCACACTTTCATTGCCTACGAGTGGCTGGTGCTGCGCTTGGAGACTTTGAGCGCCATCATTTTGGCCTCGTCTGCTTTGCTCATGGTGGTTCTACCCGCGGACACTGTGAATGGAGGTACAAGCATTTTTCTAAATTCAATGTCATAATACGTACCATTATTAAGTAGAAGGCAAAAGGCTAATTTCAATGTAAAACATGCATTAAATATATTCTGCAGTTTTCAGGCTCTGAAACTGAAGTGAATAGGTGAATTGGGGCAGATGCAATTGATGAACATCTAATTTTTTATTTTCTCCCCGTTGGGTGGATGAATTATCTTTTACTTCTCGACTCTCATACACAAAGCAAGTCAATTGCCTAAGAATGTTATGTAGCGGAGGAGCTTAGTAGTGGTTAATGTAATGTGTTTTTAGTCATGAACTGGGTTTAGGATTGTCTTATTAGATGGATGTGGCCTAATGGATGTTCTATTTGACAATTGATGTTTGGTGGCTTATTAGACAGACAGGTGTCGAACATGTTACACAAAGCTACGTTGAAATATTGTGAAATATTCATGAATTTTCTGAATATATTCTAAGTTTTTGTGGAAGATGAGGGGTCTTTGGCGTTTTGTTGAACATACTAGATGCTGTGTTTGGACCATCCTGACTGGGTTGAATGATTGTTTGTGCAGGATTTGCGGGATTGTCACTCGTATACGGATTGACATTAAGTGGTGTCTTAGTGTTCTTCATTCAATTTGTTTGCCAGTTGGCCAACAATATCGTTTCTGTTGAGCGTGTTCGACAATACATGAAAATTGACAGTGAAGGTCCAGCCATCGTTGAAGCGAATCGACCGTCACCCTTTTGGCCAGATCACGGCAAAGTGGAGCTCCAAAACTTACAGGTATGTACACACAACCCAATGTGGCCATATTCGGTCAAATTCTGTGTTTCAGAGCGTCAAAATTGTAATGTTCCAAGTATTCATAGCTCGACAAACTAGGGCAGGTATAGATCTGAGGCTCAGACTGCCCTGCTCTTTTAACGAACACGAGGTTTTAGATTCGATGTAATTTCTGATTTAAACCCCAACACCATGAAGTTTACTCACTTGTCTTTTATTCTTGTTCTTGTAGATCCGATACAGACCTGGAGCTCCTCTAGTTTTGAAAGGCATCACATGTACATTTCAAGGAGGACAGCGAGTGGGTGTTGTTGGTCGGACTGGTTCAGGAAAGGTAACGAACTTTCAAAATCACCTTCAAATTTGGTAGTGTACGAAGAAGCTGACGTACAGATTAATTCACACTGTATGTCATTTCAATATTTATTTGATGCTGAATACGCTTTCACCACATTCAGTTGTTGTGAAGCATGCTATCATTTACTTGGTAGGGGTGTGCTTCAAATGTGTCAAAGTTTTAGGGGCTTAGGGTTTAGGGGTTTAGGGTTTAGGGTGCTGATCTTATGTTACGAGTGGTAAAAAGTAGGAACCAATCTGAATTTGTTCAACAATTTGGTGACCCTGATTGATTGAATCTGTAGGGGTTGGCGAAGCCTTTCTGGTTGTTTTTGTCTTTTCTTCGAAATAGGGTTGAAAATCCTATGAGTTAATAAAAGGATATTGTAAGTCTAGTGTGTTATAGAATTACTCATACAGAGTCTAGCTGGTCTAAATATGGAATGTGGCTGTCAGTTTGTTAAGATTTAAAACTAAATCTTCTTCTTAGTAGCTAAGTTCAACTCAACCTTTTATCCTACAGCTGAATAAGGACATGATCACTATGCTGATTTTTGTTTATTGTGGAATGAATTGCAGACCACTCTAATTAGTGCTTTGTTCCGGCTGGTGGAACCTGCTGGAGGGCGCATTCTGATCGATGGGCTGGACATCAGCATGATTGGCCTGCGTGACCTAAGGTCACGCCTGGGAATCATTCCACAAGAGCCGACTCTCTTTCGTGGCACTGTCCGCTCGAATATGGACCCTCTTGGTGAACATGAAGACAAGCCAATTTGGGAGGTACTCCATTTCTCATGATCTCTTTCTAATAAAATCAACCCTCTCTATTGATAAACTCCATGTTTGCACATTCTCTGTGTATCCTGGGATTCTATCATGTTGTGTACACAGACAACACAACATAACATTATTAAATCTGCAGATGCGTGAATAATATAGCTGAGATATGTGTAACTTGTTGGTCTCTGTTTGCTTAAGGTTACGAGTCTGATAATTGCAAAATATTTTGTCTCTAAGCATTTACTGTGGGAAATGGTTGACTTGTTTAATAATGTTATGATTGACCTTTCACATGTGAAGTTGTGGACACATATGAATGCATTAGAAGCTCATGGGTGTCATTATGGAGGGTTGAGGTTTTTAGCCATTGCTTCAATCTCTACTCGGATTTTATGCAATAATCGACTGTTATTTCACAATGACCTCTTTCTGACTCTGTATGATCTTCATTACAGGCTTTGGAGAAGTGCCAACTTGCAGATATCGTGCGGTTCATGCCTGAGAAGCTTGATGCTCCTGGTACTTTTCTATCTGTTGTTTAAATCCTGATCGATCTCTTTATTATCTTTTTCTCTTATATCACATCGTTTGCTTTCTCACCATATCCAAGGGAACCAAAGTACCTATGTCCTCACTATGCCCAAAAAACTCACTATTTTCATGTGATTATCAATGAAGTTTTGTATCATTGTGACAATTAGCTGAAAAGCTTGACTCTCCAGTACCTTTTTAGCCATTTAATATTATGGTCATATTTGTGGGGATGGCATTTTCACGAGCCGCCAATTTCAGTGCAATCTTCGATTTCAATGAATATGAGGTTTACAATACTAACAAGCTATCAATCCAATATATTCAATCAGTTTAGCTAAGTATGCCATTTCTTTGAGCTGAGAAACAAGGGTTCTTTCTGTGAGTGTTGTGGAATGGTTAACATTTGCAACTGATTGATGGGTGATTTGCAAACTGTAGTGACGGATGAAGGCGGAAACTGGAGTGTGGGACAGCGGCAATTGTTCTGTTTAGGACGGGCATTGCTGAAGCACAGTCGCATCCTCGTGTTGGATGAAGCCACAGCCTCCATCGATTCCACCACTGATGCCATCATTCAAAAACTCATCCGTTTCGACTTCCAGCATTGCACTGTGGTCACCGTGGCGCACCGCATTCCTACCGTCGTTGATAGTGATATGGTGTTGGCCCTCACTGATGGTATGCTTTTCTAACGTCTGAATCCTTTATTATTTTTCTGCACATTTCTTGCTAATGTCTTTGTTCAAAATAGTACTTTGGATGTCAATTTTCATTAGATTTGTTAGAAAGGGAGGTTGTCTTTTAAGGATTCAAGGATGAATTTGAAGTTAATTTGGACGAAACAATGTCCTGAAGCACTTTGCTCAACTTCTAGAATATGGACTTCCGTGCGCTTGCGGGTTAATAAGGTAGAAGGCCAGTTGGAGATTATCATGTACTAGTGGTTTATATTTCAGATTAAAAAATGTACACCTCTTGAATACGGTGGTGAGATAGGATGGGTGGGCAAGCTTCTACCTTAGTTTCGCCCTAGTTTTCATTTAGCTTGTTTCATGATCTCTCTGTCATCATGCTCATGTTAATGATTCATTGCTACTTCTTTTCCGAATCTTTTGCCCATTATTGTGTTATCTTTTTTGCATTTAGAAGCGTGTTTTGTGTAAGTAATCGTGGATACATAACTTGGAAATCGCATAGTGGTTGAATACGCATGTTTTGTTGGTTGTACTTGCAGGAGTGATGGCAGAATACGACACACCAATTCGACTTCTGGACAACCCTCAGTCTCTCTTCACAAAACTGGTGAATGAATATTGGAATAATACTCAACACTTGCAATAGGACCGACCTGCAACTGGTTTACCCCATGGTATAGCCTACAAATTATTTTAGTATTCAGGGATTCACATTTCAAAATTTTTAGGCAGTGAGAGTTGGAATCTTTAGTGGAGTGATGATCCTACTTATATTCATGGAACGTGTGTAATGTGGATAAAATATCATTCGTTCATCCAACACATATACGTACATTTGTCCAAATCGTGAAACCGACTCTAGACTAGTGAGCATTTCAGCAATTTCGTCAGCTCAAAAATGGGGTGTTTATTGCCACAAAAAATGCTAGTTGGATTATCATAGTAGTTGTTATACATTGATAGCATCTTGTAATTGGTACAATTCAATCTAAGTTGTTCCTGTATTTAGCCGGATCATCTTGTAATTGGTCAGAATGAAGTTTTGTAATTCGTGACAACCAAAGTTTACTGCCAATTCATTAAATTGGCAGTTTCCCGATTGCCTAAATGAGATGCAAAAATGGAAAGTAATATTGTTGCTTTCATGTTGCTCATTCTTGGTACAACTCTTTGAATGTAAGCGTTCCAAACTCAAACTCGATCCTGGAGTGTAGATCAATAAGTTTTAATGTAAGACTCGAACCTCAAGCCTTAGGAGGACAGGTATCTTAAATATCTTCAAGTTATCTCCCAGTAACAAGTCTTTCTTTACAAACTTACAAAAGCATTAAGTCTGATATACATGAACATGAATCAATCTTCAAAAAATCAATAACTGCTACTACTCAGCAGGGGTACTCGAAAGTGCAACGTCATCCTCAATAAGTAATGTTCAGGAATTTGCTCATAGCTTTCATGATCCCAGGTGGCCATTGTAACTCACTAGCGACCCACCTGCACCACACACAATTGAAAACGTCCCGATCAGCCACTTCAAAGTGTGCATCATTACCTATCATAATGAATATGCGGGATTTGAAGCAATGTTGCAAAAGTCTGGGTGCTTGAAAGGAAAAGGATTAGAATTCGTAATGCTAGCTCCTATTAATTTTACTTGAAACCCACTACAGAATCTAATTTAGAACACATGCAACCAATGAGATTCAAATACAAAAAATTATCCTCCAGGTCAAATTCAAGTGCTAAATCTTGAAGTCTAAAACTTGTATTGTTACAACTTATTAGCATACTTGGGATAGGATCAACAGCCGAAAATTTGAACATAGGACAACCAACATGATCTTCAAGACACTACAATCGGATTTATCACATTAAGTACTTTAGAAGGATCAGGCTTTGGTAGGGAGTTAAATCGTCGTTTGCATTGGCATAATGTCCAATAATGGCTATCAAGACTACGGTTATCAAAAATAATTTGCAGGTTTAGTACCTACTGAGTAACTAGAAAATTATTTTTGATATCCACATTCTTTATTGCCGTTACCTAGTCCAAAATTGAAGTATCAACCAAGCCTTAAAAGGTACTGAAAAGAAAAAGGACCGAGTCCAAAACCTGATGTCTTGGTATCTTGGCTCTCGAGATGTTGCTTCATTAAACTGCCCTTCAGCCTGAGCACGATTCCCTTCTTTCCACAATACAGCTGCTAAAACGGCATGAGCCTCTGCATAATTTGGGTACTTCCGCACAAGTCCTTGAACCAGTTTCCTGGCCTCTTCTAATCTGTCCAGCTGTGGAGACAAACAACCATAATGAGAAAAAAAAACATAGAAAGACAAAACTGGAGCAATGAAGTACCATTAGAATGTAAGAGAGGAATATGTTTTGCCACGTACTTCAAAGAGGACAAGTGCTTCCTTAAGACGATATCCAGCGATTCCTGGAGCCAGAACAGAAGCTCGAGCATATGACTTCAATGCGGCGTCAAAATCAGATACCCGAACCAACACATTCCCCAGATTAAACCAAGCTGCATATTCCTGAAACCAATTACAAGCATATTAGCTAATTATCCCACTTATGCAATTAAGTCTTCACCTGCAGCATTATGTATCCTCTGCTATCGAGAGCTCGGTAGATGAGATGAATTCAAAGCAATTCTGGTTTGAGTTACAAACTTCAGGATCATTGACGATAGCAGTTTTGCAGTCCACTATGGCATCGTCGTAGCGCCCCATTGCCTGATTGTCACTGGCCAACGTTAGGGCAAAAATTAAAACTCCATCTCCATCAATGAAAATATAATGTAGAAGATACTAAAACTGTTCGGAAGCTCATCTCTTCTCCTGTAGTGACCTCTGTTACAGATAGCAAATCATCAGTTCATACACTTGGTTAATAAACGTGATCGTTGGCCTCCAATCAGCAAGTTGTATGTAAGCAAGACTGAACCAAATGTCTATGGCCAGTGATCTTTAAATGGAAAGGGATTTCTAAACAGTCCCCTTGAATAGTGATCTAAACCTCCCACTTTGAATAATTGCATAAAAAATTCATACATAGGGATTAAAAACAAACTGATCTCAAGAAAGTTTCTCTGTTGTAATACCCATTTGTAATCACTCAAAGGCTCTATTATGTGATCTCCCAATGAAAGCACACTCCTACATATTAGCAAAATGCTTGAAGTGGCGGATACTGTATCTTAAGAATCGATGATAATGTTAAGTCCGAACATAATAGTGTCATTGTACAAAATTAAATGACCATGCTCACAATGCAATATTTCTAAACAATGTGCTGGACATAGACCTTGAATGATGACCCAAGAATCATTCCCTCCATATGTTAAATGCGTAAAAATGATGCAAATAGTATCCTCTACCTTATTTCAATTAATAATTTCGAAGTAGTATGCATTGATATGACAGTGTTGAATGCAGTATTCCAAAACAAAATGCACGACACGGAGCAAGCTTGAAAGTTCTCTTTTCTCACCTCATACGAAATGGCACGATTCAAGAAGGGCACGGGCGCATTGGGCGCCAACGCAATTGCCTTCGTAAAATCCTCCGCCGCCTGCTCAAACTTCTGCAAGGAAACTCGCACACTCCCTCTGTTCGACCACACACTCGCGCTCTTGGGATCCTCCTCCAGCAACTCCGAGAACAACGTCTCAGCATTCTCCAAGTCCCCCACCACTGCAGCTCGCAAGGCCTCCTGCAGCTTCGGATTCTCCACGTCCTTCAACTTCACTCGCCTCGACACCGACGATGCCTCTGCTTCTTCGGGTGTGACCCCCCATGCCAGAAACGGCAATGCCAGGCCAGCTTTCGCCATTTCTCGCCGTGAAACCCTAGCTTGGCTTATCCCTGCCTTGGAAACCTTAGGAACCTTTGGAAGCGCACAACACTTGGGAACTACGCGGGTTGCGCATGGCTGTAATCCGAAGAAACTGCTTCTGGGATTCAAAACTTGTGAGGGTTCGATGAGAATCATAATGAAGATTGCACTAACAGTCGAAATTGAAGTGCAACGCGAATAGGTGATAGATTGCAACACCCAAAATTGACGTGCAACCAGGATTTTACGACATGGGATTGGTAAAGGAGAAGGAGAAGTGAGAGATTCGAGATTTGTGAATGGAGTTTGGGGGATTGTTGGAGATGGAATTGAGAGAGGTGGAGGTGGTGATGATGGACATGGCAGAAGAGAAGGGGAATTGGGTTGCGAGATTGATTTGCTCTGTTGGGGAGCGCAAGTGTCCACGCTCTGTCGGATTTGCAGCCCCGGGAGTGTGCGAGAAAGAAAGTGAAAGGGAGAGTAGATTGGATGAACATCGATATTGGATGAATGGAAACTGGATGAATGTTGATATTGGATGAATGTTGACTTCGATGAACTGAACGTATGTCGAACTTGGATGTGATCGATATTCTGTCATTTTCTAAACCCTGGGAGGACGGAGCCTATAGCCGTGAAATCTGTCTCAATTTTTTCTTCATTTCCTCTATTTTGCAACTAAGTTTGAGTGAAATTATTTTATTTTATTTTTCAGAGTTGAAATCACATGTTGTCTATATAATTCATAAAATTTTCAGATTTATTGCAAACTACCATGATTTTTTGGAAGAAAAAGCAAAAAAAATTCATATCTAATTCAAAATTAGCTCAATTTTTTCACAATTTTATATTAAAATGAAAGAATATAATAGTATAAATAAAAAATTTGTGTCCAACTAATGATAAGAAACCAATAGCTAGGGCGATTGTAAGAAACATTTGTTCCTTTATTTGTCCTCTTTGCCTTGGATGGGTGGTTTTTTGGCTCATAAATTTTGTTTTATAAGTCAAGTTTGTATAAAATTAAAATGGAAGTTAATGTGGTAGTTATAGACATTGATTAATTTCTTACACCTTTTTTAAAATATTGAAGTATCCACCTTCCACTACCTTTGCACAAATGCAAAGAACACAATTTTTTTCCCTAAAGATGCAAATGGTCATAAAGAAATATTTCCAAGCCCAAAAAATATATTTTTAATTTCTATTTTCTATTTTTTTTAAATTAAATATCAAAGTTTTCATTTGCTTGGTCATTCCATAGCTCTCCTTTTGTATATAACTTTTAAAGATAAATTTTTCTAGGCCTGAATTTTTACAAACACATTATTTTCATTGCTTTATAAATTATTTATATTTTATCTTATTTGAAAAATTATTACAAAAGTCATTGTACTTATAGAAACAGGTCGTTTTGAGACAAAAATGGCAAATGTTTTTGCAACAACCTCAACCCATGGTAATAAGACCAAAATTCAATACACATCAAATTGGGCTCAAATTCTAAAAAGATCATTACATAGTTCAATTCAAATTAAAAGTAAGGACATATGAGTTACTAAAATACAATATAAGGGCTTTTTTTAGTGATCTTTGGCACACATTTCTTTATTTTAATTCAATTTTTGGTGACACATACAAAGGCCTTTTTTGTATTATAACAATCAAAATCTTCTCTACCAACTCTCCAAAATTGAATGAAAATATGTTGTTTACATCGTCTAGCAAGCTATTCTTGTCATCCAAAAGTCACATTCAAGCTCTTCTAACATTTTAGGGTTGATTTGAATTTGTTCTTATCATAATGATGCAATTATTTTGTTTTAGGCCACATATTGTCAAGTTTTGACAATCTTTTGGTTAAGCTACAAGCTTATAGGAAATTAAAGACATAAAAAAATACTTTTATTTGTTATTTTGTGACTATCTATCCAAATAAATAAATAAAATATCATGCTAAATTTTTAGACTTAGTAGCCTCAATCAAATTTTAGAGCCACCAAGTGGAAAATGTAGAATGAATGGCCAAAAACTAATAACTAAAATATTTTAAAAAATTCAATTTACACTAGACAATTTTGATCTTGGAATAACCAAAACATTATATGACAAAGCATTGGCTAAAAGAAAAGTATCACCCTTTGTGTTAGCCAAAGAAGTTAGTCCACTTCATCCTCACCAATTTCAAAATCTATTTGTGAATATTTGTATGTATGAATTTATGTATGAAAAAACTTTTAGTATATACAAAGAATTTTATGAATTTAAATGTCCATTCTATTATTTTTAACTTTAATTTAATTACAATAATATAGGATATCATTCAACTTTAATATTAATTTTTAATTCAAAAAATATATTTTGAAATGAATAATTCAATCTACATACTAGTAAAACATCTTGTTAGTTATGAGTGGCAATGCATTGTAATTACTAAAAAAACATCCATGAATGATTGTATATAGTATTTCAAATTGTTAGTTTATTTATTTACTTTTAGGCTTATGTTCCAAAGGGGCACTAGGGCATCTTCCAAAGAATATTGCCCCCTTTGCATAATAAGATTTCACATCTATATTTGAATTGTCATTTAATAAAAGTTCTCTAAGTTCAAACACTAAGAATGTCTTATAAATAATTAGGATCTTGAATGTCCACTATAACCATGTGTAGGGGTATGAAATGTTTAGAGATGAAGAACTAACCAACTTTAAAACAAACAAAAATATGATCATCTTCATTAAAAGTTTGAAATGTGACCTATGATTCTAAGTCTATTTGATTTGTAATACCGTGATTGAGTGGCCTATAGTGAATCAAACCCGCATTGTTTATCAATCAAGCTCAAATTTACCATTTAAATAGAAACACTTGTACTATTTTCTGTCACATGTTGCAGGCTGAGTTGTTTTTTGGCCATAACTTTTGTGTTTTAACTCCAAATGACTTAAGATTTACAAGGAAGGTACTCATGACTATCCTACAACTTCCTTGATTTTTTTGGTAATTTTCAAAAGTAATTTACTATCCAAAAATAGGCCCAAAATAAATGTCACACTTGCCAATTTGGAGGTTTTTAGTACTTTTGAGTACCTTTTTCATATACACTACATCAAGAAAATTATATGGAGATCTTCCTTACATATAAATACAACTTTTCACCGAAGGGTTTTTAAAAATAATTAATTTTGTGTGGTGTGGAAGTCTATAAAGAGAGCTTCCTTCTGCTTGCATTTTGAAACATATAAAATATTATTTTTGTAAGTTTTTTGGTGAATGACCATCTTCATAAAGTTCTTAAAAATGGACACTTTTTATTTTTTGTATTTACTTATTTTTACTATTTTTAACTAATTTTTGAATCAAATGTCCTATTTTCTTGAGATTTTGCACTTTTCAAGTTCTCCTACTTAGAGAATTTTCCTACACATTTCCTTCGGTGAAAACCTTTATTTTAGAGGTATATACATAAGTCATATTTTTAAGATTTTTAAAAAATTAGTTTTCTAATTTTAAAGTACTCCTAAAGATTTCATGAGTACTATTGAAAAACACAACAAATAGTACAAGTGTTTCTTGCAATCACCCTGTACTGCATATCAACATTATAAGTATAGATTTGTACGTTTATAATTTTCAATTAAAGTAGTTGTCACTACCAAATTTCATAGTCAAGGTTGGCCAAAAAAAAATTCAAAAAGTACATGTTGAAATTTTTGGGAAACTATTTTTTCAAAAAATGAAATTTTTTTTGAAAAAAATTTCAAATATTTCCATTATCAATTTTTGTCAAATCACTTTTTTGAACTTAGATGAGTTATTTGGCTAGGAATGTCGACCTTGGCCATTAGGTATGATGTAATACTCAAGCACTTGATGTTTCTCCTCTATTTTTTCAAATTGATACCATGTCAATATTTTGCAAGAAAGATAATAAAAACTTTGTTTAGACTACTTCATTTATATGCGTAAGTAGATATCTACTAAGACCATGCCATTATTGTATGCAAGGCTGCCCCCAATAGTTTGAAAGATCTCCTCCACTAAATTCTTGATTATTTCAAGAATGAAGTTGTTATCACAAGTAGAATGTAGCTTATTTAATTCTCTTAAAACCTACATTATTTTTTAGATTTCAATACATTTTTGCTTATATCTTTGATTGAATATAAGAAAGACAATCTTTCTAAGGATTCATATGTTGTTTTATACAAATGAGTAAAAATTTGTACAAAACATTTACCTCTTGAAGGACTCTATTCATCATTATAAATACAAACATCGAAACTCTTCAAGACTTAGATTTGAGGGTCAACTCAAATGCAATTGCAAGTATGGATTGCTTAGGTGTGGATTGCAAAAGGTGTCCATATATTGCACACTTGCATGCACCTCCCAAATATGCACCCATAGAAGACAACCTTCAGGACGGCCATTGCTTAGTACAGTAGAATATAAGCCTTGATATATTTGGTTGTGTTACAAACTCAAAAAACAAAAGATTGAAGCCTATTCCAACCGCTACTCTTCTTCATTGGTTCAACATTGCCATATCTGCAAAAGAAAATTTGTGATTCATCGAAATTAGGTCACCAATCTTGAGGACATCATAGATTTTTTAGGAACATGTAAATTCAATCCCAACCCCAATGAATTTTGAAACAAGACTATGAGAATTAAGGACACTCAATCTACAACATGGCTTGCAATTGTCATTCTTTGGCTCTTCCTTCTCTTGTCCTTTATAGATGTACAACAAAGGACTCCACTTGTGATTGCCGAGTATGCTCCTTTCGGCGATGCTGTGCCCTTATCCAAGTTAGGGCAAATTCGATTTCACCGGGGACGAGATACTGCATACAAAAGGTCGTCGCCCATTCCTCAACTTCGATGTGTGAAGGGCTGTGAATTTGAGCCTAGTGAGTTAAAACCTTTCTTGTATAATTTTCCAAACCTAATTATCTTGTAAATTGGATTGCCTTAGGTTATCATATAATCTTGTGACTAGGGATTATTACCATGTTATCATGTGATTAGAGTCTGTTGAAGATTCTTTTTATTCTTGAGAGGCTCATAGTCTTGTCTTAAACTTAGTGTTGTTCTGGGAGAATTTTATAAATTATTTGTGATTGTGGTATTTTTGGAAATTCCATTCTAGGTTGTCATGTGATCTTGTAATTAGGGTCTATTGAAGTCTCCTTTCCTTCTTTAGAGGCTTATAGTCCCATTTTACCCTTATAGTGTTGATATAAGGGTTGCTTTGGAAGGATTTTATAAATGATTTGTGATTGTGGTGTCTTTGGTCATTCCATCTTTGAGGGGCCAGCTATTGTTCACTGCACAAACATCAAACCCCATGCACACAATTCGAAGTGGCGATGTGAAACTGATCTACCTGGACACCTCAAGTTTGATGAAACAACCATTGTTTGTGAGGTGTGAATTTATCTTTTTCTTGCAATTGATGCTTTGTTTGTTTGCAAATTTTGGGATTTTGAGTCTTTGGGATCACATAAAAGCCAAAATGTTCATTTCTTATAAAAAAAAGAGGGGTGGCTTTGCAAATTAGGGATTTGAGTCACCGGAGGATGATAAAGTTCTAAGAGGCAGTTGTGGATTAGAATACAACTTAGTCCGCACTGGTATGGAGTGACTTTGAATCTCACTATAAATTTTCTATTCATATCATCTAAAATATACAAATAAAGGATTTTCAAGCAAGTCTACATGGTTGTAGACACAAAAGGATGTTGGTGCCAATTTTTGTCCTCTGAATAACAATTTTTTCAATTTTACAATGCAAATTGGATGTTTCTCATTCAATCATTTTGCACAAGTTCTATTCACCTATTGAATTCAAGGCATTTATATTTAGGGAGGATACATTAGGCTTAATTCAAAAATAAAGATTAAATTTGCCAATTTCTTGCTTTTTTTTGTTCATTTCAATTTCAATTTTTGTTGAATTTAAGTTCAACTAATGATACATGAAGCTTACCCAAGTTTAGTTTCTCTTCCAAATTGAAATTTCAAAAAAAAACTAAACTTCTAAATTTAATAGTTTTGAGCCTATAACCATGGCTAACTAATTTTCCTAATATGGAATGGTATTATAATATATACGTATAGTAAAAAATTCAAATTATTAAATGGATTTCTTAATTGATATATTTTTTAAGACATTTTATTCAAAAATTTATGGTAATTTTAGGTCTTTACAAAAAAATCTAAAAAAATTATGACTTGTTGTAAGCATAGGTTTTCTTTATTGAATAATAAAATATAGTGATTTTTATATAGTATACTATCCAAATAGGACTCAAAAATTGAACATTATTGAGTATTCACAACTTGGAAATAAGCCCATCTTTTTTGGGCTAACATCACTATGTGGGAACCATTTGATGGAAGATTGAAAAGAATTTTTTGTAGGATGGTCACTACTACAAAGTCGACACTCAAGCCGTTATATAGCTAATAACACTGAAGATGAGGTACACTTTCTAAGTATTTATTCATGATAATTTTAGTTGCTAGTTGAGTAGTTACCTCCTATGCAAAATTAGGGATTCATATATCAATGGTCCATTAATTCAAAGCACTTGTAATTGTCAAAAGTAGACGACCGGTTGGAGTGCAAGTTGGATGATAGTGTTGGGGGTGTTATTGTACTTGATCCACCACAATTGGAGGGCTTTCAATGTTGCAGGTATCAATTTCTATCTAAAAACTATTGTTGAACAACAAAATGCATTTACATGGAAAAATGCAATAACTATTGAGCATTTGGAGTGTTATTATGTTGCACTATTCAAATTAAATTCAATTAGTGCAAGAATTTGAATAGTACAAGATGCTCACACTAATTTTATGAATTTGGATCGATGTGGTTTAGTTGATTTGAGCCTGTGGATGGAAGTTGATGAGCGTAGGTCATGTGTGGATGATAATCACACTATTTGAGATAGTATGAAAATAATACACATTGCAATATATTTTTATATAAAATGTGGTGAATATTCATACAATTACTTCACCTCACAAATTTTCATTATTCCCAAATTAATGCTTGGGGTCTAACTAATTGAACTACTTGAGTAGTTGTATAAAATGGTGTTATTTTGAGCACCTAGCTAGGACATGGATCTTTGTTTAAAGTTATATTTGTGGATTGTCTTCAAAGTGCATTGCTTTCTCACATGTACACATTGATAATTGATCTACTAAGCTTATGTGGATTGTATAGGAGATGCAAATAGAGAGTAGCTTTACAAGAATCCAAAGCTCATCACACATTGGGAGGAAGCAATAGCAATCACAAGCATATCCACCTCAATGTTGAAGAATTCCCAATAAAGTTTTTCAAATGCCCTATACTTCCCTTTGTCATTTCCCTTAATACAAATATGGTTGTAGATTTTCTAGGACAGAGATGTCCATCTCTTTTCTATATAGCAGAGATGTCTATTAAGCTTCTAATGAGTTTTATTCAATTTGGATTTTTCCACCAATTTGGTATAGAGGTTTGTATGTCATACCTTCCTTGCATTGTGTTTGCACTACGGATTTTTTTCATTAATTAGAATTTTTTGTTGTAGGCTACATGGTTGAGGTGTAGGGGTTCTTTCTTAAGGTGTCTTTTCTAATGTATTGCTTTAGGCTTGTTATAGACCACTATAATAAAAGAGCATGTGGAGTTCTCTACATTTTGGTACAAGTTTTATCTTTGTTGAATTTAACTTGCTTTTAAAATGTCTTATATCAAGAAAAATTAGTTTGGGACCTTGTTTTGCATTTGATGTCTTATTAAATATATTAAGATATATATATTTGGAAAGTTACTATAATGTTGATTGACATGGAAGAATAAAATATTATTTTTCATTTAAAAAATTATGATAGTGATGATAACAATTAATTTGAATCATGCATGGGATGAGGCATGGAAGTGCATTAGTTTGGTTTAAAAGCTTAACAAAATGGTTTGGTTGACTTGCTTGAATGACTTGTTTGTGACATGACTTGAAAGCAATTGAAAGTTTATTGTGTACCTAGGAGCATAAATGCAAATGTTTAAGAATGAAATTAGAGTAAATATAATGTAAAAGTAAACAAGAGGAAATTTTAAACAAAAAGAAGACAAATTGAAAATGTTTACACTAATGGAGGAAATCTTCACCTTGATCCAATGTGGCACACATGACATGAATGATATTTTCTATCCAATATGTGGATGAATGTTGAAATTTGGAGCACCACTATAACATTTTATATTACCAAAAAAACTAACTAACTATGTGAATATTCCCTTGTGGGCAAAATTGGTTCAATGCAAATACAATTTCGAAAATATCAGATTCTTAGCGCAGTTTGAGACGACGAGTTCAGAGTGCACTTCCGTTCATAAATAGCTCAACGAATGATAAACAGGTAACGAAAGAGAAGTCATCCATCCACGACGTCATAGTTTAGTTTAGGGTTAGGGCATAGGCGAGTCGGGGAGAACAAGGCCAGAGTCCTTCACTGTGCCTTCCCCTTTTGCGTCCTCCATCGCCCTTCCTCGTCTCCGACCCGGATCCCGCAGCTTGTCACGATGGTGGAGAAGACGAAAATCCGCAAGGATGAGGTCGTCACTCGCGAGTATACGATCAATCTCCACAGGAGACTGCACGGCTGGTACACTCTTGCTTCCCCCTTGCCTTAGAACGTCAAATTGTCGCAAACACGCCGGTGGCGCTTGGGTTTGATGGCTTTGTTTCCCATGGTTTTGTGGTGTCCCTTTCGTGTATTGTTTATCCTGTAGCTTTTTTTTGACTGTCAATCGCATTGTGAAAAATTCTCCTACTCGCATTAACATGGGGTTGCCGCAAGTATTCCGTTGGGGCAACGTTTTGATGTCTAATCGTTGAGTGACTTCTGTTCTGGGTGTGAGGTTTCGCCCATGCGTAGTGTTTTTCCCATATTTTTTGTTCGGATCCGCGAAGTATGTTGTGAGTATTTTTGCCACGCAATTGAAGAGAAAGTGTAGTTTGAATTTTGGGTTTCATGGGAGCATTGGCTTCCGTTTCTCGCGTCCAGCGATGTGGAATCATCTGAGAGATTCATTGGCGCGTTTTGGTTGTGAGATTAGGTTTTCAGGTTAGCACGAAAGACCCGAAATCGACACTTTTGATGTTGTCATTTTAAGTAGACTTTCCATTTTTTCGGTCCTTGCTGGTGAATGAAAGAGCATTCCAGCGTGCGAAAGAAAGTGCCTTATTGGGATGCCCCATGTCCCTATATGCCATAGGAGAGTTTTATTGATAGATGTTTTAAATTCGCTTCTTCAACAATAGGTACACATTTATTAGGGAATGTACATTAGCTGAGCATCTGAGTGGCACGTTTGGGTCCTTGGTGATTTGGGGTGTCTCAATGTTTAAAATAGTGAGAAATAGAAAATATGTCTTTTTCTCAGTGTTTGCAAGCTGGTTAGTGTTTGATTCATCTTCTGCATCTCTTAAATGTTTTTGCCCGAGTTCTCATGGGACGTTTTTGTTCATTATTTATAGCACCTTCAAGAAGATGGCACCGAAGGCAGTGAAGGAGATCAGGAAGTTCGCTCAGAAGACTATGGGAACCAGTGATGTGCGGATTGACGTGAAGCTGAACAAGCACATCTGGAGCCGAGGCGTCCGCAATGTGCCCACCAGAATCCGAGTGCGCATTGCCAGGAAGCGTAACGATGATGAAGATGCTAAGGAGGAATTATACTCATATGTCTCCGCCAGTGAGGTTCCTGCGGAAGGGTTTAGAAACCTGGGAACCAAGATCATAGAGGAGGAGGAATAGGTCTCTGTTTTTGAGCTTGTAACATGAAAAATGCAATCATTCCTATTGGACCATCTCTTCCTGCATTTGTTGCATCCCAGCTCTACATCGAAGGCTCGTCTCTGCATGTCGCGACAGGTTTATTCGGTTTAATTTTTTGTGCTTGCCCGTCAATACTGCTCTATTGTTGTGACGCTGTAACGTACCGTCTTTCTATCCAGAATTACTTCGCAGCTTTACCCTCATTTTAAGAATTGTGAACTTGGACCTTTCGTGGAACTGCAAATTTTTTGCAGGTTGGGAATATCACCAATAAGTGGGGTTTTCCACAACTTGGTTATGCTGCATGTAAAGTTGAATTTGCAACAGATCGTATCGAACAAATAAGCTCTTGTTGTACCTGAATTTGAAATGAATTTTCTGAGGGATGGTTTTCTGGGAATTAGTGTTATAGTTTCACTGTCTCAGTTGCCATTTCCAACCACCAACTAAGAAAGTGGACTCTGAAGGGTGTAGGCACTGATAACTGCAAAGATTGCCACAAGAACATGGTGGTCACTAATTGGTTATGTCACCTAGGTCATTTCTAGATCATGAAACCCTCTTAGAGCATCTCCACCTCTTACCCTAAGTATAGAGGTGCATGTCAGATTTAGCTCTCCCTTTTGTGGAGGGAGCAGTTTAACCCTTGAAGAACGGGCCCATCACTGTTTGCTGCCATTTTGCAACTAGATACTCCCCAAATCCCAAAATGATCTTCCGGTTGGACAAAATGTTCAAAATGTTCAGGATTGAGGCTGCAAATTTGTAAGTCTTGAAACTGTGTATGGAAGCCCTTTTTAACCCCTCTCCGCCCAAGGGGACCAAAAGTGTCCTCACAGTCTAGCAGTCAACTTCAAAGTGTTGTAACTTTTGCATACAATGTCCAAATTCAAAAGAACTTGTTGGGAAAGTTGTGCATATTAGTCTATTTTTTGTGGTAAAATTTTCAGATCTATACAAGATTTAATGAGTTTTTGAATGCCATTCAAAGTTAGCAGGTTCAATTTGAGTTCACCACACTGCAATGAGATGGCTGCAACTTCGGGGGACTTGTATCTTTTTCATCAAATGTTAGTTTTCAATCAAATTTGTTGTTCCCCATAAAGTCTACTTATTGTGATAAAATTTTCTCATCAATCCAAGTTGTTTTGAATGCTTGGGAGCAATTCGAAGTTCAAAATCCAGACATATTTGCATTACAGTGAACTTCGGTGCCTTATAACTTCTTCAGACAGTGTTTGTTTTCAATAATTTTTGTTGGAAACGTTGCACATACTAGTGTAGTTCTTGTGGTAAAAATTTCATATCAATCCAAGAAGTTATGATTGACTGAGAAGCATTTTAGTAGAGGTAGGTTCAGCCATAGATGTGTTTTTTTGCTACTTTTTTCACTATTTTTTGAAATTTCAAAACAATTTTGCAAACGCAATGAATCAATTGAACGATTTTTTTTCCACCAAAGTGTTTGCCTTTTGATTTTAAATCACTTTGTAGCTTAAAGTTTTTCATTTGAGTAGGTTTAGAAATCGAATTTCACCTCCAAATGTGTTTTTAGGAAAATTTCATCATCTTTTGTCAACACTAAAACATTATAATCTTTCAATCTATGCGGTCAAATGACCCCAAATTTGATTTACACCATCAACAACATGCACTACAAGATTGTACGGTTGAGATTTTCATAACTTACTCACATTTATATTTATAATACTCAAAAAGCAAGGTTGTTTTTTTATATGGTTTCCCCTTGGAAGGTGAGGGGTTAAATTGCTTTCTGTGAATATTGGAAAGTGGAATTTTTGGGGCATTTGCAAGGAGTATTGGTGGGCACTTAATTATTGAGTATGAGGTCATCATTTTGTAGTATGGACTAAGACCATATGTGAATTTTTTTCCACCTCTTAGAACTTTATCTCCTAGAGCTTCATCTCCTCCAATTGGGTAACACTCAATGGGTGCAAAAAAATAAGAACCAAAAGTATTGATTGATTCATTTAGTCACTTCATTTGTCTTTTGATTGATGATTGTATAGATGGAGGGGAAACTAATACTTGAATTTGCTTTGCCAATCCCAAATAACAATCTAAAGCCAAATCTAACTGATTTGCAATGTCATGTACAACTAGAAAATCAATTTGAGACAAAAAGAACTTGAAGTGGAATTAGAAGATCATCTTGGGATGGAAGGAGTATTAATGAAAATTTTATATTTATTTATTTGAAATGAAAACACAAACCTACTATGAGTCATAAAATTTTCAAATTTTTTGGGAAAAATTTGAAATTATTGTGAATTTCTTAAGAAAAAATGAAGAAATTCATATCAGATACAAAATATACTCAAAAAATCCAAGTTTTTTTTTTATCATAGATGTATATTATAGTGTATAACATCATGGTATCAATCAAAGTTATCGTGTCATTAGAAAATTAGAAAATCACCACACTATGGTTATAGAACAAGAGTTCATATTGCTATAAAATGTTGAGATTTACGAATTTTCCAAATTTTCCAATTGGAGTGGAAATTGAACTTGATATAATTTATTTCATTAGTTGAATTCAAATTCAAAAAAATATCATTTTTATGGCTAAAATTCACATCAAGAGTAAATAACAAAAAATGAATCAAATACACTTCGAGAGTGATTCATGGATTAAGCACCTTCTTCTTTAAAAAGTCAATAATATTATAACAGTGGAATTTGCGTTGTTATTCTTTGAAATGTACCCAAGTAACTTAAAAAAAATTGGATGAAAAAACGATTTTTTTCCATCCTATAGTTTTAGGTGAAGTCATCCAAATGAACACTTATGGTCATATACTTCAACCTCTAAATATCATTGTCATTAGGCCCTTCGAGTGTACATTTGGAGATTATAGGGATACCAAATAGAAGAAGAGTTGCACAAAAGAAATTCTAACTAAATGAGTAGATTTGGCATTAAAGAGAGTTCTTTGCTAAATTAAACATCCAAAGAATTTGTAGGCACTAGGATTTGGTTCTACAATCATGGGGCACTAAAGAATAAAATAGGACATGGTAGACAATTCCAACAAGTTTGTATTCTTTTAGGATATGAAGAAGAGTTATCAGTAGTGAACTTGTCTACTATTCTAAACAAAGAGAATGACATTTAAAACCATAATTGTCATTTACAATATGCAAACATATGGTGAAGATAATAACAAAGACAATGGAGAAGATGTTGCCTAAGTCCACCTCTAACTGGAATTAGGTGTCAATAGCAACAACAAAAGTAACTATAATATACCAAGAGATGATACAAGCTTGTAGGAGCTCCTCAGTAACCAAATTGTAGAATCACTATTTCATTGACAATCAACATGTCAAAATCACTACTTCATGAACAATTCAACAATCCATGACTACAATAGCATTTGATTTTGAGCCAAAAGCTTCAGACGAAACATTATTGGAAATAACAAAAGAACAATTGTCATCATTGCAACACAATTTCTTTCAATTACCACAAGTTCCCAAACTTGCACAGAGGCGGAGAAGGAATCCTATCATTAACTATTCCAAGGCAATTATAATGACAAGTGACAAGTATTTGTAGGCAATGGAAGAAAAAACTTGCTTGAAAGGAGAGGCAAAGGAAATCAAGAGAAAAGAGGCCAAACTTACAAATAAAGTAAAAAGAAATTGAGAAACAAAACCTCAAAGAAGCGGCAAAGAGCAAGCGACATAGTGAGGCAACTACTTGGAAGGCCTTCAACAAGTGGTGGTCAATAACAATGGTGGCAAGAATAAAAGATCATCTTCATTGCTGAATCAAGTCAACCACACCTCCATTTTCTTGATAGTATACTAGTAAATTCCTAATATATTGTTTATATGGAATCAAGAAATTGCAATCTCACACCTATTAGCAAAGAATCAAGGCCTTGTATTTGACTTGGTAGAACACACCACTCCTCCTTAATCCTTAAAGGATGGAATTATGACCATGGAAATCATCTCTTTTGGCATTGTATGAATAGTTGGTTTAAAAAAATTCTAAGGCACTCATTAGAAGTCAAACTACTATACAAGATCTCCTCTTTTCATACAAAATTTTGAGGATGAATAGTTGCACTTCTTTCATACACTCAAACATTCAACAACCCAAAAATAGATGCAATGTTGTTAATGGATTAAGCTTGGGCTCATTGTAACAATCTTTGGTGGGTGATTGAAGCACCTCTACATGATAACAATGAGTGAGCTTTGAATTCAAGACTATGAATGTAGCAATATTGACTTCAATGGTCACTTCCATCAAAGAAATGGTGTAGAAAAGCTACAGAGAGCTTGTGTCACTAGGCACTACAATCAATCAAGAAAGTCGGAATTTCTATGTGGATAATGAGGAAAAGATAGCAAAGAAGTAGGCTAATTGTGGTAGACATATGGTTCTTTGTATGCAGGATTATAGTAGCAATATGTAGCTCTTAGATGGTAGTTGGGCAGTTTAAGGATCATCATGGTGATGTTTAGAGCTACTACGTTGTAGACACATATGGGATGGAAGTTGAAAATGAGGGAGAGGAATAGAACAAGTGTTTTGCAAGAGTCGAGGTAGGGGTCAATTATTGGACTTATTTTTTGGATTTATCAACATTCAGTCATGTACCAATAATGTCTCTATTATAGAACAACTTCAAATAGTCATAGTGTTGGTCTATAGGATAGGTGTCTATATTATCATTTCTGAATTTTTTGGTGTCCTTGAATTGGACATCAGAGAGCTAATGGTATAAATATTTTGTAGTTGTTGTACCCAATGCCCTTAAAATAGATGTATATGGATTCACCTACTATAAAATGCATTTATAGTTTCACTTATGGAGATGTAATGGGAGATTCATTTTATTGGGCATTGTCTTCTTTAAAACAAAGATAAGGCATTGAATTAGATAGTGTAGCACTAGAGTGGCCTTAAGCCTTTTTTAACCGTTAAAAGACCAACATGGGTTTCTTGGCTACGTAGAAATTTTGGACAAGTATGTATGGCTTGAGATTTCCATATTTTGGGCCCAAATTTTAATAGAAGGTGGGACAAGGAATATATTTTATACGCACTAAATTTCATGACATTTGGAAGTACAAGTCAAAAGTTATGGCCTAATATGTTACTTTTTTTCATAAATGGGCAATCTGGACAGATTAGAAAAAATCACTTTTTTCAAAAATAAAAATTTGAAATTGGTTTTCTAGAGTTATATATGTGAAAATCTTTTAATCCTTCCATTTGATCAATGAGTCAAAAGTTAGGAGGATTTTTTGTTTGCGGGCAATTATGGAATTTCTACTCTAAAATAAACTTTAAAGTCCTTTATCTTACTCAATTTTCAATTGTTTATTATAACATTGCAACTATTGGAACTGACATTTTTCAATTCCATAATTAAATTCTTAACAATGAACTATTTTGAATCATTCTCTATTACTATCTACTTACTATTTTTTCCTATATGTTGTACAATTCCAAATGATTTGAAATTTTTCAAGCATGTGACCAACTTGTTTAGGAAAAAGAATCCAAAGAAGTATCACCATTTTGGACATTTTTTCATAAAAAAGTGAGCTTGTGAAGTATACTTGCACTGTTTTTCACAAGGCCAAAAAAATGATTTCAATGAATTTGAATGCTTTAAGGGAAATTTAACAAATTCTGGAATTTTCAGATTCCATAAACATGAATTCTTGAATTTAGGGTTTAAGTGGTTATCAATTTTCGTTGGTCACTACTGACCAACTACAGCATAACCATCTTGCAAATTTATATTTTTCTACCCTGTATACTAGATAATAGTACCTGTATGTTGGCTACCCACCAATACTTCTATTGATGTCTTCAGGTTTCAATCAAGGCTTCTGGCAATGTCTTCAAAATGTTTTTTTTGGTCCATAAGTCATGAATAACTCCATAATTTGTTAAATCGCTGGTCTTATATTTTGTAATCCATGTGGTGAAATTTTTTGAAATTCTCACCACATGTTTTCAAATCAACATATTACAAGATCCTACGGTTACTTGTGTCAAAAAAAAGTTTAAGAAAAAATTTGGTACTTGTACTAAAAATGGCAATTTTCAAGCATTTTTGGTGAAAACATAGTCATGGAACTTTAGGGATTAAAGACATTGAATTCATAGTTTTAAGGTGACTTTTTGGGAATATCATACTATTGAAAGTAAAATTTAAATAAGGACAAAATTGATATTACTAGACTTATATGCAATTCATGCAAGCACCATAAGAAACCTTTGTTTTTGTGACGTTAGATTTGACATTATTGTTGACATAAAAATAGGTGGATGTCACCTGAAATTGATATAGACTTCATACCATTAAAATAATATCTAGTACAAATGTAGATTTTAAACATTTAATAATGGTATAGACTTCAAACATCTAGGATGTTTGTACAATTTAGACCACTTAGTCTGAACTATAAAAATTGCCAAAATAGTGGAATAGCACCATTTTAATGAAATTTCCCATAAATTGTTCTTGAAAACAATGATCATTCATTGAATTAAGTTCAAGTCATATTATTTACCATAATCTTTTGATTATATTTAGTCTTTTGATTTTATTTTTCAAGGTTTCATTTTTTAACCATAGTATATTTGTTTAGTGAAATTTAGAGGTTTTAGTTTTTTATTCTTTACCCCTTATAGATCAATTTCCAAAAAATTGAACAATAAATCAATGCAAACAAATTTCAAATACCCAACTATTCTTTTTTCCATCCATCCAAATGTTTGTAGATTCTTGTGCTAATTCTATGACATAAAACAATTTGGATTTTGAAAATTCTTCATGCCAAATATTTTAATTTTGAACTACTAGAAGGAATATTTTCTAAACAAAATAGGAATTTGTTATGAATTTTTGAAGTGTGTTGCCTAATTGGCCTCAAAGAATCTCTCTACTACTCCAAAACTAACAAAAAATGTATCCACAATGGTCATCTTCATAACATTATATAACCAAGTAAGTCTTTTCCATTCTACAAAGGTATTATGCAACCTTAGATGTATGGGAAGGAATTATTAGTCAATGCAAGGATTAAGGGTGGTTAAGGAGCCATATAAGACAATTTTGTTCATTGTGGGAGTCTCCTTTCAAGGATGCAAAAGGGATGCTTGCTTCATTAATAAACAATATTATGCTCACTCCCCTAGAGCAATCACAACATGGAGGTCTAAGAAATCACTTCTTATGATGAATTTACACTCAAAAGTTGAAAGTTCCTATTGCAATCACAAATCACTCCATCACCATCATCCACGACATTGATTGTGTCCACTCACTCAACCTAATGTAGCCCACATCTCATTTTTTGAAAAAAGGCTAAAACAAAGCCAACCATAACTAACCAAAAAAACAATTGTGGACATCATCTAGAATAGTACAAGGCAAAACAAATATTTCTGAAGGCGAAAAGATAGAAATGATGGATATTGCCAAAAATTTGGAAATTTTTTCACTTGAATTGAAATTACTATGAATTTCAAAAGGGAGAAGTTGGTCTAGACCAATGTCCAATGTCTAGAGTCATCCAATTTCAATCATTCAAGAACTACTTTCCCACTCATTACTTCCTACTTACTTGCTCACTACTTTGAGACATATATTTAGTCCCAACCTTGAAAAGGAGGAAAAAACTCATTCCCAACTTCAATTGAAAATTTGTTCCAACCTTGGTTGGAAATAACTACACCCTACAAGTTGGGTATGGATCTCTAGTCAGAAATGGGTCAGAAATGGGTGACCACCTTATCATAGGTTGATGCAAGACTATCATGGATCATTCCCTAGGTGTTTGTGATGTGTGGTTTGCGTATCATAGGCTGGTCAAGTGCAAACCTGCTCAAACAAAAGCATGTAAGATCAGGTAGCTCTACCTCAATGCCTCCATGACATGGAAAGCTCAAAAGTCTTCAACGTTCACGATTAGCAAGGGCGGATGACAAGTCTTGAGCCATAACATGTGCGTAGTAATTCAACCAGATGCCATTGTGGCTTCAATTCAATGTCAGAACATGGGTCGGCAGACTCCATCTACATAATAAGAGCAATCAGCCTAAGACAATTCATTACTATTTAAGGACTATTGCTCAAGTGAATAACAAACTGAAAGTACACAAATTTACAAGAATATATATTCAACAGTACTGTATCACTCTCAAGGGTCTAAATAACAAGCCGTGTTGGTTTATAATACGTTGAGTTCTGCACGCAAGTGCAGTTGGAGCCGAAGGAAGCACGAATGTGGAGCTGTGGAATACATTCAACAGTTATGTTCTTCAATATTTCAATAATTGAAAATTTTAGAATGCTGATCACAATCATCAGTCCGCCAAGGCTTTCTGCAACTCGGGCTGCAATGGGGGAGGACCGTCGGATAAAATGCTCTTCGGAGATTTAAGACGAATATAACTCAAAACGAAACGTGCCTGCCAAGTCAGATACAGGACACTGGTTTGTTAGCTCATCAATTGGCAGAATCAAATTATATTCCTAGAGCTCTTTAATATCACCTCATGTAATACCAAATCGTTTGTTTTTCCAGAGAACAAACATACCCTCTTCAAATTTACTTCATACTTTCACAAGTTGTTGTGTCACAAGAAGTTGCACACAAAATGTGACAATAAGCTGTTCAACAAGTGTGAAAAGGGTACTACACCAACTGCTGCAACTCTGAGTACTTCTTTAATGTCACTTTCAGATGCAATTCGATTGGTTGCCACAATGTTACAAAACTCCATATAATCATGTGCATTCTAGGCACCGATGTTGTGGCATTAAAGAGTTATGGGTGCTAAAAGAGCAACTGAAAGTATTCCACATCAACAGTACAGTACAACGACGACTTACCCATTGGAAGGAAGCCAGCGTCCACCAACTGCCTTGAAGTCCCAAATTTAGTGTTCTACAAGTCTGCATACAGGAATGGCACACACCAAAAATGAAACAATACAATTGTGTTTTTGAACTACAAGATTTCATTTTATTTTATTTTATCCCTTAAAGCTAGACCAGAAAGCATCCAAATGATGAGGGAAAGCCCAGCTCATGTAATTTTATGAACAAAACAGTCAATTAAGCCCGCCGATACAAACGGAAAAGAAATTCCACATACCAGGAGCAAGATGGTGCCGCCAATGAAGCAGGTGGTCATACTGAAGCTCAAGAATTTGAAATCCCTACCAGCCTGTGAAACATTTGATGGTTAGATCTGAAAATATATCCACGATTGAGCGATCTGTGTGCTTAAAAAAGAAGTTATTTTAAAGGAAAGTGACATGGATGAAATAAGCTCAAAATTTACTTCTTGAAGCAAAGAACTCGAAAGTATTACCAGCAAAGTTCCTTCCAGCGATAATGTTGGTGGACATGACATTGCACTGACAATAAATGGGAGTGTAATTCCACGCATCTGACCAAGTAAACAGATTGAACACATGTTGTTAATATCTATAGAGCAAACAGCCTGTGAAAATGAAAACAAAGACAAAAACCCCAAGAAAAAAAAATCTCATTTAGCACATTACTGATAAAGTCACTAAGTGAAATGAAACCTTGGATATAATTGCAGCGTCCCTGGTGAAGACTTGGGGACAGATCCAAGGTATAGATATTGCTAGAACGCCAACAGCAGTTCCCACAACCAATCCTATGATCATTAGTTGCTTGAGAAGCTTCCGAGCCTGACACAAAAAGAAGCGCAACATTGTCAAGTTTGACATTCTAAAGATGCATTCTACCATATGGAAAAAGAAAAAGATGATTTGGATACTTGGGTGCAACAGAGGGCCCTAAAGAATGATATGGCATCAGGTCAAATGTTTAGTTGTTTTATTCTACCATTCTTATTCTATCAAAGTGTTTAGCTAAATTCACAATATAGCTAAGTGCCATTAGGAGTTTTATATGAGTAGAAGATTGAGTAGTAAAATTCGAGTTATAAAGCCAACCAATCTTGATCCAATCATGTCCAAATGCAATGTCGATTTTGATCCTCAAAGTAAAGACTTGGAAGAGTAAAAGAATGTTATGAAAATTCTCAGGACATAATTTATCCTACTGGAAGAAATCTGTAGATTAATCACCTGTTTCAGATTCTTTTGTGAACCATATATAAGAGGAGGCATGAAGGATTGTGCAGTCTGAGCGAGGGGTTCTCCCCACACAGCGCAAAGGCCGTAAATTCCAACCATCACCTGTTGGACCATGAACAGCAGTTAACTCTTGAAGATGCTCATCTTCAACATGAAACATAAGACAACTTAACAAAACTTTATTATATCAATGCACAACCCAAGCTCTTCGGAATGCTGACTAATTTCGTACGTCAGTAATGAGGGATTCAAACTGTTTACCTGATGTGCTGCAACAGTAACAGCTCCCAAAGAAGTAGCCAAATATGTTACCAATGTGTAAAACGCCACCTGAAGCAAGAGTCATCAATATTATCCATGTGAATCTAAAGATATAATTAATGTACCCACCTCAAGGCCTGAGTGCAGAAAATGAACCCTATCTAGCCTCTAGATAAATAGATTTCAATCATTTCTACTAGCAATTTGGACTGCAGACTTTTGGATTGTATAATTAGATAGAACAAATATCTACATAGTGGAGCATCACGATTTTGTTGCCTACCTTTGATATCATAGACAGAAGCAGAGGAGCGGTGAGCTTTGCAATGTCAATAAGCTCTTTGGCAGATGGAGCTGATATGTTAAGAGCATTGTAGCCTTTGCTATTTAGAGATAACGCCATCAATATTCCTCCCACATACTGAAATGCAAACCCAAATGTATTACATGGCCGTTCAATCTAGACTAGAACTTCTCAACAGTAACTTCGTAGCAAATGAGTGACATCCTCCACAAACCAGAGGAAATAGCCAAACAGGACTCAAAAGAAGCACAATGCTACGAATACACGAGAAATATGAAACAGTAAGCACGTAACTTTTCAAAACCAGATTCAACGATTGTCACTAACCTGAGAGGCAATGGTGGCCCATGCAGCCCCTGCGATACCATAGCCCATGAATGAACAAAGCGCAACATCTCCAACCAAGTTGAACATACTTCCAATGATCAGCACCTTCAAAGGGGTCTTTGAATCCATCATACCAAGGCTGCATGGAAAAACAGGGATGGAAGTATTTTTCAGAGCTCTTGTACTCGTGGGATTACAGTGCCATCATGTCCTGCTACAGTTTCATTTTCGTTGCTGTTTTCTGAAGAATCAGTATTGAGTTCTGGAAAGAAATACTGAAGAACCCCGACGGCAACATCGTTGGAAATCTACCACGGGGTCTTAGCACGAGACCCTGTTTTATTTTTTAAGTGTTTTCTATGACCCCAATATATTTTCTAGGTACAGTAGTTTCATCACCGAAAAATAAACAGGATGGCTCACCTGGCACTCTGGGTTACCAAACTCACAAGAACTGCTGGCCATGCCAGGGCTCGAATCTGCAAGAAAGACACTTGTAAACATTAGGCCCTGAACAGACCTTTGATTTTGGGATTGGAGCAAAACGTTATGTACTAGATAACGGATCGAGATCAAGGAGGCTCCAGACAGACATAACTCTCTCCACCGGACTAAATCAGGAAACGTCAAATTAAGATCTATGGCTATCTGAAAGAGTTGGAGGTTAAAATTATGGACCCTCCTCTTTTCCAACCAGAATGCACCGTGTGGCAATGAAAGCAATAGAAGAGGGTTAAGTACCTGGACGTAAACCCTTGCTGCTGGAATCAAATCATAATTCTGGGACCCAACAAAAGCTGGACAAGAAAACACGTCACAAAACCGTTGGATAATTTCAATTGTTTGATCACCGGCATGCAGATTTCACTCTCAGATCATTACCTCAACACTAATTTCAAAAACCACAACAAAAGTGCGTCGCTAGAGACCGTTGAAGAAAACAGACATTGATGAGAGTCTGGAATCAGTCACCTTGGAGCAGTTCTGTAACCCAAACTTCAGTGACTACAAGTAAACCTATGCCGCAGGCTATGGCCAAAAACATCATCCTGGACAGATGCTGTTTCGCCTCCTCTTTGTTCTGCAAGACAGAAGAATAAGTGGTCATGGAACTCTTCCTGAAAATGAGAGATTTCTAATTCGGCGAGGCTCCAATGCTGAAACAAAACATCAAATCGAATACTAGGTAAGTTTTAGGGAAATGTCACCCTCTGAGCAAGAGATGTCGCGATCAAGTTGGAAGTGGCCACCGAGAGAAACATGAATATGTAGCATACTTGATCACACAAAACCGTTCCTGGGCCTGAGAACAAGCCACGAGAGCACAATTTCCAAATCATTAGCAACTTTGCACACTTGTGCAACATTAATCAAATCGGTTTCTCATATTCTATTTATTTTCCACCATGTGTCAAGCAGCACGTAGAGGATTGAACGTTGAATCCAGCTTGGTGTCCTTCCATTGAAGCTGAAAAGAAAAAAATGCATTCAATTCTTGAAAATCTTCTAGTAAGACCCTAAAGGAGCAAAAGGCCCAAATCGTGCGTAATGTATTTTTAGCAGTTAAAAAATGAGTAGTTCACATGGGGACTTTCTGAAGTCCAGTTTTTCGTTTATTGACCAACACATAGAATGTTCTACATTGATATAAATTTGGTCCCATCTGAATTCTACCAATTTCATAATATGAACAACCGAATTCATCGCTCTTAAGCCACGAAGCCTTGGTCCTTCAGAGGTTACTACTCCTATTTCATAAGAAACTCCATGGCTAGAGTAACTTCACTCCAAGGAATCAACATATTCTAACTGCAGTAACTTCACTGGCACTTGGTTGTAACAAATTTGATCAGTGACCTATGTTTGAGCAACTTTTGCAATCAAGATGATCATACGATTGAACTTTAGACTTACCCAGAGCAGCAAGCTCCAGAGAACTGCTGTTCCCAATCACGGCAGTATCGATGATTCCCATAATTGGCCCCGACATCCAGATCCCAAGAGCTGGTCCAGCAAACACAATAATTTCTTTCAGCTGCTCCATCAGCGACTTCTCTACAGTCTCTCCGGCCACAGTGCTATCAGAATCCTTCTCAGAAACAGCAGACATGTTATCTTCCTCCGTCACTTTCAGAGCGTCGGCCACTTCTCTCACCATGAGAGCTGATGCCACTGCTCCAGGTTCAAGCAAAGGCTCCTCCTCCTCGTCGATAGAAACCAGATCATCCGGTAACAAAATATCGGCGGGTGACAAAAAGGAACGGGCTTCCACAACAGGAGGTTGGGCGAAATATTCCGGTGCTTCGGTTTGCATCTTGAAGCCTACAACCTCCTCTTCTTCGTCATCCGAAGACTCTACTGTTTCACTAAAGTCGCGGACCATAACAGGAGCTGCAACAGGGGAAACAGGCTCCAGCATGTGAAAGTACATTTGCCCTGGAACGTGCGCCTCCTCGCCTTCTAAGGCTTCTGCAACCTTAGCAGCTGCTACCATCAGTGCCTCTGGTTCCATTGATCGAAGAGGGTCAGCGTCGGGCTTCTCCTCGGTCCATATGGATTCCAAAGCTTCTGAAACTGGTTCCACAGGCGTTCCAGCTTCAAGGGCAATGACTTTTCTTTGGGGTAGCTCGGGCTCCTTTGGCTCTCCCTCCTGAGGAGCTTCATCTTCTTCCTGAGATGAAACTGCTTTGAGAGACTGATTTTCGGCTTCTTCAAGAGACTCCACAACTTCAATTCCAGCTTCACGGAAAGTGTCAGTAAAATTTGATTCGGAGCATAGAACGCGAGCTGAATCACCAAGTTTGTGTTTTCTTCCATTTGTTGACCTTCTCCTGAGATTTGGTTGGGAAGCTCTAGGGATGTAAGTACTGGCGAAAATTCTTCCAAGAGAGGCTCCGGGAGGGGTGTGACCTAGCCGAGGGTGGGTGTGGAATGGCTTTGGTGATGATATCAAATTTTGTGAAAGCCTAGTTAACAGCTGACTACCTCCCTGAGCAAGTCCCAAGTAGTCCACCCCTGCTCCTACCATTTTTGATCCTCGGGAGGAAACACCTGAAATGACGAATTTAATGGAAATAATTTAAGCAAGGAAAAGACGGAAACACGGAAGGCAAGTATTACAAAGAAGGTGCATCAAATTCTGCCATTGAAGTAAATTGATTGACAATGGCTGTAAATTCTAGTGTGACATTGACAATGTCATTAACACCAAATACCACCCAAATTCCTGATACTCACCTAGATTCCGAAATTGAATATGAGTTTGGTTTCACTCAAACGATCCTTCCTAGCTCCTACAAGAGCTTTGCTCTTGAAAATACCCACTCGTACACACACAAATGCTCAATGCGTCGTCCTTGTTGTGAATCCAGTCTTCCCTTGCACTCCCGTTCGCTTCACTGCACAATTTGTCATCACAAGAGAGCGTTTCATGATTAAATACATAACAAAGTCGTGCAAGTGAAGTATCAAATATAATTCCTAATGAATTTAAGATCAGTGCAGTTGCTTCAATTCATGTGAGGGGATGTAAAGGTTGTGGATTGGAGAGGAGTGCTGCTCAGGAGACGCCCAATGTATACTCTATGGAGAGAATGTTACCAGGGGTATCATTTCAGGGGGCCTCCTCCCCTGAGCAGCACTGTTAAATTCCCAAGTAAGACCAGTACATTAATACGATCAATGACTGCCGGGAAGAGACTTAATTTGACCAATTGCAGAAAGTATTCTCGAATGGTTCCAAAATTCCATGTGGTCCTGAAAAAGAAAGTGTAGCGAACGAGGCAAGCAAAGCAACACGCATACATTCAAAGATTAGTTTGCAAACTAATCACTGTACTTTGATGATTATGACCTAGTTAGTGACATCATTAAGGTAATCAAACATTAAAGACTGCAGTGGCGAATACCATTCGTGCTGACAACCACCTATATTTTGAAACAAAACACAAAACACAAACCCTAGATTACTGCGCCTAGTTCGCCCCTCGGCAGCTGATAATTGATTGACACAAGGCTACACGAACGGCCATTCTTCTCCAAAAGTACTGCATTTTTGTAAACTGGGAAAGATGCGAATATGATTGATTTCAAATAACTGTCCAAATTCAAAATTCCGAAGTACTAATACTCCAAGACTACTCCAAAAGAAATCCTTAATCAGCAAATTCTAAACAGGTCGAGTGCGACTCAGGTACCCCTGAAACTCAGCCCACGGCTACATTTTCTCACAAGAACACACACTGCGCTTCTCCTGGGCACCACTCCACTCTTCTAAGCCAGGTGAAGGCGTGAAGACCTACCCACCACCTGTAAATCAACCTACAAGATTCTAATGACGTAATTTCCCACCCACAACAGCAACGCCTCAAATCCATCACAAAACCAATCAACCCCATACCGAAAACACAACCAAAATTCTCAAAAACTAAATGCAAAACCCCAGAATGTAACCTAGCGCACTAATTTAGCACCCGAACGCACCCGCAATTCGCCAACACCGCATCGTCGAAGCAAACTCACGAACCCACTCCGAAATATCCCCAAACTCTCCAACCCCAGCACCACACCCCAAATTCGCCAACCACAAGGATAGCGTCCGTCCCTGCGACACTCAACGACGGGATCTCCGCGTCTTCCAATTCATTCCAAATCTGACCGAAATTGCTTCCCCGTGAGTGGGCTCTGGTTTTGTGCAAGTGGTGTTGTGCGCCAGCTGAGGGCTTCCGTAAGATGTGATCTTGTGGCCTCGTGAAGGAACTTTTCTGGTTTGGCAGTCGTGTGCTGGGATGCTGTGAGTGGCGACTGGCGGGCGGGATCAGGACCGCACACTTTGCTTAAACGCTTGTCCCTCATCGCCAGTAGTTCCTTACGGGCGTCGTGCCTGCGCGCGGTGGCTGCGAATCGCTGGCAGCGAGGGGCGCTTTGCCAGGGGTCTGGGGGGATGATGATGATGATGAGATCTCCTGCTGGTCTGGGCAAAGCGGGCCTGTTGCGTGGAGACACTTGGGGTTGTGAGGGGTGAGGACAAGTGGAGGAGCCCCATTTGAGTATGGATTCGAAACAGGACGGCGGGTTGAGGGGCCCATCGCCGTGGGGAGCACCTGAGACCGAGTTGCCCCGTAGCCGGGTTTGCTGCAACTCCCTAATTGCACATTCTCTGCTTGCATGATTCGAAGGGAATGTAGGAGGTGCTAAAAGCGACCACGTTCTAAAAGCATTCTCTCCATCAAAGAACTAAGGTAAATATTGTAGCTTTGAATGTTGGTGAACATAATTGTTTTTTCCTTTTGTTTTAGCTTCGAAATTTATAGTGAATTCCTCAAAGGTCCCCAACACGATTTGAATTAGCATGTTAGTTCTATTTATCTTTCAAGGATAATTTATTGAAAAAAAGCATTTCATAGAGTTTAACTTCCTCTAAAATGTGACCAACTTGGTAAATGGTTGCTTTACAAGTCCTCTGTTTTAGAGTGGCTTTATGTTGAACCTTTGAGGATTTGTGCCCATAAAAACTAATGTAATAAATTTGGAAATTTAACCCCAAAATGACAAAGAGGACAGAAAGTGTCCTCCCATAATTTGAAGTCCAATTCAAAGTGTTGTAACTTTTGAATCCAAGGTCCAAATTCAATAAAACTTGTTGGAAAAGTTGTGTTCTCCCCTCTAATATGTGTGGCAAATATTTTAGATCAATCCAAGATGTACTGAGTTTTAGGGGGCCAATTGAAGTTCACAGCTTCAATTTGAGTTCACCAAACTACATTTAGGGCTGCAACTTTGGGGGCTTGGATCTCTTTTGTTAAACATTCATTTTCAATAAAAAAAATTGTTGGATTTTGTTCCCCTTGAAGTCTAGTTATTGTGGTAAAATTTTCATGTCAATCCAAGTTGTTGTGAATGTTTGGGAGCAATTCGAAGTTCAACATCTTGGCATTTTGGAAGTAGAGTGAACTTTGGCGGCCTATTTCTTCTTTATACAAAGTCCATCTTCAATAAAAAAAAATTGGAAAAGTTGCGAATACTAGTCAAGTTTGTGAGGCAAAAATCTCATGTCAATCCAAGAAGTAATGAGTGAGTGAGAAGCATTCTAGGAGGAGGAGGTTCAACCTTAGATGTGTTTTTTGCAATTTTTCTTGTTGTTTTCTGACATTTCAAAGTTGTTTTTAGACACAATGAGTTGATTGAATGAAAAAAAATTCACCAATGTGTTTGTATACTAGTTTTGAATCATTTTGTAGTATAAAGTTTTTTCATTTGAGTAGGTTTAGAAAACAAAATTCACCCTCAAATGTGTTTTTGGGAAAATTTCAGCATCTATTTTTGACACTAAAACATTATGATCTTGCAATCTATATAGCCAAATGACTTCAAATTTTGTACATCTCATCTAAAACATATACACTACAAGATTGTACGTTTGAGATTTGTATAACTTGAAGATATTTAGACCTATAAAGCTTCAAAAGCAATGATGTTTTTGAACCCTAGATATCAAATGTCACTTGGGGTTAAGGCAATATAGGATGGTAGAATTAATTTTTTCACAAATAAATTCAAATTTTTATTGTGTATGTAGTTGTATATCTATTATATTATTCCTAAAGTACCAAATAGTCAAGTTTTGAACAAAAGGATGAAAACAATCATGTCTTGGACATGACATAATCTTTATTTTCTTCATCCATCTAAATATTTGTAGATACTTATGCTAATTTTTTATATTTGTATATTATAAAAAATTTGAATTTTTTTGCAAATATTCTATAATTGAAAGTGCACCACCAACAACGCTAGCTAATGAGCCTAAAAATGCAAGTCTACGAGCCTTGAGCCTAGGTTTAAGTAGATACTCCACAACTATTGAAAGTGTCTATAACATACATACTTATAATATAAGCATCTTATAATCATAGAAGATGCTTATAACATAGGTACCTTGAATATAGACACCTATAATATAAATATCCTTTAACTATAGATAGTGCTTATAATATAGGTATTTATAACATAAGAGCTTAGGCTTACATACTAGCAACCATGGGTGTATTATTATGTCTAACTTCAAAAATAACTTTTTTGGTTAAAAACAATCCCTCTAAAATGACTTCAAGAATAATTATGATAAAAATAAATTTAAATCACCATAATTAAAACTTGACATTTTAAACTCAAAAAATAAAATATTATAAAAATTAGATATATTCATCCTATAATCAATTGTAGAAGGATTTTTCAAATTTTGATTTCAAATTTGATTGAAAATTATTGATTAGTGTAGAAGTTAATTTAATCAATTAGATATGATATATGGATCATATTTTATAACTTTTGTTTGAAAATATTGTTAGTTTATTTTTCTAAATTTTATTTTATAATACATTTCCACAATATTGGAAATTTGGACTTCACTGTGGACCTTGTAAGGTTTTAAATGTTCAATGTTACAAACTACTATCACATTCTCATCCATCCAAAATTTGGAAGCAATTTTAAATTTTAGCATCCAATTTTGGAAAAAAAATATATATTGCATATTTCTTATGCAACAAGCATGTTACTACAAACTTTGCAATTGTTTTTTTCATAATATATATATAGTAAATATTCATTATATACATGAGTAATTAATTGAGTGCATGATGTACAAGATATATAATTGTATAAATCTTGTTAAACATGCATAATTGAAAATTGAGTTGATAACTATAACTAACCTTGCAAGGTGTCCAGAAGTGACCTAAAAACAATAATCTTATGCATTTGAATTTGAATTTACATTTAGAAGTTCAATTCCAAAAATAAGAATCAATATATGAGTTATTCTTTTTGGAGTGTCACATATTTAAATCAAATAATATTTGTGCACCTCTACCTTACATTAATTGCATTTTGAAATTAGTAATTTAGCTCTTACATTTTTAATTTAGGAAGCTTATAATTTGTGATTGATTATTGCGGAACTCATAATTTATAATTTGCATTTGAAGAGATAATATTTGTTCTTGTTGCAATGACTAGTACTGATATTTAGTGCCTATTTGAATGTTTGCTAAACATTTCTAATCTTAATTAGGTTCACTTGTAAATAAAATTGGGAAGTTTGATGGAAATAATATTACAAACTTCCTAAGGGTTTATGTGTGTGAGATGGAGGTGTATGAAGTCCTTGAAGTCTATATGATTCAAACCTTTGACTTGGCAGTTGAACTTGAAATTTGTGAGAAAATGCAAGAAATTCAAAAAGATGCATATGTCACCTCATGGGTAAGATTTGATAAGAGATTGAAGGATGAATATTTTGATGAAGATATAGAAATGATCACTAAAAGATCTTTTCTTGACTCAATAAAGCAAAAACATGAAAATGATATGGGCTCAAATGTATTGTTGAGGGAGTTTGAGAAGGAACACAATCAATTGCCATTGGCAAAGAGATGCTTTCTTGATACTAAGAAGGCAAAGTTATTTTTGCAAGCAGTGAATGATGCATTAGAGGATAGATTCTTCTTGCCTCTTAGAGATTGAACTAGGATAGATTCTTCTTGCCTCTTAGAGATTGGACTAGGGAAGGAGGCTTTACAAATGATTAGAGGAGGGTAGAAGAGACAATGACTTTTGTAGTCAGACAATGACAGGTGAGGTTAAAAGGTATTGTTGCACAAATTGATGCAACCTCCATATTAGTTTTTATGGCTTCAAAATTATCATTGATTCCTATAGCCCATGCATCTACATCTTAATCAACGAAGACAATTAAAAATGATATTCTTAAAGAACTCATCAAGGATTCAAGGGCATCAAAAATTTAAGGGTGGAGATGAGTTGAAGAGAGCATGAGGAATAAATTCCTCTCAATCGTCTGATCGTGCAAAAGAATTCATGAGAAGATGCATATGGTGTTATGTTGTTGAAGAGCACTCTTTTTATAATTATATGAATTATAATGGAGTATTAAAAGAAGGCATAGATGTCTTCAAAGATGGAAAAATTTGTGAAGCATCTACAAATTTGCCTTTGGATACAAACTTTAGCAAGGGTGAAATGAAAAAACTTATAGGTGAGAAGATAGGAAGGTCTAGTGTTTTGCATGCAAAGGGAGCTAAGACATTTCATATTGAGGTAGAGCATCATACAACTAAAGTTTTACCAATTCCATCAAAAAAAATTATCATAAGAGTAGCACAAAACATAAAAAAATGTGATTGGTTGGGAAGATTCCATTGATTTAGTATTAGAACATTTGTGGGTGAAGTACAATGTGGTAGTAAATAGCAAGATACCAAAGGGAGATAAAAGCATTGTTGTTGGGATGATGGGCCACTATTCATTCAAATTTGACGTGGGTACATCTTATAGGGGTGTAGATAGCTTCTATCTATTGGTACTAAGGTAGACTAATCCATTACTATTTGCAATCAAATTCCATTAATAGACAGCTTGATTTTGTCACCTATTTGGGGGACCTAATTCCACCTAAAATATCCCTCAATTCTCTTTATTGTATAACAAAATCAGAAAAGTCTATAACAAAATCAAGGTGGTAATAGGCTTGTCTACCTTAAAAGGACCATGTTTGTTGTGTGTTTAAGTAGTGGCATTTCTATTACATTATTTATTGGTAATTTTCTAAAGGCTCAAAATTGAAGTGGATTTTTTGGTACAATTAGGCATTTAAATGCCCAAATAAAAAAAACTTGGTATCCATAGGGTAGAAGCAATGAAAAATAATTATTTAAAACAAAATGAAAACAAAAATAATTGTAGAATTTAACAAAAATCAAAGAAAACTTACCATCTACGACCAAAAGAATTTTTGATGGTAAAACAAAGGAATTCTTTCATTGAAAGTTTGTAAGAGTAAAGGTTGGAGAAAATGTATTTCTATTGAAATCCATTGTTTGTTTAGACAAAGGATATGGGATAATTTTAATATGGAAACTTGATTGTAGAACATGTGGACATTGTTTCAAACATCTACTTAATGTTTCATACATTTTACATTGAATAGAATTCTTGCTTTACATATTCTATATGGATTGATTTATTTACTTTCTACCACCCTACTTATAGAAATACCTTCTCTTTTCATCTATGATGTACATCCATTCAATTTTTTTATATAGTATGACCCACGGTTGCCCTTTCTCTAAAACTTTCACATTTGGTCGATTTTTTACCTTAGATTACAATAATTTTGACTAACTTATCTATAATAAAAATGGATCTACTTATTGATGTGTCAATCTATGTTTTTTCGAACAATCCAAAAAAAATCAAAACATCTTCAATTACATCAAATAAAACATCAACATCAATGATAACATCAACTTGTTTTTATAATAATGTGCCAATGTTCTTTGCAGCATTTATAAAAATTTATTTTATAGGCCCAACTTCCCTCTGATGTTTTCATGTTTTGTTGAACATCATATATTAATAGTCAAACACAAGAAAATATGTGGGTTTCTTATAGTATAGACATGAAATAGAGGCATAGAATTCTAGAATGTGCATAGCTTCTTCAATAAAACATCAATATCAAAGGTTGAACTCACAGTATGTATATCTAATATAATTGTGCACTACTAGAAAATGTATGTTTTATGACTGCAAAAATATGACTGAGAGAAGACTAGCGACTAGTGGTAGTCATATTTTGACCTTGTATTTCATGGATGTATAGTATACTCCCGTTGGGAATGTCAAATATTTCATAGAGAACCATAGGAAACGTATTTGGGAACATAGAGTCATATTTCATAGTCATTTTTTTAGTCATATTTTCCGGTCATATCTCTATAGTGATTACATTTTTTTGTTTTGGGCAGTCCAAAATGAATTTGGGCAAGAAAATTGTTGCAAAAGTACCCAGTCATATTTTTGGTTCAGTTATATTTCTAGTCATATTTTTTAGGACAGTCCTAAAAAAATATGAGCAATCCAAAAAAAATATGGTCAAGACATTGTTTTAGGATATTGAAACCCTAGCCGCTATTTTTTTTTTAATTTTTAAATTCTAGCTGCCACTTTTTTAGGGTTTTGAATACCCTAACCACCATTTTTTTAGGGTTTTAGGAACCCTAGCTGCCACTTTTTTAGGATTTTAGAAACCCTATTCACCACTTTTTTAGGGTTTTGAAAACCCTAACCGCCACTTCTTTAAAGTTTTGAAACCCTAGCCACCACTTCTTTGGTCTCTTCTTCCTTGTCTTATGTTGTTTCTTACTTTTTATTTCTTGTTGCTTCTTAATTTTATTTCTTAGTTGTTGTCTTTTGTTGTTCTTTAGTTCATAGTTTAACTCTTGCTTCTTCTTACTTTTTAGTTCATGCTTTTTATTTCTTGTTGTTGCATCAAAATTCTTTTTTCCTCTTGCATTTTAACTCTTATTTCTTCTTATTTTTTAGTTCATACCTCTTGTTGCATCAAATTTTTTTCTTCTTTTTGGATTTTAGTTTTTGCTTTTAATTTTCTTGTTGTTATATTTTAATTCTAATTTCTTGTTGTTTCTTATTGTCTCTTAGTTGTAGCTCCTTGTTGCATCTTAACTCTTGCTTGTTGTTATTTCTTAACATTTACTATTTTTTCCTTCTTTTTCACTTCATTATCATTGTTATTTTTTCTACTTTAAACTTGTACTACATATTTTGTATTGTTGTAAGTTTTTGAAGGTTGAGCTTTGTTGTTCATTCACTAAAAATTAACCTCCCATTTCTTCAATTGTATATGTAAATATGGAAAGTTGAAAGCTATTTGCAACCTAATAGAACCATCTTCACATTATTATAAGGAAAATAGATCCTATTGGTTTGGTTAAATGCTTCATTGTGATGTATATGTTTTGTATTAGTGATTAAAAAATGTCATTAAAGATAGTCACATTTTTTCTTGTATGATTGTCTCTAGTAGTCATATAATTTTCATAATTATGTATGCCAAAAGGTGACTTTGCACTTTAAAAACATGATTGCAATCAATTATAAATTATCAATCACATTCACATGAATTACTATATCGACCATCAATATCACTTACAAAAGTCATATTTCACATCAATAAAAAACATAACTCACAAGAATCATATTCTACATCATTCAAAAATATAACTCGAGAGAGTCATTTTTCACATTAGCAGAAAATATGACTCACAAGTATCATATTCTACATTAACTATAAATATAACTCACGAAAGTCATATTTCACAATAGTAAAAAATATAATTCATGAATCATACTCCACATTATTCAAAAATATGACTCGAGGGAGTCATTTTCCACATTAGTAAAAAACATGACTTACAAGAGTCACATTCTACATCAACAAAAATATGATTGTACGAAATTATATACCATGTCAGCCAAAATATGACTTACTACAGTCATATTTCATATTAGCCAAAAATATGATTTATTATAGTTATATTTCATGTCAATCAAAATATGATTCATCACAGTTATATTCCAAGTCATTCAAAAATATGGCTCATTGCAATTATATTCCACATCAACAAAAAATATGACTATATGAAGTCATATTCCACGTCAGCAAAAAATATGACCATATAAAGTCATATGACACGTCAGCCAAAAATATAACTATATGGAGTCATATGACATATAAGCTTTTTTTCCTTCTTCTCGGATAGCTCAAGAAAAAGTCAAGCCCCAAAGAATAGTCAACATATATGCCACGTTGGCAAAAAAATGACTAATTATGGCTAGTTATATTTTCCAACGTATATGATTGCTAATATGATTGAAGTCCAATACAACTCGTTGGTAATGATTGAACCCAATCATATTCCGAATCATCTACAATGATTTTGGTGTGAGTCATATTTTGAGATTTTTTAATTCATTGCAATCATATTTTGCAAGTCATAAAACATGCATTTTTTAGTAGTGGTGTCTACTATAACCTTCAAAAGTTGTGGTATTTACTAGGTGGATTATAAACAATTTCAAAAGCATTCCACCAAAATTACAAAAAAATGGATGAAATGAATCCAAGTTTGTTGAGAATTTTTATTTTGTCTATTCATCAATGATTTGTTATTCGTCAAGAATAGAAAAATACCCAAATGTCTAAAATATGGAGTACTAAACAATTTCTATTTACAGATTTTATTTCAAATGAATTTTGAGTATTTTAATTTTAAAAAATCTTCAAAAGTACAATTTCAATCTTTGGCATTTCAAAATTTTATATGATTGGTCAATTAATTTGTGAAAAAAGACGCACATGAGATTCAATGATGTCAACTCTCTCTCTCCAAATAAGTTGGTAAACTTTCCAGTCAACTTCCTACGGTCAACCTTCAGTTTCAGACGGGGTTTGCCGAGGCAAGTCCAACCAATTTCCACTAATAGTGTGAGACTGTGAGCCACGAACAACACTAATAAATTCCCTATCATGCTACCAGCAAGTCATCAACGGCTAGGGTTGTGAGTGTGGACAATAATAAGTGCTGATTGGGACCTGGCAGGGACACACGGCGAATCAGCGAGCTCCAGTAGTCAAGATAAGTTAAGGTGGTGCACGAAGTTATTGCACAAGCCAGAGTTTGCAGTAAGTTTCATAATATACAATGCAAGGTATTTATGAGAAAAGGGATGCATCACCACCTGCCACCACCTGCCGCCTTAAGCTTCCCCCCATCTGTGCGCATGACCTGAGCAATAATCTCAGGGTCTCCTACGTTTCCACAGCAATGCTTCAGTTAAGCTTGACCGAGTTTGTTGAGATTGGGAGTTTGGGACTAAGATAAGGTATGTACACCCATAATCAACACTACCCACCCACCCACCCACCCACCATGTGACATCCACTTTTGAACCCAAAACGTCAGTTTCTTCTAAATGTTAATTACACATGATGTATGATACACAATCAAAACATGAAAAATCTAGGACAGAGAGTCTATTGTGACTATGTTCAGTTGTGGTTAGATGGACGATTATGAGTGAGTGTGCATACCATATAAGCAATTGCTCGAGAGAAAGAAAAGTTCCTGCATGTGAGCTGGCGAAGTGAGCTAGCTACTTTGACGCAGAGATGATTGTCGCCACTGTGGCTTGCAGTTTGTGTACAAGCTACGAACTTGCTCAAGGTGCCAGCGCTGCTGCAGCAGACCTTGACGTATACTGATTGAAGCTGGTAGCTCGGAATGCACCGTAGCGACGCCTTCTCCTTGTTGCTAGCTCCCTGAGTTGCACGAGGTCCTAGTTAGCTTCTTCCGTAGTAAGTAGTTGCTCCTTTTGAGGTTCACTTGCGGTACTTCCGTGCACCCGAACGGCGGCTATGTAGTCGAGGAACTGGAGTATATTGAGCGGGCTCAGCTGTAACATACTTTTAGTACGTGCTAATTTCTGCACTGCTCTGGAGTTCCTCAAAGTACGTGAAGTCAGTAGGGCTAGCTCTACTGGTTTAGAGCTGTACGAGGTTAGCCGTTGTGGTAGGAAGCTCCGAACCTTGGCATTGCATGTCCAAGACTTCAAGCAGCAGAAATCGAACGAGCTGAAAATGTTTTGAGGTATGTTTTTGGGTCAATGCTATCCTTTGCTCTTGAAGCTTTTTTCTTCGATTTCTCTACACTCTTTGAGCTCTATCTAGTGTGGGCTATTGTATTGTCTGAGCGATTCTTCTTGCTTGCAACCAACAAATTGCTTCTTTCTTTCAGAGTCTAAGCGTAATGGCTTGATAGCAATACTGTTCACTCTCCTATGCTTCTAAGTCAGGTAAGGCGCCCACCCTATTTTGGAACTACCAAAACCATCTCTAAGTAGACGGAAGTTAGAGTGCAGCTGCATCGGAAAAAAATTGGAAAAAACCTAGCTTTTCATTCGTTGGGAAGGGCAGTGATGACTGTCTACTGCGTCAGTGTCTGCGAGCTGTGACATTGATTGTATTTATCCAGCTTCAATGTCTTTTTCCGATCCATCGTGTTAGTTGTGCATCAGGCATATGTTTCTCAATTCCGGAAACGTTCGCGCTTGGTATCTCCAGTGATCAGGTAGAACTTGCTGTATCATGACCAAGCTTAATTAGAACGGTCCTAGTACTAGCTGGTGATGCAGTAGACATTTCAAGTGACACGTCTGGTGACGCTTGTCTGTTTTGTAAATCACGTGAATGGCGTGACGGGTTTGGCGTAAGAAATCAAGCCACTTGGCTTGGCCCTGTCCACATGGAGTTGTCGGTATTCCCCAAATTTTCTTGTCTTCAAGCAAGGGACTTAGTACGGCGTTTACCAGGTTAGGTAATATGCAGGTACTCCGTGACATAGCTAAAAGGTGATTGCGGATTCAATTCAGAATCTATCTACGCATTTCCCGGGATTTATCACAAATTCTGGGTTAATATCAAGTCAGTATCATATCAAGTTTTCAACGCTACTACTGTACTCAAACCTCATTAATTTTATCACCTAGCTGGGGTTCCAACTTGTACAGGTAGGTAATAGTATTAACGTCTAAGATATGACATAGTTTGTCCGAGTGACAAATGCGCTACAGTTAATGATATGTACATTGGCAAGTGTGCAGGATATTGTCGAATGTCACTTGAGAGAAAAATTACTCTTGTCGAATAACTTTCTAGAACATTCGATTAATGTGATGCGACTTCGATTCGGTTTTAGAATTTCAAGCTTTGTAGCAATGTCGCCGTTGTTGGTACTTCCTGGTTGCAGTGCGAATAACATATCCACAATTGAACTAACTATGTGGCATCAACGTCTCTGATTCTGTGCAAACATTTGTGGCAAGTATGCTGCAGTAAAGGATAGTGAGGGCAAATAAGCGGGATCGAATGTAGAATGCCAGTTTAGAGAATGTCACAATGAAGAGGTTTCAGTATAGTGCACGAAGTCTTGATACATAATTCGTATATCAGCATCCCTAAAATTTTATGATTTGCACTTAGTGATTAGTGTTTCGAGGATTTAGTGATAATGATGTTTCAACTATCGAACTGTCAGTGAAGTGACACTGTGTCTGATTCATTGCTTGCGTTGTGGTTGTCCAGCGGCGTCACACATTGCAAGTCGACATTATTCCGAGTAATAAGATCATTTGGCAGCGATGGAGTCTCTGCGAGCGCCGCTCCTCCGGGGCTCCTCCATCGACATCAACATCCGTCCCAAGCTTCCCGACTTCTTGCAAACGGTGAACCTCAAGTACGTGAAACTGGGATACCACATCGTGATCTCGCACGCAATGTACCTGCTCATGGTACCCGTGGTGCTCACCGTCTTCGCGGAGGTCGGACGCCTGAGCCACCACGACGTCGGGGATCTTTGGCGCACGCTCGAGTTCAACCTCGTGAGCGTGCTCGTCACCAGCGGCGCGCTCGTGTTCGGTGCCACCGTGTACTACATGACGCGCCCGCGACCCGTGTATCTCGTGGACTACGCCTGCTACAAGCCCGACCCCAAGAACAAAGTACCCGCGGAGGATTTCATTGCCAAGTCCATCGCCGCGAACGTCTTCAGTCCCGAAAGCATCGAGCTCCAGCGGAAGGTTATCGAGCGGTCGGGACTCGGGGACGAAACCTACTTGCCGCCAGCGGTTATGTGCACGCCGCCGAATCCCACCATGGCGAGCGCGAGAAAGGAAGCCGAGGATGTCATGTTCGGCGTTTTGGATGAGCTGTTCGAGAAAACGGGGGTAAGCCCTAAAGACATCTCCGTTCTGGTCGTGAACTGCAGCTTGTTCAATCCCACGCCCTCTCTCTCGTCAATGATCATCAACCACTACAAAATGCGGGGGAACATCCACAGCGTGAACCTGGGCGGCATGGGATGCAGCGCAGGCGTCATCGCGATCGACTTGGCGAAAGATTTACTCCAATTGTACCCGAATTGCAACGCGATCGTCATGTCGTTTGAGACCATAACCCTAAATTGGTACTCCGGCAATGACCGCTCGAAGATCATCCCCAATTGCATTTTCCGCATGGGCGGCGCCGCGATGCTGCTCACCAACAAATGGAGCGCCAAGTACCGCTCCAAGTTCCAGCTCGTGCACACGGTGCGAACCCACAAGGGCGCGGACAAGAGTAGCTTCGATTGCGTCTACCAGGAGGAGGATTCCTCGGGCATTTTAGGATTATCCCTCTCGCGCGACCTCATGTCCGTGGCGGGCGACGCGCTGAAAGCGAACATCACGACGCTGGGTCCGCTGGTGCTCCCGCTGTCCGAGCAGCTGCTCTTCTTCGCCACCCTCGTGGGCCGCAAGCTCTTCAAAATGAAGCTGAAGCCTTATATCCCCGATTTCACGCTGGCGTTCGAGCATTTCTGCATCCACGCGGGGGGAAGAGCGGTGCTGAACGAGATAGAGAATAATCTGCAGCTCTCGGAGTGGCACATGGAGCCGTCGAGGATGACCTTGTACCGATTCGGAAACACCTCGAGCTCCTCGCCCTGGTATGAGCTCGCGTACTCGGAAGCCAAAGGGCGGATCAAACGAGGAGACCGCGTCTGGCAGATCGCCTTCGGATCGGGATTCAAGTGCAACAGCGCCGTCTGGAGGGCGCTACGAACGCTCAAAGCGCCCGCGCGAGGACCCTGGGCGGATTGTATTGACAAGTTTCCTGTGGAAGTTCCGATGTGCAGGCCGCTGTCACGAGACTAGTAACGCTCACGCCCTTCGCCCTTCTGGTAGCTAACACACTTCCTGACTTCCCTCAATATCATTGATTCTAGTACACTTGTGGCACATTCAAATTATGGATTAGATAATGCTCGAGAGTTGGGAGACTTGAGAGTATTACGGGACATAATGCCAAGTCCTAATAGTTCATCACAAACATTCATATCTGTACTTTTTGCAAATCTAAGGGTGTAGAAAGAGGAACAACATTAGAAGATACAACACTTTTCTAACCATCTAATGGAATGGTGACAAATATGCCTCATAAATTGGACTTGGCATTATGTCTTAATTGTTATTTTGGAATTTTAGGCATTTAGATTAACCCAAGAAGGTTGTTGAGGCCAAAAAGTGGTCAATGGATGATATTGTGGAAATGAAGAATGCATGTATTGGTTCAAAAATCAAATCTTCTTTGGCAAAGTACTTGGGTGATAGGCCTCATCTTTTTAAGGTTAACCTTGAAGTGCTTTGATGTTCAATTTTTGGACGACAAACAGATTGCGAATTGCTTTTCTTTTTCATTATTGTTTGAATGAAAGTCATCCTAATTTGAGGAGATATTTTATATCAAGTTGTTGTCCTATCTAATGTTTGGATTTGGTATTACTATAGTACTTATTTTTCTAAAATTACAAATGTAAAAGTGTGTCAAGTGGTTGACTGTGCCAAAATTGCATTGATTCTAGTTCAAAATTAGATTTGCAAAAATGAGGTCATAGATTTAAAGGACAAAAAAACTTCAAAAAATCACTATATTAAGAGAACCTCATTTCAAATCCATTCTTCCAAAATTTACTCAAAAAATGACAATATTTTGCTTGTAATTGAATTTCAAAGGAATTTTGAAATTTTTCTTCCAAATGTATAGAAAAATATTGGTGATAGCATTGGTGAATTTGAGCCTATGGATGGAACCTAAAATTCAAAGTGTGCATTTTTGTTTGTTCATCAATTTCTAAATATGCTTCCAAAGAGTACTTTATAATGATTTTTCTCAAATCTAACACTTTGGATGTTTAGGGTTTAAAGAGGTCAAAGTGTAGTACTTATGATTTGATCTATTAATAAAAATATCATATTTAACCTTTAGCAATCATTTTAATTTCCATATAAATGGTATGGAAAGAAAGGGAGTTTAGAGTGATAATTTAATATTTCTTACACTTCTTGTAAGAACTATAAATCTCTACAACTTGACATTCTTAATTAAATTTGGAAGAGAGGATTATGTCCAATAATTGACTTAAAATTTATAACTTGCAAATGACCCAATGAAAGATGGTGCACGTTAATGATTCACATACATCAACATATGAACATATGAAGGATTTAATTTTGAAATTTCTAAATGGGACTTAGCCATCTCATAATGCCTAATGACTTTGGCATTATTTTTTTGCATTTTGCTTTCTACATTCTAAAGGAATTAGAGATTTTAAAAAAAAAATTATCTTTTGAAGTTAGAAAGAATGAAAAAACGTTTGATCCACCATTGGGATTCTTGAAATTTGAAAAATATGTGTTGGAAAAATTGTTTGCAAAAAATGTAGTGTATTGTCAATTCTAAAAATATACACTTAGTACAAAATTTTATTGGATGCATTTTACAAAGGGTTGCTATTATGTGAGTATAGGAATATAAGCCTATGAGCTTAGAATACTATACACCTATATTATAGGTGTATATACTATTGAAACCATTTATGATTATAGGATATACCATATATATTACAAATACCCATATTGTAGGTGTTTATGATATATGCACCTTTTATGGTATGTGGTATCTATATTGTAGGCTCAATGTTCACAAGCTCGCATTCTTGAGCTCACATACTAGCACTGTTGCATTTCACATCTTCATTAGTTTTGAAAATTGGTAGACAAATTTCTAATATGATTTATGATATAGAATTTTTAAACATTCAACACGCTTAATACCAAAAAAATTTACAAATGGCAATCAAAGTCATCTAAAATGCTTAGGTAGGGCCTAATCTATTTTTTATTTTGACTTCAAATGCAAATATCTTTCAATCTATAAAGTCAAAGTTCATGACATTCTTATGACATGACCTAATACTTAGTTAAGTATAAGATGTACCACCTTAAAAATGCACATTTCTACTTTTGGGGGTCAACACCCTAAAAATGACAAGTTTTGAGTGGTTTTTTGAGGAAAAGAAAGGCCTTGGGACTTTTACACTACAACAAAACATGGTAAAGAAATTGCACTCATAATTGAGTGTGGATTTTTTTACCATGTTTTGTTATAGTGTTAATTAGGAGCTTGAAATCATTTTTTGCCACTAAGTTATTCTTCAAAGGGCTAATTAACACAAATTAATCAATTAAGACTCTTAAAAACTAAAGAAAGGTAAATTTCTTAAAGTGTTGCAAATTTATTTGGTTACCTTATGCACTTTGGAGACACATTTGATGCTTGATGCGTTCCTATACTTCTTTCTAAGCTTACAATTACTTATACTACCAAGTTGTAAGTAGCTCTAATTGTATACATCTATCTATTTGACCATGTTTCATCCATGAGCAAAATAGTTTGTGCATAATGATACGATATTCATCCACAAAGGCAACAATTACATGAGTTTTCATCTAAGGTCTAAGAAGCAAATTTTCTTGAAGAATGAGAAGTTGGTGAGTGAAAAGATGGGCCAATGGGGAGTCGTCCTCTGTGAAGGTGTGACCCCCCTTTTTGGTGTGTGGAGTAAGGTAGGTACACCCAAAATTGCCACTTTTTGTTATTGAGCCTATTTTCTATTAATAAACTGGTCAAATTTTCATATGTTCTTGTTGACAAGTGAAAGGAGGTTCCAATGCACCACAAAACATGGCATTTGGATATTGTATGCAAAAGTTATTAAGGAACAAAGTTTGATTCTAAAAGCGTTTCTTCCACATAGGTACAGAACTGATGTTGGAGATGTACTTGCAGTATAGATGGCGGTTTAAGGTCAGTGGCATATTTGGGTGTACCTACCTTACAGAAAATGGAAATTGCGTAGAATGGGTTTACCTACAAACCTGGACGACGGTGAAGTCAACAGCAACAACAAAGATGAAATCCACAAACTTTAAGAGGTGAAATTACAGCAACAGGGGTGAAATTACAAAGCACAAGATCAAAAATTCTCCAAAATTTTTCTTCAAAATCCATTTCTTCGCCTCCAGTGGAGAAAAATGGGCACTCTAAATTCTCAAGAAAATTGAACTCTAACAGCCATGGACAGCCAACGCGAAAGTGAATTCTCCAAGAATTGAACTCAAGGTGAAGGTGTGACTACCCTGCCCCATTGACAGATGTGTTGGTTGCTTCAGTAACTCCATAAACAACGAGCATGAATGCACTTGCGGATGCCGCTTAGGCTGAACTTGGTGCCAGCCCAGTTTGCCGTTGTGGCGGAGAAGCGCCAACCTGGGAAAACGTGACGCTTTCAATCCGTGCCCGCCAGCTCGATGCTAACATCGACGTTGGCGAGCTTCAATTCCTCTCCGATTTCTCAAGTTGCTGGACACGACCATGCACACTCCCATTTTGCTCCAATCCTAAAGATAAGTTACATTGAATTGTGAGCCCAACGGATGTACCTCAGCAACAGAGGAGCTCCATTTCAAGCTGTAGTGTGGCAGTTGTGATGGGGAAACAAGTGCAGGAGCTTTCTACGAAGAAAAAGAACGATTTCCTGTGGAATGACGTACTAGCTCAGTTTGCCTGCCGAGTAGGTACGCAACTTCTTGCAATTGTGTCGATGGTATCTGCTCCGGTGAGTCTCCGGTGAGTTCACGTTCAAGTTTCTAGCATCAGCAAGGGATTTCTAATTGTTTAGGTCACCTCAGACTTTTCTTTTGCAGGCACCAATTCAAACTTCGATCTGATTTTGACTAGGAAATTCTTTGATTTGTTTTGTAGCCGGATATGTTGTAAAAACCAGCAAGTCCATCGATCTGCTCATGGACAGCTTGTCTATTGCATGTGAACTGTCAAGCTTCTAGCTTCTGCAGAGTACCGAGGATGTTTGTTCTTGTGGTGTAGGATGAAATGATTCCTTGCGCTTCCAAATGGATTTTGTTCCGGGTGCAGCGTTATTTACAATGGGCTACTCTCATGATTTTCCAATTGCATTTTCGTTTTCTTAGCCTGCTGTTCTTAAAACGTAAAAAAATGGGTGATATTCGCAGAGCCAAAACATTGTGATTTACATAATCACAAAGGCCTAATTTCAGCTACAAACTAGGACTAGTATAGATATTGGATTTAGGTTGCACTTTTCTGAACCGTGCTTAACCCTTAAATGTTGATGAGGTTGTTGGGCGTCCAATGGATGACAAATAATCTAGTAGGATAGAAGTGCAATTTTGTAAGCAAATGATTCACAAGGTAACCAAAGGGATGATTTCCACCTTTTTTTGTTATAAAGAGCAAAAAATGTTTAAAATTCTTCTTTTTGCATAATTAATTGCCATAAGGATGATGAAGCAGAATACTATAAAAATTTGTAAAAGAAATTTCAGATATGTTGATTGCATAGATTGCAAGATATTTGCATATAAAATGAAGAAAACAAGTATTTTGTAGCTTGTGTGATTAGATTATGAGGCTTTGATTCTTCTTTGTTTAAAATTTTTGAACTACAAATTTTGAAATTAGTTTTTTAATGTTAAATAACTAATTTGAAAGTATAGAGGAAAAAAGATTATGATTTTTATTCTTTACAAAATTGTTGAAATACATTAATACAAATGATAAGATGTTCTATTAAGCATAGTAAACCTTCTAAAAAAGAGTTTGAGTTAAAAAATGAACTCAATATATTATTTTCTTAATAAGATGCTATGATTGCCTACAAAACAAGAAGCTCAATAACTTTTACATCACTATTCTAAGTGGAATGAATAAAAGGTTTCCATGAAGAAAAAAAATGATCTATGAAAAACAAATTTTATTTCAAATCTTTATAGATTTGTTTTGTTGCTTGATGAGTTCAAATTTGTGGTTTGGATGGCATTACTTTTGATCCCAAGCACCAATTGAAATAAAACTATAACCCTCCATAGCTAGTGTGTTTTTCTATCCTAAAAAAATTCATAAAAATTTGCCAAAAATTGAGATTATAAAAACTTGTCTAAACTTTCATTAAATTTTTTTTCCATAGAGGACAATGAGACTTTAGGGGATAAATGAAAATGAAATTGAATACACTAGTATTGAATTCTATAACCACCATTGTTAGACACCGCTTCATTGTCCTATGGTAGCTATAATGTTATTGATTGATTACCATCCTAAATCACCTATAAACCAAAATCACCACATTTTCACCTTATTTGGTCACCAAATTGTCTTTAACCAAAAATTGTCAACCCAAAATTGTATCCTGGTTAAAAATTGACTATATGCTACATCATAAAGTTTAGGCCCTACGGTTCGGCAACAATTATCGTGAAGTTATCATTGTTTCATGGGTTTGCACGTCAAGCGCATTGTTATCCTCGTTGTTATCGCATTGTTACGATGCATTGCTTCGCATTGTTACAATGCAATTACAAGTAATGCACTCCCGTTTCAAACAACAACATCGTGATTTCATGTGCCATGCAATGATCGAGCAATTGAGTGTTGGGTAGGGTGGGTGTACTGATACTGTGGTGAAACGGGTTGGGCTTGAGGAAATGACCTGGTGCCCTAACGGTGGAGTAACAAAACTTGAAGCAGACAGAAATCCCAACAACAAGCTTTTGCATCAAGTTTCGTCGCAAGCTGGTGGCGAGCTTCTTCTGGGGTTGCATCATCATCAGAGTTGATCTCGTGAGGAGAAGAAGCGCAGTTACGTTGCATGCGGCGGTGCTGCTACAAACTTAGAATTCTCTCTCAAAATCCAGAGCTAGTGCAAATGTTGAGATCGATAGAACTCTGAGTTGACTGAAACCTGTACTTGGATGATCAGGTCGTGATGTTGGAAGTGGCGACTCCGGCTCATATTTATGACTGCAGTTTCGCGGCTGAGGATTGAGAGTTGGGATTCGGGGTATTGGTGGTGAGATTTCTGTGGTGGTTGGAGAGCTCTTTCATTGTCTCCCCAGTTCTGCTTGATGGAATGTGCACTTCGTCGATTTTGTTATTGTTGTAATCATTGGCAGCGGCTTCTTAATATCATTTAGAATCTTATAGAAATAGTAGTACTTCATAGCGATTTGGCTTCAGGGCGGCGAGGGCGGCACGGACGGCGGGCGGGGATTGCAAACGGCTTCTTCAACTGTGGAGCGCTACTTGTGCGTGGTGCTCAGTGTGACCGATTGCGACGACAAGGATTGAAAAAACCCGTCTGTCCGACATAAACGAAAACGTGCCCACTTGCGTTGAAACCCAAAAACAGTCTGCCCTAAGCTTGCGCGCAAAGGCATACGGTGCACCTGCCGGGCGCCCGCGATCAGATTTTGAGAGTGGGAAATCAGGGAGCTAAGAGCATCACCACCTGGGAGGCATTTTGCAGGCTGATTTGGCCTGAAAAAAACAGGCTTCTTAAGAGGTCATATGACGTTCCAATCAGACTTGTGGAGAGCAACGCGCAACTCACGGAGAGCAACGCGCTACTTGTCTTTTCCTGTTTTGTAGGCTGAGTTGAGGCCCCCAAAACCACTCTGATATGGAGGCCAAAGTTCATTTTCAAGAGGCACCTCTTAAGAGGCTATCTATTTTGGAGGACGGGTAGGGCGGATTTGGAGGCCCCTCTTAAGAGGCCATCCATAGGCCATCCATTTTGGAGGACAGGTGGTGATGCTTTAAACATACACTCCAAATTTCAAAAATTGACTGGCAATGGACAAATAGTACGGAGTATTCCACACCTTACCTTGAGCTTGGTGATCTCTGGTTAGGGAGTGACCTGCATTCACAAAACTAGCTAAAATTTGCTTCATTGCTACTTAAAATTTAAAATTTTAGTAGTTAAATAAATGAATGTACATTGGAGAAAATCCTTGAAAAAAATTAGATTTTAGCCAAGACTACAACAAACAATAAAATTTGATAGCAAATTTGCAACTTCCTCCACATTGGAATTAGCATGTATTGAGTCAGCTTTGTGTTATAGTACTCCCAATAATCCTTTATAACTTGCAAAATCCTTTCTTTTCTCCTTTTTTTTAATACTACTCACTCTCAAGGTAGCCAAAATTGATGCCTATTTGTCTTGAAGGTAGCATATTGTACTATATTCCATAAACTAGTTTTAGGATCACTAGTAGGGACTAGAAGTGAGAGTATGGTAGTGTGCTCTTAAATGGACCTTCTTCTTCAAACCGTCCTCCACAAGGCTCTAAAATGGATACTTGATGGTTAGGGAATGGACAAATGATTATGTCATAGCATAATAAGATTTGCTTCATACTTCTCCAATGGTTGGTTTAAAAGCCAAGGTGGGTCCATTTCTAACTAAGTGGATAGGCATCCATTAGATTTTTTCAAAATGAGAATTGCCACCCCAAGTCCTTCTTATGCATACTAAAAAAAATCTGAAATTATGATTGAGTCAAACATTCATTTAAGTTTTACTAAGGGTCACATTTTAAAACCTTCTCTATTACTTTCTGCATGCAACAATGACTTATTTTAAGTAAAGCCATATCTATTTTCAGACTGCACATGTGCGGGTTTTGCAAGGGCTACAAATCAGGAATAGGTACCTATGGCAGAATTCTTTGAGAATTTACAAGTAATTCAAAAATGCTCCAAAAAATATGAAATGACTTGTGGTAGATTCCAAATCGATTTGTCTTCGAGTGAAAAATAAAGAAAAATACTTTTGCGCATCTGAAACTCATCGAAAAGGCTGACCAGCCCTTAAAAGGATCTCTTAAAGCAATCCTTGTGTAGTAAACTTGTAATACTAAAGGTATGTCCCCACTTGGCGTTTGGTAACATTGGTTCTTAAAAGATAATATTCTGCACAAAGACCAGCATGCCTGTATTTTATGGAGACGCATTTATTGCATTGGTTCGGTGAAAATTGATTCTAAAGAATTTATCCAACATTCACATATGAAACCATAACATTCAACAACCTTCACAGAAGTTACCTTCTCCTCTCAAGAGTCCTCATCCATCCATCTCTGCAAAATGAAGAATACTTCAATATCAATGTCCTTTGACGATCTTCCTGAAAAAAAATTGATGGCAATATGAAGGGATTGTTTCTCGGACATTTGTGGGTTGTAGGAAAGGGATGTCATTTTTATATTGAAATCAACTGACCATCATGAAACTTCAAAGGTTATGGGATAATTTTGAAATTGAGAGCTTCACCACTCATTGTGAAAATGTAGGAATTATGTTTGAAGTAGAATTTCAGACCTCATTTAGACATAGTATTATTAATATTTTCAGAAAACTTTGAATTAGTAGAAGTTAATATATCAAGTTAACTTCCATCTCCAAAGATCCGTTTGTAATTTTGAGTCTCCAATCAAAAGTTATGATCAAATTTCTTGAGGAGGGTTGAAAGGGACATTTTCTTGGACATTTTCAAACATCCTCTCTAATTTTTGCCTAACTTTTGATTAGAGGATCAAAATTACAAAATAATTTTTGGAGATGGAAGTTAACTTGATTTATCAACTTCTACAAGTTCAAATTTTTTTGAAAAAAATTATTCTACTATGCCTAAATGAGATTTGAAATTATACTTCAAACATAATTCTTGCTTTTGCTTTTGACTTAACTATAAGTGGTTGAGGTCTTCCTAATTCTCATTCAAATATCCCACATGGTTTGTTTTACTTACTACCACCTCATATGTACATAAAAAGCTTGTATTCGTCCCAAAGACCAATGTTTGAGTGTGTCTCTTCAATTCAATTTGCAGTGCTCTTCGGATGAAAGCCACCACTCTTTCCTAATCGCCCATCCGAGGTCCCCTTAACCTAGTAACTCTGCCAGCGCCATTTTGTGGCTTTTGGATGACTAAGCATCAATATGGAGGGAGATGGAAAACAATTTTTCATCCACTTTTTTCTTCTTGATCTTTTATGGTGGATTACGAAGAGTTCCTAAGTGATTTTGTAGTTTTGCTAGTGTTTGTCATCACATGAATGAGAAGTTAGTAAAAAAAACGGATCACAAAATATGCTATTTTCAGTATATTCTAGGAAGTTGTTACTTCTTGCTCTAAATTTGAAATTTCTCCATGAAAATGATGTTTTTGAGTTTGAACCCAACTAACAAAATGAAGTACCTCTACTCTACTTTCTACTCCAATTGAAATTTTGGAAAAATCCGTAATATTGAATATTTCATTGCAATTTGCAATTTGGTTGTATTTTCAATGTCTACTACATTCTAATTATAGAATGTCACGGGACTTGAGTATACACCATGATGTTTGTCATTGTCATGTACACACATGGTGAAATTTTCAGATTTTTTGAAATAATTTTGTATATGATATGATTTTTCTTTACTTTTCCTTCAAAAAATCTTTAAAAAATCAATTTTCCTCAAAATAAATATAATTTTTTTGTGAAGTAAAGAAGACATGTAGTTTCATCTTTAAAAAATAAATATAAAATTTTTCATACATATCTAATCCTACAATGGCAACAAACTGGGTGGTGGCAAGGAGGCTTGAAATCAGTGGTTAGAGGCCTGGCATTTAGGGGTTAACTAAGACCAGTGGGCACTTCCTGAAATCCACATTTTCAGGAGATTCAGAAGCTTTAATTACAGGTGATTTCAGTAGTGGTGGACCAGAGTTTGCAGATGATTTAATAGTCTTCGTACTGCTCTTACCTCGATGCCGCATCATGCGCCACGTTGGTTCGGTGAATACCAAGCAACGCAGGTGCGAATGCGCTGTAAATTCTTCACGTAATACTACTGCCTAAGAACCCTGCTAAGGCCAAGTGTGGACGTACCTTAAGTTGATACTAAGTGTATTCCATGTTCTTATTAAATTTCTGCAACTGAATGAAATCCACTGCTCAGTCTTCCGAACGATTTGTTGAAGATCTTGTGATCCGTGGTTGCAGTTGAGTGGCGTGCTGTCTGCTGGGAATGAATGTGATTATTTGTTGTCAGACCGAACAAAGTTACAGTGGCCGCTGAAGTTATTTAACCCTGCAGCGCTCCGACGTCCAATTTTTGAACGACTAACAGATTGAAACTCAAGTTTCGTCCTCATTACTGCGTGGATGAAATCCATTTTAACCCCGGAGCATCCCATAGGCCCAAATCTGGCCTCTCCATTTTGAAAAACATTCTTGTTTGACTTCTATAATCTTTTGAGTAGTATGGTCAAAGGATGTGTCCTTTTCTCCGCACACCCAGGCCTCTCTTGACTACCAATTGGTACGATTGGATTATGTGGATATCTTCTTAGGAGAAAGCTTGAGCAGATTGAAGTCGAAATTCAAGATTGAAGTCGAAAAGGTTTGGATTTCACTGAATTTGCTCTGGGCACTCGGATTAATTTGTGAAGATACTTTATCAAGTTGTTGTCCTATTCCAATGGTTGGATTTGGTGTTACTAGAGTACATTTTTTTTTTAAAATTACAAAATAATGTGGAAGGATGTCAAGTGGTTGAACAAGCCCAAATTGCATTGACTCTAGTTCAAAACTGGATTTAGAAAAATGAGGTCATAGATTTAAAGAATATAAAAAATTCAAAAATCATTGGGTGAAGAGAACCTCATTTCAAGTCCATTTCAGCAATTTGCACTCAAAGAATGATAATAGTTTGCTTGAAATTGAATTTAGAAGGAATATTTAATGTTTTCCTTCAAAATTTATCAAAAAATATTGGTGATAGCATTGGTGAATCTAACTATAAGGATAGAATCTAAAACTCAAAACCTTTGCAACTTTTATGTACACATGAATTCCTAAATATTCTTTGAAATAGTACTTTGTGATGTTTTTTCTCAAATCGTGAATTTTAGAGAAGACTTTGGACGTGGAGGGGTTAATTTAGTTGCTATCAATTATTTTTTGCAATAAGGTAGTTAACTCTTTTCTGATCACTTAACCCATGAGTGCCCTCTACATGTTCACAAGTTTCCAACCATATTGTGTGCAATTTAGCATATCTGTAGTATAGGTATGGTGAGGGGGGAAATCTTTTCCCGTTTAAAGAAATATATTTTAGAAGGATTTCATATTTTCTTACAATTTCTTCTTCATAAAAAAATTTATCATGAATCTTTTTTGTGAAGATTTTGTTCAATCTATTCTTATTATATAGGCCAATGTATTTCCAACCATAGGCTAATTATAAAATCAACAATGCTTCAATTGTAGCTTCCAATGTACATCTTGTGATCATTGCATGCTTTCAGTGTACACCTCCTAGACATTTGTAATGCTCTTGCTCTGGTTTATCCCCTAAACCACAACTGATTAGAAATATGGTAGTCTAACTAATAAAAAATCAATTATTGGTTGGAAAGGCATTGGCTACCTTAGATAATAAACAAGTATGCCATGAATTTGCAAGAGGTGGGTGGAGTAATGGTTCTAACAAAAATATATTAATAGTAAATATCAAAAAATTAATGATAATGTACTGAACACTCAGTCTCCTCTACAATATGGTATCTAAGCAATTTAACATGATTCCCATTATTATATTAAAAAAAAATTGTGTGTGGAGTCTTGTTGGGAGTCAAAAGGAGTTTTTAGATTTGTTTGAAATGCATTTTGAGGACATGGTATGAATAAACTATAAATTTCCAAAGTGCTAAAGGTAGGTGTATCCAAATGCGCCCCCAAATTCTTATGAATGGAGGATGTACATTTTTAATTAGGCAAGAATTTGTAAGGGTAGGTTTTGAAAGAGGTCACAATTAGGTGGTGTTAGCTCATTGATTTGGGATGTACTTATGAAGTAGGCAAATCCAATTGCTACATCTAACATTGACACCAACTTTGGCTTATTGCGTCTTTAGATAATGGAATAAAATTGTACAAAGTTCGCATTATGACAACTTAGTGTAGGATTGTACTTCAAAGATTTGAAATTGGATTGGTAAGGTACTATTTTATGAAATTGATAAACACCACTATGCAATTTTGACACGTGACAAAGTTTCATTCATTATTCTATAATCTTGAGGGATCCTAATGGATTATCCTTGCAATTGTGTTAGTAGTGAATGAGGAAAGCTAGAATAGTGTCCAAATGAATGAGATTAGTCTTTTCTAAAAACAACAATGGAAAGCTATATGTTTTTTGTTTTGACTACCAATAATTTTCTTTTTTCAAAAATTAGTTGATCAAAATTTTTGTAAAGTATAGTTTGATTTATTATTTTATTGCCAAAAAAATTGAGGATTCTATATGCCTAAATATAGGCAATGACTAAAAGTTTGACAATGTACCATCATTACAAGAAGTTTGAGCCTTGAAAAGGGCCATTAGTTCCTTGATAGTGGAGAATGCTAACCAATAAATAAATAAACTATTTTTCTAAAATTAATAATTCAATAAACAATAGGACTTGGATTGCACACAATAGTTTTAATAATTTTTTTTTAAAAAATATTAAAAATCATTTTTAAATGTAATTTTAAACTAAATCCAAAAGTACAAAATTCTAAAATTTGATGTGACTAGTGCCACATCAGATTGTGATTATTTTTTATTTTTTATTTTTATTTAAGAATTATTTATTATTTATTAAAAAAATTATTTTTTATTTTTTATTATTATAATAAAATAATTTAGCCATCATTATACTAGTTCATAGCTTGGGGAATGTAGATAGAATTTTTGTTTATTTTGAAGCTTTTTAAAGAAAAAGACAATTAGACAAATTAAAGTTAATTAGGAGGCAGAAAGAAGTGTAAATAGAGACAAATAGACAACTAGTTAAGGTTAGTTACAATTAGTTAATGACTAATAGATAGGGCAGTTAAGCTCTCAGTTAGTTACGGCCAAGAAGAAGTACAAAGACTAATCGACCTTCTTTTTTCTGCTCTTTTTTTAGGCTTGCAGTGATTGCATCACTAATTTTGTACTTGTACATTCCTTCAAGTTTTAATGCAAATCTTGACTATTCGTCTCATTTCTGTGTGTTCAAATCTTTCAGCCAGGGATTGGCTTTAATCGGAGCAGTTGCTAGTAATTGGCTTTGTCTCCTCTTGTTTCTTTCTTTTGTTGTTGTCAAATTGTCTTTATTATTTCTTGAGCAGAAGGATGTTTGCATAGGAATGTCAAGTTGTCTTTTGTGCCAGTGAGTGGCTTATATTTAAGAACATGTCTATTAGCCAGTGAGTGGCATTGTTGATCATGGGGTTGGATCAAAGTTCGGTGAAGAATTGTGAGTGTCAATTTGTCTGATATGGTGGAAGTGGATCGAGGTCAAGTGGACAATGGATGGAGTCGGCCGGACGATTAAACGGATGGAGCTGTGAGTATGCGAAGAGCAAAGACTAATTGACTGTAAGTAAATCTAACTGGATAAAACTTAATGAATAAGTTCTTGTATTCTAGGATGTTGTCAAATTGTCAAAGTATGTTTCTATAGTAGTTTGTTTGTCTTGTGATCAAGTTTACAAACTGGGTCTATTAGCCAGTGATTGGCGGATTAATTGTTATCTTGCAATAGTCAAAAATTTATTTATGAAAACCTATATACCAATGATTGGTTTATGTTATACTTGAGTCAATTAGACAGTAAGTGATATATTCACACTGTGTGATCTTATTATGGTCAAATAGACAAGAAGTTTAAATCTATAGCAACCAAGGATTGGTGTTAAGTTTGTCCAATAAACTGTAGCCAGTGATTGGCCATGGTATGTTGGAATTAATGGACAATTAGTCAAGTCGTGATATGTTTGTTACTAGGTGTGACAAATAGACAACGTTGGTATTGCTTGGAATATTTTCTTGATATATTTATCTAAATTAACGTGTCAATTAGACTGGAGGAGTCTGGAAATTGAGAAGTGAGTGATTGTTGATGTTTGATGTTAATGTCAATTAGTCTGTGATTGATGATTTTATTCCTAATTGTTCAGGTCTAATTGCCAAATATGTTGTTTAAAGTTAAAACTAAGCCTTGAGGGCTGTCTGTGGTATTATTTGGTTGAAAGGACTAAGTATCAAATATGACTAGTTGACTAATCCTAAATGTAGTGAGGGTTGTCGTTGTGGTCAAGTTGTTTGTGGGAATTTACATTGAAATAACTTACGGTTATAATAAGATTAAAGTAAGACAAATGTTCAATTTATTGTGTTTAAATTGAGATGACTAATTGGCAAGTTGTGTGAAACCGATAAGTGCAGGCACCAGGAGTGCAAGATTGTGTTATAAAATAAAATCTATGTATTTCTTGTTGTGATTTGATGTGGAAACTTGGTCAATTTGACAACTTGTCATAAACAAATTTTTTGTGTTAATCTCATGCTAACCTTGTGTGGGAATTTGGACAAATTGACTATCTATCGGAGAATTAGTTAGACATTAGTATAGCCAGACTAATTGACAGATGACCATTTGACAACTTAAGAATAGTTAGAAAACTTGTTATGTTGTAATTGTGAACGTGGGACTTGGTCCAATCGACATATTGAAAGTTGTGGAGCTCAAAGGAAGAATTGACATGACTATTTGACCTGAATTAAAGGATTCAATTCTTACCTTTGCATACTCTGCATACTGAGACCAATTGACACTACTTTTGTAAATTTGCATCCCTACATAAGTAATTATTAGGCAAAATTAAATAGTGACTGGACCATTCGACCAATTGACCAATTGATAATGAATTAAATCTAAGAAGCAATTAAAGAACATACAAAGGTGTTTATTTACACCAAAAATATATTCATATATGTATTGTGTATTTGATTAAGTCGATAGAACAAGAGCCATGACTATTTGACATACCCGGACTATTTGACATTCCCGGACTATTTGACATTAGAAGTTCTAGTGCAAGATGGTGATTGTAGGTCTATAGTTATTTTCATGGGTAATACATTGTTATTTGTATAAGTTAGGACAGTGAAATACAACTATACCACACACAAATACACTAAATAATAATGAACTTCTATACAAATTTGAGTGATAATCCTATGTAAAAGTGACCTTAGATACAAAACGATAGACTATTTGACTATTCCCAAAATTAAGAACCACCGCTAGGTATTTCCTTGGATTTTGTTCCAAGTAAAAACTAACACTATAGGGAACCTTTTGTTAATGGCCCTTTCAAGGCCTAAATTTTTTTGTAATGTATATATACTAGTAGTATGATAGATTCTCAAAATATATTGGCAATGAATGTACAATTACGAAATGTTTCATTTGAGAGAATTTCATGTACAGGTAAAGAGTCAAAACTATATTTCTGTACCATCAAAGTATCCTACTTTTAATGAATCTTTAAACATTCAATTTTCTTTTGAATATATGGCATATTTCAAATTATATGTCTTTATAAAAATATTGTTTTTTTTAATTTCATCTACTTAGTCGCATGAAAGGAGCTTGTAATTTTAAAATGAAGCAATACTTTAGATGAATGGAAAATTGATTAGATAAATCTTTAATTGCAATTTGTACTTCCTTCATCATTAAAAACAAACTTGAAATACTTAAGGATTGACAATCAATACCACTTTTTTATTGACCACTTTCTTGTAGGCACCCAATTATTTCTTGTTGTGCATTGTTTTGATTATTATATTTATTAAATTTACACACACTCTAATTGGAAATTTGAGAAATATAATAATCAAATGTTTACTCAAATAAATTAGATTCTCTAAAGACACTATATGTCTCAGTTCAAAAGTATTCATGAAAAAGGAGGTTGTTGTTGAAATTTCAAGTTATAAACTTGTTATGCATTCAAACATATAGAAGTAAAATTCTTCTAAAAATTTAAGTTTTTATGATATTTTTTAGGTTTTGAATTTAATTATTATACATTTATAGTTTAAATCTTTATCTATTTTAAAAAGTTCACACAATTTTTTGTGAATGTGCTTGAAATAAAAAAATCAAGTTCAGATATTAAAGAATTCTCAATTTTAAGTTTAAATATGGAAATTTTTTAATTTCAAAGTTTTGGTAGAAATTAATATTAAGGAGAGGGTTTGAAATTCAAGGTCTTTGAGGTAAATCAATTTTGATAGATTGAGATTTATCTCTCTAATTAATATATAGTTGACGTGTACATTTGAAACATTTTAGTGATCATTGTGATAATGTTTATATTTTTGAATTTGGAACAAGACTATTGTTTTTAATATAACAATGTGCACGAAAGTTTTACGGAATCTTTGCTCAAGAAGTGATACTCCTAAGCATTTGGCCATATGTATGGTTTATAGATGGTGGTGCAATTGCCTTCTACTCCAAACATCCTAAAAATTGTGGGTACAACTACTTATGAGGAAGTCCTTTTTATCATAATGATATCTATGTATGTGAATCTTTGTGAACTTTATAATCCAAAGTGCAAATGCAAGCCACAATAATTATAATATTTGGTGTATTGGTAGAGGTGTTCATTAGTAACTCCAAGTCAAGACTTAACTTGTATTTCCTATAATGCAACCAAACACTCACAAGAAAATTTTAAGGTAGGAGGTCTACAAAGTGATTAGAGTCTAAAAGTGTTCAAGCTAACACAAAAGTACATGTTGCTTTCTTCAATGTACCAATAGTGCATATTTATACATATACTCTTGTCCCAAAATGTGCCATTGCAAATTGGTCAAATTTGGACTTTGATTGCTATTTGGAATTAGCAAAACAACTCTAAACAATAGTTTCCCCTCCATCCATGTAATCATCAATCAAAAGACATTCAAATGAAATGATTGAAAGATAATACTATTTATTTTTATTTTTTGCATCTCTTTGAGTGTTGTCTAATTCAAAGGTCCACACATGGTCTTGGTCCTATACTAACTGCCCACAAAGTGACAACCTCACATTCAACAATTAAGTGCCTATTGGTGCTTCTTGAAAATGCCCCCAAAATTCCACTTTTCAATATTTCAAAACTACACTTTAGAAAGGACTTTGAAATTAAAAAATTTTAGGATGCTAGGAGTGCATTGAATTCTACTTACAATGCAAAATAGGATTCCTTAATCTAGAACATTTTGTTGAACATGAAGATCATTTTGGAACAAAGAGAACTTATATATTTTAGTTGTACAACTATTACAAAAGTATGCTTGCAATAACATTCATATTGCAAGAAATAGGGAAATATATGCATGACAAATTATAAGAAATAATGGTCGTTGCACTCTAGGTTTTCATTTTGAACATTGGATGAAATAATCGAATGATATTTATCCAAGATGAAAACACAATGAATTTTCGGACAAAGTTATGACAGGGGTCAAGGCTTTTGGGGGGCAAAATAGTGCCAAATTGCACTAGAAAAAAATCATTTGGCTAGAAAATAGCAACAAAATATGAAGCTTTTTGCTAGAAAAATTTCAAAATTAAAAAAAATCTTGGATGAAATCACCAAAGTGTAAATGAAAATACAATTAAGAACATGCAATATGTGCTACTGTGATATTTTCTATCCAATATGTGGATGAATGTTGAAATCTATACTACCATGGTAACATTTTATATTAGCACTTTGGCTCTTCATAAAAATGAAAAAAAGACTTGATAGATGCATGATACAACTTACTTAATTTATACATACATTTCAAATCGTTGTGTAATTTCAAATTTAGAATTCATAATTAATTCCACAAAATTAAAAATAAATAAATAAATAAAACCTAGGTTAAATGCTAATTCCATTTAATACCTTTCAAAGAAAATTCAATAAAAAAATAATTTTAAGAAGTCAAACTCCCAATCTTACAAATGAGTTGGTAAATTGTAATTTTAATGGGACTTCCTACCTGCCACAGGTATGCAACCATTGAAGGTACTTATAATATAAATACCTATAATACAGGTATTTATAATATAATTATACTATAATCATGAAAGGTTTTATAATATATACACCTATTATATAAATGTATACTCTTTTAGGTTGATGAGCTCATGCTCTTAGGCTTACATAATAGCAACCCTTTCATTATTTATAATTAAAACTAAAACTTTGCCCTCTTGCCATTGCTAAAAAATTTAAATTGTTTCCCACACAAATGAAAGTAAGAAACATGAAAGCAATTGAAATTATAAATTTTCAACAAAGTATGAATTAGACTACTTAGACTACTCTAAAACCAACAACAATTGTATCCATAATGTTCATCTTATTTTCCTCAAGTAGTAATACTATTTCCTAATATATACTTCATGGCCTAAAGAAATCACTTCATGCAATGAATTTATACTAAAAAACTAAAAGCCCCTAATGAAGTCACTAATCACTCTATTATTGTCACCTAAGACATTGATGTGACACAAATCTCATTTATTGGAAAAAACACCATAATGGGATCATTCCCTAGGTGTCCATCATAGATCTTTTGATTGCAATGGGTTTTTCTACCTTAACCCTTGACCGCCTAAGCAACCATATATGATCACTCCAAAATTTCATCTTGTTTGTGTGTGGGCAATTAAATTGTCTTTGATGGTTCTAAATTTTTTTTATGGGCAATATTGAAGGTTAGCTATTGGAAGTTTTATTTATTTTTTGAAAAAAATAAATATTTGATTTTGAGAGGTCCTCAAAGGCATATATGTACCATTCGTGGAAGAGTAAAGTTTACCAACTTTACTTGATTTCCTAGCTTTGAGTAAAGCTTGCGATTGCCAATTTCACTAAATTTGAGATTTAAAAAGTTGCATTTATCCATTTTCCTTGAAAATGGTCCCAATGAAAAGAGTAAATGTTTCATGATTTTCACCATTGAAAATTTAAACATGCAAGTGTTGATTTGGAGTTATTTGTGATATCTACTTATAAAAAAAAAATTTAGATTTCAACAATTGCAAGGTAGGTTGAAAGTGTACTGAGTTTGATAGTCCTTTATTTGAACTTAAGGTTCTTAGAAGTGCATTTTAGTGTGCTAACACAATTTCTATTTTTTCATGTCACCTCCAATCCCCCCAAACTCTTATATGCAAAGTTTTCAAACATTGTGGGGGGGGAGAACATATTAAAAATAAGATACATTTCTCTTGTGATAATCTCACAACTCCTATGCAATTTCACATTCAAAATTGATATGCACACTAATAACCCTTAAATGTTGACGAGAACGTTTGGTGTCCAATGGATGACATGAGAATCCTTCCAGTAGGATAGAAGTACAACTATTCATCCTCGAAATTTTGTTGTAAAAAGGAGAGGTGTTTTATAGTAGTTTGACTTCCAATAATTCACATGGTAATCAAATAGATGATTTCCACTATTACCAATCCATCCTTTAAAGGTTAGACATCTATATGGTTAGATTTTGAAAAAACAACACAATTTGCTTCATTGGGGATAAATATAAGCCCATGCTCTTTTTTCATTAAGAAAACACACTAATTTCATACATAGTAGTATGCAATTAGGGGTTAGATGAGAGAGGCTGAGTTGGAACTCAAAGCGAACTTTTTCTGAATTAGGTCTTCCGCCGAACTGGCATTGAGAGTCAGAGTCCACCATGGCACCCACCTGGAATCAAAAATCGCCAATTATAGCAATAATACTCCGTCAGCAATTGCCGCAGATCAGAGATGTTCGTGAACTCGTGATTGCGACAAGACCACTCCAGCCAAAGGACAAGTTGTAGTGATTGGAATAGTCGGAGAATTTGACAATTGAGGTGCAAGTAGAAGAAATTCTGCGGTCGCAGTGAGATGGAATACTGAAGACGCCAATCCAGAGTGACGACGTGCGCAACAGAGCTTGAGAGATCTTCAGTAGTAGTGGGGTTTTCTCCAATTTGATTGTTGGAGAATTTGATCACGCTATCTTCAGGAGTTTCAGGAGAGTGTTTGGACGGAATCCCGCCCTCGCGATGAGATAGAGAGCTGAATCCATGAATTCAGAGTTGCGATATGAGCACCTGAGCTTTTGAGTTTTCTGAAGTGGTGTAGGCGTATTTTGCTGCAAGGAATTCTCAGGGATGGCGCAGGAGCCGTCAATTGCTGCCGCCGCGGGACACGCATGGCGGAACGTGTTTTGGGAAGATTTCACAGATCCTGACTGCTTGGCGAAGAGTTTCCGTCACCCGATGGGGAAGGGCAAGTGGAAGTGGGACGCGAAGTCGAATAAAGAGATTCACTGGGAGCCAGCCTGCGCGCAGATCGTGAACGACTCCTCCAGCCACGGCAAGCCCATCCTCCGAGTCTGCGTCTTCTCCGACTGGTTTCACCGCATCGACAGGCTCGCAACCAAGAAACAATTCGGGTACGGCTACTACCAATCTCGCTGCCGCTTCAAAGGCGCAGAAGGGATGCACAGCGCGTTCTGGCTGCTTCCCGAAGGCATGTGGGACAATCCCGTGCCGCCAGGGGAGATTCAGGGCGGAATCGAGGTGGACGTGGTGGAGCATCGCGGGAGGGATGGCAGCGGCGCCGACATTTCCAGGCAGGGCAACACGGCGGTACACTGGGGTGGGTATGGCGCGCACCACCGTTCCGTGGCGTACAAGCAGATGGGCTTGCCGGACGCGCCTACGGCGTGGGCGACGTTCGGGCTGCTGCACGAACCGGGAGGAATGAAGTGGTACTGGAACGGGCGCGAGGTGAACTCCGCCAAAGTGTGGTCGCCCATGCCGAACTCGATCTACTTCTCCACGGAAGTCAGTGAGAGCGGCGGGTGGGCGGGACAAGACATGGGCAGCTATGGACCGCTGGAGAATCCCGCGGGCTGGATCGAAATCGACCACTGCGGATTCTGGGAGCACTGCGCTCTCGACGAATCGGATACTCTCCAGTTAAGTGCCGCAACACCCTACCGACACCCCGCTCACGAATCCTAATACACTTCTCACGCGCCATGGTGATTTCTCACAAAGCACCTCTAAAATTTCGAATTCCCTTTCTTCTGCACGTGTTTTGCCTTATTGACACTTGACGGAAAATTTACATGTCATATCATGCGTACTTCAAAAGTATACAGGGTTTTAGTCTTTACTATTTTGAATTCCCGTTGTATTGCTCTTGTTCAAATTTCGTTTCACCTCTTGACGCGTTACGAGAAATTTTCTCGTGTAATATCCCCCTTGCAGTTCCCAGATAAGCGGTGCAATACCCTACCGAGACCCCGCTCTCACGTCCCATGACCCTTCCTCTCACGACCTTTTCCTCCCCCACACTTTCACAGTGCGGCACACGCTGACATTCTCGGATCTGGAGCATCTGCGAGACGACAGAGATGGCGAGCACTCCTGGTTCGTGCCCTTCCCTGCCTCCCGTGTCCTTCTTCACCCCCATCAAGCCCAAACTCTCGTCTCCCTGGAGACCAAGCACATCGCCTCGCGCATCACTGAGTGGGGCGGGGTCGAATTCTCCCACGATGACTATTCTCTGGAGGTGCAGGAGGTCTGTGCGACGGGGTTGCGGCTGCGGTATAGGAAGAGTGGGAGCATGAGTCCGCATGAGCTTTGTGTGAATGTGATTGTGCACGATGCGGGTCTGGCGGAGCAGGAAGCTGGGGAACTTCGCGCGAGGGTGCGCGAGGTGGAGCAGCGCAGCCGCGAGACGGAGAGGCGGATGCAGGAGCGGATGGAGGAGCTCACAACGGAGCTGCGCCAGTTGAAGGCGCTGGTCCCAAACAATAGCATTTTGACACCGCGGCAGTGACGCGACATTGCTAAAGGGAAGGCGGGCAGAACCCAACCTGGACCCAACCCAGTTGGATTCCTAGTCTTGACCCAATTTTACTCTCTTGCATTCCAATGTAGCAAAAATTGCACTCACTTCTGGAATTGGGGTTCAAAGAGTTGGAATGGGGTTGATTAAGTCACCATTTTATAAATGTGATGAACAATATCATGTTGATTCTACACATGGCAAAAGGTTTGTTTGGTGTTTCACAATTTGAAGGGACTCTTTGGGATTGTCATTGGAACCATTAGCATTCAAAGGGATTAGGACAGTTTTCTCCTAGGGTACACAATGGGAAGTTATGTGATTTTGTTTTGATTTCCTATGATGAATCTTTTATTTTTTGAAAATGAATTGACCAAAATACTTGTGACATATATATATATATATATATATATATATATATATATATATATATATATATGTATGTGCCACAAGTCATTTGCAATAACTTTTGAAGCATGAACCCAATTAACTTGGAATTTTTTTGGAAGATGGTTAACTTGATTGCAATCATTCCTCTTATTTTTTCAAAAAATTTAAAAACTCATTTTATATTTAAAAGTCAAATTTGCTAATTTGTCACACTTTGAAGTTGAGGATTTTTTAATATTGAGGAGTATTATTAATGATTTAAAGTTGATATTTTGTGGTTTATTTCTACAATAGGGAAGCATGTGTCTACTAAGGGGCATCTTAAAATACATTATTTTATATCCTCTATATTCATGCAAATAGGCTTCCTTGTGTGCACACTTTTTGACATTAAAGATGGTTTCAACTTTGTTTTTTGGGTGAAATTTGATCACCATCAAGCCCTCACAAATTTGTCAATTATTAGTTTTTTTGTTTTTGATTTTCTTTTCATTGTTAATTTATATGTCATTGTATCTTTTTTTCCTCTTACAATATATTTTTTTCTTTCACATAGCACTGTTTATGTATTTGTAAGTAATCCATAGTACTTGCAATAGTACTTTTAGCCATTGATTTTTTAGATCAGTGGTTGAAATTGTTCTACTGCAAGGTACTCCTAGTATTCCTAGTCTGAAATATAATTTTTGGCAAAACACTACAAAAAAATGGGTGGGCTTTCTTGCAAGCACCCAATAATATTGAAGCACCAAGTGACCACATTAGGAAAAAATTGAACCTACAAAGAGGTCTTGAATTTTTTTACTAATTTTTATACTAATTGAATGAATATGAAGGTGACCACATTCTCTTTAGAACCACTACTTGGCGTGTGCCCCATTCTTCATGATGAAATCATCATGAGATTTATAAGATCATGGAGATGAATTGGGTAATGATGATAAATTTTTGAATTCATTGTGCAATTTATAATCCAATTAGTGAGTTGAGAAGGCTCTTCCCACCAAAATTTATGAGATCGTGGAGATGCATTGGATAATGATAATGAATTTTTGAATTCATCATGCAATTCTTGGCTCAATTAGTGAGTTGAGAAGGCTTTTCTCACCAAAGCTTTTGCATTATGAAGCAATCTCTTTTAGGGTTCAATTTTTTGTTAATGCACACTACTAGAAAATGTATATTTTATAGCTATAAAATATGACTACAATGAGTTAAAAAATTTCAAAATATAACTCACGCCAAAATCATTATATATGATTCAGAACATGACTAGGTCTAATCATTACCAATAAGTCATATTGGACATCAGTCATATTAGCAGTTATACATTGGAGAACATAATTAACCATTTTTTTTGCCAATGTGGCGTATATGTTGACTATCCTTTGGGGCTTGATTTTTTCTTGAGCTACCTAGGAAAAAGGAAAAAATACTACATGACATATGATTCCATGTAGTCATATTTTTGGCTAACATGGAATATGATTGTAATGATCTATGTTTTTGATTGACTTGGAATATGACTGTGGTGAATCATATTTTAATCAACATGGAATATGACTACAATGAATCATATTTTTTACTGATATAAAATATGATTGTAGTGAATCATATTTTGGATAACATGGCATAAGACTTTGTACAATCATATTTTTTGTTGATGTAGAATATGACTCTTGTAAGTTATATTTTTTGCTAATGTGGAAAATAACTCTCTTGAGTCATATTTTTGAATGATGTAGAATATGACTCTTGTGAGTTATACTTTTTATTGATGTAAAATATGACTTTTGTGAGTCATATTTATGGCTGATGTAGTAATTCACATGGATGTAATTGGTTATTTATAATTGATTGCAATCATATTTTAAAAGTGCAAAATCACTTTTTGGCATGCATAACTATGAGCATTATATGACTAGTTAGTCATATTTTTGTCAATATATATTATAAATTATAACTTAAGCAAGTGATTCTCTCGATGATTGAAAGTCACATGTGTGCAGTTTGTGATTAAGGTAATTAAGGTCCAAAATAGCTTCAATTACAAACTACAATCATATTTTTCATGCATTTTAAGTGGGTATAATACATTGCAATCATACATTAAGATAATTGAATAGTTGAAAAAAACCCTTTATGTGGTTAAAAATGAATACATATGATTTGAGAAATATACAAGAGACAATCATGTAAAAAAATGTGACTTTCTTCAATGACACCAATATAAAACATATATATCACAATGAATCATTTAAACAAGCCAATAGGGTTTATTTTCCTTACAATAATGTGAAGATGGTTCTATTGGGTTGTAAATAGCCTTTAATGACTTTGTTTCAACTTTCCATATTTACATATACAATTAAAGAAATGGGAGGTTAATTTATAGTGAATGAACAACAAAGCTTAACTTTCAAAAACTTATAACAACACAAAATATGTAGTACAAGTTTAAAGTAAGAAGAATAACAATGATAATGGAGTAAAAAAAAAGGAAAATATGATAAGTGTTAAAAGATAACAACAAGCAAGAGTTAAGATGTAACAAGGAGGTATAGCTAAGAGACAACAAGAAATAACAAAAAATGAGAGTTAAAATGCAATAAAAAAACAAAAAGCAAGAACTAAAAGGCCAAAAGAAGAAAGAGTTAAAATACAAGAAAAAGAAAGAATTTTGATGCAACAAGAAAAAACAAGAAGCATGAACTAAAGAGCAAGAAGAAGCAAGAGTTAAACTATTAATTAAAGAGCAACAAAAGGCAAAAACTACGAAGCAAAATCAAGAAGCAATAAGAAGTAAAAAGTAAGAAATAACACAAGGCAAGAAAGAAGAGTCCAAAAAAGTGACGGTTAGGGTTTCAAAATCTTAAAGAAGTGGCGGCTAAGGTTTTCAAAATCCTAAAGAAGTGGTGGCTAGAGTTTCAAAATCCTAAAACAGTAACAACTAGGATTTCAACATCCTAAAAAAGTAGTGATTAGGTTTCAAAATTCAAAAAGTAGGTGTTTAGGATTTCAAAATCTTAAACAATGACTTTACTATATTTTTTATGGATTGAGGGTGCCACAAAAAATATGACTAGAAATATGACTAGGCATTTTTTCAACAATTTATTTGTCCAAATACACTTTGAGTTGCCCCAAACAAAAAATGTAATTGTTATGGAAATATGATTGCAAAATATGACTAAAAAAATATGACTGTGAAATATGACTCCATGTCCCCAATATGTTTCCTATGATTTCCTTTGAAGTATTTGGCATTTCCAATGGATGTATACTATACATCCATGAAGTATAAAGTCAAAATATGACTACAACTAGTCGTCAATCATCCTCAGTCATATTTTCATAGTCATAAAATACCCATTTTCTAATAGTGACACTAGTCACATTGTTGAAAAATAGACAAAAATTGCTTTTTCAACATACTTGGATGTACTTCATCTAGTTCCCATTGCTCTGGCAATAAGCTCTTGAAAACATTTATAATAGATAGTGAATGCCAACTCTCTTAAGGATTAAACTATCCAAATTCTTCTCAATTCACTAAGAAAAGTTTGTTTTCCATACCTAAGGGTGCTCTTAGAGATCTTGTGATTGCAGCTAAACAAATACTAGTTTTCCAACATCAAGGCTTCAATAGTCTTGGAGCCAATCTTATTACAAAATTGAACAAATTTTGATCCTTTCTAGATTCTCTCTAGTATCCCTTCATAACAAAGATTTTACTATCCAAATTTGACATTGGATCTCATTCAACATTTTATAGCTTTTGCATTAGAATGTTTTTGGGTGGTTGAATGTGAATTTTCTTTTGTTCAATTCTATTTGTTTATTAATTAACATGTGTTCTCTATAGATTCCAAATTTTGTCTTATTTGAATTACACTTTCACAACACAACCAATGAAATTGTTTGTTTTATAATGGTGAATCCAAGGTCTTTTAAGAATTAATGTCTCACCATCAAGGATGCAAGAATTCTTGACTAGAGGATTTAACATGTTCCTTGAGAGTCTCCAATTAAAGACACATTTTAGATGGTGTTGTAATTTTGTTGGTGTTGATAACATAAGGCTTGATACCACATATCAAGAATGCTATGTTTTTGAGCTTCTTGATCGTAGAAAATTAGCTTGATGAAACTTGTAGGATGGAATTGTTAAATATTATAAGTTGGAGGTGACAATGCTAAGTATCATAATGATTTTTGAGATTGCTATGGCATGTAATCATTAGTTGGAAAAAATGTTTAGTGCAAGGTTTTGCCTTAGGTGGAGGGCCTCACATAAAGTTAATGCTATGTCTAAAGCCAATAGAATTGTGCCCAATGACCCTCCATTTTGGCTTGGGCAAGCTTGTGACATCATTAAAAGCCCTTCACTACAAGTGTAATTTGTGAGGTATTGTGATGTAGGTTGTTCAAATAATAAAAAAGAAGGAAATTTATCTACATTTTAGCTAGTTTAAAACCTAGAAAGATGTAAGGCTTGAGATTTGTAGGTGTTGCTTGTTTTGAGTCAAGAGTTGCCTTATAATCATTGTGGTTTTAAGCCTTACTTGAGATGCTTATAAACTTGTAGATTACCTTTTGTAGAGTCCTTATAGCATTGTAAATTGTTTAGGGGGGGGGGGGGGACATTCATCTTTAGATTACTTGTTTTTGTTTTATATTAGTAGAATTTGAGAGGTTGTTTAGCATTTGAGAGGGTGTTGAATCCCGGGGAGATTACTATTGACTTGTTAGAAAACTACGTGAGTTAAAAGATAGGGTCCATTTAATTCAAAAGAGGAAAATTTTATATAATATTTAGGAATACTATAGGGTCCATGAAATGCAACATACTCTATTATATATAAATCAGCCTATGCTAAAACATCATATAGTAGGATTTTTTATTAGTAAGTTGTCTAGTTTGTCCAAACTAGTCTCTTCATAATTGTGCCAACTATGATTTGGGAAGAATCTACTCTTTCAAAAAAAAAACATTAAGCTATTAAGACTCTATGATGAGGGTTTTTGTTTACACGTTTATGACCCATTAAGAAATTGCTTCGGGTTTAGGGCCCGTTCACTTCTTGCTAGTGTTTTATAAACACTATTATATATTTTGATCTTCAATTCAAAACCATTGCAAATGCATTTGTTGAGATGAAATATATGGTCCTTGAGCTACAATAATGATCATATTTTTGTGTGAATTTGAAGTGTCTTTAAAATATCAATGTTGATGTTTTTCATGTTATATTGCTAGAATTGTTTGTTTCTCACTATGCTAGATTGTTTAGTATATATGACATAGAATTCTGAAATATTCAATATTAAAGTTGAATTGCACATTTTTATTTATCATCATCTCAAATTGTACTATAAAAGTAATAGAATATATATTAAAAAATTAAGTATAAATGTAAGAGATTGGTCTTCTAGTTTATATTGTGTGTATATATATATATAATTAAATTTATAAGTTTTATATGTAAAATAGATTAACTAAAATAATCATATAAATGAATTTATAAAAAAACATAGGGTAATTGAAATATACCCTCCGTAGCATTTTATGTAAAAATAGGGTCATTTTTAATAGAATAATTAAAGTAAATAGCTCCACATTAAATATCCTCTTAACTCAAGTGTATACCTAAAATTACAAGGAGTGATCTCCTCAAGTGTTGAATTTTAGTTACAAAAAGGATCCTTCAAAATTGATCAAAATGAACATGTCACTATTATTTGTTTGTGATTTTAATATTTTTATTGCAATTAGACAATTAGGTAAAAAAAGACATTATATGCAAAAGTCTTAAGGGGTCAAAGTTCACACTTTCCATTTGATACAATCAAGATTTACAAAGTTTGAATGTCTCTTCAAATAATAAAAAAGAGACCTTAAAGCACTGAGCTATAGATTTAAGAGTCGATGTTAACTTAGGCCCAAGTGGACACTTCTTTGGAACCTACATAGGCATTTGACACTAAGCCTTGCACCTTGAAACCTTCCAATTCAAATTTTTATGGGCTTGGTTTGAGAAATTAATCAAACCCCAAAGGTTTCCATTGTTTCCCCCAAAACCTTTTCAACTCTCTCAATCAAAAAAGAAACTAAATTTTGTATACATACGATCCAATGGTGGCATATTTGCAAAATAAACCATTTCAACTCTCATTTTAAATCCCAAATTAAAAAAAAAATTGTTTAGAAAATTAATTGGATTTGAAAGTATCCCATTGGTTCCTTCAAAAAAAATTTCAACTTCAATTGAAAAAACATTGCATTCTTTGTGGACTTCAATTGTATTTGTGTAACTTCAAAATTCCATTAATTTCATTGTAACTTCATTCCACCATTTTTGTCATTGTTTCATTCTACAATTTTCTTGGTTGTGACTTTAAACGGATTCCATGGTCACAAAATGAGCCTCATTTTTGTCAATATGGAATCTTTAAAGGAACTTTCATAAATTGGCTTAATTAGTCCTAATCTAAAGATTGTCATTGGAGTTTTATAGCAACTATAAATAGCAATTTGGATTTTCCAATTCTCAAGGTAAAAAAAATTTGCACCATTATGTTCTACACTACATTATAAACCCATAGAAAAAATTTAGATTTTTGGAGCCTCAATTGCATTTTATATGAGTTGTTTCACTTTTTATTCAAAAACTCACATTAATTTTAATTTTTTACAAAAAGATGCAAATTTTTTATGATTAATCGAAGACATGTAATAACATCTTTGAAAAGTAAATACAAAAATTATAGGTACTTGCACAAGTACTTGCAAATGAAGTTTGAAAAAGTGGTAATAGACTTGTCTTTTGAGGGTTATGAGTTTGTAGAATTTAGTTGATGTAGAAGTCTTAGTAGAGCAGATGACCCATTTCCAACCACCTCCCATTCCCAACTTATAGACTACCTTCTTTTTGTGAGTTGTGGCATAGTTCGAGGAATAGTTGTAGTGCATTATGATTGGCTACAAGGCTGTCAATATTGCAACCAGTCCTAGATCAATTCTACAATTAGCCTATGGTTAGAAATAGAAAGGTCTATATAATCATTATAGGTTTTATAGAATCTTCTATTAAAAAATTCATAATAAATACATTTTGTGTAATAAAATTTTGGAAAAATACGCAATCCTTCCAAACTCTATTTTTGTACATGGAAAAATTCTACACACAAAAATCTGTGCTTTAAATATGCATAATTGCTTAAGTGGTTGGAAATGGATCACCTACTCTAACTATGAATTATTCATGGTGAATTTAGAAGGCATATATTGATCAATATGGACTTCAATTTTAGTCTTGTAACTTCAAAATTATACTATTTTAGTCTTGGCTTCATTCCTCCATTTTTGGGTTTAAATTAGTCACAATGCTCATTGTGCTTAGTGCTCATTAGTGGGTTTAAATTAGTCACAATGCTCATTGTGCTTAGTGCTCATTAGTGCTCATTTTATGCTCATATGCTCATTGTGCATTAGTGCTCATAGTGCTCATTGTGCTTAGTGCTCATTAGTGCTCATTTTATGCTCATATACTCATTGTGCATTAGTGCTCATTAGTGCTCATTTTATGCTCATATGCTCATTGTGCATTAATGCTTATTAGTGCTCATTTTATGCTCATATGCTCATTGTGCATTAGTGCTCATTTTATGAGCATATGTGCTCATTTTATGAGCGCACATTAGTGCTCATTTTATGAGCGCACATTAGTGCTCATTTTATGCTCATATGCTCATTGTGCATTAGTGCTCATTTTATGCTCATTAGCTCATTGTGCTTAGTGCTCATTTTATGCTTATATGCTCATTGTGCATTAGTGCTCATTTTATGCTCATTAGCTCATTGTGCTTAGTGCTCATTTTATGCTTATATGCTCATTGTGCTTAGTGCTCATTTTATGCTTATATGCTCATTGTACATTAGTGCTCATTTTATGCTCATTAGCTCATTGTGCTTAGTGCTCATTTTATGCTTATATGCTCATTGTGCATTAGTGCTCATTTTATGCTCATTAGCTCATTGTGCTTAGTGCTCATTTTATGCTAATTAGTGCTCATTTCATGCTCATATGCTCATTGTGCATTAGTGCTCATTAGTGCTCATTTTATGAGCATATGCTCATTGTGCATTAATGCTTATTAGTGCTCATTTTATGCTCATATGCTCATTGTGCATTAGTGCTCATTTTATGAGCATATGTGCTCATTTTATGAGCGCACATTAGTGCTCATTTTATGAGCGCACATTAGTGCTCATTTTATGCTCATATGCTCATTGTGCATTAGTGCTCATTTTATGCTCATTAGCTCATTGTGCTTAGTGCTCATTTTATGCTTATATGCTCATTGTGCATTAGTGCTCATTTTATGCTCATTAGCTCATTGTGCTTAGTGCTCATTTTATGCTTATATGCTCATTGTGCTTAGTGCTCATTTTATGCTTATATGCTCATTGTACATTAGTGCTCATTTTATGCTCATTAGCTCATTGTGCTTAGTGCTCATTTTATGCTCATTAGCTCATTGTGCTTAGTGCTCATTTTATGCTTATATGCTCATTGTGCATTAGTGCTCATTTTATGCTCATTAGCTCATTGTGCTTAGTGCTCATTTTATGCTAATTAGTGCTCATTTCATGCTCATATGCTCATTGTGCATTAGTGCTCATTAGTGCTCATTTTATGAGCATATGCTCATTGTGCATTAATGCTTATTAGTGCTCATTTTATGCTCATATGCTCATTGTGCATTAGTGCTCATTTTATGAGCATATGCTCATTGTGCATTAATGCTTATTAGTGCTCATTTTATGCTCATATGCTCATTGTGCATTAGTGCTCATTTTATGAGCATATGCTCATTATGCTTAGTGCTCATTAGTGCTCATTGTGCTTAGTGCTCATTGTGCTTGAGAGGCACCCAATGGTTGTAAAGTGGACCCTATATATGTCAAAACAAATATCCCAAAGGTCACCCCCCAAATCAATTAAACCAAGTTATAGTCTAAATGTCATCACTAGTCTAAAGGTCATCATTAGAATTGATAAACTTGATTTTTTTAAAATGAATTTTACACATGTTAAGGTACAAATAATATATTTATATAAAAATAATTAAAAATAATAAAACTATTTAAATTTTACTTTATGCAAGCACTTTATTTGTACTACAAATTTCAATTAGCGATGGCAATTTTGGTAAGTGTAAGAAACATTTTGAGAGCCACTACATGTGATTTTGCTTTTACCCTATAATGTGATTTTATAATAATAATAATGAGTGTCCCAAAATTTGCTGTTCTTTCCTGTCATCCTCACAATGGCTTACGATGCCCAACCCGCAAGCAAACGCGTAACTGGCTCCTGGCCATTCCATTTGTGATTGCCACTTGGGAATTCTCTTAAAATTTACTCAACTGGCTTTCCTTTTGGAATCTTGAAGTTTACTCAACAGTCCCAAGATCACCAAAGGGACGTCGGAATGCATTTGAAGAATGTTATGCACGCCAATGAGTGAGCAAGCGTGTACAGAACGTCTCAGACTGATCCGCATAGATTTTCACTGCTGATTCAGTGCACCATTCGAAATCATCTCATTTCAAAAAGGATCGAATTTCTACAAAACCGAGTGTTCTTGACTTTGCCCCTCAAGAAGCTGATGGAGCTCATAAATCTGAACCTTTTGATTTTGAAGTTCGACAACTAGATCAGCACGACGGAGTTCTCTGATTTCGACGCTCTCCAAGGGCTGTAACTGGCAGGTCGTGACATTGGGTCTCGATGCAGCCCATCCTGAAGACAACTGAACCGAATTGAAGTCAAATTTCGGAGACAACAAGGAGCATTTATATGTGTAATACAACCATGATCTGAAGGGGAGAGGTAAAGTCAAATGTCATTTATTGTAGTTTACTTATGGTTTAACAATTATAATTCATTTCGGTTTATCCCGCAAGTGGTTCACTCGTGTATTTAATGTAGTGACTCAAACAAGATTTATCTAAAGTGGATCATTTCAGTGGTCGTCTACCTTATGCATTTTGACTTCCAAATGTTTATCTTTGGTTAAACTTAAGTTCAAAAATTGAAACTGGAAGTAATAAATAGTAAATAGTGGCTACTAAAAAAATAGGCAACCAATCTCCAAACCTTTCACAATTTGTGAAATCTATTTACACAATAGGCCAACAATCCAACTGATGACAATCATCGAATCTAATTGCTATATATAGCTTTACAGATTTACAAGACAGGGTCGACAAAATATGCACATGACGCAATAAGAATACACAAAAGTCAAATATTTCAATATAATTTCAAGGGTCTGAAAATATGTAGTTTTGACCCAAACTGTAAGTTAGGGAACTGTACATGCCAAAGGCTCTTCTCTTCAAGAGATTTCCATCACTAACTACACATGATCAATAGTCTGTCTTAATCCCATACATGTGGAACTCTCTCCTTCCCATCAACATACTACACAGATTATGCATGACCGTGTCAAACATAAAGCGTAAAGCTTACTTCGTACTAGCCAGTTCTGAAAAGTGTGCGGATGATCGCGTCAAACATGAAGCGTAAAGCTTACCAGCCATACCAGAAATGAGTATGCCTTGCACCCTCGATCGAGGAGTGGATGTTAGCAAAGATCACCTGTAGAAACAATCACATAGCTCTTGTTTAGCCACACAATCATCCCTACCAAAAAGGAGCAATATGCGACTTCTACTTTAACCATAAAAGACCTAAAACACCAAAACTCAAAGCTCAAACTTACATGGTGTTGGACACCAGGAAAAGTCAGACGTCCGCTCTGTACACACCACGAGCTCCTCCATACCGACCGCTTTCGGAAAACAGACAAGCACAGAGCAAGTGAACACAAGATTCAAAACATGCCATGCTTTCCTCAACTGCCAAGACAAGATTGCGAATCATCGCAGACACCGACGTTGCATGTTAATTGACCTCCTTGCACTCTTTGCCGAAGCTCGTTAAGCTCTTGCTGCATCAGGAAAAGTCGATCTTTCAAGACAAGGTTCTCATCTTCCAAGCACTTGATGAGACATTCTTGCCTTGCCGCCTGAAGCTCCGCCATCACGTCCGATTCCCGAGGACGCGTCATCTCGAACCGGTCGAGTCGCTGCTCCAGCTGTTGCATGGAATCTGCAGGAAGTTCTGAATGGAGCTCCTCATCTTCAACGGTGCTACCGCCATCGTCTTCGTTACTTCGGAGACGGATGAGGCCTGTCATGGAGCCATACCCGTAATCCTCCTCGTAAGTGTCCAACTTGTAACTCGAATCTTTAGGAGTGGACATAAAAGAAAAAGGCGTGAGGGCGACAATCTGAGACTCTAACCCCCCTGCCTTGCGCACGCGCATAAGGAAAGAGCTGTCGTTATAAGGCGCTCGAGGAACGGATCTCCTCGTGTACCGCCTCTTCTTTACGGATTTCATACCCTGGGGTTTCATTACCTTGTGCATGTTCTTATTCTTATACCTTTGTCCTGCAACGCAACCGTTGCGCGCACCCGGGGGTGTTTTAGGGAATCCGACATGATGCGGCCCTGAGACATCCATCGTCATAGCCAGAGCCGTAACGGCGGTGATTGCAATCGCAAACAAAGCTTACCGGAACACCAAGGTACACAAGTTGAATTATAAAGGTCGTTATGCTTGACAAACGAAGCTCCAAAAACACGAGAAAAAAATGAAAGCAAACCCTAATACACACACAAATGACTGTGGAAGGCAACAAGAAGCGTTCAATTGAATGGGGCTCTGTGGAGCAACAGGTAGACTTTATAATCACTCCGCTTGAGAGGCTGTGAAGCTTGACCGTCACTTCAGCAGAGTCTTGGTCTTCCAGAGTCTTCGGGCGCAAGAAACTCCGCCGGCAACTACAAAAAAAAATCCTATTTTGTATAAAGAAAAAAGAAGAAAGAAATTTAGGTCTATTTTGGGTCAAAAATCCTACACTAAACAAAGAGAAATAACTCCAACCATTCTAAGTAAAAGTAAGGTAAGTAGGAAAAGCACACAGGCTTTAAAACCATCCACCTCCTCAAATGAACACTACTTGTACATGTTGTTTTTGTTGTAGTGTTCAGCAATGTACAAACAATGTATGTTTTAGGGGTGGGGGATTAGAGGGTCCTATGCCATTTCAACTTCAAAATTTTATAATTAATTCCACAAAGCTCAAAAAAATATGAAACGACTTGGGTTAGATGCCAATTCTACTTGTCTTTCAAGGAAATTTTTCCTTGAAAAATGTTTCAAGAAGCTTCACCTGCTCACAATTCAGTTTCAACCTTTAGATGGACAATTTATGGACCTTCTACCCTTAGTTGGCAAATGTGAAGAGTCTGTTTATTGAGGATCCCATGTTGGACTTTGAAAAGCCGGTTTGCTTGACACCTAAACTATGGATCTTCATAAAAAAAGGTAACTTTATTATACTAATTGATTTTAATTTGAGAAAGAAGGGGGCAAAGGTGTGAGTTGGGTAACTTATTAGAGTAGATAAATTTGTAGGGTTTAGGTAGAAGCGGTGTTCAAGGGTAATTTGTGTATTTTGGAGAGTGTTTGATTGTTTTCTAACTTTCGTTTGTGTAGTAGTATGTAAGTGGCATAATTAATGACAATATTTTTGATGTTAAACAAATGTGGTTTTTATAACAAAAATGGGGATTTTGAAATATTGGTGAAGTGATTGTATGGATGGGGTATGAGTCCCACACTAAACATAGAGTAGATGATTCAAACAATGATCTTGTCTGGGAAGCATTCATATAAACATTTGAGCAAGGTTAAAATGCTTTAATTTTTGTTGGAACATGACATTTTTAACTAGGTGTATTATAACCTTCTATGGAAATTTAGGAAAAGAGGTATCTTTTTTAGGATATCTTAGTAGATTGTTCAAGTTTAATTGTGAAAAAATCACAACTTGTCATAATTACTTTTGTGAGCCCTTCTCTCATATCAAGGATTGCAAAAGGACCTTCCCATTGTAGGTGAAGAATTTTATTATTCTGTGAACAATCAAAAAAGATTTCTAATTCATTTTAGAATGAATTCTTGACACTACAACAAAAGCAGTGTTTTATGACTACAAAATATGACTGCAGTGAGTCGTAAAATAAAAAAATATGACTCACGCAGAAATCACTGTAGATGACTCGGAATATAATTGACTCCAGTATTTTAAAAGCAGTCGCTTCGAACATCAATCATATTGGTAGATATATGGGTTGAGGGGTATAAATACCTATATTTAATCATAGTATGCCAATGTGGCATATACGTTGACTATTCTTGGGGGCTTGATTTTTTCTTGAGCTACTCAGGAAAAAAAATCTTACATGGCATATGACTCCATTTAGTTATATTTTTGGCTGACGTGGAATATGACTATGGTGAATCTTGTTTTGGTTGATGTGGAATATGATTGTAATGAGTCATATTTTTTGTTGATGTGGAATATGACTGTGATGAGTCATTTATTTTGTTGATGTGAATTGTGGAATATCACTCTTGTGAGTCATATTTTTTATTATGTGGATAATAACTCTTATGAGTCATATTTTTGAATGTTGTGGAATATGGATATGATTCTTGTGAATCATATTCTTTGCTAATGTGAAATATGACTCTTGTGAGTCATATTTTTTATTGACATGGTAGTTAATGTGGATGCCATTAGTAATTTTATAATTGATTGTAGTTATATTTTGGGATGTGTAAGATTACACTTTGACACACATAAGTATGAGCATTATATGACTATAACTAATTATATTTTGGCCAATATATATTGTGAAATGTAACTCAAGCAAGTGATATTTTGGATAATTGAGAGTCATATTTTTAAAATTTGTATGTAGTTTGTAATTGGGGTGATTGAGATCCAAAATAGCTTTAATTACAAACTACAAGTATATTTTTCATGCATTTTAAATGAACATGATTCATTGCAATTATACATCAAGATGATTTAACAATTGAAAAAAATCCTTCATATAGTTAAAAACACATATACATGATTTTAGAGATATACATGAGATAATCATATTAGAGAGGGAGAATGCAAGAAGAAATGCAACTCTCTTCATTGACATTTATTAACCAACAATATAAAACATATATATCACAATAAATCATTCACAAAATTCAATAGGGCCTATATTCCTTACAATAATGTGAAGATGGCTCTATTGGGTTGCAAGTAGCTTTCAACAACTTTGCTTCAACTTTTGATTCTTGCATATACAATTAAAGAAATGAGAGGTCAATTTTAATGAATGAACAACAAAGCTCAACCTTCTAAGGTTTACAACAACATAAAATATGTAACACAAGTTTAGAATAGGAAGAATAAAAATGATGATGAAGGAAAGAAGAAAAAAAAAAGTAGCAAGTGTTAAAAGATAACAACAAGTAAGAGTTAAGATGCAACAAGAAATAACAACTAAGAGGCAATAAAAAAACAAGTGTTAAGAGGCAATAAAAAGAAACAAGAAGTAAGAACTAAAAACCAATAAAAGAAAACAAAAAGCAAGAACTAAGAAGGAGTTAAAATATAAGAAGAAGAAACAAGATTCATGACTTAAAAAGCAACAACTAAAAAGAAAAAAGAGTTAAAATGCAAAAATAAAAAACAAGATTCATAAACTAAAAAGCAACAAGAAGCAAGAGCTAAGATGCAACAAGAACTAAAATGCAACAAAAAACAACAACTAAGAAGCAAAAAATAACAAGTAACAACAACTAAGAAGCAACAACTAAGAAGCAACAACTAAGAAATAACAACAAGTAAGAGCTAAGAGACAACAAAGGCAAGGAAAAAGAGCCAAGAAAATTGGTGGCTAGGGTTTCAAAATCCTAAAGAAATGATGGCTAGGGTTTCAAAACTCTAAAAAAGTAGTGATTAGGTTTGAAAATCCAAAAAAAGAATTGCCTAGGTTTTCAAAACTTTAAACAATGACTTGTTCATATTTTTTTTGGATTGTCCATATTTTTCTTAGGCTACCCAAAAATTAAAAAATGTCACTTCCATGAAAATATGACTAGAAATATGAGTCAATATTTTTCAAACATGTTCCCTACGTTTTCTATGAAATACTTTGGTGTTTCCAATGGGCATATAGTATACACTTGTGAAGTATAAGGCCTAAAAATGACTAGTAGTTATATTTTGCAGTAATATTTCTCCCCAAAGTGTTGACATCCAATAATATGACTGTAAGCAGTCACTAGTCATCTCTAGTCATATTTTTGCAGTCATAAAACATTGCTTTTGTAGTAGTGTGGACACTTGAATTAGTTTTAAAAATTTGTACTTTTACTAATTTGAGAGCTAGATAGATTGACATTGTATAAAATTAACAAGGATAGCTACATTCATCTATATTATTAGTGCATTTGACTTTAATTTATCAAAGTTGAACTATCTTCAATCAATTTACCCCCTAAAAGATCCAAAGTTTGGAGAGCTACCTATGATTTTATTTTGTTATTGATTTTCTGAATTTTTTTCCTTAAATGTGTTTTTCTACTAGCTTTGTGCACATCTCATTTTTACAATGATTGGATACATAGTTTAAGAGTTATAGGATTTTTCTTGGATTGGAGGTCAAGGGTAGGATATACAAGCCAATTTCCATTGACTTCTGTTGTGGGCAATTATAAAGCAATAAATGGGATATTTGCCTAGGCAGTAGGTACACTATGACTTTTAATCAACCCATACATGTACCATCCATGCTAGATGAGAATGATTTTGAATTCAAATGTAATAAGTGGATGGTCATTATTAAAAATGGGACCACAACATGGTCACCAAATTTGAATTAGTAGTGAATAACATACTATTGGTCATAGTTTTTTAGAAGGAAGTGACCTTTTCTAAGCCCTATTCTTCCTATAATGTAGAACTTCTAGGAAAGAGGGATGCTTGGACTTTCTCAATACTAGGAACTCTATCCAAGAGTAAGTTAGATTTGAATGGGAATTTATTTTTTAGAGTTTCCCAATGTCCCTTTAACAATTTTATGATAGCATTGGCCTTCTCATTTGTGTAGAAATTATAGAATGTTTTTTCTAATTTATTTTTTGAATCTTGTGAAAAATAATTGAATCTTTCAATCTACCATTGGAATTTTGAGATTTGAAAAATTGTGGCAAAAGAATTGATTGCAAAAAGGTGTAGTGTATTATGACCATATTTGTTACATTGAGACTTTTTGTAGAATTTGAAATAGAATGCTATTTATTGTAAATTCATTTTAAAAAATAGTAATTGAAATCAAAAACAAATAATGCTCAAATAGTGATTCTAAAATGAAATTCTAAAAGTTGGTGTTGTTACCTATTTATAAAAAAAATATTAATAAAGAGATGAAGCAATTTATCTTCAAATCAAAGATAAAAATGAGATTGTGAAAAGTCTCAATATAACGAATATGGCTTTTATTGTCATTTTATCACAACAAATTTACATTGTAAGATTTTATTGGAAGTATTCTAAGTCTCCATACCTTTGAAAATTGGTGGGAGGTGTACTTAACCAATGATCTTGAATATGATAGATTTTGAAATTCAAAATCCTTAGTGCAAGAAGTTGTCACAAATGGTGGTCAAATTCACTTCATTTCAAATGCTAATTTCTTCTAATTTGCATGGTCAAATGTCACAAAATCTTACCACATGTTCACATATAAGAGAAAAATCTTATGGTTAGATTCTACAATAAATTATATTTTTGTTTTTATGGCTAAAGAGAGTAGAAATGGCAATTTTTGATGGTTTTCAACTTTTTGAGGAAAAAAAATTTATAGGTCCTTTCGGGATTAAATTGAAATAATAATGTATCAATTTATTGTACCAATTTTTCCATGAAAATAAGATTTTAAGGTGACACTAATCTATAGTTGATACAAATCTTGTATCCTTAGCAATAGAACAAATTAATGCACCTTTTATGATTGATACTTTCCTAATTCTTTTGTTTGTATTTTGTATTTAATATGGGTTTTTGAAATAGTCTTCTATCCTTTTTTCTTCAAAAAAATTATTTACCTTTGGTTGAAAAGTTGTATTTTAGATAAAAAAAAAGTTTGACTAGTTACTTCAATTTTTAATTTTCAAAAAGAGGGAATATATTATTGGTGTATTAATAGTATCTATTGTAGTATTTGATAGCTTCCATAGCTAAAAATGCAATGAACTATTTGTTCCATTTGATGTAGTGTTGAAGATCTTTATCATCTTGATCAATTTGTACAAAGTTTTAAATTTGGTATGATTAGATGTGATTTAAAACTACTTACTAGAAATGACCACATTTGGGTCCTATGGGATCTAAAAATTAAGGTACATATTTGTGATATCTCTCCCCTTATGGTGAAATCTTTTTGTATGGATTTTAGCTAGATGGCTACAAGATAATTCTTTGGGCTAATTTAATCAAAAGAGCATTTGGAACCAATTTCTACTATTCCTTCTGTTCCAAAATGATCTTTGAGTTTTGGAACCCTAGCCTTTTCAAAGGGTAGTTTAGAAGTATTCAAAAGAGAAATTTTTGGAGCGTTTTTAAGTAGCACTAATAGGCACTTTTGTTGAGTGTGAAGTATCATTTTGCGGGTAGTTAGTACAAGCTGAAGACTTATGTGAACTCATATACCACCTTCCAAAGCTTCAACTATGTCAATTGAGCAACATTGAAAGAGATGCAAAAAATAAGAATGAACAATGTTGATTGATTCCTTCAATCATTTCATTTGTCTTTTGATTCACGATTATATGGATGGGGGGAAACTATTGCTTGGAGTTGTTTTATTGGTCCTAGATAACAATCAAAAGTTGAATTTGACCAATTCTTAACAATACAAAGTGCAACATGACGATCACTTGGGAACAAAAAATTAGAGTTAATAGGAAGATCATTTTGGGATGAAGGGAGTATATTGCAACAAATTTATAAAAATTAGACAAAAATATATTGAATATAGCAAGTGGTTATAAAATTGTCAAAGTATCTAGAATATTCTTTCTAAAATGGCTATTGAAAATAAAAGGATGGATTATTTGCTAATTTGAAAAATATGAAAAGTTATTTTCACCATTGTGGTATCATCTCTATTGCACAAGGTAGCTTGTAAATCCCAAGTATAAATCCAACAATGCAAGATGCCACATTCTTACAAATCTTGAATCATACTACATCTAAAATCTTGTCCATGTTTAGAAAAAGAGAAAGAAAATCCAATAAGTAGGTTGGCATAAATGAAGTGTCCAAAGGTCCTACAATTGATTCTGAAGAGAAAGAACAAGTGACTCTTATACTACCAGTATATACTTTTGTGAAAAAGAGGACACTATCATAACTATGAAATGTAGATAATTGGTTCAAGAGAAAATAGAAGAAAAAGAGTTGAAGGAATGCAATAGAGGGATATTGGGGAATAGAATTTTGGATAATGTAGTGAATGTCAATGATTTTAGGAAGAAATAGATTGTCTTCTATTTGCATTTGCATAGAAACCTAATAGAACTCACACACAATAGGGGTTGTTACAACTTTTTTTTTTCATTCTCAATCTTTAGAGAATGGAAATGTGACACTCTCTTATTGAATTGCAAAAGGCCCATTCTCTGAAGATTGAGAAGTTTCATTAGGGGTAGTCACAATTTCTTCACTATATGTCCATTCTATGAAGAATGGAGATGTGGTGGCTCTTGTTTTAACTTCCCATTGATAAAATATATTTTTGTTGCAAAATCTTCTTGATGTTGATTATCCTCCTCTACAACCAAAAAATGGGCATGTAGATGACTTTGCGAACTAGGTATATTTTATTTTGTTACATTGATCACCTCTCTATTGCCGATTTCACTGTCACTACTATTGTTCCCCATTGTTGATACAAAAAACATGGATGTCACACCTTCTTCACCTAGAACTACTCCCTATTGGCTCTTTGTTTTGCTCACCAACTTCTTATTTTGTTGCAAAATTTGTTTGGTGAAGAAAGTGTGACTATCCCTTATAGACTCTACCTCCAAAAGGAGGCATCAAAGATAGCATTCACTACCTAAGCCTACATGACTTAGATAATAAAACTATCTAAACTCCTCATTCATGATGCTCATGTGATCAAGGTTACCCTTCTCCATTCTATGTGACTACCCCTATTCTTCTCCTTTGGAGGTGAAGAATGGGTGTGAAGAAATTTCTTCATTCTCCATTTTCTCCATTCTCCAAAGAGTGTCACACCTTCTTCATACTTCATGGAGAACAGCTCCTATTGGCTCCACTTTCCACCCCATAAGCTTACATGCAATCCACTTGCAAGTTGTATGCCATCCACTTAGGGTTCGCCTTTCAGACCCCAAGCGCCATTGGTCATACATTTTTCTTTTATCAATATTAGACATGGATAGGTTTTTAGTGCGGGAGTTGCATTTGCAACCACCGGTTTCATGCCAGAATTGTTTTCATATTCCCGAGTAGAGTGGAGACACAGCAATTGTTGCGAAGAAGGTTTGTTTGAATTTGGACGGGGATTAAGGTTGTGGGCGATTGTCGTTCGTGAGGGTTGTTCAGGTTGTGCGAGAGGTTGGAACCATGGAGGGCATGAATGAAGCTGGCATGAGTAATGCAATTCCGATTCCGGGGACGGAGACGACGGAGATTGTAAAAAACGATGGCAGCTGCATTCCGCTCCGGAAGCTTGGCAGCTTCGAAATTCCGGCCATCATCACTGGTAGCCTTCGTTTTAAATGCTTTTGAGATTTGCGACCTGATTCGATTTCATTTCGCATATTTTGTTTTGTAACCAATTGATGTCTTCTCCATGGATTGTGGTAATGGATCCCGCGGTGTGTTGTCGCTCATTAGGTCGTGAGTTGAGCAATGAATGTCGTCCTATTCTTGCTTCTTGTGATCACCGAGAAAGGATACGAAGAATATGCAACTTAGATATCTTACTGCATGTTTCCTTGAGATCACGAAAGCTATACTCCTCACCTAACCCTAATTCCGGGATTCATGTTACGAGGCCCAAATTGGACCTCGTGTTTAGGTCTTTTTACGTGTTTGGTGCGGAGTAGGTCATGTGCGAATTTGCTTATGTTTAATCTTATTTATTTTTTGACGGAAGCTTTGTTCGTCACTGATTTAGGTCATACAAGATTGCTACTATTTCAATCATATTTTTCACAATTTGATCGACTGAATTGTCATTTTAAAACCATGAATCCTTGGCTCTTCAGCGGTTATGCTTCAGTTCTTTGAAATTCGGAGGATTTTGTTCCACTCTTTGAGCAAGCACGATTATCAACGTGTCGGACACAATTTTGTGCATAGATGGTGGTGCCCATGAGGGTATTGGGGTTTATGAGGTCGCAAAATGAGCATGGAGTGTGCCATCTGTGTGAGCTTTGAGAGATGTTCATCTTCTAACAGGTTTTCTGATTCTTTTCACTCATGTTATTCCTTGAATCGTATTTTCTCTGAATCTTTATTTAATTTTGGTCTTCTGAACAGGAATGTGGCAGGTGGCTGGAGGACATGGAACCATTGATGTCAAGAAAGCGGTGAACGAGATGAAGCTCTATGCTTTTGCTGGACTCGGAGTTTTTGACATGGCTGACATTTGTAAGAAAACCCTTCAATCGAGCAATTCTACAACTGACTGGTGGAAATCCAAACCAATCAAGTAACCTAACCCTGAATGTATTGAGATCTCATGGTTTTATAATGATTGATCATGTCGAGAAAAGTATACTTCCGAAGGGGCCAAATTTTACATTGCCTGAATCAATGAAGAACATTGCACGTGTTGGTCAAAGATTTAAATGAAATTGAACAAAAGAATATTCCCACAAGGTCCACTCAATAGTGCTAAGAAAATAGTAGGTCTAATTTGGGCATCTTGATCTCTGTGGGGTTAATCCATTACACCCAAATGGCGCTTGCAAATTAGCGAGTAGTCTTCTTGAGTGCTCTATCCTAAATGCTGTTTGCGTATTGCAGATGGACCTGCGGAAGAGATATACGGCATGTTTTGCCGGGAATATTTGGGCTCCAAGCCAGTCCGTGGCTTTACAAAATTTGTTCCTCGCTATGGTATGACTTTTTCGACGGAATGTATCTCCTATTGTTTCTATCACCTATTGGCGCTTTAAATTGTACCGGTTGAAGCAATAAGAATTTCTACACCTTGATTGCTTCCAAAGTCATTTTACATTCGGTTTACCTCATTTGTTCAATGTCAAATTTTCACTGGTTCTATAAGAAAGAGCATGAAGTTGTGGTGCTTACATGGCTTCTATTTGGCATGCTAAAAGTACTTGAGATAACAAAATTTCAAACTACCTCTCGGAGGTGAATCAGACACTTGTTACCTCAACTACAATGGATTATTTTCAGCGTGTTTTCTCACCTCTAGTTGCTCATGATGTTGGTCCAACTTAAAAGCTTGTTATCTCAAGCTTTTTTGATTTGACTTGTTCAATCAAAATTGACCCTTGTGTTAACCCTTCAAACATGTCCTCACTTCAAGACTTGTCTGAGTTTTGTTAGTGCAGGCAATAGTGGCGCCGACACACGATCAGTGGTGGAGGCCAGTATAGATCGATCTCGAAAGCGAATGGGAGCGGCCACTCTGGACATGGTTCAGTTCCATTGGTATGTTCCGAATGGTGTGTTAAGTGCAACACACACAATACACACATTTGGGAATTGGTTTGCATATTTCCGAACTTTGACTTTGATTTCCCTCTTATTTGGACAAGAGTTAATTGCAAGTGTCTACCTCAATAGAATGTATTGTTTTCATATGTCTCTTTTCATATAATCCTCATTACAATCCTCAATATAACTCTCATTGAGTGTATAAACTCTATTTAACAATCTAAAAATGCCCGTGTTCTTCTAACGAAATGACAAAATTCTAATCTATATAGAATGATGGGCCCGGGCCCCAACATTCTTCAACATGTACCTTACTTTCATCAAACGCTTGCACTTTCTTAGTCTCTCCCCTGGGAGAATTGACAATGTGCAAGGCCATCAGGAGGTTTGAGGTCAGCAGAGGAAGTCTGGCTTAATAGATTTGTCTGTTCAATTATCTCAGAACTGACACCAAATCTGTTGGGATATCTCAACCCTTGCTTGCCTGATGCTCTATGACAAACCTGCAATAATTTTCGTAAATTGAACAGGTGGGATTACAGCGATGGTCGTTATTGTGATGCCATGAAGTGGCTGTATACTCTTCATCAAGAGGGGAAAATCAAGGAGCTGGGACTAACAAATTTCGACACTGAACACATGGCCAAGATAGTTGAGGATTGTGGGATTCCAATAGTTTCTAATCAGGTTAGCGATTTGATATCATCTGTAGGGGTGGTACTGTGCTTCTTAGAAAGAAAAAGGCAGTCCCTGATCTTGGTTAATTTTATTTCTTTCACCATTGCGAGGCTTTTGGACCAGCGATAAGTCTTTTCAGATGCAGTTAATGACCGTGGTGGTCCTTGGATAAATTTTAGTTACATAAATTTGGATCAAGAAGTTCGAGTCTTTGCTGGACTCTATCAGTAACCAATCTCTTTATGATGACTGTCGCAGGTAGCTTATTCCATAATTGATACACGACCGGAGAAGAAAATGGTTGCATGGTGCTTGCAACATCACGTGCAGCTACTTGCTTATGGGTATGTCGGCTTCTGTGTTATTTTTCATTTGCATATTCATGGCACTTGCGCATTCCTCTAAATACCCCCTAGCTGTCTCACTCTTGCAACAAATGAATAGTATGTACTTTATCTCTACCATAAGCCAGATTTGCTATGATATTGAATAACATGTGCAGGACTGTGTTGGGAGGATTTTTGTCTGAAAAGTATTTGGGACGACCTGAGCCCAAAAGGCCAGACCTTACCACATCGTCGCTCTCCAAGTACAAATATGTTATAGATCAGTGGGGAGGTTGGACTTTGTTCCAGGTGTGTCCTAGTTGAAACGACTTGAAGTGTGAATCCTCGTTTGATTTTCCTATTTTCACTTCCTTTAAATGGATTAATTTTATTCTTTGTTTGAAACAAATGGACGGATTCTACCATTATGAGCATCTCAATATCGATGGTGTTGAAACTTTGGTACTTATTTCAGTACAATTCACTTCTTTCTACAGGAGCTCCTTCTTGCTTTGAGTCAAATTGCAAGCAAGTATAAGGTTAGCATCAGCAACGTTGCAGTACGATACATTGCAGACAAGCCTGCAGTTGCTGCAGTGATTGTTGGTGCCCGGCTTGGCATATCCGAGCATATTGCTAGCAATCAGGCTGCATACTCTTTCCCAGGTGCGTTGAAGCTTTCATATATGTCCTAACCAGGGTGGTGTAGTGTGTTCTGATTTCTCTCAGCTCACGTTTTTTTTCTAAAATTTGAAAAGAAAGAAAGAAACATCCTGTTACTTCAAATCGTCATCTTGTGCACGAGGTGCTTGGTTAAGTCTATGGTTTTCTCGTTTTGCCTTCTTCGATGACTCTTGGGATGCTACTTGGAAATGAAAAAACGATGGGCATTCACATATACCAAGCTCGCTCTCTGAGTCACCTCTTGTCTGAGCCAGTACCATAAACCTATTTTTTGTAACATTAGGCCATGTGGAAGATTCTCTTTTTGATGTTGTCTAAAGTTCATAGAACATCCTAATGTACTAAAAACTCTATTCATTGCAAAACTTACACCGACTTCAGATATGATTGATTATTCACCTTGAATTTGGCTCCTAAATCAATCTGCATGTTGTCTGCAGGTTTGGATGAAGGAGACATTGCTCTCATTCATTCTATTGTGAAGAAAGGAAGCGAACTTCCTGGAGACTGCGGTGATGAGTACAGATAATTTGTAGATGTCTAGTTTAGTCCTAGGCTCGATCCTTTCGGGACTGTCTGGATGGTCATGCACTGAAGGTTCTCAATTCGAAAGCTGTATTGCTGTCGGCCCACTTGCTTTGCAGACTTTTCATATCCACTGCTGATACAGGAGACCCGACTCCACTTTCACTGTAAATTCCGTCCTCAGTAACTGCACAAAAGCAAAAGTAAAATATTTCCATTTTATTCTGTACAGTGTTGGGAAGCTTGAAAACAGTCGAAGTATCAATAATGAAATTCCCACATTCAGGATTTGGTTACAATTTCTGAAGAACTCTGTCGCAAGTCCTAGTCAATGAGAAGTGGACTGTACTAACGTCCTGCCCCAGCACAGAAACTTCGAGCGCGGGTATAATTCCACGGCGTCTCTAATGGCAGTCATGTGGCGATCCATATGAAAATGAGGTGAAGGATCTATGGAGTGACCTCTTCTCTCTCAGGGATTCCAACAAGTATTTCCACTGCACTGATTTGTCCTAATAGTACAATTCCAAAATAGTTTGACTTTGGGACTTTATGATTTGTCCTAATTTAGTGCGTGACACTAATTTACCAAAGTCAAACTATTTTGAATTTGTGCAGGTTGCAATATTATTCTATAGAGCCAATATCTCAAAAAACTAAATTTTGTGGTGACACTAATTTTCAAGGTGGACGCTAATTTCCCCGCACTGTCAGTTTAACTTTCGGGTAGACAACTCCGGACCTCTAAGTTCACGACGTCGTACTTGTACCACTGGTGAAGCTTATGGGATTCACGAAAGCCCTCTCCCCAGTTATTGATATACAAAATCGCCGCAGGAATCAAGTGATTCGATCGAGAGTCCTGCCTTGCAATCCCTTGCGCTAATGCTGATGGCAAGGTGCTGCTGGAGGGACTTGAGCTCGTTGTGCCGTCGTGATATTTTGACTTAAAGTGTGTTATGAACTCATTGCAAATGGGATCCTTCGGGTTCACATACAGATGAGGAGCCCATTTCGCCCTTAGTAGCTTGTCGCACTCCTCAGCCATATCCTTCGAATATGTCGGAGCCACACAGATTGCAGTTTCTTTGGCAATGATTTTCACCCCCCTTCCGATTTTTCCTGCAACTGGACTCGCAGTCTTTCGAATCCATTTGGGATCAGTACGAGTCGCCCAAGCAAACGAGTCGCCCACGCCTTTCGCTAAGCTCTTTAACATTTTCTTAGCGAACACACCCGCGGTGATGTTGGGCGCGTGGAAGAGATGAGTCTTCAGAAACTTGCCTTCCTGCGCAAGCTGTCGAGTGGCACTGAGGGCGATGGCGGCCCCCAGGGAGTGACCAGCTACCCAAACATCCTCGACAGAGAACTCCACAACCATCTGACGAATCGCCCTTATCACAGGTTCGATAGAATGCTTGTGTCTATGCAACATCTCACCGACAATGAGAAGGTTGGCGTGGTGGTCATCGGGGGACTTCGTAATGGTGCCGCGAATAGCTACCACGTACTTCGGCATTGGCGTCTGTGATTTACCGTCATTAGCTAATGGCTGGGAGAGCTCCTTGCAATTGGCACCGTCTCCACAGTGGCGACGGAAGAGCATCAACCGGACTCGGCTACTTGGTTTGTCGACATCTGCGAGCTCCGCCGTGGGATTGTGCTGCACCTCCAAATTGAACTTTTCATATCCCAATTTCGTCCAGTGATCAGAAGCGTGCTCTTTGCCTTTGTCAGCTGCGTACACACCTGCGACCAGACACGACAAAATTTGGTAGACCTGATCCTGCTGGCCTAGTTCTATTTCGGGCACGCTGGACCGCATCTTTCGATCTTTGCGACTTCTATTGACGTGTTCGAAAACCTGAGCTGTAAACCCAGCCCCTACTACTGCAGCCCCTGCAAATGCCATGATGACGATCCCCAGATCGATCAAGTCTTAATCTTGTCTGAATTAGTAGCTGGCGACCAACCAGTCGACTAAACCTCCTTCACCAGATCGAACGAACTCGACCGATCCCTCAGGAGCCAGATCTATCTGCAAGCAAAATTGCAACTAATCAGGATTGAGCAACTTGGAACGCCGCACATGCTTTCACACGTATATATGCTACTAATCATATATTTTAGCGAACTCTAGAATGTATGCAACTCACTCAACTCGAGCTAGCGACGGAGCGACTTCCAACGCATGCAAATTAAAGGTGTTTGAAGTGTATGCAAGTTTGTTCGAAAATTGAATGGTTATAACGGGACAGTCGGTATGTCGCATGCTTTCACAGTTACAATTTTCAAGTTTAGGGGGGCACAACGGGATGGGAGATTCGATTGCCAACACAGCATGATCAGAAAAATGGTACTCCGTACACGTTAAGGTCGCGCGTACGTCCACAAGGTCCACGCGCGTACGTATTCCAGATGTCAATAATTGTTTTTTTTTTTTCTTTTTTGGCACAAGCTAGTTGACGTTTATTTTTCAACTGCGAGAGATCGAACCAAGCATTGTCAGTTGGCATAATCGGTTGCGTGTACGTAATGTCCCCTCTTATGCATGGCTCCTTGAATTCCAAATGGGTCGGTGAGAGGATTGTATATATATGTGTGAAGGAAAATAATTAAATGGAATATTGAGTTTTCTGACTAGCTCTTCGTCTAGCTGACACCTATCCAGGTTGGAAAATAATAGACAGACAGACAACAACGCGCTGTGTGCGCGACTTTCAAGTGAGAGCATCGAGTTTCGTATCATTTGACTTAAATATATATACATGCGTATCTAGCTATCAGCACAGGAAAGCTAGCTAAAGCAAATGTGAAATTCAAATGGAATATTAACCACCAACTTAAGGGAATCGATTGACGTTATATATATCGCCGCAATCACTATCTAGAAGTTGAACTCAAGAATTACAACTTGAACCAACGTTTCTGAAATCACTTGTGTTACGCAAAATTACTTCCAATCTCAACGTCTCCAGATCCAGGTTCCGCACGCGCTCCACCCGCATTACGACGGAGAGGATCCTCCCACACCACACGCACTCCAGATATTATATAATCCCCTCTCCACCAATTACCTCAGAGTCTGATCGACGGCGCGCTTCCGACTCGAATCGACCTGGCAAGAGAATCTCTGGTGAAGTCAAATATATGGTAGAATTCTATTATATATATTTTCAAGTGCACGGTAGACTATATGGTACTAGAATAGAATCATTCTTGGTTACGTACAGTACTTTGCAGACTCGACTACATTCGATTGATACGATGCAAGCGAATCCAGCAAACGTACAGAGCGGCTCCCAATTCAACGTATGCGCTATACAGTGTATACACTGACGGTGTCTGACATAATGAACCCTAATCATCCCTATGGGCATTGTGGAAATAGTTGATTTAAGAAAATCCTAAAGAACTCATTGGAAGTCAAACTACTCTACGAGACCCCCCTTTTCATGCAAATTTCAAGGATAAATAGTTTCACTTTTGTCTTACATACAAAGATTTTTTTGTCATTCATTGACTAAAAAATGGTAGTAGCATCGTTTATGGGTCAATGATCTATGATCGACTGAATGTTTGTTGCTTTATAATATCAAGGTATCATGAACTGCCATTTATGCAATATGAAGTGTTATTGTATTATTTCAACAAACTCTAATAGCCCTTAAATAGGGAATCCATGAATATGCGGGAGAATTTTGTTGAAATGGCACCATTCCTGGCAATTTTGGTACATTTATGATTTAGATCATCTAGTCTGAATTCTATACTTGTCCTAAATGGCACTAGATTGTATAGTCTGAAATGTATATTTGTCCTACATGGCACTTTTATGGTTTAGATTGTGCACTCTAAAATGTATACTTGTCCTAAATGTCACTTTTGTAGTTCACATTGTGTGGTCTGAAAATGGCATATAGAATATTCTATTTTAATGAAATTCTTTGTAAATGCATTTTTTAAAAATAGAATTAAAATAGATGGTAAAAATTGATTTTTAAATAGAAATATAAGGTTTTTAAAATATAGATATGATAGGATAAACATCAAACTACTTGGATTTGGGAGATTTTATTAAGTTTATAAAATATTTTTTTATAAATATATAATGTTTTTTTTGTTTTTTGTTTAATAATGATGACCACTTGGGATTGAAGGGTGATTACAAATAAGATAAGTGTCCAAATTGTGAATTCTTCCAATTCTACATCTTTACTATATATTGCCTCTCTCAAGCTCATCTCTTGTATGGCTTTGTTTGATACTTTGATTAGGTTTGTATTGTTTAATGTGATCAAGAAGGTGTGATCCCTCATGTGATCCAAATAGAATGTGGCAAGTTGAAGTCTTTATTAGTCAACCTTGCAATAAAAAATTTGAAGTATGCGTTAGCTTTCAAGTTGAGTTGACAATTTTCTTCTTAGTTTGCTAACCTAAAATGAAATGAGCTTTGTTTTAGAATATGGAGAGTATAATTAGTGAAAGTGATTAGTCCCATGCACACAACATGTCTAGTGCATGAATGTACAAAAGATGATCGATTTTATGTTTCAATTTCAATTTTTTGGGCAATCTGTAGCCAATGTGTGAGTTGCTAACCCTAAGACCTTAAGTTGTCTATCACCTATTTTGGTAGGGACACCCAAAATTGACAATCTAATTTTTCAATGAATATAGTTTAGACTTACTAAACTTATCACATTTTTTTATGTTATTGCTTGAGTGAAAGAGGATTAGAATGCACCAAAGAATACATTCTTTGGATATTGAATGCACTATTATTTCAATTCATGTTCTAAAATCACTTCTTCCAAAACAAGGACATTATAGGAATCTCGACATTTACAAAAATTGATCACACCCAAATGACCTCTTAGGATTCTTGTGATCATAAAATATTGAAGAGTTCATATTTTTGTGATTGATGACAAGAATGTCTCTAAATGATTAGGGTTTAAACATTTGAAGCGGAGTGATGTGATCCAGGGCAAAGACATTTGCTTCATTCAACGATTATTGCAAGCGAAGGAAAACAGTCTGAAGATTGGGAGGTAAAAGACTACAGACCAGACGGTGAATGTGCAGAGAGGCGATTGGAGATGCTGATTTCATCTGAAGCTTGCAAATGGGTTTGAGCACTAGAAGCTTTATGATCTTGCAATCTTTGGCTTTGTAGGTTGCGTGTGACGTGTAATTTTTCTTATAGGACGGAGGGTGTCAAATTTGGAGTGTGCAAGTACATTGTCCAACTGAAGGTTCAGTTGATGGATTCTTATTATTGTTCGATCCTTTAATGATGATCTCCTCACTTGCGATTGCTGCAATTGCTACAATTGAAGCTTTCACTTTGCATTCTGTGATGTCCGTGCCACCTGAAGCGCTGGGGAGTGCGCAAAATTAAGTGTGCGCAAACTAGATGGTTGTCAACTCTTAGATTTCAATGCCAAGCTTGTGGTTGTCGTAGGAGCTTTCATAAACAGAAGGTGAAGGTGCTATCACAGTATTGAAATTTGGGTAAAATTTTGTAGAAAATATGGCCTCATCTTCTAGAGAAGTAATGTTGATATTGGACGCACGATTTCGAACCGGCTTTTAAGAGGTTGAAAGCAGAATCTGTCGATTGTTCAAATGAGGCCATAATTATGTCCAACGTCCCTAACTTGCTGAAGTGAAGTTAGAGTTCCTTCAATCTACAACAGAGGACATCATAAATGTAGATTTTTCTTACAGCTGAGCCTAACTTTGTGGCAGCGGGTATCAGCTTGGCATCCCCAGAAAATTGAGGAAGAACTGGGAGGCGGTAGTGACGAAGTATCGGCTGAGAAGACATTTGGTTCATTTTTTCCACGTTGCAGTACAAAAGTGTTCAAGAAGTGTGTTAATTCATGGATCATTTGGTGCAAACCTTGTCAAAAAAGAAATGTGTATAAACCGGCTGGTGTTTCATATAAACTCTCCAACTAAAAGATCCATTTGCAACCAAGGAAAATTGTGAAGGTGCAAAGGAAACTAAACATGAATATTGGCCTTGTTGGAGGCAAGGAAAAGGATTGAGGTGAAGAAAGATGGTAAGAAACTGCTACTATTTGGGGTGGCATATGAAGGTTAGTAGCCACATCATGGCAAAAAAAAAAGTTTTTTCTTTCAACTACAAAATCAACAAGACTACAACACTACAATTCAATAATAGGAACCATTCTCTAAACCTTATTCAAACACATTTAGGGGTTATTAACCTACAAGTAGAGCTATACATGTCATTGATTTCTTCTAAAAGGATGAAACAAAGTACCATCTTCCACCTAAGGAATGAACAAGGAAGTTTATAAGGTGACTCAGTTTTTTGCCTTTCTTTTCACATGTCATTTGGTGGTTGCCTAAACTTAGTCATTTAATTCAATAAAAAATTTAATTGGAGGGGGGGCATTCTAGTGGTTTTCTTTTTGTTTGCAAAAGTCATTGGTTAAAAAACCAACAAATAAAATTACAACTCAATTCAAATGCTAAGTTGAACGCAATTCATTAATTCAAGGCAATTTACTCACTAACATACTCAAATAGAGGTTCAAATGGCTTTATTTTTTTTAAAGTGCCAAATTTATCTACCAATTATAGCACCAAATAGTGAAATCTACAAATAAGTGTGAAAATGGTCTTTTGAAACTCCAAAGAATTTAATAACAATCCATTGAGTCAAATACCAATCTATCATTTGACTGTCTATAGTCAAGATTTTTATTGATGGCAATATGAAGGAATTACTTTATTGACATTTAGTGAGAAAGTAAGGTGGAGAGTTTGTTTTTATGATGAAATTCATTGTCCATCATGAATCTTCAAAGGATATGGGACAATTTGAAGATGAAAGTTTGATGACTCATTGTCAAAAACAAAGAAATTGTGTTCAAAGCAAAATTTAAACCTTATTGATTATAGTAGAATAATTTTTTTTCAAAAACCTTTGAACTATGAAAAGTTTAAAAATCAAGTTAACTTCCAAAAATCCACTTGTGATTTGAGACTACACAACAAAATTAAAAAAGGATGTTTGAAAATATCAAAGAAAAAGTCCCTTCCAACCCTTGGCTATGAACTTTGTCCATCGACCTACAAATGCTTTCTTCTAAAACGATTTATGGTCCTCCAACTGGACCAGGAATTGTTATGGTTTCTCGCAATGGTTTGCTCGTCAGGGGAGATGTCAACAGGGCTTGCAAGATGACCAAACGAGGCCACCAGTAGAATTCAGTTGGGAAGAAGAATTCAGCGGCGTTTTGGCAGCCAAGTCGCAGCACAAGCCAATCCAGCCGGCCATGTGATCATTCCTTAAGAACCGAGTATCAAAGGTAAGATTCAACTCCACAGCGCTGGCGTTTCGAAGCTCCACTTGCAACAGCGACCCCAGGTTTTGCTCCACCGTGTAGCCATCCCACTGCAAGTCCAAAGCCACAGGGCGCTTCCCTTGAGGCTTCAGCTTAAACTCCAGCGGCACTTCCTGCTGCAGAAGGAGCTGCTCCTTGAAAAACACGTGCACCACCGTGCGGCGGTACGTGGTGAAGCACCCGGCCAGCGTGTTCGGGTTCCACGTTGTTAGGTTGACGTTGATGCCGCTCCTCACTTGCCATGCCGTGCCGGCGGTGGAATTTTGGTATAAGACCATGTCGCGGATGCTCACATCTTCCAGGCCGAGACCCGGAGGCTTTTGACAGTACCCAACCAGGATAGGGATCCACCAGAAGGAGCAGAAAATGGATAACGCAAAGAGGGCGAGAAAGATGTAGCAGAGGAACTTCCAGATGGGTGGGCAGGGTGAGCAGGCTCGTCCGACAGCATTCTCACGTCGCTCTGAGAAAGTCTTTGGGAGTTGTACCACTACCCGGTATTGGTCATTTGCAGTGGCCCTCTCGCACGACATTATTGGAGCTCGAGTACGGCACAAGTATGCTTCAAATCAAACTAGCGTCAAGTTCGTCCCTGGCCCCTAACAACTGATCGATTTACTACCTGCACAAGTTCAGAAATGAACGGCTTACTTACAAGGAGTTGACGTAAGCTTGCGCGAGAAAATCGATTTTGTATAAAAGTCGGGTAGTATAATTTCAGAAACCTGAAGTACAATGAGAGCACTCCTTTTTCGTAACCTTTTGATAGAGTAGGCTCTAACCGCGATTGCTTGCACGGCTTCTCACAAGTCTACCTCCTGCCTAGTTCGTTTCTCTCTGCAAGAGTTAATTTGTGATTCATATATGAGGATCCTCAAAGTACAAACTAGCCCAAGTTTTCAATCTACCTAACTAGCGAGGTCATTGATGTTTATATTACTCCAGATGCTAGCTAGATTTCAACAGAATTCGATCTGATCTAAGCCGTCAGGCCCAGAAGAGTTTTATCAAAGGACACGCAGGTCTGACAGTGATCGAGCATAGACTAGCTACCCATAGAAATTCATGTGCGAGCTACTGAACTTACTTGTACAAAGCCGCCTGACAATGGTGCGTGCCTCACAGGGTCCTGACACCAGCCCCAATTTAAAGATTCCACAAACAGACGGCACGGAAGAACCTCAGATGCTCGCAAATCTGTTTAGCTCTGATAGGTCCCCGACCATCCGAAGTGATGAAGCCGGGAAGAAATCCCTGTACTAGCTCAATTATCTGCTCTAGCTCCATGAAACTGGAATTCACCGACGCGCGCATGCATTTCTCGGTAGCAATGCTTGTCTGTCTAGGAAATCGCTCCAGCAAGTGTTTGTATCTAAGTTTGAGATGCCTGGAATTGGAAGCAAGGAAGCGAAAGGAAAGCCAGTCTGGACATGCATTCGAGATTTCGAGGTGCCTCGATTGTCTGCTGGAAGAAGGTCTGCACTGCTTGTCGGCAGGAAAGGACGGCGTGGGAACGTGCCGACTATCCAACTACCGTAGGATTAGTACGAGCTGAACCACTCATAGAAGAAAAGGGATATTAAGCTCGGGCCCCCAAATGGTGAGCATTGGAAAGGCAATACTAATGTGGAGTTAGGGCCCCTTTTTATTCACAATTGGATTGGATTCATTAAGGATAATGCATAGGTAGTGGGTTCTTTGAAGGGAGTAACTTATTTTCACTTATGGGGAATTTTATTAAAATGGCAATTATTCTGTGAAAATGGCACAAAGGGGACTGCAAAATGGAAGAAATTTATAGAAAGATGGTACGAGAGTAAAGAAACATGGAAGTTGCGTTGCAATTTGGACTTGTTGGGGACAGAATTGGCACATCTATGAGGTTGACATGTCAAGAAGCGTTGTTGTATGTGCTCTTGACATGGCGTAAATGGCATGCGAAATATATCACCATTTTAATGAAATTCCATACTTTAACTTCTTGCTTGAAGAATGTTTTGATACAATGAATATCATTTCTAAGTTTATATCATTGGGATTTTGAATTCATCTAGGTTGCACTTATAGTGTTCTACAACCTTCATCTTCAAAAAATTTATTACTAATTCATTGTGCCTCCTAAAATTATCTACCCACTTGCATCTTACTTTACTTTGATGTGCCAATGCAAAAAAAATCATGATTTCCTATTGCATGTTAACTGTACCACAAAGCTTATTTGGATGATTTTAGATGTAATTACCTTATTCAGGGAGGGTTTATGGTAGGTGGATATTTGATTTTGCCCTACATGTTCTACCCTTGGGGAGGGAGGTGAGTTGTGTTTTGTTCTTTGTCCTTTAATCCCTCAAGGCTGCTGCAAACATTTTTTTATCCTTTGGATGACTTCAGGTGGAATTATAGGATGGAAAAAAAATTTATCTAATTTTTTTGGAGAGTTGTTTTTATGCATTTAAGTGAATAATATTGCATATTCCTTCATTATGTTATTGTTGATTTTCTTAATAAGAAGATGGTTAATTCACAATCACCCTTGTAGTGTATTTTGGCCAAATCTTATTTTTACTTTTAATGTAAATTTTAGCCATAAAAATGATATTTTTTGAATTGGAGTCCAACTAATGAAATGAAGCATATCAAGTTCAATTCCTACTCTGATTGGAAAATTATGATTTAAAGAAAAATTCAATGTTTAATTGCAATTTGAACTTTGAGCCTATAACCATGGATTGTCAATTTTCTAATTTTAGAATGACATGGTAACTTTGTTTATACAATGATGTTCTACACTACAAAATACACCTATATTGAAAATTTTAAATTCTTTTAGTATATTTTGTATTTGATATCAATTTTCATCACTTTTTCCTTAAAAACGTCATGGTAATTTCAAATTTTCAAAAGACAATCTGAAAATTTTAACACTTATAGAAGACATGGGATTTTCTCTCTAGAACATAAATGTAAAAAAAGTTCATTCACATTTAGTTGCAAAATGGCATCAAACAAAGAGTTAAATTGTGAAGTTTATTTTTTAAACAAGGATATTCAAGAAACACTGCAAGGTTTTTCCGTCATAAAGAGAGGTTGATTTCACACAAGGTAAAGAACCTATCACCATTAGATATCAAACCCGCAAACATGCCATTTAGATTGGATACCTCTCTGCGATCACCTAGTAGTTTAGGACCATCTCAGATTAAGGATTGTAAAGCTTGAGGATTGTGGGCATAGGTTTGTCTTTTAGAGGTTAATGCAATGGAATCCCTTTGTTTGTGACACATATACATATATAATTTTTTTTAAATTTCCCCTATGTTAAAAGGTTTTTGAAATCAAGGGAATGTTGATCACTAATTTAGTCTCAAAATCAGAACTTGTGGAAGAGAAGTTTGAAACTTATTGCATTAGGGATACATGGAACCTAAGAATGAAATTAGTGTACAAAAAATCAAATTAAGAGCCATGATTGTCACCAGTTGCACTTGTCGGCCCTCGGCAACACCTCTTTTTGCTTGCTGCACTCAGTTTGAAGAAAACAAGTTTGCACCAATACCATGTCATGCAAAAAGTTGTGTTGGTCTTCCCATCACTTCTACATTTGTTCGACAAGTGAGGGTCTTTGTAGCAGGTAGTATTACACCCATGTCAACTTGGTCAACTTTGACTATGGTTTTTATGGAAGACGTGGAGGTTGGCTTTAGTAAGAACTTTAAGGAGTTGTTGCCTTATTGGTGTAGAGTATTGGATTTTGAGTGCACTGCCAACTTTAAGGGTTTGCTAGTGTAGAACATTGGGTCTTGAATGCACTACCACATTTCATGAGGCAGCAAGTACCTCACTACTCCAGGACGTGGTTCAATTTTGCAAAATTGGTGGGCAATGCTCTAACATATGTGAAGGTTTGATTTGGTACTCAAGTACCAAAATTGAATTTTCTTGTCAAATTCTTATGGATTCATGTCACCTCACACCATTCACACCATTCATAAGACAAAGTGTGATACTTTTTTTTTTAGAAAAAATGACTTAATTTATTATGAATTTGACTTTGATGTAGAGTATCATGTCTTTCCTTGAACTAGTTAGTAAAGGACTTTTGATTGTTATGATGAATTCCTCATCCTACCTTGAATGGTCAGTCATCGAACTGGGCTTTTTGTTGGTTCCTATTATGCAATGAATATCATCATCATCGATGGATTTTTTTCTTAACATTTTGGAAACATAGGCAATTGTTTCTTCAATATTGATGTGATATTTGGGTGATACTTGGTGATATGTATATCAAAACTAGGTGAAACTTAGACAAATTTGGCTATTAGTCTTCATATACAATAATAATTTGGCTATTCTAATCAAAAAATAGAAACTTCCTTTACAAAATAGCCAATATCTTTCGATTGTAACCAATTGGCAAAAAATCAAACATAAAAAAAACATTGTGCATCATTTGTGTAAATATTTTTTTCTTTAAACTCATTGAAGGACATTGATACTTGATTTGAAAGTATAGATACTACAAATGATAAAGGTGACTACACCTAAAATCGCACAAAATAAGTAATTTAATAAGGTTGCTATTATTATATTGGAAAACTTTTGGTGGGATCTTGTTGGAAACCAAAGGGGAATATTAGATTCTCTAAGAATGCATTTTTTGGACACCATATGAATAAACTACAAATTTTCAAAGTGCTAAAAATAGGATTTATGATAACCAACAAACTCTTATGAATAATGGAAGAACATTTTAGGCAAGAATCTAGCTTGTATGGTTTTAGAAACTTGCAATTTAAGGTATAGTCACCTTAAGTGCAACGTCCCTAGAGGATATTATGTAAGTTAGCGTATGGGGATTTTATTTTCAGTTTCCCTAGGAAGTTTATATTGTGACCTTCACTAGAGTAATGAAGGAATTTATATCCAGAAATGATTAGCACAGTTGTCATATCAGACGGAATCTCATTGTTCACGGACAAAATCGGACCGATTAGGGTTGACCGGCTACGAACTTCAGAGGCTTATAACTTTTGCAAAAATACTTCAAATTGGGCAAATGAGATGTGTTTCTTGGCAATTTCATCCTATTAAACTTAGAAAGCATTGTACAAAATAATTTAAATTCTTTCTTCTCAAAATAATATTGTGTGAAAAAAATACCAAATAAAATCCTTGTACTAATGTTGCATGTTTTTTTTTTTGTCTTCCTTGACAAGCTAGACGCACCAACATCTTACTAGAAGTTCATTTAATTGACGTAAGCTAAACTTAAAAACACCAAAAGTATGGCTTGGAAAGGAATTTTTTCAACTTCTAAGGTTCTTGGGGTACAAAGATATGAATTAAACCCTTTTTACAATCTCTCAAGATCCTATAACAATCCTATAGCTTGTCCTTATAAGCTAGACATTGGAGATAGTGTAAAGTGAAACAACAACACAAATGAAAAAAAAATTATAATAATAGGAAATTTCATAACAATAGTGATATTCTATATGCCATTTTCAAACTACATGGTCTCAACTACAAAAGTGTCATGTCGAATTGGTATAGATTTTAGACTAAATGGTTTGAACCGTAAAAGTGCCATTTAGGATTGGTGTAGATTACAAACTGCTCAATCTAAACCATAAAAGTGTCAAAGTTTGCGACGTGGCATCATCTTAACAAAATTCTCCATAGTAGGATTAACTGATTGTGAGCATTTGACGCAAGGGTCCTCACAATTTCCCATCAAGCGCACCCTTTTGAACTGACGGGCTTCACACCGAAGAAATTGGTGCACTTTTGTTGCCCCAGGACAAATTAAAGTGAAATTTGCAAATGTCAATGGAGTCCTTCGGATTGAAAATTTGAAGTGAAAAGTGAACTTCTTTGGTCTGTTAATTTTGCTGTAGCTTTGCTGGTCCGTGGCCTGGATGCAAGAAGGCCCTGCAAGAGTGACAAGACTCCATAATTTAGTAACATATAAGTTATATACTGTTCGGCTGTGGCCCCATTTCAGAAAAAGTATTACCTTAGTCGGCACGTCGGTTCGATCCCAGAATCCACTCTCTTGCCGACAATCAATGCTGGCCGACTGACTTCAACAGAATACTGTACATCAATGTGCTTTGCCAACAATAGGATACTTGCGGCTGAGCTACTTCCTTTCATGCACTCGGTAAATCGTTCAAGCACCCGATTCTCAAGTTAACGGTCGGTAGATCATACATGGCCGATTCAACTAGCAATGTGCTCTACAATGTTGGCATATATGGGATTCAGATTTTGCATGCACAGAGTCTTCCTGGTCTGGAAAAACTCGCATCCCGAGGATACAGATCTGATTGCCGTTGATCCATCAGTGACTTGGTGTGCCTTCAAGAGTTTTGTCGGCACTGTAGAAGTGGTTCGATCATACAGTGATCCAATTTCTATAGTCGGCTAGTCTATGACTCATCATTGCACCAGTTACTTGAAACCTCGGTCTACTCTGTGACGGAACCCTCTTCTTAATTCAATTTGGACGCACCTTCAGTTTCAACATCATTTTGTGCATGATACGCCTGTGCAGATACTGTATAGTTCGTCAGCACTTCAAATCAGGCCAGGGACGCATTGAAGTGAATTGCGAATAATCTCGTGCGCAACCTGCAACGATGTCTTGCGAGAGGGTTACCGAGGAATTCCGCGTAGAGGTGCAGCATCCGAAATCGATCGCAACCCAATGTCGAGAGTGCGCCCGACAAACAGTACTCCACCCCTGTTTCGGAACTTGCGTAACGTATTGTTGTTGTCCATTCTGCACCTTGTTCGTCGTTGCCCTCTTTCTCTCCGTATGGTGGATAGGAATGATCGTTGAGAACTGTCACATTACGCCAAGTCTAGGCTTAGAGGATTTGCGCATCCGCGACATGACCGTGAACCAAAACACCACCACGGGGATCTGGCAGGTGAAGAGCGACATCAACGTGAATCTGTCGGCGTGGAACACCAACACGGTGTCTGGGTGCTTCACCACGTACCGCCGAATGCTTGTGCGTGTGGAGTTCAAGGGGCAGGTCATTCTGCTACAAGAAGTGCCGCTGGGGTTTGGACTGAAGCCGCGCCGGAGTCGCCCCGTGGTGGTGAACTTGCAGGGGGATGGCTTCCCATTGAAGACCGAGTTGGGGTGGCTGTTGGAGGGGGATCTGCGAAACGGGAGCACTGTGGGGTTGCAGATTTTCTTTGACACACGATACTTGCGAAATGACCGCAAAGCAGGGTGGATGCGCATGGGATGCGACGTGATGGTCAAAACGCCGGCGCGGGATACTTCAGACGGGAGTGCTGCTGGGGGTGTGGTTCGATCATCGTGCATCCCCACCGGTTGACTGCTGCGCCAGGAGTACTGATGATACAGGCCTGCATGAAAAAAAACTTAACTTAGGCTAAGTATTTCTGTTTTATTATCGAATTGAACTCCATAAGGTAACAGCAGCAGATGTCATCCAAATGCAGGTTTGAGCATCATATGGTTTCAAGTTTTTGATGGGTTCTGTTGTCGGTAGTCCAAAGGTGAGATTGATTTCTGTACATATGTAGTTTTTGGACACCATGTGAATGTATAATGAACTTTCAACGTATTGAAAGCAGGTGTGCCCAGAATCGATTCCTAGCTTTCACTAATAGAGGTTGTATGTTTTAGGCAAGAATTTGTAGGTGTTGTTTCAGAAACAACTCACAGTTAGATGTAGTTACCTTGGTTTGGTTTGTAGTTGCTATGTGAAAATAAAGAGATCAATTGTGTTGAAATGTGTTACTAAGAAGATTGGAAAATTGATACATCATATCATTGTCTTTCCTATTTTGTGCATGATTTTGTAAAAAAGTAGGGGAGTCCTGGTTGAGCACTCCTCCATTTCCAATTACAATTAGCGGAATTCGATGGAGGCTCCTATTTCAATCGTCCCTGGGTTAGAGCTTCTGATAAAGGGGCTGAAACTTAGTCAATTTGTTAGGATGGTTCATTGTTGTGTGGTTGATCTCCCTGCCTTTTCTTCATATTTCCATCTTCATCTCAACGAATGGATGGGGTTGGAGGACGTGGCATATGTAGCGAGGCTTGTTTTTGGACCAATGTCCCCCTTGTTGTCTTCACTACAGAGGCCAATTTTGGGAGGGACAAAGCCAGAGAGGTCAGATTTTCTGGCGAAATTTTGCTAGAAAAAAAGCCCTACTGTAAAGTTTTCTTGTTTGTATTTCCAACAAACTAAATAATAACTCAATCCATCAAGTGTTACACTCAAATTGGTAAATAGTGTTGGGTGATAATTAATGTTGTTCCCTGTTTTTTATCCCAACACTATTTTTCAACTTATGTGTAAATAGTGTTGGAGTACTTAACTCCCGCCATCAAATTCTGACCCTTCCTTGGGAAACTCTAATTTTTGCCTTCCACTTCCTTCACCGCTCTTTCCTTGTCCGGTGACCACCTTGGAGAGATTGTAAGGAACGGTGGAGAGCTCTCCGGTGGCCACCTTGAAGAGATTGTGAAGAGAAGTAGAGAGCTATCTATGGGGGATATACTCCGTAGTAGTTTTCCACTACTTGATTTCAAACTTCCGACATTTATATCTTTTTATTGAGGTATGTGGATGACTGTGAATCACCATATTGGTTCACATTTATGATAATTGAAAATATAAAAATTAGGTGTTAGTTTTTAAATTTAAAAATGTTAATATCTTAAAGTAAGCTACAACCATTAGGTTGAACACTTTTTAGTTCATAGAAAATGAACCTAGATTAAATTATTAACTAAAAAACATAAAAAGTAAAAATACAAAACATCAAGTGGAAACCAAGCATAGAATTAGAAAATGAATCTAATGTGAATGGGAAACTATGAGTAAAGAAGAAACATAAAAATACCAAAAAAGTTATTGAATTGAAAACTATTAGGAAAATACTTACATAGTCATAGGAGCACTAAATTAGACAAAATAATAATTTAAAGGCATTTTTCGGTAAATGAAAGATGGATGAAGGTAAGTAGGAGTTAGTAACTTCAAAAAATAGGGAAAAAGTCGAATTAGGGTTTAGAGCTCTCTTCTTCTCTTACTCTTTGTTCTCTTGTTTTTTTTTGTGTGGGTATGTGGGTGTTTTTTGGGGGGGAAACAATGAGTGCAAAGAGTTGAATTAGGATCATAGGCAATTAGTCGATTAGTTTTTCACTAAATTGAAGTGACAATTGGGTGAAAAATGGAGGTGGTTGAGGTCAGATAGAAGGTTGAATGAGAAAACATGAAGAGAGGTTAGGTTTTGAAAATTGCCATTAGAACTTCCAACTTGAGGAGAGATTACGGGCGGACAGTAAAAATGATGGAGCTGAAATTTGAAGGATGAGTGTGCCTTGAAGTTACCTTTCCAAAAAGGTATGGCTCAGCTCATTTAGAGCTAAAATGAAGAATTGGCAGCCGTTTTTGTGCAAGGTGGTATGCTGCCGCGGCAAATCAAGGTTACCAACTTTGACAAGTCATCGCGGAGGGATGGAAGGTTGATTGAGGCTGAATTTTGGAGAGAAGCTGCATCATCAAGTGGGATTTCTATAAAGACCAAGATCGCCCTATTTGGAGTAACAATGAAGAAATGGTGGCTATTTTTGTGGAGGAAGGTCAGCTGCCGACTTCAAATGGAGCTACAACTTTGAAGAGCAATTGCGGAAGATTGGCAAGGTTTGTTGAAGTGAAATTTGGAGGGAGAATGGATCGTGAAGTTAGCTTTCCAAAGTGCTAAATCTTGCTGGATTTGAAGCAAGGAAAGATAAATGACAGCCATTTTGGTGGAGAGTGTCCAGTTGTCTCATGGGTGGCAATTCGGGGTGTGCTCCTCCTTGTTTTGTAACTTCAACCAAGTTTAAATGTAATTTTGATTACAATCTATGTTGAGTGTTGCATTTTTGAGTACATATCTATGGTCTTCCACAATTTGGATGCTTAAAACTCTTGCATGATTGGTGAAAGGTCCATAGGTGAGTCCATGGTTGAATTTAGGGATTTGGCTTGAGGGAAGCGTGCTGTCATGGTTTTTTAGAGTCCCATTTAGCTCATTTAGGGACCAAATTGGGCATTTCTAGTGAGATTTGGGTACAATAAAAGACCCTAACTTCCCTAAGCTTGAATTAGGATGGTGTAGGGATTTTGAGACACGTATGAAGATCATTTAGAAGGGCTGTCTCTCTTTCACTAAAAGTCAGTTGAATCACTACTAGAAAATTTCATTTTTCTGTTGTTTTGGTCGCGTTGATCCGGTTAAAATCTGACAGAAATATGTTGGTTTCAACAGATTTCTGTCAGATTTTGATCAGATCAACGCGACTAAAACAACAGAAATACGAAATTTTCTAGTAGTGAATGCAATTTACTAAAAAGAAAACAACCATTGTAGAATCCATTGCTTGGAGGCATATAGGTTAAAGAGTCCCATACACTCTTCTTCCGGCCCAATTTTGTGAATGAGTTTTACCTTAAGGTGAAATTCACTCACAATGACACCATTGAATTTGTCTTTCCTTCTTCTATTTCCTCTAAAAAAATAGTTTTTTTTTGTCATCATTTTTTTTTAAAGTCACATCTTTACTTTTTTTGTACCCGACCATAGACTGCCTTCCGCTTACTGTGATTCCTCCCAATGTCCCTCCCCATCATCTTCAACAAGTTTTCAACCTTACCACTCGCCAATTCGTCACTTCTTGGATGATCAAAGAAATCACCATTCACGACTTGGCTAACCTCAATGCTCGGGTCATTTAAGCATTTCCAAAACACTTCTGTAGCCAACGCCTTGTTAATCTCATAAAAGCAAGCCGATGGTAGCAGCAACGCCACCAATTTCATGAAAATATTGTAAGCCCTATCACTCTATTCTCTTGTAGTTGAAGTTGTTTGGACAAAAGGAAACGCCATTCTCTAAAGGCTAGACCAGATCAAGGTAAAAAGAAGAGTGAATGAGTGCAATATTTGTACCTTATATTACTTGAAAAATTCAACTGCCTTTACAAAGCATGTGACAAATTTTTCTCTCACCTACTTCATGAATTGACCTTTTATATTTTTATAACTCTTGAGTCCATTTTCACAACCCATTCTGTTGATTCCAAAGACGATGTTTTATTGATCAACAAAATTACAACAAATTGGGTCAATTAGTTCATGGATAATCACAATATAATTTTTTATCCCAATGTAGGCATTTGACTTATAGTTCTAAAAAGGAACTTCAAATCGAAATACAGACCACCTACCATTCGGGGGCTTGCAAAGGAGATTTTCATTCAGAGAATTTGAAAAAAATCTCATGAAAAACTTAGATGAAATGCATTTCATTGTCAATCTTGATAATGGCCGAACTTTAGGGTTTCAAGGAGATACATCTATCAAATATATTGAAGTTATCTCAGGTGGGAAGTCCATAATCATGGTGGTTCACATTTCAGGAGGTCATCATGCTATAATAGATGCTTCTATGTTCATTTTCTCAAATGAAAATAGGAGCTATTCTATACAGGGTTTGATTGTTAATATTCATGGGGTTTCTTATAGAACAAACCTTAAAAGTTGGATAGACCAAACCATCTTCCTCGAATACTTTTTGGAACCTTGTGCATATCAAGCCGATCTTCATCAACGCATGAAGATTATATGGCTTGATAATTATAGCGGCCATACTATAACCCCTAGATTGGTTGTTGTTCTAGCTACCAAAAATATAGTTTTCAAATTTTTGCCTCCATGTTTTACTCACCTTTTGCCAACCAGGAGATACATTCTTCATTTCAAAAATCAAAGATGCATGGACAAGACGGTGGGAAACCAAAAAAATTGAGTTGATACAACAAAATGCTTAGCAAAATGTACCCTGGGCAAATAGACAATGGTCAAGAAAGTTGACAAATCTTAAAAAACGTTTTTTTCTACAATTGGCTGCTGATAATATAGAAGATGTTAATCGAGAGGTAGATGGTGACAACATGTCCTATGCTAGAAAAACAATGATTTGTTGTAGCTTGGCATTAGGACTTGATAGATCTTGGAGTGTAGGACAATTGTTTCCACATCTCCAAATGATAATTGCAAAAAATTTATAATACTTCCAAGGGCAAGAATTGTCCAATTTCAATAGGGTAGTTTAAATTATTTTTTTGATATTTTACTATATTTTTCCTTTAATTTTTGGCCTACAGCTAGGATTATTATATTGTGTTTTTAGTTGTTGCTATATTTAAAAACTTATATATACACTATGAAAGATTTCAGCATTTCAACATTTCATTGTCCATTTCAGCAATTCAAAATTTCATTATTTATTTTAGCATTTTAGCATCTCATTGTCTATTTCAGCATTTCATTGCTTATTTCAACATTTTATACACGGCTTTTCCCCCACCATTCCAACTTCTATATTTTATTCCCATCTAACATTAAATGCAATCTTGTAAAAATGTTGAAATGACCAAATTTTACTATAGAGCTAAAAATAGTATTAGAATGGATAAATAATGTTCTAACACTAACCTTGCAAATCATAATTAGTGTTATTGTTGACAATTAGTGTAACCAACACTATTTACCAATTTTAGTGTACTGGAAATGGAAATGAGCTTCTCAAAATTTCCACATTCAAGCTCATTGCATCATATTGCCAACAGTTCAATTGATGTCAACACGTCAACAAGGTAATGCGGTAGCCTACAACCGACATGGCCATAATCCCGCTAAATTTGTGATGTGGTAAGATACACTGAATGTGACAATGCTATCAAAATAACACACATGGAACACATTGAATCACTCACTTCTAGAGGCAAAAATTTGTTGCAGAAATCAATCATACCAAAGCATTGTAGTTGTAGTGATCAAGACAACACGAAACATAAGCTAGGTGAGCCAACCCAATTTCAAGCACTTAACCCTTGAAGGATCAAACCCTAAAGGACCAAACAACGTTTTTTGGCAACATGGCAATTTTGGGCAGCTCACTACAAATGGAATTTTTATTTTTTTGAATTGAAATTTTCACACAACATGTGCCCAAGGAGTAGCTTTAAGGCCCAACAATTTTCATAACTTTTTACTACATGGTTAAAAAGTTATTGTATGATATGTAATTTTTAACATTTGGCAGGTAGTCCAAGCAACTCATGGTCACTTAGAGTGTTCATTAAAAACCACATGCGAACAAAATTATATACTTTTTGAATTTTAAATTAAATTAAATTAAAATATATATAAATAAATTTTTCTACTTTGAAAGTTTATGTTTTGAATTATTGATATTTTTATTTCTTAATATTAATTAGTTATAAATTTTTGAAGTAAAAAGATACACTATAGAACTAAAAAATAACTTTCACACCCCTATATTATATAAGAAAAAATTGTCTAAAAAATGAACAAAAAATTCCTAAAAATCAATCTCTATTGAAAGCTCATTTTGAGTTGAATATTGAATGCAATGGTTATCTAAATGTGTTCTCTGAAAATATTTGTGTTAAAAAAACATGCCATTTTAGTGCATTTTTATCCTCTTCTAGAAATCATTTCATATTTTATTTGAGTTTGAAATTTTGGGAGTACAATCCTGTAGTTATTAGTAAACAGTGTTCAAAATTTGAAGCTAAAATTATATTTTATTAGAAACCACTTGTTCGCATGTGGTTTGTTGTAGTAGAACTAAGTGCACCCCCCAAGCCAAGCAACAAAAAAAACTTCTTTAAAAATTGCTTTTAAAAAAATAAAAATTTGAAATTGGTTCTCTAGATTTATTTATACATGGAAAGCTTTGAATCATTCCATTTTGATTAATGAAGTGAAAGTTATGAGGAATTTTAGTTGTAGGTAGTTTGTAGGTAGTTATGGAATCTATACTCTAAAATAAATTTTAAAATCCTCTATTTAACTCAATTTTCAATATTTTTGGAAAAGAATAAAAAAATTAGGCATAAATGATATATTACAACATTAAAATCATTGAAATTGACATTTTTCAATTCCATAAATAAATTAGTAACAATTTAGTATTTTGAATCATTCTCTATTTCTTTCTACTTTCTATTTTTTTCCTATATGTTGTACAATTTCAAATGATTTGAAATTTTTAAGCATGTAGACAACTTGCCTTGAAGAATGAATCCAAAGAGTAACCACCATTTTGGAATTTTTTTCATAATGATCTAATCTTGTGAAGTGCAACTACCTGATTTTTCGTAGGGACAAAAAAATGATTTTTGTTACTTCAAATGCTAATATCTTACAATCTACATGGTGAAAATTTCTGAAATTTTTTCCACATCTTTTCAAACTAAATTAATATAAAATCCTATGTTTAGATGTGTCAAAAAAATTCAAAAATTTGGTACTTATACTAGAGATGGCAATTTTAGAGCATTTTTGGTAAAAAGTTTAAAACACAATCAAAGTCCTTTAGGGGTTAAGCAATTACACATATCTAAAGCACAAGTTTTTTGAGTGGAGAAATTCTCCCAATATACAAAAATAGAATTTGGAAGGATTCTATGATTTTTTTTCAAAAGATAATTACCATGAATTTTTTAGTTGAAGATTTTGTTTGACCAATATTGGTCATACAAGTCTTTCAATTTTCAACCAAAGGTTGGTTGAAAAATCAACCGGGAAATCAACCAAGGGTTGATTGCAATATCAAGAGACTTCTAGCCAATCACAATGCGTCATAATTGCACTAGGAATTGTGCCATAACTAATCATTATTCATCTCTACCTGTATGGAATGAGAGTATCTTACATTGCCAAAATGGAGGGGGCGATCAAGAATGGATTGGCTCCCATATGTACCATTGAAAAAAATTAAATAGTGTCCTTTTAAGATCCTTGGTATCTTTGGTATCATTAGTATCCTATAGACCTATATGTTTCCAAAATTAAAAACATAGTTTCTATATATTCCCATCATTGAGAACCTTATTCCCATCACTATGAACTTTGGTCTCATGTTCACTATCCTAGTTGTTGCCCTTCCCAAAGTCAAATGAAATTGTCATAAATTCCTATATCCAACCTATCCCTTTTTGTAAAATTTGAACTAAAATGCTTATAATTTTTAAACCATAAGTTTGATTTTAGTGAAAATCATATCTCTCCGAGATATTAGAAATATCCACTAATATATCTTAACAAAAAAATTGAAAAAGTCAAGTCAAAAATTGAGCACATGATTGGGACTTTCTCCAAATTCAATTCATTAGATGAGATTGAAGCCTTCAACAAAGTTGCAAGTTCTCCCAAGTTTCCAAAATTTGAGAACTCAGCCACATCAATAGTCAAACTTTGGCCACATCAAATAATAATATTTAATTAATTTTGAAAAGAAAAAATTGAATAATTAAAAATTATTGTTATGGCCAACAATGGATTGCTCATAGTATAGGGTACAAGCCTAAAATTGTCCTCCAATGCCCCCAAAAACATCTAATGTAACCCCGAGGATATATTTGAGCATGTAAAGGATGGTGCAAATTAAAATATTCTTGTATTGTATGAATTCAATTTTATAAATCAATTTTTATTTATTTTGGTGACACTAACATCAAGCCAAAGATTGAGTAGATGATTGGGGCTTTTTCCAAACCAATGTATCCCTCAAGGGGAGACACTTGAGTATATAAAAGATAGTGCAAGTTGAAATATTCTTGTATTGTACCAATTTTGTTTTACAAATTAGTTTTTTAATTTTTGGTGATTCTAAATTCCGAGGTGGTTCTAATTTTTACTCCTTCACTATTAGAACAAAAACGATATGATTGTGAAGCTTTGGCTTTTAAGAAGCATCCAATAAGCTTATCGCTTAAGCCAACCAATTAGAAACCACATCCCCACTTCAACCAAATCCTAACTAGATTGTGCAGTGTGAATGGGGTTGTAGATAACATTTGGAAACATTCTAAGCGACAATCAATGCCAACAAATCAATTTAGTGGATGGTCAAATTTGGAAATTTGAAAATTTGAAAATCGCACCTAGAGTATCAAACTCTAAACTTCTCAGTTCAAAATTTACCCAATTACCAAATAAAACGCAAATTTGCTATGTTTATTTAAACAAGGTGATAAAATTGGAAATCTTGCATCTCAACTCTTTTTTTCTTTTTTTCAATTTGACCAGTTCATTGAAGTGTCAGAAATGCAAGATATTGAATCCTCCTCATGAAATAGACCCAACAAGGTAATTTAGGATTCTCCAAGGGGATAAAAGTATAAACATGCCCCCCTATTTTGAGCCGTATCTAAGGTATGTTTTAGACCTCTCCTAGCTAACTCGGGGTCTCTCATTGCACATATTCGAAATTTGAGAATTTGAAATTTGAAAAAATTAAAAAAAAATTATGTGAAATTTAAAATTAAAAAAATTCCTGCATTTTCTCGGAAATGAACCTTGGTTGGGACTTCCTGACGCCACTTTCCAAGTCAGAAGCTGAGAGCTTATTATTAGTCATCGCATTTTCATGTTAATATTATCCACATGCACCCCCACGTAGCCCTGGTCCCTGGCTACGTCCCACTGTCGACACGTTCAGGTCCGGACAATCCGACGCGTGGCAAGAGCCATAGAGACTGCCACTTGGCCGAACCAAGACGCTCTTATACTGCCATCCTCTGCCTCCGCAGCTATCCATTCGACCTCTCCTCTCCAGTCTCCAGCAACTCCAATCGTGAAGTTAGCGCTTGCCGCACTGATTGAACCGGGTTCAGAGTGTGTTTCGACGCAGGGTGTGTCTTCCGAGAATTAGGTTTTGGGGTGGCATTGACTAGAAGATTTTCGAGTGTTTGGTGGAGGCACTTGGGCTAGGATTCAGAGTGTTGTTGCAGAGCAGCAGAAGCCAGCGACGATGAGCACCGGCGAGGGCTTGAGGCAGCGGGAGGTTGCGGACATCGTGCACGACAACGACCCCACGCAGCAGAAGTATGTCTCCAAGGCGTACCGCAAGACGGCCGAAGTGGCCAAGCGCCCGGGCGTGCCTTCGCTCATCGTAGCCGTGGCGCTGCCGCTGGTGTCGGGCATAGTGGTGTCCATGTTCAACGGACCCAGCCAATGGTACAAGGACTTGAGCAAGCCGGTGTGGACGCCGCCCGGGCCGATCTTCGGACTCATCTGGACGCTGGTGTACCCTTTGATGGGGCTGGCGTCGTGGCTGGTGTGGGCGGACGGCGGCTTCCAGCGCAACGCGTTCCCGCTGGGCGCGTACTTGGTGCAGCTGGCGCTGAACCTGCTTTGGTCGGTGCTGTTTTTCCGTCTGCACTCCATCGTGGGCGCGTTCGTGGACGTGCTGGCGCTGGCGGCGGCCGTGTTCACGTGCATCGGGGCGTTCCAGCCGGTGAACCACGTGGCGGCGAACCTGATGAAGGTGTACTTCGGGTGGGTGCTGTTCGCGTCGTTCCTGACGTTTTCCATCTTGATCAAGAATCTCCACCACTAAATCCCCTGCGCACCAGGATTGAGTAGGGAATTACTGGAGTACGTCCCTTCAGTAAACTTACTCCGATCATCGCAGCATGCACTGCACACCTGAGTGACTTCTAGCAAGATAGGAGATTGGTGCGGCGAATCCTCACGGACAAGGTTTTGTCTATGCCTGTGGATTTGCCGTTGTACAGAAGCGTTTTTCGAAGAGGTACTTGTAGCAAGTTATAGAAGGCTTCTCGAGGCCAGAATGATTTGTGCATATGATAGGAGATTTGTACCTGTCCCATGGTATTAAGATTGGTTTCGACTTTTGTTCGTCACTCTAAGAATTTCCTGAATACTTCGTTTGAGGGTTGCAATCCATTCCGATCTGAAAAGGATTCAATTTCTACAGTGGTTCAATTGCGGGAGTTTTGGTCATCTGATGTCGTGTGCCACACATGGAATGAGTCGTCTGAAGTTGAGGCTTTTGTGTGAAGAATATACTCAATGGCCTTATGTTCCCCTCACTAACCATAGGACCGTAAACCCTCTATTTAATTTTCACACGGCATTCCTTCTGGTTGTGGGGTAAGTCGGTGCTTTGTGGGATAAGTCGGTGCTGCGGTTTGGTGATTTCCTTCTGGTTACTGAAATTGTTCTGGTGTTTCAAGTATGGTGAACTTGCCAATCACCGCACACACAGAATTCAAACCCCGTCCTTCTACACATAATTATAGAAACTTGCATGTTTTGAAATTTGGTGTGAATATGAAATGTCATGTTAAGATTCGCCTTAGAAAACACAATGCAAAAAAAATTCTTCCTACAGATTTTATCACATTTTAAACGATGTGAGTTCATTGAGTGGAACTGGTGTTACAAAATTCTGTTCCCACTGCAATCGAATTGCGGTTAGGCTATTCGCTAAATGGCAACAGTTATTGTGCAGTTTTCAGATGTGCGGTAAATGGCAGGTTTTGCTCTAGATGTAATTATTTATTTCCATGTGTATGGCAGCGTTTGCTTCGCAGCATTCCACATCGATTATGTCCTACTGTGGAGCAATTCGGTGTTCAAACGCTGAGGCTAAACCATCTAAGCTTTTGTGCATATCTAACGTGACTGGATTTCATTTGAAGCATCAAAGTTTGAGGGGCTGCAACATCTTATGAAACAATCTATGATATGCACAATTGCAGTCCCCCTGCGACCAAAATGACGGGTGGGTGGGCGTGACTCAATTAACGGATTTACCTCTTATATCGTATGGAGTACTTTACTAGCACCTTAGGTACTCAAGTGCCTAATATTTAGTTAAAGTCCATAAATAAAATTAGACTCGAGAACTTCATTTTTAACTAAGACTTATGCTATGTAGGCAACCATTCAAAATTAAATAAGGTATAGGCATCTGGTAAGGTTTAGATATTCCATTTAATGGTTTTAAAGATTTTTTTAATTCATAATTGTATAGAATATTGAGATATGATTGCTATAAATGACCCAATACAAGTCTCTTGAAAAGAATATCATGATTCTTCCTCAATCAATTGCAATTTTTAAAAATTAGTCAAGACAAGGGAATAATATCTTTAAAAAAAAAGGCAAGAATTATTATAATAATTTTTTTTTAAAGTTGTTGGTATGGTATATGATATATTTGGTGTCCATTGTTTTTCAAATTTTATTTGGTACTTTTGAATTTTGACCAACTTCCCCTCTCATTTGCATGATTTGATTATTACTTCAATATCACACTATGATATCCTATGCTTGTTCAACAATTCTAAAAATTTGAAATGCCAAATCTAGAACTTATTCTATACTTTCATTATCACCCTATGTTATATCATCAAAAAAAATCAGATTAATCAAGGAATCCCAAGAATGCGTCTAACCCCTAAATGTTCAAGGCTTTTTATTGAGTTTCTTAGAATTTTTAGAACTAAATCAAAAGTCAAATCTTTAACAAGTTCTATTATTTTAAAAAATGAAATTTATTATTTGGAATGATAAAACAACAATAACTCATAATCTGAGAGGAATTTGAAGTAAGTTAGAATGGAGTTTACTAATTCATTTGACAAAGAATGAATTGGAAAAATCAAATCTACAAACTATTACACTTGTATGCAACAATTATGTGCATTATACACATGCATGTTTGTCAATCTTCATACAATATGTGGAAAGAATTACAAAAAGTATGTTCCTTTTGTATCTTGAATACTATTGGGTTTTTTCCTTTTTTAGAAAGCGAACACAAATTAAGATGCCACAATTGAATAGACATTTTCTCAAAAGAAGGTTGTTGTTTAGTAATATGGCATATAATGTTACATATAACTATATTTTTAGTACTTATAGGTATAAGGTAAGACAACCCATTGCGGTCAAATGACCTATTGCGGTCGCCTAAGAAATGACTCATTGTGGGTTTTTTTTAGGATGTGGGATGTGGGCAACAATGCATGTCTTACATGACAGCAATAGAGTGAATACTAACCTCATTAGGAACTTTTGAGTTTTTAGTGTGAAGTCCGTTGTAAAATTGACTTTTTTGGCCTTCTATAATAGAAAATATTTTGACTGCATTAAGCAATGAGATGAGCATTAAAGATTCAAATTTTGTTGGTCTTAAAGTAGTCTATAGACTCTTTTGGACTCAATGCTTCAAAAATTCCTAGCGAATTCATACTTTGTCAAAAAAATTCATACTTTGTCAATTGCACTTGCTGTTTCTCACACTTGTACTAATGTAGGAAAAAAATTGAAAAATTTTAGCAACAAGATGATGACCACAATAGGCTGATTTACCTTAATGGTCAACAATGAATGTATATTTTTTGAGTCTTTTTTCTACCTTATGTTGTAGACGTAGAAGACTATATAATCCATGTTGAGTGCTTCCAATGTCAAGAGCACCCACTCTAATATGAGCCAAACTTGTATAACACATCTTCAAATTATTCTCATGGCGCTCAATCTAAGTGAGTCAAGCAATGTTGACCCTTGAAATGATTGTTCATCCTAAGTTTAGTGACCTTTATCCTATGTTCTACTTGGAAATTGATTAATTAACTATTTTAGGGGCACATTTGGTGAGCATAGGGGGCAAGGTTTTTGAGAGCTCTACAAAAATAGATATAAACTTTTAGCACGTCAAATTTGACAAGTTCTACTTTAAGTATGTATTTTCACACATTGAAGGTGTATTTTTTTAGTGTTGATTGCTTGGTATGAATCATGAAAGCAATGTCTACCGAATCCAAAGGGCCTCAAAGAGAATCTTTTATGAGGTTGCTAGTGATGTAGGCTTGTAATTGCGCATTTTTCATCTGTTGATTTCAACAACGTTGTTTACATTATTAAGAAACTCTAAATTCTTTCAATCTCAATATCAATAGTGAATCGTCCTGATTTTTTGCACACCCATTATCTATAACTCATTCTCTAATTTGGTACAATTACTTTCTTCACTTCAGCTTCTCTTTTCTTCACTTCAGCTTCTCTGTCCTCAATAATCCCACATCTGCTAAAGATTCTCTCTATATTCTCGCTTTGACCAAAACAGACTTGGGCCTAAAGGGTTACACATTCAGACGTACAATACTGAAAGCACAACACCCCTGTTGTGGAGCCTTTCAGACTTTGCAGGCACCATCCTTTCCGTCTCGCCGATCTCGATCATACCTTCTCCGCCCTTGCTCAAAGTTTCTGAGGTTTTGTGTCCCTTGTGGATTTTCCAGCCATGGCGAAGCTGGGATTAGGGTTTCTATTTCTTCTTTTCATTGCCTTATCGCCGGTTCTCGCCGACAAGATTCGTCCCTCACAATCGGGTGGGCATTTGATGAGTTCTCTCTGGCGACAATTCATGAAGTTCTTCGGCTTTGGGGTTTTAATTTAGATTGCCTTAGCTTTCTTTAAGATTGAATTTAAGATTGAATTGTATGATGAATCGGGGGCTGTCTTAATTTTTTGCATCGTAAATTCTGGATGATTGGAATTTCTACTTCTCGAAACCCTAGTTTGTTCTAAGCGTGGTGGTCTTTTGCTCTCAGATGTTGCGAGCAGCCTGCAAGAGCCGAAGTACAAGATCGAATTCCATGCTTCTGAGTCTGCAGTTCTTCCAGTACGTTTTGCGATTGCGATTTCTGTGTTTGCTTATCGCCTGCCAGGTTTTTGTTTGATTAGGGTTTGGTCTGCATTCGTATCCCATGCGCGCTCAAGCATTATACTGGATGCGCAATTTTCTCTCTCACCATTCTGCCCACGATTGCACAATACAAAACCCTAACCATGACAGCATCGAGAGTCATCTGGCCTAATGATACGACTTGTGAATCTCTTCAGGAGAGGAATTTTCACATGGCAATATACGCTTTCTGACAGAATTTGATTTGATTTTCTTTTTAAGAGAAACAATCCTTGACTTAGTTCTCATCTGGACTATTAGGCACTCGACGTGAGATAAGTTCAATGGCTAACCCTTAAAGGACCAAGAAGCCCAAATTGAAACTCATTTTGTTTCATCAAGTATTGCGTAGGTCATATGTGGACCTTTTATTGTCCGATTCTAATTTTCCCAGCATATGCAGTGTTCTTCATTAACTCCGGTGATATAAACTTTTGCCTCGTCTGAGTTATATTTTTCATAAAGTGCTCATTTTTAAACCATGAAATCTGAAGAGATTTCGATTGAGATGTTCCGATGTGGTCTTTGTCTTCAGAGTTTGGACCAAGAGACTATCGTAATGACAGACAGGGATGGGAAGAAGTTCCGGTGTAACCTACCGGTGCCAGAAGTAGTAACGGAGGTGAACAAGGATGAGATTCAACAAAACGGTACTAGTACCACCTTGATGGCAGATGAGCGGTCGTCTCGTAAAACTCCTGAAGATCTCCTTGACGTCCTCAAAGACAAGTGTTTTCGCAGGGTGAGTACATTTGGTCTCGGTCTGGTCAAAGTGGAAGCGCTGGGGTTTCTGCTGAAAATATAGAATAGCTGAGCGATTCCGGGGTGGTGTGTGGGGATGCAGAATTAAGTTGGTTTCAGTTGGTAATTTTGAATTTGTTTCTCATGTCCTGCAGTATGAGGGATGGTGGATTTACGAGATTTGCTACAAGGGCCATTTGCGCCAGTTCCATCTTCATGACAAGAAGGTAAGCTTTCATCTGTCAACAAGTTGTCAGCTTAGAAAAAGTGACGTCTCTTAGGTGGTCACAAACTGGGCTATGGCACATTTTTTTTTCTCGTGGGCAAGGACCGTAGGTGTGAGATAAATGTCTTTTGATATATATAGTTGATCCGATTCCAATACGACTTTGGGGAGTGGTGCTGTTAGTCATCTTTTTGCCTTCGACATTACCTCTTACCGAAACAGCTCAAATTTCGTAGTTAGAGTATTCCTCTGAATTTAAATGAATGGAGTTTGCTATATTCCATTCGTATAAGATCAGAATTGGATCAGACTTTTATTCAGAAAGGTTACCTGCAACTCACAGACCTGAATGGACAGTGATGAGTTTCATGTTTAAAGGTTCTTAGGTTTGCGAATAGCAGAGACCGGTGTCCTCGATATGAATCTGGAATTCTTCCTGACTCATGGTCGCCAGACAATACGTTGGATATGAGTGTTAGGATTAGTCCCTAAACACTGTCCAAACTTCTTCATCTGCGTGAGACGTGCTTAATCTACCATTATTAGCTAGATTGGTGCAGCGGCTAGCAACCTGTATTCCATTGGTCAGTTTCTGCTGACCTGGGATTGTGTCAGGCTCCAATCAGCACATATGGACCTGACATGCAGCACGGAACAGTAGTGTATTTTTTTACCCTTGTGAAGCAATCTTCCAGCATGACACCACATGACTCTCGGACATTTAGAAAGACGGTATTCTCTTCACTCTTGTGTCAATTTTTGCTACTGTGCATGTAGCATTGCTATGTACACGTACTGCGCAAATTGGCATTTTGGTCTTCGCATGGTTGTAATACCACGTTTTATTGCGACTATGAATCCATCATATTGAACCTTATACGATTTATCTGCTGAGTTCAGCTGATGGGTCGTAAGTCTATTGTTAACCCCAATAATTCCTAGCTCTTACAGCTATTCACGAACTAATGCCTGTCAGTCGCAGTTTCTGAAGCCTCTAATTTTCAATGGGGTTCACCAGGCTTCAGATATGGAAAGATCTTATGTTGGTTGAGTGCTCATGTTTATTTCGATGACCTTGTATGCTGAAAGTCATGACTGCTACTGTGACTAATTTGGGCAGTAAGCTTGCGTTCGAGTTTTTGTACGATTTTATTTGTTTTTTTCAGCAATTCTTGTTGCATTGTTCATGAAAGAGTATGTTTTGTTATTATTATAATAAACAACGGAGATGTCTGGTGCTCTGCGTTACTTGCACACATGAACCTGTTGAAATGATTCTGAATTTCCAGTGAAATGTTCTGTGATGTTTTGAAGCAGGTAGTGCAAGAATTTGTGCTGGGCACATTTGATGCAGCGGCGACAGCAGCCCTACACGAGAACTCTCCCAATGTTACACTTCAGAAGGACCCTCGCTCTCAAAGTGCAGCACAGAGGTTATTTTTCTCTACGTGCCTCCCTTCTCCACAAAGTTTATTTAGTTGCCATTCTACCTATTCACAAACACTGCTAACCTACGCCTTCACAGGTATCACGCTCACGTGTACACAAATGGTACTATTTGCGATCTTACAAATCAACCACGTGAGACTGAGGTGTGCTTTTTTGAGAAGACTCTCGCTCATTTATTTAATATCTTCGTCACATTTTGTTGAGCTCTTAGATGAGCTGCTTTTGTCTTATAGAGGTGTCACCACATCCGTCTCTTCACTTGCCCTGTTTAATCCTCATTCTTCTGAGTGGTTCTGTTCGAGTTTTTTCCTCTGATGTTGGCAGTATTGACTACCTCGCGTTTGGGAATTCTGTCACTCTGAGATTAATACCTCTTGGAACAGGTGAGGTTTGTGTGTTCAGAAACTGGCCGGGCATCAATGAACTCCATCAAGGAGGCACCTACCTGCAAGTACACGCTTGTTTTTCATGCACCCATGTTGTGCAAGCACCCGTAAGTTCCTTTTCCTTTTAATAAACTTCAGCTCACTTTCTAGTATACTGTTTTATCTTGGGTCAATGTTGTCAGTGCTCAAGAAATGTGAGCATGGCCAATGTAATCAAGCAGCGTGTATTTAGCCTAAAACAAAATTTCCCTTCATGGGTATACTTGTAGACATCTACATAGGCTATATGCCTTTGTACACCTGAATGAGAATTTGATCGCAGTTCTGTGATTCATGCAGGGCTTTCCAAGAGGAGCGTCAACCGTGGGTGGTTATTGACTGCAATGCCATTCCTGCAGATGAGGTCCTAGTGAAAGAAGACACAACCATAGTTGAGGAACCAGTACACGAAGCTGAAACGGTACAAGAAGATTCCTCCGTGACATCAGCTCTGCCTGAAAGCGAAAACAAGACCCCGCTAATTTCTCTCCCACAAGACCACCATATTCCAATATCTGAGGCTTCAAAGTCCGAAAGCGAGACGGCAGTGGCTGTAGAGTCCTCAGAAGAGACCGGCGTCATTAAAGAGGTCACTGAGCCGTCTGAAGTGAGCGAGGAACCTCTCACAAGCTCTGATGGTAAAGGAAAAGTAGAACCTGCTGAAGGTGAAGAGAAAGGTGAAGGGAAAAGTGAAGGGAAGGTTGAGGAGTTGGCACATTCAGGGCCCCAAAGAGGAGAGCATCCCACAGTATGATTTTTTGGTGGTATTTCTGGCAACTCTAAGGTAGAGGATACTATTCTCGTCGCTTTAAGCAATTGCTCATACATGCAGGTTTGATGTACTTCTAAGCAAACATGAGGGTGATAGAAAAGAAAATTTGTAGTGCAAAATGAAAGTGAAAACAATTTTTGGACATTCCTAATGATGACACAGTTGGAAACCTTAAAACTATTTCTAGCATCTGCTACGGGTATACATTTTGTACCTCAATATGTACCAAATCTGATACAAAACGGGAACAGTTCCTCACGGTTTTAATATCCTTCTACCTTACATGGAGAACCAGAGGTAGTTATACTGCAATCCCAAGACTTCGTGTGCTAATTGATTTTAACTGGGATGTTTTTGTGTTCTCATGCTGACTGCAGGGAGGCATTGCGTTGCTCAGCCCCCAGATATGGTTTAGTCATTAGAGCAGGTAAATAGATTCAACCCACTCATTTTTAAGGGTGTAAATAGCATTATCAAAGCCGTAATTTTTAGAGTATTATCGTTTTCAATTATTTCATAGATTCGGTAATGAACTTTGTTGCTTCTGATTTTTCAATTCAACAAAATCAATCAGTTAGAAACAAGAAGACATGGGTAACAATGCTCTTTGTCAATGAATGGTTGACCGCCAACCTGTTTCCATAGAAGATGCTCCTGTTACTTGCTTTGTAAAACATAGATTTGAAAATCAGAGGTGCATTGCTCTTTACAGACCTCCAAAAGCACTATATATTCCATCGATAGTGCTGTGCAGGCACTTGCTAACATCACTTCTAACACTAAATGCAAACATATTTTAAGGGAAGAAGCTACACTGGGTTGTGGAAAATTTAGTGTCAGCTACAAAAATTGTCTCCAAAAGATTTTATTTTTGTACATATATAGTAATATTTTAACATGTACTGATTCAAACAGTGTGACTTTGGTAAATTATTGTCTTCTTTGGACCAATGAATTTGATAGTGATTTGTTGCTAAAACTAAACCTTGAAGTATTAGAAAGGATCAAAATTGCCATTGGATTCAATGATCTGGAATTTGTTGAAGTTGATGACTACTAAGGTAGTAATACCCTTTTTACTGCCCCCCAAACCCTCCCCTATTTAGTAGCTTGAAACCATGTACATCCTATTGTAATGCCATTGGTGTGATTTTAGAATAGAAAGGTACACCTTTTGTGAATGGGTGGTTTTGGATTGCTAGTTGTATTGTAGATTCTTGTATTGTAGATTCTTGTGTTCAAGTGTAGTCCCTATTTGCCATTCCTACAACACAACAATAGATTTTCAAGGTACTTTCAAGGTATTTGTACCTTTTGTGTGATTTTTGGAAGGAAAAAAATTTACAAGTTTAGTTTTTCTATTTTTCTATTTGTTTATGCATGAAAAATTTGAATCCATTGGTTTTAACAATATTTCTCTAAATGAAGGGGAATAGGCATTACTAAGTTGATGTCAGGCTATGTACAACACTTAGATCACAATAGGTTCATGGTCACAACTTGTACACTTAGATCACAATAGGTTCATAGTCACAACTTGTACACTTAGATCACAATAGGTTCATAGTCACAACTAAAGATGCTACTAACCACAATGGTCCAATAGATGACTTCATTGTTTACTATAAAAAAAAATAGATGCATCTATTGATCCAATAATCAAAGACTTCATTGTTCACTATAAAAAAAGTAGATGCACCTATTGATCCAATAATCAAAGAGTTTTGGTGACTACCTTGATTGCAGGGAGGCCACATCCTTACAAGGTTAAAGGGTGTTTGTGATCTTATTCTAAAAGTGAACTAAAGTAAGAGGTTCTACAAGTGTAGAAGCTCTAAAAATACCCACCTCTTCAAGTGTACACTATTTGTACATGTTGCTTTTTTGTAGCCTTCAACAATATACAAACAATGTACATTTTAGGAAGTGGACAATTTTAGAGCCCTATGCCATTTCAACTTCAAAATTTCATAACTAATTCCACAAGTGGAATTGGCATCTAACACAATTCATAGTAGACTTGTGTTAGATGCCAATTCCACTTGTCTTGTCTCTCAAGGAAAATTTACAGAAAAGTATTTCAAGAAGCTTCACCTCCCCAAAATTCACTTTCAGCTCTTAGATGGGAGATTTATGGACCTCTTACCTTATCCCATAAGTAAGAGTTTAAAGTATGTGTTCCCTAACTTGTGCATTGAAAATGTGTAGCCATCAGTGGTGTTGAGTATGAATCCCATGATACCTCCCTGAATGTGGGGTCTGCGTGAACATTTCCAGAGTATGAATCGACAATCCTGAGATGTTCCAGGCCACTTGGGCTTTGCATTTTAACCTTAGCAATGAAATTCCGTTTCATTTGTGTCAAAAAAATAAAATAAAACGAAAAATAATCCTGAGATGTGATTTGACCAGGAAGCAGTGCCGATCTAATAAAAAATTTATGACAAGGGCGCCTCTAGGAGTTGATCACATTGACCTTGTCATTTTAATAAATAACGTACGTTAGGGGATTTCATTGTCTGTTGCAGAACATCAGGCCTGCCCTGCAGGTTTTCTATGCTCCCGTACTCCTGACCACAAAAAAACATTTTTAAAACGCTGGCCATGATCGGTAGTGATGGCCTGAAGGGGAGGCTCGCAAGTGAGGTTACATAAACTAAGTTAGGTTTCAATACCACACTAGCTTTCAAGGCTATAATTGCCACAATTGCTAAAGACGTAAGGTACTCACTTCGTGTAATTAAGCGCTTTGCAGGAGCAGTATGGGCTAATGAATGACTATCAGCGGTTCAAGTCCCTCCAGCTCTGTCAAGGTCTTCAGGAGCAGCAATCAATCAAGGGTTTGAAAACAAAAAGTACCATTAAGTCAAGTTAGTGGTGAGACTGTTTCATAAAGTCGTATTGAATCGATCCACTCATGTGACTAAGATATCCACTCTCGAGTCCTGGTTCCTGAACACACACAAATTGGTCCTTCAAGGCGAAATTAGCTGAGTGACGTGAGGTGGCCAGTTGTTCAAAATATCAGCAAATGTACGGGATTTCCAAGGACGTCAGTCAGTCAATGCAGACACTCAGCCAGGCTCATGCAAAAGAAGCCTGGGGAATAAAGAACGAGCTAAGCTAGTGTCCTCGGTTGACACGTTTCGTTGAAGCCTTCAACAAGAAGCCTTTAACATTACGATACCAGCCAGTCAGACTGCCACATCCACCGTCCTTGCTCAAGAGGTCGGCCCGTTACGGTACCACCAGCTTTGCAATGCCACAGAAGTTCTGACATTACAACATCATGGGATGGGCACAGAATTCCCGTAAATAACTTAGTCGGCAATACACTTCGTGAGTTCAGTCAGAGCTTGGCTGAAAGAGGATGAGGACGAACTCTTCAGCGATCAATCACAACATTCACTAAACAGAGAAGCTTTGAGGATTCCAAATGGTGATTACCATGCTATACGGTGGTTAATAAGTGGACTAGCTGCTTAAGCAAGGTGAAACTGTAGACAATCAATTCCATACGGTGACATTATCGAAGGGGAGATGAAAACAAGTTTAATGTTGAATACCGGTACTTTCATGCCCACACCCAAACTGCCCATGTGAGCATCCCCCTTCAGGATTGAAGGCTTTCACCATGGAATGCCTCTTCTTACATAAAGCCTGCAACCCACTCATGCAGGGATTTGATTAGGGCGAGAAGAAAATCGTGAGAAAAAATCTTGTTGGGCTTCACGCAAAGGACAACTAAGTGCCAAGGCACAGCAGGAAGCCCTGACTATCTCACAGTGATAATCTTGAGACTCATTTAATTTGGGGACACAAAGTTAGGTGAGACCATAACTTAAAGCAAAGGAAAGTGCGCGGCGCTTCAATGAGACTCGTACAATAGTGGGTTTCAGGGTAACAAAATTTCATGGTTTGGAGGTTCTCGAAGTCAGACAAAGCTTGTCATGTGGCACAATCACATACTTAAATGGCTCTTTCAATGTTGAAAGTTGTCAGAGGTGGCTCACAGTTTTCAGCGTTGGAAACTCATCTTCATGCTTCCACACACTAAAGACTCATCGTCCTCTATTCAGAATTAGCGGGTGCTAGAGCAATCACTACCATTTTTGGAGGTTCGCATTGTTTGACAAACTTGCCAATAGTCATATCATTCGACGACTCTACCAACATTGAAATTTGTGGGCGGTAGGTAACAATTTTCAAAGTTGAAAATTCATCTTCATGATTGTCATCATTTCCATACTCGCAATAGTGGGACTCATCTTCCTATTAGAAAACTGAGAAAACTGAGACCCTAAAGTACCAACGCCTTCCAGTGGTCCTCACACTCCAACAATGGAGACCCTCAACATTGAACATTCCTTGCCTCCTAAACTTCTCCGATCCACACTAACAAATGAGACTATTGCGGTGCCGAACCAATCACCACCTCCAGTACCGCAAGAGTCTCATTCATTAGTGACAAACATATTTGAAGAATCAGAGTAGGAGACTCAAGCACGAGACTCAAATCACAAGACTTTCAAAAAACGCAACGCTCACCATCGTGAAAGGCGGAATGTGGCAAGCAGGAGCGGAGGGCAGAGTCGCGGCTGCAAAGCGCGAACCTGAAGCCCTATTTTGCGCAACGCAAATGGAAGAGTGTTTTCAGACAAAGCAGGTGATACAGTACCTCTGTGTCGATCAACTCATCGTCGTCAAGGCCGCGAAGCATCTTCTCCGAATTTACAAGCTTCGTCTGCTCTGACACGCTCTTCCGAATCGGTTGCGCGCCCAGTGCAATGCCGTCGATGATCACTTCCTCTCGACCACTTCCTAAATGTCACCCCACCACAGGAGGAGAATTCGCAGTCCTCTGTTTCACCACCGCCTCAAAATTAGGGTTCGAACTTCGTACTTTCCGTGAATTGCATTGCGCTAGGAATTCCAGCGCCCAGGAAGCTCTCTTGTCCTGCGCGTTGAATTCGACCCTCACTCTCGAAAACTGCTTCACCATCCTACCTTCCCTCCTAAACCCTAATCGATTTGCCCCTGTATGATAGCCCAGAATCGCTACAAATCCTCACTGCTGAAACCTCCAATCGTCACGCGCAAAACAGAGCACCCCACTCTGCAAATCGGAATTCCGATCACTCAGGATGAAGCAAGACTTTGGAGTACAATGGGTTTGAAAATGCGGCCTGGATTAGGGTTTAGGCTTTCAGGGATGTTCTCCAGGGGTACATGCTGCTTCCCGTCTCCTTCATCCGTTTTTATGACATTTTCCACGGAGAATTCATCGTGTGCACACTACGCAGAGTTAGGTTTTCCCAAACCTCTTCAACTTAGACGGCGTCCTTTGACTCAGCCTGTTCTCGATTATCCGGATATAGTTCCTGAAGTTCTGACTCTGCATTCCTGTTGTGCTTCAGCTTCGCTTCAGCCATGCAGATATACGCATCTCCTGAAGATAGATCACAGAGTTCTAGGTTTTGGCCTTGATGTTGCTCCATTCTTGCAGATTCAGCTTGTCGCCGTTTAGGGTTTAGATTGCACCGTGTAGGCTCAATGACGAGCTTTCGGAACCGTCGTTAGTCCTCTGGATTGAAGGTAGCTTTGCATTAGATTCACTTGTACATAAATGTGTAGAACTCCAAGAGCTCTGCAAGTTGGTGCAACTTTTAATTGAACGTGTGGCAATCGGGTGGAAGTATCTGCGTGAGGACGATTGGAATGCAGAAGCTATGGCGATCACCTACTATAACGGCACCAGAGAACAGAGATGTCGACAGTGAGTTTCTTCTTTCCAACTCAGAATTGCTCGACGTTACTTGAACCGTCCTAGAAAAAGCTTGAAAAAAATCTGCAATTAGATTAGGTCATATTGTTTTCAGTGTTCCCTGAGCTTTGGGTTTGATGATTCTTTAGTTGGTTTGAGGATTTTTGAGTTGCTGTCGAAAACACAGTCTCTTGTGAGGACACGACCAGGTTGTACTTTCGAAACAAACAGGGAGTGTCAGAGCTATTGATTTCTAGTGCGAGATTTCAATCCATTTTGAGCTTCAGAACCTCATCCCATATATACTGACTCTGCGTAGAGTATTCGAATTGCGTTTGAGAATCACCTCTTATTGCAGAAGAGCTTATTGCGCTTAGGCAAACCTTAATGTTTGTTTTATCGTTGTTCAGATATATTAATCGCGTAGTGATTGAATCTCCCTGAAAGAGATGGTCCTCCTTCAATCCGAGGCAACAAAACTAAGGTACGGAGGACTATCTTTCTCGATCACTTGCTCTAGTAGAATGTACGTACTTGCAGATGTTTTTGTCTGTCATGTAGCAGTGGGGATAGCCTTTTGGATGTTCAAAGGAGTTGTGAATATAACTTACCAGAGGTTGTAGTTGAATTTGATAAGGACATGAGTATTAGTAGGTAACTGTTCTCTGATTACGAAATCCAAAGTATTGCAAAAAAAAATGTTTTAAGTTGTGAAGTATTGTAAGGAGGACTAGCCAGTTTTACGAACTTGGAGGACTTAATTGCCTGAAATGGTGAGAAGTACTTCTTGTAAGCACCCTTGCAGGAACAGCATGGGCGTAATAAATGACATCTTGTAGTCTGTAGGTTGTAACCCTAGGGTGGACTAGGAGCAAGGGGCAAATCGGATTGGGATCCAGTACAGTGAAAGGGGTGGCCTGGATTCATGGGTTAGTAGGTCTTGACTTGATCACTCATGTGAACCTTGGATTGGACTCCTGAACCCCACAAGCTGCCATGATTGAATTCAGTCATGCCAGTTGCCAGGAGCTAGTGGAATGAGGTGAGGTGAGGTGGAGGAATTGTGCATGGGAATTTTGAATACTGTATCATAAGTTAGTGGGGGTGTGGCCAAAAAATCAAAATCGAAAATGGATTCTACACGGAATTCTAATGCCTGCCTGGTTTTTTTATGCACCAGTGAATTGCAGGTGAATTCCATCCAACTGATTGATGGACAGAAGCAAGGCCTGGGGAACTGGGAAGAGCTAGAGTCAGACATGGTCAAGTTTGGTTGCAGGAACGTGAATATAAGCATGACATCACCCAGTCAGAGGCAATGGACATTGTGTCATGGATGATTCCAAGCACCCCCAATGAATAGACACCCCCAATCAGGTCCATCTTGACAAATTTGTTTCTTTTGGCGTGAGTGTGGTATTCTTCTCGGCTTCTACTGCACAGGAATCATATGATTTAGGGGTCCAGTCAGACTCGCATTTTTATATCATCTTGGTGGGATCTTGCCTGTTGGACGTGTTCAAATTCGTTTCCAGTCAAACCCCCCAGCTTTATGGGTTTTTTTGCCATGCTTTGCATCCTCAAATCCTAATAACTTACGTGGTTGGCTCTGCGCTCTAGTCCTTATATGAGAACACTTCCAGTGCCCAGTTTGCTGTTTGTCAAAGCTAGCTTTATTGCATTGTTCATAGGCACCTGAAATCCTTTTGTGTGAAAGTTTCTGGCATAATATCTGTTCCTTTTCATGCTGGCCCAACAACCCTTTTGATGTTATCCTTTCCTAATGCTCCAACAAATGGCCAGTTGCTTGAGGTGCTATCCAACTGCCCATGCCCAGGGAAAAGATAGGGTGCAAGTTACACAATTGCAGAGCATATTAAAATCGACTCAGATGAGAAGGGGCTCCCATACCTGCTCATCTTGGGCCATGTGATGGTGATGCTATGGATGGAGGAGATGACCACCTACGACTCATCCTCTAATGAGGTGTGTGCAATGGGAAACAACCTTATTCCAAGAAGCCTTGGAAATAGAGTATATTAAAGGTGCTTGAGGGAACCAATTTTGTAAGTGTTTTTTTGAATTATGATAGTACCATAGTTGGAGAAAACCAACTAGATTGGAATGAAAATATGTATTTTTATAGTTATTTAAAAAAAAATTTATAGATTTCAGAAAATTAGAGACTACTTGAGAATATTGACATGTATCAAAATTTACATATATATTTGTATGTATAATAGAAATGTTGAAGAATTTCTCTTAGTCATATGAAGATGTTTTATATTATTATCTATGCATTTTATTAGTGTTTGGAAGTAGTGTAACCAAAAGGATTTAAGTTTCAAATTTTGCATTTATGAAATCAAAGATCTTAACAAAGTCTTTGGATTTCCAAACTAATTACCATACTACACATTTGATTTCAACAACTCTAATATGCATTAATCATTCTATATTACATTTTTACATCATAAAATACTTTTTAGTTATTGTTTTACTAACCCTAGGGGAAGAAGGATTGTCTACTTCTTCCTTTTACTAGTCTTCAAAAGGTTTTAAACAAACTTTTATTTTCATTAGAAAAAAATGAAATATAAAATAATTAGTGTATTTCACTGTACCTGACCCAAAACATGGGTTTCGTGACCTGCAGAATTATCTTATGTTTGCAGAATTATCTCAGGAACATGGGTATCTCACCCACAAATGGACGGTATATTTCTCTCTAATCAACTGAACACCGAGTGAGGTTTTGTCCCAAGCCCATGTAAGTTATGTCATTTGTATCTCATGAAATCCCATTTTAACTTACTGTTTCTCTTTTTTATCATTACTGCACATGAATTCAGTGGACTTGCACAGAGTGAGCAGGCAAGGCAGGGCAGGGCAGGGCAGACAGACAGTCAGTAAAATTCAGTCCTGCTGGGTTGGGGTACAAATTGTTTCTGTCGTCGTCCCGCCACTGCCATTCTTCACAGAGACAGAGGCACGGGAATTGGAAGGCAACTCCATCTCGACCGGACCACCGGGTGGGCACCAGGCCAGCATCATAGTCAACCAAATGGTTGCTGCTGCTGCTGCTGCAGCAGAATTGACGAGCTCTCCAACAGGAGCCACGCAAACCATGGAAGAGGATAGGCATGGATAGACTAGATTGCACTCACCCCACCAGGCAAGCTCACTCTTTATTCTGTCCCTTTTTCTTTGGTGGTATGATGGTCACGTTTCTTTTTCCTTTCTGGGCGGGCAGGCAGGCGGGCAGGGAGGAATATTGCATGCAACACAGATTCCACATTATTTACCATGTCCTACCCAGTTTGGGTTTCATGATTTTGCCCTTTTTTTTTACTTTCTTCTGCCGCCTTCCAAGTTTGGGTTTGCCATTTTTTTTTTTTTTTTTTTTTTTTTTGCCATTTTTTACATTTTTTTTTTCAGATTCCTTCATTCTGCCATGCCCTTCCAAGTTTGGGTTTCATTTTTTGGCCATTTTTTGACCATTCTTTGGCCATTGTTGTCAGACTCTTTCATTCTGCCATGCCCTTCTAAGTTTGAGTTTCATCTTTTGGGCCATTTTTTGGCCATGTTTTTTCAGACTTTTTCATTCTGCCATGTTGGTCGGTCCAAGTTTATGGAGATTGGGTACAAACTTCCTCACTAGCTGGACCTAGTGGGCTGGGTTCACTGCATGCCCTCAATACAATCCCCGCCCCTCCTCCAATTTTTTTTCCGGCTCCTTTACAGCTTGGTATCCATTCATTATGCTGGCGTGGCATGCAAAAAAATCCACGTGGCAAATTCTAGAGCTTCAACCAATTGCAGATCCTTTCTGGATGGATAGCCTGCAACTGAAAAGCTTGGGGTATCTTGTTTCCTTCTCCCTTTTTCTCTTTCCGATTCCATTTTTCGTTTTTTCTATTTTTTTTTCTTTTTCATTTACAAGCAAAAGCTTTCTTTCACTGGATCTTTTTTCTTTTTTCTTTTTTTTAATTTCACTGGATCTTTTGATCACCCCACCACCCCCCCCAACCTTTGTGGATATTCAGCTCCTCGGGGCTGCATATCCGAATATTATGCATTAGCTTTGCTTTGCTTGTTGAACTGTCCTTGTTGGGTAGGCCTTCCATGTCTGTCTGCTTGCAAAAGAGCTTGCTCCATGTGGTGCTACCTGACTTATTATTGTACCTGGGCATCCATACCAAGCTTCATCGTTTAATATGCTCCAAAAGCATGTCCAAGTATGTTTGTGTACGGCAAGCAATGGTGCACGAGGTCATAAGTTGAAATCTAAAATGTTGGATAGATGTAGATGAAGAGGGATGCAATTCCGGATTGAGGATTTAGAGTAGGGATACACAAACTTAGTTGTCTTTTAGTTGTGAAGTTCATGAGATTGTGAGTGGTTTATCTTATATAAAGAGAGAAGGAAATTGCACTAGTAAGTGCTTACAGAGTGGCTTACATTTAGTTTCTACTACATTGGAATCCTTGGTTGTGGACAAAATGGCTTTGTGCCTTTATGGTATGGCTATGGAAATTAGTATGTAATTTCAATCAAGTTTGTATTGTTTTGAATTTTTGAAGTATTGTCCAAAAGAGACAATTGCTCCTTTTACACCCGTGGCATCACTATTATCAATTAGTTCTTTTTTATCTAGAACAAGCAAAATGTTTGGGATGGACCTTCCTATTTCAATGGCTTCTTTATGAAATTACGGTTTGTGATTCTTATGAACATTAGGTGATAGTTGATATGCATGAGAATGAAGTATTTTGTTGATTGGATTCTATAAATGTGCATGCCTTGAACTATGGTCCAAGATGCCTTGAAGTATGGAGAATCTACAAAGTGGTGAAATAATCTAGTAGAAACAACTAGTACTTATGCTAAGAGATCCTTTTACCTTATAGTAGTGACTTGCTTTCAAATAAGTTCCTACTCAATTTTCTTCACATATTGCTTTTGTAAATGCAAAACCTTCAATATTTTGGTCTAAAGCCAATAAACAAATAATATATGGCATATCATATATAAGAGTATTATACAATGTTGGATAAGATATTTACAAAATTTTGACATGAGGTACTCCCTTGGTAGGAATATATACATCTATTCAAATAGGTTGTTTATTGGTTTGGTTTGGTTTGTTTATTATGTTGAGATCTCCCAGATCATGCGTTCCTAGTTGCAAGCTTAATACCATCGGAAAGCCCTCAGTGAGGTGCACAAACTTTGTTTCATGGCATTTGAAGCTATGGTGAGAAAGTTATTGAATTTTGAAGTTTTTATGAACTAAAAAATCAGAAAACTACTTTTACTTTTATTTTGACTATAGCAACAGCACAAGGCACATTAGTATTTATATATACACGATCAAGTGCCTAGATCATAAGTTATGTTGTCTTCAACATCTAAGACAACCCAAGAAACTATAAATTGTTTTTATTACATATCTAATTGTAGGATCTTACATTAGGCTAGTATAAAAATGCGTGGTAGAAATTTCATAAAATTTGAATTAATAGATTGCAATATATTTGTGTTTAAAGTAAAGCAAACAAGTTTCTTTTTGTGCCTTGCATGACTAGATTAGAAGGCTTTTGAATCTTCTTAACTTTAAATTTTTGCACTACAAATTTTGAATTTATGATTTTTTTTTTATATTATTGAGAGTCTAGGAGAAAACATTTTAATCAGAAAAACTTGATTTTCATTTTTTTTAAAGTTAAGTAGAAATAGGTGCACGATAGAAGGAAAAACTAATTGTTGATAGCTCTAAGATGGAATTGAAACACACTAATTCCAATAGTGAGATTGTTTTAGCAAAAAAATTAAACACTAAAAAACTTTTTTATAGAAAATTTTGAAAATTGAATTCAAGAATAAATCCAATATGTTATTTTTTCAAGCAAATGCAATGATTGCCTATAAAATGAGAAGCTCCATAACTTTCACATTACTAATCCAAACAAGATTTTAGGGGAGCGTAGTTGCAGGTGTACAATGTGAATAGAAGCTCCTATTTTGGGTGTCAAGTAGGCCTTGGAATTCTAGGGCCAATTGCACCCTTTGCACACCTACATGCATCCACTAAGTATCTACAAAAGACAACTTCATTTTTTATACCTTCTTGAACTCTAATTTGATACATTTTTTACACTTTTTTTGGTTCAAAGACTATTATTGATAGTAAAATATCATAAAAGGGATGTCATGAAATCACAATATTTTGACTCTTTCACAACACTAGAATATCACAATCAATAACAAAAGAAATTTCAACATTTCAATATCAACAACTTTCCTATTGTCAAAGTGTGCTAAAACAAACGTAAAATATAATGTCAAAAAATAATTAAAATAATTATCAAAAAAATGTTATAACTTTGAAAATTCATAATAGAATTCGTGCAAATGTGAGGGGTCCCATCTCTTCTATTAAGACAGGATGTTTGTTTTGTAACCACACAATTCAACTACCAATTCAATTGTAAATGGGAACAAAAATTTGTATCATTGTCCAATGACCGCCCTTGAACTCTAGTTAAAAATTCCTTGCAACATTATGTGGTGAAGGGTTGCAAGGAATTTTTAACTAGAGTTTAAGGGCATTGCCTTTAAATTGCAATAAAATGTATAGGAAGAAATCTTTGTGCATTTTGTTTTAGGGAAGGTGAATCTTAACAAGACATTTAATTATTATACCAAATTTCAAAATATCCAAGTCTTTATATTTATATGGAGAAAGATTCAAATTTTGTTTGTGTGGTAATTGGTAAGTTTACTATATATATAAAAGATTGTTGAAAAAAAGACAAAAATATAATAGTAGAAAGTTATTTTTTGTATTAATATGTGGGTTGCCAAAATCAAACCTAAGATTCCAATTCTTGTACAATCTATACAAGTCATCAATCTTGAGTTACACAGAGCTCTTGCTTTTATGCCACTAGTGTGATCTGTGCCGTTGCCACAATCAAAACAAAAGTAAAAGTAATTTTCTAAATTTTTAGAACCAAAAACAACTAAAAAATGCATAACTTTCTCATCATGAGTCGAAACACCACGAAACAAAGCTCGTGCACCCCTCCTTGCCAATGGCTTTCCAACGGTACCAAGCACGCGACCAGGGACGCACGGTTTGGGAGATCTCAACGTGACAAACAAACAAAACAAAACAAAACTGTGTGAAAATTGGCAGTGTTTGTTGTGTAATTCTTGGATGTGTGCAGTACATGGTTGATTTACTTTAACTCTTTTAGATACCTTTTCTACTCTTTCTTTGACACTCATCTTTGAAAGCAAAATTGGGAAATGTTTCTTTTGATGTCATTTTGGTACTATTTGTGACATTTTTTTCACCATTCTATTCAAAACATCAAGTTCAACATTCTTCTTGACATCTTTTCAGCATATTCAATTGAACATTCTTTCCACGCCTTTTTCAATCCTAAACTATCAAAGAATAAGTTAGATCTTTTTACAATATTTAACCTCTAAAGGACCAACATGTGTTTTTTGGCAACATAGAAATTTGGGCAGGTACATACACCAAATTTCATGATATTTGGAAATATGAGTCAAAAGTTATGGTCTAATATGTTATTTTTTTTTCGTAAATGGGCAATCTAGGTAGATTAATAAAAATCATATTTTTTTAAAACAAAAAATTGAAATTGGTTTTCTAAAGTTATATGTATATGGAAAGCTTTGAATCATTCCATTTTGATCAATGAGATGAAAGTTATGAGGAGATTTTTGTTTGCAGGCAATTATGGATTCTCTACTCTAAAATAAACTTTGAAGTCCTTTATTTTCCTCAATTTTCAATATTTTTGAAAAAAATAAAATTGTAATTGGGATTGGCATTTTTCAATTCCATAACTACATTCTTAACAATTTTGAATTTTGAATCATTCTCTTCTTCTTTCTACTTACTATTTTTTTCCTATGTATTGTACAATTCCAAATGATGTGAAATTTTTCAAGCATGTAACCAACTTGTTTAGGAAAAAGAATCCAAAGAAGCACCACCATTTTGGACATTTTTTTAATAGAAAAACGAGCTTGTAAACTATAGCAGCCCTATTTTTCACAACGCCCCAAAAATGATTTATGTGGATTTGAATGCTTATATCTTGCAATCCACGCAATGGAATTTTCTGAAATTTTTAGCATGTGTTCTCAAGTCAACATACTATAAGATCCTACGATTACACATGTCAAAAAAGCTTTTTGGCACAAATTTCATACTTATACTAGAAATAGCAATTTTGGAGCGTTTTCAGTGAAAATATAGTCAAGGAACTTTAGGAGTTAATTAGACACATTAGTGTCCGAAATCTATCTAAAATTGTATCAATTAGGAGTTCAAAAATCCGAACCCCTGTTTTGGTAGTACATCTACAAGGATATCCATACCTAACACCATCCCCTCTACCATTGTCCCTCCTATCTACTCACGTCCAAGATTTCTATGTTGAATTCTTACATATGTACAAATAGGGATTGCAATTAGCATACTCACATTAAAGTAGGTATATCCAAATGTCCCACTGACCTTGAACCGTCATTTATGTACATCTCCAAAATCATTTCTGTACCTATATGGAAGAAACGCTTTCAGAACCAAACTTTATTCCTTAATAACTTTTGTATACACTATCCAAAATGTCACGTTCTCTGGTGCATTGAACCCTCCTTTCACTTGCCAACAAGGGCATATGAAAATTTTGACCAGTCTAATAATAGAAAATAGGTTCCGTAGCAAAAAGTGGCGTTTTGGGGTGTACCTACCTTACGTGGCGATCGTATTTGCTCCCCAAAGGATCAATTCGTACCAATAATCACCCAATAAAATATTGAAATTCCCTCCGACTTTTCCTCAATTTTTTCATTTGAAAAAGAACGATACCGAACATTTCACACCCGCCCTCCTCGTCTCCTCGTTGTCGTGGTGCGTGTTTTGAATTCCGCACTGGTAAAGTTGGAAGCATCTGACAACTTGAACTCCCAAAGCGAACAAGAAGCCATTGCGTACTTCAAAAGAAGATATTGGACCATGATCTTCAAAGTCGGATATTTTTTTTTTCAAACCACCGGAGCTGCATGAGGTTGGAAAATTCGCTCCCAAAAACTTGGTCGGCCTGCGTGAATGCACCTTCTCTCGCATTAATTATTTACTTACCCGGCAACGTGTGGAAGATGGATCCCAATTCCCAAACAGTTGGAAATTTTTTCTTTTTACCCAACATGTGTGAGTTTCTCAACAGGAAATATCTCCACGCCTGCAAATAAGGTGGCCAGGGAGAACTGACCCCCTCATTGTCCTAGCCACGGTTAATTGTGAAAAAAGCCCCCTATTTTTTTGCCATTATTTTTTATATTTCTGCTCCGTCCCTAGCTAAAAAATTCATCTGATTGCAAATAAAAAATTCCACAGCGTTTTCCCCAGGGGTAAAAACGGGGCAATGAGGGGGTCAGTTCACCCTGGCCCAAATAAGGTGGGGGCAACTTCACTCTGTGTATATCTCCAAAAATCCAATTATGGAAATACGTGGGGAAGAAACTGTACCAAACTTTTTGGTTCCTTCATAGCTTTTTGCATGCGGTATTCAAATGTCAGGTTCTTTGGTGCGTTGGAACGGACAAATTTTTGTGGACCGGTCTGATAATAGTAACTAGGCACAGAAGCCAAAAAAAAAGTAGCTATTTTTTCGAATTGGTTCAGCCTAATAATAGTAACTAGGTGCACAAGCAAAAAAAAAGTGGCGATGTGAGGGGGTTACCCAACTTATTAGTTTAGTCCGATAAAAATAACCCGGCACACAAAAAAGCGAAAAGTGGCGATGTGAAGGGGGTACCCAACTTATTAGTTTAGTCCGATAATACTAACCCGGCACACAAAAAAGCGAAAAGTGGCAGTCTTGGGGGGTACCCACCGGACCTTATTAGTTCAGTTGGTGTGTGACTGAATGAAATGCACCGGCTTCCGGGACCATCCACCCTGGATAATGTGTCCATAGTCTAGGGCAGTTTTTTCTTTTTCTTTTGGAACAGTAGAGGCTTGCATGCCCTCACACTCGTGGTGCATTTATGGAGGGATTAGTTCAGATAGGCTAAAATCGTTTAAGGTAAACCAGCCCATTGTGGTCAGAATGAGGAGTTTGGCATCATCTTGTTGCTGAAATTTTTCAATTTTTTTCCCATATTAGTACAAGTGTGAGAAACAGCAAGTGCAATTGAAATTATATTTTTTGGACAAAGTATGAATTTGCTAGGGATTTCTGAAGCATTGAGCCCAAAAGAGTCTGTAGGCTACCTGAAGACCAACAAAATCTGAATCTGTAATGCTCATCTCACTGGCCTAATGCAGTCAAAATATTTTCTATTACAGAAGGCCAAAAAAGTCAATTTTTACAATGGACTTCACACTGAAAACTCAGAAGTTCCTAATGAGGTCAGTGTTCACTCCATTGCTGTCATGTAAGACATGCATTGCTGCTCACATCCCACTTCCTGAAAAAAAAAAAAAAAAATGGGTCATTTCTTAGGCGACCACAATGGGTCATTTGACTGCAATGGGCTGTCTTACCTTAACAGCAGCGACAAACCGCCAGAAGAAAAACAGTGGTTTAGGGTCATGCTGAACCAAGGCTTCGAGTTTCGAGCTGATTGAGTGTACGCACCCGGGTATTTGATGTAATCCATATGTGTGTGGGCTCCGTCATGGCACCTTTGGAACTGAAACCAAGTAGTCAAGTCCATGTGTTTCAAAGGGCGAAGGGGGGGGGGGGGGGGGTAAATTTTAAACTTTAGAAAAAAAAATCTAGTAGTAAAAAACACCACCAAAGGAGACCAGTAGAATGGTTGGGTGTGGTGGGGGACTGAGCCATGAATGGAACGGAACGGCACCAGTGACATCAGGCATTATGCAGTCCACCACCTCAGCAACTTTGAAAGGGGGAACTGGAAAGGTGCTGCAGTAAATTTTACTTTACTTTACTTGCCATGGTGAAATAGAAAACCTCACTTTGGGGGAAAAAAAGAAAAAAGAAAAACAGCATCCAACTTTACCTTGGAGTTGATGCCCACGTGGATACTTACAGACATCACATTCTGCCACCCCAGGAATTTTCTCACTCTTGCGTCGACCCTCTTGTGGCCACCTCAGCGAAATTCCTCCCCAAGGATATTGGGGATCCAAGAATTTTCAAAGTAACCCCGGCCGCCAAAGCGGGAGATGAATGACTTTCAAGGCTCGTGTAGAAACAAAGCACGCACCTATTCATCTAGTAAAATTGAATCTGGGGTTGTTTTTTTGTTGGGTGGTTGCCTACCTTGGTGATCATAGGTGTCGTTTGTTTAGTGTGTTAAAGTCTAGAATGACGATGAAGATTAGAAGTGTCCAATGGATGATTTTATTGTTCATTGTGGAAACAAGCAAAGAATGCACCTATTGGTCCAATAATTAGAACATATTTTGGTGCCTACTTTGGTTACAGGAGGTTGTGTCTTTTCAGTAGTCATTAGTTGGACACTACTTTCATAACACACAAAGAAACCTCATTGGGCTTGGTCAATGATGTTTTTAAAAAGCATTCATATCCAATTGACACAATGCTATTGTAGAATCATCAAATTATCTACTAACATTTGATTCTTTGCTTGCGTAGAGGGGGAAAAAAGAACCCTACTTTGAGTGAACCCAAAGCTAAAATCAAAACAGCAACAAAGAAGAACAAAACAAAGAATCTAAGATCTATCCTAATTTAAGCAGTAAGTCCATTCCATTGTTCCAAAGGGGTCAAACACGAGGCACTCCACATGTCACCCCCCAAGACTCCCTCAATCACGTACGCTATCAATCCAACAAGAGAGAAAAATATATCTCCAGTTTTTTTGTTTTTTTTTACAACCCCACTTATATTACAAAGTTCGTTTATTCAAAGGCCCCCACAACACAACCAAATCCACATGACGACATACATGACCCCAAAAAGCTGTACTGGATATTGAAATTGCCCAATCAATTTTCCCATATCTCGACGGAAAGAAGCCACGGTATGGTACAACTTACTACCCTCCCCCCTACATGCCCCCCAACCCCGACCCCGGCCCCTTACCCTAAAAACCCATCCCCGGTGCCCACCTCCCTTCCTGTACGAACCCACGCCCAAGTCTTTGCAAATTTATTTGTGAAGTACAATGGAACTACTACTAAGAAGAAAGAAAAAGAAAGAGAGAGTAAGCATCTCCATGTAAGCGCCAGCTGTCTGGCAGTCACAGGACAGACATGAAGCCCGAATTCCCTGAGATTCAAAGAACCAAGGGAGAAGCCTGTCTGTATTGTAGCATGGGACATGCTTGTCAGCAGGAACAGGGCCCCAAAAGAAATCCCCGGGGGCAAGGGGGTGAGGGGGTGAGGGTCCGAAAGAAAACCTGGTCCGAGGGGGTCCGGGGTCCGAGGGGTGTGTGGCATCAGTTAATAATAAAGGAACTGTTACTTGAGGCTCCTCCTCCAGACCTTTTCAAATGCCTTCACTCCCAGATGCTGGTAAGTAAGTACTACCACTCTCCTTCTTTTTCTTCCCGCCCCCGGCAGACGGGGGACCCATCAGTCGGGTCTTGCATCCCCATGTGTGGGGCCCGCATCCCCAACTCCCAGTCATCGGCCCTCCACCCTCCCCTGCCATGGAGATCGTGAATGGCTTGGATGTGGGTTGGTTGTACGATAAGTTGGGCTCTCTGGGCCATTGGTCCATCGGTACTTGGGTCCAAGTCGTGTATTAAACTTATTGTTGTTGTGATGTTCCCGAGTCTCCTTTTATGTACCTACTCCTGGATGGGGCTTGGGCTTGGCAGAAGCCAATGAGCTTGGATACCGACACTCGGCATGCTTTTCCTTTCCTTCCAACTCACTCATAATGGAGTTTCGTGGCTTTACGTCTTTGAATGAATTCAAATGGACACCCGGCCAACTTACGGATCATATTCTCTCTCTCGCTCCCTCAAAGGGGGGAAGGAAGGGGGGAGGTTGGGGGGACGGATATTTCTTGAGGTATAATTTGGATAGTTTGGTACTGTTATGCTTGCGTTTATTTCTTCCTTGGGTCTCAAGGGGTGTAAAGATTTATTTTTTTTAATTTTTTTTTATTTCAATGGTGGTGAGGTATTATTCAACTGCTGTGAGGGTTTTATTCAACTGAGTACAGTGGCGACAGCTGTATCGCAAAACACACATGGATTGGGGGCTGGATTTTATTTTCTTCTTCTTCTGGACTATTGACTTTGTCATGGCTCATTTCTTGACTGCCAAGCCAAGGTTTCACACCTGTTGAAAGGTCCCTGCATACAAAAACTAAGATAGGAGGTCCTATTTTATTGATTTTGAAAGTAGCAAACGATGATAATGTTTCAATTTGCACTAATTTATCCCCTGAAAGGACAACAATAAACTGTGTAGAATTTTTTTTAAGCCTCAAATAGGTTCTTACAAAGTCGCTTTTGAACAGATGGATGTTAAATGTTTATTGTAGATGTACACATGTAGTAGCTTTGTGGAAAAAAAAAATACACATTCTTCAATGGGATGGATCAGGATCAAAATTTTCGGTGCTCAAAAGTTTAGAGGCAACTTGGACATTGTGCTGATAGAGAGGGCAAAGCAGTGGTGCAAAGTATTGAGGCTGTATGTAGGTTTTACAAAATTAGCTTTGAATGCTTATATCTTCCACACATTCTCAAAGTAGTATAGGTAAATAATGTGTGGTAGAAAATGAGAAAATTAAATAAAATTCCTAGTCTTCAATTAATGAACAAAAATGACAGGTATAGAACATATTAGAACCATTAGGATAAATCTAGTATAAATTCATGAGCTTTTTAAACCTTTTTTGTGCTTCATTTAAGAGAAGGAAAGCTTTGCGTTGATTGTTGGGATTTTGATTCTTCCAGAAAATGAATCCTTCAAAACATAAGTTATTCAGGAAAAAATATCCAAAAACAATTGATAGCATGGGACATCTTTTTAGTAAAAGATGCTTTAGATATGTTAGATATTTCCATTATTTTTTTAAATTTTCTTGTAGGTAATTAACATAATCATCTAACCAATAGTCTCAATTCCTAAAGTAAGATAGTGTCTCCTTCTCCACAAAGTTGGATCCACTATGATGAACCTGTTAGATAGGGTCCAAATTTTTTTCCCTAACTTTATAATCTTTCAATCTATGGGTTCAAATAAGCTTAGTTTCTTTTCAAGCATTATTATAGTAGTCTAGTAACAATTTATATGGTTCAGAGTTTGAATTACGGATTTATATTTCAATTATGCTTGATGCAAGTAGCAATGTGTGATACTTTTGTAAAAAACAACCCCATACATGAGTGTAGCACCTTGCAATTTTGTACTAATAGGACAATTGTATTGAAAAAGTTATTTAATATGGGTGGATAATTAGGTGGCATAAGAATTAGGTTGTACAATCTAACAACAACACTATTGCATACCACAATGATGCTAGTATGTGAATTGGGTTGTTCAATCTAATGACGCCATGATTCCATACCACAACGACACTAGTGTGTGAGTCTAAAAATGCAAGCCTAGGTGTAGATAGGCACTGGCTACAACAATTGAAGGTGGTTGTAACATACATATCTATAACATAGGTATCCTATAACCATGAAAGGTGTTTTTATCAAACACATCCCAAACAAACCAACGTGCATTTTTTCATCTGTAATCTTTTTAGGATTCTTGTGTTAGTTCTTTAAACTTTATACAATAAAGATTTTGAAGAATTTTCTTTGAAAATATTCTATAACTCAAAGAGTATTAGTAAGTTTGACCTCAAAAAATGACTTGAGTAAAAAATAAAAATAAAAATATTCAAAAATCACCATGATTAGAACTTAACATTTTGGATGGAAATTTTTTTTTGTAAAAATTCAAAATACTAAATCTTCAATTGTTTTTTAAATTTTAAAAAATGGGCTTCAAATATTATTGGCAATATTGATTTGTATTCTAGTTAATCTAGCCATATAGATATGATCTATGGATTACATTTTACAACCATTCTTCAAAAGTTATCATTCAATTATTATCCTAAGTTGTATTTTATAATACATATTTACAATTTTGAAGATTTTGACTACCTCTTGGTTCTTTAAAAGTTAACTAATGTAATCGAAGATATTGTTGATGAACACTATAGTTCAATCTATTATGTATTGAATGCTTAAAGTTAGTGTTTTCCAAGTGCAAATATTCTACAACTAATCATATAATGTAGGCAATTATTAATTTTGTATAGCTCATGAAACTTTTGAGTGAAGCTAAAGACATGATTTTTCCTAACCCATGTCTATGTTGTATTCTTGGTTGTGCCACTTATAAAAAACTTCATGAATGAAAGTTAGATTTTGGGAGGTTGAAAACTAATAGCATCCTCAATGCAATTGGCACTATAAACTAACAAGAACATTATTAACCTTTAACTAACATGGAACTAGTAAATGAGAATACTATAATTGAAAATGCATAGAAATCATGTATGAATGATATATAAATATGTTGAATTGAACTTTTGATAATGGCAATATGGCCCCCATTGATAGTAAATTAGAAGAAAAAATGATTTTCCTCTTCCTAGGCCAAGCCCTCAATTTTTTTCTCCCCTTTATATTATTTCTATTAATCCTTAAACATCCAGCTAGTGACCATAGAAATCAGCCCTTTTGGAACCGTGTGACATCATCTAGTTTTAAAAAATAAAATAAAAATAATCATTGGGAGTCAAACTATTGAAGAAGATTTTTCCTTTCCACCCCTAATTTCAAGGATGAATAGTTGCACTTCTGTCCTACATAGGAGAATTCCTTGTCATCCATCGGACACTAGACATCCCCGTCAACCTTCAAGGGTTAATGGGTCCTATTTTGGTCATCCAAAGTTTGATTTGGACTATTCTCATGCCCACTTTGAGTATTTCTGGTGCATTTTCAAGGGTTAATGGGTCCTATTTTGGTCATCCAAAGTTTGATTTGGACTATTCTCATGCCCACTTTGAGTATTTCTGGTGCATTTTCAAGGGTTAATGGGTCCTATTTTGGTCATCCAAAGTTTGATTTGGACTATTCTCGTGCCCACTTTGAGTATTTCCGATCCAAGTCACTGATATCCCATTCAAGTCCTATTCCCACACTCACTCAGTCATCGAAGCCTCTCCTTTTACTTTCCAGTCCAGTTTGGCGGGGTCCATCCCTGCGCACTACAGCAGCCCGGCCCCATGTATGTAAGGAGAAGGAGCAACCAACTTAAAAGAAAAAGAAAAAGAAAGAGCACTCACTGAAGGGTCAGCAAGAATGGGCCAGCACGAAATCAATACGAGTGAATTTGATGTTCATGGAAATGACATGGCAGTTGAGTACTAAACGCCGAAAGCATGTTGTCAGAAGACTTTCTCTCCCCCAAAGACTGAGTTTATTATTATTAGCCCCCTTCAGTAACCACCGAAACGAAACAGTTCATTGGTGTAGAATAACATTGGAATTTCCCAGAATGGAATTAGAAAAAAAAAACCCTTAAAAACCCAACTGAACTGAATATTCCAGGCCTTCTAAGAACCCCATGGAATTCAACAAATGGATTAAAATAATGGGTTGATTTGGAAATTCCCGGAGACGGAGGGCTGAGACCCTTTCCTACCCCAATTCCAGGCTGGCCCCTCACTCCCTCACTCACTCACAAAATGCCGACCGGCGTGGGCTGGGAATAATAAGTTAAGAGGCGCCCAGCTTTTGCTTTTTGCTTAAAATTAGATTGAGGGCTGCACTAAGGAAGTAATAAACTAATGACCCACTTGCCGCTAACTAAAATTTTAAAAAAATAATAGTTTTAGGTAGCCAGGAAGGAGGCTTTTTTATTTTCTTCTTTCCTTTCCTTCCTGCCATGATGGTGATTTCTACTTTGAGGTGGGCTTACCAACAACTCAGCTGGACGGACAAGATTAGAAATCTTTGAAAGCTTGGGGGGTGGAGAAGTCAATACCCAATGAGAGTCCTATCTGAAAAAATCTAACCCCTTTTTATTTATTAACTTGCTTTACACCGTGGCAACTACCTCTACCAGTACCTCTAAGTTACTACTGCCTTCTAAAAGTCTAAAAAGTAAAGTCTAGAGTCCAGATCCACCCCAAGCTCGGCTCTGGTCAGTGCATGCCTTCCACCCCAAGCAAATCCACCGCTTGCCTAAAGCCCCCTCTCCGACATTAGGCCACACTAATTGAGGAGCCACGGGAATTGAGGACCCAAGTAGGAAAAAAATGGCTTCTACCCAATTGGAAAAACGAATCTGAGAACAATCAAACGTGATTTGCACTCGATTTTTCAAAAAGAAAAAGAAAAAGAAGGAAGTTGCACTGGAGAAAGAAAGCAGAAATGCCAGGCCACACACACGGAGACGAAGACAAGGTAAGGTAGAGTTCCCATGAATAAGCCCATACTAATTTCGTGGAATACACTAATTAGGGGGTTATCAGACATTGCAATTGTCGCTCCATGATTTGCGGATTTGTTAGCCAATTGGGTACAATGGCACACTTGTCTTCAGTCCCCCCCAAACTTGTCGTGTAAGATAGCTCCCTTATGAACTTTTGGAATGCAATGAAGTTACAGAATTGCAAACCAAACCACCTTTACAATTGTCCGAGAGCACTAAAAGTTTGCACGAATTGAGTGCCCATCAAGGAAATGAAGGTCTGCCCTTTGAATGTACAGTAATCGAGGATAAAAAAGCAGCACGATCATAAAGAAAAAGTCGAAAGAGCAGTGGCCCCACACCCGACCAATAGTTTTAAGAAAAAGACTCTAATTTACGGTTTCACACTAATTTGACGGAGTGGTCCCCAAAGGGGGGAAGAAAGTCACTGGCTCCACTGCTAGCCCACTGCAGTTGCATTCAGTGAAAATCTGGGAAAAGGCTTGGAAAAAGGATAGAAAAGGAAAAGCGACCCCTGTGCCACGACGGTGCAGATGGCCCCGACCGTGCGGCCTACACTAATTTACCCCAGTCGGAAAGAAAAAGAACGGGCCGAAAGGAAATCAGGCGGCGATAATCAAAGCCCTGGAAGGGGAGGAGCTCCCAGACCCAGGCTAATAAAGGAAACGTCGTTGACAAGAAAAGAGGGAAGGGAAGGGAAGGGGGGACCCGCTCCCAGCGTCTGTGCAGCAGCAGTACCTTACTACCACTGCTACAAACACACCAGCGGCGGCCTCGAACTCGCAGTAGTACATTTACATGTCTCCCCAGGACACTCGCATTAAGCTTACTCCACGACAGTAGGTGCTCTGTTTCTTCCCCTCGTCTTCTTCTCCCTCGCTCGCTCTCTTTGGCAAGCCCAAGTTTGATTTCTGGAGCTCTCTGTGCTCGAAGCGCCATTTGTTTTCCGAGGTGCCGTACTTTTCGAGGCTTTCCCTCTCGGAATGAGGTATCTTCTGTCGAGAAGGCTACGCGCGTTGTATGCGCATCAAGGGTGTTGTGAGCAGCGATTTCTGTGGAGTTCTTTTAAGTTGTTGCGCTTTTCTGTGTAACAAGAGGCTTTTGTGCTTTTCAAGAGAGGGGGGGAGGAGTTTCGTCTGTAGAGATGGTGGGCATACGGCAGGACCGAAGTATGGGGGGTGCTGAGGAAGAAGAAGCCGTGGCAGCTTGTTTTGTGAAAGCGCCCTTGAAGCGGGAGTACGCTTCTTCGGACGAAGAGGGTTACGAGCCGAAGCTCCAGCCGAGCTTGCCCAAGCGAGTGCGCGTGATTTGCACAGACCCTGACGCGACGGACTCTTCGAGTGACGAGGAGGCGAGTTTCCGTCGGAGTCATGTCGTGATGCGAAGCTCCCAGAGAGTGATGGTTCGTGAGATTGAGATCTCGAGAGAGGATGGTGGGGAGTCGTCGAGTGAGGAGAGTGAGCTCGACGAGCCTGAGGTCCCGAGTTACCATAGCGTCTTCACGGCCAAGACAATGCAATGCTCCTTGAACTCCGCCTGTCCGGTCGATAATGAGTCCATGCCGAGCTTTTATGATAAACCTTCCTGGCCTGCGAAAAAGAAAACCAAACCTGCCGAAAAGAAAATTGCCCGCGGCGCGGCGGAAAGCGCGAAGTCGTCGGTGAGCAACAAGAGTAGTAGTGGCGCCATTTCTAAACCCCCCGTGCCTACCAAAGGAGTGAAAATGAGTGCGACGTCTAAAGACACGAAGCCGCAGAAATACAGAGGTGTGAGGCAAAGGCCTTGGGGGAAGTGGGCTGCGGAGATTCGTGACCCGTCGAAAGGCGTCCGGCTATGGCTGGGAACTTATGACACCGCGGAGCAAGCTGCCCAAGCTTACGACAAAGCCGCCCGGGAGATTCGTGGACCGCTTGCACACACAAATTTCACGTCGGAGAACGAAGCCGTGCAAGCTGCTGTAACCAAAGCCCCTGCTCATGTTGCCGTGAAAAAGAAGAGCGAATTGTTACCCAAGAGTCCTGTGAAGAAAGAGTCGCTATCCTCTGAGTCTCCTTCTCTGCCTTTGTGTCCCGTGGAGGTCGAGAGAATCACTGAGGACGAAAGCTCTCTTGATGTTGCGACTGAAATTCTCGGCGCTTGCGAGAACTTGATGGAGGAAGACTTGGACATGCTTGAAGAGAACGAGTACTCGGAGGAGAGTGTGGAGGCTTCTTCATCTCCTTGCACGAGTTTGAAGAGCAGTGATGCGCAGAGCCAGTCTTCGACTCCAGAGTCTTCGAGTCCTCCTTGCTTTTCCACGGCTTCGGATTTGGTGGAGGACTCGGAAGACTCCGAGGAGGATCACTCTGAAAGCATGGTTACAGCCAACAATGACTTGAGCAAGCTTGAGGAAGTTTTCTTGCCCGACGACATCTTCTTCGACTTTCCTGTCGACGGCAATGTTGACGGCATGCTGGGCTTTGACGCTTCGGCTTTTGATTTCGGAGACGACATTGGGGACTTCAACTTCGGTGCTGGGACCGAGAGTGTGGATTGGTTCAACGACGCAGGGGCTCTCACGGCGTAAATTTTTCTAGGAGTATTGTACTCTACAATTTTAGTTTTTGTCGAATATTTTCTGTTGTTTTCATTTTTCTCCAAACTATGAGACCACCATTTTGGGTGGTGATTCATGGCCACGGTAATGCTGAAGACTGTCCTCCAAGCTGGGGATGCGAGGTACCATATATTATGGGACACAGATTTTTGGCCCATAGTCCAATTTACGATACCATTAATTGAGTAGCACCACCAAATTTTGTAGCGGGTTTTGCGAGTCGGTGCCCTTGTGTAACTGCCCTGATGTGGGCACGAGTAGGTAGCGTTTTTATAGATAGAGTAACTATACATTGAGAGAGTGGACATTTTTATTGTTATTATGATGGCGTTACGTAGTAGTACGGATAATGTTTTAGCGTTCTGTCTCTACAATGCGAGTGTTAGGATATGGAGGTATGAAATATTGAGTCTTCGTGCCTGTACGATATTTTGCGCGAACTGCAGCAAGTGTTAAATTTGTTTTCCGGATAACGATGAAGTTCTAGCTAACAATTACTGTTAGCGTTTTTTCTGTTACTTGCGTGTTCTTAAGACACTGATTTTATGTTTGCATTGGTCTTTGGTATTGTTCCTGATTCTTGTTGCTCGTGAGTATTTTGTTTTTCTCTTGCATGTTGTGGAAGCTGAACCGTACTGCTATTTTATCCTTTCCAGTTGCTTTCGTGGACAGATTCTTAAGTGACCAGATTCAGCAACTGGAAGTTGGATGCGACTCCCTTCCTTGGCTGGAGCAGGACATGATTTCCACTGATATCAGAACCTTTCGAGTTTGTCAGATATTGTGAAACAGTAGGTGGCACATGCCATGCTGCTGCTCTCATAGTCCTGTTCGTTTGAAAACCAGGTTGAAGCATGACAGTAGTTTCATTTTCCTGGAGCAGCTGCTCTATTAGTGGGGTTGTCTTTTGAAGCTTTTGCAGTGAGGAAACCATTTGTAGGGAGCCCAGCGTCTGTCAGCTGATGACTCCTGAGCTGCTGCATGTACCATCCAGGATGGGAATGTCTGGAAATTGCAAGGCTACATGGGTGAGGTCAAGCTTCGTTTGCATTGGGATCATCATGCAGAAAGAGGTTGATAATGTTGCTGCCACTGGAAACTTTATCTGCAAGTTCCACTCCATCAGGCTGTGGGACTGATATTATTAAGAAGTTACATGCTACTGGGCGTAGATGCCTGGGAATCGGCCACTCGGGAAAACGAACTTAACGTCGGAGAGGCTCACGTTTGCCAAGTGCCTGCAGCGAGTGTGCAATGGATCCGTCGTGTTTTTGTTTCATGCAGATTTTAGGATCAAACTACTATTCTTGACATGCATTGAGTGGGGACATGTTTTTCCGCTTTACAACCAACAAAGCGAGATATGGACAGCGTTCATATCTGTTTGCCATTTCTCTGACGTGTGTGTGTGTGTGGGGTGTGTGGGGTGGGGAGCCTCAGGAAACTCTGAAAGAAGTTTCATTGTTTTCCCCTCACTGTTGCTTGAGACATGAGCTTCACCAAAAACGTTGACAGGAACCAAAATGACGGAAGACAGCAAGAGTTCAGTTGCTGGTGAGGGGAACTCTCTCCCTGCAGGGAACTCACATCAACCATCTGTTTGGCTTTAATTTTACAAGTGATGTGATTGCTTACTACATCAAATTACTTTCGTTACATTATATTAATCACAGCAGTAAGTACGCTCATACTAAACTTGAGTGAGTACCGGTAAGTTCAGTAACTTCCTGGGCTCAAGCACAGCTCCGAAATCAAGGTGCGACCCGGCCTTTGTGGGCCTGAAAAGTTGGGTCGAATGGTGACAACTGGGCTCCTCCTACAGTTGTTGAATTTGCAGGGCCCGCCATGTTTGGCGTCCGCTGGAGCATCTCGTGGCCGCCGGGTTCGTTAAAAATGTCTGCCACGTTTGGAGCCATTCTGGCCCTGTCCAAAACAAGCTGCCGCTTCCCCAGACACGGCCTGCATTTCAGCTGAGCTCCGCACCAAACTGGGGATGAACAACACAAAAGAAGAAAAGAATTTGCTTGTGTCAAAAAAGAAGAAAAAGAAAGGGAAGAAACGTCTGGAACTTATCGGAGCTCTGTGTGATGAGCCAGACAGACAGGAAAGCACGATACAAAATAAAATATCAGTCTATTTTGCCACCCACTCACCGTAATCTCAATCTAATACACGCGTTGACACGTTTGGCTTTCCCTTTTTCCTGAAACAAAGAGGGGCAAGCAATGATTGGGAGAAGTGGGTAAGTGAGTGTATTGAGAACTGATGAAAAGAAAAAGAAAAAGAGAAGAAAACTCGGTGGAAACTGGAAAGTAGAGAAAAGAAACTGATCAACTTTTTCCAACAAAATTTATAGGAGTAATAGGGGCCAATTAATAATTGGCGAAGGTTTATGGAAAAACAATTCAATGTGGGAAATGAAAGATAACTTGAAATGAAAGATAATTGAAATTCAAAAGACTTCCCTAACGTTGGAGGGAAGTTCATTGCTAAGAGCACACGTCGACATAGGTGTGCTCTGTGGTCTCAATGACTCTTAGAGGTCTCTCGTTACTCTCCCATTGTAAATTTAAAACAATGGGCTCTTTAGAAACTAGCCTAAGCACTCAATAGTCGAGGGCCCTCTTTGTTGAAGCAAGATGGTAGATTCCGGAAGATCCAGTTGTCAAACTTGATCTATACATGACAACGTATGGTTGTAGTGGTTGATTCAAAAATAATGAAGTAAAAGCAATAGAAACAGTGATAGAAGATGGGGTCAAGGGAGCAACAATGATGTTTGAGGGCCTTGATAGCGTGGGGCGGTGGAAAATTTTCACCTTCCACTCGTGATCCTTGACAGTCCCTCCACAACCCATCTAATGCCATGTGGCAATGCACAGTTAAATTGGTCAATTCAAAAATAGTTATGCAAAATCAACAAAAAATAATGGCAAAAGGTGGGGTCAGGGGAGCAACAACGATGTTTGAAAGCCTCAACAACGTGGGGCGGTGGAAAATTTCCCTCCACCTTCCACTCGTGACCCTTTGACAGTCCCTTCGCAATCCATGTAATGCCATGTGGCAATGCGCAATTAAATTGGTCAATTTAAAAATAGTTATACAAAATCAACAAAAATAATGGCAATAGGTGGGGTCAAGGGAGCAACAATGATGTTTGAGGGCCTCAACAACGTGGGTCGGTAGAAAATTTCCCTCCACTTTCTACTCATGACCCTTTGACAGTTCCTTCGCAATCCATCTAATGCCATGTGGCAATGCACAATTAAACTAATCAATTCAGAAATAGTTATGCAAAATCAACAAAAATAATGGTAGAAGGTGGGGTCAAGGGAGCAACAATGATGTTTGAGGGCTTCAACAACGTGGGGCGGTTGAAAATTCCCCTCTACCTTCCACTTGTGACCTTAACAATTCCTCTGCAACCCATCTAACACCTTGTGGCAATGCACAACTGTACTAGTACTAGTCAATTCAGAAATAATTAAGCAAATTTAACAAAAATAATGGCATAAGGTGGGGTCAAGGAAGCAACAACGGTGAATGAGACCCTTCACAACATGGGACAGTGGATAATTTTCCTCCCCCTTCCACTCCTAACCTTTGACAGTCCCTTTGTAATCCATTTATGACACCTTCAAATTAAGCTCCTTAACATGATTCTCCAATAAGGTCTTATTTTTTCTAAATTTAGATCCAACAAAAACTCTACTATTAGAAATTTCTTCTAGGACTTAGAAAGCAACATTATCCACAACAAACTTTGCCTTTACTTTTAACTTTGAAATTTCATGTTCAATTTTCACTTCAACAATGAGATGGTTCTAAAAGTCCAAGAGAGCTCAAGTTATAATTAAGTGAAAGGCAAGTCTAACTACAAGTAAATCAAACTAATCACGATAAATTTGAGTTAAGCACATTATAATGAAAGTGGCATTAAGGTAAAATTCATTACATTTATGAAAAATTATAAACTAAATAATTGTTGCTAATCTCAAGTGCTCCTATACTCTCTAATTTTTGCGGGTTTTTTAGTAGTTGACAATTACAAAAGATTATGCATACAATATTTCATTTACAATGATCATTTAACCATGTCAAGTTATATTGACAAACTTGCATGTGGTGATAATCTTGATCGAAGGAGGTAGATTTTCTTCTTTTTTGTAATAATGTTTTACAAAAAAAGGATATTTTTCGTATTATCATTTTAAAAAGCATGATTAGTCATGAGGTCATTAATAAGGTAGAAGGTAAATAAATCACTTCCTTTAACCCCTAAAGACCCAAACATCTATTTCTTAGCAGTCATTGTTACTTCTTTTTAAATTTTTTATTTATAAACTTTGACATCTTATAAAAATAAGAATCAATATTCAAAAAATTAGATATAGTTTTTCAAATTCAAGTTAAATTCCATCTTATAGGGGTTTTTTGAAGTTGAATAATATTATGAGGTTTTACATTGATGGTATTGAGTTCAATTTGGACATGGTTTGGAAATTTTAGCCAATCAATGGGATTATTGCCATTTCAAAGAGGGAATAGATTCAATGAATTCAAAAAAAAAATGCATCTATTCATGTGAGTTTTTCAAAATTTCTCTTATTTTTGTAATTATCTTGAATTGCAAGCACCACCAAAAATTATTAAATGATGAAATGTTGTGAAATCCTTTATGAGCATTTTCAAAACCTTCGTCTATCAGTGAACTCAAAATAAACATTTCAAAACATTTCTACTAAAGCATCCTCCTCTAAAGTGTAGTGCCCAATTTTTCCTTTAATCCTAATTAAAATTAAAATCCAAATGTTTACTAAATTGTGCGTCCAATTTTTTTGAATATTTATGAGGTGCTCACTCTCAATGTAAAATACAAAATCTTGTAATTTTATCTCATCCAATCTAGGTTTCTAAGTTGAAAAACATATTGCTCAATTTTAAGCACTTTTGGTCCATTTTTGGCACTTTTGGTCCATTTGGGAATTATACACCTTGTTGGGCATTTAGGATTTAAGTATATTCTCTTGATATAGTTAAAATGCTCAACTTGATATCTATTCCTAGATAAAGCACCTCTACCTTAGAGAGATGATGTATTGATATTGAGTTTTTTCATATCAAGTGAATGTGAATATCAAATTTCATTTTGATTCAAATACAATGTAGTAGAATGCTATTGTGAATCAACTCGACTACTTGAAACAAGAACTTGAATATGTAGGTCTAAGTTGTTGATATTGAAGCACATAACATTCTTACATAGGGAGATTGGGATCATTCCAAAGTCTTACTTTATAAGGAATAATTACATGTATAGTAGTTGAAGATTTTTTATACTTAAAAGACTTTCATAAAGAAGTTATGCTATATTGATGTACACAAACAATATTGCTTATGGTTTTTGATATCTTATGTTCACTTGGTACTAAGTAGTTGCTAAGATCGGGGTTTTGTAATTGTTATAGGAATTGTGTTTACATAAACTAACACTCTTAACCTCCGAATCTACATGGAAGTGGACATAGCATGAAGATAACATCAGTCTTTGCTCTAGGCATATTCCATCACGTGCAATAACAATAGGATAACTTTTATACAATTAAACACAAAATCAAGAAAAAATGAACGTTTGTGAATTTTAGGAGTGCTCTTTTGTAACGGCCCTCATTAACACCCACAAGAAAAGAATAATGTCACTAATTTTGACCATCACCTCTAGGCATTTATACTACTATGTAAAAAAAGAATTGTTAAGTTTTGAATTCCAATATAAATGACGCAAATTTCTAAAGATAAAGCAATTGTTTTAGGTCACTTACCTTAGAGCAAGTTGGGGAAGAATGTGATTTGCATTGTAGCTTCTATAAGAAGTCAAGATTCTCCCGTTCTATGAGATTGTAAGGATTACACAAGAAAAAAATCCTAGAAGTGTCAAAATGAACTAGTCTACAACTGCACCTATCCAAAGAGCATGAAAGAAGCCCCACACCTTTGTTATATTAATATATGCTTAGACAGTCCAGTCATATTATCCCCCATGCCTACTTAGCAAAAAGGGCCTTATCATGTATTTTATAGTGTCGTTATTTTTTAAGAGCCACTCTTTCATAATGCCAAATGTGATCATCCCTTAACCCCTAAATGATGGACCTATTGACTGCTAATTTCAAGCTTCATTGTCATCACTCAATTTGTTGCCATTTTGTAACAACATATATATGAAAATTTTTAAATTTATTTTTCAGAGATGAAACAACATATCTTCTTTGTTTCACCACAATTTTAGAATTTTTTGTGAATAATTGATTTCTTTTAATTTTGAAGATATAGTGAAGAAAATTTTTATCAAATAGAAAATTATTTCAAAAAATTTGAAAATTACACCATGTGTGCATATTATAGTGATGAACAACATGGTGTAAACTCAATTTCCGTGCCATTCTATAGTTAGAACGTAGTAGATATTGAAAATACATCCAATGTTCAAATTGCAATTAAAAAATTGAATATTAGGATTTTTTTCAAAATTCAAACTGGAGTAAAAACTAGAGTGAATGAATTTTATTTTATTAGTTGGGCTCAAATTCAAAAAATACCATTTTTTTGTAGAGAAATTTCAGATTTTAAGCAAGGAACAACAACTTTCTAAAATACACTAAAATAACATATTTTGTGATCCATTTTTTTTAGTAACTTCTCATTTATGTGAAGACAAACAATAGCATATGACTCCAAACTCAACTAGGTTCTCTTCATAACCCAACATGCCTGGAAGGTCAACAAGAAAGAAGTGGATGAAAAATTGCTTCCCAGCTCTCTACAAATCAAGAAAGATTCATCCAAAAGCCACGAAATGGCTCCCTCGTCGCTTCTGGGTTAATCTTTATCAGCAATGGAAACCCAAGCTTCTAAATCATCTAAGTTTTTTTGTTTTTTTTGTTTTTTTTGTTTTTTTTAACATCACACCAATGAACTTCAATTTTTTTTTAATTTCTAATTATTGGTATACCCCAAATCTGATCAAATTCAAATGGTGTACATTCTAAACCAAAAAGTTTAGGGGGGCAAACCCACCAATAAAAACACGGGACAAAACCGACTGACTTGCAGTGACAGGCCCAAGTGGAGCCTTGACTGGAGGTGCAGTTTCTGAACTGTTGACTTGTTTTACATTATTTACTGCCACACGTGAGGTCCCGAATTGAATTCCACGTCAGATTCTGGAAGGGTCCACTTCACCATCAATCAATTACAAGATGACACGTGTCACATTTTTTTCTTATTTTGGGGGCTGAACTGAACTACCTTACCTTAGAGCTGGGCCCTTCCGTTTCTCTTTTTCTTTTTTTTTCTTTTTTTTTTTCCCGTTTTCTCCTGGCGTTTTGTTTTACCCGGAGTGGGGTGTTAATTAATGAGGTCAGAGTAGTGGGGTTCAGTTAACCGTGGTTAAGTTAACTGGGGTGGGAGTTGGTTTACCTTTTAGGACAGTTTGCATCCAAGGAGAACCCGACCCACGGCATGCAGTGCCCGCCTGCCGCCTCGGTTCCTTTCATTATGAGGAAGGGACTGCACTCACTCACTCACTCACTCACTCTGGCTTCACTCTCACTGGGTGACAGAACCTACCGCTGCCGGCCGGTCGGAGACGGAGGTCTGGGGCTTCAGTTTAGTTGTCCCGGATCTGTTCATCCGTCCGACACTTCTTGTCCTCATCCAAGTTTCTCATCGCTCTCGGGCAGCTTCAGACTTACTGCCCGCGCTTGAAGGAAAAGGAAAAAAGAAAGAAAAGAAAAGAAAAGGAAGGCCAAAGAGGACGGAAGAACTTGGGAGCCTCAGTTCTCGGGGCTGGGGTTTAGGGTCTCTGCTCCCTCGGGAAAATGCTGGAATTCTTAATTTTGCACGCATAATAAAATTTGCAAAATTTCGAACTCGTAATTGCAATTAGACGCTCCAAATTATGTAATTTAATCAAGCACAAAATAGGGGGATTTTTTTTTACTTGGAGGGGTTGACCGTGTTTGGGGGCCAGGGAGGATTGACCCCCTTATTGCCCCATTCAAGAGTAAATGTAAAAATTGCCACCTATTTTGTGCTGCATCAATTTTGTATTTCTTCGCGTATCTCTATTAATTTAGGGCCTCTGATTGCAAATATGAATTCAAAATTTTCAAATTTTGTGATGGGCAGCAAATAAAAAATTTCAATGTTTTCTCCAGGGATAAAACATGGGGCAATAAGAGGATCAATCCTCCCTGGCCGTGTTTGGGTGGGGGTGGAGTCGAATGGAGGAGAATTGACTGGTGGGAGATTTGACCCCTCATTGCCCCTCATTATCCCTAAAATTTAGTTTACCATGAGGTAAACTATCTAGTGAAAAGATGCGATGAACGTGGATTCAATTAACATCACTAGGAGCTGTTGATCTTAAAAAAATAATTTTCCCTCCCTCCTTTGACAATGTTGATCTTGAAAAGAAATATGGATATGGATACGGGATATGAACATTTTGAGATTGATACATACAAGAAATGCAGATAAAAAATATATAAGCCATTAATCCATATCGTTTGCCCATACAAGTTGGTCTGGAAAATAAAGTATGATTGGAGGGGGGGAGGTACAAGCCCAAGGAGGAGGGGAGGTTCATTTGGGAGGGTTGAGGCCTCAATAAATAATTAAATGAAAAATCATCTAGGGGGGCATCTCTAGGATTTGGGGGTAATAAAACAAAAAAATCAACAGTTTGAAAACTTATGCCTCACTATCTACTCAAAAGATAGGATATACTAGCATTTTTAATTTGCCGCTGTCATGTTGTATATACGTCCACTATGTAAAAATATATATTTGTTGTCATAGTAGAGGGTTTTTTTGGAGAGTTTAATGATTTAAGTGAAGTAGACTCTACATTTTTTTTTTACCTTTATTAGACAACTATTTAGCATTAATTCTTTCATTTTTATGTTTAAAGACATTTCAAAGGTTTATTTTGTGTTTGAGGTTGTTGAAGTGAAAGGTTAAGTTTGTTTTACCTTTCTTTTAAGTTTTTAAATGGATTAGAAGTCCACGTAAGGGATAAGGATAGAGTTATGGGACAAAAAAGATGGACAATGGATGAACTTAAGTCCATGTGGTAGTTTTAAAGAGTAACATTTACTTGCTTAGGTGGATAGTATGGAAGTTGAGGTGGTGGATAAGGTGGGGGGTCTTCTTCCTCCTCCTCCTCTTAGTTTTGTTGGAGAACCGAGACTTTGGAGGGCCATAGGGGATTGTACATAAGGAGTTTTGTAATGAAATTTTGAAAGGTTGTTCATTATGTTTTTGTGATTTCAAAACTCTATCACTTGCTCAATTTGGAGTTTCTATGTGAAAGTTATGCTTTGAAGAAGTAAAGAAGGGATGATTATCATGGAGTATGGAGGGCAGAATCTTGGAGGACTCATAACTATTTGATGGAGTAGTATTTTCTTTTGAGATTTGATTCGTTTATAGATTGAGCTGTTAGCTTTCCAAAAAGATATCATTCTTTTTGTTTGAAGTTAGGATGCAAAAGTTATGAGTGTAGAAGTGAAGTGGTGAGGAGTTGCCTTTAATTTTTAAGTGAGAGGACTTTGACCGACTATAAAAGTTGGACAGTATCATATTATGAATTGAGTTTTGAAGGGATTGTAGATAATTGTGTTATCTTTTTATAGAGATATCACAAGATCAGATTGGAGTTAGCACGTGAAAGTTAGCTTACAAGTAAAGTAGTGATGAGTTACCTTTGAGTTGGAGAGGGTGTACTTTGAGAGATTATAAAAGTCGGACAATATGAGATTTTGAGTTGATATTTGAAGGGTTTGTAGGGTTTTTTGTTAGCTTTTCAAAAAGTTATCACACTCTCAATTTGGAGTCTTGAAGTGGTTTTGACACTCATTTTAATATTGGGTGCTTCTTCAAAGGGAGTTTAAGATGTTTATGTACAACTTCTACTACCTTTATACAAAAAAATGACATCTTTTTGGCCTATATGACACATCATGGGAATATTCAAGCACGTGGTGTTTTATTTGGTTTACTTGACACTATCTGGAGATTTATGTATATATATGTGAATTTGTGGGTGTATTTGACCTCGTAGTCCTTTATTTTTCCAGGCCAAATCTAGTTGCAGCTAGATTCCCCGCGTTTTCCCAAGGCAAGGCCTCTCTACCCGACACCACTCATGATAAAATTTGGAAATTTTGAATTCATATTTACAATCGGAGACCTTGAATGAGATAGAAAAAGTGATGAAATACAAAATTAACACAACAAAAAATGAGGAGCAATTTCTTACATTTGCCCTTGGCAAGGGCAATAAGGGGATCCATCCTTCTTTGCCCTTGTTAACCCTTATATTATCCTAGAAATCAGCAATGCAGGAATTTATTATTTATCACAAGGAATCAAATTTGAAAAATTAGGATTTATGTGTGGAATGTAAGAGTCCAAAGCTTCAAGGAGAAGTTGAAAAATACAAAATCAACCAATATTAAATATGGATCAGATTTCCTCTTTTGTCCCTAATGAGGGAGTAAGTTCTCCCATGGTGGGAAAGGGAATTTTCCTTGAAAAACATATTTTTTTATAAAAAAATCATTCTCCCTTTTGACAAAGGGAGCATGTTAATTCATAACATTGAAGAATGGTTCAAGGGATTCTCCAACCTAGAAGATAAAAGGTTGAACCACCCATTCCAAACCAAGAAACCATACTAAACTTGTAGGGTGCACTATTTTGAGCCAAACAGGACGCTATTTTCAACCAAGGTTGGAACAAATTTCCAACTAAAGTTTGGAATATGTATTTTCCTCCTTTATAAGGCTAGAATTAATAAAGTCATGATAAATGTCCCAAAGTAAGTGAAGAAGTAGTAAACGGGAAAGTAGTGAGCAAGAAAGTAATTCTTGAATGATTGGAATTGGAAAAATTTATACACTAGCTATGGATTTTGAGCATTTTTTGGCTTCTGAAATTCATAATAATTTCAATTTGGGGAATAAAGTTATGAAAAATTTGTAATCTCCATATTTCCTACCTTTCTACATGGACAAAATTTGCATTGTATGATTTGTTACAAAATCATTTAAGTAATCGGCTATCTATATTTGACCTTATTTTATGAATATACCTTTTTATTGTGACTTCTATTTGATTTTGAATTGGTTGAGGTTTTCCATTTTATAGGGTTATTAGACAATATTTTAATGATAACTCTTGGGTAGTCTTTAGATTTGGAGGAGTAAAAAGAGGACCCCCAACATTGTTTAATAATAGTCTTTATGTTTTGAAGGATTTATATTTATCCTATTATTCAAGCCACAAAATTAGTGTCATTACAAAATGTTTAAATGAATTAGCAAATTATAGTAATATTTCAAGGTGCTCTAATTAAAAATAGTGTGACTACGTAAATTAGTATTGTGGTTATAAAATAAAAAGTATATATTAGTTAGTAAACTTTGTGTTCCTATTTGGTTTGAGATGGCATGCCACATCATCCAATTATGCCACTAGATACTATAGTGAGATATTACTTTTGTCCCCAAATGATCTTTCTATTGGACAAAATGTTCTAAATGGAGGCTAAAAATAACATTTAAAAGACTTGTTTTGCACTGTAAAAAGAGTTTGGTGCACTTTTGGTGTCCAAAAAACTTTGAGCTTTATGGGCTTTTTCAAAGTCTAGTTGTGGAGTATTGAAAAGTGAAAATTTGGGTGCATACTAAATGCCCATAAAATAAAAATGTGAGGTTTTCATTTTATGGGCATTTCGTACATGCCCAAGACTATATTTGGACCTCTATTTCGCCTTCCAAAGCTTCATCTCCTTCAATTGGGAAATACTCAAAGAGATGCAAAAAATAAGAACAAACAATGATGATGGATCCTTCCAATCATTTCATTTGTTTTTTGATTGATGATTGCATAAATGGAGGGGGACTATTACTTAGAGTTGTTTTGTTAGTTCCAAAAAAACAATCGAAAGCCAAATTTAACCTATTCCAACGTTACAAAGTGCAACAGGAAGATCATTTAGGGACAAAAAATTAAAGCCAACAAGAAGATCATTATGAGATGGAAGGAGTATTATTTGGTTGTCATCTATTCATCTACACAAAATATGAAATTAGGTTGCTTTAACAATTAAGTTGCGTTATCCCAAGAAAGTTACTTTACAAGCTATTAAATAACAAATACTTCTATAGATATTTCCATTTGTACGCATGGAGGTTCATGAGTACCAATTACAACAATGCCTAATTCAAAAGGTATTGCATTCTTGTATAATAACAATAAATATTTATAGAGTGTCAAATGTCAAAAATTAGTGTGGAGCAATCTAATTTCACTATTTAGTGAAGATCATGGAGGAGCGAGTGCACAAGATAAAAAAGAAATCCCATTCTAATGTTTACTTTTTCTTTTATCTCTTTTTATTACACTAGGTTATTTTAAAATAAAATAAAAGATACAAGGGGAACTAATAGAAAAAATTACAATAATATTAGCTTGGACTTATTGGTGGGATTAGCACAATAATTAAGGTAGAAGAACCTATTTCGGATAGGCCCCTCATGATGGTTGCATAGGTTGACCTATTGTGGACAACAATTGAATGCACTAGTTATTGAGAAAGATTCTCTGTTTGTACCTTCTTGCCCATTCATCTCTCTTCTTTATTGGCTTAGGGAAATGTATCAAAGGTAATTAGAATAGGTAAGTCTATGAAACCAAAATGGATCCGGATAAAAAATCCTCTTTTATATTCAATAAAATATTCATTCTAGGAGAAAAAATTCTGTTCTTTCTAGCATTCTTCGGCAACCTTATTTTTGCACACCCTGAATTAGTTCTTCCATGACTTTCCCAAATCATACACATTGAAATGCTTAAGTTATCTGAAATAGGTACTTCTACCTTATAGGGATCACTTGACAATTTGAAGTATTAGCATTAGTATTATCATATAATTTAACATTTTATTTTATGGGACCAAATAATCACAATGTTAATTGCACAAAATAATTATAAGTATAGAAGCTCTCAGCATGCCTAGCAATACCTTCTAGCTGGCATGGTCTAGACTACAAAATTTGGAATTTTTGTACTTATTTTCTCATTGATTTGAATGATTTAATTTGGAAATTTTGGATTCATATTTGGGATGGTCTCTAGCATAGAATGGTGTTGTTTAAAATAAAAAATTAATGATCCAAAATAAATAATGATATTTGTCAAAATTTTGGAAGAAGTCATTTAAGTTTGACTTTGCTTGAAACAATCTCAAATTTCAATTGTGTTGTTCCTTAGAAGGTAACCTTTGCAAGTTTAGTTTCTTCTTATGTTTGAAAATTTCTAAGACTTAATTTTTTTATTGCAATTTAAAAATTAGGTTTATAATTATTGTCTATTGGTTGTTTTTTTAAAATAATTATGGAATAGGAATTGGTTTATATCATGGTGCTCTTCACTATAATTTGCACATAATAGTCATAAATAACCCATTATTTGAATAACCTCAAGTTCCTTCTAAATAATTGTATGCTATTAATTTATTTGTTAGATTCTATATTCAATATATAGTCCATTTGTACAAAATCACATCATCATTTACCACTCTAATAAAAAGATTGTAATGTTCGATCAAAATAAAGTAGTGGTAAAATTATAACTTTTTGGTGTAAACCATTTATATTATCATATATTTAAAACTTAGAAATGTGCAACTAGGTTACAAAAGTCTTGCAATGTCTACATATAAGTGAGTAGATTGATTGTCAAATCTTAATAATATTTGATCAATACACAACAATCATAAGTACTTGGATGTCATGATGGTTGACACAATGAATCACGAAATACATATATTTAGTGATGTAGACCCCCCCAAAATACAAGTGAGTAAAGTAAATGCAAGAAGGGCCAATCTTATACTTTCATCATTGCTAATTTATGAACAACAATCAAAATTACACGCTTGAAAATTTTAAACTCGCAAATTTGAATATAAAAGTGTTACATTGAATAAAGTTTGGTGAAAAAATACTTCTAAAAATATAAGATGTATTCATGTGAGTGTTTTTCACTGTGAGGCAAAACCCATCCACAAAGTTGGTCAAGGAGGAGTGTATGGGACTCTAATCTAAATGCCTCCAAGCAATGGATTTCTCAATTCTTTTAATAAATTTTTAGTAAACTAAGTCTAAGTGAAAAAGGGGCAGCCTTCCAAACCACTCTCAATTACTCCCTAACATTTCTCACGTGTCTACTTAAGCATTCTAAAGATGTAAGACAAATTTCTATGCTAAAATTCCATCCAAAAATGCCTTTAGAGGCCTAAAACGGCCCCAATTGAACCCTAATTCCCAATTCCGATATATACCATGACATGCATTCTTTTTAGACTCTTCACCCAAGGCAAGTTATCTATCTAAGTTCAACATGTATTTGATTTCACAAGATCTTTTATAACAAAGTGCAGTGAAAATTGCAATTGTTCAATTACAAATGGGGAAGTATACACAAAACCTTCAATTGGCACCTCCTCCTAGAGGCAGCCAACCCTCTTCCAAAGAATTGGTCACCATCTCCACCTCCTTGCTCCAAATTGGTTGAGACTTAGATTTTTGAAAAGCTAACTTCACCATCTTCAACCTCCCAAAGTTTCAGATCCATTGGTTGTGTCAATCTCTTGCAATCAGGCTCCAAAGTAGTAGCTTCAACTCCTTGCAACAACAAACCTTGCGCCACCAACTTGACTGCCACCATCTTATCTAAGCTCCAAATCCACCAAAACTTGTCTCGGTTGGAAGCTAGCTTCAAGACGCTCCTATCCTCCAAAATTCACTTCCATTCAATTTACCATACTCTCGCAATAGTCCGCCCAAGTTGGCCGTCTCAAAATCCCGCAGTAGCTCTTCACCTCTTACAAAATTGACCACCATTTCTTTGTACCAGCTCCAAATTGGGCAAGACTGGGCTCATTGAGGAAGAAGGAACTCCTAACCCTAATTTGCCTATTACCCCAACTTCATAACTAACTAACACTCCTACTCATGTTCATCCATTACTAATTCACTAAAAAATCCTTTTAATTACTATTCTTTACCTAATTGAGTACATTTATGATGAAGTTAGTGTTTTCCTAGTAGTTTTAAATTTACTAACATCTTTTGTGCTTTTCATGTTTAGTATTTTTTTTGGTGGTCTTCCATTTATATTTAGACTCATTTTCATTACTAGTCTTTGTTCTCAGTAAACTTTTGTATTTCTTACCTTTTTTATATATATATTTTTGGTTTGCAATTTTGATCTAGTTTTACTTCCTATGCGTAAAAGCCTTCTAACGAATGCTTGTAGTTTAATCTAAAGTACTAACACTTTTGAACTAAAAACTCTTGAATGTTTTTTAATCTTTTTCATTATATTAAAAGTAAACCAATATGGTAGTTCACAATCTATAACAAATTATTGTTGTTTAATATTTGTAAGAGACTTCAATGGGATGGGAGGAATAAAAATTGGTATCAACAAAGATTGGTTGTCCATTGTAGTACTCTTCATTTGAACCTCCACATTAATTTAAGTATTTCTTTCTAAAATGTAACAAAGATTACGAAGACACTGAACATTTGCCAAAATCATTACATGTACTAATTCTTCAAACTCAACTTTAAAAGTAATCACCCATTATAGTTTAAATTCATAGAAAAGGTGAATTTGCTCACACAAATCTTTTAAGTATTTAAAAACTAAATTATAAAATAAGAAAAACATTTATTAATAAAAAAATATTTTATATTTTATAAAAGACTACCAAACTCATCTTGCATCTATAGACATTGAAAAGAATATTATGTTGATTTTTGGTGCATAGTCATCTCCATAGTTATTAAAAATAAATCAATATAAATTTATATTTTTAATCATTTTACCTATTTTTCATGAAAATGAATATGCATATATTTTATTGTGACTTTACACTTCTTTATTTTTACTACTTGGGAGATTATTTGTGCTTCATCTTAATAGGATATAATCTCCTTTTTCTAAACATTAGCAAAGTGTGTATATATATACCTAAAATATTTTTTCCAATTTAATAGTATACCAAAAAAAAATACAAAATGAAACTAATAGTGTAGGTGTTTTTTGCAATTGCCTAACTTACCATACATGCCTATATATAATGCAAGTTGAACAAATTGATAACACATAGATTGATTGTCAATTGCAACACTCTTCATCCATCTCCCTATGGTTATAAAACAATTCCCCTTCAAACACATTATGTAGGACTAACATCAGAAATGTATTGACAATGTAGGATAAAAAAGGGTTACACTTGTTCATTAAGCAATGGCAATAGTGACTAGGAAAAAATAGACCATGCAACAAAATTTAGTTCCATTTGTTATAAGAATGAGATCTTTTGTTCTAATTGTCTTCAATTGCCTAGATGGAATTATTGTATTACCACTAATCATCTTTAGAATTGTCTAGGATTTGAATTGTTTTGTGTTAAATTTCTATTTTTTGTACAAATACTAGTAGGATACTCGTGAGGATACTAATATTTTTAATGAATATAAATTTTGGAATAGTTTGATTGTAGACAAAGTTGATTAGTTTGTCTCAAGAAAAAATCTTTTGCAATACTTTTATTTTTTTTAAATATTATTTTTATCAAAGTGATGTAGAAATAGAATAAACTAACCTAGTGTCAAAAACAAATCACCTAAGGCCTAACCTTATGAGCAATGAACTTGATGAACTCTACAACCTTGCAAACTTTTAATTGAAGTGCAATTATAAACCTTCTTGATAATTTCCAAGTTTTTGGACCTCTCTAGCCATTAGTTGAGAATCAAGAATTTATGTAGTTTGTAAAGAATGTATGCAAACTTTTCAATAATTCACTACTAGAAAATCTAGTTTTTCTGTTGTTTTGGTCGCGTTGATCCGGTCAAAATCTAACAAAATCTGTTGAATCAACAAATTTTTGTTAGATTTTGACCGGATCAACGTGACCAAAAAAACAAAAAAAACAAAATTTTCTAGTAGTGATTGATTCATCCTTCCATGATAAGGCTAAATGATGTGTTTAATGGTGGAATTACAATGGTGTACTCAATGGTGAAATTTCAATAAAATTTCAATGGTGGAATTTTAAAAAAAATTCAACGGTGGAATTTCAATAAAAATTCAATGGTGGAATTTTACTTGGAAAGGTCTTTTATTACAAGATTTTCTTCTTATTTTTATACTAAAATATTATAGAGACACTCCATTATTAATTGGGACTTGACCTTTGAAGTCCCACTATCCCTTGAGAATACAAAATAGATTTTAGGTAGATTCCTATAGTCTCAATTTTCATTGCAATTTTTTGAAAAAAAATTGAATGTAAGAAAACAAATTGACTTCATGAGAATTTTTTTAATTTGAATCAAAACCTGAGAACAAAATTTATGCCACCCTAAGTCTAAAATGGGTTTTGTTGGATTGCACCAAAAAATCACAAAATGCCAGAATAAAATTTTAGTTTCTTATAGAAAATATTTTTGGCTACATGGAAAGATTTGATTCATTCAATTTGAATTAGTAATGAGGAAGTTATGGACAATCTTATTTTTTGGGCAATCTAAGTATCTTCTTGAAAAAATAAGTCATAGGATTCATTTTATGAATTCAATTTTCATAGTTTTCAAAAATAAATAAATTGGTAAGGGTTTAATTCACTTGCTAGAACAATCTAATTTTTGGAATTATTGTATTTGAATTCCATCTTAGACCTATTAACAATTATTTTTTTCTTCAATCTTATATTTGTTTCTATTTAATAGTTTTTAAAAGAATGAAAATCAAGTGTTTGTTTTCTGAGTTTTTTTTACACTTTCAATTCAATTTTTCAATATAAATTTTTTTTAATTCAATATTGATAAGGTAAGTAGATTCAAAGCCTTAAAATTTAGTTAGGCCAAGTGCAAAAACTGATTGGTTTTCTTTACTTCAAACACAAATATATTGCAATCCATGAGGGCAAAGTTTCTAGAATTTCTTCCACATATTCTTATGCTAATCTAGTGCAAGATTCTATATTTAGATATGTAAAAAAAAACTCTAAATTTTTTTGCACTTTGTAATAGAGAGGGTAGTTTTGAGTGGAATTTGACGCAAGAAAAAAAAGGCCTGGGACTCCAAGGGTTAACCTTAAAGCCCTCCAATGTCCAATTCTTGAACAATAAACAGATTGAAACTCAAGTTTCAATCTCATCACTACTTGGATGAAAGTCATCTTAATTTGTAAAGATACTTTATCAAGTTGTTGTTCTATCTAATGGTTGGATTTGGTGTTATTAGACTATATATTTTTCTAAAATTACAAATGTAGAAGTATGTCAAGTGGTTGAGGAAGCCCAAATTGCATTGATTCAAGTTCAAAATTGGATTTGCAAAAATGAAGTCATAAATGCAAAGAACACAAATTTCAAAAAATCACTATGTGAAGAGAACCTCATTTCAAATCCATTCCAACAAATTGCACTCAAAAAATGATAATATTTTGCTTGTAATTGAATTTAGGAGTAATTTCAAAATTTTCCTTTCCAAATTTATAAAAAATATTGGTAATAGCATTGGAGAAACTAACCATGGATGGAATTTAAAACTCAGAATCTAAATTTTTTTTGTTGTATATGAATTCCAAAATATTCTTCGAAACAATTATTTATGATAAATTTTCTCAAATTGTGAATTCTAAATAATACTTTGGTCGTTTAGGGTTGAACCCTTGGAAGGCCCTTGGGGCCCCTCTATACAATCCTTGTTTAGCCTTATAACTCTTCAATTGTGGTTTACTATGTGAATTGTGATACATTGTTATTTATATACTTCCATGATCATTAGTTAACTTTGTATTGAACAATATTTGGTCAATGTTTTTTTGGTCCAATACCACCATATTCATAACATACTATATGGCCACAAAGGGCTTCTAGGCCCTTCTAGGATTAAGAGTCCCACTTAAAATTTTCCAAAAAATAAATGTAAAAATATATAAAATGAATGACCCCCACAACCAATCATGATGGATCCCACCACTAGACACCATCCTCTATCCCTAGCCTCTAGCTTAGAGACTTGGACTTCCATTGTCATCCAAGCCATTCATTTACCACATGGTAAGGTACACCAGTCTATTACCGTTGGCAGCCTAATTCCATCAATAGACTAACCCAATCTCCATCTAAAATTCCCTCTAATTCCCTTCATTTTATGATAAAATCAGAGAATTCTATGACAACAAGAGATAACACATCACTCCATGAATAAAGAATATGGGTTGTTTAGGGGACGTTTTTGACCCCACTCTATAAGTGGTTCTGTAATTTTCAGAACTAACCACTTCAAAAATTCACAGAAATTACAATTTAAATCAGAAAATTATAATTCCACTTGGGTTTGATCCGTGAAACAAGCCACACACACCTCTGGAAAAGTATGTGCCCCTCTTGAAATTGACCCCAAGATACTCAGATTGCAAATCATGGTGGTAATAGGCTTCTCTACCTCACCCCTCGTCGTTGTGAGGCCTGACCGGAAGTGGTGATGATTCATTCACTCATTCATTCTTTCCGACTGAGAAAGCTGCGATCAAATGATAGCCAGCATTGTGTCAGGACGGAAGCTTTTCCATTCAAGCTCTTGACCAAAAGTGCATTCAACAACTGAAGGGGGTTGGAAAAAAAAAGCTAAACCAGCAAAAAAAAAATCTGGAAGATGAAGATGATGGCAAACTGAAATTAGGGGTTTAAAAATTCCAGGTGAAATTTTTATTTATGCAGCTGTCGAAGGTTATTTAGATCAAATTCCTATTTCCAGCATCAATCAATATGAACATGAGCTTTTGAAGTCTATAAGACTTCAAACATACTTTTTGCTATTGTACAACAAAAAAACATTATTGAGTAGATTGATAGTCAATTGGCTACTTTTTGTCAAAAATTTACACAGAGCTTCTTAGCAACTCATTTAGTTTTAAGAAAATGAAACTGAAAAAAATTTCAAATTATGATCGGATTTTCAACTGGGGTGGGAGGATCCGGAGGGAGGCTCATGACACCCGGGACTCACCGACGGCAAGCACTTTATGATGATTGTTTTTTTTTTAATGACAAGGGTTCCATTTGCGCAAGATAAGGTGATCTATTTTTGTGGATGAGGGGAATGCATTACGATGTGGTTTAGCAACTTTGTTGTTGTGTGATGAATAACATAGACACCTAATGAAATTGCTAAGACCAAGATTTCACCACTAACGGACTGTGAGTATGTTTTTACCAAAAACTGTCATTTCGAGTACAAGCACCAAGTTTTAGAAAAAAAATAATTTTGGACACATGTAGTAGTAGGATCTTGTGGTATGCTAGTTTGAGACGATGTGAAAAAAAATTTAAAAATTTCTGTCATGTAGATTGCAAGATATTAGTGTTGAAGTGACAAAACCCCTTTTTTTTTGGCCCTGCGAGAACTCAAGTAGCTAGACTTCACAAGATCACATTGGTATAAAAAATGTCCGAAATGGTAGTACTTCTTTGGATTCATTCTTCAAGGCAAGTTGGGGACATGCTTGAAAATTTTTAAATCATTTGGAATTGTACAACATATAGGAAAAAAATAGTAAGTAGAAAGAAGTAGAGAATGATTCAAAATGCAAAATTGTTAAGAGTTTTGTTTTGGAAATGAAAAAGGCCAATCCCAATGGTTGAAATGTTGTAATAAACAATTTACATCTTATGATTTTATTTTTTTCAAAACATATTGAAAATTGAGTAAAATAAAGGACTTCAAAGTTCATTTTAGAGTTTAGAATCCATAATTGCTAGCAGCCTAAATCTCCTCATAACTTTTGACTCATTGATCAAAATGGAATGATTAGAAGCTTTTCAAGTATAAATAACTCTAGAAAATCAATTTCAAATTTTTGTTTTTAAAAAGTGATTTTTTCTGATATGCGTGGACTGCCCATTTATGAGAAAAAAACCATATTAGGCTATAATTTTTTACTCATATTTTCAAATATCATGAAATTTAGTGCATATGAAAGATATTCCTTGTTTCCACCTTCTATTAAAATTTCAGCCTAAAATATGCAAATCTCCAGCCACATGTACATGCCTAAAATTTCTATGTTGCCAAAAAATGCATGTTGGTCCTTTAGGGGTTAATTTTGTTCTCCTCAAAAATAAATTTGTACACATATTGACAAACAAGTTGAACTGTTATCTACACTTCCTTAATTTGTACTAATTCCAAACTTGATGAAAATAAGCTTAAAATAGTGCAATCTTCATTATTTCTATTCCCTAACCAAAAAAATTTATCCCCCCCTTTACTCAATTACACACATGCTAAAATGCTTAACATTGTCAGGAATAGGTCGTATACCTTAACATTGTTTACCTTAATAGGTTTTTGCATTTTTTAAAAGGGTATTCCTATAGTGAACAAAATTGTCTTTTATGGCTCCTCAACCAACCCAAATTCTTGAAGTAACTAATAAATTCCTTTAAGATATTTAGCAAAGAATAATTAATTAATACCTTTCCAACATGGGGAGGACCATTGCCTAGTTATATAATGTTATGCAAACACCACTTGGGATGAATGGAAAGTTAATTTGGAAGAAACATCACTATTAATCATTCTGATCATCATTTAAAAGGCACTCACATATAAAATCTATATACACTTCAAAAAATACTATCCACCATATATTGTGCATCATAGTTAGTATATATAATTGTTGTATAGTCTTTGGAATGTGGTATTTGTAAATTGCTATATAGTCTTTAGAATGTGGTATTTGCGGATTTTTTAGCTTTAGGGTGTTTGAACTAGCTTCCATTAAGTTGTAGAGAGCCAATTTCAAATTTAATTTGGGACAAGTATATTTGAAAACCTTGGATTTATTTTGGAATGGAGGGAATACCTTTCTAGTTTGTTTCAAAAATTCAAAGAGTCAATGAATTTTCAATTGAAAGCCTTGGGTGTTAAAATCCAAATAACACAATATTGTATGTATTTCATTCAATTTTTTTTTAAATTACCAATTTATCAGTTGTGTGGAGGCTAAAATTAGGGATTGATTTGAGGGGCATCACTTGTGGTGCTTTAACTTGAAGGTCATCACTAAGTGGGTCATCACTAGTTTGGGATGAAAAAATATGTTTACATTGAAAGTTTTCACACTATTCTTTATGGCTACTTTTATTTCTTCAAATTAATTAATGGGATTAATATATTTATTAATTTATTTTCACTTATAACTTTAAATTTTATAATGATTATATTTATTACAAAACTAATTGATATTTTTCAAATTCATTTGATAGATACCATATAGTCTCATGTAAAAAAAATAATGCATTGAAATTTGAATGTGATTTAAAAGGCTAAACTAAGCTCAAATGTAGAATTTGACCATGTGACAATAGAACCATTTTTATAGGTTTTAAATATCTATACCTTAAATTAGGCTGTTTGTTTATTTGTCATATTGAGATCTCCCAGACTCTACACCCTCCCTCTCGTCACATGCTTGGTATTGTTGGAAAGCCCTCGGTGAGGAAGGGTGCACCAGCTTGGCTTTGTGAAAGTTATACATTTTTGAGTTATTTTTGGTTCTAAAAAATTAGAAAATTACTTTTATTTTTGTTTTAACTGTGGCAACGGCACAAGGCACACTAGTACATTCCTAAAGTGAATAGATAGTAGAAACTAGAGTTTCTAACTAGTTTTTGTTGGTAAAATCCAAATGACTCCTTTTTGGTGGTAAAATACAAATGAATAAATTTATTTGAAGACCAAGCTTAACTATTAGCAAACATAAAAGTGAGTTTGTGTATGCACTTTATGTAATTGACCAACATTGCTTTAGAAAGATTGTAATGCTTATAAACACATTGTTCTTAAATCACTTTATTAAATAAATTTATATAATTCATTATATTATTGTAGTCAATAAGATTCATTAAAATTGATTTAATGAACTGAAAAAATGAGAGAAAATTCATCCTTAAACTTCACAATTAGCCTCTTGGGTTAGCTTTCAATTTTTTCTGTAAAAAACATGACATTAAGGGCTAGTACATTTAAATTTTGCAAACAAACAAATTTTATTCATAGAGGTGTTTAGAGGTTAAAATATGTTCTAAAAAGAGTAATAAATAATTCAATGATATTATAAAAAAATTAAAAAAATATTCAACAATAGATTTTTCTTTTTTCTTTAGACGAAATTCTTGAATTGCTATAAAATCTTTGGGTGTTGTTTGCTTAGGATGAACTATCTCCTGCAATGAAGCATTGAGGTTCAGATTGCAATTAACACACACCTTCTTTATAAAAATTGAGAGCCATTGATCTTATAACCCTATGGGGTTGGGGGATGTCTCAAGCACCCATGCCAATTTTTCAGCCAATGGTAAAGTGACACATGTACCCCCTTTCACATTTTTTGAAAAGTTCAATGACCAATGGCAGAATGCCACTTATACCCCTTTGAAAATGATTTGTATCCCTTTCAATGTTTTTTTTGTTTTTTCCTAAAATTCACATTCTCTCACTATCCACTCAAAAGACAACCCTCAATATACTATTGTCAATGTAAGGTATTTTTAGTATAAAATGATTCTAAGAATAGATGCCAAATTCTTTGCAAACTTGTTCATTCAAATAAAAACTTTGGTATAGAAAAAAATAATGTAAAATACTTTATCCTAAAAAATTGTAGAAGTTTATTGTTTGTAAATAAATAAATAAATAAATAAATAAATAAATAAATATTTAATGAGGACTTGTCAACCCTACCCTTCACTTATAATATACTTCCTTTATTCCAAAATGGTCTTCTAGTTGGACAAATGTTTAGTCCAAAACCCTTAAAATAACATTATTTCAACCCGCTTTGAGCTATGAGTAGAGTTTGGTGCACTCCTATAGCCTTGAAACTCTATGTTTCAAAGCCCTTTTCAAAATGTAGTATTGAACTTATTGAGATAAAATGAAGGAAACCAAAAGATTATTTTGGGACAAAGGGAGTACATTTTTAGGTAAATTAAATTAATTTTAATCTCTAAAGTCCTATTATTCCCTTAGGAACAAAATGGATTTTGGGCAAGCTCCTACGATCCCAATATTCATCATGATTTTTTTAATCTTTTTGTAAAGATAGATGAAAACAAACAAACTTTCCTGGAATATAATTTTTATTCAATTGGTGCTTGGGAGCAAAAGTTATGGCACAATAAGCCCAAATTTTAGTTTCATGGGTAGAAGAAAATCTACAAAAAATTAAATTAAATTATTAAAATATTTTTTCTTCGTAGATTGTGTTTTTATCTACATGAAAAGCTTTTATTCATTCCACTTGAATTTCTTATTTGAAAGTTATGAACAATCTTGTTTTTTAAGGCAATCATAGCATCTTCATGAAAAAATAACTCAAAGGATTCATTTCTAAATTCAGTTTTAAAAAATTTCAGAAAAAATAAAGCTTCACGAGGTTAAGATCTCTTGCTAAAACAATATCATCATTGAGATTAGTGTGTTTCAATCCCATCTTAGAGCTATTAACAATTTAGTTTTTTCTTTAATCTCGAACCTACTTCTACTTAATAATTTTTTAATGAGTGAAAATTAAATGTGTGTTTTTAAAAAAAAAAAATTCTCCCTCTATTTGCAATTCAATTCTTCAACATAAAAAATCATAATAATTCAAAATGAGTAGTGCAAAAGTTTTAAGTTAGGAAGATTCAAAGCTAAAAGATCCAGTCAAGCAAGGTGGTTAAAAAACAACTTGTTTTCTTTTCTTTAATTGCAAATATCTTGCAATTGACACAGTCAAAATTTATGAAATTCCTTCCACACATTCTCACACTAGTCTTGTACAAGATAACACTGAGATCCTACAGTTAAATACACAAAAAGAATTTTTTATAAAAAGTTTTTGTCACTTTGCAATAGAAATGACAGTGTTGAGTGTTTTTTTTATGGGAAAAAGGCCCTGGAACTTTAGGGGTTAAAAAAAATCATTATTTTTTACATATTGCATCCATGTCCATGGATGTAAATACTTTTTTTTCCAGTGAATATGCTTTCTGCAGTACCTGAAATAAATGAAGCAAAAAATCAGAGATCACAATTTTGTTCTTATTGGTGGCTTGAAGTGGCCGTGAGTTGGGCGTTGTTGGTCAGTCTGGGGGTGTTGCAGAGCATCATGCATGTGTACCCAAATGCATTCATGAAAAACCCTAAACCCTAAACCGTGCGTCCACAATGAAGGGGCTCTTGATGCTTAACTTAATTGCTTATTAAGTTCTTACATGTGCAGCTCCGACGGAAGGTGAGACCGCCTTCAAGAAATTAATTGTTTCAATGCTACTTTGCACTTTCACATGTAGGAACTGCGGAAATGGAGATGGGCTTATCATTAACTTACCCTTGGTCAACTTCAAGACAAATTTTCGCAAATCTTGAGGAGAGAGGGAAGTGTCCCGGAATAGGAAAAAAATTGTGGGTGGATACGGTAACTACACTTACAATTGCACAAATAAGCAATTTAGCATGATTCCCATTTACATATTGAAATATTTTTTTGTGGGTCTAGTAGGCAGGCAGGCAAAAAGGGATTCTTGGAACTTTTAGAATGCATTTTTTGGATGTTGTATGATTGAGCTACAAATTTTCACAGTGTTGAAAATAGGATTTTGGGTAAGAACCATAGATTTTCATGAATAGTGGAAGTACATTTTAGGCGAGAATTAAGAGTGTGGGGATTTAGAAAGCGGTTGAAATTAGGTGTAGTTATTGTAGTGCAATATTAACCCCTACAAGTTTTAAACCTTGTTTAAAACCAAAACCAAAAACTCAAAACAATTACTTCTATTGTATTTACCCCCCCCCCTAAAGTGTTTAATGTTTAGGATTCAATTGTTTGGGCTTGTATTTGATTCACAAATGTAAACTAATATTGAAACATTTTTTTCACAAAATGATCGCACGGGTTGAAAATCTATAATGTTAGCAGTGATTTTTTGAAATATCACCCTTGGGTACATCTATATGCAATTTTTGAAATTGAATATAGAACGATAATTCAAGGAAAAAAACTTGACTATTTATCTAAAACTAAAGGCATTTAGACTAGAAATGAAAACTCAAATTGTGGAACTTTTTATTTTGAGAGAGAAGAAGTGCAAGGGAGTGTGAGCAAGTACGAGGAAGGACAAGGGGGTGAGGGACAATGAGATGGAGAGCAAGACGGAGAATGAAAGGGAGCAAAGGGGAAGAGAGAGGAACTAACAATGAGCTCAAAAGATGTAGAAATTGCATTAACAATACTTGTAAGTGAAATATACTTATAGATGACAAATAAGATCATTAATAATTTTGAAGGAATGTCATCTTTCATAGCAAAAATATTGGTTTTGAGCAATCTACACTTTCTAGAATTTATCCATTAGGAAAAAATTGGCCCAATAAAGGCTTTGAGTTCTTGGTCCACAAATTAAAATTTTTAATTTTAATTTTAAAAATTTATTATAAAATTTATTACAAAATTGAAAAAAAAAATTGACTAGTAAACTATTGCACCTGATTAGTGTGGGACAAGTGAATTGAACAATTGAAGAAATATTTTTAAAATTGAAAAAATATTAATATTTTAAATTTATCAATATTTTGAAATTTTGAAATATCACGTGGTATAAGTGCCACGATGTCAAACCACCTCTTTTAATTATTATTTTAATCATTATTTTTAATTATTTTAAGATTATTTTAAAAAATTTAAAATATAATTAATTATTATATTAGTATTATATTAATAAATGTCACTAGCCATGATGAATAGTGGCTAGTTTCTTCAAAAGGATTGTGAATTTCCTTAAGGAGAACTCCTCAAAGGGAACTCCGTAGAGTTTTCAAGTCTCTTTAAAGGAGTTCTCTTTGAAGGATGAGGGAGTTTTCCTTTGAGAAGACTTTGAAGAGTTTAAAATGATGACCCAAGAATTGAAGGCTAACGAAGGCCTACATCATTTTGATTTCTAAATTAGTACATATGAAAAGATGTGTAGATTTATAGGGGGGGGATGTCATGATGTAGGCCATTTATTAGTTAGAAATAGGCATCCACATAATTTTATATTAGTTGTATAATAGGAATTTAGAACTCAAGGTTTGATTGATATTTATTTTTAGGTTAGCTTTTACGTAAACTTTTATGTTTTAAACTACTTTTACTTATTTTAATAAACAAAAAATTAGTATATAAAGGCAATAGGAAAAACATTTAGATATATTGAAATAGGGAATAATTTGATATGAAGAGGAAATATATTTGGTTTTTATTTATATATTAATAATATTGAAGGTTGATTTTAAGTTTGAAGATTATATGCGTATAGAGTTCACTAAAGCAATAGAGGTGTTCTCTTTTATGTGTAAAGTTGGTGTGGTTGGGAATTTGATTTCATTTAGATATTGTGGTTGGATTGGTTTCTTGATCCTTGGCATTTGTAATTTATTCACAAACATCTACTATAATTAAAAGCCCCGTGCTTTTTTGGATAAACCACAAACTTCAAGATTAAGAGGGAGTGTGAGGGAGTACAAAGGAAATGCGAGGAAACGTGAGGAAGTACAAGACAACATGAGAAAGTGCCATGAAGCACAAGAAAGAGCAAGGGAGCACAAGGAAGTGTGAGGGTGTGTGAAAGAGCACAAGGAAGCGCAAGGCAACGTGAGAAAGCGCAAGGAAGCGGAAGGGAGCACAAGGGAGCATGAGGAAGTGCTAGGGAGCGCTAGGGTGCATGTGAAATCGTAAGGCAACGTGAGAAAGTGTAAGGAAGTGGGAGGGAGTGCAAGGAAGTGCAAGAAAATGTGAGGGATTGCAAGGAAGTGCAAAAAAATGTGAGGGATTGCAAGGAAGTGTTAGGAAGCGTGAAGGAGTGCAAAGAAACGTAAAGGAGCGCAAGTAAGCATGAAGGAGTGCAAGGAAGTGTGAAGAAGCGTAAAGAAACACAAGGGAGTATAAAGAAGCACAAGGGAGTATAAAGAAGCACAAGGGAGTATAAAGAAGCACAAGGGAGCACAAAAAAGCACGAGGAAGTGTAAGGAAACACAAGGGAGCTTAAGGAAATGCGAGGGAGCGCAAGGAAATGCAAGGGAGCGCAAGGAAGCATAAAGAAGTGCAAGGAAGCACTAGGCAAGGTGAGGGAGCGCCAAGAAGTGTGAAAGAATGTAAGAAAGTGCAAAGGAGCGTAAGAAAGTGCAAGGGAGCACAAAGAAATGCAAGGGAGGCAAGGGAGTGCAAAGAATCACGAGGGAGCGCGAGGGAGCACGAGGGACCGCAAGGGAGCGCAAGGGAGTGCGAGGGAGCGCAAGGGAGTGCGAGGGAGCGCAAGGGAGCACAAAGGAGCGCAAGGGAGCACGAAGGAGCGCGAGGGAGTATGAGGGAGCGCAAGGGAGAACGAGGGAGCGCAAGGGAGAATGAGGGAGAACGAGGGAGCGTGAGGGAGAACGAGGGAGCACGAGGGAGCGCGAGGGAGAACGAGGGAGCGTGAGGGAGAACGAGGGAGTGCGAGGGAGAACGAGGGAGCGCGAGGGAGAACGAGGGAGCATGAGGGAGAACGAGGGAGCGCGAGGGAGAACGAGGGAGTATGAGGGAGAACAAGGAAGCAAATTAAAAAATTGAAAATACAATTTTAATGGATGAAATTCACATTTTGTATATAAAGCATGAAGTGGCCAAAATAAACTATAATAGATTCAACTTCTTCTTTTGAAAAATTAATAATACAAATATTCAATACTATTCATTTAAAAATTCAATGAAACAACTTTGTTTAAAAATGGAATTTTTTTCCATCTTACCAAAACTCTTAAAATCATCTAAAAGACCCAAATAATATGTAATGTCTCTAAAGGGTTAAATAAAAATGCTTTACAAATTTTGACTTACAGATTGAAATTACATAAAATTTGGCTTTCCTAGATATAGATTTATAGAGGTCTTCAATTAAATCAATGAAAATTTCAAAGTTGTGAAGTATAGGTCAATGTTTGACAATGAGGGTATTGCAAAAATAAAGGGCCTTCTTGTTGGGCTTAGCCCTCCTCCATCAAGCCTTTTGTTTCTATAATATCTAGTAAAAAAAGCATTATCTAGCCTAAATGGTAGCCAATTTTTTTTATTATCTAGAGCAAACAAAATAAAATTGATTGGAGAATCTATAACGCCCAATTATGTTGTTTGCACTTGTATAAGGCTAGATTGCGCAATATAACTTGCATGCCAATTAAACAACAAATTTTTGGTGATGGTCATTAGATTTTGCTCCAAAATTAAATCAACCAAAACATGGTATTGAAAGATTTGAAGGGATTGAACAATAGTACAAACTCAATCCCATAATTAAAAAAAAAGATAGATTTGAATTTCACACTTAATCAATGGAGATTCAAAGTAAGTACAAAAAACAAGTGGATACACTAGAAGTAAAGCATGTTGAATTCCATATATTGATCTAATGTTTTTGTGTTAGAGTAACAATTCGAAAGACTTGTCGCATTAGATTTTACAATTTGCGTTTTTTGTCATGTTGGACCAAATGTGTTGCATTCAGTAGTAGTTTGTCATCCCTTATCACCTCATCACTCACTACTTTTGTCTTATGGTAGACCAAGGACATGTGTGTCATCTTTTCACAAAAATTGTGGTAGGCAGCTTCATTTTTGCTGCAATTCTTTTCGATTCCAAAATAGAATGTAGTGCAAGTGTAGGATTTCTCTACCTTCATGGACATACTCTAAACTGAAAAACATGTCATCCATGGCCATTGCAAGTCATGGGAACTAATTCCTAGCATCTATTGTCATTGATTTCGAGCAAGGTATGCACATATTAAATACAACATTGCAAGGACTTAGAAGATAGCGGTAGCATAGATACTTTGCATTTCATAGTACTCTTGTCGTATTGTGTCCACAAATCAGACAATGCTTGCATATTTTCGTACGAACACTATTTGACAGTACTTTTTCATGAATATGTCTATAAATATAAGTTGCTTTGTCTATGTCATTTGCATTATTACTACTCTAACTTTGGTACTACATTTCTTCTTACCATTTTGTCTTCAGCTATGTTCTCTAGTAGAACACAATGCAATTTCTCTTTATAATACAATCAACAGTCTTTATTATCAACTGAACTCAATTGTAGCAGGTACTACTCTATCCATTAGTAACCATGACCCTATTTTTGCCAACATTTTAATTACAATAAATGTACTTCTTGGATACAATTAATTGATGTTTTGTGATAGCATAGTGCTACGTGATGCCTGATTTGTATGTCATCTTTTCCACAATCAAGGATTGACGCTCTATTCAATGAAAAATCAAATCATGTAGAGAGGAGGTTTGAATTTTCTATAAATTCAATATTCCGTTATATTGCCATGAACATGCTAGTTGTGTTCATCAACTAAAGCTCAAACTCTTTTGTTTCCTATTTTGCCATGTCTACAATTTTGCCTACTAAAACTTTCATTGACATGCTAAGTTAAGTTTGTATTGCTGTTGTGTTGTCCTCTATAGGTTGCAGAGAATTTCTACACATGGACGCTAAAAAAACCAAAAAAAATCATAAAGTCCTAGAAAAATGCTTCAAAAAAAAGTAGTCAAAGTCTCATGTCCAAGATTTGAAAATAATGGACAGTGAGTGCGAAGTGCATTCCCCTGGCCCTTCGAACTTTAGAAACAAAGACACCTCTAGTTTGCAGGATAAGCAACTTGTCTTTTCTGAAGAGGTTTTGCACAACATTCACGAACCAAGACAAATCAAAGGCATTGAAGGTGCTCCTTGGCCATAGAAAGGAGGGTTTTATATGAATCTATTGGACAGAAGACATCCTATGGGGTGGGGGGAAGAATACCAATATCCTTATATTTTTTCTTTAGGCATTTTCTTCACTACATCTTTCCATCAACCATGGTCACCCAATTCATTTGAAGGTGGGAGAGATTTTGATGGTCATGGAGAAAATTACAACAATAGAGTAAGATAGTATGATGAAGGATTGGATTATTTAAATTGTAGAGGTTAGAATTTTCATGCACACTGTCATTTTGCCGTAGTTGCTATTTTAGCCTCACTTTGCTGTCAAATTCTTCCATTTTGAAATTAAAAAAGGAGTATCATATTATAGGTCACATCTAGTCACTACTAGAAAATTTTGTATTTCTGTTGTTTTGGTCGCGTTGATTCGGTCAAAATCTGACAGAAATCTGTTGGTTTCAACAGATTTCTGTCAAATTTTGACCGGATCAACGCGACCAAAACAACAGAAAAATGAAATTTTCTAGTAGTGAGTGGATTATAAAACTAGTTTGCTTTAATTTGCAAATAAAAAGTTGGTTTTCATTTTGTTACAAATGATTTGTTTGCTAGCCTTTGTTTTGGGCCTTGACTTAGCAACCTCTCGAGTCTTGATTCCTATGGACTTTAGTATAGGTGAAGAACAAATTTTAGTAAATCATTAGACAAGGTAAAAGCCATAAGCTTATCTATTGTTCCATATTTCCTTGGAATTTAGCATATGAAATCCGTCTAATTCGTATGTTCCAATTGCAAAGATGTGTTATGAGGGGTGGGGAATGGAATTCAACAAGCAAGACAAACAAATAAAAGACCACATATGGTATGAAAATTCAAGATATGATTGGCAAACACCAATGAAAAACTTTGAATGCCATATTGGACTCTCTTGCATCAAATGCAATTGCCCGAACCAACAAAGTTGCTAGCAACCCTCCCCCCTTCATTCTTCATATAGAAATGCAATAGAGTCAATGAAATTGGAATCCGACAGTCAACAACCACTTTATCTTAACAAATCAAAAGTGCCAACCGTGAAAATGGCTACATTATTTCACGCAGACATAGTCTCTTTCGTGAAAAACATGGATCCTACAAAAGGTTGGGATTGTCAAATGGAAGTTGCCAAAGATAGACTACTTGAGCGTTTGATACATAACTACAAGGTATACGGGAAATCTTGAAGGTTAAGTGACAAGTACTTGAAAAAAAAGGCTAGCGCAGCACTAATTCATTGAACCCAATGACATTTCCTAAACCCAAACACGCCCAAGTACAAATGTTTAGAACGCGGAACTTAAGATAATCTACCTGACATTTTTATATTTGCTACATACATTTTTCAAAATATGAGTTCTGTGTTTAGAACATGTTTAATTCAACATGTTTTTCTTTTAGTGATAAGCCACCGTTGCAACTAATTTACTATAAAAGATGCAACTTATCAACCAAGAATTTCATACCCTTATTTTCCAAATATGATGTGCCATGATTACATGTTTATATTTGACAAGCCTTTCAACTTTTTTGCTTTCACATTTGTACACCCAATGTGTCCCATACATACTAAGTTGACCAATCATAAGTAAAATGTAAGAAAAATCTAATTAAACATAAATTGGTGGACCTATTTCTTTGACATGGTAAAATAGAGAAATTGTAAGAGATTTGAAGGGGAATGGGCTATTTTTCATCTACTTTGGCTACGTGCCATGACCTACATGAATGTCAAATTCAACATAAATTAAGTCATTTTTGTTTTAAAAAAGGTGTCACATGTCATCTTGTAATTGGTGTGAAGTGGCATAGATCACTTAGAATTGATGTGAAAATTCAATTTCAACAATTGAACCTTCTTCATGCTATCCCTAGCATACAAAGCTATGCTTTAAGTTCAATGTGGATGATCTTGCCCTTTGGCTTGTTGGTATGGGAAACCTATTATTTCATTTTAATCCCTTAAATTCTTTTACTATGTTTTCACCAAAAATGCTCCAAAACTGCCATTTCTAGTACACATATCAAATGTTAGAAACAAACATTTTTGGACATACGTAGTGGTAGGAGTATGTTGACTTGAGAACATGTGGGAAAATTTTCAGAAGTTTCCATCATGTGGATTGCAAGATTTGAACTTTTTAATTCATATAAATTTTTTTTGGGCCCTGTAAAAAACTGAGCAGTTGCATTTTTGTTTTAAAAAAATTGATTTATTTTAGAAATTCTTGGACTACCCATTTATAGAAAAAAAAAATATTTTAGGCCATAACTTTTAACTCAAGTTTGACCAAGCTCCTAGGCATGTGAAATATCCATTTAGGTTTAAGGATGATTTAAGGTGGAACCCCCCTCTAAATGCACTACTAATCCTAAATTGTCATCTTCACTCTACATACATCTCCAAAATCAATTATGTACCTAAATATGTGAATTTTTTTCTTAAACCAAACTTTGTTCGTTCATAACGTTTGTATATATATCCAAATGTCACGTTCTTTGGTGTATTGGAATCTCCTTTCAAGTGCCAACAAGAAAATCAATGAAAGTTTCACAAGTCTAATAATATAAACCATAAGTACAAAAGCAAAAAGTAGTAGTTTGGGGGGTACCCACCTTACATGGTTCTCTGAATGTTGGGCCTTCCAATGACCCAAGACCATGAAGTGCATGGAATCAAGGCTTCTAATTTTCTAGTGCTAAATTGTACTAGAAAAAATAATTTGGCTAAAAAAATGGCAAAAAATGTGAAAATTTTCACCAGAAAAACTTCGAATTAAAAAAACTAAACTTGGATGAACCCACTAGATTCTGGATGAAAATACAGTTAAAGATATGAGATACATACGAATCTGATATTTTCTATCCAATACGTGAATGAATGCTGAAATCCAAAGCACCACCACACCATATTAATGTGTACAACTCATGGAGTTGGTGAAAAACACAAGATGAAACTCCTTAGAAACACCAAAACTAAGATGTAATGTAGTTTGGTGCCATGTACTGTTCTTAGTGAAACCTTCCTCTTACATCCATTTTCAAACACCAAACAAACTTTGCCACTTTTGCACTTCATAAAAAACTTTTAAAAAGTAAAAAAGTAAAAAAAAAATCCCTGCATGGAGTGCCTTTGTGAGAGCATGGCTTTTGAGTTAAATGCATGGGCGCCCGGAAAACCCGTAATTCCCGGCCTGGTTCCCTTGACTGTGCACGTTCCCATCCCTCCACACACAACCTGGATTGTGAGAGAAGACCTGGAGATGGAGGAGTCAAACGTGGAAACAAGGTTCCCACGAGGGAACATCCCGCCCCACCGAATAGGCCAAAAGAGCAGGCCAGTTCCCATCACTGGAACCCCATCATCATCACATGGTGGTGGGACAGACAGACAGACAGACAGGAACTGAACGGACGGAGTCGGCCCGACCCGGCCCGGCCCGGCCCTTGGGATAATAATATCTCCCTCCCCTAGTCCCCCCTCCCATGACATGTCAGCTGCCATTACAAGGGCGCCAAGGCCTGCTGTTGGACAGAGGCCCAACTTGCCGTCTGACGTGTCATACTGGGGCCCATCATCACCCGCCTTTTATGAAGGGATCGGTGATAGTATCCGAGCGGAAAAGGCACGGCACGGCTACTTTACTAGTAAGTTACTAGTAAGTTATAAGCGAAAGGCCGGCACGGGTCCAGCCAACTCACCAGTCACCTGAGCGGGGATGAGAATTCGTGAAGAATCTGAGTTAGTGACCTGCCACCTGAAACACCAGGTCTGCCGAAATTCTTGTGTTGGCTGAGGACGGGACGGGACTCCTGGTAAAGCTCTGATACCACTCTGGTGCAGCTCTGATAGGCAGCCCTGAACTTCTTGGGGCCCCGATGATGGGGGCGGCCCCTTTCCCACCGTCCCTCCAGTTCATCCAACAGCCAGTAAGTTACTTCCAAGCATTTTCTAGGGAGGAATATCTCTTGAAGTGTTTCAAATATGACCTTAGTAGAGCATCGCCACCGTTGGGCAAGAAATTGGACTTGGTAAATGAGCTCTACAGTGTTAGAGTTTGTCGATGTAAGCGGCTTAGGTCTGGTGCTAAGGTAACTACATCTACAATCGCATGCTTTCTAGAACCACACAGGCTAAACTCTTGCTTTAAATGTACTTTCCCTGTTCATGAGAGAGTCTATGGTTGGTTACCCTAAACCCTATTTTCAGCACTTTGAAAATCTGTAGTTTACTCATACGGTGTCCAAAAAACGAATTCTTAAAGAATCTGAAATTTCCTTTTGGTTTCCAACAAGATCCTACCAAAAGTTTTTCGAAACAAGAATGGCAACCATGCTGAATTTCTTATTTTGTGCGATTTTAGGTGTAGTTACCTTATCTTGTTCCTCCACTCTTCCATGCCATGTTCCTAATTGAAGCTATTATTCATGCATGTGGCATATTGCTGGGCCATGTTGATGTAAAAAAAACTATCAATTGTTCCTTGAGATAACCTAGAATTGTAGCTCGATACGACACAAAAGATGGTATGGGAAGATGGCATGCTAGAACATTATTTGAGTGGATTGGCCTAGATTTCATAGTCCTTAAGTCCACGATGGGGGGTGACACCTTTTCCAGTCGTAGTAACCACTGGGCCATGCCCATTTGTTGAACAATAGTGGCAAGCTCTTAGCCCTATAAAGATGGTTTGGTCACCATGGAAATCATCTTTTTGATATTGTGTAAATCCTTTGTTTAAAAAAGGCAATGGCACTCATTGAAGGTCAAACTACTATACACAAATTTCCAAAGGTGTTCATATGAACTTGTGTCTTACGTAGAAGAATTCTTTGTCATCAATTGAACCACTATTGTTTGCAACGTCTTTACAAGGTTAATCCCATAATGTTAAGGCTAAAAAGTGGCCAAAGAATGTACCTATTGGTCTAGAAATCAAATCATTTTTGGTAAAATACCTTGGTCATAGGTCTCATCCTTTCAAAGGTAACTTCTAAAGTCCCGAGGGCCTTTTTCATGAAAAAACATACAAAACTGTCATTTCTATTGCAATGAGCGTAAAATTAATTTTTTTCCCATATCTAACTGTATAGTTTTTTACAAGATTATTATAAGAATGTGTCAAAGAAATTACAAAAACTTTGACACATAGATTACAAGATATTTGCATTTAAAGTCAAAAAAATATGGTTTTTTTTCCCTTATTAGATTAGATTTCTGATTTTGAATCTTCTTGACTTAAAATTTTTGCACTAGTGATTTTGAATTCCTAATTTTGTATGTTAAAGAATTAAGTTGACAATTGGAGGAAAATTTTCAAAACATACACACTTGATTTTCATTCATAAGAAAATTCTCATATAGAAGTAGATATGAAATAGAAGGAAAAAATAAATCATTGATAGTTCTAAGATGGAATTGAAATACACTAATCCCAATAGTGAGATTGTTCTAGCAAGAAAATTAATCTATTTGGAACTTTTTTGGAAGTAAATTGTGAAAATTGAGGTTATAAACAAATCCTACAAATTATTTTTTTTAAAAGATGTTGTGAGTGTTTGAAAACAAGACTCTTTATAATTTCTTAATCATTAGTCCAAATGAAAGGAATAAAAGCTTTCCATCTAGGCAAAAGTATTTACTACAAAATATATATTTTTTATAATTAATTAATTAATATTTGAGCTATCTAGCAAATTACTTTAATCCCTAAAAGACCAAGGAGGAGTCTAGATTTCCAAATCCATAAAGATATATTATAAAATACAACTTAGAATAATAATCTATTGATGACTCTCAAACAATAGTTGCAAAATATGATTTGTAAATCATATCTATGTAGTTAGATCAACTTGTACACAAATTAATATCTTTTAGTAAAATTTGAAGACAAAAATTAAAAGCTCTTCTTTAAAGTGATTGTAGATTGAATATTTGTGATTTTCATAAGAATTTTTTCCTTTTGAGCTTAAAATGTTGAGTTCTAATCATAGTAATTTTGAAGATTTTAATTTTAATTTTTTATTCAAGTCATTTTTGAAGGGTCACTTTTTGAACTAAAAATGTTACTTTTTGAGTCCATACCTACCAATACCTATTAAATAATATAATATTTTCAAAGAAAAGCCTTTAAAATCTAGATGGTACAAATGTTAAAGAACTAACACACAAATCTTCAAAAAAATGATGGATGAAATGATGCATTTTGTGTATTTGGGATGTATTTGCAATAATCCATTGTTTAGAATTTGAAAGCTTGGTCCTTTACGGGGTAAACCATCCATGTGGGATGTCTTCAACTTTACACATTTTGCAATATGATTGCAAAATATTAGAGCCTATAATAAATGATTTTGAATATTTAGTGAATGATTCTAGGTCATTCACAAGGGGCTTCAAACATGCACCTACGAAATACTTTTAGATTCCACTTTGAAAATGCATAGAAAATACAAAAAAAATCCATTTAAAAAATCTATGATTTTGATTTTTCTACAAGTAAAAAATAACACCTACTATGGGTCTCTTCCTAAAATTTTGTTGATGTCCAATGTCAATTTTTTTCTTGCAAATATTGCACATTCGTATGTGAAATTCTAGAAAATCTTTTATCTTTTCTATAAAGTTTGGTTGATTTTCATAGTTGGAAGTTAGCCTTTAAAAGAGGGAAATGACCACGAAAAGACCTACAAATCACTCAATCCCTAATTGCACAAATTAAACATACTAAAATTATTATAAAAAAATGTGCATACCATTTATTTGTATCTAGTATACTCTTTCCTTAATATATAATGAAAAATCTTAAAATAAAGTCAATGAATAATCATTAGATGAAGTCTACTTTTCAAAACATTTATCATTCCCCAAGTAGATGCTCTAGTAGAAAACAAGTCTAAGATAACCATTGATAGAACCACTTCATTAACTAATGTGCCTAATTCCACAAGTATTGATAAACTCCATTGGTTATCTCATGCATGATATCTACTAGTGATGGTTGAATATTTAGAGGATTATTGGTTATGTAAGTCATTTTTCTAATCTAGTCAAATTATATTTTCACATAGTTTTGGGTTGCAAAAGAATCCTAGAAATAGAGCCTACAAATGAGTCAAAATGAACCCTCAAATACTAGATAATTTCATTGGAGAAGGTGGTCCCGTTTCAAATAAAGTCTCGATTGGCTCATAATAGAGTCCCAAACTCCAAATTGAAAGCTTCAAATAGTCCCTAGCTATTTGCCAAGTGCAATAGGAGCCCATGGTGGTTTCAACTTTAGATTATATTATTAGTAGAAAGGTTGTTTGGTCAAAAGTGTATATTTTTAAAAAAAAATCAAGAATTGTTAATTCTAATGTTGGTAGGTAACTAAGATAAAATGCCATCACCTTACTTGTGCAACCTAATTTTTTTGAATTCTAAATCAATAGAAAGATACTAATCTAATAACATTAGTAGAAGGGTGGTCTTTGGGCTCTAATAAATAATGTTAGAGTGTGGTGCCCAAAGCCCACATTGGCCCCAAAGTAGTGCTAACATACGGACTTTGTGCACCATGTCTGGCACTATTCTTTCATACTCCAAAACTACTTCTTCTACTAGTTTAATTAGATATGATAAGCATGATGTGCCTAGAATCCCAAACTCCTCATGGCTTACTTGCTTTGCAGAAGTGTTGAGTGAAGATTCATGAAAGTATTTTGATCTTTTGGATTCAAGATTGAACCATGGACACTAAGGTTGGCAAAGTCTATGAAGAGTTCTTGAACACATAGTTACATATTATTTTCTTCAATGTACCAATTGCATTTGCCAAAGAACCAACATGGAACATATCAAAAAGTCAATGTATCGTGTCATTTCAACTTCAAAATTCATAATTTATTCTACAAAGGTCCAAAAAATATGTAATAACTTGAGCTAGATGCTTATTCCATTTATCTTTCAAGCAAAGTTTAATGAGAAATATTTCAAAAAAATGAATTCCCCATGAGGGATCTTTCTAACTTCAACATGCTTGATGTAGATTATTGAGACCAATTTTGCAGGTAGCATTGTTTTTATAGATGTTAAAGTATGGACAAGGTGGGGTGTTCCAAAAGTATCTTTGTTCTAAAAGCATCTTCTAAAACAAGGGTTCAAATTGGAAGTTTCAATGTATTCACCATGAACATTTTAAGGTGGGAATGATTTTGGAGCACTCAAAAAATTCAACTTCATAAAATTATAAATAATTCAATAAGAGCCCAAAAAATATGAATAAAAGTGGCTTAGAGTTAGCTTTTCTTTATATTTTAAGAAAAATTATTAACAAATGATTTGAGGTGTACAACTTTTCTTAAAATCCATATAAATATTGAGAAAGACACTTTATAAACACCACATCTTATTGTATAAATAAAAATTCAAAATAATACAAGTTGGATCACGGTATTAAAAAATCTCATTAAAAAAATTACAATTACACAAATCCAACCATAGTACTTACAATGATACATGTAGTAATATCAAGATGGGTATCTTGATACTAAGTTGTACAATATAAGGGGAGTTCATTCCTTGTATTATTTTGGGACACATGTGTATGACTAAAGTTTATGGTTGAGAGAATTTTAGGCACTCTTCAATTATGTAAATTTCTAATAAATTGTATTATAAGGATCCTATTAGTATTTAGACCAAGGATGCTATTGTGTAAGTATGGAAATGCGAGCATGTGAGCCTTGAGCACATATATATTCTACATCCATTGAAGGTAATATAGATAGCTTTAATATAGATGTATAGTCTTTTAAGCTCGTGGGCTCATGATTCTGGTTCACATAATAGCACCCTTGTATTTTGAGAAAAAGACACTTTAAAAATTTAAGACACCCTTTTAATATTTACAAATTTTAGGTTCAAGGAAAATTTAAACAAATGTTATAAGAACGAAATGAAATTAAAACACATATGAGTGATGGCATTACATGTTAAAGTCTAAGCATACTACTGTTGCATAGAATTAAATATACAAATGACAGTATTGACATTTTGTTGCAAAAATACTTCCCCTTATTTCAACAAGCTTTAGTTCCTTGAATATAAAAAAATCACAATAGATGTCATTTAGGAATTTGAGTTTTAAGTATCTTGAAATCTATATTAAGTTGTCTACAAACACAAGCCAACACATTTGCAAAAACACCAAAATTGTTACAACCTTTGGTATATCTTGGGATACATTCATGTATATAAGACTTATAACGAGGAAAAAACATATTAACCTCAGAATTTATTAGAAATACATCTACAACTATTACAATAAGACCATCAATATCCTAAATTAGAAGATAATGACAAAATTTTGGAACCAAGATTGAGGAAAGCAAAGACCTAAACCCTAAATGATCAACTTTTGAATCCTTGTATCATTAAAAAGAAAACTAACTTTTCTAGCTATGGAAAGCAAAGAAGGTTACTTTGATTTTTTAAAATATTATAAATGAGGCATCTCTTGGGAATGGCTCAACTATTTAAGCCTTAGCTATAAAAAGGTAACTCAATAAACTATATTAAAAAATGTGAAATTTTAGAAAAAACAACATCTATATAAATTTTAGAATACATTGTTATAATGCACTTAGAAATATTTATCTTTATTAATATTTGGTCCTCCCATAGTGGAATCTCACTATTGATGAGGGAGGGCGTTAACACTAGTAGAATGCATTGTTCAATATGGTGGAATGCACCATCTTTCTCGCACATTATGTAGGGAAGGCCTCTCGAGTCGGGCATCCCTGCATTTTCGGGCACAACCTCAGGCCAATGCCCTTGGTCTAGTGCCCTTAAATGCAAGACCCCTCCCCACCTATACTAAAACTACTATTATGGGTCCAAGCACACTAATAGGAGCCACTTGTAGACATTAGTGAGGTGCTTATAGAGGTCCTTAATGGAATATTCTACCAAACAATTGTTGCTTATTCATCTAAAATAGTCATTTGTAATGAATTCTTATAGCAATATTCTACCAAAAATTGTTGTTTATTCATCTAAAATAGTCTTTAAATCATCTATAATGGGTCCTTATTGAATCCAATTAAGCATAATTAAACAATGGTTACAGCTACATTTTGGCCCTTTTGATACTTAGAAATTTGACATAATTAATTTTGTTTTACATTATATCATGTAGCCATAACTAAGAAACAATGCTATACAATTTTTTTTCTTCATATTTCAACTTATATTCAAGAGTTAGAATGAAGATTCTTAAAAAGAAAGCAGTGGTTACAACCAAGTTGGCTCCTATTAGCATGCTTCCACCCTCATCACTTTGTGCACATATCCAAAACCAATATGTACATATGTTGAAGAAACAAATTCAAAGCATCTACCAAAAAAACTTTGACCCTTCATAACTTTTGCATACAATATCCAAACACCACATTCTTTAGGGCGTTGGAACCTCCCCTCACTTGCCACAACAAGGAATCAATGAAAATTTAACCAATCAATCTACTAATAGAAACTCATTCCCATAGCCAATAGTGGCAATGGTCCTCTCTCATACCCTCCCTCCCTCCCACCTCTGGTTGAGACCTTGCTTGCCCCCAAACTATAAAGTTTGTACCCCTCCAAACTTCCCAAGAGGCAATTGGACAACGTAAGTAATAAGTACAAGTATGTTTACCCATGATGTTAAAGAGTGTTGTTACCGAGGATCTTAGGAACGAATTTAGACCTCCTTCTTGACCGGATTCAAGTTTGCAAACATCACCCCTACCACCACCAACGTAGTACCTTAACGTACCTTGACGTTAGTGGTGCCATGAAGCTTGCTGTGTCCTTCAGTTGGCCCCATCCTTCCTTCCCTCCTTCCTTCTTGATGGAGGCACTGAATGCTCAGGTTGAGGTCACATCTGTCTGTGCAAGACCAGCCAGGCACATGAAAGGAAAGCCAATTCCATGTGCCTGTCCGTCCTTCTTTTCTTCCAAGTGTGCCTCGAGAGAGACACCACCTTATCCTGAGGGAGGGAGGGCTGGCTGGCTTGCATAATACGCAGTTAAGAAGTCTGTCGATCTGCCTGTGCACGCAGGCAGGTCAAATTAGGTCACAAAATACTAATCTCTGTGCTGATTGTTACAGCTGAGACGGACAGCGCCTCACAGACTTTGGATTTCAGGAGCTTCAGATTCAGGGTAGGGAGAGTGGAGACGTTCAATCTTCAATCAGCCGTTGTCATATATATCCTCTCCGTGTCTTGTCGGTCGTATGTAAAATCAGTGGGATCAGGGATCCCAGGAGCTAGTTTATGGAGTTTTGTGCAACATGCTACCTCCAAGACAGAAAAAAAACAAGCAAGCATCAACTTCGGCTACCTTGAGAGTGAGTGAGTAGTAAAAAAAAATAGCAAAGACTCAAGGATTTTGCTATCTCTAAAGGATTATTGGGAGTATGAGAACATGAAATTGACTAAATAGTTGCTAATTCCAATGTGGAGGAAGTTACACATAGGCTATCAAATTTCATCGGTTGTTGTTGCAGTCTTGGCTAAAACCTAATTTTTTTCAAGGGTTTTCTCCAATGTACTGAAAATTTTATGTAGCAATGGAGCGAGTTTTAGCCCAGTTCTGTGAGCGCTGGTCAGGATTGTGGCAGAAATCGGTTCCCTTGTCAACCTCCATTAAAAAGCATGAACCTGGAGAGAGTGAAGGTCACGTCGTCCTTTTGGAGCTTCAGTTGTCATATGTATCCTCTCCATGTCTTGTCTTCTGTAATCAGAAGCAATGCGGTGACCAATTCAGGTATGGTCGGAACTGGATCTCTCACCAGAGAATTGGAAAAAGGACTCCACGGAATTTCTGGAATAATTGGGGTGGGTCGGGTCAGGGATGCCAGCAATTGAATCCATCCTTGTCCAACTCCAAAAAAATCATGAATTCAAGACAATCCAGTGGAAGATTTTAAGCTTGCATTTTAAGCTTAGTAATTTGAGGAGTTGACAGAAAATGTTACACGGACAGGATATGAACGCAAGCTGCAAATAGGGTTTTGGACTGGACGAATCTGTGCCAGTTTTTCCCAAAAGCTTCAAGAGTTTTGGCTGGTTTCAATCACATAATTGTACTACTTCCACATGATTTGTGCCCCTCACAATCTGAAGACAGGTATGTTGCCTGGTGAAGAGTGAAATTTGGTGGCAAATTGCAGCAATATCAGTGGGTGATGTTGGCCTTCTTTGCATAATTATAACACTATTGGTGTAATAGCATCATAACCATGGAGCTTAGAACTGGGGTTGGCATTTCCACTCTCAAGTCCTACTCCTGCTCGCAACTCAATGAAATGACCCAACAATGAATGTCGCTCCAAATTGTTGCAAGAGCATTTCAGAATATGTTGTGACCAAATCACTACTCACAATGCATCAAAAAGCACTGGCAATTTGGTAGACTTGGGGATGTGAAAGTAGAGTCTCACAATGAGAAATAACATGCCCAGGCGAGGGATGTACGTTGTTTTTTCCATGTGTTTTCATGTTTCCAAAGATACAACTTGAAATTGGCAGAAATACTGCAGTCACAAAAGCAGTCACTTTTCAAGGTTGGTGCCCTGAAACACAAATTGATACCAGTCCTATGTTTTATACATACTCTTTTTTTTTAGGGTTTTATGCTGTTAAATGTCACAATTTTCATGTTCTAATATGCACTAACATGACAGAATTGACCTTGGTTGGAAGCACACCAGAAGAAGGCCAGCCAGGAGTAAGAGATAAAACCCTGTTCTCCAGTAAGATGAGTGAGCAGTCTTTCTTTTAGTGAAGGTGTCCAAACAAAAAACAGATGAGTGAGCATATGGAAGCACGCACTCATTGACTCCAAGCCAAGCCATACCTACATTTCTGCTGCAAAGAATGATACCAAATAGTTCCCTTAAAAAAAATCCCCGACAATGCACCACCATAATCATAACACCCAAATCAATCCCTAAACCTGAATCCATCAATTCCTGTCTTCCTGGAATGGACGGACGATCATGAGGACATTGACAGAAATCAGCCCAAACTTTCTGCAGACAGACGAAACAGGAGTTGAAATAGAAATCATGGTCAAAAAACCCTCCACGACTCTCGCTCACTCACTTGACTTGCATTCAATAGCCGAAGACGAGACGACGACAACGATTACTACCACTGCCCCAAATTCTCAAACCCAGATCGACCATGAGTGCCATTCATGTTCATGTTAATGCCAATGCATCAATGGAAAGGCCTGCCAGAAAGTTCCCTCCCACTTCCAATCCTCCATTCCTTGCTTATAAAAAAACTAACATTCAACAGAAAGGGAATGTAGAACAAACAATTGTAGAATAATATAACATGCTGACCCAAATCGCATCATGACCACCATTGCAAATTGGGAATCTCTCATCTGGTGCTTTCTACAAAAAAAATTATATTTATATGTAAATATTGACCAAATCGATTTTTTCTTTAAAAACAAAAAACTGGTGATGGAGCTGCCTTCATCAACTGAAACGGTGCAGCTATGATCAGTAAATGAGCATCTCCCACTTCCAAGGGAAGTATAAATCCACTGCGGGAACGAAACGCATCATTCAGTGGGAACTATTCACCGTCGCTGAATTCTCTCTCAAGTGTTGGATGCGAGCGGACATACTCCATGGCCCTCGATCACCAAGTCAAATTAATTCTTCTTAACTCGTTTCAGTCCTCAGCTTGGCTTGATGGAGTATTTAAGCATTTGAGTAGGTGTTGTAAGAGCCACAGTTGCACAGTTGATGATCACGGCCACTGGAAACGGGGCTGCCGCTGGACTTGGACTTGAGAATACAATGCGGCTCTTGAGTCTCGCCACACATTATCATGTTGGAGCCTCCCTTTGGACCGACATTCCAGTCATGAGCAACTCAGAATTTCCATTCTCTTCAGAATATCTGATTATTGTCATTGGGTGGCTTGGTAGTAAATAAGCATCGTGTGAGCACACATTGTTTAAGCTACAAATGCGCGTGAATTGATGCGTGGGCAGGCGGGGAAGAAACGTGTGTGTTCATGTCTATTGAGAATGAGGCACTCATAATCTTATGATGCTTACTGTCAGTAACACTAGTTATACAAACTCCACACATAATTACATACTGACCAGCATTCACAGAACGGTTGAAATCTGCTCTCCATTGCTACTTAAGAATTTCAGTAGCGAAATGTGCAACCAGCTGAAATTTGCTCCTTTGCTACTTAAGATTTTCAGTAGCGAAATGTGTATTGGAGAGAAAATCCTTGGAAAAATTAGGTTTTAGCCAAGACTGAAACAACCATTCGAATTTGATAGTCAATTTGCAACTTCTTCCACATTGGAATAAGCATCTATTTAGTCAGTTTTGTGTTATAATACTCCCAACAATCCTTTACAATTTGCAAAATTCTTTCTTTTCTATTTTTTAAAAATACTACTCACTCTCAAGGTAGCCCAAATTGACGCTTGTATGTCTTGAAGGTAGTGTATTGCACTACATTCCATAAACTAGTTCTTGAATATATCGAGTGTTCACAATCAGTCACCCATTCTAAATGTTAAATGATCATCAACCTTGTAAATGCATAAAAAGAGACACTTGGAAATAGGGTTTTTGTAAGACATATGACCGTTATTCAGTTAAACACACCTAACACTATTTTGGTGTGTTTAGGTGTGTTTGGTATTCTTGGTGAAGTTGTCTAATGGACTTCAATTTGTGAAGTTGTCTAGAAGACTTCTCATACTACCATTGGTCAAGACTTCTTATGGCATTATTTTGTTGTCTTTTTATTTTCTCCAACATTCCACCAATTGCCTCAAATAACCATGTTCCACCAAAACTCCTTGACCAACAAGTATATTTCTCCACCATAGTGTTAAGTAGACCTAATGACCTTATAGTTGCCAAGACTTCTATGTCAATTGAAGTTTAGAGACTTTTTAACCCTCAAAATTTTAACGCTAAGCCTATGATTATTTTTTCAAACTTCATTTTGCACTACCTATGAATGTCATTTTGTATTTATTTGTTAGAGATGTGATTATACATCTTCTATTGGTTTTTAAAAAAATTATTGTATTATTTTGGGGATTAAATTCAAATTACCATGAATTTTAAAATAAAGAAGTGAAACAATTGATATGTAATGCAATTGATGCTCAAATTTTTTTAAATCTCTTTAGATTTATATTATAGTGTGAGCATCGTGGTGCATATTCTTTTATTGTATCATTCTGAAATTAGAAATGAGCACTCTATAGTTGTAAATTCATTCTTTCAAATTGCTCGTCAATATTTTTAGTAAAAATCTAATGCTTTCTAGGCTCAAATATACGTGTAAAAATTTACATTCCCAAAGACTCTGTACCCAGAAATAGGGCCTCAAGCAACAGAACCCCAAGCAATAGACCCCTAGTTTTATATAGAAAATCACAATCATGTACCTTGCGATTTGCAATGGTGTGTCATATCCCTAATTTTGAATATATTTCCATATACATCACATCATTTGAAATTAGATAGCATGAGATTTATTACTTAGCCATTACATTTTTAGAATCATGAAAATTTCATTTTGATTGTTAGTAATTTCATATTTTTTGAATTTTTTGGGAGAAATCTATAATATAGAAAATCATTTTAGAAGCTAAAAGCATAGTAAAAAGGAAAAATAAATTGCTAATTGATTAGAAAAATTATGATATTTGCATTAAAACATTCAAAATTTTAAGTTATTCATTTATGGAATTAAATTCACTCGCGAGATCATACAATTACTACAATTACTTATAGTAATACTTAGTTTGTACTTAGAGAAAACGAGACTTTAAAATGTTTACATTTTGAGTGATTGGGTTATGAGATTTAGGGTGATTGGGGGCAGGGATAATACACAAGCTCAATGGCCATTACAAGTCATAATTTCTCTTCTTCTCTCTTGTTGGTATTTAGCATTAGTATTTTTTTCTATGTATTTTAAATTTTCTCTTGGATGGGGACAAGTAAATCCATTGTGTAGTTGTCTTTGAATAAAAATAAATTCCATTTACATTTATTCATTCATTCATTGAAATTTGAAGATTTTTTTTCTTTTCAATGATTATCATCTACTTTTTGGTTTCCCCTCTTGAATGATGGCTTACAAGAAGAAAGAGTTTACAAAAAATCTATGTTTAAGTTTCACCTTTAGGCCCCATTTGGCCCCCTCTAAATAACCATGGTTCATCCCAATCCAACTTTGATTCCTATTGCGAACCTCTTTTTCTCTATACCAAATAGTAAAATTAGGTTGCCCTATACTACCCTAGGGTCAAATTTGTTAGAAAATAATTCAAAATAGATTTAAATGTGACATCTAATGAAAATTTCAGAAATTATAATGTGGCTTAATTGAATAGTGTAGAAAATATTGATGAAGATAATTTTAATCTTCAAAAAAACCACGAAGTTGTATTTGTGAATGCCAATAAAGTTGTGAGTATTGCAAAAAGGTCACAAAATATTCCCAACCTTGTAAAACAAACTTCCATAAAATCTAAATCAAGCTAATGAATAGAAATTCAATTGAAAAAGAAATGATTTATTATAAGATCTAATGATTCTAACCCCAAAATACAATAGTTTCTTGTTGTTTGATACTCAATATAAATATTTACTGTTATTATACTACTTTTGAATTTCAATGTTGTTGCAATTGCTAAGGCAATTGTAGGAAGTCCATCAAGCTGAGCATCTACTAAGAGCTGAAACCTGAATTTGGGGAGATGAAACTTCTTGAAATATTTTTTATAGTAAGTTTTACTTGAAAGAATAATAGAAATTGGCATCTAACCCAAGTTGTTTCATATTTTGAAGAGCTTTGTAGAATTAGTTATGAATTTTGGAAGTTGAAGTGGCATAAGGTTCTAAAATTGCCCACCTCCTCAAATGTACACTCTTTTGCACATTGTTGGTACAATGAAAAAGCAACATGTACAAACAATGCACGTATAGGAGGTGGGCAATTTTAGAGCCCGAGCACTTTTAGAACCTCCTACCTTATTGATGAACCTCCTTCCATATGTACAAATAGACATATAAAGTGGGTACCCACAACACCGTCACTAATTGCTACCGTGCCTAATTACTATCAACACACCATTCAAATTTTCATGTTGCCTTATTGGCAAGTAAAAGGAGGCTTCAATGCACCCAAAAACGTGACACTTGGATATTGTACGCAAAAGTTATGAAGAAACAAAGTTTGGTTTTAAAAGCATTTCTTCCACAACTGATTTTGGAGATGTACATAAAGTGAAGATGGCAGTTTAGGGTGAGTGGCGCATTTAGGGGTGCCCCACAGCATTTGTATAACTATCTGTTGGGCTTTGATCACGGCTAGTCGGTAAAATAACTCTCTCGCGGGTCGAGTACCGCAACCCACCCTAATTTTTCTGGCCACCTAATTTCACACTAATTTAGTGTAGATTTCCCATGTTGATCCCCTGCACTCCCAGTGTACTATACTGCAATTTCACCAACTGGTACAACGAGAAGTTAAGTTATCCTGCTTGGCCCTCGTATTTCCAATTGGTGAAAGCCTTCCACATAAGGTAGCTGACCCATTTCCAACCACATCTTTGGAGCACACGTTTTTTTGAGTGCAGAATTTTTTTCCCACATATAAAAAAATAGAGTTTAAAACAATGGTATACTTTTCCCAAAAAAAATTATTACACAAAAATATAATTATCATGAATTTTTTTTTATAGTGAAAGATTCTCTTTGACTTGTAATGGTGATGTGGACCTTTCGATTTCTGACCGTCGTCTGTCTCATTGCAAAATCAGCCAAGGGGCTGGTTGCAATATTGACAGTCTTGCAGCCAATCATAATGTGCCACAACGGCTCCTTGAACTGCACCATAGCTTCATGGAAAGAAAGCACAACTTCATGGAAAGGAAAGAAAGCAGCCTAAAGATTGGAAATGGGGGTGATGGTTGAAAATGGGTCGGCTACTATTAAGTGTACTGGTGTTTTCCGTCCCCGTCCTGGCTGTGGTACTTGGGGAATTAAACTTATACCCAACTCTTTCTGAAATCTCACTGAGAGTTTCTGCACCGGGGATGGACGGACGGACGGGCAAACCCAGCGGAAGGACGAAGCTTAACTTATGTGTACTTCGGTTGGGCAGGCGGACTGTACCTTTACCTTCACCTTAGCTTACCTTAGCACAGACTGGGATTGATTGAAGCAGAATGCGCTCAGGAATGGGTTGGAAGTTTATTTTGCCTGCGTTTTATGTATAAGGTAGAACTACCCATTACCATACAGATTCGCTATCTAGGTACTTTGGAGAAGCTGTTTATGAGCTCTCATATTTTCTAGAGATTGAATTGTTTGAGAGAAGTCAATTGCAAAAAGAATGAAGACATGCCGACAAGAATTGGATTTTTTGTGATTTTCCAAAGGTGAAATGTAAAATTGTGAGTAGAGCCTTGTTGAAGCATGACCAGACCATTGTTGAAGCGTGGGCTGATGTGTCCGCTCCCCAGTGCAGTGCCATCATGATCATGAATTAGTGAGATTGTGGTAATAAGATGGGCCAGTGACGGAAATGGGAAGAACTTGTAGGTGGGGGAATTGGGTGAATGGTGGTAATGGGTAGTTCTACCTTAAGGATGCCCGAGGAGGAGATTGCACAAAAAATGAGTTGACAAGGAGGGCGGGTCCTGATGGGGAGGCCCTATTTTTTGCACAATCCCTGACGACAAGCGGCATTTCCTGACGTAGACCATGGGTGGGCAATAGATTAATTTTGGATGATAATCAAAAATTGGATGAAAAATGTGTAATGCCCGATTACGCGGGCAAAACAACGTAATTGGGCATTACGGGAGTGAAAACCCTAATTATGCCGCAGAATCCTAACAGCTTTTCCACGGCACAAATCCTGGTAGTGGTTTATGAGAACATTGTTTACAAATTGCACTGGTACATAAAGTAGAATTGCCCAATACCACCATTTACCCAATTATTCTGCCACCTATAGGTTCCTCCCATTTCCGTTAACAGACCCATCTATTACCACAATCTTACTAAACCATTATCATGATGGCAATGCACTAGGGAGCAAACACATCATCCCATGCATCAACAATGGTCTACTCATAGTTTTACATTTTAGCTTTGAAAAATCACAAAAAAAATCCAATTCTTGTTGGAATGTCTTCATTCTTTTTGCAATTGACTTCTCTCAAACAATTCAATCTCTAGAAAATATGAGAGCTCATAAATAGCTTCTCCAAAGTACCTAAATTGCAAATATGTGTGGTAATGGGTAGTTCTACCTTAAGCTTACCAAACAAAAGACTCATCGTGCAACCTTCACCCCTAGAGGACTGCGACTACATTTTCACCAAAAACACTCCAAAACTGCCATTTCTAGTACAAGCACTAAATTTTAGGGATAAAAAATCATTTTTAGACACATGTAACTATAAGATCTTATAGTACGCTGGTTTGAAAAAGACGTGGAAAAAGTTTCAGAAATTTCCACCGTGTAGATTGCAAGATATTAATGTTTGAAGCAACAAAACCCAATTTTGGGGCCTTGCAAAAACTTGGGCAGCTGCACTTCACAAGATCACATTGGTATGAAAAAATGTCCAAAATGGTGGCGCTTCTTTGGATTCATTCTTCAAAGCAAGTTGGCTACATGTTTGAAATTTTTTAGATCATTTGGAATTGTACAACATATGGGGAAAAATAGTAAGTAGAAAGAAGTAGAGAATGATTCAAATTACAAAAAAAATTCAAATTTTTTTGTTATGGAATTGAAAAATGCCAATTTCAAGGGTTGAAATGTTGTGATAAACAATGTACATCCTATGATTTTATTTTTATCAAAAAATATTGAAAATTGAGTAAAATAAAGGACTTCAAAGTTTATTTAAAGTAAAAAATTCATAACTACTTGCAATCTAAAACTCCTCATAACCTTTGACTCATTGATCAAAATGGAATGATTAAAAGCTTTCAGGTGTATATAACTCTAGAAAACCAATTTCAAATTTTTTTGGACCAAATTCACATTGCAAACATTACCCTTGACACCAAATGCAAACATAGCTTTACAACAATAGGCTTCGATAGATGTGATTTGGCCATATTTTCTCTTTCTCATTCATTCTACAAATCAAAAGCTTTTGAATCAACACCAAATGAATACATCAGATCTAAAGGAGGCCATGACAACTTTTAAAACTTTAGGAATTGTTCAATGAGCTTGGTGGTCATATGGGCCTTGGGAACCATACTCACTTGAACTAGGGTTACATCTACTTTTTATTTGTGGTTGGGATGGATGTCTTGGGGAATCATTGAGGCTTCCATGGTAGACTTGGGTGATGTGACATGGACTTGAATACCATGCAATTAAGTAACAATTGGACCCTATGACGAGTAGAAAAAAGACATTGTTTTTGGCGTGTGTATAGATGGTAGGTGCATGTGGGTGTACATGGGTCATAAATGGCCCTAGAATTCCAAGGCTTCAACTCACAACCACAAATTGGGGCACCTTTTGCATTGCACCCCCATAATTGCATTCCCTTAAAAATTAAGGAATTCCAAACTATGGTGCAAGAAGATTTTTTCTAAGGCTCAAATGCTCATCTTTCTCTTGCAATGTAGTACAATGTGCCATGTCTTCCTTTCAAATTACACTATTGGTGTCACCAAATTAGGTCTTGCTATGCACCTTTAGTTGGAGCTCAAATATGGCATTGGTTCTAAAGAAATTACACTTGATTGTGCTCTTGTTGCAATATGGACCCCTTCGAATTTTACCTCTTAAACATGAGAGCTAGGATCAAGTTTACATACACCTATTAATATGTATATTTCAAAAATTTACAATACACTCATACAATGTTCAAAAATATGTGCTAAAAAAATCTTATTTCAATTGCCAACAAAACTCAATCAATAGCGAGTTTAATAATAGGAATAATGTTTAGATGACTTTGCTTTTTTGGAAGCCTTTTAGGTGTGGTTACCCTAGGATGTCTTCAATTGTAACCCTACATTCAAACCTACCACTTACAACGAGAGGTCCAAGTTAGGACCCCTCCACTATCTCAAAACATTCCCGGACAAGTTCATTGAATAAGGACACCAAATAGGCAATCTTAGAGGTTTGGCATGCCGCCATTTTTATTGAAGAGTCATGGCCCCACAAGGAGACTCACCAAGTGATTAAAGAAGAGGGTTCAATAGTTTAGCAAGCCACACTCAAGGATCTCTATTTGGCCATGCCTTCTCTTTATTGTTTGAAGTGTCCAACCATGTTTTTTCACTTGGCATGCGTGCTGTGGGACAATTTCTTCGCTACATCTTGCCCATTGGTATCCTTGCCTAGCTGGGTATTTGCCAAGCCAGGTGTTTGTGGGCAGAGTGAACTGCCCCCCTCATTGCCCCGTTTTACCCTTGGGGGAAATGGTGTGGAAATTTTTTCATTTTCATTTTTTTTTTCAAATTCTGAATTCAGATTTGCAATCAATGGCCCCAAATTAGCTAGGGGCAGTGTAGAAATATAAAAAATCATGGCAAAAAAAATAGGGGGCTTTTTTTCACAATTAACCCTGGCCAGGGCAATGAGGGTCAGTTCTCCCTGGCCAGTCCCTCCCTCTCTGCAAACATTGTCAAAGTGACATCCAAGTTCAAAATTAAAAAGAAAAAAAGAAAAAGTGACATCCCCAGGAAAGTAGCAAGGCCATACAGATGCCTAGTGCTGTGTGTTCACACTCACATTGGAAGCGTGATTTTAAATTTTTCCTCAAGCCTGCCCCACCCCCAAAAAACCCTGCCATTGCAGGGCCGAGATTTTAAGCCTCTAGTCCCTCATTTAGACCCCCCTTACCATACCATACCTTCCCTTCCCTTTGGCGATGCTTTAAGCAAGTGCCAACAAGCAGTTCCTTCCGCCATTGTTGCACCGCTGCTATCATCATGGACTCAGGGGCCCCAAATTGAAAGAAGAAAAAAAATCTATCTCACACTAACTTACTCTCCCTTCAGCATAATTAATTAAAACCGTGTGGAGTACAAGCCGGGGCCCCCAATTAATGGGGGCTTGGAGGTATTCCCTTGGCTGGGCCACGGAACTAGCGCCAGTAACTCCTTGGCTTTTTCTACGTGTATTATTTTCTTACAAAGACCCCAGGAGGGGCCCAACTGAAGCTCATGATGGGGAAGTGAAGTAAAGTGAGGTAAAGTCTTGTGGTCCACGTCAAAGAGTCATTATGTATGAAGTTACTCAGGCAAGTAGATGTCCATCAATCAAGGGGTCCTCCTCACTCCCAGGGCCATCCTTCCTTCCTTCCTTCTTTCACCTGCCTCAGTCAAAATTTACTTCTCCACTTGAAATTGACCCGTCCCTCAGTGGCTGCCTGGGGGGCAACTTACTTTTCTACCTGACGGACGGGGTAAAGTTAAAAAGGACTGACGACAATCCTGGCAGGATCGTATGAAGCCACTTTCCACCAATCAGAAACGGTGCTGGACCAGGTGAGCCAATCAGAGTCCGAGATCGGGAGCTTGGAAACTGAACGTTCAGTTTCAGTTACAATTACAATTACACAGGAAATAGTAATATTTTTTTTACGTAGACTTCCGGTATTTCAGCTGCCGGGGGTTGGGGTGGTAGGTGTCATCACCTCATTACTCCAGATCCTCCGTAGATCCTCTGAAAAAGCAACCCAAAAAAAAATGGTTCAGTTACCATCACTCAGGTGGTTATTAATATTAAGCCCCAAAGTGTAAAGGGTCTACATAAGATAAAATAATGTAAAAAAAAGTAAAGTAGGAGTTGCTGATTAGTAAGGGGGGCGACTGAATGGACAGCCCTTTGTTTTAAAATATTTCCAAGCTGCGTACTGTAAAAAATCTCCCCAGGGATTGGAAATAAATTTAAAAAATTTAAATTTAAAATTGCCAGGGATTTGTCCCTTGGTTTCGCTGTTCTGTTTCCTCTATCAATGGAAATTGTCCGTGTGTTTCAAAAAATGAAATGAAATTAGAAAAGCCATTTTGCATTCCATTTTTCAAATGTGAATCTCAACGTGACATTTGATAATCACACCCAATTATAAAATATGCAAGTCTCTATATTTCTTTGCAACAATAGGGCATACACTCTATCTATTTAAAACACAAAATAATCATCAGCACATCCTTATGGTCGAGGTGAACCAACCCCCTTGCTTGCCCCTCCAAAGTCATTTTAGCGGTGCATGTAAAATAAAAGCCCCCCCAATTTTGTGTTTGATTCATTTATCTCCTCACTAATCTTCTTGGGCCTCTGATTCCAAATAATAATTCCAAATTTTCAAATTTAATCATGGGTGGCAAATTTTAAAAAATTCAGCATTTTCCCTTGGGGGTTGGTTCACCCTGGCCAACCTTATGAAACAGACAGAAAGAAGCCTTCCCAAGCACAAAACCCAAATTCACCACTACGGAGCCTGACTGATTTTTATTAATTTTTTTTTTAATCCCCCTTCTAGATTTTTTTTCTCCTTTTAGTGGTCCCCTTTCGTCTTTCCCCACCCCACCCCACCCCAACCCCCTCAAAAACCCAATTCACCTGTGTCAAACATGTTGTGAGTCAAAAAGTAGTAGGCCATAATTTAGTCAGGGGTCTGCATATAAAGTTAGTATGAAGCCCAAGTGGCTGAACTCCACAGAAAGGGTCAAAACGAGTCCATCATTTAGCTTAGTCAGGGGCCTGAAATTTGATCATAATGGTCCATTAGTTGCCTATCATCGCTCCATTTCCCAGTTTCACATTATACACAGTGAATCCAACCCTGGATATCCACCTACACTTTGCAGGAGAAAAAGAGACTGGAAACTGAAGAGGAAGTGGCAGAAGAAATCCAAAAGGCAAGGGACAGGCAGCCACTCAGCCCAACTTGCTGCCTGCTGCCAACTGAAAACCCGTCCGAAGAAAAGTTAAAAGTAAAAATAAAAAATAAAATAAAAACAGGTTGGTTACTCACTGTCAACACGACACTTTGCACATGCTGGGGGAGGCTTTGAATTGCCTGTGGGACAGCCAAGGCGTGACCCAACCCAACTTAACCCAACCGTAGGGCTTTTTTCCTGAATCCATCCCAAGCCATTAAGGTAAAAACAGCCCATTGTGGTCAGAATGAGGAGTTTGACATCAAATTTTTGAATTTTTTTCCCACATTAGTACAAGTGTGAGAAACAGCAAGTGCAATTGAAATTAAGTTTTTTTTGACAAAGAATGAATTCACTTAGGAATTTCTGAAGTGTTCAGCCCAAAAGAGTCTGTAGACTACACAAAATCTGAATCTGTAATGCTCATCTCACTACCTAATGCAGTCGCAATATTTCCTATTATGGAAGGCCAATGAAGTCAATTTTTACAATGAACTTCACACTGAAAAATCAGAGGTTCCTAATGAGGTCAGTGTTCACTCCATGGCTGTCATGTAAGACATAAATTGTGACCCACATCTCACATACTCAAAAAAACAACCCACAGTGGGTCATTTCTTAGGTGACCGCAATGGGTCATTTGATCACAATGGTCTGTTTTACCTTAAATACACTGTCCATCATTTTGTGATTTTTTTTCATTCAATCAATCACAGTTATGAGCCTCATAGCTATAAAAACTGGAAGTTGATTTTATAGCTGGAGCAGGTGGAGCTACCTTCCTTACACTGGCCAGGACAGGACCCGAAACATAGTTGAGTCATTAATAAGTTAAGTTATACGCCCTTGCCTTGCCTTGCCTTAACTTTAGTTTCGCTCAGGCTCCATGTTGGCATTGGAGCTCTGCTGCCACGAATTCAAAACTCCAGTCACTCACCAGATCACTAGGATCAGGTCTGATCACTTGTTGGTTGGATTCACCTTATTGATGAACTGGATTGAACTTGGAAATGGTAATGGTAATGGTAATGGTAATGGTAATGGAAACTGGAACTTGACGGTTTCTAGGTTCTTCTCTTTTAAAAAATTAAAAGAAAAAACACTTAATGATGGAAAGAGATGTAGTACAATATTTCTTGCAAGTGCAGTACTTTACTTATGTACAAGAGCAAGCCAAGCCAAGCCAAAAGGGATGATGGATGTAAGTAAGTACACATAAGCTAACTGAGCTTACTACTACAGGTAGTTACTGACTGAACCCACAGAATTTTTTTTTAAACTTTTTTCTTCTTCTTTGGTTGCGATGTTTCAAAGACATGTTGGATAATGATTCATTCTCCAAACAGGAATGCTGTTGTTGTACTTGGGTGACCCAACTGCATCCCACAAACTGTCAGCTGTCTGAGGTTTAAGCTAAGCTTAAGTTAGCTTCTTCTTGCAACTGTTCATTTCAACCCCAATTGAAGTAAAATCATGCTTTGGTAACTTGTAGCAACAACTTACAACTGAATTAACCGCAATTTGGTTGGATCATGATGCAAGGAAGAAAAAAACTTTTAAAAAAAGAAAAGAAAAACTTGATGGTGTGTGTGTGGATTATCAGTTGTGGAAAACAGAAAAGGAAAAAAGGACATGAGATAGAGAAGCTCCCTCTTCCCCTTTCCAGCGACTGAGGCAGTGCACAAGGGCCGTCCCTGCAGTGGAAATTGTCCGTGTGTTTCAAGGGAAAAAAAAACAAAAAACAAAACAAGGGCCGTCCCTGCAGTGGAAATTGTCCGTGTGTTTCAAGGAAAAGCAAAACAAAACAAAAAACAAGGGCGGTCCCCGACTTCCTGGGAAAGGTCCAAAACTGTGGGACAATTTTAACGAACCTGGCCAGCCTTCTCATCCCGAAGAGCACAACGATTTCCTTGGTATGGTAGCCAACTGAATTGCTGCCATTTTTCAGGTCCGAGATCGAGCTTGCCAGCTCCTCACAAGCCAAAGAGGGTGCCAGAGTTTTCGCCTTGACGGAGCTCCGGTGGGTGTTTTTTTGGGGGTGCTATTAACTTAATTACAGTTTCCTTATCAGTTTGTGTGTCAGTCAGATAATCAACATTAAATAAAATTAAAAAGAATGACGAGAATGAATTTCTGTGACGCAGGCAATCGTCCTCTCAGATGTGCAGTCAGAAAATGCACAGGTGGAACGTGAAGTAAAAAATTAGGCTGTTGATATTTCCGACTCATAAAAAAACAGCGACAGTTGTAAGAGACGGAAGCGCTGCAGAAGAACAGGGAGCAATTTGGGGGTCAGGAAAGCCAAATGCTGGAAATAGGAGGAAAGAGTTGGACGTTGACAGAGGATTAGAACTGAACGACATCAAACTAACCCTGCTACTGACAACAGCCAAGCAAAAGTTGGCTTGTCAGATCGGAAAGCAGGAGTAACGCACTTTCTTCAAGAGTTGCTGCCCAGGCAGTGGCCTTGCCCTTCGCAATATCCTCGTCCGTATTTGTTTAATTTTGGGTCCAAAGTGAAGGGAAGTATTCATTGCTATCTTTGTGGCGTACGAATACACTAGTTCATCAGTAACTCCAAGTGGTGCTACACCTGCAGTTAAGTTAGCAGAGATGAATGAATTTTGAGGCAATCAACACAATGTCGTTCAACATCCCCACGGCAAAATTTAGTTCCAGCTCACTGACCTCATTGCTGAAACCCACTCATCTCCTCGTCATTTTCACATTCCGCAAGCAAGGGTAACTCATTTACCATCAACACACTCCAACACTGCAACACGTCGGTCGAAACAAGCAAGTACAGACACTCCCAGGCAAGGGAAAATACGTGTAAAATCAATGCAATGCAAGTGCACTGAACAGCAGAAAGGGAGCCAGCACCTGTAAGTTACCACCCAGTGACGGGACACAACCAGAAGCTGAGGCGGACAAATGCGTGTATGTGAGGGACATGGGATTTTTATTGATCCGGCAATTTGATTCATGTATGTATCGTACAACACAAGGGGAGAAAGTCTCATACGAAAGAGTACTACTACACTCCCAATCCTCTATGTAAAAAAACTCGTACGCGTGAGCTGATTTAACGAAGCTCAAACTAGAAGAAAAACCAACAGCCTGTAGCTTTTCTTTAATGTTTACTCATCATCTCACTAGTCTACATAATACTCTACCACTTGCACCGACTACTCGGCGAGAAAAAGCTACAAAATTTGGTGGAGCCCGGGTCAGCGCAAGACATAAATAATTCAAAAACCGCCACGTGACCACGAAAGACTCTATGGATTCTATGTTACCTCGTATCCCCAGCTTTCGAGGACAGACGGAAGAGACTACCGTGGAAAACACAATCACGGGAGTCCCACAGCATTCTTTGAACATTCCCAAAGAATACTGTCTCCGAGAATCATATTCAATTGAAGAAAGAATCTCAATTGGTGTCATTCTCAAGTGACAAGAATGTCATTTGCATTGAACCAATCTAAGCTCCCGCACTGGTCAAAGCCCAGCTCGCCAATGTCATCTCCCAGAAGATCAAACCCCGCTGCGAAGTCGAAGGCTCCATCATCACCAGGCGCAGGAAAATCGAACAAGAAATCATCGGAGAGAAAAACCTCCCCCAAATCACAACTGGGTTGCGAGTCTTTCAAGGAATTTCCCGGGTTGTGCGCTTGCTCAAGCTCACTATCCGAGTCTGAGGAGTTCTCAAAGAAGTGTCCTGCAAGCGTTGCGCTGTTCACCGCGGCGTCGCTCGAGGACGGCGTCTCGCAAGCTGTAAGACTGGAACACGGGGAGCCGTCAGAGGAGGCGCGCGGGGAAGAAATCAGATACTCACAGTCGTCACTTAAATTGTCAAAGAGAACGCCGTCGTCCAAAAGATCTTTTTCAATGCGTGCGCTGAACATTTCGACGTCGTCGTCGCGCGAGACGCAGCTCCCAGTGTCAGTGAGGCGCTCCACTTGCACTGCGCACATCGGCTGGGACGAAGCAGAGTTCGTTGCAATTGGTACCGCTGGAGCTTCCTTCTTCAATGAGCGCGCAGGCTTGGCAATGACCTCTTCTTTCTTGGTCGTCGTCGTCGTCTTCTTCAACGTCACGTCAGATGCGGAAGACGTTGTGGGCGCGCTTAACTGATCAGAAACAGTGAAATTCGTATGCGCTTGCGGTCCACGAATCTCCCTCGCGGCTCTATCATATGCTTCCGCAGCTTGCTCAGCGGTATCGTATGTTCCTAACCACAGCCGAACACCCTTCGAAGGATCCCGAATCTCAGCCGCCCACTTCCCCCACGGCCGTTGCCTCACACCTCGGTACTTGTGCGGCTTGCCGACACCCGCAGCAACAGACTTCGCCTTCGCAACAACAGGTTTCGCCAATGTCGAACCCCGCGCTGCCTTCACACTCACCGTCTTCGCAACGGGCGAAGAAGCAACCTTGGGCACCTTCTTCTCGGGCACCTTCAGAGTTTTCTTTTTCGGTTGCCACGGCTTCTCGTAGAAGCTCGCCGCGGATCCAAGCTCGCCATCATCCACTGGCGACGCGTAGCTCACGGAGCATTGCATTGCCTTCGCGGTGAACACCGAGTGGTAACTCGGAACTTCAGTTTCGTCAACTTCACTCTCCGAGCTTGAAGAGTCCTCGTCCTGAGCCACAGGGACACAGTTCATTTGAATTTCATGGACTAATCTCCGCTGCGAATTGCGCAGAGGACGGAAACTCTCATCATCATCACTGGAGGAGTCGGTAGCGTCGGGGTCTGTGCAAATCACGCGCACTCGCTTGGGATACATTTGAAACCGCGACGAAAGCTCCGCGCCTGAAAGCTCCTCCTCGGAAACAGACTCATACTCACGCTTCATGCTCCCCGTCTTCGTCTTCACCACGAAGCTACCCATCTTATCACCACCAAAGTCCTGCATTTCACCCTCGCAAGGCAAATTCTTCAAAACCTCAATGCAGCCCCAACTACAACCCAAAACCCCTATCTCTCCCTCTCTCTCTCTCTCTCTCTCTCCCCAATTCCTCAGTCCTGCTCAAACCCAGTACCAAACTCCGTACCAAGCTCAGTATCCAACTCGGTTACAACAGAGGCTCTTAAACCCACCGCAATTGCTACTCGCTAAACCTCGCACTGCAAGCTTCATTCTGCCCTTCGTTCTACACCCAAGACACCATTCTTTGGCAACAATGTTGCGCAATGCTGGAGATTGATCGACTGTGGCGGGCGACGATTGTAGGAGACAAGTAAGAGAGGCAGACACACCGCCGGGTGATGAGGCAAAGGGCAGTGTTGTAGTGATGATGAGTGGGGTAGTGGAGCTGGGGGAGTGGCGGCCAGTCTGTTTCCGTGCCTATTGATAATATTGAGACTTGGGAGACTTGGGAGGAGACTTGGGAGCACTGGGAGTGAAGGCGATTGAAGTCGCAACGGGGGTGGGAGGGAGGAGGAGGGGGGCTTTATGGAGTTCAGGCTGCTGCTTACATGGCGTTTATGTTTATGTACTGGCTGCCTATTATTAGGGGTACACCCTTGGCCCTGGGGCCTACGGGTCTACACAATAACTATAATATCTATCTGGGTGGCGGGGGCGTACTCAAATTCAAATCCATTGGGGTTTTTAGTTGGAGGGGGGGCTCAAATTCAAACTCATTTCTCTTCTGCCTTTTTTTTAATGTTCACCGTCCCTTTCATCATCAACAACAACGAAAATAAATAAAAAGTAAAAAAAAAAATTCAAGCTCATTTCACATCATTTTGGAATTTCGAAAGAAACCATCAAATAAAGGTGCAAGGTAAGATGAAGGCCCAAAAAAATGGTTACTATCATTGGCAAAAAAAAATTAAATTGGGTATGAGAAATGGAGCTAACTCCACTACAGAGGAATTTGGAGACAGTGAGAGCAAAAAAAATTAATACTATGAACTAAACTAAGTCCAACTTCTTGGTTGTCCTTATAATTGTCGTAGCACTTGAAAATAGGGGGGGGAGTCACTCCTATGCAAAGATATTCTTCTCCGTTCTTCGAGACTATAATACTAGCATTTGTAGCAACTAATCAAGAAACACAATGGAGCAAATTCAACATGACCACCTTATTCCTAAATTTGGGTGTAATCACATCATTTGCTTTGATAAGCCAATTAGAATGCAGTGTTGTGAACATTCAAGTTTCATTGACTTTGGAAACTTATAACTGTGGATTTGTCTCTGTAAAGAGACTTTTGATGATGTGGCTTTTTATATGCTTCATGTGTATAAATATTCAATGAATTGGAAAATAATCAAATCAAAAGCCCCTCGACCATGAATCTTCTTTCAGACCATCTTAGTAAAAATGGCATCAAGCCATGGCATGTGACACACCTAAAGTTTGTTGAAAGCTACAATTGTCCCCGCCCCCTATTCATTGCTTGTGCACTACATTTGTCAAGACTCTAGACACATCCCAAGTCAAAAGAAGAATGATTTTGGAAGGATAGAAATCTTTTCTAAAGAAATGGGTAAATTTTTTCAATTTATTTTGAATGTGGTCTTTTTGTTTTTATTGTTGAATTGAAAGGAAAATTTTATCCTAATAAGAAGCACCATAATAGAGTGATCCATTAGTGTGTGTGAAAAAGATGCTAGGTGAGTATAGATAATTAAACAATGAAAATTCTCAAGTATTAGGGTGGAAGGTAGGAGGTCTATAAATTAACTAGGTTCTAAATGTATTCCCTATTTAGGGATATTTTTTTAGTGGCATATTCCTTAAAATATATATTTGTATCATTGATGAAGTAGGTAGGCTTAGAAGGACAATTTATAGTCCTCCTACCTTAGTAGAATGAAAACTAGACATTATAGATAAAAATCATACTACTAAAATCATAAGTCCCTTTGTAATATCACAAATGCTACTATTAATACTAGGGGCTTGTGCTTGCTATGCTACAAATTCATTGTATCACATATTAGTAAAAATTTGATATATTTGAATAGAATGCATGATAATGATTTCAATAAGTCTTTAAAATAATTATTTTTAAAATTTTGTAAAAATATTTTCAATCATGCATACATAGAAATCATATTTTCAAACAATGTGATATTATTGAAATAGAGTATTAATTCACAATCACCTCTATAATATCACTTTTTACAAAGAGTGATATTATAGAAATAATATAATCATTGCAATTGAGGTGATATTAAAGAGGATCAATATGGTGATATTATAAAGGTAGCAATTCCATTGCTTTTCTTGGCTTTATACTTCTTTTGCATTTTTATGATTTTATGCTTTTGTGAGCTTTGAGCTTCTAATTTCAATTTCCTATTGCTACTACCAAATGATTTGAGAAATTTATTAGATTGAATTGATTTTGGATTTCACAACAATTAAATTGTTCATGAAGCTTTTGAGATTTACAAGTTTTTCCTTTAAATTCTTTTATTTGGGTTGCCATTGTTTGTAACAATTGAGTCAAATTTCCAATGCATTCTAATGTATGTGTATCTTTTACCATATTCATCATTCATTAAATTTATATTGTATATTTCAATATATGTTTATTTATAAAAAAAATTATATGAAGATTTTAGTAATTTTTATCTAAAGATTTATTGAAATTCTTGCTCTACATTCTATTTAATACATAAAAACTCTAATGAAATTATAATGGTGAATGCGTAGCATAGCAAGTGTCAACCACTGGTGTATATTAAAGATTTAATAAGCTTCAATTGGCAATAAATATTTTTACAAACAACTAAAAACTATCGATGATTACATTTATTTTAGCAAAAATAATTTTACTACCACTTGCTAATAAACTAATCTAAATGTTCACAAATGGCTAGTGTTGAATGACTCCCTCATTGTCCCATAGGGTGGATGGAAGATAGATGGAGACCATCCCTATCATTTTCACAACTCTATTGGGAGGAGGCAATCCTACAATTCAATTTTTGGGAGTGAGTTGTTCCCAATGGCCACTTCTTTCTAAAAAAAGTCTTTGTTATTAGCTCTAAATCTCGTAATGAATATTGGTCATCTATCATATTCTCCATTTACAAAGTCTCCATTTCTATCTCTAAATTTTTAAATCAATATCTATCACCTATCATTTGAGATGTTTAAGATATTTGCAAAACAATAAAAATGATCATGTATGGAGCCCCTAAGAATGAAAAAAAAAAAATGATATTCATAAAAACAGAACTCTTCTATACTTCACATGCTCCCAATGCTTCCTTATTTGTACACCATTGGCTAGTTCTATGTTCTAACTTAGGAGTAGGAACATCTCAACCATTGTTTTTGAAATCTAACTTATTGCGTTCCACCTAATGTTGGAAAAGGTTCAACAATATAGAATGTTACATGGCAAAAAAACATACTTTACATTTATTGTAAAGAATGAGAAATACACCTACATACCAAAAAAAACACTCGTCATTCCATATTTGGCCCCCAAAAGCCAAAATGGTTCAAAGAAGTTTCCAATGGAAATAGCGCCCCAAAAATGAAGTTGCAAGAATAGGAAGGATGGCCTCCATCCATCCCGATGGAGGCAAGGAGGAATTATTCAACCTTGTCCTTCTCAAGTAGCCTCATGAGGTTGGCTAATAAGGATGGGCTTACATACGAAGTCTATTGGGCCAAAAAAAGGACTAAAGATATGATCAGTTCCACCAATCATCGATGAGTGTAGAAGCAAGAGAATGGGTTCCACTGACATGAATACATATCTACAATACAAAAGAAACATTAAAATGCCTTCTATATTCCAGTATTAGTGAATCCACCCACCTACCCACCCATGGATATGCAAAAAAAAAATCCTACAAGCGTTGAATGTTTACCATCTCCAATGGCAAACCTCCAAGCCCTCAAAGGCAACGATAAACACACACACACTCACTTGTCCCACCAAAGTCATTCTAAGAGTACATGTAAAATAAAAGACCCCTATTATGTGCTCGATCAATTTATGTTCTAAACCACTCCCAGCTAATTTGGGGCCTCCAATTGCAAATATGAATTCAAAATTTGCAAATCTATCATACGTGGCAATTTTATTTTATTTTTTTAAAATCAGCATTTTCCCCCTGCCCCTGATCCCCTCCAGAGCTTTATTTCCGCACCCAATTAGCCAGCTGAGGTGCCAGCATGAGTGCCAGCGTCACCTCATGCTATGATTAACCATTTCAGATTAGAGCTGGGCTTTCAGTTTCAGTTTTGAGTTAGTGGTGCCTTTGAGGCTGGCCTGGGATTGGTCCAGTGATGAGCCCACAGTGGGGGGCCTCCATATGGGCCTTTTTTTTTTTTTTAATTGGTGCTTTCATCTGGCACTGCCTGGGGAGGGGGCTCCCTCTTTGCAGGAGGCTGGGGGTAGGCTAAACAGGGCGCCTTAACCTGGATTTAAATCTGGGTTTAGCAGGTAACTATCTTGGCGTGGGGCACAAGGGTGAACTCACCCCCTCATTGCCACGTTTTACCCCGGGGGAAAACGCTGGGGGATTTTTTTATTTGCAATCAGATTATTTTTTTTTGGCAACTTCTGAATTCAGATTTGCAATCAGCGGCCCCAAATTAGCGAGGGGCGGTGTAGGAATGTAAAAATTCATGGCAACAAAATAGTTTTTTTTTTTTCACAATTCACCTTGGCCGGGGCAATAAGGGGGTCAGTTCTCCTTGGCCCACATGGAGAGGGCAGGGAAAAAGAAGGGGGGGGGGGGGGGGGATTGGGGTTTAAAATCTGTGTAGGATAGAGAGATTTTCTGAATTGATGTATTGGTTCATTTAACCCCTAAATGTTTGGACTCTTCTCTAGAATTGATGATTTGGAGAAAATCATTATAAAGTGCTATTTGGAAGCATATTTTAGAAGCGATATACGAAGGGAAGTTGTAAATTTTGAATTCTAGATTCCATCTGTATAGTTAGATTCACCAATGCCATCACCAATGTTTTTATTTATAAATTTGGAAAGGAAAATATCAAAATTCCTTCAAATTTTCATTACAGGCAGAATATCATCATTTTTTGAGCAAAACTGATTGGAATGGATTCAAAACGAGGTTCTCTTGACATAGTGACTTTTTGGAATTTTTGTGTTCTTTTTACATCTAGGACCTCATTTTTGCTAATCTAGTTTTGAACTAGAGTCGATGCAATTTGACCACTTGACACACTTCTGCGTTTGTAATTTTAGGAAAAAATTTATTCTAATAACACCAAATCCAACCATTAGATAAGACAAGAACTTGATAAAGTATCACCAAAAATTAGGATGATTTTCATCCAAGCATAAAAGAGACAGAAACAAGAACTTCAATCTGTTCATCGTCCCCAAAATGGACGTTAGAACACTCCGGGGTTAATAATAAGTATTCTTGCAAAATGAATGTGTACATGTAGGAAATTTCCAAGGCCTTTTTTTCCCATTAAAAGAACCCCTCAAAACAACCATTTGTATTGCAAAGAGCAAAAAAGTTTCATAATTACTTTTTTTTCTTTTTGGCATATTGGGCTATAGGATCTTGGATTAGATTAGTATAAGAACATGTGGGAGAAATTTCAATACTTTTGACTATGTAGATTGCAAGATATTTGCGATATTCTTAAAGTGTGAGAAAATATGATGTTTGCATGTTGCATGACTAGACTATAAGACTTTGAATCTTCTTTAACTTGAAAAAAAATTGCACTACATACTTTGGATTTCTAATTTTTTATGTGTGATAATTGAGTTGAGGGTTTGGAGGGGGAAATTTGAGGAAAAAAACTTAATTTTCTTTCTTTTAAAATTATTAAGTAGAAGTAGGTATGAGAGAGAAGGAAAATTTGAATTATTAGTAGCTCTACAATGGAATTGAAAATCAACTCATCCCAATGGTGAGATTGTTTTTGGAAGCAAACTAAACTATATGGAACTTTTTTTTCTTGGAAAGCTATTAAAATTGAGTTTGAAATGAATCTTTTAAATTTATTTTTTAAAGGACAATGACAATCAAAAGAGAAAGAGAATTCGAAATGAATCTTGTTAGTTACTTTTTGAAGAAGATGCTTAGATTGGCCAAAAGACAAGACTCCATAACTTTAGCATCTTTAGTCCAAACAGAAATAATCAAATCTCCCATGTAGACAAAAATATTTTTAGTAAGAGAATAAGAAAAAACTTTTAAATACATATTTTTTTGACATTTTGTGATTTCTTTTGTATTGCTTGAAGAACACCATTTTGAGCTAAGGGTGGCATAACTTTTGCTCCTAGTCACTATTTGAAACTATAAAAACAATATTTTCAGAATGCTTACATATTTTTCAATTTTCAAAAAAAGGTTTTCAAAAATTGATGTCATAAGATCCTACCAATGTTTTTGTTTTTCTGGAGTGACTTTTGTATTCTCTTTTGACAAGTTTGAGTTGATAGGTTTGAACCTGTCAAATTTCATCCCTCTACAATCGTGCTAGTACTATGAAGGCTTGCAATAGGTATTGTTCCCCCTAAAACACACCGGACCCTATCCAAAATCCATTTTCTCTCTCGACAAGACTCTAGGACTTCATAAGTTTTCCAACTACCATGAGTGTAGAAGATTGAATGACAATCCATCTCACAACATGGAGTTTCAAACTCATATAAGGTGAAGGCACCCACAACCAATCAAATAAGCAATTCCGGACACAATCTAGAATAGTGCAAGGCAAAGCAAATATTTTCATAGTTGCATTGATAGGAATGACAAAGCATTACAAACTTTTGGGTAATTTGATTGCTTGAACTAAAATTACTCTAAATTTTGGGAGGCGAAAAGTGCCCCATAGCCAATGTCTAGACCACTCTTCTTAATTCCAATCATTCAAAAACTACTTTCTTGTTCATCGCTTCTTACTTTTTTGCTCACTACTTTGAAACATGTGTCATAAACTTAATAGTCCAAACCTTAAAAAGAAGAAGAAAAAAAAAAGGACACATTCCGAGCTTCATTTGGAAATATGTTCTAACCTTGGTTGGAAATATGTTCTAACCTTGGTTGGAAATACTGCATCCTATTGATTGCTGATGGAATGGGTCGTCGGTTAGAAATGGGTGCCGTTCACCTTTAAATCGTTTCCATCACAAAATCTTCTCAGTGCACGAACGTAGTTGGCTTTTCTACCGAGGCCTTTTCCCGTATTTTTTTCTTTTTTTTGGAAACACATGGATGATTTCCATTCAATTGTGACTTTTTCCGGTGTTTTTCCATTATGAGGCAGCACATGGTTACTTTCTGAAAGTCACTGCACGCAACCAAAGCTTCTTATTAGCTTGTCCCCAATGGCTTTTTCCTCCAGTTGGAGAAATACAGTAACTTTTGTTGGGTGCAGGTGGCCGACGGACCAATGGGGACAGAAGCGTCCCGACGGACGGACCAACGGGGCCTTTCTTTTCCTTCCACCGGCTACCTTTCACTAGCCGGGTATTAATATTTGTAAGAGTAATTCAAGGTCGAACACCCTGTGTAACTTATGATTGCCGCAGAGCTCACCCTAACTTATACTCACGCTCCCTGCACAACCTGGCCTGCCCTGTGTCTGTCTGCAGTAACTTATATGTTAGTAACTTATTACTGCACAGCCATGTAAATGGAGATAAAAACTCCAGGTTCGTTTCTGGTCCATTTCTCCTGCACTTAATTATTGCTAATCTACATATGGACCATTGTTTTGAAAAATGGCTGATTAGTATACCATTATAATTGATCCAGACAGAGATTGAAGGCCTTCCCCCGGTTGGAGTAAATTAGCCCTGGTGGGCTTCTTCCGCAAGTCAAAAGAACGTATTCATGGGGCCATGTGTGTGGGTAGTTACTCTTTAATCGAACTTAAACTCTTATTAACTCATTGTAAGTTAATGGGTGAAGTTGGATAGGGAAACCGTGGGTGACAAATCTATGTTTGAAATAGGAAACCCATGTTGGGGGGGCTTGACGGTATTCAATGAGATATGTTTGTCAGGGGAATCTGGACCTGTTAAGAGAAGCTGTAACTTACCTTAAGCCTTTCATTTTAAAAATTTAAAAATTTAAAGAAAAAGTTTGTTTTTACACAAATGAAATGAAACTTCATTGCAAAAAGGGGACTTATCTACCTTGAGCTTACTAGACCACAGAGGTGTGAACTGTGAAACACTCTGTTATTTTTTCATCTTTTTCTGATTTTTGAAAAAACGGTGCATAATTCTTCCATCTTTGACGATAGAAGGGCGAACATTTGACAACAATACTCTAGTCTTCCTTGCCTCCTTTGATAACCATACAAAGTACATGTTCCCAAGGCTACGTTATGTTTGAATCAAAGTCATAATAATAACTTGTGGACAAACATTTGACGATAAGTTCAAGGTAGAAACATCCAAAAATTGCACATGTTCCTATTCTTGTTCGTAGGCTCACCCAATTATGTCCCTAAACTTTGGTGAGTGTGTCCTCCACATTCTTAACATTCAAAGGACAGATATTTAACTAACAACTGATTTTTGCAAAGGTCAATTTGGGAGGGGGCACCCCTATGGGACAATTTCAGTGGTCTAGATAGCCAACACTTTGAAAAATCATAGAAATTACATACAATGTCTGAAAAATCTATTTTTTTTTTGTAAAATATTCATGATTTTCACTTGTATGTACTACAAAAATATTATTTTAAGAAAAATATGCCTCCAACTATGCTGAATTGCTTAAAGTAACAATTTTGGGTGTTTCTAACTTAGTACAATTCTTCCTTTCTTGAAACACATGGGCAATTTCAAGCTTATTAGTATAATTTTCGTTGCGTCTTTTGATAAACATATAAAGGGCATGTTCAAAACAGAGTAGCACACACAACAATGTGGCTACCATGCACATCCCTGGTCAATTTCCCATGTGCTCATTGTTAGCCACAACTCATCAGTCACAAGGACAGACCAAGTAAGTAATTAAAAAAAAAAAGTTTTTAAATTTCTTCTTCTTCTTCCTGAAACACATGGACAATTTCCATGGAGTAAGTAGCAAGCTTTCATCATTGAAGTAGTAATAGTAGTAACAATAATAATAAGACTACTACTAAACTATAGTTTCTCAGTTGGCTTTCTCAAGACACTTCCCCCTGCTGGTTTTTTATATGCAATTACACAAGATTAGTTGTGATATGATTCTATCCTCCACTCCAGAAGAGTTTTAATTCGCAGCTGGAGTAGCTCTCCCTATTGAATGCAGAGATGGATTTGATTCCCATTGGGAACAGGGGAGTGTGTTGCCTAGTAGTTAAACTCTTCACTGAAGCCTGATTGCAATAGGTTATTGCATTGTCCTTGGCCACAAAGGCCATGCATTTAAAGCCCAACCAACAAAAAAACAAGGCTTAGGGAGATCAAATCTTTGCAATCTGTCCATGGGTTTCAAAAAATTCCATAAAGAAAGAAAAAGTAAAAAAAAAAATCTTTGCAATGTGCAGATCTCCAAACAACATTGCAGGTGGGGTGAGTTGGTTGGGGTGGGGTGGGGTGGGGGGCAGGAAAGCCAAAAGAGGGAAAAAAAAAAAGTAAAATAACCGAGGCCACTGATTCAGCAACAAATCAATAATAAGAATATCAATATAAATCATACATTGTACCTTTGGCGACCTGAGTGGGCAGTGGCCACTAACTTAAGTTATTAGGTGAGAATATCCCCACTAGGAACGCGTTTTCCCCCAAACTGCTGAGGTTAAGTTAGTTAAAAAAAACCCGGGCCTTCGTTATCAATAAAAATTGTCCATGTGTTTCAAGGGGAAAAAATAAAATAAAGTGAAAAAAAAGACCACGCTTAAAAACCCACATTCCCCACATTGAGAGAGAATATGCACGGTGAGTGGCAAAGGAATCTCGAATCTGGGTCGCATGACCGTGGAACCGTGGACCCCCAACATTTGGGTTGGGATTTCTATTCTTTTTTTTTCCTTTTTCTTTTCGTTTGAAGTCCGATTTTTCTAAAAGATGGGTATTCCAGTATGACCGGGGAAGCTCCACAATTTTAATTTGGGAAGGGAACCTTCCCCAAGGAGCCGGACATGATCAACTAATGGTTACGGTTTCCATTCTTTTTATCTTTTTTTTCCCTTTTTCTTTTTTCTTTGAAGCCTGATTTTTCTAAAAGATGGGGGTATTCCCGTGTGACCGAAGGGACGCAGTGGGGAAGCTCCCCAATTTTTAATTTTGGAAGGGAACCTTCCCCCAGGGGCCGGACATGACCCACTAAACTAATGGCTCCGCTTACCTTCTTCTTATAAATATTATTATTGTTCATCCAGGGCAGGGCAGTGGCGCGCTGCTTGGGGTCCAAAGCAGGGGCTGCCCACTTGACACCAGGCGGCCCCGCACATTAAATGCAGCTTCACCCAAACCCCCCACCCAGCGCTGCAGTTGGCACCAAGCAAGCTCAACTCTCGACTATAATTAAAGGCCGCCGTCGTGGGTCGGAACCTCCAGTAGCCGCGTGGGGCGGGGCAGGGCAGGGTAAAGGGAAGCTGTGGGGAACTTATGGGGAACGAAAGTGGGGAACTTCCGTTCTCGACCCCTAACTTGGATCTCTGCCCCCCCCCCCTTAAAACTTCTCCGTGTCAGCAGCCCCGGTGTAGAATAAGTTGGGACGGAATTTGTGTCCCAAAGGAAGAAGTGGGTGGGAAACGAATAATGGAAGCACCGTAAATTCCTTGTTCGGCCCTCTTTTAGAGCCTTTATGAGGGTTCCTTAAGCTTTATTTATTTACTTTTACTTTTTTTTTGTGTATATGTGTGTGTTTTTTGGTTTTTTTGGGGTGGTGGTGGTGAAGCCAATGAAACGGAATTTGATTGAGTTCAGTTGTTTACTGGTTGACGGTTGCTTTGCTCCTCACTGTAGCCATTTTCCTTGGTCATGGGAAGGCCCCCCCTTTCAGGTCCCCAGGTTTCCGACTGCTGCTGGGCGGCCCCCAACTGAACGGGCACTGGCACCGCTCCGTCAAGCCCGAATGGGGGCTGGGCTGGGCTGGGCTTCAGCTTCAGTTCAGGCCCCTTCCTTCCCCCATTGAAACCCTGAAATAATGGAGAGCTTCGTTGGAGTCGTGCGCCCATCAGCCATTACTGACTTGGGGGAAATTTAATTAAACTTAATTCAAATGGAAATGGAAATGGCCGGGGGAAGAAGAGACGGGCAGAGCTTAGGTACACCGTCACCTTGGGGAATTTAAAAATAATAATTAATTTAATCTAATCTAATCTAATGGGGGAGAGACGGAGCTTATTTACACCGTCATCTTTGGGAAAATTTTAATTAAGTAAGTAAATTAAATAGGGGAGAGAGAGGGCCCAACTGGCTGAATTCGGAAGATCATGCTTCACCAGTGTCGTCTTTCCACTTTTTGGAAAATGGATGCTGTGTACGAAAAGGAAGTGGATCTGAAGAGAAGGAAAAGGGATCCCCTGAAGTCCTGAACCCTGGGAAGGACGGGGACCATGATCTCTAGCCTCACTGTGCAACACTCTCTATTTGTTTTATTTGTTTTGTTGTCAATTTGGAACTACATATGAATGGAAAAAAAAATTTATGTTCACTTTTAAGAAATGGGTTCATGGATTTAGTACTATAAGTCATGAGATTTTCAAATTTTTGGTGTAAGATTTGAAATTACTATGAATTTAAAAAAAAATGAGGACAATATACTATTAGCCACTTATAATGGGTTATAAAGAACTTGAAGGAAATACAAGTGAGGTAAGAATGTTCTCCCAATGGATAAGTTGACCCAATTTTCTTGGCTCTCCATCCAATGTCAAATGTCATATTACAAACTATCTTGGGTTGGGTTGTTAGTTTTGAAAATTCATAATATATTACTAGAGTTGAATCTTACAAAACCACTTGCATTGCATTTAATTTCTTGAACTTGTTAATAACAACCTCATTGATTTTGAAGGTCATGCAACCTTTCAAATAGTGGAACTAAAAAACTGTTTCTTTTAATCCCTAAAGTCCCAAGGCCATTTTTTGGGGTCAAAACCACTTAGAACTACCACTTTTGCTATGTTCACCTACAAAAATAAATTTTTAAATTTAAAAAAAAATCTAATTGTAGGATCTTGTTCTACATTTGTCTTAGATCACATGATAAAATTTTGTGATTTCTAATTGTATATATTAAAAGAATATAAGCATTCAAAGTGAAAGGAAAAAAAAATCTTTCAAGAAGTTGCTATGATTGCAGAAGCTCTATAACTTTCACATCATTAATCCAAATGGAATGAATCAAAGCTTTCCATTCAAAAAAATAATAATAATCTACAAGAAAGAAAATATTAAAAATTTTATTCCAATTTTTTGTGGATGTTTTTTATTGTCCAATCTCCCATGTTTTGAGGTTATTGTGGCATAACTTTTGCTCCCATGCACCAATTGAAATAAGAATTATATTTCCAAAAAGCTCATAATTTTTTCTATCTTTTGAAAAAGTTTCAGTAAAAATTAAGACCCTAAGAGCTTGTCCAAAATCCATTTTGTCCCCCATAGGAACAATGAGGGGATAGATAAGTGTTGTTACTTTAATGTAGCCCTCGAACACTATAGCTTCGTTGCTCCCAAGGTCACATCTATGCCTTAAATTTGGCTATTTGTTTTGTTTATTTGTCATGTCGAGATCTCCCAGACCGTGCGTCCCCCGGTCACATGCTTGGTACCGTTGGAAAGCCCTTAGCAAGGAAGGGTACATTGGCTTGGTTTTGTGGCATTCCAACTCACAATGAGAAAGCTATGCATTTCTGAGTTATTTTTTATTCCAAAAAATTAGAAAATTACTTTTACTTCTGTTTTAACTATGGCAACGGCATAGAGTACACTACACTAAAAATTGATAAATAGTGATGGGTGATAATTAGTGTTGTTCCCTATTTTTTACCCCCAACACTATATTTTGTTCCCATCTAACACTAAATGCACTCTTGTAGAAATGTTGAAATGACCAAATTTTACTATAGAACTAAAATAGTGTTAGAATGGGTAAATGATGTTCTAACACTGACCTTGCAAATCACAATTAGTGTTACTGTTGACAATTAGTGTAGCCAACACTATTTGCCAATTTTAGTGTAGTCTCCACTACAACACTGTAGTGATACAATTCCTTACCCTCAGATCTACCAAACCCGCTCTTTCTTTCCGTCGTTGACTTTACATTGAGCACCGCTGCTACATTCTTAAAATCTACCACTCGACCAGCGGGATTCGAAGGACTGAGTACTTTCAACTTTTCAAGCAGCAGTGACCGACGGTACCAACGGTGATGGGTTGGTTTTTTTCCGCCTCCGTCCGACCCTTTCTCCTTCCCCTGTGGAGCGCGGAGAATGGGAGCAGTGAATCTGGAATTAGGCTCCAAGATCCAGGCTTGTTCCTCGGTGTTCCAGATTATTATTCTGCAGGGCAGGTGGAGGTGGAGGTTCTCCGCAGTTCACAGATGTCCGGAACGACTGCCACTGTAGCTGTGGACGCAAATCTATCCTTGCCATTTGCCGTGTCCCACCCGTCGGAAACTCGGAACTCGGAAGGAAGCTTTTTGGTCGTGGAAGCTGCTCCGAGAGAAGTCGTGACCCTCGCGGATTCCCGACGGTCCTCAGGAATATGATAGTAAGAACATGAACCTCGCGCCACTGCAGTCAGCCAGGGGCCGCAGCGCCATGTGTTGGGACCCTGGGCCCTTCAGTCTTCCTGGGGAGAATCATCATTCGAAACTGAACTGCGCCGGCTGCACTGCAAATGGGGGAGTGAGGGAAACACTGAAACGGAGTGAAAAAGTGGAATTCCTGAGGAGAATCCGCCATCATTCGAAACTGCGCTGCAAATGGGGGAGCGAAAGTGGGATGGGGTGATTAATTATTACCATGTCCATCGAAGATTGATCGATTTTTGTTCTAGTTCTTGGACGCAAGCGGAAGGTTGATTTCACTGCGAAACAGCAAGAGATTGGTGGATTGGCGGAGCAGACGGAGGAATCATTTCATCCGACTAAACTTAACTTATAGCAGAGGGGGTGAGTCACGGTAGCTTGATGAATGTGCGGGCGGGGTGCACTGTGCACCCTGCCGGCCCGGAGTCGAAGCCGGGAGTTTGATAACTGAACTTATTACGTGAGCCCAGATTCTCTCCGTCTGCAATTCAATGCAACGGGAGGAGTGCCAAGCTTTTGCGGCAAGAGACGGGTGATATTTGGCTCACTCTGTAAGTTAATAAGGGCTGCACATGGTATTTTTGTGTGGCTAATCTAGACACGTCGTCAGGCAATTATGATGAATGCCAAATATCTGGAGAATTGGTATGATGGATGGAAAGAAACAAATGAAAATCCGGTGTCTGGAGCCCGAGTTTCAACAGATTGCCGGATGGGGGAGATGGTGTTGCGCTTTGTTGTAATGAGGGTGAGGTAGGCTGCTCTTAACCCTAAAATGACAAAGAGGACAGAAACTGTCCTCACACAATTTGAAGTCCAGTTGAAAGTGTTGTAACTTTTGCATACAAGGTCCAAATTCAATAAAACTTGTTGAGAAAGTTGTGTTCTCCCCTCTAGTTTGTGTGGAAAATATTTCAGATCAATCCAAGATGTACTGAGTTTTGGGGGGCCAATTGAAGTTCATAGCTTCAATTTGAGTTCACCAAACTGCATTTAGGGCTGCAACTTCGAGGACTCGGATCTCTTTTGTAAAACATTCATTTTCATTAAAAAAAAAATTGGATTTTGTTACCCTTGAAGTTTAGTTATTGTGGTAAAATTTTCATGTCAATCCAAGTTGTTGTGAATGTTTGGGAGCAATTCGAAGTTCAACATCCTGGCATTTTGGGAGTAGAGTGAACTTCAGCGGCCTATTTCTTCTTCATACAAAGTCCATTTTCAATACTTTTTTTTGGAAAAGTTGCACATACTAGTCAAGTTTGTGAGGCAAAAATCTCATGTCAATCCAAGAAGTAATGAGTGAGTGAGAAGCATTCTAGGAGGAGGAGGTTCAACCTTAGATGTGTTTTTTGCAATTTTTCTTAATGTTTTTTGACATTTCAAAGCTGTTTTTTAAACACAATGAATCGATTGAATGAAAAAAAATTCACTAATGTGCTTGTATACTAGTTTTGAATCATTTTGTTGTGTAAAGTTTTTTCATTTGAGTAGGTTTAGGAAACAAATTTCACCTCCAAATGTGTTTTTGGGAAAATTTCAACATCTATTTTTGACACTAAAACATTATAATCTTGCAATCTGTATGGCCAAATGACTTCAAATTTTGTACATATCATCTGAAACATATACACTATAAGATTGTACGGTTGAAATTTGTATAACTTGAAGATATCTAGACCTATAGAGCTCCAAAAGCAATGATGTTTTGGAACCCTAGATATTGAATGTCACTTTGGGGTTAAAGCGACAACCTTTCAAGAGAGTTAATTGCATTTGGGAAGCTAATTTTTTCAGTAAACTTGAAATTGTTCCTCGAAACAATTTTCAGTAAACTTTTGTAGGAAGGAAAATGGAATTGGCATCGAACCCAAGTCGTTTCATATATTTTGGACCTTTTTGGAATTAGTTACATTCATACAATGAGTTCTTCATTTATTTTATAGAAGTAAAATTTTGCTTTATATCCTTTTTTTGTTTGGAGAATTAATTGTGAATATTTTATTTATTTTTTAAATATAAATATAAATTGGGGTTCCAATGAAGAAAAGTGGCACACTAAAAAATTGAAATGACATGTTTTAATTGGTGACATGTAAATTGCTACTACTAAAAAGAGACTAGTTATAATACCAATAAGACAAGAATAGACACTTGCTGAGTTCTACTACACTTGAGGAAAGTCTTGAGGATGGTATTGAAATAATACTTTAATTTCATTGAAAAAAATATGATGGAATAGTAGAATTTTTATATGGCAACAATGAAAAATTGTGAAGTTTATTTGGAAAACCAAAAAATATCTAAACTAGTCAAAAATCTTTGGGGATTAAGTAAAAGAGTCTTTACAAATGACTAATTGAGATTGTTAATTTTTTGGGTGGCAATTTTTGGCCAAGAGTTGTAACTCAAATTAAATCTAAATGTTGTATTTACAAGCTTTAATCACCTACAATTTTAGCATAGTGGCTTAGAAAGAGACCATGCTTATGTATATGATATTTTTTTTAGAGTGCTTTATGATGAAATCAACAATAAAAGGACAATTCGTAAAGAAGTGAGCATTATTTTTTCAACAATTTACTAAAATTGTTAACAAAATTTTATTTATAAAAATAAATCCATATTATATTTTAGTAATAAAATTGGTTTACAACAATAAATTTTTGAAGAATCAACAAATAATGATATAACTATTGTTAACCTTCCAAGACATTCTATGTTGCCACTTGGTCAAACTTCACTAGTTTTATATATTAAAATTTACCCTTCAAAAATCGATATTTTTCTTATATAGTAATACATGTCCAAAATTTAACTTCATTTTTTCATACTTAAAAATATTACAATAAATTGTACATGACTTTTTTAAGTGCATTTTTTGTAAAAATCACAACAATCACAACAATCCTAAAAAGCGTATAAATCTCTTAAGAGAAAATGGGGACAAATAGTGATGAACATCATGGTGTAATTGGTATACTCTTTGAGCTCACATTGAGAGAAATTCAATTGACTCCCCCACAATCACATTTTTTCAACACTCCGCAATTGGTTTGTCAAATCATACACTAACTAGTGCATTGAAAAGCTAGGAAGGGGAAATGCATTAGCCTAAGTGATTCAAAACAAGTATTAAATTTTGGTGTTGAAATGGCTTCCCCCCCAAAAAAAATGCAAAACCCAATGATAAATTTTAGCATTAGAAGACATTTGAGACCTTTAGAAGATTGTTTTAGGCCTGTTCTCGATTCTATTCCTGTGGCAATAAAAGAATGTGGCTAGTTGTCAGAATTTTTAAAAAAATCTAAAATGCAAAAAAAATTTAAAAGAAGAAGTTTTTTTTCAGAAAATGACATGGCATGGTCTTGACCATGTCGGACTGTGCAGCTAGTAGTGTTCCTATGTAGTCGAAACAGTTTTCAGATCCCGGGAACTCATAGTCTTCTAAAGGCCTCAAATTTCATCTAATGGTTAAAGGTGTTGGATCAATTCTCCCTAGCCATGTGTCAATGTAGTGGGTTTGTATAGTCTAGTTTTTCATCTTTTTGTAGAATTTTTTGAGTTTCTATGACATTTCCTATATTATTTATATATATTTTGAGTATTTAGTGTTAAAGTAGTCCAGAGTACACTAAAAGTTCCAAAAAGTCAAAAGATACTTTGGTTTATAGTAGAAATAGTAGTTAAAAAGAAAAGAAAAGAAAAGCCAGTTAAAGAAAAAGCGGAAAAGTTAAAGAAAAGGAGTGAGAAAAAGAAAAGAAAAATGAAACCTAGGGTTTCGGAGGCACGCATGAACGTCGTGACGATTGTGAGTGCTGTGACCTCTCTGATCACCCCCGGGAATTTAATTTAATTCCTCTCGTTCTCAGTCGGCAGTTTGTTTTTCTTTTTCTTTTTCTCTCGTTCGTTTTCTGTGCTTATCTTTGTGCTGTAATTTTTACTATAACTTGCGCGATTCTGTGCGTATTGCAATAAAATTGGGAGGATTATTGTGCACTGTATGTTTGTTTGTAGTTTGGAAGTTGTGCAGAGATTCAGTTGCGGTTTTGAGGTTATTGTGTAAATTGCAAATGGTGATGGATTCGTGAGTGCTGGAGAGATTGTTATTGCAAATTTGCTTGTGTCTTGGATTGAATTGTTGTGTGCAAACTTCATGAGAAAATATTCTGAGAGCAAAAGTGGATTTGCGGAGTGTTTTTAAGGTGTCAGAAAAGATCCGAACGTGAATTCGGTAGAAGCTCAGACTGGGAGTGAGTGATTTGGAACCTCTCGTGATTCAACCCACCTCGCGTTGCTTTCTGGTTTCGAGTTTCTTCTCTCCGAATTTGGGAAGGAAGCGACCAATTATCAGAATTGGAGAAGCAGACTGAAAAAAATTGGCCGGCAGATCGGCATCCGTGAGAAATTTGGAGGCGATTTGGGCTGGAAATCCTGGATTGGTGGTGACCAAAGGAGAGCAGAAGAAGGCAAGCGTTGCTGAAGTAGGAGCAAGCTCAAATTTTGCAATTCGGCGAGTAGATCGTGAATTGAAATTTGGAGGGATTCGGGATTGAAGGTACCGATTAATCTACTGTAATCAAAATCAAAATTAAAATTTCTCAGTGATCATGAGATGAGCGAGATAGCAGAATCCTGAATTGGTGAGAAATCGGAAGAATTATAAATTAAATACAACGATAACAAAAACACTCATCGCGCCGAAGCAGCTACGGCGTCGAACCAGGCGTCGGAGCAGTCCCGATGAGGTTGGAACAAGAACCGTCGGCTTCGACAAGTTGAGTACACAGCCAGTCTGGGATACGGGTATTGGGGTAATCCGGGCCGGGTATCAATCAGGGTATCAACCGGGTATCAACCGGGTATCGCACGGCCATAGGATAGTGACGGATAAAACAAATTAAAATAAAGGGTCAAATTTTTCGAACAGCCCTTGGGCCGTGGCCCCTAATTTGGGAATTAGATTTAGAATCTTGTTATTTATTTTGCCTCAATGTGATTAGAGTTTGTATTGGAAATTGCATGTATATGTTGTAAATTCGAATTTTGGATATTGTAGGTAGTTGCTAATCCTTGATATTGGCCATATTGTCCTAGAGCTTTGGGGGTGACTTTTTGTAAGTATGATCTAAATCTTGGAATTCTAAAGTTTTTGGAAATATTAAATACATATTTTTGTACTATTTTCAAAGTACTATAGTGGGCTGTACTAAAGTCTAAGTCCTGCATTGCATCCATACACAAGTCAGTCCATCCTGAACTATTGTCAAGAATTATTGTCACAAGCCCTAGAACACTAGATAGGACAGAGACGTGCATGCTGAGTCTTTTATCTTATAATGGATTGTTGAGTGTTTCTTGGGGTATTTAGTGGGAATAAGAATGAATTTTTATCCTATCTTCAAAACTTAAGTACATAGTGACATTTGAACACGCTGCACTAACCTTACATAGATCATTCCCTGGTGTTCGAACTTGGTAGCGTTTGGAATAGGGATTCCAAAAACCTAACTACAGTTTGGTTTGTACCACCCTTTTTTTTTTTTTATCAAATTCCAAAAGCCTTCCCTTCAATGGCAAAAATTTATCAAAAGGTACAATCCATTATAAGAAATTGCTTCAGTTTTATTAAAATTTCATTATCTCAAAGCTAAATTTTAGTTCATTTTACCATTTTCATTTAATTTCATCCTATAAACTTATTTTATCATCCAATTCGCAACTTTTTATCTCAATTTACTAAAATTAATATCATTAATCCCTACTCTACATAAATTTCCAAAAAATTATAGAAAAGATGCTATATTCAAAATCCCCAACATTATCATAATCTAAAGTAGGAAGTTTATAAAGCACTCAAGGTTCTAAAATTGCCCACCTCTTCAAATGTATACTATTTGTACATATTTCTTTTTTCATTGTACTAGCTATGTATAAAATAATGTACATTTAAGGGGGTAGATGCTTTTAGTGACTATTGTATTTCAACTTCAAAAATTCCCAAAATATGAAACAACTTGGGTTAGATGTCAATTCTACTTGTCTTTCAAAAAAAATTTATTGAAAAATATTTCAGGAAGTTTCATCTTTCAAATTTAGTTTTAGCTATTACATGAGCACTTTATGGACCTCCTACTTAGGATTTTGTTTTATGAAGTACCAAAGTAGTAATATTAAATGTTATAGTGGTGCTCCAAATGTCAACATTCATCCACATATTTGGATAGAAAATATCACATTAGCACACATCACATATCCATTATTGTGTTTTTAAGATTTCATCTAAGATTTTTTTAATGTGAAGTTTTTGGTGATTTTTCGCCCACTCAATACTATATGTGTTCCAAGGATATGGTGCAAGGCCCATTAAGGTTGAGGCACCAATAGCCAATCATTGATTTTGGAGTAGATTGTTCACAATATAAGTGGAAATTTTTCCACTTAGAAAAACAAGAAATATAAGGATAGCAATATTTTTAGAATTTTATTCCCAAACTTGAAATTATTGTGAACTTTGGGAGCTACAAAGTGCACTTCACTAGTAGCCAATGTTTTTAGTCATCCAAGTCTAATCATTCAAGAACTACTTTCCCGCTCACTATTTCCCATTTTCTTGCTCACTACTTCAAGATATGTGTCGTAATCTTATTAGTCCCAACCTTGTAAAAGACTAGAAAAAACACATTCCAAACTTCAGTTGGAAATCTCTTCTACCCTTGCTTGGAATTAAGGTAGCTAAATCATTTCCAACCACTTAAGCAATTATGCATATTTGGAGCACAGTTTTTTTTGAGTGCAAAATTTTTCCCATATATAAAAATAGAGTTTGGAAGAATTGTATATTTTTTAGAATTTTATCATACAAAATATAATTAATATGAACTAACTTCTGTAACTTCTCTGCAGTTGAATTACCGGTCAACTCGATTGACCTTGTCTTTTCCTGCATTTGGATGGATCCAAGTGAGGATCCAGTCCTTCCAGCTCTGCAATTCTGTGGTGCATGCACCGGATCCTGGAAGAGGTCTAGGCTGGACATTTCCATTCAATGGAGCCTCCCCACCCGTCCGAAATCGGAACTCCAAGCAGGCAATGGAGACTGCCTCTTACATGAGAGGACTTTCATGGTGTTTTCGGCACATCCCCAAGTCAAATTGAGGTTGCTATTGGCAGCACAATCACTTCAGATTTCCTCAAAGATGCTTCATTGTTTCATTTGTTTCAGAAATGAAAAGATAAAAAGATTTTTTTTTTTTTAATTTAAAAGGTTTTGTTGTGGGTCAGATATGATTTAACTTATAGCCCATACAATCACGCCTCTTGCATTTTTCCACACTCCACAAGTGATGGAGCCTGATCTAAGGTAGAAACACCCCAAACCATTACTTTAAGCAATTCAACATAGTTAGAGGCATATTTTTTTTAAATAATATTTTTTGTAGTATTAATAAGAGAAAATCAGGAATATTCAGAAAAAATTCTAACGTGATATGTAATTTTTATGATTTTTCAAAGTGGTGGGTCTCTAGACCATTGGAATTGTCTCATAGGTGCACCTAAAATTGAATTGTGCAAAATTCAGTTGTTAGCAAATCAGAATTTAGTATGTGTCCTTCAAGTGAGTTAGCAAATCAAAGTTAAACATGTGTAAGACACATTAATGGAACTCTAGGGACACTCTAAGGGCACTCTATGGAACAAAGATTAGGTATAGGGACAGTTTTGGGTGTTTCTACCTTACATTGCTTTGTCTTAATAAGGCAAACCAATCCCATAGGCCGAATGACTGCTTTGCCCTGTTGGCATTGTTGATTTAAGAATATATATATATATATATATATATATATATATATATATATATATATATATATATATATATATATATATATATATATATGATGTGAGGAATGTGGAGAGCAATTGAATTTTTTAAATGATTTATTTCACATATTATGAATTTATTATGAAATTTTGAAGTGGGTTGCCCTATTCGTCCCAAATAGTTTGTAAACTATCCAAGAACCAACCAAAAATGTATCCATAATGGTCATCTTACTCACTTAAAGCACAATTACTGTATTTCCTAAGAGGATCACAACATGAAGATATAAAAAAGTTACTTCCTATGATGAATTTATATTCAAAATCCACATTGCAAATATTTTCTACAAACAATAATCAAAGTTATGTAAAATTCTTGAGTAGGATCCAAAAATCATTCTTCTCTTTTCAATTTCTAATAATTTGAAATCTACACAATCAAATTTTACAAAAATAAGATTTTACTACATATTTTCATACTTTGTATGATTGGATTCCCCTAAAAGATCATTTTTTTACTTTATTGTTAAGGACAATTGAAATAGAAGTATTGAATGGCTTTTATTCCCTCTCCCAATGCTTTATTCTTAGGAATTAAAATGCCATTTGAATGAGAGATGCCGTTAAATTTAATGTCTTGCAAAATTCTAGTACATTAGTTTGTATTCTAAGAGTCAAATATGTATGGTACTATATACATGGGTCCTATATCTATATCTTTGAAGGGTTCAAGAAAGTTTTATTGTTCAATAGATTCCAAAAAGAGAGAGTTCAACTTATATGAGAGGAAAATGTAAATTGCCATAATGAAGTGTGGAATTTTTGTACTAAATGGACAATAATTATGCTAAATTAGTTGTTTGTATATCTTTGCTACATGGATGGTAGTTTTGTTGGCATGCCCCCTCAAATAGTATCATGTCCTATGAGAAGATTCACTTTAGAATCAGTGTGAAGTAATCTTGGAGTACTACTTCGAGAGAAGATTACTCCACTACAAGCAGAATGATTGACTTACTCCAATGGCTTTATTAAATTTTTTCCCAAATATTGATAAATGTAAAAGAAGGCAATAACAATTGAAATTATAATTTTCCTATTAAATGTGAATTTGTTATAAATTTCTAAAGTGAGTAGTCTAAATGGTCCAAAAGAGTCATAGATTCCCACTCCATCTTATACTACAACCAACATAAAGTGCATTCATAATGGCCAATGAATTGCTTAACTAAAATGGTGATTGTTTTTTTTAAAGCAACCACAACATCAAAGTTTAAGTAGTCATTTTTGTAATGTTTTTGCACGTAAATGATGTGATTTCCTATTTTGATTACTAGATCTTTGATATTGCCATTCCAAAACTTTGATTGTAACCACTATTCATCCCATTGCAATCCAAGTTGGAATTATTCAAGATTGATGCTTTACAAGTTGGATTTTTGTTAAAGCTAATACAAATTTTATCAAAACTAACACATAATTAACATAAAACCATTTCAATCCATAGTGGATTTGTATTAGTGAATGCATGATTATAATGGATCCATTTTTAAATGCCTAAAATGCGAAAAATATATTGATTAGGTCTTTCTACCTTAAATTCTCCTTAAATTACCAAAAGTTTACATTAACAATAAACAAAAACAAGGTCATAAAGGTCATAATCTATGATTTTGACACCATAGATTTATTTGTATGTGTGTTTGTATATAAGAGTGAATAGTACTCAATTATGATAAATACTCTATTAAATATAAAAGAATGTGAGAAGGCATAGTATACATACTCGATGTGTACAAAGTTTTATAAAGGATTTGATATAATTGATGTATAGGAGAGAAAAAAATTTAGGCATCATTGGGCATTGCATTAATAAGAAATATGTTCTTCCAAGGTCTTATGTCAAGGTCATTGATCATTGTGTGATTAAATAAAATATCTACATATTCAACTTTATAGATGTCTTTTAGTTATTGTTTATTGTTTGAATATATTATGTTTTTGCATCATGATATAGGCATGACCATCATGAAGAATGACTACTAGTAGTATAGGATTAATTGTGTAATGGTTTTAAATTTAAATCTTGAGCACAATTTCTGGATATTGTAGTTAGAACAATATTGTTAGAAAAAAGATAGCGATGTTTATGCCAATTGTGATAAGCTAGTGGAAAATGTTTTTGTGTAATATTTTTGGAAGCTATGTGAATGTCAATAGGATTGGAGTGCATAAGTGAGAGAGTTAGTCATTCATTGTAGGTTGGTTACCTATACATTAATGGTCCTGGATTTGATATTATTAGCTCATATATGTTGTTGAATTAGCTAATTACAAAATATTGGATTTATATATATTGTGTTTAACAAATTTATTCAAATATATGGATATATTCCCTATATATGGGAAGGCACTAGCATGATTGAAATAACTATAATTTTTCTTTAATCCATGAGAATTTTTTCTTGAATTTTACTCTTGGGTATATAAAATATATTTTTTAATAGGAAAAAATTCACATATGATTACAATGTTTAGATTAGTTTGAGAAATTTTCTTTCCCAATGCAACAAACTTACATAGAAGTTTTGTGAAATTTGTGGATTTTTTGGGCATTATTATAATCACCTTTAAAGTATGTATTCACATATTCAACCCTAAAATCTAAAAAAATAATATGATAAATACATTGTCTTGAGTTAGTTTTACAAATTGAAAAAATCAATCAAATGAGTTATGAAGTAATCATGGGAAGCAAGAGCCTAAGGCCAAAAATATAAATGACACTTTCATGGTCTAGGTGTAAACCAAAGAAAAGACTATATAGCTAGATTGTATCTTTTTATTTTTAGATTTAATTTAATGTCTTGCAAGATCAATTAAATAGAAAAAATTTGTAGTTGTAAGAATTTCATTTATAGTGGGCTCCTAAAGTTTTGTTAGGACTACTCCAAAGTGGAAATAAAGAAAAAATCTCTTGGAAATCAATAAAATATTATCTATTTTGGCCATAGGGGATTCTAAGTGAATTTATCATCTATGAAAAATGGCATGGGCTAAAGTATAAATCCAACTTAGACTATGCTTGCCTTTTCATCAATCATGGCTTTCATAACTCAAAAGGTTTTTCAATTTGACCTTAGTATAAATGGCCCTTAAACTTTATATGCAACAACTTTCTAACTAATAAGAATCTAATCGAATTAAATATAAGCCACCTTCACCATTGTCTAGGGTGTCCCATCTATGTACTATAACTCTCCAATGGCATATTTTATTTGCTTATAAGATTAATTTCTTAAAAATTCAAGACATACAATAAGGTAACACATCTAAAAGAGATATTATTTCTAGTCCCACTCCCTTGAAGGTTGAATGATTTAGAAATTGATGAAGTTATTAGCAAACTCAAGAAAAATGCAATCCAAATGATTTTGTAATTTTCCAACATCCAAGTATGGACTAATATTTTACAAAATTTCAAAATTCAAACAAAGATCAAATCAAACAAATTGCTAGGAAAGTTGATGCTTTATATGGTATTCCATTTATATGTTAAGTGATATTCATGGGAATCATATCTATATCATTGTAACTTCTATTGACCGTACATCGTATTAATGTTGTAAAAGATTCTATTCAACCTTTTTCAAATACAAAATTCAAATTTTGGGATTATGATTTTAGATGGACTAAAGGATCTATAATTGGGCATTATTTCAAAAATTTGAGATAGTGAAAAATAAATATGAAAAGGGCATTCTTGTCATATGAGCTTAGTGGGGATGTTGCTTACTCTAAGAGGCCTTAGTTTTGTTAACAATTTTTGATAGAAAAAAACTTGTCTAAAAAAAACTCGTTGGAATTTCAAACTCTTCCATGGAATTAAAGAACATTTGGGGGTTTGAAGGGTAGATGATGCATATTATTGAAGAGAATTGATGTGCTTTTGTAATATGTGTTGATTATTGTTATTGCAAATACATGTTTACATAACCTACATATTATAGCAAATGATAATTGATATGAAATGGGCAAAAAATGCGGAAGAGGAAATGCAACAAAGCAATGATTATCTTAAAGATTAATAGAAAATGATTGTGAGAAGATAAAACAACATGAGGAGAAGTTGAAGAATATGTTACAAGAAGTAACAAATGTATATGAATTGCTTGGCCAAAAGATTTACAAAGCAAATTTTGCTAAAAAATTTAACTTCTATTTTGAAGATAGTTTAGATTAAGAATAGAATATGTACTAAAATTTATAAATTAGACGATCCATTCAATGGTCTCCGTTTGGCAATTTATTTGATTTTCAAAATATTTATTCTCAAAAATACCAATTATTTTTTATGAGGAATCATTTACTTTTTGATGAAGAACTCAAAGTGGTCTAAATATTGGATTGTTCTATGGTGTTGTCTAGAATAGAATTATCTCCCACATCTATAGGGTAATTGGTTGTATGAGAATTATGCTTAATTATTTGTTTAATTTGGTGCAACCATTAGTCTATAGTGATGAAAAACTAGCATTCATGTAGTTCATATTCCGAAACACCATTTGCTAATTTGTCCTCCTTTTATTACTTGAAAATAGAAGAAAATTTGCTTTGCAAATGATACTAAACCTTGTAAAATTTGGTACCATTTCAAGCATTCTTATATGTAGCTTCACCCGAGTAATAATTCTTAGGCAAAAAAAGAATTAAAACAATAAAACACCTTTAAAATTAAAATAAATAGTTAATTATTACAATTGACATTATCAAATTCCAATTGATGAAGTAATTGAACAATAAAGAGAATTGTCTTGGTTCATGCATCAAATGGATATAGATGGATTGTATGGTCATTTTTTAGAGCAAAGATTCAAAGAATGGGTGTTTAGAGATTGAGGTTCAACCTTCTTCATCAACCACTCATCCAAATGGTTTTGGTGGAAAAACGGGCCTAGTAGCCAAGACTTGGGCAATTGAACAAGGCCAAGTCCAAAGTCTATTAAGTCTCCAAATGTCCAACCATAAATCCTAATATTTTGCAAAATCCTAAATTTTTTTATTGAAATTCAATTTGATTTAAATTTGCCATTCGAACAAATTTAGCTTCCATTTTTCCATGAAGAAAGGTCAAAGTTTCCACATTGCAATGCCACCAATTCATTTTTGATGTGTCTTCATCTTATCTATCAACCTTTATGTTATCTTTTTCTCTACAGGTGTTCTCACTTTCTAAAAGATGCCACAATCTAAACTTGCTCATCTTAGGTCAAATTCTCTTCTTACTCTTACTAAACATCATTTCCAAGAAAAAAGGAATGAAACATGTTATCCAAATTAGCCCACGAATTAGCCCCTCAAACTTTCCCTTCCTATTTTTATAGGTTGATGATTGCAACCATAAGTTTTCCTAAAAGTTCCTCTACTTCTACAAATAGAAAAGATGGATCTACAAATCATAGCAAAAATAAAAAATTTAGCCAAAAAATTAAGTGCAACAACAACAAAAAAGACACATGTACACATTGGAGGTTTAAAGTTTAAAGTGGCTCTTATATACAACAAACAAAATGGTCATTTCCATTTAATGGCCTACATCCTTTTAGATCTTCAATATTTTAGTGAAAAAAAGTGTTGGGACTTGGAGGTCAAAGTGGATCTCTATTTTTGCTAAATCAAATTTGGCCTCTAAATCCCACCTCTTTAATGCCAAAACTCCCCAAAGTGTTGCCATACAAGTGTTTTAGAGTGATGTGGGACTTTAAATGTAGTGTGAATCTCCAAGTCCCAATTTTCAACTCTCCACCAATTAGATTATGAGTTGAAATGTAGAGTAAAGTGACTTTTGGATGCTCCATTTTTACAAATTTTGGAGGATAAGAGTATTGAATTTATACGATTGATTGTTGTTGTAACCTTGCATAGGTAGTAAACTTACAAACTTCTATAGAAGTTTAGGTAAAGCGAGAGTAAAAAATCTACCTTGAAGGTGGGGAAGCAATAATGTTCAAGTAACACTACAATAGTAGAAAACAAGCTTGAGGTAACTAGTCAGAGAGAATCATTGAGTTCACCAATGTGACTAATTCCTCCAAGTGGTGATGAACTCCACTAATAATATCAATTGCCAATCATAGACAAGAAAATTGGTGAATAGACAAACAATTAATTCAAGCCTAAAAAACTTCTCTAAGGCATTGATTGGTTGACTGGACAAAAGGAGTTGAAGAAAAACTATTAAAAGTACAACTTTTTTTTGACAAAATAAGACGTGTTATGATGTCAAAATGGACATCTAAAAGCCCTAAGATTCCTATTTGTTGTGCAAAATGTTATAGGATTCAAAAAATGAAAATGAGGCAATATCTGAATTTGATTCCATAACCTAATCCACTTTCTAAGATTATGTGGAGATTGAAGCTTGTGAAGCAAGGTGTCAATTGCAATTCCATCTTCATCTTAGAGTAAGTACTTTGGTATTGTCTACTACTCCCTCCATCCCCAAATGATCTTTGTATTGGCCTCAACTTTTTATCCCTAAATGATCTTCTTATTGTACTTTGTGACGTTGAAAAGTGATCAAATTTGGTTTTGGATTGCTATCTAGGAGTAGTAAAACAATTTTGAGAAATAGCTCTTCCTCCCTCCATACAATCATCAATTGAAAGAAAAATGAAATAATTGAAGGGGTCAATGAATAGTATTTGTTCTTATTTTGCATCTTTTTGACTATTGATTGATTGAAAGAGATGAAGCTTTGAGAGGTGGTATAAAGGTCCACACATAGTCTTGGGCCTATACTAACTATCCACAAAATGACACCTCACACTCAATAATGAAGTGCCCATTGGTGGTCCTTGAAAATGCCTAAAACATTTCATTTTTCAATATTACCAAACTACATTTTGAAAATGGTTCCAAAATTCAAAGTATTTCAGTCGTAGGAATGCACTAAACTCTACTTATAGCACATAATGGGTTTTAAAAAATGTTATTTTCAATCTTAATCTATAACATTGTATCCAATATGAAGATCATTTTAGAATGGACGGATTGTTTCATTGCTAAAAACAATGTCTCTAAATTGTCTTCTACGACTTATAACTTATTAAGCATAAGTTCAATAATTGACTAGGATGACAATTGTTGGTGCAATTGTCTCTCTATGGCTCTTCATTGCATAGTTGCAAAAGAAAGTAACTACACCATAAAGGATCTAAAAACACATATGACTATAGTTCCCACTTGTTAAATTGCCTAAATTTTCATTTAGTAGAATTGACCACTTAAAAAAAATACAAATTTTCTTAGCATGTATATTATAAACATTGTATAAGAAAATTATAAAATTTCAAAGGTTCAATTATATGTGTACTTTAAAATTTTAACTATAGATTTTCATCTTTAGAAGGTTTAAAATTTAGGTTAGAATTTGTAGCAATCAATTTTGATACTAAACCTCAATTATGAGTGTTTATCTTTGATTGTGGCTTTTGGAACACCTATACTACAAGAAAAAGGAGTGTTTTAAGTATAGTCCTAGAAGTGTAGTCTTATAATTTATGACCTTTTTAGAGATTTTTTAGTACAATTTTATTGAAAAACACATGTATTTGTAGTAAATTTTTACTAAAAAACTCCTAATTGGTCATAAATTATAGGACTATACTACTAAGACCATATTTGAAATATCCCTTTCTCTTGAAGTGCTACTTACCTTCTAAAGAACAAAATGTCCTCTCAAGGGACAATTGGAATTCAAGTAAGTGATAATAAAAAAATTAATGGATTACTCTAAATATTTGACACAAGATGGAGACATTTACTCTCCTTGTAAGAATGTAATAAAATTCCAATTAGATGTTTAGATCAAAAGATATGTTGCCTAAAATACCTAGTCAAATTTGACATCTTTTGCAAAATTCTTCATCTATTTTTGAAATTTGGCATATATGTAACTAACATGATATAATATGAAATTGTAAAAAAACACTTTTAGAGGCATCAAAACTTTGCTAACATTACTAAATAAGTTTGAAAAAAAAATATTATAACCCTCCAATCCATGTGAGCAAATTAGATTGATTTTTTTACACACATTACCATAATATTTTACTAGATTTTTGTACAATTCAAGTTTTTAGAAAATGTTTATATATTCAATTTTGGTCAATGCACTAAAAAATGTCACTTTTTGACAATTTCTTTTCAAAAATATTCCCAATTCTTTAAAGGATTAAACTAAAATATGTATAACTAATTCTACAAGACTTCAAAAAATACAAATCAAAGTGGATTAGATGCAACTTCAAAACCTATTTCAAAAAAATTCACTTAAAAAAACATTTGAAGAGATCTAGCTAAGTCTTTCCAAAAAAATGATTTGACTAAGAAGGATGCTTCATAGTCACTTGTCATAAAAGCGATAACAATTGAAAATGAAAAGGTGTCTAACACCACTATAAGGTAGAATAAGAGAATGCTTTGTTGCTTCTAATGAAATAGGCACCACAAACTTGTTTTCCCAACTTGAATTTTCTTATATTTCACAAGAAACTAATCCCATATAGATATACATAATGCCAAGTTCAGTTTTCAAGGCAAATTTGTCACCATTTCATTGGATAGTCACAAAAGTGTTATAACTCATAACGCATACTTTCTTTCTACACCCTCAAATTTGCAAAAAGCACATAACGTTTGTGAAAAAATATTAAATTTGACATTAAGGTAGCAACATCCATAACCATACTATACCCATAATTGGCAAGTGGAATGCCTTTAAATCGTCTCCAAGAGTACCTTGAAACTATCATCTATTCTTAATTTTGATTGGTAAACTTTGAATTTTTTAGATTTTGTTGTGAGAATTTAGGTAGATTTACTAGAGTGCAGTATAGGGTGCCCTAGTGAGTTTTACTTTGAAAATTCATAGAAATTAGATGCCTTGTCCAATTTTTTTTTTTTTTTAAATTCATGATTTTCAGTTCCTAATATTACAAAAATATTTTTTTCCAAGAAAAAGATGCCTTTAACTCTACTGAATTGCTTATTTTGACAGTTATGGGTGCTCCTACCTTACATCCCAGACTCCCAGCTCTTCAACCATCATCCACCATTTAGTCATCCACCATTTAGTCATCCACCATTTAGTCATCCACCATTTAGTCATCCACCATTTAGTCATCCACCATTTAGTCATCCACCATTTAGTCATCCACCATTTAGTCATCCACCATTTAGTCATCCATCATTTAGTCATCCATCACCCTGTTTCACCCGCACTTCTTATGAATTTTATTTTTATGAATTTTATTTTTTTGACACAGGTAGAGGAATCTTATGAATCTTTGAAGTGTGTTATCAGACTGATGAATGCAGCCCCATTCAGTCCCATTCATCATTCATCAGGTAGTGTTATTGAATGACGAACAATGTTGTTTTTTCCGCCGGAAAACACATGGACCATTTCCATTGATGTGGGGGAAAAGCAACATCATTCATCATTCAATAACACTACCTGAAGTGGAGACTTTTATTGCCCCCAAGACAAACCAACTTAATAAGGTGAACTGCTAAAACCCATGTTGCTCATTAAAAGCCTCCAAGTGAGCCCTTGGAGGAGTCCTGCGTAGCCATAAATCTGCACCCCCAAAATGGCAAATTGGGTACACCATTAAAACCACTGCCCTTTTTCCATCAGAAGATTCCCACCCCAAGCCAGCCAGCCAGCCAGCGGCGTTCATTTTTTCTTCTCGTTTCCCCACAACCCCCATTTAGACATTTCCCAACAGTGTTTTTCTTTGGAAGTCGAGCCCAGTGAGCTTCTCATTTGGTCATCACCCCTGCAACACACAATTCTGCACCGTACCTCATCAGTGTGGAGCCACAATAGTGTAGAGATTGAATGCTTGAATCCTGTTTCTCTTTTCATCTTCTTTTTTTCTTCTTTTATAACACACATTTAGATCCTGTTTTTCTTTTCGTCTTTCTTTTTTTGGGTAACACAAATTCTTTGGATTCTGTTCAGTTTTCTGATTGAAGTCACTGGTCAGCCAGTGGCCTGTTGTTGTTGCTGTGGTGGTGGTGTGTTTTGGAGCTGTTCAATTCCTTTCCAAATTTGTCTATTTCTGCAGTCCTCAGTCCCCTTCCACCAACATCATGCACAGGAGGAGTTGAGAGGGCGCAATAGAATAAGTTCCATGACTTCCATGTGTACTTCACCTGCACTTTGCGTCACTTGGCTTACACTTGACTCACAAGCAGCCGATGATGGTGGGTTGCATCCATCCATCCATCATGTGTCTGTCATACTGTGTTGCTCTTCATTGCTTCCCTTTCGCAAAGGTCCACTTCCCAATGAAAATGAAAGAAACAGAAATGGGAAGGCTGAGAAAGGAGGAGAAGGAGAGGCATCGTGGTGTGTGTGTGTGTGGGGGGCGCCACAGGCAAGCACTGGATCATGGCAACCGCAACACCAGAGGTATCATAACCTACAATAAAGCAAAGCAGTGGAATTGGAATTCAATTCAACAACGCCCCAACCCCGTCAGGCCACTTGGGGTGGGTGTTTTTTGTATTTTGACACCTCTTTGCAATGGAATTCAGGTTCACTTGTTTTCCCCAAGGAAAAAAAAATGAAACCTGAATTCAACATGAGGCGATTCTGGGTTTTTTTCTTCTACTTCTTTCTTTCTGTTGGGTTTGAGATGGGAATACTGGAAGGGTCAATCTGGATGGGATGAAGCTTCTGGTCTCCAGCTTGGTGGGTGTCGAACTGGCAACAGGGAGAATGACTTGCAGTGTCGTTAGGAGTTAACCCTTAACCCATTAAGGACTGTGGTTGATTTTGGGGGTGGGCAAGACCTTTTTTTGATTTTAAGGAGAACATGATAAAAAAAATACCAAACCACAATGAATTTGGGAGATCTGCCTATACCAATTGAAATCCATGTGAATGCTTGGGGCTCCACAACAAATTTTGTGGCATTTGAACATCCCAATTTAGATATTATATTGCATCTCTGTGTATTTTAAGCTCATATGTCATTGGGTTTTTGCACCCCCTAAAGTGCATACTAGCACAGAAATTTCCCGATTTTTGTCCCAATACATTCATTTTCAAATTCTCCATGCCTGTCCCCTTTCATCCAACCCCAAATTCTTTATCAAATGCTGGCTAAAAAGGAAAAAGTGTCAATTTTGACCAGAAAGTGGTCGACTAGATCTTAATGGGTTAAACGTTGAGGCAGACATTTTGTGTCTGATGGATGATAGAGGATCTCTTCTATGTTGGACATAAGTGCAACTATTCATCCTTGGAATTTTGTAAGAAAAGGGGAGGTCTTCTACAATAGTTTGTCTTGCAATGAGTGCCTCAACATTTAAAGGTTACAATTTTTTAAGCCAATGCTTCACATAGTCATAAAAACTAATTTGATCTAATTTGATTAAATTTGAGTACCTTGATTAGAGCTAGGAGAGCTTTTGATTGAAGGAGTTTGAATAGCACATCTCTAAGTTACTCAAGGGTCACTCCTATTTGTAGTAGTACAATAGGCTTTGTTGTGGAGGTTTAGCCAAAGGTGAGTGTAAAAAAAAGTCCCTATTTTGTTATGTTTAAATTTTATTATTAACACACACTCCTAGCTAATTGGAGGCCTCTAATTGCAAATATGAACTCAAAATTTGTAAAAAGAATTTTGTGTAGCAAATAAAAGGTTCTTGTATTTTTTCCAAAGAAAAAATATGGGGGCAAAATCACCTCCGCAAGAGGCTCGTTGCACTACTATAGACTTGACCCTCATTTGCATCCTCTTGCAAAATTACTTGCACATTGCCATTTGTTGGGCTTAAATGTACTTCAAGGCTAGGTCCTTTGCATCTTGAGATGAAATGGTACCTCAAGGACATGGATCACTACACTGAGTAATTTAGTGTATATTAATGTAAATAAACCTATAACCACCCTGATTTGGAATCTAAATATCTTGGAGCCAATTACAAGACGGGAATATATTTTTCAAAGGTGTGAGCTTGTTTCGTGGATCAAATACAAGTTGAATTATAATTTTACGATTAAAATTGTAATTTTTGTAAATTTTTGAAGTGGTCGACCCTGAAATTACAAAACCACTATAGAATGGAGTCATAGTCACCCCATAGCCATCCTTCCAAGTATCTATTGGCATGTAAGTTTCCACCAATGAAAGATTGACATGTCACCCATTTTAGCATTAATTCATTGATTTTGATGAAATCTTGAAGGAATTTGGATATTTTCTAGGCAAATTTGGATGTTTGAATGGATTGAATTGGGGAAAAAAATAGGGTACCAAATTGGGCAATGGATGGAATTGGGTTGGCTTGCCTTAAGTGAGAAATCAAATTTTATAGTCAATTCCAAACTTAGTATTGCAATCAATAGGTGTTTTAATGTCAAGAAATCGTCACAAACTTGTATTTTTCAGCTTGTGTTCATTTTATAAATAAACATGAATTTAGTACATTGGTGCCACATACATTAATATGACAAATCAATGTAACAAATACCTAGAAATGAGATCTTAGGGCACCAATATACAATATTAAAGCTTCTTTGTACCAAAAGACAACAACAATATAGTGACAACTTGGAATATGTCTCTTTCATTAATTGTGATAGTCCCTTTTCACTAAGATCCATATTGACATTTTTTTATAGTTCATTTTGGTATACTTGAACCCTTTCCATAATAATAAAGACAACTACAATGCACCCAAATGTATGTTTGCCCCCCAAATTTGCTCAATAGCTTTGTTCTTCAAGACCTCTTTCAACTAAGTTGCAATCCATTTGTGTCCTACAAATGACAAAAAACTTTCCATTTCATATTGTAAATTGGACGATTGATGGGAGACCCTTCCTTTGGTTTTGGCATTTCACCCAAAAATATTACAAGCATGATTTTCATGAGTTCAATTGGCAAATATTGGTTGGTGTAAATTTTTTTTGGCAATTTATTGCTAATTACCAACCTAGCCTAGACATCACAACAAGAGTATATATATTTTGAGTTTTTTTGGAAAGAATTTTGCCAACCCTACTTAAGCAAACTCTTAAATTTGCCTAGTCCTTTTTATTATAGCAAATTCTATAATCTAGATGGATAAAATCAGTTCAAAATAATTTCAAATAGCCTAAGGGAGGAGGCTTTGAAAGCACTTGGGCTTTAAAATCGCCCACCTCTTCAAATGTACACTATTTGCTTTTTCATTGTACCAACATTGTACAAAATGTGTAGATGCAAGGAAGTGGGTGATTGTAGACCCTTATGCCATTTCAACTTCAAAAACTCATAACTAATTCCAAAAAATTCCAAAAAATATGATACGACTTGGGGTTAGATACCAATTCCATTTGTCTTTCAAGTAAAATTTACTGAAAAATATTTCTTCATGAAGTTTCACCTCCCGAAATTCAGGTTTCAGCTCTTCTTCGATGGTTGCTTCATGAACCTCCTACTTTACTGTAGTAACAAGTGTCTTCATCGTGCACTTGTTCGCCACATGGTCCATCCAGTTCCGCTCATCTTTCCTCCAACATAATAGATGCAGAGGGTCGGTGATTCTTCACCACGGACGGATGCTTCCTGTTGAGCCCTACCGAAATTCCAATGCCCATTCCAATTCGTCCCGTCTCGTCGCAGAATTGAAGCAAAGAAGTTTATATTAGCAGAAATGTAAAAATCCGTGTGGAAAGCCCTCCTTGCACGGCAGGCGCAGCTGAAGCCAAAGGTCCGCCTGCGCTTTCCTCGAGGAGCCGTACGTCGCTGCAAATAGGAACGAAGAGCCGCACCGAGCTGAGGCAGCAGGAGTGCGCGAGCGTGGCCGAGGTAGCACAGGCTACTTGACCAGAGCGTTTGAGTTCGACCCTTCTGCGAAGCTTCCCCTCCTGCCAAATTGGGAGGACGGAGAAGGTGGGGGCGCAGGCGCAGGCCAATTTTAGACCACCAACAGGGGCGCCGCTAAACCACAAGCAAAGGTCGGAACTGAACTGAGGTCGGAACTCGGAAGGAGGCTGGCTGGCGAGATTTGGGAGTTGGCGTCGTCAGCGTCGTCAGAGCCGCTGGCTGGCTCTCGTGCGGCTGGACTCCACCGCGTAGTCGATGCGGTCTCTGAGAAGGCATCGCTGAACACAAACAGGACGGCGTGGTGACGGACGAGTCTCATGCGGCCGGCGTGCACCAGCCAATTTCGCTTTCCATTCTCATAGTGAACCGGCTTTTGAAGAACTGAGTCTTGTTATATTTTTGGCTCTGGATAAAAAATTTACAAATTTTAAAGATCTTTTCACTGGATTTTTGCCAATGTTTTCAAATTGCAACTGTTTTTTTTCCTAATTCAACCCAAAAACTTCAAACCAATGACTATTTTTTTTCCAAACATTAGTTTATACGTACTCACAAGGATGTTGCATTGATACATATTCACAAAGGATGCTACATTTACACGATGCTGCATTTACACATCCTTACAAGGGATGATGCATTTACACATCCTTACAAGGGATGCTGCATTTATACATACTTCTTGATAGATTTGTCAAGATAAGAATTTGCTTAATATAGTAAGAAAGAAATTTTAGACTACATGTAAAGGAGACAATTTTCACAATGAGTTTTGAAGTCAATTGACAATGAGGGTGAGCTTGGTGAGTCTAAAAAAGTGTCTTTAGGAATTTTGTAAAATGGGTTTGAAAAGAATATTCTATTGCATGGAAAATTTCCACTCTACATGGCCATACCATAGGGCAAACAAAGTCCAAAATAGAGTCTAAATACACTTGTATACATTAGCTTGACTCATGACTACGTGTAAGTGGAAAATAGTGAAATTATTTGTTGGTCAAGTGACTTGATTCACTTGTAAATGCTCTTTAGGTCTAGTCATTTGATGAACAAATGTTTTTACTATTTTTCATTTATACATATTCATGAGTCAAGCTATTCTATAGAAATCTTTCTAGGCTCCATTTTGTCTTGTGGCATGGCCATGTGAAAATCTACTATTCAATGGAATTTGTTTTGCTAGACTCCTAAATGCATACTAGGCTTATTGAGTGTAGCTTTGCTTGTTATTTGATTCCAAAAGTCAATGTGAAAATTGATTTCCTTATATGTAGGCTAAATTTAGATGATTTAAATGAATTTCTTTAAATTTTTATTTTTATTATAATTACAAAAATGCTTAAGATGGTATGAAAATTTTAAGAGAATCAAAATTAATATTCATAAACATCATGATATAATTGGTAAAGTACTTGAACTCACATCAAGAAAATTTTGATAGAAAAAATTCAAAATTGGTGTATGTAAAACTTTTATTTGACTACCTTTCTCGTGATACAAAATGTACAATTTCAAAAAAAATTGAAAAAAGTAATATAGAATTAAAAAGTAAATTATTGGAGCTACATTTTTTTGGTTAAGCTTATGAGTATCTAAAATCAAGAATTATGTGAAAATTGATGTTTGACTTTCAAAACACCCCTTAGGCTTGCAAGATCTTTTGTGGATTACCTTTAAGCAATGGCACATCTCATGGTACGCAAAAGCAAAAAGAATATCATCACTAATGGTGTCAGTGTACTTTGAGAGTGAATAATAACACTCAGTAGAATTATAAAACAACAATAAAAATGAAAAATTTCCCGCCCTCGAGAGAATAATTTGATAAACCTTGCATTTAGTTTTTAGTTTTCATCTAAAAAACGACAAAGTGAGACTACCTCCAAAAGGACCAAGTATTCCCTCAAGAAACGATTAAAAATTCATGTAGGTTCCTATGATCCCAATTCTATTGCATGATTTATGAAACTTTTTTTGAAGATAAGAAAACAAATCAATGTTTGAGAGTCTTTTAATTCCAATCGATGCATGGAAGCAAAAGTTATATGACACCAAGCTCAAAATGTTCAACCTCGGACAACAAAAAATATTTGAAAAATTTCAAAACAAATTTTTTGAAAAGTTTTTAGAAGAAAACATTTGATTCATTCTATATGGATTAATAATGGAAAAGAATTATTTTTTTACATCTTATGTGACTAGATTAGAAGACCTTTGAATTTTCTTGGTTTAAAGTTTTGCACATTAGATTTTCTATTAAAAAATAAAATATGTTGAAGAAATGAGTTTAAAGTCTAAAAAAGAATTCAAAAAACATGCACTAGATTTTCATTAGTTCTTTAAGAAAATTGTTCAATACAAGTAACTACAAGATTGAAGGAAAATCTAAACCATTAATAGCTCTAAGTTGTTCCAACAATTACACGAAACCATGTGGAACTTTCTCTTTTGGAAATTGTGAAATTTGAATTCAAAATTGAATTTGATACATTATTTTCTCAAGAAGTTTCTATGATTGCTTGAAGAAGAAGAATCTTGATAATTTTCACATCATTACTCCAAATAAAATGAATCAAAGCTCTCATGTAGACAAAATTAAAATCTACGAGAATTTTTTTAAATCTATATTTCAAGTTTTTGTGGGATTTTTTATTTGCATTTTTACTACTTGACCAACCATCAGGAGAGGCAAGCACAACAGGTACACCAATCACTAATAGAAACAAAATCTAGAGAGTTGAAATATATGTTTAAAATAGCATAATTATTGCTCCAAAAATCTAATTGAAATAAAAAATTATATTTCTAGAAATCTAATGTGTTTTTCTATCTTCAAAAATTGTTTCAAAAAATTGCACTAAAAATTGAGATCATAGAAACTTGCATGAACTTTCATTTGTCCCTTAAAGCATCACAAAGTTTAAACCTTACGGTTTGTCAACAGTTATCGTTGTTTTATGGGTTAGCACGTTAATTACAATTTATCGCATCATTAGAATGCATTGCTTTGCATTGTTATTGCATCGTTATAATGCATTGCTTTGCATTGTTATTGCATCGTTATAATGCATTGCTTTGCATTGTTATTGCATCGTTACAATGCATTGCTTTGCATTGTTATTGCATCGTTACAATGCATTGCTTCGCATTGTTATTGCATCATTATAATGCATTGCTTCGCATTGTTATTGCATCGTTACAATGCATTGTTATTGCATCGTTACAATGCATTCCTTCGCATTGTTATTGCATCATTACAATGCATTGCTTCGCATTGTTATTGCATCGTTACAATGCATTACTTGCAACTACATCGTAACAATTCGAAGTAATGCATTGTAATGATGTGATAAATTGTAATTAATATATAAACCCATAAAACAACGATAACCACGTGATAGCTGTTGACAAACCGTAGGGTCTAAACTTTATGATGAGGGACATTGGGATTTGGGGGACTAAGCACAAATATCTTCTAAATGACATAGTAAAAATTTCAAAAAAAAATTCAATACATTTTTAGACTAATTTAGTGCAAAATTTAGTTATTAAGTATTCATTGTATTTATTTTTTAAAGTTTTATTTTATCCAATAAAAATGACAATTTTGAGTGTTTTTTGATGGAAAAAAGGGCTTGGTCCTTTAGGGGTTTATAATTAGACTAGTGTTTTAAGTCATTCACCTCCTATAGAATTGTACACAATAGTCTCTCATCATATAGATCTTCCTTCTTTAGGACCAACCAAATAGAGCTACAAAAGCTTTACTTTGGCAACCATCTTAAAAAAAATTTACTTATCCTAAGAGAGCCAAAACTACATTATTTGCCTTTATTTTGTGGGAGGTTTTATATTAATTGTCAAGAATATTTTGCAATATTATGGGCACTTATTGTACATAATAGCTATCAACCTATTTGATCTACCTGTATTTTCATTAGGATTCTCTAAACTCAACTAACATGTGTTGGCATGACATTGACCAAGGGACTTCTTTTTATTGTTTAACATCAACAATTTGAATAGATTAGTCCTCATATTTGTCTTTCTTCCAAAGAGCAACCATTATTGAGATTTGTAAACCTATAATGTACATAACACATTCATCATTAAGTGAGAGTTGGATTACCTTCTAAACCCCTAATGAAGGTTTTACATCATTGAGTAGTGAGCACAAGCTTTACACAAAAATGAAATGTAGAAATTTCATATATAAATAGAAATCAATATAATAATTGCAAATTGTCATAGCAAATTGTAAGCTATGAAGATTTTTTTGTTCTTTTAACATGAAACAAAATTGAGAAGCTTGATTTGCCCTACATTTTCCATTCATACACTAAATAGAGCATTAAGTTCTATTTACAATTTTTTTTTTCTTAAAAAACACTAAAATGTAACTTTTGGGGAAAGAAAAGCTAAGCATAATCAAATGGATCTGGAGAGTTTAAATAAATATTTTATTTATTTATTTTGATTTTAGAATATTCATGAAAAAAATCCTAGATTTTTGCATACCTAAATTTTTGTTGGTTTATTGCATGCCTATCTTCTATAAGTTGATGCTATTACCAACCATGAACAAACTTTCATGCTCCATTGGAATTGGAGATGAATTTCAAAGTTTTTTAGAGTTGGAATTGCCTTAAGTTTCTTAATGTTTTTATTTCCATGTGAATAGTCAAACTATACTTTATGAGTATCTTGACCTTGCTATCAAACTAAAAGCAACCCAAAAATTCAAGACCAATGTTAAATAAAGTTTTTTAAGATTTTGGAAACTTGCCTCTTCCACTTTTGCAACCATTGTACACTTCTAGGAAGAATTCTAAAATTTTATAATTTTTTATAAAAAAATTGCCTAATTCTATGTGTACGGAAGTTTATCCTAACATTGATCTATCACAATTGCTAAAATATACAAATTCAATGATATAGTCATCATTTCTATTTCATCTAATTAAAAACCCCAAATCATATATGTTCATAGAGTCTATGCCTTTTGCGAGGGGCATGGAGTCTGAATACAATTTATTACTAGCCTTTGGGACTAAAAATGTAAAGCCTAAGATGAACAAACTCATAATTCATGGCAACCTATAAAAATAGGTTGGAGTTCATTCTCTTTTGATGACTCATGTATATGAGTATTGATGAGAGGATTGGAGTATTGGATTGTTGCAAGAAATAGTTTCTTTTCTTTTCTTTTGGTCCCCTTGGGCCGGCCAGGGAGGACTGACCCCTCTATTGCCCCGTTTTCTACCCCTGGATAAAACACTGGAATCTTTTTATTTGCCATCCATGAAAAAAAATTTGAATTTTGAATTCATATTTGCAATCAGAGACCCCAAATTAGTCTAGGGAGGTGTAGAGAAACAAATTTTACATGGTCCCAAATAGGGGGCAATTTTTACATTTACCCCTGGTTGGGGCAATAGAGGGGTCAGTCCTCCCTGGCCCCCTTGGGCCTTGGACATGTGTTTTTTTACTCATAACTTTTGCATCATATGTCTGTCTTTTTATAAAATTTGGAATGAAGGTACATGTGGTAGTTGTAGATAGTCAATATTTTTTTCCTATTAGTTTATTATTTTAAAACTGCCCCAATTGGATGACTACCTTAGTCATTTTGTAGGATTTTTAGTAATGTTTCCAACCCAAGAATACAAATTTGAAGGTCAAAGTTGGATGACAAGGACTTCTAGTACCTTTAAGCAAATCTATGAAGAGGTTTTTTAAAAATAGTAAAATAGACATGCTTGTTCTTTCTTTTCTATACGGTGGGATGCTCATAAAGCATCCTTCTAAACACTAATCCATATCTTTGAAAGGGCTTTTAAAACATTCCACTTCAAATTGCTTTTCATTAATTTATCAAAAAAAATTACATATTTTGATGAATTTTGTCTCTTGTGATCAAACTTGATTTGTCAAGGTTGAAGATAGATTAACCCTTGGACTTGGATTTTAGAGCCATGCCCCTTGGACTTAGTTTTGAGATAATTGTTGATAAAAATAATTTTTTTTAATTTATTTTTAATGGTTCATCCTATTGAACCTACTTCAATAATGAATGTGGTTTGACAACCAACGCATTTAGGATGCAAAGTCAAAGCATTATTCACTATTTACTTTTGCATGCCTTGACCACACAAACTTGGGACAAACAACAAGACCCATGCCCTGCTTCAAAGTGACTAGTATAGCCCTATACCAATGGCCCATAATCTAGGGTACTATAAGATCCAAAACAACTAAAAAATCCATAACTTTTACATTATATGTCCAAACACCACAAAACAAAGCGTGCACCACTCCTCACAAAGAGCTTTCTAATGGTTCCAAGAACGCAACTAAGTGATGCACAATCCAAAATTTAAGATTGTTCAAGATTCCAAAATAACTAAAAAAATCCATAACTTTCACACCATGCCTCCAAATGTCACGAAATAAAATTCGTGCATCCCTCCTTGCAAAGAATTTTCTAACAATACCATTAACACAATTGAGGAATGCACAGTTCTAGAGCCCCTTTGAACCATGGAAAATCTGTATATGGGAAGGAACTTTGAATTCCTCAGTAGTAGCCTAAACAAAGGTAAACTACTCCATTACATACATAATGGGAACAAGCGCATTGTAGATTGAATTAAGATAGTGGTGTATTGTACATTTTAGAACTTGAATGCACAACACCATTACAATTTTGCCATCACCTATTATAAGGGAGGCAACCCATTTATGACCACTTAAGCAAATACACGTATTTGTAGGGCAAGTTTCTTTAGTTTGGAAGGTTTTTATAATTTTCCAAATTTTTATTTCTCAAAACATAATTATTACAAATTTTTTAGCTGTACATTCTATTCGACCCATATTGGTCATATAGACCTTCCTATATTGACTAAGAATTGGTTGCAAAATCAACATAGGGTTGATTGCAATACTGAGAGTCTTGTAGCCAATCATAATGTGACACAACTGCGTTAGGAATTGTGCCATAATTTATCACTGTTCATCTCTTCTTGCATAGAAAGAGAGTGACCTATATTATCAAAATGTGTGTGTGTGATTAGGAATGGGTTGCCTCCCATAACTTAGATCATGTTGGTAGTGCATGAAGGTGGTAGTGTTATGGAGATACATCTACGCCCCCTCGCTAACATCTGCAATGCATGTAGAGTTGTGTCCCTCACAAAACGCATTCATCCATTTGATTTATATTTCCTTTTAGTTGATTTTTTAAACCCCTAATGCAAGTAGGAACCCAAATGTAGTCTACTATATCAAGATTTCTTCATTGCATCATGTTTGTATGATCTTCATATGTTAAGTTCCAATTTGCATTAGGGATTAATTGAATTTGTTTGGGGAACAAATGGGTGTGCCCACTTGCTTCAAATTTTTTTGTAGAAGACAACCTGAAGATTTTTCTGTTGTTGAAAGAAAAAAAGATTTAATTTTGTGTTTACGAAAAAACTAATCAACAAGAGTCTCGGCATGATATTGTATTTTTCAAATTTTGATGTAGGGATACTTCAATGAATCAGTCTACAAAGTGGAGATTTCCACCTCATACCCACCAAGGTAGGAGGTTCTAAAATTGCACGGGCTCTAAAACATCCTACATCCTCAAATGTATACCATTTGTACATGTTGGTTTTTTTTAGTGTTCAACAATGTACAAATAATGTACATTCTAGGAGGTGGGCGATTTTAGAGCCCTATGCCATTTCAACTTCAAAATTTCATAACCAATTCCATGAAGCTTCAAAAAATATGAAACAACTTGGGTTAAATGCCAATTCCACTAATCTTTCAAGGAAAATTTTCTGAAAAATATTTCAAGAAGCTTCACCTTCCGTAAATTCAGTTTCAGCTCTGAGGTGGGCGATTCATGGACCTCCTACCTCATCAGGGATAAGCTGCATTCTCATTCATCAATGGTGAGAGACCATGCTAATTAAAACCAATACCATATGTTAAAACCATCCAAATTAAGTCCAAAAGAACAATGGGCTGAATAAGTTTAGCTTCAACGAGGACTTTAGTTGGAAAAATCAGGCGAGAGTTAATTCAATCTGCATCCTCTTGTGTCAGAAAAATAATTAAAAACTGAAAAAGTCAGCTGAAAACCTGGCATAATATTGCCAAGCAATGGACATAAGGTAGAACTACCCATTGCCATACAGATTTGCAATTTAGGTACTTTGTAGGAGCTATTTATGAGCTTTCATATTTTTCAGAGATTGAATTGTTTGAGAGAAGTCAATTGCAAAAAAAAATGAAGACATTCCAACAAGAATTGAATTTTTTTGTGATTTTTCAAAGCTGAAATCTAAAACTGTGAGTAGACCCTTGTTGAAGCATCATCAAACCATTGTTGAAGCATCATCAAACCATTGTTGAAGCATCATCAAACCATTGTTGAAGCATCATCAAACCATTGTTGAAGCGTGGGCTGATGTGTCCGCTCCCCAGTGCATTGCCATCATGATCATGGAGTAGTAAGATTGTGGTAATAAGATGGGCCAGTGACGAAATGGAAGGAACTTGCAGGTGGCGGAATTGGGTAAATGGTGGTATTGGATAGTTCTACCTTACTGCAATGTACGGGGAGTACCGGCATTTACTTACGAGCTAGCCGGTTGATTTTGAGAATTTTCGAATGGATTTCAAAATCTTCGGAAAAAACCCGATCATTTAAGAGGAAAATCAGAGAATATTTTCTATTTTATAAAGGTCTAAGCTGAGAGAATGCTTCAAGTAACCGTTTGGTCTCAAAAAATGTAGGATTTTAGCCGGTTAAGCTAAAAATCTCCCCGGACTGTGCCTTACTGTCAGTGTTTGGGAAACTTTTTGATGATTACCTGTTCATTTCCTTTAGTTCTCATATTGAACCATTTTTTGAAGAATTGAATCTCATTATTTTCTCTATTTTTTTTACTCAAAATAGAAATTTTATAGATTTTTTTCACCGTTTTTTTCGGCTGATGTTTTCAAATTGCAACCGTTTTTTTTTTCCAAATCCTCCAGCTGACTTTGAACTAGCTGGCCGTTTTTTTCAAACACTGCATACTGTGGGTGTGGAGCTTGGATCAATTTGCAGCAAGCACAAATTTTCTTTAGTAATTTTCTTGTTGATTCCAGGCCTTGTACACTGGATGTCAGCAACATGGGTACAGAAATTTTGTGCTTTTCTTGGGTGGGAATTTTTTTGCAAATTCCAAGAGTTTGCCAAATATTTCTCATTGTAATAACTGTGCAATTGAAATGGATAAATATTGTTTTAAAAACAGCAGTCTTTGTGATGCATTGCATACCCATTTACTGAGTTTCCTTGGTGCTGATTGTCACAAGTTTTGTTGAAATTCTCAGTTTTTTTTCTGCTCAGTTCATGTGGATTTGAAGTCTTGAACATACTATTGTTAAAAATTAATTGCTAGTTAATTGATGCCTGACATGGAATAAAGTGTGGTCTTGGGTGATGATGGCTCCAAACTACAAAGTCTAATGTGGAATTATGGATGATCAATTGCTTGCACATGGTGGAATTTTATCCCTGAGCTTATTTTGGTGGAGAATATCTCAAACTCTGAACCATTGTATTTTCTGGGTTTTTTTGGAGCAAAGGCTAAGGTAGAAACACCCAAAACCGTTACTTTAAGCAATTCAGCATATTTAGAGGCATATTTTTTTTTTAAATAATATTTTTGTAGTATGAGCAAGAGAAAATCATGAATATTAAAAAAATGTAGATTTTTTCGATGTGATATGTAATTTTTATGATTTTTCAAAGTGGCGGGTCTTTAGACCATTGTCACTATCCCATAGGTGCACCTGAATTGAACTATGCAAAATTCAGTTGTCAGCAAATCAGAATTCAGTATGTGTTCTTCAAATGCGTTAGCAAATCAAAGTTAAACATGTGCAAAACACATTAATGGAACTCTAGGGACACTTTAAAGGCACTTTATGGAACAAAGATTAGGTGTAGGGACGGTTCTAGGTGTTTCTATCTTATGTGTCCTTTCTTTCAAGAAGTTTCAAGAAGGTTCTTAGTTCACTCGCTTATTCATTTTGACGGAGGACTTGAATTGAAAGAGGCCAATTTTGAGTATGCAATTTTGAATACGTAAATTTTTTATGCAATTTTTTAATGTGTGGAAACATTGTGGTCATGGTGTGCAACACCATGATTATAGTTTAGCATTTTTAAATACATTTATCCTCTTTTTTCTATAAGTTGAAAGCTACCCCCCCCCCTTTTTTTTGAGGAAATTGGGCATTAAATTGTCTAAAAAAACTTGCTATAAACAATTATAACTTAACAATAATTGTGTACGTTTTTGCTATTGAAAAATTATTGGGGAAGAACAACTTCAAAGTATTTCCACTAATACAAGAGAATGTCCATAAAGTCAGTTATTTGTTTGCAAGATCGTTACATTTGAAGTTAGAAGATTCCCCTGAGGCTATGTCTGACAAGTTCAATAATTATACACATTGGTAAAAATGCTGTGGATAGTTTGGTGGTCAAAATGATAAATGTTTGATTTGAAATTGTTAGCTTTCTTGAGAAAAATCCAATCTAAGTGGTTTCAAAATTTCTTGACACTCACACAATATTCTATAAATTTTTAAAGTTGAAAGCATACAATAACTTTGCTACTCAATATATGCTTTCTAATCATCCCAAGGGGTAAATACTTTTGAAATATTTATGATGGAAATTTTAAAAAATTATATAATCTCTAATGACCATTTTTGCACTCAATAAAATTGATATTTCTTTTATTACCCCCTAAACACCCAAATTGCATTTTTTTGCAATGTAGCAATATTAGGTAGCTCACTACAAATGAAATTTTTATTTTATAAATTTGAACTTTTCATTCAACATGTGGAAGAGGTTTTTCTAAAAAATTTCAAAGCTTTTGACTACATGGTTAAAAGTTATTGTATGATATGTAATTTTTAGCAATTGGCAAGTAGCTTGGGCAGCTCAAAAAAACTCTTTAAAATTCACTTTTTTATGAAATAAAAATTTGAAATTGATTTTCTAGAATTATGTATATGTGGAAAACTTTGAACCATTCCATTTTAATTAATGAGATAAAAGTTATGAGGAGTAAGTTTTAGTTTGTAGGCAATTATAGACTTTCTATTCTAAAATAAACTTTGAAGTCCTTTATTTAGCTCAATTTTCAATATTTTTTGAAAAAATAAAATCTTAGGATGTAGATTATTTCTTACAACATTAAAACAATTGGAATTGACATTTTTCAATTCCATAACAAAATTCTCAACAATTTAGTATATTGAATCATCTCTACTTCTTTCTACTTACTATTTTTTTCTCCATATGTTATACAATTCCAAATGATTTGAAATTTTTTAAGCATATAGCCAACTTGATTCAAAGAATAAATCCTAAGAAGCACCACCATTTTGGACATTTTTTCATATAAATTTGACCTTGTGAAGTATAGTTGCCTAGTTTTTTATTGGATTTTTGTCACTTCAAATGTTAAATAATATTTTGCAATCTACATTGTGGAAATTTTTGAAATTTTTTCTACGTCTTCTCAAAACCGAGTTACTACAAGATCCTTTAGTTATATGTGTTCAAAAATGATATTTTTAAAAATTTGGTACTTGTATTAGAAACAACAGTTCTGGGGCATTTTTGGTGAAAACATAGAGGTTAACTTATCTACTCAATACTTCATGCAAGTTGGTAGGGTAGTTGGATGCATTTGATTGAAGTTGAGCTATTGAATACTTAGAATTTGTTTGCATGGACTTGGTAAATTCTTTCTTGGCCTCAATTCTTGGCAAGTGTAACATCATGGTCAAAGAAGTGATGCAATAAGAATGCCCATTTATTGTCTATTGCAAAATAATATTGTAAAAAGTTGAATAAAAAAAGGGTAGTTGGGCTTTGCCACCTTTGAAGTTGAAGAAAGGAAAAGGCAATAGGGACCAAAACTAAAGGATTTTTTTGAACAATCCCCTTTACAAGGAGGACCACTCTTGTTCCTTCTTTTAATTTGAAGGGGTGATCCTAATTATAGGTTGTAGTGTAGGAAAATCTTGGTACAAATTCCTCTTTGGTTAGTACTTGACAAAAATAAAGTTGTCAAAGCTCCTTGAAATGTACTCATAACTTTGAAAAACATGAATTGGACAAGTTGCTTATGCAAAACATTAGAGAATGCTAATGGTAAAAATTAAGATGCAATTAACCCTTAAAGCCATGAGGCATGATTTCAATCCATTTTTCACTTTTAAACAAGCCCTTTCTAGTGCAATATTTGTTGAATTCTTGTAAATTTTTTACCAAAGGTGCTTTCTTGGTGCAATATTTGTTGAATTCTTGTGAATTTTTTACCAAAGGTGCTTTCCTAGTGCAATATTTGTTGAATTCTTGTGAATTTTTTACCAAAGTTGGTGCAATATTTGTTGAATTCTTGTAAATTTTTTTACCAAAGGTGCTTTCCTAGTGCAATATTTGTTGAATTCTTGTATTTTTTTTTACCAAAGGTGCTTTCATGGTGCAATATTTGTTAAATTCTCGTGAATTTCTTTACCAAAGGTGTATTTCACTACTTGTTTGATGACTCGAAAATTTCAAATCAATCAAAGTTGTAGTTAAAAAATTATGTACATACTCTTAAAAAACTTGTTAAATTAACCTCTAAAGTTGAAAGGCATACAAGCACATGATTTTCACTTACAAGCCTTTGAAATTGGATTGTCCATGAAGCAATGCTCCCTTTCTAGAAGAGTCTTAATTCACACTTCTCACTACCCTCACATACAAGGTGAATGTACCTAAAATTAAGATTTATTCAAGATCTGCAAATCTTGAGGGTAGCTATAGAATAAAATGATGTGCACTTATTAAGAAATGGTTTAGGAAACCAACAAAATTGGTTTCATATTTTTCCAAACTTGTATGAATATAATACAAATTTGTGAAAACAACTATGAAAACTTGTATTACGCACAGGAGATTGGCTACACAGGAGATTGGCTAGCACAAAACCGGCCTTCATGACCATGACAACTTCCTGTAACCCCACTGTAACCCCACCTGACCATGACAACTTCCTGTAACCTCCTGTAACCCCACCTGTCTACTTTGCATCCAGCTGCGCTTGAATTTGGGTCATTTTTTTAGGTGTCACTAAACAACTCCTGTTACTTTTAGGTACGTCTACCTTAATGTAGATGCCAAGGCTCCTCTCCTTTGGTCCAGAGCCATAAACACTACGAAACAATATTCTCATGGACAGGAGACTTTTTGCTAGCAAGCGGCGGCATATTTAACTGTGAGTTGACCCCAACCGAGTGCTGCCAAATTGTGCGCTCCATCCAAGGCTACGACCGTCACCTTTTCAGTTTCCAGAACTAGGATTGGTCCAGAATTCAGTTCCACCGAACCGAACCACCCCAGAGTGAAGAAGGCCTTTCTAATGGGATCCCAAATGATTGCTACCAGTTTCGTGGGACCCCGGCTACAGTGAAATAGCTTTCGACGCACATGCTCAGCCTCGAGTACCCGCGGATTCCTGCTGAGATTCATCATCACGTAAGATTTCCCAAGCCAGCTTCCGTCTCTAAACACTTGAAAGGCACATTAGACTCTACTCATACTAGAGATTCTCCGCAACGCGTGTGAGATTTGGGGAAATTTGACATACACGAAGTAGAACGAGATCATTGAGTTCGAGCTCAATAGCACAGCAATTTGAGTCGGCAACAATTAGTAACCGAGAGGGTGAATATTCCCAATTCAGATAGAATAGAGTACAATACCAAGTCGGATAATCACGTGTAAATCTAGTTACCAGGTTTGACAAAGAGAGGAAAATAGTTCTCAAAAGAACAGACCGTTTGGAGATGTAGAATTCGTGAGATTAGGTTAAATGATCATCTCATGTAGAGGTGTTTGAACTTCAAACCTATAGGTAGAGTCAAGTTTCAGTCCGAAGAAATCTGACCCTTCCAGCAAGATCTCGGTGAAAAAAATATTTCACAAGGTGTTCATTTGATCTATCTCAAGAAAATACTCCTCAATTTCACAATACCTTAACAGAGGGAACTTTGGTCCCATAATGAACTCTGTCATGACGATATGTCACATTCAACGCCAAGCCCCTTAAATGCTTCTCTGAGCTTCAACACGAGTTTGGTCAACATAAGTTTAAACCCAGCTGAACTTTTATCAGCCCCAACCAGTTCAGTGTCTGCTAATGTCGAGATATTTTTGTTCTCAACAAGCGAGCCAACCTGTACAGTGACAACAGAACAAATATGTTGGAACCGTGAATAGGAAGACAGAAATTATGATCCAAGGAACTAACAAGTATGCAAATGATGATGGTCCAAAGAACTACAATTACATAGAAACAAGTTCTCGGTACTTTTTTAGTCCGAGTAACAAAAAAAGCCATTCCTGGATAGAACTGTTGTTACCAGAACCAAGAAAAAGAGCAATATAAATTGGACTGATGTATGCAAATTTCCAGCAGTGCACATGGTAGTCATGAACAAACTCATAGGTGAGCAAAAAAAAGCCTTACCGGTGCCCCTTGTAGGTAAGCCTCACATGACCTTAACAAACCAGCACCCTTGAGCAGAAAGTTTTGCCGGATAAGATCTTCAAAATGCTGCAACAGACCTCATTAAGTTAAAACACTACTACTAAATAGATCAGATTGGGTGGAAGATGTTATAACACCAATACTTTTTCACTCATACTGATGAAAAGAACATGGCGAGAAGTGAATGACAGAAGCCAGAACTCAATGATTGGGGTAACGAGAATATTTACATCGGTAAGTTCAACTAGTTCTATCATTAGCTTCAGCTGAATATCTAAAATGTCTCTTCAGTATGTTACCCAGAAACAAAGACAACCTAGATGAGAAGTTTACATACCATGGGTGGTCTTCGAATAAGGTACAGAATTGATTTGCAAGACAACAAGAAGGAATTTTCATTGTAGACTACAGAGTTCTTCTCCCCTTCCAATGTTCCAACTTGTCGATCATAACCTGCTTCGTTGAAATAGGGCTTTGTATTCAGCACTAGGCCCTGAATTGACACTAGGACCTGGAGAATACTTGATTCTTGAGGGTCCCAAACTTCGGTTCCCTTCCCTGACCACGTATTGAGAAGACTAAGGCACACTTTCCCATTCTCGTAAAGATTTGGATTTAGCCTTAGACCTCCAGAGTGATAATAAGCTTGCTGCAAAATGATCATATACAACTGAAATTGAGTCGCTTTACACAAAAGACGCGTCTTCTGAAGGCAAATTGGAGGGCTCATGCACATCTCAAATCAAATTATAATCACACTAGCCAAACTTAGTATTGCAACTTCACAATCTTGTGCTGAATTCATTAACCCTGAAAGTTTATAAGAATCCTACAAGCAAAAATTATGTAAGTAGAGAATTATGAGATGAAATGTGGAGAACGTACAGGAGGCGTATGGGGATACTCAGGAGGCAGATATAGGTCGAAAACAAACAACCCATCGTGATAAGGAGTACCGGGTGCACCAAGTATGACGGCCCTCAATAGATCCATTCGCTCCTCGTAGATCCGCACGTATATTGTATCTGAATGAAAACGAAATTATTACATAAGGTAAGAACAACTTTTCAAAGAAAAACATATTTCCAAAAGTATCGGTGCACATCTACTCTGTTTGAAAATCCCATGAATAAGAGGTTATCTAAGAGCGGTTCGGCCTAAAGTGCAAGTTACCCGGGAGGTTCTTTTCAAGAATACTCCACTCGCTTTGGATCTTCTTTGCCCATTTACGCTGATTTGCCTGCATCCGTACGAACAAGAACCTGTGAGATGTGATACAAAAGTTCCTCAAGGTGTGGCAGCTTGTCAATCGGAATACCGTCCTCTCAACAAGTAAATACGTCAGTTGACCAGATCAGTACTCTCCAAATGTGACAGTACTATATGACACGTAACTAGAAAACCAACTTTTCCTATGTACTGCCATAGACCTCCAGTTTCAAATTACTGAAGCAAGAATTTATCAACATGTTTAGAAAATTAGCAGGATCAGAAAACAGAGGGAGTCTTTTACCTGGGCAGTTTCACCAACATAATGGTGGTCAGATGGGTCAGACACTATGTCGAAGTGCTTGAAGTTTGCAAACATTGGAACCCTCGTATCGGAGCCAGACACTGTTCTTGAATCTACATGAGATACTTTGTCTACTGTAGTATCTACTCCTGATTTAGAAAGCTTTGAAGTGCTTGTATCTTCTAAGCCACTGCCAAAATCTGAATCAACTCGCTCGCCTGATGCAGCACGTCCATTAAATTCATCCTTTGCAGTAGCTGCAGTATAAGAATAATACACCACTCAGGCGAGTTCATAATGAACAATACACTCTTCATAAATTATACGACGGTGAAGACCAAACGGTGTAAACATGCAAATATTTCATCAACATAACTTCAGATGATGAAAGACAAGTTCATCAACTATTCTACCTTGACTTTCATCACCTTGTTCACCTGAGATAGTCCTCTCATCCGTTTCATGAGTTACGATACCTACATTTTGCATCAACATGGTATTGTTAGTCTACTATATAACGCAACAGAGGAGAAAATGCATGACAGACAATAACTAGCAATAAGAAAAAATAAAATAGGATTGCAAAACAAAAGACTGAAACACAAGTGACAATGAATAGATACAATATGTGAGCCTAAGCTTAATTGAGGGAACAGACAGGTACTCCAATACTGTAATTTTCTCGAATGTCAAGATCCAAAGAGCTAAAAGGTGATTACTGGAACCTTACAATAAACCTAATAAACATTGGCGAGAATGATAAGCAGAAGTATGCATGCATCCTACCAGGAGAGGCTGTATCCCTTTTCCGTAGACGATCAACTACATAGCGAGAATCTCTTTCGGAACTTCCTGAATTAATATCACCAAGAATCTCTTCCAAACCATGTATTGTACGTGTGCAACCTTGAACATTACGATTAAGCGGTGCATCCCTGTTTTGGCCCCTCAGTCCAAGGAGACCATTAGCCATCCGAGACACGAGTCCTATCGCTGCTGCAATCGGACCTCTGAATCGATGAGGGTTCATGTTGTCAGGATCATCATCCACAGTATCTAGTGCAAGCCTCGGATCCCTTCTCAAACCTTCCTCCTCGCTAAACTGTTCCAAACCGTCACCTAACTGCAAGAGCAATCAGGAATGAGAAAAAGAACATGTTGCTTAAAATAAAATAGATATTAAGGTTAAACCATCACTAAAAAGGGCAAGGCAGAAAAAGAAAAAAAGGATTTTGATAAGTCTTTGACCTATGATGGGGCACAACTAGACATACTTCCTTGCAAATAATGATACTGATAACTCTAGCAACTGCTACCTCCTGCAGCGCTTCTTGTAATAGGGATTTCCCACCCTACTAGCCGATAAGGACAATTGAGGATTCATCCATTCAAACAATTCAAAATCTCTTCAACAAAAAACAAGACAACCAGCAAAATTGAATAAAATCTTCCAAGTACGGAAAATTTTCTTATAATATTCTGCAGATACCATTCAATCTTTAGTCTAGTTAATCCTACCTTAGACACTTAACATTGACTACGCACATGCTCTAATGAATCAATACCTCACGACCGCGCTGCTCAGCGGAGTCTACAGTTGTCCAGCTGCCAGCGTCATCACCATCATTCTCATCGTCGTCAAAAAGATCAGATGTGTGTGCAGATAACATATCATCCTCGTCCCGAGTAACTACAAATACTGCTTGTGGTCCAACCTGAGGGCATTCCACATCACTCAAGGGTATGTTTAACAAAAATAAATGAACCCTTGCAGTATAAAAGCCTAATAGGAATAACAGACCACCTTTGTACTACAGAAACATTGAATTTGACGAAAGGAAATGTAAGAAGGAAGGGAAAGAAGAAACAGCCACAAACCTTGGAAACCATATCATTTGCCCAATGGACCTCAATGTCCCCATCTTGCAGACCTACGATAATCCCAACCCATGATAAATCCAGAGATTTTGAGGCACGACCCTCTGTCTTCATCTTCCGCGTCTGCAAATTTAAAGACTCCCCTCCCTCTTTCTCAGAGGCATCTAAATCATGTTCCTCAGCATCTGCTTTGCAAACATATGATGTCTGTGAGGCGCAGAATCACATCCCCAACAATTAAGAATGATATTTCTACGGATGTCATTGTCATCCCCAACATAACATTGCTTACTGCAAGCTGCCCACTGCAATAACAGACTCGCATGGTATATCTTTCTCACCATTATGAAGAGAGTTTCCTTTGCAACAAAATCTAAAGACATCAGATACATACCTTCTACACTTGATGCTTCGGATAAATCTGCTTGAGATTCAGAGACACCACAAGGTGCAGGAGAGAGACGAATGACAACATCTCCTAGACAGTACGCATAATCTGGATGTCCAATAAGCTCATACACGCTCACAGTTTCTTCGTCACCAAATTCTCGAAGCTCCTCAGGTCGTGCAACAGGCTTCAGCCATCTAACCACTGCTGTGCGTTGCTTTGCATCAACGGTTTTTAAAATGCCTGAATACCATTATGTTAGCATTGCTTGAGAAGCAGGAAAAAAAGCTTCATAATTGATCACATGTTTGACAAATACTACTAAACACCAGGATCAGTGTGATTGAACGATGGTGCTGCACGTGAGAGTTACCTTAACAAAACGAATAAAATTAATCACAGAGTCACTGCAACCAAAGTTTCAAGCCACTCCAATGGAACTATCCTTGATACTGGTTTTAGAGCACAAGCCAGAAGGCCCCTGAAAACTGGAAAGAATTGAAATTGGCAAAGACGCTGTACTCCCAATGTTTGAAGATCTATGTTCATGCTACATTAAGGTGTCAGAGTTGGCCCAAAGAAGAAGAGGATTTGGATCCGGAGATTGAAACCACTATCCAAGAGCAGAGCTTTGGAAACCGACGATTCCCACCATGCCTAATCTAGAAAAGAAAGAAAGAGCCTAATTGCATAACACAATTCCAAACTGACACCCTTATCTTAAAATATAAACAAATAAAATTCTCACCTACACGACGCACTTCATTATCGAATTCATCTCCATCGGGGCCTTGCTCAAGCACGAACTGCTCCGGCCAAAAATCATGGTCGCCGAGATGCTCAACTGGCACTAAAGAACAGGAATTAACTTGAGAAGATTTGCTGCCATCCTGCCATAATACATCCACACGTGTTCTGGTATTCACAACCAAGGCAGCCTTCTCCACATGCTTGTCCTTCCTCGATGCTTTCCTTTCTTTCTTTGTCACCTTCCTAAGCTTGTTTATCTTACGTTTGTTGGGAGCAATGATCTCGTCAGCCCCTCCATCTCTTACTTCATCGACTGTTCCATCTGCTTGAGGAGTCGGTCCAGCAGCAATCTGATCTGTACTTCCAGATGGACCTTCCAACAAGGCAAGCTCTCCGTTTCGCGATTCCAGTGCGCCTGCTTCAGAAACAACATCTGACATTCCTCCACCCTCTTCAACAGTGAACTTGAACCCTTGCGGAAGAAGGGCTCGGTCTCCAATTTGCCAGTTGGTATGAGTGAAAAACGTCATGGGTACAAGATCCCGGGGATCTTGCTCCTCCGAAGGAACCGTGGAAGAGTGCAGGGCTGAAACAGCGATCCAGTATACAATAACCGTACCTGCTCAACATTAAACGCGTATTTAAACCTTACGACAGAAGGCCTCCAACAGATACAAAAATAAGAGAAACGCTCCAACAATAGTAATCCCTCATCCTACCCCACCCACTCACCGGCTTCAACATCTACGACTGTCCCTTCCATTCGATTCGCTTTCCAGGAGCCCCGCAACCACTTTGCATTCTTGAAAAACCCTGAAGCAGCTGCCCGAACCCTTTGCCCAGGATAATATGGCGATTCTGTGTCGTCCATTAGGCTTTCACTACTAGGAACGAGACGGCCTGGCTCCGCATGCTGAACTTTACACTTGCTTCCATCCTCAAATACCACCGTCACATTGTCCAATACTTCCTCCACCCGACCAAGCCAGTGACCGTGTATAACATTATCCCCAGGTGCTAATGCACGCACCTGCAAAATTTAGAGCAAAATATGAATTCCCCTCAAACAACCAGCATTCCATAGATACGCAGTAGGTCTTGTCTGCATTCAACAACAAAGATTGAATAAAAATGTCCCTGCTGATACCTACCAACTGAGTAAGTGCAATACGCATACCTAAGCTACATAGCAGGAAACCTAACCATGAGGCTCTCATGAAGAAAAACCACAATGATTCCAGATTCCAAATTCCAACCATCTAATCAGCAGGCTCCACCATGTCCAATTGTCTTTGCATCTAACTCATAAGCAATTTAATCTTCCCGCTTCATATCTTTGCACAAGGTAGGTGGAACGACTGCCATATACTGCTCTGTATAAATCTCCTGAAATAAATACAGCTGAACGTATCCCACTCCAATGATTCCAGCCGATACACCCGATCGCTCTCAGATTGCATCCTAAGTGGACCTCTTATATTGACCGATATTGTATACCACAGACGACTAAACCGAGCTGTTGGCGGTAATATATGGATGACAAGAAGTGCTGAAATCGTTGGAATAGGACAAACCTCGAATCTGCAACTAGATATTTCTCTCGTGAAATAAACCCTATTTTGAGACGGTTTGCAACAAGACGATGGAGATGCTGCTCAACCTGCCACTCGAAGTAAAGGAAACGACTAGGCAGACCTCGAATATAATGTGACAGCAAGTTGAAAAAGAAGTCAAACTGTACATCAAAGCTACATGAAGTTGATTTTAGAAGATTATAAGCACACTTTATAAATCGCTGACAAGAACACATCCAGGATACTGGTTTCGGAAATACAGGTAAAGGAGTCACTGAAAAGCTCAAGGAGAAGATGCTTTTTTTCCAAAAGATAGACTGGAGTCCGCAGACCAGTTGAATAACTGACAGGATGTGAATAAACCAAGGCTTCACTGGAGTCAACTAGGGCCCCAGAAATACTCTCATCACCTTCACCATGAAGTAGCTTAGGAACATACGTTTCCCAACTGTACACTGATTCAAAATCTGCAGACCGAAACTAATGAATCCGAGTGGGGTCGGAATTCACACCCAGCATAGGATTAGAACTGTCCAGATAGTGGCTCGCTTGCAGATCTTGGTAAAAACTTCACCTATCAAAAGGTATTTCAGAATCTCAACTGCAGAAATGAGCTACCACTGGAACACTAAGAACCGACAGATCCGAATGCTATTTACAGAAGCAAAGAGGAAAAGCCAGTGCTAAAGGGATAAGAACATGCAGTGTGAACTTTACGCGCAGCTCGCGGGATAGTCGGACTACGTTACGCCCAGATGATAAAAAACAGATATAATTACGCAAATGCTGTTAGTACAACACTCAAGAGCAGGGAAAAAACACAATAGCATCAGACGCCTTGCAAAATCGTCAGCTCCCTGCAATTGATGAAGTAGCTGATATCCAGAAATGAAAGGACACAAATTAAACGAGAGAACAATAGAAAAGTACACGTACTCGGCGAAGTAGCCGGCTGTCGATATCCTTCACAATTTCCTTGTTGGAAATCTCCAGATCAACCGACATATCGACATCGATCACCGTCCCGGTCTGCCCTAAAGGATCGGACGCCATAGCCACGATATCGCCATGCAGAAATGCCCTGTCCACGACCTGCAAGTCCGACACGTTTTCCACCGACTCCTGAGGCGAATCAATCCATACAATGCGAACGCAGCCTTCCGCCAGAGTGCGATCATGCTCTCCGTCCTCGTCGTCCTCGCTATCCGACGACTCGGAATCCGAGGAGTCTCCTCCAACTCTGGTCACCATGCCAATCCGCCCCGGATTCGACAAGTTCTGCACAACATCCTCCTGAAACAGCTGCACATCCGCCACTCGGTGTCCTTCGGGATCCGCCTCCGGGATCCTACTATCCATCTCGCCACCTCCACCGCCAACTCCAACCCTGGCTACTTCCGTCTCCACCAAAACCTAAATAGTAAAACAAAAAGGCGCTACGCAATTTCTGCCACCAAGAAGCGCATCACTTCCAATTGCGCTCTCCACACTTCCTGGCAATCACGTAGATCAAAGCATCATAATCGATACTGAAGGCAGAGACGACAGCGGGGAGCGTTGGATACTCTCCATCGCTTGTGTATACCGATGTCAAGATTAAGCGAGAAAACTTCTCATTCCCTCGTTTGTACTACATACGGACACATCCTGCTCCACACTTATAGAACAAAAAGTAACACCCAATCCACCTACAACTGCAACCGCACCGGTCGAGCAATCTATCTAAGATAGACAGAGAATCCAGACCTGAAGTGAAAGCTGAACATGGTTTAGGGTTTAGGGTTGGCAGGTTAATGAACCCTCTATAATGACACTCTGCAATGGGAAATTCCTAGCAAATTTCATGTTGTTCACTCATCTGATTGGACAAATTCCACATCTCAAGTTGTGAACACGAGCGCCAGGAGCCTAATTGTCCACGGATAGTGTCATTACAGAAGGTTGAGTGTAAGAATTCAAATTGCATGTAAGAAGTGCTGTGACTTGGAATGGAGCAGACGGAAACCTAAATTTGCGAGGCCACGAGAGAATCTTAATCCCTGACGAAAATAATGTACGCCTTCTCGGGCCCATGCCATACACTATCCTTAATCTCACTCCCAACCAGACTCCGGAAAAACGAAATGAATTGTAAACTACAAAAGAGACGCAAGAGAGAAGGAAGATTGAAACGCACCTCAGTAAATCAAACTCAGCAAGGGCTCACACGTGATCGATCATACACACGTGCCCACTCGGGAGCTCCACCCGACCAAGCATAGCTCGACGACGGTCAGGAGTTAGGGTTTGTCCAAAATGCAAAGCGCCAACTCAAAGCTCTAGATTCTCACCTCGTCGCTATTCATCACAACGAACGCGACTGTCATCGCAAGTTCGCACCAGAGGAAAGGAACGCCGCGGTTACACCCGGCCACTTCTTCCAGCACTGCCAGTTACTAAGAGCGTTAAAACCTCCCGCACTCTGTGAAAATGTGTGTGGTCTTAGCGACACCGAAATCTGTCTGCAACGAAATCTAGATGTCTGTACTCAGAAATTTGACTTCGGCAATCACCTCACTCCAAGGAATTTTCAATTGCGCTCGCGTGAACCTAGCGAAGCTCGCTGGCAGAGGGGACAATCGGTGGAGGTTTCGTGATGACGGACTAACCTAAGAATACCGATGTGAAACAAACGTAAGGAGAGCAGGAAGCAGAGATAGGAGAGGAGGACAAGCTGCTATGCTTGCTGTTGAGGTTGCTCCAGGAAATTCAATAAGCTTGAAGTAACTTGGAGAGGATCCGGCTATGGCGTCGGGGCCATGCGTCTTGCTGCAGAGAGGCTTGTCCCTTGGAAGGCAAAGGGTTTCTGCTTGGGACCACGTTGTCTCTTGCTTCGTGTGGGAAGTGGGAACGCCACCTCACTTTGGGTGGGGATTTTGAATAGGGTAAGGAATGCCTTCTCGGGAATTTTCGATCCCCCACTGCCCGGAGGGTTTTGGGCTCTCCCCTTTGGGCAGTGGGGCAGTGGGGGCTTACATCAAAAATTCCTGAACAGGGGTTTGTTAACCCCTGATCACCTAAGGAGAGTGTATTTTCAAAATGGCCTAAACTATCATGAGGTTGAGCATTTGAATGCTCAATTTTCTTGAGATTGGATAGAATGTAATTGTAGGATCTTGAAGTTCACATTGAAAGTGAGCACTATAAAAAGATTCATAATATTTGACTGCATAGTTTAGTAGATATTGAAGTTTGAAGTTTTTATTTGGGCTGTTGGAAAACCAAGACAATGCACTTTAAAGAAGCATATCTTAGTAAAAATATTTCAAAATGATGACCTTTTGTACTCACTAAAAGACAAGAGAGTTCAAAATGCTAATTTAAAATTTCACAACATTTTGATCATTTTGCAATTTTGGATGGAGCTTGCAATGCACAGTGGTCACTAAAATGAGAGTAGTGTTTGTAAAAAAAACAAGAATGGCCACACTTGTCTTCTCCTTTAGCTCTTTGGATTTGTCCTTTTTGAGGTGGGTAACAATTGCATTGGTTAGCTAACTTTTCAATCCATGCCCAAACTACCCCTCCCAAATGGACCATGAACTAAACTACACAGTTGAACTTTAAAAAAAAAATTCCTATATGCTATACAATTCCAAATGATTTGAAAATTTTCAAGCATGTAGCCAACTTGCCTTGAAGAATTAATCTAAAGGCTTACAACCATTTTGAATATATTTTTATACAAATGTGACCTTGTAAAGTATAGCTGTCTAATTTTTTCTAGGACTAAAAAGGATCTCTGTCAATTCAAACATTGATATCATACAATCTATATGGTAGAAATTTCTCAAATTTTTTTCACATCTTTTCAAACCAATTTATGACAAAATCCTACAATTATATGTTTACAAAAAAAAACTCTCTAAAATTTGATACTTCTACTAGAAGTAACAATTTTGGAGCGTTTTTGATGAAAACATAGTCAAAAACCTTTAGGGGTTAGGAAGAATTTAAAAAAATATAATTCATTAATCAATTTAAAATTCTTTGAATAATTACATGAATCTTTAATATGATTTAGATATAATAAAATTCAAAATTCAAAACAGTGTTCAATACAATATATATATTTCAATTTAATTAAATAAATGTTCTTAATTTTATTGTTGTTATTATTATTTTATTAGGATATTTGAAAATTAATTTTTTTTAAATCATTTAGAATTATTGAAGGGAAAAAATTCAGTAACATTAAATAGATTGTAAAGTAAAAATACAATATACTTAATATACACTATCCAAGCATGCCTAGGACGAAGTTCACCATGCTCAACTGAATTTTCCGCATGCTCATTCAAATGTAATACAGGCAAGCACTCCGTCAGTCTAGTTGATATCCAATAACTTCATTTTTAAAAAGTTATTATCCTAGTTTAGCCTATCTAAGAGTGAGATCTTGGGGGCATCTTTTCACTAGGTAGTCACTCATGCACATATGAAATCATGTGTCCCCTTTAATTCTTACCACTTCTGCTACGTTCACGTAAGAAAACCAAAAAAATATGTTTTTTCAAAATCCAATTGTAGGATCTTGTACTTAACTTCTTTGAAAACATGTGGTAAAAATTTCATAAAATTTGACCGCTTATATTGCAAGATATTTGCATCCAAAGTGAAGAAAACAAATTTTTTTGTAACTTGCTTGACTAGATTTTTTGGCTTTGAATTATTTTAACTAAAATTTTTTGCACTGTGAATTTTGATTTTCTAAGTTTTTATGTTGACTAGTTGAGTTGAAAATCTAAGAAAAAAAATTCAACAAAAAACACTTATTTTTCACTCATTAAAAAATTGTTAAGTAGAAGTAAGTTACAAATTGAAGGAAAAACTAAATCATTAATAGCTTTAAGATGGAATTGATATATGATAATTCCAACGGTGAGATTGTTCTAGAAAGCAAACCTAACCTTGTCTAAATTTTTTTTTTAATTGCAAAAATTACATTTACAAATGAATCCTATAAGTTATTTTTTCAAGAAGATGCTTTGATTGCCTAAAAATCTAAGATTGTCCATAACTTTCTCATAACTAGTCCAAATGGAATGAATCAAAGCTTCAAATTTAGACAAAAATATAAAATTTTAGGAAGAATTTTTTTTTTTAATTTTTATTTTTAATTTTTATTTTTTTTGACTTATTCAGATTTTTTGTGTTGCCCGTTGACTTTTATTTTTGGCTTATTATGCCATAACTTTTTCTCCTAGGCACCAATTGAAACAAAAATTATATATTCACAAAGCTCTTGGCAAATCCCACAACCTCAAAAAATCTAAAAAACATTCACTACAAATTGAGACAATAGGAACCTACCTAGACCCAAATTGTCCCCTAAGAGAACAAATGGTCTTTTAGGGGGTAAAAAACCACATGAATGAATTTATAAAATCCATCGGATATAGGAATATGCCCCTTGTAGTTTTTATGTAAAAATATGATCAATTTAAATGCAATAACTAAGGTAAATAGTCCTACATCAAATACCCTCTTAATTCAAGAGTATACCTTAAACTACAAAGAGTGAGCTCCCCGAGGACAGAAAATCATATGGAAAAGAGTGCATGGCCACCACCTTGTGAAAACAATGTTACCAAAATCATATTTTACCTTGGATTGTTTAGCAATCTGTTTGTAAAGCTCTTGTGTCTCAAGCATGAATAAGTGTCTAAGTATGTGCTTTGCTTAGTGGTAGGGTTAATTAATCCTAGAAGGGCCCGAAAGCCCTTTGTGGTTGTATAATATATTATGAATATGGTGGTATTTAACTAGAAAAATATTGACCAAATATTGTTTAATACAAAGTAAATTAATGGGCATGGGTGTATGTAAATAACAATGTATCACAATTCATATAGTAAACCACAATTGAAGAGTTATAAGGCTAAATACGAGTTGTACAAAGGGACCCTAAGGGCCTTTCAAGGGTTAATATTCCCAGAAACCCGCTAGCCCATGAAAATAGATACTATACTAGAAGAGCATCATGAACTAGCTGTAGTACAGATGTGAAGTAGCATTGCATTTCAGTTTTATTTTTTCAACTTCCAATTGAACTTTATTTCAATAATATTTCAAGACTTTGATTTTGATTTTTAAAATTTTTATGTTGAACAATTGAGTTGAAAATCTAGGGAAAAAAATTCACAAAAAATATTTAATTTTTAGTCATTAAAACATTGTTAGTAGAAAGTATGTTCAAGATTGAAGTAAAACTAAACCATCAATAGCTCTAAGAAGGAATTGAAATACAATAATTCTAGCAATGAGATTGGTTTAGCAAGCAAACCTAAACTTGTTTTTTGTTTTGTTTTGGAAAATTATAAAAAATTATGTTCAAAAAAGAATTCTATAGGTTATTTTTTCAAGACGATGCTTAGATTGCCCAAGAAATTAAGATCGTCCATAATTTTTCTTCACTAGTCTAAATAGAATGAAACAAAGTTCAAATGTAGACAAAAACATAATATTGTAGGAAAAAAGAACTTAAAAAATATTTTGACTTTTCATGATTTTTTTGTGTTGCCCGTTGACTTCCATTTTTGGCTTATTGTGCCATAGCATTTTCTCCCAAACATCGATTGAAATAATTTTATATCTTCAGAGCTCTTGCAAAACCACACATCCTCAAAAAGTTTCAAAAACATTCACTACAAATTGAGACAATAAAAACCTACTAAGCCCAAATTATTTCCTAAGGGGATAAACGATACTCTAGGGGTTAAGCAATCAAAGTGTGTTTCCCAATTCTAAATGTGCCCCGTCATTGAAGAGGGTCATAAAGAGGTAACTCCTCATGGATTTTGACCTATTTATGGTAAGAAACCACAGCGTGTGATATTAGAGAATGTGATATTAAAGAGGTCATCGTATCTATAACCGCGGGACCTATTACCGGGAGGTCACTGTACAACAGAATTGGATTGCACGAAGACGACGGAGCCCAGAACTCCGTCGGTTGCAGCTGCTGCTTGAGAATTTCGAAGCTTTGGAAGCTTTTCGGCAGCTATGGCCTCCCTTGCTCTGCACCCCTGCTGGTTGTGCAAAGTCCAGAGACGGGGCACCGATGGTGCTGCTGCCAAGTCTGTGAATTCATGGAATAAGAGCATGTGTCAATTTGCAGAAACAAGAGTTTACAACAACAACACCGGAGGAGCTCCATTAGCCGTGCGCTCCAGTCGTCATTGTGTTGTGGTCCCTCGTGCTGCTTCTGGTTTGAATCTGCACTCAAAGCTCTTCATTATGACCTTCTCTGAAATGGCATTCTGGAATATCCTACCCTTGCCACATTATCACATTCGAATTCTGTTAGAGTGAAAATGTTGGGAACCCAAGTGGTAAGATTCAAGAGATTTGAGTGTGTTTCTAGTGATTGTTATTTCTTTCTCTGTGCTCTCGTTCGTTATGGAAATTTGAGAGTTGGGTTTGAAACGAGGGAGTCCGTTTGAGGTCTCGATTTTATACGATTTTAGGCCTCGTCTTTTGGGTTTTAGGGTTTAAGGTATCTCATAAAATAGCATTTATAGGAAAACTAGACTTTTCTATTGTGATTTGTGAACATTAATTATGGGGAGATGTGTCATAGGGAGATGGTCAGTAAGTAGGTTGATAATGGGGAGACATCCCATTTACTTCATTGAATTTTTTTGGATGGCTAGGAACTAATTTAATTTGAACATGTCCATGCTTCTCTTGTCTTTGCAAGATCAATCTCCCTGCGATGTTGGCAAAAGTTCTTGTAACGATCTAATTTTACTGAGAACATGGTTTTTGAGCTACACCAAGATGAATTGACTGATGGCTCTGAGTAAGAGCAATCAACATGATCTCGGAAGCTGCCGTCCAGTTAGTAATTTGTTCTCAAAGCTGGGAGGGCTCACTTCCATATGCTTTGTTGATTTTTTTGGTCGATTCGGCAGTTCTGTTTTCATCAATGTCAGGCTCATTACGTGGTCGAGACCAATTTTGTTTACATGAATGTAAACTCACTACATAGAGTTGTTGCAGTCGTTACACTGCATTTTAGAACCTTATTCTGATTCTAGAACCTTTCTCACGTGGAAAACAATTTGTGGTAAGGCAGGGAGCAATGGCGAGAGTTCCGAGGCGGATACGATGCTGGCGGAGTTCATGCAGCATGTGGATACCACACAACAGCTGTGGCCGTTAGAGGGACGCAAACCCACGGCTCTCATGCCCCCAACCACTGTTGTTAGGGTTCAGGTGAGAGTTTCTGGTGCTTCATTCTTCAGGTAGTTCATTTTGATGTTTCCTTGATTGATAGAGGATGCAGCTTTGACTTTGGCCCCGCCTGCACCAACGAAGGAGCAATTTTAGCTAGCTAGAATTTGTACTTATAAATGCCCGCAGTGCCTAAGTAGCATTTGCAAATAAAACAAATGTTCACATTTCTGAGCCTACCACATCATAGTTCTGATCCAGTGTAAATCTTTCACTTTTGAAATGCTTGTTCACAGTAGACCCAGACACTTCAACAGACGTATGAGACGAACATTTCCTTGTTTTATTTGCAATGTCCCAAATAAAATCGCTGCAACTGGTAGCACTGTATTTGTGATATTTCTACCACAAGGTCACATCCGAGACAAGTGTGATGACGTTGTGGTTGTTCAGCAGAGTTTTTGTTGGGGATCCATTAGTTGCATTATTATGTTCTAAGTGACATCCTGTCTGTGTTTAGATGGATGCGTTGATGCGCAATGATTGGCCTGAGGAAGATAGTGGCATCAAAACAGCTTTTGCATTTGCAATGCCCGCTAGGGTGGAGGAGATCCTTGCGGGCAAGGTAATCTTTTGTCCCGGAGCCTATGTTTTTATCCATTTAAAATAAACTTTTGCTCACAAAGGAACTGGTATTCCTACCTTTTGATTTCCGCTTTCCCATTTGCGTTAGTAGCAGGTGAAATTACATTGTCGAATTTGAAGACGTGTTTTCTTAAACTTTATTCAAGTTCTGACGCCCTTTTTCATGATCCAGCGAATTTTATCTTTCTGTTTTATAATTCCTCGCCTTACTTTCAAGTGCCCAAATGGTTAAGAGTAGATACTTTCATATCGTTAGAGATTTGAAATAAATCATGTAGGAATCTTTAAGGAAGGTTTAAATAGCAAGAAGAAATCATACCCTAGATTTTTGAACAGTAGAAATATGTTTTGAAAGTTACTGCAACCAACATGTTAACCTCCAAAGTGGACTTCTGTTTTTTAGCTTGGACATTTTTGGGCTAATATGCTCGTAATCTGAACCTAATTGCATTGAAACCCTTTGGCTTTCAGGTGAGGGGGCCAGTGAGCGCTGCCAGAGCTTGGGACGCGGCTGAAAGATACTTGACTCTTGAGGAATTCGGGTCTACTGTCCGCGATCCAATGTATTCACCACTTCTCAACTTCTCAGAGTGGGAGGTATGATTATCTCTTCACTTCCATATGTTTTCAACAATATATTCTTGTCCGTTCATCGTCCCTTGAGTTCAGTTCGTGTTGACCTCACAGATGATCACCTGAGTGTTGTACATCTCCAGTTCTGAGGTTCCTCTCATGCTTCTGCAGATGGTATCACCGATGGTATTTCATGGACCAGGAGATAAAAGAGGTCTACAAGCAGTGAAGGTGAAGTTCAACTCAGAAGACGGGGAAGAAGTGAAGAGGGTCTTCACGTTTTGTTTAGAGAAGGTACGTTAAGTCTGCCTCTAATGCACAATGCACTCGCATATTCTGTCCACTGAGACCGCTTCAGATTGCACAGGCCGAAACAACATGAGATAACAAGTTTGAAATTTGAACCAACATCATTTGTAATTAGGGGTGAGATTACAAGCTTAAAACAATCTATTGCATATATGACTCTTCATGATGCATTTGAGATACCGAGTGTGCTCAAAGAGGTAACCTACGGGTAGTTTGACTACTGTAGTTTGACCTGTCGTTTGCCGTTAAACAACTCAAAACTTTCTAAAACAGTTTCTTTTAAAAGATTCTAAATTTTTTATAAATATTACTTAGTGGAGAGTTTGAAGAACATGTGAATATTCTACAGTTTTCCAAATAACAGCGAAATGGTTTTGTCAAAAAGATAAACAAACGTTTAATACAGAACCGAACGACTTGTCGTAACTATAGTAGTGTGTAGTTGACGTTCAACAAAATGAGGTAAGCAAAGAACATTGACGCTTTCTCCAATCAAGGTTTTAGATTTTTGCCTCTCTAGAACTTCCTGCTTCGACTTGTGCAACGTAAAGCGGCCCTGCTCAGGCTCGTGGACTGAGATTTGAAATTCTTACTTCAGTACGAAACTTCATTCCAAATGTCTTAGATAGGGATGTGACAGAAGACACCGTTGGTCTAGTGAAAGTTTTGTGATTCATGTCAAGCTTCTTGGATGCAGGTACTAAATGGCGCTTTCAAAGATTGCTGGATGGTTGTAGGTTTAAGGATAGGTGATTATGCCAATGTTTAGGTTTTTATTTTATTTTGTTTTTTAGGATGACGCATCCCTTTTAGGAACGGATATCTGAGGGTATGCATGTAACACCAATTTTGACTCAATCGTAAATCATACCAAGACTTGTACTTGTCCATGTGTTACGGTTACTTTCTTAATTTCATAAAGCAGAGCTTCAAGACTACACCAAATATAAAGTTTAGTGCAATAAATATAAACTATTTTGTAGGTTCAAATGCAAATTTGAACAGTATCTTTAGAATAGATGGACAAGATTGGAACACCATTTAGCAGAGAGGTGAATCCTAAGCTTCCAAGCCATTGGTTTATTGATTGTGTATTCACTCAAAAGTTTTTTCTATTTTGATGGTAGCTAGGTAATACAAAATGAAAAATTCATTAACTGTATTCAAATTATATAACAAATGACATTTAATAAAATGAATAGTGTAAGTTTTTAAGACTTAGGTAGAGGATGCTAAACGCTTGGGAACTTGGAAACTTGATTTGAGATTGTATTTTGATCATTTTTTCAACTATTCATGTTTTCACATACAACACTAGATAGTGGTGTAAGCAAGACTTGGCTAAATATCTATGGTCATTGATCTTTGAATAGAAATGGGATTTTCTCTATTCTGTATTATTTTTGTCATCTTCAACATTCCAACTTAAAATTGTGTAAAATATTTTATTATAGCGACAAAAATGTAATCTCAATTTGGCTCTTATGTCCCAAGATCTCTCCCCAACTCTAGTCATCAACCCAAAAATCACACCAAAAGTGAAGCAAATAGTTCCTACTATCTACTTGAACTTTGAAAGGATGAGACCTATGACAAAGGTTCCTTGTCAAAAATTATATGATTTATGGACTAGTAGGTGCATTCTTCATTTCTATAATAATTTCAAAAGTCATTCATTCTTACAAGGTTACTATTTGTGACATCATTAATATGGGTGTTGTTTGTGTTTTTTACAAAATTTCATTGTAAATGTTGGGTGCTTTAATGGAACATTCTCATCTATTGCCAAAAATAAATTGGTACATAAGTTTAAATGTGGATTCAAGCCAATTCAATATTTCATTTACCCATATTGAGGGTTGCTATTATGTGGGCCTAGGGACATGAGCACATGAGCTTGGAAGACTATACAATTATGTTGTAAGTGTCTATTAATATAGAAACCTTCCATGGTTATAGTGTAATTGTGATATAGTTACCTATATTATAAGTGTTTATATTATAAACACCTTCAATGGTTGTAGTATATCTAATATATATGCTCAAAGCTCACATGTTTGCATTTTCATGCTCACATACTAACATTGTTGATCCATATTTAATGATCCTAAATGACTACATATAAGGTGAGGTGGTAGCATTGGATTTAAGAAGAGTCTATTTCCAAAAGACATTGAAAACCCAACTACCTAACAAATTCCTTTCATATATACTTACAAAGAGAGCTCATGCTATGAAAATATAAGCTAATGCAAATTTTTCAATTTATATCTTTTGAGTTTGTAAAATTCTACTTTGTTTCATACACAAACTTATGAGTCTTTATTAACTCAAAAGCTTCAAATATACACATATCAGTATATCTTGAAAAGATAAAATCCCAATAATAAATCTTATAACATTGGTGGCACATCTTTTGTATATTTAGTCAAATTAAAAGCAAAAAACATTTATCAATTATATTGTATTTAGGAGGTAATATTGGGAATACTAAAATTTTTGAAAAAAAATTCAAAAATTCAAAATTCAATTGGAAGAGCACTACAAATAACATATTCATAAAATTTAGTACCAATTTACAATAGTTATGCACAAAAAATTGATGATTTAGTATTATCTTTTAAATTTAAGTTTCTAAAGTATAATGAAAACATTCAAAAAAAATATAACAAAAGTAATTAACAATTTAATGGAGATATCATTTCACCAAAAATTTATAAAAGTGTACTTATAAATTTCTAAAAATGCATGCACAATAGAGCATTCTGACTTTAGATCTATAGTACATTTACTTTTTTATTGAGTACTTGTAGCAAATTTTTGAAACTTTAGAAGAGAAATACAGTATCCAAATTTTGAATTTAAAATCATCATTTCAAACTCATTATAGTACTAAAAAACTTTAAAATCTAAAGTGTGACAAAGAAGAAAAATCGAATAATTATATTTTTATTTATTTAAAAATCACATAAAAATATGGATTAACCTAGGTAATGCAAAAGCTTAGACAATTGTATGATAGGAATCGCACTCAAATGCTTATTTAAACAATTTTGGAGGTCATTTAATTTGTTAAAATTTCAACAATAAAACAATGACAAAATATTTCACATTTGGATTCATTTAGATTGTAGAAGACTCCAAATATTGTTGAATAATGTTTTGTAGATTCTTAAAATCTCCATCTCTGAAAATTCAAAATTGGTTTATTGTACCTAAAAAATATTTGCAATGCCTAACTCTCTACTTAGGGCCCATTTAACAAAGTGTATAATGCTCCATCCTTTTCTCTTGCATCTTGATGGTGCCATAGAGATTGATGAAACAATTTTAATTGTATTCAGATTAATTTAACTAATGCAAGACTTTGAAAATTGTGTGTGATTCCCTTATAATAATTTTGATGAATTTTGAATGAATGTTGTAAAATGGTGAGAACATTTTGATAGACTTTAGATGTAAATTGGATGAATGTATATGAAAGTTAGACATCAATCACATTATTTGAGAAAATTTGAAAATGGTATAGAATACAATACATTCATTCAAACAAAAATTTTGCAAAATTCCATATTAGTATCCCCTCAAAATTTGCATATTTTTCAAATAGTGCAAATTGGTGTCATTACATAATAACTTCAAGATACACTAATTGGATTAACTTGAATAATTTTCCAAAGGCTACCTTATATATTAAAATCCAATTGGTGGCTTTGTTTCAAGAACTTCAAATCAAATGAGAAGATCACTTCAAGTTTTGAATTGATCCATCAATTATGTGCATAGGCTTCTATTGTGAGTTGATTCAAATGTTAGAAATAAACTTAGAGGGCTAATATAGTAGTTGGATTGAGGATGCTCTCATTGCCCAAACTCTTTTTTGATTTTTTTCATATTTTTTTTCTCTCTCTATATGAATATGAAGGAGACATTAGATAAGATTTCCGGGTTCTAAAGGGTTGTGAGTTCTTAGATTGTTGGAAATGTGGGAACTATGCCAAATCAATAATCTAATGTGGCCAAACTTTGGCCACATTAAATAATAATATTTGATTATTTTTATTTTTTATAATATTTTTTATTCTGACCATTAGTGACTAGTTCACAACATCAAGAACAAGCCTTAAACAACCCTCCAATGCCCCCCCAAAATATCTTATTAGTTTTGTGGTCAAGAAAGACCAGGGAACCTTTTTATTAATTGTCCAAAATTCAGACATTGGAGCACTAATAAGTGATTAATCTTTGTCTCAATTCTTAAACTTAGCACCAAATTTGAGATAAAGTAAAAGCACCGAAAAGCATCCATGTTCCCATTCTTGTACCCAAGATTGCCACTAAATGTGTCCCTAGGTTATATCTTCCAAATGCTTAACTCTAATTTGTTGACGCATTTGAAGGATACATACTTAATTTTGAATTGTTGACTATTGATTTTTGCAAATTTTGATTTAGAGTCTACCTATGTGACAATTTCAGTCGTATAGGGAGTTGGCACTTTGAAAAATCATAAAAATTACATACCACATCTGAAAAACCTATTTTTTTTTTAATATGTATGATTTTCACTTGCTATTATTAAAAAATATCATTTTTACAAAAAGTTGCCTTCAACTATGGTGAATTTCTTATATTGACGGTTATGGGTGTTCCCCCACCGTAGGCGCCGCCCTTGAGCCTTGCCCACAATTGTCAAAAATCTCTTGGAGTGGCCACCTCACCCCGGCTACTTGTGTCGACCTGGCAGGGCGGCATCTCGCCCGGCTGCAGGCTGCATCTGTGCAGCGCCGGCGAAGCGTCCCGGGTGGAGATGCTCGAAGCCAAGGTCGGCGCCTTCTCCATCGCCCGCTATATGCTGGACACGGGGCAGAGGGGAACCGGGGGTTGCGTAGGCGCGAAGCACCATGTCGGTACTTCCCCCCCGTCGTAACCGTCGCCAGCACCTGCGTCCTGTCCGCGACTAGTGTCGGTCGCGTTTCCTCATAAAGCCTCAAACTGCTACTTTGATCGAATCCAAAGAACACAAATCCGAAACTTGGACAAGTCCCAGTTCCCAATTTCGTTTCTCAATTCCCAATTCCGTCACATTGAAATCGCCGTGTGCGTGCACACAGTCAGTCTCTTCTTCGATTGCCAACTCCTCAATTTCGGGAAGAGGAAGAGTGTGAAATTGTACTCATTTTTCTCCAATTCTTGGATCGCAATTGCTGTGAGGAGAGTGTGAGCTATGGGTGGCCAGCAAGAGACCCCTTCGTCCGTGACTTACCCAAACGTCGACACCCCGCGACAGAGCCGCTTCAAAACGACCGCGAGCTCCTCTCTGTACCCGCAGATCCACTCCGACTCGCAGGGTGGTACAGCTATGGCGGATAGGGCGTTCGAGGAGCGTCTGGTGAGCATCCCGGGGGCCATGGTGCACTTGGTGGACAGGCAGGAGAGCGTCCTCCTGGGCAGTGGGGAGCTGGTGGTGATACGCATTAACCAGAGCGAGGAGCAGAGCGTGGTGGCGCTGGTGCGCGTCGGGGAAGCCTTGCAGTGGCCGCTCATGCGGGACGAGCAGGTGGTCAAGTTGGATCCCATTCATTACGTCTTCTCGCTCCCTGTGGTGGACGCCGCCACGTCGGAGGTAAGGGATTCATTCACGAATCAAGTTTGTAGATGCTCTTTAGTCTTGCTTGGGATTTGAAACGCTTGAAACGTTATTCAGCAACATTTGGAATGCCCCGTTCCCAGTATTTTAAACCCTGTTTTGACATACAAGCATGGATACTTATTGCAATAAATATTAGTGTAGCAGGGTTTGAAACAGCTTGAAATAGTACGAGCTTGAAATAGTACGAGCTCGGTCACCAAAAATTGCTAGCTTTAGACGACTGTATCAATACCACCTCTTGACAAATTAGGAATTCATATATTGTTTGAAACTGGGCACTAATTTATGGGTTTGGATGCAGGCAGTGGTGCGGGCGCAAAGTGGGGAGAACATGCATTACGGAGTGACATTCTCTGCCCCAGGGCACGAGGAGGAGTTGAAGGTTCTGGACGACCTGCTGGAGTTTTACAGCTTTTTCTCTCTCCCCACGCTCGTGCATGGAGACAAGCAAAAAGAGGCTGCCGAGAAGCGGATGGATGCTTCCAAGGAGGTGGACACAACTGGTGCCGCGGTTGTTCCAGCGTCCGTGGTTGCTGGCGATGGCAAGAAGGTGATAACTTTGATCTCTTTCTCTGTCTCCAGCAATTAATTTTAGTACATAAATTTTGTTTTTATCAACAGGTTGCTTTAGTTTCTTGTAAAGTATTATGATCAAACAAGATAATCAGCCTAAGTTACTTGCGTGCGCATATCACGATGGCTTACTTGTATGAAAACTTGAGTTCGCTGTTGGTAACAGTGTTTAGAATATGAGATAGAATGAGTTCCCTAACGATTCTAACTTTTTATTATCCCTGTACAGATCACTGAGGAGAACCAGCGCATGTTCTGGACCGAGATGGCACCCAACGTCGATGACTACGGCAACCGCGTGGCCAAGGCGATTGTCTCTGGCACCGGCCAGCTCATCCGCGGCATCTTTTGGATTCGGGATTCCACTGTCCAAAGACTGGAGAGTGGCTCCATCAGCATGACTCGGAATTCCAATCCCACAGACAGTCCTAGCGATGTCAGCCTCACCACGTTGCGCAATCTGCACAGGTAACATTTGAATGCAGTTCTTCACAATAGCGTACGTTGTGTATGCCCAGTTTTGCATTCAATGGACTGCGCTGATTCATCTTAGTGGTACGAAGATCACGAATTACTGCTTGTGAAAGTAGTTTTGAGTTGTCCTTGGAATGCTGATTTCAGTTCGCTTTTGACGTTTTGAAGTTTTTTCTTGCAGAGTGAATGACCTTTCAAAGGCAACAGACAATTTTGCCAGGAGTGTGTTGTCAGGTGTGGTGTCGACTGTGGGATTCATCCCGAACGCCATCGCCAGGTCCAGTGTCGGACGAGCGTTTTTCAAGTCAGGTCCTGGAGAGGTGGCCTTGGCTTCTATGATCTCATTTTGTGAGTGCCCACTTCTTCCTTTGAAATACAGAATCGGTTCAGTTTGATTCTTTTCGTTTTGTGATTTATCATTTTTGAGTCACCATCCTCCATGTTGTCCCTCTTTTGATTCTTATTCTAGATTGCATTTGAAATCTTGTTCAATCTTGTGATCACTATGGAGTGGTGAGAGTTCTCACAGTTTACTGCTAATGGTTGGTGTGTATTTCAGAATAATCAATAATAACTAGTGATTGAGCTGTGCAGGGAAATTGTTCGATGCAGTAGAGCAAGCCTCAAGAGACGTATTGAATACGGGAACAACAGCTGCAGCCACAGTGGTGACACACAAGTATGGAGAGCCTGCAGGGAAGGCAACGGGAGAAACGCTGGGCACCGCAGGCCATCTGGTGGGAACCGCATGGACTGTCGCCAAGATTCCCAAAGCACTCAACCCAACAGCCGCTTTGAGGCCTACCAGAGTTACGATGATGGAACTGAATGCTCCCAAGTAACTGTGAATTAGATAGATTCGTGTTTGGGATAGATTTTGAGAATTTGGGTAATAGGGTTTTAGGGTTTTTCTATTGGATTGCTGCGTTTTTGCTTTGCAGGATTGTAAATTTTGGGTGAAGTTTTGGACATTCGGAAAGAACAGTGAAACAGATGCTTTCAGCTGGTGGGGCTGGCTATGGGTGTATATTTTTGTGTAATGATCTTTCAGGTAGTGAGGTACAAGGCTCTTGTGTGTGACCTCGGTTTGTGGTTTCTACCTCATGTAGAAAATGAGTGAAAAGTTGATAGCAATTGAGATTTATGTTTTGCCAGCAGTGAGAATATGAATTTGTTATGAATTTTGAAAGTGTATATTGCCCATTTGAAATTTTGACCTGGCAAAACTGGGGTTTCCAATTTGCAACCCAAACTTGTGTTTCCAATTTTGTGGAATTTCAATTTGTGTAGAATACTGTAGAACTTTATTTTCAACTTCGTTGTAAATAAATAGAGAAGTAGGTCATCGATTCCTGATCAGAGCCCGGTGTAGTTATTTCCAACCAAGGTTGGTACAGATTTTCAATCAAAGTTTGGGATGTTTTTTATTTTTCCTTTTCAAGGTTGGGATTAGTAAGGTCATGACACATGTCTTGAAGTAGTGAGCAAGAAAGTAGGAAGTAGTTCTTTAATGATTCAAATTGGAAGACTTTATATGTTGAGCACAGGTTGAGACTTGAGACTAACTTTTGGTTTCCAAAATTTATAGTAATTTTTGTTCAAGTAATAAAATTATCAAATTCAATTTTTGGCCATCCTCATCATTTATCTCTAGAAATATTTTCTTCAACTTGCACTAAGGGAGCCGACCCATTTCCGACCAATTAAGCAATTTTGCATATTTGGAGTGTTGTTTTCTTGAGTGGAGAAATTTTTCCATGTACAAAAATAGAGTTTAGAAGGATTCCATATTTTTTCAAAATTTTATTTCTCAAAACATAATTACTACAAATTTTTTAGTTGAAGATTTTGTCCAACACATTCTTGTCATATAGGTCCTCCTATTTCCAACCATAGGTTGGTTGTAAAATCAACTAAGACTACAGCCAATCATAATGTGCTACGACTGCATTAGAGATTGTGCCACAATTAATGTCCTGCTTTCTCTTGCTGATTGGAAAGAGTGTAGTCTATATGACGGGAATGAGTCCCTAGTTGAGAATGGGTCACCTCCCTTACTCCAAATCATGTTTACAATGTATAGTGGAGCCACCCATAATTGACCAAATAAACAATTGGATGGCTCCACAATACAATTTGGTCAATTATGGGTGGCTCTGCTATACACTAGAAGTTTAAGAAATTTAACCCTTCAATTTTCATTCATTAAAGTGGAAGGTATTATTCAAACTTCTTCACAATACCTCTAATTGATGCAAAGCCTCATGCCCTTCAATATTAGGGTATCTTTTCAAATTATAATTTATATCACATTCACATATTGTGATGTTTTTATTTGCAATTTGGTCATGTGTATTAACATTTTAACACATGGAAGTTTCCAATTGAATATGTACACAATATTAAGGGTACACATAGTAGGACTACCCATAATTGACCACTTAACCCCTAAAAGACCATTTGTCCCCTGAGGGGACAATTTGGGTCCAGGTAAGTTTCTATTGTCTCAATTTGTGGTGAATGTTTTTTAAATTTTTTGAGGTTGTGGAGTTTGCTGAGAGCTTTGTGAATATATAATTTTTTGTTTCAATTGGTGCCCGGGAGAAAAATTGGTTCTTAAAAGATAATACTCTGCACAAAGACCAGCATGCCTGCATTTTATGGAGACGCATTTATTGCATTGGTTCGGTGAAAATTGATTCTAAAGAATTTATCTAGCATTCAGAGATGAAACAATAACATTCAACAACCTTCACAGAAGTTACCTTCTCCTCTCCAGAGTCCTCATCCATCCATCTTTGCATCCATCAATGTCCTTTGACCATTTTCCCGAAAAAATATTGATAGCAAAGTGAAAGGATTGCTTCTCGGACATTTGTGGGTTGCAGGAAGGGAATGTCATTTTTATATTGAAATCAATTGACCATCATAAAACTTCAAAGGTTATGGGATAATTTGAAATTGAGAGCTTCACCACTCATTGTAAAAAAAACGTAGGAATTATGTTTGAAGTAGAATTTCAGACCTCATTTAGGCATAGTATTATTAATTTTTTCAGAAAACTTTGAATTAATAGAAGTTATTATATCAAGTTAACTTCCATCTCCAAAAATTTGTTTGTAATTTTGAGTCTTCAATCAAAAGTTATGATCAAATTTCTAAGCAAGGTTGAAAGGGTTGAAAGGGACATTTTCTTGGACATTTTCAAATATCCTCTCTGATTTTTGTGCCTAACTTTTGATTAGAGGATCAAAATTACAAAATAATTTTTGGAGATGGAATTTAACTTGATTTATCAACTTCTAGAAGTTCAAGGTTTTTTGAAAAAAATTTATCTACTATGCTTAAATGAGGTTTGAAATTTTACTTCAAACATAATTCTTGCTTTTGCTTTTGACTTAACTATGAGGTTGAGGTCCTCCTAATTCTCATTCACATATCCCACATGGTTTGTTTTACTTACTACCACACCATATGTACATAAAAAGATTGTATTCATCTCAGGAATCAATATTTGAGTGTGTCTCTTCAATTAAAGTCGCAGTGCTCTTCGGATGAAAGCCACCACTCTTTCCTAATCGCCCATCTGAGGTCCCTTTAACTAAGACTAGTATGCACTTCCTGAAATCCACATTTTCAGGAGATTCGAAAGCTTAAATTACAGGTGATTTCAGTAGTGGTGGACCAGAGTTCGCTGATGATTTAATAGTCTTCATACTGCTCTTACCTCGATGCCACATCATGCGCCGCGTTGGTTCGGTGAATACCAAGTAACGTAGGTGCAAATGCACTGTAAATTCTTCACGTAATACTGCTGCCTAAGAACCCTCCTAAGACCAAGTGTGGACCAGCCTGAAAGCAATGTAAATTTTCTCTCATGTAGGAAGCTAGAAATCACAAGGATTGCAATTTTTTTGGGTAATTTTCTGACTTGAATTGAAATTACTATGAAGCCAAAAGTTGATTTCAATCCAAACCCAATGTAAAGAATCTTTCCAATTTCAATTATTCCCATTCACTACATCCTACTTTCTTGCTCACTACTTCAGGACATGTGTGATAACCTTTTTAGTCCCAACCTTGGAAAGGGGAAAAAAACATTCTATACTTTGGTTGGAAATCGTGTGATAACCTTTTTAGTCCCAACCTTGAAAAGGGGAAGAAAACATTCTATACTTTGGTTGGAAATCTGTTCTACCCCTGGTTGGAAATAGCTGCACCCCCACAAGTTGGGTATGGATCCCTGAATGGGAATGAATGAGAATGGGTGGGAATGGGTGGTTCTACCACAGTGCAACATTGAATTAATAATTCTTGATTTCAAATGCCACTCAAAAGTCCATATCCTAGACCTTCATCATCTAGAATAAGGACTTCATGAAAATAAGGTGCTCCAAGCTCGAGGGCAGAGCCTGATGGCCGAGGGCACCTTACATGGCATGAGGCCCACGCCCACACCCATTGAGGGCAAACTTTGGAAGGAATAATTATGGATACAGGAACAGAGAAAAGGCTACCTTGCTTTACTACCAAATTGTTGAAATTAAGAGGAAGAGAAAGGCGAAACTCAAGAATTCCAAGGACACTGCCTTGCTGTTAAGTACTCACCCAAAAATGATTCAAGATTTGCAACAATAGATCCACTCTTTGTTCCTACATTAACAGAGAGTCATTGGACACTTTTGTGTCCTCAGAGTCGTTTCAGGGTTACAGGGCTAAAGATAGATCTACTTAGCTTCGCGACTTCTGATTTTAAGACTTCGATTACGAGTTTTACAATCATTTGGAACCGCACGCTTATGGAAAAAGTCAAGTTCATTCATGTACTCATTTATTCTAACCGGATGGCAAATCTGTACTGAAAATGATGCATGAAACAAACATAAAAAAACACAATATAAACTCAGTCAGTCAACCAAATAAAAAAGTGGCACTCCTTCCACCTTTGCTTAACCAGAACGCGGTTGGACAATCCATACACAGAAAATGAGGTCACGAAAAAACATCAAATACGTCTTCTGTTACCAAGGATTTACTTCTTCTCATCCTTCTCGGCAGCCTCAGCCTTTTTCTTCCGGACACCAACCAACCTCTCGTTCATCCTCTCTTGACGCAGTTTGTAGTATCCCTTCTGAGCCTTCATCTCGTCAGTGATTGAGACGATCTCAGCAGTGGGTCGGGGCTTCACGATTGGCAAGACTGATCCAGCCAACTGGGTGACGCTCGACAATTCCTCAGCGCTCGAATCTCCAGCCTACAGAACAGACATATAAAAGTTAATTTCAGGGATAAGCGTAAGAACAATCAATAACGATTACAACTAAAAACGATTACAAATCGTAGGGAAGTAACTGATAAAATCCTAAACTTCCTGGAAGAGACCCTAGAAAACACTGAAAGTTACACACAGAATCGTTACAAAGAACTGGACTAGAATATGTTGCCATCTAAACACTCGGTATGCAGCACGGAAACCCAGTAGTTGAAAGTTTAGTAGGACACTACGGCCTAGACTGCAGAAAAATATAATGAAAAGAGTCCCTGAGAATTAGTTCCTCAAAAGACTTAGTTCCTCTAAAAGGTCACAGTCTAAGCAACGCAACTGTGTGCTCATATGATATGTACTTGGATCAAGGAAAAGTTGAAATTCATTGATGTTCAATTCTCCCTGGGAATACTAAAGATTGACTGCACACGATAAATGTCTAAGTCAACAAATTTTAATTACCTTCGTCTTTCGTGAGCGCCTGGGGAACACAACCAACTTGGCCCTGTACGTGTTGAGCCGGTTGACATTCTCCTGAAGACTCTCCAAGCACCGGTTCTTCCGGCGGTGGTCCACAGCTATACCAATGGTGGGTGCCAGCTTCTTTGGGATGCCAGCAGTCTGGAAACATAGAAACATGATGAATGTGAAATTAAGTACAATTAAGGAAATACGATGTGAGGTCCATTCACTGCAATAAACAACGTAAACAACTCATCTAATGCACACGTCGAAAAACTAAACTGCTCTTCAGAAACCGCCTAATCTTTCACGAGTACGTCACATTCTGCTGTCTAAAAAGAGGAAGTCGCATGTCAACTATCATAACGGCCAGTTCAAGTTTGAGGTAAAGGTCTCTCATCGGCTGATGAGACCAAGGGTTCAGCCTAAAACCCTTTTGCTCAATGCAAGGCCCTTGATCAACCACAAAATACAGATATGAACATACGAGATTCAAAAAGATGACTAGGCAATATATCCGATACCATCCTCGATCGGATATATTGCTACCGAATCTTTTAAATATTATACAGGTACAGACCAAATGCCAATCTTCAGTCATAATGAACAGACCTAGTAGGCCATTCCAATTCTAGAATAACAAAATTGAATTACCTTCAACTCCTCCAAGGTAAATCCACGCCCAGAACGGATCTTGGCGTTGTACTTCAAGGTCTGGGAATGCACAACGGGTCGGAGAGGACCAGCAGTGGGACGTGGAAACACAGCCACGGCCTTCTTCTGGCGCACTGCGACACAAAAAGTAAATCATGAAAAAATATGGCATCAACATTCCAACCCTAATCATTTAGAGCCGCTCTAGGGCTCTGACTCTTCCTTTAATTAGGGTTCAAATGGTATAATTGCCTTCCTACAGAATTGCACGTCACTATAGTTAAGAATCATCCAAAGCTAAGACATCAAAGGAAATTTATAAACAATTCTCGGGAAAAGTAGAACTCTGAACCCGTTTCTACAGAAGCACGCGATCAAACGGAGAACTGCTTTCCCACGAAAACTTACCCGTTCTTCTTCTTTTCTTGCGTGCGGGCTGGTTGAACCAGGTTCTCACATAGCTCTGCCAATCCTTCTTGAAGTGACCATTGGGGATGACGTTGTTGTGCTTCACCATGGTTCTCGCCCTAAAATCAAATCGTCAGCATCTAAGACGCCCCGAAACCTTAAACCCTAAATCAATGCCTCAACACAATGCATACTCCCACACCCGAACTATTAACAGACGCTGTACCAATGCGCGCTTCACGCCTGTACGTAATCTAACGTCCGGCACGAGTGCAAAAACGTCAAGACCAAATGCACCAGACAGAGTAAACCCTAAAGTGAAGTTCTTGGCTACATTAGAACGCGTGGAGTTTTCAAACCCTAACATCAATGCCACAAGTAACAGCAATTTCAAAGGGGATTGTCTAGATGGTGTACCTCCAAGACGCTTGCGACGGAGCGAGACGCTGGCGAAGGGGGCCAGGAGGAAAAGAGCTTGAGAATTGCTCAAGTTTGTGCTATAACTCACAGTCAAGCCCTAGCACCAACGGCCAGGATGGACCCGAATCTGACGGTGCAGGCTGGTCCGGTCGGCCACAGTGAATTTCGTGGTATTTGCACAAGGGCCACGTAAGAGCCATCCGTCCTACCTGGCACCAACCCTTTCTATATGTAAGGGCCGGTTTATACTGTGGGCTGGGCCGGATGGAAGGCCGGCCGGATTTGCCTTCAATCCGGCCCAAGTTTTTCCATCCGGCCCAAGTTTTTCCATCCGGCCCCAATTAATGTAAACCCCTTGGGCCGGATTCTAGGGCCGAATTTCCAATTCATGTGCTCTTGAATTTTCTCAATGCTCAATTAAAAAAATATATAAAAATATGCACGTTTATCTTTCTTTTCTTTTCTTTTTAATTAAATTTTTTTTTTTTTAAATTTCTTTTTCTTTTTCTTTTTTGTTCCTATATATTTTATTTCTAAAATAAAAAAGAAGTTTATTTATTTATTTACTTAAAAACAAAAAAATTTAATGTTTTGGTTTTCCTCTTACATAGAACATGCATTTGTAATCAACATGTTTAATGCTAAAACATAGGTACTCCATTGATGATGATTTTTCTTTAAAAGTAAAAAAATAAATACATAAGGGAGTTTGCTCTAAAAACCCCCATGCTCTAGGAGTGATTATGACGGAGAGGTACATTTTGCTTTATTGAATGTACTAGCACATTTTAGGACATGGTCACTTTTAGTGCCCGTTGCCTTTCAACTTTAAAAAATTCATAACTAATTACACAAAAATCTAAAAAATATGAAACAAATCAAGTCACCAAAAAATATGAGGATAAAGGGCCTAATATGCATAATCCCAATCAATTTATGACTTTTCAAAATCCATTCTACAATTTTTTAAATGAATCTTTAATGTGATTTTTTCTCCAAGATCTAGTGTATTTGAAGCTCATTTCCAAAAGCCCTCAGCACTATAAAAGTCAAGATTGTGATGGACACTCTTGTACAAAATCTTGAATAAATAAATCATAATCAATCATTTTGGAAATTGAATTTTTGATGCTAAAACTAGACTTAAAAAAGACTTTAAAATTTATATAAACTATTAAGAATAGCAACTTGGTTAAGTTTTATTAAACTTCAAAGTATTCTTCACACCAAAATTTGGTACCTTGGGCATTTAGAAATTAAGAACAACTCTATCAAATAAACAAGTACCAAATTCTAAATAAAAATAAACATCTTATGTTGAGTCAATTAAAAATGATTGAATCAAACATGCTTAAAAATCTCATATTCACTTAAGAATAATTTTATAAAACATCTTATCAAACAAACAAGATTGTATATATTATATTATTATGAATTTATATATTATATTACAACAAGTTTATATAATGTATTATAATGAATTTATATATTATATTATAACAAGGTTATATAATGTATTATAAACTGTGTACAGTTCCATTCCAGAGCTCCGAGCCCACTACAGTACTCCCAATGTCAAACTGAAATATAATTGGCAACAGATCAAGCTCTAAAAATTTAGCAATGCATATTAGTGGAAGCTTCTTGAACTTACAATTAAGAAGCACATACCAAAATAGAAAACAAAAGAATTCACATTCGTAGACGGTGGAGATTTGTACAATCCAATGGAGGAGCCCAATTTGGCCCCAATCCGGCCCTAGATGGGAGTTCGGGCCACCAAAAACCTCAGCCCGATTGCTTCCCTTGGGCCGGATGGTTTGGCGCCAAAACCATGCCACCTAAGGCGACACGTAGGATGAGTTGTAGTTCCATCCGGCCCCAAGTATAAACGCCCTGGGCCGGATTTGGAGAAATTGAGCACTCCTATTGGTTCAAACTTGGAGAGTTCCGGCCGGCCCTCAATCCGGCCCCAAGTATAAACCGGCCCTAAGCTTAACCTATGTACCGGCACTAGGGCAGACATTTCCAACCACTTAACCCCTAAATGACGGACCTATGACCGCTGATTTCAAGCCTCACTGTCATCACTCGGTTTGTTGCCATTTTGCAACAAGATATGTATGAAAAAATTTTAATTTATTTTTCAGAGATGAAACAAAATGTCTTCTTTGTTTCACCAAAATTTTAGATTTTTTTGTAAATTTTTGTAGATATAATGAAGAAAAATCATATCCAATAGAAAATTGTTTCAAAAAATCTGAAAATTTCACCATGTGTGCATATTATAGTGATGAACAACATGGTGTAAACTCATTTTTTGTGCCATTCTATAATTAGAACGTAGTAGACATTGAAAATACATCCAAAGTTCAAATTGCAATGAAAAATTGATTATAAGGAATTTTTTCAAAATTCAAATTGGAGTAGAAAACTAGAGTGAATGAACTTTGTTTTGTTAGTTGGGCTTAAATTAAAAAAATATCATTTTTGTAGAGAAATTTCAAATCTAAAGCAAGGAGCAACAACTTTCAAAAATACACTAAAATAGCATATTTTGTGATCCGTTTTTTTAGTAACTTCTCATATATGTGAAGACAAACAATAGCATAACTCCAAACTCAACTAGATTATCTTCATAATCCAACATGAAAGGTCAACAAGAAAGAAGTGGATGAAAAACTGCTTCCCAGCTCTCTACAATTCAAAAAACATTCATCCAAAAGTCACAAAATGGCCTCGTCGTCGTTCCTAAGTTAAGTAATCATGCATATTGGGAGCGCAGGTTTTTTGAATGCTGAATTTTTCATGTATAGATATAGAATTTGGAAGGATGACATATTTTTCACAATTTTATTATACAAAATGTAATTATTGTGAATTTTGTAATAAAAGATTCTCTTTGCCCTCATAATGGTTGTATAGACCTTTCTATTTCTAACTATAGGCTGATTGCAAAATTGACCAAGGGTTGGTTGTAATATTGAAAGCCTTGCAGTCATAATGCTCCACAACTAGTCCTTGGACTGCACCACAACTTTACAAAACAGAATAGTCTAAAGATTGGAAATGGGTTGGTTACTCTAGGTGGATTGTTATATCTTTTTTTTCCCAATCTCAATCTTCAAAGAATGAAGACATGGCACTCTCTCCTTGAATTGTAGAGGGTCCATTCTTTGAATATTGAGAAATTTCTTTCCTAGAGGTGATTCAAGGTGAAGAATGGATGTGAAGAAATTTTCGGCACTTCACTTCTCACTTTCATTGTGCCTGCCAATTTCACCCTCATTGTCGCTCCATTCTCCATTCTCTATTCTCATTCTTCACATAATACAAAAAGGATGTCACACCTTTTATATATGAATGAATATATTTTTTTAAATGGCAGAGATACCTACTACAAATCATTAAATTTTATAACTACTATGAAGAAAATAAAAGAAGAAAATGAAGAAATTTCATGTCAAATATAGAGTATATCCAAAAAAGCTTAAATTTTCACCATAGATGTATATTATAGTGTATAATATCATGGTATAAACCAAAGTTATCACGTCACTCTAAAATTAGAAAATCAATAAACTATGATTAGTTTAAAATTTATATTGTTATAAAATATTGAAATATACAAACTTTTCTAAATTTCCAATTATAATAGAAATTATACTTGTTAAACTTCATTTCATTAATTTGACTCAAATTCAAAAAGTATCATTTTTTTTTGCTAAAATTCACATCAAGAAAATATAGCAAGAAATGGCCAAAGTACACTACAATGGTGATTTGTGGATTAGGCATCTTCTTCTTTAGAAAAGCTAATAATACTACAATGAGGGAATTTGCAATGCTATTCATTGAAAATACACTCAAGCAACTTCCCAAACAAAATTGAATTGAAAAATATTTTTTTCCATCCTACAATTTTAGATGTAATTCTCTAAAAGATGTTTTGCATCCTCAACATTATTTCAAATTAATCCAAGAGTCCCTCATTGGAAATGAAACATAGATTTTGAATCTTTTAGTAAAATGAATTAGTGCCTAAGAAGAATCCAAATCTAAGATCTTCATTTAATTCAATATTTTCCCCTTCTTATCCCTATATGAACTAATTTATAATCTTGCACAAAAATCATGAAGCATTGAGTGACTACATTAGTCACATTATTGAAGAATAAATAAAACTTGTCTTTTAAACATATTTAGATGTTTATCATTTATTTCCTATGGTTCCTACAGTAAACTCTTAAAGACATTGAAAATCCCTCTAATAGACACCAATATTCTATGAGATTAATGAACATTTTAGAATGCAAATCTATAACAAAGTAGTGGATATAAACAAAATATTTTTATTTATTTTTTATTTTTTATTTTTTATTTAAAATAATTAATTTGAACTTATCCAATCAATAGTATTTACAATATAGAATAAAAACATAAAGCATGTACACTTTAATTGTCAATTATTTTCCTTTTATATCATTGTCACTAGTCTAGCAACTCATTCAATTCCTTTTGTTGTAGTTTGTAAAAATTCTCTTATTGTCCATAAACAATTTCCTTTATTTTAGCTTGTAAGAAAACCCCTATATTGTAGTTGTTTTTATATAGTCAATTTGACTTATAATGCAATGTGTCAATATCTCATTATTACTGATAAGATAAACATACCATACTTCTAAAATAAATAAAGAAAATAAGGTTGAAAGGTTTTGAAGAAATTTAATCTTGATTTTTTTTATTTCTTTGATTTTAGACCAATTTTTTCAAAATGATGCTCATGCTTGAACTACCTTATTAAGGTCACTTCACCTAAAAGCATCCAAATAAGCAAGAGAATTCCTAATATTAAATTGTCTCAGATTTGTTGCGACTTGTTAGCAACTCAAAAAAGATTTAAATTCTCTTTGCATGCATATTGTTTGGATAATAATTGAATTTTTTATGAATTATAGCTTTACCCAACATCAACCCTAGGTTCTCAAATGGTACATTTTAGGCAAGGATCTGTAAGAGTTGGTTTTGCAACGAAGCTGAAATTAAGAGCTGTTACCTAACACTGCGAAGAACATTTCTATTGCATACTGCATTGGAAGAGATTCACATTGAAAATCAGGGTCACTAAAACCACGTCAAAGCTGGACCAATCCCATGGAACAGGGTGCACCTTCTCATGGAAGATCCTCAGTGGTGCTCCATTGTTGTTCACTCCTAATCTGCCGTATATATATGGTCAACAGTTATGCGTCACAACATGTTTGAAACACTTGTGATGCCCTGGACTTGTGGGTATGGAATTGACTATACACTGAAAAGGGCAGTTCTATCACATCGTTTCTCACTCCCAGAACTAGAACATTCCCAAGAGACAGAATGTAACTTGTTTGCATGAAAGATTGTCATCTTGCAGCACTATTTTCTCACTCCTCATCCACCCTATACATTGACTACATAAAGACATAGACACTCTCTAGCGCCACAAAAACGTGTTGAGCATGGAATTGACCATTCACTGAAACAGAGCATTTCCATCACATTGTTTCCAAAGTGATGCAACAGAAGCAGGTTGTCTCAAGGCTAACGTTGACCGACGGCTGCAGCGGCGTCCAAGGTGGCCAAGGGTGTGCTTCCACCAAGAGACATGGGCACTTCTTTGAGGTCGATAGCCCAGCCATGGCCGGTGGTCACCCAGTGGTCAGCGAGTGGGCGGGAAGGCTTGGGGTCTTCGATATTCTCCCGTTTCTCAGCTCGGTGGCTAGTGGAGATGTTATATTTCGCATCCCTCTGCTTCACCTTTTCGTCAGGAATGCGCCCTGGTTCCACATTCTGGGGAGACATCATCAGAGCAGGGGGGCCAAGGGGCAGTCTATCACCTGCTCTCATTAACAAGTCGTGTTAGAAGCCAAAGCGGCAGCCATTTGAACTTCCTAAGACTCTGGAATGGGTTCTTGCGCAACGTGATACTCCAACATTGACAAGTGGAGAGAACTCAGAGAGTGGGTAGTGGGGATAGCAGATTATGGACTAGATAACGTGAAAGCAGAGCCTTGTAATGAGGAGTAACATGCTGAGCCGCGGGAATGATAAAGGGATGTTAATTCCATCAAGAGGCTCTCAACAAGAGCCAACCTCATCATGCTCAATCAAGGGTCTAATAAGGACACCAAAATGCCCCAAAGGATAAGAATTTGGATATCTCTATGCATATCCACTCACAGTGCACCACATTGGTATTGATGTCGACAGATAAAGGGCTATGAGATATAACGGTCTCCATACTCAATGCTAGGTTACCACCTCTTTAGGAAGGGGCTGCATTGTAGTTGAGCTCAAATGAAAACATACCTCTATCAAACTGCCAGGTGCACCAAAATTTCCCGTAGGTTTTGGCCAATTTCTTCAGTTCCTGTTGCTGCACGAGTTCTGGCACTCCTGGTTGCACCCACAGGCCCTCATTGATCTATAATCAACCACCACCAATCCATCCCTGTTCTTGTTCAGGGATAACCGAAATAACCACCTCATTTTAAGAAAGCCTCGGCTTATGACAACTGCGAAGGGAAATCATGTATTGACCCGTGCCAGTTTCTTTATTGTCAGCCATGCCAGATTCCATCTTCTAAGATGGAAATACCAAACTTCCGAATTGGTTCCTTTACAAAAGGGAAAACAAACCTCATAAAAATGAGTATGCCACAGCTGCTTCTCTTCATCCGGCAGTGAACCAAACAATTTCTCAGAAATGACATACTCAACTCCTGCATCCATTTTGCCAAAATCAGAACGCATGAGATCGGCAAGAACTGAAGCCGAAAACCACCCTCAACGTTGCACCCCTTTGCGTTCCGTGGTCAAGGAATTTACTGAAGGGAACATGGAGTCATTAGATGGTCACAGAACAGGAATTACAACATTTCAAAATGTGGAAGAATACCAATCAATCGAGCATTCGAGTCATCTGAATCGTAAACAGCACACTGGAGGAAGTCTTCGTTGAGCCGAGCTACGTAGTGATGTGTCTCGATTTTGCGGCTCATGTCGTGACTGAAGATTGCCCAAGTGCACACATGCTGTCCCCACCCCTCAATTTCCCACAATCAGAACAAACTGGGCCGAAAGTTTCAGACCAATGTCACATTACACTAGGTTATGCCAGCTTGTTTAGACATTATTCTACCAAACCCTGAAACATTACACATTGAGTTATGCTTGAAGTAATTAGTTAACCATTTTTAAAAACAAAATAGCGTGTAACCTTTCCAGATCTTCACGCTGTGGAATTGCTTTGCAGAATCAAGAAAAAAAACAAGATATCCTCTTTCTGAAGAAAGAAAATTACACACAAAAGAAGACTGAGAAAGACCTACCTCCTGGAACTGTTTGACGGGAGTGAGATCTTGAACCATGCCCGCAGCACACCCTATAACTTTCGATGTCAGTGTTTTAGGTCCTCCGGGTACATCTTCAGCCGTGGTCGCCATAGCTCCCGGATTGCTCTCACTGGTAGTCGTCATCCCCACTCAACACCCAAAAGACTCACTTCCAAATGGCTAAACCCTTGTCGCCCACACGAGCAAGTAGCAGTACCTCCTCACACCTTCCCCTCAATTGCCATCCACAGCTGCATGCAAAGAGGACATGGGTCGGCGAACTTGCAAGCTCTAAAACCAAAACCAAAATTATCATCAATAGAAGATCGCAAACAATAAGAAAAACGTCAAACCCTAAACCTCTTTGACATGACCGTCTCTAACAAAATCTGGAATATCCTGCAAACTTGTTACACTATCACACACACATGCAAATTACGTCATAGTCATTTTGGGGGGAGGAGGCCAGAAGAAATGCGCACACTGCCAACGATTTGTTGTGAGAAATGGCGATGGAAATGAGAGAGACGATAGTCATGGTGGGTAAGGCCGGTTGCATGACAGTGACACTTGGCCCATCTCCACGTGTTGCACTGCAGTACAATACTGGGTTTTTTTGTCAATTTTTTGAAAGCGAATGAAGAATTCCATAGCCAACACTCCAACAGTAGTGGAAATAATAGGTGGACCTAGTAGCCCTAAAAACCCTGCAGAAAAGTGACAAACCCACCCTTTTCAAGTTCTTTTCACTATGGCGGCATGGCCCACAGGCTCATGCCCGGAATGCAAATTTTGCTATAGTGGCGCCCCTAAATGCCCGAGGCACCAAACTGTGGTGTTTTAGAAACTTTGAGTGCATACTGAGGACACAAATTTCAATCTTTTCCAAATTTTTTTTTGGAGAAGCTTCGCATTGAAGTCTACTTCAATGTTGAATTCAAACTTCTTGCATATGACATTTTAATTTTTCACAATTGAGACACAATTGCAACCATGTCCGTTGCACGCTGAAAAGTGCCATTCAATAGCCTGTGCTGTGTTGCCACGTCTGATAAGTGGGCAGCGGGTTCAAAAACTGTGGACGGTGATCAAATTTAGGAACCCAGCCTGACAAAAGTAAGTGTCATAAACACTCCTAAATATAGTTGGATGTCAACCAATGAAGTTCATTACAGTCATGGGAACTTCATCGGGAACACTGGGGGAGAATAATGGGTCGAGGGGAACCCGTTTTTGAATTGGGCAAGACCTTGTTTGGGCAATGAAGTCCTTATATGAAGAAAAATCAACATCTAAGCAAATCTAAATGTGGTTTTGCATTGATTCTAATTGCAATGTTTTTGTTATGGGATGTGAAATGCATTCACCGTTGAATTTTTCAATTTTGAAGACTATTTGTTGTCAATAAATTGAGTTGAAATTTTCTTTTGTATTAGGTGGCAAGTCAAACACTTTTGCATTGCAGGCTAATTTGTGAAGTACTTGTTAGTGATTTGGAAGGGGAATTATTGGTTTTCCAATAACAACAACATGTACTAAATCATCATGGTTCATTTTCCCCCATTTTTCAACCTAAAGGTTTCCATTTTGGCATCAGAAGTTTCGGGCATCTAAAAAAAATTTAAAATTGTTTATGCATCCACATTCAATCCAAAATATCTCCACATCCATGAAACCTTTTCTTAATTTCTTTTTTGCAGCACCATCTACAAGTTGTGCACTTGAAGATCCAACGGTTACAATTTTGTTTGAGCTTTTATAATCATTCTCAGAGCTTCAGTTATAAAGGTTCAAAAATGCCTTCCAAAAACAAGAAAAGAAGGCTTGGGCATTTAGGGGTTAATATCTTCAGCAATCTCCTAATTACTTCGAAAAAGTGCGGATATTTTCCAGAAGCGTTCCCAAGTAAAACGACTTACTGTAAATTATAACTTAGTTATCTCTTATCTCTGCTCCCAATCCTCCCATCCATTCAATTTGATGAGTGACTCCCAGTCTCCCCTGCTCCACCTCAAGACCCCTGTCTAGTACAGCCCATTCTCCACCCACCACCTGTCTGTGATTCCTGACCAATTTCGACTTGTCGCCATGGCGTCCATCATTGCCGCTTCCACTGTGGCGGCGTCCGCTGCCTTTGCTGCAGCTTCCTCCAGCGTGGGAGCTTCTGAGTTTACCACCGTGAAGGCTTTCTCCGGTCTCAAGAGGAACACTCTCTTCTCGTCCAAGAGCCAGAGCTTGTCGGTGCAGAACGGCAGCCGCGTGCAGTGTATGCAGGTGTGTTTCTTCGTAGGGTATAGGGCTTTAGGATGGTGTATCCCCTTGCTTGACGACATGAGTTTCTGACGATGGGTTTCTTTCTATGGGTTTAGGTTTTGGGTGACATTGGTTTGTGACAATGTTGGAAATGTTGTTAATTGTGCAGGTGTGGAACCCCATCGACAACATCAAGTTCGAGACGCTGTCCTACTTGCCTGCCTGTCCAACGACGCCATTGCGAAGCAGGTGGACTACATGATCCAGCAGAAGCTCATTCCCTGCTTGGAATTCGACCACGTGGGCACCGTGTCGCGCGCAAACAACAACAGCCCCGGCTACTACGACGGGCGCTACTGGACTATGTGGAAGTTGCCCATGTTCGGCTGCAACGACGCCTCGCAGGTGCTGCGCGAGATCCAGGAATGCAAGGCCGCGTACCCGCAGTGCTACGTGCGCATCTTGGGATTCGACAACGTGAAGCAGGTGCAGATCGTCGGATTCTTGGTCGGCACTCCCGATGCCTAGATATTTGTCGACTATATGACTACTGCCCAGTTGTAGCCAGTTAGAGCTGTTCCATGGGCACCCAATGTTGGAAGCTTGGATCATTCGATTTGGAATCAAATAGGAGACTTGAAATGCACACGTGGCGCATTCGGAGAGTGTATTCTCAAGTTGTATCTGTGAACTTTTGGCCGCTTTTGCGAATGGTCGCATTGGTTTCAACTGCAAGTTCCGGAAACTGTACGCATTGTGCGAAGCATTTCGCTGGGAGGGTATTGAAGCTGTATTTTCGCCGTTGGCGACGTTATGAATTGTGGAATTGGTTTGGGCCATACATTTTGGAAGCTGTACGCATTGTGCGAAGCAACGGTTTGGAGAATCACTGAAGCTGGTAACTCCCTCTGCAACCCCGTGGGAATCTGTTGAAGCTGTTCGCTATTGGCAACGCCTTGGTTTAAGTCATGGTTGTCTCATGCTGCACGAAACAACGTTTCGGGAATTACTCAAAGCTTGCTGCAGGCAAGTGAGGTGTGTACACAAGTGTCGGTGGCAGCTGTACGCACCCGCGAAGCAACTCATTGGGAGTTTATTTGTTGAAGCTGTGGTTTGCTTGTGGCGGCGTTTTGAATGGTTGGTTGGTTTTCTGGAAGCTGTGCGCATTGTGCGATTGGCGAGTTACTGATGCAGCTTCTTTGCCTTTGGCTATTTGTAGCTCTGCTGTCGGCTACTTATTTTCGGTAGCTGCTGAATCCATTGTGCGAAGCAACAGTTTGGGTAATCACTGAAGCTGTCGTGAGAAATGTGTGTTGATCACGAGAGTGTCGTTGCAAGCTCAACGCACTGTGCGTAGCAAAGCATCGGGAGAGCTGCTGAAACTGACCGGTCGGCAAGTTTTTGATCTGCCTCCGAACGTTTTGGCTTCAAAGTTTGAAAGCTGCAGTTTGGATCATCAGTGAAGGAATTTGCGATTCAGAGGTGCGGATTCAACCTGTACGCACAGTGCGAAGCTTGATGACTGGGATTCGTTGTCAAAGGAGATGGCGTGTTCATAGAAAATTTTGGAGACTAATTTGAGAAGAAGGTGTTGACGTTCACAGTGGACATGAATTAAACTATTGAACAAGAATCTGCACAGACTGATCGAGGGCATGGCAGGAAAAAAAGGAACGGGCTTCAGTTAATACAAGGTCCAGATTCTGAAAAAAAACCCGATAGAAGCGGAAAGAGAATTTCACAATTCATCCAAAAAATTGGATGAGAATTCAAGGATTATGAAAGAAAATTTCACAATCTATCGAAAATTTTGGATGAAAATTCTAGAATTATGATGGGCAGTCTGTATGTTAGCTGAAGATTATTTCCTTTGCAATTTTCCATAACATTTTATATAACTTAGGCAAAGTTCCTCTCATGTTGGGAAGATATTATGTTTTGCTAATATTTAAGAGAATTTTATTAGTTAATTCAAGGATTGGAGGTGGATGAGAAGTTATATGAGACAATTTTATTCATAGTAGGAAATCTATTTTCCAAAACGCAAAAGGGCCCCTCATTGGCAAACAATGTTTTGTCTTCTATGCCACTGTGGGATAATTCCCTTAGAAATAGTCTTCATCTTATACAATCCATACATTGGCAAAGGAATCTGTAGCTGCTAATCTTTGGATTCAACACTTTCTAAAGCAAGGTACAAGGCTTTGAGGAAGAATTGTTCAAGTACATACTAGCTATTGATTTCATATTGTTACGCTATTAACATTGTTCAAGGTGATCTTGAGGCGGGTGCAATCTTTGAAAACATTGTGGATCAATTCAATGAGGTAACTACATTTAAAATTGATCAAATAAGTAATTCAACATGATTTTCATTATTATATTGAAAAACTTTTTTGTAGGGTCTTATTGATAGTCAAAAGGAGATTGTAGATTTTCTTAAAATGCGTTTTTTAAACACCATATAAATAAACTATGAATATTCAAAGTATTAAAAATAGGTGTTTTTAAATTGACCTTTGATTCTCATGAATAGTGGGAGTATATTGTAGGCAAGAATTTGCAAGGGGCGGTTTTAAAAGGGGTTGAAATTAGGTATAGTTACCTTATACAATAGTAATGATAGCAAGTGTCTAGTCTAAAAAATGACACAGTAAATGGAATCATTAAATTCTACAAAATTAATAAAAGAGTCCTCTTGTTTTACCTTGGGAGAAGAATCACATGTCACATTTTCTCTAGTGGACTCCAAAGTTAGGTTTTCTTTAAATAAAGTTTTTCTTTACACATTTTACAATGAGATTTCCAAAAGTGTAGTTATTCTTGAAATTTAGCCCTTGTGTTGGAATTTCAAAATGTCCAAAATTTTGAAAAATCTCTTTTGCACTGAGGGGGCCTCAAAGGAAGAAGAAAATCAAACTTGAAGGAAACTCAATCTAATTTCTATTCCAATATGTATATTTTTGAAATCCCTAAAGTTCAATATTTTATTGAGTTTTGAACTTTGAGCCTATAATCAAGATCTACTAATCACATTCTAATTATAAAAGGGCATAGAATTTTAGATAACATGGTGATGTTCTAAACTATACTCCATAATATATAGCAATGGTGAAAATTTCAGATTTTTTTATCATTTTTAAATTTGAGGTGAATGTCTTTATTTTATTCTTCAAAAATTCGTAATATCTAGTATGCCTTATATTGTTGCTACAACCAAAATAAAAATAAATTTAATTTTTTAAATTTCTAATTCATAAAACTTTGAAATTCAATATCTTTTGCATTGTAGGTCCAAATGTATGAAACAAAACTTATGCACCCCTCCTTGCAGGGAACTTTTTAATAGTACCAAGAACGGAACCAGGGGACATATGGTCCAAGAGATCTCACTATAGCAAAAAAACAAAATGGATAAACTCATTAAAAGTATAGATTTCAATTTTTAACATTTTTTTTGAAAATTTTAGGAATGTAGAAGACATGCGACTTCATCTCTACAAAATAAAATAAAAGTATTTTGTCTCATATTTAATGAAAAAATACAATATGCAAAGCCAAAAATATTAAAGATCAGTACAAAGTCTTAGGGTGCATTGTTTAGTGATTAGAAAGCAACACAATTGAATTGGATCCAAAAACAAAGTTCTAAATTAGATGCTAGTCCATTTGGGCTCATTTTACTTCTATTTCATTTACTAATGCTAATTTCCTTTCAAAGGTAGATCAATCCATTTCTATTCATTGCCTAATTCCATCATCCAACTTTTAGCCCCAATTCCATTCAAAAAATCATCTGAATCTGTTCATTTTCTAACAAAATCATTGCATTAATACCAATAAGGGATAACTTGTCAATCCTTTAACAAGTGAATATTTAAATACCATTGGATATAGGGGAGTAGTTATGGGTTGTTATAGTCTCCACTTTATGAATGGTCTTATAATTTCAAAGCACACCACTTTAAAAATTCATAGAAATTACAATTTTCATCAAAAAATTATAATTCCACTTGGATTTGATTTTTAAAATAATTGAATTGTGGAAAATATTTACTCCTCTTGGAGTTGTCCCCAAGGTATTTAGATTGCTAGTTAGCATGGTAATAGGCTTGTCTACCTTAACCTCTAAAGTCCCATTGTCCCATTGGGGGACAAAATGGATTTCAAGTAGGCTCCTATGGTCTCAATATTTATTGTGATTTTCTAAATCTTTTAGTGAAGATAGGAGAACACATTAGCTTTCCAAAAATATAATTTTTATTTCAATTGGAGAGCGGGAGCAAAAGTTATGGAACAAAAAGACCTTTTTTTCTTTGGTGGGCAAAAGAAATCCTTCAAAAAAAACTTGAAGTAAAAATTTTAAAAATTTGTTATGTATAGATTATATTTTTATGTACATGTCAAGCTTTGATTTATTCCATTTAGATTTGTTATGAGAAAGTTGTAAACAATCTTGTTTTTTAGGCAATTAAAGAATTTTCTTGAAAAAATAACTTGTAGGATTCATTTCTTGACCTCAATTTTCACAATTTAAAAAAAAGAAGTTTTGCAAAGTTAAAATCTCTTCCTAGAACAAACTCACCATTAAGATTAGTGTATTTCAATTCCATCTTAGAGCTATTAACAATTTAGATTTTCCTTCAATGTTGAACCTACTTCTACTTAATAATTTATTAATGAGTGAAAACTACGTGTGTATTTTGTGAATTTTTTTTCCTAAACTTTCAACTCAATTCTTTATCATATAAAATTATAAATTCAAAGCAAAAATTATAAGTTATGAAGGTTTAAAGCCAAATAATGTAATTGAGCAAGGTGTAAAAAAATTTGTTTCCTTCACTTTAAACACAAATATCTTGCAACCTATGTAGTCAAAGTTTGTGAAATTTCTGCCACACATTTTTATACTAGTCTTGTACAAGATCCTATTATTAGATATGAAAAAAAATTTGCTCATTGCTATAAAAATGACAATTTTGAGTGTATTTTTTTAAACGGAAAAGAGGCCTTGTTTTAATGGAAAAGAGGTGAAACGGAACTTCTATTTTTAGCTCATTAATAAAAAGTTCAAGTAAAATCCTATTTTAGCTTATTTATTTATTCACCCTCCCCAAAATTTCCATGACACTTGCTCAGGACTAAGTTAGGGTTTCGCGGTGCTTCCAAGTCCTCCTTGGCCCTCGCCTTAGGGCTCAAGCCAGGTCAGTGCGGTCGAGGACCTTCTGCTTCCTTGCCTGTCTGTTTGCTGACTGGAGCAATAACACATGGTCTTGTAAGTTTCGTCGCAAGTTTTTGAGACGACAATAGAGCACTTCTTTTGCGTTGAGAATTGAATTTTTCTTTGATTGCGCGGTTGGAGAATTGGAGGTTTTTTATTGCGTGTTTTGAGAACTTGCGGAGGGCGCGATGTCGACGCCCGATCATGCTCGAGAGCCATGTCCTGACCGAATTCTGGACGACATCGGCGGCGCGTTCAGCATGGGGGCTGTAGGTGGATCGGCGTGGCATTTCATCAAGGGCATGAAGAATTCGCCCAACGGGGAGCGGCTGATTGGCGGCACGCAAGCTGTGCGATTGAACGCGCCCCGGCTGGGAGGCAGCTTTGCGGTTTGGGGAGGCTTGTTCAGCACCTTCGACTGCTCCATGGTGTATCTTCGCCAGAAGGAGGATCCGTGGAACTCGATCGCAGCGGGCGCGGCCACGGGAGGGTTTCTCTCCTTGAGAGCTGGTGCGAGATCGGCCGCGAGGTCGGCTGTCTTCGGAGGCGTGTTGTTAGGGTTAATTGAGGGCGCTGGAATAATGCTGAATAGGATGATGGCGAACATGGCGCAGCCTCCGCCGATGGAAGAGATGCCTCCAATTGCCGGAGCCCCGGGTGGAGTGTATCCGGAGTTCGCAGGGGCTGGTGGACCCTCGTATTCGCAATCGCCGTACCCGGAACAAACGTCGACCGGGGGGTCGATCTTCAGTGGTTGGTTTGGAGGCAAGAAGGAGGAGCCTCAGCAGCCTGTTAGAAGCGAGACTTTGGACAGTTTCGATGCAAATCCAGCGCCTCCGACGCCAGGTTTCGATTTGAAATGAGTGCCGCTCTTTGCATCTTTTTAATTTTAATTTTTTTTAGAAGCGGAATAGAAGGACATATGAGGTTATGCAAATTGTCATTAGGAGATTAGCATTAGTATCTTACAGTTTTGACAATCAGCCATTAGGACACTTAGTTTAAGCAGATAGATAGAGATTTTTTTTCGTGTTGGGCCATATAAATCATGCATACTTTAAATGATCCTCACAACTTTTTCAAATTTTGTATGTGTTATTAGAATGCTTCTTCAATTATCAAAAATTGCCTTCTCTTGATCACTCATTCGTTGTCAATCCCTTTTTTCAATGCAATTTTGCACTTAGTTCGGAGGCATGAATCAAGAATTTGTGTTTGTAAGGATAATTAGTTGGGAAGAACTAGGTCGTGAGGTGCAATTGTCATAACTCTTGCTCCATTATTCGAATGGTTTGAGAATTTAGATGGTCTCTTTGGAGCTTGTTGCAGTGACTAAAGAATGGGCACAGCCAATGGGGAATTGGTTGGCAGTAGCGTGCTGATTGTTAAGAAGTGTACAGTTACTCAGAATAGATGCTTTGCAGAAATTTGCACATTCCAGTTGCTGCAGAGTTTTCTACATTTTATATGAAAATGAAGACAACGTACTGCATTTCTTACCATGACCTCAAAGGGCACAGGTTTCAAGTTTGACAAAAAAATTCAAGTCCGAGGGACTTCTTATATCTTTTAAGGTTCACAGAATGGCTAAAATTCACTCCATTGCTACATAAAATTTTCGGTAGCTAATTGTACATTGGAGAAAATCCTTGAATCCTTGAATTAATTTGCATTTGAATTAATTCTTGATTTCTGACCATTAATTCCTCCATTCTTTTCATGACACATGTGCTTGGTTTGGAGTGCCAAAGTGAACAAGTAGTCTCTTATTTGAACGGTTTTGGAATAGTCTATGGATCCAAACCAACTTTTGCCTTCCAAAATTTATAGTAATTTCAATTCAAGTGATAAAATTATCAAATTTTGCAAATACCCATCATTTCTATCTTTGCACCTATGAAAATATTTGCCTTACCACGCACCAACAATCCCTACAATCCCTAAACTAGCTAAAATTAGTTAAATTTCTATTAAAAAAATCTTTGCGCTACTAATACATTATAAAAAAAAGGCCTCTAATTGAAACATTTTAGCCATAACTATAGCAAAGAAAAGAATTTGGTAGCCAATTTGCAACTTCCTCAACATTGGAATTACCATTTACTTAGTCAGTGTTTTGTTTTATAGTACTTCCAATCATCAAAAGGGTTTTGAGAGCTTGGGAGGGCCGTTTTCAAGCTTGTTCTCCAAAATGTGAACACATTGAAATATTTAAGTAATTAAAAGGAATTTATTATCATACTACTAAAATCATAACTCCCTCTGTAATACCACAAATACTACCATTAATACTAGGGGCTCGTGCTTGCTATGCTACGCATTCATTGTATCACATATTAGTAAAAATTTGATATGTTTGAATAGAATGCATGATAATGATTTCAATAAGTTTTTAAAATAATTTATAAAAATATTTTCAATCATGCATATATAGAAATCGTATTTTCACACAATGTGATATTATAGAAATAGAGTAGCAGTTTGCAATCACTTCTGTAATATCACTTTTTAAAAAGGGTGATATTATAAAAATAATATAGTTGTTGTAATTAAGGTGATATTATAGAGGTAGCAAATCTATTGCTTCTCTTGGCTTTACACTTCTTTGCACTTCTATGACTTTGTGCTTTTGTGAGCTTTGAGCTTTCATGATTTCAATTTTCTATTGCTACTACCAAATGATTTTGAGAAATTTATTCAATGGAAGCGATTTTGGATTCTACAACAATTAAGTTGTGCACAAAGTTTTTGAGATTTATAAGTGTTTTTTTTCAATTCTTCAATTTGGGTTGCCATTTTTTGTAACAATGGAGTCAAATTTCTAATGCATTCTAATGTATGTGTATCTTTTATAGTATTTACCATTGCATATGTTTCATTTATCATTCAATAAATTTCTATTGTATATTTCAAAATATGCTTACTTAGAAAAAAAAATTATACAAAGATTTTAGTCATTTTTATTTGAAGATTTATTGAAATTTTTGTTCTGCATTCTATCTAATATATAAAAATTCTTATAAAATTCTAATGATGAATGCGTAGCATAGCAAGCGCCAACCGCTAGTCATACTACTAAAATCATAAGTCCCTCTGTAATATCACAAATGCCACCATTAATACTAGGGGCTCATGCTTGCTATGCTACACATTCATTGTATTACATATTAGTAAAAATTTGATATAATTGAATAGAATGCATGATAATGATTTCGATAAGTCTTTAAAATAATTATTTTAAATATTTTGTAAAAAAAATTTCAATCATGCATACATAGAAAATCATATTTTCACACAATGTGATATTATTGAAATAGAGTAGCAGTTCACAATCACCTCTGTAATATCACTTTTTACAAAGGGTGATATTATAGAAATAATATAGTCATTGCAATTGAGGTAATATTAAAGAGGATCAATATGGTGGTATTATAAAGGTAGCAATTCCATTGCTTTTCTTAGCTTTATACTTCTTTTGCATTTCTATGATTTTGACTTTTGGGAGTTTTGAGCTTCTAATTTCAATTTCCTATTGCTACTACCAAATGATTTGAGAAATTTATTAGATTGAACCGATCTTGGATTTCACAACAATTAAATTGTTCATGAAGCTTTTGAGATTTACAAGTTTTTCCTTTAAATTCTTCTATTTGGGTTGTCATTGTTTGTAACAATTGAGTCAAATTTCTAATGCATTCTAATGTATGTGTATATTTTACCATATTCATCATTGCATGTATTTCATTCATCATTCATTAAATTTTTATTGTTTATTTCAGTATATGCTTATTTATAAAAATAATTATATGAAGATTTTAGTAATTTTTATATGAAGATTTATTGAAATTCTTATTCTGTATTCTATCTAATACTTAAAAATTCTAATGAAATTCTAATGATGAATGTGTAGCATAGCAAGCACCAACTGCTAGTAATCATACTACTAAAATTATAAGTCCCTCTATAATATCACAAATGCTACCATTAATACTAGGGGCTCATGCTTGCTATGCTATGCATTCATTGTATCACATTTTAGTAAAAATTTGATATATTTGAATAGAATGCATGATAATGATTTTGACAAGTCTTTAAAATAATTATTTTAATTATTCTATAGAAACATTTCCAATTGTGCATACATAGAAATCATATTTTCACACAATGTGATATTACTGAAATAGAGTAGCAGTCATAATCACCTCTATAATATCACTTTTTACAAAGAGTGATATTATAGAAATAATATAGTTGTTGCAATTGAGGTGATATTAAAGAGGATCAATATAGTGATATTATAAAGGTAGCAATTCCATTGCTTTTATTGGCTTTATACTTCTTTTGCATTTCTATGATTTTGTGCTTTTGTGAATTTTTATTTGAAGATTTATTGAAATTCTTACTATGCATTCTATCTAATACACTAAAATTCTATTGAAATTTCAATGGTGAATGCGTAGCATAGCAAGCGCCAACCGCTAGTATACTACTAAAATTATAACTCCCTTTGTATTATCACAAATGCTACCATTAATACTAGGGGATCGTGCTTGCTATGCTACGCATTCATTGTATCACATATTAATACAATTTTATCTATTTCTATTTCTATCTATATTTACTAATTTTTTTTAAAATTTCTTTCTACAGCTACGCATTCATTGTATCACATATTAGTAAAATTTTGATATATTTGAATAGAATGCATGATAATGATTTCAATAAGTTTTTTAAATAATTATTTTAAATATTTTGTAAAAATATTTTCAATCATGCATACATAGAAATCGTATTTTCACACAATGTGATATTACAGAAATAGAGTAGCAATTTGCAATCACTTTTATAATATTACTTTTTAAAAAGGGTGATATTATAGAAATAATATAGTTGTTGTAATTAAGGTGATATTAAAGAGGGTCAATAGGATGATATTATAGAGGTAGCAATTCCATTGCTTCTTGGCTAAACACTTCTTTGCACTTCTATGATTTTGTGCTTTTGTGAGCTTTGAGTTTTCATAATTTCAATTTTCTATTGCTACTACCAAATGATTTTGAGAAATTTATTCAATTGAAGTGATTTTGGATTTCACAACAATTAAGTTGTTCATAAAGTTTTTGAGATTTATTAGTTTTTCTTTTCAATTCTTCAATTTGGGCTGCCATTTTTTGTGACAATGGAGTCAAATTTCTAATGCATTCTAATGTATCTGTATCTTTTATAGTATTTACCATTGCATATGTTTCATTTATCATTCAATAAATTTCTATTGTATATTTCAATATATGCTTACTTATAAAAAAAATTATACAAAGATTTTAGTCATTTTTATTTGAAGATTTATTGAAATTTTTGTTCTGCATTCTATCTAATACATACAAATTCTTATAAAGTTCTAATGATGAATGCATAGCATAGCAAGCACCAACCGCTAGTATAATTAAAAATAATAGTTTCTAAATTTTAATTTTTTTTAAAATATATTAAAAATATTAAAAATATTAATTAATATTATCTGGAATGGCACAGGTACTGTCATGTCAAATTGTTGATTTGGCAAAGTTCTCATAGTTCTTTGTAGTCAAGGAACTTATGAGAACCTGTAGTCTTCTTTTGCCTCCAAAACTCTTCTAATGAATCCTTAAGAATTTGCAAAATCCTTTCTTTTCTAATTTATTTTAATACTACTCACTCTCAAGGTAGCCAAAGTTGATGCTTGTTTGCTTGGAAAGTAGCATATTATATTAAATTCCATAAATTAAGTAGCATATTGTACTAAATTCCATGAACTAGTTCTAAATCACTACCATGCACTACTCCGGATCATGGCAATTATTGCTTATTTGGTCAGTTATGGGTGGTTCTATCTTAGCTTGATGGATTCAGAATTTCACATGGTGAAGATCTAGCTAAGGAGATCTTAGTTGTACGAAATTTTTTCTTACACTTGGATAAGATAGGATACTTTTGACTCATTCACTAACTAAAAATGTCATAATACTCATGGAGATTTTTGCATATTTTTAGAATTGCGATTCACATCCTAAAAGAGCTCAAGTTGGAACATTTAAATTTGAATAAAATGGCTAGAGGCCCCCTAAAAAATTATACTAATTTTGACTCATTAACCTCTAATTGCATTGATGTCCAAAAAATAGACTACAAATAGAAAGAAAGACCCACTGAAGATAGAGAATGCCAAGTTTTCATCCATCCTTTTTTTCCTAAGCAGAGGCCTAGGTTTATGGTTGATTGATGGTGAAGGTAATGTTAGCAATGGCAGAAGTAGGTTGAGAAAAATGCTAGAAGTGAAACATGTCTAGTTTTTGAAGAAATTGGCAATTGCTTGAAGTCAAATTTATATTTGAATGATTTCTTGTGGATAGGAAATGAGGGACAGGCAAAATGCAAGCAACATTCAATATTGCCTTTTGTACTAATTAGAGAAATGGGATAGTTCTTTAGAAAAATAATAGAATAGAATATAGACAATTTTGAATATGAATGTCAATAATTACAATAAGGTGCATGAGAGTGCCACATGTCCACCAATGACGAAAATGTTATATTTTAGGACAATGTTATGGAAAGAGGGTTTGGCGGTTGAAGCTTGAAATGGTGGTTGCTAATCAATGTTTGCTTAAGAAATACTTCTAATAATGTACTAGCACCCTCAATTCATGAGGAAGAAATTTCAATCCATAAATTATGCATTGTAGTTATGTAGTAAGACTGCAAGGTGGCCACAAAAATAAAACACGCCGCTTTGCAATCATTTTATTAAGTACAGAATGGCTACTAAAATCTTATTGGAGTTCTAAAAGTTGGCAATCCACAAACGAGCTACAAATATACTAAAAGAAAAATGCACAACACATTGCAAGAATGTCAAAGTTCATTACAGGTTGTGATGCACAAAGTAAACATACTTCTCTTCTTCTACATGCTTCAATAAACCTTTGATAGTCTTTAAGAGTGCTTTTACACATTTGTATCACATATGTATTGTGGTACCATAGGTTTCTTGTGCTAGTTTCAATTTCAATAGTGTTTTTGTGCCGCCACATGTAATAGTTGTCATATGTTGAATAGTATATCCATTTCATTTATCACTTCCACTAAGTGTAGACAAGGGCTAGTCATCAAAGTAGAAGTCTCCACAGATAAAAATTGCTTCATCCCATAACTCAAATGATTAGGTCTTCCTTCCACCATTTTGTCTTTAGATTGGCTTGCACATCAATACTTTTTCTGAAGGCACATGATTGTCGAATCATAATATTGCTTTTGTACTAGACATTTTGAGCAACTGCATTTGAAGACTTCAAGTGGATTTAAATGTATATACTTGGGATGCTTGTGTTGTGAATACAATGATCATTGTGTGTACATAGCGCTATCAAGTGTTGTGTTTGCCTTTTTTATAAAGTATAGTCCATATCATAGCTCCCTACATTGAACACTGAGAAGCACATGCAACTACAGATGGTGGAATCATGGCAAGTCCAGCTGTGGACAATGCTCCACTTGTAAGTTGTTGACTAGTAATCGAAGAGTGGACTAAAGAGATTAATGCGACAAAATCCCAAAACCGGCACATTGTGAAGCTTCTCAACAGGACCTTTTGCTATAGGAAAAAACTTCCAATTGAGTGCAGAAGGTGGACATTCTATGAGATTTATATTTCCTATTTTGCCACCACGTTGTTAGAATTTTAGGTTGGAGACGAAGAATTCCTGAGGGTCACCCTCAAGGTTTCACAAAAACTTTAAATGACACCCTTCATTTGGTTTTGTGGCTGGATACTAACAATGGAAGATCACAAAAGCAATTACCTTTAGTAATCACCGTTGACAAGGCAAATTCCCATCTCTTGTCTCAAAGTCAAGCATACACTGCAAGCAACAACAATTGTGAAAGCAGAGGCAATTGAAGATCAAAGAAATAAAGTATAGGACTGCCCTCCTACTAACCAACAACGTAGACATTTATAAGAGTAGGGAGTAGGACCTAGCCCCTCGCTAAAAAAAAACAAATTTCAACGTCCATTGAGTCTTATGGATATCCAAAACGATTAAGGCCTAAAGAAATGGAGAATGCACTTGTGGAGCCTTTGGATCCACATACACGTCTATAGGACAAGAACAATGACCGTCGATATGCCATGACCTCACAACATGAAGCAACCTTGCCCTCAATATTACGGTCATTAAGGTAATAAAGACAATTGTACATACATATCGATGGCTACGAGCAGATCTACATTGCATAATACAAGATCTCATCCCAGTTTGGATACTAACTAGTGTTGTTGCATCCCTCTTACATCAAGCATCTTCAAGTGCTAAAGGTCGGTGGCTTCATGGGCTCGCAATCCATTTGTACATCCAACTACATCAATGTGAAGTAATGTACATAGTTCTTTTAAATTATGGACATCATATCATGTGCACTTATCATATGGACAGGTTGAGCACATTCTACTAAAAGAACTACTTGACAACATGTTGTACCAAGAAATTGCGAGTTCTACAACTGAAGAATACTTACAAGGACATCTCTATTTTGAAGGAAGCCAACAAGTGTCACTTTATTCGGCCAATTTTGGAGTGAAAAAACTCTAGAGCGAATATATCAAGAAACCAATCGTTACGCCAATAAAGTAGATACATGCACAAGTTTGTCCATATGAGGACCTTGTTGGTAGCCTCTATGTTTGATGGAATTGCGGGCCTTCTTGGAAATATACTTGAAAATGGACATCAAGAGACTACCAAACCATTGCACGTATTGGAATGGAAATATTTGTTTTATGTCAAATTGTTTCAAGCACTATATCCAATTGCCGCTATGAAGATATTACAAGGTGTTTGCATATAGTAGACAACTCATCCTCTAACATGGAATACTACTTTATTTGGCAGTACTTGCCAAAAAAACCCACAAAATAAGAAATCAATGTTTGGGCCTTGGCAGACACACTAAAAAAATATATTTACGACTTCGACATCTACGGAGTCTAGCTTTGCTAGGTGAAATGTTGTGCATATAGGGCAAGGCAGACCACCAAAATCTGGATATGATGTTGTCATGTTCCTAATGCATGGGTTACATAGTAGAGGGCTCGTAGTTGTTACAAACAACTACTTTACCTCAATCAAAGTCATTGTTGGTCTAGTAGCTCTGGGCACATATGCCATGGGGATGGTGGTTAGCAACCACATTGGCCTCCCAAGAGTATTATTATATAAACAACTTTTTGTCAATGAGTTGCAAGATACTATTGCTTGGTGAATGCACTCCAACAGACAATTGTGCTGCATTATGTGGGTAGACCAAAAGCTCATTCTTCTTCTTTCTTCATTTTTCAGTCCTCTACCTTGTTTGAGCAATGAATGGCCAACTATACCTTGCAAGGTCAACGGACAAGAAAAGGACATTGACATGCCTCCTATGCTAAAAGATTACACAAAGTTCATGAGAGGCATCAATATGGCATATCAAATGAATGGTGCCTATTCTTCTCAAGTTCGAAGCTACAAATGGTGGCATTGAAATTTTTTTCTTTTTGTTGGATACTTCTGTCGTTAATTGTTACATTTTATATAAGACAATGTGTGAGCAATTGGTACAAGACCCAATAGACCAAGTACATTACTAATTGATCCTTCCTAAAGCTCTTTGCAAGCCTTGGATAGTCAAGCGAGGTTGTGTCTTTCAAGTCCACCTTATAGTCCCAAGTGTACATTCTTTGGTGTGAACGACCAGTAGGAGCATCACAAAGTTCCTTTATCACGAATTGTCACTAGTAATCGTATGATTATCGTTGGACATTACTTTCATGTTACATTCATTCATTTGGAAATATTATCACAACACAATATTGACATTCATGATGACAATGCAATTTAGGCATCTCATTCATATGTGAATTTTAAGTGTTGAAGTTGTACAATAGTTGTGCCTTACTAAATATGTATAACTTCAGTGACATAGCGATGGGTGATTGACTTCGTGCAACATTAATGCTAATTCAAGACATGAAATTAGCGCAATAATCACACGATATTATGTCCATGCATAGTTATTGCACTAACATTGCATTTTCTTATCTTTACAATTCCGTAACTTTTTGTCCATAACTTTTTATATAAAGATCAAAAGCACAAACGGATTTTTGGAAGTGAAATTTAGTTTCATTGATCAACTTTTCTTAGTTTAAAGTGTTTTGAAAAAAGTTGATCTACTATGCCTGAATGAGGTCTGAAGTCTGCTGATTTTATGAAGCACTTGGAAAAAAAATTGAAAAAAATTAATAAACAAGTTACAACTCCCTCTTTGTTCAACAAGTATGTAGTGTGTAATGCAATGGTTGAGAACCTTGGGCCTCAATTATGAGGTCCAAGATTCTAACCTTGGTGGCAACCAATATATGTAGTGGTTGCCGATTGGTAGATTGTGGAGGCATGTGGTAAATATTGATTGAAAAATTACAAATTGAGGAATTTTCCGTACATCATACTTTGTGAATTTTTCATGAATTTTTTGTGTACTTCAATACATATAAAATTCACAATAAACATAGTAAATTTTTGTACATAATTTGTGTCTTTTGTGCATTTGTGATTATTTAATGTATAGAATTCACATAATTAATACAAATAACAAAGTAGTACAAATTCTTTTTAGAAATCATGTGCATCATAACAATACAATGAATTGTAAATTAACAAGCGTACCCATGAAAGAACAATAACTACACGATAATTATTGACAATTCATAGCATCTCAAAGTTCTGGCCAAACGAATTGTTAGCAATTACCATACAGTTTCTATTGTTTCATGGGTGCATATGTTAATTTTTAAATTATCACATCGTTACAATGCACATGATTACTACAAAGAAGTGGCACTATTTTGTCATCCGTATTAACTATGTGACCTCTGTATGATAACCACAGGTGCGTTAATGACACAAACTATGCACAAAAAACTATTATCTTTGTCGTGCATTTTATCTACGTTGAAGTACATGAAAAATTCATGACAGTAACATTATTGCTATTTGTACTGGAGTAACTCTTATTAAATGTTATCAATGTTTGAAAAATATTGTCAATGTGTAATTGTTGATGACCCTTCTAATTAGCAATAATTTTTTTTAATTAAATTTTTTTTATTTTGTTTGTTAATTGATTAGTATAATCTAATAAATTATAATTTACATCTATATAATTGCACCAAATGTTGAACTAAATCCATGACTAGACCAACAAGAAACTTGATGATGTAGTGATAGAAATGTACAACTACACCAAATGTTTGAATTAAATCCATAACTAGGCTGTCAAGAAACTTGACAACATAATGATAGATTCACTCCAGTGGCACTTGGTGAGAAAGGAGAGTGGAGAGATCCTTTTTATACTGAAATTCATTGTTTGTCATGACCACTCAAAGAATATGGGATAACTTAAAGATGAGAGGCTTGGTTGAGCACTCATTGTCAACTTGAAAATGCAGGAATTGTGTTAAAATCATAATTTCAGACCTCATAGGCATAGTAGAATAACTTTTTTTGAAAAATTTTGAACCAAGAAAAGGTGGTAAATTAAGCCATGTTTCATCTCCAAAAATTAGTTTGACATTTCAAGTCTTCAATCAAAAGTTATGAACAAATTTCAAAGAAGCATTAGAAATTGTCAAAAAAATTCCCTTCCAACGCCTCTCTGATATTTGTCTATAACTTTTGATTAGAGACTTAAAATGTCAAACGGATTTTTGGAGATGAAGTATGGCTCAATTTCACAACTTCTTTTAGTTCAAAGTTTTTCAAGAAAAATTCTTCTACTATGCTTAAATGAGGTCTGAATTTTTACTTTGAATACAATTCCTGCTTTTCAATTGACTTAGTACTAAAATTGTAAAAGATAAAAAAAATGCAATGTTAGTGCAATAACTATGCATGGACTTGATGTTGTGTGATTATTGCACTAACTTCATATGTCTTAAACAAGTAGAAATGTTGCACGAAGTTAGTAGCCCATCACTAAACCACTGAAATCATACATATTTTGTCAAGTGTAGTTATCGTGAAACTTTAACACTTCAAACTCAAATATGAATGATATGCCTAAACTACACTCTAATCATGAAAAGCAATTTCGTATTGTAACAATATTTCCAAATGAATGAATGTAACATGAAAACAATGCCCGACGATAATCGTATACTTAATATTGACAAATCGTGACAGGGGAACTTTGTGATGAGGGTCTAAACTTTGTGATGAGGTAATGCTTTGTTTCGGCAAGACAAGGACAAATCTAAGTTACCTCCAATGTGGAGGCGTGTATTTTCACATAGGTGACTGCTTCATCCATAGTCGGTGACTCACTACAACAGTCATTGTCATCTTAGGACATGTACATGGCGATGACAATAGTGGTACATGTAGACTCCTATCCATTGCCATCAAATATGCAAAGAGACTATGGTTGAAGGCTAAAAGGAGGTGTGCAACATTGAATGGTTCTTATCTGGTAGGCCACTTGGCTATTGAAATCTTGTAACTGCCACAAGCGAGGCTTCATGACATTGTTCTGGAGTACAAGCATTGTACTCTAATATATAACAGTAATAGTAATGTTTACCATTGGCCTCCTCATATTGTTCCTTTCATGTCTAAAGTGGAAGACAAGAGCAAGCTCCGACATCCGATGTGGTGGCTGTTGGTTGTTGATCTTCTAGTCATCCCTCTCTAAAACAGTACTTGTCCACATGTAGGTGAGCATCATTGGCCCAAGTGAGGCGCTTGTGTTCCAAATCTGATCCTACAAAGTTGCTACGTCAAGCAAGGATCTCATTGTGGGTTTGTCGTTCAAGAGGACATGCTCTTGTACTACTTTTTGTGTCTATCATTATGAAATTTATTTCACATAGCAATAGAGGTTGAAGTCATTTTATTGTTGTGTCTACAGAATCCAATCTTTAGAATTTTGTTCTTCATTTCCTGTTCATAATATAACAATTTTTACATATTATATAACCAACAATAATGCTTAAAGAAACTGGACATATATACATTTGAAGATGCTGACATTAATTAGTCTGTTTGCAACATTTTTGGACAACACTAAAGCTCAAAGATCGACGTCTATATATGTATGTTAAACAATATAGGACGTTCATTTTGGCTTAGAAGGACTTCACTCCCTTCTACAATCGTTGTCTTGGTAGGACTTCACTCCCTTCTACAATTGTTGTCTTGGCAAGACTTCATTCCCTTCTACAATTGTTGTCTTGGCATCAATAGGAGTATGAAGCATCAATATATGGAATGTGTAGTCATATGTAGCAATTTAGAGGGAAGACCAGTGTATGCTAAACAACAATGCTATAGTCTGTCCATGTCTAAAGGTGAAACTCCATGTATATATTCCTTTTGGGTTTAAAAATAAACTGTTTTACGCTGTCATTTCTCTAGCTTACTCCCTTCTATAGTTGTTGTCTTGGCATTAGTAGGAATATGACTCAAGGGGTGCACTTAGTTCTACTATAACAAACCATGTGTGAACAAGTGATTTTTAATAAACTATAATTTTAGCTTCAAATTTTGAACATTCTTTACTAATGACTATAAGATTCTACTCCCAAAATTTCAAACTTAAATAAAATATGGAATGATTTCTAAAAGAGGTTAAAAATGCACTAAAATAGAACGTTTTTTTAACTCAAATATTTTTAAAGAACAAAATTAGATGAACATTGCATCAATATTCAACTCAAAATGTGAAAATGAGCTTTCAATAGAGAATTATTTTTAGGAATTTTTCGTTCATTTTTTAAACAATTTTTTCTTATATAATATAGAGGTATAAAAGTGTGTTTTTCAATTCTACAGTGTATTTTTTTACTTCAAAAATTTATAATGAATTATTATTAATAAATAAAAATATCAATAATTCAAAACATAAACTTTCAAAGTAGAAAAATCTATTCATATTTTTTTCATTTCATTTTATTTAAAATTCAAAAAGTATATAGGGGGTCCAAAGTTTTGATTGCACATAGTTTTTAATGAGCACTCTAAGTGACCCCTCCGAGGAATATGAAGCATTAGTATATGGAATGTCTAGTTGTGTGCAGGAATTTAGAAGAAAGACTAGTATGTGCTAAACAACAATGCTACAATCTGCCCATGTCCGAAGGTAAAGCACCATGTATATGTTCCCTTTGGACTTGAAGGTAAACTGTTTTACATTGTTATTTCTCAACCACCTTCTTTACCCAAACCATCTTTCATTGATTGTAGATATCTTTTTGAATGAGGCTTATTCAGATATCCACTACAAGTCCAATAAATATGCAAGTCAATGCTCAAGATCTTGCGGTTACTTGTTTCACCAAAAACAAAAACAAAAACACTAAGGTCCAACATTTGCATTCTTCTTTGTCCACTTGCTATTTCACCAATAAGTTGCCACACTCTAGGATTAAGGGTATAACTCTCCAAATTGACATAAAAAATCAAAAAGTGTTTAAAGTATAAAAAATATTTACCAAAGAAACTTTACAAAAGAAACTTTACGAAAATTAGTATTTATATAGTTTTCAAAGAGATGCAAACAACAATCTTGTTTCAAATGCACTAAAGTTATATAGTCTTGATCATGTGAAGTGCCGATGGTACAATATCAACCTATCTAAATATCAAACCTAATACATGTATGAATAGTGATGGATACCATGGTAAAATTTTCACTAATTGAAGCCATTTAAAGAAATCATTAAATACATTCATTTTGTATGGTTATTGGATTTGATTCAATATTCGTTGTATTTGATATGTGAATGATTATTCTATCAATAATTAGCATTCTATTAAGATAATCTTTGATCTATATTTAGTTTTTATTTTACACTGCATTTGTGGTCTTATTCAATTTGCATTTATTGGGGAATGACAATAAGGCATGATTGCATGCAATTGAACCAAATAAGGTTGTTTTCTTTCTAAATTGAGGTTTAGATCCTAGTCATTCCACCCTTGCAAAAAGAGGGGATCAAAAAGTTTTTTTGCAGCATTTGATGTATATATTTTTATATCAATTTTATACTTGATACATTTTAAAAAGGAGAAAAGAGATTTTGCACATACAACCATGAAGGACCTTGAATAATGTAATCTCATAAGCTAAACATTAAATCGAGATTTTCTTTATATATCTCTATTCTTTACACTTATCCTTAAATGTAAAATTCTCTCAATAATGATAATATAAAAAATAATCAAATTTATGAAAGGATAATTTTCCAACCTAGATACCTTATATGTACATGATTCTATAGAATTTATAATATTATGTGAAATTATTTTTTATGCAATAGCTAACTATGTGTATGTTTGTCATAAATATAGGTATGTTAGCCACGAAATTTGAGAAAAACATAGGACAAAACCTTTTTGAAGCATCTAAATTTGGTCTAATGGAGTTTGAGGTTTCTTTTTGTACTATCCTTAATTAAATAACTCTATTATGTTGTAGACATTGATTTCAACTACCTTGGTGTAAGCATCAATTAGTTATGAAAGAAGCCATACAATTGAATTTGTATCAATTTTGAGTAGAAGATTATGTATACCCCCATATCTAGTGTTTCTTACATTAAGTGTGTATTTTCACACATAGGTATATTTTTTAATGTTACAAAACTCTAAATTCTCACAATACCAATTATCCTATTTTTTTCACATTCATTGTCTATCATTCATTTTCCAATTTAAACTATGGATAATTTTTTCACTTTGGTTGTCTATCCTCAATAATCCCACATTTGCTAAAGATTCTCTCTATATTTTTGCTTTGACAAATAGTTTTAGGACTTAATGATTTAAAAGGAGGGAAATACTTTGGGATTACAAAGAATTTATAAAAAGTGGTCAATCCTTTAGCACTCCAGCATCTACAATTTAGATGATGAATAAAAAGATTCTCAAAGTTTTTTTTACTACAACTTTTCATTCATCCCAACCAATGCTTGACTTTTTTTAAACTTTTTATATGCAAAATTATTTTATGAAATTGAAATAAATAATATGTATTTATAAAGATATGAACAAAAATATGCAAATATTCAAGAAAGGATTTAGAAACTACATAACATTTAGTGACATGCACTATCATTGCCATAGCTCTACAATAAATGGTATAGAACAATATTCCACACTTAAGAATATTTCATCGATAGCTAAGTGGATAAGTGGAGGTTCAAAGTGATGAGCAAAATAAAGATAAGGAGTACACATGAAGGCTATTGAATGTAGAACGTTTCACACCATCTACTCTACTCTAAAGTTAAAGTAGTGACAATGTTACTCCTCTCTAAAGCTAAAGCAATGATAGTGCATGCTATTGAATATTGTACATGCTACTACCACCAATAACACTCCATTTTACCACAACATTAAAAAGTGATGAGGCATTTGCTACCTTGTAAAGACATGATTCTCTACACCAACCAACCCTTAAAGTCCTTGCTAAAGTTCTTTCCTTTCTTCTCACACCTCTCACTAACCTCCACATCTTCCACTAAGGCCATAATCAAAATTTACAAGTTAATATGAATTTGAATGTAAGACTACCAACTACAACGGCCCCTCCATTGCAACGCAAATGTGGGAGTGTGCAAATGTGGGAGTGTGAAGGAATGATACCACTTGTACCGCGACGGGGTGCTGGTGTGGAGCCATTTATGTCGGGCGGAGCAACATGTCGGGCGGAGCAAGCATGGAGTGGCGTTGCCTTAGCAAACTCAGTCAGGATAGTTATAGGATTTGGAAGCAAACTTCGGGATACTGGTTTAAAGAAGACAACAGAGTGAATCTTGAACTGCTTGATATTAGAGAAAAGAGGTCCGTGGTATTTGATGTAAAACCTGACCTAGGGATGGCAATTTACAAGCACAGTACAATCACATCACTCAATACCAGCTAGCCTCACATTTACACAAGCCGAGTTTTCACAAGTAGAACAATTTCAGGAAAATGTGCTTTAATTACAAGTTCAGTCCTCAAGACTTATACAACAGAACGAATCTGGATAAGACTCTTCAAAATGGAAAAATGATTAAAAAAAAAAGACTCGACCGGTGAGTGGCCGCAGCCCAATTCCACACCTCACCATCGTTGAGTCATCAACTTGGGTTCGTGCATTGATCAAGGTTCTGTGCCACGAAGCATCAAGACCAAACCAACCGCACCCTCCCTATTGCTCCTAGTATCAACATGCCTACCTCCCTCTAAACAAACACCCATGTGCAATGCTGCACAGATCATGCGAGAGGAAATGTGAACTTGAGCACATAAGTGACATTACAGTAGAATCTGTACGTCCTACAATCCTCAACAAAAGAAGGGGTCATAGATTCTGAAGTTCAAACTATGAACCCCGCTTCAATTACACTTCACAAAACTGCCACCCCAGTCATCAAATCTGAGTGGCTGATCTGCATGTAAAATGAACGCCTTCTCAGAATAAGTACACCTAATTGCAATCGTAACCCAAAAACAACTCCTAATGATTCCTACCTGAAATGGACACAATCCGAACATAAGCAGACCTAATTGCAACCCCGTGTGGAGAAATTCCTGAATCTGAATATGAGAGCTAGCGTAAGGTCGATTTCGGGAGCTAGGCTAGGGTCTAACCTATAGTTAGCCAAGACTTTGAAATTTCAATTTCATTTTTAGCGTACAAAAAACACATGATAAATCCTCTTTAAATTGCCAAAAAAAGTGGAATCGGTCTAAGAATTCAAACTATGATCACGTGGAGACCTTCAGGTGTATATACCTTACCGAATTTTCAATGATCAGCAGTCCCAACAGTCAGGTCGGACTGGTCCAGAGAATCTCCGTTGCGTTGCCATAGGTAGTTCTTGGCCTCCACTCGGATCTGCACAACAGTTCATGGTCGAAGGCCAGTTCAAACTCAAATCGTCTAATAGGTGCTCAAATTTGCGAAAGGAAGACATAAAAGCCGATAATGTAAACCAAATAAATTGACGTGATGTCAAGTGACGTGCACTCTCAAATTAGGGCTCATTGCATACCTTGTCAGACAAGACCCGGGACAACACATCGTTCCAGGCATTACGCTCTGAAGATGGAATCCAGTTCCAACCCAACCGTGGCTCTGCTCGTACCCTGCACCAGTCCACACAAAACAGTGTTAGTGATTCGAAAAACATCTCAGACACACTCACAGCGTCTTACCATACTAGCATATCATAATTCAAGTTCATTAACCCTGTAATGAACTTTCTTCTTTCCTTCTCTGTATTATACGATCTTCCTGGAATGAAGTTGGCTTTTCAAAGAAGAGCCTTGGGGTTTGATGGAGAGTGGTAAGATACTTGCCCAACAAGCATGAAGTGGACATTCTTGGCATGTGTTTTAATAAGAGCCAAGACTGCGGAGTTGCGAAGCGAGCCCTTCTCTCCAATCTCTTCCTTGTTGACAACAGCCTCCATGGGTGCCAAATTGACCATCGTAAGCACGGCTTCCTTCTGAGTCTCACTCATCACATCCGATGCATCAAGCTGTTGCTTCACATACAAGGACAGAAGTTCGCGGTCATCGTATGGAACCACCGTCTCTGCTATAACCACGGTTTTGAGCTCCAATGTGGAATAATCGTTGATCTTCTTCAGCACGTCATTGTCAGTATCCCTGCAATATCAATCAGCAGTGGATGGTTAGTATAACCAGACGATTACGAGTTAATAGAGACAAAGACAATCAAACCAAAATTGATATTCTGCATCATAATTCCCACATGGCACGTACGTACATACACCCGACTGTTTGCAGACACATTGGAAATCTACCCTCCAATATCTGTATCAAGCCAAAAATTCGATCTGGTCATAGAAGATTGATGAAAAAGGAAACTTACAAGGTTTGTGCTTCCAAGATTTGCCCCTTGTCAAGCAGGACTTGCAGAGGAGAGAATGGCTCAGTGTCGTTCTTCACAGGAAAGGAACCTCCCGTGGATTTATGGTCTCGGTAGGACATCAAACCCAGCGTGGCATACAAAACGCACATGAAGAACAACATAATCCTCAGCAGGTGCCATACAGGGCTGACGCAGTCCGCAAAGTACGGACGTCGTGAACCCGACACTTCGTAATACTGTACGTGACTCATCTTCACTTACAAACTCTCGATCTGCAAATCCACCTATATTTACACCATGAAAAAAGCTGGTAAGTCTTATAATGAAGAAACAACGAGATGAGCTTGCACAATTTTTCTCAAAGACGGGTTAGATTTTGCAAATTAAGCGAGCCTACATATACCAAACAATTGATTCAAAACTCAACAGAAATGAAAGTCCCACTCGTGCTCCCGGTCAAGGGGTAACATCTGCACCTACGCCGACTGAATTAGCTCCTTGACAATTGCAAGTGGTACACGGACATCATTTACCACCAATTAACCTCCAAAAACTTCAATTCCCAACAGAAGAAAGCCAAAAAAAACACAGAGAACTCCACCCTAAAAGGATGCAATCGATTTCTAACAACCTCGTGTCCGCATTACCTCTAAACATTCGACTTATCAATTCCCAATACAAGTTCTTCCTCAAAACCCTCTCCTCTCGCAAAAGAACCACGCCCAAACAAACTCCCACGCAAATCCATCCTTCTACAGTCACAAGCACCCAAAACATCCAATTCCCCAACCTAAGCGCCTCCGATGAACCTTAGGGGGGGAAACAAGCAAAAAGAGCAAAAAAAGGGAAAAATGAAAAACTAAAATTTCGCTTCAACATAAACTCCACAATACCACACAGAGGTGGCACTTCGACGGAACAATTAACCGCACCTCCAGCAAGCAAAGACATCGTTAAAACCGATAGGCGACTTACAATTTGGCTAAAGAAACATTAGAACAACAAGTGAGCGTAATGCAATGACACCACCAAAGCAGAGACGATCCTTAACGAATTCGAGAAAGCACGCCTCCACAGTGAAACTACAATGCAAGAAAGCGAAAGAGCGTCAATTCAATCCGATTTCGGTGACAAAGACGCGGATCGCCATGAAAACAAGCATGCTCAGGATCGAAACAAAAAATTGCAAGAAATTGCAAGAAATTGGGGCGCAATTGGACGCTCACCAAAGTGAAAAATTGTCGGCGAAAACGGGCGCGGCGACGGGCTCCACGAGGAAGAAGAAGGCTTGGCTTTGAGGTGCCTTTGCATGCTCTAATAAACCTTTTATGAGCTTCTTATCTACGAAACGGAGAGATCTCGTCTGTCAGCATCTACGGATTACGTTACAGCATCTACTGAGTTTCGTCGGCTGCGGTCCGACTAAAATCTACGAGATCACGTTGATCTGTAGGTGACTCTAGGGCGTATATATATACGTAGAGTTATTATATTTGTATTCCATCTTTTTTAAATTTATTTATTTTTACTGCGGTCTAAGATCACTTTTTTTCCAACTTTGCTGTTTTCGACTTTAGTTTGAGTGAGAGTGCGTCACAGTCTACATTCCAGCAAACTACAAAAAGATTATTAATGGAATATGAAACAGTAACATTAATTCTTAGAAATTAAATTTTAATGTAATAAAAACTGATAGCTTGTTTCAGAAGTTATCAATCAACCCTAATAATTTCCACACCATATTTCTCACCTTTAATAACAACTTTTTTCTTTCTATCTATAATAGAACTTCAAATAAGTAACACTCCCTAAACTAATAAACCTCTACAGAATAATATCACCTACTAGTCCCAGTCCTAGTCCCATACAAACATCATAACCCCCACCTTACTGTAATAACCTCTTTAATGTAATAATAGCCCTATATTGGTCTTGGCATTGTTGTTTATTAGAAGTTTTATTATATGGATATTGAATTTTTTTTTACTCATTTAGAACCTTTGTAAATGATTATTATTACGACTCTTATTGATTTCACAACGGTCAATGGTGAAAATTTAGACACTAATAAACACATGTAATAAAAGAAGTCATTTTGAAAAATCACAATTATAACAAAGGTTACATTAAAGAAGCGAAAAAAGAGTGGAACGATGGATGTGATTGTTCCCAAAGGTGATATTAAAGAGGTGAGGAAAATGGATGTGATTGTTCCTAAAGGTGATATTAAAGAGGTGAGAAAAGAGTGGAACGATGGTTCTGATGATTCCCAAAGGTGATATTAAAGAGGTGACTAGGTGTAGATGCTGTTTGTTTTTTCCCCTTTCCTTTCCTCTAATAAATTCCCCACTCTTTTTTTTTCTTTTTTTTACTGACTTTTTTTTTTACTGACTGGATTGGTGGTTGAGTGTACTCCCACTCTTAAGTTAAAGGCAGTGTGCTGTCTGCACATCTTTCATGTCCTGTTATCATGACTCATGAGTGGGTGTTTTCCAAGAACATCTCAAGTCTGGCCATTTTTTATGAACCCCTTCTATTTTTTATTAAAAAAGAGAAAAACTTTCAGCTTTGTTGTGGGTACGTGGAACTGCTGCTGTACATAACATAAGCTTATTTCAATGCCGTTTTCGAGGCTCCGAGCTTCAATCACCATTGTTGTTTGACCCATGAGAATTTCATTGGGGGAGGATTTTTCCGTTGTTCCATGATTATGGGCGCATTTTTTTTTGCTTAGAAGTTGGAGCCAGCAGCAAATTCTGTGTAAATATGTTACTTGTTCCTCTCATTCTGTGTACTTTTTCCCCGTATCAATGGAGATTATCCGTGTGTTATTCAAAAAAAAATTTAAAATAAAAAAATCTGTGCAAATCATATGAGATCAATTGCTTGTAACACAACTTAATCGTTAAGTGTTCCAACATCTATATTTTGGACAATGAACGGAGGGCTTGAAGGTACATCGCTTCGTCCAATCAACTTCTCGTTTATCTAATGTAATACTTGTGAATGTTGAAATAACAACCTTCCTTAACCTTTAAACAATGAGCCAATCTCATTTATTTAGTTACCATGTGAACTATTGGCTTTAAAAAATACAAAAGCACTCACTAGAAGTCAAACTACTCTAGAAAATCTCCCCTTTCGAAGCAAAATTCCCAGGATGAATAGTTACACTTCTGTCCTACACACAAAGATTCTTTGTTTGTTCATCGACCAAAAAATATCCGCCGCGTCGTTTAAGGATCAATGACCAATTCCACGACACGCAATACATGATGTTTTTTGCACAAAGATATAAGGAAAAAATGCACCCAAATTGGAATACGGGTCGACGGAGGCGTTTTAAGGGTTACGTTATAGGATTCATCTTATTCTCGAAACTTTCAATAGCCTTCTCCATGCCTCTACATATGTTCTACCCCAATCTGCCTCTTAATTGGTGCCGTGAAAGCCTACTGAACCCCAAGGTACTTGGGTTGGAAAAATGGCTTGAGTGGTCCTCCAGTGGGTCTGACGGCAGTCAATTCTATTGGTTTCCAAGTCTTCCGTCTCTCTCACTGCTTTCATTTATTGTGGGGTTTGTTTATGCAACCGCCTTGCTTGTAGGGCAAGCGAGTACAGGATCCACCTTTACGCGATTTTCTCTCTTTGCAAATGGGTCAACTGGATGGAGAGTTTCACTCTTGGCAGCAAGCCTATCCAGATGGCCTTCTTGGTTTTCCCTGGACAGACAGAGTTCGCCTTTTGGGTAGGCATGGTGCATTTTACGGCAGGCTTTGGCAACATGCAATCATGCCTCACTTGAACTGAAAACAACTAACTAACGTAGTTGTGTAAATTTAGAACTCCAGTTGGACTCCGAGCCAAGTTTTTTTTCTTTTTCATTTATTACACTAAAATGGGTAAATAGTGTTGGGTGGTAATTAGTGTTGTAGTAAAGTGGATCCTAACCTTCATTTATTATATTACCATTCCAATTTCTATATTTTGTTCCCATCGAACATTGAATGCACTCTCGTAGAAATGTTGAAATGACCAAATTTTACTGTAGAGCTAAAATAGTGTTAGAATGGGTAAATAATGTTCTAATATTAACCTTGCAAATCACAATTAGTGTTATTGTTGATAATTAGTGTAGTCAATATTATTTACCAATTTTAGTGTAGTGTGTTCTGTGCTATTGCCACGGTCAAAACAAAAGTAAAAGTAATTTTTTAATATTTTTAATTCATAAAAAAATTCAAAATTCAACAACTTCCACACTATACATCCAAATGCCACGAAACCAACCGAAGGCTTTCCGACAGTACCAAGCATGCAACCGGGGGACGCACGGTCCAAGAGATCTCAACATGACAAACAAACAAAACAAATAGCCTGATTTAAAGTATAGATTAGTGTGCCTTGTACCATTGCCACAGTTAAAAAAAAGTAAAAATAATTTTTTAATTTTTTTAGAACAAAAAATAATTCAAAAATGCATAACTTTCACACTATACATCCGATGGTACCAAGCATGCAACCAAGGGACGCACAATCCGGGAGATCTCAATATAACAAACAAACAAAAACAAAACAAAACAAACAGCTTGATTTAATGTATAGATTGTAGGCAATGGAGAAATAGATAATCACTCGAAGGATGACGCTCTTTACATCCATGGAAGTGGATGAAACTTGCAATCTATAGATGAAATTTCATTCATTCATCCAAAAATGTACGTTTGTCCATAATAGAATCAACAGTGTCCCAGATTTGGTAGTAAATTGGCAATTCCACTAAAAAGTAAGAATATTTTATCCAAGATTCCCTACCAAAGAAAAATTATTTTTCAGTAAAAAATCGCTCAAACAAAAAACCTTGGCTACATTTTGTCCATCTTGAGGGTCAAAGTGTTCTCTAGGAAAATAGTGACATTTTTTATTTGCAGTCATAGAATAAAATTTACAAATTTTGTATTCATATTTGCAATCGAAGGCCCTAAATTAGTTGAAGGAGGTGTAATAGCTTGGGGAGATATAATATCAAGCACAAAATAGGGATTTTTTTTTTTAATGCACTTTTGGAGTGACTTTGGGGGGACGAGCGAGGGGGCCAGTTCACTTGAGTGGACCCAAGTGGATGTGCTGTTCTTGTGTTACTTGAATTTACGGAGAGAGAGAGTTTACTGGACTTCAGTTCGGTTTAGTACTATTGATGAAAATGACGGCCATGTGTTTTTGGAAATATTGACCCGCACACAAATAGGTAGGCAAGACTGGTGGTATCCCATGGAGCGGATACCACCAAGCGGAGTGCATGAAATCTACGACTATGGGTTTATTATTTTTTGTAGTTTTTTTATGCCTTAAGCTATTAATATTCACAGTGAGAGCAAAGAAAAGGTGAAGTGTAAATCAATGATCAGAAAAAAATGGTGGCAAGTTCAAAGTTAGTTGGTGGAAGTGGAAAAAAAATTGGTTGCATTTTGAAAGTAAAGGATGCAAAATTGGGGAGAAATATTTAGGACTGGAAATCAAGAATTTAGAGGATATTTGACCGCCTCCTTGGAATATTTTGGGAATTTTAGTTGCCTTTTAAAAAATTTCAATGGCTATTACCCAAGTAAAGAGGGTTAGTTGTCTTGGATATCAACTTTTGAGTAAGATGAATTTTTTTTGAAAAAAACAAGAAAAACCACGAGGCAAGAGGTCACATGGCTATTGCGTAGGAGTGTACCATCTCAAAGCCGAATGCCATTGAGCCACTGGGCCTTTGACTTCCACCATCCAACTAGTTGCCATTGGCTTTATTGAAATGGTAGGGCAATTGGCTACTCCTCCAGTCTCTAGTCTATGTAAAATGGAAATGCAGACTAACCTAGAGATTTTAGAGGGATGGACTATAGGCCCTTTTTTTAAGGTCACAACAAAAAAATGGATACTATGGTCCCAACACTTTAATGAGTTGTTTGTCCATTGGTGGAACCTATGTAAAAGATCTGGGTTATAGGTCCCACACAACAAATATCTTTACCCTCACTATAAAAAATTGACATTTTTTTGACATTATAAAAAAAATGGAGTGATGTTTAGTTTGACAAAGATGGTGTTTGAGTCAATGTGACCAAAAATCTGTTTATGTTAAACAAGTAAAAAATGTCCCTTTTTTTTTCAAAAAATCGCACAAAATCACAGCTTGTTTTTAGAAAACATCACATAGAACAGGGTTTGGGAAGCACCTAATAGTATGCCACATCGAAGGTATATTTGAGCGGGAAGTACTACATGAGCAATTTTTTCATAATGACATGGAAGATGACATGGACCAAACAAAAAAGTGACATGGCTCTTGATGTGGTACTTGATGTCAATTTAGTTTTTGAAAATTTTAATGTTATTTTTTGAGACATCAAATTAAATGTCTTTCTTTCGAGACATCAATTAGTGCATACCATAACTTCAAGAAAATATCAATATAGATTAATTAAAATATATTAAATAAAAAATATTGAATTCAACAAGAATTGAAAAAAACTCATCATCTACCATTTCCTTGAATTTTTGATGGTGAAATGAAGGAATTCCTTCAATAAAAGTTAGTTCAAGTGAAGGGAAGAAAAATCATACTTATACCTATAGTTTGTCCATGATGAGACAAAAGATATGGGATAAATGAATATAGAAAATTTGTCGTTGTCCATCTTGACATCATTTTAAATATGTAAGTGTTGTTTTAAACATCTAGACGTTGCTCTAGACATCTACATGTTGCTTTAAACATTAGGAAAAACATCATAGACATTTTATATTGAACACAAATTTTTTTAAGATGTCCCATATAGATTGTTTCACTTCTCACCACTTCACTTGTATAAAGACCGACTCTTTTCATCCATAGTAGCATAATGCACATTCATCCATTTTTTTTACTTTTTGCAAAATATGCCATGTTCAATTTTTCACATATAGTCAACATTTTACCATTGATCATAGTACTTTATAAAATATTCTGATGTTTTTTTGGATGTTGCAATTGACACACTTGTCTATGATGACATCACTTTGTATTCAACCTTCCATATCAACATTTTTTGTGACATCACATACAATTTTGAATTTTGCAATTTGAAAATTATTTTGGCAGTAATGTTGTAGAAAACATGACCTATTTTGAAAAAACATCACTCGTTTTGTGAAAACAACACCAAAAAATGTGGTTTTCTTATAGTGTGGCCAGCTAGACGTACTGGAAAGCTCTTTGGCTCTAATCTACCTTTCGCTTGTCCCTTCTAGTGACTAGAGGTCTAGGCACTCAATGACAACCGACTTTTACAAGGGCATCTTTTGTAGCTCTCAAGCCTATGTTTCATGCAAGCTAGAGCTTTTGGCCCCCCTCTCTTCTATAGTGGCATAGTTGTAGCCTTCCGAAGCTCATATAGGCCCGCACTCTTGTCAATTGCTACAAACTTGCAAAAGTTGATCCTCCACCCTTGTTGTCTCGCTCCATCAATTCCAATCACTATCCTTGGCCTTTAAATGGTGTGAAGGGCTTTGCTAGGTTCAATTCTTGTTAAGGACGCAATATAATTTAGTATTATTTTTTTAAAAATTGTTTTCTTTTTTAATTTAGATGGTGCCATTTTCAATTTGGAGGAAATTGGTATGTGAGAAATTGATATTTTAGGAAATAAATTGGTCACTTTTTGCAATTAAAAAGATGCCATTAGTACCTATGGGAAAAAACCGGTCCATTCTCTTGGAAGGTGGAAATCAATTGGAGGAACTCCCAAAAATTCCTAAACATTGGTATAAGCTTAAATTCATGAGATTAATTTTAGGACATGGGTTTCACACCTACATACTTAGCCAAAAACATCAATTTGGAGGGAATGAATAGGTGAATAATATGCTTCTAAAGTTTCTTGAAAGATACATTGGACATTTTTGTGTTCCACAATATTTCAAGATTAACAAGACTTATTAGATTGAAAATCCATATTGTATTGGATGTTTGATTGAATTTCAAAGTTTTCTAGAGTCAGAAATTGCTCTTTATCCATCACCAATCTTCATAATGCTTTCACTTCTATGTGAAAATGGAGAAACTACATTTTAGAAATAGCTTTTTCTAATTGTCAAACTAAAAGCAACCAAAAACTTAGGTTTAATGTTAAAAAAAAGTTTCCCAAAAGTCAAGAACTTGCCTCCCCTTCTTTTCATGAGCCTCTCTAAAATATTATACATGACTATTGTGAGCGTCCAAATTTTTGAATTTTTGACTAATTGTCTGTTGTAGTTAAAAAGATAGATAAATACTAATAAGAAGTAAAAGAGGAATAGGAATGAATGAAAAAGACAATTAGTCTAGAGATTCCAAGAGCTTTTACCTTATTAGATAGGAAAGGTGACAAATTGTCTTGGTAGCTGTTGATATCGGAAAGCTGTAGCTTTTGCAGTAGCATATAGTAAAACAATTTGTCAGTTCTCACACACTCTCCACTTTGTATTAAGCTAATATTCTCTTGCGTCTTGTCGGAAGCTTTTTGTGCAATTTGTGAACTCCTTCAATTTTCAATATATGTAATACAAAATCGTCTTTTTAAAATTTGTTTTGAGCACAGTGAGTGCTCTTACCACTTGCGGATCCAGTGAGGGTCTAGATTGCAAGTGTGTTGATCAAGGGAGGATCTTGTCATTTTGTGATTAACTGGGTGTATTTGATTACTCATTTGTGTGATTTTGTATCAATTTTATTATTGGAAAGTGCAATCTGTGGGTTACTGACAAATTGTGTAGATATTCTTCCTTTTGCATGCCTGTGCATTACGGTATTCTAGAAATTGGATAGAAGAATTGTATAATTGAACTTCTTTGTGACGAATTGTAATTATAAATGGATCTGGTGGTTTGGCTTTCGAATTTGATACTTGCCATTCAATTGTGATATTAAGGTCAGATTTTATAATTGTCTGTGTGCGTGTGCATACGACCAATCGTCCTTGACTAGTTGTCAATCAGTGTGAACACAAATCAAATAACTGGACGACTGACTTGATTGTATCAATTGCATAGACTATTGTTGTCCAATTGCTATAAATTCTAAATTGAATAATTAAAACAAGCAAGCTGTGAATATTGTTTGGATTTTGTGTGATTCATTTTAAAAAATTAAGAGTACGTTTAGTTGAAATGATGAGAGTCCATATAAGATATCGTTGTTGATGGAGTCTCATGGTGCAAAAGACTAATAGTCAAGCGTGAGAGCCAGATTGGAGCAAAATCGTGAAGAGCAGCAGAAGACTAATCAACACCTGGTAAGTTAAAACTTAAACAAATTGTCTTAATTGTATAGATTGATTATAAGTTGTAGAACAAGTCGTTTTATTTGATTATTGAGATCCAAGGATTGGATCCATTATCTTGACGATTTGTCAAGTTAAATTGTGAACTAGTGATTGGTTCCACTTAATTATGTAGAAATTATACAAATGGTCTAGGAGTCCAGTGATTAGATCTCATTGTGTGGTTGTGTTCAGTTGAGTTAATTGTAATTGGGAAATTATTTATGAAATAGACAATTTGTTAAATTGGTGGCATTGTCCCAGTGAATGGGATTGCCTGGTTGAAATTGTATGCCTACATGTAAGTGTAGCAAACAAATTGTCTTATTGAATATAGACATATTTGTAAGTTGTTAGTTAGAAGCAGTGATCCAGAGATTGGATTTGCTTATTGTATGTTGTAGACAATTTGTCGTTGTTGATTTTATGGACCAGTGATGTTCTAAATTTAATTAGTTTTGATATGAGCTGAGAATAATTTGTAAATTGCATGATTCATTAATTTAATGCTTGCATTATAACAAAACTAATCGTCATGCTTGAATTGTGTAAGCTGTGTGAGACATAGAAGGTCCAGCCGGATGCAGACAAATTGTCTTGGTGAAATTTAAATTGAATCGTGCCTTAGATTATGTGAATTGAATTATGATTGTGTGAATTAAATTGTATGACTACTAGAAAGTCCGTAATAATTTATGGTGATCTTGCAATTTGTTAAATAATTGAATTCTGGATAGAGAAATTTAACAAATTGTCTTTTGATCTCTAATTTATAATTTTGAAGTAATTAAACAAATTGTCAAAGGGCTGATTTTGAAGAGTCAATTTGAACTAGTGATTAGTTCATAGTAGGGAGTGAATTGGGCATAAGAAGTGTGCCCTGGTTTGGTGACTACTAAATATGACTATTTGTCTTACCAATTAGCACAACAATTGGGGAAATTAGTTGTTGATTGGAATTAAATTGAGGTTGCCTTGTAGTTGTGAGGATAGGTCCAAATGGAGTAATTTCATTTTGGATAAGCCAATTAGTCTGAAAATTAATTTGAAATAGAAAGGTTGGTAGTGAGATCATGTGCCTTTGGCTGATTCTTATATTTGTATGAATCGTGTACTTTGACTAATTGTTGAGATTGTGCAGTGGAAATTAAGCTTGGAGAATTGCATAAAACACTCATTCCCAATGCATTAGATAGGGACAAATTGTTGTAGGACCGGGATTGGTTTGTTACTCATCTAAACTAATAATTAGGCTAGTTAAATAGTGACTGGACCAATTGTCATGGTAACGCAAATCACCAATAATTAAGGAATTGTATACAATTATATAAATATATTATATATTTGCATTTGTCTAGTATTAGATCATGCGCATGACAAATTGTGGTCAAACTTGACAAATTGTTGAAAAACTCCCCTAGAATACTAGGCAGGACTGGGACTGCATTTCACGCGTCCATAGCATTATTTAAAGGATTGGCCAACAAATTATATTAGTGGGAATAAGAGTGAATATATTATTCCTTGTTGTTTGTGTAATAGTGTAGTAAATCCCATTCTAATCTTGAAAACAAGTGACTTCTAGCTGCAAAACGATAGACGATTTGACCATTCCCTTTAGATTTAGAACCCCTATACTTAGTCCTGGGTTTTGAGAAACTACAAAATCTTAGACTACAACTATCTTGAGTTTTGATTACCTTATTATAATTGTTGCACACTTCCATGCAAAATGATGATTTTTTTAATGTCTTCAATGCAAAATTTGTATTGTATTCAATACAATACAAATTAGATACCCTTAAAATTTTGTAGTTCTTTCATTAGGTATGTTCTTAAAAAAAAAATTATCTACCATTTTCAAGTTCATTAAGCAAAATTGAAAAATAAAAGTACTCCCTTTGTTTTTGAAAAAATACCAGTATTTCCTTTGTGTTTTACAAAGGAAACACATGTCTTTTTAGAAATAGAGGAAATATTATTTTTAAAGTTCAACTCTTCAAAATTATTTTAGACTATTGTAAAAATGTGTAGAGAAAATTCTAGACCAAATTCTTTAAAAAATAAAATACTAATTCAATGGGAAGAATAAACTTATTTTTGATACCTTGGTGACCTTGTTTTTTTAACCCTTCAGTATCTTTGAACAATGTAGAGTTCCTCAATATAAAACCAAAATTAATTAATTGTTTCATTGTACAAAAAATTAATAACAAAAGATTTGTGACATTTCAAACTAAAAATTTAACAAATTTAGTAATGTCTCAAAGCTAATGAAACAATAAATCAACATGAAAAGAACATGAAATAATACTTTTTGCATCTGTTTGGTAAATTGATTGAATATTTCCATCTAGCAATGTTTCTTCTCTCTATATATTATAAGCTAGCACGGGTTTTGGAAGGGGTACATGATAAAAAAATAAATTCTAAAGGTACCAAAAATTCTCAACTTGAATCTAATTAATAGAGATCTAGATGATTGTATAATTAGTACAATAATCACATTTCATTACTATTACTATGGCTTCAACATCACTTTTTCATCACCCCTTTATTATATAATTAAACTTGTAAGTTTTCTTTCTAAGGTGTGTGCTAAATTTGAAGAGCTTATTAACCCCTAAATGATTTTAACTCAAAAATGCTCCAAAACTGCCATCTCTAGTACAAGTACCAAATTTTTGAAAAACAAATCATTTTTGACACATCTAACCATAAGATCTTGTATTACTTTGGTTTGAAAATATGTAGAAAAATTTTCAAAATTTTTCACCATGTAGATTGCAAGATATTAGTGTTTGAAGTAACAAAATCCTTTTTTGGCCCTACAAAAAACTGAGCAGCTGCACTTCTTAAGGTCGGATCATTATGAAAAAATATCCAAAATGATGGTTACTCTTTGGAATAATTCTTCAAGGCAAGTTGGTTACATGCTTGAAAATTTTTCAAATCATTTGGAATTGTATAACATATAGGAAAAAAATAGAAAGTAGAAAGAAGTAGAGAATGATTCAAAATACAAAATTGTTAACAATTTATTTATGAAATTGAAAAATGCCAATTCTAATGGTTGTAATGTTGTAATAAAAAATGTACACCCAATTATTATTATTATTTTAAATATTGAAAATTGAGTTAAATAAAGGACTTCAAAGTTTATTTTAGAGTATAGATTCCATAACTACCCACAACTAAAACTCCTCATAATTTTCATCTCATCAATCAAAATAGAATGACTTAAAGCTTCTCATGTATAAATAAATCTAAAGAACCAATTTCAAATTTTATTTTTAAAAAAATGATTTATAAAGAAGTTTTTTTTACTGCCCAGACTACCTACCAAATGTTGAAAATTACATATCATATAATAACTTTTTAAACATGTAGTCAAAAGTTATGAAAATTGTTGGGCCTTAAAGCTACTCCTTCATGATTTGTAAAAATTTCAATGAAAAAAAATGAAAATTCCACTCAAAAATCACTATGTTGCCAAAAAACACTATATGATCCTGATATTAGTAGGATTGAGCATATTTTTGGTAATTTTTATATGTAGAAAGTGGTCTTTCTGAAGTACAAAAATTTGATCCTTAAAATTGGAATTCTCTTAGAAAAATTAAGATTGGTTTAGATCATAGACTACCAAAATTTTTTATCCAAAATAGGATATCAAGAAATCAACTCAAATTAACATTCATATGCTTTTAATCTCAATTTGATGTAGTAATGTGTTTAAAATGAATTTGAAGAGATTTGGTGTCCATTAATTTATTTTTGAAATTTTTGAATTTTTGTAAATAGAATAAAATTTATTTTATAATGTTCAAATTATTTATTTTTTTCAAAATCTCAAATTTTCAAATTCTAATAATTTTTATTTCAATTGGTGTCTAGAAGCAAATTTTTTGTCATACTAAATTCAAAAAGTAGTTTGCCAAATAATATATAAAAAGTCACAAAATACTAAACTAAACTAAAATTTTATTGAAAATTTTTATTGAAAATATTTTTGTCTAGTACATGGAAAGATTTGATTCATTCCATTTGGACCAATGATGAAAAAGTTATGGAGAGTCTTGTTTTCTATTCAATTTGAATGTTTTCTTCCAAAAATAATTATAAGACTAATTTTGAACTCAATTTTCACAATTTTTCAAAAAATGATTTGCATGTGGTTTAGTTTTCTTGCTAAAACAATCTTACTTGTTGTGATTAGTGTGTTTCAGTTCCATTTTGGAATTGTTAGAGATTTATTTTTTTCCTTCTACCTTGTATTTGCATCTATACAATTATTTTAAAAGAATGAAAATTGATTGTTTTTAAAAGAAAAGAAAATTCCACACTCTCAATGCAATTTTTCAACACAAAATTTTTTGAGTTCAAAATCTATAGTGCAAATTTTTTAATTTAATTAAATTCAAAGACAAAAATCTAGTCATGGAAGGTGCAAAAACTTCTTTTCTTCACATTAAATGTAGATGTATTGCAATCTATAAGGTCAAGTTTATGAAATTTCATCTACACCTTATATTAGTTTTATACAATATCCTACAATGAAAAATGAAAAATAATAATAATAGTTAAATTATAATTTTACACCTTATAAATTTTGTCTAAGATTTATTTGCATTATACAATTAAAGCTCATCAAGGCCTATCCAACTAGAATTGGAGATTGTTTATTTGATGTCGTGGTGTATATGCTATTCATTTTTGAACTCTAGATATTAACAATCTTTTTGTTTGCTCAAAGATATTGAAGGCTTGGCAACCAAGATATTGAGGGAATACCTTCTAAAACCTGATCAAGACTTGGTAAATGAAATCAATTATACAAAAGAATGTATACAAACTTTGTCCTATATTATTTGTTCTTGACTATGCAAATCTAATGTCTAGGTTTAATGAGTAAGAAAAAGCTAGTTGTAGTAGGGTTTCAAAAGAAAGCAGGATTTTACTGAACCAAAAAAAGAAAACTCCAAACTGAAGGGTTTAGGGTTCACTTGGGTTTAGGATTTTAGTTTGCTAAAGTTTAGGGTTGGGATTGAACAACCTAAGACCTTTGGGTTCTATTGAATGTTGTCGAAAGACACTAGACGAAAGAAAGACAAGGTCCTAAACAAGTTTGCAAAGATATAGACAAACATAAACAAGAACATAAACAAACAACAAGACACTTGGAGTATCTAGCTCAAACACACAAAGTCTAATTCTAGTGCCTAACTTCTATTGAACCATTGATTTTGAAATAAAAAAAGAAACAAATGATTAAGTTAAATATGTACCTCAAATTCTTTTTCTACTACATTCCTATTCTCCATCACTTACACTATAACCCTATCTTTTCCTTTTTTTTAATCTATTATTTTCTTTCTATTTTCTTGAGATATTTTGAAGTAACAAAATATTTACTTTGATCCTGATTTTGTTTCCTAATTGGCTTAAGAATCAAACAAAAATGATGATTTATGTATCATAAGTTTACACTAAGTATATACAATAATATCGTGATCTTTATTCTGGTCAACAATGCATTTAAAAAGAATTTAATTAAGAGTTGAGCCTTTGGTAAGTTGAATATTTGTGATTTTTACAATAATTTTTTCCTTTAAGTTTAAAATATTTAGTTTTAATTGAAGTAATTTTTGAATATTTTTATTTTTATATTTAAGCTATTTTTGAAGGATTATTTTTCAAAATAAAAAAGTTAATTTTTGAGTCTAGATCCATTAGTGTCTATTGAATAATAGAATACTTGCAAAGAAAAGTCTTTAGAATGCATAGTATACAAATGTTAAAGAATTAATACAAGAATCTTAAAAAAAATTGATGGATGGAAAAGACATTTTTGTGTGCTTGGAATGTGTTTGCTTTCATTTATTGTTTAAAATTTGAATGCTTAGCCCTTTAGCAATTAAGACCCAAGCCACTCAAAGCACAAATATGTGACCAAACAATTTTATTCTTGTTATTATAATATTGTACATTGTTGGTTGTCAATTGCTTGTGAAGGATTCCTTTGAAGGGGTTGAAAACGTTATGACTTAACCCCTAAGGTCCCATTGTCCTCTCAGGGGACAAAATGGATTTTAGACAAGTTCCTCTAGTTTCAATATTTGTTGTGATTTTTTGAATTTTTTTGGTGAAGATAGAAAATTACATTAGGTTTCTAAAAATATAATTTTATGTCAATTAGAGCATGAGAGCAAAGGTTATAACACAAAATGCCCTTTTTTTGGTTCGACAAGTAGAAAAAAACCCTCCAAAAAAACTTAAAAGCAAAAATTTTAATATTTGTTTTTTTATAGATTATATTTTCATATACAAAAAAAGCTTTGATTTATCCCATTTGGATTTGTTATGATAAAGTTATGGACAATCTTATTTTAAAGGCAATTAGAGAATCTTCTTGAAAAAATTACTTATATGGTTCATTTTTGACCTCAATTTTCACAATTTAAAAAAAAAAGTTTTGCAAAGTTAAAATCTCTTCCTAGAACTAACTCACCATTGAGATTAGTGTATTTCAATTTCATCTTAGAGCTATTAACAATTTAGATTTTCCTTCAACGTTGAACCTACTTCTACATAACAATTTTTCAATGAATGAAAATTAAGTGTATTTTTTGAATTTTTTTTTTTGACTTTCAACTCAATTCTATATCATATAAAATTAGAAATTCAAAATCAGCAAAGCAAAAATATAAGTTATGAAGGTTCAAAACCAAAATTGTAAATGAACAAGGTGTAGAAAAATTTATTTCCTTCACTTTAAAGGCAAATATCTTGCAATCTACACAGTCAAAGCTTGTGAAATTTCTTCCACATATTTTTATAATAGTTTAGTACAAGATCCTATGGCTAGATTTGCAGAAAAACATTGAAAACTTTTCTTTTGCTCTTTGCTCTAGAAATGGTGATTTTGAGTGTTTTTTGATGGAAAAGAGGCCTTAGAACTTTAGAGGTTAAGGAAGTCAAATAACAAGATATTAAAGACAATATAAGAGCCTACTCCAAATTTTCCATTTGATACAATTCAATGTTTATTTGGTGTATGTAGATATAGAGAGAATAATTAAAATAATTATTTTAAAGACTTATCAAAATAATTATCATACATTCTATTCAAATATATCAAATTTTTACTAATATGTGATACAATGAATGCGTAGCATAGCAAGCACAAACCTCTAGTATTCATGGTAGCATTTGTGATATTACAGAGGAACTTATGATTTTAGTAGTATGGTTGATATATATATATTCCTTTTCAACTCCAATTCTTTACTTTCTATAATTATTAGTATAACCAACAAAAAAAACTTTCCTTTGAAAGAAACATATTTGAATGATTGAAATACATAAGAATCAACAACATGTAAAGGAACCTCAATTCCCATACACTGAATTTGCATAATCACTAAGATAGACGAAAGGAAATGGTGTAGAACAAAAAGAAAAACAACTCCCAAGTACCAAAGACAACATCACAAACCCAACAACCCAATGTGATTACACACAAAGGAAAGCACTACAAATTGCAAATTGCAACTAACCATAGTTACTATTATATGAAAAGATTTATATTTATTGGACCATATTGGCATTTGAAAGGGACTCCAACACTATGTACAATTCAATATGTAATATTTGGTATACCATAAATCAACACTACAATCTAATATTTAAATTTTGTGCATCTTTGATTCTAATATCTTTATTTTATACAAGAATCTAAAAGTGGCTACTTCTTTTATCAATAATCATTTTGAATTAATGTGCCTTTTGTTGTTGCCATAGTAAAAAATAATTTAAGATTCAAAAATGACTAAAAATATCCATAACTTTTCTATTATAGGTCCAAACACCACAAAACAAAGCCCGTGCACCCCTCTTCATCGAGAGCTTTCTAACAATACTAAGAACACAACTAGGGATGCACAATCCAAAAGATCTCAAAGTAACAAGCAAAACAAACAAATAGCTAGCCTAACTTAATGGATGGATGTACTTACCTTACAAATACATGCATAAAATATTGTGCTAGTGTGAAAACAATGAAACTTTGCTTTGGGACTGCTACCAAGGTCAATTTTGGAACCTGACCCTTCCCTAACGGCAGGGCTGACAAACATTGTTTCCTGTGGTTGCCAAGCATAATGCAACTCCAGTACTGACTTCTCAAAGAGGTCCCACTTATACAGCCAGCTATGGGGTGCCTTAAGCTCTAGGCTTGGCGATCAAAATGATTGGAAGGCTGTTCAATTCCTGGATTGAAAATATTGACTCAATTTCACTTCGCATCCAGAAGGGCTCAACTTCCACGGTAAGTGCTGTATGAATAAGGAGCCAGCAATAAAGGGATATGAAAATGCTCAGAAGCCTGTGAAGGCTTGACCTCAAACACCACCATTACATAAGGGTAGAAGACCTCTTCCCCGTGAACTCTAGTCAAGTAGTCCCTTGTATTGAAAGTTAATCGATATTTACCAGGTTGGAGTCGATTTGAGGCTGGCATAAGGGGTCCTGATCGGCCGTCGTTGTTGGTGACAGAGCGTCCAACGGGAGACCAACATCCATGATCAATTCTGTCTAATTCCAGAACACCTGCACTCGTGGGTCACGCGTGAAATTGATTAGAAAACCAATTGAGAACAAAGGACTCCTTTTAAGTTTTGAGCAGAAATTAATAACAAGTAGAAATAAAAAAGCTATTAGAATTACGTTTCAAAATATTCCTGAAATACTCCGAATCTAATTTTTAGATTTTGGAAGTATGCAGAAAATATTTGGTATCATGTCTATCCCTTAAAAAACTTCTTCTCAGGTGTTGCCATATAAAAATACAAGGGTATCCCCAAGTACCTGCATGAGATGTTTCTGACCACCAGTGAAGGGCCACATCAATGCCTGACCCTGGTCTACCAAGGGCAACGTCAAGCACATGTGTCGTTATCGGAGGACGAAGGCTAGAAACTGGGGCAGAGGTGAGTTTGGGCGTTGCAAATATTTCTTGAGTGTCATGAGCTGTTGAAGTTGTGGCTGACAGATCGCTAGAAGGCTGGTCATCAGAAGTTTCTGAAGAAGCAATAAAGTCATCAATTCAGACCTATCAAAAGAAGATGGAAGCCATTATCCTACGTTGTCATTTAACAACTACATATATGGGATAACACGGTCCGCAGAGAGAGAATCAATCTCCTCGAGATTTAGGGGGTAGATTCTTGTACTAACAGATATTTCTGAATCCGTAAGTGTGTCAATACTCTCAAGTGCTGCACTGGAACTCAAGAAAAGAAATTGCATATGGGTCACATACGGTGAGAGTCTGAATCCCGAGACAATAGATTGGCAAGGTGAAGCTCGGTGATTTTCTCTTGCTCAGAAGCTGCGATTTGGAGCTCGTCAATTGGTCGGTTACTATATCTTTTCTGCAAATGCAACAGTGAATGCTCGTTGCCAAAGCAAGAGTGGACCACTCTTGAAAAGGGTAAATTGTGCAGACAATTCATCAAAAACCAATGAGAAGTAGAAATCACACTTGAGCACTGAACTCTTCGCTCACTATGTAGGACAAAGTATCAGTCCTGAAAGTCAAGGACAACTACGGGTCTTCTGAGATATGGAAGGTGCATACCTTCAATGCAGCCAAAACATCACTGTTACACTTGTCTTGTGTGCATATCACAAACACAAAACCAAACTTTGCTTCATACTGTCGATTCCACTCTGCAAGCTCCTGCAACAATTGTACGATAGAGCAAGTGATTTGAAGCTTGTATTGTACGTGTTAATGCGGACTGCCCTTTCGCCTACAACCGATAAAACCTGAAGCAAGCTGAAACAAAACTTTACTGTGTGGATTCGCCATCCGAACTGTTTACTCAACAAAATAAAAAGTACAACACGACCCGATTTAATGAGTGAGTATCTTCAGAATGTACCTGACGTAAATGCTCATTTGCACTGTTAAGAGGTGCAGCTTGCTCCCCTGCACATAACCTAAAAATGCCATCAACGCCAAGGCGTCAAAAGTTGGCATTCCAGCTTGGCGGATGACTATGGGAGCGTCTGTCTTTGAAGAACCCGCGGACGGAGAAGGACTTTGCTTAGACTCGTATGATACCGTTTCATCTTTCATGACATGTACATCACCTCTACACGGAAACTCGACCCTAGCGCGTGCAACAAAGCTCATTTATTTTTCGAAGTAAAGATATTATGCACGAGCATTTGAGAACACCTTGAAGATTCACAGAATATTAAGAAAAAACTTTCCTGCCCAATTGTGCATTTATGAACAAGGTCGCTGGAGGAGGTAGAATTCCGGATGGAGATGAAGCATGTACCTCTCGTTAGCATTCTCTGAGCGCATTGTTTCCACATCTCCGATTCGTGGATGCACTGCAAAAGCCTCTAACCATCCCGATACGTCCACCTGCGCCACATTCCTCCAAATCTAATTAAGGTTTCTTTAGCTGGAAAACATATTCTTTGCTGGCCCCGGCCCGAACTACTGAGCCATGTAACGAACTCTACGAGTTTCTTAACCCTTAAGTGTCTACATGGCGAAAATTTCGTATTTCTTATGGAATGAATCTATTAGGAAATTTCAAGGAAGGTAGCAAAATATGTCAAGGGAAAGAAAAAATTATGTCGGTCAGTTTAAATGTTAAAACATAATTATAAACTTATTATAAACTGCCTATAAGCTATCAAACAATACTTGCTATAGTTTCAGACAGCTGCCCACGGCGGAATCACGCCAATTTCAGGGTTGCAAATGTAGAATTCTTTTTATTAATACGGCGGCAGACACTCAGAACTATACCACAAACTGATCCAATGGCTAGGTGTTCAATGACGAAATTCGACAGGGCAACCAAAACAATTTCCCGTGGACACGGAATGCCAACAGTCCACGGGATTTAGTGGAATAGGGGGCTAAGGTGGAATAAACTGCCACATTAGGAGCATCCGACCTACTCCTGTCCAGGATGCGATTAATCTACAGATTTAAGATAACTTCTCACCACTTCTGATGCGTGTAACTTATAACAAAATCACGATCACAAGCCCTTCCAATCAAGAAAGCCATAAACAAAATAGCACCTTATTCCACCAAATTTCGCGTGCCGCTTCGACAGCTAGATCCAAAGAAGAGAAGGGTGCCACACGTGCCATCTCGCTCGCGAAACGAACACTCCCGCAGCATCTCAAGAAAGATTGCATTGTTGTCATCTCCACACAACTGCTTCAATTCTCGCCAGCTCCTCCACAGCTCCAATTAGACCAATCCGAATTCAAACAGCACCAAATCAAGAGTTCAATAGCTCAAAATTTTCACTGGATCAATAAGAGTGTATGCCAAATGTGTTTCAGTGATTCCGGAGGAATTTCAGGAGCTGGTCTAAGCTACAACGGAAGCAGATCTGTATGTAAACCTCCGTGAGCTTGAGCTTGGGAATGGAGGGAAGCACAGTGCCGGCAGACCCTGACGAATGCCATCTTAGTTTTCATCCAAAATAGTTTATCATCCATCGTACTCAAAAGACTAGATCAGCTGAAGCCACCGACAGGCCTGTGCCTGATTGACGCGTTCCATGTGGAAGTCGAGCTGGCACGGTTTATTATTCAACTCGAGTTGCATCGTTGACACGTGGCAAGTGAATGGATGGAGAGGGAGGTGTGTAAAGTAGTGTTACGTGCCTTTCAATGATGAAAATTCCTTCCTTTTTTGGATTTAAAACTTGTCTTAAATTTTGGATTCTCCATAAAAGTGGACTTTGATTGCAAATATGAATTTAAAATCATCAAATTTTATCATCGATATAAAATAATGATTGTTTAATGTGTTTTTTCTAATGTTATAAAATTTGGAGTTGGAGTTTCAAGTTTTTTCATTTCTAAAGAGTGCTCATGGTACTACATTAAAATGGATATTTAGTATGGGTGAATAATTGGCCATATTTGCAGTGTAGTCCACATTATAATTCACAAAGCAGATGATCAAGGTGTTATTTTTATAATACAATGATAATAGTATTTTATTATTTTTATTAATATATGTAATAAAATATTTATTATAATTTAATAATAATCTAATTTAATCTATAATGTTACATCATACTAAATATTAAGATGTTTAATAATATTCTTCACAATAATTAACATTAATGCCTAATAAACTTGATGAATATTTGGAGTGTGCAAATTTTTTTTTTATTGTGATGTAAGTTTAAATTATTTTGAGCTCATGAGAAATAAGATGGGTAATATTAGGTAATCATTTGGGTGTAGTATTTTAAAGTCCAATAGAGAGGGCTAGAAAGTAGGGTTGTGTACAAATTCAATTGTAAGTACAAATAAACAAATTATATTAATATTTCAATGAGATATTTTGAAATCACAATTTATTTACATAAAACAACTTTCTAAATTTTTGTAGATTCTATTTTACAATGATAACAATACTAAAGAATAATTGATTAGTTTAAAGATAAAAAAAATTTAAAAATACATATTGAAAAAATCTAACAAAAAATTGTTATGTCTTTTTGTGATAGATAAAACTACAAAAATTGATTTTTTTTTGGGTATATTAGGAATATCAAAGCTATCCACTTTGTATAGTATACATCTGACATTTGAATCACATAATCTCTCTAAGTAACATCTACTCCATGTCTTAAAATTAAAACTTAAAAATACCATTATTTGCAACGCATCAAAAGCTTACGCAAATGAATACAAAAGAATACGGATTTGAAGTTTGAACCATTAAGCTAAAGCCCATAAGAAGCAAGTTGTAAGACAAAAATTATAGAAAATACTCAAAAATCATGGAAAGACAATACAAAATTGCCATGCTATGCCATTTCTTTGATTTTGTATTCTTGAGCATGATTTATTATGGGTCTTTATAACATTATTTTTTTAACTTGCTTCTTGTTGGATCTAAATCGGGATGTGCCAGCTCAGAGCCGCGTGGACAGAGCCAACAAAGGCTGCGGACCAGATACCCGGACATCTCGGAAGAGAACCGGGAAGCCAGCGACACCTGGGCTGAGAAGGTTCTCAGCGGCGGGCTGAGAAGGTTCTCTCGTTTCCCTTTTGCCCCTCCTCCAAGTGTTCCTCAGCTACGCTCATCACTCTCTCTTTGCTTCAGTTTCCTCCGCGGTTCTCTATTGTTTTGTATTCTTGTGTTGGTAAGCTGCTCCTCTCTCCCTACATATCTTCATTTTCATTTCATTTTCTTGTTCTCCTAGATCGGTTCGTTTCCGCGTTTATGTAGCGTTTTTGTCACTCTTGTTACCCCAGTTTGCTTTAGGCTTGGGACTTTGCTTTCTGGAGAGTTTCTTTCAATTTCAAATTTTTTATGACTTCTTAGATTGCCTTGGAGTGCTATTTTAGAGGTTTTCGAGGAATGGAAATCTTCTGGTTAGTAGATTTTTTACTTTTTTTTACTTTTTTGGGGGGTCTGACTGAAGTGGTGTGTTAGGGTTTGCGAGATGGTGGTTGCGGCATTTTGAAGGGTAAATTTTAGTCTTTGATTTGATGGTTTGAGCACTTCTATTGGAGTAATGCTGAACAGATCGGTGTTGGTGTGGTTCCTGCAGAATTAAAAATTTTATTTGAATTTAGGGTTTGTTTTCGGGAAGAAAGGAATTGAGGAGGGGAAGTAAATTCGGAGAAGCGATGAAGATCACTGCGATATTGGTGTTGAAAGCGCCTGCGGTTCAAGGGGGCGAGTCGTTGATGTTAGCCAATGTTTCGGATGTGTCTCACTTTGGTTTTTTCCAACGCCAGGCCGCGAAGGAGTTTATTTTGTTTGCTTCGCGGACTATAGCTGGACGGACTCCTCTTGGACAACGCCAGTCGGTTGAACAAGATGGTGAGTATTAGACCCTTGGCTGGTGCATTTTTAATTTCTTAACACTATGTAATATAAGTTTTGGGGATATTTGATCTCAGATAGTTTAGTTGTGAGATTGAAAATATAGTGTTTGCGTGAGAGGCTCTAAGTAAACTGCTATTTTTCTTTATGTGTGTGTGATGCTCTGCAAATAGAGTACGTGGTGCATTGCTACAACCGAAATGGGCTTTGCGGGCTCGTGTTTGCTGACAAAGAGTACCCTCTGAGGAGTGCTTTCTCCGTTATCAACAAGGTTTGTTGAGCTCGGCTTGTGTTTCTAGTTTCCACTAGAAAATTGCTAATTAGGGTTTTCGCTTTCTTTCCTTGGCAATATTACGGTGTCGCATTCGCATCACCAGGGTAATGAGTCTAGACATCAGATTGAATTGGATTGTTATGTAGAGTAATCTTTGACGATTGACGTGCTACAATATGCTGTTGGATGGTCAATCTATTCAGAGTATTCTTTTCTTTTTTGCTGCTAGTCTGTATCTGTGTTTCTCGTGGTTAAGCAATAATGATTGAATTTTTGGCTTCGCTTGGCAGGTGTTAGATGAGTATCAGAAGACTTTTGGAGATTCTTGGAAGATCAAAACCGCAGACAGCACTGACGCCTGGCCTTATCTACCAGAAGCTATTGTGAAGTACCAGGTTTGTTTTCAAGCGGAGTTTCATTTGGGTGCGAGGATATAGAATGCTCAAAAGGCTATTTCATTTTGACTTTCTCGAAGGCTTGTGCACGAATTTATGATCTCTTGAAATAGAGAGAGTTGATGATGAGAATGAGGTCTTGTCCTTGTTGCTGAGGCAATTGAGTGGTGAATATTTCAGAATCCTACTGAGGCTGACAAGCTGGCCAAGATCCAGAAAGATCTGGATGAGACGAAAGTTATACTGGTATGGCAATTCCCCTGTTGTCACTTCCCGATATACCTTTATAATTAGATCTTCCCGGACGGAGGAGGTCTAATACTGTGCTGGAGTATAAATGTCCTTGATTGTAACAAATCGTCACTGTGTTCACAAATTATGTTGACTACTTATTGTAATTTTGCAGTTGTCTCAAATTTTTTTCTTTTCCTTCTCTTTGTTTTAGCTTCTGGTGCAAGTGCTTTTGGTGTGAGCAATTGAGCGGTCCTTCTATCAACAATTTTTTGCTTCATGTTATAAACTTACGGGATTGTCAATGTTTGTATACTTGCAGCATAAAACAATCGAAAGTGTGCTTAAACGTGGGGAGAATCTTGATAACCTCGTTGATAAGAGTAACGACTTGAGCTCAGCTTCTCAGGTACATATACCTTTCTACTTCAACGTACCGTTGCTATATAATATATGATTCCTGTTTATGTTGGAAGGGGAGAAAAGTATCTGATGTTGATATTGATTTAGTCTGTATGAAAGATTCGTTAATGTGGCTTTTCGAATTGCAAATGTCACTGAAGTTGCTATGCTTTACTGGGTTGCAGATGTTCTACAAGCAAGCCAAGAAGGCAAATCAGTGCTGCACCATTTTATAAATGGATTGGCTTTGTTAGGGCCATTCGAGGTCCCTGTTGGGTTCTACATTTAGTTGGCCACTCAGTGCCAGAACTGAGCATTTATTCTTGGTTAACGAACGTATATAAGGATCGATACTGCAGATCCCACGTGTTCTGCCGCTCAAGCCAATGTTGTAATTTTCTTATTCCTTCCCGCCTTGGCACTCGTTTGTCCTGTAGCGCGAGGATGGATACAGTTCAACTATGGGATTAGTCTTAGTGAGGTGATGTGTGACCCAACCCTGTCCTTGCCGTGGGCAATTCTCAGGTTTAAGGATTGACTCTTTACACATCATCCTCAAGCAGGCATTTGGATTTGATACAAGCCGGGTGGCATAAGTTGTGGGGAGAGTTCTATATAACCTCTGCCCTACTCACTTGTATAGTAAATTGGCAATAATGTTACGCTGATTTTGTTGAGCCTGGAAGCATAACTTAGTGCATATTTTGTAGACACTGTTGTGTTCTGTACCGACGTGAGTGCTGTAGTTCTGAAGCTCTTCATAGTTTCATTTGAGTACAAAAACATATTTACGTGTTTTCTAGGATAATCATTTGAATTTCTGCTTTCGTCATGTTTCGTCCGCTTTCAACTGTTTACAATATTGGGCGTCAACACTAGGATGAAGAACCAAGGCCGAAGCTACGCCTTAGATAGCGTAATTGCAAGAAGTCGAGGGAGGGGGTAAGAGGAAGATGGCAAAATCCAAGAAATGTTTAACCCCTAAGAGTTGGTAGTATTTTGGGGTTTAAAAACATCATTGCTTTTGAAGTGCTATTGGTCTAAATGTCACTAAGGTATAGAAATATCAACTGTTCAAAGTTGTGTTCAATGTTTTGTTATTCAATGTTCTGTTATTCAATTTTGTGTTGTAGATGTGAATTAAATTTGGAGTCATTTGACCATATAGATTGCTAGATTATAATGTTTTAGCATTGAAAAATGATGCTGAAATTTCCTAGCAACACAGTGGAGGTGAAATTTGATTTCTAAACCTACTCAAATGAAACTATGAAGAGCTTCAGAACTAATATACAAATACATTGGTGAAAGAATATATCACTCAAATGACTCAAGGTGAAATTTGATTTCTAAACCTACTCAAATGAAACTATGAAGTGCTTCAGAACTAATATACAAATACATTGGTGAAAGAATATATCACTCAAATGATTCATTGTGTATGTAAAATGGCTTTGAAATGTCAAAAGTAGTTGCAAAACTTCCTACTATTGAAATGCTTCTTAACCCCTAAAGGACCAAATGACATTTTTTGGCAACATAGCAATTTTGGGTAGCTCATTATGTATGGAATTTTTATTTTTTTTCATTGAAATTTTCACATAGTATGTACTTGAGGAGTAGCTTTAAGGCTCAACAATTTTCATAACTTTTGACTACATGGTTAAAAAGTTGTTGTATGATATGTAATTTTCAACATTCGATGGGCAGTCTGGGCAACAAAAAAACTTCTTAAAAAATCGTTTTCAAGAAAAATAAAATTTGAAATTGGTTCTTTAGATTTATTTATTCATGGATATCTTTGAATCATTCCATTTTGATTAATGAGATGAAAGTTATGAAGAGTTTTAGTTGTGAGTAATTTGTAGGTAGTTATGGAATCTCTACTCAAAAATAAACTTTGAAGTCTTTTATTTAACTCAATATCAATATTTTTGAAAAAAAAAAATTGGATGTAAATTGTTTATTACAACATTACAAAAATTGGGATTGGAAATTTTCAATTCCATAAATAAATTGTAAACAATTTAGTATTTTGAATCATTCTCTACTTCTTTCTATTTTCTATTTTTTTCCTATATGTTGTACAATTCCAAATGATTTGAAAATTTTCAAGCATATAGCCAACTTGCCTTGAAGAATGAATCCAAATATTAACCACCATTTTGAACATTTTTTCATAATGATTTGACCTTGTGAAGTGCAGCTGCCCGTTTTTTGCGGGGACAAAAAAAGGATTTTTGTTACTTCAAACACTAAAATCTTGCAATCTACATAGTGAAAATTTCTGAAATTTTTTCCACATATTCTCAAACCAAATTAATATAAGATCCTATGGTTAGATGTGTCAAGAATGATTTTTTCTTCAAAAATTTGGTACTTGTACTAGAGATGGCAATTTTGGAGCATTTTTGGTGAAAACATAGTCAAAATCCTTTAGGGGTTAAACATTCATACCTTCTTGGATTGATATAAAATTTTAACCACACAATTTAGACTAATATGTGTATTTTGACCCTTTATGTACTAAGAATTCATGATTTTAAGTTGCATACTTTGATTGTTTATATTGTAGAACATATAATGTAAATGAAATTTTTTGTTATATTATTAGCTTGAGTGAAGAACATTGCATGCATTGGTTTAAGTAAATATTTATTAAAATAAAATTTAAGAATCTATATAAACTCTTCAAAATTGATTAAAAAATGTGAGGCCCAATTTGGGTTTCTTAGTCATTAAGGGTTAACCACACAAATTTTATTGAAAACCATTATTGGATGAAGGAGATATAAGCCCCCAAAGCGTAATTTAGTGAATTCAAATTGAATTTGTGAACTTCAAATGGCTCCCTCAAAAGTTAGTACATCTTAGATTTATCTGAAAAATTTATTGCACAAAGTAGATTTTCCAACAAATTTTTATTAAATTTGGACATCAAATGCAAAAGTTACAATATATTGAATTGGACTTCCAAACTATGTGAGGATACTTTTGGTAACCTAGGGCACTTAGGGATTAACTTGTAATGGATGCAACTGATTTCTCTATTTTTGAGAGTTTGCAATGATTTGTAGTAAGCTAGGGCTTTGTGTTGCTATACACAACTTTTGATGATTGTCAAATTCTAAGGTAATATTGTCCCTATACAAGAATACTAATAACCAATAATATAATTTATTGAAGATAATCAATTAACTCTCCAAAGATAAGATATTCTATGGCATTACTAATACAACCACCCCATTTTTTGAATAATGATGCGATGTTTTTTTGCATCTTTTCAATAAGTTGCAAATTGAACATATTAAAACTTCAATTCTTACAATTTAAGTGATTCTCATGACAAGCCAAACAAAACTACATAAGTGTTCAAGATTCATTAAAAAACAAATGTGGTGCTTTATTGGTGGGGATATGTCTTATATTTTATAGCACCTTGTAATTCTTGTAGAGATTTTTGGTGTTGTATGATAGTGTGCTACATTGTACTCAATTGGTTGTCTTTGTTGAGAACACCTAACTTTCAACAATATAAATTCTTCAATAGTTTCCTCGAAAAAAATCCTACAGTGAAATTGGATTAGACAATATGTGGATCTCAATTTTCAAAGTCTTGCAATCAAGTGAATTACATTAGGAAAACTTAAATTTCACTTGACTATATTCATTTACTATATGTGCCAACCAATTAATCCTTTGCCTATTTACAATTTTTTTTTTTGGAATGGCCTTGGGTTGGCTGGGTTTTTCTCCCAAGACAAGCTACAATAAACATTTCTTGAAGTGTTTGACTTTGAAAAATCATGTAAAGTGGAGTTTTTGTCTAAATCAAAAGTTTTTTTTAGCTATAATAAGACAACTTGACAAACTACATGAAAACAAAAATTGGGATTTGGGTAGCCCCCAAAGTTGGATAGCGACTAAAAAATGGTTAATTGAGCATTTAGGGGTTAAAAAAATTAAAGGTATAGCTTTAATTTGTATGCACAAAGCTTACTTTGCATGCACAAAGGCTTTTCAATCATCTTATGTAGAGTCAACATCTTCTAATCAATGTCAAAGTGCATACATATTACTAATAAAAGTGTGTGAAAGTACGTATGTTGTTATAAGGTGATTTGCTTCTAAAATATAAAAATGATAAAATGATTGGTCAATAAACTTTTGGATTTGAAGTGGTATATACATTTGATACAATCTCTTGCCAAATTATCTTTGGTGAGTAGGAAACATATAAGGAAGATGCTCAATGATCCAAATGAAAAATAAAGATATCATAAATGGATGATAAATACAAATGAGAACATTTTAGTTAGGTTGGATCTTGAGTTTGATCCAAATGAAAAACAAAGATATCATAGATGGATGATAAATACAAATGAGAGCATTTTAGTTAAGTTGGATCTTGAGTTTGGAGCATTGTGTATACACAACCACTTGTGTTTTGTTGTGTACACCACTAAGTTGTGGATTAGATGCATTGTCTATGCATTTGAAACTAGTTGTGGTCAATTGTGCAATTCTTGACCACGTTGGATTAGATGCATTGTCTATGCATTTGAAACTAGTTGTGCAATTCTTGACCACGTTTGTAGATATACAATATTTTGGTTGCTTCTACAAAAAGATCTCTAATAATATTACCCTACAATTGTTTCAATCTCGTATTGTTATATTCTTGTAGGTGAACAAGTCTTTGTTTACAATGGTGGAAAATCAATATTAGTTTGGTAGAATGTTTCAATCTCGTATTGTTATATTTTTGTAGGTGAAAGTTTTTTGTTATATTCTTGTAGGTGAACAAGTCTTTGTTTGCAATTACATCTAAATGTTTACAATGGTAGAAAATCAATATTAGTTTGGTATAAAACCAATATTACATCTAAATGTTCACAATGGTAAAAAATCAATATTAGTTTGGTGCACATTGGTATCTTACAATTGTTACCAAACATAACTAGTATAGTATTTGTTCAAGCTTGCAACCTTTTGCAATGTTCTTTGTTTCAATATTCATGAGGAAGAGCAACCCTTGTTTTTGTCTTTGTCTTTGGAAATGTTCTTTGTTTCAATGTTCATGAGGAAGAGCAACCCTTGTTTTTGTCTTTGTCTTTGGATTGTGTCTTAATGTATATTTTGAATGAAGGTTGGTACAAGTAATATCAAGCATTCAAAGACAACCCCTACTTAAGATAAATGTGTTGGTTAGACCTTGTTCCAAATAGAAAGGAAGTAGTTTCTCATGAAGGGTCACACTTTTCTTTGCCTATCAAAAAGATTCTTTTGAATGGACACACTTATTTGCACTAGACAATGTTTAAAAATTGGAACTAGAATTTCCATAATCCAATAGTTCATTAAAAATTTGGTTATAGCAATAGCTTGGAAACTAGATTTTGGTAAGGTCTTCGTGAATGAAGATTACAACTAATCGACAATAAATCTGTGCAATTGCTGCAATTGTTTCCTCTCGTATGCTTGATTGAACAAACGGTGCGAGTTGGTTTAGGTTCCCTGAATAGTGCACAGAAGTCAATAGCCAACCCCAAAGGACGATTACAAACAGAAGCAAATTTACTATTCTTAAATAGTTAAACCCAAATCAGTGATCAAGCGAGTCGGAAATGTCATAGTCAAATAATCTTTGGAATTATAGAATAGACAGACATACACAGTATGTAAGTACATATAGAAGGAAACTGCAAGACTATCAGAGTTAGATTTGACTCGACATGTAATGGAACGGAGACGCTGATTCTTGAACGGTTTCAAGCTTCCGTGATAATCTGCTCTACACTATCATGGACCGTATTTCAAATTTCACGTCGGTTGCTGAGGTAAAGGAATACCTTTGTTGACGTCCGCTGTCATAAGACAGGTTCGAAAACAAGACGGGCAAAAGAACATCCGAAGTCATGCTGCAGAAGGGGAACAGAAGAATTTCGAAACAAGCGAGAGTGAGTGAAGTTTTGGTAGGCATAGAAGACTCAGCTGCAAGGTGATAGATAATTCTTCTTCTACATAACCATCTGATCCAGTCTTCTACTCTTCCTGACCCGGTTCCAAGGCTTTTTTAGATAATGGTGGAGCACCATTGATTTCTTCTTCCGGTTCGGTCAGCGACCCTTCCTCATCGTCCCGGACTACGTTAGAGACGCCTGTACTGTCGAGAGCTTCTCCTGTAATGGAAGTCCTCAGTGAGAGATGGCTTACAACGAACGCAATTGCAAACTTAGTAGTTCTAGCACAAAACAGCACAATAATCAAGATCTACCTGCTTTGGACCCAGGAAGTGACCATTCAAAATGAATGGCATAATTATCGGGACTGAAGCATACCTGCATTTTCCGCCACCTCGGTTGCCGCAGTTGCTAATCCATTGATAATACTTGATGCTTGCTCGGAAGAATCTTCAGATTTTTCTGCTGTCCCTTCAGTCTCTGAATTTTCAAGTCTGAGTGAGACATGGACACCACAACTGCAAGTAAGTAAACTTGATAGACTCGCTAGTATGCAAGGCAAGCTCATCTTCACACAGAACATATTCCTCTGATTATCTGAAGTAGAGAACTGCTCCTAGAGAATATTTCTACGACTTTCAATTCCTCTGCCATGCTTAGTGCGTGCAACGCATGCATTCTTAAAGAATTCTATTCGACGTACGTTGTGGCAGAAGATTCAAGCTCCGAGTCAACTTGCGACGATACGCCTTCACTCTGGTCATTGACAGCAGCAGTTTCTGAAGAAAATTTCTCATTTGCACTCTCCTTCTGCCAAGGCCACTGAAAGCCTCCGGACGTAGCAGCTTTGGCCTTCTCTAAGGCGATCGCAGCCCTCGCAGTTGCGTCTTCTTTGGCTTTCCTCGCTTTCTCCACCACGGCCTCTATATCATCAATACATTTCAAACTTCAGTATGGGGAATTTCATTAAAATGGCGATATTATGCATGCCATTTACATGAGTCAAGAGCACATATGACTGTGCTTCTCGGCATGTCAACCTCATAGATGTGCCAATTCTATTCCCAACAAGTCTAAATTGCAACACAACTCCCATGTTTCTTCACCCCGTGTCATCTTTCTATGAATTTCTTCCATTTTGCATTCCCCCTTTGTGCCATTTTCATGGAATAATCGCCATTTTAATGAAATTCTCCATCAATGCAACTGCGTTTGCAGAGGTTGGACAGATATATTCACTGTCTTGTGAAATCTCACTCCACACTAAAGCAACCGTAAGCGCTTAAATTGTTCTTCCTATGAAGAACCAAAACCTCTTGTACACTGTCAACCTCATTGCTGATAATGTTAAAATTGGGCCCATCGACGTAATGTAAAGCGGCACGCACAAAACTAGTCAATTTTACAGCAAGATAAGGTTTAAAGAATATGCCTGTGTCCTCCACAACTTCTTCAGCGAATTTGGACACTTTGTCTTCGATGACAGGTACTGAAGGTGGCGGCGACGTTTCTAAATCTCGTGACTCAAGTAATGCCTCGTCAGATGCTGCACTCCAAGCGTTCCCAATTAGCGATGATGCTGACAGACAATTAGTTCCTTCCTCTGGTATTGATATTTTTATTTAGTGATTACTACACTGTCTGGAACTTCTCCTGCGTATAAAAGCCGGCAATGAGTATTAGCAAATTGAATAAACCTGGAAAGCCTTGGAACTGTAGCATACCAGAATTTTCCGCCACCTCGGTTACTGCATTCGCTACATCCTCTATAACTTTTAATGGTTGCTCTGAGGAATCTTCAGATTTCGCTGTTCCTTCAGACTCTGAATCTTCGAGCCTGAGCGTGCAAGTAAACACCAGTACTGAAATAAACATGGCATAATGTATTGATCTAGCATCGAAACTCGTAACATATTTCAAATAAAGATCAAAGACTGAAAACCCTGGCACATTCGCTTGAATGCGAAACAAGTTCACGTCCGCACAGAACATATCAAACTGAATATCTGAGGTAGATAAACTCCCTTAGAAAATATCTCTAACTCGTTTGACTTTCATTCATACTCTGCGACAAATTCGAGTGGCACGCACAGACTCTTAAAATTTGCGATGCTTGACAGAAAAGAATTCTATTCGACGTACGTGGCAGAAGATTCAAGCTCCGAGTCAACTTGCGACGATACGCCTTCACTCTGGTCATTGACAGCAGCAGTTTCTGAAGAAAATTTCTCATTTGCACTCTCCTTCTGCCAAGGCCACTGAAAGCCTCCGGACGTAGCAGCTTTGGCCTTCTCTAAGGCGATCGCAGCCCTCGCAGTTGCGTCTTCTTTGGCTTTCCTCGCTTTCTCCACCACGGCCTCTATATCATCAATACATTTCAAACTTCAGTGCAACTGCGTTTGCAGAGGTTGGACAGATATATTCACTGTCTTGTGAAATCTCACTCCACACTAAAGCAACCGTAAGCGCTTAAATTGTTCTTCCTATGAAGAACCAAAACCTCTTGTACACTGTCAACCTCATTGCTGATAGTGTTAAAATTGGGCCCATAGACGTGATGTAAAGCGGCACGCACAAAACTAGTCAATTTTACAGCAAGATAAGGTTTAAAGAATATGCCTGTGTCCTCCACAACTTCTTCAGCGAATTTGGACACTTTGTCTTCGATGACAGGTATTAAAGGTGGCGGCGACGTCTCTGAATCTCGTGACTCAAGTAATGCCTCGTCAGATGCTGCACTCCAAGCGTTCCCAATTAGCGATGATGCTGACAGACAATTAGTTCCTTCCTCTGGTATTGATATTTTTATTTAGTGATTACTACACTGTCTGGAACTTCTCCTGCGTATAAAAGCCGGCAATGAGTATTAGCAAGCCGCAGTGCATTCAATGCAACTTCGACCGCAACCGAGGACCATTTAACTCAAACACATATCAAACATGGTAATGAAGGAATATCACCAGTGAAAACCAAATACAACGCATTGAATAGACCTCGAAAACCTTGGAACCGTAGCATACCAGAATTTTCCGCCACCTCAGTTACCGCGTTTGCTTCATCCTCTATAGCTTTTGATGGTTGCTCTGAGGAATCTTCCGATTTCGCTGTTCCTTCAGACTCTGAATCTTCGAGCCTGAGCGTGTAAATGAACACCAGTACTGAAGTAAACATGACATAATGTATTGATCTAGCATCGAAACTCGTAACATATTTCAAATAAAGATCAAAGACTGAAAACCTTGGAACATTCGCTTGAATGCATATTAAACAAGTTCACGTCCGCACAGAACATATCAAACTGAATATCTAAGATAGATAAATTCCCTTAGAAAATATTTGCGATGCTTGACAGAAAAGAATTCTATTCGACGTACGTTGTGGCAGATGCTTCAAGATCCGAGTCAACTTGCGGCGGTATGCCTTCAATCTGCTCATTGACAGCAGAAGTTTCTGAAGACACTTTCTCATTTGCACTCTCCTTCTGCCATAGCCACAATATGCCTCCGGACGTAGCAGCTTTGGCCTTCTCTAAGGCGATCGCAGCCCTTGTAGCTGCGTCTTTTTTGGCTTGTCTCGCTTTCTCAACTAAGGCTTCTGCATCAATAAAAAGAAATCCAAATATTAATCCAGGCCTTTGCAACTGTGCAAGGGAACACTGAGCTTGGCAGATTCAACTACAACTCTAGAAAAGGTCGATCACTATAAAAGCCTCATCTGTTCTAGCAGTGAAGTCCGTAGACCTTTCAAATTTCGTCACATTAATAATGCTATTCTCAAGACAACCTCCAGGGATGTTATGTTATGATAATTCGGCACTCTGGAAAACTAAAAACGGTGGCTAAAAGATCAAATCTGACTACTGAGACACATAATTGATGCCTACTTCTGCCATGGCCAGCGGAATGTTGGTCCCTGAGATTTTGCAATAACTTCATTATCCTTGGCATCCTCTACTTTGGTAACATCATCTTTCTTGGATAGTGCTACGGCTTCTGCATCTTCTGCAGCCTTGGTTTCATTTACTTCTCGAGTTGCACTACCTTTTTCAGCTTGAGCTTCTGCTTCCGCTTTGGCCTTGGCTTTGTTTTCTTCTTGAGTAATACGATCTCTTTCAACTTTAGCTTTTGCTTCCGCTTCCGCTTCCGCTTTGGCCCTGGCTTCGTTTTCTACTTGAGAAGCGCGATCTCTTTCAACTTTCGCTCTTGCTTCCGCTTCCGCTTCTGCTTTGGCCTTGGCTTCGTTTTCTAATTGAGAAGCGCGATCTCTTTCAGCTTTTGCTCTAGCTTCCGCTTTGGCCCTGGCTTCGTTTTCTTCTCGAGTAACACGATCTTTTTCAGCTTGAGCCTTTGTTTCTGCTTCCATTTTGGCCTTGGCTTCATTTTCTAGCTTGGCCATTTCTTGTTTTTTTTCGCGCTCTTTTACCTTCTTTTCATTCGCTTCTTGTTGTTGTTTAGCGAGGCGATCCATCTCTGCAGACTTCTTTGCCGCCCTGTCGTCTGTAATTCGTAGGTGAAAGTTTAGGATGTATAAGATCGGCAATCACGACAAGATAATTCTTCCATTTCACAGATTTCTACTCGTAAGTTAAATTTGTCCTACTTTGTAATCAGAAAAGATGAAAGAAAAGGTAGCAAGTAAAGGCTATAGAGTACTTCGCAGAGTAGAGTTCTAAGAGAAGAAAAGCGCAAAAGAAGAGGCGTGAAATCCATATTACGATGTTGACTTACCTGCTTCTTTGAGTTTGGCAGCTTGCAACGCTTTGAACTGAACACCTTTCTCGGGTTTAGAATTCGTAGATGCGACAGGTGTTTTCTTTTCTGCCCCGAGCATCTTTTCAGTATCTGCGAGGCTCTTCCGCTCACCGTCAAATTCTGCAGACGCAGCCTCCAGAATCTCCCTCTTATTCTTCTCGCTCAATCTTTACAAAGGCAAACCAGGAATTTGTCCATTGGTCTCAATGTGATACTCGTGCAAGCTCACGGATGGAAACATAAGCCCCAAAGAGTAGGACTTTTGGTCTAGAGCTATTTCATCTAATAGCATAAATTGATAAATAGAAAAAGAGTAATGAACTACGATGCATACCCACGTGTGGGCCTTCGCTATTAATAATCTCTGCCTACTGTCTTCTCTTACCTGCGTGCCTGACGCGCAGCCACTGCAATTGCATTTTCAAGAGCTTTGGCTTTTTTGGCTTCTCGTGCAGCTGTACGTGCTTGGATCTGCAAATCTGCCGTCCTCTTCTCCAGCTGTGCCTTCAACGATAAAGCTTCATCGACCTTCCTCCTGGCCTCTTCCTCCTCTTCGCGAGCTGCTAGAAGATCACGCTCATACCGAGCCAGCAACTCCTTTTTCTTCTTTTCAGCTGCCTCAGCTGTTTTTCTACTCTTTTCCTGCAGGTCTTTTTTCCTCTTCTCTTCTGCTTCAGCTGCTTTTTGAGACTTATCCCGCAAGTCTTTTTCCCTCCTTTCTTCCGCTTGAGCTAATTTTTTAGACTTTTCCTGTAAGTGCTACTCTCTTGATCAGTACCTGGAGAAGTATATCTCACAAGTTCATAAGTGAAACCTAACACACCTCCGAATGACTGAAAATGAATAAAGAGTCGAATGGACAACACAGGGACGTGGAGGTTGAAGAGAATTTCAATTTGTGCCATATTTTCGCTACGTTCTCCTAAGATGCCTAACTCACTGTATCTCACACTTCCTTGCAGAATAACTGTCCATATATCTCCATTTACTATTTTTCCAATTCACATGGAAGGCTACAAACATGATTTTCGAAAGCGGTGCCCAGTGAGTTTTTAACCCTTAACCGATATTTTGTTAAAATGGCGGTATTCCACCAACTTGGCACTTTCACGTTTATATTAGACCGTGCTAGAAATGAATGAAAAAATGGCGTACGGAATGCCACCATTTTAACGAAATTTCCCATCCTTGCCCATAATCTTTCTAACTTTCAGTTGCTTTCACTCAGAAAATTACTAAGCATGGATATATGCACCAATAATGGTTACTGTGAGGAATGAAAAATGAACCTCTTGTTGCCTTGAAATTTTGGTGCTCTTTCGTACGGGACTTGGGATAAGCTCACTGGACGCTGTTCCTCGGTCATCTTCATCAATTATTGCAGGTGCTTCAGCTAAAAGGTCCTCAATTGGTCGCAATGGTGCAGTGGTCTCTGCAACAACTTCCAATACCTTATACCGGGCAAGCTCTAAGTTGCTCACGCATCTAGCAATCAACTCTGCCACCTGCCCCAGATAATATCTCATATGAGTCTTGCAGATTCCAGTATTTAGATGAAGTGATTTTTTAGCAAGTTCTCTAAGATTCAATGTCAGCATGTAGTGATGGATGATCGTTGCCAAAGCCTACGATTACAGTAGCACAGAAACTCTTGCCATCACATCAATAATAGGCAATTTCCAGTGATTTTATGTTAAAGCCTGAACCAAATTAGTGCAAATTTTGTGAGCAGGTTTTCCTATCAAGTTACATTTCTAAGTTACCAGGAGTGTTTTACTTCTCGACTATTTCCAGTCCAACAAACGCTTTCGAAAAACAGTTCAAGTGCTTTTCGAACAGCCAGTATCTGGAATATCACCTAATTCTGGATATGTTATTGAAGGTAAGGTAGCCGCACCTTATTCCGTCCCCTGACCCAATCCTGCGTAAATGAAGTCCCTACATTCATTTCAACACGAGAATATAGGAGAGTGCATGATCTCTTTATCTCTTTTGGGCTAAGTGATAAGATATCATGATATCCTAGATTGTTGCTCTGAAATCAATGCAGGGACTTCATTTGCACAGGATTGGGTCAGAGGACGGAATAAGGTGCGGCTACCTTAACACATGCATGTGCTTTGCCCATCTACATAATACGTGATCAGATCATATCTGTATGTATTCAAGAATGATAATGGCAGAAGAGCTGACCTGAAGAGAGGAAACTTGACCGCCAGAATAGGTGTCCTTTGGAGCAAGGATCAGATTGTGAGTTTCTTTGAACGCATCCGTCGGCCTTTCCATTCCACCCGGCCTCACTATCTGTGCGCAAAGCAGGAGAGAAGGTTGAACCGGACTGTACAGACAACCAGGAACATACAACCTCCGTTCGAATTCGTTCTGTTCAACCTATATTAGGGTACATTCAACCTAGTAATAAAGTAAAGAGTACTTCAGTTTCACTGCTTCTGTGCAGCTTGAAAAGTAGAAAGATTGTCAAAAGAGTACAATGTTAAGAAAATACAATGATGCAGCTATTGAAATACAGTTATATATCAGGTTTGCGGCACTCACAGTGTAAGGTAAACCGCTCTCCTGAAGAGCCTTCTCGGCTTTAGCTTTCCAAACCAGAACACCCCAAAACAAGCTACAGAAGCAACAAATCAATGTAAGGTACAGATCCATGGCACAATCCCACTACATGCTTATTTTGTCATATGTCACTTGATTAAAACTTGACAGTAAGTGAAAAGGCCAATATAATTATGTTTGGGATCCCAGCACATCTAAGGAAATTTTTGTTATGCCTATAAAATGTTTCAGGCATTGAGTGCGGGAATTGGTAAAGAATTTACTTGAGAGCTGAAGCGGGCCACCCGAGTTTTGTTGTACCAAGGGAAGTCACCAAAATGAAGTGATTGACTTTTGCATTTGTTGCTGCAGAATAAATAAATTCTTTGTGTTATTATCTAACATGGAGAAGTACGTAAAAAACATGCATTTCACTCCTACATCTTCGTTCGCACAGCCTGATCAAGTCCGGAAGAACAATCTATTTTCAATATTGAAAATCGAGCTTCTATGTAGAGGAGCCAGAATTGAATTTCTCTCACTCAGAATTATATCTTGTGATAAAAAATAAATAAAGACATTATTTCCTTATACATGTCTGAAACCGCTGATTACTAACCGGCTTTGATAAGATTCACTGTAGCCTTGTAATCGATACGGTAGGGACCCGTAGTATCCAGCACTTCTTTCTCACTTGCACCAATCGCACAGACAACCACCCCGGCATTTCCCAAAGAATTTTCAATTTCGTCTTCGTTCTCAAGATCGCACTCCACCAACTCCACACGCTCTCGTCTAGAAGGGGTTCTGGGCTTAAAGAGCTTCGCAGCCTGCTCAGAAACGGATCGTTTAAACGTCGCCACGTCAGCATGCGGAACAGATGGCACACAACATAGGATTTACATTCATCGTAGTCATAGAAATAGCAAGTACATGAACAAACTCTGCTATAACGTGACAGTCTAGGTCTTCAAGACCACAGGTAAGAAAAGTTCAAAGAACGACTCATATTGGAAGTTACCCATGATGATTTAGGCTCATCGTTTGAGGATGTAGTCGCATCCAGCGTCTGCAAAGCAACCATTAATCATTAATACATCAACTTACGACTGGTACATTAAATGTTTTCAGGAACAAATAGTTGAATATCAATGACTAGCATTGTTCACAACAATCGATACAAATTATAGGATAGAATTAAGCTTTTAAGGTCACACCGCAGCTACAATTTAGACGTAGAAAAAGCAAACCTCGAGAAGGACTTGTCCTCTGGCGACATCCCTAACACCTGCTTGCACTTGAAACCCTAACTCAAGAAGTTCCCTGCCAACCATCCAATACACCTTCAGTTATTCAGACCGGCACTTCTGCATCACTAACGGTCTCTCTACCTGATAAAAATTCCGACTGGAAGAAATAAGAAAAGTTCACCTGACAACGCGTGATCCAACTTTGCCTGTGGCTCCAGCCACAAATACGATCTTGTTGTCTTTCTTTCCCTTCCCAAACTTCAATGTTCCAGGTAATTTGCGAACCTTTCTCGTTCCCTCGCTCACATCTGCTTCAATTACCTCTGATACGTCTTTCTTTGCCTTTCTGATACCTGGAAGCGTAAATAGTCCTGAAAAAGAAAGAGCTGTTTAGCGTCGAAGATGAAGTCTAAGAGTAACTTAAGTGGAGCATGAAAACAAAATTCGAGGGTGCGACAAACCTCATTAAAAAAATGTTCGAGTGAGCACAACATTTATTTATTGATATTAAAAATTTAATTCAATCCACTCCTGTTCGTTCTCTTTAATTCTCGCTATACGCTTACGACAAGATAAGAAAAATTTGCACATGCATTGACTTCTCTTTTGTCCATCTGTTATATCTTTTCAAACTTCTAAGCTAGCACATTGAATTGTTAAAGAATAGGACCAAGAACTCACAACTGTAATACTGGCCACTGGTCTGATCATCTTGCGCCTCTCACCTCCAAGTCAAAAGCTTGACCCCCTACATTATAGTTACTAATTCAAGAAATACCCGTAGCGGTACAAAGAACTGCCGCAGAAAATCAAACTTCAATCTTCGGAATTTCTAGCAATTAGAACGTCTGATAGTGCTTGGCAGTGACCACACTTATTCTCAAACCAGTACATAGGAAAAAACTGGGAACGAATTCTGCAAGTTTCATAGGAAAATGGAACATTTCAGTTGTCACATACGTTCTTGATTGTGTGAGACTTCTTCCTTTTCAATTCTGCATTTAAATACTGTATTCTTAAGCTGTAAGAACAAAAACAGAGCCTTTATTCAAATGTTCAAAATTTAACTAAATTTGACATCGGAGAACTAAAATATTGCAATTTCCAGATCCAGCTTTTATATGAACTTCTTATTGTCTTCGAAATGTACTTCAAAAGTAGAAGCAGATTATTTGCTAACAAGAACCTCAGATCACGTTGGTAGAAGATTCGGCGTTTACCACCCCAACATTTGACAATCCACAATTAATATAAGAGTAGGTACTAGTTTGTCTGCTTAGAGTTTCCAAGCAAAATGAAATGCGATGGAAACTATGTCAAAATCGGTGCCAGTGTTCAGATCATTTCAAACTGATGGGCGAACAATTGAAACGCTCGCTTCAAACTGCGCTTCAAGATCGATCACCATTCATAATAATAAAAAGTTGTCTACAGGTAGTCTTCTTTTCCTGAAAGTAACATAGCCTCACAGCAACAGCTAACGCGAATTGACAGAAAGTCAAGGTGTACAATTCAAATCTGCCCTGCCACACCGATTAGCTAAGCTACTGTGCTCTCCAATCAAAACCTAAAGAAGTTCCCAAGTAAAAGAGAACTGCAAATGCACATACCGCTCTGCGCTCGAAATCCAATCAGCACAGCTCTCCTCCTACACACGCCATGGCCCTTCCGACCAGCGCCAAAACGTCGCACTTCGCCAATTGATGGCGCTTGCAGCATTGTATACATTTCGTTTCTGTGTAAAGACGGAACTGGGAGCTCTCCTACCGATCTCGGCGTAGCTTGCAGGAGCATTGACATTGCCATCGCCAGTACCAGACCAGCTCACCGTATAAATTAAACAAACCTCAGCGTCGTGCTCCTAGCAATCCCACCTCATATCTCACTCTGAATGAATTCCTCTTCTAGTAGCTTCTTTCTTCTCCAATTCCTTCCTCCTAAATCTCAGAAATCAAATCAAGATTTTCATGTCGACAAATATCGCGAACAATTTCTCCTCGTTATGCTCCTCCCATTTCTTCTCCAATTTTAAACCAGAACCGTGCACAAACTACAGCATGTTATTTTCACACAATCAAAATTCTCCTCACACACGCGATCACTGAAGCGGCCAATTCCTCGGATGCTGTACTATTCGTGCATTCGACAAATTTCTTGCAACTGTGTCACTGTTTCCTCAGTGGGAGCCATGGCGCATGGATGGCTCAGAGGGCAACTTCGAAGGCAAATGGGAAACGAATGGAGGCAACTTTTGAGAACGCAATCGCGGCTTCCATTGGCACATGTTAGATAAGGAGGCCGCAACCGACACCTGTCCCCGTGGTGCTCCCCGGTCTCCGTGGACCAGCGTTCACACAACTGGCTAATTCGCTCCATTGCTAATTAAAATTTTCAGGAGCTAAATGTACATTGCAGAAAATCCTTGAAAAAATTAGATTTTAGCCAAGAATGCAACAAACAATAGAATTTGATAGCCAATTGACAAATTCCTCCACATTGGAATTAGCATCTATTCAATCAGTTTTGTGTTATACTACTCCCAATAATCCTTTACAACTTGCAAAATCCTTTCAATTCTATTTTTTTTTAATACTACTCACTCTCAAGGTAGCCAAAGTTGATGCATGTTTGTCTTGAAGGTAGTATATTGCACTAAATTCCGTAAACTAGTTTTGGAATCACTGCAATAGACCCTATTCATTATGGGCTTCACCATATCAAACTAGTTGCACGTTGTTTGCTTTACTGTGCAATCACACAATTGTGTTGACTATATTAACCTTCAACCCATAAATGACCCTATGGCTATTTTTTGGTCAATGAATGACAAAGAATCCTTCTATATGGGACAAATGTGCAACTATTCATCATAATCAAAGCTATTTGGTTAGAAGCACAAGCAAGTGTCATCACAATCTTGGGAGGTTGCTACAACTTTTGAACTTCTATTACTTGAATTTTGGCACTAGAAAAATGTTTATCAAAGACTCATAGAAGTGGCCAAATGTCTCATTATGGGTAGAACGGTCTTATACTTGAGGAATGGTTTAGAATATATCCCAGTGAAGTAGCCCCTACATTATCTTTAGCCATGAAAGGTAAGTACCTCCCTATATGCTCTCACATAGGACTAAAAATATTCATATTTGGAATAAGTATCTCTTAAAGGTATGAAGTCTAAGCTCACTTGTATACACTAAAAGAAATAGATAACAATGATTTGGCAATCAACAAAACAATTACTAACTTCTTGCATAGGATCAGAGTAGTACAAGTTATCTAGGGCCAATGACTTATTTATGTTTTATTCTTCTATGGTAAAGTATATAAGCTCACCTTTGATCTAATCAAGTCATGTAGAGGGATAGCATGCCATTGTTGGAATATACAATATAGGTAGAGCATGCATTGCTCAAAAATTGACACCTCAAGTAATCTAGTCATTGCTCTTTAAAACTTGATCTTACTACTTGCCTTCAAATTTGAATGAAATATGATTTGGAATAAAGAGCACACAAAAAAGAAGCCATGTTTGAGCTTGCCATTGTGAATTTTTGCAAAGGACAAATCTTAGTTATTATTAATAAAATATGTTTCATATATGAAGAAGGAATTGATGAGCCCATCTTTCAAAAAAATTGGAGTTGCAAAGCTTCAAAAGCAATTTTAAAGTATACCACCTCACTATTCAACCAACTTTTCCATCCCAAAAGATGCCAAGCATAGGTTCTCCTAGATTAATTCCAAACTCTCTTCACATGTTCTATGCCTTGGAAATTTAAAGCAATTGACCATCTATGGTTCCTACTTCAAGGTACCACCATTTAGTATATTTGAATCTCTTGTAATCATTTTCATTTTAACCAAAATCATTAGAAACATGAGTATGTGATTGAATTCATTTGGCAAAATTTGAGAAAATATGCCAAAACCACATGGACCAAAGTTTAGTGAAGGCTCACTAAAAAACCTAACTATGTCCTTCATGTGCTTGATCAATTTGATACAATGTCATAAAGTTCTACAAATAGATTGTCTAGAATTGCATGAGACCCTTACTGTAGAATATTTTCTATATAATCTCTTTATCCTCTAAATAACCCTAAATCTACTTCTAAATTTTTTTCCCACATTCCTATCCTTAGTATCCTATAATTTTCACAATAACCTAGATACAATCATAGTTAGCTTTGACCTAATATAAATGATAAACAATCCCTCCAACTCTTTGTAACATGTTCATGTTCTATTGGTTGTCATTGTTGACATAAAAACAAGGTTGTTACATTGGATGTGGAACAAAATCCGTCAACTTAAATACAGGCTTCTACTAGTGATCAGATGAATGTGCCCATCCAACCATAGATCCAAGTTATTGTCACTAGTAGACCATACAACCTCAAACTAGAAGCAATCAATATTTGGGATTCAACATCACTTGTATCTTGTAAGGCATGTCAATTATTGTAGTAACTCTTCCTTCCGTTGCAAATGAATGAATGAATCCAAAATTGAATTCTAGGCATGCTAGTTGTGTGTATGATAGACCTTTGACTTTCTATATATATGGCCTAGCTCAATCTAGACAAGTGATTCTCCAGTGACTTCACCTTTACTTCTCAAATAAATAAACTTGAAGAAGTCCAATTTTTAAATACAACAAATCATAGAATGTAATTTGTGTAAGAATGTAGAAAGAAGTAGATGACTCAAAATCTCTTTAATGAATATTGACCTTTATGTATTTCATATATTAAAGATTTGACCTAATGTATGACAATAGAACATTATAATTATGGAATTAGGTATATTACTAGTTTTGGGCTTACTTACTTTAGTATGATCGGCCTAGCTGGTTTGTGATTATGGTTTCTTAATGTACATTACACTCCTACTACATCGTTGCCATGATATAATATTGGAGACAAAATCTTCTATAACATGCAAAGATAAAAGTGTTATTACAATGAGGAAGGCATTCCAACAAGATCTTTCCTATAATCTTTTCTCAATGCATGCATTTCCTTGTAAATGATTATGAGATGAAGAATTGTGTTTTAAAGCCTTTTTCAACTCAAAATGTATATATCTTCCAAGCTCATCAACTAATCCTAAAGCTCTTGTCTTCATTTGCGAATTGCATTGGATGCAAGAAATGATACAAAGTTCTTTGAGAGTTAAATATTGATGATATCTCTTAAACATAATCCATTATGTAATGTATCATTGAACATTGAGATACTCTTTCCAAAGCATTGCTGGCATATTATTTCACCTTAAAAAACCTCAGAGCAAAGACATGACAATCTTATATACTAAAAATATCTATTCCCGACCTTTATAATTCATTGTCAGTATGGATAAATTGACATGAATTAGAAAATTAAGGTTCACTAGACTAACCTCCAGTTGCATGGTGAATATTGTCTTGATGTCATCTATTCTAACTGATGTTATTCAATTAACGTTAGCCATATTCGATGGTTAAGTTAAGATACCCAATTTTCAAGATGTGCAGCAATTAAACCCTCAAAGATAAAATATTTATGGTTTAAATAATGGATCACAAACTTTAAAACTCTTACAAATAGATCAACTAAGAAGTACATATTGCAACATCTTGTAATTTTGAGCTCTAAACTTCAGTTCCAAACTTCAAAATAAAGGAATCTAAATAGTATTTAGCAAATAGTGAAAAATGATTAAACCTACAAAAAAAACTCTTGGAAGCATGACACAATTGAAAGAGCAAGATAATTGTAGTAAAGCCCTTGTAAAAAATTTGGTGCAACAAGAATGCCAACCTTGCAAATTTTGGCATGAAGAAAAGTGCTAGCAAAAGCCAACAAGATTGCATAGCTGAGGTTGAGTGTGAGAAAGAAATTGAGGAATTAGAAAGAAATCATATCAAACACACACAAAATTTGGTTGGAAATAATTGTGTTGAATTAGAAAGAGTCAAGCTAGAATTGGTGACCACTACTAAGATTGGAGAGAAAATAGAATAAGCTTTAGATCACTCCCTACGGCTTCAAAAAACAACAAAGAGTTTAAAGAAATATTCATAATATCTCCCAATTGGATGGTTAGGCTAAAGTACAAAAGAGGTTAGCCCGCTTAGTTGCAGCACCTACTACCATCAAACAAACACAAGAAGGCAACACTGCCGATTGTATAAAGCAAAGGCTGTGCGATTCTAAAGATACGCAAGTTGAATCAAGCAAGGTCTTTGCATCAATTTTGTCAAAGACAGAGGTGTCAACCATGTTACAAATGTTAACCATGGAGTTAATTGAAACTAACATCACCGATCACTATTTAGATGAAATAGGTGCAAAGATTGGGGCTCATGAAACACTTGCCATAGAAGTGCATAGTAGTATTACAAATGAAGCGTACAACAATATTTACAAGAACTTTAAGGGGGGAGCCAAAGCCACAGGCAAGGGACTCTATATAAGGTATTTGCCAAAGCCATACTATGTGTCATTACTGTAGAAAGAGTTGAACAATAAGCTATTTGATTTTGGTGATTATTACTCCATCAAGAATACTTTGGAGATTTTGATGTGCCCAAAGTCCAAGAACAAAGAACCAATGCAAATTAAATTAAATGAGAACAATTCATTGTTCATTGATGTAGAAACAATCCAAAAAATCATGGAGCAATTGTACAAATTCACCCCCACTGGTACATATTCTACTCTTGTTCCTTCAATTTGTCAAACTTTGTCTTTTCAGGATTTATTGGTGATATCATTGAAGTTGTTTGAAGTTGTTCAAATAATCTCAGATAGTGAGCAAATCAAACAATTTGCTGATCCTTTTGCTTGCAATTGTGTACATGCCAATGGTTGTGCAACTGCTTGTCCATTACACTTACTCAATGTAGCTTTAACCTAATTGCTTTCAAGTTAAAGCAACCAATTGGAGTTGATTGGTTTCTTTGGAATTTCATAAAATTAGAATTGTGATGTTGTGTTGTGCAATATGAAAAGCAATGTTTTTGGTGGCACTTGTTTTTATTTTCAATTGTTCTTTAGTCCAAACAAAGCTTATGGTCTTAAAAATAATATATTAATAACTCTAGCTACCTTCTAAATTAAGACAAGTGGTGAGAATTAAGAATCTGGTTTAGACTAGAATGTGACAATATTACAATTCATAACGTAAACTCAAAATTAGCAAGGTTTTACAATCATATGAATTGTCAAAGGTATCTGCACTTAAATGGGATTTGATTGCAATTTGAATTGAAGGCACTTGAATGTGAAGCTAAGAATTTATTAGTAGGTTATTGAAGACAAAGACTTAAGTGTCAAGAAAGTGTTGAATGTGAAAGTAAGGAATCATCATCAAATTGAAGAAAATCTTGTTATTTATTAGTTGATCTATGAGCCTAAATTCATTGATCTTTTTGTTGGTTGGATCCCATGTAATAAGATTACAAGGGTCTAAATAAGCTACATACCTTGTTTTGTGTGAACAACTCTCGACAATTGTTAAATATTTATTATTAGTATATTAATATATTTAATTAATTGAATTGAATATATTTAATTGGGCCTATCTTTATCATTGCATGCTCCCTTCTATCTAATATTGAGGTGGTATTGGATTATGTAATGCAAAGTTAGATGACCCTCATCTTTGTCCTAAAGTTAGATGAGGTAGAAATTGTGCATGGCCAAAATCTAGAGCATTTAAGCATTATGCTCATGAATCATGCCCTTAATGATGACATTCAAGTAGACAACCCTCAATACTTCGCTGTATAAAGTGGACGTGAAATTTGGCCCATTAGATGCTTCTAAGTGTAAAAGAAATCCCATGAAGTCTTGTCTTGGGTTTTCAGTCAAACAATGATTCCCGGGGGGTGCACTCCCCCTTTTTTTGATGTTAGCGTGCAAACAAAACTTTGGACCCATTATATATTTTTGAATTTTAAATAAAATAATATGAAAAAATATGAATAGATTTTCGTACTTTGAAAATTTATGTTTTGAATAATTGATATTTTATTTATTAATAATAGTTAGTTACAAATTTTTGAAGAAAAAAGATACACTATAGAACCGAAAAATAATTTTCACATCCCTATATTGTATAAGAAAAAATTGGATAAATAAGAACAATTTTTTTTTAAAAATAACTTTCTATTGAAAGCTCATTTTGAGTTGAATATTGATGCAATGGTCATCTAGATGTGCTCTCTAAAATATTTAAGTTAAAAAAACATGTCATTTTAGTGCATTTTTAACCTCTTCTAGAAATCATTCCATATTTTATTTGAGTTTGAAATTTTGAGAGTAGAATCTCATAGTCATTAGTAAACAATGTTCAAAATTTAAAGTTAAAATTATAGTTTATTAGAAACCACTTGTTTGCACGTGGTTTGTTGTAGTAGAACTAAGTGCAATCCCCGGGCAATGATTCCAACATTGATTAAAAGTCCAAATAATGGACAATTGTTGTGTATACATAGGGTTGGCAGTTTCAAGGTTGAATGGCATTTAGTTGTAGATATGAAAATAGTTAAGTGCATGTATGGATTTAGTCATGGCGCATATTCAACTTACAACTATATATATTGCTCTCAAGAGCGTGTTAAGTCAATAGTTGGAACTGAGGTACAAGCATTGGCTGCTTTTGCAAAAAATCTAGCAGGTAGGGCAAAGGTTTATTTTGTTCCAAAATTCCTACAAAGTCGATTACCATTGCAGCTTCACAAGGAAGATAGAAGTTAATACTACCAATTCCCATGAATCGAGTCCATATGTGTATTTTACACGCTTTTAATCGAATTGTAGAGAAACTTGCACTTCCAATTCATTTGGACGCTCTATGACAAACCACTCTATAAACAAGCAATATCAAATATGCCAAAGGTCCTATCTTCTAGTGGAGCATGTGGAAGAAACATTAAAGATGTCAAGTTATTAAGTAAATCAAACAATGTGTCTACTAAACCATCTTTCAACAGAACACATGCAACCAAGTTTTTCGTGCCATCAACATTGTTGGGGGGTTCAGACAAACTTTACATCGATGTCATTGTTGAAAGGAACTTTATTGACTCTAGTATTTCAAAGAGGGTGAGGCTTAGCAAGGTTTGGATAAACTGTAGCCTTACTTGAGTTACTTCAAACTTGAAATTATCTCCAAGTACCAGATCAATGTTTAAGATAGAAGTTGAAGCATGGGACTGAGCCTACATTAAAGCATTCTGTAAACACCACATGACACATTATATTGTGAGTTGAACCCTTCTACTTGTCATTTGATGATTGCTATTATTATGAAGGAATCCTTAAAGCCATATTCATATTGTAATATTGTTCAACTTTCAATACCTCAAATCCAGTATCCATGTGTGCTTTTGTTTTGTTTGCTTTTAACTAAGTGGATCATAATGCTCAAAGTTCAAAATTGAGTGTTACATAATTAATCAAATGGATTCAATTTTGTTACAAAAGTAATCAAACTTAGAACTTAGATAAACGCATCTCTAAGCAAATACTAGGTCTAACCATAACTGAATTATCAGAATTTTGTGAGATGAATCATAAATCCAAACTCTAATTCTTTCTTTTTAATAATAAAATGTGTCATGCATGAAGACGATCACGCTTTGATTCAAAAATCAGTTGTCATTGAGAGCCCATGTTATTTTATAAAACTTGTGTGCCTCTATATATCAACTTTTGGTCAGAGCATGTCATGATTGATTGGCTAGCATGTATTGGTGGTTATTAGATTTTTTAAAAATTGAGCACTCGTCGGTTCAAGTCATAACATTCAATACAAACTATGAACTTAACTTAGATCCATACTTGTTATCAAAAGTAATGTCACTTGATCATCTCATTTTTGACAATCAAGAATTGGCTAATTTAATTGAAATTTCAATTTGGCCTATTCAAACACCGGTCTATTTAAACACTAATCTATGTAAATGATGGTCAATGATTGTGTGTTAAAAAAACATGAAGCACTAAATAGGACATTCTTCAAGATAATTGTAATTACATTATGCAAGCAATCTTGTTTAATTAGATCATTTTTTATCTTACTAATCCAAGAGTTGATTATCTCTTTGAACCGAAGGTTCAATAAATCTTCAGTTTGGTCATCCAAAAGCCCTATCCAAAAAGATGCACATCAATATTGGTGTGTAGTAAGAATGTCACATGTATGAACTCATGAAGACAATACAACTCAATTCTAAATTTGAAAAACATTGAATCATGCTAGTTGCAAATTGCACATTATTTTAGTGCAATGGGAAATCAACTATTGCTGAATTCCATTTCATTAAACACTATAATCTTATCAGAGCATTGATGTGCTTCCACGTTGCTTTGCAACACGTGTTTATTAAGCATGTAGGCTGGTTCGGCAGCAAATATGGAAATCTCAGTGTATGTTCATGTCAAGGGATGGAATATAACCATTATGTAACAAAATCTATATACCAACAATACATGCAACATAGGGCAAGAAAGTCCAAAAGGACTCCGCTTGTTCAAATATACCAACATTGGTATTGAATCATATAACACCGATTTAGAGAGATGGAGAAAAAACAAGACTTAACAACGAAGCTCTTAATGCTAAAAATAATATTAACAATGAGGTACAAGTTTGGATTAAGAGAGAGGCAATGATTAACTCTAGTACTACTACACATGCTGCTCTTTGGAGGATGAAATGTAATCGACATAGAAATAAGTGGGTGCACCAAAGTCAAGCAGCTCAAGATAGCATTTTGAGTAATCTTGTTGTTAGTGACTTTATGGAACTAGTTGAAGTAGGAGAATCTTTGGTGGCAGCACCTTTCTATCATATTCACCTTCCTTTGATTAATATGCTTATAATTTCATCTACTCCCAACATAATTGCCTTGTTTCATCCTTTGTCCATCAATGAAGCAAAGAGTTCATATAATATGTGCTTAAAGACAAACAATGTAGGTGTTCTATGCATATTGTTCGCTATAGCAAACAGGTCCACCATTATAGCAATCAGTATAAACCAAGTAATCCTTGTTATTTTACTACTTGTACCTAGCTTATATGCACATAGAAAGTCTTCTCTCATTTGTGCTTTGAATGCTTCAGTGGTTGCCATGTCAATTAATGGCCAAGTGAGGTCATTGAAACTAGGAAATGGAATTGGATTTGTATAGCCGTAGCTACCTTCAAGATCTAAGATATACTTGGCATTGTAGAAAGTGATAGAATCTTAAAGCCGTTGTTTATGATTTGAAGATCTTCTACTTAATTCTCCAATCTCAACATGAATTATACAAGGCACTTGCATAACACTCCTAGAATCAACCCAATCACTATAACAAGATGGGTATAGTTTTGAAAATCCAACAAACAAAAATTCAAACAAATGCAATTTTTTACATGCATATAAGCAACAATTTCTATGTGAATATCTGAAGGCTTATTCTCTACAAGAATTTTGTCAAAAACCCTAGTTTTAAATGCTTATATTCTATGTGAAGCTAGCCCCAAACTAAAGTTATGAAGTTTTGGCACATGCAAGGCTACATGTTTTGAAGGTTCTTATCAGAGAATTAATAAATGTGTCTAGCTCTTCTCTCCTCTAATCCTTGAACCATCTAACAGGTTTCCATGAGAGCATGCAAACTCATTCACTTTGCACACTCAACCTATATTCACCTCAAAAGCCTTGAATTTGAACAATTATACAATTCTAACAATGAAAGTCTATTAGATTTGCAACCCAATTAATTGCAAAATGGTAAACATGGCTTATTTCCAATACTTTGTTTGAACCAAAAGCTTTGATCTCAAAATTTATTGAACATTGTTGTGGCAAAGATCCCAATCTTGAATGCTCAAACCCTCAAAAATCTTCACGAATTGAATAGATACTTCCCAATATTGAAGAGAGATATCCTAGCTGCAAGGTAATCCAATCTACTTCAATCCTCCACCTCTCACTCAATCATGTTTGCATTGAATCCTAGGCACCAACAATTTCCAAGTACTATGTATCTTGCACCTACATGTATTAGTGATTTGATTGGATGGATGGGGTTCACAAAGCTTTTACTTTCCAATGGATGCCTTAAATTTTGAAATATTGGAGACAACAAACATAAATTCAAAAATTCAAAGGAAAATGAGGTCTTAGTTTTGAATTTCAAAAATTTACAATTGCAAGTGCTAGATTGTGTATTAGGACAAGTAAGGTGCACTGACTATGCTCGCTACATGTAAGCATGTTGGACCTCGATCTCTTTCACTATTGTACAATTACCCAAAAGTTTTTAACCTAAGCCTTGTATACATTGTTGACCGATCTTCCTTTTGGCACATCCGATTGCAAAGCAACCCAACTATTCACCGCAATTTTCAAGAGAATGTAATCATCTTTTTCATCTCTATTGTTATACAAAACTATACTTTGGATGCGTGTTTGTGGCCTCATGATCAATGTGTCCTACAAAAAAAATAAGAAACTCAAAGCTTTTTAACAAGTAAAAACACAAACAACAGAAGATGATTGTTAAGAATGTTGCTGAACTAGAAGAAATTCAACAATAATTAGAAGTATAGTGAACCTTCCCGCCAAACACCTCCCATTCCTGCTTAACTAGTGAAGCAACACGGTAGAACTTCCTACCCTTGCATTTTTCTAGCACACTCCTTGAGTGAATAGTAACCCGCCAGATGGAAATGCAATCCCAAACAATTGGACTGCGACCACATCATATAGGGCTAATCATAACTTTTGTTAGGCATACAAAGCATTTATTATGTACCAAGGCCCTTATTGCCTTCAAAAGTAATCCCCAACATCTGTACAACTTAGCACATCCAACACTTTAAAATCCACTAAAAAACAAGACAAAGGACCAACCCTTGCCCCTAAATAGCCAACCACATCCCTAGGTGGTTGGATAACCTTAACCCTAAATTCCCTACCTAACTCTAATATAAATTACTAACTAAACAATTATTAACCAACAACTAACAAGAACCACATACACTATACACATTTTTTACCATACAAAGATGCCAATTCCAACTAGTAGACAATTTAGATAATGACAATGGATTGGGGCCGTTTTAATTTGATTTACTCTCAGGATGAAAATCAAGTCACATAGTAAAACCAAAAGTCTACCATTAGTCATTAGTTAGAAATAGCTAGCTTACTCTAAGCTTGTCTATACTCCATGTAGCCCTCTATTTGTGCCCTTCTAGGGTGTTGTATTTTAACCCCTAAATGCCTAAGGCACCAAATTCTAGTGTTGACAATACTTTGAAGTTAAATAAGATCCGACTAAGTTTTTATTTTTATAGTTTTTATTTTTGATAAATTCTTTTTGAAGTTTTGTTTTAGCATCAAAAATCTGATTTTGAAAATGAATGATTATGATTTTCCTATTCAAGATTTTGTGCAAGGGTATCCATTACAATCTTAACTATCCATGGTGCTGAGGGCTCTTGGAAATGAGTCTCAAATACACTAGATCTTGGAGACAAAATTCATTTAAAAAAAATTGTAGAGTAGATTCTAAGAAGCCATAAATTGTTGGACCCTTCAACCTCATATTTTTGGGGTGATCAATTTTTAAAATTTGACATACAAAACGAGAGATGAAAGATTTTCATGGTTTTAACACCCTCATGATCAATTACTATAATCTTTCAATTCATAAGTAATATTGTTGTGTTTTCTTTTCCTACGTGATCTCTAACATGTCTCGTTTGAATTTGTATGGTTACAATTAAAAAAAATTGATACAACTTATCAAAATATTGGTTTTTTGTTCAATTTAGAGAAAATTCCAAGAAGCTCAAAACATGCCTTGGACATTTAGGGGTTAAATCCAATTTATTGGAGTGTGGCTTTTGCCTTAAAATTTAAAAAAAAAAAAAAAATTAAAAATCTCTCAACTTTTTCTAGAACTTACTTACTTGTTGCCCATAAGTCACCACTTTTCTTATTAGGAATGGCAACCTATAGTAGCTTCATACAGTGCTAACCACCATGTTCCCATAAAAGAATTTGATTATGTAGTTCAAGATTACACAAAATCAAGCATTACATCTCCTTGTCTATAGGTGAGTCAAAGTGCATGGATAGATAAGACAATACAAATGATCCATTATTAAAATTGAGGTTTCCTATTTCATTATAAGATATCCACATTTTTGGTTGTGTTTTTATTACTAACATGTGATGTTCAATAAAACATGAAAATATCAAAGGACATCTAACATGACAAGGTAGTTTTTTGTGGATGTTGCAAAGAACATTGGCACAAAGTTGTCTTGTTGAACACATTTTAGGGTTCAAGTGCTATGTTGTTGTCTGACATCGTATGTTGTACGACAATTTGTCAAACTAAACATGTCTAATAAGGCCTTTTTCAAAGCTGAATGCTCATAGAAATCTCATTTCAAGTATAACTCAAAATTTAAAATATAACAAATGTTAATTCAATTGAGACACTTCAATAAAATAAAACTTTAATATGTTAAGATTAGAAAGAGAGAGTGTTTTATTTAAAAGTTATTTGAAAGTGAAATTTAAAGTTAACTTTATTAGACTTTATTAGACAGACGAAGTGGCTATTGGACGTCTTGAACGTCATGTTCGTCTAATTGTTACCATGTCAGGGAAGACAACTATGGATGTGCACAATGGATGAAAAGAAATGGTTTTTATACAAGTAGGGTGGTAGAAAGAGAAACAATCCATATAGGATATGTAAAGCAAAAATTGTCTTCAATGTAAAATGTCTAAGACAATATGATCTAGATGTCTAAATTCTAAAACAACATGATCCAAGTGTCTAAAACAACGTCAAGGTGTACAATGGCCAAGTTCCCATATTCTAATTATTCCATATTTTTTGTCTCACCATAGATAGAGAATGTATATAAATATGACCTCTCTACTCTTCATTCTCACTAACTTTCAGTAAAAAAAATCCTTCATTTTTGTCATCAAAAAGTCTCTTGATGGTAGATGGTAAGTTTTCTTCAATTCTTGTTGAATTCAACAATTTTGCTTGTTCATTTTGTTTAATTTTTAAATTTATTTTAAATAATTATTTCTTGTTGATCTTGCCTTATGGGTAGGGTATGCACCAATTGATGTCTCAAAAAATGTCTACATTGATGTTTCAAAAATCCTAAACTAAAACCAATTGCCATGTCAGAAATCAATGGAGTTTAAGTTATAACCCATATCACTCATTGGATGAATGAAAAAGTATCCTACGTGGCATTGCCCGCCCATGTCGTGCTTATATGGCGGTGACTTGTTCAATATGTGGGGCATTTTGGAGAACTTCAAAGACTACATTTTTGTGACATTAGGAAAAAATCTTGTAATTTTGCATGTTTTTTGCCCTTTAGTTCTAATGAATTTTAGGAGACATTGTTGTTGACATCTAGCCTATCATACTAAACATGCTCTCACATTTTTTCAGACATCTAAAAAAACCCATGTTTTCTTATAATGTTTGTAAAAATAAAATGTGGGCCCTCACAATATAGTATCCAAAAATTAATATATTATGGACATTTTGTTGTGCCATTCCAATAATTATATAATATAGAATACAATTGTAATTTAATTTGGCTATTTGACTTTTACACTATGACTAATTTTGTACCTTTGAGCATGATGATACAATTTCTTTACCAAAATCTAGTTAAACTATACAAATACCTATTTTACAAAGTTTGGTCATACAATACCTTATATTGAACTTTTTATAGATCATATCTTTGTTACTTAATGGGCGAGGTTTAACATGAAATTTTTTGTATATAGATGTTTCCTTCATAAATATGCAATCAAAATTTTTTAATTATCACCAATGTTTTTCAATCAATCATCAACGAAAACCATGAATATTAATTAAACAATTCACCACAAAAAGAAGTTTTGGTATTTTAAAAGTGAAATTTGGTATGCTTGATTGGAATTGTGTACAAATTGAATGTTAATTATGCAAGACAAAAAATGCCAATTGTATTCTATATTGTGCACAATTCTTTGAATGGCATGTACAATTGAGTGTCTGTAACATAATTGTCAAGTATTGTACACTAAAACTTGACATGGCCTTGTCTAATAAAACAAGAGTGCTTACAACATGCATAGTGCAAAGGTACAAGTCTTTACTATAGGACCTATATTCATTGGTGAAAATCAACATTCTCTACCAAACAATTAATTAAAGTTTGCAAATATAAATCAATAGATGTAAAAATAAAAAATATTTTTTTATATAATTTATTTAAAGAAAAATATCTCAACAATTCCAACTTTTGTAAACAAGTAGTTATTAGAATTAGTTATTTTTTGCTAACTCTAATAACTACCAAATATAGTATATAAAATTTAAGTCATAACCTTCGAACCATGATTTCTTGAACATGGTGGATTGTGCTCATTAGAAAATTGACCACAAAAAGGACCAAGTGTCCATTCAACGTACTCAAGAAATCTCAAGTAGGTTCCTACGAAATCATTTTTGGTCAAATGTTCATTAAATTTGAACACAATGTATAAACATATCCTTTGTGAAAAACTAATTTTTTATCCCAATCAAGTGCTTGGATCAAAAGATATACTTCCTTTAACTTTTCGAGTAGCTTGGACAATTTGGAAATTTTGGGGGAATCTTTTGCAAAAAGAAACATCAACTCTTAAAATTTGGCATACAATTGTCTAAGAAAAACACAAATTTTAGTCCTCAAATCACATGTCAAACTTTGTTAGCTATGTTGGTTTCAAGAAAAAACATTTCCTTCTAACTTCAAGCTTGCAGTTGACAAAGTCAAAATTCTTGAACTTTTTTCCACATATTCCAAATGTTTGTCTCTAACTTTACAACATTCAGATTTCAAATTAAAAATTTCTTCATTGCACAAGAAATCATCAACAAATGATTGGTATATTACAAATTCACTAAACCTCCTTGCACTGCAAGGTGATTTAGAATAAGCTAGACTCTATATTTGCTTCTAAATTTATTCATGAGTGAACCTAATATCATATACTTATGAATGGTCAAAATTCTCATGTTTGTGTAAAGCAAAAATTTTACTCCAAAAGGGCCTGAAGTTTGCCAATCCTATTTCATAGGAATGAAAAAAAGTTTGTTTTCTCACTTCAAACATTAAAATCTTCAATCCGCTTGATTGAATGGACTAAAATTTCTTCCACATTCTGGTAAAATACTTTAACTTCAGTTTTGTAAGGTTGACGTTTAAAAAAAAAATGGTTTCTTTTTCATTCAGATAACAAACCAAAACCCCACAGTTTTTGACAATCCCTGAACCCCCCCTCCTTTAGGTTAAGTGTTGATCACAACCCATTCGAAGAGAATGTATGAGAAATGTTATCGTAGTTTCCAATGGTTGACCATCCATGTGACAAAAGTCATACAATTATCAGCAGATTTAGAGATCGTAACCAACAGATATTTTTAGTCACATAGTTACATTCGTCCTCATCTGTCCAAGGATTCAACAGACATCGAATTCAATTCAGCTAAAATGTACCGTAGAGTCTTGGGGGCTATTTGCACTGAAATTTCAACCAATGGATGTTTTTGGCCACTTTGGAGATGATAGCATTGTTATTGTTCTGTGGATTTAGTGCAATCAGACCATCAGGATGACAACGGGATACCTACGACACGCATGCTTACACTCGGGACTCATGCATTGCGAGGTCAAATACAAGAGACATTCATGGACTGCCTTGACAGAAAAATCAATGGCAGCTCTGAACAATCAAGAATGATCAATTCAGTGACAGCAATGCCCACTGCAGCTCGGAGTTATTGGGGTAGCACTCACGGCAGACAACACCGCCGGGACAGGTACCAGGACGTCACAACCACCAGGAAGGAAATCACGTCTGAATGACCCCTGCGCTACCAACCCTAGCTAAGAACACGACGTACAGATCAGGGGGGAGAGGAGGGGAATTCAGTTCGCCACTGCCTAGAGAGGAATTGGAATTGATAAGAAGCAGAGCAAACAGAAATACCTCAGGCACGCTTATATAAGGGAGGGAAAAAAAAGGATGCCAGGGGACGGAAGGGACATGCAATTCAGTGCATAATTGATGATGCATCAAGGCTTTAACTGATGCAACAAAATCACATGACCAGGACTGCGACCAGTCCCAATGGATCCTTTGCTGGAAATCTCTCTCTCTCTCTCAAGTGGTGCAACATCTCCTACCTCTGAAAGCTAGCCGGGATTGAAGCTGGTTCCAACTGATCCTCAGAGTCCCATCCCAACCGTACTCGAGCCCATCCTGGAGAACAGACCGAAACGAAACTCGTCATCTGTGAGTAACCCTACAGGTATACCAAGGGACCGAATACCTCGAAGGGAAGGATAATCTACACGAGAGGGCAGTCAGACCTCGGGGAATAATTTGAATGCGACGAATTAGGGCGGGAGGATAAAGTACACATGAATTGAATGGAGGGAAGGAAAAATGAACAAGACATTAGGAGGAAGTGCAGAATGAGCATTAGGACTTCGAACTTCAAGGGGGAAGCGTGACTCTACTTCATCATGCGGGAGCTTTGGATTTCGGAGACCGGACATCAACACACCCCAATGGCGCACGAGAAAAAATAATTTCTAAACGGGATGCTGAATGAATTGGAGAGATTTCCCAGACCTTTCCTCCGTGACAACTGAGCAATATTATGATGGCAATCATCTGGGCTTTCACAGGTAAGGCCACGACTAGCGTATGCCCAAGCCGACAGGAAAGAGTATATGTATCTGTTTTCTCCCTGACCGGAAGGATCCCTTGCCTCTTCTCTCCCTGTTGGTGCCAACGAGGGCTCTTAGAACCCACGTTAGCCTGATTGTTGCTCCGAACCGCCTCCACTAGAGTAGGGCTGCTGTGAGCCTGATGGCAGGGCATACTGTTGTGGAGAGACCTGCCCAGCTACTGTGCCAGCAGATAGACTGGGAGATACACCTGCCCACAAGCAAACCGTAAAACTTTTCAATTCCTTCAACACAAGAAACGCACGCGAATTGAAATCCCAGATGATCACAGATAACTCGCGAAACAAACGAGTCGTTCGACAGAACTAAGGATGCAAGCATGACTCCCAAACCCACCCGTATTTAAAACGACCTTTCAGATCGGTATTGAAGAACAGAATTACATGCGTTCAGGAAATGTTCAGGGATTGATTTACATCAATCCTAGTAACTAACAGAAGAGAAGCTGCAACCAAGTGATAAACCCCGATGAACCTAGAGCTGCAATGTCGCAGTTTGATCCATAAAATTCAGTCACAAGAGGACTGCATTAGCGACGCCTTGAAACCCTAACCTATTTTGTACAACTAGTGTTCAATAGATCGGACGGGATGGGACAATGCACAACAGAGTATGTTAGGAATTGTTAATCAGATTGAAGGTCCAATAATTCCCTCTGGATCAATTTTACAATAATTGACATGAACCTACATAGAACGAGAAAAATACTGCGCTCAGACCGCGTCACTACGAGATTTTAAGGGATTCCAAGTGGGGTAATGTTGCAGAGGCGGGAGTCAAAGCTGATTGATGCTCTAGAGCTTGCCACTGCAACGACCCAATTTCGCTGTCTGTTGAGCAACATTAACTTGTAAGTTTTGGAAGAAAGAATAGCACAGAATCAATTACGACTCGAAAGCAAACCCGAGTACCATGATAGATCAGTTCAAACGAGGAGTTCAAAGATATGTCACACTACCTGCACTTGGTGTGGATGTGGGAATGGTGCCTGCACCTCCATAAGCTTGGGGCAAAGTTGTCAAATTGGCACCACTGGGACCATACAAATGTGGCGTCTGAAATGCGTACTGTGATCCAGGGTAAACAGGGGCCCCTTGTAGTGGTTGAGTCGTGAATGATCCATAAGGGTAAACCGGGCCAGATCCAGGACTAAGAGCACTGGGTGCTCCATACATCTGCGGTGCATACTGCGGACCACCATATTGAAACAAGTTCTACAAAACATGACAAACGATAAAATAATGAGTATGGAATATACTTCAAACCCAAAGGATGTGCACGTAACGTCCAACACAATTGCATAGGTCGAGGAATGAGTCCCACCACCAAGGCCCACTTTAACAGCACGAATCAGGGATTGACTGACGAAAATTCAGCTTATGAGAAACAACCACCATCTGAAGGAAATGCCCTAACACTGAGCACCCTGGACAGGGTTGAAAAAAACACGCACCGGAGGATAGCTAGCGTAGTCCTGAGGGTATTGCGGATACCTGATGTGACAGACAAACACACAGAGATCTCTATTAGGTCCAGCCTTCCCTTGCTGCAATAAGCGGAAGTGCAGCGGTTGTTCTCCATTTGTGCAGAGTGAAAGGAAGTCATGAAGACATTTCCGAGACTGCCCTCGTGTTTTAACATATAGCAATGCGAGAGCACCTGAAGTGGTTAGACACAGAGGTTGAGTGTCCTCATTTCATGCGATCCATACTTCACCACCGTTCAACCTTGCACTGAAGATCTTACTAAAACACGGAGAACAAAATAGAGAGAGACGCTGAGACGTGGCACCGCTATCACTACGGGAACCACTGCTCAACTTAAATTGACTGAGCAGAGATGAAGCCGTAAAGGTGTTCAACTCGGATACTGCATTATCTGACCAGCGAACCCAAACAAAGCAGGTTGTAAGCCAGCATTTTCTGGCAGAACCGGTATGCACGAACTAAATGCCTAGTACAGAAATTTTAGGGAGCCATCAGCTTTGTAACCCGAATAGTTTTGAGAAAAGTTTAAGATAAATGTGCTCAAATCTGCGAAGATAAGGAGTTGTGGAGTTGAGAAACGAACCCGCCATAAGGAGGATAAAATGCTTGCGGCCCCGGGTGACCGTACGGCGATCCAGTTTGAGGGAACGATCCAGCACCAGAGAAACCGGGCCCTCCCTGCTGAGGGCCTGCAGAGAAAGGAGAAACCGGCCGAAAACGGTTGCCTGAGGTGGATTAGAAATTATCTTCATCAGTTTTTCACATTCTGCATTACATCTGCACCTCAAGCGACCTTCTGATGATTATACAGCAAGATTACAGTGAAACATACCAGCTTCAGCTCAATTTAATTAGCTCAACAAAGTCGCAACCGAGCATCTTGAACCAGAAAGTCCGTTCCAGATATTCAACTCGTAAAATTAGCTACCGATATTGGCCGACAACCAATATGTCAAAATATGCAATAGCAACCGAGACTCCAAGAGGGATTCTCGGACCGCCTAAATTATGACTAAATGCACGAATTCAACACGGGAGAAGTCCCGAACAACTTAGATACGAGACGGTATAGGTCGAAGTCCAAGGGAACCTAACAGGAAACGATCCCTCAGGTGACAGTAGCAAGATTGAACTAATGCCTTAGTCATAGGTTCAAAGCAACGTTGAGACTCGGGAATTGTACATTGAGACGTTGAGACTCCGGAAGCTTATGAAATGGACAATGACAGGGAGAAAAGTTTCGTCGCTACCCAGTCCTCATTTGAAAAAAAGTCGCTCAAGTGCAGCTGCCTATATATAAAACGGGTCCCTGAAGTTTAGTATAATCGAAAAGGTACCGAGAATTAGGCTGACCTTGACCGTGTCCCAAATGGTAGTGAAATGGTAATGGCTGGAATGAGGTTGCCAGTATACCGGAACTGTTGGCAGAGATTGCCTAGTGAATCGGCCACGCCTATAGTGCCTAGGAATAACATGACCTTCGGCAAAGAAGAATTTATTTTTTAAGAGGTGAAAGATATTAGGATCTGGTTCAGTACGGTGTCTAGGTCATTCTACCCCTGAGGTAATGTAACCCATACAATGAGGCTCATAGTAGTATTCAGTAATTTGAACGAAAACATCTTTTTAACCGAGATAACTATGAAGAACTATATCACAGAAACTGAATAACAAGCAAGAGACACTGATCATACCGTGCTGGCCGTGAGGACGATGGCGATGGGCACCCAAGGAGGCCAGATTGCAATTGGCTCGTCTACCATCTATGATTGGAGTCGCATCTGCGCAAGCCCTCTTTGCTGAATCTGCATCCCTGAAAGTAACCTGAAAGACACAGAACAAGTTGAATCATTGGCGAAACCCCTGGAGAGATTTCAAGGTGACATTAAACCAATCAGGAAAGGATTGTTCAATATTCTGGTTGACCCATCATCCTGTTTACTCAGAAACACGCTTATCTAAAGTAATATGTCGACTCTTACTTCATTCATACTTCATTCATACTTCATGTTAACCGACAAAACTTCAACGACCAGGAAAATTCCTAAACAATGCAATAATTTATGTTCATAGACCGAGACCAGTTTAAGAGGGTCCTAAGACATCATAGTCATGGCTAAGGAGACTTCTAGCGCGCCCCATTGCAACAACATTCATCAGCATCAACCTACTCGCGATTGATCTCGCTGTCGACATTCCCTTCAAGCACTATCCCGGAGGTCAAGACCGTGGAGTCCTACGGTGAATCGTAAAATGACCAAATAAGGGTCAAGATAATTGTCGAATCTAGAATCAAACCCCACAATAAGAATATTCTAGCCAAAGATTACCCTACGCGTAGTAGTACTCACACCGGAGAAACGGTCTCCAGTGCATCTTCCTTTATCAAACTAGTAAGATTAGAAAGGTCATTCTCAATCCACAAAACGTTTTCAGGGCTACGGATATCAACAATTGTGTGATTTAATTCGATCGACCCTACGCTTCAGCACAACGGTCTCTAACACAAAAGAAGTCAACGAGGAGTGCCGCTCGATCTAAACGAAAATTTCCATAACCGAAAAATGATGGTCAATATTCAGCTGTTCTTGACTCTCCGACTTGAGGAAAATGTCGAATTTAGTGTGAAGAAACTCCAAGAGTTGCATGACCTCTAACTATGATGGATTTTACAATGATCAGACTGTAACAAAAACATCGGTGACGGTAAAGCCGATGCAAAACATTCCAGGCTGAATTCTACTTATTATGAAACTATATGGCTGCAAGCATTGCAGTGTCATTCTCACTAAGCGTGGAGCATGCAGGCTAAGTCGCTCGCAAGTAACTGCATTAAACCTGGCATTGTGATACCGTACTCCAAAGCATCGGCCTATTCAAGCAGCTCAAAGGAGATGGACAAGTTTAGGGTGGCATGTCTGACGATGCGAGGAGTACCGTTGAACTCGACCATACTGTCCTACGACGTTATTATTAAATCGTGAATCTGACCAAGGTCAAGGAAGAGTTTCTCTTCCCCTAGAAGGAGAGTCCAAAGTCCTGCGTTTTGATTCTCCATCGTTCCACATATACAATGAAGAATTTCCGACAACGTGAAGTCCCGACCTCAGGTAATTAAGTGAAGGTCCAGGTCTAAAAGGTACTCACAAAGCCATAGCCCTTTGATCTGCCCGTGTTTTTATCAGTGATAACGACAGCTTCCAAAATATCACCGAACTGCTCAAAATGACGACGCATGGTGTCCCTTTGCGTCTCCCATGCTAACCCTCCGACGAACACCTTGGTATAGGTAGTGTCGCCAAACTGGTTCCCCAAAGCGCCCGAACCTGCTCCTACCCCTCCCCCTTGCTGGGCCATGGCAAGCACCCTGCGTGCTTTATCGCCTGCACTATACAGTCCTGAGATTCTTCCTAACTTCCTGTACAGCCTGGCTAGTAATATGATCACCCGGATCTCCCAAGAACAACTTGCTTCTCTACAGCTTCAGAAATTATTACCGTCCCGCCTCCCGCAATCAGTTTCCATACAAATGATGTACGGAGCTGTGACACAAACAAAGGACGTTGTCAGCATACTCCCACAGCCAAAATAAGATGAAACACGGCACACCCTCAGTGGCGGACGAAACGACGCAGCGAAATACAAGAAATTTCCTCATGCCGACTCGATTACAAACCACGAAGATCTTCAAACAAACAAACACTGAGCGCCCCACACTACCAACTAACGACACACCACGACGCCACCGCATGATACACTAGCTAAGCGCAGCAAATATTCCGAAACTTTCAAAAACTAGAAAGAAGTAACGAAAAAAATAGAAACAAAACGTCTCCCGTCGCCAAATGACACAAATGAGACCTCCAAGTAAGTTCTCCAACAAGACCAGCAGACATTCAAACCAAACGCAACTGTCTTCCAGACACGTCGAGGATACGAGAACCGTAACGCGCAAGAATTAAAAACCCGATCAGGAAAATGGCAACAACTCCGTGTGAAACAACTCTTCGCCAAAAAAAAAGAGATTTAACAGGAGTAACAGCAACGTCACCGTGCCTACACGTCTTGTCGTCTCCGTTCCGAATTAGAAGTCTACGAACCGACCGTGACGACTGTTCGACTAAACCATCCCTAGTGCGAATTTGGTGGCCATCCAAGCACGCGATCGCCTTCTCAGCCGGTCACACACAACAACAACGACACAAACTACACATCGTGCACGGAATCGTGAAGATCGGCGACAGCAGGAGGATGCGCAATCTCATCACTCAAACGACGCGATGACGAGATTGCATCCGACGAAACGAAAACGGTCACAGCGAGATATCATTATTGTCGACGGCGTTGTTTTTGTGAACCTCACCCGCAGACGACTCCTCGCTACAAGGGGGGGACTCGAGAACACAAGGGACGACGGACGACGGACGACGGTGAACCTTTGGAGGAGCTGCGATGAGTGGCGCCTTGTCTACGGCGACCAGACGTCGACGGCCGGAGTGTCGAAGACAAGCAACAGTGCGCGGCGAAGGGGGTGAGGCCATCGCCTTTCCTTTCCCTTTCCTTCCCTTCCCTTCGTCGTCGTCGTCTCGCTCGCACGCTCGGGCGTCCGCCCGCCCGCCCGCGCGGCCAGCCCGGGCAGCAGCCGACCCTGCGGCGCGGGTCCCGGCGATGCACGCCGTGGAGGCGGGGCCCGCCGCGCGCACACGCGGCATCCGCGCAGTCGGCGCGCGGTGCTGGCATCCGATAAGCCGCACCACATTCGCAGGAATCGGGCGCCTGCACCGTCGGATGAGATCCCACGGCGGGCCGTAGCGCAGGCGGCCCATGAAGTGGATAGGATAAGTGTGCCATGCTGGCGGGTAAGATAAGATTTTGCCCTACCCCGGGTCTTGTTTCTTCTGCTCCCTCACTCGATTCCCACTGTTGCCTCTCCAATTTGGGGCCACACTTGGCCAGTTTGGGTCAGACTTATTTGCTAACTTGGGGGGCTGCCCACCCTCTCGACTGTGTCCCCAATTTTCAACCGGAACTGATTTTTTGGTTTTTTTAGCATGCGGGTTCTCACCCGGACCCTGTTCACAAGGCTCAGCTCGGCCTGTCTCGGCCTGTTTCGGCCCCTTGCATCTGTCGAAGTGTATATAAAAGCGCCATCATGTAATTAGAACAGAACCTTCAGTCAGCGGCATCTGGAGCTGGCCGGAGCGTTCTCCTCTCCCCGCCTCTAGTGAAGGATTGTGCAAAAACGTCGACGGACTGTCTGTCTGTATTGTGGAACTTGGATTTTCTTACTATCTTCCGGCCAGTGCCTTCCGTCTGCCTCCGCCTGAAACATGCAAAATCTTCACTTGCCCTGCCGTCGTCGTCTAGGTTGCGGAATCTCCGTTAACGCAACTCCAACCCCATCATGATTCCGGCAACTGAAATGCCTTTGGTGGCAATGGCCACCCACTTGGGTGACGATCATGACTTGGGTGCCACGTTAGGTCCAAGTTGGAAAGTCAAACCCAAGTACAGTACCAGCTAGCACCCTCCAATATGTTCCGCTCATAGAGGAACCTCAGGGTTCTTCACAATTAACTTAACTTATAGTAGTGTATATCATAATGAAAAACCGTTTAGAATTTCCTACTGCCTGCATGGATTTCACAATATGACTGAGCACAAGTATCTTCGTGTTGACGTCACCAGTGGTTTCAGTGTACTCTCCGAGTATCAGTTGTCAAATTTCTCCTTAGGTGGCGACAGAAAAATATCCCTTCTGGTAGCTACTCTGGGGATCGAAATCATTTTTTTCATCTACATTTTTGTTCTCGACTCATCTTTGCTTACAGTATGAACACCTATAATATAGGTGTTTAAAATGTAGACACCTATAACATAGGTGTATAGACTCCTATGTTCATGTGCTCATGGTTTTAAGCTCAAATAAAAGCAATTGTAACCCTATGCCATGCCTATTCACCTTAATGATACATTTCAAAGAATATTTTATTTTTAAACGATAGGATGAAATTCATTTGTGTCTCGAGAATAGTATAGCTATCAACAACTTAATCACAGGAGGTCTGGTTGGTCTTATAGGGTGGTGTCTAATTCATGTGCTTAAAAAAACTCAAGAGCACTTCATTGGAGGTTACACTGTTGTGCAAATTTCCACTTTTCACACAAAATTTCAACATTTGTACTTTTCTCTCATATAGAAAGATCTATGTCATGCATCAAACACGTGGATTGTTATTATGTGAGCTTAGGATCATGAACTCATGAACTTAGAAGACTATACACCTATGTTACAAGTGTCCATATTATAGAAACCTTCCATTATTATGGGATACTTATATTATAAATACTTATATTATAGGTGTTTATGCTACAAGCACCTTCAATGGTTGTAGAACATCTATATGTACATATGCTCAAGGCTCGTATGCTTGCATTTTTATGCTCACATACTAGCATTGTTGCACTAACAAAGGTTGGTGTGCCTAATGTTCACTTAGCAAGAGAATTTGCAAGCTTGCATTGAAAAGTGCACTATTTGCAAGCTTGTATCGAAAAGAGTATCTAGAATATATGATTTTGAATGTTCTACAACTTAAAATTTTGTACTAGAAATTTTGAATTTCTAATTTTTTTAATATTAAAAAATTGAATTGAGAGTCTAGGGGAAAAATTCAAACAAGTAAAAGTCAATACAAAATAGAAATAAAAGTCAGTACAAAATAGAAGGAAAAAATATATGGAAAATAGCTTTAACATGGAATTGGAACACACTAATCTCAATGATGAGATTGTTTTAGTAAGCATATTGATACTTGTAAAAATATTTAATTTTGAAAATTGAGTTCAAAAACTAGTCCAATATATTATTTTCTGAAGAGGATGCAATGGTTGTCCACAAAACAAAAAAACTTCATAACTTTCACACCACTAATTTGAAAAGAATGAATCAAAGCTTTCTATATAAACAAAAATATAATTGATGAGGAAAATGATTATTACTTCTAGTTAGTTAGTTAGTTTTAATGCTTTATAAACAACTTTATAGGCTTAGAGTAGTATAACTTTTACTCCCAAGCACCAATTGAAATAAAAATTATGTTCACATAAACATCAACAATGTTAGCATGTAAGTATAGAAATGCAAGCATATAAACCTTGAGTCTAGGTATAAGTACATATCTATAACCAATGAAGATGCTCATGACATAACACCTATAATAACATAGGTATTCTATAATCATGGAAGGTTTCCATAATATAGACACTTATAATATAGGTGTTTAAAGTCCTAGGCTCATGTACTCATGATTCTAAACCCACATAATAGCACTCCTACCCCAAATCTCAAGTTTCTTAAAGGATTTTTGAGACTTTAGGATTAATCTAGGTAGGAGAGTTTGAACACTATAAAATCCCATTACACCAAATAATTGGTTAATTTTGGATGAATGTGATTTAATTATCAATAGAACATCTTATTGCATAGTCCTGAGAATATGCACTAAGAGAAGTTTATACATTTGGAGAGGTATAATAATAGTCACCTAACTAATGTTGGTTCTAACTACAAGACTTTTAACAAAAGAAGTGCTTAAAATTGGGCCTACCTACTAATTGCATAAGTAATAGTTATGCACTAAGAGAGGTTCTATCTATAGTATAAATCTTGGGATGAAAGTCAAATAGTACAAATCAAAGTGGATGAAATTTTACAATCAATTTTAGATTAAATGAAAATACTGTGGACTACAATCTATTAAATATATCTAAAATATTATAAACTACCATACCTAGCAGCCCTAAATAATTTGCATAATTTCAAAACTAGACCATAAACAACCGATGAATGACAAAGAATCTCTTCATGAAGGATAGAAGTGCAGCTATTCATCTTCCAAATTTTGTGTGAAAAGGGAAGATATTCTTCAATAGTTTGACTTCCAATGATTGCTTTTGCATTTTTAAAGCTAATAATTCACATGACACCAAAATAGATGATTTCCATGGTGACTAGCTCGTCCTCTAATCTTTAATCCGTAAACGACGGACTGGTGACCATGGAAATCATCCATTTTGATATCGTGGGAATCATTGGTAAAAAAATCCAAAAGCATCCGTTGGAAGTTAGAGAGTATTGTAGAAGATATTTTCTTTTCACACAAAATTTCAAGGATGAATAGTTGCACTTTCGCCCAACACTAAAAGATTCTTTGTCATCCATTAGACCCTAAATATTTGCCCTGATGTTTAAGGGTTAAAGGATAGATTGGTGATCGTAAAAATCATCTCTTTTGGTATTGTGTAAATCATTGGCTTAATTCCTAAAGTCCTGAGTGTGTTCCTATAAAAAAAAAAAAAAAAACTTAAAATTGCCCCTTCTTGTACATTCACCTAAAAAAAAACCAAAAATCACCTTTTTAAAAATCCAACCAAGTCACTAAACACCAATTGAAATAAAAATTATATATCCACAAAGCTCTTCCAAAACCTCACACCCTCAAAAAATTTCAAAAACACTCACTACTACAAATTGAGACCATAGGAACCTACCCCGACCCAACTTGTTCCCCAAGTCAGACAAACACTCCTTTAGTTATTAGGGGTTATAAAAATCCACAAGAACCCATTGGAGAAGTCAAACTACTCCAGAAGACCTCCCCTTGACACAAACTCCAGAGGATGAATAGTTGCACAATTTGGAAAGATTCTTTGTCATTCATCCGCCACCCAAAGCGGCTGCCAGCGTCGTTTATGGGCTAAGGGTTAGTTCGAAAGTTAGCATTCCTGTGTTAGTAGAGGCCCTCGTAATTGGAATTGGATTCCCTTGTGTGTTGTAGCGCTCTCTATCTGAGCGTTTCGGATAATGTATGCTGTGGCAGCTCCGTCCGGCCCTGCCTGCGTGTGTGTGTGTAAGTTATATCCTGGCTCTTACATTGAAGGAAGAGCCACCTTGGCCAAATCATGGCCTTCCTTGTTTGGGGGAAGCCTAACTTAAGTTAGCCTCCTAGTTCTACTGTACCTCACCGAGGAGGACCCGTTCCGTTCCATTCACTTCCTTCCGATGATTTCCTGGATATTGATTTGTTTATTGCGAGGCCAAGCCAGGCTCACTGGGAGTGGGAGGAAAGTCTGGAAAGTCCCCAACCCCAGCGACGGACTTCCTGTCCTGTTGACTGTCGAGTCCCGGCCATGCTGCTTCCCGTGGACGCCATCAATGGTGCAGTCCCTCTGCCTGGGGGCAGTGCTGACTGCAGCTGCGCTGGGACCCTGACGGAGGCCTGGAGAGCTGCGCAAGGCGCTCTGCTGTGACTGAGGCCGATGCGGAGGGGGACTCCACGCCGGGGTACAAAGTTAAGTTAGGGCAGACTACGACACGGTGCTGTATAAGTTAGTAGCCGACCCATTTCCAACCATCACCCCATTTCCAATATAACGTGAAGGCACTTGTAACCAATCAAATAAGCAATTATTGACACGACTTGGAGTAGTGCAAGGCAAAGCAAATATTTTCATAGTTGCTTTGATAGGAATGACGAGGATTGCAAAAAATTTGGTAATTTTATTGCGTGAACTGAAATCACTGTGAATTTTGGGAGGCAAAAAGTGTTTTGGACCCATAGCCAAGGTTTAGACTTTTTTAATTCCGATCATTGAAGAACTACTTTCCTATTTATTGCTTCTTACTTTCTTGCTCACTACTTTGGGACATGTGTCATGAACTTAATAGTCCAAACCTTGGGAAGAAGAAAAAAAGCACATTCCAAGTTTCGTTTGGAAATTTGTTCCAACCCTGGTTGCAAATATTGCACCCTATTGATTGCCGATGGGGTGTTGGTTAGAAATGGGTGCCTCCACCTTATAGGCTGTTTTCTTTCCATGAAGTTGTGGTGGAGTTCAAAGAGCAGTGGTGGCGCATTATGATTGGATGTAAGGCTATTAATATTGCAACCAACCCTTGGTCGATTTTGCAATTAGCCTATGGACAAAAATTGAAAGGTCTATATCACCATTACAAGTCAAAGATAATCTTTTTATTAAAAAAATTATAATAATTATATTTTGTATAATTTTCATGTACAGAAATAGAGTTTGGAAGGATTGTATATTTTTCAAGAACGTCCATTTGACCTATGATTGGCAAGCTCCACTAGCCCTCAACTCCACATGGAAGCCCACCTTTAACCCTAGAAGGATGTTGTGGACATCATAAGTGTTTGATGGAGAATCCTTCTATGTAGGATGGAAATGGTGATTTTCATCCTTGGAATTTTTTGTCAAAAGGGGAGGTCTTGCACAATAGTTTGAACTCTAATGAGTGTTCATGGTTTTATTTTATGCAGATGATTTACACAATACCAAAATGGTTGATTTCAAATGGCAACTAGCCTCGTCTTTGGAATTAATTCTAGAAGGATGGGTTGGTCACCATGTGAATCATTTGCTTAAAAAAACAAAAACATTGGCATTGGAGGCCAAACTATTGTGAGAACGATGCTAGCATGTGAGTATGAAAATTAATGTGAGTGTATGTATAAATAGACATTCTACAACCATTGAAGGTACTTATAACATAAACACCTATGACATAGGTGTCCTATAGTCATGGAAGGTTTCTATAATATAGATGTATAGTCTTCTAGACTCATATGCTCATAATTTTAGGCTCACATAATAGCATTCCTTACTATTGTGCAAGACCTTCCCTTTTCACACAAAATTTCAAAGATGAACATTTACATTTTTGTCTTACATAGAAAGATTCTTGGTCATCTATTAAATACTTCATGTCCTAGAATTTAACCCTACATGCACATTGTCCTCGTAACCAAGGTAGTCACCAAAATGCTCCTATTCTTGGACCAATAGATGCATCCCTTGTTCCTATAATGAACAATGAAGTCATCCAATTAAGTCTCCAAGGGTTAGTCTAAGATGGTAGTATGTTCTCTATTGATTATTGATTACACCTACTTTGAGTTGAATCGAACAAATATTTCTATTGATATAAAAAGTATATCAAAAAAGTATTGAACACATGCCCTCTTCAATGATACTGCTATAGATTGTATGGCATGCAAGAATCATAATAGACTACAAGGTGTTCAATACACAAACCTAGAGAAATCTAAAGTGTCTAACACACCATTCTAAACAAAATAATAGGAGTTTATTATGCATTATTAACAAGAAGAATTAGTGATTTAGTTGAGAAGACTACATTGTTCTAAGACCTTTATGTCCTTCATGAGATCAGAGGCACAAGTATGTATCCGATTCTATCATCAATTGGAAGAAGAATGTTTCTTAATTATCAAATACAACACGAAAATTTTAGAGTGATTAGAACTTGACTTCTATTGTGTAGCACAATTTTTGAAGCATTTAATTGACTGAATGCAATGGCTCTATATTCAACAACATGATTTATGTACTCACCTTCCTATAATATTCTTTCATTCAACCTTAGATCAAAGCATAGTCAAGAATTTTGTTGGGTAGAACATCTCTAGTGTATATGTAAATAAGAGTGCTTACATTCTATAAATGTCTCATTTACTTTTCCAAACCTTTGTTGTTAAGGGCTTAGTTTGGTGGAGTTAATGTTCTATATGGGTGGTTGGAAAACAATGAAGAAAGTCATATGTCTAGGTTTTGTTGAAACGATTTCAAAGGCCTCATAAGTATTGGAGGCATTGCATCCATATATGTTACATTTGTAGTGGAACATTTGATAGATATTCATTAGGTTTTTATGTATATTGTTTGTACATATCCTTGTTCAATTATAAAATAAGCTTTATCTATATTGCAATTAAATTACAAAAATAAGTTTTTGAATCTCTACAAGCTTTGTAGTTGCACTAGAAACTGGAAAAACATTATCAAAGTCTAATTACCTAGTGAAACTTTTCTTAGCAAATTATCGCAAAAAACTTAATACTTGATTTTTGGATTGACTTCATCTGCACTAAACAAAAAATAAATAAATAAATGAAATTGCCAATACCATCTTTGAGAAATATTAGACCTGTCAATATTTGGATGATTGAACCTTACTATGTTTATGTATAATATATTGTAAATGAGTGATGGATGGATGATCAAAATTGGATGATTTGTGTGACCTTGCTTTGCGGGACTCTAAGCGTACGTGTCTCACTTCCGTCAAGATAAACCAAAAAATTCATTGATTTATTTCATTTCTCTCCAAAGGCAAAAAAAAATTCATTGATTTATTTCATTTCTCTCCAAAGGCAAAAAAAATTCATTGATTTATTTCACTTCTCTTCAAAGCCAAAAATCTGAAATCTGAAACAAGCGTGACTAATGAAAACTATATACTTCACGTGACCAAATTCTATTAAAAGACGAAATTTGTGGTGTAGTGAGAAGAACCCCTCTTTATTCACGTGGGTCCATGAGACGTATGTTCCTCCATTTTTTTTTAAAAACTCACTTGAAAGTGAAAAAGTCCCCCCCTTACTAGTCCCACCCAGCCAAGGTTTGACAAATTTGTGGGCTGAAGTGCGTGGGGCGCGTGCCCAGTCACCCCCAGACAGACCTGTTTTTTTCAACAGACATCATGAAGAATATTATTATGCCGTGTTTCTAGTGTTGTCTGGATGGATATGGAAGTGGGATTGGATGGATGGTTTGCCCATGGCAAGGGCCCGGGGGGAGGGGGACCGACCCCCTCCTCGCTCATCCCTGAGGGCAAAACACTGAAATTTTTTAAATTGGTACACATGATAGAAAAAAAGAATTTAAGTTTTGAGTTCATATTTGCAATTTGAGGCCCTAAATTATAGTGGAGCCACCCGTAGCCGACCCAATAAGCAACTACAGACGTGATGTGGAGTACATGAAGGTGAATGAAATATTTCCAATGTAGAGAGATAGAAATGAAATGATTATTGAAAGTTTTGTAATTTTATCAGTCGAAGTGAATTTACTGTGAATTTTGGAAGGGTCAAACCCATGTCCAGTGTGTAGTCTATTCTAAAACCGCTCATTTAAGAGACTACATCTTGTTCACTTTGGCACTCCAAACCAAAGCAGATGTGTTAAGAGTAGAATGGAGGAATTGATGGTAGGAAATCAATAACTCATGTTTGAAAATTAGTCCCAACCTTTGTTGCATTTTTGCCACCCTACTAAATGTAGATGGGGTGCTGGTGGCTCTACCCTAGCTAGGAAAGAAAGGTGTAGAAGATAAATTAATCAAGTACAACATAAGGGATCTTTTTTTTTCATGTACCCCTAGAATAACTTCAAGGGGGTAGTTCACCTTGGCCTTTGCCCAATTAGCAGGGTGGGGTGAATTGACCCCCTTTTCATCCTCCCAAAGTTATTCCAAAGGGACAAGTAAAAAAAATGACCCCCTATTTTGTGCTTGATTAATTCATGTTATACACCTAACCTAGCTCGTTGGGGGCCTCTGATTGCAAATACAAATTTGAAATTTTGCAAATTTCATCATGCATGGAAAACAAAAAATCTCCTCATTTTACGTACAGATAACTTGCTTAAAATCGGGGGCTAGCGAGGGGGTGGGTTCCGCCAGGTGTCCGGCCAGTGGGGGGTCACATGGTGGGCTGACCTGGCATGGTTCATCACATGGGCAGCAGGCCATGCCAGATGGTGGTAGCTTAGGGCAACATGACCCAAACTGGACCAAAGGACAAGTGAAGGAGAAAATCCACAAACAGCAGCTGAAGGAAGTCAGCCAGAACCGAACTCAACTTTGGGTCCACTCATACAATGGAATTAATTGTAAAAAGGTCGTCTCCAGTTGGAACAGTCGTCTCAAAGAGGAAGGTTTAACTAAGAATAGCTTAGGAACTTACAAAAGAAACACTGCACCAAACTCCATCAGACATTCAGACCCCAGCCAGTTTAGGTGCTCCCAGGAGTTTTGTCCTCTGTTCTTCTCAAACTCTGGCTCCTGGTCCTGCATTGCACATGCTTTACGATCAACTTTAATGTGGATCCCCAAAATTCCAAATTTTCCCATCTTCAAGTTGGCAAACAAATGTTAAAAAATGTGGCAGGAAGGTATGGTGCTCATGAATTTAGTAATGGTTGCATTTAGGGCATGCCACAATGTTTGTTTTTATCAAGCCATATCTTTTTTCACCACTACATTCTTTTAGCATTTGTGAGAAGGCAATTGGGTAACTATTTCTCATTTAGAAAAATTAAGTGGACTCACTATGGCTTTGAAATGGACCCTCCATGGTTCTTATCCCATCCATTGTTGAAGTATGATCCAAAATCTAACAAATCTTGTTTTACCCTCACATTATGGGCAATCCATTTTAGGATTGCTTATTGTTCATTTCAAAGCTTCTTGTAGGGATTGTTTGAAGAAGAGGGTCACAATAAGAGCCCACTACTATACTGAAACTTATACCAATTTCATTTTACACCCCAACTCCAAGTATGATTTATTTTAGATGTCTCTCTACATTGGAAAACAAATTAAAAATTTTCCAAGTTTTTTGAATTGTCGATTTGATGGTGAAATTTGACTTTTTGGGTAATGTTGCATTTTTAATCAAGTTCCATCCTTCAAATGCTAGTATATAGGTACATGATGCAGGCACCCCTCCAAATGTGCCACTGAAACCTTAGACCACCATCTTCACTTTGTCTACCATACATCTCCAAAACCAATTGTGTGGTTTTTGAATCAAACTTTGTTCCTTCCTAACTTTTGCATACGGTACCCAAACGCCATGTTCTTTGATGCGTTGGACTCTCCTTCCCAGTGCCAACAAGAAAATCTATGAAAATTGGGCCAGTCTAAAAATAGTAACTGGCTAGGCACAGAAGCCTAAAGTGGCGGTATTGGGGGTACCCACCTTTCTTGGGAGTCGGAAGCCTGAGACTGGCTAACTACAGGAAGCGAAGTTCGGTGAAGTCCGTCCAGTAAGTTAACTTTAAGTTAAGCCCTTCCTTCCTTCCAGCCTGCCTGCCTGCCCACCTGCAATCAACAGAAGCTTATCTGGACAGTGTGTTTCGCATGTGCCACCTGCACCTGCTGACGCAGCCGAAGTCGATGGCAGTGGGGCCGTGGATCATAACGTAACTTATGACGGAGGAAGTTATTAACCTCACTTCACTTGCAGCAGCCGGCTGAGTCTGACGGAGTGTGACAGGGCGAATTGACGGCCAGGGAGGACTGACCCCTCTATTGCCCTGTTTTCTACCCCTGGATAAAACACTGGAATCTTCTTATTTGCCATCCATGAAAAATTTTGCAAATTTTGAATTCATATTTGCAATCAGAGATCCCAAATTTGTATAGGGAGGTGTAGAGAAACGAATTTTACATGGTCCCAAATAGGGGGCAATTTTTACATTTACCCCTGGTTGGGGCAATAGAGGGGTCAGTCCTCCCTGGCCGCGAATTGACCCCCTCACCGCAAATTAAAAAAAATTTGCAACACGTGATAAAGTTTGCAACACACTTACAAAGAGATGCCCTACATTGGGTTGGAAAGTTGAATAAATACCAGAATACACGGCACAAAATAAGGGACACTTTTTTTTACAATTATCCTTGGTTGGGGCAGCGGGGGGCAATCTTCCCTAGCTGTATGAGTGGGGTCAAAGGATATACTTGTTGCTCAAAAAGTTAACCCTAAAAGGGCCTGAAAGCCCGTTGCGACCGTATAATATATAATGGTATTTGACCAGAAAAACATCGACCAAATATTGTTCAGTAAAAGTAACTTAATGATCATGGTAGTATGTAAATAACAATGTATCGCAATTCATATTGTAAACACAATTGAAGAGTTATAATAAGATTAAATACGAGTCGTATAGAGGGGCCCAGGCCCTTAAGGGTTAAGTTAAGCTTCGGTTCAGCCTCTCCGAGTTGGTGCCTTCTGAAGAGAAAGACGCCTGATGAGTACCGTGGCGAGTGGGCCCGACGGAGAAGAGAGCGAGGCCTCACTGTCTAGCGTATCCCCCAGGGAACTTAAGTTACTCCGTAAGTTACTTAATTGCTGCACGTGAGTGGGACCCCACCCAGGGCACGTCCCAGAAACCGGTGGGTCGACACTGTAGAAAGAACTTGGGTGAGGTAGGCGGGCCATAAATCGCCCACCTAAGACCTCAAACTGAATTGTGGGGGAGGTAAAGCTTCCCTGAACTGTAAATTTTCCTTGAAAGACAAGTGGAATTGGCATCGAATCCAAGTCGTTTCATAATTTCTGGAATGTTGTGGAATTAGTTATGAAATTTTGAAGTTGAAATGGCTTAAGATTCTCAAAACACCCACCTCCTAAAATGTACATTTTTGTACATTGCTGAAGGCTATGAAAAGGCAACATATATACATAGTGTACATTTGAACATGTGGGTAGTTTTAGAGCCTGTGCGATTTCAAAGCCTACTAGAGTGCCCTGTGGCGTTGCCACAATCAAAACAAAAGTAAAAGTAATTTTCTAATTCTTTTAGAACCAAAACAACTCAAAAATCCATAATGTTCTCAGTATGAGTCGGAATCCCACAAAACCAAGCCTGTGCATCCTTCTTCGCCAAGAGCTTTCCGACGGTACCAAAATTGTGACCAAAATATAAGAAAAAGTAATTTTCTAATTTTCTAAAATACTTCAAAATTCAATAACTTTCACACCGTGAGTCCAAATGCCACGAAACAAAGCCCGTGCACCCCTCCTCGCCGAGGACTTTCCGACGGTACCAAGATTGCGACCGAAATATGAGTAAAAATAATTTTCTAATTTTCTAGAACCAAAAATAACTGGAAAATGCACAACTTTCACACCATACATCTGAACGCCACAGAACCAAGCCAATGCACCCCTCCTCGCCGAGGGCTTTCCGACAGTACCAAGCACGCGACCGGGGGACGCACGGTCCGGGAGATCTCAACGTGACAAACAAAACAAACCACCTGTCTTAATAGAAGAGATTACCTTAAGGTAGGAGGTCCATAAATCGCCCCACCTAAGGGCTGGGGCTGAATTTTGAGGAGGTAAAACCTCTTGAAATATTTTTCAATAAATTTTTCCTGAAAGACTAATGGAATTGGCATTTAACCCAAGTCGTTTCATATTGTTTTGGAGCTTTGTGGAATTAGTTATGAAATTTTGAAGTTGAAATGGCATAGGGCTCTAAAATCACCCACTTCCTAAAATGTACATTGTTTGTATATTGCTAAAGGCTACAATGAAGCAACATGTCCAAATAGTGTACATTTGAGGAGGTGGGCAATTTTAAAGCATATATGCTTTTAGAAACTCCTACGCTAACCTTGGAAAGACATTGGCTTGTGACCACAGTAGTCACTAAAAAAGATTTGATTTTTGGACAATCTGGAAAGTCATCCATCGGATACTTTTGGATTGTGATTTTGTTATAAGAGTTAATGGAAGTTTGACCAAATTCATCTCATTTTAAGAATTATAGTTCAATTTAAATATGTCAGAGTCATGTTTGTCTTGGAAGATGTGGAATCAAGAAGCTCTCCTCACTAATTCCATTTGGTATTACCCTAAAGTCCCCTAAGGTTTTAATGCCCCCTCAAGGGACAAATGAAAATTCCAGCAAGTTTTTATGATTTCAATTTTTGGCACAATTTTATGAATTTTTTTTTATAAAGATGCAAAAATACATTCATTTTTTGGGAATATAATTTTTATTTCAATTAATGCCTGAAAGCAAAAGTTATGTGATCTGAAGCCAATATTTTAAGTTGTTGAGTAGCATAAGAAACCCACAAATACTTGAAAATTTAATATCCTATAGATTGTATTTTTGTTTGCATGGAAAGGTTTAATTCATTTCATTTGGATTAGTGGTAAGAAAGTTACAAAGCTTCTTGCTTTCTAGGCAATCATAGAAACTTTAAGAAAAAAATAATGCCTTAGATTTGTTTTTGAACTCAATTTTCACAATTTTCAAAAAATAAAAAGTTCCACAAGGTTTAAATTGCTTGCTAGCTAGAACAATCTTATTGTGGGTCTCATTGTTGGGTTTAGCTTATTTCAATTCTACCTCATAGCAATTAATGATTTGTTTTTTTCCTTTATTTGTCATATCTACCTCTATTTATCAATTTTTTAAAGAATGAAAGTCAAGTGTATGTTTTGAAAAGAAAATCCTAGATTGTGAATTCAATTCTTCAACATTAATTTATTTTTATTCAAAATCTTTAGTATAAAATTTTTAAGCTAAAAAGATTCAAAGTCAAATAATCTAATCTCATGAGGTGGAAAAATTCTCCATTTTCTTTACTTCAAAGACTAATATCTTGCAATTTGCATGATCAAAGATTTTAAAATGTCCTCCATACATTTGTACACTAGTATAGTATATGATCCTATTGTTATATATGCAAAAAAAGTTTTTTTAAAGGTTTTTGCTCTTTACAATAGAAATGGCAATTTTGAGTATTTTTGGTGAAAAAAGGCCTTAGGATTGTAGGGGTTAAATACTAGATGTTCAAAGTTTTAACAATAGATGATTGCAAACACATCCCAAACTCACAAAAACGCGTTTTTTCATCTACCAATAGTTTTCAAGAATCTTGTATTAGTTCTTTGTCATTTATACAATATAGATTTTGAAAACTTTGCTTTGTAAATATTCTATAATTCAAAAGGTGTTGGTAGGTCTAGCCTCAAAAAGCCTCAAAAAGTAACTTTTTTAGTTCAAAAAATGACCATTAAAAAACAACTAGAATAATAAAATAAAATAAAAATCTTTAAAAATGATTATAATAAGAACTTAACATTTTGAACTTAAAGAAAAAAACTATTGTGAAAATCATGAATATTCAATCTACAATAAGTTGACTAATTTGCAACTAAAATAATATTAGTAAAGTTGTTATGATTGGTAAACAACAAGTTCCACAACATTTTGACTAGGTCTATCTCAATGTGCTACTATACCTGATTTACATCTTGCCGATGTCGCTCCTACATAAGGTCAACAACATCTTCTCATATTTGTCATGTTTAGATTGCACTCATTTTTTGCTAGACTCTAAAATTGCTAAAGTGGTTTACTTGTACGTGCTTCATTGTTAGTACATAGTTTTGCAAACATATTTTTATTGATTTTTGTTAATGTGCATGGTAGCCTACATGGTTGTCTTCACTAACAACGTCATGCTCATATTGGATGATACATGCATTCCCTCAAATGCCAGACTATCCGCTAGTGGCCTCGCTTATTACATTCTTGGACTTTTGTCTATTTTAATGCTCATGCACAATAATAATGACCCTCTTGCACCAAAGTGATAATGCAAGGAAAGAGGATGGAACTGGAATCATGCGAAAATTATTGCATTGGTGGACATGAAGCGATCACTTTTTTTTTGAAGAATTTGATACAAAAGGCAAGTGTGACTCGATGGTGGTGGACGCTAACAAGTGGTTGAACATCAACTAGGAACTGAAGAAGAGGCTTTCATTGTGCCCTAGAGATGGACATGCATGTAAAAGCAAGTAGAATCAATTGATTTCTAAGTATAAAAAATTGTTGACTTCCTCTCTTGCACTAGTACTAATGACTTGATTTTTTGGAACTTGTTTGTTGCGCAGAGGAAAGTTGAGGGATTGCCCAAAACTTTCTTGCGAGATGTGTTTTTCAGCATTCACCGATGGTATGGAAGGAAGCCTTCCTTCAATCCACTGCACATTTGTGACTTACTATTAGTAGACAAAAGTAATTACAAGTCTGCTGGCACTAAAGCAACTAATGCAAACCATTAGAAGGGGAGCTATGACGGAAAAGAGGATCTTTTTTTGTATCCAAGTTGATCGACAATAGAGACGACGTGAACATCTCAAACTTAAGGACAGACGGATTATTAACAAATATTGTACTGATTCAGTGCCTTCATCACTACGTACTATAATTGCATCGATTATGTGCATTTTTATGCACTAAATCAATGCAAAACAATGAATATCAATAGTATACAATTTATGTATTTTAACTATACAATTACTGTGTCAAAACTATATAGCAATTGTATAGTTAAAGTACATAAACTGCACGCTATTGATATTCATTGTTTTTGCACTGATTTAGTGCAAAAAAATGCACATAATCGATGTGATTATAGTACGTAGTGATGAAGGCACTAAATTAGTACAATATTTGTTAATAATCCGTCTGTCTTTAAGTTTGAGATGAATGCATCTACAATGTCACCTCTTGCACAAGTTGAAAGCAACACTGTAACAAAACATGGTAAAGAAAACCACACTCAAAATCGAGTGTGATTTTTTTGACCATGTTTTTGTGCACACCCACTACATCACAAAGTTTAGACCTTATGGTTTGACAATAGTTATCGTGCGGTTATTGTTGTTTCATGGGTTTGTACATTAATCACATTGTTATCGCATCATTGTGATGCATTGTTTTGCATCGTTACAATGCAGTTACAAGTAATGCATTGTAACGATGCTATAACAATGCGAAGCAATGCATCATAATGATGTAATAACAATGCAATAACAATGCAATTAATGTACAAACCCATGAAACAACAATAACCACACAATAATTGTTGCCAAACCGTAAGATTTAAACTTTATGATGTATGCGCACAGGTAGCTTTTTTTGTAATTTTTGACTGCAATTTTTAAAATTTTGGGGCATATAATATACTATTGAAAGGGTATTGAGAAGACCTTTCCAACGATATATTACAAGCCCCAATTTTCAAAAAATTGCAGTCAAAAATTGCAAAAGAAGATAATGACCCACTTTCTGTGCATGCATAGAAACGTGGACAAAAGAACCACACTTGATTTTGAGTGCGTTTTTTTTACCATGTTTTGTTTTAGTGCAAGAAGCACTTGATACTATTGGATTTCTTGACATCCTCTAGAATTCCTTCTAGTGCTAGTGTTCCCGAAGGGCTCTGTTCCTATTGGAGTGGTCTTGTAATTGATTAGTTTGTGCAATATAGCAGAAGCAAAGGTTCAACGTCAATCTTTGAACATAGCTATTAGAAGAAATAGTGCCACAAAACACACCTTTATTGCAAAAACAACTTGTGTAAGGAGTGATACAATGGTTCTTCAAATTAAAGACAAAGCTTCCTCTGCTCAAGACATTGAACAATAAAAAATGCACATGCAACTCAAACTATTTGGTGAACAAATGTTGTAACAAAGAGAATGGAATTGGCACTTATATGAACATGCAATCATGGCTAATAACACTACATAGTAGGCCATGGACAAGCAAAAAAAAGTAGTCCATTATTTGACAACTCTATCAACTATATTAAGCTTAGTGTTTAGTCAAAGTCAAGCCAATACACTATCGTCGTAAGTAGAAATAAATCTAGAGCTCAATCTTGTCGATGCCGGAATGTAGGGCGCCACAGAGGATGTCGGAAATAACACACACTCTTATCTAATGTAGAGCATGGTGCTTTGAGGTTAGCAATAGCTTCTTTGGCAATCCTCCTCTTCATGTCGTCACGACAAAGTTCTTCTATTACGAATTGTCAATAGTAATCGTACGATTATCGTCGGACATTCTTTTCATGTTACATTCATTCATTTGGAAGTATTGTTACAATACAAAATTTCCATTCATGATTATAGTGCAATTTAGGCATATCATTCATATTTGAGTTTGAAGTGTTAAAGTTGCACGATAACTATGCTTGACAAAATATGCACAATTTCAGTGGTTTAGTGATGGGCTACTAACTTCGTGCAACATTTGTACTTATTTAAGACATATGAAGTTAGTGCAATAATCATACAACATCAAGTCCATGCATAGTTATTGCACTAACATTGCATTTTTTTTATCTTTTACAATTTTAGTACTAAGTCAATTGAAAAGCAGGATTTGTATTCAAAGTAAAAATGCAAACCTCATTTAAATATCGTAGAATTTTTTTTTTAAACTTTGAATTATGAAAAGTTGGTAAATTAAGCCATATTTCATCTCCAAAAATCCGTTTGACATTCCAAGTCTCCAATCAAAAGTTATAGACAAATTTCAGAGTGGTGTTGGAAGGGAATTTTTTTTGACAATTTCTAAAGCCTCTCTAAAATTTGTCCATAACTTTTGATTGGAGACTTAAAATGTCAAAAAGATTTTTGGAGATGAAATATGGATTAATTCAACACCTTTTTTTAATTCAAAGTTTTTCATAAAAAGTTATTCTACTATGTCTAAATGAGGTTTGATGTTATGGTTTTAACACAATTCCTGCGTTTTCAAGATGACAATGAATGGTCAACCAAGCCTCTCATCCTTAAGTTATCCCATATCCTTTGAGTGGTCATAACAAACAATGAATTTCAGTATAAAAAGAACCTCTCCACTCTCCATTCTCACCAAGTGCTAGTAGAGTGAATCTATCAATACGTCATCAAGTTTCTTGTTGGTCTAGTCATGGATTCATTTCAAACATTTGGTGCAATTATGTAGATGTAAATTCTAATTTATTAGAATACACTAGTCAGTTAACAAATGAAATAAAAGAAATTTAATTAAGAAAAAGATTATTGCTAATTAGAAGGGTGATCAACAATTTAACATTGACAATACTTTTCCAAACATTGATATCATTTAATAAAGGTTATCCCAGTACAAATAGCAATGACGTTATTGTCGTGAATTTTTCATGTACTTCAACGTAGATAAAATGCACGACAAAAATAATAGTTTTTTGTGCATAATTTGTGTCATTAGCGCACTTGTAATTAACGTATAGAGGTCACATAGTTAATACAGATGACAAAATAGTGCCACTTCTTTGCAATAATTGTGTGCATTGTAACGATGCAATAACTTGCAAATTAACATACACACCTATGAAACAATAGTAACTGCATGGTAATTGCTAACAATTTGTTGGGCCAGAACTTTGAGATGGTAGCATCAATTGTCAAGCCTTAGCGGAGTCCCCATCAACAATAGCTTGTCCGCATTCTCTATATAGTAGCAAGTAATATGCAGGATACATGACAACAATGACATAGTGGCACATATTTATGTACAACACTACTTAGATATTACTTGTATAAAAGTTGCAAACCATGTGCATATTTCCATAGTAGTGTTTTCATATTTTTGACAAATATCACACTCTGTACATTAATTCAATATTGGCAGAACCAAATTTTTTACTATATAAGTTGTGTATAGATTGTATTCCACTGATTCTAATATAGAAGATGGGCATTTGAAAGCATCAGAAGGAAACCACTCTCTGAAGAGAAAGGTAAATTCCTAAATCATTTTGTTTTACTACAACCTCCTTGATGTCATTGTCTTCAGACTGTAGAGCAACAACTTGTACTAGAATGTCGACAATGTGACTTCAAGTAGGTTCATTCTTTTCCATCTCTAGGAAGTCCACAAATCTCTTAACATCTATGTGGAATTGACTCTAAAGTAGGTTATGTAGAAGTATACAACATGTGACAACATTAGAAAGAAAGGTGATGCTTAAGTTGGACTATATGTACAACTCCCAAAAGATCAATTTCAATAGGCCAAATGCGTTTTCATCAACACCGCATCTATGGCTAAGCTCTCTATTGAACAGCTCCGCAACGATGGAAAGATTCAATTGTTGTTGATGTGGAACTATGAGCCACAAAAACAGTGGATATCTAGCAACTCTAAGAAGATAAAGATTGAAACCGTCCACTAATCACTATAAGAAAACCTTGTTTTAGGTGACGGATTGACATCAAAAGGAACGGATTTTAGGTGACATCAAAGGTGACATCAAAAAAACAAACCCATGTTTTTATGTCAACAATGATGTCCATTGATGTTATATTGGACATCATTGTTGACATAAAAACATGGTTTTTTTTTTTTCAATGTCACCTAAAATCCGTTCCTTTTGACATCAATAAATTTTGGTTTCTTATAGTGAATAGGTTGGTGTCCCAAAGACATTGTCATTGTGCTTTCATATATACTATAGACCTTTGCAAAACTTGGAAGTTGTCAATGGAGCCTAGCATGCCCACATACAAGTCCAAAAAATGCTTTGTAGTTTGAATCCGATTTCTCTTTTGGGCCAATTGATGGCTTTGCATGTTTATTAGTAACTTTCATTATACCAAAAAGTGGTAAAAAAAACCACAGTCAAAATCGACTATGATTCTTTTGGACATTGTTTTGTGCAAGCTGATTACGTGCATAGTTTCTATTTTTGCAATTTATTGCTTCAATTTTAGGAATTTGGAGCGATAAATTGCAAAAACAAAGATTGCCCATTATGCGAGCATATATAAGATTGTGTCTAAAAGAACCACAATCGATTTTGATTGTGGTTTTTTTTATCACTTTTTGGTATAGTGTTTTACCAATCGGTAGTGTAGTTTAGGGGTTTACTATTGGTAGTTGCCAATTGAGATTGGAATTCAACTGAATTGTGATGTAAAAGGATTTAGTTTTCAAATTGGTAGTTATGTCATTTGGTGGCTAGGTTTATAGGCTGATAATTTCCAATTGTGAGTTTAGTTGACCTTGAATTGTGATGTAAAAGGATTTAGTTTTCAAATTGGTAGTTATGTCATTTGGTGGCTAGGTTTATAGGCTGGTAATTTCCAATTGTGAGTTTAGTTGACCTTGGTATACAGAGACTTCTTCCAATAGTTGGACATAAAAACAATTGTATAATTTTGTGTTTGTTTTGTAATAAAGTTTGTTTGCAATTGTGAGTTGTATGATGAATAATTGTGTGTGTAATTGATTGAAAATGTGTGGATGTTGTATATGAGAAGGAGAAAAATTATTTTTGAAAAGAAAACCAATTGTAGAAATAATTGTGAAGATTTTTTGTATTTTGTGTGTGAAAGAGAGAACTGGATGTGAACGTTGATAGGAGAATTGATGTGAGTTGCCGAATTGAAGAGTGATTGGAAGATTTTATACTGAAAAATTATAATTGAGAAGTTAAGAGTGTGAACAATTGGAGAGATTAAATGAGTTTAATGTGTGTTGATAGATTGTGAGAAATCGATTGAGTGATTGAGAGAATCTATGTTGTGTTGAGAGTATGAAGATAAAATGATGTAGGATTACATGGAGAATCTTGAATGAGCCAATTGGATTTGAATTGTGCCTAAACGCGATGAGATTGACGAGTGTCTTTGATGGTGAAGAATGGATCCAATCGAGAAATGAGTTCTTGAGAGAACAATGAGAATTATAATAAATTGAAAATCTTGTGTGAAGCCAATCGGAAAAGATGATAATTTTGATCAAATTGTAATATTATATGTTTAAGAAAGATAAAAGGAGAGTACAGAAAAACTAAAGAGAAGTAATAAAGTGGAGTATTTTGGAATAAAGAATTAGTAGAGAAGATCAACTTAAAATCAATTGAAGATAAATTGAAGATTAAGTGGAGCAAAGAAGCAAAAGCCAAGCTCAATTGAATTAATGATAAGTGATCTCAAATCTTACCTATTGATGTGATGGAATTAAATGTTCATGTCAAAATCATACGATGTGATAGAGATTAAATAGAATATCCACTTGAAATAGGCTACTTCCCAAAGTTTGAACTCATTTTTATAGAAATTTATTTTTATAATAAAGAGAAATAAAATCCTACTTACATGCTTCAAGGCATCCATCACCGCTTGGCAAGTGATAGTGAAACCACCAAACTTGAAGTAGTAGTAATTGGAAGCTCCAAATACGTATGTAGTTTGGCAATGGCAAAGTGCATTCTATCTATGGCGCCCATGACGATGGGTAGACCATATAAGTTTTGGAACTCCTGTGTCACTAACTATACTCTCTTTTCAATAGGCCAAGAAATCTCAGAGCAGAGAACTATATTGATAGTGTGCAATACTTGCCGAAGTATGATAAAGACAATGCTCTGACCAACTGCGAACATCTCACTACAAATGAGAAGACTCCAGCCATGGTTCAATTTGAATGATGTGTATGCCAAGTGCACTACAACAGGGAATCGCAAGCCAATAAATTGTGTCTTTCTTCCTCACTTTCTTCTCAATTGTGGGTCTAGGTAGTGTAACCAAAGAGAAAATGGATTGTTTTGTCATCTTGAACATTTGTACCTAACATCCATTGTCGTATTCCTCCGATAAGAAGTGGTAAAACCATGTAGTTGAGCTCATTTTCACCTAGAAATCGAGGTCATCTTCCATGAAATTCAAGGTGTTCCACAGATGAATGCAGTGCAAAGTAGTATGCATGACACTATGGCCATTATTTTTGTCCTCGTAGCACAACACCAATGCTCAATGGTTGTTGAGTAGAAACACTAAAATGATTGTTGCTATGGACAATAGTTCCGTCTAGTTTTCATTAGGTTTCATTATTAATAGAGTGAGTAGATGAGAATGAAGGGCAAGAAGTGAGGGCATTGAAGCTTCAAAACATGGAGTCTAGTGTTGAGGGTTGTTTGGGAAATCTTCAGCAAAAAACTGAGTTTCACATACTACACTGAGACAAGATTGAATGAATATTAGTGCCATAAATGTATTTGGCGAGTATATATGCAAGAAGAACATAGATATCGCATTATCATTTGTTTAATTAAATTGAATCCTAGGTAAAAAAAGTAATATAGTTGACTATCACAATACTATGGAATTTTGATAGTGTCTTTACCAGAGTTGTTTGTAGAAGTCCTAGCAAGTGTGCACATATTTAGTGTCTTTGTTGTTTTTGAAAACGCCCTTGGTGAACTGTCATTGTTGTATAAGAGCTGAACGCCGTCACTGGATATGCCCCCCTTTGTTACGCAAACACTACTTTAAAATTCACCCATGTTCATTTAATTGTCATGTGTGCTACCACTATCAATTTGTTGCCCTATTGGTCGACGTTTGATCTCAGATGGACATAACTACATTACATCACCATTGAATATGAACACACACGCTTAGACAATCATTGCGAGTTGACAGACAAAACAACTCGCTCAAAGATATAAGCGCTTTGTTTGTCAACTCGACTCAAAGATAAAAGCGTTGTTCTTTTGTCGCTAGCGCTCTACTCTACAACTTTCGGTAATATTAGAAACCACTACCGCTCTTATGCATGCATGTTGATGTAACTGCTTTCCAATTATTACTAGTGCTACTCCCTAGTGCCCCTACTAATTCCAACACACCACTCTACAACTTTTGGTAATATTAGAAACCACTACCGCTCTTACGCATGCATGTTGGTGTAACTGCTTTCCAATTATTACTAGCGCTACTCCCTAGTGCCCCTACTAATTCCAACACACCATGCGATGTGCAAACAATCCAAAACTAACAACTATTGAACCTTACAGTGCTTGACAATTTAATGGGACCAAGAGGGCATGATGTCCTCTGGACCCGTGGTTGTTGTTTGTTGACACCCTTAACTTCTTATAGCCGCTACTTCGTAGGAATTTGTACAAATGTACCATCAGTTAATATCTACCAAGGATAATATTCTCTACTAGTCTAGAACTAAGTTATTGGTCATAATTCTTAACATTCCTATGAATGATGGATTTTATAGTACTTTTATTTGACATGATTGGTTGTTTCATTTATTTTGGTTAGTTTTGAAAACAATTCTCATTGGAGTGATTATGTTATTTACATTATTTATATCCATGATATAGATGAAAAATTACAATATGTGGTTACAAACTAATCTATTCATCCAAATTTGTGTATAGTAAATTTATCCAAAAGAAAAGATCTCATCCCAAGATTTTGAATAATAAAAAATAAATGAAAGGTTTTGAACTTGAAAGATATGATATGTACATATGTCATGTTGCTGACAGTACCTTTTTGGTACATTGTGTAACAATGTAAAAAAATTTAATTTAAATTTCCTTAATTCAGCACCCCCTTCCCCCTTCCCAAAAAATTTTGAATTAAATTTTAAAATTTTTTGGGAGGGGGAAGGGGGTGCTGAATTAAATAAAATTTAATAAATTTTTTTTAATTTAGAACCCTCCCCCTCCTTGTAATTTTCGGAGGGGGGGAGGACTCCAAACAATATGGGACAAACATTCAGCCATATATGCATTCAGCCGTATTTGTATTTGTTTTCAGTTGTATTTGTATTCATACCCGTATTTGATCCAACGGCTGTAAAAATTTCTTTGAGGGGGGGTGCAATTTTTTCCCCCAAATCCAACGGCTCACAATTTTTTGGCCCAGGGGGGGAGAGATTTCCCAGGGGAAGGTATGACAGCCACTTTTCGGTACATTGTAACAATCTTCTATTTGCTTGAATTATATTTTATTGCATGGACTCAAATGACTCCCTCAATTTCATTATTTTATGAATGATGTCATGCTATCAATTAAAATTTGATACTTTTTAGAAAAAATACCTTATATTTGTTGGTGCAAACATGAGTTAGTTGAGTCAACTTAGCATCCAGTTAGAAACCAAAGAGATACAACTATAGAATATCAATAGCCACATCTATTAGTAATACTTCATCTAGCACTATATTATGAACTTGTAATGTTGTTGAATAATTATATTTATATATATAATATTAATTTTTCTTCAATTCTCTCTCTTTCCTCTTAACATGGTATTAGAACAAAGATTAGGAGAGATTTAATCTTTTTTAAAGACTATGAAATAAATCTTTTGTAATCTTTTATTTTTCAATATGTGTTTCCCTCCACCTCCAAGTGTAAAATGTGTGAATGAAGATGTCTATAATTTACTCATAGATGATTCAAATCGAATTAACATTGAAAATGATCTTCAAATCACAAATGCATTTTTCTAAATTCAATTTGAACCCTTGTCATTAAATACTATACCATTGGTTGAAGAACAAACTACACTTGTTGAAATTCATACAACATTCAACAAGCTCCTATTTCTTGGATCGAAAGATTATATGAATTTGATGAAATAAATTTGTATTTATTTTCTGATGGATATCTTTCTTTAATGCCTTCAAAAAATTAAGCAAAAAAAATTAAATTAAATTATGACCTCTTCTATTGTTGGCAAATTTCATGAGTTATTTGGTATACTTTTTTGCATCCGTTATGGATTGCACATTACTAATGAAGCATTAATAAACTATATTGGAGGATCATTGTGAGAAATATTTTACATTTTGTTTTGTTTTATTATTATCACATGGTGACTCAAAGCCTTACACCTAGAGCATATACAATTCCATCTACAACTGCAGCAAGTTATGCTTTGTGGAGTATTAAAGTCAAGATGCTCCTTGTTTGCTTTGAATTATGGAGTGTGGTCAATGGATCAGATGTTGCTTATGCTACTAGTAATCAAGTTGGTTTATCAACATGGAAATTAAAAGATGCAAAAACTTGCTCATATATATTATTGCATTGTAGGAAAATACAACTAATTGCCCTTGAACCATTATCCACCTCTAAACAAGTGTGGGACAAAATCAAACAACTTTATCAATAGTCAAACAAAGACTCTCAAGTCAATTTGTATAAACAATTATGCCATCTCACCAGATTTGATACTAATGATGTTGTTAGTTTTTTTGAGACATGACAATTTGTTTTGCAAGAAGCAACCACTGCTAGTTGTATTTGATGATGTTCAACAAATTATGTTACTTCTTTCTGCACTTCTAGATTCACAGAGTGCATTTGTAACAATTCAAAGAGGCATTGCTAATTTAACTTTTCCTGAGCTTCTTGCTAATATTCTTCAATAGCATGCTATAAATAATTCTAAGGTTGAATCTTCCAACAAAAGTGCTTTTTTTATAAAAGGAAAATTGATTAAATTGCAATCACAAAAGTTTCAAAAGTTTCAAGAATGTAATCAAAGACCAAATAATAATTTTCCAAAATTCAAATCAAATGCTTAGCCTCAAAAGAATATTGCATTTCGGTCTTCCATCATATGCCATTATTGTGGCAAGCCAGGCTATAAGGCCCTTGATTGCAAAAAAGAAATGTAACTTAGAATGTTCAAAGACACAAGGCAATATAGCCACATCAATTGAGCCTTCCTATCTATTTTCAATATGTATTCAAACTCCCATAGTATTAGAATCATGGTATTTAGACTCCGATGAGAGTCAACATATGTCCCCACTTTGAACTTTGTTCTATGATTACAAAAAACTCTCTACACCAAAAACTATTATTTTGGGCGATAATAGCACTTATAGTGCATTTAGTTTTGGTTCCATATTTCTACAACTTCATAGTGGTGAATCTTTGTTAATTCCAGATGTCCTTCATGTACTTGGACTGGCTAAAAATTTGCTCTTAGTGGCTCAATTACAAGCATTGGAAATACAAGTGTTACGTTTTACCATAATCAATGTGTAATCAAAACTACTTCACCAACTAGTCATGAGCATATGATTTATCAAATACAAAAAAAAGGAAACTTATTTTCTTTAGGTGTTGGTATAGAATCCTCTTTTTACAACTACATTGCCACTTCAAAATCTGAGGTTACTACTTTAAATAGTACTACCGCTTAAGCCACCTTAATTTACAAATATTAAGCACAATGCAAACTCATAATTTGGTTACTGATTTATCACCAGTCAAATCTACTATGCCTCTATGTATTGATTGCACCTTTGGCAAACATCATTGAACACCTTATCCATATGATCCTGCCACTAGAGCCTTGGTACCTCTTGGACTTATTCATATAGATTTATGTGGTCCAATGAAGACTCCCTCACATGGAGGAGCTTTATATTTTCTTTTATGTGTAGATGATTATACAAAATATTTACATGTCTACTTTTTAAAGCAAAAGTTTGAAGCTCTTTCCTACATTGTTCAATACAAGAACTTAGTGGAGAATTACACTTTCCAAAAGATATTGATTCTTTACTCAAATAATGGAAGTGAGTTTACATTTCATAAATTTTGTAATGATAATGGTATTCAATGACACTTTACAAACCCAAACAATCCAGCACAAAATAGCGTAGCTGAACAAAAAAATAGGACCTTAATGGAAGCTACTTGAAGTATATTACATACGGCCACTTCCTAATGCCTATTAGGCTAAAGCCATTTATACTACTTGTTATTTACAAAATCATTCACAAACCTTTGCTTTAAATAATATTACTCCATTTGAACTATGGACTGGCATAAAGCCTAATCTTAATGACCTCCATATTTTTGGATGTCAAGCTTTTGCTTATAATGAAAAGTGTAGCAAATTAGATACAAAAACTATTCCATGCATCTTTATGGATTATGGAGACCCTCAAAGGATAAAAGAATATTGTTTATATAATCCATCTGCATGTCGTGTTTTTATACACCAAGATGTTATTTTTAATGAAGACTATTTACTGCATGGGGGAGACTTTCAACCTTCATCTATATCTATGAGTTATCCAAATGATGATTTATATTTTGTATCCAATCAACTCCCCAACCCTAAAACTTATGAATTAACACCTAATTCACCAAAATTTTCTTTGGCCTTAGCCACAATCAAGTCTCTCATACCTTGACCCTTATACAATAAGAAAATTATATAATTGATCTATTTACCAAATTTAAGATATTTGATTGTCATCCCGTTACCACTCTTTTTTTTTGGTCCTCGGTATTCCAATACTGATAGTGAAGACTAAACTTTTGATGAAATCAACTTTATGAAAACTATTCCTTATAATAATGCAATTGGTAGTTCTCAATACTAAGTTACAATGACTTGTTAGAACATTACTTTTCTTGTGAATCATTTAGTCCAATTTACATCCAAATCTGCTCCAAAACATTTGGATGGGAGCTAAATGCATCATGCGTTATCTTAAAGGTACAATGACTAAAAGCTTAGTCTATCGTGGCCAGTGCACTATCATCCCAAAATCTATCACTCATCACATCCAAGGTTGGAGTAATGTTGAGTGGGCTGGTAACTTGGATAATCAATGTTCAACATCTGGTTATTTATTTCAATTGGACTCCTCTTGTTTGATATCTTGGAAAATTACTAAGCAACCTATCATTGCTTTATTATCTACCAAAGTTGAATATATTGTTGTTGCTATTGCTACTAAAGAACTAATTTAATTACAAACCTTACTTCAAGAACTTGGATTTTCTCTTCACCTTCCAAGTAAACTATTTTGTGACAATCAATCATGTATTGCCCTCATATGAAATCCCAAGTTTTATGATAGGTCTAAGCACATTGACATAAGATTTTATTTTCTTCGTGAAAAAGTTCTTAGTAATAATTTGACCCTTGAATATACTAAAATGTTTGTTGGTATTTTTACCAAAGTTGTTACTCAACAAAATTTACAAATTGCCTTCATGACAATGACTTCATCAACACTTCTTTATCAAATTGATGCAAGGGAAGTTCTATGGCATGCTATTTATTTTACATACATCAAATTGTTGAACAAGATGCAATTGAGAGAGGCATGTTGGTGCAAACATAAGTTAGCTAAGTTAGCTTAGTATCTAGTTAGAAACCAAAAAGATACAACTATAGAATATCAATAGTGACGACTATCAATGATACTTCATCTGGCATTATATGTATATAATATAATATAAATTTTTCTTCAACTCTCTCTCTTTCCTCTTGACAATATTCATGGTTTTATCACAAAATACCTCAATTTAAGGATTAGGGATCCTTTTTTATCCATGATTTGTGTCTCCTTATACTATTATAGTTTTGGACTTTAGGCTTGCCCATATCTAATGACACTACATATATAGTATATAGAGACATAATAGAATGACTTCCTATTCAAGAATGTTATGATACTAAAAAAATGAGAATGTCTTAAATTAGTGCTATGGGGATTAATGTAATTGCCCCTAATTGTGACATATTACTTTGCAAAATTTTCCCATCTAGATTCGTGCCCCAAATGCAAGTCTTCTAAATATAAGAGCCTAGGGTCGATTTTGGATACACTTGTTTTTATCACTTTTAATATTTACAATTTACTTGTATGTTATCCAAAGACATCAAAAATATCCTTTCTCACTCTCTACAAGATTCAACAAAATGTGAAACGGAAATGAAATAATGGGAATTGAACTTAAATGCTTTCTCCAACAATTTTAGGTGCAATTATCATAGTCAATATGCAATAAAATCTTCAAATTTCAAACATGTATCTTAACTCCAATAAGGCCTTAACATTAAGTCAATATTCAATAATAAAAGTGAAAAGCCACATTCTATTGTTAGAATTATATTCCCTTTGTCCTGAAATGATCTTCCATTTGGACAAATATTTGGGACATGAGGTTGAAAATAATATTATTTCAACTTGTTTTAAGGTGTAAGTAGAGTTTGGTACACTCCTATCATCCTTAAACTTTGAGTTTTGGAATCCTTTAAAAAGAACAGTATAAAGCTTATTGCAATAAAAATAAAAAAAACTAGAAGATCATTTGGGGACATAGGAAACATCATTAACATTATTTTCATCATGATTATTTAGTGGATCTTCTACTATGTTGTACATGTTAGGGGCACTTATAGTTGTGAAATTTTTTCATATTATTAGGAGATTTTCTATAGATTAGAGCAAAAAATTCCTATAGAATTGGATCAATAGAGAGTGGTGATCCTAATGGCTTTCATGCAATGGATTTCTACCTTGACAATACTCTAAATTGTCCCCCAAATTCTAAGGCAAAATAAAGGCATCTATAATTAGAAACTTAAATTATAAAATCTTTATTTTAATTTTTTAGGATAATAGGAGACATTTCAAACTTAAAAATCCATATAAATAGATGAATGACCTTACATTAGTCAAATAAATCTATAAAGGTCCAGAAATATTATCATGAGGGTTAGAAATAAATAAAAATAAAAATAAATTTAAAAACCACAATAATCCTTGAAAAAAGTGACCTTTCCTCGAAAAAGTATATAAGGCAAAAAAAACTTTGAAGAACATTGCCATTTTTATTTATGCTCATTTGTGCTTCCGATATTCATTAATATTATATTATATTATTGTTTTTGTACTTCTTGGTTGTTTGAAGCATTACATGGTTGTAAGTGTTGTTTTGGCATAGCTTCAAGATTAATTTGTAATGGTTTTAGAGACATTCTTTGTGATTAAGTAAAGATTGGTCTCATGTTTGTTGCATGTAGGTTTTAATGTTGTGTGAACTTTAAACAATTTGATCAAAATAAAAAAATAAAAAATAAAAAAGTAGACCTTGGTCTAAATTCTTAACCACATTCTTCATGCATACTAAGAAAATTTAATGTAGAAGAGTATATTGTTAGGTATTTTTGCATTTACATTCAATATATACATAATTGACTAGACCAATTTAACCATCACATAATTAAAAGAGGTAATTTAGAAATTATGTGTATTATTTTGAAAGTATTATCTTGGCATTTTGATTAGGCAATAGAGCATACATTGCATGACAATTTGACCAAACATATATCATTATTCTATAAATTGTTGTCTATAGAACACTAGATAGGACTAGGACATTATTCATCTCATCAATAGCATCAATAGAAGACTAAGAACCAAATTACCATCCTTGGGAATAAGAATATTAGTATACTATAAAATCCAAAATAGATTTGTTTTATTTTCAAAATAAAATTTTATTTGAAAAGTGACATTAGTTACATAACAATAGACTAATTACACCTTTTCTCTTATCTCCTAAATTCCCAAGGCCTTTTTTTCATCAAAACCTACTCAAAACTACCATTTCTATTGCAAAGAGCAAAAAAAAATTTAATCATTTTTTTTATAGATCTAACTACAAGGTCTTATACTACACTAGTATAAGAATGTGTGAAAAATGTTTCAAAAACTTTGACCACAAAAATTGCAAGATATTTGCATTGAAAGTGAAGAAAACTAGTATTTTTTTCACCTAGATCGGCTAGATTTTTGGCTTTGAATCTTCTTAATTTAAAATTTTTAAACTACTGATTTTGATTTTTTAATTTTTTATGTTGAAGAATTGAGTTGAAAATCTAGAAAAAAATATTCTACAAAAAAACAATTAATTTTTATTCATTAGAAAATTGTTAAGTAGAAGTAGGTTCAAGATTGAAGCATTAGAAGAGTTTTTAGACCTTAGGAGGGCCGTTTTAGGCCTGTTCCTAAAGCACGTCCTAAGGCTAAGAATGCATCACAATAAAAACTTTAAAAAAAATAAAAATAAAACTTTATATATATATATATATATATATATATATATATATATATATATATATATATATATATATATATATATATATTATTTTTTTTAAATTTTAATTTTCATAAAATATTAATTAATTAATTATTATGTAACGTGGCATGGTCTTGACCATGTTAGACTGCTAATTTGGCAATGTTTCAAGATTTCCCTGCAGTCTTGGAATGCATGGAAACCCGTAGTCTTCTAATGGCCTCAAATATCATCTAATGGGATAATTAAACCGTTAATAGCTCTAACATGGAATTGAAATACAATAATCACAATGGTGAGATTGTTTTAGTAAGCAAACTTAACCTTGCCGTCAATTTTTTTATAAAAATTGTTAGAATTGCATCCAAAAATGAAGTCTATAAGTTATCTTTTTCAAGAAGACACTTAGATTGCTAGATAAACAAGATTGTCCATAACTTTCTCATCACTAGTCTATATAGAATGAATCAAAGCTTCAATTGTAGACAAAAATATAATCTTTGAGAAAAAAATTTAACTTTTAAAGATTTTTTTGGATTGCCCCTTGAGTTGGTTTTTTTGATTCATGGTGGCATAACTTTTGTTTCTGGATACCAATTGAAATAAAAATGATATTCCTAGAAAGCTAATTTGATTTCCTATTTTCAATAAAAGTTTCAAAAATCATGTCAAAAATTGAGATCATTCAAGCCTACCTAAAATCCCAAGAGTCCCTTATAGGAACTTTGGAACTTTAGGAGTTAAAGGACCCCCTATACTAGTGTTTTCCTTGGTTTTGTGAAATAAAACAAAATCTAAATTATAATGATACACCTAGTACCACAAAAAAAACACTTCTTAATACACGTCTTAATACTACTAATCATCTAACATATAGGCAAATAGGTGAATGCAACATCTCATGCCAAAATCTCCAACAAAATTGAAATTAGCACACCAAAATGGGTGATATTGAACCCTAAAAAATACTTACAACACACATTTACTCGCACAAAGCACTCAAATTCAAATATGCATTGACCCCAATTTTTACACTTCAACATAAGTTCAAGAGTTCATTCCAAAGTATTCCCAAGTTCTTTTGATTATTTAATTTTGCACACCAACCTTAGGAATTCATGAATATACAACCCATTTAAATGGACAATCACATACAATTTGCATTATACAAGCACTAAAATTCTACTTCATACAATTTGATCTCTAATTAGGAGGAACACAATTCTTTTCTTTATAATTTCTTGAGATTATTTCTTATTGATTAAATCATTTATTGCCTTCTTTTTGTGCTATGCAAGAATTCTAAATAACACATGCATCCAACTTCAATGTAATTATTCTAAGGAAAAAACTTGCTATGATTTCATTATTGAGCAATTTTTGTGTTTATTTTTTGAACCCTTGCTTCTTCCATGGTAGTTGACTTTTTGGTGCTCAATTGGTTGCCATTGCCTCGTCCAAGATCCTTTTCAAGCAAGCTTAGTCTCCTTAAAAGCTTGACTTGGTGAAACACCAACCTTCCTAAACTCATCTCCTAATTCTTTATGGTTTGTCTAATCTTATCTTTCTAAATTGTTGTCCATAATTTCCTCTAAATCTTAAAGGCAGTTGCCCTCTTGGTGCTCAATTGGTTGCTAATGTCTTTTATAAATTTCCTTTCCAAAAAACTTTGATTTTTTGAAATCTTGACTTAGTGAGATATCAACTCTTCAAAACTCAATTTTTCATTCTTCTTGTATAATATGTTATAAGCCAACAAAGTTGCCATGCTTGGTGTCTTTAGTAGTCAACCTCTCTTCACTCATTTGGGTACCACAGCTTCATACTTGCTCCAAATGAAGTGAGTGCTATCTCTTTTGAAGAGTTTACAATCCAATCTACAACTCCTATATTTTCAATATTTAATTGTTTTCCTACCGGAATACATACAGAAGAGAATTCAACTTAGAGCTATGTGGTTGAGAAAAACTTTGGCCAAACGAAAAAACCTTAGGGAGTGCACTACACAAAGAGTTCATTGGTACCATTCATTCAATCTCCTATTATATGGGGGTTGTGTAGGTAAATTTTTTAGATTTCTATAGAACTATATTTACCTAAATTTTTAAAAAATTCTTCTTTCATGTACTATATATTTTATTTAACAATTTTTCTTGGACTATTTTGGTGTACCCAATGTTTATTATAAATACAAAACAACAACAATTTTTTTCAAACATTTGATGGGGTCAAACACGTAATGGGATTATAATGGAAGCTACCACTTAAAACTGCACATAAAAAACATGATATACAAAACAAGAGGAGGGAAATTTGGAAACTAGTTGCAAACATACACTACTTTGAAACCTAAAGTAGATTCAATCACTAAGTTCTTTCAAATTGAAACCCATTTTCAAGGCCAAAGCACTTTCAAATGCAAAGTTAAGTCAAATATAAACCGTATAGAAACTAGTATTGGGTTTAGAACCATACACAAAGTGATAGCCACTTGAATTTTGTATCAATATGCATTGTGCAAAAACAAATATGTATTACCAAATATATCACAAAGTATTTACAAGGAGTTCAAAAATTGAAGGCTTCACTACAATAGGATATAGATTCAAGGTTCAAAATGCAAGAGCAAAGCATAAATACAATACAAAACTATAATTTTGCAAATTGAAGAATCGAAAGAAAATGGACAAATGTACATCATGAATATTGTGGTAAATAAAATAATGGAACAATGAGCACCTCAACATTTCTTATCTATTAGTGTGTCATCCTTGCAGATTTCATTGACTAAATCTGCATACTAACTACTAAGATACAATAGACATTGAATCTTGCCTCAGATACTCCTCACAAAGTTGTATTAGTTCTAAAGAGTTAAATTTTTTTGGCAAGACTATTGTATAACTAAAAAACTATATAAAATTGATTATTATTTCCTACGCTTCATTATTTATAAAATTTCTAAATCCATTATGATTATGCAAATTTACTTCCAAGCCATGTCTAAAATTTAGAACTAAGATAATTATAATAACCCTTCATTTGATCGCACACCTCTAGTCTCTAGTCTCTAGCTAAAAAAATAGGAGTGCACTCCCAGAGGGATAATTGAATCCCATGTAGCCCTAATGAACACTCTAAAATTTTCCCCTATATTTTCCCAAACAAATGTGAAACTTACTCGACAAATCTGTTATACCATCTTTCTCCCTATCTCTATAATTCTCTCAAGAACTCAAAAAAATTCCCTCTCCTCCCCAAACCTAAATCAACCTCCTCCAATAAATGAAGAGGAAAGAGAGAGGAGTTCCAAATCCCAATTTGTTGATCTAAAATTCCATTAATAGTCTAATCTTCATCCCTAATTTCATCCCTATAATAATTTATTGTTAAAGCACTAACTTACTATAAAACAAGCTAAAATACTATAAATGCACTACAAACTGTTTTTCTCCTATTTAAGCATGCCTACCACTATGTTAGAGTCCTAGTAGGCTTGTATTAGTTCTAATTCTACTAACTACCTATGTATTTTTTGTATTTGTTATTTCTTTGGTTTTAATTTATTGCTAATGTCATTTTCTACTAACAGTATTGTGTTTTCAATTTCTCTCCATTTTACCATTTGTCTAATTTGCTTACTTTTCCAAATTTTACTTAAAATCTTTTGTACCAAAACACTCAAATTTTCCTTATAATTTTTTCATCAATCTTCTTAAATTTAAATTTGTAATTTTCACACCAATATCTCAAAATTTCCATTGCTATCTAATAGGAACTCATTAATATATAGTTGTGTATTAATCTTTCTTAAATAGAAATTTGACCCAATTTGTTTACATTTTTCACATTCTAAGTTGTGAGCAAATGTGGTGGCTTGCATGTGTTAGCTATCTACAAGGCAATTGTGAAAATGCAATGGATTGAGAGTCTCAAAGTTTGTGGCAAAATACCTTTCCATTAGGTTTGTATAGTCACATATAGTAATCCTTGCACTTGTCACCATTTGTATAGGTGGAAAAATTTGTTCCATCCAATATAGCTAATTGTACAAAGTTTTTTGGGCAAGATTTCATAATCTAATAAGGTGCCAACCAAATGGCATCAAATTAGCTTGGAAATTTGAGTTTCATGCCATCTTATAATATAACTATAGTTTTGGGAGTCAAAGACTTATGGTACATTTTTGTGACATTTGTCAAATGCCGCCTTTTTCTTCTATTGAGCCGTCTTGATGTGTTGGGCATTAAGCTAATAGGTTTTATTAAACCCCTCAAATATGAGGACTCAATCCTAGATAGAATCCGAAATCACTAATCAAGCCTCAACGATGATATGGAAAAAGAAAATTTTGATTTATATGGACAAAATGGCCTCTATCCCATATAAATGGGTTTTGCTTTGTGTTGACTTTAAAAATTTTCTTATATACCCACAATGTTGCATTTAGCTTTGTATCACAATCTCTCTTGTTATCTCGGATGAATTTCCTCAAAATCCTCACAATTGTTTGGTTTATCCTTTCAACCAAACCTTTTGTTTAGGGGTGATAGGGGTGATTTTTCTATGATCAATACCATAAGTTGTAGTGGGATTTTCAATAAGATCATTGAGAAAATGAATTTTCTATTCACTAATCAAAATCTATAAAATTCCAAACCAGAAAAAGATTTTTTCTAACAAGAAGATTGTTAAGGTCTTTTTATGAAGAGCTTGTACATCCTTCGCTTCAATCCATTTTGTTATTTTGTCATGTAATCCACTACCAAGAAAATGTAATCCTTTTGGTAGAATGATGTAGGATAGATAGACTAGGCCAACATTGTCTACGTCCCATTTTTCATTTGGAAGCAATGATAACAAAAGGTTAAGTCACTTAATCCCTAAAGTCCTCAACTGTTTTTTTAGCAATATAGCAATTTTTGGGTAGCTCACTCCAAATGGTATTTTTATTTTTTTTCTTCCAAATTTTCATACAACATGTGCCCAAGGAGTAGCTTTAAGGCCCAACAATTTTCATAAATTTTGACTACATGGTTCAAAAGTTATTGTATGATATGTAGTTTCCTTTGAATTGCAAGCAATCTGGACAACTCAAAAAAAATCTTTAAAAATTATTATTTTTTGAAATGAAAATATAAAATTAATTCTCTATATTTATGTATATATGGAAAGCTTTGAATCATTCCATTTTGATCAATGAAATGAAAGCTATGAGGAGTTTTAGTTTGCGTGTAGTTATGGAATTTCTACTCCAAGATCACGTCTAAGATAAAATTTGGAGTCCTTTATTTAATTCAATTTTCAATATTTAAATAAATAAATAAAAACATGAGGTGTAGATTTTTTATTAAAAAATCTACAACCATTGGAATTGACATTTTTCAATTCTATAAATAAATTGTTAACAATTTACTAAGTATTTTGAATCATTTTTACTTCTTTCTACTTACTATTTTTTTCCTACATGTTGTACAATTCTAAATGATCTAAAACTTTTCAAGAATGTAGCCAACTTGCATTGAAAAATGAATTTTAAGAGTAACCACGATTTTAAACATTTTTTCATACGAATGTACAAATGTGACCTTGTGAAGTACAAATGTCCAGTTTTTCACAAGGACAAAAAAAAGAATTTTTGTCACTTCAAATACTAATATCTTGCAATTTACATGATAGAAAATTTTGAATTTTTTTTCACATCTTTTCAAACTAGCATAATACAAGATCCTATGGTTATATGTGTCCAAAAATGTCTTCTTTTAAAATTTTGGTACTTGTACAAGAAATGACATTTTTGGAGCGTTTTTGGTGAACATAGTAAAAAATCTTTAGGAGTTAAGTGGGAGCACCATATAAAAGTCATTCCTAGTATAACATTGGCATGCATCATACCAAGTAGCATATTGGTGAGCATCTACAAATATAGTGGACCAAAAATATCCAGCTCTAAAGATTTTTTGCGCCATAAGGATTATGGAGCTTCCAAGATTTCACCCCTACAAGTGACATCATGGCATGCTTCAAGGATTTTTGTGGTTTGTGGTTCACTCACACACCAACAAAAGACACAACTTATCCCCCACTAGTACAATTGGTTGCAATAATTGCATAATGCTCATTATTTACTCTAGTTTTCCTCTATTTATGAGCATTAAGTGCTCAAAAACGTAGAAATATAGGTGTCACATGTAGAACTCACTAGGAAATGGGTTGCTTAGGTGATGGATGTTGTGCTGTAATTCTTGACAAGGATTCAATTGAGGCTACTTTAAGCCCAAATTTGCACATTTGAGTGAGATTTTGGCATAAGAAGTTGTCATAATCCACTTGAATACTTAAATTGATGATGGTAGATTATTAAGAGGTTCATTTTGGGATTGTCAGATGGTCTTCCCTTTTTCATTTAGAGTCATGTAGGTAAAACTTGATCAAAAATCACATTGTTGGATTCCATTGCTTGGAAGGCAACTCATACATTCTGTATTAGCCAATTCTAGGGGCTTTTTTTTGCCTCGCGGTGAAAATACTTCATAGTATACTTTTGAAGTCTTTATAAGATGATGCAAATATGTCCTAGTATTCCATTACAAGGTGATAATATTGTGCCATCTCCTTCTTGGACAATTAAAAAACCACCTTTATAGGGCGTGGTTCTTCATCTTCTAAAGACTCATCTTCCTCTTGCCAATCCTTGGTAGAATTGTGCACTAGATCAATAGGCTTGTATATCAATCTTATGATATTTGCAGGTGTGTATCAATAGGTTATTTGCCACCTCCAAATTTGTACATGTATTACAAAAAAAATGGATGGTAAGCAAATGTTTTCTTCATTCAACAATCCCTCCAAATCATAGAGTTGAGTGGCATCTATCTTGAAGTTGTACATGGCTTCATATTCAACCTCATTTAATGTCGTAAAACTGGAATAGGAATCCATTTGGTCATCTACCCTACTTGTGGTGGTAATGACATTGGCTACTTAGGCCCTAGGAGACTTGTGGTCCTTAGAGTGTTCCTAAAATCATGTAACAAATTTCCTGTCATCTTTCCAATTATAGAGATTGGGGAGTAAATTTCTAATGGACTCTAGATCAATGGGGTCCTTTCACATGTCTAGTGTGGGATGCAACAATCCATTATAGTCCTACAAACATTTAAAATAAAGTCCTATCAACTTTTGAGGGTCAAATACTTAGTTCTTGTGTATGACATCAAAATTGTGTCCCTTAAAGCTTTGATTTTGGTCCAAGATCTTGAACAAATACAAAATAATTCATATTGGCTTGGCCCTAAGATGTACACTAAAGCATTTTATTACCTAAAATAAATATTTTCATTTTGATATTTTCTACAATTAAAATTTTGCCCAATCCAACTTTTTTTTGACACATGCTATTTGTGGTTGTTGAGCTCAAAAGTAGTAGAATTGTTTTAGTAATTGATGCAAAAATCCCCTTTCAAAATTTGGCCTCTTTTTATCAATAAAAATTTATACATATGTATTTTTGACATCAATTTTGTCTAATAGATTACCAAATAAGAATCTCTTTAAGCATTATGGATAAGTATAGCTAATATGAGTTAATTTAGACATTTAGATCCTTAATGGAGTCTTTATTGGCAATTTTAATACATTATTCTAATCAATAATTTCAGCAATTTCAGCAAAATTAATCTAAAGTTTACCCAATGAAATTATAAATAATATGCTCTATTTAAAGTGTTATAAAATTTTAGTAAAAAAGTTTCTAAACCATTGATTTTAGCATTCAACAAAGACATACAAATGATTGGTTACAAATCCTTCACTAGTTCTTTTGATGCTTGATTTATACTTAGAATACAATCATATATTAGTTTTTAGAAAGTCCCTTATGCATAAAAAATCACAAATAGAATTTTTTTTTTCATGAATTCAACTTTTAAAAATGTTTCAATGAAGATTCAATAGAAAAACTTTGAAAAATTAAAGCAAAATTACTTAATGAGTGTGGTTCTCATTAGCTTATGTTTATCCTTACTTTAGATGAATGCAATGTTATATAGACTAATAATCTTCTTCAAGCATTGCACACATCATCCCAAATATGGACTTTAGAACACTGAGGGATTTAACCCCTAAAAGATGAATATGAAATTTCAGACAATTTCTCAAGTTTAGGTAGGCCACTATATGCAAATTTATTTTTAATTTTGATGAAATTTGATGTGGACATGTAATTTGCTACCATATATAAAACCTTCAATTTTTATAGAATTTTGACATGCCATTCAAAAGTTATACTTCAAAACATCCCAATAAGTTTTTTCATTTGAAGGAGGGATTGGTCAGCTAGGGGCATTACACAAGAATCCTTTTTCCCAAAACAGAAAGAATTGGATGTGATTCTTTAGATTTACATGTACTACATGGAAAGATTTTAATCATTTATTATGATGAATGACAGAGATGAAAGTTATAAGGAATTTTATTTTACAGATTGTAATGGAATTTTTTTTCAAAAATAAAATTAGAAATTCATTTTTTAACTCAATTTTAAATATTTTTGAATGTAATAAAAGATTAAGGTGCAAATTATTCATAAAAACATTTTACTATTAGGATTAACATTTTTTGAATCTATATATAAGTTATTAATAAACTAGTGTTTCCCAATATTTTGTACCTTCTATTAAGTATTTTTTGCAAGAATGAAAATGAAGCATTTTTTTTAATACATATTCAAAACTTATTTCCAAATTATTTCTTTTATTATGAGTTTTTGGACATACTAGTTTTTTAATACAAAATTTGAAAGATGAAACCTCATGGATGGAAGAATTGAAAGAAATATATTTCTTCACTTTGATAGCTAGGATCATGCAATCTACATGGTTAAACTTTCTGAAAAAACTCCATGCAATTTTGTAGTAGTGTAGGATAATTTTGTTTGGTTAACCTCTAAAGTCCCATCATCCCCTTGTAGAACAAAATGGATCCTATGGCCTCAATACTTATTATGATTTTTTGAAATTTTTTGTGAAGATAAAAATATATATATTAGCTTTATAGGAATATAATTTTCATTTCAATCAATGCTTGAAAGCAAAAGTTATGGCACAAAATGTCCTTTTTTTGTGTGTAGAAACCTCTTCACACAACAATTTTTTTTTATTTAAAAAATTATTTCTTACAAATTGTAATTTTATCTATATGCAAAGATATAATTCATTCCATTTGGATTTGTTATTATTCCTTAATGAAATTTTCACAATTATTCAATAAATATTGTTTGACAAGGTTAAATTTGCTAGCTAAAACAATCTCACCATTGTGATTATAGTATTTAGATCCCATCTTAGAGCTATTTATGAATTAGTTTCTCTTTTGATTTTGGACCTAATCAACTTAGTAATTTTTTAAAGTGTGAAAATTAAGTGTGTATATTTTGAAATTTTTATCCTAGATTTTCAACTCAATTTTTAAATACAAAAAAATTTAATTCATAGTTTGTAGTGCAAAAAATTTCCACAAATGGCAATCAAAGTCATCTAAAATTGAAGCAACTCTTAAGAAAAAATAATTTCTTAAAACTTTGAATGCTAATATTTTCCAATATGTGCAATCAAACTTTATGAAATTCTTACTACATGATTTGAGGCTATTGAAGTAGAAGATCCTATTGTTAGATTCTCATTTTTTTTCTTGGATGAACACCATAGAATTGGTAGTTTTGAATAATTTTTTATAGAAAAATGACCTTAGGACTTGAGGAGGTAAATTTTCATAAACAACTTTGCATTTAAGTTCTCAATGCATTAGGAGAAGGTAGTTTCGCAAATTTTTAAGCTAATTTTGTGATAGGGCTTTAGAAATTTTAGGCTTATAAGACCAAAGTGTCGTTCATTTTTCTAAAGCAACTACAATAGGGTGCTTAAAGCAGACCTATTTAGAACCACTCATTTAAGTTGATGTGTGTAGATACTAGAGTAGATTCATGATTACAATTCAAGTATGTTATTTGTAGGTAAAATCAAAATCAATCATTTTTAGAAGAAAGATTATACTTTTGGGATTTGGGAGATTTTCTTTGTAATTTAAGTGACTTCTATGTCTAAATTTGAAGAAGCCTTAATGTATCATTACTATCATGTACATGGATCTTTCAAAGAGACCCAAAATTATTGATCAACAGTTTCTATTAGTTTACAACCATATTGTGCAATATATGAAATTATAGTTTAAAGTTGTATTGGAACTTCTTCTATTAAGTGACAATGAATCTTTGAATAGACAAATCCATGACCATGTTGTCAAACTTTAGCATCCTCCACTCTATATACTCCCATTGTGTGACTATTCATGAGTGAAAATTTCACATTCATTTTCTAGACACGACATCACGTATTTGTCTTATATAAAATTTAAAAAATAAAGATTTTTTCTAAAAATTTGAAATCATTGCTTAACAAATCTATCCTTATCTACAATTTCACATGGATGAATTCCTACCAAAAATCATGCATATTATTTTGAAATAGTGTCTAGAGGTGTCAAATATTATTAAAAAAACTAAAAAGTCAAGCTCAATTTCAATCAAAGATTCATCTTTTGTTTGAACTAAGGAAGTTAGTCCACTTCATCCTTTGAAAGAAAATTCTTTCTAAATAATTGGGCTCTTTCCAAGTTTAATGGAATCTCTTCTTCAACTTTGAACAATGCAATATTTATGGATGTTTATAGGAGTTCCAATCATCACACCAAAATGCCATGGCAGCAAATTAGATATCATGTTGGTACACCAAATTAGTATGACTTGTCCTTCTAGACTTGCGCTTATAGTTGTACAACCAACCTAATGTGGAGGACTATTTTACCCTTGTATTTTATCCTTGGGAAAAACTAAAGAAATTTTTATTTGCAACACATGAAAAAATTTGCAAATTTTGAGTTCATATTTGTAATTTGAGGCTCCAAATTAGCTATAATAGGTGTAGAGAAATAGAATTAACTATTTAAAAAAAATTACAATCAATTTTGAAGGTTAACTATTGAAATCTTTCATTTTTCAGTGAAAAAGATAAATATTTGATTTTGGAAAGGTCCTCAAATGCATATATCTACCCTTAGTGAAGAGTAAAGCTTGCCAATTTTATTTTATTTCCTAGTTTTGAGCAAAGTTTGTCAAATTAACATGATTTGAAACATAAAAAATTGTACATATCCATTTGTTTTGATAATGGTTTCAATGGAAGGAGTAAAGTGTTTACATGATTTTTACCATTTCATGTAAACACTTTACTCTTTCCATTGAAACCATTATCAACATTTGGAGTTATTTGCAATTTCTACTTACAGAAAAAATTGCATTTTAACAATGACAAGGTAGATTGTGTAATGAGTTTAATAGTTTTTTTCATTTGAATTTAAGTTTTTTGAAGTATATTTTAGTGTACTAATACAATTTTTAATTGTTTATATCACCTCCAATCTCCCCAAAGGCAAAAACTCTTATATTCAAAATTTTCAAACATTGTAGAGAGGGGCCATATACTAAAAATAAGACAATTTCATTTTTCTTGTTATAATCTCACAACTCCTATGCAATTTCATACTCAAAATTGGGATGCACACTAATAAGCAAACTCTTTAAACATCCATATGGTTAGATTTTGAAAAACAAACAATTTGCTTCATTAAGAATAACTATAAGTCCATAATCTTTTTTCATAAAAAAAATACACTTCAAAAGGCTTGGGCATTTAGAAGTTAACTTGATTGGCATGGCATTTTTTTGGTGACTAGTTCTTTGGAAATGTATTAGATGCTAGCTGACATAGGAGGTTGCAATTCTAAAGTTTTGTAATTTTATAGTTCAAAATTTGTAATTCTATAGTAAGATAGTTTAGGATCTATAATTTTGTAATAAGATTATTTAGAATCTATGATTTTGTAGTTAGGTAGTGCAAAATTTGTAGGTGTTGTAACATTGGAATTCAATTATGTTTTGGTTACTAGTTGACAAATGTCCAACAGTTTATGACTTATCTTTAATGAAATACACAAGTCAGATGTTTTTGTATCATCAATGTATTTGTCTTTCTAATCCACAATGTTTCATTGCTTTAAGTGGGAATTGTGATATTGACCACTATCCATTTTTATTTATGGATTGCTTAGCCTCGTATTTATGGATTTTTAATATTCCATAATTAGTTAATTAGATATTGGCACAAAATAAGTTTTTTTTTTTTTTTTACATTCACCCTTCGTGGCACCTCTGCATCAAGCTCCTCATACAACTAAGGTAAACTTTTCCATTATGAACAGAATGGGAGCAAGCCCACAATGGGCTAAATTAAGATAGTGGTGTACATTTTAGAACTTGAATGTACACCACCATTACAAATTTGCCCACCATGGACTTGCTCCCATTCTGTTCATAATAGGGGTAAAGTTTACCTCATTACACTAAAATTGGTAAATAGTGTTGGCTACACTAATTGTCAATAATAACACTAATTGTGATTTACAAGGTTAATGTTAGAACATTATTTACTCATTCTCACACTATTTTAGCTCTACAGTAAAATATGGTCATTCCAACATTTCTACAAGAGTGCATTTAATGTTAAATAAGAACAAAATATAGAAATTGAAACGATAATATAATAAGTTAAGACTACGATTCAATTCACTACAACACTAATTATCACCCAACACTATTTACCAATTTTAGTGTACTGTAGCGAGACCGCCTTTTCGGGACCATGGAAAGGCAGGAGTTGGGCTGCTTCCAAGAATCTCTGAAAAGTTACGTATCTTGTTGCGAAAGTTATCCTCCTCACTCGCAGCAGTTGTTTTTTTCAGTGAGGCCTTGGCCAGGCATTGAATTGCCTGAAGCTCCCGCGGTCAGCCGGTCAAGCTAAGGTGAAGGCGAAGGTGTGCGGCAGTTGCTGGCAGGCGCGCGATCCATGGCAGGCACGCAGGCAGGCAGGCAGGCAGGCAGCCTAGCTCCGCCTGCTCTGCCATGATTGAACTTGCGACTTAACTCGTGCTGCTGTAATGGTGCGAATATGTAATCCCTGGCAATCTCTGTCATGCCAATTGCTGTCTGGTGGCAGTGCTCATTGGCCGGAGGAATTTTTATCCACTTCTTCCGATCCTTCCGTCATCCTTTTCACAAGCGGATTTCAAGGCGTTCTCGTTCTAAAGTAAGAATCCAATCTGTGTAAGCTTTCTCCCTGCCACACTTGTGGCTGGCCGGTATGTACTTTTTCTTTGCAATGGGATTCCGTTTCATTTATGTCAAAAAACAATAAAAATCCTTGTGCGCTTCAGCTTCGCAAATCCGACGTTAGTGTCGTAATCTGTTTTCGTTTCTGTTTTAATTTTAACGAGGAGAGGCCACGTTGCTAGCTTCTTGAAGCGTATGCTTTTTGGGTACTGTACCTGTACAAGGACCAGAGAGTACACGCCTTGGCGTAGGATCATTTGACAGTAAGTTAAGTTAGTTTGATTCAATTGATTGCTTGTGTTTTGGTGATCTCTTTGAACTCCTCGATGCCATTGATTGCCATGCCAGGGGATCGGTATGGCGATAGTTCTTATTCACCGCAGGCTGCTTTCCTAGCACTGTCTGTTTGTCTGTGATGAGGTTTTCTCGCCTGTGCTTTTATCAAATTCTAAGATTCTTGGAATTTGAAAAAAGTTGTTTGAAGTACAAGTAGTTTCGACCAGATTGGTCCCTTTTTCCATCTTTCGTAGCAAAAAGGAAGAAGCTTGAACGGCTTTCCTAACTGGGCGCATTCCAAATGGTTAACTGAACCACAACAGTACCGACTATCGACTTCATCAAGCGGATATTGATGACATACACGGCAAATTCCTAAGTTGTACGAGAATTTGTATTTCCCGGTTCTTTTATTATGCCAAGGAGATGATGTATTTCCCTTAGCAAAAGCTGAGAAAGGCGCGCATGCATTAGAATCTGTATGTACAACATTCTGTACAAGCTTAAACCCCAATTGGTGAAGGATCTAGATCGATGTTCAACCCTTCCACAGTTCTGTAGAAAGTGACAACATATCTTTCTTCTGCCAGACGATAAGCCTTGCCAGTTCATTGATCTGAGCTTTCCACATGTAAAGACTCGAAAACACATGGCGAACTGAAGATTTGATGCATACGAAATGATTTCCTCGGAGTGTGTAGAAGTAGCACGATCTCGCTGTCAATCGGGCAGTGCATACAGCTTTTAAGAAATACGGAGTACATATTATGCAGTATGTTACCTTGTATTTAAGACTAGAAGCTAGCATTTCCTCGATTTAGTTGTCCCGATCTTCAGTGGCGTTTCAAGAACTTAGATTCTTAGTTTGGAATTCCTCAGCGTGTCATCAACCTACTAATTCAAGACTGAGGATCAGCTATGATGTTTCCAAGATCATCTCCTGAAACTGATGCATGTTCAACGTAACCAATTTAAGTACTTCTACCGAGACTGTTCCAGTTCCGAATCATTGTCGTTTGACTCGTTTCCGGTCTCCCCTGTAGGAGCTTCTTTTGGCGCTGTCATGTCTGTGGCCTGGGTGCCGATGGCACCGACATGACCTTTCTCGTCTCCTTGTTCAGGGGAGTCCTTACGCAAACTTACAAGCTCGCAACTCTTTGCAGCGCATTATATAAAATGATTCAGAATCTGCATCACAATTGCTAGCTAATTTATGTTTGGTAAGAGTTTCAATCCCCGACTGGTAGAATTTCGTTCAGTCAAAGTTAATTCTACATTGACGAGTTGATCGATGTGAGGTCCCGGTGCAGGAGTCTGCAGCTCTCTCTGTCGCATCCAGCTTGTCTGCGATCTGGTAGTGCACACAAGTATGTCTAGAAGATAGTACGTACTAAATCCAGGTGAGATCAACGCAGAACCCCAAAGTAAACTAGAATATTTATGCAAGCTGTTTGGATCACGAACGAGAGTTGGAATCCACTCTACTCGATCCTTTTTCATCTCTTAAGTTAGGAACTGCGCGCTTCTGAGCACCAAATCCTTTCTGTCAGTGCGTGTTTCTCATTTGAAAAGACGAGGCATGTGGTAACTGGTTCAGCAAGAGAAGGTCCAGCTGTAAGCCACGTTACAGCTAGCATTCATTGTTTATGCTACTTATTCGTGGTACTTGAAGTGACAAGACATACCTTACAAAAGGCAGTTGTAAGTCACTCGGTTGTAAGAAACTCAGACATTCGAAAGCGGAATTAAAGCAGATTTTGACCTCTGTCGTCTTGAAAGAGATCGAGAGTGGAGTTTTATGCCAATGTTTGTGGAGGACACCTCTGCGTGCAGCTCCCCTGAGATATATATATTACTTTAATTTACGCACCACGAGAAATTCATTTCTAAAGGCAGGTCATGAACCATGATGGATTCACTCAGGAATGGATTTGCCATGTGCTCTGGATCAGGCAAGCCATGAGACCTGACTTGGGGACAGGTTTGAACTGGAAACAGTAAAGCACATCAACCGCCCGAGTCTGATGCGGTGCAGTTACTCAAGTTCATTATCTTGTAAGCCATCAGTTGAAACTTTCTGAAAGAGCATCATGCAGACAGTTCATTTGATGAAGGAAAGTCCCCATGTTACCTACTAAAAACTGCGAAAAGAAGAAGGAAAAAAGCTTGAGACCCAAATTGGGGCTTCTTGGTCCTTCGTGGTTTAAAATAGTATTACAGGGATTTTCACAACCGTAAACTTGCTGCACGTCCCTTGTTACAATTGAAAAAGTTTAAGGATTTCTTGTAGTACAAGCATCTATTACTCATAAAGTCATAAAACTGTGGCTGACGGGCTTGTTTTCAGCCTTTTGCAATGAAATCCAGTTTCACTTATTTCAAAAATAAAAAAAATAAAAGTCATAAAACATTGATTGCAGATTACTGCTTTGAAATGTACCGTATTCTCCGGACTGAACATTTAATTAGTGTGCGTTAATCACTAGTTATTACTATTATTTATATTAGAACAATAATTTTGAGACAATTGAAATTATTTTTCATTGATTATTCACCGGCCCGTTTGACTTCTTATTGGAGCATTTGTTTTCGTGCTTGGCTTATAATTTATTATTATTATTATTATTATTATTATTTTAAAATAATGTATTTTATATATTGTAAAATGGATCGAGCATATTTAAAAAATCTGAGAGTATAATATATTTTGAAATAATTTCTTGAAGTATTGATGAATATTGATGAAGGTAGTTCAGCTCCAGCCAACTTTGATACCGGCCTGGTATTGCCATCAAAACAATCCACTGTCCAAGTTTGTTTGCTGAAATTAGACCCATGTGAAAATTTATGTCACAATTTTTGGTTTGTGGAACATCGCCAATTCAACGAAATTGACGTTACATTGTTCATTCACAACTGGTGTCTAAATGCTCTCAAAGTTTAATAAAGGAATCGAATTGGTATTTACAAATTGCGATTCATGCCCAGCACTGGTGTGAACAAGTTCGTAGATTTGAAATGAAATCATGATTTCTTCTCAAACATCAGAGTACAAGCATACTTTGAGGCATGTATAGTATAGCTAGTGGCATACAAACCACGTTGACTTTAGGGTACATGGTTGTAAGAGAAACATGTTTTCTACTTTTCTTAATTCAGGTCACTGTGAAAAAAAAATTAGAGCTCTAGTTTTTCTTTTTCACGTCGACCTGAATCAAGAAAATTAGATCAGGTCAACGTTGCAACATTTACTCATTGAACTTGTCTTCAAGTTGTCAATTTTGTTAAATCGGTGCAGTTCCAATCGCTAAAAATTGTGACATTTAACCGCACAAAGCTCTCAAAACTATAAGGTAGGATTGCCATACAGTTTTACGTTTGATGGACCCATCTTTAAAAAGTTGTGTAATTATCAAATTTGATGTTGTCCTTGCGCGGCACAGTCCCGTCGCAGCTAGTCCTGCACAAATATGGAACATCATATATGTGTTGCAGTATAAGAAATTTAGCAATCAGAATCGCAGTATAATTTTATAATCCACGAATATTGGTGCAATCGACACTGAATTGTGGAGGTTTGTGCAAAGATGGGGACTCCAGGGAATCATGGAATCTTATATAGTGGAAATGAGGGCGGAGTAGGGGAGTTGGGACTGATGAACATTCAGAGTTTGAATGTTGTAATCCTTCAAGTTCACCCCTCAATATCATGCAGGTTCTAAGTCTCTGAGGGAAAAATGATCCTGGAAGATTTCACCAGTACAGAAACTGAAGTGTGAATTGAAGGAAGCATCCCTGAGGACTTCACAATGTGGAAGAAAATTGACTACATTCAAGGGCAATACACTTCCAACGCCCGTTCCAACGTAATTGCAATAGTAGCAACAAGGAGGTTACACATGGAGAGACCTGGACGCTGGGTTCATAATATTCTTGAGTAGTATTGGCACCGCAACCTTTTAAGAATCTTGAGTTTCAAGTCTTTGAGTTAATATGGAGGGAAGTCAGTCATGTCAAAGCATAGCGAACATGCCAAAATCAAAGTTTCGATATTCGAGATCACATTTGAAAATGGTGGCTCTCATGAGTCCAAAACGAGCTCAACTTTGCCAAAACAAGCTGCTAGAGAATCCTTTTTCGTGTGCCATAGATTTGCTTCCACGCCAATTCAGAGGGGTGCTCAACAAGGATTTTCCTGATACTTTCTGATTTTCCAGCCTTTTTCATTACTGATTCTAAGTTTCCCACTACTGGTCTTTCTCCTAGTAAGATAAGTCTGCAGGCTCACGACGAGACTTATCAAGGCCACCACACAACGCACCTGCCCAAGTCTGTGCAATTAACCACCTGATGATTCAACCTGCACGAGCTCTTAAGCTTGAAATCTAAAACGGGAACTCATTCTTTCTGCAACAATTAATAGGTGTGGTGTAATCCAACAACTAATTTATGGAACTCCAACTGACCATACAGTATGCAGGACACATTAGGGCAAGTTCTTATGCGTCCAACCAAGGAAAACTCAACCTGATACAGTTTGTGCAATATTCCTGAAGTCGATTTCATTAATATGGCGGAATTCCACAACTTCGGCCCTTTTCAGCGTGCATGGCCTGCAACATAAATCTAAACCAGTCGTAATTTTTAGAGCTTTGTGCATACGAATGCCACAATTCTTGGTGCCCGAGAATTATTCCAATTTAACGGATTCCTCATTCCTGCAAAGAATGTCAACCAGCAATAAATCACTCCAGCGCTGTACAGCACTGTACATGGTTGTGGAGCCCTTGAGTGAAGCTCCCGCTATGTCCAATAGCTTCCATCACTCAGTAGCACACACTGGTAAGGTACTAAAATTCTCCAGGTGCTTGAAAGTTGAGCTTCTAGTTACGCCGTCTGCAAGAAAAAGTTCATTTTGTTTAATTGGCAGAAATTTGCGATTTCGGTGCTTTTCAACATGCCTTTAAAGTCCTAGGATTTACAGCTTTATGCAATTGAATGTCTCAATTTTGGCTCTCAATTTTGGCTCTCTGAATTGTGCCAATGTAACAAAATTGACATTAGAATTTCCAACTCTGCTTGATTACAACAGAACAGTAGAACCTCACAACACCCATTATGGATTGAATAGCGAACATGGCATCCACAAACATCCCATCTTTACCATTCTATTCTCTCTTCTCCCATTGCTGCTTTAATCCTTAAAGGACGGGCCTATGATTGTGGGAATCATCCCTTTTGGCATTGTGTGAATAGTTGGTTTAAAAAAAATCCTAAAGCACTCATTGGAAATCAAACTACTATACAAGATCTTCCTTTTTTATGCAAAATTTTGTTTGTTGCAATTCTTTATCACAAAAAGATTCTTTATCATTCATTGACTAGAAAAATAGCCACAATGTCATTTATGGGTTAAAAGAGCCTATGGAAGTAAGATGCTAAGAAAACAATAAAAAAACAAAAGAAGCAATTATATTGGGGTGTTGTTTCAACAATATAGATGAGTGTTTGTGTCAAATATTCTCTTCATTGTATCAGGAATTTTGGAAATAAATAGGTATCCCTGATTATTTTCAAAATTCCCTCTGCCTCAATGATTGCCCCATACAAAACTTCAAGAGATTTGACACTTTTCTAGGCATTGATGTATGCGTTACAAATAGTAGTTTTGAAGTCCTAAGATTTAGAATTTAGTGCAATTGAATGTCACAATTTTCTTGTTTTGAAAGACCCCAATTTAACTAACAATAACAAAACCAACAATGCTTCCAAGGCCTTTTTTTCAATTCTTGTTCTAAATTGCATTTGAATTTTATTCAACTTGATATATATATATATATATATATATATATATATATATATATATATATATATATATGACAATAAGGCTTGATTAAATGCAACTTAATCACATTTAGACTTCAATCTTTTCAGTAGCAATCATAGATAAGGTATATCATTGCCTTGTAAGACATTCAAATAAGCAAGGTAGGTACTAAAAATAGAATATAGGAATAGAGCATGTATTTTAAAGAGGAAATTGGGAATGGTTAGACATTAATAGGAGGCAGTAGAATGAGGGATGATGAACTCTTTATCACTTAACCCTTAAATGGGGAATTTCATTAAAATGGCGATATTCCATGTGCCATTTTCATAGTATGCCATTCCCACAGTTCAGACTGGGCAGTTTGAAATCTATTAGTGTACTAGATTTCAGACCGTCCAGTTTGAATTGTGGGATGTCAAAGTCATAGAATATTCGCCATTTTAATGAAATTCCCCATTTAACGAACATTTTATATTTAGGCTTGGTCAAACTTCATTAGATTTCTACATTAAAACATAGATTTAAAATTTTTGAGATTTTTCACATGTAATACATGTCTAAGACAAAATCTCAATGTTTTATAATTAAATATATCAATTGAATTTTATACAATTTTTTAAAAATCCGTATAAAAAACATAGTAATTATAAAAATGCTAAAAATAATATGAAATTCTTAAAAAAAATAAAAATAATAGTGACAAACATCATAATGTAATCGATGTACACTTTGGGATTACACCAAGAAAAATTCGATAGAAAAAGATCAAAAATGGTGTATTTTGAGCTTTCAATCGAGATTTGAATGGTAGATTTTCTTGCAAGGGTTAAAATCCATATTATGGATGATGGATAGAGTAATTTGCGCCAATGCTTTGTCCAAATATCTTTTCATTCATCAATATAAATTTTTGAATTTTAAAAAGATATCCTTTTAATGACCAATTTAATGAAATTGATGTAAAATATGTATTTGTTCAAGAGAAGAATGGGCAAGAAATTATGATTATTGTCAACAGTAAAGCAATAGAGCTTAAATGTAAATACAACACCAGTCTACATAGAACATGCTATTATCATGGTGTTATCACTTTTGCAATGACCCTCGGTATTACTTACAACTAAGTCAAGCATAAAATATTCAATAAGAATAATAATTAATTTTTAATAAAAAATATAATACATTTATAAATATTAAATAATAAATAATAAAATTTTAAAATTTAAAATTATTAATTTTTTAGAATTAAAAAAACTACAAATCAAAATTTTATAAATAAGTCATACTTCTATAGTTTGGAATTTACAAATTCACATATTTCAAAATTTTACAATTTCAAACAATTTGAAGTCATTCCTATACTAATTTTGAAAACATTGAAGCCTCACTGAAAATCATATCAATGGTATATGACAATGATAAAGGAATTTTTATAAAGAGGATTTTATCTTTGGATATAGGTAGACTTCTAGAGACATTGTGGTGGTGTAAAAGTTTTAATTCCAAAAAGAATGTGTTGTGCAATCAAACTTCAAAAAAATTGCAAATTTATGAAGTTTTTCAACCATTTTCTAATATGAAAACTTTCAAAAGCTATAATGGTTAGAAAGATTTATAAAATTGTTACTTTAAAAAAAAAATTGAACTTTCAACCCAATGAAGTTTATATGAAGTTTATATGAAGTTACATTTAGTGTTGTATTCACGTACTAGATTGAAGGTCATAACATCATCTACATCCACTACTCTTTAAAGCTCATATTATGGACTCATGAACTGAAATTTGAGAGTCCAAAGTTCTTAGCATCCACTATAGTCCTCTAAATGTGCTCTTTCAGTGATGAACTAGAGGAGTGCTACATTTTCATATCAAACAACTATTGTACCTATTCACTCATTCAAGACAAGAACAATAAATAGTTTTTCTTTTGGCAATCTCAACTTGAAATAGTGTTGATTTAGGATTGACTAATTAAAGACTTACTTTTGAGGAGCATTTTCAATATGCAAGGGCCCTTGACCTTGTCATACATGTGGGATATCATTTGAAGAGCGTGCAAAGAGTTTTTCCTATGTTGCATGAACGGTGTGACAATGCTTTAAGCATGGGTGCATATCATTGTAGCCAACTAGCCGAGTATTTAGGACCTCATTGTAGGTGCTCTAACACTTATACTTGAAAAGTCATGTGCCAATTGAGTAGGTGATTGAGGGCTCAACAAGTATAATTGGGATGAGCAATTCATTGAATTCCTAATGTGATACTCAAGATTGGCTTGCCCGCAAGTTCAATTTGCTAGTATTGAGATCCCTAGTCATGAGTTGCTAAAATGGCAATTCCTTGCCTTGGTTGCAGTGCTTGGTTGACCGTGCTCTTAAACAATAAGTTATGCTTGCCTTGATCACATCTAACTTAGTTAAGAGGCTAATTCAGGGAGAAGATATCCAATGTTTGGGTTCATTATGAAGATGCAAGGGTTGGCAAGCATAGTGATCCAACCACCAAATTTGGAGAAGTTACCTAGATTTTTGTCTCTTGGCATATTTATTGTAGGACTTAATCCCTAAAATCCCAAAGTCCCTGCATAGGACTCTTGGGATTTCGAGCAAGCTCAAGTGATTTCAATTTTTGACATGATTTTCTTTTTAAAATTTTGAAGACAAGAAATTAGATTAGTTTTTTAGGAATATACTTTTTATTTCAATTGGTGCTTCAAAACAAAAGTTATACCAGCATGAGTCAAAAAAATAGCTCAAGGGGCAGACCAAAGAAATCACAAGAAGTTGAGTTTAAAAAAAAATCCACAAAGCTTATCTTTTTGTCTACATTTGAAGCTTCGATTCATTCTATTTGGACTAGTGAAGAGAAAGTTATGGGCAATCTTATTTTTCAAGCAATTTAAGCATCTTCTTGAAAAAATAACTTATAGAATCCATTTTTGAATGCAATTTCTATAATTTAAAAAAAATTAAGTGGTGTTAAATTTATTTGCTAGAACAATCTCACCTTTGAAATTAGTGTGTTTCAATTCCATCTTAGAGCAAATAATGGTTTAGTTATCCCTTTGATTTTAAAGCTACTTCTATTTAACAATTTCTAAATGAATAAAAATTAAGTGTTTTTTTTCATGAATTTTTTTCCTAGATTCTCAACTCAATTCTTCAACATAAAAATTTAGAAAATCAAAATCAATAGTAAAAAAAATTTAATTTAAGAAGATTCAAAGCCAAAAAATCTAGTTGGTCTAGGTGTAAGAAAACTTATTTTCTTCACTTTAAATGCAAATAGCTTGAAATCTACATGGTCTAAGTTTTAAAAAAAATTCCATGCATTTTTATACTAGTGTAGTACAAGATCCTATGATGAGATATGTTAAAAAAATTATTTTCAAAGTTTTTTGCTCTTTGCAATTGAAATGGCAATTTTGAATGGATTTTGATGGAAAAATGGCCTTGGGACTTTAAGAGTTAAAAAGAAGTTAAGGCATGCCAAGTCCCTACCACTAGCCACTGCAACTAAATGTAGGTGTTGTATTAATTTGGAGCTAATTTACAAATTAAAATGTAAGACTATAGTGACAATACCTATTTTCATGAAATTTTGCACTTTTCTAGTTCTACTTAAAGAATTTTTCTATGCTTTTTTTTAGGATACCTTCTTTTTAAAGGCCAATGTGTACACTAAATATATATTTTTATTTTTTAAAATTATTTTTAATCATAAAGTCCTCCTAAAAAAATTAGTACTATGCAAAACACTACAAAAATGTACGGTCTTTCTTGCAATGACCCCAAATCCATTAGATTTTAATTAGCCATCATGTTAAAGCAAAATAAATATTTCTAAAGAATCCTAGACATTAGGGACTTGGCCTACTTATATGCCACTAAAATAATAATAAATTATTATATCAAGCAACTCTAAAAACCACTCAATTCGGTCAATGGGTCACTAAACCTCTAAACATCAACAAAGACATGTTTTGTCCAATGGATGATAGAAAATCCTTTTAGTAGAACAGAAGTGCAACTATTCATCTTTGGAACTTTGTTATGAAAACAAGAGGTCTTCTACAATAATTTGACTTCTAGTGATTGCTTTTACATTTTTTTAAGCAGATAATTCACATGATAACCAAAGGGATGATTTCCATAGTCATTAGTCCATCCTTTAAGGATTAACCCATAAACAATGCTACAATCATTTTTTGGTCAATGAATGATAAAGAATCCTTTTGTAAAAAACAAAAATGCAATTATTCATCTTCAGATTTTTGCATGAAAAGGAGAGGTTTTGTATAGTAGTTTGACTTCTAATGAGTACTTTTTTGAATTTTTAAAATCAACTATTCACACAATACCAAAAGGGATGATTTCCATTGTTACCAGCCCTCTCCTTTTAAGAGTTACTTAAGAATAAAACGACACTAAGGATGAAAAGTGATCGATGGATGACTTGACTGTTCACTTTAGAAACAAAAATGCACCTATTGGTCCAATAATCTAAGCATTTTGGTGACTACTTTGGGGGACACACGTTCTTTTAGTGCATGGCTTCCTGCCACACATCCCCAGATATTTGTGAACTGTTTCGTAAACAGGACGGCTTGTCTGAAGAAGCATTAGTTGCCTGTAGTCCCTCTGTCACAGTCTGAACCGGAGCTCAAATCCTCAACTTCAACTAGGCGGTGGATACCATGGCTTCTACAACTGAGACTCTAATTTTGGTAACTTCAACGCTCTTCTAACTTCCTGCAACTTGGAACTGCTGTCCAGCCTCCGTATAATTCAATCTGTTTGATCAGTTGCCAAAACGAGTTCGAAAAACATAAGCATCGATCGTCGGTCGGTGACTGTGTGCAAGTTGTTTGGAAAATGTTCCTGTGATGATCGAAGGTGCACTTGCACGTTTCTTTGGAAAATATTGTTTTGATTAACGTGCACTTGGCGGCGAGGGATGGAGTTCCTATTTGCATGCTTTCATTTGTGTCGATCGGTGCCGAATTCCGTTTGAAACGCCTGGAGCGGACTCGATCTCCGATCCTGTGCACAGAACCATTTTTTGTAACAGCTGTGAGACTGTAAACGGAAGTTTGGTTGTGTTTTGAAACGCCTGGAGACTCTTCTGTTCATAAAACATTTTCTAGCAGTTGTGAGCATTCATCCATAGCTTCTCCATCGTAGATCGATGTCAACCCAAAAGAACTCCAAAGTTTCACTTTTGGAGGCATAGTGCTGTGCAATCCATGCAGCTAGCATTTGGTACTCCAGACTGTACGTGCACGACAAGAATCTCGTGATTCCTTGCCTACGATGCTGCCCTTCAAGAATGTTGGAACCATGTCAAATAGTGGTGTCTGGTTTGTAATTTCAGAATTACACTCCAAACCTTATGTCCGGGACGTGGACTTTGAGGAACATTGTCCTTAATGCAAAGGAAACTTACCATTCATCGTTCTCCTGAGGGAATTGATATCAGAAGTCCAGCGCATGTGTATGTGTAGAGAGAATTGAATGCAGCGTGAAGAGCATGAGAGGTGTTCTGCACACTCTCTTCATTCTTGTAGCTTTGGGGAATCATGAACTCAAGGTTGTGCACAAAAAAGAACCTAGATTTCTTTGGCAAGGGTGTTGAGGACATCCCTTCCACTATGTTGAGAGTCACGTAACAACATAGGGGTGTCAAAGCTGGTTTGTAATTTCAGAATTACATTGAACTTCCAAAACGTTGTCAAGAGCTAGTTACTTTGGGGAAGATGTTCCACTCAATTTGGTACAAACCTGTAAAATAGAATCACAAGATCTGATGCACATGGAGATCATCTGTAGTTTCCCTTAAGGAGATATTTAAGGTTTCCCAGTTGATTTTGCACTACTGTAGGAGCAGGGGAATCGAGGAATCAGAGATACATAATCTCCCTCAATTTCGATAAATTCGCTGAATTCTCAACAGACTTTGCCACTTTGCAGGAGGCGCAGTCTAAAACTTTAAAACCTAGATCAGTCCTACTCTCTAAAGCTGTAAGCTATGAGTGCATGTATGTTACAATTTCTGGTTCCAAGAATCACGCCAATTTAACATCGATTTTGTTAAATTGGCGCATGAAATTGGCGTATGCCACGACCTCGGCACTTTCAGGCCGCGTGGCTTGAAACGTAAACCTACACCCGACCTCGCTTGTAGAGCTTTGTGTCACAATTTCTGACACAGGACCACTCACGCCAGATGAACGACATTGACGATTTGAACGAAATTGACGCTCCTGTGAATGAATATTTGTAGGGTGTGACTGTGGCGTTGCTGGTGATCTGTGCCAGCAAGCTGCTTTGGAGACGACAATGCAGCAAGTATTTGAACTTGCCGCCGGGGCCACGAGCGCTGCCCATCGTGGGGTCGTTGCATTTGTTGGGCACGCATCCGCACCGCAGCTTGGCGGAGTTGGCTTCGCAGCATGGTCCGCTCATGTCCGTGTGGCTCGGGCAGCGACTCTGCATCGTGGCGAGCACGGCGGAGGCGGCCAAAGAGTTTTTCAAGCTCCAGGATGCCAACTTCGCCTTCCGCCCCCCGATCCGAGCTGCCGACATCATTGTACCAGCAGGTGTGCATTCCCTTCCTAACACTCCATTTTGTATAAGGAAATCAGAAATTAAGGGTAGTCACACCTTCTTCACTCTGCGTTCAATTAACAGAGAACTGGGACATGGTGCTTCCCCAATTAAGGATTTTCACCCTGCTTTGCCGATTTCACCATCATTTCTTACTTCACCATCGTTGTTGTGGCTCAAGAGACCATTGCTGTAAGCTTTTTGGTATAATTATTATGTCCTAAACTCCATCCCCTGTGATTGGCTCTTCAAACTGTGCAAACTTACCCATTTAGTACAAGCATGTAAACCCATTCTCCGTTTTTCATTCTCAATGCTTTACACATCAAAAAGGGATGCCACACCTTCTTCATGCACAACGATTTCCCATTGGCTCCTTTTTTTCTCTCACCAACTTCTCATTCTTGAAGAATTTTTGCTTCTCAGAGAAGGTGTGACTACCCCTATCGGAAGAGAGCAATCCTGGAGGTGTAAAGCAAGAACGGAAATTTGCGAAATGATTGAATGTTCCATTTCAATTTGCGAACATTCAATCATTCCTAGTTATTATAGAAGAAAACTTGACATCAAAGCTTGAAACCCTAATTCCTAGTTATTATAGAAGAAAACTTGGCATCAAAGCTCAAAACCCTAATTCCTAATTTGAATGGAAGAACTTGGTATTGAAACTAGATACTGTACTTGAAGTTCTGATTCACAAAAATGATGTAATTATTTCTGAATCTAACCTTCACAAAGAATATATTAATTTGTGGTCAAATTCTTCCGAAAAATGTACCAGATTATTGTTTTTAATACTTCATATAAGATTCAGAGTTCCTTAGAAGTAGAAATTTAGAGCAGACTTGCCAAAAATCTTAGGTTTTGTATATTTTCATGGTTAATAGCTAGTATATTTCTTTTATTGCTTGCATTTTTACTTCAATTAGTAGTTTTATTAAATTGTGAATCAATAATTTGCCTAAGGTTCTCATTATGAATTGGCTATTTGGAAAAGTGCATGAGCTCATTTATAAGTAGTTGCCGGTCTTCAAGATACCTTGCCTGAAGTGTGCCACAAGTGTTGAATTTTTTATAGTAGCTCGGTTGGTGTACATCCTCATTAGTGTCAATTTCTCAAACTTGGTGAAATTCCATGGCTTTAGTAATTTTCATGGTGCGGCTTGAAGCAGAAATCTACATTTATAGTAATGATAATTAGAGTTATCTTACATTTAGTACTACTTAACCAATTATTGGTTCAGTTTAATTCTCATTTAGTTGACAAATAGGATTTTGATTGACGTTTTGTTCTAATAATATTAGTTGGGTATTCTTGACTTTTAGTACATCATATGTCAACATAGTCATTACTAAAAATTAGAATAGTTGATAAATAGTATTTATGTTGACATTTGTATTAGAGTTTGTAATTAGTGTTGCAAAAATTCAATATCATTATTAGTGCAGTACTTGTTTTTAGAACTTTAGCGTAAATGAATGTCACAATTTTTTAGCACTTAAAATTTTATCAATGTAACAAAATTGACAATCATTACTAATTCAATTCACTCCTAACAATTCAGATATGGCGTTTCATGACATCACACCTCCAATTCGACACTTGCGGAAAATCCTTGTGAGAGAGCTCATGTCTACAAGGCAGTTAGAATCATCTTGTTACATAAGAATGGAAGAAATGGCATCTACACTCTACAAAATAGCCAACGAAAATGGCCCTACTTGTATAAACATCCATTTGATCTCCATGACCACAAATGTCATGTCACGCATGATCTTCAACAAGCGATTCTTGTGTGTAGAAGAACAAGATGACGGTGCTAAAATGGTCCAGGTACTAATGTTTGTTATAATTTTCCAAAATTTGGCTAAGTTTTCAAGTATGATAAGATTGTTATTAATTATACTCCTTCCAATTCCTCCTTCAAGTCAATATCAATTCAACGACAATATGAAGAAACATGGGAAGTGACCTTTACTACAAATTTTAACTTTTGATATTCAATATGGATAGAACATTTGAGATTGTCTAATAGTTTGTGTGGAAATATACTTCCTTTTTGGATCATTCTGACATTTTTGCGATAGAAATTCTACTCTATTAGCTAAATGATTTCAAAAGTTTCATTATTGAAATTATCCAAGAATTATCTCATTGACATTTTACTAAAATTCATGATTTTTTTTGAGATTGGATTCAGGAATTCATAGAGATTGTAAAAGGACAAGCTATGTGTTTCAGTGCTATTTTCTTTGGAGACTTCTTCAATGTCCCAAAGTGGTTTGATCCTCAAGGGTTGAGCAAGCAATTTCGAAAGCTTCGAGCTTGCATGGACAAGTTCTACATGAAGATGATGGACGAATACAAAGAAGATCAAAGAAAGCAACCCTCCAAAGAAGGAAAAAAAACACTCTTTGATATTTTGGAGGAACAACTAGATTTTCCAAAGAATGGAGTTATTGAAGAACACATCAAAGGAATCATTTATGTAAGTACTTTCAAAAATATAAGCTTGCCAAATCTTGAGTTGTAAATCTAGACCTATTATTAATGGTTTTTAAAGTAGTGACTCTATTATATAAATCCTGAGGTCAAGTTTTGGCACGTATATAGGTCAAACTTTGAATATTTATAACTTTCTCATTTAGTATCATATTTCAAAGTTGATACATGTCTTATTTACCAATACCTAAAGAATAGATGTTGAATTGCATTGAAATCGTCTTTCAATAGCTAACAAGACCATCAACAATTAAGTTATTCTAAATATTATAACTATTAGTACATTCAATTGTTTAAACAATCACTTCTAACATGTTATTGCTTTACAATTTCAATGTAATGAATTCACATTCTTAAATGAATCCTTCAAAGTTGAAAATTGTCATTCATGAAGTGGATAATAAATTTGAAATATTAAAAATTGATTTTTATGATTTGTAATGACAAACTTATTTTCATGCTTCTAATAATAGAGCTTCATTTACCTCTGATTTGTAATTTGAAAGAGGTTAGATTTTTCAAAGATCCATATCCAATAGTTTGGCCACTTCTTTTTTATCCTTTCATTCTTATATTGAACACATATTGCCTTCTAAACTTATTTTTAAACCCATTGTTGCTTGAAATCATAAAAATTAATTCAATGGTTGAATTACTAAAACAAAATCATAATCCCTAAACTTACAATTACTTGAAATCTTACACATTTGCAAGATGTTGTGAAATAATTTCTAAACCAACAATTGTCTAAAACCATATGCTCTTCCAATATATAATATTGCTTGAAGTCGTGCACATGGGTGAGATGATTGAGTTGTTGAGATGGATCCCTTCATTGTTAGACTTAGAATTGTTTGATTTGTACTCATATGTAAGATGATTGAATTCATGTGTTGCATCCCTTCATTGCTAGAATTTATTATCAGCAGGGACAGAGACAACGGCACTTACAACCGAGTGGGCCATAGCAGAGGTTCTTTACAATCCAACATTATTAACTAAGGCAACCTTAGAGCTTGACCACGTGGTTGGCTTGAACCGCACTGTGCAAGAATCTGACCTCCCTCACCTCAAGTACCTCCATGCTATTGTCAAAGAGACACTCCGCTTACATCCTCCTCTTCCATTACTCATCCCACACCAAAACAAGGATCGAACCAAAGCTTTTGGCTATGACATCCCCTCACAGACTCGCTTGTTTGTAAATGCATGGGCCATTGGGCGCAACAACAATTGGGAGAAGCCTTTGGAGTTTGTTCCAGAGAGGTTTCTTGAGGGAGGGGAGAATGTAGCAATAGAGTTTTCGGGGCAACATTATGAATTGCTGCCATTTGGATCTGGGAGGCGACAATGTCCTGGGATGGGATTGGCTTCTGTGGCAGTGCATTTGCAAGTAGCAAGCTTACTACATGCGTTTGAGTGGAAGGCAAAAGACTTGGAGTTGGAAGAGGGGAGGCCAGAATTAACATTGTCAATGCGACAATCCTTGGTTGCTGTGGCAAAAACGAGATTGCCATTGCATTTGTACAAAAGGTAGATGTACACATATGGAATTTCCACAAGCTTTTAGCATCCTAATTCCTAAACCTAGTACTTAGCCAAGTGCATAGATTTCAAAGCCTATTTGTATAGAAATCAAGATTTTAAGTAATTTTCAAACAGTTTAGCATTGTTGAATTTGATGAAATGTGAAAGAAATTGTACCAAAAGATGTATTTGTATGTTTTTGGAACTACAATCTTCTTGTCTTTTTTGAAGCACCTTCATATTACAATTATACCTATTTTCCAAGATTTTTGCATACAAACTCAAATTCATAATGTCTTCAAGAAAACTAAAATATGCACATTTATATTAGAAATTAAATGCATATAATAAAAACCTATATGCTATCAATATAAAATGTATATGCTAGCACAAATGTATACTCAAAAATATCACTAAAATATATTGACTCCAAATCAACCCTAGTCAAATTATGGCCCCCACATTTGAGCCCAATTATGCCTTGTTGCATCTTGATGTGTCTAATATAGTGAAATCATTAAAGATTTGACATTTTGACAACTCCAATTTAAAATTGGAGTTGAGAGATCTCCATTTTATAACTTCAGCCTTCACATATGGCAAAAATTTCAATCATTATTTCACAATCTTGAAGGACACCTTTAAAATACAATGACAACTATACAAGGAATTGAGAGTATCACATTAGAATGCAAATATAGAAAAATAGTCCTCCCTAGAAAAATATTGAGAAGTTATCTGTTTTGCTTTGACCACATGTAATGTGGCATTTTTTTAATTCAAAAAAGAGTTGACATGTTCAAAATTCTTTGATTTGCCATTCTATTGCAAAAATTATATATTTGTGAACTAATCATGTACAATGACAAAAGGGACGAGGGTAGGTCATCCTAACTTACTTTATTTAGAAGTCTTGAAGTCTTTGATTTTTCATATGATTATGATATGCTTCTTGATTCTCTTACAAAATGAAATTAGTTTCTCAAGCTAGGTATGGATTTCTCCTTAGCATTTGGGCCTAGGCTCTTCCAATTTATTGTAACATTTTCATGCCATCTTGATGAATATCAAAGCTTGTACAATACATGATTGGTGAATACATTAGAGTTTTTGTAAAACCATAACTTCCAAGATAATTTTAATCAATTTGATTCACAATAATCTTCACATGAACCCCACGCCACTCAAAAATGCTATGTGCAAATTTGTTTAAAGTTTCTACTACCGTAGAGTTTGCTTTGGCAAGCCCTTCACAATGTAATTAATTTTATTTATATACAAATTTGACCCGTGATCTATGTCAAAATCTTTAATCAATAAGCATGTTTATAGAATAAACAAAAAATAATCTTGAGCATTATATATAAGAAGTGAATGAGTACTTCAACAATTTGCCTACAAGTCAACTTTGAAGTTGACATTATAGCACCCCCAAAACTAAAATTTATACTACTAAATAACTATAGCTATTGGTTCCAATGCTTAACCTCCCAACTATATGAGTACACTCTTCTATAACACAATTGAATACATTCATACCTCTTAGATCCAACATTCTATTCAAAGACATTCAAACATATCTTGCACACATGTGACACTAAACAACACTTGTTGACTAGAATTGACAAGTATAGATTGTACAAGCCTTAAATCCACACTATTTGAATGATTTTAAATATGATTTTTAAGAAGACAAAGATTCCTTGTTGGTTGGATTGACTATGAATAATACATATGCAAATTTTTTCAATTTGGAAGTGATAAATATAAAAGATCATCATTATTCTAAAGTAACTCTTGAAGACTTTACACTACTTGGAAATATATCCCATTAGATTAGTTGAAACCTTATAAATTCATATGAACAATCCCTCTCAATTCTTCCTTCTATATTTGGGAGCCTTTTTCATCCATCTTGTGACTAAAAGAAGGAAATTAAACAAATAAATCTTGAAACTCAAAATTCAAATTAAATGAAGTCATATCAAGTTTCATGTCCTATTTTGTTCAATCTTATTCTTTCTATGAGAAGATGGTTTATAAAAAAAATTTATACCTTAGGAGGGCATTGAATCACAATTTTGCATAGGATAAATTAAAGTGTTTATCTTATGTTGATTCTACCAAATGACAAAAGTCATTTCTCTCATTACCCTCTAGAGATGTGGAGACAATGTACTAGATTAATGACTTTTAGACTATTCAAAGTTTTCTAAGGGTTGTTATAGGAAACATTTGCCTAAATGGCCTATTTCAATGAGGACTATGACATTTGGAATACATTTAAATAAAATAAAATATGGATAATTTGTAAAGTGTTGAAAATAGTGTATCTCTATAAATTCGGGCCGAGATTCAGGCATAGAAAAATTTATCTCTAAAAGTTATGCACAAAAAAGCAAGATGGAAAACACCAAAAAAATGGACACTTTGATGTTTGATCTAGAAGATTGATTCAAGGTTGTTCAATCAAATTATTAAATAATTAAATTTTAATTTTTTAAAAATAATATTTAAAATTTTAAAAATAATATTTGATGTGGCAATAGTCCAATCGCATTGAACTGCAAATGTGGCAATATTCCTAAGTTCCCTACAATCTAGGAACTTGTGCAAACTCGATCTTCTAGAGGCCTCAAAAAATTTCTAATGTATTTTTTGCAATCATTCCTAATTGAAACAAAAAATGCAACTATTCATCATGCATTATAGGATCATTTTTTGGATGATGACTAGGATGATGGACCCACCATTTTGAGATTAAGATAAGCCATTTTACATGTTCCTTAACTCAATTGAGACAATTTATGAACAATTTGTACAAAGAATGCACATATTCAATTTATAGTATAAAGAGAGATTTTATACAAAGAAATGTCCTTTGAAGACAATATTACCCGTCATAAACCAATATCAACTAAGACATTGAAAATGAGATGAATGTTTTCAAATTTGAATGGATGATCTCACGATGTCCAATTACTCATACTACACATGCTCAAAAACAATGATTCTATCACAAAAAAGAACTCCAAAAGTGCATGTACAATCATATGAATAAACATTTTGAGTATAGTTTCCATTCTTAAATTATCTAAATTTTTGTAAAATCCTATTATGGTTCAGAAGGGGGATTTGAGATTCTCTTTTGAATGCATTTTTAAAACAACGTATGAATAACCTATGAATTTTCAAAGTGCAACAAATAAGGTAGTTACATTGAAAATTAACCCTAAATTCTTATGTTCAAAAGGCCTAAATTTTAAACACAAATCTACATTGATTTGTCCTATTTGTGCATGTCACAATAAGAACTCACTTATGGTTATAACTTTTTTTACAAAAGAATATTTTTACCAATGATTATTGTAAGGATACTTCAATATGAATAGTATTAGTAAACTTGCTATGGACAAAAATAAACCTCTATAATAAAAAATAATATCCGTATGTAAATTCATTTCATAGCACACACTATTACGACAAATCAATGTATTAGTTGAAATGGGATTAATTTTGCAAATTAGTCACAAATCACAATGCCAATGGAATTTTCCAGCAAGAGGACGTGGAGACCGATCCCCGTGGCCTGTGCTCCAGATAAGGCAACAGACACCCCCGGGATAAGCCCCCTAAACCCGTCCGTCTCGCAGCTCCAGCTCTTCGCTCTCGCACCTCATCACCCTTGCTCGACCATTTCGCCCCAAACGTGAATTCCAATCCCTGATCCCATTGCAGACCCAATGGCAGCTATGGCGTGCACCTCAGCTGCCGCTGCCCCAACCATGGTGGCCAGCCCAAGCAGCAGCAGCAGCACCACCACTTCCTCCTTCATGGGCGGCCGCATTGCCATCACTCCTATCCGCCGAGTAACTTGCCGTGCTCTGGTCGCAGTCTCGGCCGCCGCCGCTGCTGCCCCTGCAGAGACGGAGGAGAAGCCCGTGCAACGGTTACTAGGAATTTACCAGGAGAAGGTGGTTCCCGGGTTGCAGGAGGAGTACAAGTATGACAACAAATTCGAGGTGGGAACCAATGCCTGGCTTTGTTTTTCCCGTTTTGAATCTCTTGGTGGGGTTTGTGAGGATTGTTTGGGTTGAGGGGTGCTGAGGGGTTTGGTGACTTTGGTGGGGTATGACAGGTTCCGTATGTGAAGAAGATCGTTGTGAATTGCGGTGTGGGAGAGGCGTCGCAGAACGCGAAAGCCCTAGAAGGGACGATTCGTGACATTGCGCTCGTGACGGGACAGAAAGCTGTTGTTACTCGCTCCAGGAAAGCCATTGCGGGGTTCAAGCTGCGGGAGGGTGTGCCTGTGGGCGTCACGCTCACATTGCGTGGGGAGGTACGTTTCTGACCCTGAACGCATTGCTTGTAATGTGTATTTGTGAGTATATTGATTTAAGGGTTTCTGAACTCTGTATTATGCCACAGGAGAGTGTTTCCTTTTATTTGGTTTCTTTGAATAAATAATTTAGGAAGTGTTAAGGAAAGTAGCAATATGTATCAATAACAAGAAGGAAACAGACCTGCATTAGGAGTTGTCAAAGTGGGCAACTTCAATTGCAAGGTTCTCTTGCTTTTTTCCATTTTGAACCCTACACAATACTTGACAGTGATTACTTGAGAAGGTCTGTGTGTGATTCAAGGCTTGAATCCCCTATGATACTTATATTAATAAAAGACATTTGTCACGTTTACTCCATTTTGTTTTTACTTCCATGAGCGGTCTTACTCAATCATGGAAGCGCTTTCAGCAACTTCCACACTAGGTGATATCGAAACACGAATTCGAAAACCTAAATGCGGCTGTCATCACCTTGTACGAGAATTCGGGGTTTAGAATCTTTCAGGCGTCGAAATAGAAAGCAAAGAGAGAATCTTGCAATTGAAGTTGAGCACTCTGACATCCCTAATTTGAATGGGGATTAACCATTTACTTTGTAGAAGCTTCTTGCATTATTTACTCACCTAGGACTCATGATTCTGGGACCTGTTTGGTAATGGTCAATAGGTCAAGCTTTTGGAAATTGGAAGACGTCTTGGAGTAATTAGGTCTATCATTAATTTTACAAAATTGGATTGCTGGGGCTGTGTCCCTAGGGCTTTTACTTGAATGGAATTTTTTATGATACACTTGGGACGTGATGCTTGCCTACAAATTAGCAAATGGACAGAGCTCTTGGCGTATCGAGATGCGTTGTGTGGGGCAGAACTGTGCTAGAGCATTTCTCGTGCCAGGGCAGTGATAGCGATGTTTTCATTGATCAGTCTCACGAATTATGAGTTTGAAATGACTAGATAATGCTCGAGAGTCAAGAGGCTTGAGAGCATTAATAGACATAATGCCAAGCTGTTCTACTCAATCAAAAGCATTCAAATGTGTACTTTTCGATTGATTGTTTTAAGGACTTCAATTGAGTGGTATTATGGTTGTAGTCCTCTTCTGACTTGGCATGATTGTACTGTAATGTTTCCAGTGCTGAGAGCGTTTATTTCCATCTAATTGGTGTGGTTATTCATTTCTGCAGATGATGTACGCGTTCTTGGACAGGCTCTTAAACTTGGCGCTTCCACGTACCCGTGATTTCCAAGGAGTGAACCCTTACAGTTTTGATGGGAGAGGCAACTACACCCTGGGTCTTCCCGAGATTAGTGTCTTCCCGGAAATCAAGTTCGAGAATATTGACAAGCAACGTGGTATGGACATTTGCATCGTCACCACCGCGAAGAATGATACCGAGGGGCAGAAGCTTTTGTCATTGATGGGCATGCCCTTCAAGGAAATGGGCGGTGGACGCACTTCTGCGTCTGCTGCCAAGAAGGCAAACCGTGTGACCTTCCGAGGAAGAAGAAAGTAGAGATAACAGTTAGGGTATGTACACTGTAGTTCTTCTAATGTGATTGATGCCCCTCACTACCTGTTTCCAGATTTTAGGCCATTTGTCGATTTTCATCAACCTTATCAATTTTGCAACAGGAAATCAAATTCTTCAAATTGTGTATTAGTCATGAATCAGGCATTCCTCAATTTGAGGGAGCCATCAATTGTGAAAATGCATGAGCTCTCATCAATGCTTGTCCTTGGTAAACTGTGTCATCATAATTTTTGAAGGGTATGATGTTGGCTGCACTTGTCCTTGGTAAACTGTGTCATCATAATTTTGCAGGGTATGATGTTGGCTGCACAGTGGTTGACAGTTACGACCCGCGCATACAATAGATGATCAAGTTTTAAAGCTTTCATTCTTCAAGTCAAGATGGAAGAAGATATATCATAGAAAGATTGGGACATCTTGGATACCCCGATTCTTCCTTGATTTAGTAGATGGGCCCAAAGACGTTAGTAGCTCCCTTCACGGTTACTGCAAATCACAAGAGATGATTCATATGAAGGTCAAAGCTTTTGGTTTGCACACAAGGCACATGAAGAGTACACACATATCCATCCCTACGGCAAAAAATTTGCTCATCTGTTGAGGAGCTTCAACATTGGAAGCCCAACACACGTCAGATTACGAACCATCAATAAGCAAATATATTTGCTTTCGCAGGTAGGCACATGTAATCTATCTACCTGTTCAAGTGTCCAGTTAGGAGCCCTTTAATCAATACTTCGAAGAATACAATAGGAGAAAGCAGATTTGGTCCTTGAATTCTATCTCGTTCCCAAACAGTTACTCAAACAGTTACTCATCCTCGAGTCCAAATTTCATACACTTGTCAAGCTACAGTGAATTCTTCAGCTGTTCTGCATAAGTGAAATCAAGGAAATATGGGAATTTCTTCTGATGCTATGAACGAAGTATACAAAACCAACGGCAAGTTGTTACCGCCTGTTACTCAACTCTCAAACGCAGTCGACGTCTGCTTTAGATTGTGACACTAGTCGATCTCCTTTATATCTTGGGGCAAGCAGGATCTCTAAAGCCGAGCAAACCCTTCCAGATTACATCAAACTCTGCAACTGGGGCTCCAGATGGGGTTCCATTAGAATTGCATATTGACATTGCAACTCAAATCAACCGACCCATCTCCGAAAACCCAAGGGTGCATCCAACCTTGGAAAGTGCAAACCTATTAGAACATTCTAAACCTTCAAGGCGGTGTTGCAGGCTGGGAAGAGCACAAAATTGGATGACCTGTCGAATTCGATCACAATGCCGAAGCAGTCTTAGAAATTCGTGTAGTTCGCCCCCACGACCAAACCTCCAGTCACGTAAAAAAACTCTGCGTACTGAACCCAGGCGTCGCTGACACACCACACCAGCACGATGAGCACAAGCACAAGCGACAGAATGTACGCCTTGAACATGAACGACAGCACCTCGTTTTGCGACTCCAACTGCCACACAAACCCCGTCCTCGACATCGGAGTTCCAACACTCTCTCTCTCTCTCTCTCTCTCTCTCTCTCTCTCTCTCTCTCTCTCTCTCTCTCTCTCTCTCTCTCTCTCTCTCTCTCTCTCTCTCTCTCTCTCTCTCTCTCTCTCTCTCTCTCTCTCTCTCTCTCTCTCTCTCTCTCTCTCTCTCTCTCTCTCTCTCTCTCTCTCTCTCTCTCTCTCTCTCTCTCAATGTCTCTACGGTCTCTTCCAGCTACAAAACTTGCGCTAGATTGCAAATAAACACCAGCTAGAAATCTCTGCGCAGGAAATCACTGAAGATAACCCCCCCAACTACGAGAAAACCAACAACTTCTTCATCGATCGCGCATGCCCCCCTTGCACTCCCTTGTATATCTCAGCAAAATTTCTCGACCTTCATCCACCATAAATCGAAATTCTCGCGAGATCGAAGCACACACTCCAGTGCAAACTCCAGATCGACCTCTCCAGGAACCGCTAACGATAAGCTTCTGTTGTGTGCAACCTCCAATTTCAAGCGTGAGATCGATCTAAATCAATCATTTGCACGAGTGAGTGCAGATACTCAGAACAAGTTGTTCGTACGCCATGGGTGCATGAATTTGGGGAGAACTGAAGTGTAAGAGGAGGTGCTGAGGTGGATGAATTGAGGTTGGAATAAGCTAGGGGCAGGCCTGTTAGACTGCAGACCAAGGGAGATGCATCCGGAGAAGTCAGTAAGTTACAGAGACGACGAATTGAAGACGACGACACACGACGCTAGACAACATACCATTGTTAAGTTAACCAGACTAAAGCAGCCAGACAGCTATTCAACTTGAAGTTGACTGCCTGTTTGTCTGTAGCACGAACTTTGGATCATGGCCGGGATGGGACATGGCGCCATGGCGGACTTGCTAGGCAGCGTTGGGGGTCGGAGCCAGCTTGCTTGTGCGCAGGGATGGTGCACCTGGTCAGTCCGTCCCGGCGACGCTGCAATCATCGGGTGATGATGAATGAAGGCGCATTGATGCACTGTAGTTGGCTGGCTTCCAATGGATCGGAGCTGGCTGGTACGTCAGTCAAAGCTTTCAGATCGATGCTTCCACTATTCCAGCATGTTCAAGCAATTCCGGGATAGCTGAGTGGATGCTGGATTCTTGCTAGATTGAGTCCCGGCATTCAGGGGTGGATTACAGAGAGGAGCTACATGAAACGGAGGAAGTGCACAGCCAAGTAAGTTTAGAAAACAATTGTTAAAACGGAGGAAGTGCACATCCAAGTATGTTGAGAAAGCAAATGTTGTTTAGTCTTCAACAAGGTGATTAGTGTGGTCACTTGTGATGCTTCATGATTATTGTGCAATTGGGTCTTGAAATATTTAGTTCATATTGAGATAGGAACAACATTCAAAACTAGCTAAAATTTGCAATTTAAAATGTTAAATATCTAAATGTGTATTGGAGAAAATCCTTGAAAAAATTAGATTTTAGCCAAGACTACAACAAAAAATGGAATTTGACAACCAATTTGCAACTTCCTCCATACTAGAATTAGCATCTATTTAGTGTTATAGCACTCCCAATAATTCTTTACAACTTACAAAATCCTTTCTTTTCTATTTTTTTTAATACTACTCACTCTCAAGGTAGCCAAAGTTGATGTATGTTTGTCTTAAAGGTAGCATATTGCACTAAATTCTATAAACAAGTTCTGGAATCACTGAATAGGAAGAAGAAAAAAAACTTGAAAAAACAAAAGATTTTAAATCTAGAATCTTTTCATATCATAATTTATTTTTTCCCCAGAAAAATTAAAATCTACATTTACACCCTACCAAAAATTGGAGGGGATATCATTGACCTACCATTTAGAATATGGACATTAGATAGCTCAAGGGTTAGGATAACAATATTGGCTAAAATCATTGAATAAGAGTTTGAGCATGTTTTCTATTATTGAATTGAAAAAAATATTTGTTGAATCTTGTTGGTAGTTGAAAGGGGATTCTAGGTACTCTCAATATGTATTCTATTAGATATATGACTAAACTATGAATTTTTAGAGTGCTAAATATAGAAGCTCTTTAAATCCTGAGGTCCCATTATCCCTATGGAGAACAAATTGGATTTCTGGTAGGTTCCTAAGGTCTCGATTTTTGTTGTGATTTTTAGCCCAATCAATCCATCTAGATTGAAAGATTGTGATGTTTGAAGGTAGAAATAAAGTTTTTTTTCCAATAGTCTCTGATAGGTTCTATAGACTTTAACTTTTAGAATTTCATTTTAGAATCATTATTTGAACATTATTTATTATTTATTTCAATTATTATTTTTGTAAATGAATTTATATTATCTAGCATTTTGTCTCAAAATCTGCGAAAAGTCTCAATATAACAAATATGGCCTTTAACCCCAAAATGACAAAGAAGACAGAAAGTGTCCTCACACAATTTGAAGTCCAATTCAAAGTGTTGTAACTTTTGCATCCAAGGTCCAAATTCAACAAAAATTTGTTGGGAAAGTTGTGTTTTCCCCTCTTGTTTGTGTGGCAAATATTTCAGATCAATCCAAGATATATTGAGTTTTGGGGGACCAATTGAAGTTCACAGCTTCAATTTGAGTTCACCAAACTACACTAGGGCTGCAACTTCGGGGGCTTGGATCTCTTTTGTAAAACATTTATTTTCAATAAAATTTGTTGGATTTTGTTCCCCTTGAAGTCTAGTTATTGTGGTAAAATTTTCATGTCAATCCAAGTTGTTGTGAATGTTTGGGAGCAATTCAAAGTTCAACATCTTGGCATTTGGGGAGTAGAGTGAACTTCGGCAGCCTATTTCTTCTTCATACAAAGTCCATTTTCAAATTTTTTTTTGGAAAAGTTATGCGTACTAGTCAAGTTTGTGAGGCAACAATCTCATGTCAATCCAAGAAGTAATGAGTGAGTGAGAAGCATTCTAGTGGGAGGTTCAACCTTAGATGTATTTTTTGCAATTTCTCTTGCTGTTTTTTGACATTTCAAAGCTGTTTTTTAGACACAATGAGTCGATTGAATGAAAAAAAATTCAACAATATATATACTAGTCTTGAATCATTTTGTAGTGTAAAGTTTTTTCATTTGAGTAGGTTTAGAAAACAAATTTCACCTCCAACTGTGTTTTGGGGAAAATTTCAACATCTATTTTTAACACTAAAACATTATGATCTTACAATCTATATGGCCAAATGACCTCAAATTTTGTACATATCATCTAAAACATAAACACTACAAGATTGTACGGTTGAGATTTGTATAACTTGAAGATATCTAGACCTATACAGCTTCAAAAGCAATGATGTTTTTGAACCCTGGATATCGAATGTCACTTTGGGGTTAAAAGTAGAAGAGGAGTTTTACACAGCTACCCAAAGTTGCTTGAATTGTCTACAAGTTTAAGACAACGGGACTTTTGATCCAAGCACCCAATCATAAAGAAAATGATATTTCTACCAAAGAGATACATGCTCACACCTTTTGTAAAAATTTTGTAAAAAAGAATTTGACCAAAATTGACTTTATAAGAATTGTCCAAGATCTTGAGTACATTGAACAATTTCTTTGTGGTCTTTTAGGGGTTAATCCCAAAACTGCTTCAAAATACTTGTATCCAAAGTAAGACTAAAATCTTCATCTATATTCATTTTTTAACAAATCCAACTTTAGGATCCATTAGTGAACTTGTTCAATTATGTACATCATCTCCAAATTTTAGAATGAATATCCCCACCAATTGCAAGTTCAATATGCCTAAATTTCAATAAAATTAAAATTTTATTGAAAATATATAGAAAAAAACTTAACTAAATTTTTTTAATATTTATTTTTAATAAAAATAATAAGTAGAAGATGGTGTTGAATGGAAAAAAATTCCTAATAACTTTTATAAGAAATTAAAAAATGCTAATTGAAATGGTAAGAATGTTCTACTAAAAAATTTGTACAATTTATTTCTGATTTTATTAGAAAATTTTCAAAATTAAATGCAAAAGACATCATTATATATTTTTTCTACCTCCATTGTCCATAAAATAAAACTCTTCGTTATTTTCATTTCTTTGTTTGAAATTTAATAGTTCAAAATATTTTTGAGTACTTATCAAACTATACGATCTAGAAATTTAATTAATAGTTACTTAAAATATATTGTTTGTAATCCAATTTGACATTGAATTTTTTTTTAAATTCTAAATTTTCAATATTTATTAAAATGATGTGAAATGGAGCTTCACACATAGCTGAGGCTAATTAGCATCCATCCTAAAAATTTCATACAAAAATTTTATGCAAAAAATTCAAATTATGAAGTCAATAGAAGCTACTCAAGTTCTAAAAAAGCCTAAAGTGGGGTCCTTGGGCTGTTAAAGATTACAACTATTTTTATGCCACCCTAAGCCCAAAACAAAGCTTGTTAGGTAGTACCAAAAAGGTACAAAAAGTCAAAACGAAATTTTCAATTTGTTTGCCTCTTAAAATATACTTTTGTCTAGATGAAAAGATTTTGTTCATTATATAAAGGACTAGTGATGAGAAAGTTTTAAACAATTTTGTCTTATAGACAATCATGGAATCTTCTTTAAAAAAAACCCTCATAGGTTTCATTTTTTAACTCAAATTTCACAATTTTACAAAAAAAATATCTACATGATTTTAGTTTGTTTGCTAGAATAATCTCACCACTGAGATTAGTATATTTAAATTCCATCTTAGAACTATGGAAGATTTAGTTTTTTCTTCAATCTCATACTTGCTTCTATTTAACAATTTTTAAAAGAATGAAAATCAAATGCATGTATGTGTATTTTTTAATTTGTTTTCCCATAGACTTTCAACTCAATTCTTCAACATAAATTTTTTTTAATTCAATATCAGTAAGGTAAAACAACCCATTGCGGGCAAATGACTCATTGTGGTTGCCTAGAAAATGATCTATTGTGGGATTTTTTGAGTATGTGATATGTGGGCCACAATGCATGTCTTACATGACAACAATGGAGTGAACATTGACGTCATTAAGAACTTCTGATTTTTCACTGTGAAGTTCATTGTAAAAATTGACTTTTTTGGCCTTCTGTAATAGAAAATATTTTGACTGCATTAGGTAGTGAGATGAGCATTACAGATTCAGATTTTGTTAGTTATAAGGTAGTCTACTGACTCTTTTGGGCTGAACACTTCAGAAATTCCTAGTGAATTCATAGTTTGTCAAAAAAAATTTAATTTCAATTGCACTTGCTGTTTCTTACACTTGTACTAATGTGGGAAAAAAATTGAAAAATTTCAGCAACAAGATGATGTCAAACTCCTCATTCTGACCACAATGGGCTATTTTACCTTAGTGCAAATATTTTTAACTAGGAAGATTTAAAGTCTAACAATCTAATCCCAGTAGGTGCAAAAAAATCCATTTTCTTTGCACCTAACACAAATATCTTGCAATCCACATGATTAAAGTTTCTAAAATTTCTTCCATGCATCCTTCCACCAATATGCACAAGATCCCGTGATTATGCAAAAAAAACAATTTTAAAAGTTTTTTGCTCTGTGCAACACAAATGACAGTTTGAGTGCCAAAAGATATTCAATTTCCTAAATTGATAGGAGCATGCAATGAAAAAGTCGAGAAAAAAGAAAAGAAGAAAGAAAGGGAAGAAAAAACATTTCCATACGTCACTCCGGACGTCTGCGCGGTCCAGGGTGCCGGGCTGACGGTGTCTATACATTGGAGCCTCCACGGCGGCCCACCGTGTGTGGTGCGACGATGACTCCCACTTGGGCGAGCTAAAATAATGGTTGTGCCACCCACTTGGACGCTGGAGTCCGGCCGCCAAGTGGGAACCAAATCCCGTGGCAAATATTGTTCCAGGCACTGGCTGCAGGTACATGAACGGTGAAGACGGATTGGCATCATCGGTCCCAACAGCGAGCGACAGAACCTCCTTGGTTTCTGAAAAACTGCTCCGTGAAAAACGCATGAAAATTGCTTAAGAAAACAGTGGCGGACCGACGGAAGCTTCACCAGTCCGTCCGTCAGCGGAGCTCTAGCTAGCTGCAGTCCAAACCTCAAACCTAACTTAAGTTGCAGGGAAACCGGAATCCGGCCATCAGTCAAGGACCATGATCTAAGCTTACTACAGTAGATGAGTTGGGGCCAATACATCGTTTAAAATATGAAAGAAAAGAGCTTGTTATCATGTCTCAAGTCGACCGCAAGTTATGCGTAAGTTCCGGGAAGGCTGGAGTTGTACCCTTCAGGCATCCCGTCACGGCAGCCGCGTCTGGCGTAGCAGGTCAGACGCCGAAACGTGAAAACTTTGAGTTGCCTGGAGAGGATGCTTGGGACGAAGAAGGCGAATCATTTATTGGCCCTGGACTGCAGGGGAGGGAGGAGGCAGGTTCCTGCATCAGTAAGGAGGTTAAGGTATGCGCACACTTAAACTGACACTTCTTTCTGACTCGGATAGTTTGGTGGTCGAAATGATGAAACTCTGATCTGAAATTGTTAGTGCCCTTCCTAGACACGCACCCTTCCTAGAAACGCACCCTCCAAGTCAAGTTTTGAATTTTACAGACACTCAAGTGCACAATATTCTATGAATTTTCAAAGTTGAGTTGAAAACATAGGGTAGTACTCGTGCCACTAGATTCTGTTAAAAATCTCCCACCTTTGAAGCACAAAATACTTCAACTCCCATTGGTTGCCTCAAAGAAGGACTCTTCAACTCCCATTGTTGGTTGCTCTTGTGTACTTGTAGTGGTTTTGAGACATTAAGTGAATCCTTTTCCACCAAAAAATTAGAAACACAATTAAAAACATGGTGGTTTTGGATGTAATTACTTTAAGTTACCCTCATGAAGTTTGAGTGGCTACCTTGCTTGAAAAGCAAATGAGTGGTAATCCTTAAACAACCCTTCATGTCCACACTTGATTTAAGGATCATGCCATTAGTGTATAGGAGTGCTAAACAACATAATATCCCTACTCCAACTTTGAAAACTTGAGAACACATAACCTTTCAAAAAATCAACAAAAATCCTAATACACTTTCAATTTCATTTCTAACAAAATGGTCATTTCATCGATAAACTTTTCAATAGAATATCCCTTCATTAAGTCAAGCTCTAGTTTTCATGTTATGTTTATTCTTTGACCTCCATCACTCTTATTCAAGAGTGCAATGTTTGAATTGACTCAAAATTTCAGTCTACCAACATCATTCTTTGATGGATGCACACCATTGATTGCTAAATAACCTCACTCAGAGGAGGTGAAAGGAATAACACAGCATGAGATCCAGAGAATTCAAGATGGACCAAAGGAGAAATCTAACAACATGCGAATCCACAGCGAAAGAACTTCCATCAGCAGTCAAACAATCCAGCACCAACATTCCTCAAAAAGAAGTCACAATTCCCATCCACACCGCACTGCCTGAATTGAAAAGTCGAACAATCCTGTCCTTTGTATATATACCGTTTCGATTGAGCACAAACGCTAAATCCTAAAGTTGTGAGAAACCTTTTCCAACCTGAAATTATGTGCACCTGATGTGCAATTACAAAAAAATCATGTCAACTCCTAATGGCCAGGATTCACCAAAATGGGGCAATAGCAAGCGGCCCTACTACCTAAGGGATCAAAAAAAATTTGAACATGTCATCGCAATTCAATACTGCTCCCTGTTCTGCATATAGCTCCAGCCGATGCCACCCCATCCCCCAATTGTGGGTTGAGCTCCATTGCTGCTTAGGGTTCCAGTTCGGGAAGCCTAAAGAACTTGGCGTCATCGTCTACCAAGGAAAGAGCCTCTTCAACCCCACAAGAATCTGCACCGTATCTGTGCATACAACCACCTTCGCAATTGCACGGAAGAATTGCAGCAAGTATTGGCAAAATTGTGTCGCAGTTTCGATCTCAAGCTGGAGGAGGTTGCAAAGTGCAAACCTCAGGGAGAGCCGAGAGAAACCCCTCCTGTCGTCGTTGCACATCCTTAGGGCAAGCCCCAGGCATGGAGGTGATCATGTACCAGTCCACGGACACGGAGCAGTTGAACAGACCGCAACTGAGAGGCACCATGAGCGTCGTCATCAAATCAGGAAGGAGAGAAGATCGGAGGCTCCTACTCAAGACGCTGAGCTTCGACTGGCGCGCAGGCTCCATATCCAAACACAAACAACAAAGTACTTCCCTTTCTAGGTTTATCCCAGCAACAGAGCACGGCTATGGCGAGAGTTCAAAGAGTCAAGCTGAAATCAAGGTAATGGTAGGTGAAGTTCGACGAGGAAGGCGCAACCAGGGAGTAAAACTCTGTGTACTGCGTCCAAGCGTCGCCCACAGCCAGAAAAAGCACCACCGCGAGGAAGAAGAGCGACAGGATGTAGGCTTTGATCACTAAAAAGGAAACGTCGGTTTTGGACTCAATCTCCGGAGTGAAAAGCTCCATAGCTCGATCCTAGAATTGCACCCCCCTCATGACCTCCTGAACACACAACCCCCACAAGAAAAAAAATTGCTCCTGTCCAACGGATTCACGTCACAATAGTCAAACGCTGCTGCGAGATGAGTGAGAGCGAGAGAGCGCGCGAGAGAGAGAGGAATTAGAAGTGCGTGGTGCGCAAGCAAACTGAGTACCAAGGAGAAGCAAGAGCTTGTGATTACATACTAGTCATCAGTGATGAGCTTTTGTCAAGTTGACAAGGTACTGAGGAGAAGAAACTGTTGCAGCTTGACGAAGACGAAAGAAGCGGTGCAAGTAATAAGAGCAACAAGGCAGAAAGAGCCTCGATCTGGGGCTCCACTCACACCCCACTTGGACGACGTCGTCGTCGTCGTCGCCGTTCCAAGTGGGTCCCGACGTTCAGCGTTGGGTGCGGAGAAAGAGTTGAAATTCCTGAAGGCATCTTCTCCCCCCAGGGCAAGAAAACTCACCCCCACCCAAAATTTAGGCTGGGATTCTTCACACCCGGCCTAGCAAGGTGATAATGGAGGAGGACACCTAACACTCTAACACTCTACAAATTAGATTGTATGATTGCTTGAATCCAAATTGGATTCATTGAATGCCAATTAAAAAAAACAAAAAACAATTTACAATGAGAACCTTCCATGGTCAATCAACCTTTCTAAACAAGAGTTTATCGTAAAGTGTATACAATGTAGGACCACTAGTCAAAGTTTGGACCAATCGGAGATTGGAAAAAACACTAGACAAAACTCCTTGGAGCACTAAAACTAAGGTCTGATGTAATTTGTGTTGACATGAAACTCATGGAGTCACAAATAGTGTTGCAAGGATACTACTGGAAAATAAGCTTTACTACTTGAGTGATTACAGATCCCAAGGAGGGATTGATATACATGAAGAAATGGATGACAAGGTTAACAACAAATGAATGAAGTATTAATAGTAATAGTAACGCCAGTAATGAAATAATTTGTAATGAACTAGTCGTGCTACTGAATAGCATATAGTGTAGGATTTTGTAGGTATTGAGCATAACTCCAACAATTTGGTGTTGTGTTTCTTTTGTACTATTCTTAGTTAAACATTCCTTTGACACCTATTTCCAAACACATGATGAACTTTACAATTAACTCTAGTATATCAGACATTTCTACATTGATGTGATGAAATTTCATGCAAAATTTAGGTCCCGATAGATAACTTGAGTTTTTGATATCTGAGATGTAAGGCCATATTCGTTATATTGAGACTTTTGGTAGTCTTATTTTTATCTTCGACTCGAAGATAAATCATAATAACTGTTCAATGTTCAATTTTAAGACTATTTGGTAAGTTGAGATTTCAATGTATTAATATATATAAAAACCTTTGATTTCCCAAAGGTTGCAGGCTCATCTTATCCTCGACTCGAGGATAAATCACTATAACTATTTTAGGGTTGTAGTCTCAAAATGTGCAGATTGTCTCATTTTAATGAATAAGGCCATTGTTGTGGGTTATACATTACCCATGAACTAGTTTTTTGAACTACCATGGCTTCAACAATTGCTTCATTTGGAAATTTTGAAGAACCATTTAGATCAACAAGGGTTGATTTTGTCTCACAATATATTTTGGGTGGCATGGTGTTTTGGGATCCACAAGTATTTGCTCTATTGTAAACGTGCCTTTATTGGCTCAAGACTCTCCCTCAAAGATTTGCATCCACAGAAGTTATTTGTGAAGATGTTTGAGCAAGACCTTACTCAAGAAGCAAGCCAATGCAAAAAAAAATATCAAGCCATTTGTAAAAGAGATGGGTTTGTTTTTTTGTCATAGAGAGCCAAATTGCACCATTTCAAAGTCTTGGTGCTACAAAGTAGTCTTTAGTTGCCAACTCCTTTTACATTTCCAAAAGAAGATAATTGAAATTTGTCAAGTTTTGATGAATAAAACGCATGAATATAACTTTAAAAAAAAAACTTGAGATTCTTGCTTGTTTGAAAGGATGGATGAATGTAGAACAATATTAGAGACAGTCACACCTCCTCCGATCCTTGAACAATTTCTAGAGATTAGACATGTGGCATTCTCCATGTGGTTGTCCATGTACCACTTATTCTCCAGGGATTTTGAAGGGCCGTTCTTCTAGTCCAGAAGTGAAGAAACGACCTCGAAGAAAAATTTCTTGAGAATTTTTTTTAGTTTCGTTGGTTGTACGTGGCTTGCAGAGCTCCCAACCAGCTTTGTAGGTAACACATTCTCCGAGAATTGCTCCAAACAACAACAAAGCGGGGTGTCACACCTCCTTCACGTGGAATGGCTCGCCATTGGCTCCTCTTTTCTCTCGCCAATTTCTCAAGAAATTTTTCAGTTTTGTTGGTCATACATGGCCTGCTCCCAACCAACTTTGTAGGTAACACATTCTCCGAGAATTGCTCCAAACAACAACAAAGCGGGGGTCACACCTTCTCCAAGCGGAATGGCTCGCCATTGACTCCTCTTTTCTCTCACCAATTTCTCAAGAAAATTTTCAGTTTTGTTGGTCGTGCATGGCCTGCGGAGCTCTCAACCAGCTTTGTAGGTAATACATTCTACGAGAATTGCTCCAAACAAGAACAAAGGGTGTCACACCTTCTCCAAACGGAACGGCTCGCCATTGACTCCTCTTTTCTCTCGCCAATTTCCCTGCCTTCATCATGCAATTTTTTTGCTTCTCGGAGGAAGTGTGACTACCCACCCACCCAAGCCATTGGTGAGATGGCGGTTGTACCGATCTCCACCGTAATCAAAGCTTGCCAAATCAAAGGCAGGATAAGCCGCCCAACCATTGCGGTGGGGTGTGTCGGGTCCAATTGCAGCGCAGCTGCCCTTGGCCCCCAACTCCCCACATCATCGTCATCATGCCAACTAGTCTTTTTTTAATTTTTTTACCCACTTTTTTTTGACAACAGTGCCCCGGAATTACCGTGCACACACAGCACAGCTGCGACCTGAATTAATTGTAAAAAAAAGTAAAAAAATGTTTTTCTAATTCTAGGACCGGCATTTTTCATTTAACCTTTAAACGTCGAGGTGGACGTTTTGTGTCCGATGGATGACAAAGGATCTCTCTATGTAGGATAGAAGTGCAACTATTCATCCTCGAAATTTTGCGAGAAAAGGGGAGGTCTTTTACGGTAGTTTGTCTTGCAATGAGTGCTTTTATAATTTTTTTAGCCAATGCTTCACACGGTCATTAAAACTAATGATTTTTGAAGTCACCTTGTCATCCTTTGAGGGTTTAAAAAGGTAAGGATCATGGTTTGCCAAAAATCCATGAACAATCCATCAAAGTGAACTCCAATCCATCAAAGCGAACCCCAATACATCAAAGCATACCCCAATTCATCATTTAATCATCTATCATCAAGAATTGTTTTTCTAGAATTACTTCATTGACGTTTGATGAGAATGCAAGGTGGAGAGGCCTTTTTTTATAATGAAATTCATTGTTTGTCATGAACCCTCAAAGGATATGGGATAACGATGCGAAGTAATGCATTGTAATGATGCGATAAATTGTAATTAATGTGCGAACCCATGAAACAACAATAACCACATGATAACTCTTGACAAACTGTGGGGTCTAAACTTTGAAATGCAATCCTAATTTACATATTCCAAATGGATTGTTTGACCTCCTACTATCCCATTTATATAAACAACTTGTTTTTTCATTTGACTACATACATTAAATGACTTTTGAAGCTATGTGAGACTCATACATATAGCAAGTAGTCATATTAAGATTAAAAAAATCTAGTTTTAAGTGAATAGTAGAGTTTTGAAGTAGATGGATATCAAAATATTCATCTGTATAGAATGAAGATATTGTAGGTTAGCTGTCAAATACTTTTAGTTTTAGACTTTAATTAAACATTTGGTACCAAAGTGCCAAATTTGCTATCCGATTACGGTATATACATTTATATGTATATATTATGAATAAAATGTTTTTTTAATAATAAATGGAGAGACTAAGAAATCATACTTTGTTCACAATAAATTTAAAATACACTCATACTCTCTTTAGAGCATCACTATCTTTTGTGCGCTATAATTATTACAACAAGTCAAAATATGGAAAGCTAAAATTATGAAAATTGATGAGCAATGGATTGGGCCCCCACTATAAGTTTTGCAAAATTTGAGCTTCAGCAATCTATATTTTTTTCTTATAGATTGGCATCATCATTATGAGCAAACTCCATTCAAGACTATTGATGAGAAGGTGATAGTACAAGTTATCAATAGTTGTGAGTCAAATCCAACAACAAAATTGTGCAACTATAGGGGGCCTAAAATCTAGAGAATGAAGGATTTGGCAAAATTAAAGTATATTGCCAAGGACAAGAATGGGGAAAGGGCTTGCAAGCTTTTTATGGTAAGGGTTGTGAAATGATTTGCAAGATATGACTTGCCATGTCCAAGCAAAAGTTGGTCAATTTTCATGAAAAATTGAGTTGTAAAGATCCTATAGAGAGATTGACGTGACTAACATTTTTGTCTTAAGTGGCAATGGAAATGCATTAATATGAAGTTTCTTGGAATTTGCACTAAGTCCATTAAGAATTTATGGAATTTGCACAAATTTCTTGAGACACAAATGTTTTGTGTCAAAAGGTTGAAGACCAACCATTTATATTTGTTTAAGAGCTTTCTATGTCGTGTCTTCTAATCTTATTACACTCCCTCCAAATCAATGATAAATATTTCAATGGAAGGCTATGAACCTTGAAAGGTTAAACTAACAAAAGAAACAATTTTCATGAATGTCAAGAGTGTCTTATAATAGATTTCCATGTTATATTTAAAATAGAATATAATTTTAAAGTTCCCAAAATTAGAATTCCTTTCATCAATTTTCATGATGTTTATTCTTCTATGCGAATATGGAGAAACTTCATTTTAGGAGTAGCTATGCCTTGTTATCAAACTAAAAGCAATAAAAAATTTCAATTATAATGTTAAAATCAATTTTACAAAAGTTGGAGAATTGCCTCCCCTACTTTTCATAGTCTTCTCCCTATAATTTTGCCAACCAAAAATTTAGATTCTCTTCTTGCAAATATTGCACACTTCCATGTAGAATTTTGGAACATCAATTATCTTTTTTACAATGTTGAGTTAAGAATTCTTGTACATGTAAGACTATCTTTAGGGTAACAAGTAGATGGTATGTAATGGATAATTTCAATTGGTCCACCAAAACCAATATTTTGCTAGTGATTATTTTGTTCCTTAAATAAACATCTTTTGCTTAATCCCTAAAGGACAAAGACCTTTTTTCCATCAAAACCATTTAAAATTGCCATTTCTATTGCAAAGTGTAAAACTTTAAAAAGAAAAATTTGCATATCTAACCATTGGCTCTTGCACACAATTAGTATGAGATTGTATGGAAGAAATTTCAAAAACTTTGACCACATAGATTGCAAGATATTTTAGCTTCTCAAGTGAAGAAAGTTTTTTTATTGAACCTTGTCTAATTAAATTTAAAGACTTTAAATCTTCTGACTTCAAAAATTTTGCAAAATAGATTTAGAATTAAAAAAAAATCTATATTGAAAAATTGAATTAAGGGTGGCTTGTGAAAAAAATTCACAAGAAAAAAAATTTTGATTTATATTCTTAAAAAAATAATTTATGTATAGGTAGGTTTGAGATAGAATGAAAATCATAAACAACTCTAAGATGGAATTGAAACATGTGCACTAATCCCAACAATGAAATTGTTCTAGCAAACAAATTAAACCATGTGGATTTTTTTTAATAATTATTAAAAAATTGACTTCAGAAATGGATCCTATAAGTTATTTTCTAAAGAAAATGTTTTGATTGCCAAGAAAAACAAGATTCTCCATAATTTCTCATGTAAAATTAACCAAATATTTCTATGTCAACAAAAACTATTCTATGACAAACAATTTTTTTGAAAAATTATTGAATTTCTGCAATTTTTTTGTACTAGTACCTCTAATTTAAGCCTAAGATAGCATAACTTTTGCTTTTAGTCACCAATCAAAATAGAAATTATACTCCCCCAAAACTAATGAGTTTTTATCTTCAAAAAGAAATTCAAAAATCATACCAAAAATTGAGATCATTGAAGTCTACTAGGATATGCAAGAGTTCCTATAGGGGACTTTGAGGTTCTTTTTGTAGGTTTCATTTTTATTAGAAAAAACTACTCATTCTATTAACGACGCTAGTATATGAGCCTAGAATTGTAAGCCTACAAACCTTAAACCTCAGTGTAAGTAGGTATTTTACACTATTGAAGGTACCTATAACAAAGGTACCTATAACATAGTTATCCTTTAACCATAGAAGGTGCTTCTAATATAGGTACTTATAACATAAATATCCTACAACCATAGAAGGTACTTGTAACATAGGTACCCATAACATAGACACCTATAATATAAATATCCTATAACCATAGAAAGTACTTATAACATGGTTGTCATACTGGACAAGTTACTATTCATTTTTCGTCCTGGAGGACAAGTTACTATTCATCAAATGTACTTGAGAGGTACATTTGATGAATAGTAACTCATCCTATAGGACAAGAAATGAATAGTAACTTGTCCAGTATGACAATTATGGCCTATAACATTGGTATTTATAATATAGGAGCCTAAACTCTTAGATTCATGGACTCAAGATACTAAACTCATATGCTAGTAATTATGGTCATTCTACCCAAACATCTACAAGAAAACTTGATTGATAGAATTTGTGGTCAAATACTTATAGGAGGCAACCTATTCTTGATCAACCCCCTCGTTTTGACAATGTAGTCTGCTTTCTTTTTGTGCATGAAGAGATGAGCAATGATAAATTATGTCACACTTCCCAACATAAATGTGGCGCATTATCATTGGCTAGAAGACTCTCAATATTGCAACCAACCATGGGTAGATTTTGCAACTAGCTCTTGGCCAAAAATAGGAAGGTCTAAATAACTAGTATGGATCAAATAAAATCTATAGCTAAAAAATTCATAGTAATTATATTTTGAGAACAAAAAATCTGAAAAATTATAGAAACCATCCAAGCTCTATTTTTACATATGAGAAAATTCATCAATTAAAGAAACATGCTTTGCTGCTTAATCCTTAAAAGGCTTTTGGGGTCCTTCTATACAACCCGTATTTAACCTTATAACTCTTCAATTTTGGTTTAATAGATGAATTCTGACAATACATTGTTATTTACATGCTATTATGATTATTAATCCCTGAAGGGCCAACTTGCTAAATTTGGCAACATGGTAGTTTTGGGTAGGTATGTGTGATTGGTGATTTCTATATTTTTGGCCCAAATTTTAATAGAAGATGTGGATGAGGAATATCTTTCATATGCACTAAAATTCATGGCATTTGGAAATATGAGTAAAAAGTTATGGCCTCATATGTTACTTTTTTGTAAACATGCAATCTAGGTAGATTAGAAAAAATCACTTTTTTAAGAAAAAAAATTGGAATTGATTTTCTAGATTTATATACACATGAAAAGCTTTGAATCATTCTATTTTGATCAATGAGTCAAAAGTTATGAGGAGTTTTAGTTTGTAGGCAGTTATGAATTTTCTATTCTATAATAAACTTTGAAAGCCCTTATTTATCTCAATTTTCAATATTTTTGGAAAAAATTTAAAAAAATTAGGTGTAGATTGTTTATTATACAACATTACAACCATTAGGATTGGCATTTTCCAATTCCTTAAATAAATTGTTAACAACTTTGTACTTTGAATCACTCTCTACTTCTTTCTATTTTTTTCCTATATATTGTACAATTGCAAATGATATGAAAATTTACAAGCATGCAACCAACTTGCCTTGAATGAATCTATAGAAGCATAACTATTTTGGACATTTTTTCATACCAATGTAACCTTCTAAAGTACACCTTCCTGGTTTTTTGCAATGCCAAAAAAATGATTTCTATCACTTCAAACACTAATATTTTACAATCCACTTAGTGGAAATTTTTGAAATTGTTTCCACATGTTCTCAAGTTAGCATATTACAAGATCCTATGGTTGTCCAAAAATGATTTTTTTTCCAAAATTTGATACTTGTACTATAAATGACAGTTTTGGAGCATTTATGGTAACAACATAGTCACAGTCCTTTAGGGATTAAATTACTTTGTACTAAAAATATGTTGTTAATGATTTTCTAATTAAAATCCCACCAAATTCATAATTTACTAAAGTAGAATAGCCCTTTTGTGGTTAGATGACCCATAGTGGACACCTAGGGAATGACCCCATCATGGTTTATTTCACCATGTGAAATTTTGACCACAATGCATGTCTTACGTGATAGAAATGGAGTGATTAGTGACTTCATTAGGAACTTCCTACTTTTCAGTGTGAATTCATTGTAAGAATAAACTTTTTAGACTTTCTATGTTACAAAATACAATGACTGCTTTAGGTGAACAAAATTTTGTTGGTACTAAGGTAGTCTACATATTCGTTTGGGGCCATGATGCATTGAACACTTCAAAATTTCATAGCAAATTCATACTTTGTCAAAAAAAAACATAATTTCAACCACTCTCACTATTTCTCAAACTCGTAATAATGTGAGAAAAAAAATTGAAAATTTTGAGCAACAACATGAGGTCAAACTCCTAATTCTGACCACAATGGGTTGTTTTACCTTACATGGCTGCCAAGGGCTTTCAAGCGGCCTTTCGAGGGTTAAGTGGTCAGAAATGGTTGCCTCCCTTCACAAGTCTGTGGACCGAAATCCGGGAGCATCTTTTTGTTTTTGTGTCTTTTGATTTCAGACCAGCATTGGGACCGTAACAGTTTGAAAGTACAAATGGTTGGAGTATACGGAAGGGTAAGGGCTTTATACGGTTTAATTAATACTCTGGGACCACTCAGCCACGGAGCAGTTGCATTTCTGTTCACTCTTTTTTTTTCCCTTCTTTTTTTTTCCCTTCTTTTTTTTCCCTTCTTTTTATTGGTTCTATCATTTAGAAAGAGACTAAGGTAAACCAACCTATGACAGTCCAAATGCCAGCCAACCCATCCCAGGCAAAAAAAATTCTAGTGATGCACATTTCAAAAATTGGAATGTACACCATTAGTACAATTTTGCCTGTGATGAGATGGCTCCCAAATCCATATCTACAACTATACTATCCCCAATACTATGGTTTTTGAATCCGAGTCTCCAAATCCTATGTACAATTGCATTCACATTGCACAACACGGTGACACCTAGGATAAAGCTTGACAGTCACACCGTTCTTAGGTTAGGGCCTCTTTACATATATCAATAGATAGAGATTCTTCAAGGGGGAGGGTGCTACAACTACAAATAAAAGTTGCACTTTTGTGTGAACCTAGTGGGTGGGGAGGGATACAATAAGAATTGCATACCTTAGATTCCCTCAAGATTGGCTAGTGTCCACCAATGGGGTTGTCCCTCGATATTGGTGAAGCTCCAACCTCGGCTTTCTTGCTTGCCCACCCCGACAAGACAATTGGTGGAGCGTACTTTGTTTGTAGTTTGGATTGTAGTTACCAGGTTGTCCATTGGGCTCACATGTAAGACCACCCTTATTTCAAGAAACCTTCAAGGTTTTCATCACGGAAGTTTGAAGAACAATTTCACTAACAAGTTTAGTTTCTTTTACTTTGCAAATTGCACCAATAAGTATAGTGCACATGTAATTGTGACTAATTACAACCTAGTGTAGTTGTTATTCTTAAAAACATACAATATTTTGCCACAAGATCTTATTGGCAACTAAAAGAAGGTGCCAATATATTTTAGCATGCATTTTTTGGGTACTATATGAAAAAGTTATGAATTTCAAAGTATAGTTTCTAGGTGCACGAAAAGTCAACAATAGGCTCTCATAGACTTTGGTGCCTTAATGGTGTATATCTAGATTTTTGTTGATTATAGATGTATTTTCTAAACCAAATATAGAGGGTGGCATTTTGGGTAGTGTTGATATAGATTTACATACTTGATCTATTAATCCTTAAATAAGCTCCATGTTATGGATGACGAACAAAGGGTTTCAAGACAATTGAACGATTCTTTTAAACAAATTTTCATTCATCCCATGTGATGATTGAATATTTTAAAAGATATTTTTTCTATAGACCAATTTCATGATATGGTGATAAATGATGTATATATAAATAGATACAAGTAGTAAAAATGAACAATAATTCAAATTAAGTATAAAGCATTAAAGTATTAAGGTAGTGATACCCAAATGTGACTTTTTCTTATTTTCAAGAATGAACATGAGTTTGGCCATAAATTTCTAAGAGCAACAAAGTGCTCATATCTTAATAATGCTAATAGTATACGTCATTCAATAGTGTTACTTATCTCACTAAAGTTTGTTGGATGGTGACTTCAACAATAACACTATTCATCAACTACCAATAAAATCTATCTTTTTTTGTGATATTAACATTAGCCATTAGTTGAAGTTAATATTATATAAATAATTTAGTGCTTTTGATTATTATCAATATTCCTAATATTGCATATCATTAGTAGTGTAACAATGGATTGATAGAAGAGAATTTAGCTCATATATGCTTTGGATGCATTTGAATGATGCATATTAAAGGTATATATAGCACTAAGATCATCGGTATGTTGCATCTATGTGGAAAACCCTACCAGACCAAGTGTAAAGGGGCTTATTGTTAGGCCAATAGGTCTACAATCCTCCATGTGACTCTCGAGCTTGTCTTTAGATGTCATTGGTCATGCCTTGACAAATAAAAAGATTCTTTTTTGGAATTCTTTTTAGTACTAGAGCTTCCAATTACAATATTGAAAATGCCATTTTATACCATTTTAAAAGTGACATTTTATTGATAACTAATTCCATTTAACTAATTTTATCGTTGTTATTAACTAAATTTTATTGTTGAAATGCAATTTTATTATGAAAAATGGATATTTACATCTAAAAATTGGTATAGCACTGTTGAAATTAGATTTTCACTAGATGTTACTACTTATTTTTCTATTGAGCACATTGTAAAGAAACACTTAATATAAATTGTTCCAAAATCTTCACCTTGGAAAAAACTTAGTAACTTATTATTAATCACAAACTGATTAAATCTAAAAAACTTGAATTTACATTTGAATTCAAAAACTTGAAGGGAGAAAATATATATATAATTAAACAACCACAAGATAGGAGCACAATTGTACATGCAAAAATGCATTTGATGAAGTGATTTTTTTGTTAAGCTGTCAGTGCCCTTGCAACTAATGGTAGGGTGTAATTTAGAGTTGAAGGCTTGTTTTCACTTCATAAGTGGAAGCAAAGTGATTTATTTCACTTTTTCTCACCCTTGTTCATGCTTACTCTTCTTGATGTTTACACGAGACAACCCTTTTTATTCATACTCCAATGATTGATGAGCGAGCTAACATTTGCAAATTAAAATGGTTTGACTATACTACTATATAACAAACAAAAATAATTGAAAAGACATTACAAAATTTACAGTGCTTTAGTTTTGTCCTAATAAAAATAAAACACTATAATTTGAAATCGTTTTTCAATAAATAATATAATATTATTTTTGAATAAAATAAAATGACATTTTAAAAATTCTTTTCCCCTAAAGGACAATTATCCACCAAGTGGACAATTGAAAACTTGGGTAGGTTACTATGAAGTCATTTTCAAGTGAATGAAAGTCAATTTTTTTATCAAAGATGCACATTTTTGTAAGCTTCCTGAAAATATAATTTTTTTTTTCAATTATGAGGTTCAAAAAGTTTAAGGACAACTCAAAAAATGTTCTAATAGAGAGATTGAGTAATTAGGCAACTTGTATAAAAATTCATTAACTTTGATTGATGGTTTGGTCAACTAAGATATTTTAATGAGTGTGATTAATTACATCACAAAGTTTAAACCCTATGGTTTGTCAACAATTATCATGTGGTTATCATTGTTTCATGGGTTCGCACGTTAATTACAATTTATCACATCATTACAATACATTACTTCGCATTGTTACGATGTAGTTGCAAGTAATGCATTGTAACGATGCGATAATGATGCGAAGTAATGCATTGTAATGATGCGATAAGTTGTAATTAACATGTGAACCCATGAAACAATGATAATCATATGATAACTCTTGACAAATCGTAGGGTCTAAACTTTGTGATGTAGATGACATGGTTTTTTAAAAGTTTAGAGGAAGGATGTGTTCAATTGTGACTTCCTCTAATGATTATTCTACATTCAAAAAAATCATGGCCTAACCAAACAAATATATACCAAACATAGTCTTGCTGAAAAATAAGAAAACAAAGACAATTTACTGTAAGATTGAGTGGTCATACAATTGATTTTGTTAAATTTTGAGGAAGATATATGAAGTCAAAATCTCACATAATTTCTCCCTTTCTTATCCCTTAAGTGCCTCTAGCATTTTGAGGTCTAAATATTACTAAGGTGTATATATATATATATATATATATATATATATATATATATATATATATATATATATATATATATATATATATATATATATATATATATATATATATATATTTGAATTGTACAATTATGCAAAGTACGTGATGATATGAATCAAATTTGAAATCATTTGGCTAGATAGATTCAATTTCTAAACCTACTTAAATGAAAAACTTGAAACTATAAAGTGCTTCAAAAATAGCTTATTTTACAAACACATTAGTAAAAGAAAAAACCACTCAAATGACTCATTATGATCTACAAAATGGCTAAAATTAGCAAAAAAGTGTTAGCTAGACCTCCTTTTCTTGAAATACTTCTCAAACACTCATAACTTTTTAGATTAATATGAAATTTTAACCACACAAACTAGACTACTATGTACAAATTTTTCAATATACATAATAATAAAAAAATAGACATTGTATGAAGGAGAAACAAACTACTGAAGTTCATTTTAATCCAAAATTATTTGGATTTTGAATTTAGAATGGTTCCTAAACATTCAAAACAACTTCGATTTATATGAAAAATTTACTACAATAACTAAACTTCAAGAGGAATCTAATCCAATAAATTTTAATTTGAAAATGAGCATTGGATGAAGGAGTCACAAGCCCTGAAAAGTCATAGCCATCAAAATGCAATTTGGTGAACTAAAATTGAACCTATGGACTTTGAATGAATTCCAAAAAATGTGTATATATTGAATTCATCTAAATTTTTACCACACAAACTAGAAGAGAGAACATAAATTTTCCAAGAAGTTTTATTAGATTTAGACATCAAATGCAAAAGTTATAACACATTGAATTGGACTTCCAAACCATGTGTAGGCACTTAGGGGTTAAAAATTGAATAAAATACTAACATTGCCAACTTTAAACATTGGCATTAAAAGAGTGATGGTTTGAGTAAGTGTCCTATTGACTTCATATCCAAAAATGACAAATGGTGCTAAGAATCCTAAAATTCTTACCTATTTTATCAATTATTGTCTATTTTACCAATCTATTTCTTGTCTCTTTATTTCTTGTATCTTCTATTGGATAAAAAGTACAAGAGTCTTCCAGAATACACTCAAACACTACTATGGTATGTGCACCCACAATTGTCACCTAAAATGTACACTTGGCATTCATTTTCAAGGCGGGATTCTGAGTGCACATACCTCACACAAGGCTCAAATAAAAACACTTGTAACAACAAATTGTTGCCGCACTCTACACAGTTTTTGTACGTATCAACGTTTCAATGATAGTATTTTCACATATTGTGGTCCACAAGTACTTCAATCTTCCCTTTATAAAAGTCACACAATTCATACCAATGTGAACCTTATTTAAAACTTTTTTCCAGGATTTCATTCCTCACAATCTTGCATTCATTTGAAGTAAAGAAAAAAGTTCAAAGTGAAGCGGATATTTATGAGATGGAACTCTTTGCTGTCCATCAGCACAAAAACTGCACGTATGGAAATATAAGAAGGCTTCTTAATCGTCAGCCATGTACTGTACATTGCGCATCCGATCCCTCAAAAGAGGACCCGAATCGAAAGTATCACACATCCTCACTTGCTAGCTATTGTCCGGACCGGTCAAAAGTGAATCAAGACCGGGCACTGCCTCCCCTCGGAAGAAGCTGAATATGTTCTCACAAATTCAAACCTAGCACTGTCGTATAATCATAACAATGGCCTGAAGACTACTGCGAAGAATGAGACTATTAGATACGCTACAACAAGTGGCACACCTTTCTCTTCGCAAACTGGAATGACGGAACGTCAAAAGTCGCGGGGTGGCACCGAAAGCAGTTGGCACGTGCGAAAGCTGGTGAGCCTGGTCACGTAATCCGAAATTTCCCACACTTGTTGCTGGTGAGAAGAGACTGCTTTGCTCTGTCACACCTCAGAGATGCGCGAGATAGTGGTAAGCCGACTAGCTAGCTAGCCATGCCTCACGGATGCGAATGTATAGCAACTGCTTGCTACCCGCCATGGTGTCTCCATTCAGAGGTACACAGCATTATAAACTCGGCCACAGCATCGCCAAATGTGGTGGCGCAGAGGTGAGTGTAGTGACACCAGGCGTCGCCCACGGACCACAGCAACAGCAAGCTCAGCAGCAGACATGACAAAGTGTAAGCCTTGATCATCACGGTTGTGGACGACACTGCATCCTCTGGGGTGTCACACTGCAATTTCGGCTTCATCTTCACGATAACTAACTGAACCAGCTAGTCGTCTCTCGATCAAAGCCAAAGTGTAAATAGATCAGGTGCAACCCCAGATGCAATACCTTTCGATCAAAGGAGGCTCACAAACGCTATACATATGGCAATGCAGTTGCAGGACGAAATCTTGCGACTCGTGCTCACTATTGAGCTTCAAGGGGAAATCAGCTCTTGAAGCTCCAGATCCAACAAGTGGGTGCGCGATATATACTGTATATACTTGAGGCACAAGCTAGACGTACTTTGCCTATTCAAATCGATAGCTTCAATTCAAAGAATTGAAACGTGCGCGCAGAATTCAAAAGTCCTCCACGACAATGATAAGCGCCGTTACTTGAAACTGTAACGAAACTGGTAATCCCAGATCGAGAAATGCAGGTACTCGGAGCAAGAATACGGAGCGCCGTGCTGGTGGCAGAATTTCTGCAGTCGTTCGGTTCTGTCACTTCTGTGAAGGTGGTTGTAAAAGCAGTGCGCTTTGAGAGTTGTTTATTTTTGTAAAGAAACCAGTTTGCTTTTAAAAAAATTTGATTGTAACAGTTCAATGCGCTTTATTTGCGTCGTCTGTTTCGGGTCATTGAGTGCGCATCTAAATTGGGTAGAACTCCCGAATCTTTTTGCAAGTGGGGTGCACTGTAGTATTCTGTAGCTAGTATTCCCGCACATGTTACAAGTCGCTGGGTTTTTTTGAAAATTCAGATCTGAACAAACGATGTCAACATTTAAAAGACCAACCAAATTTGCACTACGAGTAGAGTTTTCTGCACTCCTAGCATTCTAGAAACTTTGAGTTTCTGAGCCCTTTTCAAAGAGCAGTTTTGGAATATTGAAAAGTATAATTTTTTGGACATTTTCATGAAGCATCATTGGTCAATTTAACCCCTGAAGTCCCAAAGTCCCTACAAAAGACTCTTGGGATTTTGGGTAGACTCATGTGATCTCAATTTTTGACATGATTTTTAAATTTTTTTTTAAGATAGGAAATTAGATTAGCTTTTGGGGCATACAATTTTTATTTCAATTGAGAAAGTTATGCCACCAAGAGTCGAAAAAGCAGCTTGAGGGGTAGCCCCCCAAAAAATCACAAAAAGTTAGATTTTTAAATTTTTTTTGTTAAAGATTATATTTTTATCTACATCTGAAGCTTTGATTCATTCTATTTGGACTAGCAATGAGAAAATTATGGACTATCTTGTTTTTTGGACAATTTAAGCATCTTTTTTTAAAAATAACTTAAAGAATTCATTTTTTAATGTAATTTTAACAATTTTAAAAAAACAATTGTTAGGTAAGGTTAGGTTTGCTTGTTAAAACAATCTCACCATTGGAATTATTGTGTTTCAATTCCAACTTAAAGCTATCAACAGATTAGTTATCCCTTCAAACTTAAACCTATTTCTATTTAACAATTTTTTAATGAGTGAAAATTAAGTGGTTTTTTGTCGAATTTTTTTCTCTAGATTCTCAACTCAATTCTTCAACATAAAAAATTATAAAATCAAAATCAATAGTTCCAAAATTTTAAGTTCAAAAGACTCAAAGTCAAAAACGAGGTTAAAAATCTAGCCAATCAAGGTGTAATAAAAACTTGTTTTCTTCTTCAATTTCAATGCAAATATCTTGCAATCTACACGGTCAAAGTTTCTGAAATATTTTCCACACATTCTTATACTAATGTAGTACAAGATCTTGCGGTTAGATATATGTAAAAAAAATAATTTTTAAAGTTTTTTGCTCTTTGCAATAGATATGGCAAACTTGAGTAGGTTTTGATGGAAAAAAGGCCTTGGAACTTTAGAGGTTAAGTAAATACACGCATCTGCAAGGCATGTTTCAACAATGGGGAAATTTTTCCATGTGCAAAAATAGAGTTCATAAGGTTTCCATAATTTTTCAGATTTTTATTTCTCAAAATATTTTTTAACTAAAGATTTGTTGCACTCATACTTAGTTGTTATACAAACCTTCCTGTTTTTTAAACCAAGAGCTAGTTGCAAAATTCACCTCGGGTTGGTTGTAATATTGTGAGTTTTGTAGCCAATTATAATGCACAACAATTGCACCAAGAATTGTACCATACTTAATCGTTGTTAATCACCTCCTACACAAAATTACACCACCATATGGTGCCAGAATGGATCATAGATAAGGAATGGATTGCCTTCCATAAATATAGATGAAAAAATTTACGTCTATTTTCTAGAGATGCAATCATATGTTATCTACTACATTCATTCCAAAATGATCTTCTTATATGGAGAATTTCATTAAAATGGCGAATATTCTATGACTTTGGCATCTCACAGTTCAGACCAGGCGGTCTGAAATCTAGTACACTAATAGATTTCAGACCGCTTGGTTTGAACTGTGGGAATGGCACACTATGAAAATGGTACATGGAATATAGCCATTTTAATGAAATTCCCCATTTATTGGGCAAAATGTTCTAGATTAAGGCTAAAAATAACATTTAAAAACCAATTTTGCACTACAAGTAGAGTTTGGTGCATCTAGAAACTTTGAGTTTTTAAGCCCTTTTCAAAGTGTAGTTTTAAAATGTTGAAATTTTTTTTTGAACATTTTCAAAGAGCACCATTGGTCAATTAATTGTTGAGTGCAAGATGTATGGTCAATTGTATGGCCCTTTGTTCTGCTTCCCAAAGCTTCATCTTCTTCAATTGGTCAATATTCAAAGAGAAGCAAAAAAATAAGAATGAATAGTATTGATAGACACCTTTAGTCATTTCAATTGTCTTTTGATTGATAATTGCATGGTTGGAGGGCAAACCATTATTTGGGTTTGCTTTGTTGGTTTCAAATAGCAATCAAAAACAAAATCTAACAAATTTACAACATCACAAAGTACAACAAGGAGATCATTTTGGGACAAAATATTAAGGCTAAGAAAATGATCATTTTTAGATAGAAGGAATATTATAATTCACTAAAAAAATTGAAAAAAATTGAAATTATTGTGAATTTTTTAAGAAAAAAATAAGAAAAAGTTATATCAAATACAAAATTTACTTTAAAAGTCTGAAATTTTCACAATAGATGTATATTATAGTGTATGACATTATGGTATAAAACAAACTTATTGTATCATTCTAAAATTAGAAAATGTAATAAACCATGGTTATAAATCTAAAAATTAATATCGCTACAAAATATTAAAATTTGAAAATTATTTTTTTTAAATTGGATTAGAAACTAAACTTGATAGGCTCCATTTTATTAGTTGGACTCGAATTTTTTAAAAACATCATTTTTATAGCTAAAATTCACATCTAGAGTAACTAGCAAAAAATGGCCAAAATACACTACAAAGTGATCTATGGATTAAGCAACATCTTCTTAAGAAAAGTCAATAATTCCATAATGAGGGAATTTACAAATCTATTTATTAACAACGTATTCAAGAAATTTCAAAAAAATATTTGATGTTAAATTTTTTTTTTCATCCTAGAGTCTCACTTGAAGTCATTCATCAAACACTTAGTCTCGTCAATGGCATTATAGGATTAACCTTAGAAAGACTCTAAAGGCATCTTGTGTCCTTTGGATGGTCAACTAAACTTTGTGCATATTGAAAAATGGATGATTTCATTTGATTTGTATGTGCAACTTTATTGATGTTATAGCCACATCATTGAGTTAAGTTTAAGGCATTTTAGTTGTTTTTATTTTATATCATTATATGGGGTAGTTTAGCAAAAAAATGGAACACCTTTCTAGTGTATTTCAATACTTTGAGCAATTTTTCCTTAAACCCTAAAGTTTCAATGTCCCATTGAGGGACAAAATGGATTTTGGGTAGGCTTGTTGGGGCACAATTTTGGTTGTGAATCTCTAATTTTTTTATAAACATGTGGAGCTACTAGAGCTTTCTATGCATATAGGTATCACAAAAATTGGAGTTATGCTTAAAAAATTAGAGCACTTAATATTCATATTTTAGGTGGATGGGTAGATCAAGTAATGGTTGAAGCCTTGACTTGTGCCTTGGGCAATCAAGGCGCTTTACAATTAGCAACAAGGGATAGCAAGTGCATTAGAGAAAATTTGGGCCATGTGGAGGGCCGTTTGACTTTGGCCAATATGTAATTATAGTTAAATAAAAAATTAATTAGGTAAAAATTTTAATATTTCTTTAAAATAATAAATAAAATTTTAATTGCCAATACAATGTAGCACACAAGTTGACACAAACTAGCAAGATACTCTATAACAAGATTTGACTAATTTTTTCTTCATTTGCATATTGCATGCAATCAAATGAGCCTCCAAAGGGCCAAAATTTTCTATAATGGAGGATTATAACAAGTTGATAGATGTTCATTAACTGTTGCCTCCCTTGACTACTAGACAAAGAGCCCCATGCCTTCTAAATCACTAGAAGCCCACAACCTAGTAGGAAATTAAAGACCTGTAGGGAGTTGTGGAGCACTTGTCATTAAAAGCCAAATTTTTTAAATGTAAGGGTTGTTTTTGCTTCTATTTTCATTTCACTTGTAAATGCATTCAATATAATTCAAGACCTACAATTGTACAATTCAATTTGAACTTGAAATTGTGTTGATTCATTCCATTTTCAAGTACTCTCTAAAAATGCACAAGAAGTCTTTAATTTTCAATTACAAAGCTTTGCTTGACAACAACCAATCAATCTTTACAAAATTGTAGCTCTTAATTTGAGTATGTCCACAAATTGAAGCTACATTTGCTAAAAAGCACACATTATGTACTAAATTGCATCCTAAAACCTCTCCTATACCTTTAGTCCCAACCATCTAGACTTGTCACACAACCTCAATTTCAATTCAATTTAGTTGCTTATTCATTAATCTCACTTGCTAGACTCATCATTCTAAAAGGTGAGCAACAAAAGCATTTCTAAAGCTTACACAAAGGAATTTCTCTTTCTACTTCAATTCATCAAAATGTGGTAGAGAAAGATGTAGACAAAAGTTATAAGAGATTTTGGATGTAGTGAACAACTTCCAATGAAGGAGAAGGTGCATGAAAGTTTGTCACAGACATTGATAAACATTGTAACTCTCTTGTAGTACAATAAGGGGAAAGAAGACAAGATTGAAAGATAATGAAGTATTAGATTCTCCCTTCACTTTTTCTACTCCAATACTACTTATCTACTCAATTTCTAAAGCCTATCTTTTCATTAAATTTACAAATCGTGTAGGATGGGTTGCTCGCAAGGAAGAGCTTGCAAATTACAAGCACAAATTTGTAGCATAAATATAGATCAATTTTTTAAATATTCACATATGAAATTCCATCTCAATTTACAATATATTTCAATTTTGGTAGACATTTCCCGATTATTGATTTCTTGTTTGGTAATGGCCTTTCTATACATTGTTGTATTTTGTGTATAACTTGTAGGTTCAAAATTTATTGTTGCCAAATTTTTGACATATGATAAATATTAAGTTAAAAAATATGTCTTTTAAATATCGTAACCAAATCATAAAAGCTCAATAAGATTCAAGCTTCCAAATACACCCCTATTAGTTGCCTTGGATCCCAACAATGCTACCATGTGAGTACATAGATGTGAGCTCTACAAACTTGCAACCTAGTAGTATGTATGAACATACCTACAACCATTTGAAACTCTTTATAACATATGTATCTATAACATGGGTGCACTATAACATGGAAAGAGTCTATAACATAGATACCTATAATCATGGAAGGCTATATTATAAACACCATCATAGACTTATAGATTCTATGATGGTTACATGCTAGCATTCCCCCTGGACACCTTCATTCTAACATTTCATATTTCTATTTCTAATTTTCTACAAATAATATAGATCTAAAATATGATATTCTAATAGATCATTTAAAAAAATAAAAATCCAGAATTTTGCCTTCATCCAACACTTGATCCAATCACAAACCCAAATTATTTCACATCAATGCTTCTTTCAATAATAAAACCCTTGAAACTTATAACTTAGTACCTTAAATGCATCCCACACCTCCAAACCACTTGAGAACCAATGGAAAGATAACGGAAAAAACATTATCCCTAAATAGCCAATCCAACCCCAAGAGGCTAGCTATTGACTAACTTTACTCCCCTTAATCCTAATATCAACTACTTCTCAAGTGAGTTATCAATCAGTAACTAGCATGAACTCCTAATACTACAAACACTTTAAACATAAGAAAATGACTATGTCAACTAGTAAATGACTTATATCACGATAACGTTAGGTAAATCTATCCCAACATCTCCATTGTACTATGAATTGCTATACAAACATTATATAGTAGATTGAACCTCTTTAAAGTAATAACCTTATTAAGATAATATTGATTGCCCAATCCTAGCCTAGGTCACATATAAACATCACTAATACAAATGAACCTTCATAACGTAATAACCTCTCTAATGTATTGCAATCAACCTAACCCCAACCCTATTATTTTAAAAAGATTCTACTATAATTTTTTAATAATTTTTTAAATAAATTCAAAAATAAATAATTAAAAAATTAAAAATTAAAATAATAATGGTAATTAATAACATAATTTGATTGGAATATTTAGATTCTACATTAAAATTTTATTAGAAAAATGAAAATACAAAGAAATATTTATCATTTAAAAAATTATTTTCAAAAGGCATTTTTGAACTATAAATGATCTTAATTGAATTTTTAAAAGTAAGCCTAAATGTGTATTCAAAACAAAATACTATGTGAATATTAAATCTTTGACTTTGAAAATGCCATCAGATCAAGTTATTAACTAGTCATTTGAAAGGCAATAATTAAATATATTAATTTCTCATTAAAAAACAATAAATTAGTGCAATCATTATTTGTTTTCTTTGACAAGTTTGAAGCATTACAAATTAATGATTTAAAAAGTTTGTCTTCATTGTTGATTATTTGATTTGTCCTATTTGTACACGTGACAATAATTTTGAAAGGTTATATCATTTGTAAAATAAAATAGGTATTTCTTGTATGTTAAGATGCTAATACATTGTACTAATTTTTTTTTAAATAAATTTTTGTATTCATACTTATTTGTACCCACACTAATAGTACAAATCAATCTAATCACCATTTGAAAGTTGAATTTTTGTGTACTTGATTCTTCATAGAAAACTTGACTCTTCATATAATATTCCATATAAAAAAATAGATATCTGATCAATGAGAAAAATATAAAAAGTTTATTATAGCTTCAACTCCTATAGAATAAGGCCATTTTGTTTTGCTCAAAATTGTCATTTCTTGCTATGTTCACTTTATATATATATATATATATATATATATATATATATATATATATATATAAAACTGAAGGATCTTATACTTTACTTCTTTGAGATCATGTCGTAAAAATTTCATGAAGTTTGACCGTACAAATTTGAAAATATTAACATTCAAAATTGGAAAATAAAGTTTTTTTCAACATTAGCCTACAATATCAAATGACTTTTACTACCATTTGTGGAAAAAATTTGCACTATGGAATTTGAATTAAAAAAATTTTGTGTTGAAGAATTGAATTGAAAGTTTAGGAAAGAATTTTTTTTTTAAATGCTTGAATTTCATTCTTTAAAAATCTATCAAGTACAAGTAGGTACAAGATTGAAAGAAAAAATAAATCATTAATAGCTTTTAGATGGAATTGAAACACAATAATCCCAACAGTGAGATTATTCTAACAAGCAAATTTAACCTTGTCAAACAATTTTTTTTAAAATTATCAATATTGCATTCGGAAATGAATCCTACAAGTTATTTTTTCAAGAAGATGCTTAGATTGCTTGAAAAACAAGATTGTCCATAACTTTCACATCACTAATTCAAATGGAATGAATCAAAGATTCACCTGTAGACAAAAAAAAAAGATCTATAAGGAATAAAATTAATTTATTTCAAATTTTTGTAGATTTTGTTTTTTGCCAGGCAATACAAAAAGTATATTTAGGATGGCATAACTTTTGCTTCGAGGCACCAATTGAAATATAAATTATATTCCCACAAAGACAATAAGTTTTTCTATCCTATTATAAAGTTTAAAAAATTTCATCAAAAATTGAGGTCATAAGAACTTGCATGAACTCTTTAAAGTTCCTCAAGAGGCTCTTGGTCTTTTAGGGGTTAAATAATATTTCTTTCAATGAAAAATACTTTATAAGCTCACTTCTTCTTTATTTAAGATGTTTTGAATTTTTAGGATTTGTAAATGTACCTAATACGAAAATGCATTTTGAAAATCCTTTATTCTTTGAAAAATCATGGTAATCATAACTTAGAGTCTAAATAGCTACAAAATATATATTTTTAAAATCTTTGACTTGACCCATGTATTTGTTGCTCAAAATGAAATGACATTTTTATATCTTCTTCAAGTAAAAACAATTACAAACCATATTTGTCTTTGAGGTCCTTAAAGAGTTAGAATCTTAGAATATCTCTACTTCAAAACTTTAAAATCATTAAACAATTTTTTAAAATTTGTATGGATTTAAAACTTGAGAATATTTTCATTGAAAGAATTTTTAAATTCAAAATAAATAAATGCTAGCATTATAATTCTGAATAGTGAATTATCTAAAAAATCCTAAATATTTCCAATTCAAGTAAAGAAAACAATGGTTATGTCAATATTTGTTGTTGACTTGATGAAAATATAAGTTTGCCAAGTTAATAACAAGTTTGAACAACATTAGAAGCAACCACCATTTTTTACCTTGCATAAGTGGTATTTAGAGGTGTTTTGATATTCCTATGTTTGAATTTAGAATTTTTTTATATGTATTTTATGTGATTTTAACCACTAAAATTCCATTGTCCCCTCAAAGGACAAAATGGATTTTGAGCACGCTCCTATAGTCTTAATATTTGTTTAGATTTTTAAAACTTTTTATAAAAATAGAAAAATACATTGGCTTTGGTGAAAAATATTTTTATTTCAATTGGTGCTTGAGAGCAATAGTTATAGTACAATAAGTCCCCCCCCCCCCCCCCCCCAATTTAGTGGATAGTAACCCCACAAAAACTTAAAATGAAAAATTACTATTTTTCTTTATAAATTGTATTTATGACTACATGGGAAGCTTTGATTTACTCCATTTGGATTAGTGATGTGAAAGTTATGGACAATTTTGTTTTTTGGCAATTATAGCATGTTCTTGAAAAAATAACTCACATGATTTGTTTCAAAATTCAAGTTTTACAATTTTTCAAAAAAAGAGGTTTCATAAGGTTAAGATCTTTTCTTAGAACAATCTTACCTTTGAAATCAGTGTGTTTCAATTCCATCTTTGAGCTATGAAAATTTAGTTTCCCTTTAATTTTGAACCTACTTGTACAATTCTACTCAACAATTTTTTAATGAATGAAAATTAAATGTGTGTTCTAAAAAAAATCCTAGGCTTTCAACTAAATTAGAAATTCAAAATCAATTGTGTAAAAATTTTAAGCTAAGAAGATTCAAAGTAAAAAATCAAGTCAAGCAAGGGCCAAAAGAATGTGTTTTCTTCACTTTAAAAGCAAATATCTTGGAATCTATGTTGTCAAAGTTCCTGAAATTTTTTCAATACATTCTTATACTAGTCTAGTATAAGCACCTATGGTTAGATATGGTCTTTGTAATAGAATGATAGTTTTAAGTGGTTTTTGACAACCCCCGCGAAAATGGTCTTTGAAGTTTTAGGAATTAGAAACACTTTCAATGAAAATATTCTCAAATGTTGGTTCCATATGAAATAAGAATAGTGTAACCATGAGGCTCATCTTTTAGGAAGCATCTAGTAATCTTATTTCAAAGCCAACAAGTCAAAATCTACATCCTTACTTCAACCCAACCCTATTGCGTTGTGTAGTGTGAATGTGGTTGTAGATAGGATTTGGAAACTTTGATTGAAAAAACAAAGTTGATGCCATAGTCTCTGTCCATAGGACAAAGCCAACAAAAGATTCATTTTACTATTTTGATGGCTTGGAGTGGAGAATGTACAGGGCAATCAACAAGGTAGAGGGAATTCTAATTGAAAAACAAGTTGACAAGGAGGGCAACATCAAACAAGGTATGTATGTTTTTGGATCAAAATTTTCAACGAGGGATTGTTCAACGTAAACACCTATTGTGAAATGGTTGAAATATGATATTGATGAATGGAAAATCCACAATCACTAGGGATTTGTTTACACCAAGTACTACTTAAAAAATTTAGTCCAAGTGCACCATTGGCCATGACTCAACTTTTTTAGTTTATACCAAATGTTTGGGCCACTACCTATTGTAAGTCCCTTATTTCAAGTTTGGTATCCCACTCACAATAGTCTCATCCCTTGAACAAGGTACTACTTGTGTTCATAGGTGGGAGCCCAAGTTTTTGGGTGTAAATAGGCTTTAAATACATCCACCTTTTGAACGGGACATTTCCTAGCGGGGCTTTATGATGCTCTTATAAGTTGAAATTGAGACCAAAATTCATCCATTTCATCATTTGCATTGTGTGGACACTACAAAAAACAAGGATAAATTTGACTTGTCCACAATGACTATAAAATGACTGCAAAGCATTGATAAAGCAGTCATTTTGTAGTCATTGTTGTACTTGCAGTCATTGTCGACAAGTCACATTTACCCTTGTTTTTTTTGTAGTGGGATCCAAATTCCAAGTGGGTGTATAATCACACATGTATGTACTTCTTGACTCACAACAATGTATTACATACAATGTTACAAGATTAAGCATCAAATCTAGAATATGTGGTCTAATACAACTTTTGATGCACTAGGTTACTAAGCATTGAGTTTATATTGAAAAAAATCTGCACAACTTAATGAAGGATACATCCACAATTGTTAATTTTTAAGCAAATTCTACCTTGTTTGACTTTGGAATTCATCATATTAACCATGGCATTAGCATGTAGGCCATCACTTGGCACACTATTAGTGAATTTTTTGGGCCAAAATATTCAATAATTCATAGAAAATGTATTTGAACTTTTATGTGTGCAAACTTGTATACGTGGGCAAATCGCATTTTTGGATTTGTGAGAAAAATGCACATCTATAAATTAAATTTGCACACGTGAAAAATTCAAAAGTTAAATTGCAACAATTGGCTAAAACTCAAAAAACATAATTTGGTTCTAAAGATTTTCAAAAATTAAGTAGTATAAAATCTTGAAAGTCTTTTATTAACCAATATCATTTTGAGAATATTTTGGATATGCAACAAGGAACCTATTCATAGATATTATTTACTTATTCATAGAATCTTATGAGCATAATACAAGAGGATTCTTAATGATCCTCTTCTTCATGGCAAGCTTCATTTTGATTTTTTCAATAACTATTGCAAATTAAAGTTATAATTTTTTTTGGTTTTGAAAGAAAATTTAGATACTTCAATTAATTAAAAAATCATAAAATCTCTTGTTTCTAATTTAGAAACAAAAAAAACTAAATCCTTATGATCAATTCATTTCTAAGAGAAAAACACATTATAAGTGGTTAAAGCAAAAACTTATTTAGCTTTTCATTATTGGTCCTAGAAGAGGACTACCTTTGTCTATTTGGATTCTATTATGGCTCTCCTAACATAGGTGTTCTAAAAGTGCCCTCAAATTTGTAGAATTGAATAAACCTATTGCCATAGATGGGTAAAAATAACCTAGTACTAATCATTGAATTCAAGAAATTAGTGACTTTTCAACTAAATGCTAATCCTTCAACCACCCAATTTCACATTGATTTTGTCACAATATAAATCCTTATACAATTTTCTCTATATTGGGATGCACCATGATGCAATTAAGATTAAAACTATTGCTAGTAGAAACCTTGGTACTAATACACTATCGACCACTCAAATGATTCAACAAGGGTCTTAAAACATAGGTCTTGAGTTTGGTCAAATTTGACATATGACAAAATAATTATGAAAAAATTCAAATTTAGTCATCACCTTATCACTTTTTATTTTACACCACAAAAAAGATTATATAGAACTAATTATATGAAGTTGAAATTTATTTATCACCTCATTTCATTTTATATTTTACCATAAAAAGGATTACATTAACAAAATGATTTGAATGAAACTGTATATAAATCGAAGGCATGTCACTTGATCTTAGTCTCTTTTTAGACATGAGGTGACATGCCTTTATGTACAATTCAATTCAAATCATTTTGTTGATATAATCCTATTTGTAATAAAATGTAAAATGTGATGAGGTGATGACTAAATTTGAACTTCATATAATTAGTTCTATATAATACTCTTTGCAAAGAAAAATATAAAGTGAAAAGGTGATAACTAAAATTAAACTTTTAAATTAGTTTTGCAATATGTTAAATTTGACCAAACTCAAAATCTATGTTTTAAGACCCTTATTGAATCATTTGAGTGGTCAATAGTGTCAAAGTTTGTACTAGTATTATTTCTAGTCTTAAATTGCATTATGGTACATTCTAATGTAGAGAAAATTGTATAAGGTTTTGTATTATGAAAACATCAATTAATGTGGAATTGGGGTTCAAGGCATGACTATAGCCTACTCAACTCCCTAATCATAGTTTCTTATTCAACTAATAGATAGTAGTTGAAAGTTCACTCCCAAGCATACCAAGTCATATGCACAATAAGATTCAAACCCATATTGCAAGCCATCTCATACCTCAATGCAAGAAATGGCCCATGGTGGCACAAAAGCTTTCAATCTTCCTACTTTCTATATGTCTATATAATTATGTTGAAAGTTTGTTATTTCTATAGAAGGTCAAGTCCTCAATTATCAAAGAAAATTGACTACATGATTAATAATTGTGCTATATGTATTTTTTGTTAAGTTTCTTCACTACAAGGCACGTCAAGTTATTATTTTGATCTGTTAGTATTTGTTGGCTTTCATTTGCTTATTTTGAACCTTACATTACAGAGCTTATTGTGTTGGATCTTTATAAACCTTTCAAGTGCTATTATTAGCAATAAAATTTTCCAATCCCTCATTCAAGGCATGCAAAGTGTTAGGTTTTGATACTAGATAGACTTTGAGGTTGTTATAGTATAGTTTATTATGTTATTACAAATTGAAATTCTAGATGGACTAGGTAGCTAAAAATAAAATCTTAGTTTGCTAAAACAACAACAAAAGGCAAAAAATAAAGTTTTTGTTATTGAAATGGCTACAAGAGGCCCAAAATATGTTGATTATTAATTGAGTTGATTGCATCCAAATTTATAATCTTATTATCTAGTCTTTGTATATAAGCATTCCACTAGTATAAGGGTTGTAAATGAACTAGGATGATTTAGGATCTATTTACTTTAGAGCATCCTCATGGTAGCATCAAGCTACTTCAACAAAAAATTTAGGGGCTAAAGGTTGAAAACCACCCCATTGTCACCTTCCCAATAAAAAATAACCAATTGGCCCTCAAAAGCGATTCATGGCTCTCTTGAGAGTGTCCATGCAAATTTTGAGTATGCTTAGATCTTAGAGTATCTAAGTTCCTTTATTAGAGTATCTTCTTCTTAGACTAGACTTTGGAATCCATAATTCCTACTTGTCAAAGAAGAGACTATTATCAAAGACTTCAATAGACTATAATCATGCTATGTGGCTTTTGGCAAGGTACTATGGTGGGTAATGGTAAGGGACATTTTTAGGGTAGAAATACTTGATTCCATTCAAATAGGTATCTACTAAAGCGTCATCAAGATGACCTTACTCCCTAAAGATATATGTGTTGAAATTGACAAATATTTTCCAAATTGTCAAAAATCAACACTTTCTTAAAATGAGCTACTATTAATATTTTAGAATTTTTTTAGAAATAATTATAATTTTAAGATCTTATTCTTGACTAGTATTAGGATCACAAATAAGTTTTTTAGATCTAAGGGCAAGTTACATGTGAGAACAAAGCTTGCAAAGTAAAATGAATTTTTTTTTCCAAGATTGAGCTTTTGAAATGTTGCTTTGTTGGATTGTTGAGCCTCACAATTTGAATTTTGTTTACAAAGGAGATTTAGGGACTTTCCATTTGAATAGAAAATCATGTTAGAAAGAAGTATGAAAATTTTTGTGGCAAAATTATGTTGCATTCTTATTACCTAGGTCAGGGGCTAGAATAAATAAAAAGATTTTTTTTCTAACTATTGGATCTTTATAAAAATTAGATTCCTTGGAAGTTCATTTATTTTACTAATCTCAAAAGAAATATGAGTGAAAAAGAGTCAAAATATAGTACCTCATATCAGATGCCTAAATTTTTTTTAAACCATTTTGGCTTGCATGGAGCTTTAGATGTTTAACTAAGAACTTTGAATGGCTCCTACTTTATAAATGGTACTTTATGGTTGTAAAATAAATGAAACCTTTAGTCAATTGTTTGGATCATTTTCAAGGCACTTTAAACATGTACCTATTGTGTACTTTGAGGTTTCTTCAAGTTTTGACTTTGAAAATATACAGAAAATACAAAATTTTCCAAATTAATTAATTTTTAATATTAATGTTTTTCAATTGTCTAAATAATAAAAATAGTAAAAATAGCAAAAATAACATCTGGTTGTAATTTTGACTATATCTATATACATCTACTCAATGAATAGTGATAGATGTTTCTATTTCATAGTCCTAGATTCCCTACTCTCTCTCAACTTTCAAAATGACGTAAGGGTCATTGCAAAAAACATCGAGCATTTTTGTGCTCTAGAGGCCATTTCTTGCGATTTTAGGTTTTCATGCATTTTCCAGTTCTATGAGTACTATGGACGATGACTAGTGGCCGTAGATCTTACTGACAATCTTCTGCAGTATTAACACTTGTATTTTAAGATACTATGAGTACTATGAAAACTCATGGATTTTATTTCCTACAAAATCACTGAACTAAATACTTTAATTCATAGAAAAAAGAAGGCAACTTAGGAAAAAAAACTAAAAATTGGCCATTTGTGTAGGCAAGATGCTATTCACATTCATCCAAATTTTTTTATTTCTTACACTTGTCATTGTTCAAAAATACACATACCAGTTACCCCTCTTCACTTGCATGTACAATACATAAAAAACAATATTTTTGCATTCCTTTTTCTAGGCATTTTCAAGGAGTGTTAGTAGGCACTTAATTATTGAGTGTGAGGTCATCATTTTATGGGAAGTTAGTACAGGCCAAAGAGGTCCCATGTGTGGACTTTTTTCCCATCTCCCAGAGCTTCATATCCTTTGATCAGGCAACACTCAAAGAGATGCAAAAAATAAGAATGAACAATGTTGATTGACCTTTTTAGTCATTTCATTTGTATTTTGATTAATAATTGGATGGAGGGGGGGAGAATACTACTCAGAGTCGTTTTGCTAGTTCCGAATAGTAATCAAACAATAAATCTCATTGATTTGCAATGTCACAAAGTACAATAGGAAAATCAATTTAGAATAGAAAATTAAGGCCAATATGAAGATTATTTTGAGATGAAGGGAGTAAAATTTTTTAAAAAGCTTTTGGATTACCATTGCAAATCGATAGGGAATCCAAAAAACCCCATTAAAATGGACTAGAATGCCCCTCTAGGGACAACATTTGGAAGCTATATATTTTTGCTTTGACCACCTATAATGAATATTTTCTTACTAAATCTTGAGTTGGCCAAAACAAATGTAAAAAATCCTTTAATTTGCCATTCTATTGCAAAAATAGATTGTTAATGAATGCAATTAGTCTAAGCGCCCCTTCACACACTAGAAGAAAATTGTGTTGAAATCAACACAATCTACATGATGTTTTTTGTTTCTAGATCTAAATTTCTTGTTACTAGTACAAAAATTTTGTATTAGAAATAGAAAAATATCATGAAGATTTTGTTGACCTTGACATTATTTTCTTCTACTGACACTTTGTCCCATGTCTCATTAAATTCTAAAAATCTTCATTGATAAAGAGTTGAAAATTGTGACTTGGAGCTTTGCACTACATCTCAAGTAACACATCACTCTCAAATGCCTACATGGCAACATTTTTTTGAATTTTTTTATGTTAAGGAAGTAGGACTTGGAGGCTGAATTGAGTCTAGCCAAAATAAAATCCCAACTCAACCTTCAAGTCTCAATAATTTTTTTGAATATAAAATGTAGAGAAAAACACTACCAATATATAAAGTATCTTAGAGACCTAATTTTTTTTCCAAATTTGTTCAATCTAGATTTGATACTAAAAGTGACCTCCAAATAGAATTTTGACTTTTTGACCCATTCTAATTGCTATACAACATTATATAAGAAACAAGTTGTTGACTTAGAGAGTTAGGACTTTGCCCTTTGCATTATAAAATCTCAAATTTCACATTTGATGTTTTTTAATTGCCTTCTACAATCCATGGAAGGTATGATTTGGCCTTGACTTAAGACTTTAAAAATTGGGACTTAGGATGTAGTGTAAAGGGGCCCTAATACAGAATGACTAAGGGCATCCTCAATCGATCCTAGTGAAAAGCCCTTGCATCCCTACTTCCTAGGGTCTTTTCCCCATGCATTTGGAGTGGTGGTTGATTGGCCAATTGCCACATCCAAATGCAACTTTCCATTTTCAATCCCAAAATGTGTTTTAAGAAATATTAAAATGATAATGTTAATTGTGTTTGTCACTTTTACGCTTGGTCAAAGATAATCTTGCTTTTGAAGAGCATTGTAGAACATTGGCACTAACACCATCAAGGATTTTTGGAGTTAGAAACCATTATTGTAGATTCTCTACATCTTGCCAATATGCCAACTTATGGGTGGAAAATGGTGACCCCAACACTACCACAAGATGGAGTGTTTTAAGTGAGTTTTAAAATATAGTTTTGGTAGTAAGATTATAAGTAATGATCTTTAAGGAGATTTTTAGTTAAAATTTACTAGAAATACATGTGTTTTTAGAAAAAAATTATTGAAAATCTCCTAAAAGGTCATTACTTATAATCTTACTATTAGGATTATACTTAAAAATTCACCTAAAACACCCCATCTTGGGGTAATGCGGAATTGTGGAGAGTTGATTACTGGACTCATTACGGCTAGAGTATACACCCCCCGCCTTGAAAAAAATGCAAATATTGTTTAGCTTTCTAGTTCCATTGAAGATGGCCTAAGAGCAGAGCAATCCCAATCCAACTGGAAACCACTGCAACAATGACATCAAGGATGGGGCAACAAAAAAGAAACACCCTAATGCAACTGGCATTAGTCTCTCTTTATTCCCGCCCCTACGACTTTCCTTCTCAAGTCCAGCAAGTTGGCAAGATACAAAGAGCTTGCAAGTTGGCTCACAATAGAAAAAAGTCATAATGATCATACCTTTGAAAACTTTCTTATGTATGCCAAAAAACTGAAACTTTCCTTTTTTCCATGACCGGTCTCTTCTTGTAACGTAGAATATTTTCCTCTCCTCTTTTCAATGCAAAAAAGTCCATTTGAGGTTTGGAAAACCGGCTTTACATTGTTACAATTTCTTTTTAAAAAAAGTCACTCCAGAACAGAATGAGGTTCGCCTCCCTCCACCTCAAAACTTCTTCCAGTACCGTCCCTGTTTCCGTTCCTGGATTGGGGATGCTCTAGTTTAAAGGGCGTCAGTGGGTCATCATCCCTACACTGCATCCCAGTAACGTAGCGGCCTCATGAAAACTGAGAACCTGATCAGCAGATTTAAGCCAAGCGTGAGAAGTGGGCTGGCAGGCCGTAGCAGGCTTTGCAATCCTGGTGGTACTCTGCACTCCCACTTGCTACTACATTCACTGGACTACCGTACGTGAATTCCTCGGGACTCACAGCCGCAGGGACCTCGTCTGCAAATGAATGAATGTTCTCAACTTTGAACACCCCAACACCGTCAGTATAAGCAATTCGGTGTAGTTGGAGGCACCTTTTCCTAAAATTAATATTCTTGTAGGATTAGCAAGTGAAAATCATGAATATTGAAAAAAAGAATTAGATTTTTCGGATGTGGTATGTAATTTCTATGATTTTTCAAAGTGCTAGCTCCCTAAGGTAGAAACATCCAATTCCGTCCGTGTACCTAATCCTTGTTCTTAATTTTGAACACCCAAGCAATTCAGCATAGATTGAGCTCCTTTTTCTAAAAATAATATTTTTGTAGGATTGGCAAGTGAAAATCATGAATATTAAAAAAAAGAATTAGATTTTTCGGATGTGGTATGTAATTTCTATGATTTTTCAAAGTGTTGGCTCCCTGAGGTAGAAACATCCAATTCTATCTGTGTACCTAATCCTTGTTCTCAATTTTGAACACCCAAAAACGTCAGTATAAGCAATTCAGCATAGTTGGAGGCTCCTTTTTCTACAAATAATATTCTTGTAGGATTAGCACGTGGAAATCATGAATATTCAAAAAAAGAATTAAAATTTTTGGATGTAGTATGTAATTTCTATGATTTTTCAAAGTGCTGGCTCCCTAAGGTAGAAACATCCAATTCCGTCCTTGTACCTAATCCTTGTTCCATAGAGTGCCCTTACAGTGTCTCTAGAGTTCCATTAATGTGTCTTACACATGTTTAGGTTTGATTTGCTAACACACTTGAAGGACACATACTGAACTCTAATTTGATGACAGCTGATTTTTGTGTAGTTCAGTTTTGGGTGCACCTATAAGATAGTTCTAGTGGTTTATGCAACCAACACTTTAAAAAAATCATAAAAATTACATACAATGTTCAAAAAATCTTTTTCTTGAATATTCATGATTTTCACTTGCATATAGTACAAAAATATTATTTTTAGAAAAATATGCCTCCAACTATGCTGAATTGTTTAAAGTAACATTTTTAGGTGTTTCTACCTTAAACCACTAAAATTGTCACAAAGGTGGACCCTAAATCGAAATCTCCAAAATTTAATAGTCAGTGAATCAAAGTTGAGTATGTGTCCTTCAAATGCGTTAGTGAATTAGAATTAAACATTTGAAGGACACATTAACAAAAGTCTAAGGACACATTTAGTGGGAGTCAAGGATACAAGAATGGAAACATGGATGCTTCTGGGTGCTTCTACCTTAGAATTGTCCATTACCACACAAATTTGGTATCTAAGTACTTTGAAGAAACTATTTGTCATTTTTTAGAGATTGAAGAAGTTTGAGAGAAGTCAATTGCAAAAAGAATGAAGACATTCCAACAAGAAGTGGATTTAATTTCTTTAATTTTTCAAACTACTAAAATGTTAAACTGTGAATAGACCTTTGATGAAGTATGGGTAGACAGTAGTAATGGATAGGCCACTACCACAAATAGAAGGGTCTTGGAGGTGGTAGAATTGGATGGATGGGTATTAGACAATTCTACCTTATAAGCTTAATATTTGTAGAATTGTAGGCCATCCAACTTAATATGAACCACCTTTTATTACTATTAACAACCTTGAGTGATGTGAAGATTGTATGGAGACTACATTTCTTAATTCATTAGTTTAGAATTTGTAAAAAAGAGATAATATTTGTGAAATGAGAGGTCACAAGTCTCTAAGAAGGTCATGAAAGAAGTCTCTAAGAAGTCTCTAAGAAAGTTAGAAATCTCTAAGAAGGTCCTTATGTAGAACACACTTTTTTCTTGTGTGGTAGAGAAGTCTTTGAAACTTGAACTGCATGGAATCTAGTTGATATTTCTAGGGGTCTTTGGTAAAAAATATATTTTGTTAATATTTTCAAATTTTTTAATTTATAATTTTTATTCAATTTATAAATTTTTTACGCCATTTCATATCTTTTAGATGGTACACCAATTCAAAAGAATAATTCTCAACACCAATTGAAGGGTGTGACTTTTTAATTTTATGTCCACCTTGTTTGGGGGAAAAATTGGGCCTTGGTTTATTTGTCTATTGTCTCATGTTTTTTTGGTTCTCTTTTATAATAAATAATCTACATTTGTGTAAAAACACACCCTCTAATTTGTTTTTAGGCTAGCATAAATTTCTTACTAAATGAGTGTTTTATCAGATCCTATAATCATGAATATAAACCTAGTGTGGAAATTTCAAAACTCCAAGAATAGAACCTCAAACCATGAAACTTGTGTTTAAGGGTCTGTAAAGAAGAACTTGTTTAGAATAATTAAAAATCTTCTTGTGAGCTTTGATGTTCAACAAACTAATCATCTTATTTTTGTAGTAGAGCTAATCGTGTACGAGATTGTCTTCTGTGTGTGTACTATGCATGTACACCTAGGTGTGCAAGGGTTGTAATTGGCCGTGGAATTTTCAAGGCCTAAGAAAACCCTAAATAAGGTCACTTTTTACACTGCACATTTGCAAATGCATCCCCCATGTTATTGTTAGGTGGAAGTTTTTTTTCCTAATCTTCGATCATGTAGTCTTCGATCATGTTGTCTTCGATCATGTTGCAATTGGGTTGTGGTTTATATGGTCGTCTACATATCCCAAAGGGTACAACACTCTTAGCTTGGGTTGGGATGTACTCTCTTTTTTGCAATGAATATATCCTTCATTTGCAAAAACTAAACTCATCTTCGATACGTCTTCGATACGTACGCAATACGTACACAAATACGTATTCGATACGTAACATGGGGAATTGGGGATCCGTGCTAATGATAGGCACAGTCTGACAGCTTGACGTCAACTGGCTCCGACAAGGGCCCAGCTAGCTAGGAACAGTGCAGGTCTATGGTTCCAGAACCTGGCTGAATTAGCTGAATACCTGATCAGATCAGAGTTATCAGGCAAGAGCCTGGATTCACGTGCACCCGGCAGCTCAGCTAGCAAAGTACAATTAAACGAAAGTAAGCTTAGTCCCGCCACACTCCCACTTGCAAGGCCGGGGGACGTACTTCATTCATTTATTGATGAATTGAAGCAATCAGTCCTACTTACTGGTCTCACTGCTACAACAGACATCGATACGGCTTCAATTCCTTCCAAGTTCCAACACCCCACTTGCATGGTACGCAACAAGCCCCAAGGACCCGCCTTTTCGCAACTTGAGCAAGAATAAAAATACCTCTCGAGAGCAGGTACGCACCGCAGTCCCGGGAATACACGATTCCAGAACCCTAGCCTTCAACACAACCAGGAAGGAACAGCTAGTACTATTGTCGATTCGACATTAAGCGCAATCAAATTCAACCCGTACGTGTCGATCTGCACTCTGATTTCACAGAGAATCGATCGATTGATAGAGTCGTATTGTTCAAATAGTGGTGCGTGATCGATTTCGTGGAGCGGCCGGATACATGCATCTCCAATTTCGGAACAGAAGTTTTGGGTTTACCTGGACATGGTTTTGCCAGTAGGAGGCGTAGCTGGTACAACATGCAATTGAAGAACCTTTCGTTGTCGATGCAGACGTACGTTTTGCGGTCATTGGTGGTAGTTTCTGACAGAGTTTTACGTGGGGTGATGTGATCGATGTAAGTTGCAGTGGCTAGCTAGCTCATCTAGTTCTTGTAGGTGTTTATAGGCGGTTTTTTGGAGCGAGCAAGGTGAGTCGTTTGGGTGAAGTTGTGTGTGCGGTGAGTTTGTTGCCATGGCGCCGGAGCAGATGGAGTTTCCGGACACGAGGCGTGAGGTGTCGTCGTTGGTGATCAAGGCGTACGTGGTGTCGCTTCTTCTTCTTCTCTCGGTGCTGGTGTGGTCCGTGGGCGATGCTTGGGCGCAATACGCGCACGACGTGTTCGTGCCCGCCTACAGTTCGCACTTTGGCTTGTACAGATCGAGATAGCTTCTCGTTTTGGACGTGCTTTCTCTCGCTGTCTGAATCATGGCAGTGCACGAATTGTGTGCACTTAATTATAGCCGCTCTTGACGTCCTTGTGAAAGGGGTTATGTCGATGCGCCGTTCACGGCAAGTATTTTAGCTAGTGGGGATCAAGACACTGTTAGAGTAGTGAAAACCCAGTGAATTAGAGACGTTTTGGTGATAGTTTCAGAAGGTGGAGCGTGGTCATCCTCTCGGTGATGCACTTTTGGTTGAGGCTAGGATTGAGCCCACGTCTGATGCAGCTATGCCGCTGAAGGCATTAATTTGTTCGCTGTTAGGGAAGGCAGAAGACGGAGGGGCAATGCTTTCTTTGGCGTGCTGGGCATGGTGCTGTCGACCGGGAAGGTTTTTCGTTTTGCAAAGCCTCTGGTGACGAGCATGAAGATCGTCGCAAGATCCCCGTAAGATTTTTACTGCACGGTGTGGCTTAAGGGTCTGATTTGAGGTGTGGTCATCTGATTGAGGATCGTACGTATGGGTGGTGAAGAGTCGTGTCACTCGTGTGACGTGAGTAGAGGTTGTCTTTGATTGTTTGTTCTTGACGATTCAGAAACAGAATAATAAAATCCAGGCCGATAATCGATCGAGTTGGAATATTCTTACACTGCATTTCGGTTTTGGTGTTAGGATTTATAACCTCGAGTCAGTTCTAATCTGCAGGATACCTTGGTAATATTATCTCAAGGCCTTCCATGGCAGTTGTGTTTTGGGGGCGCGATAATAGATTGGCTAGATCATGTTTAGTGTGTTAAATATATGGACAACAAGTAGAGTTTTTTGGGCGTGATTATAGATGGACTAGATCATGTTTAGTCTGATATATGAACAACAAGTAGAGCCTGTTTATGTGGAATAAAATGTTACCGCCATGGGCGTGGTGACCGAGGGATGCTATGTCCATAACGAAGCTGTCCTTCATGAGTGTTCACCTAAACGGTTCTATCATGTACTGTCATGCTCAACTAAGGATTTTAAAAGAAGCTAGGAGTCCAAAGTGCTCAAGAAAAAACAAGATTGAGAAATATAACCATTCTCTCAATAACCATTCTCTCAATAAATATTCTCTCAATACCTAATGTTTGGTTGTCGTCTCTACAGAAATGGGCTCCATAATCCATACAATTTACACACCAACCATCTTGAGACAATGTAATCAATTGAAACGGCGTTTCCATTTAATGCTTATCTGCACCCTTGTTCATGCATCTGCAGGTACAGCCAGCCCGATTTTGCACAAGATGGGAAAGCGAGCTGGAGGTCACGGACCTTGGAGTAGTTGGACGATGGTCATAGCCAAGGACCCCGTGCACCTGAAGTTGTCATGCAAGTCAGAGTAGACTGGGATTATATGTCTCACAGTGAGGAAGTCGAAGGTGCTTAGAATGTAATTATATTAATCATGTTCACCATATGTGCTCACCGGAGATTTTGAAAGTTGCCATCAATTAATATGCCTCACCTTTTTTCAACCAGTTTATCGATCAAGGATAAGCTTTACAGCGATCATGTGTTTCCAGATAAATTTCCTCCAATATATTGCTGAGCACATTCAGTGTTAGTGGACCATCAGAATGGTTCACCTCGATGATTTCCCTGCAAATCAACTGTGAATGAAAACCTGCAAACAAAGCTCGCCGATCACAGAGAATTGAAGTTAAAGCATCAGAACCGTGGGCTTCTTATCCCGGACTGGAGGATCGATCGATATCGATTGGTGCCACTGCAGGCCATTGTAATCTGTGCATGCATTACCGTCCATGTTCCTAGTTGCAAGTTCTCTGCAGGCAAAAGCTATAGAATAGCTACAGTTGCTCGCTTCTGCATGCCTCCCCACGTCCTGGAGACCTTGTGGCAACGATTTGAAGTAGTGTACTGCGTAGTGAGCTTGCTGCATTGAGCACGAGTTCCGCTCGTATTGCAGTTTAGTGTTGCTTACCCTATCATTTAACTCACTCTAATCCTCATTTAATTAACAATTAATGTTCATGTTGGATACCAATTTTGTACAAGGTGAACTACCTCCATCAATATTAATTTAGTTTTTTTGGTAGAAATTTCATTGACAACTAAGTGTTCATATAGACATTTAGTGTCGCTAATGGTAACAACGTTGTTGTCATTTAGTGTTAAATTTTGTGTACATACTCTCTTGTAAACACTAAACTTCATTATTAGTGTTACTAGTGCAAGCTCCTTGATGGAGCAACAAAAACCAAACCAAACCATTGGGATGTTGTTTCAACCAGGAGGGAATTTGAAACCACCTCTCAATTACTTGAAAGAATTTACCATTAAAAGACCCATATGACAAATTTGACTACGATTACAAGACCATCTTGTGTATCATGTCGTTGTCATTTCCCTGATTTCCATTCTCCAGTAGAGCAAAACTGGGTGCTGATTTGGTTTGCAAAATGGGGGCATCCACTTTCCAGTCTTCCATTCCTCCATTTTCGATTCAACAGGCCGGGGTTTGCACCAACGAAAATCAATCACGTAATTAGGGTTAAATTTAGAATATGCCGACCCAGCAACAGATGGCAGAGGCAACGTAATCTCCGCTTCTGCTAAATCTCAGGATCAGAGCCCAGCAATTCCTGGCCACCTGGGGTTATTCGAAGCAACCCATCACAAGGGACGCCACACAGAATCGCAGGGAAGTCACAGGAGAGCATAGGTGTTCACATGGGCGCACGCGAAAGCGGTATGTTCTCCCTTCCCCTCAGCTGAATGCTCGGGTCAAAAGGAAAAAAATAGAATATTGGTGGTTGCTCTGCAACGGGCTTTTGTTCCACAAACAAAATCGAAACCCTAATTTTTCGGTTGGTGGTCAACTCCACCCTCCTCCGTCATCCGAGTCTGCTGAATCGTCGCCGGTCGCCCAGTAACGCAGGGTGCTCCAAAAGCGACCCACCCTGCTCTAAAGAGCGACCACCAACACAAAGGTACATTTGGCTTTCTTCAATGCAGGTGGTTGCTTTGAGTGATCAACTTCAAAAATTCGTAACAATAATTCCATGACGATAGGTCCAAAAAATCAATGAACACGACTTGGGGGTTAAGTAGGCTAGATGATGCCAGTCCCATCTTTCTTCCTGCAGAAATGTACTGAAAATGCAGTGTTTCAAGGTGTTTATAGCTTCCCTGAGAGGCCAATCAGCTCTTACAAGGTCGCTTACAAGCCTTAATGGCCATGGCAGCAGTTGCAGGTCTCTCAGTTATTCATTCTTCTGCAGATCATGTATGAGTACGAAATCATTTGTCCACTTGCTCTCTGCATCATTTCAAATCGAAACCTTAGCTGCCCTGCGGCCCTGCCTGGGTCCCGTGGGTTGGACCGGATGGAGCTTTGACCATGAAAGGTGACGCCATCGCCCAGCTGATGTCACGGTTCATGAATGGCTCCTCGTTCCAGATTCCGAGCACTGAGTGCCTATGAATTCAATTCAACAGTGCTCGCCTTCATTTGGTGACATTTTCCATCATGTTGTCTCCCTTTGACGGTGAGACTGGCCCTCGTTGCAAATTGCCAGTTCATGGGGCCTGCATCTGTCTCGGGGGCAATGAGAGCAATTCGGAACTTTCCTGCGGAGGAAATGATGACAAGGTGTACGGGGGACTGAAGCATCTCTTCTCTTTGGAGGGGCTCCATGGTGTGTAAGAGCATCTCCTGCCACCCCCTCTAAATACACAGGCCCCTTAAATTGAGATCTGTCCAATTTAGAGGGGATGGCCACAAGTGATCCCAAAACTAGTTTATGGAATTTAGTGCAATATGCTACCTTCAAGACAATCAGGCATCAACTTTGGCTACCTTGAGGAAGTGGTATTTAAAAATAAAAAAAATAGAAAAGAAAGGATTTTATAAGTTATAAAGGATTATTGGGAGTACTATGACACAAAATTGACTGAATAGATGCAAATTCCAATGTGGAGGAAGTTGCAAGTTGGCTATCAAAATCTATTGTTTGTTGTAGTCTTGGCTGAAATCTGATTTTTTCCAAGGATTTTTTCCAATGTACATTTAACAATTGAAAATTTTAAGTAGCAATGGGGAAAATTATAGCTAGTTCTATAAACGTTGATGACCACTTGTATCCCCAAACAGTACAATTCATTGAAATATACTTCCAACCAATCACAAGTCACAAAACTTGCAAAAGCAAAAAAATAGGCTATCATTTATTATACCGACTTGCTAATCCTATGAGAAAATATAGCTTGTAGAGGGGTTAGTGACCCTTTCAAATATGACTTATTTGGTGTGTGAAAGTAAAGGTAGAGACTGACATGCATTAAAATTGATTTTTTATCATCCAAAAATTAGGAGGGCTGGGATACTTGGAGGGTGGCAGGGGTTGCTTTAAGGTTATTGATAAGTAATTGAAGTTAGAATCAATTCTCTAAACTTGTTCCTTTGAGGTTTGTGTAAATAAAGACTTTGTTCATCTTGTGTGGGATACAATGTCCTTGAGTAGATGATGCCATGATTGCATAATATTGTTTACCGATGAGGCTAAGGTCCCTTTTTTTTTTCTTCGGAAGGACTCCTTTACTAACAAATGATAGAATAGTGTATGTGTTGGAGTAGTACATAATGTTTTACAGATGTATGTTAGTGAATGTCCAAGTAGTGTCAAGAATATATTAGGGTAAAAGCACACTATTGGGGTCCAAAATTGTAGTCACAATATAATTTTTGTATAGTATGAAAGTTTGAAGTCAATTTTACAATAGTAATTGTCACTTTTTTTAAGAAAAAAAATGAAGCAAAGTCTTACATCTTGTGCACATTGAAAATTGCATAACAAAAAGTGACTTTCATCTATTAAATGAATATATGGAGTACAAACATTAAATGTTTGTACTGTTACAAATTCAGCTTTAACATTGTTGTTTTTATTGTGTTAAGTTTAGGGTTTCATTGTTGCAATTCAAAGAGCTAAATTCAATGCCCTAATGTTTAGGTACAATGTCTTAACATTTAATTAGGGTTTAGAAAATTTTATAAGAAATTATCCTTATAAATGTGTGATTTTAGTACGAGGCCTAAATTTTGACTTCAAAATCAATTTTTTCAATTTTCAATTTGAGAATCTATAAGAAGGCCTTTTGATTTAGATGGGCCACCATTGAATTTGGATATAAATGATATTTTGGCTCCATTTTGTACCAATATTTGTACTTTTTTATACTAATATTTGTACGTTTTGTACTATATGCGTACATTTTGTATTTGTTTTTACTAGTTTGTATCTTTGACAAAGGGTGAGCGTAGCATGCAATCACTCATCAGAAGATGTAAGATTAGCATTTCAACAATCTAGGGTTCGTATCCTTGTATTGATTGTTGGTTCTTCAAATTTATTGAAATATTGAGGTAAGAAAGTATTGAATATAATAGACCAATGTTTAAAAAGTCATTGTTAGTATTGGATTTTAACCTCTTTTTGTAACCACCTTTAATTGTGATTCCTTTTTGGTCCATGTACATTCAATAAGTGTTAATTTTTTTTCTTAATTGCATTTGGATTCTTTTTCAACTTTTTGCTTTTGGAAAATGCTACAACTCATAGTTGTATACACATTTAGTTTTCTCCTTCTCCAAACAAGAGACCTACAAACTTTGGACATATCAATGGTCATTAGAATGTGTTTTTGTACTTAGTTGTTTGCCATTGCTTGATTTTTTTATTATGAGGTAATACTTTGGACAATGATTCCAATCCCATTGGGTGTAGATTGTCACTCTTTTGAGGTGACATTATAGGAGGTTGAATGGGCCAATTCAAACATGTAAACCATGGGTGGGAAATGTCCCATTCATTTTCTAAAACAAATTCATCCTAAAGGAAGATCTCCGCACGCAATGGCGAGCAATGGCACTCGTTGTTGAGGATTCTACGAAGAAAGATACTTCCTTGTCAAGCTCCTCCTTATCAAATGCTTTTTTTTTTGCAAAATTTCCAATGACAAGCGACTCATTGCTCTATACAAAATGAGACCCAATCTAAGGTGAGTGCACCCAAATGTAACATGAGTCATTTGTGGACGCTTAGAATAAGCCCTAAACTAAGACACAAGTGGACCCAATGTTGACAAATGAGTTTCCATGAATGTGTCACAATGATGGGGCCAACTTTTGTGTTGGCCAATAAAACCACTTTGATACAAGCTTAGAATCTATCGCTTTTGGTTGTTTTCTATGTGTACTTTGGTGGTAGTCTATTGTCCACAGTAGGTGCATCTACACACTTATTTTCACAAATTCATATTATATTCATACAAGCTTGAAAAAATATGAAACTAATTTTGTTGGTTTCTTGAACCATTTCCTAACAAGCCTACATCATTTTATTATGTCCTTACCGTCAAGATATGCAAATATTGAATATGTGTCACACTTGGGTGCTTCTACCTTAGCCAATAAAATGAACTCACTCTGCTGTCAACAACACCCGAAGAACTGCTATTTCTATCACACGAAGCCAAGTCGAAATTTGAGGCAATTCACACATTCAGGAAAAACAAAAGCTTCTCAATGCTTGAGACCACGATCACGGTGGGACTCGAACCCACAATCTCCCGCTCCGGAGGCGAGCGCCTTATCCATTAGGCCACGCGACCACGAGTATTCTCATAGACAATGATTTCAGAGACTCCAAAAGTTCCTCTTTTGGTTCTCCGAACGCAAACTGCCGCAGTCGCCTGGACATTTTCACCGCTAGCGTTGCTGAAGATTGGGTTCGTTCCTTTCATTCCTTTCATTCCTTTCGATCATTTCACAACAAGGTTACAACGAAGGTTACATTGAAGGCACGGATTGTTTGCAGGTCAATGTCCCCAAGGCCCAGGAATTGCAATCTCGAGGAGTTAGAGCTTCTTAAGTTTGACATGTATACATTTTAGCTAGGTTTCACAGAGTGGGTGACTGCGTTGTCGATTACTATAAAACCTTTTGGTGGATCTTTGAACAGTTCCTTTTCTGAATTTATGGAATGAGATCGATGTCGACATGGCAATTTGGGGTGATCAGTGAAGTGTTCGCACCGTAATCCATTGCCCTATTTGAGTAATGTATGGTACTGTTAACTAGTATTGAATTGATTGTTGCTTTTGCTTGAGTGAGAGTGGTTGTCAGCTTGTTAATCGCCTTGTAACGTGAAATTAAAACCACCACTTCGGGTCCACAAAATTACTCTAAGGTAGTGGTGAGTGTTGGGATTGGGAGGAGTAGCCGCCATGGAGAATGGGTAGCTTCTTCGATCTTGTCCTCATCCAGGTTGCTATCCAGGATACTGTGTATCGGTAATTTAACGCCATGCATTAACAATGGAAAGAAAGGTAATGGGAATCATGGCGTACGATTTCTGGTATAATCACTCAATGCTAGGGTTATTATTGTTTGATTTCATAGAATTTATTGTATTGTATTCGGAGTATACATTCCGAAGCCTTGCCGGGCGAACTTTTTGACCTAAACCTCGGGGTAAGTACTGATGCTTTGAGAGTTGGAGACTCAAGAGCATCACCAGACGTAATGCCTAGTTGCTCTACTCGATAACGTCTAGTTCTGTAGTTTTTGGTGAATCTAAGGGCTTGGTATGAGGAGAAGGATTACTGATTATAAGCCTCTTCTGACTAGACTTGAGATAGTGACAAGTTTGAACACCAGACCTGACATTATTGAACTTTTTATGAAACCAAATGTGGCTAATTTATATCTCAGCTGCACATGATGTGTACAGATGCAATACTCCGCACACCTGGAATGTGGAGCTGGAAGTCTTGGGTCTCAAGCTTCTGCTTACTCAGGTGAGCAATGTGTCGGTCACACCCACGGAACCCAATTAGGCAGTGCATGGCATCTTTGAGTATGTGGTGGACGATCTAAAACGAAGTTCTTAGCTTGGTGGGACACTCTTTGTCAGGTGGGACATTTTTCACCAGGCTTGAATTGTACCTTGCTTCTAAATTGAAGTGGCAAATAGGCTTGTGCTTATGTCTGGATTTGCAACTTTATTTTGGCGAATGCTTGAAAGCGAAGGGATCCGGAAGGGATCTTGGGAGATAGCTTGACATGAATTTCTGTCCACATTTATTGCCTCTTGTGTATTCAAAAGGCTGGGGACCCCAATACAGTTGGTAAAGAACGTAAGAGCATGGCCACCCAGGCACATCAAAATTGACACGCCAGAGGGATTTGGGAGGGCACTTCAGAGGTGTTGGGTTCATTGTTAACAAGTGTCTCCCATTCTCTCACGTTGTGTGACGCTCATTGTCCAGACTGCACTCCTTTTACTAGACCTCGTGCCATTGTACATCCCCTGTATATAAGTCTATCCCGAAACGCTGTTTCAATGCGCTCTTCAATGTACGACGGACTTCGATTCCAGCGTTTAAGCAAACAATGCAAGTATAACACGCACAAATGATGAGAAGAGACAGATCGAATCGCAATGGTTTCGTTGCTACAGCAATGCATTCACTTCACAATAGACTGGCTCTCCTAGAGCCCAAGGAAACAGTGCACAAATGACCATGCACAAATGACCATGCACAAATGATCGAAATCGATGTTGATTAGTAACACATTAATTAATGAACTCAAGTAAGCAAACAAGCAGAAATTTCTTAGACTACTGCACAGAAAGCTAGATAGCATATACGCATGCAGGGTCCCTCACCTCGCTCGCTCAATCAGGAGCTATGACACACTCACTCCAGAGTACAGGAAAATATGCTTACCACCACAATTCAAGCTACTGAGAATCACAAAGAAACACCACAATTCAAGCTGCTGAGAAACACAAAGAGCTAGTTGAAGCTTTGGCCTCTGCGACTCTTTGAGAGAGTACCTCTGAACGAGAGACAGGAAAAGATGGAAACAAAGATTGAGAGAATGGGATCGATGAAGGAAGGGTGGAACTTGATATTTGTAGCTCTGGAATTGACTCTGATATATAAGCTCCTCAACTTCTCCCAATTGTCAACCAACGATTTTACCTTCCGCCCGGATTCATGAGGGAATTGTGCAATGAAGAACTTGTGAATTCTCACCCACTTATGTTGTTGCATTGTAACAATGATGTGAGCCTCCACATGCTCCTTGCATTGCGACAATAAAAAAACTCACAGTGATGTTGCTCCAATGATGTTCTTGTGATGTCTATGAACGTAAAAGGAACAAAAAAAACGGGGGAGAAACTTGAGAATTGAGTTCTCCAAGCAAAGGTTGTGAACTACTTGAGAGAACCATCTCTCTTCTTCCATACTCACAAAACCTCTAAACTAACTTGGAATCTTTAAAAGAAATGGAGAAACAACCTAAACCCTAAGTCCAACCACTCAACTTGCTTGGAAGCAATTTACAAAATATAACCAAAATCAAAACCCTAAATACAAGTTCTAGGATTGCACAAGTAAAAAAATGGGGGAAGGAGGGAAGAGGGGTTGTAAGCTCTAAGAAAATTTAGAAAATTATTGATTTTCTTGCCAACTAGTGGTATTTTTCATTCAAATCAATTTTTTTATCCCCTACCACACCCGACACAATAGTCAAGTCCGCAAGGGCCCAAAACGCCAACCCACTAGGCGGAAGTTGGCATACTCTACTAGCAACAACTACAAAAATGAGCATGTGCATGAAGCCTGTATCTTCAATCACAAATTTAGAAGCCACAATATGTTAATGGAACTCTTTTCTTAAAAATTTAAATTCAAGTGGGGTGTACAAATTGACTACATATACAAAACTTTCATGATTTTATTTCATTGATTACAAAATTTGTAAGAGATAAACCAATGAAAAAACTTTATGCATTGTCATAAAGTTGGGAATGAATACGTGGTCATAGGTTCCAAATTTTTGTATAAATAATTTCATATTTCTATTTTTAGTCTTTTTTTCCTTTACAATTATTGATATTACGGACTTTAGGCTCATAAGCTCAAGGCTCAAAAACTTGCCACTCTAGGCTTACTTGCTAGCATTGTTGAGGTTTATCTAAAAGCATTCACCTTTAAAAAAAGGTCTAACATTCTAACAAATATTACAAAACAACAAGACTTATAAGTTTTCTTAAAAATTCTATGTCATATTGGACAATCAAAATGTATATTTTGAAAATAAGTAAAGAAATTTTAATTGAGTAAATAGATTAATACTCAATAATATAGGTACGTATAATATAGATACCTATAACCATAAAAGAATGTCTTTAATATAGATTCCTAACTAGGCTCATAAGCTCATAAATTATATGATCATGAATTAGCATTGTTTCCTATTCAAAAATATTGAATCATTTGATTCCAACTAATTAGATAAAAATTAATAGAAGTTTTATTTTCTAAGCAAAGAAAGCCAAAAATCATATAAAGTTATTCTTTGAACTCAATTTTCAAATATTCTAAAAAAACAAATGAAAGCATTGGATATGCATTGCTATTGAAAGCATTCTCACCACTCATATTAACAACTCTCACTTTCCAATCAAAATAATTAACAATTTAGTTTTTCTTTCATCATGAATCTAATTCTGATTACTTGATGGTTTTTTCAAGAATGAATAACAATACAAGAAGAATGAGGTCTAAAGAAGGCCTCCAAATTTGAACCAACAATGATGTCATAATTAAAAATAAAAAATGGCAATCCTAGTTGGTCAAGTTTTAGCCAAAGAAGATTGTGATTATTAAATTATTGGAAAAAAATGTTTTTTTTAAATTAATAAAAAAATATAGCAAGTCATGTCACCATTGGTTCAATTTCATAGCCCTCTTGAGGTCCTGTTTTTCTTGTAATGGTGTTCAAATATATGCAAGTGATGAAAGTAATATTTTCTACAATTGCATTTGTCATTCATTGCTTCAAAAAAATTAATTACTACAATGAGGCTTTTCTACTCCAAGGCAAAGGAAACCCTCAAAGTTGAGCCGATGGGAAGTGCATTAGACTTAGACTCTAAATGCCTTCAAGCAATGGACTTTAGCTTAACAAATCACATTGTCCCCAAAGCTTTAAGGTCAAATGAAGACAACATATAAAATCCCTAAAATGCATCCAAACAATTCACATTCACAAATTATGTAACTATAAATAGATTGAAACAATTTCACATGCCAAAATCTAACTCAAATGTGCAAATTGGGGCTCAAAATGGCCTGAATTGGACCCTCTCCAAGAATTAGAGCACAACTCATTCACACAACCAAGATTGCATTTCATACATGCATTGACCATTCACATGGCAATTCATTCACTATAGCCATTCTCACATAATTTATCTTCAATCCAAGATTCCCTATTTCATACACTCTAGGACCCAAAATCACCAAAAGGAGTTTAAAGTGTTATTTTTGGGAGGATATTTGGGCAAGTCTGTTCAATGTCAGTCTACTAAAAAATACATCCTAATCTTCTAAACTAAAAACTCCATGCAAGCCAAACGAAACCATGCAATTAACATTTCAAGATAAGGTATGTGTAATTAACATTAAATTTGATTAAAGCATTCTAAAAAATACAATGAAGGGAACTAAATTGATTTAAACAAACCAAAACAATTCTCCACAATTGTAGTTGTAGACCACTTTTTACAAGAACAACTATCACCACCTCATCCGAGCTCCAAATGGGGCAAGACTAGTCTTGTTGAAAATCTATCTTCAAGACACACTCAAGAAGACACACCACCTTTCTAAAATTCAGCTCTATACGCATTGCAAATCTCTTGCTATTGCCACCAAAGTTGGTAGTCTTCAATTTGAGTGGCATTTGACCTTCTCGCACAAAAATTGACTATCAATGCCTCGTCCATGCTCCAAATGGGTCAAACCTAAATTTTTTGGAAATCTTACTTGACAAATTGTTCCTAGTTTTCTCCTACCCTAATCTCTAACAAATCATATTTAAAACACTCTAAGCCACAAAATTTCTTTCAAAACACACATGCACACACAAAGTTGGGAGAAAACAAAAAAATAATAGAGCTTTTAATCCTAATTTCCTACTAAGAGCCAATAATTTAGGACTTCATTCATTAAAATTTCATCCCAACTCTAATTTACTAAAACATGTACTAAATGGTGGGAGATTGGATTAATTTACTATAAAACATGCTACTTTATTGTGAAGCTCTCTAATTTATTGTAAATCTTACTATTCTATTGTTTTTCCCCTATTTTTGAGTGTCTACCACAATGTTAGTGTGTAATAGTTGTTCTAACTCTACAAATTAATTTTATAATTTTTGTATTTGCATTTTGAATTTTCAATTCATTTTTTATATAATTTTCTTCGTGTAGTATTTTTTTTTAAAAAATCCCACATTTAATCATTTGCCTAATTAAATTGAATTTTCAAGTTTTACTTAGTGTCTTTTTAATTTAAAATTCTTCCTTTTTCTCCAAATTTTCTTACCATTGTTATAGAATTCTCACTAGAAAATCCACTAATTTATGATTATAGCCTAAATTGTCTAAATTTTTCTAATTCTAATTTGTGAGCCAATGCAGTGGCTTACAATTACTTCATTGTCTCCAACGACTCCCTAGGCTCTCATCAAGCTTCAAAGGTATGTAGCCACTAATTTGTTGTTGTGTTAATTCAACATGTTGAATTCAAATGTAATTCATTTAAATATTAGAGTAAAAGAATAGCACTCAAATGAGCTTTTTTTTACATGAAAGTCTAAATTGGCACAATGTTCAAGTTGAGATACCATTTGATTCACATTAATTTTGAAACATCGGCTTGGTCACCATGAAAATCATCCTTTTGAATATCAAATGAATCATTTGCTTAAAAAAACACTCATTAGAAGTCAAATTATTTTACAAGACCTCTTTTTTCACACAAAATTCTAAGGATGAACATGTACACTTTTATTTTACATAGGGGGATTCTTTGTCATCCATCGGACACTTTTAGGCCTTTGTATCATTATAAGGTTCAGCATTCTTACATATGAGTTTTAGAAGATTTATAGAGCCCAATATAAGATAATAAAATTTGAATTTCTTATGTAATTTTGAAGTGCAAGGTTACAAACCAATATAAATGAATAAAGATATTATAAGTACACAATCATATGGATGAAGGGATTGCTTATTTTATCTTATTTGTGTCAAGAGCTATGTAAGGAACTTTATTGTCATGACATAGATAAATTTATGATGTAAGTATGAGTAATTTGGTACTTAGATAAATAGTTTGAGTTTTAGAATTTAGAAGAGTGTTCATGGTAGTTTGGTGAGAAGTTCATTTTGTAATTTGCAAATTGTAGATGTTCTTGGTTCATGAAATATGAAAGCATATTAATTCCAATTAGAAATTTACAATTTACAATTTATAATCTACAATCTATAATTTATAATCTACAATCTATAATTTATAATCTACAATCTATAATTTATAATCTACAATCTATAATTTACAATCTACGCTCTATAATTACCAATGTTACAATCCTACAATCCTGCAATCTAACAATCCTTTGATCTTAAAATCTCATAATTCCACTATCTCAATGAACAATGAACAATAAACAACTTTCAATACAATTCCATAAAGACGTAGAATCATTTTTTTAGCAATATTACAATCAACACATGTGTTGGTGATTGATTTAAGGCATATTTGAAGAGAATTAACCCCTAAGGTCCCATTGTCTCCAAGAGCAAAATTAATGGCACAAAAAGTCCAAAATTTAATTCGCCTAGCAGAAAAAACCTTCAAAAAAATTTAAAGTAAAAAACTATAATTTTTTTTATAGATTATACTAGCAATTGGCACTTGCTATGCTACGCATTCACCATTAGAATTTCATTAGAATTTTTTTATATATTAGATAGAATGCAAAGCAAAAATTCCAATAAATCTTCAGACAAAAAATACTACAATCTTCATATAATTTTTTTTATAAATAAGCATATACTGAAATAAACAATAAAAATTTAATGAATGATGAATGATATACATGCAATGATGAATATGGTAAAAGATACACATACATTAAAATGCATTAGAAATTTGATTCAATTGTTACCAAAAATGGCAACCCAAATTGAAGAATTGAAAAGAAAAACTTATAAATCTCAAAAACTTTGTGAACAACTTAATTGTTGTGGAATCCAAAATTGCTTCAGTTGAATAAATTTCTCAAAATCATTTGGTAGTAGTAATAGAAAATTGAAATCATGAAAGCTTAAAGCTCACAAAAGCACAAAATCATAGAAGTGCAAAGAAGTGTAAAGCCAAGAGAAGCAATGGATTTGCTACCTCTATAATATCACCCTATGGATCCTCTTTAATATCACCTCAATTGCAAAAACTATATTATTTTTATAATATCACCCTTTGTAAAAAGTGATATTACAAAGGTGATTGCAAATTGCTACTCTATTTTTGTAATATCACATTGTGTGAAAATACGATTTCTATGTATGCATGATTGCAAATATTTTTATAAAATATTTAAAATAATTATTTTAAAGACTTATTGAAATCATTATCATGCATTCTATTCAAATATAATAAAATTTTACTAATATGTGATACAATGAATGCGTAGCATAGCAAGCACGAGCCCCTAGTATTAATGGTAGCATTTGTGACATTACAGAGGGAGTTATGATTTTAGTAGTATGATTTTTATATACATAAGAAGCTTTGATTTATTCCATTTGGATTTGTTATGCAAAAGTTATGGACAATCTTCTTTTTCAAGCAATCTGAGTATTTTTTTGAAAAAATAACTTATAAGAGTCAGTTTTTATCTCAATTTTTATAATTAAAAAAAAAATCACTAGGTTAAGATCTCTTGCTATAACAATCTCATCAATGAGATTAGTCATAGAAAAGACAAACTCGAAAGATTAAAGTTTTGCATAAATTATACAAGCAATATGAACATAATCTAATAATTAAAAAAATAAAATCCAAAGATCCAATTTAGAAACTAAACTTTATTTTAAGTCAAAGATGTTAAAAATGACAACATAAAATTTGATTAAAGTATTTCAATATTAAGAATTTTGGTCCTCATTGTCCCATTTGTTGACTTTTTTCTTATCCATTCAAATTGATTCTAATTTTTTTAAAATTGAAATGTAAAATTTTAATAAGATACCTCATGGAAAATATTTAAATATTTAAAATAATATCAAAAGTAAAAAATTTTAGAATATTTAAAATCTTAAATTGAACACTATAGATTTAGCAAGTTTAACAATGTCAAATATTCATATTTGAAAAATACATACTTGAAATAATACACATGTTCTTCATATATGTAAGTGTATACTATTGTCAAAAGAAATTGATATTTGAAAAAAAAAATTGACAAAGAAGTTTAAAATTTTAGATTTTTTTTAATTGTATGTAATACTTATCAATACTTCCTCACTTGTCTTATAGCTTCTCTCTATGCAAGGCTTCCTCCCCTTTGATCCAAAGCCAACAAACTCTTTGTATAAATTGACGTTGTGAAATGATTACATGGAAATTTCTCCCTCTCATTGGACAATTTTCACATATCAAGTTGTAAACATATTTGAGGATGTATATACAAGTCCATTTGTCCCTACCCAAGGCTTGCATAGTCATGGTAAGTGAAAACTGAGCATATATATATATATATATATATATATATATTACTCCCTCCTTCCCAAAATAAGTGTCCGCATTGGAACCTCATATTTTTTTACACGAATTTCATTGATCATATTGTAAAATGCATAATAGAGAAGGATCCAAATTTATATCATGACAATCAATGACAAACATTGCATGTATTTATTTCAACCTAAATAAAAATTAGGTCCAAAAAAAAGTCCATACAACCTACTCAAAACTATTGACAAACAACAAGAGTTTTTAATTGGAATACTTATTTCATGATGGAGGGAGTAGTAGATTGTATGATTGAATGCTAGATGGTCCCAGGTAGTACAATGACAATGGATACTTACCCTTAGAACATCTTTATTGCAACACTTTGCACTTGAAAATACAATTTCATCTATACTTCTATTTGAAGTGACCCAAATACACTCTTTATAAGGACATAATAAATAGTTGATAAACCATTCACAAACCATTTTATTTAGAGTATGGGATAATTAGATATTTCTATCAAATGTGTAATCAAGTAGAAAAGACAACCTAAACTTACTTTTAGAATTTGATTTGAAGGGCTTAGCATAATGAAGCAATATGAAGTATTGACATTATTGAGTATCACTATTGAAAAAAACTATAAATTTAAATGTTTTTTCATCCACTTTATTGAATTCTAGCCAAATATTATATAATTGACTTCTTTGCAACCCTCATAATTTCAAAAGTAAGGAATATCATTCGTAATATATGCCACAAGGACTTATAATTAAATTCAAGTAATGAACTTGCTTACAAAACTCTTTCACACCAAGATTACAAACTACATTAAACAAAGCATTATGGATAGGTTTTTTGGTTCACTATTTCTTCACATATTGGAGGTTGAGAGGATTCACTTTTTTGGCTTATATTTCTAGTTTGAACTCCTTGACCTAAGTGGTGTTTCTTGGAGAATAGTGTAATTGCTATTTCAAAAATTAAAGAAATTAAAAAACTTCAGGTGTTGTTGGAATTGAGTTTTTAATGGAAGTGAAAAACCCAATTTTGACCCCTTTAAGAGATGGAGTAAGCGCATTACCAAAAATTACTCTTGAAATTCATATGATTTCTAAAATTCAACCTTCCTAATATTTGAGTAGATAAATTTATCAAACTTATCAAGCAATCCATTTTGAGCCCAATAGGGGGGTAGTATTGAGTCTTCTTCCTAAGCAAGGTATGTCATCTTGGTATTACTCAATTTGTTATTTAGAACATAATGAGTTACTTAAAATGAAGAAGGTCTTCATTCACATCAATCTAAAAAAATTGGAGTTCAAAAAAATTGGACTTTATGTTGATTTCAAAAAGGAAAAAGGAGTTTAGATGAATTTTGGGTTTTCTATTCCAATTGGGAATTTTCAAATTTTTATAGCTATATAAACTTTGGACTATAACCACGGTTTTTTAATTTCTAATTTAGAATGAAACAATAACTTTGATTTAAAACATAATGTTATACACTATAATATACATCTATGGTAAAAAAATTGATTTTTCAAGTGTATTTTGTATTTGATATGAATTTTCTTCATTTTTTTCTTAGAAAATTCACAACAATTTCAAAATTCTTCCAAAATATTTGAAAATTTTATGACTTGTAGTAAACATATGCCTTCATGTATGATAAATAAATATAACTTTGTTCATTCATATCTAGTTGCAAAATGGCAACAAACAAAATGACGGACAATGAGGCCTAAAATCAATGATCAAGGGTCCATCTTTTAAAGGTCTAGGAAGCCCAATTTGGATTACAATATGATATTTTATTGGTATTTGACAAACAAGGTACATAAATTGACATACACAACAGTTACAAAAGTTTATATCCATGTTGAGCTAAATCTAATGAAACTTGGCATTTTCGAGGGCATTTCCAATTTAGATCATTATATTGCACCTCTTATATATTTGATAAATTAAAAAATAGTCACATATTCTACATATATGATGCCGTATTTGAATGTGATAAGGTTTAGATATTAACCCTTAAACAATGAGTCGATCACCTTGTAAATTGTCAGTTTAAAAAATGCAAAAGCACTCAATGAAAGACAGACTAGTTTGCACTCAATGAAAGACACACGTTTGCACTCAATGAAAGACAGACTATTGTATGAGACATTCCTTTTTCACACAAAATTTGGAAAATGAATAGTTGTACTTCTATCCTATATGGAGAGATTCTTTGTCATTCATTGACTAGAAAACGTCCTCATGCGTCATTTATGGGTTAAAATGACCTTCAATTGGAAGATGTTAGTTGTTGAATTTTCAATTCAATGATGTGTGTCTTGCCATATTTTAGTACATACTTTGTATTCCAAGAGTAAAATATAAGACAATATATATGGTGCCCATCAGACCTTGAAGGTTTAAATTGACATTCTACAATGTTCTGCTTTCGTAGATTGTGACGGAATTGGGTGGCTGCCTTCACTCTGCTGAAAACGAAGACCCACCCCCGCTACGAAGTCGCCACGAGTCCACGATGTCCCAGTCGGCGTTTCCAGGCCCCGCCTTGCTTCCAGGGACCAGGGACCTCCACCGTGCTCTCCAAATTCAAGCCATGCCACCCCTCGCATGGCCCCAAACCATGCCCGCAATCAGTTAATCTCTCACTCGCTCACAGGAAGTTGCCCTCGTCCTTTCCTCACATTCTCACTTTTCAACTCCGTGATGCGTTCCGGATAACTTAGTGCCCCCATTTTCATGATCATATGTCACGCCCATGCGTCAGAGTCACCCGACGGGCCCTCGGTTGGAACTGGTGAAGCGTTGCGGTGGTCGGCCGCCGGAGGAAACTCACACGGTGGGTTCTTTCACCCAATTTCCAGCTCTGTATATAATGGGAGGTTTGGATGCTCAATTATGTGTCTGATGTGAGCATCTGGCCACTCTTACCTCGCGTGATTTCGGTGTCGTGAACTTGCTTCAACGGAACACCGACTGAAGTGGTGAATCAGAGGTGGGTTTGACGAGTGGAGCTTGTTTGTAGATTTGGGTATGTGGTTGGGTTTCGAAGATGTCGTGACTCGCGTCATGGATGGCGAGTGTTGGTGACGAAATCGTCCGAAAGTGTCACGCGGGATCACGGTGGTTTTAGGTCAAGGGATTTGAAGTGATTTGTAGTTGAGTGATTTGAGTAGCGGGTGTTGGATCGCGTAGGAGATTCTTGTAGGGAGAGATTCTTGCAATTTGGTAACACCGGTCGGGGGTGGCGCAGGGCGAGCTGTGGATTCGCAATCTTCGCCATGCTTCGCGCTCGCGCCACTCTTCTAGTTTCGATTCGGAATGCACGTAGTTGGGAACCGCACCGCAGTCTTGCCGCGGCTCTTGTGCCCGCGCCATGGCGACCATTGGCGGGTGTACTCCACCTGTCGTCGAGTCGCGTCTGTTTCAAACCATCGAAAGGTCAAACCTGTTGAATATTTCTCTTCGAAACTGTACTGCTCGCCTTCAAGGGTAGAGTTCAATCGCCAATGAGAGGTTGACGAGTGGCCTCGTTGTAGTATTCCGATGCGTAAACTGACAGTTGAGCTGTTTATGGGTTTCAGGATTCGGAGTGCAGAAGCAAGGCGACATCCGAACATTCGCAATGGCGAGGTCAGCGTTGGACGAGACTCTCGAGGGTGAGTTCAAGCGCACGGAGTCTTCCTTTCGCCATTTCATCTCCAGTGCTCCTGGTGCGGAGTTCCCCCCTGAGGAAGGGCGCTACCACCTCTACATTTCCTATGCATGCCCGTGGGCGTCCCGTTGCCTCAGCTTCCTGAAGCTGAAGGGCCTAGAGCACGTCATCGGCGTCTCCGTGGTGAAACCACGATGGGGCCAGACGAAGCCGGGCGTGGACGAGCACTGCGGCTGGATGTTCCCTTCCAAACCCGACGAAGTCCCGGGCGCGACCCCCGACCCTTTCTACGGGGCGAAGTCGATCCGGGAGCTTTACGAGCTTGCGAGCTCGGGGTACTCGGGGAAATACTCCGTGCCCGTGCTGTGGGACACCAAGACGAAGCGCATTGTCAACAACGAAAGCTCCGAGATCACCAAAATGTTCAACGACGAGTTCAACGCGTTCGCGAAGCATCCGGAGGTGGAGATGTATCCACAGAATTTGAAAGCTAACATCGAAGAGGTTAACAGCTGGACGTACAACAACATCAACAATGGCGTCTACCGGTGTGGATTCGCCACCGCGCAGAAGCCTTACGAGGAAGCGTTTGAGCAATTGTTCGCATCGTTGGACAAGTGCGAGGGGATTCTCGCCAAGCAGCGGTACCTTGCTGGGGATGAACTGACGGAAGCGGATATCCGCTTGTTCATGACGCTTATCCGGTTTGACGAGGTCTACGTGGTGCACTTCAAGTGCAACAAGAAGCTGATTCGGGAGTATCCGAATCTGTTCAACTACACCAAGGATTTGTTCCAGAACCCGGCTATTGGTGGCACTGTCAATATGTACCATATCAAGAACCATTACTACGGGAGCCATCCTTCTATCAACAAATTCGGTATCGTTGCCGTGGGGCAGGCGATTGACTATACGACCAAGCACGACCGTGACCGGTTTGCCAAGAAATCCGCTTAGGTCAGACATCTCGCAACCTGTAAATATTTCGAAGAGGGTAGTTGTTGGATAGTTTGCTGTGCGCATTTATGTGGGTCGCTGTATCCAATGGCTCTTGTTGTATGGTGGGCCTGTTTTATGCAGAAGTTAGCATCCTGTGGCCGAAGCGCTTTAGAGTTTCCTAGTATCTTTGAAGAAGCAAAACAGTGTTGTCGGTGTTTTGTCCTTGTTCGAAGGAATGAGGTGGAACGTTTTGAGGTCTCTAGGTTTCCATGGAACTGTAAAATGTGCATTGCGAGCGAAATAAAATGTATGCAACAACTGACAATTGGATTTGTATCGCGCTGGCCTTGAAACTGCCTGTGATCTGTGCACGCATACTTTTCACTTGTGAATGTGATGATGTATAACAAACCTAATATTCACAGCACTCCCCAATCTTTCTCACTACATCGCCCATGATTCACAATTCTACTTTTGATCACAAATACTTTAATGTTAGATAAGTCATTTTTGAGGGGAAACGCAATCCCACTATGTTGCATTTTTTTGTAGAGTCTTGAAAGTCGAACTAACGGGTTCATAATTCATGCCATCTTAATTCTCGCCACCTAAAGCTTCAGTCTCCACTAGTAGAGATTGACAAGTGCACATGACTACATGGTTTGAGCAATTGGTATACACTCAGTCCTCTCTAATGATATTCTTCTGTAACAAATGGCCTTCTAAATGCACTCACGTGTTCAGAACTTGACACGTGGAAATTTGTCCAATAAACTGTGTACACATCGCATGACAGATTTGCAGGATATCCAATGAATGTGCGATAATAGGGTGTCAGTAGAGAGGGTTGAGAGTAAACAAAATTCTGGAGGTTGTTTGCGCCTGATGACGCAACGGTGTTTGCCGTTTCTTCTCCCAAACACTTTCAGGATGCGCATATCAAACAGAAGAACGCAGGCACCACCAAACAACGACGAACTAATTACACATCCTACCCTTCTCGTCTTGAAACAAAAATGCCATAACGTTTAGCATGATGACAGGAGATCCCTCAGAAGGTCAAGAAATTAGAGTAAGAAGACGTAGCAGCGTAACAGAATATAAACTCAAATGGTCCTTAAAGATGCCTTGGAATACACGAATTCAAGTTCACGACAATCTGCCAGATTGAGGGCAAATCAAATGACTGAAGGCAAACCAAATGCCAGATTTGTGACAGAAAATTGCTCTCTAAAGAGGTTGGCGTGCGCAAGGCGAGATCAAGAAATTGAATATACATTCACTGAAGAAAAACACAGAATTCTTGGATATCCACGCCTTTTCTCTATCTGAAATACAGCGAGCTATACAATCTGAGCTTGTGGAGCAAAGACAAATTAACCTAATGACAGGAAACGACTACTCATCTCCAGAGCTCTTCATGAAATGGCCTTCTTGAAGTTGCTGCGATAAGCTGCGGACGTCAGGAACAGCACCGGCCATAGAGCAGTCATGCTAATCTTCGTCGCGGAGGAGTCCGCATACGTCGTCTTTCGGAATCCCGAGTAAAACCTGAAGGCTCCGGCAGCGTAGACGATGAAGAGCAGAACGGGATTGAAGACCGCATTCGCCAGAGGGCCCACGACAGGAACACTGGAAATGACAGGCAACCCTGCGCTAATTACCCCTCCTACTCGCCTCCGACACCTAATTCCAACCCTACCTTGCTGTTGCGAGCTCTTTCCATTCAAACTCAAATTGCGCCTCAGTCCAGCTTGAGGACGCGCAAGAGACAAATCCTGCGAGACGATAAATACAGGCCGATACGAGCAAGAGCTGAGCGCGGTCGTTACGGTGCTTGGGCAGCACACGGCAGCCACGCCCATTTTGTGACCCCTGAAAAACTGTCTTCTCGAGGATTGACGAGATTGAACTCAAGAAGAGACGATTCAATCAAACACCAGGAAGCGCGATAAGCCCACAACCCAAGGCTGGGCGCCGTGGGTGCTGGAGCGCGGTGACGAATGTGACTGAGGCCTCGCGTTCGCGCCGCGACCTCACAGCAACGAAAACCCCAACCTCACCTGGACTTCCCTTCGCGACGTCAGGTCGTCAAGTCCCGAGACAGTGACATTCTGTAACCCCCAAATTTTCATCCCCAATATTCTTCTCCAAAATTCAACTCAGGTGCCAAGATTGAATTTCCACGTCAGATTCTCAGGGGTCTACATCACCTCACCCCATCCACAAGATGACATGTGGCACCTTTTTTAAACAAAAATCATTTAATTTATGTCAAATCTGACATTCACTTAGGATAAGAACATATTCATATTTGACCAATGTTTTTGAAGGGGCATGGTTTGTCACTAGACAAGTTGGTATAGAGCCATGCTCAAGGAGGGGATGTCCTCCAAAAAAAATGTTAATGAGGAGGGTAGAGCTCGACGAGCAGGCACTTTTTTTGGGCAAAATCCCAAATGACGAGTGGAGTTGCCCGGTGTAAATTGGAGGATCTTCCATTAAGATGAAGATAACATGATTGAATGAAAGATGTATAATGCCTAATTACGAGGGTAAAATTTTGAAATTTAGCAAGAAATCCTAATTATGGTATAGAATCCACTCGGGAAATGAACAAGACATGTCCCACCAGTGGTTTATGGTTTTCACAACCTGTCATTTTTTGACAAGACTTAGTAAAAATGCAAGATTGTGAAGAGTGTGTAATATGGTATGTTAGATAACTCAAATGGTAGTTTTATTTCCCAATCTACACTAGAAGAAACCTATGCTTTTCTTGATGCATTGTTTGTGATGTCCACTTGTTTTTATGTTACATTTCATATTACAATAAACATCTTGATGTTATGTTTGATGTCATCATTGACATAAAATTAGGTGGACGTCACAAAAAATGCCTCATGAAAAACACATGTTTTTTTTCTAGAACTATCATTTTTGTAATAAGTTTTTTGAAAGTTTTTGTCAGATTGTGAGTTGTACAAGATGGGCTATTCAAATTTCATGGGTGCTCTTCTTTAACCCCTTAGCGCTTTGACATCCAATTTTTGAACACCTAACAAATTGAAACTCATGTTCCTTTCTCATTACTACTTGGATGAAAGTCATCCTAATTTGTAGAGATACTTTATCAAGTTGTTGTCTGACATCCAATTTTTGAACACCTAACAAATTGAAACTCATGTTCCTTTCTCATTACTACTTGGATGAAAGTCATCCTAATTTGTAGAGATACTTTATCAAGTTGTTGTCCTATTTGATGGTTGTACTTGGTGTTAGTAAAGTACATGTTTTTCTAAAATTACAAATGAGGAAGTATATCAAGTGGTTGACCAAGCCAACATTGCATTGACTCTAGTTCAAATCTAGATTTGCAAAAAATGAAGTAATAGATTTAAAGAGTACAAAATTTCAAAAAAATCACTATGTTAGGAGAACCTCATTCCAAATCCATTCCAACAAACTTTCCTCAAAAAATGATAATATTTTGCTTATAATCAAATCTAGAAGGAATTTTAAAGTTCTCCTTTCAAAATTTATAAAAAAAAAATATGATAGCATTAATGAATATAACCATATGGATGGAATATAAAACTCAAAGTCTACAACTTTTATTTGTATATGAACTCCAAAATATTCTTTCAAATAGTAGTGTTTGATGATTTTTTTCAAATTGTCAATTCAAGAGAACATTTTCATTGTATGTTTAGGGGTTAGTGTTTTAAACACAAATGACACATCAAAAATTAATGCTTCTTGCTCTTTTGGCTTCTTCTTTGAAAAGCTCCTAGATTCAAAGAATCTTGAGAAAATAGTTTTTTCCTTAAAATATTCCTAATGGGTGAAGACATTTGAATAACCTATGCATTTATCCCATGATTGTATGGATAGGACATATAAAATCAAACATTTAGTTGGAGATGTTGACCTTGACTCCATTTAAAAAGAGAAAGAAAAAATTAGATGTCAATTGATTTTAACCCCTTTAAGACCAAACATTCAAATTTCAAACAACAAATGAATGCAGATATATACTAAATATGCAAAAATTATTATTTTAAGTTTCATTTTATAATACATCATCACAATTTTGAAAATCTAAATTACCTCAAGTCTTTAACCCCTAAAGGTCCAAACATTGTTTTTTGGCATTATAGCAATTTTGGGCAACTCACTACAAATGAAATTTTTGTTTCTTTTCTTTGAAAATTTCACAAAACATGTGCCCGAGGAGTAGCAACATGTGCCCAAGGTGCGACAATTTTCATAACTTTTAACTACATGGTTAAAAAGTTGTTGCATGATATGTAATTTTCAACATTCGGTGAGTAGCTTGGGCAACCCAAAAAACTTCTTTAAAAATCACTTTCTTAAAAAATAAAATTTGAAATTGATTCTTTAGACTTATATATTTGTAGAAAGCTTTGAATCATTTCATTTTGATTAATGAGATGAAAGTTACGAGGAGTTTTAGTTTGTGGGTAGGTATAGAATCTTTAAATGTCAAATGTGATGTCCATGGTGAACTACTAGGAAATGAGAGTGTCTAGGTCAAAGATAAAAAAATAAGATTGCATAAATGATACCTATCTAAACTCTAAGAAGAACAAAGAGAATCCTTTTGTCTACTACAATTCTATTGTTTCAACTCTAAAAAAAAAGTTTTGACATGTAAATGTTTAGTGAGATCATGAAGTTGAATTGGGCAAAAGATGGACAAAGTGATGTAATTGAGGTATGGATAAATTCTATTGGTATTTTATGGAAAAGTAATCGTAAGATCTTGCAGTAATCTTTTATCTTTCACCTCCAAAAAATTCCAACCTCGAATTCATCATGACTTGGAAGATCATAAGGTTCAAAGTTTTTTGGGTTTTTTTTTTGGCACTTGAAAATTTGGGCATGTGTACTTCAGTTGGACATAAGTATATATAGAAATGCCATATGGGTCGTGCTTGTTGGAATTCTGACTCCTAATTGAACTTGTTAAGAGCATCCTCACGATAGACTCAACAGATTGGGACGTCCCAGTGGGGACTTGTAGTGTGGTTTTGAAGACTGCAGCCGGCCCACTCTTGTTGTGTCCCACAGCTGATGCACCAAATGAAGTTTACAATCTAAAGCTCTTGGAAGCTGAAACTTGAAAATCACCTTGAACCCATTTAGAATTATGTTGCACAACTTCACCGACTCACCGTTCGAGGTGTGTCGAGGGGAGTGAATTTCTTTATATACACATGGATGGTAGGAGGTAGAACAACCCATATGGGATATTCTTACTTGACTTTACTACGAGCACTCAAATCCCTACTAATTCTAACTATCATACACCACATGGATTGTTCTACTTCCTACTATCCCATGTGTATATAGTGAGATTTTTATCCATAAAAAATATTTCAGATTACTAAATAATCCATTTCGAATTTTCTTATGGATCAAAGTAATTTTCCCTGTATTGTGGATGGAATTGCCTTGGAGTGTTTCAATCGATCCAAAAAGAATTGGTTTAAAATGTGTGTAATAATTCTAAACGCTAGTTGGGGGTCAGTACCCTTGGATTTGTGGTGAAGAGGACAATCAACTCTTTTGAGTTACTGAGCCCTGGCAAGGCCCCCCATTTGGTTGTTTGCTCAGCACATTTGGCCGGCCATTGTTTGGCCCTCACCGTGCCTGTCGTGGGGAAACTCAGTGTCCAGGCCCGGCCAACAATTGGTACCCTATTAATATTGAGTCTAAGCTTTTAGCCTCCCTATGGTGCAATATAGACAACCTTGTAAATCTAACACCTGGTTTGATTTGCCCAACCCCCCTAAATGTAAGGGCCTTGTCATGTTCTACCTATATTTGTCTTGCAATATTGCTTTATCCTCCCTCCTCCAAAAAAAATTGAATTCTCAATGACACATTTATATTCTAAAATCAAATGTTTGAAAGAAATTCTAAATAAATATATTTTTTGCATGCTCAATTCAATTGGGTTTCTTATAAAATGAATTGAATTCAAATTCTTCCCATTTCAATCAAAGTTACTTATGATTATAAACCTTCCTTGGTAATAACCTTTAGCCAATTCTTCTTTTAATTTTCACATATAAACTAATCCTTATTTTTGTCTGCCATTGAGATCTCATCACTTTTTGTTTGAGTAATGTAACAAGAAAGACCTAAAAGTTAGTTTGTTCCCTAGAGCTTTCAAAAAATCTACACCAAGTTATGATTCCCCTACTCTCAACTTTACAATTGATTTGTCCACTAGGTACCATGTCAAGTGCAATAGATCTATTTATTGCTTGATCATATAATGTGATTTCAATTTCAATGATTACATGTTTTGAATATTGATGTTAATCTAAAATGTTAGTCTTAGTCTATAGTACAACAAGCTGTCAATTTTGTACAATCTCCATTACTTGTACCTACACATCAAAATACAATAAATACACTTCAAATCAAAAGATCACCATAATGTCACATCCTAATAAATCTCTCTACATTAGCTAAACATGTTCACACCCTAAGTACAATTTCACTTCAATAAGCAAGCTCTTTTCTACCAAATTTAAGTTTGGATTGCTTAAATTTGATATCCCAAATGTGCTTTAATTAATGTAAATAGTAAAAAGATTAACTTTATAGAATGTTCAACACTACAATGTTGAAATTAGAACACAAATTTGAAACAATTTATCAATTGAACTTTGAATTCTTATAATATTTTGTACACAATATACATATTCATCATAGAGTTTACCTTTTCCATAGATTATCAAGGGTGATACTCACTACCTATATTTATGTACCATTCAAAACACCTTAACAAAATCTTTCATTCCCATAGTTGTAGAATGTATATTACTCTTTTTTATCCTTATTTTGGTGAATTTTTTTGGAAATTTGGGGTGTCTAATACATTGTCTAAGAAAGAGTGCGTACAAGATTGATAGTAGCCTCAAAAATATTACATACACGTGGTTTGCATTGATTTGCCACTACTTCTAAGCAACCACATGGAGTTATTGTACGGAAGTGGAGGGACAATAGAGTTTTGAAAAATTATGGTGTATTTGATTGTTATTTTTTGTTTTTTTTAACTCAATTTTAGATGCATGCATTCAATAGGATTGAAGTGTCTAAGTATTTGACATTGTATAAAATAAGTCAATGACCCAAAATCCCAAACCAAATACATTTTAGCACCCCTTAGTATGCTCATTGTTCAAAGCCTTTTGGTCCCTTATTGAGTTATTGTGCTTGGAGTTGCAAGGGTGGGACCAATATTCTAATTTGAAGAAAGAAACAACCAAATTATATCCATTTATATGTTGTTGTTGTTCCCAAAACACACCAAAAGTTTGAAGGAGGATAAAAAAAAACTTTTCATTCATTAACATAGATCAAAGTTTATTTTGCTATTAAATGTATTTGAAAGATCAAGATAGAGTAATTAAGTTATGTTGATCCATTGTTGTCCATTTAGATTGATGATCCATTTGGTCATTGCCCCCCAAGTTGTATATATTTAAACTCACCATATTCACAATAGAGGATTGGCAAATTATAGTATTTTCCACATGTATTTCACTTGGCTCATACTTGAAAAAAGTAGATACATTATAGGTAATCAAAACAAAAACACATAACATCCCATTGTTGTCCCTAAGTGGGCACCATTTTTATCCATTTAGATGTAAATGCAACTCTACTAATTCCCTACCATTTGTGGAAAACCACCATTGTCTCCATTGTAAAATGTTTTTGTGTTAATTTTGTATTGCATTTAATACAATCTAATTAGTTTGAAAGCAATTCATCTCATATTTTACATAGATTTGATACAAAAGAATATAAGACAATGGATAGATTTCTATATGTGATGCTTAATGATGAAATGATAATTCTAAAGATCGTGGAAATATGAATGAAATTTTTGCAATATGTAGAAACTACATGGTGATGTAGAACCTACATGCAATGATGTAGAAACTACATGGTGATGCAATATGTAGAAACTACATTGATTTTATAAAATTAGGACTTTTCAACTCAAATCTAATCCCTTCAACTCCAATTCCAAAATGTAGCAAAAAGATGTGTGCAACCTTGTGCTTGCCTCCCCCCTCATCGAAAATCCACAACTACGAATACTAATAGTGATTCTTGAATTGGACCCTTTCTTCAATGATATTATGGGCTATTAGACACATTTGCCACACTATCATGGTTGAACATATTCATCTTATATTCAAACTGTTTAACTTATAATATAACTATCTACCAAGTAGTCATATTAACCTTGAAAGGATGTAGCCCTCACACTAAGGTAATCATCTAGAAATTATCAGATTTTTGGATGGGCATGTCTTAATATTAGAAAAGAACCATACCTTCAAGGCATTGAAGCAAGGTTCTTTTTTAAAAGAATTATTTTGGGCACTATAGATAGCAATCCTTGTTGGAGTAATTAAGCTATTCACATCTTTATACTTTGATGATAATGAAAATGTGAATGAAACTTATTTTATTTGTCCAAAAGCGTAGACATTCACCTTCAAAAGAAAGAAGTCTTAAAAAATTATAGCAATTAAGCATTTTCATCCATTGATGAAGGGAGAATACATTGACAAGTAATTCCTAAGGGAATTTTTTTTGTATTGCTTTTGAGTAAAAAAAATTGCTCAAAAAAATATATCCCAAGTTGGAGTGGAGTTGAACTAAAGTGGTGCACTATTGACACCTTGATGGTAATACCCCTATTAAAAGATAAATCAATTCCCATCCAATGAAAACAAGTGCCAACAAGAAGTAAAGTGGACACCCCTCAAATTGCCACTTTTTGCTTCTCTACCTAGTTAAGGTAACTCAGTCTATGAAAGGCCAACTCTGGACCAGCCTAATGCAGGCCTAATCCAACTAGACAAAATTTAGTTCTTGAAGAAATTTCTTCCACTTTGGTACACAATTGATTTTCGAGATGTACGCAAAGTGAAGATGCGGTTCAGAGTCAGCGGCAGCGTCATCAACCTGATGGCGGCAGCGAAACCCTAGCTGCAGAATTCGCCCTGACCACGCGGGTCTCCCGCCGTCACGTCGCGAACTGACCCGCTACCGCTACGTCTCCCCCGCTAAGTTACAGACTCTTCGCCCGCCCGCTTCGCAGTAGCCGGCGCCGTGCCCGCGCGTTCCCAATGGAACCGACGCGTCACGGGACCCAAGCTCCCGCGCGCGGCTGGCGTTACGCGCAGCGCGGATCGTGGGGAGCGCCGGGCGTGAGCGGCACCCGCACCGCACCCGCACTGCACCCGCGCGCGCCTCGCCCCCCACTCAAGACCAGCCCGCCCGCCCGCCCGCCAGAAGCTGTCGTCACCTGAATCCCGCGGGCTCCTACCACCACACCGGCGCTCCTCTCGCGCCGCGCCACTCGTATTTGTGACGCGAGCCCGCCGTGCCTCTTCATCTTTCTCTCTTCTCTCTCGCTCCCTCGCCTCGCGCGCGCTCTGTGTCCTCCTAACCCTTGCTGTGTTGCGCTCGCGCCGGCGCCTACTGCGCTTGCCGCCACTTCGTCGTCGCGCTTGTCACGCGTCGCGTCGCGCGCTACTCGCTGCCTGCGAAGTTGAGTTTTTCGCTGAAACCGCCGGGGTTTGTTTTGCGTCGCGACTTCACTTTCAGGTATGTCCGCCTTGTTCGGGGCTCCCTGGTCATGCTAGTTTGTCATTAGGAGATTTTTGATCCGTACGGCTTGTTGTTATGATTTTCGTCATGCGTGTTAGGTTGAAGGATGGAAGCTTCTGGGTAGCGTTTTCATATGAGATTGTTCTGTGGCTTACATGTTGAGATTGTTGTGTAGTGGTTTATCTGAGGTTTTGAAGCGCGGTTGATGTTATGGTCTTTGTTTGGTGACGGAAGTTCACGCCGGGACGTGTTTTTTCACTATTTCTGATCTGGAGTGTGCGTATGTGTTTGGTTTTCAGAGTTCTTGACTTTGTGTTTGAGTATATCCACATGCGTCTTTGTATGAAGGATGGAAGCTATTGTACATGAGATTGTCCTGTGTGAAGTTTCTTGTATGTGGTATTTCGTCTTCGTTATGGAAGATGATGTTGGAAAGTTGTGACTATTTGTTTCCCTGAACTGTAGCGTTCGTATGTTTTTGGCTTGGGGGAGTTGCGTCGATTTTGAGTGCCGCTTGTTATTATCGGGCGTTTTCACATGCGTATTTGTTTGGAATATGGAAGTCTATGTCTTTTGGAAGTCTTCTTACATGGGATTGTTTGTGGGAAGTTTCTTATGCGTGACTTTCCTGTAGAGATAGTTGTAGAGTGGTTTCATGTGAGACTTTGGTTGACCGGTTGATATGTAAGATGACATGGAAACGAGTCTAGTGTGGAAGTGTATCTTACTAACTCTGTTCGTTCCATCTCTACAGCCATGGATAAGAACGCCATTCCCCCAAAGACAAAACCTCCACCCTCCGATTCCTCAGAAGAGGATACAGGGACCAGCGACGAGGAAACTGAGGATGAGGAACAGGCTGAGGGAGGATCGGGCTTTGAATCTGGAAGCGATGAAAGCATGGGTACTCCGAAGAAAAAGCTAATCAGCATATTGCCGTCGAGGCAGCAAGTATGATTCACTTCCTTTTTCTGTACCAGTTTATATTGTACCGACTAAACGAATTTTTGTCAGAACTTTTATGACTTCTATGATAAGTGGTGTTCCAAGAGGACTGGTGCTGTTTTTGTGTCACTACATTTTGGGACCATTTTGAATTTAACCGTTCGTTATTGTTGTTGCACAGTCAGCTGCAAAGGCTGCTACTCCTGCGGCTGCTCCTGCAGCTGCCCCTGACAGTCCTGCGAAGAGAACTCGAGAATCTAACGGGAAAAAGGACAAAGTGGATGAGCCGCCAACTAAAAAAAAGAAGACAGAAGTGACAACCCCTGCAACAAGAGCTGCACCAAAGGTAATTACATATGGCTCTGCTTTTCATATTGTTATCGGGTCATTTCTCACAATTGCTGTGAGGAGTCAATTTGGCGTTGGAACTGATTCCTAGAAGAGGATGAGATACTTGTCATACCCTGTTGCATGTTGTGGGCTTCCTTGAACATCTGACTGAATGATCCGAGTGAGTATAATTGTAGAGGTGGATTGCCTCTGCATTTACCCTAACTTACTTGCTGCAGATCTCCGTTATTCCCTTGATGCAATACAGTAAAGCTCTCATCGAAATCTATCGTAGATCAATGGTGATTAATCTGGACTCAGCTCCTCTTTTACAGAGACTACTCAGATCTGGATGAAACATCTTGATTCAAGGAGTAGTCGTTTGGGGACTCACCTAAATGACACAATGCACCAACAGATCTCAGTTGATGTCCTTCTGAAAAGTGAGTCAGCAAGTTAATGTAGACTTGGACTCGGTACTTCCGAAGTAAAATTAAAGGAATGATCAATTGGAGTCTTTGCTAAGTTCGCTTGCGCCAAACGGGCGTTTTCTAATTTGATTATGTCTTGATTGTATTTCTTGCTATTGAACTGGCTGGTAGTTGTCCTTGCTGCCTTCGTGCCTGAAGGAGTGTGATCTAAGCAATTCTATTGCTTGGTTCTGTCAATGTGACGGTCCAGAACCTCATTTTACATACCTCTGCTAGGAAGCCTGTTTTCCTCCCCCTAGCATTGTCACGTTTTATCTTGATTAGAAATTACTAATTCAGTAATTAATGTTCATTGATTTTCATGCTTAGATTATTCGAGCCGTTTCTGTTGATGTAAGATTCAATTCTCCACGGGTGATTGGCTCACACGGTTATGTTGCTTTCGAGACTCAGAACTGGATTCATTTGTGTAGGGATTACTTTAAAGTTACCTTGCCTTTTCATGAGTTCTTTGCTTATTATTGCTGCTATTTGATTTATTTGATTTCTAGGCAACTTCCCAGCAGTCGGAGAAGAAAAGTGCAACTAAGACAGAAAGAGGCAAGTTGACCCCACCTGTTAAAGAAAAACCGTTGACGGCAGAGAAAAAGTCTGCTACTAAGAGAAAAGCCACAAGTCCTGCCCAAAAGACGAGCGCGTCGAGTAGGTCTGAGGTGAGTACAACGCCAAATTCCCTGTACTTGTCTGGGTGGAGGCTTCTGTTTGTTTCCTACTATCCGAAGTGTGATTTGAGGCGATTGAGTCAAGACCTTTAGTCATTAGCTTATTCACACTAAGATATGCAGCATTTTCTGTGAATCTTAGATGTTATTTACTCTTACTACATTTGTTTGATTTAAAGAGTGGTTGCTGTTCTTTGTTTACAGGATGAGACACCACAGAAGCCAAAAAGTCTATCTCGACCATGGTCACCTGATGAAGAATTGGCTCTGTCAAGGGAAATTCAGAGGGACCGTGTCCATAACGTTTATGGGTCCAGTCTACCATCTGCCCGATCGGACCCGTACTGGGTGCAGCTCATGAGCCGATTTCCCTTTATGGATAAGTACGAGAAGGAGCAAAGGATTGAAAGACTCTGTGAGAAAGTAAGGCGCATGAGGCTGCGCTATGAATCTCTTAATTCACGCATCAAGGCGGGTGAGACGAGTGTCTACAAGAATACACATGAAGGGGTTTTGTGGCGAATCTGGCATACGATTTGGGGGCCTCACAAGGTTAGCCATGAAACTGTTTTTGAGATGGCACGTCTATTGTCTTTGTTTGTGCAGGACTTGTGCTAATTCAGTTACATAATCTATTAGTTGTTCTCCTCACCTACCGATCAAGTTGCCAGTGCTGACATCTGCATGTTCTCTTCTCTGATATCTTCCCAGGCCACACCAAAAATGCTGAATGGTGAGGATAGTGAGGAAGATGAAGAGGACGAGGAAGAAGAGGACGGATCTGATGAAGGATCTGAAGAGGACGAAGACGAAGAGATTGTACCGACTCAGGTCAAAGGACGTCAAACCCCTGCGAAGAAGAAAGCGGTAAGCAAGAAAGTGGTGGCCGATGAAACCAGCTCAGATGACGACGAGTCCAACAAGGACGATTCTCCAGTGAAATCCACACCACCTGCAGCACTAGCAGTATCAGCACTCCCACCAACTTCCGGGGCAGGAAAGCAAGCTCCAGCTTCTAAATCTGTTCCAACGAAGGGTCCTGCCGTTTCTGCAATGGATGTGGATTCTGGGAGAAATGCTTCACGTTTTGGAGTGCATAATGGTGCCCAAGGTGGTCATGCTGTAATTCCGGCAATGATAGAGAAATCAGTAAGAGCAGATGCTCTACCAAAAGTAAGTGATGAGATGCGTGCAGAGAATCTTGCCTTGCTCCGTGATATGAGGGGCACCTGTGTGAAAATGGTCGAGGAAGCCAAGGCGCAAAACCTACTCGTAACTGAAAAGATTCTGGAAGAAACTCGTGTCAAGACCACTGAAATAGTAGAGGAGGCAAGAGTGAAGAGTTCTCAGATCATGGAGGAATTACGCTTGGTGGTGGAAAGACTAGGCTCTGTAGCTGGACAGAGTGGAAGAACAAATGGTTCACACGGGGGACGGTGGAGCGACATGTCCGATAACCCGTTTCAAGGTACAGTGTTTGTTTTTCAGTGACATACTCTTGAGTTTTGGTATATTTCATTTGGTGACATGTTTGAAGTGTTTGAACTCACTTCTGCCTTTCTTGTACAGTATTCCCTCCAACGATGTGTTTTCACTCTTGTTAGTGTCGTTGTGATATGTTCAAATTTTGATTTGTGATCGAAGGAATGATTTTGGAGTTTGAAAATGAATCACGTCATCTTTTTGGCAAACCAGTGAACACGTATCAAAAAGCTTTTGACGGAGTTGCCATCTCTTGTTAACAGGAATGGGTGTCGTTGCTAATGGGGAATTAGCTTTGGACGATCCAAATAATATCAAGTGGCGTGAACAGAGTGAAGCTGAACAAGGCCTGATTCTCCAGAGGCTACAGCTTGTGCAAGACCAGGCTCGAATCCAGCAGGAAGGCATTCGATTGAAGTTGGATATCCAAAAGCAGCAAGCTTCAGCACAAGGCAAGCAAGCATAGTGGTGTCTTTTTCGGACCTACAGCCTACTGTTTTAGCGATTGAAGTAAACCGACCTGTTGATATTTGAACCTTTAGTGCCTAGTTTTTTGTAGTACAATATTGTTACCAGGTAGCAGTAGTCTTCTAGTTGTTTTTGATACGGTGACTCCGAAAGATAGAGTTCGGTGTTGGTGTGATAGTTAAGAGCGATCGACTTGGGATTCTTGATCGTCATTGTGATTCTCTGCGCCACCTTTGATTTTTGTATTTTACTTTTCTTACCTGTTTTCCCTAATGCTTCATGAAAGATAACCGTGTCCATGAGTTCGTTGGTATTCATCTTCTACGTTAAAATCTGTTTGTCCTCTTTTAAAAACGAAGACAGTCACAGCTCTCTTAGGCTGAAGGTTTCCAAATCGGTGCAAGTGATCCAATAAAGATTCGAGAGCCGCACCTGAACCGAAACTTCATAAACTTAAGAACAGAAGCACCTAATGTGAACAGTTTGATTGACGATGTGAACAGTATGCCCTTCAAAGTCATGAGCCCGGGGGGGTGAATTGGTCTTGTATGAGAAATTTCACTCCCTGAAAATTGCAGTATCTTACGTGGGCAATAATCGGGGTTTGGAATTTTCTTCTCGAGTAGATTCAAGACTCTTGCTTCCACATGTGGAAGCTACTCGTGTATTTGGATTCCCCAAGATAGAGCTTAGCCATTGTCAAATTGTTAAGGTAGGGTAGAAGCACCAGTTGTTCAATTCCCAACCTGGAGGGTGAGTTATTTCAAACCTTAGGTTGGAACTCAAGCTTGGAATGGTTTTTTTGGGCCTTTTAAAGTTGGGATTAATAAGGTCATGACACATGTCTTGAAGTAGTGAGCAAGGAAGTAGGAAGTAAGTGAGAAAATAGTTCTTCAATGACCAGAATTAGAATACTCTAAACATTGACTATGGGTCAATAGTACTTTTGGCTCTTCAATGATTAGAATTAGAATATTCTAAACATTGGCTATGAAGAGTAGTTCTTGAAGTACTACATAGTAACTTCAATTTTGGGAATAAAATTCTGAAAATTTAAACAATTCCATATTTCCTATCTTTGTACATGGAAGAAATTACTGGTAACTCATACTCCTCACCCACTCTTGTCTAATTATCCACAACCTATGGCAGCAAGAGAGTTTTGAAAGAAGTCTGCATATATAAAGGTGGGTACAATCAAATTCACACCTTGCCTAAAACCACCATCATCAATATGTATACATTTCCACAATAAAAATGTATGAATGTTGAAGAAATGATTTTAGAACATTTACAAAAAAATCTTTGACCCTTCATAACTTTTGCATATGGTATCAAAGTGTCACGTTCTTTGTTGGATTAGAACTTTTTTTCACTTGCCAACAAAAAATATGAAGATTTTACTAGTCTAATAAGTAGTAACTAGTCATAGTAGCAAAAAAACGGGATTTTGGAAGGTACCTACCTTATTGGATCAAAGAAAGTGAATTTCTCCCTTCTAAACTCACATTTTCATCTCATGTGACTTGTTTGAGTGTTTCTTGTAAGATTCACTCTAAATTAGAGTCTTAGTTGATTTTGTGCATTTTTTTGGCTTTTATGGGAGAGATGTCTTCACTTTGGGTGTTTCCATTTGAAGGACACATCCTATCTATATCAATAGAAGTAGACTTTGAGTTGGTGGTATGAATAATATCACTATCTTACTAATAATAAAAGTGGATTTGAGTTTGCAAAGAATAATGTCTAAGCTACCTCTTGAAACCCAAATTGCGTGCTACTCAATATTTTAAACACAACATGAAGCTTAGTTTAAAGCTTGAGATTGTAGGGTTGGAATCCATAGTTAGTTCTTCAAGTCTTAAATTAGCAAAGATAAGAAAACAAATTGATTATGAGTTGAAGAAGCATTTTCTTTTAACAATTGAGTTGCTAAACCATCTTTGGCTAAGATGCACTTAAAGGGATGCTCAACAACATATCAAAGCCCCAATTCACAAAATTTTTAGCCAAATAATCTTGTTCAATTTTTTATTCTATATCTCAAAGTTCAAGAATTCCAATATTAATATCAACTGAAGTTGTACCAAAAGATATAGAATTGTATCAACAATTGAGTCTACACTTATATCTATTTTGTAAGTTTTTTGTATATGTACAAATATACATACTTAAGAGGTAGCCTAGACTAAATAGTATATGTACAAATAGACACACTTAATAATATAGAATTGCCTAGTTGGACCCTTCATTTTCATTTTGTTTTTCTTCTATTGAGACCTAGTTTTTGAATAACTTGTGGTTGGTGTTTTTGAGGAGATGGAGGAGATAGTGAAGAGTTGGAGTAGTAATAGAGAAAAAAAAATGTTGCTTTTAATAATGTTAAAGTAAATGATTAAATGAGCCTCAATCTTCAAACAACCCTATAAATAGTTGAAAATAAGGTGCATTGGGTTTTCAAAATGGACATTGTTGTAATTTAAAATGGACTAGTTTTCATGGCAAGAGAATTGTCATTAGTTTGGGGAGCATTCTAGATAGAGTAGTGGGCTTCTTTAAAAAAATTGTATATAGTTGGAAGTTGATTTCATCACTACCCACACTAATTACATTATTTGTCATGCAAAACTAGGTAGTCTAATTTGATTTTGGATTATTATAAAGCTATCCCATGAATTTTTAGAACTAAAAAATGTGCATGGATCATCTTTGGGATTATAGTGGGGGTTCTTTAATAATTTAGAAGTATTGGATTTTCTTATGAATGTGACCAAATTAACATATAATCATACTTAATTTTTGCTTTTATAAAATTTTCATGTCCCATGACAAGGTAGTTGGACATTTACTTCACTTCAAAATTTTCTTCTTGAAGTAGAATATATACTTAATAATTTTTATTTCATTAGTTGGATTCAATTTCAAAAGATTGAAATCATTTTCATGGTTGAAATTCATATCACAAGCAAGGAGATGAAAGTTGCCAAAGTACACTAAAAAAATCTTTTGTAATACTTAGTTCAAACAATTTCTTTCAAAAAGAGAAATATTACTTTAAAGAGGAAATTTTCCCCCAATCCGTTGTAAACAAATTTAAAGAACTCTAAAACAAAATTTTAAAATTGCAATCCTTCATCCATTATTGGAAACCTTTGAAAATTAGACATAACTAAGTATAATAAATAAGAGCAAGTTTTATGTCAAATAGAGTCTTAATCTTAAAAACCTAAAGAGGAACCTTCTTTCAAAATCACTTCTAAACTACCATTTTTCAATATGATGTATAATTTATTATTTAAACCTCTTATTTCAAAAATTTGACCATTGGATCTTCTTCAATAATATCTATTTAGACAACCTTCCATTTTCTTAAAGAATTTTGCTTTATAAATTTTGAAATATTTACAATCAAAAATTTAAGTTTTGAAAATATAGCAATTTTTTTCCCATCCAAGATAACTTTGAAGGTCTACATCTCAAATTTTTATAATAAAATATTTTCCTTTTTTCCCACATGCAACTATGAATAGTTGAAAACATGCAAGCCAATTTTTACAAAGATTGGAGTCTTGCATAAGATTATTTCAAAGCCTTGTAATCAATCAAAGAACACTTGGAAAAATAAAAGTTTCACTTGACCATTTTTATAATCCATTCAATGCTCCAATCAATCAACACTTGGCTACTTACACCACCTACGGAATATTTTTTTCTTGGAATGACCTCTCATTGACTTTATCTATGTTCCAAATCAAACCATGAGAGGCATTCTTTTACGTGTTTGAGTTTGAAAAATCATCCCAAGGCAAAGTTTTTGTCCAAATCAATAGTTTTTTTGGCTATAAAAAGACAACTAGACAAACTACATGAATTATGGGAATTGTTAAAGAGGGACAAGCGACCAAGAATATTTCTAAAGTAACCCAATTTTTTTCTATTACTTAGTTCAAATGTCATTCACTACATGGTGAACCTTGATTAAACACAAGTCTTGATGTTTTGTGCAAGTCTCAATAAACTTGGAGGTGAAAATTTGTATTTGATCCTAACTCTATTTGTAAAAATGGCTTGAAATCTCCATTTAGAAAAAACTAGTGCACATAACAAGATTGCATGCTTCCATACCTTGTTGTCATTCCAATAAAAACTCAAATTAAGTATAATTGAATTCCTATGCATTCTAAAATAAGTATAGTGTCAAAATTGACACCACGTAAATTAGAAGTTTTGATGGCTTTACAATTACAATATCTCTAATAAGGTGGGTACACCTTAAATTGCACCCTGCCTAAAAGTACCATCATCGCCCTGTGTCCATCTCCAAAATCAATATGTACATATGTGGAAGAAACAATTTAAAAAATTCTACCAAAAAAACTTTGATCCTTCATAACTTTTGCAACCTACATTTATATGTTGAGTTTTTTGGTGTGTTGGAACCTTCTTTCACTTGCCAATAAGAAAATATGAAAATTTGACCAATTTAATAATGATAACTAGGCACAGTAGTAAAAAGTAGCAGTTTGGGGTACCCACCTTAACCCTTGAACAATGCAACGAATGTTTATTGTTCAAATGAATCCTTCTACGTAAGACAAAAGTGCATATATTCATTTTTGAAATTTTGTGAGGAAAGGGAGGTCTTGACAATAGTTTGACTTGCAATGAGAGCTCTTACTTGTTTTCAAGCAAATGATTCACACGGTGACCAGCCCGGCCGGCCGGCCTTGTAGTGTTAACAAGATTGGAGTTGTTGGTTTTGGATTCAAAGACAAGGCGATTGATGCCGCACACTCAAACAAACGCCATTCTCGCAAGCATCTACACCCGCCCAGCAATTCCACCGAGCTCCAGATTTCCTGAAATGTGTACTTCACATGCAAAGCATGCGCATTGCGTGTTCATCCAAGTGATCCATTCAATAAATTGATACTATCAGCTGACCATCGTCTAATCTCTTCAACTTGTTTGCGAAGGATAGTGTGTATACTTCCTGATTTCGCAAATCTTTCACGCTAAGCCTGACAGAGCTTGTGCAAGAGCGACAGGCGAGATCGACGTGAGAGCTTCATAGCGGCCACTGACCTAGATTTAGTACCCGCACTACTCAAGAGTTGCAGCCCGTAGATACTATTGCCTGTCCGAATCCGGAAAAGAGACTGGATGCATGGATTCAGGTCACCAAAAAACAAGCTAGTGCGGAGAATATGTAACAGTATTGCTTAGAAGTAGAATCAGCGGAGAGAGTGTAAGCCTTGCTAATGTAAAACAGGTTCATATTGTTACTCCGCACTGATTGTGTGTGATTATTTGAACTTACACATACAGCCAGTCTCGGTTCCAGGAGCGCTGTTTGATCTTGACTAACGGTAGCAATCCAGAATGAGTGATCAAGCAAAGGAAACACTACAAAGTCCAGATTATAGGATCCCAATTGCATCAAACCCATTCAATCAATTGCAGCACTCTCATCATTGAATAATGTAACATTGAGATCACTTGCATTATGAAAATAGTGCTGGATCGATGAGAACGAGCACAGAAATGGAGTTGAAAGACAGTGACGGGTTTATGCCATAGCCATTGCAGCAGACGGGGAGGAAGGAGAGGGTGAGTCAGGGGTATAAGACGGGAAGGGTGAGGGTTAACAATCCTCTCTCTCTCAAGTATTTCTCTCTCAGCCTTGCGCGAAGTCTTTCATCCGCCTTGTTGTTGCTCAATGCATGCCCGTGGGCTGGGAGTTGAGTTAATTGAGCACCATGTTTACTCCACGGATGTCCACCAGCACAACTAAGAAATCCATTCAGGTTATGGAGCTCGACATTCCGTCTTCGTTTGAAGTGGCTTTATCTACAAGTGAGTCAACAGGAAGCTCTGCACCATCGAAGAACAAGACGATACACGAGGACGCAACCTGTGCCCTTCCTAGTTATACAAACTATATGTGTGACGCATTGAAGGCGGCATTGGCGCGAGACAGTGGATCGTGTCTTGCGTGGATCTACCCTGAGACGACGACGGTGCCCTTCACGGCAGACGAGCGTGGAAAGGTGCGCAAAGTGCGCATTGAAGGGATGCATAAAATCCCGGCACACATCGCGTTCATGCAAGGGTGCAACGGTCCACGGGGGCCCTCGCATGCCCGTTAGAGCATCTCCACCGTGACACGCAAGAGGGACACGGGGTGGAAAAGTCCCGGGCCCGGGGTCAATAATTGCCCCACTGTGGCACGGGGCAAGGACACAAAACCATTTTTTGGACCCCGGGCGCAAAAGAAAAGACCCTGGACCTTCAAGTCTTGAATGCCCGCAAGATGGACACTCAAAACCATTTTTGGAAATTCTTTTTGTGTCTTGAGATTTTGGCGGCTAGTTAGCACTCAAATTGTGATTAGGTCAGGCCCATGTTGCGTGTCACGGTGGGGCTCTTAGAATCTTGCGTGCTCGCTTGGCAATATGTACACGGGAAAAGCTATTCTTGCATGTGCATTGGCCTGTGTCACGATGGAGATGCTCTTAAATCATCCTGCCATTATTAAATTTTGGACCGTTCACACAGAAACAATGGAGGCATAAGTATTGGGCAATGCCCAAGGAGGAGGGTATTGTGGAAAAAAATAGGCTGAGAAGGAGGGCGGAGCTCGATGAGGAGGCTCTATTTTTTGCGCAATCCCTAACGACGAGTGGCATTTCTCGACGTAAACCATAGGCAGGCAACATATTTATTTTGGATGATAATAAAAAATTGGATGAAAAATGTGTAAAGTCTGATTACACAGGCAAAATAACGTAATTGGGCATTATAGGGAGTGAAAACCCTAATTTTACCGCAAAATCTAGACAGCTTTTCCTAGCACAAACCCAGCAGTGGTTTACGGTGAAGGTACCTATAACCAATCAAATAAGCAATTCTGGACATGATTTGGAATCTTGCAAGGCAAAACAAATTTTTTGGAGGTGCATTGATAAAAATGATGGGGATTCCAAAAAAATTGGTAATATTATCACTTGAACTAAAATTACTATGAATTTTGGGAGGCAAAAAGTATTTTAGACCCATAGACAATTACAAAATGCTTCTAGTTCTCATCATAGCCAAACTACTTTCTTGCTCACTGCTTTGGGGAATGTCTCATAACCTTATTAGTTGAAACGCATTCCAAGGCTTGGTTGGAAATCAAATCTAGCCTTGGTGGGAAATAGAGCACCCTCCAAGTTGCACATGGATACCTAATCGGAAATGGGTACCTTCACCTTATACATTGTGGTAGAATGGTGGTCATTTGAATGGCATGGTTTGGCTACATTGCAAAGTGGTGAAACATGCTCCATGGCATCAAGTCCACTTGGCACACCAACTTGTAGAAGAGCCAAGGAAAAAAAATAGTTATTTTCAAAGGCACAAGACAAAATTGGCATGGGCCTTGGTATTTGTTGCAAGTCCCATGCACAAAGTCATTGGTGCTACACAATGACTTGTCCCTTATGAACATAGTGTTGCATTTCCCCGAGTACTTGAACAAGATCATCAACATTGGAATTTGCTATTGGAAAATTTTAAGTCATGTGTACGAAGGAACTTTCTCACATTACAAATACCATACTAACATGGAGAAGCTTTGGTGGACATCTTTGGAGTTGTTTTATGTGTATGGATCGTCACATTCCAAAACAAGCATAGAGAAGATGCAAGCAACCCATAAGTATATGATGCAATCTGACTCGTACTCTATTGCAAAAATAGCAATGTTGTTGGTACAAACAAATATAATAGGGACGTATTCAAAAATACTAATGCCTTGAAGCACTTTTGGATGAAGTTGGGTGGACTTTGTTAGAAATTTACTCTATTGTGTTTGTTTCTAAACTATTGTGTAAAAAAGTTTAGAAAAATAAAGTTGAATTTTAGACTAAATGGATGTTTTTCAAAGAGTTGACGTTTTTATTTTTATATATTATTTTGATTTAGAAATAAAATGTTATGGAGGGAGATTTTATAAATACCCTAACGTATAATTTTGTTTTCTTAAAAAATCATTGTACTCATGTATTATTAGTCCTGCTCACTAGAAAATTTAAATAGAAGATAGAGATTTGAGTTATCCCCTAGGGGATTTCATATAAGTACGTACAATTTCAATTTTGTCTTGATTTTTTGGAATTTTTTTAAAGATAGAAAAATTGATTAGTTTGGTATGAATATAATTTTTTTCAATCAATGCCTAGGAATAAAAGTTATGCACAAATGAGCTTAAAACAAGAGAGAGGGATTAGCAAAACAATTTGAATTTGAATAAATTTTTCTCTCTCTCTCATAGATTATGTTTTTGTCTACATAAAAAGCTTTGATTCATTCCATTTGAATTTGTTATGAGAAAGTTATGGACAATCTTGATTTTTGAGCAAATAGAGCATCCTTTTAAAAAACGCCTTGTAGGATTCATTTATAAATGCAATTTTTATAATTTTTCAAGAAAAAAATTTCCACATGGTTTAGTTATCTTGCTAGAACAATCTTGCCATTGGGATTAGTGCATTTTAATTCCATCTTAAAGATATTAATCATTCAAATTTTCCTTCTATCTTGTACTTATTTCTACTTAATAATTTTTTTAAGAATATAAATTATATTTTTTTTATTTTTAATTTTTTTCCTAGACCCTCAACTCAATTCTCTATCATAAAAATTTAAAGTTGAAAACTCTGTAGTGCAAAAAAATCAAAGTTAAGAAGGTTCAAAGTCAAATAATCTAATCCAACAATGTGCTAAAAAACTTGTTTTTTCACTATAAACGTAGATATCTTGCAATCTTTGTGGTCAAAATTTCTGAAATTTTTTTCCACACATTCTCATACTAATTAGGTGTAAGATGATGTGCAAGAAATAATAATTTTCAAATTTTTACTCTTTGTTGTAGAAATGATAGTTGTGAATGTTTTTTTTACAAAAAAAGGGCCTTGGTTCTTTAGAAGTTAAAACTTCACATTACAATTCTTGCTAATTTTTAATTATTTTTAATTATTTTTCATGTTATTTTGGAAAGTAAAAAAATAAAGGTAGGGATCTAATAAAGAACTCCTCCATTTACTTTTTGCAGTCATCCAAGATTTCTTCTTAATCAAAATTAATTTTTCACGTTGATTTTAGATATCAAAACTGAAGGGTGGAGATTGAACTAAGGATTTTTCTTTGTATTTTTTCAATTCAAAAAAGGCCTTTTTAATTTTTTTTATTTGTCACATTAACTTGAAAAGTAAAAATAAAAAATAGAGATTTAAGTAAGAACTTCCCCATTTATTTTTTGCAATCCTCCAAAAAACTCTTCTAAACCATTATTATTTTTTGTTGTTGATTTTAGAAATAAAAAATAAAACGTAGAGATTGAACTAAGAACTTCTCATTGTGTTTTTTGCAATTCTAATAGAATCTTTTTAATGCATGATTTTGGAACTATACACATTAGCAAGGCAAACTTATATGATGGTTCACAATATTATAGATAAATTCAATATAGTATGGTCCATATTATTTTCATACAACATCATTTTATCCAACTTTCATCTATCTTTCATCCATTTCATTCAAAGGCTCACATTAATTAGATCAAAATCATCAAAATTTATCCAAGTTAATGTGAGGGATCTCACACTATTCAAATTCTTGCATTAATTGAATAAACTTGGATAGTAGATTGCATGCTCGAATAAACTTAGCTTTCTAAGAACCATAAATGGTCTAATTTGTCATTGTTGTGAGTCATCGGAAGGTTTCAAAACTTTGTAGATTGTAAAACTTAGTCTATTGAAGCAAACATTCTATAATATTGGTTAATGATGGAATTAAATATATTTGGAAACCTTGAAAGAGTGAAAGAGGGGTGACATTCAATTTTAGTGGTGTACAATATCATAAATGAAATGAAAAATTTGAAAAATTTCAACGTTTAGGGTTCTTTTCTAATCAAATTGGCATATGGAATATTGTTAATTTAACATAATCCACTGTAGTAGGGAAAAAGCCACCAAAGCAAAAGGTCTATGGTAACTCTCCTAGTGGGGGATCTTTTAAGAAGGAAGGTCAAGTAGGACTTTTGTTGAAGCAACTAAGGTCACATTAAGGCCAAAAAGACTAATAAAAGATAATTGAAATTGTAAATGGTATCACTTTTTGATGGTATTAAAAAATACAAGTATTTGTGGTTCAACAATGCAATGCAATCAAAACTTTGGAATTCACAATCTAATTTACATCTCTCAACTTTACACATTTTCATAATTCTATTTTTTTCATAAATAGCTTTTATCTTCTATTTAGAAGCTACAAGCTTCAAAATCAATTGTCTTATATACTCCACCTAAATAACTCACACAACAATAATTTTTAATATATCACAAATAAATTGGCACACCTACCCGGTGGCTCAACAACAAACAAAAGTATTTAGACAATCATTCTTCTAGCTATTTTCAATTGAAAGATATGATCATTACAACTTGAGTCACATTCTTGCATATTCTAATTGATATTATGTGCTCATTGTGAATTGAAAAAGAAGGCTATTTATATTTCTAAAATGATTAGTCACGTCCCTTTAAACCTCAAATATAGACTACCAACTAAGAATCTTTCTATCTTTAAAAAAAATATTTTTAAGTCTATTTGTCATTTATTGCCTTATTTACATTCAACTTGAAATTAGATTTAAATTGATTCCCTTTTTACACTTTAATAAAGAACTAAGTCCAAAAACAAAAATGTTTATTACATCCACATTAACCCCCAAAGGATTTTGACTATGTTCTCACCCAAAATGCTCCAAAGTTGCCATCTCTAGTACAAGTACCAATTCTTCGGAAAAAAAAACATTATTGACACATCTAACCATAGGATCTTATATTACTTTGGTTTGAGAAGATGTGGAAAAAATTTCAGAAATTTTCACTGTGTAGATTGCAAGATATTAGAATTTGAAGTAACAAAAATCCTTTTTTGTCCCTGTGAAAAACTGGGCAGGTGCACTTCACAAGGTCAAATCATTATGAAAAAGTTTCCAAAATGGTAGTTACTCTTTGGATTCATTCTTCAAGGTAAGTTGTATACATGCTTAAAAATTTTCAAATCATTTGGAATTGTACAACATATAGGAAAAAAATAGAAAGTAGAAAGAAATAGAGATTGATTCAAAATACTAAATTGTTAACAATTTATTTATAGAATTGAAAAATGACAATCCCAATGGTTGTATTTTTGTAATAAACCATCTATGCATAGTGTTTTTTTCCCAAAAATATTGAAAATTGAGTTAAATAAAGGACTTCAAAGTTTATTTTAAAATAGAGATTCTATGACTACCCACAAACTACCCACAACTAAAACTCCTCATAACTTTCATCTCATTAATGAAAATGGAATGTTTTAAAGCTTTTCATATATAAATAAATCTAGAGAACCAATTTCAAATTTTTATTTTTTTAAAAACTATTTTTAAAGAAGTTTTTTTGTTGCTCGAAGTGCCCGCCAAATGTTGAAAATCACATATCATACAATAACTTTTTTACCATGTAGTCAAAAATTATGAAAATTGTTGGGCCTTAAAGCTACTCCTCAGGCACATTTGTGTGAAAAATTTAATGAAAAATAAATAAAAATTCCATTCGTAGTGAGCTGCCCAAAATTGCTATGTTGCCAAAAAAATGCTGTTTGGTCCTTTAGGGATTAACAAGAATCCACATTAATCTTTTGAACGCATAGAGTGAGGCAAAGAAACCCAATTAATTTTAAAAAAAAATTCCCAACCCTAACCCCAACCCCAATCCTACCCAACCCTACCCAAACCAAATCAAACCCTAACCCCCATTATTTGTAAATTTAGATTGTATGGGATTTACAATCAATAGACACAAGCAAAGAGTTAAAGTTGCCAAAATACACTAGAAAAGAATCTTTTGTAACATTTGGATAGTTGGATTAAATGCTTCCCTTCCAAAAAGAGCAATATCACTTTAAAAAGAGCAAAATTTCCACCTCCATATATTGTAAACAAATTTAAAGAATTCTACAACAAAATTTTAAAATTGCAATCCTTCATCCATCATTGGCAACCTTTGAAGATTAGAGCAATGATTAAGTATAGTAAATAAAAGCGAGCCTTATGTCAAATAGAGTTTGAACATTAAAACCTAAAGGAGAGTCTTATAATCACTTCTAAACTATTATTTTCAATATGATGTATAATTTATTATTTAAATCCCTTATTTCAAAAATTTGACCATTGGATCTTCTTCAATACTATCTATTTAGACAATCTTCTAGTTTCTAAAGAATTTTTCTTTATAATTTTTGAGATATTTACAATCAAAAGTTTAAATTTTGAAAACATAGCAATTTTTTTCACATCCAAGATAATTTTGAAGGTCTACATTTCAGATTTTTATAATAGAACCCTAATGTACCGCAACCTCTCGCCCCATTGAACCCTAATTTACATCAACGTCCCAAGGACATGGTTGTTTGAATGAAACATGCAAGTCAATTTTTACAAGGATTGGAGCCATGTAGATTATTCCAAAGACATGCAATCAATTGAAGAACACTTGGAAAATAAAAGTTTCACTTGACCATTTTTATAAACCATTCAATGCTTCAACTAATGAACAATTGCCTACTTACACTACCTATGGAATATTTTTTTTAGTCAACATAGGAACCTATTCACTTTGTCTATGTTCCTAGTGGCAAGTTACAAGAAATATTCCTTGGAGTGTTTGATTTTGAAAAATCACCCCAAGGCAAAGTTTATGTTGAAATCAAGAATTATTGTCCAAGTCAATAGCTTTTTTGGCTATAAAAAATAACTAGACAAACTACATAAATTAAGGAAACCTATTAAAGAGGGACAAGTGACTAAGAAAATTTCTAAAGTAATCCAATTCTTTTACGTGTCTTAGTTTACATGTCACATTCACTATTTGATGAACCTTGATTAAACAAAAGTCTTAACTCATGCAAGTCTCAATAGAGTTAGAGGTGAAAATTAAATTTGTATTTGATCCACTCTTTTTGCAAAAGTGGCTTCAAATCTCCGTTTAAGAAGAGGGCCAATGCATTTCAAGAGTGCATACTCCCATACTTTGTTGTCATTCCAATAACACTCAAATTGTGTATGAATTCATATGCATTTCAAAATAAGTATAGTATTAAAATTGACACCACATAAATGGGATTTTAGATGGCTTTGCAATTACAACTAAATTTAAGGTGGGTACATCTTAAAGTGCACTTGGCCTAAAAGTGCCATCACTTATGTACATCTCGAAAATCAATATGTACATATGTGGAAGAAACAATTTTAGAAGTTCCAACAATTTTTTTTTGACTTTTCATAACTTCTATATATCGTAACTAAGTGTCATGTTCTTTGGTGCATTGAAAACTCCTTTTATTTGCCAACAAGAATAATAATAATTATACACAGTAGCAAAAAGTGGCAGTTTGGAGGTACCCACCTTAATTCTTGAGTGATGTAGGGGACATTTATTGTCCAGGATGACAAAGAATCCTTTTACATAAGACAAAGTGCAAATGTTCATCTTTGGAATTTTGTGTGAAAATGGAAGGTCTTGCACAATAGTTTGACCTCCAATGAGTGCTCTTGGAATTTTTAAATCAAATGATTTTGAAAAGAATGATTTCCACAATGACTGCCTAGCCTTCAAGGATTAACTTCTAAATATCCAAGGCCTTTTTTGAGCTTCTAAAAGTTTGCTCTAAATTGAACAAAAAGCCAACATTTTAATATGTTTTAAGAAAATTGTAATTGTAGAAATTCAATCTAGACATGTTAGAGATTACATAGAAAAAAAACACACAATAATATCACTTATGGATTGAATTATTATAATGTTTGATCACGAGGGTATTGAAATGCAAAAGTGATTTGAAATCTTTCAATCTTCTTTTCACATGTCAAATCTGAAAAGTGGGTCACCAAAAAAATATGAGGATAAAGGACCTAACATGCATAACCCCAATCAATTATGGCTTCTCAAAATCTACTCTACAATTTTTTTAAATGAATTTCTAATATGATTCTTTCTCCAAGATCTGACTAGTGTATCAAAAGCCCTCAGTACTACAGATGCACAAAATTTTGAATAGGAAAAATCATAATCATTCATTTTCAAAATCAAAATGTGGATGCTAAAACTAGACTTCAAAAAGAATTTTTTTCAAAAATATAATCATACTACTAAAAATAGCAATTTGGTGAGGTTTAATAATATTGGTGTTAACAAGATTGGAGTTGCTGCTTTTGGATTCAAAGACAAGGCGATTGATGCCGCACACTCATCGCGCAGCAATTCCACGGAGCTTCAATTTCCACGCTTGCAGCAGCTCCGCCATCCGCACAGTCGCCCCGTGCAGGAACGGATTGGGGATCTTTTGTCACACGAGGTATGATTTCGATGCTCTTGTTTCCAGTTCAGAATCACTGGCTTGCTGTGAAGGCACTCTTTTCGAATTTTATTTTGGTGGCGTAGAGAATTGCTCCTTGTAAACACCATGTGATGCAGTGATAAGGATTTGATATGAGCACAGAGTGGGGAAATTTTGTGTGTAGATTGGCAAGTTTTCCCTCTGGTTCGGAGGAACTTTTGGAATTTGTAGAATAAATCTGAGACGTCTATGTGTATTGGGAGGATTTGATTGCGTTCCACATAGTTTTAGGGTTTAGGTTTAGGTGTGTTTACGTTGTACCATCGGTGGAGTGTTCCATAATTTGCGAATCGGAGGTGTACTGATTTTCTGTGGTCATGTGCGTGGATTTTGACTGCAGAAGTAGTTTCGGCCAGAGCGATTTTCTGCGGAATTTTGTAGGGGTTTGACTGGAGACGCGATTGCAAGGAGCTGGGTTGTGAATTCTATGAGGTTGAAGCTTGCTCCGGGAAGGAGATACTATCATTCCAAGAGGGAGAAGGGAGAGTCGTTCCGAACACTTGTTAATGACACACTCGAATTTGCTGAGGGTATTTTCGTACTTAGGGTTGAGAGCCAGCAGAAAGAATCCTGGCACCAATTCGATTGCTGTTTTCCCTTCTCCGATCCCTGACTTTTTCCCTCAATGCCGTATTCAGTTGGTGGACATTCGGTCGACTCTGTGGCAGCGACATAATTACACAAAAGGGGATTCTCGCTATTCTCTGTTGGTTGTAGCGCGGCGAGGCGCTTGTCTTCCAATGGGGCAGGCCAATTCATTCGTGAGAGGGTACAGTGGCACGGATGAGAACGCCTCTAGTGAAAAATCGAAAGAGGGAGCTGATTCTGCAAATCCATCTGACGATGTGAAGGGAAGCGTGGAGAGCCAGGATGAGCAGAATGCTAGTCCAGTTGTAGTCGCCAATATAGAGAGCATTCCGGAAGTCGTGGTGTCGCCAGAGAAAGTACTGACCAGCCAATTGGATAAGAAATTGGATTTGGTCTCAGATGACAGAAAAGCCAGCGAACCAGCGGAGACTGAAGTTGTGAAGAAAGAGCTTGAGGAGAAAGAGGTTGAGAAAAAAGCTCAGACAGTTTTGAACCTCGAGTTGGAGCTTGGGGAACCTCCCGAGAGGCCTCTTCCAGGTGATTGTTGTGGCCAAGGATGTGACGTTTGCGTGTGGGACACTTACAACGACGAATTGAGGGATTACCTCGCTCGCAAAAAATCTCTGCTTGCGAAATCCAAGTAGTTTGCTGGTGTGTGTATCCATTTCTCTTCTACAGCAGTCGTGCTGGGACTTGACTGGCCCAGTCATTATTCAAGGCAAGATTATTTCGAAGGCGCACAAATGGCCCACGAGCTGCAGCTCAAATTAGGGTTTCAACTCAGAACATGGGCAGTCTAGTTCGGAGCGCGGTTCGAAGGGCGGCAGGAAGTTGAAGAATTGGTATGTTTCGTTACCCTGCCCTATCTGTGCATTTCCTCCAATTCCTTGGTTGTTTTACGTGGTGCTGAAGACGTAGATTCAGTTTCACTGGATTCAGGGAAACCTCTGCTGAGCGTGCATGACAACCGGTTATGTGTCTCGCACGCTCTGACGTTTAGATTTTTGGACACAATTCTATTTTCTTGTCTCAAAATCGACTGCTGAATTCAAATATAGGTTTGGAAAGTCTTCTTGTCAAAAGTATTTGTTATTTGGAAACGTGAGAGCTGATGCTAGTCCTCATTCGGTATTCTTGTGATGGCGAAAGACCATAAATTTGGCTCCAGCTCTTCGATTGGCGACTCATTCTACCGTGTATTGATATATTTTGCAGCTATCAATCAAGGCTGGTGCCGGCATGCCATACTGATTTCCTTCCCAGAGGGCTTTTCCGGTTGCAAATCGACAAGCTCAGTTCACCGATTAGCTTCCTCCGTGCGTCGAGTGGCTTGCTGCAAGTATTTACAAGTAATGCTCCAGAGAAATGATCACACTGCTATAATTATACTGAAATTAGCTGACATTTTTTTTATGTCAAATTCTCAATTATTGATCATATTTTCTTCACTTCCGTCTTCCCTATCATTCCCTCTTCATTGTGTATGCTATAAGAAATGGTTATCTCCACCGACTCCCTATTTCTGCGTATTAGTGATATGTAGGATAAGTAGCGGCTATCCCCAAGTCGTTTAGAATACACAGTTTGTAAAAATGAGAATCTTAGTATGGTCAGAAATAACCACACGACACTACACTTCAAGTTTTGGAGGTTTTCCCGTGCTTGGGTCTTTACTATGGTTCTATGGGGCAGATGCTATTCTCGACGTTCTTTCTAAGATTTTTAGTCCACAGCTTTTTATTTCTAGAACAGTTGTGCCACCAAGGCATTATTGTTTAGATGGGAAAAAATTTACCGTGACATTCTAAAATTAGCACTCCATGATTATAGGTCCAAAGTTCAAATTCCAAAAAAACATTTTTATTTTAGGAATTTTTCAAAAATTCCTATTGAAGTAGAAACTAGACTCAATGAACTTCATTTCTATAGTTGAACTCTAATTCAGAAAAGATCATTTTTATGGCTTAAATTTAGATTTAGATAAAAGAGTACAAATTGCCAAAAATACACTGCACAATGATCCATATTTAAAGAATCAACATTTCTAAAAAAAATATTGCTATAATCATTATTATTTATTGAGGTTTAGGTACCCACACTTGCATACCACTTGTATTGACAACTCCAACTGGAATTACAGAGCTGGACTTGAGAATCTAAGAGACACCCAGGACATTACACCTCTGGCTTGTCGTTGAGGTAATTATATCCATTTCCTGCTTTCTATCTTGAGCAGTAGCTTCACATTTGATTATTGAAGTCACAGGTGGAGAGTCTAGAGAGCATTCTGAACAGGGCTTGTCTGTGATTTTTTTTCACTGGGTGGCTGTGCAGCTATGATAGGAGCGCAGCTTAGGTTGTTTGGTTTGGATGTTTGAATTGATGGAAGTCACGGTTTTCTTTCTGGAATCTCTTTTATACTTTCCGGAATCGATGTCTGAGGAATACTATTTCTAGTGCTTTTCCTTCACCGTTGCAGTGCAGGGGAAACAATCCTATCGTATGGCACAGTGCCAACAGACAGAAGACAAATGCGTTAGGCTTTGTTGATACACAGATTTAATGGTATGTTCAGATTGTATTGTTGTTAGAGTTGGATTTGCTTCAAGAATGAGGGTTTAATTGACTGTCACAAGCAATGCAAGTTCATGTTTGGAACATTTGCAGTTTAGATGGCATTCCATGAGTTTCAGTTCAAACAAATATATGCCATCTACTGCAGTTCCATTCTTTCATATATGGGTATAAAAGCCTATGGATTATTTTTGTGAGGTTCATGGTAGGGTAATATAGCTGCATTTGATAAGCCTTTCATGTCCGTCACTCTGGCAGCGATGGAAAGGACTTCACAGGGTGCCCTTGCAAATGTATGTGGACCTTGAAATTTGTCCACACACATTTGCAAACAGATCTGGACAACTCAGTTATTGTCATTTATAGTTTCTGCAGTAAGGTTATTACACCTAATTTTGACCCCTTTTTAAGTTGACCCTTGTAGATTCTTGCTTGAAATGTACTCCTAGTACAATACAACCTCTATAAAGTGAACTTCTATAAGTCGAGAACCTCTCTAATGTGATATTATTCCTTTAGTCATGGCCTAGACATTGAAGATGTACAAAATAATTTCTTTTCCTTTTTAACTTTTGTTGAATTTGGAATTCAAATGTCACTTTGGAGGATGTAATGGTAGTTCAGGAGCCATCATGAAATTGCAGCCCACTAAAAAAATCTTCACTATCATTAACTCCTAAAGGTTATTGACTATGTTTTCATCAAAAACACTCCAAAATTGCCATCTCTAGTACAAATACCAAATTTTTGGAAAAAAAAACATTTTTGGACACATATAACTGTAGGATCTTATAGTACTATTGTTTAAGAAGATGTGGAAAAAATTTTACAAAGTTCTACCGTGTAGAATGCAAGATATTAGCATTTTAAGTGACAAAATTCCTATTTTACCCTGCAAAAAATCGGGCAGTTGCACTTCACAAGGTCACATTTTTATGAAAAATTGTCCAAAATGATGGTTACTCTTTGGATTCATTTTCCAAGCCAAGTTGGCTACATGCTTGAAAGTTTTGAGATCATTTAGAATTTTACAACATATAGGAAATAAATAGTATGTAGAAAGAAGTAGAGAATGATTCAAAATACTAAATTGTTAACCATTTATTTATGGAATTGAAAAATGATAATCCCAATGGTTAAAATGTTGAAAATGTGCACCTAATGTTTTTATTTTTTTTTCAAAAATATTGAAAATTGAGTTAGATAAAGGACTTCAAAGTTTATTTTAGAGTAGAAATTCCATAACTACCTACAAATTATCCACAACTAAAACTCCTCATAACTTTCATCTCATTAATCAAAATGGAATGATTTAAAGGTTTCCATGTATAAATAAATTTAGAGAAGCAATTTCAATTTTATTTTTTTTAAAGTGATTATTAAAGAATTTTTTTGCTGCCCAAACTGCCCGCTAAATGTTGAAAATTACATATCATACAATAACTTTTTAACCATGTAGTCAAAAGTTATGAAAATCATTGGGCCTTAAAGCTCCTCTTTGGGCACATGTTGTGAAAATTTCAAAGAAAAAAAAAATTCCATTCATAGTGAGTTGCCAAAAATTGCTATGTTGCCAAAAAAACGCCATTTGGTCCTTTAGGAGTTAATATTGCAACCCTTCTCTAAAGCAATAACCTCTTTAATGTGATATTTTCTTGCAATCTTAAACTATTATCTCATAGAAGTTCTATTGTATTTATGAGAGTTTAGGGTTTGTTTTAGAAACATCTATTTTTAGTACTTTAAATATTCATAGTTTATTCATATGGTGTTCAAAAAATGCATCCCAAAGAATCTAAATCCCTTTTTGATTAGCAACAAGACCCCACAAAAGTTTTTTAATATAATAATGGAAACCATTCTGAATTGCTTATTCAATCAATTTTAGATGTAGTTACTTTATCTTAGGTCACTTGTTGAAGGACATTTTGAGGATCTAATTCACAGAGATCATATGATTTCATGTTGGCAACTCCTAAGAAACCCAAATTTTCAACCTCCATTAATTCAAAATAGTGTGATTTTGGAAAATTAATGTCACACACACCTTTATAACAAATTAGTGTACTTAATGTTGTGTAATAGAATTACAATTTTTAAACCTTCAATTAACATGTTATCATTATATCTTAATATTTTAAAAATAATATATAATTTTATAAAATACATCAATTGAAATGATAAATTATTACACACAATTTAATAATACTGTGTCTGTTAAAAAACTTCTATTTCCTAATTGTAATATATATAGAAGGTAATATGTACAATTATTCTAATTTGATAGAATTTTCTCCTTTAAAATTAACAATTCTATTCAATTATCAAGGATGAAACTTAAAATAAAATATTTTATATAATAATAAAATTAGTCAATCATTTTTCTTTTTAATCTCTAAATTTATATTTGACAGACTCCAATGGTTAACTCCTAAATGCAAAAACTGTGTTTTTTGGCAACATTGTGATTTTGGGCAGCTCACTACAAATGGAGTTTTTATTTTTTTTCTTTGGAATTTTCTCACAACATGTGCCCCCAAAGTAGCTTTAAGGCCCAACAATTTTTGTAACTTTTGACTACATGGTTAAAAAGTTATTGCATGATATATGATTTTCATTACTCGGTGGGCAGCTTGGGCAGCCCAAAAATCTTCTTTAAAAAATACTTTTTTCAAAATTTTCTTTTTGAAATTGGTTCTTTAGATTTACGTACACGTGAAAATCTTTTAATCATTTCATTTCAACAAGTGAGATGAAAGTTATGAAGGTTCTTAGTTTGCAAGTAGGTATGGAGTCTTTGAAAATCATATCTACTCACAAACTAAAAATCTTCATAACTTTCTTGTCATCTATTAAAATGGAATGACTCAGAGCTTACTACTTGTATATAAATATGTAGAATCAATTTCAAAAAGAAATTTTTGAAAAAAGTGATTTTTAAAGAAGTTTTTTGGGCTGCCTGCCAAGCAATGAAAATAACATATCATGCAATAACTTTTTAACCATTCAATCAAAATTTATGAAAATTGTTGGACCTTAAAGATAGTCCCCGGGAAAATGTTGTGTGAAAATTTCAAAGAAAAAAAATGAAAACTCCATTCATAATGAGCTAAAACGCAGTTTGGACATTTAGGGATTAATTTGATTGAAGGTTTGAATTTTAGTAATGATATTATCTTATGAGACTATAAATATGTCATTACATTTTCAAATGCATATATTTATCTTAAATATGAAAGTGAAACCATGAGCAAAAAAACAAATGATAACAATTAGCATAACTTTATTAACCCGCTAAATTTTAAAGGAAAAATTATTATACTAAAAAAATAACTATGCTAAGTAGTGGAATTAGGTTGCCTAAACAATTACTTTGTCATACTTGGAAAAGTTACCTCACAGTGACTCACCACTTGTCCACGTAGAAGAACATGCAACTCTCTTGTATTACTATTGATTTTAGTCAGTGTTTGCTAATTTTATTATTAAAAAAAAATTATTGTTCTAAACTTATGATAAAAATTATTGCAATAAATGATTTATATAGTGTAAAATGTCGAAAAATTAGTGAGGGACAATTGGTCTAATTTCACTATTTAATGTAAAGATTCATGTGTGGGGGAATCAAATTAAATAAGGTAGACCTGCCAAATACCACCAACCAACCAATTTTGCCACTTACAAGATCCTTCCATTAATCCATTTGCATCAATGGCCCATCCATTACCACAATCTTAGCAACTCTTTATCATGATGGCAATGCACTTGGGGAGTAGACACATTAGCCCACACTTTAACAATCCTCAACTTATGCTTCAACAAGGGTCTATCCCACTTTAACATTTCGACAGTAGTTTGAAAAATCACAAAAAATTCACTTCTCGTCGGAATGTCTTCATTCTTTTTGCAATTGACTTCTCTCAAACTTTTCCAATGTTTAGAAAATATGGGAGCTCACAAACAATTTTTCCAAAGTACCTAAATAGCATATCTGCGTGGTAATAAATTGATCCACCTTAATAAGATCATTTGTGATTGCTTCAATCTCACTTAAGGTAAGAGCACCCATAACTTTCAATATAAGGGTTTTGGACATAATTTCTATTAATAGACATCCCAAAAATTATTGGACCGTACTAGCAAGAGAAAAAGAATTCCTATGCACTTTCAAATGTATTGTTTGGACACAATGAGAATATGTTGTGAATTTTTTTTAAAAACCAACTATACATGCACCTAACACCAACACCATGGGCTGATGTTCAGGTGTAACACATCCTTATCAATCACATCTATTCACTTCCCAAGATTTTACGCAGGACGTTAAATCGTGCCATCGAAGGTGGGCCAAGCAGGGTAAAATTTGTGTTGTAGGGATAAAAGTAAAAAAGAAGCCCCCTATTTTGAGCCATGTCTAGAGTACGTTCTAGATGTCACGTAGCTAATTTGGGGTCTCTGATTGCAAATATGAATTCAGAATTTGCAAAAAAAATTCATATGTGACAAATAAAAAATTCCTGCGTTTTCCCCGGGTTAAATCCACCTCACCAGGCCCACCTTCTATGGCACGATTTAACGTCCTGCAGATTTTACAAGTGACGATCCTACCGTAGCCCTAAGATTTTACAACTGAAGTTCAACGGAAGTTGACGGAAGTTCAACGGAAGTTGAGCGGAAGCTCAGCGGAAGTTCAACAGAAGTTCATTGGGAATTGCTGGAGTGGACGTTTGACCCTCTTTTTCTCGCAAGTCCATAAAGGCTCGGCAGAGCTTTTGACACATCGAGAAGTGTACCTTTAACACATGGGCCAACAGGAAAAGTGGGCCAAAAAGTCACTAATAAAGGTTAATCGAGGACGGAATCCGATTGCTTAGGCAGTGCGTAACATTACATTGTCTACCAATGAGCCCAAGCCAAGGGGCCCCTTTGCATCCGTGGAAAGGGGCCCCCTTACAGTGAACCCAAAATTGTCTGAATCAATCTTTTAATTTTTACTTTTTACTTTTTTTACTTTTTACTTTTTTTTACTTTTTTACTTTTTTAAAATTTAATTTTTTTTTGCGATATGCCACTAATTCTAACATAAATAAACAAATACCCTAATGGCCCTCCAAATATAATGTAGTGGCATGTTGCCAGGAACGCAAGTTCTACAATATTAAAAAAAAAAGCTATGTCTAATTGTTTGATAAGGCTCCTCCGTCATCCACCCCTTGGATTAACTGATGAGGTGGGGCCTCCAATGTACCACTGAACCCTAAACCACTATCTTCACTTTGTATACATCTCCAAAATCAATTATGTACCTATGTGGAAGAAATTGTTTAAGAACCAAACCTTGTTCCTTCATAACTTTTGCATACAGTATCTGAATGTTGCATTCTTTGGTGAGTTGGAATCTCCTTTCACTTGCCAACGAAAAAATTTGAAAATTCGACCAATCTAGTAATGGTAACAAGGTACAATAGCAAAAAGTGGCAATTTGGGGGGTACCTACCTTAACTCCTTAAGTCCTTCCTGGATATTTAGCAAAGTATAATATTTTTCCAATATGTGGAGGACCATTGTGTGATGGTTATAGAATGTTATGTGCTCTATAAGCTACAAAGTTGGAATTAATCTCTACATTCTACGAGACATGTGGTAAAAAAATTTAATACAAAAAAATAAGGAATCAAGCAATCAAAATTTGTCTTTGCGTCATGATTTTGGATGACAATTATAAGGGCCATTCCTAAAAATATGTTCTTGGGTTGTAGAAGGAGACTAGAAAATATTATACTATATGTGGGACTTGGAGTTTTACAGTGTGAAGGCCAAAGTCCCAAGTAACTTTTAAGTTTTCTCATGTATAATATGATATGGCAAAAATATATCTAAAAATTAGTCAAAAAGTTGAAAAAAAATTTCAAGGCACTATTTGCATACAATGTGCACTAGACAAATTTTATGAGGATGTTTGATTTAGTATTATTTTTTTCATATTATATACTTCTATCCTAAAAGATCTTCTAGTTGGACAAAATGTTCAAGATTAAGATTGAAAATAACATTATTTCAATCCTTTTTGAGTTGTAAGTAGAATTTGGTACACTCCTATCATTCTCAAAACTTTGAGTTTTGAAGACTTTTTAAATTGTAGTTTTGAGTATTGAAAAGTGCATTTTTTTGTGCATTTTTTTATGCATTTTCAAGAAGCATCAATTTGCACTTAATTATTGAATGTAAGGTTGTCATTTTGTAGTTAGTTAGTACAATCCCACACTATTCTATTGCCTTCTATTCCACCTTCCATAAAGGCCTAGAGCTTCATCTTTTTCAATTGGGCAACTGACACTCAATGAGATGAAAAAAAATAAAAACAACTCTTGCTAACTAATGCTTACATTACACATGAAATGGGGAACCTTGATTGTTTGCACACACAATATTCATTGACCCCTTCAATCATTTCATTTGTTTTTCGATTGATGATTGCACAAATTAATGAAGGGAGAATTACTCCATTTGAAAAATCATTTTGGGACCAAAAATAAGCATAATGGAAAGATCATTTTGGGATAGAGGGAATACAAAACAATAGATAGAAGTTGGAGCCCATTTTGGATCTCTATTTTTGCTAGTCTCAACTTGGGCTTCAGGTACCACTTCTTTGACTCCAAAATGTACAAAATGTTGTACTTCCATATTGATATTTTTTATTGCCTAAGGCATTGGGTCTTACAACTTAGAATTAAGCCCCAAGTTCTCATTTTTAGCTCTCTACCAATTAAATTTTGAGAAATTGATGAAACTTGGAACATAGTAAGAATCAGCCCCTAAAGGACCAAAGAGCCCACTTTGGACTTTTTAAGAACTCGGGCATGCCCTATTGACTTCATAATTTGGAATTTTGGTGTGAAATTTTTATGATGGATGCTACTCATCATAGTCTACATATGAAGCTTTGTTTTAAGTCATTCCAATAAACATTGCATACATTAAAAAGTTTTTTTATAATTTCAATGCCAAACTAGGTAGCTAAAATATAAAATTAGTTTTTGGAAATTATATAGATTGATAATTACTCAAAAAAATTGAACCATTCAATTCCAAATAAGGAAGTAAAAGTTTTATTTTGTGGGCAGTAAAGGTAGAAATTGGGCCACACCCAAAGCTATCTTTTGCTCTCAATTTTGAAAATTTCCAAATAAAAAAATATATAGTATAATACTTGTAAAGTAGAGCAATTTCACCATTGTGATTAACAATTCTCAATTTCTTTTGAAAGTTATTAGCATATTAATTTTTCTTTCAATCACTACTACCTTCTACTTTATAATTTTTTTAAAGTTGAATATAAAAGTTTTGTTGGTTTAAATTCTTTTCACATGTTTTCAACCTATTTTTCAACATATTGATAAAATGCACAACTTGTAGGACATATGAGTTTTTTTTCTAAATATGTTGAAAGACAAAACTTCACCTTTTGGAAGGGCTAGAAAAATTTGCATTTTAAAGTTTAGGCACATTGTACTTGCAATTGGTGGAGAAATTTGCTTTAAAATTTTAGGATGATGTACACAAGCAAGTTGACTAAAAGATCTTACAAATGGATTTGTTAAAAAAATAATTATTGATGAAGATTTTGACCTTGCTTTATAGATAAGTATTTTGAAGTAGTTTTGGACCTCTAAGCATGATGGTCCTCTACGGGTTAATTCCTAATGAACCAATTCGGTTGCTATATAGTCACACATCATTTCTATATTAATTTAACCTTTCAAATTATACTTGAGTTTCAATCTTATATTTTTTTTTATTGCATGAGTGTTATCTTTCAATGAGAAAAATCCCATACACTTTGGTAGAACATATTTTTTGTTACGATGTTTATAGTAATAAGAAAAAACATATTGATAAATATAATAAAAACAAACTAATTGATTTAAACTTTTTTGAAGAGGTACAAATAGAAGTTAAATTTTGTGAAATTTCCTCAACCAATTTTTTTACACCCACAATATTATTGCCAATGAACTTCAAGTCAAATTATTACTATTAGGATAAATTTAAACTTCATATAATTAATTGATAAATTATTGATTATTTGCAAATGTAAAAATTTATTTTTTCTGTATATGCTTATTATTCTAGAATTTTGGTAGAAAAATCAAAATATTGCCAATTTAAAATGTAAAGTGTGCATAAAATTATATCTGATATTTTGATTAAAAAATAAATCCTAGAATGTAAAATATTATATTTGGATTTAATACAAATGATATACACACAATACTATGTAATTTGGATTCTAACACTTGAAGCTTCCAATTGCAATAAATAATTGGATTTTTGGATTTTTCAATGTTTAAAAATAGAATAGGAATAAAACTTATTAGGGTTCATTTCTTAATTCAAATTAACCCCTAAAGTCCCAAAGTTCCTATGGGGGGCTCTTGGAATTTTGGATAGGCTTGTGTGATCTCAATTTTTAACATGATTTTTTAAAACCTTTTTTTGAAGATAGAAAATCAAATTAGCTTTTGGGGAATATAGTTTTTATTTCAATTGGTGTCCGGAAACAAAAGTTATGCCACCTTGAGTTTAAAAAGCATCTCAAGGGTCAACCCCAAAAAAATCACAAAATTTTTAATTTTTTAATTTAATTTTTTTTTCTCAATGATTATGTTTTTGTCTACATATGAAACTTTGATTTATTCAATTTGGACTAGTGATGAGAAAATTATGGATAATCTTATTTTTCAAGCAATCTAAGCATCTTCTGGGAAAAATTACTTATAGAATCCATTTTTGAATGCAATTTTTACAATTTTTTCTTAAAAATTGCCAAGTTGGGTTAAGTTAGCTTGCTAGAACAATCTCATCGTTGGAATTATTGTGTTAGAAAATCAAAATTGGTAGTGCAAAAATTTTAAGTTAAAAAGATTCAAAGCCAAAAAATCTATCTGATCAAGGTGTAAAGAAAACTTGTTAAATAATCAAGGTTAAATTCTTTGCTTTAAATGCAAATATCTTACAATCTACATGGTCAAAGTTTATGAAATTTTTTCTACGCATTCTTTTACTAGTGTAATACAAGATCCTATAGTTACATATGTGAATTTTTTTTTAAAAAGTTTTTTGCTCTTTGCAATAGAAATGGTGGTTTTGAATAGGTTTTGATGTAAAAAAGACCTTGGGACTTTAGGGGTTAAGGGTTAAAGGAAAAAAATCAAAAAAATTTGCAATTCTATCTTTCTATATGGCAAAAAATTTTCATTGTGTGTTCTCCTACTCTAAAGCATGCATAAAATTGCTTACGTCGTCAATTATAGATGGTTATGCTAGAACTCAATCTACAAGGTGAAAGGATTTTGAAGTTCATTTCTTGTAAGGTAGCTAACCCATTTCCAACCACTTAAGCAATTACACATATTTGGAGTGCAAGTTTTTTGAGTGCAGAATCTTTTCCATATACAGAAATAGGGTTTGAAAAGATCGTATATTTTTCCAAAATTTTATTGTACAAAATATGATTATTATGAATTTTTTTAGTAAAAGATTATCTTTGACTCGTAATGGTGATATAGACCTTTCAATTTTTGACCATAAGTTGATTGCAAAATTGACCAAGAGCTGATTGCAATATCAATAGCCTTACAACCAATCATAATGCACCGCAACTACTCTTCAAACTCCATACAACTTCACGGAAAGAAAGCTCAAAGAAAGTAGCCTATAGATTGGAAATGGGTTGATGGTTGGAAAATGGGTCGCTACCAAGGTGGAACTGCCCAATACCACCATCTACCCAATTCCGCCACCTACATGTTCCTCCCATTTCCATCACTAGCCCATCTATTTTCCACAATCTTATTAATCCTTTATCATGATGGCAATGCACTTTGGGGAGCGGACACATGAGGCCCACGTTTCAACAATGGTCTGGTCATGCTTCAACAAGGGTCTGCTCATAGTTTAACATTTCAACTTTGAAAAATCACAGAAAATTCAATTTTTGTCGGAATGTCTTCATTCTTTTTGCAGTTGACTCCTCTCAAGCAATTCAATCTCTGAAAGAAAAAAAAAATATGAGAGCTGACAAATAGCTTCTCCAAAGTACCTAGATACCAAATCTCTGTGGTACTGGGTGGTTCTACCTTAGATTGTCTTTTAGCGGTAAGGCAAGTGGCCCTGGGTCTGACAAAATCGTTTGGGAGCGAGAGCTCGCAAGCTGAATGGAGTGATTCCGACGGAGTTGGGACTGTTTGCAACTGTTGCGAAGAGCACTTTTGCAGAAGCCGTTGTGGTAAAGTCCGGTGGACACGAAGACCGAGTTGACAAGCATGGGACACTGATTTTCAGTTCAGGAGTCAAACAAACAAAGAAACAAAAGAAGCATTCAAGTGGAGATACGAACAAGTTGTTGTTACTGTGCCATTTGTAGAATGCCTGTGGTGCAAGTCATCTGGCTTTTTCAATAAGCCGGTAACGTCGCTGCGCTGCTGGACACAACGTGTGGGATGCGATGCGATGCGGTGGATGAGATAATTTAGAATCCTTAAATCTATGTAAGACAGAAAGTGCAAATGTTCATCTCTGGAGTTTCATTTGAATAGGGGAGCAGGTCTTGCACAATAGTTTGACCTGCAATAGAGTTGATCGTAAAGTTTGTCTTGTGATTGTGAACTTGTGGTCAGAGGAAGGTTTAAGTGTGGGATGCCATGTGGTGGATGAGATAGTAATCCTTAGAATCCTTAAATCTATGTAAGACAAAAAGTGCAAATGTTCATCTTTGGAATTTCATGTGAATAGGGGAGCAGGTCTTGCACGATAGTTTGACCTGCAATAGAGTTAATCGTAAAGTTTGTCTTGTGATTGTGAACTTGTGGTCAAAGGAAGGTTTAAGTGTGGGATGCGGTGTGGTGGATGAAATAACTTAGAATCCTTAAATCCATGTAAGACAGAAAGTGCAAATGTTCATCTCTGGAATTTCATGTGAATAGGGGAGCAGGTCTTGCACAATAGTTTGATTTGCAATAGATTTAATTGTAAATTTTGTCTTGTATTTGTGAACCTGTGTCAAAGGAAGGTTTAACTAAGAATAGAATAAGAAGAAAAACCCGGCATCTAACTCAATGGGTGCTCCATGGAGTTTGGATGCTCTATGGAGTTTGGTCATGTGTTTTTTCTAAACTTTGGCTCCTGATCATGCCTTGTATATACTTTACGATTAACTTTGATGAATGAATGCTCTTGGATTTTTTTTGAAGGAAATGAGTCACACTGAACCCAAAAGGATGATTTTCACAATGACTAACTATGTTTGATGTTTTTAGGATTAAGGCAAGAGGTCTCCTATCTAGCTAGAAATGAGTGACGTTTTCCTTGAAGTATCTATTACGTGATATTACATGATGTTTTGTGATGTCATTGATGAAGTAGGTTGGCTTAAAAGGATTGTTTAAAGACCTTCTACCAATAAAAAGGTTGAATCAAGGGACCACAAGCTTTCAATGGTGTTCCTCTTTTTAGACGTGACCATGGAAGGAAAGAACCCCAAACTAAAAAGATAAGGAAGAGTAATGACTTTTTGCATGGTCTTGGTGCAAATCCAAGAGAGACTATGAATAGCCAAGTCATATCTATTTATTATTAATATTGGCATTGTCAATTGTAAGATCAATTAAATAAACAAAATTTGTGGTTGTGAGATTTTAACTAGTCAATGTTTTCTAAAATTCCATTAGGGCTCCTTCAAAGAGATCGTTAAGATAAAAAAAAATCCTTGAAATTTGCAATACATTATCTACTTTGGCTATACAGGATTGATGATAGACTTCTCATCCATGAAAATAGCATGGGCCTTGTCCAAATTGTAACCACAACTTTGACCATAACTATCTCTCTACCAATTACTACTTTAATAATTCAAGAGGTCCTTGATCTAACCCTAGTATAAATTAGCCTTAAACTTATATAAAGATGATGGTTTCATGGACCTTTACACTAAAGTGGTTTACAATTGCAATTACCTTCCCTATAGACTCTTTTGTGGCCACTTAAATGTTATGGTATTAAAACTTTAGAATGTTGGCTTGAGATTGAAAGAGAGGAGACTTTGCATCTATAGGAATGAGAGTTCTGAAGTAGTCATAGATTTTCTAGGGTACCAAAGTAAACCTACATATGACATGTAGAATGAGTATTTTATCCTATTATAATTGGCAAAAAAATCAAATTTTTTTATACAAAGACAAACGTGAGAAATAAAGAGAGCAATTGAAAATTTATTTTATTTGACAAAGAAGGGATTTCTTATGAATCTTTGAAGTATGCTATTTGATTGGCCCAAAAGAGTCTTTAGACTACCCCCAACCCAACAAAAAGTGTATGCATGATGGCCATCCTATCAACCAAAGCAGTTTCAATATTTCTTAATATGGTTACAATATTTTTTAATATGCCCACAACATGAAGGAACAAAAAAATCACTTGCTTTGATGAATTTACACTAAAAAAGATAGAAGTTTTGAAAATAGTCACGAATGACTCCATCACCATCACCCAAGATATTGATTTTGTCCACTAACCAACCTAATGTAGTTCTAATATCATTTATTAAATTTTTTTTGTCATGTATTGATGTAAGACTTTAATGGGTCATTTCTTAGGTGCTTGTCACGGGTGGTTTGCCTATCATAGGCTCGTTTACCTTAGTGCTTAATTAGTCATGCTAGTTACATCTCAAATTTTACAATGAAATGAATCATGCTGCAAATTTTGTTCAAGGATAATTGCCTTTGGCCAAAACTTATGGTGGTATAACTTTTGATCAATGCACTAATTTGGGAAACCATTGTATTTCCACAAAGGGGATACATTTTTATACCATTTTTATAATTAAGAAGATATTCATTTAAGAACCTAACCATCCCTAAGTTTCTATGGTCCCTTGGAAGGACAATTGTTTTCTAGAAGACAAAACAAGTAGAAACCAATAGTTTTTTTTACAAAGTAATATATGCTTTTGAATGACATCTTGTGTTGGTGAAGCCTACAATTCAATTGTAATGCCCAAAGACATTACATGTAATATACATTATAATGCCTTACATCATATTCCAAAATCAATACGCTAAGCATAATTAAATTTATTTATCCTATTAGTGCATGTGACAATAATTTTCTAATGTTACATTATTTTTAGACTAATTAAATTAGCATTTGATGAAATGTTATTGTATTTGTACTAATTTCTACAAATATAAATTTTTATAGGTGAATCTAATTTTTCACCTTATTAATGAGACAAATTAGTATTAATTAGTGACATCTTAAACCACTAGGTACTTGATATGAACTCTTATTTTTTGACTAGTAGGATTCATTGTGAAAATACTAATGGCTTTTATTTAGAACTCAAGTAGGTGATTAAAAAGTAGTTATTTTTAGGGCTTGCTATTCAAACAATATTTTGTATAGAGCCCTTCAAGGTTCTAAGTGTATAGTATCCTACAAAGGCTATGTTTAATTGTAGGAGCCTACAATGTGTTGCTTTCAAAAAATTATAACATATTCTCTAAGAAACAAAAAAAAATAGACTCTATTTGCAACATCTTTTATTACAATTTGCTAATCTGATGTAACCAAAATTTCAAGATGTGGTCACTATTTTAGTGTGTATTTGATTGTATTATAGTTTATAATTTAGAAGAGAACATGAAAAAAAATACATAAAGTTAATGCATGCTATTTGGTGCATTAATCTCAACTAGCTTAACAAAGGCCATTTTTTGAGTAGATTTTGATAAAGTTTGGATGCAATGAACTTTGATGCAAGCAAGGGGTGCAAGTTACTTGATCGAAAGTTCATCCTACTACTACTGGCTTCACTTCCATGTGGATTCAGATGAGTTGGTTTTTATTGGAGCCTTGCTTGTAATTTAATGTATGATTTGTTTTTACAATGGAATGAGTTGTTCATCTGCTTCAAAATAATTGATTAAAACAAATCACTAGTGGAAAATATCCCTACTTAAACAAATATGTTTTTATTTTTTATTTTATTTTTATGTCTCTTTTCATATGATATTTAATACAATCCTTTATAGATTTTAATTGACTAAAAATATCAAAAATCCTATGCGACAAGATTCATAGACATTCTACTATTTGCACACATAAACATTGTTAACCAACACTTGGAGGTTCCTTTTCTCTTCTACAAAGTAGGAGCCTTAGTGTTGCAACTTGCAAAACCATTGCTTGCAACCCCCCCCCCCCCCCTTGGTCCCCATATATTGTAGCCCTCATATCATCAACTCCTTAAAAATCCCCACGTAGCATTCCATCAATTTGCTAATGTTGCCACCAACTCATCCCTCACAAACCTGGCCAACAACAATGACCGACTACTAACAAAATCTATCCACTAGTTTCACAAGTAGTCAACCAATTTGTTCACTCAAATTATAATTGAATTCCCTTCTCATATTCATTATATTGAGACTTTTTTGCAATCTCATTTTTATCTTCGACTCGAAGATAAACCACTTTATCTCTTTATTAGTATTTTCTTATAAATAGGTAACAACACCAACTTTTAAAATTTCATTTAAGAATCACTATTTGAACATTATTTATTCTTAATTTCAATTATTATTTTTATAAATGAATTTATAATATCTAGCAATTTTGTCTCAAAATTTGCAAAAAGTCTCAATATAACAAATATGGTCATCCGTGCATCTCAACATCTAGGAAAGAGATTATATTACTCCTTCAAGCTAGGGCCAAGGAAAGAGATTCAAGCCCGTTAACAATCAACTATGTATATATCTACACGCCAACATCCGACACTACTCAGACACACACTGCATGACTCTTAAGAACAATGGGCCCCAACATACATACACACCACTATTGCTTTTAACACATGTTTCATATTGCATTTGGCTCGTACATAACTTTTGAACTTTTGAACCATTACTCATGATGGCTATGTCTCTCTGTATTGGTAGGCTATATGATTGAATTTTTTTTTTTTAAATCTTTCTGTATTGGTAGTGTAGAATAGATGATTATAAAAAGATTTTTAAAAAAATCTTCAAGCCTGCATCCAAGTGCTTGCTTGTTTGTACTACAGCCTCTCGGTGGCCTCAGTGAACTTATCATATTCTATCTCGCAATACAGACAGCCAGATCCACATTCCTGCCACGACCTCTTCTAGCGGACAATGGAGATCAAGAGTCAGTCCAAGCATGAGTATCTTCAAGGAAGGAAAGCGGTTCACTCGTCCCTAAGAAACACCACTTCACAAACCCTCTCCTTACATGTATCGGTCATCAGGGGAATTGCACAGCAGGTGCTATAGGTGGAATTGCTATTTGCACCTTCATGTGGACTTGGTGGACATCATGGTGGGGGTGGAGGACTGATAAGAACTCAACAATCATGTTTTCAAATTTTTTTTAGGGAGTGATCAGTGGGGTTGTCCACTGATTCGGTTGAAATAAGTGAACTAAGGTGGGTACACCTAAAAGCGCCACAAATTGGTCTGTGGCTCTTGTGAAGGCTGAATGGTGACTAGTCCATGTAGAAAATCAAAGAGATGTGTTCATGAGGAAGAGATGCACAATCAATTTAGTCATTGTGGCAACTATGAGAGTACAGTAGGCTTGCAAAGTTTTGCATGTAGGGTGACTTAAAGAGCTCATAAACTACATTAGAAAAGAGCATGGCCATGCCCAATATGGCCGTCACAGGATGTCAGAAGGAACACAAATGCTCAGCCATTGTGCAATTAAAAAAGAAAAAAAATAAAGAAGTTTGGGGAATAAAAAAGTAGCAGAAGAAACTACCAAAGTGTAACACCATCCTCTCATCAGTGACATTTAACTCATCATCCTCTAAAATGCTTTAACTGTCACTTAAAGACTCTTAATGATATCCGTAATCTGACATGAATTCTCTCATAAAAACCCTGATAACTTCTAAAATTGCCCATGTAAATGAATGACCATTCTTTGTATATGCCAAAGCCATTTTAGTGCCTTTTCTAGCTGGCGCTTTTACACACAGGGCGATTTTGGGTGTACCCACCTTATCTCCTCACTGGAAGAAATCTATGTTAATATGAGCAATTTCGTTAAAATGGTGGAATTCTACGACTTTGGCAGTTTTTATAGTTGCGACACTACATGTACTAAATTCATAACAATATGGTATTTTGAATCATACTCTACTTCTTTCTAGTTTCTATTTACTTTCTTTTACAAACATTAATATGAAATCTTTTTTATTGAAATTTTTTATATGCTTCCCAACTTATTTCTTCAACATATTATGGAGAGAAACAAGTTGTAGGATCTACACATTTTTGTGTAGAAAGTTTGAAAGATGAAATCTCACCATTTGAGAAGTGTTGAAAATACTTCTTTTTGAAATTCAAGCATCATGATCTTACAATTGATAAGGTTTTTCATTCTGAAATTTTAGGAGGGTATACTTGAACAAGTTAACCCCTAAGCATTCCGACATCCACATTTTGGATAATGAACAAAGGGCTTGTAGGCATTGTTTTGTACAACTAATTTTTCATTCATCCAATGTAACACTTGAATCTTAAAAAAAAACCCTTCTTTAATGACCAATTTCATGAAATTATAGTAAATGGTATTTTTGGACAAAAATATATGCAAAAAAGTGCAAAAATTCAAAAAAGGATTGAGGCATCAAGGAATTAACTAAAGGATTTGTTAATGAATACATATATAGATGAAGATTTTAGCCTTGCTTTGGATTTAAGTACTTTAAAGCAATTTCAAACCCAAAAACATCGATTTGCTTTGGGGATTAACTCAATTATTAAGCCATGTAGTAATACCAATAACTCACACTACTTTGAAAATTATGTACAACACACTAATATGGAAGTTCACAAATATTTGTTAAAAAGAAAACAAATTGTAGCATGTACTATTTTCATACTATCTGAAATAGTTTGATTGTCATCCAACTATTGTAATATTGTTTTGTTTGACTTCAAAGCAAGAACCTTTCCACTAACACTAGTGAAATTTCACTTTAAAAAACCATAATAAAAAATCGTAATCCCTCGCACATACGGTATCTACTTATCATGGATTCATAGAAGGTAAAGGCACCTTCTTCCATCGAGCCTTGCACCCCATCATGTCCAAATGATATCCTGCCATTTAATTTCAACCCCCACAATCTACAAGCTGGCATCATTTTGGGGCGGAGTGATAAGAGATCACTCATGAATGCTTCTAGAGTCTTGTCTTGTTCTGAAACGAACACAGAGAGAGAGTTCATATGAGGCGTGCCTACCTGAAAACATTATTCTTCTTTCCACAGATAAATCAAACAAAATTTTCTAGAAGCATCATCAATGAATATACAGTTGGATGAAATGCAGTTTTCAAAGCATTCAACATCCAGGCACCAATTGAAGAGTTAATAAGAACTGAGCAACTGCATTTCAATCTCATGAATTCCTCCAAAAAAAAATTTGGGTCAAAAAATAAAATGAAAAAAAAATCTTCATGAATTCCAAAAAAAGACCCAAATTTGAGTGTGCGACAAGCCGGAGCTCACCCTTTCTTTTGACATAGCCAGATTGAAACCGCCGATGCAGACCCGAAGACTCGCAGTTGACGTGCGGTTGACCGCGAGCCATTCCGGCGGCAATAATTTGCCGATCCGCCGGGAGTGACGACACAGTCCCGTTGGACAATACCCCCATCGACCGGCTGCATGGGAAGCGAGCCCCAACGTGGCAAACGATTCCAACGTAGTCAGCGATGGCGTCACTCCTCTACAGTCGTCCTCCCCTCCCCACGAGCTCGGCTTCGTCTCCCGGCCATCCCATTCCAACCAAATTAAGCCCCTCCAGCGCGCAAGCTGTCTTCAACGTCCTGTAGGTTGCCGCCTCGCAAGGCCTGGAGAGCACGTCAACCATGGGCGAGGTGGTCGTTAAAGCTGCCCCGGAACGATCGGGGATGTTGACTTCTGCTATTGGCGGATCTTCACCCAGTCCTCCCACGTCCCCGCTTACATTTCGAGCTAGGTGGTGCGGTTTACGTGCACAGGGGAGAGCTTGCAGCAGAGGATCGGGTAGCTAGCTAGCTAGGTGGCGCCGGCCGAATGCTGTCGTTGTCGGCAAGGTCGACGTTCGAGACAGATGCCAAGGAGAGAGAGTTGGGTCTCACTTGCTCTGTGATTGCTCCTGCCAACGGCTTGTTGGTTTCTGCAGATGGGGTTCCTGTGAACGTCGAGATCGTTTCTTCCGATCGAGTTAGCTTGTTGTTTGGAAGTCGAGGGTGGGCCGGGTGTTTCGGGGACAGAGTCATGTGACAATGCTAAGCATGCTTCGAGGGGATTAACATGGCGAAGCTTTGGGCAGGAAGCAGGTAGAGATCGATCAAGTGGATGTTCCTTGGGCTCCATGGTGCTGACCTCGGTCACGATTGGGTGAAGCGACATTGAAGAGCTTGATATAAACGCATCAAGCTCAGGATTTGAAGGTTACCTGAAACGAGATTAGTCCATCATGGCGCCAAGATTGAGACCTTTGGGGATGAGGACCAGGCGCAGGGACTTGGACCCGCAGCGAATCCGCCTGTCGGGGTGTTTTCTGCTCACGATCGGGTTGCTGTTTGTTGGAGTTGCAGGAGATACCTTTCGACCCTCGCTTGAATTCGGATCGGAGAAGACAGCGACCCATGGACGAAGATTACTGGTAAGTAACTAAGCAGCTTCGCCATGTCTTGGGGTATAACCACATTCAGCCGCGCACGGTGATCTGAACGATGACTTCAAATTAACTGGAGGCAGGCAGAATATCACTCCTTTCCGGCCTCTGTTAGTTTGTTCTGACACTCAGTCTCCCGTGATCTGCTTCTTCACTATCAGATGGTAAAGTCTTCGTAGAGGTAACTCAAATCTGGATCCTGGCCGTAGAAAGTGCATCCTTCAGGTCTTTCACAGATGTACTATTTCCCCAGCCATGCTCCAGTATTGAGTTCATACCGATCGTGGAACTACTTTCTCTGAGTGGCATTAATTTGCTCTATTATATTTCTCAATTTCTGGAACAGTAAACCATACCCCTCAGGAACATGGAGAGGCAAGGTGAGGTGAGTTCAACTGCTTAAGATTTATGGTCTTGGTGACTGACCTCGATCCTCGTGACAGGCCGTGAACTTAACGCGAAGCGTGGTGGAAGATGGCGAGGCGCTACTCCTCATTAAGGCGGCGATAACAACAGATCCTTTCAACATCACGTACTGGTGGAAACGTCAAGGGGCTGGAAATACTTTGAACCCGTGCAGGGTGAGGAATTACACAGCGAGTTACTGGCCCGGGATCAACTGCACGAACAGGAGAGTCTCATCCATCAACCTGGCCAACATGAGCTTGACAGGCACCTTGAGCCCCGATTTTGGCGCTCTCACGTTCTTGAAGAGCATCGACTTGTCGAACAATCTCTTCACGGGCCCGATTCCAAACGAGCTCACATCGGCGGCAGGGTTAGTGACTCTGAATCTCGGGAACAATCGCCTGGATGGCGCGTTGCCAATCGGAAATTGGACCAACCTCACTTCGCTCGACGTGTCGAACAATCGGCTCTCGGGAGAGATCCCAACCTCGATTGGCAACCTGCAGTTTTTGGAAACGCTCAACATGTCGAACAACAATCTCACTGGCCCGATCCCGACGCAGCTGAATCTGTGCAAGAGGCTGAAACAAGTGGACTTGAGCAGGAATGGACTTCAGGGGACCGTTCCGTTCCAGAATTTGAGTGACTTGACGGTGCTTCATTTACAGGAGAATCAATTGACTGGAGATTTTGTCTCACGGTTGGATACTCTACCTCGACTGCAAGATCTGGATTTGTCGAACAACTACCTGACTGGAAGCATTCCGGCGACGATCTCAAATCTCCCTCTGCTAACTCAGCTCTCTCTAGGTCGTAACAACCTCACTGGATTCATCCCCAACACGATCGGGGAGCTTTCGCTATTGCTGAAGATGAATCTTTCCGCAAATGCATTTAGTGGGATATTGCCTGACAATATCAGGTTGTGTGTGTCGCTTGAAGAGTTTGACATATCCACCAACAATCTGGAAGGACAGCTCCCTGGGAAACCGCTCGCTAACCTCACCAACTTGGTCGTATTTAACGTCTCCACAAATGAATTTGGAGGAGGTCTCCCCTGGTTTTTGGGCCTGAAGAACTTGAAAGTGTTCGATGCCTCCTACAACAATATCGGGGATCTAATTCCTGACCGTTTCGTCAATTACGCCGCCTTGACGTATCTCAATGTCTCATATAATCATCTCACCGGCCCGATGCCTAATTTTGTGGAACATGACGGTGTGAACATCCGCAGCTTCGCTCACAATCAATTGTGCGGGCCCATGGTGAACAGAACATGCAAGCTTCAGGACCCGGGCGAGCACCACTCGACGGCCATTTCAATTGCAGTGGGAAGCGCAGTCGCGTTCGTGTTGCTCTGCATGGTCACGTTCTTCTGCTGTTCCAGGTACTTGCGGCAAGAGAAGGAGCAGAATAAATTTGTAACGGTCTCCGCCGAGCTGGAATTGAAACTCAATCCGGAGGAGATCTTGCGCGCCACTCAGAACTTCAACGAGAAGAACAAGATCGGCGAGGGCAGCATGAGCAACGTGTACAGAGGGGTACTTCCGGACAACACCTCGGTAGCAGTGAAGAAGCTCGCCGTCAGAATCGTAAACGAGGGCACAGAGAAGGTTTTTGCAGAAGCATTCGAAATTCTGAGTCATATCCGGCACTGGTCGCTCGTCAAGGTGCTCGGCTATTGTTGCAGCACGGACGTCACGGCATTGGTGATGGAGTACATGCCGAACGGGAATTTAAACAACGTCATGTACCCGCAGAACAAGGACACAGAAGTCGTGAAAGAATTCAGTTGGCACCACCGATTCAACACCGCCATCGGAGTTGCCGAAGGATTGAAATACCTCCACCATGAATGCCCCACTCCCACTGTCCATGGCGACTTGAAGCCGAGTAACGTTCTGTTCAACACCTTCATGGAAGCGAGGATTACCGATTTTGCCGTCGCTAAGATTTTAGGTGATCAAGGAGTAAAAGGCAGAGAAGCGGGTGGTTCAAATAACTACAAGGCTCCAGGTAGAAAATCCATATCTCTTATCAACACGCCATCAATGCAAGTGGTTTTCTTGGATGGAATAATCAAACGATTTACATTGAATTTCCGGAATCGACATTTTAACGCTGTCCGGTTGCTAATTTCAGCAATAATTTGAACGAATTTGAGTCTTGGTATGTTTGAAACAGAGTCGAAGAAAACGTGGTGTAAGGCAATCGAAACTTAACGATCCCGGAATATACCGATTTTCAGTAACTAAGATTTTCATGGTGTCGCTTCCACAGAATCTGTGAATCTGGAGGGCTGTACGATCAAGGGCGATGTGTACACATTCGGGATTATATTGCTGGAAATGATTTCGGGACGGAGTCCGCAGTCTCTTGAAGCGGGAGTGAGCTTACCAGACTGGATCCGATCGACACTCTCGGATTCCAAAGCGCTGGAGAATATCCTCGATCCAGTCCTGAGGAACGAACTCGACGCCAACCAACAGAAGATATCGATGGCGCTGGGAGTGGCACTTCTATGCACACGCGAGCAGCCGCAAGAGCGGCCCTACATTGCCGAGGTTCTCAAGATGTTGAACCACATCAAGACGAGACCTCAGGACGAGACCAAGGGCTCCATGCGGTTTAAGAGCAGTCCAAGCACCCATCAAAGAAACGAGGAGATCAGACACGAAGTGCCCGGCATTGAAATCACGCCATCTCCTCCGACCACCCCAGGCACTCCCCCGACTCCACCACACGCGTTGACGGTGCAAAATGGGTTGCATACGCTACCTCATAACCCCTCCCTCTCAGCATGGACTCCATCACCGGAAAATCGATGAGCAGGCAAGCAGCCGCAACCTTTCTTTTCCAATCGTTCATTTCCGCCTGAGGTCGTTTTCTGCATTTCATCTCTGCTGTTCGGATTATAAGCTCGTTTTCTACGCCTGCGAATTAGACATGACTCTGATACTGTGTCTGCTTTCAACACTTGCCCTCTGATCGCTACTGTCAAGCACTTTCTTTCTTTTCCAGTCGTTCATTTCAACCAGAGCTCCCGTTCTGAAATTTTACCTTCACTTAGGGTTACAAGCTCGTTTTCTAAGCCTGCAAATGAGACATAACCTTGATATTGTCTGTGCTTCCAAAACTCGTCCCTTGATCTCTATAGGCAAGCACTCCTTTTCTTCTTCTGTAGCTCTCCGTCGCTCATGTCACGCTTTCTGCAATTCACATCTGCTGCTAGGTTGTTACAAGCTCGTATCCTAAGCCTGCAAATAGACGTGATTCTGGTACATGCACTAATAGTTGAAAAACTAGTCACAGTAGCAAAATCGCCAGAATTGAAATGTCCTCTATGAGAACAATGCTATAAAAATCTAAAGTAGTGTCTCGCAATAATTGAACTACGCATCATACACTTCATTTGAATTCGACATGATTTTGGTGCTAATCTATGAGCTACTAACCACCCTAATACTGACTGCAGCTTGAGGTGACGAAACACGTGAAGGCAAAGCCGTGGACGGGAACGCAAACATTCAACATTCTTCTTCAATTTCGATGATTAGAAACTATTAAATGCAAAATGTCGTAGTCGATGATTTGCGCCACAGCTGTTGAATAAGAATACATTCAAAGCAGATCGAGCAAATGATCGGGGGAATGGACTAGATTGAGAGCTGGTAGAGAATAAACTTCTGCAAATTTAAAGCCTTGCGACGTTGTAGATATGAGCGTGCAGACTCAGTGGACAGCGTAATGTATCAACACCGCTGAAGCTGGTGGTGATGGTTTAGGGTTTACCTGAGATCAAGTGAGCAACCGTGTCCATTGAATGCGGAACATCATTATTTACAAATACGGAGCAAGAATCGTACGAGGAAATTGATGCTACGAGTTCAAATGACTCAAGGATGCTTGCGTGTGGACCAATGTACTACCAAGCCAAACGCCATCAACGACATGATCACAACCTGCGTGGAAATCCGAGGACAAGAGAGTTAGGGTTAGGGTTTTCTGTAAGGTAGCGGGCTTACTTACGCCGCCACAAAATCTTGCTTGATGAGTACATTTTATTTTTGAGAATGTAAACCCACAAAACATTAGAACTGTTTTAAGGGTTAATTGGCTTACAAGAATGTTTCAAAAGATGATCATTGTATTAATAATAACTTTATGGGGAATTTCATTAAAAATGGCGATTATTCCGTGAAAATGGTACAAAGGGGATTGCAAAATGGAAGAAATTTATAGAAAGATGGCATCTGGGGTGAAGAAACATGGGAGTTGTGTTGCAATTTGGACTTGTTGATGACATAATTGGCACATCTATGAGGTTGACATGCTACAAAGCACTATCGTATGTGCTCTTGACTCGCATAAATGACATGCAAAATATTGCCATTTTAATGAAATTCCCCATCTATGCTTAAGGCTTAAAGTTTTGCTTATAGATGCAATTAATTTAGACCTAAAGATAAAAAAATGGCAATATTGACAAGTGTAAGAATAAAAAATCTTTTAACATGGTTGATGCAAATAGAATGGTTGATGCAACTAGATAGAAACTTATAGATATGGCAGAAGGCAAGCCAACATGTGGATTTGGAAAGAATTTGTTTGCCAATGCGAGACCTAATAAACTACTTTGCATTCCTACAATACCATGAAAACATATATCACAGGAAAGCATGACTAAACTTCTAACTCACTCACAAAGATTTTTTTTGGCTCATCTTAATATTACAAAAGTCTCTTATCAATTGTTGTAACACCAATAAGTAGTTCAAATTTGGGATGATGAATACAGTGCTTTAAAATGATGTTTCATCCATGTTACTTCTCATTCACTCAAAATAATGCTTAAATCTTTGAATAACCTTTGTTTTAGACAAATTTGATAAAATTAAACAAGTACAATACCAACCTTAAGTACAAATTCAAAAAAGGATATGGACATAAAAGAATTGATGTACAACAATTAATATTGAAATGATAATAATTAAGTGTATTTTTTAGTGTGTTTAATTTTTTTTAAACAATTAAAAGCCATTAAAATTCATAATCAATGAAGAGAGATTTTTATGATGAAGTGATTAGAAAACTCCAAGCTCATACCTATTTCAAAGGAGATGATTCTTGCAAGGATAGTAAGGTCCATTGCTCTTGGAAATGTCATTTTAGTCATTCTGTAGCCAACATAGAAGATTGCTACATGAAATGCTACAACAAGCAGAAGAATTTGAAGTCCAAATAGTGAGTGGACAACATTAATGTTGATTGCTAAAAGCAAGCCAACACAACAAGTTGTCAAAAGAGACAACAAAGGCAAGTAAGAGCAAATCAAGCTTGTTACTTGGGGTACAAACTTGCACAAAAATAAGAACTTCTTCAACTTCTATAAATATAGTTCTAGATCAATCCTAAATGTGTACTTTGTGAGGCCATGCAAGAGCATCTCCATTTATGGTACTAGTAGAATGGAACTTGTTGCAATGCAACAATACCAAAAAGGTTTCATCAAATTGCAAGGTTTTATTGAGAAAATGTTTGGATGTCATTAGACTCTTAGAGCATCCCTACTAGTGGCTTCCTTATCCCTATCTGGATGAGTTTTATCCAAGTAAACAAGAAAACTCCCCCACCAACATTCTTTATCCCTAAAAATTTAAGGAATGGGGGGGGTCTAAATTTCCTATATGGAATGATGGATAGGGAACTCAAATGGAATAATCCCTAAACCTCTTTTCACCCTTCCAACACAAATTGTCCTTCATTGACTTATGGGAGTACTATTCATTTGGCCTTGTTACTATTTATATAATTTCGTTTTAACTTCTCCCTACCTCTATTTAGCAATATGTTGAAAATTTAGGAAAGAACTAATGGAGGCTTGTCTTCCCTATCCCCATTTTGTTCTCCTTCATCCCAGTGGAGATAAGAATAGGGAAGCCACTAGTGGGAATGCTCTAACAAAAATAGATGAATGAAAAATTGTATAAATGAATACATGACAAATGAAGGTGAGATACAAATTGTATTTCATGTAAAATATGAAAATAAGGTTATATTTATATTTGCATATGAACAAAGACATGTTCTTGATTGGTTTGAAAAGTGTTATTAGCAAGGATTTTAGGGAAGAATTAAGGTAAAGCTTTGACTTATGTTAAAGAAACAATTTCAATACTCTACTACAAAACTTTGACCCTTCATAACTTTTGTATATAGTAACCAAATACTCACGTTTTTTGGTGCATTGGAAACTCCTTTCACTTGCCAACAAGAAAATATGAAAACTTGAGCAGTCTAATAATAGAAACTAGGCACAATAATAAAAAGTGGTGGTTTGGGGGTACCCTCCTTAAGTAGAAGTACAGGTAGTTCAACTTTGCAGCAATTATAAAATTATAAAATATGAGGTGTCAATGGGTCTAGTTATATCCATGTCAATAAGAAAATTTACTACTACCTCTATTTCTAAAAAAGACTCGTGTTTCCTTTCTAAAACAAAAAAGAAACACAGGCTTTTTTCAAAAATAGAGAGTATTATTTTGCTGATCCACTAGAATCAACTCTAACTATACTTAAGGTGGGAGCATCCAAATCAACAATGTATCCATCAACATCACTTTCTACACTAAAAGAAAACAATATTGCCCATGCATTTAAATTGCGTTGGGAATGAGCAAACCATGTCATATGGATTCTGTTGAGAACCTCGTTTCCAACATTGAAATTCTGTGTTGGAATGCTGTTTTCAATGTAATAATCTACGTTGAAGTGCATTCCAATGCAAAATTTTAGCATTGGAAACAAGGTTCTCAACAAAATCCATATGACATGATTTACTTGTTCCCAATGTAGTTTAAACGCATGGGCAACATAGTTTTCTTCTAGTGCTACACATGGTAATCATTTTAAATGTAGGTAGACCATAGATAGCTTATTGTTTGTTGACCAAAATGATAAGCTATTTGCAGTCTACCTACAATTAGATTTTTAAATCATTGCATTACCTAGAAAGTGACATCATTGGGTACACGGTCTATTAGTTTTGGGCGCTCCTATCGTAGTACAAAATAAATGCAAAGTATATGAGAATGAATGATAATATACCTGTTGAGGAAGAGGCCACTAGCAATGGGAGCCACCACAATTTTGGTGATGCTGGTGATCATCCCTACGAGATCAATAGGCAAGCGTTTCCCCGGGTGAGCAAAGGAGTGACCACCACAGCCAAAGCAGTCGACAGAGCAGTCATAACAATGCTCAATGGCGCTAGACTTGGGTCTGTCAGAAACGTTGCCTAGTTCGATAATTGGGCTCCGCTAACACACGCACAAAGGATCAATCCATAACCTGCCTAAAGCAACGCCAAACACTTCAACTCGTTTCAACTCCGAAGCAGTGTTCGGAAAAAAAACTCATTTCTAAGTTAGTCGGTGGAATTGGGGAAAAACCCAGTTTGCAATTTGAAAACCTCGGAAAAAAAATTCAGTGAAAAAATCTATAAAATTTCTCTATATTGAGTAAAAAAATAGAGAAAACAACTGCACTTGGTACTTTAAAAATGGTTCGATATGGGAATCAGAGGAAACCAACTGGTAAAACTCAAAAAATTATCCCGAACACTGCTCCATAGTCCAAAGATGTCAACTCAGTTCAACTGCAAAATCATGCAGTGCCATCAAATTTTGTGACGTAACGATGCAATGCTTCAATCCACATACACTGATAAAGTGAGTTGAGTGAGACTCATTTTGAGAGACAGTTTCCTCAGAGAAAATTTTGCTACTGCAGCACGCGTTACAAGTACTCATTGTCACCAGTTGAAGATCTTACTGCTCATTGAGATTGAGAAGTCTGTGAGAAGTGAGAACCAAAATTCAATTATCTGTTGTTCACGTACCTATTGCATCCGGTAGGTGGAGGAAACTGGACCGCAACGGTGGCGACGATCACGCCCAGGAGTGGCTTCAAAATGTATTGACCAGCCAGACCCAGGGCTATCGGTCCAGGTCGTTCAAACGCGTGTTTGAAGTCCTCAATGCTCAAGTTCACACCCACTGCAAACATCAGGAACCCCAGCGCAGGTGCATAGTACCTGTAGATTTAAGGGGAAAGGACAGGCGGAACACTGTGATGAATGACAGACCAGCTAGTATAGTGTCCTGACCCTAAACTCTTGATTATCAGTAGTAATACCTACTTGCGGGAATCAACCATCACATGCAGCAATAACTTCATTCCGTGATTGAATGTGTAGCGAAAGTCAAGGCCTCGAGGGTAAAGATCTCACTTGGTGGTGAACCACGTGAATGAGGGTAGGTAGGAAAGAGCCAGCGCCGTGCTTGCACTACAGCGTGTGGGATGCACACATTGACATGCTTCAAAGCATACGCAATCCTGTCAACACAACTACCTGCAGCACTCATAACAATTGGTAGTGGGTGTTATTACTGTTTCCCTCCCTGGATTTAATGTGCCTGCATTTAAGGTGGGTACCCGCAAACCGCCTAGTACTTTGCCTAGTTACTACTATTGGACTGGTCAAATTTTCACATTTTCTTGTTGGCAAGTGAAAGGAGGTTGCAACGCACCCAAAGAACTCGACATTTGAACACGGTATAACATGGTATCCAAAAGTTATGAAGGGTCGGTAGACGTTCTAAAATTGTTTCTTCAACATAAGTACATATTGATTTTGGAGATGTACGCAAGAGTGACGATGGAAATTTTAGGCAGAGTGCAATTTTGGGTGCACCCACCTTATGTCTGTACCTGAAGAAGGAAAATGGTGGCCACACACCTCCAGGGCTTTCTCATTATTATCTGCAGCTCCAACGCTACAGGAAACTCTCCTGCGAGCCTGCTTTCTTTGTGGAAGCTCCCTGCCATGACCTATTCTTTCATCCCATTTCATCATCATTTGTACAGTCAGGTCCCAGTTCATTTACGAACTGCCTGTTTGAGCCGGGCACATTTCCTTGCATAGCGTGGAAGAGATTTGGAATTTTTCATCTTGCATTATTTACACTCAATTCTCACACAATCGCACTCAAGCCTACCAATTTTCAGCTAAAAAAAAAGCAAAATTCCATTTTTAGTGAATTTTTAAGTCAATTTTCATGGTTTTACATAATATTTTATTGAAAATAGTAGATGATGAATTTTTTTTAATTCAATATGTAGGGAACATCCACATGCACATCTTTCATATTAAAAAACACCCTATTAAGTAACAAACATGTAAGCTCCCGGTAAGGGGTGTCATATGACCAAACTTTGTGAAATAGATATCTCTATATTTTGAATTAGATCTTGGCAAAGTAATAGTACCATCATGCTCAAATGTACCAAATTAGGGACCACATGAGTGGTAAATAGAAAAATATAATTATAACAAAAAAATATCTATTCCTACAACATTTGGACATTGTCATCCTAAGACTTAAAACTCTATAGAACAAATTGTAAAACATTTTTGGATAAACCTACCTAGAATAAGGTGTGTGTATGGATGCTCCCTACATATATTCACAATCAAACTTTAAAAATTCATCACCAATTGCTTGCAATAAAATATCTTGTAAAACCATGAAAACTAACTTTAAAAATTCACCCAAAATGGAGATTTGTTTTTTTGAAGTTGAAATTTTGTAGGCTTGAGTACAATTGTGTAAGGATGCAATGATAATTATCTCTTCGTACATCTTACAACATGAAAATATCGAACTGATTGCAGACAACATTGAGTTAGGCCAAAAATGCAAAATATAGAACTACCATTATTTTTACACATGTGCCTTGGTGTTAAGTAAGGTAGAATTGTCCAATACCACCATTTATTCAATTCCGCCACCTATAAGTTCCTCCCATTTCCGTCATTGGCCCCATCTATTACCACAATATTACTAATCCATTATCATGATGGCAATGCACTGGGGAGCAGACACATCAGCCCATGCTTCAACAATGGTCTTATTGTGCTTCAACAAGGATCTACTCACAGTTTTACATTTCAGCTTTGAAAAATCACAAAAAATTCAATTCTTGTCGGAATGTCTTCATTCTTTTTGCTCTCAAACAATTCAATCTCTGAAAAATATGAGACCTCATAAATAACTTCTCCATAGTATCTAGATTGCAAATATGTATGGTAATGGGTAGTTCTACCTTACTCATGGTTGCACAAGATGGAAGCTTGTGCAACCAACACATGGTTTGCAAATCTCACCAAGAGGCATGAAAGAAGTGCCACTTTGCAGCCACAAACAGTATTTGAACAATAGCCGTTTCCTTGTAAAAAAACAGAGAAAAAAATCTTATAAGACTGATGTTATTTGATCTACAGGCAGAACATGTACTCTCATTCATCAGTAACACAAACTGATCGCACACAAACACTTTATCATTCTCAATTGCAAACTTTGCTAACATAAGGTAGCACCCTTCCTGCCAAACATTCGTATATTAATAGCTCCTGACCATTTTTCAATATTCATTTCATCAGTCAAGCAAGGACTCTGGCAAAATCAATGCATGATCTGCCAACCATCATCAGAGGAGAGATCATCCACCATATCAGAAGTGGCTAAAATTCGCTGCTTTGCTACAAAAAAAATTTGATGAGCTAAATTCATATGGTAGAAAATCATGGGAAAACCGTAGATTTTTGCACGTTTCCCCTCCCAACAAACAAGCAATTGCAGAAGTTGCCGTGCGTTGGATTTCTCATTCGCATTCATCCACTATGGATGATGAAGTTCGTTGATTGCAGTGGTGTGTTGTGGGCCATCCATCTTTCGCAGATGCAGCTACATCTGGGCCGTCCACGTAACAAGTAAATGCCGGCGTTCCCCTTGGGTCCCCTCTATCGTCTCCTCCAAGGTAACTAAACGTCTTCTCTCCTACATCACAGAGATTAGCAAGGAGTTAGTGCAAATTCTTCTTAAGGGCCTTTTGCACATGATGTTAGCAAGAGGGAAGTAGCCAAGTAGCAATGGCAATAGCGGCACTTAGAGCGTTTGTGACGTTGATGAGCGTTAGCGTTAGAAGTGGGAGGATGGCACATTGCACATTACCGTACTGTTCGTACAAGGTAGTTTAGCTTCTTCATGGAGGTGGTACTAGCTATCAAGTGGAGGGTAGTCACAGTATACATAAGATGTTACAAGTCGTTTTAGAAGTAGTGATAGACGGAGTGATTTGAACGCCTTCCGCACTTGTGTACGCTAGCTTGTCTTCATCATGTCCCTTTGTTGTTTGGCGCGCATGCATTCACATTGCAAGCAATAGCGCTTAGAAGATTGCCAGAATTGACTGTCGTGAGGGACATTGCTAGGATTGTGAAATTGCCAGTGGTGGTGTCCGGATCAATTCTGTACAGACAAACACATTGTAAAGAAGCATTAAGTACACATCCAATATAATATTGACATGCTTGTGCTACTTAAAGTAGATTCTCAACGACATCAACATTCAACAAGTTCTTCATGACCATCAACATTCAGAGTTCTTGTGTCAACAAACTAACAAACATGTACTGCCGACGCGGACAAGTCCAACAAATGGCATTAGAGATCACTGCGTGCACCGATGGGCCATCATTTGCCTCCTAGAAAAAACATAAATAGGGAATCAGTCCTAGTACAAACGCGGTGCTACCAACCATGTAATTCAATTTGTCGTCGATTCATGAATCTTCCAACTTGCGGTGAATCGATATACAAAGCTTTGGACAACAATACTGCCTATTATATGTTTGATTCTGTCATGCCCCTATCTACTTGGGGTGCCCAATGAACCTTAGTGCGCAAGGGGGGACCTTGGGGGTGACTTCCCAAACCTTGCAATAGATTAGGTAGGGAGAATGGAGAGACTCCCAATCAAACAGGGCGCAGTGACGCCCTGGGTTTGAAGTGGAAGAAAGAGTGTTATAAATTCCTAGAAAACTCTTGACAATACACTTCTAATGGTGCAAAGAACGCGCAATTTGGAGTTGTGAACTAAAAGTTATGGCCATTCAAAGTTGACGGGGTCCCGATGGCACCGGGACACTTGAGGGCTAGATGTAAGGGGTTCCCAATGAATCCCACAAGAAAGTATGGCATGTGGCATATCATTGGAAAGTTATGAACACAAAGAACCTAGAATGACAAGCATTACGAGTTTCTAAGACATGAGTCAAAAGTTATGGCAAAAAAAAGAGCCGTGGTGAAGGTGTGACGCCTCCCCCGGTGAATCCGAATCTTTAGAGGGCCATAACTTTGCGAGAACTTGTCCAAATGGGACATGTGAACACTCCATAGACATTTAATCGTTGCGTAGATGTCTGAAATGGGCTCGCATGTTGGATTTGGATCTTTATGCGCAAAGTTACGCCGGTTGGAAGTTCGGGAGTCCAAACGGTGACGTAACTTGGTGTTTTGGGTTGGAAGTGGGTGGTCTTCCACAACCCAAGGTTATCCAAGGACTTCCTTCGACCTAGAATGGGGGGGTCTGCCAAATACTACAAAGAGTACTATAGGAGGGGTTGGTCTCCCTCCTCCCTCCCTCTTGAAGCCTTGATGAGTTCCGGTGACTCATAGTTGTTGTTGGTGACTTCACCACCACTTCAAGGCACTATGGGACACATGTGTGTGTCCCGTGGTATTGGTTGAGTGGAGTCCCGCTCCTTGCTAAGCCTCCTTGAATGTGTCCCAAGTTATGAGTGCCGGTTACCTCTAGTGGATGAGTAGCAAATGCAAAAAAGGCTAGCATGGAGTGGGGTGACACTCAAGGGCGGTTAGGATCATGGTGAGTAGTGCCACCATAGGTCCTTGCACATTAAGGTGAAAGTTCCGCCCCATGTTACTAAGTGACATGCTCGGTGTTACGATGGGAGTGTGTACTAGTAGTCCCGATGATTAGGACTTGACAAATTGAGTTGGAAATGGGGACTAATACTATATATGCTTGGCATGTGCAGTGTTAGGCAGTTGGTGACCAAGTGACGCTATAAGTGAATTGTGGTGAATCTAGGGAGCTACTGGAAGCTGTTAGGTATCATTTGGGTCGCGACAAATTCATTGTCACTCTTTGTATAGAATGATCTTTGTTTTGGAATTTGTAATGTGGCTACTTGCCATGCCATTGACAAACTTTGAATTTAGTTGTGAGACCATATAAACTTTGAATTTAGCCATCATCTTGTCCTTCGCATGGTCACAAGCTAAACAACTTCATTACACTAAAATTTTTTAGACTAATCCATTGTTAGTTTGTAAATACGCATTAGAAGGGTTGCTACCTACTACCACTTCTTTTATTTTGAAATCTTCGTTTCTGTTTGATTTGGTCCTATTTTATTTTCTGAACTTAAAAAATATCCTACACGTATGAATTGCTGCTACTTTCCTTCAGCACCGCTTTTTGTGGTAGCTAGCTGGGCGAGCACGTAGGATTAGAGAGTACATCACCTGATAGGTCTATACACCTTCCTCTTCTTCTCCATAAAATCAACCTCAAACAGTGAAACAATGCGCTTATCACCTAGTGTGAAAGGCCCTTTAGGAATGTAATTAGTGCATTAAGTAGTATTAATGCGGATCGCTGTTGGCTTGCTGGGTGGTTGGTTCGTTCTGTAACTTCTGTTGTTGTGGAATGCGTGATGCCGTGATTGCACACAATGCGCAATGGCGTTCTTGTTGTACGTTGGTGTCGTTGCAATGGTGGCAGCTCACGGTAGCGTCAACATTTCATTGCATTCAATTTCTGTTGTTCCTTGTTTTGCTTGATTTGAAACTTGATTCCCTCGCGTGGCAATGTGGCATACTGGCATATTTGGTAAATTTGATTTTCAAAAATTGTAACACTTTGAATCTCTTCCTTCTTCGTTGTTGTCGTGAAATCTATGAGATTTCAGGGTCTCTTTGCATTCATATCGCAATGGAATGGAGACTACAATTCAATGAGCGACAATGGACGTTTTCAATTTTGAATGTTGGTGCAGAGTTGTGGACTATAGTTTAGGGAGGTGGTAAACTATTGATTTGGTAAACGTTGTCTTCCTAAGGCATGCCTAAACCTTGAGTTTGCTGCCAATTGCATCAATTGTTGTATTCTGAACTTTTACTTTGCGATCTTACTTACTTGCTTTGTTTGCACTTTGGTTTTGCATATTCCATTGTTGCTTTCTATGGCTTGTGTTGAAGTATGGGGCTGCATTGGGGTACAAGGTTTTTAGACGCTATGTTTGATGGCGCCTCACTTAAAATTACCCGACAACTTCCGCGTGTGTACATTCTGATCTAGCTGAAACAGTCAAGGTGTGGGCAAATTTGAGGTCAAGATCGATGTAGCTGATGTAGTGGAGATAACCCATGTCTCAGAGACAAGGTTGTCTCATTTTATTTTACCAGAAGTGCACCGCAATTGCCTATCTGAAGCTACCATAACTTCACTTGAACTTGCAACGTAGAAGAAGAGGAAAAAATCAATGCCGCGACTGGTGGTTCAGGCATGCTACAGAAGCACTAGAAGACAACACCAACAATGACCATGAGAAGATGGCAAGAGTTTGGGCATGCGGCATGCCCATACACATGGGCTGAAGGTGAATTTGACGCTAATGGAGACCTCACTAGAATTGTTTGCCGATGCTACTCAGTGATCTTTGGCAGGAAAATAGTAATGGTACCGAAAGGTGATAACTTGAAGAAGCATGAAGATAAGAAGGTTTGCAAGGAGGAGGATGTTCCCTTTTCTTACTTGAAGAAGGGGGATACTTTCACAAAGTTTGATTGCAAGTACTTGAAGTTTTGCAAGCTCTAGGCGAGCCGGAAACAACCAAGACTCTCGTGGATCAAGTTATCACCGGTTTGGATGGTGAGGTGAAGTGTAAGGGGGTACAATTCTCAATACTATTTCAAGTTTTATATCATGGTTGTTCCATGTATGATTATGAGAAAGAACAACATTTGCTTCACCATCTGAAGGTGAAAAATCTTCCAAGGAAACATTGGTCTGAGTTGATAGGGTGGGAGATGAGTGAACATTAACATGGTTGCATCTTATTAGCCATGAAGTCAATAGTACAAAGAACTAGAATTATTTCAATTAGCGCCAATGAGGTCACTACCATCGATAACACATCTTGGTTGAGAGTCCACGTTTATGCCGTGGACTCTTGGAAAAGAGTCCTCCATGTACTCCACCTGTTCTGTATTTCTGATAGTAGAACAATAGACCACTTAATAAATGTGATAATGTATTCTTTGATGGGAGAGGAGATAGCCTCTAAAGTTGTATGCTTTAGCGCTGATGGTATCAATACTTTTCAGGGCCCTAAAACAAGCATGACAATCCAAATCCGTGAGAAATCAGTCTTCCAGATCTAGCCTCACTATTGCTGTGTCATTGTCCCCCAATAGAAACTTCAAAAGAGTCTCACATATATTCTTCTCACAATACATGACGTCAAGTGTGTGTCTACAAGGAAGACCCTGCAAAAATCCACAAGACATGCTTTAATTGCTAATGGTCTCATCTGTTCAGTATCATACACAAGATCGAATTCCAATCTCCTTTTACAGCTGTCCCTCTATGACCTCCACACATGCGTTTTCGTTCACATGATTTTGTTCACATGATAATTCTATGCATTGACCATATCTTATCGCAATTCATGCAAGTAGTTTACAATAATGCTTTGGACATTGGACACATGCTCCTGAACCAAAAATACTCAGCTCATTTTTGATCCAATTGAAGTTCTTTGCCATTTTCAATTGTGTTATTGGTGATTTATGCATTATATGCGCACCGTCAAAATCCTCCATGTTCATTCTGACATCGTACTCTGAAATTCACATTAATCTCTATTATAGAATCCGTTCACTAAAAATAATCCCACAATTCTTCAGTCGTAGTGTACCTTCGACCATTCTGGTTCTATATCTTGTACTGCTTACTTTAAGGAAGCTACCACTAACATTACAAACAGACTAACCACTTCGACTTTGCTAGACAACTCTCCCATCCCAATGTGTTCCACCGTCATGCAAAATTAATGTTTTCATAGCAGCAATTAATTGCAAAAAGGACTCTAACATCCACTCATTGACCATGAATGCTTAAATTCTTAAAGAATCAGCATTTACCAAAGTGCCTATGGGAAATGCAATCCATAACAGCGTCCCATTGTAATGACTTGCCTACAAAAGCATGTACGTAAGATCAACACTATTCAACAAAGCTATGTACTTTTTTTCTGCAAGCAATTAATTTTTTCATTCACATCTATTAATTTGGTTCTTCAAAGATTGAAATGATCATGTTTTAAAAAAAAGGGACGAATACTATTCATATTCATATGAACTATCCATTAAAACAAATACCATAACTTTAAACACCTCTTTCATTTGTACGTATAAACCATTCATTCATTAACAGACGAAATTGGGTTCCAATTTTGTTAAAGTTTTATGATGCAATCAGAGAAATGTACATGGAACTCAGATACATCCCTTGTCACCCACCAAGGTTAATATTACTTTTCTAATTGTTCTTACTTAGATTAGTGCATTGCCAATCAATCTTTTCCAGCACAAATCAATGATGACAGACTGCCAAGCATGTTCTTTTTCCAAATTTCTTTAATCGCGTTTGCTTATGATTAAACTTACTGAGCCTCTAGTTTAGGACTTTTCTACCAATCCGCATATGTCATGAAGTTAATAGCAGCCTACAACTTCATTCACTGACTGCGTCAAAGTTTACACATTCCATTTGACACTGTATATTAAATTTACAAATCATAGAAATCAACTTACCGCCCAATATGGTAGACGGAAAAAAATGCTCACACGTTTCACATCATGCTTCTTCACTAGGTCCTCCTCTGCGTCTTCCACTCCACCTTCAAAAGGATATTTTTCACGCTCCACACCATCCGCATACACTTCTTCTCCAATGCAACACTTTGGAGTTGGATGTGTCTATGATCTCCCGTTGAAGGCACTTCATGCACTCCGGAATTGATGTTCCATATTCAAAAATCACCTGCTGCCAAGATAAATCATCTTCCTCAAACTGCCTGAATGCTCAGCACATGTTTCCGAAGTACACACTGGACATCCCTTATAACCCTTCGTTTGCTGACAAGATAAAAGACCATACGTTGGAAAATCATGAACCAGCCATATGAGCACTGTCCGCAAAGAGAAGCGCCTATGTCCACTTGGTTTAGACATATCCATAGAGGGAACATCCTCCCACAGCTTCAATAAGTCTTCTACTATTGACTCCAGATAAGTGTCTATGACCTTTGCTGCGGGTGCATGGGACTTGGAATTAGGAGCACAAGCTTCAAGAAAAAATTTTGTTTGTCATCCAAGGAGGTAGATTGTAAATTGCAACAAGAATGGGCCACACGGAGTGCTTGCTAGATTGGTTGCCATAAGGATTCACTCCATCACCTACTAAACCTATTTGAAGATTTGTTGGCATTGTCGCAAAATCGGGGTACCTTTCATTAATGTGCTTCCATTGCTCCCCATCCACCATTGACTTCATTAAAGGCTCATCTGACTTGTTGCTCTTGTGAAATGTTATCATCTACGCAATTTTGGGGCACCTAAACATTTGTTGAAGCTGCTCTATTAGAGAAAAATATTGAAGGACTTTGTATGGTATAGTGCTAGATCCCTCAACGTATCTTGATTTCCCGCAACCTAGGTGAGGACAAGCTACTAAATCCTTCTTTTCTCCTCAAAATAATACGTGTCCATCAGGACAACAGTGGATGGCTTCGTGCTTCAATCCAAGCTGCAAGACCATTCGTCTCGCCTCGTATGAAGTGCGTGGTAAATTGTTTGATTTCGGAAGTAGATCCTGTGAAAGAAATTTCAGTAACTCATCTAGAAACGTATATGGAATTGAAAATAAACTACACATTGTTACTAAAACAATGGCAACTTCAAGGCAATTTAGTTGGCATCCTTCGTATATGGCCTCCTGCGAGTCTCACACCAACTGTCCAACTCTTCATAATCAACACCGTGCACTTCGTAGTCCTCCTCAGCTTCCAATTGTATGTCATCGGTTTCCTATGGTCCTTGTATACTGCTGTGAAGGTTGTCCATACGGGCATATGCGTCACGAGTAGCTGCACCCACATCCACATTGGTCCTCTAAGGCCAAACAAACTCGGTTTCTCCCTTGTCTTCACTTCCCATCTTATGAAAGTAATCCTCCCCTTGTTCCAGTCCGTCATCTGTTGGACCTCGAATTCCGTGTCCGTCCTCCGTTTGCATGAATGCTATATCAATGATGTTTGAACATCCACACAAAGAGTCTTTGACCTGGTGTGTATCTCAGTGAGTGTGATGCAAAGATGAGACAGGAAAAAAATGACAATGTCTACTTAGTACAGGAATACTTGAATAGGAAAAAACAAGAAGAAGTTTAGGTGAAGCTCATGAGCACTGGGTGTTGGAGATACGGATCTCTACCACGCAGACGATGATGTTTGGCGACTATGGCAACCTTCAGAATCCGTGCTCCTTTGCAATCCTTGCATGCACATGGATATTCATGTATTTCTTGTCTTGATGCTATTGATTTTTCTATGTGGTATGCACCCGATAATTTGGCCTTCCACGCCATCTTCGATGAGCACCTTCCGTTTTCCATGATGAAATTTCTGTTTCCTTTTTGCACAGCAACAACTACACCAATAAGATAACTTATGCATGTTAGTTCCTCAATTCAATATAAGAACTGCTGCTTAAAAACTCCATGTCAAGGATACAACACCGTCTAGTGCATTCACACAGTTTGTGGCCACTACGAACCAAATTCAAAAGCAGGTACACATTTGCACATGCCTATCTGTTTTTACGTTCACACAATCATCCATCAATAGCATTCCAAAAAAAAAATTCAATTTGCTTAAAGCCAAAAAAAAACATTTCCCACTGACTTTTTAATTATTAGCTTGACTTTCACTTGATTATATTTTGTCACAGGCGAGAAGGTGAATTCATGTACACTTGTTTAATCGTATAATAAAATCTACATGTATATATCTCAGTTGCTCTGACAATTCACGTTTCCATTTACATGGATTTCTTTTTCAATTCTAAAATACATACATGTATAGCAAGATATGTCAAAATTCTCATATATGTAGTTCCTGAAATCTATGTAGTAAAGGTCACAGAAATTTGCGGCAACGTCATTGTGACTAATTCAAAAGAAGAGCAAAAAACAAGACTTTCCTTTCCATTCGCATTCTTTCTTTCATACAGAGTGATGTAAGCTTTTTTATACTTCCATAAGCTTTGTGTTGTTGTTCACTTCAAAATTGTAGAGGTCACTATTTCAAGTAAGCTTTAAAAGTTACACCCCATACATTGAAAACCGACTTCCTTCAATGAAGTCGGTGCATGATTGTGGAGTTGCCATCATTCTCACTAACGGACTTCTTAGACTTCGTTGGAAGACAATAACTACTATTGATTGCATTCCTTCAAAAAAATGTCAATAAAATGATAGAGACGATTTCCTCTTCGACGTTACAAGAAAACCTTTGCATTATTAGGTCACGCATTCACAACCTCTATGGTTGGTTCTACAGTAATGTATATAATTTAATTCATATAAGACTCAAAATGAATTTTTTTAATACAGAGCAATCCATTGACCATTCATTCAGAATAAAATTACTTCCACGTCCTTGTACGTAGACAAAAATTTACTTTCATTTCATGTTTAGACTTAGTTCATTATGTACAGCATGAGTTCTACGTCCCAGTAATTGTACACAAATTGGAAAATAGAAGACATGAAAGCATCTCTAAGGATCAATCCAAACCTAATGTAGAATGCCTGAGCAACACACAGAACGTACAAGAGAAGATGGTTTCCTAAGTACTTTACATGATAATTTTAGTTGACATATATTCCTGAAAATGGAAACCAAGTAGTCACCGGTAGGGGAAAACTGAAGACTGTACTTCGCATTAGTAACGGATATCTTGTAGACCAAAACAATTTTTCTTATGATTTTGTTGACTAAGAAGTAAGTAATTCAACTTGGATTTGCTAATTACATAAAGAAATCATGCGCACCTGCAATGGGCTCCTCAGTTTCCGTACTCCAATTTTTGTGCTACCTCAATGGTTCACATAATGTAGATGAACGATGCATAGCCTCTAAAAAATGTTGTGGCCTTTCTCTTCCACTACAGTATGTAATACTTTTCAATAATCCTGCAAGATGTTCCCTTCTGTGTTCAGTCAACCGCTTCACTACACACTGCTGTCTATGGTCTGCACTGAATTTCTCATTTGAAGCCCTTGGCAAAAGTACAAACCGCACTCTAGAGCAAGCCAATAGAGCATACATGTTTTGTGAAGAAATAGAAGGACAATTTTGCATAGTGACGACATGAGGTCTGCTAGTTCTGAGCAGGACTTCTTGCTAATACATAGTAGCATCCCAAAGTACCTGAAGACATTCATGTACTATTTAGCAGAAGTTGACAGAGGCAACCACGAAAACATAAAGAAGACATGCAAAACAAAAAATGAAACGCAGTAATGTTAACAATGAAATAGCAATGTCTTTTCTGCTCATATCGTTCAAAATTGTATATTTCGTTGGTAGCGACTTAGCCGCTGTAAAGGTCACATACTGCAACTGCAAAAGTTTGCAGTTTTTTTTTTAGATGGAATTGTTGAACTGCTTCCCTGTTATGATTCTACGGCCTACTCGAAATGTTTACACTACTTTTTTAATGTACATTGAAGTGCAGATGTAGTTGGTGATGCACCAACACTCGCGAGAGACACAATTCCAACCTATAATACGGAATACTCGTGTTCTAGAGCATAGAACTGCTAATTTTGCTTTGTAAAGGGTAGCCAATGCAACCCTACCAGCTGTCGATAGATTGGAATTGTAATTTCTCCAATTCTCAGCGGTGTACTCCATCAGCCAGTCCACCAAAACAAAACAACATGCAAGATGAGTACCTTGTTCGAGATTTTGTGGAAGCTCATCTTCATTGAAACACAAACACTGTTCTCCTGTTTGGACTATCACTTGCAGAGGCTGACCACTGCAAACGTGCTGGATAGAACTTCCATTGTAGGGACATGCAATATTCATCAGAAATTACAGAATTTTGGCCAAATAGCTACTATACTGTGAATAATATATGCAACTGACTATACAGTTCCTGACTAAGACTTCGTAGGACTTTGAAATAAGACTACTGCAATACGAGTGCACTAATGCTCTATAATATTGTGTTGTAAGTATTGATGTATACTTGTATGAACAAAGGAAAGTTGACAGTGAGTACATCATCCTCCATCTTCAGTTGCAGTCATCAGCAAATTAATGAAAGTGAAGAAGCCAAGAAAGTCAGTTCCGTATGATGAACTTCTACGAAGTGACGCTTATATTTTGGACTACTTTAAGCTTCTATGTAGACAATGGTTTAGAGGAAAATGTAATTTTACGACAGGACGGAAAACATTGTCGAGCATTATGGATTTGTATGATTCATGCTGCCACAATCAATGAATACATCAATAAAAGCTTTCATGATACTGTACAAAACGAAGCAGATTAGCATTGAGTAAAGAATTGAGGCTCACATATGTAGTGACGTACTTTTGAATTTCTTGATTCTATAATTGAAGGCAAGCCCTTTAAAAATCTCCACAAACTTTAGTGCAAATGTTGGAAGATGTTCTTGTGATTTGTTACCAACATTCAACTCATAACATGGTTTCTTCTACCTCAATGCAAATGAACACGTCCGGAGTCTGCTGTGAAAATGCCTGCAAAATTTGAATGGAATCACTTTAGTTCATTAAATTCCATTTAGTAGTGAAGGTTGGCTAAAGTGCTACACTACTAGAAGTTCACATGCATAGTTAGGAAAAGAAAGCATTCATGTTCATAGTTAATTAACATAACAAGCTACTATGTTGAAGAAGGGGGGCTAACTTTAGAAGCCATCACAAGAAATCATGTCATGGACTCAAGGACATCGAACATTGTCTTCCTGAAATCTATGAAAAGGACCACGGTAGTGCCTGGGATAGGTGAATGCTTCTTGGAGTTGTACACCTAGAACTTAAAGAACTCCAAGACTTGTGACGAAGACGGTGCTTGAGGATCTGGTTTCTCTGTTTTCATACAATGAAACGTATGCAAGAGCAAATTAACTTTGTAATGGGAAGCAAGAGATTGTGGATTTCATATAAATTGTAATCTATAATTCATCTTACTGGACTGTGAAGGGACGATGTTGTCATCTACACGAAAGGATGTGTCAAGTAAGCTGCAAGTAAGTGCAAATCTTTGCGGAAATCAAATTGTCATCATGCCTTAGATCTTGAGAAGTCAAGTTATAGAGATTGCCGTATCAGCGCATTGATGGTGTGATGTGAAACTTCGGGAACACAGACGATAGAAAGGAAGTGACATACCTTTAACACTCGTGGGAGACGGCTACCTTGATTGTTGCCCTTCATAACTATGCATAATGTTAGTAGATATCTTCTGCATTTCCTAAAAATGGAGAGTAAGCAGACGACATAAGCGCCTCTGCATGCGCACTGAGCGGCTGCAGTCGTATGACGGAAATGCAGTGTTCACATAAGTAGCCGTACCCAAACCAAAACATTTCTACACGCACACTTGAGACTTAATAGACGTAGTGAAAAATATTACAACTGCATAGAAATAGGTTTTTCGGTGGACTCTATTAAGGCACACTTCCCGAAGCACTTCATTTTCGTTTACGTAGAGGGTGAATGTTGTGGGAAAGCAAGTTGAATGTGGATAGTGATAATTTACCTTCCAACAAATCTTTATCCATCATGCCGCACTGTTTTACTTCATGGAGTTTGTAATCAATTTTCGGATGTCCTCCTCAGTCCCTCACTGTGTCGCTAATTTGCAACTTCTGTGTACTTTTCCAAGTACGAGTTTCAGAACTCCAAGTCATTACTGAATGTGGCAGTGGCTTTGGAGACGAGGAGGCTTCCGACACCAACTCCACCAGGGTCTACTGCGTCAAAAAGTAGCAACAGCAACATTGAAGACAGAGAGGTAAAAAAACCTCTTCAGAGGAGGACTGAAGTGCCGATATCTCGTGATGCCCAAGCAAGCAATGTTAGGTAGACGATGTTGTAAAGGTCACACAATTGGTTGGAGAAAGCACACGAGTGCTTTGGACGCGAAAGAACGTAGTCGTCGTCACTCCAAAAACAAGCGACACCTTCGAAGAAGATGAGGACACAACATCTAACTCACACGAAGATTTTGTAGAAGGGAGGACTTCAGGGAGTTTGTCCAACGAAACCGAAGGAGAGGAAGATGAAAAGGACGACGAAGAGGAGTTTGAAGACAGTGACAACAATTCAGAAGACACTAATAGAGAGCGTGATGGAAAAACAAAAGATGATGCAAAATCAATATTGAACAGCATCATTGCGGTCAAGAAGGAGCCTGACAGTATAGGAAGAAGTTGTCGGACAAAGCCTTCACTGCCCTCACAACTTAAAAACAGAGGAGCAGCAACCTCGAGTAGAAGACAAGAGGTAAGCATGCTTACTTTCTCTGCATAAATTGAAAATAAGTTGTGTTTGTTTGCATGTGTTCCTGTCTACATTTCTCTTTGTCAATGTTCTAGCCCAAGGACAACTATTGAGGGTTTTGAAGTATAGTGAAAGGCAGGTTTGACTTTGATGAAATTTGAGGAGCTTCCATTTTTAGAAATTTTATTCCAAGTGCAAGAGAAGTACATAATGAAAGAACATTGCTAACTGAGGCACATTGAACACAGAACTTGTGCATAACTAATCAGAAGCACATTAGGAATTGTTCTGTGGTTACTTGAAGGAAGTGCAATACATGACGTCTATTGCAAGAATTTGTAGGTAATTGTATATGCCAATGGGATTTAGGAAGTACAAGGATCAAACGTTAGGACATTCATTATTGCCATAGTCTTGCATATTACTCATGTGCACTTCATGAAATTGAAGTTCACGAGGAGAGAGGTCTTTCTTGTGATTGCGATAAGACTTGGAGTTGTTAGTTATCTTTGTTTAAGCCGTTGTTTTTTGTTAGTTGAATGCACTCCTCAGCAGACATTTAAGCGGAAAGAGTACAGAAAGGAAGTTAGAGTACGACTTGATTACATGAAGAAGGAGCGTCTGTACAAAGAGTTAGTTGAATGTGGTCACATTCTAAAATGAACCTGTATAGTTTGGATAATGATGTGGACGAATTGAAGATGAGAATTGTTGAACTGAGAACGTATACCATTGAATTCCCTTTGTAGGTGGCTTGAAAAATACAACTGTTATTGAATTCAAGACTGTAGGTCTTCAAAACAATAATAACAATTGTTATTGTTTTGAAGACCTACAGTCTTGAATTCATATGCAATTAAAGCGTACATGTTTTCCTTTTCCATGTGTTAGGTGATTTTGAGCATGGACGCCTCTCAAGAAGAAGGAAGTCAAAATCAAGGCTTTGAAACTTGGTCGAGGGGTAAGAAGTCTAGACGGAAAAGTACGTCAACTAAGAAGGTAGTGCCCAACAAGAAAGGGAATGAAGCAAAAGTGCCTGCAATTGATAGACTTGTTAAAGAATATAAGGCAACAGAGATTTCAACAAAATCCAATCGCTCAGCAGAGGCAGTAGTTGTTGCAAAAGGTAAGTCACAAAGTGGCACGATTCTTGAAGGTTGAGCTGAAGGAACTGTGAACATAAGTGAGAAAGAGTACAGAATGCTCTTGAGCATAAAAGAGAAATCGATGGCAGTGAAGGCAACAACTTCCAATGACGGTGAGAATTAAGACTAGTTTGACATGTATAATGAATGTCTGCAATGGTTACAAAATTTATTTATTTGTATCATGACAATGAGGGAATACAACAATTCTTGCCAATGCATACACAGAGTTCAAATATGAAGACACCAAATAGGATTTAGCCTTCAATACTCATAAGGAGTCAGCAGAAGCTTTCTCAATACTTGGCCACGAAGCTACAAATTGCGCAAGTGTTGTTTTTCACTTAAACATGAGCCCGTAAGGTCAAAATATTTGACGAGGATGTTTTCTGAAGAATGCTTGCATGTGGTCAGTAATGATTGTATGACATATGTTTTGAAAGCAATTGTTTGTGAAGACCATTTTTGTAGATGTCTTTCAATATGTGTTTATGGATTATGTTCATTGAAAACGTCCTTAATGGATATGTAGGGTGGGTCATTTATAATGTATTTGTTGGTGTTGGACTGTCTGCACAGAGAATAATCCAATGTCACAATGAAGAGATGACATTGTTCGTCCAAAGGAAGGTGTGTCTCCTTTTATTGACAAAGATCAACCTCAGAAGAGAAGGAAAGTACGTGCAACTGTCACCGGGGAAGAGTTACAGAACGAAATTCACCGTGGGAGGATGCGTGACAACAGCCCAGAACATGTGCACTTGCTAGTTTTGCCTATGGATGAGCTCAGACATGAGGAGGACATTCGTGGGAAGGGCAAGCGGACAAAGGAAGAGTTAGCGCAGGCGGAGGATGAGGAGACATTTGACACTAATTTCGATGATCCGCCTAAGGTAATTTGTAGTGAGAATGGCAATGTGCATTATTGAAATTCAATTCTAATAGAAAGTTTCAATATCATAGAATTGGATGTGTAAATGAAGTTACCATTTTCAATTTGTACAGAAATGCATTTAGGTTTGTGATGTGTGGTCGTAGTGCTTTAATTTTTGTGACTAATGTATTCTTATGTGGATGGGAACAGAGACATGCTAGGATGATGTGCATTGGAAGTCTTTTGTTGTAGGAGAGTCGTCGACATGTTTCCATTTGAACGTTAGAGAAGAATGCAGCATCGCATCCTACATTGCAGGCTGAACAAGCCTTAGAGGAAGCAAGAAGTGGTCGTTAGTTTGAGTCAATTCCTATCGAGTGATGACAAGTAGGAATAGGCAATGCTAGAGTACGAGGCTGCTGTGTGAACCATGACAACACAGAGGACAATAGACTGCTAAGACAAAAGGTCCCATATAAAAAGAAGATAGCATTTGCATTCGAGAAGCAGTTCAAGGAAGATGGCTTGCAGCTTTTGCCGCTACAAGGGTCGACGCAAGTAGTTCCTATAAGTGATGACAATGATGACTTCCAAAATGTTTCAATTTATGATCGTCGCAACAGTCCCTTGCTCCAGAAGTCGGTTCTGTCAGAGTCGGAAGGCAGGACTATTCGTAAGAGGAAAAAGGCAAATAGAGACCTTGCGATGCAAAAGAGGGAGTCATTAGGGGAGAAACCTTTTTACATAATGGTGAATGCAATGGGAATTCTTTATGGTGGTGGCTTGACTGCTTAGAGGTCGGAGGTGAATAAACTCTCGCGGGACTTGGATCCTTCTATACAAGATGTGAGATAACATCCCATCAGAAAATCAAGATTTTGAAAAAATGTCTCATGGACAAATTTGACTACAGCAATGTCATTTCTGATAAGTTTCTTCTACCTCTGATAGGCCAGAGAGTGTTAGCAAGGAGGAACAAATTAATGAATAAAGTTAGGGCTGGAGAAGATCCTCCTCATGGAATGGATGACGACATATGGGAGAGATTGAGAAGTACTTCGGAGAGTCCTAATTTCCAGAAGAATTCCGCAACAATGCGATACGCAAACGCCTGTAGGCATAGTTTGGATAGGACCGGTCCAGGCGGAGAGATAAGAGTGCGAGAATCACTAAAGAACATGTTGCATCAGTCACCTGATCTAAAGGAGGTCCAAGCTGAGATGACAAGGAATAAAGGGTATGGGGGGAAGAAGAGGAAGACGAAGCGAATGGCAGTTCGAGTGAAAATGGAGGCACAGACTGTAGATTGCAATGAAGAAGGCGACATGCAAGAAAAGGTAGAAACGGAAGACTTGCAGGCAAAAGATTTGGTAGTTGCAAGTTTAAACAGGAGCATAGGTAGTCATGGAGAAGGAGCGAAGGAGACCTCATCAGAGCAAATGGATCTCATGAAGAAAATGCTACTTCAGTTAGAGGAGTTGAAGGCCAAAGGTGGAGTCCAATGTTGCACAGCCATCTTCTGTAAATGTACAAGCGGCAGTTCATTTGATGACAGTCACACCTCTAGCCTCATCCTATTGAGAAGTAATTGAACAAGTGAGTTTGTAGTGAAAGTTTAAGACCGTCGTGTACAAGTAGGTTAGAAAATATGTGAAGTCTTCTCTACTACATTCATGGCAACGTGGCAATGGGTGCATAGGATAGTTTTAAGTTGTTCTGGAAGTGATATCATCAGTTTCAAATTGCTGGAAGTTGAAAGAGCGTGCTTATAATTGTGAAAATACTATTGTGTCTCTCTAGAAACCTCATCGTCGTAGTTGTTTTTAGGAAGATTGTCTTTGTAAATATTTGTATAGCGGCATGAAAGTATTTGTGAGAAGTGGTTTCCATTTCAACATATGTTGAAATTAAGAACATTATTTGTAGCGGCAGTTTTGGCATTTGCAATGTGTGGGACTTCTTTGATTTTTTATTTCTGTAGTAGTGATTGAGAGTGACTGCAAGGCAGAAAGACTTCGGCAATTACCATTTATGTGCCCAATCATTGCAATGAAAAGGAGCGACGTGTGATAATGCTCTGAAGCTAGAAATGTTAGTATGTACCAGGATATTAGTAAGTTTCATATAGCTGACATACGTAGTAGTTGTTGTTAATAGCTTACATCATCGACACATAGTTTCTGAATCCTAATTTCATTTCTGTCTTGCTCAAAATAGGAATATAAGGAAGTATGTTGTGAGGATGCCATGTCAAAAAGGGGAAATGACTGAGGTATTTTTTTGGCAGGTTGATATTAATGTAGACACTCCAACGTCGTATTCAAAAACTAGTTCCAAGACTGAGCGGGGAATATGAGAGTGTGAGAACCACAATGATTGAGGGTGCAGACAAGGTTCGGCATAATATAGGAATACTGGAATACTGATCCCGAAAACGATAAGAAAAGCTTTAGAAATGATTGAAGACATTCAGATCAACGTGGATGAAGACAGAGGAAAGAACATCAATTCAGATCAAACACAGAAGAAAATGGTTGGGAATGGAGCAACCGTATTCTGTAATACGGAGACTATAATGCTGGAAAAGTTTCATGTACATACTATAAAGTCGTTGTGCAGATAACATTAAAAATAAAGCATGTAGTGTAGGAAGAGAAGGAATGGCCGGGTTGATCGTAGTGGATGTTTGATTTTGGTAGGTTGTAGAAGAGAAGCTTATAGTGCAATGGATTTGTAGACCTTCAATTCCTGACATTATTGGCAACTTTCAGTGAAATATAGTGCGGGACTAGTCATTTGTAAGAAGACTACGACGATGCTTTGTATTAATAGGACCTTCCTGTTATGTATTATTTTTTGTGTTGTATATATTTGGAAAATGATTATTATTGTATTCATTGATACCATATTAAATTAAAATAAGTAGTAGTCACTGAACAGAACAATATTACAAAAAATGTGTCAAAATTTCAGAAGAAGGATGTAAAATTAGAATTCTACAGCATTTTAAATTTCTGTGTGTAATTTTAGAAAATAGTAGGTGGATTTGAGAACATGGCAACCTCAGAACAATACACATGACTAAACTTAATGAATGAAAGTAGACACAGATTCATGCAAGAGGACATTGAATCCTAAATATAATAAAATTTGACCCCTAGAATAGTGGGAATGCGCACTTGCAATGGAAAATGACAAGCAAGGCAAGGACAAATGTTCAAAACTAATTTGTTTAAAATAGGGGTCAATTGCTAAATTTAGAGGAGTAACAACCTAATTTCACATGATAACTAACAAATCATGTGATGACACTTGCGTGTGTCATATTGGAAGAGAAAGCCATAGAGAATGCCAACGTGGCAATTTAATCAACAGTGAATGAAGAGATTTGTCTTCAAGTATAAACAGAATCAACAGTTCTAAACCAACACAAGGAACAAAGACATTTGTCTTCAATTTCTCTACCTGCGGAACTCATTTCTCCTATAGTGAAGTAGTAAGCAGAAAGAAATAGTCAATGATTCAAAATACTAAATTGTTAACAATTTGTTTATGAAATTGAAAAATGCCAATCCCAGTAGTTTTAATGTTTTAATAAAAAAATCTACACCCAATTATTTTATTTTTTTTCAAAAATACTAAAAATAAAGTTAAATAAAGGATTTCGAAATTTATTTTAGAGTAGAGATTCTATAACTACCTTCAAACTATCCACAACTAAAACTTCTCATAACTTTCATCTCATTAACCCCTAAATGCAAAAATAGCATTTTTTGGCAACATTGTGATTTTGAGCAATTCACTGCAAATGGAGTTTCTATTTTTTTCTTTGAAATTTTCATACAACATGTGCTCGAGGAGTATCTTTAAGGCCCAATAATTTTCATAACTTTTGACTACATGGTTAAAAAGTTATTGTATGATATGTACTTTTTAACGTTTGGCGAGCAATCCGGACAAAAAAAAATTGAAATTGGTTCTCTAGATTTATTTATACATGAAAAATTTTGAATCATTTCATTTTGACTAACCTCTAAATGTCCAAACTACGTTTGGGAGCAATTTAGCAATTTCGGGTAACTCATTACAAATGGAATTTTCATTTTTTTCTTTAAACTTTTTATGCAATATTTTTTAGGAAATAGCTTTAAGGTTCAACAATTTTCATAACTTTTGATTGAATGGTTCAAAAGTTATTGCATAATATGTCATTTTCAACGCTTGGCGGGCAGCCCAATGTCATGTTATGAATTTGTGTATAATATAAACTTACAGCAATACATTATTATAATGAGATTTTATAATTCGGGGAGAAGAAACTTATTGATGACATTTTTGTAACTTCAAGGTGACGCTTGTAACTGATAGTGAATGATATAAAGAGTTCAACCTTGAATTAACTTTATCAATTTGAGTTAATCTTCTTGAATCTATAGAGTTTATGATTAATTGTGGAGTTTGATTTTCAAATGTCAAATTGAAGGATTTTTATGGAGTCGCAAGATCCCGAGTCTCAACCAAAAACGGAGCTAGAGCTTTCTTTGTCTCAACTATCAAATCAGTCAATCCAACCGATGTCAATGATATTGTGGCAAATCCATCCACGAGAGGAAGGTGAACCTTCTCAGCTATTAAAACAACTTTGTGTAGAGCAATGTTGGCACGACAATCTTCAAAGAGATGCCCGTGCTTTAATAATTCTGCTTCAAGTTGGTTGTGTTGAACCAAGTACTCAAGATGTGACTTTTGAGAGTAATTTTGAAGGCCTTAATGTGACTTTTGAGAGTAATTTTGAAGGCCTTAATGTGACTTTTGAGAGTAATTTTGAAGGCCTTAATAAAAAGCAGTACTATTGCATGGTTAAACTGATTAGAGGAAGTCTTGGCCATCAACGTTGATTGAAAGGGCTAATAAATCCTTTAACAAAGGTCAAATGTGCAGACTATATAGTTGCTATCGTCCAGCACATTCTAAAGTTTTTGCAAATGGAATAGTATAGTGATCATTTCATATGTTATAGTTCATTTATATCTTTAGAATCAAAGTATAGAAATTTAAACGAAATTTACTTACTGAAATTTAACTTTGATGGTAGTTTGGGCTTTTAAAGGTGAGATAAACCTTCTAGAAAGTCTATCCTATGACTAATGAGGGTTTAAAGACCCATGGTGATTGTACATGGGGTTCTCCCCTACTATAGAGTTTATTTGGTAAGTAGGTCCAATTTTTCCTTTATTTAGTCGGATTTGTGTATGAGAAGAGGAGATAAGTGACTCGTAACTTTGAGAAGAGATAACTTTTGATGGATTTTGAGTTTTGCAATGAAATTTAAAGAGTTTTCTTATGAAGTTCTTGTGCTTCCAAAAAAATCATTTCTTGCTTAATTTGAAGTTGTGAGTGAAAAGTTATAAACAAGTGAGTGAAAGAAGGTCTGTTGCCACCTAATTGAAGAGGGGCAGATATTCGAGCGACCACCGTGACTTGTAGTTTTCACTTTTCTTTTTGAGATTTGTAAGCATTAGAGTAATTTTCTTTAGCTTTTTAAAGACTCATTTCTCGAAGCATTTGAAGCATTTTAGAGAAAGTTATGAAAGTTTGAGTGAAAGAAGGTTTAGTGTCTTTTTATTTGAGAGTTTGGGTGAGGTTTACAAGTAGATGCATTTGGTGAATCCTATTTACTTTCATTTTCTTGTTTAAGTGTTGTTTGGAGAAGAGTATTTAGTGTGAATTTCTTGATTGTTGTTTTGGTACCTTCCCCCATGGCGGACTTTGTCCCATTTTGTATTCGTAGCTAGGTGCTTTTAATTTTTAGCTGTATCGTAGTGATGAAGTCAAGTTATTGGCCGACAAGACTATTGAGTGTACACCAAGTGGGCGGTGCTAGTTTCCTCTTGTGATGAGGCTGAAGTGATGAACAACAGATCATAAGGTTTGGTGGTGATGTAGGTGCAGGTTGCCCTTACCCTATAGATAATTGCAGGTACCCAAGTAGTCATCAAAATTACTTGGAAGTGTTTGTATTTCAGACTTTGGGCTTGCGGTAAATACCAACAAGGCTTATAAGCATAATCGGCATTGAATACTACTAGATGTCTTGGGTCCTAAGTACAAATAGGATTATTAATTTAAACCAATCTGTATTTTGAAAACAAGATTGAGTTTAGGGAACCTTACTTCCTTTCTCCTTCTTCTAATCTCATCACTCTCAGTTGCAGCCAAATCCCCCGTGTATTCTTGAAGCAGATCCCTCTCATCCCGACATTGGACAGCCCAAAAAACTTCTTGAAAAATCATTTGTTTCAAAAAATTCTTTTCAAAATTGGTTCTACATATTTATATACAAGTGGGAAGCTTTGAATCATTCCATTTTGATAGATGATATAAAAATTATGAAGATTTTTAGTTTACCACAGTCAAAACAAAAGAAAAAATAATTTTCTAATTTTTTAGAACCAAAAACAACTCAAAAATGCATAACTTTCACACCATATGTCTGAACACTACAAAACTAAGCCCGTGCACCCCTCCTCGCCAAGGGCTTTCCAACAATACCAAGCACACAATTGGGGGACCCATAGTTCAGGAGATCTCAATATGACAAACAAACAAAACAAAGAGCATCTCTTAAGGTATAGACTAGTGTGCCTTGTATCGTTGCCACAGTCAAAACAAAAATAAAAATACTTTTTTTATTTTTTAGTTCATAAAACTTCAAAATGCATTAATTTTCACGATGTATGTCTAACACCACAAAACCAAGCCAGTGCATCCCTCCTCGCCGAGGGCTTTCCAATGGTACCAAGCACGTGACCAGAGGACGCAAGGTCTGGGAGATCTCAATGTGACAAACAAACAAACATCCAAATTTAAGGTATAGATTTGTATAGGAAGAGGACTTCCTCTCTACAATGACCCATTCCAAACTGCTGAAGATGCACTAAACTTATACGTGGAAGTTCCTTGGTGTCAAAAACCCAGAGAACTCCTCTACTTTGTCATTGTACAGTACAATGTGTGCATTCAATTTCTATCCCCCAAGCCAAACCCTAATTGTTTAATCCCTAAAGGACCAAACAACGTTTATTGGCAAGTCAATTAGCAATTTTGGGCTATTTATTACAAATGGAATTTTCATTTTTTTCATTGAAATTTTCACATAACATGTGCATGAGGAGTAGCTTTAAGGCCCAACAATTTTCATAACTTTTGACTACATAGTTAAAAAGTTATTGTATGATATGTAATTTTCAATGTTCAACGGGCACTCCAAGCAAAAAAAACTTCTTTAAAAATCACTTTTTAAAAAAATAAAAATTTCAAATTGTTTTTCTAGATTTATTTATACATGGATATCTTTGAATCATTCCATTTTGATTAACTCCTAAAGGACCGTTTGTCCCTTTGGGGAACAATTTGGGTCCGGTTAAGTTCCTATTGTCTCAATTTGAAATTTGAATGTTTTTGAGATTTTTTTGAGGTTGTGGAGTTTGCCGAGAGCTTTGTGAAAATATGATTTTTGTTTCAATCGGTGCCAAGAAGAAAAAATTATGATACAATAAGCCAAAAGCAAAAGTCAACACAAAAAAATCAGAAAAAGTCAAAATATTTTTTTTCTAAAATATTATATTTTTGTCTACATTTGAAGCTTTGATTCATTCCATTTGGACTAGTTATGAGAAAGTTATGGACAATCGAAGCATCTTCTTGAAAAAATAACTTATAGGATTCATTTGTGAACGCAATTTTTACAGTTTAAAAAAAAATTAGACAAGGTTAGGGTTATTTTTTAAAACAATCTCACCGTTGGGATTATTGTATGCTATTAATGATTTAGTATTTCCTTCAATCTTTAACCTACTTCTACTTAATAATTTTTTAATGAGTGAAAAATAAGTGTTTTTTTGTTGAATTTTTTTCTTTAGATTCTCAAATAAATTATTCAACATAAAAACTTAGAAAATCAAAATTCATAGTGCAAAAATATTTAGTTAAAAAGATTCAAAGCCAAAAAATCTAGTCAAGCAAGTTGCAAAAAAACTTGTTTTCTTGACTTTGGATGCATGTGTCTTGCAATCTATAAGGTCAAATTTGATGAAATTTTTATCACATGTTCCCAAACAAGTTAAGTACAAGATCCTATAATTGGATTTTGAAAAAAACATATATTTTTGGTTTTCTTATGTGAACGCAACAAAAGTGGTAGTTCTAAATGGTTTTTGACAAAAAAAACAACAACTCGGGGCTTTAGGGATTAATGAAATGAAAGTTATGAAGAGTTTTAGTTGTGGGTAGTTTGAAGGTAGTTATGGAATCTCTACTCTAAAATAAACTTCAAAGTACTTTATTTAACTTCATTTTCAATATTTTTGGAATAAAATATAATAATTGGATGTAGATTATTTATTAAAACATTACAACCATTAGGATTGGCATTATTCAATTCTATAGATAAATTGTTAACAATGTAGTATTTTGAATCATTCTCTACTTCTTTCTACATACTATTTTTTTCCCCTATATGTTGTAAAATTCCAAGTGATCTAAAAATTTTCAAGCATGTAGCCAACTTGCCTTGAAGAATGAATCCAAAGAGTAACCACCATTTTGAACATTTTTTCGCCATGATCTGACCTTAAGAAGTGCAGCTGCTGCTTAGTTTTTCGCAAGGACAAAATCTTCAATCGAAACAACCAACAGCTTGTCTGAATGCGCTCAATCGCCAAACAATCTCCCTCGAATTGCAAAGCTCCTCTTCGGACGGATCTCCGATTCTCGCAATTACAAGAAGCATTTCTGAACAGATTTCTAACAGCAACTATAAACCCCCAGCAACTAATAAATCCCAGTTTTAAAAAATTCTTAGAATTTGCAATGTCCTCTGAATTCTGTGAGATTTGATCAAAAGTGCGACTCCGGAAGCTGAGAGGCAATTGTTGCATGAAACGATTCTGGTACTTTGCAAACTGGCATACAGGCACAGTCTTCGAGAGAGGTTGCATGTGCGCCATGCGCAGAATGCAACTCATTGGAACTGACGAGTAACAGCCCTTTGCTGAGCAAATGCGCTGGAAGCTTCAACTATTCTCTTTTCAAAGAAACAAGGAAAGCTTCAAGCAAGTGCCTTCCCCTGCCCAACGAAGAAGTGAAAGAAGTTTCAAGCACGGATGGGCGACACTTTCGGAGCTTCACCCCAAAGTTTTGTAGGGTATGTGCACCTATCATCAGCAATTACAACTGAGCATAGTTACACTGAATAATTATTATTTTTTTCCATTGGGATCTTGTTGGCAACTGAAACAGGATTTCAACGCATTTTAGCATGCATTATTTGGATACCATATGAATAAGTTATGAAGTTTCAAAGTACTCTCTAGGTATTTCCTAAACTTGATTAGTAGACAAGAGCATTGAGTTGCACAAGCCCTTGAATAGGGATTTTACTTTCAAATTTTCTTGTGCACTCATGGACATCACTAATAGCAATTCATGTAGTTTCTATTATTAAGTGTATAGTATTTTTATTGGACTTTATTGAGAAGTCAAAGAAGATTCCTAAATACTTTAGCATGCGTTATTACAACACCATATGAATAAGTTACAAATTTTCAAAATATTGTTTGTAGGTGTTAAAGGCTTTTATATTTTGATTGTGTATATCTTATATAATTAATATCTAAGATATATTGTTGTTTTTCATCCCAAATGTACATTTGTTTTGTATTTTTAACAATGATCTTTGTTAGATTGATTGAGTGATTTACATTCACAAATTTGTACATTATGGATGAAACATTCATTATGCATCCAAATGTATGTACATTCATCAAAATGTGGTAGTATCACCTTATTTCAAAAAAAATTGAGATGAAATTTGGCATATTCTTCTAATAAAAATAGAAAATATTTTTGCAATATTTTTTCATCAGTACATTGTAAAGAAAATCACTGCAAATAAATCCTTGTTGGTGTTCAACATTGTAGGGTATAAAAATTTGGCATTAAAAATCAAACCCCTATTTCCACCTCCAATCTTTTGAGGTAAATTTTCTTTATGCAAACTTTTAAGATGTGTCAATAATAGGAACAAGAAATTATCACAAATTATCAATAATAGTAACACAAATTATCACCTCAAGTGTTGCAAAAAACTTTTGATCCCTTCCATTTGCAATGCTCCCTATCAATTTAGGAAGAGGACAACCTAATGTCATTTGATTGCAACAATCATGCATTGTTGTATTGTGTGCATCATGAGCAATTGAGTGCGATGGAAATCTCTCCCGTGTAGAAAGTATTGTGATTGCTAAATTTTCAAATTTTCATTTTCAAAACTGAAAATCCTCTTAATTTTGGGAGGGAGGCAAAAAGTGTTCCAAACTAGTATCTAATGTCCAGAGTCCTGCAATTCCACTCATAGAGAAGAGTACTTTTTACTAGGCACAAATTTGTAAATAATACATGCTGTAACACTTGGCATTCAGCAATTGTTCCTCGCAGCCTCCCATATTGTGCATGTCATCAAAACCAGCCTCTCAAACGCAATTCACCAAAAAGTTCTGCCTGCCCCAAAACAAAACAGCGGTGTTCTACAAGTCGGGGACCCATGACCCATCTCTGGTTGGTAAATCATGCCAATGGGCGGTCCAACTCCAACCAGCGATTCTCCCAGAGCATTAATTGGGAGACCTCATCGTGTTTGTTTTGCTCCAGGTTGGAACTTTGTAGCGGTTTCAGAACCTTCCTGTACGGGTAGAAAGGTAACTTATTTCACATTCTCCAACTGGTAGTATAAGTAATGGAGCATCCGTGTATACAATTAAATGTCTGTCTGTCCCCACTCTGTCCTGCATTGCAAACTCTCTCACTCAGCGTCCGATCTCTTCTGGAAAGAGCACTGGACATGGTCAGTTCATAAGTATTTCAGAGCGACCAACATCTTTGGCACGCCTAGCAATTCATATTGGGTGTCATCAGCAGCAGTTAGTAATGATTGTCAGTACTGGTACAAGATCACCTGTTGAACGGGATAACTTCATGATAAAAGACATGTGTCCAACAACTGTCCATTTCTAACAGCTGACAAAAAAATCAAATCAAATTCTAACCCCACAATTCCCCCACCAGTTGTCTGATTATCTACTACCCTCAGTAACACCAACAGTTCTGCATTCAAGGATCATGTCGAACAACCAGAGTATCAGAGTTTCAAGTGAAGAAGCCATTCAGTGAAATGCACAAGAGTATCATCCAAGGATTCTACAACAAGTGGAAAACATTACATATCAGAAGAAAACTTCGCAGATTAGGTGCAAGTTCCATTTGAATCCGAACATATATGTACCTTCAATGTCACAACATATATTTTTGTCACGGAGTGCATCTACCATCATGTGGAAACTAAAGTGTTACAGAAGTTGGGCAAGAGTGGGTGGATGCCATTAGAATTTCAAATAATGCTAGGTTGACTACACTCAACAAGAATAAATGCTGTTGGAAATTAGCTGGATCATAAGGACAGAAGCCCTTGTTGGAAATTAGGCCAAGACATTGATGTTCTAGTAGGTGAGAAGGGCTTCATCTAATCATTGATCAAAAGAAAATAGTTTGTCAAACTCACAACACACCAAATTTCTGCTATTGCAATAAAATTACTCCATCAAGCACGACTGGGAATTCTCCCTTCAGTGAAAGGACAAACTCACAACCGAGTATTTCGAGGAGCACTCCCGTGTCAGTGTACCCCAAGCAAATGGGAAAAGCTAATGGCATGGGGCTTCATAGTAATAAAATTGAGCAGATGCCATCATGGTAGTCTCTAAAATCTTGACCAACTGGTCTGCTAAGATCACTTCTTCAAGTACCAAATAAAATTACAAAGTTCAACAGTAGAGTTTTTCCAGGAACAATGGGTGCCTGTCCACTGCTTGAACCACCAAACGATTGCCGCGAACCTCCAACTAAGAATCAACCCTAAGAGAATCAACTCCCACCGAGATTCACCAAAACTGCCCTGGGGACGAAAGTAAGAAACCACATGGTGTGGTTTTCTTCATGAATGGTCTCTTCATAAAATAAAATAATGAGGTACCATCTACGAAATATTCGCATAAGTGGGCACAACAACAGGCAACTTGTCTATGCAATCGGACCACGGGCTATACTGCGGGGGTTTCACAGTGCGAAGCGCTCTCCACACAGCGCTGTTACACTTGAACCCCGAACCAAACGCAATTTGCCATACCTTGTCACCCCGACGCACTCGCCCTTTCGCTTCAGTATAGGCAAGCTCATACCAAGGGGAACTGCTCGAAGTGTTGCCAAATCTGTACAATGTCATCCTCGACGGCTCCATGTGCCACTCGGACAGCTGCAAGTTCTTCTCCATCTCGTCCAAAACAGCTCGTCCGCCCGCATGGATACAAAAATGATCGAAGGCAAGCTTGAAATCAGGAATATAGGGTTTCACCTTCATGTTGAGAAACTTCCTCGCCACCAGCGTTGCGAAAAAGAGGATCTGCTCCGAAAGAGGGAGCACAAGGGGACCTAACGTCGTGATATTCGCCTTCAACGCATCGCCTGCTACGCCCATAAGGTCCCGGGAAAGAGACACCCCCATCGTGCCTTCGGAATCCTCTTCTTGAAACACACACCGAAAACACTTCTCATCTGCGCCTTTGTGCGTCCTCACGGTATGCACAAGCTCATACTTCGCCCGCCTCCTCGCCGACCTTTTGTTGGAGAGCAGAATAGCCGCGCCTCCCATTCGAAAGATGCAGTTCGACACCAACTTCGACCTATCGTTCCCGAAGTACCAGTTCAGAGTGATATTCTCCATGGAAACCACTATGGCGTTGGAACCCCCGTGCACTTGAAGCAAGTCTTTCGCCAGATCAATCGCGATCACCCCCGCCGAGCATCCCATCCCGCCCAGATTCAAACTCTGGATGTTCCCGCGCATCTTGTAATGGTTCACGATCATCGCGGAAAGCGACGGCGTGGGATTGAACAAACTGCAGTTGACAACCAAAACACCAATATCCTTCGGCTTCACCCCCGTCTTCTCGAAAAGCTCATCCAGCGCCCCAAACATCACTTGCTCAGCTTCCATCCGCGCCTCTTTCATACATGGGTTCGGCGGGGAGCTCACCACAGCCCGCGGCAAGTACGTCTCCTGCCCCAACCCCGACCTCTCGATGATCTTCTTCTGAAACTCCATGCTCTTCTCATCGAACTTCCCGGCTTCCACCGATCGCTGAATAAACGTCTGCATCGTGACTTTCCGCTCCTCCTCGGGTTTGTAACAGGCGAAGTCCACAAGATACACGGGGCGGGGACGCGACATGAAGTACAAAGTCGCCACAAAGACCAGCGCACCGGAGCAAGCCAACACCGACACCAAGTTGTACTGAAGGTGCGTCCATAGCTGCACAATGTCGTCTCGTCCCAGACGACCAAACTCGGCGGCGACGGCGAGCAGGAGGGGAAGCACGAACAAGAAAAGAGCGTGCGAGACCACGTAGTGGTACCCCAGCTTCACGTACTTGAGATTCACCGACTGCAGAAAATCGGGCAAGCGCTGGCGCACGCGAATCTGGACAGCAGGCTCACGTTCGCCATTGGGAATGCGGGCGTAAGTGGACTCAGACGACGCCATGGCCAACACACTTTCCCTCAAGCAGTGTGCAACAAGACTGTCTTCCCAAGCACAGGCCCCGATCGACAAACTCAAGTAGAGTGGCCCGTGCGAATGGAGCAAAAAGCGGTCTTTCGACGTTCCATATGCGCCTCGCGATGCCCGCGGCCGCCCTGACGGAACGCGGAACCGCAACAGAACTGAACGCGTGCGGCGCCTGGCCGACCTGCTTTTCACCCCGCTTCGTGAAGCACGCAAAAAAAAAATTCTGACGAATTAGGGCCGCTAGTAACTACTTTTAAATTTTTTTAAAAGAACTTTGGAGGTCCTTGGAGGGCCGCCCAAACTTGGATTTCAGAATTTTTTTAACCCTTAAACGTCGAGGCGGACGTTTTGTATCAGATGGATGACAGAGGATCTATCTATGTAGGACAGAAGTGCAACTATTCATCCTCAAAATTTTATACAAAAAGAAGAAGCCTTCTATAGTAGTTTGTCTTGTAATGAGTGCTTCTACAATTTTTTAAGCCAATGCTTCACATGGTCATAAAAACTGATGATTTTCAAAGTCATCCTGTTGTCCTTTAAAAGTTAAAAGGGATTCATCCAGCTTGCTCAAATGATCAATCAATGATGAGCTTTAGCTCTCCTCTAAGGCTATAAGCAACCTCAAAGTTGTTGCTCAAATTTTTATCAAACTTTCTAATGCCAAAACTACAAGTTCAAATTATGATTCGCAATCTTGAGACTTAGAGTGATAGATGCGTCTTCTTCTAAAGATGAAGAGAATGAAATCAAAGAAGTTTACATCTAGTTGTATATGTCATTTGGGTTAATCTTCAAAGGACAAATCATAATTTGAACTTGTAGTTTTGGTAGCTAGGGAGTTAGAATGATATGATATTAGATCATATTCAATAGATTCCAAAATTAGCCTCCTCAAATATAACTCTAAAAGATTTTAGTAATTTTTATCTAAAGATTTATTGAAATTCTTACTTTGTATTCTATCTAATACATAAATAATGAAATTATAATGGTGAATGCGTAGCATAGCAAGCGCCAACTGCTGGTATAACTCTAAATTTTTATAGAGCTTCGGGGGCTATTTCAAGCTTGTTCTCCTTGCTAGGAATTAGCCATTCTTGGTTAGAATTTTTAAAATATTTAAAAATTAATAATAAATTTAAATTTTAAAAATTAGTAAAATTAATAAACTACTAAAATAAAAATGCTAAAATAAAAATATTAAATATTTTTAAAAAATATTATTATATGATGTGGTAGTTGCTTTGCCACATGAATTTATTGTTGTGGCTAAGTTCCCCTCCATTCCCATAGTTTGGGAACACAAGGGGACTAACAATCCTCTAGAGAAGCTAAATTCTATTTAATGTCAAAAGTAGTTTGAATAAATTAAAAAAAATTCAAATTTAAACATTGGAAAAAGGAAATAAAACACTTCAAAAGCTAGCTAGAAGGCAAAAATTATACTGTAGTGGCTTTAGCGAATCATATTTGTCAGTATACATTTCACACAAAGATTGGATGCAAATTGGAGTAAAATTTGCATTGATAACTATGATTTGTGAAGGCCATTATAATTTTTGTTTTCTAAACTAACTTTTGAAGTGGTTTATTTTTTTGGTTCAATGTCTAAATTAGAATTTTCTTTTGCTTATTCAAATTACTTTTGAACGTACTTTGAATGATAGAAATTTTAAGTTCTATGAAAAATTGGAGTTATATTTGGCAAGGCAAATTCTAATGATTCCTTTAGCTAGACTAATAGGCATTCTTCATTTTTACAACAACCTTAGAAGTCATCCATTAGTTACATTTTAGACTCACCATCCTAACTAGGCTAATACTAAAAAAAATGAATAAAAATAGATAAATAATCTATTTTTAAAACAACTAAATAATAGATTTTACCTATCTTTGAATCAACTAGTGTGCCCTATGTCGTTGCCACAATCAAAACAAAAGTAAAAGTAATTTTCTAATTTTTTAGTTCATAAATACTTCAAAATTCAATAACTTTCACACCATATGTCTAAACGCCACGAAACCAAGCCAGTGCATCCTCCTCGCCAAAGGCTTTTTGACAATACCAAGCATGCAACCAAAGGATGCATAGTTTGGGAGATCTCAACATGACAAACAAAATAAAACAAAACAAAAACAAACAACCAAATTTAAGGTATAGATTTTATTAATAAAAGTCAATGTTATGAATGAATATATGCACATGGATGATTCTATCTATTTTTTCCATTGTCTACATGCATTCTTGTCTACTTCTTCATTTTCAAGACACATTCTCTTCAATCTCTTCAATGCTTGACTTTTTCTTAAGGTTTAGTAGAAGGCTTGTAGCTTGGTTGGTTGATGGCAATGGATTTAATATACAAGTTTGAAGTGAAAAAATACAACACTTGCACTATAAGGGTCCACCCTTCAAGGTTTAAGAAGCCCAATTTTGTTTGCAATGTGGTGTTTATTGTATTTTTGACATAAAAGGTGCATGAATTATGGCATACAATAGTGAAAAAGTTTGTATTCATGTTGAACAAGATCTAGTGACATATGGCACTTCCAATTTTGAATCATTATTGCACCTCCTCAATGATTCAAAATCATAGAATGATCACATACTCTTAATCACATACTTTTCATGTTTGTAGTTGTATTTGAGCATGATAAGGTTGAGATGCTAAAATCACATCCAAATAAAAAATGTTAATTGTTGAATTGTTAGTCCAATGGTGTATACCTTGTTATGTTTTAATCCTTAAAATATCATATTTTAACATATAACTTGTATTGCAGGGATTGAATACTATACCTTACATATGGTTCCCATAGCTTGAACCTTTAAAGGACAAGCCAGTTATCACATCACAAAGTTTAGACCCTACGGTTTGTCAACAATTATCATATGGTCATTGTTGTTTCATGGGTTCGCACGTTAATTACAATTTATCACATCATTACAATGCATTGCTTTGCATTGTTATCGCATCGTTACAATGCATTACTTGCAATTGTATTGTAATGATGTAAAGTAATGCATCATAATGATGCAATAATTTGTAATTAACATGCGAACCTATGAAACAACGATAACCATATGATAACTATTGACAAATCGTAGGGTCTAAACTTTGTGATGCATGAAAATCATTGGTTTGGGTATTGTGTGAATTGTTGGCTTAAAAAAATGAAAGACACTCATTGGAAGACAAACTATTATACAAGACCTTCCCTTTTCACATAAAATTTGGAGGATAAATAGTTACACTTGTGTCCTACATCAGGAAAGTACCCTCCATTGCAACAATATTGTTTCAATACTTTCAGAGTACAGTATTAAAAATATATTGTTGCAATACTTCAATACTATACTTTCAATGGATAGAGTACACACACCATTGAAATTGTATTATTGCAACAATATGTTTTTATTAATGTACTGTGAAAGCATTGAAACAGTATTGCAACAATATTGTTGCAATGGGAGACTTTTTCCCGATACTACATGGAAAGATTCTTTGTCATTCATCGGCTAGAAAACGTCCTCTGCGTTGTTTATGGTTAAACCCAAAACCCCAATTCAATTGGGAGCCTGGAGTTCGAAGACCGGTGTGGGAACATCATCTCTCTCGGAGAGAATTTCGTCCGTCCTGGTCGCAGTGAAGTGATTTCGGCTATGGCCGCCGCATTGGTGTGGCCTGTAGGTAGGCTAGTGTCATCTGGAAGCTTGTCGAAGAAGGGAGCGCTCATTCAGAAATCGCAGCGTAGTTTTCTGTCTGCAAAATCTGCTAGCAGAGCGACTGTGGTCGCAAAGAAATCGTCGAAAGCCCCTTCCCGTGGTGGGAATGTGGCGGACGCTGCAAAAGAGATCAGTGACATCACATGGACCTCTCGTGCGGGGTGGGCGTGTGTGAAGAACTGTGGAGCTTGTTGCGTCTTGGACAAGGGGCCGGACTATCCACCTATTGAAGAGGTTCTCACAGACCCCGCGGAGGCTTCTTTGTACCGGAGTATGGTTGGGCCCGATGGATGGTGCATCAATTATGATAAGCGCTCTCGGTCTTGCACCATACATGAAACACGACCTCGCTTCTGTCGCGTGGAGCCTGACATTTTCAAGGCCCTGTATGGCATTGAGGAGAAAGATATGGACAAGGAGGCCTGCGGGTTTTGTCAGGACCAGATACGGAGTGTGTATGGCGGCCGCTCGGTGGAGCTCAAGACGTTTCAGCGAGTCGTGAGGAGTTTGAAGAAAAGGTCGTGAGGGTTGGGTGACAGAATTGAAGTGAGTTTGCGAGCCTTGGGATTTTGTTGATATTAGGGTTTTAGATGTAGTGCTGTAGCTCCAGATTGATGGTGCATCCATGATAAGGGTTTTAAGGGTTTTGGCCTTGCAAAATCGATGCAGACCGACCTCGCTTCTGTCGCGTGGAGCCGGACGTGCTTGAGACCGTGTACGGCATTGAGGAGAAAGATATGGACAAGGAATCTTGCGGGTATTGTCAGGACCAGATACACAGTGTGTATTGCGGCCTCTTGAAGGAGCTCAAGACGTTCCAGCAAGTCATCAAGAAAGTTCGTGAGGGTTGGTTGAATTGAAGTGAGTTTGCTAGCCTTGGATTTTGTTGATGCTAGGATTCAGAGTGACCAGACAGACCAGATGAAGCGTCTTCCATTTTTGCCTTACGGGCGATTTTGAGCTCTTGAGTTCACCCTTAGTTGTGGTTCAGCGTGTACCATAGAACAATGAAACATAGAATCAATGAAATTGGATTTACTGTTTTTATTTCACAAACATCGGCATTGCCTTGCGCACATAGTTGGGTGTTTGGATTATTTTCCTGTTGGAATTTTCGTATGCACCATCGTTTCCTTAGGGTTGTTGCTGAAAGAACAGATTCTACCCTCTGATGCTCTGGCTGAGTAGTAGGGTACTTGATTTGCTTGATGTTACCCTTATTTGTGAACAGTGTTCTTCATTATTATGTTCCGGAGCGATATTTGTTTTTGACTATTCAGTTTAACAAAACGCAACATCATCTATTATTTTTGGACGCAGTTTCCAGAGTCTTGTCAAGAGGGAGGACTTCAACATAGTTCAAATTGTGCAAACATTCTACCTCAAGATTGCTTGCCTTCTTGTTCTGGGTGTCCTGGCAGGCCTTGTCACAAGTGTCTGCTCTGACATGATACGGGATTCACATGGTAATCACAAGCAGCTGCATGTTCGTAGAGACGTTACTCATTTGCAACGAGGGAAGATCGACCACTAGAAAGGTATACTCATCTTTGGAGCCCTTGAGTTTGCTCACTTTGAATCAGCAGTGGAGAATCCAATAAAACGGTTATCCTCAAACTCATTCAATGCGGGGTGTATTTTCGTATTTCAGTGAAAAGCCAGAGGATTGAATCTAATGAAGAATGCCATGTACAGAATGTTGGCGAGGCTTTTTTGGTCGTTCAATCATGAAATTGTAATAGTGCTCGAGTTTAAGGATAACTCTAACAAGTTTGATGTTCGTTTGTCTTGATGTGCAGCTTTCAATTCGGTGGTCTGGATTCTTGGAGAGTCTCATCGTGGATAACTCGGGACAAATGCAGGACTCCTTAGGAAAGCACGTTGTGGCGCTGCTGGGGATTCCCTTCCGTGGGATCTGAAAATCTCTGAGTTAGTTCTTACGGTTTGGTGACTTGGAGACCGCTATGTGAATAAGCGACCATCTGTAGTGGGATAGGATTTGTAGTCCAACGGGTTGATTGTAGGCATCAAAGCGGCGTTCTCGGCAGAGACACCAGTTGCTGGAATAGCTCAGTTGGTTAGAGCGTGTGGCTGTTAACCACAAGGTCGGAGGTTCGACCCCTCCTTCTAGCGGTTTTGCATTGTGCAAAACTGTCGTTTTGCTCAGGATTCGAATGGCGTCGAAAGTGGAGTGCAATGAAAGTGATTTCATAGCTGTTGGAAGTGATATGAAAAAGTTATAATGAATCCAACACAGGGCATATAAAAATTCATGCAAGCATGCACCTGATTTTTGCCCTTTTTAGCCATCAAAGTAGATCAGCAATGGGTGTCTTCACTTCAGTTGCCTACAGAGTTCATTTGCTTTGTAGGAAGTTACTGCTCAATGAATAACCATCATGCTCATGATGTTATCTCTACTTCACATTAAATTTGGTACATACTGGCAACATGGTTTCGCTGGAGCAGTCGAACTTTGAATGGGAGACAGCTTGGATTTGTGGGGTGATATGTTTGTGGGGTGATATGTTTGTGGGGTGATATGTTTGTGATAAATGAATTCTAGAAATAGCCGAATGGGAGTTATTTGGCCAGATATTATAGTAAAATTGTTCTAGATCGCCATAAATTGGGCCTGGGCCAGGGAGGATTGACCCGTGTATTGCCTCCGTGTTTTACCCCTGCAGAAAACACTGGAATTTTTTATTTGCCGCTTATGATAAAATTTGCTAATTCTGAATTCATATTTGCAATCAGATGGGAGGCGTGATGAAATACAAAATTGAAGCGGCACACAAACAGGGGGTAATTTTTACATTTACCCTTTGATGGGGGCAATACATGGGGCAATCCTCCCTGGCCCATAAATTGTGGCTACCAAAATAACAAAAATTATTACGTGATAATTGCCAGAATTGATAGCTTCAACCACATTTTAGCCACATTTTGAGAGTCACTCCATTGTCCATAATCAAGGGCAAATGCAGGTGAAACATTGTTGGTCCCATTGAATATTTCTTACTAACTTCTAACCACTCTTTTCATTGGCTGCTCTGGCAGGGTGGTAGTTCTTCATGGAACGGAACTCGTTTCATTTGTGTCAAAATATGAAATTTCAGAATGTTCTGTCTGAAGTGCACAATGAACAATCATTCAAAGACAAGATCGATTGAGATTTTAGGTTATGCAAGCAATAGCTCAGTCAGATCATGGCCAGTTTAGACAACCACATTTGAAGTTGTGCACTTTGCATGACGAGTCGCACCTGGTCATAGACGAGTCCTTGCTCGTATTGAGATTGAAATCCAAAAGAAACTGGAGAAGCAGGGTTGCCAAGACTTTGTGAGCATTAGCAGGCTTTGACAGGCAAGCTGATCAAGAAATAAGTTTCAGCTCACTAGCTTCACAGCATGCGCATTTTGCAGTTCAAAACGTTTAGTTCGCATATGCAGAACTTACAGGAGTCAAGGTCCCGGTCACAATCCTCGTTGTCCTGGTCCTGATCCTGGTCTACCACTCTACAATTCCTCGGATCCCTCAGCAGGCGCGTCTTCACTGGTTGGGGTGGAGGAGCCAAAAACTGGGAACTGAACACTGCCCTTGCATGGGTTGGTAATGGGAACGGGGCACTTGATCAGTGTATGTCCGTCTTTCGCAACGCAGATATACACTTGGTAAAGTTGCTTGTTGCCGTCGGGGTCTGTGTTGCACTCGATTTGTGGAGCAAAGCCGAGGAGAGTGGTGAATGCCTGGGTGATTTTGGCAATCGGATAGAACGAGTCGTCCGGAACGATGCCTGCTGTGCTAAGAGCACCGGTGATGTCGTAGTTCATGTACAGGTCGATAGTGGTCTGGAAGTAATCGTGCTGGGTGAAGCCAGAGCAAGTGCCATGCTTGGACCATTCGTGTTCCCAGAAATCCTCGTTGTGGCTTGAGGTGCACGCCAATGTGCCCCAGTCCTTGTTCATGTTCGCTATGACGTCACTTAGCTGCAATGCCAACACCGAAGCAATTGGCCATTAATTTGTGTAACAGAACTATAATGCCAAGTCAGGTGCTCATTGCCTAGTCACAAGAAGATTATAACAGTAATCCTTCCTCATTCCACACCCTTAGATCAGCTACAATGTGCTGATATGAACATTTTCAATTGCTTAGAACGACTCAGCATTTTGTCCGATAATGCTCTTAAGGCCTCTTGCCAGAACTATTGAAATACTTGAGGGAATGATTGCTTGAGAAATGCAAGTACCTTGCTTTCGTCAAACTCTTCATTGGTACATGAAGTAGGATAAGAGCCGTCGTTGCGGTTCGGCCATAGGCCATGGATACCGAAAAAGGGACCAGGTTCGCCGGTCACAGGGAAGCAACAACCCTTTGTCGTGTCGCAGAACGATCCGGGCCACTGCAATGCCAACGCTCTCGTCAGTTCAGAATTCAAAATGCTCCTCGCAAAGTGTACAGCTACCTACAAGAAGAACGCTCTTCTTCCTAGTAGAAGAGCGCATAAGATCACTAACTAGAGCAAACTTGTCGGATTCATAATCTTCGCGACTCACCTGCTGTACAAAGAAAAAGAAGTCAAAGCTGTTGTCCTTTTTCCGTTGAGCTTTGTCAAACGACTCGGAAGCCTCAAACTCCTTCTCGGCCTCTCCCTCCGCTGGCATGCCTGCTGCCACGAGGAGTAAACCGAGAACCAGCAGCTTCAACGTCATCTTCGTAATGTCTAACTGTTCGTTGAAACACAACGCACAGGAGAGAAAATGCAAGTCAGTAACAAGGGCAACAAGCCAGCGCAATTTCTCTTCAAAGCATCTCAAGGGCTACTTTTAAATGATTTACTATGCAACAACATGGCGGAAACGTCGTTGCGCAACACCAAGAGCTCTAGAAAACGTAAAACTAACTCAAAAAGAAGCTATTCGTCAATGACCTGGGTTAATCAATTGAACAGCACCACTAGAAAACTCTAGATCAATGTAGAGAAACGAGGGACGCTGTACTGCCAACAAATCGTGAGCATGAAAGGTGCGCTGCTCATAATCTTCAAACTCAATTCGAGTGAGAAAAATGTGAGACGTACTCTCTACGAAAACAGGAGCAAACTGCGAGCAATCGCCACCAAGCCTCCAAGTTACAAGGAGTGAAACCAAACCTTGATAATAGAAGTGCCGTTCTCGGGCAATGAGCTTCAATTTAAACGCACGGCTTCATTACCGTCAACGAAGTGAGAAGAAAGGAGGAGGACCAAACCGTATGAGTCTGAGTCACTGAGGATATTCTTTATGCTTGCGCATCTCCACGTTCGCAACAGAAGTCACCTGTTTAACACGTTTCCCGACTAAAAATGCCTTTCACTCTCACATTAGAGATTGCTTACGCTCACAGACGATCCGATCTGACTGTGGTAGTGTCGTGCACGAAATCTTGCCAGTGAATCATTCGATCTTTCGACTGATGTTTCTTCATATGCCTATGGCGTCATACAGATACAGAGAGCTCTTTATTCGCAGTAGACAAGAGTGCAAGGCGTGCAACAGTTCGTTTGCCCTCTCACAATGCAGATCAGATGGAAACGGACATTGACACTAAATACGGACCTGCAATTGTCCGAACTTCTGACGTACTTATCCTACGGTAGTCCTATTTCGGTGGCCGGAGTGAGTGAACTCTTAATTGTTGCTTCTGCGGCCGCGGTCATGCGAAGGGCACGTGGTTTAGATTTTTCCACTTCGCAACAACTTGTGCCAAACAGTAGCGGCAGCCACACCGAGCAAACATCGCAGCAGAATGAGAAGTCTTAGAGAGAAGAAGAGGAGCCAATGGGGAGCAGTTTTGGGTGAAGAAGGTGGTGACCCCCTGTTTGGTGTGTCACCAATGGAGAATGCTGCGAGAATGGTTTACCGTACTTTGGGGTCAGGTTCGTAAGACCCCATACAAAATATTTTCTTTTTGGCTGAATATCCACTTCATTATCTACTTTTAGAATTTATAAATTTTTGTTTTGATTTATTTTGAATTATTCGTGGACTGTAGTGCAAGGCACTATAGCTTAACTACACTATAGCTTAACTACACTACACTACCACTAGTTCAACTTTTCCTAAATTTTGTGGGACCACAAGTGGGGCTTCCACACTTTGAGGTGGTTTTACTTAGCTTTGACTACAGTATTTTCTACAATTTTTTTTTTCAGATTTCATATTATTTTCATTAATATTTTCTACAATGTTCATATACACCATGTTATAATTTCTAAAAATTTCATTTCATGCCCTATTTATTTATACTTTGATTTATTTTTTAACGAATCTAACCCAAGCGTAGGGTAGTAGCAGCAATAGTGAAATTGGCAATAGAGGGATGAAACTACGGAGCGCAAGAGAATATATTTTGCTCGCAAAATCTTCTATGGCCACATTCTTTTGATGTAGAGGAGAATAATCACCTTAGGGAAGATTTTGCAACAAATGTATATCCTACCACGGAGAACCAATGGGAATGCTACCATGTCCCCTTTTCCTAAAGAATGAGCATGCATTGAAGAAGTGACTATCCAATGACAAAAATATAGTGACGAAGTGACAAAAGGGTACGTTGCAACTATCTATGAAGTCATAAACATGATTGAGTCCTAAAAGAATAAGACCTATCACCAAGGTACTTTGCAAAAAATTATTTAAATTTTGAACCGATAGGTACATTTTTAATTTCTACATAGATTGAAAATTCATCCATTGGATACTTTTTGGCCTTGATGTCCTTATAGGGCTAGAAATGTAAGATGCTACCAATACTTTAATCCTAGAAAGACACCACGGACATTAAGTGTCCAATGGATGACAAAAAAATCTTTCTATGTAGGACTAGAGTGCAAATGTTCACCCATAAAATTTTGTGTAAAAAGGAGAGATCTTCTAAAATAGTTTGACTTCTCATAAGTGCTCTTAATTGATTTTTATGGTAACCAACACGTCCTTCTAGGTTAATCCTAAAAGGATGAGACTTATCACCAAGGTACTTTGCTCCCAAATGATCTAATTTATAAACCGGTAGGGGCATTCTTTATTTCTCCAATAATCTTTAAAATCATCCATTGACCACCTTTTGTCTTATACAATGTTTCAAAGTTAACTCCTATATATCATTTAAAAAAATATTGTAACTATACAATCTTGATCTTGATGTATTTATGAATCACTTAGAAATTAAAAACACAACAATATTACATATGGATTGAAAGATTATAATGTTTGATTTCAAAAGGGGTGAAACCTTGAAAGTGAATTGAAATCATTCAATTTCCTTTTTACATGTTAAATTTGAAATTGTGGTCACAAAAAACATGGGACTATAAAATGTAACTTGCATAATCATAAACAATTTATGGCTTCCCAAAGTGTATTCTTCAATTTTTCTAATTAGTTCCTAATGTAAATTTTTTTCCAAATTTCAATATAGGCTCATCTTCAAGTGCCCTTAGCATTAGAAATTCAAGATTTACAATTAATTTCCAAGATTTTATGAAAGGATATTTGACTATTAAAAATAGTATTTTAATAAATTTTCATTTAACTATAAGGCTTTATTAAAGTATAAAGTTTGATTCAACTATGAGGGTTTTATTCAACTATGAAGTTTGATTCAACTATGAAGTTTGATTCAACTATGAGGGTTTTATTTAACTATGAAGTTTGATTCAACTATGAGGGTTTTATTTAACTATGAAGTTTGATTCAACTACAAGGTTTTAATTAACTATGAAGTTTTATTTAACTATTAAGTTTTATCAACACCAAAATATGGTGCCTCGAGCATTTAGGGGTTAAAACATACTGTGGAAGTCAATCAATATATGAGACTATTTTTAATACATTAACAATTGAAATCCATAAATTTTTTTTGTAATTTTTTGGATTTGTATGAATGTACCATGAATGTTTTAAATTCAATGACATCATAAACCCAAAACTTTTTCTACATTCATATGACCATAGTACTAGACATTTGAGACTAGCTACATCAATATATCTATAAGTTTTTGAAATGGAAATGGATGCTTCTACCTTAGTTGGCGAAAGAAACGAGAAAGATATTATCATATTAGAGCATGTTTTTTGGACTTTCAACTTGCTTCATTGCTACCACGTTGTATGAAGCATCCAAAAGACCACTTATAGCATTTGAAAAATAAAATAAGATTGACTTATAGTTTAATTATTTATTTAGAAAATGAAAAGGCAATTACAATCAAAAAAGGCATTGAAGTTAACCTATCAATAGTTTACTAGTACAAGTTAGAAAGTAGATGTGACTATGGGAAGGACTAAAGAAAACTAAACCACTCATTGTCTTTGGACTTAGTTTTTATAAATAGAGCTTCATTTTGGAGTTTCTAATTTGGAAATTCTATTATCTTTATTTGGATAATTTGAATTCATAATTAAAATCTTTAACCTCAAATTAGTCTAAAGAAATGCCATTAGATATATTTAGTACATGAAAAAATGAATTACATTACTAAGGGCTCCAATAAGTGCAATATAGGGATATGTTTTCATGTGGAGTCAAGAAAAAGTAAATCCATTGTTGCCAAAGCTATTAAGAAATGTAAAAAAATTATTTGATTTTATAATTGTCTAATTTTGTACTTGTGACCTCTATTTGCTAATTTTTGTTACTAATCCACATATAAATTTAGTTTTTTCAAACTTGATCATTTGCTATAAAAAAATACATGTTTTTTTTTTCTCTAAGGGTGAAAAAAGAGTAAAATTTATTGAAATTTGGTTGAATGCCATGGACCTTGGAGTACAAGTAAAATTGATTGAAATTTAGAATGGATTTTTAGTTGTTGTTCATTTTGCAGGGATAGGATTTCTTTTCCAAATTTTCTTGACCTTGCTAAAGATTCAAGACTATGTCTGACCCCAAAAAATCCCAATATTATCATTTCTAGTGCAAAGAGCTAAGATGCAAAAAGAAACTAATTTTTTGTTGCATATTTAATAGTAGAATCTTACATTGAACTTAAATGAATATGTGAGGAAAAAAATTCAAAAAATTTGACGAAGAAAATTGTAAGAGATTAATATTTAAATTGAAAGAAGACTCTTTTACAACACCTCACCAAATCAGGTTTCTAGACTTTAAATAAATCTTGGCTTAAACTATTTGTAGTGTGAAATTTCAAGTTTTAAATCTTTGAAATGAAAAATTGACTTGAAAATATTTGAAGAAAATTCAAAAATAAATGAATTGAATCTTTATTCTTTCAAGAATTGTCAAGTACAAATAAGGTAAACCAGTCCATTGTAGTCAACTAGGGAGTGCTTTTTTTTCATTATGTGAAATTTTGGCCTTAATGTATGTAAGAAATGACAGTCATGGATTGATTAGTGACCTCATTAGGAGGCTTCAACTTTTTAGAGGGAATTCAATGTCAAAAATGACTTTTTAGTCCTTCCTTTTTAGAAAATATTCATAACTGCTTTGGGTGAATGACATGAGCATAGTGGAGTCAAATTTTGTTGGTGATGGGATGATTTACAAACTTTTTTGGGCTGAACACTTCAAAAATTCATAACAAATTCATACTTTGTTGAAAAAATACAATTTCAATTGCTCTCACTATTTCTCACACTTGCCTGTGTGTGGAAAAAAAATTGAAAAATTTCAGCAACAGCATGTGGCTGAACTCCTAATTCTGACAATAGGCTGGTTTACCTTAGATGTACTAGAAATGTGGGCATGTTGAGAGTGAATGCTCAAGGAAAATTGTTATGACAGCGTTTGTGGCGAGGTGGGTAGTCCCTCCACGATTTTCATTCAAATAAATCATGGATGAATGAACTCTGTGACCATGGGAGTCATCCACTGAATTGAATTGTCCAAATCGACGGATTTCATCACTATTTCCATCTACTACGTTCATCCACAGATGAACTCCGTGACTTCGTCCGTTCACACGGGCAGCATAAGATTGTTGCCGTTGCGCCTTTTTGCGTCTTTGCTTGCTTCGCTTGCCTTGCAACAGTTGCACTCTGGAATCTTTTTGTGGCATCTGGAATGAATCCCCTTTTGACGTTATGATTGTCTCCTTCACAAAGCTGCAGCGCATTTAGACATTGGTAGTGTGAGGCGTTTGCGGTGAAGCTCGTCGATGTGGTGATTACCTTACATTGCAAGCGTCTGTCCAGTGATCCGAGATCTAGGCTTTGTTAAAAGTCTTTGGTTAGCAAGCAATTCTCTGGTGAGTTTCGAATTCAAGGGACTGGTTGAGAAGTGCGAAATCGTGTTCAATTTTTTGGCTGCGTTTGTGGAGAAATTGCAATTCCGCTACGAGATGAGACAGGAATCACAGGAATTTAGTGCGAGTGAAGATTTCGGAGGTTAATTACGGAGGTGAAGATGTTAAGCGGTGCTCTGTTTACTTAGGTTTGTGAATCCTACATCTACTTTAGGTTTTGTGATAAGCGGATGTGTGTTATTGCATGTAGGGCTTGCAAGAGGGATATCAGCGATGACGACTAGAGTGATAGTGGCGTTGCTTGCTTGGAGTGTGATTTGCGGTTATGTGGCTCAGGCCACTAAGGACTTTGATTTCTTCTATTTCGTGCAACAGGTGCGTGCTCCATGCCTTTCCCTAAACCCCTTTTGCACTCCGCCGTTCAGGCTTCAACGTTAAAATTGATAATGTCTTATTGCAGGAAGAGACTGGTGAGAGAACAGAGCAACGTGATAAGGAGTTTGGGCATTATTCTACTGTCAAGCTAATATTATGAATGGTTGATCCGAGCAGTGGCCAGGTTCGTTTTGTGATACAAGGAAGGGCTGCTGTTTTCCAATCAGCTCTAAACCGAAGGCGGTGTTTGGCATTCATGGCCTCTGGCCCGACTACAATGATGGCTCTTGGCCTCAGTTCTGCGACAAAGAGCCTTTCAGCCCCAAAGAGGTATCTCACTGCTCCTCCTATCAATGAATTCCACAGCAATAATTCACCTATTCTTCAGATCCACTAAAGTAGGTTTGGTAAAACCAAGACCCTCAGGTTGATACTGTAGTTTTTCCTTCCAATATATATGCAAGCGGGATGCGTTTACGTTTTAACCCCTAAAAGACAGCGAGGTCCAAATTGAGACAGCGCATCAAAGTAGTTTTTTTTGGTGCGCCTTTGAGGGAACTGTCTCTTGTTCAAATTGATTCATTTTTTGACCAACACATACGTTGTTCTTCATTGCAGGTGTCGGATGTGATAGACGAGATGGATGACGATTGGGGTTCACTGGCTTGCCCCTCGAGTGACAGTCATTCCTTCTGGAAGCATGAATGGACGAAGCATGGCACTTGCTCGGGATTGGGCCAACGTGGCTACTTTCAGGCTGCCATCAACCTGTACAGCAAATACGACGTCACTGCTGCCCTTGCGGAAGCGGGTAGATGCTCTATATATTTTTATTGCTCATAAATTTTTCCTGAAGTTTGCAAGAATGTTACTGGCAGTGATCGTTACCAAGAGTTTCCAGTGGAAGTTCGATTGCATTTTGTAACTGAAGCCATATGTATGTTATTGCAGGAATACATCCAGACGGCAAGCATTATGAAATCGAGCATGTTCGCAAAGCAATCAGCACTATACTTGATGGCCATCTTCCAGGAATTGACTGCAACAAGGACGCCAAGGGTATCAGACAGATATACCAAGTTTGGATCTGCGTTGCCAAAGACGGATCTACTCTCATTCAGTGCCCCATCTTCCCTCGTACCGAATGCAAGGGCTCTGTAGAGTTTCCAGTATTCGACCCATCAGGTCATCATCGACTTATTACAAATAGTGTGAACGCTACTGCAATGAAGAGCAGTACATGAAGTCCCTGATGCCTTGGTGTCCTTTTGACGGTTTTAGGGGAATTCGGGTACTCAGCGAATATTGCAGCCCTTGGTAAGTGGTTAGCCTTGTGCATTAGGTGTTGTATCTATGATTGTAATTGCTTGGGCAAGCAAGAACTACGGTGTGAGCCTGTGCAAACAGCTCGCAACACATTCGCATTTGCTTGACAAATATCAGGTGCCATTGTTCGACAAAGATTGGTTGAGGATTGTTTGGGTTGAAAGAGAAGCAGGTACTTTAGAGAAGCAAGCTCCACATTAGGAACAAATTCCGTTCTTTAGTGTAGCTTCTATGTCTATGCGTGAGAAAGCGCCGGTAATTTGATTCTGGGAGACCCTGTTCGAATTCATGTAACATTCTTGTACTGTATCACTATCACTGGCAGCGCCCACTGGTTTATTATTACTTTACGAAAATATTGGTTTATAATCTCCCTATTAAGCCTCCAATGTTGTTGAAAGGTAAAGTGCAATACTTGTGGTTCTATGATTCAAATGTGTGGCAATCAGGGGTAAACTTTAATACAATAACCTAAAAAATTTAGCTTCCATACGCCAATAGCTTGTAGAGTTCCAATGCTTGACGGCACCTACATGAAAATCTTTGACAATAAAAGAAGAACAAGTAGTGAGGACTTCTCAGAATCGAGCCTGGCTAACATAAGTTGACTAGTCTTTCCTTCTGGGACATTTTTGAAGAGGTGCCATCTATCTTTTAAATATAAAATCACTTCTTAGATGTGTTGATGACTACACCTTTTCACCCGAATTTGGTGATTTCACCGACCTCTTTCTTAAAAATGAAATCACCTGAGCAAGAAGAGACTATTTTTCATCACCCAAAAGTACAAGTATTATTTTGAAATGATGCAATTTGATCCCGTAAAAGGTCCCGAACTCGGTCCCCTGATCCAACTGGCTTTAGAGCTTCCGGCGTCGTCTCTCTTTTACAATATTATACGCATTGGGTCTTCCCAGCAACATGTGTTCGGGCATCTGGTCTAGTGGTATGATTCTTGCTTAGGGTGCAAGAGGTCGGGAGTTCGATTCTCCCGATGCCCCCTTTTAAATATTTTTTGAAAAATTCTGAATACATGTGCTGGTGTTGTGTCTCTTAGCAACACATTAGAGATGAAATTGGATTTCTAAACCTCCTCTAATGAAAAAATTTTAACTCTTGGTCACAACGAAAAAGCTACGACGCTTCAGAGCTTTTAAAAACTGGGCAGAAGATTCTAATGGGACGGAGCTTCTTGTTCAGTCCAGGATATTTCCATACAAACACATTCATTTGGTAAAAGAAAATAGCATTCAAATGACTCACTATGTTTGCAAAATGTTTTGGGAGTTTAAGAAATTATCAACAAAAAGTTGTGAAAAAATAATCAAAGTTATCCCACCTTTTGTTGAAATGCCTTTTTGGATTGATATGAAATTTTAACCACAAGCTAGACTAGCGTGCATAACTTTCCCAATTTTTTTTATTGGAAACAGACACCATATGAAGAAGAAACAAACTGTTGGTTGATTTTGAACTTCAAAATGGTTTTCAAACATTGAAAACAACTTGCATTGAAATGAAAATTTTACCACAATAACTAGACTTCAAGAGGAATCTAACCCAACAAATTTTATGGATAACAGGCATTGGTGATGAAGGAGATATACAAGCCCCCAAAGTTGCAACCATCAAAATTGCAAAATGTAGTTTGGTGAATTGAAACTAAACCCATGAACTATGAATGGCTCCCAAAAAATCAGTACACCTTGAATTGATCTGAAAATTTCACCACACAAACTAGAAAGAGAGAACACAAATTTTCCAACAAGTTTTATTAAATTTGGACATCCGATTCAAGTGTTATTAAATTCAGACATGGGATACAAAAGTCACACCACACCTATTGGACTTTCAAACTATGTGGGGACACTTTTGGTCACCTGGGCCACTTAGGGTTTAAGATCTCTGATGTAATTTTCTCTGCACAGGAAAAAAAAAAAAAAAAAAATTGCATGAAATCTCCCAGCAATTCCTCCGTCTGCACATAGAACAAACTTTGACTGAGGCCTCAAAATATCTCTGCACATAAATAATTTTTGCCTCAGTACTTCAATAGCTTTCGCCGACAGTCTTCAATTGCCTTCGCCTAAGGCCTTTGCACAAAACCTTAGAGCCCATAATTCAAAGATTCGAGGGTGGAGTGCCCCATGCCACATCAATACAGGCAAGTAAGAGAAAGTGTGGCAGACAGTGAAGTGGTAAAGGGTATTTTTTCCAACTACAAGGACAAGAAAACGAGAACAAGGTTACAACTATTGATTGCCTAAACATAAACTCACTCAACTTGTAAAAACCACCAAGAGAAGTCAAGTTCGGAATGAAACACAACAGTTTGGTTTAAAAAAACCAAACACAACCGTTGGTGAGAAAAAAAGGGGCGACACCATCACTTGCTCTTTTCAAGGTCTCACATATTCCTGTAATGTCAGTGAAAAGACGTTACCGTTAAAGTGGAGACGAACGAGTTATCTTAGACACAATTCAAATTACGCCAGACATCACACGAAACACGTCCAGATTCCACAGCATTCTACAATACTTCAATATTCCGGATGAAATGCAAAACCAATCAATAGTATGTTAAAACAAAAGAAGCTGCAATCGCGCCAGGTAGGGGTCGAACCTACGACTTTCTGCTTAGGAAACAGACGCTCTATCCACTGAGCTACAGGCGCGAAGTGTCTGATCCCAGGTTCGAACTGGGGACCTCTAGTGTGTGAGACTAGCGTGATAACCGACTACACCAACCAGACCGAAGTTCCAGGACTGCCTCGAAGGAGGCCCGGATTTTAGGGTTTGCATCTGATGAACACGAGTCTCCGAAACACAGTGCAATCAACTCTCTCCTCTTCGGAGCTGCGTAACGTACCCCCCTTGCAATTGAAACTTGTGCAGAAAAACCCCAGAAAACCCAGAGTACTACAGTATCCTTTTCAGAAACTTAACTCTAATGACACATAAAACGGCAGCAAGAACCGCGCCAACCGCCGTTTTTTTTGTTAAAATTAACCTGCTCCTAAGTCGAGAGTTCAAGATTGCAAGGAATACCTAATTCTTCTTTGCGATTAAAAGATGGGTGCAACTATTGAGAGAGTCGCCGTCAAACAGACGAAGCATCAAGCCGAGAACTCTACTAGGAGTAGTAAGCGATTATGTAGAATTATGTTCTAAAACTCTATGGGAGGGGTAATACTGTATACTGAGGAAAGAAGAATCACTTTGTACCCAATTTGTTAACAAACGTGCAAACTGCGGAGCAGGAAGCACGGCGTGACTCACCCTACTAGAAGGGATAGAACTTTGGGTCTCTATTTATGCTGTCTCGCTAATGCTTCGACTCCCTCTACACATATGAGTTGCAAGGTTTGAGTAGGATTCTGATTATCGCAGTTCCTTGTGACAGTCCCAAGGTCGGACTCGGAAGACGTTACTAAAAAGGAATTGGTCTCAAAAGAGAGAGTTGAAATACTTGATTGACTAATAGTTCGAAATGCAGGTGAAGGAACTACGTGGTGTATGAGTTCTGGTCAATTCTTGCGACAAGAATTCTCAGCAAGGGAAGACTTCTGTAATGCAAATGCTATATGATGTGGCTGACTTACTCGCTATTGAAGGGCTGGACTTAGACGACGAGTCATTGGAAACTACATTGCGGATGACCTGAAGAGCAAGAGGGTAGATCGAAGGGCATCCCTGTAAGAGGTTTACCAGGAGTGAAATAGGGACCTCTTCGGATTGTTGCCAAGCTCTCTCAACACTGCGATGCTATCAACGGTAAAGCCACTTAGCAGAAGAGAAAGAAAATATATGAAGTTAGTTAGACGACATCTATCCAAGGGTTGTCAGAGTTCTTGCCATTTCAGCAGCAGCAACAGCTATCAGTACGAATTTTCGCTGCAATCGAAGGAAGAGACACATGTAAGATTTTGTGACCGTCTTATAGCCAATGATATCGTTTCACACAAAGAACTGCCGGACCCTGCAATTGCCAGCCGCAAGAACGACATCACTAAGTAAGAAAGAAAGAAGGGCAAGAAGGTGAATCCCTGCTATGAGATTGACTCTCGAACTGAAACTTAACTTATTTTCGTGATGCAGATTCCATGCTCACGTTTCCAACGAGGAAGTCGAGGCCGGCATTCAACTACTCAATTGCTCAACATCTTCCCCTTGGACCGTTGATGAAATCTCAGAAAAGACCGCAGACAAGTTAGTAACTTCGCTTCTAGCGATCGATCAACCATTCAAGACAAGCGAAAGTAACACGGAGGTACATCGATCTTCTTGTGAAGAAAATTCAAGACTGTCTCAAAGAAGCAATTTCCAACACCATCCCGCAGCAACTCTGAAAACCAAGAATTGGATGAAAAATGCTCTAATGTCATCCGAACGCCACAAAATTGGATCAGTGGCAATGTACGTTTAGTTGTGGCTTTTATGATTCTTTACCTTTAAGTTCAGTGGTAGTGATTCACATTGGCGTGACAAAAACGTGAAATTGTTCAACTGAAAACGACTTCAATTGCTTTGACAATGTACATTGCAAGATATTTGCATTCAAAGTGCAAAAAACAAGTTTTTTTAACACCTTAATTCATGGTTGTCATACTGGATAAGTTACTATTCATTTTTTGTCCTATAGGACGGGTTACTATTCATCAAATGTACTTGAGAGGTACATTTGATGAATAGCAACTCATCCTACAGGACAAGAAATGAATAGTAACCTTTCCAGTATGACAATTAAGGCTTAATTGGGTAGAGTTCAAAGAGCAGCCAATGAGTTCTAAAAGTAACTCAAGGGGCAAATTTCAAATGGCTACCCCTCAAGTTGCTTTTGGGACTCATGGTAGCATAACTTTTATTTCTAAGCACCAATTGAGAAAAAAATAATATTCTCAAAAAGCCAATTTGATTTCCTATATTGAATAAAAGTTTCAAAAAATCATGGCAAAAATTGAGATCACACAAACCTACCTGATATTCAAAGAGTCCCCCATAGGGATTCTTGGACTTTAGGGGTCAACCTACCCAAAATCCAAAGAGTTTTCCATAGGGACTTTGGGACATTGGGACTTTAGGAGTTAAGTAGTAAAAACAAAGGGGCAATGTATCTGAAACCCTGCCCCCCACATGCATCTAAAAATCTGTTTAGTGTATTACAGTTGGAAGGTATTTGTTCCAAACCCTAATAAGGTAACTCTGCCTATGACAGCCCAAATGGGAGCCATCTCATCACAAGCAAAATTGCACTAATGGTGTACAATCCAATACAGTTTCTGAAATGTGCATCAGTAGAAAAAATAATTCCCTTCGATGGGCTGGCTGGCATTTGGACTTTCATAGGCTGGTTTACCTTAACAAGTTACGAAGTTGTTGAGTCAGAATCTTTTTGCAGAACTGATAGAAGCGAGGAAAGTGATAAAACTAGTATCACAATGGAGTGGACCCACTACTTTTGGCGAAAAATGCCACTCAGTTTTGCACTCTTCCAGTGAAACCTCTGCCACGACGAAATCTTCCTTATTAATGCAGACATACACCAAATTCTCATCCGTCCGAAACCACAAGGGCCACAACCACCTTCTATAGGTGATTAAGAAGGGAGACAATTCGCTTGGCAGCAGCCCAATCTGAAACAAGCTAAGGCTCTTCCAATCGAGTTTCCAGAGCTTCACTCCAAGCTTCTCATTCTGAAGTTCGATAGCATCTGCACAAAACCCAGCGACCACGAGTGTTGTCCCGATGGCCAGGATTTCGTAGTAATGCAAATCTTGGGGACGCGCCATCTGGATGGAAGCCCACTGCTTGGTGTGCAAATCTAGGACGTGAATTCGGAGACTGTCATTCATACGTTCTGGCTCTTCCAATTTGTCTTGGCTCACTTTGGACACGTAGTATTTGTTGTCGCACACTACTCCTGTGAACGGCGCTCGCCAGTTGTTTTCAAAGAGTTCCCCAGGCAGGTTACCATAGGACTCCCAAGTACCTGCATGCAGTCGTCATTGCAAGTGCCATGAGCACAAAACTCGAGCAAGTGTAAGAGGCTTCAAGGAAGGGGTGTTCGCACTTCGAACAAGGAATCGTGTTAGCCAAGAAAATCCAATGTAAATTTATACTTCGTAAATAACACCAAGCGCGAACATGCATGACTTCACCAGACGAGGAGAACGGTAAGAAAAATTGAAGAACACCTTCCTTCATGTGGGCAAGCTTCAGACATCCTATATGGCAAATAAGAGCAAAGTGTTCTACTCCCAAGTACTACTGCTTGGAAGTCCATGACAACGAAGAAAGCTTTACTTGTTATCCATGCCATGTGGTCAAGACCCAGCGGAAGTGATGCAGTGTGATCTCACACTGATCAAGCCTTAATGCCAAGTCTGAATTGCAAGGAACCACGTCACACTCTCAAACAAAACATAAAACCTATGCTCCATGTGAGCCTTTCAATCGACCAAAAAGTAAAAATCTAGAAGCTCCAAATTCGATGAAAGGACATGGCATTACGTCTAGTAACGCCACCCGCTTTTCTCAAAGGTTATCTAATCCATTATCAGAATACGGAATACCGGGTGTTAAAACACTCATAGATTCCCGATGTACAGAACTGGAGTAACAAACTGTAATGTTCGTAACTATATCTGCAGAGACACTACAATGACTCATTCAGGAAAGAAGGTTTTGCTTGGCAAACAAGATTCCCACACAACATGAATACATAAGTACAAATCCATGATCAATTAATGGCATTCACAGAGAACTGCAAACCACTTACCACTTTCGGAATCAAAGACCTCCACAGACCTGCATGAATCCATCGAATACCTTGGTTTCCATCTTACCATCACCACCAGCTTATGCCCCATGCCAGTGCCAACGGCCACACTCACATCCAGGTCGTTCACGTCACAAAGGAAGGGGAACGTCATGACGGGAGTCTCGTACCATGTCTCTCCAAAAGACTCAGCCGAGGACACCAAGCTCGTCAGCCTGTACAAAAGCCTGCGATTATTACTCCCAACAACGGCATACACCACTCCACTGGCACCTGCAATCAAGAATATTCGCACGTAGTTTAGATTTCAATCTATAGTTCTTCTTCAACAGCTCGTGTATTTTCGATACTTCTGAAGTTTAATCTATAGTTCTAACATTTATACAGAGGATAACGTTTACAGCTCTTGTAAGTGCAGTGCGTTCATAAACCAATATTCAAAAACAAAGATGTATGGTCACCTATGTCCAATACCTCTAAATTCATAGTAATCGAGATGAGCCGGTAACTGCAGACCCGGAAGTTCCACCCACGCATCGGTCTCCAAATCATACGCAAGGCCTTGCAAATCGCTGCGACCCGGATAGTTTCTTCCATAACGAACCAGTTGACACGGTCTACGGTTTGGCTTCTTGCGCAAATGATCGAACTCCTGTGTACTGGTCACCGACTTCCATCGCTTGCACACTTTCTTCGCGGCCAGAAAAGCAATCAGGGACAGCCTGGTGAGGATGTGCTCCAGAATATCGTCGCTTAGGTTCCGAAACGGATCCTCACTACTAACCACCTCATTGGCGAGGGCTACGGTTCCGCGCTGAAGCGCTGTGGCTGTCCGTCCTTCAGCGCAATCGTTTGTTGGTAACGACGATGGCCTTCCGGCGTCCATCATCTCCGATCGCATCGATCTGCTTCGGAAGAGGACTGTCGAGATCATCTGTGAAAGAACCCGTGGTGGCAACCTCGGGCGAACGAGGTCTACAAAACTGGAACGGGGAGAAGAAGATGGCTCCCGAATTCGAACCCAGTGATTCGAAACAAAGCATGAAGCTCACAGTAAGAACCCAATTGAACTTAATTGAAACCGACGGCAATAGAAACCTCTTCAAAGAGATGCTATTGCGAAAGAGGAGAAGCGGATGCAATGCAAGAAGGTTGTCGACGCTCTCCATAAGCTGAAGTGGAAGCATAGCATAACTTCATGAGGTGATGGAATGACTGAGACTAAACACCCCTTGACTTAACAAGGCTCCACTTTTCACAACTCAACTTCACTGCAACTTCAGCAAATCAGCACTTTATATCACATCACTTCTTTGCAAATATCACCCAATCTTCACAAATTAAATTGCCAAAGTCCTAGGACTATGCCTATCAGTGCAATAACCCAACTAAGTCTATTCAACATTGCATAAGCATTGTAAGAAGAAATGTCATAGAATAAATCCATGTGCTTGAAATAAGATGAGTCGTGAGTTTCAATTTGGAGAAATTAAATTTGAAGATACAACCTCACATGTTCTTGTCCCAAAACACACAACAAGCCAATGTTATGTCAATGGTTTCTACTTCCAAATGCTATATATGCATTGAAAGAATTCTCCAATAATGGACAATTTGTTAAAATGGGGCCTTTTTGCTACTTTAGTGGTCTATGATGTACAAACGTTTTAGAAGTTTGAAATCTATACCTATTCTAGATATTACTTTTACAATTCAAATCGCACATTCTAAAATCCATACTAGTCCAAGATCTATACATGTTCTAGATGGTACTTTTACAATTAAGACCATGCAATTTGAAAGAATACCTCCATTCTAACAAAATTTCCCTTGATAATGATTTGGATGAAAGTCATGCGTTTCTTAATTAAAAATAAAGAACATTTGACAATGTATAGCCACTTTCTAGCTCTTTAGGCATTTTTTGACTAACCCTTGAAAGGCCTCTGAGGTCCTTCTATATGACTTGTATTTAGCCTTATAGCTCTTCAATTGTGGTTTAATATATGAATTGTGATACATTGCTATTTATGTACTATCATGATCATTAATTTACTTTCTATTGAAAAATATTTGGTCAATATGTTTTTTAGCAAATACCAACAAATTCATAATATACTATATAGTTGCAAAGGACTTTCAAGAATTAAGCCCTTGGCATCAATATCATTGGCTTTGGAGTTTAGACTAGAAATGAAGCTTTGCATCAATTCCCAAGGGCCTAAATATGCCATATTTAACTACTTTTGGACTTTGCAAAGTCCAAAATTGGTAAAGGGATATCTAAGACAGTTGTAGATTTTGATTTCTATAAATTTTAGGAATCTAGATATGATATAGATTTTGGACTAGGTGGTTTGAAAAATGTACAACAAGTTTAGATTTTAGATATCTATGACATCCAGAGATCTCCTGTTGGACAAAGTCCAAAATTCCCTGAAAAGTCCAAAAGTAGTTAAATATGGCATAAATTATGTTTGTTGGCAACGTAGTGATATTGGGCAATCCACTACAAATGGAGTTTTTATTTTTTTTCCTTTGAAATTTTCACACATGTATTCATGGAGTATCTTCAAGGCCCAACAACTTTCATAACTTTTAATTGCATGGTTAAAAGTTTATTGTATGATATGTAATTTCCATTACTTGTCAAGGAAGAATAGACAACAAAATTTTTCCTTAAATCATTTCTTTAAGAAATAAAAATTTGAAATTGGTTTTATAGATTTATATATACTTGAAAAGCTTTGAATCATTCCATTTTGATCAATGAGATGAAAGTTATGAGTTTTAGTTTGTGGATTGTTATGGAATCTATATTCTATGATAAAGCTTTGAAGTATTCTATTTAATTCAATTTTCAATATTTTTTGAAATTTTTTTAGAAATTTGGTGTTCATTTGTTATTGCAACACTATAGCCATTAAGATTGGCATTTATCAATTCCACAAATAAATTGTTAACAATTTTGTATTTTGATTCATTCTCAACATCTTTCAATTTACTATTTTTTTCCTATAATATGTTGTATGATTCCAAATGATCTAAAAATTTTCAAGTGTGTAGCCAACTTGTCTCAAAGAATGAATTCAAACAGTAAACACCATTTTGGACATCTTTTCATACAAATGTGACCTTGTGAAATGTAGCCACTAGGTTTTTTTCAGATCCCCATAAAGATTTTATTACTTCAAATGCTATTAATTTGCAATCTACATGGTGGGAATTTCTTTAAAAAAAATTACATTTTCTCAAACTAGCATACTATAAGATCTTATGGTTTCATGTGTCCAAAAATCATTGAAAAAAAATATATTGGTACTTGTACTAGAAATTTCAATTTTAGAGCGCTCTTAGTGAAATTGTAGCCAAAAACCTTTATTAGTTAACAAAAGCTCCATGGGAAGATTTGAATCAAAATGAAACCAATACTATAGACGAAATTGAGCATCATATTGCTTGTGCTATTGGCATTACGGAAAATCTGAATTTTTGGAATAATGAGATACTCTTTGATGAAAAGATCCCCCCCCCCCCCCCCCAGTCCCTTGCTTCTCCCCTCTCATTTTTTATTTTCAAAAATTTCAAGACTATAGATTTTCTCAAAGAAAAATTAAATAAAACCAATCTCCAAGCCGTGGATCTAGGATACAAATATATATACGAAAACAAGTACGGATAAGGATAAAGAAGATAGATACAAATATTTGTATAGAGGACAAGTATGGATGTGGATATGAATACGACTAGTATAGATACATGTACAAAGGATGGGTATGGATACGGATATGAATATGACTAGTATAGATATATGTATAGAAGATGGAGACAGATACAAAAGACATATACAAGAACATAAAACATATATGGATATAAATATACATACACGTACCACTGACCTTAAACCGCCATCTATACTTTATGTACATCTCCAAAATCAGCTCTGTATTTATGTGATAAAAACGCTTTTAGAACCAAACTTTATTCCTTAATAACTTTTGCAAAAAGTATCCAAATGCCATGTTCTTTAGTGCGTTGGAACCTCCTTTTACTTGCCAACAAGAACGTATGAAAATTTGAAGAGCATAATAATAGTAAATAGCCTCAATTGCAAAAAGTGGCAGTTTTGGATGTACCTACCTTAAATTGTTCACGTAATACTATTGCCTAAGAATCCTACTAAGATCAAGTGTGGACGTACCTTAAGTTACTGAACAATAATGCAATTGCTTGCAAATCAAAACTCTTCATCACATTTATATGAACAAATGATTCAAATAGAATGATCAAGGTTTTCTATGTAGACATGAATATAATCTATAAATCAAGAAAAAAATTTAAAAATTAATCTTACATATTATTTCAAATACGAAGGAAATTTAAATTATATTTTCATAAAACTTATATAATTTCTTAGCTTCAAAAAATTATAGTACAAATTTAGAATGTTGACACCATTACAAAATTCACATCATAGGAATCTGCTCAAATTTCTTAAAAATCCATTCTATGAACTTTTAGTACCTAATTCATTATGCATTAGACTAAATGTACTAAGCCCCTCTCTATAGGGTTGTTTCTTTGCAAGCTAAATGAGAAAACATTAAAAAAAAGATAAAATATAAAAAGTAATAATAAAATTGAAATCTTTTTTTATAAATCATGCACTACATAATTGCAATTTTGCCTAAGATGCAACTATCATAATGCAATATTTTCAAAATTGATTTTCTTTTAAATTTTCTTATATTTACACATTTGAATGACGATTATATCTCATTGAGGCCTTTCTTTTGAATGGATACTAAGACAGAGGTTTATCCCACCCCCATTCCAAATTAAATATTTTTTTAATTCCCCAATCCACCCACCTGACCAAAATTAAATATTTTGAAAATCCCCCCAATCTAAATTAAATATATTTTTTATTCCCCAATCCAACCCCAAACCAAACCAAAACCCCAACCCCAATTCTAAACATCCCCCCAATATATAATTTCAAATTAACATGGGATTTTGCAATTGATATGGGATTTTAGTATGTATATGTATATGTCTTTTATAACCATATTTGTACTTGCACATTTGGGTGTACCTAAGGGAGTGGCACCCAATGGCGTCCCTTTCTAGGAAGGGGTGTCATTCTAAAACGCAATTCTAAGTGGCCTATACATGGCTTATCATTTTAGTCAAAAAAAAATAAGCCATGTTTGGGTTGTCTACATTTAGGTTCTAAAATGACGCCCCTTCCTAGAAAGGGACACCATTGGGTGCCTCTCCCTTACCTTAAGGTAGTATGGCCTTAAAGCACCCATCTTCTTCAGACCATCTTGTAGGTAGCTATAGAATGGATGCTAGGTGAATGGACCTCTCCCGTCTATTACTGAATTCAAGAAAAATTATTATTTTTTATTATAAGAGCCAATCATTGTCTTTGGTTTCTACACATTTCTTTATAAGTCACAAGGGGACAAATTTTGGGACACCTATGGTCACAAATAGGTGCCTATGACATGAATCTTTGAAAATTCATGAGTAATTCAAAAATACTTGGAAAAATACGAAACTATTTGTGTTGTGTTCCGCATCTATTTTTCTTTCTCTGAAAAATGGGCTAAAAATCATTTTGTCCATGGAAACTTGTGAAAAAGGCAAAATAGATGGTAAATGGTTACTTTAAGGCCATACTCCCTTACAGTGCATTAGTACCTACGTTGCTTGGTATTCACCGAACCAACGTGGCGTGCGATGTGGCATCGAGGTAACAACAGTACTGAGACTATTAAATCATCTGCAAACTCTAGTGTCCTTTGGTTAACCCTTGGATGTCGACACGGACGCTAGATGTGCGATGGATGACAAGGAATGTTTGAATGTAGGATGAAAGTGTAACTATTCATCCTTGAAATTGGGTTTGCAAAGGGAAGATCTCATACAGTATTATGACTTCCAATAGGTGCTTTTGGTATTTCTTAATCCAATGATTCACGCGGTTATACAAAATGAAGATTTTTAGGGTTACCCCTCAACGTTCAAACATGAACTTGTTCAAGTACATTGTTTCAAACTTTATAAATGAATATCCTTGTAGATTGGAAGTTAAATATGCCAAAATTTAGAATTGTAAGCTTTTGTAGCCCTTCTGAAAGTTGGAATCTTGCCTTTCAACATTATTAAAAAAAACATGTATGTCCTATAACTTGTGCAATTTGTTAATATGTAGGAAAATGGATTAAAAACATATGTAAAAACTTTTAACCCAAAAATTTTCATCTTCATCTTAAGAAATTTATAAAATACAAGTAAGTATTGAATAAAAGAAAAAACTAATTTGTAAAGAGCTTCTACAAGAAATTAAAAATTTTGAATCCCAATGATGACAATGTCCTAGTAAACAATTAACTCATTTTAATTTTAATATTAATTTTCAAATTTTCAAAATTGATAACAGAAGATGACTTTCTATATTTTTTCTACCTTCATTATTTGCAAACTAATACTCTTCAAAATTTGAACGTCATTAGTTGGAATTGAAGTTTTTTGAGCACTTATGAATCTACAAAAGATCCCAAAAGTTATTAATATCTTTTTACAATGTATATTTAGTTAATTGGTTTAGGGTTCAAAAAGAAAAATATCCTTCTAACTTTTGCAATATTTATTAAAATGACATGAAACAAAGCTTCTCAAGCTGTACGTTATGAAGAGTACCATACATTCTAATAATTTCATGTAAAAATTCCAAATTATAAAGTCAATAGAGGTTGCCTAAGTTCTCATAAAGACCAACATATGTTTGTTGGTTGTTTAGGGGATACTTGAAATTTGTAGCATTAAAAATTTTGAATTTTCATAAAATCATATTCAAATATTCATTGAGAATTTGAAGAAACTAACTTAATGAGAACTCTATTATTTTCTTTCTTTAAAAATAATTAAATTCAATTATATACAACACAAGAAACAATATTGAATCCCACATGGCTCTAAAATACAAATGAAATCAATAAATTCTACCTATGATGTTGAGGAAGTAAAAAAATTGAATCATATGGGAATTTTAATTCACAAATGAGGATAAGGCACTAAATTGCTTAAGAATTTCATTAAAACATATTGCTTCAATTCTTTCAACATAGTGTCCATAAATAATATATGTAGACATATAATATGAAGGCTACAATTTTGCCTATAATGTTGTCAACAACATACTAATTTTTAACTCTCCTAGATTTGGGTTCTAGAAATCCCTTGCCCCGTATCAAACTATTATCACCTGGCAATTCAGGGAAGAAATGAGTACTATTGAATCCTCCTATATTGGCCATGCCCCTTGCCACCATGCCCTTATACTTCCCTTTAATGACTTGAAGATCAGATACTAAATGATCATGCAATCCATGTTCGTCTACTAGTGCTAGGAGTTTTTCAAAAAGAACATGAGGATTACGTTGAGCTACCCCAGACACTTCATGATCTTTTTCTTTCAAGACTAAGGGCTCTTCTTCAATAGATCAAATACACAAGCAAGGTCACAAGGAGAGTGGGAAGGGGCCGGGCTGAGGGAAGGGGCCGGGCTGAGGGAAGGGGCCACCATCCAGGTGGACCCACTGACAGCCCCCCCTTTTTGCTCGGAGGGGGGGTTAACGTCCAGCGTCCACCACGTCCAAAATCACTTGTAATTAAAGCTTCTGAATCTCCTGAAAATGTGGATTTCAGGAAGTGCACACGGGTCCTAGTTAATGGGACCTCAGATGGGCGATTAGGGAAAGACTGCTGGCTTTCATCCAAAGAGCACCACGGTTACAATTCAAGAGACACACCCAAATTCTGAGCTTAGGCATGAATAAAATCTTTTTATATACATATGGGCTGCTAGTAAGTAAAACAAACCATGTGGGATATTTGAATGAGAATTAGGAGGACCTCAACCACTCATAGTTAAGTCAAAAACAAAAGCAAGAATTATGTTTGAAGTAGAATTTCAGACTTCATTTAGACATAGTAGAATAATTTTTTTTCAAAAAACCTTGAACTAATAGAAGTTGATAAATCAAGTTAACTTCCATCTCCAAAAATTATTTTGTAATTTTTATCCTCTAATCAAAACTTAGGCACAAAAATCAAAGAGGATGTTTGAAAATGTCCAAAAAAATGTCCCTTTCAACCCTACCCAAAAATTGGATCATAACTTATGATTGGAGACTCAAAATTACAAACGGATTTTTGAATCTGGAAATTAACTTGATTTATCAACTTCTATTAGTTCAAGGTTTTAAAAAAAAAATATATAATACTATGCCTAAATGAGGTCTAAAATTCTACTTCAAATATAATTCCTACATTTGAAGCTCTCATTTTCAAATTATCCCATAACCTTTGAAGTTTCATGATGGTCAATTGATTTCAATATAAAAATGACATACCTTTCCTACAATCCTACAAATGTTCGTGAAGCAATCCCTTTACTTTGCCACCATTTTTTTGGTGGAAGATGGTCGAAGGACATTGATCTTGAAGTATTCTTCATTTTGCAAAGATGGTTGGATGAGGACTCTGCAGAGGAGAAGGTAACTTCTGTGAGGTTTTTGAATGTTATGGTTTCATATCTGAATGCCGGATGAATTCTCTAGAATTAATTTTCACCAAACCAACGCAATAAATGCGTCTCCATAAAATACAAGCATGCTCGTCTTTGTGCAAAGTATTATCTTTTAACCCTTGAGCACCCCAGTGCCTCAAATATGGCCTCTCAAAACTCAAAGATCTCCTTGTTTGACCATTGTAGTTTTTTCATAGGTACGGTCAAGGGATGTGTCCCTTTCCCTATAGCTCTAGCCCTATCTCTACTATCAATCAATACGGTCAATTTATGTGAATCTTATTTTACGTGATAGTTTGATTGCATTGAATTGAGAAGGGTATGGATTTTAGCAAATAAAGTGTAGACGCTTAGGGGTTAAAAACCAATGTTACCAAATGCCAAGTGGGGACATAACTTTATTCTACAAGAAGAAGGGTAATTAGAAGCCAAGTTTCAAGAAAGAATGCTAGGGGTGAGAACCAATGTTACCAAATGCCAAGTGGAGACATACCTTTATTCTACAAGAAGAAGGGTATTAAGAAGCCAAGTTTCATCAAAGAATGCCACTGGTGGTATGAAAGAAAGTATGTACACCAAATTTGCAACTTCCACATAATTGTCACATTATGGCTACATAATTGGCATCCCCACCAAATTGAAATCCAAAAAAGGGGAAATAAAAAAATCTCCTTGAAGAAGGGTAAGAGCATCCCTACAACAACACATTGAAGCAACATTGTGAAGGTTTTACACCATCAATCTTCTAATTATGAGGGATGTCCTCCATTGATTTGGTTCACAATGTTGCTTCAGTCTGTTGTTGTGGAGATGCTCCAAGCTTATGGGTCTTCTTGCTTGCTCATTATTTGTGCAATTACAACATACAAAAGTAAATAGTGAAAAGTACGTTGACTTTGCAACCTAAATGCAGTGCTTGGCAAGCTATATTCATTATTGAAGTGGGTCTAATAGGTTGAAACATTCCTAAGGGGCACCTCATACTATAGCCATTTAAGTTGAGAAGTCGTAACATTGAGTGGGGAAATTTTATTGAGGGTCTAGAAAAATGAGCAAACTTTATTATTGAGAGTCCAAAAAAATGAGTAACATATATGTAATAAAATATAAGAATTGGAGCCTCCGGTCGGCTATATTGTGAAGCCTCTAAAGATCAAATCCAAAGTCCCAACCCTTGGCAATAAACTTCCATGGCTTCTCAACTTAGATAACCATAACGTAAAGCTTTCAAAGGCCAAGCCCAAAGTCCAAACTTTTAGCAAGGAACTTCCACAGCCTCTTGATTTGAATAGCCATAGTGCGAAGTCTTCAAAGGCCAAGCCCAATGTTCTAAATGATACCAATCTAACAATTGAGATATTGTCATAAGTCAATGGCTTCTCATCCATAGTTTGAGTCTCCATCTCTAGCCAATCCAAACTTTCTTCAAGAGTCTATTGTCATGTAGGTAGTTGGAGGGCAATGGCCTTTGGACTTGTGTCTTCTAGTGTGAAGGGTTGAGAGATAAAACTCTTGGTTTCTTGAAATTTAATTGGTAAATATTCACGGCCTATCTACCTTTGGCCATAGTGTGAAGTGGTTCTAAAAAACAATCTTTTGTCAATGATTCTCTCAAAACCAAATACGAGGGGCTTAATTTGTTGTTTAAGAATTAATGTAGGAAGCCCATTGTGGACATTTTGCTCAATAGGCACAAGACAAAAAATCATGGTAACACCACAAATTTTTAAGTAAAAAAGACACATTGTACATGGTCAAAACAAAATAAAATATTTTCCCATTGTAGAATCCTAGGGGACCATTCTTGACCTACTTGATGCTATTGTTGCTCTTTTAATTCCTACATATGTCCAATGACAATTCAAATGAGGTCCTTTAAATTCTAAAGTAATGAATAAGACTTAGCATGTCTAAAAATTGCATAGTGGTATTCACTAAATTCATTAGTCCTTGAAGGACTACGGGTATTTTTTAAAGAAAAATTTCAAAAGTGTCATTTTAGTGCATTGCCCAAAATTGAAAATAAGAACTTTTTTTTAACTTCAACCATACAAAAGTGTATATACTAATATGACATTTTATTGAAAAAATTCAGTCCATTTGTCGACATGGATTGAAAAATCAGAGTGTTTGAAGTGGAAAAAAAACACTATTTTTCATTCCTACAAAATATAGTCAACTTCTTGGAGTAAATTTTTGCTCTTGATGAATTTAAGTCTTCCCACTATTGAATTCTAAATCTTATTAGGCACATTCATTAAAATTTTAAAAGCACATATTTATATTCAAGCTTTCAAGGAGATTAAGTAAATTGACAATCCCCTATTTTTTTTTTGTGATTTCTTATAAAATGAAGGAATTTTTTATTTAAAATCTAAATGATGAAATGTAAGAGGCAGCTATTTGGAATTTGTGGAAAAATTCCAAGAACTTAGACTTCACAGATTGCAACATAATAGGAATTCGATTTAAGGGAGAGGCACCCAATGGCATCCTTGCACCCAATGGCATTCCTTTCAAGGAAGGGCCGTCATTTTAGAACCTAAATGTAGACAACCCAAACATGGCTTGTTATTTTTTGACTAAAATGATAAGCCATGTATGGACCACCTAGAATTGTGTTTTTGAATGACACCCCTTTCTAGAAAGGGACGCCATTGGGTGCCTCTCCCTTAGAAGATTTTTTTTTGAAATTGCCTTGACATGACTAACAAAGTTTGACTTCCTTTAGAATATGATTTGAGAACACAAGCTTACTTTTTTTTAGATAGGTTTATGCCACATGTTATTGGTTACATGCATGCCAAATTTCATGAGGGTTTTAGCAAAAGATGCCCAAATTGTCCAAATTGTTTGTTTGGGAAGAGGATAACATCCCATTTTTAATTTGGACTTCAAATAAGAAAAAATATATTTCTACTAAAGGATACATGTAGACACCTAGTGTCAAAATTTTGTGAACATCATACCAAAATTGACTTCATAGGAACCTACCTAAGTTTTAAAGTGTCTTTTGAAAAGACATTTGGTCCTTTAACCCTTGAAGGTAAAACTACATTTTTTGGCAACATAACAATTTTGGGTAGCTCACTTTGAACGGAATTTTTATTTATTTTTGTTGATGTTTCCACACAACATGTACTCAAGGATTAGCTTCAAGGTCCGATAATTTTTGATAACTTTTGATTACACGGTTAAAAATCATAGCGTAATATGTCATTTTCATTGCTTTGCAAGTAGTCCCAAGCAACTCAAAAAACTTTTTTTAAAATCACTTTTTAAAAAAATAAAAATTTGAAATTGGTTCTTTAGATTTATATATAAGTAGGAAGTTTGAATCATTCCATTTTGATTAATGAGATGAAAGTTATGAGGACTTTTAGTCAGTATGGGTAGGTGTGATTTAGAAAGACTCCATATCTACCCACAAACTAAAACTCCTCATAACTTTCATCTCATTAATCAAAATGAAATGATTAAAAGCTTCCTAATTATATATAAATCTGGAGAACCAATTTCAATTTTTTTTTTTTTATCTAAAAGTAATTTTTGAAGAAGTATTTTGAGCTACCGAGTTGCCCGCTAAGCAATGAAAACGACATCTCACACAATAACTTTTGAACCATGTAGTCAAAAGTTATGAAAACTATCAAGCCTTAACTCTGCTCCTTAGAAAAATGTTGTGTGAAAATTTCAACAAAAAAAGAAAATAATTCTTTTCCTAGTGAATTGTCCAAAATCACTAAAACAATATAGTTTAGTGCTTTAGGGGTTAAAGGTTAAATGGTGAATTTTCAACCATTGAATTCCAAGCCATGAGACCCCAATTTTCAATGGTATAAAATTATTCAAGAAAAAAAATTATTCTACATTACAATGTAAGAGAGTAAAATTGGATTTTAAAATAGGGATCTAAATTGGATTGAGTTTCTTAATAGGTATATACACTTTAGGTTTACTTCCCTTGTATATGTGTATTAGAACTAGGTAGACCATAGAAATTTTGGAGACAAATCCACATCAATGTTATTTCCTTAGAGTAGTAATGACAACTACATATGGTGATGGAGTTTTTATAAGAAGCCTTTCAAGGGCTTTTATAATGCAATTGCAAAGATTTCATAAATTCTTGAGTCAAACTCATGTTTTTAGTCATATTGAGGTGGTGATGTAATGAAGGTTGAACTAAATAAGACTTTCATCAAAAGATTTGATTATTATCAATAATAATAATTACTACTAATAAGTCAAAATCCCACATGGGTAGTTACTTTTGTTTGAAACACTATTGAATTTTATGAAGGACTTTGAATGAGTTTAGTCCATCAAGTTGCAAAGCAAAGTAAATAATTCAAATGAATATTTTTAAAAGTCATAATGACGACACATGCTTTCCATGATAGAATTTGTTATGATATTGCAAAAAAAATTGTAGTAAGCAAGGGGAGTCTTAAAATCCCCCTTGTTCAAAGAAATTGTTTATCACTATTATATATTGAAGATTTCAATGTACATACTAGCAATGGATATTTTGAAGTGGAGAAGATTTTAGTGTACTTCTAAAATTTATAAAATAAAAATCTATTTATTGTTGCACCTATATTATAGTTACATTTTCTATGTGACCATTGTATCTAAATGAAAATAAAATTATTTATTATAGTATACTCTAGAGTTTGAAGTGCCTTTTATTTCCTTCTACCCTTCTATAGCTACGACTAGCTTGGTTAGATAGAAGTTAAAATGTTCTTGTAACATAGTGTCTTACTTAGAAGGAAAAAAAAGCCATGGGAGTTGAAACTATTTTGCAAGATTTTATACTATCCAATATTCAAGTGCTAGGCTTAAAAAATGGAAAGATTGAAAGGAAAATTAAGTCATTAATAGCTTTAAGGTGGAATTAAAATACAATAATCCCAATGGTGAGATTGTTCTAGAAAGCAAATCTAATCTTGTCTAACAATTTTTTGGAGGGAAATTGTAAAAATTGCATTCTCAAATGAATCCTATGAGTTACTTTTTGAAGAAGATGCTTAGATTGCCCAAAAACTTCAGATTATTCATAATCTTCTCATCATTAGTCCAAATAGCATGAATCGAAGCTTCAAATGTAGAAAAAGAATTAGAAAATTAAAAATATATAGAGAGAGAGACTTTTTGTGATTTTTTGTGCTTTCCGTTGACGTCCATTTTTGGCTTATTGTGCCATAACTTCTTTTCCTGGGCACCGATTGAAATAAAAATGATGTATCCACAAAGCTATGTAGTGTATGAGTTCTGGTCAATTCTTGCGACAAGAATTCTCAGCAAGGGAAGACTTCTGTAATGCAAATGCTATATGATGTGGCTGACTTACTCGCTATTGAAAGGCTGGACTTAGACGACGAGTCATTGGAAGCTACATTGCGGATGACTTGAAGAGCATGAGGGTAGATCAAAGGGCATCCTTGTAAGAGGTTTACCAGGAGTGAAATAGGGACCTCTTCGGATTGTTGCCAAGCTCTCTCAACACTGCGATGCTATCAACAGTAAAGCCACTTAGCAGAAGAGAAAGAAAATATATGAAGTTAGTTAGACGACATCTATCCAAGGGTTGTCAGAGTTCTTGCCATTTCAGCAGCAGCAACAGCTATCAGTACGAACTTTCGCTGCAATCGAAGGAAGAGACACATGTAAGATGATTTTGTGACCATCTTATAGCCAATGACATTGTTTTACACAAAGAACTGCCGGACTCTGCAATTGCTAGCCGCAAGAACGACATCACTAAGTAAGAAAGAAAGAAGGGCAAGAAGGTGAATCCCTGCTATGAGATTGACTCTTGAACTAAAACTTAACTTATTTTCATGACGCAGATTCCATACTCACATTTCCAATGAGGAAGTCAAGGCTGGCATTCAACTGCTCAACATCTTCTAGCGATCAACTCGCATATCCTTGGACCGTTGACGAAATCTCAAAAAAGACCGCATTAACTTTGCTTCTAGCGATCATCCATTCAGTGGTAGTGATTCCCATTGGCGGCACAAAAATGTGACATTGTTCAATTGAAAACGACTTCATTTGTTTTGACAAAAGTAAGATTCACAAAAATTTCACAGAAGCTCCATATGGGCAAAGGGAGGATCGCGACCCCTTATTGTCCCAATCCAAGGTAAATGTAAAAAATGCCCCTTATTTTGTGCCATGTATGTTTTGTATTTCATCACTACTCCAAGCTAATTTGGCCTCTAATTCCGAATATGAAATCTGAATTTGCAAAAAAAATTCAGTATTTTCTTAACCTTGAAAGTCCCAAGGCTTTTTTTCCCATCAAAACCTACTCAAAACTGCCATTTCTATTACAAAGAACAAAAAATTTCAAAAATTATTTGAATAGAAATATCTAACTACAAGATCCTGTACTACACTAGTATAAACATGCATGCAAATTTTTTTTTAAAACTTTGACTACATACTTTGCAAGATAATTGCATTCAAAGTACAAAAAACAAGTTTTTTTAACATCTTAATTTGCTAGAGTTCAAGGTAACTTAAGGGGCAAATTTGAAATGGCACCCCTTCAAGTTGCTCATGGTGGCATAACGTTTATTTCCAAGCACCAATTGAGAATAAAATAATATTCTCCAAAAGCCAATTTGATTTCCTATATTGAATAAAAGTTTCAAAAAAATCATGGCAAAAATTGAGATCACACGAGCCTACCCGAAATTCAAAGAGTCCCCCATAGGGATTCTGGGACTTTAGGGGTCAACCTACCCAAAATCCAAAGAGTTTTCCATAGGGATTTTGGGACTATAGGAGTTAAGTAGTAAAAACAGGCGGACAATGTATCAAAACCCTGGCCCCCCACATGCATCTAAAGATGTGTTCAGTGTGTTACAATTGGAAGGTATTTGTTCCAAACCCTAATAAGGTAACTCTGCCTATGACAACCCAAATGGGAGCCATCTCATCACAAGCAAAATTGTACTAATGGTGTACATTCCACTTTTTTAAATGTGCATCAGTAGAAAAAAAATTTGGCCTTCCCTTCGGACTGTCATAAGCTGGTTTACGTTACCAGATTCTGAAGTTGTTAAGATCTTTCTGCAGAATTGATAGAAGCGAGGAAAGTGATAAATCTAGTATCACAATGGAGTGGACTCATGTTTGGCAAAAAATGCCACTCAGTTTTGCACTCTTCCAGCGAAACCTCTGCCACGACGAAATCTTCCTTATTAATGCAGACATACACCCAATTCTCATCCGTCCGAAACCGCAAGGGCCACAGCCAGATTCCATACCTTAACAAGGGACACAATTCGCTTGGCAGCAGCCCAATCTGAAACAAGCTAAGGCTCTTCCAATCGAGTTTCCAGAGCTTCACTCCAAGCTTCTCATTCTGAAGTTCGATAGCATCTGCACAAAACCCAGCGACCACGAGTGTTGTCCCGATGGCCAGGATTTCGTGGTAAAGCAAATCTTGGGGATGCTCCATCTGGATGGAAGCCCACTGCTTGGTGTGCAAATCTAGGAAGTGAATTCGGAGACTGTCATTCATACGTTCTGGCTCTTCCAATTTGTTTTGGCGCACTTTGGACACGTAGTATTTGTTGTCGCACACTACTCCTGCGAAAGGCGCTAGCCAGAACTTTCCAAGGAATCCCCTCGGCAGGTTACCATAGGACTCCCAAGTACCTGCATGCAGTCGTCATTGCAAGTGCCATGAGCACAAAACTCGAGCAAGTGTAAGAGGCTTTCAAGGAAGGGGTGTTCGCACTTCGAACAAAGAATCGTGTTAGCCAAGGAAATCCAGTGTAAATTTATACTTCTTAACACCAAGCGCGATCATGCATGACTTCACTAGACGAGGAGAACGGTAAGAAAAATTGAAGAACACCTTCCTTCATGTGGGCAAGCTTCAGACATCCTATATGGCAAACAAGAGCAAAGTGTTCTACTCCCAAGTACTACTGCTTGGAAGTCCGTGACAACGAAGAAAGCTTTACTTGTTATCCATGCCATGTGGACAAGACCCAGCGGAAGTGATGCAGTGTGATCTCACACTGATCAAACCTTAATGCCAAGTCTGAATTGCAATGAACCACGTCACACTCTCAAACAAAACATAAAACCTATGCTCCATGTGAGCCTTTCAATCGACCAAAAAGTAAAAATCTAAAAGCTCCAAATTCGATGAAACGACATGGCATTACGTCTAGTAACGCCACCCGCTTTTCTCAAAGGTTATCTAATCCATTATCAGAATACGGAATACCGGGTGTTAAAAAACTCATAGATTCCCGATGTACAGAACTAGAGTAACAAACCATAATGTTCGTAACTATATCTGCAGAGACACTACAATGGCTCATTTAGGAAGGAAGGTATTGCTTGGCAAACAAGATTCCCACACAACATGAATACATAAGTACAAATCCATGATCAATTAATGGCATTCACAGAGAACTGCAAACCACTTACCACTTTCGGAATCAAAGACCTCCACAGACCTGCATAAATCCATCGAATACCTTGGTTTCCATCTTACCATCACCACCAGCTTATGCCCCATGCCAGTGTCAACGGCCACACTCACATCCAGGTCCTTCACGTCACAAAGGAAGGGGAACGTCATGACGGGAGTCTCGTACCATGTCTCTCCAAACGACTCAGCCGAGGACACCAAGCTCGTCAGCTTGTACAAAAACCTGGGATTATGATCCCCAACAACGGCATACACCACTCCACTGACACCTGCAATCAAGAATATTCGCACATAGTTTAGATTTCAATCTATAGTTCTTCTTCAACAGCTCGTGTATTTTCGATACTTCTGAAGTTTAATCTATAGTTCTAACATTTATACAAAAGATAACGTTTACAGCTCTTGTAAGTGCAGTGCGTTCATAAACCAATATTCAAAAACAAAGATGTATGGTCACCTATGTCCAATACCTCTAAATTGAATTTCATAGTGATCGGGATGAGCCGGTAACTGCAGACCCGGAAGTTCCACCCACGCATCGGTCTCCAAATCAAATGCAAAGCCATGGAAATCGCTGCGATCATGACAGTATACTCCATAACGAACCAGTTGACACGGTCTACGGTTGAGCTTCTTGCGCAAATGATCGAACTCCTGTGTACTGGTCACCGACTTCCATCGCTTGCACACTTTCTTCGCGGCCTCTAAAGCAATCAGGGACAGCCTGGTGAGGATGTGCTCCAGAATATCGTCGCTTAGGTTCCGAAATGGATCCTCACTACTAACCACCTCATTGGCGAGGGCTACGGTTCCGCGCTGAAGCGCTTTGGCTGGCCGTCCTTCAGCGCAATCGTTTGTTGGTAACGACGATGGCCTTCCGGCGTTCATCATCTCCGATCGCATCGATCTGCTTCGGAAGAGGACTATCGAGATCATCTGTGAAAGAAGCCGTGGTGGCAACCTCGGGCGATCAATTTGCAAAAGCTCTGCTCTGTGTGCAAAACCGAGGTCTATAAAACTGGAACGGGGAGAAGAAGATGGCACCCGAATTCGAACCCAGTGATTCGAAACAAAGCATGAAGCTGACAGTAAGAATCCAATTGAACTTAATTGAAACCGACTGCAATAGAAACCTCTTCAAAGAGATGCTATTGCGAAAGAGGAGAAGCGGATGCAATGCTCCAGCTCAAGAAGGTGATGGAATGACTGAGACTAAACACCCCTTGACTTAACAAGGCTCCACTTTTCACAACTCAACTTCACTGCAACTTCAACAAATCAGTACTTTATATCACATCACTTCTTTGCAAATATCACCCAATCTTCACAAATTAAATTGCCAAAGTCCTTATAAGTGCAATCACCCAACTAAGTCTATTCAACACTGCATAAGCATTGTAAGAAGAAATGTCATAGAATAAATCCATGTGCTTGAAATAAGATGAGTCGTGAGTTTCAATTTGAAGATACAACCTCACATGTTCTTGTCCCAAAACACACAACAAGCCAATGTTATGTCAATGGTTTCTACTTCCAAATGCTACATATGCATTAAAAGAATTCTCCAATAATGGACAATTTGTTAAAATGGGGCCTTTTTGCTATTTTAGAGGTCTATGATGTTCAAACGGCCTAGAAGTTTGAAATCTACACCTATTCTAGATGTTACTTTTACAATTCAAATGGCATATTCTAAAATCCATACTAGTCCAAGATTTTTGAAGTCTACATTAGTCCAAGATTTTTAAAATCTATACTTGTTCTAGATGGTACTTTTACAATTAAGACCATGTAATTTGAAAGAATACCTCCATTCTAACAAAATTTCCCTTGATAATGATTTGGATGAAAGTCATGCGTTTCTTAATTAAAAATAAGGAACATTTGACAATGTATAGCCACTTTCTAGATCTTTAGGCATTTTTTGACTAATCCTTGAAAGGCCTTTGAGGTCCTTCTATATGACTTGTATTTAGACTTATAGCTCTTCAATTGTGGTTTAATGTATGAATTGTGATACATTGCTATTTATGTACTATCATGATCATTAATTTACTTTCTATTGAAAAATATTTGGTCAATATTTTTTTTAGCAAATACCAACAAATTCATAATATACTATATAGCTGCAAAGGACTTTCAAGGGTTAAGCCCTTGGCATCAATTTCATTGGCTTTGGAGTTTAGACTAGAAACGAAGCTTTGCATCAATTCCCAAACTTAAGCCTGTCTAAATTATGTTTGTTGGCAATGTAGTGATATTGGGCAATCCACTACAAATGGAGTTTTTAAATTTTTTTCCTTTGAAATTTTCACACATGTATTCAAGGAGTAGCTTCAAGGCCCAATAACTTTCATAACTTTTAATTGCATGGTTAAAAGTTTATTGTATGATATGTAATTTCCATTACTTGTCAAGGAAGAATAGGCAACAAAATTTTTTCTTAAATCATTTCTTTAAGAAATAAAAATTTGAAATTGGTTTTATAGATTTATATATACTTGAAAAGCTTTGGATCATTCCATTTTGATCAATGAGATGAAAGTTATGAGTTTTAGTTTGTGGGTTGTTATGGAATCTATATTCTATGATAAAGCTTTGAAGTATTCTATTTAATTCAATTTTCAATATTTTTTGAAAAAAATTTAGAAATTTGGTATTCATTTGTTATTGCAACATTACAGCCATTAAGATTGGCATTTATCAATTCCATAAATAAATTGTTAACAATTTTGTATTTTGATTCATTCTCAACATCTTTCAATTTACTATTTTTTTCCTATAATATGTTGTATGATTCCAAATGATCTAAAAATTTTCAAGTGTGTAGCCAACTTGTTTCAAAGAATAAATTCAAACAATAAACATCATTTTGGACATTTTTTCATACAAATGTGACCTTGTGAAATGTAGCTACTAGGATTTTTTCAGAGCCCCATTAAGATTTTATTACTTCAAATGCTATTAATTTGCAATCTACATGGTGGGAATTTTTTTTTTAAATTACATTTTCTCAAACTAACATACTATAAGATCTTATGGTTACATGTTTTTGAATCATATTGAGGTGGTGATGTAATGAAGGTTGAACTAAATAAGACTTTCATCAAAATATTTGATTATTATCAATAATAATAATTACTAATAGTAAGTCAAATTCCCACATAGGTAGTTACTTTTTGTTTGAAACACTATTGAATTTTATGAAGGACTTTGAATAACTTTAGTCCATCAAGCTGCAAAGTTGTAAAGCTGCAAAGTCATGATGACCACAAATACTTTCCATGATAGAATTTGTTATGATATTGCAAAACAAACTTGTAGTAAGCAAGGGGAGTCTTAAAATCCCCCTTATTTAGAGAAATTGTTTATCACTATTATATATTGAAGATTTCAATGTACATACTAGCAATGCATATTTTGAAGTGGAGAAGATTTTAGTATACCCTCTAAAATTAAAAAATTAAAAAATCTATTTATTTTAGTGCACCTATATTACAATTACATTCCTTATGTGACCATTGTATCTAAATGAAAATAAAATTATTTATTATCTAGAGTTTGAAGTGCCTTTTATTTCCTTATATCCTTCTATAGCTATGACTAGCTTGGTTAGAAGTTAAAATGTTCTTGTAACGTAGTGCCTTACTTAAAAGAAAAAAACACCATATGAGTTGAAACTATTTTGCAAGATTTTATACTATCCAATATTCAAGTGCTAGGCTTAAAAGATGGAAAGATTGAAAGATTGAAAGAAAAATTAAATCATTAATAGCTTTAAAATGGAATTAAAATACAATAATTCCAATGGTGAGATTGTTCTAGAAAACAAATCTAATCTTGTCTAACAATTTTCTTTTGAGAAATTGTAAAAATTACATTCACAAATGAATCCTATAAGTTACTTTTTCAAGAAGATGCTTAGATTGCCCCAAAACTTAAGATTATTCATAATTTTCTCATCATTAGTCCAAATAGAATGAATCAAAGCTTCAAGTGTAGAAAAAAAATTAAAAATTAAAAAATATATATTTTGACTTTTTGTAATTTTTTGTGTTGTCCGTTGACCTCCATTTTTGGCTTAATGTGCCAGAATTTTTTTTCCCAGACACTAATTGAATTAAAAATTATATATCTACAAAGCTCTTGCAAAATCACACATTTTCAAAAAGTTTCAAAAACATTTACTATAGATTGAGACAATAAGAACCTACCCAAACCCAAGTTGTTCTTTAAGGGAACAAATGGTTCTCTAGGGGTTTAAATGACATTTTGATAAGATTTCATTTTACTTCAAGTCTTTTTGACACCATAATGTAGTGCCTCGGGCATTTAGGGCATTCATGTGAAGCTAAAAGTTCCAATAATTACATTAGCTCTCAACAATAGTTGAGATTTTGAGAAGTCAATGGGAAGGATGCAGTAAAAATTCGGCCATAATTTTAATTCTTAATGTTGCTTTTGAAAAAAAAATTGGGTCATAATTACGAAGGCCATTTGCACTCCATTGTTCTGATGTTCGTGGAATTGGAAATGAAATGAATCTTTTATTTTTTTGGGAATGGAAACATGTTGATTGTCATAATGAAACAAAGAAATTCACCGTCATAATATATCAATAGAATGAACAAATAATGTTTTATTTGAATCAATGATATAGATATGTTAATTTGTAAGGTTCCTTGCATCAAAAATTAATAAATATGTTGAAAATTGTCCAAAAAATTGCACTTGTTGAAATTGAAATGCAAATTAACTTTTATCTTTATTTTAGAATTTGTAGATATCATTGGTAAGGGAGCTTGATGTGTAGATTGTATAATACTATATGATCTCACTATAGTATCAAGGTCTCACCAAAAATTTGGGATCCCAATGTAATGTATGGGTGCAATATAATTGAGCAAATAATAACACAATGTTTTTTCAAAGATTGCTCAAGCATTTGGCAATGTAGCTTTGTTGAGCATTTGAGCCCTATAATTCAAATTTTCCTTTGCAAAAAGATTTAAAGGCTTTAGATTCAAACAAAGCCTCAAATTAAGGAGTGCAAAATTTTTCAAAACAAAATAATGCTTTGCTGCACTTGTCTAAATTAGAGGTCTTTCTCTCTCTATATGACTATTTTGTCAACTATTGGATCTTTATATAAATTAAACTTCTTGAAATTTCATTTGATTTTTTCCAATCTCAAAAACAATTGAGAGAAAAAGAATCCAAAATTGATACGTTGTTTCAATATTACCAAAATTCAAAAACCATTTCAAGTTTAAAAAAAAAGTTATATTGCTTAATCTCTAAAGGACTTGATCCATTGCAAAATAGTCAAACACCAGGTTTGATCTAAATTTGTTTTTTTAGATTGTATTCAAATATCAATCTTATATTTTATATGTGATATTGTGGATTGTTTATCATTGTAAAAAAATTCAATTCATTTCATGAAATATTGCCACTGTCATAATTTTGTAATAAAAAATAAATTAAAATAGTAAATATTACAAAAACAATATAATTAATTAAAAAATTTAAAAGATACAAGTAGCAATGGAGATTGGTGTGAAGATTTAATTATTTTACAATCTACACATCAAACTCCCTTACCAATGACCATTAAGTGAAAAGTGAATGTCATTGTCAAATTAAATTTCTCCTTTTATATAATTGATATTTAAAATTTTGATATTTTCACTTATGAAAGATTGTATTTTCTATCATGTTGATTTTGTTTCAAAATTTTTGATAAAAATATCAAATTAATTTGATTTTTTAAAGTAAAAAATAGAATTATATAGTACACCATATATTGTACACCATGTACAATACAAATATACTATATATGTAATATACCATACATTATATATCAATTATCATATATACTACAATAATTAAAAATTTCTTATCATAAATGAAGGTTAGAATGAGAAATATAATTTTATAATTTAAATTTAAAACAATTTTAAAAATGAATAAAATATACATAATAATATTGACTCCATCATCTAAGAAGCGTGAATTGGATGGAAAAGTTGTTGTTGTTTCACAAGCCTTACTCAAAAGATTTTTGGAGCCAAAACAAGACCAAGAGTTTTCAAGAGTTCCTAGATTATAGGAACGCCACCAAATTAGCAATTTGAAAATGATAGTAAGGTGACAGGTACAAAAATTGCCCACCTAAGAGCTGAAATTGAATTTTTAAAGAGGCGAAGCTTCTTTAAATAATTTTCAATAAAAATTTTCTTCAAAGGCAAGTGGAATTGGCACCCAACCCAAGTTGTTTCATATTTTTTGGAGCTTTATGGAATTACTTATAAAATTTTGAAGTTGAAATGGCATAGGGCTCTAAAATCGCCCACCTCGTAAAATGTACGTTTTTTGTAGATTGTATTGGTGAAGGCTACAAAAAGCTACATGTACACGGAGTATACATTTGAGGATGTGGGCGGTATTAGAGCCTGTGCTATTTCAGAGCCTGTTACCTCAGTGCTTCAAATCTCGAGACTGATTCCCTTGTGTGTAAGGTCCGTGACCACTTCTTTCTGTCAGTCTTAAGATGTGGACTCGACTAACCGCACTGTTGCAATCGTGTTCACAATTTCCTTCCTCAAGAATTAATGGTGTTGGCGTGATTGCAGTCGACTTTCCTTATCGTTTAAGTAGAATGTTTTGGAAGGAATTACAGTTTTTGCCTCTTCGATTCCCGTGTTTCTTTCGATCGCATTCTGTGCTTGTATGTTGAAAAGAATGGCCGGAGCATCTCCTTAACGATCTTCGGTGAGAATTCTAATTTACAATTTTCATTTTAGTCGGAGACTCGATCAAGCAGTGTTGACCATTACTAGAAGCTATTTATTCTAAAATGCCTTAAAACCAAACCAGAAATTCCGGTCTGGAGGTGTCTTGCCTGTACTCTGTTTACTACGGAACCCTGGAGGAGCTTTCAGGTTTGGAGTTTTTTGAGTGTGTTATGACGTTAGTATGGTGAGGCGAGTGGTCGTCGTCCTTGAGAAGCCACAGCTTCTGTTTTCACACGAGTTCAAAGTACGCCAGCAGGCCAGGCATGATCAGGTCTGATTGTACCAGAGCAGGCGCAGGAAACGTGGATAGCGCACAAATGGACAGCACTTGTTCTTCATCACAGCTCGTCTTTAATGGAGAATTACTTATTAGTGCTGAAATTTTCTGGCGCTTTTCTTTTATTGTGAAGAGGAAGAGCTGATTGTGGCTTTCGGAAGGTGGAGGCGATTGCGATGATCTCCATGGCCTCCCGGAGAGAGCTCGCCGGCTATTTTGCCTGCGCTTCTCTGATTTCGACAGTTTTTCTATCAACGATTGTTTGCGGTAAGTGATGATTTCGCTGTCTTTTTTCCGCACTTTACCGAAAACTTACCGGTCAATGGAAAAATGAAATATCCTAAAGGCAACAACCTGCGCTTGCCGGTCTACATTTTCTAAGAATTTTCTGAGTACGATTGCTGTGCATTGGGAGCTATTTTGATGCAATTTAACGTTTCACGCGTCCAGTAGCTAGGTCGGATCGCCAAAACCTTGCTCGTTCTGTCAATGTACCAGCGTATATGGCAGTTTGTTGAAATTTGCGTCCTGTGAGCGCAGTTCGGTGTCTTTTTTCTTTATTCGCACCTTATCGAATGCATGGAGTCTTTGGGAAAATGTAGCTATCGTAAAGTCGGTAACGACACTGAGGTCGCCGGTTTTTTATTTTCTAATGGAATACCCGTAATTGCCTATGGTATTTTGATGCAATTGAACGTTTTACGGGTCTAATAGCTAGTTCGAATCTCCATGACCAGGCTTGTTCTGTCAATTTTCCAGCATGATTACGTCAATTTGTTACAATTAGCGTGCCGTGAGCTATTGTCTTACTCGTTTACGACTTAGTTGGCCAGCTCAGTACTATGGATAAGCACACGCCGTCCTCTCCTTGTAACTCTTTTCGCTTTGCTCTTTCCACGACAGAGTGGAATTTTCGTGACCGTATGCATGGAAACTTCTACGATTAAACCTAACGACGCAGCCGCAGAGTTCCTGCGATTCTGTGCGGTTGCACGTCTGATATGGTACTTGTGCTGCTGAATAGACTCTAGTTTCCCATTTAATGCATTTGCTTTCCTTTCAAGTGAAGCAACCTGAGATGTCAAATCTCGTAGGAAGCTTGTCTTAGAAGCAGTGGAGATTATGTCTTCTATTGTTTGCTAAGTGACTACAGACAGTTTCGCCATCTCAATGTGTACGATTCTTTGGTTCGATCTAAGGTTTTGAAGGTCAAGTATAATCTCTTAGTGCAGCCTGCGAGGAGGTCAACTGTTTTCTACTTGACCCTTGAAGGACAAGAGACCCACATTAGGTCTCATGATTTGTATCAATTTAGAGTAGGTCATTTGGGGACATTTAAGAAGAAAAAAACCCTACATCTATTCACCAACACATGCAATGTTCTTTTGGCTGATCCTGTTGGTTTTTATTTGACCCTGTCTAAATTATAAATTTGACAGCCATGATCAATCAAGTTAGTCACTTTCATACCATGAAATTTCGGTCCTGTAAGGATTAACATTCTAGATATGGTTTTAAGTTCTGATATCATTAGGGGATAATACGATGATTTGCTGATGTCTCTGGATTACTCAAAAGGGACAGTTGGCATCCTGTGCAGGCCAAGGAACCGATGTACTTCCACCTCCGAATGCAATCTTTGTGTTCGGCGATTCATATTTAGACACAGGAAATCATAACAAATCAGCCGGTTTGAATCGCCCGTGGCTCGCACCATATGGAAAGACTTATCCTGGTACTCCTACTGGTCGGTTTTCAGACGGGCGTGTATTCACTGACGTTTTTGGTACGTGACTCTCATTTGAATAATTCTGGATTGACTGCCTGCTAATTTGCAGTTAAATATACAGTCAACTTACAATCAGACGTTATTTGTACTTTGTATGCAAAATGAAAATCGTAAATTTTATTTCTCGGAGCAATTTTTTTAAGTTCTACGAATTTTCCCAAGTTAGAACTCGAAAATGAATTAAAGCGTATGATTAAATCCTTGCATATAGGTGCATCCTTGAATAGTCTTTGAAAAAACCCAGAACTGTTTGCTAGAGGCTCTACTACCTTAGATTGTTACTAATTTGTGAAGCTGAAGACAATCATCCAGTATGACGGTTTCAAGTCATATTGAGAACAATTCAGAAAGGACCCTCTGCGCCTATATATCATAATTACGGAGGGTAACGGAATTGGTTATTTCTATCGCATTGTAGTTGCTGTAGCTTGGGTACTGACATTCTGGCCATTTTTCCAGCAAACGCACTGCAGATGCCATCTCCTATTGCATATGAGCATTGGAACAGTGATCCCAATGCACCCAAGCATGGCATGAATTTTGCGGTCGGCGGCTCAGGTGTATTTAATCCCTATGGAATGCTCAGTTTGCGTGGTCAGGTCGACCAGTTTGAGTCCTTGACGAGCACGGTCTATCCGAAAGCTTTCCTGCAATACTCGGTGGTTCTTGTTGGTATTCACGGGAATGACTACGGTGCATATCTTGCGAAGGGCAACCCGGTTTCCGTGAGTTCGAGCTGACAAACCTCTCAGTAACTTTCAGTTTCCTAATGGCTGTAACTTACCTTTTATCATCTGAGTCTCGATTGAGGATGTTTGTCAGAATGGAAACCGAGGGTAGCACTCACTACCTGTGTCCATGCATGTGGCGCACTTTGTATAACTGCCCCAACAAACTCTTCATTGACGCTGCTTTTTTCTTCTTTTTCTCTATCAATGGGAACAGTATTTTGCCTTGTGAAAATTTTGGCTGGAGATCCAGAGTAGGAAACTTACTTAGGGTTTAGGCCTCAGAGTTACTACTTAACTAAGCAGCTTGAGCTGTTTTCCTTGCAGGGACTCCCATTGTTTCAAAATTTAGTGATCAATGAAATGGTCTCGCAGCTCGAACGCTTGAACAAATTGGGCTTGAAAACTTTCTATATCAACAATATTCAGCCTGTTGGATGTCTGCCTTCATCGACTCGACCCACCTTCAACGCATGCAGTGAGGTCAGTAATGCAATAGTGTCCGTTCAGCATAACGACCTTCTGGTTGCAGCCGTCGCAAACGTGACAAAGCGGCTACCTGGAGCCACCCTCTCGATACTGGACCATTTCAACGCCTTCAAAACTGTCCTCCAAGATCCTACAAAATCTGGTAACTGGTCTACTCTGCTAATCCCTCATTCTTGCTACGGCCCATTGGGTGATGAACGGCAGTTAGTGTGGCATTGATAATAGAATTACCCACAACGCACTATTCATTCACGTGGGTTCCAAAACCAAAATTACTCTTCTTTCTTGTTCTTTGTTGAACTGTTCTAGAATATTAGATTAGTAAAAGGCTGGTACAGTGAAATATTGCTGGCTTTCTGATGACACCCACACAGATTTGTCCTCTGTTTGCCTAAAACATGAATTTCCTACTCACTGGAGCCTCAATTTGTACAGGTTTATCGGCAGACCCGTTGATCCCTTGTTGTTTGGGCGCTGCTAATGCCACTCGGAGTTGTGGAGATGTGGATCTCACAGGACGAGCAATGTTCACAGTCTGCAAAGATCCGGTGAAGTCGTTTTTCTGGGACACTATTCATCCTTCTCAGGCAGGGTGGACTGCAGTCGCAAAAGTTCTATTTCCTAATGCGAATCTGCGACCATTCTCATCAAGTACAGAGAAAGGTGATATCATCGACTAAAGTGGCCCTTGCATTCACACGTGTGAAACCCACTACTGTATATGTAATTATGGAAACATTATTTGTTAACACGCTAGGAAAGTTCATAAATGAGTTGAACCCAGGAATGACAAGAATGACGAGATATATATTAGTGGTTTTCAGACTTTGTGAAGTAATATAAAGGCCTTCAATGCTAGATGGAGATGTTCACATGCCAGTATGGATGTGGAGACTACAGTGATTAATGTTCAACGCGTTTCCCTTCTACCCATTTGGGTAATGGCATTGGTGGTTGCTGACTCTACCTTGCTTGAGCAAAGCATTCTTGATATTCACCAGATAAAAATGATAATCACCACTTGAGGTCCTCAACGTTTTCAATGGATGAGTGTTGTGTTTGTCCAATCACGAGCTCATCTTGATTCTCTTTCGGCGTCCATTTCTGAAGGTCGACGACCGCTATTGCTGCAGGATGGTACGATTCCAGGCATGTTTACTTCGTCAAGAGCATTCAGTTGCTCCCAGACCAATATGAAGATATCCGCCAGGAATGAGAGATGCGTTGCAACAGGAACACAAAATGCGATAATTCTACGTGTATTTTACTAAGGCTCCTATTCAAATGCAATCAGCTTCTCCGAGGCCAATCTGAAGACTTCCACCACGAATGAGAGATGCATTGCAGCAGGAACACAGAATGGGATGACTCTAGGCGTTTTCACTAAGGCCCCTATTCGAAATCGTTGAGTTTCTCCACGGCCAATCTGAACTTCTTTTCCGCCAGGAATGAGGGATGCATTGCAGCTGGGACACAGAATGGGATGATTCTAGGCCAGCTCACTTAGCCTCCTCTTCACAAGCATTGGGCTTCTCCGAGGCCAATCTGAAGATCTCCTCTTTGGAATACCCAGTCAGATAGCCACCAGCGGCTTGAACGTCCTCCTTGGCAGCCAGCGCCTCCACCAAGCGTTGCACGGCGTCGGGGCCGGAGACGTCCGTGTCCAGCAAGTTGCAAGCGATCTCGATGCAATCGTCTCCATGCAGTAAGGCCATAGCTTGCACTTGGGCCAGGCCCCCACCCCGCTCGCTCACTTGTCTCGCAATGCGTTTCCCCGTGGCCAAGTCTCGCAATGATAGCAACGGCACGTTGTAGTTCATCACCCACGGGCACGCGCCCACCACGACCACTCCGCTGCGGGGCGGGGCATGGGAGGGGCCGAAGTCTGATTGCATGCTGGCAGGGAACACGTTGGATCCGTTCCAGAGGCCGTTGTTGGTGGGTTGGAAGTAGCCGAGCGCTCGCCGAATGTCGGCCAGGGGACGCCCGCTTCGGTGCGCTGCTCCGTACAAGAAAGAGGGAACTGCAACGGGGAGGGATCGGAGGTTGCAGTTACACCGGAAGGAGGCGGAAGATGGAACATTACAACTGAACCCTAAACCCTAAACCCTAAACCAAAACAACTGGGAAATGAATAAAAATTAAACAACTTCTTCAATTTTCACACCAAGAGTACCCATAAAGCATTCATAATGGAATGCATCACATTCAACGAAGTCAGAATCCATCAATACGATGGCATTAGTCCAGTAAAGGAGATATAGAAATCCCCATTCCCCTTTGAAAGCCTTCATTGTAGGATGCTATTCGGCGAAATCAAGTATCGATGGAGAGAATCGTTAATTGAACAACAAATGGATAGCTACCGTAATTTCTTGATCCTAGGGAAAGTTCCAGAAGGAGGATTGCCGAACCTTTGAGCTTTTCACTGATTTCGGAAGCAATTTCTTGCGCAACCGTTGCTGCATCAGTGAGGTTCGCTGCTCCCAGCGGATGCAAGCATATGTGATCGACAACTCCTAACCGAGGATGGCTTCCAGAATGTTGCCTCAAATCGAGGGTGCGCAATGCCGTCCGCACAACATCTGTGACTGCCGACTGGAGCGGTGTTCTTCCGGTGCGTGGTTCGGGAGTACAGAGAGCGCCTGCATAAATGGGATAAGGCTCCTTTCATTGGCATTTAAACAGGCAAAGGGTTCACAATTCTTGTTCTCAAGCGTGCTAAGCCTCAAACATCTCATTGTGAATGAAAAAGTAGGATTGCCGATAACAAAACGCTATGGTAACCGAAGATGATGTAATCAATGGTTGTGCTCAAATTACAAATTGAGATTTCATACTCAATTTTAACCAAATGTTTTGAGTGATGTCTTGCTAGAAAGGTACTAACAGAATGCGTTCCGAATGAGCTATAGTCTACCTCAAAATATCGAAAACAAGGCAAGCAATTGAAGACGCACAAGTAACAAGATAAGAGCCTACATGGAGAGCAACAAGCAGTTTGTTTTTCTGGATTTTCTAGCTCATTTCTGGGTGAAATCCTGTAAGTGAGAGCTTGTGAGAAAGCTATGAACGATGACTTTCCAACAAGCCATTACCCACGTTGCAATTTTCAATATTGAGATTCAGAATTGGAGTTTGGCTACCAAAGATTTCAAATGACGTTAGCAAGGGTTTTAATATCCGGAATTCCGGTATCACGGAAGGAAAGATGGCCACGTAAGATACAAATGTTGGAAGCCCGAGCTTGCACAACCCCTAGTGTGGCCAGGATTATTAGTTACCTGCGAGAGTGTAGCCCACGCGATTGTACTCGCGATCCTCAAAAACGTGCAGAAGCGGCGCCTTGGGATGCGCTCGGAACGTGGTCTCGATTTCTTGCAACGCAATCGCGTTCCGGCTGTCGGAGATGTAAATTTTGCAGCATAGGAGACTCGACAGGCGCTTCACGGGCTGTTGGACAGCCATGGTCATGAACTATTTGATCTCGCTGTCAAATGCCAAAGCTGGCATTGCAGTCTTTCAAAGACACTCCGTCACAAACTTCAATCAAAGAGGAAATTGAGAATCGGAAGATTAAAACTACGGAAATGGAGAGAATAACACTTAAGTCTCGGATCATCGTCTTAGCAGCTTCTGTGGACGAGATGCGGCCACATGTGCCTTGAAGCATTTTCAAACTCGGCAGGCAAAAAGTATCTCCGAATGCTATGATAGTGGGTTTCAAATCCTGAGTAATGGACGCTCAAAAGAGATTCAGAGTGAACTTAATCACTACATTCATCAATGAAGACACTGAGAAGATCATGAGGAATAGTTAATGCACTCTAAAATCCAGTTTATGCAACAACTAATTCAATATGATGCCACTACCCGAGTGGGGAAGATGGAAAACAAGTATTATACTGTACATATTCAAACTGCTATTCACCATGGAACGTCTTGAGCATGAAATACATCCCATTCCACAGCCTGAAACATTCTAGGATTTTCTGGCAGTCATGAGGAGCTCAGTCTCAACGAAATCTTGAATGTTTATTAGGAAACCAAACACATACAAAGAGGACCATCTCCAGCGAGACTTCACTCAGCAAAAACGCGAACAGCAAGCTCCAGCACTCCGTCGACCAAAAGGTCACCTTGCACCCTACATAACTGTCGCAATGGCTTCCTTATACGAATTCAGTGCTCGGGGAGGCAAAGGAATTCATCAAAACGGTAAATAAGTACGATTTCTAGCAAAGAACGACAATCAAGCTTTCACCTTCCAGAGATGAAACCATAATTAATTCTTGGGCTCAGCAGTATTGGTAGGTGCTGCCCAAACGAAGGCATCCGAGAGCCAGTGGCAGGTAGCAGTCTCAGGAACCAGGACCTTCCTCGTCTTCTCACCTCCAACGACATCAGCCGCACGGCAGGACGCAATTTGTTTCATGCGGTGGCCGTCTTCACGAGACTCCATGGCCACAGCGTAGATTTTCATGTTGTCTTGGACCACGTTCTTGTTCTTGGTGATGTCCATGTCGTGGCACTCGTACACTGCGAAAGGAAACAAGTTCTTCTGGCACACCACCGAGTGCGAATACTCCTTCACGTCCACCACCTTGAACGTCGAGGTTCCCGTTTTCAAGGGCGAAGCATCTGCAACAAGGGACCCCGACACGCACATTGGAGTCCGGTGAGTGCAGTTGGTACCGGTACAGGGGATTATATCACAATTTCGTGCGGGGGAGCCCTGGGCGTCTGTGCACTCGCATGCTTACAACAATATCAATCTTGCTTAAATGAGTTATCACCGAACTGCCACTTTAAACCTATCTTACTGGAAAACGCCATACTCTCGTTCTCCGGTCCCGAATTCATGACAAGTTGAGAACACTCTTTAACGTTTCTCAATCTTAGAATGTGCAATTACGGCTTAAGAACGGAGTCTTTGAAGACAGAATAAAAAAAACGCATTTAAGACGATCAAATACGCAATTGAAATCTCTTGAGAACGCGAACATCCCATTTTCCAGTAGCTTAAATCTTCAATGTGCATCATGGTTTCGCTGTGAATGTCCTACCGTTTACCAATTCAGCAACAAGAAAGAACATTTTCTAACGGTGTAAATCTCTGTATGTGTACTTGCAGCTTAAGAACAGAGTCTTTCAAACCAGAATGTTAAAAAATACCGCAATGTAAAGCAACCAGAAACGCAATTGAAGAATCGGAAGAACTAGAACATTCCGCTTTACCTAAGCTTTCAATTGATGTGCATCCTACCGGCTACTAATTCAGTAACAATACGAATATTGTCTAATGTTCTCAATCTCTGTATGCGTACTCACAACTTAAGAACAAGAGTCTTTCAAACCAGAATGTTCGAAAAATCACCGAAGTTTAAAGCAATGAGAAACTCAATTTAAGAAATGCAAGAACGGGAACATTCCGCTTTACCGAAGCTTCTGTGTGCATCGTCAATGATCTATGAATGTTTTACAACGACCAAAACTAAAAGTGCTATAAGCAAAGGATGATTTACCATTGGTAGCAGGGATGGATCGCTCAAGAGCCTCCACACGAGCTGCCTTCGGAAACCGGTCCGCCACAAACTTGGTCATGCCCTCCATGGACGCCACGCACTTCCCTTCACCTTCCTTCGTCTGAGATTTCCCCGCTTCCCCTTTCCCCTCGCACTGCGCTACCGTCCGCGCCATCATCGCCGCCAAGTTCGACTCCGGAGGAATGTTGAGCTTCTGGAAAAGCTCGGCAATTCTATCTCCATTGAAGGGCATGAGCTTCAAGGCCAGCGCCTCCGGCAAGAACGACGTCGTGGGAAACTCCTCCCGCAGCGTCGCCGGCATCTTGATCTCCTTTCCCACCACGAGTTCCTTCGCGTCAAAGAACATGGCCTGGGAGGCGTCCACGATGGCCTTCGCCCGCTCCAGCAGGTTGCCTCCTTCCAGCAAGTTCTTCAAAGAGATTTCGAATGTTGGGTCCACGAGGGGAGCGTCCGCGTCGCAGAAAAGCTTCGCTTGTGTGCAGAAGTCTTTGGCGTTCAAGGTGCCGTCGGTGATCTTGGCGGCGTAGGAGGAAGCTGATTTGGTGTCGAGAGGGGACGCATGGTCCTTAAGAATGGACGGCATCACCACGCGAGAGTAATTGTTGGCGTCTGGCTCGGTTGCAGCGTTTCGTCCGCCATCGCCAGAAATTGCATCCACAGCGCAAGCGCCGATCCCCTGCGCAGGAAACGATCCTTCGTTATGGAAAATTTAAATTCTCATGGTTCAAATGCCGGGAGAATTTTGAACGCTGTTTAACGGTTTTCAATCTGCATACTTGCAGCGGGACTTGCAGCTCAAGAAGAGTCTTGCAAAACAAAGTCGAACCAAGCACAGTGTAGGTCAGAAGCGGAATCGACAAAAATTGGGAGGATGGGAATAGTTCTGTTTATTAGTATCTAAGTTGAGAATCACAGACTCTACCACTTTGAACACCGGTGCTTCAACTCAAGCAAATGTTAAGAAAAAGAAAATGAGGTGAACGACAAGATTCTTGAAGTCAGCACTGAGGTTGGTCTTACAACGAGGAGGAAGAGCATCATCAGTCTGGAGGTAGTGGACGCCATTGTGTTCCTGTTCCACCTGTCATTTCGAATTCAAGAGAATGAGTCCTCATCATGCTTCTCATGGATTAGACAGCACATGATGAATCTGATAAAAGGTTTCAATCTACACTTTCTTAACTACTGAAATTCAAGAGTTTCAAGCACAGCATGACGATCTCGAATGTCAAATTCATCGCAGTTCATGTTACAGGTTCTGTACTTGCGAGAATCCGGCTCAACGTAGAGGAAACTAAAAGCCGTTACGGATCTTGTTTCTTATACTGAAGGTTCCTGTTTCCAACATCAAATCATCTAGATTCATACGCACATTGGTTAGCCCTCAACTAGCCTTCAAGTTGTACACACGTATTGGTTAGACTTCAATTAGCGAGTATTGTAGATATGACTTGGTTAAATGTCGGTCAGCATTGATCTTTGAATGGAAAACAGAGATGTCTACTCTCCCTTCCCCACAGTGGTCTACTACCTCTCACTTTGAATCATTGCATAAGAAATTCACACTTAATGAAAAAAAATTGATATCTAGAGATATGGCTCTTGTACCCAAGTGAAATCTGCACAGGTCAACAAAATTGTCAAAAAATGTGTTAGAATGCTACAGGTGTTACAATGCCCGAAGTGACGCAAAGAGTAGTCTCGACATTACATAGTGGACTTACAAGAGATGAGAGCGAAGCGTTACGAAACTGGAGAATGACGAGTGAGTGTTTGAAGATGGGCTTCCAGGTCGTCTCATTATATAGCTCCGCTGTGAGTCCTTGGTTATGATGTGTACCATGTGTAAAACACATCGCTAGTTGCGCACACAAGGCTCCCACCGAGTTCGTTGGAGTAAAACAGTTGGTGGCCACACAGACCATGGGCAGAATCGAATTTAATTCAGCCAATAGTACTGCAACACCAAATTCTTCCTGTGAATTCGGTTATTATTTCAGCAATTCGATACCAGCCAGCTTTCTTTAACATCACCATCTCTAATATCACAAATGCAGTTACCCTACAAAATGAGCGCGCAATTCAAACTCACCCTATAGTCTCACTATCACACTATATTATGAGACAAGAAGCTGCCTATTCAAGAGTGAAGGATTCTGGGCAGTGAGCACCCTTCCTGTCTCCTACAAACCAAGTAATTTTTTAATGTCACATGTACATGATGCAACACTATTGATTATCAGTGTTAAAGAACTCCATATTATCACATCTGGGTATGAATTGGGATACTCCGTGTATTTTGGACTAACCTGTGTTGAACTGAGCATTTGGTGGGTCGACTTCTGGTCTCAGCCTGTGTTTTGATCCTCCTTTAAGGAAAGAAGATTTGAATTGTACCAATATGGTAACAAGACTTCAAATCGCAGAGCCGGAAGCAGTAAGAATAATTCAATCACAATTCATACCAACTGTTAAGCTTTGAGCAAATTGACCCGCCACACCTCTAGAGCATCACAAGGCACCAGCTGCTCCAGAATTGCAGTACTGAGGCATGCGCTTCATGGACACTTCATCAGCCAGTAGGCTAGTACCCATGAGAATTGGCGTTATCTGATGTTAGCATTAGTCATCATCGTTTCAGTGAACATGAGGCACATGCGAGTCAGGCCATCTCGATTAGGCAGATAAGGTTGTTGGGGAGAGGATTTAGGTTGACCTTCCGCTAAATCAGATCACTCAACCCTGATATCAGCTTAGTGTAAGATGGCTACCTGAAGTCCTGAAATGGATCTCGTAAGTACCTAAAACTGTAGAATACTCCAAATAATTAGAGAGGAAACGTTGGATACAGTAGAACTGAAGCAATGAATTCAATGCACTAGGACAACGCTACAAAGAATTGTCCGGAAGAAGATAGAATCACATTGATTAACGCCATTTGAAAACCATCAGAGCTCTAGACCAATGGTCTTCAGATTGAATCTCTGAGCTCTAGTCACATGGCAAGAGATAAAAGCTCCAATGCTTACAACTTCCCAGGTGTCCACCTCAAAACTTACTGCTTATTCTAGGTATATCTGTCACACATTGATAGCTCCACATCCATCTATGCTTCATTTTGCTTCGGAAGTTCAGGGCCTGCTAGCCGTGAACCTGTTGTACGGCAGAAACAAACATACAGATCGTGTATGACCGTTCTCTCTTTATGTACCCAACTGCAGGGGCCCAAACATGGCTCACTTCTCACATACTTGGAGCTATGTTGGGCAAACATTCAAGTGAATATCTACTCTTTGTGGTCCTCCTCCTTCTTGGAAGATCCAGAAAAGTACCAATACCCGATAGCAAGCACTCCAATGATTCCACCAATGACGGCGTAGTTGGAGGTGCTGTCGGTGGAAGTATTTGTTGATGATGATGCAGGTTCATTCAGGATTTTAACGGCCTCAGGATGAGCTTCGGGGTGACCCTCAACAGCTTTCTTGGCTTCCGCTTCTGAAAACCCCTGCAGGCACAATACGTGAAATCAGAGACTTGAAGGAGCCTCCAAGGGAAATAATCATGCAGTCTTAAGTAAAATCATCGTAGCAACGGGAATCGAGCATCATTTTAGGGAAGTACCTTGCGAGCAAGCTTCTCCAGTTTCTCCTTCTCCATTTTCTGCCAGTGAGAAAAGGGAAACGAGTTAGGTCTTTACAATAAACTTACATCCATCCAGCATTCAAAAGAGAGAGCGACGATCGGAGCAGTTGACTATGACACAACACTAGTTAGTTGAATGCAATCGACTACTCAGAAAAACGAGTACTAATTAGGCGCGCGCAGTGCATTCCCATTGAATTCCTAACAATCTCAAATCCGCTCCGCTCAAAGTTAAAAAGCACCGATTCGGTGCAGGCATTTAATTGTCCGGGTACATACCACTCTACTGTCAAATCAGCTAGGTACACATCCCTGTGCGAAGGTAGGGATATTTGACATGCAAACCACCAGACAGACTTGGACAAAGTTACAAACCTAAAATAGGATTAAAATTCGAAGAGAATAACGATCACACTACGGTTAATTTAATCACATCAACGAACCCGCTCCTAAAGAACATTTTGCAATTACTCAAATTTCCTCTGTGAAACTGAACAGAAGGCTTTACTATCTTATCCATATGTCTGTGCCGAACACGTGGATACCGTGCCAGAAAACAACAAATCCTAGCCTAGATACAGTGCGCTATCCACTTTCCGATGCTTGAAAGTGGATAACGTTCTCTTTCTTAACATCAAAATCTTCTTACACAATCGACGAAGGATATCACAATTACATACTAGATAAACACTAGACAACTAAAATAGAATTATTCCCATTCGAAGACATTACTATGTCGGATCAACCAAACACAAAGATCGTCCACATGCAGTAGTCTCTCAAGGTTCATTCCTATTCTAAAACACGTTCTCGCTATACTTGCTTCATCGAAGCACTGTGTTCTACATCCAGATGCGCTCAAACATAACTTAGGAAACATTTAGTGAGATCGAGCGATGGTCCTAATCTTCCAAGATTAGACGCCATAAACACTTCTAACCACTGCAGCTAGACGCCCTCTCAAACCAAAAAATAAAAACCACTCCACCAAGCAACATTACAAAAATCGCGAATATTCCCGCTAATAAGCTTCTAGGTTGTCAGCGCTAATCAAACAATCTTCCATTCACCAAATTCACAACAGACACACATCAAAGAAAACTCAACCAGAAACTTATATAATAGACCAGAGACCCTGGAAACTGCAAGTCAGCGTCTATTTGATATTCAAGAAATGGAGTTTTCATAGCGAAATGAGCTCCCAACACGGAACCGAACCCTGATATATATATTCTCGGCAGCCTTCTCCTCGTCGTGCAGAACCCTTCCGTCACCGCCGCTCATCTCCCGCCGCACGAAAGATCGAGCAAGTAGAGCCTCCCCGCTAGGGTTCACCAGCCTGCGAGCCATCACTCTCAAAGCCATTTCGTCCGAACGGAAGATTTGAAATGCTTTGAAAAAAGGAATTGGAAAGACGAAGATGAAGCTCTACTGCAAAAATGTTAAGAAACAGAAGCAGAATGCGGATCGACGAAGGAAAACGAACAAGTGCAAGAATGCCGACGGTACAGGCGCTCGAGACAGGGTACACGTGTGTCAGGAAAAATGGGGTACCGGTTGAGCCAGTCGCACTCGGATAGTGTTCATTTGTTTTGGGTTCATCCCAAACAAAAGAAAGTATTCCATCCATTAAGTGTTTGTTTTGTTTTATTTTTATTTTTATTTTTTTGGTACATTGAGATCTTGTAGAAGGTTGTTGGGACCAAATTTGGAATTACCCAACTAGTATAAGTTCGTTCCAAGGAGGCCGGTTAAATAAGATTTGATTCTAAAACTACACCTAGTAGGTCATTGCAACCAAGATTTGTAAAAGAAATTCATTAACCACATGCAATAGTTATCCTCACGGTAATTCTAATTGCCAAATTTGTCACTCCACTCTTAAAGGCCACAAAGGTTAAGTAGCTCCCAAATTTGTTTCTTAATCTTTAATTTTTCTTCTTGTCTTTCTTTATTTCTTTTATCTTCAACTGGAACTCTCAATCCTTCGAAATCCTTAATCACTGTCTTCCAAATCGGCTTCCAGTTCTCTAACTCGGCACAACAAACCAGATACAGCAACTCCAAATCGGACTTAATTCCATACAGGATTTAAATTAGCCTTAACACCGGTACACTCAGGTACTTCCAATCTCCAACTTGGACTACATTTCCATCTTCTAATTCTTGTCATTCAAATGGGGAACCACTCTCTCAAATCTCATCAACTAGGAATTTACTTCTTTAATCACTCAGACAAAACTTCCCCCTTTGGTAAACGGAACTCAGTTTAAATCAACAACCAAGCTTACTAATTCCAATTAGGCATGCTTAACTTAAAAATCATACATGCATACATAAGCACATTTAGCACATTACAACGACATACATTCAAAGGCCCAAATTGGTACAAAAATTTATTCTCACAGACATCAATCAATTAGGACTAAATCAAACATTAAGGCCCATTTATAACTCCAACTGGGATCACATAGACTAACTTCAACGTCATGTAATAAATTCATCTTTATAACTCAAATGCATCACACTCAATAATTCTCCATCACATTACACCAATTTGGTAGGAATATATACTTTATGTAATTCCAAATTGGTGATCAAATCACCGTTATAGATCATTCACAATTGTTTCGAACAAAGTTCAATGAACTGTTACACATGATTTCTTTACCAACTAATATAATATCACTATTAGGCTCAAAACATCTCAACAAAATATTGCCATTTAGTTCTCTTCTAAACTTCATGTCTTGCACTAATCTACCTGATCAAACATTATATCACCATTCTCCCGAATAGGATCTCATCCTCTCAACATAACTACTATTCCAAATTCGAATCTAATCTAGATCTTTGCACCAACTTGAAATTTCTCGCATTCACTGCATCTCATTTATATTCATCATGGACTTTCACAAATTTCACATTACATACTTCCTTCACAATCAACTCCCGAATTGGAGAACTCTTCAACTTCTCATCTGCACATTACACCACCGCCATACACTGGCAAACATACATCCCAACTAGGATACACTCAAACCGATCCGACCTTGGATCAACATCAACTAACGCAAACCACTTCCCAACTGGAAATCACACACACTTAAACACAAACATACAAGAAAACAAATACGCAGCCTCGACCGACTGGGACACATATTGAAATTCGCTCGACAATGGGTAAAAGAAAATGAACTCAATTCGGGACCTAATAGGACTCACAAAGACGGTTACTACTTGGAGAAGACAGCGAATTGACAACAACCTCCAATTTGGATTTGAAACAACACCAACAATGATACCAATTTCACTCAACTCGCCAGCATTCATCCAATTCGGCTGAAAACATTCCGATTCACACACACTGAAACCAACTTGGAAATAGCTACTGACCCCTTTACACACTCGGAATTAACTGAATTCACCAATTAGGACAACTAACTAGAAATCATCACTTCAACCTAATCCAATATTGGAACCAACCTCCACACACCACAACTTACCAGTCAATAGAAGAATTGACTATTTAGAACAACCAACCAACTAAAAACTACCAAATTGGACAGCAAAATATACAATTAATTACAAAAACCCGCACTTTACTCCAAAATAACACCAAAAATTGGCAGTCTTTACATCCAAGTCGATTATCTACAGATCTCCTAGACCGTGCATCCCCGGTGGTGTTCTTAGTATCTTTGGAAAGCTCTCGGCAAGGAGTGGTGCACGGGTTTTGTTTCGTAGTGTTCCAACTCATAGTGTGAAAGTAATTGATTTTTGAAGTTTTTATGAATTAAAAATTTACTTTTATTTTTATTTTGACTGTGGCAATAGCAAAAGACACACCCAAATTCATTAACGTAGGTTGTCCATATTCTGGTCATGCCCAAAAAAACTCCTCCCACATTTGTACCATGAATTGTTATTAATAGGATGACAACCTATTTCCAACCACTTCAACAATTCAACCTATCTGTGGTATGGGGAAGGTTGAGGAAAAAAATTTCCCATGTAGAAAAATAGATTTAAGAAAGATTCATATTTTTTGAAATTTTTTTCCTAACAAACAAAATTATCATGAATTTTTTTGTGAAGATTTTGTTTTTTCCATTCTCAATCTATAGGCAAAATACTTTCCAACCGTAGGTTGCTTACAAAACCAATGTAGGTAATCATTGTGGCTTTTATATGTTGTGATCATTTTATGCTTTCAGTATACACCTCCTACACATTTTTGTTGTTTCTATTGGCCACATTGTAAGTAAGCTTGTACCTACAATAAAGTTGATTAGAAATGTACAAGTCTAATCTGTGAAATTGGATTGATGGTAGGAAATGGGTCGACTCCTTTACAAGAATGAAAAATTGCCCAGTGATGAATTGGTGCCAATTTGGGATTTTGGTGCACAATTTAATGAGTGTTTAGGGATTGAGTTTGATTTAGAAATAGATTCAATTTCAATGTAAATAATGTAAAGTTATGAATGGTGGGACACTTTGTGCAATCCTAGGCAATTACATGCACCATGTTGTTCAAGTTTAAAGTTTGCATGCTTTTATTTTTTGAACTCCATTTGCACCATTGTTGAATAGCTTTATGACATTTAATGGCAATATTTTTGAACTTCAACAGCACCCTACTACTGTGAACTTTTAAAAAATCATATATAAATCAATTTACGTCCAAAAATTATGAATCAAATTGTGATGGATGTGTCTTTCTCTCTTCTTTCCTTGAAAATTTGTTAAAAAATGCTTTGATACACCTAGAAGAGATCCTATGCCAATATGCTCTTAAGTAGGCATTTTCTACACCTTCTATCCTTAGGTTGGTGAAATCATTTACCCCCCTAAAGTCCGAAGGCCTTCTTTCCATCAAAACCCACTTAAAACTACCATTTCTATTGCAAAGAGCAAACAACTTCAAAAATTATTTTACATATTTAATTGCAAGATTATGTACTACACTAGTATAAGAGTATGTGGAAAAAAATTCAGGAACTTTAACTACATAGATTGCAAGATATATGCATTTAAAATTAAAAAATAAGTTTTTTTAATACCTTGATCAACTACATTTATTGGATTTGAATCTTCTTAATTTAAATTTTTTGCATTATTGATTTTGATTTCCTAATTTTTTATGTTGAAGATTTGAGTTGAGGAAAAAAATTCAATAAAATACACTTAACTTTCATCCATAAAACAATTGTTAAGTAGAAATAGGTTCAAGATTGATAAAATGACTAAATTGTTAATAGCTCTAAGATAGAATTGAAACACAATAATGCCAACAACAAGGTTATTTCTAGAAAACAAATTTAACCCTACCTAACAATTTTTTTGAAAAATTATAAAAATTGCATTCAAAAATGGATTCTACAAGTTATTTTTTCAAGAAGATTCCCAAAAAATAAGATTGTCCATAACTTTCTCACCGCTAGTCCAAATAGAATGAATCAAAGCTTCAAATGTAGACAAAAATTGAAAATTAAAAATATTCAACTTTTTGAGACTTTTTTGGCTACCCCTTGAGATGCTTTTTAGATCCATGGTGGCATAACTTTTTTTTTCTGCGCACTAGTTGAAATAAAAATTATATTTCCAAGAAGCTAATCAGATTTCCTATCTTCAAAAAAAGTTTCAAAAAATCATGTCAAAAATTGAGATTATATGAGCCTACCTAAAATCCCAAGAGTCCTCTATAGGGACTTTGGGACTTTAGGGGTTAAATATCAACGAAAATGGCCCATGTTTATATATATAGAGAGAGACACACACACACACATACACACGCACGTTGAGAACAATAAGTGCTTAATGGATGATAAAGAATCCTTCTATATAAGACAATAGTGCAAATGTTCATCCTTGGAATTTTGTGTGAAAAGGAGAGTTTTTGCATAGTAGTTTGACCTCCAATAAGTGCTCTCGGGTTTTTTTAAGCAAATTAAATGGTTCTCATGGTACAAAAATGATGATTTCCATAAAGACTAGCTTGGCATTCTAGAATTAATGCATGTGCATCTAAAATTAATACCTATATTTGAATGAAAAAGCATCACAAAATCCTAGATATTGAGTGCAGTAAATGTAGGCAATCAAAACATGAGAGTGTATGAAAACCCAGTGTTAATATACCTAGAGACAATATTTGAAAAATTCAAAACTTACTCATGTGATGCTCAAATAATGCATTCTAAAGTGCATTGGAAACTTCTTTCAATTCCCAATGAAACACATTAGAAAATCTTGTCTTTAATAATAGCAACTATGCCTGTGTTAATTATGAATGCACATACCTTGCATCCATGTCCAAGGATGAAATGTAAACTAATTATAATGAAAAGTAAATTATTCACCTTTAACCCCAAATTTCCAAAGTTTCCCTAGGGGACACCTAGGATTTGGGATAGGTTTGTACGACCTCAATTTGTGACATGATTTTCTTAAATTTTTTTGGAAGACTAGCGGTTGGCGTTTGCTATGCTACGCATTCACCATTAGAATTTCATTAGAATTTTTATATATTAGATAGAATGAAGAGCAAGAATTTCAAAAAACCTTCAGATAAAAATTACTAAAATATTCATATAATTTTTTTTTAAATAGTCATATATTGATATAAACAATTGAAATTTAATGAATGATGAATGATATATATGCAATGATGAATACGGTAAAAGATACACATACATTAGAATGCATTAGAAATTTGACTCAATTGTTACAAACAATAGCAACCCAAATAGAAGAATTTAAAGGAAAAATTTGTAAATCTCAAAAGCTTCGTGAACAATTTAATTGTTGTGGAATCCAAAATCGGTTCAATCTAATAAATTTCTCAAATCATTTGGTAGTAACAATAGAAAATTGAAATCAAAAGCTCAAAGCACAAAATTATAAAAATGCAAAAGAAGTATAAAGCCAAGAAAAGCAATGGAATTGCTACCTTTATAATATCACCATATTGATCCTCTTTAATATCACCTCAATTGCAACGACTATATTATTTCTATAATATCATCTTTTGTAAAAAGTGATATTACAGAGGTGATTGTGAATTGCTACTCTATTTCAGTAATATTACATTGTGTGAAAATATGATTTCCATGTATGCATGATTGGAAATATTTTTATACAATAATTAAAATAATTATTTTAAAGATTTATTGAAATCATTATCATGCATTCTATTCAAGTATATCAAATTTTTACTAATATGTGATACAATGAATGCGTAGCATGGCAAGCACGAGCCCCTAGTATTAATGGTAGCATTTGTGATATTACAGAGGGACATATGATTTTAGTAGTATGATAGAAAATACACATTAGCTTTATGAAAATATGGTTTTTATTTCAATTGGTGTAGGAAAGCAAAATTTATACCACCCTAAGCCTCCAAAGTAGTTCATTGGGCAAGAAAACAAAACCACAAAAAAATTGAAAGAAAATTTTTAAAGTTTTATCAAAAATTATATTTTTGTCTCTATAGAAAGTTTTGATTCATTCTATTTGGATTAGTTGATGTGAAAGTTATGGAGCTTCTTGATCTATAAGGATCTAAACATTTTTTGAGAAAAAAATATATTGGATTTGTTTCTTAACTTAATTTCAAGAAAATTTAAAAGTAAAAGAAATTACAAGGTTAATTTCACTATTAACAATTTAGTTTTTCTTTCTATCTTATACTTCCTTCTACTTAACAAATTTTTGAAGAACAAAAATCAAGTTGAGGTTTTTTGGAATTTTTTTAGATTCTTAGATTTTCAAATCAAGTCTCCACCATAACAATTTTGTATCTCAAAACTTTGAGGTCAATAATTAAAGTTTGGAGGATTCATGTAAGGTGCAAAAAGAATTTGTTTCCATCTCTTTCAATGCAAATATCTTGCAATGTAATGGGTGAAAGTTTTTGAAATTTCTTCATTACATTCTCAGACCAACTGAGTGAAAGATCACATTGTTAGGTATGTGATAAAAACAATTAATTTTTTTCTCATTGCAATAGAAATGGAAATTTTGAGTGCTTTTTGATGAAAAAAGACCTTTAAGACTTTAGGGATTACACTATGTACATTTATCCCTCAAAAGTGGGAGGTTCTAAAAGTGCTCAAGCTCTAAAATCACCCTCCTCCTCAAATGTACACTATTTGTACATGTTTTTTTTTTGTACTAGCAATGTACAAATAGCATATATGAGAAGGTGGATGATTTTAGAACCCTATGCCATTTCAACTTCAAAAATTCACAACTAATTTCAAAAAAACTCCCCAAAAAATATGAAATGGCTTGGTTTGGAAGCCAATTCCAATTGTCTTTTAAGAATAATTTACTAAAAACTATTTCAAGAAGTCTCACCTTGCCAAATTTAGGTTTTAGCTCTTAAATGCTTGCTTTATGGACCTCCTAATGTAGGACCACTTAATTCCCGACTAGAGACCCATACCCAACTTGTAGGTGTTGTTTTCTTTCCTTGTTTTCAAGGTTGGAACTAATAAGGTCATGACGCATTTTCCAAATTGTCATAAAGCGTGTGGAAAATATTGATTAGGAAAGTAGTCTCTTGATGGATTGGAATTGGAAGACTTTAGACATTGGCTATGAGTTTGTAATACTTTCTGGCTCCCAAAATTCATAATAAATTCGATTTTGGGAATAAAATTTTAAAAAGTCACATTCCCAATATTTCTTATCTCCCTACATGAGAAAAATTTCCATTGTCTCACATTGCTCTTCGTCTGTCTTGAAAATTACTCAAGTGACCAAGTATGGGTGGTTCTATCCATACAAATATTTCTATTTATACACATGGAGGGAGGTTCATAATTCCCAATTTCAACAATACCTAATTCAAAAGTAGTGCATTCTTGCACATGAACAGTAAAATTTTGTATAGTGTCAAATGTCGAGAAATTAATGTGGGGCAACCTAATTTCACTATTTAATGTATCCAAATTATTAAACATAGCATTTGAACATAATACAAAACCTAGTTTCAATTCAGTGTGCCTTGGCATTGGGAACTAGGAACCAGCTCAGCAAGTTTGGATTTGGGGCGGTCACAACTATCATGTGGGTGAATTAAAAATATTTTACTATAGAGAGCACTCTCTCAAGTTCATCAATAAGGCAAGGTCACTTTCTAGTACACTAAAATTGGTAAATAGTGTTGTCAACACTAATTGTCAACACTAACACTAATTGTGATTTGCAAGGTTAGTGTTAGATGGAAATTGACTCATTCTAACACTATTTTAGCTCTCGATTAACATCTTCTACACTATCAGCAGCCAATTGTACGAAAAAATGTTTCCCAGGATTTGTCAACTTTCCTGACCATTGTCAATCTGTCCAAGGTGCATTTTGCCAAACATTTTGTTGTATCAATTCAATTTTCTTGGCTTCCCACCGTCTTGTCCATACATCTTTGATTTTTGAAATGAAGAACGTATTTGCTGGTTGGCAAAAGTGAGTAGAACATGGAGGCAAAAATCTGAAAACCGTGTTTTTGGCAGCTAGAATAACAACCAATCTAGGTGTCACAGTATGACTGCTACAATTATCAAGCCATATGATTTTCATGCGTTGATGAAGATCAGCTTAATATGCACGAGGTTCTAAAAAGTATTCGGGGAAGATGGTTTGGTCCATCCAACCTTTAGGACCCATTCTATAAGAAACTCCCGGAATATTATCAATCAACCTTTGTATAGGATAGCTCCTATTTTCATTTGAGAAAATGAGCATAGGAGCCTCTATTGTGATACGACGGCCTCCGGAAATGTGAACCACCATGGTCATGGATTCCCCACCCAAGACAACTTTAGTGTATTTGACAGTTGTCTCTCCCCTAAACCCTAAAGTTTGGCCATTGTCAAGATTGACAATGAAATGTGTTTCATCCAGGTTTTCCATGGGATTTTCATCAAATTCACCGGATGAAAATCCCTTTTGCAAACCCCCCAAATGGTAGGCGGTTTCCATTTCGATTTGAAGCTCCTTTTGAGGGCTACAAGTCAAACGCCCATGTTGGGATAAAAGAACTATATTATGGTTATCCATGAATTGATTGACCCAATTCGCTGTGATTTTGTTGACCAACAAAACATTGTCTTTGGGATCAACAAAAAGGGTTGTGAAAATGGACTCAAGAACTACGAGAATGGAAAGGATCAATTCACGAAGTAGGTGAGAGGAAAATTTAACACCTGCTTTACGAAGGCGGTTGAATTCTTCAAGCAATAGAGGGTACAAATACTGCACCCATTTGCTCTTCTTTTTGCCTCGACCCGGCCTAGCTTTTGGAGAATGGCGCCTTCTTTTGCCCAAACAACTTCGGCTACAAGAGAATGGAGTGATGGGACTGGGAAGATCTTTATTGAATTGGTTGTGTTGTTGCCACCATCGACTGGCTTTAACGAGGTTGGCGGGGCGTTGGCCACGGAAGTACTCTGAAAATGCTTGAATGACTCGAGCATTGAGGTCCACCAAGCCGTGAACATCAACATCTTCAATCATCTAGGAAGTGACAAATCGGCAAGTGGCAAGGCTAGAAACCTGTTGAAGACGTTGGGGAGGGGCATTGGGAGGAATTTCAGCAAGCGAGAGGTGGTCCATGGCCAGCTACAAAAAAACAGTAAAAATGTGACTTTAGAAAAAAATGGTACCAAAAATAAATAAAATTTAGAGGAAATAGAGGAGGGGAAGACAAATTCAATGATGTCATCCAAGCCCCAAACACATACCTCAATAAAAAGTTATAGACATCGCAGGTTCGAATTGGAGCGGTGGGAATCCAAGCAGGGAAGTTTGAATTGGAGCGGCGAGAAAGCGGACAATATACCCCCCCCAAAAAAATCCTCACTTCTCTTCTCTTCTAAGGCCACCACCGGGAGCTCTCCACCTCACCACACGAACCGTCTAAGGCGGTCACCAAGGCATGGGAGGCCAAAAATACTTTCCGTGGGGAGGCAAAAATTGGACATCCGTAGGAAGGTAAAAATTGGAATTCCGCGGGGAGGCAAAAAAATTGGAGTTTTGCAGGGAAGGGCTGGAAGGAGGCAACGGGAAGCAAAAATTGTAGTTTCCCAAGGAAGGGCCAAAAATTATCAGCGGTCAGCGAAAATTAGAGCATTATAGGGAAGGTCAAAAATTTGACGACAAGAGGGAAGGGCCTCAACACTATTTACACATAAGTTGGAAAATAGTGTTGGGGGTAAAAAAACAAGGAACAACATTAATTATCACCCAACACTATTTACCAATTTTAGTATAGAGGTTTTGAGCAAGTAGATAGCGAGTGTTGTGTTGTGGTTGTTGTTGTTTTCATTTGTTTTGGAGGGGGAGTAAATGAAATGGGTAGTTGTGATAATGATAGTATTTTCATTAAAAAAAATTGAACTTGAGACTCTTATCTTTCTTTAACCCTAAAAGGGCTTGAAAGCCCTTTGCAGCCATGTAGAATATTATGAATATGGTGGTATTTTACCAGAAAAACATTGACTAAATATTATTTTGTACAGAGGTAAATTATTGATCATGGCAGTGTATAAACAACAATGTATCACAATTTATATAATAAACCACAATTGAAGAGTTATAATAAGGCTAAATACAAATTGTATAGAAGGACACCAAGGGCCTTTTCAAGGTTAACATTGCCAAAAAGATATGGAACATGGATGTATCTATTATGTATTCAACATCCATAGTTGTGTATATATTTATATATGTACTAATATTGTATTTGTATTAGTCTTTGAATTTATTTTGGAATGGGTGGATAATACTAATTGAAATGGGTTGCTTGACTTTTTTGAGTAGGTAGTTCAAAGGAAGTCTTGGTAGAGACTAATAAGAATAAAATTAGATTTTTAATTTCATAGGAATTTGTTTTCAATTCTTTTGGTATTGAAAAAAAATCTTATGGAATATTGGTATTTTTAGTATTTATTAAACTTTGTTTTTCCTAAAATTATCAAGTATTTAGCACAAATGTAAAACCTAAATTTGTTATTTACAGTAAGATATGGTTATAGTAATCAATATAAAGATGGGATCATAAGTTTAGGAGGATGAGGGAGTCAGTAGTCATATGTAAATTGATTTGGCCAATTATATGAACTTGAAAGGAAGTTTTGATATTTTAGTAGAAGTGAAACTCAATGGTTAAACTTTTAACTTGAGTTATAATTTTTAAAACTAAGATAAAGAACATGTTGGAAGCAAAAAGCACATAGGGCTACTTCAAAGACCCATTTCATATGTTAAATATACATATTTTCCCTTCCCCTAAGGTAGAATTGTAACACATAAGAGATAGTTGCTTTTATTACATTTAAGAGTTTTACATGATGCCCATCTTTTGTGATTTGGTAGTTGCTTAAAAATTTTTAGTTTATTGAAGTGAGCACTTAGATTCTTCATATACACCCACTACTTAGAATGGTAGTAAATACAATAAATTATCCTATTTGTTTTTGCAATGTAGAAAAAGATTTTTATTAGAACAATGAAGCTATGTACATTTACAAGCATAATTTGAATAAACAATCAAATTATGGATACTAAAAATTTCTTCACTTAAAAACAAGTATATTTTCATATAATAATAATAATAATAATTGAAGATTTTGTAGCAATTTAGTAATCCCATTCACTAACCGGAGAATGAATCACCAATTTATTTTTTAAATGATTGATTTTAGGCAATTGCAAGAAACACCTTTACTATTTATTGTCATATTTTTTAGTGTGTATGTAGTGTATTTAACTCTTTTGAGTAAATAGTGATGAATAAGCTCACTATTCACTCAACATTAATTAATTAATTATTCCTTTAGCAAACTCTATTTTTTCATTACTCATATCTTTGCCCTCACAACCACACACAAACATGCGCGCGCGCACACACACACATATATAATTGAACCATATCCATATTTATATCCTATACCATATGTTATATTAGTATTCCATATATTACATTGTATATCAAAGGATTTTTTTTTGAAAAATGGTGGACAAATTGCAAGGACACAAATTAGCAAATCTATTTTTTTTTTTTTAATTTGGGAAGAGGGATAAATAATAGGGTGGATTTGTTTGACGCTTTGTAATGGAGAATCAATCATGTTTTGTTTGCCAAAGTATTTTCAAAGAAAACTTTAGGAACAATGATCTCATGTAAAATTCATTGTGAAGAAAAATATAAGATTTTTAAAATTATGTTAATTTGAATTATTATCTAAAGTTTATTTGATATTTATTTTTTGTAAATATGCCAAAATTGTGGTGTTGTGAACAAGAGAATTGTTGATCATGTGTTCTAAAGAATTTGAATTGACACTTAAAAATTATATTTTTCTAGTAGATGTACTACTATAATAAAATGGATTATAAAAAATAATTCTATATCATGTAGAAGTGTACAATGTAATAATATTTCTTTAGCATGCATTTTTAAGTATGGAAAAAAAATAGTTTGGCACATGATTTTGTTGGTATGCAATGACCTTGATAGACGTATTAGAAACTTAAGGACCAATTTAATTTTCTATTTTAATAGTTATTTTATTATTAATAAAATAAATATCAAATTATTTTTTGAAAATTTTGCAATTTGGGGGACTATTTTTTTTAAGTCAAACTCCCACAAATTGCAAATCAGCTAATAAATGGTCAATATATGAACCTTCTACTTTAAATGGTTACAATTACAAACAATGATGTCCATCTATGAAATCCATCAAAAATTAAATGTTGGTAGGTTCTATGGGACTTGATTCAAAGCATATAGTAGCTCAAATAGGATCTTTTATCTTGGTGATACTCAATTTTGGCCTCTATATTTGCCCTTTATAATAGAAGTTCATTTCGCCTTCAAATTCAAAGGACCCAATTACATTCTTTGTATATATATACCTAATATATTGTTAGCACACCAATCATAAACTCTCCTATTTAGAATGTAAAACAAGATTTCATCACAAGTTGCAATCAAGTAAAACAATCCTTCTAAAGTTAGTCTTAAGAGGTGATTTGAAGGGCTTTGCGCAAGAATGATGTATTTTGAAGGGTGGATTCAACATTCATATAAAATGTTCAAATTTTTTATTAACCTTTGCATTTACGAAGCTATCAAAATAATAGCCCTTCAAATTCTTTTAGGACATGCATCAAAAAGAGAAGGATTGTAAAATTTAAAGTACTAAAATGATAATCTTCATTAAAAATCACGCATAGAATGAAATTCATTGAAATCCAAGAAACTATCAAAAATATATTTAAACCTTCAAGTAAAATTAAATTTATTTGTGAAACCTATATAATCTATTAGAATGTAGATGCCATTAATATGTCATGATCAATCTAACTCTATATCCAATTCAACTACTTTGTGGTACTTCAATCATGCCACTCTCTATATAAAAAATGTTAGACTAATCTATAGTTCAATTTCTTTTCCATAGAAGGAACCCCTCATAAATGCATCCAATATTCTAAACTTCCATATGCTTCTATGTTTATTCTTCACCCAATTTCGTTTTGAAAAATCACACTCACATGTGTTTGTGTTTGTAGGAATTACCATCACTTTCTACTCAATACTAATAAATGTAGGTCAAACAACAAAAAAACTCATAAAAAATAAAACGATTTGCCCAAGCATCTACCATAGACTTTCACTCACACTCTCTTCACAATGTCTCTACTAACTCAATACGTTCACTTTTGCCATATCATATTGTTCTTTGCTATGACATAACTTGACAAGAAATCTATTAAACCAATCATCTATGAATTTTTCTTTTTTGTGTCATCATATGGATAGGGCTTTAGACTGAATAGTCTTGTAGCAATGAAAGCAAACACATCAAGGAACCTTGAGTTCAAACTGTCTATAAGTGTTTGAATGTATTATTTGCCAATCTTTTGCCAATTTTGTAATTTCCATTATTTAAAGAACTAAATATTGCATGAATATGCAAAACATGGTCTTGAGAAGTTTTATATAGCTTTGGGCCATTATCCATATATTATATAGATGTATTGTTGTATATTCCTTTGACCCATATCCACACTTGTTGTCCATCTATATACCATATTTATAACAGTTTTAAGACCAAGGTTTTAAAATTGATATCTTCTGGAGTCCTTCATTTGATTTTCATTTTTAAGTCTAGTCCTTTAAGTACAAGGTGACATTTTTCCACCTTTCATGATTGCAAGATCAATTTGTTTTTTGCCCTTCATTTGAAAGGCACTCATTTTTGCACCCCCCCCAGTCCCTTCATTTAGAGGCTCTTTACAATGTTAAGGGCATTGCACCCTTCAAAATATATCACTGTCACACACGCTTCAAATGTAATGATATGCAAAACTTGTGAATTTGAAGCTCACTCTAAAAGAAGCTATTTTTAAATGATTCTCATCCGTTTGGCCATTTCCCAAATTGTTTAAAGTGATGGATTGAGGATGCTCTAATTGTGTAAAGAGACTCTCAATTTTTGCTTTCACTAATAGAATTGACCAATGTACTATAGTAGATAAACTAACCCAATTTCATTCATAGCCCAATTTTGTCCCTTACTTTTAGCCCCGATTTTGTCCCCCCAAAACATCCAAATCCATTCATTTTTGTGACAAAATCAATGAAATTAATGCATATGAGGGATAACATGTCAATTCATTATTGGTGAGTACTTAAGGTGGCTATAGGTTGTTTATAGGAAGTTCATGACTGTACTTCATGGGCAGTTATACTTCATGGGTGGTTATAATGAAAAAAAATTACAATTCCACTTGGGTTTGATTTGAGAAACAAGTACATACCTTTAAAAAATATGCGCCCTTCATGGAGTTGGCCCCAAGATATTTAGATTGCAAATCAGGGTGCTAATAGGCTCGTCTACCTTAACCTCCTAAAGTCCCATTGTCCCCATGGGGGACAAAATAGATTTTGGGCAAGCTCCTATAATCTCAATTTTTACTGAAATTTTTTGAAACTTTCTCATAAGATATTTGGGGATATAATTTTTATTTCAATCAATGTCTAGGAGCAAAAGTTATGCCACAATAACTTCAAAATGGGGGAGACCGGGCAGCAAAAAAAATCCACAAAAAATTGAAATAAAAATTTTAATATTTTTTTTCTTGTAGATTATAACTTTTTGTAAATGGGAAGCTTTGATTCATTCCATTTGAATTAGAGATGTGAAAGTTAAGGAGCTTCTTGTTTTGCGGGCAACCATAGCAACTTCATGAAATAAATTTTTTTCTCACTTTGAATGCTAATATCTTTTAATCTATGCAGTCAAAAATCACAAAAAATTAATCACATGATCTAAGACAAGTGTAGAACAAGATCCTATAGTTAGATTCTAAAAAATACTTTTAAAAACTTATTTTGTAGGTGAATGTAGCAGAAGTAGTAGTTTTGAGTGTTTTGGTCATAAAAATGGCCTTGGGACTTTAGGGGTTAATTTCAGTATCATTAGTATGCCCTATGCTTGTTGCTACAGTCAAAACAAAATTAAAAGTAATCTTCTAATTTTGAGATCCAAAAAATACTTCAAAATTCAATAACTTTCACACCATATGTTCAAATGCCACAAAACCAAGCCAATGCATCCCTCCTTGCTATGGGCTTTCCGACAGTACCAAACATGTGACCAGGGCACGCATAGTCCGAGAGATCTCAACAAGACAAACAAAACAAAACAAAACAAAACAAATTTAAGGTATAGACTTATGTGCCATGTGCTGTTGCCATAGTCAAAACAAAAGTAAAAATAATTTTTTAATTTTTTAGAACCAAAAATAGCTCAAAAATATATAACTTTCTCACCATGAATCAGAATGCCACGAAACCAAGCCTGTACACCCCTCTTTGCCAAGAGCTTTCTAATAGTACCGAATGTGCAATGGAGGGATGCATGGTCCAAGAGATCTCAATTTGACAAACAAAACAAAACAAACAAACAAATTTAAGGTATAGACTAGTGTGCCCTGTGCCATTTCTACAGTAAAAACAAAAGTAAAAATAATTTTCTAAATTTTTAGTTCATAAAAACTTCAAAATTCAATAACTTTCCCACCGTAAGTCAGAATGCCACGAAACCAGGCCGGTGCACCCCTCCTCGCCAAGGACTTTCTGACGGTACCAAGCACGCCACTTGGGGGATGCATGGTCCAGGAAATCTCAACGTGACAAATAAAACAAAACAAAGTATGTGCAGCCAAGTGAGCTAACGCATCGTCAACTGCCTGCCCCGCCGTTTCAAGACATGCGTGTCCTTTTTTAGCAGTCTCCTCCGCACACTGTGATCTCTCTTTCCCCGAGTTCAGTTTCCTACATTTATGACCATGAGTAGCTCGTGTTGTCAGACTGCGTAGCAGATGCAAGAGAGTGATTCTTTGAGATGAGTCTTCTTCTCGTTTACAAGCAGTTTGAGCTCTTCCCCTGGCTTCGCCATTTGCCACTTGCCATATCCAACCGCGCACCCCACTTGCAACAGCTTGCAGATTGATTCATACTTAGAGTGAAAGCAGGGCTATGATGGTCTTCGCATTAGCATCCCAGATTATTTCCGTGTTGGAAAGACTAGCACTCCTTTTTTTGGTTGCGTCTCCACCAGCAGAAGGGACGCAGGTACGCTCACTGAACGTCTGAATACTTTCTGAGCTCCCTTACAATTTCCTCAACTAATTTGTTAGTTTGGCATGGGCCTCGTGTCTTGAATGTTCGGCTACTGAGTTCACAACAGCAGCGGATCATTCCGTCACCGCTCTGATTCCACCTGACAAACTACGACTCAATTTCTGGGGATAATAAAGCTTCGACGTTTCCCTCACTACAGCTTCTTCCTGGAACTTGAGGTTGGCAAATTCATCCCCTCCTTTGTGCTGATTTGGACTCGCAACGGAACTGGGGAGCTCCGGTACGATTTGGGTGGTTTGCATTGCCGAAAATTGAGCTTGATTTCTAGAGAGGAAGCTCCATTTCGAGCCCTGTTGTAAAAGTTTGGCTTGGCGAACCCCTCCTGGGGTTGTTTTCGGGTGGATGGGTGAGTGGTTGGATTGGTAGAGATAGATGGGTGAGATATTGAAGTGGCTTGAACCTTTGGACAAATTGAGGTTTTAAACTCATTTCCATATTCAACTAGTATTTGGTGTGAACATCCCATAACAATATTGGATGCTTCATTTTTCATACAAAATCAAGCTTATAGGATTGTTTGCTGGCAATTGTGTTTTTATGTAGGATGCCGGATCCCTTGCCTTTGGGATTGTGAGTTTGCAATCCTGCTTGGCCAACAGAGGGATCCATTCAGCATTCCTTGGGAGTGTCGACTATAGCCATGTCTAGGTGGAGTGGAATGTGTGGCAATTGTACAAGTCGGCGGCGTTTGTGTTTCCCACTACAATTACCCAAGTGCAACACACCCTTGCTTGCTCCCTTCAAGTTGGTGTTGGTATTGTACCACGCGGTGGTGGACACTCCTTTGAAGACTACTTGCTAGGTAAGAAACGAGATCTTAATTGTCATGTTTTAAATTAAATTGGGATAACACAATCTTTCCATTGTCACATTCTTTCAGAAAACGCAAAGATACTAATGGGAATGGGAATGGGAATGGTTTCATTGGGCTAATAAGTTTACTGTCCTCAAATGCAAAACCAATTCTTAGAGAGGATGCTATAGATTGATTATAGAATCTTAATACAGATAGATATGTTTCGCTAGTGTGTACTAGTAGAAAAACAGTAACCATGTCAACAAAAAATTAACAAAAAAGTGTTGAGGGCGTTTATATCCATGGTCGCGTTGTCTTCGACAGTACCTAACAAAAAATTGTTGTTCATTTTGTTATGGTGGTCAAATCAAAAAAATAATAATATTAATTTATTTTTAAATTTACTCAACGAATGGCTATTACATGGAAAGCCAAGAACCAGCCCAATACAAATTGGGTTGTAGGCCAAAAACGATACATAAACAAAACCAAAAATTAGACTTTGCAATATAATTAGAAGAAAGTTATACCTTGCAATTAATTTAGGTGACAAGTTTCTTAAAACTTAAACTTTGGTGATAGAAGAGAGGTGATTTTAGTAATAGAAAAGTAGAGAAAACAATCTCTTTATAGAAATGGGGTGGTAAAAGGTAAAATAAACCATATGGGATATGTGAATTAAGACTATGAATGATTCACGTATCTCATATGATTTGTTTTGACTTTTCATCACTACATTTGTATAAAGAGTTTGTCTTCTCCTCTCTTGTGTCACCAAAGTCATTTTTTTTTGTATCACTAGCGTGTAAGAGGCATGTCTTTCTAACAAAAAAATGTTAACTTCTTTGTTGATTTGAACGTTGTACTATTTGAATCAACAAAAATTCAATAATCATTTTGTTAACTTGTTCAAATAAAAAAAATTGTTAAAACGGTCAATACAGTATCCTAGTCAATGAAAAATTGTTAAATTTTTGTTGACTTGAACACCATTTTCTAGTAGTGGTGGCAAGGTGGGATTAATAAAGAAGAGCTAGGATATGATTGATCATGAATTAGGTAATGTGAAAGCAGAGCTTTGTTGTATTAAATAACATGTTGAGCCATGGGAGTAGTGAGGGATGCTATTTCTCATAATGAGCCTTTGCTTTCACAATATAAAATACAACCTTAGTGTTGGATGGTTATGGAAAAGAACATACCTCTCCTCATGCAATGAGAGGCTTACATTTGACTTGAAATGGGCTCCATTGAGGTTATGTTAAGTTTTTATAGTGGGCTTTAACCATGTGCACAATGCCATGGAGTAGGAAGGAGTTGTAACAATAGAGTTTCACATTGTTGTTTGAAATCTCAAGGCAAGTAACAACTCAAACTTGCATGCATTGAGATTATGTTGAGTAATGGCAATTAAAAGCTAGCTAGGTCATGAAGAACAATTTAAGGTTAGTATCTCTATTGCTGCTCATGCGGCTTGATGGGTCCATTTTTCTTATAGTTATTTTTTTTAATATATGATACTTTGTGTCTTTGCCATTACCTAGTCCATAATGCTAAGTGCACACATGTCTCCCATGAATTCATGACACCTACCAAGCTCTTGGCAAAAATGTTGAAATTTGTTATACAATCTATATTTAGATTGTTTTTTTCAATTGGATTCCTTGAATACAAAGTACTTTCAAACGATCCATACATGGATTGATCATTTGATGGTCACTCAATTACTCTAAATGAGTACTATAAACAAGTCATGTGTTGACATTGCTTGGTCAATGAACTAAAGCTCTACACTAGCACGTCATTTTCTTGTTGGCTTGTTGCGGGTGGACTCTTATTCCAATATGAGACCTTGGATCAACCAAACACATAAATTTGGGTGTTTGAGATTGAAAGAAACATTGCATTCTAACCATCAATGTTTTCAAGTTTCCTCAACCTTAAAATGTTATCTCATTGCTAACATTCTTTTAGGTTTCCATTCTTCAACCAGTTTATAGCACATCAATCATCAAAAGATGGAATATTCTTCTATATAGAGGGAGTGTACATGATTCAACTGGCCTCCAACACCTTCAAGAATCCCTGTTTTTGTACAAGACAAAAATATCCCTTAAACGTAGCTTTGATCAACTCAGTTTCTTCCAAAACTATTGATTCATTCTCTTAGCGGTAACCTGTAGGTGGACATGATGGGGTGCTAGTTGTCAACATAGCCAGCTTCCAGCAACTAAGCTACAACAACGCCACGAAAACCACCATAGTCGGTGCAGACTAGAGGTTAGGCCCACTCTATCTCGCCCTTTGGAATGTAGGCAAGGTGACCATTCCAACAAGGAATTGTCCCTCAGAGCCTGTCTCCATTAGGCTCCTGGACCTCTGATTTTGGACAAGGTGGGGAGTCTCTCTGGATTGCCAACATCTAGACCTTTGATTGGCCCTTCAAGCTCGAGTCCACGCACTATGGAATTGCAGAGTTGGAGGGGCTGGATCCTCACCTGGACCCCTCCAAAAGCAGCAAACGATCGAGTTCACCGCACAGAAGTTACATTGATTACAGGAGTTATAGTGACGTTAGTTACAGGAGTTATAAGTTGTGCTGGTCCATGCCGATAGTAATAATAAGGCTATGATAAATAATTTCATTACAGTCGGCAGATCAAGCTGGACCTCCGCCGCCGATGGAGACTGTTGGACGGCCCCCTCCAGCGCCTGGAGGTCCATGAGCCTAATGCAGACAGGCTCTCAGGCCATGCCCTCGGAGGAGGCTGGGGCTTCAGCGCACGGAAATTTTGGCGACAACATTCTGCAGGCCCAGGTGGTCATTGCGAACGGGACTTTAGTCACACCGCCAACGCGAGCCAAAACAGGGACCTGTACTTCGCTCTTCGAGGAGCTGGGGCCGCTTCTTACAGCATCGTCACCCAGTTCACCTTCCGAATGAACCATGTGTCGGCACCCGCGACCCATTTCAAATACACGTGGACCAACAACCCAGCCGTCCAGTTGCAGAACTTCAAAAGCCTTTCAAACTTGGGGGCGTCAATGTGCCCGCGGAGATTTCAGCCACTTTTCACATGGACCCATTTGGAACGACTCGGTTGGAGGGGACTTACTTGGGTCCGCAATCTTCACTGGCTCCTTTGCTTGAACCTTTCTTATCTTCAGCGGCGGCAATTCCAACTGTTAGCGTGGGGCAGCTGACTTGGATTCAAGTCATCCTCGTGAATGCAGGCTACCCTTCCAGTACAAACCCTAATACTTTGAGGGATCCACCATAAATTGCCGTCCAGAACATTCAAGGGAAAATCCCTGTTTTGTGGAGGCGCCCGGGCTCTCTGATGCAGGCGTCAATGCGATGATGGAAGCCATCCCCATGAATGTTAACGCGTATTTTCTGTTCGATCTCTATGGATCCCAGTCGGCCAGTATACAAATGTTAAAGAATGAATAGAAGAATCTTTAAGAAAAAGCAATGAATGAGAAAATGCATTTTTGCTTGTTTGGGATTTGGTTGCATTTGTCAATTGTTTGAAAATTATTGAATGTCTAGTCCTCAAGGGGATAATAAAAAATTTAGATGAAAGTCAAATGAATTAAAGATGAATTCAATTTGAAGTATGAAGTTGTATGGGTATTAATATTTGAGATGCTCTTTTGGCCTTTACAACATTCACTAGCCTTCATGCCCCACTTGTCCTTTTAGGGCAGGCTTATATGTGAGTCTAGTGGGCAACTTTGTGCTAATTGAAGCAATAAGACATAATAGGAGGATCCGTTTTCTTACTAATAATCGATAAGCGAAAAAGGAGGACTCTGTATTTAAGTGATAGCAGTAAACAAACCAGTGGTGAGGACTAATAAATCTTGAGGCAATCAATTATGTGTGAAATTCTATGACAATGGAGTCCACATGAAAATACAATTGCTATTTGGATCTATAGTTTCCATTGTAAAGTTTGTCCACCGATTCATACATGTAATGAAGCCCTTAACTACTATGAAGTATTGGAGGTAATCACACCTTCTCCAAATACAAAATTTCTAAAAAGAATGAAAAGTTATGGAGAGAAAAGATGAACAAATAAGATACAGAGCCCTAAAAAAGATGTGACCCTCCTTTTGTTGGTGAAGATAAATGACAATAGAGAATTGGAGAACGAGATTTACTATTGCAAATTTTGTGATGGACACACATGCGACACTAGTAGCTTGGAACACACAATGAAGATGTACCACTTGGAATACGCATAGAATATATAGAACTTGGGCATAACTTGGGATGCAAAAACTACTGAAAAATAGCAGGCAAGGTGAAAGTGTGCAACGAAGTAGTGAAATTTTTTTGACAAAATCTTCTTCACCTTTAGAGAAAAGAATGGTCATTCTCAATCTTCAAAGAATGGGGCCTCCATAAACTATGGAGAGCCAACAAGAGGGTACCATGCCCCCATTCTCTCAAGATTGAGAATGGAGTGAAGTAGATGTGACTATCCCTATTGTTGGATGTGGAATATTTCACACCTTAGTTCTACAATAGAACCAAGGGAGTGAAAGTGCATGTTTCCCTTATCTAGCTACATGTTTATAAAAAAATTAGACACATGCCTCCACTCATGGCCATGGATTTTGGATTCATTTGGCAAAGTTTACTTCAGTGACATTACGTCAATTTACCTCCAATTGAGCTCATAAATATTTATTTTATTTTGTTTTGACACAAATGAAACAAAACTTCATTGCAAAGATAAAATACAAGAACTAAATTGCCAAACACAAGACACAACTTGTAATTGTTTTATTCCGTGGTGAATTGTGGCTAAGGTGGAAGTGTCCATTTCCGATGAGGTACCCATGTGCAACGTGTAGGGTGCTCTATTTCCCACCACAACTAGGTTTAATTTCCAACCAAGCTTTGGAATGCATTCCAACTAATATAGTCATGAGATATGCCCCCAAGTGGAGAGCATGAAAGTAAAAAGCAGTGAGTAGAAAAATAGTTTGGCTAAGATCAAAATTAGGTTAAGGTGAAGGTACCCATAACCGATCAAATGTATAGAGAAATCGTATCAATAATACTTTCCACTTTACCTATAATGCAAATTGACCCTTAAAACCTTGGTTACTTTTATTTGGTTACTATTAACTAAAGTGTCTATTCTCGAAAGGGAAGAGTAGTTTTGCATCAATGGCCCTTGATCCGCTGGACAATAGCTCATTGTCATCACGAACAGACACTTTATTCATGCCGGCCTTCTTTGAAGCCCGGAGTCTTTATCTATCTATCTACCTTCACCTTGCATGACATGAAGAAACACAAAGAAGTTAAGGTGAAGGCACCCATTACTAACCGGCACCCCATTAGCAATCAATAGGGTGCAGTATTTCCAACCAAGGTTGGAACAGATTTCCAAATGAAGCTTGGAATGTACTTTTTTCTTTTTTTCAAAGTTTGGACTATTAAGTTCATAACACATGTCCCAAAGTAGTGAGCAAGAAAGTAAAAAATAGTAAACAAGAAAGCACTAGTTCTTGAATGATTGGAATTAAAAGAGTCTAGACATTGGCTATGGGTCCAGAGCACTTTTTGCCTCCTAAAATTCATAATAATTTCAGTTCAAGCAATAAAATTACCAAATTTTTTGCAATCCTCATCATTCCTATCAATGCAACTACGAAAATATTTGCTTTGCCTTGTACTACTCCAGATCATGTCCAGAATTGCTTATTTGATCGGTTATGGGTGCCTTCACCTTCTTTATAAGTTAACTTCCAGTGAGTGGTTCCGGCAGTGGTTGCAGCCGAATTGAATGGCGGTCATTTCTGTCACACTGGCTGCACCATGACCGACTTCATTTCGGGACGTAAGCTTCATCATAATTATGCTTCAGCAAAAGCTCGGGCGTTGTTCTTGGCACGGAAGGCTCGAAAGGAAACTGAAGTGCTGGACTGGCATGGACTGTAACTTATTTTATGTTATTTTTTTTATAACATGTGGCCTTCCAGGGCTGACTGGACTCAACCAAGGCTTGGATAGCCTAGTCAGACCAAGTGGAGCAATGTCAGCATGGGGAGTTGAACTGGGAATTTGGTGGATTTTATTGGCAGTTCCTACCACTTGGCTATCACCTGGGGTCGTGTCGGACTGCATGGATTGTAACTTAAGGATTGGAGAATATTATGGTAGTGGGCAAATCACTTAAGGTAGGTACACCCAAATGTGCCACTGACCTTAAACCGCCATCTATACTGCATGTACATCTCCAAAATCAGTTCTGTACCTATGTGGAAGAAACGCTTTCAGAACCAAACTTTGTTCCTTAATAACTTTTGCATACAGTATCCAAATGCCATGTTCTCTGGTGCGTTGGAACCTCCTTTCACTTGTCAACAAAAACATATGAAAATTTGACCAGTCTAATAATAGAAAATGGGCTTGGTAGCAAAAAGTGGCGGTTTTGGGTGTACCTACCTTAGCAGGACACTAAACTTGTCGTACAAAATGGGACCAACAAGCTCAAAATGCAAGAATTTTAACTTGGGAAAAAAACGTAGGATTTTTCTTGGGGAAAAAAGTAGGAATTTAAAAAAAAAATTATTTTCATAAGAAAAAAATTTGCAAATTTTGAATTCATATTTGGCAATCAGTGACCCCAAATTATCTATGAGAGGTCAAGAACGTACCCTAAACACAATACAAAAGAGGAAATAAAATTTTACTTTTACCTTAGAGAATTTGCATTTTCATTGTGTTGGTCCCACTTCGTGAGACGAGTTTAGCATCCTACGATCACTTGTGGGTTAACTTAATTATGATAGTGAAGAATTGGAGGAGGACATGGAAGGCCAAGAAAGAATTGGCCGGTATGACTGTATCTTGCCATTCATTGTTTATTTATTTATTGCGCAGATAATGTTGCCCACCCACAGCCATAGTTTCTTTTTTACTGTAGAACTTGTGTTCCTGGCAGCATGCCATTGCATTATATTTGGAGGGACATCAGGGTATTCGTTTCTTTATGTCAGAACTGGCGTTTAAACGCCAGAAAAAAAAAAAACTGCCCACAGCATGTCATTTGCCATTATTTATTTATTCATTGCTAAGATAATGTTGCCCATCTAGAGCATTCATCCTCACTTAAGTTATACCTACACTAAATAGTGAAATTGGGTTGCCTTAACAATTAGGTTGCCTTACTCAGGAAAGTTACCTCATGACTCACCACTTCTCCAGATGGAGGCACAAGCAATTCTTTAAACCCAAGCCATGAATCAATGTACCAACCCATGCAACATATGGCTCCTACATTAGTGCATCCTTCTACAGAAATTGTACATATTTATATAGTGTAGAATGTTGAGAAATTAGTGTGGGGCAACCTAATTTCACTATTTAGTGTACACCAAATGGTGCAATTAGGTTGCCTTACCCTGCCGAGTTACCTCATGACTCATGAGTGACTCACTACGTCCACGTGGAGGCAACTGTGTCCCTCTCAATAGATCTTTACATTAGGGTTTCGTTGATTTAGCGCTCATGTTGTAATAATTATATAATCAAAAATGTTAATTGTATTAAATATTGATGAAAATCACTACAATAAAAGTAAATATTTATATAGTGTGAAATGTCAAGCAATTAGTGTGGGGCAACCTAATTGCACCATTTGGTGTAAGGTAGGAGGCTCGAATTGCGAGTGGGCATTTAGAATCGTTTTGTAGAGTTGTCATAAGTAGTGTAGAGAGTTTCAAAAATGGATTACAATTTGGTCAATGCATTTTTTGCTTTTTAATTGTGTTCTTAAATCACTTTGAGTAAAATATACATTCATGTAAGGCTAAAATAAATCAAAGCATGATGTGGATCATTCTTTGAGAGCCAAAATTATAAGTTTGAAGTGCTCCATTCAGAGGTTGATTTTGATTGAAGATTGGTCCAGTCTATGAGCACCAATAGCTACCTATGCACCTTTCACTTTGAAAATTCATAGTTAATTCATTATAAGTCAAAAAATTACCGTTTAAATTGTTGACAATTTTTTTTTCTTTGTACCAAAAATATGTGAAAATGTTACACTCTATTGATTTTCCTATAAAGGGCCATTATTCCTTAGATGGTCGGTTTATGAACCTCCTACCTTAGAGGTTGGGCCAATTTCCCTTGAGGTTGATTGCACAAAATTTCAGTCTTTTTTGGATTGGAGATAGTCCTTGACTACTCATTAAAATAAAATTATAATAGGGGACTATTCTTCTATTTGTAAAGGCCTTGGAGTCAAGAAAATTAACCCTGGAATGTCTAGACTCTTCTCCAAAATTGATGATTTGGAGAAAATCATTATAAAGTACAATTTGGAAGAATATTTTAGATATGATATACAAAAAAAAGTTGTAGAATTTGAGTTTTACATTCCATCTATATAGTTAGATTCACCGATAATTTTCTATAAATTTTGAAAGGGAAATTTCAAAATTCCTTCTAAATTCAATTACAAGCAAAATATTATTGTTTTTTGAGTAAAACTTGTTGGAATGGATTTGAAATGAGGTTCTCTTCACATGATGATTTTTTGAAATTTTTGTGTTCTTTACATCTATGACCTCATTTTTGCAAATCTAGTTTTGAACTGGAGTCAATGTAGTTTGACTATTTGACACACTTTCACATTTGTAATTTTAGAAAGATTTATATTCTAGTAACACCAAGTCCAACCATTAGATAAGACAAGAACTTGATAAAGTATCAAAAATTAGGATGATTTTCATCTAAGTAAGAACGAGACAGAAACAAGAACTTCAATTTGTTCATCATCCCCAAAATGGATGTCAGAGCACTCCAAGGTTTAAAGAGGTTTGAGGGTTTGGGAGGGCTATTTCAAGCTTGTTCCCCAAGCTAGGAATATGTCAAAATGTTTAAAATATAAAATTTTAAAAAATAATTAAAATATATAAATATTTTAAAATAATTTTAAAAAATAATTATTAAAAAATGAATTAATATTATTTGACATGGCACAATCATGGATACATCAGATTGTTGATTTGTTAGAGTTCTCAGAGTTCCCTATAGTCCATGAACTCATGGAAACATATGTTTTCTTTTGCCCTCAAATATTTTTCTAATGGTCGGGATGATTCAATAAAACCTAGTGAAAAGATAGAGAAAGAGAGGGGCCGCTGAATTTTACAGAATTGCTTTACACCTAAAGGCCAAGCAAATTTCCCTTGAGGCCAATTGCACAACATCCAACAAACTTGATTTGTTGAAAAATTGAAATATGACATTGGTCCCTAGGCCAAGCATTTGCCCTTTCATTTTTGGTGCATCCAATTCATTGAGCTTAGGCCATGTCAAATCATATTTTTTTGAATGAAGAATTCATTCCAACAAATTAGTATGGTTTTTAGGTGTAAAGGGATTAGGACCAATTTTAGGATTTTGTCCAATCACAAGTGAGGATTTTTGGCTTGTGACACAATAAATTGGCCAAACCTCTCGGTGTGAAGCAGTCCTAAGTTTCTACTTATCTGCTTTGCTATTGATGGGTGTAGAATATTTCACACCATCCACTGTGGAACCAATGTAGTGAGAGAGTATACTACTAAATGTTATTAGACCACTTGAAGTTTAACCTCTAAATACTCAAAGCACCAACTTTGAGTAACAACAAAACTTTGAAGTTAAATAAAACACTACCAATTTACTATTTTTTGTAGTTTATATTTTCAAAAAATTCTTTTTGAAGTCTAATTTTATAGTGAGAAATCCAATTTTGGAAGTGAGTGATAATGAATTTTTTAGTCAAGTTTTTATGTAAGATTCATTGGTTAAAGGGTGAAACACCTCTTTTCTTCTCTAAATTGTTTACAAAGTGATGTATCTAGTTATAATTCAAGCATTCTCTTGCATCTTTGTCTTTGCACCTTCTTTATATTAAGCAATGTACACATCTTGATACTATTTTCTGTTAAAAACACAAGAGTTTGGAATACTTTTCACCTATTGCATTGATTTATAATAATGTTGTTATATGTTCATCTTCATTTGGAGTGATGATGTGAACATTTCTTACTCCAATTTTAGCTATAACTTTTGTTTCTTCACTCTTACTTGCTTGAATGTGCTCTATTTTGTCAACATTTGATAAGTGTATATCCTTGTGTGTTTTCTATAGGAATGTTGCAAGTTCGTGTAGAAAGTAGCCACATGATTTGGACATAACTCTTTAGCTCTGGCCACTTTCAATGCTTGTACATTTTATAGTGAGATATTGGGATGCCGTTCTTTGAACCATTTAATCTACCCATTACTAGGAATGCCATCTTTGAAAGGAATAGAACAGTGACAACCACCTTAATTTTTAGTGTCAACTAAGTCAAAGGGAATCCTGTATTAGCCATGTCTACTACATACTTCACAAGTTCTTGTTCCTCATTAGGTATAAGTACAAAACTTTGTCCTCTTTTTCTAAATAGGATTTTGCTATGTACATGGCCTCTTAACCTATAAACACCATGTTTTTTGTCTAATGAATGACAAGGAATTCTCCTATGTAGAACAAAAATGCAACTTATTCATCCTCGAAATTAGGGGTAGAAAGGAGAAATCTTCTATAGTAGTTTGATTCCCAATGACTATTTTTTCTTAAACTAGATGATGTCACACAATGATGTCGCACAATGATGTCACACGATTCCTAAAGGGCTCTAGGGATGCCATAATAATCAGCTACCGAGCACACTCTCGCTCCTCTTTGATGATCGGCTACTGTTGCCTCAACCTTAGAGCATTTGAGTGAGTGGTTCCTAGTTGTACCTAAATATTTGAAACCTGATACCTTTACCAGGAACGTAGTGATGTGATCCGGGCCTGCCTCCTCTCAGCTCAGGCATTGTCCCATTTCAGATCGTATTTGAAATGGTTTTGAACTCAGACATGGCAAGACAATGGCCTTGTAAGAATCTGAGGTCACACATTACTCCATACAACTCAACATTGGACATTGAAGAAAATTATTCTTCCGAGATTGCAGACCGTGGAGAACTTTCTGGAATCTTCAGTAATAGACGTATGTATCACTGGCCAAAAAGAATCTAACGAAGCGTAGTCACTAGCTGGCAGAACGGGTTAACTTCAAAATTCCATATTGGTTGCACGGTTCCGCCATTCCGGTGGATCATCGCAACAAAAGCCAGATGCGCATGGGTTGTGACAATGAAGTTCGGCCTGTCACAAGTCACAACTGCCGGTAATAAAAGCTTCAGAATGCGGAATCTACTCTGAAACACTCTTCAAGCTTCAGAATGATACACTACTGTGTGGATCGACGCGGAAAGACAAGGAGAACATGCAAGCTCTGGATGGAAGATGGGGGGACGCCATGGTGAACATCACAGAAAGCTGGGAAGTTCCGCGAGCCGGGTATGAGCGGAGTGCCGTGAAGGGCAGCGACGACGCCGGGATGAGGCGGTGCCCAAGCCGAGTGAATTGCTCGATAGGGGGTACATAACGTCATTCTCACCCAGCTGACCATCGAATTTCAGTTGTTTTGTGCAGAAAATGGAAAACACGTGTCCAGCTATGGACCTATGATAATGCTATGATAGCTATAGATCTCTGGGCTTTCTGCAGACCAATGATGTATTGGATTTGGGGAATCGTTATTCAAAACGAGAATCTCGTCCGGCAGGCGCGACTTTACACCAGACAGCAAATCGGCACGAAACTATTGTTTGGGCCCACGCGGGTGATCAACGCAACTTCACCATGCTCGATCCAACAGGTCCTCAAACAATCTCATAGAACATGCGTACTGGGTCCGTGAAGCAACAACCTAGCACGAGGCTGAATTTAGGTACCACAATTCTGTTATTTACTTTCCTTCGCAGAATCCGAGCTGCCAAAGAAACCAGTCCCCTCAAGCAGATCAGATTACAAAAAGCTTGCAAAAAACATATACAGCGTTCACTAATTGATTGCAGCATTGTTATTGCTGATAGATCGAAGAGAATGCAATCTCACAAAGCAAACCAGGTCCTTATAATACATTGAAGGGCAAAATAGACTTTTAACTCAAGATCTCTGGAACACAATGCAACAAAATATACAGTAATCTACAAATGATAAAGCAATTACTTGACAATGTCAGGAGAATGTACGTAGTTCTATACACTCAAGGAATGTCCCGAAATTACATATGTCCAACACTCAAGGAACTAATCCGAAATCCAAACTCACGCCTCGAATTTTCTAATTGCACTTGAACTGTCGTCTTAGTAAAACTTGGATTTCTGTGGTGTAAGGTTGCGCAGGTCAGCCGCTACCGCTCTTGAAAAAGATTTGCAGATCACGTCGAGGCCATCAAGTAGGCCCGGGATCGTGACGCTCGAAGGAACTTTCTGCCCTGGGCAGCACGGTAGCCATGAGCAGCGGATCGTTGCCGCTTTCGTCCGGCACTATGTAGCTAAGAAGACCTAGCCGCTCTGCCTGGACGGCCCGAACCAGCTGCTCCTTATTTGACCAGCGGCGTGGCACGATCAGGGATGGTTTGTCGAAGGACAAGATCTCGCAGAACGTGTTGTATCCGCACATTGCCACAATTGCCGTGGCCTTGCTCATCAGAAACTCGACCTCGGTGTCGAACGAAATGGCATCGAGCTTGGGGTGGTGCTGAATGCGCTCCATGAAGCCGCGGCGGTGGTCGTCCTTCATTTGCGGCCCGAAGACAATCAACGCCGGTAGTTCCATGCCCGGGTCGGCCTCGTAGGCGGCAATCACCCAATCAATCACCTCCTCGCCGTCGCAGCCCCCGCCGACGGTCACCAGGATAAACGGGAGGCGCGAGAAACTTGGAAAGTTCTTGTTTATGGGGAGCTGGGGCAGCTCTCGCCGGAGAAACCCGGTATACGTGATGCGCTCGACCAGCCGCGCCGAGAGGTTGAGTTCTGCAAATGGCCGGTAGAAATCCTCGAGGCCGTGGACCCTGATCTCGTCGTAGTAGCGCTCGAGCGACTCTATGGCACCATCGCGGTTCCATTCCGGTAAGAATATGCTGGGTTCGTCTAGAACGTCGCGGGCGCGAGATGTAATGTGGTAGCCGCGTGCTCTGAGCAGCTCCAGCGTCGGCACGATCTCGCCCCGAAATCCGCTCGGCTTATAGTCGATGGTGAAGATATCAGGGTTCAGAGTCGCGGCCGTCTGCAGGATCAACGACTTCATCGATCGAAATATTGAGGGTACGGGTGGCCCAGACACCGCCGGGAGGCTTTTCCACACCCGGCACGCACACGAGGTCGATGCCAGTCCTGAACTCGAAGCTGCGGATCAAAGGTGATCCGGCCAGGATCACAATCGAGCTCCCAGGCCGCTCGCACGCCAGGGCATTGCCGATGGCTTGCGTGCGTCTCATGTGACCAAGCCCATACCCGTCCTGACAGTACATGAGAACCCGGACGTGCTTCGCCGAGCGCTCAGGTCCGTCATGCTCAATCGACATGCTTGAATTCCAGCTAGTCGATGTCTGCACTCTACGAACGATAGGGAGACCGTCTGGTCTTCACACACCCGGTCTCGCAGGGAGCATGGCGGTTGCCATTGGGCTCCTGGACCTCCAGGAATAGGAAGCGAGCGTCCAGGAGCCTGCACATTCAGGAGACCCTCTCACGTTTCCAATGGGTTGCCTACCGCCCAAAGTCTAGCAGCTCGATTTGTTTACGAGCTCGATTTAGCAGCTCGACTTGTTTTCTTCTTCGAATAACCCCCTCCAGACCAGCATCCAGGCCCTCCAGCTCTGCAAAGCCGATTTGCAAGGGCTGGAGGCTGTAGGTCCTGCCGGAGGGGAGCCCGGAGCCCGGAGCTCAATGGACAGCGCCTGGACCTCCAGGTTCGGGAGGTCCAGGAGCACAATGGCAACCAGGGGTATTCCGAAAAGGATTATACAGGCCGCGCCTTCCCCCTCCAAATCTACATTGCTCAAAAGCTCTCAACCCAAACATGCAAATATAGCAACTTATGATTGTTTTCCAGCTTTTTGGTTTCTTCACCACCTTCCCAGCACTCCGAACTAAGCTTAGCCTCTTGGGAGTGTTGGGACTTGAGAGGCCTGCCCATGTTCCGGGAGGTGGATCTGTTCTCGAGCGACAGGCTCGCTTTGTTGGGAGACTCCCACCGGTCAGCTCAGTACTTTGGTGAGCAGGTGCAAGCTTCGAGACTGCAAATGTCGATAAAACAAGCTTCTTTGGGTACAGTACGTAGGAGCTGATCGCAGCTTCTGTTTTTTTTTGTTGTAGTTGTGGTTAGAATTGCTGTTCTGGATTTTGGGCGAGTTCCATGACTATGGTTTGTTTGAGAGTGGCTCCTTGCGAACGTGCCGCAGTGATGATGATAGGACGCTGTAGAGATGACGACTCTCCTGGGGGGTGTATTGACTGCAGTGGCCTAGCTATTGGAGCCTGATCTCAGTTGAACGGAGCTTCAGGGACTCTGGAAGCTGCTGTAGGGTTTTCGATCTGGAGTGGAATGTGAAAATTGCGATTGAAGACTCGATTTGGTCAATTTTGATAGTTGAATCGCATTTGCAAGGAGTTGCGATCAGCTTCTAATCAATAGCACAGAGTTTATCATTTACAGGTTTACAGGTTTACCCCTTTTCTTTGAGGCGCATCACATATCTTGAGTAGGGTTGGGCTTGCACTCTTTCTACTGGATGGACTAAAGACACTGGCTTGTGTTCCAAGACTGCAAGTTTAGAACTCATCCTTCCCTGACTCTACTTTCAAATGCTGACTTCAACACTTTGGTGGAAGTGCTTCAAAGTTAATACAGTTAGAGGATTACTGAGATCTTGATTTCTTCCGTGGATAGCAGATGGGCGTAGGGTGGGAGGAGCTGCTGCAGGGTGAGGCTTTGGTGCTTGAAAATCAACCTGCTTGTGTTGTAGGCTACTCTTCCATCATTCTGTGGTTTTCTAGTTTGAAGAGATGGAGATTCCTCTACTTTCAGGTGATCTTCTCTCTCAGTCCAATCTCTAGCTTGTTTCGTCGCTTTTTGCTTCGTTTTGACATTCTTGAGTACTAGTGGCACGGCACCTCCTGAGGACAGTGCCAATTAAGAGTCGTTAAAGCAAACTCAGAGCAAATAGAGGAACTCACCTTAGCTTAAGGTGTCCTGTCAGTGATACATTTTCCTCTTGCTACAAGCGATGAGGAGAAAGCGTCCCCTTTTGCAGCAGCTGGAGTCTTGAGCCGTATAAACTTTGGGTGTCTCAATCCTCTTTTGGCTTCTGGTTTTAGGAGCCCACTGGAACTTGGTGACATTCCTCGGTTGGGGAAGACGGATTCAGCTGAAGAAAATCTGAAAAGTTTGCACGGGCTTTGAGGGAGCGGGAGAGAGGAGGAAAGCCGTTTTCCGTGTTTTGGGCTCTGGCAGCGTGTTTCTGGAAACCTATGGCAGTGAATGGTGTGTTTGCTCTGGGGAAGAGCATTACTGTTTCCCTGGGCCCGTGGTGCTCATGACGTTTATTGACTACACTGGTGGGAAGCGGGTGTTTAAGTATGAAGGTGTGGTGCTTGTGGTTGCGCTGTTTTCTGCCAAAGCTTTGGAGTCTGTGTCACAGCGGCAGTGGCGTTTTGGGCGTCGGGAGAGTGGGTTTGCAAGTAAGGTCTGCTCTCATGGCCTTCATATACCAGAAGGATCTCCATCTTGCAAACGCAGGTACTTCACGAACCCTTCTATTTGGTTATGTATGGAACGGGATTCCACGCTTAGTTTATTGAGTTCGTCCTTTAGACAAAGACTATGGCATCGACTCTCGCATGCATCGACTATGGGTTTCTGAATCAAGTTTTCAAATCCTATCTACAACCATGCACAAAGCGGTTCAGAGGGGTCCGATTTTTTTATATTTTTTATTGGCTTTGTCCTTGGACGCAGACCATGGCATCGATTCTCACATTCTGAATCTGAGTTTCCAAATCCTATCTATAACCACATTCACAGTGCACAACGAGTTAGGGTTTGGAGTGGACAGAACCTCATGGTCACACCGTTCTTGTTTAATTTATTTTAAAATTTAAAATTTTGCTTGCGTATCATCGTTGATTCAACATTTCATTTGTTTAATTTCCCCACTATCCACTATAATAGACTAATATTGTTGTTTACCGAGGACACCGTTCTTGTTTTTTTGGAGCTTTCATCAATTGAGCTGTCACAATTTCCAGTTAACCCTAAAGGACCACGTAGCCCAAATTGAGGCTCATGAATTTTTACTAGTTTTGATCGAGTGGGTAACGTGGGTACATTCTTGTGTCCGATTTTATTTCCGTCCTAATGCAGTTAGAATGCTCCCTTTTTTGGATTGCAACAGGAAGGCGGAGACACGCAGTGGGCGAGGTGGTGAACTACATGGCAGTGGATGGGTACCGAATAGGAGAGTTTCTGTACTGGCTGCATTTCTCATGGACCACAGCCCTCCAGATCTGCATTGGATTGGTGATCCTTGCATATGCAGTGGGATGGGCAACACTGGCTGGCCTGGCGGTCATATCCATGGCGATGAAAACCCCATTGGCACGGTCTGAAAACAAATTTCTAACGGAACTCATGACTTCTCGAGATGCATCCATACGGGCCACAACCGAAGCTCTTCGGAGCATGAAAATCCTGAAGCTCCAGGTAGCCTACGATGAAACCTCGATGTTTGATCAGAATGTTCATATTCTAGTTCTAAGTTGTCTCCTTTTCCTGCAGCTGAGTTTTCTTGAGGCTACCCTCGTTAACATTTTCTTGCATGCAATAATTGATACTCCGTATTTGGCAATCGCTTCTCTTTCGCTGCAGTCAGTACATAACATTCTATACCAATGTTCACTGCTTACCCTTTGCATTGTGGTTTTGTGGGTTTTAGGGTTTAGGGTCTATTCTAATTAACTGAGTATTTCGAGAAAATCTGTGCCAAAGAATGATGTTAGAGTATTTCAAATATATATAGATCCTTGATTTTTCGTTGAATTCGCAATTGCGGCCAAGGTGCTTGCCGTTTCTTTAATGTATATGTTATGTGCGGTTGTGTGCAGGCATGGGAGGACAGGTTCAGGGAGCAGATACTGAAACTACGTGAAGTAGAAATGAAATGGCTATCTAAGGTGTTATATCGAAGGGCGTACAATGCCCTGGTCTTCTGGTTATCACCCGTGTTTGTCTCAACTGTCACGTTTGTCGCATGCCTTTACAGCTCTGGCTACGTTGCGGATCATCCAGGAGCCCATCAGAGTAATCCCCATCATGGTGGCCACCATCATCCAGGTAAGCATTTGATCAGCATTCAGGCTGTGATTTTTATGTGCTCTCTAACAACTATATCTGATGCCAACACTAGCAGTAATGAATTCCTTAGTCATTTGGCCCTCAAGACTCATGATTTCTCGTATTCACTATTTTACAACCCTTCGAGACTTGTGGCTTTGTTTGGCGACAAATGTACTAAAGTGGGCCCTGAATTCGAGAAAATTTACTTCAAGCCTATTTGTGCAGCATCTAATGATTGTTTACGCATTTGAAGTGTCAACGCCTATCCATGGTTTTGCTCATCCAAAACGATTTAGGAAAAAAATTACAGAGACTTGTGCATGCGGCTTCCAAATAATATATTTTTTTGGTTTGATGGAATCCTCTTGAAAATGAGGAAAGACTCACAAAAATTTCGTAACCATAGAAAACTCACTCGACTGTTGAAGAGGGCTTCTTCTTGAGAGTGCAAAAAAAAAATACCTTGCTAGCACAAATTTTGAGTTTTGGTAAGCATATGGCTGTTGACACATGGATGGTTGCCAGGTCCAAATATCACTAGCCTCGTATTTCCAAGTTTCTTCAGGAGGATGAGCTGCAGTCTGACGCTGTGGTGAGGAGCGATTTCTTCAAGGCTTCAAACTACGCGGTGGAATTCGAAGATGCCAAGCTCAGCTGGGACCCTGATTCTGTGCTCCCCACGTTGAGGAACCTGAGTGTGAAAATCAAGCGTGGCCAGCGTGTGGCAGTGTGTGGAGAAGTCGGATGCGGGAAGTCCTCTTTCATTCAAGCCATTATTGGAGAGATTCCCCAAATCTCTGGATCGGTACATACATTTCATTACCTGCAGTCTTTCTGAGCTTCCAACACCAGGATTTCCAAAACCAAAGAGGATTCTAACCCGCCCTGTATGCGCGCAATTGGTTCACCATATGAACTTCTGTTCACACAGTGACTGACGCCCATTCCCAAATTTTGTGCAGATCTGTGTGAATGGCACTGTGGCATACGTTGCGCAATCAGCATGGATTCGCAGCGGTACTTTTCGCGACAACATTCTGTTTGGGAAGCCCATGAACAAAGAGCACTATTGGAAGACATTACGAGCTTGTGCTCTAGACAAGGACCTGGAGAGCTTTCCTCATGGTGACCTTACGGAGATTGGTGAACGGGGCATGAACATGAGTGGAGGCCAAAAGCAGCGCATGCAATTAGCGCGGGCTGTGTACCATGATGCTGATGTTTATCTCTTGGACGATCCCTTGAGTGCTGTGGATGCCCACGCCTGTTTAACGTACGTCAATCCTTTAACGCCCAAATCCTATTTTTCAACTTTTTCATATTTTTGCTTATGTCTTCTTACAATATATTGCTCACTGCAATTTCATCAAATTGGTAGCAAAGGAAGGTAAATGTTTGGCATAGATTTTTTTGTTTCAGAAACAGCCTATTTGCTGGTTAAATCTGTGGAAGTTCACTACAACATGACTGGTAGTAGTAATATGTTAACAGGGATTAGGTGTAAAATTACATCTCCTACAAAGTTGTGGTCTAAAGTTACATGATTCAGGTTGTTATACTAAAGACATGTTGCTACATGTCTAACTGAAGCCACGAACACATCTCTGAAACGTTGAATATTGCCTCATTTTAAGAAGGTGCACATCGATTGATGAACAGTACTGAGCTTGTAATTTTCTGGATTTCACTGCGGACCAGTGGCTAACAAAATTGATTCTTTCAGGGTTGCATCATGGAAGCTCTACAAGGGAAGACTGTAACCTTGGTGACACATCAAGTGGAGTTTCTTCCAGTCGTGGATTCTATTCTGGTGAGAGAGCTCTCTCATATTGCTGCCATCTTGCATATACAATACAGAATATTAGGGTCAGTGTATATTTTCCTTTTCAAGCCCTGGGTACACAACATTCCATTATATAGTTTGAGAGATCTAGAAATGTGATTGGTCAGAAGAGCTGTCCTTGAGGCATTTACACTCTGTCCAAATGGCCATTGAGAAAGAATCTCGACAACGGATGATTAAATAACATGGATGCTTACATGTCAACTCTTCTTGTAAGGATCTTTCCCGTTAGACCATTTTGTAGCGTGCTCCAAATATTGGCAGCCTACAAAACAGTGAAACAAGAAAGACCACTTCGCCTACAGTAGCTTAGCCTAGTTATCTCAATGCGTTGTCACTTGTCCCATGGGCTTCAAATAGCTACATCTTGGCCTCCACATTTCGCTTGTCTTCAAGTGTAAACCAGCTCTAAGCCCTACACTTGGGCTTTGAATTTCATCACGCCATTTACAAATTTCTATCCTGGCAGAAGAAACCTATCCACACTAAAAGCAGTTGCAGTGAATTTGCACTGAAGTTGCAGTGAAGTTGAGTTGTGAAAAGTGGAGCCTTGTTAAGTCAAGGGGTGTTTAGTCTCAGTCATTCCATCACCTCATGAAGTTATGCTATGCTTCCAGTACAGCTTATGGAGAGCGTCGACAACCTTCTTGAGCTGGAGCATTGCATCCGCTTCTCCTCTTTAGCAATAGCATCTCTTTGAAGAGGTTTCTATTGCAGTCGGTTTCAATTAAGTTCAATTGGTTCTTACTGTGAGCTTCATGCTTTGTTTCGAATCACTGGGTTCGAATTCGGGCGCCATCTTCTTCTCCCCGTTCCAGTTTTGTAGACCTCGGTTTTGCACACAGAGCAGAGCTTTTGCAGATCGTTCGCCCGAGGTTGCCACCACGGGTTCTTTCACAGATGATCTCGACAGTCCTCTTCCGAAGCAGATCGATGAGATCGGAGATGATGGACGCCGGAAGGCCATCGTCGTTACCAACAAACGATTGCGCTGAAGGACGGCCAGCCAAAGCGCTTCAGCGCGGAACCGTAGCCCTCGCCAATGAGGTGGTTAGTAGTGAGGATCCGTTTCGGAACCTAAGCGACGATATTCTGGAGGACATCCTCACCAGGCTGTCCCTGATTGCTTTTGTGGCCGCGAAGAAAGTGTGCAAGCGATGGAAGTCGGTGACCAGTACACAGGAGTTCGATCATTTGCGCAAGAAGCCAAACCGTAGACCGTGTCAACTGGTTCGTTCTGGAGTATGCTGTCTGGCTCGCAGCGATTTCCATGGCTTTGCGTTTGATTTGGAGACCGATGCGTGGGTGGAACTTCCGGGTCTGCAGTTACCGGCTCATCCCGATCACTCTGAATTTAGAGGTATTGGACATAGGTGACCATACACCTTTGTTTTTGAATATTGGTTTATGAACGCACTGCACTTACAAGAGCTGTAAACGTTATCCTCTGTATAAATGTTGGAACTATAGATTAAACTTCAGAAGTATCGATAGTACACGAGCTGTTGAAGAAGAACTATAGATTGAAATCTGTACTACACGACTCTTTGTATAAATGTTAACTATATATTGAAATCTAAAACTACGTGCGAATATTCTTGATTGCAGGTGCCAGTGGAGTGGTGTTCGCCGTTGTTCGCTGGTATGATCGTTGCAAGCTTTTGTACAGGCTGACGAGCTTGGTGTCCTCGGCTGAGTCGTTTGGAGAGACATGGTACGAGACTCCCAACATGACGTTCCCCTTCCTTTGTGACCAGGTGTACCTGGATGTGAGTGTGGCCGTTGGCGCTGGCATGGGGCATAAACTGGTGGTGGCGGTAGGATGGGGACCAAGGTATCTGATGGATTCACGCATGTCTGTGGAGGTCTTTGATTCCAAAAGTGGTAAGTGGTTTGCAGTTCTCTGTGAATGCCATTAATTGATCATGGATTTGTACTTATGTTTTCATGTTGTGTGGGAATCTTGTTTGCCAAGCAAATCCTTCCTTCCTGAATGAGTCATTGTAGTGTCTCTGCAGATATAGTTACGAACATTATGGTTTGTTACTCCAGTTCTGTACATCGGGAATCTATGAGATTTTTAACACCCGGTATTCCGTATTCTGATAATGGATTAGATAACCTTTGAGAAAAGCGGGTGGCGTTACTAGACGTAATGCCATGTCGTTTCATCTAATTTGGAGCTTTTAGATTTTTACTTTTTGGCCGATTGAAAGGCTCACATGGAGCATAGGTTTTATGTTTTGTTTGAGAGTGTGACGTGGTTCCTTGCAATTCAGACTTGGCATTAAGGCTTGATCAGTGTGAGATCACATTGCATCACTTCCGCTGGGTCTTGACCACATGGCATGGATAACAAGTAAAGCTTTCTTCGTTGTCATGGACTTCCAAGCAGTAGTACTTGGGAGTAGAACACTTTGCTCTTGTTTGCCATATAGGATGTCTGAAGCTTGCCCACATGAAGGAAGGTGTTCTTCAATTTTTCTTACCGTTCTCCTCGTCTGGTGAAGTCATGCATGTTCGCGCTTGGTGTTAATTAGGAAGTATAAATTTACATTGGATTTCCTTGGCTAACACGATTCCTTGTTCGAAGTGCGAACACCCCTTCCTTGAAGCCTCTTACACTTGCTCGAGTTTTGTGCTCATGGCACTTGCAATGACGACTGCATGCAGGTACTTGGGAGTCCTATGGTAACCTGCCGGGGGAATTCCTTAAAAAGGACTACCTAGCGCCGTTCACAGGAGTAGTGTGCGACAACAAATACTACGTGTCCAAAGTGCGCCATAACAAATTGGAAGAGCCAGAACGTATGAATGACAGTCTCCGAATTCACTTCCTGGATTTGCACACCAAGCAGTGGGCTTCCATCCAGATGGAGCGTCCCCAAGATTTGCTTTACCACGAAATCCTGGCCATCGGGACAACACTCGTGGTCGCTGGGTTTTGTGCAGATGCTATCGGACTGCAGAATGAGAAGCTTGGAGTAAAGCTCTGGAAACTCGATTGGAAGAGCCTTAGCTTGTTTCAGATTGGGCTGCTGCCAAGCGAATTGTGTCCCTTCTTAATCACCCATAGAAGGTGGCTGTGGCCCTTGCGGTTTCGGACGGATGAGAATTGGGTGTATGTCTCCGTTAATGAGGATTTCGTCGTGGCAGAGGTTTCGCTGGAAGAGTGCAAAACTGAGTGGCATCTTTTGCCAAAAGTAGTGGGTGCAGTCCATTGTGATACTAGTTTTATCACTTTCCTCGCTTCTATCAGTTCTGCAAAATGATCTTGACTCAACAACTTCGGAACCAGCGTATGACAGTCCGAAGGCCAGCCAACCCATCGAAGGCCAAAATGTTTTTCTACTGATGCACATTTCAAAAACTGGAATGTACACCATTAGTACAATTTTGCTTGTGATGAGATGGCTCCCATTTGGGCTGACATAGGCAGAGTTACCTTATTAGGGTTTGGAACAAATACCTTCCAACTGTAACACAGTGAACACATCTTTAGATGCATGTGGGGGCCGAGGGTTTTAGATACATTGCCCCCTGTTTTTACTATTTAACTCCTAAAGTCCCAAAGTCCCAAAGTTCCTATGGAAAACTCTTTGGATTTTGGGTAGGTTGACCCCTAAAGTCCCAAAATCCCTATGGGTGGACTCTTTGGATTTTGGGTAGGCTCGTGTGATCTCAATTTTTGCCATGATTTTTTTGAAACTTTTATTCAAGATAGGAAATCAAATTGGCTTTTTGGGAATATTATTTTTTTCTCAATTGGTGCTCGGAAATAAAAGTTATGCCACCACATGAGTCCCAAAAGCAACTTGAGGGGTAGCCATTTGAAATTTGCCCCTTGAGTTACTTTTAGAACTCATCGGCTGGCTTTTGAACTCTAGACAGTGAAGGTGTTAAAAAAACTTGTTTTTTGTACTTTGAATTCAAATATCTTGGAATGTATGTAGTCAAAGTTTTTTAAACTTTTTCCATGCATGTTTATACTAGTGTAGTACAAAATCTTGTAGTTAGATATATCTTTTAAAATAATTTTTAAAATTTTATTTGTTCTTTGCAATAGAAATGGCAATTTTGAGTAGGTTTTGGTGGAAAAAAAGGCCTTGGGACTTTCAAGGTTATTAAAATACTGAATTTTTTCAATTTTTCACCTATAACTCAATTTGCGAATTCAAATTTCATATTTGGAATCAAAGGCCCCAAATTAGCTTGGAGTGGCAAATTTGGTGTACATACTTTCTTTCGTACCACCAATGGCATTCTTTCATGAAACTTGGCTTCTTATTACCCTTCTTCTTGTAGAATAAAGGTATGTCCCCACTTGGCATTTGGTAACATTGGTTCTTAACCCTGGCATTCTTTGATGAAACTTGGCTTCTTATTACCCTTCTTCTTGTAGAATAAAGGTATGTCCCCACTTGGCATTTGCACATTATGTGAGTATGTATACCAAATTTGCAACTCCCATTATGTGGGCGTTTGGTAACATTAGTTTTTAACCCCTAAGCGTCCACACTTTATTTGCTAAAATCCATACCCTTCTCAATTCAATCCAATCAAACTATCACGTAAAATGAGATTCACATAAATTGACCATATTGATTGATAGTAGAGATAGGGCTGGAGCTATAGGGAAAGGGACACATCCTTTGACCATGCCAATGAAAAAACTACAATGGTCAAATAAGGGCATCTTTGAGTTTTGAGAGGCCATATTTGAGGCACTAGGGCGCTCAAGGGTTAAAAGATAATACTCTGCACAAAGACCAACATGCTTGTGTTTTATGGAGACGCATTTATTGCGTTGGTCCGGTGAAAAATAATTCTAAAGAATTCATCCAGCATTCAGATATGAAACCATAACATTCAAAAACCTTCACAGAAGTTACCTTCTCCTCTCCAGAGTCCTCATCCAACCATCTTTGCAAAATGAAGAATACTTCAAGATCAATGTCCTTCGACCATCTTCCACCAAAAAAATGGTGGCAAACTAAAGGGATTGCTTCACGAACATTTGTAGGATTGTAGGAAGGGGATGTCATTTTTATATTGAAATCAATTGACCATCATGAAACTTCAAAGGTTATGGGATAATTTGAAAATGAGAGCTTCACCGCTCATTGTCAAAATGTAGGAATTATATTTGAAGTAGAATTTTAGACCTCATTTAGGCATAGTATTATTATTTTTTTTCAAAAAACCTTAAACTAATAGAAGTTGATAAATCAAGTTAATTTACAGATTCAAAAATCTGTTTGTAATTTTGAGTCTCCAATCAAAAGTTATGATCCAATTTTTGGGTAGGGTTGAAAGGGACATTTTCTTGGACATTTTCAAACATCCTCTTTGATTTTTGTGCCTAAAATTTGATTAGAGGATAGAAATTACAAAATAATTTTTGGAGATGGAAGTTAACTTGATTTATCAACTTCTATTAGTTCAAGGTTTTTTGAAAAAAATTATTCTACTATGTCTAAATGAGGTCTGAAATTCTACTTCAAACATAATTCTTGCTTTTGTTTTTGACTTAACTATGAGTGGTTGAGGTCCTCCTAATTCTCATTCAAATATCCCACATGGTTTGTTTTACCTACTAGCAGCCCATATGTACATAAAGAGCTTCTATTCATCGCCAAGCTCAGAATTTGGGTGTGTCTCTTCCATTAGAGCCGCGGTGCTCTTTGGATGAAAGCCAGCAAATCTTTTCTTAATCGCCCATCCGAGGTCCCATTAACTAAGACCTGTGTGCACTTCCACATTTTCAGGAGATTGAGAAGCTTGAATTACAAGTGGTTTTGGTGGACCAGAGTTTGCAGATGATTTAATAGTCTCGTACTACTCTTACCTCGATGCCATATCACGCGCCACGTTGGTCCGGTGGATACGAAGCGACGTAGGGAATGCGCTGTAAGGGAGTATGGCCTTAAAGCGACCATTTATCATCTGTTTTGCCTTTTTCACAGGTTTTTATAGACAAAATGATTTTTAGCCCATTTTTCAGAGAAAGAAAAATAGATGCAGAACACAACACAAGTAGTTTCGTATTTTTTCAAGCATTTTTTAATTACTCATGAATTTTCAAAGATTCAAGTCATAGGCACTTATTTGTGACCATAGGTGTCCCAAAATCTGTCCCCTTGTGACTTATAAAGAAATGTGTAGAAACCAAAAACAATGATTGGCTCTTACAATTAAAAAATAATAATTTTTCTTGAATTCATTAACATACGAGAGAGGTCCATTCAAGGATCACCTGGCATCCATTCTACATCTACCTACAAGACAATCTAAAGAAGATGGGCGCTTCAAGGCCATACTACCTTAAGGTAAGGGAGAGGCTCCCAATGGCGTCCTTGCACCCAATGGCGTCCCTTTCTAGGAAGGGGCGTCATTTTAGAACCTAAATGTAGACAACCCAAACATGGCTTATTATTTTTTGACTAAAATGATAAGCCATGTATGGGCCACTTAGAATTGCGTTTCAGAATGACACCCCTTCCTAGAAAGGGACGCCATTGGGTGCCTCTCCCTTAGGTACATCCAAATGTGCAAGTACAAATATGGTTATAAAAGACATATACATATACATACTAAAATCCCATATCAATTGCAAAATCCCATGTCAATTTGAAATTATAAATTGGGGGGATGTTTAGGATTGGGGTTGGGGTTTTGGGTTTGGTTTGGTTTGGGGTTGGATTGGGGAATAAAAAATATATTTAATTTAGATTGGGGGGATTTTAAAAATATTTAATTTGGGTCGGGTAGGTGGATTGGGAAATTAAAAAAACATTTAATTTGGATTGAGATTATATACTGGGGAATTAAAAAAATAATAATAATTTGGATTGGCGGGTGGGATAAACCTCTGCTCAAAAGATAGGCCTCAATGAGATACAATTGTCATTCAAATGTGCAAATATAAGAAATAAGAAAATTTAAAAGAAAATTAATTTTGAAAAATTGCAATATGATGGATGCTTGTTAGGCAAAATTGTAATTATGTAGTACATGATTCATAAAAAAGAGCTTTAAATTTTATTATTATTTTATCTTTTTGTTATTTTTTTTCATCTAGCTTGCAAAGAAACAACCCTGTAGAAAGGGGCTTAATACATTTAGTCTAATGCATAATGAATTAGGTACTAAAAGTTCATAGAATGGATTTTTAAGAAATTTGAGCAGATTCCTATGATGTGAATTTTGTAATGGTGTCAACATTCTAAATTTGTACTATAATTTTCTGAATCTTTTTGAAGCTAAGAAATTATATAAGTTTTATGAAAATATAATTGAAATTTCCTTGGTATTTGAAATAATATGTAAGATTAATTTTTCTTAATTTATAGATTATATTCATGTCTACATAGAAAACCTTGACCATTCTATTTGAATCATTTGTTGATATAAATGTGACAAAGAGTTTTGATTTGTGAGCAATTGCATTATTAATCAGTAACTTAAGGTATGTCCACACTTGGTCTTAGTAGGATTCTTAGGCAGTAGTATTACGCAAACAATTTAAGGTAGCTATACCCCAAACCGCCACTTTTTGCTATTGAGCCTATTTTCTATTATTAGACTAGTCAAGTTTTCATATGTTCTTGTTGGAAAGTGAAAGGAGGTTCCAACGCACTAGAGAACATGGCATTTGGATACTTTTTGCAAAAATTATTAAGGAACAAAGTTTGGTTCTAAAAGCGTTTCTTCCACATAAGTACAGAATTGATTTTGGAGATGTACATACAGTATAGATGACGATTTAAGGTCAGTGGTACATGTATCTATATTTATATCCATATATGTTTTATGTTCTCGTATATGTCTTTTGTATCTGTCTCCATCTTTTGTACATATATCTATACTAATCATATTCATATCCATATCCATATTTGTCCTCTATACAAGTATCTGTATCTATTTTCTTTATCCTTATCCATACTTGTTTTTGTATATACAATTGTATTCTAGATCGACGGCTTGGAGATTGGTTTTATTTTTATTTTTATTGAGAAAATCTACAGTCTTGAAATTTCTGAAAATAAAAAATGAGAGGGGAGAAGCAAAGGACCGGGGGGAGGGCATCTTTTCATCAGAGAGTATCTCATTCTTCAGAAAATTCAGATTTTCCGTAAATAATGCCAATAGCACAAGCAATATGATGCTCAATTTCGTCTATAGTATTGGTTTCATTTTGATTAAAGTCCTCCCGTGGAGCTTTTGTTAACTCCTATAGGTTTTTGGCTACAGTTTCACTAAGATTTCTACTACAAGTACCAATTTATTTTTTAAAAATGATTTTTGGACACATGAAACCATAAGATCTTATAGTATGCTAGTTTGAGAAAATGTAATTTCTCTTTCAGAAATTCCCACCATGTAGATTGCAAATTAATAGCATTTGAAGTAATAAAATCTTTTTAGGGCTCTCAAAAAAACCTAGTAGCTACACTTCACAAGGTCACATTTGTATGAAAAAATGTTCAAAATGGTATTTACTGTTTGAATTCATTCTTTGAGACAAGTTGGCTACACACTTGAAAATTTTTAGATCTTTTGGAATCATACAACATATATTATAGGAAAAATATAGTGAATTGAAAGATGTTGAGAATGAATCAAAATACAAAATTGTTAACAATTTATTTATGAAATTGATAAATGTCAATCTTAATGGCTATAATGTTGCAATAACAAATGTACACAATTTTTTTTCAGAAAATATTGAAAATTGAATTAAATAGAATACTTCAAAGTTTTATCATAGAATATAGATTCCATAACAACCCACAAACTAAAACTCATAACTTACATCTCATTGATCAAAATGGAATGATTCAAAGCTATTCAAGTATATATAAATCTATAAAATGAATTTCAAATTTTTATTTCATAAAAAAGTGATTTAAAAAAAAAGTGTTGCCTATTCTTCCTTGACAAGTAATGGAAATTACATATCTTTACTATTACTACTAAAATCACAAGGCCTTCCGTAATATCACATTTTAACACTGTGTGATATTACAAAGGTCCAATCCCTCTATAATATCATATTTATACACAATGTGATATTATAGAGTTCTTACGGCCATTTCACCTCTGTTATATCATACAGTGTTAAAATGTGATATTACGGAAGGCCTTGTGATATTATGAAGATTTCATATTTCTTGGCTTCACATTTCATTTTACTTTCACAATTCTATGATTTTCTAAGCTTTGAATGTTTTCAATTCTAATGTTCTTTTCTTACTACCAAATGATTTGAAGCTTTGTTAAATTAAATCAATTTTGGATTTTACAACAAAGTATTTACATAGTCTTTGCAATTTGACAAATTTGCATTTCAATTCTTCAAATTTGCCAATTTGGTCACCATTGTTTGTAAGTGAAGAAATTTATCAAGTGGTGGTGTCCTTGCAATGTTTTCATGTTTGCAAAGATTTTTTTTGTGAAAATTATGATAAACATTTTTCTTTAATTACTTTCTATTGCACAATTTATGTATTTCCAAAGAATATTGTATGAAGATGTTAATATTTTCATTTAAAGATTATACACACTTTAATAATCTACATTCTATCACTTGAGAAATCGAGTGAGAAATTGATGAAAGTAATATAGTTAATGCATAGCAAAGCAAGCACCAAATCGGCTACACACTTGAAAATTTTTAGATCATTTGGAATCATATAACATTATTAACATCATACTACTAAAATCATAACTCCTTCTATAATATCACAAATGCTACCATTAATACTAGGGGCTCGTGCTTGCTATGCTACGCATTCATTGCATCACATATTAGTAAAATTTTGATATATTTGAATAGAATGCATGATAATGATTTCGATAAGTATTTAAAATAATTATTTTAAATGTTTTGTAAAAATATTTTCAATCATGCATATATAAAAATCATATTTTCACAAAATGTAATATTACAGAAATAGAGTAGCAGTTTGCTATCACCTTTGTAATATCACTTTTTACAAAGGATGATATTATAGAAATAATATAGTCGTTGCAATTGAGGTGATATTAAAAAGGATCAATATGGTGATATTATAAAGGTAACAATTCCATTGCCTTTCTTGGCTTGATACTTCTTTTGCATTTCTATGATTGTGTGCTTTTGTGAGCTTTGAGCTTCTAATTTCAATTTTCTATTTGCTACTACCAAATGATTTGAGAAATTTATTAGATTGAACCGATTTTGGATTTCACAACAATTAAATTGTTCACGAAGCTTTTGAGATTTACAAGTTTTTCTTTTAAATTCTTCTATTTGGGTTGCCATTGTTTGTAACAGTTGAGTCAAATTTTTAATGCATTATAATGTATATGTATCTTTTACCATATTCATCATTGCATGTATTTCATCCATCATTCATTAAATTTCTATTATTTAATTTAGTATATGTTTACTTATAAAAAAAATTATATGAAGATTTTAGTAATTTTTATCTGAATATTTATTGAAATTCTTGCTCTGTATTCTATCTAATACATAAAAATTCTAATGAAATTCTAATGGTGAATGTGTAGCATAGCAAGCGCCAATTGCTAGTCATACTACTAAAATCATATGGACCTCTTTAATATCACAAATGCTACCGTAATACTAGGGGCTTGTACTTACTATGCTAGGGATTCATTGTATCATATATTGGTAAAATTTTGATACATTTGAATAGAATGCATGATAATAATTTCAATAAGTCTTTAAAATAATCATTTATAATATTTTATAAAAATATTTTCAATCATGCCTACATAAAATAATATTTCCACACAATGTGATATTATAAAAATAGAGTACCAATTCACAATCACCTTTCTAATATCACTTTCTACAAAGGGTGATATTAGAAAAATAGTGTAGTCATTGCAATTACGGTGATATTAAAGAGGATCCATAGGGTGATATTATAGAGGTAGCAATTCAATTCTTGGCTTTATTTTTCTTTGAACTTCTATGATTTTGTGCTTTTGTGAGCTTTGAGCTTTCATGATTTCAATTTTCTATTGCTACTACCAAATGATTTGAGAAATTCATCAAATAAAAGTGATTTTTGATTTCACAACAATTAAGTTGTTCATAAAGTTTTTGAGATTTACCAGTTTTTCTTTTCAATTCTTCCATTTGGGTTGCCATTATTTGTAACAATTGAATCAAATTATTAATGCATTATTAATAATGCATGTGTATCTTTTATAGTATTCACCACTGGATTTATTTTATTTATCATTCAATAAATTTCTATTTTACATTTTCATATATGCTTCCTTATAAAAAAAAATATACAAAAATTTTAGTCATTTTTATTTGAAGATTTATTGGAATTTTTGTTTTGCATTCTATCTAATACATAAAAATTCTTATAAAATTCTAATGATGAATGTGTAGCATAGCAAGCGCCAACCGCTAGTCATACAATAAATTCTTAACCATGTAGTTAAAAGTTATGAAAGTTGTTGGGTCTTAAAGCTACTCCTTGAATACATGTGTGAAAATTTCAAAGGAAAAAAAATAAAAACTCCATTTGTAGTGGATTGCCCAAAATCACTATGTTGCCAACAAACATAATTTAGGCCCTTGGAAATTGATGTAATGCTTCATTTCTAATTTAAAGTTCAAAGCCAATGATATTGATGCCAAAGGCTTAACCTTGAAAGTCCTTTGCAACTATATAGTATATTATGAATTTGTTGGTATTTGCTAAAAAAAATATTGACCAAATATTTTTCAATAGAAAGTAAATTAATGATCATGATAGTATACAAATAGCAATGTATCACAATTCATATATTAAACCACAATTGAAGAGCTATAAGACTAAATACAAGTCATATAGAAGGACCTCAAAGGCCTTTCAAAGGTTAGTCAAAAAACGCCTAAAGAGCTAGAAAGTGGCTACACATTGTCAAATGTTCCTTATTTTTAATTAAGAAACGCATGACTTTCATCCAAATCATTATCAAGGGAAATTTTGTTAGAATGGAGGTATTTTTTCAAATTGCATGGTCTTAATTGTAAAAGTACCATCTAGAACAAGTACAGATCTTGGACTAGTATGGATTTTAGAAGGTGCGATTTGAATTCTAAAAGTAACATCTAGAATAGGTATAGATTTCAAACTTTTAAAACGTTTGTACATCATAGACCACTAAAGTAGCAAAAAGTCCCCATTTTAACAAATTGTCCATTATTGGAGAATTCTTTCAATGCATATATAGCATTTGGAAGTAGAAACCATTGACATAACATTGACTTGTTGTGTGTTTTGGGACAAGGAACATGTGAGATTGTATCTTCAAATCCAATTACTCCAAATTGAAACTCATGACTCATCTTATTTCAAGCACATGGATTTATTCTATGACATTTCTTCTTACAATGCTTATGTAGTGTTGAATAGACTTAGTTGAGTTATTGCACTTATAGGCATAGTCTTAGGACTTTGGCAATTTAATTTGTGAAGATTGGGTGATATTTGCAAAGAAGTGATGTGATATAAAGTGCTGATTTGCTGAAGTTGCAGTGAAGTTGAGTTGTAAAAAGTGGAGCCTTGTTAAGTCAAGGGGTGTTTAGTCTCAGTCATTCCATCACCTCATGAAGTTATGCTATGCTTCCAGTTCAGCTTATGGAGAGCGTCGACAACCTTCTTGAGCTGGAGCATTGCATCCGCTTCTCTTCTTTCGCAATAGCATCTCTTTGAAGAGGTTTCTATTGCAATCGGTTTCAATTAAGTTCAATTGGGTTCTTACTGTGAGCTTCATGCTTTGTTTCGAATCACTGGGTTCGAATTCGGGCGCGACCTTCTTCTCCTCGTTCCAGTTTTGTAGACCTCGGTTTTGCACACAGAGCAGAGCTTTTGCAAATTGATCGCCCGAGGTTGCCACCAGTCCTCTTGACAGTCCTCTTCTGAAGCAGATCAATGCGATCGGAGATGATGGACGCCGGAAGGCCATCGTCATTACCAACAAACGATTGCGCTGAAGGACGGCCAGCCAAAGCGCTTCAGCGCGGAACCGTAGCCCTCGCCAATGAGGTGGTTAGTAGTGAGGATCCGTTTCGGAACCTAAGCGACGATGTTCTGGAGCACATCCTCACCAGGTTGTCCCTGATTGCTTTTGTGGTCGCGAAGAAAGTGTGCAAGCGATGGAAGTCGGTGACCAGTACACAGGAGTTCGATCATTTGCGCAAGAAGTCAAACCGTAGACTGTGTCAACTGGTTCGTTCTGGAAGAAACTGTCCGAGTCGCAGCGATTTCCAAGGCCTTGCGTATGATTTGGAGACCGATGCGTGGGTGTTACTTCCGGGTCTGCAGTTACCGGCTCATCTCGATTACTATGATTTTAGAGGTATTGGACATAGGTGACCATACACCTTTGTTTTTGAATATTGGTTTATGAACGCACTGCACTTACAAGAGCTGTAAACGTTATCTTCTGTATAAATGTTAGAACTATAGATTAAACTTCAGAAGTATCGAAAATACACGAGCTGTTGAAGGAGAACTATAGTTTGAAATCTGTACTACACGTCTCCTTTGTATAAACGTTAACTATATATTGAAATCTAAAACTACGTACGAATATTCTTGATTGCAGGTACCAGTGGAGTGGTGTTCGCCGTTGTTGGGAATGGTAATCGCGGCCTTTTGTACAGGCTGACGAGCTTGGTGTCCTCGGCTGAGTCGTTTGGAGAGACATGGTACGAGACTCCCGTCATGACCCACCCCTTCCTTTGTGACTGGATGTACCTGAATGTGAGTGTGGCCGTTGGCGCTGGCATGGGGCATAAACTGGTGGTGTTGGTAAGATGGATCCCAAGGTATTCGATGGATTCACGCATGTCTGTGGAGGTCTTTGATTCCGAAAGTGGTAAGTGGTTTGCAGTTCTCTGTGAATGCCATTAATTGATCATGGATTTGTACTTATGTTTTCATGTTGTGTGGGAATCTTGTTTGCCAAGCAAAACCTTCCTTCCTGAATGAGTCATTGTAGTGTCTCTGCAGATATAGTTACGAACATTATGGTTTGTTACTCCAGTTCTGTACATCGGGAATCTATGAGTTTTTTAACACCCGGTATTCCGTATTCTGATAATGGATTAGATAACCTTTGAGAAAAGCGGGTGGCGTTACTAGACGTAATGCCATGTCGTTTCATCTAATTTGGAGCTTTTAGATTTTTACTTTTTGGCCGATTGAAAGGCTCACATGGAGCATAGATTTTATGTTTTGTTTGAGAGTGTGACGTGGTTCCTTGCAATTCAGACTTGGCATTAAGGCTTGATCCGTGTGAGATCACATTGCATCACTTCCGCTGGGTCTTGTCCACATGGCATGGATAACAAGTAAAGCTTTCTTCGTTGTCATGGACTTCCAAGCAGTAGTACTTGGGAGTAGAACACTTTGCTCTTGTTTGCCATATAGGATGTCTGAAGCTTGCCCACATGAAGGAAGGTGTTCTTCAATTTTTCTTACCGTTCTCCTCGTCTGGTGAAGTCATGCATGTTTGCGCTTGGTGTTAATTAGGAAGTATAAATTTACATTGGATTTCCTTGCTAACACGATTCCTTGTTCGAAGTGCGAACACCCCTTCCTTGAAGCCTCTTACACTTGCTCGAGTTTTGTGCTCATGGCACTTGCAATGACGAGTGCATGCAGGTACTTGGGAGTCCTATGGTAACCTGCTGGGGGAAGTCCTTGAAAAGGACTGCCTAGCGCCGTTCACAGGAGTAGTGTGCGACAACAAATACTACGTGTCCAAAGTGCGCCATAACAAATTGGAAGAGCCAGAACGTATGAATGACAGTCTCCGAATTCGCTTCCTGGATTTGCACACCAAGCAGTGGGCTTCCATCCATATGGAGCGTCCCCAAGATTTGCTTTACCACGAAATCCTGGCCATCGGGACAACACTCGTGGTCGCTGGGTTTTGTGCAGATGCTATCGGACTGCAGAATGAGAAGCTTGGAGTAAAGCTCTGGAAACTCGATTGGAAGAGCCTTAGCTTGTTTCAGATTGGGTTGCTGCCAAGCGAATTGTGTCCCTTCTTAATCACCCATAGAAGGTGGCTGTGGCCCTTGCGGTTTCGGACGGATGAGAATTGGGTGTATGTCTCCGTTAATGAGGATTTCGTCGTGGCAGAGGTTTCGCTGGAAGAGTGCAAAACTGAGTGGCATCTTTTGCCAAAAGTAGTGGGTGCAGTCCATTGTGATACTAGTTTTATCACTTTCCTCGCTTCTATCAGTTCTGCAAAATGATCTTGACTCAACAACTTCGGAACCAGCGTATGACAGTCCGAAGGCCAGCCAACCCATCGAAGGCCAAAATGTTTTTCTACTGATGCACATTTCAAAAACTGGAATGTACACCATTAGTACAATTTTGCTTGTGATGAGATGGCTCCCATTTGGGCTGACATAGGCAGAGTTACCTTATTAGGGTTTGGAACAAATACCTTCCAACTGTAACACAGTGAACACATCTTTAGATGCATGTGGGGGCCGAGGGTTTTAGATACATTGCCCCCTGTTTTTACTATTTAACTCCTAAAGTCCCAAAGTCCCAAAGTTCCTATGGAAAACTCTTTGGATTTTGGGTAGGTTGACCCCTAAAGTCCCAAAATCCCTATGGGTGGACTCTTTGGATTTTGGGTAGGCTCGTGTGATCTCAATTTTTGCCATGATTTTTTTGAAACTTTTATTCAAGATAGGAAATCAAATTGGCTTTTGGGGAATATTATTGGTGACACAATGGACATTCTAATTCCATTTCAAAACTTAAATCTAGAATAGGTTTATTGTCTTAAGAGATTTATGTCACGTGGATTAGAGAAGCGTGCCATTCCAAGATTTAGATCTGAAATGGACTAGGCAATTGCAAAGCAGGCCAAGTTATAAAAATAATTGAGTCGGTTAGGACCTATCGAACTGCGAGACTTTACTGTGCTGTACATAATCTCAATGTAGGAGAGTTGAGCCACTTGATTTCTTTGATTGCATAATCATTCAAAACATGCCACAACTGCATTGAGATTATGTCAGGTGGATCCACACTCACTAAATTAATACCGGTTTAGTAGTAGAGATTTCTCCCATATTTCTCTCACTGGCAGACCAATGAAATTTCTACATCATACCCACCTTGCTGAAAATTTGCACAAACAAACATTGAAAATTATCAGTCTTAATCTATCTCTCCTTAACCAATCAAAACATGCCACAACAGAAAACTCTCCGGCATTGAGATTTTGAAGTAAGAATGTACATTATGGAGCAATTAGTTGAAGTTGCGCTTCTACCTTAGATTTTTGTATACAGTGTAGATATGATTAGAGTCTAGGAGTGGATAGTCTTTCAATTGTAGAAAGTTGTGCCACCACTGAGTAAGTTAAGTGCGTCTATAGGCACCACTACTCCCATTGTCGCCACAGCAACATCCCTTCTTCATTTCAAAGTCTAAATCTAGGGACTTCATTTGTTGGCATAAATCTCAGAAGAAAAGGACGATTGTTCCAGATTTAAGTTCCGGAATGAAAAGGGACTGTTCATTGTGCACAATCAGGTGCAGTGGCGCCTACGTTTTAGGTACACCGACCTTACCTGTTGGCACCAATTCTTTGCTGATTTCTATCGAATTGCTGAATGCGATTAATGGTGATGTCCTCATGCATAAGTTATTTGACATTTGGGGGAGGGGCTTTGGAATGCAGGTTTCGCTGGTCTCGCCCTCAGTTATGGCCTATCTTAACATCGTTTGCTGTGTCCAGAACCAGTGCAATCTGTCAAATACAATCATTTCTGTGGAAAGAATTAAGCAATATATGCATCTTGAAAGCGAGGCTCCAGTTGTTGTGAACGACAAGAGGCCTTCTGCACATTGGCCCAGCGTTGGCAAGGTTGTGCTTGAAAATTTAAAGGTGAATACGTTTCCTTGCCTTGTATGTTATCATATTCCCATCTAGATTCAAACCGTACACCATGTGGGTCCTTCCGTCCTATGCCTCACTTCCCAGTAGCTCTCTTAGATCCACACTTTCTGGAAATCTCCTAAGTTATTAAAATTTAGTAGTGAAGACATCTTTCTGTGCAGATTTTATGTTGCCGCTGTCCTTGTTTTTTACCCCAATATTATTTTCCAACTTGTGTGTAAATAGTGTTTGTTCTATATTTGGTTCCCATCTAACACTAAATGCACTCTCATAGAAATGTTGAAATGACCAAATTTTACTACAAAGCTAAAATAGTGTTAGATTGGGTAAATAATGTTCTAACACTCACCTTGCAAATTACAATTAGTGTTATTGTTGACAATTAGTGTAGCCAACACTATTTATCAATTTTAGTGTATTGGGCCAATGCACACTATTGAGGCTGCCTCGGTAGCAATTTGCAATGTGAGTGATTCAATCTATATTCTTTGACATAAACATTAACCCCTAAATGCCCAAGGCTTGTTTTAAGCTTTTTGGAATTTGCTCTACATTGAACAAAAAGTCATGATCCCAAAGACAATGTTTTGTTGGTCAACAAAATCACAACGAATTGGGTCAAGCAATTCATGGATAACCATAATATAGTTTTTTTTATCTCAATGTGGACGTTTGACTTGTAGCCCTCAAAAGAAGCTTCAAATTGAAATGGAAACTGCCTACCATTTGGGGGATTTGCAAAGGGGATTTTCATCCGATGAATTTGATGAAAATCTCATGAAAAACCTAGATGAAACACATTTCTTTGTCAATCTTGACAATGGCCGAACTTTAGGGTCTAGGGGAGACACAACTGTCAAATATGTTAAAGTTGTCTCAGGTGGGGAGTCCATGACCATGGTGGTTCGCATTTCTGAAGGCCGTCGTGCCACAATAGAAGCTCCTATGCTCATTTTCTCAAATGAAAATAGGAATTATCTTATATGGGGGTTGATTGATAATATTCTGGTTTTTTTTTATAGAGCGGGTTTTAAAGGTTGGATGAATCAAACCATCTTCTCCGAATACTTTTTAGAACCTCGTGCATATCAAGTCGATCTTTATCAACGCATGAAAATCATATGGCTTAATAATTGTAGTGGTCATACTGTGACACCTAGATTGGCTATTGTTCTAGTTGTCAAAAACACAATTTTCAAATTTTTGCCTCCATGTTATACTCACCTTTGCCAACCAACAGATACGTCCCTCATTTCAAAAATCAAAGATGCATGGACAAGACGGTGGGAAGTGAGTTGATACAACAAAATGTTTGACAAAATGCACCCCGAGCAGATGAACAATGGTCAGGAAAGTTGACAAATCCTACAATAGGTTTTTCCCTACAATTGGCTGCTAATAGTGTAGAAGATGTTAATCGAGAGGTGAATTGTGACAACATATCCTATACTAAAAAAGAAATGATTCGTTCTCGCATAGCATTAGGACTTGATGAATCTTGGAGTGTAGGACAATTGTTTTCACATCTCCAAGAGATAATTGCAAAACATTTGCAATATTTCCAAGGGCAAGAATTGCCCAATTTCAATAGGGCAATTTTAAAATCCTTTTTGATATTTTACTATATTTTTTAAAAATTTTGGTCTACAACTAGAATTATTATGTTGTTTTTTGGTTGTTGCTATATTTGACAACTTACTATGAAATTTTTTGGCATTTCTGTGCTTATTCTAGCATTTCAGTGATTATTCCAGCATTTCAGTGATTATTTCAGCATTTCATACACTGCTTTTTGCCCACCATTCCAACTTCTAACATCTTTTTGCCATCTAACACTAAATGCACTCTCGTACAAATGCTGAAATGACCAAATTTTACTATAGAGCTAAAATAGTCTTAGAATGGGTCAATTTTCATCTAACACTAACCTTGCAAATCACAATTAGTGTTAGTGTTGACAATTAGTGTTGCCAACACTATTTACCAATTTTAGTGTAGTCATTTTTTGGTGATTTCTTGTACAATGAGAAAAAAATTTATTTGAAATCTAAATAATGAAATGTTAGAGACAAACATTTGAAATTTGTGGAAACAATTTCAAGAACTTGGACTTCACAGATTGCAAGATAATAGGAATTGAATTTAGAAGAATTTATTATTTTGAAATTGCCTTGATATGATTAACAAAGTTTGACTTCTCTTAGAATATGATTTGAAAACTAAAGCTTGATTTTTCTTAGACAATTTTATGCCACATGTTATTGGTTACATGCATACCAAATTTCATGAGGGTTTTAGCAAAAGATGCCCAAATTGTCTAAATTGTCTATTTGAGAGGAGGATACCATCCAATTTTTTATTTGGGCTTTGAATGAAAAAAATATATATTTCTTCTAAGGGATACATATAGACACTTAGTGTCAAAATTTTGTGAACATCATACCAAAATTGACTTCATAGGAACCTATCCAAGTTTTAAAGTGTCTTTTGAAAAGACATTTGGTCCTTTAACCCTTGAAGGTAAAACTACATTTTTTGGCAACATAACAATTTTGGGCAGCTCACTTCAAACATAATTTTTATTTATTTTTGTTGAAATTTCCACACAACATGTACTCAAGGATTAGCTTCAAGGTCCAATAATTTTTATAACTTTTGATTTTGATTTTCATTGCTTTGCAAGTAGTCTCAAGGCAACTCATAAAACCTTTCCTCAAATCACTTTTCTAAAAAATAAAAATTTTGAAATTGGTTTTCTAGATTTATATATAAGTAGGAAGCTTTGAGTCATTCCATTTTGATTAATGAGATGAAAGTTATGAGGAGTTTTAGTCAGTATGGGTAGGTGTGATTTAGAAAGACTCCATACCTACTTACAAACTAAAACTCCTCATAACTTTCATCTCATTAATCAAAATGGAATGACTCAAAGCTTCCTAATTATATATAAATCTAGAGAACCAATTTCAAATTTTTATTTTTCTTAAAAGTGATTTTTAAAGAAGTTTTTTGAGCTACCGGGTTGCCCGCTAAGCAATGAAAATGACATTTCACACCATAACTTTTTAACCATATAGTCAAAAGTTATGAAAACTATGAAGCCTTAAATCTACTCCTTGGGAAAATGTTGTCTGAAAATTTCAACAAAAAAGAATAAAAATTCTTTTTATAGTGAATTGTCCAAAATCACTAAAAAATATAGTTGAGTGCTTTAGGGATTAAGGGTTAAATGGTGAATTTTCAATCATTGAATTCCAAGCCATTAGACTCCAATTTTCAATAGTATGAAATTGTTCAAGAAAAAAAATTATTCTACATTAGAATGAAAGAAAATGAAATTGGGTTTTAAAATAGGAATCTGAATTGGGTTGAGTTTCTTAATAGGTTTATTTCTTTTGTACATGTGTATTAGAACTAGATAGATTGTAGAAATTTTGGAGACAAATCCACATTAATGTTACTTCCTTGGAGTAGTAATGACAACTACATATGGTAATGGAGTTTTTATAAGAAGCCTTTCAAGGGCTTTTATAATGCAATTGCAAAGATTTCATAAATTCTTGAGTCAAACTCATGTTTTTGAGTCATATTGAGGTGATAATGTAATGAAGGTTGAACAAAATAAGACTTTCATCAAATGGTTTGATTATTATCAATAATAATAATTACTAATAATAAGTCAAAATCCCACATGGGTAGTTACTTTTTATTTAAAACACTATTGAATTTTATAAAGGACTTTGAATAACCACTACTAGAAATTTCAGCAATTTCAGTCGATTCGGTCGCGTTGATTTGGCCATTTTTTGACAGAAATTTGCTGAAATCAATAGAAATCTGCTGAAATTTCTAGTAGTGAACTTTAGTCCATCAAACTGCAAAGCTAAGGTTTTTTTTGGTACTAGATGTTCTAAAATTGCTTCTTCTATATACATACAATTGAAATTGATTTTGGAGATATAGCAAAAAAATTGTAGTAAGCAAGGGGAGTCTTAAAATCCTCCTTGTTCAAAGAAATTGTTTATCACTATTATACATTGAAGATTTCAATGTACATACTAGCAATGGATACTTCAAAGTGGAGAAGATTTTAGTATACCTCTAAAATTCATAAATTAAAAAATCTATTTATTGTAATGCACCTATATTACAGTTACATTTCTTATGTGACCATTGTATCTAAATGAAAATAATTTTTTTATTATAGTATACTCTAGAGTTTGAAGTGCCTTTTATTCCCTTCTATCCTTCTATAGCTACAACTAGCTTAGTTAGAAGTTAAAATGTTCTTGTAGCATAGTGTCTTACTTAGAGGAACAAAAAAAACATAGTAGTTGAAACTACTTTGTAAGATTTTATACTATCTAATATTCAAGTGCTAGGCTTAAAAGATTGAAAGATTGAAAGAAAAATTAAATCATTAATAGCTCTAAAATACAATAATCCCAATGGTGAGATTGTTTTGCTGGACCCTGCAATTGCCAGTCGCAAGAATGACATCACTAAGTAAGAAAGAAAGTACGGCAAGAAGGTGAATCCTTGCTATGAGATTGACTCTCGAATTGAAACTAAACTTATTTTTGTGACACAGATTTTATGCTCACATTTCCAACGAGGAAGTTGAGGCTGGCATTCAACTATTCAACTACTCAACATCGTCCAACGATCAAGTTGGACCGTTGATGAAATTTAAAAAAAGACCGCAATAACTTCGCTTCTAGCGATCATCCATTCAGTGGTAGTGATTCACATTGGCGGCACAAAAATGTGACATTGCTCAATTGAAAACAACTTCAATTGTTTTGAGAAAAGCAAGATTCACAAAAATCTCACAAAAACTCCATATGGGCAAAGGGAGGATCGACCCCCTTATTGTCCCAACCAAGGGTAAATGTAAAAAATGTCCCTTATTTTGTGCCATGTATGTTTTGTATTTCATCACCACTCCAAGCTAATTATGGGGCTTTTGATTCCAAATATGAAATTTGAATTTGCAAAATGAGTTATGGGTGAAAAATGGAAAAAGTTCAGTATCTTTTGAACCTTTAAAGTCCCAAGGCCTTATTTCCATCAAAACCTACTCAAAATTGCCATTTCTATTGCAAAGAACAAAAAAATTTAAAAAATTATTTAAAAAGATATATCTAACTACAAGATCCCGTACGACACTAGTGTAAAAATGCATGGAAAAAATTTAAAAAACTTTGACTACATACATTGCAAGATATTTGCATTCAAAGTACAAAAAATAAGTTTTCTTTACACCTTAATTGGCTAGAGTTCAAACGCCATCCAATGAGTTCTAAAAGTAACTCAAGGGGCAAATTTCAAATGGCCCCCCCTCAAGTTGCTTTTGGGACTCATGGTGGCAAAACTTTTATTTCCGAGCACCAATTGAGAAAAAAATAATATTCCCAAAAAGCCAATTTGATTTCCTATCTTGAATAAAAGTTTCAAAAAAATCATGGCAAAAATTGAGATCACACGAGCCTACCCGAAATCCAAAGAGTCCCCCATAGGGATTTTGGGACTTTAGGGGTCAACCTACCCAAAATCGAAAGAGTTTTCCATAGGAACTTTGGGACTTTAGGAATTAAGTAGTAAAAACAGGGGGCAATGTATCTAAAACCCTACCCCGACATGCATCTAAAGATGTGTTCAGTGTGTTACAGTTGGAAGGTATTTGTTCCAAACCCTAATAAGGTAACTCTGCCTATGACAGCCCAAATGGGAGCCATCTCATCACAAGCAAAATTGTACTAATGGTGTACATTCCAGTTTTTGAAATGTGCATCAGTAGAAAAACATTTTGGCCTTCGATGGGTTGGCTGGCCTTCGGTCTGTCAGAGGCTGGTTTACGTTACCAGATTCCGAAGTTGTTAAGATCTTTCTGCAGAACTGATAGAAGCGAGGAAAGTGATAGTATCACAATGGACTGCACCCACTACTTCCACTACTTTTGGCAAAAGATGCCACTCAGTTTTGCACTCTTCCAGTGAAACCTCTGCCACGACGAAATCCTCATTAATGGAGACATACACCAAATTCTCATCCGTCCGAAACCGCAAGGGCCACAGCCACCTTCTATGGGTGATAAACAAGGGACACAATTCGCTTGGCAGCAGCCCAATCTGAAACAAGCTAAGGCTCTTCCAATCGAGTTTCCAGAGCTTCACTCCAAGCTTCTTATTCTGAAGTCCGATAGCATCTGCACAAAACCCAGCGACCACGAGTGTTGTCCCGATGGCTAGGATTTCGTGGTAAAGCAAACCTTGGGGACGCTCCATCTGGATGGAAGCCCACTGCTTGGTGTGCAAATCCAGGAAATGAATTCGGAGACTGTCATTCATAAGTTCTGGCTCTTCCAATTTGTTATGGCGCACTTTGGACACGTAGTATTTGTTGTCGCACACTACTCCTGTGAACGGCGCTAGGTAGTTTTTTCCAAGGACTTCCCCCGGCAGGTTACCATAGGACTCCCAAGTCCCTACATGCACTCGTCATTGCAAGTGCCATGAGCACAAAACTCGAGCAAGTGTAAGAGGCTTCAAGGAAGGGATGTTCGCACTTCGAACAAAGAATCGTGTTAGCCAAAGAAATCCAATGTAAATTTATACTTCTTAACACCAAGCACGAACATGCATGACTTCACCAAACGAGGAGAACGGTAAGAAAAATTGAAGAACACCTTCCTTCATGTGGGCAAGCTTCAGACATCCTATATGGCAAACAAGAGCAAAGTGTTCTACTCCCAAGTACTACTGCTTGGAAGTCCATAACAACGAAGAAAGCTTTACTTGTTATCCATGCCATGTGGACAAGATCCAGCGGAAGTGATGCAATGTGATCTCACACTGATCAAGCCTTAATGCCAAGTCTGAATTGCAAGGAACCACGTCACACTCTCAAACAAAACATAAAACCTATGCTCCATGTGAGCCTTTCAATCGGCCAAAAAGTAAAAATCTAAAAGCTCCAAATTCGATGAAACGACATGGCATTACGCCTAGTAACGCCACCCAATTCTCAAAGGTTATCTAATCCATAATCAGAATACGGAATACCGGGTGTTGAAAATCTCATAGATTCCCGATGTACAGAACTGGATTAACAGACGATAATGTTCGTAACTATATCTGCAGAGACACTACAATGACTCATTCAGGAAGGAAGGATTTGCTTGGCAAACAAGATTCCCACACAACATGAAAACATAAGTACAAATCCATGATCAATTAATGGCATTCACAGAGAACTGCAAACCACTTACCACTTTCGGAATCAAAGACCTCCACAGACATGCGTGAATCCATCGAATACCTTGGGATCCATCTTACCAACACCACCAGTTTATGCCCCATGCCAGTGCCAACGGCCACATTCACATCCAAGTATCTCAGGTCACAAAGGAAGGGGTGGGTCATGACGGGAGTCTCATACCATGTCTCTCCAAACGACTCAGCCGAGGACACCAAGCTCGTCAGCCTGTACAAAAGCCTGCAATCATAATTCCACTGGAACCTGCGAACAACGGCGAACATCACTCCACTGGCACCTGCAATCAAGAATATTCGCACGTAGTTTTAGATTTCAATCTATAGTTAACGTTTATAGAAAGGAGACGTTTAGTACAGATTTCAAACTATAGTTCTTCAACAGCTCGTGTATTTTCGATACTTCTGAAGTTTAATCTATAGATCCAACATTTATACAGAGGATAACGTTTACAGCTCTTGTAAGTGCAGTGCGTTCATAAACCAATATTCAAAAACAAACGTGTATGGTCACCTATGTCCAATACCTCTAAAATCATAGTAATCGAGACGGGCCGGTAACTGCAGACCCGGAAGTTCCACCCACGCATCGGTCTCCAAATCATACGCAAAGCCTTGCAAATCGCTGCGACCCGGACAGATTCTTCCATAACGAACCAGTTGACACGGTCTATAGTTTGGCTTCTTGCGCAAATGATCGAACTCCTGTGTACTGGTCACCGACTTCCATCGCTTGCACACTTTCTTTGCGGCCACAAAAGCAATCAGGGACAGCCTGGTGAGTATGTGCTCCAGAATATCGTCGCTTAGGTTCCGAAACGGATCCTCACTACTAACCACCTCATTGGCGAGGGCTACGGTTCCGCGCTGAAGCGCTTTGGCTGGCTGTCCTTTAGCGCAATCGTTTGTTGGTAACGACGATGGCCTTCCGGCGTCCATCATCTCCGATCGCATCGATCTGCTTCGGAAGAGGACTGTCAAGAGGACTGGTGGCAACCTCGGGCGATCAATTTGCAAAAGCTCTGCTCTGTGTGCAAAACCGAGGTCTACAAAACTGGAACGGGGAGAAGAAGGTCACGCCCGAATTCGAACCCAGTGATTCGAAACAAAGCATGAAGCTCATAGTAAGAACCCAAATCGAAACCGAATGCAATAGAAACCTCTTCAAAGAGATGCTATTGCTAAAGAGGAGAAGCGGATGCAATGCTCCAGCTCAAGAAGGTTGTCGACACTCTCCATAAGCTGAACTGGAAGCATAGCATAACTTCATGAGGTGATGGAATGACTGAGACTAAACACACCTTGACTTAACAAGGCTCCACTTTTCACAACTCAACTTCACTGCAACTTCAGCAAATCAGCACTTTATATCACATCACTTCTTTGCAAATATCACCCAATCTTCACAAATTAAATTGCCAAAGTCCTAGGACTATGCCTATCAGTGCAATAACCCAACTAAGTCTATTCAACACTGCATAAGCATTGTAAGAAGAAATGTCATAGAATAAATCCATGTGCTTGAAATAAGATGAGTCTTGAGTTTCAATTTGGTGAAATTGGATTTGAAGATAGAACCTCACATGTTCTTGTCCCAAAACACACAACAAGCCAATGTTATGTCAATGGTTTCTACTTCCAAATGCTATATATGCATTGAAAGAATTCTCCAATAATGGACAATTTGTTAAAATGGGGCCTTTTTGCTACTTTAGTGGTCTATGATGTACAAACGGCCTAGAAGTTTGAAATCTACACCTATTCTAAATGTTACTTTCACAATTAAAACTGCACATTCTAAAATCTATACTAGTCCAAGATTTTTGAAGTCTACATTAGTCCAAGATTTCTAAAATCTATCCCTGATCTAGATGGTACTTTTACAATTAAGACCATGCAGTTGGAAAGAATACCTCCATTCTAATAAAATTTCCCTTGACAATGATTTGGATGAAAGTCATGTGTTTCTTAATTAAAAATAAGGAGCATTTGATAATGTATAGCCACTTTCTAGATCTTTAGGCATTTTTGACTAACCCTTGTAAGGCCTTTGAGGTCCTTTTATATGACTTGTATTTAGACTTATAGCTCTTCAATTGTGGTTTAATATATGAATTGTGATACATTGCTATTTATGTACTATCATGATCATTAATTTATATTGAAAAATATTTGGTCAATATTTTTTTTTTAAAATACCAACAAATTCATAATATACTATATAGTTGCAAAGGAATTTCAAGGTTAAGCCTTTGGCATCAATATCATTGGCTTTGGAGTTTAGACTAGAAAGGAAGCTTTGCATCAATTCTCAAACTTAAGGTCTAAATTATGTTTGCTGGCAATATAGTGATTTTGGACAATCCATTACAAATGAAGTTTTTATTTTTTTGAAATTTTCAAACATGTATTCAAGGAGTAGCTTTAAGGTCCAACAACTTTCATAACTTTTAATTGCATGGTTAAAAATTTATTGTTTGATATGTAATTTCCATTACTTGTCAAGGAAGAATAGACAACAAATTTCTTTCTTAAATCATTTCTTCAAGAAATAAAAATTTGAAACTGGTTTTATAGATTTATATATACTTGAAAAGCTTTTAATCATTCTATTTTGATCAATGAGATGAAAGTTATGAGTATTAGTTTGTGGGTTGTTATGGAATCTATATTCTATGATAAAGCTTTGAAGTATTCTATTTAATTCAATTTTCAATATTTTTTGAAATTTTTTAAAAAGTTTGGTGTTCATTTGTTATTGCAACATTACAACCATTAAGATTGGCATTTATCAATTCCACAAATAAATTGTTAACAATTTTGTGTTTTGATTCATTCTCAACATCTTTCAATTTACTATTTTTTTCCTATAATACTAGCAATTGGTGCTTGCTATGCTACGCGTTCATCATTAGAATTTTATAAGAATTTTTATGTATTAGGTAGAATGCAGAATAAAAATTTCAATAAATCTTCAAATAAAAATGACTATAATCTTTGTATAATATTGAAATGTACAATAAAAATTTATTGAATGATGAATGAAATATATGCAATGGTAAATACTATAAAAGATACACATACATTAGAATGCATTAAAAATTTGACTCCATTGTTACAAAAAATGACAACCCAAACTAAAGGATTGAAAAGACAAACTTATCAATCTCAAAAACTTTGTGAACAACTTAATTGTTGTGGAATCCAAAATCACTTCAATTGAATAAATTTCTCAAAACCATTTGGTGAATACATTTCCTTGCCTTGTATGTTATCATATTCCCATCTAGATTCAAACCGTACACCATGTGGGTCCTTCCGTCCTATGCCTCACTTCCCAGTAGCTCTCTTAGATCCACACTTTCTGGAAATCTCCTAAATTATTAAAATTTAGTAGTGAAGACATCTTTCTGTGCAGATTTTATGTTGCCGCTGGACGTTCTAATCAATGTAGAAGTTGTGATCGATTTGAGCTCACTTGAGTTAGATTAGTTTATAATCACAGAAACAAGATTTTCACTGAAACGAAATGAGAGTGTTTCAGACAGCTTCACAAAGAGGATCTTCTCTCCAGGAGGTTTCTCAGTCTGCGGTCGCAGCAATTATACAGAGGCCTTCCATGACGCGTAGGAAGTCTTTTGTGTGATCAGGACCTCCATCCATCATTGAGGAGTTTCTCTCTATGACGTTCTCGAAACAGTTTCATTTTCATTTTTTCTAAGAATCATGTTTAGGTTTAGGGTTACTATCATGAACCTTAACCCTTGTATTTTCATGGCAATTCCAGGTCCGATATCGTCCCAACGCGCCTTTGGTTCTACGAGGAATCACGTGCGCCTTTGAGGGTGGGCAGAGGGTGGGAGTGGTGGGTCGCACAGGAAGTGGCAAAACGACGTTGATCAGTTCTCTCTTCCGACTTGTGGAACCTGCAAGTGGAAGGATTACCATCGATGGCATCGACATTTCCACCATCGGGCTTCATGATTTACGATCACGCCTTGGCATCATCCCTCCAGAACCTACGTTGTTCCGAGGAACCGTGCGGTTCAATTTAGACCCTCTTGATGAACATTCAGATGCTGACATATGGGAGGTAAATTCTTGACTTATGAATTCTTGAGATTTTTGCTGGTAAGCTTCTGGTGCTTTGGGGTGCATGTTTGCAGTGGTTTGCATGTTAGCATCGGGCTTTGAAAATATTGACTGATACTCTCCAATCTCTTTTCAGGCCCTTGACAAATGCCAACTGGGTGACATTATGCGAGCAAAATCGGAACGACTAAGGTAAAGCAGCCCATTGTGTTCAGAATTTGGAGTCTGCCCTCATGCCACTGCTGAATTTTTTCAAATTTTTTCCCACGTAAAGACAAGTGTGAGAAATAGTGAGAGCAATTGAAATTTTATTTTTCAGACAATGCATGAATTTGTTATGAATTTTTGAACTAATCTATCCAAAAGAGTCAGTAGGCTACCTGATAACCAACAAGAACTATATCTAATATGTTCCTCTTAATCACCTAAAGCAGTCACAATAATTTCTAATGTGGAAGGCCCTAAAAAAGTCACATTCTACCATGATTTACACTAAAAAGTTGGGTGCTCCTAATGAGGTCACTAATCACTCCAAGGGTGTGAGGTTAGGCATTGATTATGGCTAGAAAAACTGTCATGGGGTCGTTAGGTGTCCACTATGGGACATCTGACTGCAATGGGATGTTTTACCTTAGATGCACCAGGTGAGCAATCAATGCTCGATGTTTATGACGAGATTGTTGTGGTTCCTGATGCATATAGTCTTTGTGTTTGATGGGATTGTACAAAAGAGTTTATTTTGACTGGAAAATCTTACATTGTGCAGATTTTGACCTTCATTGCATAACATGACGTATCATCAATGTTTATTCTCCATTTTCTTTGTCTTAAAGTGATTATGATCTACACCTTTCCATCTAATTGTTGTGGGGGAGGAATTAGTGGTGTCCAATTATACTATGGGTTGAAACATCTGTTGAAGCTAAAGATTCTGAACTTGTACAAAGTAATCTCTTTCAAACTAATATGACCCATAGTGATTTCACTAAAAAGTATAGAGAAAGATAGATTGAAGGCAAATGGCTATGGAATACTAAATGCACCTCGAGCTCAACCTCTAACGTCGACGTCGTCGTTGGGCAAGAGGACGCAAACCTATAGGACAGTAACGGAAACCTATAGGACATGGACGAAAACCCATAGGACAGTGACGTAAACGCCTAGAACCATGAAATACAGGGACACAGGGATTTTGATGCCAATTTTCATTTACCTTGACGTCCTTAGAACTTGAACAACTTCCTGAAGCGTGACGTTGCTGACCCATGAGTTTAAAAAGCAACTTTCGGACAAATTGAGGTTTTTTTTGGGTGATCCGAACCCGATTTTGAACCAGAAAATCATATTTCCTATTGGTATGAATGAACAAATTGGATGTACAGGTCTCGTCGGTTATTGTCGCTCTCCTATAGGTTTCAATTGACGTCCTATTGGTTTACGTCGCCCTAGAGGCGGACAACGTGGGAGTGGAAGAGGTTGACGTCGATGTCATTGGGAATTGAAATTGGGAATGGGATTATGGAATCGGCAGAACTGGTGGAACTGTTGTATGGATGACTCTTGCATCATTCAACAACTCACCAATTGGAAAGAAGCGAATAAAGGAGAGGTAGGGCCATCAATTCAAATTGCAATTGATAACAATTAGCGGATTAGGAAAATTCCAAAGCAATTGTTATTAGTTCAATTGTTATCAATCACAATTCCAACGCAATTGTTATCACACTACTAGAAAATCATGACCAGATCAACAGAAAATCAACAGTTCTTTGTTGATTTTTGTTGTTTTGGACACTATAATGACCGTTTGAACAGATTTTTGAATTTTTGTAAAAATCAACAGAAATGGACAACAGTTTTTTGTTGATTTGAGTAGTGCAATGACCAAATCAACAGTTTTGTGTTGAATTTGGAATTTTTGGGAATCTTTTTGAAATCTTTTGGAATCTTTTGGAATCTTTTGGAATCTTTTGGAAAACTTTTGGAGTTTTTAAAAATCTTTATTAGTATTCTGGAAAAACACTTCAAAATATTAAAATAGCATCTTAAAACACCCAGAAACCACTTCAAAGTATTGAAACAGCACCTTAAAACACCCAAAAAACACTTCAAAGTATTGAAACAGCACCTTAAAACACTCAAAAAACACTTCAAAATATTGAAACAGCACCTTATAACACCCCAAAAAACACTTCAAAATACGAAAGCAGCACTTTTAAAGACCAAAAAAACACTCAAAAAAATAAAAGTATTAATTTGTGAGTGAATAAGTAAAAGAAATTATGTCCAATAGACATGGAGATCCAACCATGTAGTGGTTGGAGCCTCTTGTTCTATGTAAAGTGGATTTTTTTTTCTTAACTTAAACATTCACAATTTGGAATTTCTTAAACTCAGCAGATTTTGACGGCCATTTCAGCATAGTAATTTAACTTTTTTCAAAAAACTTTGAACTAAAAAAAGTTAGAGATTGAAGTTAACTTTCATCTCCAAAAAAAGGTTTGTGATTTCAATCCTCCAATCAAAAGTTATAGATAAAATTCAGAGAGAGGTAGGAGGGGACATTTTGTTTAACATTTTCAAACATCCTCTCTGAATTTTGTCTATAACTTTTGATTGGAGGCTTGAAATCACAAACCGTTTTCTGGAGATGAAAGTTAACTTCAATCTCCAACTTTTCTTAGTTCAAGCTTTTTGAAAAAAGTTCATTTACCATGCCGAAATGACCGCCAAAGTCTGCTGAGTTTAGAAACACCAAACCATAAATGGATAAGTAAAAAAAAATTCAAACTGTACATTAAGTTGTGAGGTAGTTTAGTGGTTGGAGCCTTGTGCCATTGGGCATGAGGTCTCCAGTTCAAACCCCATGGGCGACCGTGGGTCGAGCATGCGGCTGCCTGAAAATTCTGGAAAATTTTTCTGCCCGAAATTTTTGGGCAGCCGAAAAAAAAATCTGGATTATTTTTTTTTAATTTTTAATTTGACCAAATCAACAGAAAAAAACAACAAATTTCAGTTAGATTTTGTCCAGGACAACGCGACCGAAACAACAGAAGCAAACAACAGATTCCTGTTGTTTTGGATACAATTTTTTCTACTAGTGTCAGTAGCAATTGTTACCAATGCAATTGGCGGTTTAGGAAAAACTGGTGGAATAGCAATAGCTACTGTTCAACAAATGATAGCATGAATCTTGACGAGAGTGTAGCTGCATATAATTTAGGGATCATACATGGGACAGGGTCTTCATATCAAACACAAGTAGTGGACATTTTCACAATCTTTGGAACACTCTTATTTTCCACTTCCAATTTACAGTTTTAAATTAGCTCAATCAATCCATACACACAATCGGCTGTAGTTAGTTTTGCCAATCAGAAACTTCCATGCACTCATATGTACATAAACTGGATGTGGATCAAATCCTCAAACTAACAGTAATGTCCCAATCGGATCTCAAGCAACAATTGATCTACATACAAATCACAATGTTTGTTCTTTCAATTGGCTACAGGTTCTCATTCACCATCGCACAATAAACTCCGATTGAACACACAAAACATGCACACAACCTCATACACAATTACACATAAGTCTCGCAAACAATTAAAAATCATCCTTGTATTTGTTGAATGTTACAATGGAATCTATCTTGTTGCACTTATCCATAGTCCATTGCAAAAATCTTTTAGGTACGTTTAATGCGCTCCCTATTCATTTACAATTGGCTCCTTTAAATTGGCTACACCATTTCCAACCTTATTCTTTACAACTTTCTGCAATTGATAATCTAGAGTTCTCTACACCCACAGCATCAAAGCTTGATCTCCAATCGAGAACTCTCACTACATATGCTTCACAATTTCAAGTCTTTTTCAATCAGATTGGCATTTCTAATTTTATCATTACAAATCTCCAATTGCTAATTTTTCAACCTTTAATCCACCTTACGATTGCAAGACCTCACAATCACTCATCTCTCATTGTCTTCAAATTACTTTCCCAATTGATATTTTTCCAATTCTCTTACTCCCAATTCATCAAATTTTAGTCTTCCAATTTTAAATCCACACACATTCAAATCCAGTTATGATTAATTCATCATTCAAGATAATTCCAATCGAATTTTACAATTCCAATCCTCATATACAATTTACCATTCAATATCTCTCCAACCAATATCTCCATTATAAAATCAACCACATTTCCAATTGCCTCTCACAAGTTCAAACATTCACATCACAATTACGCCATCACACATAGTGGTCCCAACTAGACACATACAACTTACAGCACTCACCATTAGAAACACCAATTTCTATATTCAGCACAATTGAAAAGACAATACAATCGTTTTACTTTCGGAAGGATTGCCTGCTACTCTCACAAGACAACTAAAACTACCAATCGGACATCATAGTCTAAATACCAATGCATGAGAGTCAATTGAATCCGGTGTTTGAAAAATAGTACCAATCGGGCAAAAAATCCAATTACATCTCCACGAAAAGTTGAAACGGATCCCGATTGATAACTACACTATCGACATGGATTTCTACCACAGTTGTATGTGTGGATTCACTGGCATCATCTCTTTATATTCCACCTTCAAATCATTTGGAGCGAGCTTATGTATATAATCGTGAGGTGCTTGTCTTGGTTTTTGACCTCACCTTGGGGCAACACCTATTGGGAGTAGAATTCCAACAAGTGTGGGAGAGGGCTGAGAGCATCAGGCAAGAAGACCTATTGGTGGAAATTGTTGTGCGGGGAGATCTTTTTCTGGAGGATTATGTGGAAGCTTATTGGTTGATTGGTGATCTGGGAGCTCGATTGTTGTGCCATTATCGCAAAATGGAAGAAATTCAAGCAGAGCGTCACTGATTGGAGGTTTAGCTTGCGAAATCCGTCAGACAATCCAGGTGTGCCGATTGGGGAAGAGATGTGGCAGTCCGTTTAGCCAACGATTGGGCTCAGTGTCCAATTCTAGCTTGGCGTACTTTATTGCTCCAATTTGTGGAAGAATATCAATTGGAGGAGTGGGTCATTCGCATGGTCAACCATAATCAAGCTTGATTGGTGAGGACCAAATTCACAGATGTGCATCCGAGCGAGTATTTTTATATGTATTGGGATACCAAGAATCGATTGGAGCGGATGGTGAATGCAAAAACTTTTTCTCAATTGTTACTATTTGAGTTATCCTTGCATACCACTTTTCAAAACAAGTACAATTGGCAAGGTTCACCGGAGTTGATAGTGGGTATGCCACTAAATCTGGATACTTGGAGCTTCAGTGCAATTGGAAGCATATCAGACAACCAGTTCCTTGGCAAGTGGGAGAACTTGTTCTCTCATGTGAGTGATCGAAATGATGTGTTGAGATGGGAGGCACTAGTTCGGATTGGCAAAGATTATCACCATGAACAACCACCCTTGTCCAAAGCGATTGAAGCGTTGATTGTAGTGGAAGCAACTCTCCGATTGGAGCTTGGAGAGGTACCCGACAATGTAGCTACACATCCTCATTGGTGTTGAAGTTCAAACCGCAAGTACAGATGGAGGATTGGGGCCCAATTGAATACTGTTTGGTACAATTGTGTGATTTCTACCACAGTTACATCCACACCTACAACTACACTACCGACAAATCATCGCTAGACACCCAACTTTTCCACGATTGGGCTCCCTCCTCCATGCGCATAATCTCCTTATCCTGGAAATTGGTCAGTTCCTCTGTGAGCAGCTCATGTTCCTGTTCCAACACCTACAATCGATTCGTGAGCTCTTCAATCTTCTGTACTTGACTCACCGAATCCAATTGGAGGTGGATATGCTCGGTATTGAGTTCTGCATTGGTTGCTTTCTGTAAGATTGCTTCCTGACTGGCTTTCTCCAATTGAATATTGAGATTATCCAATTGCTCCTGCAAACTCCCAATTGACTCAGTCTCTTTCACTACAATCACTTGGATTTGCAACAATTGGTGTTCATCTTGAAGTGACTTATGTTGCTACTGAAGAAGCTTATAATCTTCAAAGATTGTGGGTTGAGCCGCTAATAACTTCCCAATAGTTGCAATGAACCCTAAAAAAACACCCTAATGCATGGAAGTGGACATGCCAATTCAAATGTTGGTCCATTTTTGAATTGGTAGTGAAAACAATCAAAAAATTGTATAAAATTCAAAAAGTATCCAATGGTCCCACAAATGTCAAGTAGGTGCCTCACATTATTTGGAGCATATATGCAAGTTTTAATAAAGTTTCAATTGTCCATGCAAAAGTTGTGGCAAATATCCTCGTAATCCGATTGAATTTATAGTTATTTATTTTTTAATGATTTGATTTTTTAATTTTTTAATTTTAAAACTAATTTTTTGTTTAATAATTCAAATTTTTATTTATATATATTCTTGTATTTATTTATTTATTAACTCTTTTATACATTTAGTCATCTACATATAAGTATCAACTAGAACTAGAAATTCTGCTTCTGAATTTTTGACATAATACACTACTAGAAAATTTAGTTTTTCTGTTGTTTTGGTCGCGTTGATCCGGTCAAAATGATTTTATACATTGCAACATCAAACTATGGAAAAATCAACCCTTTTTATGCACAAACACCTCAAAATTTTAAGGACACTCCTTGATTTTTTGTAGAGAAATTTGGGACCAAACTTCTCAAGTTTGGGCCCCTAAGCTCTTAAGTTTGGGCCCAAACTTCTCGGATTTGGGCCCCAAACATCTTGACGTTTGGGCCCAAACTTAAAATATTTGGGCCAACAAAATATGAAGTTTGGGCCAAAATTTCTCAGATTTGGGGCCCAAAACATCTTCAATTTTGGACTAAATTTGGACAACACATGGGCCAAAACTTCTCGCACTACTAGAAAATTTCGTTTTTCTGTTGTTTTGGTCGCGTTGATCCGGTCAAAATCTGACAGAAATCTGTTGGTTTCAACAGATTTTGACCGGATCAACGCGACCAAAACAACAGAAAAACGAAATTTTCTAATAGTGTCGAACAAGTCACCCAAGCATTTGGGCCCCAAACATCTTAAGTAATTGCAACTTGATTTTTTTCTTGCATGAATTTGATACGTAGAATTTATATATAAACAAAGTGTAAAAAAAACAAAAACAAAAAGCATATAGAGAGGTATAATAAATTGCAATACTTCTAATTTTTATGTTGGACATTAGAAGAAATAAATAAAAAGTTGTTTAAATTAAAAGTTATGCTTTGCTTTCAAATATTTTCACTATTGTCTGGATCTTCTATATACCAATCATTATTTTTAAATGTTAAAGAAGTTCCTTCTTTTAATTGATTCTGTAGTCTTGTGTGTAACCATGTCTTATCACTATTAGAAAATTTAGTTTTTCTGTTGTTTTGGTCATGTTGATCCGGTCAAAATCTGACACAAATCTGTTAAAATCAACAAATTTCTGTCAAATTTTGACCAGATCAACATGACCAAAACAACAGAAAAATTAAATTTTCTAGTAGTGTATTTACCATTGCTACACCTAATTTGAAATCATTTAATGAGGTACTATCAAATGGTAAAGTACCATGGGTAATATTTTTACTTTTTATAAAAATGCCTGCACCATTGTCATTATCAAATTTCTAACAGTGTTGAAAAACTCCAAATAATCCTCCTTTTGGCGCTCCTTTAACAAACCATGTAATGAAGGAGGCCTCCGTGTCCGAAGGGTCAATATGTGGTTTAATAAAAGAATTTCTAAAATATTTTTATGGCATATTCAACAATAGGATGTTACACCTAACTAGTATGAAGATGTATTGAAATTTTTTGTTGCTTTTGACTACAAAAATAGCAAGATATTTGCATGTAAAGTGAAAAAAAGCTTATCAACACAATGCAATACTTGCTTTGATCATTTTTGACTTAAAATTTTTGCACTATAGAGTCCTAAGCTTTCAATCTTTGTAGTTTAATTTGAGTTGAGGGTCTAGCCATAAACTCCGCAACTTATAAAAAACTTAACTTTCATTCTTAAGAAAATTGTTAGGTAGGAGTACGTACAAGATAGAGGGAAAATCTACAATATTAATGCCTTATAGATGGACTAAAAATGCACTAATCCCAATGGTGAGATAGTTCTAGTAAGTAAACTAAACTACAAAAAAGAATTGCAAAAGTTCCAGGACAAAAATGAATCAACGTATAAGTTATTTTTTGCACGAAAAAGTTTACATTGCCCCACAAACAAGAATGTCCATAATTTCCTCATAACAGATCCGAAAATGCACACTACTAGAAATTTCAGTCGATTCGGTCGTGTTGATTTGGTCATTTTTTGACTGAAATTTCTAGTAGTGGCACTAATAACCCAAAGAAAGTTCACCATTTGCAAGCTATAATCACTTTGACTTGAGGATTGTTAGATTTGAACCAATTGGTGATGGACTAGAAATGTTACTAGAGCATCCCAATTGGAAAATATGAAGTTAGTCCCAATTGGCAATCCCAATTGGAGGAGGTGCAGGTAGGTTCCAATTGGAGAAAATAGACAGTCCCAATTGCAGATGTCACTTTCCTATCAAAGGCCAATCGATGTTAGTGTTTTAGTGTTTTGTCTTTTGTACCATTCCCTTTTTAACATCTATAATTCTTCTATAAAATACGCATTTAAATGTTTTGAATACATTTTTTTATTTTTAATTATGTAGACTTCTAGAATACTTTTGACTATGTCATTTTAGTGTTTCAATCCTTTTGACTTGGTGGTTTTAGTGTTTAATGTTTAGAATTAGAAGAGCATACCTTGGTGTACAAACTTTTATTGTATGGTTTTCAGTGCACCTACAATTCCAAAAATGCCATAATAACCCAAAGAAAGTTCACCATTTGTGAGCAATAATCACTTTGACTTCAGGGTTGTTAGATTTGAACCAATTGGTGATGGACTAGAAATATTACTAGAGCATCCCAATTGGAGAATATGAAGTTAGTCCCAATTGGAGAATGTGGGGTTAGTCCCAATTGGAGAATATAAAGTTCGTCCTAATTGGAAGGACTGTCCTTTCTATCGAAGGGCAATTGATTTAGTATGAATAAAAAGTCTAAACCTATTGGTGTTATGCATGGACTACCTGCATATGATATCTTTGAAGACTTGGGAAACCTAAAAGCCGATATATCTATAAAAACAATTGTTAGGATTAGCACTACATTATATACCAATACACCATTTGGGAAAATTTATTCTACAAGCAAGGAAGACAAGTGGTGAATGAAGTTGCTATTATTCCAAACCCTAGTGCTCCTCGCATCGATGTGACAATTGAAGGGATCTTAATTAGTGGGGTACAAATTGATGGCAGATGAAGTGTACATTAAATGACTTGGTAAACTATGAATATTTTACAATTGGAAGGATTCCTTGAAACTAAATTAGTCCTATACATGGCTGATCAAAGGTGGGTCAACCCAAAATGAATTTTAAACAAAATTAAAACAATGATATCAGGAATTATAGTGACATGTTTGGGACATGTTTGGGACATGTTTTTTTGATAATTCTGTGTTTTGGAGTCTGTTTTGGCAGATATCAAGATGAGTTACCCAATTGTTTGTGAGACTTATGTGTAATCATGTATCAGTTTGTTGTGTGTTTAGATTTTTTTTGACACTTTCCAAGTACACCACCATCCGGTAATATTGATATTCCCATCCAAAATCCTAGGCCAAGCAATAATCCAAACACATACCCATGTAGTCAAGAATCCATTGACCCTATTCATTCACCCCCTAGTCCAACTACAATGACTCAACGGTTAAGTGATTCTTTCAATCAGCTCCAACTTTATGATGATGACCTTCAATTCAAAGGTGTTTATGATGTTATTGATGTATTTTGGAATCCCACGTAGGACCATGAATCTCATACATTTTCTAATGCATCAAATGAGCCCAATAATTCATCAAATGAGCCCATCAGATTGAAGGGAACTTACTACCAATCAGTCCTAAAGTCCACAATCTGTACCTCTCCACCTATTGAACAAGCAAAATCGATCCCAATGGCCTCGTACCGATATTAATCTTTATCATCTTCACTACCAATTGGTGAAACTTACTGACGTAGAATAGTAAGCTGGCAAATATCGATTAACAGCAGATATCAACCTATCTACTAGCCAATAGATAACAGCCTATCTACTAGCCAGTACAACTACATCCATTAGATACTCATACTGATTTAGGCATTCCCATACTCCGTGTGGACACAGGCATAATTCAGCTTGGCAGTCATTACCTCATCGCTAGAATAGTTTGGAATTGTCAACGTCCAGAAGCAGGTGGAAGCTTTAGGCAACCGATCGTCCGACAATGTGGAGGGGCCTCCAACAATTGTAACAGGCTCATAAGCAAAGAAGTCACTGTCGGTGATGAACTTGTTCAACTTATACCTCTGGGAATAGGACATGTTCGACACAACTCTCTTGAAACGGGCAATTGCGTTATTGTCCATGTCTTGAAAGTGGCACATTTTGTAGAAGGTCTGCGCATCAACTCCAATTTCTGCTCCAAAAAACCCCTCTATGTTCTCTGGTACAATCCGAGATAATGTCATGCTGATGCTCTTGCTAGTTTGCTTGGAGATGAATGCATTCGATGGTGTGCACGATGCCATCGGGAATCGAAATCCAAAACATAAGAACTGGGCAGCATGTTGAGTGAATCGGAAAACATGCTCCAAGATCTGTGACTGCAAATATGTCCAATAGCTCAATGTCACCAAAGACAGATTCCCTCGTAGTTGCTTGTTGCTCAGCGTCCTTTGCAGTGATCAACGATTTGATGGCGATCCAATGGGATGGTTTGATTGCACGATAGTCTGATTCGTACTTGTCAATTGCTACTCGATCCCACTCTTCAGGAATACATCCTGTAGCTAAGGCCAAGGACGATAGGGTCATTGGTCGATTCACTTGTTGTCTATACATTGGCAACAAGAATAGTAAGAGGCCAAACAGCTCCAAGTTCTCTGCTTTGAAATTGTCAGACAATTGGGTTCGCGACAATGGCCTCAAGTACCGCATGTGCCCTCCATCGCTCATTGCAAATATAGATCCATAGGTCTACACAAAACTACATTGATTAGTCCAATTGGAATATTGGAAAATACGAACTCAAAATAGTTGATGAGCCTATTAGATATGCGGGTCCATCATGAGGCCAACTGAGATCCCAATTGCTACGCAGGGGAGGCACATGGTACATGTAGGCTGCCTAGTAATTATAGTAAATGCTAATCCGTGCAGTCCTTCCCAATTGGTAATAACAAACATACAAATTTCTAACAAAATACATGCCAATTCAACAGATTGAAAAAAATTGCAATTCACTTACAGAGGCGTCATTCCAAAATTGATTCCAGCATGAGCAGAGGAAGATCCGGATAGGACCTCCACAATCAACGGTGCCTCTCTCTTGGAAGTCATCGGCTTCATCTGAATGACCACTGCCCTTCAATTGGTATTTGTACATCACTTTCAGTAGTGGAAATGGATTACGTGCAACCTTTGCATTTCGATAGATATTCTGAAGCTCACACAATTCTTCTTCGGGACGGACCTGTAGAATAACTCCCACAGCTCTTACATATTAAAGACATGCATATTGGGACAGCTTTATCAATTGGAGGAAAGGCTATGACAAAGACATTTGTAATACCCTGACTAAAACATGAAATCCATTGGAAACAAAAACACCATTCAATTGAAGGAAGCACATGCAACAACGACAAATTCAATTGGAGGCTGATGAGGCTTACCAATACCGACAGAGGGCGATACTGTCGAAGAGCATGTCGGTATTTAGCGAGAACCCTCAATTGGAAGTTGCAGTTCTGATACGAACGCCATAGCTCTTCCTTTTGCCAATAGGCCTTCACAATTTCAGCTTCAACAAGATCTATCTTCTTCTGTTTCTCTTCAACCTTCCAATTGCGAAAGCGTTCAAGCAATGGTCCAATCAACTCCACTGGTACTGCAACATCAAGGTCTGCTTCAACAAGTCTTCTCTTGATGTCTTCGCCATCAAGGTCAATGGAGGACACTCCGAGGAAGTGATCCAGTCTATCCCAAGTTCTCCAATCGGGATACGCTTTGTCGTGGAAAAAGCTCTCCACTTGCGACACTGTCCACATGGAAAAGTCAACATGACCCAATAGAGTGGGCATTGCGGTCTCCATGTCTCCGCTCAACAATCCTCTTCGCACCAATCATCTTGAATTCAGCGATTCCCAGGCAATCCGCACATGACTGTCGACAAAATTGTTCGGATCAATGGTTGTGAAAGTGCTCCAGAATGTGTTTTTCGAGTTCTCTTCAGGACTTTGTTCTCGTTCCATGCTCGCTATGATTGCATCTGGAAATTCGTCTGTGCACAAGCTATTGTATTCTTTGGTAGCCTTTGTCCATGCTTCATCGAGTGCAACGATTGTTTCTTCTTCTAGTTGGGAGAGACTACGAGTATTGGGCAAAGACCGAGCACATTCAGCAATCATGTTATCGTCCAAGTTGACAAGATTGGAGGCTGATGCACCGTGAAGATTGGGAACTGTCGGACCATTGTCAACTCGAATGTGTGGAGGTGGATTGCTACCACCTACATCTGTACTAAGCTCACACGATATGAAGTCCTCCGCTTCATCCAATTGAGTCAAGTAGTCAGCGCTAGGGCGTTGCTGCGGTGTACGCTCCGAACGAGAGGGAGTCGATGCCAATTGCAATCTCGGCCTCACAGAACGTCCACCATTGGCAGCTCATGAAGACCATGTGGCAAGAAGAGGAGCATACGGTTGTTGTCTCTCCAAGACACGCCCACTACCAGGTGTTGCTCGTGATCCGAAAGCTCGGGGGGGACACTTTCCATTTTTTAATAACCCACGTGCGGCGGAATATAGGGTACATTTAAATAATCTTGGGTAAAATTTATAAGAAATTTACATATAAATTAGGAGACATTAAAAGTGGCATGCCCTTTATAAGTAATATAGGGAAACGGAAAATATGGTCCATTAAAATTTAGGTAGATATAAATTAGGGGCAAAAGAATGGGATCCTAGGAATTAAGTTTAGTAGGTTCAATTAATATTTACTTATAGTACTAGTTAGATATAGCTCAAAATACAAGTACTATGGTGTATCTACAGCTCATGTATAGTGTATCTTTAAGTCATATCTTTAATCATATCTTTAAGTCATATCTTTAATCATATCTTTAAGTCATATCTTTAATCATATCTTTACAGCATACTATAATGGACAGTGCAGTGTAGCTAGACAGTGCACGCGTTGCCTTCGAGGAGTTCTAGGGTTTTAGTTGAGGCGTCGGGTGTCAAACTCGCAGTTCGCGCGATTGTTGTGATCGCGAGATTCAGTTGTGAGATTCAATTGCCTTGGAGGAGTTTTTGGGTTTCAGTTCACTAGAAGAAACCTGCGTTTAACTTGACGGATTTTTTTGCGCATCATGTTATAATTTCATGTTTTTATGTCAAAAATTACGTCCAATGTAACATTGGACGTAATTTTTGACATAAAAACATGAAATTGTAACAACTTGATGTTACATTGGACGTAATTTTTGACATAAAAACATGAAATTATAACATGATGCGCAAAAAATCCGTCAAGTTAAACGCGGGTTTCTTCTAGTGGTTCGAGGCGTTTGCACTTAGGCGTTACGTGCATTGGATTAGGATTTAAGCGTTTCAGTGAGCTCCTTATGATTTAAAGGTTGGGATAGGGTTCGCGGACATGGCCACTACAGTTAAAATGTGGACAATGGAGGACGACTTCGGAGAACCAACTTTCTACAGCAAGGTCAAGGTTTTTCAAGACGAAACCTATGCATCACTGAGGCTGCGTTTGGAGGAGAAAGCAGCGTTGGAATGGCCATTCGACTTCTGGGACAAAGAAGAAGGCAGCAGAGTTCTGCATAAAATGGAATCCTTCAGCAACATGCCTGCGGATGTTTTTGTTTTGCCATTAGGTCTTGCGGTTTCAGGGGAAGCCTCCAAACGTTGGCGCTTGGACGATGCAGGTACGCGAAGTGAGGCCATACCTGAAGATAGAAACTGTGATCTCGGTTGTGAAGCAGGTGCAGTCCCCGATCTAGCGAACTCTAGGGTTAGTGGGACATTGGGAGTCACCGATTCCTTAGAGCATCAACTACATTCCACTCTGATTTCGGAGCACATCTGGGACCGCTACCTTGAACACGGCGAGAAGCTGAAGAGGGAATTGCAGTGCGCCTCGTTGGGATTCTACTGCCGATCGCGCTGGTTCTCCTTCTCAGACATCGTCGGGTGAGTGTTCAGAATCCCGAGAGAATACATTGTTGAGTTCCTTGTGTTGGGGTTTTCGGGGTCTACATTGCATTTACGGTGGGTTGTCTTACTGTGTTTTTGAGTTGCTGAATGACCTTCACGTCGGTTCAGTTTGGTATCCCGAACCTCATTTGACTGCCAATTTCACTAAAAGGTCGAAAGTTATAAAAATCAGCGGTACGTTTAGGCATACATCCTGTATTAGGGTTGATAAATCTGGTAAGGGATTCCCGGATTTCTCTTATGAAATGTGCAATTCTATCCGGCAGAAAAATGACTTCTACAAACGAGTTGTGAGGGAAGGGTTTAGTGTAGAGAAGTGGGGATCGAGAAGCACAAGAGACGGAAGACGACTTGCTTACCTGTCCACTTCGGAACTCGGTGGGCATGGTCGGAAAGTCAAGAGGGAACTTAAGAATCAGAAATTGTTGTACAAGGCCGCTCAAGCTAGGATAATTCAGCTCAAGGTCAAGCGTCCAAGTTTGCGGGATTTAGCTAGAGAGGCTTCTTGTGGTCACAATGTCATTAAATTTTGTCAAAGTATAATCAACGCCCATAGGTCCGGTGCTTTAGGTGGAAAGCCTGCGCTGTGGGACTTCCTCTGTGATGTGGCGCAGAATCTCAACCGTGATCGTAGAGGAAAGCGGTACAGTAAGAACACGAAGTACTTAGGCACTAGTAGAAATTTTTTTGTTGAAATTAACAAATTTCTGTTAATTTCAACAGAAATCTGTTGTTTAGTGACCGAATCAACGCGACTGAAACAACAAAATTCTGTTGAAATTCCTACGTTTTCTACTAGTGAGAGGAAGTCATGAAGGTTTACGGTGGTCGGAGGATGGTCAATATATTTTCGTTGAACTACTCGGGTGCAAGTTACCGTCAGGTGAAACGGGAGGGAGGGAAAGGGGTCCAATTTTTACCCAGTGAACACTCACAGATTTTTGCAACTGTGGCGCAGATTTATAGGGATGCTAAGCTTTCTCATAACATTCTAGGTCCAGTACCAGTACTTCTCGCTGAGGATGAAACAAAAGTTAAAGGAAGAGTGGCTTGGGAAAGTAAGTGGGATACTCTTGCTGGGTTTTGTGGTCCTTCTGAGAACCATATCTGTGTGTCTGGTTTCAGGCCGATTGTCGGGAGTGGTGAGGAGGGGTACCGAAAATTGTTAGAATCCTTTTCCAACAATAGGAAAGGGAGTTTTGCTTGAGTAGTTGTTGTAAATCCTTTGCATGAACTACTTCCTCGAATTGTTCTAGTTGTCTACTGCACTTGCAATTGCTTCAATTCCAATTGGGTTAGGGGTTAGTGGGACAATATTGACATGTTGTGAGAACAAGAATGTCTTGCAGCTGTAGGCCCAATTGTGGGACACGCCAGTGACGGTGACTCTCGTAGGAGGCAGCTGATGTTGGCAGACTACCAGAAGAACGATGGAATCTGTTTGGATGTAGGGTGGGAGGGTTGGGTGTTCACTGCTTCTTTAGATTCGTGTAGGAATGCAAAGGGTCTTCATGACCAAGATTATATCCACAATGGGAAAAAAACTAATTAATCCGTTGCTTTTAGCTGCTAGAACTTTGCAGTTAGGAGGAGATTTGTGTCTCCATGGTCACATAGAACAAGTATTTCAGCAGTTTACGGCTAAAGAATTTGGTTTGACAGGAGAAGATATAGAAAGAAGGGACCGGCAGAATTGGGCTGCGGCACAAAGGCTGTGTCAATCAAAAGTCAGGACATGTTTGGCTCGCATGCGTACTCCAGATTATCCTCATCGTGAAAGAACCTTTGGAACGGAATTTTACTTGGATATATGTGCTGCCTATATTGACATTTTCTATTCTCTTGCATTGGACCTACGTTCTAGGATAGTATTGTGTGGCAAAGTCTCCTTTTTCTTCCGACTTTGGAGGTTGTGGTTGCAGCATGGAGATCATGGTGTATTGGGGAATTTGCAACCACCTGTGCAAGCAAAGAACTTTGTAAGCCTACAATGTTTTATCGATATTCAATTATCATGTCATTTTGTTGTTCTTCTAATTTGTCATTTCAGAGACAAGTTCCCCGACTTAGCTATGCCGCTACATTTGACTGGGAGTGATTCTTGCAAAATCTTCTTCTCAAGAATTGGTGGCATGAATGGCCAAGAACGTGCCTATGACTTCCATCAATTGGTGAACACCGCAAATACCCTAAACCACATTTCAGCTGTTGAGTATGGGAAGAACGGTTTAGTCTTCAAGAAACAACACAACAAGATGGATACTGTTTGGGAATCATTGCACAAGCTGCAACCTGGGGAACAGCGCTGCAATTTGGGTGACTACAGTCTGATTCCAACAAACGCAGAGGTTGTATCAGCGCTACAGGAGGGACTGAAACAAGTCCAAGGCATGTTGAGGTCTTTGAACATGGCGCCAAGTACACAATGCTAGCCATGACGGAGAATTTGGTATGACAGGCCATGGCTGGTGGAGAAAGAAGACCCTAAATGCTTCTATTACAAACTAGGTGCTAGACCTACATCTGGGGAGGATAGGGACTCCGAGGTATTGCGGGATCGCTTACAGAACAAACCTTCAACATCTGACCTTGTAGCACACGCGCCTCACATGAGGTACAACCTAGAGGAGGACGCTGTAGAGGATTGCTTACCCGACCATTTGACAAGTCTTCAAGATGAAGCCCGAGATGTAGTGACTGATTTGCTTAATGGTGTTGTGGTTGTCTTCTACTGTCAGATCTGCTGCAAAGCGTGAACGAGGTCGTCCATCCAATGTTTCAAGGTTAACTGCTACTAATGTTTTACATACTGTAGATGAAGGTGCTTGCTGGTTGGGTAGAATCCAAGCCATGAGGCGGCGCAATGGGAAGCAGCTTGGTGTGCTGCGGCAGCCTGTGGACTTGCTTGCGAGGTTGGAGGAAAATGGGAAGCGAAAAGCTCAGAATCCACATATTGAGGTCATGTTGCAGTATTACCGCAAATATATTGGATGAGATAAATTCAAGTACGATCATACTGACAGCAAATGGATCGACATTGATTGCATTATCTGTACTGTGACCTTGGCATATAACCCTGGAAATGAGGTCTATTCCCTGGATCAAAATGATGCAGAGCATTTGCGCCAATTTCTGGCCGACAAAAATACAAGATGATTTTAGGTATGGAATGTGGCAATCTGCCCAATTTAAGAAACGTGGACTTCATGATTTTTGATTTTGAAGTATTGTGGATGAAATGGCAGATTTAATGATCTGACTCTGTCGATGTTTGCAATCTGGTTGGGTGCAGGAGTTCGTGCTTCGAACGACCTCTCTGAAGTTTGGGTAGCACCATGTCATAGAGCTTGATTTTATTTTCTCACATGTGGTGGAGGGCATTAGAATGGTGTATTTTTTATGTAATTCTTTTATATGAGGCATATATTTGTGGTCAAAGTTCACAGATGAACTTCATGTCTATATTTTTAAGCACATTTTGTCCCTAAAATCTCTTCAATACTTTTTCAACCCTAATGTCTTGTTTTTTATTCTCATTCATGCATATATCTGTGTTGTATTTGTATTCATGCACTGTTATAACTTGAATCCTTTTTTCTATAAGGTATTTGTTAGTCACTTGTATTTTCATTATTTTTTAGTTAGTTTTTTTCCTTACAAAGAAAATAGCCTCTAATATATTCCTTTGACCTACATATTATAAGTAATGATAGATATGATAATATGGATAATTTTTTTGCTTTATGTAATAATAGGGGTCTTTTAAATGTTTTCTAGGAGGTAAATAGACCCCCAAAAAATACCCCACCGCCACACGTGGGTCCCCCAAATACACAAGGAGTGCCCCCCTCGAGATACACTAATAAGGTCCTCTGTACTTTGTTGCCTTCAATATCGTAGAAGTGCTAAGTCTACACCGCAAAGTGGAAAGAAAGTTTTAAATCTCATGTTTTGGTGCCTGGCATTTCATTGTATTAATTGTCTCTCTTGTGTGTGCAATTGCAAGAAAGATGGTTGAATTTGACCCTTGGGGGGTGCACTACAAAGGAAGTTCATGGGTGAGGAGCGACCAAACCCTAACTACCCATTTCTACTTTTCTTAATTACTTTCTAATAAACTATAATTTCAACCTACAATTTTGAGATTTGTTTAACAATGTCTATAGATTTCTATTGCCAAAAATTTCAATCTTAAATAACATGTGATATATTGTCTAGAAAGGATTGAAAAATGAACTAAAATGGTATGTTTTTCAACTAAAATATTTATAGAGATCACATGAAGATGACTATTGTATCAATATTCAACCAAAATAAACTTTCAGTAGATAGCTACTTTATAGAATTTTCTTTTCATTTGTCAATTTTTTTTCTTATATAATATAGGGGTGTGAAAGTTATTTTTAGCTTTACAATGTATCTTTTTTCTTCTAAAATTTGTAACTAATTATTATTAACATAAAAAATACCAATAATTCAAAACATGAACTTTCAAAGTAGATAAATTTATTCATATTTTTTTTTAGAAAAAAAATAAAATTTTAGAATACAATATAGGGGGTCCAAAATTTGGTCACTCCTCACCCATGAACTTCCTTTGTAGTGTACCCCCCAGGATTTGACCAAACGAAGAAGCTCGTAGAGGACAACAGCTCACTGTTTACAAGACTGGTGGCGGAGTACACTAAAATTGGTAAATAGTGTTGGGTGATAATTAGTGTTGTTCCTTGTTTTTTACCCCAATATTATTTTTCAACTTATGTGTAAATAGTGTTTGTTCTATATTTGATTCCCATTTAACACTAAATGCACTCTCGTAGAAATGCTGAAATGACCAAATTTTACTACAAAGCTAAAATAGTGTTAGAATGGGTAAATAGTGTTCTAATACTAACCTTGCAAATCACAATTAGTGTTATTGTTGACAATTAGTGTAACCAACACTATTTATCAATTTTAGTGTACTAGGCCAATGCCCACCATTGAAGTTGCCTCGGTAGCAATTCACAATGTGAGTGATTCAATCTATATTCTTTGACATAAACATTAACCCCTAAATGTCCAAGGCCTGTTTTGAGCTTCTTGAAATTTGCTCTACATTGCACAAAAAGTCAACATTTTGATAAGTTGCATCAATTATTTTAGATTGTAACCATACAAATTCAAACTAGGCATGTTAGAGATCACATAGGAAAAGAAAAATACAACAAATATCACTTATGAATTGAAAGATTATAATGTTTGATCATCAAGGTGTTAAAACTATGGAAATCTTTTAGCTTTCTTTTTTCATGTCAAATCTAAAAATTGGACACCAAAAAAATATGAGGTTGAAGGACCTAATATGCATAACCATAATCAATTTATGACTTTTTCAAAATTTACTCTACAATTTTTTCAAATGAATTTTTAATGTGATTTTTTCTCCAAGATCTAGTGTATTAGAGGCTCATTTTCAAGAGCCCTCAACACTACAGAAAGTCACGATTACAATGGACACCCTTGCACAAAATCTTGAATAGAAAAACTATAATCAACCATTTTTAAAATTAGATTTTTGATGCTAAAACTAGACTTCAAAAACAATTTGTCAAAAATATAAACTACTACTAATAGGAACTTAGTTGGGTATTATTTAACTTCAAAGTATTGTCGACCAATGATCCGAAAAAACCGGCAGCTAGTTCAAAGTTTGCCGATGGATTTGGGTAAAAAAACGGTTGCATTTAGAAATTAAAGGATGCAAAACTGGGAAGAAATTTGAAGAACCGGAAATGAATCGATGAACCCCAAAAATTGGAGGATATTTGGTCGCCTCCATGCAATATTTGACGGATTTCAACCGCCATAAAAAAAATTGTAGTGGCTAATACCCGGCTTGAAGAGGGTCTACAAGTATGGATATCAACCTCCCGACATGGAATAATGCATAGTATAGTTTTGAAAATAAAATAAAAAAATAAAAAAATAAAAAACCGGGCCGCCACGGCTCCACCAGCCAGCTGCGGGCTTGTGGCTTGTGCCTCCTGCAATTGCCATTTATATACAAATCTTAAGCAATACCTTGCAAGGGCAACAAAAGAAACATTTGAAGAAGGTGAAATTGGTACGTCCTAAACTCTTTTGATTTTTGCAACCTTTTCACGACCATCTTCAACTCCATACTGCATGGGTTGGGAGGATCCTTGGCCTTCAAATGGTGAAGGGTTTTTCTAGGTTCAATTCCTGCTAAGGATACAATACTAATTAGTACTTTCATTTTCAAATTCATTTTCTATATTTTAGAGGAAATTTGTATTTTAACCAATGACAATTTCAATTTGGAGGAAGCTAACCAGTGAGAAATTGAAATTGGAGGAAATAAACCGGTACTTCTTGTAATTCAAAGGATGCAATCGGTGCCCAAGGAAAAAAAAACGGCTCATTTTTCAGGAAGGCGGAAATCAACTGGAGGACCTTCAAAAATTTCCTAAATGCTATTGTCGACACCAGAATTTGGTGCCTTGAGCATTTAGGAATTAGGTAGTATTTTGATGTGTTCTATCTAATAAAAACATTTCTGATTGCTACAACCTATATATTTCACCTAAATTCTTTTTTTACAAGTCACATGCACAATTATGTTCCCCCATCGCATTTAAGTATTACAAAGATGGTCTAGTCCCACACTTTCCAAGGTAGGCATGAATAGCGATAATATGCCTAAAATTGCACAAATAAGTAACTAGCATGGTTCCCATGGTTGTATTGAAATTTTTTTTGTAGGGTTGGTTAGTAGTCAAAAGGGGATTCTAGATTCTCTTAGAATTCATTTTTTGGACATTGTTTTTATATGTCTTTGAAATTGTTTTTCTTCATTTTTTTTGGAAAGGGGGGTAATTGAAATGAGTTGCTTGCTTCTCTTGAATAGGAAGTTGAAAGGCACATTTTGTAGATATTGATAAGAATAAAATTAGATTTTAATTTTTTCTAGGATTGTTTTTTCAATTTTTTTGGTATGAATCATTCTCTATATCTTTCTACTTACAATTTTTTCTTGTAAATTGTACAATTCCAAATCATCTGAAATTTAAAAAATCATATTTAGTATTTGAACTTACATAAATGAATCATAACCAATGTACATGAAAAGATAGACAAATCTGGATTTAGTATTTTGTGGGGTATTTTGAATCATTTTCTACTTCAATTGGCATTTTTTCAATTCCATAATTGTCATTTTGAATCATTTTCTACTTCAATTCTATAACTCAATTTTTAAGAACTTAGTTATGGAATTGTAAAATGCCAATTCTAATGGTTGGAATGCTGTAATAAACAATCTACATCCTATGATTTTATTTTTTTCAAAAAATATTGAGAATGAGTAAAAATATAGGACTTCAAAGTTTATTTTAGAGTAGAATATCTATAATTTCTTGCAAACTAAAACCCTTCATAACTTTTGGCTCATTGATCAAAATGAAATGATCCAAAGTTTTTTAGGTATATATAAATTTATAAAACTATTTTCAAAATTTTCTTTTCGAAAAAAGTGATTTTTTCAAATCTGCAAAAAAATTCCATTTATGAAAAAAAAATAACATATTAGGCCATAACTTTTGATTCATATTTTCAAATATTTAGGATTTTAGTACACATTAAAGACATTCCTTGACTATATCTTCTATTAAAGTTTTGGCTCAAAACATGAAAATCTCTAGTCACATGTATAGGTCCAAAATTGCTATGTTGCCAAATTCAATAGGCTAGTTGTTTAGGGGTTAGGTAGAAGTCAAATTGAATGGTTAAAATTTTGATCCAACTTACAAATTTTAAAACCAAGTTAAAAAAACATGTTAGAAGCAAAAAGCAAAGAATGTCACTTCAAAGATCCATTTCATAAACTACACATACATATTGCCCCCCTCCTGTAGAATAAAGATTTCGGTTTTTAGGTTATTTTTTATTTTTTATTGGAAAAGTATGTAGAAAGTAGTCTAAAAAGTAGGAAAAATAGCTTAAAAGTAGGCTAAAAACACTAAAAAGCATAAAATAGCTAAAAGTAATCCAAAAAGCAGTTTTTAAACTTTACGCAGTGTAAATGGGACAGTTTGGATGGATGAAGTACTGAAAGGATGAAAACCATGTAGATGGATGGAAAATTCCAAAAGGTGCCAAAAGGATGAATGGGCTGCAGACATGGATGAACGAGGCATCAAATGGGATGAAAAACGATTGGGAGAGGCGCAGGACCTTCTTCCCGATTCTTAAAAGACAAAATATTTTATTTTTTGATAACAGTGCATTCAGGAAGAATCACTCATTTTTCTGTAATCTTTTGCAATTTTAATTCGAAGTCTTTTTGTGCAAATTCATATGTGTTGTGTGGGTGTGATTTGTGTGTGCGTCTTTGATCTTGCAATTCTGTGATTGTGTTCTTCTGTGATTCTGAATTTGTGAGTCTGTCCAATTCTAAAATCTAAAATTCAAACGGGGAAATTCCTGAGAGTGCGTGCTGGTGGCGTAAGAACGGAAGCTGAATTGGAAAGAGTCGACGGAAAACAGCGGAGACCGATCAGAGCGACCAAGTGCAAGATTGGAAATTGGTGATTGCTGGAGCAATTTGTGAAAGATTGGTCGATTTCACCCGAGGAGCAGGAAGTCGCAATACTGATACACCAATCCCTGTAATAAATTTGAAGCAAGACAGCCATTGTAAGGAGCATCAAGGTGAACTCAAATTGAAATCGTGACTGGGAGCAAACCCACCACCAAAAATTTCAAATTTTAAAAATTGAGGATTTTTACACTCCTATTTGGAATTGGGATTGCAGTGAATGTGTGATCTCTTGTGATCAATCTCAATTGAAGAATCAAAATCAGAAACTAAAGGGGAGAGCTGCGATCCCTGTTCTTGTTTTTTTGTTCAACCGTCAAAATTTTGAAAGTTTGCTTGAATATGCAATTGTAAAAGACTTGTTTAGATTATGACTAAGTAATTGAGTAGGAATCAGAGCTTAAATTCGATAAAGTGCTCGAATTGAACAAAAATCTTGTGATCGAAAGTCGCAGCAGGTGGAGCGACAAAGTTAGGGGTTTGGAAGTCGGACAGTATGACTTCGCACGGTAATAGGGTGCGGCAGCACGGTCATAGGACTGACCCACGGTCTTAGGTCCTTCGGTGCGGTCATAGGTTTACTGTGACGGTTATAGGTTTGCAGCTCACGGTCATTGAATTGTGAATGGCTATAGGTCCTACGGGCCATAAAATAAGTTATATTAATAAAATTGAAATTGTGAATTTAGATGGAATTATGGAATTAGTGTTACCTATATGTTTGTTTATGTTTAGGAAAGACTCACCCTGTGGATTTGGACTTGTTGCCCTAAGACTTGTTGCCCAATCTTAGAAGAAAGGAGAAAGCTCAAAGACCAAGAATTTGGTATTTGTCCTAAACAATTCATACTTTGCATACTGGACGTGTTGCCTACTGAGACTGCCACGTGTAGTCATTTTGCACATAGATTCGAAAAGCTCATAAAGAGCAATTATTGACCCTGTTGCCCCAACACATAAAAAGGTGTTAATTAACAAATTATTTGTATACTTTAAAAGTATTATCTTGTATATATATGATTAGGTCATAGGCTGCATCCATGTGTAAAATGTGTTGCCCAGCCTGACGTGTTGCCCACGATGTGTTGCCCATGATGTGTTGCCCATGATGTGTTGCCCACCCTAAAATACTATATAGGACTGAGACTCTTAGAACATTGTGTCTGCATTAGTGGTAATTGACTGCCCACCAAATTGAGAGAACCTGGGAATAAGGAAAAAGAAAGAAACAAAAATCAGAAAGAAAGAAAGAAAAAGAATAGAAATATAAGAATAAAGATTCCAGATATGCTCCACAAAGTTAGTTTACACATAACCTAAATCTACTTTAAAAGTGACATTAGATGCACCAACGATAGACTACGTTGACTTATCCACGGATGAACCCCTATACTACTAGTACTTGACAAAAAGTAAAAGTTAGTGAAAAAGTACCTCACACCTCCAAAGTACAATTGTGTCACATAAGAGATAGTTGCTTTTATTACACTTAAGAGCTCTACATGATGTCCATCTATCATGATTTGGTAGTTGTTTACAATTTTCTTGGTTTATTAACGAGTGCTTGTAAACTCTTTATGTATGCCAACTATTTTGAACAATTGTAAATGCGATTAATTAGCCTATTTGTTTTGCAAAATAAGATCTTTACTAGAACAATGAAGCTATTTATATTAATAGGCATAAAAAACATTCAAATTATATGGATGCTAAAAGTTTACTCATCTAAATATGAGTATATGTTCTAAAAAAAGTAATATTATTCTAAAATTTTGTAGTAATATTAGCAAGTCCATTCATTGAAAGGGAAATCTATCACCAAATAATATTTCATAAAAGTTATTGATTTTAGGCAATTGTAAGAAACACTTCTACTATTTAATGTTTTGTTGTTGAGTGGATAATCAATGTTTAAATTTTTTTTGAGTTCGTAGTGAGGAATATTATTTAAATATTTACCCCTCTAGTTAATAGGATTTTTCATCACACCTCCACTTACATTGCCCCTATCTCCACAACCATATAATTATGTATTTTTTCTGAACCATGTTTGATTACAATCAATATGAAAAAATTATGTTAATTTTGTACCACTTCTGATCAAATATGGTACAAGATTCATTGATGGTATGACATTCAAAATTATGTTAATTTTTATTATTTTTTAAAATATATTTGACAAGGAATATTGATTTTTGTATAGTCACAAACAAAATTGAATATGCATTTGAAACATTTTCATTCAAACAACCGTACCACAAGCATCACTAGGCAAAGTAGATATACAAAAGTTGTAGTATGCAACATGTAACACATTACTATGGAAGTTTGGAAAAAAATTAGTTGTGATTTGAATGAAAATTAATTTCAAAGTTAGCCATGTTTAAAACTTGATTCTATTTGTCATAATTTGGAATTACTTTATATTTTGTCAATTTTATCTTGAAACTCCCAATTCTTTTTTACCTTGGAAAGTTGATATGCATCATTTCAAATTATTGTACACAAAATTGAAGGGAGTTGATATTTATAGAATTTAAAATATTCACAATTTGACAAATATGCAAATTATGATATTTGAATGCTCTTTTGGATTTGAGAGTATGGAATTGCATTAGCCATTGCAAAGAGAGTATAGTTTGCAACATGAACCATTGTTACATCTTAATGCCTTCGTGTTTGAAATATTTGTTGAATAAGACAATGTGTTCAACTTATATTTAAAGTTGTAAGATGCATTATTAGATTCAAATTTTTTATACAAACTAGAGTTTATAACACACATAATTGATTTCAATCAATCCGAAAAATTAGGGTTCAATAATCTTCTAATGATAATAGCATATAGAATGCATATAAATCTTCATTTATTTTTTAAAAATTAGTGATAGTTTGCATCATCACCTTGCATAGATATTCATAGTTTGCATAGGATCCCAATAGGACCATTTCACTTATGCTTTTAACATTTCTAAGCTTTTTGAGGCCTCCATTGGTTCTCCAAATCTTTAGGGATTAAAGCCCTTTCATTCTCATATCCTCTACATAGGCAACAAACTTAGCAAATTAATGTCAAATATTAAACAAAATAAAACAAAATAAAGATAATTTCTAGAAAATAACTTATTTGATTTTGACATATAAGTAGATGTATGTATATTTATTTCCTTCACTCAAATGAAGTCATTGAAAGGAAAACTTTGCCTTAGTAATAAGGCACATAGGAGGGATTAGAGCTTAGAAGTAGGGGTTGAATCCCCAAAACTTTCAAAGTGATGATTACATTTCACAATTTGTTTTCTTGGTTACAAATAGTTACCAAAGAATGATAATTTTGTTCCTTGTCAACATTTTGTACTTTTAATTTCTAAAAAAATCCACTTTGATTTTTGGACTATTTTGAGCCAGAGTTGCTACCTTGGTGTAGCATGGAAGAGAAATAAAAAAAGCTATTATGTGTATTTTAAAGTCATTTCATTCATCCATCCATCTATATAGCACCATTTGCAAACAATGTTGGTTAATACTACTTGCAAAATTTCTTCTCAAGGCAAAATTTTAATGGTTTTGTGTAAAAAATCTTTTATTTTGGTTCCAAAAAATTCTAGTTGCCAAATGATAAATGGAAATCTCTAAAAAGGAAATAAAATCTTCAAAATGAAAAGAGTAAAATACTATACTTTTGTGTATGTATAGATTGAAATAATTTCTATCCAAAATTGTCTATATGACGGATTTTGTGCCCACCACAAACCTTTTCCTTTACTTTTTGAGAAAGTGTCAAGATGGTGATAACTTAAAACTTGTTGAAGCATTGTATTTCTACATTCATCCATCTTTTGAATAAAAAAATGCTTTTCAATTATACTCATGCATTTTTCATCCAAATTTGGCGACTTCATCCACATTTTTAATAGTAACAGGAATTTTTTTGACAAAACAAGATTACTTTTTTCTGGCGAAAAGTAAAAATTTATTTTGAAATGGTGCAATTTGGCCCTGGTGCCCAACATACCGCACTCCCGAGAAGTTTTAAAAATACTTAGAAAAACACTGTTCACACTGACGCTCACAACCTAGTTAGAATCGAGCTCATCGACATGGCGATGGTGTTGGCAACCTGTGGAGTCTGCGTTTGAATTTGAAGAGATTGGCTGTGATAGAGCAGCAGCGAGTGCGTTGATTGCGAGATTTTGTTCGTCTTTCATGGCGCTTCATCGGAAGTTGTGAATCGTTAAGGAAGGATTTCTTTCCGATTGAGGAGGATTGTTATTAGGGTTTGGAGGGGGAACAGGGACGATGTATCATCCTTCACGAGGCGGTGTTCGCGGAGGACGAGACCGTAAGATTTTTTTTCTTCTGTACCTCGTTAAGGGATTTTTGGTGATGTATTCATACTGCTGTGAGTGTCGAGATTTGACGCTTCACGAAATGAAAATGAAGTCGAAGTGAAGTGCGCGCATAGGCACAATTTAGGGCTACAGGAATCGCCGATGTTTCTGAGACTAATAGTGCTGTTAGTTGCGAATGGAATTCAGTTCAATGCTTTGTGCAATTGTGCATTTTTGTCATGTGTATCCTCTTCCTTACGATGAACCGAACGTAGAGGGCGTATTAGCGCTTTGATGTGCGAGGAGACGAGACTAGGTTTGGGGGAAGAATATATTTACAGAGAATACGCAAAGTCTGGGGTTAATCTTATTCAAGGTGATTAACTCGGATGAGCGTTTGTGATTTCTTGCAGAATTTAATTGGGATGATGTCAAAGGGGACAAGCACCGGGAGAATTATCTTGGCCACAGTCTCAAGGCTCCCGTCGGGCGATGGCAGAAAGGTAGGAACTCGCACCAGCATAATCATACGTATTGTAAACGTGGCATTGACCACGCACTCCAAGTTTTAAATGGCTTAGCAATTCAGAATTGTGTTAAATGATTTGAGTTTAATGAAATTCTGGTTTTCCCTTCACCACAAATTCACAACTTTTACCGTTTATTTCTGCTTGTCTAAACAGTAAAAGTTGGTCATACAATGAAGTGTCTTACAATTCTACGATCGATGATTATATGGATGAAGTGCACAAGAAAGGAACCGGCTTTCTTACAATATGAACAGAAATTTCTCGCAACCATTCCGAGCGGTTGGATTTCAATTAGTGTTTCGAGAAGAGATGTGTGTGGTCAACGGCATATCCACCCTATCTGTTTTGATGAGCTGCCTATTCATAATGTAATAACATGTGGTCTTACTGCATTCTTTGGTTTAATGGGAGCAGGCAAAGATCTTATGTGGTATGCGCGTGACGGAAAACAAACGGCTGATGAGGCAGCTGTGTCGGCGCGAGAAGAAATTGAACGGGTTAAGCAAGAAGAAGAGGAAGCAATGCGGGTAAGACATTGAAAGTCACTTGGACCTTGTTTCAGTCTCATCCTTAATGCGGTCGCATTCCTCCTAGCGGAATACGAATTAGTATACTACTTCAAGCTTCTCAATGAATCCGGACTTTTCGAACTTGTTGTTTCGGAATCACTGAACCTTCTTCCCTTTCTTCTTATCCAGGAAGCTCTAGGTCTTGCCCCTCGACGGGATAAACCCCGAGTAAACAGATTGGATAAGCGGGAGCAGGAGGAGTTACTGAAAAGGAGTAAATCCGGTGAGGAGGTTGAGAAGCCCTACGCGCAAGGTGAGAGAGTACAAGGCCTTGGATTTGCACCGTAAGTATCGTAACTCTCTTTAGCTCTGCATCAGCGGACTTTTTGTTTCAAACGTTTCTATTAGAGTGCTAATTACTCGAGAGTAGAATTTGCTTCGTGCTGTTGCGGTTGGATCGTTGTTAAATAATTTACTTTTGATATTTATTTGTGAATTTGTTATCTAATGAATATTTGATTATGTCAGAGTAACCAAGTCATTAGCACCTGACAAGAAGGACCTCCTCCAACGTGAAGCACCTCCAGAAGAGGAACGCCCTTTAGCCCGGGTAATTTCTCCAGCTCATATCAGAGAGGCAGAGAAAACGGGTCAGGAGCCCCGAACTGATGCTGTAAAGGAAGGCTCGCGACAAGTATCGGATGACCTTGATAAGAAACGGAAGAGAAAGGAAGAAAAGAGAGCTGCCAAGGAGCATCGTCGAGAAGAGAAAAGAGCTGCAAAGAAGGTAATGATTTTTCTAATGTTCGTTTCTCTAATTCGAATTATGCTGCTTCATGCTAGTCTACATTCTTTTATCCTCTAGGATGGATTGGAAAATAGTCTCCTTGTCCATTTTCTGGTCATGATGATTGTTTCAGGATCTATAGATTGATATAGAAGTGGATGCTTGTGTTGCTTTGTATGATTGTGAAGGTGCTTCCGTTCTGAGTTGTGAAATTTTGAGGATAGAGCAGCTAAAGCATGGCTTTAAGCATGTGGATTCATTGGTTTTTGTGTTAACTTATTGGTTTTTGCTCTTGCAGATGAGACGAGAGAAACGGAGACGCCAAACTTCAACCAGCAGCGACGAGGATTTGGCAGATAAAAAAGTTTCAGGAGCCAAACTTCGACGTCATGAGAGTGATAGCAGTGACGAGGACCATGGTCATACGTTGAGGAGAAAAGATGCAAGAGCGAATACCCTGGGAAATAAGAGAAACGCGACAATCCATGAGAGTGACAGCAGTGATGATGGAGCTTTACGCCCCAGTAGGACACGTGATGAGAGTCATGAAAATATGCAAAACAGGCCGTCAACAACTAGGGTTGCACCTGGACGGAGGGATGAAAATTTGGGGAGGGATGCTCGGAATATCTACGATGACGACAGAGCTGAGAAAAATGGACGAAGACCACATGACCGGACTGTGGAAGAACGAGAGCGTAGGTATGGCAGGTCTCATGATAGTAGTCCAACACAGCGTCATAAGCGTGATGATAGGGAGAATAACGATAGAGATGGGAAGTATAGTGGGGCTTACAACAGGGAGTTGACCAACTCAAGACGGAGACGTGATGAGGATAGTGATGAGGATAGCAGGAGAAGGCACAACGGAGGTAATGACTTCAGAAGTCGGGATGAATTGAGCAGAGGAGAGGATATGCACCATAGGAAGGATGTCGGGAGTCATCGAAGGCGCTCACTATCTCCAGTTCGTAGGAAACCTAGACGGGACTCTGACTGATTAGCACTTAATGGTTTAACTCTCTTTGCTATAGTTGAAAATGGATATTTTCTGCCAAGATTGCCATATTCAACGTCGGCAGTTCTTGGAAGCGATTCTGCTTCTCGCTTGACTAAATTCTGTATTTCTAAAGGAATCTCTCGAATTCTCGTACGCATTGTGGGCACGAAGTGGCAAGACAAGATTCACAGGAGAGTTGAAGCTTGTTTTTCTTAAGCATCGTCGTGTTTTACTATATTCATTGCAAGTCAAGTAGTGTAGTAAAATAAGTAAAAGCTACTGCCTTTGTGATCAGTTGTGCCAGTCCCAGTCCCGGGGTAAGGTAGACAGACCCATTATGGACAAGTGCCCAATTCGGACCCAATTACGGACCTGGAGTTTAGTGTCTTCTAGTTTAGTATCTTGCATTGCTTTGGAATGAAGTAGAAATTACACGTACTGTGTAATGTGTAATTGGGGTTAAAAGGGTTGGAATTGGAATTGTTGAGAAGTCATGATTTCATGATTTCAATGGATACCACCATGCAATGCTTCTACACATGGCAAAAAATTCATGCATTATTCCACAACGTGAAGGGACACTTTTGGATTGTCATTGAAACAAGTATATTTTAATATCAAATATGACCCTTCACCAACGAATCATGAAAGCATTTGTAACTAAAGCAAGTCCAGTATCTTGTTGAATACTCCAATCTCATTGTTGAATGACAAATCATTTGAGATGTGTTTCTAGCATCAACTTATGGTATCAAAGTTAGTTTTTTTGTCGTGGTAAATTATTATTCCTAGGAGGTGGTAGATTGAAGTGTTGACCTTCAACTACACTTAAAGGTTGTGTTGATGTGGTGAGTAACCTAAAAATATTTCAATTGTTAAAAATAATAGGCGCATGATTACTATTGGCACATATTGTTCCCTTCCATAAAGCTTATGAAGTAATTTCTTTTGGATACTTTACTTCAATTCAATTCTTTGCATTTCCAACTACATGGTCTTGTACTTGATTAGAGTAATTGATAATGTATAGAAGAGATTTTAGAAACTTTCAATGCATAGATTGTTGAATAAGTGCAGTATTAAATGTGGGGAAAAAAAAAATTGCACCTTGTCATAGTAAATCATTAGAGTTAGAATTATCTTAACATAAAATAATGCACTACAAATATTGAATTTGAAAAATCCCATCTTAGAAAATTGAATTGAGGATTTGGAATTTTTGAAAGGAGGAAGAAAAAAATAAAAATACAACCATAAAGGCATCATATTTATAGAAAGCATTGCACCACAAGTATAATGTAGAAGAAGAGTTTGTTTGACTACTAGAAGATAAGTCTTCCATATGTCTTTGACACAATTTTTATGCATTTTTTCTTTAAAAAATGTTAAAATAGATAACAATGACCTACCATATCTTCATAACAAGGCAAAGATGTTATATGCCATCTTCGGCAACAAGAAAACAAAGATGGATAGGATATATACCAAATGGTTACAAATAGAAAATTTGAAATTGCTTTATCTACTATATCATTTTGAATAAAAATTTTAATTCGTCTTATAAAATGTCAAAAACATAGCTAGAGGGGATATCCTATTGTAGACAATGCAAAATAAATAGTATTAAAAATGTCCCTTTTGAGCTTGATTGAGATTTTAGGAAGACTTGCACACCTCAAACATTTTCAATTAATTTTTTTGGAAGACAAATGGAAATCAAATTTAATTTATTTTTATTCATATCCATTTGACTATTTTAAAATTTGATATGAATTTTGGTATTTGGAATGGCATAGTGCTCCCAAAGTACGTCCAGTATCCAATATGTATCATCGTGTTAAAAGGGTACTTAAGGTGGGCACCCCCAAATGCACCATTGATCCTAAACCGCCATCTTCACTATGGTATGTGTATTTTCAACATTAATTATGTACACATGAAGAAGAAATTGGTTTAGAATTAAACTTTGTTCCTTCATAACTTTTACATAGGGGATCCAAATGTCATGTTTTTTTGGTGTGTTGAAATCTCCTTTCAAGTGCCAACAAGAAAATTTAAAGAATTAGATTATTGTAATAATAGTAACTAATAATTATGCATAGAAACAAAAAATGGTGGTTTGGAGGGTATCCACCCCATAGCATCTCCAATGAGACTAACTAGGAGGAATTGAGGGAAAGCATAGGAATTGGGCTTGAAAATTTTTAGATGATTTTAGGTTTAAAATAATTTCAACTGAGGACCGTATAAGAAGACTAATTTCACCCATGGTCCTTCTCAATAAATTGAACCATTACTCTTTTATTTACAAAATTCTTCCTTGAACTAAGTTAAATGGAATGCATGGATTGCATGCCAATTCTTTTGAGGGGAGGCACTATAGGGCCAAATTACACCATTTCAAAATAAATTTTTATTTTTTATCAACTAAAGGTAGTCTATTTTGTCATAAATGTTTCATTTCAATATATAAAATATAGATGAAGTTGTCAATGTTTGGATGATAAAATTCATGAATAAAACTGAAAAGTGTTTTTTTGTCCAAATGATGGATGAATGTATAGTGGCTCTCAATATTTCACATTGAGATTTAGTCATTCACAATAATTGCCATAATTAGTTGAGGAATTAGAGATTTTCTAACAAAATTTGAACATGTTGTGGTAAAAGTTGCACACTCTATATGAAATAAAATTTTAAAGTTTTTCTAAAATGGTATTTGATTTTATAAAAATTTATTCTAGTTTTTCAATGATATCTTTTAATGCAAGTCAAGATTCTCTAGTAAATAGAATGAAAATTTGTTATGGAATTTTGTAGTAAGAATTTCATGAATGTTAAATTTTTATTGAGTGACATTTTACTAAATAAATTGTGTCTCAAAATATTTATGTTTTTTAATCATTTATTCCAAAAATCTTCAAAAATTAAAGGAATTCTAAAAAGTGTATGAAACATTCGTATATTATTTTCATGATTTTTTGGAGATTTTTTATTGAATTATAAAAACCAAAACCATTTAAGATCATATTTCAATCAATAAAATTTAAAAATTTTAAGAGATTTTTATTATAAAATTCCAAAAAGAATTTTCATTCCGTTTTTCAATGTGTTTTGAAAATTTTGTATTTGTGTTAAAAGTCTTTTTCATCAATAAATTTGAGTTAATTTGAATTAATTTCTAAATTTTAAATAAATATTTTGAAAAATCATTTTATACAAGTGTGTTACTTGTACCTCAACATCTTTAAAATTTGTCAAAAAAAATCTAATTTCTCAATTAGCCATGGTAATTTTTTATGTGTATAAAAACTAATGATAGCTATTGCAAAAATACAATGCTTCATCAAATTTGAAGTCATCGCCATTTTGAGCTTTCTCATAAAGTTTAAAGAAATTGCTACATGCTAATTAAATGCTCTCATTGTTGAAAGTTTCAAAGGCTTGACACTGATTTGTCGTGATAGTATGTAATGAGTGGATAGTGACAATTAAGTGAGAATTCAATTAACATCCAATTTAAATTTTCTTATTGTACATGGGGCATCTAGTGATAGGACATTAATTTTGTTTAATTACCAATCTCCAAATCCAAACCCAAACCAAACCAAGACCCAAAACAATCAACTCTATTTGTAATTTCTAATTGCAACTTCAAATGCAATCAATATGGGATATATTGCCGTATTTATATCCATATTCGTATCATGTACTTGCATACGTCTTGCGGCTAAGATGTCAACTCAATCAATAGTCTTTGATTTTTTCCCAATCAACTATAGGGGTAGGAAAAGCTTTTTTATTATGCGATCAAACGACTCTTATTTTTAACACAAGTTGGGCCAAGCAAGGCAGGTGGCGTCATCACAAGAGATAGTGGAATTAGCATCACCACAAAATTTTATTTTGGTGAAAGTTGGTACAATGTAGGTAAAGTTCAAGAATTTTCTTTTAACTCCCAAATTGAACCATTTTTTCAAGTACAAAATCTAGTTATTTTTTCTATTATTTTTTCATAATAGAAATGTTCAAATGATATGTTTCAAATTGCAATTTGGGTTTATTCCCAATTCCACTAACTCATTTTGAATTGTATACAGACTGTTTCCAAATATGATATGTAGCAGTATTTTTACCTGTACTTATTCAAAATAGTGTGACTTGATAAATTAGTGACACATGCAATACAAATATAGTTCAAATAGCCATCTTTAGGGGAGTGCACCGACTGTGCAAATAAAAGCCTACCTCACCTACAAATCACAATGATTGGCCTTCTATTTTTCTACAAAATGGACCTCAGTACCTTAGAATTATTTTTTCTTTTTCTATTTTTGTGAACCCCTAAATGAACAAGGCACCAAATTCTAGTGTCCACAAAACTTTGAAGTTAAATAAAATCTTATCAAACTACTATTTTTAGTCATTTATATCTTTAAAAAAATTTGAAGTCCAATTTTAGTATCAAAAATCCAATTTTGAAAATGAATGATTATGATTTTCTATTCAAGGATTTATGCAAGGGTATTCATTGCAAATCTTGATTTTTTTATTTATATTAAGTGCTCTTGGAAATAAGCCTCAAATACACTAGAATTTGGAGAAAAAAATACATTAGAAATTCATTTAAAAAAATTTATAGAATAGGTTTTGAGAAGCCATAAATGATTTGGGATGATGCATGTTATGCCCTTTAACCTCATATTTTTTTGGTGACCAATTTTTTAGTTTTGACATGTGAAAAGAGAGTTGAAAGCCTTCAAATGACTTTTACAATTTTAAGACCCTCATGATTAAACATTACAATCTTTCAATCCATAAGTAATTATAGTTGTGTTTTCTTTTCCCATGTGATCTCTAACATGATTGTCAAGTTTGAATTTTTGCAATTACAATTTTTTTAAATGATAAAACTTATTAATATATTTTCAATTTAGAGCAAATTTTTCAAGAAGCTCAAAAAGGACCTTAGGGCATTTAAGGTAGGAGGTCCATAAATTGCCCATTTAAGCCTATCTACCTCATCAATGACAGTAATAGATATTTCAAGGAGCATGCCACTCACTCCTAGATAAGAGGGCGCATTTAGAACTTGGTCAATTTAAGGACCTCCTACCTTAGGTGTTAAAGAAAAACACAGAATTACCGTAGTTTTTCCCATATATCTTTTCCTTTTTCTTTTTCTTTTTCTTTTTCCAAAAGTAACGGACTTTGCTCCGTGACGGCAGGCTCCATTCATTTCACGATGCACCAGCCTCTCCGGGAGTCTGCCTCCACGAGTCTCATGACACGGAATCATGACGTCATGTTCCGGGACGGAAGTGCCGGCTCCTGCCGTTTTTAGCCACCCCAATCACTGAACTCAATTTTTTTTTTTTTTTTCACTTTTTAAAAAAGTGCCAAAGTGGCGATACAAAATGTTATAGTTGTGCTCCAAATTTCAACATTCATCTACATATCGGATAGAAAATTAGCACACATGACATGTCTACATTAAGTAAAAGCCCTCCATTGCAACAGTATTGTTGCAGTATTGTTTCAATGCTTGAATAATAGAGTACTAAAAACATATTGTTGCAACATTGCAACAATACAATTTCAATGGGGGTGTATTCTATCCATTGAAAGTATACTATTGCAATATTGCAACAATATGTTTTTAGTACTCTATTGTTCAAACATTGAAACAATATTGTTGCAATGGGGTTACTTTTCTAATGTATATATAATTCAATTTTCATCCACAATCTAATAATTTCATCCAAGATTTTTTTTATTTGAAGTTTTTGGCATTTTTTTGGCATTTTTTTAACCAAATTGTTTTTTTTGGTGCAATTTAGCTCTAGAAAGCCATAAAAGGAAATCCTAGAATTCACTAATTAAACTCAATAAGGTGGTTATCCCAAACCGTCACTTTTTGCTCTCGTGCCTAGTTATTATTATGCCTAATTACTATTGTTAGAGTAGTCAAATTTTCATATTTTCTTATAGGCAAGTGAAAGGAGGTTCAAACGCACCAAAGAATACGACATTTTGATATAGTATGCAAAAGTTATGAAGGATCAAAGTTTGGTTTTAAAATGGTTTCTTTGGAAGAGGTATATAATTGATTTTGGAGATGTATCTAGAATGAAGATGGCGGTTTAGGATTAATGGCATATTTGAGGTGCCCACCTTTACACAAAGTTTTTCACCTTGGGATAATTTAGGAATTTAATATTTATCATGGATGATGAAATTGGAAAGACTTTGATTTGAGGCCTTTTTAACATAATAGCAAGAATTTTAGTGATGTCTTTAGCAAATTGGAGGAAGTTTTATTTGTCTCTAGAATCATGGACATTGAACTCTTCAAAAGTTTTGGTGAAGGTTCTTCAACATTCCAACCATTGCACTTGACACATATTTTGTCACCAAGTAAGTTGGAGGAATATTCTTGGCAAAGGCTTTGCTAATGTGACTCCCTCTATTCTTGAACTTAAGGCAAGGGTCCTTTTGGCTTTCCACGAATCAAGGTTCCTTTCCTTATGTAAAATCTTGAATAAAAGCTTGCTCATAAGTAGTGGGCTACTAATTAGTTTTATTAGAGTATTGTAGTAGAAAGGCCCTCAAACCTCCATATTCAAGAATGTTATTTTTAAGGTCACAAAAATATTAGTCTCTTAAAATCACAAAAAATAGGGGGCAACTTCAATTATTTGTAAAAAAATCCAAAAAAAACTAACGATGAAATCATTGACACTTTCTTCTAACACTAGGCAAATATTACATACTTTACACTATTTTTCTCATAAATTTCTTTTTACCACAACAATCATAGTTTGGAATATAAAAATAAAAGACATTTTGGTTTTGTTTGTACTAAAAAAATTAGATTTTTTTTTCTTTTGCCATGCAAAGCTATATAAATCATACAAAAACTATAAAATGGTAGCCAAGGTGAATTGATGCCATCATTCCCCTTGTGTTTATCCCTAGGGAAAACACATGAACTTTTTATTTGTCACCTAAGATAAAATTTGGAAATTTAGAATGCATACTTGAAAGTAGAGGCCCCAAATTAACTAAAAGAGGTGAAAAAAATACAAAATTAACCCTTAAAACATTGAGCCAATAACCATGGAAATCATCTGTTTGGGTAGAGTGTAAATTGTTGGCTTAAAAAAAAATGCAAAAGTGCTCATTGGAAGCCAAGCTACTATAAAAGACATTCACTTTTCAACCAAATTTGGAAGATGAATAATTGCACTTTTGTCCCACATGGATAAATTCATTGGCCAAAAAATGTCCTCCGCATTGTTTATGGATTAATCAAGCACTGTATAGAGGACAATTGTTTACATGTACCCTTGGTTGGAAAAATGAGGGGGACAATTCACCTTGGCCAAAATGGTAGACTAAAGTAGTCTACTTTAAAAAAGCCCTAGAAAAAGCCCATGCTCTAAAAGCAATCATGGCACATAGGCATATTTTACTTTCTTTAATATATCAAGCAATGTACATTTTAGGAGGTGATTAAATTTAGTGACCATTGCATTTCAACTTCAAAAATTCGAACTAAAATAAAACAATCCATAGTAGTCAAAATTTGGAGTTTGGCCTCACACTATTGTTGAAATTTTTCAATTTTTTCCCACTTAAAGACAAGTGTGAAATAGCAAGTGCAATCAAAATCACATTTTTTTGATGAAGTATGAATTTGCTAAGAATTTTTGAAGTATTCAATGCGTCATGGCCCAAAAGAGTCTATAGACTACCCCATAACCAACAAAATCTGAATCCATAATGCTCATCTTACTACCTAATGAAGTCACAATATTTTTTAACATAAAAGGCCTAAAAAGTCAATTCTCACAATGAATTTCACACTGAAAAGTTGAAAATTCCTAATGAGGTTACTATTCACTCCATTACCATCATGTAAGCCATTAATTATGGCTGAAATCTCACATACTAAAAAAACCACAATGGGATCATTTCCTGCGTGACCACTATGGGTCATTTGACCGGAATGGTTTTCTTACATTAATTCCTCAAAGGTCCAAAAGTGACCACTGCGTTTCAACTTCAAAAATTCATACCTAATTACACGTAGGTCAAAAAAATATGAAACAACTTGGGTTAGATGCCAATTCCATTTCTCTTCCTATGAAAATTTACTGAAAATTGGCTCTCAGAGCATATGAAAATTTACTGAAAATTGACTCTCAGAGCTACCAGAGCTACCAGAGCTACCACATATGTGAAACCAATCTGCACAGATTCTTCAAATCATATGAAGATGAAAATGTTCAGTTAAGGACCGCCATACTCGATAGTAACAGAATACTGAGAACAAACAGCCATTTTGCACCCGAAGCTAATCTAGAAGTGGAAATTTATGCAAAAGGGTTCAGAGCTTTGCCACCGTGATGGCAAAAGCATAAATTACAAAGTGATAAGTAATGGTCGCCAACATGGCACTAACAATAACACACAGTTCACAGTGGTGGATTCTAGGGTGGGTAAAGAAATTTTAAATAACTTCGGCAAGGACTTGTGAAAGAGAACAAGAGGAAGAGGAAGAAGAGTTCATGTTGTCTATCTGTTTGAAGAGATCGAGCAACTCGCCATCGCCGCCATACCCACCACTGGCACCACCATAGCTGCATCGAAACCATTCCACAGTTGCGTGGAGTTGAAGCTAGTGCACTCTGTTCTCGAAACTAGTCCTCACTGAGACAAAAACCACCCCTAGGATCATGAACGACGAGTACTGGCATGCACCAACGACGGCAATTGTCCGTGCTCCAAAAGACAAATCGACTCATCATAGGGCTCTATTTCAGAGACAGGCTAGAAGGATACTTAGGGTTCTGTGAGTCGAAAAGCAGTCCGACCAACCAGCCTCCATCAACTGCTCTCTCTTTATCTACAGACACAGAGAGCTATGGCTTTTGCTAAGCAGACTAGTGCTCAAAAGAAAACAAGAGCTCTGGGAAGTTGATCAAATTGCCTAGGCCATCATCGTGTCGACACCCCCAGGGTTAAAGGCTATGGCCTCCATCATGATCAGCTCCTTAATATGCTCTTCTGAAAACGACGGCTGCTCGAAATCAAACTCGAACGGACTATGGCAGATTGGCTCGTCGTTTATGTCGTGGAGCGTGGCAAGGTAAGGGTGCGCCAAAGCTTGCTCCACTGGTTCCAAAACAAGAGCAGAAGTTGAATCAGTGGCAATATCTTAACAGAATTGAGTATTGATTGTGGTAGAGGAAACAGCGAAGTAAGGGAAATTAAGGAACTGACCTGTGATACGACGCGCAGGATCGAACCTCAGCATGTGCTCCACCAAGTCAATAGCTGCAGGCCCCATGTTTGAAAACTTTCGATCCAAAGACTGTTTGGGATACCGCGGCAGTTGTCTCACGTAACGTCTTGCGTTGTCACTCCTCAAGAACCCTAAGTCATTGTCATCCGGAGATCCAATAAGCTGCAAAAAGCAAGGAAAAAACAACGCTCAGAAAAGTTGTCCCTGCAACAATCTGCAAAGATTTGTCTCTCACAAGGCGTAACCAATTGAGCTCACAAGTAGTATAATCACAAATCTGAATCATTGTTGTGACAGTTCCTAGTACCTCTGTGATGAGGCGCAGCTGTTGCACGTAATCGCGCCCCGGGAACAACGGCTCCCTGTTCAAAAGCTCCATGAAAATGCAGCCCACTGACCATACGTCAATGGCTGCGGTGTACTCGGAGCAGTTCAGGAGAAGCTCCGGGGCTCGATACCAGCGAGTGACCACATACTCGGTCATGAAATCAGTCTCTGAGGTTGTCCGAGCTAGCCCAAAATCGCAGATTTTTAGGTCGCAATTTGCATTCAGGAGCAGATTACTCGGCTTAAGATCCCGGTGAAGCACGTTTGCCGAATGAATGTACTTCAGCCCACGCAGGAGCTGATACAAAAAGTACTGTACAGAAATAGACACAGCAAAGGTTCAGAAATTCACTCCATTCACGAGACATGATGCAAAGAAAGGGCAGCAAATTTGATATTGTACCTGACAGTGATCTTCTGTCAATGGTTGGTTGCTGCGAATGATCTGATGGAGATCGGTGTCCATCAACTCATACACAATATACACGTCGTTAAAATTCTCCCTCGTGGGAGGTCTGATGATGTCCCGAATCGCCACGATATTCTCATGGTCCATGTGCCGCAGGAGCTTGATCTCACGCAGAGTTCGCTTGGCATCGATTCGGTTGTCGAAGGCATTACCGATCTTCTTGATCGCAACCTCTTCCCCCGTTTCGGAATTCACCGCGGAACTATTTGAGATTGCAATTGTTCCAATAAGTAACCCAAATCAGTACCAGAGGATTCGACCTCGCAGCCATAAAACAAACTATGAGAGATACGATTAGAAAGTTTGCAATATGCATCGTTTCAGTTTCAAGTATAGAGCGACAGTATCCTAGTTCAGTCCAAGTTCACAGCAAAACATAATTGACAGACCAGAATTTCACTGCATACAAAAATACGTGCAGAAACAACTAAAGATACACAATCAAACTTAGTGAAGTGACTAGTCAGTAAGATCAAAAGTTAGATTCAAAGTACAGCTCTAACATCCAACTCAGACAATCGCCTCCTTGAACCTCCACTACATTCAATTTAAAATTGCCTTCATTATATTCAAAAAGACTCATAGAGGATGAGCTCAGACGAAAAGAAACAAAACTCGGAACTTTGAATCAGTCTTTGGCAATCATAATAACAAAAAAGTTTCTAGACGGAGAAAATTTCAGAATACCACTTGTACTAATCTCACAGTACTATCAATTAACACACTCTCCTACTTCTATTACCAAAGCGAAATCTCTAAGAAAAAAGCTACCATTCGCTAACAAACTTAGAGGCGATTTTTGCAACACCACCAGATATCTCAAAACACAAAGACAACAATCCTGACTCAATCTAAACGAAGCTCGAACCCTAACAAGCGACAGAGGTTGCGAGGAAACAGTTTCCTGCTACGAACAAGCCCAAATATCATTTCCTTCGGTATTAGGTTTTCAGCAGGATCCATTTAATCGCTTGTTTCGCCAAATGACTTGCCGCCGGCAGACCTAATCACTTCATATAAAACTCTCTCCCCGTCACGAGCTCACCTAAAAACTACTTCACCTCAAGAAGCTAGCACCTCAAAACTCCAAAACGTCGGAACGAGCGTTTGATTTTTCGCATGAACTACATGCGCAGAGTGAAAAAGGTGATCACCATGTTCTCACCAAGGATGACACAACACAGCACTCACCAAACAATGCCGTAAGCGCCTCGTCCGATAGGCCGGATGGGCGGCACATACTTCCTCGACACCTCAAAGAAGTTGCCGAAGATGTTGTACTGCGTGTACTCCCCATTGTGCGTGGGCACGCCTTGGATGTTTCCGTCGGCGGCCCCTCCCGCACCTGCGCCTGCGCCGTCCATCACCACTACGGCGCCGCCCGCATTCCCTTGCAACCCCAACCCTCCCTCTCCTCTGTTCTCCTCACAAAACAAACTCCCCCTCAAACCAAAAAAAATCCAATCCGAACTAACACCTAAAAACACAACAAATCGCTTCTAGACGAGCTTGAGAGCCGGGTGCAGGAAATCCCCCCGACTTTCTTAAGCCAGAAGCTTCAGCGACGGTGAATCCAGAAAGAGGAGAGCTGCGGGGAAAGGTTCACTGAGCGAGCAAGCTTGAGACTCTCCCAAACAGAAAGGTCGCAAAATGGCTGTAGCAAAATGGTGGAGGGTCGGAAAAGAGCCGAAAGGGGTAAAAAAGGTGTCTAACCTTTGCGGAAAGAGTCATGATGGTGTAGACGTAGAGAAGGGGCGTATACGTACATTGAGCCACGTATTGTACAGTACTGGTATTCGGGAATATATTGGGTACCCATTGTAGTACCCATTGTAGGATAATTATTCATAAATATCTGCATGTTTGTAGTGTCGTTGTGAATCAATTTGTATTTCTAATACATGGAAATGGTTATTTAATATGAATAATTGGTCATCCCATAAATTGGTATGGTCTACAATAAATTCACAAATTAGATAATTAGGATGTCACTCTTGTAATATATTACTAGTGTAGCCCTATGTTATTGGCCCAATTTTTGTAACGATTTGAGATTCAGAATTACTAAATTTAAAACTTTCACACATATGTCTAAGCACTATGAAACAAAGTTTGTGCACACCTCATTGTAGAAAGCTTTCAAATCGTACCAAAAATACTACTAGAAGACACACGGTTCCAAAGATCTCATTGTAACAAACAAACAAAATAAAATAAAACAAATAGCATAATTTGATGTATAGAAGATATTTGTTACAGTGAGAACTCATGTGCCTTGTGTCATTGCCACAATATAATAAAATCAAAGTGAAAGTAATTTTTTTAATTCTTAATAAATAAAAAATTGAATTTTCATTATCTTTTTGTTTTGAATCAAAACACATGAAACAAAGTCCATGCACCTCCTCCTCGCAAAGAGTTTTCTAACACTACTAAGAATATAATTAGAGGATGCACGTTCCAAAAAATCTCACTATAACAAACAAAACAATTAACCTCATTTAAGGTATAGAATATTATTATTATTGTATATTAATATTTTAATAGTATATAATAATATTATACCATCCTAATATCATAGATGTTAAATAATATTCTATACAACTATTAACATCAATGCCAAATAAACTTGACGAATAATTAGATTATTCAAATTTTTTTACTATGATGTATAATAGTATGTGCTCATGAAAAATAAAATAAATAACCGTTTTGGTATAGTACTAGATAGTATTATATAAAAGGTCCATAATAGGAATGCCTACCTTATTTGATCACCTCATGAAAAAATCTCTTTGAATTTTTGGGAGGCTTTGAAAATTATATGATAAATCAAAATTCAAATTTTATACAATTATATTAAACATCTCTATGATTGATGTTTGGTTTAGTATAGGTATTGTTGAAAATGTAGAATATATGCTCATATATTATTCTATGAATATGCTAGTTATAATTTTGTGGTAAAAATTACTTTTTTAAGAAATAAAAATTTGAAATTGGTTTCCAAGATTTATATATGCATGGAAAGATTTGAATCATACCATTTTGATTAATGAGATGAAAGTTATCAAGAGTTTTAGTTTGCGAGTAGTTTGTAGGTAGTTATGGAATTTCTACTCTAAGACAAACTTTGAAGTTCTTTATTTAACTCAATCTTCAACATTTTTGGAAAATAATAAAATGATTAGGTGAAGATTGTTTATTACAACATTAACACCATAGGGATTGGCAATTCCATAAATAAATTATTAACAATTTTGTATTTTGAATCATTCTATACTTCCTTCTACTTACTATTTTTTTTCCTATATGTTGTATAATTCCAAATGATCTAAAAAATTTCAAACATCATGTAGCTAACTTGCTTTGAAGAATGAATCCAAATAATCACCTCCATTTTGTATATTTTTTTTATACAAATGCAACCTTGTGAAGTACAACTGCCTTGTTTTTCGCAAACCCCTCCAAAGGATTTTTGTCACTTCAAACACTAATATCTTGCAATTTATATGGTGGAAATTTTTGAAATTTTTGAAATTTTTTCCACAACTTTTCAAACTAGTGTACTACAAGATCCTATGGTTACATGTGTCCAAAAATGTTTTTTTTTTCTAAAATTTGGCACTTGTACTAGAAATGACAATTTGGGAGCATTTTGGGTGAAAACATAGACAAAAACCTATAGGGGTTAATTTTAATGCTAATCAATTTCACAATGAAGGGCAATAATTAAATTGGTTGTATTAGATTTCATACAACTTGAACTGACCATTTACATTGTCTAATGCCACCACATCATTTATATATCTTATTCTTTGAAATAAATAGTCATTAGACATTTGAAATTTTTTTAATATGTAAATGAATGTTTATATTTACGAGGAAAAAATGAATCTTTCTATTTTATACATGTGTTGAATCATATTTGCCAAGTTTAATTAATTATTTGACAAAGATGTTGAATCTATCTATTGAAAATTGTAGTGGGAAAAAGTTATTGAAGATGACAACATTGTGAATGTTGTGGTTTCAATAAGATATCAGTACACAATTATAAAATAGGATGTTTGATTTATATATTAGTCATTGATTTTCACAATGATGTGATGCTTTCAAGAAACTCTTGAAACCAAGGATACATCTTAATGGGTAACATTGAATTTTGTCATGTTTTACATATAATACTATTAAAAAAATAATCATACTTTACAAGAGTTTTACAACAAAGTTACTACTACATTTATATTCAATTCCATACAATACATACTAATACATATAGAATAATAAAAATGCATAGAAAAAACAACAAGAAATGAATAACAACATCTAAGTTCCATTTTCAAACTTCATTAGGAAAAATTTCAAGCCTCAAAGAGGCCACAAGTTTTTTATTTTTGGCCCCTTGCAATGCAAATACAAAAATATAATAATAAGTTATTATATATATATATATATATATATAATAGCCAATTTGACATGGCGTTGATGTGTCACCAATAGTAGCATGCCAGATTAAATTAAAATAAAATAATCTATAATTGCACTGTGGAGGTGCAAAACTTACAACTTCTTTGAGGCCTAAATTTCTTCCTAATGTGTCATTTTATCAATGTTAACTTCATGCTTTAACACTCTTCTTCAAGGAAAAAAATCTATTATATGTAAATCTATATCACATTGAATAAATTTTGTCACATTGACTCTTGTCTTATATCTTGACATACTTTCATCCACGCGCTATTAAATCCACTTTATTTCTTCTTTCATTCCTTCCACTTTATAAGGTTCTACTTTCAATTGATCTTGGTCCTTGAAGGTAAAATAGACCTTAATGTTTTTAATATAGACCCAATCTAAAACTTCAATACCCTAAATACAAGCATGAATCATGAACAAAGGTGAAAGAAGTTTTGCTAAATTACTAATAAAGGAAGTCATTGGATGAAGTCATTGAATAAATGTCATTCTATTAAGCCACCATTTTATATTCTTTTTATAACTTATTGTGCTTGATTTATGGGTGATTCTTCAACCAATTATTGGTGATCTACTTTTATTACCTTCAAAAAAAATATCTCTCCATTTTAAGGGGCGAAGTTCCCATCTTCCATTTCAATGGGCCTTCTCTTCTATTTGCTACCCCAAAACATCTATTATCCTTTCATCCAAATCCACAGTAGTTTTATTTGTGTTTAGAATTGCAATAAATGATGATTATGGGTGTTCATACCTTATTTTAGATCCTCCAAAAACTCACTCCAAAGTTGTTCAAATCAACTCCATGAGTTAGCTTTAACCTCTACATAACCTTAGAACACAAGTTGTTCATAGGTTGTTATAAACTAGAATCTAATCATTTTCTCATCTATATTATATAGTGTATTATGTGTACTAGACTATATAAATTGCAGCCATATATGTGTACACAAAAATAATTGTCCAACTTAGTTTAGGTTTTTACACTCTAGGTTTTCATCATGAATTTGGGATGAAATAATTGGATGATATTTTTCTAGCATAAAAACATGAAAAATTCTGTGACATAAGTCTTGACATTGTGTATTTAATATTATAGGTGTACTTCTATATGAAAGCGTAGTAAAATGCAATAATATTTGAATATAGAATGCAAATACACATGATTAGAAAAGCCCTTTGGGTTGTTTTGGAGGTTAAGGGAGAAGCACCAGTCGTCAACCGTGCTTAGTATCCAACATGTGGGGTGTGCTATTTCCAACCTTAGGTTGAAACTCAAGTTTTAGATTTTTTGGCCTTTTCAAGGTTGGGACTAATAAGGTTATGATACATGTCCCGAAATAGTGAGCAAGAGAGTAGGAAGTAGTGAGTAAGAAAGTAGTTCTCCAATGATCAAAATTAGAATACTCTAAACATTGACTATGGGTCAATAATACTTGTTGGCTCCCAAAATTCACAGAAACTTCAATTTTTGAAATAAAATTCTGATTAATTAAGCATCTCTATATTTCCTATCTTCCTAAAATGGGAAAATTTTCCACCACTTTGTACTCCTCACCATCTGCTCCAAAATCTCTTAACTTAAGTGATTCACTATTGGTGCTTCTACTTTAACCCCTAAATGCCCAAGGCCTGTTTTGAGATCCTATAAATTTGTTCTAAATTGAACAAAAAGACAATATTTTGATAAGTTGTATCAAGTTTTTTTGAATTGTAACTGTACAAATTCAAATTAGACATGTTAGAAATCACATAGGAAAAAAAAATCCAACAATATCACTTATGAATTGAAAGATTATAATGTTTGATTATGAAGGTGTTAAAATTATGAAAATTTTTTAGCTCTCTTTTTGCATGTCAAATCTAAAAATCGGTCACCAAAAAAATATGATGGAAGGCCTAACATGCATAACCCCAATCAATTTATGATTTCTCAAAATCTACTCTACAATTTTTTTTAAATGAATCTCTAACATGATTTTTTCTCAAAGATCTAGTATATTTGAGGCTCATTTCCAAGAGTCCTCAACACTATAGAAAGTCAAGATTACAATGGACGGCCATGGTGAATTGACCCCCTCATTGCCCCTCCAGGGCAAGCCTTGGAATTTTTTTATTTGCAAGGCTTAATTTTTTTTTGAAATTCTGAATTCATATTTGCAATCAGAGGCTCCAAATTACTCTAGGGAGATGCAAGAATTGCCAAAAAATTGGCACAACATAGGGGGCTTTTTTGTCAAACCATAGTTGATTGGGGCAATGAGGGGGCCAATTCTCCTTGCGCTACAATGGACACCCTTGCACAAAATCTTGAATAGAAAATTCATAATCATTCATTTTCAAAATTGAATTTTTGATGCTAAAACTAGGCTTCAAAAAAAATTTGTCAAAAATATAAACTACTAAAAATAGCAAATTGATTAGGTTTTATTTAACTTCAAAGTATTGTCAACACCAAAATTTGGTGCCTCAGGCATTTAGGGATTAACCCTCAAATGTTGCGGTGAACGTTTTTTGTCCGATGGATGACAAGGAATTCTCCAATGGAATTCTCCTCTGTAGGACAGAAATGCAACTATTCATCCTCGAAATTAGGGGTGCAAAGGAGAAATCTCCTCCAGTATATATTTTAAAAATTAGATGATGTCACACGGTTCCAAAAGGGCTGATTTCCATGGTCACCAGCCCAGCGTTTAAGGGTTAATCATTTTTACACCTCGGAGTCATGACACTGTACTTAATATAATAGAAGATGTACATCTCTCTCTATAGATACAGATAGAGTGAAGTGCAATAATATTAGAATATAGAATGCAGATACACGTGACCAGAAAAGCCCTCTAAGTATTTTTTTATTTATTTATTTTTTGTGTGTGTGTGTGTGTTCATCGCCTGGTACAGCAATCTTTTGTAGACTTTAGAAAGACTATATTTTTGCTTTTGGAACAAATTGCAATCAGACCAAGGACTTTGAATGAATGAATGAATCGGTGGTCTGGAATAAACCCTGGATTCAAGCCCTTCGTCACTGTACCGGCAGCTTCTTCTCCATCGCATAATGCAAGTACTTAATTATTGGTCCCAGTCTGGTAAGTTAACCCTTGAGGTAGAAACACCCAAAATCATTACTTTAAGCCATTCAGCATAGTTGGAGGCATATGTATATATATATTTATTTTTTATTTTTTTATTTTTTTATTTTTATTTTATTTTTATTTTTTTGGTAGTACATGCAAGTGAAAATCATGAATATTAAAAAAAAAATAGATTTTTTAAACATTGTATGTAATTTCTATGATTTTTCAAAGTGTTGGCTATCTAGACCACTGAAATTGTCCTATAGGTGCCCCAAAAATTGAACCCTACAAAAATCAGTTGTCAGCAAATCACAATCAAATATGTGTTCTTCGAATGTGTTGGCCAATCAATGTTAAGCATGTGGAGGACACATTCACCAAAGTTTAGGGATATAATTGGGTAAGTTTAGGAACAAAGAATAGGAACAGGTGCAGTTTTGGGTGTTTTTATCTTAAAGGATGATGATGGGGTGACTTTGGAAATGATCAATTTTTATGACCTTGTGAAGCACTGGCTTAAGAAATTGTAAAAGTACTCATTGGAAGACAAACTACTATAGAAGACCTCCCCTTTTTCTTGCAAAATTCCAAAGATGAATAGTTGCACTTCTGTCCTACATAGAAAGATCCTTTGTCATCCATCGGACGCAAAACGTCTGTCTCAATGTTTAAGGGTGAATTATCCCACCATCCCACTATCTCAATGTTCGTGAATCTCAGATTCAGTGATGTGATTCCATACCATTGTTTATCAATGAGGCAAGGGTTCCTTTGGCATCCTTGAAAACGGGATTGACCCCACAGTGATCAAAATCACGGGTTTTTTTTTAGCTTCATAAGATAGGAGCACCAATAATGAATCACTTAAGCAATTTGGGAGCAAATGGTGAGGAGTATTGGGGTGGTGGAGATTTTTTCCATGTAGGAAGATAGGAAATATGGGGATGTTTAATTTTTTAGAATTTTATTCTTGAAATTGAAGTTACTGTGAATTTTGGGAGCCTAAAAGTATTGTTGACCTAAAGTCAATGTTTAAAGTATTCTAATTTTGATCATTGAAGAACTATTTTCTCGCTCACTCTTTACTTTCTTGTTCACTACTTTGGGACATGTGTCATGACTTTATTAATTCCAACCTTGAAAAGGACAAAAAAGAAACCATTCTAAGCTTGAGTTCCGGCCTAAGGTTGGAAATAGTACTTCTTACAAATTGGGTATTAGGTGTGGTTGACAACTAGTGTTTCTACCTTAATGTGAGATTGTAGTAGAAAAAAATAATTTGACTAAAAAGTGACAAAAAATCTTTTCTGCTAGAAAACTTTAAATTAAAAAATCTTAGATATAATTGTTAGATTGTGGATGAAAATATAATTATGGATATGTGATTTATGTTGATGTGATATTATCCATCCAATATGTGGATGGTTGTTGAAATTTGGAGCACCACTATAACATTTTATATTGCCACACTGACACTTCATAAGAAATGAAAAAAAGCCCTAATTAAAATGGTCTTCTATGGCTCTCTAGTCAGTCCCACCTTTGAAGTACTTGGAGGTAAAGGAAATGACCTATTTCTAATCAGCATTCCATTCTTGCAGCTTAATCATGTAAGGACACGCCCATGACCACTGATTTAAAGTCTGGATTGTCTTTACTTTGTTTGTTGTCATTTTTCAACTAGATATGAATGAAAAAATTTTAAATTTAATTTGTCAAAGATGAAGTCATATGTCTACTACAAGTTATTAAATTTTTAAATTTTTGGGAGAAAATTAGAAATTATTGTGAAATTTTCAAGAAAAAAATGAAGAAAATTCATATCAAATATGAAATATATTAAAAAAATATGAAATTTTTACTATAAGTGTATATTATAGTGTAGAACATCATGGTATAAATCAAAGTTATTGTATTATTCTAAAATTAGAAAATCAACAAACCATGGTAATAGGTTCAAAAGTTCATACTGCTATAAAATATTAAAATTTATGATTTTTTTGAAATTTCCAATTAGAGTAAAAAACTATACATGACTAGCTTCATTTCAAAAAACATCATTGTTATGGTTTAAATTCACATCAATAGAAAATAGCAAGAAATGGCCCAAATACACTACAAGGGGGATCTTGTGGATTGAGTATCTTCTTCTCCAAAAAGTCAATAAGACCATAATGAGGGACTTTGCAATACTATTCATTGAAAATGTACTCAAGTACCCTCCAAATAATTAAATTGGATGGAAAAACATTTTTTTTTCATTCTACAATGACAAGTGAAGTCACCCATAGGACACTAAGTGTTCACTACAATGCTACATGGTTAAGTTGCTTAATTTTTCAATCAGTTGTGGTGTAGGTGATAGCTCACATAGAACATGATTCGCACAAACACTAATATAACAAATTAGACCGTGGTCCTTTCCATATTGAGTAAGTTAGGTATCATGCTTTGCTAGATACCTAATGGATTGTTATCATCAGTTAGTTCAAAGATTAGGGTTGGCAAAAAAGCCCTAGAAAACCTTTTTGTTCATTGTAGGGAGCACCCTTTCAAGGATGCAAAAGGGACTCTCGCCGACCTCATTGCCAGTAAGACCTTCCCAGCATGTAACTTAGAGGATCATTGCTTGGTTAAGGTAGGTACACCCAAATGTAAATGCCATTGACCTTAAACCACCATCTATACTATATGTACATCTCCAAAATCAGTTCTGTACCTATGTGGAAGAAACGCTTTTCGAACCAAACTTTGTTACTTAATAACTTTTGCATACAGTATCCAAATGCCACGTTCTCTGGTGCGTTGGAACCTCCTTTCACTTGCCAACAAGAGCATATGAAAATTTGACCAGTCTAACAATAGAAAATAGCCTTGATAGCAAAAAGTGATGATTTTGGGTATACCTACCTTTTACAATGTTATGATATGCCAGTTTTGAGTTTCAATGGACAGATGGAGCTCTCACTGGATTAGGTTAAGTTATTCATGTCTGGAGAAAATCATTTTTGTCACTTTTCCATGGAGTTTTTTTTTAAAATTTATTTTTAAAAATTTAAAAATTTATTTTTTTGTTTTGGTGATGACATCTGTGCTGACTCGGTCCTAATATTTTTTTACTCTACATACTGCATTGGGAACTCATGGCAATTGACCCCTTTTTGCATTGGAGCCAATGAATAAGTTATTTGTTCCTCTTGAATGTGCCAGAAAAGAACACAAAGAAAATTTGCCCGTGGGCCGAGTGCACGTTGTTCCAATGGGCCATTGACGTCATCCACACCCCAACAGTGACATTAGGGAAGACATGCACTACACCCATAGCCTTAGTTTAATGGAAACTGTACAAGGGCACAACTCCATGTTTGTCAACCAATTTGGGCTTCATGAGTGGGAAGGTAAGGGGTTCTAGAACATTCTGGAGTTTCATGGGATTCGGGGAACTTGATCTTTTATTGGCTTTGTCCTTTGGATAGAGACTATCGATGCACCCAAAAGATGCATACACACCGCCCTGGCCTCACACTCCCCACTCCCTTAAAAGAAAACTAGGACTGTCAATGCGCTTAAAAAAATTGAGTTCCTCTTCTGGAATTGCACAAAAAAGTAATTTTGGTTGAATACCAACCTTCACTCTCAAATACAATACTTACAATACACGATATACGATATACAATATACGACGTGCATATAGATTATGGAATACATATATATTCAGATATACGATGTATGGATGTAGGTATTGATACGGGATATGTATCCCATATTGATTGCTATGATAGCAACTTCCAAAAAATATAAATATAGTGTGGGTGGGTTATGAAAAGAATTTCACAAGCACGTTGTGATTGTGAATGTAAATTAATTAGTTGAATGTATCAATTGATACTATGCATCCAAAAGATGCAATTTGATTGTAGCATCAACTTTCTAGTTTTTGAATCGGAGTTCCCAAATCCTATCTATGATTGCATTTATATTGCACAATGTGATTGGGGTTTGGTTGGAGTGGATAGAGCCTTAGGGTCACATTATTCTTGTTTGATTGTTAAAAAAAAAGAGTTGGAGAGGATGCTTGGGATCCAAGCATAGAAAATAAACCTTGTAAGGAGATGGAAGACAAAAAGTTATCAATGAATGATTTCCAACGTTTATATAGAAATGAAGAATATATGTATTTATTGAGTCAATGGATGGTTTCATTTGTGATGACCACTGTGTAGTCTTATCATTTTAGGGTGTGACATTTTTTTAGTAAGAGTAGTTCAATTACGGTGGATAAGACTATAAAAGATTGAATTATTTCTAAATGAATGTGAAGAAGTTTGATTAGGTTGAACTCAAATACAGACTAGTGAGTACTACAATGCTAGAGGCACTTGTTAATATTCAATCTTTTGGAAAAAATAAATTAAAAAATCCAACCTTTAAGAAGGTGCGATTGAAGAGTATGTTGAGGTAGTTTAACATCTAAGGGACCAGGAGTCCCCTCAAGGGATTGTAAGGAGTTCATGCAAGTTCCTATAACTTCAATTTTTGGTGAATTTTTTTGAAACTTTTTGATAAGATAGAAAAACAATTAGCTTTGTGGAAATATAGTTTTTATTTCAATCCATAATTAGGAGCAAAAGTTATGCCATCTTAAATATAATTTTCATGTCACTAGGCAACAAAAGAAATCCACAAAAACTTGAAATAATTTTTAAAAAAATTCTCTTATAAATCTTGTTTTTGTCTACATGTGAAGCTTTGACTCATTTCATTTGGATTAGTGATGTGAAAGTTATGGACAATCTTATTTTTTGGGCAATCTAAACATCTTAAGTGAAAAAAACCCTTATAGGATTCATTCAATTTTCACAATTTAAAAAAAAAAACGTTTGACAAGGTTAAGTTTTCTTGTTAGAAAAATCTCACCTTTGAAATTATTGTGTTTCAATCCCATCTTAGAGCTATTAACAATTTAGTGTTTTTTTCAATCTTGGACCTACTTTTACTCGATAATTATTTAAAGAATGAAAATCAAGCATTTTAAAGTGAAAATAATTTCTTCAACTCCAAATTTTTTTAATTCAAATTCCATAGTACAAAAAAATTCCACTAATGGCGGTTACAGTCATCTAATATTGCGAGCCAATGTTAAAAAAACAACTTATTTTCTAACTTTGAATGCAAATATCTTCCAATATGTATAGTCAAACTTCATGAAATTTTTACCACATGATTTCAAACAGGTAAAATATAAGATTTTACGGTTAGATTCTAAAAAAGTTTTTTTTTTCTTTGAGTGAATGCAACAGAAATGGTAGTTTTGAGTGGGTTTTGGCAAAAGAATGGCCTTGGTCCTTTAGGAGTTAAGTGAAGTAGGCATATATGTTATGAACCCTCTTTTCTAATTGAGTCCCTATCTACATTAGTCCAACATTTGAGCCCTCAAAATGTTGGACAAATGTAAATAGGGAAGCAATTGAGAAGAGGGTCTTTAATGGGTATGCCTACGTTAATCCCTAAAGGACTAATATCCCTTTTGAGGACAAATGAAAGTTCAAGGGGGATCCTACAATCTTAATTTTTGGTGTGATTTTTTTAATCCCTTTTTTGAAGGTAGAAAAACACATTAGCTTTTTAGGAATATCATTTTTTTTCAAATTAGTGTTGTAGGACAAAACTTAAGCCACCCCAAGTGGAGTTCATGAGTTCATCAGACAAAAAATAAAAAACAAAAATTAAAACATTTTTATTTTTCTAACACTTAGATTATATTTTTGTTCACATAGAGATCTTTGATTAATTCCATTTGAATTAGCAATGTAAAAGTTATGGAGTATTTTATTTTCACGGCAATAATTAGAAAAAAAAAGATGTACAAAATTAATTTCTAACGCAATTTTCACATTTTTCAAAAAACAAAGTTTCATAGGGGTTAATTTTCATGCTAAAAGAATCTCACCATTGAGACTAGTGTGTTTCAATTCCATCTTTAGTTAGAGCTATTAACCATTTAGTTTTTCCTTCTATCTTGTACCTACTTCTACTTAACATTTTTTTAAGAATAAGAATCAAGAGTGTGTCTCTTTTGAATTTTTTTCCTAGACTCTTAACTCAATTTTTCAATATAAAAAATTATAAAATTGATATGAATAGAGTAAAAGTTTGAAGTTAATCTTTAAAGGTTTTTTATTATATTTTCACCAAAAATGCTCCAAAACCATCATTTCTAATGCAAGCACCAAATTTTAGGAAAAAAACATTTTTGGACACATGTAGCTATAGGATATTGTAGTACACTAATTTGAAAAGATGCGGAAAATTTTCAGAAATTTTAACCGTATAGGTTGCAAGATATTAGTATTTGAAGTGACAAAAATCCTTTTGAAGGCCTTGTGAAAAAATGGGTAGCTGCACTTCACAAGGTGATATTTACATGGAAAATGTCTAAAATGGTGGTGCTTCTTAAGATTAATTCTTTAAAGCAAGTTGGCTACATGTTTGAAAAATTTAACATCATTTGGAATTGTACAATATGGAATTGAAAAATGCCAATCCCAATGGTTCTAATGTTGTATAAGACAATCTACATGCTATGATTTATTTTTTTCAAAAATATTGAAAATTAACTTAAATAGAGGACTTCAAAATTTATCTTAGAGTAGGAAATCCATAATTTTCCACAAACTAAAACCAACAATGCTAGCATGTGAGTGTGTAAGCATAAAGCCTAGAAATGTAAAATATGATGTAATTCCTAATTTTTTTTGGTTAATAAGTTAAAAGATTGATGTTTTTTTGAATAAAATTTATTATATTTAGAAAAAATGACCTATTATCATGGGACTAATGACTGTGGATTTTAGATCTAAAAGTTTGGAAAGTTGGTGCTATAGCATATTTTGAAATTTATATTATGTTTTGAGGGGGTATCCAAGGGTGGATTGATCAAGTGAGAGTACATATAATTTAGAGGCAAATCCAAAAAGAAGACAAATGTAGAGAAAACTTCATAGGATATAGGACATTGTATATATGATAAAATATTTTTTCATTGAAACAAGAAAAACATATTGGAATATGAATATAATATTTTGCTACTTGAATTTGGGAATTTTGAAGATAACATATTAGTATTATACATCTACTTTGTATCATGCTAACATTTGTCAACTAACTTGCTCACTTACACATCTTGATGATTCTTGAAGCAACAAGTATTTGCTTAACTTCATCCAAGCTAAAAAATAGAAGCGTAGATAAACATGTCTATCTTATAATTCAATTTGTAGAAGTAATGAAAGTTGTAATAATAGTATTTGCAGTTTATGTACATGTCTCACTTTCCAATGGAGGTCCATTTCATGCTTTCATAATGGAGACAATACACAATGGAAAATTACAAAATGTGATGTTATAAACCTTTTAATTAGGGTCAATCCTAGACAAAAGTGTAATAATAGTTCAAAGTCTAGGACAAAAAGGAAGTTTACCCTAGTAATACTTGTAGTAACATTCCTTGCACTTTCCCACTAATTGTGGTGATTTTTGGTGGTAGCCTTACTACTTAGACAAACTTGTTTGCCATTACAAATAGAGGAGATTCTTTCAACAAGTGCCATCAAGGATGAGTCTTCAATACATGCTCAAATACCTTTGACAAGGTGAATAGACATGGAGGTGACATTGGCACGTTGGACTACAAGTAGAACCTAACTTCTTCAAATTCTATGATTTTGGTAAGGGACTATGGAAAAGATTGATATTAGTAAAAATAAGTTAGACCTCGAGGATTTTAGGTTGCATAAGAATATGAAAATACTTAGGTCCTATGACACATCATGCGATTTGGTCTGTACAAAACCATAAATCCTTTGTTTGAATCGTTGTGCCCTTATATTTATGCTTTGTTGTTTGTAAGTAAGGGTAGTAGTAAGTTTATCATGCCTAACAATTAGTAGCTTGCATTTGGCCTATGTGTACATTTGAATGATATAACACTGTTTCCTTGACTTATATGAAATTCTCCCTATGTGTGTGCACTTCTTTGTGTGCTTGCACATGTTTGTTGCCAAGTAGAACAAGCAAGTCTTTTTACAGTCCACCATTGAAATAGATGGATCTCCCAACCCATACACCATGTGAATTGCATTTAAGTTGGCTTAAGCACTATCGCACATGAATCTCTTGAAGGTTGAATTTGACATTCATTTTGTATTGTGACCTTGTTTAGACGACGCCAAAAAATGATCTAGCCTTCAGTGCCTTGAGTTTGTATATTATAGACGGCAATAGTCATGACTTTGCAGTAAGTGGAGTCATAGATATGACAAGCAATAGTTGTCCATAATTTCACCCTCTTCACATGACCATACATGACAAAGCAATTCTCAAGGTCCCTAGCTGATTGCAACCATCGTACAAGATTGACTCCACTTCTAAATCCATTCACAAGCATTTAAAACAAATAGACCTTTTTTGTCCTTGTCTTAAGAATACAATATTATAGATATACTCTATTTTGGCATGTTCTTTGATGTCAAGAATCTAATCAATTTGACCAACATCTTTGTTCTTACTTTAAAAAGAAGATATCATATTCTACACATTAGGCAAACTAAAGAGCTAGAAAACTTATGCATGATTGTAGATAACTGAATCGGAATTATTTTTCAAGTCAAGAGTTGTTGGTGAATGTCCAAAATTGTGAGGTAGGTAGTGAAGTTTGATTTGGTAAGTAGTGAATTTAGAGTTAAATGTTTGATTAGTCGAATTGGATGAATGCTAGCGGGTTGAGTGAAATTGGTATCGTTGTTGGTGTTGTTTCAAATCCAAATTGGAGGTTGTTGTCAGTTGGTTGTCTTCTCCAAGTAGTAACCGTCTTTGTGAGTCCTATTAGGTCCCAAATTGTGTTCATTCTTCTTTACCCACAGCGAGTGAAGCTAGTGCGAGTCCCAATCGGTTAGGCTGTGTATTTTGTTTTGTTGTGTGATTTCCCAGTTGGGAAGTGTGTTGTGGTTGATCTAGGGTCGGATCGGTTTGAGTGTGTCTATGTCCCAGTTGGGATGTGTGTGTGCCAGTGCATGGTGGTGTGTGTGATGTGCAAATGAAGTGAGAGAAAATTATCCAAGTTAGGAGATAATTGAAGAAGGATGTTAATTGTTGAATTTAAGAAAGTTTGTGCTGAAAGATGAAAAATAGTGATAGGAGCAATAATTTTAAATCAGGCTTAGTTGAAGCTATGAAGGATTATTAGAGCCTAGTTGGAATGTCGGGAGTGTTGAAAATTAGATTTCAATTAGGATAGCGATTAGAGTATAAAGGATGATTTGCAAGATAAGTTGTGAGAGTGTATTGAATGATTAATTTGTGAAATTATTGTTGAATCTGTAATGGTGATTTAATGACCAATTCGGGATTTTAATAGAATTGTATTTCAGCCAAATTGACGTCATGTGTATGTGCAATGTCATTGTAGTATTGTTTTTGGCTATGGATTTACAAATTGGATTATTGAACCTATTAGCATAGACTCCCTACTTGACCATCTCCCTTGGAACGAACTTATTATACTAATGGAATAATTTCCGACTAGATAATTATTTCTCCTTCAACAATGACATTCATCACAAAGTTTAGACCCTACGATTTGACAACAATTATCGTGTGGTTATTGTTGTTTCATGGGTTTGTACCATAATCGCACTGACTCAGTGTATTTTTACGCACTGAATCCGTGCAAAAACAATGAATATCAATAGCGTACAATTTTTGTGTTTTAACTATACAATTGTTGTGCAGTTTTAACACAACAATTATATAGTTAAAGTACAAAAACTGTACGCTATTGATATTCATTGTTTTTGCACGGATTCAGTGCGTAAAAATACACTGAGTCAGTGCGATTATGGTACGAACCCATGAAACAACAATAACCACACGATAATTGTTGCCAAATCGTAGGGTCTAAACTTTGTGATGCTTCTTTAACACATTGTTGTGGAGCATCTCCTTTAATCTAGGTTTATTGTAATTAAGGAATGTGTCAAAGAACTTTTGGCTTGCCACCATGGTAATGACAAAAGTTTTGGTAGTTGGAGTTCTAGCCACTTTGTGAGTGATCAATCTGACGATTGTTTTGACAGACTCTATCCACTAATCATTAGTAATTGGATGCAAATGGATGCCTAAGTGGATGCATGTATATGATAGATTTGTGGTTCTTTGTACGAAATAAATTCATGAATTATATAAATTGAAGCAAATAGGAGATTGTCTATAAACTTTACAAAGTATAGTATAGTCTGGTGGAGGAATCCGACCTATACTAAAAGAATGTCTGGTGGTCTCAATCCACTTAGTGTCTTTACTTCTTGAAACTTATGTGCGGTAGTCACATCTTGTATTCTCACAAATCAAATGTCCAACACAATGCAACTTTGTAGACTTTAAACCTAAGTCATTATAGATTTTAGACATCATGCATGATTGTCATATTGTTTATTTATGTCCTCTATGCCTTTAGCCCCATCTGTGGATCCACAACATAGTGGCATCAAATCTAACTAGGAGAAATTGGACCTTCTAACGTTCAATGATATCAAAATCAATTTGGATAAGTTCGTTCCATGATCTAGTCAGAAAAGACAATTTGTGTAGGCATTGTGATGCACATAGGGAATTGCAATGATTGGAAGGAAGAGGAAGACAAGAAAACCCAAACGGTACAAGATTACTAAGAGTAGTATAGAGGGTTGTAGAAATGGATGAATTCACTGTAGATGACAAAACAACATTTGACAAGGAAGGTTGACAAAATTTAATTGACAATTTACCTTCAAAAATTATTGAATAATATTATTATTGGTTCTAGATACTTGTGTTTAACATCTTGACATTGAACAAAATTTTATTCTTAGAACATGTACTATTTATAAACTTCATTTTTATTAGACATAATAATGGGCATTCAACATTAAATTTATTAAAAATGGTATCAAGTAGAGAGGCCTTTGCTTTGAAAAAACATTGAGCTTCTAGTTGTAACCAGATTCAGCTTAGGATTTGAGGGAATGTAATGATAAAAGTGGTAAGTATTACCATTTCAAGATAAATAAAGGCACCATTTGCTATATAAAATCTCATATAGAATAAAGTATGTAATACTTTGCATACATGTGTTTAATATACACAATTTCCATACAAATAGTGTATATAATCCCATATCAATATTTGTATAATACATACAAGTAAAATATTCTAATATTCATATTTGTCATGTACAAATACAATAAATATATTACATATTTATACTCATATAATACACATAACTAGATCATATTTATATTTATAGATCATGTATAAATATTGTAAAATCGTACACCAATTGTATACAAAAACTCAAACCTTTGGAAATCTTCTTGAAAATGTAACCAAACTTTAAATGAGTACTAAAATTGTATACAAACTCCAAACTAAGTGCAACTTATCTTTTGAAAAAGCTAATAAAATACTAAGCATTTCCTTCAAATTTCAAAAGTAAAGAAGATAAGGTTTGAGTTTTATAGCTCATCAAAAATTAATCCTTCACTTTCAAAGGCAGTTGTACACCCTTCCACTTTGGAGAATGCCTTGGTTTCATAAAAGCTCTAAATGATTTGTGTCATAAATTTTTGAAAAGCTAAATACAACATCTATATTTCCTCCAAAAATTAGCTTCAAAAACTAAAAAATACATTTTATAAGCTCTATCAAAGTTGAAACATTCTCAAAATCTTAGCTTTGAATAGTAGCTCTTCACCCTTTTATTCTAATAACCATAACTTTCTCATTTCAACTCCAAATTAAGAGAAATTTAAGTTTATAGATAGATAACAATTTTATATACAACTCTTTCAAATATCAAAACCAAAAACACTACAACCAAACTTCTATAAGCCTTCAAAGTTATTGCCTTCAAATCTTGTTGACAACTAACCTTTCTTCACTTCATCAAGCATAATTTTAAAATCCCAGCTTCAAATAGAATATATCATATATTTTTGAATACAAAAAAGTAAAAATAACATTCTCCCAAAATTTCATTAAAATTCAAAGTATACACAAAATGTTCTTCCTCTCCCAAAACACACATTTTCCCAAAACACACTATGAAGGAGGGAGAAGACCTTAACTCTTTATCTTATTTCAAGAAGCTACATCAATCTATGCCTAAGCCACATGGGAATTAAATTCCTATTAGCTACCCCCTTTGATCTTCTTACAACCTTAAAACAATTAAAGTCCATAAAAAAGTAAACTATCTCCATCTTTCTTTCTTTTAACTTCCTATATTCAAACTAAAATTTGAAAACACTTCTAAATACAAAAACAAAGAAACTAAGGCCTATTATATGTCCATTAGAAGTAAAAAAATAGAGTTCAAGAAGAATATTACTCCATTTGTAAGAATTTGAGGATATGCTTTATAGTAATTGCAACATAGTCTGCACAATCAACCTTATTAAAGGATTAACCGGCCTTGCTAACCATCGTTGGTGGCCACAACTTCCTTTTATAAACATGATTATACAATAATACTAATCATTATTCAAATTCTCAAAACAATCTTCAACCATTACTTCTTTGTTGTTGGATTTAATACACCTAACTTGTAATAGAATAATCAATGTCCAAGCGTTGTGATGAAGATTCCCATGCCATTGTTATTCCATACAAAGTTGCTTTAGCAGTCAAGAAGGTCTAGCTTTTTCTTACGGATGCTCATGTACTAGTACAAGATTAAGCAGCAAATGAGGTTGATCTAGCAATTGTGACAAAAAAAACTCAAATTCATACTCTAATTGAGGCTCTTCATCTTGAGATTCCCCCCCCCCCTTAAATTTGACATACTAAAATCTAAAACAAAGCACAGAGTAAATTACATTAGCTCGATGAAGTTGATGGGTGGTTCTTTCTCTTTTATAGTTTGCTTTATCATATCAGAAGGGAAGGGTCACCTTGAAGCTATTTCAAATGATGTCATCTTTTTCACTATACTATTAATATAAACATCTATTTAAATAGCATATAAATATATTTCTTACATAATGTTCACATTTACAATGTGATAACGAGTGTTTGTATTATAGTTGAAACTAGAAAGAACTTTGGTGAGAGACTATAAATTCTATAGTGCCTTTTATGAAGAAATCAATAAAATCATTTTCGATTGTTATATTTTGATTGCAAGATAGATTCCTTAACAACACCATAGTCACCTTTGACTTCTTCTACGATGATAGAAGAATGGGAGAATCCAAAGCGGACATGAAGGAGATAGGCGGGCACATGTACAAAACTTTGATTGTCTAATAATAAAACAAATGTGACTTCATGACATTTAACAATAATACTAGCCATTTAATAAAATATTAAAGAAAATTGTGGGCAAGGAACAATACTAGGAAGCGAAAAGAAGCAAACAATGATTTTTGTAAGTGTAGAAGTATGAATATGAAGAAGAAAAGACCTATAGGGTTGTTTGGAATAAAATAAAATATTCATGGATGCACTAAAATTTGAAATAGGATTGATGATCTAAAAACTTGTTACTACGTATCATATCAAAATTTGATATAAAAGAGGATATATTAACAACGTCTGAAATGGAGGTGGATAGAGCAACATATTGCATGACATCAATTAGCACATCACTAATAAATAAATGGATTGTAATATTAAGGATTTATCAATTTGTATCGGACCATGTTGGTAGTGTTAGAACTAGCATTGATAGAAAACAATGGATCATCATGCATCATATTGCATGATGACTTATAATATGCTTGCAATTATATTTGTATATTTTTTTGGAAATAGTTTAAGGATCTTGTGTTTAATGATGATATGAATAATAGACAAAATTAGTTGTCACTTAGTGATAAAATTAAATAGTAACCTTTTGGAGAAGAGTTGTTAAAGTAGCATAGGATCCCGGGTATGCAACTCTTATATTATATACAAGGGGCATTGCCATTAAAACACTTTCACACCATATGTAAAAGCATCATAAAACAAAGCTCATGCATCCCTACTCGCCGAAGGCTTTCTAATAATACCAAGTTCATGATTGGAAGACACATGACTTAGGAGATCTCATTGTGTAAAAAAAACTCAAAAATAACCACCTATCTTAATGGATGGATAGTAAATAATGACAATAATATTTATTTTTAAATTACTAATAAAATAAAAACATTTATTGTTATATATATTGCATTGAATATCATTTTAGAATGTTTAATTTTATATTTTAAAATCACATTAAATATTTATTTAATTATTTATAAAACATTGAACTAATTATTGTGCTTTGTGTCTTTGCCATAGTCAAAACAAAAGTAAAAGTAATTTTCTAATTTTTTAGTTCATAAAAACTTCAAACTTCAATAACTTTCTCACCGTAGGTTCAAACACCACGAAACAAAATCCATGCACCCCTCCTCACCAAGGGCTTTCCAATGGTACGAAGCACGTGACTGGAGGATGCACAGTTTGAGAGATTTCAACATAACAAACAAACAAGCAAATTTAAGGTATAGATTTATAAATTGAATTCATCTTCTTAAATGTAGAGATTTTTTGTTATTATCTTTTTTTAATTTTCTATGATTTGTCTATGTATTTTTAAAAATTTTAACTTTTAGAATAGTTTATAGAAACAAAATTCAATTGAAAATCCATAACTTTCACACTTAAGAACCAAAAGTGCAAAACAACTTTGGTGCATTTCTATTCATTGAGAGCTTCTTGGCAATGCCAAGAATGACATCAAAAACTCTTATATTCCATTTCAAATAACTTTATTACATTAATACCTTGAAAATTGCTCACAAATCCATCATATGTTCAAAAGCAATGATATGACTTTAGTACAACCCTCGTTGTGCCAAGCTATCCAATGGTATAAAGAAAATGACTAGTGAGTGCACAATTAGGGATATCTCAATATTATATACAAAACAAATTAGAAGAAATGTCACCATTGTATTTTTATTTTTATATTTATTCAACTTTTACTTTGCATACATAAGTAAATAAAAGGTGCAAAGCATCTACATTCTTGATTGATAATGAATCAAAAGGTCAAACTCTCTTCTTTAAGATATTGATGATAGAGTTTTGATTTTAATTGATTTAAAAACTCAATTCATTTTTTTCTTCTTCTCTTTTTTTTTCCCTTTTTTTTCCCTCTCCCTCTTTTTTTTCTTTTTTCCCTCCCCCTCCCTATCTTTTTGCCTTTTTATTTTAGAGTAGGCCCCGGCGTCCCCCTACTCTAAGGTTTATTTGGTAGGTACGTCCCATTTTTCTTTTGCCTAATCGGATTTGTGTGTAGGAAGAGATCCCATGACTTCGAGGAGTTATAACTTTTGACGTATTTTGAGTTTTGCAATGAAATTTGGAGAGATTGCTTTTGAAGTTCTAATGCTTCCAAAAAGACTATTCTTGCTTGATTTGAAGTTGTGAGTAAAAAGTTCTAAGCAAGTGAGTGGAAGAAGAAGGTCTATTGTCACCCAGTTGAAGAGGGGTAGAGATTTGAGCGACTACCATGACTTGTAGTTTTCACCTTTCTTTTTGAGATTTGGAAGCATTGGAGCAGTCTTCTTCAACTTTCTAAAGACTCATTTTTCAAAGTATTTGAAGTATTTTAAGTTTGAGTGAAGGAAGGTTTAGTTCCCTTCTATTTGAAGAGTTTGGATGAAGTTTGCAGGTGGATGCATTTGGTGCATCCTATTTACTTTCATTTTTTTACTTAAATGTTGTTTGGGGAAGAGGATTTAGTGTGGATTTCTTGGGTTTTTGTCTTGGTACCTTCCCTTGTGGCGGACTTTGTTTCATTTTGTATTTGTAGCTAAGCGCTTTCAATTTTTAGTTGTATTGTGGTGGTGAGGTCGGGTTATTGGTTGGCAAGACCATTGAGTGTGCACTAAGTGAACGGTGCTAGTTTCCCCTTGTGATGAGGTTGGAGTGATGACCAACAGATCATAAGGTTTGATGGTGGTGCAAGTGCAGGTTGCCCTTACCCTGTAGATAGTTGCAGGTACCAAGTAGTTATCAAAATTACTTGAAAATGTTTGTATTTCAAGCTTTGGACTGATTGTAGATACCAACGAAACTTGTAAGCCTAATCGGCGTTGAATACTATTAGATGCCTCGGGTCTTAAGTGCAAACGTGGTTGTTAGTTTAAACCAATCTGTGTTTTGAGAACAAGATTGGATTTAGGGAACCTTACTTTCTTTCTCCTTCTTCTAATCTCGTCATTCTCAGTTGTAGTCAGATACCCCGTGTATTCCCGAAGTAGACCCCTCTCACCCTGACATTGTTATCACATCGTTACAATGCATTACTTGTAACTGCATCGTAATGATGAGAGGCAATGCACCGTAATAATATGATAAAAATGTGATTAACGTGTGAACCCATGAAACAATAATAATCGCATGATAACTGTTGCCAAACCATAGGATTTAAATTTTGTGATGATGCTTGACACAATGTCATTGAATTGATATTTACTAATTGCAAATCATATTCAACAATATATAGAATAATTTTTTTAAACAAAGTAGAGTCAGGATGAGCCAATTTTCTATACTAAACAAAACTTTTATATACTAAACGAAACTAGATACAATAAGTGATTGAATTAGAATCTAATACAAACCACTTATCACACCAAAAGGCTGTTTCCACAACTTTATTTTTATACATAAAAACCAAAGCCTCTTGTCTATCTAAAATTTTGGTTGAAAGGTGAAAACCATTGGTACGCACATCCGAACAGCTAATCAAATTTTGGGGCACAGAGGGAAAAAATATAGCACATATGTATGTCATGGTGGTACCTTCAAACAAGATTACTTTTGATGGTCCCTCTTGAAAACAAAACACATTCGATCCAATCATAGTCATCAAATTTCTGATTTGCCAAGTTGAAATATTATTTTCATCAAAAAATTTCTTATCTTGCAAAATTGTATATGTAGTTGCAGAGTCAAGGAGTGCATCACAAGACTTACTAATGGAAGTATACTCAATAGTATATGTTTCAGGGTCTTCATCCGCAAATGGATCCATAGACACATCCATGATATGAGCTTTGCGGTCTTCATCCACAAACGGAATTATAGACGCATTCATAATATGAGCTTCTCGATTTTCAACTCGAAATTTCTTATTCTTTTGAAACATCTTCACAAATACTCCGATATTCAACAGATATTGGCCAAATGGCCTACTCTATCACATTTATGGCAAGAACGTGACTCTAATGGACATTCACCATGACTATTAGTAAAAGAAGTACTATACTTCTTTTATGTTGGCTATTATGGTTGTGGATATGGATACGACTATGACTTCCTTGGTATTTATAACGATTTTTCTCATGTTTATATGTCTTAGGTTTACCATGAGAAACCTTGACAATATGGGACTTAGGAACTGTAGTTTCAATTAGATGAGTCTCTACATTACGTAAGAGGATCTCGTTTTACTTCTTAGCAAGAAATAACAAAGATATGAGATGTGAATGATTTTCAAATTTTATATTTTTGTACTACTGTGCAAGTACAGCAAATGCGGGTGGAAATGTTGAGAGAGTTTTCTTAATTATTTCCTGTTTGGTAATGGATTGACTACACAACCTTAGTTGTGATATAATACGGTATATCTCATTGTTGAAAGCAATGAGTATTGGAAAATCTTAACATTTGCAAATGAGTCCAATTATAAAAGGCTCTAGGAAGAAAGATGGTTTTCTGATGATGAAAGCGAGATTTGAGCTTGTGTCAAAGCTCATTTGGACTCTCAAGTTTCAAATATTAATGTTGTAAAGTAGGAACAAGATGGCAATGGAGTAAAACTAAGCAACATTTTTCAAATAATAGATGTGGAAATGGGATCATTTACAATAGAAAACTTGTCAAAATTAATGCACACTGATAATTGCTCCGCAAAAATGTGTGTTTTTGCAGTCCTCGCCCACAATAAATAGTTCTTCCATCAGCCACCAATTGTGGAAATAAAAGAGGTTGAAGTCGTGGTAGCCCAATAATAGTAGCAACCACTGGGATAGTTGTAGATGTAGCAACGGAAGGGGTGGAAGTACTCATGATATAAAAATAAAAGATGATGGATGTATAGAAAATAGGGAAGGAAAAGCTCAAAATCAAAAGAACTTAGAATGAAGAGAAAAACAAAACAAAGAAATTGTGAGGAAAGACCATGTAAAGAAGTGAGGAAAAAAAACGCAAAAATTTTCAAAAAACTCAAGAAGCTCTCAAAATTAAACTAAAAACTATGTGAAAAATTAAACTAAGGAGTACATGCAAGAGCATGTGCGCTGATAACGTGTTGAGAATGAAAGCAAAAGAATATAATACAAAACCTCACACAACCATGCGTGTACGCAAGAATAGAGAGGTGTCATTAGGAAGAAGGTTTAATACATAAACAAGGAAGAAGAAGAGAGTAGACTAATAGTTCTACTTCTTTACATGGATTCTAATATAATTTCTAGTTTGTCTTTATATCTTAAAGTAAACTATAGTTAACTATAGTGGAGAGCATAGTGAAGATAATACTTATCTTAACAAAAAAATTATCCATTTTTTTTTTACTTTTATTTTTATTTTGTAAATTTTTACTTTAGAAAAAAAAATTTACAATATAAATAAAAATATTATAAGCAAGAAATAACAAATTTAATGATTGAAAAGATTTGAATATAAATATATATTTAGGAGTGTAAGGAATTAATTACGTTTGTGTCAAACTAGTTCATTCAAATGGAACTCAAGCCTAATGTTTATCATCCAAACCCAACTACCTGAACGATATTCATCCATCTGACTCACTGATCATCGCTTCGATACAGAACAGAAAGTGAATGGATGAAATCCAGTGACCATATTTCATTCGTTCATCCGCACCCAAGACCTAGGACGACTACTTCCAGGGAAACCCTTTCAAGCTCTTGTTGCTCTGTGTTGGTGCTCAGTTTGCACTGTGTGAGCTGCGTTCCGAAGAATTTCTCTGCCAATTGTCGCAGTGAATTGCGACCATTTTCATTGGGCAACCATGGTATGAGAATGCTCACTTGGTTTCTGATGTTTCTCTTTTAAATCTCGCGTGATTTGGTGGTCTATCAGGGGAGTAGATTGGCTTCGCAATTGGTTTGATGTCGTCTTTGCTTTTCCAAAGTTGATGAGTTCGGATGTGTGCATCGTGGTGCAGTATTTCGGAGGATATGGCGTGCCCTATCCATCGGCACCGTTCGAGCAGAATTACCGGTGTTACTCAGCTTCCTTCATTGACAAGGTGAGGTTTTGTAGCCCTAATTACTACTGTAGCTTGTCTTCGTGATTTTTCCGAGCGTCGTGAGGCGCTTGATGTTGTGGAGTAGTGGTTTCCATGAGAGGTAACGAAGTTCAGTTTCGATCGGGACAGAGCCCTAAGGTTTGTTTTATTAGGGTGAGGTAAACTCACTATGGTGGATTACTGTTTGTTGATTCACACTCGCTTGGGGGAGCTCATAAGATCAGCCGATAGAGCTTTGTATGTACTGGCGAATTTCCGAATTTTTATGGTTTTTTGAAGCACGTTTCATAGAGTACGTATCCTGATATATTTGGACGGCTTTAGGTTTCTCTTGGATGCGCTGTGCACTGGAATTCCTGAATTGCTTTCCAGCAAGTACATTGATGTCACAAGTATCCAGAGACCTTTTAGGAGTACACTGGTGTCCTAGTTGCCTTTTACAATGATTTTCAGTTGGGGTGTGTCGGACTACTTTTTGACATTTGTTTGTGTTTCGTGTGCTGGTGCTTTGAACTCGCAGCCGCACCTGGAAAACGGCGATAAAGTGGTGATGCCTCCTTCAGCGCTCGATCGCTTGGGTACGCTCTGATTTACTTTTCCCCTAAGTTGCTGAAGTATGAGTCCTTATATTGTTTTGGCTGATGTAGGACGACAATTCTCTAGTTCTACTTTTTATCCATCTTAATCTAAGGATGAACAAAATCCGTGTTTCTGTGTTTGCGTGCAGCTTCTCTACGCATCGACTACCCAATGCTGTTCGAAGTCCACAATCCGTCAACGTTGCGGACTAGTCATTGTGGCGTGCTGGAGTTTGTGGCAGAAGAGGGCATGATTTATATGCCGTACTGGGTACGTGCTTTTGTCTCCTTTGAACCACAGTATTACTGTGTGTCTGTTACTACTCTGCTCTATTAGTGATAGGAACTGAACTTTTGCTGCTTGTGATAGGAAGTCGTTCAGATATTAGACTTTGACTCTCTTGTTACTGTTGTTTAGTAACCTGTGGGGATTGAAATGGTTTGTGCAGATGATGCAGAACATGCTTTTGCAGGAAGGTGACATTGTCAGAGTGAAAAGTGCCACTTTGCCCAAGGGCACCTTCGTGAAGCTGCAACCCCACACGAAAGATTTTCTGGATATCTCAAATCCAAAGGCTGTGTATGTTTTGCATAAACCTGTTCCTGTTCTTATCATGGTTGCCCCAGTCAGGTTATGTGTAATACTTGTAGTATCGCGAAATGTTTTCACTCGTTTGTCATTCCTTGCTGATGTTTTCTGTGGTCATACTTGAGGGACAAGTTTTGGATGTACATTTATTTCAGACCGATTCTTCCTATTCGCTAAGCGTATTCTTTATGTCATCTTTTGTGCTCCTCATGGAATGCAGGTTGGAAACGACTCTGCGGAACTTTTCTTGTCTCACAGTTGGCGACAACATCATGGTAGCCTACAACAACAAGAAGTACTACATCGACATCATCGAATCAAAGCCTGCCAACGCTATTTCAATTATTGAAACAGATTGTGAAGTTGATTTCGCTCCCCCATTGGATTACAAAGAACCAGAACGAGTCACGCCACCCCCTGTTTCTGTTCCTCCTTCATCGTCGCAAGGTACACTTAAAAACCTGAAAGACGCACATCTCACAATTGTTCCCCTACTTGAACGAGTCTTGTTGGTTAAAGTTTACAAAGATATCTTATAAGTTAATCTATGAATTGGATTGTTCTTCTAGTTTTTTTGAGATCTGAAGTAAATCTTGGGGCCGTGGCGTAAATTTGAATTGGAGTAAGGAGGGTTTTGAAACCTCGTTACGCTTGTGATGCCTTGTTGTAGTCCTAATTTCTTTATTTTGTTTATCAAAACAGATGCCACGCCTCCTGAACCTGAAGAGCCCAAATTTAATGCCTTTATGGGTACTGGGAGGCGGCTTGACGGCAAGCCTGGTAGGCACTCTACTGGTTCAATACCTCAAACAACACCCACAACATCAGCTACGTCTTCTAGTAGTGCACAGAGACCGACAGGAACTCCACCTGCACCATCTCAAAGACCGTCGGGAAAGCTTGTGTTTGGTGGAGGCAGCAGTAATGGAGCAGGACCAGCAGCAGCAGCTAAGGTACGCTGGAACTACAATCTGTTCATCATATACTTGTGTTGTGTTGAGATGATTGTTCTGACTCATTTTGAGTAGAGACTATGTACAAGATACATAGTTGTTGGCTTGTGCCATTGGTGTCGTTGTATCAAGGATACTGTAATTCTTAGCATTTAATTCAATTACAATTTAGTTGATGGTTAAAAGCTGAATGCCCTGTCGAGAAGTACTATTACTGTAGCGACATGTTATCCGAGTTCCCCAGATACGACCAAGAAACCTGAAGTCAGCAGCAAACGCGACGCTGTTTTGTGCTAGCCTGTAAACTCTTTATCATGCGGTCCATCATGTATCTTTTTTTCATTCTTGTGTTTCGTTTTATGTCCAGGTTCCTACTGGGAAGAAGGAAGAGGTCAAGGAAGAAAAGAAGGAACCTGAAGGACCTAAGTTTCAAGCTTTCTCTGGCAGGAAGTATTCTTTGAAGGATTGAGTTACTGTGACACTGCTCCTGCAGTACAGCAGTGGTGTCAACATGTGAAATAATAGACGGAGTGAACATTGCCTCTACCATTTTGAAGCGAAGACTACCTCCACAAAATTAGTGTGGGCTTCCTCAATTGATATATAGTTGGTTCTTGATGTAGTTGTGGTAATCTTCACGTTTTCTCCTGGGTTTGGTTCTTTGGGACACCCTTGTGCAACACAAATGTGGCCTCTGTTTATAGACGTTAGAAACTATTCTCTGATGTGGCAACTTATTCGTTCCAGAAAAAATCTGAAATATCATTTCACCTGGTGTATTGTGTGCTCCTGAGACTTTTATGTGGCAATGGCCTTTTTCCTCTATGCTCATCATGCTCTTGTATTATTGAGTGCTTAGTGAGGGAAGTTTGGGATGCCATGTCTTTTCATTATACCCTCTCTGTATGCTGTAAGGTAGAAGCACCCATTTTAAGTGCATGTACCCATTGATTGACCATTGATTGACCATTGATTGACCATTGATTGACTATAGAGTTCCCTTAAAGTGTCCCCAAATTACTTTGAAATTGTTCCCATGCTTGGTGGGTGCTGATTTTCTTAGATTTTTGTGTCAAAAATCAAGAAAGCTTTACTAGAGTGTTGTTTTAGGTGCCCTAGGGAACTCTCCTTTGAAGATTTTCAGAAAATAGATGCCTTATTTAATTAATTTATTTAATTCATGATTTTCAATTGTCAATATTGCCAAAAATAATTTTCCTAGCAAAAGGTGCCTCCAACTATATTCAATTGCTTAAATTCATAGGAATGGGTGCTTCTACCTTATATGTTCTATATAACATTTGTAAACCCTTCAAATTTTTTTGCATTTTAAAGCCTCAAAATTTTAAAAATTGGCACTTTGGGGTGAAGGTTTTTTTATGGAACAAAATGTAAAAAATTACAATTGTATATTGGAGGATCTTAGCTTTTGAAGGATGTTGAGGCCAAAAAGTGATCAATGGATGATTTCATTGTCCACTATAGAAACAAAGAGTGCACCCATTAGCTCAATAATGAGAGTAGTTTTAGTGACTACTTTGGTCATGGGGGACCATGTCCTTTTTAAGGGTTAATCTTACTTTCATGCAAAACACATACAACAAAAATTCAAGTACAAAATTGATAGATCTACATAACCAAATAAAAATAGTTTTTTTTATACAAAATTGCATGTATCCCCACTTCAAATTTAAATTAAAGTTAGAGGATGTGGAATTTAGTTTGCATCTTTTAGTATGATGGAAAGTAGCAACACCTACAAGCAACACTTTTTCTAGACCTACTACTTTGAAGATCATATGACTTGAAAAAATTTGATGAGGATATTAGCAAACTCAAGAAAAATGCAATGCAATTCAAGTGGTTTTGTAATTTTCCAATGCCCTAGTAATAATTTTTAAATTTTCAAAGTTGAGAACATAGAGTAGCCTATATTTAACATTAGACTTACCTTGAATAGGCACTTTTGAAGTACATTCAAAATATCTCAACTTCCATTGGTTACTTCAAAAAACTCCTCACTTTTTCATTGCTAGTGGTTTTTAAAAAGTTGTCATAGTCTTGAGTCATGGAAGTGTTTATTCAAGGCCATTTTTAGGTGCCAAAGAATAAAGGGTATTGCAATTAGGTACTATTGCCTTATATGCATGGGATAAAAATAGGCAAAAGCCAAAAAGACTTGTTACCTTACATTAATTGTACGCATGTCCCTCTTTCAAGCATGCTACTTATTGGACAATTCTAGTTTACAATCTTCAATATTGTGCTTACATGAGGCACAATGAAGTACATTGAAAATTCATCAAAATTAATTTACATGTACAATGGAATTTTAGGGTAACAACTTGACATATGGAATTTGAAAATGTACTCAAGCATGTTTGCAATTTAACATAGGGAAGTTTTCCATTCCAATTGTATACCAATTTGTATACAATATTACAGATTCTCAAGATGTACAAAGAATGTGTAATCAAAAAAATGTAATTAGATGGGGTTTGAGTGCAATTATGAAAAATAAATGTACTATAAAAGTATGGCAATTAGATAGGGTTGAATGTTCTTTGGCACTAATGCAATACATGAAGTTGAATATTGTTTATTCCAAATATGTTGAAGAAGACATTGCTACTTTGTAATCATAGTTTTTCTTCAACCTTTAGAAATGAATCCTCCTTCATTAGGAAAAAACATCTTAAATGATGCATTTGTGTTAACTTTACCAAAATGAAAAGAACCTTTGAGATAATTGGGGAGGTATCAGAATATCTATATATACATGTTAAATTAATTTATATTATTTTTATTGATGGTATCATCTTTAAAATTATTACAGACATGGGATTGTTGCTACTTGCTAGTTGTGCACAATTGTAATTTACATTAATCACAATTCAAGCTTAAATTATTTTTATTAGATCTTTTTGGCAATTGAAAGAAAATTTGAAGGTACTTATGTATGCATTATTTTGCACTCCGTAAGAATAAGTTACAAAATTTCAAGGTATTCTATTGAAGAGTACCTACTAAAGCAATACTAGGCTTTCAATGATTCATATTTTGATTGTGTACATCTTGTATACATCTTGTGTACATATTTTTGTAAAACTTCTTAGACCAAATGTAGGTGAGGCATTTTGGGTAGTGGAGATTATAAGTGTATGCACCACATAGACTTTTTATACTACAAGTTGAGGAGAATAAGCTTTCAATCAATGAAAGTCTCTAAAATTGAGAAGATTAAAGAATATAACTTTACACTCAAAATGTTAAGTCCAAAGAATAGAATGGTATGAACAACACTTTTATCCTCTATGACATTTGTCCACAAGTTTAAAGTCTTTTGGAATTGTAGCTCATTTTAATAGGTGGGCTTTAACATACTTTTTATTTGCAATATATAGCAAAAAATTGACTTGCCTTATACCTTTGAGATAAAAATATAAAAGAGTTGGTGTTTTTTAAATTTACTTTTGCCACTTCCATCCAAGTGAGGGGGAGAAATTTGCCAATTTCTATTTGTGTTTATAAATTATGAAACAAAAATGGAAAATATAATTTAAAATAGTATAAACTAGCATCTTTATCTTATAGACAACCACCCCGTGTGCGGCATGGTTGGAGGCAAAAAGTTTACATTGTTGGGCTTGATTATACTATATTAAAATATTTTTTTAGGATAGTCTAAACTATTTATTACAAGAGCATACTATTCAACATCGATTGTAGCAGTAGCATTGTAGCATTTTCTGGTCTATAGGGGTGGCATTGTTAGATTGGTCATACTAATTTTCATACAAACTAATTATCCAATTATTCACATGTATTAAATAACCATTTAAGTGTACTATTCTAAAAGACCTTTGGGCCAATGTAATTTTTATTGGCTAAAAGTCACCTTGATCTTACTTGTGATTCACTATGGTATTATTTACCAAGGATTTGGGATGACTTTTTAGACTTCATTTACGTTCATCCACTTGTCGTGTCACAATGTGAGTTGCTCTCAAGCATGTCCACTCGCCTTGGGGCATTTGGGTCATCATTAATATGCCAACATTCAACTTTGTCCGTTTGCCATTGTGCACATCATTGTCATAATGCAAGTTGTCTACTAGTTGAAATAGGCATCTTTGTATGTTGAAAAGATGTAGGTAGTGTTAGAAGTTTTTATTAGTTAGTAGTTAATAACCGGTTGGTTAATAGTTGATGTTAGGATTTGTGGAGGTAGGATTAGCTAGTGGCTAGCCTCTCAGGGTTGTAATTGGCTACTTAGAGGCAAGGGTTAGTCTCTTATCTTTCTCTTGGTTCTTGATGGATTTGAAATGTGAGATGTACTTGGGTGCTAATTTGAACATTTGTTGGTGATTTATTATTGAAGGAAGAATTAATGTGAAGAGTTTTGGTTTAGGGATTTAACCCCTAAGCATCCAGAGTGTTCTCCAAAAGTGACAATTTGGCAAAATCCATCATAAAGAACTATTTGGAGGAATAGTTTGGAATTCTTATTCAAATAAAAGTTGTAGATTTTGAAATTTAGATTTCATGTTTATAAATAGATTCACCAATGCTATCATTAATTTTTTTTTAATTTAAAAAAACAAATTTTAGGATTCCTTCTAAATTTGATTACAAGCAAAATAATATCATTTATTGAATAAAATTTGTTGGAATGCATTTGAAATGAGGTTTTCTTGACATGGTGACTTTTTGAAATTTTTGGGTTTTTAAAAATCTATATCTTCATTTTTGCAAATCTATATTTGAACTAGAGTCAATGCAATTTTGGCTTGGTCAACCACTTGCCATTCTTCACCATTAATAATTTTAAAAAAATATGTATTCTAGTAACACCAAATTCAACCATTAGATAGGACAACAACTGGATAAAGTATTTCCACAAATTAGGATGACATTCATCCAAGTAAAATGAGAAAGAACTAAGAATTTCAATCTATTCATTGTTTAGAAATTGACTATCGGAGTGTGTAGGGGTTAATAAAGCGTTGAATCAAGGCAAAAAAATTTATCTACCATGATACCAATCTTTAGATTTAAATCTCTTATGGAAATGGAGATTTGCATAACATTTAATAGCAATGGGAAGGCTTGCCTTCCCTTGGATGGAATGGTGTGGAATATTCCACATCCATCAGTAGCTAATTATCCATGGTTGCAAATTGTCATAAAATTGAAGCTCGTTTACCTAGGTGCTTGACCAAAACTTCAGTTAAACTTAGTAACAAAATTAGTCAATAAAAGACAATACGCTAATGGCCATTTCACACTATGGCCAAAGGTTGAGAGTTTGTGGGTTTCCACCAATCAAATTTCAAGAAACCAAAAGTTCGGCCTCTCGACCCTTCACATTAGAAGGCACAAGTTCAAAGCTAATGCCCTCCAACTACCTATGTGGCAATAAATTGCCTACATGGCGACGGACTCTCAAGTTTGGGTCGGCTAAAAATGAAAGTCCAAACTATGGCCTAGTGGCCATCAACTTATGACAAGATCTCAACCATTAGATTTCTAAGAGTTTGGACTTTGTCTTGGCCTTTGGAGGCTTCACACAATGGTTGTCCAAGTTGAGAGGCCATGGGAGTTTATTGCCAAGGGTTTGGACTTTCGACTTGGCCTTTGGAGCTTCACACTATGGCTGGTTGAAGGCTCCAACACCTATTATTTATTGTCTATTTATTGTTCATTTCTTTGGACTCAACAAATTTTGGCCACTCAATCCCAAGCCTCTTGACTTAAACGGCTTAGTGTAAAGTGCCCCTAAACTAGATTAGTAGCATAACAAATATTTTTGAATAAAATTTTCAAAAAATAGCATTCAATTTAATGAGCTCAGTGTTTCAATTAGCTCTCTAAGTTGTATGCCATACATGATTTGTAGTCCAAGAAATGAGAAGACAACTCTTTATATACATATGAGGTGGTAGGAAGTAAAACAAATAATGTGGGATATATAAATTAAAATTATTAGGAGCTTAACCACTCATAGTTTAGTCAAATTAAAGAAGAAGAAATTGTATTTGAAGTAGAATTTCAGACCTCATTTAGGCATAGTAGAATAAATTTTTTTCAAAAAACTTTTGACTAAAAAATGTTGGGAAATCAAGTTAAGTTTCATCTCCAAAAATTCGTTTGATATTTAAATCCTCTAATCAAAAGTTATAGACAAATTTCAGAAAGGGGTTGGAAGGGACATTTATTTTTTACATTTTCAAATATCCTTTTTGAATTTTGTCCACAATTTTTGATTCAAGGCTTGAAACATCAAAAAAAAATTTGGAGATGAAATTTAGATAGATTTACCAACCTTTTTCAGTCCAATTTTTTTGGAAAAAAATTATTCTATTATGACTAAATGAGGTCCAAAATTCTACATCATACATAATTTTGACATTTTGACAATGAACGGTCAAGCTCTCATTTTCAAATTATCTCATATTCTTTGAAGATTTGTGGTGGAAAATTGATTTCAATATAAAAATGACATCTCCAACCTTCTTTCCCACAAATGTCTTCTAAGCAATTCCTTCAATGCATCAACATTATTTTTTTGATGGCATAGTGTTAAATGACATTGGTTTTTAATTCAATGGATTCTCAAGATTTTTGTCAAATCATCTCAAAAGGCCTTTAGTAGAGACATTTTAGCCAAAATTGCAACAAGTATTTGAAAATGGACCCAACCACATGCTTTAACCATCAATATTTAAACCTTAAAACAATGCTTGATATACTTTAATGTGCTCTAACTTTATCCTTAGCCCATTCAATATTTGTCACATGTCCATTTTTGAACCACTTCATGTCTATTTAACACCTAATTATAAGGTCCATTTCAAGAAGATGGACAATTTTATAGTAGACTACTATACTTCTATTGATCCTTCACAACTTACAAAATTTTGTATTTTTGTATTTTTTTATACTACTTACTTTCAAGGTAGCCAAAGTTGATGCATATTTGTCTTGAAGGTAGCATATTGCACTAAATTCCATAAGTTAATTCTAGCTAGGATCACTACTACCACAAATACCTTCCTTTTGCTTGAGGGAGGTATTTAACATCTTGCCTTTATGTCTACTGACAAGGAAGAAAGAACAAGTCAAGAGTTTTCTCTTTCAAAGTTGCCATTGTTAGCGCAAAGAAGCAAGCAACGTCTACAATTAAGGTATTGATAGAGGAGCTTGGTAAAAAGTTCAAAAATTTTGGACTCATGAATGTGTTGGGTATAGTCTTCCCTCAATATTGTCTTTGACTTAATTGTCACCACTCATACTAGAAGGCATGACTGTGATACCTTGGTAAGCAAGGGAGATCTTGGATTCCCAATCCAAAATGCATGCAAGCCCATTTTCATAACAAATATTGAGCAAGTTATGACACCATCCAATTGATGTCAAGGAGTGCCAAAGAACACTCTACAATGTCATAATTTTTAGCTCTAGAATCCAAATCAAAAGTGCAAGCCTATTTTTGTAATCTACTCTTTCTGTAGATCATTGTGCATTGCTCACTTTTTCAAATGCAACAAGTATTGAGCAAGTTATGACATTATAGAGTACATTTGGGCACTCTTAATTGATACCAATTGGATGGGGTCTTCCTTCAGATGAAATCATGAAAATGTCATATAAAACATTTTTTTTTTTATAGTGGGGCCAAAACTATCAAGGACTTGAGCAATTTTTTTGCTCATTTTTCTTGAGATTAATAGAATATTAGTAACCATATGATCTTGTAGTTCACATTAAAAGTGATAACTTTAAAAAATTCAAATTATTTAATCACATATTTTAGTAGATATTGAAGTTTGAAGTTTCATTTAGGTTAATTGAAAAATAGGGCAATGCACTATGAAAGAACATATCTTAGTGAGAATATTTTGAAATGATGACCTTTTTGTGCTCACTGAAGGACAAGATAGTTGAGAATGGTCATTTAAAATTTCACAACATTTTAGTCAATTTGCAATTTGGAGTGGAGCTCACAATGCACAATGGTCATTGAAATGAAAGTAGTGCTTGTAAGAAAAACAAGCCAATATGGGGAATTTCATTAAAATGGCAATATTCCATGTGCCATTTTCACAGTGTGCTGTTCCCACAATTCAGACCGGGCGATTTGAAATCTATTAGTGTCCTAGATTTGTGAACTCTATACTACTATTAGATGTATTAAATCTAGGAAAGATGTAGATTTCAAACCAATCGGTTTTAAAAATCTAGATATTTTCTAGATTTCAAAAATCTAGGACACTAGTAGAGTTCAGACCGCCCCGTCTGAACTGTGAGAATGCCAAAGTCGCAGAATAATCGCCATTTTAATGAAATTCCCCATCAATGGGTTGGGCACATAGCTTGTCTTCTTCTTGAGTTCCTTGAATTTGCCTTTTTAAATTTTAAGGTGGGCAACAATCGCGTTGGTTGGCTAACTTTTCAATCCATGCCCAAATTGAACCAAAAAACATACGAGTCATGAACTATATGTTACTCCATTAAACTTTTAAAAATCCCAGAAGGAACAATTTAACTCGGACTTTGATGGAAATACTGCCATTGGATTCATAACGCAATCTATTTCCTAAAGAAAAAAACTTTATTGACAAGAAAAACTCAAAATTTGAGAACACGGAAAGTGGTCCCTTGGGTCATTAGAAGTTAAGCTCATGATGAGGTCCAACTGAACGCCAAATCTGCCATCCATGGAGGACCCCTGTGACTTGAATCCTGTCACAAACCTTTAGACGCAACTGGGCTCTAATGCCTCGTTGTCTCTGCTACTGCAAGTGAATACATGAAGGTGGCATGCATGGTCCAGATTGCAGTTCCGACAATGTTGGGAAGTGCTATTTTCTCTTTTTTTTCGAAACAACTGGGAAGTCCATTGCAAAAGCAGCCAGGCCAACTGCCGGACAATGAAAGCAAAGATCAGAACCGAAATCGACAAGTGAGAGGCCACAGTGAGAGGGCCAGATTGAACGTACCTTTAATTTTCAACGCTGGAGTTTATGAAATCCGGTCAAGCTCCGCAATCGTTTGGGAGGGCACTTCATTAGCTAGATCGATCAGCACCCATGCGCATGTTCAACTCGAATTCTCCCAAGGCTTCAATGATCAGGACACTTCCCCGTATCAGACGACATTCACCGATCGATTGGCATACGTGAAGCTCGCGCGTTTGAGGGTGATCGATCTGTACCTCGGATCGTCCGTTTCGATCCGTAACACCGGCAAGCATTTGAAATTCAATTTTTCCAATGTGGAGTAATTAGGAGTGTGGTGGATGAGGCTCGATCTGAGTTGCATTGGGCAGGGTCTGCTTTTTTAGCGTGATCGGAGTTCAACTCCCCTTCGAAGCATGGGTGTGATTAATTGTATGTGTTTCAGATTTTGCCGTTACTTATATTGATCTAGCCTCGGCATATTTTGTTTTCTTCATTGAGTTTCTTAGTAATGTGTTTGTTATGGCATTGTGTTCGTTTCTGTGCCCTTAACTTGCTTGTAACATTGGCAGTCCTTAGGAAGCTATAATTAGTATTAGTGGTGAGTAGGGATTATGTGAGCAGTGAGCTGAGAAATTTGAGAAAGTATAAGAAAGTTCAATAGTATTTCTAAAAAAAGATTATATCTAAAAATTTTGGTCAAATTTTATTATTTTTTAGTAAATTTTAGTACCTATTACCATGGATATGTAGAATTTGGATGAAAATTTTAATTTTCAATACTATCTAAAATATTGAAAGTTGAAGAACTCAATTGATGTGAAAGATGAATGGAGATGGAAATAAGGTTGTGTAGAATATTTTATTGAATCACAATATTTGTTCTAAAAAATAATTAATGCTTTTGAAGTCTTTTACACTATAAGAGAAAGGGGTGTTTTAAGTGAGTTTTTAAGTATAGTCTTAGACATAAGATTTTAAGTAATGACCTTTAAGGAGACTTTTAGTAAAAACTTATTGGTAATACATGTATTTTTTTATAAGATTTTACATAAAATCTCCTTGAAGGTCATAACTTATAATCTTATGTGGGGAATTTCGTTAAAATGGCGGCATTCCATGTGCCATTTTCAGACCGCTTGCTCTAAATTATAAAAGTGACATCTAAGATAGGTGTAGTTTTTAGTAATCTCGTATTTTTTTTAGATTTAAGAAATCTATGACTAGTATAGATTTCAGACCACATGATCTGAATTGTGAAAGTGAAATCTAACACATTTATAGATTTCAAATATTTAAAAATGGTATAGATTTAAGACATCTATGACTTTTGTACATTTCAGACTGCCCACTCTGAACTGTAAAAACTGTCAAAGTAGAGGAATTTCGCCATTTTAACGAAATTGCCCATTTATGTCTAGGACTATATTTAGAAATTCATTTAAAACACCCCATTCTCTTGTAGTGTTAGATTAGGATAGAAACATGTAGTTCACCATTTTTATACTTGGTCACAAGCTCATGCTCACATGCTCACAACATAGTACCACTGGCTTGTAAGCTAGCAAGCCAGTGGTACACAAAGTAGTACACAAATCTTGTTCAAATCCCAAACACAATTAGTTAGAAATCACATTACTGGATCGTGATCATGAACTCATTGTTTCACTGTTTGCAGCATGCTTGAGTTTTCATTGTCATTTTTTTGGACTTTGTAGCCACCAAGTCTACTTCCTGGTTTAATTAGTGTTAGTCGTCACAAACATGCATTCCAGTTGCAGGTCTTTAGCATTTTGAAGTACACATAAAATTATAAACTTGCACAATTATATCACAACATGGAAATAAGAAGAGGGAGACACGAAACAGATTAATCAAAAAAATTAAAGAAGCATGCAAAGCTGCTGCCCATGCCATCATGCAATTGCAAGGCCCCTGTCAATTTTTTTCATTTCTGTAGCCATTCATTCTCACAGGATGATGAATGGGTTTTTTTGCCTTTGCATGGCCCCAGAACACAATGATCAAATTGCAAAAAAGCAAACTTTGCCTTGGGCTATCCATCCATTAAGATAGGCTATTTTTTTTTTTTTTTTTTTGTTATGTTGAGATCTCCCGGATTGTGCATCTCATGGTTATGTGCTTGATCCCATTGGAAAGCCCTTAGCAAGGAGGGGTGCACAGACTTTGTTTCATGTCATTCTAACATATAGTGTGAAAGTTATGAATTTTTTTTAGTTGTTTTTGTTTTTATAAAATTAAAAAATTACTTTTATTTTTCTTCTCATTGTGGCAAAGGCACAGGGCACACTAGTCATTCTTATATCTAAATATTGAAAAAGAACTCACATTATGAGTTGCTTAGTTTAGGAACTATACTAAATCAATAAATTGGACATTTTTGTGCACTCTTCATTTTAGACTTTTACTTTAACCCCTAAAGGACCATTGTCCCTTCGGGGGACAAATTGGATTTCAGGCAGGTACCTACGGGCTGAAATTTTGTCATGATTTTTTGAAACTTTTTTTGAAGATAGAAAAACTGATGAGCTTTGTGGGAATATAATTTTTTTCACATTTGGTGCCCGGAAACAAAAGTTATGACCAAATAAGCTCAAAGTAGGGGACGGGGGGCAGTCCGGGCAGCAAAAATAAATTTGAAAAATTTTGAATTTTTCTTTTTTGAATTTTTTTTCTTGTAGATTATATTTTTGTCTGCATGGGAAGCTTTTATTCATTCCATTTGGACTTATTATGAGAAAGTTATGGACAATCTTGTTTATCAGGCAGTTAGAGCGTCTTCCTGAAAAAATAACTTATAGAATTCATTTCTGAATGCAATTTTTACAATTTTTCTGAAAAACAAATTTTACATGATTTTGTTTGTTTGCTAGAACAATCTCACCATTGGGATTAGTGCATTTTAATTCCATCTTAAAGATATTAATAATTTAGATTTTCCTTCATTCTCATACCTACTTCTACTTAACAATTTTTTTAAGCATGAAAATTAATCTTTTTCTTAAAATTTTCTTTTTTTCTAGATTCTCAACTCAATTTCCCACAATAAGGATTTAAAGCTCAAAACTCTGTAGTGCAAAAAATTTAAGTTAAAAAAGTTGAAAGTCAAATAATCTAGTCCCGCAAGGTGCTGAAAAAATTGTTTTCTTCACTTTAAACGCAAATATCTTTTAATCTATGTGGTCAAAATTTCTGAAATTTTTTCTACACATTTCCATACTATTAAGGTATAAGATCCTACGGTTGTATGTTTAAAAAAAATAATTTTCAAATTTTTTTACTCTTTGCTACAGAAATGGCAGTTTTGAGTGTTTTTTGGCAGAAATAAGGCCTTGGTCCTTTAAGGGTTAAACTCTCACTTTAGGCTAAGGTGGGTACATCCAAAATCACCCCTAGCTAAAACTGTCATCATTTCTTTTTTACATGATCTCAAAAATCAATATATACTTATGTTGAAAATGATTTTAAAACATTTATATAAAAAAAACTTTGTCCCTTCGTAACCTTTGCATAAGGTATCCAAATGCCGTGTTTTTTGGTGTGCTTGGAACCTCTTTTCACTTGAAAAAATAAATAAATAAAAATTTCCCACTCTAATTATAGAGTCTAGGCAGAGTAGCAAAAGTGGCGGTTTTGGGGTACTGTACCCACCTTATCTCGAATGGTCAGCGTCTCCAAGACAAGACACGGAGACACGGACCTTGAGAGTTTTTCTTGGAGGCTTCTCCTCGAACTACAGTTCCTCACATAGCTCCACCGCGGCTTGCACTGACGCGGTTTACCGCCGAATCCAACATCATGTCGTCATTGCGTGTATATTTTACTACGGAGTATTTTTTGCCGTCCTTCAATAGTACTGTTCCTGCCAGCCTTGCAGACTCCAGGAGAACCAACCAGGACCCAGCTTACAAACAAATGGTAACACTGGACCGCCGATTGGCGCTGACAACAAGTCCACTGGGAAGAATTCGAGAAATTCAGGGTCTCTTTGCAATGGCCTTGTACAGACAACCTTGTACAGACTTCTCCGAATCCGCCCACATAAGATTCACAACGCATCTTACAATCTCATTAGCGTCATGGCATTCCACTTTCAGGGTAGAAAGATTGCAGATGTGGAAACATTAGAGGCACCAGCGGATTCCAATAGAGCGATCAGTATCTGGGGCCGTGTGAAGAATGCGGTGTGGATTAAGGAGAACACGGTGTACAACGAGGCTTTGGAGGATTGGGAGCGCGAGATCAAAGTGAAGGGCGAGCGCTTGGTGCGCAGAGAGAAGCGAAGTGATGAGCTGACCAACCAGATCTACAACGTGGTGGGTTTTTTCAGTGTTTTCCAAGGAGTCATCCTGACTGCTGTGACACAACTCACACAGTCGTCATCGTCGCAATCAGGGTCTGCAACAGAGTGCAACTGCCCTAAACCGCTTTGTGGAAAAGTTTGGTTTCCGAGTCTGTTGTCAACGCTTGCTGCTCTCGCAGCCGTGCTTGGGATTTGGCTGAAGTTCAGAGACATTCATCGAGTGGAGAAACTCATTTTCAAGGAAAGGCGGGAGCAAGCGGTACGTTCTTGCTCCTTAGCTTGCTTATGAGTTTAGGGTTTCAGGTTGGATTGCCAGACTCTGGCCAACTCTGGTCTCTGGCTTGCTTGGTTCTCGAAGGAATGAGCACCTCAAAGAAGCGACACTTTTTCTGGTTCCAGTTTCTCAGTGGTTGAATGAATATTTTTTTTGATGAGGGTATTAGTGAACTGAAGAAAAATGCAACGCAAGTGATTTCGTGATTTTCCAGCACTGAGCTAATATTTTAGAAAGTTTCAAAGTTGAGAACATAGGATAACTTATACATATTACCCGGAATGGACGTCTTGGAAGCACAAAATGTCTCAACTCTCATTGGTTGCTACAAAAAAATTCTTGAACTCTCGTTGCCTGTTCTCGAAAGTTATGGTGGTTTTGATTCTTGGAAGGAATTCATTCAAGGCCATTTTTGAGGTGTTGGAGAACAAACAGTGTCACATTTGGGTGTATTTACCTTACTGAGTTGTTTTCACAAGGGAGGAGAAAGATGGACTCATTTGAGGAAATGCTCTGGTTTGAGCATGAGGATTTTAGGGTTAGGTGTAGGTGCGTGTTGATGCTGATTCTGGAGTTTTGGCTTTTTGATATCCGTTGTTGGTATAGTGCAGGAGGTGATCAAAAGAGAAAGTGACCTACGACATCTAGGGGATAAGTTCCGTTTCAAGGATTTGAAGGACCCACCCTCGGGCTTGCTGAAGTCCCATTCGTTTGTTAAGGCCGCTGGTGTCATTGGGGCCGTTCTTGTGTTTACTGTGGTTTTTATTTTGTCCTATTTTGTGATCTTGTGCGACAAGTGGGTCATCAAAGGGTGGGACTAATTATTTGTTTGTCCGAAGGTATTGGTCGTACTGTCTGGGGATACAGAGAGTTTGGGGTAAAATGGGAAGGTTTTATGTTGTTAATGATCTTCCGCTAGACACTATCATCGTTAAAGAAGGATGTGGGTCTACTTTTTCCAAGGTGAAGTCGATTCTACCTGGCCAACAGCATGTGGTGCATGTTGATTCAAAAGCAACATTACGGGAATTCTTGCTTGTTTTAGAGAAACTCCCGGAGAAATTCCAAGAGAAATTTACCAGTGATGAATGCCTGGAATGCGCGGAAGTCAGAATCACCGGGTACAATACCTCCAAGCTCATTTATACGAAAACACTGAGAACTTCACGTAACATCTCTGAGATGACCACTGACGCCAACCTGAGTAACTCTTGGCAGTCATTTCTCAGAATCTTCAGAATAGGTAACATTCTACTGTCCTCTATACCCTTCGTGATATATACTCTATCGATTCCCCTAGCCTCTTGCTTTTGTTTGCTTGAAATGTGCGTATTGCAATATACTTATGTACACTTGTTACTCGAATAGAAAAGAGATGCCAATGCCATTTCGAATCGTTGCGGTTCACTGTTGAAATGTGCACAGAACCTTTGTTGAATGTGATGCCATGTGCACCTCTGCAGGAGGAAAGCGCCGTGCTCCAGCATCCCAAGACGGCGGTAGCGCCTCAACTAGCGGTAGCTTCCCAACTGGCGGTAGCTTCCCAACTGGCGGTAGCTTCCCAACTGGCGGTAGCGTCCCAAACAAACAAAGCGACGCCTCTGGAGGGAGTGACGACGGACGGAGCTGAAGACCAAGCAACAGTTCCTGTCATCTGAAGCTAGCAGTTAAATTCTATCAGCACCTTAATAACTAGAAATTATGTAGCCTAATCCACTCTTGACGATACCAGGGAGATGACTCTACCCAGGAGACATACTGGTGCGTCTTCACATGGTGATACCCTCGACCAACATCAGTCGCTAAGGACTGATTGGCTGGTGAAATGTTTAACTTAGAGCGAAAAAGGAGTGTGCCTGGGCAGTTTGGATTTGAAACTCTTTTTTGTTGTTGTTGAAACAAACAGCCGTTCTGATCTGGATTTGGCTGACACTGGATGTCAGCTACATGAGTTGGCTTAAGCTTATGTTCTGTCACTCTTGTGAGTGAGGAAGTTATGACTGAAGTGATACTTGGTAAAGCATCATTCAAATGCGCCTCAATTTCAATTTCTGGAGTTCGTAACGTACGTATGTCACTGAGTTTTTGTGCTTGGCAGATTCAGACCCAGGTGCAAGACAGAGGTGTCCCTTGAAGATTTGTTTTAGAAATTCTCCTATTGCCTGTGAAAGAGAAGCATTGACGGAGCATTCGTCAGTTTAGCCACAATTTATCCTTTCAATTCATTTTCTGTTACTGTGTAATTGGCAATCCTGAATTGGTCATTACTCATTCAAAATGAAATACTGTACTGTACAGGGAATGTAATATCTGGCAAAGAGAGTAGGAAAAATTCTTACGCAGGAGGGGGGTTGTAAAACAGTGGTGTCTTGCATTGTTTGATACTTCGTCATACTTCACTACAATGATTACTAACCCTTAATCTTTTTAAAGATTATAATAACTGACCATAACAGTAGGTCAAGGGTAGCACTTGCTAATTAGTAGAACCACTCCCCTTCCCCAGACATACACTTAATTTAGGTAAACATTTCTCATCTGTATTCTAACTGTGTAAAATTTGCAGTAGTTCAGACAAAATTTGTCGAGATCAAACTTGGAATCAGTAGCACGAAGCTGGGGTTGCAGTCATTGGGAATTGACACGTACAAGAGAATTGTTCGAAGCCCAAGTAGCAGCCTACAATTTGCTGCGACGAGGGGCTTGCAGAGTGAGTTTTGAACTGGGTCCATCGTTCCATCCGTCTGAGAATAGAGAGATGTGATATAATCGATGCCTAGGTGTATTTCACAAGCGAGTATTAGGTCGTTTGCAAGCTAAGGTTATCACGGACGGATGCACAGAAGATTTACATTTCATCTCTAATCCTTTAAAAGTAGTAAAATAAACCACTTGATTCTCCATAAAACCAACACATTTCAAGACTGAGGTGTGTAACTGTGAATCGTAACAATAATCCTTTACAAATACACCAGTACTTTGAATAGTTACAAACTATCACCAATAAGTGGTCCAAAGTGAAGGGATGACATGGTTGGGTGGGTTCTCTCTCAAGCGTTCATCCTGGTTCCTGAAGTAGATAGAACGAAAACTCCAAGTACTAATGCACTTCGACTACAGTCGCAGAATACTTCCTTACGATTAATATGAAGGCACGAATATTTCATTACTGTTATCTACAAAGTTGTTGGTCTTGCATAACATATAAAGCCTCATAAATCCTAAGGTCCAAATAGAAAATGAGTAAGAAACTCCTGTATCAATGGGATATATGAGTAAGCATTGAATTGGATTATGCAGTGTACTTCACTGGCTCTTCTGTTCCTACTCTCGCGCTATTCGTATATTCTTCGCATGTAAAGGACCAGCCTGCCACTAATTAGATTATAAGTGATGGTTGAATTAGGTTATTAGTGATGTTGATGACGGTAGTCTACTGAGGATTAGGAGGCCGGCCATTAGCTGCTGCCACACGAGAACCCCACTCCAAAAGCTCCTTGCTGGTGTCATCCTTGTGCAGAATGACCTCGATGAAACAAAGAAAGTCACGCTTCTCGCCTTGCACAGTAGCAATGGCGTCCAGGAGCTCCTCCTCAGTCCGAACCTGCCATAAAAACAAAAACTCTTGCCTCAGAATGAGTCTTCAAATCTTGGAAGCTTCAGTTGCATATTCAGATTCACAGCAAGGAAGGTATGCTCACCTATCACCATCACTAATGAATTGCAACTGAGCATAGTTAATACTATTAAACATGAATCGAGTTTTATAATATTTTATTGGCAACTGAAAGAGGATTCACAGCGCACTTTAACATGAATTGTTTGGATACTGTACACGTAAGTTATGAATTTGCAAAGTATTTTTTCGTAGATGACTACCAAAAACCAACACTAACTCTCTCATAGACTTTCATGTTTTTGATTGCGTACATCTTGTGTAATCTATATCTAGGAAAAAGTGTCGCTGTTTGGTCCCAATATGGATGTGACATTTTGGGTAATTGATTGATTATTGGTGCATGGACCTTTGCTTTAGTTGTACCCTAAACCCTAAAACCCTACAGAAAGGAAAAAGAGCCCAGCTTCCAAGGTCTTTTAAATCACCACTTTGACTCTTTATATTATTGTGAACGATATAATTTTAGATGGCGTCAAATCTTATATCGCCAGCATCAACGAAGAATGTTGCTCGCGTTGATAAAATTAACGCAACAAAGTTGGAAAAAATATAATTTGCATCACATACTCGAAACTGCTAATTTAGCAACCACAAGGCTCAATTCATAACATTCTTGAATTGGACGGAAGCACTGAAACAAGAATATATTCGTGTTTCAGTGGCGCACAATACATGGGCAAGCTGGTACTCAAGATGCTCTCAAGTGAAAAGAGCCAAGCGATGCGGAAAGCAAAGCGATACGGCCCTGCCGTTAAGTTCAGGAACGTTTGATCCAACCACGGTAGAAGCAAATATTTTCACAAGCAGGGTTGCGTAAGACCGACTAACCTTGCAAGTCCACAAGTTTCCTTCCCCGTTAGCAAAAGCCTCCACCACCGCAGTGTAGTTCCAGTTCTTGATGATGTTGTAGGGTCCGTCGTGAATTTCAACCTCAATGGTGTACCCACCATTGTTGATCAAGAAGATGATGCACTTTTGCCCATACCGGATCATGGTAGACACATCTTGGGCTGTCATCTGGTCAATCCCAGTCACTCCCCACAAGTGTCAAAGACCAGTGCGAAAATGCCGAAGGGAACTTCTCAACTCTCGAAGTACGAGGAGGTAGCCGACACATGGCCTCATGTGATGTGTTTTTTGGTAGTTTTGAGAATTTCATATGGTCATTTTGATTCTTTCAAAAAAATACTTGATTGAACCAACACATGCAATGTTCTTCACTAAATCGAATGACATAAGAGTCTACTCCACTTAGAATTGTACTTTCCACGATATGGTGGATCAAAATGACCATTTTAAATCCGGTATTCATTAAACTGCTAATCTTCCAATTGCCAAAAGGAGATGCACAAGTGGGTCGTCTCTTCGGAGCCTCGAGACAGACCTGTTTAGCTTTTAGTTTCGCACACCTTCACAAAAACTTTGCCAAAACAACGGGAAAAATTGCCAATCTAGATAATCGATATTCACATTAACCGAAGAATCAGAATCAGCTGGTTTTATTTAGGGCTGAGAAGAGGAGGCCGGGGACTTACTTGAAAGCTTCCGTCACCAATGCATGAGATGACTCGCTTATCTTTGGCACCTTGGGCGTAACCCAAAGTAGCTCCCACAGACCAACCAATCGAGCCATACTGCATCTGAAACTCGTATTTGCAACCGTCTGGCAGCTTCAGCTTCTGGCAGTTAAACCACGAGTCCCCGGTCTCGGCTATTACTGCCGTGTCATGAGATAGCATTCCCTGAAACCACATGCACAGACAACCAGAAAAGACAGAATCTCGTGAGAAGATATAAAAAACAGTTTTAGTATCCCCTGTGCCTTAGTTCCCGAAAACATACAAGCGATGTGGTTTCAATGCATTGAAGAGTACCTGAATGTGGTGGAAAAGGTTGACAGTTTTCAGGGGCTCATTGGCTTTCTGCTTCAGAGGTACTCCAGCGGGGACATACATTCGCATGTAGTTGTCAAATGCCGTGGTGTTCCGCTTCACTCTCTTAGAGAGAGCCTCCAGGAAGTCCTTCATCAGCACATTATTAAACGCAGACCCTTTCCCAATTACAATTCTGTCGGGCTGTATTGTGATCGTCTTCTCCGTTTTGCACAGAAGCGAGTACCCTACGGAGCTGCATGCACACCCGCCAACAATTGTCTTCTCAGTGACCTCAAATATAAAATCATCAAACTCTCAGGCCAGATGAAAGAATACAGAACAAGCACAAGACTTGTGCAAGAACTCTATGAATCAATTTTCAAGCTCTCAGGGTTCATAGAAAACAGAACAAGTACTTACACTTGCAAGAACCCTACAAATCTTTCATCGAGCTCTCAGGATTCAAGGAGTAGCATGCTTGCAAGAATACTATGAAATATTTATGAAGATCACAGGATTAATTCAAAGAGTACATAAAAAATATCTTGTTAGATTCAAAGACTACAGAAAAGGTATGAAAATTAATTAACAAACCTGTAGTCGTTGAAAATGGGTCCAACAAAGACATAAATATCGGAAGACTCGACAATCTCCGACACAAATGGAGAGCTAACGGCACCCCAGTACGTGCCAATGAACCCGGGATGCGTCTCCCGGAAGAGACCCTTCCCGGAGGGCATAACAGACACGGCATAGCCACTTGCCGTGGCTAAATCTTCAAATGCTTGCTGCGCTTTGGAAACTCGAAGCTTGGGACCCGCAATCAGCACAGGCTTCACACTTGCGCTTAAGATGTGATTCACAGCGTCCAGAGCTGCCTCCAGGCTCATTTGGTTGGACTTCAGATTTCCGATACCATACAAACTGCATAAGTAACAAATGAGAACAATGCAATAGATTAAAACCTTAAAATTAAGTACATCGTTTAGGTACCTGAATGCTTGAGCAATGCTTTTCAGCAAACATGCAACTTTTGGAACATGCATGAGCAAATATAGAACATTTTTCAGCAAACATGCTCAATGACGCTGTTCATTTTGGACAATGTTTAGTTGAAACGTTGAATGTCAACTTTGGAATCACAGCTGAGTGCTATCAGATATTGATACAAAACGTTGCTAAAGGGGTTGAATTCTATATACATGTACCTGCCAGGAATTTTTAAGGATTTACACTGCTGGGTGATGGTGAAAGGAATGGGCGTAGACTTAAAGGATGGATGTGGAAGCGATGGCAAGTTGCAGCTCACACTCAGATACACCGGCTTGCTCTTATAGATGGCTGTCGAGATAGCTGTGTCCAGAAGCTCATGTGCATCGTCCAAATTTTGGATCACAAACTGCAAAATGACAACCTCACAGATTAATTACTCATCGATCAGTTCTTGATCGCAGTACTTAAGTGTCAAGCAAATAAAGCACAGTGCAAACTACTTCTTACTTGTGAGTATCCTCGCACTAGTACAAACTCCATACTGAGACAACGTTAACAGAAAAAACAAATGAAATCATGCCATTTCAAGGAACATGAAGTCGGGACAAATTAATCAGTGCATAATTAAGACAAATCAGTATACTATGTGTGAATTGGAAAAACAGAGCACCCCAAATATAGGGCAAACAGTCCGATCCATCAGGGTTTATGACAAACCCTAAACCAGTCGATTGACAGGAGAGCATCAAATAAAAAAAGTCAACTTTACATTGTGACATTCCAATTCTCCAAACCTGTGCGCACGTGATTTGTTGGAAGCACCGATACTCCTGTCCGAAATCCGGATCCCCAATGGTATGGTGCAAAATTCGATTAGTCCCAAAATCATTCGAATTTGGTCCTCCCACAATGCAGATAATCGGCAGATTCTCGCTGTAGGCTCCGGCGATGGCGTTGATGACACTCAACCCTCCGACGGTGAAGGTGACGGCGCAAGCGCCCACGCCGTGCGCTCGTGCGTAGCCGTCCGCGGCGTAGCCCGCGTTGAGCTCGTTGCAGCAGCCGACGATCTCGAGATCGGGATCTGCGATCAAGTGGTCGAGGAGGATGAGGTTGAAGTCGCCGGGGACGGCGAACACGTCGCGCACGCCGATCTCCACCAGGCGGCGAGCGATGTAGCGACCGAGAGTCCACTGCGTCTCGGGGACTGCAATACCGTTTAACGTCGACTCGCCTTTCTTACTAGCTGATCCCATTGTGGGATTTCAACGCAGTCTCTAAATCATAAAACTGTATTGCTGGTCGACATCACATACACCAAATTAGTCACATTTTATAAATTCTGAACACCGCGCACTCGTACGTGCATACCTGCAATGCATGTACTTTGCCGATCCTTCAAACTCTGTTTCTTTTTCTTAATTTATTACAGATAGTACTATTCAAACTTGGGTACAATTTAACGTACGATAAAACTATTGAAAAACAAAATCATCTAAATGCCGCGGATTGTACAAGTAGTTAATCATTGATACGATTATATGCACGACGGGTACCTCATAACCACTACAAATATAGGCCATTTGACAAGCCCAGATACATGCCACGCACTGTAACTAGGAATACATATTCGATCTGCATCTCGTGATCTCCGACACTACGTACGGACTCCACTAGTCGAACAGGGCTTTCTTAGCAATGCAACGCCATCAATGCAATCAAATCAAAAGTTCAAAACTTCTCGATACAGACTACACACTCAGATAGCAAGTAATGCACATGCAGCCGAAAACCCGTAACACATGCAGCCCAAAACCCGTAACACATGCAGCCAAAATCGAGGGCAAGCGAGAGAATAAGTTCCGCCATGCCTGACCTTGCTATCAATGGAGCTAGCTAGCACCCTAGTACGTCGCCTCAAACTAACTCAAACTGCGAGTTTGAGAAAGCTCGAACTCAAGAGTTACAGTAAGTAGTTCGAGTACTGCTCAAACCAATTTCAATTCAAGCTTCCATGTAGCGTGGTGTAACAAGGTGATTCGAGTGAACTCAGAGTTGGGGGTTTATAGGAACCCAAGTGCAGGGCCAGGTGTCTGGTTGTGCATGCTCTTTGCGGAGTCAGCGAGTGTGGGTACGTATCAGGATCCCAGCTACGAATCGATCCCATGCAGGCTAGGCAAGGTAGCCAGTTCTGGCCAGTTCGTGAGTGATCGATATGTGTGTTTCCATCATGCAGAAGATGGATTTTCGTCTCATGTGCAAATATCGGTGGTACGGGCACATTGCCGAACGCCACTCACTAGGCGCTTGACTTGAAGTCGTTGAAGGGCATTTCCTCCTGCAGTGGGCCGGCCGTTCGTACTGAAGTGCCAGTTCTGTCGTCTTACAAGGAAATCAGAGCTTCAGACGATTTGGTGCTCTGGCCCGGTACTGTACTTGGACTGGTTCTGAGCTTCTGATAACTTTCGGAAATCCTTATGCCCACTCCTCCAGTTCGATCTCCTTGGTAGAGTCACGCAAGAAACCCTCTCGTAGAACTACTAGAGAAGCTTCCGCATATGGCGGATTCTGCAGTGTGGTGAGTGGTGAGGGCGCTAGCCACCACACTGCAATCCGCCATTCGCGGAAGCTTCTCTAGCGTTAAAAGTCCAGAGGTACAAGAATATGGTATGAGTATATGGTACAAGAATACAGCACGAAACTACGATATCCCAAGTACGGGTGTAGAATCGACAGACCTGGTCGATTACGCTGGCTACCGATTCTGCCAAAAAGAAAGACTCAAATAGTTGCAGAATCAAACCTCCAAGTTTTTGACATTTAGATCAAGCCAAAGGTCAAATGGAAGTGAACTTGATTTAACCCCATCATGAAAGCCCAAGGGGTTCAGACAAAACACAAATGTGTTATAAAATATAAGTTCTATAACCTCTTTGAAGTTTGCATCAAAGACGATAATGTGAACTATGAAAAGTAGAAAGTATTTGTATGGTCAATATTTTTAAACTATTTTTTGTTTCTCTTCAATATGAATTTTGAAGATATCACTTCAAAAATTCACAAAAAATACAATTTCTATCTTTAGCATTTGAATTTTTTTTGAATCGGTCAAAATTGTGGTTTCTATTGATTTGTAAGAAAATGCCTGAGATCTAGTAATGAGATCACCAACACTTTCTCCAAATAGTAAGTTTTTTAACACTAGGCCAATTCTAAACACTTTGTGCTATTTCTCTTATAATTTTTGTTTGACCGTAGCAAGGCCTTATTCATTAAAATGAGATAATTTGGAGTCTCATTTTAATCATGATTTTAAACTTAGTATACAAAAGAATTTATTAAATTGAGACACTTCAATAAATTGAGACTTAATATTTGAATAAAAATATAAATGTCTCTAAGCATAAAAAAGATCACCAATACTTATCACTTCTTAGTTTGTACAATATACATTTTATAACTCATATTGATGTTTGTATCAATTACATAGTAGACATGTTTTCTTGTTGTTCTTTTGGAAAGACTCTCGTCACACTTCTATAAAAAAAAGTATTATACAGAGTCTCATGAGATTCAAATTTGGAACCATTTACAATAACTCAATAAGTGATGAAATATAAGATGTAATAGGATTTTAGGTACACACTTAAAGAAAAATTAAGAAGTAGTCAACATAGAATATTCTAGTGCATATAATCTTAAAAACATACAAATATGGTCAATGAAAAATATTAAAGAAGTACAATATGTAACCAAATATAAAAATACAAATTTATTACATTGCGCAACATCTATGGCATTCATAAGTGATGTAATATTGATACAAAACAATACAAATAATTAAAAAAGCGCTAAAATTTTATACTTCTTCCTTCTAAACTATGCTTCTCAAAATATTTGTTTTCTTTTTTTCTAGTTTATTTTCATTTCTTTAAAGCACATTATGAATCTAAACTATAAACTTCTACAAGTCCTCACAATTTAACTATTTTTTTTATATTTTGCAAAATAACTTATAAAACAACAAAACTCTTGCTAATTTTCTAGGCCTATAAGCTGTTCATGCTCATATTGAAGATGCACTAATGTTTTCATCAAACACGTACAAGTCTACAAATGACTTGATAATAGCAATTTGTACTTTGGAGATTTTGATTCTTGGATCTAAAGTCCCTGCTCTCACACGCAGCTTCCAAGCAGTCATGATATAATCTATGTGTGTCCACTATAAACTTCCTTGCTTTGTATCCCATCTAAAATAAATGTCCTGTTAAATGTGTTGGAAAGAGGTCAATACACGTCCAATATTGTAGTTGAATGGAGTTTATATGTGCTGGATCTAGATTGGGATTCGTAAATGCCCGAGCTAGCCAAAAAGGATGGAAGTCACCATCAACAAGACGCACTGCTACAAAATAACCTGCATACAGATCATGACCAATACGAAATGAAAGAGGTGGCCGATCACGCCTACGTCCAACAAAAGGTACATCATCCACGAATTCCTCATGCATTGTACCATCCTCTAGATAGTGGTCTTCTTCTTTACTGGCAATGATCAAATTTGGCCAAAATCCATCCCGCAACCTCTCTTGCCTAAGAAGTGGTTCATCTAGAGCGCTTCAAATACCTTCTTAAGTATTTTTTCGCAGCCTCATTCTTCCTCCAAAATTCTCCAACCAAGTCCTGATCAGCCATTGTACTCCAGAGTGCAATATATCCATCCAAATCCTTACGAACCTCATCAAAACTATGCATGACTTGTGGAGTCAAAGGTTCTGGACTACCCCTGGGCACTTTAGGGCACCTATCTATTGTCTCTATCCATAAACAAACCCCCCCACCTTTCTTTAGCAACCACTCAATGTCTATACAAAAAAATTTATATTGCATCAAAGACCATGCATTAGAATCCTTGTAGAACTTGAACAATTGGGCTTGTGAATGCCCCTCTAGAACATCATTGCCTATATGCAAGTACCCTTCTACAAAACGCTTAAAATTAGGAACCTCCTCGATGAGATGAGAAATGATAGGTTGGATTCACAATCCACGAAGGACTTCATTAGCCTTGGAATTGTAGGACAATCATTTGTTTTCAACTTAGTGCTCCAATGTCCAAAAAGAGAGTCAATGTCTTCATGAGTATGTCCAATGATGAGAAATTGATGTAGATTTCACAAAAAGTTGTTCTATGTACAAGTAGAGAACAAAATGCAAAAACCCAACAATTCTTACTGTCACCTAAGGCATTGTCCAGTTGAAAATTTTATATTGGAGGAAGAATTTCAAGTTGCACGACCTCCTCAAGTTGAGGAGGGATTCTATACAAATATCTGAGCCCTCGAGAATGGCTTTTGATAGTGGAAGAATACAATCATCCATAACAAACAACTTATGTGATGAAAACTTTGGTTCAAATTCTAGATTACACAATAATTTTGCAATAGCCCCTACAATGTGGTTGGAGTCTGTTGAAAATATGTCCAAGCCATAGTGAGCATACCGCACATCTCCATGACCATGAATAATCATGCCCGTAACAGCAATGGCCATCTTCATGAAAGAATCAATTGCTTTGCTCTGGTAGAAGAAATAGGAAGAAGCGGTCTTAGAGTGATCCATTTTGTCATGGATTATTGTGAGAACCTTTTTAGGATATTTCTCTGACATCATGCGGTTTGCATAGTACAACTCCCTATGCGCTTGTTGGCCCACAAGGTAGATATTCAATTTTTTACTCCAAATTTCTTATGCTCATGAACATGCAGTACAATCACTCCTCAACTGCTTTAGTCTATTGCATTGTCCACAATGAGCAAAACTGTCACCATGAGCCTTCGGAGCATACTCTTTAAAAGAAGCCCTTCGGATGTTGTTCAATCCGCTTGCCAAGATATGCTTTAATTGAAATGAAGAGTTCATGTTGTTGATCTCCGGTAACATATCTGTCCACCGAAATGCAGATGGCAATACCATAGATGGAACCGTCTTTCTAGATTCAAGGGTCCTAGATTTGTGAAGCGTCTAGTTAGCATTGTTTTCAAGAAACAATTGAAGTGTCGTTGTTGCTTGGATAGTATGTGAACATGGTTTCTTCAACCTAAGATTACCATGCCCCTCCAACTGTTGGTCATGTCTTTTTACCATAGCCTTGTACCTGAAGAAGAATTCGTTTCCATTGGAATCATAGTGAATTTGCTTGTGCATGTCAAGCAAATTTTTTTATAGTTGTATACTCTGCCCTAAACATGTATTTGCGACCAATGGTTTGGATCTACCCACACGGAAATGGTTGTAAACAATTTTGCGGCAACAGAGTTGGGCAAACACCTCAGTAATTGCCTGTGTAGTGAGGAGAGCTTCTTTCTTGAGAAGGTTGCTAGGCTCTTTTTTCTCTTGAGAGGTCTCATACAAATGAACTCCAATCCAAACACATCGTCAATTATACACATTTGTTACAACCTTGAAGAGATACAATTGTTCATGGTCAAACAAACTAGTACCCTCAAGGTAGACCCTTGTAATGGGCTAGGAGTGCATCGACCACATTTAGGCTGACAGAATTGCTTCTTCGCACAAAGACTCCGCAATTTGAATTGCAACCTAGTCGTCATTGAGTGGTTTATTGTCCATGTCAATAACAAGGCTCGCATCGACATTGTGGCAAATTTCCCTATCAACCTTTAGACCCACCTCATTTGTGAGGATAATAAACTTAGTATTCCAAAGAGCACAAGGAATGCCATCACAAGCTGCCACACTAGGAGCTATATTCGGGATTGGAAGTACAAACTCATTTGGTACGGGAGTCTCTATCCTATGCAACAAGAAAAACATTAGTTGACCACGTTAATGTATCCTTAAGTTGAAGATATACTCTTATATATACGAATCTAATATACCTACGTTTAGGTAAGAATTATTAACTTGAAGAACAAGAGAATAATATAGAATATCATAACGCTTAAGATATCCGAATCAAAACAAAGATGTACATGAGTAAAAACTTCAGTGATTCACAAAACTATATCCTTCTAATTTATCTTCGTATCGAAGATAAATCTGACTAAGAGAAATGTTGAATAATTATCGAAAAATTTCTAGAAAAATAAATGCTTAATAAAAACAAAAAAACTTTCAAGCACTATGATGCAAATCAACCTAAGGAATGAGTTATTATCTTCAAGTCAAAGATAATTATTCTAGATAATCATTTAGAAATAAACTTATGAGGAAATATTTTAACCAATATACTTCTACGTTTTTGTTCAATATTATAATAGTGGAAGCTCCTTCTACAATCAATGTACATAAATAACAGTCTAATGTTGTGAAATGATTTGTACAATTAAGAATTCATGAATCCTTTGTTTTTAACTCTAAATATCTTAAGAATGACATAAACTCTAAGGACCTATCATTTATCTTTGAGTTGAAGATAAACATATGAAGGAAAAATCTATACATAGTCCATTATGTAAGAAGGATTCATTGTACGTGGTTCTGAGCTAGTCTACTTACTTATTCACTTTATCTTTGAGTTGAAGATAAAGGTATGCACTTTTAAACATGGAATTTTATAAAGTGAGTCAACTTTCTTCACCTCCAATTTTATGATGAATACGGTATGAAGAAGGGCGATTAGTTTAGTGGTTTTTGTATACAAGGTAGATGGCTTTGTAATTACTTTTTTTACTATTATTAGAATAGCCATTTGCATACAAAAAAATTTGTAGTAAAATAGGGTTTTCAATGCACATGCACTAGCTTCTACATTTTGACAATTATAATTTAGTAGAATCCTAAACCTTTCATTTTCTATGGCATGAATTATACATACAAATGAGATGATCTTTTTCAAATGAAAAGAGTCTCAAAGAACTTCATGTCCTTGATTGTAAAGTGACCCATCATTATGAATGTCAGATACTTTTTGACAAATCATGTACAACTTCGTTTCTCATATTCTCAAGTCTTCATTGCACTTGTTTTTAATTATTCTTCTCTTTCTCCAAAATGTAATTCAAACTTTTCTTTGGATCTATTTTTAGTCTCGTAATATTTTGATTTATAGTTGTAAAATGCCCTATATTTATCTTTGTTTCAACAACTATCTTTGAAAAAAAAATTAAAAAAAGTCTTAATTTGTGCATTTTGTCTCATTTTAATGAATATGGCCTTTAGTGATCTTAGTCTTGTATAAAAAAATTGAAAGATAGTCCAATTTTTTTTTAAATTAAAAAAAATTTGAAAAAAAAAATTGCCTCAAAAATGCTATCTGAAGTTGGGCAACAACCAAAAAAGGGTCACTTGAGTGCTTAGGGGTTAAATGCAAATAGATATTAAGCATTGAGCACATAGATTATATACGAAGGTCTAATTCAAGTATTCAATATACAGTTGTGCCAAAATAAAATGTATGTCCACATCAGATTCTTAAAGGTGGACATCACCTCACACCAATCACCTCACACCAATCACATGTCACATTCTTTAACAAAATGACCTAGTTTTATATCGAATTTGATCGACATGCAAGGATAGGGTAATTTTTGGATTCTTCGGGGTAAAGTTTTTTTTAAAAAAACATCATTTTGAATTGTGTCTTAGGGTATGTTCTAGACCACTCTTAGCTAATTTGGGATCTCTAATTGCAAATATGAATTCAAAAGTTGCAAATTTTATCATTTGTAGGAAATAAATTTTTTTGATATTCCCCCGAGATAAATCTAACCTATTAAGTCTACTTTGTAGGTTGGATTTAACATCTTCCATGTAGGATACCTTTTCTTTGTTTTTTGGAATTAATATAATGAATCATTGATGTTTATCTATTCTACATTAAATAGTAAAATTAGTTTTATCCACACTAATTTCTCGTCATTTGACATGATATAAATATTTATTGTTATTGTACAAGAATGCACTACTTTTGAATTAGGTATTGTTGTAATTGGGACTTATAAACTTCTATGTGTTCAAATGGAAATATTTGTAGACATATTTGTTGACCTTGATGACTTGAAAAATAACTTTTCTAAAGGAAGGCAACCTAATTTCACTAATTTTGTGCACTAGAATGTTAAATGACTATATCTAGATAGAAATCCAATAAGACTTGGATCAACAAAGTGCAATAATAAATTAGACGTGCTAAAGTTCTCACCATTTTTAAGCTTGTAGAGACTAAAAGAACTTATGAATATAATACTACTAACAAAATAATAGGCCGGTCATGCATACACCATAGACTAATGGATTTGTCCATTTTGCCCTTTCAATTGAGGTATATGACAACCTCCAAAATATTATATTCTAATGGAAATATTGTATACTTGAATTCAATCTTCCTTTTGATTGTGGTTCACTTTTTTTTTACATACTAGTGTATTGGTACACCTCGTTTCTTCTTTAGATTCCAAAACATGGATGAAAAAGTGACTATCTATATAACCAACAAAATCATGACATATTTTTGTAATGTTGTGTGTGTATATATATATATATATATATATATATATATATATAAATCCACTCATATTCCTATTTTGATGTCCTATTGATTAGACACTCAACTCATTTAAAAAATTAAACAAATCATGTTACAAATTAATAGAAGGACCATATTCACAAATCCCTTTGTAGTCATTGATACTAATCTATTGCAACAACAATTGGCATTAGTGCATAAATGGTCAACTTTTTCAAAATTTAGGATGACAACTTCATTCTAATGTCATATTTAAATAATTTTGTACTACAATTTTGAAGTCAAGGATTTTTTCAACATAGTTCCAAAAGTCATAGTTCAACTTGAATTAAGAAATCTTTCAAAATTTTAAATTATTCCAAAGTACATACTTAGAAGGCATTGACTCACAATTACTAAATGTAGTACAAGATGCTAATAAATGATAATTTGAGGTGTATGTAAAGGACATATTTGTCAAATATTCCTATAAAAAAAATTTAAGATGTACCAAAAATTCTATTGAATTATGAAATTGAAATCATTTTTATATAAATTAAAATTATTTACTTCAAATTATGAGATTTTCCAATTTCAATCATTTAACTTATGCTTAATACTCTTCCATTGAATTGGTTACAGGAAATAACTACTATACCATCTAAAAACTATAAATTTTGAAGTTTACACTCCATAAGAAAAACAAAGTGTCAACAAATCAAACATATTGCAAACATTTTATTGTATGCAATGATTTACAATTGTTATCCTAAATTACTTAACGATATAAAGTCAAGATATAGACTCTTAAGTATGTTGAAGTGTAGAATTATTTTTCATAGTCCATTACACACCGGATACAACCTCCTTGATTGAGGAGTTCAAAAGCCTCATTAATCTTAGAAAATGGCAATTTGTGGGTTATATAGTGATCCAAATTTATATGCTACAACATCACACAATTATATAATTAAATTCTAAATTTCTTATAAATGTAAATGATATTTTCTTAATATATACATAAATTATCATATAAATTATAAGATTAAAGAATAAATATATGAATGTAAATTTATTAAAAAAAATAAAAAGTACTATGTAACTTGAGTCAAATTAGAAATTCTAATTTTTTAAATTTCAATGTTGTTTGTATCATCTTTTTTTGGTCATTTTTTATTTTTTATTTTTAAAAAATTGCAAAATGTGACTAACCCCTTTGATGCAACGATCAACAAGATCAGGAAGCTCAGAGCGCCCTTTGTAGCCTCCAAATAAACCAGATGTCCACACTCGCCCCCACAAGAGTGAAGCAGGATGGAATTTGACTCTTTGGGATGATTCCACAAGACCCAATATACATGAAACTCCTCCCCACTGTCACCATATTTGCAATGAATATCACCACAATACAACACTTATTTGATATTTCACCTCATGTATCCTTCAATAATATCATTGAATTAAATACATGCATATTTTTAAATGCACTATCTTATCTACTTATGTAAACTAAATTGAAGGACAATTTTTCAAGTTTCAAGTAATGTGCCTTGTGTCACTTGTTTTTCATTACAAGCTTCAAAAAAACATCAATTTTTGTTTGTATTTTAAATATATTGTTATTGAATAGGCATTTTCTTGAAATTTCACTTAAATTTTAGATGAACTTTGTAGACACTTACCTCAACACAACATTCTAGAGCAGACTTGATAATTCCTACGTCTCCTGTGCAATCAAAGCTATAGTCTACACCACCATTTGTCATATCTCTTATCACCTGTCCAATAGTTTAACCAAAAAAGTTACTCCAAGGAACTAGCATCAATTAGGAGCAATCTTCACATAAATAAATGCAAACAAGACACCAATGTTTTGGTATCATTATAAAAGGATTTTGAAAGAGACCTACTTGTTCAATAGGCTTATCAAATGACTTTGTATTCAATGTGTCGGTGAGCCCAAATTCCATAGCTAAAGACACAACATACATACAACAAAGTTTAATTTCAAAGCAAGTATAGTTTGGAGTGATTATGTGAACATGATTGGATTCTAATTGCAAAAATGTAAGAATGAATTAAAAACCACACACATAAGTATGGAAGTAACACTACAAACACATATCAGAATTATATATTTAAGAGGTATTGCATTTGATCCAACATAAAAATGTACTATGACAAAAATGATTAATTTTTATATAATGTTTTAGAAAAAAATAGTTTAATGTATCCAAAGGTGTTCATAAGATGTAGTAAAGGACTTTTCTTTGATGTTTTTATAAATTAACTTTTTTCTTGTAGAGCATCAATTTTTTATACATGTGACCATTTAATAACTTTAACATATAATTTCAACTTCATACCTTTTGTAAGGACCAATGATGAAAAATATGACCAAAGTATTATGCCGATGGCTTAGTGTAGGTCATTGAATACAATTAGTTGTTTGAATATAACCAAATAGTTATGAAATAAATTGGCATGATATATACCTCTTTGCAATTTGCCAGCATCTCGAGCAATTCCAATAATCCTAGAACAACCAGAGACTTTACAAGCTTCCACTACCTATGCCACATATTGATATTGTTTTTACAAGGGTATAGGCATGTAAAAAAAAATATGAAAAAATTCTTTAAAGACTAGTAATATTGTCAAAAATTTCAATTTTTAAATTCAATACTTTAAAATAATTGAATGACAAATATAACCTTACAATACTTTTCTAAAACAAATCCTCCAATTGCACTTATTAAACATCCAATAATGAAACTTGGAAAACAATGAAAATTACTCATTCAAAAACGATTATAAAGATATAACACTTACAGCCAATCCGATAGTTCCAAGTCCAAAAACAGCTACAGTTGATCCTTGTTGTACTTTACAAATTTTCCATGCAGATCCAACTCCTTAAATGTTTATGCCAAATACAACGAAACAACACATGTTTTTGAGAACTTATACATGTGACTATTTAAATGTTTTATTTATTTTATGGAAATATAATTTTTAAATGAATAAACAAAGAAACTATTTTGATTTTTTGACTCATTTTTGGGGCACTTAATTGCTTGAATATACTCCTATTCCAAAATGATCTTCTAGTTGCTAAAAAATCATCATTTTTGTTCTTGAAGATTTGCCTTGAATGGATAACAATTTCCTTGAAATACTTAGAAACAAATTTTAGTAATGTTTTTCCAACCTTAATCTTGAATATTTTGTCAAACTAGAAGATCATTTTTGGATAGTAATTAAGAGTGAATATTCAACAAGAGACAAGTTGGGACATGGAGTTGGGATTTGACCTTCACACTATTAACTTCCAAGTCCTACATTTGATATTTTTATTTATCTTCTATAACCTAAAGAAGGTAGAATTTGGCCTTGAATATGGGCTTAGAAAATTCATTTGGAACTTGGAACATAGTGTAAAGGGGCCTTTAGTATAGGGTGGTTGACACACATAAAAGTCATATCACAACTATACATGAATGTACCAAGGGTTTGCATATTGCCCATAGATTGTCTATACTATAAATTTTTTTGGGCCAAGTGATAATAGATAAGTCACTACATTCAAATGTTCTTTGGAGTGCAATTTATCATTCAAAAGAGATACAATTTTGATGAGGGAATATTGAATGATAGATTTTCCTATTTTCATTGGTTGAAATCAAGCAATTGCTACATAATCTAGGGATGATATCTCTTTGTTATAGTGACTTTGCACACTTTGGGATGAATAATCATGTTTTCATTTATGTTTTTTCATATTTCATCCATTGTCAACGGATGTAAATAGCTTAAACATTCCATTGCCCATGCTTTGTACATTGCCTAAAAAGAATTTTAAAAAATAAAAAAAATCACTACTACACTCTCCAACATTCCCATGGTAAAGTGAATGGTGCATACGGTAGGAGGTTCTAAAAGCACATAGGCTCTAAAATTGTCCACCTCTTCAAATGTACACTAATTGTACATGTTTTTTTTGTAGCCTTGAACAATGTGCAAACAATGTACATTTGAGGAGGTGGGCAATTTTTGAGCCCTATGCCATTTCAACTTTAAAATTTCATAACTAATTCCACAAACCTCCAAAAAATATGAAACAACATGGATTAGATGCTAATTCCACTTGTTTTTCAAGGAAAATTTATTGAAAAATATTTCAAGAAGTTTCACTTTCTCTTCAACTTTGAAATGAATGATTTGTGAACCTCCTATCTTAGTCCGTGTTCATGTGACAACATTGAATCCTAGGATGAAATAAGGTACTTCCACTGACCTTGCTCATTTGACTTAAGGACGCTTTACACCTAGAGGCTAAGTTGGCATTTTCCTTGAGGCCAATTGCATAAATTGATTTAACCTTTTGTCCAATCACAAATAAGGATTTTGGACCTCTTCCACAACAAATTGACCAAGTCTCTAAGTGTAATTTTAAGTAAGGATTTTGGACCTCGTCCACAGCAAATTGACCCATTTCAAGTAAGGATTTTGGACCTCTTCCACAACAAATTGACCCAGTCTTTGGGTGTCATCACAAGTAAAGATTTTGGACCTCTTCTACAACAGATTGACCCAGTCTTTAGGTGTAATTACAAGTAAGGATTTTGGACCTCTTCCACAACAAATTGACCCAGTCTTTAGGTGTAATCACAAGTAAGGATTTTGGACCTCTTCCACAATAAATTGATCTAGTCTCTAAGTCTAATCACAAGTAAGAATTTTGGACCTCTTCCACAACAAATTGGCCCGGTCTCTAGGTGTAAACCAAAGCGTCCCTTGAGTTCGTTAAAATGGATATTTTTTGTGTGGATGTGTACCTGTGGGAATTCCGCATCCCAGCAGACAGACTTTGTTGAGCTCCGCTCGGGCATTAATTTTGGCTACACAAGCCTCGTCCATGGTGGAGTATTGGCTGAAAACGGAGATGCCGAAGAAATGGTAGATGGGCTTCCCGTCCTCCACCCTGGTGAACCTCGTGGTGGCTTTGTCGGACGGCATCAACCCACTGCCCCAGTTGAACATGAACGTGTCGCAGATGTTGGTTTTGCTGGACTTGCACTTGTCGCATTTGGTGCACTCGCACTGCCACACCGGAATGCACTTATCACCCGATTTGATGTGACGGATTTGAGCTCCAACGCTCTCGCAAATCCTGCAGAAGACGTACAGCCGGGGTGGGTGGGTGGGTGGGTGGGTGCTGGAATTACGTGACCAAGCTTTGATAAAGTACCGGTAGCTAGTCAATTGACGATTATACAATTTTGTTGTGGGGGTGGGGGTGGGGAACATATATAAGGAAGTGTGATGTGAGGTTGGTTTTGTTCTCACCCAGCGCCTTCATGGCCCAAAATCCGAGGGAATAACTTTTGTGTATCCTGCAACATACAAACCAGTTGAGTCCCAAATGATTCGAGAAATGATTTCGCACATAATCCCCATTCAATTGCGAGGTTTTTGCACAGACTGAAAGGTAATTATACAGCCAATTCCACAAATTCATTTGAGTTATGATCGTGGGTCACAGCAAAGGTGTACATAAACTGGCAATTCTCAATATTTATTGTGGCTAGCTAGTTCACGAAGACCAGACTCCTGCCTGGTCTTCGCATCGTGTTCACAATCATACGTAAGTCAGACAGTGTTCATTATCACCGACACACGAGGTTGCAACTGTGACATTTGCACAACCACAGTATAATTCAAGAATGTGTGAAGTATTCTAGAAAGAATGAAAATCACATTGAATACTCCGGAGTGTGCACAACTGAGCTAGCATTTTGAGTTTGCGTGAGTACTGACTGACTGTCCCATGATGAGGTTATTCGGTGTGAAAATCATAAATCTTTTTGAAACATTTTGTTAAACTAGACTTTAATTTCAAATTGGCGTAGCGAATCACTTTACCTTGCCCTTCCAGAAGTAAAGATCTGACTGACAAATACAAGCATTGGTGATTTTCACGCGGACTTCCGTGGGTTGCGGTGGTGCGCAATGGATATCCTCGAAACTGAGGGGCTTATTGGCTTCATAGGCAACACCAGCTACAAAACGTCCCACCATCTCATGTCATAAGCTTATACTTTAGCATAAACAATATATTTTAGCATAATCAATCAGTCGTGGTGGTAAGAACATCGTCAGCTGAATTTTCATTTGGGGGGCTTGTTGGTAGTCGAAAGAGGATTTTAGAATCTCTTAGTATGCATTTTTTTGGACATTGTATGAATAATCTATAAATATTCAAAGGGCTGAAAATAGGTGTTTTGAAAATCAATCTTAGACACTCATGAATAGTGGGAGTAAATTTTAAATAAGAATCTATAGGGGTCAGTTTTAGAAAGGGGTGGCAATTAGGCAAAGAGTTATCTTGCTAGCAAATTAGAATTCCAATTCAAAGTGTACGAATAGGTCAAATTTACATAACCAAAGAAAGTCTAAGCAATTGGGCAATATTTTATGGTAGGTATAGCTCGTAAACTAGTAAAGACAATTGAAGATTTAAAGAATATAACCAAGAAAAGTGTAAGTATCATTGTATGCACATGGCATTTCAAACTATCTTTCAATTTTTTCCCCACTTATCTTCTCTTATAAATCATTCACCAATGTGAAGTTGCAAATCCAAATTTATTTTTCACTCCTTTATTTTACAAAGATTTCAAACTTGGTTTAAAAAAATGGCATGGTTTGAATTCTTAAAAGATTAAAAGAAAAGGAATAAAAGTCCTTGCATACCCTTGCATTTGATGTGTTTGCCGGTAGTGGCTTTAAAGCTGGCAGCAATATGAACATCAAGAGGAGGGTCATCACAACAACAAGACATGTTCACTCTTCTATTGCTCAACTCTTTTAGCCTTCAATTAAACCCTCCCTTCACCTTGAGAATCATTGCAAGTGACCTTGTACAATAATAGTACCACTAATCCCATATTGGAAGGAGAGGTAGTATATGGCTTCATTTACGGAGGAGAGAGTAAATACCCTTGCATGTGATGACTTTGCCTGCTGTTGCATCCATAGCTAACACCCCAACAAGATGAACACTCTAATTTTGATGTTCTTATTACTAGATTCTCTCTTGGAAAGTAGACTTGTTATTTTCTTGATGTTAAACTATTGATAATTTCTTCCACTTGGGATGATGCTTGAGTTGCTCTTGATGTCGAACATTTGGAGGTTGCACATTGAAAATGTTGCCAAAAGGTACTACCATTTAGATTTGAAAGGATACCTTGGTGCCCTTTAACACCCCTTGCACCTCTCAATCTTTTAGCCTTTCACACTATACATATGTATGGTAGCTTCTATAATGATGTGTAACCACTTAAGGAATCTCCATCCAAGGAAGTAACTGAATCATTATTGATCTATCACTATAAGAAACTTGTGTTTTAAATGAAGGATGTGAGGAGATGTCAAATATAACAACCCATATTTTTATGTCACCAATGCCATCCAATGTGACATCTTGATATTACTTTAGATGTTATTGTTAATATAAAATACAAGTTGTTACATTTGATGTCACCTAAAATCTGTCAACTTAGACATCAAAAAATTCTAGTTTCTTAAAAATTCTAGTTTCTTATAGTGTATTAGATTGTAAAAAGAAGAAGTTACAACTATGTTTCTATTTGAACACAATAACAAAAAGATGTGTTGAAAGATAAGAGAATGGATTGAAAGGCTTAAAAAATTATAATCATTGCAACCTTCTTGACTTTTCATGATTCAATTTCATTTCTAATCCCTCTTCATGACTTTTTCATACTAACATATCTCCAAAGAATAAACCAAAATATCTACTAGGGTTTCATTGCTCTTTAGTCATTGCACTACTAGTGACACCTATTCAAGATTGAAATTTGTGAAGCTCTATTTTTGGCTCGAGAGACCTTGACATTTGAACCTAATACAATGACATGGATTTGGGAATTAGGAAAAGGTAGTCCTCAAGAATAGGTTGCCTATCTTGGAGAGAAAAAGCATGTAGTGAAAAAACAAACTCCAACAAAACATGAAGTAAAAGCCACAATGGTTATTGAAGTGAGTTAATCACATTTGAGTGGATAAAACAACTTTGATTGGAAGTAGTCATCATTCATTTGAAGGTTAAATTTTTCTTTTTTAATAAAATTCTACATCATCTACTATAGTTTTATCATAGTTTTTAACAAAAGCATTCTAAAGGTAATTATAGCAAAAGCCATAATAAAATTCTTTAAATTTCCATCTCATTGTAGGAATCGTTGTAAATTTTCCATTTCAATGTAGGCATCTTAGTAAATACTTTAAAAAAATTTACTAATTTTTTAATTTTATCGAATAGATTGATATATGTTCAAAACCTTTTTATTCATTCTATTTTGATTAATCCCATAGTCCCCAAAGTCCTAGGTATATCCTTTGGGATAATAGAAGGTTTGATTTAGTCTTTATGACTCCAATTTTTGGCATGTTTTTTTAGAACTTTATTTAATTTCTAAAGTTCCAATGTCCCATCACTCCTTTAGGGAACAAAATGGATTTTGGACAAGTTCTTACAATCTCAATATTTGTCAATATTTTATGAAGCTAGAAAAATACATAAATTTTTTGAAAATATAAATTTTATTTCAATTAGTGCCAAAGAGTAAAGTTATAGCTTATAATCCCAAATTTTGGTCTAACAACCGAAAAAATTTCCTCCAAAAACTTTAAACAATTTTAAAAAAAAATTGTTTCTAATAGATGTAATTTCATCTATATGGAAGCTTTGATTCATTCTATTTATAGATTACAATGATAATTATGGACAATCTTGTTTTTCAAGCAATCAAAGTATCTTCTTGAAGAAATAACTTATAGGATTCATTTTTGAATTCAATTTTTACAACTTTTACAAAAAAAAATTTACAAAGTTAAGATATCTTTCTAGAACAATCTCACCATTGAAATTAGTGTGTTTCAATACCATCTTAAAGCTATTAATAGTTTATTTTTTAATGAATGAAAATTAGTTTATTTTTATTTTTTAAAATCTAAAATTTTAAGTTAATTTTTTAACATAAAAATTAAAAATTAAAAATTAGTAGTACAAAAAATTGAAGCTAAGAAGATTCAAAGTTAAAAAATCTAGTTGACTAATTGAGCAAGGTGCAACAAAACTTGTTTTCTTTACTTTAAATGCAAATATCTTGTAATCTGTGTTGTTAGAATTTTTACACACATTTTGATTAATTTCATTAATATTTCAATTAATCTTGAAAGTATGGTGGTAATTTTTATGTCAATATCTCATAGCATAGTGAATATTTGAGGCAATTTTAAAGAGTCCTAAATTGTTGTAATGTTGAGCTTTGACTTGCAATACATGGTATTGAATTTGAAAAATTTATTCCTAAATAGAGAAGAAATAGAGAATACAAAGTGAAGGACTTTCAAATTTGACTACATAGTCATAGGCTCTGTCTTTTAGGGGTTAACCCTGTGGCAATGTGGCATCCTAAATTAAAGTGTCTAATGGAGGATAGATATATGATAGAAGTACAAATATTTATCTTTGAAATTTTGTGTGAAAGGAGGAAGCCTTATATAATAGTTTGACCTCTAATGAGTGCTTTTGAATTTTAATAAGCAAATGATTCAGAAGAAGATTTCTCAGGTGGCTAACTAGGCATTTTAGGATCAAGGAGCTAAGTTAACTTTGCCTAAATGTGATATGTTTGCAAAACTATCCCATCAAGATTCTAGCCTAGAATGTGAACCCTCGGAAGATGAGATCCTAGAGTTGATTTTGAGCACATCACTTTCCAACTTTTTGAAAATTCATAGTTATTCATAGTCATACATTGTCCAAAAAGTGTGTACAAAGAGGATCTCAAAACCCCTTTCGACTCTCAACAAGCTCAATCAAATTTTAGACAAAATGAATTCTAAAGGGAACCTCACTTGAATGCTTATTTCAACAATTTTAAGTGTAGTTACCTTACATGTAACTATTAGTAACTCATTAAGGTGGGGTGCTTTAAAAAGCACCTCTACTCTAAAAGTGACCAATAACACATAAGTACATTATTTTTGCTTTTTTCAATGTACAAATAGTGTACATTTTAAGAGGTAATCGCTTTTAGTAACCACTGCACATCAACTTCAAGAATATGCAACTAATTCTATGAAAATCCAAAAAATATGAAACAAATTGGATAACTTAGATTCCAATTCTATTTTTCTTCCTATGAGAGTTAAAATTAGTTTCAAGGAAATTGTTTCAAGGAATTTAACTTTCTTCCAAATGCAATAAATTCTTAAAAAGTTGCTTTAATCCTTAAAAAATGAGCAAATGACTCTAGAAATCATCCCTTTGATTTTGTGTCGGATTGATGTCAGAGACTTCTTTCTTCGGAAATCTGAAATCCAGAATCTAAGAGATTTGTGTCAGAGAAAGAAAGGAGAGGATTGCAGCATCTTAGATACCTTGATTCTTCTTTGAGTCGATCAGACGACGAGCCGGAGGTGTTGGGAGCTCCCTTCCCATGCCTGCTATGGATTTTTCTTGGATTTTTCATGGGCAGGCTGAGAACGACAAGATCCGTGAAGATAAGAAACCTGGTGAAAAGCTCACATGGGAGGAGTACAAGCGCATGGTCTTCACTCAGAATGTAAGAGAAATTAAGAAGTCGAGTCAAACGAAGTATAATGTTGGAGGGCGAAAGCACTATCTAATGGATAGTTTTGTCAAAGGAATCCAATCTTCGTAGCGGAGCTCAAAGCCTGTTGATTGATCAGTCTTTCCTGTTATCAGGAACTATGAGTGCTATGAATTGATTTTTCTGTTAATAGTACCCGTTGTAAGTTTGGGAGGCGGTTTTGTGTGGCAGGGACCTGAAGCTGGCAAACTGCCCTTCATGGGTTTCGGTACTGGACCTCGCATCTGCCCCGGTGCTGATTTGGCTCGCCTCGAATTGAAGTACTAGCTGTCATTTTGTCACCAAATACACGTAAGAAAACCGCATCCCCACAACCCCATTATTGTGCTACTGTGAATTGATCGAGTGAAAAACTGAAAATACAATTGACAAAGGTTTGGATCTTGACCTCAAGATACTGTACGTGCAAATGGAATAGAGGTATGTTAATTATGTCCCTGTTTCCTGCTTGGAGAATAAAGCAGTCACGCTGAAGACGATTCAGTTTTAACAAGAAGGGGGTGACAATTAATGCAGGTGGGAGTCGTATGGCAAGCGGGAGCCCATATTTCTGCCCATGCCTCACATTGAAGACAAGCTGCCCATTCAAGTCAAGAAACTGCAGGTCTAGATCGGCGCCAAGTGGTGGATTCATACACGCTGGATTGCGTGTGTTGAGAGAGTAGGTTACAATCTGCGGGCATTGGAACAGTGCACTACTGGCCTTCCCTGCATTCATGACTGTATTCATGAAATTGTAGAACCACCTAGGGTAGAACCACCCATAACCGACAAATAAGCAACTGTGCAGAAGAGGTGGAGTACTGTGCACATGAGGTGGAGTACAGTAACGAAGCAAATGATTTCAGAGGTATAGAGATAGAAATGAGGGGGATTGTCAAAATTTGATAATTTTATCGCTTGAATTGAAATTATTATGAATTTCGAAAAGGCAAAAGTTGGTATGAATTCATGTCCAATGTGTAGACTATTCCAAAACTACTCATTTAAGAGACTACTTCTTGTTCACTTTGGCACTCCAAACCAAGCAGATGTGTCATGAAAAGAATGGAGGAATTGATGGTGGAAAATCAAAAACTCATGTTTGGAAATTAGTCCAGCCTCTCTTGAATTTCAAACCCCCTATTGATTGCTGATGGGGTTGTGGTTGGTAATGGGTGGTTCTACCCTAAGGTAGACCAACCAAATTTTGTTTGCAACCCAATTTCATTACAAGACTAACCCAACTTTGTCATCTACTTTTGGCCCCAATTCCACTTCAAATCATCTCCCCAATTCTTGTCATTTTATGACAATTAGAGAATATTATGACAAAATCAGGGATTTTATGACAATAAGGGGTAACATGTCACTCCATTAATAGAAAATATTTAGTACTTGATTAGGCGGTTTTAGATTGTTTATGGGGTGTTTATGGCTCTAGTCTAGAGGTGGTTTTGTAATTTCAGGGCTGATCACTTCAAAAATTCACAGAAATTACAAATTTGATCGGAAAATTATAATTCCACTTGGGTTTGACTCATGAAACAAGTACACACCTCTGAAAAATATGTTCCCCTCTTGGAATTGGCCATAAGATGTCCAGATTCCAAATCAGGATGATAATAGGCTTGGCTACCTTAGAGTAGAACTTGAACTTTGATCTGCTTCCATCGAGGACACGCATTTTAAATAGACAAAAACAGCACTCAATTAATATTGGATACTGAAACCCAATGAATAAATTTTGATTTTTTCTACATCTTCTTCAGTATTTTGAATAGCACTTCGACAAGACAAGTAAAGTCGTAAACAACAGAGCCAAAACTCACAGCTAGGGTATACAACGTCGGACGTCTCAATGCCAGGAAGGGGTATGATCAGGAAAGCCTTCGAGAGAAAAGGTCCTTGTTCCAGGAGATATTTGCATTCATGGTCATTAACCCCTCAATGTCACAAGCTGAACACTAGAAGCGAGGAGCTTTTCTCCACTTGATAAGGAAAAACAGAATAATTTGAAGTTGCCTTGTTTATTGAAGATTTCATGGTTGAATTTTGGAGCCAACTACTTCATGAATGTGAATGTGCAATTTCTAAGAGAATCCACCGTCCAGATTTTGAGATTATAATATTTGATGAGCATGTGCTTTCAAAAAATTCTGATTCTCAACGTCCAAAAAACATCTTCTGAGACGTTCAGGGGTTAAGCCTTTGACTCAGCATTGGTAGCTAGTACCGAGACTCAGACGCTGCTACAACTCGAACGTATATTACCTATTGAGATAGGAAGAACAAATACGCAACCCTCATTTCAATGTTCATAAACGACGTTTACTATGTACAAACTACAGGCCTAACCTCCGCAATCTACAAATCATGTAGATGTCACGCACCATCTCCCCCAAGTATCCATGCTACCATTACTGTAAGGAACAGCTAGAAAGGAAAAGAACAAAGAATGCCAAGAGAGAACCGTAGATCACAGCACTCTGCTGCTGCCCCGCTGACAACGTCCATACTGATGTTTTTGGACAATTCCAGCCAGCGACTTCTTCGAAGTTTGGTAGTAAGTTAAGTCGATCTTGGCAGCACCGCATGCGTGCCACAGCCACAGGGAAGGTCTCGCCTCGTGCGTGTGACCAGTAGCACCCCGCACCGTAGGCACCAAAGCACCCCGCGCTGTAGACACCAGAAGCACCCCGCCCTGTAGACACCAGAAGCACCCCGCGCTGCAGACACCAGAAGCACCCCGCGCTGCAGACACCAGAAGCACCCCGCGCTGTAGACACCAGAAGCACCCAGCTACCGTACTACGTTGTATTGAAACGGCCATGCCTTGTCACCTAGTCATGGACCCGTCAGAAGACTCGCCAAGTGGTCAAATATTCACTGGTAGTTACTCCCTCCTTCCCAAAATGATCGTGTTGGCCTTAATTTTTTGTCCCAAAAAGATTTTCATGGTGTGACGTGGGAAGAAGAGTCTTAAAAAGAAGTCTTATTTGGGGTTGGAGTACTTTGCACAATTTATTTTAAGATTGAGTTGAAGTTGGTCCTACCAAACTGGCCCCATTCCCTTCCAATCACAACTGGAATCTGGTTTGCCTCCTCAGAACCCAGTCAACCCAACTAATTCAGATATGCACTACCTTAATTGACTAGGCCTCATCTAACTTAATTCAGACATTTTGATTGACCTAACATATCCCACCAGTATAGAAATCGGATGATGAGGCAAGACATTAACTATACCATGGTTGAATCAATGGCCACCAGTGATCCATTTTCAAGCCCCCTAAATTCTAATTTTGAAATTGCCATAACTACGTGTTGAATATTTATCCAGAACTAAAATTTGTGCCACAATAAGAGAGCATCAAAATCTACTCACATGTCAAAATGGATTTAAAAAATCATTATTTATAAGCTTAATTCAAAATATTTTGTCTAACAGGAAGATCATTTTGGGAAGGAGGGAATACTATTTTATTAGTGTGAAGAGAATCATTTCAGTTTTTCAAAAGGTGAAGTCAAAAGGATTTTTAAATAGCCTTGCAAGCTACATCCAAGAGTCTCTATTTGTCCATGCCTTCTTCACTTTTTGAAGTAGCTGGCCATGTTTTTTTCATTTGGCAAATGTGTTGTGGAACAATTTTTTAGCCACGGCCCGTCCATTGGCCATGTCATGGCTGTTGTGGGGATGCTCCAACACAATACATTCAGTGATGGTAGTAAGCCTTAACCTTTAAGTGCCCAAGGCCTTTTTTGAACTCCTAGGAATTTGCCCTAATTAAATGGAAGTGCAAAAGTTATTTGAAGTCATTCAAACTTCTTTTCACATGTTAAATGAAAAAATTTGGTTGCCAAAAAAATATGTAGATAAAAAAAATATGTAGATATCCCCAAGCAATTTATGTCTTTTCAAAATCTATTCTACAATTTTTTTAAATGAATTTCTAATGTGATTTTTTCTCCAAAGTCTAGTGTAATTGAGGTTCATTTCCAATAGCCCTCAACACTATGGAAAGTCAAGATTGCAATGGACACCCTTGCACAAAATCTTGAATAGAAAAATTGAAATCAGTCATTTTTAAAATCAAAATTTTGATTCTAAAATTAGACTTCAAAAAAATTCAAAAATATAAACTATTAAAAATAGCAATTTGGTTGGATTTCATTTAATTGAGTCAAAGATTTATAGACACCTAAATTTGGTGCCTCGAATATTTAGGAGTTAATAGAGGGCAATGGTTTGATATAGGAATCCCTTCCCAAATTCTCTTGACTTTAGAAAAATGTCCTTCTAGGAATGAAAAAAATATTGGAAAATTTCAAAAATTACATCATGCTATATCTATTATGTTGATACAACAATTATTGAAAAATTGAATATTTTCTAATTTGTTATATTCAACACTTGGTCACATTAGAGTAATGAAATTACTATGCATTTAAGGTTTTTGATTTTTTAAAAATAGTTGTGAACCTTATATATTTAGTTTAAATTTAATAATTTATGCACATTATTTGTTTTAGAATGAAGATGTTGTGAAATCATAGTCCTTATAAATTGTGTAAAAATATGTGACCTTTGAAGGTTCTCTATATAAGAAAATATATCAGTATATTAAATTAAGAGTTAAAATTAAATATAGATATGACTCAAATAATGCTTTAGCTAGATCACGGTTGTCATATCGGTCAAAATCTTATTGTTCACGGACGAATCGGGCGAATCAAGGTTGACTGGCTACAAACTTTGGAGGCCAATAACTTTTGGAAAAATGATCCAAATTGGGCATATGAGATGTTTTTTGGCATCTAAAATTTTTGTAGATGCCGAAAAACATCTCATATGCCCAATTTGGACAATTTTTCCAAAAGTCATTAGCCTCCAAAGTTTGCAACTAGTCAACTTTGATTCGCCCGATTCGTCCATGAACAATAAGATTCTGTCCGATATGACAACCGTGAGCTAGATTTTATATTTATAAACTACTTTGTTATAAATTGGTATTTTAGATTATTTCTTTTGTCTCAAATGTTGACTTGGAACAATATTCCTTTTGAGGAACAAAAGAATAAAAAGGAATACCAAAATTGTTCAAATTTTCTTACTTAATAGTATTTGTATGGAGTATTATAACATTCTCATGAATTTGTCATTAAATTCATGTAAAGTGAAGAAAGTTAATTTCTAGGATACATTAAATGAATTTTAAAATGATAATGTTTTGGTAAGACAATTCTTTTGGGTACCTATATTAGAAACTTACCCTTGAACCCCCAATTATTCTAGTGATCTTCCAATAATGCTAGCATTTAGGAAGCCTTAATGGTAGTGCTTAAATAATAATTATAAACTCATTTAATAATGCCAAGATTTAGGTAAGAACTAATAGTGGTGCCTAATAATTCTTCTAATAATGCATATGTCATCAACTTTATCCTCCCATCATTATCATAGATAATATTCAAATTTCTTAAAAATAGTCTCATGAACAAATTGTAAAGATATACAATCATGGTTCTTTTCACACCACCTTGGAGGCTTTTTGAGTCTCTCCCGAAAAAGCTAAATAGTTGAGAACCTTACTTGCTTTTAAGTATTTTTTTGGAGTTCATTGGTGCACCTTACTACCTATGACACTAAATGAGGATGAAGAAAATTTGCTTCTTTTAGTTTTTTTTGTCATTTTCTTGGGGGTTGCCACTCAGCAAAGATGCCTTCTACTACCAATAGAAATTCTAAAATTGGTTGTTGTTTGTAGTGGTTGTTGCATGGCCACAATGATTTGATGGGTATTTTTGGTGGGTTCAATCCAATTAGCACGATGTCTAACATACCTCCCATGACATGCTCTATTAAAAATATTTTAACACTTTTCATTTGTTATTTTTGGCATTTGAGCAAGTGGTGCTAGAATTGACTCCATTTTTATAGCCTTGAGTGCCTTATCTTGTTTGGGTCTCTATACTAGTTTGCAACAAGTGAAATTGGTAATGTAATGGTTGATTTGCTATCATTCATGTTAGAAGATGAATGATTTGTATAGATGTTTGCCATCTACAATCCATAAATACACAAATATAGTTTGTAGAATTTTAAATAGATGGGACTGAGGTGTTTTTACCACGTACATTCATGCATTGACTAGAGATAGATTGCATGACATTATACAAAGATTTAGAAATTCCAAAGAAAGGCCATATTCATTAAAACGCTACAAAATGATTATATTGAGACCTCTTCTTTCAAAGATAAGTTGTTGAAAGCAAAGGTAAATATCAACAACTCTATCACCAATGAACTATAATAAATAGAGACCAAGATGAAAGTACAATACATTTTGAGAATGCAATTTTGAAAAGGCTAAAAGATGAAAATATGAGAAATGCAATTCCACATGACATTATACAAAGATTTAGAAATTTCAAATAAAGGCCATATGGAATTTCAATATTTCTTTCACCTCCACTACTAGAAAACGGTGTCCAAGTCAACTGGAAAATAGGGAAGGTGGAAGGCAAAGATCCTCCTCCCATATGGATTTGGAGGGTTGGGACTTTGAGATCTCTACAAGCTGTGAGATTAGATTTGCACTATACGCATGGAATGTGTGCTTTCTTTTACAAACCCCTTCTATTGAATTTGTATGGAGGTCACCGCTCTAGACAAGGTAATGCGTAAGTACAACTTGCAATCAAACTCCATTCTTGAAGCAAAGATCCTCACCATTTCCTTCACCATCCACATACAGTTTCTTGTACAAAGTGTTCGGAGTACGTAGAGTTGGTGATTGTGAATGCAATCGGTTCGGTGTAGAGGCAATCCTTTTCAGTGGAGAAGGCTAGCAAATTGGAGTTCTAATCAGTCCACGGCTGGGTGGATTGTCCACCATGCCTCCTTCCATGCATGTTCCCCTTGGAGAAGTCGATGGTTGTCGAAACCACATCTACGGCTGTTCAAAGTAGATAGGGCCTAGAGTAAATGGACGGCAAACGGCTCCCTCCGACCGAGTTGGACATCTTTGAAAAGGAGGCATCCGATCTAGACAACAAGCTTTTGGTCAGTGGTTGGCTCTGTGTGAGCATGTATAGAACGGATCCTCCAACCTAAAGCAATAAGAGTATACAAATTTCTTGAATAGTTTATCCTTGACCCAAAGATAATAGACTTGTACAATTTATCCTTGACCCAAAGATAACTCAACATACAAAATGAACATTATACGCTTGCAAATAAACAATTCACCCACCCAAAGAGGTCCAAGTTCAAATGAAAATTTAAAAATTTACTAATACAAAGGAATTAAATATATTAAAAAATCCATATTTACATAATGTACAGTTGGGTACTATAAACTTACGAATGTTTTGCATGGCAACTATGGCCATGTTGCGGACAGTCTACCTTCCGACATCCCTTGCTTCCGTTGGGCAACAAATCTAGTTGTGAATATTTGTAGAGGCGTCCCTCCTCTTGACTTAAGCATGTCTTTTTAATTCATTAGCTTTAACTATCATCCCCGCTTTTAGTACTTTGGCAGGCAAATGTAAAGGCTTGGTGGCTTCAACTGCCGCCAACAATTCCATTATGCATTGTGCCAGCTAACCTGGAGATGGACAAATTTTGTTTTTGCTCATTCCATTGCTCCTCCTTGAAGTGCCTATACATGTCGATTTCTTATTTCTAGCGTTTCCGTGATCGCATTCTCCCTTGACATTGCCATGCCTTCTTTGTTTATCGGATTAGTTGTGTTTCGTTTTTTGATTCAATTTGGGAGGGCTCATATTTTGCCGGACGGAAGTCAATCTGGGGCAAGAGCGCCAATCCTTATGGGTTCATATCTTGTCTCATCTTGTTCTTGTTTACAAAGTTGCTGCAACTGCCATTACGTTTCTGCGTGTTATCTGTTGGATTGCGCCTTGTATGGGCTGATTTTCAAGTATATTTTGCATGTAAGTTTTTCATGACTTTAAACACTCCTTCTCTAGTTGCTTAATGTTTTAGTGGATTAGCATTTTAATCCACACAATTTGCTTCTAATCTAATTGCAATATTTCTTCTACCATAGTCCTGAATCTTGCAATTTCCTCCTTGAGTTTCTTCACTCTCTTTTTCTCAAGACTCTTGATTTCTCTCTTCAATGCTTTCCTCTCTTCCTGTTTTTGCCAGAATTCCCTATTTTTTTTGTCTTCATAGGAACGAGTTGCATTTGAACTGGGACTAGTGGAACTTCAAAGTCCGAAAGCATTGTAAAGATTGGGTCTAGAGAGCCATCATCAACATTGATCACTTGGTAGGGGCCATCTACTTTAGGTTTTTGCCCATTGTAGTTGAAGTCATCCAAGTTGGAATAGGTATTCGATATGTCATTCAATACAATATGAAGAATGATTTCTATCGCTAGTTCCTTTTCCTTTTGCTTCCACTTGATCTTTTCATTAGAAACCTTAGTTGGTCCAGCCATTGAGGTAGGTGCTCGGTCCAAAAGTTAGAAGTCCTTGACACGGACCTACACATCATCCCTTTGGACGACGTTGATGTTCGTACCAAATTCACTTATGAGAATCCACAACCACACATGTGGCACAAAAAGCAAAGGCGTCATGTGATTTCCCAAGAACTTCATCAAAGGAGTCACTGGTAGAAGATCTGACGATCCTGGTACTGGTCTTGGAAGCTAGCGGAAGTCAATGATAGCTAAGCCTAGCTATCTCCTATGGTATGACCAAGTGTAACTCATATAGATAGCTTGGGAATAGCACTCATGCCTTTGAACGTAGACATCCCCATCTCTCTCGTCCAAATGGTTCTTCATCTTTAAGAATCATTCAACATGCATAGATTGTCGAAAACTTATCCTCCATTAAGTCTATTGCTCTTTTTTTCTTGACTTTGTTGGTGAGCCGCTTCACGAAGAATTGATTGGATATAGTTGTTGGTAGAAAATTCCACAACACCGATGTGAAAAGATGTTTCTGTTTTCAATCTTTCTACTCTTTGTCATCAACATCCCTGTTCTTGTCTTTCAATTTGAGGGACGAATCAATGGCTATGAATTCTTTAATGATGAACTTCTTTTGTTTCCTATGCTTCATCCAATTACTTGCAACCATATTGTCCTTGTACAAGTATTTTGTCTTGTGAATAGAAATTGTTCAGTAGTTTCTAGTGTGGCCAACTGTTCTTCCAAGCAAGTAGAAGATGTATTCATTGAGGTCCTTATCTATGAAGTGCCCTATATGCTTGACGAGCTCTCCCTTCAAAGAGAAATTCTTGGGATTGAATGTTTCACATACCTATATAGCTTACTAGTGTAGAAATTAATGAGGGCACCCTTCATGTGTAGGGTGATGAATTCCTCCCATAATTTGTACACGGAGTTGGGTAAGGTGACAATCCTAATTTCATTCTTTACATCCGACACAAGCTTCACTTTAGCACCCTCACCTATTGGATTAATGCTTTGTAAACGGATCAAAAAGCCAACCACAAATCTCTAGAGCAGACAATGATACAAGTACAAAGTTAGTGCAATGTTACAATAGAAGATTACAGGAAAGAACATTATCCTTGATTCAAAAATAATAAAATCTAATCTAATGATGTTGCATGTTCATAGAAAAATATTTCAGAAGCAAACTCAATAAAGACCATTGGTAAGGGAATTTGACGTTCTAAGGACTTATCTTCAAGTCAAATTCAATAAAGACCATTGTTTCAGAACATTTTCCTACTGCTAACTTTTAATTCTTGATTGCTTCTTCAACCTAGTTGTATTTTGATGCATAAATCTTAGTTCATTGTACAAGATCTCAATAGAAATAAGCTCCTAAAAAACGCCCTTCTTGGCTACCTTTGAATTCAAACACCTCCACTTCAAAGCCTCATAACTTTTTCTTCATAATAGATTTAGATTTGAAACTTGGCATCATAGTAAATCAAGTACTTAAAAACTCAGATTCAAAAGTTTGTATTCATTCACCACTTAACCAAAATGCAACACAAAAATCCCTCTAACCAATGCTCCTTTCAATATAAAACCACAATAACTACACAACTAGCACTCAAAGTGTCTCCTACACACCTCCATACATCCAAAACAAGAGAGAGAGACAAGGGATTAGCCTTTGCCTCAAGTAGCAACCCCAAACCCCAAAACAACTAGTCGCCAACTAACCTTAACTTCACTAACCTAAGTATCAACTACTAACCAACTAGTTATCAACCAATTTCTACAAAGCTAACTAACATAAGCTCAACACCAAGCTTCTAACACCAAGTTTTTTAACACTAAGCTACTAACATCAAGCTTCTACAACAATTTTCTAATACTAAACAACTAAAAATACTAAACACATTTTTGTTAATAAATAAAGATGTCATTTCAACTACTAGATGGCCCACATCACGACAACGTTATGGATAAAAACTTGTAGTTGATAATCTGGGTTTTGTTGTAATAAAAATATAAGTTAGATTTTTCTAATAATTAGCAGAAATGTTTTCCGATTCTTTATAATTCATGAGGATAAATTCTTACGGTATCGTAGTTTTGATAAGCATATAATTGTTCCTTCTATTTTTTAAATAGTATTTATAACATGTTAGAGCGCTTGTTATCTAACCCTTGTATATTCAATGTAGTTAGCATACTTGTTCATCTTTGAGTTGAAGATACCTTCTAAGTTTTGTTTACTCATTTATTTCATTTATAGATGTTATGTGTTCATTTTATTTATTCAAATCCACTAGAATTAGTAATAATCTTTGTTTCTTGAATTACTATTGTCGACTTCAAGATATTCAATTCGAAGGACTTCTTAGTCTTGTCTATAATATACTATTATATTGGACTTCATTGTTTAAGTCAAGGGTATATATCTTTACCTTGAAGATAAATACCCTTGGTTTGAGGGTATTTATTTTTGCCTCAGATATATATACCCTTGACTTGAGGGTATTTATTTTCAAGGCAAAGATAAAAAATTGTCGACTACTCAACTTGAGTGTATTTATCTTCAAGGCGAAGATAAATATCCTCAAGTCTAGAGTATTTATGTGCAAATCGTGGAATTTTTTTTGTGATTTGAGTGACTTATTACTTATTAGTGTATATATGTTGTAAACCCTAATTTAAATTGCTAGTAACTTTCGCAAAGTATTTTAATGTTTAATATGCTTGTCCTTCGATTGAGGATGCTTATTTTTATAATAATAACATAAATCTTAATCTCATGTCAGAACAACTGGGACACCAATCGAAGCTGCACAGTTTATGTAAAAACATTGAATGAATACTACAATTGTATTGGAATGGTGTTAACAATTAAAAAAAACAAGAGACAAGAGTAGTAAGTGATAGAAATCAAAAAATATTTATTGTGTAGTTCTCTAGGTTTTAAAATCAAAGTGTAGTTGTACAACATGTGAGTTTTTCTAAATCACTAATGCACTGAAACCTGCAAGTCAAACATTCCCAATTTGTGTGCCATTTCTTATTGAAGTTCATACAATTCAACAACCACAATTTTTTTTTAAAACTGAAGGCAAGCAAACTAAGAATACAAATTCAAAATCAATGCAAGTATATCTAACAAAGTGTACACAACAAACCCTAATGCAACGCATTAAAAACATTCCTTAGAACAAATTCTTTACCAACTACTACACACTACAAACAACAAATCATTAAGCAACAAACAAACTAGGGCTCACAAATTATAGCAATCCTGAACAACCCAGAAACAAAACTAGTTGCACAAAGAAGCTAGTTTTAATCAAGCTTACCAATGCAAATCAGTATCTTTCTAAAACGGTGCTCCTACCACTTGCAAGCTCCTACAAATCTGCTTTTGCCGAAACTCCTATAAATCTACATAGGATGTTCCTACCACCGGAAACCACCAAGCACCATTTTCCAAAACAAGAACCATGGACATTAAGAAGCAACACAAGAAGAGGCGCGTGATAAGCTTGCATAAAAACAAAGAGAGGTGCGGCGAGCTCATGGACAAGAAGAAAAAGAGGCACGCGGCAACAAGCTTACAGATATAAAGAAAAGGTACGCAACAATAAGTTCACAAATACAAAGAAGAGGCGTGTGGCAATGAGTTCACAGATATGAGGAAGAGGCACAAGGCAAGAGAGAAGAACAATAAGGCAATAAGAATTTATGCAAAAGTACAATATAAAAAGAGAAGAAGAAATGTTGCACAATTTTACCCGAGAACTCGTGCAACGACACAACACGAAGAAAAACACACCAAAAACTCAAACATATGGTGGAAAAGCGCATAGAAAATCACAAACCCTAAACCCTGATTCTTCCCACCTTTGCAAGAATGAAGACCCTATAACCGTAGAAAGAAAATCTATAGCTGCAAAAGGAGGAGCCTATAGCTACAACTTTGGGCCTAGATTTTTCCTAATGCTTAATCCTTTAATGCTTGAGAAGGCAAAAAATTGCGTATGGTTTCAATGCAATATAGTATGCCTAGGTCTTAATCCCTAAAGTCCCAAGGCCTCTTTTCTATCAAAAAACACTCAAAACTGCCATTTTTATAGCAATGAGACAAAAGATTATTTTTTAATTTTTTAATTTTTTGAATATTAAACCATAGGATCTTGTACTAGACTAGTATAAAAATTTGTGGCAAAAATTTCACAAACTTTGACCACGTAGATTGCAAGATATTTGTGTTTAAAGTGAAGGAAACAAATTTTTTTGCACCTTGCTCAACTACATTATTTGGCTTCAAACCTTCATAACTTATTATTTTTTATTTTTTATTTTTTATTTATAATTGTATATGATAAATCATGGAGTTGAGATCTAAGAAATAAAATAAAAAAATAAACAAACTTAATTTTCATTCCTCAAAAAATTGTTAAATAGAAGTAGGTTTAAAATTGAAGGAAATTCAAAATTGTTAATAGCTTTAAGTTAGAATTGAAATACATTGATTTCAACGGTTAGATTGTTCTAGCATGAGATCTTGACCTTGTGAAGATTTTTTTTAAATTGTGAAAATTGAGGTCAGAAATGAATTCTACAAGTTATTTTTTCAAGAATATGCTCTAATTGCTGGAAAAACAAGATTGTCAATAACTTTCCCATAACAAATCCAAATGGAATGAATCAAAGATTTCCATGTACATAAAAATATAATTCATACAAAAAAAAATTAAATTTTTTTTTGACTTTAAGTCTTTCTGAAGTTTTTTTTTCTGTCCATTGAATGGAAAAATGGCTTTTTGTTCCATAACTTTTGCTCCCAGGCTCTGATTGAAATAGAAATGAAATTTATAGAAAATGAATGTATTTTCTTCTCTTCACTAAAAGATTTAGAAAATCAAGACAAAGATTGAGACCATAAGAACCTGTTCAAAATCTATTTTGTCTCTTGAGAGAAAATGGGACTTTAGCCCTTGAAGTCCTAAGGCCATTTTTTGGTCAAAACCACTCAAAACTACCACTTCTGCTACATTCACCTACAAAATAGAATTAAAAAAATATTTATTATAATCTAACCATATGATCTTGTTCTACACTTATCTTTGAATCTCAAATCACGTGATAAATTCTTTGTAATTGTTGACCATGATATAGATTGAAAGATATTAGAAATCAAAGTAAAAGAAAAAAATTTCTTTCAAGAAGTCTCTATGATTGCCCACAAAACAAGAAGCTTTATAAAATCAAAGCTTCCCATTTTGGAAAAAAATAATCTACAAGAAAAGAATATTAAAGTTTTTTATTTTAATTTTTTGTGGATTTTTTTATTGCCTTGTCTCCCCTGTTTTGAGGTTATTGTAGCATAAGTTTTGCTCTCGGGCATCAATTGAAATAAAAATTATATTCCCAAAAAGCTCATAATTTTTTCTATCTTTTAGAAAAGTTTCAAAAAAATCAATAAAAATTGAGATCATAAGAGCCTACTAAAATTCATTTTATCCCTCATTACAAACAATGGGACTTTAGGGATTAGTGGTTAATGGGATTCAATGTTCTAATTATCTACTTTTCATTAATTGTACAATAAGTTTACTAATGTTTTTCCATACAATGATTTGGGTTGGACAATTTTGAATGGATGGCTCACTTGCTAATTATTCATTTGTAGCCTGTAATGTCTCTAAATCCTTTTTATTATTGTTGATACTATTGGGATACATGGCAAAAGTACAAGATTGTAGATACAAATAGTAATCTATTAGTGGAAATTTGTTGCCATGTCAAGCATTCAATTTAACACTTTATTGCTAGGCATAATGAATTGTATTAGAAATTGTAGGCCAATTCTTAGGTGTTAAAAAATTAATGATTACAAGTAGAAATGAGAGTAAAAGTAGAACTTGTGAGAATAATACTAGATTTCAAGAGCATTGTAAAAGTATTGGATATTCACTTGTGATTTATAGGACATAGTTGAAACTCAATGTCAAACAAATAGTACCTAGTTAAGCAATAATATTGTGTTTGTATAATTATTCAACGCAACCACTAAAACAAGGCTTTCAATGAGCCTAATTCCATGTGAAAATTGAATAGAAAAGACTTTCTAAATGTTAAATTAATTAATGAATGCAATTTGAAATATGAACTAAAAAAACTAGGGACCAAATGGATGACCGCAACATTACATGACTTTTAGGAAACTCTAATTAATACCTTATAGATTTACTTACTCCCAAAATTACTTGACTTTATAAAAAGATTTTTTTGATCATATCTTACATGTGAGATCTTATTAAGGGCATTATTCATATGTGATGTCTATGGTGAGGATGTGCCTATTGAGCGCTACTTGTAGTGCTATTGAGAGAGGAATTTGGCACCAACAATAAGTTTAAAAAATCATTGAATAAGCATGAATAAGCATGGTTTACCCTTAATTAAGCTTATGGATAAAATAAGGGTGTGAACACAATGATAGTGAGACAAAAAGAGGGGAACATCCCTGCTTGTTGCCATTAGCAACCCCCACATGTATTCAAAATCAAGAACTGTTGATGTAGATACCAAAAAAATAGGCCTCCTTTTCCAAGGCCATTGATTTGATTGAGTGGGGGGATAATGTGGCCATTGATGGTGCCATCTTTCGAGACAAACTTGACTATCAATAAGATTAGATTTTGGTACTATGTGTTTGGAGTGCTCCTTCATTTTTGCGTTTTTGACTCTACATTTCTAAATTTCTTGAGCACGTGGAGGTATTGGCACCAGTGGATTTTGCCTATGTCGTGAGACGATTTCCGTGAGTGTTCATTCCAACTTTAGTACTTCTAGAATTTTTGAGTTTTGTTCTTGTTCGGTCCAAATTTGCTTGTCTAGTTGTCTTTGTTGAATTTGCTTCAGTGCACAATGAAATTGAAGTTGTGATTTCTTTTTCCATATATAAATGTTACATTTAATGCATATTAGGTAAACCTTTGTCAATGTTCACATTGTCATGAGGAAATTTGAGGCCTATCCAACAACATCTTCACAAGTCTTTTGTCCAATTCAAATATTGAACAATCCAATTTTCAAAACATTTGAACAAAACTTCACAACTCTAGATAAAAAAAAATTCCAAGGAGTGATGCTAAAAGAGCCAAGTGAAATTCAAATCAAGATTTCTTCAGCACACATAGTCTACAAGTTCTGCAAAGAATAATCCTAGTTATTACAAAGTTGTGAGAATCATTTTGCTTCTAGTCTTATTTTAGGAAGTTTTTCTTATACTTAATTGTGCAAGAATTCTAAATTGGAAATTCCTGAATGAGGAAGTTTAGTTAAGGGACCGTGTCACAATTAAATTTCAGAAAATGATCCTAACAATCACAAAGATGGGAGAATCATTCTTCAACTTTGGACTTATGAATACTTGTAATTTTCAAAATGAAAAAAAACTTTTTCCATCATTTGACTTGTGCAAAGTTTAGAGTTTAGGGATTTTGAATCCTCAATCTAAGTTTGACTTGGAGAGTATTAGAGTGCCAACAGAAGAAGTGGTTCTCAAATGCAACCTAATGAATTGCGTACGACATTATTTAGAGATTTAGTTGTGTGACACAACCAAGTTGCTAGTTTCCAAATGTTGTTATGTGCATTTTGAACTACAGAATCTTGTCTCAATGAACTAATGTACTAGCTTCCTTGTACAGATTTCAAATCTTTTCTTACCTAATGGGATTCTTTCCACAAAGTTTCAAGTCCTTGTATAATTTTGGAACCTCAATTAAGTATGGTTTCATTTTATTACAATTTCATGTATATTCCTTTGGGAACTTTCTAATCTGAGAGTTTTACATTCAATACATAAATGCCTTCAACACCCTTTCTGAAAAGCTTAACAACAAATGGGATGATGCCAATGAGTTCAAACGAGGCACTGTAGTAGCCACCCATTTTCAACCATCATCCCATTTCCAATGTATAGTTTTTTTTTTTGATAAAGTTGTACTTTCTTTCCGTGAAGCTATGGTGTAGTTTGACGAGCAGTTGTGGTGCATTATGATTTGTTGTAAGGCTATCAATATTGCAACCAATTTCCAACCATCATCCCATTTCCAATGTATAGGTTGCTTTTTTTTTTATAAAGTTGTGTTTTCTTTCCATGAAGCTATGGTGTAGTTTGATGAGCAGTTGTGCATTATGATTTGTTGTTGGTCGATTTTGCAATCAACTTATGGTCATAAATTGAATGATCTATATCACTATTACAAGTCAAAAAGAATCTTTCACTAAAACATTCATAATAATGATATTTTGTATAATAAGATTCTGAGAAAATATACAATCTTTCCAAACTCTATTTCTGTACATGGGAAAAATTCCCCACTCAAAAAACTGTGCACCAAATATGCCTAATTGCTTAAGTAGTTGGAAATGGGTCAGCTACCTTTAACTACAAGTCTTACACAGCTTACACAACACAATGAGTTGTCATTCGAAATGGCTTTCAAATAAAATTGGATTCTTTCATTATATAGGTTTCATTTGTTTTTGAACTGTGACCGAGTGGTCTTGATTAGTGGGACTCAGACCATGAGGAATACATGCTGAAAGAACTTCAAGTGGCGATTCTTCTCATCTTGTGTAAGTTATGAGGTGAGCATCAAATTAATGGTCTATTCTATTTAACCCTACAATTATTAGGGAATGAGTTACCAATTTACTAGTGATAATGTGTTTGTATTCAGTTTAGTGCGGGCTAAAGTAACAAAGATTTGTACAACTGAACTCAATGTGATCATCTCCACTGGAGTGCATTATTTACTTTGTGCATTACTGTCCTACTGAAACAAATTTCTTTCATTGTCCACACCTTGTTCCACAAGACACTCAGTTGCACTCAGCATTCAGTTCAAAACATTCATCAAGGAAATCACTTCTCATTCCAGAATTATATCGAAATTTGAATCCCACTACCGAACAAAATGGGGAGGCTAACAGACACATGTATGCAAAACAACCGAGTGAATTGCAAAAGCATGACAATTCAAAAGAATAAGCAAGCAATGCAATAAGTCCTCCGTCCGATAATTACGTACAAATCAATGCAATCCAGTGGCCTTGTCCAAAGAATTTAACACAACCCACCAGTTCGGAAAAAATTCACGTAGTCTCCAAATCGTCAAAAACTTAGAATCGCTCTACATGTGCACAGATATAGAAACGTAATATATAACCACATCAATTCCTCCATGCTTAGTCTTGGAAAGAATTCAGTGGACTACGAAATATGTCTTAGTCTCACATCCAACATATATTGCCCTAGCCAACTAGTATTTCTCCAGCCGGTAAACTGTGAAGCATGAGTTTGCAACGAGGAAGAACTCCAGCATGTCACCAACGTGAAGGTTGTTGGCAAGAAGGAAAGCCTTCCAGTTGGACTCCAACCGAACGTTGAGCTTTTGGCCTTCACCTTGATGATGGCCTCATTGGGACCTTTGAGTTGTAGCTCATTACATTCTAGCATGCTGCTATGGAGCTTCCAGAAGCGTCCAGGAACAGCCTACCACCAAGCAACACAAAATGAAGCGTATTTTATAAACAAAACCAATGAATGTAGCGTCAAGAAGTGCAACATATTAATACTAATAATGACACTGGCCATGGGAAATGGCTAGCCATGTCCTTTGGACATGTCTCCCAAAGGAGGTTGATATCTAGAAGTCGAAAAGAGACTTACCAAGCTGAAGTCCTCTTCTGGGTTTGGAGGTTTGATGGCCACAAGAAATCGAGGACGCGGTGGTCGTACTTCCTTGCACACCGTGCACGATGCCGGGACCTGCTCTGCATTCCACCAGGGGTGTGCCCGGACTGGAATCTTCCAAGTATGGACCCAGGGACCAAATGAATCAACGTCCAATCCTTTGATCCTCAACTCAAGAGAGTAGCTGAATGTAACATCCAATATAAGTGAGGCAAGATGAGAGGAACAAATAAAAACAAGACTGCTTCAAATCGTTTAGTTACAAAACCAACTTGAATTTTCTCATCAGGACATGCCTATGTGTTGAACTCGGGCATGACGTACTGTCCAACGGTACGCTTGTACCGCATGACTGTGTAACAGTTCCGTTTGATCATCAGGGTATGGAGATTGAGCATCGCTGAAGTATGGTAACATTAACAAAGTCAAACACGCACGCTAAATCTTTCTGGTGAAGGCTAGCAACTCGATCATGGTCTCGATCAGCTGGAAACTATGGTCCCACAAACCAGCGCTTGTTAACACGTTCAACTATTGATCAGGGCACTAACTAGCGAGTGGAGCATTGAACAGGCATTGCAAGCTTGGAAAACTAAAGAAGCTTCAAAACAAACGCTCTCTTGGATGAAGAGAAATGCTCATCTGCTAGAGAAAACTCACCTCAGAGTTGTCCAACCTGGGCCCTTGCACAACCTTAATTGACATGACGCTCGACATCTTTTTGCCATTCCTCTGCTCGGCTGATACCTGTGGTGCCATCGTCACAGACCGAGGTGCAGGCTTGTATTCCAACCTCTTTGCCGCTGCACGATACAGCCAAAACATCAGCTAGATTGCCGTCAATTTCGACGACTTCCTCCTACTTGTCCATGCCGCACCAAAACATCATAAACCACTAGTAAAATAGATAGTTCCTCTCGAAGAACTTTTTGCAATCAACCTATTTCGAGATCACGGACTTGAAACCCAGAAAAACATCTATTCCATTGCGACCAGCTTGAAGATCAAGTACTCCTCTGCTAAAATAGAAAAATATATTTTCAACAACAGGGATGTTCTATAGCACTCGCTCACAAACTTGTCCAACTTCCTCCACACCCAGACATGCACACATGGGCAACAATCAATTGGAACCAACCCGAAAATGTCCTATTCTATGTTTGCTGAACAACATCCTCCAATGACCCTGGCCATGAAAGAGCGAAAGAGAAGTAGAGGAGTAGTCCATACCTAGCACGTCACGGCTTGAGCTTCCTCTTGCCCTAGCTAGCTGGAAGCTCTGAAATCTCAGATTAAAGCGGAGACAGGCGTCTGCTCAACTATATCACATACACAGAATCGAACTCAGGAGAGCTAGCGTTCAAGGTAGATGAACGAATACTTGTTTTCACCAGCAATTTTAGAGCACCCCTATACACCTTCGCTGAATGCTGCAAGTTGGGAGGTGTGTTATGGAGGTGTGTTATGGAGGTGGATGGCGTAAATGGAAGACGTACTCAGATAATTACTTGTTGCACAGTTGAAAAGAACTCCCAGGCTTGAGCAGTCTCCTCCAATTTGAACCAAGCCCAGTCCACATTTCGCTTGTCAGCCCTGTCGCTGTACGTCGTTAAGGCGATATGACACCGTCCTTTCTTGTTTTTCAAGCAAGTTCTTTTGAGCAAGTTCTTCTCGCTTATACTCATTGCTCTAAGAATGGCAGTTTTGAGAAAAGAGTTTATTTGGGACCTTTAAGTGGTTTATTTGAAGTCGTATTCAAATCATAGGATTCTTTAGTTCTTGTTAGATTTCATTTTCATTTGTTTTCAAGAAGAACAAACATGTATATTCCCTTTAAAATTGTAATTCTCTCACTATTTGAATTAACAAATTAGTTTGAATGTGGCACATATGGACCAACTGAGCCACAGAAGGTCTGATAGAAGTAATGCATGGACATTCTAGAGCATCTCTCATGATGTCTCTTCATCGATATATTGGGCCTAGCGTGGGCTGCAATTGCACTTTCGTTTTTTTCATCTTGTTCTAATTTACAGAAAACTTATGTGTATCCGCATCCCCTTCCATCCCAATTAGTAGTCGAATTCCATCAACTGATGTCTTTGTGTTTTGTGCCTTAGTGTTCACCACATTTCCGCTGGATGAACTTGCAGAAGTAAGAAAGGACTGCGCCATGTCGCCTTAACGACGTACAGCGACGTACGGGGCTGACAAGCGGAATGTGGACAGGGCTTGATTCAAATCGGAGGAGACTGCTCAAGCTTGGGAGCTCTTTTCAAGTGTGCAACAAATAACTATCCGAGTACATCTTCCATTTACGCCATCCACCTCCGTAACGATCATCCCAGCTTGCAGCATATATCTTCAACGCTAGCTCTCCTGAGTTCGATTCTGTGCATGTGATCGAGTTGAGCAGACTCAACTCTTTTCTTCGCCTTGATCTGAGATTTCAGAGCTTCCAGCTAGGCCAAGAGGGAGCTCGAGTGCTGAGGTGCCAGGTATCGACTACTCCTCGACTTCTCTCTCGCTCTCTCATGGCCGGAGTCATTGCTAGGATGTTGCAATTGTTCTCGAGGCTTTTATGACAAACCGTCAGCAAACATAGATTTAATTGCACAATTTGGGATTGGTTGCAATTGATTGCTGCCCATGGCAGTAGGAGTTGTGGAGGTGTTCATGTTTGGATGTGGGGGAAGTTGGACAAGTTTATGAGTGAGTGCTATAGAACATCCCTGTTGTTGAAAAGATTTTTTTCTGTTTTAGCTGAGACGTACTTGCTTATGAAGTTTATGCTGATCGGTTTTTTGAAATTGCAGTCAGCCGACTAGAGGAGCACTTTCAGAGCTTCATTTGCTTTCCGTGAGCGCCATTCCCGTTTTGCGTTTGTCATCTCGACTCCTGAAATGTTATTTTTGATCGTCACTCCAAATTGTTGTATGTTGTCTCAGTGTTTCAGCAGTGACCTGAAATTTATGCTGAACGATATTTGAAATAGAAATTCCCAGAATAGAGCGCGTTCAACTAGAGCATCATTTGTGTTGCGTACAATTGCACAAAGCGTGACATTCCATGTTGCACTCCCGTGTGGCGTTCTTCATCTCGATCGAGTCCCGAAACAGCAGTCGAGTCCCTCCTGAAATGTGGAGTGTAGTCACTGCTTTCATCACTTTTGCTCTGGATATGTCTAGCTCCTTGCAGATCGACCTGCTTTGACCAGTCAATTGATTTCGATGAACCAGTGCAAATGAATTGCTACTGTGTTCCATTTGAATCATTAAGTTTTTCAAAAAATATGTAGACATCCAAAACTACATCAAATTTGTAAACCAAGTTGAAAGTATGAAACACACTAGGTTTAAGCAATCAAATTTGTAAACCAAGTTGAAAGTATGAAACATACTAGGTTTAAGCAATCAAATTTGTAAACCAAGTTGAAAGTATGAAACACACTAGGTTTAAGCAAGCTTATGGATGCTAGATGCTATGAAATGCTAAAGCAATCTTAGTTGAATATCAACATTTTGCATTTACTATTCTACTAAAAACAACATAAAATTATTGTTCTGCTGTTTACGAAGATTTATCCTTTAACCATTTTTCCTTTAATCATTTTCACTTGCTTTTTAACTATGGTCAAGTAACCTTAATTAGTGGAATTTGAACTAAAGATGGATCCTCTAAAAAATTGCAACATCCATCAATAAAAAATTCTTCATAACCTCAAGTGATGATTCATATTGTGGGGTGAGCATCAAGAGGTCCACACTCATAAATCCATCAATTAGCAAATGATACATACTAATATGTTAGCAAAGCCACAATATATGTAAAATATTTTCTAAAGTAACAATATATTCTTTAACTCCTTTGACAATCTCCACAATTTAATTTAATTCCCTCATTATTTTCACTACTAAAAAATCTAAATTTGTTGTTGTCCATACCCAAGCTACCATGTGGCCACGTGGATGTTCCCTTTTGATATTCATTTGCAAATATCCAAATAACTACATTAGCTACAAATGAAAAATCATGAAAAAGTAAAAAATGCAAATACGATTTAGCATTGGAGAAGAATACTTAGTAAGAAGTTTCCAATGGCTTCACGAAAGATTATCCTGAGTTAACTAATCTTTGTTAATTCCTTTGATTACCAAGGCAGGAGATGAACATATGAATCAATGCAAGCATGGGTAAATAATTCCAGATTGCTTCAAAACGTTTTCAAAACCATTCATCAAGTTCAAATTTCTCAGGACATGTTAGGTGAACTCAGAATATGAATATATGAAATTTTTAAATAAATGAAATGTACATATTACTAACATTTTGAATTCTTGAAATCTAGAAATTGTCTAGATCATTTTGAACTCTTGAAATCTAGAAATTTTGTGACTTGCAGGTAATCACCGAATCAGTGGTGAGGATGAGCACCCCTCTGAACCTCCTCATGCGTGAAGCCAAAGAAGATGTCGAAATCAACAGTCAGTGCTACAAGCTTTTCTATATAGATCTCTATCCAAGTTAGTGAAGGAAATCCCGCCTACAGGTGCATCGCATTCAATTCATGGCTATCCGGAAAGTTTGCCAATGTATTCTGCCAGATTACATTATTCCCAAGAAGTGGAAGGTGTTCACTTCCATTCTGTCCGTGCACTATGATCCCACTGGCTTCAAAGACCCTCTCAAGTTCAATCCGTACCGCTACATTGTATGACCCCTGCCACCTACCTACACACAATAACAAAGAAATCCAAACTTCGTAGCGGAGCTCAAGCCTGTTGATTGATCAGTCTTTCCTGTTATCATGAACCATGAGTGCTATGAATTGATTTTTGTGTTAGTACCGGTAGTAAGCTTGGGAGGCGGTTTTGTGTGGCATTCTCAAACAGGGACCTGAAGCTGGCAAACTGCCCTTCATGGGTTTCGGTAATGGACCTCGCATCTGCCTCGGTGCTGATTTGGCTCGCCTCGAAGTGGCTGTCTTCATGCATCATTTTGTCACCTAGTACACGTAAGAAACCTGCATTCCCACAACCCCATTATTTGCTACTGCACGTGGATTGAGTGAAAAACTGAGAATACAATTAACAATGGCTTGGATCTTGACCTCAAGATACTGTACGTGCAAAAGGAACCGAGATATGTTAACTTTCTTGTTTCCTGTTTGGAGATTAAAATAGGCACGCTGAAGACGATTCAGTTTTAACAAAATGTGTGTCTATAAATGCAGGTGGGAGTCGTATGGCAAGCGGGAGCCCATATTTCTGCCCATGCCTCACATTAAAGACAAGCTGCCCATTCAAGTCAAGAAACTGCAGGTCTAGATCGGCGCCAAGTGGTGGATTCATACACGCTGGATTGCATGTGTTGAGAGAGTAGGTTGCAATCGATCTGCAGGCATTGTCCAGAACAGTATACTACTGAGTTCAACTTGCTTTCCCTACACAGAGCTAGATTCATGACATTGTAGAATCACCCAGAGTAGAACTCGAACTTTGATCTGCTTCCGTTGAGGGGACACGCATTTCAAATAGCCAAAACAGTACTCAATAAATATTGGATACTGAAATCCAATGAATGAATTTTGAACATCTTTTCTATATCTTCTTCAGTATTTTGAATGGCACTTCCACTCGTAATCAACAGAGCCAAAACTTACAGCTAGTGTATAAAACGTCGGACGTCTCAATGCCAGGAAGGGGTATAATCAGGAAAGCCTTCGAGAATAATGGTCCTTGTTCCAGGAGATATTTGCATTCATGGTCATTAAGCCATTGGCTCATCATTGGAAGTACAGAGACTCTGACGCTGCTACGACTCGAACGTACCGATTGAGATATAAAGATCAAACACGCAACCCGTATTGCAATGTTCAGAAAAGATATAATACAACACAGGGAGAACGGGAGGGCGATACCGGGGTGGTGTGGGGCGGTGGGGGTATAGTTACATACCCCCCGCTATCACCATCCCGGTCTCCCTGTGTGCAAACTACAGGCCTAACCTCCGCATCATACAAAGGCTAATCTACAAATCATGTAGATGTCACGCATCATCTCTCCCAAGTATCCATGGTACCATTACTGTAAGGAACAGCCAGAAAGGATAGGAACAAAGAATACCAGGAGAGAACCGTAGTTCGCAGGACTCTGCTGACCCGCTGTCAACGTCCATACTGTTGTTTTTGGACAATTCCGGCCAGCGACTTCCAAACTCTTCGAAGCTTGGTAGTAAGTCGATCTTGGCAGCACCGCATGTGTGCCTGCAGCCAGTCTTCCGGAAGGTCTCGTCTCGTTCTTCTGACCAGTGGCACCCCGCACGGTAGGCACCAAAAGCTCCCCGCACAGGCGGCGCCCAGCGCTGCCGGCTGCGGGATATGATTTCGTCGGAGTGCAGGTGTCAACTGGGAGGGGGTAGCACTTTCACGGTTTGTTGACACAGGCGCAGCAGCGATTTGGTAGGCACATGGGCCTTCCAGAAGCTTGAATTCCATGTCGACAGGGCGTGGTAGGTAACTCCCATTGCTTTTGGGTTTTCACTCACTCGGTGTTTGATAACAGCGGTTAAGAATTCATCGTCATAATGGAGAAATAAAGCAAGCATCAGCACCAACGTCATTTGAACATCTACAAATGAAAAAAAAGGAAGGGAATGCAAACAACATTTGCAAGACTGAATTGTGGGGACATCACTTTTATAATGAAATTCATTTTTCCATCATGAATCCTCAAAGGATATGGGATAATGCGAAGATGAGAGCTTGACCACTAATTGTCAAAACATAAGAATTATGTGTGAATTAGAATTTCAAACCTCATATAAACATAGAAGAATATATTTTTTTAAAAGAACTTTGAACTAAGAAAAGTTGTTAAATACATGTGACTTTCATCCCCAAAAATCCGTTTGTAAATTTGAGCCTCCAATCAAAAGTTATAGAGAGAATTCAAAGAGGATGTTTGAAAATATTAAAGAAATTAAAGGTCCTACTTCCAACCCCTTTCCCAAATTTGTCCATAACTTTTGATTGGAGGCTTTAAATTTTAAAAAGATGAGTTTTAACTTTATTGCACAACTTTCTTTACTCCAAAGTTTTTTGAAAAAATGCATTTTAGTATATTTAAATGAAATCTAAAATTCTACTTTGAATTATGAATGTTAGAACTCCTACTAATTTTGATTTACATGTCCCACATGGTATGTAGTATGGTACCTCTTACTACCCCATATCTATATATAGAACTTATTTTCTTAATTTTCAATTTAAATTGTGATTGGCTTTTGAAGCAAGTGAGGTAGTTCATTGAATTCATTTTGCCTAAGTTACATAATTGCCCATATCTCCTTTAGATGCATTATGAAAGACCATTGTTAGTGGTCAAGAATCTACAAAATTGAAATAACAACATTATGCTATGTCAGAGAGTTATGAATAGTTCTTGGTTCCTTTCTAGTAAACACCGCTTGTAACTTCTTGCCAACTTTGCAACCACATAGGTTTGGTGGTTACAATTAAATGGTGGTTTGAACACCTACCAAAAAAATTATGTGCCATCATTGCAAGAGTACTTGCTAACTCAAGTATGCACATACTTTAAGATAATACACTCAATGGTGGTGGTAAGGCTTAACCAATAAATGTCCAAGGCCTTTTTGAACTTCTAGGAATTTGTTTTATATTGAACTACAAAGTGATTTGAACTTTTGAAGTCATTCAATCCACTTTTTATATGTTAAATGTAAAATGTTGGTCACCAAAAAATATGAGGATAAAAGGCCTAATATGCATAATCCCAATCAATTTAGGGGCTTTTAAAAATCTATTCTACAATTTTTTTTAAATGATTTTCTAATATAATTTTTTTCCAAGATCTAGTGTATTTGAGGCTCATTTCTAAGAACCCTCAATACTATGAAAGGTCAAGATTGCAATGGACATCCTTGCACAAATCTTAAATAGAAAAATCATAATTAATTATTTTAAAATTAGACTTCAAAAAGAATTAAAAAAATATAAACTACAAAAATAGAAATTTGGATCAATTTTATTTAACTTCAAAGTATTGTAGACACTCCATTATGGTGCCTCAAGCATTTAGGGGTTGATGTCCAAAACGCCTAATAATTAGAGTCTTCCAATAATGCTAGTAGTTCAACTCACTACAAATGGTATTTTTATTTGAGGCCCAATAATTTTCATGACTTTTGACTACTTTGGTAAAAAATTATTGTATGATATGTCATTTTCTTTGAACTACAAGAGCAAGTTGGGCAACTCAAAAAATTTCTAATAAAATCATTTTTTAAATAAAATTGAAATTGGTTTTCTAGATTTATATACATGGAATGCTTTGAATCATTCCATTTTTATTAATGAGACTAAAGTTATGAGGAATTTTGGTTCACGGGTAGTTATAGAATCTCTACTCAAAATAAACTTTGAAGTTCTTTATTTAACTCAATTTTTAATATAATTATTTGAAAACAAAAAAATCCTAGGATGTAGATTGTTTATTACAATATTGAAACCATTGGGATTGGCATTTTTCAATCCCATAACTAAATTCTTATTAATTTATTATTTTGAATCATTAGCAACTTCTATCTACTTACTATTCTTTTCCTCTATGATGCACTATTGCAAATGATTTGAAAATCTTCAAATATGTAGCCAACTTGCTTGGAAGAATGAACATAAAGAAGAACCACCAACATGGACATTTTTTCATACAAATGCAACCTTATATATTGTAGTTGCCTAATTTTTGTATGGCAAAAAAGAGTTTTTGTCAATTCAAATGCAAAATCTTGCAATCCATACAGTGAAAAATTTTGAAATTTTTTCCACATCTTCTCAAATTAGCATTCTATAAGATCTTACAATTACATGTGTTAAAAATTGATTTTAAAAAATGGTCTTTGTACTAGAAATGACTATTTTGAAGCATTTTTGGTGAAAAAATAGTAAAAATCTTTAGGGGTTAATTATTTATTTATAATGACTTGTTAATTATTGATTATAATTGAATGAAAAAATTGAATTGAATTTTGGAAAACTAATTGATCCAAAACGGAATTAAATACAGAGTATGTCAATGGACATCATTAATTCATTACACTAACATGCAAAATGATCAAAATTAATACCATTGGAACAGTTCCCGAAAGGCCAAAAAAATTCAATTTTGCTGCATTTTTTCATTATCAATGCATTGCTTTAATGTTGACTTCCATTCTTTCATGCCTAGTAGGATTTAGTGGAAGCTACATTAACTACCTAATCCTTTGAAAATAAGAACTACCCATGCATCAATCTAGCTATTTCTAGGAATTCATGGATTTATTTCAAGATAGAGAGAATACATTGAAAAAAACAAAATGTACTTTTGTGTTAGTAGTTGTTTTTAGAGCGGGGTTTCTTTTAGAGCATCTTATCTTACTTGCTTCTTAAAATGATTGAGATAACATTTCCAAGTGGTATAATTGTATTTGTTTTCTTTTTCACCATTGATATAAATTTCAATGTACGACAAAAAAATCTAGTAGTAGTAGTGGTTAGTAGTAGTATGAAGAATTTCATTAAAATGGCAGCATTTCATGTGCCATTTTCAGATCGCCACTTTGAATTGTAAAAATGACATCTAGGACAGGAACAAGTTTCAAGAATCTTAGACTTTTATAGATTTAAGAAATCTATGACTACTATAGATTTCAAACTACACGATCTGAATTGTAGAAGTGACATCTATCACAAGTGTACATTTTTCACATCTAAGAACATTATGGATTTCAAATATCTAGGACATTTGTATACTTTAGATCGCCTGCTTTGAATTGTAAAAACTGCCAAAATTATAGTAGAATTTTTCCATTTGAACGAAATTGCCCATTAGTTAGTAGTTAGTAGTAGTAAAATAAAATAACATCTCATGGTGACCTTATACTTAGATAATTGTATCCAAGGTAAGGTAAATGAGTCCATTGTTGGCAAAATGGAAACAAACTTAATACAAAGTTGAAACAATAATAAATATTTAGCTTTTGTATTCTTGTATTTTTAGATAAATCATTGTATTAAATGCACATTTGGCATATGTTCAATGCAAATTGACACCCGTTTTGAATTGAATGTAAATTCTACTTGGTAGCTTCATGTTCTTCTTTTTGAGTTTCTATCCAGAGATCTATCAACACTTCATTTGGAATGTACAAAATAATTCAATATTGCGTAGAAGACTAGAAGTGAAAAATTACAATGGTACTAAGTGTCATTGAAGTCCCTTAGAATTTTTTTTATAATTAGAAATAGTAGCCACAATATACATTTATTTGGCAATTTTCTTGCACTACATTGCAAAATGAGAAATGTTGAGTCATTCTGCTATGATACTTTGTTTTATAAATTTTCTTGTTCTATTACAATTGAAAATGCTCAATGAATTTTTGGTGATACTATGAAAATGCCAATGAATCTTTAGTAATATTGCTTTGTGTGACGTGATTATCTTTTTTCATAAGAATTGACTTATATATTGAGATTGGTTATGGGAGATTTCATAGGAAGGCCATGCAGAAGCACCACCAACCCCATCGACTGATGGCGTAGCCAACGTGGAAGATTGTGAAGACGTAGGAAATGAACCAGCTTTTGCGCAAGAGGACCTGAAACTTGTAGAGGCGTCTGCAAGTGAGGACACCATACCACATCCCACCGTCCCTGTTCTTGCATTGAAGAAGGCAAAGAGACCAACAAAGTCTCCCTCCAAGATAAAGGCCTCATCACATTTCCAACAATGTGCATCGACTGAGGTAAATGTTGTGAAGTCATTTACGGACATGTTGACTGAGATGAAAGGGGGGGGATTCCACAGGGAGGTCAAAGTTGGTCATCTTCAATGTCCAAGGCACCCTAGTAGATGCTAGTTTGTTTGAACATCCAAACCGAAATGCAAGAGTTTGTTTGAGTATTCATACGTCGTGTAGAAGAGTAGTATTTCACCTATGGCTTAAACCATTTCTGAGTCGCTATTTTGAGCACTTCACAGTTGGCTTTTGAGGCAGCAGTAGTGCATCATTCATGGCAAATGTAGTCTCGACAATGCTAGTTGGATTGAGGGAGACTGCACACCGTGAACTCCTATTTGTATGGTCTATAGAAGACTGTGAGGTTGACGAATTTCATCAGGATGGAGCTAGGGAAGTCCGGGGGAAAAAACCTGAGCCTTATATACGCAAAGTGGTCTGACTTCAATGCAACAAACATGTTCATTGTGGATTATCTGGGAGATAGAGTAGAGTGCAATCCTAACACAAACACCCTTTCATTCTATGTGAAGTGGTTGCTCACCTTGGTGGACGACAAGGAGTATCTGAAGTATTATTTGTGGCCGTTGCTGGAAGTACTATGGAAATGTTTTGATATCAATTCCTTCCGAGCAAAGTACCCATCAGTTATTAACGAATCTATTGAACACATGCTCAAGAAACGTAGATACAGACTACGTTATGAATTTCTGGATGTTGTTGAAGGTGAGGGGATGGTGCACCAACATTATATGTGCAAGACCTGCATCCCTTCACCTTCAATCCTAAAATGGATCTAACTAGTGATACCGTTCTGTATATGGCAAACCTCAAAAGCCCTCGACGAGGAACAAAGGAGGTTCAGCGGCAAAGAAGAAACGTGATGTGGCGGCAAAGGTAGGCTAAGTGAACAATAATAGACTACTCTTAAACTGAGTGAGCAACACTAGACTCCTTCCTAGTAGTTCTATGGCATCTCCATATAATATAGAATGTGACGTCTTACTCACTTATAAGAGGCTACTCAATATGCGTGGGAGCGTTCAGATTCGTTTTTGGCCCCATCAATTATACTCTAGTTGTAGTTCCAGTTATGAAATTGTATCTGACAATGATTAAAGTATGTATTTTTTGCTAGCTGAGTGATATAGAAGTCACCTTCGAGTAATATCTAAGTCATGTTTTAGTGGTTTCCGTCCTCTCAATGTGGCTTAGTCACATTCTAGTCGTATTTCAATGAAGGCTTAAACCCTATACCTTGATTTCTCACCCTTTTTGAAGTTCCTATTGATACCTTCACAACAGTAATGTGTCCCTTGTATGTGACAATTGAAGGTGGGCAATGATATGTTCGTTATGAATCCCCGCATTATGCGTCAGAAATTGGCATTGGGCATAATCAGCGCACTTGGAGGGAACAATGCCAAGTTCCACTTTATAGAAATACTTGAGAATTGGCTGAAGGTGGACGTATGGGACATTCTACATGCCGGTGTCTAGCTCATGTTCTCCAATGAAGATGCAGAGCAGACCCACATTGAATACACGTAGGGCTCAAATGTGATGTGGGATTCTAAGTACATAAAATTAGTCACTTGACATATACTCTTCTGCTTGGTAGTGCTAGCTTGTACAGGTTGGACTAGGGCCACTGTTGGAGCCTTTCGGAACTCTATACGGCGTACTGTTGGAACTAATTGAGTAGCACTAGACTACTTCCAAACTCTACATTTTTTTCTTTCAAAACTCCTTCTTGTATATGCTCCTTTGTAATATGTTTCCTCTTCCTATACATCCTCTTTTGTAACATGCATTCAAAGTCCCAAGTCTTCAATATTCATGTGTCCATAACATGCAGTTTTTTCTTTGAGCTTGTATTTTGGTATTGCTTCTCTCATTGCATTGAGAAGACAGTGAGTCATGGCAAAATCACCAAACCATTACCTCGAACTTGTAGTTCCAAGTAATGTTTAAGGGCTGTCATAGACCCTCAAAGGTGCCTACAGTCATCCCACAATATTGTACTCATACACTGTGACTAGATTGCATGTTCAATATTCATATAGTCAGAATTATTTTTGTATTATCTAGTTGCTTAGTACAACTCATGCATCACCGGAAGACGATTGCCTCAGTCTTCGGACATGCCTCTCACACGACTAAGCCACAACTGCACCCCAACTCATAGACAACTATCTCACATATGCAAGTGCTATACAAATAGCGTCACGCACCTCTGAAATGGATCAAATCCTCACGTAGATACGACTTCAATATGACTAGAAAATAACAGGGCGTGTGTACATCCTCTATAGATTTGAAGGCATTCTGGTAACTACAACATGACTTGCAAATAACTAAACTGTCTATCTAGAAAGAAGTTTCAAAAATCCTCCGTGACTAAATTATAACTAAGTAATGATACATTAATGGTAAGTCCATGTCAAATGGTCCAAACTCTAAATAGGACTCCGGTGCAATTAGTAAATGACTACCCCGACCCACGATCTTAACTATCAGATTAATTCTTCATTCCGTAACACATGTCGGCTGTAGAGGCCTTTCTTTAACTTCTCATTTCTTTCCTGCACCTACATCCTCTGGGGTTCTCATCCATTTCTCCATCCATTGCCTTAAAAGATGGAGAAGACTCTATTATCACTGCAACTAAAATGCGACTTATCCACAATGACTGCAAAGCGTGGAGTCATTTCCCAGTCATTCTGTCCGGAATGACTGCTATGCAGTCATTGTTTGCAGTTGCATTTGCCGGAACTTTTTTGTAGTGTCACCAAAAGTAGCAAAAAAATCCCTAGAATTAGTTGGTGGGAGTATATAGGACTTTAACCTAAATTACTTATCAAGCAATGGGCTCCAACAATTCTAAATGAAATTTTTAGAAATTTGTTTTGGAATTTTTTTATTTATATGATTCCAAGTGAAAAAAAGTAGCACCTCTAAATCACCCAAATATACCTTCTAACAAGTAACAATCCATAATCACCCAATCAAGTACTTGAGGGGATTAAGGCAACTTTATATGCTAAAATTCAATCAAATGTGCCAATTGGGATTCAAAATGGCTACGTTGGGCCCTAATATGAAATCCACCACTACCTCCAATCACCCCAAATACATACAATCAACATGCATCAACTCCAATTTTACTTTTCACCCTAATTTTATAGGTTCATCCATAATTAGTTTATCTAATTCTTTCGCACATGATTAATTGGGATCCACCTTTCAACATTCATGAGCATTCACAATTCACCACACATTCATGAACATACATTTCATGCAAAAAATCACCCTATACAATCACCAATGCAACACCGAAGGGGACAATAATTTAACCCTCAAAGCTAAGTCCACTACTCATCTTCACTCCCAAACCACCTAAAATTTCAAATTCTAAAACTCAAGCATTTACCTAAAGTTTAAAAGTAGTTAAATATGGCATAGAACCTCAACTCCTAGTTATTAAAAGTCTGGACCGAGGTTCGATTTTGCAACTATTCGAACCTTTCCTTTTGGCAAAACCAATAGCCAGTATAATTGGCTAGGTCATGGTTGTCATATTGGACAAGTTACTATTCATTTTTTGTCCTATAGGACGAGTTACTATTCATCAAATGTACCTCTCAAGTACATTTGATGAATAGTAACTCGTCCTACAGGACAAAAAATGAATAGTAACTTATCTAGTATGACAACTATGGGTCAGGTCTGCCAATTCTACACCTATATTTGGTATACCATATTCTCATACCATATTCTTGTACCTCCAGGCTTTTTAAGCCAGAGAAGCTTCCACATATGGCAGATTTTGCAGTGTGATTTAGCCAATTGGCTCATCCTTCAGGCTCGCTAGCGGCCTCACCACATTGTAAAATCCACCATATGCAAAAGCATTCTAATACAAAAACCTCTATACTGGATTAAGATTAGGCACCCCCTTCCTCCGAAGTGCCTCTTTTTCTACTAATCGGCACATTTACTATCATTAGGCTTCTCAAATAATTTTCATATTTTCTTCTTGACAAGTGAAAGGAGGTTCCAAAGCTCGACTGAAAAGTGCAACATTTGCATACCGTGACATCAAAATTCTAGTTTGTAGATGTTCTAAAGACGTTTCTTCCACATAGGTACATATTGATTTTGGAGAATGATGAAGGCGGTTTTCCACGGCGGGAGCACCTTACCGAACGTTCCAAACGATATCGACGGTCCACATGACCATTCCCAAGTCGGGTACGCCAATGTGGGTCGGTACGCCAAGTCCAAAGTGTCCAACTCCGCCTTTACCGGGGCCTTCACCAAGTCTTGGTCTACGGCAGTACGTCCAGTCTTCACCCCCAGTTGTCTCTTCATATACCGAAGTGAATCCCGTCCTCTGCAAATCAAGGAGCACAAGCAGTGCCTTCTTGCATCGATCTTGGTTACGTTCATTGTCACTCATTGTTGCCAAACCTCACAGCACTGTCTGTTGAAGTCGATCTGCTTTCACTTGTTCCCAAGCTAGCATCATCTCGAAATGCAGCAGCAGCAACTCTACAAATTCCTTGAGAGTTCCTTCTCAGCAATGGAGATGGATCCCAAACTGGTCATGGCGGTCGCGGTCGGCGCGATTAGTCTTCTTGCACTGTGGTGGAGGAGGGCAACCTCCTTCCAGAGAGTGGCCGGATCTTACTACAGCACGCTCCCGCCTGGCAAGTGGGGCCTCCCTGTTGTGGGCGAGTTCCTGGAGTTCATGTTCACACAAAAGCACAATCACGGCCAGTTTGTGGAGGCTCGCAAGGCCAAGTGAGAGTCCAATTCTCCCTGTCCAAGTTATTGTAAATCATGGGACGATAATTTGATCAAATTATTTATATTGATATGGCAAGCTAATTGAGAATAATTAGCAGAAAACTTTGCAGGTCTACTGGGTTTCATTCAGTAGTACACCATGCGCGGGTCAACAAGCATTAATTAATTGTGAAATATTCAAGAGACTTTTGTGCATGTGAGGTCTATTTTCGTTGTGTCGTGTGCATCCGAAAACCAAAATTCTTCACAGATCTCATTTGTGCGATGGTAAAATACAGAGAGCTGAGAGATGTGGGAGGTCACCCGTGTGCAGGTACGGATCTGTATTCTCCACACATTTGTTTGGAGAGCCCATCATCATTGCCTCCGGCGCAGAGGACGTGAAGAAGGTGCTGCAAAATGAGGGCAAGTTATTCCACGCTGCTTATCCAATTGAGCTCACTGGCAACACTAGTGCCCCTGTAATCCACGGCGAGCAGTGGAAAAATTGGAGACGCTTTGCTCTTTCGAAAGTTGGATTCCTTGCTCTCAAGGACCGCATCAATGCCGTCGAGGATTTCGCCCTCAACGCTATGAGCACCTGGGAGGGACGCCGCGTGTATGTGGGGGATGAAGCTCGAAGTGTAAGCAACCGAAGCTGGGAGTGCATTGATTTTCCTCTCTGAACCTCTCGGTATCTTTTGTTGTGCAAAGCATTTTGGGTTTACCTTGCACTATAACTCTATCAGTCTATCGAAGGGACAAATATTGGGTGCAAAGCACCTCGAAGTACGACATTGGGGTCACCTGATGTTCTATATTGGGGATCCTGGCCTACTGTTGTGCATCTCCAACCTTCGCTTGGATTGTAGATTTGAGCTTGTAGGGTTGCAATCAGTCTCGTGGAGTAAGCTGTAGTTCCTTGACTTGAAATAGCAATTCCGCTCATTCAGAGGTGGTCAGAATGAATCTAGAGGTGAATCTCGATCTAGTTCCATGACTTTTTACGATGCCTGACTGATATGCTAGTAACGGTGAATTTATTTGTTACAGTATACGTTTGAGATCGCGGCGGCAGCACTCTTCAGCGTGTTGAAGCCAGGCAAGGTGTTGAACGCTTTGAAGAAGGAGATGTACACTTACACTGACGGTCTCTACACTGCACCCATTAGCATCGCGGGGTCCAAATTTCAGGAAGCCACGAAGGTGACACCACATTCTCTTTTCTGCAATTCTACTTCAAAAATGGATCTTCAAAACATAGTGTAGTGCATTTGGGTACAGAACTTACGCTTACAGTTTAAAAATGTTGAGATATTGCGAGCTCCCAGAAAGTATTTGTTCTTCCTCGACTCTACAGCCACTCATATGCAGCAATATAACATATGCACGTTTATATGATGTTTAATCTTGCGACTATGAACTTGACTGTCCTAAAGTATGTTTATGTAATCGTCCCTGCTCTGATACCATGTCAAAGAAAACTCAATAACTTAACAAGAGAATTTCGACAATGTCGATTCGATACCCAAACTCACATACTCTGATAGAGTGTTCGTGAGCAGTCGATTTTAAATGTACAGGAAGAATTCGGTGGGTATCCTAGATTTTTCTTAAGAAGCTGAGGGATCGCTAATCCTACAAGCAACAGATGATTGTATGGTATAATTTGATTTGCAAAATTTAAGATCATATCAAGCTTCTAAACTTAGCTGTCTAGTTGGTGAGTTACTGTACGTGCTAATGTCATGAACTTGACTTAGCTGATAGTTGTGGGCGGATATTTTATCACAGGTTATAATTCGCTGCACTCGAGCCCTTGGAGCTGATCTTTCAGTGTTACTGTGATGCATGTGCGCAGGCGAGGCAGAGAGCTCTGGACATCGTTCACAAGGACATTTTACCCATCTGCGGACCCAATGATATTAACCAGTACAAGGAGTTTCAAGACTTCCAAAAGGCCGAGAACCCAGCTTACACAGATGCCGAGTTGAAAGAGATGGCCGAGGATTACATTCACAGCATGCTCTTTACAGCCCATGAATCTGCAACCACGACCCTTACATTTGCCATCAAGTACCTGTCGGAGAACCCTCAAATCCTACAAGAAGTCAAGGTGCGCATGCATATTCCTGTCTGGACAGGATCAATCCCTTGCAGGCAATTTTTATGCCCGAATTCAGCTTCCATGACATGCAGTTTTATAGCCTAGTTGATCTAGGACTGCACCCCTCCTACAACGTCTAAAAGAAACTCGTAAGACATGATTTGGATTGTTGGCAATCCTAGCCTGAAGCTAATCTCAGGGAGCTAAACTTGACTTGATTGGTGTCGGATTGATCATGTCAGAGGCTTCTTTCAGATTCGGAAATCTGAAACCCAGAATCTAAGAGATCTGTGATTCTGTGTCAAAGAAAGAAAGGACTCCGTATGAGAGGATTGCAGCATCTTAGATACCTCGATTCTTCTTTGAGTCGATCAGACGACGAGCCGGAGGTGTTGGGAGCTCCCTTTCATGCCTGCTATATATGGACTTTTCATGGATTTACTTTTCATGGTTTTGTCTTGTTCATGTCGGCAGGCTGAGAACGACAAGATCCGTGAAAATAAGAAACCTGGTGAAAAGCTCACATGGGAGGAGTACAAGCGCATGGTCTTCACTCAGCATGTAAGAGAAATTAAGAATTCGAATCGAACGAAGTATTATGGTTTCTGTCTCGACTAGCCAACTAGAATTAAACATGTTCGTGAGTTTTTTTGACTGTTGGAAGGCGAAAGCACTATCTAATGGATAGTTTTGTCACTTGCAGGTAATCACCGAATCTGTGAGGATGAGCACCCCTCTGAACCTCCTCATGCGTGAAGCTAAAGAAGATGTCCAAATCAACAGTAAGTGTTCAAGCTCTTCCTAATGTGTACGTGGAACAAAGATAGTTCCATAAAATCTGCAGATTCGAGTTTAATTGGCAAAGTTTAATACAATTCTACAAGTTAGATCTCTATCCAAGTCAGTGAAGGAAAACCCACCTACATGTGCATCTCATTCAATTCGTGGCAGTCCGAAAAGTTTGCTTATATAATTGGAGTTGCCTTGTATTCTGCCAGATTACATTATTCCCAAGAAGTGGAAGGTGTTCACTTCCATTCTGTCGGTGCACTACGACCCCGCTGGCTTCAAAGACCCTCTCAAGTTCAACCCTTACCGCTACACTGTAAGACCCCTGCCACCTACCTACACACAATAACAAAGAAATCCAATGAAACTTCGTAGCGGAGAATCAAGCTTAATTCATCAGTCTTTCCTGTTAGCAACAGATATTTACTTAAAATGGCAATATTCCACAAGCTTGGCACTTTCAGGTTTAGACCATGTGATCTGAAATGTAAACCGGTCCTAGACTTTACACCATGTGGTCTACCACCATACTAATCCTAGAAAATGAACGGAAAAATGGCGGAAGAATATCGCCATTTTACTGAAATATCTGTTTTATCAAGTTAATTGATCAGTCTTCCCTGTTATCAAGAACCATGAGTGCTATGAATTGATTTTTGTGTTAGTACCGGTAGTAAGCTTGGGAGGCAATTATCTGTGGCATTCTCAAACAGGGACCTGAAGCTGGCAAACTGCCCTTCATGGGTTTCGGTAATGGACCTCGTATCTGCCCCGGTGCTGATTTGGCTCGCCTCGAAGTGGCTGTCTTCCTGCATCATTTTGTCACCAAGTACACGTAAGAAACCCACATCCCCATTATTGTGCTACTGTGAATTGATCGAGTGAAAAACTGAAAATACAGGGGTTTGGATCTTGACCTCAAGATACTGCACGTGCGAATGGAACCGAGATATGTTAACTATGTCCTTGTTTCCTGCTTGGAGATTAAAACAGGCACGTTGAAGACGATTCAGTTTTAACAAAAAGTGTGTCTATTAATGCAGGTGGGAGTCGTATGGCAAGCGGGAGCCCATATTTCTGCCCATGCCTCACATTGAAGACAAGCTGCCCATTCAAGTCAGGAAACTGCAGGTCTAGATCGGCGCCAAGTGGTGGATTCATACACGCTGGATTGCATGTGTTGAGAGAGTAGGTTGCAATCGATCTGCAGGCATTGAAACAGTAAACTACTGAGTTCAACTTGCCTTCCCTACACAGAGCTATGTTGTAGAACCACCTAGAGTAGAACTCGAACTTTGATCTGCTTCCATTGAGGGGACACGCATTTCAAATAGCCAAAACAGTACTCAATAAATATTGGATACTGAAATCCAATGAATGAAATTTGAACATCTTCTCTATATCTTCTTCAGTATTTTGAATGGCACTTCCACTCGTAAACAACAGAGTCAAAACTCACAGCTAGGGTATAAAACGTCGGACGTCTCAATGCCAGGAAGGGGTATGATCAGGAAAGTCTTCTAGAGAAAAGGTCCTTGTTCCAGGAAATATTTGCATTCATGGTCATTAAGCCTTTTGACTCAGCATTGGTAGTACAGAGACAGACGCTGCTACAACTCAAACGCACCTATTGAGATAAAAAGAACAAACACGCAACCCGCATTTCAGTGTTCAGAAAAGATATAATACAAACTACAGGTCTAACCTCCGCGTGCATCGTACAAAGGCCAATCTACAAATCATGTAGATGTCACGCACCATCTCTCCAAGTATCCATGCTACCATTACTGTAAGGAACAGCCAGAAAGGATAGGAACAAAAAATTCCAAGAGAGAACCGTATTCACAGGACTCTGCTGCCCCGCTGTCAACGTCCATACTGTTGTTTTTGGACAATTCCGGCCAGCTTCCACACTCTTCGAACGTTGGTAGTAAGTCGAACGTTGGCAGCACCGCATGTGTGCCTGCAGCCATTGTAACGTAGCACATTCAAAAGCGCGGGTCACCTGCGGTGAAGGGCGGGTTACCCGGGGTCGAGCCCGGGGTACCTGAGGTCCAGGGTACTGCAATTTATTTTTCAGAATTTCCAACTGCACGCTCCGATTTGTCATGCATTCATATTTCATCTTTTTCATCCGAATTAAATCGTTCGAGTTTGGCACTCTGCGGCTCCACTTCGCAGAATCGATTGTGTGCTTTCTTTTTATGGTTGCTCTGTGGAGTCATGGAGGGTTGAGGAGCGAGTTGCAGCACTCTTGGCTGTTTAGTAGGCGCCGAGGTTCTGTGGTCATGGAGGTTGCTGATGCACTAGACGGGAGACATTTGACCAGGTAATGGCAGTGATCGCAGACATGCAGAGCAATGTGAAGCAGGATGAGGTACGAGCAGTTGCAACTTTAAGTAAACTACAAAGGCAGTGAATATCGTGTGGCTCCATCGTCGTAGGATACATGTCTTCCTGATTGACTCGAGGATGACCAGATTCTGGCGTTGGTCGATAATGTTAGCGACTCCATCGATGGTCTTCTCGTTGATTATAAGGGTAACCTGGTTCATAAATCTGTGAACGCTTGCTCAATAATCATATCAGGAATGATATAGCTGGTGCTGGTTAACCTGCTGGGTTTATGAGGATGGAGTTGCTAGTTTATGCTCCCCTTGTACATTTGGAGACAGACTACTTCTAATGTAAATCCATTCTCGAATTGGCAGATTTTATGTCTGTGGTTGTGATCTTCACCTTATCGCTTGAATTGTGATCAAAGTTTCTCGGAGATTCACAAATACGTAAAAATGACCAGTCTGATTGACATTGTTGGCGTCTTTTCTGTGAGATACCTATTTCAAACTAATCATTAGATAAGTAGCAGCGTGAAGTCTTTGATTGCTGTGACTGGAACTGAAAATACAATTGACAAAGGTTTGGATCTTGACCTCAAGATACTGTGCAAAAGGAATCGAGATATGTTAACTATGTCCTTGTTTCCTGCTTGGAGATTAAAACAGGCACGCTGAAGACGATTCAGTTTTAACAAAAAGTGTGACAATTAATGCAGGTGATTCTACAATGTCATGAATACAGCTGTGTACGGAGTCGTATGGCAAGCGGGAGCCCATATTTCTGCCCATGCCTCACGTTGAAGACAAGCTGCCCATTCAAGTCAAGAAACTGCAGGTCTAGATCGGCGCCAAGTGGTGGATTTATACACGCTGGTTTGCGTGTGTTGAGAGAGTAGGTTGCATTCTGCAGGCATTGGAACAGTATACTACTGAGTTCAACTGGCCTTCCGTACACAGCTGTATTCATGACATTGTAGAATCACCCATAGTAGAACTCGGACATTGATCTGCTTCCGTTGAGGACACGCATTTCAAATATACAAAACAGTACTCAATAAATATTGGATACTGAAACCCAATGAATAAATTTTGAACATCTTTTCTATATCTTCTTCAGTATTTTGAATGGCACTTCTACTCGTTAACAGAGTCAAAACTCACAGGGTGTAAAACGTCGGACGTCTCAATGCCAGGAAGGGGTATGATCAGGAAAGCCTTCGAGAATAATGGTCCTTGTTCCAGGAGATATTTGCATTCATGGTCATTAAGCCTTTGGCTCAACATTGGAAGTACAGAGACTCAGACGCTGCTACAACTAGAACGTGCCTATTGAGATAGGAAGAACAAATACGTAACCCTCATTTTAATTTACATAAAAGACATTTAATACAAACTACAGGTCTCTCCTCCGCATCATACATAGGCCAATCTACAAATCATGTAGATGTCACGCACCATCTCTCCCAAGTATCCATGCTACCATTACTGTAAGAAATAGCCAGAAAGGAAAAGAGCAAAGAATGCCAAGAGAGAACCATAGATCACAAGACTCTTCTGCCCCGCTGTCAACGTGTTCCCACCCAGTCCATACTGTTGGTTTTGGGCAAATCCAGCAACTTCCACACTCTTCGTTTTGTAGTAAGTCTTGGCAGCACCGCATGTGGGGCACAGCCAGTCTTCCGGAAGGTCTCGGAACAGAGTGCCTGCAGCCACAGGATAAGTCGCGTCTCCTTTCTGCTCCTCGTACGTGTGACCGCATGAGCGGCACTCATAGGCACCAGTGTTGATCACGGCAAACCTCTCCTCCAGCCCTAAACAAATCCATTTAACATAAAAACAAGATTAAACTTTTTGATGAAACAGTAATGCATGATAAAGCCAAAATTCCGTCTTCAAGTCAAAGCCTCTTAACACACGAGAAATTCGTAGACGGAAGACGAAAGAAAATGAATTTTATGCTCCAGTTGTTATTGCACAAAAGCATGGAAAAGTCAATTTCTGTCCTACATGTTGGGGTAAAAGAGCTCCAGGTACAGGAATGGTTGAATTGTATAAGGTGGAGGATACCCTCATCCCATCTCTTACACCGACACCGGTTACCAACAGCAGCTCATCTATTTATACACATGGTTGGCCCTTCCATTAGCAAGTTGGGAGTAAGCATGACTTCTCTAAATTTCTGTGGTCATTCATCTTTGAATAGGAAATGTCACTCATAGTGGTCTACAACCACCCACTTTGAATGATTGCATAAGAATTTATTCCATACATAGAGATTAAATTTGATCTCAAGCGACTTTAGCTCTTGTCCTGAAAGTGACCTCTTCGCCCTACATATGTTAACATGCTTAAAGTGACGCAAACAGAAATCACTACCTTCGTTTTTAGAATATTCATAAAAACAAAAAGTAAATATTTCCATTCTCTGTAACCTAGATAAAATTCTTAAAACCAGCTCCTCACACCTTGGTCCCATCTGGTATTCAAAGAGGAATCCGGATAATTAAGGTTCAATGATCTTCAGACACTACCTTTCTTTTGCACACTGCAAACACTCTTGATAGCAAACTTCTTGACTGATGAGTCCTTATGATCCTCTAATTGCAGTCTTGAAATATTTGCCACATAATTCTAACTTTGCACAGTCTTGGAGCCACGAGTGATGACATTACTAGAGTGTATTTTTTCTATTTGTGTTTAGTACTATCAAGAATGTAATGAAGAATTCATGACCTACCTTCGCGAGTAACGAGAGGATTCAGCTTGGGCTCCTCGAGCTCCTTGACGTTCCGCAAGGCGTCCTCCAACGCTTCCTGCATCACCTCCTTCTCTTTCTGCTCGGTCGGCTTCTCCTCCACATTATCCTGCTCGCTGTCAAACACAAACTCAGATCTAATTACTGTAAACCTAATTATTATCCACCTAAAGAACCAAACCCTAGAAAGAGAGGGATACCCAAATCCACAGAAACCAGAAGCCAATCCAAACCCAAAACTCCTGCTACCTAATAGGAAATGTACATTCCCTTAATAAACCAAGAAAGCAAATTCTAGAACAAATACGAATCCAAACTTCAAACCTTCGGAACTGTCACATACGGATCCAAATAACGCATTCTTCGGTGTGTTGGAATCCTCAACCAATCTTCAACAAAATAATCTAAACATCTGACTCCGCAGCGATTATGAGTGTCCGTAACTTAATGCAATGTTGGAACCCGAGATTTCACATAACTTGTTCACATTCTCTCAAATTCCCTCGAATTTCACCACATTTTCTCACAATACGGTACATCTCCAATCCAAGACCAAAACTCCTGCTGCCTAATAGGGAAAAAGAAGCAAAGGACAATAATCTTAGGTTGTAACTTTATTACAAACAGATTCGTTAATTATATTCAATTCATATAAAAAGTGTCAAACATTGTGAACTATTGCAACAAAAGTGACAAAAGACACACGAGAAGAAGCAAAAAACCACTTGAGTAAAAGGATTTGGTGTATTTCAAATTGCCATTGAAATCTCAAATCAAATGCGCTCACCCCAGTCGCAGCAATAACACCTCGTCTTCTTCTGTGAGTCGAAGCAGCTTTAGTCAAGCTCAATCCCGCCAGCGACACCCGATTCAAAACTCCCATGCCCCCATTGCGAGCCCCCAAGCTCCGAGGAAGAGACGCGGCCGTTGCCACTAGACTGGAAGCCGCTGCTGCAGACGCCATTATCGGGAGCTCAAGGTGAAATTTCGGCAGCAGAATTGAGGCTGCAATTGGGTTGCAGAAATTGGTGTTGGGTTGCGGAGGGCGCCACGCTCCCGGAGGGGATAGAGAGGAGACAGACGAAGAACACGGTGACAGGGGGAGCGTGGTCATAGGAGGCGCTCCACGTTCTACCGCCTAAATGTTATCCACAAGGTGGTGGTCCTGAAGAATATCGGTTTGGGAATATGCCATCTCTACTTCAGGAAGGTGAGGATTTACAGCATAATTTTTTGGGAAATTTATTGCCATAACTTTACTTAGACTTGGAAAGCTGCATTTTTCAACACTCACTACACTAAGGATGGTAAATAGTGTTGGCAACACTAATTACGAAGTATAATACTAAATGTCAATAATTTTCTTAATGTTACCAACACTAAATTTCAACAAAGACACTAATTGTCAACTACTAGATATAAATTTTTTTACAAGTTTATATTTAGTGTTATGTATTTTTTCATTAAATTGCAGGGAGGGAGGGAAGGAGGGGAAGACGGAGAAGGTAGTTTTAATGTTACCAACTCTATATACAAACTACTTGGAATTTAGAGTGTGTGGGATAAAAGACCAGGTAACACTATTAGTAACATAACACTAAATAACTTTGTTAACCAATCTAAGCCATATACCCTTGGAGATTGGGATAATCTTTCTTTGGATTCTTAAGAGTGAATTTAGTTTAATGTATAGAGAGTCATTAGCTAATTGGGAAGTTGTAATGCTAGTGTCATTGGTTGACTAGGAAACTGTAAGAACCATTAGCTGGTTGGGAATACTAAAAGAATATGAGGGGGGTTGCAATTATAAAGAACAATTAGTTTTGAGTTGCATAGGACAATTTGTAACTAGTGCTAATTTAGAGATTTATACTTGTTATGGACAAGTCACATGTTGAATTGTACTTGCAAAAGACAAAAGGATTGTTTCTCACGTAATAACCTACTTGGAACTTCATCCATGAATTTTATTAATACAGTTGTTTATGTGGTATTTGTTGTTGCATGAAGTCAATCACTTAATTGATGAATTGTGTAACTTGCTAGCAACTCATTTGCAACTAATGTATGACTCATTTGCGACTCATTTGTAACTTCATTGCAATTTATGTATGACTTCATTGCAACTCATTTGTGACTTCATTGCGACTTGATTGTGACTCAGTTGCAACTTGTGTGTGATTTATGGATTTCAAAATTTTTATTTGTAGATTTTAAAATTTTAAATCTAGCTTCTTTTTTAGATTTCAAAAATTCAAATATTGATATTTAATACATTTCAATAGTTTAAAAAATTAAAATTCCTGGATTTCACTAAATACTTTAAAATTTTTGTAGTGTGTAGAATTCTACAAATTGTAGAAATCTACAAACTGTAGAGATTTAGAGATTCTCGAAATCTTATAATTCTATTAATAAAATTCATTAAATAAAAATACAACAACTTACAAGTCTTATATGTCCAACCTAATGGTATTCTTGACAAATGATACAAGACAATTGATATAAGAGAATCAATAAATGACTTTAAAAACAATTAGGAATTGACTATGAAACGACTATCGTCATTTTACAGGTGTAGTCATTTTTTAGTCGTTTCCAGTCATTTTTTGTGACTACAGATAGACATAATGGATTCTCCAAAGTGTAGATTTGTCCACATCAACAATTATGATGAATATTGAATGAAAAATAGATTACATTCATTCTGGGTTTTGAACTCTATTACAGCTCTAGTCATCCTACACTTTCTTCTAAAACTACATGTAACTAATACAATGTGTACACTTAATACAACAACTACTTTGCAATTAAAACAATGTACTAAATAATGGTGTAAAACAATGTACTAAATAATGGTGTAAAACAATGTTATAAGAATTTGGTGCATATAAAGAGGGCTACGTACAATTGTATAGGACACTTAGTCGCTTTTAAGTCACTTTTTAGTTGGTTGTGGCAAATACATTTTTCTTCTAGTGGAAGTTGTAATACTAGTATAATTGGTTGACAAGGAAGTTGTAAGAGTCATTAGTTGGTTGGAAAGTTGCTAGAATGGAGGCAACAAAAAGAACCCCAAAAGCTAGTTAATAATATTATGTAGAATTCGAATATTTCTTTAGTTTTTTTATAAATTTTGGTATATTTTTAAACAAAGACATTTACTCTTATCAATAGAATATATCCTTATAGTATCCATCAACTTGCATAGTGATTCAACATTTGAGAAGCAGTATATACTTCCAAATAATAGGCTTACCTACATGAGGTGCAATGAAGGTGCCATTGGATTTTAAGCACACAAGTACAGGCCTTTACCCCCAATGGCTATTTTTCGCCTTTTTTGCTTTTTTTTCCACTATATCTAGTATAAAATCCTAGATCACTTTAAAAGAAACAAGCTCTCTCCTACATGCTTTATGGCACAAGAGAGAAGAAGTAGCTATGTACTAGAGAGAAGAGGTTGTAGAGTGCTATTGCTAAGTTTGGTGTCTCCATTCTCACCTATTTAGGTAAAAAAATGTATTCAAGAGAGGCATGAGTTTGTAAATTTCATCTATAGAACAACAAACCTTGAGATGAGCCTAAAGAATAAGCTAGTTTGCAAAATCTATACACCCTTGTCCACTTTTTCTAACGTTAAAACTAGGAGGGGTGTATTTGACAAATCAGCAAAGCAAACATGTTCTCTTGGTTTAATCAACAAGTTCTTTAGGGCTACCAATTTTATAAACTAATTGCCATGTACGTAGGCCTAAAACCCTATGTGCCTCCTAATGGCCAAAGGCGGGCCTCCTCCATCCGCCACTTGGCACTGCACCACTTCAAACCCTTGCAAGGGTTTACTATGACGACTATGAGGCAAGTTTTAGTAGCACTTGTAGAGACGGTGTCAATTGAAAACCACTGTTTTTTTTACTATTTTTTTGCAAATAGTAATATATGTTGTAGGGAATATTTCTTTATTCTTCAAGACTTACATTTTGTTTTAAGTACTTTGTGTCAGTTAATATGGAGCTTTCTTTTTGTGCTTAAGTAGTTCTCATGTGAATGATGCTCTCAACGATAATGAGCAACTCTTTTAGTTACAAATCAAGGCTTGGGAGGTAGTGAATTTTGGTGGTATGACTTCAATGAGGGTTCATTTTCTTTTATTGTTGTTGTTGCTTACCTCAAGGAAGAAATGGAATCCTCTCCACTTCTTTTGGATAGAGCCTCAGTAATCAATACATTGGAATTATGTAGAAAAGGCAGTGTAGAGATCAAGTACTAAAATGCACTACAAACAAATTCAAAAAGTTTTATAAGATGAATTTTCGTGCATTTTTGAAATTGTTGAACATATTCACTCCTTTTTTGAGAAGTAGGTGTGTGAATCAAGTGAGGCTACAAATAAAAATCAAAAGAATTGTGGCATGTGTCATTTACAAATTTGCATATGGCAATAGTCCGAAGCACATGACAAATTGTTTTAAGATTAGAAATTCCACTGTTAGAAAGTACATTGATATTGTATGAGACATACTTACGGATAAGAACAAATTATTTAGCCACTACATTAACATTCCAAGTAAAGACCACCTTGAAAGCATCATCTCAAATTTTGAAGAACTAATGAGATTGTCAAATGTATGTGGAGCTATTGATGGGACACATATACCATTAGCAGAGAATCTAAGTAGAAGAGTGACATTAGCAGCTAGTGATTTTTTCAGAAAGACAAATTTTTATTCCATTGTTCTGCAGGGGATTTATAATTTACAAAAGATTTTTTGGAATATGTATGTCGGCCAACCTGGAAGAGTTTATAATGGTGGCCAATTCAAAATGTCAAATTTATACAAAAGTTTGAAGACACAAGAGATTCTACAAGATCTAGTGTTTTTGGTAGAAGATATCTATTGTATTTTTTATTTGATTGGAGATGCTACATGCTCCATTTGCACCTACTTGATGAAGAATTGGAAGGTCCCAAATGATTTGCAAAATAAAATATTTGATAACTCAATGAGTTTTGGAAAAGTTGACATTGAGCAAATGTTTGGCACATTGAAGAATAAATGGAGGATATTGAAGAATTTCAATTCTAGAGTTGACAAGGATGCTAGGATGATTATAGCTTATTGTTGGTTGCACAACTATTGTGAATTATTGAACCAACCAAAGCCTTATGTAGCTAATGTAGGTTTACAAAGAGATTCACTTATTGGATTCGGAAATATAAAATTACTTGTGGCTTGGAATGGAGAACCAACAAAACGTGAAGGAGAGAGGTATAGGCAAAATTGTTTAGGCAATGGGTTTCAAAAAAACCGAATGATGAATAACTACACATACATTTCACTTACATTTTCTTTAAGCTTTGAATTGAAATGCATATATACATGTACATGTAATTATATAGAAAAAAAAATCTTTTATTTAATGTAGTGGAATTTGGAGCAAATTCAAACAAACCCAAATCAAATCAAATTCCATACAAGATTGAAATAACATTCCAATGCTTTAACACCCTACATGTAGGTAAAACAAAAATGCAACATCTACTTAGAAGTACTAGAGGAGTCTTTGTCCTTCAAGACTTCAATAATAAAGCTACCATTTGCAATTGACCCTTCATCACCATCTCCCTACTCTCTTCTTATTATCTATAAATCTATAATCTTCTCTGTGGTGAACAACTTCAACTTCTCTACTTCAAGAATTCCTGTAGAAAAATTCGTAATGGTGGAAGCAATAGATTCATCTCTAGTAGCCAATTTTCTCTTTCTTTTTTCTTACACTTTTGTTCACTTGTCCTTCCCATCCTAGTTGGTTAACCGCCTATATGCATGGTGATAGAGAAGTAGTACTTGTCAAAGGGTAATAGTGCCCTCTTCATCACTAACAATGTAAACTTCTAAATATTGTAAACAAACACCTTGATCAACCTCATGAGACACACCATTGATTCTAGCAGTATTATCAAAAATATTGTCAAAATTTTCATACTGTGATGTCCAAATGGAAGGTGGAACTCCTATTTCTTCTTATTTTGCCTTCTCCTTTTGGTACTTGTTACATACTTGACTCCAAATTCATTGAGGGTTGTTGGGGAATTGTGCGTTCATTTACCTTGCAAAGGACTTCTAATTAGCTTGCTAGAAGGGCTTGTGGTTGTATTTCTAATACTTCTCCTCACACACGTCTATAAAAAACCTCAAAATCTCTTCCTTCCATTCCCTCTTTAAATTTGATGTACCACCCTACCTCTCTCTTGAGTCCCTTAAAATTCACACCTTCATCACCAAGCATAAGTGCTAGTACCCCCTCCCTTAAAAGCTCCATAATGTTACCACCAAACAAACCCTAATTCACTCTGAACAATCATTCATTCAAAAACACAACTTCTATTGGCACAAGAGAAGATCCCTACAAGCTACCAAGCTTTGTAGAGGAGGAAAAGGTTAGAAGTTGTGAAAAAACAACCCATAGGTTGTGTTAGTACACTATAGTATTTCCTTTTGACTTTTTTTTCCCTACGGACTGGATAAGAATTGTGCAATAACAAAGCCATGAGGTTAGGGTACATGTGCTTACTTCATGAGGGCTTCGTGAGAGCTAACGCACATTTCCACACCCTCACTAACATTGCACACCAACATTGGCCTCATGTGCATGGGCCTTGTGTTAGCCTCATATGCACAAGCCTAGTGTTCATCCAAGTGCATAGTTGATTCAAGTTTACAAGCCACAATACTTGTTATATGCCATGGGAAAGGCTAAGTAGACACTTCTTGTGGGAGAAAAACAGAAAAAATGTGGATAAGCACAAAATACCCTACCTTTGAAGAGCAGCATATAAACATAAGGAGGATATCCTAAACTACAGAACCTCAAAGAAGTCCAAAGCTCTAGGGATGACAACTAAGCATCGTTACATCTCATAGTCTTCTCCTACTTTAGCATTACGATATCCCATTCACTTCAACGCAACAAATAAACAAGCAAACAAACCACGAACAATAACACACAGATTGTATTATCACATGTTCAACAGATCACCACACTTCAATAATGTTTAAACTGTAAAATTTCGGTGGAGTCGGTAAACTGTTTACAATCCCTAATTACAATTGATGTCAGTCTGCGTCAGGTTGATGCCAAGAGAAAGGGTTGTCCTCAACTAGGTAAATTGGCTAGGGAGGGGCAGAAATAAGACAGCACGATGACCCAGGGGGCCATAATCCTAAGAAAGGGAGAGGAGGATTCTAATTACATATAAAACTCTGGATAAACTTCTTGAGCTTTGGACACGTTCATTTGCCTGCTCTGAACACACGATGAGCTTAGCAAAAAATGAGAATATTCACAGTACCAAAGCTAGTTTAGACCTGAAATCTTCCAGGAACAGGGGAGAGAAATGAAGTCAATGACAAGGCATGGCTGAGATGGGATATGTCCAGGATTACTGATAGAAAAGTCCACTCCCACTGTACAAGGCCTATCACAGAGCCACGACTTGACATGCCCCCCGGGGTAGTGGATCAGCGAACTGAATTTTGCCCGTGATATCTTCATAAAATTGAAGTGAGGCAGAGGATTTGGAATCAGTCTTGGAATCGTTCACCTCCACAACGGCCACGGCTGCTCGGCTTGTTCCGATCCGTGGTTGCAAACCTGTTCCAACAATGCAAAGTCTTCCACCCAGACTCACAAGCTCCGGGCCCCAGGCCAAAACAGGCGCTGAGTCTTCCAAGACACCCTTGATGGTTTCCCACGAGTCCTTCTTTCCATTATAGACTGAAATTTCATTCTTGCCTTCGAGTGAATGAGAGTCGCCCACAGCATACAGCTTGCCATTCATAGCAGCAGTTTTGGACTGCCAACCTGCATCAAACACAAAGGGTTTGTTAAATAGGAGACCAGAACTCTAAAAGGGTTTTGGTTGACAGTGGCCTAAGTATTTTTGATCTGAAGTTTAGGATCATCAAAGTGTAGAGTAAACTGATAGGGATCTGATCTCGTCTTCTCTATTGACCCTGCTACCAACAACTCATCTCTTCCAATATACTGGGTTGGCCTTCAAATAGCAAGTTGGGTGAAAGTGCAACTTGCATGAATGTCCATGACCACTGATATTTGAGTGGAAATGGGGTGGTCTACTGTCCCTGCGATAGTGGTCTACAACCTCCCACTTTCAATCATTGCATAAGAAATTCCTACATATTGGTGGGAATAAAATCACTTTCCCAAATGGTGGTGAGAATGCCTAAAGTGACGCAAATAGTGTCCACTACCTTACTGAATGCCTGTGAACTCAACATTGGAAAGATTCAGAACAAATCGCGAATTTAGGGGTGCCATTACCGGTATTGAGGCCATGGGCCATGTACACCCATTCATCTTGCTTTGGGTCGTAAACCAGTCCAACTAGATTCTCACTCGAAGAATTCACGACGTAGAACTTATTGTCGAGAACGGCAGAATCGTAAAGCTCCATGGAGAGTTTCATTGAGGAAATTATGCGCCATTCATTCTTTACCGGGTTGTAAGCCTCGGCAGTGGGTCCTGCATCCTGGTCACGTTCTGTAAACCCTCCAACGACATACAGCTGGTTGTTGATAACACCTGCTCATGAAGATCATGAAATATGTAATCACAACATAGTGTAACACACAACAGGACACACACCCAGCCCACCCCAATCTTATAGTAGTAGTTTCAGGTGAGATTATCAATAACATCAAGAGAGTTCATATGTCTTTTAAATGTTCATTAAAGACAAATAAACTGCACTGATTTGTCCTATTAGTGAGGTTGCAAAACTAGTGTTACTACAAAATTTCATTATTGTGGAAATTGGTACAGTGTAGTTTTACAGAATGTGCGACAAAATTTCATTATTGTGGAAATTGGTACAATGTAATTTACAGAATGTGTGACAATGGTAAGTTAATGTTACACGGACTAATAGGGCAAATCAGTGTTCTTAGACAAGTGGACATTAAATCAAAAGGCCGGAGTGTTGTTCTCGACCTGCCATGCACTTGGCCCTCGGAATGTTCAGAGGGGCTGCAGATTTCCAGCAGTTGAGTTGCATGTCAAAGTATGAAACACAGCTGCATGCATTGCCATTGTCCAGCTGCCCCCCTACCACAAAGAGTTTGCCATCCACCACTGCAGATGCAGAGTTGCCAGCAGTGCGCTGTTCATTGGGTAAAGGTGGGAGAGCAAACCATCGATTGGATTGTGGGTCATACCCATGCCACACGTTGGCTCTTTCCATGTCCTAATACCAAAATGAGAGGGCAGTTGTAGTAGTGTTGAGACATCACTCCATCCCACCACTCTCTACCTCTAAACCCCCCACAGCATCACATATTGAATAACTGACTCTTCCACCATGGCCCCAACTTTGCCCTCAATTTTCACATTTGAACATCTTCTCAATATATGTGAAATTAAGATAACAGTTTCTTAATTGATCCAACTACGTCAAATACACCAAATAATGTGGACCAAGGTAACCACAATATTACATATTCTTCAAATTTAGTGTGGCATTTTTTTACAACCTTGGATCCGCAAATTAGCTTAAAACCTCTTCGGACAATTTAATTGTTTTCACTTCCACAGTATATGGTGCGTTCGGCGGAGAGCTCGCAAAAATTCAGAGGGACTTTTATTACCGTAAAAAATAAATTAAAATTTTGATAAACGAACAAAAGAACAGAAAGTTTATCATGCTGTGACATTGCACACCTTGCTCTTATCATCGCAGTCTTGGATCATATTAAATCGAAGAAATGGAAAAGTGTGAGAAGTGAAGCTGAAAGCTGGACCTGGTGCTCTCAGCTGGCAGGGAAACACAAGTAATAAGAGATACCTGAGTCCACAGAAAGAGCCATTCTTCAGTGAGAGAGAGCTCCCGCCGGATGTCATACAAAACGCGTCCTTGCAAGAGGCGTCGCCAGCTGCGACAAACGGCACTCAGAATCGCATGTTGAGCACGCGGTACTCGTGCCAAACAAATCAGAGCCAGCTCGTCTGGAAGAGCCGGTATGAGACCGACCCGGCATGGTTCTTCCGGCTTGGCTCCTCGACGTCTTCTGGAGCCATTTTCAGATGTCATTGTGGACCGTGACTGCACAATTTCCACACTGCAAATTAACCCTAAAAGGCCAAGCATTCATAGTAGTAAGAGGACCAATTCGGTTGACTATATTGTGAAGTTATAATTCTAGATCACCAGAATCAGTGAAAAATATTGCATTATAAATTGGATTAAAAAGAGTCTCAAATGACCTAATCAAACCTGCTAAAAAAACGTCAGCCCATTATGAGCATCACGAGTCTTTAGGGGTTAAGGAGCAGCCCCCTTTCCTCTCTCCCGTAACCATGGCAATAATTTCCTCAAAGAATCAAACTGGAGAAAAGGCAATGTTCTAGCGCTAGGCCCATCCAAGGCCCAGTGTCCGCACCTGGACTTTCGTCCCCTTCTGTCTGGACGACATTCAGCTCCTCTTATATGGTGAACTTTCTTTCTTGTGGAATGCCTCATGCAGATGGATCTCAGACGAAAATCACGAAAGTCTTCTAGCCTTCGTCATAGGTCAAGCAATGCAATGCCAGTCAATGCCCCGCTTGAGCCTACAACCACATCATGCCACAAATTCTCATTCACAACAGTATCTACAAGCTCCTACACATTGATGCGCAACTATTACAATACACTCTCCTAAACATACAGTGACAGCCTCCAATCGTAACAAGCAAAATCGAACTTAATAAAACAGTCAGCTAATTATGATCCTAATGCTAAGAAAACATCGTAGGGCACCTTACCTTAACCCTAGTTGCCGAAACCCTAGAAGACGACGGTCATCCCCTCGCATTCCATCACTCTGCGCATCCAACGAACACGAACTCAATTGCAATTCAGAAAACCCTATCTCCTACATAGCATCTCCAACACTACAGCAAAGCTTGCAATTAACGTTTCTTAGTTCTCTTAAGTGCATATGTGACGTAAAATACCCCAATTGGCGATGACGACTTCAATGCAAGAAAGTGCTCCACACGCAACCATCGCCTGTCGCGCTTGTTCCCGTCTTGGCCTGCTTAACAAGACGATTCTCCTCGCACTCTTGGCTACCACAATTGAATGGAAGCACGCAGTTGGAGATGCAATTGCGGACACGATTGCTGCACAGCGCTATACCTCCCTTGGATCGCAAGGAGTGTCGTGAGAATCATCGTCAGAGAGCCAGGGCCCCCTGTTACCCGCACGGAGGGGTCTTCATTACCGGCGGTAGGTGATGAAGTCCATTGGTAGGATTGTAGGTCCGATGGTCTATGACACCGTCTGGAGGTCGCTCGTTTTGAGTCGGGAAGAGCGCATTCGTCGCCTCTTGTAACTGGTTTTCCTTTTCTTTATCTTTGGTTCATTATGTACCACAGTAATAACGAAATATAGTGTAACCATACTAATTGACATGAATAGTATAGATATTTGCGCTCTTAGTAAAAATGTTCATCCAGGGTAAAAATTTGCAGCACCTTAAATTCACACTAAATTTAGTGTATCGGTATCATAATAACTCATAATTTCTAGTAATCACATTTTTTTTTTATTACTACTAATTGAATTTATATAAAATTATTTTTCTTCAATTTTTGTAGTCAATGAAACTTTGACTTTAATTTTGCTAAGTAATACTCCCTCTATCTTGAAATGATTGTCCATTTTGCATACCATATATTTTTTTAAGGTTGTTTTGAGTAGGTCAAGAAAATATTCATTTGCATAGGTATATATAGTCTATACTTAATCATTTGGCTTGATGGGGGAAACAATAATTCTTTTCATTATTCTTTGGGGATACACCTAAGAAGAAATGTTAATACAAGGTCAATTCATTAACATTATGTTGTAGATTTATGACATGGCTTAATAGAGGAAACAAAAACTCTTGTAATTCCTAGACTATGGAGTATTAAACACAGAGAGAATGTGGGGACAAGGTCAATCCAATGACATCTCTTTGCAACTTCTTCATCTTGGTAGTAATTAACCACTTGTATATATCCAACGTCAATAAAAAAATTATATAGTAGAATTCCAAAGTTAGCTCTACATGTACTTCAAGCCCATATAAAATATTGATTGAGTACATTATAAATAACAATGTTTAAGTAAAAACAACACCAAACAATGAAGAGGATTTAGATTCTCTAACATGTTTTGTAAACCTATATTCTTTTTATTTTTTAAAAAGAAGAATTTTTTTACTATTGAGATTAGAGTGAATAAAGAACATGTTGGGATTCTATTGACCATGTTATACAAATACAAATACAAATAGAGTTTGTTATAATGGGTGCCTCCTATGTATATTGTTGTATAGTACTCTATATACATTTGATGTCATTAAATGTAGAATACATAGTACCAATTTTCACAAGTGTGCTCCTATGCCTTGCTATAGCCAAAAAATGACTTTTATTCGTAAAAACTTCAAAATTCTATAATTTATATACTTTAGGTCCAAATGCCACGAAACAAAGTCCCTCCTCACAGAGAACTTTCCAATAGTACCAAGAATGCTACTAGGGATGCACAATCCAAGAGGTCTCAACATAACAAACACAACAAACAAATAGCTTGACTTAAAGTATGGATATTTTGTTGATACTTCCCTTATGATATGTTCACACTTGGTGTTATAAGTGATGTTTGCATTGTGAATCCAATCTATAAATAGGTCTAAATTTGTTCTTAAGACCCTCACTAACAACACTCTTTAGCACCAAGTGCAAACATATCTTTACACTCATTTCTTTAACTTATACTTCTTCATATTCCATGCACAGGAATTGACGTAAAGAAATTGTGGAGATGACGTTAGTCTAAAAATGGTGCAACTGAAATCATGGGCAGAGACGCTGTTGATAATGTCTACGTAAATTGAGGGCTGGCTGAGGCTCCTTGGAACTGGCCTCCAGAGGCGGAGGTTGCTTGTTCATCCTACCATTAAAATGATTCCCTTATTCTAGCAAATTTGGTAGAGAGTGGAAAATAGTAGAATAAACTTGGCGTGAAGCAAATGTTTAACCAGAACTACTCCAATTCCAAGCAAACTTAGGTGGAATCCGAGGTGAAGATCCACACACAGCACGGCATAACTATCGAGTGAGAACAACAGTAGAAAGAGGAACAATACATGCTTACAAAGCAAAGAAGACTGTTTGACATCCATTAATTGTCTGCACCACGAAGTTAATTAATTGCCGGGTGTGATCACGAGCTTGTAGATCTTTTAGGAGCAAGGTCAGAGTGTGAGAGAAGTCATAAGCAAGTGAAGAATCTTCCAAACGCCCTTTCTTGACAAAGAGCTGAAAATGCAATAAAAAGGTGAAAAGTGGTCCCCTGCAAAGTTGGTACTATACCTACACAAAAGGATCACTACGCTTGCTGCCCTTTCCTACCACCACCGTAGATACTTGCGCGTCACAAGTACAGCAGCTGTGATCATTTTTAGCACCCTCTCTCATTTTTAGCAAATACTAACGTCTCACTTTGAGAGAATTGAGAAATTTAAAGCGAGTTCTAAGCAAATTGAGAACCATCCAGATGAGTTTATTGACGCAGAGAGCTGCAAAATGGTCACCGGCAAAGTCCGTAAAGGTACACAAAAAACACTACCGGTACTCTTATCGGTAATAACTTCCTAATTTAAAAGAATTTGAGAACCTGAAGCAAAGTCAGAAGCAAATCGAGAGCCTTTGCAGAAGATGACTTTATTGACACAGAGATCTGCGAAATGCAACAAGAGAGTGAAAATTGGTCACCTGCAAACTAGTACCTATACAAAACACTCAATACTCTCCCAGCCTCACCTCAGACGCAACAACACAAGTGCAACAGCTGTGGTTAAAATAGCTGCCACTCCAAATCGTGACAAGGCAAGTTCCCTCCAAGTGGGAGGAGCAGTAATGATCTTCTTCAACTGGTCGACTTGCAGGAGTGTATCCTCCAGAGTCCCAGAGTTGTCAATGACATGGTCCGCCATCTCACGTTTCTTGTCCAACGGGAGCTGAGAGTCGATGCGTGCTCGTGCTTGCTCAATAGCACTGTTGTCACGTTTTGTCAAGCGGGCCTCTTGTGTGGCACGGTCCACCCACACTACCACGACTGGGCTGGTGAGGTAGTTCATTTTCATCTCAAACAGGAGCGGGATGTCCATGATCACCACGGGCGTCCCTTGTATCCAATGCTTGTACACCTCGTACAAGAGGCCCAGAGATATGCATGGTTGCAGTGCCCTGCACGGTAGAGTATACTAGAACCATTAGAAACCCGATTACCAATTGCAACTCATCTCTTCGAATACACCTGCTTGGCATTCAATTAGCAAGTTGGGTGTAAGCATAACGCAGCTAAACGTCTCCGACCGCTGATCTTTGAATAGAAAATGGGGCTGTCTACTGTCACTTATATTGGCCTGCAACCTCCCACTTTGAAACATTGCCTAAGAAACCATCATACATTGAGTGGGAAACATTTGGTCTCAAAAAATTGACTCTTGTACCCAAATTGATCTCTCTCGAGCTCTATAATGATCTCCCAATGAAAGCACGATCCTACATATACTATATGTTTAACGTGACGAACAACATCCTCTAGCTTATACCAACACATGTATCCACAACCCTTGAGCTTTCAATAATCATCACATGAGTCACTGCAATCGAATGTGTTCAGGTACTGAGGCAGTACCGATTAAGCAAGCCCCTCTTTGCTGGATCGTTGAAGATTATTTCTCCCAATTTCTTACGGTCCACTTCTCCATCCTCTTGTAATATGCTTTCCCCAAACACTGCTACCACCCTCTTCCACCCCCAAGTGTTCTTGTCCAATGCCACCTGGAGACAAATAGTTCGCAGCTCATCGTCAGTGGTGATCCCATTCCTGCATTTGGCTCTAAAGTTGCTAAGGCTGTTTCCTTACTAAAGAGCAAGGCTATAGGCATACACAAGAATCAATGAAATTGCAACTTCCCAATGAAAAGAAACTAACAATAGAATCTGAAACAAAAGGAACATCCATCAGCTGCCACACAAGGGAACACACGAATTTATCTAGAAAGAACTACTTCCAGTAATATGACTAAGTACTTATTTTGGATGAGCAAGAACCAACAGGGGGTGTCAGACCTGGCCTACAGAAGAAGGTGATTTCAGAATTGCATTCCAAAACTCTGTGGGACTAGTACTCAGGGGTCAGAAGAAGAGCGTTATGCCCAATTCTGTAACAAATTTGCAAATTGCATCGGAATCATGAGGTCTGGCGCCCTTAATCGACCAATGTAGAACATTCTAGAGCCAGTTGGTCAACAATGCTGTGCAGACTTACGTGGGGTTATAAGAACAATGGAGAGAATACTGCAGAGGATGGTGGAGACAACGCAGGAGAACAGCTAGGAACCCTATAAAATACCTTTGCACAGAAAAGATTCCTCTAGAGGATGGTTTACAAGTCATTCAACAATATGATGCAAAAATACACCGTCTAACAGCTGATTTTTCAGGGGCAATCAAGGTGTGCTACGACTCAGCAACTTGAAACCCTAAATCCTAAAAGAGATGCACACATGATCCTTTGTACTGAAGGCAGCAAAGATGCGGGATGAAACCTTAAAACCCTAAAAGAGATGCCCACGAAATTCTTGGCATAATACGGCAAAACAGATGCCATCATTAGAAGCGTGCTTACCCGGGCAACTTTATCGGCATCGACGACCGGCAGTCCTTCACTCTCAAAATGGCGCGAGACGGTGCTCTTGCCAGATGCAATCCCACCCGTCAGGCCCACCAACCTCATCTCGTCCTCCTTGCTTTCTTAAGCCGTGCCACTCATGGACTCCAATGGTACACAACAAGCGCGTAGACAGTCTTTTTGATCACCAAGAAATCGAAACCCTAAATTCTTCTGCAACCCTTAGATTTTGGAAGTTTTGTATTCGTGTCCACAGATTCAGAGTGGGCTGCAAAAAAATCCAAAACGCCACCACCATGCCCGCACCCAATTCAACTATTGGCAATGCTCCAATAAAAACTTTAATTCTCAATACATCGACTCAAAATTAATGACACATAAACTTTCTCCAGAGCCCAACCAATTCACGATTACCTGAAAACTTGGAACCAAACCAAGAAATTGCGACATCAGCTCCCAAATCTGAACGCAAAATTTTCAAAAACAGACACTCACCTCGAGCTCAACAAGGAAGATTTCGATGAGAGTGCTGCAAGTCAGAGTCTACAAGTCTTTCCTTTGGTAGGGCATAAAAGTAAAAGGTTCTTTAGGACAGTATGTGATGGCAAACCTTTTTCCTGCGAACCTCCATACGTGTCTTTGTGTGCATCGACCAGTCTCTTTATTCTCAATTTGCAGTTGCAAAAGTGGGCTGGGAACCGATTATGAGTTTCGAGGGTTGGGTTCCAGTTTAGGAGACTTGAATTTGTTGGAGCACTGAGTCTTGATTCATTCTTTTGACGACCATTTTTTCCTGTTGCAATTCCATCAATTCTTGCTGAACTGTTTTGCGTTGTCTCTACCCAACCCTACCTCTATCCATGGCCCTGCAAATTGCATCTGCAACCAAGCTTTCTAGTCTCTGTAGAACGCTCCTTCCCTGTATTCACCATGGACAGGACTTCTTCTTCTCAGGCAGAGAATGTGACGTTTTAGGGTCGTCTTCTAGAAGCGACTGTGGAACAGAAGTTGCAAGGACTTGGCGGCCTGTGATGGTGAGAGCAACCAGTTCGCAAAGGTAACCAACATCCTCTCCTCTTGATAGACTGCAATTGTAGGATCAAAACCATTCAGTCGTCAAAATAATGCAGTTGTCAGCATTCTGGGAGTTTCATTTGGTGCAGCGTTGTTTTACATCTTTTGTTTTTCGCTGGTGAATCTGAAGGGTCTCTGAAACCATGAAAGTCCTTGAAGGTGTTATCAAGCTAACTTTTTGGAGCAGCTAGATTGTGATCTTCTCAGTTTGAGAGGACTGATTTCAGTTTGATGTATGTAGACAAGAGGACAACCTTGCTTTTTGAATGTTCATAAATTGAGCATTGTTACGTGAAGATAGGTGGACGTTGGATGACGTCGAGAGAATCTCGAAGGGTAAAGCCAGTAAAGCTAAGACGGGCAGTCGGAAAGTTCCCCATCGACTTCAAGCTGGCGAGAGAACGGTAATAAGGCATACATGTGTATTTGTTGTGTCCATTCCTCTCTTTGAAATGTTTGCTCAAACTGAGATACAAAATACAAGTTCAGAAGTGCACCACAATGCACATGATTCGTGATTGCACAAGTGGTGCACCATAGTAGAAAAATGCCGAACTCACTGAATGGAATCAAAGAGAGACACGATTTGCATCGGAACATGTTAGGGTTAAACAAATAGTTATGCGTCTCACTAGAGAACTGACCCTCTTATCCTCTTCTTGCACCTATAGTGTGCTACAACTGAGTATAGTTACTACTATTAAACGTACAATATTTTTATTAGATCTCATTGGAAACTGAAAGAGGATTCCAATGCACTTTAGCATGCATTTTGTGAACTCCGTATGAATAAGCTATGAATTTTCAAAAGTACTGTCTCTAGGTGTACCAAAATCCTAGACTCTCATAGACTTTCTTATTTGATTGTGTACATCTTGTTGCCATGGTACTACATCATTGTTATCTAAATCTTTATAGGTGCAAGCCGGTTTGCGCTTCTGGTCATCCATGACTTACTTTTGCTTTCTATTGAATTGTGGAAGGCTTACTGGTGGATTCAATCTGTGTGCAGGCATATGATCTTGCTAAGAAGAAGGGCTATTTGGTCCAGCGTGCAGTGTCTCGAAAATATCCATTGGTGAACACGTACCGGAATTTTTGTGACGCATCCTGTCGGATATGTATTTTCATTCAGCAGGTAATTGATATCTCTAAATTAGAATCGCAATTACTTATGTGAGGATGTGTCCGATAGATTATCACGAAGCTCCAATATTACACCAGGCTTCTGGATTTTTTCCCTAAACACTTTCAAGCAAAAATATGCACAAAGAACTGAGGTTGTCCTCCCTCTGCTGGAGACCTCTTTGGTATCTGTTTATGCCTTGATTCCTTAGCGATCACATAAGCCACGAAGATTTAAAAATTGGGACGACAAAATTGAGATGTTGTGCGGGTGTAGGTCAAGGGTATCTCAAGTGTAGAACCCTGCAAGATTTAAGAGGTCCTTATCTTACTCGAGGATATCCCGAATTTTTGATGGGACTAGATTTCAGACACCCTTGACCTATACTGGCGCAGTGCTGGTTTTAACACTTAATTCCATCCATTTTGTTTTCCAATTAGACCAACATTAGAAGAGATATTTGCAAATTTGGTCCTGAATTTCATTCCATTTTTAAGTAGTTGACAATCCTTGTCAAAATGTCATATTCTTATGAACATTCAAAGCCGTATATATCAGGAAAGCCGTTTTTGTTCAAGCAGTACATTTTTCGTAATGCAAAACCGAAATTGTCTGAGCGAGAGGGATTGTGCAATAGTGAATGTAAGGAACAAAAAGTATTGTGGAAATGGTTATGAAATTTTCTTCTAATGAGATAGAGGAACCTAATTGCAACACACCCCTAAATACAACACCTAAAATCTTCCATGATGAGTACATATTGATTTTAAGAAATCATGTACACCTGCACATTTATACTAGAACCAACACCAGAACTTATGTCAATTTTTAAGACAACTATGTATAAAACTTTGAACACTTATAAATTTTGCATACAATGTGCAAATAAGGCATGTTTTTGTGCATTGGGAGCCCCTTGCAATTGCCAACTAGTATCAATAAAATTTTGGTCAATCTAATGGTAGGAAAAAGACTCAACATTCTGCTTTTAGATGTGGTTACCTTATCCCTTTCGCAATTGTTGGCGACAGGGACCAACAGGAGCGGATTCGGTCGTAATCGACCTCACGCCTCTTCGACTTAGTGGTGACGCTCTTGTTCAGATACGAGAGCAAGTGGCCGAAGTCGTGCAATCGATGTTGCAAAGCTTCTCTGCAGAAGCACAACAGGAGGCAGACGGGTATTCCAGTGCTGAAGAATATAAAGAGGACGAGGGGAGGGACGAATTGAGCAGTAGGAATGAGAATGAGGAAGAAGATGATGGAGCTGATGAGGAGAGTTTGAGTATCTTGCGCATTGAAACGGGAAGATCGGAGGCGAAAGCGGTGTGTCAAGCTGCTTGGGATTTTTGGCAGGCTCACACAAAATCTGGCAAAATCCCACTGGCAGAGGAAGGAAGAGTGGAATAGTTTTGAGCAATTGAATGAGAATTCGTAAGACAGCAAAGAATGCATTATGTGGATCCTGTATGCAAAAGTACGAAGGTTCAAATTTTTATAGCAAATGAAAGAGAATTCTAATGCACCAAAAATTGCATTTTGTGGATTCATAAATCAAACTTTGGGTGCAAAAATCGTGTAGTGTAATTCTAACTTACGAGTTTGATGTTTTTTGAAAGCTGGAAGTCTGATGCTTATATGTAGAGGATACTAAATTGGTACAAACTTAATCCTCACTTCTAGTATTGATTCTTGTTAAACACTAGCAACTCATCCATTTATACAGTTGGTTGGCCTTCAATCAGCTAGCAAGTTGGGGTTAACTATCTACTCATTGATCACAGAAGTTTGAAACTACTTGCACCCTCTTTTGTTGATTACCTCTTTCTCTCGCTACAACGACTCACTACAAAAAGATCAGTTGTAGGTTCCCATGAAATAAAATACAGTACCATAGTTGTAGGGCAAGGTTTGGCAGAAAATAATTCTGAAACACACCAAAATGTCCAGGAAATCAATCTTTCAATATGCTATGCAATGGGTCTCCCATTTGTTCAATTTTTTTTTTAAATGGTATCACTTAGAGTGAAAAGAATCTTTAAAAATATTTCCAATTTTAGCTTCAGCAAGCTAGTTTTTTTCTCGCCAACTCGATCTGCCCTAGACAGACGTACGCTACGATACAGCAGTTTATCACATCAGCATTTGTTGTTTTGCTGCATTGTGGAGGGAATTTGTGTGGAGCTTACGGCCACTTTGCGATCGATGTGTTTCGAGGAGAGCCGTGAAACAATGCTTGACAAGTGCTCCTGACGCAGATCGACCCCGCTTACAGTAACAGACTTATTACTACAACAGTCTTGCTCTCCACAGTGGCTTGCTCTCAACAGTCTTATTCTTACTTACAACTGTCCTCCATAATGCCACCCAAAAAGCTCCCGGCCCACTCCGAACTAAAGTTCAAGACAAAGTCTCTCATTTCTCCCCTGAAATACGGCTAATCATTGAGCTACAGTGACGGCCGGAGTACGGTAATCTCCGTCTCTGGTTTGCACACCACACACATTCAGCTAGCTAGTAATTCAATCACGTACCCAAAAACACTCCATCACTGGCCGGATCAAACATTCAGACCTCAGTCGATCCGTCATGCATCACAGAAATTAACTTACCTGACAGTATAGTAAGAAATTTCTGTAATGTCTGGACCGTGGTCTGCAGCCACGGCACGGCACGGCACGTCGTGAGATTTTCAAGAGTCTCATTATCAGTGAGTGTCGGTCTCGCATTCAAGAGGAGTTACCGCTACTTTGGCCAGTGAGGAGCTCTTGTAAATAAAAGAGTTTGTTGAGTAGTTTTACTGATGAGCGAGCAGACATAACTTTAGCGAGTGTAATGAATCTCCTGAATGCGTATGTGCCTCTTGTTATATGCTACAGGCAAACTTGATTTACATTAAATGAAATGAAGAAGTGACTAGCTAGTATTCAATAAACAGAAAGAAGTTAAAAGAGGTGGGTGTCTGTGCTGTTAAAGGTAGTATGCTGTTAAAGCGACCATTTAACACTTCAAGGACATTTTCATGTCTTTGCTTGTTTCAAACTTCATTAGATTTCTACACTAAAAAATAGATTTCAAATATTGATGTTTTTCTCATGTTTTTAAAACTGAATCTCATTTTTTCATAATTAAAAACATCAAATTGAATTTTATATGATTTTATACAATTGAAAGCGACCATTTAACCCTTCAAGGACATTTTTCATGTCTTTGCTTGGTTCAAACTTCATTAGATTTCTACACTGAAAAATAGATTTCAAATATGGATGTTTTTCTCATGTTTTTAAAACTGAATCTCATTTTTTTCATAATTAAAAACATCAAATTGAATTTTATATGATTTTATACAATTTAAAGCGACCATTTAACCCTTCAAGGACATTTTCATGTCTTTGCTTGGTTCAAACTTCATTAGATTTCTACACTAAAAAATGGATTTCAAATATTGATGTTTTTCTCATGTTTTTAAAACTGAATCTCATTTTTTTCATAATTAAAAACATCAAATTGAATTTTATATGATTTTTAAAAAGAAATTTTTGTCTGAAAATCATAATAATTACAAATGCTTAAAATAGTATGAATTTTTTTTTTAAATGAAAATAATAGTGGCAAACATCATTGTGTAATTTATGTACTCCATGAGATTACACCAAGAGAAATTTGATAGAAAAAGTTCAAAAGTGGGTGTATTTTGAGCTTTCAAGATGCTATCTTAAACGTGTCACAAAAATTAAAATTTTAATGAATTTTGAAAAAAATTCAAACGGAGTAAAAAGTAGACTATTGGAACTACATTTTCTTAGTAAAAATTTAAAAAAATTTAAATCAAGAACTATGTGAAAAATTCAAGTTTTGACTTTCAAAATGCTCGAGGAGCTTGCATTGTCCTTTAAGGGTTAACCCCTAAATGCGTTAGGCACCAAATTCTAGTGCCAATAGTGCTTTGAAGTTAAATAAGATCCAACTAAGCTGATATTTTTAATAGTTTATATTTTTGACAAATTCTTTTTGAAGTCTAATTTTAGCATCAAAAATCAAATCTTGAAAATGAATGACAACGATTTTTCTATTTAAGATTTCATGCAAGGGTGTTCATTGCAATCTTGACTTTCTATAGTGTTGAGGGTCCTTGGAAATGAGCCTCAAATACACTAAATCTTGGAGAAAAAATCACATTAAAAATTCATTTAAAAGAATTGTAGAGTAGATTTTGAGAAGCTATAAATTGATTGGGGCTATGCATGTTAGGCTTTAACCTCATATTCTTTTGGTGACCGCTTTTTTAGATTTGAAATGCAAAAAGAGAACTAAAAAATTTTCATAGTTTTAACACCCTCATGATTAAACATTATAATCTTTCAATCCATAAGTGATATTGTTGTATTTTCTTTTCCTATGTGATCTCTAACATGTCTAGTTTGAATTAATATAGTTATAATCATACTACTAAAAGCATAACTCCCTTTGTAATATCACAAATGCTACCATTAATACTAGAGGTTGATGCTTGCTATGCTATGCATTCATTATATCACATATTAATAAAATTTTGATATATTTGAATAGAATGCATGATAATGATTTCAATAAGTCTTTAAAATAATTATTTGTAATATTTTGTAAAAATATTTTCAATCATGCATACATAAAAATTGTATTTTCACACAATGTGATATTACAAAAATAGAGTAGCAGTTTGCAATCACTTTTGTAATATCACTTTTTACAAAGGATGATATTATAAAAATAATATAGTGGTTGCAATTAAGGTGATATTAAAGAGGATCCATAGGATGATATTATAGAGGTAGAAAATCCATTGCTTCTCTTGCCTTTACACTTCTTTGTACTTCTATGATTTTGTGCTTTTGTGAGCTTTGAGCTTTCATGATTTCAATTTTCTATTGCTACTATCAAATGATTTTGAGAAATTTATTCAATTGAAGTGATTTTGGATTCCACAACAATTAAGTTGTTCACAAAAATTTTGAGATTTATAAGTTTTTCTTTTCAATTCTTTAATTTGGGTTGCCATTTTTTGTAACTATGAAGTCTAATTTTTAATGCATTCTAATGTATATGTATCTTTTATAGTATTTACCATTGCATATGTTTCATTCATCATTCAATAAATTTCTATTGTACATTTCAATATATGCTTACTTATAAAAAAAATTATACAAAGATTTTAGTCATTTTTATTTGAAGATTTATTGAAATTTTTGTTTTACATTCTATTTAATACATAAAAATTATTATAAAATTCTAATGATGAATGCGTAGCATAGCAAGCGCCAACCGCTAGTTCAAAATAAAATTATACAACTTATCAAAATGTTGGCTTTTTGTTCAATTTAGAACAAATTTCAAGAAGCTGAAAACACACCTTGGGCATTTGGGGGTTAAGAGCTAATTGCCTTTTGAAGGAAGCTCAACTCCTTGAAACAATTTTCAATCATTTTACGTAGGAAAAGAAAATGGAATTGGCATCAAACCCAAGTCATTTCATATTTTTGGGACCTTTGTAGAATTAGTTATGAATTTTTGAAGTTGAAATATAATGGTCACCACCTCCTTAAATGTAAACTATTAGTACATTGAAGAAAACAAAATGTACCATTGTGTCATGATCACTTTTAGAGTACAATCACTTTTTAGAGTACAATCACTTTTAGAGTAGACTACCTTAAATGAGTGTTTTTAAGATCCTTGCCAAATTTGGATATGTTGCACTATTGCACAATATTATCTTTTTTATGTTTTTATTTTTTCAATGCAAAAAATTTCATAGCTTCGCTACGAGGGGACAAACCTATCTTGTATAATAATTCATACATCAGAAATGCACATAGAGAATTATTTTTTCCAAGGGTTATTGAAGTTTGTATATATTTGTCTCGAGTTTGAGGAGGTTGTCTTTTACACATCTGTGTACTTGGCAAGTGCACATGGGTTTGGAAGGGTTGTAATTGGCCCTAGAATTCCAAGGCCTATCCAATCAACTGCTTAGAATATAGGCACCTTTTGCACTATGGACATGTATTTCCCAAGTTTGAGCATATCTTACTTGTAGAGCTAAAATCGTCTATACGAGAAATCAACCACTAAAGGGCTAACTATGCACCCAACTTAATTGTCAAGTGCTTTGGGCCCCTCAAAATATTCTCATGGCACTCAATCTTAGGAAGTCAAGCAATGGTGTTTGAAATCAATGTTCATCTTAAGTTTAGTGAGCTTTTCCCAAGCCCATTTTCTACTTGGTGACTATCAGTTGACTATTTATAGGGCACATTTGGTAAAAACAAAGGGGCAACTCTAGAAAACACTCTCCAATGTAATTGATATCCATCTCTCTTTCTTCTCTGGCCACCATTCTCCTTCCACAACCGGCAGGGCAAGTTGGTGAAAAATGAAGGTTGAACTACTTGCCTCACAACAGGAAGTCAAATTCATAATTGTCAGACCTTTTCCAACATTGTTATGTGTGCCAATATATTCAAAACCTTCATTTTTTTAATTGTAAAATCATTTCCTCTCCTTTTTATATTGCCGAAAAATCCATTTGAGGTTTGGATTGCTTGGGTCAATATATTTTTTAAATCACGAGGTCCGCCGCGACCCTTCCCACTTGAAAACTCCGTTTCGGTACTGTCCCTGGTTTCTGGTCACTGCACTGGTGCGGATGCTCTAAGCTTCTCTGAGTCTGACCAAGCCGCCTACTAATTCATGCATTAAAACTGCACATCATTGTCGGAGCCACTGGAAATTAAACCACGCAATTCAATTCCAAGGTGGCTGCGAATCGGTGTGGCTCTTGGGCATCCGCTGGTTTCATTGCAGCTGGTTTACGCCATAGTTTTCAGGGTCGATGTTAAGCAAGAGGATCGGAGATGCTTCAAAAGTTAGAATGCAACCACTGTACGTGAAGTCTCCAGGCTATCAAGTTCAACAGACAGAAAACTCATCCATAGCCAATCTCGATCGATCTGCCGGCGTGGTCCAGTGATGGACAGTTGAAACGAATCGAGTTGTGAAGGGCCGGGAAAGAACTGGTTTGCGACCGACATGGTATAGGGAAGAGAAGCTGCTTAACTTCGAAAGTTCGTATGCAACCGGCCAGTGTGAAGGCTAGTCAAGGCTTTCAATTTCAACAGACAGAAAACGTACTCATCTATCCAATCTCTGCATGCCGGCGTGGTCCAGTGATGGACAGTTGAAACGGAGTTCTGAAGAAAAAGAACTAGCTGAAGAATCGATGTTCCAGATCTAGATCGAATATATATTTTACCAACAACTTCAGTGGGCCACTGTCCACTCCAATAATGCATGCCAAGCGGGAGCTAGCTAGTCGGCACTAGCTCCACAAGTTCAGCGTAGCTGCTGCACACAGCTCTTTGTCTTTGCAACAAGAAGCTCGATCGCCCAGTCCCTGGCATGGGGGTCTTTGGGCGCAGAGCCGGTCACGGAAGTCAACTAGCACATGCAGTGCACGTCTCTGGTGAGAGGCCCTGGGGATCAAGTAGAGAACTGAAGCACACTATAATCATGATGAGCCAATACAAGAACTCTCAAGGGAATTATATCCGTGAAAAATGGTCCAAATATATATTAAGCATTGGATCATGGTTCCTATTATCAACCCTCGGTCGCGGATGTTTATTGTTTGATGGATGACAAAGAATCCTTTTGTATTTGTGTAAGTCAGAAGTCAACAAAATGAACAAATGTTCATCCTCATAATTTGGTGAGTAGTTTGACCTCCAATGAGTGCTCTTGGTTTTTTTTTAAGCAATTTATGATTCATTTGGTACGACAATAGATGATTTCCATGGTAACTAGCCCGTTCTTTATGGGTTATTGAAGTGTGTAAGGACCTCTTTACACTAGTGACTAAGAGTAGGTCTAGATATTGTAATTCTCTTGGTCAAGGCTCTTGGTCAAGAGCCAATATTGTCATCCATTGGTCACCTCTAATAGTGTAAGTGGAATTAGAACAATCTCTTGATAGATTGTTTACCAATGAAGTAGAAGGCCTTTGGCATCCTGGAAAAGAGGTCCCCGTTTAGTGAATGAAATTGTCTTGTACTACTCCTCAATCAAATCCAACCCTTGAATTAACTGAAATGATGTTCTTCACTTCAAACACAAATGCTTTGCAATCCATCCATGATAGTCAAAGTTTTTGAAATTTCTTCTATTCATTTTCATACTAGTTTAGTGTAAGATCCTACGGTTAGATATGTGAAGAAAACAATTTCTAAAGTCCTTATACTTTTCAATAGAAATAGTAGTATTGGATGAAATTTGATATAAAAAATGGCCTTGGAACTGTGGGGACTAAAAACATAATATATATAACCATAACTAGTTTATGATTCCTCAAAATCTAATCTATAGTTTTTTTTAACAAATTTTTAATGTCATTTTTTCCACAAGATCCACTATAATTCAAATTCATCCCCAAGAGACCTTAAAAGTAGGAAATCGTGATTTGCAATGCATAACTTCCACAAAATTATTAAAAACAATAATTCAAATTAGATATTTGATGTTTAGCCCCTCAAAGACTATTTGTCCCCTTAGAGAACAATTTGAATTGAGATAGGTTTCTACTGTCTTAATTTATAATTGAAACTTTTTGAGGACATGTAGTACTGCGAGAACTTTGTGATTATATAATTTTCATTTCAATTGATGTACAAGAGAAAAATTATGGCACAATAAGCCAAAAATGAAGGTCAGGCAGCACAAAAAAATTAGAGAAAGTCAAAATAATTTTTTTCCTAAAATTTTATCTTTTTGTCTACATTTGAAGTTTTGATTCATTCTATTTGGACTAGTAATGAAAAAGTTATGGACAATTTTAGTTTTTCAGGCAATCTAAGCATCTTCTTGAAAAAACAACTTATAGGATTCATTTGTGAATGCAAATTTAAATTTTTTTAAGAAAAAATTGTTAGATAGGGTTGGGTTTGCTTTCTAAAACAATCTCACCATTGAGATTATTGTATTTCAATTCCATCTTAGAGTTATTAACAATTTATTTTTTTCCTTTTATCTTTAACCTACTTCTACTAAACAATTTTTTAATGAGTGGAAATTAAGTTGTTTTTTAAAAAAAAAATTCATTAGATTCTCAACTCAACTACCCAACATAAAAACTTAGAAAATCAAATCAATAATACAAAAAAATTCAGTCAGAAAGATTCAAAGCTAAAAAATCTAGTCAAGCAAGTTGTAAAAAAACTTGTTTTCATCACTTTGGATGCAAATATCTTGCAATTTATGCAGTCAAATTTGACGAAATTTTTATTGCATGTTTTTAGATAAGTTAAGTACAAGATCCTACAATTAAATTTTTTTTAAAGTTATTATTTTGGTTTTCTTAGGTGAACACAATAAAAGTAACAGTTTTGAGTGGATTTTGACAAAAACCACCCTCAAAGCTGTAGGGGTTAAAACAAATTTTTAAATATTTTTAATTAAAAATAAATTTATTAAAAATAAGACTTTGGTAAAAAATTATTTAACTTCAAAATTTTATAGATATATAGTCCTCCAAAGTACAGTACTTTGGGCAATTAGGAGTTATAATAAGTTAGATACTATTAGGATAATTTTTGTCAAGAGTTCATAAAAAAATTGTCATGTAATCTAGTATTGAATGTGAGTTTAAAAAATATGTTGCTTAAAACAATTCAACTATCTATTCATACATGATTGGTGAATATTGGTAGATGAATTATTGAATTAGTTTGAGCTCTCACTTAAAATTTGAGGCCTTCATTTCATTTACTAACTTTGTCAGCATTTGCAATGAACAACATTGAGAAAAGGAGAATCTAAATGTCAAAGGTAAAATAATTTTTTACTTATTAAATTAGAATTTTAACATAAAACTCTTCTCATTTGCAGGTTTTCTTGCATGCCTATTTCAACTTTAAGTAATTGAACACCTAACATTACACATATGGAAGCATCAAGTGATCAAACAAGAAAAAATTCTAAAAAGTAGACTACTGTTCCACTACTATGTATGCTACTTTGTAACTCTTGGCTAAAAGGTTTTGAGAGTCCATTTTGGAGTTTAAAGGCCTTTTAATGGAAACTTTTATATGGATATTGGAGCATGAAAAATATTTGATTTTTCTTAGAAATCCTTTTTTTCATAGATACTATCTAGCTATTTATTTGTAATTATACAGTAAAACCAATATAGAAATTCTTCTTGAAATGTTGATTAACAATTTGGAAAAATGAATTTGGAAAAATGAAGTGCTGATTTTTAAAATTCTTAAATGATGAAATAAAAAATATGCACCATGAATGCTTGATCGAGTGTTTGACACTATAATATAAACTTGGAGAGATTTAAAAGAATTTTGAACATCAATAGCATTATGATACAAATTGTTTTACTTATTATTCTAAATTTTATATTTATTTTATTTTCCAAAATAATGTAAAATTTTCACAATTAATTGAAGACATGTAATCAAATGTCCAAAAAATAAATACATAAGATCAATTTATAGATATTTGCAAAGTTAGGTTTGAAAAAAAAATCATAGGCTTGGCCTTTGAAGGTTAAAGTCTCTAGATTTGAATTGATATGGGAGTCTTGGCAACTATGAATTCATTGTGGCCTTTGTTTTGGAATTTAATTGAATCCTAAAGGTTTCCATTAATTCCTTTAAATTCCTTTTCAATGCATTCAATTGAAAAGATAGTAAATTTTCTATATATATGACTCCATGGTGGTTAAATGAACCCTTCCAGTTTATGGTACTTGTTATTAAATAATTTATAAAAATCTCCAAAAAAATAAAAATAAAATTGCAAATTTATGATTCTCATTTGTTTGCGAATTAAAAATAATCTCCAAAGATAATTTTGAATCTATGGAGATCATTAGCTAAAATGAATGGATTAGATTGGTCCACCTTTGTAAGATAGAACCACCCATAACCAACCGAAGAAGCAACTATAGACATACGTGGAGTATTGTAAGGCAAAGGAAATATTTCCCCACATGCAGAGATAGAAATGAGGCCGGGGGATTGCCAAAATTTGATAATTTTATGGCTTGAAGTGAAATTACTATGAATTTTGGAAGGCAAAAGTTGGTCTGGACCCATGTCCAATGTGTAGACTATTCCAAAACCGCTTATTTAATAGACTACTTCTTGTTCATTTTGGCACGCCAAACCAGCAGATGTGTCATAAAGAGAATGGAGAAATTGATGGGTACGTAGAAATCAAGAGCTCATGTTTGAAAATTAGTCCCAACCTCTCTTGAATTTCAGACCCCCTATTGATTGTTGATGGGGATGTGGTTGGTAATGGGTGGTACTACCTTAAGAGTTCCCTTTCAAATGGTAGAACATGGAACATGGTGGGAACATGATGGGAACACAGGAGGAACATGGAAAAAACGTGGTGGGAAGTGGGAACATACTTAGTGGGAACATGAATTCAAATCATTTGGACTTCCACATGGCTGTTGTACACTCCTACCGAGGTGTGCTTTGCAAATGAATCAATTTATCCTATTCTGCTCCCCAAAGCTTAAAATTTTAAAAACTTATAATCTTCCAGTCAATTTTCAAGAGCAATACTGTCTTGGGATCAACGTTCAGTGATTTTTTTTGAGCTTTTTCACGCTAAACCCATCGCACGAAGTCGAACGAGCATGGTGAAAACACACGAATTTTATCCCAGGGAAAATGCAGGAATTTTTTATTTTTCACACATGAAAAAATTTGCAAATTTTCAATTCATATTTGCAATCAGAGTCTCCAAATTAGCTTGGGGAAGTCAACAACATATCCTAAACACGACACAAAATAGGGGGCAAGATTTCACTTTCACCTTGAAGAACTTATGTTTTCACCCTATTGGGACCACTTCGTGAGACAAATTAGCATCCTACTTTTCTGACTATCATCCTCCAATTTTCATATTCAACCAATTTTTCAAGTGTGTACCACATTTATTTTTTCTATTCATATAGTCTTATTAAAATATTCCTTGAAAATATGACCATTTTAATCTTGTAATTTCAAAATCCAAACAATTTTTTTCAAATCTATCCTTCAAGTTTCCCTAAAAATTGATTGCAACTAAGAATTATATTCAATTCAAACAAATAAAAATAAATTATAAATCTTTTAGGATTAAAAATAGTAAACAAGTAGAAGCTTTTGTATAATGGTAGCTTAATTTTTGAGTGCTCAAATAAAAAATAGTAAAAATATTATTATTAATTTATAAATAATAACTGAAATCTTTTCAAAATGTCTATATCATTGGTTCAAATAGAATATTCTTTTTCTAAACTAAAATAGTAAATGTCTATTTTGCAAAATGAACCTTTATCCTTTTCAAAAAATGGAGGAAATTATTTGAGAGTGTACTATTCATCTTGATAGAAGGGTTGTGATGTCAATTGGTTTATTTAATCCTTAAACAACATTCCCTTGCTTTAAAGGCAAACCTAGGGAGAATATGAGTCAAAATCAACAATATTATTTTTTTGCCTCTAGCCATGTCATTCAAGTACAAATGCCCAACTTTAGCTCTTTCAAAAAGTGAACTACAATTCTAAAAATATGACATTCTTGATCAATGACTCTTATTGTTTGCCCCAATTTTTTTTATTTAGTCAAGGTATGCAAAAGTGAATAGTGAATAGAGCTTTAACTTTGCAACCTATTTGTGGTACTTGACAAATCATATTAATTGAGGAAATGTGTCCAATAGGTTGCAACACTCTAAATAAATGCAAAAACATTTTTTTTATCAATGATTTTCTCAAAATCAAGCTCAAAGGACAAAGGGCGTGGCTTGTTCTTTTAATTCTACAATGTTGGATTGGTCACCATGGAAATCATCCTTTTGGATAATATGTGAATTATATGCTTTAAAACTTCCAAAGCATTCATTGGAAGTCAAATTACCATGTAGAACCTCCCTTTCTCCTACCAAATCCAAAGATGAACATCTACACTTCTCTTTTTATACAAAAAGTTTCTTTGTCATCCATCAAAATCTTTTGTGTCTACAACGACATTATAGGATTTAAGGTTAATTTAGGGAGGGTATACTTTCAAAATAGGCCCAAATTGTCAAGAACTCGAGCAATTTGTTTGCTCATTTTTTCTTGAGATTAGATAGAATGTAACTATAGGATATTGTAGTTCACATTGAGAGTAAGTACTTCCAAAAAATTTGGATTGTCTTATTTAACTGCACAATTTAGTAGATATTTAAGTTTGAAGTTTTATTTGGATCAATGGAAAATAGGGCAACGTGCTTGGAGCATAACTTAGTGAGAATATTTTGAAATGATGACCTTTTTGTACTTGGTGAAAGACAAAGTAAACCAAAAAGAACATGTCATGAACTACACTACACCACCCAACTTTAAGAAATTCCACACGGTGGAGTTTAACTCAAAATTTGATGCAACTACCACTATTAAATTCACGACGCATTTTTTTTATAAAACAACTTATTTCCAAAAAAACTCGACAACTAAGAATGAGTAGCTCAAAAAAGAGGGTCAACAACTAGAAAATGGTCACTTGTCTCTCTCCATGAAATGCACTTTTTGCAACAATTTCCCCATCCATCAAGTAGATGATTGAGCGGTTTAAATAAAGAAATTAGGTAATAGTGAAGTTAACTGAAAATAGTATTGGACAATTGGCAATAGGCCCAGAAAGAGCTGGGCGTAGAAAGAGCTGAAAGTGGGATCGCCAAGTTCCAAGGGCTGCCTGCTCCTGCTCCTGCCTAATTCTCCACGTGGGGGGCACCCCCCAATAATTTATTAATCTCCAAAAAGTCCTCCCCCTGAAACCGTGGGCTGCCCCCAAATCAAATAATATTTAAAAAGTCCTCCCCTGAAACCGTGTCCACTGTCCAGCCGGCATCTTCGTCACGGAATCCGTTACCTGTAGCCGGCCCTGGCTGCTCAGAGCTGCCCGGTCGTCTCTGGGGCGCCGGTAAACTTGCCGCTGGGTCTGATTGTTTTTTTTCCGCCGATTTGTTGCCAAAACATGGACCTGGTCCATACGTCAGCAACAAAGGTAGAACTGCCCACTACACTAATGATGATAAATAGTGTTATGTTGTGATTAGTGTTACCTGGACACTCTAAACTTCAATTAGTTGGCATTTAGTGTTGTGTTCACTTTTCTGAGTAGTAACTTTTTCGAGCATGTCATAGGTTTCTTGGGTTCATACGTTTTTCTTTGCATTTTGATGAAATAGTTAGGTAACACTAAATGTAAACTTGTAAAAAATTTATACCCAATAGTTGACAAATAGTGTCTATATTGACATTTAGTGTTGGTAACATTAACCGGATTGTTGACAATTAGTGTTATGCTTCGTGATTAGTGTTGCCAACACTATTTATCATCATTAGTGTAGTGTGGATAAGTACTTTGGAGAAGCTATTTCTCAGCTCCCATATTTCCCAGAGATTGAAGTTTGAGAGATGCTTGTGTAAATTTTTTTTTTTAAATTGAGAGAAAAGTCATTTGCAAAAAGAATGAAGACATTTTGACAATAAGTGAATTTTCTAAAATATTAAATTGTGAATAGACCCTTCTTAAAATAAGGGATGATGTCTTTGCTCCCCAAGTGCATTTACTGTCATGTTAAGGGTTTGTAAGGATTGTGATAATAAATGGGCCATTGACGCAATTTGGAGAATCATGTAGGTGGTGCAATTAGGTGGATGTAGGTATTAGGTGGTCCTACCTTGTGTAATTTTGGAGTTTAGGCAGGGCTAGGAATTCACTAATTACAAAAAAAAACTTTCTTATGCTATGTAAGTCAATTGGATATATCCCTTGAATGACGCCAAAGACTTTTTTTGTTGATGGGTGACAAACTCAGTGACAAAAAACTTTCTATGTAGGATAGAAGTGCAATTGTTCATCTTTGGAGTATTGTCCAAAAAGGAGAGATCTTACATAGTAGCTTGACCTCCAATAAATATATTTTTTTTAAAAGTAGATGATGTCACATTGTGCCAAAAGGGATGATTTCCATGGTCACCAACTTGGCATTTAACCTCTAAAGTCCCAAAGTTCCTATGGGGAACTCTTGGGATTTTGGGTAGGCTCGTGTGATCTTAATTTTTGACATGAATTTTTGAAACTTTGTTTGAAGATAGGAAATTAAATTAGCTTTGGAGGAATATAATTCTTTTTAATTTCAATTGGTACCCCAAAAACAAAAGTTATGCCACCATGAGTCTAAAAAGCAATTCAAGGGGCGGTCCAAAAAAATCACAAAAGTTAGATTTTTAAAAATTTTAATTTTTTCTCAAAGGTTATATTTTTGTCTACATTTGAAGCTTTGATTCATTCTATTTGGACTAGTGATGAGAAAGTTTTGGACAATCTTGTTTTGGAGGCAATCTAAGCAACTTCTTGAAAATATAACTTATAGACTTCATTTCTAAATGCAATTTAAACAATTTTTTATAAAAATTTGTTGGCAAGGTTACATTTGCTTGCAAAAAAATCTCACCATTGGAATTATTGTGTTTCAATTCCATCTTAAAGCTATTAATAGTTTAGGTGTCCTTTTAAACTAGAACCTACACTTGACCTAACAATTTTTTAATGAGTGAAAATTAAGTGTTTTTTTGTTGAATTGGTTTTCGTAGATTCTTAAATTAAATTTTCAACATAAAAAATCAGGAAATCAAAATCAATAGTACAAAAATTTTAAGTTGAGAAGATTCAAAACCAAAAATCTAGTTGATTGAGGTGTAAGAAAAATTTGTTTTCTTCACTTTGTATGCAAATATCTTGTAATCTACACAGTCAAGGTTTTTGAAATTTTTTACTTGCATTTTTATACTAGTGTGGTACAAGATCTCTGGTTAGATATGTAAAAAAATAGTTTGTTTGTTTTATTAAACAAAATTTGCTCTTTGCAAAATAAATGACAGTTTTGAGTAGCTTTTGATGGAAAAAAGCCTTGGGACTTTAAACTATTAAAGGTTAAAATCTTAAGATAGTAAAAATAAGTGTCTTCATATTACACTTGATTGTCACATGCATTTTTTTCATTTATTCTAGGTGGTACTAAAAGCAATCTTCATTGGAGTGACAAAGCTATTTACATTTGTAGAATGGATGAAACCTACAATATATCGATGAAAATCCATTTATTCATCCAAAAGAGTGTACATTCATCCAAAATACAATGATTTCATCTCAAGATTTGGTAGTAATTTAGCAATTTCATCCATTGGAAAGGAAGATTATTTAATCTATAAAAATTCATAATTCTTTAGCAAAAATTTACTAAAAAAATTCCTTAGCTACATATCAAACTCCAAAAGCTTCTTGGACTATTCTCTTTTCTATGTATTTAAAATTGAGGTGGTTGTGATAATACTCACAAGCCATCTAACATAGTTTTATTGATCCACATTTGTCACTCTAAACTGAGAGCAATGAAGGTCTTGGTATAGGTTGGTTTCTTGCCATTGTTCCATCATTGTGGTTACTACTTATGCTTTGTTGTATGGTGGTACAATATGATTTAGTACAATATATTTGTGCATGATGGAAATCAATACAATCAATTTTCTAAATTCAACCTAAAGATATAAAATAAACATGTTTATTGCCAACAAATGAGCTATCTAGACACCTTAAAGAAGCTATTTGTCAACTCACACATTTTTCAAAGATTGAAAAATTTGAGAGAAGTCATTTGCAACTAGAATCAATTTATTCTAACAAAAAGTTAATTTTTTGTGATTTTTCATTGAAGTTGGTTGAGATTAAATTGGTAAAGTGTAGTTAGATCCATGCTAAACAACACACTAAATGTGTCTTCTTTAAAAGTTCAATGTCGTGATGCTAAAGGATTGCTTAGCTTGTGGTAATGGAAATCAGAGAGGGAATATCTCATAGGTGGCACCAATGGGTGGTTGATAGATTTAGACAGGCTTACTTTAAAGCACGCTTTAAAGATGTTTGCTTTGTGGTTATGTAAAATAATCATATTTTTGAAAAAACAATCAATCAAAATTAATAGTTACTAGGGTAGTCCTTGTGTTGTTGGCCTAAAATTCAAAAATCTATAACTTTCATACCATATGTCCAAATGCTATGAAACAAAGTCTGTGCATCCCTCCTTGCACAGAGCTTTCTAATAGTACTATACTTCTAGAAAAAGCAATGACTAAAACAAGCAAAAATTTGTTCATGCCTATTGTTTTGGTCATTTGGGTCAAAATTGCATTGAAATATACTCTTCTATAAATGTTGATTTGGACAATGGAAATTTAAAAAGAAAATTAAAATTGCCGTATCAATAGAGGTATTGTCACTATATTTGAACTTGGGACCTTGGTCTTCCAAACCAATTTTCTCATCCAATACATCATGGTTGAATTCACATGTACATATATAATTAATGTAAAAATTATTATTATTAAAACCTATAGAATTTTTGTTGATTTGGAGTCAAAAAAATTTGTAATGCGTAAGTCAACAAAAAGTAGGTGGCATTTTTACAACAATCTTTTGAATAAGTCAAGTTGTAAATGCCAATGCCTAAATTAACAAAAAATTGTTGATTTTTCAATTGTTGTTTTGGTCACATTTTTCCAAGTAGTGCCAAGGACGCAAGCAATTGAGAAAAGCATGACTCTGGAGATCTTAGGGTAATAAACAAACAAAACAAACAACCTAATTTAACATATAAACTAGTATAGCATGTGCCATCACCACAATCATTGGAATATCATTTGCAATTGCCAAAAAAGTAATGGCTAAACCCTCTTAATTTCCTTAAATAAAAATAAAAATAAATTTATAACTTATAATTTAATAAAAGATTTGAAATTCAATATATTTCATTCAGTGAGTCGGAATGCTACAAAACAAAACCAGTGCACCCCTCTTTGTTTAGGACTTGGTGATAGTACTACGAACACGACCAGGGGATGCATTGTCCAAGAAATCTCACTGTAACAAACAAGCAAAATAAATAGCCTACCTTAACCCTTAAACATCAACATGGATGTTTGGTGTCCAATAGATGATAGTAGAACAAAAGTACAACTATTCATCCTCAGAATTTTGCTGTGAAAAGAAGAGGTCTTTTATAGTGGTTTGACTTCCAACGAGTACTTTTGCTATCTCTTAAGCCAATAATTCACATTGTAATGAAAAAGGATGATTTCCAAGGTCACTTGTTTGTCCTTTAAGGGTTAAGGTACAGATAGATTTTCAAAACCTCACAAATCCCAAAGACAAGGGAAGGGTGAAGGAAAAATATGGCTAACTAAAGACTTTTGCTTCTTTCTAAAATAATAATAAATAGAAAAATTTATCATTTTTGAATTAGCCAATTTCCACAAAATTTGAAATGGGACTTCAATGAAAGTGCACCCGGATTCAAAATTTGGCTGCATATGCCCCCTCTGACAAGCTGACTTTTCCCAAAAAAAAATTAGTAACGCCTGCCCCTCATTTCTAGCCGGTGGCGAAATTTTCAACCGTTAGAAAATAAGTTTCCGCCCATTTTCTGGGCATTATTTCCAGCCCCAGAGGCTAATAATAAGCCCACTAATAATCCCCCCCTTCCGAAACCTGACAGGTGGCAACTCGCGATTGCTTCGGGCAGGGTCCAAAAGCCCGTCGGGCAGGGCCCAAACCAAACTTCCATCTCCCAGTGAGAATCGGGCCCTCCACTTCGCCTCCGAAGTCAGGCGGGTCCCGTGATCCCGTCCAGCCATGCCTGCCAGTGACGGTAATTGCTTGCGCTTCCTTGCGCACGCATGCGCCACTTGCAGTCCCTGGAAGCCTGTGCCTGAAAGCCCCCCCATTGATGATTGTCAACACAAGATCCCTTGATGAATGATGAGCCATTTCAAGGTCTCAACTCAGACGTGCAGAGATTGAAGCGGACAGGAATCCCGAAACCAGTTAACCGGTGTCGTAAAATCTAGCACGCGCTCGATCACCTGTCAGGTTCCATTAGAAAAAACGGTACTGCTGTAATTTAATCATGGCGTCACAAGCGACGGGTTCCATTATTTTAGTCTGTAATTCAAGGAGAAGCCGGCCTCGAAGTGTGTCCCGTGAATGCTAAGATTGTGAAAGTGCGAGTTGCGTTTTGAATGTGCAGTCTGGGTTCGCTACTGTGGATTCCAGGTGGTGAAGAGTGGCGTTCGTGGGGGTGATGAGACCCACGCCGCCTTGCAGGCAAAAGTGGAAGAGAAGTTTGTACATCCCAAGCGCGCGAAATGTATCCCAAAGTGGAAGAGAAGTATGGGCCCCAGGTGCAGGAAATGTATCCCGAACTGTGTGTGCTCAAGCTGCGATCGTACAAATGGAGGGAGAAGCTGCGTAGTTCTGAGTTGTTGCCGTCTGCAATCTAGCTAGACATTCGGATGTTTGGGCTTCAGGTAGTACAGGACTACAGAAGCATGCATGGCGTAACGAGCATCCACCGATTGTAATGGAGAGGGTGCATTTCGACTGGAGAGGCAACGCGACCTGGTAACAGTGACAGGCATTCATTGTAGGAAATTCAATACATTCAATAGAGGCATGACAGAGAGAATTCCGCCGCGTGCGCAGGGATGCATGGGCGCCACTGTGAGAGACTCACTAGTAGCGCGTGTGTTGTGGATTGTTTGGTTTGTTGCGGTCGTCGCGGAAGCGCAGAGTATTGACTTCACTGTGAAACCAGCCGGATTGTCACCGGATGCGAGTCCGACGTTTGCGTTTGTGGTGGTCGCGGGTGCGAATGGCGTGGATCCTTGCGCTACGTCGCAGTGCGCATTCCAGTGCAAGGTACGTGTGTTTGCGCCATTCAAAGAATATTTCTAAATTTCAGTAGTCGGCTCCGAAGTTGCAGTCGGTGGGTTTATTTGTTTTGATACTGCCAGGGTGTGTTTTCCGAACTCTAGCACGAAATTTGTAACTGTCGCGCACAACCTGAAGTCATGCAAGACTGGCGGTTTCGATATTTTTTGGATTGTGAGAAAATTTAAGTCAATAAGGTGAGCGGTAGAATAATCTCGAAAACAATGTGGGAAATGCGGGTACCTGATAGAGAAATCTAAACCCTGGAGAAGATTCAACTCTCTTGAGCACCAGTCTCAAAAAGCATTAGAAAAGTAGGTCCAGGGTGCTCTGAGTCGCGCTAAACGGCAAATGTTCCGGGACGGTATCAGTAAACTACAAGCTCAAGAATTGAACAGAGTTTCACAATTGCGGAAATCAAAAGCGTGCAAGTGTACCTAATTTCGCATTCGTAACTACAGAGCTATAAACCCGCAGGAACTTAGTGTTGCCCACATTCGCCAAGCTCAGCCAAGCTCAGTTTATAGCGCCGTTTCCGGACTGCAACATGCAGAAACTTAAGTGCGTAGGAAGGTTCACGCGGGAGTACGAACGATCACTCAGACCCAAGTTCGAGTTAACTTGGAGATTAGACTTTCGGGTCACACGTAGAATCGGGAACTTCCGCTGCAAGGTGTCCCTAATAGAAGCATCTTGAATAGGATACATCTAGGGGTGCCTGCGTGTACTATACAGGTGGGGTTAACGATTCTACATATCTAACCTAGACTTTCAGTTCCAGTGCACAGGTTTCGCAGCGAATGTGGCCAAACCATGTCAACGATGATCTCTCACTTGACCTCAGCAATTTTATATTGTTTTTTTTCATTTTTCGTTTTTGCTGTGGTGGCTCTAAGAATACCGAGGCTACCAATTTTGGCAAGTTTCGCATAATATCTTCGTGGTTTTGGTAGCTCAATACAGTTCCTGTCGATTCACAGTAATCGATGTGTGTCTACAGATTTGCGTTTTTCCAATTTCTTTTAGGCGCCCGTGTATCTAGACCCATAAATTTGTCGAAATGTAACCCACAGCTTGTACCGGATTCTCACGACTGTAGCAAACGGCATTCTTCCTGTGCAGCTGGATCAGGGCGTGGCGCAAGATTGCTCAGGTCGCACATTCGCCGCGTCCGATCTCGCCGATGGTTCTCACATGCTCACTGTCTCGGGAAGCACATCGAACGGGACTTTGTTGGCACCGAGCGTTTACTCGTGGACTGTAGATACAGTCCCGCCGACGGCTTCGGTGGTGACGAGCCCACTCTACACTAGTGCGATCAACATCACGGTCAATGTCACCTTCTCCGAGGATTGTCCAACCTTCGAATGCTCCAACGTCAGCTCCTGCGACGTAAGTTTTGTGCTGCAAGTTTGTATGGTGCAGGGAAGAAGTTGGAATTAATTAGGGCTTGGAGAGTGAGTACTCTCAAAACTCTGGAGTTGCAATGAAATGAGAGTCGTATACCATAGTTTCCTGGGGTTCGATTCCATTGGATTAATGTGCGAAGTAGGAGAAAATGTTATAATGAGGGGTATGCTTTGCTTTATCTTCTAAGCTGGGTGCAGCTGGAAGCGCAAATTTTATTCGGAAAAGAACCCCGAAGCGCATTGCATGACAACTATTACATGGTGCAAGTTCACAAAATTGGTGTATCCAGAAAGGAGCTGTCATGTAAGAACCGGACCAGTTTGGGATGCCTGTCTGAAGCTTGAGACACTCAGATTTATACCCCTTCCTCGATTTTAGCGCTGAGTTAGGGAACTCAAATTCATCTGAGCACTTGAAAGTCTTAGTTTTCAGCACTTGAGAATCACATGCTGGCACACCGTCACGAAGGTCTCGTATCCACTTGAGAATCGCATGTTGCGTTCCAGTTGGTGGTGCTGCGCATTTGAAAGCTCAAATTTTCAGTGCTCCAACATCACATTCTGGCATACTGAAATTGGCCTAAATATCAAATACGAGTTTGTTTGTGATACGTTGTGTTCCAGTCGGTGGTGGTACTGCGCCTATTGAAAGCTCAAATTTCCAGCACTTCAACATCACATTCTGGCACACTGAAGTTGGCCTACATATCGAATATGAGTTTGTTCATGATACGCTGTGTTCGAGTCGGTTTAGGGCTTAGGTCTAATTTCCAACACTTGATTGGCACATATTGGACACAGCGAAACTTGCCACAGTTACGACATCGATGAGGTAATTGACTTGTGAAATGTTGTGTTGCAGTTGGTGGTCCGAGGCCCAGCATCAGTGCTCCCTTCCACACTGGTAACGCTATCCCCAGGACGCGCGTACTCCCTCCAGGTCAGGCTGTCGCCGCAAGTTCTCACAGGGAAGGTGACCCTCACCACGGTCCGACACATCTGCAGCGATGCAGCCGGCAACGGCTACCAACGCTCCAATGACTCCACCACGGTCGTCCGCTTTAGTCGCACCCAGCCGACGCTCAACCTCTGGACGCCACTCCAGAACTGGCAAGTGGAGACCGGCGCCCTCTTCTGGACAGCGCAGGCCACCAACGTCTCTGATGGCGTGCCCATCTATTTGGACTTCAGTGAACCCATGCTCGGGACAGCTGAGGACATTCAAGGATTGCTCAATGTTAGTCATGGCGTGCTTCTTCCTCGCGAGCGAAAGAGCCGTGGCAATCGCCGGTTCGCCTTCTCAGTAAGCACCCATTCTTTCTTTTCGGCGAATTTTAGGGCTTAGGGCTTAGGGTTTTGGGTTGGATTCGTCTTCCCTGTTTTGTGATTTCTCAAATCGTTGGGGAAAGGTTTTGGGTTTGAAGAGATTGTTTTTGTTTGGTTTGCTTGTGGCAGTTGTTGTTGAATAGTACTGGAACAGCTGCGGTGACCGTAGTGCTGCCGGGAAACACGACCGCTAGTCGCTATGGCGTTCCAGTGACAGAAACCGCGACAGTCTCCTTCCTACACGGTTTGTGAATTCATTTTTTCATGCTTTGTTAAGCTTGCTTTGTGTTCTTCAAAGGAGATTGAAAGACCTTTGTGCTAGGCCAAGATGATTTGATCCTCTGATTATGGTTTCATAAACTTGGATTGACAAGCAGTATTTGCAAAGAAGTTGCAGAAGTTGCATGCTGTTGCTCGCCATTCTCATCCAATGAATTGAATCCAAACCATATCCTGACTTTTTTTACATATTGTCAGAGGAAGAATAAAGCTAAATGCACTCACTGAACAACTTAAGAATGTCGTCCCATGAAATTCTCATAATCAATGGCACTATTCTTTAGATGAGACTCATATCTACGATTTGAATATGAATTTTATTGCTTTTCTTTTATAACATTAATCACCAAGGCAAAAGACTCCCTTCAATAGTAGAAAAGGACGAAAAGTATTCATCCTTTATCGAAGCTTGAATCTTAGAGCTGAAGGAATGAGAAACCGGGATCATGCATCTGAAACCTTCGTCAAAGCTTGAATCTTCAACTAGTAAGTACTGAAGGAATAAGAAACCAGGATCATGCATCTGAAACAAGTTTCTAGAGTGAATAGACATTGACACCAGTGCAAGAGCTCTCTCTCCATGAGTTTCAGAACTTTTTTTTGCATGAAGCTCAAAGTCACTCACTCAGCTATGTTTCTTCGCAGATGTCGACTCCCCCGAAGTTCTGTTGAGCACAAACTCTCGAGGACATACACGCGACCGTCTGCTTCCCGTTATTGTACAATTTACAAACCCTGTGTTCTCGTTCAACGACTCGGGTGTCACCCTCGCCGGCGGAGTATTGCAAAGGTAAGCTTTGAATCCTTTTACGTGAGTTCATGTCCATACGCTATGGTGATGTAATTGAACTGTGATTGACATTTTGTGGTTACAGTTTCAGGGAGATTTCAAAGACGACCTACGCTCTTGTGGTGTTGGCGTCGGGGGACAGTAGCAGAGTTTCAGTTTCCGTGGCTGGAAGTCGAACCCTGGATGTTGCTGGAAATCCGAACGTCGCTTCTTCAATGCTGCACATCAAACATTGTGAGTTTTCAAGAACTTATATTTGCTTTGCTTGAGTTTGATAAGATAAGTGCTCTATTCCACATGGCTTATTCAACCATACATTTACAATTTCGTTCGATTCCATTTCACCGGATACCATGTTAAACCAGTGAAACCGGCTAAGATTCAACTTAGTGGAAGTGCATTGTTTTCGACCTTCTCATGTGGAGCTTTAGGGCTATAAGGTTTAAGGTTTAGAGTTAGGACTAGGAATTAGCATAATCTAGTGCATGGTGTTGGGAATCCGAAAGCGACGAAAATGACGATAAATATGTGTTGAGTTGTGTCCATTTGCTGTTGGCGACAACGAAAAGAATACAAGATCAATTCTCAGATTGGTTACGACCTTATTTGCTTGGTTTAGTGAACCTTTCCTTATTTTGCTTTCTGGTTTTGCAGATTCTTCAACACCGGGCATCGCAGTGGCCTTGTACTCCTTCATCACGGCAGGTTTACTGGGCACGGCGTTGTTTTCCGGCGCGCTGGCCATCTCCTCCGCCAATTTGGCCGCTGCAGGCGCGGTCCTCGGTCGATCAACGAGCTGTGCGGGTGCCGATGCGTCAAGGAACCTCTTGGGCATGGCAGGCCACATGCAAGTGCTGGCGCTCACGAGCTTCCTGGCCGTGAGCTTGCCCGTGGAGTACGCCGAGACGGCGAATGGCTTGCAGTGGTTGATTCCGCATGTCAACACTCCCTGGCAGAAGAGCGATGAAATGAACTATACGAGCAGCTTTGATTCCAGTGTGCCAACCAATTTCACATTCAATGTTCGCCGAAACTTGGTTTCGGTACCCCATGACCCTGTTGGAGAGCAAGCTCTGTCTTCGGCGTGCAGGATGATGCACCACTGGGCCACTCAATACGTATGTTCCGATCATAAACCCCTTCCCTGATGTTCCTGCGATTGTGAGCCTCAAGTTTTAGGTTATGTTTGTGTTTGTAGGATCATCGTCCTCATGGCTAAACTGTTTGGTGACATTGACATTATGGACATTGTTGCAGGGGAATCTGAATTGCTCGCTGTACAGTGAAAACTTAGCCACAACTTATTGGTCCGGGACTTCCATGGGAAATTTTCTGTCCCGGGATCGAGAACCATATAAGCAGACTCGACGGCGTTTGGCTGCCAATGGGACCGAATTCGGACCACCCATGGTCGCAGCAGCATACGAAACTTACTTTCTCGTAAGTGCTAATTCCTAACTCCTTGGTAGTCTGCTTGCAAGATGACGCTGATGGTTCGTTACTGATGGGTTCGTTTTTGCATTACAGAATCAAGCTGCGAGTCTGAGTAAATGGAAGGAGGAGTTGCTTGCGAAGAAATACACCGGGTGGAGCGATTTCCTGCGTAACATTTTCTGGCTGGCAGTAGTCTGCGGCAGTTTAATACTCCTGCACATTCTTTTGCTGTTCTTCTTGCGCTGGAGATTCAGGACGCCACTTCATAGCGCGTTAAGCTTCCCCCGCTTTGAGCTTTTCCTACTCATTCTCGCTCTGCCTGCCATTTGCCAAGCGTCTGCGTTCATCATCAGAGGTAATTATATCAATTTCGTTCCTCAGAAGCTTTAGGTTTCACATTGCATAATTCGGCCTCCAAACTCTCTCCATTTGAAAAGCTCGACCCAGGGCTGGTATAGAATGGAGTTATACCATATCACGCCTTGGAGTCCAGTGACAGATTTGGCTATGGCGGTGGTGCAGGCGGTACGAAAGCTGGAATCGCTGTAGGGGTCGTGCTTTTGGCCATTCCGGCGTTGTTTGTCCTCGTGACGACGCTGTTGCTCATCTTCGGAATCTTTCGCGGCAAGCGCGTCCAGTACACTGAACTTCGGCCCCAATTGAAACCAGACGAAACTCTTTCTTCTCCACCACCACTGTCGCTTCTCACTGGAGCCGGTCACCTCGGCAATTGGACATCCACCAGTGCTTCATTCATTCCACGCTTCGGCATCTTGTTCGAGGATCGAAAGGGCCCTCCAAAGCTCGTCGACGCGAATTCAAACAAGACCGACGGCGAGCACGAGGAGCGAGCCGTGTCACGGGCCTACACAGCATTAGGGTGCTTCCAATCCGCGTACATTCTGATCGATCTTTCGAGAAGGATTTCCTTGGGAGTGATCTTTGGTGCATTTCCAGTGACAGACAAGTCATGGACGGAACTCTCTCTGGTGCTCGCCATCACTGCAACACAGCTTCTCTACCTCATCACCACCAAGCCATTCCAGCGTCGTTTCGTGCAAGTCGTGGAGACCGTCTCCCTTCTCTGCGAGATCGGCATCTTCATTGCATCGATGGCGATCCTATCCCAAGACCAACCCTATGAGACTTACTGGGGTTTGGGTGTTTTCATGCTTCTTCTCTTCGTGTTGAGCTTCGTCGCACAGATTACGAGCGAATGGTTCGCTCTAATCCGCCAGCTGCTTTGGTTTTCCAACACGGAGGAGATTGCACCCAAGGCTAGCATGAAAGCGTTTGCGCTTGGGCTCCTGTTGCCGTTTCTTCCTCGAAACCGATGGCCACAGTTCAATACAGCAGCAACGACACAAGAAAGGCCTCAAACACCACCCATTGCGAGAGTCTCTGAGGTTGGTCACCACAGAGCAAGCAGCTCCGGGGGGCAATCCCAAATCAGCCCTGCTCTTTCTCCTGTACGAGTAGTTGGAGGCATTTCCAAATCTGCAAAGCCTGTTATTTCACCACCAAAAAATTGGCCAGGGGAAGATCTCCAGGAATGGGCACGTCAAAATTCTTTAGAAAGAAGACACCAGGAATCAGAGCTCGTTTTGAATCCCATGGTGCACGAGATTTTGCCTGCAGATTCTTTGAAGTTTCACTATGAAGCTCCCATGGCGACTGTCGTGACCAAAACTCGCCATCGACTTGTTCACAGTGATTCTCTTTCTGATACGCTCTCATCACAAGGACAGCTCAGCTTAGAATCGCCAGAGCGCACGTTGTCAAGACAACACTCCATTGACGTTGGACCTGTATCTTAGTTCCTCAAGGTTTGATCTTACTGAGAATTTTTGTTGATTTTGGAGGTAATCTTTGCTTTGTGATCTGCAGGTGAAGGTGAAAGCAGGGTGTTTTTTGTGTTACCATAGATTGATTCACAAGAAGTCAGATTGCTGCTTCGTGTAATATGTGGTTCCAGTTCGATGTAGATTGATCAACAATGACATGATTTAGAGTATCTGGTGATTGGTTGAGTTTAGAGAGGCCATTGATGGCGTTGGACTCAACCAGTGGCCGAGGTTCGTAATTGTCATCTGTACAACTTTTTGTGTAGAGTTGGGTGGGTGGGTGTACCATGTAGTGGTAGGAATGCCAAAGCTGGTTGGCAGATACTGTAGCTCTTGAAATTGCTCTCTCGAATTTGTACAATAAAATTGGTAGAGTCCTTTATCGACACTCTTCACATGTGATCAAGGTTAATTTTTCCAATTTGCTCAGAGTGACGCCCTGATTTTTTTCATTTAAAGGGTTGTTGGTAAGGGACTACGTGATGGAGGGTAGCATGCGTTACCCCCAATTGCAATGCCGCCGGGACATCCACTTCCTCGTGGAGCATGGGGTCATTGTCAGAGGCATCATCGTGGTTGTCTACGCTGAACAACTATAGTGATCGATGGACGCTCAGTAGAAGTAACAAAATCAATGAAGCAATGGAAAGAACCTCGGGGGGGCGGTCTAGCATGTCCATGGCCAGCAATAATGAAGTCTCCAACTTAGTTTGGTGGTGCAGAAGCCGCTGCGTTTGCGGTCTGCACTGTAAGTGGTCCAAGACATATTAAAATGCAATGCCGCCCAAGGAAATTGACTCACATTCTATCGGATTGTGCACTTTGTCTATCGTCATGGCCAAAATCCTAATAGCAATTGCAACTTAACTGCGCTCTCTCCTCCCCTCCATTGCTTAGCCCATTTAACAATTCCAAGCAAGCGAAAGCGAAATCTGCAGTAGCAAAGCATTTCTATGCGACGGTACGTGGCCGACGTTGGTGACAAGAAATCCACTAAACTGCAGCGCCAGCCTCAGCAAAAGCCTCCCCTCCTGAGTAGCCACTTCGACAAGCCTGCTACGGACCCTCAGTAAATCGCTTGTCAAGTGGATCCCAATTCCGCAGAACTGCTGCGAGTAATGCCCTCCAGCTATCTATAGCTACAGATCACAGCACTTTGTAGAAAAGATGTGTTGACAAGCCCTACGCATCAAAAACGCACTCAATGCCGATGTGCAGAAGTTATGGTGAGTGGAAGTCTACATTTGCGTCAGGTAAGACGGCATGCCCAACTCACACACGCGCCCACTGACACGCTAGCACTACAATTGTGGTGTGAATAGGCTCAAAAAATCGATATGTTATATGTACATCTCGAAAATCATTTAAAATTGATTTGATAAATCTACTTTATAAATCTATGTTATATGTACATCTGGAATATTAGTTCTGTACCTATGTGGAAGAAACGCTTTTAGAACCAAACTTTGTTCCTTAATAACTTTTGCATACAATATCCAAATGCCACATTCTTTAATGCATTGGAACTTCCTTTCACTTGCCAACAAGAACATATGAAAATTTGACTAGTTTAATAATAGAAAATAGGCTCAATAGCAAAAAGTGTCAATTTTGGGTGTACCTACCTTAAGTCCTACGTTCATCATAAACCCTACAAACTCTTTGCAACCGCTTTCCATAGGCTTTGACCCACTTATCTTCAAGATGGCATTCTTTCGTTAATGCCAAGTGTGAATGCCCCTTAATTATTGTAAACCTCATTACTAACCATTTGATCTTAGTAAGGGAAGGATACTCCAAATCCATAGAATCTGGAAGAGCCACTTGATTACATTGAGCTAATGTACATTCTCTTAACCCCTAAGCACTTTGACATCCAATTTTCAAATGACGAATAAATTGCAAATCACATTTCTTTCTCAGTATTGCTTGAACAAAAGTCATTCTAATTTGTGGAGATACTTTATCAAGTTATTGTCCTACTGTATAATGGTTGAATTTGATATTACTACAATATATATTTTTCCAAAATTATAAATGCGGAAGTGTGTCAAGTGGTTGACCAAGCCAAAATTGCATTGATTGTAGTTCAAACTTGGATTTGGAAAAATGAGGTTATAGATTTAAAGAATAGAAAAATTTCAAAAAATTACCATATCAAAAGAACCTCATTTCAAATCCAATCCAACAAATTTTACTCAAAAAATGACAATATTTTTCTTATAATTGAATTTCAAAGGAATTTCAAAATTTTCCTTTCAAAATTTATAGAAAATATTGGGTATAGCATTGGTGAATTTGACCGTATGTATGGAATCAAAAACTCAAAGCCTACATGTTTTGTTTGTTCATCAATTCCAAAATATGCTTCCAAAGAGTACTTAATGATGATTTTTCTCAAATTGTCAATTTTGAAGAAGACTCTAGAGGTTTAGGGATTAATAAACCAAAGAAGAAAATTCCAAAATAAATACAAATCAAACTTCAAACCTTTGTAACTTTCACATACATATCCAAATAACACATTCTTAGGTATGTTGGAATCCTCAACCAATCTTTAAGAATATAATCTAAACATTGGAGGGGATAGAGAGGCAAACAACAAAGAACACGGTGAGAAGGAAAGTGTGGTTATAGTAGGTGTTTTACGTTCTACTATCTAAATGTTATCCACGAGGTGGTCCTAAAGAATATTAGTTTGGGAATATGCCATCTCTATTTAGGAATGTGAAGATTTACACCAATGATTTTAAAAAATGACTTCTAATTTAAAGTTAACCTGCGGATTTTGGAAATAAACTGGTTGCATTTCAAAAACAACATATGCAAAATTGGAATGAACTTTAAAGGGCTGGAAATCATTTGGTGTCATCCAAAAATTACAAAACATTTGTCTACTTTCCTAGAATATTTGGAGGATTTTGATAAACTTTAGCCAATCTCCACTTTAGTCAATCTTTTGCCAATCTTCCAACAAGATTATAATAAACATGGAGGGTATCAACCTTGGGGAAGAATTTAGAACTATTATGACTTTAGGACAACATCACAATAAAGAAGCCAAAAATGGTAGGGTCTGCAATTTTGTTTCATTTGTTCATAAAATTTTAATTTCTAAAAAAAATCTAGTACTTTCATTTTCAAATTGTTTTCCTATATATTATAGGATTTTGCAATTTAGTTGGTGCTAATTTTAGTTTGGAGGAAATTAGTCAATGAGAAATTTAAAATGGGGGAAATAAACCAATATTTTTTGTGATTCAAAGGATGCAACTTGGTGCCCATTGAAAATAAATGGTTCATTTTTGTGGAAGGAGAAAATGAGCTCCAGTTTCTCCAAAAATTTCCTAAACACTAATTTACACTATAATTTTTGGGGCAATTTATTGCCATAACTCTACTTGGACTAAGAAAGTTTCATTTTTCAATAGTCACTCTATGCCCTTGGTGAAGTCAAAATAAAAGTAAAAGTTATTTTTTTATTATTTTAACTTATAAAAATTTCCAAACTCAATATTTTTTTGTCTTAAGTTGGAATGCCTCAAAACAAAGTCCCTCCACCTTTCTTCCTCGCTAAAGGCTTACTAATGGTACCAAAAATGCTACTAGTAGACACACAAGCTAGAGATCTTAACATAACAAACAAAGCAAACAACCTAACTTAAAGTGTGAAGTAGTGTGATGTTGCCACTTCCAAAAGAAAAGAAAAAATAATTTTTAAAATTGTTAATTTATAAGAACTTTGAAATTCAATATCTTTCATACACAAAGGAGTGCAAGGGCTTTGTTCAAGTGTGAGAAGTTGTGTTAGGTGATACAAATAGAAGCTTTATACTCCCAACACTGCAAATGATTTGTTTTGTGGCATTTGGATGTCATGTGAAAAATATAGTGTTTTTAAATTAAAAGATACTTTAATTCAATTTTCTAATTCATAAAAAAATTTAAATTCAATAATTTTCATACTATAGGTCCAAACACCACAAAATCCATTCATCCCTTCCAACAGTACTTAGAACATGATTGAAGGACTAATGGATTCTTTGATCTGAGAGAATCAAACAAACAACCTAATGTAAAGTATAGATTTTTTTAAAGATTATTTGAAGCAAAATAAATGTTAAGTTTGCAAATTTGGGTTGTTGACATTGGAAATTTATTGTTACTCTATGAGAAGGCTTTTTAATGTCTCAATATAAAAATAATGCAAACTTTGCCACTAATTAAAATAGAATAATATACATCACAAATTGAAAAATGTTGCCCTTCATTTTGAATTCAATTTTTTTTATTCAAGTCATTCAATTTACTATTTTTTGAGTATGGCAACTAAAGATGATTGCATGCAATCTAATAGAGTTGCCTTCTTTTTTGGATTGCAATTTTAGTTCCATCCTTGCAGCTCTAAACCACAAAGAGTCATTAAAATAATTTGCACCTCAAATGGCACTAAAAATTGTTTGAGGAATTGTTTGACCTATTTTGCAACTTCAAATTATAATGATAGGAACAAAAAGCTCAAAAATGAGAAGAAGACAATTCAATATGCCTAAAGTAATGTAAGTATATGACACTTTTCTACCAAATATTTATTTTTTCCAAAAATAAGGTTTGGAAAATGCTTAAAATAGAATATTTTTTGCCAATATTTTTTTTGTTTTTTGAAAAAATAAATTTTCTAAAATTTAGGAATCCATTTTTAGAAATATTTTTTGCTAACCATGCACTACAACTATGGTACATGTGATAGTATCTTGTTGTCATTTTCCAAAATACATATAATTAATAAAAAATATTCAAGTGCAATCTAAAATTGAAAGAATGGTCAAGTAGTTTAAAGGGATCTGTTTCAAAGTTCAAACTTAGCTATTATAGTGAAACTAATATGCATGAAAAAAATGTATACAATGAATTTTTTTTAGGACTTGTACTAGATTTCACCACCATTTAAAACATCAAAAACATTGCTTGTAACAAAAAAAGTGATTTTAGAGTTTTATCACCTAATATTGCTACTAATTGTAGTTCAAAATGATCAACACTTAGATCATATACAAAAAACATTTGGCTTTCATTTGGGAACAAAAATTTTCTATTTTAAAAATTATAATTGTCTATTCTATGTGTGTAGTGAATTATGTTGGAGACTTTTCAAATTTTGGTGACATTTATCTAATTCAATGTTATTGAATATAATAAATCTAAAACTTACATATTGTTGTACAATACTGTAATGTTTAAATTATTACATTGTGCATTTAAATCAACATTATTGAGATATGCTTAACTAGGTATTAGGGTTTAGATTAAGAATTAGAGTTTTGAAAACCATCTACATTGTTCAAATGCTAAAAAACACCCAATTCAAAAATGAACTTCTTAAGTACAATTTTCAATTTGGTAGAACATTTGATGTTGAACTAAAATCCTCAAAGGATTTGCAACCCATCCCTAGTTTCTTGAATTTGTGGTAAAGTGAACATATATCTCTATTAATGAATTTTGGATGTAGATGGTTATTTATAGAATAACCAACTTTATAAAGAGTTCTTATACAAATGTTTTTAACATTGGACCCAATGATGAACTTTCTTAAAATTTATTTATTCTTTAAAAATATAAACTTGTAAAAAGGCACGAAAGGTCACAAAAGATTGAATCAACCCTTTCAACTACCACACTACCCTTCAAAATCACATACAAATGAATTTCTTGTAAACATCTTTATTTGACCATTCAATCCTTTGGGAAGCTTGGACCATTGGACACTAACCCTTTTGAAAGAAAAGAGCTCATTTAACTTGTTTTTGCAATATTAAAGCACATATTATTGTTTGTTTAAAGTTGTCAAATGTGGAATCAAAACCAATTCAATTTGTAGGGAGATAAGAGTATAGAATTAGAGCTGGTCCAATTTTTGAGGGTGTATACTTGATGGACTATTGAGTGTAATGCAACTTTCATTTGCGTAAAGAAATCAAACAATCTTCTTACAATTAACAAATTTGGAACTATGCGTGATGCCAAATATTGAAGTGATTGAGTATTGGACTAAACCTATTGACAACAACTGTGTTGCATTTGCAAATAGTTCTTCAAACTTTTAGGTGCCAATGTGGGTTGCACAACTACATTTCATTGGCACCTTGGTTGACTACCACAACCAAGTTGCAATAATAAGTAAATAAGCCTAGCTTATAGTTTGAATTGGACAATTTTAGCTTTCTAAAGAGAAGCTCTCCCAAGCTTTAACTCAAGTTCTAATTGTTTCTTTTGTGAAAATTACGATCCTTGACAAGAACCCCTCCCTCGGCGTCGATTCACCATCGTCGTCGGGGGAGCTTGCTATCACTGCAGTTGGCATCACAGGTATTGAGACCAATCATCTAATCACCAATTTTCCACATCCACACTCAATAACAAATATAATACTATTAACATATGCTAATGAGGTGCCTTTGGTGAGCATGGAAGTTGAAATAAGTGTAGCATTTTTAATTTCTATTTGCTTAAGATTATGAGATGTAACTTGGAGTTTTACATTTGCTTAAGGTTAAGAGCTGACAACAATGAAATATTTATCTCTAGCAATTTATTGTGGAGAACATCTCAACTTTTTGATAATTTTTAGATATGGTGTTTAGTTGTACCTCATTTTCATTGAATTTTCAATGGATTTATACAATTTTAATCTCTCAACTAAAACATTAATACAATAATTATATTGGTGCAATATAAAGTACCAAAATTTGTAACACTCAATAGCATAAAGCTCTTTGAAACTAAGACTAATACATATACATTGGTTTCAAGGTGTCCACTTAGGAAAATGCCAATGTCATAAATACCAATTAATTTAATGAGCTTGATGTTTTGAAACTTTAATCTCTAAAAGCTAAAATAGCTCCCCCTTCAAAAGTTGAAGTTTAGTTTTCCAGTGGTTTTGAGTAATCCATTCTATCACAACTTGGTTTAACTCAAGGTTTTCATATTTGCCAATGACAGGCAATGTATGCGCCTTCATTATGTTCTTTTCTCCATTGTAAGTACTCATTCCAATCTCACTGAGACCATTAAGAAAGTTGATTAATTTGGAGCATGTAAAACTCTCAAAAACCCTCCAAATAATCTCAAAGCATCAGAGTTTTGCACACAATCCTATAAACATCCATTTCCTTCAAATTGAAACCATGAAACCATTTTGAAAAATGATAACCATGAAGCTAAATTTGGTTTTTTGTGAGCTTCATTCAATACTTGAGCATCCATGTGTTCAAAAGTCTAAAAAATCTTATCATAGCCAAAAAAAATTTGGTCAAAGAGGATTTTTTCTCATTATACAAATCTATAATTTTTGCAAAACATATTTGTAATATATCAACTTATCTAACAATATCACTGGAATAGGCCAACCTTTTGGACAATAATAAAGCGCAAAGACACCGGTCAATTCTCGGGGGTGCCTTATGTTGCTACTCTCTTAAATTGCCTAATGTGGACCTTCTATGGAACCAATGCTGTGGCTGGCCTTATGCTAGTAGTGACCATCAATGTTGCAGGCTTGATCATTGAGTCATGTTACATCTTCATTCACCTTCTATTTGGAAACTACGATAGTCGGGTACCTAAAAAATCAATCAAATCAACTCTCTTTTCTCACTACCAATACACTATGAAACTCATGAATGCTTTACTCAATACCTCTCAAAGAATTTCTTGACTATGAGTAAAGATAATGATTTTAAATGCATAGACATTTATTTTATAAAATAATAATTTTTAGGACTCTTACAAGTTATCTAAATTTTCTTTTCTAAATCATTAAATTATTCTGCTATTTTTTCTTTCAGCTACTCTTTTCAATTTTTTCTAACTCCACATATGTCTAAGCATGATTTAGTCTCATATGAGTAGTTTGTTAAGAATTGGATCAAGAATGATTTGTAATTGCGCAAACATCCTACTTCTTTTAGTACCCTCAAAGACATAAATCTATAAATATAACATTCTATAATCCATCTAACATACACCTTCAATAGTTGAACCAATTTCAAACCTTTCATGTCAATCTCTACATTTTGCTAAAGTAGGGTGCTCTAAAAGCACCCTTCCAAAAGCAACTACTAATCCGAAGGCAAGCTGTCATTTTTAGTGACAAATGCATTTCAACTTCAAAAATTTGTAACTAATTCCACAAAAGGTCCAAAAAATATGAAAAGACTTGGATTAGATGCCAATTCCATTTTTCTTTCTACAAAAAATTATTGAAAATTGTTTCAAGAAAATTTAGCTTCCCTCTAAATACAATCCCTCTAAATATAATCTCTCCAAATACAAAGTTGCTTTAAGAATACAAAACACTATACCTTACAAGATATATCACCCTAGGAATGTAGGCTTGTTTCCATTCAAATTCAAACTTTTAAAGTAGAGACACCCATTCCCATTCCTGTACCTACTTCCATCATGAGGTACTAAGGGTGCACATTTTTTTAGTACAAATGTACTCTGTTGATACATCATGACAGAATTAGGTACAAGGATGGGAATGGGTGTTTTCACCATATCACCTAAAGAATGTTACAAACATTGTTTTGAAATTAAATAGGAAAAAAAACTGCTTTGTCAACATCGACATTCAAGTGCAATTTACAATTTTCAAGGCAATTTATGTTGGTGTTGAACAGAGAAAAACAGGAGGATTGTTTGCGGGAGTGATGGTGTTTTACATGATTGTGCTCCTGAGTGTGCTGAACAAAGTGAAGATTGAGAACCGAGCCGTAGTTGTGGGCTCTTTGTGTGTCGTCATTGGGAGTTTCATGTATTCTGCACCAATGACGGTCATTGTATGACTCGCTACCCTAACCTCCATTGTTCATATTCTAACCGCACTAATTTATCCTATTAGCAACGACACAAAATTAAAGGCACTTGGAACATTAGACTCAATAATTTACATAGATTAGGGTAACTACACTTAGAATTGTACAAATAAGCAATTCAACATGGTTGCCATTGTGATATTGAATATTTTTTGGTGGGATCTTGTTGGGAGCTAAAAGGGGATTCTAGATTCTCTAAGAATGCATTTTTTGGATACCATATGAATAAACTGCAAGTTTTTGAAGTATTGAAAATAGAATTTAGGGTAACCAACCATAGACTCTCATGAATAGTAGATAGTACATTTTAAACAAGGATCTAGCATGTGCAATTTTAGAGAACATGTGATTTAAAGTGTAGTTGCCTTAATACAATACAATAATGTTTTACCTTGTACTACTTTAAAACAATATGACTTCAATAAATCAATGTCATATGCATTAGTAAAATAAATCATTGCACCTTACATATTGTGAGAATACAACCTTACATATATAGTTGTTTAAGTTTGCAAATTTGCAAGTTTTTTAAGTTTCTAAATAGTTGATCATTTGAATCAAAAAAATTATACTTATCAAGATTTTATTGGAATTTATGCCAATAAGATACTTTGGGTCATGTTGTACATCTTCATTTACTATAGTCCATGTTTGGGACTTTGTTTCCTCATTTCTAAGCTTTGTGTGGTAAACTTGAATATGTAGGCTCAAGTGTTAAGAGACAAGAGTATGGAGAACATGCCATTTTTCCTTTCGGCTTCAGCATTGGCTAATAGCATGGTGTGGACGGTTTACGGCATTCTTGCCAAAGACACTTTCGTCATTGTACGATCTCAATCTCAACTTGAATTGACATAAAACTAATTATATGTTTTTATAACTACAAACATCATTGGTTTGGACATTTGTTTCACAAAAATGTAGGTCTTTCAAATTAATTGATGCCTCTCTCTAAATTGAAGGTAGGAAAATTGATTTGCATGTCTTTCAACTTTTTTGAGTGGTTTTCATTTTACTAGAATGCAATAATTTCTCAATTGGTCTTGTCCCAATTTTTAAAAGAATATTTTGCATTAAATATACATTGTTTAGATATTATTTGAGTAAACTTTGAATGGTAGTAGGCGGGTTGCAATGGCAAGATTAGACTTTCTCTTAACAATGAATATTGCACCTTTAAGGTATTTTCAAGAATTCATTATTGATTGCAAAAGAACCTACAAGTTAGGCACATGTCCATAATCAAATCAAGTTCTCTAAATTATCTCTTTACACAAGTGTTACAACATTTCATCTATGAAATGTTGTAGCCTTGAAAGATATGGACAATTTAAGGAACCTAATTGGTGAAAGGACCTTCTACTTGAAATTATTTCTTTCAAATCACATGTTAGAACAACAATTACATTATAGATTGGTGACTTTTCAACCTATGGAAAAAACACCCCATGAGATTGAATTTTGCAATCGTATCATAAAAGTTACAACAAACTCAATAAAATTCTATAAATTCAAGAGCAAATTACAAATTTTACCCTCAATGTGAAGTTGGTTTTGTATTCTCAATAATCTTTAAGGTAGAAGGTTTATAAATCCACTAGGTTCTAAATGCATCCTCTATTTAGGAATGAGTGACATGTTCCTTGAAATATCTATTATTGTCATTGATGAGATAGGTAGGCTTAAATGGACCTCCTATCTTACATAAAAATCAAGGTAGAATTGAACTTTTTATGTTTGTTCATAATTTGTTGTGTGTCAATGTGGCATGCCTAGATTCCAAATGCGTTGGGTGTATGCGTATGCTTGATCCAATTGCTTGTATATGGATACATCTCTCGGTTTACAACACCCAAAGGGACCGGATATGTATCTATGGCAACTCAACAAGGACAAGGCTTCCAACCCATGATAGTTCCATTAGAACAACCAAACATGGCAATGATGCCTCCACCTCCGCCTATAGTCATTACAAAGCCATAGGCACTTGTGGCCTTGGATCACTCACCTTGGCCTTGGCACATCGGTGAAGTGGTAAGTCATGAGTTCAAGTTTAGGCTTCAACGGGGTGATTACTACCATAGTCCACCCAACTAAGGTAAACCAACCTATTGTAGTCAGAATAGGAGTTCAACCACATGTTGTTACTGAAATTTTTCAATTTTTTTCACATACAGGCAAATGTGAGAAATAGTGAGAGCAATTAAAATTGTATTTTTTCAACAAAGTATGAATTTGTTATGAATTTTTGAAGTGTTCAGCCCAAAAGAGTTTGTAGATCATCCCATCACCAACAAAATTTGACTCCACAATGTTCATGTCATTCATCCAAAGTAGTTATGAATATTTTCTAAAAAAGGACTAAAAAGTCATTTTGACATTGAATTCCCTTTGAAAAGTTGAAGCCTCCTAATGAGGTCACTAATCAATCCATGATTGTCATTTCTTACATGCATTAAGGCCAAAATTTCACATAATGAAAAAAAGCACTTCCTAGTTGACCATAATGGGTCATTGACCACAATGGGCTGGTTTACCTTATAGTGTGTGGTGCAAAAACTACCTTGTCGTCATATGAGGATAGGAAAATTTCTTGGGAGAAGGAACATGATTGTCATTTCTTTACTGAACAACCATACAAAAGGGCATGGAATTTGCCATCTAAGTCCATGAGGCTTAGATAGGTGAGGCATTCCCAACAGATGCTTTATACATACTGGTCTTTCAAATCCATATTATCCTTCTGCACGATTTCAATAAGTTTTAGGAAGAATTCTTGTATTTTCATAAAAATAAGGACCATATTAAGGTAGAACCATCCATTCCCAATCAAGGTCCAATAACCAGCTCTAGTTAGAATTTTTTTTTTCTCCTTTTCAAAATTGGGACCAATAAATTATTGACACATGTTCGAAATTAGTGAGAGAGAAAGTAGAAAGCTTTGAGTTTGAAGGTAGTTTTTGAGTAATCGGAATTGGAAGAGTCTATAGATTGGCAATGGGTCAGGAGTACTTTTTGCCTTTCAAAATTCATAGTAACTTAAATTCAAGTGATAAAATTACCAAAGTTTTTGCAATCTTCCTCATTTCTATCCCTGCACCTTTGAAAATATTTGCTTTGCCTTGCACTATCCTAAATCATGTCTCTAATTGCTTATTTGGTCGACTATGGGGGGTTCTACCTTAGCTAGTGAGGTGTATGTCAGTGGCTGCTAGCTTCAATTAAAACTAGTCTCTAGAATATTAAACTGGGATCTTTAATTGGCTAGCATGTGACAAATCTTTCAAGGATGTCAATGGAAATGACCCGTAATTGTGCTAGAAATGTAATTATTATGTTGGTTTAGTTCAAACCAAGTTAGTATGATATTGCGTCAATTGTTGATGCTAAACTTCAATGAATTTCTTGAAGGGTGCAACATGATTTTGAGTTACTTTGAACCAAAAAATATTATAATTAAAATGCATACACATTCAATACATTGTTTTGTATTTTGTGAAATGATGTTTATGTTTTGAAAATCTATTCATGTTTGAAGTGCAAACCATGTCAAGTTGAATTCTGACTAACAACAATGGTAAAGTATCAGGCTCTAAAACTGCCCACATCCTCAAAATGTACACTATGCATACATGTTGCTTTCTCATAGCCTTCAACAATGTACAAATTATGTACATTTTAGGAGGTGGGCGATTTTAGAGCCCTATGTCATTTCAACTTCAAAATTTCATAACTAATTTCACAAAGCTCCAAAAAATATGAAACGATTTGGGTTAGATGCCAATTTCTCTTGTCTTTCAAGGAAAATTTACTGAAAATTATTTCAAGAAGCTTTGCTTCCCCCAAATTCAGTTTCAGCTCTTAAGTGGGGCGATTTCTGGACCTGCTCCCTTAATACTAATATGATCTGTGTGGCATTGAATACAATTAAGGCAACCACCTTAAGGACATGCAAAATGATCAATTTTGTTGTTCAGTTCTACAATTCCTATACTAGTCAATTTTTCTTAATGTTCTTGCAAGTAGTTTGTGAAACCTCTAGGCATGAAAATGGAGGAAATTTGATCGAAAAAGCTTACAAAAGGGTCTAGCTTGTGCAAAAAAGGCAGTGTTCAATTGATGATGATAAGGAGCAAGGACAAATACAATCAACAATTGAAGAAAAAAATGGTTCACTTTCCACATGGGAGATGTAATCAAACAGTCCCCCAAAATTAATCCACCTAAGATAGTCTAATAAGCAGTGTATGAAACTTACAAATGAAAACACTACTAGCTGTATATAGGGATTTGGAACATACTTTTGTTCGTAGAAAATGATCTAGGGTTTTGAATAAAACCTAGATCCACCACGGCACCACATGGTTTAGTCGTTTCTTGCTTCATGAATGTGATGATGAATGATGGGTGTAGATGTTTCACATGACCAAGTAATTTGTTTTTCACTTGGCCCACTTGCTAACACCATCCATTAAACGGAAGAACACAATATATTGTTTGTTAGTGCTAGTCACTGTCCACTTGGCTTGCAACCTCTTTAAACTTAGTCATAGTGCTAGTTTGTTAGTGTACAACAAAACATTAGATGAGTTTTCATTCCTCTAGAGGGTTGTGAGTTCCCAACAGTTCTCAAACTGCAAGAACTATCCTGCAAAGGGCCGGGGCAGCTTGCTAACATGGCCGAACGATTGCCACGTCTAAAAAAAATTTCAACTTTTTTCTTCATTTCAAGAATGTAATTTTTTTTTTGAATTTTTTTTGGGAACATCCATTCGCTAGAACTGCAGGGGGACTAGTATTGGGAATGGGCTTGAAATAGCCCTCTCAACCCCCCAGAAATCATCTAATGAGTTTACTGTTGATAAAAATATTATCTCCATCATATTGTGTATAGTTGTATACACCATAAATGTGGTTCTATCATTAGAGATTTTTTGACCTTTAGAACAAGCGCTACAACATGGATTAGATTTTCAATATGTGTGTGGCTTGCCTAGTGTCGCTGGAGCCATAGATGGGACATAGATTCCCATTGTAAAATCCAAGTTTGCCACTGCTAACTACTATTATTTCAAGAGTGGAGGTTACTCCATAAATTGTTAGGTTATTGTTGATAGCGTAAAGCATTTTTTAGACTTATACGTTGGCATGCTGGACTCCACAAACAATGTACGAGTTCTACGGTAGTCCACTATGTTCCATTGAGCACAACTCAATGTTTTGTAGAATAGCATAGCAACCTTTAATGTGTTCTCTCCATATCTCCTAGGCGATGTGGACTACTCACTATTGCTCTAGTTAATAGTGTTGCATTGTCAACAAAGGCAATTGCTCTTGGCAAATGCCATTTTCAACAGGAGACTAAGCAAAGGCGCCCGTGTCATTGTTGAGAATGCATTCATGTTGCTAAAATAGTCATTCAAAGAGTTATAAGTGAAGTTAGAGTTAAATGTTGACTTTATTCTAGACATAGTCACTTATTGTACATTATTGTACAACTTCTTGTTATATTAGAGTCATAAAGACGTATAGCGCCTAGTGGCCGTCTTTCACTAAGAAAGTACAACTCTTACAATGGTCCTTGACAATATTGGTACTGTGGTTGAAGCTACTACTGAAGGACATTAGATGAGTTTTGAAGGCTCAAGAGGGTTGTTTCAAGCCTATTCTTCAAGTTGAGAATGTGTCAAAAAATTTAAATTTTTAATTTAAAAAAAATTAAAAAAATAAAAAAATTGACATGGCATGGTCTCAGCCACATCAAACTGTTGCTTTGGTAGAGTTCCTAGAGTAGTGACCTTATTTGTCCCAATGTGAGGGCCACATTGGTGGCTTTTGTCATGTTATTTCATTTTCATTATATTGAAGTATAGATGGTTATGTTTGTACTGCGAAAGCTTTCTTTGTTGTCCTTTGAAGAAGATGGGTAGGGATGTTTTGGTCTTTGAACTTAGATACTTCAAAAAGACAACAATTATGAATGTAGTTAATACAAGTACTACTTTATTCCATTTTGGACTTCCTATGTATATAGAGAACTAGCAACAATGCTCATACTCTGTAACACTAGAAGAAACCCGCGTTTTAGGTGACGTTTTGTAATTTTTTCAGACGGATTTTAGGTGACGTCGGAAAAAACAACTTGTGTTTTTTTGTGTTTAATATAACATCCAGATGTTATATTAGACACAAAAAAACACAAGTTGTTTTTTCCGACGTCACCTAAAATCCGTCTGAAAAAATTACAAAACGTCACCTAAAACGCGGGTTTCTTCTAGTGTAAAAATTGCATTCTCACATAATAATCAAAGGATGTCTTCATGTTCCTAGTTTGTCGGTGGAGTGCATACTATACATTGATTCATACGAGAATTCTATTATTTCTATACTAGCTTGTATATGAGCTCATTGATATGGCTACAATGTTGCTATATATGCCAGTACATGCTCATACTACCCCTACACATGAGTCGAAGATGCTTGACTCATTCCACCGTCAGTCCCCAACAATGGGAAAAACAAAACGCCAAAGCTTGTAGTCCACTGTCACCATGGTCCTAGTCACTAGGGGTCTAATGTTGAAGAGGTCCCGGTTGCTAGTTGGCTTGTAGAAATCTGCTCACAACATTCATCTTACATTCATTAGAATACTGTTCATACTATTCATTCATTCTCTGCATTTTACATCCAATGCCCTTCTAGTTTTGTATAAATTTCCATTATTTTTTTTGTAAAACAATATAATCAAACATCCTTCTAGTTTGTCTTAGTACGTTTACATGGTATCAAAGCAAAGAGATTTAGTAGTAGTAGTCTAGCTATTAGTAAGACCAACATTAGTGAGAAAAGCAATTAGTTTGGTAGAGCATTGCTCCTAAACAGACAATATGAGAGAGATATTGACAAGCATAATGACAAATAGTTTGAATATCACATTTAGAGAAGGGGACAAACTTAAGGGAATGTCAAACTACTATGTATTGGCTCTCAAGATGAGAGCCATATTGAGAACAGTAGGCCAATGGACCATAACCAAATTAGAACAAGCAAACGTGGGTTTTCTAGTAACTATCAATGGAGAAGTCTTGATAGAGGCATAGTTAAACAAAAAGAAAATACTAGCTTGTCGATTAATCATTCTATCAATCTCTGACAATCTTGTAGATCTTATTGCAGAGCATTATGACCTAGCATTGGTGTAGAAAGTATTGACAGATCAATTCTAGTCCGACAATTAGTCGAGGTTCTTACATTGATGAGTCAATTGCAGACATTGAAGATGAAAAAAAAAGGATTGATTAAGGAGTATTTCAAGAAAGCAAGAGAACTCAAAAAAAGATTCGGAAGCATGGGTGAAAAACTCATAGATCGTAATGTCAACCAAATCATACTCAATGGGCTACCAAGATCTTATTGAAGCATTGTTTAGACTCTTATACACTTGAATGAATCGATGACTTTGAGAAGCTCACTTCTAATTTGCTATCCGAATCCCATTGCTGAGAGCATTGAAATCAGTACCTTGAAGATACGAAAGTTCTATCAACAAACTTTAACAAGCAAGCATTAATACAACCACCATCAACATCGAGCCAAGGTCAAAAAAGAAGGTGGCCACAAAATTACAAAGGCCATAGCTATTTTGGCTATGACTTCCCTAGCCAAAGCTTTCTTAGCCGTGGTTTCCCAAGTTGAAGGTATCTTAAAACATATCAACAACCGTAAAATCTAATTTTTCTATGGACTAAAGTTGTTGCTATAGCCACCTACCTAATCAACAAGAATCCCACGCAGGCTAACTTTGGCAAAACTTCCAAAATACCAAGGTGCGAAGCTTGATATTTTAAATTTGCAAATATTTGGGTGCCTTGCTTACATCGACATTCTAAAAGGAAATTGAAATAAACTCAAGAGTAAAACGCACAAGTGTTTATTTTTAGATTTTGATAAAAAATCCAAGGCTTACAAACTCTATGACCACATTTGTTATAGGGTAACTATTAGCTGAGATGCTATTTTTGATGAGAGTAAGATGGATTACCAACACCTAGCATATGACAAACCTATTGACAATTTTGTTCAACTTCCAATTTTAAAAATTTTGCCTATTGATATAATAGATCCAAATTTAGATCGAGCACCCACTATACTTGATCTTGCCTAAGACAAATTACTGATCTAACCCTTAGCTCAACCTCTAGTTTGTCCTCTACTTTCTCTTTGATTCCTATACCAAACCCTAACAACACAAATCAATAATTGAATATCCGTACCAACCATCCATCAGAGTTGCCTATTTCTTGAACTCCTTTGCCAGTACACAAGAGCACTGGATCAGCACATAAAAGATACCTCAACCAAATTAGAAAATCCTCAATAAAGTTAGTAGACTTTTAGACTCTAGTGTCAAAACTTATAGACAAATCTATAAATTTCTTTGTGGCAAGTCAACAGCATGCTTGGCAAAGTACTATACAAAGTGAAATAGACTCTATTTTGAAAATTAAAATATGGAAGGTAGTGGATCAAGTGAAGGGCAAAACCCCTATTACTAGCAAATGGATATTCAAAGTAAAACGCAACATGTAAGAAAGAAAAAACAAACTTAAGGCAAGAATAGTAGTATGCGGATTTCAACAAAAGTATAGAATTGATTATCAAGACATTTTTGCTTTAGTAGTAAGACTAGCGGTTGGCACTTGCTATGCTACACATTCATCATTAGAATTTTATAAAAAAAATTATGTATTAGATAGAATGCAAAACAAAAATTTCAATAAATCTTCAAATAAAAATGACTAAAATCTTTGTATAATTTTTTTTTATAAGTAAGCATATATTGAAATGTACAATAGAAATTTATTGAATGATGAATGAAACATATGCAATGGTAAATACTATAAAAGATACACATACATTAGAGTGCATTAGAAATTTGACTCCATTGTTACAAAAAATGGCAACCCAAATTGAAGAATTGAAAAGAAAAACTTATATTATAGAGGTATCAAAAACTTTTTGAACAACTTAGTTGTTGTAGAATTCAAATAAATCAAAATTTTACTAATATGTGATACAATGAATGATGAATGATGAATGAAACATTAATGATGAATGAAACATATGCAATGGTAAATACTATAAAAGATACACATACATTAGAATGCATTAGAAATTTGACTCTATTGTTACAAAAAATGGCAACCCAAATTGAAGAATTGAAAAAAGAAACTTATAAATCTCAAAAACTTTGTGAACAACCTACTTGTTGTAGAATCCAAAATCACTTCAATTGAATAAATTTCTCAAATTCATTTGGTAATAGCAATAGAAAATTGAAATCATGAAAGCTCAAAACTCACAAAAGCACAAAATTATAGAAGTGCAAAGAAGTGTAAAGGCAAGAAAAGCAATGGATTTGCTACCTCTATAATATCATCCTATGGATCCTCTTTAATATCACCTTCATTGCAACAACTATATTATTTCTATGATATCACCCTTTGTAAAAAGTGATATTATAGAGGTGCTTGTGCTACTCTATTTCTGTAATATCACATTGTGTGAAAATATGATTTCTATGTATGCATGATTGAAAATATTTTTACAAAATATTTAAAATAATTATTTTAAAGACTTATCAAAATCATTATCATGCATTCTATTCAAATATATCAAAATTTTACTAATATGTGATACAATGAATGCATAGCATAGTAAACACGAGCCCCTAGTATTAATGGTAGCATTTGTGATATTACAGAGGGACTTGTAATTTTAGTAGCATTTTGTGATATTACAGAGGGACTTGTAATTTTAGTAGTATGACTAGTGGTTGGCGCTTGCTATGCTACGCATTCATCATTAGAATTTTATAAGAATTTTTATGTATTAGATAGAGTGCAAAACAAAAATTTCAATAAATCTTCAAATAAAAATGACTAAAATCTTTGTATAATTTTTTTTATAAGTAAGCATATATTGAAATGTACAATAAAAATTTATTGATTGATGAATGAAACATATGCAATGGTAAATACTATAAAAGATACACATACATTAAAATGCATTATAAATTTGACTCAATTGTTACAAAAAATGGCAACCCAAATTGAAGAATTGAAAAGAAAAACTTATAAATCTCAAAATCTTTGTGAACAACTTAATTGTTGTGGAATCCAAAATTGCTTCAATTGAATAAATTTCTCAAAATCATTTGGTAGTAGCAATAGAAAAATTGTAATCATGAAAGCTCAAAGCTCACAAAAGCACAAAATCATAAAAGTGCAAAGTATACAGCCAAGAGAAGCAATGGATTTGCTACCTCTATAATATCATCCTATGGATCCTATTTAATATAACCTTAATTGCAACAACTATATTAATTCTATAATATCACCCACTGTAAAAAGTGACATTACAAAAGTGATTGCAAATTGCTACTCAATTTCTGTAATATCACATTGTTTGAAAATACGATTTCTATGTATGCATGATTGAAAATATTTTTACAAAATATTTAAAATAATTATTTTAAAGACTTATTGAAATCATTATCATGCATTCTATTCAAATATATCAAAATTTTACTAATATGTGATACAATGAATGCGTAGCATAGCAAGCACGAGCCCCTAATATTAATGGTAGCATTTGTGATATTACAGAGGGAGTTATGATTTTAGTAGTATGATAGCGGTTGGCGCTTGCTAAGCTATGCATTCATTATAAGGATTTTAATGTATTAGATAGAATGCAGAGTAAGAATTTCAATAAATCTTCAAATAAAAATTACTAAAATCTTCATATAATTTTTTTTATAGATAAGCATATACTAAAATAAAAGATAGAAATTTAATGAATGGTGAATGAAATACAAGCAATGATGAATACAGTAAAAGATATACATACATTAGAATGCATTAGAAATTTGACTCAATTGTTACAAACAATGGCAACTCAAATAGAAGAATTGAAAAGAAAAACTTATAAATCTCAAAAGCTTCGTGAACAATTTAATTGTTGTGAAATCCAAAATCGGTTCAATCTAATAAATTTCTCAAATCATTTGGCAGTAGCAATAGAAAATTGAAATCAGAAGCTCAAAGCTCACTAAAACACAAAATCATAGAAATGCAAAAGAAGTATAAAGCCAAGAAAAGCAATGAAATTGCTACCTTTATAATATCACCATATTGATCCTCTTTAATATCATCTCCATTGCAACAACTATATTATTTCTATAATATCACCCTTTGTAAAAAGTGATATTACAAAGGTGATTGTGAATTGCTACTCTATTTCAATAATATCACATTGTGTGAAAATATGATTTCTATGTATGCATGATTGGAAATATTTTTATATAATAATTAAAATAATTATTTTAAAGACTTATCAAAATAATTATCATGCATTCTATTCAAATATATCAAATTTTTACTAATATGTGATACAATGAATGCATAGCATAGCAAGCATGAGCCCCTAGTTTTAATGGTAGCATTTGTGATATTACAGAGGGACTTATGATTTTAGTAGTATGGTGATGGTCTACTATCTGCATAATTTTAGCGCTAGCTACTCAATACAATTGCCTCCTATTACAAATAGATGTAATCACCACATTTCTCAACAGCATACTAAACAAAGAATTTTTTATAGAAATTCCAAAAGGGTATCCATATGCAGGTGATTCAAGCAAAGTATGTAAGATCAACAAGGCGCTATAAGGACTTAAGCAAGCTTCAAAGGCTTGGTATGAGAAAACTAATTCATGGCTAATAGCTCAAGGATTGATCCGTAGTTCAAATGATCCAAATTTGTATTTCTCTATGAAAGATGGCAAATTCACTATACTTCTATACGTTGACGATTTGCTTATCATGAGGGCAACCAATTTGAAATTGCTTGATTGAAAACTGAACTCCCCAAAGCATTTGATATGATTAACCTTGATGAGGCTAGTAACTACCTTGGCATAGAAATTCACAGATTGCTAGAAGGAATTTTTCTTAGCCAAAGGAGTAACATTCGAAAGCTATTGAAAAGGTTTGACTTGCAAGATTGGCGATTGCAACCCATCCCAACTTCCCATTGATTCCAAAATAAACTTACAAAAACACATGGGCATAAGCAAGATTGATAGAATGACATACCGCTCTTTAGTTGATAGTCTTATCTATCTCTTCAACACCCGTTTTGATATTTCCTAAGTTGTCAATTGTGTTTCAAGATACATAGAACAATATGAAGTTGCACATTTTCAAGTTGCAAAACAAATTCTATGATATCTAAATAGGACTATAGAATATGGATTGTTTATGTCTTCAAACAACAAACATAAGTATCATGCTATATATATGCAAATATTGATTGGGGTCAAGATCTAGACTCCAAAAAAACTACGTTTGGAATACTACACAAATTGGGAGCATCAAGCATTTTCTGGTCCAGTAAGTTACAATCTATGATGTTTTTATTGAGTACGGAAGCTGAATATCGTGTTCTGACAGATGCTGCCAAAGATGTCATTTACTTTCAACAAACTTTGATTGAATTGAATCTTGACATATCAAAGCCCACACAATTGTTGAGCAACAACCAATCTTGTATTAAACTCATATAAAATCTAGTAATGCATTCTTGTACCAAGCATATTAATATACAATACCATTTTGTTAGAGAGGCTTCAAAAATTGACACTTTACAAGTAAGTCATGTCCTAACTACTATCTAGTAGGTAGATTTCCTAACTAAGCCTTTCCTTTATACAAACTTCATCTTTAATAGAGACAATGCAGGTATAATCCCTTTGAATTCTTACTCTGATATTTTAACTTCATCCAATTTGATATAGTCTAGCTATCAATCCACAAAGATTGCCTAGTTCTCTTGTGTTTGAAGTCTAGAGCTCTCAAATTTTATTTTTCTGATTCTATTATCCCACCATTCTTTTAAAAAATTGCATTTACATCAAAAAAGCATGAAATATTGCATCTAGAGCATTTACATAAATTTTTTTGCATCTAAAGCATGAATTGCATAAAAAATGCATCAAAATTGCATTTACATTTGCATTTACATCAAAAAAGGCGCCATACAACTCATGTTGAAATTTCCATATGCAACAAACCTAGGGATCTAGCCTCTAAACTTATGTCATTGAAAATGAGATCTTACACTCTGGAAGCTATAACAATGTTTGTGTCCATTTGAAGTGTGTGAATTTTTCTTCTATTCGCAGTACAACAAGCCGTTGCCAACTAATTATCGACCTCACTTCCAAGGTTTCTATGTACTGTCTTACATGGCCATCCACTAGTAAGCTTCATGCACTTGATTAATGCAAATGCTAACTCAATTAATCTTATTTATTGCCATGCTAACTTCCATTATCCTAAACTGCACTTACCACTCTCAGAACTATGTTTTTTAAAGATGTAGATCCTACTTTAAAGGTGTTGTTGAGCACGACACTTAAAAAACGTGCATCCGTAAACTTCCCTTGACGACTACTGTTTGATTATGCCATGTTAGCCTCCACATCGGCTCGAAGTTCCCATTGTAGTGCAAGTCTAAACGAACCCAAAATTCTAGTTTTGACAACACATGCTATGCACTACCTTAAAGCCAAGTGTGAATGCCCCTTTCGATTTGAGTTTGTATTTGACAACAAGCAGAATAATGTGGAGTCCAAGAAGAATCCTCTCATTACTCAATCACGAAGGTAGGTCACAAATTCTTCATAACATTCTTGATAGTACCAAATACAAATAGAATAATAAACTAATATGAAAACTAATATTTTTAATCACAAATATTTAAATATTCAAAATCTTTAAGTGTTTTAAGTTTTTTTGAAATTAAGTATTGTGTTTACAATCATTACATTGAAAATTCTAGTAGTAAATGTCATATTAAGAGATGCTACTAGAAAAGAAATGGTTTTAGAAAACTTCTAAAAGGAGGTTAGCTTTATTTAGCATTTAGTTGGTTAAACTAACTACACCTAAATGATCTAATACATACTTTCTAAGTTCCATAGAATGACAGATATACAAAAAGTTGATGAATAATTTTTACACAATTAGAAAATATTTATGAAGCTAAATGCTAGTGGTTATATAGATTTTAGAGACACAATAAATTAGGTATAGATTTTTGAAGTTGAAGATCATTGAAGGCTATAAGAGTTACTTACTTGAATTCAAATTCATTGAATACATTAAAAAAAGATATCAACAATGTCAAAGCAGTGCCCAACCAAGAAGTTAAATTGAAAGAAACCTTACCAAAAATTGTTGTAGGACCAAGTCGCCACCTTCACATTACAATTGAATCATAATAAATCCATTTACAACTAAAATTATGCCCCAAATTCCCTTTTGTTGTAGTCCATCTTCTATGCATCATTTTGGGATATTCTCCTTGTGCAAATTCCATCCAGAAGTAGGTTGACAATCCATAGGGTTTGGTTTTAGGTGCACTTACCTTATCGGAATTTTTTTGGTAACAGTAGCAGGAAACGGTTATAGAAGTAGGTCCCCACGGCATTCCGCCCTCTCCTCATCCAGTTGCCCTGTCACCATATGCTCATCACCGTGAACTCTGCAGCAAAGAGTCACTCAGGATTTTGAGTTTCAGATCAGAACTTTGTGGCATCGCCTATGAAGAACTTCTGATTTTTAAATCGTTGCAAAATTGTTGCGTAGTAAGCATTAGGGTTTAGGATTCTAGGAAAAAAACGACATCTCTCCGGAATCTGTGCAATCCATTTGTGTTGTGGGGTTTGCAGCGATGACGATGACTGCAGCCTCTTTGCAACACCGAATCTTCCCTCCTTGGTTGCAAATTTCATCTTCTTCGTCTTCCACCTCACAGAACGTGAGCCTCCGTATTGTCGCACCCTCTTCTTCGCTTTGTTGGGTTTTATCTCCTTGTCTACGAAGGTTTCCTGTGGAGTCTCGGTTGGGGAGAGCTCCAGGTGGAGTTACAGAGGAGGAGGAAGAAGAGGAAGAGGATGCATTGTCGTTGCACGAGGAGGAATTAGGGCAAGAGGATGAGGCAGTAACAAGCCCGCATAGAAACCCTAATGGGGCGAAAGTGAAGAGGACGTTCAGGTTGTTGGGGACGAAGGAGAAGAAGGAGCTTCGCGCTTATGCTCATAAATTGGGGAATGACATTTGCGTCCACCAGGTCTGTTTTCTCTCAAATGTACTCTCAAATGTTCTCTCAAATTTCTCTCTTGGTAATGAATTTCTCTCTTGTACAATGGTATGCGAAGGAGATTTCAGAGTTTGTGAAATTGTAAGGACTGTTTTTTACTATAGAGGAACCTAGGGGAGTCATACTTTAGGGTTTCTTCCCTCCAGGCCTTATGGTTTCAAGACCAAGACTCCTAATCCTGATGGCAGACTGGTCTTTGAAGACTCTCGTAATTACAAACCCTATGAAGCAGAGCAATTAGGGTTTGTGATAAGACTGTTGTGTTTAGGGTCTGATAAATTTATGAAAAATAGGTTCCGTAGGGTTTGATGTCATTGACATTTGTTTTTTATGAATACGTGAGGGACCTCTATGCAACTCCTGTCCCATTTTAAGAATGTCCGTCGGGTAGCAGCTTGCAGGTCTCCGGTAGTGCTGTAATCCTGTTTTTATGTGGTGGCCTGGTTTGCAGGTAGGGAAATGGGGGTTGACTGCGAATTGCATTACGGCTATCAGTGATGCGTTGGAAGCAAATGAACTTGTCAAGGTGACTCTTAAACCCCAAATATTCAAGGCGGCTTTTATTCTTTCATTGTTGTGGCACATTCTGAAACCCGGTCAGGAACCTACACCCGATGGCTTTCATCAGTTTTTTGTAGTTTCTCTTGTTAGAGTGGAGTTCATTTTATTTTTTAATGTGAGTGTTATCCCCATTTTTTAGAAGATTCTGACGCATTAAAGTACGTCTCATTCGGATTTGTATGAATAAATTATTAATCTTCAAAGTTTTGCTCCTAGAGTAACTGTGTAGACTGTCCCTTCTATCGTTACACAGTCTTCATGTTGTATTTTTTATATTCACTAGATTCTAATTATCTAGTCGCTGGTAATACACTCCATTTATAGCCGATTCATGGCATGACCATGAGCTCTCCCTCGAGAAAGGATTCACTACCTTGCTCAATTTTGAACTGAATTGATTTTGAATTATAACATTTTCATAACTATGACTTCACCAGCCTATTTACCGGTGTTTGTTTTCATTTCACTTTATATTTCTCTGTGGATGTGGGTTTCTGAATTGGATGGAGTATGACGAATCATCTATACTCCTTACTGCTGTTAAGTGTGCACTGCTTGCTTGCCTCTTGTGCACTGAATCTGCTTTTGGTGTACTGGAACTATTTCAGATTAGGGTACTCGACAACCTGGATGAAGAGTTTGATGACACCGCGAGGCAGTTGGAGGGCGAAACTGGAGGTCAAATTGTGGGTAAGATGGGGAGAACACTGTTGCTGTATCGGCCTAGCATGCGCAAGCTTAAAGCAGCACAAGCAGCTGAACTGAAAACCTTCCAGTATCAAAAGAGGAAAAATATGCTGGCCTCAAGAACGGTAACGTCTCTCCAGGATCTCTTTAATTGATTTCAAAATCTGAGTGAACATTAATTATCTATCTATCTATCTATGAGGGGAATTAGCTCTGACGTTACTTGTGAAGACTACTGATACTAGCCACGTGCAACCAAAGTCTAATCAGTCAAGCCATTTCAGACATGTCAACAGCTGGTTATCTTCGTGATATATCAAACAGACCTTTCAAACAGAATCCTAATTTTGGTTTCAGGATCATTTTGTATTTACAAGGGCGTGCCCTCGTTTTTCTGCAGAGAAGTAGCGGATCGTTTCCAAGAGCTTCGGGGGGAAAGAGATGACATTCTACCGCAGAAAACTATGACGTGTTCTAGTTTAGAATGATTTTGCAGGTACCTTAATATTATTCTCGTGAAGTTCAATGCTGCTTCATGTTGGTATCCACCAGTTAGTGATGCTTTCCCCCCCCCTTATTAACATAGTGTAGAGTTGATCCTTTGATGACAGTATCAAGAAAACTACTAGATATTGTCAACCATATAATTTCTTGGCTGTATTCAGCAGTCTTTTTACATTCCAGATGTTAGATTTTACCTGATTAGATCAATCACAGTTTTGTATGTTGTTAACGACGTGACAGAGAAAGGCACTTCACTGATTGTGTAAATCTTATTAGTGTAAATGCTTTAGGATTTTCTACGGGATTGACTGTTATGAGCAGCTCAAGGTTGTGTGCTTTGCACTTTTGCAGAAGAACGTCATAAGGAATGAGTATTTCAATCCTCGTTCCAAACTGGCTGAAATCGACTCCAGCAGCATCCACCTAGGGAGTGCACGCACCTAGCTGCAACCTTACCCAAAAGCGATCTGCGTAGAGGAAAAAACTCTTAGTGTATGGTGTTGGGACTATGCACTAAGAGAGGTTTATGCATTTATAGAGGAGTACTAATGTTCACCTAACTAATTTTGACTCTAACTACACTACTTTTTAGAGAAAGTGTTTCATATTGGGTTCACTTGCAAACTGAATAATTGATAGTTATGCACTAAGAGAGGATGAAGAGAGTTTTCTTTTGTATGTGCATGCCTCAAGCATGCAAGCTTGAGGTTGATCAATGTACATGTAAGTAATTCATTCATATGGTTTCCAATAATAGACATGCTAAGATGCATTGGAATTGTCTTTAAATTGTCAACAAGATAGAATAAAGGTTAAGGCTGATTATTAATAGTTGTTTTTTGGAGTACAAATCTAAATTTTTGTATTTCATCCTATTGTTGTGTAGATGTTAGTGTAGGGTTCCTAGTGCTTACATTCTTTAGTTTGGTTTAAAAAATGTTCTTTCATTATATATTAAGGTAGGTGGTTGTAAAACCAACCATAAACCAATTGTCAAAATGTGTTGTATTCATTCATTCTAAGTCCATCTAAGATATTTTGTTTTTGAAGTGATCCAAATGAGAGATGTTGGATGGTCTTAGATTCTATGATGATATGCCTTGGATGGATTTTGACAAAATTTGGTTGTTTCTCTAATGGTTGACAAATATCTATTGGGACCACTCATCCTATTTGGGACCACTCATCCTATTTGGGACCACTCACCCATCTCCATTAAATTCAATCACAATTGATAACTATCACATACAAGTAGAAATTTCTAAATAAATTAAGTAAGAATATGACTTTGATAGGATTGTCATCAATTCAAGATTGTGTCTAATAATGAATCCATATTCTTTTAAAGTCAAGGATGAAAAGATCTATTCTTCATTGAGATGCTTTCCCACATAATCAATACTTTGTCAAATTTTACAACAAATTATATATATTCTAAAAGTTATAAAAGAGAGACAAAAAGTATTCATTTTTGAGGCATATTAAACAAAAAGAAGAAACAATAGTGAAAAAATTTGAGAATATTAAATTAAAATTAGGGTTAGAAGGCTTTTGAAGTTAATTTAAATCCACCACTAATCTACTACAAATTTAATACCAATCCATTATCAATCTAGGAGATTCTCATTTGATCTAAAGCTGACTATTAGGTTCTTAAAAGTATTTTAGAGCCAAATCAATGTTGTTGGATGTTGATGAATGTGACAAGAATTTTAGGTAGAAAATTGTACTTGGATGGGTTAAAAGGATGGTAGGGAGGCAATTGCCTTGCACTTCAAATTTTAGTACATTTTTTTCCCCTTTTTTTGATTTCAAAATATGTAGTTAGTTTAAATTTGGTGGGAGAATTGACTCAATGGAAAAGATCCATGTAGAGAATGGACTACATTATGACAATATGACACACCTTCTTTGAGAATGAAACTTCTATGAAGAATGAGAAGGTGTAGGAATGAAAAGAGGAGCCAATAAAAATCCTTCTCTATGAAGGTGTGACTCTCTTTCTCATTGTATGAAGTATGAAAATGGACACAACTTATCAATCTTCTTTATGGCTTCTCAATCTTCATAGTTTTCTAATTTTCACATCCATTCATCACCCTTGAAAACAAAGGAAAAGGTCTTCTCAATCTTCAAAGAAAAGGCCTTCTGCGATTTGACCCTAAAGGATGGATTGGTAACCATGGAAATCATCCATTTTGGAATTTTGTGAATCATTGGTTTAAAAAGAATCCAAAAGTATTCATTGGAAGTCAAACTATTGTAGATAACCTCCCCTTTTCACACAAAATTTGGAAGATGAATAGTTGCACTTTTGCCCCATATATAAGGATTTTTTGTCATTTATTGGCCAAAAAAGAGCAACAACATCATTTATAGGTTAATGAGAGAATGCCACATCCTCATTCTATAAAAATTGAGAATGGAAAGAAGAAGTGTAACCCTCGTGTTGTTGAGGCAGCTTCTAAAAAATGCTACATCATGCAAAAGATTAATCCTAGAAGGGCTTGAAAGCCCTTTGCAACCGTATAGTATATAATAAATATGGTGGTATTTGACCAAAAAAAACATTGAACAGATATTGTTTAGAACAAAATTAATTAATGATCATGGTAGTATATAAATAAAAATGTATCACAATTCATAAAGTGAAATACAATTGAAGATTTTTAAGGCTAAATATAGGATGTATAGAAGGACCCCAAGGGCCTTTCAAGGGATAAATTATTCCCTATTTCATGGTCCCCACTTATAACAAGTTGTTGACTTTTCAACACTAATGTGGTACTATCCCATTGGCAATCCATCACCATTGCCATCATGATTGCTAACATGTGAATTTAAGATCTTGAATCCATGAACTTTAGAGCTTATGTTTATATACTATAGGTACCTATATTATAGGCATTTTTTTTTATGGTTATAGGATATTTATATTATAAGTGCTTATATTATAGATATTTACGTTATAAGTATCTTTTATGGTTATAGGATATTTATATTATAGGTATTTATGTTATAAACACATTCCATGATTAAAGGATACTCATGTTATAAATACATATGTTATAAGCATCTTCAATAGTTGTAGGATATCTATTTACACTTAAGCTCAAGGCTCATAGGTTTGCATTTTTAGGCTCACATGCTAGCATTGTTATCATTGCCATTTTAAGTTGCAACTCATAACCTTCTTCCCTTTCAACTTGCTTCCAACACCTTGGATCACGAAGATCAAAGGCTATGATAGGAAAATGTACAACCAAGTTATGTACAACAACCTCTTTGTTGCTACAGTGGCTCATCAGTTATCTACTGATACATATCTGTGCAATCAAAGGGTTTTTTAAAAACTTCAGAAACTGTTTCCTCTAAGGTAGGTACATCCAAATGTAAATGCCACTGACCTTAAACCGCCATCTATACTATATGTACATCTCCAAAATCAGTTCTGTACCTATGTGGAAGAAACACTTTCAAAACCAAGCTTTGCTCCTTAATAACTTTTGCATACAATATCCAAATGCCATGTTCTCTAGAGCGTTGGAACCTCCTTTCACTTGCCAACAAGAACATATGAAAATTTGACTAATCTAATAATAGAAAATAGGCTCAGTAGCAAAAAATTGGCGGTTTTGGGTGTACCTACCTTAACCTAGAAACGATGACGAGGCCATTTTGTGGCTTTTTGATGAATGTTTCTTGAACTGTAGAGAGCTGAGAAGCAGTTTTTCATCCACTTCTTTCTTGTTGACCTTCCATGTTGGGTTATGAAGATAATCTAGTTGAGTTTGGAGTTATGCTATTGTTTGTTTTCACATAAATGAGAAGTTACTAAAAAACACAGATCACAAAATATGCTATTTTAGTGTATTTTAGAAAGTTGTTTTTCCTTGCTTTAAATCTGAAATTTCTCTACAAAAATGATATTTTTTGAATTTAAGCCCAACTACCAAAATAAAGTTCATTCACTCTAGTTTCTACTCCAATATGAATTCTGAAAAAATTCCTAATAATCAATTTTTCATTGCAGTTTGAACTTTGGATGTATTTTCAATGTCTACTACGTTCTAATTATAGAATGGCACGGAAAATGAGTTTACACCATGTTGTTCATCACTATAATATGCACACATGGTGAAATTTTCAAATTTTTTGAAATAATTTTCTATTTGATATGATTTTTCTTCATTATATCTACAAAAATTCACAAAAAATACAATTATTTACAAAAAAATCTAAAATTTTGGTGCAACAAAGAAGACATTTTGTTTCATCTCTGAAAAATAAATTAAAATTTTTTCATACATATCTTGTTGCAAAATGGCAACAAACTGAGTGATGACAGTGTAGCTTGAAATCAGCAATCATAGGTCCGTCATTTAGGGGTTAATAACTTTTGCATATAGTATCCAAATGCCACGTTCTCTGGTGCGTTGGAACCTCCTTTCACTTGCCAACAAGAACATATGAAAATTTGACCAGTCAAATAATAGAAAATAGGCTCAGTAGCAAAAAGAGTGGCGATTTTGGGTGTACCTACCTTAAATCAATCTCCTGATGGATGTCCGGTTGCTTCTTCCTCACCTTCCAGACATGGGCAACCACAACACCACTTCGACAATTGGGCCGGCAGCGCACGGGCTCCCGAACGCCGCGCTACAGTGTCACCGTCGTGCCTGGATGGGCTGCTCAGGAACTTCGGGATCATGACCCAAACAGTCAGACTCGCAGCATGAGAGCACTGTAGAAGAGATGGAAAAACAGCCACAGATCCCTGTAAGTTGGGGAAGATCTTTTGTGCCATTTTGTATCAGAAAAATCTCTTACAATGAAATTGAAGCCAGGACAAAGCGGAGGACTAAAAGTGTCCAATGAATGAATGGGTTTCTTGGGAACAGTTGAAATGACAAATCAAGGGACTTCATAACATTATTAACCTTCCCTGAGGGGGACCCTTTTGCTCCCAAAAATCAGGAGCCCTCAACAGTAGCCTTGCCAATGACATACCGAGCTCTGACAACTTGGTGCTACATCACCTCTGCCCAACCAATGACTTCTACAGAATTATAACTAAACTCTCCCCCCAAGTATATAGGAGGGAATTATACCTCCACTTGGGGGGGACGAAACCAAGCTGGTTAGCAATGTTATGTTCGGGCTTCCTGCCATCTGAGCCGGGCTGGCCAAAAGAAAAAGTGCTAGAAGACAAGAAGTGAACATTGGTTGTCTTGCCGACCTCAGTAAGCGGAGAAGTCGGGTTTCAAGTTTCGCTGAAATCGATGGATAATCTTGTTCGTCAAGATTGGACAATCTTGGGGGAATCGATACGTGGGAGGTTCTTACTCGATCTCTCCCCCACCCACAAGGTCTATGTGGCATGACAATTCCAAACTTGGTCCCTGTAGCTCCCCCTTGCGAACTTGACTTGCCTGGCTTATATGGTAGGAGGCCCTCGTGACACATCCAAGAGCATTATATTTCAGTATTGGCCTTGGCTAACTATCGCCAATGGAAAGATGGAGGGAAGGGACCAATCTTCAAGATAGTCGGTCGGTCGGAAAAAGATTGGGTTTTTTAGATGAAAAAAGTGCATTATTTGTTTCTACAGTCGCATTGAAAGTCATTCATTGGGCGATTTTAGTCCTCTATGTTTTTATTGGGTTAAATGGATTTCTTGGTAATGGTTGAAATGACAAATTAGGACTTTTTACACATCCAAGAATATGATAATTCAGTATCGGCTTGGCTAACTGTCATGAATATAATTAAAGGACAAAGGAAAGAGACCAATCTCTACAATAGTCAACTAAAAAAAGATTGGATTTTTAGATGAATAAGTGCATTATTTGTTTCTTCAATTGCATCAAAAATCATTCATTAGACATTATTGGTCTTCACTCAAAAGGTGGAAGTTTCTATTATGGTCACTAAGAGTAGATCCAATGCCAACTCTACAAAATGTATAAGAACTTGTCCATCTTGCATATGTTGTCGTAGTAGGGGGTGGGCTAGGCCTTTGTTCAAAGTGCCCCTTGCACCCCCACCTCCAATGTGCAACCAATCCAAGGATGAGAAACTTGTGGTCCACTTTGGATCCACTTTTGGTCAAAAATGCGCTTTTGGAACCACCACCACATGTTAAGTCTGGAAACTGCCACTATATGTCAAAGAATCTAAACTTCATGTGTGCCCTTCAATGCTTAGCAAATTGCCCCAAAATGCCAAGCAAAGGCTCTCATATGAAGAGCAATGGAAATATAGTTGGTTACAATGGCTGCATTGAGGAGCAAATTTTGGAAAAGCACATTATAAAACCCAATTGCCACCGTTCCTATGCTTGTTCCAATGTTGCATTGGAGCTACTCTAATCACTTCATCACCGTCATTCAAAACATTGATTTTGGCCACTAATTCAACCTAATGCAGCTCAAATCTCATTTCATTTAAGGTATGTTTGCACTTGGTGTTAGGGTTGATGTTTGTAATGTGAATCTAGTCTAGATGTAGGTCTGAATTCATTCCTAAGACCATTGGAAAAAGTCTCTCATGGGGTTGACGCAAGACTGTAAATAATGGCCCCATTGTAGGTGCCCATTATGGGCTTTTTGCTCTGGCGTAGACTGGGTTTACCTTATCTCTTGCCTGGCAGAGGTAATCACTCAGGAAAGTGCTCAATTGCCAGATTGAATTTTTTTTGTTTCCTCTCGGCTTAGGAGCCTCCGCTTGGCAGTCATGCTATCATTGTCTCCTTTTTTCGTACTAAGATATTGTATGAGCTCAGCATCAATGAATTTCGCACAGTCCAGGCAAGTCTCTGGCTCATCAGAACCTTGATTCCCCGCCAGGCTCTGTTTTCTTCGTCAACAAAGGCTGAAGTGATTGCCAGGCATATTTCGAGAGAGCGCCTGCTTAACCTGCAGCTCCATCACGTAAGGACCCTGTCTCAGCTTAATCTTTCTCTTGCGCATGCATTTTCCATTGCCTTGCCTCTGTGCAGTACATTCTTCAGGCTTTGGAGCTCCCTCAACACCCTGGAAATAGGAATCTAATTCGTTTTGTAAACACAATCGGGAGGTTCTCTCCGGTGAGTGGTACCCAAAAGTAACAAGAAGAAGACATAGACTAGGTTCTTTTCTTGTACACTCTTGAGCTCTTCTTAGGTGGTAGGGATCAAAAGGTAGAATTAGATTGTTTTTGTGCACAATCTGAAGCTCATCGCAGGACGGTGGGAGGCTCCAAAAGCCAGAATTAGTTGGAAGACAATTAGATTCTTTTTGTGCACAATCTTGAGCTCATTGCAGGTGGGAGGCTCCAAAAGCAACAAGAGGAAGAAACCTAAATTCTTTTTGTGCAGGGGAGAGGCTCCAAACTCTTTAGGAAGAAGACATCGAGATTCTTTTTGTGTACAATCTTGAGCTGGATCATTGCACTCAGTTGGGTGGTCCCGAAAGCATCAAAACGAAGACATCTTGATTCTTTTTTGCGTAGTGTGCAATCTTGAGTCATCTTATTTGCAGGTAGGAGGTACACTCCAAGCGATAGAAAAAAGAAAAAGCGTTGGCACCCCACATGGCTGGATGTGAACTCCAAGCTGCTGGAGAATTAATGATCAGTCGTGTGCATCTCTGTCTGTGTGCAGGAAGTAGAAGTTGGGAAGCATGGCGGGTGGCACGGTAAAGCACAAGCAGATTGTGTTGGCAGCTAATCCGGTGGGCATGGTGAAGGAGACCGACTTTGGAGTGGAGGAGACGGAGACAGAACTGGTGGTGCAGCCGGGCTCCAATGACGTCGCAGTCAAGCTGTTGTTTCTGGGCGTGGAGCCTTATTACCGTGGACTCATGTCTACGACGAGCGAACTCGGATTTGAGGTTTACTCCATTGGAAAGGTCAGACATCAGTCTACCCACAGGCTTTGATTCTGCTTCTTCAATTCAATTGCCTTCCACTTTGAAGATTGAGAGAAATGTGAAGTCGGTGAAATTGGAGTGAAATTGGAGTAAAGATTGAAAAACTGTTTCCCGTGGTCTACGCAAATCATGTTTCCACTAGTTTTGTGGTCCGCGGATACGAGGAAGAATCAAAATAGGATTGGAATTGACCCTACTACTTTTGAGGATGCGTGAAAGTTCGTTGTAGAATGTTACGCGTATCATGCTTGCGGAGTTCCCTCAATACGCTTGGACAAGGAATCCAAATTCTTTTTGTCCACAATCTTGGGTGGCAGGTATTAAATGCTAATTAAAGAAGATAGATCTTGGTCACATTAATCATGAAGTGCCATGCGTATTGTATACAGAGAATGGCACCCTTCTTGAGGATTGTTTTGCCTTTGGATTTAAAGCGGAGAAGAGTGAATTCTTCCAACTGCAAAAGAGTGTTTAGTATGCGCGTTGTTTATGCGTGTGTAACATTGAAAGTCTCCAATTCACGGGTCCTATGCTTTGAGCCAAAATTGTGTTGAACATTTGAGTTTCCGATCCCTGAAGGACCTGACCTTCTTGTGTGTGGATTCTCTTGCAGCCCATCTGGGGTCGCGCCCTTGGCGAGGTGGTCGTGTCTGCCAACCCTGATTTTGAAAAGGGAGATATGGTGACAGGGATTGTGAAGTTCTCAGAATACGTTATTGTCCCCAAGGGGCAGGGTATTGAGAAGGTGGATGCATCGAAAGCACCACTCTCCTACTACCTTGGCATACTTGGTAAGTGTTGGTTTCACTCTCCGGTTGTTAAGTTACATTGTATCATTGTAAACATGCCATCGATTGCACACCGTCCCTGAATTCAAATGGCCTATGTAATGAGTATTAAATGATTCAAAACTCTCAATAACTAAGATGATTGAGTGGGTTATACTTTCCACAAGCATCATACAAATACCTTGTGATGTATGATGGATTTCATGATAAACATCTGAATTTTCGCTACGAAAAAGTGATACTCCTGGAGAGAGTACATTCACCGCATAAAGTTATTTATTCTCACTTGCGTGAAGAGAAAAAAAGTTGGTCACACAAGAACGTTTTCTCATTTCTAATGTTGATTATGTGGGTAAGAGTGCATAAGAAGGGAGTTAGCTCTTTCTTGCTATACGAATGAAAATTTCTTGCAACCATTTTGATTGATGGATTGATGGATGTGTAATTCGTGTGTGAAGAAAGGGAAGTGTGCAGTCAATAAGCTACGTAGTTTCTTTCTGAATGCCAATTTTTTTCCAAAAAATCTTCGGATCCTCCGATTCTTCCTCAGTCACACTCGTTGTGGTTGAATTTTGTTGCGCAGGGATGCCTGGATTCACAGCATACGTTGGCTTCAAACTCATTGGGAACCCCAAGTCAGGAGAGCAAGTCTTTGTTTCAGCTGCATCAGGCGCTGTTGGCCAGATTGTGGGCCAACTGGCCAAAGTCTACGGTTGCCGTGTCGTAGGAAGTGCTGGTTCAGATGAAAAGGTGTCAATAAATCTGAAACTCCTCGCAAAGTGAAAGAGAGATTGTTCTTTACTTTTCGGGTGGTGATTGGTACCTCAAATTAAAAATTGACCTTGATTGATCATCCAGCGGTTTGCACTACTGGAAGAGCGTGTGCTATTTCATATGGCCTATGAAGCAATCGTATGTATTCTGTTATGTGAATACTGTAGCTCGTTCATTTTTGGAAATCGATAGTCATAGTTATACCCTATTTAACCAAAAATTTAACCTGCTCTGATGACTGCAGGTCGAACTGCTGAAGACGGAATTTGGCTTTGATGACGCCTTCAACTACAAGACAGAGAAGGATCTGTCCGCAGCACTGAAAAAGTGAGAACATAAATACTTGCGCTAGTAAGCAAGTGTGGCATTGAGTGGCAACTATATTAGTGGCTGCACGCCACCTTATTGAGAATGAGCATGCAACCTGAATCAGCATGTTTTAGTCACTTTGGACGACTTGATTCGGACAAAATCAGCAAATATTTGGACGACTTGATCCAATCACTTTGGATGCGTCAATGCGGACATTTTTTCTACTAATGATGGCATCAACGAGGATTAATTAATGAGCATTTGTGGTCATGCAGGTACTTGCCTCATGGGATAGACATTTACTTTGATAATGTGGGAGGCGAGACCTTGGAAGTGGCGTTGACGCATTGCAACAGGAATGCACGAATTCCCGTGTGTGGAGCCGTCTCTCAATACAACCTGGTGAGAGCTATTGACCAAGTCCCAGCCTGCTGGCGCTGAACATAGTGCTACTTAAGTTCAGTAGTCAACAACGCAGATGTGTCAAGTTTTCTTTGGTCGAGAGTGACAGGGTTATACCGGTATTCTATGGATGCAGTGAACCGCTTGACAAAAAAATACATTTTGATTATTAATGCAGTATACATGTGATACCCCTTCTCTCCCCGCTGCAATCATATTTATTTTGTCATGTGAATACTGTAAGGTTATAGTCTATGTTTTCCGTCGAAGTAGCTGCAGTATGTAACACAAAGAGATGATTGTTGTGTTGAGAGTTACGCAAGGGAGGGTAGCCAATTTCATTTGGTGGTGGGTGGATGCAGCCGGAGGAGAAGCGGTATGGCGTAAAGAACCTCTTCCTCTTGGTGGGCAAGTGTATCAAAATGGAAGGCTTTATCGAAGGCTTCTGGGTTCCACAGCACAAGGCCCAGTACGTCAAGGAAATGACCTCCTACATCGAAGAAGGCAAAGTGAAGTACAAGGAACACGTGACTTCCGGTTTTGCGCAGTTCCCAGCTGCTTTTGTGGGCATGATGAAGGGGCAGAACGTTGGCAAATCCGTCGTCCATGTTTAAGTCCATCGCACTGAGGCTTTACCATAGATTTCTAGCTACTAAGGTCGAAACTATCCCAATCGAAAGTAGTCCTCCGCTTCAAGGAATGGAGGACATTTTGCGTGTTATATCTGTAGCAAAGTAGGTACATTTTGAGCAAGGAGGTACTCGGAAAGGGACAGTTTGTGGACCTACTTTAATCAAGCGTGCTTGACATTGTACAGTAGTACAGTACATATCATAGTAACCTTGTAGAGAGACGGAGCATTATCAGGCAAATAAAAAACTCTCTACTATTAGTGCGTTTTGTTTATGTCAAATTATGAACGTTCAGTAATAGAGCCAAGTAAACTAAGTTACACCTGTTTCAGCCACGTAGTTCACGAAAAACTTGCCTCAATCCTACCGAGTGACGATGAGCCTACAGATAAAGAAACAGAGGATTACTAAATTGTTGTTTCAGTTCAATGAGATCCTTGATGGTGTCATCCACGGACTTGAGAGTGACCAAGAAAAGGAGAAGAAAGAAATCACTCCAGGCCAAGGTGAAGAAGAAAACTTCCTTGAAAGTTGCGAGTTTTGCGACAGAAATGATGAGGGCGGCACTAATCCACAGCCCCACCCACAGCCCAGCAACCCCGACTAAATTTTCGTGAAACATGAATTCAGCTACTCGGCTCTCGAAACATGATTACAACTCTACGCTACCTCCTGTCAACACTGATGCATATAACATTCCTCCGGAGAAGTCCTTGCTGCACCTAAGAATCCAAATCCATCTTTCTAACTCTATCAAACCTTTCTCGAAAGTTTGATACAATTGTAAGGCAAGGTGAGGTAAAACAGTCCATAGTGGTCATAATTAGGAGTTTGGCCTCATGTGGTTGCTGAAAATTTTCAATTTCTTTCCCACATAAAGATAAGTGTGAGAAATAATCAAACCAATTGAAATTATATTTTTTTGACAAAGTATGGATTTGCTATGAATTTTTGAAGTGTTCAATGCATCATGACCCCAAACAGTCTATAGACTACCTCAAAAGAAATAAAATTTGAATCCATGATACTCATCTTGTTTAGCTAAAGCAATTATAATATTTTCTAACATGGAAGGCCTAAACAGTCAATAGTTATAATGATTTCACATTGAAAAGTTGGAAGTTCCTAATAAGGTTGCTAATCACTCCATTACTATCGTGAAAGACATGCATTGTAGTCCAAATCTCACATACTAAAAAAATATATATAATGGATTGATTTCCTAAGTATCCACTATGGGTCATTTGACTACAATGGGTTGTTTTACCTTAACTACATCTAATTTCAATTGCTTTCTAAAACCGCATAGTCTAGATTCTTGCCTAAAATGTACTTCTTCTATTCATGGGAGTATACTTGGTTACCCTAAAACCTATTATTAGGACTTTGATAATTTGTAGTTTATTCATACAGTGTTCAAAAAATGCATTCTAAGAGAATTTAAAATCCCTTCTTGACTTCCAACAAGACCCCACAAAAAATTCAACATAATGATGGGAACCATTCTGAATTGCTTATTTGTGAAATTTTAGGTGTAATTACCATAGTATGCTTGTACCTTTTGCTAACGTTTCCTTAACTGGATAACAATGTTGCGGACACTAAGTGTCTAATGGATGACTATTGTAGAATGGAAAAAAATATTTTTTCATCCAATTTTTTATTGTTGAAGGTACTTGAGTACATTATTAGTGAATACTATTGCAAACTCCCTCATTTATGGTATTATTGACTTTTTTAAAGAAGGAAGATGCTTAATCTACAAATCACCCTTGTAGTATATTTTGGCCATTTCTTGCCATTTACTCTCAATGTGAATTTCAACCATAAAGATGATCTTTTTTGAATTTGAGTTCAATTTATAAAATGAAGAATATTAAATGTAGTGTCTACTCCAATTGGAAAATTTAAAAAATTTCAATATTTCAATATTTTATAGCACTATGAACTTTAGGCCTAAAACCATGGTTTGTTGATTTTTTAAATTTTAAAGTGACATAGTAGCTTTGATTTATACCATGATATTCTACACTATAATATACATCTATGGCCAAATTTTCATATCTTTCAATTATATTCTATATTTTATGTGAATTTTCTTCAATTTTCTCTTAAATATTTCATTGTAATTTCTAATTTTTTCCAAAAAAAATTGAAAAACTTATGACTTATAAAATACTACACTTGCTAATCTTCATTTCTGAAATCAAATGACTTCATCTCTAAAAAATAAAAATAAAAATAAAAATTTTCATTCACATGTAGTTGCAAAATATCAATAAACAGAGTAATGGGTAGAGAACCTTGAAATTAGTGGTCATAGGCCTATCCTTGTAGAGTTAAGGTTTGTATCTTGCTATTAATATTAAGGTAGGGTGTTCTAAACTTGACCTTACTCTAAAAGCAACCACTAATATAAAGGTATATTTTTCTTTCTTCAATGTACCAATAGTGTAGATTTTAGGATGAGATCACTTTCACTAACTACTCCCTTTCAACTTCAAAATTTTTTAACTAATTTCACACAAATCCAAAAAATATGAAACGGCTTGGATTAGATGTCAATTCCATTTTCCCTTCCTACAAAAATTTACTAAAAATTGTTTCAAGGAGTTTAGCTTCCCCCCAAATGCAATAAGCTCTTAAAAGGTTGCTTTGAGTATAGACTACCATATAGCAATGAACCAACATGAGTTAGAATATATGCAAAAGAGTTTTGTTTAATGATTAGAAAGTGAAATAGTTCTATGAGAATTAAATCTCAAACAAAAAATGAAAACTTACATAAGCTATCAAATGTTATGGTATATAGAGAATGATTTCTCTCATAACATCATGAAATTCAAAGAAAAATGGTTAGTATAGCCATAGTACATATTGAAAGTAGATTGAGTTCTTACTACTCACCCAACAAGATCTTCCAACCTTGCATATAACTTGGGCCTTAGAATAGACCAAAATGTTTACCTTCTCAAATTGCAGTGTCAACTTGTCAATTGTAAAAAAATAAAAAATCAATGAAACACTTAAGGATTATGTTGAGACACGAGATGTAGAATATGCTTGATATACATATTGGTGACCTTTGGATAGCCAATAGACATAATAAAAAAATATAGGCACCGTTTGGCAAAAAAATTGTTTGTGGTAGTTTTCATTTGAATTTTGAAAAACTAGAGGATAGATAATGAAGTAGGAGTATGCCATTGATATATTAGAATAAGTCCCTATTGCATTAGAAGAAAAACAAGGAAAATCAATTCTCTTGGTGTTAGAATACACCAACCTACTCATCAATTCATTATTTTGTTGATGTTGAAAAAATGTAGTTTTGTAGAGTTTTGTGGAGTTCCAATATTACATAGCAAGCTCATAGCTTCAATGGTTCAAATACGCTTATGCATTCTCTTGAATTCAACAAACTACTAATTGGTCCTTGCGCCTCATTTGAAGCTTACTTTATAAGTTGCTAAAAATTACTTTAGATGTGCTCTTACATTAGGATTGTTGTGAGTTGATGCAGAACCACAAGTTCTCTAACTTGTAGTTGGATTCCACAGGGGCCGCTTGATAGTTAGCACTATAATAAGCTTGTGAGCTCCTATTGCATTAGGGATTCAACTAGCTTAGTGAATTTCATGTGATATGTGAATTCCATGTCTTCTCCTATCTTCTCTATCGGAAATTGAACATCATCTATTAACCTTTTGAAAGTAGCAATCCAAATTCAATTGTGTTTGAAAGACTAGACCTAAATCTGATAATGTTGTAGAGTCTCATTTTCATATGGGGTTGTTTCATACATCCTACACATCACATACAGATGACATGTCAATATAAATTTAAAATTTTCCTTTCAAGCAATATATGCTTAGAAGTGCTTACATGAAAAATGATAAGAACTTATTTATTCTTCATTCTATGTAGACTAGACTTGACAAATTTGGTGAGAATGATTTTGCCTAGTACCTTTAAACAAAAGATATTGAATATGATGAAATACTTGTTGATGACTTTTGACTAGCCACTTATAAAAGTAACGTGCATCCCTTGGCAAAACTTTTGAACTTTCACTTAACCTTTCACATGCCATATTGCTCATTGAAGCTCATAAGTCCTCCATGAACCTCCCAAGTCAAATAATAGGTCCTTACTAAAAATTCATGCACTTGCAAAAAAATCTATTTTTCTCACCAAAGCTTGTTGCAAACCTTACATAAATCTAACAATTCATGCGCTTGCAAAAAACCCATTTTTCTCACCAAAGCTTTGTTGCAAACCTTGCATAAATCTAAAAATTCATGTGCTTGCAAAAAAAAAACATTTTTCTCTTTGTTGCAAACCTTACATAAATCTAACAATTCATGCGCATGCAAAAAAACCCATTTTTCTCACCAAAGCTTTGTTGCAAACCTTGCATAAATTCGTTTGAAATCAGCGTAAATACCAATTTTTTGTTAAGCACAAATCATTTGAGAATCCTGTTGGAAGTCATGTACCTCCACAATCTAAGAATCTTGCAGCAAAAGAATGCAGATCCTTGTGAAGGAGGAGCCGTTTGGGATGCGCATTCTTCAGGAAGCCGGGAGTCTGCACTGATTTTCTAACGTCACGGCCTGATTCGGCTGCAACTTTCTGATGCGTCTCCAATGCCGAGGTTTCTTCCTTGGATGTGCTCCAATGTCGAGCTCGACGACCTGCAAGACCAGATGCAAAAGCTTCTGGAGAAGCAGAACTTCATCACCACATGGGACCCGGAGACGATGCTCCCGCCACACACAGACGTCATTTTGGAGGCGAACGACGGAAGGCTCGTCCACGCTCATAAATCCATACTGGTAAGACGGATTGAACCACAACTCGATGGAAACAACATGACAATCCTACCTTTAAGTAAGCTAGCTTGCCTGTAATTTCTTGTGACAAATTCCGTGATGCCAAGTCTAGTGATGAAGGCAACCATGTTGCTTTTGCATTATTTAGATGGTCGAAAGAGGATTGTCATCCATAATTCTTTTCCTCATTCTATGCAATTGATTGATGAGGTCTATCAAAATTACCGATGGAAGTAGACAGATTTGACTCGAAGGTACCTACACCTTTACTGATATTCTTGCCTAAAATAGTGTACTCCCAATATTCATGAGTGTAGGGTCGGTTTTAGAAACAGCTATTTTTCATCACTTTGAAAATTCATACTTTATTCATCTTGTGTTCAATAAATGCGTACTAAGAAGGATCCAACTAAAAATTAGGCAATTTAATAATAGGAACAATGTTTATTTGGACACATTTAGGTGTGGTTACTTTATGTTCAATTAATAAAACTATCCAACTTCTCAACTCTTGAGCATTTTCTAGTCCATTAAAACTATAAAGTGACACAACTTTGTTTACAACTAATCTAATTCATTTTGTGTTTCCACTTTTCACCTTGTGAACTTGAGAGCATTTCATCATTCAATGAAAATACACCTTATCCCACTAGACTAGTTGTATTATTATACCTCTACACTAATAAAAAAGAGGTGAAGGAGTACCAAGCTACAATGTTAGGGCTTGGTGCCAAAGGTCCACACAGGCACCAAAACTTGTAGTAAAACCTCATACAAAACTATTAATTTTATAACCTTAGCAACCAAAAGAAAGGTTCTAACTTGCTCTTCTTGATTGACATTAGAGTAGCTTAGTTGCACTTTGTATTTCTAAGGGTAAACCATTCCATTCTATTGAACGACTTTACAAATCAAAGCCAACTCAACATGAGACTATAATTCTACATTCCAAGTTGTCATACTTTGAGGGGACATAAAATGCAGAGGCTTGGATACCTACTTATTATGCATCAATAATAGTAACACTTTACGCTTTCAATGCTCGACTAACACCCTTCAACTACATAACATTCTCGTATTACTCCACTGCCACATGATGCAATGTGGGTGTAAAGAGGGAGAGTGATTTAGAGTCACCATCCCCACACACTAAGGGAACCATAGATTTGCAAGATTTAATTTGTTGATTTTGTCACAGTTCAAAGGAGAGAATTCTCTCTTTGATAACTCTAACTTGACTTAAAGACTTTTTTTTGTCCATTATCTAGTGCAGATAGTAGCTTATACTCCAACTTAAATTCTATGCTCCGTAAATTGCTTATATATTATTGCATATATTGTTGCAAATTTTGGAGTCCTTTTACAATTCCAAGTCTAAGTATGGCATTGAAAATTCTATTATATGCCTAGTAAACTGCTTATATATTGTTGCAAATTCTGGATTCCTTTTACGCTTCAAGGTTTGATCAATTCCAAGCCTAGCTAAGCATGGATTTGAGCTTGTTCCGCTGCAGATGGGGAAATCCGTGACGTTCAAGAACATGTTCGCAGCCATGAAGGACGTGGTGAACCCTCAGATGGTGAAGATGGACATCGAGCACGCAGCCCTGGAGGCCTTCATCCACTTCTTCTACACCGGCTTCGTGAAGGACGAGGTGATGAACGAGCTCGCCGACAAATTGCTCCGCGCCTCGGACAAGTATGGCATCGGGCTGCTGCACGACCTGTGCCAGGAGAAGCTGATGAAGTCCATCCACCCGGACCGCGTCTTCGAGTACTTCCTGCTGGGCAACAAGTGCCGCGCGGACCAGCTCGTGCACGCCCTCGTGGGCTTCGTCGCCAGCAATTACACCGACATCTCGGAAATCCATGGCTACGACAACTTCCTCAAGGATGACCCCACGCTGGTGGCCAAGCTCTGCAATGGGGTCGTCAAGCGGCTCAAGGGGAAGATGGTGAAAGTCGAGCACCACAAAGCACCGCCGCCGTGACGGAAACAACCTTACGTTTTTAGGAAGGGAGGATCAGTTGGGTGAGGAAAAATTATCCTCAACAGACTCTGCATTCATGTTGATCATACAACCAAAGTTATTCTTCTTGTGTATACAAGGAAAACTCTAGAAATTGATGTAACTTCTAATGCATTTTGAGGTAGGCTTGTTAGGTACTTACAAGAGAGGCAAAATGTAAGTAAGCTAGTCAGAGTGTGTTGCTGCATGGAATTGAACGATTTCAAGCATTGCATACAATTGAAACTTTATAAATTTTACACATACATTACTATGTGTGAAAAATATCAAATTTTTGAAATGTGTATTTTGATGTAGAAATCTAATGAAGTTTCACCAAGCCTGGACATGAAATGTCCTTTAAGGATTAAGGCCTTCCACTCCTGCACAAGTTGTTGGATCCAACCTCTAGGAAAAATGGAGTTGAAATCCGAATCCAATTGCAGTTCAATCTAGTTCATTGAAGCTTTTCAAGGTTCCATGCATTAAATGTAATTGGAGGCCCTTGCCACAAGATGGATTTGAATGACATTTTTGAAACTACCGACATTGAATTAGACTTTGTTTTGGAATGATCACTAAAGAATAATAATGGTTCATTCTTTTATACAATGGAGTTTTCAAACTCAACCACATTGAATTAGACTTTGTTTTGGAATGATCACTGAAGAACAATAATGGTTCATTCTTTTATACAATGGAGTTTTCAAACTCAAACACAGGTAGCAAAAAAATCAACTCACTTGTGCTTGCACATGTACAAGACTAGATTTTTGAACCGCCTAAAGGCTACACTTTCTAACAAATTCACATTTGTAGAGAGAGCTCAGGTAAGATAAATTCTGAAGTTTGTGCAATTTTCTCAGTTATTTAAACAATAAGTTGTTCCATCTCGAAGAATAAGGAATTTCATTAAAGTAACATATTCCATACACCATTTTCAAACCACCCAATTTGAATCGTAAAAGTGCCGTCTAGAATTGGTGTATAGATTTTTAAAATCTAGGACTCCTAGTTTTTAGACCGTTTGATCTAAACTATAAAAATTGCCAAAGTTGTGGAATGGCGTCATTTTAATGAAATTCCCTATAAGAGCAGTTGCAAGTGAACAAAGCATATACTTCCCCATGCATTAAAGTTGTTTAGACTTGCCTATTCCCATGACCAGAGAGCACCCACAGGAGACAAACTTCATCTCACGATCGTACCAGTGTAAGGCAAATGAGATTTGGGCTTACACGCTCATGCTCAATTGATCTTACACTGATGAAACCAATCAAATGGAGTAGCATATCCTGGACAATTCAAGACCAATAAAAACAACCCTACCATCATTAAAAAAAAAAATTGAAGTGCTGCAATTTTAATTTGATAAGTCTCTCTAAGATGGATTATGCTTCACATGTGCTTCTTTCTATGAGTTTCAAAGAATCCCTTCCGTCCGAGGAGCAAGCAACTAGAACGTGGAGCACGATGAGAACAACAACCCAAAACTCTCGCCCACCAACTGAAGTACGTTTTCCTCCGGCATGAAGCACTTTGCCCTAAACGCACTTTCCCTAGCAGTTCCAGCATCCCTTTCCTCGACTAATTCGTCACGTCCGTCCCGCTTTCCAGTGGAGCATCCACCAATCTCAGCTGCAAATTCAAAGCTAGCCCTCAATCTTATCAATTGATGTCACGCCGGCTGGTAATTACCCCGAAAAAGGAACTCGATCACCACTGCAATTACGGAGCCATTGGTCCGCTAGGTGCATTTGGAAATACCATTCGTTCAACGAAGCACTTCACCCACTGCAATCAGACGGAAGGAAAAACTAAACCGAACCCCGCCGCTGAGCGCCGTAAGCCCGTAACAGACAACTTTGTGTGGGAAGCTTAAAAATAGAACGTATTGAGAGGACCTCGAGGACTCAGAGTAAATGGTAGATACAGGTTCCGCTGGGGTCCTTCTTTGGAGGTTGCGCCAGCAGCCACCAACCGCGGATCGACGGAGCTGGAAAACTTCACTGGGATTTCCTGGAAAGCGCATCAGAATGGAACTGTCGATTGATCGAAGAGCTGATCGCCAGTTAGTGGTCCGGCGAAACTTGATCTCAGAAAAAAAAAAAAAAAAAAAAAAAAGAGGGGCACTGTTTTCAAGAATGCCGGAATTCTTGAATGCCCCGGAAGGAGTGATCCCCGAACTATTAAGGGTTTGTTCTCACTTGGTGTTAAAGAGTGTTGTTACTAAGGGTCTCATCAACTAATTTAGACCTACTTTTGAACCAGATTCACATTGCAAACATCATCCCTAACACCAAGTGTAAATTTACCCTTAGTGCAATACACTACCTTCAAGACAAACAAGCATCAACTTTGGCTACCTTGAGAGTGAGGTAGTATTTTTTTTTAAATAGAAAAAAAAAAATTTGCAAGTTGTAAAGGATTACTGGGAGTACTATAATACAAAATTAAAGTAGAGGCACCAATAGTTGATCATTTTAGCAATTTTGGAGTAGATGGTAAGGAGTATGAGGTGATGGAAATTTTTCCCATGTTGGAAGATAGGAAACATGGGGACAACAAAATTTTCAGAATTTTATTCCCAAAATTGGAATTACCATGAATTTTGGAAGCCCAAAAGTGCACTTGTCTAGTAGCTAATGTTTAGATTCTTCCAATTCCAATCATTGAAGAACTATTTTGTTGCTCACTACTTCCTACTTTCTTGCTTTAGTCCCAACGTTGAAAAGGACAAAAATAAAACATTCCAAACTTGAGGTCTAGCCTAAGGTTGGAAATAGTGCACCATACAAATTGGGTACTAGGTGAGGTTGACAACCGGTGCCCCAACCTTAATTAAATAGATGTTGATTCCAATGTAAAGGAGGTTGCAAGTTGGCTATCAAGTTCTATTGTTTGTTGCAGTACAGGCTAAAATCTTTTTTTTTTCAAGGATTTTCTCCACTGTATAAGTGTATATTTAGCTACTAAAAATTTTAAGTAGCAATAGAGCAAATTTTAGCCAATTCTACGAATGTTGGTCGGAAGTTTCTTGGTGTGTGATAGTTGGAAAAGAATCTTCATTGCAATATTGTTGGTGATGTTGTAAGGTTGAAGTATCCAATTGGGGCAAGTTGACCTAATCAACATTACAAAAAATATGGCAACACCAAAGTTTCAAAGCCAAAGCTAATAAGAGCATCCACACTCATGCTCCAAACAATTGGCCTCAATGACTCTCCGAGGGCTCACATGAACCCCTTAAGAAAAGGATCCCTACCTAAAGCCTTGCAACAAGTAGAATTTGAATGGGCTAAAAAAACCCAAGCTAAGGCCCACTCAACCACCCTAGAGTGTAGATTTAGCATATCTTTGACATTGTTTGGTTATACAATTGAAAGGCTTGGTTCCCTATTTGAGAGAATTGTGAATTGTAGGAGACTCTCCCCATAGTTTATGGGCTAAGGTTGTCTAGAGTTGGGACTGTAGGCAAGGGTAGATTAGACAACTCATTGTAAGATAAATGTACCCATACCCAATCACTTAAGGGATTTTGTAGCAGATCATCAACAATTTGAAGGGCGACAAATTTTTCCCACATAGAAAGATAGGAAACATGGGGATTGCAAATTTTTCATAATTTGATTGCCGAAATTGAGATTACTATGAAATTTGGAAGCCAAAAAGTGCATGGAGCCCGTAGCCAATGTTTAGAATCTTCTAATTCCAATCAGTCAAGAACTAAGGTAGGAGGTCCATAAATCGCCCACCTCAAGGTTGAAATCAAATTTTGGGGAGGTGAAGCTTCTTGAGTAAATTTCCCTAGAAAGACAAGTGGAATTGGCATCTAATTCAAGTCATTTCATATTTTTTGGGAGCTTTGTGGAATTAGTTATAAAATTTGAAGTTGAAATGGCATAGGCCTCTAAAACCACACACACACACTAAAATGTACGATGTTCATACATTGATGAAGGCTACAAAAAAGAAACATGTACAAACAATGTATATTTGAGGAGGTGAACGGTTTAAAAACATGTGCGCATTTTAGAACCTCCTACCTTACTTTCCACTCACCATGTCTACTTTGTTGCTCACTACTTTAGGGCATGTGTGCCCATGTGTGATAATCTCACTAGTCCCAATCATGGAAAAGAGATTAAAAAAAACCAACTCCAAGCTTCGGTTGGAAATCTAGTCTGGAAACAATGCTTCCTACAAGTTGGATATATATAGTGGTTGACAATGGGCACATTTACCTTGGACCTCCTCCCTTACTTTCCACTCACCATGTCTACTTTGTTGCTCACCTCACTAGTCCCACTTGTGGAAAAGAGAGAAAAAACACACTCCAAGCTTCGGTTGGAAATCTGGTCTAGCCTTGGCTGGAAACAATGCCTCCTACAGGTTGGGTATAGATAGTGGTTGACAATGGGCACATTTACCTTAGACCCCGAAAAACAAATCCATGTCTTGAATTGTGGGCCACTTTTCTTGCAAATGCATGAGCACGGGGTTCTAACTGCCTCCGAAAATAACCTAAATAACCTAAATAACCTAAATGGTTAGAACTTGTGCAATGATGAAGTCACTCAATCAATGATCTCTAAAGATGGGTGACATACGGAAATAAGAGTCATGAGTACTGGTATCCAGCAAATAAAGCTTCGACAGCAAACTGGATGCTCTCTCTGTATCTACACCACCAAATAAAGCATATCCACACTACCAAACACAGGTCGGTGGTTTTCCGAATACTCTTAAAACTTATTGAGACTCTTTCAACACTTCAGCAGCCAGTGCCCAGAATAGGGTCAAAAAAAAAACAGCAATGTTTTTCGTCATGCCAGTGCAAGGCAGGGTGTTTTTTTCCATTTTATGTCAGGCAGTGCAGAAAGCAATAATCACTGGAAGGATGAAGCTCTTTACATCCATGGAACGGATGAAAATTCATTTATTCATCCAAGACCATGTACATTCATCCAAAATAGAGCGATACTGTACTGCAATTTGGTAGCAAGTTAGCGATTTTGTCACAGAAAAAGGCAAGAATGTTTTGCCAAAGATTCCCCATTAAGAAGTCATTGCTTTTCACTGAAAAATCACTCAAATAAAAAACCTTGGTGCAAGGATGTTTCCCCTGCAAAGATGGGATCCATTGAGGTTTACAAATTTACGATTCAAGGAGGACTCTTTGTAGTTTACAATCAATATCAACATGGAGTAAGGTAGGAGGTCCATCATGAAGTGCTCGGGCTCTAAAAGTGTAAACTATTTATATTTTGTATATTTTTTTTATTCAACAAATGTACAAATATAGTATACATTTTCAGGAGGTGAATACTTTTAGAGACTACTATTGATTTCAACTTCAAAAATTCATAACTAGTTCCACAAAACTCCAAAAAATATGAAATAACTTGGATTAAATGCCAATTCCAATTGTATTTCAAAGAATTTTTTTTTGAAAAATATTTCAAGAAGTTGAACTTCCCCAAATTAATTTCCAGCTCTTAAATGGAAGCTCCATTGACCTACTACCTCAATTCTTTCCAGAGAAAGAATTTAGGGCATACTAATCAATTGAGCAACTAGGAATTTCATGCACTAATACAAAAGAGATACAAGATACTTAACTTACTTCATTTCAACAATAGGGGTAGTCACACTCCATCCTCAATCTTGATGGAATGGGGATGTGGTGCTTTCTCGTTGGCTCTCCACGGCTTGTGGAGGCTCCATTCTCTAAAGATTGAGAAAGGCCATTCTTCTCCTTTGGAGATGAAGAATGGGTGTGAAGAAGATTTCAGTAAAGAATTCTTCCAACTTTCAATAGTTCAATTCCACCACATATTAGTTTTCCTACATCCCCATGTCCAACATGCGTTTGAGCGTTCTACACCCCACAATCGTCATGTAGTTTGCACCTTCATCGCAAATTTTGTGCAATCTGCGTGTGTTTGGACCCACATTGGTAAATTTGGTCTACAATTCTCCAAGATCATTATCCTCACCAACAGAAGCGGTGTCACACCTTCTTCATGATTTTTAGCTCCTAGAATAGCCGACCCATTTCCAACCGCCCCCCCCCCCCCCCCCATTTCCAACCACCACCACCCCATTTCCAACTACCCCCCATTTCCAACTTATAGATTGCCTTGTTTCCGTGAGTTGTAACGTAGTTCAAGGAGTAGTTGTGGCACATTATGATTGGCCACAAGGCTGTTAATATTGCAACCAATCCTAGGTCGATTTTGCAATCAGCCTATGGTTAGGAATAGAAGGGGTCTACATAACCATTATAGGTTGAAAAGAATCTTCTATTAAAAAATTCATACTAAATACATTTCGTGTAATAAAATTATGGAAAAACATGCAATCCTTCCAAACTCTGTTTCCGTACATGGGAAAAACTCTGCAAACACAAAAAAAATCTGCGCTCCAAATATGCGTAATTGCGTAAGTGGTTGGAAATGGGTCGTCATGATCCCATAATTGACTCCTCGTTTCTCTCCTCAACTTCTCATTCTTCATATAATTCTCGTTTTCCGAGAAGGCGTGACTACCCCCTTTAATGGCCTCCTTTCTTTCGTTTTCATGACAACACCCAAAAGAATTGTTGAATTGTTGCATGCCTGCCCATTCCTTGGTCTCCAAGACCAAAGAAGCCGTGTTACAACTGTACACGGTGGAGAATGTCAGGATACAGGTAGATAGCAAGATCTAGCAGCGCTGTACATGCTGGAGTGGGGAGTAATGAATAGCAACCTTGGCCGGCCTGAGTGTATGATTTGTGTGAGCTCTGGGGCATTGCAATAATTGGGTTTGGTGGAGATGGAATTATAAAGTTGGTTGGAAAGGGCCCTACCCTCACTCTCCAAATGAATGGGCCCTCTTTCTTTTCTTCTCTTGGAAGGCAACGCGGTCCATTCCAATGTTTGGGGAGAATTGCCAGTTAGTTCATTGTTAGTTGGTGAATAACACAATTGTAATTTGACTACGTTGGAAAAAAAAAATTATGGAAAAAATCTATAAAAAAAAAAATTCTATTTGGAGTCAAAAATAGTAAAACAACAACTGGACTTTGTGTTTTAGAAACGGGTTCAATATGGTAATTGGAAGAAAATAGCTGGTGGAACTCAAAAAATATCTTGAATGTTGAATGGTTTACTTTTTTTTTTAGGAACATCCACATATATTTTGGAATTTTTTTAATATTTTTTTTTATATCTTTATACAAGTGTATTGTTTACCTCGATCTCGTTAAATAAGATGTAAGACTTGTCTATTTTGAAATAGTTAAGAATTTGTGTTGGGAGGAATGGGAAGTTCATTGGACAATACATAAACTTGATGGACTCTATAGTGACTCTCCAATTTTATATCATCGTTTTTTATATTTCATAGAATTTGTCTATTATGTATATTTCATTGTGAAACTGATGAATTGTTGGCAGGTAATATGGTATCTGGTTCAAGTTTAGTAGACATTGATGAAAAGAGGTTTCAGTCTTGACATCCTTAATGTAAACCATCATCTGTGGGTCACAATGCTCCAAAAGTAAATACTTTAAATTTTAAAATATTTGCCACTATTACATAGTGGCACAAAATAGGATCATGGCTTAATACCTTATTGTGTTTAGCCAATGTCATTTTGATTTACTATAAACTTGTATAGTATTTTATTTTCACTATATAGTAGTTTGGCCTATAACCAAACATTTAAGTTGTATAGAGTTACAAAAAATGAAAAATAGAAGACTTGGTATTTGGCAAGAAGGGCATTACTAATTGTATTACTCGTGGTTGGAAGGATTCAAATCCCTTGTGACGAAATGCTAAATTTATTTTCAACACTAAATTTTCATTATGAATTAATTGTGGCACTCAACATGGTTTAAAAAATGGCATAACCATGTCTCAGAATGTAAAAGCATCAACCAACAAAGGAAATAAGGTGGATTCAAAGTTAGCCACCATTGTTGCACATTTCAAATTTGATTAGGCCTTGCAAAGAAAATTATTGCTACTGAAAATGTACAATAAAAATAATAGAAAGGAATAGACAATAGTAAAGGAACTAGCAATAAAATAGATTGCTATGAAAAAAGCTTAAAGAAAAAATTCCAGTGGAGCTTAAAGAATTGGATGTTGGTGAAACCATTGTTATAGGAAACTCTAACATCTCCATGGAGCTTTTTAAAAAAATAAAAGAATTCATCTAAAAAGAATTTATATCTAGACTTGACTCCATTGAAAGAGGGGGAATTTTTCTAAGGCTCCACATATAAGTGGTGTGCCGCATTTTGGCATCCTCATCATGTACAATGAGGAAACATATTCAAACGTATCTAGGTTGGAATAAAGATGATAAGACTATATTTGGGCACCATATTCTAATAAAGACACTCCATAATATTGGTTTGAACACAACAATTAGAATGCTTGAATGTTATCTGGAATGCTGAATCTGGATGCCATTGACATGCATGATGTCACTCAAATATTTTTTGAGGGAATGAATGTAGATTCTTGCCATGCAATTCTTGACGTCACCTTACAACCAATTTAGAAGAAACACATAAAGGTGCAAAATGTGATTATTTTGTTATAGAAAACATTCCAATAGTCTCAAAGCTAGAGCAAATCAATGTCATTGTTATTGATGGTCTATAGTAAAAATGCAAGTTTACTTGATGCAAACTTGTCCGATACCAATTTACACAATGGTCTTCAAATTACAACAAGGCCAATGTATATTCTTGTTGTTTATGGCACTAGAAGAAAAACGTGTATGCCACAACCGGCCGTTCTGCAACTACTGTCCTATACAACTATCCTGCAACTGAAATCCTCTCTATTTGCACCAAATTTAATTTAATTGTTTTATATTGTTGTTTTTGTGTCAAAGCAATCAATCTATATTGTAAAAATGACTAGGAAACAACTAGGAAAAAATTGCAACTATAAAATGACCAAAGTAGTTTCTTGAGTAATTTCTTAGTCATTTTCTAGTCGTTTCCTAGTTGCTTTCTAGTTGTACTTTAGTTGTATGGCAAATTTCATTAAAATGATAGTATTCTATATTTCTCTGTGCAATTTTTCAGACTGTGGGGTCTCAACTGCAAACGACATCTAAGACTAATATAGATTATATACATCTGGGGCTTTTATAGATTTCAAAAATCTAGGAATGATATAGATTTTAGACAGTGGGATTATTATTTTTTGATAAAAATCTAGATTTTAGATATCTGGGGCTTTTATAGATTTCAAAAATCTAGGATGGATATAGATTTCAGATTGCACGATCTAAACTGTTAAAAGGACCAAATAATTGGACCAAATTAAGAAATTTTAAAATCTATAAAATTGTAAAGTTTCCTAAACTAATGAAATCTGTTAAATACCAATTTTCGAATTTTTGAAATCTAGGAAGAAGGTAGTTCAAAAGTTCTGAAATCTAGAAAAAGGTAGATTTGAAATTCTAAAATCTTGAAAAAAGTAGATCTGAAATTTAGAAATCTAGAAAAAAAGTAGATTAAAAATCCTGAAATCTACAAAAAGGTGGATTTGAAATCCTAAAATCTAGAAAAAGGTAGATTTGAAATTTTGAAATCTACAAATCATCAAGACTAATGTTTTAATAATCTACAAATTTACAAGTTGCAAACAAGTTGTAAATGAGTCACAGACAAGGTGTATTGCTACAAACGTTTCCTAGATTCTAGAGTGTCCACTGCGACTACAAAATTCCAAATTATCACTAGTTGCAATCCAGTCGCAAATGTCCGATGCAACTGAAAAACCAGTTGCATAGCGTAGTCGCAGAACTCCCTTTTTTCTTCTAGTGTGGTGACCATAACTTAGCCAACAATTTTTTACATTAGTTTTGAGCCTTATAATATTTGGGGTAGAATTTTGAAACACCTATGATTTTTTTAAACACTTGTGGTATTTTTTGTGTAAATGAAAAATTTGAAGTCTTTTAAAAAAAAAAAGTACATCCCTTTTTGAATTTAAAAAAATGTTTTTTTTGTTGTATGAAAAAATGACACTTGTATTTTTTAAAATTGATTATGCTTTTCAAAATTTTCACCACTAAGTTACTATCTCTTCAAAAGGGAACATGCTTCAACAACAACAAAACTCTAAAGCAAAGTAAATAGTAAAAGAAAATGAGCCTTTGAAAGACCATTGTTTTTTCACAAAACTTGCAAGAAGATGGGATAACAAAAATGGTCAACTTGTAGAAAGTGAACTGTACATGTATTTGGAAATCCAATCTTACAAATGAATAAAACACATAGTCATTTGTTGTTGTAAAAAATATGAAAAGGATTTATGGTTAAGGGAGGAGGTTTAAAATACTTCTTTGCACATGAATATGCAAGATTATAATATTGAAACATCAAAAGAAAATAAAAAGATAATCATGTGCCTACTATTGCATGGAAATTTAAATACAATATAAAACAATTAGTGTATTGTGCACTAATTGAATTAATTTGGATAGTGAGGGTACAAAGATTAATGTCACTTGCAAAATTATAAATGACAATAAAAACATTTAGTTTTGTGGAAGTTGACACAATATAATAATATTTGAGCTTTGTATTAATTATAAATAATGTGATTTTGGAAAATTGGGGTAACAAAGCATCTCCACCAAGGAGTGGGGAAATGAATATGGGGAAGGCTCTTTAGTGTGTAACTACTACCTATTTATCTTTGCTTGTTAACTTGACCTCCATTAGTTGATAGCACAAAAAAACCACCTAGAAGCAAAACATAAACCCAAGGCCAAAGCGTAATACCTTGGGTTGAGTGGGTGACCTAAACTATCCACTTGTCCATTGTTCACATTAATTTTTTTTAGAACAAACAATTTTATCTTCACATAAGGGATTGAGGCCAAAATTTTGAGCAAATTAGATATGCGGGCCTTGCAATTTGAAATTTAGCAAGCAAATCTTGAAGAGGTTGGTCTCCCCAAACCTAGTGTTCTCCAAGTGGTGGGATTCTCTCCAAAGCCCACCCAAGACAAAACTCTTCCTAGACCATTATTTTGCATTGACCCAATGGATATGCTCTCTATTGTGTGTTTTTTTGGCTTTCTAATGCCAAATTGCACCAAAAAAAATGATTTGGCTAAAAAATTGCAAAGTTTTTTGCTAGAAAACTTCGAATTAAAAAACCCAAATCGCCAGATTGTGCATGAAAGTAGAATTACAGATATATAAAATGTGTACTAATGTGATGTTTTCTATCCAATATGTGGATGAATGCAAAAACTTGGAGCACCATTAAAAAACTTGGAGCACCCACTTTCCCTGTTCCTCATAGCCCACATTCCCGCCACAGTGACGTGGCATCTCCCCGCCAGAATCTTACCTCAACTAAACTTAGCAAGTCAAACCAGACCCTCCCTAAGATTCTATTTTTTTCATTTTCAAATGAAATGTTATAAATACCAATTCCATATTGGAAATCGGAAAAAAAAAGAATATAAAAATTCAGGGTTCAGTCAGGTGGGTTGGTACGTCAAAATTGAAGTATTTATAATAAACACAAATTAGTGTGGATCCAAAGCCCCCTTCCGTCCTTCTTCAGAAGATCTACGAAAACTGGAACTACGAAATCTTTGAAGTAAAAGGGGTACTGGGGACCGAAAACCACTTATGAACTAAAAAGATAGATTTCAAAAATCTTCAAAATACGAATTTTCCTCTGATGTCGGAGAGATTCACGAAATCTCTGAAAACGACTTTTTCATAAACTGGGAAAGAGATCTACGAAATGTTTGAAAACGACTTTTGACCGAACGCAATGGAGATCTACGAAATATTAGAAAAAACTGCTTTTCACTTAATGCTTGAGATATCTACGAGATCTTCGCTTTTTTTCTCACACGATGCGTGAGAGATCTACGAAATGTTCGTTGCATGAGAGGTCTACGAAATCTTGTGAATAAATGGTTATTATGCAAATGTTGGTTTTGGAGTGGCAGACAAGCTTGAGAAGACTGGCGACATAACATAGAGTGAAGTGTCTGTTGCTTCCGCCCCGCGTCCTCGGGGAATTCGGTGGAGATCTCTTTCGGATTTTTCTGCATGTTTTTTTGCGGTCACGCATTCGCTGCATTGCATTTGTGAGACGCATCTCGATCGCCGATCCAACGGGTTGCGAACCGTCCAAGGGCTTCGCAAGACGGCGTTGATTTTTCGTGTTTTTGTTTTGTCTTCGTAAACACATCCGTGGAGGTTGTGCATTTGCTGTTAGACGTTCTGGCGTTGTACGCTGGGTTCGGGTGCTACTTGAGTTTCGATCTCGTGAGGTTCGGTTTGGCCCTCAAGCTCCGAGGGTTTCTGCAAGTTTGACGACGCCGAAGCGAGGCGAAGCAAGTTCGTCTTGCAACTGTAAGGAAACTTCGTTGCATTGGCGACTTCCAACGCTGGCGTCGTTAATGCGCAGTTTTAGCCGCGGATGCGTGTCTTGTGCACGAGGTTTGTCGATTTTATGGTGTGGGGGTCTGAGGTGCGGCGGGGGGTTAAGATCTGGTTGCGTTGTGAGTTGTGAGATCGTGTGTACATCTCTCGGTTTGCGGACAGGGGTGTGAATTGTGGAGCTGATAAACCCTAATATTTTTGGATCGCGTCCTCGACCGGGAATCAGATGCTTGCGTTTATCTCTTTAGCAGATTCCGGCGCGTGGTGATGATGATTATTACTCTGGGGGTCCAATGTATCAGCAATAAAATGTTTCGTCAGCATGTTCATCTTTGCGACTTTGTGAAATTGTGCGGGTTATTCGTAGACTATCGATAGTCTGTAGGCTTCCAAGTTTGGGCGTTGTAGAATCTGGAGTAGGATTGGTAATTGGTTCCAAGCATTTTAGAATTCGCTTGAGGTTTCTTCAGCGCCGACATTATGTATACTTCCTTTGGATTTTCAGCGATGGAGAGGAAGTGGCGGTTACCCCTGTTCGCCAGCTTATCTATATCGCTCGTATTATTTCTAATCGCCGCATTCAGCCTTAAGCCTTCGACAAGTTCATATTTTAAATTCCTACAAAAGGAGGAGAAATCGATGTTCGTGGAGGATAATCTAGTTGAGCAACCTTCTGTGAGTCTACCTGCCCCTCCGCGACTTGCTTATCTAATCTCTGGGAACAAAGCCGATGGGATGCGAATTCGGAGGACGTTACAAGCAATTTACCACCCGCGAAATTACTATGTACTACACTTGGATCTTGAGGCTCCTCCAAAGGAAAGAGTCGAGTTAGCCAGATATGTGCGCTACAATCCTGTTTTTCAAGAGGTTGGAAATGTAATTATGATAGGGAAAGCTAACTTAGTGACGTACCGGGGCCCTACAATGGTTGCCACAACTCTCCATGGTGCTGCAATACTGCTGAAGAAATTCAAGGACTGGGATTGGTTCATCAATTTGAGCGCTTCAGATTACCCGTTGGCTACCCAAGACGGTAAGTACTTCATTCTTTGCATGAGGTGTGGGCAGGTTCTACAGCATTCCTTTTGTGTTGAGTCATGTCTTGATCCGTTCCTGATCCAATTGCCGTGTCAAACATTTCAGTTTCTATGTGAATCTATGGTAGAAATGTAGCTGCAGTTTACATTTGGTTGCAGGGAATGAAACTCGTGTCATTATTACGACTAATGTTAGCTCTCTAAGAACCTGATCTTTCAGGTGCACATTTTGACTAGTGGTAACACATTGAATTGAAATTTCAGATATTCTACACGTATTTTCATTTTTACCTCGTGACCTGAACTTCATTGAGCACACCAGCGATATTGGATGGAAAGAGTAAGTACATCGTATTCCTGCACTGACTTGCCACTAAGCATCTTTTTTGTATAGATTTGATCGTCATTGATTCTATCTATAGGATGGGGATGATAGATATCCTCGAGTTTGTAAGGGTCTTGCATTTGGGCTGCTCTTTAAATTCCTGTGGTTAATTATGATTTTTGTTTCCCGTCTCATGCAGATTCCAAAGGGCAAAGCCTATCATTATCGACCCGGGGTTGTACATGAACAGAAAAACCGACATTTTCTGGGCAACTCAAAAGCGAGCAGTCCCGACAGCGTATCGATTGTTTACAGGTGAGGTTGCAATTATTGGCTTTAGCGTACATTAGCCAAGTGCATTGCATAGCATGGGTCTGTTCAAGTCATCCTCTTCCGCCATGCTGCTCGACTAAGAACGAGTTTGGTCTTTGCCAGACCTTTTTTCATGAAATTAGACGCTTGTATTATAAGTAAGCTATTGCATAATTTGGTATAATTTTTCAAGATCTAAAGTTGCACACGCATGCTCGCTCAAGAGTTTTTCTTTCATACCAGCTGTTCCTGGTCTGTTTTTGCGTGGTGCTGAAGCTTTTTCTTTACAATTGCAGGATCTGCATGGACGGTCCTTTCAAGGTCGTTCATGGAGTATACGATTATGGGTTGGGACAATCTGCCTCGAGTGTTGCTCATGTACTATACCAATTTTGTATCGTCTCCAGAGGGTTATTTCCACACCGTAATCTGCAACAGCCAGGAATTCAAGAATACTACTGTAAACCATGATCTCCACTACATTGCGTGGGATAATCCCCCAAAGCAACATCCCCTGTCCCTTACCCTCAAGGATTTTCAGAACATGTCCAAAAGTGGAGCTCCTTTTGCTCGAAAGTTTGAGAGAGAGGATCCTGTACTGGCATTTATTGATAAGCAACTGCTAGGGCGAGGTCCAGGGAGGTTAACTCCAGGAGGTTGGTGTATAGGTACGAATCAAACTTGTTTCTTGCGTATCCTTGTATCCATGTTCGATTCTGCGACTATTAGAATGCTCGTTTTTGAGTTGCCCAGAAAATGTCGGTTCCTTACTTTTCCTTCACTCTACAAACAAATATGATGATTCCTTATCCGTCGTGTTTAAGAGAGGTCAACAGCATTCGGTTGTTTCGAGCTCACGGTTACTGTATTTGAGAGTAATGTATTGTTGAATTTTATTACAGGTGGTGCTGTTGGCGAGGACCCGTGTGCAAGGAGAGGGGACACTAGTCTCCTTCGACCGGGTCCTGGTGCTCAAAGGTTGCAAGGTTTGATTGAGCGTCTATTGGCTAAACCAAAGTTTCGCTCTGAGCAATGTATCTCTGTGTAAGATACCTGTCTTGCCATATAAGCGGGAGATACTGTACCAGTTTTTTATCATATTCAATGTATGATAAACGCAGTGTTGAGTACCCCTACTAGACTGGGCACAAGGTTTCAGCCTCTCAATTTTTCCTGATCAGCAGTGCTGCGGATTGCATTCATACGGATTGTTTACTTAACGATCAAATGCAACGAAGAGAGTTGCCCTACTGTTAGACGACTGCTGGTATCGTCCACTGCCTGTGAATGTGTGCAATTTTGCAACCGCTCAATGTAACATTCTTTTGCTAGTCTTCTTAAGACTTAAGCTTAAACCATTATTGATCTGGCGTTTTATTTTCCTCTGGGTGGCTGTGTTGAGAAAAGTACATTCCTAGTAGTCCTGTGGGCATTGGTGAGTGGCTGCAAGTGGAAAAGTAAGCTAATAGCAGCGTTAAAAACACTAGCCGCCAAAGTCTTACTTTTCTTGACGAGTGTTTCAAGACACTGCCGTGATCTTTGTTTCTGAATTCTGACCCTGTTTCTGACCTTATTTCTGACCCAGGATAGGCTTACAGTAATCAATGTAAGGGGGGCATTCCAGCAGTTAGGGAGGCATGTGAATGCAGTTTGCTCTTTTAAGAGCTGATTGCATTTGGGGGAAGCCAAGCTCCTTGAAACAATTTTTATAGGAAGAAAAATGAAATTGGCATCTAACCCAAGTTGTTTCATATTTTTTGGACCTTTGTGGAATTAGTTATGAATTTTTGAAGTTCAAATGCAGTAGTCACTAAAAGCGACCACCTCCTGAAATGTACACTGTTGGTACATTGAAGAAAGTAAAATGTTCCTTTGTCTTAGTGGTTGTTTTTAGAGGCAGGTTGCTTTTAAAGCACCCTACCTTTGTTAGTTGTGTTTATAGAAATTGATTTGATCAATTGCATTTAGTTTGGGGGGTAACTACTAGTAGATAAACTTTTCAATTTGAGTTATTTAAATAATGAAAACCATGTTCAAATGATTCATTGTCCATACTATGTAAGTTTTGTTCTATAGGTGTTTTTTAATATTGCTAGAGTGTGATTCTTGATGACTATTTTGTGTTGGTTGTTAATAATGGGGTAACGAAATAGGTGAATGACTTATTGCATGTGTTGAAAGAGAATTTTGAGAATGTGAAGAGATCTTAGAAAGAAGGATGTGATTCCATTTCTTCTCAATTAACAATTCAAAATTTTGTGAATGAGACTTCTTATATAATTTAGAGTTTCATAATTCAAAGTGTGAAACTTTATGAAGAAAAGGCTAAAATATAATATATTATAGAATGATTAGGGCTTTGCTACTCTTTGTGCTACTAGTAATGGATGACTTAAGGTTTTGGAATCCCATTTCCAACCTTGGGGACTTTGGCAATGGTAATTTTTACATGAATATCAAAGCCTTGAAAGCATGGTTGACAGTATCAACTTTGGGGAATGGTACAAACCTCCCTTTGCCAATGTAGTTTTGCATATGCATGTCCTGCAACTCATGCTTTTTTTTTCCTTTTCTCTTGATTTGAAATTTAGCTACAAAAATGTTTAAAGAAATATAGTAGTTCAATTAATGAAATGAAACTTATCAAGATTAGTTTCTATTCCAATTTGAAATTTTGGAAAGTTCCTAAACTTGAATATTTTGTAGGAATTTGAGTTTTGGTTTTATAACCATAGAGTGATGGTTTTTTTAATTTTAGAATGACCCGGTAAATTTTTTGCATCATGATGTTCCACACTCTAACATATACCTATACAAATATTTTCAGATATTTTGAGCATGGAATGCATTTGATATGAATTGTTTTATTTTTTATTCAAAAATTCACAATAATTTCAATTTTTCACAAAAATATGTGAAATTTATAGAATTAATAGAAGACATGTGATCACATCTCTAAAAAATAAGCTAAAAAATCACATTCATAGATATTTGAAAAATAAAATTTGAAAAAATAGTTATAAGCCTCTAGACTTTAGTTGACATAGAAGTCTTGACAATTGTGAACTCTGGTATGGTAGTGTATATTGACCAATAACTGGAATTGAACCCTATATTAAGGAATACCCCCTCCTTCCAAATTGGAATGCTATGTATAATAGATGCTATGTTAGAATGTGCTTGCACTCTATAATATACAAGGATTTTTTTAATCACAATGGATTAAGAAGCAATGATTTGATCAATTTGAAAAATGTCCATGATAGATGCACATTAACTCCTAAAGTCCCATTGTCCCCTTGGGAGACAAAATGGATTTTGGGTAGGCTCCTATGGTCGCAATATTTGTCATGATTTTTTGAATATTTTAGTGAAGATAGGAAAACACATTAGCTTTCTAAAAATATGATTTTTTATTTCAATCAAAGCCTGGGAGCAAAATTTATGGAACAAAAGCCCTTTTTTTTGTTTGGCAGGTAGAAAGAAAACTTCAAAAAAACTTAAAATAAATTTTAAAATTTTTCTTCTGTATAGATTATATTTTTATGTACATGGTAAGCTTTGATTCATTCTATTTGGAATTGTTATGAGAAAGTTATGGACAATCTTGTTTTAGGGGCAATTAGATTATCTTCTTGAAAAAATAACTTGTAGAATTCACTTTTGAATTCAATTTTCACAATTTTTCAAAAAATAGTTTCATAAGGTTAAGATTCTTGCGAGAACAATCTCTCCATTGAGATTAGTGTATTTCAATCCCATCTAAGAGCTATTAACAATTTAAATTTTCCTTCAATCTTGAACCTAATTCTACTTAATAATTTTTTAATGAATGAAATTAAGTGTTTTTTTGGAGAAAAAATATCCTAGAATCTCAACTCAATTTTTAATCATATAAAATTATGAATTCAAAATCAATAGAGCAAACATTATAAGTTATCAAGGTTTAAAATCAAATAATGTAGTTGAGCAAGGTACAAAAAATTTGTTTCCTTCACTTTAAACACAAATATCTTGCAATCTAAAAGGTCAAAGTTTGTGAAATTTTTGCCACAAATTCTTACACTAATCTAGTACATGATCCTATATTTAGATATGCAAAATACCTTTTTTTAAAACTTTTTGCTCATTGCTATAGAAATGGGAGTTTTGAATGGATTTTGATCGAAAAAAGGCCATGGGACTTTAGGGGTTAAACTTGAGGTGGAGGTCAATTTTGGAGGGAGAAGGCCACCTAGGACTATTTGACCACACACACAAAATAAAAATAAAAATCTTCAAGTTCTTGAATTTGGAAATTTTACATCAAAATAAAGTGTGCTTGTCATCATGCAATATGCACACTAAATTTAGAGATTCATTGATAGCTATTGAGAATTTTAAAAATCTTTTTGGTATAGGTTTTTAGAATTGAAAGAATTGTATTTTAAAAATTCATACTATTGTAGGAGTTTTTTGAATTTTTATATTCAACTTTGAAGTTCAAATCTTATTTTAGATTTTAAGGGTTTATAAAAATATATTTATTATTATTATTTTTTAGTGTTTATTTTATACAAACTACAAGGGGGAGATTTGTCTTCAATTTTGTTGTTGTTGAAGGTCACATGAATTGTCTATGGTAAAAGGGGCGGATATGTTAGTGTGGTATTTGGTGCAAATAGAACATTTCTATGCACCTCAAGTATATGATGGGACTTAATTGTACTATAGTGGAAAATTATCCTTCCACTCATTTTTGTAAGCCCCATTGGTTGTGTCAAAATAATTTCAACTCTCTCATTTAAAATCATTTAAAAAATTCCAATCCAATTTTTTTCCCCAATTTTTTTGCCTTTTATTTGGAAATTAATTTAATCTTAAAGGTTTTGATTTGTTCCCTTAAAAAACTTTTCAAATCTATCAACTAAAAAGACACTCAACTCTTCTTAAGGATCTCCAAACCCATATATATATATATATATATATTTTTTAAATTTATTTATTTTTATTTTTTATTTTTTTGTCTTTGTTTTGTTAATTAGTTTGAACTATAAAGATTCCCATTGGTTCTCTAAAAGAATTCAACTTGTTCAATTAAAAATACATTGAATTTTTGTACTGGAATTTAATTTTAATCATGTGACTTCTAAATTCCATTATTTCCATCCTCATTATTTTTATGTCAAGTGCTTCAATTTTAGTCATATCAAGATTCAAATGCACCTTATGGTAATAAAGTAGGTTTATATTTATGAATACAACTTCCCCAAAAGTTACTCCAAGAATTGGCTAAACTAGTTTTAACCTATTAGGTTGTCACTAGAATAAAACATTGAAAAAAATTCAAACTTAAGATATTCAAACTTCAAGGTCTTTTGAAGTTATCATGAGAAGTTCTAGAAATCTAATGAATTTTATTACCTTGTATAATTTTAAGTCTATAAAGCCAAATCCAATGTATATCAAAAAATTGAATCAATGGATTTTGAAAAATGATGGTAATTTGAGATCCTACCCAAGCTTATGGTCTAAAAAGATCTGCATTCACCTCTCAAATATCCATGGTTGGTCCTTCAAAACCTACAATTGCCCTTTGAGACCCAAAGTTGCTCTTTGAAGACCTTCAAGTAAGCATTTAAACAATTGTATTTGCCCCTTCAAGACCTAAAGTTGGCCCTTCATTATAAATTTAGCTTTCTTTTTGTTACATGTCATCCCTTCTACTCCCACACTTGCCGTTATCCCAAGTTACATGTGCACTTGTGGGAACTGCCCCCTATGTTACCTCGCCATGAAAGACTAAGTTATTGCATTTTTGGTAGTATAAAAAAAATTGTAGTAAATTTTCATTTATTACTTATGTGAAGTATACAAACAAATGTCTAATATGACATGAAAGGACCCATAGTTCTACACTTGCCCTTATCCAAAGTCACTTGTACATATGTCAAAACCACGTCCTATGTCAACCCACCACAAAAGATACATTACCATGGTATAAAAAGAATACCATAGTAAATTTTCATTTACTACCCATGTATAGTATATTAGACAAATGTCTAATATGACTTGAAAGGACTCATAGTTAATTACCCCTTTGCCATATGAAGTCGTTCTTTGAGGCTTGAGGTTGCCCTTTACTTGAAATTGCCTCTTCAAGACCCACACTTATCCTTTTCACACCCACATTTGCCGCCCTTTCTCATCCACTTACATCCTTTCTTCATCAAACTCACTTCATCTTTTGTGAACAACGGTAAAAGAAAAGTAATTTTTTTGAAAGTCAAACTTGTTGTTGACCTATTAGATACATGTAAGCTCATGTTGACATTTAAAATATAGTGATGTATATTGTTTATTAGTTGAAGTAGGCATCTTCTTTTGTAAAAGTGAGTGTAGTGTTAAAAGGTCTCATTTAGCTATTACTTGACAATCAATTGAGCAATCAATTGGTTAATAGTTGATATTAGGATTAGGGCAAGTTAGGCTAGCCAACATCTAGCTTCCTAATATTCTTGTTGGCTACTTATAGGAAGGTTTTGTCCCTTATCTCCCTCTTGGTTTTTGGTGTGTCTGAGATGCATTTCAAGTCCTAAGTTGCATGTTGAGTGAAGTTTTATTATTGAAAGAAACATTGATGTGAAGAGTTTTGGATTGTACTTGAATAAAGTATTAGATCAAGGCAATAATTTGGATATAAATTTTTGGAAATTTGATTTACCATGATACCAACTTTCAAATCTAGATCTCTCATGGAAATGGAGATATGAAGCATCAAAGTAGAAGTGTTTGGAATCCAAGGCAACCAAAAAGGCTATGTTTGGAAGCTTCAATTTTATTGATTTTTTGTAATATGGCTATGAAAATTGGAGGATCTTTTTTCTTAACTTATCTATTATCTTAAATATAAAATTTAGCTACAATGAACCACAAACTACAAGTTATATACAAAATACAATTGGGATACAAAGGTCGTGACTAAATAAATTTAAGTAGTGGGAAGATGTCCGCCTAAGTTAAACAATATCTTAGATTAGAGTGGAAATTGATATGTGAATATTACACTACTAGAAAATTTCGTATTTCTGTTGTTTTGGTCGCGTTGATCTGGTCAAAATCTGACAGAAATCTGTTGGTTTCAACAGATTTCTGTCAGATTTTGACTGGATCAACGCGACCAAAACAATAGAAAAATGAAATTTTCTAGTAGTGTTATTAGGAAGAAATTAAACCTTCTAAGGGATTGTGAGTTTTTTTTACTATTAATTAACTAAGTTTGGAAAAGAGCTATAGACAAAAGTTTGTCTATGTTGGCATTAGTACCACCACCTAGGCACATGTAATTTTAACTTTGTACTTTTGAGTCTTTATTCTGAGTTTATGACTTGAGCTTTAGAGTAAATGGCCATTCACCGCACACATTCAAGAAACACCCAACAATTTTGCCAATTACTACCCAATAACCACACGATAAAACTATCAATTCAATTGTGATGGGAGCAAAATTTTGTATCACCACCCAATGACTGCATTGTGCAATGAAGGATTGCAAAGAATTTTTGACTAGATTTCAAGTGCAATGTCTTTAAATTGCAATAAAATTTGTAGGAAGAAATCTTTTTGCATTTTGTTTTTTGAAATCTTAACATGACATTTAATAATCACACCAAATTTCAAAACATTCAAGTCTCTATATTTATGTGGAGAAGGATTTGAATTTTGTTTGTGCGGAGATTGACAAGTTTACTATAGTTGAAAAGGAAGGAAGTAGCCTCTAAAATTAGCCACATTCAAATATATGTTCTTGAGAGTCAACAATTGAATTCAATGTGGCTTATTCAATCTATCTAAATTTGAACAACTAAATTCAATGTAGCTTGTTCAACCTATCTAAATTTGAACAACTAAATTCAATGTAGCTTGTTCAACCTATCTAAATTTGAACAACTAAATTCAATGTAGCTTGTTCAACCTATCTAAATTTGAATGGATTATGTGCTGCACAAAACAAATGGGTTCAATAAGGTTGATTTTCAAGGGACCATCTAATTCTAAAGGGATCATATGTCATGGGGAAGGCCTAGAAATAGCTCCAATTAGAGAGTGGGTAAAATTTTTCCCACCAAGTTATACTATGAAGCAACCCCTTAGAAGGTTCATTTTTTTATAGTTGACTAGATGATCTACATTATAAAAAAAATTAAAGACATTTGGAGTGATTGTCTATCATTTATATTGTATTAATGCAGACTACAACAATTTCTAGGTGGTTGTAGAAATTATAGGATAGAGATTTGGAATAAAGGGAATTTGGGAATAAGTTTAGGATTATTAAGGGGGATTAAAGGTACAAAGAGATCATACACAAAACATTTCTACAACAATGGGTATGACCATTTTAATTTGAACCCTATTCATTCAACTTTGTGACAACGTTTTTGTTATGGCTTTCATTACATAGTTTGAGAGGTGGATTCAATTGTGAATTCATTTTTTGGCTTCATTTCATGACTTTAGATGCTTGTCTATTCACACCCAAATTAAGTATCCTATATTTATCAATGTAGAAATATGTATAGATATATATATATAAGATGTGAAATATATAATATCACCTAAATTAATTTTGACTTAAAGATAGTCACTAAAATAACAAAAGAAAAAAGAAATTGGTGTATATATAAGATTTGTCTTTTGTGGGTGAATCAATAAAACCTATGAAGGGTGGATTGTAAGTATTACTATAGTATGTTGTATTGTATTTTCTTGCATCCAAAATATTGTGTAGATTGATGAATTCATATTTCTTTCACCATTTCATAAAGTTGGACAATTATAAATTTTCTATTGAAAACTTGTAAGTTTATCATGTAATCTATTTTATAAATTTTTATATGTCACAATGTACTATTTTAAAGAAAATACTTTGTAATAAATGCAAAGAAATACTTGTTGCATTTCTAATTAAGCTCTCTATTATGGAAAAAATCAATCACATGATTTTTATATTTGTTGAATTCAAGTGTTATAGGGTTCAATTTAGAGTGAATTGTACTTCTTATTACAAAAATGATTATCTATAATTTTTTTAATAAAATATTTATTAAAAAATATTAATCTATCCTCTTGTATGCTTAAATTAAGGTTTTGTTGCCATTCACTACTTTAGTAATGTTGTCAACTTTGTTGTACTTAGGCCTTTCGACTATTGCAAGAAAAAAACTACTATACGTGTTTTTTTTAAATGATTCATTACTTAAATATCACTTTGAAATTATAATTGAAAATAGTTGAGAAAATCATGTCCTATTTTACCAAAAGAGTCCATTTTATTAGTAGAAATCATAGGCTATATAATCTCTACAAGAGCTAGGATTTTTAAAAAGGTTATTGGATATAATGCCCAATAGTCCTTTAAAATAAAAATGTTCATATAAGTAATTTTTGTTGATTCAAGGTTAACAATGAAGATAAGGATGGTAGATGATAACTTTGGTTTGATTGATCAACAAGGAATATGATTGCTAAACTTGAGATATTATATTCAATCATACTACTAAAATCATAAGTCCCTCTATAATATCAAAGATGCTACCATTAATACTAGGGGCTCGTGCTTGCTATGCTATGCATTCATTGTATCACATATTAGTAAAATTTTAATATATTTTAATAAAATGCATGATAATGATTTCAATAAGTCTTTAAAATAATTATTTTAAATATTTTGTAAAAATATTTTCAATCATGCATACATAGAAATCATATTTTCACACAATGTGATATTACAGAAATAGAGTAACAGTTTGCAATCACTTATGTAATATCACTTTTTACAAAGGGTGATATTATAGAAATAATATAGTTGTTGCAATTAAGGTGATATTAAATAGGATCCATAGGATGATATTATAGAGGTAGCAAATCCATTGCTTCTCTTAGCTTTACACTTCTTTGCACCTCTATGATTTTGTGCTTTTGTGAGCTTTGAACTTTTATGATTTCAATTTTCTATTGCTACTATCAAATGATTTTGAGAAATTTATTCCATTGAAGCGATTTGGGATTCCACAACAATTAAGTTGTTCACAAAATCTTTGAGATTTATAAATTTTTCTTTTCAATTCTTCAATTTGGGTTGCCATTTTTTGCAACAATGGAGTCGAATTTCTAATGCATTTTAATGTATGTGTATCTTTTATAGTATTTACCATTGCATATGTTTCATTCATCATTCAATAAATTTCTATTGTACATTTTAATATATGCTTACTTATAAGAAAAATTATACAAAGATTTTAGTCATTTTTATTTGAAGATTTATTGAAATTTTTGTTCTGCATTCTATCTAATACATAAATTTTTATAAAATTCTAATGATGAATGTGTAACATAGCAAGCGCCAACCGCTAGTTTTAGATAAAATGATTGATCATTGCATCTACTGAACTCTATAGTAAAAATATAAGAAGACATCATACATTATCTATTTGAATTTTTTTTGAATTCAAAACTAGCTTCATTGAATTCAAATTACTTCACAATGATGGCCAAGGGGATCATTGAATGGTCAATTAGTCACCTTTAAACAAGGATGGTATAGTAGAATCACTTAAAATTGAGAAAATTTCAATGATAGCAAAGATTGTATGTTAAATTAGATGATAGATAAGATTTTTTAGTCATACCAAAAAATTATTAATAAACTTGGGTGCACTCCAAAAGTGACATTTGAATATGATATTTTATACAAAGGTTATGAAATGTCAAATCTCAATGGATATATTGTATTTGATTATCAAGATCGTAATTTCATGTCAAATATTTTAATTAAACTTGGAAAAACAAGTTTGGCAAATGTTTTAAATAAGAATATTCTTTCTCCAAAAAGTTTATCCATATGAGAATATATTGAAAAAATATATTTTTTAAACTATTGGCATCCATTCTTAGAACTAGTTTTTTCCAAATTGATTATTGAGTACATTATATTCTAAACCTATGCTCTAATTTTAAGTCTAGTATTGAACATTGTACTATATATATACACTTATTATCCACATTTTTTATGGCACACTTAAGGTAATACAATGAATTTTGATTAATTTTTCCTGATTACATTATTCAACTATGCGATTGGTTTGTCAATTGAAGTCTACTCAATAAACAATAATGAAAACTATACCATCACTGCTACTATTCAACTTTTTGTTTAATTGCAGTACCCAAGTAACTTTGGAGTTGGAGCATATTGTCACTCTTTCATTTATTTCTTGTTAGTGTTGCCAACTTGTCAACATCATTTTTTCTTTCATGCTTGGCCTTCTAGTTTGAATTTTCTTGACAATGACAAAACATTCTACTTTTTGGAATTGACTGTAGAAAACATCCCATTTTGCACAAAATAGTTTTATGCTTAATGGAAGTGAGGACTAATAGGTACGTGTGATAGCATCCACAATCTTGCATTTGGAGGGTTGACAAACAACCAAAAATAAAAGAATAGAACTTTGGATCTCTCTAAATCCCCTTTGAGGCCTCTACCCTATTGTGTAAAGTATAAGCCCGTCAAATCTAAATTTAGCCTATTTTATCCTACATTCAAATTGTGATTGATCAATTCAATATTTACTAGACACATTTGGGTAAAGGAGAGAAAAATAAAATTGGATGCATACTCAAATACAAATATAAATGTAAAATTACATCATATCAATTTTAGAGGGTGACGCTCTCACGGAATTTCTTCCACTCCAGTAACGCTCCCACTCTGACTCTCTTCACGCTCCCCACGCTCCCCACGCTGTGCCCAGCTCAGGACCGCGGAGAACGATTCCCTGTTCACACCGCAGCGGGTTACAGAATTCCTTCGCCGTAGTCAGTTGTTGACTGTGGTTTACGCTCACAACGTGCAATGAACGCCGCACTTGCAACAATCGCGTTCATTGCCGCGTCTCTCACCAATGCATGTTTCCCTCGATCAATGCATTGACGAGCTTGCAAAAAACTCACACATTCTCAACACACTTCCAATTGTCAAGCTTCAGCGCGAAATTTTTGTGGGTTTCTCAAGGTAGTTGGGTTGGGAGTGGCGATGGAGAAAGTCGGGGGAGGAGGCGCAAGCCAGATCCTCATGCTCACCATCTGCGTGGCCGCAATTTATGGCGCATACATCACCCAAGGCGTGGTCCAGGAAAATGTGTAAGTGTCGGGGAATCTCACACCTCACGGGGGTGCTGGCTCTGTTCTGTATCGGTGTTTCCCCTGTTTATTTATTTCTCTTTGGGGATTCAATTGCGCTTGGGGTGTTCATTGTTGGATTTCTATTGAGTTCTGGCACTTGTGTTAGGGTTTTTGAGGTTGAGTATGGTGATCGATGGGGTCTGCGCTAGTTTTGCAGAGTTTGCTCTGTTTTGATAAATTTCAGAAGTGGGGGTACCTTCGGTAGGGTGAAGTTCTGCTCTTTCCTTCACGCGGTGCATAGGTTGTATTAGATTTTGTGAGTTTGGGCGTGGTGATCGATTGTGTCTGCGCTATCTTGGAGAGTTTGCACATTTTTGATATTTTCAGAAGTGGATATCTTGGGTTCGGTCAATTGCTGTAAATTCTTTCATGTGATGCGTAAGTTGCTGTTACTCCTGTGAATTTTTAATTTTTAATTTTTTTAAAAATTTGAGTTTAAATCACAAGTTCAATGCTCGATCTGTGATTTTTTATCGACTTTCTTTTGAGTTTTGGTGCTTTTTTTATTTTTTATTTTAGGGTTTTCTGAGAGTGTAGTAGCTCACGGTAATCACTTGAGCTGGCACTGAGGTTGGCATACCCAAGATTAACGCAATGTGCTACTCGCATACATTTATGCACTCTAATTGTGTGACAGTAGTACAGAGGATTGGTTTTCGGTAGACTTACCTTATTTTGAAGATTTTGCTCTGTTTTAAAAGAAATTCAGAAGTGGTTATTTTGGCAATGTTCGAAAGCATTTCGGACAACCGTAACTAATGGAGAGTTTTAGAGGGTTGCTTTTGTTTCATAGACTTTGGAGATTGACTCTAAGCGCTGGGTGCCTGGCGTTCTGCAGATCTACGAGGCGATATGGAGAAAAGGGGGAGAGGTTTGAACAGCTCACATTCTTAAACTTGGCCCAAAGTGTAATATGTCTCTTCTGGTCTCTGTTGAGTAAGACACTCGGAACCTTTGCTTCTCCAATTACTTGGTTTTGGCAAATTTCTTACTCAATTTGACTAGTTTATAATACAGAGGATTGGGAGGAAATCCGCATACTATAGGGTGCTAATTTCTCCATAATGCTTTGAAGAAGACCCTTGTTGATGAAGGCCCCAATTCTGGTTTTAAGGTCGTTCCTTCAAGACCTTCATAAATCACAAACATGTGGAGCAGAGCAAATGATTTTGTGATAAGTCCAGTATGGCTGTCTAGGTTGTCCCGCTTAGAGTCTAATAAAAAATTTACATAATATGGTTGCCTTAGGGTTTATCTGATGGACCGTTGGTTTTTGTAGGGTTCTCTCTGTTTCAGATAGGACTTTGTTGCCTTCTAGTCTCTAGAATCCAGGTCCTCTATACTCCTCTCCCCGAAGGCCTTTTCAAATGGACGGGGTTTGTGTGAGGTTTAGTGTTTGTGAGAGAATGCGCTGCTAGTTTAATCCTTCACGCCCAAATCCTTGTTTGCATTTCTGCCCATTTTTGCTTAAATCTTTGTACAATATACTTTTTTATCTCAATTTCATCACATGGATTGTAAAGGAAGGTTGCTTTTCAAAGATTCAAACATTACTTTGGATGATTTTGAAGTTGTTTGGAGTAACTAGTACCCCGTTACATGGTCTTTTCGATGTTTTGCTTGTAAGACTCTGATGTCCCTGCGCTGTGATTGCTTGTGACACAGTGTTACAACTATGGCCAAACAAGAAGGGCAGCCAAGCGCCGGTGACAGCCTTCTGGAGCGCCAGTATCTCAAATGCCATCGGCCCTGCCTGTGGCATTGTCGCATTGAAGTACATCAGCTATCCCGCGCAGGTATTTGCCTAGTTTTTTGAATTCCTGCTGTGTCGCCCGAAGAGGTCACAACATCATATGATCTAGATGCTCATATGTCATTAAGGACTGTATCTTTCAAATTCACTCTATGCGCATAAACTTTTGCATCATATATATTGATTTGATCTCTTTACTAGTCTTAACTTCTGAAGGACCAAGGATTCGTGGTTTAAAATGACAAATTCTATTGTTTATATTGTGTAATTTATCTTTATTTTCATATTTTCTAGATGATTGTTTCATCTTGCATCAATATGAAGAGTGTTTACCCTCTCACTGTAGCTATTCTCATGGTTAGCTATGCAGCTTGTAAACGCACCTGCATCATTGAGACGTAATTCACCACCGCTGCATTCTCTGAGAATATGTGTTGAACTTGGTTAATAAACCGGATGTCTTTTCAGCAGGCCGGGTAATCTGTGATATTTCACGTATTCATAATGTATTTGTTGTTTTGTTCATGTCAGGTGCTGGCTAAATCATCAAAGATGATTCCAGGTTTTGCTCAACAACTTTTTACCCCTAATAATTACACTTCGCCAAATAGCAAGAGCCGTGTCTATTTGTACTGAAGCTGATGTTTTGGGTGTGTCCATTCGTGGATGGTCGTAGGCTACGATGATTCATGAAACTCACAACCTTTGTTTGGTACGTGGCAGTGATGTTCGTTGGAGCGCTGGTGTACGGAGTGCGGTACACTCTTCCAGAATACATGTGCACATTTTTGGTTGCAGGTGGTGTGTCTGTGTTCGCTTTATTTAAGGTACACTCTACTAAGACTTTCGATTGCTTGATTTGTCTTAGCTATTACAGTTTTAGGCAATGCATGACATGAGTTTGTAATTTTTGCTTATTTTTCAGGCTGTAGTGAGGAAATAATTTGGTGTCGCAGACCAATAGCATGTTGGACCACAGTACATATGACAAGATGTGCCATTGTACCTCCATTTGAGGATTCATGTTTCTAGAATGCTTGAAGTTTGTATTGAATGTGGAATGTGGAAGATCTTTCTCTCAAGAGTTGTGTACTAACTTTACTGCCACTCTGCGGCTTGCAGAACAGCAAAAAGGTTTTTAGCAAAATTTCAAGTCCCAACGCACCTTTGGGCTACACCCTCTGTTTTCTGAATCTGGGATTGGATGGATTTACAAACGCCACACAAGACTCAATCACAAAGAAGTATGTGCCTCCTCCCCTATACCGGTTCTCCTTTCTCCTCTGTCAATGTCTAGATGCTTTTCTGCAAATTGCGTCACTTTTCTTCTAGTTTCATGGAACCTTGGTAGCGAATCTTTTTAATTAGAAGGTAGGAGACCCTTTGTAGTCTCGTTTCTCTTTTGGCCATATATCTTAGGGCCACATTCTGGCATGGATTTGGTGTAAAACCGTCACTCTTCAATAAGTGAGATTTTGGGCCAGTGAAAGTGGCACAAATTAAATTTTCAAGTGCTATAAATGGAACGACTTAGTGGCCACAATGAGATCTTCTACCTTTTGAGTAGGGCCATAGTAGATCTTTTGCAAAGACTGTGGCCACAAGTGTCTTTGACATTGTATTAGTTTAAGCAAATACTGTGGTCAGTATAGATGCGTGAGGTGATGCACCTCTTCTTGGTTTTGGAGTGCTTAGTGGCACATTTTGAGGGTCGTAGGGCTGTACCTTCAAACTCTTTTCAATCCATTTTTTTCTCCTTTTTATTTTGCCTTTTGCTAGAAAAATGAGTCATGGCTTCCCTAAGTATCACTATCAATTCAAATCACTCCTTATGGCCATGTTAGGCATCCTTCTTTACGATGGAGACATGAAATGAACTGTAGAAATGATGGGGTGGTGATAGAAGGCTTTGAAATTCATATGCAATTACCACCTCACCCTAGTCTTTCCCTAGTTAGCAGGGCCAGAGGTCGCATTGTATTCATGGATCCACTTTTTCTTTCTCTTTTTTTATCTTAAGGTTATTAGTTTTTGGAGTTTTAATTTTGCCAATTCCTCATGGCAGGTACCCGAAGACAAACGCGTGGCATATCATGATGGGCATGAACTTGTGGGGCTCAATCTACATGTCCCTCTTCATGTTTGGATGGCCAAGCGGAGGAGGCTGGGAAGCAGTGAAGTTCCTGCAAGAGCATCCAGCTGCTGCGTGGGACATCCTGCTGTTCTGTCTTTGTGGAGCTGTTGGCCAGAACTTCATCTTCCTCACCATCAGCAGGTTTGGTGCTCTCACCAACACCACCATCACCACCACCCGCAAGTTTGTCAGCATTTTGGTGTCCTCCGTCTGGAACGGAAACCGTCTCTCTTCGCAGCAGTGGGCTGGGGTGGTCATGGTGTTCTCAGGGCTCATGTATCAAATTTATCTGAAATGGAAGAAAAGGAGCGCTCCCAAGAAGGACGAGAAGAAAAAGGAGTGATGATTAATTGAGGTTAGCTCATTCTCTATTCTTTACCAAAACCATCACCCTGTCGCACCATTTGTTAGGTCTCTGAGGAAGCGATTATTTTCGAGGCTAATCAGGGAAGAAAGGTTTTTTAAATTCTATTTTGGAGACATTTTATAAACTCTTGAGGGCCTCACATTATGCATAGACTACTTTGATTTACAGTCTATCACAAATTACAGGAATGTGAATTCATACAAACCTTGTGTTTTGTATCAGTGGTTGAGTTTTAACGTGCTAGTTGCATCCTTTTTTATGGAGTATCTCACGCACTGGTTGAGTTTTAATGTGCTAGTTGCATCCTTTTTTATGGAGCATCTCACGGGTAGAGTATCAATGGATTTGTCAAGCATTTGTATGAGGTGGTTGTCAGGGGTCATGCTTTTTTGGTGCACTAATTCTGCACAAATTCTGTACCTTTAAAAAAAAAAAATTGTGATTTGTACTTTGCCTACCATAAACTTTGATATTAATTTTTTGATATTAATTTTTTGATATTAATTTTTAGATACCTGACGTGAAGGTCAGATTCAGCATAAATTAAGTGCTTCATGTCATCCTGTAAATGGTGAGGTGACGTGGACCCTTGAGAATTTGACACGGAAATTCAATTTTGGCATGTGAGTGTCAAATCAAATGTTCATGTATGGTAGTCTCATCAAGAATCAGGATACGTTGATTTGCCCTATTAGTGAGGAGGAAAGTTAGCGTCATCTAGAAGATTAGAGTCATTACAAAATTTTATTTTTAACTTGCACTAATTTATAGTATGATTTTGGTAAATTAGTTTCACATGCACTATTAGGACAAATTAGTGTTATGATAATTTTGGAGAATAGTTAAAAAATAATAACAAGATGTTCAATGGTACACTTCACACATCAAGGATGATATAGGTTTTTTTTGAGCCAAATTTCAAACTCTAGCTTGTAGTCCCTCATTGCGAATACACTTTACAGTTACTTCTAATATAAAGAGTATATAAAAATGTCATATGAAGTTCATATGAAATTCATGTACAAGTGATGAATTTTTTCCTTCATACATTAATTCTATATCATTTTATTATAAAGTTTAAGGTATGTTCGCATTTGGTATTAGGGTTATGTTTGCAATGTGAATCCAATCTAAATGTAGGTCTAAATTCATTCCTAAGACCCTTAGTAACAACACTCTTTAGCACGAAGTGTGAACATGCCTTTATATGAGATTTGTATGTAAGTGATGAACTTATTTGTCTTCAAGCATAAATTTCATATGACTTTTATGGGGAGTTTATGGGATTTGGGCAAGTTTATAAAAACTAGCCAAGCATTTCTTATGTATTAATTTTATGTCTTATTTTCATCAATTCAATTTGGAAGTACTTTCATGATTTTGATAAAAATGCTATATTGGAAAAAAATGAAAATTTTATTAAAATTTGTACATATAGTCTTTTCATATGTATTTACTTTATAATCATTATATATCTTGCATGAAGGTTAAATTTGTCATAAATTAAGTCATTTTTGTAAAAAAGTGCCACATTTCATCTTGTGAATGGTATGAAGTGATGTGGACCCTTGAGAATTTGACTTGGAAATTCAATTTTAGCATCTTAGTGCAGAATTAGACCTTTGGTTCATATATAGTATAATGATATTTTAATAGACAAAATTTGCTAAAATTTAAAAAAATAGTTTTTGGGGGGCTCAAAAGAAATAATGTCATATAAAAGTCATATGAAGTATATAAAAGTCATTTGAAGTTGATTAGAATAACCATCCACAACAAGGATATTTTTTTTGAGTGAAATTTTACTCAAAAAACATTAATAAAAATTGGAAGAATATCTTACAATATACTTCTCTTTACTCAATGCATGAAATTGTTGGATACAAATGCTAGAGATGATATCACTATTTTCAATGAATGTGTACACATTTGAATGATGTAATGGAGTTTTTCTTCATGTATGTGGATACATTTATTAATGAGCTCACGTGAAAATAGCGTTAGCAGTCAATACCCCTAATTCCCATTTGCTTTAATTTGCAATCACAATAGTGCAATGGTGCACCTTATGTAGTAGGTAAACATGCCTCTTAGCAAGCTATCTAGTTACCTTGGAGAAGCTATTTGTCAACTCATGAATTCATGTATTTTTTAGAGATTGAAGAGTTTGAGGGAAGTCATTTACAAATAGAATCAAGACATTCTAACTAGAAATGAATTTTTTGTGATTTTTCAAAATTTGTGAGGACTAAATTTGTAAACTTGACGTTGATGTGTCCCTTCTAGTGCATTGTCATGATGTTATAGGGTTGCTAAGATTGTGGTAAATGGGTCAGTGATTAATACAAATGGGAAGGTTCAATAGATGTTGAAATTGGGTGATTGACAATATTGGGTTGTTCTACCTTATATTACTTATGTCTCATCCAAACTTATTACTCCATATAAAACAAAACCACTGCACTACCAATTTGAAAAGTAAGATGAAATCTCAAATAATTTTGTAGTGCAAAATAACACAAAAAGACTATGGCCTTCTTCAAGTAGAATATGAACATGCGCATGCCACTCTTTACTACCTTCACAAAGATATATGGTCTTCTCCTATTCAAATCTCATATGAAGGCACGTTCCAATTTCTCTAAACATATTTAGACTAAATAAAAATTAAAAAATAATGCGATTTCCAATAGACAATCTTCTCAACAATAATAAAACGAATTGACAATTGAAATATGCATTCAAAAACTTTCAACATCTTTTGGATGTATACACGAATTTCAAATGTTCGATGATGCAAAACTATGCACAAATCTATTTTTGTGTTCATACCACTCCATTCCATAAACCTCCATCCACCACACCACAACCAACACAAAATACACTTTCTTACATTGACTTACTGCAATGACAAATTCTCCCTCAAAATCATTCACTCCAAAATACATAAATGCACTTTTAAAATACAAAACACTGAATAAAAAGGATGGATTCACACCCCCTACTTGTATTATACTTACAGCTAGAGGTAGGGGCACCACCTACTCTACATTCTATGAAGAAGTGGAAATTCTACATGTATCCATTAGTAATACACTCACTAACATAAACAACATCACTATCAAATATGACACCTACATCCTCTTGTATAAAAGAAAATAAGGAAACAATCCCATGTTTACAATTGTTGACATCATCACCAAATAACCAAGCCATTACACGTAGACTTCCTACACTTCTCTCAAGCATGACAAGTACTCGTCTTAACTTCACGCCTTCAACTACCTATCAATCCACTACACCTATTTCAAAAAATAATAATAGATTTGTAATATTCTACTCCTAAATTAGCGATAGTTTCATAGAATCTCCCTTCTTACAAAGGTACATAGTCTATGTGTCACTCATCTTATTCTTCAAAGTTCTACATGGAAATTTAGGTGAAGAGACTCTTTATATATGCCAACTATCTAAAATGGTGGATATTTTTCTCTCTTTATCTCATTTTTACCAAATTATTATTAAATTTGTTTGAAATTAGGTATAAATAACTACATAGATAATTGGTTGATTGTAAGCTTTGGTATGATATTAGGAAGGTTTTTGAAGTAAACTCAAAACATTTGTGTAGTAGCCCTTGGATATGGTGTCATAAAGAGTTCTTTTGAGGTCTAATTTTGAAGGGTTAAACCTCTTAAATTTCGTTTATTTTATAAAATTTTGATTGAAGACAAATTAAAACAAGAATCAAAACCAATTTTATATATTTTTTTATTTTTTTGCATTAGTTGAGATTCACTTTTTCAAAAATGCCAAGGAACAAGCATGAAACAACCTTATAATACCCCCCCAAAAATCACTACATTTTGGATTGATTTGAAAATTTTACTGCACAAATTAGAAGAAAGAGCGCAAATTCACCAACAATTTTTATTGAACTCATTGGATGCAAAAATTAGAGCTCTTTGAATTGGACTTTTAGACTACGTGGGGACAATTTTAGAAAAACTATTGGAAATTTGTTGCTTTAGTTTTTTTATTTATAGAAAATTTGAACACCTAAAAGTAATGCTAATATTGATCCCATTGTCTTGGTGTTCAAATGAAATTTTTAATGAGATAATGAACAAATTTAAGAGAAATCCAAGTCAAGTTGTTTCATAATTTTCCAACTTTTAGATAATAGGCTCCAAATTTTCAAAGTTGAGAACATAGGGATAACTGGTACCAATAACACTTGGAATCTTACATGGACATCCATAAAACATGGACTGAGTGAACTTTCATTGGTTGCACTTGAAAATTGCAGTACTTTGACTCGTAGAGATGTTCATCCAAGTTACATTTTGAAGGTGTTGAAGAACAAAAGGTGTCTCATTTAGATATACTTACCTTCAGTCCCCCCTCATGGTTAAATAGTTTCAACTAAAAGCATTCAAAATTGATATTATCTCCCTTATTTTAAATGTTGGGTAGGATTATAGTTTAATGCAATAGAATTAAAAACAACCTAGATTTTATAAATTTCTTAGGAAAAGAAAATGCAACTCTCCCAAAATTCTTTTTTGTGAGCAATATGGTAGAACTACCCATTTTGCCATTTGGGTACTTTGGAAAAGCTATATGTCAACTTCCATATTTATCAGAGATTGAGAAGTTTGAAAAAAATCAATTGCAAAAAGAATGAAGACGTTTTGATAAGAAGTGAATTTTTGTGATTTTTCAAAGCGAGTGTTAAATTGTGGGTTGACCCTTGTTGAAGTATAAGTAGACTCTTGTTAAAGCATGGATTGACGTGTGTGCTCCTTAAGTGTATTGCCATCATGATAATGGGTTATAAAGATAGCAGTAATGAATGAACCATTAATGGAATTGAGAGGATTTCTGTAGGTGGCAAAATTGGGTATCCCAATGGTGGTGGTATTAGATAGTTCTACCTATAAGACTAATCACACACAAAGTGATAAAAGATGAAAGCAAGTGAATATATTAATAAATAATGAATAATTGTTATAAGAAGAGGAAGGTATAAATGGAATTTGAATAGGTGTCACTGCGTGTTACTTTTAGGGTATAATTGTCTAGTATATTCTAAATCTATAAAGCTAAGTTGATTAAGTAAGATTAATCTAATCTAACACTACCTTATTGGCTAGTACAATGAGGCCAATGCAAGGTTCACTAGTTTAAAAAATCCTGCTGCTCCTAGAATGTTATTATTAGTGTTCTTGATTTTTTTTGAGTTTTACTAGCAATTTTCCTTCAATTCTCATATTGAACCATTTTTTCAGTACCAAATCCCACTTTATCTCTATTTTTCACCAATTTTTTTTTCTAATGTTTCTAAATTACAATGGATTTTTTTCCTCAATTCCATTGGTTATCAATGAACTAAAATTAATTCTTCAAAGACATTTCATGTTCAAGCTTGGTCAAACTTCAACAAATTTGTACATTAAAACATACATTTCAAAATTTCGATTTTTTTCACATGTATAGTATATATGTCTAAAATTAAGATAGTGTCTATGTCAAAAATTAACATTATTATATAAATCTAATATTAAGATAGGATTAAATTTTAGACATATGAGAACGGAGCCCATTGCAAATGCAATACAACACGAGTGCAATGAAAAAATGGGATGAAAAAAGTGGGATGAAAGTGTGACTAGAGTGCAATTAGGGTTTTGTATAATGCTAGCAGTCACAATCCACTATAAGAAAACCTTGTTTTAGGTGACATTCAAAAAAACAGCCGACGTTAAAGGGAATAAATTTTAGGTGATGTTGAAAAAAAAACCCTGTATTTTTCATGTCAATAATGATGTCCAATGGAACATTAATGGAGATAATTGTTGACAGAAAAACATAGGTTGTTTTCTTCAACGTCACCTAAAATCCGTTCCCTTAGACATCGAAAATTTTGGTTTCTTCTAGTGAATCGTGCACTCACAAGAAAGTAAAGACATCGGAGCGATGAAAACAATTGGATGAAATTGCTGGATGAAAATGTGACCATTTTCGTGGCAACAGGTCGTGACAGGCTCGTGATGGTCTGTACTTAATATAATAGATATAGTAACATTAAGATAGGATGTTTGTTTTATTTGTTTATCTGTTTTGTTTTGTTTGATTGATACAATGAAATCTCCTTGATGATGTGTCTCTTGGTTGCATGCTTGATACCTTCAGAAAGCCTTGGATGAGGAGAGATGTACAGACTTTGTTTTTGTGAAGTTTGGATCTACAACAACAACAAAAAGATGTTAGAGTTTCAAAGTTTTTAGGAGTAAGAAAAATTGGAAAATTGATTTTTATTTTGCTTTGACTGTGGCAACGGCCCAGGGCACACTAGTGACCGGTGGTTCGCCCCGAACGTTGGTTGCGTTGCTGGTGCGCTCTGTCAGTTGCTTTTAGGTGCTCTGCCCCTTCCAGTGATTGTACGAAAGCGGGTCCCGTGTCAGTGTGTAAGGCTTCCAAAGCGCCACTGAATGCAGCAGGGAGTGGGTCCGCAATCAAAGGTACAGGTAAAACGCGAGGAATTCTTGCCGTCCCCAGGTCCAAACATGCAGCGGATCATATGCTTGCCCTGCCTTGCCGTTTGATTGGAATCTCTCGAATTATTTTACGAAAGAAGTCCACACGAGTGGACTGAATGCAGTCAAACTCCGGCAGTCTGTTGACCCTTTGACTCCTTTCACGGGCTTCCACTTTCAGCATAAACGCCGAAAACAAGTAAGGGTTAAACAACTGCCATGCATTGCAATGAAAACCACGTTTCATTCGTTTGCAGACAAACAACAACAACAACCAAACTGCCATTGACTAAAGGGACGAAACAGTAAACGCTGCAAGGAATCGATCTCCGGCCACTTGGTAATCAGCAGCGAGGATAAGGAGTTCAGACAGCGCCCTGATTTACAGGAGCAAAGCAAAGCAAAGCAATCTTCGGCGGCACTGACACCAGCCGAACCCACCTTGAATCCAAACACCGAGGCAGATGAATTTTCCTACTTCAGTTTGTAGAGCTCTCACTGGCTGGCACTTGAATAAATATCACAATTTGGGCCGGGGCTCTGTAGAAGGCTTATCATATGTTAACAAACACAAACATTAAAGAAAGTCCGTCATGGTAAAAACTGTGGAATCTTCTGAGTGTGGTGACGTTGGTGAGACTTTGTCTTGGATCTGAATTTCAAGGAATTGCCGTCAGGAGTTCCGGCACAAGGCAAATAACAGTTTAAAACGATGGGCCGTAGTACGGCATATCCTGCACAAGAACTTCTAGAAGCTGAACTCGATTAAAAGTTAAGGTAAGCTAAGCTTGTGGACAACCTTCAAGCAAATAACAAACTAATAAGTTGAACAAGCAACAAAGGACAGCAAAGGACAGTTTTTATACAGTGCTTTCGTGCCACAGAAACCCATCCCCCGGCCTTCTAAAATGACATGTCCTGGTGATGGAGCCGAAATGGAATTCTTCCGTTCCAATTCCATCACTGTCTGCGAATTTCTTTCTGCAATCGAGATTCTCTAATGATTTTTAAAAAAATGATGAAGAAAAGCATTGACTTTTTCAACTACAGTCCTATGCATCCATAAGATACTTTCTTCCTTTTGAAATCAAACATTGCATGAAGATGTTTGAATTATAATTCTTCTACTCTTATGCAGACAACTAAGGCACGTGCACAAGGAAGTGGTAGTTAGGGACACTTTTTGTGAAGAATAGTCAAAGAATTTTAGGGGTTAATCCTTAAACATTCTCAGATGGATGGCAAGGAATCCTTCCAGTAGGACAAAAGTGTAACTATTCATCCTCAACATTTTGTTGTGAAAAGGGAAGGTCTTCTAAAGTAGTTTGACTTCCAATGAGTGCTTTTGCTATTTCTTAAGCAAATGATTCACATGGTAATGAAAAGGGATGATTTCCAAGGTCACCCATTTGTCCTTTAAAGGCTAAGTATAGTAGAATCTTCTTTCATTGGCCAATTATACTAAGTTAGTGGGTTCAATTTCTATTAGAATTTCTATTGTTAAACATTACTATTATTGTTGATTATAGGTGTACTTAGTACTTACCTTACCTCCTCACTTAATACTTTGACATTCAAAATTTGAATGATGAACAAAGAGGTTTCAAGCATGGTTGTCATACTGAACAAGTTACTATTCATTTCTTGTCCTGTAGGACGAGTTACTATTCATCAAATGTACCTCTCAAGTACATTTGATGAATAGTAACTTGTCCTACAGGACGAGAAATGAATAGTAACTTGTCCAATATGACAACCATGATTTCAAGGTTTTTTGGGACCACAAAACTTCTCATTCACCTAAACCAATGCTTGACTTTTTTCAGTTTAAAAAGCACGAATTTTCTTGAATGATGAATTTGAGGAAATTAAGATAAATAATACTACCTCCATCCTAAAATGATTTTCTTGTTAAACAAAATGTTCTAGATCAATGTTAAAAATAACATTTAAGAAACCAATTTTGCACTATAAGTGGAGTTTGATGCACTCCTAGCATTCTAAAAGCTTTGAGTTTTGGAGCCCTTTCCGAAGTGCAATTTTGGAATATTGAAAAGAAAATTTTGGGGGGGCATTTTCAAGAAGCACCATTGGGCCATTATTTGTCAAGTGTGAGGTAGTCATTTAGTATACGCCCAAGATCACATGAGGCCCTTGGTTTTGCCTCCTAGAGCTTCATGCCCTTCAATCAGGCAATATTCTTAAAAGAGATGCAAAAAATAAGAATGAACAATGTTGATTGATCCCTTAAGTCATTTCATTTGTTTTTTGATTGATGATTGCATGGATGGAGGGGGGAATTACTATTTGGAGTTGTTTTGTTGGTCCCAAATGGCCATCAGAAGCCAAATTTGACCAATTCACAACATTGCCAAGTACAACAAAAAGATCATTTGGGAACAAAAATTTAAGGCCAACATGAAGATCATTTAGGGATGGAGAGAATATATATTTGTAAAGATATAAGCAAAATTGTGCAAAATTTCAAGAAAGGATTCAGGCTACCTAGATGGGTTAAGCTTTTAACAACTGAAGAAAAAACCCAGCAACGTCACCGGCCAGTCAACTTCGCCATAGCCAGCAGCCGCACAACCCTTCCAGTCCATTGATGGAGCCCGTCGCAAAAGCTCACCAATCGCTGAGAAGTTCGTTCAACAAGCACAGCGCTAGCCTGCAGGATTCGACACTTTTTGCTGGGAGGCACACTGAAAGAGAAGTCTTTCCACCTCTTTGACTGGAACTCTGTCTCTCCGCCAGTTGAATTCCCCTCGATCGATTACACAACGTGCACAACGTACTCAAGGATTATCAAATTCGTTAAAAGCACGAAACGAGCATTATGAACTTGGCATTCCTCAGCTCTCCACTTGTCCACATTTCTAGAGCTTCTGTAATCTGTAGAGTCAGAACTCCAACAGGGACAACTTAACGACCGTGACGCCAACAGATGTGACTGTGGCGTGACTTAGGACTCAGGCTTTGATCGATCTATGTCAGGTGAGTGTGTAGAGACTGCATTCAGCTATGGAGACGTTCTAGTCGACAGGGGCGTGTACGTTTGGTTGGTTTGATTCTGCTGGTATGAGAAACGCTCGCTCTTGTGGCCAAAGCCTTGTGCGTACATACAGATCTGTCTTCTCCAATGCGAAACTGCTTGACTGCCTTCTGTTATGTCAACAATTCCGTTGTTCTGCAAGAGGCCGGGGTACCTTAACGAACATAACATACAGCAACTGATGTGACTGTTGCGTGATTGATGTCTGGTGTGTTGGGGCCGCAATCAGCTATGGATAGTATCTCTAGACAGGAGCGTGTTATTTTGGCTTAGTGAGCAGCTGGTTTTGGTGGTGAAGCTACAATGGCGATGGAGTTGGCTGGCCATGGGAGCCGGCGTCAGTCGATTTCGCAAGGCATGGTGGAGACGTTGGAGAGCTGGAGTCGGAGGATGCCAGGCATGTTGGACAACCCGCTAGAGCGCAGGAGTGTGCGTGGCGGTGGGGATGGTGGGATGGACGACGAGGAGGCGCTCAAGTGGGCGGCGGTGGTGCGTCTGCCGACGTTTGATAGAGTGAGGACGAGCGTGCTGCATGATAAGATGACTGGTGGGGTGAAGCAGGTGGATGTGACGCAGATGACGCCGCTGGAAACTGCGGAGCTGTTGGATCAGCTCATGGCGGCCGCGCAGGATGAGACAAACTTGCTCTTGCTCAAAATGCGAAAGAGACTCGACAAGTAGGCCTTGAATTCACCCTGAATTTCCATAATTGGACACTGCATTTGGATAGTATCATGGATTGGTGGAGGAGACTCGCTTTCTCGCTTTCTCTCATCGATCGAATTTCATTTTGGAAGCTTGGAAGCTTGGAAGATTGCAGCCCATTTCATCTTGTAGTCTTGTAGCCCAAATCGATCGGATTTCGTGTCGTAGAGGACGCTTGGCAGATTCATTGCAGCCTAATTCAACGGATTTCACCTTATAGAGGAAATTTGGGAGATTACAGACCAAATTTATTGGATTTCCTCTTGTAGAGGGAGCTTGGAAGATTGCAGCTTATTCCATCGGATTTTCTCTCGTTGAGGAAGATAGGAGGGTTGCAACAATACTTTAAGTGCAAATTTCTCGCGAACTTCAAGCTTGCCACGAACTTAAGCCTTCGCGAAGTTCGTGAAACTGGGAACTTATTGAACTAGTTGAGTTGGAGTGTGTGAAATCCACGAACAGAAATTTAAAATTTGAATGATAGTTGAAGTCAGGACTGAGAGGGCTCACTGGGCGCTCGAGGGGGTTAGTGTTAGGGCTTTAATTTTCAAGCATAGATCCCTCGCTGTTCCTGTTAACGCTCGCTGGGCATGTCGCTATGGCGGCTGTGTTGACTGTACATTGTCTTGAATGCAGGATTTTCTTATTGTTTCGACACGCAGAATTTAATGATCGCGTATATGTGTGCATGTTTGTTTGCAGAGTTGGAATTGAGCTGCCCACAATTGAAGTGCGCTACGAAGATCTGTCCATCGAAGCGGATTGCTACGTTGGCAAGCGCGCTCTGCCGTCCAACTGGAACAGCGCCCGGAACTTCTTCGAGGTACTACCTGGTGTTCATGAAACTTGTGCTTCAATTGCTGATAACCGTGGCCAAGGCATGAATTTTGAAATCAAGAATCAAAGAGATGTGGTTATGACTTATACTCCACAGGCGTCCTTTACTCAAATGTTTGTCTGACACCTGTAGATTATATTGAATCAGTGAGATTGTGATTGTAATTTCTCAACTGTTGCAGGCTGTTCTAGACAAACTTCACCTTTGGAAGACCAAGAAGGCGAAGCTCACCATTCTCGAGAATGTCAGTGGCATCATCAAGCCTGGCAGGTACTAACCACACTGGCTCCAAAATTTTCACCACGACCTAACTTGAAGAGACTCTTTGGTAGAATCACTTTCAGATTAGAATTGGAGTTTGCATAATATTACTAAGCAAGTCAACACGTTCCTTACAATAAACGGCTTAACGTATGTGCACCTTGAAACGCATACAGTGTGTCCAAATTGTTTGGCATTTTAGGGTAGAGTTATGACACCCCATCTTCACGGGTTTATGAAATTTGGTGTGGAATGTGCAGGATGACTTTGTTGCTGGGTCCTCCAGGGTCAGGAAAGACGACGCTCCTCAGGGCCCTGGCAGGAAGGCTGGACCCTGATTTGAGAGTGTCAGGGAGCGTGACGCTCAATGGCCATTTACATTCGGAGTTTGTGCCGCAACGCACAGCCGCGTACATCAGTCAGCGTGACCTTCACGTCGGGGAAATGACGGTCCGTGAAACGCTCGATTTCTCGGTCAGATGCCAGGGCGTTGGACCCCGCTATGGTGAGTGCTCACACATCTGGTCTAAATCTAGCAAAAGTTCGTCCAGATTTTTCAAATAGCTGCAACAAATGTACATGATGACAGCGTTCAATTTTGAAAATTTAACGCATTTAGCAGTGTTTTTAGCAACTTAAGCCACTTATGAATAATTATGTTTGCGACCACAGGTCCTTAGTTCTTAACTTGAATTGTCAACCTTCACAGCTAAATTTTGTATGACATTTTCCCAACTATTGTGTATTGAACCCATATTCATCAAGATAGCGGAGTTGCATCAATTGGCAGGCATTGAATAGGTTGTTTTAAGGAACCAGAATAGTTCTGAGTTGGCGAACTGAAAACAGGAGCCTATTTGACCATACTTAATTATGTCTTTCCTAGACGGAGAATAGCCATCTCAAAATCCTCGTACCTGAGTACTCGAACGTCCTTATTTTTAAAGCTCCCGGTACTTGGAAGCACTAGTTTTCAGAGTTTTTTGCATTAGGGGGTGTCACATTCTTGATACTCTGAAATCCGCCATTTTAAAGGAAATGTCGTCACTGTCTGATCTTTTGGTGTGTGGATGTTCAAAAACAGACCTCTTGGAGGAGATCACTCGTAGGGAGAAGGAGGCTGGAATCTATCCTGAGGCAGATGTGGACACGTTTATGAAGGTGAGTTGGCTCCTGGAATTTTCAACTCTGAGAATGTTAATACGGTGCTCAAGAACAATAAATTTAATTGAGCTTCTTAGCTGTGATTTGCGAGCTTCACTGATCCATCTTGATGCGCAGATGACAGCAATTCCAGGGCAACACCAGAACATTCACACGGATTACACGTTGAGGGTAAGCAAGCTGCGAATTGAAAATTTGATTGAAAATTTTGGTTTCCAAATGCTGAGATGGACTATTTATTAGTTTCCCATCTGAAACCTCAAGCTTCAAAATCTAGGATACGAAGCATAAATTTGAGATAGATCTCAGATAAACACAGGCATCTCTAGTTCCTATTTAGAAGAGCCCTTTCACCTAGTGCACCAATTCTGTGAAATCATACCAAATGTAATGCACATGACCCTAATTATACACAAATGATATTTTGTGTAGATATTGGGATTGGATGTGTGTGCGGACACATTGGTAGGAGACGATATGCACCGCGGCATTTCTGGTGGTCAGAAGAAACGGGTCACAACAGGTAAGCGCCACCGACGTCTCACCCATTTCTAGCTCCAAACTCAATTCCTGAACTCATTGGCTATAACAAGATACAAAACATGGTGTAATTTTCAGTTTTAGTGTATGGAAATTCACTATTGGAATTCCCCCAACGTGATAGAATTCACCATTATTTTAGCAACGTTCAAACGTCACTGATAATACTAAAATGTGATTCCAGAGTTGACATTTAAGGTTGTTACAATCGTTTTGAAAAATGTTTGCTGATAAACGTGGCATGTTTGCTGAAACATGTTCCAAAGTTTGCATGTTTGCTGAAAAATGTTTCTCAAGCATGTTCCATACCTTATTCAAGCATGTTTCAAACCTTGTCCAATCACGTTTCAAACCTTGTCCAAGCATGTTCCAAAACGTTGCATGTAGCTAAAAACGTTGATAAAAAATGTTGATAAACCCTCCAAATTCTAGTTCTGATTGACGCATTCTATTATTCACTCAAGATTACTTGTAGCCATTTCTTTTTTCATTTTTCCTTCCCGTTTTGTTTTGAATGGTTTTTGGTTTGTGAATGCTTACAATTGGTTTGGGCCCTGGAGTGCAGGTGAGATGATCATCGGTCCCTGTACGGCACTGTTTATGGACGACATCTCCACGGGGCTGGACAGCTCCACCACGTTTTCCATCATTCGGACGCTGGGCCAGTTCACGAAATTCGTGAACAGCACGGTGCTCATCTCGCTGCTGCAACCGGCGCCGGAAACCTTCAACCTCTTCGACGACATCATTCTGCTGTCCGAGGGCCAATGTGTCTACCACGGCCCCCGAATCCAAGTCATGAGCTTCTTCGAGGCCTGCGGTTTCAAATGTCCCGAACGGAAAGGCATTGCGGACTTCCTGCAAGAGGTACACACAACTTCAATCTGCGCTTTTTGCTTTTCCTCATTGGCAATTCAATGGGTGTACGAGTTAATGCACTTTATTTGCAGTATGTGGACACCGTGTGAATAAGTTGTGAATTTTCAAAAGTTCAGGCACATTTTGAAAGCCATGCAATCTCTGTCAAGTTAACCTCAACTTGCAGTGGAAGCTTCTCAACCCCAGAAGCCTTTCACTCTAAGTTTGCTTGAATCTCTAGTATTTGGCATGACTTTGTTCTAAATAACTCTTAGTTTTCAAAAGGCGTCATGGATGCCTCCACAATTTATAAATGTAGGATTAGCAACAAATGTAATTTTCATTAAGGCGAGCGAAGGTAGTCTCTACTGCAACATTCGCTGGTTTTTGGTAAATTAGGTCTGTGTGCTGTACACGAAACTATAATCTGATCCCGTCCTTGTTTTTGGAGTATGCACATCTCATGGTTGGCAATTGAGAAACGTCTAATACCACGAAGTGTGGATCATGGTAAAATCTGAAACCAGGTGACATCGCCGAAGGACCAAGAGCAGTATTGGGCCAGCACTCAAAAAGCCTACCGCTACATTCCTGTGCGAGAGTTTGCTGAGCTCTTCAAGAAATTCCATGTGGGCGCCACGATGCAGCAAGAGCTCTCGGTGGCCTATCCCAAGGAGAACAGCCACCGAGCAGCCCTGGCCAAAGAAAAGTACGCTGTGTCCAAAAAAGAGCTTTTCAAGGCCAACTTCGCCAAGGAATGGCTCCTCTTCAAACGCCACGCTATCATCACCGTCTTCAAAACGATGCAGGTGCAGTTTCTTCTCACATTCCTTGCAGTAGCAGGTGTTTAATTTGACTTTCCTTTCCTTCAGAATGTTATCCCCCAAATGCGAATCCTAGTAATTCCCACTAACAGTAGCTAACCCCGGCCCATTCCTTCCTTCCTTCCTTCCTTCCTTTGCAGTGCGTCATTGCCGCCTTCATCTCCATGACCGTCTTCTTCCGCACACGCCTCGGCCACGCCACGGTCGACGACGCCACGGTCTACCTCTCCGCCATCTTCTTCGCCATCATGACCATCATGTTCGGTGGCTTCGGCGAGCTCGCCATGACCATCGAGCGTCTCCCCGTGATATGGAAACAGCGCGACCTCCTCTTCTTCCCCGCGTGGACCTACGCGCTCTCCTCCTTCGTGCTCAGCATCCCTTCCTCCGTGCTGGAGTCCGTGGTGTGGGTGGGGATGACGTACTACGTGACCGGATACTCCCCGGAGCCCAGTCGGTTTTTCAAGCAGATGCTGCTGCTGTTCGCGGTGGAGCAGATGGCAGGGGCCATGTTCCGGTTCTTCGGGGGACTGTGTCGGACTATGATTCTGGCGCAGACGTTGGCGTTTACGATTATTTTGATCTTGTTTGTGAGTGGGGGGTTTCTGGTGCCAAGGACGGAGATGCCGGCTTATTGGATCTGGGCGTACTGGATCTCGCCAATGACGTATGCGGATTCGGCGTTGGCTGTGAATGAGCTGCTCGGGGATCGCTGGCAGGTGGTAAGTGTCCTGCCCTGTTTCTTATCGGAACTTAAATTCCTCCTGCCTTCTTATCAGAATATAATTCTTCCCGCTTTCTTATCAGAACTCTGAGCTCCCTTATCAGCACTTTGGAGTTCCTTGAACCCGCTTTTCTATCAGAACTTTCAGGTTCCTCATCAGACCTGGGGAGCTCCTTGTACCCTCTGCCTTGTCAGAACTTCCAGTTTCCTCATCATAGCTTTGGAGCTTCTTGAAAGCACTGCCTTGTCAGAACTTTGGACCACCTTTACTTAACCCACTTTCCTATCAGAACTTTCAGCTTCCTTATCAGAGCTTTGGAGCTCCTTTCCTATCACAACTTCCTGTTTCCTTAGTGCCTGAACTTTGGACCTCCTTTAAGAACCCGCTTTCTTATCAAAACTTTGGAGGCTCATACTAACGACTTGTCAATCTCAAAATGGGCTGAATCGATTGCGCTTGTGTGTTTGTGCTTGCAACAGCCCTCGCCTGGAAGTAACAGGACTGTCGGCGTGGCCACACTGATCGAGAAAGGCCAGTTTCCGTATGAATATATATATTGGATTGGAGTAGGTGCACTTTTCGCGATGTGCATCATCTACAACATAGGCTTCACCATTGCGCTCACTTACATGCCTGGTAATTAAAAACTCCCTGCCACCTTCACGTGCCGCATTGGACTATCTAGAGTGTATTGAAGGTTTGCCCCGTTCGTGCAAACACTTCCTCTGAGTTCAATTCGTAATGATCGATCTTAACCTCATGGATTTTATATTTCCTCTCTCAATTGAATGTGAATGTACCCTCCGGGGTTCAAAATAGTTAGATGACGAATTGAGACTGGTGGTGGCTGTGGCAGCTGTGGGTAGTCCCCAAGCAGTGTTGACAGAGGAGGACCTGGCCATGAAGGAAACAGCCAAACAGGGCGGACCTCTTGACGCCTCTGCCTTACGAACAAGCCGAAGCACCACCCGGTCCAGAAAAGCATCAGCATCAGGGCCCCTGAAAAAGGCGCGGTTGAGCAAAAGCCAGCGCTCAGGCCGCCATTCGGACAGGCAAGTGGTGGTGCCCAAGGGGGCCAAGGGCATGGTGCTTCCCTTCGAGCCTCTGTCCATCTCCTTCGATGACATCTGCTACTACGTCGACATGCCTGCTGTAAGTCCACTCAAAACATTTTCCGACACTCACAAATGCATGAGAGTCTAATTCCTTAGTGACTCGGCTCCCACGATTCTTGATCACCATGTTAGTTGTTAAATTCGGCAACGTTTCAAGAAATTGACACCTTGTACTGCTCACCCATCTCGAACCTTAGATTTTCAACAATCCTATCTTTTTAAGCATCGAGCACTTGATTGTTGCAATTTTTGGAGTCTCTACCTTACTCAACATTCGATCGGATTCGTTGTTTCCATTCCTTCAGGAAATGAAGCACGACGGCGTGACGGAGACGAAGCTGAAGCTCCTGAACAACATCACGGGCTCCTTCCGTCCGGGCGTTTTGACGGCGTTGGTGGGCGTGAGTGGCGCGGGGAAGACAACGCTCATGGACGTGTTGGCAGGAAGGAAGACGGGCGGGTACATCGACGGCGAGATTCGGATAGCGGGCTACCCCAAAAAGCAGGAGACGTTCGCCAGGATTGCGGGATACTGCGAGCAGAATGACATCCACTCGCCGCAACTGGATGTGCGGGAGTCGCTGGTCTACTCGGCTTGGCTTCGTCTCTCTCCTGACATCGCTGATGAGGATAAGTGGGTATGTAGCTCATGATATTAATGCCACTTAATCGAATTGCCTTTTCGTCATTTCTCATTGTCACTTAAATTGCCTCAAATAAAGAAAGCTTTTGTCTTTGCACCGTGTCGTCTGGTATGGCGTAGGACCTTTGAGGTTTAGTTTCTCAGTATCCAATTGTCTAGTGCAAAGATAGGTGCTACGGTGACACAAAGTCTTGATTCTGTCATATTTGTTACCAGGGCGTTTGCTTGAGAGCGTCCAAATCAAGTGCACCGAGCTCTAGAAGCTAGGACAGGTGTAGATTTCAGGTTCCAGGCGGAACTCCTGGACAAGTGCCAATTTCTTGAAATTCCATCATGGTAACATTTGTTTGGTGCAGGCATTTGTGGACCAAGTGATGGACCTGGTGGAGCTGAACCCCATCGAGCACGCGCTGGTGGGATTACCTGGAATTTCGGGGCTGTCCACAGAGCAAAGGAAGCGTCTCACCATCGCAGTGGAGCTTGTTGCAAATCCTTCCATTATTTTCATGGATGAGCCCACCAGTGGGCTGGACGCTCGTGCCGCAGCCATTGTGATGCGCACGGTTCGGAACACGGTAGACACAGGCAGGACGGTGGTGTGCACCATCCATCAGCCCAGCATTGACATTTTCGAAGCCTTTGATGAGGTACAGAACACTCCTATTGCAATTGTGAAAACTCACCTTTCTCCACAATAGATGACAACGAAAAATTCCGAACTCAAAAGTCTGCATTCACGATAGATGGCAACCCTAAACTCAAATCTCAAAAGTCTGCATTCACTATACTTGGCAACCCTAACTTCGAAACTCAGAAGTCCGTGACGTGTAGAAATCGGGCTCCTTTTTATGGATTTCAAGGATTTTCAGGCAGCTCTTTGAGAATGTTGTGTATGCTATGAATCGAATATGTTTCGGATAGACTAACTTATTCTTGGATGCTTATTCGATCATTTGGGAGTTTGGGAAAAACAAATGACTCGACATATTGGCGGATTCGTTCCCTCAAATGAACCTTTTTTTTTTGTACAATGTGCAGCTCTTGCTTTTGAAGCGTGGTGGACAGATCATTTACAATGGACCTTTGGGACACAATTCTCACAAACTCATCGAATACTTTGAGGTACATATCCAGACTTTTTGTTTTGTTTTGGGCAAGGCACATGACATAACATTTTTATAACACTGTTGGATGTAAACCCTTTTCACCGCAACTACACTTGCCTCTCATACTTTTTCATTTTTGAAGTTACGATGTTGACCCAATTTCACAAGACGTCACAAAATTGGAGAATCTAGAATCCCCTGATTGAACTCTCAAGAATGTTTTGTGGGTCACCAAGTCAATTCAAGGTTTCTCGTCATGAATTAATTGACATTCGATGAGAGATTTGAACTGGGTGGTGCTGTTGCTGCGCAGGCCATACCTGGAGTTACCAAAATCCAGGACGGGTACAACCCAGCCACATGGATGTTGGATATGACCAATCACAACCAAGAGGCTCATCTTGGAATCGACTTTGGTGATGTTTACTTGAAATCAGACCTTTACCAGTAAGAGCCACCTTATTTTCCTTCCAACTTTGGGATGTATATGAAGTAAAATTTCTTTTTTACAATGTAGTCTGAAGTTTCTTGAAACTATCCAATTTTATTGAATAGACCTATTTCATGGGAAACATCAATTATTAATATCAATGTTGATTAACATGGAATTGGGCTGCAGGAGGAACAAGAAACTTGTGGAAGAACTGAAAACGCCGTTACCAGACTCCCAAGACTTGTACTTCGCAACGCAATTTTCCCAAAACTATTTCAACCAGTTGAGGACCATCTTATGGAAGATGAACATCACTTACTGGCGTAGCCCGGATTACAACCTTGTCCGCTTAATCTTCACGTTCTGCATGGCGTTGATCTTTGGCAGCTTGTTCTACCAAAAAGGCATGAAAAGGTAAGTTTTAAGCACCGTCATTCATTCACGCATTCATTCACGCATTTCGATGAAGACTTTCCAGATTTAGTCCCGAGTTTCATTCAGTTCAATCGTGTGTCAAAAATTCATAAACTTATCAAGATTCAAAGTGTATATCCACAAGGCATTTATGCCGACTCTCTGCATAATTTGTGCCGAATTTGACCATCGCATTGGGTAATTGAACACCTTTTTTTTCCTTCTGTTCTGGTGCTGTCGCGCAGGGAAAACTCCTTTGATCTGTTCATGGCAATGGGAGCACTTTACGGCTCTTGCATTTTCTTATGCTTCACCAACTGCGGTGCCGTGCAACCGGTGGTGAGCATCGAGCGCACCGTGTTTTACAGAGAGAAAGCAGCTGGAATGTATTCGGCCATGCCGTATGCCTTGGGACAGGCAAGCTCACTGATCTCCCAAATTCTTTCAAATTACTGCTCAACTGTCAGCTAAGTTTGAGTCCCTAATGCCTGAACAAAAAATAAATAAAAAGAAGGTTCATTGAAGAAGCTTATTATGGAGAATTATAGTAACTTGAAACACATTCTTATGATCCAAAAATGGAGGTCACGGTTGTTTCTTTGGAATGGTATATTTTTCACCTTCTTTGAAACTTCCCATATGATTCACATTTCAACTCTCATAGATTTGGAAATGGTCAATTAAGCAGATTTGAGTTCAACCACTAGGAAAACCCTTGCTAAAAAACGAATCTTCTTTTGGAAGCTGATAGTTGATTATATTACTTTCAAACCTGTTTCGTAAGTTGTTTACAAGAATGGCTTTTGTTTAGTGGTATTGTGAGGCATATTTTCTATTTTCATTAGATACATTATGCTATCTTCCTTGAAGCGTAAATGATTCATTTCAACTGAATAAATAGAACTAAGTTTGGCAATTGGGGGACCTAAGGGTAACGTAGTGATGAGCGGATTTCAAGATATTTGTTTTGTTTTGCAGGTGATTGTAGAAGTGCCTTATGTGTTTGTGCAAGTAATAATCTACGCATGCATCACGTACTCCATGATCGGATTTGAGTGGGTGGCTGCCAAGTTCTTCTGGTTCTTGTTTATCCTCTTCATGGGCGTGTTGTATCACACTTACTACGGCATGATGATGGTGTCACTCACTCCCAATGCCACTCTTGCCACCATTTGCGCCTCATTCTTTTTCGCGGTCTTCAACCTCTTCTCCGGCTTCTTGATTCCCAAACCTGTACGTATATGCATGCCCCCTGACTCCTCTACATCTTTCCTTTCCATTCGTTCAATGCAAGATTACCATAACTTCCATACAACCTATTTTAATCCTTATCCAACCATCACCGACTCCTTCGGTAAGGAGAGGCATGTTGTTTTCCCTAACATGGGGTTGCTTTACGACTGCGGTGTCCCTTTTTTAGACCCTTGATTGAGCAAGACACATGATACTCCCTTGATACTCTTTACATGATACTCCTTGTAGGAACCAAAACACAAAGTCTTTTTGTGTGAAGAAGAAAATTGCTCCATAGTCTGTGACTCTGTATTGGCATGATCTAGTGGTTTCGGAAGATGTGGAAACTGACGTGATTTTCAACTGCGTGCCCTTGCAGAACATTCCGCCCTGGTGGATCTGGTACTACTGGATGTGTCCTCTTTCATGGGTTTTCAGTGGCCTTGTGAACTCGCAGTTTGGTGATGTGACCACAGAGCTCGTACTAACAGGCAGCGGAGGACAGACGAAGATATTGAAGCAGTACATCCAAGACTACTTCGGCTTCGAACGAGGCTTCCTCAAATTCACGGCAATTGGGCTTATTGCGTGGACTATTTTCTTTGCCTTCATCTTCTGCCTCGCGATCAAGAAACTCAACTTCCAACGTCGGTAGAATGGATGAGTCTTTGTCCCATGGCACTCACAGTGCAAAAGGTGCTCCTATATGGACGCTGAGTAGGCCTTGGATTTCCAAGACTGATCACAACCCTTGCACACTCCCAAGCACGCATCCACAGAAGACAACCTCGCTTCATTCAGGAGCACTCACTCTCTGTGTTCATGTGGTGAAGTGAGTGGAGCTACCTTATTAACATGATCTTCATTCAGGGTTCAGGGTTCTAAGCTTTCCCGAGTAGGAAATTCTAACAAGAATTTCTGTTTGGTCCACAGAGTATTAGGCATGGATCTGCAAGGGTAGTTGAATGTACAATTTAGATTTCAACTCTAGATTAGTTTACCTTTCTTCTTCCGCTCTCCAGTTTCACTCGTGTCGTAGTTCTTGAATTGATGTTACAACTCTCCCGTAACTTCCCAATCAGAACTACATTGTGCGAGTCGTTGGGAGTACATATGTAGTTGTATTAGAAAATTATTCATTGCATTTGCTTCTGTATTGTATTTCTTCCAACGACTTCCCCATTGTCCATTGTTTACATTTCCGAGTTTGAGTAAGAACTCTACTCTCATTGAGCAACTGTTTCAGAAACTGATCTTACGTGGGGGACATCAATTGTTTCAATTAAGCAGTTTGGAATGTGATTTTGGGGAGAGATGTAAAGTGAAGTAGTGTTGTAGAACAACCAAAACTAATCCGTTGAGATCACATTCTCCTGCAATTTTAAGTGGATTTACAAAAAATTCACAAGATGTCGCGGGACGCCGTTTTGTGGTATCGCATTCGAAGCCCTCGGCATTTTGATCATCATGATAGAAGTGTTGAATGCATAATTGACAATCAAGTATTTAAGATCGCGAGGACTAGAAAGGTCAACTCATGCAAACTTCCAGATAGTGTAAATGTACAAAACCCGCAGTAGGTCCATGAAAAAAAGTTGAATATGAAAACTATACATGAGAAAAATACACCGACCGAAACAAAGGCCCAACCTACAAAAAATGCTCGAGTACAAATTCGAATGTAGCAGGTATTCACATTTCGTCCGTAAGAAAAATTTGGTAAATATGATACCATTTGAAAACTTAGGTTAGTTTTTGACAAGAACAGAGCTCGTGATTTTAGAGGTGTAAACGAGTCTTGCTGGGCAACTCTCATTCTCTGCAAACCTCCATCCTCAACTACAATTACACTCAGAATTGATAGTGCAAATCCGGATAACGTCTTTCTTCAAGAAAAGAGGCACCAACGATAATACGTGTTCTGATGGCATCTTCAGAATGGAGGCACAAAGGGTAGCACTCACTAGCTGTGTTGCTGTGTTCATGTGGCACAATTTGTACAACTGCTGTTCATTCAGGGAATGCAGGTGTAGGTGCAAACTACGCACGCACAATGCAAAAAGTGCTACTATATTCGATGTTGAGTTGGCCTTGGAATTCCAGTATTCCACCTCCCAAGTACACTTCCGCACAAGACCACCTCTCTTCATTTAGGAGGTATTCAGGACAGCACTCACTCTCTATGTTCATATGTTGCACTTAGTAGAATTACCTCAACATGATCTTCATTTAGGATTCAGGATTCCAAGCTCTGGCGAATGGGAAATTCCAACAAGAATCTCTGTTTCAGCCAGAGGGTATTTTGTCGTGGATCCGCGAGGAGGATACTTGAGCCTGCAATTAGAGTTGCTCTCTACATTTGTTGGCGTTTCTTATTCCGCTCACAGTGCACTGTAGTTTCACTCGTGCCGTAGTTCTTGAGTTGATGTTACAACTCTAGCGTAACTTGCCAACCAGAACTACATTTGTGTGCACTTCATTCGTAGTTGAAGGGGAGCACATGTTCTAAACAATAATTCACTGCATATGCTCCTATATTCTGTCTTGTAACTCCTGCCCCATTCTATGTATCTATACTCCTCGAGTAAGAACAATGTGGGGACATCAGTTGCTTAGGGCAATTTGGAATATAATTTTTGGAAGATAGGTATTGTAGTAAAGCTGCCCAAACAATTCCGTTTAGATCACATCTTTATGCAAACTTTTCTACTCGTATGGAAACTCTGATAGTAAATGGACAAACCCCGCAAGTCAATGAATAAACACTTAGCATGGAAATGAGAGAATAATACACTTGCGGAGAGAAGCTCAACCTACGAAGAAGTATAACCTCTTTCAAACATTGGTGGGTTTCGGTGTACCGGTTTTGTGGGGTTAGATACAAGAACAGAGCTTGTGATATTAGAGGTGAATTGAGTCTTTACTGGATACCTCTCATTCTCTGGAAACAAGGACAATACGGAACCTCAACCGTCCTTAGCAACCATCACACATGATCGTACAAATCCAGATACCGTCGGACAGAAACTGAAGGTTTACAACCCGATACTACAGAGAGTGGGTGCACTTCAGAAAACTAAACATTGAAGATAGTTGGCATTGCTTTTCGATTAATCATGTTCGAATGATCCACATGAAATCCTCCATCGAACTGTATAAACAACTGTCTTTTCATGTCCATATGATTCAACGTACCGCATGTGTCGATCACTGCAGGAAGGCAATTGAAAGTCGGTTACAGTTTCTTGGATATGATGATCATCCTAGGACTTGACAGATTTGAAGTAACCCTTAACACAAACTAAAAACACCCTCCAACCAAGAACTCGATCGTATCACTAATAATCATCACGAATATACATGTATCAGAGGGAATCACATAACTACTGAATCGAAGCCAGAGCAATCAAACTACAACAAAAGCACAATGAAATGTCCCTGCCATACACTGGATTTCACATCCTCAACTGTACATGACCCTAGATATAGACTACATAGAGAACTCCCTCATAAACATGGAATGATAAGTCACAGCAAATCATAACGAGGCATTAAGTATGTCATCGGGAATAACGAGGAACAGATCCACCATCCAAAAAAACTAACTGAGGTACGACTGTTGGAACCCAAAAATGACCAAAAAGCAGTGTGATGCAATCTGGTAAAGTGAAGGATCCTGTCTCTCTTGGGACCAGTTTCATCTCGCACAGCACTCAATTCAGCTGTGAAGTCAAATTATAGGTCCCCCAAACAAATAGATCAGAAGAACTCACTCACGTTTCTCACGTTTCTAGAGACAGTGCAGAAACGCGGAAAATCCGCAATCAAGCCTAACAACAAACGAGCACCTAGTAGTATTTCTGGTGCTCTCATAGTCATCAATAAGTCAGTCATCCCCGAGGGTGTTCAATAGGAGAAATCGTTGAATACAGTGCACGAGAGCTTACCAATGAACACATTAATAGACAGAATGAGAGAAGGTCACCAGAGACATGACTCAGGATAATCAGCTCCCTGCATTTCCTTGCAGTGATTTCGCCCTAACATAACCCTCACATCCTAAAAATTGCAAAAGCTCAGAGAGCGGGTCAGTTAAGAATGGATTATGCCTCAACTTGTTAAGATCAGCGATGGGAGACCACCTCGCACATCTAATTGAAGTCCTCATCCCCGCACAAACAACAAATTACACACCATTTGAACATACACCAAAACCTCGAAGAATCACTCAGACAGAAAGATTTCACAGACTACAAAATCAGGACTTATGAAGGTAACACAATCTCAGAACTAAGTTACACAGCAGCAAAAGAACACAAAAAATGATAGACTGAGAAACAAGGTGAAGGCGCTTTATCAAAATCGAGAAACAGTGTTTCCAAGCTCTAAACCCTAAACCCGCCGACAACAACGGATGACTTCTGGATGAACTCCCAGACTGCGACAAATACCGGTACACTAATAGTGTTATGTAAATGGTAAATAGTGTTATGTCGCAAATAGCGTTACCTGAACTTTTATCCGCCCACTCTAAACGTCAATTAGTTGGCATTTAGAGTTGCCAACATTTTAGGATTTTTTGCTTGTCTTTTGAAAATATAGAATGCTAACTTGTAAAAGGTTTTTAATTTTTATTTAATAAAGTATTCATTTGAATAAGCAATTGTATATTTAAATTTTTATTTTTTTCATTGCAATTTGATGAAATAATAGGTAACACTAAATATAAACTTGTAAAAAATTGATATCCAGTAGTTGACAAATAGTGTCTATGTTGACATTTAGTATTGGTAACATTAATAAGATTGTTGACATTTAGTGTTGTGCTTCGTAATTAGTGTTGCGCTTTGTAATTAGTATTGCCAACACTATTTACCATCATTAGTGTAATAAGAAAAAAATGGACATTTGTATATGTTTATCTTTAAATTTGTTTGCATTTAAATATTGGTCAAGCTCATATATTTTGGAAGGGAATTGACAATTTCATCTTTTTTTCATCCTTTTTCATCCTTGTTTTTAGTGTTATAGTAACCAACTACTGTAGTGTGTTTTGTATTGTTGCTACAGTCAAAACAAAAGTAAAAGTAATTTTTAATTTTTAGATCCAAAAAATACTTCAAAATTCAATAACTTTCACACTGTATGTCCGAACACCACGAAACCAAGCCGATGCACCTTTCCTTGCCAAGGACTTTCCAATGGTACCAAGCATGTGACTGGGGATGCACGGTCCAAGAGATCTCAACATAATAAACAAAACAAACAAAACAAAATAAAACAAATAAACAAATTTAAGGTATAGATGTAAAAATGGGATAGGATTCTATCAAAATTTTGCCATAAAAAATTAGCTTTGTTGATTGATGGAGGAGATCGGTCCAATCAATTGATTTTTATAGAACAATCTAGTCTTTTCTAGAAAAAGTCACAATTGTATACATTCCTTTGTTCTCTAATTCTAAACCAACGAACAATCCTTTGTGTTTTCAATTATAAAGCTTTCAACAATCTAGCTAAAACTCTATTCATCAAAAAAATGTTTTAATTGGATAAAGAATATCAAGTATTTCTTTGCAAATTGAAGGAAAGAGCAATTCAATTGAAAGGATTGAAGAATGGGGGATTAAGAAAATTTGAATAAAGAATACACTACTCAAGATGATTCAAATAGCATGCCATGTAATAATAACACTACATTGCAATAATTTTAGAAATAAGGTCTATCACAATATTGTAGATAAAACCAAAAAAGTAGAATATGATCTAGAGTAACCCAACCATTTACTACATATATCCAAAAATTGGACAACAATTGTTGCCAATGACCACACACTAACTGCACAATTCAACTACCAATTCAAAATTTTGTGTCACCACCGAATGATTGCACATTGTGTGGTAAAGGGTTGCAAGGAATTTCAAACTAAATTGCATTTGCATTGCCTTTAAATTGCAATGAAATTATGAAAAAGAAATCTTTTTGCATTCTATTTTTTAAAGGTGAATTTTAACATAACATTTAACAATTACATCAAATTTCAAAACATGCAAGTCTATATATTTATGTGGAGAAATATTTGAATTTTGTTTGTGTAGTGATTGGCAAGTTTACTAAGGTAGCAGCACCTATAAAAAAGACAGTCTTTATCGGCGTCACCTATATTAGTACCCATATCTGTTGTTTTCAATTCCATGTCCATTGGTTTAGTCCTATAAATATCTTCTATGAAAAAATGACGGTCATGGGTAACAAGTGTAATATTTTTAATGCCAATGGATTTGGAAGTATGTGCAATAGATGATGCAATACAATAACCAACAATGTCATTGCAAAAAATAATGAAGTGGATGGGGGGGCGATTTTCTGTCCTATGGCTAGTGACTTTGGGACTAATTAGCAGATTTAACCATGCAATTTCCAATGATTGCATGGTTAGTGAAAGGAGATATGGGCTTCATTGCAGCGGGTTTGCATAAATTATATTTCATAATTAGGAGCTTGAAGTGGAAGATTTGCATTTATAAGCCATAGTATAAGGTACACAACATTTACACCTTAAAAACAATTTTCACTTTGCTTTGTGAAGAACAATTCTTTGAGTGTTTGGGTTCATTGAGGGAAATACTTAAACATCAATGATTGCTACATGAAACCATGTCCACCACTAGTGAGTGTTACTTAAATAGCAATGAGTGTGTGTCTAAAACATAGGTGTTAGAGTTCCAATCTTATATAGGGGTAGGAGGGAGTCCTTGGTCTTCTTTTTCACAATGTAGTAGGTGAAAGCATCCACTAAATTTATAGACTAGTATTGTCGTATGCAAGTAGAGGGAGTTTGGTTGGAGAGTTGGCGGGCAGTTTAGGTAGAGAGTTGGTGGACAATTCAAGTGGGGAGATAGCATGCAATTTCGGTGGGGAGCTCATGGACAACTTTGACAATTGGTGGGGAAGTAGTCAATTGTAGTTGTGAGTGCCCAATGGAACTTGCATTACATGACCAAAAAGAATCGACGTGACCGTGAAGCCCACACCAAAAGGAGAAAATTGCGCAAGCAATCAAATGAGTTAGAGCTTGAATGTTGCAAGTAGCTCGGGGACTTGAGGTGAAAGTGAGGCGTAACAAAAAAAAGATAGAATCAAGACATGGACAAACTATTAGTTGGTAGCTGTAGTGGCTCCTATTGATGCAAGTTGTCATATAACTCCTACTATACGAGACATTGGAATCCTTGCATCGTCTCTTAGAAACCACATCTATGGGAGAACAATGAAAAAGAAAGAAAGGCCAACAAATTGACTTGAGATTTGACATGGGCCTTACTAGACAAAACTATAATGCCATGCATTTGTGTCTATGATATAGCATTGAGAACTGGACTTTGACAAATTGACATTAGAAGCATTTCCTTAGGTTTATTTTATAAAACGAATCCTAAAACGACCTAGATAAGTATATTTTTTATAAAACAAAGTGATCTTAGTTACAAAATGTTAGACTTATTGACTCATCCCTAAGGAAATAACTCCTAAAATCCATTGTCTTGGGATTTTGATGAATAGGTAGAATTCACGTTATAGAGATTAAATCTTAGCAACGTAGCATCATTGTATGAGAACCTATAGAAGGTATATAAATACCACAGATATTTGCCATTCTACATATGGAATACAAACAAATCAGGAGTATAAGCAGGAAAAATTGGAGAGAGAACTCTTGCATTTGCACGACGTGGGAGCAGATTTGTCCATACTGCAATACCAAACAATAAGGAACACTTGACAATCCTTTCGTACATGAATGCAATAGGCTATTACATCTTAAACTTCTATATTTTCAAAGGTAAGTGGAAGCTTAGATATTACGTTGTTAAATGTGGACCTGGTGCTTGCATGGCTATACAACCAAATGGTTGGATGATTGCATTCTTATTTTTTGTTTGGATCACGCATTTTCTAAGCATAGTGAAAAAGAGGTATGGAATCTCAGAAGAAAATAGACACCTATTGCTTCTAGATGGACACGGATTGCATGTAAAACTTGAAATTGTCCACAAGGCTAAAGCAGAAGGCCTTGACATCATCATGTTGCCTAATCACATAAGCCACAGATTTTAACCACTAGATGTTAGTATTTTCAAACCATTCAAACCAGCATTTTGAGCATGTAGAGACAGGTGGACCATACAAAACAAGGGATGAGGTGCAAGGAAAGAAGAACTAGTAGAGTGGATGTTCATGGGATTGAGAAAGGCACTCACATTTGCAAAAATTACAAAAAGATTCTCTACCATAGGGATCTAGCCACTACTACCATTGGCCATGGATCCATTCATACAACCTATTGCATGCTACATGGAACTTGTAGTAGAAAAAGAAGATGACGATGTAAATGAAGAGGAGGCAACTCAAGACAATTCAGTTGTGGTAGAGGACTGACACAATTTGACAAGAAACAACCTTCCTTTGAAAACACAAATAGAGATGGAGAGGTGACAAATAGTCCATCTCGTTGCAACTTATTTTGCTTGCCTCAAGTTCAACAACCTCCACGTAAGCAAGTATAATGTGGAGAGCCTCTCGTTGACTACTTTAAGTTGATTATTATGACCTTAGAGGACTACATAGCAGTTATGATAGCCAAAGTAGTAAGAAAAATAGTTGTGGCAAAAGAATGGGGAGAACGCAAGATTCAAATACAACAACAAAAGGTATAATATGAGGAAGAAAAAGAATGAAAGGAAGCTGAGTAGTTCCTGCACTGAATTCAAATAGAGTGCAAGTCGAGGTGCAAATAAGCAGATCGTGAGTGGGAGAAAGCAAGAAAGGCTGTTAAACAAGCGTGGAAGATCAACGATGTAGATAAGAGGAGGCATGAATGTGGTTTAGGTGGACATTTTATTTAAAACCAAGCCCTTGTTAGTTCAAGTCTTATTTAGCAATTGAAGAAACCTCATCACTCTATTTTTGTAAGTAATCAAGCCAATATTGTAGGCATACTAGTATAGCCACAACTTTCCTACAGCTCTATTGTAGCATCCCCTACAAATAAGTATAGATTTTTAGCAAATTAGCACTTTGAAAAATTTGTGTGACTAGATGTTTGTAACTAGAACTCTTTGGTTGATGCCAATATTTTTGTTTTGTTCTTGCTTACTTGACAATATTACTTTCAAGCTTCATCACTCTTGATTTTTGTGCTCCAAACTCCTTAATCCTTAAACAATAAGCCGGTCATCATGAAAATTATTTATTTGGGTACCATGTGAATTATTGGCTTAAAAAGCACTCATTGGGAGACAAGCTACTATAGAAGATGTTTCCTTTTCCCATGAAATTTGGAGGATGAATAGTTGTACTTCTATCCTGCTTGGAGAGATTTTTCGTCATTCATTGGTTGAAAAACATCCTCAACGGTGTTTAACTCATGGTTAATGGGCCTTATATACTACTTCCACACTATCTCAAATGCAATTGCCATCAATTTACTTTCATCCAAATATTCCCTCTAGTTTGACCACATTCATCTAAAATTCATTCAATTAGTTACAGGAAGTATCACAGGACTATTCGACCTCTCATACCAGTAGTAAATTGAGTAGCATTAGCCATCACTTCTTTTGTGCCTTTACAGCAGGACTGAAGCGCAAGGAAACGATGAAGTGTTGATTACAACAAGTTCACTGAAATGTACAGTGACTCCTAACGTCAACATATAGCGGTGCTACTTACATCCACCAAGTTCACCACCTGACAGTGTAAAATCAACCGAGAGCGGCAGCGCGAGAGACACATGTGACGAAGAATTACACTCAGCTTCCAGCAATACTTCCAGGAGGACAGACACCCACCCACCTCGAACAAAGGCCAATTGGAAGCTTCAAATAACAAGTTCTAGGGAATTGCCAACTAGCAATAATTCTATCATGCATCAGCTTTCTAGCTAAACCATCACCTCCGCAAGTTCAAATGATCGCAACAACCATATATACAAATCCTGCAGCTAGAACTCGCCAAACCAAATTCAACAAATGTTGTAGAATTCGGGAAATTCGGGTTCATCTCTCGAGGTCGAGTCTGTTGAACGTTTCCATTGACATGGAATGCTGCGAACCATCACTGTGCGGAGATCCACCATGTCCATGTTCCAAATCCTCCTCCACAATCTTGAACACAGACTCCACCTCTCTCTCCTCTAAATGCCGATACTCCGTCCGCCGATTCTCAATCACAGAGAGAACCAACAACAATCCCGCAGTCAAGACCACAATCGCTGCCAAGTGCCAACTAAACCACAGATTCGCCAACGCTTTCGCACTATGAGTTTCCTCCTCCGTTTCACACACCACAGTAGAATGCTCAGGGGTAGTCACCATACTGCATCCCTTCGGTAACATCGAAGGCGTCCACAGCACCATCCCTATTTGAATAAACCACGTCCCTTGGAACAGGATCGACATGCTGCGAAGTATAGAAATCACAGGCAACGTCCTGATAAAAATCTCGACTACAAGCGTGAGAATGCCGACAGCAATGGGGAGTTGGAGGAGCCAGTGGTAGTGACCCTCCAGGCCCATGTGGTCGGCCGAGTGGAAGTGGAACAGCAGAAGCTCCTGGCTGAGGGCGAGGGCGGCTAACGAGTGGATCCACCCCTGGAGGATTTGGAATTGGGGGGTGAGGTCTGTGACGAGGGTCAGAGTGGCGTACAGGAGCATGAACAGGGAGATCGTGGAGTGCTCGAAGTTGTTGAGGTGGTTGGAAGGGATGGACCAGTCTTGGGCCCACGGTTGGTGGGCTTTCGGACAGATGAAAAGCTCTGCGGAGATGGAGAGAAGGGAGCCAAGGATGATGAAGTAAAGCTCGAAGTGTCGGAGGCGGCGGTGGCGGAGAGGGAACCATGTGCGAGCTTTGAAATGGTAGGGGGAGTGGACATGAGAGGAGACGGTGTTGTAGAGGTGCCAGAGACCCAGGAGGAAGAAGCCTGCTCCTGGCAGGATGTGACCGATGAAAGTCCCCATGATGAGCGAACTCCAGAAACCTGAAGACGATTCCCCTTCTTTTCGGTTTGTAATCCTCCTTCGAAAATTGCTGCAAAAACAAGCACAACCAAACATCGAGTTGTTAGTTGACATGAACGATGCCACGAATTCTACATCCTCGTCCGAAATTTGCTACAAATGCTACAAAGAAATGCAGCTGTCAGCTGACTTGAACGAGGCCACGAACTCTATTCCTCTACAGCTAGAGCCTCCTGGCGCATTCCAATTGATGAGGCGGGGAATCCAAGGACTAAAAGAGTGCGAAATTATAGGTTCATCTTTGCTGGAATTCCTAGTGATTACTGTGTTCAGACGTGGATTTGGCGATAGCCGCCATGGACACGACAGGAGAAACTACATAAGAACGACGATACTCTAGTGGCACTGTCAAGAGCGATGAGAGGCTAATTTATTCAAGAGATTAGATGAAAATCGGTCGATAACCGTTTCAGCTCAAGTGATTGGAGTTGTACCTGCCAAGTCGCGTAACGATAAATACGAGGCGCAACGGTTTCCGGCCTCACTCTAAGACACAGCCCAATTTCAGAGCTTGGCGGTTGTGTACACAGGCATGTGAGCTAGCGCTATCTGTGTTCAGATATGGCGGCTATGGACACGACAAGAGCAGAATGTATTAATTGCCTGTCAAGTACGCCAGCAAATGATGATTCTCAAGTAAGTCTTCAGCTTGCGATACGCCAGGCTAATTCATTCAAATATTTTGCTGGAAATCCGTCGACAACCGTCCCAGGTCAAGTGCGGACCTGGCTACTGACGGAACGAGAAATACGAGGTCCAACAATATCTGGCTACGTTACAATTCACTGCCAACTACTACAGAGAAGCGACGATTCTTAAGTAAGTCTCAACGTCTGGCCAGTCTATTCAAAATAATTCAGGAAACCGGTTGATAACCGTTCCAACGCAAGTGAGGAGGGGAGTTTCATTTATCAACGAGAACTACGAGGTGCAACAATCTCTGAACTATGTTACATTTGACCAGAAACTACCACTGCAATATGATGATTCCCAAGCTACTCCATTCAAAAAAACTGGCAGGAAATCGATGGACAACCATTTGTGTGGGAAGCAATTGTACCTGTCAACAAGAAATACGAGATGCAAAAAGTTCGGAGGACAGAACTGCGGGCTAAGGCAATCTAAAACACTGCCCAGCAATGCTCCATAACTGCTGACAGATATCCCCTTCAAAAAGTGCCTCGCCCGGCCGCCTCGTGGAGGTAGAGATGATTTCCGAAACCCCTCCCACAAGAAACTCATATTCAGTTCCCGGTGTCAAAATTCCCGGTGAGTCCCATACAGTGGGAACACCGGGAAAAGACCGGGGAAAGTGGGACTCACCGGGAATTTTATCACCGGGAACTGAATATGAGACCTGTGTCCTCCAATTCCCAACAACAACCCTTTCTTCCTCTGCAAGGCACACGCAGAAAGTGCTAACTCCCTTCTCGCACAATTTACGTTTCGGCTGAGGAGAGGGAGTGACCCACAAGACTTGCACACCTCAACTGACGCCAATTGTACCCAACGGCATTCCAGCAACTCGTCATTTATACTGACTGCAGGGAGTTGATGAGTCAGACTCTTTGTAATAAGCGCTTTCAATCCTTTTTCGCCCTTTCTCAAACTTAGCACAGTCCCCGGATTCGAGGAGAATTCCACAGTATGTCCGAGTACAATCGTTAACTCATCATATTTGCTATAATTGGGTTCATTTCTGTTACTTCATAAAGAAGATGTCATTCATCACGTTCCGTATCCAAGGTTCGAATGCAGGCTAAGAATATCTTCAATCTAAGAGCGACATAAATATAAAACATCTACACTACATTTGCGCAATCATGTTGTTAACATGTTCGCTCCTCGTCGATACTTTTCCACTTAGAAATATTTTCGAAACCTCGTAGAACCCCCGACGAAGAGGTTTGTTGAATTGACATGTGTGAAGTTCTCCAGCCATCGACTTCGAGAAAACAACTCAGAAGCACTCATTGGAGGTCAAACTCCTTTACAAGATTAAGGATGAAGTGCATCATTTTATTGATGCACTTCTGCTTCAAATAGAGGATTCTCTGTCATCCATCGGCTACTTTTCGGCTTCCGCGTTCTTACAGGGTTATAACTCTTCCATGCAACCCAGTTGGTAGCCACTTACCGGAGCTTGCTTACCTGGCTGGTGGTGAGGCCGGGCGAGGATCCCCGTCATTCCCGACCAGATGGCTCTGGGGATTTTCTGAGAATTTTTTTTTGTTTTAGAAAAGAGTTTTCAGGATATCATGATCGTGAGTGGGTTGACCGCTGCCGGTGGACTTCAGGAGTGTTCGATTGCGTAAGCCCCAAGTCAGGGAATGCGTGCTGGGAGGTAAATTTCGCACCCAGGATCGATCTGTCACGGCAAGTCCGTCAGCCCTCCTTGGCTGTTGCTCCCAAACTCCTGTAATTTCGTTAATTTATAAACTCGGAATCGTGGATTTCCACAATACCGTACCACCTGTCTTCATTGATCGTCTGAGGATTTCTTTGTTTCTAGGACTTGGGGAAATAAGTTTCAAGTCACTAGTAAGTAGCACCGCTCGACAGAGCAGTATTCATTGTGTGCACACGATAATGTACAATTACTGTGGCCAGTATTCAAATGTATTCAATGATGATGTAATTCTTCTAAATCGATCGAAATGAAGTTCCAAAACTGTATCATGGAAATATTTATGTTTGAATTTGTAAGATTTGCAAATTTTGGTGTAGCTGGAACTCGAAATTCTACACTTTTCATTCTTAGATACAAGTTATAAAACTGGATTTCATAGAATGAGACCTGATGATTCGAAATGGAAGAGTTGGTAAAGAAATTTAAAAAAAAAGAGAAATCGTAGAATGCATTTCACGGCAGTCGACATTTTGGCGTACGTTACAACGCCACCACTGTCCGTCAACCCTGGCTCGGTGTGTTTGACGTGATGGTGATGACGGAGTACAGACACACTTTATCTATCTTCTAGATCTTCTGTGAGCTCAGTCTGCCTCCGCAAAATCATAGCTTGGAACCCGAAGGGTGCCGGATGGGTCCCAAGTGCTGCACCTTTTGTTGCTAAGCTTAATCAATCCTCTCGTGAAGTGAACATCATATTTGAAAGAAAAGCAGACTGAAATGAAAACAATAATTTGTCACAGATTGTGGGGTCCAAATTTGATGCTTTGGTTTGACTGATCGAGGCCCGAGATTGTTTGATCCGGTCATCGATCGATGTCTGGACTGGTTCTGGGATGCAGAATATGACAGAGTGGGGATCCGCGATCCCAGAACGTATTCATACGAATTCGCCAAAAGGCTATAACCGTGCCTCAACACTTATTCCCGTTCGTGGAAACACGCATATAACCATGAATAAAAATGTTGGCAGATTGTATGTTTTTTTTTGTTTTTTTTTGGGCAAACTGAATTTTGGGGAGGTGAAACATCTTGAAATATTTTTCAGTAAATTTTTCTTGAAAGACAAGTAGAGTTCACATTTAACCCAAGTTGTTTCATATTTTTTGGAGCTGTTTGGAATTAGTAGTAAACTTAGATTACTAGGAAAACATTAACATAGGGATAGAAGCACTAAATTAAGCAAAGAATAGTAATTAAATGATTTTTTAGTAAATTAGTGATGGATGAAAGTGATTAGGAGTGTTAGTTAGGAAGTTGGGGTAATAAGAAAATTAGGATTATGAGCACAAACTCTCTCTCTCTTTCTTGTGTACTTGGGTACCCATGTATGTTTGGGAGGTGTGTGAAGCAAGAGGTGAAAAATGAACAAAAGATACTAGATCAAGGATTGCAAGGAGTTAGATTAGAAATATAGGCAATTTGTTGAGTAGGTCACTCATTTTTTATGTAAAAAATGGGTGAAAAAAGTGGCATTTTGAGGTCAGATGGAAAGGGTGCTTGAGAATGAGTGGAAAATTTGGAGTGAGATTAAATAGCCAACTTTGATGGGCAACTGCGGAAGCATGGAAAATTGGATGGAGCTGACTTTTGGAAAGGTGGTGCATCTTGAAGTTAGCTTTCCGAAAAACTATAACTTGCCCCAATTAAAGTAAAGAAGAGTTCGAGGCAACTGATTTGGTGCATAGAGGATCTGCTGCTGCGACAATTGGGAGTAATAACTTTGACAGGCGATGTCGAGAGCACGAGAGATCATGTAGAGCTGATTTTTGGAGATGGTGAGTCTTGAAGTTAGCTTTCCGCAAAGCTATGACTTGCTCCAATCGAAGCAAGGACGAGTTCGGGACAACTAATTTGGTGCACAAAGGGTCTACTGCTACGACAATTGAGAGCAACAACTTTGACAAGCGATTGTGGGAACATGGGAGATTGGATGGAGCTGATTTTTAGAAAGGTAGTGCATCTTGAAGTAAGCTTTCTGAAGAGCTACAATTTGACCTATTTGAAACTAGTATGAAGAAATGACAATTGTTTTTGTGCAAAGAGATCTACTTCCCTCTAAGAGGAGGTACAAGTTGAGGTTTGTGATATGTTTTCGACTTGTAATTGAACCATTGCAATTTTCATTGCACATGCTTTGAGGACAAACTTAGGTCTTAATGTTAAACCCTAAATTCCATGGTTTACGAAGCATGTTGTGAGCTACTTGTATGTTGAATGGGGTGTGGAGATGAATGGAATGCTGGAATTTTGGGTTAACCCTTTTTTAGGGCCCAATTGGGTGCCCTAATGGTATTTTTGAGGACAAACTTAGGTCTTAATGTTAAACCATGGAATTTAGGGTGAATTGCAACTACTTGTGACGAAGGCATGTGAAATTGGTAGATTTATAGGATGGTATTGTGTACTGGATTCACTAATTAGGACTAGATTAGGACCTCTTTTGGTACCAAAATGGTGATTTTAGAGGAATTTTGGGCATGAGATGTGCCTTAGGTTATTGGAGTCCATTGTTTGGAGGCATTTAGATTTAGGTGGGTCCCATACATTCCTTTTGGACCAACTTTGTGGATGGATTTTGCCTCGCGATGAAATTCACTCACATAATGTGTGTGCAATGTAATTGCACAACGTTTTAATCAACATCAAAATGCTATGTAATATAGAGAATACATCTGGGCAAAAACTCGGAGGTAGTAGAAGCATGAAGCTTTTTGCTTGTAATCATGGCGCTTGCATCTAAAGAGAGCTACTTGGTACCCACCCAAACTAAGGGACTTCTTTCTATTTACAAGTTGGAGTGTATGGTCAAAGATGTAGAACAAGCCAAACTTCTAGTAGATGATGGTGTCATGCACTATGTGCACTTCTTGGAATATAACATGACATTACACCATCAAATGGATTGTTTTAGTATGCATTTACTTATCTATAGCTTATAAGGCAATCATATCACCCAAGATTCTTGAGTCGTAGAATCATTTATCCACCAACTTTATTAGGGTCTTATAATGGAAGGCCAATGGAAGCCACCTAGGACTCTAATTTACAAACTCATGATTTTCCTTAGAGAAAACACTCCACCTTTGTAGGTAGTCTCCATAGACAACAAATGGGCGCCTAATTCTTGTGTATTTGTAGAGGAAAACAATAGTGAAGGGATTCTGGAAGACATGGCAAGTAAATAAGATGACAAAAAGGACATCAAAGGAGACACTAGGGCCAATCTAGAGTTATTCAGACAATCAATAGTATTCTTGTTGTCTTCTTCATTCTTGTTCATATCTTTTAGGCACAATTTGTTGTGAAGTACATCCTAGAATTGAATCATTTCATCTTTCTTTGGTTCTTGAGAAGATATTTGAATTGCCTCATAATTATTTTGTCTGACAAATAGCATGTGTGTCCTAGAAGAGTTTGCATCAATGATATGGTGTCATATTATGTAAGCAAATAAGTTGCCAAATCTCAAATTGAGAACATAATAAGAAAGTGTGTTATACTCCCATTTGAAAGTTGCAAGCATATGGTCTTATGATGTGCTTTTGAGTTGTTTCTACATGTACAACAAAATGACAATATTTTTGCTACTGAAAACAAAAATTGTACATCCAAAAATAACGTAATTGAATGTTTTTTGAAATAATACTAAGTGTGACATATCTTACGTGATGTACAACTTCAAGTGAATTAAAAGAAGTTCAATCAAATAAGAGCTAATGTGCAACAATATGGCAATTTTGATTAGAATTGGTTCAATTTTTTCCTCTTAGAAATTTTTTCCATTTTCTAGTTTGCATTTTACCATTTGTTCTTGTAAGGCTTTTGTAGTTTGTTATAATTCCTTGAAATTTGACATAGAAATTAGAAATTGACAACAGTTAGAATTGTTTGTGTATAGAAGGCCACATTCAAATCATAGCTTTTGTTCTAAAGTCTTTTTAGATAGTGAGACATTATAGAAGCAAAGGTAGGCATCAATTGATGTTGAAATGGGTCCGAAGTATAACATTAAAAAAGCCTTAACTATTGTTGCCTTTGAATCCTCTCTATGAAGTTCATCCAACAATATTTATTGCTATTGATCATTGCTATTGATTATTAGGGTAGTTGTAAGAAACACTTGTCGTTTTGGGTTCAAAACAATGAGTATTGTGACTTTTGGAGTAAACTCTTTTTAAATGAAATAAAATATGGATAATCTATGAAGCATTGAAAATAGTATGTTTCTAAAATTTCAAACCTAAAATAATTTATCTATAAAAGTTATGCACAAAAAAAGCATGATGGAAAATACGAAGAAAATGAATACCTTGATGTTTGATTTTTAGAAAATAATAAAAAAATTTAAATACTCAAATAAAAAAGATGTTTTTCCTAGCTTGAAGATGCTCTTTCTCAACCATTTTCATCTTTGGGATAGAAAATTGTGTTCTTTGTACTTGCACAAAGGTAGCGCATTTTAAGCACATGTAGAAGGTGGAAATTCTGTTACTTGTAGAAATTTCTTCTTAGACTTGTGCAACTTTAGTAGAAGTCATTATATTTCAATTATGAGCTTTAAATTTGCATTTGTGGATCAAAAATAGTACTAACCCCCTCCAAAAAATTCTTGCATTGAAGTTCTTTGAAAATTTCCTGTTCGGGATGTAGCTTGAATGTTGATGTGATGTTGACAAATGCGACGATAGGAGCTTATGCAAAGATAAATTGCAGCTCATTTTGCCATCTAAGCCCCCTTTCAAACCTCAACAATTTGCAATGTGCATAGTTATAGAAAACTTTGTATATAAGATAGAAGTACATACACAAATTAACTTTGGATCTAAAATTGATGCACATGATGCAATCTTTCTCAGCAAGGAAGCTCCAATCAATAAGGTTTACACTACCATAGTCAATACCCTCATATTTTTTTGGTGACCAAATTATTAGGTTTGCCATGTGAAAAGAGGATTGAAAGACTTCAAATCACTATCATAGTTTTGACACCCTCTTGATCAAACACTATAATCTTTCAATTCATAAGTGATATGTTTGTTTGTTTTTTTCCTATGTGATCTCTAACATGTCTAGTTTGAATTTACATAGTTATGATTCAAAAAAATTGATGCAAGTTATCAAAATGTTGGCTTTTTGTTCAATTTAGAGCAAATTCCTAAAAGCTCAAAAAAGGCCTTGCCGCCTTGGACATTTAGGAGTCAACCTTCAATAGACCATGGATGTGTAGTCTTTATGTAACTAATTTGATCAATCATATTGTGAATTTTAAATACATTTCATTTGGGACCAAATTATACACCAGTAATTTAAACACGTACTGCACGTGAAGATAAAAAAAAATACATATAGTTGGACAAAGAAGTGCCTCATGTGACCATTTCAATACTAATATAATAATATGAGGTCTGGACTCTAGCTTTTTTTTTGGAACAGTGTCCCCCCTGCTGGCAGTACTACAGAGGCTAGTTTTTGGTGCGATGAAGCTAGATTTCTGACAGTCTATCAAAATTTCGCCCCAAAAAAAGCCCTGGTCTGGAGGTCTTCTCCATTCCTGTTCCTATCTTTCAGACACAATTTTGCTGTGAAATATGTTCTAGAATTGAATCATCTAGTATTTCTTTGGCTCTTGAGAAGATACTTGGATTGCCTCAGAATCATAACAACATATTCTATGGCAACAAATTCCTATTTTGATTAATTACTAATGGGAGCAGCTATCCTCATTTTCCAAATTTCTTTGGAAATTGTGCCCAGTTGAGCAATATTCCGTAGGCATGCACAGCCCACCTCATTTCTTGCTGGATTTGTGGTATGTCATTCTTAGTCTTACCTCATTTGAATTATTTATTCTCAAAGTACAAATTGACGTTCTAATTTCAACAGAGGTTCTAATTTCAATCTATTTTGAATGTTGGCAAGCAGGTTTTGGTAATAAGTCAGTAGTGATCACCTCATGCCTTTTCCAACAATTATGTTCACTTACCTTTTAGGTTATATTTCCAGGGTATCAAGGCAACAAACTTATACTGTTGGAGTTTGCGGTAGTGGTCTTATTATGCTACTGTTACACGTACACACCTTACAAGTATACACCTTTTACTTTAGTCCTCCACATTACATATGATATTTGCAATATACAGTTACAGGTACATTAGCACAAGAAAGACACTTCACATTAGTCTTGTTTCTGTTTTCTCTTTGTGAGCTGTTGCAAAAACCTGATGTCAATAGTGATGTGCTGACCCCAGGGAAGTTTTTTATAAATTTGTCAACTAGTATGATGCTAATAGCAAGAATGTCCTATCCAAGGGTGGAAACTAATCAATGTCTGTCTTTTCTAATCATTTTCCAAATTTCCATGTTTGTTGTGTGATTTAATCATATGTATTTTGCATTTTTGAGTGTTGGCACAAAGAATTACAGATGGTAAGTGGCCTTGTTCTCCAAGACTGTCTTGTAGCTGCACTTGCTGCACTTGTTGCTGTCATTGTATGCACTTCTTATCCCTGTATGAAGCTTCTTTTCTGTTGACCTAATCTTTTTGTTGCAGCCCTTGAATGTGAACATTGCTTCTGGTCTGTTCAAGGCTGTATAGATCTCGTTGTTCCTGCTGAGAATATACAAATGTCAACAAAGGCACAGAGTCTGATAATAGTGTGTCTCAAATACAGTCAGTGTTTTGTAATCAGAAACATGAATTCCTCCTTGAACATGGCCATCACTCCATACTTGACCTTTTATTTGGTGAGTTTGCTATCCTCTGGACAATTCGATCAATGCAACTTAGACATAAACTTCATTTTTTGGTGAGCTTCACAATATTTACTGTGGAGGGCTGGTGCTTTTTTTTTTTTATCTTAGGTCCAGAGTTCGAGCAGAATTTCAAGTAATTTGGCCACATAACCTGTGATTTCCTTCCCTGCGCACACATGTTATCTGATATTCTTTCAGGGTAATCTGGACACTAATCCCGTGTATGGCAGCTGGGATAGATTGAATCATGTTCTTCCACACATCAGTGTGCAAGGAAACGATCCTCTTGATTCTTTGAGTCCGATGCAACATTCATTTTGAGTTCCAAGGGAAGCAGGAACGAGAGCAGGAAACAGTTCTCTTCATTTGTTGAGTGGTTCAACATTCATTTCAAGTTTTCAGCATCCGCTGTCCTCCACTCTATTTTTGTGTTGACACAGTTTCAACATGTAAGATGAATTTTTTTCTAAAACATGAGTGCTCCATGCAGAGTGTATACCAATTTAGAGTGAACACTAATCTCATTAGGAACTTCTGATTTTTCAATGTGAAGTTCATTGTAAAAATTGATTTTTTTTAGCCTTTCATGATAGAAAATATTTTGATTGCGTTAGGTAGTAAGATGAGCATTATGCATTCAGATTTTGTTGATTTTAAGGTAGTCTACAGATTCTTTTGGGCTGAACATTCAAAAATTCCTAGCGAATTCATACTTTGTCAAAAAAAAAAATATAATTTTAGTTGCATTTGCTGTTTCTCACACTTGTACTATTGTGGGATAAAAATTGGAAAATTTCAGCAACAAGATGATGTCAAACTCCTCCTTCTAACCACAATGGGCTAGTTTACCTTAGCACTTGTTGGAAGTCAAAGTAATGTCCTTCTCATACAAAATCTCAAGGATGAATAGTTGCACTTCTGTCCTACACTAAAAGATTCTTTGTCATTCATCGGAATACCAAACATTTGCCTTGATGTTTCAAAATTAAGTTAGGAGGAGAGCACACATTCCTAGTGAAGCCCGATCTAGAGTGATTTTTTCAACATGGACAATTTGTGTATATGTGTTCCCCTCGTTTCCACATCAGAGAACTTATAGAAAGTCCTCCAACCTAGAGTAGACGAGGGGGCCATAGTGGGCAAACTAGGGAGAATTGACCCATGTAATGCCCTATGTTTTATCCCTACATAAAACATTGAAATTTTTTATTGCCACATATGATAAAATTTGCAAATTTTGAATTCATATTTGCAATCAAAGGCCCTAGATCACTTAGGAGTAGTGATGAAATATCAAATCATAAGTAGAACAAAATAGGGAACAAGTTTTTACATTTACCTTTTGATGTGGCAATATATGGGGTCAATCTTCTTTAGTCTACTGTACGCTCGGGTCAGATTCGTAACACCCCGTACGAAATCTTTTCTTTTTGCTTGAATTTTGCTTTCATTAAGTCCATTTCGGGTTTCCAGGATTTGGCATACTGTAATTGGCAATATTTCGGTAATTGTAGCTACAGTCCTCTTGCTTTTCCACATTGCAAACTCAACGTGATGGCAAGCTTTCTAAAATTTTGCTTTACTCATGCTTAATCAAGGCTTTGCTATTAGGATTTGGGTAATGAAGGCCATACTATTAGATCTCAAGCTAAATTTGAAGTTTTACAATCAAGTTTCAAGACTTTATAGCATAGTATATGGAATATTATTTTATATTATTTTATATTTTTTAAACACATGGATAATATTATTTTTTTATTTTTCATCATAAATGTTTTTTAGATTTTGATTTGTTTTCAATTATCTTTTCTACACTTTTCAAAAATATCACCTTATAATTTTTGAAAATTTCATTCTATGCCATATTTAATTATATTTTGATTTATTTTTTAACGAGTCTCACCCGAGCGTACGGTAGTAGGCACCATTGTTTCTCTCCAATGCTGAGGATGCATCTAAGGTTGAGGCACCAATAGCCAATCATTTAAGCAATTTTAGAATAGATTGTACACAATTTGAGGTGGTGGAAATTTTTTCTATGTAGGAAGATAGGAAATATGGGGATAGCAAAAGTTTTAGAATTTTATTTTCAAAATTGAAAGTATTGTGAATTTTAGAAGACAAAAAGTGCACTTCACCATTACCCAATATTTAGAGTCTTCCAATTCTGATCATTCAAAAATTACTTTCCTATGCACTGCTTCCTACTTTCTTGCTCTTGAACTCAAGAAATGTGTAATACTCTTATTAGTCCCAACCTTGGAAGACCAAAAAATCCATTCCAAGCCTCGGTTGGAAGTCTGTTCAAACCTTGCTTGGGAATAGTACTACTAGTTGAGTATTGGGCATGGTTGACAACCTTAATGATGGTATCCCTTCAAAGGACACTAGTCCCCTTTCTTTTTGGCACCATGGGACCAAATTGCACCATTTCAAAATAAATGTCTACTTTTCACCAAATAAAATTAATCTATTTTTGCTAGAAATTTTCCATTTCTATTTAAAATGTGGATGAAGTCTTAAATTTGGACGAAAAAGTATATGAATATCATTGAAAAGTGTGTTTTTTCTCCAAAAGATGGATGAATGTAGGAAAACAATGCTCCATCAAATATTAAGTAATTGCCATCTTGGCACTTTCTCAAAAATTCCCAAAAAATGGTTGAAGGACACTGGTGTGTACAATTTCATTGGTAAGCCTCCAACCATTCAATTGAACCTTGTCTTTTAGGGCAAAATTTTTTCCAACATTTTACAAAAAAGTAACTTAGATTCAAAGTATTATATAGTAAAGTAGGAGGTTCTAAAATGGCTCATGCTCCAAAATAGCTCACCTCCTTAACCCCTAAAGTTCCTTGACTATATTATCAACAAAGATGCTCAAAAATTGTCATTTCTAGTAGAAGTATCAAATTTTAGAATAAAAAAACATTTTCAAACACATGTAATTATAGGACCTTGTAGCACGCTGGTTTTAGAAGATGTGCAAAAATATTCAGAAATTTTCATTGTATACATTGCAAGATATTACTATTTGAAGTGACAAAAAACCTTTTGGAGGGCCTACAAAAACTTGCAAAAAACTGAGCAATTGATCTTTCACAAGGTCACATTTGTTTGAAAAAAATGTCCAAAATCATTGTGTTTCTTTGGATTCATTCTTCAAGGCAAGTTGTCTACATACTTGAAAAATTTAAGATCATTTGAAATTGTACAACATATAGGAAAAAAATAGTAAATAGAAAGAAGTAGACAATGATTCAAAATACTAAATTGTTAACAATTTTTTTGTGGAATTGAAAAATGTCAACCCAAATGGTTGAAATGTTGTAATGAACAATTTGCATCTTACAATTTTATTTTTTTCAAAAAATATTGAAAATTGAATCAAATAAAGGACTTCAAGGTTTATTTTAAAGTAGAAAATTCATATTTGCCTACAAACTAAAACTCCATGTAACTTTAGACTCATTGATCAAAATGGAATGATTCAAAACTTTCTCTCTCTCCCTCTCTCAAGTCTTCGTAATACATTGCCTAACATTACTTCTACTGGTCGTTAGGTACTACAAAATTCACAAGATTGAATATAAAAGATTTTTTTGAAAAGTACAAGGATAGTAAGGGCTACAAGTTAACTAGAGCAAGAAGTTTTTTGATGAAATCTAATAAGCCCTAAGACACATGATGCTACAATTTCTTGCAAAATATAAGCCTGCAAATGCACACATATTAGGTGCAGTACCTATGTAAACGAGCCCAGCTTAAACTTCCATATGGGCTGATATGTGCAATAGTATCAAATCTAGGAATCAATTTGAATCCAAGTATGCATAATTGGAGCCACATGGATCTTTCGCATTGAACTACATGTTGTTGTTAGGTTGCACGTTGCTGTTGGAATCATACAAGGATGTCCTTCTTCTTGAAAGCATTATTCAACACTATTGTGATGGTACTCTTGCTTTGGTTTCTTAGAGCGTTGATTCCCTTGTTTCCAGGCGTGTGTGACAATTGCACGAACATAATCTCATTGCTATGGATACCAAGATGTCCACACAGGTTTTGTTTATGAAATATCTTGAAATGAGATGCGTTCATATGTAGATGGATTCTTATCGATTTAGTTGATTTCTTTCTCTAGAATCAATGATCAAAGACTTATTTTGTATGATCAAATTTTTGGCTAGAATAACAACTTGGTTGACATGCTAAAGACACCTTGCATGCAGCCAAAACTAATTGAGTGTTCGTTTTGTGACCATGGATGTAAGTGAGGTGTATCCCTCAAGATTTGACCATATACCTAATTATACAAGATCTTTTTATATCTTTTAAACTCATATCTTAGCTTGTAACCTTTCTAGTACTATGCTTAGCTAGTAATGGGTGGATGGTTTCTAATAGCTTAGTAATGGTAATGATCTGAAAGTTGGTTAACAGTTTGGTTATATTACCGAGATGAGTCTATACTGGTTGATAAATAAAATTGAACCAAGTAATGTTCAAGGCCTATTTACTTTACTTTGAACAACTAGGGATGCTAACATATAGTGAGAACTAAAATGATATTGTGAGTTTAGCAAAGGTCCCTCCCACCCTCCCAATCTTGCAATGATTGCAACGATTTGTTACTTGGTAGCTTCTTGAGAATATTTTTATAGAAAACTCAATATAGATGATTGACCGAGTATGTTGAATACTTTCTTCACAGATCTATGCAAGTGAATATTTTGGAATATTACTTAAATAAGTACTATATTTATTGTTCCTACTTGAATTGTCACCAAGCACTAGTGAAAAAATTATTGGCAAATAATCGCCAATAACCCCCTGGTAAAATAGACTAGCGAATTGACAAGTACCAAAAAGGGGTTGTCCAATCTGAAAGTTTGCTTGAGGCTGATTGAAGATGTGGCTTTGAGAGCCTCAGGAGCTGTCCCAAACTTGGTCCCATCGCCACTTTGACTCGGAGTAGAGAACTTGAAATTGCCCAGGGGCCATCTTCTTCTCTCCATTTGTCATTGACCGCTTGCTAATTTGAGCTTACCTGCCTAAGTGAATTGATTATGGTTTAGGTGATCTTACAGCTAATTCGCCAATTCTTTGAGGTCGTAGCAGCTTAAGGTGGTGTTTTTAGGGTGTTGATTAAAGAATCAGGATTTTTGATTTCCGAGAGGGTGCTTGCAATTGGCAATGTTGCAGTTTTTTAGATGTTGTAATTGGAATCCTCTGTTGCATTCGTAGGCTTTTGGTTCAAAATTTTGTTCTTTTCCTACATGGCTGAGAATGTAGGGTGCATGGCGGTTTCTTCATTTTGTGATTTCGTGTAAAGAAATTGCTGACATTGTATTGTTTTAGGTCTAGGCTCTTAAACACGGCCAAGAGGATGGGATTCACATTCTTTGTGATTAGAAATTCTTGCACTACAATTCTAGATTGTGTAGAATTTAGAAATGTAGTGAACTTCTCTTGTTTTCCATCTTGTGGTTCTTGTAGGTTTTGGTGATGAAGGTGGACGTGTTGGTACAGTAGCAAATAAATCTCGAATACTAAAGCCACACGAATGCAGATGAGTTCTCATCTTGTACACCATCATTTTCAAGTTTTTGTGTGAACTTTGCTTTTCTTGCGGTGTTTTTTTTGGCTTGTTGGTGATGGCTCCACAATAGTCGATCATGACAAAATTTCTGTACGAGGGGAAAGTTGATTTTTCAATTGTTGATTCTGATGTCCTTTGTTGTACCACGTAGATTTATGGCTCTCCTTTAGTGCTTGTTGGCACCCCGGCGCACACCTCGCTAGGTGCAGATATTCTTGACGACATTGATGTGCCACCATCTGCTTTGAAATCCAAAGTTCAAGTGACCCCTTTGGCTGCTGCTCTAGACGTGGTGATTCTCAATCCTTGTGAGGCATCTCTTGCGCATGAATTGGCTCATGCCAAACGTGTCAAGTACGAGCAAAATTGTCAGTGGCAAGATATGTAGGCCGCTCAGTTGCCTTGGGTTGAGAGCGTCGTTGGTACAGATGGAAAAAATCCGCTAAGTATGCTACAAAATTTGTACTGAAGTTGAGGGGAAGGAAAAACTTCTTGTTCCAAAACTAGATTCCTTGTGGAAACATTGTGGCAAGAAGAAGGCTACAAATTCCTTTAGCAAGGTTGAAGCATGGCAATATTACTTTCTCTCATACAATGCCCATGTGAAAAATGAATTTTTTTTTTGGTTCAATTGGGGAATGCAGGAGATTCTATCTTGCAATAAGTTGTATGGGATTGTGAAGGAGCTCGTCCAGTTCCAAGTGGTAATTTGGTTGTTCATGCAAGGTCATCCACTATCTGAATTTGAGGATATACAAGAGTTGTTGCTGTTGCTTTCGGTCCTTGACTTCCCCAAGAAACATTGGAGCATTCGAATGGGGTGGAAGATGGCAAACCACCTGATAAAGGCCTTGGCAAAGCATACTAAGCAAGTTATTTATGGTTCACGTTTCTTCTCCTTGAGAACTGATGAAATTAGTACCATCGATTCCCAGTCCTGGCTCTTGTTTCACTTGTACATCTACATAGATTTGAAGGGAGTCCCATTCTATTGTCCTTAAGCCAATTACAAGATGGCAACGGCTCTCAAGCTGTAAAAAAGTCAATAAAAGGAATGCTTCTCCATCGCACCGGTCTAACAAAAAAGGAAGTAGCCAGTTGTCTAGTTTGTTTTGGGGTGGATGGTGTTTCTATCTTCTAGGGTTCTCAAAATGGTGTCACCATTCAAATGCAACAATACATGGCCCCATTTATGTTTGGTGTTCACTGTATGGCTCACTACACTAACTTGGCAATGGAGCCTTTGTTGAACTTGCCAATTGTGGCAAAACTTGAGTCTCTCTGTCAAGTTATGTACTCGTATTTTAGCTGTAGCCCAAAGCGTCACTTAGAGTTTCAAAAACTTACTGACTTAGTGGAAACAGAGGGCCAACGCATGCTCAAGAACGTGAAGACACATTGGATCTCCTTGCTTAAACCTTTGAGGAGGGTGATGGGGGAGTACAAGACACTTGTTGCAAAGATGTGCCAAGATGCGGCAGTGAAGGAGTCTAAACTCATAGCGAAGCAAGCTGCTATCAAAGAAAGTGCAAGGCAGAACTACAAACTTCTCTGCGACATTGGTACTCTGTTGGGCCTCCCCTATCTCATGCTTTTGCTTGAGTCTACGAATTCCTTGATGAAATTTGCACAATCTAATCACGTCTTTGTGGATGATTATATTGCCATAGTTAAAATTTGTCAGGGTGAATTGTACATAATGTACAGCAATAAAGACACCACATGGCAAAAGCAACATTTTGAGATGTTGCATGACATTCTCAATGACCAATCGTACTCCATCTCGCAAGAGTGGGTCACTGATTTCAATACGAGAGGGGGGGGGATTTTGGCCTTTTGTATTACAAGTCATATCTACCCTACTCATTTGATTTGTGCAATGAGTGGGAAAAGGTGCCGGTCACAAGGGAGGACTTGGCCACAATCATCAAGGCCATTAAGGGACAATGTAAGGATGTTGCTAAAATGTTGAGCCTTAAGCTCAATGTGCGGTTCCCTCACGTTGAGTTGCTAACAGCATTGGGAATTGTCTTTCCCCGGTATTGGTTACAGCCAAATTGTGAGGATCTTTTTCCCTTGTATGTCGCCACGCTGAAGTCTCATTTCAGAGTAGTTTGGTAGATGAATTTTGGGATTGAGGTGGAGCTCGATTGCTAGCAGGTGGATCCCCTTTTCAATGGGAGGCTTTTAACGTTACAAATGTTCTTATTTAAGCTTACCATAAAATCTCATGCTAAAGCTGCTCTAGAAGAACCACAAGATCAAAATCCATTTACCAAAGTGTAGATTTAAATTGGGCAAAATGCTCTTATGCTCAATTGGCTCTCAAATTTTTTTAAAGTAGCCAAAGTACCCATTTGTGTGGTCCTCGACAACATGAAGGACGAACACACATTTTTTACGTTGAATTTCATGAAGTCCAAGCTCTGCAAGAGGCTTTTTATCATGCCCCTATTTTCTTGGGGTGCCCAATGAACCTTAGTGCGCAAAGGGGGACCTTGAGGGTGACTTCCCAAGCCTTGCAATAGACTAAGAAGGGAGATTTGAGAGACTTCCGATCAAACAGGGCACAATGACGCTCTGATTTTGAAGTGAATAGTAGAGTGTTATATATGCTTGAAAAACTTTTAACAATACACTTTTAATGGCGCAAAGAACATGTGATTCGAAGTTGTGAGCTAAAAGTTATAGTCGTCCAAAGATGACTAAGTCTTGGTGGCGCTAGAACACTTGAGGGCTAGGTGTGAGAGGTTCTCAATGAATCCCATAAGAAAGTATAGCATGTAGCATATCATTGAAAAAATATGAATACAAAAAATTTAGAATAACAAGCATTACGAGGTTATAAGACATGAGTCAAAAGTTATGGCCGTGGTGAAGGCGTGACGCTTCCCTTAGTGAACCCGAATCTTTGAAGGGCCATAATTTTGTAAGAACTTATTTAAATGAGATGAGTGAGTAGTCCATCGGCATCTACTTGTTGCATAGATGTCTAAAATGGACTTGCATATTGATTTGGATCTTTGAGCGCAAAGTTACGCCGGTTGGATGTTTGGAAGTCCAAACGGTGACGTAACTTAGCGATTTGAGTTGGAATTGGGTGGTCTTCCACAACTCAAGTGTGTTTGGGATTGTCCTTCTACCTAAGATGAAGGGTTTGCCAAATAACACAAAGAATACTATAGGAGGGATTCTCTCTCCCTCTTGAAGCTTTGATGAGTCCCGATGACTCATAGTTGGTGGTGATGACTTCACCACCACTTCAAGGCACCATGGGACACTTGTGTGTGTCTCCCGTGGCATTAGTTGGGTGGAGTTCCGCTCCTTGTTAGGCCTCCTTGGATGTGTCCTGGATTATGAGTGCCGGTTACCTTTAGTGAATGAATAGCAAATGCAAAAAAAGCTAGCATGGAGTGGGGTGACACTCAAAGACAATTAGGACCATGGTGAGTAGTGCCACCATGGGTCCTTGCCCCATGTTACTAAGTGACATACTCAGTGTCACGAGGAGAATGTATACTAGTAGTCTCGGTGATTGGGACTTGACAAAATAAGTTGGAAATGTGGACCAATGCTGTATGTGCTTGACATGTGCAGTGTTAGGCAGTTTATGACCAAGTAATGTTGTAAACAAGTTGTGGTAAACCTAGTAAGCTACTGGAAACTGTAAAGTTTCATTTGGATCGCGATACTTTTCGGGCATGTTGACACTTGTGTCAAGTTGTTCTTACAAGATTTCTTCACTCTGAAGACCTTTCTTGTAACCAAGGCCATTTCTTCGTGGCATAAAGAAAAACTATGATAAAGAATAGATATATAAGGAATCTTTTTTTATTAATCCAGCAAGCTTTTGGGCTTCTAAGTTCCTTTCATATTAGTTCATTAATTAGATTGGGGGTGGATGGGATTACTTATTGCATATAGACAATGCCTTTTTGACCGGGGTTCAACTCCCCAAAGTAATGCTTCTTCATGTGTAAATACAAGTTTGAAATACTCGAATTTCATACGTATTCGTCAAAACACCAATTTTTTTTTAAAACATCACCATCTTGGGTACAAGTAGTAGAAAAGAAAGTCACCAAATGGCCATTCTAAACTTCGAAGATGTCATCAATGGACAAGGTCAAGATTTTATCACCAGTCGTCCACCCAACGTCAGACTGACAAGTGCAGAAGCCAATTGCTCGACTAGATAAAAACCTTACTTTATTCACTACCAAGCACCTAGTGCAAGTTGATCTGACAAGCTTTTGGTTACTTATATAACAAATTGTATTGTATTGGGATGAGTGCTCAAAAGATGTTGTAGAACTATACTTGTTGTTTTGATAAAAGTAGAAATTTCCACCCTCCCTCCCAAATTTGTTTTGTTTTTACTCGATTATTGCTCGAATTGCAATGCACGCATACATCCTAAAGATACTTATCATGAATTTACATGTTGTGTATAACTACTGATTTGACTTGAAATTTTAGAAAGTATCATGTGAAGGAGTGACGTGAACAGTATCTTTATTATTTATATATATCAAGAACCAATTTCAAATCTTTTTTAAAAATAATTTTTCCTAATCTGCCCGGACTACCCGAGTTGGAAAACAAACTACATATTTTCATAACTTTTGGTCATAACTTTTGACCCATATTTCCAAATGTCATACAATTTAGCGCACATGAAAGATATTCCTAGTCTATACCTTCTATTAAAGTTTTTCCTTTACAAATTAATTGTACACTATTTTTACATGTTGCTTTTTGTAGCCTTCAACAATATATAGACAGTGCACATTTTAGAAGGTGAGCCATTTTAGACCCTATGCCATTTCAACTTCAAAATTTCATAATTAATTCTACAAAGCTCCAAAAAATATGAAACGACTTGAATTAGATGTAATTTCCACTTGTCTTTCAAGGAAAAATATTCCAAAATATTTCAAGATGTTTCACCTCTCCAAAATTCAATTCTAACCTTTAGATGGTCTATTTATGGAATTCCTACCTTGCATCTTGCTATTTTTTATTTTTTTATTTTTTGTTTTAAACAAATGAAATAGGATTCCATTGCAAAGGGTGCTTCTTGTAGTTTAGCTTTCAATATGTAGTCTATGCATGTGCATCCAACCAGCCTCAAAGCATCGCCACCCATTGATGCTAGAGGAGGCCAGCTTGGGATTAGGCATAGCCGGCTTCAAAAACTTCACCCACCACTTCCCAAAGAAAGCAATAAATGAGCCTAGCCCCACTCAAATAAGTGGTCAATCCCCCATCCTACCAGTCCCGCTCATCTCTTTTATTCTTGTTATCTGACAATGTTTTTGGCTCTCTTTTCAAAAAGTGTGATAACTATAGCAAGTCCCACCAATGAGAAGTCTTGACTTGTTTTCTTTTTCATCTTTTATTGAAACAAATGAATTAGAACTTGTCTTGCTAGGTTGTCTTCTTGGGAATGGGAGGATCCCAGGAGCTGCAAGGCACTAGCCAATCCATTTCCCGGGCCACAATTCCCAGGAATGGGTGGCGATACTCTCATAGAGCCCTCCCAGCCCAAAGAAGCATAGATTGCTATATGCAATTATGATAAGGTAGTATGCTCTAAAAGCGAGTGGCTTCTTCAAATCGCCCCTATATTTAGAGCTGAAATGAATAGTAGGCGGTCTTTAAATGGACCTCTCAAGCCATTGAGAGAATCAAGGAAAAAAACATTATTTACTGCAAGAGCCAATCATTGGCCTTCATTTACTGAAATCACTTTAGAAATTGCAAGTGGTTGGATTTTGGAAGACCTAGGGTCACAAATAGGTGCCTACAAAAAAAAATTTTGAAAATTCATAAATAATTCAAAAAATATGAAACCACTTGTGTGACATTCCGCATCCATTTTTCTTTCTCTAAAAAATGATGTAAAAATATTTCTATTTATGGAAACCTTGAAGAAAGGGGGACCGGAGCTTAAATGGTCACTTTAAGGCCATACTACCTTATAGCACTATATGGTACAATACTATAGTCGAATCGAGTTCATTACAATGTAGAATAAAATAGATAGATTTTGGAAGAGATAAATATCATTGCATCCTTATGCAATTGCCTCAAGCCTACAAAATTTTCAACTTCAAAAAACCCAATCTCCATTTTTGGTAAATTTTTAAAGTTATTTTTTATTGTTTTACAAAATATCTTATTGCAAGCAATTGGTAGTGAATTTTTAAAGTTTGATTGTGGATATATGTAGGGAACATCCATCCATACATCTTCCCCTAGGCAAGTTTTACAATTCCTTCTATAGAATTTTAAGTGTTACGATGACAATGTCCAAATGTTGTAAGAATAGATATTTCTTTGTTATAATTAAATTTTTCTATTTGCCACTCATGCGGTAACTAATTTGGTACATTTGAGCATGATGGTACAATTACTTTGCTAAAATTTAATTCAAAATGTAGAGATATCTATTTCACAAAGTTTGGTCATATGACACCTCAATTGAGCCCTTGGAGTTTATATTTTTGTTACTTAATGGGGTGTTTTTTAATATGAAAAATGTACATATGGATGTTCCCTACATATTTATGCAATCAAATTTTAAAAATTCATCACCAATTATTTTCAATAAAATTTTATATGAAACCATAAAAATTGACTTCAAAAATTCACCAAAAATGAAATTTTGCTTTTTTTAGCTAAAATTTGGTAGGCTTGAATGGGATTGTGTGAAAATTGAGTGTAAATAATGCAAGATGGAAAATTCCAAATCTCTTCCACACTATGTAAAAAAATGTACAAGGCAAAAATAGGCAATTCCTAAATGAATTGGACCCAATTGTACAGTATAGTGCTACAGGAGTTTTCCTTCCTAGGACTTTAATTGTTTCTAACACGTATAGTGATTAGCAAAAGTTTTTGGACAATAATGACAATTCGGAATTAGCAGTGACAATTGTTGACTTTGGTGTAGAGTAGTTAATTTTTTTAGCTAATTACTAGCGGTTGGCTCTTGCTTTGCTACGCATTAATTATATTATTTTCATCAATTTCTTATGTGATAAAATGTAAATTAATAAAGTATGTATAATATTTAAATGAAAATATTGACATCTTCATATAATATTCTTTGGAAATACATATATTGTGCAATAAAAAGTAATTAAAGAAAATCTTTATATCATAATTTTCACAAAAAAAATCTTTGCAAAAATGAAAAAATTGCAATAAGAAAAATGAATCAAGTGAAAAATGTAAATAGAATCTTCACATTTAAATATGTAGAACAATAGTTTCAATTTCAAGAAAATCTTCAATTAAGAAATTATTAACCTTCATATAATAGTGTATAAATATGCATATAATAAAATGTAGAGTAATTCTAGTATTTTTCAAATCAAAATCTTTATGATTAAAGAACATGCAAAATTTTCACCTATTAAAATGTAAAATAACAATAACAATTTCAATTTCAATAAAAGATTCAAATAACAAATTATAAAAACCTTCATAATCATTTGAATATATTGCAATCTAGAATAAAAGAAAAAATATATATATATTCAAGTTAAATTTTATACATTAGAATCTTTGCATATTTGCATATTTTTAAAGAAAAGTGATAAATTTTATAAATGAATTGCATCCAAAGATACAATGTAATATCCTTCCATTGACTATAAAAGAATGTAGCAAAATGGCTACAAATATCATCCTACCATATTTATTGATATGATAGGCTGTCTCAATTGAGACAATGAAATAATGATAAACACCAAAAGAATGCAGTTGAATGGAAGGGGACGTTGCCAAAGCGTGCATGAACCCTAAACATGCAAAGTTTGAAACAAACTCTTAACTTTTTCATCCACCTGATTTAGGTGTAATTATATGTAGTAATCTTTATGACAATGTCATGCAAAAACCTCATGGTAAACCACATTTTTTACCATTCCCACGACATTTAAATTGTCATTAGCAACTTTAATGTTTGCAGGATGTCTACCACGAGACATAGCCACATATAACTAATCATGGCTAAATACTTCATTTTGAAGATAAATGCGCATTTGGTCATATGATTGGCTCTACGATTTATTGATTGTTATAGCAAAAACTCCAGTAATAGGAAATTGTCTTCGACAAAGTGTAAATGGTAAGCGACTATCGTTGCAATGATGTGTGATTCTTGGAATCAACACTTCTTGACCACGATGGCACCCTTCCACAATTTCACACAATAATACAATGGGAAACACTTGCAAAACATACAAGTGACTACCATTGCATAAACCCTTTGTCGGATTCAAGTTCCTTAGTAATATAACATATTGACCACATTTTAGATTTAATTGGTGAGGAGGCAAACTGCTAAGTTGTAATGAATTTAAAAACTCTACTGGATAATGATGGGTATGCTCATCATTTTCATGTACAAAATCAACACTAAAACATTGATGCACATTTCCGGGCATGCGATCAGTGATTTTTCGATTGATTTCTTGAGCATCATCATTTCGCACAGTCAAAATGACACGCTCAAAGAAATCAACCGGACGATCAAAAATAACATCAATGAGACCATCTAAAGAGTTTCCAATTGCAACCATTCTTAACGGTAAATCCACTTCTGAACCGATTTTGCCCTCATCAATATCTAATAAAAATCGTTGAAAGTCTGGTTGACTTTGCAAACGCATGTTTGTGGTCAAATGAAAATGTTGCATTAATGAAAACAAATATGAACGTCGCAAGCAAGCCTCAACAGTTTGTTGGCAGCCTCCACGAACAACTACGGGCCAAGTTAGGCGAAAATTATCACCATATAAAACTACAAATCTACTGTTTGGACAATTTAAACTTCGAATATCTCGCAAAGATCTATCTATAGTTTCTATCATAAATCGATGCCCAGCACAAGCTTCATCAAGTACAATCAATTGTACTTCACGCAAATTTTGAGCCAACAACGATTGAGTACTAATATTACAAGTTGAGGCTTCATGCAATTGCAATGGAATGGCAAGAAAAGAATGTACCGTTTGTCCTTCATGTAAAAGGCAAGCAGCTATTCCACTTGTTGTCATTGCTATACATTTGACACCACAACTATGAAGATAACCTAATATGGTATTATACACAAAAGTCTTGCCAGGTCCACTAGGCCCATCTATGAAAAAAAGTTTATTTGAAAGATGAGGTTCTAAAACGGCAGAAGTCACTACATTGAAAACAATGCGTTGTTCTTCGTTAAGTCTATCCACATCTTCCTTTACAAAATGAATGTTTTGATTATCTAAATCATTCTTGTCATTGGCATCACCACCAACATCAACAATATTTGGATAACCAAACTCATTCAAATCTTGAATGTCAAAAAAATCTACAATGCGTTAATCTAAAGATGACAAATACTCATTAATAAATAAAATGACTTTACAATAGCGGTTTGGATCATCATGCCAATCATCAAACATAATATCAAGATACTTTTTAGTAAGCTAAGAGGATCCAACGGTTGTCCAAATACAAGAAGTATTGCAAACAACCATCGAATCTGTCTCGGCAAGGCAATGAAGGATGCTTTTTGAAGACAATTGTCCCATTCGGCATCATCTTGCAAAAGCCTTCTTGCAATACAAGCGGCTTTATACGTTGGATGAACTATATCTTGAAAAGAAAATAAATCATCAAATGAAGTTGGTGCCTCAACATGAGTCAACAACAAACGCAAGTAATATAATTCAGTACCTACGGGAACCATATTTATCCTAACAAAAACTTTTATTTTGCGTTGTCTTTTTTCCCACATGTTCTTTTTCACATTCCACTTATAGTAAAGTGGAAGATCCATGTATTGAAGAAGCATATGATTGCCTTGATTGCTAAAAGCAATCAAAGCATGAATACGGCGATTAAGCTCAAAAAACTTTGTGAGTTTGGTCTCAACATTTTGATCAATCATTGATTGCAAAGATGTACCTTCGTGAGAGGTGTCATATTGTTGACTGGAAAGATAAACCGATAAACGACAAATACTATGATTCTTATTGTTGGTTTCGAAACCAAAGAGTCTCCAACATGCTTCTTGAGCAGCCACATAGCGGCCCTCTAAGAAGTTCTTAATTTCATCTACTATCTCATCAGTTTCTACCACGCCACAATCTGGACCTTTAAAAATATACTTGTGAAGGTATTTAACAATTTTCACTGAACTACAAACCTTCACATTAATATGACAGTTAAAATGGCCTATCAAATATAGGTTGTATGGAACAATCCATCGATTGTTTAAATGGATAGTTTGACCTCATGTACGTTTCTCAACATACCTACCGTGATTTCGGTGACGGTACAAAATATGATGGTCACTATCAACCTCAGTGGTATCTTGAGTTTGCATAGGATAGTTCTTTGAACATCTACCATTTTCCATACAAGGACAATTGGGATTGTTCAAACCACATGGATTGTGCATCATGTGTTTTGCAACCGCCGCATAAAGCAATGGTTATTTATTCACATCTAGAATCTCAGCACATACAACTCTATCTATAACGTCACAATCATTGACCTTGTTTTTCAACCAAAGAAGAATGTGAGCATGAGGAAAACCACGCTTTTGAAACTCGATAGTGTAACAAAAAACAATTGTCTCTCCCAATACATTCTTTTTTATAATTTCTTTCATCATGGTTTTCAATTTGAGCTCAAAAACACGTACAACTACATCTGGACGATCCGGAAGGGTTTGACTTGGACCAAGCTCATCTATTATCTCAGGCCAAGTTAGATTGCATGTCATTGTGATAAACAAATACGGTTTACCTAAGACTCTAACTAAAACCATACTATCTTGAAAAAGGTTTTGCATATATCTAGGGGAACTAATAAATGTTGCACGTAAAACAATACAATGTCCAATGCGTGCTCCATTGTCTTCTTGCAAAGCATTTACAATTCCTTGATAACATTCGGCACGAAGTTCTGCTTGATGTTGTCTAATGAAAAATAAATTTTCATGTTCTACACGTAAATATTTATCTATTACATATTATTGGAATAATCTTCCAGCTCTATGTAATACATTAGACTCAGGTTGCTTTTGAAGCATCTATTGGACAAATGATTTTAAAGTCACTCTAATATTTGCTTTAAAAATAGGTGACCACCTATATTGCCCTTTAGGAAACAATAATGGATAAGACAATGCATCATAAGAAGGATGAATTTTCTTAATCCTTTGTAATCCTCTACCACATTGGTGAAGAACAATATCACGTTCAGATTCCATGTGTTGTTCATCGAAAACAACGACAGCAATTTCAGGAACAACAGGTCGGTTGTATCTTCGACGATGTTCTCCATCGGGAGCCTCACCGGATATACGAAGTCCCACATTCTATCCACCTAAAAGGACATCACGTGAAGATTTGAAACCACGAACTAATGCATTAACCAATTCTAAAACTTCTTGGATGGTGTTTGCGGTGTCATGATCAAGATCATCAAAGATCTCTATTTGACGGTCTGTTTGCAAATCATCATCTAAAAAATAAATTTGTGCAAATTTTGCACTGTAATTTATTTCAAGCTCTAAATTTCCAATATGGTGGCATAACTCTCCATTCACACGAAATGTGTATACCCCTCGTCCTTCAGCTTGCCCAGATTGAAACTTACTACACATACTTGTGAAAGCAAAAGCTTGATTATATTTTCTAATGGATTTTAAAAATCCTCGAGACTCAGAAGTATTGCCCATAAAAAGCTCATGGAGCATTGGATGGACAATGGGATGACTAATATGTTCGCTAGAAATTTTACCATTATAACAACAAATAGTAGCGTTTCCTTTCTAAAACGAAATGCCAAACACTTTTGACATTGGATACACATGGATCTAATGCCATCAATATTAATATTCACAAAGTCATCAATCGTAGCTAAAGCTTGAGCCATAGTCTATGATTAATAACAATCACAAGTTTAAATTAAGATAAAAAAATATTCTAAACCCTTCAATTATAAAAATAAAAGTTTAAAATATTCTTAGCATACAAAAAATTGAAGACTTACTTATAGAACTTGCGCTTCAAAAATTTGCACCTTTTGAAAATTCTTCACTATACTCCAAGTGCTCCTACTCTAAATTTTCACTACATATAAAAAACACAAACACATTAAGTTAAATTCATATGTTGACAATAAGAGGAAATTAAGTCAAAGTGACTAAAAAGAAATTAGGTGAATTTGTTGACATTAATATGAAATTAAATCAAAATTGTTCCAAAAATGCTTCCAAAAAAGAGCTCAAATTGTTCATATTAAGTTACATTGTGAACATTAAGGTTAAATTAGGTCAAGTTGTTTCAAAAAATTGCTCCAATTGCTCCTGTTAAGCTTTATTTAATTCAAACTCTTAAAAATCAATTGAATTGAAGATCAATTTACACTCAAATTGTTCAAATGATGCTCAAATTGATCACATTAGGTTTAATTGTTGGCATCAAAGTGAAATTAGGTCAAATGACTTTAAAAATGCTCCAATTGCTTCAATTTGTCTCTAATTACATCAATCTCTTAAAATTAAATTATTTGAAGCTCAAATTACACCTAATTTGTTCAAATGAAGCTCAAATTGCTCACATTAAATCAAATTAAGTCAAATTATTCAAATTAAACTCAAATTAGGTCAAATTGCTTTTAGAATGCTCTAATTGCTTTAATTTGTCTCTAATTACATCAATCTCTTGAAATTAAGTTAAATTGAAGCTCAAATTATACTTAATTTGTTCAAATGAAGCTCAAATTGCTCACATTAAATCAAATTAGGTCAAATTGCTCTAAAAATGTTCTAATTGCACCAATTTGTCTCTAATTACATTAATCTCTTGAAATTAAGTTAAGTTGAAGCTTAAATTACACTTAATTTGTTCAAATGAAGTTCAAATTGCTCACATTAAGTCAAATTACGTCAAATTAGATCAAATTGCTTACATTAAGCTCAAATTAGATTAAATTGCTTAATGAATGCTCCAATTGCTCCAATTTCACTCTAATTACGTCAATCTTTTGAAATTAAGTTAAATTGAAGCTCAAATTACACTCAAATGAAACAAAAATTACTCATAGTACGTCAAATTGCTTCAAAAATGTTCCAAGAATACTTCAATTGCTTCAAGAATGTTCCAATTGCTCCAAGAATGCTCCAATTGCTCCAAGAATGCTCCAATTGCTCCAAGAATGCTCCAATTTGGCTCTAATACATCAATCTCTTGAAATTAGATTAGATTGAAGCGCAAATTACACTCAAATTGTTCAAATGAAACCTAATGTTCAAATCACCATTCTATATGTGAATTCAAATTTGCTTAAAACAAATGTAAAGAAAATACCTTGGAAGTATTGTTGAGCTCAAGAACACCACCACTTGATAAATTTCTTCATCACTCACAAACAATAATGATCAAAATTGAAGAATTAAAATACAAATTTGTCAAATTGCAAAGACTTTGTAAATACTTTGTTGTAAAATTTAAAAGTGCAAAAACTTCAAATCATTTAAAACATTAGAATTGAGAACATTAAAAGCTTCAACATTCAAATCATAAAATTGTAGAAGTAAAATGAAGTGTGAAGTCAAGAAATATGAAACCTCTACATCTGTAATATCACTGTACCTCTATAATATCATATTTTAATACTGTGTGATATTACAGAGGTGAAATGGCCGTTGAAACTCTGTAATATCACATTTTAACACTGTGTGATATTATAGAGGGATTGGACCTCTGTAATATCACACAATGTTAAAATATGATATTACAAAAGACCTTGTGATTTTAGTAGTATGATGAGATTAGGGACAAATGGAAGTCAAGAGAGTGTATGGGTGCTGAAATTGAACCACCTACAAGTAAAGCAACCGGAAATGTGTCATCCAGAGGTGTCTAGTTCAATATGCACAAAACTTGTGCATTCAAAAATTCTCAATAGAGAACCTCTACATATTTAGACTTTTTGCATTTCAAAATTTAGAGAGCTTGAGAGAAATTACACTTCATTAGCTATGGCTCCCAAAAGTACTCTTGATGAGTGAAAGTTGGTTCTTCAAATGCATGAGAGAAGGAATTCATACTCTAAAATTTCAGTAGTGTTAGGAATTTCTCAAAGCACCTGCTATGATAAGTGCAAAGGTTCACTGTGAAAGGTAATTTGAGAGATGCACATCCAAATGGAAGACCTCAAATTCTTGATGAACAAGCTAATCGTGAGGTTGTAAGGCTATTACTTGATCCATCTAATGGTACAAGTGGGTAGAGAAATGCGGTCTCAAGGATTGAATTTGAGTGATGACACAATTAGGAGTCTTCAAAGGCAAGTATTGAAAGCACGTGTGAAGACTAAGAAGTCATTATTGACCAAAAAGCACAAGGCACATCAATATTCATGGGCAAAAAAATGCAAGCATGGAACTTGGTTGAATTGGAGTTATATGGTTTTTTTGGATGAATCAAAATTCAATTTGTTTGGCTCAAATGGGCGGCAATATTGTTGGAGGAGTGGAGAGCGTCTTTTGGACCAACATGTGCAATCTACTATTAAATTCGGGGAGGAAAGTATTATGGTTTGGAGATGCATGAGCTAGCAGGGAGTTAGCAACCTTTGCCTCATAGAAGGGAAGATGGATAAATATGTTTATCTTGAAGTTTTGGAGATGGAACTTATGAACACTATACACATGCATGATTTAGGAGAAGAGAATGCCATCTTCCAATATGACAATGACTCCAAACATACTTCTAAGTATGTTATAGAATAGTTGCTAGCACAGAAATTTCAACTCATTTAGCATCCGGCTCAATCACCTAACCTAAATCCTATAGAATACCTTTGGAATGAAGTAGATTGTCGTATGAGAATGTTTGAGAAGAAACCCTTTAACAAAAAAGATTTGTGGAAAAAACTACAGGAAATTTGGTATGGCATTGAGGTTGATATTGTGAGGAAGTTGATCATGTCTATGCCTGAGAGAACAGCTGACGTTTATCTGGTGGTAGTGATTATAAGGGCTTTGTAATTGTGCCTACAAGCTATCAAATCAAATTTGAAGCTCAAGGTTGTATTTTCCATTGTAAAGAAACGACAACTTCACTTTTTGCATAAAGAATTGTACACCTATATCATGTGTTTCATTTTTGGTTAATTTTTTGATTGACATTCTTGGTTATGAATGTTGTGCTACATGTTTGTTGCAACTATGTGATCTTATGTTAAATTTCTTATAATTTTATGATAATTTCTATAGGATTACTAGTTCATTTTGTAGAATAAGGTGTCCTGTTCGAAGACTTTTGCTAACCACTGTATGTAGGCTTACACCTTGGAGCCAATGATTGGGCAAAACTGGTAGTTAGTGTATTGTAAACTGGTGGATATGGGAACTAAAATATTATGTAGTGGAGCCCCCCATAGCCAACCAAATAAGCAACTGCAAACATGAAGGAAATATTTCCACAAGTGGAGAGATAGAAATGAGGAGGATTGTCAAAAGTTTTGTAATTTTATTAGTCGAAGTGAATTTATTGTGAATTTTGGAAGACAAAAGTTGCATCAGATCCATATCCAATGTGAAGACTATTTCAAAACTGCTCATTTAAGAGACTACATCTTGTTCACTTTGGCACTCCAAACCAAAGCAAATGTGGCAAGAGAAAAATGGAGGAATTGATGGTAGGAAATCAATAACTCATGTTTGGAAATTAGTCCCAACCTCTATTGCATTTTTGCCACCTTGTTGAATGTAGATGGGGTGTTGGTTGGTGATGGGTGGCTCTATCCTAGTTGAGTTTTGGAACTATTGACATAATAAATAGTGGATAAAATTTCAAGGAAAATTTCTAATTCTAATATAAATGGAGGTACTAATTGGAGTATAGGTATGTGAAAATACAATTAAACATGGAAATTGAAGGACAATAGCTAGTGAAGCTCATGAGGGTTGCTTAGAGTAATGAGGTGTATTATGTTTTATGTTTCATTCAAATTCCACCCTAAGTGAATTATTCCAAATGGTGATATCAACTACATTGGCACAATTTTGTTGAACAATTAGATCTATAATAGACATAGAGTTTTTGAGCTCTAGACATTTGGTGCTATGAGACAAAGTTAATTTCATCCTTTAAAGATTTGGAGTGAATAATGGTTGAACAAAAATATAAACTATGTATTCAAAATTTTGAGTTTTCATCATCTGATTCTTTTGTATATTCTTGTATTAAGTTGTCGCAGTACAGGGTAAGTAAAACTCCCTATTATGCTCACAAAACCCCCTTTAAAGCATAACAAAGTGACTCTAAAAATTGAACCCAAGAGACTCTGTGAAGTGTTTCGTGTTACTAGATGATTTGAGGAAAATTTCTCAATTCAATTACTCTTCTTTATCACTCTTAACCCTTTTCTCCAAATACCGGATAATTTCCTCCTCTCTCTATAGACTGATCCGGTCCAGACTAATACTGACCCGAATCAAAATCGATTTACAACTCACAAGAACCAAACCGAAACTCACACTCCCGACCGGATCTTTTACTACTTTATCCAAGTACTCACTTTCCTCAGTTTCTATTCCGGTTTTACTTAACCTCTGTTGGCACTTCAGAGGGGTCTGCCACTGGTTCTCAGAGAGGTAGGCGCTCCTCTCCTTCCGGTCTTTATAGTCATGGAAGATTCACTCAGCTAATCTATCCTCCTAATCTAACAAGATCCGGTTTGATCTTTCACAGCAAACTAGAAGTAATCCCAGTCTGTAGGTCACACAAAAATCCCTCGTACGATCCTCATCCACTACAACGACTTTACTATCTTCTGAAATCCGTGCGAAACTAAGGTGGCTACAAGTGCATATGTCCGTACTAGCACAATCTAGAGCTCTTCCGTTTACTTCTTCAAATAGTGAGACCTCTCAAGTATTCGGAGGCTAACCCAGACATTCCATCTAGTAGCTCTAGCATAGTTTGAGAATCCTTTCTCTTACTACCTAGCCTAGCATTGGCTATCTCACCCGGAATTATGAATTCTAAACCTACTGAGGTGTCTTGACTCACTCCCAACACTTACAACCTGTTCACATGCACCTGCAATCACAAAAAGACACCAAGGGGAGAAGCTCCTCCCACACTCTGCTCATCTATACTCAATCTCTCCCTCCCTTATCCGGCCAATCTTTGGGAAGACAAGGAAAACAATAGAAAATACACAAGAGACAGCATATGCAAGAAGGAAAAACTCTTCGTCTTAGTTTTGAGACTCAAATTATATACAGAATTTACAAAAAGGTCTCCCCGGAAATCCGGCACTGATCCAGCCAAGATTTTTGGATCTGAATTTTTCCTATCTTTCTGGGATAAGGTCCGGTCTAACAAAATTTCCTACCTTCTAATTCCTAACTACCTATCCCTCTTGAGGGGGTCCACCACTATCTGGAGTAGCTATGGGGGAGAGTTCACTCAAATTCCTACTCTTATCCCTCCCTTCCGGAACTCGTTTCGGTTCTACAGGGGAAGTCACCCCTGTCATCGTCCGTAGGGCCTCTGAAGTGGAAGTCCTTCCGCCCTCCTTCTCCTTCGATATTGGAGTTTCAAACTTCCCTTCCAATATCTCCACCTCATCGAACTCATCTGGGATCGAAATCTCGGATAGAGAGACCAACCCACTTTGGAACTTCCGGACGGTGTCCTCCAATCCCTTTGCGTCCTTCCGGAATTCCTTCATGGCCTCTTCTAATTCTCCAGCAAACTCAGCTAAGATGCGAGCGATGCGGGTACCTGAAGGTTTCTGATCCTTATGTACCTCCTCATCAAACAGCTTGGCCTTTGCCATTACGTCACCGGATACCCCTACCACTGTTGTCATCCGGTCGATCGCCGCTCTAGTCTCCTCTTGCAAGGACATTGCGGCCTTCACTTGATCACAACTAGCATCCAAGTCCTTCCGGTAACTTTGGATCTCTCCTCGCAATCGGACCACCTGCTCATCCGTCTCCCGCTGGTTGATGTTCTACTTCAGCAATCTATCTTCCAATTCCTTAACTTCGTCCGGATTGCTGATGTAGTTCGCCACGACTTCTGGTAGAGAACTAGTTGGAGCGTTTCCCACCAAGTCCGCCACCTCCCAAAGCCTAGTGGTCTTCACCTCCCAATCCGCTCTCACTGCACTAAGAATTCGGATTAGGTCATTATATGGGCCCATCAGGTCCATCAACTGAGACGATAGAACGGATCTTAGCTTGACCACATCCACCGGCTCCTGCTTCTTTGGGACGACCGGCTCTACTAGTTCCGGTCCCTTATCCTTCCGAAGCCTTGAAGGAGAGCCCCTTAGACTGGGCGTCCGCTTGATCCTCCTTCGGTTGAGAGGAACGTCCTCTTCCTCCTCCTCTTCCTCTATCCAATTCCTCTTCTTAGGGTTTTCACCCTTATCCTCCGGTTCCGAGCTATCCGATTCCGTCTTGGATTCCTCATCTGATCCACCGCACGTCCGAAGAGCCATTTGAGCTCTCTACTCCTTGTTCTCCTCTGAAGTCACAAGACTTTGATTTTTGTAAAGGTGGAAAAGGTAGGGACATACCGGAGTAGCCCTACTCTTTCCCACATTTGAGACCAAGACATTCACCAACGTTTGAATGTAGGCCGCCCAATCCATCAGCTTCTCTCCGCTTAGGACTCCAAAGATTGCATTCCCGATTGTGGAAGTCACTCGAGTGGTTTTTTCTGGATGCAAGATCGGTACCAGGAATTCGAGCAGTCGCCGGTGTCGTGCATTGACACAGTCTTCAATGGCGTATCCATCCTTGGGGTTAGCCGCTCCCTTAAACTTCCCGTACGCAAAGTCTCCCTTCCGGCTGGCTTGTTCTGCGCCGCCTTCTTCCAAGTGATAAACTCTCCTCAAAATCTCCCGTGTCCACATAGGCGGAACCGGTCGAAGAGAGTTGTCAAACTGGTTAGAGGCTCCTTTGATGAGCTCCCTAACTATTGCCTCGCTCCGAAAGCCTCAGGGTTTTCCCAGGAACCCCGCGCACCCCATGGCGGAGAGGTCTTCCATCAATTCTATTCTCTTCTGCTCGCTACTGGGCTCTAAGGGAACCATCTTCCTCACTCTGATTTCTATCCTGTGTGTGCTCGCCTGTACAGGATTTCGTCCGCGCTTTAACTGCGGCATTCGTCTCTCTTTTAGATTGCTACCTCACTTCTCTCCTAGCCGCACGTCCCGTTTCCTTACACTCACTCCTCGGTCTCAATCGAGTCGCTCAATGCGCCAACCTCACACAACTCTCGCGGTACTCTCCCAATCTCAACCAACCACGCTCACGCAACCAGTTCCTCTCTAATCTTTGCGCCCGTGTACAGGAAACAAACACACACACACACACACAACTTTGCACAACTTGCACAAACACTCTTAATTTTCAGACACAAACACAAAGCACTGAGAGCGCGCCAAGTACGCTGGTGCTCCTAGGTGCAAATGACAGTCAAACCCTAAAGCAATCTCTTTTGTACCCTAAAAACCTAATCATTACTTTTTCCGATTTTCCGGACACGAATCCTGGATCCGTTCCTCCGGTTATGGGACTAGACGGGATTCGTTTCCGATATCCGTTCCGTTCCATAATCCGGTTCATTCAGGGCTTATGGTTCTAGTCTTCCTAACTCTTGGCTTTTCCTTTCCTTTCCATGCCAATCCGGGTCTACTTAATCTGGATTCCGTGTTTCAAAACACGATAGAGAGAAAAATCAAAAAGTTAGGTTGCGACATAAGTATTTTTTTAACATTTGTAATATATAAATTTTGAAGACTTGTTGTGTGAATATTCTATATTTCAAAGGATACAATGAATTTAGTGGTGTAGTGGATGAATGTCTAATAGGATGTTGGGATGGTTTTGTCAAGTTGTTGGTTGTGTGTCCTAATCGGAATGTGAAGTGTACTATCTAATTTGGTATGGAATTGTCAATGGAAAGTCAATTGAAATTTGAGTTCCAATTTGGTAGTTGATGATAGTTAGGTCGTCATCTTCCCTTTTAGTAACCACCAACATCACAAAGTTTAGACCCTACGGTTTGTCAACATTTATCATGTGGTTATCATTGTTTTATGGGTTTGCATGTTAATTACAATTTATCTCATCATTACAATACATTACTTCGTATCGTTATTACATCGTTATAATGCATTACTTGCAATTGCATTGTAACAATGCGAAGTATTGCATTGTAATGATGTGATAAATTGTAATTAACATACGAACATATAAAACAACAATAACCACATGATAATTGTTGACAAACCATAGGGTCTAAACTTTGTGATAAAATGATTCCTTTTAGGTTTGTCTTCCGAATTTGGAATTCACCCACTATTGAAGAGAGTTCAATGTAAGTCTCGGCTAGTTTGAGCCATGTATGCTTTTGTTGTTTTTGTGTTTGTGTTCAAGTAGGTGATGCTTGGTTGTGTGTGATGGTTATGTCCTAGTTGAAATGTTTAGAAGATGAAGAGTGTGTGAATTAAGGAAGGAAGTGTGTTGATGATAGATAAACTTTGTGAGGATATTTTGGAGACCAAATTGGAGAGTGATATCGATTAATGTAAATGGTGTATTAAGTTAAAACATTGAGATGCAATGTATGCAAAGTTAGTTGAAAATGATGTGAACAAAGTTAAATTGTACACGGGTGATTTAATCACCAGTTTGGAAATATATGAAAGTAAATGTTTCAATCCAAATTAGTGTTTAGTTATTGAGCATGTAATTGAAATTAAATGTGTAATTGTGGAATTTATGGAGTGAATTCTAATTGGGTGTATGATTCAATTCAAGTTGGATTATTGTGTGAGTGTCATTGTAGTAATGTTTTTGGCTATAGAATTCGAAATTGGATTGTTGAACCTATTAGTACAAAAAGAAATCCTACTTGACCATCTCCCTTGGAACAAACTTATTATACTAAATGGGTAATTTCCGAATAGGTCATTATCCTCCTTCAACATTTTTTTAAAAAGTCTTTATTTAGATATTCTTCTAAGCTACAATCTTTAATACATTTTTACTATTTTGAATATATAAATTATCTCTTGATTTTTAAGGAATTGAACAACTTAAACTATCTCTAAATACTATCGTAAACAACCATTTTTCTTTCATTTTTGAGAAAGTGATAAGATGGCTATCATTTACATCTTGATGAAGCAATATATTTCTACATTCATCAACCTTTAAAATAGTTAATCACTTTGAAGTCAAATTCAAGTCCTTTCTCATTCAAAGTTCATTCAATTTTCATTCTATATGTGACAAATTAAATTTGGCAAAAGACAAACTATGTCTTGATTATCAAAGTAGACCATTGTTCTGCAATGACATAGTATGGCATCCATATATAATGCTTAGAAAACAATGACTAACCATATCTCTAATGTTCAATTGATTTGTCAAGAATCTTTCATAATAAAAACAAGTGAAGATAAAATCTTGAAACATCCATCCTTCACTAAAGAGCTGAGTAAAGAATATGGGTTAATAACACTTCTTGTTTTAAGTCCCTTGTGAAGATCCAAATGTTAACCTATAAAGGCCCAAATTGTGTTTATTGGCAACATAGCAATTTTGGGCAATTCATTACTACTAAAACAAATTCTTTGAAATTTTCACAGAACATGTGCATAAGGAGTAATTTTAGGCCCAACAATTTTCATACTCTTTGACTACATGGTTACAAAGTTTTTCAACAATTTGTGGGCAACTTAGATAGTTTAAAATTATTCTTTAAAAATCATTTTTTTAAGAAATAAAAATTTGAATTTTTTTTCTCTAGATTTATATATGTATGGAAAGCTTTAAATCATTCCATTTAGATTATTGAGATGATAGTTATGAGGAGTTTTAGTTTGTGAGCATTTTTAGATTCTCTACTCTAAAATAAACTTTGAAGTCCTTTATCCCCTATAGGCTTTTGACTATATTTTCACCAAAAACACTCCAAAACTGCCATTTCTAGTACAAGTACCAAATTTTAGAAAAAAAACACATTTTTGGACACATGTAACCATAGGATCTTGTAGTACATTAGTTTGAGAAGATGTGAAAAAAAATTCAGAAATTTTCACTTTGTAGATTGCAAGATATTAGCATTTGAAGTGACAAAAATCCTTTTTCTTGCCCTGCCTAAAACCAAGCAACTGCACTTCACAAGGTCACATTTGTATGAAAAAATGTCCAAATGGTTGTGCTTTTTTGGATTCATTCTTCAAGGCAAGTTGGCTACATGCTTGAAAAAATTTGGATCATTTGGAATTGTACAACATATAGGAAAAAAACAATAAGTACAAAGAAGTCAAGAATGATTCAAAATACTAAATTGTTGAGCATTTAGTTGTGGAATTGAAAATTCTAATTGTTGTAGTGTTGTACTAAAACATCTACACCTAGTGTTTTTATTTTTTTTCAAAAATTTTAAAAAATGAGTTCAATAAAGGACTTCAAAGTTTATTTTAGAGTAGAGATTCCATAACTACCTGCAAACTACCCACAACTAAAAATCCTCATAATTTTCATCTCATTAATTAAAATAGAATGATTCAAAGCTTTCCACCTACATATTAATATAGAGAATCAGTTTCAAATTTTTATTTCTTAAAAAAGTGATTTTTTCATATCTACCCGAATTGCCCGACCTCACAAAAAACTACATATCATGCAATAACTTTTTAACCATGTAGTCAAAAGTTATAAAAATTGTTGGGCCTTAAAGCTACTCCTTGACCACATGTTGTGTGAAAATTTCAAAGAAAAAAAAAGATTCAATTTGTAATGAGTTGCCCAAAATATCTATAATGCCAAAAAACGGTGTTTGGGACTTTAGAGGTTATTTTATTCAATTTTCAATATTTAAAAAATTAAATCATAGGATGTAGATTGTTTACTACAAAATTGCAACCATTGGGGGTGGCATTTTTCAATTCTAGAACTAAAATTTCAACAATTTAGTATTTAAATAAGTCTCTATTTCTTTCTATTTACTATTTTTTTCCTATATGTTGCACAATTTCAAATGATCTTAAATTTTTCAAGTATGTAGCTAACTTGCCTTGAAGAATGAATCCAAAGAAGCACAACCATTTTGAACATTTTTTCATACAAATGTGACCTTGTGAAGATCAATTGCCTATTTTTTTGTAGCACCAAAAACAAGGATTTTTGTAACTTCAAACGGTAATATCTTGCAATGTATACAATGAAAATTTCTGAATTTTTTTCACATCTTCTAAAACCACCGTGCTACAAGATCCTAAGGTTACGTGTGTCCAAAAATGTATATTTGTTTTCTAAAATTTGGTACTTGTATTAGAATGGCAATTTTAAAAAGTTTTTTTTTTTGTGAAAATATAGTCAAAAACCTTCAGGATGTCACAAAACAAAGTCTATACACCCCTCTTTGTTGAGATCTTTTTGACAATACCAAGAACGAGACCAAAGGATGTTGGTTTTGGAGATCTCACCGTGGCAAACAAATCAAATAAAACAAACAAAACAAACAACCTAGCTTAAGGTATGAAGAAGTGTACCATGTGCCATGGCCACAATCTAAATAAAAAATTAATTTTTAAATTTTAAATTCATTAAAAACTTGAAATTCAATATCTTTTCTTTTATGAGTTGGAACACTACAAAACAAAGCTTGTGCACCCCTTTTCTCAAAGAGCTTTCCACAATCCCAAGAACATGATGTGGGATGCATGGGCAAATACATCTCACCATTACAAACAAACAAATAGTGTAACAAGGTATAATGCCACCATTTTAGTGAAATTTTCGTTATCTTCATCAGTCTCCTCATTCTATCGAAACAATACAAAGCTTTCTAGTTCCCTGGAAAATAAGAACCGAAATAGACATCGGCAGTATCATGTACTGATACAACATCCACAGAGATTCCTCAAGAATCTCAACCATCACCGAATTCCAATAATCAAACATCCGTATGGTGAATTTCATTAAAATGGCGGTGATTTTTTGCCATTTTCCATACTCCATGTGCCATTCTAATGACATAGTCCGTGCCATTTAAATGGAATGTAGTGCCATTCTACAGGAATACCACCATTTTAACGAAATTCACCATGCCGTTTCACATTTAGAGGCACGTACATCATCTCCTTCAATTCGATCATGCCCAACAGTATAGTATCCAAATCGACTCATTTTCCAGCGGATCCAATGTCTACCAATAGATTCCTAGATAGATTCCCTATCCAAAGCCCAGAGTCTACAACCCAGAGCCCACCATCGTATACACTCGCAGGAATCAACTTGATCGGATCTACTTGTCAGCTTGTGCATCTCAAGTACGGGAAGTCTTTGGGACGGGATCTTCAAAGCCGAGTTTGGGGTCTTTGTTTTTTGATTCTTCATAGCCCAAGTCATCGTGTTGCACTCTCTGCTGATCCCTGCCTGTAACCCTGGGCAGGACCAGATACTTCTCAGAGCCTCGTCGAGGTCACAATCCTCTGCAAGGTCGAGCCTACTACCAGCTCCTGGAGTGCCTTGGTGTAAGTAACACCGACTGCCATTCTCCTCAACAGTTTCAATTTTCACCCCTCTTCGAGCTTTCGGACGCTTGATGTTTAGGTTCACTCTTTTTGCAGGTCATAAAGATTCACGGTGCGAGTGAAGCGCAAACAAAAACTGATCGGCTGTCCCAAGCCGACAACTGCTGCTGGAAGCCCGTGAAGCTGCCTTGGATCTGAAAAGCCATCCGCTGAAGATTGGATTAGGTCCTTACGCTGCCTGCGGTTGTCGGGCGGCCAGGGTGAATTGACCCCCTCATTGCCCCAATGTGGATAAATGGGGGATGAGAGGGGCCAGTCCTTATTCATCCTCCTGCCCTCCGACCTACCTGCCCAACCTCCTCATTGCGACCTCCCTTCATGCCATTCTCCCTTCAACCTTCGACCTGCAATGTTTTTTCTGCTTCTCTGAATGTTGATCCTCACCGAATCTACTCCGAATGTGAGCACAGAGCTCAGATGTGAGCTTTGGTATGCTTCAAATGCTTTTTAATAAATGTGCGTTTAGATGTTTGATTTCTGCGTTTTGGTGGTACCGAGGAGATCTTGTCGAAAGCTCCGTGAAATTAGGATCTTGAGCTCTGTAGAAGTCGAATCTGAAGTTCAAACTTTGGAGTCTTTCCTTTACTGCATCATTTTGGCGTTGGAATGTCTTACAACCAAGATAGACAATCCCAAACCCCAGTGCATCCTCACGGTTGTAGCATATATGCGTGTTGCAAGTGTGAGTCTGAGCACGGTGGTTCCTGTATTAGATTGCTTCAGATTTGGTGCGTTTCTAGTAGCACTTGATCAAGCTTGAAATTTCAAATTTCATTGCATGAATTATTTTAAGTTGCATCAACTTGAAACAATGAGTAGTCATTCTGAATGATTTTGAATTTGAAGCCAAAAATTCAAAGACATCTCCTTGGAGGATTAGACACTATGTATTTTCACATCCACATCTAATTACACTATAAGGACTCAATGGAGCCCTAGCTTTAAAATGTATCCTAAGTTAAACAAAGTGAATGTGGATTTAGGTTCAAAATGGACACTCCACAAATGAAAAAAATTAAATTGTTCTTCTGAAACAAAGCCAATCAAATGCAATGAAATATTTGCTCACTATGACTATGAAGACTAAAAGCATCCTCCATAAGTTGCAACCTTTTCAATTGAAACCATGTTCTCAAGTAAGTGGTGAAGATTCTCTACCTAGAATATGAAAAATACAATCCACATGCACTTTGATGTAGAGGTTAGTTCAATCTATTGATGTGGCTACTTTAAAGAAGATGCCACACAAATTAGTGAATGACCAAAGAATCCAATTCAAGTCCTAGAGAAATGATCCTTAATTTGCAAAATAATGAATATACTCAACATCAGAATGGAGGTCGATAGGAAGGGAGGTTGGGAGAGAGTAGGAGGTTTGCAGATCGTGAGGTCGCAGGGAGGAGGACAAATAGGGAATGAGGGGGTCAATTTATCCTGGCCGTTGTCGGGCTACTGCAACATCAACGACAGGGCTTGTCTCAAGTAAAAAGTTATTTTCTCCTCCCATCTTCAAGTCCTGGAAACTCAATCATTAATTACCACCTAGAGGATGCTATTTGCGTCAATCTGAGCATTTAAACTAAATTTAAATGTGTGCTTTCTTTGGGACATCACTGTATCGAGCTCAGAGCATTGCCACTAGCAGCTCTCAATGGCCTCAGCAACGGCACTTTCTATTTGCTGTGCATTTTTAGCGGAGAATGGCTCCACACTAGCATCCCGTCATGCTACTAATTCTACCGTCTCTCCCGTCACTCTCACATTTGCTTGGCAATAGAGGGTCTTTGTAGAGGGCAATTTTATAGTTACGTTAATTTGGTCAACGTAGACTATGACCTCTGTGGATGCTAACATGGAGGTAATGGAGAGTGGTGGGGGATGTACAAAGAAGGGGAAGAAATTTTGTGAGGCCGAGGAAAAACAACTATGCTTTTTTTTTTTGCACATTTCATGGGATCCAAAACAAGGGACCGGACAGAAGAGTGGAAATTTTTGGAGACACATCACGGAGACAAGAAATCATATCTTAAGTGAACCTATGCCTAACCTTCAAAGTGTGTGAGGATGCTTTGGAAGTAATTCTTCAACAATGCATACTCCACATATGTTTGAAGGATGGACAAAATCCACAAATAAAAATGATAAAAGAATTTCTATTTAAGAATATAAGATTATGTAAGAATTTTCATCTAAATAAAATTAAAGAATCTATAAATATTAAGAAATACATGTACATATAATAGATATCTACAAAGTAAGTGATAAAGCTTCTACTTTTAATCCTTTAGTAGTGTGTCTATAAAGTAAAAAATAAAACTTTTATTTTTAATTATTTAATAGATGTTTACAAAGTACAAGATATAGCTTCTACTTTTAACCCTTTAGTTCCATGTTCATGTATTAGATATCTACAATGTAATAGATAAAGCTTCTACTTTTAATCTTTTAGTACCATGTTCATGTAATAGACATCTATAATTTAGGAGATAAATTTTTTACTTTTAGTCCTTTAATACCACAGTGACATTCCCCATGACGTGGCATTTAAATAATGATAGTTGATCCAATTTTAGTGAGTTGTTGGTGGGGAGCATTGGATGGTCACAGCACCACTACATCTCATGAGGCGATAAGTGCCTTGCCACTTGTTGGTACCGTGGTCCAATTTTGCGGCACTGGTGGCGATGCTCTCAGTGGAGAAACTACTTAGGGGACTACAAGGGCAAGCTCTGTTGTTCTCAAAATAATTGTTTAGCATTCAACTGTATTCGATGACTTCTTATGCAATCATGTAAAGTGGGAGGTTGCGGACCACTATTGAAGAGACAACTTACAACAATTCATTTCTAAAGATCAAAGGCCACGTAAGTTTTGCGCTTACTCCCAACTTGCTAGATGGGGAATTTCATTAAAACGGCGATATTCCATATGCCATTTTAACAGTGTGCCATTCCCACAGTTCAGACCGGGCAGTCTGAAATCTATTAGTGTACTAGTTTTTAGACTGCCCGGTCTGAACTGTGGGATGTCAAAGTCAGAATATTCGTCATTTTAATGAAATTCCCCATCTAGACCAGTTTACCATTTCTGTCGATCTGAGGCCCACTCATCCTCTTGACTTGTTCATGTGGCTAGGCCTCCGACTGGCACGGTGACCGCCAAGCCGTGAACTTGTGATCTGTTCACATAGCTAGGCATCTGGCAGGCACGGTGACCGCCAAGCCGTGAACTAATTGTGATCTGTTCACATAGCTACAGTAGGCATCTGGCTGGCACGGTGACCGCCAAGCCATGAATTATTAGTGGGATAACCCTTAAACGCCGGGCTGCTGACCGCGGAAATCAGTCCTTTTGGAACCGTGTGACATCATCTACTTTCAAAAAAATCAAAAATATTCCTTGGGAGTCAAACTACTGTAGCTTTCCACCCCTAATTCCGAGGATGAATAGTTGCATTTCTGTCGTAACAAAGGGTCGGAAAAAAACGTCCGCGGCGGCGTTTGAGGGTTAAATTAACTGGTAACGGGACTTTGCGTGCAGTGTTTTTCGGGCGGCGAACAAGGTGAAGCCGGATCGATAACCTCGCATCTAGGATCCATTCGAAGGCACCTAATCTGGAATCGACGTGTGGCCACGGTGCATCGTCTCATTGCACACAAGTCTAAGGGAATTGTGCATGTAGGCCCTAGACGAAGTGGGAAGTGGGCTGGCAGCCAAGTTGCAGGTGAACAGTCAGTGAACAGTGAAACCCCAGAAGCCCAAGCAAACGCCAGGGTTTGGTGCTGTGCTGCGTGTTTGGGTGGAGCTGCGCCTGTTCTGACAAGCTCGGACGTTGCTGTCGTCTCCGTCGTCTGCCCCGCCCTGCTGCCTTATCGATCTCAAGCTGTGATGAGTACGTGGTTTTGCTAGCTCTGTTTTGCCATATCTTCCTATAGCTTCTGTCTGTGTTTTCAAGTTAGCCATGCTGAGTGGCTAGTCTTGTTTTGCCGTATTCATTTCAAGCTTATGCCCGTGTACCTCAAGCTAGTTATCTTTTGAAGGAGGCTCGTAGCACTAGTATTGTAGAGTCCCTTTTGACTGGCGTGACTCCCAAGCCTTGAATTCTTCGTGGGCCTTGCTGACCAAGCCTTGAGGAATGTATCCAAGGTCTCACTAGAGTTTACGAAGAGAATTATGCTATTGTCATCAGTTAGTTGGAATGCTGGGGATACATCTTCTCATGTCAGACAAACCTCTTGTTCTGTTCATGTGACTGGGCATCGGATTGGCACGGTCAAAGCCATGAATAATTTATAGGATCCTGGCTTACATTAACTGGGAACGGGACTCTGCATGCAGCTTCATGCCGGCGGCGAACAACGTGAAGCCGGCTAACCACGCATTTCGAACCCATTCGAAGGTACCCAATCCGATATCATCGCGTGGCCACGATGCATCGTGTCATTGCACATTCTATATGACCTGTGCATGTGGGACCCTAGACGAAGTCGGAGATGTGCTGCCAGCCGTGTCGCAGATGAATAGTAGGTGAACAGTGAAACCACTGAAGCCCAAGCAAACGCTAGGGTTTGGTGCTTTGCTGCGTGTTTGGGTGGAGCTGCGCTCGTTCTGACATGCTCGGACGTTGCTCTCGTCTCTGTCATCTGCCCCGTCGTATTACCTTATCGATCTCCAGCTGTGGTGAGTTCGTGGTTTTCCTAGTCCTGTGTCGCTATACCTTTCTAGCTTCTGTCATGTTCTTGAAGCTAGTCATGTTATGTGAATGGTATGCTAGTCCTGTTTTGCTCAATCGATATCAATCTCAAGCTTTTATCCATGTTTTTGAAGCTAGCCATGTTGAGTGGTTTTCTAGTCCTGTTTTGCCATATTGATTTCAAGCTTTTGTACATGTACCTCAGGCTAGTTACCTTCTAAAGAAGGCTAGTAGCACTAGCATTGTGGAGTCTCTTCTAATAGGCATGTGACTTCAAAGTCTTGAATTCTTCGTGGGGACCAAGCCATGAAGAAAGCATTAAAAATTGGTAACTTGATTTTATTGTGCAGTTTTTCAATCTTGGAACCATGAAAGGATAAACCATGCATCTCGAGTTAATCTTGAACCAATTCAAAGGCACCCAGTTTGAAATCAACCTTGGCCGTCCCTCTTCTCATTGCACACACTGCCTTGCAATATCGATCTCAAGCAAATGTGTATGTCTTAAACTTCACCTGTGGTGAGTGATTTGGTTGTTCTGTTTTCATATTGATTTCAAGCTTTGTGTATCTCAATCTAGTAGTATTCTGCCGATGATATCGATCTCATGCTTCTTTTCATGTGCCTCATGTGGTGTGTGATTCTTCTTCTAGAGTTTTGGTCCTATTTTGTGATATGGATGTGAAGCTTGTGTCCACACATGTGTCTCAGGCTGTGGTGAAGTTGCATATGTGGAATTTCATTAAAATGGCGAATATTTTGTGATTTTGACATCCCACAATTCAGATTGGGTAGTCTGAAGTTTAGTACACTAATAGATTTCACACTGCCGATCTAAACTATGGGAATGACACACTATGCAAATGGCTCATGGAATATTGCCATTTTAATGAAATTTCCCATGCATGTATTGTTCTCCCATAATGCCAAGTCTAATGTTTGAGGCATTTAAGTCACTGCCTCATTATAGTTAGACATGGGTTACTATGAAATTGATAATTGTTCTTCTTTTTTTAAACCCTAAATCCTTCCAATATCTAAACTTTAAGATTAGCCAAAAAAATATTTGATGTATTATACTACAATCTAGCAAAATTAACAATAAAATATTTGATGATGCTATCAAAATTTTTTACTCTCAAACATTATTTTTCCTGCAGGGATTTTATTGACATGGCGATCAGGTTTCCTAAAGTATGCACTTAATTATTTGGATGCATGGCCTTGTCATGTTGTCCATTAGATATATGATCAAGACAATTATCGAGATTTTTACTTGAAGAAAGAGCTAATTTTTCACACTTTTAGCAACATTGGATTATTGCGTTGGGGGCGATTCATGCCTTCAGGTTAGTCTACAATTTTTTGAACTTAAAAGCAATGTTATAAAAGATAGCATGGTCACAAGGATGAATTTGAATACATCATATGCATTGTTCTCTTTGATTTTCTTGTTGCATTTAATTTTGTTTCATTTTTTTAATTTTAATGATATTTGGTTTCAATATATCATATACATTGTTCTCTTTGATTTTATAGTTGCATTTTATTTTGTTTCACTTTTTAATTTCAATGATATTTGGATTTGTTGTGTTTCAAGCCTTGTACTTGCTTTTTGGTATTCAATTTTTGCTTTTGGATGTATTAGAAAGTTAGATGGGGAATTTCATTAAAATGGCGAATATTTTGTGACTTTGACATCCCATAGTTCAGACCGAGCGATCTGAAATCTAGTACATTAATAGATTTTAGACCATCTGGTCTGAATTATAGGAATGACACACTATGAAAATGGCACATGGAATATTGCCATTTGAATGAAATTCCCCATTTAGATGCTTGAAATGTCAACTTCATTAAATTGGTAGTATTTCAATCCTTTGGTGCTTTTAGTTTGAATCTTTAAAAAAACTTAAATTTATGCCTATACTAGAGCCATGCTAGAGCTAAGCCACTATGATGAAAAGGGCATTTGGGGGTTGCAAGTAATTGTTGGTTTATCTTAATTAAAGTTTGGAAGTTTGGTGTAAGTTCATGGAGATCAAATTGCAATAAGTTATGAATTTGGTTAGTTCTTTGGACAAAATATCATCTAGAGAAAGTCATGCTAAAGCAAGTAAGCTTTAGAAACTATTTAGTTGCTCGAATTCACTTAAGTTCATGATTAGATTCAAATAGTCTAATATTCTACAATATTTTGTAGATCGAGTGGCATCTCCATTGAATTTGAAAACTAAAGTTTGTTTAAATATGTGTATTAATGACCAATTTGTGGCTTTCATTAGGTTGAATACACTACTTAGAACATTGTTAATAATGTTTTAGAGTTGAAGTATGTGTAATAGGTTATAGAGTTGTAGAGTGCATAATAAGTTATAGAACTCTTCTTAGAAGAGATGAAGAAGTGCACCAAAAATAGCAAGTTTAATCATTGTGATAATACATGTAGTGCTATGAAGGTTCAATGACTCTTAAGGGAGTATAATTGCAAGAGTCAGTTGTATTTTATTTTGTCACATATTACCTATCAATTTTTTTTCCACCATTATTTTTGTATAATGTCTCCAAATAGGTAAGGTATGCATGACTATTATCTAATAATTATACACTTTTCAATTATTTTTCATTTTTCAAAAGTATTTTACTACACATATATGTTTGTTGTTGTTTTTCACACTTGCCACTTTAGGAGGGGCATTAGTATTAGTTGCAACCCAAATATTGGATTTAGAGATGAAAGCTTGAGAGGATCATATTCTAGTAAACAAGTAGCTATTGTTCAAAGGAATTTTAAAAATAGATAATTCACTACTCTACAAAAATTGTGTTTGCTTACATTTTGAAACTTTATATTGCTTATATTTTGAAGCATGTACAATATTATTTTGGTGTCTCTTTTGGTGAATGACCATCTCCATAGAGATGTTACTAATGTTCCCCTTAATGTTTCCATAACCAAGTTGTCACAATTAAGGCATCTAATGTAAATTAATTAAAAAAGTTGAAATTCTTGTTAATTTTAAAGTGTTCAACAAATCTCTTTTTCAATTTTATTAATTATTTAGTACAAAATGTTGAACATGCTAGCCTGGACCCTAGAATGGTATTGAATATTTTGACATTTGTTGGAAAGTGTTTTTGGAAGGCAATTCTTTTTTGTTTGTATGATAGTTAGTTGCTAACATAGCCAAGAAATTTTATTTGCAAATAAGTGATACTATATATTATGGATACTTTATTGATTTATTCTTTGGACATATGAATGTCTTCTATACCAATCCTTCATTATTTCCAATATAGATTCTTAGGTATTGGTTGATTAGCAATTTTATTGCTTGGTAATCAACTATTTCCACCAACTTGCTTGAACTAGATGGGTCAATCTGAAATATTTGTTAATTTGTTCAATTATAATTGTAGTCTTATAGTAACCATTGAGATGTGGGTATTCTAATGGTGATTAATTTGTCATGTTCAGAGATATTTGATGTGCTCTCTAGATAAACTTTAGCTATAAGACATCAATATGGATATTTTCAAAAAAATGGAGACGGGGATGGAGATTATGAAAGCTTTGAAAAATTGTGAAGAAAAAGTTTATTCAAACCAAGTATTCAATGCTAATCAATGCAAGAACTTGGTACATCATTTGAGGAATTTTGTACAAAAGTTTCAAGAAATATTTGAGTTGGATACAAGAGCCTTTCAACCTTTATTGAAAGATGTTTGTAAAGTCGCTTCAAAAGCTCTAATGTTGGTGGAAAGTTGTTCTCAAACTTTGTCTCTAGCGCCTCTACTTCAAATGCAAAACAAAGAAGCATTTAGAGAGTTGCTTTTGGAAATGGTTTCTTGCTTGGAGGGATTATTTGACATTGCACCAAACATTGATTCATGTTTGAAAAGGATGAAGAATATTGTGGATTTTCAAACATGTGTCACTGGTTTTCTTCCATGTAACCTAGTTGAAGTTGAAGAAGATCAAGTTGTGTTGTGCAAAATATTGGAAAACAAATTGCATAATATGCAACCTGGATCACATGATTATGAATTAACAAAGTATGTGCTACAATGGAGGGAATGCATCTTGAAGGTAGAAGGTGGAGAAGGTGATGTAATTCAATTCCTTCCCAACGTTCCATTACCAGATTTTGGACAAATTCCTACAATTCTTGCGAAGAGTCGTAAATGGAGCATATTTTTGACAAAGTGGTTGGGCATTGAGAATATCACTAAGAAACTAGACTCGGATGGTATTAGTAAATCTGGTATCATTAAATTGGAGAAGGAAATGCGGATTTTGGCGCAATTGGATCATCCAAACATTGTCAAGTTATTCTATTGTGATTCTTTCCAAGATTCTTTTGGAAAGAATCACCTTCAATTTGGAATGGAGAAAGGTGAAAAGAGTCTTCATCAAATGCTATTTGAGGATTCAAATCAGAGGATTACATTCCATGCCAAGTTGGATATAATGCTACAAATTGCTAGAGGAGTGTTATACCTTCATGACATGAAAGTTGCACATTGTGACTTGAAGCCAGCTAATATTGTAGTGAATGCAATGCAATGTCCAGAGTTAAAAGAAGATGGTTATGTGTTTGCCAAATTAATTGATTTTGGTACTTCCAAGAATGAATTGAAGGACAATATTTTTGTTATGTCAAAACGTCCTTATGGGTCTCGTGGATATTTTGCTCCTGAAGCAAAAATGGCCAACATAAAGCTTGATCCTTTGAAATCGGATGTGTTTAGTTTTGGATTAATTTGTTGTGATATATTACTCCAAAAAGAATGTGAGGATTCTAAAGCTAATCCTTTAAAAATTGCTACGAGTCAAAAATTGTCCTTAATGGGCATTTCATTTTCTCAAGAATTACGATCATTAATTGAAGATTGTTTGTGTACGGATCCAAATAGAAGACCCTCATTTGCAAAGATATATACAAGTTTGATGGAGATAAAGAAGAAAGACTTGAAGACCTTGTGTATTAACAAGGCATTGATGAGAAAAGATCAACGAATTCCACACATCAATCTATTTACGTGGCTTTCATCTTTTATTGCGATGATTGGACAAGGGAGATTGGTTGTATATTACTTATGGGCATTCATCCTTGATTATGTGTGGAGATTTTATGTTCCAAAAAGGAATGATGAATGTATCAAGGTATGCACAAATTTGGAAGTACTTTGTGTTTAATTCAATATCATGATTAGCTTGCTCATAGTAGAGGGATGGTTGCTTATTTATATTTCAATTTTTTGGAATGAGATCATTAAACTTTGTTGGTAGAGGTAATTTTTCAATTTGTTAATTGTGATGAATGTGATGTGCACAGGGTATTATTGATTCATCGATACTTTTCAAATGCCGTGGTCTTGATCTGAAAATTAAGACTTTAGAAATTTTTTTGCGGAATAAATCTATGGTTGGTGTTATTGGAGTGAGTGGAATTGGGAAAACAACACTGGTGAAGGCTTTGAAGGATCACCTAAATAAGGCACTGCCATTCAATGATTCATCTAAATGGACTACAGTTATGTGGGATCTTAAAAGTGACTATTTGATGGAAATGAATCGGATCTTGAAAGAATTGGGACAAAAACAAGAAGCAAAAGATCTTGTTCAAGGTAAACTCATATTGACATCGATGCTCCAACAAAAGAAAGTCCTTTTCATCCTAGATGATGTCACTAAAGAACATCAATTGGATATGTTTTTGGAAGCAAAAGTATTTAGTAAAGAAGGTAGCAAAGTGATTGTTACTAGCCGTGATTGGAAGATCTTGAAAGCCATTATCAAGGAAGAGAACAAATTTGAAGTTCCAATGCTTGATTATGACCAATCATTAGAAATATTCTCCAAACATGCCTTCAAGAATGAATGTTCAATGATACCACATATGAATCAACTCACCAAGAAGATTGTTGAAGCTTGCAGTGGCCATCCATTAAGCTTAGAAGTTATGGGCTCTTGTTTAAATGGACAAAAGCGCCTTCGTGTTTGGGAACGAGCTTTACAAAGATTGAAAAGAGGAGAATATGATGCCCCTGAGGATGTAGGGAGAAGATTGGAGATTAGTTTTGATATGCTAAAAGATGATGAGCAAGAAGTGTTTTTGGACATATCATGCTTCTTTTGTAAAGATGTATGGTTTGAAGATATTCGAGAAGATACTGTTGTTGATTATTTGGAAGGCAATACCAAAACCATAATTGCGAGTCTAAGAGACAATTCATTTATCAAAATAGATGATAATGGATTTATTAGCGTGCATGATTCATTACGCGATATGGGGCGTAGAATCTCAAGAACAAGATTTGGAGGTAGAAGAAAGTGGAACCAAACTTTTAGATCATTAGAAACATCAAGAAATGAGGTAAGTTGCATTTAATTGAAAATTAGTTTTGAATGTTTTGTTCAATAGTGTTGTAGAAATATTAGTTCAAATGCATATTTATTGAGAGCATTTTGGATTTTATAATAATCAACTTTGTTAATGCTAGTCAATTTGTAAGCATTTAACAATGAAAATGTGTGATTCAGGAATTTCAAAACGCTCGAGGCATTTGCATTACATGGGGGAATGAAGAAATAGATTTGAATCCAATTGAGGAGGTTGCCCTTCCAAATCTATTGCTTCTAAATATTGAAGCACTCAATGACTTGAGCAATGTTGCAAAATTGATTCAAGGAACTCATCAACTTAAATTCCTTCGAATTATATACAAAACCAATGATATAATTGATGATGGGGATATCTTTTTGAACAACACTAGCCAACTCACAACTCTTTTGCAACTACAAGAACTTCAACAGCTCACAGTATTAGAATTACAAAACCTTCAAATGATGAAGACTTTTCCAAATACAACAATTGAACACATGCCTTTGAAGACATTACGCTTACAACAATGTGATAACCTTACAAATATATCAGATGGATTTCAAAATATACCATCATTGACATCATTATACATTCAAAGATGTACAAAATTGACATCGATTCATTTGACATCCGAAAATCTCAAGGCTTTGGAGATTCTAGACTTTGAAGGATGTGAATCTCTTCAATATATGCCTCTTGGTTTGGAAAAATTGATAAATTTGAAGAAACTGAACTTCACAGATTGCAAGCAATTAAGAATTATAGATTTAGAGTTTAAATCATTGCCATCACTTACTACATTGTCATTCCAAGGATGTGAACAACTAGAACAAATTCCACTAGGAATTGCCGATATGACATGTTTGCAAAAGCTTGTCTTCGAAGGTTGCAAGAAGTTGAGGGTTTTCAATGCATCATTTGAGAATCTGAAGGCTTTGAAGATTTTAAACTTTGCAAATTGTGAAGAATTGCAGAACTTGCCCCATGGATTGGGAAAGTTGGCATCTCTAGAGAAGCTCTTTTTGAATGATTGCAAGCAATTGAAGATTGAAGATTCAGACCTTGAATCATTGACATCACTTACTGTATTGAATTTCAAGGGATGTGAACAACTAGAAGAGATTCCGTTGGCCATTGCAAACATGTCGTGTTTGGAGTGGCTTGGCTTTGTACGCTGCAAGAAGTTGAGGGTGGGACATGCATCATTTGAAAATCTCAAGGCCTTAAGGAATCTAGACTTTGGAGGATGTGAGGCATTGGAAAATTTGCCCCATGGATTTGGAAAGTTATCTTCATTAGAGGAAGTCTACTTTAGTGATTGCAAGCTTTTAAAGATTAAGAATTCAGACTTTGAATCATTACCATCACTTACTATATTGAATTTCTTGGGATGTGAACAATTGGAACTACTTCCGCTTGGAATTGCCAAGATGACATGTTTGCAGCAACTTGGCTTTGAAGGGTGCAAGAAGTTGAAGGTGGGGCATACATCATTTGAGAATCTCAAAGCCTTAAGGTTTCTAAATTTTTCAGGATGTGAGGTATTGGAGAACATGCCCCTTGGATTTGAAAAGTTGGCATCATTAGAGAATCTCTATTTGAGTGATTGCAAGCATTTGAAGATTGAGGATTCAAACTTTGAATCATTGACATCACTTATCGCACTAAATTTCAAGGGATGTGAGCAATTGGAACAAATTCCGCCAACCATAGCCAACATGACATGTTTGCAAGGGCTTGACTTTGAAGGTTGTAAGAAGTTGAGGGTGGGACATGCATCATTTGAGAATCTCAAGGCTCTAAGGTTTCTAAGTTTTTCAGGATGTGAGGTGTTGGAAAACATGCCCCATGGATTGGGAAAGTTGGCATCATTGGAGAATCTCTATTTGAGTGATTGCAAGAACTTAAAGATTGAGGATTCAGACCTTGAATCATTGACATCACTTACTACATTGAGTTTCAAAGGATGTGAACAACTGGAACAAATTCCTTCAACCATAGCCAATATGTCATGTTTGCAAGGGCTTGACTTCGAAGGTTGTAAGAAGTTGAAGGTGGGGCATGCATCATTTGAAAATCTCAAGGCCTTAAGGAATCTAGACTTTAGAGGATGTGAGGCATTGAAAAATTTGCCCCATGGATTGGGAAATTTGTTTTCTTTGGAAGAGGTCTATTTCACTGATTGTAAGTACTTGAAGATTGAAAATTTGGACCTTGAATCATTGACATCACTTACTACATTGGATTTCAAGGGATGTGAACAATTGAAAGAGATTCCGCCAGCCATTGCCAAAATGACTTGTTTGCAACGACTTTGCTTTATACATTGCAAGGAGATGAAGGTGGGGCATGTATCATTTGAAAATCTCAAGTCTTTAAGGGGTCTAAGCTTTACAGGATGTGAATCATTGGAAAACTTGCCCCACGGATTTGGAAAGTTGTTTTCTTTGGAGGAGGTCTACTTCAGTGGTTGCAAGCACTTGAAAATTGAGAAGTCAGACCTTGAATCATTGACATTACTTAGCACATTGAATTTCAAGGGATGTGAACAACTAGAAGAGATTCCACTAGCCATAGCCAACATGTCTTCTTTGAAATGGCTTGGCTTTGAACATTGTAAGAAGTTGAGAGTAGGGCATGCAACATTTGAAAATCTTAAGGCTTTAAGGAGTCTAAGCTTTGAAGGATGTGAGGCATTGGATAAGTTGCCCCATGGACTGGAAAATTTATTTTCTTTGGAGGAGGTCTATTTCACTAATTGCAAGCACTTGAAGATTGAAAATTCAGACCTTGAATCATTGACATCACTTACTACATTGGATTTCAAAGGATGTGAGGAATTAGAAGAGATTCCACATGGCATGTTTGGAGTGGCTTAGCTTTCTACATTGCAAGAAATTAAGAGTGGGATATGCATCATTTGAAAATCTTAAAGATTTAAAGACTTTGGACTTTGGAGGATGTGAGGCATTGGAGAACATGCCCCAAGGATTGGGAAAGCTTTCATCACTAGAAAAGCTTTGCTTGAATGATTGCAAGCAGCTGAAGATTGAGGGTTCAGACCTTAAATCTTTGTTATCACTTACTACATTGGATTTTGAGGGATGTGAACAATTAGAGGAGATTCCGCTAGTCATCTCAAACATGTTGTGTTTGGAGTGGCTTAACTTTACACACTGCAAGAAATTGAAGATAGGGCATGCATCATTTGAAAATCTCAAGGCCTTAAAGACTCTAAGCTTCCATGGATGTGAGGCATTAGAAAGCTTCCGTGGATTTAAAAAGTTGTTTTCTTTAAAGGCGGTCTATTTCACTGATTGCAAGCAGTTGAAGATTGAGAATTTAGACCTTGAATCATTGACATCACTTATAGTATTGAATTTTAAGGGATGTGAACAATTGGAAGAGATTCCACCGGCCATAGCAAACATGTCATGTTTGGAGTTTCTTAGCTTTGAAGGTTGCAAGAAGTTGAAAGTGGGGCATACATCATTTAAAAATCTCAAGGCTTTGAAGATTCTAAACCTTGCAAGATGCGAGGCATTGGAAAGCATGCCCCACAGATGGAAAAAGTTGGCATCACTAGAAGAGCTCTATTTGAATGATTGCAAGTGCTTGAAGATAGAGGATTCGGACCTTGAATCATTGGCATCAATTCCCACATTGGACTTTAAGGGATGTGTGCAATTGATTGCAATGGTGCTTGCAAAGTTGTGATCTTGAATTTGGTATGTTTGCTATACGTAGACTTGAAGGTTGAATGTAGTTGAAGGGAATAGTTGAAAATCACAAAATTATGAAGATTATTGATTTTGAGGATTTATTTTGGACCGACTATTTGGTAGAGCTTTGTTTCTTTAACCAATAGAATTTGAGGGCTCAACAAAGACAATTTGACTTATGAAAATCTCTACGTACTTCACTTTGTGTAATCTACTCTCAAGATTGAATGAGGGAAATTTCCACTCTCTCTTCAAGGCAATTTATTACTTAGTTCTCTTCAAATGCTCATTAACCAATTGTCCTTTCTTTCAAAGAGATCACCAATCCTTGGTGCAGCTATAAACTAAATTTTTGCTCACAAACTACTTGACCTTAAAGAAACAATACTCTCATATGGACAATTTGTCTCAATGTGTAATGACTAAATACCAACAATCTAAAGTAGGGAAAATTTGGAATCAAATAGATCACTATTCTATACTTATCTTTACTAGTAGACCAAAACATTGAATCAAAAGAAAAGAACAATGCCAATCCTTGGCTAATTGCCCTAAACAATTACTAATGTCAATTACTAGTATATCTAAACATACAATGAATTGATCAAAAATTATTTTGTATTGAAGGAATGCACATGTACAATTGACAAGAAGACAAGCAAACACTGTAAGCTTAAAAGAGAGGAGAAGGTTGTCAATTTGTTTTAACTTCTAAAGTCCCTAAGTGCAATGCTAAACCAAATCAAATTGAAATTAGTAATGCAATTGGTGTTGGCTGTGACTACCAAAACTAATGCAATGGGGGATTAGTCACGCACAAAAGGTCACCTGGCTACTAGAGCTTGTTTTTCTCTTTTCGAAATGATAATATCTAGATTTGACCTAATTCTTTAAAAGATATTCATGAATAAAATTTGGCCCTAAAACTTCATCTATCAATTTCTAACTATCAAAATTTAATTTGGATTTTTGGGTTATTCTTAGTTTTGATTCTTCTACCTAAATTCTAAGTTTTAATTAAATTAGTCAATGTTTGTAGACTTTCATCCAAATTCATTCCAATTTAAGTCAAAACTTCATCCTATTCTAACTTCTTCTATTCTAAACTACTTTCCAAGTTCATGTGGTTTTAGAAACCTTACAATATTTTCTAAAAGATTCCACCTTAACTTTGTTCTTTAGTTCTACTTCAAGTTTCTACTTCAATTTTTTTAATTGTCACCTCCTACTATGACTTCTAATTCTAGTTACTATTTTTAGATTCAAGTAATTTTTAACTTCAAGGCCTTAATTTTGCCTTTCTAAAAAGATAAAACACTTCTATTTTTACCTTCTCAGTAAAAGTTATACATGGATGAAATTTGATTGTTGTTTGGGGCCTCAAACTTCATCCATCAATTTCTTTTACCTTTATCTTTCAAAATTATTTTTGTCTTTTTACTTTAAATTCTACTTTTAATCTAGATTCTAACATTCTTTTAAATATTATTTTGTAAGACTTTCTAATTTTTCATCTACTTTTACTACTCTTTTCATCCAAAAATCATTTTTGAACTTTTAATCTATTTTTTGTGGTTAAAATCTTTTCAAAAAGCTACAGTAATTTCAAAACTACTTTTAAATTTACTTTATTAGGTTGCCTAGTTTCTTATAGGTCTAACTTTAATTCTAACTTCAAATTATAATCTAATGTTTTTGGTAAAAAATCAAGAAATTTGGAAAAAGAAATCAATAATTGTCTTCAAATTTAGTGGCTTTGCTAATTCCATCTTCACTAATTATAACCACAATTTCATTGTACATGTTGTCAAGCTCCATTTCAATTTCTTTGTACTTGAACGTGGTCATTTTTTATACTCATGTGATGGATTGAAGAAGCCCAAGTCTCTATCCTTTTGGTCTTCTTTCTTTTATTTTTTCTTCTATGTCTTTCCCCAATATTTTTCTTTTTCCTTCAAGATATTTTTGGGAATAAAATCCTATCAAATCTAATGTCTAAATACTTTGCTAAATTGTCTAACTAAAGTATCAAACAAAACCTCAAGACAAGCTTGTTTGATTTCTACTAACTACTAACTAATTTCTAAAATATCCCTAAGTCAACTATTCTTCTTTTTGCAGTTTTTCCTTGTCTTGAAATAAGTAAAACCTTGTTTAATGGGTTCAAACATATGGCTCACATTCCTTTGGGACCTCCCTTGTCACCTCAAACTTTCCAAAATTTCTATATTTCCAAACTAATGTTCACTTTTGCAATTGCAATTTGAATTTGTTTAGATATGAGAGAGATGAACACTTGATTTGTAATCCAACTATGAGCTTTGAAAATGGCTTGGATGGCTTGGCTTGGTTTGAGTTCAAAATAACTTTGGTTTTGACTAAAAATATTAATAAAAATGAGCAAATAAAATAATATAAAATAAAATCCAAGGCCTAGGTGACAATTATGGGGCTCACAATAAGCAACAATATTTCTCTTCTAGATCCATTGTTCAAAATGTGGATGTTCTAAAATTTAGGGTTCAAAGATCAACATAAATTTGACATAGTTTAAAAACCATATTTTGATTAGATGGAGTGGCTCAATATTTCCTTCTCCACAATGTTCAAATTAATGGATTTGCCACTCAACAATCTTTATAAGAAATCACAAAAGCCAAATGAATAACTAAAGGTGAGATTTGGGCAATTGGGGTCTTCAAATTTTCATGTTTCTACAAGATTTTTGAAATTTCACTAGTAATTGTATCATTTGATGATTGGTCTTATTCCAAATTTCAAATTGTTCCTCATTAAACCTTTAACACCTAAATGCCCAAGGTCTTTTAAATAGTAACTATACAAATTCAAACTAGACATATTAGAGACTGCATGGAAAAGAAAACATAACAATACTACTCATGGATTGAAAAATTATAGTGTTTGATAGAATATTTTTTTAAATGAAATTCTGAAAATTCCAAAAGATTCAAAGAAATTCCAAAAAGATTTCATATTCCCTAAAATTTTATTGATTTGGTCATTGCAATACTCAAATCAATAGGAAAGTAAACACCCTTTTGTTGATTTTCATAGAAAGTTCAAGAATTAGTGAAAACAATCATTTTAGTGCCCAAACAACAAAAATTAGTTGATTTTCTGTTGTTTTGGTCATGGTTTCCTAGTAGTGGCTACTTAATATTGTTCATTGAATGGAAACCACTAAAGCTATTAAAACAAAAGCTTAACAAAAGTTCATTCCAACCTCTAAATAAAAAGCTATAGAAGCCACCAACAACCCTAAAAAGGTAGAGATGCAAAAATAGGGAAGCATTTACACACACCTCATTTGGCAAAAGCTTTCCTATTTGAACTAAACCAATGCCTACTCCACCTTCACATTATGGAATAAGCCGGGAATGAAATGAACATTGTAACACCATTATAGCAACAACCTCATGTAGCCAAGGTTCAACTTGAAGAGACATGGAGAAAGCAATATGAAGAGATATGGAGAAAGCAAAGCAAAATTTCCACTGTAACAACTAACACATAGATTACGTTGCTTCATGGGGTCTAGCATTCAAATTGGTGCCAACACGATTGCTCAAACACACTCACTTGTGAATGTTGTGATGGCCACTCTCTTTAACAAACCTTAGATATATGTTCTTCCTCCTTCACAAAGCATCATCTTCATGTCCAACTAACCTCAAATCTTTCCTTCCAAGTCACGCTAGCAAATGGTATGTGACAAGGCAACAAACATCCAATGGAAATATCTCATGTTCCTAGCCAAAGTTCAATGCTCCCTACAGGTCATCTTGTCAGTACTACATGCCCTATCAACGTATACAATGACCATATCTACTAAATCGCATGCTAGCACAAAGCTTCCTGTAATTTATTCCAATACATTCATATCAAATTCCCCACACCCATACCTTTTCATTCAATCCCAAATTCAATATCAAACTCTAGCTACTGTTGAAAAAATGTCAATTTTGACCCAAAAGTGGTTGACCAAACCTTAATGAGTTAAACCACATGCATCAACTCAACTTAGTCTATACTTTGTACATACTAAAGTTCTTAAATAAAAACTCTTACTTGCAAGAGCTATGGATTTTTTCTTATTGATAGAGTTTTTTCCTCTTTATTGAAGCGTAGACTTTTGAGCTTCTTCTCACTTAGGCCACAAACATCTCTATTTTTTTAGAATTCTTGCTAAGAATAATGTTTTTTTTTTAAAGATGGCTTTCATACAATCATCTTCAAACCAGTCAAGTTTTGTTTTTGCTTTCATTTCAATTCTCTTCATATTTGGTTTGGACTTTGCAAGGGTTGTTTTGTTCTAGGATGTTTTATGTGAAAACAATAACAAGTGACTAAGAGCTTAAGACACCTCACAGGTGCATTAAAACATACTAATTGTTTGTTATGGTGTATGGGTGGAGGTGAAACCCTTGTCCTCATGAAACTTCTTGGTGTACCCAAATAAGGATGTTTTCCTGTACTCTTAACAAGTCCTACTTAAAAAAAAGATTTTATAGGTTGATGGACATATTCTTCTAAAAATGTCAGGTGAACTACATATATCAATTATGAGCCTTGGTACATATTCTCTTAGGAATTATGTACTTACATATATCTATTTCATAGATATTATGAATTTATTTTTATATCACTAGTGGTTATATTTACCTTATCATATATATTAGCTATTATCTTATAATCCAACATTGCTTTGTTGAAATTTTATTAAGACAAATATTGGTTTGTCTTTAACTTGATGTGTGAATAAAACAAGTTTGAAAAGTGATACATCATAAGATGGGATTGGATTAGAATGATGCTTTTTAGGAAAAAAAAGGTATACTAGATAATAAATTGGGGGGGACGAACAAAGGGCTATTTTTCACAAATCTTTGAACATTTAATTGTTGGAGTAGGGAAAAAAGAATAAAGAAGAAGGCACTTCAACAATTTTAGTGTTGAAATACAAAAAGGTTTAAAGTTTAGAGTTTAAGGTTTGGATTCAGGCATAGACGTAAGGGACTTCTAGTTCACTTCTGAAACCTTTTGATTTTTAGGACTATTTAGGCACAAACTTAAAGGGCTCCTAATTCACTCTTGGTTCTAGAGAATGACTAGGTGCGGATCTAAGGAATGAGGTGGGGACTTAAAGATGGGGCTGGAATTTAAGGATGTGGATGTAAAGATGGAACATGGACTTAAGAGACTAGGTAGGGATTTAAGGGCGCATATGTAAAGATGGGCGTGTGGACTTAAGGGACTAAGTAGGGACTTAAGAGCACAGCCATAAGAATGGAATGGGGACTTAATTGGTCATGTTTGGATTTAATTGAGCTGGACTTGAACTTAATCAAATTGTTTAAACATGTAATCAGTTAGTTAGGGATGTAGTCTAATTGAATAAAAACATTGTCTAGTTGGGTAACCTGCATTTGCACCCAGATGTGAAATGTGTTCGCGCCATGTTTGATTTATGTCTGCATCCCATGTTTAAGCTAGCAATTAGGTGTTGGCAACATAAACCTACCTTGTAAGGTTGCACGAAATGAACATCCTAGGCAAAATCATGTCCAAAGTCCAGACGTCTAGATTTGGCGAATGCTCTATAGATTGAACGTCTGGAAGAATTTTTTTTCTAAAGCAGGCAGTGGCGGACGCCGAAGTGGACGGTCAATGGCCGACGGCGGTTTTAAACGGATGGCAGATGCAGATCTGTCCACGAGGGCGGACATGGAAAGCAGACACGGAAGGCGGATGGCGGACGTTGAGGTGGTTTAGGACGTTGAGGCGAACAACGCAGGCGGATGCAACTAAATCAGTTGTGGTCTCGGTGTCTTCTAGACTTTTGGTTTTATGGTTTTGGGTTTTTTCTTTTTTTTGGTTAATTAAGTTGGAAAGCCCACTGCATGAACCCCTAAATGCTCAAGGCCTCTTTTTAACTTCTCATAATTTGCTCTACATTGAATCAAAAATCAACATTTTGATGATTTGTATCAATTTTTAAAAATTATAACCATACAAATTTAAACTAGGCATACTAGAGGGTTTAGAAAAAGAATATACAACATTATCACTTACACATTGAAAGATTTGAATGTTTGGTTGCAAAGGTGTTAAAACTACAAAAAAATTTCAAACTTGTTTTCACTTGCGAAATCTAAAAACTTGGTAACCCCATAAATATAAGATTTCAGGGCTTAACATGTAGAACCCCAATCAATCACATCAACAAGCAAACAAATACCACAAGTCCACAATGAATGCTTAAATAATGAATTGTGAGTATATGCTCTATATATTATGAACACTTGAAGAGTGACCTACAATAATACATCCCTTCAATCCCTACTAGGAATGTAATCACTATTTCTTTTTACCTCAGCTCCACTACTTTCATATGCATTTCTCTTCCTTACGTCTTCATCACTCCCTATGTCTTCCACATTGTTAGGTGAACATTGTATAGGTCGTGCCACTTCCTTAAATACTCGCTCAGATGGAAGAAATGTCCTTTGTTTGCCCTCTTTCTTTTCCTTTGTAATCTTCAATATCTTCTCTCCAAATGAATTTGGAATGTGATCGACCTTTTTGTTTTGTTCTTGAACAAAAGGGTCTCTTGAATCAAGGGGGTTTCTCTCTACATATTGTCTCTTGGTTGGAGTGACCATGAATGGTTGCATTTCTCTTTTCTTACTCTTTTTAGTACATTCTTCCACCTTTGATTTCCCTACTTTGGTAGCTCCTTGAATGACTATGTTCATTGCATTTAAAGATTGTGACGTAGAATTTGACAATTTCATAAACTGCTGTAGTTGATGGCCATGATGTCGATTTTGAAATTCAGCCAATGTCATATTTTGATCCTCATCAGTACTTGATAAACATCTTTGTCTTGGATTCACAAAGGGGTGTGTTTGTTTTGAAAGCTTGAAAAGTCCTTTTCTAGCCCCCAAGCTTTTTGAACCATCCAAAGTCGTGACTGCAATTTGAAACTATACACACGGATGATTAGTACGTAGTTGTCTCTCTAGATCTTGTATGACTTGCTTCTTACCCTTCTCCTTGTCTCCTAATATTGGACTCCCAGACTCCATCAAAAGCTCATCCACATTCTTTTTTACTTCATTTGCTTCACTATAAGAAACCCATGTTTTTTACTGCGTTACGCTGTGACATCACCGTTATTTTTGACGTCACTACGTTTTTGGACGAACGCGCAGATGAGGGACAATTTTTTGTAATGTCATCTGAAACGTCATAATAGACGTCAGGAAATATAGGGATGTCACTTTGAACGGACGTGTTTTTCACTATGTCAAAAAAAATAAAGGACGTTTCAGATGACGTCCAAAAAAACACGAATCGGCCACGTCAGCCACTGGTGCGTCTTTCACTGCGGGCAGGTGCACTGCTGTCACTGAGAGGGCAGGGGGGTGTTGCCCTATAGGGAAAACACCTGATTAGTATAGGAAAGAGCTTGAGGATGTAAAATTCAGGCTTTTTGGGAGGATGTGAAGTCATGGGTACAAGGTAGGATTAAAGTGACATAGACACATGTAATGACTCAACAAATGTGTTTTGGTGTTACAAGTCTAGGGTATGCCAAAATAAAAAGGATGTACAGAATTAAATATTTTAGGTCCTAAAACATGAAAGATGGGAAATAAAAATGGAGACTCATTGGGATAACCTTATCATAGAGGTGAAGTTACGCAATATTATTTGGAGACGGGTTTTGAGAACAGAAAATGGGGATTACTTGGGAGTGTTGGGATCAATGTGACATTATTCCATTGGCTTTGAAATTGCAAATTAGGCCTCATAAAATGGAGAGTGACTTGCAGTCCCCATAGTGAATTCCTTCCAATATTTTTTGGATTTACGGAGTTGGGATAAAATTAAATGGGGAGAAAATTAAATGGGGAGAATATAGGGGTGCCCAGTTCATATTCATTCTATTGGGATGGGGCTTGGAGGTCCCCCCCAATATGGGGGTGAATGGTAGTACGGGGAGTGCGAAGAAGTGCTTTCCATTGGGGGTTCGTGGATGGCCCAAACAATTTGGGAGTAATTTGAAGTCCCCAAAGTGAATTCTTCCCAGTGCTTTTTGGATTTAGAGAGTTGGGAAAAAATTTAAATGGTGAGAACATGGGGGGGTTATGGCCAAGTTCATTCCATTGGGTTGGGGCTCGGGGGTTCCCCCCCAAAAATTGGGGTGAATGGTCGTGTGGGGAGTGCCAAGAAGTGCTTTCCCACCTGGGTTTAGGGATGGCCCAAACAATTTGGGAGTGACTTGCAGTCTCCATAGGGTGAAAGCACATTACGCCCCCCTACAAAGTACATCAGAAAAGTACTTTTTGAGGATGTATTTATATAACGTACTTTTTTTTAGATGAAATAAACATTATTTTCACTTTTCAATTGATCCAATTGGTAGGTACTTATGTAGAGAAGGTATTCTACCACATTCTAATCCAATTTAGTGTTTCATCCATCCTCTACAAAGTACTTTACCAACAACAAAAGCGTGTTAGGTTTGCAAAATAATTACAAATGACTTTGTACAGGCCAAATGAATGATCAAAAAAGCACAATAGTTTGTACAAAGATAGAATATATATACTATGCAAGGGCTTCTTGGTGATAGTAGAACTATAATTACAATATCTATTGGAATGTGGAAGTTAGATGGGCATTATCTTTTGCGGAGGAAAAAAGACACAAAAAATAATATTTACGTTCATTTTTTGATGAGTAAAGCACTACATTCACATACTGTAGCATGGGTACTGCTTAAATCTCCAAAATTTTGAATATTTGTTTGACTTTTTTCCTTGCTTCTATTCGTGAAGAATTACTTATGGTTTAGGGTAGTTTTAAACTTTCAACTTCATCTCCACTCTTCGTTTTCAAATTTTAAAACACAAGTTCTTCAACACTACTAAAGATTTCTGAAGGCAAGGGAGGGGCATTTCAAGGTTGTTTAATTTCCCTTTGCTGCCTAAGAATTTTGAATTAGCCACTACTGTCAAATAATTTTAATTACTTTCCTATAATTAAAAATTAATTTTTTTTTAAAAAAATTATGAATTAATATTATGTACTGTGGCATGGTTTGTATAAAATGCTAAAGTGGCAAATTCCCACAATCTAGGAACTTCAAGGAACTTGTGGGTTTTTTTTTGCCTTCTAATATCTTTTAATGTATTCTAGAGTTAGAATATTTGACTTTGAATATTAATCTTAATCTCAAATTTGGGTACTACAGAGTTATGAACTTCAAATCTTTATGTTGGAAAATTGAGTTGAGAATCTAAGGGAAAAAATTCCCAATACTTCATTCTCATTTTCAAAAAAATCTTAAATAGAAGAAGGATCAAGATACAAGGCAAGTTTACATTATTAATACCTCTAAGATAGCTGTCAATTGCACTAATCCCAATAGTGAGATTATTGTAGGAAGTAGAATTTGCATATAAGTTTCTTAAGGTTGGAAGTGACATGAATAACTAGAAATTGTGTTAACACACTAAAATGCACTTCCAATAAATTCAAGTTCAAATGAAGATGTTCATTAAGAAATTCTTCTCTATAAGTATGTTACTTTGTAATGGCAAGAATCTACAAGCATCCATTTAAAGTTTATTTAAGTTCTAATGGTACTTCCACCAAGGTACTTTATATACTTCAAGTACTTAATGTCCATTCAAAAATTGAAGAATTTCAGCAACGAGATGATGTCAAACTCCTCATTCTGACCACAATGGGCTGGTTTACCTTGTGTGATGCAAATTTTTTGGAATGGTACAAAGGCATTTTTAAGAATATTGGATCCGAAGGGACTGATTTTAAGTGGGGATTGTGGGATTTCCGCAGGCCAACTTTGGCCTTGCAGTTTTCTTCTTGCAACCTAGCTCCTTGTTGCGGATTGAGCGTCTCCAACAGCGACGGAAGATGCCGATCAGGAAGAACGGTGCGTATTGGCAATGGTGTCTCCGGGGTTTGGTCCAACCATGCGTCTCCTCCTTGCTCGGATGCCTTGCTTTCGTCTCTCTCCTTTTGCTGCAACAATGATCTGATGTATCGGTATTAATAGCGGTTCCTTCGATTCTCAGTGCCGCGGTTAGGCTTTGGGATGGCCGGTCTAGGAGAGGCAACTGAGAGAGCTACTTCACGGGTTTTGGAAGCAGGTTACAGGTTCTCGTGTTCTCGCGTTCTCTTTTGATTTGTGCATCCGTGTTCATACCCTCTTTCATGTCTAAGAGGAATGAAGTCATGGTTTCTGTAGAAGGGCGAGTGCACTGAATGGTGAGAGAATTTTATGGTTCATGTGCTCACAGACCTTAGATGGGGAGAATTCCAGGTTGATTGACTCGGCACAAGCTATAGAATGGTACAATGAGAAAGCTGTGGGCAGAGCCATACGCTCGTCCAATGTTCCAAGAGACCAAGTGATTCTTGTTTCCAAGGTATCCTAAACTTGTTTCCTCTTTTTCTATCATTCTATATCGATGTGCATTCTTTTGGTCCCGATGGTTTAGCGTAGAGTTTTGCATTTTTCTGAGGTTAAGGACTTAGGGTTTAGGGTTTTGTGTAAAGCTTGATATATGGTTTTTGGAGAGAAACCAATAAAAGAATTGTGTTAAATAATCAGCTGCATCCAAGGCACTTGGGGTATGAGGTCACAAAGCAGCAATTTAGCACGTCCTTACAAGACTTGGGAACCTCGTACGTCGACCTCTTTTTACTTCACTATCCTCGGTGCTTTTCGGTCGTTTGTCATGACATGAAGCATGCTAGGTCATGGCAGGAAAGGTGTGCCTACTTAATGTACCTTCTGCTTAATTGTAATCTGTAGTTGCAATTGTCAGCTTCAAGCTACGATCGAAGTGTGGGTTTTAGGGTATGGTTTTTAGGGCAGAACGTTGGTTCTTGTGTCCAACTTGTGCAGTAATACTAACTTATGGCCTATCTGCAGTTGGAAGGCTTTGGAAGAGTTGCATGATGAGCTCAAAATACGGGCAATCGGTGTAAGGACTATGTCTGCGAATCGTCTTGCGTCCAAAACCCTAAGCCGTTAACCGTCAAAACTTACTGATGATACGTATCTTACTGGATACTTAATTCAGCACCAAGCTCTTAGAGACTTCTTGGATGTACTTTTAATATGTAATATCAATCTGAGCCAGCATCCTTCTACAGTTTAGAGTTGCTGAAGAACTTTACAATGTTGTAGGTCAGCAACTTCAACAAAGTGGAGCTTCAAGAGCTTGTTGCCCTTGTAAGAATTAAACCTTCCATAGTACAAAGGCAGGTCGCTATTGACGTATTCTGTATATACTCTCGAACTGCTGTTCCTGCATTCGTTTTTTTAGTGAAAGACGGTAACATAGTTTTGCGTGGGTCTTTTGAATTTGTTTTTCTTGAGGTTGAATTGACACCTCCTTCATTGGAAACTGGTTTTATTGAAAATTTCATTTTTGTGGCAATTTGGCAAGGGCGGCGTTCTTACATGCAGTCGCAGGGGGCGCGGCTCTCCACCGATCGGGAGCAACAAGGGTTCCAATCTTGCTAAGTCGCCTCATCGGAGGCTACAATACGTCTTGCAGCAAGTCGATTGCACGCAGGTCTTCAGGTTGCTAGGATGCCTCCCCAATGTGTGACCTTTGTTATGGACGCTCATGTACGCGTTTGTGTGTGAGGAGGGTGCAGGACGGTGAGTTCTACGTGTAGTGGAGAGGGGCAGATGAGAAAATGCTTCGCCCTCAGGCCCCTGCGCGGAAGAGGAACGCGAGTCAGCGGCGTGAAGAGGACTCCAACGAACATGAAGTAACGTCGCCGCCAGAGCCAATGCGCATGCATGGGGAGCATGAGCGCCGCTCCAAGGCCAGAGGAGACCCTTGGCCTGCGGTGTCGGCGGGGAAGGGATGAGACCGGGACAGCAATCCTCCACCGAAGAGGAAGAGGACCCTTCAAGTGCTGTTGGAGTTGTCAGAGGAGGCAGGGCACGACGCAGAGGAAGAGGAGGAACTCAGAGAGCAGTCTTGGAGGTAAGTTTGGAAGTAGAAATAATTTGAGTATAGAACCAGTGGTATTCAAGGTTTTTGGGGAGGTGCGCGTTGGTACGGACGTCAAGTGCAACGCACACCCTGTTTCTTATGACATCGACTCTATCATGTTAAATGTCATAGACGTTTAATGTGACGTCCGCATTAATTGTGTGACGTTCATGTCTTCGTCACGGAGGACATGTTCTTTGAGTTGAACTCTATACAAAGAAAAGTGATTGTTTGTTCCTTAGTCAGAGAGCAATCATATTGAATTCAGGAGTGATCAATCAGGACGTACGGGAGTCAGCCCCCTGCAAGGGTGACAGACCCTAAACCACGGCGTCTTTCCAGTTTCTGTCAAGAGAAAGTTCTTATAATGTTCAAAACAACGTCCAGGCGTGTCTACATCGATGTTAGATTCAACGTAGTGAGCAACAGAGGAACATGTAGAGAACTTTGAAGTCGCAAATAGCGTATGTGGATCTCTTTTGCGAGGTCCAGTTGCGGGAGTGATTTGTTTGTACTGACGTAGCCCCATTTTCTTTCCAAGCTAATAGTGCATTTGACCTTTTACAGTAAGGGCTACAATACAGGGTCTGATGAACCAGCTTCGGATGCTGATACTGAAGAGACGATCGAGCAGCTAATCCCTGAATAGACTCGCGAAAAAGGCTTAAGCATTGTAATGAAGAAACCTGTGGAAATAGACCAACAGGGGGAACCATTCGGACCTATAAGGGTTCATTTCTCCAACGACATCAAGAAATATGCAAGAGACCTTGACCCCAGGTTTGGATGGGAAGGTCAGCCCAAGAAAGACAGACGGCGCTTATTTAGGCGCCTATATACAGGTTTGTATTCAGTCATTCTCTATGAAATGAAGAGGACTATAGACCTTGTAGTTCACTGTTGCATGTAGTTCAGAAGATTGTAAATGTTGTGGAAGGTAGCTCATTGGCCATGAGGTGGGGCAGTGGATGTCACCTGTAATGTCCACAGCGATGTCGAATACAATGTCACGACTGACGTCAGTGTAGGATCCTCTACAGTGAGGGGTAGTCCCTATGGTCGTCCGCACCATAGGGACATGCAATATGTATCCCCTAGTGTTTTCTGGAGACATAGGGGTGTCCATGTAAATTCTCTTGTTATTCTTTGGCACATCAATGTCGTACACAATGCAGAGGTAGCTATACTAAATCCTCTGGCTTGCAGATTGGCGTATAGAGGGAGAGTTCGAGTGAGTGTCGGAGAAGTGGATGCAGCCGTTCATCACAAAAGCACTCATTCATGTTTGTTGGAAGCTCAATCGATTGATTGATGGCGGAAAACCCAAGCCGATCGGAATGAATGACGATGTGTAGGAGGCATTGAAGGAGGCTCGTGCTACCGATGCTTCCCAAGAGAAGTCAGTCCATATGTTTGTCATTTCTAAGGGGAAGGCATCTAGCCCAGCCCAGCATAAGGCCGTAGAGAGAGAAGTCATCTCGAGGCTGGTAAGTATGTAGTAACTGACGTCCACCTACTTGCCCATGTCGACACCACTTTCATCACACATGTTGCGTTTGTTTTTTCAAAAAATGTCAGAAATGATGGTAGATGTGGAGGACTCGGCCTTCTTCTTCGCACGTGGAAGGACCTTTGTGGGGTGGCATTGAAGCATGTAATCATTGCATCTGAACTCTAAGTGCATATTCTTCTTCCCCTTGTCGGGTGGTATTCAAGCATGTAATCGTTGCATGTGGACTCTAAGTGCATATTCTTATTATTCTTCTTCCCCTTGTACGGTGCCATTGAAGCATGTAACCTTTGTATGTGAACTTTAAGTGCATATTCTTCTTCCCCTTGTAGACTTTGTTGCGGAACAGAGCACCGTTTGAAGCAGAGGTGGACGCAGAAGTGGCAAAGGAGTTGCAACATCTGAAAGAAGAGAAGTGCAGAGGTCGAAGTCGCCATGGCAAAGAGCTACAAGAGATGCGCAGTCGGATGGATGAGCTTGAGAGCAGTATAAGTCGCCTTACTGAAACCGTGAGCACGTCCCACAAAAGCATGGAGGAAATGCTACGGAAGATCCTCGCAAGTCAGTGTAAAGCAAGTGTTGGGGGGACCCTGGATGTCACAGAGCCATCCTCGCCTATCGGGGCAGGGAATCCACCACTTCTCACGTTACCTAGGGTAGAGGCGTCGAAAATGGCACAGAAGGACTGTCTTGTGCTCGTGTTGCAGTCCACAGCTCTTGTAGATGTCGTTGAGCCAGTCCCCATAGCTGGCCAAAGCGATGTCGAAGCCGATGTTCTTGTTGACGTTAACTCCGACAAGCGGGCTGTTGAAGACGATGTTGTTCACGATGTTGTAGCTAACGCTGAGGAGGAGCAAGTAGAAGGCGCCGGTGAAGTTGCGATCCCTGAAATTGTTGAAGGTCAACAAGGAGTGGAAGATGTGTACGCCATAATCAAAGACTCCGGGGCGCAAGCAACATCTGAGAGGAGAGAAAGCACGATGGAGACCTCCACGGAGCAACAGGTGATGCGACGTCTCTCTTTCCATTTTAAGTGCCAAGTGACTGACGTGAAGCACTCCCTTTGTTAGGCTAGTGACGTTATTTCCATGAATTGCCTTGTATGAGGATGGTGTCATAGCGTAGTAGCGTTTGTTTGCAATGCTTCAATTTTTTTTTACAAGTGCGTGTCAAATTGGACATCGAAGTGAACGTCACTAGTGGTAGACATTGATGCACTCTAGGGCTCAGCCTGTTCTTTTCAAAGCGAGTACATCAGAATAGTATGTAAGCAGAAGTCAAAGTTTCCTTTCAGTCCCCCATTCCATTGAATGCGCAGGTATGTTTTACAATAACTATGTGCATCTTACAGGAAAGCAAGTGCTTCAATGGTGCTCAGGTAAGGCTAGGAAGTGTAGGTGATTAGAGGATGTCAAAAGTGAATAATAATTGTGTGATGGTGTTGCAGGAAGACATTGAAGTCCTTGGTGAGTCCTCAAGCCGGCCTTGGCGTGCTGTGAGGACCACGCAAGCTGCGAAGGGCACGAAGGCTATACCAAAGGCAGCAATTCCTAAAGCGGTGGGTCTTCCTAAACCTACCCAACCCACTAAAAAGGTTAGGAAGGCTGCATTCCATTCACCCATACTTTCATTTGTTTCTGTATGCAACTTAAAAGTATAATGCAAGTGTAGCATTCCTTGACATTTGTTGTGGCTGTATAAGAGTCCCAGAAATAAATATGCACAAGTAGGTACTACTAGTTTTGACTTGGTGTGGTACGATGCAGGCTGCTGTTGTCAAGAAATCAGATGCACCTCGGAAGAAGTGAGTCCTTGTTTGCCACTGCGTGTCCAATTGAACGTCGCATATGATGGTCAAGCATGTTATTCAGAACATTGAGTAGAACGCACCATGTTTTCATCGAAAGTGCTGTAGTTAATGTTGTTGTGGATTTCTTCATAGTATTAGACTATGGGCATGTGCATAGCTATTTTATGCAGAAGTTGGTAAGTGGCCTTATAATCCCAATGTCATTGAAAATACAGGCTTCTATGCTTGGACATCTCTTACAAAGACACATAATTCATCTTCTAATGGCATATTTCAATCTTCCATTCACTCATGTATATGGGCTGTAGAGGACATCGTCTTTGATGTTGAGGTTTATGATTCACGTTGTTCATTTCGTTCGAGAAAACATCCTTCCTCTCGCATTGTATGTCTTCTGTAATGCTCAAGAAAACACTGCAGATGTCACTGTGCGTGTCGAACGAAACACTGAGCGCAAAGCAATGCATACCCTAGTACACGGGTTGCTCTACTTAATGTTACAATAGACGTGTATGTGGACGATGTCTGCGATTTCAACAAAGAAGAAATTCCACAATATTGTCCACCCAACTCGTTTCCTAAAGCACATTCTCGTTGACTCTGATGTCATTTAAAACATCCTCTTGTCAAATGTGACGTCCCAGAGAACATCACACAGAACATCGGCATGTACCGCAGAAAAGTGCCACGTAGGCTGCGTGCACTGGAAATTATTTTCCACGTCGGATATTTAGGGGTCCACGTCATTGGACACGTCAGAACGTCGTTGGATGAAAAAGTTGTCCAACGTGTCCCTGCCCATCGTTAAAAATCCTACGTGGATGCCAAAACCCCTCCACATGGCACTCTCAGAAACTCTTAGGTGACCCTGTTGTTTTCGATGTCACAAAAAATTTAAGCACGTTTTAGCACATAACATGGCCCATTTTTGGCCCGTTTTTTTAAACGGATTTTTTTAGACGTCACTACAGGCACCATCCTTGTTAAATTAAACATCACGGCACGTTTTTTCCGTTGTTAAAAAAAACACTAAATTCTTATAGTGCTTTATCGTTTTTGGTATTTGGATCTCTGATATTTTTACTTGCAAATCCCACAATTGACTCAATACTTCCATTCCCTGCATGCATTTGAACCTTCACCTCACAACCTCCCTTCTCTTTGTGTTCCTCATTTTTTTCTAGTCCATCCGCAACTATAGATGGAGACTTGGAAAGTTTAAGAACTACAAGATCTTCATCCATTCTAGAACTCCCATCATTGGCTAGAGTTCCTCCAATCTTTTGGGTTGTTTCTTCATAAAGCTCCCTCCATTCTGCTAGAATTTTTTGGCTACTCATGAATCCACTTCCATCAACATATTTGCGTATAGAAGGAATGTTTTCGTCATCCCCACAATTGTCTTCATCTACTGGATAGTCAAATACATCTATACCATTGGCTCTATAATTTTCATTATAAGGAACCATACAATCAAAATGAAAATCCTGAATATTGTCCATGTCGTAGTCCATGTCATTTGATTCATCTCCATCATCCGATCCGGACCCTCCATTTGCATCATCCAATCTATACCTCCAATCTTCATCATTTGATCCGGCCCCCCCATCTTCATCATCCAATCCATGCCCCTCATTCGCATCATCCAAACTTTCTCCGCCATCCGCATCATCTACCTCCATCCCACTATCTTCATCTTGCAAGATAAGCTCCTCTGACTCTTCCGAATCTACATTCTCACGGTACCACTTCTTCTCATCATTTTCCTTCGAAGCAGCTAAGAGTTTGGAATTAGTGTATACATACACCAAATCTGCTACTCTCTCTGCCTTTAATTTGTTCCGAGATTTTTTGTGAACAAAAGAATAGCTACTCCAATTTTGTTCACATGAAGATGATGATACTGGTTGGGCCAATATCCTCTTCGCAATTGGAGCAATGAACTTTCTACATCCTCAAAATCCCACCAAGCATGGACTGACAATATTTGTTCACTTGGATTCAACATATTGTAGAATGGAGGCTCTCTATGTTAAAAGGCTACAAATTCCTTCACTACTTGCACGTAAGTCTCCAGTTTACATATTTTTTGAATGACACACTTGCATGCCTCCGTGGCATCTTAATTGTCGGCGAGTTCTTTATCATGAAGGAGATAGGGGTTCAAAAGAGCTCCTACATAATGCAAATCTCTATGCATCATTTTCAGTTGTTTGCAAAACGACTTTTCCAGAGGAATGGCCAAATCCCTATTTATACAAAAAGGTGCCTCTCGTAAACCAAAGACATGTCTCTCTCACTCTCTGTCTTTGATTATGTAGGACACCTTGCCTAGGCATGGCATCTTGGCATCCAAATCTTTTAAACCAAAATAAACTGGAGCCATTAAATCACGAACATTGGTGCAACAAGCCCAAGAATGGTCATCTACAATAGCTTTTTTGACCTTTCTGGATTCAATGCGAGGAAAGCATTTCTTGTTGTCTTTTAATGTTTGCATGTATTGCTCCTACTCTGGATCCATCACACTCTATTCCAATTCTTTCCGAACTTTCAATAAACGATCGAGCATGATAAAAGTTGTGGCAACCTTGTTTCGCCTAGCATCGACAAGCTTAACTGTATCAAGTACCTCCAAAATATAGCCAATGGCTTATGTCTACCCCTGATGAACTTCACTATCGTTTTGGCTAGTTTCAACACTTTTTTAATCCATTTCTGTTTTTCCCAATCATTTAGCAACAAATTCAGTACATGTACCACACATCCTTGGAAAAAAATATATGGATATTTATCGGGATATCAAATTCCATGCTACCGGATTTGTACGAGCATTATCTATGGTGACTTGTACCACATTAATGGGGTCCACTTGCTCAATGAATTTTTCCAACACAGAGGCCAAAAATACAACATTTTTTTCAACCCCACTTGTATCCACCAATCCAAGGAATTCTTCACCTGCAGAAGACATGAGCATGGCATTTATCAATGGACAATTTGTAACCGAGCTCCATCCATCAATTGACAATGTTGCGCCAAACTTCCTAATGCTATCTTCAATCCTTTTACGCAACCTTGATTAAATGTCTATCTTTGCTTGCTCCAGCAACTTCCCTCGTATATCATTGTAGGATGGCGGTGTGTATGGTCTACTAAACTCGGCCGTTTTCTTGACAACATTTATGAAGGCTGGATTTCGGGCTACTACGAAAGGTATATTTGCCGCAAAAAAAACAATTGGCCTACACAACATGCAAGTTTTGTTTATTTGTTTCTTCAAACCCATCCACCAATCAGCTCTATCTAGGAAGCCTACTACTTGATCCCATTGATCCCCTCCAAGTTTCGCGTATATCAGATGTTTTTATATTGTTTGTATTTGGATTCACTTCCGAATCCAAACGGATAAGGTCATCCGGTGCTATAGATGAATCTTCTCGCATGTCCCTCCCGTTTAATGTGTCATCCATGGAAGTCCCGCCCACAAGGCTATGGTTGTGATTGACATTGTCGACCACTGCAGACCTTTGTGGGAACTCTCCATTGCAACAAACAAATAAAGCTTGCATGTCCAATGTTAAGTGCGTGCAAATTTTGACTCCTGTATCATGAAAACCTGATGAACCTTCATACCCTAGATGGCTCAACATATGGCTTACTTTCTTGGCAAATACCAAGTTGTAAGCCTTGCACTTTACTTTACCAACCACAGGGATACCATTCCACATTGAAAAATCCTTGCCCATATTCACAAATGACAACTTTTACATTATGTTATTAGAAACTACTTTAAATATTAAGACCATGTTTATAATGTCCATAATATAATAAAAAATGTGTGTGTGAAGCCTTCAAAATGAAGGCCCCCCTATCCATTAAACTATGCATTATCAAGTAAGGGACACAAAAAAATGCAGCTCCTAGCCCTTGGAAATCTTAATGTTTAGTTTCTTAGGAGTGATTACAAATGCCTCACTTTCTTACATTTATACTTTTCAGCTCAATGAAGTACCAGCTATCCAGGTGGCAGAGACTGTTAAAGACGACTGACGTTGTTGGGCAGACGACCCATGTGGCGGACACCCGGATCGCCTCGATGTGGACAGGCGGACAGCCAATCGCGTAGCCAGGCGGACACTGCCTCGGACGCACAGAACTTTGTGTGGACAGGCCTCGAGCGGATGTAGAAGGAGTGAAGGATGGATCTTGGCGTGGACGGGCCTCAAGCAGACAGGATCGGCCCTTGGGTGGACAGCTCATAGACGCGTCTGCAGACGGGTATTGTGCGGACGGGTTTTGGAGAACAAGGCTTCGGTAGACAGCGGTCAGATGGACGGGCCCAATGCAGACGAGCCAAAGGCGGATGGGCCAAAGGCAAACCGCTTTATAGTATTGTCACTGGAGACTTCAGCTACCCATTTTGCAGTGAATGTCTCAAGAGTGGATTACAAGTATTCTAATCGTTTTCACTTTTCACCTTTTTAGTGACTTTTGGTTTTTTTTGGAAACATATGGACAATTTTTTGGAAAAAAGTACAGTGAATCATGGGAAACGCCATTTTCATTAGTACCCCACTATACAAAGGTAATTCAAAAAACATAGAAATACAAAATCATGTGTATGAGTACAAACATATATATATATATATATATGTGTGTGTGTGTGTGTGTGTGTGTGTATGTATGTATGTATGTGTATGTATATATATAGGTTGGAATATACATGTATATACACATGCACATTAAAAGCCCCCCCAAAAAGACATTTAGTAAAATTAACTATTGGTATTCCATCCTAATGAAATCAAAACTATATTCCATATCTTTGTACTCTAATCTAAACAAGCTCTATTTGACTATTTCTATTTTTTTTCCACCGCTACCAAGATTGCTATCCTCTCTTGAGTCATGAGATGGACCATCTTTGCCCATGAGTCTAGCAATTTGCCTTCAAGTTATGCGTTTTTGACTTGGATGCACAATGGGCCTTTTGAATTCCACTTCCATATCAACCCTACACATGCGTCGTTTTGTTTTTGGAGAATGGTCATCATCATTGTCTCCTTCTATCTTCCTTTTCTGCTTCCACTTTGGAGTCAAATCCAATTCTTTTGCCTTCAAGGCTCTTCATGCAGAATCCACTCGCTCTCTACCATCCCATTCACTCACTACCATCCCATTCACCGCTTTGTCATCAGTTTTGAATTTCAATGGAACACCCTTTCTTTCCCGTTCCAATAGAAACTCCCTCCATTGATTTATGATGTTGTCCATTCTCTTATCAAATGCCCTTACTATTTCCACTAATGCATGACCTATATCTCTAGACTGCCCCTCCATTGGCACAAGAAAACGAATTTCTGCAGCTTCTTCCAATTTCAACAAAAAGAGGGCCCTGCCTATCAAAGTATGATTGTATGTTTCATACTGCTCAATGAACTCTTTAGCATGCTCCACCTCTTCCACGATGTTATCCAGCCCTTTTCACACTTCTTTCTAAGGAAATCAAAAGAATTTCTGGTGTTGCACACTCTAATGACCTCCCATGCTACGACAAAATAATTCGCGTGCCTCGTCATTGTCAATTTTCCATACCTGCAACTCTATGTGTCTATTTTTTGTCATCCACATGAAAAGATCCACCTCTTGCAAAGCCTCCTCGTATAATGTATGTATCTATGCTCAGGGTTGCTAAAGTATGAGCAGGGAGCGATGAGCGTTGAGTGTTGAGCAATGAATGTTGAGCATTGAGTGTTGAGCATTGAGAATTTTTTGAAAAATTTGTGGAAAACCTATAATTTTTCACCATAAGGGTTTTTGGTCTATGGTTTATTATAAAAGCATAAAACTATAGATGCACTCAAAGAGGATGAATGGAGATGAATGGAGATGAATGGAGTTGGATGAATTATTTTTTAGTTGACTTTATTAAATGAAATACATTTGTTCATGACATTGGATGAAAATGAGTTTGGATGATTAATCAATGATTTGAACTATAAAATCATTTGTTTTAGATAAATATCACTTATCAAGTATTTTAAATCCAAGGTTTAAGTGGATTTTTTTAAGCTAAGGACCTATGCTTATATGGTATTCTAAAACCATTTTAGGGTGAAGATACCATTTTAAATTAAAATTCACAATTCTTTTCAAGCATTTGTGAAGTTCACCAAATTTATTTTTATGCTAACACCAACATTTACTATTTCTAATTACATGTTTTCATCAAAGAGAAGTACCATCTTGCTAATAGAAAGAAATAGATTCAATCCAAAAAAATTTCTACTAATTGACAATAGTAACCATTATCTCTTGAAATAGATGCCTTTTTCACTACCACTTTAAAGATCATCAAAATGCAAAATAACTTAAGAATATGGTAAAGTGCAAGAATGTAGTGGCCCTTTTAGTCTCACTACATGACATTAGAAAATCAAGTAACAACAATAGTCTTTAGAGCAAAATCAATTTGACCCAATGCCACATATGGGAGAAGAATGATCACTAGCTTCACTACTATCACTATATGTAAGCTTTGGTGTCTCAACATCTGCTTCAAGGTCTAAAAACTTCTTGACAACAATATTGTATGAACGATGTTTGGCAATAGAAATGGGTGATGGAGCCTTTGCCATAGATGTCGCTAGAGTCTCAATGTAACATGGCAAACTCTTTGGATTAGGAGAAGGCGAGAGCACCAAATGCTTGAAAAAATTGCTTCTACAAGATGCAATGATTAAATAATTAGAAACTTTAAATAAATTAAAAGACATTGCACAATAAAAAAAATAAACACATGCTTAAAAGCATCAACAAACTTACTTACAGCAACGTCTTTTTCGAGGCCTTGTAGAAGGCTTGACAATGTCATCGTCATCAGAATCATCCAGCACTATAGGTAAAGGCCGCTTAGTTTGGACGGTGGCAATAGAAGTAGGAAGGATAATCAAAGGTTGAAGAAGACCTTCAAAAATCTCACTATCGCTCTCCAAGGTCACCAAATGACGTCCAATGTTGCGGCATGCATGGATAGAGGCTCTTGTTTATTGAATGCAATGTCATTAGTTGCACCAAATATGTTACATACAATGTAAAAATTATATGGTTTCAATAATAAAAAGTAATGACTAATGAAAGGTACTTGTAGATGCAAAATAATCCAAGATCACATTACCAGGTTTTGAAGATGCCTCGATTAGTAGTTGTACAAATAGAGGGTCTTTCTCACGGGCACCTCTCCACGGAATTGTACTATTCATGAGTTGAGTCTGCAAGGAGGTGTAGTTGTGGAGAAGGTCAACTTCTTCAAGGTTTGTACCTGCATCACTAAGTTGTTGGTTTATAATGATAGAAAATTTGGATTCCATCAATGTTTTCTCCCATTATCTTCGTACAAATAAGAGGATCCGAAAGCGCTGTAACTGCAAGGGATAAACAAGTATGACAATTAGTATTTCACAAATACAATTTTACTAGCACTATATCAAAATGTGGTAAAAAGAACCGCAGTCAAAATTCTATGCAATTTTTTCCCCACAGTGCTGTATATGCTGTTGACTATTGCTGCAACCTTTTTTTTTCATTTTCTAACTCAGTTTTTGGAATTTGAAGGCATGTAATATACCATTGAAAATGAAAAAAAAGGTTGCAGCAATAGTCAACAGCATATACAACACTGTGGGGAAAAAAATTGCATAGAATTTTGACTGCGGTTCTTTTTACCACATTTTGGTATAGTATAGAAGTTGTTCAAAACATCAAAAACTACAAATGAGAAAAAATTTAGTGAAACTCACCCAACGTTTGGATTTTTTGAAACTCAAAAGCTTCATCTCATTGACACCCTACCAAGAGTCAAGTAGACGAAAACCATACGTATCGGCACGCTCAAAGGTAAATTCTTTTATCTTGCTATTCTCTGGATGGAACAACAAAATTGCTCCATCATCATGAATAAACTTCGAAGCAAATTCGAAGATAGATTCAATAACCTTTTCTTGATTCAACACGTTCCAAGATGGAATATTAGAAGGTGGAATGGAGACATTGAGGACCGGTAGTCCATTCGGGATATCAGCATCAATCAAGTCAAAGTATGCAATAGGGTTCACGAAGCCTCCAAGAATTCGCATCTGGTCCCTACCAACCTTGACAATATAAAAATGCACACTGTAAGTTAGATGTATGAATGAATTGCAATGTCATGCTAATAACTTAATGTGAAATGAAAGAAATTAATCATAACAAGGCTAGAGAACGTAGACCTTACTTTTTGGATAAAATCAAGCATTTGATTCCATGTAGATGCATTGTCCCCCGTCTTTTCCTTAACATTGAGCATTGTAGAAATCGATGATGGTAGAATTAAAGCCTGAGGCTCAATATCGTGTCTGTCAAGTTGAATTGCAGATCTAGTAATGTACTCTGATGAAGCAAAGGCATCTGTCGTAATAGACATGAGAGTTGCAGGGCAATGAGACCGAGCCATATCAATGACTTCCAAAGTAGGAGGAGGCACAAAAGAAGGAGGAGGTACACAAATAAAAGCTAGAATAGATGAAGAAGGGGTGTCGTCTTTTGTGGCTGTCTCTTTTGTTGTCTTCTTTGTAGCCTTCTTTTCCTTTGGCTTACGTCCCTTTTTCACTAGTGGAACTTCTTGAACCTCCTCTTCATCAAGAGACTCCTCCTATAAACCTGCCTTGGGATGGTCTTTGGCAGCCTCCTTCTCAGATGCTTCAAGTGCTGGGGCAAAAACTCTTGGACACTCTAGATATCAAGGACACGTTTGGAGCTCTTGAACAGTAAACCCTCGCTGTTGAGTCAAAGTGAACATACAACCCTTCAAGGAAGTATCAAGCCATCCTCTAAACAACTTGGGCATGAACTTTCGTTCCATTCCACCTTTTAGAATGAGTTCTCGCTTGAAATATCTGCAATCATAGAATGTGTATGATTATTACAATGAAAAAAATGCACATGCATTATGATGATTTTGTGAAACAATTAAAATTTATAAAACTAAAGACAACTAAAATAAAAGATATACCTATATAGAATCCTCCTTGTAGCCACATCTGTGCCTTCTTGGTCTTTGAAAAGAGTAGATTGTGAATACGAAGAGCCCTTCTTGAACAACCACCAAAAAGCATGATCCCACAACACAATGCGCCATGTCTCCACATAATCTCTAATGGAATCTAATTCATCATTGGCATTCCATTGAACTACAATATTCTCAGACTTAATGATGCTTGTGAATTCTGCTTTGGCTACCTCCTCCAACTACAAGAAAATTCAAAAATATAAGTACCAAGACATTATGTAGGCAAAGCATATCATGATACTATAATACACCACTATAGCGAAGTGTGGTAAGAAGGAAACACAGTCAAAATTCATTGTGGTTCTTTTCTCTATAGTGTTGTACATGCTGTTAACTACAGCTATAGCCTTCTTTTTCAATTTCTGAATTGAATTTTTGGAATTTCATAGCGTGTAATATACCATTAGAAAGGTATTACTCGCTATGAAATTCCAGAAATTGAATTCAGAAATTGAAAAAGAAGGCTGCAGTTGTAGTTAACAGCATGTATAGCATTGTGAAGAAAAGAACCGCAGTGAATTTTGACTGCATTTCCTTCCTACCACACTTTGGTATGGTACAACTATAAGATAAAAATCAAAATATTTATAAACTTGTAAAATGTAAATTTTTTTCATATGAATGAAAAAAAAAGTTAATTACATACCTCAACCCAAAATGAGGCCTTACAGAGCCAAGTCTCTAAGGTCATTGTGTTGAAACTGAGGGTGGGAAATTTGAAACCCTCCCTAGAAGTCTCACTTGAATTCCACCACCTAAGCCAACGAACCTTGTGGTTTGGTTGAACTTGGCATGTAGAAATCTTTTGAAGTTTCTCCAAGGACATCTCGAGCTTCTCGTTGGCGCTGTAATGCAAGTTAATCTGAAATTTGAAAAGATATAAGTATAGTAAAAATTAAGTCCAAAAATAATCATATAAATAAAAAAGCAAGTAGGCATAATAATATACCTTTTCTAAGAATCCAACACCGTTTTTTGGATTTGCAATGGCGAAACTCCGTTCGAAATCCTTTGATAGCTGTAGTGGCGGCTTGAGTGATGGCCTCAAATTGGTCATTCTCGTGTATCCAGTGTTCATCCCATGTCTGTACGATTTCAGATGTCACTAACTTGGAAGCTCCTTTGTCATTTGTTGTTGACACATAAAGTACACGATCACCTTGTCGATATCCATGAACAAACTCAGCCTCCAATCGTTTCACTTGACTTTGGAGGAGAGGACGGACCAACGGAAGCCCAATCATCCTGCACAAAGAAATATCAAATCGAAATCCTGAACCACCACCATTGAAGAGCATGCTGTTGATGACTGCATTGGAGTCCAATTTCTAACCATTTCGCACATCCTCTTCCACCTCCTCTACCGTTCGCCCTTCAAAAACTTGATCAACACTTTGAATATCAACGGTGTTGTCAACCTACAATCAATAGAAAATTGAACCCAAGTTATAGATAACATTAAGAAGGCATGGAAATGAAAACAAATACGACAACAACTGTAATACAAAATCAATCATAGAATTTATCATACAAATGTAAATAGAATTGCATGATTTGCATCTAACCTGAGGATTGCCAACCACAAGTTGAGAATCATCATTGGTGACTAGCTCCAAGCACTCCATTTGTAGAAGCCCTCCATCGATGTCCATAAAGCTCTGTTTTGAAAAAACAAAAATAAGTATTTTTTACATCTTTATTAAAAATCAGCCTAAGTAGTGACCGTGTTAACAAGGTTACATTTTCAGCCCAAAGCAAACATCGAAAAAATACATTTTGAACCTTAAACTTAAGTTTAGATTCTCTAAGTGAGTGTTTAGAATACATTGGCAGAAGTGACCTCATTAACGAGGTCTGTTTTGCCAATGTATTTCAATAGTGTAAAGAAAGAACAATGAAGGCTAAAGTGAAAACTGAACCATGTAAGTGATCCCTAAAAAATCCGAACAAATAAGCCTTGTCAACGAGGCCACTTTTTCCAATGTATTTCAGTAGTGAAAAGGCAAAGAAATGAAGCCTAAAGTGAAAATTGAATTCTCTTAGTAATCTCTGTAAACCTTGAAAAAATGACCTCATTAACGAGGTCACATTTTGCAATCCATTTCAATAGTCTTTTAGCAAAAAACGAAGCCGAAAACTAGAACTGAACTGTCTTTGTCATCTCTCTAAACCCTTAGAAAAGTGACCTCGTTAATGAAGTCACATTTTGCAATCCATTTCAGTAGTCTTTTAGAGAAAACTGAAGCCTAAAATGAAAACTAAACTATCTTTGTCACCTCTCTAAACCTTGGAAAAGTGACCTCGTTGACGAGGTCACATTTTGCAGTCTAATTTCCTAAACCTTACGAGAATAAACAAATTGTAACTCCTAAACTGAAATTGTCATAGTAATTTTAGAAATCTCGAAAAAGTGACCTCATTGACGAGGTCACATTTTGCAATCTAATTCCCTAAACCTTACGAGAAAAAACAAATTCTAAATCCTAAACTGAAATTGTCGTAGTAATTTCAGAAATCTCGGAAAAGTAACCTTGTTGACGAGGTCACATTTTGCACTGTAATTCTCTAAACCTTACGAAAAAAAGCAAAATCTTAACCCTAAACTGAAATAGTTTTAGTAATTTCAGAAATCTCGAAAAAGTGACCTCGTTGACGAGGTCACATTTTGCAATCTAATTCCCTAAACCTTATGAGAAAGAACAAAATCTTAATCCTAAACTGAAATTGTCGTAGTAATTTCAGAAATTTCGGAAAAGTGACCTCGTTGACGAGGTCACATTTTGCAATCTAATTCATCAAACCCTATGAGAGAAAGCAAAATCTGAATCCTAAACTGAAATTCTCTTAGTGATTTCAGAAATCTCGGAAAAGTGACCTCGTTGACGAGGTTACGTTTTCCAATCTAATTTAGCAACCCATAGAAAGAATTTGAAATGATGCATGAAAATTAGAAATCGTCTAATAAGACTATAAAGAACCCAAGAATGTGACCTCGTCAACGAGGTCAAGTTTGAAACCCTAAAATTGCAATCTTCTAAAAATCATACATCAAAACCGGAACCTTTTGAGTGATCTTTTAAATCCCTAAAAAAGTGACCTCGTCAACGAGGTCAAGTTTGCAACCTGAAAAAGGGGTGTTCAGAAATGGCACCTCTTCAGGATTTCTAGGAACTTGAACTTCCATCGCATCGTCGCCTTTGATGGTGTTGGAGACACCCTCCCCACCGTTGCCGCGTGCCTCTCCACCGTCGCCGCGCGCCTCTCCATCTTTGCGCAGCATGCCACTCCGTAAGTTCATTGTGGAAGCAACCCTAAGCCAAAACACAACAATGGAGAAAGAAGAGAACTACACCAAAGCAAGCCGAAGATCAGCCCATGGAGTTGTTATTTGGTTTAAAAAAAAAAAAAAAAAAATAAGGAAGAGATTGGTAGATTTAGGCCAAGGGAATCTTCCTAATAAAATCTGCAATTTCATACATTTCTGGTCCAAATTTTTGGAGCACATAGATTATAACCTCAAAAGTAACCCCAATTTTTTCCAGATTTTTTGAAGTTACGAGGAATTTTACAAAAATCGGCAAAGTCTTCTAAAAATATTTGGGCAAGATTTAGCTGAAAAATCAACCGATTCTGAAGATTTCAGAGAAGATTCCAAGATGCTGAATTAGTTTTTAGGCCGTAGAACATTCAAAAATGCTTCGTTTTTAGCGTGCTATATACTGTTGGAATCGTCTTCTCGAAATACACGAAATGAGGTTTGGTGTCAAATTCACCTCTAACAAAAAATATTCAACACATACAATCAACTCCTCATAGTCTAATGGCTCCAGTCCTACCAATGAATACATAAACTTACCAACTCTGCGCTGATCACTAGGGACATGTTCTTCTCTAACATACTCAGTTGGCATACGTCCACCTCAATTTCATCAACAGTGTCAAGCTTGGCAATATCCATTCCTTCACTATTTTGTGTCAAAATAAACTCGTGTTCAAAAGGTGCATCTTCAGTCCCATCATCCTCATACAACATGGTCTGAACAATGCTACTAATTTCACCACCATTAGATTTCTGTAAGCGCCTAAACATCTTCAATCTTTCTAGCTGTTTCTTGCTAGAGAAGCGAAGTCCTGCCTTACGTCTCTTTCTATAAGAACCCTTCGGCATCCCTCCAACCAAAAAATTCAAGAAAGAGAATTCGACTTTCTCATTAACAATACCGCAATCTCTTCAATATATAACACTCTTCAAGTTTAATGAATGCATTCTCATCCAATTCATTATAACTTCTCCAAATAAAACATTTACTGACCAGGATATAAACAGTCAATAAGATCATCCGTTCTTCGCTCGACTACTTCATAATCACTCTCACATTTGAATATACCACCACTACATTGGAAGAGGACTCCATTTGGGGCCTTCTAATCACCCTTCAATGTGAAAGTGGCGCTATGTACAATTCATTATTCCAAAGATCAGGTACTATTAACTAAATTTAAAAAATTCAATTGTTGGCCGTGCATTAAATCTTTAAATATGGAGCCTTCAATTCAAATTTCAAATTCCAAGTTATCAAAATTGTACATAAAAAATGTCAAATCCATATCCACTACCTCTTTGTTTTTTACCTATTCTCTCTAGAAACTTTGGGGATCCCATCAATAGTTCCATGTAAGCAATGACAGTCTGTCGGAATTTGTAGATTGTATATACATTCCAATATGGACATGGCACTTGTTCGTGGTGACAAGTCCAGCATACCAATTTCTTTTCCTTGTAGCAATGGCGGTAGTGTATGGGTATCTGCTTTGATTCTCAGTGTACGCATCAATTTAGAGTTGTCGTCTCTATGGGTGGAAGAAGAGCTATTTGATTCTCAGGGACTTCAAGTCACATCTACAGTCATGCTATTCAAGATCAAAACAGACTCCAGAGATGGCTAGAGGCTTTCTCTAGGCAAGTATCATGCTTTTGGCACTTCTAGGTTCACTAGATCGATGTCAACTGAAATACTCACACCTGGGTCTGCTACTTCTACTGTTCAAATGTCTTGGGGAACTCATGTGAAAGTAGAGTCTTCAAGTCATAGCCATATTGATCTTACAGAGTCTTCCGACGATGATACTACTATTTTCATTGATGCAAGTCGCAAGCTACCTAGCATATCCGAAAAGTGTTCAGACACTATTCAAAGTATGGACAACATTCAACATGATAGCATGTTGCATCCCTCAATTCAGCAAAGGGCATCCAAATTTGTGAGCGTCTTAGAATGTCTTAAAGATATGCAAAGTCGTCCGCGTGCACGAAATGAATTGAAGTTCTTAAACCTTAGTACATTTCGTTGTAAATCTGTGCGACATCTTCCTCAATCATTCAATGAAGACATTCTTTTTGAATTACCTCCTCTTCTTTCTTCGACATCTCCTTCTGGAAGTCGACCCAATTCAATTTCCTCATCTTCTGTAGGTCGGCAACTACAAGGCATGGATTGTAAATTTGATGGCCATAATTGGACACACACACACTACAAACATCGCAAACGACTTTGGCCTGAAGTTCCGCTACTCTTTGTGTGTGGGCCACCTAGTTTGCGAGAACAAAGTTTGCCCTAGACTACGCCGAAGTGACAGCAAAAATGAGACAGAATGGGAGGGGTCGTCACCTAGCGTCTTCCTTGTGGAAGAGCAGTCTCCATCAAAGTCTACTCTTGTATGTCGAATATGCAAAGAAGTTCCTTTCTGCAAAGCTTCATGCCCTTGTCGCATGTATAGGGTCTTGAACTCTTTAGACCTTCCTGGAGCTTGTATCCATGTTGGAATTCATGATCATCCTGTGGGTAGAGGCATCTGTCGTGATTTTGTTGATCAAATAACATCCTTGATTAGTGAAGAGGTATCCAGAACGCCTACAACAACAAATTTGGCCATACGACTTGCTGTTAGCAAGGAATTCCTTGCATTTGAATTGTTTGGAGAGGAGCTCAGAGAGGAGGGACTACAAGGTGACCGAAAGCCACTTGGCGGAGAGGCACTTGAGGCAGTTATGGATAAATTTCGAATACTCAGTTCACCGAATATTCGGAATACCATCTCTAATTTCTATAAAATTTTGAAGTTGAAATGGCATAGGACTCTAAAATGGCTCATTTCTAAAAATGTACATATACACTGTCTATAAATTGCTGAAGACTATAAAAAAAGTAACATATACAATTAGTGTACATTCAAAGAAGTGAGCCATTTTAGAACTTGAGCACTTTTAGAACCTCCTACCTTAGAGCGGAGGTTGCGAAATGTGTCCCTTGATGTGTCCATAAGAAATTTTTGGACAGCAGAACGTTATTTTTCATCACTACAAGTAGACTGAATTGCTAAGGTAAAGAACAACAAGTTCAAAAACTATGATCTTCAGCCATGGTGAAAGAAGAGTGCACTTTTGAAATGGTCACACATTCATTTGTATTTCAGTAATAAAATTTGTTACATGGTGTTCTTCAAAGAACATTGGAAGTCAAAAAACTACACTTAACAATGTCACTAACAAGGGAATTGAACCCTTCTAAGACTACTCACCTAAATTGCAATGTTAATATTCTCCACACACTACAAGACAAACAAAACACATTAGAAATACAAGTTAGAATTCAAAGAAACATGAATAAGTTGTAGTGGCTCTAGCACAAGGGGTTTTCATTTTTTAAGAAGTGGCAAAGTGGCAATATAAAGTGTTATAATAGTGCTCCAAATTTCAACATTCATCCACATATTGGATAAAAAATATCACATTAGCATATATCACATGTCTATAATTTGGTTTTCATCTACAATCTAGCAATCTCATCCAAGATTTTTTTAATTCAAAGTTTTTTGACATTTTTTAGTTAGAATTTTTTTTTGGTGCAATTTGGCACTAGAAAGCCAGAAAAAAGCCTTGGCACCCAATCAATGATGTTTGCACTCCAACTTCTCCAAGTGTGCAGTTGTGAGAACAATCCACTCCAAACCTTGGATGTTAAGAAAACTTTCTAGTCATTAGCCAAAAAGATGCATAGTCTTATGAAAACTAAGGAAGAAATATAGAGGGGAGGATATTGAACAAATGACTTGAGATTAAATATCTCCATGCCATCCTACTTTCATAGCACTCTTCCAAGAATCAATGGCATTTTTGTATGGAAAATGCTCCAACAAGTAATATTTTTGCCCAAACATGTGGGTGACCAAAGGCAAATGTTTGTCCAACCAATTTCTTTGGCATGACTTAAGGAAAATTAAGGTTGAAAGACACCTTTCATCCTCTACCAATCCCAAGACCAAGCAACATCCTATCTCAACTAGTTTGAAGTATTCAAAAATTAACTTTCACAAGTACCGCAACTAATACAAGTTGCTTCACAACTTAATGATAGGGTTCACATGGAATGGTGGTAAACAAGCAGCCTTAGCATTGGCCCTCATGGTCACTATAAAAGACCAAGTTGGTTGTCTAAATTGGATAGTGATAGCATCTTGGGGGTAGTGTATGCCTTTCCTCCATCACTCAAAGTTTTGCATTTTCTTCATCCAATGTTCATTTTCAATAAAATTTGTTGTGTTATATTTTCCTTAAAGTTTAATTATTGGGGTAAAATTTTCATACCAATCCAAGGCGTTTTGGAGGAATTCAATATTCAAAATTTGGACCTTTTTGGAATAAAGTGAAATTTGGTAGTTTTTTTTTTTTTCATATAGTGTCAATTTCCAATAAATTCTTTTGGAAAGGCTGTATATACTAGTCTTGTTTGTGTAGTTAAAATTTCATATCAATCCAAGAAGATACAAGTGACTAAGAAGCATTTTAGTACAAGGTTCAACCTTAGTTGCATTGTTTGCTACTTCTCTTGCTAGTTTTTTGACATTTCAAAGCTATTTTGTAAACACAATGAATCAATTGAATGAAATTTTCTTTCACCTATGTGTTTGTATGTTGGTTTTGAAGCACTTTATAGTTTAAATTTTTTTTCATTTTGAGTAAGTTTAGAAATCAAATTTCACCTCCAAATGTGTTGCTAGGAAAATTTCAACATCCTTTTTCTATACTAAAGCATTATAATCCTACAATCTATATGGCCAAATGACTCCAGATTTGATTCATGTCATCTATAACAAGTATACTATAAGATTGTATGGTTGAGATTTCTATGCCTTAGCTACATTTTGAATTATAACACTTCAAAAGCAATGGTTTTTTAAATCCAAAAAGGCCTTGGGTATTGAGGGCTTAATGACAATATTGCAAATGTTGTAAGCATGATGGCAAACATAATGTTAGCTTTTAATAGTAGAGTCTTACACAACGAAATGATGCAAAGTGTTATCAAGAAAAAGTTCCCTTAGCCATGTTAGAAACTATGAAAGCACAAACATATGGTTCCATTTACAAAATTCAAGAAAAATAATAAAAATAATAGGTTATTTCTAAGAAAAGATATAGAATATAGGTGTGTTAGTATTATATTTGATACACTTAGGATAGTTGCAAAAATCTCATGTTGGAATATTATTGGATCTAATATATCATATGAGGGCATAGGATTTTGTCTCATTCCTTTGTATTGATAAATACTATGCTCCATATTGTAACAAGGCCTTGAATTCTTGTTACTAATTGTATGGTTGTGTTTCCACATTGAAGTCTTGTATGTTTGAATTTTTCACATGTTTTGTAGACTAAATTCTTTTGAAGTGTACATGTTGTCTATAATTTTTTTTAAACATAGGCCTTATAATAAAATGCTTCAAAATTATTTAATCTACTTGTAATTAGGGGCTCATAAGAAATGACATTTTAGAATATTAGCTAACAATTGAGATTTGAAAATTGAACCAAATAAAAAGTAAAATCCCTCACTAAATATTCCCATATGCAAATGTATTTATGAAATTTACAATAAAATTGTAAAGTGCTAAAGAACTCTTGATAAATTATTGACCATGCAATAATAGAAAATATAGATGCTAATACAAGAAAATATAAAATGGGTAGTATATTTATAAAGTAAACCTTCAACAAATTCCAATTCAATGTTTACGAGGGTGACAATGTGTTTGTGCTTTGTCCAACACAAATAATTTGATGTAATTTAGGTCTACATTGAGAATGCTTCAAGGTTTTTTTCCTAATTTACAATGTATCTTGTATAGGAGAGGGACTTGTGTATAAGGCCCGATGAGGAGGCCCACTTCTTTCTATAATTCTCGACAAAGAGAGCATTGCCCTAATGTAAACTGCCCAACAAAAAATAGATGATAAAGAGTCTACAAAGTACAACTTGATTGAAGAATTCGTAATTCAGGATTACGAGTGAAAACCCACATAATTGCACTTGAAACCCTAATTCCACCAAATAACTTGTTCACAAAATAAAAGTGAAACTTGCTAGCAGTGGTTTACAAAGTTTATTGTTGTGTCACAAATTCATGTTATTACTACGTCATGCTCATTTTAAAAATTGCACATTACCTAGTATAACTTAGTGAAAGTTTTAGGATATACTTGATTTGTTGCCTATTGCTTTCAGACCCTAAACCATTCTACTCTGGCTTCTTTAGTCCTTTTTTTTGGTAAGATGGGACCAGATTGTACCATTTCAAAATAAATTTCTACTTTTCATAAAAAAAAGTATCCTTTTCAGCCAAAAATTTCCCATTTCTATTTTAAACATGGATGAAGTTGTTTTTTTGGTCCAAAATGGATGAATGCTTTACCAAATTTTGAGTGAAGCACTTTCTCAAAAAGTAAAAAAAGAGCTGGGCCTCTCTCTCCTCTTAAACCCTAAACCCTACTTGGCAACGGCCTCGTCTCTGCCGCTGTGCTAACTTCGCTCTTGTTTTGCTCGATGCAGTGAGGTCTGGATCGTGCAGACCGGCAACCATGACGTTTTAGGGTGAGTGCAATTCGTGTTTTCAAATTGTTTTGCGGTGTGTTTTCTGTTTTCTCTTTTTCAAGCGGGTTTGATGGTTTTTGAAGCATTCGGGGTTTTTGGTCGCGTCTTTTCTCGCTGAGTCGTGGTTTCCTTTGGAGTTAGGGCAGTTTTTTGCTGAGTGTTTTTTTATGTAACGGCTACCTGTATGACTCTGTGATTGACTGTAATGATTTGGGTTTGGTGAAGGTTGCAGTTGTTTAGGTGTTTAGAAGCAGAAGTGGCCACCAAGACCGAAATTCCGTCAGCAGCAAAGGAAGCAGCAGCAAAGGAGAGCACACCCAAGAATGGAGCACCAGCTGTAAAAAAGTTTCCTAACAACTTAGTTGAAACGCTTGCTATTGGGAAGCCAGATGGGTGCCCCTCCCTTCCGAGCTCTTTGTTGCGATACTGTCGGTTTCCTTAAAGGTGCGATGGACCCATATTTGCACAATCTCTATATGACATGATTGGGAATCGTAATGCAAACACGGCACATAATCACTGCTCACGAGTTCAAGTTGTCAAGACTATGGGGTGGCACAGCAGGGAGGTGTAACAGATGAGCATTGCAAGTCATTTGCGTGTTTTTCATCGTCCAGACCCTTAAACTCCCTTGTTCAATTTTGCAGTGGTGGAGGTTGCCTCGGACAAGAGCGTGCCGCAAGTGGTGGCTCGATGGGGTCCACAGCCGACGCTGTGCACCGCGTTTGGCGAGGACGGGATTGCGTTGGCGAGGAAAAATGGCAGAGTGAGTGCGGTTCTTCAAAATCGGGATAATTTAGGGTTTAGCTTTTGCGACCAAATTGTCGGGTTGAATTGCACCTTCGTCATGAGCATTCGGTATTATTTAGGGCTTAGGAGTTGCGCCTTGATTATGAGAATTTGGGATAATTTCGGGTTCAGGGTTTATGACCAGTTTTTTGGGAAAACTTGGGACTTGAATATGAGCATTTAGGATATTCTAGGGTTCAGGATTGACGGCATCTATTCTGGGTCTTTTCAATTGGAAGTTATAGCTTGTGATGTTTGACGAATCACCAGGTGGAAGTCTTGAATCCAAGCTCTGGTGTCCGGCTTGCTGAAATTGGAGTTCCGACTTCCACAGCGACCGACGGAATCAATGGAAAGTCCCGTGAGGATGCAAGTGATGCAGTCTGTGGCCTGCACCTTTTCAAGAAAACCAGTAATTGGTAAACTTTTAACCCTGCACCTTTAATTTCTTGTGATGTTTGCAGAATGATCAATGAAACAAGAGTTCTCTGAACGAATTGATTCGTGTTATTCCAGGGGTACGGCAGTATTGACATGCACGGAGCAGGGTGTGGTTGCTATTCAAAGAATCCATTGTCGTGATGAGGACGAAGACATGGTTTTTTCTACTGGTGGTGATGAAGACCTGGGCGTTTCTACTAGCAGCCCAGCGGATGCTATTGTTTGGAGAGTGTCTGATTCCGGATGCATTCTCTGTTTACGGGTGGACAGTAGTGAGCGTTATGCCCTTTTCGGAGGGTAAGTATCTGTCATGCCACGGTTTGCTTATTATGTTGGTCCCTGAAGGGTGGAGATGTAAGATGACCACTCCTGAAAGTGACACTAATTATAGTTCCTGTAATTAGATCTACACAAATGTTAGTTGAATCTTGTTAGCAATTGCAAGCTGGTTTTAATGCAGCAAAGTATGCTTTATTTGGATATTGTATGCATACAAAAGTCGTGAGGGTTCAATGTTTTATTGATTGTCGACCTGAATCTGACGTTACGGTAGTTCTGATTTTAAGGTGTACATTCTCAAATTGAATATGTTCTTGTTGTTCAGGCTTTCAGCGTGTTGCATTTTTCACTTGCATTTCACAGTGCTCGAATCTCACTTCAGAAAACTCTTTTTTTCATCACAGAAAAGGTGTCGATGTCAGCCTCTGGGATCTAGAGAAGCGAACCCGCTTATGGAGTGCTAAAAACGTAAGTAGCTCGATCGGTTGGATGTGCAGTACGACGTGTTTTGTTTCATGTTGATAATAAAGTCTTCGATTTCTGAGATTGATTAAGTATGCTTTTTCCAGCCACGAAGGGACAATTTAGGGCTGATAGCTCCAGCATATGTCACAGCATTGGCATTTCTCTCCGACAAGGATCACAGCAAGTTTGTTGTGGGAACTGGTCACCATCAGGTACGAATGCTATCGCATCCCTGTCTGAGATATTACTGTTCCCCAATTTTGGCTACTTGTAGATCTTCTCATGAGTTCGTGCATCTACAGATGATTCCGACCTGTTCCCTTCGATAATTTGACTTCTCTTTTTCGGCAGATTCGGTTGTATGACACAACACGATCGCAGAGGCGGCCAGTAATGATGTTCGACTATGGTGAATCTCCGATCAAGTCCATTGCGCCGGATGGGGATGGGTACACAGTGTATGTTGGAACAGGGAGCGGAGACCTGGGGTGCTTTGATATGCGCACAGGTCAGCGTGGGTCTCAGTTTTTTGCCAACTGTGTTGATTGAATTGATGACTTGCCATGGGATGCAGAGACACAGTTCTAAGTATTGTAGAATGCAGGCCAAAAAGTTGGAGGTTTCAAAGGGAAAATAGCGGGAAGTGTGCGGTCAGTAGTTCGGCATCCAACTCTGCCACTTGTTGCGTCTTGTGGTACGTAAAGCAAATTCTGTTGTAGGATTTTAATCTTTTTTTAACTGTTGCAGTGGAGGGTTTGATTTCAATCTCCCTCGTCCATTCATTGATGGAATGAAATGGTAATCCTTTAATTTCAGTTTGAATGTTACTCTGCAGGCCTGGACAGATACTTAAGAATTCACCACTCGAAGACTAGGCAGCTTCTTGCCATGGTTAGTTGTATTCGGTGTCGAGCAAATGATGACTGCATTGGTCTGTGTATTTCTAAATAATTTTCTTGAGCCAGTTTCCCTGAGCTTTTACTTATCATGCAGTTTTATCGTTTGTGCAGCTGTTTTTGAAGCAACAGTTGGTTAGTGTAGTGTTTGACACAAGTGCTTCATCCGTCCTTCCAGCATCTGAGAGTGCTGACAAAGGTATGATAATCTTGTTGTAAGATTTGGAATTCGAGCACTTCAGGCACCTTCTGTTTACAGAGTTGATAGTATGCGTTGCATAACGGGCATTGGTTAGAAATGCCTTTTCGATGGCACATAGTGATGTTAAAAATATTCCTGATGTGTTCTTTGAAACATTTTGGTTTCCTGAGACCCCAAAACCATGTCATGCAGAACCAGCAGTGAAGACTTCTGTAATCATCCCTCCTAAGCCAGTGGAGGAGATTTCAGTAAATGAAAATGTTGGCAAGAAGCGGTCCAGGAAGGATGTGGACTATTCTCCTCGAGGTACTATTGGATGTGTCCCGTCTCGTGGGTTTTCAGTGGCCTCGTGAACTTGCGGTTTGGTGAGACCACAGAGCTTGTTTTATCAGGCAGAGGACAGAGGAAGATGTTGAAGCAGTACGTCCAGGACTACTTAAGGTTGAACGAAGCTTTCTCAAATTCACCGCAATTGGACTTTTTGCGTGGATTGTTTTCTTTCCCTTCGTCTTCTGCCTCGCGATCAAGAAATTCAACTTCCAACATCAGTAGAATGGATGAGTCCATGGAACAAAGACTCATCCATGGGACAAAGACTCCGGTTCTACTCGTATCGTAGTTCTTAAATTGATGTTGCAACTCTCTCGTAACTTCCCAACGAGAACTACATTTGTGCGAGTCGTTGTACGAGAGTGCATGTACTTGTATAAAAAAATTATTCACTACATTCGCTTCTGTATTGTGTGGCGTGCTACTGCTTCCCCATTTATGCATTGCTTATATTTCCGAGCTTGAGTAACAGCTGAACTGTCGTTGAGTAACTGTTCAGAAACTGATGTTCCGTGGGGGACATCAATTGTTTCAATCAGGCAGTTTGGAATGTGATTTTCGGGAGAGATGTAAAGTGAAGTAGTGGATTACAACCACCAAATCCGCTGAGATCACATTTTCTTTGAGCAGGATGTACCAGTGTTTTTTTCTTGGCATTATAGAGCCAGATTGCGCTAAGGAAAAAGAAATCGCTAACAAATGGAAACGAACCATGAAGAGTTTTGCCAGGAAACTTCAAATTAACTGAAAAAACCTCGGATGAAATCGCCAGATTCGGCATTAAAGCAGAAAAATGGACTTGTGATGTGCTAATGTGATATTTTCTGTCCAATATGTGGATGAAAATTGAAATTTGGAGCACCACTAAAACATTGTATATGGCCAATTTGGCACCTCATAAAAACTGTAAAAAAGAGCCCTGGGATGCACTGGTTTCGAAGGTTTGGATACACCTCTGTTCCTGTATACGAGTCTTGCTGGGTCCCTCTCATTCTCTGGAAATAAGGACAATAAGAAACCTCAACCCTCCTTGGCAACAACCACAGAATAGATCCTACAAATCCAGATACCGTCTTGACAAAAACGGAGGTTTACAACCCGGTGTCACAGAGAATGGATGCATTGCTTCGACCAATCGCCTTCGAAAGAACTCCACATGGAATCCTCCGTCGATCTCTAGAAAACTCTCTTTTCACGTCCAAATGCTTCAACGTGTCTAATATATCGATCAATGGAGCAAGGCGATCGAACATCGCTTACAGCTTCTTTGACACGATCATCCAAGCACTTTAAAGTAACCCTACAGCAGCAACTCTCCAGACCAAATTCAACAAATGTTGTAGAATTCGGGAAATTCGGGTTCATCTCTCGAGGTCGAGTCCGTCGAACGTTTCCATTTCCATGGAATGCTGCGAACCATCACTGTGCGGAGATCCACCATGTCCATGTTCCAAATCCTCCTCCACAATCTTGAACACAGACTCCACCTCTCTCTCCTCTAAATGCCGATACTCCGTCCGCCGATTCTCAATCACAGAGAGAACCAACAACAATCCCGCAGTCAAGAACACAATCGCTGCCAAGTGCCAACTAAACCACAGATTCGCCAACGCTTTCGCACTATGAGTTTCCTCCTCCGTTTCACATACCACAGTAGAATGCTCAGGGGTAGTCACCAAACTGCATCCCTTCGGTAACATCGAAGGCGTCCACAGCACCATCCCCATTTGAATAAACCATGTCCCTTGGAACAGGATCGACATGCTGCGAAGTATAGATATCACAGGCAACGTCCTGATAAAAATCTCGACTACAAGTGTGAGAATGCCGACAGCAATGGGGAGTTGGAGGAGCCAGTGGTAGTGACCCTCCAGGCCCATGTGGTCGGCCGAGTGGAAGTGGAACAGCAGAAGCTCCTGGCTGAGGGCCAAGGCGGCTAACGAGTGGATCCACCCCTGGGGAAGATGGAATTGGGGGGTGAGGTCTGTGACGAGGGTGAGAGTGGCGTACAGGAGCATGAACAGGGAGATCGTGGAGTGCTCGAAGTTGTTGAGGTGGTTGGAAGGGATGGACCAATCTTGGGCCCACGGTTGGTGGGCTTTCGGACAGATGAAAAGCTCTGCGGAGATGGAGAGAAGCGAGCCGAGGATGATGAAGTAAAGCTCGAAGTGTCGGAGGCGGCGGTGGCGGAGAGGGAACCATGTGCGAGCTTTGAAATGGTAGGGGGAGTGGACATGAGAGGAGACGGTGTTGTAGAGGTGCCAGAGACCCAGGAGGAAGAAGCCTGCTCCTGGCAGGATGTGGCCGATGAAAGTCCCCATGATGAGCGAACTCCAGAAACCTGAAGACGATTCCCCTTCTTTTCGGTTTGTAATCCCCCTTCGAAAATTGCTGCAAAAACAAGCACAACCAAACATGGAGCTGTCAGTTGACATGAACGATGCCACGAATTCTACATCCTTGTCCGAAATTTGCTGCAAAATGCTACAAAGAAATGCAGCTGTCAGCTGACTTGAACGAGGCCACGAATTCTATTCCTCTACAGCTAGAGCCTCCTGGCGCATTACAATTGGTGAGGCGGAGAATCCTCAGGAGAAAAAGAGTGCGAAATTATGAATTCATCGTTGCTGGTATTCCTGTCGTGATTTCACAGCTTGTTGAACTTGTGATTTTCTACGGGGGCGGGCATTGAGCAAGTGATTACTGTGTTCAGACGTGGATTTGGAGATAGCCGCCATGGACACGACAGGAGAAACTACACAAGAACGACGATACTCTAGTGGCACCGATGACAGGCTACTTTATTCTAGAGATTTGCTGAAAATCGGTCGATAACCGTAACAGCCCAAGTGATTAAAATTGTGCCCGCCAACTAGCGTAACGAGAAATACGAGGCACAACGGTTTCCGGCCTCACTCTACAGCACAGCCCAATTTCAGAGCTTGGCAGCTGTGTACGGGAGCAGGCATGACCGTGAACTAGCGCTATCTGTGTTCAGATATGGCGGCTATGGACACGACAAGAGCAGAATGTATTAATTGCCTGTCAAGTATGCCAGCAAATGATGGTTCTCAAGAAAGTCTTCAGCCCACGATGCCAGGCTAATTCATTGAATTTTTTTGCAGAAAATCGGAGGCAACCGTCCCAGCTCAAGTGCGGACCTGGCTACTGACGAAACGAGAAATACGAGGTGCAACAATTTCTGACCTACGTTACAATTCACTGCCAACTACTAGAGAGAAGCGACGATTCTAAAGTAAGTCTCAGCGTCTGGCCAATCCATTGAAAAAAATTCAGGAAACCGGTCGATAAGTGTTCCAACTCAAGTGAGGAGCGGAGTTACATATATCAACGAGAACTACGAGGTGCAACAATCTCTGAGCTATGTTACATTTGACCGGAAACTAACACAGCAACATGATGATTCCCAAGCTACTCCATTCAAAAAAACTGGCAGGAAATCGATGGACAACCATTGGAGTGGGAAGCAATTGTACCTGTCAACAAGAAATACGAGATGCCAAAACTTTGGAGGACAGCTAGAGGTGCGGGCTAAGGCAATCTAAAACACTGCCCAGCAATGCTCCATAACTGCAAACAGATATTCCCTTATATCTTATATCCCCACAAGAAAGCGCCTCGTCCGGCCGCCTCGTGGGACTAAAAATGATTTACGAAACCCCTCCTCAAATTCCCAACAACAACCCTTTCTTGCGCTGCAAGGCACTCGCAGACGGTACAAACTCCCTTCTCGCACAATCTGCGTTTCGGCTGAGGGAAGGGGGAGTGACCCACAAGACTTGCACACCTCAACTGACGCCAATTGTACCCAACGGCATTCCAGCAACTCGTCATTTATACTGACTGCAGTTAGTTGATGTGTCAGCACTTATTACACAGGGCCTTTCAATTCTTTTCTGCCCTTTCTCAAAATCGCCACAATCCCCGGATTCGAGAAGAATTCCACTGTACACCCGAGTACAATCGTTAACTCATCATATTTGCTGTAATTGGGTTCATTTCTGTTACTTCATAACGATGATGTCACTCAGAGTTGTATTCCATTCAGGTTCCGAACCCAGGTTTGAAGGCACGCTAAGATTATCTTCAATCTAAGAGCAACATAGATTTAAAACATGTACACCGCATTTGCAGAATCAAGTTGTTAACATGGTCGCTCCTCGTTGATACTTTTTCCACTCAGAAATATTGAGTTTCAAAACCTCGAAGAACCCCAGAGGTTTGCTGATTCATTGACATGTGTGAAGTTCTCCAGCCAACGACGTGCAAGGACATCCACTAACTTACTGTATTTGAAGGCCATCCTGAGCCTTTTGACACTGCCGAAATTTCCATCGAAGGAGACCCCGAGGGTGGCAGGCTTCCACCGAAGTTGAGGGCCGGGCGAGAGGTCATAGGAGGATATGCAGAAATTCCCTCAAGGATTGACCCGGCGCCGGCCCAGTCGCCACAGGCTGCAAACTGTACAAACCAGGTTGGGTACCATGCCGTGCATGCAACCAACGTCTCTGGAATTTTCGGAGACATTGTTCTTTTTTTGGACTTTACAACTGCCTGTGGGCCTTCTTCCGTCAGCCGCCTCGGGTTCTAGAAAGCTCAGCTGAACCCTGAAACGACGGGTTGGTCACCGTTATAAATCATCCTTTTTGGTACAGTGTGATCCATCTACTTCGAAAAAACAACTCAGAAGCACTCATTGGAGGTCAAACTCCTTTACAATATCAAGGATGAACATAGTGTGCACTCTGTTTTAAATAGAGGATTCTCTGTCATCCATCGGCTACTTTTCGGCTTCTGCGTTCTTACAGGGTTAAAACTCTTCCATGCAACTCTTCCATGCAACCCAGTTGGTAGCCACTGACCGGAGCTTGCTTACCTGGCTGGTGGTGACGCAGGGCGAGGATCCCCGTCATTCCCGACCAGATGACTTTCGGGATTTTCTGAGAATTTTTTGGGGGGGAGAGGGTTGTTTTAGAAAAGAGTTTCATGGAAATCATGACCGTGAGGTGGGTTGGCCGCTGACGTCGGACTTCAGGAGTGTTCGATTGCGTAAGCCCCAAGTCAGGGAGTGCGTGCTGGGAGGTAAATTTCGCACCAAGGATCTGTCTTAGCCAGTCCCCGTCCTCCTTGGTCGTTGCTCCCAAACTCCAGTAATTTCGTTAATTTTTAAACTCGGAATCGTGGATGTCCACAATACCGTACCACCTGTCTTCATTGATCGGCTGAGGAATTCTTTGTTTTAGGACTTGGGGAAATAAGTTTTTAAGTCAGAGTAAGTAGCACCGCTCGACGGAGCAGTATTCATTGTGTGCACACGATAATGTACAATTACTGTGGCCAGTAATACTCAAATGTATTCAATGATGATGTAATTCTTCTAAATCGATCAAAATGAAGTTCCAAAACTGTAGCATGGAAATATTTATGTTTTGAATTTGTAAGATTTGCAAATTTTGGTGTAGTCGGAACTCGAAATTTTACACTTTTCATTCTCAGATACAAGTTATAAAACTGGATTTCATACATGTAGAATGAGAACTGGTGATACGAAATGGAAGAGTAGGTAAAGAATTTTTTTTAAAAAGAGCTAGAAATCGTAGAATGCATTTCACGGCAGTCGACATTTTGGCGTACGTTACAACCCCACCACTGTCCGTCCGCCCTCGGTGTGTTTTGACGTGAGGGTGATGACAGGATACAGACACACTTTATCTATCTTCTAGATCTTCTGTGAGCTCAGTCTGCCTCCGGCAAATCATCATAGCTTGGAACTCGAAGGGTGCCGGATGGGTCCCAAGTGCTGCACCTTTTGTTGCTAAGCTTAATCAATCCTTTCATGAGGTCAACATCATTTTTGAAAGAAAAGCAGACTGAAATGAAAACAATAAAATTGTGAGGCCCAAATTTGACGCTTCGGTTTGACTGATCGGGGCCCCAGATTGTTTGCAATTGATCCGGTCATCGATGTCTGGACTCTGGACTGATTCTCCCGCTGGTTCTGCGATCCAAACTTGGGACGCTTCTCAATCCCTGAAGAAACCTGTAAAAGAATTGAAGTCCCTCAATTGCGAAGGAAGGACAGAAAAAAAGAGGAAAAAAAAGAAGAAGAAAAGAAACTCCGGACGAAACTTCGACTGCAGGTCCAGCCAACCTGCAGTTGCGGTGGTCAAGGTCATGCGTTTTTACAACTGTAAATTCCTTTAAACGTACAAGCGCTTCTTGGGCACACGTGCAACTTTGACAAGTGTAAGGTGAAGGCACCCATAACCGATCAAATAAGCCATTCTAGACATGATCTGGAGTAGTGCAAGGCCAAAGCAAACTTTTTTTTTTTTATAGTTGCATTGATAGGAATGAAGAGGATTGCAAAATTATTGGTAATTTTATTGCTTGAATTGAAATTACTATGAATTTTGGGAGGTAGAAAGTGCTCCAGACCCATAGCCAATGTCTAAACTCTTTTAATTCTGGTCATTCAAAGAACTACTTTCCTATTTATTGCTTCTTACTTTCTTGCTCACTACTTTGGGACATGTGTTATGAACTTAATAGTCCAAACCTTGAAAAGAAGAAAAAAAAGCACATTTCAAGCTTCGTTTGGAAATTTGTTCCAACCTTGGTTGGAAATACTATACCCTATTGATTGCTAATAGGATGTTGGTTAGAAATAGGTGCCTTCACCTTAATTACCTATGTTTTCATGGGTTACCAGTGAGGCAGGGTTCACTTTTGCATCCTTAAAATGGGACCAACCCCACTATGTACAAAATTATCACGGACAAAAAAATAATTAATTAAGTTTTATTTTTTGGATATTTTATTTCTCTAATTGGGCAATGGTCAGTTTGAGGTATCACTTTTTGGACACTAATTTTGTGATTCTTATTTAAAACTTCCAAAGTTTGTTTAAATTGTTTATTTTGATCAAGTCATTAAAACCTAAAACAAAAAAAATTAGTACTACACCTCAATGATATCAAGGTGTGTGTTTTTATGATTTTTTGTTTTTTTTAAAGTAAATTTTTGGATCTATTGATAGAGGTGAAAAAACTTCTAAATATTGGAATTTGCAGGCATCATAGTACACAATTTATTAAATTTTTATTGATGAACTAGTGGTTGGCGCTTGCTATGCTATGCATTCATCATTAGAATTTTATAAAAAAATTTATGTATTAGATAGAATGCAGAACAAAATTTTTAATAAATCTTCAAATAAAAATGACTAAAATCTTTGTATAATTTTTTTAATAAGTAAGCATATATTGAAATGTACAATAGAAATTTATTGAATGATGAATGAAACATATGCAATGGTAAATACTATAAAACATACACATACATTAGAATGCATTAGAAATTTGACTCCATTGTTACAAAAAATGGCAACCCAAATTGAAGAATTGAAAAGAAAAACTTATAAATCTCAAAAACTTTGTGAACAACTTAATTGTTGTGGAATCTAAAATTGCTTCAATTGAATAAATTTCTCAAAATCATTTGGTAGTAGCAATAGAAAATTGAAATCATGAAAGCTCAAAGCTCACAAAGCACAAAATCATAGAAGTGCAAAAAAGTGTAAAGTCAAGAGAAGCAATGGATTTTGAATAATCCCTATTGAATATCACCTCAATTGCAACGACTATATTACTTTTATAATATCACCTTTTGTAAAAAGTGATATTATAGAAGTGATTGCAAACTGCTACTGTATTTTTGTAATATCACATTGTGTGAAAATATGATTTCTATTTATGCATGATTAAAAATATTTTTACAAAATATTTAATATAATTATTTTAAAGACTTACTGAAATCATTATCATGCATTCTATTCAAATATATCAAATTTTTACTAATATGTGATCCAATGAATACGTAGCATAGCAAGTACCAACCCCTAGTATTAATAGTAGCATTTGTGATATTACAAAGGGAGTTATAATTTTAGTAGTATGATTTAATTTTTTATATGTTGGTACACTAAATGTAAGTTGTATTCAACAATGATATTAAAATAAAATTATTTGATATTCCAAATGCTTGTTTCTAAGGATCCTAGGTATATGTGACAAAATTTACTTTTCTAATTACAAAATTAATAAAAATTTCTTAAAATTCTTTGATTGTGATGAATTTTTTTCCTAAAACATTGCAAGTATTGGCAACTAAAACTACATTTCATGAATTCATACCTTATAATATTTAAGAGATGAAGTCATTTGACACAATCACATAGGCTGACATTGTAGTTGAGACAACCTTTTTGGGTACCAAAGCTGACCACTAACCATTTTGTGCATTTTCAATTATGGAGTGTAGATCCACCTAATGTAATCTAAATGTACAAGACTTTCACCATTGTAGCATGTTTGATTGGTTTAGCATTCAAAGAAATCAAACGACTTAATTCTTCTACATTGACATTATGCCCGTAATTGCAAAGAGTAACTACAGGTTACTTAGTACCAACCTAGCTATCTGTGGCTCAGTAGGTCCTAACCCACAATTATTCTTGATTAACTTGGCCTGCTTTATAGTTACCAAGTCCATAATGCCTTCCAAGTATGGAGAAGGCCAATGCCTAGTTATACAATGTTATCAGGGTTGTCATAACAAGCAAACCGGCCCGGACGGATGGACGAATCGGACGGGCAAACCGGCCCGAACGGACAGTCCGGACGGCTTTAATTTTGAGAGTTTTGCACCTTGACGATCCCGTCCGCACCCTGACGTCCGTGCTCTGACGATCCCGTCCACGCCCTGACGATCCCGTCCGCGCCCTGACGATCCCATTCATGCCTTGACGATCCCGTCCACGCCTTGACAATCCTGTCCACACCCTGACGATCCCATCCGCGCCCCGACTACAACGTCCACGCCCTGTCGGGCAAATCGAACGGGCGAATCGGACGAATGGGCAAACCGGACATCCGCCCACTATGAAAACCCTAAATGTGAATTAGTGTGTGCTTTCAAAATTCAAAGCAAGGAAGTTTTGGTGGTGAGGGAGTTTATTCTACGGGATTGTTTTTGTTTTTCATTTACTTTAGAGGAGGGTAAATGAAATGGTTTATTGTGGTAGTGAGTGATTTTATTATAATTAGGATTTTTCTTGAACTTGAGACTTTTATATTTTTCTAACATCCTAACATTGTTGAAAAATATAAGACATATATGTATTGCTCCATGTGTATATTTTCCATCCAATCTTGTCCTCGAGCATAGAAGTGTCAACCTTGGTCTTTACTTGTGGGCTTGCGACACATGGAATTAAGCTTTGTATGACCATTTAATTTTTGCACTGTAAATTTAGAAAAAATGCATTCTCATATTTTTAGTAGATGACAACATGAATCCATTATGATATGTAAGTTTTTCATGAATTTTGGTGGATTTTTAATACACTATAGTATTTTGAAGCAATAGTTTCAAAAATTTATATTGATTAGAAAATTTACTAAAACAAAGCTATACTTCTTTGATTGAAGTCAAATGCAAAAAAGATCATTTTATTAGCATCACTAATTTTTTTTTTTAAATTGTTTGATAAAGTCTATTATATAGTGATCCATTTTCACTTCATTTTTTGGCAAAGATCCCAAAAAAAACCAAAAATAATCCAACCGACCAAAACAAACATAAAAAAATAGCTAAATTACCCAAATCATCCATATTTCATTGTAGAAAGACGTAAATTTATTTTTATCAAAGTCATTACAATGCAACAAATTTGTATTGATGGCATTTTTGAGCTACCCCTTAAACCTTCAATGTTCAATAGGTGGATGGTGCATTACAAGAAGTTTGAACCCTAAAGAAGGCTTTGGGTTCTCCAACAACAGAGAATGCTTGCCAAAAAAAACAATTTTTTTCTTTGAGCAAACAAGAGGGCTTGGATGGCGTGGGACAAGTTTAGCAAATACTTTGAAAAAACATAAAAATGATTTTAAAATGTAATTTTAAAATTAAATTCAAAACTACAACACTGTGATAGTTTGATGTAGCACTGCCACATCAAATTGTGTTTATTTTTTATTATTTTGTTATTTTTAATTCTTAGTTTTTTAAATTATTTATTACTTATTATTATTATTATTTATTACTTATTATTATTATTATTTATTACTTATTATTATTATTATTATTATTTATTATTATTGTTAAATAATTTAGAAAATACTATGCTTGTTTACAACTTGAAAAATCTTTTCTTTACAGCCCTTTCATGGCCTAAATTTTTTCCTAATGATTATCTAATAATAAAAGTGCACTTCATTCAATGAATTCTTATTAAAGAAGATTAAAAATAAATAATTTATTTATTAATAGAAAGAAGAAAGAATGTTCTACATAAATAGATGATAAGTATGTTTGGGAGGAGGGAGGCTCATTCATTTTGAATTTTTTAAAGTGATCTTATTATGGATTATAGCTAATGAATTTTGTGATAGGCCCATTCTTAATATTTTTTTTAAAGTGATCTTACTAAGTTTGCATTGGATCTTAGATAAGTTTGCATTGAATGTTGGTGGAAATTACTTCATTAAAAGTACTATTGGCTTTTCTATACAAGAAAAATCATTAAGAATAGATTACAAACAATAATTATGGCAACTTCTATATTTTGCTTTAGATTTGAGCTTTAGCTATTAATGATTTTTGAATTTGAGTTGAAGTAATGAAATACAATTTGTGATGTCTACTTTCTAATCCAATATGTTATTTTGAAGAATTATAAAATAAAAATATATAATGTAATTAGAATATTGGGTTGAACACCTCAATCAGTTTAATTTCTAATTATAAAATGACTTGAAAATTTGATTCGATCCATAATATTCCATACTATAATACACACCTATGCAACAACTATGGTTAGCATGCTATATTTTTATAAATTTGAAGCATGTATTGTATACTATGATATAAATTATATACACTACTACTTCAAACATTCATGGCAATTTCAATTTGTATCAAAAGAATCTGAAATTTTTATGACTAATAGAAAGCATGAGATTCATCACTGAAAAATAAAATAAAATAATTTACACTCTATGTAGTGCAAAAAATAGAGCATATAAAGCAAATTATACTTAAGTTGTTTGCTCCCCATTCACTTGGCCTCTTAGGGGATGATTTTGAAAATGAAATCCTATAAAGAAATAGGTTTTATAATTTATTCTTTTCATCTACTTATCTTCTCTTTTCCTCCCTCCTTTTTCCTCATCTCTTAGCAAAATTTCAACAACTAGGATATTGAAAAATAAAAGAAGAAACTTGCAACTAACAAGAATAAAAATATAATACTTAAATCTTTCATTGATAGTATATAGTAGAAATAAAATATAAAATCTTCATTTGTTATAATAAATACCTTAATAAAAATCCATTTTTACAATAAAATTATAATTACTAAAATAAAAAAGCATTTTTTTGAAATAAAACAACAATTCAGTAATTAAAAAAATTCTAGTAATAAAATAGCATTCCAACAATAAAACTATATTAAACCTTAAAGTCCTGAGAGTCCCCTTGAGGAGTCTTAGAGAACTTAGAGAACTTTGAGTAGGTACCTATGATTTCAATTTTGGCATGATTTTTGGAATTTAAAAAAAAATAGAAAAATTGATTAGCTTTAGGAAATATAACTTATGTTTCAATTGGTGCCTAAGAGCAAACATTATACCACAATAAGTTTCAAATAGGAGAGGGTGGTCAGTAAAAAACACAAAATAATTTGTGATAATTTCTTATAATATTTATTTTTTATATATTATATCATTTTTATTTCAAAAGAATTGATCCATTCCATTTGGATAAGTGATGCCAAAGTTATGAAGTTTCTTGTTTTATAGGCAATCTTAGCAAAATTATGAAAAAATAATGTATTAATTCATTTATGAACTTAATTTTTATAAATTTTTAATAAATAAAAAGTTGCATGTGGTTTATTTTTCTTTCTAGAACAATCTCACCATTGCGATTAGTGTACTTCAATTCCATATTAGAGCTATTAAAAATTATTTTTTCCTGCTATCTCATACTTTCTTTTGAATGCACATAACAATTTATTTGAGAACGAAAATTGAATTTAAAAATAAAATCCTACACCCTCAACTCAATTCTTCAATTACAAAAACTTTAAAATTTGTGTTAGCAAAATTTTTAAGCTAAAAAGATTCAAAGTCAAAAAATCTAGTCACAAAAGGTGCAAAAAAATCTATTTTCTTTACTTTAAATGCTAGACATCTTGCAATCTATGCCATCAAAGTTTGCAAAATCTCTAGCACACATTCTTATACTTGTTTAGTACAAGATCCTATAGTTAGATATGCAAAAAAATTAAAACTATAAAATTAAAAATAAAGTTTTGCACCTTGCAAATAAAAATGGCAGTTTTGACTGTTTTTTGATAGGAAAAAGGCCTTTAGTCCTATAGTGGTTAATTTTATTGCAATAAACTTAATACTATACTTTATAAAGGCTCCAAAATTCAAAGTTTCAAGACAATATAAGTGCACCCAATTCTACTTATAGTTTAAAATAAGTTCAAATAACCTTTTAATTATCAGCAAAAAATTATAAACATTTTGTCTAGCTAAAAGATCACTTTAGGATAGTTTGGAGTGAAGAGTATTATTTACCATGAGATGATCAATTTTAGAAAATTCGAATTCATATTTGAAATTGAAGACCAAAATTCAAATAGCCTATTTGAATTTTGGTCTTCAAATCTTGAAATTATTAAATTAACAATCCAAAAATAGGGTGAGGTTTTTATATTTATCCCCTTTCATCCTCTAAAGGTGAAAAAGACTTCAAGACCATATCAATGTTCTAGAAAACATTGGCAAGCTAGTTCAACATAAGTTGGTGGAATTGGAAAGAAAAAAAACATTTGCAATATGAAAATGTCCCCCCCAAATGGTGAAAAAATCTATTCTATAGAATTTCTATAAGAGAGTAAAAACTAGAGAAAATAAGTGAACTCAGTACTTGAAAATTTGTTTTTTAATATGGAAATTAAAGGAAAGTAGTTGATAAAACTCCAAAATATCCCAAACTCTAAACCACATGTCTAGTTCTTGTAGTCTAGCCGTAGCCGCATCCAATATGCCAATAGCCAATGGTCCCGTAAGAGCATCTCCACCAGTTCTCTACAAATCTAATATACTATTGTTAATTTGGAGTGACTATGCACTACAAGGAGAATTGTGGTCGAATTGACAAAAAAATGACAAAATTTTGTCAATTCCTTTGTCAATTAGGAGGGGTTGATTCAAGTCAATTTGGACACCTGTTTGACAAGATTTTGTAACTCCATTGACAGAATTATGTCAATTTAACTGTTAATTCGGACATTCTATAACTTCAAAATTTTCAATACACATAGGGGTCTGACTACTTAAAGGGTAAGAGGCTACCACATAGCATATGCCATGTCAAAATTAAGTATAGAAAATTGTCGAGTAAGCACACCCACCCACATAACCTCAACAAACAACCCACTTGGCACAATCACCTAAACAAATAACAACTTTACAAGGCCACCTAAGCAAATATAACAAGTGATCAAGCCATTTAAGCACCCAACAAGTACTAACACATACATGTCAAAGAACATGAGTGTTGGCTAATATATACAAGGCAGTAAAATATTTACCAATACATATGGGATAAGTGTATTAGGGGAGGAGGAGGAGAACTAAGTGAATTCCGAAATTGTTTAAAAACTAGATTTTCAGATGAGATTTAGGCATAGTAAATTAATTTTTTTCAAAAAACTTTTAACTAAGATTAGTTGGAAAATCAAATGAAATTCCACCTCCGAAAATCCGTTTGAGATTTCAGGTCTCCAATACAAAGTTATAGATAAATTCCAGACCGGGTGTTTGAAAAGTTTGAAATTCACTTCAAACACCCGGTCTGAAATTTGTCTATAACTTTTTATTGGAGACCTGAAATCTCAAACGTATTTTTGGAGGTGGAGCTTCATTTGATTTTCCAACTAATCATTGTTAAAAGTTTTTTGAAAAAAATTAATTTACTATGCCTAAATCCCATCTGAAAATTTAGTTTTTAAACAATTTTGAAATTCACTTGGTTCTCCTCTCCTAACACACTTATCCTATATGTATTGGTAAATGTTCTACTGCCTCGTATATATTAGCCAACACTCATATTCTTGACAAGTGAGTGTTGGTATTTATTGGGTGCTTAAATGGCTTGATCATTAGTTATATTTGCTTAGGTGGCAATTTATGGTTTGTTGTTTGACTAGGGTTTTGGATTCTTTGGGTTTTGTGGATTCTATTGATAAAGATCTTGATAAATAATCAACAAGAAGTTGACAAAAAATTGACAGGTTTGTCCTAATTGACAAAATAAGGTTGTTAAAAGTGATTGCTGTCAATTTGGGCAAAATTTTGTTAAATGCTTGTCATCTAGGGCTGCAATCCCTTGTAGTGATGTCAAGTTGGAAGAAGGATCCAGCGCATTACTGGCCTTTGAGCAACAACACTCAAAGTCCAACAATATGTCAACAAATCCCAAATTGCGAGGCGCAAAGTTAATCATCAACTAGAATTCAACACGTATAGAGAGCTACAACTGGTCACAGTTCCTCAAAGTGAAAAATTCAAGGCAAAATTTCACTTGTCTTGTCAGTAGCATGTAGCATGTCAACCATGTGAGACACTCCAAGGTAAAATGTTACCATGGATTTTTGAAGTGGCCTGCGTTGAATATCAACACACGCTGCAACTAGTGGGTCCTTGTTTTGCTGAGAAACTTTTGAAGGGACCATTTAGAATGAATCGGTGGAGATGCTCTAATGTACAAAACATGAAAGGCATGAACTCCATCTCTCTGTGCACAAGGAGACCTATATATTGCATAAAATAAACATCTACTAACAATATGTTATTGTTTGTGTCGATCAATCCCCCAACTCAAAGCTAGAATTCACTCCTTACTTTTTTCTCATATCAATGGATGTTGTCCGTGCATGTGTTTCAAGAAAAAAAATCCACTCCATGCCGTAAATAGCACAAGCTAAGTTGATCGATTAGTCAGGATCGATCGATCCCACCTCCTGGACTTGAAGGAAGCTGGTTGGTTTCCCCGTCGCCGAAGTTAAGTTTCGAATGCAAGTGACGTACGTGACGTTGGCGTGATCGATCAATAGGGCGGTTGAAGTTTTGTATGGGACACCAGGAACGGAAAATTAATGCACAAGGCAACGCACTGAGCAACGCACACATAGTTGATCACCAGCCAATGACACAGTCGATCATGAGTTTGATTCATAAGACTTTATACAGGCTACCACATATGAGATTCGGTACGAGTACATTCTATTTCACACCAACTTTTCTTCACTTCCTTGTTGGAAACGTAAGGTAATTTTTTTAAACGGAAAGAAAAAGAAGTATATGTATATTATATCATTTTTTATGATCAACTGCTAGATACAAATTGCTTGAACAAACACCATGGAACGCACGACTTGCACACGAAAACAACCTTCACAAGGTAATGAAGTAAATACCTCCAAGTAGATATATTTGCTCAAACGTTCAAATGCCCACCTTAACTTCATAGAGAGAATATGCTAAAAGTTGGAAAAGACCGCCATACTTGCCCTGCCAAAGCTCTGACACTGCAACAGCCGAAAGCACTTCTTTCGGAGATCCTAAAAACAACTGTCCGTCTGTCCCCACCTAATGCAACCTTATTCAATTATTGTGGTTTGTAGGGTAACCAGCCAACAACTGCATAAGAGTGTCTAGAAGATCTGAAGTCTGAAATCAAAGAAGTACATTTTCCACTCACATCTCTAACAACCACGGCTCAGTAGTATGAGGAACAAAATTCTGTAGCGGTAACATCCAAAGTCCTTCAAAAGGAAATAGGCAGAAAAACCCCAATCCAAAGAATACGAGCTCAAATACAAGTGAGAACAAACATAAAAGCAAATTCAAAATTACTTAGAAAACAAACAATCTTGAAAATTTAATTCAATTAAAGAATTACTAAAGCTCTCTTCCATAACTCAAGACATGCTTCATAAATTTGGACGCCACATACCTCCTACCATGCCGCCTCCCAAAATCACCACCTTGAAGGACCTCCTCATGCAGGCTACTTTACACCATTCCACATCCAAAAAATACAATTCGAATATTGAACCAGAAACAAAACTCTACAATAAATTGGATTGATCAATAATTCCAAGTTCCCCTTGGATCCAATTCCTGATGTTCATACTCCCCACTCCACGAATGGCACCGCAATCATGTTTCAGGGAGGATAAATTTTAAATTTTTCCCCTGTTTAGGTGGTGGTAGTAAAAAAATGGAAAGATGAGTCGCATGCACAACACGCGTGCGGGAGGGAGCGAGTATTTGGTTCTGAGATTTAGGATTTCGTGAGTAACGAGTGCTCCATTTTATAAATTTAATTAAAAGGGAACCTAGTACTAAATTAATCTCACAATCCTAATTTCTGATTGTCCAGTAAATCCAAACTAGCACAAAACTCTATTGCATCTCACAAAAATTTCACGCTCCTACTAAAATATCAAGCTCTTGAGTGAATGAGCAACAAGTAATAGAAATTGGTGCACATAGTTCGGGGATTGAAATTTGATTCCTTATTGACTCAAAGTATGAAGCAATTGATTCAGTTGCTTGAAAAGAAAATAGAGTAAGGGCATGAAATGTGAAGACCAATGGATGGTGAGAGCAAGAGTAATACGGTACCGCCGCACCCCGCCTTTGAGTTGATTTCTCACGGAGAATACCTAAGTTGTCATTGTGGACGGACGGTCTGTCCGTCTCGTCTGGTTTGTCCATTCGTCCGAGATGTCCGATGACCCCAACCCGCCCGATGTGACAACCTAGGAATTGTCACAGTGGACGGACGGTCCGTCCGTCCCATCCGGTCCGTCCGTCCCATCCGGTCCGTCCGTCCCATCCGGTTTGTCCGTCCGTCCGGGACATCCGATGACCCCAACCCGCCCGATGTGACAACATTGGAGAATACATCATCGCAGACTAGAAAGTTCAGTAGAATTGTCTAATGTTTGCGCTTGAACATGCGATTGATAGTCGGAACATCCTGAGCCGCCTTGCTAAATCCTAATTAGTAGTAATGACTTCTGTTAATTATGCCGCCGTCCTTCGCCGAGAGCCTCTCGAGCCCAAGCCATCGGCCACACCCTGGCTGGCACGACCACCAAGTTGCATGCACAAGTCGATGACATTGAATAATCTCTTGAATCTTATTCACGCTCACATGCCTTCAAGAACCTATTAAATCAACATCACAATGTACATGTGTTAAAAATCCTTTGGTGTATTCTTGTTTGCTACTGCAAATGCCTTCAACAAATGGCAAAGAGGAAAACAAGAACACAGTGCTAAGTGAATTTTCATACCTCGTTTACCCGAATCTCAATAAACATCCGTTTCAAACATGATCCCGCCCATGTCCATGCCGCCTTGGAACAAAACGCTACCTGTACCAAACCTTCCATCTCACAAGGAGTAATGGAATGGTTTCGGTCATTTCGATAACACATAGAGCCAATTACAATATCATAGGAATGCTGATGTTTTGGCTTGTGACCATAGAGGTTTAATTTACAGAGCGCTTTCCATACTTCATCCTCAACACCCACCTCAAACCAACGCACTCTGAAAATTTGTCCACTATTAGTGGTATATACTAATTTAGTTAGTGTATGTAGTTTAGTTACAATCATAATAAGTAGTGCCCTTTGGCACATAGAAGGTTGTACCCTTCTACTTGTAAAAGGTTAAAAGGTGTGATCACCTTATATATACATGTGATCACTTTACATTAATATATCATTATTTTATCAACTCTTCAACTTATATGGTATCAGAGCGATTCTTTTTGCTTCCAATATGTGTCAAGGTATTTTTAACCTTGACACCACTATTGAATTAAAAAATAATGAGAATGAAAATGAAGAAGAGAATCCTAATTTTATAAACATAGAATCAATAGATGATGAGTTCTTTTATCAATTTATGGACCAATTAATGAATCAATTAATACTAGAATCAAAAGAATGGGAGGAACTCAATCTTTATCAAGAAATTTATAATAAACTCAGTTAATAATGAAGTTTTAAAAACAATTATAACCAAAAATTTAACAAAATATTGAAATTAGTGTTGTCACATCGGGCGGGTTGGGGTCATCAGACGTCCCGGACGGACGGACAAACTCGATGGGACGGACAAACCATCCGTCCACTGTGACAATTCCTAGGTTGTCACATCGGGTGGGTTGGGGTCATCGGATGTCCCGGACGGACGGACAAACCAGACGAGACGGACGGACTGTTCGTCCACTGTGACAACTTAGATTGAAATAATGGCTCATTCAAAGGTTCCTGACACACATGATGTGGGAAAATTTGATGGCACATATTTCAATATGTGGAAGAATAAATTAACCTTATTCCTTAAAGCAGAAAAACTTTGGTCTATTGTTTCTGGAAATGAAGCAAAGCCTAAATGTCCTACAGCAGTTGAAGTGGCTGCTAGCACCGCTCAAGTCCTACCCCAAACTGGAGTAGGCAGTGTTGCAAATTGAGAAGAAAGAGATACAATTTCTCTTGCTGTAATAAACAACTGCTTGGATATAACGGTAGCTTCACATGTTGGAAGTTGCTCATCATCAAAACAAGCTTGGGATGAACTACTCAAATCTTTGAATCACATGATGTTGTCACAAGGATGCATCTCAAAACTCAACTTCATTCTATAAAAATGAAACCAAATGATAATATGACATTTCATATTCATAAGTTTAGATCAATACTACAGCAATTAGCTGCTGCTAGAAATCAACTTTCTGATGAAGATGCAGTACATGCATTGATGGAAAGTGTATCTTCTAAATATCATACATTTTTTAGTTCCTTAAGAAGACAACCAAATTTATCACTTTAGTCTCTAATTCCAGACTTAATACAAGAAGAAATATTTATTAATGATATGACTTCTCAACATAATCCTATTGATTCACAATCTGCTTTATACACTCACAAAAGAAATTTTAAATTAAAAAAAAATTAGACACCAAAACCCAATTATAAGGGTGAATTTTCAAATGAAAAAGTATCAAATAATATAAATAATAATAAAATAATTAGATGTTTTAATTGTAAAAAATTAGGACATCATATAAGGGACTGTCAATTCTTGAAAACAAATGAGAAAAGTAATACTAAACATTTTAAAAGACAATCAAATTTTGTACAAGATACTAATGATTCACAAAAACGCACCTTGTATGTAGCTTCTTTATTTCATTTTACTAATAAAACATCTATTATAGATGATATATGGTATGTTGACACCAGGGCCACTCAACATATGTCACATGATAAAGAAGCTTTCATTAAATATGAACATTGGCCAAATGGTCCCTTGGTTTATTTAGGTGATAGTACTACGCATCAAATTGTAGGTCAAGGAGATGTTGCTATAAAATTATTTAATAACAAAGTCAAAGAAATACCTAGTGTTTTATACATACTTGGCCTTACTAAAAATTTATTTTCAGTCACCCAATTTGAATATTTGACAAAGCCGGCGGAGAGCTTACTATTCAAAAAGGCATATGCACTTTAAAAAATAGTGCAGGTAAAATAATTACCACTTGCTCATTAGAAAATGATTTGTATAAACTAGGTTATTTTCATAAATCTAATTCAAAAATAGCAGCTCTCCCTGCAAGTGTCCCATTAGACAAAGCTTATTTATGGCATCATCAATTAGGCCATATCAATAGGAATAGATTACATCAAATCAATGTCCATTGGATTAGATAATTATGATGTGACTACGGTACCTTTATGTCATTCTTGCCTCAATGGTAAACAACACAGAGATCCATTTCCTAAAACTACTCATTTTAGAGCAACCAAATTATTAGAACTAGTTCATAGTGATCTTTGTGGACCTATAGATCCACCAACACATTCTGGACTTCTATATTTCTTAACTTTTATAGACGACAAATCAAGATATACAATAGTTTATTTACTTAAACATAAATCAGAAACATTACATAAATTTCAAATCTATAAACAATTAGTTGAGAATCAAACTTCCCAAAAGATAATTACTCTTTGTTCAGACAATGGTGGAGAATATAAATTAGAAAAATTTAAATTATTCTGTCAAACACATGGTATTACTCATCAATTTACTACTCCTAATACACCACAACAAAATGGAGTAAGTGAGAGGAAAAATCGTACTTTGATTGGTGTTGTCATCTCTATGTTATTTCATAGTGGACTATCAAAGCGTTTTTGGGGTGAGGCTCTACTAAATGCTAATTATCTACAAAATAGATCTCCAATAAAAGTGGTTAAAGATAAAACTCCTTATCAAATATGGACACGAAGAATACCAAATTTATCATACCTCAAAATTTTTGGCAGTATGGCCTTTGCCTTAATATACAAAGACCACCATAAGAAACTAGACAATCACACAATACCATGTATTTTCCTTGGTTATTCAGACGAACAAAAAGCCTATCAATTAATGAATACAGCTAATCGAAAAATAATTATTTCTTGTGATGTTACTTTTGATGAAAAATTAAGTCACGCATCAAGTAATCAAGTTCCATGGTACATTGATAAAGAAATTATAAAGGATTCTTCTTTTTCCATGTCTTTTCTTAAACCACTAATTGTTTCTACAGTAAAACATGGATTACAACAACAAGTAATAAATGTTCCTCATGTTTCCAATTCACATATAAACTCACCTCTTGACCAAGATACTAATACAAATACTCTAAGTGTACCAAACTCTGGTGTACAATCCTCATCCCCTATGCAATCAAGTGAAGTCTCATCTAGTAATACGCCTCCAGAGTTGAATAATGATTCTAATATTACTTGGTGTATTAATAATGTTTATGAGCACGATAATTCACCTCAAAATACAATAAATTTGAATGATGAATTTTCTAGATGATGTCTTGATAACGCTAATATAAGCTAGTCCTGAGATATTTAATGATACATTAGCCCCTATTTCAAAATCCCCCTCTCCTTCCAATACTAGACCTAAACGGATGATTAATCCTCGTAAAAGATTATTGGAAATGATTGAAGGCCGCAAACCTATTAAATCCAAATCTAAAAATAGAAAACAAGCTTTGCTTGTTAATATTCTTTTAGAACCTAATACTATTAAATAAGCATTGGAAAGTCCAAATGCCCTCAAATGGCAACAGGCCATTGATTCTAAGATTCAATCTTTAATCCAAAATAAAACATGGAGGATAACTTCTCTTCCATCTGGTCGCAAACCAATTACTTCCAAATGGATATTTAAAATAAAATATAATTCTGATGGTTCTATAAACAAGTACAAAGCACGGTTGGTTGCAAAGGATTATACCCAAGTTGTTGGCCTTGATTACACATAGACTTTTTCTCCTGTGTTAAAATTAGCTTCTATTCGAGTCTTATTGGCATTAGCAACCCAATTTAACTTTGAAGTTCAACAAATGGATTTTAAAACAACATTTCTTAATGGATACATTACAGAGGAGATTTATATGACCATTCCAGATGGCATGACAATTACTACTTCAGATTCTTCTGAAACTTTAGTATGTAAATTAGACAAATCTTTATCAGGTTTGAAGCAATCCTCTTGTGCTTGGTATATACGTCTTTATACTTATTTAATTAACCATGGCTTTGTCACCATTGAGGTTGATCCAAATATTTATGTAAAAAGAGATTTAACTCAATTTTTACTCATTGCCATTTATGTTGATGATTGTATTATACTAAGTGATGCAATTTCAGCTATACACTCCCTAAAACACTTATTAAATGTTGAGTTTGACATGAGTGATGAAGGTCACATTCACTATATTCTTGGTTTACAAATCTATCGTGATAGAATTAGTCACACATTGGTAGTCAATCAAGAAAAATACTTACAATCACTACTTGTGAGATTTCACATGGACACATGCCATGATATATCTACTCCATTGGAAGCCGGAATCAAACTTTCTAAAACTGATTGTCCTACAACTGATAGTGCTAAATCTTTAATGCAAGATATTCCCTATTCTGAATTATGTGGGAGTTTAATTCATTCTACAATCTGTACTAGACCTGATATCAAGTATAGTGTGAATAGTTTGTCCCAGTATTTATCCAATCCTGGCCCAATCCATTGGCAAGCAATGAAACGAGTTATGCGATATATAAAAGGGACATTAGCACATAGTCTCACATATCAATCTTCTTCTAATGGACATCTCCTCTATGGTTATTCTGATGCTGATTGGGCTGGTGACTAAGACACAAGACGCTCCACATCAGGTTATTGTTTCCTTTTTGCAAGAGCTATCATTACTTGGGCTAGTAAGAAACAAACTTCCGTAGCCCTTTCAAGCACTGAATTTGAGTACATCGCATTATCCAAGGCATGTGCAAAAGCTATATGGTTACGTAGGTTACTAAAAGATTTGGGCTTTCCCCAATTGGAACCCACAATTATTTATGTAGACAATCAAAGTGCCATTGCCTTGAGTCTCAATCCCAAATTTCACTCTCGGAGTAAACACATAGACACACAATATCATTATATGAGAGAAGTAATTCAATCTAGCCATGTCCAGCTCAAGCATATTCCAACCAATGAGATGGTTGCAGATATCTTTACTAAAGGTTTACCAAAACAAAAACACAATAAATTCCTATATGGTCTTGGTTTGCATCCTTATACTTCTACGTCTACACCACCTCCATAGGAACATAAATACAATTAATTCTACTTCTATAATTGGAGTGGGAGGATACAAATTCATAATCCAATTACAAGACTTAGAACACATAAATAACATTATTTATTCAATAGATTTTATTTTTAAAAACTACATACCAAACTAGTGGGAGTATTAGTGGTATATACTAATTTAGTTAGTGTATGTAGTTTAGTTACAATCATAATAAGTAGTGCCCTTTGGCACATAGAAGGTTGTACCCTTCTACTTGTAAAAGGTGTGATCACCTTATATATACATGTAATCACTTTACATTAATATATCATTATTTTATCAACTCTTCAACTTATATCCACTTGGTGCTGCGATCTCTCCATGAAGTATTCTCAAATCGAATGCAAAACCAAAAACAACAACAATGTCTCTAGGATTCATAGAAAGGTGATTGTGCAGAGGGAACTCAAACACCGCGATAACACTATTAGTGACATAAAAGGTTGGAAAAAAGCTGAACTTAGTGCAAAACTTCATAGGTAAGATGCCCACATTAGAAAAACCACTTGACATCGAGAGTCGCATCCTATGGTAGAAGCAAGCCACTCCAGTGGTAATGTATGGGCTATACGGTTCATGAGTACGAGCCACCTCCAAATGTCTAGCAAAAGCTTCTGCACGTTCTTTGATGCTGACCTTTCAAGCGGAGAGTTGTTATTGGTTATCTTTTGGTGGGGTAGTATAAGCATCCATTTCCACATAAATCCGAAGGACATCTTTAAAAAACTGTGCATTCACAAGCTCTTCTCGCCTCAACGGATCATCACCATCACCCTCGGCCTCGTCATGCACTCGTATTGAGACCCTCTACCTACCTCTTGTTCTTCCCCTTGCACCTCTTTGACCTCTTACAACACCCCCTTGGCCTCTTCTTCGTCTTTGAGGTACTTGCACCCATGCATGCCAAGCTTGTCATCATCACCATGAGTAGCGGTAGACGCACGATTCTTCAAATCTATAAGAATGTTCTCCAACACACTCCTTAAACTTGGAAGGAGGGCAATCTGTACCCCTAAAATAGAGGTACCAAGAGCATCCAAAGTAACACCAATTTGAGCAATAATGTTTGGAGTCAAAAGAGGTTCCAACGCATATGTAGCACCATGATTTGCCTCCAGCTTCGCGGCACAATGGTCCCATATTGAATATGAAAGTAACTCTTCATCATAGAGTGTAAGAAAAGATGGAGAAAGAAGCTCATCAAGAGGAACTGGAGGCATTTGTGACCCCCCTCCCCGCGATAAGTAACTTCTAATGCTGGAGGCATTCATGAACCCCCCCTCCCTGCGATAAGTAACTTCTTGCGCAAATAAAGGCATTGCAAGTACCTCCTCCTTCCCACAAAACTACTCCAATTACTTGAAGAAAACAACGACAACAAATTACTCAAAAATTGAATTAATCTCCAAATTAACACTCTTAGGCTCTCATATGAATCTCAAATCATCTCCAACATTCCATACAATAAAACCATACATTCCCACCAAAATTATCTAAAGTTTGGAGTTCCGTTCAGTATTGTCACATCGGGCGGGTTGGGGTCATCGGACGTCAACGAAAGCAGTGGCCATCACAAGTTTCGTCCATCACAATTGCACACATGAGGTAGCTTTACACTCCACCAATTCTTCGGAAACAAGTTACCTGAAAATCAACACGAGAGTGAGAGATAAACCTAATTTATGCTGATCAAGTTCCCATTCTCGATCCCCAAGTTCCCAATGGAACAATAGTCTGCAGCTCAGGCTTCAGCATGAAGCTGGTCTCCTCGAGATCGGCTTGTTGACTGTTGTTGTGCTAAATTTGTTTCTGGATTGATGAATATAACTTCATTTAGGTGATTGTTTTTGTTGTGCGATTAATCATCAGCATGCATATGTATTGCACGTGATCATAGGGTAGGGTTTAGGTTGGGTGGTGGATTAGGGTTGGATGGTGGATTGGAATTGGGGGTTAGGATGGGGTGGTAGGTTAGGGTTGGATGGGAGGTGAGAATTTAAAAAAATAAATAAATAGTTTAATGTTAATATAATTAATGCATCTTTTGAGTACATCTCTCACAAGTTAGGGTGACAACCACATATGCTTGGGGAGGATAACATAATAGTAGTGCTTTGAAAAGACAAATCCTAAAGGCAATGCACTTATTGAAATATAATTTGTTTGCTTATCTGTATTATTACTTAAGCTGCTACGAACTCCGACACTTTTCAATTTGTGAAATAGCAACAAAACTTGGGGCGAGTGGAAAAAGTCACGAGGGACATATTGTCACTTTATGAATACTTAACCCTTAAAGGATGATGGGGTGACCTTGGAAATTATCAATTTTCATTACCATGTGAATAGTTGGCTAAAAAAATGAAAAAGCACTCATTGGGAGACAAGCTACTGTAGAAGACTTTTCCCACAAAATTTAGAGGATGAATAGTTGTGTTCTTGTCCTACATGGAGAAATTTTCTATCATCCATCGTACGTCAAATGTCCACCTTCCACCTTTACGTTTAAGGGTTAAAGGTGATTGCAAGAAATACTTGTCCGTTGTTTGTCCCCTTTGCTTGGATGGGTGTTTTTCTTGCTTATAACTTTTGAGTTGTAAGTCAATTTTAAACAAAATTTGAAATAAAGGCACATGTGGTAGTTTAAGACATTGAATAATTTTTCTACTATTTTAAAAACAATTCATTATTTTAAAATAGTCCATGATTGGATGACTACTTTTACCATTTGGAAGATTTTAGTACTATTTTTGGTCCAAAAATGTAAATTTGGAGGTCAAAATTGGAACATGAAGACTTTTAGTGAAGCCCATAAGAGATTTTCTTAAAATTGTAAAGTGCCCACCTTCTATATGTACTCAAAGTGTACTACCTTTGTACAAGTGCCAAGATAACACAAATTTTTTCCCCAAAGATGCAAATGGTTGAGAAGGAGCACCTTCAAGTTAGGAAAAAGGAAATATTTTATTTTATTTTTTGTTTTGTTTTAATATTTTCTAAAAATTAAACATCAAAATATTCATTTTGGGGGTATTTTCCATTGTTATTTTTTTGAGCATAACTTTTGAAGATAAAATTTTCTAGGCCTGAATTTTTACAAACATACTATTTTGAATGCTTTACAAATTATTCATACTTTATTTCATTTAAAAATAATAATTCCAAAACGTCATAATATTCACTGAAATAGGCCATTTCAAGACAAAACATCATGTGTTTCTTGCAATGCCTGTTAAGTGAATTGTAAAATTTTGTAATAGAAATAGATGTACTAAGTAACAAAAATAATAAACCATTGACCATAGAACGACAAGGCACCTAGAAATATCTAGTGGATGACTTTTCAAATTAGTGTTCAAATGAAGAATGCACCTATTGGTCTAAAAATCACATCATTTTCAAGTTTCAACTACCTTTGTCATTGATTAGCATCCTTTGAGTGCCCATTCAAGTGTTAACCCCTAAAAAGACCAACTGAAGGCCTATTTTCTACCCAAAAACACTCACTCAAAACTGCTATTTCTATAATAAAGAGTAAAAAAATTGAAAATTATTTTTTCTACACATCTAAAAATTAAATCTTACACCTAACTAGTATAAAAATGTGTGGGATAAATTTCAGAAATTTTGACCACACAAATTGTAAGATATTTGCATTTAAAATGAAAAATAACAAGTTTTTTAGCACATTGTCAAACTAGACTTTTTTGACTTTGAACCTTCTTAACTTAAATTTTTTGCACTACAAAGTTTTGAGGTTTAAATCTTTATGGTGGAGAATTGAGTTGAGAGTCTAGGAAAAAAAAATTCAGAAAAATTAATTTTCATTCTTAAAAAAATTGCTAAGTAGAAGTAGGTATGAGATAGAAGAAAAATCTAAATTTTTAATGTTTCTAAAATAGAATTAAAACACACTAATCCAATGGTGAGATTGTTCTAGGAAGCAAACTAAACCACATGGATTTATTTTTTATTGTAAAAATTGGATTTAGAAATGAATCCTAAACTATTTTTTCAAAAAGATGCTTTAATTGTCCCCAAAACAAATTGTCCATAACTTTTTCATAACAAATCCTAATATTCAAAATTCAAAAATTTCAATTCAAAATTTTTTTGTTGCCTCTTTTTCCTTGTTTTGAGTTTATTTGGGCATAACTTTTGTTCCCATGCATTGACTCAAAAAAAAATTATATTCCCATGAAGCTAATTAGTTTTTCTATCTTCAAAAAAAGCTTCAAAAAATCATGACAAAAAATCAGCCTATAGGTACGTGCCCAAAATCCCAATTGTCTCCTAAAGGGACAATGGTCCTTTAGGGGTTAACTTACTCAACTTCATTAGTATAAGTGGGATGGTTACAAAACCATTAACTGTATACTTAAGGAGTATTAATAATTGTTATAACTACACAATCATCAATATTGGTACTAATTTCAATGTTTTTTGAGCTTAGTAGAATACAATGTGTGTACAATTGTTAAAGCAATCATTAGAAAAAAATGGAGTCTCTATAGGGCTACTAGAGCTTAATCAATAGTCTAAATTAGGTGCCATGTCAAATTTTGATTAAATTTTTTAATCAATGTATTAAAAAAAATATGAATTTTTTATTTGCAATTTTGGGAAAATGGTCCAGGGTTGGGCAACCCTTTAGAGGCCCTAAATTTTCTGAAATGCATAAGATCAATTACTAATACCCACATTTCCTTCATCTAGCAAAACCAATGCTAATTAGTCTTTGATTGTTGATATTGATAGAGCAATACTACTAATATCCTGCATTTCGATCAAAGCTTGTTTACATAAGAACTAGTTTTTGATCTAGCATGTTGATCATATATTGTCAAATATATCATAGGAATTGTAGTAGTATTTGATCTCGCCTTTGATCTAGTCCTGAGTACCTAAGGGTTGTTGGCATTAAAACAATTTAGAAGATTGCTTTTGTAAAAATTATATTGAATTAAAAGGACAAAAAAATTAGGTGAAGACCAAATTAAAGAAAATGAGATGTAGAAAATGTTGGGTTGCATATTTATCAAAAGAATTCCCTATATATGTGAAGAATTGAAACACTTATATATAATTTTCAAAATTCTATACATTAAGTTCCCTCCAATTAAAATTAAAATTCATTCCTAATATTCAATTTATAATTAAAAAAATCCTTAAATTTTAATAAAAAAGACTAAAAATTTGGGTAGCTTGTCCCACAATAAAAGGAAGTTGTATACTTGGGTTACAAAGTAATGAGTTAGATATTTATAATCACTCTAAACATTGTATTAAATTAAAAGATTCAAGAAAACCATCAAATTTCAATTTTATAGTATTTTAGCTTTCATGTTGTACATAGTATTAGTAGTATTAAAAAAAATTAATAATATATTAATTGTAGGAGATGTTTTATACATCTTTTTTGTTTCAATTTCTCTATAGAATAAGGTATTCAACCCATTTCCAACTACTTAAACAATTATGTGTATCTGGAGTATAGGTTTTTTAAGTGTGAAATAATCCAAGCATTTTGGTGACTACCTTGGTCATGGGACCGCGTCCTTTAAGGGTTAACCCATAAACGACGCGACGACCATTTTTTGGGTGATGAATGATAAAGAATCTTTGTGTGCAGGGCACAAGTACAACTACTCATCCTTGCAATTTTGCATGAAAAGGGGAGGTCTTGTATAGTAGTTTGTCTTCCAACAAGTGTTTTTTCATTTTTTCTTAGCCAACAATTCACATGGCACCCAAACAAATGATTTTCATGGTGACCGGCTCATCATTTAACCCTCAAAGGACAATGGGGTGACTTTGGAAATCATCAGTTTTCATTATCATGTAAATCATTGGCTTAAAAAATAAAAAAAGCACTCATTGGAAGTCAAAGTATAGTAGAAGATCTCCCCTTTCCACATTTTTTTTAGGATGAATAGTTGCACTTATGAGAGATTCTTTTTCATCCATCTGACGCCAAACCTGTCAATTCACATCTCAACTGCTAATGGTATTCCATGATCCACTCTCTTCACATCTTCGTCACACTTCTCCAAGAGCTCGCGGCTGTTGGAAAATGTACTCGGTGTGTTGTGTTGTTAGGGTTTACAACCCCATAATTTCCACCGCCTTGTTGTGTCTTTGTGTTTGCTTGCGCTAGCTAATTGTTAATTTGTAGAAGCAGTTTTTTTCCCCCTGGGCTTGGTGCGGGTACGTTCATGTCCAATTTTGAGACTCATGCAACGATTCAAGATTTAAATCTCTCTACGGGTCCAATTTTCTTGCACTCTCGAAGCGTTACGTGCAGACGAGATTCATTGTGAGGCCATGGCTCTTTCAAATTAAGTTTATAGACGAGGAAAGGTACGTGTGGCGATGCGCTGAAATACTTTGCATAGAGTGGAGGTTCGACTTTTTGAGCATGACATCGGAGAATTCCGCAAATGGCTCTGTGGTCGTGTCCGAAGATAGCAGCTACAAATGCGACACGCTCAGCCCGGAGAGTCCTGAAGTTCAGGTCAAGTCCCCGAAGCCTAGTCCGAGGAAAATTCCTGGAATATCCACCGCGTTTGGAACTTACTTGAACAAGGCGATCGCAAAGGGGAGTCGAGCGTTCTATGGAACGGACAGTGAGGCATCTGACGACGAAAGCGTCTGTGACGCAGAGTTGATAGGCAAAGCGGCCCAGGCGCTTTCGGAGGATATCAATGACAGAATCCGTCTAACAGTAGGCTCGTGTTCGCCGACACCAGTCAAGCACGAACCTGCAGCTCACGATACAGTGGTTCCCAAAAATGTGACCATGAAGGAGAGCCCGGACGTTGAGCGGAGTTCCGTTGTGAAGATGGATCAAGCCTCCAATTCTCAACCAGAAAGCGGGGATCGGTCTGCGCAAACTTTACCATCTGAGGAAGAATCAAAGCTCGAGACCATAAAGCATCTTGATGTCGCGGATACTGCGACTCCATCTTTGGAAACACAACCTCCAGTTGAGGCTATTGCGAAACCAGAGGATTCAAATAACGGTAGACCGGCAGCTGATCTTGACCTTCTCAAAGACCGAGAGAGGCAGCTGGAAGAAAGAGTGAGGTTGCTGAAAGAACGTAAATCTTCAGCTCGGAAGCCATCTTCCAACCCTGGCGGGTCATTTGTGGAACAACTGAAGAAGATCGATCTCAGCATTGATGGCGGATCACTCAAAATTTGCGACCGTAACCTTAGCGATAATGGTACTAATCTTATTTTCAATTTCAGGATCATACGGTGAGTGTCTTCCATAGTCCTCTGCGTGAAGAGGTTGTCACCTCGTCTCTATCCAGGGGGCTTGGACATTTTACTTGTGCTTTTGACAATGACATGCACTATGCCCATTTGTAACTAAAGCCCGCGATTCTACTTCCCGGGCCGAGGCCGGGGCTCGGGTTAGCATTTCAGTCTTCTGTGTTGTAATCAAGGTTATGCTCTCAGCTTCAAAATCTTGATGATATGATTTAGTAGTGTTAACCTTGAGCCCCCGTTCTTGGGTTTCAATTGATAACAGCTTTAGTGGCAATTGTGAATGCTGCCAAGAACAATGACAAGCTCACGGAGCTCGATCTAAGTGGTAATCTCCGACACCTTTCTGCACGAGACTCAAACCCAATTGACCTCTACGTTGGCAATGTTGTCCGATTTCTATTCGATAATACGTTTTAACGCCAGAGTTGCATTCAAACCAAGTCACAGGAGGTCGTTTGGGTAGGGTTTATATAGATGGGCAGTGACAATAAACAATCACGTTAGTTTGTTCATAAATGAAGAGGGCAGTTTAGGGCAATCTTCCCTACTTGAAACAATTCTGAGTCTTTTGTTCAATCTTTAAACACAATTGATGTACGTTCATGAAGTTCCAGACACAAGAAGCACTTCAACTTTTTTGCAAAATATTTTTCTAGCGCTTGCTTGTTGATGCATTATCTGACTGTATTACTATTGCCATCTTCTTGGAACACAGGGTGTTGTATCCAAAAAGGAGATGACCTTGCAGATCTTATTCGAAATGCTCCCAAATTACGAAGGTCCGTCTCTTTATGAAGATTTGCACTGTATCATGCGATTTGTGGTCGATGTAGGATAACTATTTTAGCTTGGAGCTATTTGTATGGCTTCATCATCAATCTACTCACATGAATGTGCCTGGGTTGGGCATTTGGTGCCTCTATTAGAATATCTTATTTCTCTCTGTTCATCAAGCCAGTAGCAACTGCATGCATGTTCAGGCTCTTGTTGGCGTGGAACTATCTGGGCTTGGCTCGGACAGGTGTTGCTGCTCTTGCCTCTGCCATTGCATCAGCCTCTTCGCTTCAAGAGGTTTATGCTCGACGACCAAGGGAACTCTTGTGATAAATTTATGCTCTGGTCTTGCATTTTTTATTTTCATGGTTTTTTGCCTACATCATGTTCTTTGTCCTACAACATGTTCACTGCACGAAAGCATGGATTATGTGAATTGACGTGAGTATGCAAAATATTTTAATTTGTTTAGGGTTAGGGTAAAGCTCGATGCAGCGCGAATATCATATTCTTTAAGTAATTTGATGAAGTTTTGACTTTGACTGTTTCTTTTGCTACTCTTTGATATGAATCTATTGTAGGTGGATTTGCGGAGCAACCGAATTGGACCAGCTACTGCTGCTGCTTTAGCGCTTGCACTTCGTACAAATAGCACACTGAAACGCCTTGGTATTTTAAGGTCCCGCAACCTCCATCTGCGCATTTTATTGTTGACGGATAGTCTCTACTGTTGGATCCTTTTGCCACTCATTTGACTCAGTTCACAGAATTGCACTGTTGAGTTATGCATACGCATTTGTTTCCTTATAGAGTTGGAATGAATCAAAGATGATAGCTTCCAACTAAAGCTATTATTGCTTGCACATACATTATCGTCAGGTGATGTGCTATTGTTACAATCACATTAAAGATCATTGCTTTCCCTAGATTGAGGTAGGTCCTCGTGTGCATCGGGAGCAATCCTATGGATCATCTTCATCTATTTTTGCTGAACTTCTTAAAATTATATATCGTAACCTCTTGGAGGTGAGACCTCACGGTGGAAGTTGATTGCAATGATGCATGATTTGATGCAGATTTAATGTGGAATGAAATTGGCACAAGCGGTGCCACAGCCATGTTAGGTATGCTCGAGAAAAATCATTCTCTCACCGAATTGAAATTGGCTGGAAACAACATACCGTGCCAGCTTCTGGGACAAATAGGTATCGGACTGCATCTTCCTTGTTGATAAATTTGTCTCTGTAAGATCCCGTCCTGCTTTTCATTGAATGGCTTATATAGAAATTGCAAACGGGAAAGAGCTAAATAAATGGGCGCCAATGTGTTCTAGACAGCTTGCTAGAAGAAAATCGTGCCAATCAGTCGATGCCGGAGGATTGTTCCTATACACCGAATCATCGAGCTGTAATTGTGAGTAGATTGCTTTCTTTGCTCTTGAAATTGTATGTTCTGAACACCTCTACTACTCCGCATACTATGATGTTAAAAATCTCTTCCGCAATCATATGCACTTTTATGAAAACACTTGTCTATTATACAGTAACTGACCTCTATTAATAATATTTGTTATGGCCATTAAGAAAATTTCGAACACCAAAACATCTTTTCATTAATTTCCGTTTCTATGCATCTGAAGTGTCAAGGTGGGGAGACGAGAGTTTCGAAACTTGCCCAAATCCCCACCGAGTGTGGTATGCAATCCCAGTATCTGGTCTCAAGTAGTGCAGAAGCGGGCATAAGGTGTTCAAATGGAAGTCAGACAGGTCGTGATTCTAACAAGATAATTCAAGATGAGCTGTTAATGATTCGGAAAAATCTGGTAAGTTTTTTGTAGCATGTTCGTTGCATAGATAAAATTTTTTGTTTGGGTCAAGTGTAGAATTCTATTTTGCTTATAAATTCTAAAAATTAGTCGAAATAAGTCCAAGCTTGGGTTCCTGGAGATGCAACAGCAGCGTACGAATTAGCAGGAATCCGGAATGAACCAATTGCTTGTTTTTATCATGTTCAATGGATCAATGACGGTTTATAACGTGCTGTTTTAAAATAGAGGGAAGTGCTCTTTCATCCATTCTTGCGTTGGTGGAAATTAAAACCAAGAGAGTGTGAGATTAAATCACTGTAGTGGGATTGAAGGCTGATGTGAAGGCAGAGTTGGATGATCTGCATAAGGAGAAGGCGGATACAATGTGTCAACTTGAGGTAATCACTTCAGCTTTATTGATGTCGGTTTATTGTTGCTTTATTAGGCCTGACTACTTGTCAATTAGATGATTACCTTTGAATTCTTGAGGGCTTCATTACTGGGTTTTCTTCCCACCATGGTAATTTAATACCATGGAGGCGATTTGTAGAATATTTTATGTTTCACATCTTGCAAGAAGAGCTTGAACAGTAATAATATTTTGCAGTCAAGTATACTGACATTGATATTTTGAATAAGACGTGAGATAAATGCAAGACCTCATGGTAACTCCAATTACAGTTGCCCCTTCAAAGTTTCTGAGTCAGGAACCTAGGAAAATCTTCGCATCGTCTTGCAGAAGGATAACTTAATCCTTAGCATCTAGTCAGCTTCAAGAGTAATCTTTTTCATGAAATGTGATCCTCTGACAAGGCCTCTCGAGAGGAGTTGCATGAGGAGACCAAGCGCCGCGAACAAGTTGAAAGTGATCATGAGGGAGTGAAAATGGAATTCTGCAAACTTAGCCAGGTAAGATTTGATTTTATACCCAATTCACAAATGGCGCTAACTCTTTTGATAGTGTCTTCAAGGAGTTCAACATTAGTAACCAAGTGTTGGGAAGATACGTGCTTAAGGAAGTGAAATGAGGTAATATCGGTGCCGAATGTTTTTGCCGAATGTTTCGGTAAGTGAATCTTGAAGTATTTCTGTTTACATTAATAGCTGACAAAAAATTGCAATTCTTACCAGGAAATGGATAGTCTCCGAGAGAAGTTGCATGCCAACAACTGTGAGTTCAGTGAGAAAACAGCATCCCTTGAAGTGAGAGCTTTTGATAAATATTTTCCTTTCTGATATATTTATTAACTGGAATAGGTCTTGGCGTCATTGTGAATTGTGACGAGTTTGAGACAAATTGTCACTTTCTACGTGTGGAAATTTTAAACGGGGATTCGCAATATATCTTTGGAACTTCAGAGCGAAATAATAGACAGAAAGGAAAGCGAGCGAGGGGCTCAAGAGCGAGAAGCAGAAGCCAAAAAACAGATCCAGCATTTGTCAGATCAGGTTTGAAGTTTTTGATGATAGTCTGTGATGCATGTGCACATGATGTAGATGCGTATGGTTGTTAAGGAAGAATTGAAGTTCTTGGTATTTTAATGTTAATCTTTAGTGAGCGATGGGGAACTCTAGACTTATTAGAGCTTTGAGTTTAGTCCATCAACCTCGTCAAGAGCCTGGGCAATGAATAATACTAGATTGTTGTATCTTCATTCAAGTTCCCCAGCCATAAGCAATAGCTTTGTTCTTACATGATGAATGTGTCACGTTTTGCAAGAGTCAAGTCAAGAAAACATTGAACTCGTGTAGTTTTTTCCATGTTTTGCGCAAGTAATGCTCAATTATACAACTGAAATTGTTCATTTCCACCCTGTCTGGAGAATCGCAATTAACAGATTTGTTGAGGTTTTCGCAGTTAGCAATGTTGCGAGAAGACAGTGATAAACGCATACAGGCCTTGGAAGGTATGATTCTGCAGGCTGAAGTACCAACCAAATATTCGCTTTTAGTGCCTCGTGCTATTCCATCCTAGCGTTGGAGAAAACTGACAGTTTGTTATTTTTCAATCCTTGTAGTAAAATCTAAGAGCGAGGCTGAGTACAATGCTGGCCTTGTTCAAAAGTTGGAATGTTCCACCTCTCAACGGGAGCAAAAACATCTTGAGGAGGTCCAGAAAGACACTAACCACTCCTATTTAAATGGAACTCACTTTGAATAACAAACAATTAGTGTCGTTTAAGAAGCACAACATTTATATGATCACTTCGTTACCGGGTACGTGATATATTCATTTGGCCTTCAATCAGCAATTATCCGATACCAAATTAATCGTTCACCAAGATCTGACCTGATCATACATGGATGATCTAATCGACAGATGCTTGAATATGTGCAGGTCGAAGCACTAAGGTCTCAGCTATCAGCTGAAATTGACTCACTGAAATCAGCTAAGGATAATTTAATGATGGTGAGACCGAGAAGCAATGCATGAACTTCTCGTGGATTGGGTTTCCAGTTGGGTCCGGTAATTGCCTTGGCTATTCCCATAAGAAAACGTGTTTTCGTTTTGCAGGAAGTTGAAAAGCAGAAATCTAACACCAAGCTTGCTGAGCAACAACTCATAAACCAGCAGCAGGTCCTTCAACATGAAAAGGTTGGGATAGCTGTTTTCATATCCCAATCTCTTCGCAGTATGCAGACATGCAAATTGATACTTCCTCCGTCTAGATTTAAGTGTCCTCAACTTTGTTGAAAACTTTTTATAACAATTTCAATGATCATATTGTGAAAACCATAATTCAGAAAGGTTTCAAATTTTATATCACTAGAATCTATGAAGAACATTACATGTGTTCATTGCAACCTAAATAAAATTCGACTCAAGGAAGCCTTAAAAATCATGAGGTCCAAAGTGGACACATATTTCAGGGTGGGGTGAGTATAAAACTTGTGATTACACTAGCAATTCAACCTCGGCGACTTAATAATAGCCTTGACAGACATTTTTCACTTGTAGAAAATTTTCTTTGCTGTGTTTCTGACAACTTGCCTTGTTGAGACATTTTTCAGGAAGCTCTCGAAGAAGAGTTGAAACGTCAAATTTCAATGAAATTGGTGGAAATAGAATGCCTGCAAGTGAGGCCTCTGATGTACCTTGGCAGTCCTCAAATTACCTTGTATTTGCAGTGGGCAACTTTAATCATCTGAGGCTGAAACACCACGTTGTGCTTGTTTCCCGGATTTTGCATGAACCACATTAATCTGCAAATGGAATGTCTTTGACAGGTTAATATGCGTTCCAGTTGCCCTGTGAAGGCATTTCCGCAGATTGTACGCCTTCGACTGTGGAATAATATGCTTGTGTTTCTGTGACAGAATCACCTGGACGACAAGGACAAGGAGCATGCGAAAATGAAGCAGGTTTATCTCATAAGTGACGCCCTCCTGACAATATTCATGTGAATCTGTCCTCTTCTGTCTTCACTAAGCCCTAACGTCCTAAAGTCATAACCTTTCAGAATCTACGGGACATCCTCTCATGTGCAGCTATCTTGAGTGCTTTGGTTCTTGACAACTCGAAACCCATCCAATTACTGGGACGAGACAGCACCAGGTGATAATGGGATACCATTTTATAGGGACTCGGTCTGACCACTTGCGCTTGCTCCGTGAGTTGGTGACAGAGACACGAAGAATATGTACAAGGCCTGGAGAATGACTTAAGGAAAGAAAGGGCATCAGTAACTCGAGCCGAGCTTAGTAAATCTAATGCTGAACAAAAATACGTTACAATGGAAGCTGAGAAGGTATGTTCTTGATTCCCTTCGGACTACCCTCACCAATTGAAGTTACAATATCGATCTCTGCAATGCTCATGTAGAGTGTGGTCCGACGGTCCAAATATTCATTACTTCAGTTGTAATCCACGATCTGCTTTTCCTAAGAAACCAATGCTTTCTGCTTGGTCAGGAGCACCTGAAGGAGAAATATAAAGTAGAGCAGGAGAGGGCAATGTCACTCGAAGAAAAAAATCGAGCAGACGAACTCAAACACATTTCCTGTATATCGAACTTAAGCAGCAAAGTACGATTGTCCATTTCCACGAGTCAACTCTTTTAAGTTTTGTGACCAAGATCAATTTGTTCTCTGCTAACCATCATTAATATGCCAAGCAGTGAGGCATCCATATTACTTTCATAATGTAAGCTTTGTTGGTTCAAGCAGCAGTCAGAAGAACAAGAAAAGATGAAAGGGGATTTACTTATACAAAGAAAGCAGATAGAAGTTATGAGCATGCAACTCAAAGAGGTACTTGCAACTACGTCCAGACTATTCGTGTGCATCACAAACTAATGTTTCAGTTTGAGTAATAATGAAAAATTCATTTGGGCAAATAACAAGAACATGCAGATTCCGAGACACCCCGATGAAATCCAGGTCAAAGAGGAGCTTCCTCAAATGTTAGACCTTCATGGCCATAGTATTCAAATCTGCAACATTGTGCTTGCAGATGCAAGCAGAACATGAGAGGAGGATGAAAGACATAGAAATTCAACTCAGGGGTGCAGAAACAGCAGTTGTAGAATGGATCCAACAACAATTCTCTGCGCTTCAAGCAGCATTAAGTTTTCATGCTACAGTCCCAGCCATCGAGTAGTAAGTCCTCCATAATCCAAATAGACATTTTACCACTGTTTGCTTGCAGTCATGTAAACGTCCGAGCCACCTGCAAGCGCATTAAGAGATATGTTTTACAGATTGAAACAGTTGTACAACTAATTGCGTGTTGTTGTTTGATCTGCAATCAGCGGGACGAAGCGAAATTCTCAAATTACGGCCAATACAGTAACGGAAGAATTAGGTGAAGCTGATCGGGGGCAACCTTACACTCCACGCATGTCGAATAGAATTTCTCGGACCAGCCAAATACTTGCAAAGTCGTCTCTCGCTGAGACTCCACCTCGAGTCAGCCAATCAGTGGCAAAAACATCTCATGCAGTGTCCCCACGAACTGGCCCATCAATGGCCGCTGATACCCTCCCTCCTTTTAGAAACTCTCGAACGAGCCGATCAACAGCTGAAATGCACCATAACTGCGTAACACCGTCTCTCAGCGTGGCAAGCTTGGTCCAACCCGTCCAAGATGACGACGTTGGAACAATTGAAGAAGACTTGGAGTCAATTGGAGAAAGCATCGGCACTGAGGAGTTGTGATCCAACCCAAAATTTGAAGGACCATTTGGTTGAACACATCTTCTACCAATCAGGCTATAATTTACTTCGTGCTGGAGAGTCTGGCTTGGTGATGGTGATCCCTTTGCCGAGAGCATTCACACACTCTGTAAACCATTAAATCTGTAAAGATACAGGCTGATACCGTCCACAGTCGTCACTGTAGATGGTTTCAGAGCTTCGAAGGGCCAGCAGAACGACACCACACGGGCCCCTGGTGGCAACTGCTGGCGCATCATAGGAAGGAGACGAGCGTTGCCGTTTGTGCTCAAATACAGAGTGACTACCGTGGCTTTTGTTAGGTCCACGGTGAATGCATCCTTTCGCTCCAACGTTATTAAGTGCTGGAGATTCTCCTTCGCCACTGCTCGCTCTGCCTCGGCAAATAAAGCCGCGTCAAGCTCCACCCCGTATCCTTGCGCACCGTAATCCTTGGCAGCTGGAAATGCACATAGGCAAGAAAACGAAATTTAGCTTGCCACGTCGAATGCTAGTGCGCTCACAAATCCGACGACGATTAACAACGGCGATCAACAAGTAACCATTCAGTAACCATTCAATAGAGTTTCATTCGACCCACTAGCACAGAAACCGAGATGCAAAATGGGAAGGAACCTCATCACTTCAGCTTAAGCAGACCTACCAAGGCTGCATTTGCACGAACACTCGTAAGTTCGGAACAGACCATGTTCTGCTAAACTACTTGACAGATGAACAGGTACGTGATGGAAATTTTCCCCTTACAGTAGGGCAATTCTCTTGAAAAGTATTAGAGGTAGAGCACGAATCATAGGTCGATAGACATTATGCAATCTTCACCCAACCTCCATTGTGTCAAAGGCCAGCACACGTTCGATGCGAGGCCCTCATTTCCAAAATAAGGTAGATCGATAAGGGGAAAATACAATCAACAAACTAGATCTTCACAAACTGACTCAAAAGAATGGACGAGGCGAAGGAGCTGAACGGAACGGTTGAGCGGGGTAAGACAGAGAACTGACCGGCTATGAGCAAGCGCGCATCACCGCAGCCAAGGTCGACGACGCGGTCAGAAGGGCGGACGGCAGCAAGCTTCAGCATGCGGTGGGCGACGTGAGCAGGGGTGCCGACGTGCGGGGCGAGACGGAGACCCGCCCAGTATCGCAACCATAAACCCAAGCGAAGCTTCTGCTCCACCCCCATGGCGGCAGCTGCAACCCTCCCTAACGTACCTCAAACGAGTCGCAGGATCGTAAATTAACTCCTGGCTAGCTTTGCCAGTGCACATCCTAACTGAATGCGGAATTAGGGTTTCGAACACAGTTTCAGGGCAGCGATTTTGGCATAACTACTGTATCTGAGATTATAGCATCATCCACCCATCAATGCAAACTGGTTTCGCATCAATATCGTGGCTTGTGCTTTCCGTTCTTCGAGGAATCATGAAAACAAATGTCATCGACGTTCCGTCATGGGGTTTCATCGGCTCCAAACCAAAGGCGAGGATGCTTTGGATTTGAAGCTTGTTGCTGTGAGGAAGTTTGAGTGGGACCGAATTCAACAAACAAGCCTCTCGTACTGTTGTTGCTAGAACTCCCTTCTCGTCCAATAGTCTTCTATGAGGCATGTACACCTAGAATCAATAAGTGTGACACCTGCGTTTGAACCAAAAAGTGTCACGAAGACAAATGAAGGAAGATAGTTCCTGCAAGCTGCAACCCAGCCTCAGATGATGCAGATTAGGGCACGCACGGCGCTAGCAAAAGAGTCTACGGTATCGTAAGAACAGTAAGCAAGTCATAGAGGAACGTCCCCGTGATCAATACAGCTGTACTGCTTAGCTTGTAACAGCAGCTCTGCGGGAAGATTGTGAACCATTGTCAAGTTTTGAAACAGGACAAGTAGAACCTCGAAACTCATCCCGACCATTGATTTTTAAATACCCTCAGCAAAGTTTTTGGCTCACAGAAGGAGATGTGAAATAGGTTTAGGGCTCCTCTGTTCTCGTTGTGTCCCTTTCTTTTGCGAATTGTTGCACAGGAACGGAATTACAGAGCCGAGAGTTCGGCACGGAGGCAGCAGACATGCATCTGACGTTGGAATTTGGGTATGCACAATCAATATGTTCTGTACTGGATTTGAAGGTCAATTCTCGATCGATTGTTGCTGGAATTAGGGTTTCCAGAAGCTGTGAAATTGGTCTGTGTTTCTGTGGGTACTTGCTGATGGTGAATTCATTACAGAGGTGGGCTGGAGCTTTTATTCGGGTCGAAGAAAAAGCATGAAGTCGATGTTGCCCCACCCGATGGTCTGAAGGAGGTACTGCAATCCTCGAAGAGATTTTTAAAAATCGACTTATCCTATGATATAATTCAGCAAGGCAGTTTCCGCATTAATTTGTCTTTTGATACTTGTTTTGTACCCTTACTTCTCTTTCGCCTCGTTATTTAGAATTTGGAATCTTATATGGACTGTTGTAGTTTTTTTTTCCGAGTAGAGTGTTTCCATTTGCGGTGACTTCGCCTGTCTGCTACGAAAGGCAATTGCAGTACACGCTGCTAAACCTGATTCAAGGTATTAGGGTTTAGTTAACGCGCTTACAAGAGCATTAATTTGATTATCATTAACTTTTGTTGGTTTGTTTGTGCCAGGTGACGATCGAGTCTCTTCTTTCTTGGATCAAGGATAACCTAATTAAGGAAAGGCCAGAGATGTTTTTGAAAGAGAAATCTGTGTAAGTTCTCTTTACAGATTCCCATGGTCGTGTTATGTCGCAATGCAGTTAGCGAAATTAAGGTTCGAGATCTACGTTCGACAGTATGAATTCTAAAACATCAGTTGCTCAATTAGTCCCATGAGAGGATTAGAACGTGCAAAGCATCGTCGGTGGTTTTTGAAAGCAGATTAGGGTTTGGGTCTCAGATTGGAATGAATTCTCGTCACCACACAGTTGTGCTTGTTCCCCTTTACGTGAGGCAGATATATGAAAACTGTGAAGGACCTGATCCCATTTCCTAAACTGATCCCTTTCACCAACTCATTTATTCATACATTTTATTGATCTTATTAGCTAGGGGTGTTGGCATGACTTGGGTAAATGTCTATGCCCTCTGATTTTTGAATAGGAATGGGGATGTCTACTATCACATACCGTGGTGTGGAACCTTCCACTTTAAATTCGCTTAAGAAATTTATAGAGTGATGTAGATTTGATCTCAACAAAGTTGATTCTTGTACCCATAGGTCTCTCCATAGCTTTATGCATCCCCAATAAATCACTCATGCTTGTGTTACATTGAAAGTAATGCGAATAACTTAGTATCCTCTACCTCTAGTATCTGTTTTTTCAAAACTTGGTGGACTTCATGCAGGCGTCCAGGTGTGCTTGTGTTGGTGAATGACAGCGACTGGGAACTTTGTGGTCGACTTGAGACGGTGCTGGAAGATAACGATGAAGTCATATTTATTTCTACCTTGCACGGCGGCTGATCTTACTCCTGCAGCTAGAAAGTAGAGTTGATTAAAATAGTGATCGCAAGTTTGTAGTTTAAGTGTATCAATCAAAATACATAGTTTTACTTGAGTGAAGAAGGCTTTCTCGCTTACATTAAAGTTTTATACGAGGAGGCAGTATCGCTAAGGTCATGTTTTCATGTGGTGCTTTGCTCTAGGCTGCTGGATATTCCACATGTAGCGAATAAGTCACTTATAGAAGTGGTCTTTTTCATAGCATATGTAGTTGAATTGTAAAATTTGTTATAACTAGGAAGTAGGGTACATCGATGACATTCTATGGTACTGTTATCGAATGATTACCATCTGTCCAAAATTCTCAGATTGTGTATTATGGCAATTGTGTGATGATAACGGAGTTGTTAGTGTAGATGATTAGTGGAAATGACAACAGTCCCAAGAGGATTTTCAGGGCTTCGCCAACTCCAGATTTGGCGAAGGAGATGGAAACTAAATTTTGTTCAAGCACACTCGAGTTGTCTTGTGCGATTGCATACCTCGTTCAGAGACTACGATTAATATATTTAATGTTACTAAAAAAAACACATCAACTGAGTAACAAATTGCATTGTGAACTGCTCATAAAAGTGAAATTTGTACACGTTCTCAAAGAGACTTTGACTAATGCTAAACGGTGCTTTACCTTACTGATACAACTGAGGTACACCGTTCTCATACAAAACACTAAATAGTCCCATTGCAAATGTCACACTTTTCAACAAGGCGAATGCCATTTGGCTCCACCACCTGCTGACGAAAGCACGGTGAATAGGTTATCAAACATAACCGGTTGTACATTTTTGAATCCGAATCTTTGATCTTCATGATCCAAGGGTGTAGGAAGCAAGTTGAAAGGAAAGAAGGTTATGAGTTCCAACTTGTAATGGCAATGGTGACGGGTTGCCAATGGGAAAGTGTCACGTTAGCGTTGAAAAGTCAACAATTGGTTATGACTTCGAAATTGTGTTCAGAAGTATCTACTCTACATATGTTCCATCTGATGTTAACAGTTGTTTATGCAAGCAGATCCAATCTCTTGCACAAAGACAATCCCTTGCAATTGCAAACCTTCACCACACGGTGTGCAGTCATTGGGTGGTGATACAAAAAAAAAATTCCATCACAATTGAATTGGTAGTTGAATAGTGTGGTTATTGTGTGGTAATTGACAACTATTGTTGTTCGGTTTTTGGATGTGTACTAAATGACTAGTTAGACAATGGTTTTTTTCCATCACAATTGAATTGGTAGTTGGATAGTGTGGTTATTGTGTAGTAATTGACACCTATTATTGTTCAGTTTTTGGATGTGTGCGCTAAATGACTAGTTAGACAATGGTTTTTTCCCATCACAATTGAATTGGTAGTTGGGTAGTGTGGTTATTGTGTAGTAATTGACACCTATTGTTGTTCAATTTTTGGATGTGTGCACTAAATGACTAGTTAGACAATGGTTTTTTCCCATCACAATTGAATTGGTAGTGGAATAGTGTGGTTATTGTGTAGTAATTGACAACGGTTGTTGTCGGATTTTTGGATGTATGCGCTAAATGGTCAGTTCTATCTAGCTACACAAGAGTCTCTACGCTCTCTCGGAGCCTTTGCATGGGAAGTTGCCATCCATTTGTGAACTACATTTCCAAGCACAATTCAAAAGTTGGATCGGAACTTGGAGAAAGATAGGAATAATCATGTGTTAAAAGAGAAACACATGAATGCAATGTATTTGCAAAACGTGTTCTCTTTTAACACATGATTATTCCTGTCTTTCCCATGACAATATGATGGACTACGACCAGATATGGCTTTGTAGTTTGATTAGAGTAAACCGACCATTCATTCCACACATCCAAGAACAAGACAACAACCATTGCCAATTACCGTATAATAACTATTTGCACGATTTGACTACCTATTTAATTGTGATGGGAACAAAATTTTGTAGTAGTGCCTAATGACTGCACATTGTGCGGTGAAAGGTTGCAAGGAATTTTTTACTACATTTCAAGTGCATTGCCTTTAAACTACAAGTAAAATTTGTAGGAAGAAATCTATTTGCTTTTTATTATTCGAAGGTCCATGAAGCTTGACATGACTTTTTTATAATCACACCAATTTTCAAAACATGCAAGTCTCTATTTATGTGGAGAAGGATTTGATTTTTGTGTGTGCACTAATTAGCAAGTTCACTATTAATCTAGGTAGGTGATTTCTTGTTACTCCAATTTCAAATCCATGAACTCAAGGTTTGTCTCATTTCATATCATGAGGGTTAATTTTGCACCATAAATTGCAAGAATAGCAAAGAGGGGGAACTGGAGGTCGAGGATTACTAACTCGCCATTTTGTAGTTGTCTTAGTACCATCCAGTGTTCGGAAAAAACCAGTGGCTAGTTCAAAGTTAGCCGGAGGAATTGGAAAAATAACCGGTCGCAATTTGAAAACATCGGCAAAAAACCGGTGCAAAAATCTATAAATTTTCTATTTTTGAGTAAAAAAATAGAGAGAATAACCAGACTCAATTCTTCAAAAACCGGTTCAATATGAGAATTGAAGGAAATTAACCGGTAAAACTCAAAAAGTTTCCCGAACTATGGTACCATGTTCACTTCTCTCCTCATAGCTCAGCCCTACTTTTCAAGGGCAACACCACAATCCATTGCACTATATGGTCAAAGAAGGTCAGTTTCTTGGGAACATGAAAAAAATGATTTGGCTAAAAACTGGTGAAAAACTTGTGAAGTTTTTCACTAGAAAACTTTGAATTAAAAAAAAAAAAGAACAGATGAAATCGTCAAATTGTGGATGAAAATAGAATTAGAGACATGCGATATGTGTGAATGTGATATTTTCTATTCAATATGTGGATGAATGCTGAAATGTGGAACACCACTATAACATTTTATATCGCCTCTTTGGCACTTCATAAAAATTTTAAATTTAAAAAAAAAACAAAAAAAACTACTTGGAAATAGCATTTGTTCAAAATTGCATCCTCATACTCTACAAAAAGAATGCCATTGACAATCAATGAGTTGAACTCCCCTTGTTGTCAAAACAATACAATCTGTTCATGTTTTTTTGAAAAATTGCCTTCCACTCCCCAAAAAAATGTCATGGATCTTTTGAGAAAATCAAAGCCATTGATTTCCTTTAAACAAACAACCATGGCCAACCAAATATAGATAGAGAATACAAATATGGATACAATTATGGGATACGGATATAGTTGTGGATACAAGTATGGAACTAGAAATACAAAAGAGGGATATGCATTTCAAAATACAAAATGCATATAGAATATATACATATTCATAGAAATTTATATAGATATATTCCATATTATTTATTGTCCACAAATTCTACAAAATACAAATATGGGCTTGGCCGTTTGGGGTGAGCTACCAAGCACAATTCATGAATGCATTTTAGAAGGGGATTATCACAATGTGCTCAAATTCTTGGATGTAAAAGTTTTACAACCAATAAAATTATATGTGTACCCTTTTTAGAATTTTTGTAGAATGACCCATGTACTCTTGTAAATTGGAGGAAATAAAACAATTCTATCTTGGAAATTGACACTGTCTCACAATGACAATGAGCTCAAAAGAGACAGTAATTGCCTTATACTATATGAAATTGCTAAATTTCTATAAAATCTAGGACCAATAGAGTTAATCATAAAGTAAGTGCAATGTAGAACTAGGAGCAAGAGTTTGAAAAAAACACAAGACACCCCTAAACCCTTGGAGCACCCAAATTGGTGTGTAATGGAATTTGGTGTTGTGTTTCTTTTATACTATTCTTTGTTAACCCCTAAATGCCCAAGCCTTTTAAAGTATGTTTTTCTTATGAAAAACAAACATAAGCTTATATTTATCTTCAATGAAGCAAATTGTTTTTTTTTCAAAATCTAATTGTATAGATGTTTAAAGAGCTTGCTTATTAGTGTGTATTCCAATTTTGAGTGTGAAATTGCATAGGAGTTGTGAGATTATAATAAGAAAAATTGAATTATCCTATTTTTAGTATGCTACCCCTCCCCACAATATTTAAGAAATTTGTATATATGAGTTTTGAGGGATTAGAGGTGACATGAACAACTAAAAATTGTGTTAACATACTAAAATGCACTTCCAAAAACTTGAAGTTCAAATGAAGAGCTATCAAACTCATTATACAACCCACTTTGCAATTGTTGAAGTGCAATTTTTTTATAAGTAGAAATCACAGATAACTCCAAATTTACACTTATATGCTTAAATTTTGAACAATAAAAATCATGAAAACACTTTATTCTTTCCATTGGAATTGTTTTCAAAGCAAATGGGTAAATACAATTTTAAAAATCTCAAATCCGTTTGAGGACCTCTCAAAAATCAAATACCTTTCTCAATAAAAAATGAAAACTTCCAATAATGAACCTTCAAAACTACTTGTAAATTTTTTTTAATAGTCAAAGGAATTTAACTACTGACACTAAAATGAGCTTGAAACTTCAAATAGAACAAATATGGTTGGTTGGGCAATTAAAAGCTAACTCTAATATCACTCAATTATCCCCTAAAGGTGTTTGACTATATTTTCACCAAAATTCTCCAAAACTACCATTTCTAGTACAAGTACCGAATTTTGAAAATTAAAAAAAAAAATTGAATACATTTAATCATAGGATCTTGGAGTATGCTAGTTTGAAAAGATGTGGAAAAATTTTCAAAAATTTCCACCATGTAGATTGTAAGGTGTTAGTGTTTGAAGTCACAAAAACTTTTAGAGGGCCTTGTTAAAAAATGGGAAGTTGCACTTCACAAGGTCACATTTGTATGAAAAAGTGTCCAAAATGGTGGTGCTTCTATGAATTCATTTTGCAAGGCAAGTTGGCTAAATGCTTGAAAATTTTCAAATCATTTGGAATTGCACAACATATAGGAAAAAAATAATAAACAAACAGAAGTTGATAATGAATTAAAATACTAAATTGATAAGAATTTAGTTACAGATTTGAAAAACGTCAATCCCAATGGTTGTAATGTTGTAATAAACAATCTACATCCTATGATTTCATTTTTTTCCCCAAAATATTGAAAATTAAGTTAAACAAAGGACTTCAAAGATTATTTTTGAATAGAGATTCCATAACTTCTACCAAACTAAAAATCCTCATAACTTTCATTTCATTAATCAAAATGGAATGATTCAAAGCTTTCCACATAACTATATATAAATTTAGAGAACCAATTTAAAGTTTTTATTTCTAAAAAAATTAATTTTTTAAGAATTTTTTTGAGCTACTCAATCTGCCCGCAATTTTAAGAAAATTACATATCATACAATAACTTCTTAAGCATGTAGTCAAATTGTAGGGCCTTGGGCACATGTTGTGTGAAAATTTTAAAGAGAAAAAAAGAAATTCCATATGTAGTGAGCTGTCCAAAATCATTGTATTGCCAAAACAAACAGTTTGTTCTTTCAAGGTATATGGATGAATTTACACATTTTTTGATGAACAAGTGTATTTCCATCTATATTTTTGTTTGTTCCACCTACACTAATGGATGTAGGAGATTGCTTTCTACACTACCAAAAAATAATGATAAAAGCAACCCTCACTAATGTATGAGTCTTGCAATCATTTTTGAAGTCGAGCAAAATCCAAGGTCGAAATTCTGTCAATGAGGAGGTTGACAAGGATCACATATTCGCATCTCCATGAATCAAGATCAAGGCTTTTTTTTCATTTTTTAAGAAGTGCCAAAGTGGCAATATAAAATGTTACAATGGTGCTCCAAATTTAAACATTCATCCACATATTTGATACAAAATATCACATCTATAATTCAGTTTTCATCCCCAATCTAGCAATTTCATCCAAGATTTTTTCAATTTGAAATTTGGGGGGCGATTTCATCCAAGTTTTTTTGGCATTTTTAGCCAAATTATTTTTACTGGTGCAATCTGGCCAGAAAGCCAAAAAAAATCCAGCCCTGATCAAGAAGGATGATGGAGCCCTCTTCAGTTCTCCGTCATCAGCAGCGTGGATGATGGATTTTTCATTCGTTACTACACAGACACTCTTTATCACTCGATACTGTACAAATACTCTTCTATCATCCGTTACTGTATACAGACACTCTTTATCATTCGTTATTGTACAGATACTCCTTTATCATTCGTTACTGTGTATAGACACTCTTCAACATTCGTTACTGTGTATAGACACTCTTCATCATTCGTTACTGTACAGACACTCTTTATCATTCGAAAGTTTCTTTCTCATCCATAGTTTTCCTTACTTACCGCGTATTGTTTACCGCGTATTCCCTCCTTCCCTTGTACGAGTATAAAAGACAGGGTGCCTTCTCTATTCTCTTCACTCTTCTCTTCTCTCCCAAGCCTACAGTCAAGCTTACTTCGTCAGTGCTTCTCCGCCTTCGTAACTTACGCTACCGCCGCCTTAGTCCTTAGTCCGCTGCTCTTGGCTTCCTCGTTCTGTTCTGTTCCATGGCGAAACACCGCACGCTTTGCTACCACTGTGGCTTTGAATCTGCTGAGAACGCATTCAAGTATTATGACAATGGACAGCGGAACCAACCGCGGTACCAATGCGGCAATTGCCAAAAACTCTTCACCATGGGCTCCCACGGCCGCCCTCAGGGCAGGACCTACGCCAAGCAGCGGAACGTGGATCCGCCCGAACTGAAGGGCTTGCCGAGAGAGTGCCGTTGTTGCGGCGTGGCGGACAATGCGCCCTTCAAATATTACAACAACAAGAATCTCTCACAGCCCCGCTTCAAGTGCTTGAGTTGTGGGCAGCAATTCCAAATGCGCTTGATGGGGACTGGCGATGAAAGGCGCCTGGTGCACACCTCGTCCTACCAAAGGCCACCCACCAGCGATCGCCAGAAGCTACGCCTGGCAACAAACTCCGATGATGCTGATATTAGCGGCCAAATGCAAGCGGCTGTGGATCCATGGATGCCCGCCCTTGAGCCTGTTGTGGAGTTGTTTCCGGCCTTGAGTGTTGAGGATGCAAAGTATTTTGACTTAATCGAAGCTGGCTTAAGGAACGAGAGGGAAGCTCCCCCAGCAGTGGCAGTGCTGAGGCTCCAATCGTGGGCGGCAAAGCTGCCTCGCAACTGCCGTCAGAGGATGCCGTTGAATCACATTCATGGCCCACTAGCTCTCGCACAAGTCTAGATCACAATTGGTTTAGCAATTACTGTATGCTGCTAGCAATGTAAAGAAAATTCGAATGACATCAATTTGTTATTCAGAAACTGCATGTAAAAGTATGATTGAAAGTATGTTCAAAGTGTGCTTCGGTGATGGTCTAAAACAGACACTGAAACACTTGAACAGATGTATACCTGTCTTTCTGGTACATCCGGGTCAAATTCGTGGATTTTCTCTGATTACGTATTTCCACATGACGCATGTATTCATCGGCTTTTGTGTCTGTTTACCATTCAACAAGATGTTTCCGGGATGCTGCCGCACGCACAGAAGTGCTTGCATACAGCAGCACCTTCTCACTATAGTTTCAGAAAATTCGCCAGAATTCACACTACTCTCTTAGAAGCCAAATTAGTTCAGTAGTGAAAAGAACACTACCTAAATCACTAATCTTTATCACTAGCCTTTCGTGGAGCTAGGCAAATTAGTTCAATGGTGTTCGGAAAGTTTGCTTCAACACGTTGGGGAAGCCCAAAATCTGAACGTAAATCAGCAGTGCTGTATTGAACTTGGCAAGCAAGTTACAAACCGCAAACCCATCCTCTGTTCGCGAAATGATACATGGCTTGCATTGTCTGGATGATCCTCAGACTGCATCTGACTACGCCTTATATAGTGCCTTCCATAATTTATAATTCTAACAATATACTGTTGAAGCTTTTGCCTACTTCAATAATTTTGTCATATACATTTGTGGGGTAATAATTATCCAGAAATTATGCTATTTGAATCGAACGTCTGCAGATCCTCAGGTGCGATGGAGGTTTCCCAAACTAGCGAGCTGGAGGCTAATTTTGTTTACCAATATAGACTGTAAGCTTTATGATCAAGTAATGAAGAGGATGTCATTTGGAATATTGATGAATTTTGCTGCGGACTTTTTATTCCATAGTAAGTATTTCCATGTTCCAGTAGCCAACAATGTTTCTACAGGTCCAAATTATTGCAACTTGCACCAAGGTTAGAGTGTCTACAGTATCCATCACTACAGCACATGCAATGGTGCACGTTCTTTGAGGAGCAAACTAAGATGAGAGTAAGCCTCCGAATTGCTCCTGCCCAACACTTATGCACCCATAACCAAAGCGTTCCAAAACATCGCCATTGGAGCAAGCAAGAGGTTCGCTTGTTGTAAATTAAATAAAGCTCCTGAAGGTGAACTTCGAAAGAAATGATACTAGACTGGTGTAACATGATACGACGGCATTGAGCATGTGCTTCCCATGATTTGAACTTCAGATTAGTGACAAACTTGTACCAGACAATCCATCCGAAAATGACTGTCCACAATTTTGTTGTTGAGGTTTTTTTATGCCAATTTCATTGATCATGTTTTGAAAAAACAAAAATAAGGACATTTCCAAATTTTATATCACTAGAATCAATGAAGAACATTGCATGTGTTCTTTGCAAACCTAAATAAAAATTAGCCACAACGAAGTCTTCATATGAATTATTCAAAACAACCTTGAGAAAACATGACATTCAAAAGTGGACAATCATTTCAAGCCGGAGGGAGTAATACTTGCTTGGAATATAGTAATTGGTTTGAAAGGAAGTGAGCTGATGTAGTTGCATCCGAAATAGCTCCTAGCTTAGTAGAGTTGCCAATCCCACATGACTTCTCATATGATACACAAATAGCCCCCCAGTCCAAATCTTAGCAACATGAACTAAGGTAACTACACCATAAATCACATGCTTTCTAAATCCACATAGGCTAGATTGTTGCCTAAAATGTACTTCCACTATTCATGAGAGTCAATGGTTGGTTCCCCTAATTATAATCCCCATTTTCAGCACTATGAAAATTCATAGTTCATTCATATGGTGTCCAAAAAATACATTTTTAGAGAATCTAAAATCCCCTTTTGGCTTCCAACAAGATCCGATGAAAAGTTTTCAAATATAGTAACGGAAACCATGTTGAATTGCTTATTTTTGTGATTTTAGGTGCAATTATCTTACAGAAATGAGTTGGGCATTACTTGAAATTCAAATCCTCGTAACTTTTCTATAGTCAGCAGTCATGAACTTGGCTTTCCTAGCTAGGGTTGCCCTTCCAATTATGTACATTTGGAATAATCCTTCTTGAGTGTAATATCTAAATACTTTCTTGTATTAATACAACTTCACGACTGAAACTCATTGCCTAATCATTTCAAGGACTTTGTTGACAGCATGCTTCTTTATAGCCATTTCTTGAAAATTTATTATGGGAGTATCTGATTTTAGTTGGATACTCCTTGCCTATGAAGTCATGCATGATAGAGCCATTTCAAGGTACATTTGGATGGCCGAGCCTCTATGGAGTCACAATACAATTTATTTCAAGGTGAACCAAATTTGCTGAAAGTTTTGTAAATTTATCATTTGAAGTGAATTTATTGTGAATTCTAGAAGGCAAAAGTTGCATCAAACCCATGTCCAATGTGTAGACTATTCTAAAATTGTTCATTTAAGACACTACATCTTGTTCACTTTGGCACTCCATACAAAAGCAAATGTATCAAGAGCAGAATGAAGGAATAGATGGTAGGAAATTAAGAACTCATGTTTGGAAATTAGTCCCAACTTTTGTTGCATTTTTGTCACCCTACTAAATGCAGATGGGCTATTGGTTGGTGATGGGCAGCTCTATCCTACTTGCTCAAGAAAGGACAATGTCTTCCGAACAAGGCATTTTGGGGGGCTTTCTAGTGCTAAACTACACTTGAAATAAACAAATTGGCTAAAACATAGCAAAAAATTGTGAAGTTTTTCACCAAAAAACTTTGAAAAAAAATAAATTTGTGGATGAAATCGCCAAATTATAGATATGCATTTTGAAATACAAAATACATATAGAATATATACATATTTATAGGAATTTATATGGATATATTCCATATTGTTTGTTGTTCACACATTCCACAAAAATACAAATATGGATTTGAGGGAATCTACCAAACACAATTCATGAATGCATTTTAGAAGGGGATTATCACAATGTGCTCAAATTCTTGGATGTAAAAGTTTACAACCTATAGAAAAATCACATGTGTACCACTTTTAGAATTTTTGTAGAATGACTCATATACTCTTGTAAATTGGAGGAAATGAAACAATTTCGTCTTGTGTCTTTCTTAGAAATGGACACTTTCTTATAATGACAATGAGCTCAAAAGAGACAATAATTGCCTTATACTATATGAAATCACTAAATTGCTATAAAATCTAAGGAAAATAAAGTTAATCATAAAGTGTGTGCAATGTGAAATTAGGAGCAAGAGTTTGAAAAAAACACAAGATAAAATTCTTTGGAATACCAAAATTGAAATATGATGGTGTTTGGTGTTGTGTTTTTTTTTTACTATTCTTTGTTAACTTCTAAATGCCCAAGCCTTTTGATGTATGTTTTTCCTATGAAAAACAAACAGATGCTTATAGTTATCTTCAATGAAGCAAATTGATTTTTTTTCAAAATTTATCTATATAGATGTTTAAAGAGCTTGCTTATTTTGCGTACTCCAATTTTGAGTGTGAAATTGCATAGGAGTTGTGAGATTATAACAAGAGAAATTTAATTATTTTATTTTTAGTATGTTGTCCCTCCCGACAATAATTGAGAAATTTGCATATATGAATTTTGGGGGATTGGAGGTGACATGAACAACTAAAAATTGTGTTAACATACTAAAATGCACTTCCAAAACCTGAAGTTCAAATGAAGAGCTATCAAACTCATTACACAATCCACTTTGCAATTATTGAAGTGCAATTCTTTTTATAAGTAGAAATCACAAATAACTTCAAATTCACACTTATATGTTTAAGTTTTCAACAATGAAAATCATGAAAAGAACTTTATTCTTTCTATTGGGATTGTTTTCAAAGCAAATGGATACGTAGAATTTTAAAAATCTCAGATTAAGTGAAATTGACAAACTTTGTTCAAAGCCAAGAAATAAAGTAAAATTTGTAGGATTTACTCTTCACTAATGATATGTGTCTACATTTGAGGACCTCTCAAAAATCAAATACCTTTTTCAATGAAAAATGAAAGCTTCCAATAGTGAACCTTCAAAAGTACTTGTAAATAATTAAAAAGCAATTAAAAGAATTTCATTACTAATACCAAAATAAGCTTGAAATTTAAAATAGACCAAATATGGTGGTTGGGTAGTTAGGGGTAACTCTAATATCACTCAATTATCCCCTAAAGGTTTTTGACTATGTTTTCATCAAAATTCTCCAAAACTACCATTTCTAGTACAAGTATTGAATTTTGGGAAAAAAAATTGAATACAAATAATCATAGGGTCTTGGAGTATGCTAGTTTGAAAGATGTGGAAAAAATTTCAGAAATTTTCCACTATGTAGATTGTAAGGTGTTAGTGTTTGAAGTCACAAAAATCCTTTTGGGGGCCTTGTAAAAAAACAAGATGTTGCACTTCACATGGTCACATTTGAATGAAAAAATGTTCAAAATGGTGGTGCTTCTATGAATCCATTTTCCAAGGAAAGTTGGCTAATTAAAATGCTTGAAATTTCCAAATCATTTGGAATTGTACAATATATAGGAAAAAAATAGTAGGTAGATGGAAGTACATGATGAATTAAAATACTACATTGATAACAATTCAATATTGGACTTGAAGAATGCCAATCCCAATGGTTGTAATGTTGTAATAAACAATCTACATCCTATGATTTCATTTTTTTTCCAAAATATTGAAAATTGAGTTAAACAAAGGACTTCAAATTTATTTTTGAGTAGAGATTCCATAACTTCCAATAAATTAAAAATCCTCAAAATTTTCATCTCATTAATCAAAATGGAATGATTCAATGCTTTCCACATAACTATACATAAATCTAGAGAACCAATTAAAAAAATTTATATTTAAAAAAATTATTTTTTTAAGAATTTTTGAGCTACACAATCTGCCCACAATTTTAAGAAAATTGCATATCATATGATAACTTCTTAAGCATGTAGTCAAAAATTATGAAATTGTTGGGCCTTCAAGCTATTCCTTGGACACATGTTGTGTGAAAATTTTAAAGAAAAAAAAAAAAAAAAATCCATTTGTAATGAGTTGTCCAAAATTAATATATTGCCAAAAAATGCAATTTGATCTTCTAGGGTTTATGGATGAATTTACACATTTTTTGATGCACATGCATATTTCCGTCTATATTTTTGTTTGTTCCACCCACACCAATGGATGTAAGTGGCATCACGTCACCCGTAGAGATCGTTTTTTGCACTACCAAAAAATGATGATAAAATCAACCCTCACTAATGTATGAGTCTTGCAACCATTTTTGAAGTGGAGCAAAATCAAAGATTGAAATTCTATCAATGAGGAGGTCGTCAAGGATCACATATTTGCATCTTGGTGAATCAAGATTAGGGCTTTTTTTTACATTTCTTAAAAAGTGCCAAAGTGGCAATATAAAATGTTATAATGGTGCTCCAAATTTCAGCATTCATCCACATATTGGATACAAAATATCACATCTATAATTTGCTTTTCATCCCCAATCTAGCAATTTCATCCAAGATTTTTTCAATTTGAAACTTTTTGGGGTGATTTCATCCAAGTTTTCCGGCATTTTTAGCCAAATTATTTTTACTCATGCAATCTGGCCAGAAAGCCAAAAAAAAACCAGCCCTGATGGAAGATGTGCGTAGGCTGAGCCATTTGGTTCCTTCAGTTCTCCGTCATCAACAGCGTGGATGACGGATTTTCCATTCGTTACTACACAGACACTCTTTATCATTCATCACTGCACAGATACTCTTCTATCATCCGTTACTGTATACAGATATTCTTTATCCTTCGTTATTGTACAGACACTCTTTATCATTCGCTACTGTACAGGCAATCTTTATCATTCGTTACTGTACAGATACAGTACTCTTTTATCATCCGTTACTGCATACAAATACTCTTTTATCATCCATTACTGTACAGACACTCTTTATATCAATCGAAAGTTTCTTTCTCATCCATAGCTTTCCTTACTTACCGCGTATTGTTTGCCGCGTATTGTATGCCCCTCCCTTGTACTAGTATAAAATACAGGGGGTCTTCTCTATTCCCTTTATTCTTCTCTTCTCTTCTCTCCCAAGCCCACAGTCAAGCTTACTTCGTCAGTGCTTCTGCTCGCGCTTCTCCCTTCGTAACTTACGCTACCGCCGCCTTAGTCCTTAGTCCGCTGCTCTTGGCTTCCTCGTTCTGTTCTGTTCCATGGCGAAACACCGCACGCTTTGCTACCACTGTGGCTTTGAATCTGCTGAGAACGCATTCAAGTATTATGACAATGGACAGCGGAACCAACCGCGGTACCAATGCGGCAATTGCCAAAAACTCTTCACCATGGGCTCCCACGGCCGCCCTCAGGGCAGGACCTACGCCAAGCAGCGGAACGTGGATCCGCCCGAACTGAAGGGCTTGCCGAGAGAGTGCCGTTGTTGCGGCGTGGCGGACAATGCGCCCTTCAAATATTACAACAACAAGAATCTCTCACAGCCCCGCTTCAAGTGCTTGAGTTGTGGGCAGCAATTCCAAATGCGCTTGATGGGGACTGGCGATGAAAGGCGCCTGGTGCACACCTCGTCCTACCAGAGGCCACCCACCAGCGATCGCCACAAGCTAGGCCTGGCAACAAACTCTGATGATGCTGATATTAGCGGCCAAATGCAAGCGGCTGTGGATCCATGGATGCCCGCCCTTGAGCCTGTTGTGGAGTTGTTTCCGGCCTTGAGTGTTGAGGATGCAAAGTATTTTGACTTAATCGAAGCTGGCTTAAGGAACGAGAGGGAAGCTCCTCCAGCAGTGGCAGTGCTAAGGCTCCAATCGTGGGCGGCAAAGCTGCCTCGCAACTGCCGTCAGAGGATGCCGTTGAATCACATTCATGGCCCACTAGCTCTCGCAGAAGTCTAGATCACAATGGTTTAGCAATTACTGTAGTATGTAAAGAAGATTCGAATGACATCAATTTGTTATTCAGAAACTGCATGTACTAAAAGTATGATTGAAAGTATGTTCAAAGTGTGCTTCGGTGATGGTCTAAAACAGACACTGAAACACTTGAACAGATGTATACTGTCCTTCTGGTACATCCGGGTCAAATGTGTGGTTTTTCTCTGATTACATATTTCCTCATGACGCATGTATTCATTGGCTTTTGTGTCTGTTTACCATTCAACAAGATGTTTCCGGGATGCTGCCGCACGCACAGAAGTGCTTGCATACAGCAGCACCTTCTCACTATAGTTTCAGAAAATTCGCCAGAATTCACACTACTCTCTTATAAGCCAAATTAGTTCAGTAGTGAAAAGAACACTATCTGAATCACTAATCTTTTTCACTAGCCTTTCCTGGAGCTAGGTAGATTAGTTCAGTGGTGTACGTTACGAAAGTTTGCTTCAACACGTTGGGGAATCCCAAAATCTGAACGCAGATAAGTAGTACTGTATTGAACTTGGCAAGCAAGTTACAAACCGCAAACCCATCCTCTGTTCGCGAAATGATACATGGCTTGCATTGTCTGGATGATCCTCCAGACTGCATCTGACTACGCCTTATATAGTGTCTTCGATAATTTAAAATTCTAACAATATACTGTTGAAGCTTTTGCCTAATTCAATAATTTGGTGATCTGCATTTGTGGGGTAATAATTATCCAGAAACTGTGTTATTTGAATCGAACGTCTGCAGATCCTCAGGTGCCATGGAGGTTTCCCAAACCAGCGAGCTGAAGGCAAATTTCGTTTGCCATTCAGCTTGTCCTTATCCTTGAGTGCACAACCAATATACACTGTAAGCTTCATGATCGAGGATTGAAGAGAATGTCATTTGGAATATTGATGAATTTTGCTGCGGACTTGTTATTCCATAGTAAGTGTTTCCATGTTGTAATGGCCAACAATGTTTCTGGACTGGTGTAACATGATACGACGGCATTGAGCATGTGCTTCCCATGATTTGAACTTCAGATTAGTGACAAACTCGGACCAAACACTCCGTCCCAAAATGACTGTCCACAATTGTGTTGTTGAGGTTATTTTTATACCAATTTCATTGATCATGTTGTGAAAAAACAAACTAAGAAAGTTTCCAAATTTATCATTAGAATCAATGAAGAACATTGCATGTGTTCATTGCAAACCTAAATAAAAATTAGCCACAACGATGTCCCCATATGAACTATTCAAAACAACCTTAAGAAAACATGATATTTGAAGTGGACAATCATTTCAAGCCGGAGGGAGTAATACTTGCTTTGAAGATAGTAATTGCTTTGAAAGGAAGTGAGCTAATGCAGTTGGGTCCTGAATAGCTCCTAGCTCAGTAGAGTTGCCAGCTCCACATGACTTCTCATATGATACCCAAATAGCCCCCCAGTCCAAATCTTAGCAACATGATCTAAGATAACTACACCTTAAATCACATGCTTTCTAAATCCACATAGGCTAGATTCTTGCCTAAAATGTACTTCCACTATTCATGAGAGTCTATGGATGGTTCCCCTAAAGACCTAAACCCCATTTTCAGCATTATGAAAATTCATAGTTTATTCATATGGTGTCCAAAAAATACATTCTTAGCATGGTTGTCATATTGGACAAGTTACTATTCATTTTTCGTCCTGCAGGACAAGAAATGAATAGTAACTTGTCCAGTATGACAACCATGATTCTTAGAGAATCTAAAATCTCCTTTTGGCTTTCGACAAGATCCCACCAAAAGTTTTCAAATATGGAAACAACAACAATGTTGAATTGCTTATTTTTGTGATTTTAGGTGCAGTTATCTTAGAGAAATAAGTTGGGCATTACTTGAAATTCAAATCCTCAAAACTTTCACAAAGTTGGTAGTAACGAACCTAGTTCACCTAGCTAGGGTTGCCCTTCCAATGACATACATTTGGAATAATCCTTCCTAAGTATAATATCTAAATACTTGCTTGTATTAATACAACTTCAAGACTGGAATTTATTGCCTAACAATTTCAAGGACTTTGTTGACAGGGCCATGCCTCTTTATAACCATTTCTTGAAAATTTATAATGGGAGTACTTGATTTTAGTTGGATATTCCTCGCCTATGAAGTCATACATGATAGAGCCATTTCAAGGTACATTTGGGTGGCCGAGCCCCTATAGAGTCACAATACATTTTATTTTAAGGCGAACCAAATTTGCTAAAAGTTTTGTAATTTTATAAGTCAAAGTGAATTTATTGTGAATTCTGAAAGAGGAAAAGGTGCATCAAACCCATGTCCAATGTGTAGACTATTCTAAAATTGCTCGTTTAAGACACTACATCTTGTTCACTTTGGCACTCCGTATGAAAGCAGATATGTCAAGAGCAGAATGGAGGAATTGATGGTAGGAAATCAATAACTCATGTTTGGAAATTAGTCCCAACCTTTGTTGCATTTTTGCCAGCCACCTGAATGCACATGGGTTGCTGGTTGGTGATGGGTGGCTCTATCTTACTTAATCAAGAAAGGCCAATGTCTTGGGAACAAGGCTTTTGGGGAGCTTTTTAGTGCTAAACTACACTTGGAAAAAACAAATTGGCTAAAATATGGCAAAAAATTGTGAAGTTTTTCACCAAAAAACTTTGAATTAAAAAAAAATGTAGATGAAATCGCCAAATTGTGGATGATTGGATGAAAATAGAATTAGAAACATGCAATATGTGTGAATGTGGTATTTTCTATCCAATATGTGGATGAATGTTGAAATGTGAAACACCACTATAACATTTCATATTACCACTTTGGCACTTTATAAAAAATGAAAAAAAACAAACTTGCATGGGGATAGCATTTGTTCAAAATTCCATCTTCATATTCTAGACAAACAATGCCATTAACAATCAATGAGTCGAAAAGAGGCAGGCAACTCTGTGTTTGCCTTGACCCTTGTTGCCCAAAAAATCACGAGTTGTTGATGTTTTTTGGGAAAATTACCTTCCCCCTCCAAATGTCATGGTTCTTTCGAAAAAATGAAAGCCGTTGATTTCCTTCAAATAGACAATCTTGGCCAACACAATTGTGGAATACGGATATAGTTGGATACAAGTACGGATCTAGAAATATAGAAGATGGATATGCATTTCAAAATACAAAATGCATAATGAATATATACATATTCATAGGAATTTATATAGATATATTCCATATTATTTGTTGTCCACACATTCCACAGAAATACAAATATGGATTTGAGGTGAGCTACCAAACACAATTCATGAATGCGTTTTAGAAGGGGATTATCACAATGTGCTCAAATTCTTGGATGCAAAAGTTTTACAACCAATAGAAAAATCACATGTGTACCACTTTTAGAATTTCTATAGAATGACTCATATATTCTTGTAAATTGGAGGAAATAAAACAATTTCATCATGTGACTTTCTTAGAAATGGACACTTTCTTACAATGACAATGAGCTAAAAAGAGGTAGTAATTGCCTTACACCATATGAAATCACTAAATTGCTATAAAATCTAAGGACAATAGAGTAAATCATAAAATATGTGCAATGTGAAATTAGGAGCAAGAGTTTGAAAAAAACACAACAAAATTCCTCGGAGTACCCAAATTGGTGTATGATGGTATTTGGTGTATGGTTTCTTTTATACTATTCTTTGTTAACTCCTAAATGTCAAAGCCTTTTGAAGTATGTTTTTCCTATGAAAAACAAAGAGAGGCTTATAGTTATCTTCAATGAAGCAAATTGGTTTTTTTCAAAATTTAAACGTCTAGATGTTTGAAGAGCTTGCTTATTAGTGTGTACTCCAATTTTGAGTGTGAAATTGCATAGGAGTTGTGAGATTATAACAAGAGAAATTGAATTATCCTATTTTGAGTATGTTGTCCCTCCCAACAATAATTGAGAAATTTGCATATATGAGTTTTGGGAGATTGGAGGTGACATGAACAACTAAAAATTGTGTTAACATACTAAAATGCACTTCCAAAAACTTGAATTTCAAATGAAGAGCTATCAAACTCATTAAACAATCCACTTTGCAATTGTTGAAGTGCAATTTTTTTTATAAGTAGAAATCACAAATAATTCCAAATTCACACTTATATATTTAAATTTTTAACAATGAAAATCACAAAAAAACTTTATTCTTTCTATTGGGAATGTTTTCAAAGCAAATGGATACATACAATTTTAAAAATCTCAAATCAAGTGAAATTGGCAGGCTTTGCTCAAAGCCAAGAAATAAAATTAAAATTGTCAAGCTTTAGTCTTCACTAATGATATGCTTCTACATTTGAGGACCTCTCAAAAATCAATTACCTTTTTCAATGAAAAATGAAAGCTTCCAATAGTGAACCTTCATAACTACTTGTAAATTTTTTAAAAACAGTAAAAGGAATTTAATTACTAATACCAAAATAAGCTTGAATAATAAAATAGACCGACTATGGTTGGTTGGATGGGGAATTTCATTAAAATGGCAAATATTTAGTGACTTTGACATCTAATAGTTTAGATTGGGCGGTTTGAAATCTAGTATACTAATAGATTTCAAACTACTGGGTTTAAGTTGTGGGAATGGCACACTATGAAAATGGCACATGGCATATCGCCATTTTAATGAAATTCTCCATTTGGGTAGTTAAGGGTTAACTCTAATATCACTCAATTATCCCCTAAAGGTTTTTGACTATGTTTTCACCAAAATCCTCCAAAACTACCATTTCTAGTATAAGTATTGAATTTTGGAAAAAAAAAATTGAATACAAATAATCATAGGATCTTGGAGTATGCTAATTTGAACAAATGTGGAAAAAATTTCAAAAAGTTCTACCATGTAGATTGTAAGGTGTTAGCGTTTGAAGCCACAAAAATCCTTTTTTGAGCCTTGCAAAAAAATAGGAAGTTACAATTCCCAAAGTCACATTTGAATGAAAAAATTTCCAAAATGGTAGTGCTTCTATAAATTCATTTTGCAAGGCAAGTTGGTTAATTAAAATGCTCCAAAATTTTCAAAGCATTTGGAATTGTACAACATATAGGAAAAAAATAGTAAGTAGACGGAAGTAAATTATGAATTAAAATACTAAATTGATAAGAATTTAATTGTGGACTTGAAAAATGCCAATCCCAATGGTTTTAATGTTGTAATAAACAACTACATCCTATGATTTTATTTATTTTTTAAATATTGAAAATTGAGTTAAACAAAGGACTTCAGATTTATTTTTGAATAGAGATTCTATAACTTCCAACAAACTAAAAATCCTCATAACTTTCATCTTATTAATCAAAATGGAATGATTCAAAGCTTTCCACATAATCATATATAAATCTAGAGAACCAATTAAAAAAAATTATTTAAAAAAAAATTATTTTTTAATGAATTTTTTTGAGTTGCACATTTTGCCCACAATTTAAGAAAATTACATATCATACATTAACTTCTTAAGCATGTAGTTAAAAATTATGAAAATTGTGGGGCCTTTGAGCTATTCCTTGGGCACATGTTGTTTGAAAATTTTAAAGAAAAAAATTAGAAATCCCATTTGCAATGAGCTGTCCAAAATTGCTATATCACCAAAAAAAACATAGTTTGTTCTTTTAGGGTTTATAGATGAATTTATACATTTTTTGATGAACATGCATATTTCCATCTATATTATTGTTCATTCCATCCACACCAATGGATGTAAGTGACATCACCTCACCCCTAGAGATCGCTTTTTGCACTACCAAAAAATAATGATAAAAGCAACCCTCACTAATGTATGAGTCTTGCAACCATTTTTGAAGTGCAGCAAGAAGATTGAAATTTGGTCAATGAAGAGGTCGACAAGGATCACATATTTGCATCTTGTTGAATCATCATCAGGGATTTTTTTCATTTTTAAAAAAGTGCCAAAGTAACAATATAAAATGTCACAATGGTGCTCCAAATTTTAGCATTCATTCACATATTGGATAGAAAATATCACATTAGCACATGTTTATAATTCGGTTTTCATCCCCAATCTAGTGATTTCACCCAAGATCTTTTTCAATTTGAAGGGATTTTTTTACAATTTCATCCAAGATTTTTTTTACATTTTTAGCCAAATTATTTATTCTTGGTGCAACTTGGCACCAGAAAGCCAGAAAAAACAGCCCTGATCAAGATGTGCGTAGGCTGGGCATTTGATTCCTTCAGTTCTCCGTCATCAACAGCCCGTGGATGACGAATTTTTTATTCGTTATTGTATACAGACACTGTTTATCATTCTTTACTGTACAGACACTCTTTTATCATCCGTTACTGTATACAAAAACTCTTATCATTCGTTACTGTTCGGACACTGCTTTATCATTCGTTACTGTTCGGACACTCCTTTATCATTCGCTACTGTTCGGACACTCTTTTATCATTCGTTACTGTACAGACATTCTTTATCATTCGAAAGTTTCTTTCTCATCCACAGTTTTCCTTACTTGCCGCGTATTGTTTGCCGCGTATTGTTTCCCCCTCCCTCCCCTCCCTTGTACTAGTATAAAAGACAGGGGGCCTTCTCTATTCTCTTTACTCTTCTCTTCTCTCCCAAGCACTCAGTCAAGCTTACTTCGTCAGTGCTTCTGCTCGCGCTTCTCCCTTCGTAACTTACGCTACCGCCGCCTTAGTCCGCTGCTCTTGGCTTCCTCGTTCTGTTCTGTTCCATGGCGAAACACCGCACGCTTTGCTACCACTGTGGCTTTGAATCTGCTGAGAACGCATTCAAGTATTATGACAATGGACAGCGGAACCAACCGCGGTACCAATGCGGCAATTGCCAAAAACTCTTCACCATGGGCTCCCACGGCCGCCCTCAGGGCAGGACCTACGCCAAGCAGCGGAACGTGGATCCGCCCGAACTGAAGGGCTTGCCGAGAGAGTGCCGTTGTTGCGGCGTGGCGGACAATGCGCCCTTCAAATATTACAACAACAAGAATCTCTCACAGCCCCGCTTCAAGTGCTTGAGTTGTGGGCAGCAATTCCAAATGCGCTTGATGGGGACTGGCGATGAAAGGCGCCTGGTGCACACCTCGTCCTACCAAAGGCCACCCACCAGCGATCGCCACAAGCTAGGCCTGGCAGCAAACTCCGATGATGCTGATATTAGCGGCCAAATGCAAGCGGCTGTGGATCCATGGATGCCCGCCCTTGAGCCTGCCGTGGAGTTGTTTCCGGCCTTGAGTGTTGAGGATGCAAAGTATTTTGACTTAATCGAAGCTGGTTTAAGGAACGAGAGGGAAGCACCCCCAGCAGTGACAGTGCTGAGGCTCCAATCGTGGGCGGCAAAGCTGCCTCGCAACTGCCGTCAGAGGATGCCGTTGAATCACATTCACGGCCCACTAGCTCTCGCACAAGTCTAGATCACAATATTACTGTATGTTGGTAGCAGTGTAAAGAAGATTTAAATGACATCAATTTGTTATTCACAAACTGCATGTAAAAGTATGATTGGAAGTATGTTCAAAGTGTGCTTCGGTGATGGTCTAAAACAGACACTGAAACACTTGAACAGATGTATACCTGTCTTTCTGGTACATCCTGGTCAAATTCGTGGTTTTCCTCCGATTACATATTTCCACATGACGCATGTATTCATCCGCTTTTGTGTCTGTTTACCATTCAACAAGATGCTTCCGGGATACAGAAGTGCTTTGCATACAACAGCACCTTGTCACTATAGTTTCAGAAAATTCGCCAGAAATCACACTACTCTCTTATAAGCCAAATAAGTTCAGTAGTGAAAAGAACACTACCTGAATCACTAATCTTTTATCACTAGCCTTTCGTGGAGCTAGGCAGATTAGTTCAGTGGTGTTTGCTTCAACACGTTGGGGAATCCCAAAATCTGAACGTAGATCTGCGGTACTGTATTGAACTTGGCAAGCAAGTTACAAATCGCAAACCCATCCTCTGTTCGCGAAATGATACATGGCTTGCATTGTCTGGATGATCCTCAGACTGCATCTGACTACGCCTTATATAGTGCCTTCCATAATTTAGAATTCTAACAATATACTGTTGAAGCTTTTGCCTACTTCAATAATTTTGTGATCTGCATTTGTGGGGTAATAATTATCCAGAAATTATGCTATTTGAGTCTGCAGATCCTCAGGTGCCATGGAGGTTTCCCAAACAAGCGAGCTGAAGGCTAATTTCGTTTGCCATTCAGCTCGTCCTTATCCTCGAGTGCACAACCAATATAGGCTGTAAGCTTTATGATCGAGGATTGAAGAGGATGTCATTCGGAATATTCAAGAATTTTGCTGTGGACTTCTTATTTCATAGTAAGTTTTTCCATGTATTAATGGCCAACAATGTTTCTGGACTGGTGTAACATGATAGTGATGATACGACGGCATTGAGCATGTGCTTCCCATGATTTGAACTTCAAATTAGTGACAAACTCGTACCAAACACTCCGTCCCAAAATGACTGTCCACAATTTTGTCGAGGTTTTTTTATGCCAATTTCATTCATCATGTTTTGAAAAAACAAATTAAGAAAGTTTCCAAATTTTATATCACTAGAATCAATGAAGAACATTGCATGAGTTCATTGCAACCTAAGTAAATATTAGCGACAACAAAGTCTCCATATGAACTATTCATAACAACCTTAAGAAATTATGACAATCAAAGTGGACACTCATTTCAAGCCGGAGGGAGTAATACTTGCTCTGGAGATAGTAATTGCTTTGAAAGGAAGTGAGCTGATGCAGTTGGATCTAGAATAGCTCCTAGCTCAATAGAGTTGCGAACTCCACATGCCTGCTCATATGATACACAAATAGCCCCTGAGTCCAAATCTTAGCAACATGAACTAAAGTAATTACACCTTAAATCACACGGTTTGTAAATCCATATAGGCTAGATTCTTGCTTAAAATGGACTTCCACTATTCATGAGAGTCTATGGTAGGTTCCCCTAAATCCTATTTTTAGCATTATAAAAATTCATAGTTTATTCATATGGTGTCCAAAATATACATTCTTAGAGAATCTAAAATTTCCTTTTGGCTTCCAATAAGATCCCACCAAAAGTTTTCAAATATAGTAACGGCAACCATGTTGAATTGCTTATTTATGTGATTTTAGGTGCAATTATCTTAGAGTTGGGCATGACTTGAAATTCAAATCCTCAAAACTTTTGCAAAGTCGGTAGTCATGAACCTAGCTCTCCTAGCTAGGGTTGCCTTTCCAATGACATATGAACTCATTGCCTAACAATTTTAAGGACTTTGTTGACAGGGCCATGCTTCTTTGTAGCCATTTATTGAAAATTTATAATGGGAGTACGGGTGAGTGCAAGAAAGACTAGTCCTTTTTTGCGTCACACTTTGAGTGATAGAGTTGTCATTGGCCACAACTTTTGGAGGTTCAAGAAAATGAAGTTGAAATTTTTTTGGGAGGTGGAGAACTCCATAGCTAGGAGAGGCCATATTTTCTAAGAATTAAAAAAAATCAAATTCTAATTGATTTCTAATTTAGCTAATTTGTCACACTTTGTAGTTTAGGGTTTTTTAGTACTGGGGAGTATTCAATTTTGATCATTTTGAGCTGAAATTTTTATGGGCTCTTCCTATAATGTATTTGCATGATCCTACCAAAGGATTTTAAAGAAAACTCAATTTCAAGTGCGTCATGAGCGCTTGAATAAAGGTCACTTGAGCGCGCCATTTTGAACAATATAGATGATTTTTTTGGGGGGGGGCGGGTGAAATGTAATGAGGACAAAGTCTATCAAAATGGCCATTTTTTATTTTTTAAAATAATGGTTCTCTTTTTTTTCTAAAAATTTAAAAGTGGACTTCACTATTTTTAGTGAGAAACTCGGACCCCATGCTACAACAGTACTATAAGACAACATCTAGTATTTGGTAATACTCCTATAGCTACCCGCCTTCATCAAGTTCTGCCCAAGTGTACAGTAGCTAGACACTTGTCAATTGTAACCTCAATCTGCAGTTTTATCAACGGTCCATGTAATGCTTTCCAATTCTGCAGTACAGTACTGTAGTACTCATAGTACTGAGTCGCTGAAACTAGGTACTAAGTAAAATGCTACGAAAACTGGTGAGTCTTTCTTGCACTCACCCGTACCTAATTTTAGTTGGATAGTCCTTGCCTATGAAGTCATACTTGATAAAGCCATTTCAAGGTACATTTGGGTGGCCAAGCCTGAAGCCCCTATAGAGTTACAATACATTTTATTTTAAGGTGAGCCAAATTTGGAGGGCACTTCTTGAGTCCATTCTTACTGTAGTGACTAGTTATATAAGAAGTTGTTGCTTTTTGATTTATGGGACAAGATTGGAAGGAAATAGGTTGGGAGAATATTATTGTACAAGTTTTGAAGGAGCAATTCAAATTCTAATCAAATGGATTTGAAGCTTGAACTTTGGATTTGTAGGAAGTGGAATTGAAGGCTTTAGACTTCAATGTAGTAAAAAAAGAAGGGAAAATTCAATCTAAAAAGACTGACTTGGATGAAGTATCTATTGGGAATGGCTCAACTATTTAAGCTTCATGAACTTGATGGTGAATTCCATCCTTAATGCCTCTACTAGGAGATAAAACTTAAATAGAACTAACATGTTCTTTCCATCAAGAAATTCTCAGGTTCCCTATATGACAACAAGGTCATTTGACCCCATTATAGTTGGGTAGACTACGAAGGTAACAATGTAGTGAACATAGTAATTGTTTTACACCACGTGGATCTGCATTGTCAATCATGTGGATGTATGAATCTTCATATCTGTTTTCACAAGCAGATTGTTGGACACAAATATGTTTGAAGGATTTGTAGACATTGTTTTGTACTTGTGTTGTTTTTTATTTTGTCTTTACTAATGATAACCTTATATACTCCATTTTCCAAGATCACTCCATTTTCCATAGATCACTCCATTTTTCCGAATTTCTTTGTTACAAGCTAACTTTTGTCCATAATGTAGATATTGAGTGCAAGGATGCAAACCATCTCAACAAGAATTTACGGTCCGTTTTTGGTACACCTCTAAATCAAAATTCACAAAATCGTAACGATTCCAAGTAATGCATGAGTTGGAATCATCTTGTAATTCTCATCTTATAAGGTCAGTGCAAACAGAATCGCCACTGAAATTAATTCAAGGTACTTCTTGAAAGCAGCAGTGAACTTAAAGACATGGAGCTCCGGTAATTCAAACTTGGAGTCACGGATCTTCTGTTGATGTCATAAAAATAATAATACATAATACAACTTAATCACAGCAGCTGTCTACAGTAAGAGACAGTTGTGAGAATCGTTTGAATCGCAGAGACGGAAAACTACTTCAGACAGGGTTGATCCACTCATCGCTACGAGGCTCTCATTTTTGTGCTAAACCACTCAGGTAATAACCTTCGTAGTGGTTTGCAACTAATCTGCGTATAAAAAAATAGGCTCTTGTTTACTTCAATATGCCACAACTAAATGCTACCAAAACCCTGCTACAAATTAGAGTTCCATGAAAAGGGGTGTCGGACCTTGCAATTCACGCTCCACAATTTGCAGGTTTAAAGCAAGTCCTGCAATAACTCCAACAGTCGTTGGATTGGACCTCAAGACATGGGAAGCATGATCCAAAAAAGTAGCTTTCCAATGATTGTTAGCGCAACCATGATCTCCCACTCTGGAGCTACATTGGATTGCGTCCAAGAGCAAGATAGGAGCACCCTATTGAATACACCACAAAGTCGTTCCAATGCAGTGGTCCATTTACTGCAAGACTTGGTCGTATTGCTAAATTGAGCACAACGCAATTCTTCTTCCCCAAAAGAATAACCCTTCGCAGATTCTGAGACTTCTGCAGGGGAGTTCTGACGCCCCATTCAATCAACCTGGACGCGAAGCTTCCGTGGTGAAGTTGACTGCGGTTGATTCGTTGGGCGGGTGCGCATCATAAACCAGAAATTAATAATGGCACTCAGGAAGCACAAGAAGGCCAGGACAAGCAGAGATGATCCAAAGCACCGAGTGCCCAAGCATGTGTTTTCTGCAACGTGTAACTGTGACTTTCTGTAGACTGCAGCCTCCCTGTCGTATAGAACACCCACTACCTTGGCAGACAACAAATATGCTCCAATTGGAGCACCGCAACTGCATCATTCACATACACAACATTGCTAAGCAGATCAGAACCGACGCCTCAGTGCAAACAGGGCGTGCAGAATATATTGAATTATTATCAAACCCTGGAGATATCCTAGTAATTTGCTGGCATATCCTCGTCATTAATATTGACCAATGGCAAAAGGAAATGACGAGGATATGCCAGCAAATTACTAGGAGTGGCCAAAGCAAAAGACCAGAGACGTTGTATGTAATAGCTCCCTCATGATAATGTGGTAGGGCTTGGGCTCCCCAAAAGAAAAGAAACCCAATTGCTTGATTTGTCGGGGCATTTACGGGTTAAATGTTACTACTCAAATGATACGAAAGAGTCAAAAAGTATGGGGCAGATAAGAGACTTACGAGTTAATCTTGTACAAAGCAGCAAAATGATGAAGACCAAACACTTCAGCGAGAATAGGAGGCTGGATGCTCCAATGCGAGCCATACGCCATGCCCACCATGCAAGATCCAACATATAAAAACGGCACCCCTGCATACCAAAGCATTTCCATGTCAAATAGTGGCTTCCACAAGGATTGAGAAAGATAGCTAAGTGACAAAGTCAGCAATTCCTATCACTCCAACTGTGCTTTGAAAAATCCTAATGAAGCCACCAACCTATATCATCCCAACTATGAGTAATTAGTTCGTGCATCATATTGAATTGAATACAAATGTTCATTAAGATGTAATAGAAAATTCGATTCACGAGAGAACGACGTAAAGCAGGATCTAGAGTGACAAGATCTAGAAATGAAAACGAAAGTTTAACCCAAACTCACAGCCAGTTGATAGGAGAAGACAGCAAGTGCACATCAGAAGTTGCGCCATTATCAAACAAAGTGGCCTCGGGTATCCCCGCTTCAAGAGAAAATCTGAACCGTATCTGTAACACACAAAACGGTTATTTAACGCTGAACGAAATCGACGACAGACAAAGATGCACTATAAACTAAGAAGAAAAGTATAAGCTACCTGTTTACCTAGAGTGTGATACACTATATTGTGGGTTTAATGCTATGGTAAACACCATGAATTAGTGCATCTCTGGTTTGGAACACCATTTAGCATGTAAAACAAATTCCAATCTCACATGCCAGTTGTTGATTGATTGAGTATTCAAACCATAATTTCTCATTCCTCTCTTTCAATGGTAATACCATGTTAAACCATGGAACTACATAATAAAAAAGCCCATTTACTCTATGGCATGCTACTTTGGTGGCACATTAAAATACACAACATAGAATGAAGAGTGTAGACATGAGTGTACCCTCCCAGCAAGCGGCCAAAGCAGCTCCAAATGCTGATGAGCCCCACGTAAACATCCACTTGGCTATCCCCTAGTGCTTGCCCGATCTGTCAAGGAAGATAATAGGTTTCCTCAGCATCACAAACATTCTAAGGGACGGTCTACACTACTCTAAAAATGTTTTGAGAAAAAACAAAGAGTTGAGGCCGAGCCTATCTGAGTGCTATTTGAAGCACACAAGCCAAGATGGCAAGACATTCAGGCATTAATAGGCAAAATAAATCCGGTTCATTCGACCATATTTAGGTATAAAGAACACTCCAAAAAATGGTTAAACAAAGAAGAGCACTCAAAAAAGGTGTTGCCATGAAAGCATCCATGTCATCACATCATCCGTTTTCAAGATTCCTTCTCCATGGCCATCCGGACTAAATGTAAGAGCTTAAGGACATCTCTCTAACTGTTAACTAATCAATGCAATGGTTGAAACATCTTGTACTCGAGTCTTGTCTAAACAAATGTATACCGACCCTAAAACAAAACAAGAATTGCCAGAAGTGAGGTCTATGAAAGTCTGAACAAATGACAGTCTGTACTTTTTTAAATGATGAGCAAATAATAACCTGCGCAAAGTTGTTGATGATAGCTAGACCCGTGCCACCACCAATAGTAATCACTATTGTTATTAACCTGCAGAACCCAAACACAACAAAACTCGCGTCAATAAACAATATCCTCGGACTGCATCCGGTGCTAAATTCAGTCTCAGTTTCGTAAAAAAAAGCAAGTGGAAAATCGCAAGCGTCTACCATGTAATTCTCAACATAAACTCACATATTGAAAAGCTGAAAAATCATATTTGGTAATTGTAGAGTTGCACTACATTTACAACCACGTCACAATTCTACTAGACAAAAAATAATAATCTTTGGAATGATGAGCCCCAACATGCTACTATTGCGTTTAATACGTCTCATTCTTGTTGGGCACCATAAATTTCTAAATTTCCACATTTAGAACCTCTACCAATTAAAAATTGAATCCTTACAAATTTTGCGTATGGTATCCAAATAACGCATTCTTTGGTGCGTTGGGATCCTCGTTGATTTTCGCTACCAAGAATAATTATAAATCTGATCATTCTAATAATAACAACTATACCTGAAGTGTGGTTACCCCAGAGATAATAGAAAATTTACTTGTGCTTAGACATCCAGAAATAACTCACCAGAAATCAATACCAAGCAGGCTGGACATCAAAGTAGGCTCCAGGGGCTTCTCTGAATTGTTGACAGTTTCAGTCTTTCCCCCTCTGAAGACTACAATGTCGTCGTCCGCGTCACTGTCCACGTCAGAGGAACTCTTCAAAGCTGCCGACTCCTCCCCCTCGTGGATGTCTTCCAGTTCGGGTCGGAAAGGCTTCTTCTTGTACCGGGAGCCTCTGGAGTATTCCTTGAGCCTGATCCCTTCCTCAGCATCGTCTGTGTCGTCACAGTCTATGCAAGAGGAGATAAAATCCACTGGTCGCCGTTTAAGCTGTCAGCCCATAACATATCGATCAGAAACGCAGACTTCAAGAAGCAGATATATAAGCTTTTTGAATTCAAATGGGATTTCTATGAATTTTTGATCTTCTGCATGCAAATTGTACCTCTACTGTCAATTACATTCATGTACATCGGCTGTACACTTCACACTAGTGTATAGCAAATTTATCTATTTCTTTGCAAGATTAGGTGGCGGGTGGTTTGGGTGAGGGACAAGAATGGATTTGTCCATCTCATATACGAATGAGCACAAACAGGTGGCACTTACACGACTCCGACATGTCATGCGAAAAATATGAGATAAAGCCCCACCATTGAAGTGAATTGAACACTTATTACCTCAAATGTGTCATAAATACATTGGATACCTAGGTACGCATGATGTCGGATCAAATTTTAACCTTGTCCCTTCGACCTGTGCAATTTAATGTACATATAAACAGACACTGCATACCGGGAGAGAAGATCACTTACCGGAAACGTGAACATCATTGATGCAAGCACAATCATGATCGTCAGAAAGAACGCAAGCACAGGTCTTCCCGGATCAAAAAAAGCCTGCCACCACAGATTTTTCCCTGTCAGTAATTTGATGAATTCTTGCCCCCATATCTGTATCTTGGTTGTGTACATACACCACGGTCCACATTATTGAATGGAAGTGCTAAGCAAGAGCTTTACCCTGATAGTGATCACGATCATGAGAAAGACTCCAAGAGAAATGAGCACCCCCTGCAATCAGAAAAAGAAGAAAAAGGATCAAAATTTTATCACATTGATCTGAAACTCTAAATGGTGGAGTTCATCGAAAATATTAAAATTCCAGATTTGAATCATGTACGAATATGGCTACTTACATAGGTAAGACGAAATCGTTGCTTGATATCTTCACTGTCTTCGTCTTGATACTCAGGAGGAAAAGGTCTTGTTAAAAATGCAAGAGCAAAGCCAGCTATTGATGGCGCAAGTGCAACCAAAAGGATAAATCGGTCTACGTCCGGCTCAATAAAGACCTCATAAATCTGAATATAAACATAAATTCCACAGCATCCACGTAAATGATTCAATGGAGAAGATTGAGCATCCTAAAGAAATTACACAATAGTATCTGCTGGAACCCAAGAATTTTGGCATCCGTACTAACCCTCTAAGATCGAGGACAAATGCATTTGCAACCCAAACCATAAGATATCAAGTGAGTCCACAAAAGCTTGAGAATCTGACAGTAACACATTATACATTGAACCTTTCAATTCTCGATTCAACCCTGAGTACTGAAATGTTCAAAAGTGGCCGATTCTATATCTTTAGGAAATTAAATAAAAGATTTAGAAAAGGAAGCTAACAAAATGTATCAATAGAAAGAAGAAATCATGCCTTATATTCGTTTACGAAAGAAATATGTTCCTGAAGCCAATGGAAATACTACTACATTCCAAATGGATTTTTGATTTTTAGAATGGGCATTTAGGGGTTAAGGAAATCAGGAGCCTTCTTGCAATAGAGACCTACCAGGACGAACATAGCGCCACTCAGTCCCACTTGAGCTTTTAGTATGCCCATTGCTGTTCCCCGGTGATCTCCAAAGCTTTCTAAGCTGTAAAAAAAACGTCGAATTGGATGACCTCAGGAGACGATGGGATAACATTCTCAAACTGCTGCATGGATCATTAACATAAAGAAACAATGGAAATTAAAGGAATTTTTCTACTCTTTCTCGTCCAAGTCTTCATTTCCACTGTCTTTTCATGTTTTTGAAAGCTTCCTGCGTTCAACTTGATTGCTCTAGTGTACCAAATAGAAGATTAATTTTATCAGATCTGCGCCCCAAAACAACCTCTGTGTTCCCTTACAGATTGTGCTGACAAGTCCTCAACATCAATTTGTCTAAAACAAATAGGAGCTTTCCTTACGTTGTTATGATGCAACCAGTATCAATGTAGCTGTCCCCGCCCACTCCGAGAGTAAAATATATACACAACTACCTTTCCAAATCAACATGCAACATTGCTTGATTAGTTTCAGATCAACAAAATCAATCCGTTCACACAAAAGGAAAACATCTAAGTTATGATTATAAGGGTCTATAGAGCCCAACTTTAGCGTCAAACACGTTCAAGAAAACTTAGCCCGTATTTGCAGAATACTGAATATCGCCTCAACACATACAAGAAACAATAATCAATACTCAGGATTGAGGAAAGCTAACACTTACAAGCCAAAATGACGGCGACACTGCTCCGATGAGCGTCATCCACACCTGTAGATGAGTTCAAGATCAATTGAGTCCCAAAACGCTGCAACCTACTCTTTAACCTCACATGGTGGCTCTTTCATCCCAAATAGCTACGCACAAGCAAGTATGAAATATGCAGGGAATATGGGGAAGGTACATTTGCAGAGTACAAAACCAGTTGGTCATGAAACTTAAAAACCGCATCAATACGTTGAACGAGTCTGAAATCATACTCAACAAGAGTCAAAAAGGAATAAGCAACAGGATTTTCAATAAAATTAGACTATTTCAGGAGCTATTAGACAACATCATAAAGAGAATCTACCCCATGATTCAAGGGGAAGTCTGCCCGTGGTCATAGTATCACGTGTAAAGATCCCTCTCCAAGATTCGCAGGGAGACCTCTGTACGATCACTGCGACAGTAGGGAATTATAGGGACGATTCCCTTTCCGATATGGTCTAAAAGTTCCTAAAACAGTCTAATTTTGACTGAACCATAACAAGAGTCACTTGAGGCAACCATACCATGCTATATCCAAATAAGTGAAGCGAGGCGCCGATGCAGATAGTCACCCAAGGTGGGTAATAATTATAAAAGAACCCAGAGAGAAGTCCTAGAACGGACCCAAAGTCCTTGGCAGCTCCTACGTCGTCTGTTTGCTCTTGGGTATAGTGGAGTACATTTTTCAGATGCCCACTATAAACTGCGTAAGTGTATGTAAGGCCCCCACATGCCTGAGAAAAAAACATTACAAAGGTTACACCTCCAATAGTTACAATTTGTCTAATAGTTCCTGAAATAGTCTAATTTTAGGAACTATCAGACACTTCGATATGGAGATTCCACACTGCATGCATATTCTCTAGGTTCTTCTAATGTGAGCATATTGATTCACTTTTCTCATTTAAAGAAAGGAAAAGATAACAAAATGCTCGGATTCCAAGACAAAGTCAATACACCCAGGCCAACTTCGGGAAAAAAATTGGCACGGGCATGCCGTAAGCACAGGTCAGATTCATCAATTTTATTTTCGAAATTCAATCTCCATATAATATTTCAAGAAGATACAATCAATTTTATGCTGACATGTCAAAATCTGGCAAAGAAACAATTAATTCCTGGCAATTTGACCCACGCATGGGGAGAAGGTTTACCATAATTATCATATTGGAAGAGAGGCCCAGCCACCGATCTACTCGGGGCACACAAGTCCTCGAATTCAAATCCATATTGAACTGTACAAATCCAACAAGCACAATCAGATTAGTAGACAAGGTTATCAAATTTCCATGCCGACTTTCGTGTTGAAATCCTTGTGGACGTCACAGTTATCATTTTCACATACATAGGAGCGCACCTGACTTTCAGATATTGTGCACCAAGCGCAAATTCATATCAAGCACTCACGCACAAAAAATGTTCACAACGATATTCGGAAGGGGATGGACAACAGTCTACACCTGCTAGCTTTTATTACCACGTTAGAAGCACTATGGATTTCACATTGAAAGTTGTATATGTGGATAGGAATAAGAAGAAGAAAGTGCACATGGCTTTGTGTGCTTTGAAAAACTTTTGACTGACTTTGCCACAGAGAATTATCTTCACTTCATGTTACACAAAACCAGTAGGTACTGGACGCTCTTGTCCAATGAGTGAATTCCAATTTTAGGGAGGATCAATGAAACGTTAAAATTAAAGAGAATCATGATTATGCCTATAATATCACTTAGTATCATTCAAGTGACAACCTTAAACCATTAAAAACTGCCACACGCTAAAATTCTATTCGCAGAAAGAGTTTTGACTTTAGCCTATTCATGCAACAATTTAGAAGTTAGGAACACTTTGAGCATGATCTAGAGTAAAGGCCATATTCGTTAAAATGGAAGATTTCATGAAATTCCATCATTTTAATGGGGTTGTCTCGATCTTGGAGAAAAACAGCATTGCGACTTCGAAAATTGATAACTAATTCAGTACAACGCCAAAAGGTACTACACGACTTGCGTTGGGTTCCACTTGCCCTTGAGATCATTTAAAAAAATTCAAATCTAATTGAAATCCATATTTGCATGGTTAAAGAAAACTCACCTCACAAAATATAGGTAGGAACTAGTCAAAATGGCGGCGTATACATTCTGAGACGACACTGCTGACTGCTCCTTCTCCTTGGAAGCTGCAAACTGCACCGAATACTAGGTTTCGGTGAATTCCAATCCAAAGAAATGGTAATCCTCTTCTAGAAAAAGCCAAGACTGAAACGATCAAAAATGGCAATTAATTCAGTACAATTCCAAAAACTAATACACAACTTGTGCCGGGTTCCATTTCCTCTTCACAACAAACCCAAATATTCAAACCTAACTCCCTCCATGTGCACTTCTATGCTAGCAAAAGCAAAGATCGAAACGGCAAAATTCAAAATGGAGAAGATCTTACGAAGTTTCAATTTCCAACCAAGTAATCTTCACTGATTCAATTCGCCCTGCCCAGCGCTAGATCCGGATCACCACATCTGCAAAGCAACCCAAACCTAACTAAATCCCCGATCCAGCCATAGCCATTCTCACCATCTCCTCACAAACACACTAACCACACACAATTGAATTCCAATCTCCCACTATTCTCGGTACGACATGACTCCATAACTCCAAAGATTCAACAGAAAAGTAACGGAGGAGATGATTCCTAACCCTAAAACACACCGAGAAGAGTTGGCCGCCAAATCTCGCCAGCTTGACCTTGCTAGATCTCTCTACTTCCAACAAGAGATGGGCATGGAAAGGGCTAGTGGTGTGTAAGTTCTGTGCCCCGATGACAACGCGTTTTAGAGAAGAATTCAGAGGTGCATCATGAGTGTCGATCTGATTGTGGCGTCACTGCAGGTCGTGGAATCTCGTGGCTGGATGCTCGTGATGAATGAGTGTAAGGAGCGCGGAGCCTGCGGAAGGAAAGACTCAAGAGAAAGAGACGACGACTTGGGAGTTGATACACAGGTAAGGGTGGATGACAGAGTACGGGTATCAACCAGTGTACTTGTTCACGGGTACCGGTAATTTCCAATAGGGCGGGTATGGTAAGTAACTAATAAGTACCCGAAATTGAGGCCCACTTAATTGCCTCATAATGTACACTCCCTTTCTAATTCACACCTAATTTATTTATGTTTATCTTAAGAGATTAAAATAAAATAAAATAAAAAATTATTCAACAATGTTAAAAATTATCCATCAAAACATAAAAGAGATGTGGTTTTGTACTAAAATTTATTACATGAGAATGAAAAGAACTCTAGATGTACGTTTTGAAATGAAGAGGGATGTGCACTAGGGCTTTTTTTCATTTTTTCTAAAGTGCCGAAGTGGCTATATATAGAGAGAATGTTGTAGTGGTGCCCCAAATTTCAACATTCATTCACATATTGGATAGAAAATGTCACATTAGAACACATCACATATCCATAATTTTGTTTTCATCCACGATCAAGAGATTTCATCCAAGATTATTTTTTAACTTAAAGTTTTATGGCAAAAAAATTCATAGTTTGTTATCATTTTGTAACCAAATTATTTTTTGGAGGCGTGCAATTTCATTGGCACTATTTTACCAAAAAAAAGCCCTAATTTTCACCCATAATCATCATAGCCCAATATGCAATACCTACATTAGGACCAAAAAGCAACACTAAAACCCAAATATTGATGATGCAAGATACATACAACCTAAATGTGAAGAACCGATGAGAGGTTAATTTTAATTTTTTTTACATCTAGAGACAATCAACTCTAGAATCTCATAACTTACACATACAATGTCCAAATAATGCATGCCGAAGTACATTGAAATCATCTTTCACTTTCCAATATCATCCACATCAACAATTATTTTATATTTTATAAAAAAAAAGATATGTTCACACTTGGTGTTAGGGGTGATGTTTGCAATGTGAATCAAGTCTAGAAGTAGGTCTAAATTCATTCCTAAGACCTTCAATAACAACACTCTTAACACCAAGTGAGAACATACATACCTTAAGTATAATTAATTGCTATTAGAGAGCCTATTATAAGTGAGTGCTGTTATCTAACCTAATTTCATATCTCAACTTCCTACCCAACCACACCACTGTGATACAATCGTAGACTTCAGTTGAACTAGTGTTCTTTGTGCTGTTGCCACAATCAAAATAAAAGTAAAAATAATTTTTTAATTTTTAGATACCAAAAAATATAAAATACCTTAAATTTTGTTTTGTTTGTTACGTTGAGATCTCCCGGACCATGTGTCCCCTGCTCACAATCTTGGTATCGTTGGAAAGCTCTCAGCCAGGAGGGGTGCATGGGCTTTGTTTCGTGGTGTTTGAACCTACGGTGAGAAAGTTATTGAATTTTGAAGTTTTTATGAATTTATGAACTTAAAAAGTAGAAAATTACTTTTTACTTTTGTTGTGACTGTTGGCAACGGCACAGGGCAGCGGCTGTCCGACGTGCATGGCCACTTGGCACCCACCCACCATGGCCATGCAAATGGCCTCTTCCTTGAGTTCCTTCCTCCAAAACTCTGCAATTTTGACGATCCTTGCCACCATTTCAGGTCTAATGAACAATTTGCAAGAGACCTCAGCAACGATCTTTGGTTCAGTTTGCGTCGTTCATGTCGTGGAGTGTTGTCAAGCTTTTGTCAAGGTTTTAGGAAGGTTTTAGAAAGGTTTTGTTAACTGAGCTTGCGCTTTTACCATCCCTCCAGCTCTGCCTTCTCAGGCGATCCAGTTATACGTGTGGAAAATCCAATTCCAAGGAGGAGGAGCTGTGTAGGTGAGCTCTGAAGCGATGAGGATGAGAGCATTGCTGTGCAGGTTGCGGCAGATCCACAACGCGGAGCTGCCAACGAGCTCCATGGCCAGGCCCTTGCGCACCTTGGGAATCAGTCCTAGGGTTGCAGAATCCGCATTGGTATCCCCTCCTGCTTCCTTGGGGAATGGCAGTAGTATGATGTCGCAGATTGGGGGGGTGAGGTGCATGGGAATTGGAAGTCACAAGGAAGGGAACAGAGCTGGGCAGCATGGTGTGCATTACCCGAATGCTAAACCTGATGGATCTCCCGAGAAAGAAGAGGTATGAAAACGATCTCTATCACATTCTTCTGCACTCAATGGGCTTTGTTTCTGTTCTGGAGTGAAAGCGTGATGAAGATGAGGTTATGGATTAGGTTGTGGCAATCAAGGACATGGTTATCGGTTTAAAAAAGGATTTGCAAGTATGATCCTTCCAGAATTCTTTTGGGTTGCTAATCTGCTAAATCTAATTGAAGGGTTTTGAAGACCTCATTGCATGTGTTCTATACTCTTTACCTATCGATTCAAAGTATGCACAACAGTTGAAGTTTTTGACCTCAACATTCAGCACTGCAGTTTGACCTAGAGGGTGAGTTTGTGCACTGGAATCTCGTTGGTTGCATAGCTTCGAAATTAAATTATGTAGTTGGTTGCAACCAAGAAGGACCAACATCATGGGTTCGAATTCCCCTCTTCCCAATTGTTGAGACAGAGTCACATCAAAACCCTGCAGTGGCATTGTGTTTGTGTATGAGTTATGATAAGAATTGGAAGGTAGAATTTGAATGTTGGTAATTGCCCCTTGACACGCAATTGGCACTCAGATTCTACCATCTTGTTGTGGAGCTTGCTGCGACATTGGCCTGAATGATACCTCATATCTTATTTCTGTGAGAAGGCTTCGGCTCTGAATTGCCAACTTTGGCTATGTAGCGGAGTTCAGATTCGTAGGAGTAACTTATTTTGTGAGAACATACACGAATCCAGCAATTAGAATTTGCCACTGGATCAGAAGTGTGAAATCCAGTAGTGATGTTGTGACTTGAATAGGCATTGTACACCCTCATGTTGCTTGGTCAGAGTGCTCACAACTTCAGGGCTAAGTATATCAAGTAGTTTCGGGTTTCATCAAGATTAGTTGGAGGTTTTGATTTAATAATAAATGTTGAGTATTGATTTTTATCCCTATTCTTTTTTTTCTTCAGTCAGATGCCAGGAAGCAGTTTCTGGAGAAAGCAAAGGCAGAATCCGCCTCCAACATTGATAAGACTCAGGAGCAGACAGTTGGAGAAGCCACCACCGAGTTGCAATTTGGTGTGAAGGACGGGAAGAGCAGAAACGAAGCCATCAGTCATGCAAGTGAAGAGCTTATCAAACGGACCACAATTCACGGTATGCAATCAGCAGATCACCTTCAATTGTCCTAAAATCTTGGACAATTTCATTCTTTAAAATTTGTTGTTCCCTAAAATCTTGGACAATTTTATGTTTAAGCACACTCTCTTTGCAAATAAACGGTGTAAACATCCCATTAATGCTACAAAAGTGTACCAAAAATTCTACTTCCATCTTACTAGCACTATAAAGGCATTTCCAAATATAGTGCAAAGTGTTTTAAGTGAAGGCATTTCCAAGTACAATGCCAAGTGTTTTAAGTGTTTGACACCCTTCTTCATACCAACTCTTCTATCTTCATTATTTTGTCTTTCATACAATGTGTGTGCAAGTGCAAATCACAGGATCTTCCATCCCCTTATCTTTATGTTCTAAGATTCACTCACTTGATCTTTTGATGTAAAAACAGGGGATGAGATTCTAAACAAGGCCTAGGAGTCGTAACAGCAAGCCATCTCAGGATTCGGCACAGAAGTGGAAAAGAACTTGCATAGGAGAAGGATTAAGGACCTTGCATAAGTGCAATCAGGTGCTTAAAACCAATAGTTGATTGCACCTAGATTTCTTTATTGTCACAATCTAGGTGCTCAAAATGTAAGTGATTATTGATTGACTTTTGAAGCATTGTGACTATCAAAAGTGTTGCATGTAAAAGTGACATTGAAGATATACATAGAGTCAAGATGGTGATCTTGTACCCTTTTCATAATTCTTAAATTTCTAACTATCACATTTGCATGTAACTTCTTGTGGAATAAGCTAGATGATTTTCCTCTTGCTATTCATTGTAGGACATTTTGGCTATACATTTGGTGTAAAATTATTACATTTGATTGAATGAATGAGATTTTAAGTGATTTAAGACTATAGATGTGATACAAATCAAAGTTTTAAAGTATAATAAATAATTGATTTAGTTAAGTCTAGTGGCCACAATAGAATCTTCTACCTTTCAAATATTAGGACTAAGTTGAAAAAGAAAAATTTGTAGCCATTTTGGGATTGTATTGAATGGTGGTCCAAAGAGTTGCAATTGATTTCCACTACAAATTTATAATTGATTAATTGGTTTTGTTGTTGTTTTAATTTGAGATTGAAAAATTATAATGTGAAGTGAGAAAAAAATTCCGTATTCTTGCAAAAAGGAATTAATAGACGTCAAGCCTTCATAGATTAAAAAACGTTCAGTATATAAAAATGAAGATATATACTATTAATTAATTAATCTTTTTAGATATACTCATGCAAATTTTCAAAAGCAAATAAGTTGTCTATCTTATTCTAAATCACCTTGCAATGTAAAGAAGACAAGTGATTCAATAATACACTAGCCATTATTTGATGATTTCTTGTGTACAATAAAGTTTAGTTTTTTGAAATCCTAGTAGTGAAAACATAGAGCTAACCATTTAGAATATGTGGAAAATATTCAAAATCTTTAACTTCATAAATTTTAAGATTATAGGATTTGAAGTTAGAAGATCAAAAACATTTCTTTTCAAAACTACCCTAACATAGCTATTAAAATTTGACTCCTCTTAGGGCCAATTTATACAAGCTTTGGGGCCAAATAGAAGGCTAGCCCGATTTGCCTTCAATCTAGCCCCAATTCACCACTCCGACCCTAAATAATGTAAAGTGTTGAGGCTTGATGCTGTGGCTGAATTTTTAATTAATTTGCCCTTGGATTTTCTTAATGCTCAATTAAAAAAACATAAAACATATATGTTTTCCTTTCTCTTCCTATTTTTCTATTTTAAAAAAATGAAAGAAAATTTTTCTTTCCATTTTCTTCCTATTTATTATATTTCAAATATAAAAAAAGATAGTTTTTATTTAATTTTTCTTCCTATTTCACCTATTTTTAAAATGGAAGACAAATTTTTAAAATTTATTTGGAGCAAATCAATTTTCTTTCTGTTTTTCTATTGAATAAAAAATATTTTTAATTTATTTGAACCTTTTCCTTTCTGTTTCTATTTTGTATTTTTTAGACACATTATTTGTACAAAAATGCACTACTTTCAAATTAGGTATTTTTGTAATTGGGACTCATGTACCCCTATGTATGCAAATGAAAATATCTATAGAAATATCCCTTTGACTTTGATAGCTAATAAACCAATTTCCTCAAAGTAAGCCAACTTGATTTCACTAATTAGTGTAGAACCCTAGTATGAAGCCTTTGAGCTGGATTTGGAGAAATAGAACAATCCTATTGGTTCAAACTTGGAGAGTTCTAGCCGACCTTCAATCCAGCCCCAAGTATAAACCGGCCCTTATTAAAATGTATTTTAAAAATTAAAATTTGCCTTATTTTTACAATTTTAAGATATATTATTATTATTTTAAAACATGAAAATTTCAAAAGTCAATGAGGTTTCTAACAAAAGATGCCCAAAAGTCATTTAGCAAACCACGTACATTAACAAGGTATTTAAAAGAAAAATACATGATAATTAGTATATTTATGAAATATTTTAGCACATTCATAAAATATTGGATATATTTTAAGAATATTCTACAAATATTTTTGTAATAAATTTACCTAGAATTTAGTACCTACCTCTATTTCTTTCTAAAAATTTATGAAAATTAAACAACACCTTATCTTTTAACTCACATAATTTTCTAAGTAAGTACAAGTGAATTTCTTGAACTAAAAGATGCCCAAACTCCCAAAAAAATTTGGGTAATATCAATTTTCAACATAGGCATACAATCGGGATTTTTTTCTTTCTACAAAGGTGTTTAGTATATGCACTTTGTATCAAAATTTCATAAACATCCATTCACAATTGACTTCCTAACAATCTATCCAATCAAACATTCAATTGTCTATTCAATATACAATTGTCCTTTAGGGGTTAAGGCATTACACTTCAATGTTTCACAATAAGAACATATTTTTTAGAAAAATATGATTCCACTTTCATTCTTTTTCAATTGACCAAATTGTTCTTAGAACGATCGTTCATAATGTCTTTGCATATGACAATGAAGTCACATTGCTCATTAATTGTGGACATATTAGATATTTGTACCTTGTCGCATTTGTATGTAGCTTGTAACTCCATAGAAAATGACAATAAAAGTTACTGAATAGGGTATACAAGTATACATTCGTTAGGGTTAGATGACAAAATTAAGAAATGGTGTGATATCATAGAGTTGAGTACAATAGAGGATGCGATCACTAAACATAGTTATTAAATATCTATGATTGCCACTCTTTCTATATTCTTTCTTTGTTGTCAAACTAAAAACAATCCAAAAGTTTAAATTCATAGTTTACCCCTCCAATGCCCCCTGTTTGAACCCCATCATCTTGTTACAAGGGACCACATTTGAGAAAAAGTGGCGTCAAAATTATAGAACCTTCATCTAGTGAACTTCATCAATGAATTTGAGGAAGAGCTACGGTGCAAAGCTTCGCCGAAATTTTCAAAACTTTTGACTGTGTGAATATGGATTTTATAATAGTCAAAGATGCATTGACAATTCATTTTGGGGGGCAATTTGGGTGGGTCCTCAGCTTTTAGAAATTTCTATGCTCCAAACGAGGGGGAATTAGGCTCTGAATTTTTGGCAGAGCTAACGAAAGGCGACTATCTTGTTGGACAAAAATTTCCAAAATTTACTAACATCATCAAGATAGCTTTTCAATGTGATGAACCTCCAAGCCCTTTGCCACATATTGAAACAAAACCGGAAGTCAAGTACGGGCCCAATTGCTGAATACTACGGTTTTTTGCATACGACCTCCTTCTTCCGAGCACCCACTCCGATATACAGTAGGTGGAACCACTATCCCCCACTCGTATGCATCATTTCCGTATTCCCCCTCAACCCTATACCGTTTTCCCAGCACTACATTATGGATCTGGGCCCGGTTTGTTAGAAATAAGATTTTGGAAGGCCACGTTCTGGCCTAAAGGAACCCTCACGGGTTAAAATAATTTTTCTAGGAGTAGGAGAAATTTACCTCCCCCACTTTTTCAGATTTCGATTCTCCTCTTCCAACTATTTCACACACTTCATGCATAGAATTCCGATATTTTTGTTGTCTTTCATGCACGGTTTGACCGATTTTTGTTGTAGTTTTGACCAATTCTATGTGCATGGAAGTCCAACCTTAGTACCTTACCATACTCAAACCTACAGTACCGACCTTGGAGAGTTGAAAATAAAATATCGTGCCGAAGGGTCTGCGAAAGTCTTTGCGTTGACTCAGTTGTCGTGCACGCGTCACGACATTCACGTCCAGAAAGAGAGGGAGAAATCTTCCGTCGCTACCGCTACTTACCGTACCTCCACTATCGTTGTCCACCATTACGTTCATTTGCAAGGATGGTTATGTGTCCCATGATGCACTCTCTTCCTTAGAATACTCCTCCATCGCACCCAGTCTTTGCACCAATTTCGCAGTTTTCGAGGTTTTCCTTGCCGTGTTCAAGGTGTGCTTGCTGTTTTCACGAGATTCATCCTGCGAAGCGACTCCAGGCGGCTCCGAAGCTTCATGTGCGGCGTTGGGTGCGGCGTTGGGTGCGGCGTTGGGTGCGGCTTTGGGTGTTTCCAGACACGAATTCCATGCGCTAAGTGGAGAATCTGCAGGATTAGTATCTTGCATTTGCAGCCATTTCTGGCCCTGCATAAGGTCTGATCAAATGGCGTAACTTGCGAGCTTCCTACAAGAATGACCACGTGACTCGAATCTTCATAGCAAATGAGGGTGGAGGTCGGTGATCAAATTAGGGGTTGCCACGGTTCGCGATTTCAGCGACGAAACCTTTGTTTGTGTCTAGATTCAAGCTTGCACGATTCTGAGTCCGAGAATTCAACCTTGTAGCGAAGTACGAGGTCTCGAGGGCGAAAGTTGGGTATCAAGTTTGGCGAATTTCGGTGATTAGGGTTTTACCGACACGATTCCGCGACGAGACTCTGTTGTTTGGATCCAAATCCATGCTTAGGCGATTCTGAGCTCAAGAATCTCACGGTATCAGAGTAGTCCTGGAGCTTTTGGAAACTGCAACTAGCAGTGTGAATCGCCTGATACCGTTGTAGTGATGGGTTGGTTTTTGCCGAGTCATGTGGACCAGGGCTTCATCTTCGGTTTACTCGGAGCTTGGCACATGTACAATACGCTACACAACTACGTCCGCTCCCCATCTCTCTTCAAATCCGCCACCTGGTTCCCTGCTGACGGGCGTCTCCTCGCAAACCCGCGCTTCCGCTGCCTTGAGCTTTGGGTGCTCCTCTCCATCATCATAATTTTCATCATCAAGCAGCTGTCGCACGCCACAGACGACCTCGCGGTGGGCATGATTCAGATGGAGCATCTGGGGCGCTTCCAGCATGTCACATTCGCGCTCTTCTTCCTCGTTTACACTATCACGGGGCTGGTCTCCGAGTACACGAATTTGCTGGAGCTGCCGGCGGGCGCGCTCCACTGCACATTTGCTTCCGGGTTTCTGATGGAGCTCGTGGTGTTCCATTTTGGGCACCATCCTGGGAATGATGTGGAGAGCTTCGTGCACATGTTGATGCAGCTCATTCTGGTGTTTTTGGTGGGGCTCATGTTTCTGGAGGTGCTGTGGCCGAGGAGTATACTGGTGTCGGTGGCGAGGTGCATGATGCTGATTTCCAAAGGGACGTGGTTTGGGCATATCGGGCTTCTGTTGCATTATAAGTCGTTCGTGCCCGAGGGGTGTTTCACGGATGAAAAGCATGAGTATCCCGAGTGCCCGACGCACGAGGCGCTCATGCGCGCGAAGTCGCTGCAGGTCAGTTTTTCTAGGATTTTGCAGAATCATCTGGTTTCTGCACGTATCGTACACATGCCTATAACCGGACACTTCCAATAACCGGACAGCTCGATCACCAGGCACTCCATTTTGAACTGTCCGGTGAAGGAAAAGGTGAATTGTGAAATGTACAATGGTTTTTGAACTGTCCGGTGAAGGGCAGCGAAGGGCAATTGTGTCTTCTCATAACAGCTACAAACCTATGTTAACCTAAAATTGAGAAAGGTCACAACTTTTCTCACAGAACCTTAATTTTCTTGTTGTACCTCGGAGTCAACTCCATTAGTCTATTAGTGTCCACCGTTTCCAAAATTGTAAGATTTAAGTAGTACCCACAGACTAAGAAACTAGTGATAAGTCATATGTGACCGATCAATGGCATGTGTACGATAGCCATTTGACAATTGGGCACATAAAGGAATGCACTGTGGAACATTGGGTGACCCTGTTTGGGAGCACTAAGCTTACCATCATTGACAATTTTCAAAATCAGTTTCCCTTCAGCTTAGTAATTCAATTGGCAGAATTGCAATTTCAGGGTTGTTTGCTGCAGGTCAGTGTCGCAGCAAGTAGCTAGAGTTTTGCAGAGTCACTTGGTTTCTGCCCCATGCCCATTTGATAATTCGGAAAAATCCTCCAAATGGGGGGAATGCCCAGTGGAATATTGGGTGCCTCGGTTGCGCACACTTCGAAACTATTGACAATTTTCAATAACAATTCGCCTGGAGTTCAGATAGGTCCATTAGCTGAATGACCCTTTCCCGGTTGATTGCTGCAGGGCAGTGTCTCACTAATAGCTAGGCTCGCTAATAGCTAGCTAGCTAGTCAAATTCTGAAAACGGGGTACTGTCCTGTGAAACATCCAGTGCCCTGTTGTTACCTATATCTATGGATTTTTTTCAAACACACTTCGCTTAGAGTTTCGAAAGTCCAAGAGCTTAGGCTGACTGGCCTTCTCCCGGTTGCTTGCTTGCTTCAGGTGCTCATCTTCAACTTGCAGCTTCTGTTCATCCTGGTCTCCACTTTGGTCTGCTACGGCGTGATCTTCCACCAGTTGCATGCGAAGCCGGTGTCTTCCACGCCTCGACCCCTCCTTCCGAGCGCCCTGACCCCCCGAGGAAGAGCCAGTGCGCTCGCTCCGCGGGTCCGCGAGAAGGAGCCGTCGGTGTATTTCCAGGTGCCGGATGAGGTGGACGGCGAGCATAGCAGCGGCGAGTCCGACGGCGAGAGCGAGGTGGACGCGCACGGCACCTCCGTCAAGAAGGCGCTGGCTCGACGCACGAGCAGTCGCAACGCGCGCGACGCACAAAGCACCGAGTGACGAGGGCAGTGCATTCTGCGAAGGTAACTTCGACACTTGTTATGGGCACTGTCACGCGCAATTCCTTCTTTGCAATTCTGAAGTTTTGTACTTCATCTTTATTAGAATAATTATAGTATCCACCTCAATTTCATCGAATTGGTCGTGAAGAGTGCGTGGTTTTTGAAGACTCAATGGATGGATTAAAGTGCTTCAGGGTGATGATTTGGATCAAACATCACCCTGAAGCACTTGGTTCATCATTTGGAATAGGAACATGAACTTCAGAGAGCTTGGAGTTTGGTGAGCGTATTGCAACACAACTACGAGCTTTACTCATTTCGATTCTAAATTCTTCATAACGTCATTTAGCAGTGTTGGATGTGAAGAATATGTGGTTTTTAAAGATTCAACGGATGGATTTGAAGTTATTTGGATAAAACATCACCGTGCTGCACTTTGTTCATAGTTTGGAGTATGAACTTTGGGGTGCTTACGGGCTTGCTGATGGAAATGCAACACAACTAAGAGCTTTATTCATTTTGATTCTTAAAATCTTCATAACGTTATTAGTATTGTTGGATGTTCCTGTCATTCAACTCCAACTGGCAGAATATTACGCCAGTGGCAGTTGGCAAAATTTCAATTAGGTCAAGCATGTAGAAGAAATTGGCATTTCCATGTGGACGTGTGTAGGAAAGGAAAGGGGATTTCAACAATGGGGTTGAGAACGAGGAACAGTGAAAGCGAGTCTTGTTGTTAGACGTTTTGAGGGATTTAGGGTTTAGGTCTTCTTGCATGGATAAAAATAGCTCCTTCCACTGTTGAATGTTTTTATGTCGGTTCCATCATGTTTTGCAGTGCAATTAGGTCAGTGTCTCATTCAGAGACTACTACCTTAGGTTTGCAAACTGAAAACCTAAACTTGGTGATGCTGTTGTCAAATTTGCAGTTTGAAAAGCCACAAGGAAAGCGACGACAAATTCAGTGAAGAACTGGCAGAGAATCCAGTTCGAGTAGCTTGAATCTTCCTTGATAAGTGAGGGTGTTAGCGTTGAGTGTACCTTGTAAACTAAACTCTTTAATGACACACTCTGTAATTGCACATTACATTACATGTGATTGCTGAAGATGATATTGTCATACGACTGAGTGTGTTAAGAAGTGCCATTTGTTCTCAGGGCAGTGTCATTAGAGAGGATTGAGTGAAGCAGTTCAGTTGCTGCCGACACGACTTGCAGAAATAGTGTTCTATAGGATATGAAAGGCGATGGAGTTTTTTTATCTGAAGTAAAGAGGACTGTACTGTAATGTTATAAAATCCAAAGGGCAATGAAACCAACCCTGAGGAACCCTTTTTCATAGATTCCATATTAACCCCTAAAGTAACGGGGGCATGTTTTAGGGCAGTGAGGGAAAAAAATGGATTTTTATTTTATTTTTTGAAATTCAACTGTACATACTGATGCTTTGGAAAAATTCTGAGATACTTTGACTACCTCAAATTGAAAGATTATGGCATTTGAAGTTAGAAGAAAAAGTTGGTTGTTCAACATTGGTTGTTCAACAACCATTACCAGTTGGTCTTTTAGGCTTATACTCCATCCCAGCAACTGTTTTATCGCAAATCCTACTCGTTACACCCTGATTTATGAAAGTCTTCATATGCGGGAATCTTCAAAGCATAGGGCGTGGAGGAAGAAACACTCGGGGCTATAGACCAATGCTGAGTTTCCTCCTCCAGGTTCTAGTACAGACTAGCTCTAGCTGTGTCTGATTTCTTGCAGGATCACTTGAACATACTCAAAGATGTCAAGCTCGTTGTGACTGAATCCCCAGTCTAATGAATTTGATTATGACATTAGTCCAATGAAAGTAATTTAAGCATACACGAAAACTCCAATACCTAACTGAGTGCATATTGAACAACACAGAATGACCAGGGCACACAGGATGACCTGAGCATGAGTTGAGAAAGAGTACACTCAAGTCCAACTTTCATTACAGTGTGCGAAACATGAATGTCAACTGATGTAATCTTGCAGGCTACGTCGATACTGACATCACGTAATCAATGCGTGGTGTAATACTGTGACAGATTTTGAGTGAAAAACTCAGGTGCCGAAAATCAGTAGGTCAGGCCAGAGTTTGAATAAGAGTTGCTGCTTGGGATTCTACTCCGCGATTATTTCAACCACATTGAGTAACGATTGCATCCGGATAGGGAAGACAAAGCGTACATTACCGAAAGAAACCCTAATTTGGTAGCAAACCCTAATAAATCTCCAACAGTCACCCCTATTTTCTACATAGAGGGGGCTTCGGGGCATTCCGTTGCAGGAAAGAGATCCGACTTAAGTTTTCTCCAACAGGGAAGAGAAACTGTATATGTAGAGCTGAAATCCACCTCGACCGCCAGCAGCGGTAGTTTGAAGGCTCATCAACCGATTGAGCTTCAAGATTGGCACGTCGCATAGGGAAAGAATCTGGATCTGGATTTGCACAGCTGATACTACTAGAGAGTGTGTCGACGTCGTCAAATCAAGCTGTCACGAACACGCCTGAGAAAAGGGAGATGAGGAGAAGAAGAGCAAGCACCTGGAACTGGACCGATTTTGCATCGGCGCTAGAGTATCCATATGGAGAATAAACTGTGCCACTGCCACCACTGCCGCCACTGCCGCCACTGCTCGAGTCACCGTCACCACCATCGCTCTTCGAGCTGGGACTCTGATGGCCATAATTCACATTGGTGACGGAGCCACCGTTAGCAAGGCAATCCGGGACGTCGCTGGTGTCCAGCTCGTTGTAGGAGAGGTCCAAGTATTTTAGATCCTGGAGATTGCACAATTTGCTGGGGATGTCACCCGAGAGGCTGTTGGATTTGAGGTCCAACGTTTGCAGGTGGCTGTTGCTGGCTATGCCGGACGGGATGTCGTCCTGGAGGTCGCAATTGTTGACAGTTAGAACCACCAAGCTGTCTGAGAACGAGCCCCATTGCGATGGGATCTTGGAGCTGAACTGGAGGTTCTTCAGCTTCAGAGTCTGCAAGTCTTTGAGCTTGGCCAACGTGTGGCCCGGCTTGCCGGAGTAGCCCTGGTTGCTTGTGACAGAGTCGGAGCCTGTGCTGGACGGCCCCTCCACATCCAGCACTATCACGGCCCCGTCTCGACAGGTCACACCCTTCCAGGTGCAGCAGTCGCCACCGTTGTCCCAGCTGGAGAATACTTTGCCGCTGGGATCACTGAATGCGCTTCGAAATTCTAGCAAGGCTTCCCCTGTGCTCGACGAACATGACGTGTCTGCCATGCAACAAGTAAGAGCAGCTGCGAACGTGAGGATGACGAGACTAACGCAGCTCCGTGAAACTGTGCCATCTCTTGTTGCTGCCATCTGTTCCAGTTGCTGCTTTTACCGACCTGGACAGCAATCGATGAACCCTAGCATCAAAATGATGCCCAGCAAGTCATATTCCTGCTTCACATAATCATGACGCTGCAGAAAGCATAAACCGAAACTTGAAGTGAATGACTTTAAGCTAAATTATGCAGATGCAATTCGTTCGGGACGAGTGCTGCTGAGGTGACGCCACCCCCTTGAAATGTAGACGGCTCGTACATTTTCTCCTCAGAACATACAGTGTGTCACCTGAGCAGCGCTCTAACCCCCGTGATACCGCATTGAGCACGTTGAGGCAAAATTGCAAGGAGTGTGCAGAGTGCTTACAGACAGAGTCGATGCCGCTAGCTTTGACGACGCCTCTCCCTCAGGGACCACCAAGCCACCAACCACCGAGCAAGCATCCACTCAGGATAAACCAACACAAAAGGCTAACTATTATTGACCCATCAGGGCACCACAGTAGCAGCCGACATTCTTTGCGATATCCAACGAATCGAAAGCGCCAGTTATATACATGCAAGACTCACCTACTTCGTTCTGATTCGGATTGTTAGAAAATTTGTTCATTAGCTATGGATTCCTGTTCCGATAGGGCAATTGCTAACCACCTTCTCCAATTATTACTGCACTTCAAGTACGTACTGCACTAAACCGCTGTTAGTGGCGCAATCTAAAGTCTTAAGTTTATATTAGGGCTAGCGTATGATGTTCCATAAACGAAAAGACTGGGCCTCGCCAGCATATCAACGGAGGGAGATGAGAGCTTGGTAAACACCCTCAACTAGCGGCCCCAAGATACTACTTCTCCAGCGCGCCAGATTTTGAGCCCGAGGCCTGACTAAGGTCTGTCTGAGACTCTGAGGCTGCAGAGTGGTCAATCAATCACTGAAAGCTAACGACAAAGCATACGTAGAACATGGGGTTTGTGGGATTGTCAGGCGATAATTGAGGAGATGATGATGGTGATTGCATTTATGTCAGGCAAGATATGTTACATGTAAGTAAGGCGGAGGAGTGATCTATCTGTGAACAGCCAAACAAAAAAAATAAAATGCGGTTAAGTACTGGTGCCTACGACTTCGTCCAACGACAGAACTGACTGGCGACTTGTGCATTACAGTGGTGTTGCAGCCGGTATTGATAAAATCTTCAATTCCAGCTTCATTAGAGTCTTCCGGTTCCCGTTGCAAGCAGACTCTAGGATTCTGATTTTACAGCTTCCCTCTCAGTTGAAGAAGAAAAAATCAAACAATGCTCTGAAACTACAGCTAGTCAAACAACCTACAATGCAGAGGATAAGCTAGACTAGATCCTGCAGGCGGGAATACTTGCCAGGAGCATGATGGGGCTAAAGGAGCCTGACATCACCAACCGCAGTGGATTTATTTATCATGTTGAGCTCCCCCGTTGTCCTTGCATGCTTCGCTGAGTTCGCTCATTGCTGGCTGCGGAATTACTGGTCTATCAAAAAGGTAAGTATGCAATACCAGGTCACTACCACAATGTCATTTGTCACGCGTTGCTTAACTGCTTCTGTAGATGTACACAACCCCGATGTCACTCTTCATTTCCGCAACTTAATGCACCTGAGCGTACAGTCTGACCGCTTGCCTCCTTGCGTTCCTCACATTGTATTCGTACTGGGCTCCTGAACTTCGTGAACTCATAAGCTAATTTGCAAGACGCATAGTAAACCCAAACCATTTTTTTAGTGTTTTTCCCCTCCGTACATACCGTACAATACGCCCTGAGGTTCAGAAGGTCTAAAGGAATGCAATCACATACAGTAACTTTTTCTACTACATGCACAGAGGGAAGATGAACTCAGCTCCTTCGCATCACAGAAACTGTGATGTTGAACTGCTTCAGCCTTACTCTCGGAAATTCATTCGTTAGATTAAAATTTGAGGAGTCTGTACCATGTCGCTCTCAATCTCACGATTGTACTGCGGCGGCAGTTGCAAGACGTCAGGTTGCAGGAAAATGTCCCTCTCAATCCTACTGTGGCTCTCTCAAAAAGAGTGAAAGCCTCTCCGTCCTTGTATAATTATAACCGGCATACTCTGTTGTCCTGGTTACCAACTCAAAATTGAGTACTACAAATCAGGTTTCAATCCTCGAAGGTAGCTCACCGGACCAATCAGTTTCTGTACATAATTGGTTATTCTCAGTTGGTGGCTAATTTTAGGTAGACCACCATGGTAAGGACGGCCAACCTCGACGGTTGAGATCAAGAGAGTGAACCGACGTTGATCTAATAGGCTCTAACATCAAAATAATGGAGAGGAAATTTCAATACAGTCCATGCAGCTATGGCTATGGCAGCAGCAGCCGCGGTGTGCAAACCCTTAGGTATCCTTACCCCTGCACATTGTGGAGCTCTCAGAACTCGACAACGGATCAAGAGCCACGATTACCAGAAACAGGAAAGTTCCATCAACGCTTCATGTAAGGCTTTTCATCATAAGAGAGTAAACACAAGACCAGTATATGTACGGGCATTACGACCAGAAGATGGAGGGAAAGAAAAATGCAATAAAGAGGGTGGAGTTAAGGATGCAAACACTGATGAGCCCTCATGTGCCGAAATTCCTGAATCGATGTTCCTTGGATCTCCGGATCGACCAGAACCCGTGAAGGAGGAGCAGCAGCAATCATCTGCAGGAAAAGAGAAGACGGAGCCATGTCGGGAAAGACTTCATGGTTCGGCTAACAAATTAGGGTTTCAGAAAACTGCGACAACATCAAGGGACGAGGATTTGAAGAAGCAACAGCGGCAGCAACAGTTTGGCAAGCAGACAAATAACTCAAAGCAGCCTGACGCTCCCTGTCGGTTGAGATCTCTGTGGCATACCGTGCGTCGACCACAGAATTTATTGGCAGCGTTTTTAACCGGACTGTTGTTGTACGCAATTGCTTTGTTCGGATGGCAAGTCATGGTGGTTGCTGTGGACGTCACTCTGTTCGTGTTGAAGTGCTCTTTTGTTGCCCTGGTTCTTCTCTTGATGTACATTTTCTTGATTTGAAACGATGAGAATCACCGCAAGAGGAAGCAGAGACAGCAAGTGCACATGAATACACGAGAATGATAAAGATTACAAAGTCTTTCGGATTTCTCGTGCCAGTCTTAGAAAGAGAAACCGCTAATTCAAATATCTCAAATGCTAAGAGTTGAGGGTTGACTTACAGATAGAATTGCCAACCTTTGAAACTCGTAGAAATTTTGTCTCACACCCCTTTTGATCTAATTGGACTGTGACGCCATCTGAATGTTACACTGCAAGCCATGGAATAAAACGACAGATGCACTACAGACTACAATTTAGAAGACGTGCCGGAGGAAGTACTGGGGATTAAAAGTTGTTGGATACATGACCTGATACGTGAAGTGCATCCCGCTAGATCAAAACCAGAAATTCTAGCAATATAAACGACGATTACATGACAGTAATTAACCTTAGAACTCGAGCAGGAGTAGAAATTTAAAAAACAGAAAAGAAACGTTCAAAGTATTCAAAACTGAGTCCACCGAGGTGGCACTTGAACATCAAGGTTACTGTATAACATGAATTGTCCAGGTCGAGTTCACAGAGAAACGACATATTTCTACCTAGTATAGATTTCACTTTACTTGCTTTCAGAACGACAATTCATTGACAACTCAGTTCAGCAAGCTTCTCACTTGCTGAACTAGGTGCACCAATTACAGGAAACAAGAAGATCACTTTGTTGCTTAGGAGTGCTCAATGCATGGCCAAGATACAAAAATTTAAAACTGTGAACCAAAAGGAGAATATTGCCTTCCGGTAATACTCCGCAATGTGGAATTTTCCATTCTAGAAAACACGGCGTGCCATAGTCTAGCTGGGCAAGGCCGAGATAATGAACGATCCTCCTATAGAAAAATACAAGAATGCCTTCGGTCACCAAATACACCTTCTATATTCCAATTTGTAATCGCTTCTCTCCTAGCTTGGTGTCACCATTAGGAATAACGCCTTCACTTCCAACGGTATGAAACACGATTCGTATCCGATGCTACAGCCCTGAGGAAGACATAATCATTGCATGTGCAGTGTGAACAAATTAGCTTCCACATCAGTCGTAGATTTCTGCTTATTTATGGATATTGTCAAATCAAAATAAAAGAACTACGGCTGAGATGATCAATTCTGAGCCACGTCTGCACAACTTACTGAGAAAATTTGACTCCGTTATGCTGAACCCTGCACAGTGTACAAATTAACTGGAGAACAGTTGCATTCAGATATTCCTAGCCAGAGTGGGTGTGCATTTGACTCCTTTTAAAAGGGAAGAGTGATGAAAGGGTCGGGAACGAACCTGGGTTTTGCCTTTCGTTTACGTAACTTCAACTCCATTCTGCGGAAGGTCAATTCATCAGCTCCCTTCTCGTTCTATGGCAAGCGGAAGGTCAGAGAGAAGCACGGATTTGTACTTTTTCAAGTGTTCTGGATGTTGAGTTGCTAGACCAATAGGCCTATATCGAGCTGGCGATTTGCGCTCGTACTCAAGGAGGCCCTGAAATTCATTATGAAGGAACTCGCGTGCAGTGGATGTGATGCCAACATCATCTATGCATCGCTTTAAAATGTTCTGTGCGCTCCGAAAGGCATACTTCCAGCAGTTGTTTGTGAAGAGGTTGTAATCACATTTATCACTTCCCAAAATTTCAATCAACTCTGCCATTTGCATTTGCACTCCCAGGAGATTCACTTTCTTGCGGCAGTGCCCAGTTTCAGAATCAGATTTGAGGACGACCATGTGGATGCCTGCCGGCCTCAGTTTTGTTTTTCCCAATTTCTCTGCCAAGATAAATTTCTCAGATGAAAAGTCAACCACGATGTATTCATGCTGTCCAAGTCCTGGAATCAGTAGTTTACCACTTCTTTCAAAAGCTCCAATAGAACTAAGCGGTCTCTGCATGATCGACAGAGTCTTCAGAGTAACATGTGTGTTACTCAAATTCTGTAATTCTTTACTCACATAAATATCCCCTGAGCTTGCAATAATCGAGCACTTGCCACCCATTACGCGCGGTGCGGCGAGACACCGCCTTGAAATGTTCAAATTCAGCTACGCAAGATTTCTCTGGTTTCTGCCCGAATGCCAACACCACTGTTTCAATGTTTCGATCCCTACAGTCTCGAATTCATCCTCTGTACTCAGAAAAACTCTTCGTAGTTGACAGAGCATCCCAATTTTTTTGTAAATTGTAGCGGAATCTAAACCCTAATTCTCCATCGATTTCTTGACATTCTTGTACTTCGTGAAAGCAGACAAGATTGACTAAAACACACCTCATGTTGCCGTCTTCAATAGATATTCGGGCAGATATATACAAGATCTTCTGCACGCCCCGATTCGCATCTAGTGTGTGTCAAACTGATTAACAATTTGAATACATGATTTCATTGAAGCCGCGAAAATATTGTCTTCCCCCTAATCACTGCACAATTTGGCATCAGCGTATCAATAGAAAAGCTCAATGTCATCTGTCGCAACGAACGCGGCATGATACGAATACAGCGCTCTTAATTTTGAGTCAGAGTCTATGATTAAATGAAATTCAAGAACAGGCAGAATTTGAAGTCATAAAACTCAGCGTGGCTAACAAGACATCGCAACCAAAGTCATCGGTCAAATTTCTCAAGATCGATTGCAATTTCAGTACTGAAATACTGAAAAGATAGAATCGGCCATGACCATCCTGTCCTGTATATTCGTGGAATGGTACTGACTTGAACATTAAAAAAATCGATCTTCATCCAGCAGACAGGAAAATTTCGTACCTCAAGTCAGGCAAACTCAGAATAATACAATCCTGTGGAACATAGAAAACACTCCTTGCGGGCACTTTGCGAGTATGCCTGCCAGCCAGTTCAAGTGTAAACATCCGATAGCCGTTGCATATCCGGTCGAAACACACACGTCGAAGAAAATCCTTGTAAGGATTGACTGGATTTTCTCTGTCTCTTGCAAACCAGAACTAACCAGCTCCAAATCGAATCAAAAAGTGAAAGAACTGGGATTAGACGAACGTTAGAGGCAGCAAGCCAACTACAGAAGTAACCCGAATATCAACGATTTTCGCTCATTCGTGTCTTTCCGAGAGGCACACGAAGAGAACACTCTGAATTCCAAGAAAATCTAAACAGGATTCAAACGAATTTCGCAAGACACGGCAAATTTCATGACATCAGGTCAAAGGAAACAGGCATTCAGCTATTGAGTGCAACAATAAGTTACTACAGCACGCCAATCAACTCCGCGAAAAGAGCATTCTACGAAAGCACATGGATGTCCACAGGCCACTCATCTCATCAGAAATTGTTCTCGTTTCCAGCAGCTGACACATGTTCAATTCGATAGACAGGACAAGTCCACTCGCGTTTTTCCACGTACAAGTCGGAGGGAATCACGAAAAAGGATCTTCCAAATTTTTTATGTACATTACTGACACGGTGACAAGTGTGCTGAATCACGGATAAAATAGTATTTTAACTCGAATTTCAAAGGAACGATTATGTAGCAAGTTAAGCATCGATCGAAGCGAGAAACAAGCTTAACTTACTCTGATTTTAAGATAGTGACTTTAACCAATGGTCGCGATTAGGTGTGCTTACCTCCAGTTGTCCATGAAACCAGCTACGGATGTCCATGATTTGGAGCTTCGTCCGCCATGGTTACTCGATCTTTTCGTTCATTTCAGGCCTCAATTCTTGTTTGAATCTACGCTTGAATCGAGTCTTGAATGGCTTCCATGGCGAAAGCGAACACACACTGCGATTTGATAAACGGCACAAGAAGATGCATACTGCGAAAATCTCTAGGGCTAGCCGTATTATACAAATTTTGCGAGCCTCATGTGTGTGCATATTCACAGATGGCTTCGTCACTGGAAACGAAATGTAAACTCTAATTGAGAAACAGTCTGAATACTTTTCGAGCGTTTATCAATCTTAAGGGCACTTCACGCTATGGCCAAAGGTTGAGAGGCCATGGATTTTCACCAATCAAATTGTGAAAAAACAAAACTTTGGCAATCTGATTGTTGGAAATTGACAGCCTCTCGACCTTTGACCATAGTGTGAAAATGCCCCTTAGTAATTGAATTTACAACTTTGGACTTGAGTTTTTGAAAACAGAATTCAGAAAATGCAGTGTAATGATGTCATTAAATCCGTTATCAAAAAACTTTGCATAGTAGTATTCCATTTTTTGTAACAAGCCTAGACCGTCCTCATTTGCACTCTGAATATCTTGGGGCCAATTGCAAGAGTGGCACATATTTTTTAGAGGTGTACGCTTGATTTACAAATCAAATGCAAGTGGAATCGTAATTTTCCAATTAAAATTGTAATTTCTAAAGGGGTTTGTCCTTGAATTACAAAATGGCCAGAGAGTGGAGTCATAAACGTCCGATACATAATTCATAAACGCCTTTCCATATATCTAATGGCACTTCAGTACTCACCAATAAAGGATTGACACATAATGCCTTGTAAGCACTAATGCATTGATTTTGTCAATGAAATGAATGGATTTGGATGTTTTTTTGGACAGAATTGGAGACAGAGGTAGAGGACAGACCTAGGCAATGAACGGAATTGGGATAATTTACTTTACAAGGAAGGTAGGATAGACTATAGCAACATTGACCTTAAGGCTATCATCGATAGAATGGTTGGACAACCTTCTAATGCAACTATCTAATGCAACTATCCATTGCCTATCCATCATTTGTCCATTGGTCATCAACTCACTATGATCGTACTCACTTGCTCATTGACTTCTTATCCTTGTTCAAACTTTGTTGACCCATGTAAAAATTTATAATTGTGTCATGCGAGTTGGTTTGGTGAAATTGGGATTTAAAGGCAAGGCAGGGTGGCAATCCAAGCAAGGTACATACATTGCAACAATAAATATGGTGGGTCAAAGAGAGTGGGATATGGTATTGGCAACATACGGAGAACATGATGGACAAGGTCATGTTGAATGTTATTTGTAGGATTTGCTTGTAGGCTAGATGTCCTTCAATTCTTCTACAAAGAGGTGGGGCAAGAGGCACTCATCCGCTCTTCCTTTTGGCAATGGCAACATGAGGTTGCCATTGCTAAAAGTATCCCAAGAAGGTAAAATGAGACTCAAGCACTTGAATTCTGAGTTAAATCCAACAGCATATTTTCCAACAACCTTCAATACCTTTTCTCCACATTTTGGATTTGTTTCTAAGAGCCTAGAAATCTCGAGTGCAACTAAAAATTAGAGTACACCCAAGCTAATAAAAGCTCAGCTAGTAAGGAGACATACAAAACAAATCCATGCTTTGAATTCAAAATTCCAAGCTTATGAGGGTTTGTTGTCAAAATTGTCACAAGAAAGAAAAATCTTCAAAGTGAAAACGCCAATCACGAGACACCCATAGCAGCAACGACCTCATGTCGCCATTGCAAAGGAAGAGCGGCTGTGCGTCTCTCAACCCACCTCTATGTTGCAGTCTGGAGACACATGAAACCTTGGTCATAGCCGCACTTCTGTTTAAGCCTCCTCTACTCTCAAAACTCAAGCCTCCATTGTTTATATCTGCAAATGCATTGCAGCATTCGCTCTGAGGAACATCGTCGCAAGTGCAGCCAGAATTACATTTGCAGAGACAAGCGATGGAGGTTCGAGATTTGCTAATTCTTGATCTGCCTTATCTCTCTCCTTCAAGATTTGCCTGTCATTAGCCTGAGGTAATCTCAAAATTCAATTCTCCATTGTTGATATTTTGCGAAGCAATTGCTGCATTTCCTTCCAAGAAAAACACCTGATCACGAGCGAGCGAATGTCGCACTAACTTTGCAATAGCAGCAATGGAGAATCGAATGTTCGGTTGATTCTTGATCTTTCTTTATATTATCCGCGGTATCTCCCCTTCAGTACTCGCCTCTCTAACACTCGCGCTTAGTGCTCTTTCAACACTGGAGTCTCCATTGATGCACATGGAAGGATCAAACTTGCTCGATATCATCAATTTCTTATCTACCTCTTTCTCCCTCTCTCCTTCAACGATTCGCTTCCCTGTCATTCCCACACACACTGTCAGTAATCTTGAAAGTCATGTAAAGAAGTATTCCAATAACTTCAGAGACAGAAAAGTTTCAAAATTACTCACGCTTCTTGTTTCTTAATGTGAACATAGTGTCCCCGTGCGTGGATGCGTCAAATGGCTGGAGGAGAGAGAGAGACAAGATCAAGAAGTGAGGAATTGCAAATTGCTGAGCAGTTCTTGGAGCCATCATCAAAAAGAAACTCAGCACTTGCGATGTGCGCGCTCCATTCATCATTTCTGCAACGAAGTGATTAGAAAGTAAGCCAACTACCAGTCTCAAAGACAGTTGCCCATGGGGCCTTTGTAAGTGATGATGGGGAGGAACCATGCACAAATCTCTTTCTCATGTTTTCAGAATTGCACTGTCCAATTTTGATGGCGGAGATGACCCAAAAGCATCGCCAGGAATTTCTCACTAGAATTCAGGGAGGGATTCCAAAATTTTCCACAGTGGAATTAGTGATTTCAAGTCTTTTCGCACTAGACAAGCTGCATGCAGGGTAGTGTCCGTTTAGCAGTATGGTGAGGTCGTTGGCAATCGAGCCCCTGCGTTAAAGTATTGTATGGTCACCGAATCGGCAGAGGCAGAATCGATAGTCTACCTCTATTGTCGATTCTGCCCCCAAAAAATGGCTCAAAAATTAGTAGAATTGAACATACAATACTTTAACATAAGAAATGGGGATTAAAGAAATATTATTCATCTCATGTGAAAATTTATGTCAATGTTTTTTGTTTGGTTTTTGAAAGATTGGAGACCATTGTATTAAAAAAAGAGAAAAAATCCAAAGTGAAAAAAAAAACAATTAGTAAGGAAAATTTATGTCAATGTTTTATATTGGGGGATTTCTTTTGTGGAGGTGATTCACAAAAATGTGGTAGAACCCAAAACTAACACATCTCTAATTGTGACTCCTATTTTTTTGGATGGATATGGGTTCACTCAATGTCTTGAAATTGTCATAAGTGAGGAAGAGCATCCAATCGGAGTTGAAGAGTTCTTTGAGACAACCAATGGGAATTTAAGCATTTTGTACTTCAAAGGTGGTTGTATAAGGTGAGTTTAAATATATGAGTAGGTAGCTTATGTTTTCAACTTTGAGAGTTCATAGAATATTTGTGCAAGTGTCAAAAAAATTCAAAACAACTTCCATTGGGGTTCTCTTGAAGAGGCTAACAATTTCATCATATTGACCACCAAGGTACCCAAGGCAAGAAACTTGACGGTTTGGGGTTCACCTACTTCGTACATTTTTCTCATTTGAAGGAAGGTGTCAATATTTTTAAGATGAATTGTATACCATTCGAATGGATGAAGGCCCTTCTAGAAAGGATACCAATGACTAAGCAACTATACATTGAGCATGACTCTATTCAGTTGCAAATTATGAGATTGAACATTTCATGGACAATGAAGGATCAATGCTTGGTGAATGGGATGTCTATGTTACAAGGAACAATTAAACATCACTATTCATTTCTTTACAAGGACAAAAATGGAGAGATTTACAATGAAGGGTCTAAGGCGATGAGAAGAATCTTGTAAGTGAGGTCACCAACCAAATGCAAAGAAAGGATGGACCTTTGTGTGATAGGCCCTCTCCATGAAATGACCTAATTTTATAGTAGAGTTAAAAGAAGTACAACTTAGATTTTGTACCAATAGAACAAATTGGCATCTCCTATTCAAAAGAATTTGGAACTAGTTTAACCCTTTACGTACTAAGAATTCATGATTTTAAGTTGCATACTTTGATTGATTATATTATAGAAAGTATAATGGAAATGGAAAATTTTATTATATTGTTAGCTTGAGTTAAGAACATTGCATGTATTGGTTTAAGTAAAAAATTATTAAAATAGATTTTAAGAACCCAAATAAACTCTTCAAAATTGCTTTGAAAACATGAAGCCCAATTAGGGCTTCGTAGTCATTAAAGGGTTAAAGACATTGATGACTTGATGAGTGCTTACCTTAATCACCTCACAAGTGAAATTGAAAGAAAATGCATCACTTCTCACCAACAACATGCTTGAAATCTTTTGGTTATATGATTTTTCACCAATGGAAAGCATCGCAAGTTTTAGATAATGTGACCAAGCTCACTTGCTTAATGCACCCCCACTACTACATGTCATTTTGTCCCTATAATACACAATGAAAAGTAACACCATTCTTTGAATGTGACCTAATTTCACAAAATTGCCCCAAGCAATGATTTCCACTCATTTTATAGGAATTATGTTATGTTTAATTAAAGCCTTGGATTTTTTGCAATGACTCATTTTAAAATTGTTATGGAAAGTGATGAAAATGGGTGTTTTTTGCTCTATGTATTAAGTAGATTCATCACCTTCATTGATAGCACTAACAAGATCTAAACCTTTGACAATATAAACATACCTTAAATTATTTTCATGTACAAATAAGAGTAAATCCCATTCACAAATCACTTAGACTAAGATCAAGAGCAAGATTATTCAATTAAATCCCCACACATGCAAAGTAGCAATGTAATTACCATCTCATTGGCGCAAAACACTATGCTCATTTACACGATCCCAATTACAAGTTCCATCATCTCTCAAACAATCCCACAACATTATGAACACGAAGACATTCAACAATATTTGTATGATCCAACCTTTGATGTTTGTCGAAGCATGAGGAAAAATTTGAACCCTGAAGAAGGCCATTTGAATTTTGGCTTGCAATGCAAATAGTTACAAAGAAAAGAAAAAGAAAATATTGAAAAATAATTTTAATTTTTTTTTAAAATATTTTTGAAATTGTCAATTTAACATGGCATTAGTAGTGTCCTTTAAGATTTTTGTTTAAATAATAATTCTTTTGCTGTAATTGCACTGCTGCCATACAAACTCATGGCCTTTTGGAGGGTTCAAATTTTTTGTAAGCTTAATGGCAATGTCTCTCCAACCTTTGATGCTTGTTGAAGCACAAGGAAAAATCTGAACCCGGAAGAAGGCCATTTGAATTTCGGCTACAATGCAAATAAGGTAGAGGCACCTTGAAGCGTCCTTGTATATCCAACAACGCCCCTTTCTAAGAAGAGGCGTCATTTAAAAACCTAAATGTAGACATACTAAACATGACTTATTATTTTTTGACTAAAATAATAAGCCATGTATAGTCCACCTAGAATTGCATTTCAGAATGACGTCCCTTTCTAGAAAGGGACACCACTGGCACAAGGACGCTTGAAGGTGCCTCTGCTTTACACGGAAAATAAAAACAAAAATAATTCACAAAAATTTTATTTTTATTTTTTTGAAATTGTCAATCTGACATGGCATTAGTAGTGTCCTGTAAGATTTCTGCTTTAAATCATAATTCTTTTGCTGTAATTGCACTGCTGCCATGCAAACTCATGGCCTTCTGGAGGGTTCAGTTTTTTTTGTCGGTAATGGCATTGTCTCTCCAAGACTCCAACCTTTGATGTTTGTTGAAGCATGAGGAAAAATCTGAACCCTGGAGAAGGCCATTTGAATTTCAGCTCCAATGCAAACAGTTACCAAGAAAATAAAAATAAAAATAAAAATAATTCATAAAAATATTTTTTTGAAATTGTCAATCTGACATGGCATCAGTAGTGTCCTGTAAGATTTCTGTTTTAAATCATAATTTCTTTTGCTGTCTGCTGCCATGCAAACTCGTGGCCTTCTGGAGGGTTCAGAATGTAATGTTTTTGGGTGATGGCATTGTCTCTCTTCAGTACTGAAGGCAGGCAGCTTAGGATCCCATTTCCAAATACCAATTCGGTGTGTGTTCCTGTCATTGACTCAGCAAGTGTTTTTATGAACCCCTTGGTACAAAAAATGATTCTATGTGTTTGTCTGAGGGTGTATTTTATTTTATTTTATTTTAGGTTCTGTTCTGGGCATCACACAAGCTTAGCTTGTGATTTTTATTTGGCAGTTGTATCAGTATGCAGTCACACCAACGAGATGTATGGTACCTTCTGGACAGGGGTACTTCAGTGGCCAGGGTGAACTGACCCCCTCATTGCCCCATTTTAACCCTTGGGAAAACGCTGTGGAATTTTTTATCTGCAATCAGATGAATTTTTCTGCAAATTCTGAATTCAGATTTGCAATCAGCGGCCCCAAATTAGCTCGAGATGATGTAGAAAAACCAAAAAATCATGGCAAAAAAATAGGGGGCTTTCTTTCACAATTAACCCTGGCCAGGGCAATGAGGGGGTCAGTTCTCCCTGGCCGTACTTCAGTCCCTTTCAAATGACTTGGACTACTTAGTTTAATTTGTTGGAGTGAAGCCACTGACTGAATGGGCTACCTATCCACTCAAAATCTTAACCCTTGAGGTAACAGGTCCAGAAACTGAATTTTGTGGAGGCAAAGCTTCTTGGAATAATTTTCAGTAAATTTTTTTTCAAAAGACAAGTGGAATTGGCATCTAACCCAAGTCGTTTCATATTTTTTGGAGCTTTGTGGAATTAGTTACAAAATTTGGAAGTTGAATTGGCATAGGGCTATGAAATCGTCCACCTCTTGAAATGTACACTATTTGTGCATTGTTGAAGGCTTTGAAAAAGAAACATGTACACATAATGTACATTTGAGGATGTGGGTGGCTTTAGAGCTTGGGCAATTTCAAAGCATGTTACCTTAACCCCCAAATGACAAAGAGGATAGAAAGTGTCCTCACACAATTTGAAGTCCAGTTCAAAATGTTGTAACTTTTGCATCCAAGGTCCAAATTCAATAAAACTTGTTGGGAAAGTTGTGTTCTCCCCTCTAGTTTGTGTGGAAAATATTTCAGATCAATCCAAGATGTACTGAGTTTTGGGGGCCAATTGAAGTTCATAGCTTCAATTTGAGTTCACAAAATTGCATTTAGGGCTGCAACTTTGGGGGCTTGGATCTCTTTCGTAAAACATTAATTTCAATAAAATTTGTTGGATTTTGTTCCCCTTGAAGTCTAGTTATTGTGGTAAAATTTTCATGTCAATCCAAGTTGTTGTGAATGTTTGGGAGCAATTCGAAGTTCAACATCCTGGCATTTGGGGAGTAGAGTGAACTTCGGCGGCCTATTTCTTCTTCATACAAAGTTCAATTTCAATAATTTTTTCTGGAAAAGTTGTGCATACTAGTCAAGTTTGTGAGGAAAAAATCTCATGTCAATCCAAGAAGTAATGAGTGAGTGAGAAGCATTCTAGGAGGAGGTTCAGCCTTAGATGTGTTTTTTGACATTTCAAAGCTATTTTTTAGACACAATGAGTTGATTGAATGAAAAAAAATTCACCCATGTGTTTGTATACTAGTTTTGAATCATTTTGTAGTGTAAAGTTTTTTCATTTGAGTAGGTTTAGAAAACAAATTTCACCTCCAAATGTATTTTTGGGAAAATTTCAGCATCTATTTTTGACACTAAAACATTATGATCTTGCAATCTATATAGCCAAATAACTTCAAATTTTGTACATATCATCTAAAACATATGCACTACAAGATTGTATGGTTGAGATTTGTATAACTTGAAGATATCTAGACCTATAGAGCTTCAAAAGCAATGATGTTATTGAACCCTTGATATTGAATGTCACTTTGGGGTTAAACGATGTTGAAGACGTTTTCTAGCCGATGAATGACAAAGAATCTCTCCATGCATGACAAAAAGCGCAACTATTCACCCTCCAAATTTTGTGGGAAAAGGAAATGTCTTCTATATATAGTAGTTTGTCTCCCAATGGGTGCTTTTTCTTTTTTTTTAAGCCAACAATTCACATGATATCCAAATAGATGATTTCTATGGTGACCGGCTCGTCATTTAAGGATTAAAGTTTGTTTGTATTTGATGTTGGAGAAGGTGTTATTGAGGGTCTTAGGAATGAATTTTGACCTACTTTTGGACCAAATTCACATTCCAAACAACACCTCTAACACCAAGTGCAAACATACCTTTAGAGGAGACTAATCAATTAGTTTGATGATAAAGGGGGGGGGGGTCAAATGATACATTTAGACTACAAGAAGGTCATATTTGGCATAGATTAAGTCATTTTTATAAATTTAATAATAAATGAATTTAAATGCCATTTGTCATCTTGTGAATGGTGTGAGGCGATGTGACCCCTTAAGAATCTAATGTGGAAATTGAGTTTTAGCATTTAAAGATCTACTAAAAAAATTGAACCATTGAATTCCAAATAATGAGGTAAAAGTTATGAGGAGTTTTATTTTGCAGGTAATGAAGGTAGAAAAAACATATGAAGTCGTATTTTGCTCTCAATTTTCAAAATTTTCAAATAAATACAAATATTAATTATTCACTAGACATTCAAATAAATAAATAAATATTGATTGTTAACTAGAACATTCTTACCATTGGGATTAACAATTCTAAAATTCTTTTAAAAGTTATTAGTATATTTAGTTATATCTTTCATTCAATAATACCTTCCACCTTACAATTTTTTTTAAAAATGAATGTAAAAGTTTTTTTGGTTAAGTTTTCTAATATGTATTTTCAACTTGTTTTTCAACTTATTGACTAAAATGCACATGTTATAGGACATATGTGTTTTTCCCTAAAAATATTGAAAGACAAAACTTCATCTTTGGAAAGGACTAGAAAAGCATGCATTTTGAAGTTTAGGTACATTGAACTTGCAATTGATGGAAATATTCCATTTGAATTTTGGGAAGAATGACTCTAAAATCTTCCCCATCAATCGTCATTTTAACCCCTAAAGCCCCTAGGGTGCAAAAATTAAATAGTGTTGCAAAAGCCACATTGTGGCCTTATGGTCCTTTGGGATTAAACAATCCCCATCATCCCAAAAATGGTGATGTTGTGAACCAAAACAGTATAATGCAACTAGAAATACTCAAGTTCTTTGCTCATTCATAGTTTTTACTTCCTACACATTATTATTTTTTATCCCTTTAGAAAGGACCAAGATAGATTTTTGGCAACATAACAATTTTGCACAGCTCACTACAAATGAAATTTGTATATTTTTTTATTTCCAAAATTTCCATTTCTAGTACAAATACCAAATTTTAGGAAAAAAAAAGAAAACATTTTTGAATACATAGAACCATAGGATCTTGTAATATGCTAGTTTGAGAAGACAAGGAAAAAATTTCAGAAATTTCCACCACGTCGATGGTGAGATATTAGCATTTGAAGTGACAAAAATTCTTCTTTGAGCCCTACAAAAATTAAGGGAGTTGCATTTCATAAGGTCACATTTGTATGAAAAAATGGCAAGTTGGTTACATGCTTGAAAATTTCTAGATCATTTGGAATCGTACAACATGTAGGAAAAAATAGTTAGTAGAAAGAAGTAGAGAATTTTTTTAAATATTAAATTAATGAGATTATAGTTATAGACTTGAAAATTGCCAATTCTAATGGCTATAATGTTGTATTAAGTATGCTACGTCCTATGATTTTATTTTTTTCCAAAAATATTGAAAATTAAATAAAGGACTTCAAAGTTTATTTTGGACTTGAGGTTCCATAATTGCCCACAAACTAAATCTCCTCATAACATACATCTCATTAAACAAATTTAATGATTCAAAACTTTCTGCATGTATATAAATTTAGAGAACTATTTTATTTTTTAACAAAGTGATTTTTTAAGAATTCTTTTTGAGTTGCCCAAGCTACCTATAGTTCAAAGAAAATTACATATCATAAAATAATTTATTATTTATGTAATTAAAAAATTAAAAATTACTAGGCTTTAAAGCTACTCCTCGGACACATGTTGTGTGAAAATTTCAAAGTAAAAAAAAAAGTTCATTATTAGTGAGCTACCCAAAATTACTATGTTGCCAAAAAACAATGTTTGGTATTTTAGGAGTTAAGCACAAATATAGTGCAATCTACATGGTGAAAGTTTCTAAAGTTTCTTCTATGCATTTTTATACTAGTCTTGTGCAAGATCTTATGATTAAATATGCAAAAAAAAATCATAAATTTTTTTTCTTTGTAAATAGAAATGACATTTTTGAATGTCTTTTGATGAAAAAAAAGCCTTGAGATTTTAAAAGTTAACACAAATTGTCAACTAAATGGAATTACAATGATTTACACAATAAATAATGTAAATAATACTATGGTTACAACAACAACAAATTTCATTATTAGTTTATTGTAGTAAGACTAAGGTACTCGCTAAGGTAAGTGTACAATACCTACAATCAAATGCATTGAGTCATTTTTAAGAAAAGAAAAAAAATCTAGAGTTGGAGGTCCATAAAGTGTCCAATTTAAGGGATTTTGCAGCAAATCATCAACAATGTTTCTCTGTGTAGAAAGATAGGAAATATGGGATTTGCAAATTTTTTGTAATTTCATTGCCAAAATTGAAATTATTATGAATTTAGGGAACTAAAAAGTGCTTGAAGCTCAAAGCCAATGTCTAGAATCTTCCAATTTCAATCATTCGAGAACTACTTTCTGCTAACTACTTCCTACTCTGTCACTCACTACTTTGGGACATGTGTCATAATTTTATTACTTCAAACCTTGATAAAAGAGATAAAAGCGCATTCCTAGCTTCAGTTAGAAATCTGATCTACCCATTGTTGCAAACAATCCCCCCTACAAGTTGCATATGGGTCAAGGTTGATAATAGATACATCTTCCTTAGTCTAGCTCATGAAGCTAGGTAGAAGGTTGAGGACCTTTGAAAACTACTTGAGTAGAAAAACTCCGTTTTTGCACCAAGTACTCTGAAAATCTTGGTGTGCAAAGTTTTGAATTCAATAGAATTAATTGTAAAGTATATACAATACGGACCCACTAGCCGGAGTTTAGAAAAAACATGGAATGAAACTCCTTGGAGCACCCAAATTGAGGTTTGATGTAGTTTGGGAAAAAAACACGGGACGAAACTCTTTGGAGCACCAAAACTAAGGTCTAATGGAATTTGGGAAAAACATGGGACAAAACTCCTTGGAGCACCAAAATTGAGGTCTGATGGAGTTTGGTGCCATGTTTCCTTTGTATTATTCTCAGTTAAACCTTCTTTTGATAAAGTAACAAGTTCGAAATTGCGCAGGCTCTAAAACTGCCCATATTCTCGAATGTACACTATGTGTACATGTTGCTTTTTCATAGCCTTCAACAATGTAAAAAAGTCTACATTTTTTAAGAGGTGGGCGATTTCAAAGCCCTATGCCATTTCAACTTCAAAAATTCATAACTAATTCTACAAAGCTGCAAAATATATGAAACAACTTGGGTTAGATGCCAATTCCACTTGTCTTTCAAACAAAATTTACTGAAAAATATTTCAAGAAGCTTTGCCTCCCCCAAAAATCAGTTTCAGCTCTTAGGTGGGCGATTTCCAAGACCTGTTACCTTACTCTAATGATCTGATAAAATGTTTGTCAGTTGCCAGTTTGTTGGCTGGCAAGATGGAGCTTAACCCCTGAGCGCCCTAGTGCCTCAAATATGGCCTCTCAAAACTCAAAGATCTCCTTGTTTGATCATTATAATCTTTTTAACGGTACGGTAAAAGGACGTGTCCTTTTTCCTATAGCTCCGGCCCTATCTCTACTATCAATTGGTACAGTCAATTTATATGGATCTCATTTTATATGATAGTTTGATTGGAATGAATTGAGAAGGGTTTGAATTTTGGCAAATACAGTCTGGGCGCTCAGGGGTTAAGGTATGTTTGCACTTGATGTTAAAAGTGTTGTTACTAAAAGTCTTAGGAACGAATTTAGACATACTTTGGACCAGATTCACACTCCAAACAACACCTCTAACACCAAGTGCAAACATACTTTAAGGTTGCTTTTGCATTGGAAAATAAAATGTTTCCTTTTGTGACAACAACAAACCAGAATTACATATTAAGCCTTAAATAAAGAATCATTCTGTAGTTCACGGTCACAGTGAGTAGTACCACATTGAGTATTTCTGTCCATTAGTGATTTGTCTGCAATGAAACTGAAAAAACTAATTCTGACTCCAAGTGATACCTGAGCCCCAGTTGCAAGTAATAACAACCGTCAGATGTATGTACAGTCTTGTTCCCCATCAATTACAAATTCACAATAACTTATTATTGGCTTTTTCTGCTAGCAACTCTTCCGAACTGAAGTTGATTACTAGACAGTACTAGGGCAGTTGAGATTTTTATTTTTATTTTTAAATTTTAAATTTAAACTTTTAAAAATAATTTTTAAACTTTTTAAAAAAAAACAAAAAAAACAGAATTTCATTGTCAGAGATAGGGCAGTTAAGATTTGGACCCAGAAATTCGCTCAGACAATGCAAACATGTGCAAATGAACTTAACTTCAGCTTAAGCCGAGTAAGCATATTCAAGGATTATCGATCGAGAACCCATTCACATCATTCAGTAGCATGCACTGTCACTGTCTTGGCTTGGCTTCACAGTAACTTATGATGGTGTGGAATTTTTCACACCAAGAGTACTTCAGCAGCAGCTGAGCTGAGTGGACAAGTGGAGGCTCAATGTGATGAGCAAGGTGCATGAAGGCTAACTAAGGTAGTATGGCCTTAAAGTGGTCTTTTAAGGGCTGATTTGCCTTTTTTTTTCACAGGTTTCCATGGACAAAATGATGTTTAGCTCATTTTTTAAAAGAAAGAAAAATAGATGCAGAACACAACAGAAGTAGTTTTGTATTTTTCCAAGCATTTCTGAATTATTTCTGAATTTTCAAAGATTTGGATCATAGGCACCTATTTGTGACCATAGGTGTCCCAAAATCCATCCCCTTGTGACTTATAAAGAAATATGCAGAAACCAAAGACAATGGTTCTTCGCATCCACTCCACAGCTACTTACATGATGGTCTAAAGAAGAGGGGTGCTTTAAGGCCATACTACCTTAAATGTTACGAAACACTTAATTAAAAACCTCATATATTTTCACCTTTCAAGTTTCAAAGCATGAGCACTTGAATAAGAACCACCCATAACTGATTGAATAAGCAATTGTGGACATATGTGGAGTATACTAAGGCGAAGGAAATATTTCCACAGGTGCAGAGATAGAAACGAGGGAGATTGCCAAAATTTGGTTCAGGGAAATGAAGAGCTCATGTTTCGAAATTAGTCCAGCCTCTCATTAAAAGACATTTCAAGCCTCTATAGGGCCATTTCAGTCCTATTCCTTTGATGTTCCCTTCGCAGCGATGGAACGGCCAATTGTTAGGGGGAAAAATTTAGAAAAGTTAATAGATCTTAGAATGCCAAAAAAAATTGAATTTTTTTTTCAAAAATGACGTGGCAAGGTTTCGACCACATCAGCCTGTTGCACTATCACTGCTGCAATGCACTGCGGGGAGTTCCCTGCCATGATAACTCGCGACCCTGTAGAGGCCTGAAATGTCTTCTAATTCTTGAATTTACCCCCAAATTGATCGTTGATGGGGTTGTGGTTGGTAATAGGTGGTTTTACCTTAGTATGAAGATGTTCAACAACAGCAAGGGAGGGTGGGGGAATGTCTAATTCGTAACTGTCGGGTGTAATTGTTGTACCTCACTTTTCTTATATACAAGTGAAAAAACACCACTACCCTATGCAAAGGTCAGATTTGGCAAAAATTAACCCCTAAAGTTCCAAAGTCCCTACAAGGGACTCTTGGGATTTTAGGTATGATTGTGTGATCTCAATTTTTGACATGATTTTTTGAAACCTCTTTTGAAGATAGAAAATCAAATTAACTTTCTAGGCATATAGTTTTATTTCAATCAATGCCTAGAAACAAAAGTTATACCACCATAAGTCAAAATAGCAACTCGAGGAGCAACCCCCCCAAAATCACCAAAAATTAAATGTTTTTAATTTTTAATTTTTTTATCAAAGATTTTTTTTTCTACACTTGAAGCTTTGATTCATTATTTGGATTAGTAATGAGAGAAAGTTACGGACAATCATGTTGTTAAGAAAATCAAGCATCTTCTTAAAATAATAACTTATCAATTTCATTTTTTAATGCAATTTTAACAATTTAAAAAAAATTGTTAGGCAAGGTTAAGTTTGCTTGTTAGAACAATTTCACTACACTAAAATTGGTAAATAGTGTTGGCTACACTAATTGTGATTTGCAAGGTTAGTGTTAGAACATTATTTACCCATTCTAACACTATTTTAGCTCTATAGTAAAATTTGGTCATTTCAACATTTCTACGAGAGTGCATTTAGTATTAGATAGGAACAAAATATAGAAGTTGGAATGGTGGGGAAAATAGTGTTGGGGGGAAAAAAATAGGGAACAACACTAATTATCACCCAACACTATTTACCAATTTTAGTGTATTGGAATTATTGTGTTTCAATTCCATCTTAGAGCTATTAACCATTTAGTTTTTCCTTTAATCTTCAATCTATTTCTACTTAATAATTTTTTAATGAGTGAAAATTAAGTGTTTTAAGCTGAATTTTTTCCTAGATTCTCAACTCAATTCTTCAACATTAAAAATTAGAAGATCAAAATCAATTGTGCAAAAATTTAAAGTTGAGAAGATTCAAAGCCAAAGATCTAGCCGATCAAGGAGTAAAAAACTTGTTATCTTCACTTTGAATGCAAATATCTTTCAATCTATGTGGTCAAAGTTTTTGAAACTTTTTCCACGCATTCTTATACTTGAGTAGTATAGGATCTTATAGTTAGGTATGTAAAAAATAATTTTGAATGTTTTTTTCACTTTGCAATAGAAACAACAATTTTGAGGAGGTTTTGATGAAAAAAAGGCCTTGGGACTTTAGGGGTTAAGGCATTTTTATTAAAAAAAGTACCACATGCCTCTTCTGAATGGTCTAAAGTGACATAGACACTTGGAAATTTGGCATGAAAATTCAATTTCAACACTCAATTGCCAAATCACCCCTTCACGTTGGTATCATCGGATGACTACTTTGTTGATAAATGTGTTACTGCCTCCATCTCCAAATAATCATGTGTCCAATTTGGAATTAATTGTATACTTTATTTCAAACCTAAATTTATGGATGATTACTTTTGATTTTGACGTTAACTAATAGAATGAAGCACAAGAATTCTAGTTTATTATCCACTTCATTAGGATGACAACTAGTTTCCAACCACATAAGCAATTCAACCTATTTGTGGTATGGGAAAGATTGAGGAAAAAATTCCCGTGTAGAGAAATAGATTTATCCCCCAAAGGACGAAACAATGTTTTTTGGCAACACAACAATTTTGGCCAACTTACTATGAATAAAATTTTTAGTTTTATCTTTAAATTTTCACACAACATGTGCCTGAGGAGTGGCTTTAAGACCCAAAAAATTTCATAACTTTTGGTTGCATGGTTAAAAAATTATTGTGTAATATGTAGTTTTCATTGCTCATCAGGTACCCTGGTCAAACAAAAAAAACTTCTTTAAAAATCACTTTTTAAGAAATGAAAATTTGAAAATGGTTCTCTAAATTTATTATATCTAGAAAGCTTTGAATCATATGATTTTGATTAATGCGATGAAAGTCATGAGGAGTTTTAGTTGTAGGTAGTTTGTGGGTAGTTATGGAATCTCTACCCTAAAAGAAAGTTTGAAGTCTTTTATTTAACTCATACGGAAAAAAGTAATAATTTTAAATGTAGATTGTTTATTACAACATTGCAACCATTGGGATTGGCATTTTTCAATTTTGTGAATGAATTGTTAACAATTTAGTATTTTGAATCATTTTCTACTTCTTTCTACTTACTATTTTTCTCCTATGTGTCATACAATTCCAAATGATTTAAAAAATTTCAAGCATGAAGCCAACTTGACTTGAAGAATGAATCCAAAATTACAATTATTTTGGACATTTTTCATAATGATTTGACCTTGTGAAGTGCAGCTACCCGAGTTTTTGCAGGGCCAAAAAAAGTTTTTTTTGTTACTTCAAACACTAATATCTTGCAATCTACATGGTGGAAATTTCTAAAAATTTTCTACATCTTCTCAACGCAAAGTAAATCAAGATCCTATATTTAGATGTGTCTAAAAATATTTTTTTTCTAAAATTTGGTACTTATACTAGAAATAACAAGTTTGGAGTGTTTTTGGTGAAAATATAGTAAAAAATCTTTAGAATTAAAAATTATCTTATAATTTTTGCCATTTTATCCATCAAAAACAAAATTATCATAAATTTTTTTCCTAAATATTCTATTTGTTCCATTCACAAGTTATTGACAAAACAACTCCAACCATAGGTTACTTACAAAATCAATGTAGGTGATCATTACAACTTTCAATGTACAACTTTCAATTATTTTATGCTTTCAATATACATACCTTAGATATTTTTGTTGCTCTTGTTGAGTATAATGATGTTCATAAGTTAGCACTTATAATACAACTGATTAGAAATGGAGTTTAAGTTGTGAAAATGGGTTGATGGTTGGAAATGGGTTCACTATTCTTTTTAAATAATTAATAAATTAATAGATTAAATTGATTTTTATAATAGGAATTAGAGTTTGATTGGATGAAAAAACAAAACACAATGAACTTTTCATTGAATTCCACGTCACTGTTTTGCAAATCTAAACACACAAAAGAGGGCAAGATAATTGCACGTGAAGTTTTTTTTTCCTATAATGCTTATCCTTATTTAGGTGGAAGAATGTAGATGTGGGTGCGTAGTGCAAAAGGTGCCCCTATTTTGGACAATAATGAATAGACACTGCAATTCCAAAAGCAAACCACAACCCCTACACACCCTCCTAACCTCATTTGTGTGTGTCACTTTGTATCATTGTTGCAATGACTCACAAAAGTACTTGGCCATTGCCTATGACTATGAAAATTGGACAAATTAGTGAGAAATAGTAAGCAAGATTCATCATAGATATTACACATGTTGTCAAAAATATGATATGAAAAATTTGTGAAAAGAAAGTTGAAATGGTAAAAAGAAATTGAAAGAAGTATGCAAAAAGCATGGCCAAAAACATATGTTGATTAAGTAGGAAATCACGATAATACAAAGAAAACTCAAAATGAAAAGCACAAAAGCAGCTAATGCTACATATGCACAACAACTACAAGTCTACCAACATGTGTATTCACCCATAATTGCAAGAAGATCAGCCCCCCTTGCTTGCATTATACAGATGAGCTTTTGTACAAATTCTACTTCAATGCTTTGCCAAACAACTTGGATTTTCTCCCACAAGTCATCTCTACTTCTAGGTGAATCATCAAACAACCTTAAATGCCTATCTACTTCATTCCACAAGTATTCGATAGGATTTAGGTTGGGGAATTGTGGTGGCCATTCCATCACAAAGAAATCTTGCCAACCTAGCCATTGTTGTAGAAGACTAGATGTATGCTTCGGGTCATATTATGCTGGAAAACGACTTCTGCCTCATCAAGACCTTGTCTCTCAATAGTACACAACAACTGAAAATCTAAAATGTCAAGATAAACTTGCAAATTCATAATGCCATCAATGCAGTAAAGGTTTCCTACATTTGTTCAACTCATGCATTCCCATACCATAATGCTACTACCGCCATGTTTAACTGTATGTTACACATGACAATCATGAAGAGGCTCTGTAGGATTTTACCAACACCATTGACAACCATTTGAACCCAAAACATTGAACTTGGACTCATCTAATCAAATGACATGACTCTTGTTTTCTACCACTATAAGAAAATTGTGTTTTTTCCAATGTCAAGCCAAAAACGTTGTACGTCTAGGATAACACAATAAATCTCAAAAAACATTGGGATGTCACGTCGACGGAGGCTAGAAAAGTGGAGATTTTAGTTTGATGCTGTAGAAAATATTATTAAATTTCAGTCACAACATATTGGTGCTATGAAAAACAATGATGCAATCTAAGACATTGTTGTGGACATCAAATGTTTTCAAAAATGTCCAGAAAAACATGTGCAACGATGTTAGCATCTTTGGTCAAACTTAGCTCAGAAGTTGAGACAAATTTTTTTGCGGTTAGTAGTAAAGTGATTGCCCGGGGTGAAAAAGAGGATAACAGGAAGGTGGTGAGGCCAAAAATATGAAGTGGCATCTGACATGGCATGCTACGTCAGCATACCCAGTCAGTCCATGTTCCAACCTTATTTTTGTGGACGTCATACAAGACATCCTAACGTTTTCAGGAACATCACTTCTGGTGTTAACATTTTTTACTTCCTGTGAATGTAACTTCAAACCACATGCTATCCACTGTGCTTATCATGATGTTTGACTAGACGTGCAGACGTTGCGAAAGCAGTTGTAGGCGTCTTCTTTGATGTCTTCTTTATAAATCAATTTTATGAAAATTTATTTTCAAAATATTATAAGTTATATAGATTTAATTTATATAACTAATTTATATAAATTAGATGAATGGATTTGTTATAAAAAAAGGTTCACAAAATCATATCAATATTATATTATATAAAAATATTAATATTTAATTTAAGATTTAAACTCTAAATTTTACTAGTTTAAAATCATAAATTTTACATCAAATTTTAATAATTTTTATTGCTATTTCACCTTGTTAACTTATTATTTTCAAATCATCCATATCTAATGTGGGGTGATTTTCTAGTGTTCTTGGACTTTGAGATATTTGACATCTTAACCTTTAAAGGACCAAGGCTTTTTTCTACTAGAAAACATTGAAAATTGCCATTTTTGTAGCAAAGAGTAAAAGAAATTTTAATTTTTTCCACATCTAACCATAGGATCTTACACCTAACAAGTAGAAAAAATTTCAGAATTTTTGACAGCATAGATTTAAAGTGGAAAAAAAAAGTTTTTCAACACATTGAGGCACTAGATTTTTTGACTTTGAACGTTTTTAACTTAAAATTTTTGCACTATAGAATTTTGAGCTTTAAATATTTATATTAGAGAATTGAGTTGAGAGTCTAGGAAAAAATAAAAAATAAAAAGAACTAAAATTTCATTCTTAAGAAAATTGTGAAGCAAAAGTAGGTATGAGATAGAAGAAAAATCTAAATTATTAATATATTTTAGATGGAATTAAAATGCACTAATCCCAATGGTGAGATTGTTCTAGCAAGTAAACTAAATCATGTAGAATTTTTATTTTGAAAAAATTATAAAAATTGCATTTAGAAATGCATCCAACAAGTTATTTTTTTCAAGAAGATGCTCTAATTGTCTGAAAAACAAAAATGTCCATAACTTTCTCATAACAAATCCAAATGAAATTAATCAAAGCTTTTTAGATAGACAAAAATATAATCTACAAGAAAAAGAATTGAAAAAAAAGTTCAGAATTTTCCAATTTCTTTTTGCTGCCCGGACTACCCCCTGTCCCCTGCTTTGAGCTTATTTGGTCATAACTTTAGTTCCCAGGCACCAATTGTGAAAAAAATTATATTCCCATGAAGCTAGTCAATTTTTCTATCTTCAAAAAAAGTTTCAAAAAATTACAACAAAATTTCAATCCATAGGTACATGCCTGAAAATACATTTGTTCCTTGAAGGAACAATGGTTAAAAGTACTAAACTTAGAATCCATCATCTATGTGGTGTGAAATTAAACTAATGAAATTGAGAATTTAAATTTTAAATTAAACTAATTGGAATTCTATGTTGTATGTATTGTTGTGTCATACTATATTGAAGTTGATGTTACAAACAACCTTGATTTAATAAATGTGACTTTAACAATTAAATGTTCAAGGAGACATCCCCATATATGTTGGAAATGACATGCAAATGTTCATCATGACATCATAGACAACAAATAAGATTTGTAGAAAATTTAGAAATTATTGAAGCAAATGTTTAAAACAACATTGATGTGAATGTCTAATTTCATACTACAAATGTTCTTTTGAGTATTTACAATGATGTCGAAAAAAACATAATTAAGACATGCAGATGTTTTTTAAAGCATCGTTTCAGACATCATGTTGTTGCTCATATTTTAGTTTTGTATATCCCATATGGTTTGTCATGCTTCCTACACCCCACTAGTATAAAGGCTTGTCTTCTCATCAATTAATAAGTGGATTTTCAAGACATGCAATATACTTGATAAATACAATGTATTGTGTACAAGTGTATAGCATATTGTATATACTATAATTTATATGGCATGTTGTAGATATTATGTTTTACATGGTGTATTTTGTATGGCATATTGTATATATTATATTTTATATGGCATATTTTGTATATTGTATTGTATGTGATATACCATATATTGCATATTTTATATTGTGTACAACATACTGCTATATTGACAACATATCTTTTACAACATACCACATGATATAAAAAAAACATATCTCATGTCATTATTGATGTTCAAAAAAACATGTGAGCGTTGCATATGTTTTAAAAAGCACACATGTGCAAACGCCACACGTTTAGATGGGACATGGTGAGAAGCATACAATTATTTCACCTAATGTTATTCAAGACACTCAGACGTCCACACTGATGTCTCAAAAACATCATTAAATTCTAAAAAGACTGTTCATGTAGCTCAAACAAAATGCCACGTTAGTATCCGTGGATGCCACGTCAATCAATTTTATCGTCACTGACGTGGCATGCCACATTAGTGACACATCAAACGCTACATTATAAACAGGCAATGAATGAAAAAAATGATACTCTGGCTTTTCCACACTTAGGTGGCAGCCACATGTCAACTTCTAAGAACCCTGTTGACCGATGTTTTTTATGACGTCCGATGTTGGATGTGCGATGTTTTGCCTTAATGTACCATGTTTTTGGCATGTTTGCCATAACGCAAATTTTTGGATGTCTGGCCAGACATGACAAGACATCATGCGCAACTTTCGGATGCAAAAACTACGTGTCCAAAAAAACACTATTTTCTTACAGTGTACATCGTAGTTCTATGAAGTCTTTGCCTAGTGTAAATGCTTTTGCCTATGCCTCTTTATCAACAATGGTTTCTTGTTCTTTACTCTAGCCCCAAGCCCTTGCCTCCAAAAACTTTGATGAATAGTCTCATCACATAGACAAAGACCCTCAGCTCTCAAACTACACCCTACAACCGTCACAATCCCTAATTTCAAATGATTGAGCGTTTTTAAAATAAACCTCTGATTTCACATGCTTAAGAAACGTGGTCTCTTTGATTTGAGACAATGAAACACCTCCCCATCTTCTTTGAACCGAGCTAAAATGTGACCAATTGTGTTACGGGGAATGTTAAGATGGCCGGCTATGAAATGTTCTAAAAATTCTTGCTCATTCAATGCTATGACTTGGGAATACTCATGAAAATCCGTTTTCTTCATTGTGACTACTAAAAATGTGAAGAGTCTCAACTTAAGACTTTTCACTACAAGGAGAGTTGTGGTCGAATTGACAAAAAAAATGACAAAATTTTGTCGATTAGGAGGGGCTGATTCAAGTCAATTTGGACACCTGTTTGACAAGAATTTGTAACTCCATTGACAGAATTATGTCAATCACATGACAGAATTATGTCTATTCGAACATTCTATAACTTCAAAATTTTAAATTACACATAGGGGGGCTGACTAGTTAGAGGCTACCACGTGGCATATGCCATGTCAAAATTAAGTATAGAAAATTGACGAGTAAGCACACCCACCTCAACAAACAGCCCATATGGCACAACCACCTAAGCAAATAACAACTCTACAAAGCCACCTAAGCAAGTACAACAAGTGATCAAGCCATTTAAGCACCCAACAAGTACCAACACACACATGTCAAAGAACATAAGTGTTGGCTAATATATACAAGGCAATAAAATATTTACCAATACATATGGGATAAGTGTGTTAAGAGAGGAGGAGAACCAAGTGAATTCCGAAATTGTTTAAAAACTAGATTTTCAGACCGGATTTAAGCATAGTAAATTAATTTTTTTCAAAACACTTTTAACTAAGATTAGTTGGAAAATCAAATGAAGTTCCACCTCCAAAAATCCGTTTGAGATTTCAGGTCTCCAATAAAAAGTATAGACAAATTTCAAACCGGGTGTGAAAAAAATTAATTTACTATGCTTAAATCCAGTCTGAAAATCTAGTTTAAAAAAAAAATTAGAATTCACTTGGTTCTCCTCCTCTCCTAACACATTTATCCCATATGTATTGGTAAATGTCTACTGCCTTGTATATATTAGCCAACACTGGTATTCTTAACAAGTAAGTGTTGGTACTTATTGGGTGCTTAAATGGCTTGATCACTAGTTGTATTCGCTTAGGTGGCACTCTATGGTTTGTTGTTTGACTAGGGTTTTGGATTCTTTGGGTTTTGTGGATTCTATTGATAAAGATCTTGATAAATAATCAACGAAGAAGTTGACAAAAAATTGACAGGTCTGTTCTAATTGACAAAATAAGGTTGTTAAAAGTGATTGCTGTCAATTCGGGCAAAATTGATTGAATAAATGTTATAGTACTCCCAATAATCCTTTACAACTTGCAATATTCCTTTTTTCATTATTTTTTTTAATACTAATCACTTTTAAGGTAGCCAAAGTTGATGCTTGTTTGTCTTGAAGGTAGCATATTGCACTAAATTCCATAAATTAGTTTTGGGAACACTCATGGCCATTTTCCATTTCAGTGAAAATGCCCTTCGTGCATGTTCGTTTAATTCTAGAAGGGCCTAAAAGCCCTTTGCGTCTATATAGTATATTATAAATATGGTAGTCTTTGACCAAAAAAATATTGACCAAATATTGTTTAGTACAAAGTAAATTAATGACCATGGTAGTATGTAAATAACAATGGATCACAATAGATATAGTAAACCACAATTGAAGAGTTATAAGGCTAAATACGGGTCATATAGAGGGACCCCAAGGGCCTTTCAAGGGTTAATAAACTTGTCCATTAGCTTGCATTGGGGGAGCGGGCCTCAAGCTTTCCAAACCGACAACAACTTTTTGTTGTTTTAATATTTTTGGCACCCCATCACTAATGAATCCTAGCATTCATAAGCCTAAGTTAATCGTTTCTTCTTATGGTAGTACACTCTAAAAGCGACCATTTAAGGGTTGGTCTGCCTTTTTCATAGATTCCTATGGACAAAAGTATTCTTAAATCATTTTATAGAGAAAGAAAAAAAGAGACATGAAACATAACACAAGTGGTTTTATACTTTTCTGAGCATTTTTGAATTAGTTATAAGTTTTCAAAGATTAAGGACATAGGCACCTATTTGTGATCGCGGGTCCCCCCAAATCTGTCCACTTGCAACTTATAAAGAGATTTGTAGATTCAGAGACTTTGATTGGCTCTTGCAATATAAATTCTTTTTTGGTAAAGTGGTCCATTCAAGGACCACCTCATCTCCATTCTGCCCCTAAAGTTAAGGTCCATTTGAAGGAGAGGGTCCGTTTTAACAAAACACCAAGGTAGAAACACCCCAAACCGCACATGTTTCCTATTCTTTGTTCTTAGACTCACCCAATCATGTCCCTAGACTTTGGTGAATGTGTCCTCCACATGCTTAACATTGATTGGCCAACACATTTGAAGGACAAATATTTGACTAAAAATTTATTGACAACTAATTTTTGCAGGGTTCAATTTTAAGGGTACCTATGAAATAGTTTCAGTGGTCTAGGTAGCCAACACTTTGAAAACCATAGGAATTACATACAATGCCCAGAAAATCTTTTTTTATTTATAAATATTCATGATTTTCACTTGCATATACTACAAAAGTATTATTTTTAGAAAAATATGCCTCTGACTATGCTGAATTGCTTAACCCGTAAGCGCTCCGACGTCCATATTCTGGACGATGAACAGAGGGCTTGCAGGTGTTGTTTCGTCTGACTAACTTTTCATTCATCCAATGTAACACTTGAATCTTGAAAAGACAACCTTCCTTAATGACCAATTTCATGAAATCGCGGCAAATGGTATTTCTGTACAAAGATATATGCCCAAATGTGCAAAAATTCAAAAAAGGATTGAGGCGTTAAGGGTTTAAAGTCACGGTTGTGGGTGTTTCTACCTTACCATATTTGTGGCTTTGCCAGTGAGCTCAGTTGTCTGAGCTCTCAGTCAGTCAGTCCTTCAGTCCTTCAGCAGTGGCACTTTCCGTCCGTCCAGACTCTGAGCACAGAGCGTCAGTTGTCTCTTACGCTTTTCAAGCTGGAAGGTACTTCGCCTGCTGCATGCGGAGGCGAAGGAGGGTCAACAGAAAGCTGGGGTCTGACTGAATGATAAGGTAAAGGCAAACCAGGTCCAAGAAATCACCCACCCAATAGCTGAAACTGAAATTTTGGAGCTTCTTCAAATGTTTTTTTTGGTAAATTTTCCTTGAAAGAGAATCGGAATCCGCATCTAACCCAAGTTGTTTCGTATTTTTCGGAGCTTTGTGGAATTAGTTATGAAATTTTGAAGTTGGAAATGGCAGCAGAGGGCTCTGGAATCGCCCACCTCCTCAAATGTACACTGCTTGTATGTTGGTGAAGGCTGTGAAGAAGCAGCATGTAGACATAGTGTACATTTGAGGATGTGGACGATTTTAGAGCTTGCTATGTTTGAGTAATGACCGTCCCACTCGCGGACGGGATGGTCAAAATTTACGCTCGGGGACTCATGTTTTTTTGGTTTCCATGGCAGTGATCCAAGCTCCGACCGTCGCCCCAATCAATTCGATTTTTTTTTAAAACACAAATGAAAAATTCGGACTTTGCATCTCTTGTCTTGTGTGAAATTTCAGTTTTCAGCCTCTGATGAGAGTCGGTTTGAAAGCCTGGCTGGCTGGCCCTGCTGCTGCTGCTCATCAAGCATGCCAAAGGTGGGAATTATTCTGTTGGGACGCTGACCTAATTGCGACAAAGAATAGAATGGCGTAACATTCTTCACCTTCTTGTACTAAGGTAGGAGCACCCAATGGCGTGAGTGTACTTAATGGCGTCAATTTCTAGGTAAGGTAATGATTCTAAAATATAAATGTAGGTCAGCTATAGATATCTTATTATTTTGGTCGATAAAAATAAGCTATCCACAGTTTATCTACACTTAAGTTTTGAAAGGACTATTTTATGTAGAAAGTGACGCCATTGGGTACACTGACGCCTTTGGGTGCCCCTACCTTACACAAAATAGTGAAATTGGGTTGCCTTAATACAGTTGCCTCACTTAGAAAAGTTACCTTGTGACTCACTTGCTTGTCCACATGGAGGCACATGTGACTCCATTTCTAAACCCAAGCCATGAACCAATGTCCTAATGCATCCTTCTATAGTAACAATACATGTTTAATTAGTGGAGAATGTCAAGAAATTAGTGAGGGGCAACCTCATTTCACTAAGGTAGTATCTCTAAAAGCACCCCATCTTCTTGAAATTATGGCTCCTATAAAAAGGTATTGAATGGATATGATTTGGTTCTTAAATGGACCTCTTTAGCTATTGATTGAATAAAAAATATATTCTTTATTGCAAGAGCCAATTAGTGGCCTTGGTTTCCTCAATTCTCTTTAGAAGTTGCAAGTGGATACATTTGGGAAGATGTAGGGTCACAAATAGGTACCCACAACAAATTTCTTTGAAAATTCATAACTAATTCAAAAATGCATTAAAAAAATATGAAACCACTTGTGTTACCTTAGGCATATATTTTTCTTTCTCTAAAAAATGAGTTAAAAAATATTCATGTTCATGCAAACTTGTGAAAAAGGTGGACCAACCCTTAAATAGTTGCTTTTAGAGCATACTACCTTATTTTGTGGAGAGAACAGACAAGGAGCTCCACTTAGGACTACAAGTCAAAACCTCTAACACACGTATAAAAATTGAGGCACCACTAGTTAATCATTTAAGCAAATTTTGGAGCAGATTGTGCATAGTATGAGGTGGTGGAAATTTCTCCATGAAGGAAGGTAGGAAATATGGGGATAGCAAAAGATTTAGAATTTTATTCCAAAAATTGAAATTACTATGAATTTTCAAAGCCAAAAAGTGCACTTCACCTAATAGTATAGCCAATGTTTAGAGTCTTCCAATTCCGATCATTCAAGAACTACTTTCCTACTTATTACTTTCTACTTTCTAACCCACTACTTCAAGACATGTATCATAAACTTATTAGTCCCAACCTTCTAATAATAGACAAAAAAAAAACATTCCAAGCTTCAATTGGAAGTTTGTTCTAGCCTTGCTTGGAAATAATGCATTCTTATTGGTTGAGTATTGGACACGGGTGACAATTGGTGCCTCAACCTTAGCAGAATGTGTAGTCACCTATCCGCTCTCAAGCGTCGAAAGTAAGACAAGCGTACCAATTCTGATGGAAGAATCAGGACCTTGTTCTAAATTATGAAATCTATTAAGAATTTGAAAAGGGCAAAATAAACACGTTTTAATTTTTAATTTTCAAAGAGAGAACCTTTCTTGAGCTTTTAAGGTTGGAAATCCTTCAATGAATGGGAAATTTGGCAATCGTATATTATATTAGTCTATTATGAGTTGGTTTTATTCCCAAATTGTTGGTTGAAAATCAAAACTACAAGCAAAATAACTAGTCTCTGGTTTTTTAATAAAACTAATTTAACCTCAAAAGAACCAAATTGCATTTTTTTGGCAATATAGTGATTTTGAGTTGCTCACTACAAATGGAATTTTTATTTTTATTTTTTGAAATTTTCATACATGTGCCACAGGAGTAGCTGTAAGGCCCAATAACTTTTGACTACATAGTCATAAAGTTATTGTATGATAAAGTTTTCATTACTTGGCACTCAACCCAAGCAACTAAAAAAACTTATTTAAAAATCACTTTTTGAAGAAATAAAAATTTGAAATTCATTTTCTAGATTTACGTATGAATAGAAAGATTTGAATCTTTCCATATTAGAAGACATTTCAAGCCTCTATAGGGCCGCGAGTTATCATGGCAAGGAACTCCCCGTAGTGCGCTGAGGTGGTTGAGACCCTGCCACGTCATTTTTTTTTTAAATTAGAAAAAAAATTTCAACTTTTTTTGGCATTCTAAGAACTAATTTTTTTTAAAATTTCCCTGACAACTGGCCATTCTGTTACTAGGGGGAACAACGAGGGAACAGGACTGAATCAATCCTATAGAGGCCTGAAATGTCTTCTAATGTTTTGATTAACAAGTTAAAAGTTACAAGGAGTTTTAGTTTGAGGGCAATTATGGATTCTCTACTTTAAAATAAACTTTGAAGTCTTTTATGGAACAAATTTAAAAAAAAAATAAGGTGCAGATTGTTTATTACAACATTGGAACCATTGGAATTGGCATTTTTCAATTCCATTAATGAATTGTTAACAATTTAGTATTTTGAATCATTCTCTACTTCTTTCTACTTACTAATTTTTTCCTATATGTTGTACAATTCCAAATGATTCGAAAATTTTCAAGCATGTAGCCAACATGACTTGAAGAATGAATCTAAAGAATTACAATCATTTTGGACACTTTCTCATAATGGTTTGACCTTGTAAAGTGCAATTACCTATTTTTTGCAGGGTTGGAAAAAGGATTTTTGTCACTTCAAATGCTAATATCTTGTAATCTATGTGGTGAAAATTTCTGAATTTTTTCCACATCTTCTCAAAGCAATTTCTGAATTTTTTCCACATCCTACAATTACATGTGTTCAAATATATTTATTTTTCCAAAATTTGGTACTTGTACTAGAAATGTCATATTTTGAGCATTTTTGTGAAAACATGGTCAAAAACCTTTTGGGTTAATCAAAAGGGGTCACAATGAGTATATATATGGTGAGGGTTGGAACGGAAAAGGAGAAGTTAGCATTATTGTTGAAATTTTTTTCTTACTGAAAAAACTATCTATAAAAGGTAGCTGGATATGTATTTTCACCATTGAGATTCCTTTCCCCAAAAATTCCTCAATGCACAAGAAATTGTAAAAAAAATGGATTGTCAAAAAATGGCCTATAGAAAATAGCCTTTTGAAAAATGGCATGTGAAAAATGGCCTATCAAATAATGGCTAGTTCTTAATCCAATTAAAGAACATGCTTGTATTGCAGTATGAATTAGAATATGCCCTAACGAGAATGCTAGAAGTAGCCATCTTTTGACCTTAACTTAAGGCAATCCCCCCAATAGGCACCACTAACCCTAAACCATCATCTTTACTTAGTGTACATCTCAAAAATCAAACCATACACCTGTGATTGTAGAAAAAAAATCATTTTAAACCAAACTTTGATCTTTTACAACTTTTGCAAACAGTATCCAAATGCCATATTCTTTGGTGTATTGGAACCTTCTTTTAAGTGCCATCAAGAAAATTGATGAAAATTTGACTAGTTTAGCAATAATAATAACTAGTTATAAAAGAAAAAAGTGATGGTCGAAGGGGGATCCACTTTAGTTCACTGCAAAGTAGAGTTCATGAGCTACGAAATAACTTAAATTTAACTAATTCTGGACTTTGGCAAGTCCATAAATAACATATGCATGTGTCAAAACATAATGAAAATGTATACATGGGGTACATTTTGAATTCAAAATGTACAAATGTATCGGCTACCAGTTGATACCTAAATTGTCCATAATTTGCAAAAAAGTCTAGAATTAATTAAATATAAGATAAATACGTGTGGTCCATGAAAATTAAAACACATCCTGGTAGGCTACTAGGGAGGATTGACCCTTTTAATGCTCCATGTTTTACTTCCCAAAAAATCAATAAACATTTTTATATTCCCAACCATGATTATATTTGCAAATTTCGAATTTCTATTTGCAATAAGATTCCCGAAAATGAACTAGCAAAGGTGAAAAAATACAAAATTTACAAGGCACAAAATAGGGGGCAATTTTTACAGTTATCCTCAACCGGGGCAATCTACACCTTAAAATAAGTTGTTTTGTTTTGTTTGTTTGTTTGTCATGTCGAGATCTCCTGGACTATGCGTCCCCCAAGCGTGTGCTTGGTACCATCGAAAAGCCCTCGGCGAGGAGGGGTGCACCATCTTGATTTCGTGGCATTCGGACGTATGGTGTGAAAGTTATTGAATTTTATAGTATTTATGAACTAAATAATTAGAAAATTACTATTACTTTTGTTTTGACAGGGCACACTTACTAGTAAGACCCACGCTCCACAGGGGAGTGAATCCTCCCTGGCCGTCCCAAACTAATGACAAAGGGGTAAAACGTGATTGGCATTTCAGATTGACCCCCCTCCCTCTCCCCTTGGGGGGAGCTGAAAATAGACCGCGCTCCCCAATTGTGCCCTGATCTGGGGATTCTAAATTTCCAATGTGCCCTAAGTTCCCAACCCTACCAACTGTTTTTCTTTTGGCACCCAAAATTGGGATCTTATTTAACTTTAAAAAAAACTTACACACATATAGGAACACCTTTTGAGATCTTATTAATTCAATCCAAGTGGCACCCTCCTTGAATAGCCCAATTTGGTGAAAAGGAAGCACCCCAAGTTTAATTAAGGTAGGACGGAGCTCGTCCACTGTAGAGGGCCCGCTTTTTACAGTGGCATCTGATTTGGGAAATGCCTTCAACGGAGCCGGCATACCCGCACTGGACCCTCCAATAGTGGACTGCAGGTGATTGGCTGAAAGCCATTTATGCATATGTGTACCTGGAGCAGGTGTCCACGTGGCTTTATGGGTAATTTCGAGACCTGGGGGTCAAATACACAACTTAAGGAGGTCAGTCTCCCAATTTAACTGAACCCCTAATTAAATGCCTGAGGGAGGATTGACCCATTGATGTATTTTCCCATGTTTTATCCCTGTAGAATATACTGAATTTTTTTATTTGTCACATATGATAAAAAATTGCAAATTCTGAATTCATAATTGCAATTGGGGGCCCCTAGATAGTTTAAAGCTGAGAAGAAATACAAAACTTCAATTTAAAGTACGAAATTTGTTGTACTTTTTTTTACCTGTGTGTTTTGTAAACATATTTAGTTTGAATTTGTACGATTACAATTCAAAAAAAATTGATGACCCTTATCAAAACGTTGTTTCTTTGTTCAATTTAGAGCAAATTCCTAGAAACTCAAAAAGGGCCTTGGACATCTAGGGATTAAGCAGTTTTGTTGAAGATGAATAAATCAACTTGTCCCCTAAAAGAAGAGTGAATATTCTATGTGAGGGTCAGACTGGACGTAGATTAAGTACTATGAAACGGTTTTGGACCTAAAAACATTGAATTTCGGGGCTAATTCCTGTAAGACCCAAGGATAGTATAAGATTGGACAATTTTAAAATATAATTTAATTAAATTAGGCATTCATTCAAGTCGTTCTCATGATTTTTACATGGTTGGTGCTACTTTCATTTACAACAAATGTAGGGGTGCTATTTGTAAGCAAGCATACAAGTGTACGCCCACGAACTTAGAAGACTATACTCCTATGTTAGAGATGCCTATATTATAGAAATCTTTCATAACCACAATATAACTATTTTGTAGAAACCTATAATATAAATGTTTATATTATAAAAACTTTCAATGATTGTTGAATATCTATTTATACATATGCTCAAAGTTCACATGCTCGCTTTTTCATGCTCACACACTAACATTGTTGTTTAAGCATCCTTTTAATTATTTATTCTCTAAACAAGCTTCTACGAAGGTACGATATTCTTTTTTTCCTTTTTCCTTTGAATTCATCAGCGTCCTTTCCAAAGAAGGCCAAAGAGAAGAATCCATATGGATCCACTCTGCAATTTGGTCGGTTGCACTGGCTAATGTAATTTAGAATTAATTTTGGATGCCACAATTTTTTTTCCCATCCTTATATATTGATTATACTACTAGTCACTAAATATGTGATGCACATGGTTGTACTTGATTACAACGTACTCCAGTGTTTCGTGTCACGTACAATGCTGCATAATATTCCAATACACACTCATCTGTAAAAATAAAAATAAAAAAACAAACCCACTCGTCCATTAAAAACAAAAACAAAAACGAAAAAAAACACCCACTCTTCCATGGTTGGTGTACTACAAAGTATGTTTTGAGACTATTTTGTGTGCTACACTATTTAGAACAAAGTATGGGAATATTACATGTTCCTTTACTTGTGTCAATACAAAAACTAAAAACTAAAACTAAAAACAAAAACTTAAAAAAAAGACACTATAAAAAAAACAAAAAAACTGCATGTCATGTTCATGAGTTTCTTTGAATCATTACTGAACTATGGAGGGAAATGTTATAATTGTCCTCCACATCCATTTTTGAAACAGAAAGAGATCCACATTGTTTGTTTGTTTGTTTTTATAAATTTAACACAGTGGTTTGATATTTCAATGTTGATATTGCAAAAAGGTAAAAAAAAAAAAGATTTTTTCTTCACTTTTCTTTTAATATTCAGTCAATCAGTACCGTGCTGCAAAAGCTGAAGAGACTCCCCTTTAACACCCCCAAAGACTTTTTGTATTTTTAGAGGAGATTTCATCAATACTTTGAAAATTTTTGCAATGGATTTTAAAATACATGCTCTACTGACATGCATCATGTGAAGCTTCCATTTTGACTTCATTTCAATATAGCTTCTTATATTTAGTTAGTTATAAAATTGTAAAGAGAGAGAGAGAAATTGTTAATATGTGTGAAAAATTAAACACTTCAGTCGGCCTCCTCGATAACTTTAAAGCTTCTCATCATTTCGAATTGTGATGCGGGATGACAACGGAGTGATGACATCCGCCAGCACGCTGACAAACCCTCATCCGTCGTGTGGGTCCCACCTCCCAGATAGGTCGGGTAGGGTGGGTGGTGGGCCCCAGCGCTGGTAGAAAGCGGGAATGCACCACCCGGGCTTGTCCTTTCTGGTCTCCCCCTCATCAAGGCCCCTTGGCTTCATTCGACTGTTATTTTTAGGCGGATTTGAAGTTTTAAATTTGAAAATGTCATCACTGTACTACACTCACTGCAACTGAAGAGAGCTTCGAAATAAAGAAATAAGCTCTTTTTTTAAAAAAAAATAATTTTTAATTTTTTAATTTTGAAACAAATGGACAAAAAGAAAAGCTTTTTTCCTTGTGATCAATGGAATTTGTCCAGGTGTTTCAACAGAAAGAAAAAGAAAAAAGAAAAAAGAGAAAAAGAGAAAATGAAAAGCCTGTATGTCATATGACACCATGCTGCCTGATTTGGTAATACTCTTTGCAAGTCTCTTGGCTCATTGTGTAAAGGTTACTAACCCTTAAATGCTGAAGGCCTTTTTTGAGCTTCTTGGAATTTGCTCTAAGCTGAACAAAATGTTTGTAAGTTTCATCACTTTTTTTTTGAATTGTAAGTGTACAAATTCAAAATAGAAATGTTAGAGATGACATGTGAAAAGAAAACACAAGATTATCACTTGTGGATTGAGAGATTAGAATGTTTGATCACGAGGTGTTAAATTTGTAAAAGTGATTTGAATTCTTTCAATTGTTTTTTCACATGTCAAATCTAAAAAATTGGTCTCCAAAAGAATATGAGGTTAACCCCTAACTGCTTGATCGACCATATATGGTTGATCTGAAATTTCAGGCTCAGTTTGGGATGGGTAATTAAATTCATATGACCATTATAAAAAATTTGGGGGGCAGTTTTTAGGGTTAACTATTGAAAACTTTCATTTTTCACTGAAAAAGTTGAACATTTGATTTTTGAGAGGTCCTTAAAGCCATGCTTGTCCATTAGTAGTAGAGTAAAGCTTGCTAATTTTACTTCATTATCCCAACTTTGCCAATTTCACTTGACTTGAGATCTAAAAAATTGTACTTATCCATTTGATTTGAAAATGGTCCCAATGGAAAGAGCTTAGTGTTTTCATGATTTTCACCATTGAAAATTTAAACATGCAAGTGTTGATTTGGAGATATTTGCAATTCATACTTGTAAAAAAAGTTACATTTCAACAATTGCAAGGTGGATTGTGTAGTGAATTTGATAGGTTTTCATGTGAAATTAAATTTTTTGAAAGTGCATTTTAGTGTGCTAACACAATTTGTAGTTGTTCATGTCACCTCCAATTCCAAAATAAATTTATGTGCAAATTTCTGAAACATTGTAGGGAGGGACAGCATACTAAAATTAAAAAATGAACATTTCTCTTGTTATAATCTCACAACTCCTATGCAATTTTTCACTCAAAATTGGTGAACATACTAATAAGCAAGCTCTTTAAACATCTATACAATTAGATTTTGAAAAAAACACAATTTGCTTCATTGGGGTTAACCATAAGCCCATGCTCTTTTTTCATAGTCAAAACACACTTGAAAAGGCTTGGGCATTTAGGGGTTAAAGGGTACAACATGTATAACTTCAATCAATTCACGGCCTCTCAAAAATCTATTGTACAATTTCTTTGAATGAATTTCTAATGTGATTTTTTCTCCAAGATCTTGTATATTTGAAGTGCATTTCCAAGAGCCTTCAACACTGAAAACTCAAGATTTGCAATGGACACTTTAAAATCATAATCTTTCATTTTTAGAATTGGATTTTTGATGCTAAAATTAGAATTTAAAAATATTGAAAATATAAATTACTATAAATTGTAATTTGGTAAGGTTTTATTTACTTCAAAATATTGTTGACTCCCAAATTTGGTGCCTCAAGAATTTAGGGGTTAAAAATAATCCAAAAGCACTCATTAGAGACCAAACTATTAATGATACCCTTGACTTAAACTAGATTGACCTTATTTCATCCTTCTATTATTTCTCAAATATCACCATGGATTGGCTATGCATTTTTCTACCATATTTTTTATAAATGATTTAGTCAATTATTAATTTCTAAGCATTCATTTCTAATGATCCAATGTCAAAGTCTTCGTGCACATTTCAATGGCTAGAGCCTATTCATGGCCACAACACTTCATACATAAGGACATTTCAAACCAACTTTCAACAAACTAATATTTTTTTTCACTCAATCAAACACTAGGTAGACTATGAACCATACATAAATGCTAATGAACCATGAAAACATGAATATAAACATCATATACACATGTGACATGAATGTTTTCATGGTTCTTTTGTCTAATGAACCATTCATAAATGATTAGTGCAAAATGTGCATACCCCCTTTCATATGTCTTAAAAGGTGGAGACACCGCAAATTACACCTTGCTTGAAACCACCATCATTATTCTACATACATCTCCAAAATCAATATTTACCTATGCAAACGAACGATTTCATAACACCTATGAAAAAAGCTTTGACCCTTCATAACCTTTGCACACGGTATCCAAATGTTGCATTCTTTGTTGTATTAGAACCTCCTTTCATTTGCCAACATGAAATTTTGACCAATTTAATAATCATTATTAAAAAGACAATAGCAAAAAGTGGCGGCTTTGGAGGTACCCATCTTGCATACTATTTTAAAAATGATACGGTATTATTATTACAATTTCTGTCCAACCAGTGAACACATAATAGCTAAAGTGGGCACCCCAAAAATGCGCCACAAACCCTAAACTTCCATCTCTTCTCCATGTACATCTCCAAAATCAATTATGTACCTATATCAAAGAAACTGATTTGGAACCAGATTTAGACCCTTCATAACTTTTGCATATGTTATCCAATTGTTGCATTCTTTGGTGCATGTTCGAACCTCTATTTATAGAAATATGACCAATCAAATAATTTTAACCAAGATAGCGATGTTTTTTTGAAGGGATATCCACCTTGCATGCCATTTCCAAAAGGATATGCCGTTACTACCTACCATTTCCGCCCAACTAGTGACCACATAATAGCTAAAGTGGGCCCCCCAAAATGCGCCATCAACCCTAAATTGCCATCTCTTCTCTATGTACATCTTCAAAATCAATTATATACCTATGTCGAAGAAACCTTGGTTTAGAACCAAACTTAGACTTTTGCATACGTTATCCAAATGTTGCATTCATGGAAATACGACCCGTCTAATAATTGTAACCAGAAAGTGGCGTTTTTTTTAAAGGGGTCCCCCCCACCTCGCATGCCATTTCCAAAATGATATGTTGTTATTACTACCATTTCCACCCAACTAGTGACCACATAGTAGCTAAAGTGGGCCCTCCAAAATGCGCCACCAACCCTAAATTGCCATCTCTTCTCTATGTACATCTTCAAAATCAATTATGTACCTATGTCAAAGAAACCAAAAGGGGTCCCCCCCACCTTGCATGCCATTTCCGAAAGGATATGTTGTTATTACTACCATTTCCGTCCAACTAGTGACCACATAATAGCTAAACTGGGCCCTCCAAAATGCACCACCAACCCCAAATTGCCATCTCTTCTCTATTTACATCTTCAAAATCAATTATGTACTTATGTCAAAGAAACTCTGGTTTAGAACCAAACTTAGACTTTTGCATACATTATCCAAATGTTGCATTCATGGAAATACGACCAGTCTAATAATTGTATCCAAGAAAGTGGCGTTTTTTTGAAGGGGTACCCCCCACCTCGCATGCCATTTCCAAAAGGATATGCTGTTATTACTACCATTTCCGCCCAACTAGTGACCACATAGTAGCTAAAGTGGCCCCCCCAAATGCGCCACCAAACCCAAATTGCCATCTCTTCTCTATGTACATCTTCAAAATCAATTATATACCTATGTCAAAAAAACCCTAGTTTAGTTAGACTTTTGCATACGTTATCCAAATGTTGCATTCATGGAAATACGACCAGTCTAATAATTGTAACCAACAGAAAGTGGCGTTTTTTTTAAAGGGGTACCCTCCCACCTCGCATGCCATTTCCAAAAGGATATGCTGTTATTGCTGCCATTTCCGCCCACCTAGTGAGCACATAATAGCTACACATACTGCTGATAATAGCGACTCGCGCTCTGAAGCGTTAGGAATGTTGAAGGCTTCGATCGAATTGAAGTTGCCAGAGGGGGGAGGGGGAATGCGTTATGATCAATGTGATAATTCAGGAGGGAATATTTCGAAATCCACTCTCCTTGACAATGTAGCCCTCCAGGCACTAGGCTACTACAGGCCAGGCCCGGCGGGACTCCCGGGCCTGTAGCCGATCCACGTCCTGCGCGACGAGCCAACGGGTAGGAACTCCGAGGGGGGGGTGCCAGCTCAGATTTTGACGCCCAGGTTTCGACCCACATGGCGGATCCACATCAGATCATGGCTGGTCCTCCCAACCTAGCTGGCAGTGCGGATTCCCCGAACCGAAGGGGTCTGCCGGAGCCAGCTCCCTCGCCACCCCGCTTCCACTCTGCGCCTTTGCTACAGACACTCCTCCTCCTTCTTCCCCACACAACTCCATCATGCTGTCTGCCGTACTTAAGTTACTTACTTACTCCGACGACGATCTGCCCTGACCCGGTGATGGCCGCCAGTTAGTAAGCCTCTCTCTTCCTCGCCTCTTGCTCTTCGCTTGCGAACGAGCTCTCGGACGCACCTAACGGCTTAGAAATCAGGATTTTTTTTTTCTTTGGCTTTGGTGTTCCCTCGCTGCTCGCGGATTTGGTCATCGGCTGGTGCCGTGTGTTTGCATTTCGCGCCTGAGTGGATATTGTAAGTGTAAGCGGTGAGTGCTGGACTGATTTAGTCGACGTGCATTTTTATTTATTTTTCAATATTTTAATGGTGTGCTCACTCGCTCTGGGGATGAAGAGTTGTTGCGCGAATTCGGTGCTTTGAGCATTACCTGGAGCTTCTGTAGCGTGTAGGAAGCTCACTGGAGTTTTTTCAACGGCGGAGTGTGAGTATTGAACTTGAGAGAGGAGGTGTCGGCAATGGCGATTTGATTGGCCACAGGAGCTCTGTGTTTTTGGAGTTCATTAGTGCAGGACTGCAGAAGTCTTTTTCTCCCGGGGCGTAAGTCTGATATAGAGGCTAAGCGCTCCTTGTGAATCTCAAGCTCGGCTTGGTTTTATATCTTCCTTCTTCCTTTGGCAGCTGGACTGGAAAAAAGAATGGTGGACTTACTCTTTCGTCGAATTGCGGTGATTTCATTGAGCTTCTGGGAGGCCATAGGATACGTGTGATGTAGTGCATTTGCGAGCTTTTTGGTCGCGAGTGGGCTCTGTTCATTCGGAAGTCTCTCCTTTTCCTGCCGGGGAGTCTTTGAGCCTGTTTTGGTTCCGCCTGTGAGGATCTGGTGTACGACTTGGCGGATAACCTAAACCTTGCAATATTATAAGTCCGTTTCACGTGTTGCGTCTGTCGCTCAGATTTAACGGCAATGCCCTATTCTATGAAGTTTTGAAGATCCGGACGAGGTTAGGTCGGTCTCTATACGACCGAACTGCGAGTTGCTTGTACTAGTCAGCGTTTCTCTGTATTGGCGTAACCAGGGTGGAAAGCTGCGAGGAACAGAAAGGATCCAGTTTCGAAGGAGTATCTGTCTCTGTTGAACAATGTAGGGTAGGCAATCATGATCGGGGGGACACGGAGGAGACATGGGGGCTGAATGGAGAGAAAGAAAGCTCTTCTTACTGGGAGCTGAGCTTTGTTACTAGGACTGTCGTCGACAGTGGAGCAATCAAGAAGGTGACCTTCTATCCGTCTTTATACAGAAGCCAGACAAAAATTGAACGTTTACGGTCTTAAGCTGCATTACGGCTCTAGGAGCGCATGCGTTTGGGAATATCACTGGGAAGTGTACGGACCTAAGTCGACATAATCCATCTTCTAGGAATGCCAGGACTAGGTACATTTTATGGTTTCACGGTTTTGAACTCAAGACTTAGCTATCTCAGGTCTCGGAGAGAATTGTCTCATAGATTTCCTGTGCCGTGTATTGGTGATTTTAAGGTTACACCTATATCTAAAACAACCATCAGAATATTGAGATGTTGCTGCGGGACTCTGTGTCACACTTGAGCTGAAGAAGAGAGGCGTTACCTGACCTTTGTTCCTTTCATGAACCTGTAGCCGTCGTCTTAATGAGAGACTTTTTGTAAGAGCCAATTGTGAGCCACTTCACGAAAGTTTTCATGAATTCCGTATCTAGTAGGTTGCGTTGGAGATGCTCGTTCACTGTCTTTCACTGGTAGTGGTGACAGTTGCAAGAATCTTATCTTGTTGGATCCTTTCTCGTGAGCGAAGTTGTGGTGTGGTTTGGCAATTACCCTCGGATATGACGTTATTTTTTCCTGTTTAAATCTTCAGCAGGGGATGGGTGAAATTGCCTTGAGCGGGCAGCGGTTCAAACTTATCCCACACCCGTACGCTGGACAGTCAGTCGATCTCGAGCCCTTGGTCAGCATTTCCTCTTCATTGTTAATTTAAACCCTCGTGTCCATGCTGTAGTTATATGCGTGCATATTGTGGGTGGTAATAGTGTAATCAAGTTATCGGTGTTTTTCAGTTTGCCCCTTTTGTACACCATCCAGCGTTGTCCGGCTCGGTGGCAGAATTGCGCTATTATTTGAGATTACTCGAAAGTAGTATTTTGCGAAATTGTCAATCTGAAAGTTCTTGGAGTGTGGAATGATGACGAGGTCGTTAATACGGGCGAATTTATGCAGCTGAATAGAAATGTGGACGCTTGGCCACATTTGAAAGAGCTTCTTCAAAGCTACAGGGCAGATTGGGTGAAGGACGAGTTTAAATATGGGCACTATGACTCACTGCCAGCGCCAATCTTTGAACATCAGATTTTTGAAGGACCCGACACAGATGTAGAGACAGGTCTGTACTGCGAAACATTTCAAACTGCTGAATTTAACGTCGGTAACAAAGCTTTAAGAAAAGTGACAAATCTTAGCAAGTTGGTTATTTCAAAAGGATAACCTGCGCTTCATTTATACTTCCGTAGAGATACAGATGAACACGAGCTGCATTTCCCCTTTTATGAGTGCACCGGAATTGCATTGATACAACCCGTTTGATCTGTGAGTGTTCGTATTAGACGTGTTGCTGTAGCTCTCGTCGTTGCGGTGAGTCGATATCACTGGTATCATGTGTATCATACTGTGAATACTTCACTGAGTTGCCGCACGATAACTGATGATAACTTATGCTGATATGGTCTTTGCTGTAGAGTTTCGACTTTCAAATAGAAGGCTGGGCAGAAATGGTGATGCTACTGATGATGAAGATTCTGCAATGCTTCGACGTCTTTCAAGACGTTCCTCTGGACGACTCTCTGGACGTTTCTCTTCGAGATCAACAAGCGAAATTCCAGAAGGAATTCATTCAAAATCTACGAAGGTAGTCCGTCTTATCACACTTTTAGCTTATGTCATCATTGCAGGACATCAGTGATACTCTGAACTATCTTGAGTTCATCAGCAATCCTGTGGAGCGATGCTATTGTGCAAAGTACCAATTCTGTATCTTATCCATTTCGCGGCTACATCGGTAGTTGGAAAGTGTGTGTTTTGGGGACGTTGGCTATGCATGTGTTTCATTAAATTTAATCAGCTGGTTATGCTGAGTTCTCTGGATGGGTGAGGACCTATCAATTCTGTTCTGAAAATCCGTTTTGCATTCAGCATTACGGGGGTTCTGCGCTACCTCCTTATGAGCCTGTTTATAGTTGGCGATCAACACGGGCGTCGTTATTTGGACAAAGGTCCCCAGAACTACCATCTGCACTATCACCTGGGTGAGAAATCATATCTGGGACACAGTCAATTAACGTCTCTGTTCAACTTGATGCAGCAAGTGTTCATCTGTATCAATCGAGCAGTATATCTAGCACTTGAAAATTTACTTGAATGTCCTTAAACAAATAGCCTCCTTGTGTTCGCCTCATATTTTGGGTGACTGCAGGGGCGGGCTGAAGGTGTCTGTGAAGGTCGTGTCTTTGAATATCCAGGCTGGACTTGTTGGTAAGTTTTTCTTGAAAGGCTACATAACTTACCACTTAAATCTACAAATTTATTTATAAATTATTCCCGTTGGATTTTCTTGTTTATTATAGAGATTTATGTACTGTTCGTAATAAGACTACACGTTTGAGGGCGAATCATTTATGAGGCTAGGGTTAAACGATATTTTCGTCATGTGTTGTTGGACTGGAGGGGGTGTATCAATTACCAAATGTTTCGACCTTCGCTGTGCTGTAGCAATTGGTTAGTTGGTCTATCTTGGTTCATACTTGTGTGAGGTTGCAAATGCTAGCTCTGGGTACTGGAAGAACAATTTAGATACTATCATCTTGGTGCTCATTTAAAAGGCCTGCACGTCAGGTACTGATTCCAAGACTTTGGATGTGTTTTTATGCTACAGAACCTATCTACGGTACGCTGTGTCTGTACCATCGAGAGAGGCGGGAAAAATTATCAGAGGATTTCCACTTTCGATGTTTACCATCAGAGTTCCAAGATGTAAGACTTATTCTGAGCTTCATACTTCATATTTCTCTTCGATGGTGCGGCGTCTGTTTATCAGTTCTATGGTATTGATATTCGGGCACGTGATGAATTGATGCGTTAATTGGCAGGAGGCTGGCGGTTATCAAAGAAGAGCTATATTTTCACTAGAGGCAGCATCGCCAGCGATATGCTTACTGATTCAGCTTGAAAAACATGTGACTGAGGAAGGAGGAGTGACCGCTCATGTTTACTCCCGGAAAGAACCCGTGAGTTATTGTTCGTTAATCTGGATGTTGAGAAGCTGTTATTTGGCTCTATGGACGTTTTCTTTGGCATCCTTGAGTAAACCATGATTTGCTTTGCTGTACGTTCAGTCGGGCTGATCCACTATGCCTTCAATGCCGCAGAAGACAATCTAGTTGCAATAAATAATTTGTATATGGAAAGATTATGTCGTTTCTGTCGTAATGCATCTGACCATCTCGTGTACAAGCATCAGCGTCAGAGTATTGATAATGTGGGCTGCTTGTTTTGTATGCCCTCTATCTATCCCGTATTCTTATGCTATCTAAGTACCGTAGCCATGTATTGTTCGAGTACAATTAATTACTGACAGTTTGATTTGATTGTGTTGTGTTTTAAGGTACACTTGACTGAGAGAGAAAAACAGAAGCTGCAGGTCTGGGCGCGGGTGATGCCTTTTAGAGAGCCTTTTTCTTGGGCAGTAGTTGCTCTGTTTGATGCACGTGTTACAGGTGGTGTAGGGGGCTTCTCGTCATCTCCAAGCAGCCCACTCCCTCCAGGACTTTTTGGATCAGCTTTGATGGAAGCATCCTTGGATTCAGATGGACGTCTTGTTGCGGATGCGAAGGCAGAAACATCTTGTGTGCCGGTTCTGGTGGATATCCCAAGCCTTCACCGCGTCAAAGAGAATTATACCGAGGAAATGCTTCAGGTTAACTACTTGGCGCAACTTTGGGGCTGTACACACAGAACGTCTTATTCGCACTGCTCAAGCTGCTCTATGCGGAGTTCGGCTCCGAAGGAGTCGGTTAGTCAAATCTTCTTCTAAGAAGTCGCGATAATGTGTTCTACCTACTCCATTGGTAATATGGTTTGTGGTTGCTTTGCAGGATCCAAAGTTCAAAGTGCACAAGCCCGTGAAGGCCACACTGCGACTCGAGATAGAGAGATTCTCTAATGAGGATCATGAACATGATCTCATATCTGAGTGTGGTAGTTTCGGCAATGGATCTATTGATGGTGATACCCGGTCAATTGTGGGGCCTTCCTTCTCAGGGCGGTTCATGCAAGGACAGGGTATGAGTAAGACTGCGCATAATGGACGACAGAAATGGAGTCCTGGAGAAAAGCCTCGCTACCCACATTTTGGTAGTATGGGAAGCATTGAGCTCGGAAAATCTGACGTATGTGAACCCATAATGTTTCGTTTACTCCAATGTCTCATCTCTTTGCATATATGGTTTGATTTACCTTCAAAGTTGCAGTTGTGCTCAGTAGTACTTGTAATTGAATTTAAGTTGCTCTGTAATTCTGTGGCAGTTTCGGGCTGTTGAATTTCGGTTGGGATCAAAAGTTGAGGCTCCGTCTCAGCTATTGCACTGTCTGTACATATATCCTCAATCTGTCAACCTAAGTCGGAAACGCAGCCTTTTTATGCGAGTAGAACTCCGGATGGATGATGGAGATATTCGCAAACCACCTCTGGAGGTAACGCTTTGCATAGACATGCTCTCCAGTCAGATCTTTGCTTGTAGCTATTAGACGTCGCTTCTTGCCTTCTTCCCTTGCACTATACGATTATCGATTCTGTCCAACCCTTCACAGTCGGTAGAATGCATTGGTCTTTCGAATCGGTTTGTACTAAGACTAGATTAGGACAGTGTTTCTTGTTCATCCCAGGTGCCCAAATTCCGTATGTAGTGTGTAATTTGGTTTCGACTTTCTGAATGATATTACGGCCTGATCGATTGTTTCTCACTGACTGCGATTGTTCATCCTAGCAGGCTCTTTACCCAAGAGATGCGGAGAGCTCTATGCAGAAATACGCACATTCTCAGATTGATGCAAACACCAAAACACCTCACTATCACGACGAGTTTAAAATTCAGCTTCCTGCCATTCTCACTGTTGAGCACCACCTTCTGTTCACGTTTTTCCACGTGGATCTTCAGATGAAACTTGAAGCTCCGAAGCCGGTATTGTTGTTCATCTCTAGATTTTCTTAGTTATTCTGTTGCTTTTTTTTTTTTTTTTTTTTTTTCCCCTTATTGCAGTGCAAGAGATTGACCAACTATCTGCTGAAATTGTGGATGCTTTTTAATCTACTCTACTGTTGATATTTGCCAGGTGGTCGTGGGATACTCTGTTCTTCCCCTAATGTTTGCGTGTCAGTAAGTTCGATGTACTTGATGACCATCTAGCTACATTTGAAATTCTTTCACTTCAAATAGACAAGATCAATATTCTTTTTGAATATTTTGTACTTTTCCGAAATGGCCCTTGTTTTCAGAAGTTGGGGGGAATTGCAGAGGCATGCTCTTGTTCTTGAAGGAGTATGAGGTTCTGGTTGTAATTGCGGTATTGACGTGATTGGTGTTTGTAGAGTGCAGCGGTTGGATGGCAGCCTACCCATTGCAAAGGAACTCTATGCTAATTATTTGCAAGACAATGTGAAGGTGACTAGGAGATGTCTCTGTATTGCAGTGAATGAATGAACTTGTGTTGGTTTTAATGTTGGGGAACACAGTAGGCCGACTTTTTCTACCCTTTCCATCTTGTTCTTGGAAATGTCTGTATGCGTTTCGTATTGGCTGGAGTCAGCATACTATTTTACTTAGGTTGAGTTCTAGTTTTAATTTTCCCCAGTATATCTGTTGCAGGAAAGGTTGGAGTACCTAGATGACGGCAAAACCGTATTTAAATTACGGTCGCGGTTATGCTCATCTCTTTACCCGGTAAATGAGAGAATACGAGATTTCTTTTCAGAATATGATCGTCACATTTTGCGGACGGTTCCTCCATGGGGTGCTGAGCTGATGGAGGTTTGTTACTAAACAATATATATTTCCTATGCTGGAATCTTCTTGTCGCTGTCACTTCTGCGTGATTAGCGTTTCTTCTTACCAAATTCGTGATGTTGTTCTTTTTCGCTCGAATGACTCCAATCTACGTTATGTTCCAATTGTCTGCTCTTCGTTGCCGGTCCACTTAGTATCCTGCAGAAGTAGACAGGCGATGTCTTTTCTTAGCATCTCCCTAGTTGTCTCCAACTATTCACGCGAAATATTTCTCACTAACTTTTCATGGTCCTTTGTAGGCAATCAATTCCTTAAAGACTGTTGAACCATCGTCAATGCTGCAATTTCTTCAACCATGTCTGAACATGCTACTTCGCATGATAGGTGATGGAGGGGAGACGTTGCAGGTCTGTAACTCCTTAACGTATATCTTGATTCTCGTTAAGTTGGTTGATTTGCGGACTATTTAAAAGTTCTATGTCAAATTTAGGTTTTGTTTGGGATAGAAATAATGAGGTTTGTGCTCATCACCGAAGATGTGGTATGAGCACCTTAGATTTCTAACACCTCATGCTTTAGAACATGGTTCGACTAACGATTTGTCCTAACAGTCTGGTGGTCCTTTTCCAGGTTGCTGCATTTCGTTCAATGGTTAACATCATTACCAGGTAGTTGACTTTCTGGTGATTACTATGGTGTTTGAATTATTATTTTTTTATCAGGTTGCAATCCCCTAAATTCTTGTACTCTTGTTGATTGGTTCTTGATTTCTTTGCAGGGTACAAGCAGAGACATCTGAAGGAGCCGAAAGAAATCGATATCTTGTGCAATATGTGGATTATGCGTTTGATGATTTTGGTGGGCGCCATGAGCCTGTGTATCCAGGTCTATGCAGTGTATGGCGCAGTCTTGCTCGTAGCAAGGTATATAAATACTCTATCTCGTTTTTATCCAAGTCTTTTGAGATTGTCAACCGGGGTTCCGAGTTAATCAACCTCCCTTGGAACATGTCTTGACACCACATGCGACTCGTGCAGGCTAAAGGCTACCGGGTTGGACCTGTGTACGATGATGTCCTCTCTATGGCTTGGGTGTTCCTTGAGCTAATTGTCAAGTCTATGGCACTTGAACAGTCTCGCATTTACTCTGAGTCTCTTCCTCCTGGTATGTCGGAATTTGTCAACAATTCTGTTCATTCAATTGCAGTGTGCGTCATTATGGTCGATGGCGCAGTTTGTTTGTGAGTTGAAGTGTGAGATTCGGCCGCATTGATTTATGATTTTACTTTCTATTGCTTGTTGATTATGTGATTTGTGATAAACAATTGAGAAAACCATGTCAGATTCTTTAACTTATTATATTTGACACTGGGGGTAATCTTCACATTGTTTGCATACTTGCAGGAGAAGAGCTGCCACCATTACAGCTCATTGATGAGGTCTTCAAGAGTATAGTTCAGCTGTACGATTGTCTGCTTACAGAGGTTCATGAACGTTGCAAGAAGGGTCTGCTTCTTGCTAAGAAATTAAACAGCAGTCTTTCTTACTTTTGCTATGATCTTCTTTCTGTAATCGATCCTCGGCAAGTCTTTGAGCTGGTATACCACTAACCGGATTACACAATTAACTGGCGACCCTACTCTTTGTATTTTCACTTTGACATGTTATTATTTGCTGAACGGTCTTTCAATGACGACTTTAGTTTTTTCACACTCTCTAGTGGAATTTGTTCGCTGCTTGCTATCTTGGCAGTCTTTCTCCTCTCTCGCCTTAGATCTCATGAGTCCGTACATGAATTTTTGCAATTTTACATTGCATTATATTATATTCTTATATATGTTGTGTCTATCTTTTGCATCTGTAGGTAGCACTCTACTTCAACAAGTTCGCTGGGATTTGCCAATCACTGGTACACGAATGTAAGCTTAATTTTCTGCGTATACTTTGTGATCATGATCTCTTCGTTGAGATGCCTGGTCGAGAACCTACGGAGAGGTACGTATTGGTTTTTTCTTTTGCTGCATTTTGTTCCTGAAAGTTTCCTGATTTGTAACTTCTTGGTTTCTTTTTGTTGCATCTGTTACTATATTTACGTCCTCCTTTCTCTGAACTTTTTTTCATGTGCTGGACGTGTGATTGACGTCAATTGCAGGAACTATTTGGCATCATTATTAATGCAGGAGCTTTTTGCTACTTGGGATCATGAAGATCCGGCCTTGAAGTCCAAGGTGAGGATACCCTTCTCAGTCACGCCCCTACATCAGTTATACCTGAATATCATAATAATGCCCTCCATTAGCTACCTAATCGATATTAAAATTAAGCATAATGCTTTTCAAGTAATTGAAAAATGCTGGACGTTTGTCTTGGACTACTGTATTTCATAAATGAAGATTAAACACGGAACCTCAAATTTATTAACTAATTCAACCTGGTTCGATTTATCCTTCATCCTTGTAGGCTGCTCGAATTCTCGTGCAACTTATGTGCAAGCATGAGTACGATGCTCGCTACCAAACATTGGAGGATAAACTCTACATTGCGCAACGTTATTTTCCACTAGTTGACCTGGTAAGCTCTACCCAATGTCTTACTGTTTGTATCGAAAGTTAAAATGAGGACATGCGCTAATGAATCCGCTCAATGGAATCTGTCTTTCTGCTTTGCTGCCAAACGTGCTCGAGTGACTCACTGGAAGGTGCTGGTCTAACCACTTGTATGAATTGACAGATACTGGATGAGATGCCTGTGTTTTATGGCTTGAGCTCTACGGAGAAGCGTGAGGTATTGGTTTGTGTGCTACACATTTTGCGATATCTGGATGATGCATCTCTTGTCAAAGCTTGGCAACATAACATAGCTAGAACAAGGCTTTTTTTCAAGCTTCTGGAAGAGTGTCAGGAATTGCTGGAGGTAAGAACTGCTCTCTATTCTTCAATAATCTGGCTTCAGAAACTCAAGAAGCAGTGTTTGAACTGAAGAATTGCAATGTGGTCACCTAAATTTTGAAGTAGGGGTCTGATTTACACTTTTCCAAATAGTTTTCTGCCGCTGTGCTTCTTGACTAGCTTGCAATATATAATCAATTTTTTAGAGGCATGTCTTTTAATTGAGAGGTCAAGTATGCGCACCCATTTCCTATAGGTTTACTGATCAATTGTTTTTGGTCTATAATGTAATGCTCATTCTTATGTGTATTGTAGAGCAGCACGTTGCTAGGTTCATGCTGTCGTAAATGAGTGCATCTATCTTTTAGACGTTTACATTTGAGTTGGACTCCTCATTAACGGAATGCGTTTCTTGAGCAGTTTAAGAAGGCCGGAGTAGATGGCTTGATGGGAGCTATGCCTGCAAATGATCAAGGGGAAGGGCCTCTTCGATATTCTGAGAAACTCTCACCTGCTGTAAATCACTTCTTGATTGAAGCCTCTCGGCAGGATGTCAGAGTATGTCACTTGTGCATGAAATTTTCTCAGTTCTTGAATTGAGGGACCTTTCCTTTGACGCTTGTGCTACTGTATAGTGGTTATAAGAGTTTTCCTTTGCATGCCTTGTGATATTATCATCTGTTTACTGCTGTGGGCGTTTTGGCCTTTGCCAAACCTGTTGTTCATAATCCTTACTGCTTGAACAGGTCATTTTGAGTTTGTTCCAATTAGTGCCATCTTGTGAATGGAATTTACTACACGATTTAGAACAGGTGTATGAAATTGAGTCTACTCGTAATGTCCTTATCGCTCTGATGAAACATTGATGACGCTAGTAATATTCAATCTTATCATCACAGTGCTAAAATTTTTGTTCATTTATATTGCAGCTTACCAAAATTTCTCCGGGTGCTCAGTGGATACTGCCACAAATGAGTCCAGAGATCAGTTCATACTGGAAAAGAGTCAGTCCAATATCAAACAGTTCAACGAGCCCAGGTCAGCCACCCTCATTGCGGGAGGCACTTGCACAAGCCCAGTCTGCCGGAAGAGGTGGAGGCAGGGCTCTCCGTGAGACTTTGCATCCAATGCTCCGCCAAAAATTGGTCAGTATGCTACTTTTTCCCGGAGTAGCCAATTTCTATGGATTGGTGTATCTGTAATCGTCTGCACTTATTCCAAGCTGCTATTAATGCTTTCCGTCCCTGCTTTGTTTCACTATTATTGGTTGTTTTCAGGAACTTTGGGAGGAAAATCTTAGCGCCTCTGCGATGCTGCAAATTTTGGAGGTACTAGAGAAGTTTGCTGACGCTGCTTCAATTCAAGCTGTGGCCACAGACTACATGCGGTTGGATTGTATAACTAGCATTTTCATTGGTTTTCTGGGACGCAGCCAGCCGTTGCCTTTTTGGAAGGCCTTTCTACCTGTATTCAGTAACTTATTCAGTCGACATGGGGCTACATTAATGAGTAGAGAGAATGACAGGTTCCTGAAGCAAGTAGCGTTTCACCTATTACGGCTCGGCGTTTTTCGGAACGAGTCTATTCGGAAACGTGCCATCGTTGGCATTCAAATACTTATCCGAGTAAGATCCTTGTTTCAGTTTCGTATGCATTGCGCTGGCCTTATTGCCTTATTTACTATGCGCTCATTGTTAATCTGCCATAGATGTTCCGTTTGGCTTGAAGCTGTCAGAAATTTGTTACAGCTTTCCATGTTAAACGTTGATTGCGCAGGTTTTGTCATGTGTCATTCGGGGTATTATATGCATGTAAAATCAGCTGCTAACACTTTTCCCTGTTTTTTCACGAACGCCGTGAACTGCTCTCAGAGCCTGAGCATCTTAAGTATCGAGAATTAGGACATATTGGTTTCATGTTTTGTACTTTGATTTCTAAATATGCACATGTTATCTGCAGAACGCGTACCACTATTTTCAAGGTCTTTCAAGACTGCGGGTGATGCTCACAATTACACTGTCCGAGCTAATGTCAGATGTCCAAGTAACACAACCTAAGATGGATGGTTCTTTGGAAGAGAGCGGCGAATCTCAACGTCTTCGGAGGTCTCTGCAACAAATTGCTCAGGAAAGTATTAGTGCAGATCTTCTACGAGAATGCGGTCTTCCTGAAGATTCCCTCACTGCTTTGCCAGAAGGTGTGAATGGTCATCAGTGGAGCTGGGCTGGAGTCGCTGAGCTTTCCACCAGTCTGCTAAAAGCTGTGGAGGCTGCCGTTGGACATGCCCTTCTGGTGCTTTTCCCACCTTTATTGCGTATTGCGGCGTGATGAACTTTTTGCGTATTGTGCTGGTGTATAGGGTCACCTATGTCATGTGCAAAACGCATTTGGAGTTTATGTCCTTACAGTTACATTTGTTATGTTTTGCAGGGTCCGGAGATCATAACTAGCGACAAGTATGCAACTGCAGAGGCATATTACGGTTTAGCATCAGCATATGCCAGCGTGCCTGATCTGCATATAATGTGGCTTCTTTATCTCTGTGAAGTCCATCAAGGCAATCAGTCTTACGCGGAGGCTGCCCAGTGTGCCGTTGCGGTCGCTGGTGTCATTATGCATGTAGGTTCTCTTTGATATAAGACTGTCTGGATGTATATAGGATTTATTGTTTGTCATGCTTTGATAATTTTGTTTTATGACCGGTTTTAGATTGAGTCCAACCCGTTGGAGGCGCTAATCTTTCAAGCATCTAGTGCATCTCAATGGATATGTATATATTGTTTGAGCTGGCTTCTGAGGGCTCTCTTGGATGGTGGTTTCCAGGCTATAGTTGGAAAGGGCGATCACGTGTGGGGTAAAGAGCATGTGGAGGCACTCCGTAATATTTGCCCAATGCTTACAGGTGCTCGTTTTGGGGATGCTGCAACTGCTGAAATTGAAGGCTATGGATCGTCAAAATTGACAGTAGAGTCCGCAGTCAAGTATTTACAGCTTGCTCATAAACTCTTTGTTCAGGCAGAGCTTTTCCACTTTTGTGCTGGTAAGTTTATGGAACTCTTTTGGTTTAGGCGTGTTGTTTGGTTTGGGTGTTTTCAGAACTACTACCCAGTGAATGAAGATTGAGCTGATGGTAGCAAGCTTAGTTTCTGAAGTCTTCATACTTATGCACAGCCACTATTGCTTCTGTTTCCAGTGCATGAAGCATTGTGAAAATCTTTCCTACTTTAAACCTCTGTTCAGAGCATACTTGAAATCTATACAAGTTTTCCCAAGATTTTAAAGATGGACTCGTATATTCCAGGTATATCGGAGCTCATAATACCTGTCCATAAATCAAGACGTGCCTATGGGCAGCTTTCAAAGTGTCACACTTCGTTGACCAGTATCTATGAAGCCATAGTGGAGCAAGAGTCGAGCCCTATACCTTTCACAGATGCAACTTATTATCGGGTGGGCTTTTACGGGAAAAGCTTTGGTAGTTTAAACTGCAAGGAGTATGTGTACAGGGAGCCGCGGGATGTGCGGTTAGGGGACATCATGAGAAACCTGGGCAATATATATGAGCCTAGAGTTATTGAAGGAAAGCAGACCTTACACATCATCCCTGATTCTCGTCAAGTGAATCCCGAAGATCTCCAAGCTGGAATCTGCTACTTGCAAATTACATCTGTCGAATCTGTCACAGAGAGTGAGGATTTGGAAAGTAGACGAGAGCGACAATCTGGTAGATCGTCATCGACAATTAGTGCCCGAGTGTATGATCGGTTTTTATTTGACACTCCCTTCACAAGGAATGGCAGATCACAGGGAGGTTTAGAAGACCAATGGAAAAGACGTACAGTGCTGTGGACCGAAGGACCTTTCCCAGCTCTCGTGAATCGTTTAATGGTTGTGAAGTCGGAGTCCCGGGAGTTTTCGCCCATTGAAAATGCCATAGGGATGATTGAGACTCGTACAGCAGCTCTTGCAGGGGAGCTCGATGACCAACGAATCCATGAAGGCGATGCTCCCCCTCGTTTGCAGGGTCTGCAAAGAATTTTGCAAGGAAGTGTTGCAGTGCAGGTTATATCCGTTACACAACTCTTTGACATTCTTATTTCATATTCCTTAAATATCATTGTTCCTGGTTTGAATCTTCAGACGATGTGTTTCCATTTCATCTGGTATCACTCACTAGCTATATTATCTGACGGAAATGTATGTCTACTGTGAGCGATGAGCTCAGTATGCTGCTATCAGTAAGAAACGTCCAGCATGTTTTCGAGATTAAAGATTTTTCTTTATACTGTTAAAAATCCAGAACTGATTCTGCTGGCTATCCTTGAACAGGTTAATAGTGGGGTGCTAGGTGTCTGCAGCGCATTCTTGTCTGGGGAACCCACTACACGGTTGCGCTCACAGGAGCTTCAGCAACTGATAGCAGCACTGTTAGAGTTCATGGCCGTGTGCAAGAAAGCAATCCGAGTACATGCTCGATTAATAGGAGAGGAAGATCAAGACTTTCACTCACAGCTTGTGCTTGGATTCCAATCACTTACAGCGGAGCTATCCCATTATATCCCTGCCATTTTATCAGAGCTTTGACCATACGAGGTCCAAACGAACTGCTCTGGTTATGACAACGAGGTGAAAATTTCCAAGTGAGCTCAAGGGGTTGTGAGCGCATACCTTCTCCAATACTGTGGTATTGTCCTGGTCCAATCCTGGCAAACTAGTTCATTATTTTATTGTCCTGCTGAGTACACTAACGCAAAAAGGTTGCAGAGATCGTGTTACAGATTGTAATCATCCCTTTCGTCAAATTATAGATGGGGCTGAAATTTTAGTTGTGAAGATGCAGAAAGAGCTCGTGAATTATAGATTGGATAGGTCAGGTTATTTCCTAATGGGACTTTCTAAAGATTCTTTTGGTCTTATTTCAGTAGATGCGGTAACAAGGCCCTGATATGAATACACCTCATTACTAACAGTTCCTTTTCTCGACTGACAAGCCGGTAGCTTTCACTGGTCGTCATCTTATTCCCGGCAGCAGGTCAGTCTTAACCGGAGATGTGGAGCAATGTTGTCACGGGGCCTTTGGCCCTCGATCTCCAGAGTTGGAGGCGTCCCTCTTCGTGAACGTCGAGCTTAAATTTTTTCACGTTTTTTCATTCTGTAGTTCCCCAACATTCTCGCACTTTAATCTCCCTTGTTGTGCCCTTAAGTTTTTATATCGAGGCCTTCAAGTGGTTACTCGCGGTGGTAGATTTCAACCACTCACGGATTACGGGGTTGTGTAGGGTTTACACAACCTGATTGCTTCAAGCGCCCTTGGGGCTTGAAGATTCAAATGTACATTTACCAATTGAAGTGAGAGCATCATTCTCACCTGAAAATTTCTTTTCATATACTTTTCATGGAGTTTATCTTTCTATGTTGTTTTCCGTGCCAGCTGATGATTGCAAGATTTCAGTTACTCACAAATTGTGATGACCGGAACATGTTATGATTGTTGCTCTTTGAAGTATTTATTGGTTATCTTTTTATGTAACGATTATTACTCTTTTAACCCCTCGAGTCCGAAGGTCAGTTTTGCTTGCGTTCACCCAAGAAAACAGTAAAAAGTATATTTTTTTAAAATCTATCTGCAGGAACTTATAATTCACTTGTCTCAGATCATGTGGAAATTTTTTCATGAAGTTGACTGTACAGATTGGAAGATATTAGCATTGAAAGTTGGAAAAAAATGCTTTTTTGGAAGCTAGCCTGGAATTTCACTTTGAATTTAAGATTTTTTGTGTTTTTGAATTGAAAGTCTAGGAGTTTTTTTGAAAAAATCCACTTCATTTTCATTGTATAATAAATTGTTAGGTAGAAGTAGGTCCAAGATTGAAAGAAAAACTAATTTGTTAATAGCTCTAAGATGGGATTGAAACACTAGCATAGTCAAATAAGTTCTTTAAAAAATGAGTTCATTAAGTTATTTTTTCAAAAAGATGTGGGAAAAACAAAATTGTCCTTAATTTTCTCATTCTTCTCTAAATATAATGAATCAAAGCTTCACATGTAGATGAAACTATAATATTTTAGGGAAAAAAAAGTTAATTTAATTTTGACTTTTTACAATACTTTTGTATTGTCTGTTGAATTTAGTTCTAGGTTTTATATGGTAAACTTTTTGCTCTTGAGCACCAATTGAAATAAAAATTATTTTTCTATGATCAAATTTTCTATCTTATAAAAAAGTTTCAACAGTTTCTCTAGAAATTGAGGTCATAAGAACCCGTGTCCAAAATCCATTTTGTCCCTCAAAAGAACAATGGGAGTTTAGGGCTTAACCCCCATTGCAAGTGCTTCAACAACCATTTTTTGGTTGCTACCTAACTTTGGGTAACATTTTTGGATAGAAATTTTTATTTTTATTTTTTTAGTTTAAGAAAAAAGATTGGGTTGTCTTTCAATATTTACATTCAAAACTAAGATCATTACATTCAAACAAAAATTAGAAGAGAAATAGTATAAAGTGTTTAGAATTTGCCTATTGTTGAAAAATTTACTATTTGGAGAAAGATTCTCATTACTAGATCTTGTGTATTTTTTCACAAATGAATAGAAATCACAAATTTGACCAACAAAAAATTCAAATGCTAAAAATAAAAATTAAATTTTTGGTGAATTTTTTAAGAATATTTTTGAAATTCATTTGAAGAGAATCTAAAAATAGATTTATAATTTTGATCATTTGGTTACTTTCTACCTTTCAAACTTTACATTATCTTCTTTGATGCAAACTTCAAAAAAGTTATTGAACATATATCTTATAACACATTTTTGTTTTGTCTGAATTCTTTGGGTTTTTAAGGTTTAAATAATGAATAGTACTCTTTTATGAGAAAATTATTGTTGTTTTGTGACAATTTCTAGAGTGATGCATTGATGTTTAGACTCATCCATGTTGAACATGTCCCAACTGGTATTATTTCATTTGAAAGTCAAAGTAAAAATTACAAAACGGTGCGATGAGAAAATATTTTCTATCAATATTCAATCCACCATAGATATAGTACAACTCATTCAAACTTTTTTTTTCTTCCAAAAAATAAAAATAAAAATACTCTAAAAATTGCCTCCAAATAATATTTCTAAAAATAAGGTTGAAAATCAAATTTTATTCATTTTTAGAATTTATAATCAAAGGATCTTATTATTGACTTTTATTTGGGTCTTGCCTAAAAAGTTGGGGTCTAAAAGTAATTTGTGAGGTGTGATTTAGCAAAGAGCAACACAATGTTTTTTACAATGTTGACTAAGCTTTTGATGATGTGGCTTTGGTGTTGAGCTTTCGAGCTCCATAATTCAAATTTATCTTTATAAAAAGATCTAAAGACTTCAAAGTAGAGTAGAGCCTTAAGTAAAGAGAAATATGCAAATATTTTCAAAGTAAAATAATGCTATGTTCTACCTGCATGAATTGGAGGTCAAAACAAAAAAGCAAAATTTGCAAAATGGAAGCCACAACCCAACCACAATTGAAGCACATAGGCAATGTTCATTCTTCTCCCATATTCAAACTCTAAGCTCCTTTGTAGAAACTACTACACCTTCAAAATCATCCACCCAAAACCATATTCTGTCCACCTCCACAATAATCCTAAAAATAGGGTCCATTTGCCCGCCTCCACAATAATCCTAAAAATAGACCTCCATGGACCCGCTTCCATTGATTAAATTTACTTCCTCCTTCCAATACAATCGCAAAATTTCATGTCATATATGAGATACCTATTGAATGACAAATAGGGAACTAGCCAAGCAAGTAGGTCTCTAGGTAGGCACCTATGAAGGTAGACACCTAGTTGGTCAATAGGAACTAGATTGGTCCATTTCCCTTTAGTACATTGTTTGCCTCCATTGCAAGCTTTCTAAGCAATTGAACTTTTGTGCAACATAGTATTTGGAAAGTTTGGTGGTGTGGTTGACACCCCCTACCAAACACTATGCCATCAAACCTTGTAAATGCCAAAATTCATCTATATGCCCGCCCCCATTGTCATTCTAAAACTAGATCTTTGCAGCCCTGCCACCACTCATTCAATTAGCCCTTCTAAAAGAAACAATTGAAAATTTCATGCCATGTAGGAAATACCTATTGACAAACAAATAGGTAATTGGCCAAACTGGTAAGTCTTTAGGTAGACACTAATTTTGTTTCTACTTGCCTAGTAAGTCTCTGGGTAGGTGCCTTCATCTTTGTCTTTTCATTCACCTATGTTGCAAGCTTTCTAAGCAAATGAATTTTTACACAACGTGGCATCCATAAGGTTCAGTGGCATGGCAGTTACATTGGAGTTACAATCAATTTACGGAGGTTATAGTAAATACAATATAACTACTTGTGGTATACAATCTATGATGCTTGCATTGATTTGGCATCTTTTGATAAAACCCCTTATCTAGCCTATTCATAAGTAAGAGGAATGGATACGACCAATGGAACTTGACCCCATGTGGATATCTTTTTTTCATTTGTTAACATTGATTGATCTTAATAATTTTTGTCCTCGATCTTATCATTTGTGTATGTGAAATTACTATATATGAGAATGGAGGGAAATACATAAGCAATGATGCTAGCATGTGAATTTAGAAACACAAGCCTATGAGCCTTAAGTCTAGGTGTAAGTAGGTACTTTACAATTATTGAAGGTGCATGTAACATAGGTATCTATAATATAGGCTATAGGCTCCTAGGTTCACATGCTAGCAACCCTAAATACAAAAGCATGCAGTTTAGCATCAAGTTATTCTATGGTGTCATTATCATACTCTATTTTGATAAGGTGCCATCTAAAAGTTTGTTTAAATTTTACCTATGTATTAGATTTCCTACAAGGTTGTCTGATTTTTCAATCTCAAAAATGAAATGAAAGAGCAAAAAAATTTGATACTTCACTTTGGACTTCCAAAGCATCCAATATCCATTTTGTATTAAAAAGGACATTAAGGGTTAATATCATCTTCATCCTTTATTCTCTCACCAAATACTTGGACACAATCTAAAATCCAATCCCAAATCTTTTTCTTACATTTGTTATGTCACAAGAAATTGCACAAAAGTGTGATGAGTTTGGCAAATGTAGAAAGGTTCTAGACCTTTGTAACTTTGCAATGCCAAAATTTTAGTCTTCAATGTTATTTGTATATGAAGTTTTATGATTTCATGTTGCTCCAAATTTCATACATCACTCTATCTATATTAATACTATTCTATCTATATATTTGTGATTTTTATGAAAATTACCAAACTTCATCTATAAATGTCTATTTCTTATCAATTGCATGAATTGTGTATTTTCTTAAGGGGTGGTCTCTATACATCCCTAGGATGTCATGTTCAAATGAAAGGGTAGTTTTTTAGAATGTTTTGTCAATCTCCTTTTTGTGCGAGAGTTGGATGGAGGTTCACATCCAATTTGTTAATTAAAGCTTGAATGTAGTCAGTTGGCATTGCCAAAGACCTTATATTCATTTACTTATGTTTTTTTTATATTGATATTTTTGAGAAGAATTATGAAATAGTACATTCTTAATTCTATCAATTACCTACCCTAAAACACTAGAAATTTAGGGATAATCCTTTCAATAATACTTGATGGTAAGATAGGTTAATATTTAAAAATTTAGGAAGACCGAATTCTAAATGTAATATAGTAGATAGGTGTATAAATTGTCGTATTATAATGGTGACAAAAGTTTGTATCATATAGAGCTAGATCCAACCAGTGACTTATGGTCACTTATTTTTTGTTTATTGTGTAATATTTGAGTGTGAATAGGTCTATGTGTTGAAAAAATATCCAAATGAAAGATGTTAAATATTGAATTATCAATCTACTATTGTATATCTTATCCTATTTTAATATATAATTAGGAGTCAAATACAATACTTAATAAATATAGTTTGAAGTTTGGGGTTTTAACCAAGGGTTAAGATTGTTGGTTAAAGGTTTGCTTGCTCATTGTTCATTTAATTTAGGCTTCACTCAATTGTCCAAAAGTACATTGACATAGTGGAGACATTCAAATGTGAAGTGTTAGTTGCAGGAGTAAATCTTTTTCAATCTTATACTAAGACTTTTACATGGAGGAATTTTTAAAACCTTGCTTTTGAATTGGCATCTATTTAAAATTCTAATATTAAATGCAATGACTAATTTAGGAATAATCCTTGAGGGCATTCAAATATGACAAAAAATGAACAACATTCCTATCTAAACACGCACATATAAAAGTCCTCTCTTAAAATGCAAATAATTAACATGGAAAATTGATATTGGTATACAATGACTTGGTATAAGCAAAATGCAAAGAGTAGAAACTAAATATAATTTAGTATTCAAAGTTGCTCACATCTTTTTTGTGAAACATGTGGTGCGTCACATAAATCAAACAATTCATGCTTTGTAGATAACTTTAAACTTTGAATGTCAATATTACCCTTGGTATGATCACAAGAACTCAAGAACCATTTTTTTTTGTTTTTCATTAGGGTAGATGGAGAAATTTGGTTGAAGTTATCAATTCTATTTTGTAGTGACAATATAAGTTCTTAGTAATTCATATAAAATTCAATAACATATTGAAAGTCAAAGAATGCAAGTTTAAAGTAAAAAATCATCTTTTGTGTAAGCCAAAGAGGCTAGGCAACCTCATCCTTTAGAAAGATCATTTGTTTTTAGATACCTAACTTTCATTCAATTCAAAGGGCCCTTCTACACTAGTGACGAAAGCTAACAAATCTACACTAGCATTTCCCTAAACCTTGGCCAACATTCATAATTCATTCCTTCAATTTTCTACATCTATTAATTAGGTATGTCATAAATCTATTGGAATCTATCCAAAGTCAAATCTATTCAATAGTCACTATAGGAATCCCACATTTTTGCCTTCGTTTGACTACTAACATATAGTGTTTGACAAAACATGAAGACATTAACAAATAACAAATTCGAAAAGGTAGATTTTTGTAGACATTACAGAAAACATTGGTATGTTACTATAAAAACAAGTTGATGTTGTCATTGACATTTTATTTGACACTAGTGGTTGGTGCTTGCTATGCTACGCATTCATCATTAGAATTTCATTAAATTTTTTATGTATTAGATAAAATGCAGAGCAAGAATTTCAAAAAAACTTCAAATAAAAATTACTAAAATCTTCATATAATTTTTTAAATAAATAAGCATATATTGAAATAAACAATAGAAATTTAATGAATGATGAATGAAATACAAGCAATGATGAATACAGTAAAAGAAACATATACATTAAAATGCATTAGAAATTTGACTCAATTGTTACAAACAATGGCAACCCAAATAGAAGAATTTAAAGGAAAAACTTGTAAATCTCAAAAGCTTCATGAACAATTTAATTGTTGTGAAATCCAAAATTGGTTCAATCAAATAAATTTCTCAAATCATTTGGTAGTAGCAATAGAAAATTGAAATCATGGAAGCTCAAAGCTTACAAAAGCACAAAATCATAGAAGTGTAAAGCCAAGAGAAGCAATGGAATTGCTACCTTTATAATATCATCAAATGGATCCTCTTTAATATCACCTCAATTGCAATGACTATATTATTTCTATAATATCATCCTTTGTAAAAAGTGATATTACAGAAGTAATTGTGAATTGCTACCCTATTTCAGTAATATCACATTTTGTGAAAATACAATTTTTATGCATGCATGATTGAAAATATTTTTGTAAAATAATTAAAATAATTATTTTAAAGACTTATTGAAATCTTTATCATGCATTCTATTCAAATATATCAAAATTTTACTAATATGTGATACAATGAATACGTAGCATAGCAAGCACAAGCCCCTAGTATTAATGGTAGCATTTGTGATATTACAGAGGGAGTTATGATTTTAGTAGTATCTAATAAAGACATCATGGTGTTTTTAGGATTGTCCAAAAAAACATAGACTACCACATCAACACACAAATCCATTTTTTATGTGGGTAAATTAATAAAAATTATTGTGATTTAAGATAAAAATTTGACCAATGTAAAAAAATTAGGGAAAAGACAATCACGTAATATGCTTTATAAAAACAAGGAAATGGATGGATTTACATCATGGATGAAAAAAAAAGTCTTTATACAAGTGTGGTGGTAGGAAGTGAAACAACCGTATGGGGTATATAAAGTGAGAATTTTATTCAATATTAAATGTCTAAAACAATGTCCCTGTATTAGAAATGACAAGAAAATGTTTAAAACAATGTCCACAATCAAGCTCCCAAGTAAAAATTATCCTATATCGTTTGTCTAAACAAAGGATGGATTTCAAAATACATACATCCTCTCCACCCTTCATTCTCACTAACTTTCAATGAAGGATTTCCTTCATATTGCCATCAAAAATTCTCTTGGTAGTAGATAGTTTTTTTTTTTTTTATTCTTATTGAATTCAACAATTGTTTTGTTTTGTTTTATTTTAAATAATTGTTTTTTGTTGACCTTGAATAATGAATATGATATGCACCAATTATTGTTTAAAATAATATTTAGATGTCTAAATTGACATTTCAAAAGACAATATTCAAATTTTAAAATGATATAAAAGTGTGCTAACTATGCATGCCATGCCACCTTTCTTGGTTACCACGTCACTTATTTGTCCCATGTACCTAATCCTTATTCCATAGAATGTCCTTAAAATGTCCCTAGAATTCCATTAACGTGTCTTACATATGTTTAACTTTGATTTGTTGACGCACTTGAAGAACACATATTGAACTTTGATTTGCTAACAACTGATTTTGGCACAATTCAATTTTGGATGCACCTATGGGACAATTCCAAAGGTCTAGGCAACCAACACTTTGAAAAATCATAAAAATTACATACAATGTCCAAAAAATCTTTTTTTTTTTTTTTTAATTTTTAATTTTCATGATTTCACTTGCATATACTACAAAAATATTATTTTTAGAAAATATCCCTCCGACTATGTTGAATTGCTTAAAGTAACAGTTTTGGGTGTTTCTACCTTACACCATGGACAGGTTAGATGAAAAAATTCCCATATGGCACTTATATGACATCCATTGACTATGGGGAACTAGGAAGACCACATTTTATCATGTTAGAGGTAAAACAAGGCATATTTCTACAAATTTGACACATTTTTGGCGCATCAATTATAACAAATTTTAGGTGACATCTACACAAATCCCTTGGATGTCAAATTAAATTCCAAAACCCTATTTTCACAAATATCGAAAAATCTTTGTTTTGTTATAGTGAATATAAAGCACAAAAATGCACAAATTGCATCTTCTTGGTTCATGGTTCACATATATGGATTTACTTGTGGATTATTAACCCTCAATAATTCATAATTCAGCAATGGACCCAAAACTATAAATCATTATGTACTAGATTAAACTTCAAGGTTTTTGTCCCCCAAAAATATACTTACCATTGAAGTACAAGTGGGTGACCATATTTTCAAATTTCAAAGTCCCTTTATATGCTCCCAATTTTCGAAATAACCATGAATTTTTGAATAAAAAGTGAAAATAATTCATATCAAAATATGCTACTTTACCAGGCAATCAAAGTTAAAAAGAGTTCGTTAGACACAGGAATAGAGAAAATGTACTCACGCTTCTTGAGGCTTCCGTCTCCCAAGTGAGAAATACAGGCAAGGATCAAAAATCTTTTTTCAGTAAGTGCAGAAGAAAACGAGTACCGATATCAAACTTCCAAGGGTAAGATCACTCGTTCAAATGTGCTCCCCGTGGCTCAGAGTTTATAAAGTTCACAGGTTTAAGAAAATTACAGGAAATTGAATCAGCTCTAGTTTTATCTGAAACAAATGAACAAATACTGCCTCCCACTAGTGAAAACCCCCAAAAGGAGAATGAGCAAATACCCCGCTTAGAGGACATTCTTGATTTGATTGGCAGCACCAATGACAATGTGTGAAGTAGTCTTCAAGGCTGTAGGGGCTTCAGGAACATGGTGGCTACTGGTAATAGCAGTTGGGTAAGGCACGGAAGGACTAGTAGTTTGAGTTCGGCCTGCGTTTGGAGGCTCCGTGCCACCAGATAATGGAGGCATCAGTGTCTGATAAGTTTGGGAAGCAGAGGCACTACTCGAGCCATGGACACGAGTTGTATACTCCCAAAAAGACCCAGAACGAGCAGCCACATCATTCCACCCATAAGAGAGTGCAAGAGTAGAATGGGTATCACTCGTCCCAAGAGAAGGGATAGTGCTAACACTTGCTGCCAGCGTGGTTGGAGCGAATACAGAATTAGGCCACGAGGAAATATGTGGTGTACTATAACCGGGCAGTTTCGGACTGGAAAGGTTTGGGAAAGGCAGCGAAGAAGATGAAGGCGGGAGGATTTTGGATCTTGCTGGAATCTTGTGACCATGAGAGGAAGGCTGAGATAGAAGGTGGCTTAAGGATGGGTGGTCTGAAAAAGACGCCGACTGCTGAAGACCTTGTTCAGAATGCTGTGGGAGCGGTAAGCTTAGTACTAGCTCCTCGTTCATGGCTTTAACGCTCTTCGAGTTAGCACCGCCCAATTTAGAGCCGACTTCATCATCGAGGCTGACATCAGAATCAGATTCTGACAAACTCGCTGATGATGCATCGTCATCGTCATCATGTGCTTCCTTGTCATCGTCATCATGTGCTTCCTTGTCATCGTCATGAGGATCAATATTAGGCTCAAAACTGTACTGAATATTTCTGCGCTGCCTTTTCCCTCTTCCTAAGTTTCCCTCATCTGCCTCCTTATCCAGCTCAGCAAGATTTCCAAGCAGATCGCCCCAATGTTTATCACCTTTCAAGGGACTCTGGTCCGCAGGACCACCACCCACCACACCTCCCTGAACTGCACCAAGGTAACCATCACCACCTTCCGTTGTATCTTCTGTGCCTGAAATATCTCTATCCAGAAGAGATTCAATCAGTTCATCCGTCCACTTCACTGAGGTGGCTTCCTCGTCTTGTTCTTTGAGAACCTTGCGTGCACCATGTAACAGAAGCGTGTTCACATCCTCAGCTGTGTCTTTGGCAATCGAACTCATGACAATATTTTCCATCGCTAGTTTCTGTTTGGATCTTTCAAGAATCTTCTCTTCAACAGAGCATTTTGTGATAAGCTGATAGACAAGCACGACATTCTCCTGACCTATGCGATGAGCCCGCGCTTGGGCTTGTAGATCTACGAATGGGTTGAAATCAGGATCTGCAGAAGACACATACAGATTGTAAGACCAGTCTAGATACACTATTGCAGAATAGCGTAGTTCAAGAAATAGCACCTGTTTGACTGATTCAACTATGCAATAGAACCAACGTCAATTTCACGTGAAGTCTATTGCCTGGAATATAGAGTGTAGGCACAAAATTAACCGGTTTCCAAATGAAAAGACAACAGACATCCCAAAATCAAAATGAAACAAAATGATTCCTCATGGGTTGATAACTGAATGATTACTAAGCCATAAAATTAACAAATGCTGATGTCAAAAATAATCTAAAAGAGGTTGTATTAACCACTAAAAGAACTTTGAGAAGAAAAAGAAGGTAATACTTACCATAGATTATGACCGTATCTGCACTTGGCTGTGACATCACAGCACAGTAAGTCTTGCTTCAGTATCAGAAGCTCATATAACTTCACAGCATATTTGAATCACAGCATTGATTTCACTGGAAAGCAGTAAGATATTCAAATAGAACCAACCAATTAGTGAGTTCCATTTTACACTCACCAGATTGATGCCAAGGCCTCCAGCACGAGTGGAGATGAGGAAAATGAACAGATCTGAGTTCGCGCTATTAAACTCGGCAATTTGTTTTTGTCTTTCAGAGGCAGCTGTAGCTCCATCAATTCTGTCACAGTAAATCGAGAATTGAATTACTATTCAGAGAACCTTACAAACTAAAAGGTAAATCACCAACAGATCACCTTGAGAGCTGAGTATTCTGCAGAAATCATCTAGAGATCCATTTACTCTCATGATCGCCCCGCATCAAATAACACTAGATACGACTTCAAATATCCCATCAACCCAATTTCAGCTCTACTAACTGATTATCTTGACAGCTAAAACTTCAAGCTCAAAAAAGTTACAACTGTGTTACAACATCGAGTATGTGTGTGCATGACAAGGGCAAGAATTCAGACACCAGAAATTAACAAGTACGTTTTATCGACTAACCTACAAAACTTGAAATTCAAGTGGCTCAGAAAATCTTCCAGGATATCCAACATGGTTGTCATTTGAGAGAACAGAAGTACCCGGTGACCCCGTTCTTTCAGTTTTGGAAGCAGCTGCCACAATGAAGAAAACAAAGTTCAAGAAGGAAACACATCCAGTACCAAACTACCAATGCCATTTTTGTAATACACAGATACATCCGTCCATCCCGATCAAATCCAATGAACGAGGAATACAAGAATCTCAAGATATGTTAAGGCATGAACCTTCTCAAGAAGTTGAAGTTTCCCTGAAGCGGATACAAGCAGCCTGAATATCTCATCTGGGTCACCATGTTCAGGTTCTTTACCAGGAATTAAATACTGCAGCAAAGAAGGGGAACGCTTTCTCAATTTCGTGTCATCTTACGACTTTCCCCTCAATTCCGACTACAGGACTCAGACGTTATTACTTCAAATAAATGAGACGAAGAAGTGAAGGACTAACCGGATGATTGCAGACCATCTTAAGGTCCATCAGGATGAAGGAGAGTGATCTTTTCTTACCTACACGCCAAATTATTTTGTTACCTCAAAATCTGTTGTAAAAGTAATCCACCGACATTCAACTGCAAATGCAAAACTCCATCTGAAGCTTAACTGTTCAAACTACACATGACAGTTGCGACCTGGAATGCTATAGAAATTCACAAAACTTGTAATCAGCATAAAACATGTAGTAAGAGCTAGCAACGTGAAGCACAAGTTATGACAGACCAGAGGTAATGCCACGATTAAGCTGTTTATAATTCTTCTTTAAAATGGCTCCGTATAGATGCCGCTGAAAGGTTGTAAGAGAGCACATCACTTCCTTGTACTTCTTGCCAGGTATCATCCCTTGCAAAACATTGGCCTTCAGCCTTCTCAACATCCTGATGCATCCCAATTCATATCATGACAACCTAACCTTAGTCAAACTGGTCGATATCCGGAGGCAAGGCGTCATACACAAGGAGCTCCAGTTTCATGAAGAAAAGTTCAACAGAAATATTGAATCTCCAGTCATGGTCGGGAGAAGCTACTTGTATGAGACGCAAGTAGGTGCAAAGAAGAATTGCTCGTGTTTATTAATGACAGACAGTCAATTTCAAGAGGGGATGGCAAGCAGCATCTGCAAGTCTGACTCAAACTGAACATCATGAAACGACGGTCTAAGTTCTTAAAAAGATCTGTTCTTCGACCAAGAGATTCCAAGTTTCCTACAGGCTTCATTTCAGATAATTTTCTTAAAGCTACTTCCCAACATGAATAAGCACACCATCAAAATATATCTTGAAAGAAATGTTCACCGGTAGTAATCACTTAAATTTTTTATGCCCAAGCATTGCGAAGGACAATTTTACCGAGGTGTCAGAAGCTCATGAAGCCGAGAAATTTGTTGGTCTATCCCTCCTTCTCCCTTAGAACCTGCTCCACTCACAGTATCAACTTGAGCAAATTCCTGCGCTGACACCTCTGGATCTGGGAACTCACTAGGGTCCAAGAAGTGCAAGAGTGCAAACAACTCTGTCAAAGTATTTTGCACTGGTGTGCCCTGCATAATCACATCGACCGACGAATCTCACCAACATTAAAAGCGTGTATTTCGATCTGTTATTGCTAAGACCAAGTTCAAACGTCATAGAAAGAACATTGTAATCCTCAATTAAAAAAGACCATTCAGGACGCTTCAAACACATCATTTGTGTTTCACGACAAAACAAAAACAGGATAACTAACACTCCTGGTGAAATTATCAACTAGTAAATTGCAATGCTTGAGATAGCATCTGAGAAAGCACACAAAAACTCACTGTAAGAAGGAGACGAAAATCAGTTGTCTGCCGTTTGAGGAGTGTCCCAAGCTTTGACCTCGAGTTTTTCACTCGATGCCCTTCATCAACTGCAACACACATAGTGAAACTTTTCATGCACAACCTTGCAGCATCCCAAGGATTAAATTCAACGCCTCAATTTCAAATGCAGCACGTAGTAGACGGCAATCAAGGTCACAACCAGGAGGTTGAAGTTGACGGAACAAGAATTCAAGAAGCAAAAAACACGACAGGCAAGCGTTTCCAAAACTGCCCTACGAAAAACAACCTTGAACATCCGCCTTGCACAACGAGAATGCAGACCTTAGTAGACGAACTCACTCTAATTCAGTTATGGCGTTGAGAATCAAACTTTGCAAATTGTTGCGGAAGTGACCTTTCATTTCTTATATCACGTGAAGAACTGGTGGAAACAGGCTACCAATGCATGCCAACATATTTTCCTACTTTTAATCGCAGACGAAGATGAACACAGAAATATTGGCCACACTCAAAACATTGCAGTTAGACAAGAAAATTCAACATGTTCGTGTAGGCTATATGATCTCCTTAACGACAACATGTAGCTTACTCATTCAGGATGCATAAAAGTCTGTAAAAATAGTGTCGTACCATTCGATAGGCCTGCATCAAAACTGCAGTCCCACAAATCAACTTAATATAATGAGCTCAGGGGACAAGGTGCAAACCTATGATGCAAGACCAGTCGAATTTTTGCAGAAGGCCGTTGTCTAGCATCGCCAAGTCATAAGATGTTACCAAAGCATCAAAAAGAGGAATTTTCCCTTCGCTATAGAATTCATAGTTACGAATCATTATGCGACTTTCTTTTTCGCCATGATAAATTACTGAATTAAGATCTGCTCCCCATCGTCGAAACTCCTGAAGAAGTGGCAAGACCATCCAATCAATGAGAAAGACACTTGAAGGGCGAGGAACAAACATTTCAATCGTCGAAACATGACAATTGAAATCGATTAGTTGAGAGTACTAGTTTCTTGTTTACATCAGACGCATATTTTAACAAAAAGAAATTAATGTCTAGAGGAGCCAATTACTCCAACTTAAGATCTATGTTCAAGAAAGCTTATAACTCTGGAAACATTTTTTCCAAATTAACATGCAAATCCCAGAGACCCAAGTTCATGCAATTTATATCCCATGACCAGGTAAAGGGACAAGATCCTGAACAACACAGTCTGCAACTCGAAAACGAAGCATTGTCCAGGAGGAAAACGATTTTGCCATGCAAATATAAGACTGAGGAGAATACCTGCTCCCAACCAACCAAGGTACTCTTTGGGCCTATAACCAAGACAGGTTTATTATTGAGATGTTCGTGTTTGAGAGCCATAATGAAACTCACAGCCTGTATTGTCTTTCCCAAACCCATCTCATCTGCTCAGAAAAGACCCCGTCAAAACTAGAAACGAATGAAACAATCTGAAACGTCTGAAAAAAAAAGTAGAATTATGGATTAAAAAGCACAAAATTGCCATGCTTCTATTGAAGAGACGAGCAAACTATGGCAGGACAATCACACTGGGAATAAAATACTCATTACACGGGTCAGAACCAGAGCAAGCTCATTCCTAACAAGATTAAGAACAACTTGTTGCAAGTTCTGTGAAAGTGGGGTAAACAGGAAACAGAGAACCACAGGGTCAAGACAAACTTTAAGAGTAAAAATAGAGGGACGTAATAAATAGGACAAACAAAATGCCACGTTAAAGACAGAAACCTAAGTTTCAACTAGAAACAAGTACGAAGATTGAAAACGTAATGGAGTCGTACCAGCCAATATGACGTTTTTACGCTGCTGATAGTTGCTAAGCAGCCACTTAAGACCCTGGAATTGGTAGTCATGCAGGACTCCTCCAGAAATATATTTTGGTTGTTCCGTTATTGTGGAAGCTACGAGCCGATCGGTTAATTTGATACTTGTTTTTTTCTCAGCCAGTTCATGTCTCTCAAAAAACTTTGTAACAGCTTCCTGCATGTCCTTGTCCTTGTTCTCCTCCTCCCACGTGGATCCATTGTACTCAATGTTAGTCCACTTCACTAGATACTCCCTCTTGCTTAAGCTCGATCCCTGAGTTTCGACAGCTCCCTGTGCTGATGGAGAAATGATAGAATGACTTTCTCGATCACGACAAGCAATGACTCGATCTATCTGTACCCACTCTGGTCTGCGCTCATCAGACATCTTTTCTCCTTCTGCAATGCTGTTCATAATTACAACAAAGTAGCAACCACTTAGAGACATCTCATCCAAAAGACCACTTATCCAGTACCCTGATCTATTACGAACCAGGTAGTCATTACGATATGACATGATAAATCAATCCAAACTTCTGAGTACAAAATCCAGATCTCTCCTGTGATAGTGGGGCACTAGGCTCCTATAAGTACACTGCTATCGTTTGAAAATAGCTCGAAAATAGCCTTTACTTACGAGGACTTGCGTCGATAGCTAGCGAGGCGAGTCCTGTCCGCAAAAAAAACCCAGTCCTCAGGAACCTGAAACAGTAGCAAACCCAGCATCTGAGTCAGTTACGCGAATGGTGTATGATCCGCACAGGCAGTAAAAGAAATATGATAATAATTGAAGCTACTCCATAGCATAGTAAACACGTTATTCTCAATCAGACACTCCAAAATGCCGATGCTTGTCAACGAGGAACCTAGAGCATACCCAAGTATCATGTCGGTGTGAGAGGGAGCACCACTTCACGAGATATTGCAGATTCCTTTTCTTCTGCTTGTCACTCTCAATCGCAGAAGGATCTTCACGGAAACCAATTATGGATTCAATCTTTTTGAGAGAAGGTATTATTTTGGCGCGCAGTCCTGAAGTTCTTTTCATAGGTTTACCAACCACTTCTTCTGCATGCTTTTCATGCACGCACAGAGGGCATAACCAATCTTCTTCAGGAATAGAATGAAGAGGAAATTTGAGACAAAATGAGTGAAATGCCTCCTCACAGTTCTCCCCATCACACAACAGCATGAGATCTGCTGCACCTGCAAACTGCGAAAACAGATACGTGCTATTGGTAACAGATGTACTGCCCATATGTGCCTACACAAGGATATGCAACTAAACACCAAGTTCCTGTCATTCATCTAAATACTAAGTTACTGTCATTAGTCCAACAAGAGAAAGGACAGAGACATAGGATGCATCATTTCAAAGAACTGTGAAGGTAAGAGCGTCTATCCTATTTCATAATGATGTTCAGTACCGAGCAAACAGAACAAACTTCTTCGTCAGATGAGGCCTCGTTCTCGTCGACGTCTACGTCCTCTGGGAATTTCTCTTTCTTGTTTCTTGGATCCTTATACTTCTTGAAAGTCTTGCGCTTCACATCTTCTTGAGGATAGCCATCACTGCTATCACCGTTGCTTTCTTCATCAGTTAAGTCCTTGTCATCTTCACTGCTTGACGAACCGTCTCCACTGCCCTCCATCACAAAATCCTCATCGCTCTCCCTTTGAGCTTTCAGTGCAGGTTTACCAACATCATGTGGACCCAGATCGCCAGACCTTCAGTGAGGCAATTTGTCAGGCAAAAATATCTTTCATACTGAAATTTCCAGTCGCTAGGTTAACACAACAACTAAATCCCTGAATTAACCTTGTGATTATAAGCTTCTGCAGTTTGACAGCACTAAGTACGCCTCATCGAAGATTTTGTACCACACATAAATTGCACAATAATTCATAAGTATGATCATATTTCTGTCATATATATGCCTTGTTGAAAGGGCAATAATGAGTAAATCAGGAAGGAGATTTATGAAGCAATTCAACAAAACATAGTCTAAGGTTTGTAACTCGCACCCTCTTCCTTGTCTTCTTACTTTCTTGCTCAAACGATGGTCAATCTCTCCTGACTTCCTCTTAGGAAACTTGGTCCTTGATGATGATTTTGCATACACTACTCGGTCTGAGTCTTCAGAACTGACAGACCTTGTGTTATCAGAACTTACTGCCTCAGATGTTCCTCCTTTTGAGTCCTCATCCTCTGATGTTTCTTCTTCTTTAACATGCCTTGATGCACTCTGGATTTTCGTACTTCTGGGTTGCGCAATACGAACCGCAGACTTAGAACTTCTAGTAAGTCTGCCAGGAGCACCAATGTTGGCTCTACTACCACATTCTTTCCTCGCCATTGCAGCTCTCTGTCTTGTGTTCAGTCCTCGTTTCTCTGAAACGGTAGTCTGCTCGACTTCGCCACTGACTTCTCCTGAATGTTCTTCCTCACTAAGTTGCTCTCTGTCCATAATTCTCATTGTCTATATGAAGAACTCTACACAGCATCTGCTACTGCAGCGAAGTTGATAAGTAGCTATCTACACAACACAGCATGAGGCACATCTCAACCAAGAATACAGTAGAAAATGGCAAGACCAAATGATTCAACTCATACTTCATCTGCCACCAGGTATAGGTTTGTCACAGGGTAATACTTGCAATTACACTCGTACAATCGTGGCGAATTGTTTGGTCTTCACGAAGACGAATCAAGAAGCATAATTATTGCTCGAAGATAAATAAGCTCTAGCGACAAAGCTTCCAAAATTTAGCTCAGCTGGCACCTGCGCACAGAGAAACACCGACACTCCATCAATTAGCCCCCTTCACAAATCAATAAAAAAAGAGCTCGCTACATGATATGCTCTTGCATTCAAAAACGTTCTAACGACCGATTCCACGGAACCTGGACTGAAGGAACGAACTAAAGTATTGAAATGCAATTGACACGAGAGTAAAAATTTGATGATCCTTTACAAGAGACTGATACGATGCAATCAGAAACTCACATCCGATGATAATCATGGAAACTAAAACAGTAGTATCATACTAGCCTAACAAAAGCTCAACGGGAGATTAAATACTGAAAGAAGCTACGGCGACGCACCAGATGATCATGAAGACTCCGCCACAGCTGTTGAAGGATGAAAGAATTTACTGCATCACTGGAAACAATATAACCATAATGGAATGAGAGGCATGAACATCTGACCATATCTTTGCACCTCGTGACTATCTTTGCGCCTTAGTGCCTCGCATTGCTGCGCATAACTGTCGACGATTGTTACGCGCAGATATTAAATTTCAAATACAATATTTTAACTCTTGAACTAATTGAATAATTAATTGAATAAATTTGTGTTTTAAGAAAACAATGTGTCCAATAGAGTCAAAGATTTTAAAATAACAAATTGCAAGGTACTACTGTCCCTATCTCAAAATAAATACTGATGATAAGATGTGAAAGATAAGAGATAGAGTCAACCACAGCAAAGTTTGGTAAATTTTATTAAAACTCTTCATGTTCCTTAGCATCATACATTTTACATGACCATAACTTTAAACTTGCCACGTAAACAAAAGACTGGAAAACTTCAAATCACTTTCAAAGATCAACCCAGTTTTGAACAAGCATTACAATCTTTCACTCCAATGCAACATCTGTGGAAACTTTTGTCATACTATCAAGTATATGATGTCCACTTAGCGGCATCACTTGATTGGACAACACCCACAATAAACAGATGTAAGAATTCAATATGGCAAGGAGAAGTGCCTAATCATGAAAGGCACTTCCAGCATTTCACAACGAGATCGGTCAAGAAAATTCGATTCAAGCCATCCTGTTTTTTAGCATCACCGATGATTGGTAGAACACCTACAACTGTCTTCGTTGCAAGTCCAAAAAAACTGCAGAATTGAACTTAGCCGTTCAATACACTGCATTCTAACAATTTTCTGAGCAAAAACCTGTGATATCCAGTCCTGTTTTTTCATGAATATTACAACGATTCCTAGCCGATAGAAAATAATCGGACATTGCAGAGTGTGACCAGGAATCGAAAGTAAAACACATGAATACCAGACCAATAGAGGTTCATGGCTAATTGCCTCACGTGATCTTCTTAGTCTACGTAAATCTCCTCCACCAACGCTCTTCTGGCGAGCTTGCGTAATTTGCATGTGTGGTTTTATTGAACCCCCGCCGTGATGATTTCGATCAAGCTATTTATTGCGCTCATAATGATTTGTTGATTGCGGAATACATGACGGTCTCTTCGTCCTATTTCACTTTATGCTAGCAGTCGAACAGCAATGTGGGTCTAAAGAAGCATGAAATCACTCGGCGGTCAGCTAAAAAGATGCCAAGAGTCATAAGCCCAGCAACTGGGAGCAAAATTACAGTGAGGAAGGAGACTTGATGGGCGATGACAATTTACGGCGGGACATCTTGCAAGTAAGGGCGATCGAGGCTTCTAGAATCACACTCCACGCGACTGCTGAGGTTTCAAATTTCCAAATTCTATTTTCAGAACAAGTACACCTGCCATAAAGGAGACGAAGAAGACGATGGAGCTCATGAAATCGACGGAATGAACAGATACGTACCAACACTAGGAGCTCGAGGAATCGAAAAGCTGCCGGGCTTTTGTCCATTCTACTCCCTTGATCCGTAATTCCTCTACGGAGTTCACAAGGCCTTCACAGGTCATCACAGACCTCAGCCGTTCTCGCCAATTTTCACTCTGCATGCCATCAGTGCTTCAAAAAATTATCATATAATCCAGACTTCAACTCCCAAAGACCATTACAAACAAGTTCAAAACGAAAAACATAAAACACAGTCATAATCTGACCTCCGCTTCCCACCATGAGGTCGTGACGCATGGCCTAAGCTGGCAACCAAGATCGTAAGTCGCTTTAACTAACTTGATCACGTGACCAGCCTCCACAGCAGAATCTATAGCAGAGTACCACTCAGACCACCAGCCTGTCCTGTTTGAACAGCATCCTATAGCAGGAAGCCTGTCCGCTACACAGGACACGGCACATTGTCAATTCCCGTGCGTTTGACACCCTAACAATAGCCAAAGACCGTAAAGAACCAATAATATTTCAGCAAAAAACATCGCTCTCCTCGGAGATTCTAAAGCCATGGAGCAGTTAGCCAGCACACCACCCTCCACACCACAAAAGAACAAGAAGAGACCAAATCTAACAAGTGCGCTGGCAGATGCACACCAATATCACGAATGACATCTGCGACGTGCTTAAGCTGTTTCGACACATCTCCCTCGCTCGCCAAAACGCGATCAATAAGCTCCTGGCCCTTGCCGTCCTTGATCTTGTACCGTTCCTTGGCCAAATTCAGTTCCTCCCGCTCGCCGTCCTCGTACAGAACCTCGCAGATGCCGGAAACCACGTCAATCCACTTCACTTCACCATCGTACCACGTCCGGTCTGCGCGCCAGTACACTGAAATCGCATCGCCTGCCTTGACCTTCCGTTTGCTTGGCATGTCCCTCCCACAGCACAAGGGGAAGTCCAAGGAGGTCCAAAGGAGGTCAGCACCCTTTCCACAATGAAATTCTCCCGACCTCTAATCAAGAATTTTTTCCAGCAGATGCACTACGACTGAACTGCAAGCGAAGCTCCTCGGCTATGGCCATCAGGATTCGCCATTTAAAACTACTAAAAACTAAACGAGCAGGCAAAGCGGAAGCAGAGAAGGTGTTGTGGTGGGATCGCCGTCCGCATTTGGGCCTTGCCCCTCCACGGCCCCACCAGCTCGTCCTTGATACCTTCCAGGGCCCACGTCTTGATCCAGGTCCTTATTCCAGGTGCCACGAAATACTTTCCGATCTTTGTGTGGGCCCTGACGGCGGGAAACACGGTGGGAATCTTGGCTTTCACGCCAACTATTATAATACTTTATTACCCCAAGTACTTTTTTAAAATAAGGAATTGAAGATTGTGCCTACTATTAAATTACCTATTTTTTCTTGTTAGTTAGAGCTTGTTGGAAGTCTAAAGAGGATTCTAGATTATCTTCTCATGCATTTTTTTAAATATGTTATGAACGAATAACGAATAGGAAGTGCTAATAATACGTGTTACGAAAAACAACCCTAGATTCTCATGAATAGAAGTTGTACATTTTAGGCAAAAATTATTTATAAAGTTTGATTTTGGAAAATAAAGGGTCACAATTAGGTGCCATTATCTCGATAAGTTCCTTGAAATTTGTTAAACACTCACAAGTGATTTGTAGAAAATGATTCTACATGGAAACGCCTCAAAGATTACAATCAAACAAAAGTAATTGGAGCTTTGTTATGGTGTACGTCCTACCATATTTTAATACATAATTTGGATTTTCAAAATCAAATATTAACATATTTCATTGGATGTCATTTTAACATCTATGCCTTGTTATACTCAAATATAGCATTGTGTAAATATACTATGTAGCCATTTTGTAACTTTTTAAATGTGCAGGAGATGCAATATTCGTCCAAATTAGAAATGTCATGTAACATCGAATCTCGCTCAATATAAATACATACTTTTATTACTACCGTATACTTCAATTCATCCTTTTACATCTAACAACGCTAGTATGTGAGCCTAGAAAGGTGAGCCTACGAGCCTAGATGTAAGTAAATATTCTACAACTATTGAAGGTACTTATAACATACATACTTATAACGTAAGTCCACTATAACCATTTATAACCATGGAAGGTGCTCCTAACATATGTACCTATAATATAAATGTCTTATAACTATAGAAAGTGTTTTTAACATAAATACCTATAGTATAAGCAACTATAATATAAATATTATATAAATATAGAAGGTGCTTATAACATATACACTTATAACATAGACAATTATAATATAAATATCCTATAACCATGGAAGGTATTAATAACATGAACTCTATAATATAGACACCTATAATATAAATATCCTATAACCATCAAACGTGCCTATAACATAGATATCCATAATATAGAAGTTTAGGCTCTTAGGCTCATGGGTTCAAGATTCTAGGCTCACATGCTAGGAATCATGTTTCTATATCAAATACAAAAAAAAACTTTTTGTTATCCAAAGTAGGTTTCCATACCTTTAAGGGTTAATTCACTTAATGTGTGACAATATAAGACTTTTACACTACATTTTTCTATTAGAATAAAATTAATTTCTAAGATTTATTGACTTCAATGGAGAGAAAATACTCCCTTATTTTCTCTTCAATTTTGTGACTTTCACAAATCAAAACAAGCAATATATTCTTATAATTAATATGCAAATTGAATAGAGTGTATGTCTCCAAGTTTGTAAAATAGAAACAATTAAAATTTCTCGTCTTGTATTTCTAAATATACTAATATTCAAAATCATTATTTAGATTTTACTTCTCACCAACAAAATTCAAGTACAATTTAACCTCTAAAGGGCCAAGGATTCAAATTTCAAACAATAGATGCACGCAAACATTTCTCAAGCATAAAAAAATGCATTTTTTGAAGATTTTTGCATTAGTTCTTTGACATTTGTACTGTACAATACAAATTTTAAAGATTATGCTTTGTAAATATTCTATAATTTAATGGATATTGATAGATTTGGATAACTTTTTTAATTTAAAGAATGATTCTTCAAAAATGACTCAAATAAAAAGGTAAAATAAAAATCTTCAAAAATCACTATGTAGAATATAACATTATGAACTCAAAGGGAATTTTTTTTAAATCACCAAAATATTCAATCTACAATCAATTTTGAAATGAATTTTCAATTTTGGCTTCAAATATTATTGAAAAATATTTGTTTATGTATTAGTTTAGTAATTTAGTTGTATAAATATGGTTGTATCTTTTGTCAAGACTAAACATCTTACTTTGGTATTGTATTGCAATCGCAATATGTGCCCTTCGTGGACAAATATAGAAACTAAACATTATTTTGAGATAATTAATTTTTACAACATATAATATCTATTAGAAATAGCAAACCTTTGTTTGCGATAGAGAGGTTCTTCAATTTTCTTCAATGCATCCTTATTATTACATTTGTACCTTGTACGTCTTTTTCCTTCCAATAAGAAACATAGATTTTCTAGTCCTTCATCTATAGATTTTGGTTTAGACACTATGACTATGATGTTTTACTAAACTATCATTCTATCTTCATCAATGTCCTTATAGATAGTCATATCTCTTTCAATGTACCATTATAGTAGTAGGCAATTATATTTCTTTTCATGTATTAGTTAACAATCATATCTCATTCATTGTCCCATTAACTTTCATAATATCTCTTTCAATGTTCCATTTAAATTTCATCATGTTTCTTTCTTTCTTTGTACTTTGAAGTTTTATTAAAATTACATTCTATCACCTCCATGTACTTCAATGGTTTGAAATTATAGTCCTTACAAAATGCAGGATCTATAAAGTATCATTCTAAAACTAATTCCAAGAAAATACTTGCTCATTTTATTGCATTCGAGGGAAATATTTGTTGTACCACAAGCTTTGGTATAAAATATTTAAAATCAAAATAAAATATGGATAATTATGAGAATAATACAAATAATATATTCCTAAAATTTGAGTCCTACAAAATATTAGTCCTAAACTAATTCACAAAATAGATTGATAGAATTTTTTTAAAAATAGACACTTTGATGTTTGAATTATTAGAAAATAGTAAAAACATTCAAAAAGTTAAAACAAAATTATTCATTTTGATGAATTTCATGCAAATAAGATTATTCTCAAAATACGATGGAAAGTATTTGAAAACATTTAAAAAATGCGTGTCCAAAGAGTCTTCTTTGCACCCAAGTGAAGGACCTAAAATTCTTTAATTTTAGTTTTTGGTGCACCAAAGATATATGTCTAGAAATCACTTCTATAATGATAATTTTTAGGTACTCAAAAGTCCCTAAAATCATGAAAACAAAAGTGTTATAAATTAGCATTTTAAAAATTATAGTAAATGATTTTCTTTGAAACCCGGGGTTTATTCCAAAAGATGACCAAGAGATAAAGAAAACAAAATGTTGAGGGTCTCACCTTGAAGACTTACAATTCCCCCTCCCTACACCAAAAAAAACAAATTTAGATGAAAATCTCACATGTGGGTTTTTTTAGGCTCTACATGATGACTTTGTTATAGCATGAGTCAAACTTTCTAGTTGTTGACTTCAACCACTTTATGTATCACTAACCACAAATACCTTGCTTCTTTATGTAGCCAATGAAAATGTTATATTTCCATCCGTTATGGTTGGTATGCTGGCTATAATAAATGATATTTAAAAAACATTCAAAAATAACAAAAATAAGAATTATAGCTAAGAAACTGCTTTACATCTTTATTTTAAATTTCAAATCCATTAGCCAAATACTTCAAAGCTAAAGTATAAGACATGACAAACTTGCATTGTGTAACATTAAAACAATACAAGTGTTTCTTGGATTTTCTTTAAGCACTAATTTAGTTATAGCACACCAAATTACATTGTGTTGAAGTTCTATAGTATAGGTGTGTTTCAAATGTGCACTTAATCTAGAAAAGAATTTCTTAATATTGTAACAATCTTGTTTCATTCACATACTTAGTAGCTTATGTTTCATCCATTCAAATACTTATAAATTCTTCTATTAGTTATATAATGATTCATCAATACAATTTTTTTAAAACTATTCTTGTGAAATATTTATAATTCAAATCATACAAATATATTTCACCTCAAAAAGTAACTTTCCAATTCAAAAAATGACTTAATATTTATCACAATAATATGATTTAGTATTTATACTTAAAAGAAAATTTAGGAACAAAAAATATTCAATTTTTTAGAAGAATTTTCAGTTCTTAGTTATAAATTTATTAATAAAAATTGGTGAATGAATTAGTGGATCCAAATGTATACTATGATACTATAGCTTCATAGTAACTTTCTACCAAATAATTAATTAAAGTACAAATAACAACAATTAGGTAGTTCAAAAAATAACATATTAAAATCAAACAAGTTTAAATTTTAATTAAAATAATTTAGGCATTCATCCAAAATGTTCTTACAATTTTTGAATGGTTGCTACTACTTTCATTCAAGATGGATGCATTCATCTTAACTCTTGTTTTGACCTCCAAACCTTGTACTCTTTACCTTGTGCTATTTTTGAGAAGCATTAATTTTTTTGATCAGTGTGTCAATGTAATTTGAAATGCCAAGATATAGTTATACTTGGTTATAACTTTAGAACACAAGTCAAATGCTAGTTTATTAGGTTAGCACATATGTGAGTTGAGTTTCTATGAATTAGGTAATCCTCTAATATATATATATTTTTATTTTGGTCAAACTAGGTTAATAATTTTTCAAAAATTTAGGGACTATTTCACCTAATTATTTTTTGACCAAGTTGCTTGGAAGTTACAGTATATGGATCATAATTTACAACTTCTATTTAGATGTTGAGATTTCAAATGATATATGAATGTAATCATGTTACAAACACTTTTTTTATCCATTTGTCAAAATATTTATAGATTCTTGTAATATTTTTCTTACATATCTAGATATAGATTTGAACAATCTTCCTTTCCAAATCTTCTAAGGTAGTATGGCCTTAAAGCGACCATTTGCCGGTGGCCCCCCTTTTCCAAAGGTTTCCATGAATAGAAATATTTTTTAATCATTTTTCAAAGAAAGAAAAATGGATGCGGAACGTCACACAAGTAGTTTCATATTTTTTGAATAATTTTTTATTTACTTATGAATTAAATTTTTTTTTGTTGTAGGCACCTATTTGTGAACCTAGGTCTTCCCAAATCTGACCACTTGCAACTTCTAAAGTGATTTCAGTAAATGAAGACCAACAATTAACTCTTGCAATAAATAATGCTTTTCACTCAATTCTCTCAATGGCTTGAGAGGTTCATTTAAGGACCACCTATCTATTTTAGCCATAAGTATAGGAATAATTTGAAGAGGCCGCTCACTTTTAGAGCAACTACCTTATAGTTCAAGCAATATAAAGGAGACAACCCATTTTCGACCACTTAAGCAATTTCGCATATTTGGAGTGCTGTTTTTTTGAGTGGAAAATTTTTCCTATGTACAAAAATAGAGTTTAGAAGGATTCCATATTTTTTCAAAATTTTATTTTTCAAACTATAATTACTACAAATTCTTTAGTTGAAGATTCTATTCGACACATTCTTGTCATATAGGTCTTCCTATGTTGGTTGCAAAATCAATCAAGGTTGTAGCCAATTGTAATGCACCATGACTGCATTGGAGATTGTGCCATAATTAATGTCTTGCTTTCTCTTGCTGATTGGAAAGAGTGTAGTCTATATGATGGGAATGGGTCCTTGATTGGGAATGGGTCACCTCCCTTAAGTATGTTTGACTTCAAAAACTAGCTTTTCTAGTTCGAGAAATGACCCTTCACAAAACACCTCAATAAATAAGAAATAGGGTAGAACCACCCATAACCACTGAATAAGCAACCGTAAACATGAGGTGGAATACAGTAATGAAGCAAATGTTTTCACAGGTGCAGAAATAGAAATGAGGGGGATTGCCAAAATTTGGTATTTTATCACTTGAACTGAAATTACTACAAAATTTGGAAGGGAAAAGTTGGTCTGGACCCATATCCAATGTGTAGACTATTCCAAAATTGCTCATTTAAGAGAATGCTTCTTATTCACTTTGGCACACCGAACCAAGCAGATATGTCATGAAAAGAATGGAGGAATTGATGATGGGGAATCAAAAAACCATGTTTGAAAACTACTCCAACCTCTTTTGAATTTCAGCCCCCTATTGATTGCTGATGGGGTTGTGGTTAGTAATGTGTGGTTCTACCCTTAAAAAAATCTTAAAAATCGCCATGATTATTAGAAATAAAATTTTTGAGCTCAAAAGCCATAAAATGTCTGGTTAAAATTACAAATATTTAATCTATAATCAATTTTGAATGAAAATTTAAAATTGTCCTCGTACTTGCCCTTTAAGGCTCTGACATGGAATCTGGGATTAACAGACTCGTTATTTGTGCCAAGCACTAAAAGAATTAGAGTTAATTCTCTCCAATTTGACTGCATCAACGAAGACAATTTTGAACAATGGAGGTCGGCACAAGTAGTACTTTAAACAGTTTTTCTTTTAAAACTTTTAGACCGTTCAGTACAAACTAAGTCACATCAACCCCACAGCTATATCATGATAATGATATATTTCATTCAAGGACAATAAGGGTTCGCAAGACGAGCTCGTAGATGCAAAAACAGTTGGTGCTTCAGTGGCTATGACTCTGCAGATTGTTGAGATTTGCTCTGCAATACCAGGAAGCTACTGTTAGTTAAAAAGCACTTGGCATCAAACAAAGACACGAAACCAATGAAGGTTGAACATGGTTTCCAATAAACTTAGACTGTCGCAGGAACTCAAAAGACAAAATCCTTCTGAGGATTCATTGGGGAGGTCTCCCAATGGTCATCATAGAATCACATAGATGCCTCGACGTCGTAATTTCCAACTGGCAAATTTACGGCGTGACCTAAATTTGAGCTGGGTACGAGATGTGGGAGATAACACTACCATATGCAACTCAGTGTTGAATGAATCACCACAATATAAGCAAGGGGCAGAATATTTATGCCTGTGTAACGCGCTGAAAAATCAACTCATCATTTATTTAGCAGGTTTATTTAGCAGGTTTTTGAGGCACCCCCTCACACTGTTGAATAATGTTATGGACAAAAAACTCACTACGATATAGATTTTCATATTTAGAAAGGTGAACTAAATAGAGAAGAAGATGAAACAAACATGGAACAATCACTTCAACAGAAGGTGCCGGTACTCATGATTAGACTGCTTTGCAATATTTCAGAAATTATTCACATCGACCTAGGAAGTGACGGGTGGGGTTCTAGCTTACCAATCTCTCGTGGTCACCCATGATTTCCCCAATGAGCTCCTTCATTGGTTTGTCACTGTTCTTCGGCACGTGTGCAGCAAATGCGATCCCTGTCAAGCCTGCCGCCACCAGAAGTAGAATTACATTAACTTCCAACACCAGGCACTATTCTGAACGCAATAATGAGTTCTCTCCTGCGTCATGCGCAGGAGGTTTTAGCGACTTTCACAATTAGTGCAGAAATTGCTGTTTGAATCATGACTTGAACTCATTCTTCGCTATATCACAAGCTGTTAACAACCGCATCTATTAGATGCACATCTCCTTTTGAGAAAAGAGAAAAGCACTAACAAGGAAAGATCATTCAAATCACAATTTAGGTGCTGCTGAGTAGTTTTGGAGGTTTAGAATTCAGGAGACTCGTTCATGTCATATGTTATTTTAGGCCACTCATCAAAACTCCAAGCAGAAGAGCAAAAATTCGCTTAGCGAATATTATACCTGTGTCAAAGTATCCATTCAATGAACCGGTGATACACTTAGCTATATTGAGTTCATGACTAGACTGTTTCATCATAAAGAGAATCTTTCCAATGATTCGAGCAAGAGGTCTCCCTATGGATTACAATCCCCCCATGATACATAGGGAGGGGAGGATCTCACATGATTGCTGTAACCATAGACACCCCATGAATTATGGATAGATTTTCAATATGACGTTGTCAAAAAGTTCTTGAAGCAGTCAAAGTCTATAAAACCCCTGATACTGTCTCTTGCCACCTTGTTTAAATTTAAACCAGGAGATAAGGGCTCACCAGCTTCAGGAAAAGCGCGGACAACCATTATGAGCTCTTCACCACTTAATCCTGACAAGAAGCAAACCTGGGGCACACCCTTCAATGTCTGCAAAGTCATGCAAAAAATATCACGGTCAATAAGCCATCACGTGGCAAGCATCACTTCAGTATTTCACACGACGTATGAGTGCAACAAACGATTTCAAGTCTTCAAGTCCAAAACAACATTAAAGCTCAGACACAATTTTTACCTTTATTATCACATACGATCGATCAGACAGTCACAGCATTGCTTACTCGGTCTATTGACGGTATTGCTGTTCATAAGAGCTCAACCTTGTGAAAGATGAAGGCCACTAATCTCAATCTCGCCACTTGCTCGGTCACCTTACCACATTAGTCGAATAGCCATCTTATACTACAGGTACAGATTGTAAATATTTTATATGAACCCCAATGAAATATAACAGTGATGCAGGGAGTGAATATAAACTTTACCTTAACTTGAGAAAGATCTGGCTGTGTGGAGTTCAGTGCTTCATTTAGAGTGCCATTCAACATCTCCTCCGTACACAACAACACCTGAATATACAAACAAACGCGGAAAAGACCATCACTAGGACTAAAGATGCATGCTTGAACCTTCGATCAAGGAAACTATCATTACCAACACATTACTGGATATAGAGAACTAGAGATTGACCTGCATGAAGTCTCCACCCATGTCTTGTAACATTTCTAACGCCTGCAAAGACACACCAATATATCGCAGGCCTCCAATGTTACTAAGCAGATAATTCCAATAAAGCTAAACTGGTATAGAAACTCGTTGTGTTGCAACCCCTAAGCCATCTGCATGTGGTGGGACGATAAAACTCCATAAATGTAAAGTGTGGGCAACTTTCCAGTAAAATATATGAATAATACATACCGTATCAAGTATTATGGTAAAATTAGACTTTTCAGTGATTTTGGGACATAAAATTAGAGGGAGATTTATAGAGGGGAGATGAGGTCAATCATAGGGAGACCTCCCCATTAATTTCTTTGAAATCTTGAAGGTTGAGAACTAAATATTATAGCTAGTGACACAAGTATTCCACAAATAAATACAAGCAGGTGATCACAGGGAGGTCTTCTCACGAATTGCGTCATGCGAATCTTGCCTCTCCCATGCTCAATCTCCGCATGATGTTGTCTACAAATTCTAGTAACAACGAAATTTTGTTGAAAACCAAGTTAAGCTACATCCAAATAATCCGACATTAGCATGACTATTACATATATGACACGCACTGAGATGTTACAAGCTAATCAGAAGTCAGGTAGCATACCAGTCTAACATCTTCGTCGCTAAATCCCAATAGCAACATAGCCTGAAAAATCCACCCAAGTGGAATGTTTTGTAAATCAGAACTTCCAAGCAAAATTTGCCACAAAGCTTAATCATGCACCTTATATGATAGATTTCAGAACAGTCTCATTAATCTACAGCCACAACATTCTCACAATAGAAATGGAAAAAATGATTCCACAAAAATGCGGCACACGCGACAACAAGAGAATACTTGGTGTGAACACGAATAACCGAAAAAATTCCAGACTTCATCACTCACAAAAGCCATTACACACATCAAAGAACAAAACTGCTTGTAACACATGAGCAGGTTGCCGATAGATACAGCATGAAGAGGGGAAGACTTACTTACTGGAGGGCCGAACCTAGGGTCGTCATCATTGATAGGAACAAATTTGTTGTCCTCCAAAATCTCCTGCGGTACTCCTGAAATTTGAAATCACAATTAATCACAACACACAAGACGCTGGAGTCTCTTCCCATAAGAGACGCTGGAGATTATCATGCTGTAGGCAGCAGCAAAAGGCATCACTCAAGATATTCATTCGCCAAATTTGAAAAATCCCACAGATTGATCATTGCAAAAAAAGAGGAGAGACTGGAGTAGTATAGAGGACCCGTTGTGCAAACCTCAAAGTCGTTCTATAAGTTCTGCAACAAAGACCTATCTGAAGTACCGAGGACCCTAGGATATTTGTAAAAACCAAAGGTCAATGAGATCAACCCTAATGTGGTCTTCTTATAATCACTGTGACCATCCTTCAAGGTACTAGCCAGGTGACATTCTGTTCCAGAAACTCAGCACAGAAGCTATTTCAATCAAGGGAAAACAGAATTACAAGCAATTCTCTAACATGAGATACTTGAATTTGGTTCATTGATACCTTCTTGGGAAGCTTTGATTCGCGACGTCTTCTTCGTGGCACATTGCTTCTGCCATTGCTTCTTGACACAGTAATCACCAGACTTGCACGACAGGGAAGGGAAAGACGAAGCAATTCCGACTCGCTGCTGCCTACAGCATGATAATCCTCGGACAAGTGCAGTGCGCACTGTTGGCACCGCTACAGAGATTGATATGGTGCATGCTGCCATCGTAACCAGCTGCAGCAGTTCGAAAATTGCAATCTCTTTAGTACGAGTTTGCTTCTCTAAGACATTCTAGAATATCCTGCACACTTGCTACACAATCACTAACAGTTACACACACTCAAACTATCTTAAAGTGAAGGGAGCCCAGGTAAGATTAAAAGAGGTTTGAAATGCCAATCAAAACGCACGACGATCAAATTGCACAACCTCTAACGAAAACCCAGAAAAAATTCAGATTTCAACGAAACCCACAAAGGATTTCGAACCTGGTTGTCGCCTACACACACAGACTTGCAAACACTTGAAGAGATTGATGTTCTGCCACCTAGCTCGAGGTCGATAAGAGCTTGCCAAGCAGGAAGACGACCCTATTCCCGAGGCAACCTTTGACCGTGCTCATTTTGATTTCTTTTTTCCTTTTTTTAATATAGCATTTCGGTCGAAAAGCGCACCCTCCGCGCCAGCATAGTTTAGGGCGCCGCGCTTTTACTGTTGTGTTGTTCGTCGTTGGGATTCATCAGAGTGGGAAACTGGTGGCTGTATCGCGAGGTGGGTCGCTAGGTTATCAAGAAGTACAACATTTGGTTGAGGAAGTGCAAATCAGCATGAGAGATCAAGCAGCCTGCTTCGTTTTAATGCAATTGATTTTGCATCCTCTAAGATCCACTTGCTTTGCATCGCCTTTTCCTAGTCTTGAGTTTGTTTACACCATGAGGAGGTGTGTGTGAGGTTTTGAAGGGGTGCTTGCGAGATTAGTTCGGTGAGGCAACATGGTACTCTTCTCGAGTAGAACTAGGCTTCTTCTGATTTTAGTACTGTGTGCCTTTTCTTGTTTTGCTGTCGGAGATGTAACGCGAGACGAGGTGATAGCTTTCAAGAAGCTCCGTGGGAGTTCAAATTCCCAAGCTCTACATGAGGTTCCCGAAGTTGATGAGCAGGAAGTTGGTCCAAGTCGGATAAACGTTGAAGGGGCGAGTGATCTGGACTTGAACAAACATCCCGATCATAGCGAGGTATGCTTTTCTGCTCCTTTTTCCGCTGCTGCATGGTTTAGGTCTTTCGCTAGTCACAGAATAAAATGCTTCTTTTGTATTTTGAGAGCTAGAGTTAGCTTGTGATGTAGACTTACAGCTTCCTCAATTGGGAGGGAGTAATCTGCTACTCTAAACCCTAGTTTCGAAGCTAGAGGAGGGAGATAACTTAGGTGATTTATCAGTGTTTTCGTCCGCTAACTCGCAGCTTACTTGAAAGATTAAAATCATGCACTGTCGGCCTTGGATTTCAGCTCTGGCTTCTGAACTTGATACCTAATAAAAGTAGTGGTGCAAATGTGATTTTACGCACACACCCTAAACTCGAAATGTTTGCTGTCTGGAACCGAACCGCGGACTGAAAGTTCTGCCAATGTCATGATCAGTTGGTTGATGATTCTTTCACCTGCGGATAGTTTTGAAACCAAAACCACGGGTATAAAAGGCCTTGGTAACCAGAGATGACGAATTTAATGGTTGCACTAAAAATTACGAACTGAGTTTGTACTCAATTCTGAACCAAGCATTTTGAGTGATGTATTATTGGAAAGCTACTGAAAATTCGCTTCAAACGATCTATAATATGTCTCTCGACTTAAAGTATTGAGAACACAGCAAGCAATGGAAGTTGCAAGGTGAATATGACAATCGACTCTACAGAGAGCAAACAAACAGTTTGTTTAATTGAGACTTCTTGCTCAAATCATGGAAGCAATAGCTTGTTGGAAAGCTAGGAACAATTCGTTTTTTAACAGAACTTTACCATACTCTGATTCATACCCGCGGTTCCAGTTGAATGATTTTTAAACTCCCATTGTTCGGTTTTATCCTGTAGCTGACCCACCCTATTTGGTGTGCTTCTCAGGCCAGATTAGCGAAGGAGAACGCGTGGGCTGTTAGATTAAAAGCAGGGATGACTGGAACGGTCGAAAATACTACAAAGGCAACCCCTGCCAACAACACTACACCTCCTCCTCCTCCACCAATTGAATCGCCACCAATTGAATCCAAAAACAGCACTGCGAAGTCCCCTCCTCCCGCCAATACAACCACGGTTTCACCTCCACCATCCGCTGGCACAGGTGATGCGGGAAAGGCACCACCGGCACACGGAGGGACCTGTAATCATGAACCTGTGATTGGCATCTTGGCGCCTACTGGTGGGGAAGATGGTGAGTGTCAAGTCTGCCCTTGGTTTGAGTTCTTGTGAAGTTGTCTATCTCGTAGGATTTTAACCCTTCAACCTCATGCATTTTTTCCTTACTTTTTAGGGACCTCTTTGTTCTCATGTTCTTGCGAAGTCTCTTTCTTGAGTTAACGCTTATGTGTAAAGTGTGACATTCTTATGAACTTTTTGTTGTTTTTGCAGGCCACCATGACTACACCTTAACCGTTAAAAATGTCGGAAAATCGAAGTTGGATGTAACCATCCAGATCTCAAATGGTTGGAAAGCAACTCCAGGGGAGTTGGCACTGTACAAAGGACAAAACAAGTCGGTAAGTTGAGCCAGAGCGTTGAAGCTTGTCTTCTATGTTAGGCTAGTTTGCGTTATAGACCTAAAGGAAGAAGTCCATCATACACAAAAGGTTGAATTTCCGCCATTTCTGATGCTTTGAAGCCCCCATAGATGAAGATCCTCCATCCTGGCTTCAGGGTGATGTTTAAAGACGTCATGTATCACGAACACTAATAGATGGGAGCAAGTAGGGTTTGTCATGAGACTGGAACAGCTGCCAGGCCGTGCACGTTGTCGTGCTTGGATTTGATCTCATGGACCCTTGCTTTTCATGATTTCACCAGGGTCCTCTGTACTTTGGATAGGATCTCCTTGTCTTACACCCTATTGAATGCCAGGTCCTCTAAGTTAATATTACTCCTGTCCCCTGATTTACAATTGCAGATTGTGAGCTGTTGAGTCATCTTTTATTGTTGACAAAGATGTTCCGTTTGGTGTTGGCAGGTGACAGTCTCAATTACAGATAACGAGGCCGCCAGACATATAGCGAAGCTTAACATAAGTTGGAGTGATGGAGATTGTTACGTCGATGTTCCTGCTCAGAATGTTCCTGGCGATGTCGACCATTCTTCCTACTCGACTTTCTTAAATGCGCCAGGAACTGCTGCTTTGCTGCTCGGTGGCAGCCTTGTATTCCTCCTTGTATTAGGTATGACCATCCTTGAATAGGCCCTGTATCAGAGGTCTTGGTTAGTCTATTGAGAGCTTACTATGGTTGTAGTTAGACTGAATTTGATGTCTTTACTTTGATGGGTTTTGATTGCTGGTTTTGAGTCTTGAGATTCTAGATTTGTGTAAAGTCTCTTGTGTGTGGTCTCGACATGTCTGAGACCCTGCCTCAAATTAAGACGCATCAGCTAGTTGGAAGTTAGCTAACCTATTTTGTAAACACTTGTAAGGTAATTAATGGGGATTTAGGCGTTCAACTTAGCGAACTACTACTACTTGGTTGGTGCCGATGGATTTTGCGCTTCAAACCTCTACGGTATAGGGACATTTAATCTATTTGTCCAACGTTGGGGAGTCAAGTTAATTGGTGGAAATGAATGTATATTCACTGCACGTTAGCTGGGCTTAGCACCTATTTTCTAACTGACTCTACGTTACCATTGCGGGCACCTACTACTTGATTCCAGTTTTCTAGAACCTCTACTTGGTTGGTGCCGGCGGTCCTTAGTGTTCAAGTATAAGCTGACAATGAATTTCTTCAGATCTTGTCATTTGCTCTCGAAACACAAGGAAGTTGAACATGGCTAAACAAGAGACTTTATGATGCGACTAGGAGCTAATTCAAATCGTCAGATGCAAGGCAGTTCTTTGCTGGCGACGATTAGGTGTATCATTTATGAGTCATAACTAGAAGTACCTACTGTGCGGGCTCCATTGATCAAGCTGCAACTGAACACTCTTCTAGTGGATGTTGTCAACTGATTACATGTGTACGACAGACGTTACTGCCTCCTGAGGAAGAGTCGCAGCTGCTACTTGGGCGTCTGACCGACCATATCATTCTCTAGCAGACTAAAATTGTCCCTTGCTTAAGTCTCCATTATCCTTGTTCTTATGCCTGGATTTTGCAAGTTACCTCGGTTTTACCTTGGGAGAGTGTGCTTGAAATGGAAGATATCTGGAAGGGATCTTGAAAGATAGCTCGACATGTGCTACTTTTCACGTTTATAGCTTGATGTGCGTTGGATTTCCAAAAGGTACCTGAGTTCTTTTGGTAAAGATTCTTCTCACCGGCTTGCTGTGGGCGTCCTAAACCAGGAGTAGCAGGTATATGGGGATGCATCTCATGGCGTGCCCATGCTCGGCGCCACGGCGATGCGGAGACGAAGTATCAGGAGCTGGAAATGGCAGCAGCAGACACCAAGCAGGGTGATGAGGAGGGGAGTCCATCAGCTGATGGCTGGGACGAAGTATGGGAAGACGATGATTGGGAGGACACGGAAGCTGGTAGGACCTCTTCCTCTGCCCTCACGCTTTCTTCAGCAGGTCTGAACTCGCGAAGGGCAAACAAGGACGGCTGGGACAGTAGCTGGGATGACTGAAGAAGAAATATCCCCTCAGGGTGTAAGTTTCATTGAGCAAAGGTAATCCCAATCATCGTCCCAGAAGCAATGCCAGACAATTGAGGGTTCAGATTCGGATTGACCAACACTGAAGTTCTGATATTAGTTCTGATATTTGTTCTCCTGATTCGGCCCTTCTCGGCTGTGGATATCCGGTCAACAAGGAGGGGCTGTCTTCCTGCTGTCGGGTTGTATCGTTTACAAAAACGTAGGTAATTAGAGATGGATTGCATTGAGAAGGATGCTAAGTAACCCTGATGTTTAGATGCTTAGAGTTGCCATGACCTGGAAAGGTATCTGATTGAACGAGGTTATAGAATATATTGCCTGCCGTGCAGCAGGGCTTGAATTCGGAGGCGTATATGTACGGTTTGTTCATTTGTACCCGATTGCAACTTTGTCTTTTCGCTCGTGTGACTTTGATATATCTACCCATAGGGTACATTCACAAAAACGGGGAAATATGAAACTTATGAGATAAAGATTTCTGACTCTACTGAAGTGATCACATCCAACAAAGGGGAATCTTCACTTTTAATTCTATGTGGCTCATGACATGGTGGGTGAAAGGTGAAAGAAGGTGAAATATACATTTAGCTAAAATTCATATTCAATTCCAATATCAAGATTGATGAATTTAAGATGTCAATCTTATGAATGATGCACTATATATCCCTAGTCTTTATAAATACTATGCCACATTTGCTCAAAGAAGTATGTTTTTCTTATTAAGTATATACTTATATATTCCTTATGATAGAATATGTTGTCTTTCTATTTTTGTTGGGGATAGAAAGGTATCTCTAATTAGATCTTTTTCGTCTTTTTTATTTTATTTTATTTAGGTGACAATCTCTTTATTGACATCAATTTATAATGATTAACCCTTTATGTACTAAGAATTCACTATTTCAAGTAGTGGACCTTGATTGAATGTTTTGTAGAAAGCATAATCTAAATGGAAAATTTTATTATATAATTATCTTGAGTGAAGAACATTGCATTCATTGGTTTAAATAAATAAAAATCCCCATATAAAATCTCTAAAGTTGTTGGAAAAAACATGAGACCCAATTTGGGCTTCTTAGACACTAAAGGGTTAACATATGCACTCAAAAGCTAGTTTGATACTAGTGTTCACTTGTAGGTTTGTTTCAGAATGTCAAATTTTTAAAATTATATTTGTTTTGGTTAGCATAGTGATTGGTTACAATGGTGAATTCTAGCACATATTTAGCTCTAGATAATCCTACCTTTTTGGAAGTTTTGTTTTTGTAGAACTTCTATGTGTATGTATATGGTGCCATGTTCAACTTCATTGCAACAATGGGTACTATAGTAATATGGTTTGTGTATGTTTAGGAGGTTGGTGCAAAGAGAGAGGAAGAGTGACTATCATTTACTAGAAGCTTCAATGACCCAACCTTCTTGAAAGAAGATATGAAATCAATAGAACACTTCCTTGCAATTTTAAACTTAGGGGTTCAAAGACTAGTTTTCAATGCCACCTGTAAGGCCACTTGATTGTTGTATTGTAACATAGGAAATTTCTTTGAGAAAGAAAGCCTCAAATTTCCACTAGGCAAAATTTAGGCTGCATTTTGTTGCAATTGTTACATTTTTTGTTAGAAGGTTGGATCAAGGCTCAAGTAAGGCCTTACCTAGACTATTACCAACTACAAAATACACGCTCTAGAGTATTTTTCTTGTAGTTTTCTCCCCTCCAAGTAAGCTAAGTAAGCTTTGTTTTACAAAGTGAAGCACATCTTGTACTAGAATAGTTGATGAACATCTTGAAACTTCTATAAACTTCTTGTTTACGGGTGACAATTGCCTTGGGTTGTTTGTATAGAAGCTTAGGTTTGTAAATTTTCTATTTATTCCCTAGTGCCTTGAGATTTAGGATTGTTGGTGAGAAATAAAAAGGTTGTGTATGATTTGTACAACACTAGAAGTCCATGGGTGTCAAATTTTCTTTTGATTTTTTTGCAATTTTGCAATTGAGGAGGGGTAACACATTGTTGAATATTGTAAAGTACAAGTTGATAGAGAATATTTGATTTGTCATGTTTGCTATTCAAGTGCAAAAATATAGTTGTGGTTCTTTTTGATGGATTGTATGTGTTTGCATTTGCATTGAGGATTCAAGGGTTGCAGACATAATAAGAAAAGGTGGATGAGAGTGTTTGTTATGTGAGGTCTTTATCAGAGTTCAATTTCATTTTCTTATATGTGTTTTTGAAATTGATTGTGAATTGAGTAAAATGTTGGAATGGTGGGATGAGAAGATGCAAAGTAAGGATAGAAGAGCACAATTATACAATTGAGCACACTTTTTGTAAAGAATACAGTTTTATGACATGCTTCTTACCCAACATGTTTCTACTTTAGTTGTGAGCATTGAAACACTCATAACGTTTTAGAAAAACTCTAAAACAACCATGGGTTTGTTTAAACACTTGTGTATTTTGTTTGAAAAAACCTTTTGAAGTTCGTTTTTAAAAAGGGCATTAGTTTTTGATGTCAACATCAACCTACGCAATGTTGAAATTAAATTGTGAAATTTAAGCTAAGGTTCTTATGGATGTTGAATCCATTTATATTCTCAAGTTAGGCCACACAAGTGTTTATTTTCCAAGGATATGAGTAAAGCCATATACTAGAAGGTTATGTTGCAAAAATACAATAAGTAAAGGTGAAGGTATTAAAAATATAAGGCATATTATTTAGAAAATAATTCTAAAAAGAGATGGCAAAAAAATTGATTTTTTCTATTTTAAGCATATATCAAACTTTATTTTTTAGAAGAAAGTAGATATTGGGCTAAGGTGTGTTAATGTTGTCCTTCACTTATCATATATAGAATAGTGAAATTAGATTGCCTTAACAATTAGGTTACTTTATGCTAAAAAGCTCCCTGATGACTCACTATTTGTCTTTGTAGAGGTGCATGTGACTTTGTGAATTGGGGTTTGAACCAGTGCACCAACCCATATGACATCCATGGTTCTAGGATGATGAAAATTATTGCATCATTTTATATTAATAGTTATGTAGTCTAAAATATCAAGAAATTAATAAAGGGCAAATTAATTTCACTATTTAGTGTAGTGGACATTATAAATGATTTCATCACCTTTAGGATATAAACAATTATTGACATGAGTATCACCATGTAGGAGTTGAAGATAACCAAGTAACAACTAGAGAATTATTGAAGCTTCTAAGCTCCCATTGATTTTGACATACTTAGAATATACACTAGTTGTTGTCAAAGGTGTAAAAAATAGTCATCAAATATAGAAATGAGGAACTTTCTAAGAAATAATGTTTTTTCAAAAAGCAAGAGATCACTATCAAACTTTTGGAAAACTACGTGAGTTAAAAGATAGGGTTCATTTGATTTGAAGTGGAAAATTTTTATATAATATGTAGGGCTACTATAAGGTTTATTAAATGCTAATAAATTTATATGCTAATTTATATGTATATGAAATTTATATGCTAATTTATATGTATATGAAATTTATATGCTAATTTATATGTATATGAAATACATATGCTAATTTATATGTATATGAAATACATATGCTAATTTATATGTATATGAAATACATATGCTAATTTATATGTATATGAAATACATATGCTAATTTATATGGAAGGCTTGATTAGTGCAGGGCAATTCACTTAAATATTTAAAATATTAATGAAAATATTTTAAAAATTAATATTTAAAATAATTATAAAATTATAAAAATTTGAAATATGATGTGGTATTAGTGCAACCACATCAAAAATGCTATTTTAAAATTATTTTTAAATATTTTAAATATTTTAAATAATAATAATATTATTTTTTAATGTAGCCACTATTCATCATTAATGATGAACAATAGCCACTGTCCCTTAAAGAAGGCTATAAGTTCCATTGAAGGAAACTCTTACTTCAAAATAGTTCATTTGAGGACTCATTTTCTTCCTAATGTATGACTTGGACTTGAAGATCTCAATGAACTAGATCCCTATAAGAACTCAATGAAATGATGAATTGGACCCTTGGGAAGCTCAATGAATTGGCCCTCGAGTCGCGAACGGGAATTTGATTTCAATGGTGGAATGAGGTCCTAAAGTTTGGTGCCTGTAGTTTGGGCCCTAGAGGGGTGCAGTCTGTAAAAAAAATAAGGATATAGGTGCAAACACTAGGTATTTAACCCCTAAAACATTAAATTGTTTTTTGACAATATAGTAAATTTGGGTAGCTTACTATAACTTTTGACTAAATGGTTCAAAAGTTATTGTATAATATGTGGTTTTCAATAAAGTATGGGCAGCTCGGGCAGCAAAAAAACTTCTATAAAAATCATTTCTTTTTAAAATAAAAATTTGAAATTGGTTCTTTAGATTTATATATACATGGAAAGATTTGAATCATTCCATTTGGATTAATGAGATGAAAGTTATAGGAGTTTTAGTTTGTAGATAGTTTGTAGGTAGTTATGGAATTTCTATTCTAAGATAAACTTTGAAGTCTTTTATTTAACTCAATTTTCAATATTTTGGGAAAAAAATAAAAACATTAGATGTAGATTGTTTATTATAGCATTACAGTTATTGGGATTGGCATTTTTCAATTCCATAATTAAATTGTTTACAATTTAGTACTTTGAATCATTCTCAACATCCTTCTACTTACTATTTTTTTTCTATATGTTGTACAATCCCAAATGATTTGATATTTTTCACTCATGTAGAAAACTTACCTTAAAGAATGAATCCAAAGAATCACCACCATTTTGGACATTTTTTCATAATGAATTGACCTTATGAAGTGCAGCTGCTCAGATTTTTGCAAGGCCCAAAAATCACTTTAAACGTTAATATCTTGCAATCTATATGGTGGAAAATTCTGAAATTTTTCCACATCTTCTCAAACCAGCATACTATAAAATCCTATGGTTACATGTGTCCAAAAATGTTTTTTTTTAAATTTAGTACTTGTAATAGAAATGGCAGTTTTGGAGTGTTTTGGTGAAAACATAGTCAAAAACCTTTAGGGGTTAATGGAAGGGTATTATTTTTTGGCTATTGTTTATTTTAGGATCTTACATTCTATAATTTCCTAATGTGATTCATTAAAAAAGGGACACACATTAATTATAATTCCTAATTTCCATAAATATATCACATATAATTTTTACTATATTTGTTTTCCCACTACATTTTTTTCCACTACTTGCCACTCATAATTAAGGAATTTGTAGCAGAGTTTTGAGTTCACAAGTAGAATATTTTTAAACACATACAATGACATCACCTCAAACAAATTCCCTTACTAAATACACATTGAATGCATACATGACATGAAATAAGAATACTACATTCATATTCATTGCAAAATGTACAATAGAGATCAAGTGCACATTGCCAATGATTGCACAATGCAAAAATCAATTCATATAATGTGTTTACAAACACAATGAGACACAAAACTAACCACGTTCAATTTTGAAGAAGATATGGCCACATCAAGGAATTGTAATGTTCAATCACTCTAAAAGAAACATACACAACCATAACTTACACAAAATTGGGTTTACAAAACAAATTTTGAGGCCTACATGTTGTGGTAAGTTTGTAGTGCAATGTCATAAACAAACACCTGAGGGTTCCACCACCTATGTTATACTAGAGAAAGAGCAATATCATTCCAAGGTGGCATAAATCCAATAGTAGGTGCAGTATGATTCAACAGAGGTGGCTTCAAGAGCACTATCAGTTATAGCCATGAAATTGTAGAGTGAAAAATGCAATATGAACAGGTTGTAAAAAACAAAAAGTTACAAAGCAATACCTTACAATGCCAAAACTACAATATCATATGGTGTAGTGGAGGTGATCCAAGTCTTTGGCGAGGGTTAGAATTTTTTCCAAACATCAAGCTTTATCTCCATAGTGCCCTACCCCTCTTGTAACTTCAAGAGCAAGGTCTATAATTTTTGGATGGACAACTTTGCTATTGTTGCCATACGGAAGTGCTCCCAAACTTCAACTTGCAACACCCACAAATAAGGAAGGAAATACCAAGCCTACTCATATTTGAAAGCAATTCAATTCATCTCCCTCTTCCTAGATCACAAGCCATCATTAACAGTGGGTAATTCCAATTCTATAGGTGCAACAAAGTCATTGCTCTCAGTTTCTATGGCATTGTGAAGGTAACTACTTTGCTTATGAACTCATCCATTGTCCTCCTCTTTGTCAAGAATTACGTAAACTTGCTTATAGACAAGATTTATTGCCTCAAACTTACTCTAGATACAACATTGGTCATTGAAGTCCCAGAATTGGAACAACTAGTTTGCATAAACCTCCTTCTCTAAATGCAATTGCAACTCTATGTAAGTGTTACCATTTTGGCAAAAAAAATAGGTTGGCAAGTTCCAGTTGCGTGCTCACATCACTACTAGAAAATTTAGTTTTTCTGTTGTTTTGGTCGCATTGATCCAGTCAAAATCTAATAGAAATATGTTAAAATCAATAGATTTTTGTCAGATTTTGACCGGATCAATGTGACCAAAACAACAAAAAAACTAAACTTTCTAGTAGTGCATCTACAATTGTGTACATCTTGATTTAAAAATTCAATGTCATCTTGTAACCACCATAACACAACAAGTATTCCGAGGTAGATCCTATGAACTAGCAATCAAACACAATTATAAACCCTAGTTGTAAATATTCAAAGAATTAGTAACATAATTAGCAAAGCAAAGCAAAGCAAAAAAAAACCTAGATTGGAAACAAAAAAAAATCTAGCAAAATTGATGACGTGGCCGAGAACCAATCTAATGACAACAACCCCTAATTGTCGATTTAGTCAACTTGGCCTAGAACACATCCAACAGCCACAAGCATCCCAAATAAACCAGCTATATTCAACCTTCAAAATTTATCATACTAACAACTAAACCATCTCATATAGCAACCCTAGTTAAAAATTTTGTCCTACAAAATTAATATAAAGAGTGGTATTTTAAGTCTATTTTTTTGCTAATGGAACCCATTATTCAACACCTTATAGTATGTAGAATTCATCCAATAGAATTGGCATTTGACCTATCATTTCATATTTTTTAGATCTTTATGGAATTAGTATTGAATTTTTGAAGATGAAGGGAAGTGGTCATTAAAAACACCCACCTCTTGAAATATGCAAAACTAGTATATTGATCTAGTGTGTTGAAGCAATATGTGCCTCATGTTACAAGATGCTTAGAGTCTAATCAATTTTAGGACCTCTTACCTTATCTTACTTAGAAGAGATTTTAGATCTATATTAGGTGTTGGAATACTCAAGTAACTTTTTTGTAGCCTTTATACATTTATTGTACTTTATTTTATTTTTTTTAGCACAATGATTTCTCTTATTAATGATTGCTCAAAATTAGTGTCAATATATTTTTTATTTATGTGGAAATTTGGACAATACATTTAAATTTCACCCTATACTAATTTAAAATAGAATAATACTTAGTATAAATTTTTATTTTAACTATTACTTTTATATCTAATTGGTAAGGTCATTTTCTCCTACTATCTATAATTGGGATCAAGCCACATTGAATCATCCTCTTAGTGAGGGCACAAAACTATATATCACCTATAAAATAGTATCACCCTTGCATTTATTTGACATTGAAGAGCAAGTGGATTAGGAAATAGAAAGAAGATAGAAGATTAAGAAAATGTTTCAAAAAATAGATTTATGAGTATTCTAGTGATGATGTGGCACTTATTTGGAGATTTGAAGAATTATATTAAATCTTTAATTGTAGTTCAAAGTGTTCAAAAGTGAATGCTAAGGTATTGTTTCACTATTTAAGATTCAAAAAGACTTGACCTTCTAAAATCTTAATAACTCAAAGATACACATTTACTATGTTACAAGCACCCATCACACTGTCACAAGTTACGGGCTTGTTCTACATTGGAAGTACCCATTACATAAATACCTTTTAAATCTTAGTGATTGTAGTGAATTTGAAGCTCACAGATGGTCTCCTAGTTCATAACAAACTTTGTTATATTGGAGACTAAGGTTTGATCCCCCATGGTGCATTGAAATACCTCTGGTCTATTGTAAGGTGAATTCAAGTTCCTTTGATCCAATTGTGGATTTGAAGATACTTAAATTTACATGGGAATAAAACACGTACTTTGAATTAAAAAAATAGGTTTTATTATGTCTTTCAAAGGTCTCTTTTATATTTGTACTTTAAACACAATCACATCCCATTTAGGGTACACTGTATATCACACAATTCAAATTTTGTTGCCTTCTTTTCATGCTTTTGAAGGTTGCATCTTGAAATAGAAAATGACTTTGAATGTAGCCTATATTGCAAAATGTCCTTTAAATAATCTACAAATACATTTCATAAATATTCATAGGTCGTAGGTTAATAGATACTTAAAAATACCTAAACATTTCTTAATTATTTTAATAACAAGCCTAAATATTTCTTAGGAAATCACTATGGAACATTAGTTTCATTAAAAAAACTTCTTTTATAATCAATTTGTTAAATTTAAGATAAATGACACATCTGTACATAAATATATGCAACTTATATTTAACTTTAAGTTTAATGTCCTTATACATAGAAGAACTTCTAACTACTGTGTTCTGATGTCCTATATGAATTCAAATTAGTGAAATAACTTAGAGGATTGCCTTCAAATTTGAGTTGATTTCTTCATCCAACTTCCATACGTACAAAATTGGTTAAAACCTAGCAAAAAAAAATGTAATTCTAAAATTTTGCATGGAAGTGTGCAATACGTTAGGAAAAAATTCGGTCCCAAGAGGGCCGCCAAACTCTGAACAAACAATTTGGTAGTCCTTTTGTGACCCCATTATTTTTCTAATGAGTTGCAAGAAGATAATTGAAATTGTTGGCATGCAAAATTTAAAAAGGTCACTCACAAAAAGTAGGAAAGGCAAGTTATTCATGTTTTCAGAAAATTGCTTTTAACATTGAATTTGAACTTTTAGAAAGCTTTTAGTTTGACAACCATACAAAATTATTCCTAAAATGTAGTTTCTCCCTACTAAATAGAAGTGAAAGTATCATGAAACTTAGTGAAGACAATTCCATTTCTTGAGAAAAACTCAAAAATTCACTTTTGACTATAGAAGTTCACTCCAATACACAATCTTCATAACACAACAATTTTACTTTCGGGCTGGGAAAAAGGGGGGAAAGGGGAAAACGATAAAAAGATTTTTTTTAAAAGAAAAGTAAAAGCACCGCCCCCTTAACAAGGGACACCGACACCGCCAATCGGTTATCTCTTCCCCTTTTAAGATTTCAATATTCTTCTCGCCTTGCAATCCTCGCCTTTGCAACTGCGACCATCCTCACCATCGTCCTCGAATCTCCCGTTTTTATGATCCTCGGCGCCGTTCAATTTCTAGGTCAGTGTTCATCAAATGCTCTAATTTCAATTCCACTTCATGCCTGCTGCAACATGGCAGTCTCCATTTGCTCAATCCGTGCACCAGGTGTGGCAGGCAATGCCCGGTTCTCAAATTTATTTTGAAACATGTTGCTTTGATTCTTTTCTATTTGGGGGAGAAGAAGTGGCGATCGATGCTAATTCGGTGAATCAAAGTGAATTCGAGTTTCGTGAGAAAATAGGGCGCACATACGTGTTGTTTAATTTTTTAATTTTTAAAAAAATTTCGATTTTAGGGTTTACAGGGGTTGCTGAATGGTTGCGTATTTTTTCATTTGATGTCTGGCTTGTTTTTTCATTTGAAGTGTCGATCTTTGTAATTAAGGTGGAAATGTCTGCAAGCCGTGTACTGTTTTGCAATGGAGATGCATTTTACCGATTTTTAGGATTTGCGTTACATGTGTTATCTGTTGGCGAAGAGGGGATCTGATGTCAATTTCTATTGTGAAATCAGTCCGCGAAGCAGTGATCAATCATAATTTGTTGAATTCAAGCGACGCCAGGGCTTTCAAGAATAGGCCACGAGTGTTTTTTCCTCTGAGTCACAACTTCGATTTATGGTATCTGTATTGAACGTTTTCATAGGAATATTTGAGCCTCGTTCATTACATTGCAAAATAGCTCATTGGAACTCTGGTCCAAATCCAGATCACGTCTTAGTTGTGGGCGTTCTTGCAAATTCCTCATACGTTCCTAAACATTCTTGTTCCTTTCAAAAATGTCTAATATTATGGGATGGAATTCTGTATCATCAGTGTAGGAATTAACAGCTCAAGCTCAATTGTCTGGGCTGACTTCTTACCTACATTTTACTTTTGACTTGGTCTAGCATTATTGGATTTGAGATATTTCATTTTCTTGTATTATCTATTTGTGAGGAGAGAATTAGAAGTCACTGCACATTTTCTAAACAGTTTGAAATGAAATTGACTTCTGATCTTTAAGAAAGACTCCTGAAATTCTTTCGCCTATTCACCGGCTTGTTGTTATTCTTACAGGGCGTTGCTGCGTCAACATTCGGTTAGCTTCGAGGTCTACAATTCACCAAACGTCGAGCTCTATCGCGCTGGTGAGAAAGGAGTCGAGGTTGCAGAATTATGAGGTGGTGAGGGGCATTTCTGCGAGGACCATGGCTGCAGCGGGGAATGATGGTTCAGCATCCAATGCTGGTCTCTCAAGCTTTCCACGTGGAGGCTTCAATAGAGCCCGGGGACGAGGGTCCGTATTTCTTATGACCTCATATGTTATTATTCTCCTAGTCATGAATTTAATTCACTGTGGCAATCAAACGTGTTGTGGTCAGCTTGCATCAAATACATCGCAAGCTAGTTTCTCTAGTCCAATTTCATTTTCTTGCACTTCTCTGGTGTGTACAGCCGATGCATTTTACTGTCTTTTCCTATGTTGTGCACTTCTCAATTTTGATTTGTAGAGCTTGAGGATCCTTTCAGTATTAAATTACTTTAAGCATTAGGGTTACGGTAAAGTTTTGTACGCTTTGAGCCTCTCGAAGTTGTCTCCTAAAGAAGATGCACACGTTACTTATTCTGCAGAAGGCCTGAATCACACGGGGAAGAGAGATCAGTAAGGGCTCGACCTAGGCGTGAAGAGTATCGGTATTGGCTTAATGCTCGTAACAAACCACCTAAACACTGCGGTGCGTCTTTCCCATTCATTTCTGGTCTTTATTGTCTACACAGTCTAGCATTTGTGGCTCGTTTGTACCGTAGAGAACCTGGATCAGGAAACCCAACATACTAAAGGGTTTGCGCTAGAGAGGACACGGAGGAGGAATCCGTGCATCGTCCTTCAGGCCCAATAAGACCCTTGATCCCTGTTCCAGGGTGATCTTTGAAGACCCTTATAAATCTCATATCCTATGGAGCGGAGCTAGTAGGGTTTATGATAAGGCTGGAATGGGCGCTAGTCTTTGCTAGTTCATGCATCATGCTTGGGTTCCAATAAAAATATTATGAAAAAAAGGTTGATCTCATTGACCTTTGGTTTTCATAAATAGACTAGGGTCCTTTATACTTTATATGGAATTTTATTGCTTCCATTCTCTATAGAACAGCAGGTCTGCATGACGGGTCCTCCATACGATACTCCTGTCCCAGCATTTGTTAATACTATTATCAGTTGTGTGAGGTGTTCGATTTCTTAGTGCGCACTTCCGCTAGACTGAATATTTTGTTTGAATTGGGCCAGCTTGCTCTTTCTGGTGGAAGTTTGGTAGTCATATACATCGTTTTGACTGGGATTACTAATTTGTGGTTTTCTTTGATGTAAACACAATCGTGCCGGTTTACCTGGGGTGGGTGGGGGTCCAGAGAGATTTGTTATAGTGTCATACAATATTTTGGCCGATGTGAATGCACGGAGACACTGGAAGGAATTATACTGGCATATACCAGAATATAAGTGGCCTTTGATCCTGGACTGGGATGCACGCAAGAGGAAAATCCTGTGGGAGCTTGGACTTTGGTCTCCAGATATCATATGTTTACAAGTAAGCTTTTATTGGACGTTTACGATGGTGCAATTGCATTTTGCTTCAGGTCCTTTGTGAAGAAGTTTTTAGCATGTGGTTACTACGGGTGAAGCAGACCTGATAAGACTGCGATTCGAGTACCTCCGAGCATAATTGATTATTGTTGGGCAGTGTATATTCAAAAAGAGATCCTTAGGCATCTTATACAGGTATAAGTTGTTGCAGATCGTGGTCAGCTATGAAATAATATACCTGTATATTCTTGCACGGTCCATCTATTACATTGATGGCCATTTGTCAGGTAGTGATTTGTATTTGTTTGTCATCAGGAAGTGGATCATTATGAAGACTTGAATGAAGATCTTCAGAAAGTTGGTTATGTTGGGGTGTACACGGTACGTGGTTTCAAGTAACCTTATGCGCCTCCATTCAATTTGAGTATTGATAGTTATAATATTAAAATCAAGATATAGATGTTTTCTCTAATGGGATGTTTAAAGTTCATGAGTACATTTTTTAGTATCTGCGAAAGCTCTTGCTTAGTGAAATGTATGCGTTATCGAATTGCGCTATGGCTCCTTTAAGTAGATGGACTGTTCAAGCTTATGTGGTCCGGTGGAACATATAATATGTCTGTTGCTGTAGGGTCGAACTGGAGACACGTCTGATGGCTGTGCCATGTTCTGGAGAAAAAATAGGTATCTTTTGAAGCACAAGAGCTTTAGCTCGCAAATCCCGCAAACTTTCGGTTCTCGGTTTTGAATATCTTTTCATCCTCATGTTAAATTCGTATAGGCTGTTAATTGAATGGAAGAAGGCATACCTTTTAGACTAGCCAGTCCCTGACTTTTACACATGCTGAAAGTCTCCCGGAAGAATTTCTCATATCCTTAATCCTTTTTTCTTTGTATGTAATGCGATTTATAGTCGATGTCATGCGTTTACTTGGAATATCATGACACCTCACTGTCTGTAGCTTTGGAATGGTTTTAGGTTCGAGTTACTCGAGGAAAAGAGCATCGAATTCATTGACTACAACCTCCGGGATAACGTAGCCCAGCTTTGTGTTCTACAGGTGCCACCTCATTTCAGACTGGATTACTTGCATAGCCCTTCTTTTGACATTATGCTCATTGTCCTCCAGGTCTAGTCCTCTTATTTTCTTATTCCCGTTTTTTGTCAATTCAATTGCATATTGGAACGTATGTATTCATGTTTAAATCCCTGTGTATCTTACTAGGCCAAAAGCAACAATCTTAAACACAATGCTTCGGAGGACTTGGAAGTTACGCACGGCACAGAATCAACCACTTCTGGGTATAGCAAACTCTGATTCACACAAGGGAACTTTCTATTGAGTTTGGGTATCGGAATCTTCGTATGGTTCGCAACGGTTATCATTGTGAGGTCTTTTTTCAAGATACATTCTTTTAAACCTGTAATACGCTTGTGTTCTGTAATATATGAATTTATTTTCACTTGCTGCGTCCTCGAGCAGCATGAAGTGTGACATTTTTGTCCAGTTAGCCGTAGCTTACTCGTTGCCATATTAGAAAATTCCTTGAAATTCAACGTGTCTAGAAGTACATAGAGCGTGACTACAAATTGATACACAAGAAGGGTGGCTTGGGTTACCGCGCGACATTAATATGGTTCCCGGTTAACCTTAAAGTATGACGTATCTTGGGTGGTTTGACAACTCATTTGATTCCAGGAATAATCGTGTTGTTGTGGGCAACATTCACGTGCTCTTTAATCCCAAGCGTGGTGATGTCAAGCTAGGCCAGGTAGTTACAAACTTGAGAGTTCATTTTGCTTAGATCCCCACAAATTCATTCTATTGGTCAATGGTCTTTATTTAATCCTGGCACCCCAATCCGACAGTATTCCCTTTCATAGTATTGATATCTACGTAACGATGATTTCACCCGGCTTGTCAAGTTCTTAGCACGTGTCCCAATGTATCTGCTAATATAGTCGTTATTTGCAGACCCGATTGCTTATGGAAAAGGCTCATGCTATCTCTGAAAAATGGGGAAAGGCGCCCGTAGCTATAGCTGGAGACTTCAACAGTACACCAAATGTGATTTTCCTTCCTTTTCATGTTTTGATGACTCATGAAGAACTTGCAAGAGATTATCATTTTGCCTAAGTTCTATTGGACTTTTGAGGAATCAATGGCGCCATATGTTCATTTTCCCCCTTAACATGCAAGTTTTTAATTTGTGCTGATACTGGCGCTAGATATCCAAAGACTTTTTACGTTATCGTGTATGATTTAGCACATCAGTCAGGTTTAGATCTGTCTTTATCCTAGCAACCATGTGATCTTGACAAAGATGTTTCGTGCCTTGACAGAGTGCCTTGTATCGATTCATATCTTCTTCACAGGTACGAATATCATTTTTTTCACTCAGTTCCATTCATTACATAAAACAGAATCATCCTCATTGTGTAAATGATAATTATCCTGACAAACAGTTTTGTGGAATGTAGCTCGATTTGGCTGTCCATGATCGGCGTTACATATCAGGGCAGGAGGAGGAGAGTGCAAATGAAGGTTTCAGCACTTATGGATACTCAAATGGAGGGTCTAAATATGAGAGGTGCAGTTGTAATCAATTATTTAGTTGTGGCTAACGAATATTGTGTGTTCCTCGATATTCTTTGTGATTGATCTCAACATGAAATTGGTCGTGATTTTCACCTGCTGCTGGCATTTGTGATATTTTGACCTGCTGATGATATTTGATCTGCATAGCTACTACTCCCTCCGTCCGGAAATAAGTGTCCTGTTTGGAACTCATGTTTTTTTAAGGTTGTTTTGAGTAGGTCTTATGGAGGCTTTATTCTATCCAATTTTGTTTAGGTTGCAATGAACACATGCAATGTTCTTCATTGATTCTGGTGATAAAAAATTTGGACCCTTTTGAATGTATGCTTTTCATAACATGATCAATGAAATTGGTATCAAATGTTTTCAACAAAACTGCAGACTCTTATTTCAGGACAGAGGGAGTATAATTTTTCTGTATCGGCTTGTGCTCCCAGCTGTTTCTAGGTAGCTAATCATTGGGAATTCTATGTCATGGCAGGTATGGCACTGCTTCTAGATCGACTCAAGGTGCTGAAACAGGAGCTGATGAAGAATCAGCTCCTGAGAGCACCTTAGTGTCTGCGAAAACAAACGATTTTGAGGAATCTACAGTGATCATAACTGGAGACGAAAATTCAGTTACTGAAATCAGCTACGAAAAGACCACCGTAGAAACTCTGAAGAGAGTTTCCATACCGAGAAGGTATGTGGCATACCCACATTCTTTGTAGCCTGCCACTTTACCTTTGCAACTTATTTGTTGAAATCCAATTGCGTACTTTGGTAGCTAATCATTGCCTCAGGGCTTAATGTCCTCTCCTACAGTATTCTGGGTAAGACTACTGTCGGTTCGAGTTGATGATATTCCATACTTTTTTCAGCCAGTTTGCTTCCAGGCATCCTCGGCGTTTGCTATTAGTTCTGTAGTTGATTTCGTTGCCAGCCTGGATTTCTATATTCAATAAACGATTGTGCATAAACTCATAGTCTACTTTCTGCCATCAGGATACGGAGTTGGGATCGATTTGAGTTGATGGCAGCTACTGGCGGGAGGCACTCCTCCGTAGTCCAGCACGAAATGAATCTTCGAAGCGCATACTCGGAAATTGAGGTTTCATTCAAGCTTTGTGAGCAGTATTTCATTTGAAAATATGTACAACAGTTGTCCCTGAATCTGAATTCTGAAGAATCTGGATTCTCTTGTGTGTAGCTTTTCTCCTGTCAAAATCGATCTTGTGCATGATGGGGATATGCAACTCATTCTGATTACGTGTTCTCGGTGTGCTTGTCGAGCAGTAATTGCCTGTAGCAATTCTGTGGTTGCCAAATTGATAATTTTTCAAATTGCGAGGCCTCTTAAGTGAAAACTATGGGGACAGTCTAGTGTTGACTCATTTGAAACAGTCTCTTTCAGCTGTCATGAAAGTAGAATGTTCAGGTTTTCTGCGCTTTGGTGGGTTTATCTATTTGTCTTGCACGCAGGGAAAGCCTGGCAGTAGGGATGAAAGAGGGGAGCCGTGGGTAACCACTTGTCACAAGAAGTTTAGGGGCACTGTTGATTACATCTGGTAAGCCCACGTTGTTTCTTTCTCAAGCGGGTCTCTTAACCCGTAACTTTGGAAGCTAATAGCCGATCATAGTCAACTTTCAAAACATATTTCTGTCAATAAAAAGTGTAGAATATGGTTCTTCTTTCTACTGGTACATTTTGTTACCTTCTTTGAAGCTTCCTAAACATTCTTTCAAACTCCCATTGATTTTTGGCCATTGGGGCACTGACGGATTTATTTGGTTCTCTTGTTTGTGAGTTCATATGCTTGTTTCGCGGCATTATCAGTCCAATCATGTTTAAATGCTAATCTGGTGAATGATACAGGCATACAGATGATCTTGTGACAGTGAAAGTCCTGGACACACTTCCCACCTCCGAACTTCCTTCTAAGGTTCCATTTCTTCCTCCGATTGAAGCTGTTGCTTTCACTGGGTCATAGTAACTGCACTAGTACAACGGGCGTTGAATAAGAACCCAGATTGGTTTAAAATGCTACAATAAGAGTCCATTATCACCTCTTGTGTGTCTCTAGCCTGATATTTCTTGTGAAGTAGTCACCCAAAATAGTACTCTTATTTTGGTGGCATGTTATAGCAAAAAGAATTAGAGATTTTTGGATGCCGACCTTGGCAACAACCTGCTGCGGTTTCTTACATTTGTGCATGAAATTATCTCTACAGAAATGGGGAAGCGATCACTTGGCTTTGGCGTGTGAGTTCTCCTTCGTGTCAAGCAAAGACACGCCCATCTGTAGGAAGGCCGAACAGGAATCTGAATAAGTTGATCTCTTTGACACACTTTTAATCTGGAAGTTTAGAAGTGAGATTGATAAGGGTGCAATGATTTCATCAATGGTATTTGCTATATCTATACCTTGCCACTAGGTTCTTGCTAGATTTTGATACATTTCTCACCTATGCATTCCTGAGGAAACGCTTTTTGAAACTCTACCTCAAGACCACAACTTTTTCGGAACAAGGTTATGCTTATTATAGTGATTTTTTGGCTCTGTTGCAAGCTCCGAGCAACAGTGTACAATCTATTTTTTGTATATCAACACTGTTTTTTCTTTTTCATTTTCTTTTTTTCATCCATACAGCCATACTGTTTGCAATTTCCGTTTGAGGGAATCAGCCGTTATTTTTCTCTGGTTGTGTGTTTCTCCAAAAGTGGATTAAATGTACAAAGTCAAGATCTGACCTGTTTGCTTCGAAAATAGATCCAATTCTGAAATTTATCTCGAGTCCTTTAAACTGACCACAAACATATAGACTACGGGTTGCAAAATCTTCAAACTATAAGGCTTTCACATACTTTCACATATTTTTGTAGTGATAAGCACCTTCTTAATAATTGGCAGTACCCACAGTAATTAAGATTTTTGATGTAGTCAATTATTCAAATGTCAGAAGCCTCAACGCTTTTTAACTGGAGAATCATGCCACGGACCCAACTGCTCTAAAGGCGACCATTTAAGGACTGATCCGCCTTTTTCATAGGTTTCTGTGGACAAAAGTATTTTTATATCATTTTTCATAGGAAAAAAAATAGACATGGAACCTATCACAAGTGGTTTTGTATTTTTCCAAGCATTTTTGAATTACTGTAAATTTTCAAAGATTAAGGACATAGGTACCTATTCCGTAGGTCTCTCAAAATCTGTCCACTTGTAACTTGTAAAGAGATGTGTAGATTCAAAGACTATGATTGGCTTTTGCAATAGAAAAATAAATTTTCCTAGATGCATTCAATTGTTAAAGTGGTCCATTCAAGGATCATCTCCTCTCCATTCTGCCCTTAAAGCTAGGGTCCATTTGAAGGAGATGGTCCATTTGCCAGCACACTACTAAGGTAGGTATACCCAAAACCGCCACTTTTTGTTATTGAGCCTATTTTCTATTATTAGATTGATCAAAATTTCATATGTTCTTGTTGACAAGTGAAAGGAGGTTCTAAGGTAGATATACCTAAAATTGCCACTTTTTGCTACTGAGCCTATTTTCTATTATTAAATTGATCAAATTTTCATATATTATTGTTGGCAAGTGAAAGGAGGTTCTACAACACACTACTAAGGTAGGTATATCTGAAACTGCTACTTCATATGTTCGTGTTGGCAAGTGAAAGGAGGTTCCAACGCACCATTAGAATTGGTCAAATTTTCATATGTTCGTGTTGGCAAGTGAAAGGTTCCAACGCGCCAAAGAACGTGGCATTTGGATATTGTATGCAAAAGTTATCAAGGAACAAAGTTTGGTTCTGAAAGTGTTTCTTCTACATGGGTACATAACTGATTTTGGATAGTATAGATGGCAGTTTAAACTCAGTGGCACATTTGGGTGCCCCTACCTTATACATCAAGGTTAGAGTTTGCATCTTAAAAATGCCACATGTCATCTTGAGAATGGTGTGAGGTGAGGTGAACCCGTGAGAATCTGACGTGGAAATTCAATTTCAGCTTCCGAGTGCCGAATCACACCGTCACGTACGGTACATGCGGTACGGTAACCATAGAATCATGACTGGAGGTTTAGAACGAGGCTTCTCTGGTCACCAAAATCAAATTTCACCTTAAGACTGCCACTCTGCCAGGCACACCGTCTCCCAAAGCATGTGTGGCCCTGACATCCATGCACGGTGGTGGTGGTGGTGGTTTCTACAGTGAAAACCTAAACTTGGTTTTGAAACTGAGCCACTTTCGGTGGTCAAGGATAATTGATCTGGGCCTAGTTACAAGGTCGTCTAACTAATGTACAAGTGGAATCTAGATATACAGATATTGTACACTACATAGAGTTCAAGCTAGGCTCGGAGTCTCTCTCTCTCTCTCTCTCTCTCCTGGTAACTAAGTTAGTATCCGCAAAATTGTATCAGAATTATTGCAGATCGAAGCCTGACTCTAGAATTATTATTGTTGACTTGGTTTTCTGGCTTGTGAAGTCGGAGTTGTGGAAACTGGCTTGCCCCGGAGATGAAACCGCCGCTTGGCAAGCTCATCGTGCAGATTTGGATGATGAGGTCGGTGCTCTCGCACAATGCGGTGATGGTGTATGTGTAATAAGTGATCACTGCGACTGAAGGGACTCCATTTCTGCCATAGAAAAACAGGAGAATAGAAGTTTGTCAGACTTGAAGAAAGAGGAAGCAATAAATTAAACGGTGCATTCATTCGCAACAGTACTATGTTGACTCTTGAAAATGGTACATTCACTCTCAAGTCTCAACAGTGTCCATTAGAAAAAAAATTCGTTTTCATTTGCCCCGAAGGCTCTTCGATCTCTGTATTCACTAGGGGGGTGAAAACTCTTCAACTTCAAGGGCAGGATTTCCACTATTTTGTTTTCCAAAATGAGCCAGTGCAAGTCTAAGACTCAAAATCTGATGTTAGAAACACTTGCTAAAGCTATTCGAATCACAAATTCTTGCGGAACAGAAGGGTTGCACTTCTACACCCCTGCAAAGTAATATCCAAGTCGGTCCCAGAAGAAGGCAACTTTAGATTCACAAAAAATTGGTAACAAACTTGGAAATTTTAGATAATGAATCACAAGGTCAAACAATGTCCACTAGAGCGCAAACTTTGGAGAATTTTGGCTTCGCAAGATGACAAATACATAACATGACCGACAAAAACACCTTGCTGACCGAGACTCAACATCGCGATAAGAAAATGCGGTTTTAACATACGGATACTTAATGAACTACTTCCAGGGCCGGGAGCTCAAGGACCAAATCTGTACATTCACAGTTTCGGCTTCTACTGCTTCGCAGATGATTTGAGAAAACGAAAACACGGTTGTTCAAGACTTGTAATACTCCCCCAAAATGAGATGGTTTACAAAACACAAAACATGAAATCCTCCCAGCTGAATCGAACGCCACTTGAACTCTGACAAGCAATGAACTAAAGAGTCTGTCTCTCACCACTTGATCTCCGAAGAAAGTTCGAATGAGCCGGATCATCAGAAGCTCCACCTGCGTCGGAGCTGACGCGGTTTCCAAGTTACGAACTAGCCCGGACTGCGCCACGTCCACTGCTGGCAGCAATGGCAGCTCGGAAGCTCCCGAAACCAACGCCACAAATCCAGGCAGCAGCAGCAACAACAAAACGAGCCCAAACCTCCTCGCAGACAACCACTGCAGTCTCTCCATCATTGAAAACCTCTCGATCTCCAACACCAAACCAACAGCCCAATTCCAATCGATCGATCTCAAACAAGCCCAGCCACCAGCAGCACCTTCACACGCAACCTCATCTCCCAACCCAAACGAATGGGTCAAGCTTATTAATGATCCAACTCATATCAAGCTAATTTTTCGTTTCAGCAATAATTCGGATCACACCAGGCTGGAGCTCTGTACTGAACGTGGAGCTGAGCGCGCAGGTTTGTTGTAGGTCCGACCTCGTGCAAGATGGATGGATATATAGAAGCTAGGATCTGTGTTGCACATGGCGCAAAAACAATAATGCAAGGACGGTCCAAAACCCGAATGGCAAGGAGTCCATGATCCACTGGAGCCATTTAGCTGGCATGGCTCCATTATGAGGCATCCGAGGGACCGAGGTTGTGGGCCTCACTCCTCCGACCGTTTCTCACTTGCTTGTCGCACTGTGCGTGACGGATGGCCTGGTGCTGGACACGATCCAAGTGTTGGAGTTTCGGTGTTGGTTGGGAGTTGGGATCGAGTTGGGACCTTTAGGAGCCTGAAAGTCCGGGCGTTTCAGGACTGGAGTCAGTCAGTCTGCCTGCCTGCCTTGCCTGCCTGCCTTTGACTGGGACAACCGAGCTTGGATTGCCACTGAGTCACTGACCAAAGAAGAAGAAGAAGAAGAAGCTCTTTAAATAACTTATAGAAAGGAAAATGGTTTTGGGGCTGCAGCGGCAGTGAGTGCAGCACTGGCTGGGATTTGCAGGTGCATTGAAGGGAGTATGCTCTAAAAAGCGGCCATTGAAGGGCTGGTCCGCCTTTTTCATAGGTTTCCGTGGACATGAATACTTTTTGATCACTTTTCAGAGATGAAGAAAAATAGATGTGGAACGTAACACAAGTGGTTTCGTATTTTTCCAAGCATTTTTGAATTACTTATAAATTTTCAAAGATTCCGGGCATTGGCAACCCATTTGTGACCATAAAAGTCTCCCCAAATCAGTGCAAGATGTGGGGAAATCAAAGACAATGATTGGCTCATGCACTAAAAAAACAATTTTTCCTCAATTCATTCAATGGCTAAAGTGACCCATTGAACCCCTGAAGGACGAATTGAAGGCATTTTTCTGCCATAAAACACTCAAAACTGCCATTTCTGTAACAAAGAGTAAAAAAAGTTTGAAAATTGTTTTTTTTTTTTTTGCACATCTAATCATAGTATCTTACACCTAACTAGTGTGAAAATGTGTGAAAAAAAAATTAAGAAATTTTGAATGCGTGGATTGCAAGATATCTGTGTTTAAAGTGAAAAAATAAAGTTTTTCAATACTTTGAGGGATTGGATTTTTGACTTTGAACCTTCTTAACTTAAATTTTTTGTACTACAAAGTTTTGAGCCTTAAATCTTTATGGTGGGGAATTGAGTTGAGAGTCTAGGGGAAAGAAAAGAATTTCAGAAAAAATTAATTTTCATTCTTAATAAAATTGTTAAGTAGAAGCAAGTATGAAATAGAAAAAATATATAAATTATTAATATCTCTAAAATGGAATTAAAACACACTAATCCCAATGGCAGGATTGTTCTAGGAAGCAAAATAAACCATGTGGAACTTTTTGGGGGAAAAATTGTAAAAATTGCATTCAGAAATGAATCCTACAAGTTATTTTTTCAAGAAGATGCTCTAATTGTCTGAAAACCAAGATTGTCCATAATGTTTTCATTACAAATCGAGATTGAATGAATCAAAGCTTTTCATGTAGATAAAAATATAATCTATGAGAAAAAATTCAAAAAAAATTGAAATTTTGAAATTTTATTGTTGCCCCCTCTCCCTTGTTTTGAGTTTATTTGGGCATAACTTTTGTTCCCAGGCACCAATAAAAAAAAAATTTATATCCCCATGAAGCTTATCAATTTTCCTATCTTCAAAAAATTATGACAAAAATTCAGCCTATAGGTACTTGTCCACAATCCCATTTGTCCCCTAAAAGAATAATGGTCTTTTAGGGATTAAGGATCACTTCATCTCTATTCTCCAACTAATAATAGGGATGATTTGAAGGAGAGGGGCGGTTTTATAGCAAACTACCTTAACACCTAAAGGTCCAAATACCATTTTTTGGCATTATAGTGATTTTGGGTAGCTTACTATGAATGGAATTTTTTTTCTTTGAAAATTTACAAACCATGTGTTTGAGGAGTAGCTTTAAGGCACAACAATTTTCATAACTTTTGACTACATGGTTAAAAACTTATTGCATGATATGTAATTTTCAACATTATGTGGGCACCTTGGGCAGTCCAAATAACTTTTTTACAAATAAAATTTTGAAATTTTGGTTCTTTAGACTTATATATTATTTTGTAGAAAGATTTAAATCATTTCATTTCGATTAATGAGATGAAAGTTATGAAGAGTTTTAGTTTGTGGGTAGATATAGAATCTCTAAACGCCATACCTACCCGCAAACTAAAAGTCCTCATAACATTCATTACATTAATTGAAATGGAATAATTCAAAGCATTCCACATATGTTTAAATCTAGAGAACCAATTTCAAATTTTTATTTGTAAAAAAAATAATTTGTAAAAAAGTTTTTTGGGCTACCTAAGTTACCCACTTAATGCTGAAAATTACATATCAAGCAATAATTTTTTTAACCATGTAGTCAAAAGTTATGAAAATTGTTGCGCCTTGAAGCTACTCCTCTGGCACATGTTTTGAAAAAATTTCAAAGAATTTTTTTTTTCATTCATAGTGAGCTATCCCAAATTGCTATGATGCCAAAAAATGGTGTTTGGACCTTTTGGGGTTAACTCAATACTTTGAAAACAAGAACATTTATTGTTGGTGTAGCTTGGAGGTGGTTTAAGGTAGGAGGTCTATAAATTGCCCATTTAAGAGCTGAAATTGAATTTTGGGAGGTGGAACTTCTTGAAATATTTTCCAGTAAATTTTCCTTGAAAGACAAGTGAATTTGCATCTAATCCAAAATGTTTCATATTTTTGGAGATTTTTAGAATTAATTATGAAAAATTTGAAGAATAGGGCTCTAAATCTACCCACCTCCTCAAATGTACATTATTTATACATTGCTAAAGGCTATGAAAAGAACATGTACAAATATGTATATTTGAAAAAATGGGCAATTTTAGAACCTCTATGCTTTTAAAACCTCCTACCTTACATCGAAACTTGAATAAGGGACCAGTCAAATTTCATTGGGCTAAGGTGAATGCACATGTTATTGATTTGCTTTAGCAAGGAAACACATTTACAACTACTAAATATAAATTATCCTTATTGGCTATTCTTGGCATATAAAAGAAGATTCTAACACACTTCAACATGCTGCAATATTAGGACACCATATGAATAAGTTATAATATTGTATAACTCCCGTTCAAAATTTTCCTTAGTAGAGGTATATCCCTCTACATGAATACCTTTTGTTGTAACTTTCATTTAATTCCTAATGCCAAGGTGGTTCAATCCTTCCACTCTTTAGTGCATCGCATGTATTGTGCGGTAGTCTTCCAATGAAAATACTAAGGCATTCTTTCTAGTTCTGAGGGAGCAAAATGAGACACCTTAACATTGCTTAGTAATGTTATGTTATTCGTGTACCAAAATTTATTACTAGACCCTAATGCTTTGGTTGCGTGCATCTTGTGTCATCAATATCTATATATTAATATTATTTTTTGGTTCAAATGAAGATGTCACATTATGGATAGTGATGATCATAAATGCGCCAACTTTGTAAAAGTAAAATGGAATGAATAAAAGTTTTCTATGCACAAAATTTGACTTCCATTTTCTTTAAAAAAGTTCCAAAAAATCTCCCCCCAAATTGATAAGTGTTGAACAAATTTTCCATTGTAAATTTCTTAAAAGAAGTAAAAAAAACTTAGAAATAATAATGATAAACATCATGGTGTAATTGATGTACTCCTTGATCTCACACCAAGAGAAATTTAATAGACATTAGGAGAAAATTGAAACCCAAAAGAGGGCACTTTGTAATCCAAAATGTTGGGTAGGAAGGACCTTCTCAACTCACTATATGATAAATTCAAAAATTCATCATATTACCTAGTCCATCTCTACAATTTCATAAATCTCATGATGGTTCCATCATAAAGGATAGAACACACACCTTCCACAAATTTCTATATGCCAAGTGGCCACAAACAATTTTATGTGGTGGTTTCTAATGAGGATGTGGCCATCTTCATACTTATTCAATTAGTATTAAAATTAGTAAAAAAACTCAAAGCCTCTTTGTAGGTTTAATTTTCTCCTAATGAAAAATTCAAAAGTAGTGTATTTAAAGCTTTCAAAATATTATCTTCAAAGTGTCACAAAAATTATAATTTGAATAATTTTGAAAAAAATCAAATAGAATAAAATATAGAATAAAAATTATAATTTGAATAATTTTGAAGAAATTAAATAGAATAAAATATAGATTATTGAATCTATAATTCTTTCAATCAAATTTAAAATCGTTTAAAATCAAAAAACTCTATGAAAAAACTAGTTTTGACTTTTTAAATGCCATGGGACTTTCAATGTATCCTTTAAAAGGTTAAGAGCATCCCTACCAAGGCATGCCATATTGCCCCAACAAATATTTTAGCGCTCCCCAAAGCTTGAAGCCATTCTACCAATTGCAACCTTTTTAATTTTTCAATCTCGTTTTCAATGCAAGTCACTTGAAAAATATGTTGCAACACTTCAACTCATAGTGTCTAACAAGATTGACTTGTGATGCACTATAGCCTCAAACTTCAAACTCTTGGTTGTTGTGACGAATTCCAACTCTCTTGACATTCTATGTTAACAATTAATTTGGTACCTCATAAAGTCCAAGCCTCAAGGTTTGGGAATTTCTAACACCATCAGCCATTTTTAGGGAATCATAGTGGAAAAACAATAACGTCACAGTCCCTTCCTCTCATTTGGCACACACCTTGTTTTACCTAGCACACTCCTTTTGACATGGACTATAGTAGGAGTACCCAAAACCAACAATGTACAAGTTTGAGATGATCCTAAACTACTGAATGATGGTGGTAAGGTACCCAAAACGAATGGTGTGGTTGTGAGTTCAATACTTGGCAGTAAAAAAATCACACATATTAGATTCACTAGTCTCCACCAATAAGGTTGTCCACTACTATCGCTAAAACTTCAACCAACTTGCCTACCATGGCAAGACAATCAGTGAAACCACTTTTGCCTTATTGCTTGAATTAGCTGTACACTTGCCCACCAGATGAGCATATAAAAATGCTCTAAACCGCCCCAACTCCAGATCTTTAGCCCATGTTTAAAATCACACCTCCGGGATGGAGATTGACTTTAATTCTCCCCCACCCCCACAAAGTCTTAAAACGCCTCGTTAGGTTCGGCCAGGGTGAACTGACCCCCTCATTGCCCCGTTTTTACCCCTGGGGAAAACGCTGTAGAATTTTTTATTTGCAATCAGATGAATTTTTTGCAAATTCTGAATTCAGATTTGCAATCAGCAGCCCCCAATTAGCTACGGGCAGTGTTGAAATACAAAAAATCATGGCAAAAAAATAGGGGGGCTTTTTTTCACAATTAACTCTGGGCGGGGCAATGAAGGGGTCAATTCTCCCTGGCCGTTAGGTTCCACCTAACGTCAATTCCGGACGATGTGAAGAAAATGATGTGATTTTAGCCCCTCAATTTCAATGGGCGTGGGGCATCAAAGTAACTTACTGTACCTGCAAGTAGGATTTCCAGTCCAAGTAAAATTTTTGGGAAGTTTACCCAGATTTGGGACCACTGCATAGAATCTCTGAATTTCGTGCCCACATGCTTCAACTTTTCGGTACGGTGGCTCCAGGATTGGTCAGTAATGATTTTTATGTAATATTGGGGTAAAAAAAGATATCCCCTATTCTCCACGATACCATGATAAATGATGATACCGTCACCTACAAAAGGAACAGTGGCTGGAGTTGTCGGTTGTTGAATGAGACTATAGTCAAAAAATAATATATACTTATAGACATGTATATATACTAATATTTATATACACACTAGTAATATATACACACTAATATTTATTTATACCGGTGCTTTGCCAGGGCAAAACGCAGGAAAATATTTTTATTACCCTTTTGGAACAGCGGGCCAGGGAGAATTGACCCCTTCATTGCTCCGGCCAGGGTTAATTGTGAAAAAAAGTCCCCTATTTTTTTACCATGATTTTTTATATTTCTATAATGCCCCTAGCTAATTTGGGGCTTTTGATTGCAAATATGAATTCAGAATGTGCAAAAAAATTCATCTGGTTGCAAATAAAAAATTCCACAGCGTTTTCCCCAGGGGTAAAACGGGGCAATGAGGGGGTCAAGTTCACTGTGGCCCTCATTGCCCCAACCCAAGGGAGAATCTGAAAATTTGCCCCCTATTTTGAGCCACATATTTTTATATTTCTTCACCTCTACAATTTAATTTGGGGCCTTTCATTGCAAATATGAATTCAGAACTTCCAAATATTTTCATGCGTTGCAAATATAAAATTCCAGTGTTCTCCCAAGGGGACAATGAGGGGGTCAATTCACCCTCGTCCTTTGTTGACCCCGTGTTTTGCCCCTGGGGAAAACAATGGAATTTTTTATTTGCCACTCATGATAAAATTTGTGAATTTTGAATTCATATTTACATGTAGAGGCCCCCAATTTTCTATGGGAAGGTGAAGGTGGAGAAATACCTAATTTACACACCACAAAATAGGGAGAAATATTTGTATTAATCCTTGGTTTGGAGGCGTTAAGGGGGTCAGAATCCTTGTTGGCCTTTTATGGAATATAGGTAGTGACAAAGTGGCTCTCACAAGTTCTTCCAAGGTAGAAAGGGCACCTCCAGATCTGACAATTTTTTCTACCCATACTATGTGAGTGGTCCAAATGATGATGTTTAAATTTTATTTCATTTTGAACATTTGTCTATGAATTTTCAAAGTTGAAAGCATACAATTATTCAACTCTCAATAATTGTTCTTGAAGCCTTGTAAGTTGCGGTCTCAAGGTCACCTTATGTGCAATAATCGAAGCTTCTATAAAGTCCACATTCTACCCACGCGTTAGTGGAGTAGGATTAGAAAAACTAGCAATCCTCGGTCCATGTATTATACACATAGCATGAATCAACAATACAAAGTGAATGTCTTCTTATATTCTACTACAAGTGTTTTTTTCAATACTATAATATCAAGTAGATATGATATTAAAGGCTCACTCTTTGTTTCATAATTCAATTCCAATTGAAGTCTTGTTCAAACTTTCTCACTTGTAGCTTTTAATTTCAACTCTTTTATATAAAGAATTTTTTTTTGACAAAAAAGTCATTTGGCTACAACTAAAACAACACCAACAAATAGCAAAATAGGTATTATTATCTAGGTATTACTCCCTCCGTCTTGAAATGATTGTCTACAAGTTCTTGGAGATTTTTTGATGCCAATTTCATTGACCATAATGTGAAAAACATAATTAAGAAAGCTTCCAAATTTTATATTAGTGGAAGCAATGAAGGACATTGGATGTGTTCGTTCCAATCTAAATAAAATTTGCCACAAGGAAGTCTCCCTGTGACCTATTGAAAACAATGTTAAAAAATATGGCATTCAAAATAAATAATCATTTTGGGATGGAGGGAATATTATTATAAACAATCATGAATTGCATTGTCATCTTTTAACCCCTAAAGGACCATCATCATGTTTAAAGGCCAAAAACCACTTAGAAATATTTGTCTTTAAAGCAAGGTCAATATCTTCATCAATATTTATTTGTTGACAAAACCAACCGTAAGATCTTTTGGTTAACTTGTTTAAGTACATTGTCCCAAAAATTTAAGTGAATATCGCCACTAATTGCAAGTTCAATGTGCCTAAACTTCAAAATGTAGGCTTTTCTAATCCTTCCAAAAGGTAAAGTTTTGTCTTTCAATATTTTTAGGAAAAAACAAGTATGTCCTACAATTTGAGCATTTTAGTCAATAAATTGGAAAACAAGATGGAAATATATTTAAGAAAATTTAACCAAAAAAACTTTCATATTCATTTTTTCTTAAATTGAACAGTGGAAGGTATTATTGAATGAAAGATATAACTAATATGCTAATAACTTTTGAAGAATATGAGAGTTGCTAATTTCAATGGTGTGAATATTCTAGTGAACAATTAATATCCTTTATTTTTATTTTTATTCAAAAAAATTCAAAATTCAAAGCAAAAGACAACTTCATATTTTTTTCTACCTTCATTGCCTTGCAAAAAAAACTCCTCATAACTTTTACCTCATATTTTGGATTCAATGGTTAAATTCTATTTGAATAGGTATCAATCTATACAATTCTAAAAGAATATTTAATATTTTTTTAGAATATCTTTTTTGTTGCTTCATTTAACATTGAAATTGAGAAAATCCTTCTAACTTTTGCAATATTTATCAGAATGACATAAAACAAAGCTCTACAAGTAGATTATGATGAGAAGCATCTATGCTAAAAAAATCATGCAAAAATTTCAAATCATGAAGTCAATAGAGCATGATGAGTTCTCAAAAAAGCCCAAAGTGGGTTCCTTGGTCCTTTAGGGGTTAAACATAATTTGAATGTAAAGGGCATTTAAAATTTGCATCCAAAATTTATTCTTCTAAAATTAATACTTTCTACCTAATTTACAAAAATCAGCTATAAGATGTTCAAAATCACATTGTCCTGTATTTTTTTCAAGTTTTCAATCAAATTTTGAACCAAAGATACTAAAAAGCATACTTGCACGTCATATATGGAGAGCTATTAGCAAAATCAATCTAGTCTAAATGTATATTTAAATGTATATATTTATAAAATATTAATTTGAATGGAATTTGAAGATTCTTAATGAATTAAAGACTTGAGACATCATTTTACTATTATAGATGATTTGTAGAATGCAATTTGAAATGTTGTTGCATCCACTTTGAATAGATTTGAAGATATTTGACCTATTATACAATAAACTATTACAATTCTAAGGCCATTTCTTTGTCAAAACACATTCAAATTGCCAAATACTAATTGTGAATTTAAATTTTTATATTGAAGAATTTAGTTGAGAATTCACCATACCCCCCTCCCTTAATGATTTCATTCTTTGAAAAATTGTTAAGTCAAATGGGTACAAAATAGAAGGAAGAACTAAATTGTTGATAGCCCTAAGATGGAATTGAAACACACTAATCCCAATATTGAGATTGTTTTAGAAATCAAACTAAACCATGTGCAACTTTGTTTTTGAAAAATTGTTAAAATTGAGTTTATGAATAGATCTTATACATTATTTTTTCAGAAATTTGCTAAGATTACTTGCCAAACAAGATGTTTTTATAACTTTCACATCACCTATCCAAATGAAATGAATTAGATCTTTCCACATAGACTAAATATAGTTTATAAGAAATGAATTTTAAAAATATATATTTCAAATAATTGTGGATTTTTTTTGTCACCAACCCTCACTTATCATAATTTTTGCTTCTACACACTGATTGAATTAAAAATTATATTTTAAGAAAGCTAATCAATTTTCCTATCTAAAAGAAGGTTTTAAAAGATCTTGACAAAAATTGAGATCATAGATACCTTCCCAAACCTTCAAAAATCCCCCAAGGAGACTTTTGGAATTTTAGGGATTAATAGAGATCATTCTAATTTGTATTTCACTACCCAATTTTTTTTTTCACCACAGTTTTTTTGAATCCAAGATGTCTATTTGTAAGGATATTTACACATAACATTTGTTTGGTTTATAGATGTGATTTAATAAGATATAATGACAACCATACAATACCAAAGAAATCATATGACAACCATCATTAGAGAAATTCTCAACCCTCCGAAAGACCGCTCCACAGCAGCTAAAAGGACCCCATGATTACTTTTAACTTTGCTTGATGATTAATTTTTCCCCTATACTCGCCCACCTGAAGTCGCAACATCCGATGACTGTCAAGGTTCAGCACCCAAGTATAAGTAATTAAGTAATCAAAGGTTCAACTATCATAATCCAGCTTAATATTGATTATTGCATACCTTGTTAAAAATCGAGTTATGAAAAAGAAGCAAATGTCAAAAATAGTTCAATGACATCTACCATCAAGCAATTTTTTGATGACATCATGAAAGAGACTAATCATTAACATTTGGATAGAAGGGTGGTGAAGAGTTTGTTTTTATAGAAAATCAATTGTCCATGGTGAATCGTCAAAGGATATGGGATATTTAGAAGATAGATCACTCATTGTCAAATGCAAGAATTATGTTCAAAGTCGAATTTCAAACCCCATTTAAGCATAAAACAATGATTTTTTTCAAAAAACTTTGAACTAAATAAAGTTGTAGAATCAAGATAGTTTTCATCTCCAAAAATCTGTTTGAGTTTTACATTCTTCAATTCAAAGTTATAGACAAAATTCTAAAAGAGGTTGAAAGAAAAATTTTCTTTGAAATTTTCAAACACCTTCTCCAAATTTTGTCCATAACTTTTTATTGAAGACTCTAAACTTCAAACGGATTTTTGGAGATGAATTCTAGTTTTATTTTTAAATTTTTTTTGAAAAAAATCATTCTATTATGCCTAAATGGGGTCTGAAATTCAACTTTGAATACAATTTCAGCTTTTGACTCAACTATGGGTGGTTGTGCTCATCTTAATCCTAATTTACATATCCCACATGCATTGTTTTACCTACTACTATACCACTTGTATAAATAACTTCTCTCCTCATTCACTAATATCCTCACCTATTTGACAATTGGAGCTAAATGGAATATCTGAATGTTCTCTTATTAAGGTAGGATGCTGAAATTTCGACCATCTCCTTGCAATCGCCCCATAGCTGGTTGTAAAATGGATGGTAGGTGATCTTTAAATGAACCACTGTTGCTATTGAATGAATCAAGAAAAATTTACTTATTTTATTTCGAGAGCCAATCATTTCTTCCCTGATTCAGAAATCGATTTAGAAGTTGCAAGGAGACAGATTTTGGGAGACCTATGGTCACAAATAGGTACCTACTACATAAATCTTTGAAAATTCGTAACTAATTCAAAAATGCTTCAAAAAATATGAAACCACTTGTGTTACATTCCGCATCCATTTTTCTTTCTCTGAAAAATGAGCTAAAAATATTTCTGTTCATGCAAACCTCTGAAAAAGGCAGATCAGCCCGTAAAGGGTCGCTTTTAGAGCCTCCTACCTTACTTTGACATCAAGCTTCAAAGTTCACTTCTCTTTGCTTATGTTTAGTAAAATTGATTAATTCGCCAATTAATGGGATTAACTAAAACTGAAGTACTTGATTATTATAGAGGTTTCCACTACACTCTCATTACTTGAGTCCTGACATCTTTGGCGAAGTTCACACACTCTGACCATGCACTGTACCTATATGCCCCTACTAATTCCAGGACGGTTAATACACTGGTTTGGTCACTGTGGAGCGGGCTTCCGGAGGGCTCAGAATTTCTCTAATGTATATGACAAAATGAATCATAGTCTTGATTTTTAATAAATTAACCTCTAGTTACATCAACAACATTGATCATGACATTATTAATGCACTAATAATATAAGTGATAACTAACTCCATTTTAGGCACAAGTGTGGATAAGCCTATTGGAGGCCCAAAAATTATTGTAGTGTACATGTGTTGTGTAAAATGTACTTCTCAAGGAGAATTGGGCCTACAATGGGGTTGTATCTATAATAGGGACAATTACTCTAATAAATAAGGTGGATATCCCCCAACCATCACTTTTTGCTATTCTGCCTCGATTATTATTATTATAGTGATTAAATTTTGTACTTTTTTGTTAAAGTGAAAGTGAAAGGAGGTTCCACATAACATTCAATAACATTCAAAAAGAATGCCCTCCTTTTGGACGGAATGGTGTGGAATATTCTTTAACTGTATTAGTAGCTAAGAGGACACGTACATGTTACAATGTGTCAAAAAACTTAATACATTTCAACTAAATTGCCAAGATTGCAAATACATACTAATTAGGTAAATAGCATTTGAACTTTTGAATAAACTTAAAAAAACAAAACATTCCAGTTTTGATTGAAAACAACAAGTTCAACAATTGAATTACTTACTTTTCTTCTGAAGCCATTCATAGTTTGTGTTTCCAATTGAGAGAGCAAGCTCTTTATAAACATATAGGTTGGTAGGACTGAACCCCCCTATATGGAATAAGTAAATTGGAATTAATAGAAGCCCTTGAACTGCTCATAGTTAAATCAAAAGTAGAAATTGTGTTCAAAGTAGAATTTTAAACCTCATTTAGGTATAGCAAAATAATTTTTCAAAATTTTTTGAGCTAAAAAAGTTGAAAAATCAAGTTGAATTTCATATCCAAAAATACTTTCAAATTTTGAGCCTCCAATAAAAAAATTATGGACAAATTTTAGATAGGGGTTGGAAAGGACATTTTCTTTGACATTTTCAAACATCTTCTTAAATTTTGTCTATAAATTTAGATTGAAGGCTTAAAATCTCAAACCGATTTTTGGAGATGAAATTTAGATTGATTTATCATTTGTTTTTGTAGTTCAAAGTTTTTTTTGAAAAAATTTAATCTACTATGACTAAATGAGGTTTGAAATTCTACATCAGAATATAATTTTTATATTTTGACAATGACTAGTCAAGATCTCATTTTCAAATTATCCCATATCCTTTGAGGATTCATGGGGAAATTGATTTTCAACATAAAAATGACATCTCCAACCTTCGTTCCCACCAATGTCATTGAAGCAAATCCTTCATTGGACCATCAAAAGTTTTTTTATGATGTCAAAGGGTTAAATGACATTGGTATTTTCTTTTATCACAAATTTTGGGCAAACCATCTTAACATTATTTTTTTGATTTGTTTGTTTGGTCTAAGATTTAGTGAAAAGGAAAGAGCACTCCATAGATATAATGTTACAATCGTGATACCCAATACTGAAGCTAACTTTAATTCCCTATGTGGATGTTTTTTTTATGGATGAAGCCTCCAAAGAAAGAAAGGTAGCTTCTTTAAAGGCTACTAACTATTATGCAAGGCACTAAAGAATGTGACATTTGAATACAATATGCAAAAGTTACGAAGGAACAATTTGATTCTAAAATCGTTTCTTCCATATAGGTACATAATTGATTTTGGAAATGTACAGTGAGTGAAGATGGTGGTTTAGGATCAGTGACATATTTTTGGGATGCCCACTGTTAGATGCTAAAAAATTTACACCAGTCAAGTGTTTTGGGGCTTCAAAGTTAAAAATTCAACACTGCAGTTTTTGACTGCGTCTCATTCAAAGTTATCACTCACTGTGAGGATGTTTCTAATTTCCAATCACCCTCAACTTCCAACCATTGGAACTTTTCCACCTCACCTTCACAATGCTCCAGCATCAAATTATTTTATTGCCAAACACCACCATTTCTCTTAATTTCTCTCTCCATTAGAATAAATGTTTTTTAAAAAAAAAAAATTGTTGCTAGAAACAATGCTAAAAAAACCCACCGGCTAGTTCAAAGTTAGCTAGTGGAATTGGGAAAATAACTAGTTGCAATTTGAAAATACCGGCCAAAATTTAGTGAATTTTTTTGTAAGATTCCTATTTAGAATAAAAATTGAGAAAATAACTAGACTAAGTTCTTCAAAACCAATTCAACATGAGAATTGAAGGAAATTAGCCAGTAAAACTCAAAAAAAATCCTGAGCATTAGCCCCAAACCAACCTTGTCTAAAGTAGATCAAAGTACCTAAATGTCACACTTATATAAGATTTGTAGATCTTCAGGGTAGGGACAAAATAAAATGATGTGTGCTTATTAGGAAATGGTTTAAGAAACCAACAAAATTGGTTTTGTGTTTTTTCAAGTTTATATGAATATAATACAAATTTGTGAAAACAATGCGTAGATGCATCTATTGTGGACAAATAGACTACTACAAAAGTGAACAAGGAAACACCCAAAAGCAACAAACTCTAAGCTTGTATCATTGTCCCTAAACTTGGTTCCATCTTTGTGACACATTCATGAAAACTCACTTGTCCCCATTGGGTCCACATGGGCTTTAGTTTTAAGCTTGTCTTAGGTGTCCATAAACTCCTCCTATTTGGGGTGCACATACTTTAGAGACAACCAACAAATAGGTTGTAGATATAGAAAAAGAGTTTATTTTTTTGGAAGCAAATTTTTGCCAATTCCATTCAAACTTCAATTAAGATTTTTCCAATTCTTTTTTATTATACTAAATTATGAAACTCAAAAGGATCAATGGGGACAATAACTTGGAGTTTAAAGTATACAATATGGTGAAATTAGGTTGCCCCACACTAATTTATCAACATTCTATATTATATAAATATATACAATTAGTGTAGAAGGATGCAATAATGTAGGAACCATGTGTGTTGCATGGGTTGGTGCACTGATTCTTGGCTCCCGTTTGGAGAAAATTTGTCTGTCCCTCCATCTGGAAAAGTAGTGAGTCATGAGGTAATTTTTCTGAGTAAAGTAACCTAATTGTTAAGGCAACTTAACTGAAGGTAAAACGGCCCATTGTGTTCAGAATGAGGAATTTGACATCATCTTGTTGCTGAAATTTTTCAATTTTTTTCCCACATTAGTACAAGTGTGAGAAACAGCAAGTGCAATTGAAATTATATATATATTTTTTGACAAAGTATGAATTTGCTACCAATTTTTGAAGTGTTCAACCCAAAAGAGTATGTAGACTACCTCACAACCAACAAAGTCTGAATCCGTAATGCTCATCTTACTACCTAATGCAGTCACAGTATTTTCTATCATGGAAGGCCTAAAAAGTCAACTTATACAATGAATTTCACACTGAAAAAATTAGAAGTTTCTAATAAGGCCACTGTTCATTCCATTATTGTCATGTAAGACATGCATTGTGGCCCACATATCACATACTAAAAAAACCCACAATGGATCATTTCCTAGAATCCTAGGTGACCGCAATGGGTCATTTGTCTGCAATGGGCATTTCACTATTTTGTGTAGTCTTTCAGATGCTAAGTACACTTTTGTGGCAGTCTATTGTCCACAAGTACCGAGTTACCGACTCCCCACTCCCCACTCCCCAGCAGCAGCAGCACGTTTGGTACCGTCCATGGTCAAGCCAAGGTTGCGCGTTCTTTCCGTAACAGAGCATTCACGTGGAATTGGGAGGAAAACACGGAGTCGGGCCGAGAATGCCGACCCAGCAGCACCCAGACAGTAACTGAAATGTTCACACAGAGTGAGCGTGAAATATAATGCAGAGCAGCAGGCTTTTGCAGTATATTGCAACTCGATGATCTCCCACAAGAATACTCTTCAGCAACGGCGCGCAAGCCTTTTCAATAGCACTACGACAGACCTTGTGTGTTGAAGGAGACATAGTTGCGATCAGAACAATTAACTTGTGCAAGTCGATCCCTACCAACGCCGGCCAGTTGTGATTTGAAACTCAGAATTCATTAAGTTGGCGTTTTTGCTTCAGCAGAAGAAATTAAGCTCACCTTGTCGTTCAGAATAACTTGTGCAAATCGAGTCTTTGCAACACCACTTTTGTAGTTGTGGTTTTGAATTCCATTGGGTTTCGCCTCAGTAAGAATTGAAAGGAAGCCGGTCTCGTTGTGGCTTTCGTAGTTTAGAACAACTTGTGCAAGTCGATCTCTAGCAAGCAAGCTCCACCATTGCCAAGTCCTTGAAACACCAGTAGTTGTGATTTTTGAATTCCATTGGGTTTGGCTTCAGTAAGCCCACGTACCTACTTGTGGCGGTGTCGCCATAGCCATGGCGCAAGCCCGCCAGTCTCGATGTCAGTGCACGTTGCCTTTCAGCCTGCACTTGACGGTAATGATTTTAGGCATTATCGGGTTCATCCTCACAACTGCAGTAACAGTCCTCGTCTTCCAGAGCTCCGACTGGTACAAGAGTACCGGCAACAGCGCCAGCAGTGCGAAAGGCTCCGCCATCTGGTTGCTCCTCTCCACCGTCTTGGTCTTCATCTCAGGGTTACAGGGCCTTCTCACTCGCCGGGGCACCATCTGGTTCGGTTGCCACATCTTCCTGTCGGTCATCAACCTCATCAACCTGGGCGTCTTGATCGTGGCCTTCATCTTCGGCGGGAGTTCCCTCTTTATCATTTACTTGGTGGCCGTGTTCGCGCTTGAGCTTTGGGCGGCGATTCTGAGGCTTTGTTGCCAGCCCAAGAAGGAACCGGAAATGGGCGTGACGGAGCTTCCGGTGGCTAATGTCGGTGGAGTGCAAGAGCATGCGGTGGACATGCCAGCGACAGGGATGCCGTTCCAACCGATGTACAAAGTGGACCCGCGTCCAGAAGCGGTTGAAGCGCCTCTCTATGGACATGGCCAAGGACGCACTTACGATCAGTTCGAGGAGGTGAGGTGAGCTGCACACAACAGGCATGTGTAGCGTAAGAAAATCGTCCACTGGCTTAAGCAAATGGGCGATTTTGCAGAATCTGTACATGTACTTCAGAGTATCATCCTCTGGAGTTTGAAAGTAGCCATTGAACTATATGGGAAATGGAATTAAAATAGAGTACGTAGTTTGAAGAAGAATGTGTGTTTTTTTTACATGGGAGGGTCGATTCAACTGAAGATAGTTTGTTTATACGGGTAGTTTTCCGAAGGAAGCTTGCTGCCGCACTCGTGGCAGACTAAGTTATGCAGTAGACTGGCAGCAATTGTAAAGCAGTTCAAGGTTGTGAACTGCAACCGCAATAGTCTATCATCCACTGGCTTTGAGTTTAGCCAACTCGATTGAATTCATAGAAATACAAGGATTCAGTACAAAAGATTTTAGTAATGGAGGCAGATTAGCTTTAGCTTGCAGGACTGCATTTGACAAATACTAGTAGTTGCAAAACATTTGTAAACATTTGCAATAGCATCCCCTTACATGAGAAACATAGTATTTTCTTGTTTTGCCAGAACTGGAACTTTAACACTGAGAGCTTTCAAAATTCGGGTGAAAATGTGTAAGGATGAATAAGTGGATGAAATTTGGACAATGGGTCCTGGAACTTAGCAATTAATATAATAGATTTACCAAGACTATAATCTCTTTCTTCCCAAGAGTATTGGCAACATTCTGGAAGATGCTAGAGTATTTCTAACAACCATTCTAAAGAAAATACGCCTATAATGTTCAATTCAGCATTTGAGCATGGTTCCATAATTAAATTGTTAAATTATTTGTTGAATTTTGTTGGGAGTCAGAAAGGGATTCAAGATTCTCTTTGTACATATGCAATTTTTGGACAACAAATGAATAAACAATGAATCTTCAAAGTCTGAAAATAGGTGTACCCAAAATCGCCCCCTATTCTGAGAACGAATTGCAAAAAATTCATAAAAGATGCGGTCGCCAGGTATGTCAATGACAAAGAACTTCCCTAAATACGAAAACAGACGAGGAATTAGATCATGAAAAATTCCCTGAAAAATGCTAAGCAACCATAGTTACAGTAACTTGACAAGTCCCTTCATTCCGATCATCCTCGAGACGCAACTATGTGTCCACAGATCAGCAACATACGTCTTAAAACAGAGAATCCGGAAGAACATAAACAGTGAGATTGGCTTTGAACAGAGCCTCCAGAATCTCAGCTCACCAAGACAGAGATTCGAGAGATCTGTGAGAGAGAAAAGGGAGTGCGTTTTTCGAAAGAAACCCTCTTCCATATGAAAATTCGCCATCTTTCAAGTACTTCGAGTGTAGTTGAAGAGAGTTGCGTAACATATTTGACACTCGCCAAATATGTTATAAGCTCATGAGATGGTAATCGTGGTACCAAATAGCGCCCCTTTTCTGATATAACGGCAATTTTGAGACATAATGAGAGGAAAACTCTCCTAATCAGATTCCTGCAACTGATCTAGAATTTAGAAACTGGGTCGAACTTATTAGCAAGTGGTGTAAGCTTGACTTGACTCAATATCTATGGTTATGGCCATTGGCATATGAATGGAAATGGGGGGGGGGGGGTCCACTGTCATTCACAGCGTACGTTCTACAGCCTCCCACTTTGAAATTGCATAAGAAAATCATACACAATGCTGATTTTCTTATCTCAACAGACTTGGCTCTTGTATCAAAAGATGTCTCCACTGCTCTATTGTGATCTCCCCCAAAACAGTCCTACATATGTCAAAATGTGTACGTAAAGTGACGCGAATAGTATCCTCTTCATTATATAGCAATAATTTGTAACACAATGCTTGCTCATTGCAGTTCACCAAGACTGCGCATCGAAGCTTTTCCTCCGAGACTACGCTCGGGAGACTGAGGCAGCGAAAGAGGGGTCACAGAATCGTATTGCAAAAGCCATTGTAGTGCAAGTCCAGGGTGCGAATGTTCAACACACGGGTATACTTACATCCCTGAAATCGAAGGAAGGATGCCAGGAAATAAGTCTACTCCTGAAGGACTCAGTGTACTAAGATGACCAATTGAATTGATCATATTGTGAAATGTATAACTCAGATCGGGCCAAATTTTATATCATCAGAACCAGCAGTGAACATTACATTTGTTAGTTTAAGATTAGATAGAAATTGAACAAAAGAAAGTGCCCATATGATCTACTCAAAAATGGTAAATAGTGGCAAGAGAGCTGCGCATGATAACAACTATTTGAGAAAGCGGAAGCGCTGAAGAATGATACTCTTCAAGATTTCAAAGAAACAGAGTAGATTTATCGCACCAGCGGTGCCAAAGCTTCTCTTAGTGATTTTTGATCATGGCCTCATGCTTTCGATTGTGCACCTGGATCAGATTCCACTTGTTTCCATAAATCTCATATCCACGCACCGGCTTATCCTTAACTATGAATTCATGACCAATTTGATTGATCATATAGTAAAATTAAATCATAGAATTCAGATGGGGCCAAATGATGTATCACTAGGATATATCAATGTGTAAAATCGCATGAGTTTCATCAAAAATAAAATAGAATGAGACAATAGAATTTCAATACATATGACATACTCAAAACGTCAAAGAAAAACTGTCACCTGCGCGACTAATGTCAACTTGGTTCACGACGGTCGAGCTTATAGTTGTATGACGAGCCTCTTGCGGAGGCAGTTTTGCCCCCGTATTTTACCCCTGGAGAAAACGCAGGAAATTTTGAGTTCCTATTTGCAATCAGAGGCCTCAGAGGTTTACAGAAATAAAATTAACGAGGCACAAAATAGGGGGCTTTTTTTTTACATTCACCCTTGCCTGGACTTCCGCAAGAGGCTCGTCATACAACTATAAGCGCGACCTTTGACGACCACCCGAACTGAAAGTCTCAATTTTTGATGGCCCTGACCTTGTGTAACTTAAAGCGCGACCCCACATCATCCTTGATCATCAAAGTTTGCGCGTTTGTTCTGTTTGTGTAATATAAAAAAAAATTAGAAACGGAAAGGAAATCAAGTTTAAAAAAAGTTGTAAATTATTCATCAATTCTTTTTAGTCCTGTAAATAGTAGTGACAATGAAAACATCACCTACCTGATCAGATATGTACTTGACAACTCACCTTTTCGTACTCCTGATATCCAGAAGCAGCAGCTTCGAAGAATCCAAACGGCGTTGGCCACTTCCGTCATACTCTTGTCTGAGATAAGTTAAAAAGAAAGTTGTGCCACCGACCCTTGTTCCCAAACTGACAGTCGTGAGAAGAAAGAAAGAAAACTAAGGTTTGTGGAACATTCTATAATCTCCACATTGCCCAATCCAACTCTTGCAGTTGCCTACAACTTTTGTTTAGATGTGTCGTTGTGCCTACAACTTCTGTCCTGCATTTGGCTGCAAGTTAGTCGCTCTACGTTAACTCGATCTCAACTTCTGATAGGGACGTGTGAACTATATTTGTTGATTGAATAACAATTGCCATGGAGTTCAATGTTTTTGCTTCCCAAGCAAACCAGCAATTGTAGTATACGAAACAAGTGTACTGTATTGTGACATGACAGTTTACCAGTACTCCCCAAAAGTCTACATTCACGTGGGTGTGAGAACTGTGTATCTCCGGCCAGGGTGAATTGCCCCGTTGGGAGAACACTGGAATTTTATATTTGCAACACATGACAAAATTTGGAAGTTCTGAATTCATATTTGCAATCAGAGGCCCCAAATTAGATTGTAGAGGTGAAGAAATATAAATATACGTGGCTCAAAATAGGGGGCAAATTTTCATATTCTCCCTTGGTTGGGGCGATGAAGGGGGCAATTCTCCGTGGCCGTGTATCTCCCTTATTTAACCCTTAAATGTCGAGGCGGACGTTTTGCGTCCGATGGATGACAGAGGATTTGTCTATGTAGGACAGAAGTACAACTATTCATCCTCGTAATTTTGCAAGAAAAGGGAAGGTCTTCTACAGTAGTTTGTCTTGCAATGAGTGCTTTTATAATTTTTTAAGCCAATGCTTCACACGGTCATAAAAACTAATGATTTCGATAGTCACCTCGTCGTCCTTTAAGGGTTAAGCTTACTTAGAAGGTGAGGTGCTTATGAAGCATCCTTCTCAAGGATGTAAGTTAGTTCCATGTTCACCCAACCCAATTTTTTTTCCCACATAGCTTCCCTTCAAACGCATATATTAGGAAATTAAAAACTTGTCCACTTACATGTGAAGTCTTGATTCTAATTAAACAAGGAATAATTGTAGTGCCCCGTCTTGTCAAGAATAGTACTCCATCCAATCATATTTCACTACAAGAGAAAAGGGTGTTTTAAGTAAGTTTTTAAGTATAGTCCTAAATATAAGATTTTAAATAATGATTTGTAAAGAGATTTTTATTAAAAACTTTCCTTGTAGATCATTATTTATAATCTTATGTCTAGAACTTTTTTTTTAAATCACTTATAGCACCATGTTCTCTTGTAGAATTTGGACTTCGATTAAAGTGGGTACCTCCCAAAACACCACTTTTTGCTATTATGTCTAATTACTATTTTTAGATTGGTCAAACTTTCATATTTTCTTGTTGGCGAGTGCAAGGAGGTTCTAATATACCAAAAAATGCGACATTTGGATATTGTATGCAAAAGTTATGAAGGATCAAAGGTGATGATGATCTAAAAGCGGATTTTTGTAGAATGATGATCTCAAAGCGTTTTTTCAACATATGTACTGTACATATTGATTTTGGAGATGTGCAAAAGGTGCAATTTTGGGTGTACCCACTTTAGTGTTGTGAAAAGGAAGTTGGGAATCCAATTTATTTGATGGATTTGCCATTTCCCCCTTGGCAGATCTAATTTTTTGGGAACACTTGTCAAATTAATGACAAGTTGGCTTTCTGAGAACAAACTTAGAAGTGGCTTAACCTCCAACAAATTTGTAGGTTCAAGTGAATATGGAAACATGCTGTAAAGATTGATATCTTTTTTTGGAGGGGGGCTAAAGGTCTTGAAATATTTTCAATTTATACTTGATTTCAATGTAACTAACTAAAGAGACCCACCTTCTATAAAAGTGATTTGCCTTTTTGAAGTGATAATATTTTGTAACATTATTAGAAATGCCCTTATTACAAGGAACTTGTCTATGGTCTTATCATTTTTCTTAGGTGGCAACAATAAAATCCAACTAACAACAACTATTTTTGTGTAGAATTTATTTTAGTTTTATACTTTATTCATTTAAATTCTAATGATTTCATCTATTTACTAATGATCATTGTCCATCATTTGGCACCTAAATTTGAATTATTTTGCAAATTAGATTTAAAGAATTCACTCTTAAAATTTCGCATGCTTATTACCCTCTAAAGTTTGAAGTGATTTGAGGTTCAAAATTGCTTCAAAATACTTATACTTAAAGTAAGGCTATAATATTGATCTCTATTTATTCTCTAATAAATTAAAACTTAGGATCTTTTAGTTGACTTGTTCAAATACATTCTCCTAAAGTTTTAGATTGGCTCTCCCCACCACTTTGCAAGATTGACATACATAATCTTCAAAAAGTAGGTTTTTGAGACCCTTCTAAAGGAAGAAGTTTTGTTTTTCAATAGTTTAGAAAAAAACATATATGTCTTATATCTTGTGTGATTCAACCAATTGTATGTTGAAAAATAGGTAGAAAATAAATGAAAAAAAATTAACCCAAAATACTTCTATGTTAATCTTTTAAAAATAATTATAAAAGTGGAAGGTAGTACATGAAAGGAAAACTAAATTACTAATAACTTTGATAAGAATATGATACTTTTCAATTCCAATGGTGAGAGTGTTCTAGCCCCTAAATGCCCAAAGCCTTTTTTGAGCTTTCAAAAATTTGCTCTAAATTGAACAAAAAACCAATATTTTGATAAGTTTTATCAATTTTTTGGGATTGTAATTGTATAGATTCAAACTAGATATGTTAGAGATCACATAGGAAAAGAAAATACAACAATATCACTTATGGATTGAAAAATTATAATGTTTGATCACAAGGTTGTTAAAACCAACATAGGAAAAGAAAACACAACAATATCACTTATGAATTGAAAGATTATAATGTTTGATTACGAGCCAGGGTGTTAAAATTGTAGAAGTGATTTGAAGTCTTTCAATCCTCTTTTCACATGTCAAATCTAAAAAGTTGGTCACCCCCAAAAATGAGGATATAGGACCTAACATGCACAACCCCAATCAATTTATATCTTCTCAAAATCTACTCTATCATTTTTTAGAAATGAAATTATAATGTGCTTTTTTCTTCAAGATCTAATGTATTTGAGGCTCATTTCCCAAAACCCTCGACACTCAGAAAGTCAAGATTGCAATAAACACCTTTGCACAAAATCTTGAATAGAAAAATCATAATCAATCATTTTCACTACTAGATTTTTTATGCTAAAACTAGACTTTAAAAAGTCTACTAAATATAACAATTTGGTTAGGTTTTATTTAGCTTCAAAGTGTTGTCCACACCAAAATTTGATGCCTCGGGCATTTATGGGTTAAGGTAGGAAGCTCGAAATATGAGTGGGCATTAAGAATTGCCCATATAAGTGGTTATTAAATGGACTTTTGTAGTCCTTGAATGGATGGAAAAAAGTGATAAGAGCCAATCATACTCTTTGCTTTCCCATTTATCTTCAGAAGTTGCAAGTGAACAGTTCATGAAAGCCCTAGGGACATAAATAGGGACCTATACCACATCTCGTTTGAAAATTCATAACTAATTCAAAAATGATCCGAAAAATATGAAACAACTTGGGTTAGATGCTAATTCCTCTTTTCTTTCAAGGAAAATTTACTGAAAAAATATTTTGAGAAGTTTCACCTGCCCAAAATTCAGTTTCAGTCCTTAGATGCTCGGTTTATGGACCGACTAACTAACCTGCGGTTCTATCCCAACTGAGTGACACTTGTCTTCCTGGGCAAGACTCCCCTAATTCCGGCCAACGAGGACCAAGGGGTTCGGATTTACTGAGAAAAGCTGCCTCGGAAATTGCAGGGACTGTTTCTTTTGTAACATTAGTAGAAATGCTCTTACTACAAGGAACTTGTGTATGCAGGACGTTAAATCATGCCAACAAAGGTGGGGTCTAGTAGGGTAAAATTTGTGTTTTAGGGATAAAAGTAAAAAAATGCCCCCTATTTTGAGCCATGTCTAGGGTATATTGTCAACCTCACCTAGCTAATTTGGGGTCTTTGATTGCAAATATGAATTCAGAATTTGCAAAAAATAACATATGTGGCAAATAAAAAATTCCTCCGTTTTCCCCGGATAAATCCACCTCACCAAGGCCCACTTTCGTTGGCACGATTTAACGTCCTGCCTTGTGTATGGTCTTTCAAGGCATTTTATTGTTTTTCTTGGGTGGCAGCAATAAAATCCAACTAAAAACAACTATTTTTGTGTAGAATTTATTTTAGTTTTATACTTTATTCATTTAAATTCTAATGATTTCATCTATTTACGAATGATCATTGTCCATCATTTGGCACCTAAATTTGAATTTTTTTGCAAATTAGATTTAAAGAATTCATTCTTAAAATTTTGCATGCTTATCATCACCTAAAGTTTGAAGTGATTTGAGGTTCAAAATTGCTTCAAAATACTTATACTTAAAATAAGGCTATAATATTGATCTCTATTTATTCTCTAATAAATTAAAACTTAGGATCTTTTAGTTGACTTGTTCAAATACATTCTCCTAAAGTTTTAGATTGGCTCTCCCCACCATTTGCAAGATTGACATACATAATCTTCAAAAAATAGGTTTTTGAGACCCTTATAAAGAAAGAAGTTTTGTCTTTCAATGGTTTAGAAAAAAACATGTATGTCTTATATCTTGTGTGATTCAACCAATTGTTTGTTGAAAAATAGGTAGAAAATAAATGAAAAAAAATTTAACCAAAAAAAATTCTATGTTAATCTTTTAAAAATAATTATAAAAGTGGAAGGTAGTACATGAAAGGAAAACTAAATTGCTAATAAATTTGACAAGAATATGATACTTTTCAATCCCAATGGTGAGAGTGTTCTAGTTTCTAAATGCCCAAGGCATTTTTTTGAAGAATTTGCTCTAAATTGAACAAAAACCCAACTTTTTGATAAGTTTTATCAATTTGTTTTTGAATTGTAATCATATAAATTCAAATTAGATATGTTAAAGATCACATAGGAAAAGAAAATACAACAATATCACTTATGAATTGAAAAATTATAATGTTTGATCATGAAGGGGATATAGGACCTAACATGCACAACTCCAATCAATTTATATCTTTTCAAAATCTACTCTGTAATTTCTTTTAAATGAAATTCTAATGTGATTTTTTCTTCAAGATCTAGTGTATTTGAGGCTCATTTCCAAAAACCCTCGACACTGCAAAATGTCAAGATTGCAATGGACACCCTTGCGCAAAATCTTGAATAGAAAAATCATAACCAATCATTTTCACTAATGGGTTTTTGATGCTAAAACTAGACTTCAAAAAGATTTCTTTTGAAAATAAAGACTACTAAATATAACAATTTGGTTAGGTTTTATTTAGCTTCAAAGTGTTGTCCACACCAAAATTTGATGCCTCGGGCATTTATAGGTTAAGGTAGGAGGCTTGACATATGAGTGGGCATTAAGAATTGCCCATATAAGTGGTTGTAAATGGATATGAAGTGGTTTTTAAATGGACCTTTGTAGTCCTTGAATGGATGGAAAGAAAAAAGCATTGTTAATGACAAGAGCCAATCATACCCTTTGCTTTCCCATTTATCTTCAGAAGTTGCAAGTGAACAGTTCATGGAAGCCCTAGGGACATAAATAGGAACCTATACCACATCTCGTTTGAAAATTCATAACTAATTCAAAAATGATCCAAAAAATATGAAACAACTTGGGTTAGATGCCAATTCCTCTTTTCTTTCAAGGAAAATTTACTAAAAAAACATTTTGAGAAGTTTCACCTGCCCAAAATTCAGTTTCAGTCCTTACATGCTCGGTTTATGGACCGACTACCTTAACAATGAACTAACCTGCGGTTCTATCCCCACTGAGTGACACTTGTCTTCCTGCACAAGACTCCCCTAATTCCGGCCAACGAGAAGCAAGGGGTTCGGATTTACTGAGAAAAGCTGCCTCGGAAATTGCAGGGACTGTTTCTTTTGAAACCAGCTGAAATTATATCTTTTTAAGATTGACCCGGAAAAAAGATTCCCCGCCTCCAGAAAGCACTCGCCTCCAAAAAAAATTTCCCTGACGTGGCTGGCTGTCCACTTGCATTATGGAGGAGAGAAGGACGGTCAGCGGGCTGGCAGAAAAAAAAAAGAATCAGTTTAGCTTTCAGTTCTGCCAATTTTTAAAATGAAGCCAGAGTGGCACTCAATCAAGGGATTTTTTTTTGGGTCCTTGAAAGCAGATGAAAAGTGTTTCACAAAAAAAAGAAAAAACCATTATTATCCCGCCAAAGACTAAGTCGGTTGGTTCGATGTGCTCTTTCTTTCAATGGAAATGGTCCTTTTATCTTAAAAAAAAGAAAAAAAGAAAAAGCAAATGAAAAGGTTGGAGTTATATGCACTTTAGTTTGGAGTTATGTATTCTAGTTTGTACTTGAGTTTATACCCACCTCTAGTTTGTACCTGGGTTTTGGATTTGAACTTCAAATTCCCAGGCACCTAAAATTTGACAATTTCATAAAAGGGGAGGCTACATATCCACCTTTTAATATTTTTGCAAATAGGCTGGTTGCTAGTCTTATCTGCTGTCAGTTCATTGTTAGCCAGTGGTTTGACCGGTTAGGGTGTGGAAAGGGAGGACCCATAACCGGATCTTAGTGTTCGGGAGAACGTTAAAAAAGTACGGTTATAGGGCGCCACGGTACTCTATGCACGGTGACAGGCTCGTCCTCACCTTTCGCTAAATTTAGCCACATTTGGGTTTTGGGAACATTGTAGCAGACCCCTACAAAGCGGGCATGCACTAAAATCCAACAGGCGTCACTACGTCAGGAATGACCGCGCCCATGGTGGGACCTAAAACAGAGGAGCCAATGCGATCGCAAGCGAGAGAGACGCAGAATTTTTTTTTCGCAGAAAAGTTGTGGGATTTGTTGCCGTTGAAGAACAGAATTTTTTGCTGTGAGCAGCGTCTCGAGCACGAACTAGGAAGAAAGGAGTGCTAACGTACGCCTGTTAGCAACTGGAAACTGGATTCTAGAATAAGATCGATATCTTGTGGAGTACTTCTGCGGAACAAGTACTATCATAGTGCAGGTCAAAACGTGAAGGAACCCCGCAATTATTCGTGTACCCTCGATGCAAGTTCCGTAGCACTGACTCAGTTGTCGGCTTTCGTCATGGCCCTCTCGCTAGCTGGATTGGACCCTACCACACCTGTCAGGCCCCTTGAGGGGATTTGGTAGAAACGCTCTCCTCGTTGCGCTGAGATGTGAGCGTAGAATTTGTGTTAGGAATCGGCTCTGCGCTGATAGAGCTCTCAGGGTTTGCGACTTGACGATGGAGTTGTGGTGCTTTTTATTGTAATTTGAATCATTCCCGGAACTTTTGCGGGAAAAGTTGTGGATCTCAGTTTGCGTGCTTCCGTACGTATCTGCGGACTGTTCTTTTCCGGCATTTTCTTTTCGCGGAGTGTAGTATCGCTGCTGGATCTGCTTCAGCTCTGGTTATGGAGTATTCAGCTACGACTTTTTCAATTCTTGAAACCTTCGATTCTTAATCAAGGTACAGTCGTCTACTATTTAGGCTTACTATGAGGTTTTGAGGTTGCATCAGAATGGTATGCTTGTTATTGGCGAGGGATGCAAAATCCGCAAAGATTCCTAGCAGCCTGTCGGAAGGGAGAGCGGATCATCATCAGCTGAGTAACGCTTAATCCGATTTGCGATTTATGGAAGAAGCGAATATATTAGGGCTCAAAACCACGGTGACACCTGGAGTTGCACAGTTTCATGGTTTTCGTTTCCGTTCTCCGGCTTTTCTTCGAATCTAGTTTGCTTGAGTTTTCGCGACGCATCTTGAGTTTGAATATTATTTTTCCAAGGAAATTAGCGTGTGGTTCAAGAAACGCCTCCGACCAGAGTTCACTGATAGAGAAACGAGCTGCAATAACTGTAGTATGCTAACCGTGGCCGAGGGCTGGTGTGCTTTTCATGCGATTTGGAAAATTGTCCTGAAAAAAGGTTTGAGTGCAAAAGGTTGGGCCGGAGTCGCTATGGCGTTGACACTGGCCACACTAGAGTAACGGTATAACCTAATTAACGACAGCACGCACCTGATTCTTGTTTGCGGAATTCGTCGCATTCTACACTAGATTTCCAATGCGTAAGGGAGGCCTGTGAAGTGCAATCACACCACCGAGAAGGATGCTTGAGAAAGATTCGTTGATGGGAACGTGAGAGTAGGTCTGGGAACGCTAAAGGAACAGCGCGTTCGCGGGGCTCGGGCTTGGCTCGTCTCGCAGCGCGCACTTCGCGAGGCTTCCTGTGGAGTTTCGAGCTTCTGGCGGGTGAGTGAGTTGTGTTTCGACCATCGTCGTTGTTGCGCTTTTTGTTTATATAGTACGTCGCAATCGGAGCCTTTTCTGAAACCTGGAGCACTCTTTTGTGATTCTCGCGTGAAAATTTCCGCAGGTCTTTTTTTCTAGTCGTTTTGCGATTTTTTATTGGCTTGAGTGTAGCTAAGGCTGAGGTTTCGTGTTAAGTTTTCTTTTTCCTTTTTTCTTTCCTCTTAGAGCTGGCGTATAACGTTGGAATCGTGGTTATGTGAAAGCTCTTAGAAACACCAGAATCGAGAGGCGATGCCACGACCTGAATGTTTTGTTTCATCCCTGTGAGAGAATTGTTGAAGACGGGCTCTTCTACATTTCGAGATCTCTACGATTTCTTCTATTTTTTTCTCGTTAGTCTGACCGTGTGTTCTGTTAATTTGCGAGTTGCTGTCCAACATTCTTGATGGATATCAGATACTTCTGGTGCAGGAATATTGCTTCTCCTCAGTCTGGCTGTTGTCTGTTTTGAGCAGAGGAAGGAATCATGTTTTCCTTCTCTGTAATTTTTGAATCCTGTCGTCCTTCAAAGTTGAATACACTTCATGGTTCGATTGGATTCAGCTCTCCATGATTATTTCAAGTTTTTGAACTTCTACCCTTTCCTCTCGTTAGTCGGACCGTGTATTATGTTATAATGCGAGTTGCTGGACATTCTTGAGGAATGTCATTCACTTTTAGTGCTGCGATTTTTCTTCTCCTCAGTCTGACTGTCATCTGTTTTAGCAGACGAAGGAATAGTTTTTTCTTTCTCTGTTATTTTTCAATTTTGCCCTCTTCCGAAGTTGAACACGGTTCATAGTTCGATTGGATTCAGCTACCTGACTTCCATTTTACCAGTCAGTAACATTCGTTATTGTGAGGAAAAAGTCAGATAGATAATCATCTTCTGCTTGTTAGAGGATTTCATTGGTCTGTCTCCAGAGTTTCATTCTTTCAAACGTTTGAAATACTTGATGTACTTGAGTCCAAGCTTTCCACAGATTGTTTTTATGATTGTTTAGGTTTTATCACCTTATATTTTTCTAAGCATTTGGAAATTTTACACCTATTAAGAGAAAGTGACATGTGTTCAAACAAAACAGGCCGGGAATTAATATCTTACTGTTGTGGATGCAGATGATCTTGTAGGAATTGAATTTGATACCGTCTACGATCTAGAGCGTTATGCGTGCACCAGCTACGTGAGCAGCCTTAATAGTAGCCATTTCAGTCATTAGTGATTCGTGTCCTCATCTGGTACGAATATGCGTGAAACAGCACAATCTGAAACTTCACCCTCTAGAACTCTACAATTTCCCCAGTCTGATATACCTTCTCCTACTCCAGTATTAGAGCGAAGGACCGAATCAACTTCATCTAGTAATCCTGTCTCTTCAACCTCAGAGCTCATGGCGAGCCCAGATGATTTTGTGGCAAATCAACGCTCTCTTTCTCAATATGTACCTGCTGGAACGCCTGGTACTCCGACCAGTGTGGACGATTCTTTATCCTCCAGAACAGAATTCCCGCTTTTGACTACCTTTCCAACCAACGTTCGAGAGTCTGTATTGCCTGATTTGGCTTCTAGCGCTGGCGATCATGAAGGCATGAATGATAGAAGCGTGAACTCAGATGTTGTATCTGCAATTTTATCAGAGGACAGTAGGAATGGATTCTCTTTTGAAAGCGTGGAGACTTTGTCTACGGGAATTTCCGAGGAAGAGAATGAGTTAAACCGAGGGGAGTCAACTGACAAGGATAGACCAGCTTTGCATGCTTCTCAGTTAATGCCCGTCTCGATGCCGCCTTCTTCTTCTATCCCGGTTGTTGAGGATGATGCAGGAAAACCATTAGTTGTTCCTGCTTTGGATAGTTCTCAACAGGGAAGCACTGAGGAGAGTGTCCACCTCATCCAGAAAATATATGCCGGTTCCGAAGTTTCAACTCAAGGTGAGTCTATATTCGTCTTTCTTCTTGAAGTTGAAGCTGTTTACTCTCGTCTTGTTTAGATTCTAGAAATTTTTTGCGACTTGCAATGTAAATCTGCTTGGTTCAGTGTTTCTTTATTGATTTCAAGGTCCACTATTTTAGATTTGGGTTAAATTTTCCAATTTTGGAATTTTCTTGGACTTCGTAAGTTATCATGAGTTTTGCTTTTTGTTGCAGACGAATCAATTGGGAGATCATCGTCAATGCCTCAATTGGCAAATTCTGGGAGTGATACTTCTGGACAGGGTTTGAGACGTTCCCACACCGAAATGAGAAGAAAAGAGAAAAATGATGATGATGATGCGAGTATTCGCTATGTTGGAGAGGCCAATTTGTCAACCCGCAGAAAGGTGTCTTCCTCTTCTACTCCCAACTTTTTGTTGCAGTTTTATCTTCAGTCTGTAGTCTATTGTGTGTTGTATCCTTACTCTCATATAATTTTTCTTGTGGCAGAGAAAACTTTTGAAAAAGCTAGCTACAATAAAAAAAGATGGGGCAGTAGAGTTTGATTATACCGAGAGTTCACAAGCAGCGAAGTTCTTGTTTGGGTTTGGTTTCACACCTAGAAACAAAACCCAACCTACAGAAGGTGAAGATGACGAATCGGATAAGAAGAACGACGAGTTTTTACTTGATTATAAGGCAATTCCTCCCTTGAAAATTGTTATGCTCATCGTTGGTACCCGTGGTGACGTACAACCATTCATAGCTATTGGGAAAAAATTGCAGGTGATCTCAATATCCACTCTTGTGTGTGTTTGTTCTGACCTGTTCATAATCAATTTACACACTGTTCATGAAACCACTGTCAAGAATGTGGCTATCTGGTTTGTGAGATCGCTTGCCTGGCCGCGTTGTGTGAGGTTATTGAGCTATGTGTACCTTCCATTAATTGATTTTTTTAGTTTTTTAAAACTCTAAATATAGAAAAGTGACTTAAACACTCTTCTTGATGTTGTTGCGACAGGAATACGGACACCGAGTAAGACTAGCATCACACAAGAACTTCGAAAACTTTGTGAAGAGGGAGGGCTTGGAATTCTATCCTCTAGGAGGCGACCCTGTGATCCTTGCTGGATGTATATTCTCATCTCCAAACCATGAACATTGATCACGTAATCCTGCATTTTCTTTCTTGAGTAATGCTGCATTTTCTCGACGTAAATATTTGAATTGATCAAAGCGCTTTTCTTTCGATTTCTTGACAGATATGGTCAAGAATAAGGGATTCCTTCCTTCAAACCCTTCGGAGATCCCAGTTCAACGCGAGCAAATTAAATCAATTGTCTATTCTCTACTAGCAGCTTGCACTGAGCCAGACTTGGATACTCATATCCCGTTTGGGGCACAGGCTATCATTGCCAACCCTCCAGCATATGGTATGCATGTTACCGACCTGTCAGCCTAGATCCCTGTTTAGATTTCTTGGAGAAAGGTTTTCTTTTATGGACCAAGTAACATACTGATTTTGAAATGAACTCAAGTTTTATATTCTTGTCGTTGAATGTTATGCTATATATGTAGCATTCGGAACCGATAGTACCTGTTTTCCTTGTTGATATGATCGGTTTGTCTTCTAGACCTGTGTTGCGGGTATCTGCTAAGGTATGTTTTAGGGTCTTGTATCTTTATGCGCGTCTTTGTGACTCTACTTGATGCGGAGCATTGTGTGTTACTAGATTAAATCTGCCCATTCATTAACTTGAGGTTGGCTAGACTTATGGCATTTTAAAGTCTAACGAAAAGAATTGGATCTTTTTTCCAGGACATGTGCATGTAGCAGAGTATCTCAAAATACCCTTGCACATCTTTTTCACGATGCCTTGGACGTAAGTTTTAGGCATTCCATGGTGTTATGCAGCCCTCTCTGGGTTGGTTGCAGAAAGATTTTAGTATTAGTGCACTTTGGGCTGCTATACTTGGCAAATGAAAGAGAGATGAAGCGATCGATCGTTCCATGGTGTCTATTCAATTTACATTTGCGTGTCTCCATTGTTTGTTTCTCAAATTTTGTTTCTGTTGTGGATTTTAAAGGCCTACTTCTGCGTTTCCGCATCCCCTGGCACGAGTGAAGCAGGCACAAGCATATCGAGTAAGTGCCCATGAATTGGTCGGACTACAGCAGGTTTCCTTGTCTGTCATCTTCGGTGATTGCCTTTCATTGACGCAGCTCTATATCGCCTATCTTCACACCATGAGTTTGTTGTGTCTGAAACCTCATTTTTTTTTGATGTGTTGCAATTTTGTCATTTTCCTGTCAGATGTCCTATGGAGTGGTGGACACGCTGATTTGGTTGGGGATTCGTGGAATTGTCAACAGTTGGCGTAAGAAGAAGTTGAAGCTACGACCTATTACTTATTTGAGTGGTTCTCAAGGTTCTATCACTGAATTGCCAACAGGCTACATCTGGAGCCCCCACTTGGTTCCGAAGCCCAAAGGTTCATATCTTCCTATATTTATGAGCTTTCTGAGTTCGCCGCGCTCTTCTAGGATGTCTATTTCTTCCCTTGTTGACACCTTATCATTTGTAGGACAAGGATGTAATGGGCTGCTATATTTTGGTTTCTTCTAACCTGCTTTCTCTGTTCATAAATTTACAAGCTTCTTGTCTTATCAACCTTCCCTACATGATTTTGTTTTACTTGCAGACTGGGGACCGTTGGTTGATGTGGTTGGCTTTTGCTTCTTAAACCTTGCGACGGATTTTAAACCTCCAGAACACCTCGTGAAGTGGCTTCAAGCCGGTCCACCCCCGATTTATATTGGTTTTGGAAGTCTGGTAAGCTTCTCTTATCGTTTGTCCTATTGGTTGGGATTGTATGCTGACTTGGAACATGCCGTGTTTGGCATTGACCCAGTTAATTTACGTATGTCTTGATGATATTTGAAATATGGCTGCCTTCGTTCTGTGAGTAGAAGCTTTTTGATTCTATGCAAACTATTGGCTGCGACACACTGATCATCAAGTTGAAATGACCTTGTCTTCAAAGACTGCCTTTCTCATAGACATGTTGGAAAGTTTTGATCTCGAATACGTTGTGATGAACACATGACAACAAGTTTGATTGCCAAACAAGGAAGGATGGTTTGACATGACTGATGCGGGTGGAATGGAATCTGCTCATTGTTCCTCTGTAGCCTGTTGAAGATCCAGAAGGTATGACAAATATTATCATTGAAGCACTGAACAAGACTGGGCAGCGCGGAATAATTGGCAAGGGCTGGGGTGGCATAGGAAATTGTAAGCTTTTGACCATATTATGTGTTTGCTGTGCTAACGGTCTATGCAGTCTATGAATATCTTTTCCTGAATTTCTGATCTCAATTCTAAATGTTTTGCATTTTCTTTCCATCCCAAGGACTGGCTTTGACATGGAGTAAATCCTCCTGTTTAACATTGTCATTTGAAGTGATGATATCTGATTTTTACTTCGTTTCTGCTTGTCTAGAAATTATATCTCGTAATTTTACAATGTCGTGACGCATCCTTGGGATTTTGTACTATTGACAGTGGAGGAGGTACCTGAGAATGTTTACCTTGTGTCGGACTGCCCACATGATTGGCTGTTTCCTCGGTGTGCTGCAGTGGTACGTATTCAGTATTTAAACTTTTTTTCCACTTTGTATGACTCTTTTTTCGCTGAGTTCATTCTTTTACTTCTGCAGATTATAAAGTCTCTTAAAGAGTTCAGTTCAATGTTTTTTGCAAGGCCTTTGGATCGTTATATTTAGCAGTATCATGATTGACACCCTGTTCGAACGTCTCCAGATCCATCATGGTGGTGCAGGGACTACTTCTGCAGGTCTCAAGGCTGCGGTACTTTTTCTCTCCTACCTCGTGTCAATGTTCTTTTAGCCTATATCTCGTTAAGTCACGTGTTGAGTTGCTATTTTTTGTATTCTCCGCGATAAACGACTTGGAGAAACATAGCATTGTTCACTCTAAATGTCTGGTATACACCAAACGTAACGTATAGGTGCAGCTGAATTTTTGCATCTTTAATTTAATCTAGACCACAGTCTGGCGAGATACGCAATCAGGCTCTGCCTGCGGCCTTTCCTGGAGTCAGCGACGAGTCTCTTTACCTGAATATCAGTTCTCCACTGCAGTTGCTGGTTGCCTTCTCTATTGCCAGAGAGTTCCGTCAATTCCATTTGACAATTTATTGAAGAATGCTCTCTTTGCTGTGTCCGCAGTGTCCAACAACAATCATTCCCTTTTTTGGAGATCAACCCTTTTGGGGTGATCGCGTGCATGAGAAGGGTGTAGGACCAGCACCTATTCCAGTAAACCATTTCAGTCTGGACAAGCTTGTCAGTGCTATTGAGTTTATGCTGAACCCTGCGGTATGTTTCTGATTTTCTTGTATATATGCCTAAAGAATGAGAATTGTGTACATTTTTGTTGAACAGGCATTCATAGATTTGTATCATTGTCCATTTAGAGTGATTTGAAGTATCATATTTGCAGCTATGTTTTCTAGTGTCAAGCATGACTGTGAAAGGGTTTGTAGCCGGCTTCCTGCACGTATTCCTCCCAGACACGTTTTTTTAAACTACCGAGTGCTTTGCCAGGTCAAAGAAAAAGCAGTGGAGCTAGCAAAAGCCATGGAATCCGAGGATGGTATACAAGGCGCTGTCAATGCTTTCCACAAGCATATTTTCGTACATATCCCCAAGATTGTGTGCAATTCTGATCCAGCTCAGCGCCGCAATCAGAATGTCTCCAAGTTAGGATGTTCATGCTTCCCTTTTTTTCGGATACCTGTGGTTAAAGAAACCGTCTAGTTCTTCGCGAGCACCAGGTCCGTTTTTTCTCTCGGGTTCGCCTCTCCACGTCACATCTCGGGTCATCACCTGTACACTAGATTAATGCCCTTTCTGCCACTGTATAGCTTGGGTATGGTTTTCACCGATTCATTCATGGATCCCCATGACGGGCATGTTAGGTAGGCAGATGTAATTTAGCCTCCAAGAGATTCAGAATCCTTTTAGTGTGGATCTATGAATTATCAAAGTTGATCTCGTCTCAGTTTGGACATTTAGAGTACGCTGGTGGAAGCAACGCAGTGCCCCAACGAGTGAACTATTTGGATGCTCATCACTCTTAATGTTTGTCTACTCATATGTAGCGTTTCACAGAAATGGATGTAGCGAGTGGAAATGTTGCTGCTGAGCTTCAGAGAAAAAGGGGCCTCCGAGAGCGATTTGGCCACTGACTTCCACTTCATTCATTCTGTTTCTGAAAGCCGGTGTTAGATTTTGTTTCTGGTTTCCAAAAAAATTCTTTGTAGCAACTATTCCTGTATCGCAGTTAGTTATCCTATAAAGACTGGCGTGTTAGCTGTCCCTCCTTTGAGCGCATGCCAATTCTTTTGTAGACTGTATATTGTATACAAATGATGCTGTGTCCGCTACTACTGTTATTTAAATTCTTGTTCAACTTTGTGCTTTGGGGCCTAACAACTCATGGTTGCTTGCAATGTGTTAACATGGAGTTTGTAGTTATACACCAATTTGGGGTTTTTGTTCCCCACCCAAGCTAAATTCTGAGGGCCAAAATTTTTTAGCACCTAGAGCGTCGCTCAAAAGCATTTGACCCTTGGTGTATGCTATTGATTGGTTGTTTGTAGTTCAAAATCGAACCCTTGGAAAAAGAACTACAACTCCATCGTGGTTGCTTATTTTTACAAGTAGGGGTCAAAATAGAGGTGACGCCATTTCTTAGAGGATCACTTTGGTAACACGCAAATTTTGCATAAGCTGATTGATCAATTCTAACAAAACAAATTGATTCTGATCTTGGCACACAGTGCAACTCAGTTCACCTAATTTGCTCTATAAGAGACTAGTAGTTCTTACACAGCAGTGTTAGACGAATTTGATATGTACCTAGCTTTAAACTCATCATCTTGTCTACTTGAAGATCAAGTGCAACGACATCATTTTTTGGAATGGATATTTACAGTACAAGTGGACAGTTCAAGAGGGTTGTGATCTTGCACTGCACAGCATAGTCCAGTACATCTCTCAACCTCTAAATAATGGTGCTTTAAAGGCTCATTAGTGACTACAGTACAATTATTACTCTGGAGCACATGAGTAGCATCTTTACCTCTGCAATGTACTGGACTATACAGTATAGTATTGTACAAGGCAACCTTGGATGTCCATGGAGAAGAGGAAGCACTGCACATGTACAGTACATGTGCCCCAATCTGCAGCTCCTGAGGCTGTCCTTCAAAAGCGCAGGTTGAGCGTGATACCTGTCACAAGTCGCACACGAACGTATATGTACACCTCAATGGTACATGTATTGAAGCTCAAGGCAAATACTGTCTAGTACAGATTGATGCTCATCAACCTCGGGTGAGTCTCGCATCAAAACGAACACAGGTGAATGCAAACTTTTGTTTACTGACATTTTGATGCTCATCAACCTTGGATGAGTCTCGCATCAAAAGGAACCGCTAAACAGGAGGACTACTCGGTAGAAATCCTCACAATTAAAGCTTCTGGTTTGGATGCATTAGAGCCTACATTAGTGTCTAAGTTTTGTGGGTTCCCATTGAAGGGGCGTTTATGCTCACTCTGTTGAGTGAGTGAGTCCGGCTGTCTTTTCAGAAACAAGCCTCCTCAATTTGCTGCGGTTTGTGACTTGCAGATCTTGGAGATCTTTACAAGTCACACAAGTGAGCCTGCGGAATTGGGCTTACAACTTAGCAGGATGTGCAAAGTTGGTGAAGGAGGTGAGTAACAAGAGGGTGGGAGTACGTAGGTGAACAAAGCAGCTCCCCCGGATCGTTAGTGAAAGCACAAGTCAAGACTTTGACAAATGACTTGAGACTGACAGTGAGTGTTAATGAGCCTAGGCAAGGCCCGCTTGTAGTTTCTACTCCATAGTCACTCCCGTACCTGAACCGAACGTACAGCAGACAGAGGATTTGCAGTATTTGCGTGTAGGTCAGTGCACCGTGCTCCATGTTTCCGACTTTATTCCAAGCATCCGCTGTAGTCGTTTGGAATCTCTTAGTGGCCGTCATGCTCTTCGAGCCTTATAATAACGCTACCCACATCATCCGATGCTTGCGTGTCGGCTTGTTCTCAACATCTCTACGACTTCCCTCATAGTGGGTCGGTCTGCGGGTGTCTCTCTTGCACAACGCATGGCGATCCAAAGCACGCGGACCATGTGCACTTTCTGGTCGTTGTTCTTGGTGTTGAGGAGCTTTGGGTCGAAAATGTCTTCTCCAACATTTACCCCTACAGTTCTCTGCGAGAGTGACCCACTCTGTTGCACTCTTGCTCGAACCCATGCAACAATGTGCATGTAATCGCCGAAACTGGGGTCAACCGCTTGCTTCCCTGTTAGAAGCTCTAACAGGAGTACACCATAAGAGTACACGTCTACCTTTGGTGTCACTATTGTGCCAAACCCGTATTCTGCAAATACAACACCGGAAAAAACATCCTGGTAAGTAATGACAGTTTTGATTTATGCCCACTATCATTACCTCAGTGCAGTCCATTTCAGGAGATGTGGAAACCATGCTTTGGATATGGAGAGCGCGCCATTGGTTACTGTTACGGTAATATCTTCTAATCTTGTCGTGTGACGTTTCAGTGTTCTTATCCAAGACCATTGATTGAGCATTATTGAACAAGATTCATGAGGTTATGCCTGGAAAAGTGAAAGTACAACCTTGTTATGGAATGTCCATGGTCGCTCCCATGGATTGAAATGTTCTTTCTCATAATAATGCTGTACTTTCATTTTTCCTAGTCCATGGTTAGAACGGTGAAGAGATTAGGAATACAGAATGTAATTAATACCATGTACGAACTAGACTAGAGAAGGCAGTTTACCAGGAGCAATGTAGCCGTATGTGCCCGTGACAGTGGACGTGGACAACATAGTTTTGTCCTTGGGCTTCATAGCCATCACTTTCGCAACACCGAAGTCAGAAATATGCGGCTCCAAATCTTCGTCCAGCAGCACATTACTGGCCTTGATGTCCCGGTGGACGATAGGTGGCATATAATCATGGTGAAGGTATGACAAACCATGAGCAACGCCTTCAGCAATTCGCAGCCTCGTCTCCCAGTCCAGAACCACTCCTCTTTCCTTGTTGTGCAACACATCATGAAGGTCGCCGTTGGGAACGAAGTCATACATGAGGAGCCCTACCTCACCCCACTTGCAGAATCCCAACAGTTTCACGAGGTTGCGGTGCTTGGCGTTTCCAATAGTTTCGATTTCCGTTAAGAAGCTCTTGTGAATGTGAGTGTTGCGATCCAGGGAGACGATTTTCTTCACTACGATTGGATTACCTGACGCCAATGTCGCCTTGTAAACCGTCCCATGACCGCCTTTCCCTATAATACAATTATCGCTTAGGTTCTGCGTTGCCTCCATGATTTCGTCGAAAGAGATCGTGTTGCCCGGTGCGCTTGTGACTTCGACTTTCGCTTTCCACACTAATGGCACATGACGTCGACCTGGGAGAAACTTCCACCCTATTATTCCAAGGATGAGGAGGAGAAGTGCACTTCCCAGGATGATTGCCATCATTGGGCCCAATTGGAGCTCAGCCCTCCTATGATGCACCCTGTACGGACTGGGAGTGACACATTTATCTTCGTTTGAGTACTGGAGGCACAATCCAGGGTTTCCTTTAAAAGCGCTTGGAGTTCTACGGAAAAACTTCACCCAGGAAGGAGGGAGTGACCCTGTCAGTTTGTTGTCTGAAATGTTCACAGTAAGGAGGGAAAGGATGTCTCCTAGTCCTGAAGGTATGCCACCTGAAAGATTGTTATTCGAAAGGTCAAGTACCTCAAGCTGGTCCAGCTTCGAAATGCTGTCTGGAATTGGTCCCGAGAATCCCCCATAGCTCAAGTTGAGGTACTGCAACGTCGACAATTCTCCAATTTCGCCTGGTATAGGTTCATCGAAGCTATTCTGGGCAAGGTTAAGCCTGGTCAGTTTGACTAATTCTGGAAAAATAGTGAGATCCATTCCAGTCAGCTTGTTGCCTTTCAGTCTCAGCTCAAACAAATTCGTGAGGTTCCCAAGTTCCGCGGGCACGATTCCATGGAGAGAGTTCAAGCTTAAATCCAAGATAAAAAGTCTCTTGCAGCTTGAAATTGTCCCTGGAATCTCACCTGTGAAATTGTTGGAAGACAAATTAAGGAACGCAAGGTTTGGCAGCTTGGAGAATGCCAAGGGGGACAGGTCACCCCACAGCTTGTTGTCATCCAGTGCTAATTTAGTGAGGTTACTGTTGATACCTAGTCCAGGCGGCAACCGACCCTCCAGCTGGTTGCTTGAGAGCTCTATCCAATTCAGCCCAGTGTTGTTGCCAAATCCAGCAGGGATGCTTGTGAATTGGTTGTACCCCGCTCGGAAGCGGATCAGGCTACGGCATGTTGCAAGAGACGATGGAATAGCGCCTTCGAACATGTTGTCCTTAATATCCAGGAACTCTAATTTACCTCCCGTGCAAAGACCTTGAGGCAACGAACCGTTGAATGAATTGTTTCGGATATCAAAGACAGTAAGGTTGCTCATTAACAAACCAATATCCGGAGGCAGGGGCCCGGTCAAGAGGTTGTCGAAGAAAAAAATCTCTTGCAACGCTGTCATTTTAGACAAGCCTGCTGGTATCACCCCTGTAAATCTGTTTGAGCTGAGAACTATCTCAACCAAGCTTGTGAGTTCTCCTATCTCCTCTGGAAGAGCTCCCGAGAGTTGGTTCTCGCTAGCCCTCAAACTCAGCAACCCCTTCAGGCGCCCAATCTGAGGCGAGATCTTTCCTGTGAACGAGTTCTGTGATAAATAAAAGCTCTGCAACGATGTGCAGTTGAAGATCTCTGAGGGAACGGATCCAGTTAACGAGTTGTTGTAAACTTCAAAAATTTTAAGCCGAGATAATCTTCCGAGCGATGAGGGAATCGTGCCGTTTAAGAGATTCACGTACAGAATAATCTCTTCCAGTAGCTCGCAATCTCCGAGCTCTGCTGGAATGGACCCTGTTATTTCGTTGTGATACAAATGCAGCAATGTCATATTCCTGAGCATGCCAAACTCGCGTGGAATGCTGCCCGTGAGCTTGTTCGTGGACAGAAACATGAATTGCAAGCTACTTAAACCTCCAAGCTCAGGTGGAATGCTCCCAGTGAAATTATTGTCCCGTATATCAAATATCTGAAGGTTCTTGAGTTTGCCCACCTCCTTCGGAATCGTTCCCCCGAGACTGGAGTTGCCGTGACCCTGCTTGTTGAGGAGGATTCTTTTGAGCGAGGTCGCGTTTCCAAGCGATGGTGGTAACTTGCCGCTGAAGTAGTTGAATTGCATCCATACATCAGTAATGTTTGGTAGCTTCGACAACGCCTCCAGATCTGCCTCAATCAAACATTTAAATAATGAATGTCAATCAGCTAATTAAAATTATCAAAATTGTCACTAGCGGGTTTGCTACGATCCCGATCCCGTCAATTACTGCAAAAAATTCTTATTGTGTCCTCAGATTTGGTAATGAAAAATGCTGCCGCTTAAGCATTGAATGGCGGGACTTGGATGGTTAACTGACCAAATGTCTTGCCTGAAAAGCAATTCAGCAGAGGCATAAACATCCACGTTGCACACTTTAAATTTTCATCGATGCTCTGGAAGGTGAATTTTTGTTAGTTCAGTTGGTCCTTCCAGCCTTATGGAAAATGACGCATTATGACGACGTCGAGTTTGAAGACTTTCTCGCAATCTACATCAACTGAGCCCCGTCCGTACTTTTCTAGAATTTGAAAGTCTTGAGGACGTACCTAAATTGGATGTTTTTGAATAGGTTACAATCTACATGACGCTAAAAATAGACTACATTCTCTTGTTTTCTTCGGAGTTAACAATTCACACCAGAAATTGCTATCCCCTGGACACTTTTCATCCGAATTTGTATGCTAAAGTACATACTGCAAGCCTCATAACTTTCTTGGTGGTGAATGGTCAGCGGTAAATATTCATTGATTCATATTCTAACCTCAGTGCCTACAGTTTGAACTTTTGACTGGATGAGAAAAATATATGATCGAACTCTTTCCCGTAAGAAATTTGCAAGCGCGAGTACACATTGCAAGCCTCATAAATTTGTTGGCAACGAGCGGCCAGTCGAGGACGTACACTTAACCATTCTCTAATCTCTAAAAAAAATAATTGATTGGACGGAAAAAATAACAATACGATCGAACTCATTCTCTACAGCCCCCGCTCTACAGCAACCACAAAGTCCACAATTATAATGATTTCAGGGAAGTTCCGGGTATAGTTTGAGAGAAAAAAATAAATATCAAAGATGCACCTGCGGTGATGTCGCCAGTGAAATTGTTGTCATTGATATAGAGGCCGGAAAGCTCTGGATTCTCAAAGAGCTCGTGTGGAATGCGCCCGGACAAACGATTATTTCCGACATCGAATATGTATATGCTAGTAGAGGCCGCTAACGAGGTAGGAATCTCTCCCTCGAGCTCGTTAAAGGCGAGGTACACGTCTCCCAGCGCCTTCAGGTTGCCGAGGTCAGCTGGAATGGTGCCTGACAGAAAATTATGGTCGAGATACAGAACCACAAGGCGCGAGCAGTTACCGAGCTCCCGGGGAATGCTGCCACGGAAATTATTTACTGATAGGTAGAGCTCCTCCAGATGTTGTAACCTTCCCAAACTTGAAGAAATTGTACCTTCAAGTCCCTGCGATGTCAAGTTGACAATCCGCACAAAACTTTCTGCAGTGCAACTGATTCCCGTCCAATTGCAAGGCGTCGTGTCCAACTCGTTCCAATCTCCAAGAACGCCTGAGCCATCAGCTGACACCACAGCATCCTCGTTTGATATACCGCCTTTGAATTCCAGCAACGCCTGTCCATCCGGTGTCACTGCGTTGGACGCGATCACTTGCAGCGCTAGCAGAAAAGGAAAGACCAGGGCCCTCGCAAGATGCATCTTTGCTTTTACGGGCTAATTTTGAGGATGAATCTCCAAGAGACAGAGCTTCGGAGCTGATTCTCTTCTTCTCGTGGCAGTTTGTTTAACAACAGCTGTTGGACTCATTTTCTAAACACATGACACAACTGCTAAAACCTGAAGTACTTCAGTGCGCTCTCAAATTTCATTTCTGACTCCGAAAGTACCTCTTCCACAGCCGGATTCAGAAACAGTATTTTTTCACTAATCAATCTTTCTCTCAATTCAAACATTAGATCCTCATCGCAGCGGCTGGTCGTGACATCCGTGACACTTATTAGCACCGAATCCGACCTGAAAAAATAGCGCTACAAATCCGCTGTACTAAATGATAACTTCCGAGTAATCTTCAAGAAGCAGAAACTGAGCGCGATCTTGAAACTCTCACAAATTAGTTGAAAATGTCCGACGGAGCCTGATTCCAATCTTCCATACAGCAACGGAAGCACACACTCTCACGAACTTCGACAACAGAAATCACGACAATCCGTCCCCCTACCTTAGCTTGCATTTGAAAATATATCTCAAATTCTGTCTTTCCCGTCCTCGGCACATATGTTTCAGACGCTTAAAGGAACGCCAGCTACAAAATAATTCTATCGTACCACCTCCCTACCAAGTGCACTCAATTTGACTGTCCAGAGCTGCACAGCCAAGCCGTTGCAGTGTTACATTCAAATTAAATCTGCGATCGAGGTTTCCTACGGCGAGAACAAAATCGACTTCCAATAATTTGGATGGACACAAGTGCTGACGAAGTGGGGAAAGAGCATAGCTGTGACAGTGACGGGCGGGATGGCCCGGTAGGCGAGCAAGCTGCTGTGACATTCGATACTGCTCAGAGTTCGAGGGCTTCCTTGAGTTCTTGGACGTTCAATAACGTACAGTACAGTGACCGACCTCACCATCACTCAGTCCCTTCTAGAATGCCTCAAAAAACTTGCCCTACAAAATTTGGATAAAAAGTGAGTAGGGATGATTTTTTTGCTTACAAACAATGCTCAGGAAGAACCAGCAGTTAGATCATTGTTAGCCAGTAGAATTGGGGAAAAAAAGTTTGCAATTTGAAAACATTGGAAAAAAATTAGTGAAAAAATCTATACTATTTCTATTTCAAAGTTAAAAAATAGAGGGGAAAAACAAACTTGGTACTTGGAAAACTAGTTCAATATGGGAATTAAAGAAAAAGAGATGGTAAAACTCAAAAAATATGATGAACACTTGTTTATTAATGTGTCGAGATATTATTAGACAATTTAAGTAATGCATGTAGGTGGGAACCATAGAATGTCTTGGGAGTGAATGAGGTAATTATGTGCATCCATGATCAACATTGTTCAAAATGTGACACGTAGATTTGAACCAAAAAATGTTACAAAACTGAGGATATTGATAAGTACATGAGATGTATACAATCAAAACATGTGAGTCTAAAAGAGCCTAGTGTTGGTTTTAGGTACACTTGGAGACCATTATTTGAAAATTCATACTTTATTCACAAGGTGTCCAAATAATGCATGCTAAAGTATGTCAGAACCCTCTTTCAATGGTCAATAAGATCATGTAAAAATGATTTATGTATAGCAATGGGAATTATGTTCAATTGCAATTAGTGATGATTATAGGTGTGCTTACAATAAAATTATATAGGGAATTTAGTTAAAATAGCAATATTCCATGTGCCATTTTCAGACCGCCTGCTCTGAAGTGTAAAAGTGACATTTAGGATAGGTATGGTTTTCAGAAATCTTGATTTTTTATAGAATTAAGTAATCTAAGACTAATATAGATTACAGATTGTACGATCTAAATTGTAAAAATAACATTTAGCACTGATGTAGATTTCACACATCTAAGAAAGGTATAGATTTCAAACATCTAGGCTATTTGTACACTTCAGATTGCCTGCTTTGAACTATAAAAACTGCCAAAGTAGTGGAATTTCACCATTCTAACAAAATTGCCCATACATGTTTAAGTTGGGTATAGCATGATGATCTCTTAGTTTTTTTTATTAATCTTTAGGAGTTCCAATATTCATATGATGGATGATGAATAGAGTACCTTCAAGCCAATGTCTCATCCAAATAGTCTCTCATTGATTTGAAGAAAATTCTTGAGATATATATATATTTGTACAAATATATAAGCAAAAATGTGTATAAATTCCTCTAAAAAAGAACTAGATATTAAAAGATTAAGGAAAAATCACTCATTGTCAAGTGTGTTCTCATGCTAAGTGTGCTCAAAATAAATTTATCCAATTAAATTGCATATTGTTCAATACACCAAGGGTATATGGGGAATTTCATTAAAATGGCGATTATTCTGTGATTTTGGCATTCTTGCAGTTCAGACCGGGCGGTCTGAACTCTACTAGCATCCTAGATTTTTGAAATCTATACCATTATTAGATATCTGAAATCTAGGAAATATGTAGATTTTAAAAACTGATTGGTCTGAAATCTACATCTTTCCTAGATTTAATACATCTAATAGTTCACAAATCTAGGACACTAATAGATTTCAGACCACCCGGTCTGAAGTGTGGGAATGGCACACTGTGAAAATGGCACATGGAATATCGCCATTTTAATGAAATTCCCCATGTATCCAAATAGTCATGAAAATCATTCCCTCTCTTTGATCCCTAGTTTGCTTCCAATACTAAATTGCATTTGAATTTTCATTCAACTTAAATTTTGTTTGGAACCCTAAACAAAGCATATCTAACACTCCACCAATGAAATGCATTCTTGGATCAATTTGACATTCTTTTGCACCAACATATAAAAAATTGTGAAATCAAATCATTCTATTGAAATATCCACAATGCGGGGTTATCCTACCGCTTCCCCAGCCTAGTCACCTCTGCAATCTACAGCATATGTACAGGTCTACCTAATCCTACTGATCCAATCCACCATGCTAGTGGAGAGTCTCATGAATATATATAATTTTTTTTCAAATAAAAATTTGAGACTGACTGACCACATTCAGTTCAGTTTGCAGCTCAACTGCCAAATTCCTCAACTCAATCTCATGAATGATCTACTTGCCCAACTTCGTGATAGGACAACATGATGATTCCAGGTAGAGGCAGTTTTGTTTTCTTATTAAAAAAACACTCAGTGGAGTTCTTTCTTCAATACTCATGTGATACTTGGTGATGTCTATATGAAAATTAGGTGATACATAGGTAAAATTTGTCTAATCTGACCCAAAAAAATTGAAACTTTTTTTTTTACATAAAAATAGTCAGGTTGTACCCACTTGGCAAAAAATCATACATAAAAAAACCCCACTGAGTAGATGAGATACTCATGCCAGCTGCACATTTAATTTCTCTACAGTCCCGAGCTCAGGAGTGGGTTGGGAGTCTCAAACTGTTACCACAAACAAAGCAAAGCCTGGTTCTGCAGTACGTTACAAGCCCTTGTTGGTCCACTCCACCACCTCAAAGTCTCCTCTTTTTTTTTCCTTTCTTTAGGTCTTTGTTTTTTCTGATGTTCACTTGCATCTTGTTTGCAACCTCCTGCATGTTGTTCTCACCAAAGTGCAAGCAAGTTGGTAGCACCATGGAACAAGTAAAAGCTTAGTAGACTCATGACGTACACATTATTGCAGGGTTTTTCTTTTGTGAAAGGGCAAATTTAGTGGTAAGAAATCACTAGCTTTGCATGGCTTTTGTCTTTGGTCTCTGGTTGGACTCGTAGTTGTACTGCTCAAGGAGTTCATTTTTATCATTGTGGGTGCTTGGGAAGAATGATGGGGAAGCCAATATTTACCAGTCGTATATGTTGGCATTCATACCAAGCTAGTGTAGTACCAAGATCCTAAGATCTAGGAGTACTATGTGCATGCAAGATGCGATGTATATATCTTATGCATACAATGTGTACTTTATTCACGGTGATAATGGTGCGTATTCATCAAAAATGGAAGTAGGACGTATGACGTATGGGTCAACTTCCATGGTAGTATGACGTATGGGTCAACTAATAGCTATCGTATTGGATTTTCCACTGAAGATGATAGAAACTCTAAGAGTTTTACCAACCATGCATGCATGTTATAAATGATGTACTAGAGGGGTTTCTGAGGGCACTCCAAAGGCCTAGGGTTGTTGTTAACAAATGTCCCCCACCCTTGCGTATTGTAGAGGCCCCTTGTCAAGGTTGTCGCTTCTTTTATTAGACCTCATGCCATTGTACATCCCCTATCTTTGATTAGGTGGCAATTATTGGTGCTCTGCTTGCTTGTGCTTGTTGCCATGTTCAAACCAAGTTTGATAAAGAGATTCTCCTCGATCCAAAGGCTTGTGTCAAGGAAGAGCCCCTCAATTATTGAGCAGTGGGACCATTTTTTGAAAAGATGGACTGTGGTTTAAGTTTATCCTAGAAGAGTATACTATTCTGCATGAGGGAACTCCAAGAAGTATTGAAGCCGTGCCCAACATGTTTGGGTGAGGGTGCTATGCTTGTGCTTGTTGCCATGTTCAAACCAAGTCTAACAAAGGGATTCTCCTCAATCCAAGAGTTTGTATTAAGAAAGAGACCCTCAACCATTGAGTTTCTACTATTATCTAGATCCATAAGTTATGATTATTTCAACTCAATGTAGAGAGAGATTTATTAGATGGGCATTGAAAACTGATTTATCCAAAATGGTTTTTAATTGGTATCTAATAAAAAAATTGGTATCTTTTTTTATTGTTTTTATTTGAAAAAAAATCAAAATTGAGTTCTAAAACTAACTTTATGTGTTTTTTCTACCAAATAAAACTCCTTGTAACTTTCACCTCATTATTTGAAATTGAATGGCTCAAATATTTTTGAGTAAGTATCAATCTATAAAATCCAATAAAATTAATTGATCTTTTTGTTGAATATGTTTTTAGCTACTTAGTTCTGACACTGAAATAAATTTTAAAAACTTCTAAATTTTTCAATATTTATTAAAATGACCTTAAACAAAGCTTCATTTATAAAATAAGGTGATTAACATCCATTCTAAGAATTTAATGCAAAAATTCTATTTAATTATAAAGTCAATAGAGCCTATCTAAGTTCTCAAAAAATTCAAATAGGGCTCCTTAGTCCTTTAGAGGTTAAAAATGATCAAACCTTTACCACATAGAATACTCATAATTTTTGTTTTTTTATGGCTTGACATTAAGTGTAAAGTGGTCCAGAGTTTCCTAATATATTTGTGGTAAGGATTTTCAAAACTCTTTTTTGCAAATATTCTATTATTTGAAGTATACAAGCATATTTCATCTTAATGGAGACTGACTTTATTTCTCAAGTCAAGAACTAGAACATCAAATACAACTTTAACTAATAAGTAATATAAAGATATTTAAATATCACCATTGTTGAAATTTTAAATGATAAACTCATAGCAAAAAGGATCTTGTAAAGAGCACCAATAACCAATATACGATCAATATAGAAGGCATTTTTTGTTTCTATATTTTTTTGTTAATAAATATCAATTGGTTGGTGTAGTAGTAGATCCATTCATGTGAATATGATCCACAAGTCATTGTTTACAACTTTGTTAAAAATCATCACAACATGTTTTTTGCATTGTACTTTATAACACATCATCACATTTAGAAAAGTTGGATTAAATTAAAGATTGTTAGGAGTAACCCCTAAATGCCTAAGGCACCATGTTTTGATTTTGACTAAACTTTGAATTTAGACAAAATCTTAGCAAAATACTATTTGGGGCATTTTAAAAAGTTGAATATCCTTTAAAGTATTCTTTAAGGACCAAAAATCCAATTAAAAAAATTAGTGTTTATGATTTTTCTATGGAAGATTTTGTACAAGGATATCCATTGCAAATCTTAATTTTTTAGTGTTACATGCTCATAGAAATGAGCATGAAATACACTAGACCTTAGGGGAGAAATGACATCAAAAATTTATTTAAAAGAAATGTAAAATAGATTTTGAGAAGTTGTAAGTCAATGTCATCATGGTTATGGAAGTCATGTCCTTTGGCCTCATTTTTTTTCATGACCTCAATTTGACATATAAAAAGAAGATTGAAAGACTTCAAATCACTTTCACAGTTGTACATTAAAATCTCTCAATCCATAAGTGATATTGTTGTATTATCTTTTCGTACGTGATCCATGATCCATGTAGTTTTATAGATTTTTTTAAAAAATTGATAAACTTAACCCTTGAAGGACATTGCAAGCCCACAGACATTTTGAAAGTCAAAACTCAAATTTTCACATAGTTCTTGATTTTAAATGTTTTTAAGCTTAAAAAAATGGAGCTTGAAAAATCTACTTCTTACTTCATTTTGAATTTTTTTCAAAATGATTAAAATTATAATGTTTGTGACACTTTGAAGATAGCATCTTGAAAGCTCAAAATACACCACTTTTGAACATTTTCTATCAATTTTTTCTTCATGTGAGTTCAAGGAATACATCAACTACTAACACTGTGATGTTTGTTACTATTATTTCTGTTTTTTTAAAAATTTAACAACCTCTTTAAGCATTTTTTGTGATTATAATATTTTTTACAAAAAAAATTCTATTAAAAAATAATATAAAACTCAATTTGATGTTTCTAATTATGAAAAATGACATTAAGTTTTACAACTACACATATAAGAAAATATCAAATTTTTGAAATGTGCACTTCAATGTAGAAATCTAATGAAGTTTAACCAAGTCCGGTCATGAAATATCTTTTTAAGAGTTAATCAGAACTTGGACTTTGGATTTTGTTTTGAGCAAACTCTAAGAAGATCCAAAGGTTAGTTGGGCCAATTTACTCCTTTCAAAATAAATATGTGGTTTTTGAAGTAGGACCACCTATTTTCAACTAGAGAGTAGAGACCCATATCCAGCTTATAGGATGCAGTTGTTTCCAACCAAAGTTAGAACAAATTTTCAATTGAAGCTTGGAATGTGTTTATCCTCCTTTCAAGATTAGGACTAGTAAGGTCATGACACATGTCCCAAAGTAGTGAATAAGAAAGTAGGAAGTAATGAGTGGAAAAGTAGTTTTTGAATGATTCGGATTGGAAGAGTCTATACATTGGACATGGGTTCAAACGAACCTGTACCTTTCAAAATTTGTAGTACTTTTCAGTTCAAGCAATAAAATTATCAATTTTTGGCAATCTCCATCATTTCTATCTTTGCACCTCTAGGAATATTTACACTAACTTACTCCAAATCATGTCCACAATTGCTTATTTGATCAATTATGAGTGGCTTCACCTTAATGGGAAATTGTAAGAGTACTAATGTAGGAGGTTCATAAATCACCCACCTAAGAGTTGAAACTAAATTTTGGGAAGATGAAGCCTCTTGAAATATTTCAGTAATTTTTTCTTGAAAGACAAGTAGATTTGGCATCTAATCCAAGTCATTTCATATTTTTTGCAACTTTGTGGAATTAGTTATGAAAATTTGAAGCTGAAATGACATAGGGCTCTATAATTGGCCACCTCCTAATATGTACACTAGTTGTACATTGCTAAAGGTTATGAAAAAACAACATTTACAAATAGTGCATGTTTCATGATGTGGACGATTTTAGAGCTTTTACGCTTTTAGAACCTCCTAAGGTAGATAAGCCTATTACCACCCTAATTTGGAATCTGGACATCTTAGGGTCAATTCCAAAAGGGGCACATGTTTTTCAGAGGTGTGTGCTTGTTTCATGAGACAAACACAAATGGAATTATAATTTTCCTATCAAATTTGTAATTTATGTGAATTTTTGAAGTGGTCAGTCCCAAAATTACAAAATCGCCTCTAGACTAAAGCCATAAACACCCCATAAACAACCTACAACCGCCTATTCAAGTACTAGATATTCTCTATTAACCCTTAAACGACGAGCCAGTCACTATGGAAATCATCTGTTTGGATACTGTGTGAATTGTTGGCTTAAAAAAATGAAAAAGCACTCATTGGGAGACAAGCTACTATAGAAGATGTTCCCTTTTCCCACAAAATTTGGAGGATGAATAATTGCACTTTTGTCCTACATGGAGAGATTCTTTCTCATTCATCGGACGCCGGACGTCCGCGTCGACCTTCAAGGGTTAATGGAGTGACATGTTATCCCTTGTTGTCATAAAATCCCTGATTTTGTGGTAGTATTCTCTGATTTTGTCATAGAATGAAGAGAATTTGGGGAAATTTTACATGAAATTGGGGCCAAAAATAGGTGACCAAATTGGACTGGTCTATTCATGAAATTGGGTTGCAAACGGTAATGGGCTGGTCTACCTTACCTTATGGATTTTATTTTGAGACAGTGAGAGTACTAGGCTCACTCACTGGCATTCTCTCTCCGGAGGCATCACAATTACAGGCCACTGTCCCCTATTTCCAGTTAGGTGCAGCAGTGATGGTCAAGGAGAGCCGATGGAGCCAACTTGATGAAAAGCCTCGAAAGTCTAAATAATGCACTTGTGATTCCCCACACACCTTGTGACCTTGTGTGCAGTGCTCCAATGAGAGTGGGATTGGGTTTCCAAATCCCTGCGTGAAATAACTTACTTTCATTTTGGGGCATCAACATAAGGTAGGTACACCCAAAACCGCCACTTTTTACTACCGAGCCTGTTTGTTTTCTATTATTAGATTGGTCAAATTTTCATATGTTCGTGTTGGCAAGTTAAAGGAAGTTCCAATGCACCAGAGAACGTGGCATTTGGATATTGTATGCAAAAGTTATTAAGGAGCAAAGTTTCGTTCTGAAAGTGTTTCTTCCACATAGGTACAGAGCTGATTTTGGAGATGTACATATAGTATAGATGGCGATTTAAGGTCAGTGGCACATTTGGGTGTACCTACCTTAATTGGGCTCCATCATCCTCAGGATGGAGCTTCACCAACTCTCATTGCTGGAGAAAGAGAGGTATCATAACTTAGAGACAGGGCATTGTAAGTGACCACTTACAATGTATGAGAGCATTGTCAGCTGGCCAAAGGCTTATTGGGCAGGGAAGGGTAGAAAAGAGCTTGTCTCTGGCCAGTAGGCTCTCAGCTTGCAACTTCTTAAATTAATAAAACCCTGAAAATATGATGTGTATTTCTTACATGGTGAAAACATCCAATTCTCGCCCCTGTACTCAATTTTGTCATGATGTACCAATGGAGTACATTCTTATTAAGAAAATATGCACCCTTGGTACATCATGACGGAATTGGGTACAGGGGACAAGAATGGATGTTTTCACCTTATAGTGGAATTTATATAGAGAATGGGGATTGGTTTGACACATTATATAAGAGGTTATTATATTAGGAAGGGTCATTTGCATTCATGATGTTTATATGTAATTTAGGTTAGGACTAGCAATCAATATTACTTTAAAGACATTTATTACTTTAGAGAGTGTTGCTTGTTAGAAGTTCTATTGTATTTGAGGCTCAAGTTCTTGAAGATCATTGTGATGTGCTCATTCAATTGGGTGTGACAAGGCCAACCATGAGAAACAGGCAAGAATTGCGAGAATGTGGTAGAATGTAGGCTCAACTAAGAAGTGAATGGGCTTTATGATTCAATTTGGTTTAAATTTAGGTGTAGCATTTTGGGCAATATTTATTATGGATGATTATACCTTTGATCAAGAAATTAATCTCTCCATAAGAAGCAAAGACATGTTCATTTTCCTTCATTGTACTTAGAAAACTTAGTCTTTTGTGAAGCAAGTTGGAGTCAAGAGTAGGATTAGGAGGAAGCATCAAATTCCATGCTTCATGAATTTTTTTCAAATTCCATCCTTCTTCATATCATTTTCCATCATAGTGAAAATGAAATGTGAAGCAATTGGATGAGTGGTGGAAAGCTATATCTATTGAAAAATGACCAATGGATGACTTTGAGAAGCTTTGGTGAATGGAGAAAATGCAAATTATCTTTCTGTTTGGTTTTGAGCGTCACTTGAATACATTTGTAGTAGTTGGTGTTAGAAATTTCATTAATGAGATGTTGTTGACTACTATACAAAAGAATGTACTTAATACATGGATCAGTGTATAGTGTGCTTCTTCAACCCTCTAAGGTGTCAAATTAAAAATTGTGATCTTGATACAATGATTTATCTGACACCTTATTTGAAAACTTTAAGCATCAATTGGATATAGTTTTGTCATTAGATTGACCAATTGCCTATATTGCATACAAAACTTCATACTCAAAGATTAACTTTCAATGGTTTTAATTGTATGGAGTGAGTTATATGGCAAGAACTTAACATAAAGATAACTACATCTGAAATTGTCCAAATGAAATGTTACTATTATTTTAGTTTTATGTTCTATTTAAAAAAAAATCTTGTTCACATGTAAAAGAAGATTTAAAATCCTCTAAAGATATATTTCTTGGATTTAGTAAGAATTTTCAAAATATCAATTATTGACCTTAGACTCTTGTTTCTAGAATGTACTTTTTGAACCAAGAATCAAAATATATCAACTTCAATGAAATGGTTTGAAATCATTTAGATCTGACCTTCACTTACGATACTCTCGTAAAGTGAAGTTCTACACAATGTGGCTAAAATACTCTATGAGCGGTACATTTCCATTTTTGTATTCATTTTCCATAACTTACAGGTGTCAAAGCCACTAGTACATTTTTACAATCTTTTGCGTGGCATTGAATTGGTGTTCTTTGGCCTCTCCATTTGCAATTCAGTCAACTTTTGAATGAATTCAGATCTTTGTTGCACACAATGCAATTCCACCAGTGTTGTTGTTCTCATGGTACGTACACATGAGCTTCCACCTCCTCAAGTTCTCCGGTGACTCCATTTTGGAAATATCGAAGCCTAAGATGTGGGTAGAATTGCAAACAAATTTCAAACATTCTTATCGGCAACACGTACCCACCTTTTTCGCATGTTTTTTTTTCACATGATTTTTTTTTGCATGATTTTGGAAATATCAAAGCCTAAGATGTGGGTAGAATTTCAAACAAATTTCAAACATTCTTATCGGCAATACTTACCCACCTTTTTTGCATGTTTTTTTTTCCCCTTCTTCTTCTTCTTTTCCCCATTGCTAAAAAATTGTTGCATGTAGTGTTGCAAAGGTGAAGCTGTCTATAACTTTTTTTTCCCCTTCCAAAGGTAGAGTTGACTGATTGCCAAGCCCAACATTTCCGTCCACCACCACTTGCGTGATATCTCATACAAAGGTTTAAAGGTGGCCTGTTTCTTTCTTCCAAAGTGGGCGTTGACTGCTGGCCGAGCTCATCCAAAGCAAATTAAAGTCCTAGCCAGTTCTCATACGGGTGGGTGCTCACTACGCGTACTGATTTCCGTCCACCAGCTCTTGCACCGCACTGTAGAGGCTTCCTCAGCATCTGCACTTTGAGAAAGAAATTACTCAGTGGCTGGAGGGTCTCTTGACAAGTTTTGTTGAACGCTGCCGGGAGGGACAACATGCGTAAGGTAGGGTTGCTTTTAAAAAGAGACCATGCTCAAAAAGCAACCTCTAGTCCAAAGGTACATTTTGCTTTCTTCAACGTACCGGCAATGTACATTTTAGGAGGAGGGGGTGCTTTGAGTGACAATTGTGTTCCAACTTCAAAGATTCGTAACTAATTACATGAAGGTCCAGAAAAGAGACCCTATTCTAAAAGTGACCTCTAATGTAGAGGTACATTTTGCTTTCTTCAATGTACTGGCAATGTACATTTCAAGAAGGGGTCGCTTTGAGTGACCATTGTGTTTCAACTTCAAAAATTTGTAACTAATTGCACCAAGGTCCAAGAAAGCAAACCTACTCTAAAAATGACCTTTAACATAGATGTAAATTTTGCTTTCTTCAATATATCAATAGTAGTATACATTTTAGGAGGGGGTTGCTTTGAGTGATCATTGCGTTTCAACTTCAAAAATTTGTAACTAATCGCACAAAGGTCCAAAAAAGCAACCCTATCTAAGAAAGACCTCTAACACATAGTTACATTTTGCTTTCTTCAATATATCAATAGAAGTATACTCCTTCCATCCCAAAATAATTCCAGGGTTCCTTGGAAATGGCTAGATTAATGCAAGAACTCCTATTTTGAAGGGATTGCGTAGTTACTATAGTTTCTAGTCAACCGTACTAGGCTTGAAAGAATGGAAGTCAATAGCAAGGTGGCATATGTTGAAAATAGGCAACGAAATTGAAGTTTTTTCTCCCTTTTGGAATTTCTCCACTGCTATTAATTTGGATCATTCTCCAAGCAACATTGGTGCAATTAAGTTTGATGACATCCTCTGTATTCAATTTCGACAATGTCCTGTGATTCAACTTTAGGAAATTCTTAAGAAGAGATTTATTAGTAGCAATTGCTATACACTTGTGGGTTGAATTCATCGCCTTTGGTTGGTCAGAGATTGCATTTCAAGTTCCTCAATAGGGATCAAATTGCTATATAGTCTTTGGAGTGTAGTGTTTGAACATTCTTTTGCTTCAGGGTGTTCAAACTAACTTCAGTTGTTGTCAATCAAGTTGTGGAGAGCCGCTTTCTAATTTAATTTGGGACAAGTAATTATATTTGGAAATCCAAATCTTATTTTGGGACAAAAGGGAGTACATTTCAAGAGGGTGTCACTTTGAGTGACCATTACGTTTCAACTTCAAAAATTTGTAACTAATTGCACAAAGGTCCAAATTAAAAGGTGACGCTGCTTGAAAAGCGACCTCTAACTTAAAGGTACATTTTTTTTCTTCAATGTACCAAGAGTGTACATTTCAAGAGGGAGGCGCTTTTAGCAACCGTTATGTTACAACTTCAAAAATTCATAGCTAATTACACAAAGGTCCCCTCAAAGGCGACCTAGCTCAAAAAGCAACCTTTAACACATGGATACATTTTTCTTTCTTCTATATACCAATAGTGTACATTTTGGAAGGGGAGGGGAGCAATTTGAGTGACCACTACATTTCAACTTCAAAAATTTGTAACTAATTCCGCAAAGGTCCAAAAAATATGAAACGACTTGGATTCGATGCCAATTCTATTCTCTTCTATTTTCTTCCTATAACTCTACTGATTTTTTTAAAAAAATTCAAAGGAGTTTAGCTTCCCCCCACCCAAATGCAATCAGTTCCTTGAAAAGGTTGCTTTTAAGAGTGCAGACTACTTTATATGCTTTGGTTCCAACCCCGAAACTAGAGCAAAGGTCATGTATGGGGGTTGTACATTTCCCCATGCCAATCAGACACCACTTTTTCTGGAATGGGTTTATTGAATCCAAGGAGCTGCAGACAACAGTTGCACATGGCCAGCAAGGACAATTCTCAGTCACACGATCCTTGCTGTTGAGCTTTCTCTCTTTGGTGGAGAGGAGTAGCCTCCCTTTTAACACAACATTCAGTAGCAGAGGACGGAAGGGTGTGGAATATTCTACACTTGCATTAGCAGCAAAGAGGACACTCGTCACAATTCATCAAAAAAGTTAAGGTAAGGGAGGCGACCCATTTCCGACCAATTAAGCAATTTTGCATATATGGAGTGTTGTTTTCTTGAGTGGAGAAATTTTCCCATGTACAGAAATAGAGTTTAGAAGGATTCCATATTTTTTTCAGAATTTTATTTCTCAAAATATAATTACTATGAATTTTTTAGTTGAAGATTCTGTCCAACACATTCTTGTCATATAGGTCCTCCTATTTCCAACCATAGGTTGATTGTAAAATCAACCAAGACTGCAACCAATCATAATATTCCACGATTGCATTGGAGATTGTGTCACAATTAATGTCTTGCTTTCTCGTACTGATTGGAAAGAGTGTAGTCTATATGACGGGAATGAGTCCCTAGTTGGGAATGGGTCGCCTCCCTTAATGCGCTATAAAATCAACCCTCTTCTTCAAATGAACCCTATTTTCAGGGGGAGAATGGAGATGAGGTGGTCCTCGAATGGGCCACTTTAGCAATTGAATGCATCCAGGAAAAAAATATTTTTCTATTGCAAGAGTCAATTATAGTCTTTGATTTATGCACATCTCTTTACAAGTTGTAAGATAGAAACACCCAAAACCGTTACTTTAAACAATTCAACATAGTTGGAGGCATTTTTCAGACATTGTATGTAGTTTTCATGATTTTTCAAAGTGTTGGTTGCCTAGACCACTAAAACTATCCCGTAGGTGCTCCCCAAACTGAACCCTGCAAAAATTAGTTGTCAGCAAATCACAGTCAAATATGTGTCCTTCGAATGTGTTGGCCAATCAATGTTAAGCATGTGGAGGACACATTCACCAAAGTTTAGGGACATAATTGGATGAGTCTAAGGAACAAAGAATAGGAACAGGTGCGATTTTGGGTGTTTCTACCTTAAGTGAATGGATTTTGGGAGACCTATGGTTACAAATAGGTGTCTATGTCCCAAATCTTTAAAAATTTATAAGTAATTCAAAAATGATTGGAAAAATATAAAACCACTTGTGTTAGGTTCCATGTCTATTTTTCTTTCTTTAAAAAATGTTATAAAAATATTTATGTCCATGGAAACCTATGAAGAAGGCGGACCAGCCCTTAAATGGTCACTTTTAGAGCATACTACCTTGGATTTCAACAAAGTCATTGCAATCAAAAGTACACACTAACTACATTGATAAGGAGCAAAACAAGTTTATTAACCTTTAAATAAAACTTTAAAAAACAAAAACATTTAAATCATTATAAAACACGAATTCAACAACAAAATTACTTATTTTCTTCCAAAGCCATTTGACGGTTGTATTTTCAATTGTGAAAGCAAGCTCTTTATTAACATATACGGTGATAGGAGATGAAACAACCCATGTGGGATATGTAAATTAAAATTAATAAGTGCTTTTGAACTAGTCAGAGTTCAATCAAAAGCAGAAATTGTATGTGAAGTAGAATTTCAGACCCCATTTAGTAATAGCAAGATAAATTTTTTCCAAAACAATTTGAACTAAAAAAGTTGAAAAATAAGTTAAATTTCATGTCCAAAAATTTGTTTGAAATTTGAGCCTCCAATCAAAAGTTATGGACAAATTTCAAAGAAGGGTTTGAAGGGACATTTTCTTTGATATTTTCAAACATCTTTTGATTGGAGGCTTCAAATCTCAAATGGATTTTTGGAGATGAAATTTAGACTAATTTATCAACTTCTTTTTAGTTCTAAGTTTAAAAAAAAAGTTATCTTGCTATGCCAAAATGAGGTCTGAAATTCTACTCCAAGCATAATTTTTACATTTTGACAATGAGTGATCTAGTTCTCATCTTCAAATTATTACATACCCTTTGAGGACTTACGATAGACTGATTTCAATATAAAAATAATGTCTCTACCCTACATTCTAATACATGCCAAAGATGCAATGCATACATTGTCATGTCAAAATTTGGTTTTATGTTTATGGTTGAATTGCAATTATATTTGATTCAAAGGAATTTTTGAATTTTTGGCAAACCATCTTTCTTTAAGCTTACAATTATATATCGATGTGTATGTTTGGTTTTAGAATTAGCCCCCCAAAAATTGGAGCATACCATAAATGCATTGTAACTAGCCCAGTATTAATGCTTATATTAATGATACATGGATGTTTTTTTTGGATGAGGACTCTAGAGAGGGAAAGGTAGCCTCTTTGAAGGCTAATGAATGTTATGTTGTCACCAAAAACGCTTCAAAACTACCATTTCTAATACAAGAACCGAATTTCAGAATTTTGTTTTTACACATATAACCATAGGATCTTGTAGTATGCTAATTTGCAAAGATGTGGCAAAAGTTTTAGAAATTTTTACCATGTAGATAGCAAGATATTAGCTTTTGAATTGACATAAATCATTTTTTTCCCAACAAAAAACAAGGCAGCTCCATGGCTTCACAAGGTCACATTTGTATAAAAAAAATATCTATGTTGGTGGTGCTTTTTTGGATTCATTCTTCAATGAAAGTTGGCTACATGCTTGAAAATTTTTAGATCATTTGGAACAATACAACATATAGGAAAAAAATAGTAAATAGAAAGATGAAGAGAATGATTCAAAATACTAAATTGTTAACCATTTATTTATAGAATTGAAAAATGCCAATCCCAATGGTTGTAATGTTGTAATAAACATTGTAAACCTAATATATTTTTTTTCCAAAAATATTTAAAATTGAGTAAAATAAAGGACTTCAAAGTTTATTTTAGAGTAAAGATTTTAGAACTACTTATAAACTAACCACAACTAAAACTCCTCTTAATTTTCATTTCATAAAATCAAAATGGAATGATTTAAAGCTTTCCATGTACATATAAATCTAGAGAACCAATTAAAAAATTTTAATTCTTAAAAACGTGATTTTTAAAGAATTTTTTTGGTTGCTTGGGTTGACCATGGAGCAATGAAAATTACATATCATACAATAGCTTTTTAACCATGTAGTCAACAATTATGAAAATTGTTGGACCTTAAAGCTACTCCTTGGGCGCATATTTTATGAAAATTTTAAAGAAAAAAATAAAAATTCTATCCATAGAGAGTTGCTCCAAATTGCTATGTTGCCAAAAAACGTTGTTTAGGACTTTAGGGGTTAATCTTGCATGGAAATGTGTGGAAATTTCTTTAGAAACTTTTAATAAGTAGGATTGTAAGATATTGGTGTTCAAAGTGAAATGAAAAGTTTCTTTTTGCACCTTGCTATATCAAGTTTTGAGTATTTGAGTCCTTTTAAAGTAAAATTTTTGTACCAGAGTAGGGGCCAATAAACTATACACTCCCTATTCAACCATACAAAGAATTTTGCATAATATAATAATTGGCACTTTTAGTCATGCATAATTAATATTATATTCTTATGCAATCGCAACCAAGTATATCATTTTTTAATTTCAAGAAAATAAAAATTTGATTTCAATGAATTTTTTTAGTTCAATTTCTTAGTTTTGAATTTTGAGTAGATGTGTAGGAAAAATCAAAATGTACTTCTTTTATGTTAGAAAAGTTGTCATTAAAAGAATTAATAAAAATCTATAGCGGGTTGTTGCATATCAACTTATTGAAATAAGCTATGCCTATAGTTTGTAATGTAACTTGATTTTACTATTTGAATTGCACACTACAAGTCAATTGGTTTTGTCCATTTGAGCATAATGACATTCAAAAAATATCATCATTATGGACAAAAGACAAAAGTCACTAAAGAAGCAATTTTTGGTAATCTATTTTTAGAATATCTTTTCATGTAAAAAAGTCATAAATGCTTTAATGATGCACATTTCCAATACCATTGAAACAACTTCCATTAAAAAACAAAACCCAAACAAGAATAGGATGGAAAATGCTTTTGAAGTCATCCAAATGCTACAAATTGGAACCGGTGGCATCCCTATGTTGTAGTATATGTCCCATCTTACAAATAGGAAGAGGTACCAAATTTCTACTTAAAAGAATGTAAACTATTAGAACAAAGACTTTATTTTAAAATTAAAAGAATTAAACACAAAAAATTATTATTGTAGCTCAAATTGTTCAAAATTTTGGATTGTAATACACAAGTTAATTCAATTAGTGCACCCCACAATATTAATATTAGCTTGCAGTAACTTGGAAATTGATCAAATTTGCAAAGTGTAGAAAAAATAACTCCAATCATGTTGCTTATAATTGGCGTACATGTAGTATATATTCATTTAAGGTTCCACAAGTGACTCCAACAAGACAATAAGAATGACTCTTAATTTTTATATCTTTATTGAAAAACGGATATTATTTTATTTAAAGAATAATAATGAATGAAGGGAAAAGATGTTTTTTTGGAAGAGGGAATAGAGAAATTGGGATAAGAGAGGGGTTAATGGGAATTGGGGCTGTGTAGAACAAGATGTGGGTGTCAATGTGGAAAAGTTTTTCTTTTTTTCACAATGGGTTTGGTAAATTGGATAAGGTTTGATTGTTTTCTAGGTAGCTTGTGATGCTAGCTAATATGGAAGTTTGTAATATTTTTGTAGAATTGACACATGTTCACACTAATTAGACCACATTCATCTAGTTTAGTGTGATTGGTCTTATTCAATTAAATTCTTGAACTATTTGAAACAACTTGTATGGTACAATTACAAAAACTCACAACAATTTGATTTTAAACTTGCTAAGATAGAAACACCAAATAAGTGCCATTTTCCTTTCTCAACTTTGAAAATTTGTAAAAGATTACTATAGTGTTGGAAAATTACAAAACCACTTGGGTTGCATTTTTCTTGCATTACAAAAATCTGACCCTATAGAGGGCCACGAGTTTGCATGGTAGCAATGCAATTATAGCAAAAAAATTATTAATTTTAAAAAAAAAATCCGATGGTGTACTATTGGTGCCACATCAAATTGGTGATTTCAAATTTAATTATTTATTTATTTGTTTATATTTATTTTCCTTGTATTTGCATTGTGGTTGAAAGTCAAATGGTCTTCTAAGAGGTTTAGATTTTTCCTATTGAGTTTGATAATAATCTCATCTAGTAAACAAATTTGGTCACAACTTTTGAGATGGTAGGACTATAAAAAGTGTTGCTTTTAGGTGCATGTGAAGTTCCTGATTGGACTTATTTGGGGCATTTTTCTTTGTTGTTTTGATGTTCTTTTGGGGTATAGTAAACAACCCATTTGTCCAAATAGGTGTTTAATTTTTTGAATTAGCTTATTTTAATACCAAGTTGGGGGTTGAGTAAGCATATACGGATTCAATGTTTCAAGTAGTGGTTGCTAAGCCAAGTAATGGCCATATTTGTTAAAATGAGACAAAATGGTCATTTTGAGACTTCAACCCTAAAACAATTATAGTGATTTTATCCTCGAGTCGAAGATAAAATGAGAGTACAACCTTTGGGCATCAAAGATTTATATATATATTAATGTATAAAAATCTCAAATTATCGAATAGTCTCAAAATTGAATAGTTATAACGATTTATCTTCGAGTCGAAGATAAAATTGAGACTACACTTTGTCTCATTTTAACGAATATGGCCTTAGTAGGTTAGCTTGCTATTTGAGTTGGAATTCAAGTTGGTGAGTTAGCTGTGGTTTGTAATGGTTGTGAGTTAGGAGGTTGAGTAGGGGTTGGTGGCAACTTCTTGTTTCGGATTCCTATTAGGTTGATGAGGTTTCATTTGGTTGCCACCCATTGCAAGAGAGTCAAGTGAGAATTCCAATCCATGTAGGCTATGTATTTCCTTTTGTTTGTGGAGTTTAGATAATGGAAATTATGGAAAGAAGAAGATAATTTTGAGTGTTAGTTGAGTGTTAGTTGTGGAGGGAAATTTGAAAATTGAAACAATGATTTGTTCACCAATCCAGATTAATATTTGGAATGTCTTTGTTGAGTGAAGAAAGTTGAGAAATTGTGATTGATTTCATATGAAGAGCAAGGATAATGACCAAGTTGGAAAATGGTTGTTTTAAGTTAGAAGTAACCATTGAATGTTGATGGGTTTGCAAGTGTCTGATTGTATGTCCTGTGAATAATTGGAACAAATATAATATATTGGTGATGTATAAGAAGTCTATTTGGAGTATTGAGCAATTGAATTGGAAATAGATCCCTAATTGGAACTAGAAGTCAAAGATCATTTTTGTTTTGATACAAAATTTCCATTGACAAGCCTCCATTGGTTCAAATTTATCATATTAAAGAATAATTTTTAAATTGGGAATTATTCACTTCAATAGTGCTTCTATTTTTTTTCTTAGAAAAGATTCAATTTGCTAAAGGAATAGGTCAATGGTAGAACTAATTTTATTAAGAAAAACATATCATAATCATGAACCTAAACCCACAATCACAACAAGTTTTGTTGTGCTAATCCATGTATTATAGATTTTATCACTTTGAAATACAATCCCTAGTTTCAAAAAGAAAATATTAGATTTAGTTATCAATACAAATATCCCATAAATCTAGCTCTACACAAATAATGGAATTAGTCTTGTGCTACCTATAGTCTTATTACCCTATCTTGTAAGTATCTCTAGTTTTCATTTAGTTGACAATTAGTGTTCATGTTGACATTTCATATTGATAATATTTAAAAATATTGTTACTATTTAGTACTATATTTAGTAATTAGCATTGCAAACACTAAATTTCACTATTAGTATAGTTTATATATCTTTGACCTTCTATACGTTTAAATACTAATCTAAGAAGTACATCTTACCATTCTAGACAAATGAAATCCCCAAGGGTTTAATTAGCCTAGAGAGCTAAGGCAAAAACACAACATGAAAACTAAAGTTGGACTTCATATTCACACTAATGTACCCAATGCTATTGCCAAAACAAAAGTAAAATTAATTTTAAAATTTTTAATTTCACAAAAACTTCAAAATTCAATATCTCTCACGTTGTAGGTCCAAATGCCACAAAACAAAACAAAACAAAACAAAACAAAACAAAACAAGGTATAAAATATATTCATCAGCATGGGGAGAACAAGGTAATTATAAGTAAATGCCTACAACCAGCCATGATTTCTAATCTAATCTGCAGTTGGCAGAAGCGGGAAGTCCATAATCTGACTTCTTTTTGCAATCAGAAAATACAGAAGCAAAATTTTAACCTGCACCAAATCAGCTGCAATGTTAACAAATGATGGATCCAGTACAGTCAAGAGGCTAAATCTTTACAGAACATCATATATAATACTCATCTACCTATTGTGCTTTTATCCCATGTGGCTCGACTTCTATTTCCAAGTCAAGAATCATGGTGACTTGGCATACATGTCGAATGTGCAATAGAGCCATTGAATTGCTAACCCAAGTTCCGTCTTGCTTTGCAACTCGAGGGGCATGTGCAGATTTGCTGGATGAGTACAAGCCGAAAATCCTTTTAGGAAGGGAATTCTCATAAGGTTATCATAAGGGCTTGAAATTAAGTTCACCTAGTTAATGACCTTCCGATACAATGCCGTCCTTAATGTAAAAAGATCAGATATGAAGACACGACGGTCGTCTTCATATATGGTGGTATCGATCTTCATTTTGACCAATGTTCCAAGTCCCAATTTGCAAGCGACTAGTCTGTGTCTGGGACACTGGCATCAAGGGCGCCTGCAGAACTGAAGCTGTCGGTCTCCGTCTCCACAAATGATTCAACCTGCAAGCAATGCTCTTCACGATGTGAGGACTAAATCATTTGCGACAACATTGTTTGCTACAAACCAATCAACCAATCACTTTGATGATTGCACAGCAGTTGACACATTCTAGAGGATGATGTAATGGCCAAGACACGAGTAACCAGGTGGATGAGACTCGGTCTGAGCACCCAAAATTGCCACTTTGGCGCTGAGCATAGTTCTTATTATCAGACTGGTCAGATTTCTTATATGATCTAGTTAGCAAATAAAATTGTTCCACAGAATTGAAGAGTAATGAGTTATTTGGCGCTGCAAATGAAAATTAAAAAGGTTCAAAGTTTTAATGATAGATAACCCCAAACCAACCCTTGAATAGAAGGTTAGGTGGTCTTCATTCCCCTAATGTCAAAGATTTTAGAGTATAAACTTTGGGTTAGTGGTGATTAGGGAATAGAAGATGCTCGACAGCCAGGAGACTCAAGAGCATTATTGGGCAGAATGTAAAGTCATTCTACCGAATCAAGGACATCCAAATTTATTTTCAAGTCGATCTAATGCCTTAGAATAAAAGAAACAATATGGTTTAGAATCCTCTTTTGACAAGCCAATGAGACAGTGGCACAGTGAGCACCAGACTTGGCATTATGGGTGTCCCTACTTATCACTTCAGGGCGAAGCCTCGATGTTCATTGTACGCCCAGAGGGACTGAGTTTCACTAGATTAGAAAATTCAAAATATGTCACAAGTACTGTAAACTAGAGAGAGAAGAATGATGGACGTCTTACATAAGAGTCCGGGGTCAGCCTTCTAGCGGGCATGCCCAATGTTTCATCAGGGACCACTGCATACCGCTCTGAAGGAGAAACAAAGAACGAAGCTGTTCGTCATCACATGTCCAAGCCATTGCAATCAACTGTGAGTAGAGTGAAAAGTGGTGCATTTGGAAGAGGCTCTCAACTAGGAACTGGATCTAGTTTGACACAGCCATCTGAAACTGGAGAAGTCTGAGACAGTCTGCTGAGCACTCAGATCTATACTCATCCAAGATTTCAAAGCTCTGAGGTTTTGAAAGGGCTTTCGCCTAGGAACCTAAGCGGTCTGAGGATCGTCTGAATTCTCAGACCTATATCCTTCCTAGCATTTAAAGCTCTAAGGTTTCAGTGGGCAATTAAAAAACCATCTAGGCAATTGATAGTCCTAATTTTCAGGACTTGACTGTCGCATTTTGGCACAATATTTGAAACTCACAATACTGAATATTAGGCAATACCTGGTACGCTTGTGGAGTGTGATGATGCAATTTGTCGACACGCAAATCCATCTGCACTTAGAAGCTCAATCATCTTTGGTGTAAATCTGCAGGCAATGAACTCCCATACTGAGTTTAAGATATGACCAAGGTGAAATTTCCCTTACGCAGGAGAGCTGGTTAAGCAAGCACAGAGTAGGATATCAATATCTGTAACAGTTTAAGCTTGAACTAGTGGGCGTGTTGGAGTTCAAGACTTTTGCTCCAAGAACGGAGGCAATTTGGGAGAAATCTACAAGAGGCTACCACTTTGATACAAGATTCTGGGTCTCAAAATCATGTGAGGCCAAATTGGAACATACAAGCTGAAATTGCAAACTTGGACAACCCCTAGTGTTTTCTGAATCTATCAGTAGTCCGATGAAATGCGGAAGGAAATGAACTTGCACCTATCCACAGCCTCTCCATGACCAAGCTGTCCACTTGTCCCTCGACCCCAACTGTACACATTTGCACGCAGAGTCGTTGCCAATGTATGTCGCCACCCACATGTCACTTGCACTACTCTCTGGTTGCCAAGGATTACAACCAACTAGCAGAGTGAGCTGCCGGTGTAAAGACTTTTAGAACCAAATGCAGGAATAATTAAGCAATACACAGTTGAGGTTCCGGACACAACCCTCTCATCTAGACTAAATCAAGACTGTCACATAACATAATTAAGCACTGGACCCAGGGTATCTATGAAGTTTAGGCAGCATAAGGTAATTCACCCACTTGACAACGGTAAAATAGCCGGTTAGATGTTCATCAATTGGTGCATCTTCTCCAATTCACTGTTTCCTTAAGTTGAAGAGCCAGACAACTAAGAATATAGCTGTGCATATTCCATTGCAGGCCTTTCACTTATAGGAACCTTCTGCTTTGCTTAATACTTCTATGCAGATCCCGGAGATCAGTGCGAAGTGCCATGTGCCAATGGAAGCAAAAGGAGGTTATGAGGGTCAGCGCTTCAAAGACATACCTCGTGAGAAAGACCTCTAACAAGCTGGGGAATGTTTTGATCAACTGTATTCCCACATCCCACTTGGCCAAACTGCAGACAGTTTACGATGAAATATTATGAATCGGCTGCCTGCAAATACATGCTACTCAAGACTATCTTCACCCTATTCTCTATGTTTGCCCTATTGCTGAAAAAATGTTAAAATTTGGCCGGGAACTGTAAAGAGTCCACACATCGCCTTCTCAGAGAAGCTCAATGCAATTTCATCATCACAGTGGAAACATTAAATTGCTCAAAAGAAAACCCCAGGTAGTCAACTAAGTGTCCACCCCAAATTGATGTGTAAAATTTTCAAGTCGCTTTCCATATGTTCCTTGCTATAATTCTCAGTATAACCCTCAATATCCTCAATATAATCCTTAGTATAATCCTCACTATTTGAAAACACAAAACCTGATGAACCCCGATATGCTGCTAATACTTTTAACATATATCTCAATTCTCATGAGACAAAAAAAATTTCAAAACATGCTCAGTCTCTTCCCTTGAGTGAAGACAATAAAATAATATTGGAAGGCTGGAGCAACAAAGGACAAAAGAAAGAGATGCGGAAAAAGGTGGCAATACGGTCCCGGAACTCACCTTGTTCCATCCCCATGCATAAAGCCGCCCTTCCACATCTATTGCCATCGAATGCCGCCAACCGCCAGATATCTAAGTAATTCCAAGGGAAGTCAATGACTAAGATGTCAAAGATAGAACACTACTAAAATAATTCCACTTTAATCTTTAAGCATAAAAATGGTCACAGTGCCACTTCAACATCAGTAGGAGCTGAAATAAAATCATTTAAGAAAATTTTAGGAAATTAGCAAGAATTACCAATAGAAGGAAAAATCACTCCCTATAATTTTGAACAGTAAAAGTGTATTTTGGAAGTTCCTATAATTGACAATGTGCTTTCAAAACGAACTCACTGTTTTTACTGTTCTTAGTTCAGGCAATAAGGAAATAACCTCATTGCCAAAAAAATAGATAGAACAATGTCTATGGATATTACGTCCTAAACAATTCACATCTGTAAAGTGCCTCCATAGGGGTAACGTAACATACACTTTCAATTAGTCGATCATTCAGAGCTAGGACTTGGTGTGGAACGAGAAGATCTTGAAAGGTGCCATGACCAAGTTGCCCATATTTGCTCCACCCGTATGAATAGATGTTCCCAGCATCAGAAACAACAATAGTATGTCGCCACCCACAGGCCACCATTTTCATATTCTCCCTCTGCAGTCTCCCTTTGGGTCAAGAATCTTATTGACAACATAACAACATAACACGAGGAGACCCCTATTCATTAAAATACTGAAAAGAAATAGATAGAGGCATAATGAAATATCTTTAAGAGCATCCCATCAGCACCGACATGTACCATTTGCACCAAAGATTACTGTTGTAACACTAGTACAGAACAAGTAACCAATAAAATTTGCAGATATTAACCCCAACCTCAGTGTAGTAAGAAATCCCCAGAAGCATTCTAGAAAACTTAGCTTTACCAATTGTAAAATCATTGAAGTAGTTTTAAAGTAAACCCTACCAATTGTAAGGTAGCTAGATTTTCTAATGTTTCCTCGGGGGGGTTCTACTAGTGAAACCTGGAATTTTCTCGAAAGCATACATGGTGCAGAAATGAGGGCATACATTCAAAGTGGTGACTTCAGCGGGAACTAATCTGTCTTTGCAGTCGCCAAGTCCAAGGTTGCCGTAGCGGCCCCAACCCCACCCAAACAATTTGCCGCTGGCTGTGATTGCAGCAGTGTGCTCTGCGCCAGCTGCCACCATCTTCACTTCTACACCCTGTGTTCGAACAATCATTAAACAAGCCCATCCTGATCTCAATTAAACATAACATACTCATAACCTGACCCTTGTTACCAACAACAACTCATCTATTCATACAATTGGTTGGACTTATTAGCAAGTGGATGAAAGTATGACTTGGCTAAATGTCTATTGCCACTGATCTTTGAATGGGCATGGGTTGCATCAGAAATCCTTACATATCATAAAAATTTGGTCTCAACAGATTCGGCTCATATACACAATGTGATCAATCAAGGCTCTATAATAATCTCCAAAAAAACCCACTTCAAGCATTAGTAGAAATGCTTAAAGTAATACAAATAGTATCCTCTACCTTTCGTGGCTTCACTTCGAGCAAATGCAGAAAACGAGAAATTCACGAAGAGCGTACCTGAAAGGTTGGAACCTTCTGAGGACGGAGTGAATCTTCATTGTGACCAAGTCCGAGTTGGCCGTTCTGGTTACGGCCCCAACTACATAACACCAAACACGACCATCAGCCTCAAAGCAACAAGATTTAATGAATGAATACATATATTTATTTATTTAAAAGACAAAAAGTCTCGGTACTAGCAAGAGGACATCTGCCAACAGGGATTTCTCAGCATACCTATAAACTTCACCCTCGGTTGAGATGGCAAGGCAATGGCTGTCACCACAAGCCATTTGCTTGATCTGAAGACTTTGAAAAACCCTGATGGAATGGGGCAAAAACAAGTCGCTCGAGTTTCCATGTCCAAGCCGTCCAAAGTCTCCCCTGGTAACAGGAAAGCTGGTGTATGGTTAATGCAGAATCATGACCCATAACCAAGACACCTGGCCCATAATTGTCATAGAGCGGGTACATCGCGGCCTTATTAGGTCAGGGTGGACGATTAGAACTTACTCTCTATTTGCTGTACACATGTGTCCTCAAGCCGTATGTTCTTTTCTGAACAGGAAAAACTAGTTTCTCACAAACAAGAGCTCCTGGAGTGCTGCTCAGGAGACCCCGTGTATGTTCATAGAGAGAATGTACCAGAGGCATACATTTCAGGGGGTGGGGGCTCCTGAGCAGCAGCACTCGTTCTCTCCTGGAGATCTGTGAAAAATGACATGGGCTAGACCAAATAAGGATTCGCTACCTAGGTCTAAACTGGGACAGGAATAGTAGAGAGGACCCCCGCTGTGCAGTCCCAGCGTTCTATGGAAGGCGAAAAATCTTATCTGAAGTACAGAGAATCCTAAGGTAATCATACAAACCAAAGGTCAATATGACCAGCTTCTAGGGTACCCCTAATTTTTTAGCGGCAATTCCGACCTTATAGGTATCAGGCCTCGAAGGAGAAACCCTACTGCGTATTCTCCTCTGGATCCTCTATAGTACAAACTAGCCAGTTGAACTCCTCGGACAAACTAACAAACTAACAGACTCTTTTTTCACGCCTGCTTTAGGGTTGGAGCTATTCTGTTGTGATCAAACAGAAGGGCATCGTATCTAATACTGAGACAGTCTTCACAGAGATCAAGAGAGATCGAAAATCAAGCAAATTCACACATTCAGATCCAGTCAAGGAGTATCAAACCTACCATCCCCAGCTGTAAACTGTCCTGGTCGAATCAGACCTTGCCGTGGTATGATCAGCACCACACGTAATGGCGGAGACTGCGCAATCATCTAGAGCACTCACAATAGTCGGCAAGTTGCGGTCATTGGCGTCTCCATGCCCTAGCTGCCCATCTTCGCCCCGCCCCCACGAGCACACCTTGCCGCCAGCTGCACAGAGTATCGACAAGCCCCATCGTCAGGCTTTCCCAAGGATTCGTGGTTCTCAAAATGACCAATTCGAGTAACATCAGATGGTCAAGTTACCACCAAAATCAGTGAACAGCATTGCAAACGTTGGTCAAACATTACATAAAACTACGCACCTGTGTGAATTAATCAAAACTACTGCAAAAAACCAACACATTAGGCTCAATTTGGGCTTCTAGGGATGAAAATTCCGAAATGGACATTCTCCAGACAGCCATGAGCAAGTGCACAGAGAGGGTTACAACAGGGGCATACAAAGGAGAGCCACCGAGTGATTGGCGCCAGCAGAGATGGTAAGAACGCAGCGCGTTTCGCCTCGTGCACTCAGTGCTTTGCCACGGTTGTCCAAATTCGTCAAAGTCTCCTCCATAGCTCCAAATTGTACAAGAATCGATAGTCTCCTCTCCAGAAAACAAAACTCTCAATCAAAGCTTCAATCAATGAGATTCGAACTCCTACGATGCGGTCATCAAGGCAATCCCCGTTCCCTGGCACACCCCTACCTCTCACTCATGTGAACCCGTCATCCCCAAACATGGCGAACCTTTCTCAATTACACGCCTGGGCCCTGGAATGCGAGTGCCTGGATTGAATCTGCACAACCCAATGCCGCCGAAGTGAAGAGTAATCTCCGGAAGTGAATACGCGCTTCATACCCATTTGCAATGGCTCCTACAAATCAAAACTCCAGCGTCAAATGAAATTTCCCTCTCCCCTCTCCAATCAAACAGGAAAAAATTATGCCGACACGTGTTGTAATAACTCCTCTTCGAAATGCAGCTGGAATTCAACTCGCCATCCGGCAATCTCGAGTTCACAGTCTGCTACTCTGCTCAAATCTGTGGCACAAGAAGAAGCACGCAACACAACAGGTCGCAGGGGAGCAGCGACAGAGTCCCAACCTGAGCGGAGAAGGACGGCAAACGTTGGCCACAAGTTGCGCGATTTGGCAGTGACTCACTACACGACACGAAGCTCTTTTAACAGTCAGAAGCTCCTGCTAGTACCCCTCCTCACTCCAAGTTGGAAAACAGTCACAGGGAAGAGTAAAAGACGCCAGACTCCTTCAAAGCACTCAAAGCACTCCGGCATGCAGAAATCGAAAAACTCCACCTGCCATCACCAGGCTCCTTCCGATTCCTCCGTACCTTTTCCTTGCTCTAAAAATAGTGTCAGAGAGAATCTTTCGCAGCTGCGATTTCTGCTCCTTGTATGTCGATGCTCCCAAAGCTGATGTTCAAGCATCCAACGTCGAAGTAAGTACGCTTCACGGGTACTAGAGTGCGACGATTTCGGCAAAGCAGTTTGAAGTTTCTACAAGGGCTTTTGTGAGACACGATTCTCAGAATTGCGAGGGGCTACATTCGGAAACAGAGAATACAGTCTCGTCACTCAAATTTGTGTTGGACGCAGATGAAGCCCTAGAGGTTAGTAAGCTTTCTGTACATTTATATAGGGTTTTAGTAATCTACGTAGCCAATCCGTGCTTAGCAATAGCAATAGAGTTTATCAAGTTATCAAGTTTAAACCCAATTCTTTCAATTGGGTTGAGTTCTCTTCAGATCATATTACATCAATTTGAACTATGGCCCTCGCATTTAATTATTCGTGCTGAATTCAAAGTTGGATTATTCAACGATCTGAAGGCCCTTTTTGCAGGTGAGATGTTGTCCTGGAGCGTGTGGATTTGGTTGCAACCGTGGTACTGACAGTTGTTTACATGTTAGAAAACATCCCTAGAATATATTACCGATACGGTTTTCTGGTCGAACATGCACATTCAACGCCGTTTTCTCAGTCGTGATGCTGCTTTTGCGAAACTTCTCGTTTGAATTCGTCGCTTGGCAGCCACGAATGCATCAGTGGTCCTGGCTTGCATTAGATTGGTGGTCCTTGGCATTCGTGCTCTTCTCTGAGGGGGGAAGGTGCTCCAATGCAACACGGTTCTGACTTCATCAAGATTCGCCGAAGTTGAATTTGATGCTGCAACCGGATTTGCATGGCCACTGATTGGACCGACCCCACCAAGCAACATCGTGATCCTCCATTTCCGGTGAACTCGTACCAATCATTTTCAACGGAAACCGAGTAAGGTGCATGATCTGTTAGAGTCTGTTAAAAAATCAGGATATGATTTGGATTCAATCAAATTGCCTGAGAATGGTGTGCAACATGTCAGTTTGATTTGCCTCCCAAGTGTCCATCCGGGAGCTCCTTTCAGGAAGCCATCGAAATTATTGGTAGTAGGAACTTTTTTTTTTAAAAATTCTTGAAATCAAGATGTGATTGTCAAAGATTGAAGGTGTATGATTACAGAAGCATCTTGGTGCCTTGATTCTTCCTTCTATTAGGAGATGGGCTCAAGGTTTTAGGAGCTCCTTTGAATGCAAATAAGGCTTGATCTGCTTATAATTCACCATGCATGCGACCTTGACCTGAACTCTAAAAGCAAATTTTGGAAGGGCAGAACTCCAAGAGTAGGGTTGATGCACTTGTTATTCGATATTGGATTTCAGATTTTGTTGCATGCAATGCATTCTAATGTGAATTTATACTTTCAGTATCTACCCCCCTATGGCCCAGCAGCTACTTTCCCATCGGTGGTCTACCTAAACCCTAAACCATGAGTGACATCCGTCCACTTGTGCATTCTGTTTTCAACGGTGATTTTCTGGTACTTTAACTTGAAATTTCAACAAGAAAATTTCACAGTATTACTGTATCACATTACTCTATTGTACCAATTTCCACAAAAATAAAATGTTTGTCGTGACACTAATTTCGTATGCAAAAATCAGTGTAGTTCAACTTCTTGGAGTCCGCAAAGTTTCTGACTTGTGATTGAAGCAACCACATTCTCTACCACTACAAATTCGTTCCTCCAGGTTTTAAACCCACGAAAACATCAAACTCCTTGCAAGAATGGACTGTACAAACCAACCTACTATATTAAATACACACTGTCCATATTCTCATATTCTCCTTAAGTTCAATGTTACACTGCAACAGGTCTTTGCTAGTAATACTAATGTACAAAACTCTGACGAGAAAATCCGCAGTTCACTCTCTCCTTGGAAAGCAATTCTCACTGCTGATCGGAGACCAAGGGACTCGGGGAGCAATTTCAAGCCTGAAGTACTACACTGGCTCTGCCACGAAAGAATTCATAGAAGATGGAAGATGGAAAGAACTCATCTTGTCTGGCGCAAGGCAACATCGCCCGCACCTGCACACACGGAGCACCCAAAGCATGAAGACATCGCCATAGCCACTCAATAGCAGTCTTCATGTGTCCATATGAGTGCACAAGTCTTACTCTGCATCTGACAAAACATCTAAGAATACGAAATGATTTGGATTCAAGCAATGTGACTGAGAATGGTGTGCAACTGCAAGTTAGTTCTGTTGTTCATGAGTGCCAAGCTAGGAGCTACGGAAGTGATTGATGCCCAGGGGTTTCCTTCTTCAAAATGAAGGACTCTCGATGTAAGATGTTAGATGAAGGAAGAAGCAAGTCAAAGGAAGAGAAAGAAGATGTCAAAGAATTGAGAATGGTGGGCAACAATATGCTACTTCTGCTTGCTCAAAAGCGTTGAACCTGTAGCTATTATCAGGGAGCTATAGAAGTGATTGATGTAAGAGGATTTTTTCTTCAAAATTCTTAAACTTAAGATGGAAGAGGATATGAGACGTTAGAGAATTGGTGACCCTGATTCCAATTTGAATTAGCACAGGCTTGCAACCAAGGTGTTGGCGGCTTCTTTCAAGAATTTAGTGCATGACGAAACAGTAAGGCCACGGAACCCAATGGAAGAGGGTGGTGGAGCTCCTTACCCAATCACAAATATTCGGATTCGTTTCATTTGGAATTGTGCGGTTGATGGGGAAGACGTCCTGTGAGCAACTCCAAAAGCACCACTCCGTGAATTGTAACCAAGATTTCAGTAAATCTCCAAGGCAGGTGGTATTGAGATCTTACTCTGGATTAAGGTACCCATCGGTGCTCTTAACAGATGTCCTCTTCACCCACCACTCTTGACAGTCCAAAGTGGCCGCCACTTTCGCCTCATATTTGGAGGAGATGAGAATGTTGTTGCTCTTTAGATTGATCACGATGTATCAAACTTGGGTTACACCCTCTGTGCAGATGCTCCAACCAAGCCTGCGGCAGGAACACATAGTACGTAGTTGAGAATCCAGAATTTTGACACCGTGGTAATCAATTTCCAACAGCTTGTCAACACAATATTCTGGAGAATCCTTGTTCAGCATTCCTTGTTAGGGATCTCGGACAAACGCATTTCCTGATTTCCTGTTTTGCATAGTTGAGCTCATCTTGAAAAAGTTTAGAGCTTTTCAAGGCAATATGCAATTGTCTTCACATGTTAGACAATGTCAAATTTTGTTTGGTTCACTTGGATGTTTGCTCTGAACAATCTTGGTTGCCAATGGTCTCAAAAGTTGGCATTAGTAATTCGATGTAAGCAAGACGAGCGTTGTCAATTCCATATACTGTAGACTGCACACATATTCAAAAGGCTTTGCATTTTGTGCAATTTATGGTAGTAATGGGAGAGGTTCAATCGGTGCTTGAACACATACATTAACAAATCGAAGAACAGTCTCAACTTCGGATTCAATAATTAGTAGGTCAAATACATCTTCACTGCAGGATTTTGAAGAAAGCACATTTTGGAGTGGATCTGACATCACATCCTAATATCTGGCTTGGGCTTCACGCCGCTTGGATTCGCCATTTGGACGACCTCGACGGTTTCGACGTCTTTCGGGGCTCGACGACGACAGCAACAGTAGACGATGGCACCAACGATGGCTACAATGACGACGATCGCTGCTGTAATCTCACCGATAAGTGCTCCGACGTTCGTCTTCTTCTTCTTTTTGGCTGTTCCGATCTCACTCAAGAAAACACGGTTGGAGAGGCTGAACAGACTATTTTTACTGAAAACACCGGCAGTTTCCAGCTTCGGATTTCCTGAGGAACTAACAAACAGAGAGCACACGTGTAGTGGAGCTAGTTAGCAGATTGATCTTCATAGAAAACGACGTCAATGTCGTCACATTTCGCTGTGAGACTACAATTTTCCTACAGTGGAATTTCAATAATAAGTGGAAATTATACAGGTTCTAATGCCAATAAGATGCATGAGACTGGTGGCAGAGGAAGAAGGCTAAGTGAATTACATGAAGTTCCAATTCTTCGTTAGAAACTCGCCAGGAACTTCTCCACTGAGGTCATTGTTCTGCACAAACCTGTTGCCAAACAGAAATGATCACAATGACGCAATTAGCACTCGGATAGTTCTTCAGAGTTTGCTAATTGATTCACAGGAGTAAAATCGATTTGAAACACAGATTGTGAGTACATTAGGAGTGAAGATTTAAGGTTATGGTGAATTTCATTAAAATGGCGGTGATTTTTTGCCATTTTCCATACTCCGTGTGTCATCTTTGACATATTCAGTGCCATTTTAATGGAATGTAGTGCCATTCTACAGGAATACCGCCATTTTAACGAAATTGCCCTTGGTTGCTTACAGCTCTTGAAGGGGCAAAGAAGCAAGCCACGATGGGAGCGGCCCAGTAAGCTTGTTGTTCTGTAAATGCCTGCACGTCCATATCATAGGTTAATGCCACCAAGTTAGTACAGTTTACCGAGAGATAATATCACCGAGTTAGTGAAATTCAATTCTTCATAACCAATGGCTGGATTCAAAACTTACAAGGTTCTCAAGTTCTTCAAGGCTCTCAAGTCAGGAATTGGTCCTGACAGAGAGTTGTTATCCAATTTCCTGCACAGGGAAAGAACGCAGCCAGCCTCAATACAGACGTTCAGATCTTAGCTTTTGAATAGAATGATTGCATGAAAGAGATGAATTTTTCAATCTTGCGCAAACTTACAAGCTGGTGACACTGAGAAGGCCAGCAAAAGCGGGTGAGATAGCTCCGGTCAAATTGTATCCCGAGAGTAGGCTGCGAGTATTCAGCGAGTGCCAACAATTAGATGCCAGCTTCAGTATCAATTGAACATGAAAACTGCACTCTGAAAATGCATGCCAAGAAAAAATTGTTCTGCAATGCTATAATTGATAAACTCTTACATTTCAAGCACACTGGCCTCTGAGAGTTCGTCAACTGAAATGCAAGTGAGCCAATCGTGAGGAACAGGAAGACAAGGATCGCCTCTCCAACTTGTCAATCCCATATCCGTCTTCACAAACGCAATCCCACTCCCTGCATATAATTAATTGACACGAATGACAGGTCAATTGAAATTACAGTCACAAAACTTACACAACATTCTTCATGAGCAACCTGAACACACTTGGAATCAATGAAAAATGAACCAGGAAAAGAAATTCAGGCCATAGGCCATTCCTTCCGCAAAAAATCTTGTCATGAGTGTATTCAATTCTGCTGTGAAGGCGGGAATCGAAGTTGGAGGAAGGAAAGGAAAGGAAAAATGGCGAATGGAAAACCGCCATTTCAACGAAATTTCCCATACGTCCAGTGAAGAGAAGAGATTCCACTTACAGTCGCGGTCATTGGTAGGCGGCACCCAAGGAGTGCCCACTTTGAAAACCTCTAAGGCACTAATCATCGGTCCCGTCGACAGATTGGTCCGGCTTTCATCCGGATACATGATAAACCTAGAATCCGGTTCGATGTTAACATGCATGTGGTGCGTGATCCGCAGACTGAGAGCCGACGCCGTGGCGTTCCGAACGTTGTTGAGAAACGGCATGCCTTTCCCCGCAGCGATGTAGAAAGGCCGGTCCGTCGCACTCACCGACTCGTCGAGCTCCACAAAGTAGGCCAGCACGTAAGCTGGGAAAGTGGGGTAGTTCGAGTCAGCGGGTTGGTAGGCGAAGCTGAGATTGCCGCTGGTGGTCATGGCGGATCGGACGGCGTTCTGAGGGGTGTTGCTTCGGAGGCTCGGGTCTGGGAATGTGGTGGCGATGGTGGTGCTACTGTTTACGAAGGTGAATTCCACTGGTGAGCTGCTGACGGTGGCGCCCAGCTCGCTCAGAGGGTAGGGGTTGGTGGCCACCCCGCCGCTAGCGAACCAGTATCGGTCGTACATGTCACCCGGGTAACTGCAATCCACAAGCCAGGAGAATAAAAATCATCGTCAATTTCGTTACAATAAGTGGGTGTGATTCCTGCTCCCAAAATCTTGGACAGAAATCGACAAAAAGCTCAAAAATCTTGGACAAGTAGAGATTAACGTTTCAGAAGAAGGGTCCCAAAAGGAACCAAAGGAGTGGAACACCGCCAATTTAACAAAATGGACGTTAATGGGAGCGTCCTGAACTGAATTTGAATTTGAATCGACATCAACGTGAATTTTACCATTCAAAAATGCGATTTTTGGTATGCGTCGTGCAGAAAGAGCATAGAAGTGGGCACTAGAATATACTCAGCATCCGCAACTCCAAATTAAAATGTAAGTAAACTTACTAAAAATTGACATGGAAATTCGACTTCCATGTGAATTTTGAATGCAAAACTGTGACTTTCAAGATTTCATTAATGAAAACTGTGACCTGCCAGAGTAAGCCAAACTGTGACTTAATTTTCCACTGCGAAACTAGCGACCTCCCCCCAGAGAAAACAGCTTTCAATGAAAAAAGGGAGGTCGAGGGCATGTACTGTATGTCGGGATTGATTTGCAAGGGTGTAAATCTTACACGATAACGTTGTTGGAGTTGTCGAAGTAGACGCGGGACATGGTGGACACTGACTCGTTCTTCGAGGTCTGCAGTAGTATATACGAAGGCAATGTATCGACCAGCCGCAAAGCAATGGAGGAGATGAAGGGCGTGGAGTTCGTCTGATCTCGCAGCAAACAAAGCGATGTCTCGTTCCGCAATGCCTTGAACGTGAGCTCTCGAATGTGATTAAAATGCAATCCCCTGTGGATTGTCACATTCTCCACGACGGTGGAGTCGATGGCCATTCGGAAGCTCGGGTAGGGAGGTCCTGCCGCGCCTGCGCCGTCGTAGTTGCCGTAGTTGAACTCCGCTCGCAGCATGTACGTCTGCTCGGGCAGCGTGGGCAACGAGTAGCAGTTCTTGCCTCGGGAGTTTTCGAAATAGCGGCAGTTGAGAAGCTCCCGCCACACCGCGGTGCTGGTGGTCAAGCCGACGGCGCCAGTGGAGACGTAGGCGTCGTCCGTTCTCCATGTGATTGAGTGTTCGTCGGTGTACTCCGCGGGCGCACCGCAGTCGATGTGCAGAAAATCTGCACCACTGACGACAAACATGAAAATCTTTCAACGCATAAATTAATGTTCTCGTCAGGAGATCCTATACCTTGGAGTTGGACCATCTGCTAAGTCAAGGAAGGGTCAAGATTCTCATCCATCTTGACTTCAAGTATTTTATTTATGGAGCATAGTCACGACTCACGACTTCAGAAAATAATCTCCGAGAATGCTCTCGCTTCATACATAGCTCAGCGTCAATTTGAACGTTTTCTCAATGTCTCTTGAATAATCTCAGAAATTTTCAAGCTCAAGAACATATGACTTTTGGATGAAACAGGGGATTCAATTATTGCAATATTTCTTGTCAGAAACGCAATACAAAGTTCTCAGGTCCGACATATTCGACTGCTCTTCGCAACGTTTGATACGAATGACTCCATCCCTGACACTAGCTAGTTTCACGAGTGAAGTTTCAGAGCCCAACAACCATATTGATTGAATCTCGATCACATATATGTGCACTCAGAGAGCAACTTAAGAATGTTCTGCACCAAACGGAGGGTCTTGTGATCCCCAAATTAAAGCGAAGGTGTTGGGACACTTCCAAGTCTAAACCAATCTGCATTCTGAGATGTTTCAGTACCAGTACCTGCCAGCTGAGCCCAGACGCACGGCAGACATAACAAGCACAACGCCACACCCAGTGCTCCCATCACGGCCATTAAGCCGTCTACCTTCTCAGGCGATCCAAACTAGCTAGCAATTACTCGACCCGTCAGATTCCTTCAAACTTCCAAGGCGAAACTGCATTATAACTGCAGTCGTCGAAGCCGCTAGCTAGACCTCAACAACAACATCTCCGTAACCAAACAAAGGACTCGGCCGCAGTAGAGATTACGTCAAACAGTTTCCATGTGCTTAATTGTTCCCATGATGAGAATCGACAGCCAGTCCAAAAGGTGCGACTAACTTAATTACACCCCATCTGCCGTACTAGCGATTAAGTCATCACATCACAGACTCGTGAACAGTATCGATCGAACTATTCCTGCAAGTGGTTGCCACTTGCGAGAGCATAATATCCAACTTTGTCATCTTTCTGCTTTTTTTGGCACAAATGAGACACGATGGTACCTATCTCGATCAGTTTCACCCGGTGACTTTGCAAATGTGAAACTGGGGGAGGGTCCGGTTCTGCCGGCATGAGTGGCAAGATTCACAGGGAGGGATTTGCGGGAAGAATAAGTACTGATCGGACGATGAATGGAGAGCTCGCGCGCACTTGCAGGACAGATCCAGGGGTGGGCTGAATGTCGGCAGGAGATTCTGGAAACGGGGAGAACGTACAGTCTGGGTACTGTACTCCAAGTACAAATTCGCAAATGTTTATTTTACGTTTGATTTTGCCACGAGTTGTATATATTCTCAAGGAAACACGAGTTCACTAAACTGAAATTCTTACTTGATATCCTGAGAGGGAGACAGAGTTACAGAGGTCCTGTAACCTCGTGGCTAACTGTGGGATTAACTTGGTGCTGGGCTTTGTTTATTAGTGTCGGTTGAACCACTTAGTCCGAAACTGAAGATGGTGACGTTATATTGGGACGGAAAAATCAATGTTTGTGAATGTTGTAGTCGGTTGTAAGTCATGCGTATTGGCACTGAGAGGGAAGTGGTTGGGCTAACTTATTAGCTAAGCTACTTAAAACCTGTAAAAGTGACATTTTCTATGCCTTTTGCAGGGCAGAAAATTTACTTAAATGGTGAACTCAGCTGGAGGTTCTCCTGTCGAATTTGATAGAAACACCTGGATGAAGGTAACTACACCAAATTGCGGCCTGTTTGGAAAACTGACGTACAGATTTTTAAATTGCATAATATCTACTACTCTCAATTATGAGAGCCTAGTACACTTTGAAAATTCATCTAATATATTCCTAAGGTGTATGGGAAATTTGGTTAAAATGGTGGTATCCATTTTTCCATTCATTTTCTTATTTAGCTCTAAAGTCTAGGATTGGTATTTAGATTTTAGATTGCACAATCTAAACTTAAAAGTGCCAAGTTTGTAGAATACATCCATTTTAATGAAATTTTGGTTGTGTCCAAAAATTTTACGTTACAAGAATTCAGAATCCTCTATTCCTCTTTGGACTCATACTTTGACAACACCCTGCTTGCAAATGACCCAACAATAAGTCAAAAATAACTTTTGTAGTTGTAAGTGACAATGTTCTATACCCTTGGCACTCCGACAATGTTCCAAACTAAACCACAATTTTTCCTTAATTGTTCCTTATGTAGACCACAATTTTTCCTTAATTGATCCACAATGTTTTGAATTATATGATTTGCAACATGTATAATTTAAGACCCATGTGTAATAATCCCATATTCCTTGTCAAGAGAAAGGTGTTGTACAAGAAATAAATAGGGAGAGATCACAATTTGTAAAATATCTCAAAAATTTGCTTTTCAAAATTTTTGCAACAACTAAAATCTGAAATCTCTCATATCTTCAAAATTTGAGGTCTTCTAAAATCTATGAACTTTAGGGAATCTAAAAATTATACAAACAAACACTATAGTTGAGCTAATACTATAAACTAATGTATTAGTTGAGCTAATACTATAAACTAATTTACATTTGTTGTTGAAACATTGTAATATTAAAAACTTATGGCAATCAACATATATATGGAAGTTGAAATACTATAAAATTAAAATTACTATAATATTAAAATTTAAAAATATATACTATATTATTTATTTTTATTAATATTGTCAATCAACTTGTATATGCCTTTAAAACACACTAAAAAAAACATCTCCTATTATTATCATTCATTTTAAATTATTAATATTTGTCAAACAACTTGCGTACACAAAATAGAATGATAGTTCTTTAGAATGGATAATTTGATGTTTAAATTATTAAAAACTAATTAATTAATTTTTTAAAAATGGCCATTCTTAATCCCTCAAGGACCAAGAAAATATAATGTATTCTCTTCAAACTTTCAATGGCAAATTCTTGATAAGGCAAAACAAATCTCAATATTTTGTAAACTAGGATCTTGTAGAGTAACAAGTTTACATACTTGATGCATTTTAAAAAAAATTTGAATGTGAGAAGTATTTTTAAAAAATTATTTAGAAAATATAGTCCAATAGAGTAAGGGAGCGAACATAATGTTTTTCCAATGAAAAGAATAGTAGGGATGCCAAAACAAATTATTAAACATTACTAATCTTTACTCTATCCAAACAAACCAGGTCTTGAGATTTTTTTCAAATTTTTAATTTTATAAATTTTATAAATAAAAGGTGCAAATTAGTGTTGTTAAGAACACAAAATAATTAGAATCATTTCAATTTTTTTGAAGATGTTCCAAACAATATTCTAATAATATTTATTTTTAATTTCAAATATCAAACCATATTCAAGAATAGTTTAAATCAATTTAGTTCTCAAATATTTGGCATTATGATAATTTATTTTCTTATTGTTTTTTCATGCAAAGCAAATGTCATCTATATATAAAATTTAATTTTGTTCTTGGCATTTTTAATGAAGAAACAAGTATGAAGTAATATTATGGAGTTGTTGAAAAATTACTATTAGATAAAAATAAAAATTCTTATATGCTAATAATGAATAGTTGAAGTAACTCACTTTGAAATGGATTCGAAAATAATTACAAACATTTTATTTATTTATTTTACCATATAATTTTGTACAGATGATATATAATATCTCTTTTTTTGATAAATATATTAAAAGAATGTTTTATAGCATATATACATTTTGTTTAAGATTTGTCCATGTCAGATGTGTATATCTCTTTGGTGGTTTCTCTACCATCTCTTCACTGTCAAAACTACCATTCTACTATGCACAACCACCGTTGATGGAAATAGTTACCTTGTGTATATGTCTTCCACCCAATGCATTGCTGGGAGTCCTGAGTATAGTTCCCATGAGGGGTGCACTACAAAGGAAGTTCATAGGTGAGGAGTGACCAAACCCTAACTACCCATTTTTACTTTTCCTAATTATTTTCTAATAAACTGTAATTTCAACCTACAACTTTGAGCTTTGTTTAACAATGTCTATAGGTTTCTATTGCCAAAAATTTCAATCCTAAATAACATGTGATATATTGTCTAGAAAGGATTGAAAAATGAACTAAAATGGCATGTTTTTCAACTAAAATGGCATGTTTTTCAACTAAAATATTTATAGAGATCACATGAAGATGACTATTGTATCAATATTCAGCCAAAATAAACTTTTAGTAGAAAGCTATTTTATAGAATTTTTTTTTCATTTTTCAATTTTTTTTAATATAATATAGGGGTGTGAAAGTTAATTTTAGCTTTATAGTGTATTTTTTTTCTTCTAAAATTTGTAACTAATTGTTATTAACATAAAAAAATACCAATAATTCAAAACATAAACTTTCAAAGTAGGAATTTCTATTCATATTTTTTTTGTAGAAAAAAAATAAAATTTTAGGATATAATATAGGGGGTCCAAAATTTGGTCGCTCCTCACCCATGAACTTCCTTTAGTACACCCCCCGTAACAGTTCCTATGGTCCATGTGCTCTAGTGTGCAGAGATGGAAGTGTCATTTTGGTATGAAATGTTTTGGGCAAGTTCACAATGAGGTTTTTATTCAATCCACCGTTCAGATTGCAATGGAACCCCTTTTTCATTTTTCTAAAATTCTATATTTTTATTGAAACATTGCAACTACGTGTTCGGCTACAATAGAATCCACAAATCCCACCAAATATCCTACTTCTCCTTCTCATATTTTTTTTGTAAAACAAGGTGCAACATAAATCTTCAATCAATTATATAGTTAGATGTGGCTCAATGGCAATTCTTATTTTTCGAAAATTCAAGATTCACACCGTATTTTGCAGATATGATGTTTCAGCTATGGTGCCTAATGATCATTCTAGAGTTAAACACCTTAGATCATCAAGAACAAGTTGAAACATTGATTGTATTGGAAGTCTTGATAAATAGTTATTTTTCATTGCATTAACCTCTAAAGGACTAGGCATTTCAATTTTGAACAATGGATGAACACAAATATATCCCAAGCATATAAAAATGCATCTTTTCATGTATTATTTTTTTGGAAGATTTTTATGTTAGTTCTTTAGCATTTGTTTGTTTTTTATAGTACCCGATATGATGTAAATTCTCAGGGCTTTGCTTTGCAAATATTCTTTAATTCAATGAGTACTAGTAAGTTTGTCCTCAAAAAATAACCTTTTCAAATTTTCAATTCTAAGAATGACCCTTAAAAAATGAGTTGAATAAAAAAAATTAAAATCTTTAAATTCACTATGATTAGAACTTAGCATTTTGAAGTTTAGGGAAAAAAATTCTTGTGAAGATCACAAATATTCAATCTACTATCAATTTAGAATAAATTTTTGGCTAGCTTCAAATTTTTTTGAAAATATTGATTTGTATACTAATTGATTTAATTATATTGAATTATGGATATGATCTATGAATCATATTTTGCAACTATTGTTTGAGAACCATCATTAAATTATTATTCTATGTTATATTTTATAATATATCTTCACAATTTTGGAAATATGAACAACTCCTTACTCCATTAAAGGTTAAGTAAAAATTAGAGGTATATGATTAGTATTGGTAAAATAAAAAATGGCCTAATTGTAGTTAGATTGTTTTACATTAGAGAAAAAAATAGGCCTTGAGAGGGCCGTTCCATAGCCCTCAAAAGATCCTACAGTAAACATTTTATTTTGGTTACTGAATTTTTTTCCTCTATCACTGCTCACCTTGAATTGCGATGTCAAATGGTTGTCAATGGTTCAAAATCCAAGAACAAAGTGTTCAAAAATCAAGGTTTATGATATACTAATGCATATTAGCCCTTATTTTTAAGGGCCTTGTCAAATTAAGCTAAATTTAGTTAAATTTAATCACATTAACTAGCTTTTGAAGCTTGCTTTGAAAGTCACTCACTCAATTTTGTGTGTTGATGCAAAAGATGGACCACTCTTTATATAAGTGGAGTAGTGGTAGGTGCAACTATCCATGTGGGATATGTAAATTAAGAGGAATAAGAATTCAACCGCTCATACTTAAGGCAAATGCGGGAATTGTATTAAAATTCGAATTTTGAACCTCGTTTAAACATAGTTGTATAACTTTTTTCAAAAAGCTTTGAACTAAAAGAAGGTGGGAAGTTTCAGTTCCAAAAATCTTTTTGTGATTTCAAGTCTTTACAAAAATGTTATGGACAAATTTCAAAGAGGGTGCTTGTAAATGTAAAAAAAAAAAATTCCTTCCAAACCTTCTTTGATATTTGTCCATAACGTTTTAGTAAAGACTTGAAATCACAAAAAGATTTTTGGAAATAAAACTCAATTTAATTTCCTACCTTCTTTTAGTTCAAATTTTTTGGAATTAATTTGTTCTACTATGCCTAAATGAGGTCTAAAATTTAATTTTAACACAATTCCTGCATTTTTCTTAAGTATGAGCGGTTGAATTCTTATTCCTCCTAATTTACATATTCCATATGCATAGTTGCATCCACCACTAGTGCACTACTCCACTTATATATAAAGCGGCTCATCTTCTCCTATTCAAACACTCAAAATTAAGTAAGTGGCTTTTTGTAGTCTATGTTCTTGCTAACTTCACAAAACACCCAAGGCTAAGTATAGGGGTTCCAAAATCTAAGGGGAATGGTCAAATAGTCTAATGTTTTGTAGCTAGAAGTCACTTGTAAGTCAAATTGATATGGGATCTACTCAACAATTTCAGTATAAAAAATAATTCACAACACTCTTATTTTCCAAGATTGAATTTGGTGGCCAGACCATTAAATAATGCTATAGATGCATGAAATGCCATCCTTGTCCTATATAGTATTCTAAGGGAATTTTGGACAATTTGTCAAGATAAATCGACAATTTGTCATGTGCATGATCTAGACACTAATATGCAAATAATATAGATTCATATATATGTTCATTGATTATAGTGATTTTTATTGTTGGGAACGAATTATCGAGCAGTCACTAATTAACTAGCCTAATTATCAATTTATATAAGTATCAAACCAATCCCGGTCCTACTGGGCAAATTGTCTCTATCTAAATGCAAAGGGCATGAGTGGGTGATGCATTACAATTTACAACAACAACAAGGCAATTTTTCAAACACACAACCCAAGCCACAAACTCACAAATTTCCTACTCTTCATCTAACAGAGCTCTATGGTTTAAGACAATTTGTCAATTTTGTATATACAAATTCTAAGGCAAATTGTCTTATCAGTAATTCAACAACATCTAAATACTATGGCAAATCATCATTACAATGCCTTCAAATTACTCCGTCAATTTGTCTAAACAATAACTCCAGTACTGCTAAATACTAAAACAATTTATTAATTTCAGCACACCGTATGACTCAATTACACATATATACATTCAAGACAAATTGTCAATACAAAATCAAATCACAAACAAATTTGTCCAATTGTCCATATTTGAATCCAGCATCCAGTTCTTAAGTTCAAACAATTCACACAACAAAGTTAAATTATCTAATACATATAAAATATTGATAATCCTTTTAAAATTTTAGGCAAGTTATTCTTAATTTCTTTTAATCACTAGAAACTTGGTCAAATTCTCTATTATTATTCCTGTTAATTAGTTCGACAATTTGTCCAGTTTCTTATCACATAACAATTCTTTGATTCTCACTCAAGTCTAGTTGTTCTATAAAACACATTAAATTTTATTCATACACATATATAGAGATCAATTACATTCTTCATACTAAAACAATTTGTCATTATTAAAAATCAAAATGATCTCAATCACTTATCTCCTAATATCAGCTGATCTCCAAACCATGCTTGATCCACAAACTCCATACATCAATTTGTCTTGTCAATTTGTCCTTATTAGCAACCAAGTAAATTGTTTTTCTCTCGCTCACAGTTTTAGCAGCATCTTTGACTGCATGCTTAATTGACAATTTGTCTTGTCTAGAATAACACAAGCAAATTGACTCTAACTGTGGTAAATTGTCCTCTTTTCCTCATAGTCAACATTCAGTCAATTAATCTGACAATTTCTCAGTCGACACAATACACACAAATTTTCATAACATAGCTATTCAATAAGTCAATTTGTCATTCATGTTTCACATTTCCAAACAACTGTAACACACAATAACTCATAGACAATTCATCACAAGATCTAAGGCATCTAGTAGTATCCAACGCCGATTAGGCTTACAAGTCTCGTTGGTATCTACAGCTAGTCCAAAGCTTGAAATACAAACACTTTTGAGTAGTTTTAATGACTACTTGGATACCTGCAACTATCTACAAGGTAAGAGCAACTTGCACCTACACCTACACCACTACCAATCCTTATGATTTGTTGGTCATCACTCCAGCCTCATCACAAGGGGAAACTAGTACTGCCCACTTGGTGTACACTCAATGGTCTCTCCGGCCAATAACCCAACCTCACCACCATGATACAACTAAAAATTAAAAGCACCTAGCCATGAATACAAAATGGGACAAAGTCTGCCATGGGGGAAGGTACCTAAACAAAAATCAAGAAATCCACATTGGATCTTCTTCCCCAAACAACACTTAAACAAGAAAATGAAAGTAAATAGGATGCACCAAATGCATCCACCTGCAAACCTCATCCAAACTCTTCAAATAGAAAGGCACTAAACATTTCTTCATTCAAATTCTCATAACTTTCTCTAAAATGCTTTAAATGCTTTAGGAAATGAATCTTTAGAAAGCTAAGGAAGACTACTCTAATGCTTCCAAATTTTTTAAAAGGTGAAAACTACAAGTCACGGTGGTTACTCAAATCTCTACTTTTTTCAACTGAATGGTAGTAGATCTTCTTCCACTCATTCACTTATAACTTTTCATTCACAACTTCAAATCAAGAAAAAATGATCTTTTTAAAAGAACAAAAATTTCAGAAGAAAACTCTCCAAATTTCATTGCAAAACTCAAATTACATCAAAAGTTATGACTCTTCGAAGTTACGGGTCACTTATCTTCTTTTTCTACACACAAATCCGACTAAGCAAAAGAAAAATGGGACCTACCTACCTACCAAATAAATCCTAAAATAAGGGTGGGCAACCCATGTACAATCACCATGGGTCTTCAAACCTTCATTAGTCATAGGAAAGACCTTTTAGAAGGTTTATCTCACCTCTAAAGGCCCAAACTACTACCAAAGTTAAATTTTAGTAGGTAAATCTCGTTTAAACCTCTATCTTTTGATTTTAAACATATAAATGAATTATAAAATATGAAATGATCACTATACTAAAATAAAACCAAACAAAGGTAAAAATTGAAGTCGAAGAAAAATATCACTTCATTTGTAAGAACTTCAGAATGCATTGAACGGTAACAGCTATATAGTCTGCACGTTCGGCCTTTCTTAACGGATTCACTGACCCTTTCAACCAACGTTGATGGCTAGGACTTCCTTTGTCGTATATGTAGTTAGCCGTAAATATCTTACAACAACAAATTGTTGCAAGATGACACGAGTTATTGTCCACGGTTGTCATATCGGACGGAATCTCACTATTCACGGATAGAATCGGACCGATTAGGGTTGACCAGCTGCAAACTTCAGAGGCTTATAACTTTTGCAAAAATACTTCAAATCTGGCAAATGAGATGTTTTTAGGCATCTACAGAAATTGTCGGTAAACCCTAATCGGTCCAATTTTGTCCGTGAATAGTGAGATTCCGTCTGATATGACAACCCTGTTATTGTCTCGGGGAATTCTAGTATGGTATTGTTGATTTAAGGACTTCTGGATCGTCACTACTTCTTTCTCAAACCTCCAAGCCACTCATACTTTTCACGACTTCTTTACCTTGTTCCGGAGAACCAAGACTTTTCGGATTCCAATCCGGATCCGGAATACACACAAAATCCGGTTCCGTCTCCTTCCACTAATGGTTTTTGTTGCCTCTGTTTTACCTTCAAAGGGTCCGCCCTTGATCTAGAGAGGGATAGGGACCCACCACTTATCTGTCTAACATCTCTAAACTCTGATTTTAATTAGCAAAACACCCAGATGACAAAGTTGCACTTGTGAGGAAGAGAAAGTATCCTTTCACAGTTTCCGGATTGGCCGATCCAGAGATAGGTTACACAAAGGGACTTTCCTACTTCACTCACTACAACGATAGATCTGGACTTTCAGATCCACAAGGTAGAATGTCAATAGAAGATTAGCTCACTGATTTGGAGGTTGATAGACCTTCCAAGGTAGTAGAAGATCTTCCTATTGGCGGTCGCTTATCTCCGCACGAAATCACCCCGATTCCAGACTCACATTGACCTCTATTTCCCTACCCAGATCATCGTTACAGCAATTTAAAGGCACGTTACGCTCACACTCCTTTATCCAAATCACATCTCCTCACAACTATTTCAACACCCAAAGTTCTATCATCTGCAATTCGGATTCTTCCTCATCCGTCCTTCTCTCACTCCAACATCCCAGTACCCCCTAGCCACAACTCTGTACACAAAATCAAGCTAATAGTACCCCAGCTTACTTGGATTAAAAAAGGGAAATGAAATGACATACATGAAAGCGCTAGCATGGAATGCCGGACAACTAATTTGCCTGCTTTTAAATACTAATACGAAAGTAAAGTCAAAACACCAAAACACCTAAAAAGGCACCCGGAAATCTAGGCAACCAATCAATGAACTCCCCAGAATATCCGGAAAGATCACTGCCAGTTGTCCTGAGAAAACCGGAGATTTCTAAGCTACTTGCCTAAAAATCTAGAACTTGGGCCCATGCTTGGAAACCCTTTTTGGATTCAAAACTATCTGTCCCTAAAACACTACTGTCTTGCCTTCCGAGTCTTCTTTGAGCGAATGTCCACGTGACTAGTTGACGTCCCCTTTACGCTCCTCATTGGAATCGTCTTTGTTGCCGCGCGGGTCTAAATGTAACACTGTGCTAGAGACGGATCGCTGTCCCCCTCTATTTCGGACGTGGAATGAGTGCTTTTTTTCTCGGAGTCTTTGATGACTTGCACCTCTGTCTCTTTCTCCGACAGTGTCTCCTCCAATGTCATTGGTTCGCTCTCATTTTTTGGTGTAGTCTCTTGCATGTGCGTGAAACTATACGGATTCGTCCGAGCCGGATTGGTCATTACTCCGATCCGCTTGATTAAATCACCCCTAGCTCCCATCCCCGGAACTTTGAAGGTTCCCCTTAAGAGGTTGAGTGCCGTCTGGATCCAAGGAGGTTCCGGTGTTGAAGCTCTGGGTGGCACCGGAACGGACTTCACGCTAAATTTGTACTCCAGATCCGAAGCTAGCTTCATATTCAACTCCGTCATGTGCATCTTGTTTGAAGTGGGCTCCGCTGGTGTGAGTGAAATTCACCTTAAGGTAAAACTCATTCACAAAATTGGGCCGGAAGAAGAGTGGAGGGACCCTAATCTAAATGCTTTCCAAGCAATGGACTTATACAATGGTTTTTTTTTTTTTGATATATTGCATTCAACTAACTTTTAGTGAAAGAGGGACGACCCTTCTAAATGATCTCCATACATGTCTCAAAATCCCTACACCATCCTAATTCAAGCTTAGGAAAGTTAGGGTCTTTTATTGTACCAAAATCTCACTAGAAATGCCCAATTTGGACCCTAAATGAGCTAAATGGGACTCTACAAAACCATGACAGCACGCTTCCCTCAAGTCAAATCCCTAAATTCAACCATGGACTCACCCATGGACCTTTCACCAATCATGCAAGAGTTTTAAGCATCCAAATTGTGGAAGACCATAGATATGTACTCAAAAATGCAACACTCAACATAGATTGTAATCAAAATTACATTTAAACTTAGTTGAAGTCACAAAACAAGGAGAACAACCCAAATTGCCACCCATGAGGTAACTGGACTCTCTCCACCAAAATGGCTTCCATTTTTCTTTTCTTGCTTCAAATCCAACGAAATTTAGCACTTAGGAAAGCTAACTTCACAATCCATTCTCCCTCCAAATTTCACTTCAACAAACCTTGCCAATCTTCCGCAATTGCTCCTCAAAGTTGTAGCTCCATTTGAAGGCGGCAACTAACCTCCCTCTACAAAAGTAGACACCATTTCTTCATTGTTGCTCCAAATTGGGCGATCTTGGTCTTTATAGAAATCCCACTTGATGATGCAACTTCTCTCCAAAATTCAGCCTCAATCAACCTTCCATCCCTCCACAATGTCTTGCCAAAGTTGGTGACCTTGATTTGCCGTGGTAGCATACCACCTTGCACAAAAATGGCTACCAATTCTTCATTTTAGCTCCAAATGAGCTGAGCCATACCTTTTTGGAAAGGTAACTTCAAGGCGCACTCATCCTCCAAATCTCAGCTCCATCCCTTGTACTGTTCGCCTGTAATCGCTCCTCAAGTTGGCAATTCTAATAGCAATTCTCAAAACCTAACCTCTCTTCATGTTTTCTTGTTCAACCTTCCATTTGACCTCAACCATCTCCATTTTTCACTCAATTGTCACTTCAATTTAGTGAAAAACTATTCAACTAATTGCCTATGATCCTAATACAACTCCTTGCACTCATTGTTCCCTCCAAAAAACACACACACACAAAAAAACCAACCAAGAGAACAAAGAGCCAGAGAAGAAGAGAGCTCCAAACCCTAATTCGACTTTTTCCCTATTTTTCCAAGTTATTAACTCCTACTTACCTTCATCCATCCTTCATTTACTAAAAAATGCCTTTAAATTACTATTTTGTCTAATTTAGTGTTCCTATGACTATGTAAGTATTTTCTTTATAGTTTTCAATTCAATAACTTTTTTGGTATTTTTATGTTTCTTCTTTACTCATAGTTTCCCATTCACATTAGATTCATTTTCTAATTCTACGCTTGGTTTCCACTTGATGTTTTGTATTTTTACTTTTTATGTTATTTAGTTAATAATTTGATCCAGGTTCATTTTCTATGAACTAAAAAGTGTTCAATCTAATGGTTGTAGCTTACTTTAGGATATTAACATTTTTAAATTTAAAATCTTACACCTAATTTTTATATTTTCAATTATCATAAATGTGAACCAATATGGTGGTTCACAGTTGGCATTAGTATCTCCCTCAGTCCTTCCGTTTGAGTCAGTTGGTGCGCTAATGGGCGTCTTGGAGTGCCTGTGACAAAAAGAAGTTCGAGAAAGTTCGAGAAATCCAGTGGCTGATTCCAATCCACTTTACGCAACAAATGCTTTATTTCTCCCAAGACACGCTCTATCCAAGTGATGAAATCTACTAAGATGGTCACTACCTTCGTTCTGGTCGCATGACCCTCTCGTAGTAACCTGGCATCGAATAGAGCTGCCTTCACGACAACATTTGCTGTCGTGTCTACTGATCCTGTCAAGTTCTTGACAAAGTTTAGGGCCTCTTTCTCCCACTGCTTTGTGGCTGCTAATTCTCCTTCCACCCAATTCAGCCGGGATTGAAGTTGGTCCCGTTCCGTCTCCAATTTGTAGATTCGGTCCTCCTTGCTCTTCAAGTCTTCCGGCTTCAGCAGTCGCTTGACTGCTTGTACAATTTGATCCGGTTTCACCTTTAGGACTTTTGCAGTTTCAATCACTAGATCCGCTAGGCTGTCGTGAAGCACCTTGGCTTCCCGTATCCATTTGAATTTGGCATTGAAAAATGCCAACCCTTGGTCCTCTTCCGGATCTTTGCTCAACTCGCCCTTCTCCATAACCGGCGGTTTGATTTGTGACCCGGATCCGTCGACATCCTCTTCTTCGATCTCGGATCGGTCAATGGCTCCTTTGGTTGCTCTTCCGGTTCCAACTCGACCGGATCTTCTGGCTTCTCTCCAATAAGCCCGTACTTCAAAATAACGTTTTCTGTATCATATTGGACTACCTCCTCATCGCTCAGGATTACCTGCTGGTGATACAAATGAAAGAGATAAGTGCTAACCAGACTGGCCTTAGCCTAAGTTACATGCTTGGCTAACTTGGCGACAATTCCGGCTATGATTCTACCCTAGTGGACAATTCTATTTTCCATAGCCCCCAAAATCGTGTTGGCTACCGTAACGGTGATCCGCGTGGGTTTTTTCGGATACAAGATCGGGATGAGGAATTCTAGGATTCTCCTATGTCTCTCGTCCTTACAATCACTAATGGCGAACCCGTCTTTAGGATTGGCCGATCATGAGAACTTCTCTACTATGAAACGATCCATCCTTGAAGCTAATCCAGCTCCGCTCTTTCGAAACTGGTAAACATTTGCTCAGATATCTTCCGTCCACGTGACCGGTCGTCCTCTCAACGTGAGTTCATATTGATTCAGAACTCCGCTGATCAATTCATGAATCATGCCTTCACTCTTTACATTCCATGGTCGGCGTAACAGACCGACACATCCTATGCTAGTCAGATCCTTTTCTAACTGCTTGTACTGTTCCGTAGTCTCCGAAATGGCCGGAGAAATGATCCGGGCAGGTACAACTAATTTTCGGACAAGTCCCATTGCCATAAAACTTTAACGGAAATGAGGTGCGAGGAAAGGAAAATCTAATGCGGTCACTATCTCACCACACTTTCACTCAACCACTAGCGCGGAAGACAGCGTACAAACAAGAAAATGAAGAGGGAACTCAGGAGAAGCCAACTTAAATACAGACATGTCTTTCTACGGTTCTTGGGGTAACAGTTATAGGACCGTTTCAGGAACGGTACCCTATATTCGTAGCTTTTGAGGGGTCTACGCTATAGGTTCCTGGGTTCTTGAAATTTTCAGATTTCGGATCCGGAAAGGATCCGGTTACAAATTTCACCGAAAAGTCTATTTTCTACTTTGAGTTCAATTAGACTAAATCCAAATTTTAACCTCAAATTTTTAAAAATTTTACTTATTTCTAGTTTTCTATCCATTTCCCTCAAATTTAAATCCGTCTCAAGTTTCCAAATTTTCACATCTTCTAATTGGCCTAACCATGCAATAGTATTGCTCTTCATTAAGGCCTTCAAAACTGCTCTCAAAAGTCACATCTTGAGTGCTTGGTTTAACACAATCAACTTGAAATAGATTCATCAAAGCACGGGCATTTCTTTGAAGATTGTCGTATCAACGCTGCTCTATACGAGGTTGTTTTAGTGGCCAAGAAGGTCCACCTTTCTCTCGTGGATGGATTTGCTACGGTATTGTTGACATCGGTTGAATTGGCTGATCCGGTAATTGAGACAAAGAAAGCTTTAACTCCGCTTCTAGTTGAGATTCAGGATCTTGCGACTTCATAAAAATCCTCCACTTTGACATTTTGAAAATCAAACTTCACAATAAATCACAAATTCTATAGATTAAAGAAGACTAACTCGAAATTTATTTTTTTTGTTGTTTTGGTCACGTTGATCCGGTCAAAATCTGATAGAAATCTGTTAATTTTAACAGATTTCTATCAGATTTTGATTGGATCAACGCGACCAAAACAACAGAAAAACTAAATTTTCTAGTAGTGTTAATAGAGTTTTATCAAGCTCTCTGAGTGAATAGGTGGCATTGTCATGCACTTTAATTGCCACATAAGGTTCGAACCATCAACGTGCAAATTTTCTCACTATACTGTGTTGATGTTCTAAAGTACTATCAAACATTAACACCCAATCTCCTTTAATTTTTTGCACTCTCAACCGATGGGTTTTATCAAACATTTCCTTATTATTTAATCGTGCAACTTTAAGCTTCTTCAAAGCCATTTGATGATCCTCAGGCAACCTCTAAAGCTGTTGGATACGAAGCTCTAACAATTTTTCTGTATCAATGCCATCTTTTCAAGATAGAAAAATCCATGTTGGAATAGATTCTTCTCCTAGCATTATAGGCTTTTGTCCATGCATAAGTTGTACATGCATATACACCAGTAGAAAAACACTGACCATGTCAAAAAAAAATTAACAAAAAAGTGTTGAGGGCATTTGTATCCGTGGTTGCATTGTCTTGGACAGTACCTGACAAAAATTGTTGTCCATTTTGTTATGGTGGTCAAATAAGAAAAATAATAATATTAATTCATTTTTAAATTTGCTCAATGAATGGTTGCCACATGGCAAGCCAAGAACCAGCTTAGTACAAACTGCCATGTAGGCCAAAATAACACATATATAAGACAAAAAATTAGACTTTACAATTTAATTACAAGAAAGTTAAACTTTACAATTAATTTAGGAGACAAGTTTTTTAGGACTAAGTATTTAGTGATAAAAGAGAGGTGACTTTAGTAATAGAAGTGTAGAGAAGACAATTTTTTTTTATAGAAATGGAATGGTAGAAGATAGAAAAACCCATATGGGATATGTGAATTAAGACTACGAATAATTCACATAACCCCATATGATTTGTTTTGACCTTTTATCATCCCATTTGTATAAAAAGTTTGTCTTCTCTTCTTTTATGTCACCAAAACCACCTCTCTTATATTACCAGCGTGTAAGAGGCATGTCTTCTTAACAAAAAAAATGTTAAATTTTTTGTTGATTTGGATGTTGTATTATTTGAAGCAACAAAAATTCAGTGCCGATTTTGTTAGCTTGTTCAAATAAAAAACATTGTTAAAATGGTCGATATAGTATCCTAGTCAACAAAAAGTTATTAAATTTTTGTTGACTTGAACACTATTTTCTAGTAGTAATAACCGATAACACTGCTATATATAGTTCTATCTACTACAAAGCAAAGGAAAGTAATTTAAGCCATAAATTAGGCTTTTCCTTACATGCTTTGACTAATGCTTGAATGATCGAAGGGTGTCCTCTCTCAATCTTGCCATAGCTTCAAGATTGTAAGCCATTATCAATTTCAGGTTGATACCACGTCTATTGAAGAATTATTTGGCTTCAACAGCATCCAACTCTCCTCTATCAGCCCTCATTTGTCCAATAGTGCCATATCAGCTGAAAATATTTTCAAGTATGAACCGGCAAATCCCTTTTGTTGTTTTGGTTCGCAAAGCTCTTCCTTCAACAAAGTTTGAGAGCTCTTGTCTAGCCAAAACAAGATACTTCATCCCACATACTCCAAGTGACATCGCAACTAAATCAATCATCCATTGAAAGTGAATGGAGAGAGGGTAAATGGGATGTAATTCATCTCTATATCAAAGTTTGAACTGCAGCTGGTATACAATGCAAATAGCTACAAAGTCCTCAACTTTTTTGTACAATCCTTTCCACCAATAGCGCTCTTTCATTTTAGTATATGTGGCCCAAACTCCTCTATGACCACCCTTATTATAATAATCTCTACTGGAAGCGTCATCAATAAGTTTCTTCTTCCCAAATCTAATAATCTCATTATAATAATGTATCGGTGTAAATTTATATTATGTACAAATTCACAACACGACACTGTACATGGCTTTTTAAGACTTTCATATACTACTCTATCGGATACATCCACCGAGCTATAACTGGTCCACATAAATCCAATTCCTTCGCTAGATGATATGGGAGATATGTCATTACATCAAAAAATGATAGTGGAAATTCAATCTCTAATAATGCCATGCTCTCGGCTACATCAGCTTCTAGTGACGGGAAGTTTGTAGGATTATACACCTTCCTATACAAGCGCCTAAACACCTTGTACATTTTCATAACTGCCATGCAAGGCCCAAGTGGCAGCAAACCCTAAAATGCAAGAGGCAAAAGTTGTTGCATGGGTATGTGGTAATCATGTGACTTGAGGCTTCCAAATTCTTTTTTCAGATATACTTATCTACATCCGCTGAGAAGCTACTTGAAGTCTTCAAGGACTCTAGGCAATTTGCAAACTTCTCAAATTCATTGTCGATCATAATATATGGTACACAAGGCTTCACCATCTTCCCTGCCTTCTTTGAGTGCAAGGTGAGCCACAAGTGCTTTCTGACATTACGCCTCCGCAGAACTCTTCTAACTTTCACGGTATCCTTCTTCCCCGTAATGGTTTTCAAGAAGTTCTTCACCAAGTTCATTTCGTAGTGCATGAGGTCCAACGTGTAGCAAATTAAGAGAAGCTGTACGATACAGAGATTCACACAATTGTTACTACAAACGATGCCTTACAAGTTGAAATTCATTCATATAACAAAGAATACAATGACTAAACAACTACTTCTCAATGGACCATTAGTAACAAGGCAGTTGAGTTCTAAACTTAAAAAAAGGTGAAAAGTGGCTGACCCTCCAATACGGCAGTCGGAAGAGAATGTTGAGCTACTTCAAACCATACAATTTTTCAGTCACAGTGAAGTAACCTCCTTTGCTGTGAGTGAGCAATTCTACCCACGTAACTCCACGTAGTCGGCTACGTGTACGTGCTTGAGTGCGGGGGTTTTGAAGAGGCTTTAGTGGTGGCGGAACCCTAAATCCAACCTCTTTTGTGTAGTACTCTTGCCTTGCTGCCAGTGCGGGTTGGCGCTGAACTCCACCATAATCCTCGCATTGTTGTTGGCCGTTTTGTGCAGATCGCGTATCAGTAGCTCAGCCGTCTGTGTGCGCGCAAGGATTGGGCGCTGGGCAAGATAGTGGCCAACAATTCCACGATGATCACGCAGGAAGAAAGAGAAGTTTACTACAAAAGTTTCAGTACGTTGGGCCTGAGAGGAAGCAGAAAAAGGAGAAAGCTACAACCAAGGCACGATGGCAAGGTGAACACACACTCCGACAAGATGAGTAGTGCTCGAAACTCGTCCTCTTCTACAACAAAGTCCAATAGAGAGGCCCTAGCTATAGGTATGAATGTTTTAGCAATTGTATGTAGACATGCCCAACAGCAATGTGAGGGAGAGGCAGCTAGTGCAAGTAATCTTAGGTCTTGCTTCTTCATTGGAAATTAGGGTTTAGAATGTAGAAGGAATGGGTGCAACATTGTTTTGTGGTTTTCCATTTGGCATCAGTTACAAGCCAAAAAATATGTTGAGGACAACAAAATAGGTAATGGAAAAAAATAGGTATTGGAGAAAATTAGGCAATGGAAAAAATAGGTAATGGAAAAAAATAGTTAAAAAAAATATAGGTCAAGGGTTAAAGAAGGCCCCTCCAAAAAAGTCAAGGAAAAATTTAGATAAAACATAATAATAGCTGAGAGAATTTATTAAAATACGTAAAGAAAAAAGAAATTTAAATGGAAGAGAAGGTATACAATAGAAATAGGTAAAGGAAGAATTAGGCAAAGCATATGCATGCATAAAGAAAAAAAGAAGGTCAATAAAAAAATTTATAAAAGGAAATATTGGAAAAAGATAAAAACAATTGAAGGTAGGAGATAAATTCGTTTAGAGAATAAAGATGCAAAGAAAAAGATGCCCTAAAAAAATTAGATAAATGATTGAAACAGGTACAGGAAAGAAAAAGGTAAAGAAAAGAAAAAGATATGGGTTTTAAGTTGGTAGAGAAATGAAATAGGGAAATGAAGAAATGGATGGAGGATATAAATAAGTAAAGAAAAGAAGAAGGTACAACAAATTAAAAAATTTGTAAAGGACAAAATAAGTGAAGGTCATAAACATGTAAATGAAAAAATGAGGTATGTAGATAGGAAAAAAAGATAAATCAAAAAATTATGCTAAGGAAAAAATAGGGAATGGGAAAAATTAGGAAAAGGATAAAAAAGATAATGCAAAAAAATAAAAAATGCAAAGAAACAGGTAAAGAAAAAATATAGGCTTGCCAAGGCTTAAAAAAGGCAACATAAAGAAGTATGTGAATGAAAAATGTAGGTAAACCATTATAATAGGTGAAAGAAAAAAAATGATAAACCATGGAAAATTAAAATGAAAGAAGAGGTGCATGCCAAAAATAATTAAAGGAAAAAAATATGTAACAAAAAAGCTTGTGAAGGGGCAAGAAAAAATTTCCGCTTTTTCCACAAAAATACTTTTATACATATTTTTTCTTGCATAGTATAAGGTCCATTGTAATAGTAGGAAAATGTAACTAGTACAAAGCAATGCGTATTTTTATTCCTATAGTACAACTCTCCTGTCTAAAGCATAAAAAGAAGGTATTTGCATTCTTATAAATTACACATTGAAGCATATTGAAAGGGTGGGAGGATGCCATGGGTTTTGAGATTATTTTGTTGAAATATTTATGTATTCAATGCTCTAAGTTTCTATTGTAAGTGCTCAATTCAAGATTTGACCCGTCTCTGAAGCTATTCTTCCAAAATCATGAACATGTGTTGAAAATTTAGGAGATAACAACCTCATTTGCAAACTGTCTCATGGGGAGTAATTTATAGTGTACAAACATTTTTAACCTCTTTCAATTGCTTTTCTTTACATTTTATAAGTTGTTACACATTTTTTTTCTCATGTTAAAACAATGAAGTTTGTTAATTTTGGCATGTTTTTATTGAATTTTGTCATTCAATACATGTGATGATCACATTAGAATACTAGGAAATTTTGACTCTAAATTAATCCTACATGGACTACATGCTCCATGCAAGCACCTTTTTTTAGTCCAATAAAACAATTGCCCATCCCTATGTTTCCCACCCCAAGTAGCATTTTACCTTAGTGAACAATAATTGGATGAAAGTTACTCATAGTCAAAACAGATGTAGTGGCTAACATAGACTTTTGTCGTTTTTTTAGACGTCAAAAAAAATTTCACATTGATTTTTTATGACGTCTTCTAGAACATATCTATTTCTATTGACAACTTCATGTTTCAAAGAAACGCAATACGTTATCCCCGACATCATATAGAATTCACAGTGCAGTGGCTACCGACTGCATGCCGCAATGATGTTTAAAAAAATACAACATGTTTTTTAAAAATATGACAAAAAATGCAGTTTTCTTATAGTGCTTGTGATGTGTCGACCCATTCTCACTACAACAAAAGCAATGTTTTATGACTGCAAAATATGACTGCAGTGAGTCGTAGAATCAAAAACTATGACTCATGCAGAAATCACTGTAGATGACTCGGAATATGACTGACTTCAGTAGTTTAGAAGTAGTCGCCTCAGACATCAGTCATATTGACAGTCATATGGATTGAAGGGTATAAATATCCATATTTAGTCATAGTATGCCAACATGGCGTATACTTTGACTATTATAGGGGGATCTTGACTTTTTTTTTAGTTACTCGGACAAACAAAAAAATCCTATGTGGAATATAACTATGGTGAGTCATATTTTTTGATGGCATGAAATATGACTACAGTGAATCATAATTTTTGATGACATGGAATATGACTATAGTGAGTCATATTTTGCAATGACATGGAATATGACTGTGGTGAGTCATATTTTGCAATGACATGGAATATAACTACAAGGAGTCATACTTTTTGATAACATAGAATATGACTGCGATGAGTCATATTTTGCAGTGACATGAAATATGATTATGGTGAGTTGTATTTTTTGTTCATGTAGAATGTGACTGTGGTGAGTCATATTTTTGGATGACATGAAATATGACTACGATGAGTCATATGTTTGGTTGATGAGGAATATGACTATGGTGAGTCATATTTTTTAGTAACGTGAAATATGACTTTTCCCAGTCATGTTTTTGAATGATGTGTAAAACAATTTTTTTCAGTCATATTTTTTGATGATTTGTAAAACGACTATATGTAGTCATATATCAACATAATTTAGTAGTTAAGTAAAAGAATTCATTTAATTAAAAATGAATACATATGATTTCTTAAATGGGCAAATATTAATCACATTAGAAAGTCAAATACAAGAAAAAATGTGATTTTTTTCAATAACATTTATTAGTTACTAACACAAAAAAAATAAAATAAAATAAAATAATATATATATATATATATATATATATATATTTCCACATACTAGTAGAACTTATATTCCAACAATAATATAAAAATGTTACCTCTTTTGTATTGCAAGTAGCCTTCAATAACTTCATTTCAACCTCCAATATCTACATTAAATGAATAATACAATTCAAACTTCAAATATTTAAAGCACTACAAAATATGTAGACATGTTTAAAATAAAAATAAGTTATAATCATTATATATTAAAAAATTATAAATAACCAAAAAAAATAATAATGATGATAGAGGGACTAAGAAGCAAAAAAGTAGCAAAAAAAAAAGCAAAAACTAAGTGACGTTATGACTATAAAATATGACTAGGAGGCAAGAAGAAGCAAAACCTAAGAAGGAAGACAAAACAAAAGTTAAAAGGCAAGAAGAAGCAAAATCTAAGATGGAAGCAGAAGTAAAACCTAAGATGGAAGAAGAAGCAAAAGTTAGGAAGCAAGAAGAAGCAAAATCTAAGAAAGAAGGAACAAAACTTAAGAAGGAAGGGGTAAAACTTTAAAACAAAGAAGAAGCAAAATCTAAGAAGGAAGAAGAAGTAAATTCTATTAGAAAATTTAGTTTTTCTGTTGTTTTGGTTGCGTTGATCTGGTCAAAATCTAACAAAAATCTGTTGATTTTAACAAATTTCTGTCAAATTTTGACCGGATCAACGTGATCAAAACAACAGAAAAACTAAATTTTCTAGTAGTGAAAACTTAAGAAGAAAGAAAAAGCGAAATCTAAGAAGGAAGAAGAGGCAAAACCTAAAAAGCAAAACCTAAGAAGTAAAACTTAAGAAGCAAGAAGAAGCAAAATTTAAAAAGGAAAAAGAAATAAAAGTTAGAAGGCAAGAAGAAGCAAAACCTAAGAAATAAGAAGAAGCAAAAGCTAAGTAGGAAGAAGAAGCAAAACCTAAGAAGCAAAAAGAAGAAAAACCTAAGAGGCAACAAGAAACAAAATTTAAGAAGCAACAAAAACAAAGAAGGAACAAAAAAAGAAAAAAGAAGGGGCAAAAAGAGGAGTGGCTACAAAAAGTGGTGGTTAGGGTTTCAAAACCCTAATTTAGTGGCGGCTAGGGTTTCAAAACCCAAAATTAGTGGCAACTACAAAAAGTGACTTTCAAAAATATGACTACAAAATATGACTGAGGAAAAATATGACTAGGTACTTTTTAAACATATTCTCTACCCAAATTGTTTTTGGGCTGTCCTAAAAGAAAAAATCTTACTATCATGGAGATGTGATTGCAAAATATGACTAAAGAAAAAATATGATTAGAAAATATGACTGGGCGTTCCCTAAATATGTTCCCTACCGTTCTCTATGAAGTATTTTGGTGTTCCCAATGGCCATGATGTATAAGACTAAAATATGACTTGTAGTCATATTTGCAATCATATTTTTTTTACCTTAAAAAATATGACTACAAGCAGTCGCTAGTCATCCTTAGTCATAATTTTGCAGTCATAAAACACTGCCATTGTTGTAGTGTCCCTTCTTGCCAAGCGTAAGCATTGTTCTATTATTCAAAGTGTGCTTTCTTTGGCTTTGACAAGAGGTACTACCAATGCCCCAATTGATGTCCATAGGACACAAAATTCACTTTCATTTTCTCGGTGAACTCTATTATACTATCCAAGGAGGATGTAGAACTTCAAGAAGAAAATAAAAAGTTTAGAGTACAATTGTCATAACTAGCAGCCACATACTATCATTGAAAAGTGGCTTGCATTTTTTCCGTGGATAGATCTCAAGTTGCAAAAGAGTTGGACAAAGTTTCCAAAAAAATTGTTGCTAATGTTCCAAATTAGAAGAATGGACTTACGTCTTGGGCATTGCTAGAGGACATGTTTCCCAGTAACATGCCCATGCTCAAAGAGGATGTAATAGATTGAAACCAAAATGGGTGGGACTACAAAAATCAAATGTCAAGTCATGTAAATGTGGAGAACCAGAAGCTACTATGGCTTAAGCTTGCACCTTTTGTCCTGGACCATACCAAATGCCCCATATGTCTTGAATATTTTGGCCTTGAAGGAGGCTAGGCCCTTAGATCGTATGTACATATCTACCGCCCTCAATGTCTCATCACATAATGTTTGATCAAACAATGTTGTATGATCTGTTCAGCACCATTCTATAATTGCTTATATGCCTTATTCAACTTGATGACATACATGCCTCTTTCTTGGGAATATAACATTAACACAACCAGAAAAGTCACATTTTGGGGCCGAGACTTGATATGGAGTTGGTAATAAGGCCAATATGATTTAGAAAAGGGGCCTACTAGCTCACAATTGAATTGAAAAACAGACCCCAAGGAAATTGCCAAAGTTGGCCCAAGGCTCATGGGAAAGGGTCCACAAAATGAAGGAAGGAGGACATTCTTCTTCCAATACCTTGGAGGATATTTCAATAAGACCTCCAGAACCTTTCAGTGGGGTCATCATCTACAAGAGCACGATTGGGACTTAAAATGGCAAAGGGTGAGCGATCAAAATGATAATACCCCCATTGATGAGTTGAATAGTATGACTTATCTCAACTCTACGTACAACTCTTTTATTACCAAAGTCAAGCACTTGACTATTTGTTGAAAGCACATTCTCCACAAACAAAAAGAACCCTCTAAGCTATACAAGACTCAAACATCTTGGAATCCATTTTGAATGCGGATGGACCTACTTCTCGAACGTGTGCAAGGCAAAAGCTCAGTGTGGGGACTTCATTGACATACGAGCATAGTGAAGGAAGTGGCTCACAAAACGACCCATTGTAATTGAGTAACTTTTTTAGAAATCGTTTAGTTCACCATCACTCTCGTAATAGTATGAGAAAATATAAGGCTTTATGATTTGCCTACATTATGATTCCATTTACAATGGGTTCAAGATTTTGTAGTGGTTGGAATTTATTGTGAGTCATTCCACTTTTACGGCTTTTTATTGTACTCAGCTACTTTTATATTGTACTTTTATATTGCATTAATTTCAATATCTTTTTGCATAATTTTTATATTCATAATAGCTTCTTATCTTCTTTCAAAATTTGGATTTTCATGATGAAAATGATTTTTGGGTTGAATTTTAAAGAAATTCTTTTTGTTACTTGGGTTGCTCATCGAGCAATGAACACTACATACACTACAAGAAAAGCAGTCCGAAATGACAAAAACTGGTCCAAAATGACAAAAATCAGCTAGTCCTAATCTACAGAAAATTGATAGTTTTTTTGTCAATTTAGGCAATTTTCTGTAGATTCGGACAATTTTTGTCATTTCGGACTGAAATTCGTCAAATTTCTGTAGATTAGGACTAGCTGATTTCTGTCATTTCGGACGTGTTTCTCTTGTAGTGATATCATACCATAACTTTATAACTATGTAATCAAAAGTTATGAAAATTATTGGGCCTTTAAGTTATTCCTTGAGAAAATGTTGTGTGAAAATTCCAAAGAAATAAATAAAAACTCCATTTGTAATGAGTTGCCCAAAAACGCTATGTTGCTAATAAATATAGTTTAGGGCTTTAGGGGTTAAATATAAAATGATTTTATTTTAATTTTTAAAATAAAAGGTATACCATATACAATTACAATTTTGAAATCTAGAATTTTTTTCTCTGTTTTGGCATTGAATTCATTATTCAAAAGTTATAGCGTTAAACAAATTCAATTATAAAAAACACTACAAAAAATAGTTGGTGTTTCTTACAATGACTAACTTAGTATAACATAGACTCATAAAGGGCTTTACTATCAAAAATGTTCCATATTTAAATGAATAGGATGTATACAAAATTGTATATGGCCAAATCCTTCTAAGTTCATCATTCTAACTAACTAAACACCAGAAAACAAAATTGGGCCACTTAATAAGCTTCAAACATCCTACAACACGATAGGGCTTCTCGTTTCCATATACGCTACTATGCCATCTTATACAAGTGTGTTCATTGTGATTCTCTCCATGCTGTTTCTATATACTTCTTCTTATGCTAATGGAGTCCTTTAAATCAGGTTTTGGCCCAATTTTCTCTAGTTCAACACCTCTCTTCTCTAAGCTAGTCTTTTTCTACTTAAACCACTCTTTGTAAAACCAACTTTCAGCCTTCATGTCATCCAACTTGGAATCCATCATTGTGTAAGTGTTTTAATCTCCACCGGTCCACCCTTAGGACCGAACATGCACAACCAAGTTCTAAGTAAATTTGAGAAATTCTATGGGTGAATGGTTGTATTAAACGAGCTACCTTCCAAGCAATGGAACTTTTTTACTAAATCCTACTTTTAATCTTTCTAATTGTAAATGATTGATAAGTTGGAGATCGAAAAGTCTAAGCTAATTTAGGAATATCTAAGTTTAAGTTGAGAATATTCTAATTAATCTAAAAGCTAAACTATTCTAATTTGTAGAGCTTTGTTTCTTCTTTCTAGAATGATAAAATTTTCAAATTTGACCTTAATTCCTAAAAGAAACTTACGGATGAAGTTTTGACCCTAGTTCTAACCTAAAAATTTCATTCACCGCTTTCTCTTAAATTAACTATCGATTCTAACTTTAGATTTTTGGATATTTAAAACCTATCTTTCTACTTACTAGGTTCTGATTTCCACTTGGTTTGGTCAACTTTTGTTGATTTTCATTCACGAGCGCTTTTTTACCCATCCTTGGTAAATCAACGTGCACAACTAAGTTCTAGTATTTATGGTAAATTTCTATGGGTGCCTAACATCATTTCATTGTACCTTCTAAGCAATGGATCTTTCCCCAATGTCATACTGACTCTTTTACCTTGAATTTGACCAACAACACTTGGCTTAGAAATAAGTGATTTTTATCTATTACTCACTTATTTCTAAGCCAAGGTGATTTTTAGTGAAGGACTAGATAGTCTAAAATTAGACACCTAAGCTAGAAGAAAAACTCATGCCATTTCTAAAAATGTAAAGTTCACATTCTTCTGACCTTCCTATCAAAAGATATAGGTGGATGAAGTTTAGCCTTTTAGAGGCCCTGAAAACTTCATCCAAGGTTTTGTACCTCTTCCCTATTTTATTTTACTTTGAAATTCAAACCCTGTCCTTATATTATTATCTTTTCGCTAACTTCCAAGTTTCAATTCTAATGGACTATTTTTACTCTACTTCATCTGATTTCCATCCCAAACTTCATCCAATTATATCTTACTCAATTTAGCTCCGATTCTTAAGTGTGATATGGTTTCGGAAACCTCTAACTATGATCTAGAGCTTTGACTACCTGATTCTTGTAAGAAACCTATTCTAAATACTCTGATTTAGCTTTGTAATTTAGACTTACTTTAAAATGTTTAATTTCAATAATTGAAAAGTATGGGTTGTAGCTAGTAACTCACCTTGGAATTGGCGTCATTGTTAAGATAGTTGTATACTCCTTCAAACTCCCCATCGTTCGCCATCTCTTAGTATTGGTTGGTAATTTTTGTCTATGGCTAAAGAGGCTTGAGAAATACAACTTCAATTCCCAATTTCCTCAAATCCTCATTTCTTTTCTCGTCTCCTTTGTCTTTCCCTTTGCTACTATTCCTCTCAATTATTATAATCTCAAGAGTTGACCTTTGAAATACAAAATAATTGCACTTACTTCTAAACAATAATTGATTTTGACCTTCTTAAAGTCAACTATTATCCTATCTAGTTTCTATTGGTCTCAAGTGACTTTCAAGGATTTCCTCTAATCTCTTCAACTTCTTAATTATGCTTTAAAGACCAAATGAACTCTTTGCTTTTCTCACTTGTCTTTTGCTTTTTTGCAACACTACTTGTCTATGGACTTTGAAGAGACTCCCCTTCTCACTTGACGTCTATACTATCTCTTTAGACCTCCTACATTTCTATCTAGGCTACTATGGTTTTTGTTTATACTCTACCTCTTCTTCCCTATTTATTTATGCACTTTCTCAATCCTACTTCCACTCTATGATTCTATAATTAGTTCTTTTTGTTTAAGAATTTTGTTATGCAAAAACTTCAAATCAATGAATGGGGAGTGCTGTCGGTTAGTTACAAGTGAGCCAGTAGATTTTGAAAATTTCTAAATGAGATTGAAATGCTTACACTACAAGAGAAACGTGTCCTAAATGACAAAAATCAGCCCCTCCTAAATGACAGAAATTTGACAAGTTTCTGTCAATTAGGACAAAAAACTGTCCGAATTGACAGAAAATTGTCCAAATTGACCAAAAACTGTCAATTTTCAGTCAATTAGGAGTGACTACAAGAAAACATGTCTGAAATGACAGAAATTGGTCCTAAATGACAGAAATCAGCCCCTCCTAATTGACTGAAAATTGACAGTTTTTTGTCAATTTGGACAATTTTCTATCAATTCGGACAGTTTTTTGTCCTAATTGACAGAAACTTGTCAAATTTCTGTCATTTAGGAGGGGCTGATTTTTGTCATTTAGGACATGTTTCTCTTATAGTGAGTGTTAGGAAGGGGTTCCAGATGAAAAATCAAGCATTTCGGAAATGGTCCGATTAGGAAAATAAATAACGGCATTTAAGCAAGTTGCCCTAGGAGTATCGACGGCAAATTACCAATTTAAAGGCATTTTTTCCGGCAAAAAGCCAACTAGGCTTGCACTTTCTAGGAATTTTTTTGATACTATACAGTATACATAGTATGATAGTATTCTACTCTAGTAGACTAGTACTCTACCAAGCAATATAATACCAAAATGGCAAGCACTACAAGAGAAACGTGTCCTAATTGACAAAAATCAACCCATCCTAATCTACAGAAAATTGACAGATTTTTGTCAATTAGGACAAAAAATTGTCCGAATTGATAGAAAATTGTCCAAATTGACAAAAATCTGTCAATTTTCTGTAGATTAGGACGGGCTGATTTTTGTCAATTAGGATGAGTTTTTGTCATTTTGGACAGGTTTTCTTGTAGTGAAGCCACCAAACTAAAAAGATTGAATTACTGAAACTTTGGATTCTGGAAGTGTAATTTAATTTTAGTTGGCGGTGCCAGTGATTGCGTAAGTGCGTATTAACCCAAATCCCAAAGCCGTTGGTGGTGCAGCGTGGCACCACTTCAAGAAAAGCAGTCTGAAATGACAAAAACTGGTCCGAAATGACAAAAATCAGCTAGTCCTAATCTATAGAAAATTGATAGTTTTTTTGTCAATTTAGGCAATTTTCTGTAGATTCGGACAGTTTTTGTCATTTCGGACTGAAATTCGTCAAATTTCTGTAGATTAGGACTAGCTGATTTCTATCATTTCGGACGTGTTTCTCTTGTAGTGCACCTTCTGGATCGTTGATGCCCGCCGTTTCTGGATGTGATCAATGGCTCCAGATCACCGCTCGTCAGACGTCACTTCTCGTCACTTTGTCATTCTCAGTCTCTCACAGTCACTTCTCACGCAACTAGGCTCTGGAGAATCCCAGTCTGTGATCAAGTGCAAAAACTTACTGCAAAATCATCTTCCACAATCTAAACTTTCAAAGCCCTATAATCTCGTATTGAGCTCCTCTATGATTTGTGTGCAAGAAATTTTGCACATTTTGCAGGCACAGCTAGCGATGGTGGGTGTTTTGTGCATATTGAGGTTCTGGGTTTTAGGGCATCTTGATCGCCAACTACTCGTGTTGATTTGCTTCTTCCTGATTTTTTCGACACTCTGCCATCGCAAATTCGTGATTGACGTGCGCTCCAGCTGCTTCTAGGCTCCTGCCTTTATATTTTTAGAAAACAAGTTTGGCGATTTCTGAGACGTGAGTCACTAAGTGGAGTTGTGGAGGCTTCGGGGGGTGGTGCGATTCGTGTGTACATCAGGGTGTTGGACAATTGCGCTTGCAAATCTAGGGTCTTTCCATCGCAAAGAACGACGTGATCAGGTCGTCAAATCAGGGCCTCGCAGGTGAAAACGTGGGTCTTCGAGACTCAACATTGCGGATCGGGGCTTGCAGGTGGTGTTTTCGTGATTTCACCGTGACACAGCTTGATTGTCACGCGAATCTCAATTAGGTACGTCCGCTTCTTTGTAATGTCGGAGGCAATTTTTCGGAAACCTCTAGTTTATGAATTCCAATCCCATTTTTTTTTGCTGTCATTTGGCTATGTGCAGATGTCCTCCCGATTTGCTTGTGCTGAATTGCAATCCCATTTTGTTTTGCTGTCACTTGGCTATCTGCAGTTGTGTATTAAACTTGCTTGTGCCATTACTGTGAGTGTCTAATGCATGAGGTGTAATTCGTAGCAGGTTTTTGCAATGGCAAAGAGGCAGAAATCTATTAGGGATAGTTATTTTGCAAGCTCTCGTGAAATTGGATCTTCAGACTCTCCTTGCGACATTGGTGACAGCACATCGCTTGAGAGTCTAGGGACCAATCATCCAACGCCTTCCTAAGCCGAATTAGCCCAGAATTTGTGGAAAGAGCAATGGGCTATTCAGTTCCAGTGGCTTCATTTTGCTGCCTCAGAGGGCAAACTGTTCTGCAAAGTCTGCCGGGAGAAAGGAGATCACTTAGTGTACGCCAAAGAGGGGTCGAAAAACTTCAAGGTAAGTGCATTTGTGGACCATTCTCGTTCAAATGAACATTGCAGACTTGCTTGGGCTTGCCACAGCGGAGAAAAACCCATGGAGAAAGCAATTTTGAGCGGACAACATGCTTGCGATGAGGCCTTGCACACCCTGTTCCAAGCGGCCTACTTCACAGGGAAGCAGTCTTTCCCTTACTCCAAATTCCCTGCATTATGTAAATTGTTGGTTTTTGTAAAAGCTCCTATTACAACTACCATGTACCATGACGAAAAAGCATGCAGTGATCTTGTGTGGTGCTTGTTTGTAGTAATCCAGAATAAAACAATTTGTAGGATTCGGAATTCTCCTTTTTTTGGCATTATGGTAGATGAATCTAGTGATATAAGTGCAACAGGACATCTTGTTATGTTTTCAACAATTGTGGAGGAGGGTTTGCATGTAATTGTTTTTGTAGGATTGTTGTAGCTAGACGGTGGTAAGAAGGACTCTGCCTCAATATTTGATGTTGTAGTATCTCAGCTGCGGTTGTGGAATTTAGACCTGTGCAAGTTCATGGCCTTTGGGAGTGACGGAACAAGTAGCATGGTGGGTAGCCAAACTGGTGTTTCAACATGACTTCGTAATGAGGTTAATCCATTCCTTTTGGCTTGTCATTGTGTAGCTCATCGTACTAACCTTGCTGCCTTGGATGTTGTCAAAGCACCAAGCTATAAAGTTCTTTCGAGTGAAATTGATGCTTTGATCAATTCAATTTCAGGGTTCTTCCATAAGTCGGGTAAGCGAAAGTATGCCCTTGCAGCCTTGCAGGAACAATTCTTTGATCTATGTTTCATAGCTTTCATATGATGCGGTCCAGGCTTGGAACTGACTTGGAGGAGGCACTGACTTTCCAAAAAAAATTTGCAGAGGCTGTTTGTTTTGCCCTTGATGCACGCTTTAGTGACAATGACTTGATTTCTTGCTTTAAGATTTTGAACCTGACTAATATGCCTTCTAAGCAGGTGGGCTTGCAGAATTGGTGTATCTCCGAATTGGAGACTTTGTTGGGCCATTATGGAGTGGACCGCTTACATGCCGGCTTCAAACTTCCTCCGCTTGTAGACCAGGCAACATATAAGCGTGAATTTCTGGCCTTTAAGCTTCAATGCACTACGAAGTGGGGGGATAAGAATTTTAGAGATTTATGGGGCATGATAATTTGGAATCACGCCTTGCAAGCAAGGTATCCTAACCTCCTCATCCTTGCAGAGTTAGCTCGTGTGCAATGTGTTTCTACAGCTACATGTGAGCGTGCTTTCAGTGTACAAAATTTGATTAAGAATAGAGTAAGGAACAAGTTGGGAAGCAAAAATCTTGAGGCAATGTTGCGACTTGCTTTAGAAGGTCCAGATGAAGGGATACATGATATTATTACTGATGCTGTCCCGCTTTGGAAGAATGATAGTAAGTATCGTTTTTTGTATGCTAATCCCTCTTTTTACTTGAATTCACCAAATAGACCTAATTTAAGTGATGATTCTTATCCATCTGTTGCAGTTGATACTAACGATAGTGGTACACATTTTTCTTGACTTGTAGTACTAACAAGCCTCCGGAAAATACTTGGACCCTTTTTGGATCCTTGTATTTTCTGAAGGCTACATCCTTGGCCCTAAGATGGTAGGGGCTTTGCCAGGTTCAACTCCTGCCAAGGATTTTCTACGAAAAAAAATTTGAAGTGAACACTTTCACCACAAAAATACTGTAACCAAAAAAAATGGGTGGATTGGACGATTTGGGTGAACCCCCTGCTCTGCTAGACGAGCCTTCGCAATCTACAAGGATTGTGGGGATCTGCCCCTCTTGGAGAGGCGGGGGAAGGGACAAGATGCATCCTCCTAATACAGTCTGGGCTGCATCTTCAACTATCGTGTTTGGGCTGACTTGCGCTATATCAATCGGCATGTTGCTCTTCGTGGAGTCAGATCCGGTGGAGGAAGATGTCTTTTGGGCGCTTGGGCAGTCCTTCACAAGGTGATCAATGGCTTGGCACAACGTGCACCTTATAGGAAGGTTGCAGTTGTAGTGTCTGATCTTATTTACTCTATGCAAAACCCTAAATTTGACCTAATTGGAATGTCCCCCCACCTAAAATTGATCCCATGAACTTGAGGTAAATCAGGAAGAAAAAGCTAACCTAAAGTTGAGCTTACAATTGGAGATTGGTCTTAGTTATCGCGGATCGGTTGATCGCTTTTGGAGGGACTCGAGCAGTGAGAGGGGACTCTGAAGCAGCGAGGCGACGTTATTCTATCACAGTTGAGTCTTGGCAATGTTCAGATCCTAGAGGTGAAGTTAAATTAAAACGACAGCAGGGGTCTGATTGACCCCATGTGCACAAATTAATTAACTCCACCACCTAGAAAGCTGTTGAAGATTGCGCCGCGCCTGGTCGCCAAAAGCTTTGCTAACCCTGGCTATGGCGTCATCCTCCTACTCCAAGCTCTAGAAGGCACACCATAACAGCATCGGCAGGGTTAGTTTGATGTTGTTCTAACTTAATCCTCTGCCAACGTCCAACTCTTCCTCCTATTTCCAGCCTTTGGCTTTCCTGACCCCCCAAATTGCTCCTTGTTCTTTTAGGGAGAGGCAATTCTTAACGCGATCACAGAATCGGAGGCTAGCTCCCATCTCCCGGATCAGGGATTCAGGTATTTTGATGGGATTGAGTCCGACAAATGGGATTCGCATTTGCTAAACTCATTTTTTACATTTGGGAAATTGGCAAATTGGAAAAAATAATTGGCGGCTAATTGCCTAAATCCTTTAGGAAAGGCAAGATGGATACCAATAAAATTTATGCCCTTCAAGTTCACTTCCGGATAAAATTTGGAAAATCCAAGTCACCTTGGGAAGGCTCGGAAATTGTCCGTTTTTTCTGCAGAACTTCCTGGACTGTGCTTCAAATTGGCCAAGTTCCAAATTCGGTCCAACATCATGTGTCACATTAGTTTGGCCAGACAGTCAATCTTGAGCCAGCTATACAATACTAGCCACACAAGTATTGGCCACTAGTATTGGCCACCAGTTGTCCCCCCATGGTTGGTCCTACCACATGGCAAGCCACCACTAGCCGAGACCCAGGGGTGACTGGGCTCTTTTTTTCCCCCCGGACATGTGTCATCTGCTGATTGGTCGGACCGGCGAATAACTAACTAGGCTTGGTGATGTGGCAACGCCCGATTGGCCGGCTCCTAGTATAAGTGAGGCCAATTTGATGAATTAGGGCCTTGTCCAGTTCAGTGGTTCAAGGCCTTGGCAGTTCGATGGTTCAAGGCCTTGGGCAGTTCGGTGGATCAGAGCCTTGGGCCGGTTTGGTAGATTAGGGCCTTGGACAATTGGGTACTTGGAGTTTTTTGAACTCCAAGAATTGTTTTTTTTGCACTAAACTCTAACTATCACATAAAGCTTTGGGGGGCCTAAATTGGGGTGGTTGTCAGGGGAGACTTTGAAAGAGTGTGAGCAAAATTCTAATGCTATTTTTACTAGGTGGGGACTCTCTCACTAATGTTTTTGGGAGCTAAACTTTGAATTCCAAAACAATGTTTTGGAAACTAAACTTGGTGAATTATTAGGGGGACTTGAATCTCTACCTAGACACTTGTTTTTGTGAGATTTTTTCTAGACTAACAAAGCCAAAGCTTCACCGCTATTTTGAGAAACAACTAAATTCTATAATACTATGAAAATCAACAAAGCCAAAGCTTCGCCGTCGTTTGGAATAAACAACTAAATTCTATAACACTTCGAACATCAACAAAGCCAAAGCTTCACCGTACATACAACAATCTAACAAATTCTCCATTTTCCAAAGTCAAAGCTCTACCGTCCCGAATGGGACAAAGGGAAATATGGAAAAACATGTTAGTACAAAACAAAGTTGCATACGTGAGTTAGTATAAGGTTGGTACAACTTTAGACAAAACCACTAATTAGCGTACGTGTGTTAATATTGAAAAACACTCAATAAATGCTAGATGTCTTCCCTAAGCAGCATCACCAGTTATAAGGGAAGAAAACCGTCTAGGATTAGTACAATGTTAGTGCAAAACACCCAAGGACGTCAACAAAATACCAAATTTCAACAAAACATCAATTAAAAACTCAAATAACTCAAGAAAAACACCACAAGAAGATAGCTAAGTTTGAAGGGACCCCTAAATCCTTCAAAAGAGCTTGAAAAGTAGCAACAAGGATCTTGAAATGCTCCTAAAACACGAGAATTTGGCAACGTGGCCCCAAAATGGCCAAAATCTAACTAAATGGATCTAAATCGTACAAGGCGGTTCAAAATGAACCTAAGGGGTGATTTGAGAGAAGAATGATCTCCCTCAAATATTTTTTCAAGGTTGCTCACCCCCTTCAATTCCTAAACCGTAATCTTATCAACTAAGATTTTCATCCTAATCTTCAAGTTTTGACTTTCTATGCTAGTTTAAAACTCTAACTTTTGGAGAAAGATTCTAAATCAAAAACGGATTGTGTCATTGGCTTTAGAAGGCCATTTTTAGTGTATGTAAATCCCCACCCCTTTTTCATCCACTAAAAAACCACTAAAAGCTAGCGCCAACTAGAATTCAAAAAGAGGTAAAAATCCAACTTTTGGAGGTTGACTTCTCTGAAGAAAGTAACTAGCCTAGGGTCTCAAGTAAGTATGAGGGAGTAAGAAAAGACCTATCTTGGCCTCATTCCAACTTCATACGCTCATGATTTGCCGGTCAACTCCATGCTTATAAAATAAATTTGTTGGTTTTGGGAGGATCTTGCCAATTTCGGATCTTCTGGCTATCAAAATGTTTTGAAACTTGGTAGAGCGTGTTATTATCATAAAAAAGCTAGTCTAATTTTTAGTGTAATTCTACCACACTTTGGGAAATTTCCATGAAATTTTCAACATGTAATTTGGCGGTTGACCATCTAGAAGAATGTCTTTTGACTATCAAAAAATTCTGGAACTTTTCATTGACTCCCATGAATCTCTACAAAAGATATGCAAGCTCATATTCTTACTTTGCACATTTAACAAAGGAGAGCCAAATCCCGCTACCTCCTTTAACTTCCGGTAAATAGGAAATCTTTTCCACAAAGAGGAATCTTGACAAACCAATTTCGTTGTTGGACTCTTGGCATGATTTCCTCCTAAAATCACCGTACTTATGTTGTAGATACCCTTCTATGGTCCATCTTGAGTTTTTTCACTTGTAAGCTAACAATTGGGGTTTCTACTATTTTGTTGTTTTGATGGGAAAATTAAAACCTCTCTCTAGGACTAGCTTAGGATTTTCACGTAGGTTCCCTTGGACCAATTTAGCCATGTCTTTGTCACATGCGAGGCAGGTTTGGCTATATTGGGCAATACTACTTAAATACTATAATATACTATTTAAATACTATAATATGTACAAATTTTGGATTTCTACCCTATTTATATGCTGGGTTTGTATTACATTTTAGGAAAAATATGCTTATTAGAACCAAATACTATAATGGCATGTGACACACCTATTTTGGCTTTATACTCTTTTTATGGCTTTTTTGTATATTAAGTCACACTTAAAAGACTAACAAACGAAAAAAAGAAAAGAGTCAATCCCGGGTGACAAATTGGGCACTCACATCATCCCAATTTATCTTGTTTCAAGTTAAAACTTCATTCTAATCTAACATCTTCAATTTTAGTCTATTTTTAAAAATAAAATAGTTTTGATTTTAAAATTATTTTAAAAAAATTTATAATACTAACTTGTTTCTAAATTTTAAAATTTTAAGAAAAATCCTATTGTTTTACTAATCTTTTCTAATTTCTACTTTTACTTTGTGAATTTTTGACCTAAGAGTAATTCTAATTTGACTTCCCTAATTTACTATCTGAAATTGGTAAATTATTCTAACTTTTAAATTTTGGGATAAAATTTATTTATGGATTTACGGATTATAAACTTTGTTTTACCGCAAGCCAAATTTTTAAGTTTAATATCTTTTCAAAAAGTTAAGGAAAGTCTTTATTTAATTTTAACTTTAAATCCTAAATTCCTAATCAATTTAATAATTTGACTCTAACTTCTAAATTCTAGATTATTTTTAAACTAATTCTATAATTCTAATTCTAGATTATTTTTAAACTAATTCTATAATTCTAAGCGAAATTGAATTGAAATTAAGGATTTAAGTTTAAGCACTGACCTCGACTTTAATGTCCTTATTGCTCTTATTGAGAACTTCCACCACCATGACTTGATCGTATGCCTTGGTCATTGCCTTTGTATTTCTTGTATTTTGTCTTTAATTTGTATTTTTTGTGGTATTTTTTTATCAAAGGAGTTCTAATTCCTTCTTTCCTTGTTCCAATTTTTTTCTAATTTTCTTTCTATTTTTTCTATTTTTTTTAAAGCCTCTATTTTTTCAAAGTCAAATCTTTAAAAATCTAAATTTTTTAAGTATTTGTTTATCAGTTTTAAAAGTCAAACAAACTCCAACAAGCTTGTTTAACATTTTCTACTAATAACTAAATTTTCTAACCTCCAAAGTCAAATGATTCTATAATGTTGGTTTTTTTCCTTGTTTTCTAATCAAATTCAACGATGGTTATAAAAGTCAACTATTCCCTATGGGTGGCTCTAATCTACTTAAATATAGTTAAGAAAATCAACGTATTCTAATGGATGTTGTATCCTTGTTTTCAAAGCTAGATGACAATTTATAAGACTACTCTTGAATTTGAGTTAGGCTTATTGTTTCATATGAGTTTTGCAAATGTGAGATCAAGTTTTGCTCTGTGAACCTGAATTGAGCCAAAAAGATGGGGAGGAGTGAGCCAGATCATAGTAATTAAGGCCTACTGTGTTGCCTACCGGCTTTCTACTACTGGCCAGCTGGTTTGCCAAGCCGGTGCTTGGTGGGTTGGTGGTCCGGTAGCGGTTCTACACTACAAAAGAAACACGTCCGAAATGACAAAAATCAGCTAGTCCTAATCTATAGAAAGTTAACGAATTTCAGTCCGAAATGACAAAAATTGTCCGAATCTATAGAAAATTGCCTAAATTGACAAAAAACTGTCAATTTTCTGTAGATTAGGACTAGCTGATTTCTGTCATTTCAGACCAGTTTTTGTCATTTTGGACTACTTTTCTTGTAGTGCTAGTAGCATCCCAATACTCTACTGCTCCCTGTTGGTTCTGGTTCGTTGCTTTAAACTGGTTATTGGTTTTTTCCTTCAAACTGGTAGTCGTTGCCAATTTTTTGGGTAATCCCAAATAATTGGTATTCCCAAACCACACCTAGAGTCTCTTTAAAGGGACCCTTTCAATGCAAACCCCCCCAGAAAAGTTGTTAGTGAGGGCAAAGTTTTGCTGTCTGGGGAATTTGGGCCCCAACTAAAAAACAAATCAAAAGGATTTTAGTTAGTATGAAATAAACTAGAATTTTAGTGATAGCTTCGCCTTATTAGAGGGTTCAACCTCAAATTCTTTAACAAACTTGGAAGAGTTTGTTTAACATATAAGACTTTGAAAGACTTGAATCCCACTCAAGTTCTCTCTACCAAACATGAGTCTTTGGACCACTTATTTTCCATGTTAAGGCTTCAGAGGGATTTTCTCCAACAAGAGTCATGAAATCCCACACAAAACACTACAAGGGAAATGGGCCCTAATCTACAGAATTTTTGACAGAGAAGTGTCCAAAATGACAGCCTAATGTCCCAAATGACAACTAGAACTTCTTGTCGATTTTTTATCAATATCTTGTCAATTTTTCAATCAGTTTTGACAAACAAGGTGAAAGTCTTCTACAAACACAGCAACATTTTACATATAATTTACTTTATATTCAAAATGATGAAAATATATTTTATTGACACTAAGAGAAAATGTATTTCTTTGCAAACTTTAACAACTCACAACCAACACCTTCAATTCACATGTCAATTCATCTGAGCTCCCTATATATATGTGGAGTGGTAGGAAATCGACCAAACAATGTGGGATATATGAATTGTTGAATTTGTGAGGGCTCGTAGTGAAGTTAGAAACCCGAAATTTTGTATTAAAAGTACAATTTCAGACCTCATTTAAGCATAGTAGAGTGTCTTTTTTTAAGAAACTTTAAACTAAGACTAGTTAGAATACACATTGAAGTTTCAATTACAAAACTCCTTTTGACATTTCAAGTTTTTAATAAAAAGTTATGGACCGATTTCAAAGAGCATTTTGAAAAAATATAATAAGAACAATTTCAAACACCTCTTTGAAATTCCATAACTTTTGATTTAAAGCTCAAAATGTCAAAATTATTTTTGTATGAAAAACTTTAGTTCATTTTCTAACTAATATTAGTTAAATGTTTTATGAAAAAACACATTATACTATGCTTAAATGAGGTCTGAACTCCTATATTTAACACAGAATTTCGGGTTTCTAACTTAGTGTTTTCAGTCAGAAACCCGAAATTTTGTGTTAAATATAGTAGTTCAGACCTCATTTAGGCATAGTATAATGTGTTTTTTCATAAAACATTTAACTAATATTAGTTAGAAAATGAACTAAAGTTTTTCATACAAAAATAATTTTGACATTTTGAGCTTTAAATCAAAAGTTATGGAATTTCAAAGAGGTGTTTGAAATTGTTCTTATTATATTTTTTTCAAAATGCTCTTTGAAATCGGTCCATAACTTTTTTATTGAAAACTTGAAATGTCAAAAGGAGTTTTGTAATTGAAACTTCAATGTATATTCTAACTAGTCTTAGTTTAAAGTTTCTTAAAAAAAACACTCTACTATGCTTAAATGAGGTTTGAAATTGTACTTTTAATACAAAATTTCGGGTTTCTAACTTCACTACAAGTTCAACAATTCATATATCCCATATGTATTGGTTGACCTCCTACCTCCATATGTGTATGTATATAAGGAGCTTCTCTTCCCCATTCTCAACATTGAATACAAATGATTCATGGAGTGAAGTAATTTAGTAAATAAATTATCTTTGGGATTTTATTTTGTTTTGGTAAATATTCTTGAGATGATAAAAAAAATTAATTTTTTTATTCATCTAAAATGATTTGATCTAAAAGTATTTCAGTCATCTGATAAAATTTTGTCAATGGAGTGACAAAATATTGATTTTGCAACCAAATTCTGTCCTGTGATTGACAGAACCTTGTCAATGGAGTGACAAAGTATTGATTTTGCAACCAAATTCTGTCCTGTGATTGACAGAACCTTGTCAATGGAGTGACAAAGTATTGATTTTGCAACCAAATTCTGTCCTGTGATTGACAGAATCTTGTCAATGGAGTGTCCAAATTGAGTGGAATCAGCCCCTCCTAATTGATAGAGTAATTGATGAAATTCTGTCATTTTTCTGTCAATTTGGACACAATTCCCCTTGTAGTGAAAAAGCTCAATGGAAAATGGTTAGTATTTTTAAGACAAATCTTAGACTCACAAAGGCTCCTTCCTTGAGCTTTGAGGAGGATTTTTTTCAACAATAAGTCATCACTACAAGAAAACCTGTCCAAAATGACAGAAACGCGTCCTAATTGACAAAAATCAGCCCCTCCTAATCTACAGAAAATTGACTGATTTTTGTCAATTTGGACAATTTTCTGTCAATTCGGACAGTTTTTTGTCCTAATTGACAAAAACCTGTCAATTTTCTATAGATTAGGAGGGGCTGATTTTTGTCAATTAGGACGCGTTTCTCTTGTAATGCATGAAATCCCACACAACAAGGCTCAACAAAAGGGTTAATACAACGGACTTGAAAAACTCAAACAAGGCACCAAATGGTTAGCTCAAAAACTCAAGACACATCAATAATAAGTAAGTTAGAGCAAAGGGCCCCCTACGTCCTTTGATTCAAATTCAAAAATGCAAGATCAATTAGAAATCAAAGAGCAAAGTTCAAGAATGCAAACAACAAGAAGTTTTTGGCACAATATCAAAAAATTCTCAACAATATAGCCGCGACTAACCAAATACAAAATGCAAGAAAGGGGTGCAAACACTACAAGAGAAACACGTCCGAGATGACAGAAATCAACTAGTCCTAATCTACAAAAATTTGACGAATTTCAGTCTGAAATGACAAAAACTGTCCGAATCTACGGAAAATTGCCTAAATTGACAAAAAACTGTCAATTTTCTGTAGATTAGGACTAGCTGACACTACAAGAGAAACGTGTCCTAAATGACAAAAATCAGCCCCTCCTAAATGACAGAAATTTGACAAGTTTCTGTCAATTAGGACAAAAAACTGTTCGAATTGACAAAAAATTGTCCAAATTGACAAAAAATTGTCAATTTTCAGTCAATTAGGAGGGGCTGATTTCTGTCATTTAGGACCAATTTCTGTCATTTCGGACATGTTTTCTTGTAGTGTGATTTTTGTCATTTCGGACCAGTTTTTGTCATTTCGGACTGCTTTTCTTGTAGTGTATGTATCCACCACGTCTCCGTAATCTAAAGATTTGTTGAATTTCTTTCTAATTAGCTACTCCAAATCTAGCTTCAATGCCTCGATGCCTATCTCTTTATGTCTTAGGTACTTATTCTCCAAATCCTTCATATTTTGGGTCTCATACCATTGGAGGCACACCTCGTACGCGTATTTGCACTACAAGAAAACCTATCCAAAATGACAGAAACTCGTCCTAATTGACAAAAATCAGCCTATCCTAATCTACAGAAAATTGACAGATTTTTGTCAATTTGGACAATTTTCTGTCAATTTGGACAGTTTTTTGTCCTAATTGACAAAAATCTGTCAATTTTCTATAGATTAGGACGGGCTGATTTTTGTCAATTAGGACGCGTTTCTCTTGTAGTGTTGGTACATGTGGTTGGAGGATAGGTGGGGTCCTTCTCGTGTGTTGTTCTACCTAGATGGTTGCGACATGCAACACATCCTCAACTCACAAGATCAAGTTCTTGAAGGGGTGAAATTCTTCAAACAACTTGAAGGAAGCTAGGTGGTTCCCTCCAAAGTTGGTTTCCAAAGACAAATTAGGACCCTTTCTCAATAAAAGTGTTTGGTAGGCAGGGGTAAGTAGTTTTGTAAATTGTGTTTAAATATCATGAGTAAGAAAAACTATTGTTTTCAATTTTGTGCATTGTAAATTACTAAAAATTTCTTCACTTATCTTTATACATCCATTAATAGAATATATGGGGTTTTGATACAGATTGAGGATTCTGCTATTGAGCATTTTGAGAATGTGCACTACAAGAAAACCTGTCCAAAATGACAGAAACTCATCCTAATTGACAAAAATCAGCCCGTCCTAATCTACAAAAAATTGACAGATTTTTGTCAATTTGGACAATTTTCTGTCAATTCGGACAGTTTTTTGTCCTAATTGACAAAAATCTGTCAATTTTCTGTAGATTAGGATGGGCTGATTTTTGTCAATTAGGACACGTTTCTCTTGTAGTGGTGGTGTCAAAAGACAATTTGAATATCAACATGAATGTCCCACTTCAGCCAAGAAATCTTCTAGAGTATATTGAAGGTTGGAGGATTAAACTTTGGAATCATGCATTTGGACTTGCATTGAAGGGAGGCAATATCTTCAAGAAAACTAACTCCACTACAAGAGAAACTCGTCCTAATTGACAAAAATCAGCCCCTCCTAATCTACAGAAATTTGACAGGTTTTTGTCAAATAGGACAAAAAACTGTCCGAATTGACAGAAAACTGTCCAAATTGACAAAAATCCGTCAATTTTCTGTAGATTAGGAGGGGCTGATTTTTGTCAATTAGGACGAGTTTCTGTCATTTTGGACAGGTTTTCTTGTAGTGCTCCTTCATGAATTTTGATGGATCAGATCAGGTCATCAAAAGAGTTCTTTTATGGTTAGTATTCAAACTTATGAATTTTACTTGCTTCATTCATTGAGACACCTCATTCATAGAATATGTACATCATGGTTTTTTCAAGTGATGAACAATTAAAATGTAATGCAATTTTTTGCAATGCCAAAAGTGAGAGTATCGTGGGGACCCCCTCAAACCTTAGTTGGGTCCAACTAAGGTTTAGGAAAGTCCCCACGGTACCCCCCACTTTTGGATTTGTCAAAAATTGAGGGCAAATTAGGTATTTTTTTGGAATGGAAATATTATTTCACTTTATGCACTAATGTATTGCATTTGTAAGAGTCTTCTCTGAAGGCTAGAAATGATTTTAATACATTGTCATTACTTGTAGCAATGTGATCATTATATTAATGTTTTTTTACTATAGTTATGAACTTGCAACTTATGTCTATTTTTGTGGGTGGGGATAGTTCCTACAAGCTTGAGTTTCTTGCTAAGAATGCTATAGCTCGAGGGGATCTTCCTCCATTTTTGTTGACATGGGTGGATTGTAGTTTGGTGCAATGCATGTATATGACGAGCCAACTTTGGACGTTTACAACAGCTCATCTTGTAGGGGGAGGGTGGTATCTTGATTGTCTAGTAACATTCACTCATCTGTCTAAGAGTGTTTATCGAAAATCTTTCGATGGACTTAGTATTATAGATGTGGAGGTTCCCAAGTTCAATGATATGAGTGAGTCAACACTACAAGGGAGAAATGTCAATTTGGACATTTTTGTCAATTTTTTTGTCAATTTTGACATTATTTTGACAGAATTTTGTCAATTTTGACATTTTTTTGACAGAATTCTATCAATTCGGACATTTTTGTCAATTAGGATGTGTCAATTCGGACACTGTTTTCTTGTAGTGCAAGGAAAAAGAAGGCCATTGTAAGGAGGATGGTGGTTGATAAGAAAAAAGAAGAAAAAGAACAAGAGATTTGGACAACAAAAGAGAAGAGAGAAGCTGAGCGATTGCAAAAATTGGTAGAAAAAGAGAGGGAGAAGGAGGTAGATAAGCAAGCCAAGACCAAGTCCAAAGGCAAGAAACAAATTGAAGGAAGTGGCCAAATTTTAGCATCTTCTACAGTAGATCAAGGCTCTCAGATGCAAAGTAGACCTCGTAGTGGAATGAAGATCCACTACAAGAGAAAGTGTCCAAATTGACAGAAACTGGCCTGAATCAGCTAGTCCTAATTGACAAAAAATTGACAAGTTTTTGTCAATTTGGACAATTTTCTGTCAATTCGGACACTTTTTTGTCTAGAATGACAAAAACTTGTCAATTTTTTGTCAATTTTTTGTCAATTAGGGCTAACTGATTCAGGCCAGTTTCTATCAATTTGGACACTTTCTCTTGTAGTAAGAGGAAGGCTATATTGTAGGAATTCACAAAGGATATGATCATATAAGGTACACAAATCATAATCCTTGGTGATGATGATGACATTACCTTGGAGGATTCGATCCTTAATGTATCTATTATAGACGTTCAAGATGGCATGGAGAAAAAAGCGATAAATAGCTACACCCAAATCATGGACTTCTTGAAGAAAAGTACTTTTTTCTTATTTGAAAATTTCAAATAGATAATATTCTAGTATGATGTGAAAGTTATATGGAATAATTATTGAATGATGTAAAAGTTTAATGTTGTATTTATTGATTTATTGAAGAATGATTTTTTACTTTGTAGATGGTGCTAGGGAAGGCTCAAACATATGATGGTATAGTTAACCATCATCCAAGTGTGGACCTCATTCTGTTTGACTGTCAAGAGAATTTGTCAGTTTTGGAGGTCTTCTAGCCAATGCATACAGTGCCTAAGTGGAACTCGGACCTGAAATATGAGACCCTTAATAATGTTTTTTTCTTTGCGGGGATGCATTTGCAAGATTGGCACACTACAATCCAATCACTACAAGAAAAGCAGTCTGAAATGACAAAAACTGGTCCGAAATGACAAAAATCAGCTAGTCCTAATCTACAGAAAATTGACAGATTTTTGTCAATTTAGGCAATTTTCTGTAGATTCGGACAGTTTCTGTCATTTCGGACTGAAATTCGTCAAATTTTTGTAGATTAGGACTAGCTGATTTCTGTCATTTCGGACGTGTTTCTCTTGTAGTGAATGTACAATCCGATCCGATGCAAACTGTACAATCTATATGATTTTGATATGTTGCGTATTCCAACCATTTATTCGGACTTTTGACAAAAGTGTTTGTGAGTTTGGAGCTTCAATAGGCACCGTGAATTCGGGGCATTGGTTGATCCACATTTTGTTGAATGTATAAGAGGGAATGTGCAGGGAGGAGGAAATCTTGCTGCAAAAAATACCGCATACCATGGACCTTGTCAGATGAATCATGAATTAGACAGAATGTAGCAAAAGACTATTGGTCCAAGATGTACAAACTATACACACAATACATACATGTACGATGGGAAAACCCTAAAATGTTCTACTAGATTCAAGCTAGAAATTGGGGAAGAAATCTCCAATAGAGAAATTAGAAACCAAAACATAATTTTTTCTAAAAATTCAATGTTGGCCCATCTTAACCACAATGCCTTCTACCAAACAATCTAAAAAACAATTACAAAAAAACAATTTAAAGTCAAAATTTGGCCTTCATACTAAAATCACACATTTGCTAGGATATTTTCTTATATAGATCCTAAAACACTCATCAAATGCCTAGTCTAAGTACCTAAAAATAAGAGCATTGGATTTAGTTCTTTGAATTGTAAAAATAAAATCCTAAATTAGGCAAAAAAAAGTACAACAATGCTAAAGCTAAATTTGTGACAATACAAACATTTATCGTTTGTACTCCCATTACAAGAAAAGCAGTCCGAAATGACAAAAACTGGTCCGAAATGACAAAAATCAGCTAGTCCTAATCTACAGAAAATTGACAGTTTTTTGTCAATTTAGGCAATTTTCTGTAGATTCGGACAGTTTTTGTCATTTCGGACTGAAATTCATCAAATTTCTGTAGATTAGGACTAGCTGATTTCTGTCATTTCGGACGTGTTTCTCTTGTAGTGTCCATACATTGAATTCATAGATGAAAATCACTTTTTGTTATGCAATTATCAATGTATGCAAGATGTAAAACTCCAATCTATTTTTAAAATTTTTTTTAAGTCACAAAAGTTATAAGAAAATTGACTCCAAACTTTCATCATGTGCAGAAATTCTGCCATGACTACAATTTTGGACAACCACAGTGTGCTTTCACCCAAAAATGGATGCATGATTGTATTTCATTCACGGTGCATTGCAATCAAAGGGTGTCATTGCAGGATTGTGTGAGGTGTACTTGAAATTGGTAGTAAACTAGTAAAGGCTGAGTGGTTGGGCAGCAATTGTATGCATTTAACATCTATTATAGACAAGAGCACAACGGTATGATTTTCTAGCTTCTAATTAACTTAGAAACATTTGTCAACACAAGTTTTATTCTTTAATTTTGATGTATATATTTTTCCAACATGTGCAAACTATGAAGTTTGGAATCACTATCTTGGTAAAGGATCTTGGTGATAAAAGGAAATCAAGGTTCTCTTATAAGTTCACGAAAACACACAAGAACACACACAACCACCTCCATCAATGGTGGCATCACAAGATCCGGATGCCATGAATGTAGTGCCTCAAAAGTTTGTTTGGAAGGATAGACCTAGTAAGTAAGTTTCTATAATTTTGAATTATTTTTTTGGATCAAATTTTTTATGTCCTATGAACCTAATTTGGTATCACTTGTATTTGCAAGTGTGAGGGAGTGATGCGTGGACTTGAATCCAAGAAAAAACGAATTCTTCTCTTGAATTTAGAGAAATCTTTCAATCTTCCAGTGTATACCGAGCGAGATGCCGAGCAGATAGCATTGGCGTTTGTAGAGTTTAGTTGCTCTAAATTAAAACATAGAAAACCTATATATACTTTGAATGTTTTAGATTTTATAGATGATTCAACATCCAAGGGTAGAGAAACTTCAGATTCTTCTAGCACCGCAGATTCTGCAACTAAGTCCACAGCAACTTAGGTTTATGAGATTAACATATCTTGTGAGCAAAACTATTATGTGTTGATATTTTTTAAGATTGGATTTGTGTGTTTTATGGCTATATCTTGGATGTCATTCATTTCCCTTTATACTTTTGCATTCCATGATTTCTAAAGGATTAGAGTACAATTGGTTGCTATGGCCCAAGGCCTTTTTTCCATCCTTAACCACTATAAAATGCTATACCTATAACTCCAAACCCAAAAATTTCAATTTGTTTTAGGCCTGTTTTACTAAAGATCTTGTAATAAACTAGTATAAGAATTTGTAGAAAAAATTCCTCAAACTTTCACAATGTAGATTGAAAGATATTTGCATTTAAAGTAAAGCAAATAAATCTTTTGGCATCTTCTTCAATTACGATATTTAGTTTTGAACCTTTTCAATTTATAATTTTTTTCTCTACTAATTTTGAATTTATAATTTTATATGATACACAAATCTCAATGGTGGAATTATTTTAGCAAGAAATCTTAACCTTTCAAAAAAAATTCATATTGTCAAAATTGAGGTTAGAAATGAATCATACAAGTTATTTTTTCAAAAAGATTATTAAATTGACCGAACATACAAGATTGCTCCAAAACCTAAACAAATCCAAATGGAATATTTTGAATCTTCCCATATACATAAAACTATAATCTATACAATTTTTTTTTTTTAAATTTCTTTAAGTTTGGTTGAAGCTTATTTTAAAAACCATCATACTTAAAAAAAGGATTTTTTTTTACATAAATTTTTCTTATGAACTTTGATTGAAACAATGACAAATATTAAAACTGTAGGAGACTAAATCGAAATTTGTTTTGTCCTACTAGGGGAAAGTGGGACCTCAAGGGTTAAAATTAAATGTAGTTGTTTATTGCAATGAAAATTTGTTAAAAAGATTTAGGGTGACTTAAATCTTTTTTAAAAGTACAAACATTTTTGAAAAATAAAAATAATATGCATCCACGGTCATAGGTCCTTCATCCTTTTTTTGAAAAAGAAAATTCCTACTCACAAGCTCACGAGCTCTCAGACTCATGTTTACAGGCTCACAAACTAGCAACCCTGCTCTTTTCAATAGGTGCAAATGGATGGTGGAGCAAATGTGGGTAGAGATAAAATGGAATTTCCTTCAAAATATATATTTTTTCTCTATCTAAAACCACATATAGATGGGTGATTATGTGAAGAATGTCTAGTGAAGGGCTACCCAAAGAAAATAAAAAGGCCACTTACCTTTAAAAATAAAGGATAAAGATTATTTTAAGTAAGAAAAGTTCAATTTATATTTTGCAATTTCCAAAGGAGTATCCAATTCATGTATTATTTGTCACATAAATTTAATAAATAAATAAAATATATGATATAGATTTAAGTAAGAACTTTCTTATTTATTCTTTGAAGTTCTTTAAGACTCTTCCTAATCATGAATGATTTGTTACTTTGAATGTATAATACATTTTCATAAAGATTTAGGGAAAAACTTCCCCTTTTAATTTTTTAATTTTTTTTTCTAATAATCAAATTTTTTTTGTCATATTGATCTTAAAAGTAAAAAAAAAAGGGTTTAGATCTCAAAAAGAATTTTTTCATATTATTTTTGTCATTCTCAAAGAACCATCCTACTCATGTACTGATTGCCACCTTGATTTACATGTAAGAAATAAACAGTAAAGATTGACATAAGGATGCAGTGATTTATTTTTGTAATTCTCAAAGAATCAGACTATTCGTATGTTATTTGGCACAAAAATAAAACACAAAGCCAAAGTGTGCTAAATCCTCTTACATATGCAAATATGATCCAAAAATAAAACAATTAATGATGTTCATTCACTAAGGTAAAACAACCCATTGTAGTCAGAATGAGGAGTTTGACATCATCTTGTTGCTGAAATTTTTCAGTTTTTTTTCCACATTATTATTTAGTACAAGTATGAGAAACAACACGTGCAATTGAACTTATTTTTTTTAACAAAGTATGAATTTGCTAGGAATTTTTGAAGTGTTTAGTGCATACACTACAAGAGAAACTCGTCCTAATTGACAAAAATCAGCCCCTCCTAATCTACAGAAAATTGACAAGTTTTTGTCAATTAGGACAAAAAACTGTCCGAATTGACAGAAAATTGTCCAAATTGACAAAAATCTGTCAATTTTCTGTAGATTAGGAGGGGCTGATTTTTGTCAATTAGGACGAGTTTCTGTCATTTTGGACAGGTTTTCTTGTAGTGATATGACCCAGAAGAGTCTGTAGACTACCCCATAACCAACAAAATCTGAATCCATAATGCTCATCTTACTACTTAATACAATCACAATATTTTCTATCATGAAAGGCCTAAAAAAGTCAATTTTTACAATGAATTTTACACTGAAAAGTTAGAAGTTCCTATTGTTCACTCCATTACTATCGACATGCATTGTGACCCACATCTCACGTACTGAAAAATCCACAATGGGGTCATTTTCTAGGTGACCACTATGGGTCATTTGACCACAATGAGCTGTTTAACTTTATTGACAATGATTATTGGTGTAGTTCGCCACCTCATTCTCAACCTCGTTCGCCACCTCGTTTGCAACCTCGTTCGCAACGTCGTTCGCATGACTGTGTATGTGCACATTGACGGACTTTCCGACCCGCGCGCCCGACCCGTTTCAATCTGTCCACTGGTAACCCACAGGGATTCACTACGTACTGCAGGATGGCCGTATATAACAAGAAGACTGCAAAAACATACAGTAGCAACACGTCCTGCCATGCCTGTGCCAAGTCATTCCTAGTTTTCTCATTTGAGCTCGATCTGTTTGCTGATGAGCACCTGTAGCTTTGATTGGAGAGTGTCTAGCCATGTAATGTCCTTGTTCTTCGCCTTCGCCCTCGCTCTCACAATAGTCTTGACTGTCCCTGTAACCTCGAGAAATTCTGTTGTACGAGGAGCTTCTGGATCGGATGCTGTAGCGCGAGGCACGTGACGTTGTGGAGGCAAACGTTTTGATTCGGATACCGACTGAGCAGCAGTGTGATTCTTTGAATTGGCAGGGTGTGAAAATTAAATTCAGAGAGAGTAGTGAAGTGGGGAGCACAGTGTTGTTGATGAAGCAAGTCAGCATTGAAGCACGCTTTTGTCAGAAGTGAAGAGTTCATTTGCGTAGGAAAGATTTGTTGATTCTTAGCTTGATTGTGAGGTGGCCTGTGCGGCTGGAGGGTGGTGGAGTAGGACTCGCCATGAACGATCTCCTCGAGGTATGTTAAGCAAATTTGAATTTGGGATACGGAATTGTCGTCACCGATATCAAAATTCTTCTGTTCTAATTGAATTGGTTTGGTATACTACGATGGAACTATAGACAGGAAATACTCGGAGGTTAATCATAGGAATACTCAATGCTTTCTGAAATGTTGGTGTGGACAGATTGGTCACTATATAAAATGTTGATTTCTTTTTGCAAATTCTTTAATGAAGCTGCTCGTCTTCATGAATGTGTAGGATACGGCAGATGGCCGAGACTCGGACCTGGAGAAGGGGCCTTCGTCTTCTTCCATTCCTATGATTCCTTTTGCGCCTGACCAAGACACGACGCACTACAAGAAAAGCAGTCCGAAATGACAAAAACTGGTCCGAAATGACAAAAATCAGCTAGTCCTAATCTACAGAAAATTGACAGTTTTTTGTCAATTTAGGCAATTTTCTGTAGATTCGGACAGTTTTTGTCATTTTGGACTGAAATTCATCAAATTTCTGTAGATTAGGACTAGCTGATTTTTGTCATTTCGGACGTGTTTCTCTTGTAGTGACACAATTCTTCCAGGAGGTCAATGATGTCGATAGTTCCGTGAGACTGTGACTGAGATTCGGAAGAGGTTTGTCAGGTTGTAGGTGGGTTGAATTTCCAATATCTTGTGGCTTTAGCATTTGGGAATTAATACCAAAATTTCTTAACCCGAGATGGAATGTGGAGTGAGTAGCTTGGTTGTGAATCTAGCTTGACTTTGAAGGGTGTCAGTGAAATCTGAATGTGCATCTGTGAGGTGGAAAGTAAGAAAGGATCCTATAGATTGCTCAAGTGGAAGTAGCAAGCTTGAGATAACACTAGATTTCACACCTTGGTTAGGGCTAAAATCATATATTTATTTGTTTTACCTTATTTTGCTCAATCGACTTTACGCTACGTAACAAGAATGAGTAATGAAGAGGTGGCGCTTATACGTTTCTCATGTGGTAGGCTTGTTACCTTATGAATGTGCAATGATTTATTGCAAGCCTAATATCTCGCCCTAATTGCACAGAATGTCAAATCCTAATCTACTGTAAAATTCAATTTTCCCAACTTTAACCTGAGCAATCTAAATTGGCTTCGTGACTGGAACGACTATTTGTTACATGGTGAAGAACACCTATGTAAATTAATCTCTCTGCTTTCCTGAATTAACAGAATTCGAATAAGGACTTCGGGGCGTTGTCAGGAGACATGAGAGGCATGACTTCTTTAGGCTCTTGCGGTCCTCATACCTTAGATTGCAACTTGCAAGATCATCGGTTTAGGTTCAAGTTTTTTTGAGGTTAATTGTAGCAAGTAGAGACCAGATTGCTCGCTTAGTTGCAACGCACAATAATGTGCATCATGTAATGGAGTAAGATACTCCTCTCCTTAAATGAATCTGGTCGTACTGTGCAAACCTGGGTATTTTGCAGTGGTGTGGCTCCTTGGGATTCACAACTCGATTTTGAACCACCAAATTCAAATGAATGATCGTGATCGAGATTCGGTACTTTGACATTGAACGTCCCTGCTTTTAAAAAGGCTCTGTACTAAATAAACACATTAATGTGCAGATAAAAAGGAGAAGATGGACAAGAAGGGTCTTGATGAAATCTGTGTGATCGCTGGACAAGTGAAGGAGAGATTGGAGAAATTGGACATATCGGTATGTGGAATGTTTCCTGCCATTGATCCTTTTCATGTAACTCATTGTCATTGTTAATAAGTCGCTGTCAATCTCTCGCTCCTCCAACCGGCACTACAAGAAAACCTGTCCAAAATGACAGAAATTCGTCCTAATTGACAAAAATCAGCCCCTCCTAATCTACAGAAAATTGACAGATTTTTGTCAATTAGGACAATTTTCTGTCATTTCGGACAGTTTTTTGTCCTAATTGACAAAAATCTGTCAATTTTCTGTAGATTAGGACGGGCTAATTTTTGTCAATTAGGACGCGTTTCTCTTGTAGTGCGGTTATTGCATTCCCTCCCCAACCAAATGAAGCTACCTTGATTCTATTTGAATCGTCTCTGGGTTTTTCTGTGACGCATTTTTCATGTCATTTCTACTGGTGGTTTTGCAGAATGCTTTGAACCGCGAAATCATGAATTGTCAAGCAGGGTCAAGAACTGATTGGGCATGGATGTCTACCACTTTATAAGCCTTGTCAACTAGGAGCCATTTTCTCTAGCAAGATGTTGAAGAGTTGTAAGGGCCAAACCTTGGTCCCTGGATTGGGATTTCGTGACTTCGTTTTTCTTTTCATTAGTACAAATTCTAAACTAGTCATGCAAACCTTATGAAGAATTTTGGGTTGCCAACATTTGGTCGTGAACTTTCTATAAATTCAAACAAGCAGATCAAACATCATTTTCTATATATCATAGCAGTGAGTTCTGCTTTAATTGAGAAAGTGATTAATTCTTTTCATTGCGGCTGTATGTGACTCGTCTCAGAGACTTGAGGAAGAGGTTGAGGAAGCTCACGGTTGATTTTCAGGTTTGTTGTTAAGATTTCGGTCACTAAATGACTGGAGAGCTCTTTGATAAATATTCTGACTCCATCTCTGAGTTACCTTCTCAATGGTTACATGAACTAAATCTTTGTTTTCTTGGTGCCTTGGAAGTCTTTGGATATGTTGCTGTGCGTTCAAGCATCCTCAGTTAATTGGAGAAAGTTGAAACTGTAGGGACTGAGGCAAAGGTTTCAAGGCCAGTTTCGGGAGCTAGTTGAAAGACGTGTTTTCGCTGGTGAGTCTTGAGCTAATTTGACGTGCATTTCAGTCTCGCTATTCTGCTGTTCGGAAGGATTTTGGACCATATTGTGAATCTCACTTCTATCAGTCGACTGATATGTGTGCAATTACTAGGCAGAAAGTTGATGAATCTGTAAGTGCTTCAATTCACTTCCGAGTGCTCGGGGGGTGCACTACAAAGGAAGTTCATGGGTGAGGAGCGACCAAACCCTTACTACCCATTTCTACTTTTCCTAATTACTTTCTAATAAACTATAATTTCAACCTATAATTTTGAGCTTTGTTTAACAATGTCTATAGGTTTCTATTGCCAAAAATTTCAATCCTAAATAACATGTGATATATTGTCTAGAAAGGATTGAAAAATGAACTAAAATGGCATGTTTTTCAATTAAAATATTTATAGAGATCACATGAAGATGACTATTGTATCAATATTCAACCAAAATAAACTTTCAGTAGAAAGCTACTTTATAAAATTTTCTTTTCATTTTTCAATTTTTTTTTCTTATATAATATAGGGGTGTGAAAGTTATTTTTAGCTTTACAATGTATTTTTTTTCTTCTAAAATTTGTAACTAATTATTATTAACATAAAAAAATACCAATAATTCAGAACATAAACTTTCAAAGTAGGAAAACCTATTCATATTTTTCTTTTAGAAAAAAAATAAAATTTTAGGATATAATATAGGGGGTCCAAAATTTGGTCGCTCCTCACCCATGAACTTCCTTTGTAGTGCACCCCCCGGGTCCGAGTGCAATTTCTCAATTCCATCCAAGTCACAGATTCTGTTCAGGGCCGAGTACTGCATCATTTTCCCTTCTTTGTATGGTCTTTCAAATTCTGAACTTCAAATGGTTCATGGCCTTTGATCCTTTATGTCATAAGAACAATCAAATGTACTCACTACTAGAAAATTTAGCTTTTCTGTTGTTTTGGTCGCGTTGATCCGGTCAAAATCTGACAGAAATCTAGTGATTTTCAACAGATTTCTGTCAGATTTTGACCAGATCAACGCGACCAAAACAACAGAAAAACTAAATTTTCTAGTAGTGACTATTGCTATCTTTCAATTCATCCGATGATGAAAGGTGACCATTCCTAATGGGGACCCTGTTCTCAAACCAACCCATAGAGACTTTTCCCTAAAAATTCATGAACATTGTCTAAATGAGACCCTAGGCTCTATTTAGGTACCTAAGTACATTTTTAACGAGGACTTTGAAAATTCGTAGTTTTGCCTGCTTGGATTGTAGTTTTGACTTTCTTTGATGGATTTCTGTGGTTCGTAGGTGATTGAACGCCTGATTGAAACAGGAGACAGTGAGCCAATTTTCCAAATCGCCATTATGTGGCGAGAACAACACGAGGTATATTCTCTCTGTTGAAGATCTTTTAAGTAAATTTCAAATCCTTTTTGTCCATCTTGAACGGTTTAGTTGGACGTCCTATTGTCTCTATTCTGTGTTGTTTGTGCTTGGTATTTTAGCTTCTCAGAGGGTTGCATTACCAGCTCAAGCTTAGAGGTTTTACCTTTCTTCTTTGACACTATATGGTGCAGGTAGAGGCCATAATGGTTGAGATTCGGCAGCGGCATGCTCCAGTCAAGCACATTGAAACGAAGCTTCTGGAACTTCATCAGGTCTTTCCTTTTCTGTCTCAAATGTCACACAAATGCTCACGTTCACGAAGATGTTCACATCTGCACCTTGCAAACATGGGTTGGATGACTTTGCCAACTATATTTTGTATACAAGTGCGCCCAAAATCTTGAATCATGTGGGTTAACATGGGTTTCTCATGACTGGCAGATTTTTCTTAGCATGGGAGCCCTTGTGGAAGGTCATGATCCTCCCGAAGGTCCTGAATCTCCGGAAGGTTCTGAACCTCCGGAAGGTCTTGAACCTCCGGTAGCTCCTGAACCTCCGGTAGCTCTTGAACCTCCGGTAGCTCTTGAACCTCCAGTAGCTCCTGATCCTCCGGTAGCTTCTGATCCTCCGGAACACTACAAGAAAAGCAGTCTGAAATGACAAAAATTAGTCCGAAATGACAAAAATCAGCTAGTCCTAATCTACAGAAAATTGACAGTTTTTTTGTCAATTTAGGCAATTTTCTGTAGATTCGGACAGTTTTTGTCATTTCGGACTGAAATTCGTCAAATTTTTGTAGATTAGGACTAGCTGATTTCTGTCATTTCGGACGTGTTTCTCTTGTAGTAGAAGGTCCTGAACCTCTGGTAGGCGAGCGTCTTCGAAACTTCATTATGGAGGTTCAACCTAAATTAAGCCTTTGTCTAGAGTAAACTTCAAAGAAGCTAGGCAAAGTTTACGCTGTTACCATTCGTATGTCATGAAAGCCAGTTGAGAATAAGTGTCCATTTAAGAAACATGAACTACTAAGTGCCCCTCAATCTCTCAAGCGTCACTTCGTTGCATCTACACTCAGAATCTCCTTACTACCACCTTCTCTACTATCATCTTCTCTTCCACCGAACCCTAGGGAAGTGGGGATCGGACGTACCAAGTTCAAAACCTACTCTGTACTCTGTCTAGCATGTCGCAAGAAGTTGCACACAATTACGGTATTATGGAAAATGCCAAGTGTGAAATAGATTGTAGACACTACAAGAGAAACACGTCCGAAATGACAGAAATCAGCTAGTCCTAATCTACAGAAATTTGACGAATTTCAGTCCGAAATGACAAAAACTGTCCGAATCTACAGAAAATTGCCTAAATTGACAAAAAACTGTCAATTTTCTGTAGATTAGGACAAACTGATTTTTGTCATTTCGGACCAGTTTTTGTCATTTCGGATTGCTTTTCTTGTAGTGAGACCACGTCCCTGACTCTTGTGACCCCAAGTACTTCTATAATGTACTTGCATTCCACACTAATTTCCTGTCACAATTCAGTAACATTCCGCTATAATCATTTGTACTTCGGGCAATTAGGTTGTGATACTAAAGTGTTTAGGGTGTACATGATTATGTTCTCAGTTTGTTCTGTCTGATCTGCAGAGATGCAATGCATTCCTTCGTTACATCCGTTGCATTTACTTTTTCAGTATCTTCATCTTGGTGGTGTCCAACATTATCTTGTGGGCTAAATTTTACCCTTGGAAAAAACGTTTTTAGAAACCTTAAGCGATCTTATGAGGAGGTGCCAAAGTTCAAGACTTTTGCTCCAAGAATAGAGGTGATTTGGATGACCTGAACGCGACCACGATGTGAAATCTCGGCTACTTTGAGAAGAGATGTTGGGGGCACAATTGCGCGGGTCGATTTGGAAACAATGAGAGATGCACACCGTGGCTGAAATCGTGAACTCTGAGAAACCCTAGTTGCTCTGCGTTTCTGTATAGATTTTGTTATTGCTTGATACTCTTCCTTCTTTTAATGAAACCAGAGTTTTGTGTTTGGGCGATACCTCTTGAAGCTGGACTACTGAGTATTTGGAGCTCTCTCTAAAGCAAAAGAGTAATAGGAGTGGTCCTACTGTAGGCTGTATCGCTAAGAAAACCAAACCTTGAAGGAAACTCTCTTGATCATGACCTGATTAGGCTTCAGAATCGAAGAATGCGGGCAAGCACTGAAAGAGCCTCAACTCCCAAGTGAAGTGGCCAGTTTTCCCTCCAACCGTACCTGCACAGTATTGTAGTGTTTCATAGTTATTTCTCACTAGCGCAGTACTAGGCAAATGTTTCCATGGTAGGAAATTACTTTAGACGTATTCAAGTGCTCCGAATTTTTGTTCCTTCGGTTTCAGGTTGAGGTTGTGTTTTGCCACGATGCCGTTCAAAAACACATGAATTGCAATGAGACTCGATAGAAACTAAATTTATATGAGAAACCCCCCTCACATGCTTATTTGAATGCTTTTAGGTCTTTCCATGAGACTAAGAAAAGTATTTCAACAAAATCTTAGTTCTTTCATGCATCCGATACCTCACGTGAATGAAGGTTTGTGCACCTAGATGAATATCAGTAGCTCCAGCACTATGTCCCAGGGAGATGGGTTCGCCTGGTAGCCCGCTCGGGAAAAATTTTGCCCTACCTGAATTAAATGACCCATTGTAGGTTCTTTGAAAATGAAATTTTATTAATTACTGGTATGCCCTCTGTTGTGCCCAGTCAAATTAAAAGTAAAAATAATTTTCTAATTTTTTTGAACCAAAAATAACTCAAAATTCAATAACTTTCACACCATACATCTTAACGTTACAAAATCAAGCCAGTGCACCCCTCCTCACCAAGGGCTTTCCAATGGTACCAAGCATGCAACCGGGGGACACACAATCAAACTAACAAAACAAACAAATAAAACAAACAACCAAATTTAAGGTATAGATATTGTAGCACCTAAACCTTACAGAGTGGAGTGAGTAGTATCTAGGCCTAAAGTAGAGCACTATTAGACACGTAGCTACAATAGTGCTTAGGATAAATATAAAGGGGTTTAGGTGTTTATTGATCATATCCTTTGGATTTAGATAGAGAAAAAAATAAAAAATTGATATTACAACTAGGACCCCAAATGCAAAGAAAAAATGATAGTGTTTTCCTTAAAAAATGAGGGGGTGGATATGATGGTGAAAATTCTACTTAATGAGTTGCCAGGTGGACCCCCCCCCCATCCTCTTGGGATATAGTGTTGAGGCCCACCTACCAAATGTACACTTTTCATACCACTTTTGTACTAACCTCCAAAACAATATGTTTATGTGAAGAAAAATATTCTCAAGTAATTTTTGCATATTTCTTAGCTCACTTTTTTTTGCTTACCATAGTAGAGTTAATTGTCAAGTTCATCTTTTTATTTCTCCAAACAAGACTATATTCATTAAATTGAGACAAAATGCTTCAATAAAGACAAATACACCGGTCTAATACACAATGAGAAATTTACTTGCACATGAAAATACCAAGAATTATGTGGTTTCATATAAAAATGAGAAATTTACAAAAAGAGAGTATAGATTTAGTTGATGAGATCAATTAACTCTAAAAGTCAAAAACTTTCATTTCTCTAACAAAGAGCAAAAAAAATTTTAATGTTTATCTTTGCATATGTAACCATAGGCTCTTATACTAGACTAGTATAGATCCAAAATGTAGGCCTTTTGTCTAGGTTGGAGAAGACAAATACATATTCACACTAATTTTAGTGTATGTATAATCCAAACATTATATTTTTTTATTTGATACAAACATGAACCACTTCTATTTCAATAGATGAGAGAAAACACAAACCATACTTCAGGTATGAGATCATTGTCTCTATGTGGGACACACAAAATAAATAGCATACACATATTCATGTATTCATCAAAATTTCTTGAGCTATTTCAAATAAAAAACAACTCTTAGACTATTGTCATAAAACAATCATACTGTCATAGTCAAACAAAGTAGTGTACCTTGAAAATCTAACTTCTAATTGCATTTAATACAAAAAGAATGCATCAAGGACTCCTATGACAACCTGCACAATGAATCAAGAGATGTCACAGTGATTGGAATGACCCGGACAAGGCACTCAATCATGGGTCCACTTGATTCAAATTTACTAAGGCAGCTTCCCTACTCTTTTTAGAAATTGACTATAATTTTGGATCCATTATCTTGGACCAATTTGAGTATAATACACATATAGTGTTTATCCAAATTGGGTTACTATTTTCAACAACCTATTGACAATACTAGCAATTTTGGTACCTCAATTCTAGGGTAGATCTGGTTGCCAATATTGAAGCAAAAACTTCCTAAAATTTACATTTCCTTCCAATTTGTATACGGTGGACAATGCCCTACTATGCTAAACAATACGTATTTTGGAGTTTTAAGGTCTGAGAAGAACCCATGAGTTGGGGCGTATGTCAAGCCAAGGGTTATATTTGTAGTGGCACTTCATTTGTAAGGCCATAGTAAGGATTGGAATCTTCTTCCTCTTGGCTCGAGGGGTGCACTTAGTTCTACTACAACAAACCACGTGCGAATAAGTGGTTTTTAATAAACTATAATTTTAACTTCAAATTTTGAGCATTGTTTACTAATGACTACAGGATTCTACTCCCAAAATTTCAAACTCAAATAAAATATGGAATGATTTCTAGAAGAGGTTAAAAATGCACTAAAATGGCATGTTTTTTTAACTCAAATATTTTTAGAGAACACATTTGAATGACCATTGCATCAATATTCAACTCAAAATGAGCTTTCATAGAGAGTTATTTTTAGAAATTTTTTGTTCATTTTTTAGACAATTTTTTCTTATATAATATAGGGGTGTGAAAGTTATTTTTCAGTTCTACAATGTATCTTTTAACTTCAAAAATTTGTAACTAATTATTATTAACCCCTAAAGGACCATTGTCCCTTCGGGGGACAAATTGAATTTTGGGCAAGTACCTACGGGCTGAAATTTTGTCATGATTTTTTGAAACTTTTTTTGAAGATAGAAAAACTGATGAGCTTTGTGGGAATATAATTTTTTTCACATTCGGTGCCCAGAAACAAAAGTTATGACCATATAAGCTCAAAATAGGGCACGGGGGGCAGTCTGGGCAGCAAAAAAAAATTTGAAAAAATTTGAATTTTGTTTCTTGTAGATTATATTTTTATCTACATGGGAAGCTTTGATTCATTCCATTTGGACTTATTATGAAAAAGTTATGGACAATCTTGTTTTTCGGGCAGTTAAAGCATCTTTCTGAAAAAATAACTTATAGAATTCATTTCTGAATGCAATATTTACAATTTTTCTGAAGAAAAAAATTTACATAATTTTGTTTGCTTGCTAGAACAATCTCACCATTGGGATTAGTGCATTTTAATTCCATCTTAAAGATATTAATAATTTAGATTTTCCTTCTTTCTCATATCTACTTCTACTTAATAATTTTTTTAAGCATGAAAATTAAGTTTTTTCTTGAAAATTTTTTTCCCCTAGACTCTCAACTTTATTTCACACAATAAGAATTTAAAGCTCAAAACTCTATAGTGCAAAAAATTTAAGTTAAAAAAGTTCAAAGTCAAATAATCCAGTCCCGCAAGGTGCTGAAAAAATTGTTTTTTTCACTTTAAATGCAAATATCTTTTAATCTATGTGGTCAAAATTTCTGAAATTTTTTCCACAGATTTTCATACTAGTAAGGTATAAGTTCTATGGTTGGATGTGCAGAAAAAATAATTTTCAAATTTTTTTACTCTTTGCTACAAAAATGACAATTTTGAGTGTTTTTTGGTAGAAATAAGTCCTTGGTCCTTTAGGGGTTAACAAATAAAAATATCAATAATTCAAGACATAAACTTTCAAAGTAGAAAATTTTATTCATGTTTTTTTCATTTAATTTTATTAAAAATTCAAAAAGTATATAGGGGGTCTAAAGTTTTGTTCGCACGTGGTTTTTAATGGACACTCTAAGTGACCCCTCCAAGCCTTTGGAATTACTTCCACGGGATTGGCAATGGATTTTGGGCAAGGATTTTCATAACACACCACCCTCCAATCGTGTTGTAGCCAAAAGCCTTCCACCAATTTCGTAGGACATTTGGATAGTGATTCCTTCAACTCGAATAATACACGCTTCCAGTAATCTACATAAGGCCTATGAGAGTTTTGCACTGTGATGGCAAAAAACTTCCCTAGAGTTGGCTATTGAGGAGTATATGGGACCCTAACTTAGATTGCCTTTCAAGCAATGGACTTCAACAATGATTTTTTTGGTAAATATTTAATTAAATGATTCTTAGTATACAAGGGGCAATACCCCTCAATCACCCAAATGTATGTCTTTAAATCTCCAAATAACTCTAACACATGGTTTAGGAAATCAGGGCAATCTTTTAGGCCTAAATTTTCTCTAAATTAGCCATTAGGGCACAAAAAAGGTCCAAATTGAGTCCTAAAAGTGAATTACAGCACACTTACTAAAACTCCATGACTTATGCATACTTGATTCTTTAAATTTTTTCAAGCAATTACTCTTTCGTGCCCAAAATGCATTCAAATCCATAACTTAGGGACCCAAAATGGGTAAATTTGGGCCTTAAAAAGGAATTTCAGCACACACCTTTCACCTAAAACCTTGAAATTTCATCTTGCATTGACATTCAACTTAACCACCATCTACACACAAAATTCAAGACTCCTTAGTCCATCATTCACTTTAAAATTCTAAATCACTCAATGGAATTTTAAAATGTCATTTTGGAAAGACTTTTGGGTAGCACTTTCCGTAGTTGTCCCAAAATCAAAAAAAATAAACTAACTAATTATACATTTTTTTTGGACATTCCTATCCCAAAAGAAAATTCAATGCATGTATAATAATCCATTCCATCAAAACAAGGCAAAAAGGTATTTTAATCAATCATTACAATTTTTTATTAACATAACAAAAAAGGGTCATAAAACAACCTAAAAAGGGAAAAAAAATCATTACATCATGACAGTAAACATCTTTGCACTAATTCAGCCCCTGTGTTTGTCCTAGTTCTGAATTGAACAAGCTATAGCTTTTTGGAAAGATACTTTTTCTTCATCCTCCCAAAAATTCAAATCCTTTGGTTGTGTTGTTCTCTAACAATTGCTATAGAGTTTTTGGAAATTCAACTTAAAAGCGCATCTTCTCATCAATTTATAATTCCATTGCAATTGCCATGCTCTTACTATTGCTTGCCAAATTTGGCAATCTAAATTTCAACTCAAATTCCCCTTTCATTTTCAAGCACTTTCCCATCTTACCTAAAAAATTCCACCATTTTCACCCATATTCTTCCATAAAATAGTGAAAATGTATTTGATAGATTGTTCCTAATATTTTCCTATCCTAATCTCTAATAATTCATCCTTAAAACACTCATAAACCACAAAATTGCTCTAAAAAACACACATGAAAAATTTGAGAAGTTGGAAGAGAGAGGGCTTAAGACCTTAATTTTGCCTATATCCAATTTTCTAATGGAACAATTTTTTAACCATGTTCATTCAACACTAATTTATTGTAAAATCACTAATTTATTGAAAAATACGTCAAATTAGTCACAACTACACTAATTTAGTGAAATTGTACCAATTTAGTGTAGATTGTACTAATTTAATGTAGGTTGCACTATTTTTTTGCAAAACCCTTTAAATAACTATTTTTCCCTTATTTTAGTGTTTTCCTTCCATTTTAGTATTTCTATCATTACTCTAGTGTTGTAATAGTAGTTTAAAGCCTACTAATTTTTTGTGGATTTCATTTTACTTCTAGTTTTATCTTTTATTTTTTAGTCTTTTGTTTTTTATATATTTTTATATATTTTTATAATCCCTCTTTTTTTTAGTTTTCACTTTCATATTTTTTATATTTGCTCCTTCTTTTTGGTTTCTAAAGTATCATTAACTTCATTTCTTAATTGTAATGATTTTAGTCCCTACTTTCTCACCATCTTACCATTTGCCTAGTTTGTTATTTTACCAAATCTTGCTTGAAGTCCTTATTTGTTTAAATTTTCCATTTTTTCACTAGACTTTTATCCTAATTTCCACTTAATTATAATTTCTAACTTGGGTACTAATTTTCTAAAATTTCTATCCCTATTTAAGAAAAACTTTCAAATTCCTAACTATATCTTAATTCAAAGTATTAATACTTTTGACTTCACAATTCCACTCCTTTGATTTAGGTTTTTTCTACTTAAACATTTGTGAGTTGATATGGTGACTTACAAGGTCCAAATGTAGTTGCAAATCCCTCACACTTTGACATGCCGTTTTGCCATTATTGAATGTACTTCTCCAATCATACCATCATGAAACCTTTGTTCACTCTAGTTTTTTGGGCCATTTTCATAGCCTTCTTGTAATTCCCCATTGGTTTGGGAGCTTTGTTGCCCCACATGGGCTTGAGTGGAATAGACTTTGGACACCTCAAAGGAAGCATTAGTTGACTATTGCTACCTAGTTTCTATAGGCAAAGAGATGGTTTATCAGCCAGTAGATATTAAGAATCAACTATTGACTTTTTATATTTTATGATTGGAATGCCATCACTATCCACATAGAACCTAAAAAGATGCATTTTTTTCAAACCAATTAATCTAGCAAATTTGCTGCATTGGTAATCTTTGATGAACAATTTGAAGTCCTCTTATATGAACTCTAGCATGAATGATAGTTTTGGGGATTGCATGAAGGTTTTCATGAGGTCAACAACAACAAAAGTGTTTTTGCTCTTTAAGGTCTTTGAGAAGTGGCTGAATTAGACATTGATGTCCTTGTGAGTATATTCGACTAGCAAAAAACTAACCTAAATTTTCTTGAAGACACCTTGTGCTGTCAATACAAATAAGAATGCCATGAGATATTGGTTCTTGTTATCTTTAGCAAAGTTGTCAAGCTATAGATATAAATTTGAAGGAAGGGAAGTGTTTCTAACCCATACTCCCAGTTCAAGTAGGGTTAAGCTATCTATACATATGGACCTTTTTCTAAGTAATGCCTCAAATATTGAATTTGTTGATGGGTATGGAAAGAAGTTACCTCCCTCTTAAATTGGTGGCCTTTCCAGTTGATGAAACAATCTTCTAACAATGAAATTGTGAAGTTTGAGTCTGTCAGCTAACGCGATTGAGTGTAATGGACATACGCACCTTCACCGTGACCATGAGCTACCATTCTATTTACATTCATTGGAAGCTCTTCCAATTTTGGATAGAATTGTCTTGAATGTATCCATATTATTGTAAATTATATATAAAATATCCTAAGGATTTTGTTTGGATTCTTCATACCAAGACGCACACAATTGACAACAAGAGGTTTGGTAATTGAGATGTTAAGTCAACTCCTTAATGAACTCTACGTATTGTCGTATTCAAGGCTCCCCTTTCATGATTTCAGCAAGAACTATTGAAGTTGGTTGCATGTGCTACATTTCGCAAACCAACTTCCAACCGGCTTAATGTAGACATTGTTGAATTGTTCCTTCATGGATCTACTAATCATCAACTAGTTGGCAGGTGGAAGATTGTAGGTTGCATTCAATTGCCCATCTAAAAGTTTTACATTTCAACAACAATATGAGCAAAAGAAAAGGAATGCAAATGAAAATTACATCACCAAGAAAATGATCATATGATCCTATGAGGATTGATCCTTTTTTTGGGGGGGGCTAAAGATGACTACTTTCCAATTAAAAATATAAAAAGGGAGACATATCTTGTTGGCATCCGCTTGGACTCATTTCCAATTTCTTCCCGTAGACAAAAATTTCAAGGTTCCAATAACCTATACTATTCAAATCCTTGGACGCTTAATTCTTTAGTTTCCATACATCCCCCAAATCATGCCATTCTTATAATTTTTGACATAACTATGGAATGTTGACTTAGGGATGTCATGAATTATATACCATGCTGTGGCACAAACTTCTACATCCTATAGTGTGATAAATTTCTAATTTAGATCCTCTTCTACTTCATGAAGTTGTCCTACAAAAATCCCATATTTGTAATGCTTCTCAAATGACATCAAGTAGTACTTCTTCCATACCAACAACACAAAGAACTGTTTAAAGTGCTAGCAACACAATCACTTTTAGCACTTCTTAGAGTTGACCTATCAAATCTCATTGTCTTGAATTTTGCGGTCATAAAGTGAATTTTTAGATCTACATTCAACTTTTGAACTACAAATTGGTAAAGTACTTTCATTCTATTGTTGAGGTAAGGTAGAGGGTTGTCCACATTGGGAATGGCAAAAAATGATCCTTTGTCTCCTTCAACAAATGACCATAAGGAAACCAATACTCAAACATTGGCCACCATGCATGAGTTATTATGGCCTCTTTGTTATCTACAAAACATTGTAGATGATCACACCTACAAAGTCCTTGTCGAGTATTTCATCCTAGAAATGATCTTCCAACCTCTAGCAGTTTATACGATCAATGGAAACAAGAAAACCTCATGTGTTCTTTCAATCAAGTCCAAACCAAGCTCTCTATAAATATACAAATATGATCCATTGTAGGGTCCTCTAAAGATTTGATAATGTCGGCAACTCTCTAGAGCACTATACATTCTTAAACATCCTCCAATGTTCTCACACCTCTCTAACAAGGGGAGCACTGTGCATCCTTAAATTTTAATTTGATAGAATGAGGACATACCAAAATGTAAATCCACAGCTCCATCAGTGTGGGCTCATCAAGCCACTAGCCCTAAAATTGAACCTCTTTAAGAATTCTTACCTCAACTTCACTAAATCCTAGGACAAACAACTTAGCCCAATTACTATTTATGAACGGTTCAAATTCAGCACTGGACTCCTAAGGATTCTACAAGCCATCCAAACCATCCTTTGCTTGGTTTAAGGCTCATTTATTACTTAGAAGTAGAAATTAGAATTAAATTAATGTTAATAGTAAATTCATTGCTTCTAATCTATGAATTTAATTTCATAAGTTAGTGGCAATATGAAATGGTGTAAAGTTAGATCATAAAATGTTAAAACGAATTTAAAGAGAAAAAATATAAATTATTATATTAAAAGACAATATATAGAAGTGGTGATGGTCAAGGAAAAAGACAAAGATAAAGAGTGAGCAAAAGATAAAGCTTAGGGTAATCAAGACTATATGGAAGATATAGACTAGACAAATCAAGACTAGGTGGAAGAAGAAAACTAGAAAGAGGTTGAAGACTTGAAGGAGGTTGAAGACTAGGTGAACAAATGCTAGGTAGGAGGATGAAGATCAAGAGCTAGGATTTGGTGTAGAGGCTCTTCATTCTTTTTTGGCTCTCTTTGTTTTGGCTCCTTCTCTCTCTCTTTCTTTAGAGATTAAATTTTTGCAAGTATTAGAGTTTTTTGGTTTTCTTGATGTGATTTAAGGAGGAGGTTATTGAAAAGTAAGAAAATGGAAGAGAGATAGTGTAAAGGAATTAGAAGGTTTATAAACCCTAGGCGGTGTTTGAAACCCTACTGCTGCTAAACCTGAAGAGAAATTTACAATCTTATTATTTTAGATAGATCTCTTGTTTTTCTTTCTATAGCTGGTTGTTTCATGACATTCCAATTTGTAAATCATTAGTTATGATTTTCTAAAGTTGAGTGAGATATTTAAGTGATAGAATAACAACGGCCTCTAAAAGTTAGATCCGATTGCAAGGATAGTCTCAAGCTCCTCATCTAGATTGATTTTAGATAGATTTTTTTAGATAGATCTCTTATTTTTTCTATGATTGGTTGTTTTGTATCATTTCAAGTTGTAGATCATTAGTTATGATTTTCTAAAGTTGAATTAGAATATTGACTAGGGCAGTTTAGGATAGAGTCCACTGCTTGGAAGCTTAGTTCTTACACTTACCTTGATAGATTGTGGTACAAATCCTCATGAGGTTTTGAAAATTGCCACAATCACCTTCCATACAAGACCCATGTACATATGGAGTAATTTCAACAACTTCAAATTCATTGTATGAATCCATTATTAAATTAGAGCTCTTGTTATTTTGAAATGAGATTCTAAATATGTGTAAAACCTACAATATCAAATAAGGAACATTAAATTAGCCAAAAAGTGATAAGAACATCCCATTTGGACTCAAAGTAATCTACAACATTATATACATATTTGCAATTCCAGTGAAAACCTATATCATGTTGTACAAATGCATATCTAAATCATCATCTGAAATTAAATCAAGGAAATTTGAAAAGGATACCAGATATCAACTAGAGGCAGATAAAAATTCCATAAATAGGAATCAATGAACCATACAAGATACCCATTACGCTATAAAAAACCAAAGTTGTTTTGCTGGATAGCATGACATCACGACAACGAGACGTCATACAACGTCCAGTAGACCCTCCACAAGACCACAACGTCCAATAAAGTCAAATTTACCTTTGACTTTAAGAAATTTTACCTCGCGGTAAATAACGCCACTTGGATGCCATGTGGTGTCCACGTGGCACATTTTAGGGGCACATGCGGGTCTAACAAGGATGGGCGACGATGGGTAGGGGCGACCTCTTGTACTACAATTTAAAACTACCACTTTTGTTGCGTTTATAAAAAAACTTTAATATTTTTTTCAAAATCTAATACTAAAATCTCATACTTCATTTGTCTAAGATAATGTGGTAAAAATTTCATGAAGTTTGGCCGTACGGATTGGAATATATTAGCATTCAAAGTTGGAAAAAAAAAATTCTAAACTTTGGACTGCAATTTTAGCTGACTTTGACCGCAATTTGTGGAAAAATCTTGCACTACAAACTTTGAATTAAAATATTTTATGTTGAAGAATTGAGTTGAAATTCTAGAAAAAAATTCCAAAAAAACACACTTGATTTCCATTTTTTAGGAATTTGTTAAGTAGAAGTAGGTCCAAGATTGAACAAAAAAATTGAATTGTTAATAGCTGTAAGATAAAATTGAAACACAATAATTCCAATGGTGAGATTGTTCTAGGAAGAAAACTTAATCTTGACAAACAATTTTTTAAGGAAATTGTGAAAATTGCACTCAAAAATGAAATCTAGTATGTTATTTTTTTAAGAAGTTTCTATGGCTGCTTGAAAAACAAGATTGTCCATAACTTTCTCATTACTAATCCAAATAGAATGATCAAAATTTCACATGTAGACAAACATACAATATTTGAGGAAAAAAATCAAAATTTAAAAAAAAAAAATTATTTATTTTCGTGTTACCCATTGATCTCTGTTTTGGGTTTAGGATGGCATGACTTTTGCTTTCAGACACCAATTGAAAAGAAATTATATTCCCACAAAGATGATGTATTCTTCTATCTTCAAAAGAAAATTTCAAATGAAAATTGAGACTATAGGTATCTACTTGAACTCCCTAGAATCCCTCAAGAGAACGTTTGGTCCTTTAGGAATCATTGCAAGAAAAACTATGTGTTTTTTGTAGTATTTTGCACAATATTCATTTGGGGGGGAAGTATTTTAAAATTAAAAAAAAAATTTAACATATATATATATATATATTTAATGTATACACCTTTAAAAAAAAGGCACCCTAGGATTCTCCAAGGTAACGTTGAATCTTTTCGAGGTCAGTCATGTCAAACTCAACATGAAGAAATCATTTTAGCTAATTGATAAGTTTATTGGAGTTGCCAGTAATAAACAAGTTGTCTACATAAAACATTAGAATGATTGTCTAACCATTTTTATGCATATAGTATAGATTTCCATCTGACTTGCTGTTATGGAGTTTGATTTTTCTTAGTGTTGCATCAATTCTGTCATACCAAGCCCTAGGGCTTTGTTTCAAACCATAAAGTGATTTATTCAAATTGCATACTAATTTTTCTTGACCTTGAGTTTGAAATCCAAAGGGTTGAGTCATAAATACACGCTCTTTCACTCTTTGAGAAGGCCATGTAAGAATGCAGTGCGTACATCCATATCATGTGTATCCTAGTGATTGGTGGCAACAAGAACAATTGCTGTTTTAATAGTTGCCCATTTTATGACAAGGACAAAAGTTTCATGGAAATCGAGGCCTAGTCTCTGTTTGAAACCACATGCAACTAATTGTGCTTTTTTTACAGGTGGTTCCCCATTGATGCCAGGTTTTAGCTTAAACATCTATTTGCATGTTACTGCTTTTTTACCAAGGGGAAGAGACTTGAGATCCCAGGTACTGTTTTTCCATATAGATTTTATTTTCTCTTGCATTGCAAGTCGCCAACTAGCATCATGTTTAGCTTGCTTGAAGGTGATGTTGGCAATATTTGGATTGGCTAGTGTAGCTTGAGATGAGATTTTGATGTCTTGTAGTTTGGCATGAGTGAGTATGCAAATATTGAAGTTGTTAGTAGATATGCAAAAATGATACCCGTCTAATTGAATATTTTGCTTGTGGGGGTGTTGGGATCTATGTAAGGGAGGATGTGGTGATGTAGAAGGAGTGTCATTCGCAGGTATGATTGGAGAGGAGAGGGGTTCGTTGCTCTGGAGTGTAGAAGAGTTGACGACTATAGGTTTAGGTGCGGAGTTGAGTTGATTTGGAGAAGGAGGGGAACTAATAGAGATGGGAGTTTGTTCAGTAGAGGCGCATGATCTAGGTCTGTGAGAATTGTCAGGAAAAACAGGAGGTGAGGATGGACTTGATTGAGGTAAAAATTGATCTAGGGATAAATGGTCTTTTAAAGGTTTTGTGCTTTTTGAAATGAGAGGATCAAATTGAGTCTCATCAAATTTGATATCTTTGCTAACTAGGATACGGCAATCTTGAGGGTTATAACAACAATACACCTTGCTATGTTCATCATAACCAATGAGGAGAGTTGAGATTGACTTGGGATCGAGTTTCTGATGTTTTTTATTAGGAATGTGACAGTAGGCTACGCATCCTATAACATGAAGATGAGAAAGGTTGGATTTTATTTCAGTAAAGGCTTCCTTCAGCCATTTCAATCTAAGAGCCTTAGTTGAAGAATGGTATTGAATATAATTTACTATCCTTACGATTTCCTCCCAAAGAAATCTAGGAATTCTAGTTCCCATGATGGTACTATACATTCCCTCAAGAAGTGTCTTATTCTTATGTTCTATCGTTTCGTTTTGATGTGGGGAATAATTGGCGGTGAATTGCCGAGTGATACCAAGAGTATTACAGTAGCTAACAAAGTCATGTAATAAATATTCGCCACCGCAATCACTATAGAGGATACCTATTTTGAAGGTTAGGGTTTTGACTAATATATGGAATTGTTTGAAAAAATCTAGAGTTTGTGATTTTTTTTTCAAAAAATAAGGCCAAGTCTTGCAAGAATAATTGTCAATAAAGGTAAGGGTATAGCGATTACTAGTTTTGGAGGGTACCAGTATAGGTTTGTAGATATTTGAATGAACAAGCTGTAGCAGTCGTGTAGTGGTGTAGTGGTGGTGGTCTGTTTTTTGGATATACAATCTCAAGGTTGTTTCTCCATCATGCAAAATGAACATACATGTTTGAATAAAAGAATGACAAAGACCCTAGCTATAAGTTGTTGATTCGTGAGATGATAGAGACTTTGATAATTAATATGTCTGATACATCTATACCATAATGTATGTCTTCATCAGTGACCCTTGTATTTTGACTTAATTGTACTTGTGAAGGTGTATCTGTGGGTGACAAAGATGTTAGTGGAGATCTAGAATCAAGATGAAAAGTGTTGTTAGGCAGCTGGATTTGTGGATACAATGTCGAAGATGTTGTAATGCCAAGATGGAACAACAGTCACTACAGTTCAGAGGAGTTCAATGGTAAGGCTAGAGGTTGTTGGTGTTGTATGGACAAGATCAATCCAAAAAAGCCAATGTTGTTGTTAACGCAATATAAATTATTTCTGCAATCTCTGGTACCTTGAAGAAAGATCTGTTGTTGATGATTGTTGTCATATATAATACATCATTGGGATTCAAATAGAACTTGATATCCGATATTGGTAAGTTTGCCAACACATAATAAGTTGGTTTTCATGCCGGGGATAAATAAAACGTTATGGATTTTCTTTATTTCTCCTGAAGAAGTTGTAGTTGTTATAGTACCTTGAGAGACTACAAGCATAATCTAGGGTTGTTTTGTTGAACAAGATTTTAGGTTTTGATGTCAAGTTGTCAGTTGAGTGTCACATGTCGCATTGGACGCGTGTCTATCATATTAGACAAGCTCAAAACATGGTTGCCCCTTTTACAAGAATTTTCTACCCAACGGGTAAAAAACAATTTCTTACATGGAAAGGTCAACCCACATTAGTATAGGCAATTGCAAGTCGAAAACAGTGGACAACCATAACTCCAAAGTCTTGGGACGACTCCGAGTCCAATGATAGGACAACTATGGATCCACGAGGGTGACTGTGGCTCTACTAGAGCGACTGCGAATCTACCAAGGCAACTGCAGATACCAAAGGAAGTGACTGTGGATACCTAGGGGATGAGTTCAGATACAAAGGGACAAATTGTGGGTATATCAGAAGTCACGTAAACCCAAATCCCTAAACATAGTGTAATCCTATTGCTTAACCAATAGTTGCCCTATACGCGGTCGTCCAACACGGGCGCCCCCTCCTAAGGTCGCCCATACCCATAGTCGCCCAAATGTTGCTACGTGGATGTCACTTGGCATCCATGTGGCGGCCTAAGCAAGGTAAAAATGTCAACCTATTCATTGACCCTATTAGACGAACACGGATTTTGATGTTGTGTTGTGTTCGTTGTGTCTATCGAGTTGTCAAATTGTCCTCTAGAACAACCCTGACATGATTTGGCCTCCTACCATGGTAATATTAGGAACTTTGGATGCTACGGTATCACTAAGGAGTTGTTAGTTCCTCGTAACATGGAAAGCTAATCCAAAGTCTAGAAATCAGTCATCTTCTACATTTGTAATAACACAAGCATTTATAACTTCAATTGGCGTCTCATCGCCAAATGTGTCTATGTAATCTTGCAGATGATGGGAAGCAGTATTTGAACTACGTCTGGAACTATTCTACAAGGACGATTTGTCATTAGAAGTGATAGCTTCCATCAAATTTACCTAACAAGACTATTGAGGGCAATTTCGTTTGATGGTGCTAAGTTAAAGCTACAAATTCCGAATTTGTTCTTCTACTGTGACTTGGTCACAATCTTGGGCAATATGCTCTAATTTTCTGCACTTGTTGCAGAATATCAATCGTTGGCCTTACTAATTGCTATTAGAATGTTGATTCAATGGTGGTTGGGTGGTTGACTTCTACGTAGTTGGAGTCTTAGAACTATCTATCTGACTACGGCTTTGGAAGTTACAATTGCAATTCTGATTGTAGCCCTCTTCAAGAGGATCCGTGACTAGTACATATGAAGTTTAGCTCCTCGGTATCTTCCCATTGTTTTTGTAGATTACAGCCCAGTTCTTCCTACATACTACAACAATAAACCCTCTAGCTCCAAAAAACTCTCTCAACCTTTTTGGATCTGACAAAAAATGGATCAGCTCTTTGGTAGGCTATTGAGTGTTAGGTCTACTACGTCTTTGTCCAATATATTGACTTCTATACTTGCTAGCTATATAATAAGCGAGTTAACTTCCTAGAGATGATCTCCAATCACTTTGCCTTCTCCTAAGCGAAGCGAGTAAAACTATTTTTTCAATACTAAGCATCTAGACAAGCTATGCACATCACACATGTGTTTGAGCCGTTGACAAATAGCTTGTAGTTCCATAAGGTGAATGATACTAAGTAGGATGGAATCTCTTACTATAAAGTTGATCTTGCCAACTCGAAATCTGAATTCATTCTTGCGTGTAATGTTATTTGTTACAATCTAAATAACACCTTACAACTTCTAATGGACTTACCATGTTCCACTTTCAGTGTCCCTCGAATCTCAACTCATTAATACTATACATGCCAAGCACCCACAATATTAGTTCTCATTTTTCAACTCTTGTTATCAAGTTCCAGTCCTTGAGACTACTAATACATACACACCACTCATAATATCAGCCATGTCACTTGGTGACATGGGACAAAACTTCCATTGATGTTCAAGCACTGGGTAAAGGCATTATTCCCCACTAGTGCTACCCACCTTTAAAAGTCACCCCAACTCCATTCTAGGCCCATGAATATTTGCCACTTGTTTTTTATTACTAATTAAGATTCATACCTTAGAACTCATGAAAATTGGCTTAGCAAAGAATGGGACTCCATCCAACCAATGCCATAGGACACTCACACTAGTGTCCCATGGTGCCTTGAACCCGGTGATGAATTTGCATCACCCACCTTAAGTCACCGAAATTCATTAAGGTTCCAAGAGGGAAGGAGGAGGGAGATTAACCCCTCCTATAGTATTCAGTAGACTCCCCCATTCTAGGTCGAAGGAGAACCCCAAACACACTAGAGTTGTGAAAGACCACCCGATTTCAACCGAAATCGCGACATCACACCACCATTTGGACTTCTAAACTTCCAAACGGCGTAACTTTGCAATCCTAGCTCTAAATTCCACATGCAATCCCATTTTGGATATGTATGCAACGAATAAATGCTGATGGATTGTTCACTGATCCCATTTGAACAAATTCTCGCAAAATTATGGCCCTTCAAAGATCCAAATTTACCAGGGGAGGCGTCAAGCCTTCACCACAACCCTTCTCTTGGCCATAACTTTTGACTCATAGCTTAAAACCTCATAATGCTTGTCATTCTAGCTTCTTTGTATTCTTAAATTTTCAATGATATGCTATATATTATATTTTCATAAAGAATTCACTAGAAACCTCTCACTCTTAGCCCTTGAATGTCTTGACGTCATTGAGACACTGTCAAGTTTGAATGACCATATTTTTTAGCTCACAAGTCAAAATCACATGTTTCTTGAACGTTTGGATGTATATTCTCAAGGGCTTTTCAAGAATGTGTGATAGACTATTATAACTTTCAAATCTAGGGTGCTAACGCATCCTATTTGCTCGAGAGATACTCATTTCTCCCTTCTTAGGCTCTTGCAAAGCATAAAAAATCACCCCCAAGGTTCCCCTTGCTCACTAAGACACTTTGGACACCCCAAGGAGATAGGGATGTAACATCATTGGACACTACTTCCACTGTGTTGATCGCCGCAATCGTATTAATCTGTTTGTTGGCCGTTACTCTAGTTGATGTAGTCGTGTCGGCAACAATAGATGCAGCAATTGTGTGAAGTTGATTTGCGGTTGCTAAAATGTCGGTCTCTAGTTCAACGAAGCGCTATAGTCCTTGTAATAGTAGCATCCAAACCTTATAGCTCCAAATAATATAATTAGATGGACCAATAAGTTTCATGGATTCAAGAACCTCCTTTATATTATGATCTATATTTGTTAGTACGAGAAGAACACTATGGTTCCACGGTTAGTAGACTCGCGGCACTTCAATGGTCGCAATGTTCTCAACTTAGTAGTCCTATCACTAAATGTTGCTATAGCACTAACCTCTCACTAATGCTCAAACTAAGAGAAAAAAAATTATATATATATAAGAAAATTGGAGGATCTAATTGATAGTCCTCAGCTTTGATACCATGTTAAAAGACGTTGCAATCTTATAGACATATTGAAAAGAGCTATGCTTAGATAAATTAATAGGGAGGTTTAAGCCTCTAATTATATAGTTTAGTAACCCTAATAAACTAACCGTAAGTACTTTACAAGATAATAATCATCCTAATAAAGGATGAAGTTATGCTTAGATAAATTAATAGGGAGGTTTAAGCCTCTAATTATATAGTTTAGTAACCCTAATAAACTAACCATAAGTACTTTACAAGATAATAATCATCCTAATAAAGGATGAAGTCCTAACAAACACTTATAATACCAACATACAATACAATTTCAAACCTAGAAGAATGAGTAGCAAAAGAGAATGTAGTTGCACCAACCACAACATTCTCAAAATACCAACATACAATACAATTTCAAACCTAGAAGAATGAGTAGCAAAAGAGAATGTAGTTGCACCAACCACAACATTCTCAAAATACCAACATACAATACAATTTCAAACCTAGAAGAATGAGTAGCAAAAGAGAATGTAGTTGCACCAACCACAACATTCTCAAACTTTACAGACTCCCAAGAGGATGGGAACATCAATTTTGTTCAATTTACAACTTTGGCACTTTCTAGACTCATGAGAGTTACCCTAAAAGTCAAGAAAGTCAACCTCTCTTTGGTCCCAAGTTTGCTTTTAATTCTAGATTACATTTGAATTTTTATTCAACGTGTGTTTTTTCTTGTACCAATAGCAAGATAGGCTTGCATGCAATGCAATCACATTGGGTGTTTTTTTCTTCTAAAATTGAGGTTTAGGTTCCACCTTACAGAGAGGATCAAATATTTTTGGCGGTGCTAATTTGTGTAGCAGCAAACCCGACTGAAATCGAGTATCAAAACGGAGGTATGATGGGAAGGTGCTAAACCCTTGCTTTAAGAATTGCCACTACGAGCATGTCATTTAAGTGGCAAGGTGAACTGTAATACAAGTCGATCCCTAAGTAACCAAGAAGCGATTTCATGGTCGCCACCCAAGTTCAAGCAGCGTCCTTCGGCGAGCGACAAAAAATCTAAAAACTAAAATCTAAATGTTAAATGTTAAATGCGTACTAAACCTAATGGTAGAAGTATCTTGAGATTGGCGACATTTATAAATGAGCATACCATGAAATACATACCAAACAACTGCTATGCCTCATCCGTTACAAGCTCAGCGTGCTTGTGCGAACTTAGTCAGACACGTAAGCAAAAAAAGGGGGCACAAAAAATTCTTCCTTAGAAAGCAGTAATACACTAACTAATTGAACAGTTGACAACCACACTAAAGTGCATTGTAGCAGCTTGATCGATGGTGCTTGAGACTAAACTTCAAAACACAGTCAAGACTAGAACCCTTTATTCTTTGGAAAAGTAGGGCAAGGCAGAAAAAGGATACTAAATACATTGCAGACCTCTCATCGCCAACCAACTTCCAGCTCATGCGGCATAGAGTCCTCTGTGGTTCGGTAGCTCTTGTTTGGAGAGTAATAACACAAGTTAGTCACGTCACTAGTGTACAAGCACGCAAACCTCTCCACCTGCAGCCACCCAAACACCACAACACTTAGCACCGTTTGCCTATCTACGGTACTTGAAGTGGAGTTTACATTCTGATCGTTCAAATTTTTTTCAATCAATACAAATAATCAAAAACTGAGCGAATGCTTCTAAAGCGAGTAGGTGGACTTGTCTTTGTGAAAACAGTGACGGTAGGTTGACAAAGAGGTACAGGAGAGAAATAATTAACGTCTTGACAAACCTGGTGAGCAAACCGAGAGTTTTGATAACCTGTCTTCATCAGCTGCCCCCATGTCTTATGGAACTGTCAACATGTGCAACATTATGATTAGAGCTCGTTCCCAGATGAACAATTGGTTTTCTTCAGAAGAAATGAAACAAAAAGCTTCAACTGGTAGACAGCTGATGTACCCTGTGATGAAAATCCAGTTGAGCATGACGATGTTGATCGCGAATGGCAGCTCTCTCACTCTACAAAACACCCGAAAATGCTCTTTCGTCAGTGTCCTATGGTGACTCCATAAGCGTATAAATCCCTTTAAGCGTTCGAACGTTAGGGCTCACTTCAGTCACTTGTAATACTCCTGTTTCGCATTATTTATTCTGATACAAAGTCATCCATCTTCAGGTACATATACACCTGGGGCGATATCTTAACCTTGAGATGGGCAAAATAACCCCCGAAAGATCAACGGGTCCAAAAAAACCAACTATATTCATTAATGCCCAAGCTCATGCAAGAAAGAAATGCCAACTACATCTAGGATTAACTTGACAAGAGTTCAGCACTGCTTACTCGCAAGTGAGACACCTCCTCCTCTAGCCTTTCTTGCTGCTCCTCCGAATGTTTCTCAAACCTGTCAATTTTCATAATACTAATGTCACATCAGAAAATGGTGGACAAAACCAATGCAACCAATTCCAAGCATAGTCATTTGTAGCAAAAGAGTGGAGTCAAGGAAATCAAGGTACAGTAATCGGATATATTACGCTAAACAACCACCATTCAAACTATACCTGAGAGTCCATTCTAGACGCTGTAGAGTATCGTCCAGTTCATCACGTTGAGCGCGCATTTCAGATATTTCCTGCAATAATACAGGCAATTACTCTCACAAGAGTCAGACGGGGCAACTACACCTTGGCAATCCCATTAGATTGTGGCAGAAGTAACGGCATAGTGCTTTCTACACTTTTGTAAAGGTTAAAAAGATAAATGTAAACATTCCAAGATAACAGATTTAACATTTGTCCAGAGAAGTAAGCCCCAAAGGGCCCAAAGGGCCAAAGGTGACCGCTTCATATCTTTAGGAGATGAAATAAATTTTACGGGAAGCTCGAAGGTAACAAAACGTACCAATAGAAAGAGGAAACCATACCCGACATCTTCTTATACAACAGAAATTGTTATGGGAATTGACGAGTTGTTTCCACAATGGAATTTCTATTATTAGCTTGGGCAACTAGCAGTTAACATAGCCGAAACCGTATTAACGTAGAATTCAAACCACAATAGTCGACATGAAATCGTCAAGATTCACCTTCCTAATTGCAATAGTTTGATGGAGCAGATCCAGTTCCGCAGCTAACTCGGGCACTACAAGCATTGTCCTCCATCCTGTAAACAGTTCTCCATTGAGGTTAGAGTCCCTGACATCCCACGGCAACTAGGTGTCGTCGTGTCCTATAATAAACAATATGCAACAAGAAGAAAGATCTATGTACATGATATCATGAAGATCACAAATCTAACCTCAGTATCAAAAAAATAATGGAAAACCCACCCCATACAGGTATTCTAGAAAACCTAGTCACATTGCAATTGGCAGATTTTACCGCGGCTAGATTTCCAGCAAACCTGGAGGGTTTTCTACTGGCAATCACCACTCAAATGGCGTATCCACCGAATTAGAGACGTTACCTAGCTCCTTCTTGCTTCGCAAAATATCGCCATAGATGTGATCGCCCACGTACAGAACCTACACAAGTATTTCCAGAGTCAGAGTACAACTTGTGGATGATCAGCACTTCCATTCACACAAGAAAAGAAAAAAGATGATCGGCATTTCTTCGATTATGTCTCCTAGAACAATGAAATAAAAGTAGTTACGTGGCAAAATAACTCCATGACACACCAGAGGACCATAGTCATTTATTAACAAGATACAGTGACAGTGATCGACAACGAGTAGAAAGCATACCTGATCACCAGCCTCAATGGACAGTAGTTTATGCAGATGGGCAACACAACCACCCTGTTCCAATTGCACAAAAAGGATGTCAGGTTGCACGTGACCACTTTAAACATGGTACTGAGGTCAAATACGTGGCAAGCACTTCAGCTCTAGGAAACACAACCAGAAAATTTCGTAGGATGTGGTGTGGCATTTTCAACTTCAAAAAGTTCAGGTCACTGTGCCAACAATGGCCATTTCAAAATGCTTTCCCTTCAGAAAAAGGCTTGCAACCTGAAATACTCGACAGGCCTGTTCCCCAATTGAACCAGGCATAGGCACTTGCAGGCCAGCTCCGCCGATCTGCAAAGCCAGAGCAGAGGTAAGATTTACATTGACGTTCGATTTAGAGGACTCACCACAGCCAAAACGGCACAAGTACTCGTAAATAAAAAATGCACTGTACACATGAGAAAAACAGTTACCTGAGCCATAGGTGTGCCTGAGTCGGTATTTTGCAGCATGCCTGTTCTAATGTCTACCTCAAATAGAGGTGCTCTACTCCCATCCATGAAAAACGAAGGTTTCGAACTGTGTCCACAACAACAAATTCTTCAGATGTAGGGAGGCATACAAATATGACAGGAACCATCAAAATCCAAAAGGTACACATCCATATAAGGTTCAAAATCACATGTATCTAAATTCTGCGACCCCTATTGTATGATAAGAGCCATTCATAACATCATTGAATATTAATCCAAATAGAAATTTGGACTAGTGATATAAAATATTAAATAGCATTTGTTTTATTTTAGACTCGAGTATTTTTGAACTTAGCAAGGGAGTGTTCCCCATTCTCAAGAACGTACAATCTCAAGTTCCACTCCGATTTGACATTGCAGAGACAGAAACTGACCTTCCAGTAACAACAACATCAAAGTACGAGAGCCATTCATCATCTCTAGGGGTGCCACCATCGGTGCCACATTTTCCGCACAAGTAATTCATGACCACATGCGTATAATCCCATAAACTGCACACAAAATGCCCACGTAATTGGTTAGAGAGAATGTCTTTCAGGACAATGTCGCATCACACGAGAGCTTAATAACCATCATAGAATCATTCAGACTAAAAACTTTGCAGACAGAAGGCATTAACAAAGAACATAAAAGAGGTTGAAATCCACCTATTTGTGACAAGAAATGTCTTTCGCCCAGATTGTTTGAGCATTTTCAGCATTGGATATAAAAGTGGATCCTCGTTGATATACCTGAGGCCAAATGAGTTACAAGAACTGGATTGCATGAGTCCGACTTCTAAACCAAAAGTACAAAGATTCAACACAAATTGGAATGTGATTTTCTGAAAACCCGTAGATTCTGCTCCTCAGATATTTGCTACAGTCCACGATTAAGGATATGAACCATTACTTGCTGGGCTCGTTTGCAACAGCCTCCTTAAGTGTACCATCTCGATGGCATAGGTCTACAGCTGCCCTCACGTCCTTATACAGCTGCGAATAACTGCCACAAGGTACAAGCAGCGATTAAAAGGACCGGGAAATTCACAAATATCTAAGAGAGTCAAGGTATAAACCCCTACACTTCAGAGGTTTCATGGTCTTGTAATGACCAAACTGATTGATGGTACTATGAAAAATATAACGCAAATCAGATTTTTGTTTATTAAACCAGAATCAGAGAACAATAGATAAATAAAATCAAAGGAAAGAAAGCCCCATATGAGCCATTCAAAAAAGCTGAAAAAACATGCCACCCATTTTGAGGGTTCGTGGCGCTTAGGAGTTAACATGCATTCGAATTCTTCGAGAGCAATATCAGTTCATAGGGTTCGAGCTGCGTACTTGCTGGTGATTAAAGGAATTCTGTCAGGAAAAGCGTCTCTGAATTCAACCAGCTGCATGAATAAATAAGCCTCCGCAAGTGAGAAAAGTGTGTCGATTAACGCATAGTCAGGTTCATCGTATGATTCACGCGACAAAGAGTTGCTATACATGGCATGCCGATCTTCCCGACTCAGCTCGCGAAATCCATGATAAGCCACCTTGACATACTTGTGGCGGTCCATCTGCCAGTATGTAAAACAGTAAACATGTTACTAAATGCAATTAGGAAAGTATCACACATTCAAGATCGCTATACCGTGCAGCCCAATCCCAGGCAATTATAACCACGAAGTCATATGATCGACCCAAGATATTCGAGCAATCCTCTTCAGAATTGTTTCACAGCAAATTCAGGAATGTTATAGATAAAATCTCAATCTCCTGATTGTTTCTGGTTTCTTCTGTAAAGCTGCATCCCGAAACGAAGCACTCAGCCAGTATTTGCAGCAGGACGTGTCTCTTTATTCTAAATTTGTGGGTCCAAAACCTTTTTGAATAGTTTCAGAATACCATCTTCGGATTTTCAAAGCATAAAGAGAAGTGAACAGTGTCACCTTCAGTATGCAGCCACGCCTCTTGTCGAGCACAAGACCCCTAACCATAAATCTCCAGTCGAATTTCCATTGCAACAGCTGCACAGATGAAGGTCCTAGATTAGGGTTTAGGGTTTCGCACCATAGGTGCTCGATAAACAGAACCAATTGACTAACATTCCCTAGGTGCTGGGGTAAATGAAAGATACTGTTGGATACAAAATCAACACTTTCATCTGTTGATGATGTGGCCATATCATTAGCTCTTGTTTTCACAAGCACATATCAGTTGCTTTCTTCCTAAGATATCAGTTCTAGCCCCGATTTGATAGCCCGGAAACGTCAAGCAAAAAAACAAATTAAAAAATCATATGCAATTGTAACTATAGGAAAATGAACTCACTTCAGATGGATAGTTCAAATCGTGCACTAATTTTTTAATCGTCCCTGCATAAGCCAAACTTTCAAAAGTATCTGCCTTGTACTGTGCAAGGGTATAGTCCATGTCAAATCCGATGGCTTCAATGCTTCTCATATTCAGCGACCGATTGCAGAATATTTTCTTGCGCGTGTCCAAAGGTCGAGCCCACCAGCGACCGCTCCACAAAAGCTCTCCATCGTCTGTAGCGACTTCTCCATTGCTGGTAGTGTATGGCTCCACTTGCGATGCAAGCAGGGGCCACTTGGGCTGGCTCTTGTCGTTCCAGTAGTCGCCTGCAAAGCAATTCTCTCGCATTTCAGAGCAAAAAATGCTGAGGTCCCAGCATACTATGCCGTTTCTTCCTCCAGGTCCGATGCTTTGAAGACCCAAATTAAAGATCCCCAAACCCGTTTATAGGGTGCACTCGGGGTGCTCTTCAAAGTCGTTCATAAATCACAATCCCAACAGGTCAGAATGATTAGGGTTTGCGATACGGCCACAACAGCCACTGCACTAGATTATGCAGGCCATCCCGCTTAGGGTCTAATAAAAAATTCAGCAAAAGAAGATCTCATTGATTTTTGATATGAATACATTAGAACTTCATCACCTCCCATACCCTAAAGTATAGAACACCAGGCCTGCACGGCGTGTATAGTATTCCTATACACGGCGTGTACAGTACTGTGTGTATAGTACTCCTATACACACAGTAATTGGCATACTAGAACGGTAAAGTCATCAAGAGTAAGGTAGAGATCCCTGATTGTTCCTAAATCTAACAAACGATTATTGCATACAGATTTTGAGAATGTAAACCATCTTATCATCGAAATCGGTGTCAATTTGAGGTCATCTACAGAAAAAATTTAAACCCTCACAAATTTCACATCCACCATCCAATTAAGGAATAGGTTGGTGCTCTAAATCCTCATGCAAATTGCAAGCAAGAATCGATAAAAATTTGGTCAACTAGAAGTTGGTCTAGAAGGGCAAATAGAAAGTAAACACCAAGTAAACACCGATTAAGATCAAAGAAAATAGCAAACTTATTACCAGATACACACTTGAAATCTGTACTCAATTAACCTCTCGAATAATTGCCGTAGATAAATTCTAATATACCTCCGCATGATACTTTTTGCAGATTTCTTTCATCAACCACACCAGAATAATTAAAATTGGGCAGTCCTATTACTTAGGTCAGGTCTAGCAATAGAAACCACACCCAGCGCATCAAGCGTCGCAATTAGATCTAATTACCTCAATGTCATCTTCGAAACCAGCTACATTGCCAAATCGAAACCTATTATGCAACTGATGCATTTCGAAAACTAAAGAACGAATGAATGCAGAGAATTAATAACCTACCAGCAGCCCTAGAACCCGCAGCACAACGTGTGTCGCCCATGGGATTGCCCTTCCTCGCATTGGAAAACAAACCCCGGGACTCAGGGCAGCCACAAATTACCGACGCTTCTCTCCATGACGCCCGCCTGCGAGAACAGGGTGATGACGGCCGTGCGGCGGTGCAAGGGGCATGTGCAAGTACTAACGGAAGCGACCTCCGAAGATGGTGTCCTGCAGATGCCGCAGCTGCAAACACAACAACAAAATCACAACGCTTTCATTCCTCAATTGAAGTGCAAGGGTAATACCCAATTTAGCAATCTGTTTCTATTCGTCATCTCAATCACGCAAATCCCTTTTGATACACCCGTCTTGCAAATTCAGCATCGTATGCTCGTGAGAGATTCCACCATCGATATTGTCCTTGCAGCAATGGCGAGGAAGACAGACAGTCGAGCACAATGGCAAACGAATTGAATTGTGTGCAAGAAAAACAAAATTGGAAGGGAAGATGAAGATCGCGTACCCATGTCTTGTTGCAACGCATTGATGATCCACGGGATTGGGAAACGCACAGGCGTGCGAGAAGCTTGGAACCCCGAAGACCTAAGGGAAGGAGAATGTAGATAGGAAGGAGAATGTACTCATCTGGAGCTTTTTAGACAAGATAAACTGTAGGCAAAAAGAATCTAGACAAAAGATCTTCATTTTTGTGAGATTTTTTTTCTCCTTATTGGTAGAGGAATTGATTATGAATATGAATTTTGCACTGAAATCGAGAAGAAGAAGTGAATCATATGTTAGTCACATGGATGAAGGACTGAAGAGTAGACAAATATTGCTCTTTCAATAAAAAGTAGAAGCACATATAATCGTTATTAATTAATTACAAACAAGCAATGTTATTTTTATTAAATATATATTGTTTTAATGAATCTTATTGGCAACTAAAAGAAGAATCCCGTGCACTTTAGTATGCATCATTTGGATACCATATGAATAAGTTATGAACTTTTGAAATAGTCTTTAGGTGTAACACATAAACAATATTATACTCTACTTCACTCTCATATTTGATTATGTATTTTGTATAATCAATATTTAGATTTTTGTGACATTTATTGGTTCAAATGTAGGTGTAGCATTTGGAATAGTGTTGATTATGGATGTACATACCTTAATATACGTAGATGTACTTCATTTGTTCCCTATAACTCCCACATAAAGCTTTTAAAAATATCCATAACCTGCCTAATAGGTGTCAGTACTTTTTAGGAATTAAAATTGTTTTATCTATTGTTCGTTTTATTCATTGACACTTTCATTTGGTTGTCATTAGCAAATTACAATATACTAAACACAAAATTAAAATATCTTGAGAAGAATATTAAAGACAATCAAAGTCTAAGGTAGGTAGATATATCCAAAATTGTTCATTTTTTAATTATATCCCATATTCATGTTTGCCCAAAATTATTAGATTGACTTATTATGCCAAGAATCCATAAAAGGAATGTACTTTGGGCATTCACAAAGTAGACTCAATATATATTTTTAAGTGATATTTTTAAACAAAAGTATGTACAATATATTAAAAGATGCTAATTGAACTTGAAATTATTTAATTTTTGTTTGAATTTGAAATTAAGATACTTAGAGCATGTAGTAGAAAAGAACATTAAATCTATTTTTATTCAATATATCTTACAAATAGCAAAGAAATTGAGTTTGAATGTGTTTTTTTATAAGTTTTGAATGACCCTATGGTAATTATTTCCATTTTTTATAAGAAAATTTAGTCTCCAAAATAATCATCTTTTGTGTTCCTCGAGCTCAATGCATACCAAGGAATTTTAGCACTAAACCTTGCAAAGGATTATATTTCTCTTCCAAAACCAAATGTGATTCATAATATTGCTATTAACAAGGTTTTAATAAGGGTTTTTTAACCACATTTTTTACCATGAAAAAAAGGTAAAAAATAAGATGTCTTGAAATTCAAGACATATTGATATTTTGTTCAACATTACAATGTTGAAAAATGAGATGTCTTGAATTCACAACATTATGATACTCTTTTCAACACTAAAGTCACAAAAAAGTGTCACAAAAAACTAATGTTGGAAAAAGTGTCAAAATATGTCTCAATGAAAAAGTCAAAAAAATTATCAATTTTTTTTTTCAAGAATAATATCAAAATAATTGTTGAAGAGACTATAAATAATAGTCTTCTAGTATCTTGAAAACTATCCAAAATAATGGTCTCTAATTTAGTCCAAAAAACACAAAACAACTTCATTTTGATTTGGCTTCCTCTAACCTCCAATAAAATTACTAGGTATTGATAAAAAAAAATTACCAAGAATTTATTAAAAGGACTCTTTGAAGCAAAAAATGGACTACATTTTTCATTTTAGATAAGTTATGAACAAATCATCAATTTCACACACTTAACAAGAAATTAAAAAATTTTAGCACCAATCATTGGGTCAAGGATTCAATTCTCATAGCTTGTAAGCACTTAAGTTTGGGTAGTTGGAAAAAGGAGCTAGACTAGTCCCTCCTCCAACAAATTAAAAAACAAAAACAAATTGCCATTGTTTTTGACATTTTATTTGACATTCTTTTTGACATTGTTTATGGCTCAATTTTGTACATGTTCTAGACAATCTTAATGGTAATATTTTGGTATCCCTATAACCCTATTCAATTGACAAATTTCAAAGTTAATGAAATTAAATGAGTCCACAAAGATTTGAAAAAAATGCACAATTGCATTGTAGTTGTTTAGTAAATTTTATAGATATTTTTTTGTAGAAATTCTTGTTGGTGTCATGATGAATTTTTTTAAATTAAAAATAGAGAGAAACTTTTGTAATATTACTTGAAAATAATCTAAGTGTTTCAATTGTCTTTCTTCACTCCAATAAATTTTAGCATTGCTTAAGTTAGTTGAATGATCAAAAAACACTTGGAGGATAGTCCAACCTCCACCATCCAAATGTGACATTTACTTCCTTCATGTAACCCTCAAATGACATTCCCTTGCCTAGTGAGTAGCCCAAGGGAGAATCCAAATCTCCTTGAAGTAGGACATAGGTCTTGTTGCTTGCCCAAATTTATGTGGTCAAGGCTTATAAAAGTGAATATTGAATAATGAACAATGTTATGACTTTGCAACCTAAATGCGGAGCTTGAGAAGCCATATTCATTATAGAAGTGGATTCAATAAGTTAAAACATTTGAAAAAATCTAAAAGCTACTTTCAAGTGAATTGGAAAAAAAATTGACCTAATGTGCAAATTCTATAAGTATCAATAGACTTGTAATATCTAAGTATTATTACATAGTACCATACAACTTTCTTAAATTACATTGTTGGCACAAGTCATTTTCACTAGGGTTTAAAATGAGTAAGTAGATACCATCAACACAATTTAGCTCTATGGTATCTTAAACATACAAGTGACTAGAGGGGTGATAGTAAAGGTAGAACAAACCATTATGTACACCTAGAGAATGATTCCATTACAAGGTTACTTTTTCAATAGATGCAAATTGGGCATAAAAATCAACATCTAGGTGACAGTAATGAAGTGATTAGTGATTACAATAGGAACTTTAACCTTTGGAGTGTAACTTCATTACATGAAGTGGTTTTTTTATGCCTTTATATTATAGTTATGTTAGGAAATTTTGTGACTATTTTCACCCTTAAAAGACCATTGTCCCTTCAAGGAGCAAATATCTACAGTCTCAATTTTTGTCATGATTTTATGAAACTTGTAAGAAGATTTAAAAAATTGATTATCTTTGTGGGAATATTATTTTTTCTGAAATTTTCTTTTTTCCCTAGACTCTCGACTTAATTCCCCACCATAAACATTTAAACCTCAAAACTCTATAGTGCAATAAATTTAAGTAATGAAGGTTCACAAACAAATAATCTAGTTCCACAATGTTCAAAAAAGCTTGTTTTCTTCACTTTTAAACACAGATATCTTTCAATTTGTGTTGTCAAAAATTTTGAAATTTATTCCACACATTTTCATACTTGTTAGGTGTAAGATCCTATAGTTATATGGACAAAAAAAATTCAAATTTTTTTACACTTTGCGACAAAAATGGTAGTTTTGAGTGTTTTTTGGTGAAAAAAATGCCGTGGTCCTTTAGAGGTAAGACAAGCACTACAATAGATATACTTTTTGTTGTTTTTGGAGTAATTTTGAGACTCTTGATGCATAATGGGCATCACACTTCAAAAATTCATAATAAATTCATAATTTGTTAAAAAAATATATTTTCAATTGCTTTTGTTGTTTCTCACACTTGTCTTTATGTGGAATTATGTTCTAAAAATTTAGCAATGGTGTGAGGTCAAACTCCTAGTTCTACCCATGACGGAGTGTTTTACCTTACTCATAGGTTGGCTAGATTTTTGCTTTCTGAACTAGTAGATTATGAACAGATTATTCCTTGGAGGTGGTTATTGGTCGTGATGAGGTTTGCAAGGATTAATCTTGAAGGATGCAATTCCCTTTTTCTAGTGCAAAGGTGGCAACTAGAAATGGTACTTTAGACAAGTCTTATTATAGGTCTTATCTTTAAATTTCAAGGCATTTGCCAAAATCTCTATAGTTTTGACTTTAGATTACTTCAAAAGCTTTTTATTTTCATTATCAAATGCCTAAATTTGAATTTTCTTGTATCTCTTTAAAGTATTTTAGGATGTGCTTCCAATGATAGAAATTTCAAGTTCTAATTATAAGCTAATGAAAAATCAGAAGTTTATTTGGAAGGACAATTGGCGGAATGCATTGAGGTTATGCCACATTTAATTACTTTTAGACTATTCAATGAAATTTGGACAAAACATCCAAAGATATCCAGATAATAACATTGGAAGATCTCTTGATGGTTGTATAGATCTTCCAATGTTTTGTATCAATCTCCTAATATTTTTCTACTAAAAAAAAAACGTATCTGCTACAACTAAGTGTCCTATACAACTATCTTGCGATTGCAACCCCTTCTATTTGCACCAAATTCTCAAGTCATTGCTTGACATCATTACTTTACATCATTAGTACAATGTTTTAATTGCAAAGTAGTTGTAGAATGAAGTGAATACATTATTTTAGTTACAAAATAGTTGTAGAATGAAGTGAATACATCATTTTAGTTGCAAAGTAGTCGTAGAATGAAGTGTAGGATTAAAAGAGCTGTAGCAGAGTTCAAATTTAGAATGAATGTGAGTTTTTCTCCATCCAATATTCATTACAATTGTATTGTTGATGTAGACTAGTCCACACGCTATGATATCCATTGTGTTGATTTGCTTAAAGTAAGGTAATAGGTCTAGAAATCACCCACCTAAAAGTTGAAATTGAATTTTGAGAGGTGAAGCTTCTTAAAATAATTTTCAGTAAATTTCCTTAAAAGACAAGTGCAATTGGCATCCAACCCAAGTTGTTTTGTATTTTTGGAGCTTTGTGGAATTAGTTATAAAATTTTGAAGTTGAAATGGCATAGGGTTCTAAAATCACCCACCTCCTAAAATGTGCATTGTTTATATATTGCTGAAGGCTATGAAAAAACATGTACACATAGTGTACATTTGAGGTTGTGGACAATTTTAGAGCATATGCAATTTTAGCTAGGAAACAACTACAATTGTAAAATGACAATAGTTGTATCCTAGTTGCTTTGTAGTCATTTTTTAGTTGTTTCCTAGTTGTTTTATAGTTATTTAGTAGATGTTCTAGTTGTTTTCAACTAGTTGTTTCCTAGTTGTTTTCAAGTCATTTTTTGATTGCCTTATATCAATTGTCCTGTAGAAAGAATATGTTGTATATTCTTATGTGTAATAAAGATGACACTTTTACATCCTTGAGGCTTTACCAAAAGGTATTAGTTAATAGTCACAACTCTTAGTGTATAAAGTCACAACTATTAGATTAGTACTAACTAGCTAGTGTACTACATACATAATATATTATATTATCTAATTATATATTATATTAGCTAATGTACTATAGTGTACTACATATATAATATATTATATATCTAATACTCCCACTAGTATACTAGTTTACTTTTTCATCCATTTTGATGAAGACTATAACACAGTCATCCCAAATGGTCGTTCCTTTTTGCGTAGGGTTTGTAGCATTGTTCTCCCTTTGGTCTTCTTGTGGCTGCGCCGCATTGCAACCCTGATTTTGTTGACTTCACCCCTTTGGCAGTCTGGTGGAGTTGTGGAAGGTGTGATTGAAGTAGAAGTTGAGGATAGAAGCTGAGGACAGAAGCTGAGTTGCAAAAGTTGCTGCCAGGATTGATGCTGAAGATGATGTTGTCCCTGTTGTTGCTACTACAGATGCTATCTTTGTTGCTGGAAATGTTGTAGGAGGTGTTGCCGCTGTTGTTGTTGAAAATGTTGTCATTGTTGTTGTAGGAGGTGCTGCTCCTGTTGCTACGAGAGTTAGTGTTGGAGGTGATGTGTGAGGTGTTGTTGTTACTGGAGCAAGAGCAGGAGTGGGAGCTAAGGTGGGACAGGAGAGCTGGAGCGCTTTCTTCTATTGCGTTGTCATCTATACCAGTGGCTACAAGCTCTTTCTTTTATCTTGCACGTATTTGTGGAGAGATGTTTATTGCTTATTTGGAAATTTATTTGAAAGTTTAGTTTAAGTGTGTGCTTTCTCATTAAGCTTGGTCTTTGTTGAGGATTTATGATTTTGATTGTTTGAGTTGCTTACATTGTTTTGATAAGGTCAAATGATTACAATAATTACAATTATATTTTCTTTGCATCAACCTTGCATTGGTTGGCTTATTAGGAGTACAGTCTAGATTAATTTTGATAAGATGGGTCCATATACTTTTGAAATGGAGCTTGTAAATTGTCCTTGATTGGCTAAACCTTTGTTTGGTTGTATTGATTGTTTGAAGAAATGGGTTCATGAAGCATAGGCCACATGGCCTTCAACTTTGCCTTTGAATTATTCATGTGACCTTGATGTTTATTATGTTGGTTTTTTGGAACTAAACCTGTTTCAACTTACAAACATTGGTTAGAATTCAAATAATTCATGCATTTATGTTTGAAATATAGGTCACTTTGAGAAGTCTTGGATAATGTGTAGCCTAAGGGTTGTTGTCTCCCACTCCAAGACTTGGTGCACATTGTTGCACTGGTTGAAATAAGTGATAAAGTAAAGATGTGGTTGCTTGTAGGTATTCAGTGGAGAGGCTATCACATAAGAGAGATGGTTTATTTGACTATGGAGGTTTATAAGGCTTTATATAAGTCATTAATAATTTTGTTGTTGGTACTGGTGTAGGAGTTGGCAATAGAAAGGTCATATCCATGCCTAATAAAGACATATAATGATAATGTTTATCACGAGGTAAGGATTTTGTTAATATATCAACTGCCATATCTGAAGTTGGAATATAACATAGCTAAATTTCTTTGGCAAGATTCTTTTCTCTAGTGAAATGATATTGGGTCTACATGTTTGCTTCTTGAATGATACTTTGGATTTTTGTTAAGAGCAATAGCACTTTGATTGTCTGAATAAATTATAGCAGGATTGACTTGTTGAAAATCTAGTTTACTCAATATATATTGTAACCAAATAGCTTCAATAGTTGTTTTGGATAAAGCCATGTATTTTGATTTTGTTGATGAGAGAGCAGTTGATTGCTATTTTTTACTACCCTAGGAAATAACCCCTCTAACGAGAAGGAAACAATATCCAGATGTAGAACATTGAGTGTCTTTATCACCAATCCAATCCACATGGGAGTAACCATGTAAGATTTTTCCATTTGCTTGCTTTTGATATTTTATTCCAAATGAAAGTGTTCCTTTGAGATATCTCAAAGTATGTTTGAATGTTTAAATGTGACTTGTATCTAGGTTGGAGAAATACTGTGCTAAGCTACAGACTGCATAAACACAATCTAGTCTAAAATTGGTAATAGCATACATTAAACTACCAACCATACTTGAGTAAGGATATGATTGGGTGAGATTTTGTTCATCTTGAGGATTTGGACAATCGTCTTTGCTTAAGTGTACACCAGATGACATAGGAGTACTTACTGGATTACAATTTAATATGTTATATTCTTGAAGCTTGGAAATTAAATAATTTTGTTGATGTATTATCAACCACCCTTCTTATCGATTTCTTAAGATGGTATTTCTCAAGATGTAATGGATCTCATCATCATTCGATATATCAAATTCACTTTGTAAAGTATGTTTAAGGTCTTGAATAAGAGAAAGTTTATTACTGACCAAAATACAATCATCTATATAAATAGTGAATATTATGAAACCATTTGTTTTGTCCTTTTACATATAAATGTTTGCATCAGAAATCAATCTAATAAATCCATGTAGAAGTAAAAATTGATCAATGCGTTGATACCATTGTCTTGAAGATTGCTTAAGCCTATATAAGAATTTAAGTAGTAAGCAAACTAATTTAGAGTCCAATTGAAAATTTGATAATAATAGTTGCAAATAAGCATCCAATCCTTCAAGTGGTTTCATGTAAATTTTCTCATTTAAGTGGCTATATAAAAAGGCTGTTATAACGTCTAATTGGTGTATATCCAAGTTGTATTGTATAGCTAATGCTAATAATAATTTTATAGAATTTAACTTGACAACTGGTGAGAATGTTTTTGTATAGTCTACTCCTTTTATTTGAATGAATCCCTTGGCTACCAACCTAGACTTATATTTATCTATACTACCATCAGCATTGATTTTAATTTTAAAAATCCATTTACAGCTAATTAGTGTTCTTTTAGGAGGAAGTGGGGTCAATTTCTAAGTTTTGTTCTTCGATAATGAATTAAATTTGGCACTAATTGCAGCTTGCCACTCCTTAGCTTCTTTTCTTCCTAAAGCTTCTTGTAAAGTATTTGGTGGTGGTTGTAAAGAAGTAAGAACAACATTAGTTTGGTGATCTCTAAGACAATGTCTGTTATATTCCTCTCTTCCTTGTATGGATTCAAGTAACCTTTTTGTTGGTTTAATATTTCTTTTAGGTCTAGAAGAATTAGGTAGAGGGCTTGGCTGAGTTGGTTCTTTCAAGATAGAAGACACTTCAGCTTCTTCAAGAGGTAAGTTGCTATTATTATCATTGTTTTTACTATGTAAGAATAGTTGAAAGAATGCCTCAGTTATATCATTTTAAGAAGGGGATTGTGTTTCCAAGTTTGGAGAACTATTTGAAATTGGTTGTAAATTAGATGTATTCAAATCAATGGTTTGTTGGTATTGGTCAAAATACCCACCTTGATGATGGACATTATTGGCTAGATTAAGTTTTATAGTTGTTGAAGGTCTTTTGAGTAAATTTAAGTCCATTAGCTCCTTGTCATCAGCCTCATATGACAAGGTCTATTCTTATACATTAAACGTGATTTCATCAAATATAACATCTCTTGAAATAATTATTTTTGTTGTTTTTAAGATTCATAAGTCAATATGCCTTAGATTTTGTACTATAGCCTAAAATTTTGCTTCTAATGAATGTGAATCTAATTTCTTTCTCATTTTTTTAGGGATAAAAACATGGGGCTTTGCATCCAAAGATTTTAAGGTATAACAAGTTAGGTTGATGTCCATACCACATTTCAAAGGGTGTTTTATTTTCAATGATTGTCTTGGTAGGGCTTCTATTTTGAAGGTAATTTGCAGTTTGGAGTGCTTCACCCCAAAAAATCTTAGGTAACTTAGAGTAGGATAACATTGCAAGAACTGTATTTTCTAATGTTCTATTCTTTCTTTCAGAGATACCATTTTGTTGTGGTGTATAAGTTGTAGTAAGCTCTTGTTTTATTCCTTCTTTCTTACAAAATTCTTTAAATTCATTTGACATGTATTCACCTCCACAATTCGATCTTTAAATTTTAATTTGATGATTAGTTTGTTTTTCTACAAAGGTTTTATACTTAATAAATTTATCAAGTGCTTCTAATTTGTATTTTATTAAGTATACATGATAGTATCTTGAGAAGTCGTCAATAAAGGTAATAAAATAAGTGCATCCAAAATGGGTGCCAACTTGCATAGGACTATATATATCAGAATGTACAAGATTTAATAATTCAGTAGTCCTTTGTGCACTTTGTTTAGAAAAATTTTCTTTGTGTTGTTCGCCTTTTATGCAAGGTTGACATGTAGTAATTTTTTTCATTAAAAGAATTAATCGCTTTTGCCATAATTCGCATCTCTTTTAATCTATACTGATTTATGTGGCCTAATTTCAAGTGCCACAAGTTGGCTATGTTTAAACTTGTAGTAGCTGAGATAGCGATTTGTTGGTCATTACATATAATAGTTCTACCTAATTAATATAGATTAGGGTTTAACTTACATGTTGCAATTGTTTCACCAAATTTGTTTATTAGAGTTGATATTCTAGCTTTAATTCGTACTTCACTTCCAGCTTGATCTAATTGTTTTGTAGAGAATAAATATTTTGCAAGACCTAGTACATACAAAACATCAAGTATGACTTTCTCATCTCCATTTAATAGTTTAACCTTTACATCACCACATCCTTTGATTATATATGACATTGAGTCATTACCTAAATAAACAAGTTGGTTATTTTCATACTTTTTATAATTCATGAATCCCTCTAGTTCATGATACATATGTTGAGTGGACGATTACTTCTTTCTGGAGTAATTCTTATTCTACAATCTTTAATCAAATGTCTTGGTTTTTTTACAGTGAAAACATTTTTTATTAGCAACAATATTCTTCTTTTCATAAGGCTTGAAGTTACTACTTTCTCCTTTGTAACCTTGTTTGAAATTTCTATTAAAGTATGGTTTCTTCCCATAGTTTGAAAATTTCTTTCTTACATAGAGTGTTGATGTACTATCAGATGTCAAACTCATATTTTTCATGAGTGTTTCTTCTTGGATCAAATCCGTTATTAATAATTGTAATATCAATTTAGGTTGTCTTCTCAAAGAGCTTATGAAAGACTTGTAGCTTGGAGGCAAACTTCGCAGTAAGGTAAGAAGTGCCTCATCATTTGGAACTACTAATCTTGCTACCAATAATTGTTTGAGATGCGCTCTAAATGTATGGATGAGTTTAGTAACACTATCATTTTCTTTCATCTTCAAGGTATATAATTTATCCTTAAAATATATTTTTGTTACTGCATCTTGTAATTCAAACAATTTATCTAATTCTTGCCATGCTAAATGAGCTAATTTGTAAGATTGTATATGTGAAACAACATTGTTTTCTAAATAATTATTGATGATCGTAAGAGATAATGAATCTCTTTTTTCCCAATGACTAACACTACCTACACCTGTGGCAGGTAAAGTTTTGGATCCTACAACAACTTCTACTACAGTAGGTGTTACCAGTAAAGGTTCTGCACCACTCACTATAAACCACAATTTTCCTGTTTTGAAAATCAATGTCAACCTATGTTTCCATATGTTAAAGTATGTTCCATCAAATTTAGGAACATGACTAATGTCAATTTTATGTATTGACATTTTATTAATCTTTTCTTAGAATTAGTTGCAACTCTCATTCATTTTTAAAATTTAATCTTGCAAAGGCTTTATTAATTCTGCATCTATTTTATGTTGATTCCAAATTTTGTTCATCTTCCTCAATTGGAAGATATTGAACCAGGTTTACTAAAGCTTGAAAGAATGCATTCGTGAGGTTTGCAACTAACTGTGGTTCTTCCTCACTTGAGCATTCTAATTTAGGTTGAGGAAAGTACATTATAGCTTTGATACCATGTAGAAAGAATATGTTGTATATTCTTATGTATAATAAAGATAACATTTTTACATCCTTAAGGCTTTACCAAAAAGTATTAGTTAATAGTCACAATTCTCAATGTGTAAAGTCACAACTATTAGATTAGTACTAACTAGTGTACTACATACGTAATATATTATATATCTAATATCACTACAACAATGGTAGTGTTTTATGATTGCAGAATTATGATTGAGGATGACAGGTGACTGCTTGTAGTCATATTTTTGAAGGTAAAAAAAATATGACTGCAAATATGACTGCGAGTCATATTTTAGCCTTATATATCATGGCTGTATAGTATATAGCCATTGGGAACACCAAAATACTTCATAGAGAATGGTAGAGAACATATTTAGGGAACGCCCAGTCATATTTTCTAGTCATATTTTGCAATCACATCTCCATGATAATAAGATTTTTTTTAGGGCAGCCCCAAAACAATTTGAGTAGGGAATATATTTAGAAAGTACCTAGTCATATTTTTCCACATAGGATTTTTTTGTAGTCATATTTTTTTAAATCATTTTTTTATAGTTGCCACTAATTTAGGATTTTGAAACCCTAGCCACCACTTTTTGTAGCCACTCCTTTTTTTGCCCCTTCTTCTTTCTTTTTTGTTTCTTCTTATTTGTTTTTGTTGTTTCTTAAATTTTGTTTTTTGTTGCTTTTTAGGTTTTCCTTCTTCTTGCTTCTTCTTATTTCTTCTTACTTCTTCTTACTTCTTAGGTTTTGCTTCTTCTTCTCTCTTTTTTGCTCCTTCATCTTTGTTTTTGTTGCTTCTTAAGTTTTATTTCTTGCTCCTTCTTACTTCTTGCTTCTTAGGTTTGCTTCTTCTTCCTACTTAGCTTTTTCTTCTTCTTACTTCTTAGGTTTTTCTTCTTCTTGCCTTTCAACTTTTATTTCTTTTTCCTTCTTAAGTTTTTCTTCTTGCTTCTTAAGTTTTGCTTTTTAGGTTTTGCTTCTTCTTCCTTCTTAAATTTCTCTTTTTCTTCCTTCTTAAGTTTTGCTCATTTTTCCTTCTTAGATTTTGCTTCTTCTTGCCTCTTAACTTTTGCTTCTTCTTCCATATTAGATTTTGTTTCTTCTTGCCTTTTAACTTTTGCTTCTTCTTCCATATTAGATTTTGCTTCTTCTTGCCTTCTAGTCATATTTTGCAATCATGATGTCACTTAGTTTTTGCTTCTTCTTTTTTGCTATTTTTTGTTTCTTAGTTTCTCTATCATTAATGTTATTTTTTTTTGTTATTTATAATTTTTGAATATATAATGATTATAATTTTTTTTCTTAAACATGTTTACATATTTTGTAGTGCTTTAAATTTTTAAAGTTTGAATTATATTGTTCATTTATTGAAAATTAACCTTCTTGTTTATACATGTAGGCATTGGAGATTGAAATGAAGTTATTGAAGGCTATTTGCAATACAAAAGAGGTAACATCTTTACATTTTTGTTGAAATATAGGTTCTACAAGTATGTGGAAATATACATATATAAAGAGCCATGTGATATATTTTGTTTTAGTAACTAATAAATGTTATTGAAAAAAACACATTTTTTCTTGTATTTGACTTTCTAATGTGATTAATTTTTGCCCATTTAAGAAATCATATGTATTCATTTTTAATTAAATGAATTCTCTTACTTAACTACTAAATTATGTTGATGTATGACTACACATAGTCGTTTTACAAATCATCAAAAAATATGATTGAAAAGAATTGTTTTACACATCATTTAAAAATATAATTGGGAAAAGTCATATTTCGTGCTACCATAAAATATGACTCACCATAGTTATATTTCACATCACTGCAAAATATGACTTACCACAGTCATATTCCACATCATTGTAAAATATGACTCACTACAGTCATATTCCATGTCATTAAATAATATGACTCACTGCAGTTATATTCCATGTCATCAAAAAATATGACTCGCCATAGTCATATTCCATGTAGGATTTTTTTGTTTGTCCGGGCAACTCAACAAAAAGTCAAGACCCCCCTAGGAGAGTCAAAGTATACGTTATGTTGGTATACTATGGCTAAATATGGATATTTATACCCTTCAATTTATATGACTGCCAATATGACTGATGTCTGAAATGACTGCTTCCAAATGACTCGAGTCAATCATATCCCGAGTCATCTACAGTGATTTCTACGTGAGTCATATTTTTTGATTTTATGACTCACTGCAGTCATATTTTGCAGTCATAAAACACTGTTTTTGTTGTAGTGTATGTCCCATATCAATTGTCAAGAGTACCATTAGGGTAAGTAGTTGTATCCTATAATAATGAATTTTGTTAATAGAAATCTAAGATTTCTACAATTTATAGATTTCTATAATTTGTAGATTTTGAAATTTATGAGTCATGAACAAGTTGCAATGAAGTTACAAATAAGTCACAAACGAGTCATAGACAAGTTATAATGAAGTTACAAATGAATTGTAGATGAGTTGCAATAAAGTCAAAAATGAATGACAAATGAGTCATACATTAATCAGTCATAGACAAGTTATAATGAAGTTACAAATGAATTGTAGATGAGTTGCAATAAAGTCAAAAATGAATGACAAATGAGTCATACATTAATCAGTCATAGACAAGTTATAATGAAGTTACAAATGAATTGTAGATGAGTTGGAATAAAGTAAAAAATGAATGACAAATAAGTCATACATTAATCGCAGATGAGTTGCCAATAAGTTGTACAACGCATCAATTGAGTAATTGACCTCATGTAATAGCAAATACCACATAAGCAACTACGTCATAAAGTACATCAATGAAGTTCCAAGTGAGCTAATAGATGAGAATAATCTCATTTTGCCTTGCAACTATAATACAATTAGAAAATTTGTCCACAACGACTAGGGCCTCTAGATTCTCATCAATCGCAAATGATTGTTCAATGCAGTTCAAAAAACAATTGTTCTTTGTAGTTGCAAAACCCCTCATTTTTTTCTAGTGTGCCTAGATCTCTCAATGTTTTGCATTATCTCGTGATGACCATTTTTTTCTCCTAATGACCATTACTAATTATGGACTTTTCAAAGTTCAAATGTGGCATGGTTGCTATTAAGCAATGTTTAGAGCATCCACACCTATGTGAGGGGAGGTCACTTTGTGCATTTATACAACCCACATGAGACGAAGATTTTGGACCCTTTACCTACTTCATAAAATTTAATTTAAAGAAAATAAAAAAATTTGAATAGGTTTTTCTACCTTGAAAGTTTATATTTTGAATTATTGATATTTTTAAAATTGATAATAATTAGTTATAAATTTTTGAAGAAAAAAGATACACTATAGAGCTGAAAATAACTTTGGATCCCTTACTTCATAAAAAATTGTCTAAAAAATGAGCAAAAAAATCCTAAAAATAACTCTTTATTGAAAGTTTATTTTTCTTGAATATTGAATCAATGGTCATCCGAATGTATTCTCTATAAATGTTTGAGTTGAAAAACATGCCATTTCAATTCATTTTTCAATATATTATAATAGTCATTATAAATGTCATTTGAGTTGGGAATTATTGGCAATAGAAATCTATAGTCATTATTAATCAAAGTTCAAAATTATAGGTTGAAATTATAGTATATTCCAAAGTAAATAGGGGGGTCAAAAAATCACTTTGCTGCACGTGCTACACAAAATCCCTATAGAGTGACCTCCCCTCGCACCTACACCCTCAATACTTTGCCACAATAAAATTTGGTGTGCTTGGACTTAAAACATTGTCATACCATTCATACACTAGTAAAAAAACTCATTGCAAGCTCTTCAACCACATGCCAAGATCAAGTGGCCCTTGCAAATTTGCAATTGCTCCAAAGGCAGGTCTTTATTTGGTCAATCCTAAATCAAAGCTATTTCAAGTTGAAAATGCCAAAAGAAAAAAAAATTATTGCTATTGAGGTGGCTGCACGATAGATGTTTAATGTAGTAACATAGGATTTTTCCAATTCATTATTTGAAGAATAGATTTGGAGGATAAATTAGGGACCAAGGCTTTGGCTTCTCAAATTTCAATTGGAGAGCTTGTGATATGAGTTTTGGCAAGTCATGTTTAACCCTTAAATGACTTTCCTAGCCCCAATCTTCATTGTTTACAAAGCCCTCCCTCATTTGCCACCCTAGTTCCAAAGTTCAATTAACTCCCAACTATTTTTTTCTAGACTTCCAAAAGCCTCGTTACCCTTGCTCCAAAATGCTCAAAATTACTCTCCAAGCTATCCTACAGAAAAAAAAATTGTCCTTTAATCCCTAATGTCCCATTGTCCCCTCAAAGGACAAAATGGATTTTAAATAGGTTTCTGTAGTCTCAATATTTGTCGATAATTTTTTAATATTTTTGTGAATATAGAATAATACATTAATACATTAGCTTTCCAAAATTATAATTTATAACTCAATTGGAGTTCAGTAGCAGAAGTTATGGCACAAAAAGCCCTTTTTTAAGTTTGGTGGGTAGGAAAAAAACTTCAAAAAACTTAAAGTTAAAAAATTAATTAATTTTTTAATAGATTGAATTTTTAAGTACATATAAAGCTTTGATTTATTCCATTTGGATTTGTTGTGTGAAAGTTATAGACAATCTTATTTTTTGGGCAATCATAACATTTCTTGAAAAAATAACTTGTAGGATTCATTTCTAACTTTTATTTTTCACAATTTAAAAAAAAAATCAAGGTTAATATCTCTTCCTAGAACACTCTCACCATTGAAAGTAGTGTATTTCAATTTCATCATAGAGCCATTAACAGTTTAGGTTTTCCTTCATTTTTGAACCTACTTCTACTCAAACAATTTTTTAATGAGTAAAAACTAAGTGTGTGTTCTTTTTAATTTTTTTTAGACTCTCAACTCAATTCTTTATCATATAAAATTAGAAATTTAAAATCACTAAAGCAAAAATTATTCATCCATTAAGTTAGGCTATTTGTTTGTTTTGTTTTGTTTGTTTGTTATGGTGAAATCTTCTAGAATGTATGTCCCTCGGTTGTGTGCTTGGCATTTTCGGAAAGCCCTCAGCAAGGAGGGATGTATAGGGTTAGTTTTGTGGAGTTTGGACTATTAGTAAGCCCTTGGCAAGGAGGGGTGTACGGGCTTAGTTTTGTTGAGTATGGACCTATAGTGTGAAAGTTATGGAATATGGAAGCTTTTATGAGTAAAAAAATTTAAAAATTACTTTTATTTTGGCAATCCATACCTTAAATTTGTTTGTTTGTTTTGTTTTTGTTTGTTTTGTTTGTTACATTGAGAAGATCTCTTGGACTATGCGTCCTCCGGATCCAGTTGCATGCTTGGTACTGTCGGAAAGCCCTCGGCGAGGAGGGATGCACCGGCTTGGTTTTGTGGCGTTTGGACGTACGTACAGTGTGAAAGTTATTGAATTTTGAAGTTTTTATGACCTAAAAAATTAGAAAATTACTTTTACTTTTGTTTTGACTGTGGCAATAGTACATGGCACACTAGTTACTATGGCAATGGCTTGAAGGTTCAAAGCCAAAGAAATGTAGTTGAGCACGGTGCAAAAAAACTTGTTTCCTTCACTTTAAACACAAATATCTCGCAATTGACATGGTCAAAGTTTGTGAAATTTTTTCCATACATTTTTATGCTAGTCTAGTACAAGATCCTCCTGTTACATATGCAAAAAAATATTTTTAATTTTTTTTCCCCCTCTTTGCTATATAGACCAGCAAACACCGAAATGAACTGAACTACTGAGAGATTTCCTGCCCGGATCACATCCGAGTCGCGGGGCGGCGACAGTCAACTGCACAGAAAACCTTCTCACACCCCGTAGAATAACTTGCATCACGTCCGTTTGTACAAACTCCTTTCAGTCTTTTCACTGGAAAGCCCCGTGATTCTTCTCCCAGGGCACATTCCATCCCCAAATCGAAGTGGCACGACAGCGCCAGGCGCGCTTCCCCAGGCGCCGCCACCGCGACCGCTTCATCGATCGACAGTAGACCGGGCTCGTCGATCGGAACTCCGCAGAGGCCGCCCGAGCGCCCGAGTGGAGGAGCGAACCCAAGGATCCGCTTCGAAGCGCAGGCTCATAACTGACAACGCTTCCGGTTATTCGGCATCGTCAGTATCCTGAAAAAGGTCGGTCCCTGCGTACAGTACCTGTGGAGCCAGTGTGCCGATCCTCTCGACTGGAACAAGTGCGGCGACGTGCAGGAATATGCCCCCGGATATCTCACCAGCGGCGCTCTCTGTGACCCGGTGACGCCAGTGTGCGCCAGCCCAAGTGAATATTGTTAAAACAGGAAGCGAAATGCGAAAAGTGCCCCCGAAATGACTCCTGCACTGGGGACTTGGAGCGCTCCCCTGAGAAGCTTGCTGTTTCGTTGGGCCATCGATCGATACAAAAAAGACTTTAAAATATATATATGTATAAACTACTAGAAAATAGCAACTTCGTTCAATTTTAAAAGTATTGTTGACACCAAAATTTGGGGCCAGGGTGAACTGAACCCCCTCATTACCCTGTTTTACCCCTGGCGAAAACGCTGTGGAATTTTTTTATTTGAAATCAGTTGAATTTTTTTTGCAAATTCTGAATTCAGATTTGCAGTCAACGGCTACAAGTTAGCTTAAGGGTAGTGTAGAAATATAAAAATCATGGCAAAAAATAGGGGACTTTTTTTCACAATTATCCCTAGCCGGGGCAATGAGGGGTCAATTCTCCCTGGCCCAAAATTTGGTGCCTTGGACATTTAGAAATTAAGAACAACTTTACCAAATAAACATGTACTAAGTACCAAATAAAAATAAGCATCTTATGTTGAGTCACTTAAAAATCATTGAATCAAATAAGCTTAAAAATCTCATATTCAATCAAGAACAATTTTATAGAACATCTTATCAAATGAACAAAAATGTATACTGGTATATTATATTATAATAATTTTATATAATATATATTCTTAACAATCTACACTTCCGCCCTAGAGCTCCCAAACTTAGCCCACTGTTCCTATGGGGAATTTTCAAATTGGGGAATTTCATTAAAATGGTGATATTCCATGTGCCATTTTCACAGTGTGCCATTCCTATAGTTCAGACCGGGTGGTCTGAAATTTATTAGTGTACTAGATTTCAGACCGCCTACTCTGAATTGTGGGATGTCAAAGTCACAGAATATTTTTCATTTTAATGAAATTCCCCATCAAAATTAAATATTCACAACAGATCAAGCTCCAAAAATTTAGCAATGAAGATTGGTGAAAGTTTCTTGAGCTCACAATTAACAAGCATGCACCAAAATAAAAAAACAAAAAATTTTGCATTAGTAGACAGTGGAAAATTGTATGATTCAACAAAGTAGTCTAAGCCGGCACCAATCCGGTCCTAAATGGGAAACTGGACCACCCAAAAACTCGCCGTGATTGTTCCCTTGGGGCCTAATGGTTTTTCGCCCAAACCATGCCACCTAAGGCAACATGTAAGATGAGTCGTGGTTTCAATCCGGCCCTAGTGTAAATCCTTTAGGCCGGACTTGGAGAAATAAAGCAATCTTATTGGTTCAAACTTGGAGAGTTCGGACCGGCCCTCAATTTGTCCCCAAGTATAAATTGGTCTTAAGGTAGGAGATCCATGAATTGCCCATTTAAAAGCTGCTACTAAATTTTGTGGAGGTGAAGCTTCTTGAAATATTTTTCAATAAATTTTACTTGAAAGGCAAGTGAAATTGGCATCTAACCCAAGTCATATTTTTTTAAAGCTTTGTAGAATTAGTTATGAGATTTTGAAGTTGAAATGGCATAGGTCCCTAAAATTGCCCACCTCCTAAAATGTACACTATTTGTACATTGCTAAAGGCTATGAAAAAGAAACATGTATGAATAGTGTACATTTGAAGAGCGATTTTAGAGCATGTGCTGTTTTAGAACCTCCTACCATATTAAGTAGGCAGTAAAGCTCTGGGCCGGGATGAACTGATCCCTTTGTTTAGCACCTCAAGAAAATCCTGAAATTTTTTATTTTCCATGCATGATAATGTTTTATGCTATTCAAGTTCTCATTGTAATTGGTCACATTCAAACTATACTTATATTATAAGAATGATTATAAAGCTTAACATAGGAAATCTTTTTTTACATGCATCCCTAGAATGACTTAGAAGGGTTGAGTGGGGGGGCCAACTAAACTTCGTCACTTTGGCTAGGAGAGTTTGGAGGCCTGGTTGACACTTAAAAAAAGTGGGCCAAAAAATGCAAGAATCTCTTTCTCCAGGTCCCCTTGTTTGCCATTAATCCCTAAAAGCCCAAGGCCTTTTGAGGTTCTAAAACACCATTGCTTTTGAGTACTTATAGACATGAATGTCACTAGAGTGTAGAAATCAGTATATCTTGGATTGATCTAAAAATATTACCACACAAATAGTAGAAAAGAGAGAGCAAATTTTCAAACAAAATTTATTGAATTCGGACATTGAATGCAAAAATTACAACACTTTGAATTAGACTTGAAACCATGTAAGGACACTTTTGGTTCCATGGGCCTTTTAGGGGTTACAATGTCTCCCCCCTTCCAAATGCACCATGGCCCCTAAACTGCCATCTTCACTCAAAATCAATTATACACCTATGTAGAAAAACCCGTGTTGTAAAATCAAACTTTGTTCCTTCATGACTTTTACATACAATATCCAAATGTCATATTCTTTGGTGCAATGAAACATCCTTTCAAGTGCCAACAAGAAAATATGGAAATTTGACTAATAATTTAAAAAAACTAGACATAAAAGCAAAAAATGGCAATTGGGAGGGGAACCCACCTTGTTCTCTCCATTTTCAATTTTGAGAGGATGAAGATGTGACACTCTCTCCTTAAATTGCGGAAGGCCCATTTTCCAAAGATTGAAAAGTTCTTTTTCTTTTCCTCTAAAGGTGAAGAATGGATGTGAGGAAGTTTTTTCAAGGGCATGAAATGGAAAAAATTTAACATTAAAAATAAAAATAATAAAAAATAATAATATTTTTCATTAAGACCCTATAATTTCTAATAGACCTACCTCTCAAAGTAGGTCTACCTATAATTTGGGGGCTTAAAATTCTTATGAATATTGAACGTTTTTGCTACCAAGTAAGAAAAGCAATATGCTCTATGTCATTGGATTTTTTTGAGACCCTTAACCTCTCATTTCATATTATAAATCCATTTTCCAAGGTCAATTGATTCAACTAATCAAAACCTTCAAAAATTTGGCCCCCTCACCTTTAAACTTGGTATTTGAATTAATATTTAGAATCAAAATTTGTGCTTTCTTTAGGGAATGTTAGAAAATACAAAATTATCCACAATTATGATACTAGTAGAATCTCCTATTTATCTAAACATGAGTTGTTTAACTTGACGTTGTTTACCTGAATGTTCAATGTAACAACCCCATATTTTTATGTCATTGAAGATGTTACAATGAATGTTAGTGGATGTCAATGTTGGCATAATATTGACATAAAAACACAAGGTTGTTACATTGAACGTCCAAATGAACAATGTTAAGCATATATCTCCAACCCAAAGTAAAAACTTTACAAAACTTCCCCTCTTCAAAACACTTGCAACACTACTTTTAGCACTCTTCTATGAATCTTAGATAGTTTAATAATAGGAATCATATACAAATTTTCATTTGAAAAATTTTAGGTGCAATTACTATAGGCCTCTTTACATGAGAGGCATGAGGCCTTCCAAGTTTATGGCAAATGAGAACTTCAAAAACTAAAAAGACCAATGAATGTAACTTTACACTTGTACTTTTCAATCCAACACAAAGAATAGTGTAGGCAATAGTTTTGACCTTCATGGCAATAAAAATACACAAATTTTGACTACCTTAAAGAAATGGGCTTGATGCAAATTCTATTAGCCCCTCAGGTCAAAATGCTCATAGCCAATCACTTCAAAAAGATTCACATTGTGAGTTGCCCTGGTTTAGAAAATACAACAATTCAACTACAAAAGACTTATATCCATTTAATTCATTGTCCAAACAATTGTAGGTGGAATGGTAATTTTCTAATGAGAAATGATGTTACTATGAATTTTTGTGGGTGTTTTGGAGGAAATATAAAAGCTCTTAGAGGTGGTCTCACTTATCTTTCTTAAAAAGAAACAAAATCTTAAACTAAACTATCTATAGCCATTGAATTATTATCCTATAGCCATTAATTTAAATTGGCCAAAATGTACCTTAAAAATAATGAAGTATCCAATAGTGATGAAAACAATCTATTGTGCAATTGAAAGTATACAATAGACAATGGCATTAGAGGGTGTCAAGGTTGAGATTTTTTTTTAAATTAGGTTTTCTTCCCCTACCCAAAAGGAGCTACCTTGTGGAATCTTCATGCTCTATTTTTATTTATTTATTTTAAATTTAGCCTTGGGGCAAGATTTTGAAAAAACTTAAACCATAGAGATTCAAATAGGTGGCCCCCTTTGAGTTGAGGAAAAAAAATAACCCAAATTTCTAAGTTTCAACTGTGATTCCTAGTTTCAACCATAACCACTATTGGGTAAGGGTTAGAGTGATAGGGCCTTCCTACCTTACAAATCAAACACTAAACTTACATTCAAAAGTGATGAGCTTTGAAATTTTTTTTCAAAGCTTTTCATCAATCTATGCATCACAAAGTTTAAACCTTATGGTTTATCAACAATTATCATGTGGTTATCATTGTTTATGGTTTCGCACATTAATTACAATTTATCGCATCATTACTATGCATTATTTCGCATAGTTATTGCATCGCTACAGTGCATTACTTGCAATTGCATCACAATGTGCAATAAATTATAATTAATGTGCAAATCCATGAAACAACAATAACCACATGATAATTGTTAACAAATTTTGTGATGTGGCACTTTACTATGCAACAAAGTATGTTTGTTGATGTTGTTATAGTGGAATATAAGACTTTTGTAACATATTATTGTGTCCTATGCCATTGCCACAATTAGAAGAAAACAATGAAATGGACTGGGGAGCGCATGCACTCATACAGGCAACCGAATTCCTTCAGTGGAGCACAACATCCGCGTGAGATTCTTCCTTCGGCGATGAACATCCGGTGGCTTACGAGTATTCAGTTGCGCACTATCGTGAACTTCGCCGTGAAAAATGGCCAGCGCCTTGGAGGGCACATCTCACTATGCACTCGTCAGCCCATCATGCGGCATCTTTTCAGTAGTCAATCGAGTCACATTCGCGGACCAACTTTTCCTTCAAACTGCACGAACATCAAAAATCACATCGAAATGATCGAATGCGACACAATCGGCAGTTTCCATCAAGCCTTCATGAGAGTTGTACTTCGAGGTTGTACGGATTTGTCCGTATCCAGTTGCGGTTTTATCTGGCACTAGCTTGCCAAAGTTCCGGGATCCTGGCCTTCATTCTATCGTCGTCACCGTGAACAGCTCCGTGTCGATCTAGCTGATTTCAGTCCTTTGTTTTGAGACACAGGAGTGGCATTCTTTGTTTAGGGGTTATTAGGGCTCCAAGTGGGCGGATAACTATAGCTTCTGAAGCAATTTGATCACCAGTGAGCAATCTGTTTCAAGCCCAAATGTAGCTTGGCCCAGCTGTTTTCAGAATATCCATCAGAGATCATTCCGGAGTGGACGAAGCTCAGTCTCCAAACAGGAAACTTTCTTGTAGCCATTCGTGATTCGGCGTCGTTGGTTTTGAAGACGGGATTGCGGATGTGGACAGATTTGAAAGTTACAGTGGTGGTGATCTATTGACTTCGGGAGATCGTCGCGTCGAGGTTTCGAAATGCGAGTTGTGCTTGTGTTTGTGAAATTAGGTGTATCGTGATTGGAGGCGTTGGGCGACTCCACAATGCTGGATCATAGTCGCTGTGCAAGTGATAGAACAAATCGAATATTATTATTATTATTATGCCCCCTCGTCATCCACAGTGCAGCAGTAGCGGCGCCACGACCCACATGAGCTAGACTGGAGACTACATACAAAGCTGGCCTCCTCGAGCTTGCTCCGCGGTTGCGCCTTTGTCAACCCGAACGAATTTCGTGAGGAGATGTCATTGGAAAGCTTGATCAAGATGCAAAGCTCCGGAACCCGAGGCATCGAGGAGCCCAACACGCCGCGCCCGGGAGGAGTGCCGCAAGGCTCCGTGCTCGTGATCTTGGACGTCACCAAGGACGCGGGGTCCGCACCCGTGTACTGGGCGCTCGGCAACGTCGCCCGCCGCGGGGACAACATCAAAATCGTCGGCATTGTCACGCATGTCTGCAACCCAAGTATGCATCATTCTAAATTTCTTGTAATTTTGAGCATCACACCGAATTCTTAGCATTGCTGGAATGTCACCCTTAGGATCGGCCCGGGGTTTTGAGTTTTGTGTGTTTGTGGGGTTTCAGTGGGGTTTAAGACACGCGTGGACAAGAACAGTTGGATCGGCTCCAATGGACTCCTGCTACAACACGAACTCACAATGAAGCGAGCCGCTTTGGACAACATTCCTCACGTCAAGGAGTGGTGCGAAAAAGCAGGGGTACGCAAAGTCGACATCCCTTCGCTGCCCGGGTTCAAATTTTCTCATGCGTTCACAATGTAGATAAGTCTCTTATAATGCCCGATTGTGAGCTCAAGGACTCATAATGGTGAACTTGCAGGTGAAGCTGGAAATCGATGTGAAGGCCGGGTACGCAACGAAGTTGATCATCGTCGATGAAGCGAAAGCCATTGGCGCCTACCACGTCGTACTCGACAAGTGAGTCTCTGTTGCAACTGCGCATGTGTTGCTTGATCGCTTGAAGGCAGTTGATTGATCGCGTTTTCTGTGATTTTAGGAATATGAAGAGCGATCGGAAGTACTTCATCGAGCACTTGACGTGCTTCGTATCGCGCGCGCGTCAAAGCGGCGGCGTGGAAACCATCCGCTCCTTCTCCGTGACGAAGCAGCTTCCCCCGCTAGTCCCCACGCCTCCCAACACGCGCATGAACGGCACCAACCATAGCATAAGCCTACCCACGCCTTCTTCCGGCTCCACAGTCTCCGTGGCGTCACTAGGATCCAACTTCTCCCAACGCGGATCGGCTTCATCGAACTCGTTCGGAGTGGCCTCCAGCGACGGCTTCCTCACGCAAGACAGCGACGCCTTCTCCGGCGCGCCCACGACGGGGGAGTCTTTCAACGATCGCCACCAGGAGATTCAGGAGCTTTCGTTTCGTCCCCCGCGAGGACCACATTCTGAGGCCGGCTCGCTGCGCACGTCGTACTCCGAATCAGGCTCGCAGAAGGGGAACTCCATTCCCAGCACGCCGCGAGGCCAACCCGAATCCGGGTACAATCTCATCAACCGGAAACCCGCACTCCGGAAATGGCTTGCGGAAGAGGAAACTCGCGGAGAGGTTCCATCGTCCGAGATTCCCAATCAGAGCTCCTTTGCTGATCGAACCAACAGCAATGGCAACAATATCTCGTCAGCAAACGAGCCACAGCAACAAATTGTCAAACGCATTAGTCCTCATCTGAGTCCCCATCTGAGTCCCCATCTGAGTCCTCACATGAGTCCTCATGTTAGTCCGCCGGTAACGCTTGAAAAGCCTGCGAACGTCCCAGCGCCATTGCCGCTTCCCCCTTCGCATTCTTCGCATTCTTCGCCAGGGAGGGCTTTTGCATCAGTGAGAACTTTGCCTTCTCCTATTGCAAGAATTTCGCCCCCTATCTCGCGCATGCCGTCGCCTCCCTGCAGCAAGCTATCGCAGAGCTTGCATAAGACCGTGTGGATATGGACACGAAGCAAGGAAGTCATGCGGTCCGCGGTGGAAGTGGGCTGGACCACTTTCGTCTTCACTCCGGATACGAAGTACATGGCACCGCAATGGACTTGTGAGTGGGCTTGATTGATTCTGTTTTGTCAATTCAAATTCGTTTGAATTTTCTCGCGGTAGTGTTTGACTGTATTTCCCTTTTGTGCAGCGATCGAGTGGATCAAGCCCTTGTTTCTTGAAGGAGGCCGGTTTTTGAACCAGGAGAGCAAGCCAGTGGCGCTGCTTGGGCAGGTGTACTCGGGGGAACAGCTGGACTACCTCCCTGCGATGATGGGGGGCACCGATATCGTCGTTATCAATGACCTTGACTGGCAGGTTTGCAAACTCTCAAATCTTCTTTACATTTTCAAATTTTGAATGGGAAACAGCCTGGGGTGTATGTTCATTATAAGAAAATAGTGAAAAAAATCAGAATAGGATCAGAATCGGTTCTACTTGTGAGGGTGCGTGTTAGATGGGTTCTGAGATGTTAGTCTGTCATGCCCTGGAAGAATCTTTGTTGCTGTTTTCTTTTCCATTGGTGAGTATGAGAGTATGAATGATTCTTAATAAATTGTCTTCAAATGGAGGGCATGAGTGCGAGCTTGTTGGTTCCAAAGCTAGAAGCGATTTTATTCTGTAACTCGATTGGGAAAGTATTTTGGAGACGAGATTCTGGGCTCAAGATTTTGAGGGACGAATTTTGAAAGAAATTGCAGTCAAATCTTGCAAGAAGTAGAAAATTGCAAGCTAATGTTCACTTAGGACGTTCGCTTGTGTAGGTGATTCCGCCTGAAGATATTGTATCGGCTTTTCAAGGCAGGCGAACGCAGCTCTTCGCCACCGCCAATTCTGCTGCCGACTGTCAAGTTTACTTGGAGGTCAACTATTTCATTCTCATAATGCCATTCTCTCCTAACTTGATGTTATCAAATTTCTTGGTTAGGGTTTGCATTGGTTAGCGGCATTGCTTATATGGAGTTTGTGGCTGCAGGCTCTTGAAGTAGGGACGGATGGCGTGGTGCTTCACACCGAGAATGTTGCTGAAATTATCGCTCTCAGGGTATTCTTCACGCAGCTCTGCCCCCTTACACCCTCCTTGCAGATTGCCCATACCCATTCAAAGCCCTAAAATGACTTAAATGACCTCGTTGTGTAAGCTTATGGATACTCTATCCGTCACTTTTAAACATTTGAACCAAATATGTACTAATTATGCGCTTTCTTTGGGAGATAACCATGAAACTCACTTGGAGAGAGATCTTTGAATTCTACAAGAACCAAGCCTGTGGAGATTAAATTGTTTCATCATTCAACATATAAAGATTTCTTATGAAACCATTCAAAGTGGAAGGTATTAGCCCACTATTGAAGGGACAGTAAACCCTATTTCCATTCAAGATAAACATTTAGCTTACAGCACCTGCTAGTCGAAGGCCAACGAAGAGTACCAGAAGAGCTGTGTTCCAAAGAAAGCGCATAATTAGTACATATTTTAGTATCGTCAACCTTAATTTGTGATTGTGCTCACGCGATGCTTGTTTTGCAACGCAGGACTACCTGACTGCGAAGAAGGATGAGAAGGCCCTGGCAATAGCCGATCCGCCCATCAAGGAGGTGGGTGAGTTGAAATTGGTGTTGGTGGAGCCGACCTCCATGGCAAGATCCGAGGCGAACTCCGATCGGGTGGCTTCTTCTCCGAGATTGCCCAGATTGGGGTCCTCCCCAAGGTCGGATGCTAATCCCCTCACCCCCAAAGCAGAGGCCAACCCACTCCATAGGATCGGATCGTCTCCGAGGCTGGTGGAGTCACCGAGACATTCTGGGCACTTTCAGACACAGCAGGAGTCTTCACAGCAAGCGTCCAGGCTTGTGAATGCTACTGTGAAAAGTATTGTTTCCGTGGGAGAAGGCGACCGCGTTTCTGTGGATCTTTGTAATCTGTTGAGTCCGGGCGAGGCTTTACTTGTAAGTGACAAGCCCTGATGCTCCCTTTTACCACATTTTTTTTTAATGTTTTTGACCAGCACCTGCACTGTTCTTCTTGTGATGTAAAATTTGGCCCTCGCTGAAGTTTTTTTATAATATGATTGATGAATTGGTTAGTTTAAAGTTGTAAATTCTTGATCTTTTGGTGATCAAGCCATTGTCAGGGTGCCAAGTATTTGTGTTCGGAAATTTATACTGCAGGTTCGTCTTATTAAGCGGAGATGTGTTTTCGCTTTTGTTTTTAGGTGGGTTCCTTTTCGAAGGGTATGTTTCTGGTGCATTCCGAAGTTCAAGACAACAACACAAGCCGACGTTCATTTCGTGTTAATGCTGTGAGTGTAATTAAAAAAAAAAAAATTCTGCTGAAAATCACTCTACACACAATTCGATTGCTTTCAAACCGTTCTTACACTCCACTTTCCTCTTTAATCTTGGGAACGAAAGAAAGAGCGTCTGTGTTTATACACGCGACCCTTTCTAATACACACTCTGTTATTCCACATTCCATGTATATCCTGAGAATCTTTCACGATGTCTGTGTATTGGACAGCAACTTCTGCGTGTCAAGTTGTGAATACACATGAGAGTGCATTTAGAGAAGAGTGAGTAAACCATAAAAGTGCTCCAGATTGGATGGCATTCCATTGATAAATGATGTAAATCTTGACAGGCGCCCAAATTTGGAATTCTGATTCCAGGATGCTCCACGTAGGTGGCAAAAAGAATGTCGTGTGGTATCATTAAACTGAGTAGCTGTTTCCTGCAGCATTTGAGTACTAGTAGACGCCTTGATTGAATTGATTGATTGATTGATTGGACATGGCAGGGTCCTGTGCATGCATACACTGGCATGGCAGGAGGGCACATCACGTACTTGTCGGAGCTGGAATCAGGTGGTCACGTTTTGGCCGTGGATGCTCATGGGAACCAGCGCACGGTTCTTGTTGGCCGGGTGTCGATTGAGACAAAGCCCCTCGTCCTTGTGCAAGTCGAAGCTGAGGGCGAAAGTTTCAGCGTCATGCTCCAAGATGCAGACTCTGTCCGCCTCGTCGTGCCTGCTGGTGCGTTCACCCAATCCTGTTTGATCCTAATCTGTTGAGGTTTAGCATTACTCCAGTATTTCACTTTGTTCATTTTTATACTGATACATGACATCTGCATTGCCAAACAAAACATACCATGATTAAGGTAGGAGGACGCTAAACCGAACGAATTTTTGGCTGACAGCAATGACTTTTAGCTGAATAGGTCTAATTTTATCACTTATTCACGAATTGGTGCTAAACTTTGTTGAAGTTCAATAATCTAAATTGAATTTTAAAATGCAAAAGTCCTTCAAGTTACAGTGGAATCGGTGGATTTTCTAGAACCATGCCTTCATTTCAATGTCTTTTCTTTGGACATTGTGCGTCATGGACCTACTTTTTCTCTGGATTTATTAGGGCATGTTTTTAAGAACACTCTCGGAATTGAGTCGTTCTACCTTAGTTGTGGCACGACTCTTTTGAGAGTAGGTCAACTGTGAGTTATTTAGAGCAAATTCATCTCAAAACAGAGGAAAACAAGCCTGGCATACTCTCATACAAACGCCTTACTTAAAGTTCTGGCGTACTCTCATATACGCAATGGCTCACTGGCTTGAATAGCTCTCATTTGTTCAAACTAAGATAGGTGTCCTTCACATCCAGCTCATTTTAAATCCCGTGTGAGAATTGTACAGTACGGTGGATACATGGTCCCACGATTGGTGAAGGACCATGCACACACCGTGTGCATATGTCACACTTGGATGCAATATGAGCTGGCTGTGACTTTTCATCGTGGATTCTTATTTGCATCTTGCATGGCAATTCAAAGGATGTCTGCTTTAGAATGTTCTTTACATGATTTTGTTCTTACGTGGAAATGACAAGTGTGAATCTACAGATAAACAACGTCCAGGTTGTGAAGCCATTGCCGTCACAAAGCTGCAGCCTGGAGACACTGTACTCTTAAGCATGGAAGACGACGACTGCTCATGCGAGCAGTAGGCGATCTCGTGAGGCACCCAGCAACAAAGGTTCCATGCAAACTACCAATTTTTTTTTGTGGATATGAAGCAATTGTTTGGTTCATGCTGAAGCTGAATGATCTTCATAGTTCTCCGACCCAACTGCTCAGCTCAAACCGCAAGCATGTTATTGCAAAAGTCGGAGACTGTTCTAAACTGTACCACTAGAATAGAATAGACTCGTTTTGAAGTTCTCCGGGCTGATGAGCTGTTCCGCGTATGATTCATCTGCTGTAGAAGTACCAGCTTTCAACCGATGATTCATCTACGTCGAGATCGTGTCATGATTGTCATAATTGTTACAGTTGGCCTCTGTATAGTCTCCTCTGTATTCAACTATGTCGTCAGAGTAGTTAGGATTCTTCAAATCATTGAAGTAAGGTAGTGAAGTTAGTGAGAGAGACTGAGAGTGTATATTTTCCTGAATTTGGATTCACAAGTGGTTCGGTGTAGCATTGTGTTTGAAATTTTGATTTAGGCTGTAAACGGAATATGAGGAAGTCATGATTTATTTAGCAAATCTCTGTATTGTCCGTCAGTGGTCTCTCCCCCTCCCCTTGTTCTGGAGTTCAGAGATTGCAGCTCGGTGATAGCATGTTGTATTGTACTGTGCATGCTTTGCGCAGCTTGACGTAGAGTGTGAACATTTTAAAATGCTATTGACAGGTCCGACGTTGCGCAGGGTCAGATTTATTCCTTGCTCTTGATCTGAATTTGAACCATGTAAATGATCTTTCGGGAATTGAAGCCCTACTAAGAGCATCATCAATGGAATGCTTTACCTTAACCCCTAATCGCTCAAGCAACCATTTTATAGGTGTTGTCTGTGTTTGGGAACATTTTTGGGTGGAAATTATTTATTATTATGATTATTATTTTGAATATAAATACCGAAAGACAACTGAAAAAAATAATAGATTTGGTTGTCTTTCAGTATTTATATTCAAAACTGAGATCAATGCAGTCAAACAAAAATTATAAGAAAAATAGTAAGTGTTCAGGAGTTGTTTAGAGTAGAAAAATTTACTATTTGGAAAAAATGTTGGTGTTCTCATTACTAGAACATATGCATTTTTCACAAATCAATAGAAACCACAATTTTGACCAATCAAAAAAGATTCAAATACTAGAGATAGAATTGTATTTTTGGTGAAGTTTTTAAGTTTTATCTTCGAAATTCTTTTCAAGAGAATCTAAAAATAATTATATAATTTTGATCTTACAAATACTTTCTACTTTTTATACTTTACATTATCTTGTTTGATGCAAACTTCAAAAAAATCATAAAACTTATATTTTATAATACACTTGCATTTAGTCCAAACCCTTGAGGCTTTTAGGTGATAAAGCATCACTACAAATCTAGAGTGAGGTCAACATTTTAGGTCCAATGCAGGCACTGTACCTAGAATTTTGGTGTTGGGCCTTTGTGAAAGGCTCCTCCATATGATATGTTTTGCAAATTTGTTCTAAGCAGTAATCCACACAACAAAGATTTGTCAATGATTTTCTTAGATTGTTAGAAGGTAATTACAACTAAAATTGCACAAATAAGCAATTTAGTATGGTTTCCATTATTATATTAAAAAAAAATTTGTGGGGTCCTATTGGTAGATGGAAAATATTCTAAATTCTCTTATATTATATTTTTTAGACATTGAATGAATAAACTATGAACTTTTTTAGTATTGAAAATAGGTATTTCTAAAACTAACTATAGACTCTCATGAATAGTTGAGAGTACATTTTAGGCAAGAATCTTTAGTGTTCAATTTTAGAAAGTAGTCAAAATTAGGTGTAATAACCTTAGAGGTTCCATTCGAGTAAGGTACCTTCTAGAGACATCAATAAATTTAGAGTTTACTACAATATCATAGTATATGAGATTTGTTGTGTCCCTATTGCATGGGACAATTGATGATTCTCTATTGAAGTGAAGTTTATTGAATCTAGTTTCTACTCTAATTGAAAACTTTCAAAAAATTGCTAAAATTGAAAACTTATAGCTATTTGAAAATCAATCCTATTACCACAATCTACTAGATTTCTATATATAAATTGACATGGAAATTTTGTTCATACTATAACATCTTTCGGTATAATTTACATAAGTGGAGAAATTTTCAGATTTCTTGAGCTAATTGTGAATTAGATATGAATTTCCTTCACTTTTTCTTTAAAAAATCATGATATTTTGAAATAATCACCAATCAATCTGAAAATTTATTGACTTATAGAAGATATTTGATTTAATCTCTAAAAGATAAAATAAATAATTATCACTCAAAATTTAGTTGCAAAATTGAGCAACCAAAGCAAAGGATATTGTCAAAGATTACACTATCATACATTGTGTCCTCCCAACTAGATCCAAGACAATTTTTTACTTACAATACATTGCTCTTTATGGAAATATGGAAGCTTCTATATAGAGATTCCAAGGGTAAAAGAGGTTATAATATGTCAAATTTGGTGCTCATCCAACATTATATTTTGCAATAGATTTAGTATATTACAAGGCATATAATTGGATAGTTTGTGCAATATTCAAAATCCTCATTGTATTCACCACCATACAAAAATTATAACAAATTGTTATATTAACCTTTTTAAAACATATTCCAATCAAACATAAAAGAATTCTTGAGAATTTTGCTAAATTTCAAAGTTGGAAATTGCAATTCATATTAGGTTTTGCATGTAGCTAGGCTTATACATGCCATTAGCAATAACTTGTATGTTCATTATGAGATAAGAAAATCAATCCGAATAGCTAAATATCAATATTATATTATTCAGAAAACAAAATATATGGATTACATTTACATATGTTGTTAATACACAATAATATATTATTATATATTGTGGTATGTTAGTATACTATTATATATATTGTGATATTTGGAAATCATTGATAAATGCAATATTTGTGTTTGTTGTAAAATTTCATACCTACTATTTTGAACATAATATATGATTTTTTTCAAAACTTATTTTTTGACCCAAACCTTTAAATGACTAAAGTTTAGGCTTTTTAACAAACCTTTGCAACATATTTGACTAGTTGTAAATGTGAAAAATATATGATTTTTTATTAAAAAATTTAAATGATGGCCAAGTCTTCTATCCATTTTCAAATCTAAAATGTCATGTTTTTTTTAAAATATACTTGTAAATACTAGGAATATATATTTCCTTATAAACTTAACGAACTAAATCTAGACTTCTTTATTCATTGAATTGAGTAGCTTAGGATGAATACAATGATAAAGATATATTCAACTTTTATTTGTTAAAATGCCAAGCTTGCTATGCCTATTTAAAATGCTTTAAATTGTATGTTTTCAAAATATGTTACGACTACTTTTAGAAGACATAGCCATAAAATTTTGGAAAATCTATTTTTAAGCCAAGGACTTAATTTTATAATGAACATTGAGAAAATGACCTTGAGTTTCAAAACAATCTATCAAAAAAAGACCTATTCTTATTATTTTATAAAATTATAAAATTTTAAATGTTACAAAAAATTAAAAAAAGTACATAGAAAATAGCTTAGAACATAGAAAATATATAGAAATAACTTAGAAAATAACTTAGAAGATATTATGAATTATTATTTATCCAAAAAATGCATGTAGTTACATACTTTTGATAAACTTCATTTTATGTGTATATTTTATTGTCTTTCAACATATATACATAAACATTTCCAAAATCTCATACAAGTTATTGATGACAACCCACACCACCTACAACAATAGCAATATGTCTCTTATTTGCCTAGAAGTAATAAAATGTTCTCATCAAAATAAATTAATTTCATATAACCAATATTTTCTTTCAAAACATTCTAGACTAACCTTAATAGAAGAATATTTTTGGCACAATAATTCTTAAGTTAGGTTACAACAAATTCTTTACCATTCTCTCCTACTCGTTTGGTTCTTCCACCATCATCTTTTATTTTCATGATTCCACATTAATGTACACATAAATTCTTTTTATAAGATTGGTCCTCTACCTAAATCAAGAATTTCATATATATATATATATATATATATATATATATATATATATATATACTTTATTGGAGATTGCTTGTCAATGGTCACTCTATTTCTTGATAATTTATTCTTTTTTTTAAAACAATACTCTACACTAACATGGGTCCTTCAAACAATGTTGAGGCTCCCAAGTGAAAAAATCATTTGTATTATAAGTGAAGTAAGTGTAACCATTTCATCCTTTTAAAGGCACATTCTCCCTAATTAGCTTGCATTTTTTTTCTAGATACCTAGATTTTTCTTAGAGTAAGATGGAAGGCTCTTAATTTGGTTAGAAATAATAAAGATGTAAGAAAACAATCAATTACTTATTTAGAAAGAAGAATTTTTAAAAATGATGAACAAAAATAATGGGCAAATAAAACATGGAATATATGCGTACATTTTTACATTCATATTTAACCCCTAAAGTTCTTTGAGTGTTATGAACAAAATTACCACAAAATTGCACAACAAAATAGGGTGGTCAAGTTTGTGATCTATTTTGCAACATTTAATAGTAGATTATTGTACCTAACTTGAATGTTTATTTCTCCACCAATTTAGAATAGCTTACTTCTTTAGTATCTCTAGGATCATAATGATCAAAGTAGTACGATAAGTTTTTTCAAATCACACCATAAGGTGAAGAGTCAACTTTAAACTTTTCAAAAAAAATTCTTGTCTTCCACTACCTGAATAATTTGATATTATGTTGAAATTTTGAGTTGGTAATCTACAAAAAAATTCAAGATAAAAGAACTTTGTTTCATAATTATAATTTAGAAGGATACATGAGATTAGAAAAAAACTAAATTGCTAAAGAGTCTAATAAGTAATTGAAATGAGCCAATCCCAAGGGTGAAAATATTGTAGAAATTCTCCTAAATTTTATGTATTTTTTTGTTGAGTTATGGAAAATTAAATTAAGAAATAAAACTTATAATTATTTTCTTGAAATTTTTCATGACTACTAGCAAAACAAAAAATTTCATATCTTTTACTTGATTTGTTACACTAGTACACACTTTGGCCTAATAAACTAGGAAAATGACCTACATGATGAACATGACTATAAGAGTAGATCTTTTGGTAGTCATTTTTCAAGTCTATGTAATCCTAGTTTCTACTAGTGTTAGAATAGAATGAATATAAGTTTTCCTAGTAGCTATAGATTTATTTTGTAAGAATTCATTTTTTCCATTTTTTAAATGACTCTTTTTAATTGTTTTGAAGTTGAAGTAAATTAGAAAATGACATAAATTTCTAACTACAAACTTGTTTCTTTTGCAAATTGGCTTGTTGGAATGCTAGAAGACACCCCTACTCTACATAAAGTTTTAGAAAATATTACCAAAATTGCATTCATAGGTGTTTGCTCCCAAATACAAAATTTATTAGTACAAAATATTAACCCTTAAATTAAGTCCCATTGCCCCCTTGATGGACAAAATGGACTTTAGGTAGGCTCCTACAGTATGTCTCAATTTCTATTGTGATTTTTTAAAACCTTTTTAGAAGATAGGAAAGCACATTAATTTTGGGGGAGTATAATTTTATTTCAATTGGTGAATAAGAGCAAGAATTATGCCACCCTAAGCCCAAAACAATGTCATTGTATAGAAAAAAATGATAAAAAGTCAAAGTAAAAATTTCAAAATTTTGTTTTGGGTGGGAAGTATTTTTGTCTACATAGAAAGATTTTATTCTTTCTATTTGAACTAGTGATGAGAAAGTTATGGAAAATCTTGTTGTGGGGGCAATCTAAGCACTTTCTTGAAACAAAACTTGAGAAGGTGTAGTTTACTTGCTAAAACAATCTCACCATTGAGGTTATTGTATTTCAATTTCCACTCAAAAGTGTCATTTCTATTGAATTCAATATGGTACAAACTTACAGATTTTTTTAGAAGTATATTAGGCAAAAATCTATAACTATCACCAATAGAGCAAAAACACCTAAAAGCAACAATTTTTGTTCTCCAACACTTAGAAAATGGCCTCAAATAAACACTTCCACGACTCAAAACCACCACCACTTCTTAGAAACAACTAATGATAGTTGAGGAATTTTTTTTAAAGTGCTCAACCAATGAAAGACATGTGAGACATTTCATGCTTCAAGGGGGTCCATTCAAGGTGAGCCTAGTGTTACATATAGGCTATCCTATGTTCTCAACTTTGAAAATTGTAAAATATTACTAAAGTGTTCAAAAATCACAAATCCACTTGGGTTGCATTCCTCTTGCCTTTGCTAATGATCTCAACATTTTTTTTTATCATTCAGGAGCCTTTTTAAGATAGTGGGACCAGAAAAAAGTGTCCCTTTTATGTATCCTACCTTAGGGTAGCATGTTTTCCCTTAGCCTGCTTCTAAGGTAGCTGTTGCCCTCATTTTTTTTTTTAAGAACCTACAGACAAAATATGTGGTGCTTGAGTAAAGCAAAGCAAATCGTTGCTTTGTTACCAATTTAGATGGGGTGTCCTTTTTATTTTTTTAAAACAAATGGAAATCCGGGGGTGTCCCTAGGGAAGTCAAAACCATCATAAAGCAATCAATGCCAAGCAAGTCAGAATGAAGATTCAAAATCAGAAAAAGTTGATCAATTTGTTCTTTGGCTATGGATTGAGTGGTCCATTAGTTTCTAACAATAAATTGCAAAAATATCAGAAAGTTAAATCGAATGAGTGACTTTAGATTACAGGTATTGCTTTACTTTTTGTTGTTGAAAATCATGTTCATGGTTGACGCTACAGAGGCTCCCACCTTTTTCCTTATAGAGCCAAGCATGTTATCTCTTGCTACCTATCATGAAATTGAACCCTTAACCCTTAAAAGGACGGACGGACTAGAGTCCATGGAAATTATCCGTTTGGTTATGGTGTGATTCTTTTTTTCTTCTTTTTGGAAACAAATGAAAAGAACTCCATCGGCGAAGGTTCATTCGCTTACAAAATTGTAAAAGTATTCACGGGGAGTCAAAGTACTATAGAAGACCTCCCCTTTTCACAACAAAATTTTGAGGATGAATAGTTGCACTTGTGTCCTATTGGAAGATTCTCCGTCATCCATCGGACGCCAAACGTCCTCGCCAAACGTTTAAGGATTAAAGGGCGAGCTAGAAATCATCTATTTTGTCACCATGTGAATTGTTAGCTTAAAAAAATGCAAAAGCACTCATTTGAAGTCAAACTCTTGTAGAAGACCTCCCTTTTCACACAAAAATTGGAGGATAAATAGTTGCACTTTTTATCTTGCATGGAGAGATTCTTTATCATTCATCTGCTAGAAAACATCCTCCCGTTGTTTATAGGGTACCCAAAAATGTGGCTGGGGGAGTCAGTTGCAGTCCGGAGACTGAACTATTCTGGAGAACGAGTTTGAGTTTTTTGGTTGTTTTCTTTCCAATTTTTCCCAATTTTCAATTTTTTTCAATTTTTTTTTTTTTTAATTTTTAATTCTTTTTGGGTGGGTGGGTGGGTAATTGCACATGAGAGGAGTTGGGGATATTTCTAGATGTCAGAAACCGACTACTCATGGCTGGGTCTAGTCCATGAAAAGATGAATTTGGAGTAAGCTGAGTGTATTTACTGTATTATTGTACTGGGATGTTGAGATGGATGGAGACCTAACCTGCAGTATGTACTGTAGCCTTTCAAAATACTGCAACTTATGATAACTTTTTAGGGTATATCAGAGTTAGGGGAAGGACAGGGGTGTCCCTCAACACTGAGGGGCTCACTATCAGTCAGTCAAATGTTATCCTTTGCTAAGGTTTGAGGGTAGGCTTTCTGTGGACTCCAAGGAGACAACAAGTGGACCATTGGAGAGAGGGCATTCCCAGCCATTCATTTCCAAGCTGATGAAGTTTGTGCCTCATTTCACTCAATTTGTTGCAGGTCTAAGGTAGAACTACCCATTACCACACAGATGTGCTATCTAGGTACTTTGGAGAAGCTATTTATCAGCTCTCATCTTTTTCAGAGATTGAATTGTTTAACCCCGAAAGTCCTGAGGTCAATTTTGTGTCCAAACCACTTTAAACTACCACTTCTACTATGTTCACCTACAAAATAAAAATTTTAAAAATATTTTGAAAAATCTGACCATAGGATCTTGTTCTACACTTGTTTTAGATCATGTGATAATTTTTGTGTGATTTTTGACCGTACAAATTGAAAGATATTAGCATTCAAAGTGAAAGAAATGAATTTCTTTCAAGAAGTCACTATGATTGCTTGCAAAATTAGAAGCTCCATAACTTTCACATCTTTAATCCAAATGGAATGAATCAAAGCTTCCCATTTACAAAAAATATATAATTTACAAGAAAAAAAATATTAGCATTTTTATTTCAATTTTTTGTGGATTTTTTTTGCTACCCGGTCTCCCCCATTTTGAGGTTATTGTGGCATAACTTTTGCTCTTGGGCACCGATTGAAATAAAAATTATATTTCCAAAAAGCTCGTAAGTTTTTCTATCTTACAGGAAAGTTTCAAAAAGTTTCAGTAAAAATTGAGATCATAAGAGCTTGTCCAAAATTCATTTTGTCCCCGTAGGAACAATGGGACTTTAGGGGTTAAGAGAAGTTGATTGCAAAAAGAATGAAGACATTCTGACAAGAATTGAATTTTTGTGATTTTTCAAAGTTGAAATGTTAAATTGTGAATAGGCCCTTATTGAAGCATGATCAAACTATTGTTGAAGCAATGTGTCCGCTTCCCAAGTGCATTGGGATTATGATGAAGGATTAGTAAGATTGTAGTAATAGATGGGCCAATGACGAAAATGGGAGGAACCCGTAGGTGGTGGAATTGGGTAAATGGTGGTATTGGGTAGTTTCACCTTACTTATAAAGCGTGACTTAACTGACTGGAAATTTTAAGGTAGGAAGTGGAACTACTTAACCCTTGAAGGACAATCTAGTCACTGTGGAAATTGTTTATTTTGGTAATGTGTGAATTGTTGGCTTAAAAAAAGGCCAAAGCACTCATTGGAAGTCAAAGTTATTGTTGAAGACCTTCCCCTTTCACACAAAATTTGGAGGATGAATAGTTGCACTTCTGCTATGCATAGAGATATTTTTTTGTCATTCATCGGTTGGAAAATATCCTCGATGTTGTTATGGGTTAAAGATAATAATAAACAAGTTAATAATAATAATAATAATAATAATATATAATAGTACAAAATATGCCAAAATGAATACCTTCACCTCCTTCACCTGAATTCTTGGAGCCACTTACCCTAGTAAAAGAAACAAAAAAAATTACAAAAAGGCTGGATGTGAGTGAACTTCATCATGAAATATCCCCCCTGCCATTGCAAATGAATTGATGCAGAATTATCAACATGGCAATTCCCAAAGTCCCCATAAATTCTTGCTTGAACTGGATGGACTGCTAAGTTCATTCAAGGTAGATCAGCCTATTACCACCCAGATTTGTTATGGCTAGGTACCTTGGAAAAGCTATTTGTCAACTCACATATTTTTTTAGAGGTTGAAAAGTTCAGGAGAAGCCATTTGCAAGTAGCATCAAGATTGATTCCGACAAAAAGTTAATTTTCATTGATTTTACAAAGTTTGTTGGGACTAAATTAGTAGAGTGTAGGTAGACAAACCTATGCTAAATTTAAACCACATGTCGATGTGTTCCCTCCCCAAGGGCATTGTCACGATGCTAAAGTACTACTAAGATTGTGGTATGGTAGAAACACCGACAAACAATCACTCAAGTGATTCCACCTATATTCTGGAGCAGTATTTTTCAAAGTTTGTTGGTACTAAGTTGGTAAAGTGTAGGTAGACAAACCTATGCGAAGCTTAAACCACACGTTGATGTGTTCCCTCCCAAAGTGCATTGTCACGATGCTAAAGTGTTGCTAAGATGGTAGTATGGTAGAACCCCCCACATACGATCACTTAAGCAATTCTGCCTATGTTCTGGAATAGTATAAGGTAATGTAATTTTTTTTGTTGTGTAGAAAGATAGAAATCATATAGGATTGCGATTTTTTTTGGGTAATTTTATACTTTGAATTGAAATTACAACAAATTTTGGAAACCAAAAGTTGGTTTAAACCCATATCCAATGTATAGAGTCTTCCAATTCCGACCATTTAAGAACTACTTTCCCACTCACTACTTCCTACTTTTTTGCTCACTACCTTGAGACATGTGTCGTGACCTTATTAATCCCAACCTTGAAAATGAGTAAAAAATGCATTCCAAGTTTTGATTGGACCCTTGTTCCAGCTTTGGTTGAAAATGGTTGCACCCTACAAGTTGGGTATGGGTCCTTAGTCAAGAATGGGTGGTTTTACCATAAGTTACGTGAATGGTTTTGTAGATGATTGACGCAAATGGGAAGGTCCAGTAGAATGTCATAATTAGATGACTGATGACATTGGGTTGTTCTACCAGTAGTTCTGTTTAAACTCCTCTACATAAGTTATTTTCCAAATTTTTGGAACCCCAATGAAGAAATTTCTATTACTAACAATGCATAAATTTAGTACAGGATTTATACATAGGATGCTAAATTTGTCTCACAAAGTGTGCCCAATAGGGTGAAAACATAAGTTCTTTAGGATAAAAGTAAAATATTGCCCCCCTATTTTGTGCCGTGTATGTTCTTGACCACTTCTAGCTTACTTGGGGTCTCTAATTGCAAATATAAATTCAAAATTTGCAATTTTTTTCATGTGTGAAAGATACAAAATTCTTGGCTTTTCCCTGGGATAAAATTCTTGCATTTTCATATTGCTGGTCCCACTTCAAGGGACAGGTTTAACGTCCTGCAATCCATACATTCTTGGGACAACAGTAAGTTAAGGTAGAAGCATTAGTTGTCAATGATGCCCAGTACCCAACCTGTAGGGAGTGCTATTTCCAACCTCAAACCAGAACTCAAGCTTGGAATGGGCTTTTTTTGTCCTTTTCAAAGTCAGGACACATGTCACTAAGTAGTGAGCAAGAAAGTAAGAAGAGATGAGCAAGAAAATAGTTCTTCAATGGTCAGAATTAGAATACTCTATACATTGATTACCAATGGATCAACAATACTTTTTGGCTCCTGAAATTCATAGTAACTTCACTTTCAGGAATAAAATTCTGAAAAATTAAGCATCCCCATATTTCTTGTCTTCCTACATGGGAAAAATTTCTACCATCCCATACTCCTCGCCATCTGCTCCAAAATCGCTTGAGTGATCCACTAAGGTAGGGGGCTGTAAAAGCGATCTGTCTCTAAAAGCGATCTGGTACATTTTGCCTCTAACATGTACCAGAAGTGTACATTTCAGGAGGGGGTCGCTTTTAGAAACCACTGTGTTTTCAACTTCAAAAATTCATAACTAATTCCATGAAGATCCAAAAAATATGAAACGACTTGGGTTAGATGCCAATTCCATTTTTCTTACCACGAAAATTTACTGAAAATTATTTGAAACAGTATAGCTTCCCCCAAAATGCAAATCAGCTCTTAAAGGGTCGCTTTTACAGCCCCCTACCTTACTGCTGCTTCTACCTTATCTGACTAAACTTACAAGCCCTTAACTTAATTGAATGGCTGGGCAGTACAAGGGACCATGGCGTCCGGCCACATTTTACCAATCCCCTTGCAACACATCATTCCACCGGCCACATTCATCCATCAAGTCCTGTCCTTTTACTTTTTTTTTTTTCAGTCCTGTCAATTGGTATGCAAAGCTGGGGTGGGGTGGCTCAAAGCGAAATTATTTGTCCTAAATTATTTGTTCTCAGGTAGGGTGCTCTAATAGTGACCATGCTCTAAAAGCAACCACTAACACAGAGGTACATTTTGCTTTCCTCAATGTATCAACAATTCACATTTCATCAGGAGGTCATTGATTTTACTGACCACTGCATTTCATCTTTAAAAATTTATAACTAATTCCACAAAGGTCTAAAAAAAGTATGAAGCCATTTGGGTTTGATGCTCATTCCATTTTTCTTCTTACGAAAAATTTACTGGAAATGATTTCAAGGAATTTAGCTTCCCCCAATGCTTTTAAAAGGTTGCTTTAAGAACAGACTAAAGTAGGAGAGTAAGCCTCCCTCCCAGTTGCCAGTTCTGCCCCTGGGGAATTGCTAGGTGACGGTAGTTCTGTACTATTCTTTCTCCTTTACAATTAAATTTTTCTTTCATGTGCTGAAAAAAAAGAGAGAGACATAGAATTGGGGTTGTTTTTGCATACCTTTGAGATATTAGGGCTTTTCCATATAGTTGAACTTGCTTCCTTTTTTATTCACTATTGAAACATAAACGTGTAGGAAAAAAAAATACGACTGCATCTTATTTATGCTAGCCTTGCCCGAAAGGGACAAAAAGTAAAGCACAAACCGACAGAGAGCGTTTTCTACCTTTTTGTCCTCTCTGCTCCACCATCTTCATAAAAAATCCATTGCAAGTTGAAATAACCGACAAGAGCAGAAAGCCCACATTTTTAAAATTGAAAATATTTTTGGGGGCTACGGAGAAGGTAAACTAGCCAAGCCCCTTTGCTAAGGCCCTCGTTGTGGGGTCCCTTAATCTCTCGTCTCTCTCGTCTGGACTCTGGAATTGATGCCATTTTTACATTTGGGGGGCTGGCTCAGATACCTTCACTTACCTTACGTTAGTGAAAGGAAAAAGAGAAGGAAAAAGAGAAGGAAAAAGAGAAGGAAAAAGAGAGGGGGAAAGAATGGTAGGTGACTCTAGTGTTTGTCAGAAAGGGCTAGCCCTTTTCCCAATGAGGGGCTAATCATGAAACCCTAGAGTCTGAGGAATTGAATAATAGTATCCGCAAGTATCATAAGACGCAAGTATCATAAGACGCTGGAAGTCTGGCAGGTCCCTGGGGTCCCGAGGCCCGACGATGGAAGAAGAAAAGGGCAGGAGGCTGCCGTACCCCGCGGCCCATGACCACGAGGGCAAGAACGTTGAACTGAGAGCACAAGAGCATGATAACAAAGGAGCCAAGTGATCAGCTGCGGGTGCCCCCGAAGTTGCCAATTCTGGCAATACCTGGCTTGGTTTTTGGGTCCTTGGTCCTTGGACTCAGGATGAGGACATTCGCCCATACAGTCCCACCTGCCCTTTCGGCTTATGGTCCTTTGGGGACTTACAATCATTGCCTTGCATTGCCTCCACACGACCCTCCCCTCCCCTCCCCTCGCCTCCACTCGCCTTGGACAATCTTCACGGAGGGTACATCTCAAAAAGCGGTGACACAATTGACACAAATGGGAGGTATTTGTGTACTTTGTGGAATGGAAGCCTCCTTTTTGTTTGTTTTTTCCCCCTTCTTCCCTTCTTCCCTTCTTCTTGTATATTGATATGGTGCTATGTAGTTTGTGAGTGTGTCCTTTGGTCTCAAGAGAAGGTTGGCGCCTTATCTATCATTGGAGTGTAGGAGGGGATTGGTGTTGTCATCGAGGCATCTCCATCGAGGCATCTCCATCGGGACACATATTGTTGGCTGGACTAGCAAGCCATTTGTTGTGCACCGCCTTTGGCTTCATGCTCCCCTACTGAGAGGAGGTTTTGGAACTTTTGTTTGCAGGGGGCTCTACTATTTTTCCCCCCGCACTTCAAGCTACAATGGATAGCATGTTTGACTTGCGCCATGATATTGATGAGAGAACAAGATTTCGAAAAAGAACTCCTAGTCCCGAGTTCGGACTACTCTGTGGAGACTAGGAAGTGCTTATCGCTCCAGCCTATTGATTGTCGCCCACCAGGCTTTGAAAATTCGACGTCACCCATTTCTTTGATGAGCTACGGACCGATGTTTGGAAATTCAAGCTACTGCCTTGAAAAGTGGGAGGCTAATATGTAGGAAGGATTGACGTTTGCTCTTTTACATGTCAAGATTACATAATTGACACCATTCCCTCATTTGTTGGTAGAAATTCTTTCAAGCCATTACATTCCAAATTGTGGGATGCAAGATAATTGATGTAGTAAAGAAATTTCATAGAAAACTTGGTCTAATCTAGATAGGATTAAGAATATATTGAGCCAACATTATGGTCAATAGAAATACTATAGCACTTTAGGAGGAGGAAGAGGAGGAGGAAGAGATTTTCCATATTCTCTGGGAATGTTTGGAAATTAACTCCCTAAGTGCCCAAATGTTCTTTTAATCCCTAAAGGACCAAGGCCTTTCTCTACCAAAAAATACTCCAAATTGAGATTTCTATAGCAAAGAGTAAAAAATTTGAATATTTTTGCACATCTAATCATAGGATCTTACACCCAAATATTATGAGAATGTGTAGAGAAAATTTCAAAAATTTTGACTATACAAATTGCAAGATATTGGCATTTAAAGTGAAAAAAAACAAGTTTTTCAGTACATTGTAGGACTATTTTTTTTTACTTTGAACCTTCTTAATTTAAAAATTTGCACTACAAAGTTTTGAGTCTTAAATACTTATGGTGGGAAATCAAGTTGAGAGTCTAGAGAACAAAAGATTTTCAAAAAAACTTAATCTTCATTCTTAAAAAAATTGTAGGAATGAGATAGAAGGAAAATCTAAATTATTAATATCTCTAAAATAGAATTAAAACTCACTAATTCCATTGGTGAGATTGTTTTAGGAAGTAAACTAAACTATGTGGAATTTTTTTTTAAGTGTAAAAATTGCATTCAAAAATGAATCCTACAAGTTATTTTTCCAAGAAAATGCTCTAATTGCCCAAAAAACAAGATTGTCCATAATTTTCTCATAAAAAATCCAAACGGAATGAATCACAGCTTTACATGTAGACAAAAACATAATATATGAGAAAAAAATTCTATTTTTTTTTTCAAATTTTGATTTATTTTGTTTCCTCCTCTCCCCTGTTTTGAGCTTATTTGGGCGTAACTTTTGTTCTCAAGCATTGATTGAAAAAAAATTAAAAAAATTAAAAAATTAAAAATTAAATAAATAATAAATAAATAAATAAATATATATATATATATATATATATATATATATATATATGATTAATTTTTATTCTAATAGATTAATATTATTTCTTGTTTTGGGTTCATTTCATTTGGATGAGTGATGAGAAAGTTATGGGGCTTCTAGTTTTGAAGACAATTAGTGTATCTTCTTGATAAAATAACATATTGAACTTGTGTATAAGGTCAATTTTTACATTTTACCTCTCAAAGAAGTTTTACAAGGTTAAATTTGACTATAAGAACAATCTCACCATTGGAATTAATGTGTTTCAATTCCATCTTCCCAATAATTATTAATGATTGAGTTCTCCCATCTATCTTGTACCTTCTTTTACTTAACAATTTTTGAAGAATGAATAACATGTTATCTAATAAAAATAAATAAAAATTCCTAGAATTTGAACTCAATTCTTCAATATAAGAAAAGTTAATTCACAATTTTTAGTTCAAAAATTTTAAGCTAACCCTTAAAGGATCAAGACACATTTAAGGCAAAAATTATCAAAAATTGTCATTTTTTAGGGTAGTTAGAAAAATGATTTAAAAATAAATAAAATTCAACAATACAAATTCTTAGTAGACTACTATAGGAATGCGTGGGAAAAAAAATCCAAACTTTGATTGCAAAGATTTTAACATTTGATTTCAAAAGAAAGAATTTTTTAACCTTGTCTAATGAGACCAACAAACTTAACTCCTAGAGTGAGATTTTCACTACACATGGTTATTTTTTTTGAAAGTTGCATACTAGCTACCAAATTTTAGAAGTGGGAGAGGGATTTTGCAAAAGATGCCAAAACTACCTAAACTACATGAATTTTTTTTGTGATAACAAAACTTATGATGAGAGCATTCCATTAAATTCTTTTTATCCTTCAACAAGAAGATAAATATGTCCATATTGTGTCAAAAATTCAAAGACATTTGTCAGTTTTTGACTTCATATATCCAAAATTCAAATGTCTAATGAATGGACACTTTGTCATCAAGGGGTAATTAAAAGAAGATTCAAAGTTTTGAAAACTACAATGCCAAAAAAACTATGTTTTCTTCACTTTGAACTCAAATATCTTGCAATCTATATGGTCAAAGTTTTTGAAATTTCTTCCACACATTTCCATACTAGTCATATAATGTAAGATCTTGTGGTTAGATATGCAATTTAAATAAAAGTCGTGCTTTTGGGATTGGACATGGTAGTATTGAGTGGTTTTTGAAGAAAAAAAGGGCTTAGGTATTTATTAAATACTAATCAACATGTGTACTTTATACATGTGCAAAGATTCCATATTTTAAATTTGCTTACAAATTTGTAGTTGAGTATGCTTTCCAATTCCAATGACAACACACTTTCATACAAATGCATGACTTTGAAAAAAGTAGAAAAATTATAGAAAAAATGGTTATTATTACACAAACATTTGCAAGAATCAAATAGGAGGTTTGAAACAATTTTCTATTACAACCAATTTGATGAAATTGAGATAAATAATATATTTTTATAGTATATATTAAAAATAGTGCAAAAATTTAAAAAAATTTAGTTGTTACAAGGGTTAATCATGTATGCTGATACCTTTAGCTTTTAGAAATGATATCATGCCAACAACTAGGAACATGATTTAGGAGCCAAATTAACCAATAGACAATAAAATAAGCCAACCTATGATAGACAGAATGATTGGTTTATCTTATGGGCATTGCTGAATTTTTTTTTAAATCCTTATAAAGACAAATTTAAGAAACGTAGAGAGTAGCTAAATTTGTTTTTGACAAAGTATGAATTTGTTATAAATTTTGAAGTGTGGTATCCAATTGGCCCAAAAGAGTCTTTGACGTACCACCAAATCAACAAAAAGTATATCTGTAATGGTCATCTCACTCACCTAAAGCAATCACAATATTCCTAATGTGGCTACAATATGAAGGTCTAAAAAAGTCACTTCTTCTCATGAATTTACACTAAAAGGGGGGCAATTCCTATTTGCAATCATTAATCACTCCATCACCATGACCATTCATTTGGAAGGGATTGGGGAGACGTGGGAATGACCATTTTGGGGTGATGTGGCATCTAGATGTTTTGTATACAAAAATATTACAACCTTAATTTTCATCTACTTTTAGGTTTTCATCAAAATTTCTAAAATCTAGGTTCTATGGTGGACTTGAAAATCTACATTATGGATACATTATGAAAATTTTGAATCTTTCAAATTTGTAGATTTTGAAGGAAAAAAAGGGAAAATTTTGAAGATTATAGAGATTGTGGATACTTTTTTTTTGTTCATTTTTCCTCATTTTCTTTTGCCCTACTTGAATTGTAAATTATACTTGGTGCTTTTTGAGTTGTAGGGGGATACTTTTCTTGTGTTTTTGCAATTCATTGTGTGGGGAAGAAGATTGATTTGAATTTCTTGGATTATGTATTGGTACCTTCTTCATTTGTGCGGGAATTGTTGTTGGAGGTTTCCGGTATTGCCTTTTTTGTTTGTGAATAGGCTTTAATTTTCATAGATGTATTGTGGTGGTGAAGTTGGATTAATCACCGGCAAGACAGAGAGCAGGGAAAAGTGAGCTTAGAACAAGGATTTAGTCCAAAAAATTTAGAATCCTATGACCGTAGGAAGGGGTTCCTAAAATCGTGGGTTCAAATTGGCCAAAGAAATTGATGGTTTTAGGGTCAATTATACAATTGTCATTTATGACGTGGGATCTAACAAAGGTTCATCTACAACCTAGAGAAGCTAATAGCAGCTATTGAGGCAAAAGAAGTGAACATAAAAATTGCAAGTTAATGGAACTTGTTATAGGCATAAAAATTAAAGACTATTGCTAATCCAAAACAAAAATTTAGAATATAAGTGCTGAAAATAGTACAAGAAGTTTATAAATAAAGGATTCTATAAATTCATAACAATGCCAATCAAAATGCATTGGTTGGTTTTACATAGTATCCAATTTGGATAGGATATTGAGATCCAATGAAGCCTAATCATTGGCGGGTTCTAAATTAAATTTTAGAGGGGCCAATTAAATTTAGCATTAGCACTTGGTCTACTACTTAGACTTTAGCTGGAAACCCATTGATGGCGTAAACACTAAAATTATCACAGATAAGTGTTACAAGGATCATTATGTGCTTATAAGTCTACCATCTTCTTGATAATCCCCATATATTTCTTCCAGCAAATGATGTGTTCATCCATTAACACTATTAAACTAATGAACTACTTGCCTGCTTAATCACAATTTCAAGAGAAAGTGTTTATGTGTTTCTTTTTTTCCTATTTGAACACAACGTCACACACTATTGACATTATGATTAAGAGGTCATGCAAATTAGTAATTCAAAAGTTTTAACCAATGAATATGTAATTTGTCAGAAGAAAATACATGAGGATTGCTACAAAGATGGTGTTTGTGTGAGATAATGATAATATATGAAATTGGCAATTAAGGGTGCTAGCCAATTCCAAGACTAAAAAATACATGAGGATTGCTACAAAGATGGTGTTTGTGTGAGATAATGATAATATATGAAATTGGCAATTAAGGGTGCTAGCCAATTCCAAGACTAAAAATTATACAAAAACAAAATACACTCTAATGCAAATAAAAGAACAAATCTCCAAACTATGCACTATGCAAATATTATTGTATTGTATGGTTAGACACTTTAGTTAAAGTGGGTTGAAGTGGAACAACTCTCACAATCTAATGTCTCCTCTGAAAACTCTATGGCATGGTCATCTATGAATTTTGAAGTTTGTAGTTGACCATGTGGGCCCTAGAAGTAAGCTTAGGGTTTTAAGTGACAAAATTCCTTGAAAGTTCCATGGCATATATGGGTAGGTTAAATGTCTTGGGGAGGCTTGAAAAGAATTCCAAATTTGCAAGAACAAAATGTTGAACTTTCTCACTTTTTGAGCTTGCTTGTAGAGACTAGGAATCACAATTAGATCAAACTTAGTTAAAATTACAAACCAAAAATCAACTACAAAAGTAAAAAAAAAATTTACTTACTAAATTGTAATGTTTTAGTGACATGCTCGATTGGTACCTCCTCGTTGTCTACATCAATAGATGCTGCAGTAGAATGCTATAGCTATGTTTGAGGGACAATTATTGCAAGCATGAAGGGAGCGATCAAAGCGTCAAAAATAGCCATGTTCTCATCAAATGCTATAATATGGTGATGCGTCACATGGCAAGCATGAATGCTTCAACTTGTAATAAATACAATATCTATTACAATAATACATCAGAACTTCAAGTACATTGTAAAGTTTAGAGTTTGCAGAAAGAAAGATAAACTAACCCGAGGCCGTTGTGCAATCTATGACTATGTCCCTTAATATAGAACATGCCTCCACAAGCATTTGTATGAACTAACGGGCCTTCTTACATGGACCACGCCACAACTTGTCACCATTCATTGCAATGTTATCTCCATTGCAAAAGCTCTGGAATATGTTGTCTAGCTCAACATTAACCTCCACTATGTCATGAGATGGAGCGGATTGGAATAAAAAGGTGGAATCCATATCCTTTATTACAAGAGATATGACAAAGTACATTGTCTGCAAAATAAGCTAAGTTAGACTATAATACAAGTGAAATGAAAATCAATGACAAAGAAGCGGTTTGTAAGAAGGAAGTTACCTTCATTGTTGGATCAACATGAGAAGTTAGATGTAGACGATTCATGCCCAACCAAGATTGGAAAATTTTGAATCCATATTCTTCACAGCAACTAAGAAGGTTGGATTTGTAGAGATGCTTGGAAGGATATATGACCAAAATAGCACCACAGTTGTGGAGGTACTCTATAGTAAAATCAAACACTGGTAGCAACCATTTATTATCAAACCGATTCCACTATAGAAATGATGTAGAAGGAGGAGAAGACACAATATGTATTTGAAAACCTTCAAGAACATCCACTCAACATGAAGTGCATGTTCTTGTCATTGGAATGTTGCATGACATAATTCAAGTTTGGGTCAACACCAAACATTCTACAATGATGAAAGGATGTACCACTGAAACCTCTTCTAAGCCCTTCTTAGTGCCAAGAGGCCTTTGCAGAGGTTGTAATGTGTGTAACCTTCCAATATAATCATAGCAATCACTAAAAAAATTCAAAAAATAAATAAACATGATTTAGGATAATGAACTACTTTCATACACATAATTCTACAAATTGGCCCCTTTAGATGGCCTTCTCAATGCCGAGAGACCCACCGGGGGGCACTCACCTATGCTCCAAATTCCCTTGCTTGTGCATCTCTAAGACTTATTGCCAAAAAACTTTTGCTTAGAAAGATAAACCGCGAAATGTTTTGGATTGTGTTTTTACCAAAAATGCTCCAAAACTGCCATTTCTAGTACTAGTTCCAATTTTTTTTTAAATTTTAATTATTGGACACATGTAATTGTAGGATCTTGTAGTATACAAGATATTAGCATTTGAAGTGACAAAAGTCCTTTACTTGGCCTTGCAAAAAACAAGGCTATTGCATTTTATAAGGTCACATTTGTTTGAAAAAATGTCCAAAATGGTGGTGCTTTTTTGGATTTATTCTTCAAAGCAAGTTGGCTACATGCTCAATTTTTTTTCAAATCATTTCAAATTGTACAACATATAGGAAAATAATAGTAAGTAGAATGAAGTAGAAAACAATTCAAAACACTAAATTGTTAACAATTTATTTATGGAGTTGAAAAATGCCAATCCCAATGGTTGTAATGTTGTATTCCCTCCATCCCAAAATGATTATCCATAGTTATCTTGATATTTTTGTGACATAATTTCATTGACCATATTGTGAAAAACATAATTACGAAAGGTTTCAAATTTTATGTCACGAGAATCAATGAAGAACATTGCATGTGTTCATTGCAACCTAAATAAAATTACCTACAAGGAAATATTTTTTTGAGCTATTTAAATCAGCTTTTAAAAAAATATAACATTCAAAGTGGACAACCATTTTGGAATAGAGGGAGTAATAAACAATCTGCACCTTATTTTTTAAATTTTTTTCAAAAAATATTGAAAATTGAATTAAATAAAGGATTTCAAAGTTTATTGTAGGGTGGAGATTCTATAACTACCCGCAAACTAAGACTCCTTATAATTTTCATCTCATTAATCAAAATGGAATAATTAAGAGCTTTTTTTATAGAGAGAAATCTAGAAAATCAATTTCAAATTTTTATTTCTTAAAAAAGTGATTTTTAAAGAAGTCTTTTGTTCTGCTTGTACTACCCATTGAGCAATGAAAACTACAAATCATATAATAACTTTTTAACCATGTAGTCAAAAGTTATGAAAATTGTTGGGCCTTAAAGCTAATCCTTAGGCAAATGTTGTGTGAAAATTTCAAAGGAAAAAGAAAATTCCATTCACAAAATTGCTATGTTGCCAAAAAATGCAGTTTAGGCATTTAGAGGTTAAAGGTGGGATAACCCAAGAGAATCATAAAGAGCAATTTCAAATGAAGTACGCACCATGGCCAAGAAGTTGAAGATAAAGTTATATGCTTTAGGAGTAGGGATCATGTCCATATCTAGAAAATTACCCACTAACACATTTTAAGATGCACTCGTCGATGTCATATATAGGGTTCACTATAAGAAAACATGTCTGAAATGACAGAAATTGGTCCTAAATGACAGAAATCAGCCCCTCCTAATTGACTGAAAATTGACAGATTTTTGTCAATTAGGACAATTTTCTGTCATTTCGGACAGTTTTGTGTCCTAATTGACAGAAACTTGTCAAATTTCTGTCATTTAGGAGGGGCTGATTTCTGTCATTTAGGACACGTTTCTCTTGTAGTGGTTCAACGTTTGAATTGATGTTATGGGTTTGTGCAACATGGGTTCTTGAGTTAATGAAAATCTAGATGAAATGTCCTTGAAATTAGCTATGCTTGTTGCCAGTTCCTACATGGGTGTCTTTGCCTTCCTCTTTGTACCCTTCCTCTTGCACTTATGTTGGTGTTTGTCAAGACACTTTTTTTTTTTTTTTTTTTCCTCTGTCCTCTTCCTTGCTTCTTTCAACTTGTCTTCCTTCTTTTTATTTGATGCCTCTTGTCTCTTGATGGTTTTTTCCTCGCCTCAAGATCTAATCCTGCAAATTTGTCAAATTTTGGCTTGGCATGCTTGCTATCCTTCAAAGATTGGAAGAGACTTATTTCTTCTAATGGTGTGAATCCTTAGGCGCACTCCATGTATTAGGGGTATGCTTGGAGATCTAGGCTAGTTGAGATCTTTAATTGCAATGGAGCAAATATATAATCTAGAGAGGATCTATCTAACCAAATAATCAAAAACAATGATAAATTTGCCTTTTCTATAGCTTTCTTGGCATACAATTCAAACTTGAAATATCTTTACATGAAGCAGATTATATTAGGTATATTTGATAAATATAGAGATAGAATATCCGATTTGTGTAGGATAAGTCCACACACCACCCTAACTACATGGCAGTTTCTAATATAAGAGAACTACAAATAGCAATCAGATAACACGCAATCCATAATACAAGAAACCTCATCTAAGACCCCAAACCCTAAACGTCACAATCTCCAACGACACCTTAATATTCCATGGTAGGAAAAATTTGTTGCAAGATATTTGACTAATATATTCATGATGTCCATGCACTTGTATATCTAGTACTTGAGTGCAAGTTAAATCCCTTGAAGTCTTTGAAGGAATCTAACTTCTTAAAGGCTTCACTCCCCTTGATACCACTTGTATATGCTTACTCCTAGAGCTTCATTATCCACCTTTCTATGTATTTTTGTATTGTCTAAGGCTTGGATGAAACCAACATGTTGATAGGAATATTATCTGAGTGGAGAATATAATCAAATATATCAGTAGTTGCCTCTTCTAGTTGCAAACACACATGTATAAATGTATACAAATTATAATTTGAATTAATGCAAGTGAGGACATCTTATACAACTAATGAAACACACGTATTCATACCAATTGATATATAAACTTTAGAGGCAAGTATAAATTCAAAAATGACAATTCTTGAACAAATCTTTTCCTTGCAAACCAACATGCCTAAGATAGGAACTGCAAGAGTTTGTCCTCATTCACAAGACACGATGGAAATTGATGGGCCTCTCTTGATGGATCCAGTGCATTAAGCCACTTCAACCATTTCATCTTGAATGCCGAATTGACATTAGCAATGGCCATCATTCGAAGCTTTTTCAGAGTCAACTTTAGGATTGCATATAAGTTCTAGTGCCTCTCAATTTGTGCAAGTGTAGTAGTTATAAATTTTTCAAAAATAAATAAATAAGACATACAAGATTGTTATGAGATATAAGATTGTTACGGGATTCATGCCCAATCCAACTATTTTTGGCCAAGTGTGGGATTTGCTACCACAACTATTTTTAATAACTTTTTGTCTCGCTTTTTGTAGAATTTCTTTGTAGAGTCTTTAATACAATTTTTTATTACATGTGCCATTCCTTTTGACACCTTATCAAGGAGAGTGTTTGCATTGTAGTTACAAACTGTGGTGTTACTTAAGGTTGCAATTTCTTGCTACCACTGTACTACAAATATATCACCTCATAAAAATAGTCCTTGGACATTAAACCCAATTGGCTCTATGTACCTAAGAATATGGATACAAAAAATAGGATAGATACAAAACTGCTACCTTAAAAATAAACAAGGTGAAGACTTCAAGGGGCATAGAATACTATGTTTTCCGTGTAGTCTGCTAATAAGTCTTTACTTCTTTAGGGCTGAGCAGCTCATTGAAATTCTCAAGATCCATGACTCCATAATTTTGCAGAACCATATGAGCATTAGGTTCATTTTGACATGGAAGTTCTTTGTTTGTTTGCCATACAAAGGTAATGTTTAATTAATAGTGAATAGAAGAGAAATGAATTCCATCATATAGAAACAAAACCAAAAGTAATTAACTAGACAAAGCAATTTTGGGATTGAAGATGTTTATTTGTTAATGTCATGCATGACTTGCATTGCCATCCTAATACCATTCCTAGTGTCTAAAACGATTGAATCTACCAAGATGTGCTAGTCCCACTTTGTATTGTGAAACCATTCAATGTAATTCATCCAGACAATGTGTTTATGATTTCCATAACAGATGTAGAATTTATAATCCACAAGATGTCTAAGTGCACACTAGGATCAAAGTTGCATGGTGAATTGGTTGTTGTCCAAATTCCACAGTGATTTCCACCTATCATTCTCCTTTGCACTAGATACTTGTGATTGCCTTTGCTCATCTAAAATCAAAACATAAAAAACTCTTGCTCCCTCCTTATAGTCATAGACAAATTGTTGCTCAAATAAAATCAAGTGTTGGGCAAACCACCACCAAAGCAAAATCTTCATGCAAAAAAGGTTGAAGGTGGTCAACAATAAGCTCAAAATTGTCAAAACAATGTCCATCGTGTCACTACAAGAGAAACACGTCCGAAATGACAAAAATTAGCTAGTCCTAATCTACAGAAATTTGACGAATTTCAGTCCGAAATGACAAAAACTGTCCGAATCTACAGAAAATTGCCTAAATTGACAAAAAACTGTCAATTTTCTGTAGATTAGGACTAGCTGATTTTTGTCATTTCGGACCAGTTTTTGTCATTTTGGACTGCTTTTCTTGTAGTGTGTAGAAATGCCTAATGTCATCCTCCATGAAGTCCTCTCTAGGTTCATGATTTAGCCTCTCCTCTAGTTCCTCTATGTCCTCGTAGGAATTGATTATAGTCTTTGTAGGTTGAGGGCTAACCTCTACCAATGCGGACACAGTGGTCACCAATGGAGAAGGAAATCATGTCCCTTCTCTTCTATATTTTACAGCATTGTAAATCAAAGCCTTCATGAAACATGTAACAAATCGGTCACATTCAATACCATGAACTAAAATCTACAATCCAAGAGGACAATAGGTGAAAGTAGCAAAGATATAGAAATAGCCCTCAACCCTTAGATTACTAGGCATGACAAATGTGAGTCTAGCCACATGTAGTTGTGATGGCTATATATTGTCCACCACAAAAAATGACAATGTCATCATTTGCTTGTACTACAAAAGTGACCTTAGCTTCCTTATACTAACAAGTGTAGTATTATGTAGGCTTTGTTGAGGAAGACCACACGAACTCAATTTCATTCTCTCCCATGGAAATGCAACATGAGTTTGGAGGAGGCATGAAGCCATCTCTATATATGTCATCTATTCTTTCATTTAGCTCTCAAAGCAACTCATCAAGGTTTATCCTAGGACACAAATCTAGATCTTGGATGGGAACCATCTCCACAAGGATGTCGACAATAGCCACTACGAGTAGAACTTGCATCATATAGGCACCAAGTTTGAACACCTTAATTCCTTATCTATGTAAAGAGCCATCTTATACCTTGAAGAAATATAAGGCCATCATCTACTTCCACTTAGGAAACCAAAATAAATCAATACAATGAAATTGTTTCACAATGAAGAATGGCCTAAAAGAAACAATCTTGCATGATGATCAATATCATTATATATTTAGACTCAACAGTAATAAGATTCTATAAATTGGAAATATTACTTTAAATTAATGAAGCCTTTAGGTCAGTTAGGTGATTTTTGTCTCTTAATAGATGGCCCGTGTGCACTAGTGAAAAGGTGTAACTTTGAAGCCACTTAGAGTGATGTTATTTCTTTCTATGTATTATTATGATCAAAATCCATCAAAATAACATTTAAATATGTATTTTTACATAATGTATGAATTTGATATGTGACATCTTCAATGGTGCAATTGTCTATACACTCATCATCATTGTCCATACCAAGTCCTTCAATATCTTCAGTTCCTCCAACAAGTGGTTGCTCAAAAGTAGAGACTTAGGCACCTCATATTGATGATGAACCTCCTATGCAAGAATTTTGGAAAACATAAACTAAACTTGGTAAGAAGATGCGACAACAACACAAAGAGGGTACTCAAAAAGCCAACTGGCAATATATATTAAATGGAATAAACATGACACATAAAAAGAACTCACTCTGCCTTACACTAAGTAACAAAGTGTCACGACCCAAATAATATCTTATAGCTTCTAATGGGCTCACCATGCTCCACTTTCAGTGTCACTTGAATCTCAACTCATTAACACTACACATGCCAAGCACCTACAGTGCTAGTTTCCATTTTTCAACTTTTGTTACCAAGTTCTAGTCCTCGAGACTACTAATACACACACCACACTCATAACACCGGGCATATCACTTGGTGATATGGGGCGGAACTTCGATTGATGTTCAAGCACCAGGTGGAGGCACTATTCTCCACTAGTGCTAACTACCCTTGAATGTCACCCCAACTCCATCCTAGGCCCAGAAGTATTTGCTACTTACTTTTTGTCACTAATCAAGACTCATACCTCGAGACATATGAAAAATGGCCTAATAAAGAGTGGGACTCCATCCAATTGGGACCACGGGACACTCACACTAGTGTCCCAAGGTGCCTTGGACCTGGTAGTGAACTTGCATCACCAACCTTGAGTCACCGGGACTTACCAAGGTTCCAAGAGGGAGTGAGGAGGGAGAACAACCCCTCCTATAGTACTCTTGGTAGTATTTGGCAACTCCCCATCCTATGTCAAAGGAGAACTCCAAACACACTTGAGTTGTGGAGGACCACCCGATTCTAACCAAAATTGCAATGTTACACCATTGTTTGAGCTTCCAAACTTCCAAATGGCATAACTTTGCGATACCAACTCTAGATCCCACATGCAAGACCATTTTGGATATTTAAGCGACAAGTAGATGCTGATGGACTGCTCACTCGTCCCATTTGAACAAGTTCTTGCGAAGTTATGGCCCTTCAAAGATTCGGGTTCACCGGAGGAGGTATCACCCCTCTACCACAACCCTTCTCTTATACATAAATTTTGACTCATAGCTTAGAACCTTATAATTCTTGTCATTTTAATTTCCTTGTGTTTTTAGCTTTTCAATGATATGATACATGACATATTTCCATTAAGGATTCATTGAGAATCTCTCACTCCTAACCCTTGAATGTCTTGGTGTCACCGGGACACCGCCAACTTTGAGTGGCCATAACTTTTAGCTCACAAATCCAAATCACGCGTTTTTTGGATGGTTGGATGTATATTCTCAAGGGATTTTCAAGGAGGTATGATACACTATCATAACTTTCAAATCTTGCTTGGGAGACACTCATTTCTCCCTTCTTAAACTTTTGCAAAGCTTGGGAAGTCACCCCAAGGTCCCCCTTGCTCACTAAGGCACTTTCGGTACCCCAAGGAGATAGGGATGTGACACATAGTACACAAACTAGCTTTCTGAGCAAAATCACTAGGTAGTGCAATGTTGCAAAACTAAGAGAGAAAGAGAACTAGGCTATAGTACTCTCTTTATGTTCCAGTATTGGACGGGAGGGATACTGGTAATGAATGTTTCTTGATAATTCAAATATGTTGTCTCCAATTGGTTCTATCATGGTACATCGTATATCCATATTGTTGAGTTGGGCTTTATCGTTATTCAACACTCCTACTAAAACACTATAGTGATCATACCACACCTCCCACCTCAATACAATTTTCATGGATAGTTTTTCAGTCCTGCGAGATTGAGAAGGCATTCAGAACGATCCCGTGGTAAGGCCTTTGTTGTGAGACCAATTATCTGATCCTTAGTGTATATATAAGTGATAGCAATGTGTCCATTGGCCTCAACATCTTGAATTTTGTGATACTTGGTGCCAATGTGTTTGGATTGCTAATGGAAAATATAGTTCTATTCAAGTCGAATGGCTAATTGATTGTTGTAAAACAACAAAGTGGCTATTAGTTGAGGTGAGCAGATGTTATTTAAAAGTCAACAAATCCAAATCAATTCTTGAGTTGCTAAACACGCTGCTACATATTCAAACTTTGTAGTACTTAATGCCGTGCAAGTCTATTTCCTACTTCCCTAGGTGATTGGGCCACCATTCAAAAGTAATATGAAGCCTAATTGAGACTTCCAATCATTGAAGTCAGTTGCATAATCGGCATCACAATATGCCGTTAGGATGTTGGTGTTGGCATTACAGTTGTATGTGATTGTATGGCCTAGAATGCCTTTAAGATACTTCAAGATGTGTTTCAAGCCAGAGACACGAGTAGCTATCGGATGATCACTAAATCTCAACATATTACTAGCTGCACACGGTGACGAAATGGCAATCTTCAGGACCCAAATGTTAGAGGACGCGCTCTAAATATCTGAGTTGATCAACATGGATAAGCCCCTGATCCCTATCCTAGAAGATATATAAACCAGCATATACCTCAGCCATGCCTTTAGTAATTTAGAAAGCACCACCCATATAACCTATGATTTCTTCAATTGAGTCGTTTAGGGTGTTGCAAATTATTCCATTGTCCACCCAAATGCATAGAATGAGTTTTAGATTGATCTTATTAACGTAGACACAACAATCAACGTCTGATACAATCAAATTATAAGCTTGAAGAAAATGATTGAACTTGCGGTTTAATACTCTTGCACTTTGATGCAGCCCATACAATATTTTGTTCAGTCTATATACGAGCCTTCAATTTGAACATCAATGGATCTCAAAACCAAGCAGTTTCTGCATGAAAATCAATTTACGAAGTGTGTCGTTTAGGTAAGTAGTTTGTACATCAAATTGTGTGATATCCAAGTCTTCAGCTGCAACAATTGAGACAAGGAAACGTATTGAATCAAATTTAACCATTGGGCTAAACATTTCTTGATAGTCAATGCTCCGCCTCTACGTATAGCCTTTAGCTACTAGCCTTGCTTTATATCGATCAACTAAGCCATCAACGGCTAACTTTAATTTGTAAATCCATCGACCTTTGACAGGATTGCATTCTTTGGGGAAATTTGTTAGGGACCAAGTATCGTTTTCAACTAACGAATCATATTCCTCCTTCATCGCTACAAGCCATTGTGCTTTCTCAGATGATGCCAATGCCTCTTCATATATCCTCGGTTTGATCGGGAGATCTGCTATTGTGATATAAGCGTAGGAATTGCGATTGATAAGATAAATCTACCCACCCAATCATTTGGGCGGATTTTGAACATGCGACGGGATCAGTAATTCATCAATGTTGGCTTGCTTGTTTGCATCGACGGGTTCGTCCGCCACTGGTTTGTTTGCTTCTACTGGTCCAATCTCTTCCACCGGTTTGTACACTATAGCTAGCTCGTTTGCCTCCACTTGTGGTTCAACTTCTCCCACTGCTTGTTCAACTCACATTGCTAGTTCATCAGGGAAGAGACTTAGATCATAAGCAATAGCTAGAACATATACTGGAGCATGGGCTTGTAAAATATTATCTATATGGATTCTATCGTTGTGAGCATCGAGTGATGATGGCAGTTGATCTGCATCGCTTCCTTTGGCAACTGAAACTTCATTAAATAGGGCGTTACTACTCTCCTCAATGCATTGCAACTCTGGGTTCCAGATTTGATAGGCTTTGTTAGTGGCCGAGTAGCCGAAAAAGATTCTTTTCCTACTTTTCGGGCCTAATTTTTTATGTTGACCTTTGGGAATGTGGACGTAAGCATCTGAGCCAAAGACCCATAAATGTGAGATTGAGGCCTTAGATTTGTACTAGAGTTCAAAAGGCATTTTTACTTCAATGGTTCTAATTGTAGTACGGATTAACGTGTAAACGACTATGTGTACTGCCTCAGCTCAAAAATGGAAGGGGATACCAGCTAAATGTAGCATGCTTCAAACTCCCTCGACAATTTTCCGATTGTTACGTTTAGAGGCTCCATTTTGTTTGGGTGTGTAGGGAGTCATCAATTCTTGTTTGATTGTCTCTTTGTCTAGGTATTCTATAAATAATTGGCTAATGTACTCAATACCACAGTCACTTCTCAAAATCTTGACAATGTTGCTAGTCTCACGTTTGAGTTGGCCAACAAACCTTTTAAAGGGTGCCAGAATTTCAGACTTGGTTCTAAGATACTTGATAACTCTGAACTTGGAGTAATCATCTTTAAATAATGTAAAGTAAAGAGCACTACCTATCGAAAGGATGCTTATAGGACTGCATAAGTCAGTATGCACTAAATCACCAGGTGACTTTGTACACTAGCAATGTTTGTCAACAGAGAAATGTGCTCGGGTTTGCTTTCCATCAACACAGCTAGGACAAAAAGACTTTTGTCTCACTCTAAGTACCAATCCATCAACAATGCCCTATGTAGCCATTTTTTGTATTGTGATATGGCTGAGATGTAAAAAAAACTTATGCCAAAGATGTAAGGTTTGTGTATTTTCAACATTAGAAAAGACTCCAAAAGATACTGCCGAAGTAGCAATTAAAGAAATGGTCATACGTATAGGAAAAATGGCCTCAATATTAAGCTTATATAGACAATTATGTATTACATTGGTCATGACCACTCTATCGTTCTCAAGCATTTGACAACCTTCATCAATGTATAACGTATAGATCTTTTTCTGGGCTACTATGTAGAATGAGAACAGATTACAACCAAAAGTTGGAATGTGAATTATCCCCTTGAGGATGTCGTAACTGAATCCGGTAGGCTACTGAATCTTAATGTTGATATTGCTGATACCAACCACCAACTTTGCTCCTCCAATACCCACAATTGTTTGTCATTCTTTGAAGATATCTCAATAAGTTGAGAAATATGACTGTGTTTGTGTCATGTGTTTAGTACAGCCGCTATCAATGTACCATAGTGATGATTCAGAGTTTCAAACCATTCTTCGGTGATTGCCATGAAAGTTGTATAATTGTTTCTTCGTTTAGACTAATCATGGGTCTAGGTTTGTTGGTATGTCGTTTGCTACTCCTCCATTGCTTGCTACTCCTTACTCCAATGTCCTAACACACCGCACTTCCAACATGTACTGGTTTTCTTTCAATCACTAATCTCCTTGCGCCTAGCAGATTGTTGTTCAGCAATGTACTCTGTTGATTTTCCTTTTGAGGAAACTACATACATTGCTGAAGTAGCTACAGCTTTGTCAATCCTAGTTTTCAACATGCTCTTAGTGTGAAGAAGTTGTAGAGTTAAGTTAGGTAACGTTTTCTCAACTACTGGCTATATGCGCCATGTGTGTATCATGCTGTCAAAACTGCTAGGTAGGTTGCACAAAATCTTTGAGATCACTACCTAATCATTGAAGGTTGTGTCTCCTTGAGAGGCCAACTGTTGGACTATTATATTTAGTTTGTTAATATAATCCACTATACTCTTTCCTTGCAACATAATACACTTATAAAAGTCTTGCTGAAGTGGATATCGTTAGAGGTATTTTGTTCATGAAACAACTTGAGCTTATCCCAGATTTATTTGGACGTGATACAACTAATGATGTTCTTAATTAAACTTGCATCTATGGCTGAGCAAAGGATACTAATGGCTTGGTTATCCCTCTTTTTCTAAGAAGCTATAACATCGGGTATAGCAATAGCAAGGGGTTGAGGCTCAATGCCATTGACAACCTCTATGAGCTCCTTTCCAAAAAGAATTGCTTTAATCTGAAACTTCCATAGGTGGAAATTTACTCTCTTAAAACGAGTTATACTATCAACGTCACGGTTGTTGTCAACCATGTTTAGAAACAACTATCAAAATAAACTAACATAGGTGTTTTATAGGGTTTGTAGGCCCATAACCTGTTGAAAAATATAAATTAAACTTGGTAATAGGATGTGACAACAATATAAAGAGGGTACTCAAAAAGCCAACCGGTAGTATATATTAAACGGAATATACTTGACACACAAAAGTAACTCACTCTGCCACACACCAAGTGACAAAGTACACAAACTAACTTTCTGAGCAAAAGCACTAGATAGTGCAATGCTACAAAATTGAGAAAAAGAGAGAGAACTAGGCTACAATACTCTCTTTATGTCCCAGTACTGGGTGGGAGGGATACATACGCCGTCTCTAGCTAGTTCTATTATGGTACGTCATATATCCATACTGTTGAGCTGGTCTTTATCACTTAGGGCTTTATTGCTATTCAACAAAGAATTGACTCCAACTAAATCTTAAAGAAGAGGAATAACCATTAAAAAAATATCCTTAACATTTGAATGAGATGAACTGGAAAGATAAACTACTTAAAACAAGATTTAAAGTTTTAATTCTGTAAACAGTGTTGAGAATTTGAGATCACTAGTTGCAGGCTAGGAGCTCTCATTAGTATCAAGAACTCCTCCAAGCTAATAGCCAAGTGATCCAAAAAAATGAAATGATGGAAAAAAATGAAATGACCAACATTAATGAAGATTTATTTTCTAAAAATTCTATAATAGTGGTTAAAAATAGGCATTGTTGGCTTCAAACTAATGACTAATGTCAGTGCAACAACTTCCCAAACCAACAGGCTCCAAGTGTTCCAAAAAAACAAAGTAGACAATCCAATTATCTCAAGTTGTTCCAAAAAAAGTTGAATGAATATTTTGTTTTCAAAAATTCTATAACCGTGCTTTGGAGTTTGAGATCACTAATCCCTAGGATTAAGCCTCTCATTAGCATTGATAGATCCTTCCAACCAAAATCCAAGTGATTCAAAATCTAAAATAGACAAGCCAACAAGTTTAGCTCATTGGAAAAAATGGAATGAAGGTTATGTTTTCAAAAGCTTTGTAACAAAAATTTAAAGGTCGACATCATTGGTTGTAGACTAGAAGCTAGGTAGGCTACAATCAACACAACAATTTTCCAAACCAATAGCTAGGTGATCCCAAAAACAAGAGTGAAATTTCAATGTGCTCAACTTGTTCAAAAAAATTGAATCAAGATTTTATTTTTGCAAATAGCTTGAGTATAGTCAATTCAAAAATTTACATCAAGACAATTAGATCACATTGGATTGAAGAATCATTCATTGTCGCCTTGGGATGTTGGCCTTGCAATAAATTTAGTGGAGATTTCTATATCCTAACTTTTGTCATTGTTGCTTCCAGATCCATCACTGTTGCTTCTCCGCCGTCTTGTGGTAGCACTCCTCATGATTGATCTCCTCCCCATTTCACTTGTTTATTGAAATACACAATTAAAAAAAATAAAGTAATCCTAACAAAAAAACTCTCTTAAATTGCAAATCAGTGAGTGCATAGCCTTTTCTATTTTATCCATATTATACTAGCATACCAATACGCTCAACAAATAGCAAAAGAAATCTTCAAATGAGCAAGAAAAAGCATCAAGGTGATTAGGATTTTGTCACTAGTCACTGTGACTAGTGAACCAAGGTCAAAGAGCTCATCTAAGGCTTCACAGTCTTAGTTAGTTACTATCTAGTCACTCCAAGTGTAGTCACCTATTTTGGGATGAGACCTTGAGAATCCTAGCCCCTCGGATGTTTAACCCTCCCTAATTGGCCTTACAATGATGAAGCCTTAATATTGAAACCACTACTACGTAATTTTGGTTTACTAGACTATTGGATATTGAAAATGCTAGTGCAGTATTTTAGAACAAGTTCATTATTCCTAAAATCTCAAATTGTAGGGGTTTAAGAGTATGTCTTCATCTCTAAACACTCTTTGTTTAAGAGTTTTTAATTGCTAATATTTGCTTGCAATTACTTATGAATTGTACATTCTACATTCTTTTAATTCCAAGTTTGCAATCCCAAATTGTAGAATACATTTTTGAAAACAAATGTAATGGTCAAACTTGAATAGATTTACTTACATTGTGTTGTCTCAAGGAGGTCAATGTGCCTTCTAAGTTGCAAAGCCTAATTGGCTCCTCTTTAGTGGAATGTAGATTCTCAGGACTCTCTACATTTACTTCTTCCATATTGTTTACTTCATAGTTTTAAATTTAGCATGTCCCTTTTAGTATAGCCGCTCTTGTCTTTGATACAATTGTCTTTCCGCTCATACAAAACTATTCCAATTCCTTCAACAATGAGAATAATTTTCTCCTCTTCTTCTCCCTATACTAAGAATCACCTTTGAATGTCTCTTCTACCACAAGCATAGTACTACTACTACATATTATAGTATGCCTCTCAGTCAATAGAACTTTGAATGAGAATCAATGGGATTGACCCTTTAACATAATGATAACACACTTGTCGTTACATAATGTGCACATATCATTCCAATCCCTACTCTATTAACTTTTATTACTAAAATAGGACTTCAAACTTCTTGTTTAGAAAAGACTCACTTTTAACAATAGATAAATTGATGAATTCTCCATTAACTTGCACTCAACTTGTACACCAAAATTGTCTTTTCCAATCTTGGCAATTACTTCCACATAAGCTAAATAAGCCCATTTCCATTCAGTGTCTAATTCCATCATCCTAGTTTTGGCGCAAATACCATCTAAATAATTATCCAAATGTGTTCATTTCCTACAAAGAACATTGCACTAAATGCATGACTAAATTAAAATAGTAGCAAAATGGTTCTACACTTGCAAAATGGTAATAAGGCATGAAATCCATTAAACTAATCCTATTCTAAATGTGTCCTTGATCTAGGAATGAGTGACACGTTCCTTGGAATTTCTATTACTAACATTGATGAATAAAATAGGCTTAAAACTATTAGCTAAACTTTACTTTAACCCCTAAAGGACCAAGGTCTTATTTCTACCAAAAATCATTCAAAACTGCCATTTTTGTAGCAAAGAGTAAAAAAATTTGAAAACTATTATTTTTGCACATCCAACCATATGATCTTATACCCTACTAGTATGAGAATGTGTGGAAAAAATTTCAAAAGTTTTGACCGCATAGAATTAAAAGATATTTGCGTTTAAAGTGAAAAAAATTAATTTTTTCAACACCTTGTGGGATTGGATTATTTGACTTTGAACTTAAATTCTTAACTCAAATTTTTTGCACTACAGAGTTTTGAGCTTTAAATCCTTATTGTGGGAAATTGAGTTGAGAGCCTAGGAAAAAAAATTCAAAAAAACCCTTAATTTTCATGCTTAAAAATATTGTTAAATAGAAGTAGGTATGAGAAAGAAGGATAATCTAAATTATTAATATCTTTAAGATGGAATAAAAATGCACTAATCCCAATGGTGAGATTTTTCTAGCAAGAAAAAAAATCACATAAAATTTTTTTCCATAAAAATTGTAAAATTTGCATCGTGAATTGCATTCAAAAATGAATTCTATAAGTTATTTGTTGAAGAAGATGCTCTAACTACCCAATTGCCCCAAAACAAGATTGTCCATAACTTTCTCATAAAAAGTACAAATGGAATGAATAAAAGCTTCCCATGTAGACTATAATATAATCTATGAGAAAAAAATTTAAAAAAAGAATTCAAATTTCTGAAATTTTTTTTTGTTGCCCCCTCTCCCCTATTTTGAGCTTATTTGGGCAAAACTTTTGTTGCCAGGCATCAATGGAAAAAAAAAATTATATTCCCATGAAGCTCATCAGTTTTTCTATCTTCAAAAAAATTTCAAAAAATCATGACAAACTTTCAGCCCATAGGTACCTACCCGAAATCCAATTTGTCCCTTGTAGCGATTAGTCGGACTAGTATTCCTCCAGTTAGCCCTTAATTCACACCAAAGGTCCACTTAGAGTAAACCGCTCCAGAATCGTTCCCACGAGGACTTGAGGTTTACAGATCTATAGGATAATCCAATCTAAGCATTCACTTTCTCTCCGTCAGACTACTCCGGACTGCAGGTTCGGGCCAGCCACTAGTGCCGAATGGGTTCTGGAAAAGTCCGGAAACCGTTTAGTGCCCCTTCCGGGATCCCTGGGTTTGGGTGACGAGTGGCCAAATCCATCGTCCAGATGCTTACCGTGTCCGAAAACACGCTCTCTTTCTCTTTCTCTCTCAATCTCTAACACTAGTACTAACCTAACTCTTTAGAGACTAGAAGTGTCCTCCTGTTCCGTCACCTCACAAATCCGGAAAGCTTTCCGGACCAGGTCACATAGGGACGGTCAAGGACTACAACGACATTCTAACCTTAACTGGGCACTGAGCCTCCTGTCGACCGGGTGGATCTCCTTGTACTCTCTTGGGCTTGCACCGGGGCTTTAACTCTGTTCTACGGGGAATTCCGGCAATCCAGAATTCGGGCACGTCTTGCAAAGCTTCCGTACACAAAAGTTGCTAGCAGCCTCTCAGATACCCTTTCACCTAAGGCTGTATCCTACTCGCAGGCTATACCGGCATCCGGACAGTACTACACTAACACTACTGCCGGAACCATCCGGTTGATCTCCCCATCAAATTAGTACACCCGGAAACCACTCGCGAAATCGACTCTTGCTATTCAAGGTAAGTTCTCAGTCTCCAGAAAGGCGAGAATAGACCCACAACCCCCCACAAACATGTACCGCATACAAAAAGATAAGAGAATGGATACTCCAAACACTTGGAATTAAGCTCAAAAAAATACAATGTTGAAACTATGGGATGGATGCGAATGACCAGAAAGGTCATCAAACCCCTACTTATACTAAGACTAACATCATCATAAAAATCCTACAAAACATTCCTACTGGTCTGCTAGATTTCCGGGAAATCCCAGATCCTATTTTTCCGGCTTTTGACGGCCGGACTCTAGTATTGCCGCTACACTACGCTACTGTACACTATTCCTTGGGATCCGGATCCTCGGGAAGAACATAGTCCTTCAACAGATCCAGCTTCATCTCCTACCGGCTACTCCCTGGAGGAAACAGATTTGGACCCCTTTGTCCCCATCTCTAGACCTCCACGATGTTGGGGTCCCGGTCTACACTCCGGGTCCCGACTATTGGAACGTCCGGACTTCCCCAGGAATCCTTCTGGATCTTCTTATGACGAGGAGAAGACTGTACCGCTCGACCATTGTGAGCTTCCGGAGAAGTACCCGTCAGGTTGATGGTCGGGGTTACCGGAAGTAGATCCTCGCTTCCTTGGGGTACCACGGCTCCCCAGTCCACTCCTTCTGGCCTTCTAGGTGGTGGCGAAAGTTCCGGATCAACCGGTACCACTAGCGCTACTTCAGTAACCATGGGTTCCAGATTATGGCCTTCCATAGCCACCAAAGTCTGCACGAAGGGAGAAGAAAGAGTGACCGGTTCCAACTCGGTGGGAGCCAAATACTCCATCATCTCCCGCATCTCTGCTCGAGATGCGTCCATCCGTCTCGCCTGCTCCAACAAGCACTTGATGATGTGCACCCGACTCGTGCTGGCGGTTGCGTCGAGGTTGGCTTCGAACAGCCGGGCTTTGTTGATGCAATCCGCCGGTACTTCCAAAGAGCTCCAGAACTGGACTATTCCTTGACACAATGCCGCTATCTGCCGGCGGTGGTCCCCTTCTATGAGCCGAGCCATCTCCTGGGCTGTGCGTAGATTGCTCTCTAATCCCACGCACTTGGATTCCGAATCCCGGACTTCGTCCCGCAATGTCCGGTTCTCCACGCGTAACGCCCCCAACTCCGTCACCAGCCTCTTCCGTTCCTCTATTAGGAGACCGTTTTGTTGCTCCGCCGCCATCAATGCATCCGTCCTCCGGAAGATGGCGTTTCAATCAGTTAGTGCCATCTTCCAACACACCCGCTTGAGAGCCCCCTCATAATTCTCAAGGAGCTTCGTGAGGTCATCCACCCACCATACCAGATGCTGGGCCATCTCTTAGATGTCCTCTAATGGCGTCCCCGCTAGTTGCATGTGGGTCCTATCTCCCTCCTGTACCTCCATCATCCTGGGCCGGGAAGGTCCGGCCTCGGCCTGGGCGGGACCAGTTTGCGGTTACACCGGTCCACCCTCCTGTGTAGAAGGTCGGACTTTTTCCGGGGTCGGTTTGGTCTCCGTCTTTTGCTCCAGAACTTCTTCCTCCAGTGGCTCCGGCGCGGGAGGATCTTCTGTCGGATTTACCAATGGCGTCCTAGTCCGCCATTGCTTCTTCTTTAGAGGAGTGGGCGGCTCCTTGTCCTCCGTCTCCTCATCGTCCGGTCCGTCTTGAGGAGAAGGTTCTTCTCCTCCATATTTCTAGAGCTAAACCAGCTCTTGGTAGGCGCTATCCTCATTTGCCTTGAGCAGGAAGTGATGGGCATACAGATGGAACAAGTACGCCAGAAGGGGACTCTAACCCTTTTTCCCCGACCAGAGGGAATGCACAAGGTCCCCTATTAACTCGTGGATGATGGTTGCCCAATCCATCATCATTTTACCCTGGAGGCTCCCCAAGATGGCGGAGGCTACCTTCGCTACCACTCGCCGCGGCTTGGTCGGATGGAGGATAGGATTAAGGAATGCTATCACATCCCAATACTCCGGATTCACCAGGTCGGAAACCTGGTGACCTTCCTTCGGATTGGCGGGCGCCCGGAATTCGCCCTCTATAACTTCCTAATTCTTCTCCATGACCTTGTCCAGCGCCTCCCGAAACTTGTAGACGGCCTTCCACGTGTTAACCGCCCACAGTTCTGGTTTCGCCCGGAGGGTGGTATCCAAGATACCACTTTCCGGACGAAGTAAGTCAGACACCAGGCTCTCCTCTCTGATGCCCCACGGAACCTCCATGAGCCCCTCACACCCCATGTTGGTGAGGTTCTCTCGCAGACCCACCAGCCGGTCCTCCTCGGAAGGAACCTCCGGAACTACCTTCATCATCGGAATAGTCTTCGGCCGGGGCGGCTGCGACGGAAGCTCATCGTCTGAATCCTCGGGTAGATCCTTCAGCTTGCGCCGGCTTGCCCTGGAAGTCATCGTGCTCACAAAACAGACCTCACATAATCTCTCCCTAACTCTCCTGCTCACAAAATTTCACTCCAATAACCCCTGCACGATCGCAACTCACACAGTCTCTCAATCTACCGGAATTCTCACAAAGCTAGGAAGACGGAAAACACAAGTGGAAGGAAAAACAAGGAAGTACTCGTGCCCTCTATCGGCTACAGTCCTCCTCTTATACTAGCCAGATAGTCGGTTAGTCAGATGAATGTACGGGACGGGTTTTGGCAGCAAAACCCTATTCCTAGTACGGATCCGATTTCCAGCTTTTAGGGCCGGCGCCGTCATTCGATTTCCGGAACTTTCTAGGGTTCCGGAATTAGGTTTTTAGACCTAATGAAATTTTCCCGGATCCGGAAATCCGCTTTTCCTAAATTTCCCTAACTTCCTAGGAGAACTCAAAAACTTTCCTTTTTAAGGAAACAATTTTTGAATTTTCTCGTCATATGCTAGTGTTCTGGGCCTAGCATGTGGGATCACATTCCCACATCCCTCAAAGGGACAATGGTCCCTTAGGGGTTAAGAATTGACTACTTTAATAAAGATTTAGGTGTTGGTTTTAGATTCACTAGATTTGAGGCGAATGACAACACTATATTTTGACTATTAATGAATGACATCACTAAATTCCTCTCCCTCACGATTCCATTCTTGGGTCATCTCTACATTTAAACTCATTCAGTCATTTGTTTCATGAACTCTTTCTTCTTCGTAGTATATATTCTTCTATTTTCTAGTGTGTCTTCTATTTGCACTATGTGTAATAGCCTCCATTCGAGTGAATAGTCACAAGATCCCTTTCATCCTCCCTCTTGGAGATGAAAGGGACGTTGTAGAATCTTCATGCTTTTTTTCATGTTTGAGATTTGTTCAATCCAATATATATGTTGAAGAAAAAGTCATATCCAAGTTGGGCTATTTGAAGGAATCTATATATATGCTCAAATTAGTTCTAGAAGAGGGTCATGTATGGCACCTTTGTTTTGAGTTAATAGAGCTTATGGTTTGTCTTCTTTCATGATGGATGCCTATATTAAGATCTTACCTTGCCAATTTGACCATTCTATAGAAGACATGCCATTTTTCCACCCTAATATTATGAATCCTATGGAACATGAGCACATCATTGCTATTATTCATGTTGAATTTGTCCATGTGAAGCAAGAAGTTCTTGATTCTACTATAGATATATATTGTGAATGAGGAAGAGAGTCCCCTAGCCTACCATGTCTTTTTACAACAATTTATAATAGTATCCACAATGATGTCTTTAAGACAACTTCCAAAAGTCACTGCACTCCTTTGACAATTGACTAGTTTTGCTATATCCACCTATTCTTGCCCACCAACTTATCCAAATAGTACAGACAAATTTAGTATCATTGGTTTTTTTGCAAACTAGCACCTATTTGTAAATACATGAACAAAGTTGCCAACCTCCCCTTCCTTAGACTTAGAGCTATAATCTCCTTTCAATCCAAAACCAAGGCCACGCAAAAGGTTTATCAAAATCACACTTGCCACTTGGCATGTATTTAAAATGTACTTGTCTCAATTAAATTTACATGGCTATTTTGGCAATAGGTAGATGCAATCAATACATTAATTGAAAATATTTCTATTTTTTATTTTGTTATTTTTGCAAGATGAACCTAGTAGAGACAAGTTCATACATTTTCCAAACTTCAACTTTAATGATGTGAAGCACCTCCTTATTAGGGTTGGTATTATCAAGGTTCCAAACAAGAATTTTAAAGATACTTATAATACCATGAATCTCTAAGTGCTTTCAATTTGAGACCGAAAGCCTTGCAATTCAACTTATACATATAGCTATTGAATTATCAATAATTTTGGAGAATAAATATTGTGATTTGGTCAAATATTTTATAGAATCCTCACAACAATTGGTGATGGATTTTGGCATTATATGTAGCATGACATACTTGTTTGTTTGCTATAACTCTTGGAACATGAAGCAAATAAAATTGAAATTTTTCATTGAAGATGGATGCTTTGATAGTTACTAAATCCTTTATTTTTTAGAATTTAAAAAATACATTTTATATTTAAAAATTGATTTTGCTAATTTGTTGCACTTTGAGGTTTTAAAGGGTTTAATGTTGGGTGACTACTCCAAAGTAATGATCTCAAGCTAAAATTTTGTGGTCTATTTCCACACTAGGAAGGCATGTTTCTACAAATGAGCATTCAAAAATATATTATTCTATGTCCTTTATGTTCATGCAACAATAGCTCCCATGCACATGTACTTCTGAACATTGAAGATGGTTTTAAGATCATTCTTTGGTAAAATCTCGTCACCATCAAGTCCTTACAAATGGCCAATTTTTAGTGTTTTTTATGTATAATTGGTTTATTATAAATTAATCCCTTTGTCTTACTAAAAACCTCCAAAAACCTTCCCCATGAGCAATTAACTATATTTTTAGTCTTTGTGCTAGTGATATATATATATATATATATACAAGAACTATTAATCCATCCCCTAGATCTATGCAAAATCTCTTACTTAGGCGTTGTTGTTTAGGCACCCAAAATCTATGCAGAAAGTATTATGTTTGAGCATCGTTTGTGAATATTGCCAATTCATCATTTTTGATGATTTGAAGGTTGGTGGCAACAATGGGATTGTAGAAATATATGCTCCCAACCTAAATACCACAACAAAAAAATCTAGCCCCTTTCATGAATAATTCTTCATAATACCCAAGTGGTCACCAAATCCATCATCAATACAACTATTTGAGGAAGTAGCAAGCACAAGGGACCTTCTATAGGCAAGGCTAAGTTTGCTAGGAGAGGAATGCTCCTTGATTGCTTGCCACTTACTCTCACAAAATTATTCAATGCAGCCAATGCTTACTCAACAATTGAAATCAATAAACAGAGGTTTTTAGTGGGACAAAAATTATGTTTGATTTGGAGTCTTTTAATGGGATAGAGGGAGTAAAAATAGATTTTTAAATTTTTGGTATTGGATTTAGAATTCAAAAGTTATAGCAGAAGACAAAACTAGTTTGACAAAACCCTACCAAGATTGAAATGCAATATTTATGTCCTCCATGATTGAAATACAATATTTATGTCCTCCATGTTCGTGCAAATAGGCCACAAAGGGGCTCCATGGCACGCACACTTCTTAACATTGAAGATGGTTTTAAGTTCATTTTTGGTGAAAACTCATCACCATCAAGTCCTTACAAATGGACTTTTTTTAGTATTTTTATTTCATTGTTATTGATTTATAAGAAATCAAAACATTGAAGTACGCCTTTTGGGGGACATTTAGAATTATAGGTAGAACAAGGGTATTGCAATATTCTGAAACTATATAGGATTTAAAAAACATGTAGAAATTGAGGAAGATATAAGAGGATGAAATTTGATCATTTGATAAGCTAAATATGGATGAAGAAACAATACTTAAAGTGAAAATAGAAACATACCCATTTGTCGAAGCTTAGAAGCATAATTCCACCAAAAAAATATCCAAAATCCATTAAATTTTTTTTTTAAAACTTCAAAGAAACTTTGACAATGAGGCAGTAACTACTTCTTAACAAGGACATTTTGTCTAGACAAGGATTAGCTAATCTAAAGTCATTTGAAACTCTAAACTCCTCTAGTTTACGTTGGTAATGTTCAATTAAAGAGCGAAAGATCTTTTTGGAACTTGAACAACACAATCTAGGCAATTATAATTCAAAACCAAGAATAGAACTCTAGTCCTTGAGTTTTCCCTTTTAACTTGAAATGAAATCCAAAAAAAACTAGCTTTTGCAAATTCTAACTACTTTAAGTAAGATTCGGGATATTTGGGACCAATTAAAAGCAACAGGTTATCCACTATTTGAAAGGTCAATTGGACAAAGCCTAAACACCTCCTCTTAGGAATCTACCCCCAAAAGGAAAGAGGGTGTTTTAAGCCCAAAATTGAAAGTACTTAAGCCTAAAGCAAGGATAAAATCATCATTTTTATTTATTTATTTATTTAGCAAATCCAACCAAATAATCATGTATCTAACTTATTAGAGTATATCCTTCTCAAATTTCAAAATAAGAAACCTTACCAATTGCGAGATCTTTTTGCTTGGGTTTCAAAAAGAAGTATCTTCAATTCTTACCAAAGGGTTAGATTTATCTTTCAAAATTGATACACAAAAATATGTAAATCCTACAACTTGTTACTCTACATAATATATTGCAGACATAAGTTAGAAATATTTTTTTAAATTCAACCAAAAAAATAGTTAGTAGAGTATATTTTAAAATATTAAATTGTTAAGATTTTAGTTTTGGAATTGAAAAATTCCAATCCTAGTGGTTGTAATGTTGTAATGAACAATTCCCATCCAAGATTTTTATTTTTTTCAATAATATTGAAAATTGAGTTAAACAAAAGAATTCAAAGTTTATCTCAAAGTAGAAATTCCATAAGTGCCCACATACTAAAACTCCTCATAACTTCCATCAATTTAATCAAAATTGAATGATTCAAAGCTTCCCATGTATATTTAAATGTAGAAAACCAAACTCAAATTTTTATTTCTAAAAAAAATACGGATTGTTTTCTAAGCTATCTAAGCTGCTTGCCGAGCATTAAAAGTTTCATATTATGCAATAAAATTTTAACCATGTAGTCAAAAGTTATGAAAATTGTTGCGCCTTAAAGCTACTCCTTGGGCACATGTTGTGTGAAAATTTCAAAGAAAAAAAATAAAAACTTTGTTTGTAGTAAGCTTCCCAAAATTGCTATATTGCCAAAAAATAACGCATTTTAGGTGTTTAGGGGTTAAACATTGAACAAAACAAAAATTGGTTGTTCCCACTTTATCTCAAGAGTGGAGATAAATGACTAACAAATGGCTACCAAGATAAACAATTTGTGAAACAAAAGTGCTATCATTTTAATTTTTTATGTTGACATTTTGCAATTGTCAAAAGTTTTTGTATCAAAGAAGTTTCAACCTCTCTAATTTTTTTCCTAGTTTTTCTTATGAGGATGAATGGAAGTGACATTTAATCCAAGTTGTTTCATGTTCTTTGAACCCTTGAAGAATTAGACATGAATTTTGGAGTTGGAATTGCATCCATCTCATGATAGGTTCGTTGTTGGGTGCATTGGCAAATACAATCAGTACATTGAAGGAAGAAATATATACTTCTATTTTAGAAAACACTTTAAGAACGTGAGCTATTTTATGACCTCCTACCTTACTCCAAGATCTAGGGCAACAAAGGGGAGTGAGGGCAATGCAACAAGGCAACGAAGGAGAGCAAGAGAGGGTAGGTTGACTACTCCAAGGTAAGAGATCCAAGAGAATGGCTAAGCTATTGACATGGATAGCCCAGATGAAGCCACCCCAACTCCATATCCACGGCCTATGTTGAAATCCAACTATTCAATGACCTCATGGATGGAGATTGACATGCTCCCCCCTTGCCCTACCAAGTCTTTTGCACCTTGTCCCCCTCACATCAATTTCGATGCAAAATGTAACCTTAATGACATGATTCTAGCCCCTCAATTTCAATGAGTACGTAGCTGCACGATTTTCCAAGTAAATTTCTTTGCAAAACCTAGCCCAATTTGTGACCATTGATTGAGACATTGAATATCAGCAACTCACCACCCATATCCTACCCAGTGATCTCCAAAACTAGTTACTTTATGGAATGTAGTGCAATCAATACTACCTTCAAGACATTGAATATTAGCAACTCACCACCCATATCCTACCTAGTGATCTCCAAAACTAATTCATGGAATGTAGTGCAATCAATGCTACCTTCAAGACAAACAAGCGTCAACTTTCACTACCTCAAGAAAGAGTAGTATTAGTTAAAAAAAAACAAGAAAAGAAAGGTTGTAAAGGAAGTTATTGTGGAGTACTATAACACACAAAAACTGACTAAATAGATGCTAATTCCACTAAGGAAGAAATTGTTTGTTTCTTTTTAGAAAAGATAAATTTAAATTTAATTTAAATTTTTTAAAAGCGGAAGCACCCAAGGTCTCAACTGCAAGACAATCTACCCCTCATTTCCTTGATTCACATTAGGTGAGAGCACATGGTCTGCACATCGCAAAGCTGGTCGCCCAACTCAGGCGGCCTGGCTGTTGTTTTTCTGTAGCCAATGCCGGTCCCGTCTCCAAAAGCTGCCACAGCTGAAGTCTTCCACCCGATCCCTCCTCCCTTCCACTTCGCAGAGGAGTCAGCAATAAGTTCAGTTAGCACTGGCCTGGAAAGCCTCCGTCCCATCCACTGCAGTTGGGGAAGACACGACACGACACTACACTGAGGGGAGGGAGGGAGGCCACTTGCTGCATTCCCAAGAGGAAAGGAAGGGAGAGAGAGAGGGAGAGAAGGGGAAGGATCGGATCTGGCTGGCTGCTGCCAAGGCTTGCATAAGCACAGGATCATGTGCACCACACATGGGTGGGGGGGAAGCCAAATCAAGCCAGCCTAGGGCCCTCGGCCAAGCCTAACTTCGTTTGGGGAAAACCACGTGGTGCGGCACGGCGCAACTCCCCAAAACCAACATTCGAAAATATATAGGCCCTCCTCCAACTTTTAGTTTTTTGGAAAAATTGTAAGGTGCGTGTACCCAAAACCAACCGGCAAACGAAGATGCCCTCGTCCAACTTCTTTAACCCTAGCTTAATTCTTAATTCTTGGAAGAGTGTAAGGTGCATGTACCTAAAACCAACAAATGAAAACGCCCCCGTCGAACTAGCTCTACTTTAGTTTCTAGAAGAGTATGAGGTGCGTACCCCCAAGATTGGCAACATTTGAAAATGCCTTTGTCCAATCCCTCTAGCCTTTAGTTCTTGGAAAATTGTAAGGTGCGTATACCCAAAACCCCTCTAGCCTTTAGAATTGGGAAAACTATAAGGTGCATGTACCCAAAACCCCTCTAGCATTTAGTTTTTGGAAAACTGTAAGGTGCGTATACCCAAAATCCCTCCATCTTTTAGTTTTTGGAAAACTATAAGGTGCGTATACCCAAAACCCCTCCAGCCTTTAGTTTTTGGAAAAAATTGTAAGGTGCGTATACCCAAAACCGGCAAACGAAGATGCCCTTGTCCAACTACTTTAACCCTAGCTTAATTCTTGGAAGAGTATAGGTGCGTATACCCAAAATCAACAAATGAAAAATGCCGTCATCCAACCCTTTTAACCCTAGCTTAATTCTTGGAAGGGTATAAGGTGTGTATCCCCAAAACCAACATTCGAAAATGCCCTTGTCCAACTCCTCTAGTGTCAGTTTTCGAAAAACGGTAAGGCGCGTTTATCCAAAACCGACAAACTATGTATCCAAAAGATGCAATCACATCCAATTTTGCAGTTAACAACAACCCTGCCATTTAAAAAAAATCTATAGCCATTGATATGTGTTTAAACATACATACACACACCCCTCCAATGTTGTTGATTTTCCAATTCAAGAAGTAAATAATCACTGTTGATCACTATAATGAAAGGCAATCTTGATTGTTGCTTAGGACCCGACTTAGGGATATGGATATAGATGTAGATACAAAATATGAATACGGATTATGGATACAATATATGAATAATGGATACAAAATATAGATTACAGATATGGATATGGACATATAGAAAATATATGGAAATCACGAATATTCCATATTGATTGCAGGCAAGATTACTTCTTGGAAAATACAAGTATTTGGGGGGATAATTAAACTAGCCTAATGTATAGGGGGGTATTTTTAGACGAAGTAACTTCTTACTACATATCCAAAAAGATGCAAACACATCTTTTGGGTATTAATAATCTTACAACTAAGATATCTTCATCGAAACCCTCTAGACCGAACTTAGTTTTTGGAAGAGAGTAAGGTGCGTATACCCAAAACAAACAAATTAAAATGCCCTCATCCAACCTTCCAACCTTAGTTTTTGAAAAAACACAAGGTGAATATACCCAAAACCAACAAACAAAAATGCCCTCATCCAAGCCCTTTAGCTCTAATTTAATTTTTGAAAAAGCATGAGGTGCATATATCCAAAACTAACAAACTAAAATGCCCTTATCCAATCCTTCTAGTGCTAACTTAGTTTTGGAAGAAGCATAAGGAAAGCATATCCAAAACCAACAAATGAAGAATGACAACATTTAGGAATCACGACATGTGTCATAATCCTATGTAATTCAAGGACATAAAATGTACAACAACATGACATAGTCAATATTGATTTTAGGTGCAATTTTGATTTGGGATCATTTATTTTATTTAGAATGTTTGGAAGACCTTAGTTAGAATGATTGGAAAGAGGCATTGGAATCACTTCCTCTACACCTTGTGATTCTAGCTAGAGGACCGTAGGATTTGAGTCCAACAATCGAAATAACAATTCTAGGTACAAGTATTGAATCAAAGGGCTCACCAATAAAATTTTCAAATGCACAGTAATTAATCAAAGTTTGATTAAGCATTTAGAAAATATGCCTTGAAGATACCTCATCGATTGATAATTCTTGAACAGCAAAATCTTTATTATTCATTTTGACACCAAAAATTTGGTATCATTCAACTTCTAGATCTTTGCTAACATGTTAGAAGATGAATATAAGATATATGGAACAATTTAATCCAAAAAAATTGTATTCACTTGAAAAAATAAATAAAAAATAGAAGAGGTTACAAAATGGAAAAACATAAATCATACAAATATTTGAGAAATTTCAAGGAGTACAATGTTCTAATAAAATACACATATCCTACACTTTTAAATATTGAATTAAAAATATAATTTTATATGTTATTTTTGACCCAATTGTTCACAAAATAAAACTTTTCATGACTCAACTCATTAATTAAATGCTAAATATTCAAAGCTTTTTTGTGTACATATCAATCTATCCAATAAATTCAAAATAATTGAATGGAACATGATGACATAAAACTACCTTAAGAGTTAAATTTAAGGTAAAATTTTAAAATATAACATCAACTTGAATTGGTTCAAGAGTCCAAAGTACACTCCTAAAACTTTATGAATTTTAAAGAAATTCTATATTCATTTGACCTTTAGGGCCTTAGTTCATGTATTTAACATTTCTAAAAAGAGGAATAACAATACAAAGTGATACGAAGTGATATTTTTGCTTTAAAATTAAACTTCATGTATGAAATTTCATTTCATAAATTGCTATAAATTTGTGTTATAATTAACACAAAAATGTCACAAAACAAAGGGGGTGTCATCTGATATAAGTTATTGTACAATCTCTTAAAAACTTTGATGTTGCATGATTACAAATGTAATATATTGACAAGAAATTATGAATCTTGTTAAGTACATGACATTAATATATAAATGATTAACTACACAAAACCAAGTATCAATAGAGATAATGTCATGCCACAAAACCTAATAAGGTAGAACTGTCCATTACCACCCACATTTTGTATTTAGGTACTTTAGAGAAGCTATTTGTCAACTCTCATATTTTTCAAAGATTGAATTGTTTGAGAGAAGTCAATTGCAAAAAGAATGAAGACATTCAGACAAGAATTGAATTTTTGTGATTTTTCAAAGCTGAAATGTTAAACTGTAAGTAGACCCTTGTTGAAGCATGACCAGACCATTGTTGAAGCGTGGGCTGATGTGTCCCCTCTCCAAGTGATGAAGGATTAATAAGATTGTGGTAATAAATGGATTAGTGACGAAAATGGGAGGAACTTGTAGATGGCCAAATTGGGTAAATGGTAGTATTGGGTAGTTCCACCTTACATTATTTTTATAAGATTTAAGTTAGGAAGTCTATAAATTGCCCACCTAAGAATCAAAACTAAATTTTGGGGAGATGAATCTTTTTAAAATATTTTTCAATAAAATTTCCTTAAAAAACAGGTGGAAATGGCATCTGACCCAAGTCATTTAATATTTTTAGGAGCTTTGTGAAATTAGTTATGAAATTTTGAAGTTGAAATGGCATAGGGCTCTAAAATCGTCCACCCCCTAAAATGTACACTATTTGTACATTTTTGAAGTCTACCAAAAAAACATGTACAAACAGTGTACATTTGAAGAGGTGGGTAGTTTAATAGCGTGTACGTTTTGAGAACCTCCCACCTTACCTTAATTGTAGGGAAAGGTTGGTAGATTCTTGCAAAATAGATAATTAAAGTTTGAAAAGTAGATTCATCATTTTTAAAATCAATTTTAAAAAATTTGACATTAAAATTCAAAAATTAATCAAAATATTCACCGTCTTCCTCAAGCAACTTCACAAACCACTTATTAGGTGTATCTAAAGGTGAGAACATAACCTATTTGTACAAGTAGGGTGGTAGGAGGTAAAAGCAACTCACATGGGATATTTAAATTAGGATTAGTACTAAGAGTTATACCACTCATAGTTAAGTCAAAAGCAAGAATTGTGTTTAAAATAGAATTCAGACCTCATTTAGGCAATGTAGAATATTTTTTTTCAAAAAAATTTGATTTAAGTTAATGTAGAAAATAATGATAAATTTCATCTCCAAAAATCCATTTGAGATTTCAAGACTTCAATGGATAATGAATTTCATTGGAAAGACGACTTCTCCACCCATCACTCTCATTCAATGCCAATGGTGAAAGACATTGAAAATTTAATTGATGGAAGAAGTTTAAAGTACTGGGGATTGCAATGGACTTTGTATTTTATTGTGCCTCTGTTTTGTACTTTCTAGTTAACAGTTAACACTGCACAATTTTTAATTTTTTTTCAGCAACTTGGCCATTTAATTCTTGCTGACTTTGACAATTTCTCTTCATTTTTTTCCCCTACCTTCTTTAAAATAATTTTCCACCGACCCATCCTACACCTACAGTAATACAACATGTTATCAAATAGATGTTATTGCTTTCTCATGTTACTTTAAATGGGTGGTGATGTTCCTGCCTCCTAAAAGTGAAAATGTCTTTACCAAGTGGTCCATGTATTTTTTGTCATTACATTAGATGTACAAGACTTAGACAATTTTTTCGAAGTTTTTGTTTATAAAATATTATTTGATTACAGTAACGTAACTGCACCTCATTGCAATTTGTTTCTAAAATTGTTCCCTATAAATTTGGTCTTAAAAGTATAATTGGCACATAAAATTATATAAATTAGAGTATGTATTAAAAAAAATTGAATTTTGACAAAATTAAGGACAAAGAATAGCTTTAAGGACCAACAATTTTCAATTCCATAACTAAATTCTTAGCAATTTAGTATTTTCAATAATTCTCTACTTCTTTCTACTAATTATTCTTTTTCTATATGTTGTACTATTCAAAGTGATGTATAAATTTTCAAGCATGTAGCCAACTTGCCTTGAGGAATGGATCCAAAGAAGCACCACCAACATGGATATTTTTTTATACAAATGTGACCTTGTGGAGTGTAGCTACCCTGTTTTTTGCAATGCCAAAGGAAGGATTTTTGTCACTTCAAATACTAATATCTTACAATCTACATTGTGGAAATTTTTGAAATTATTTCTACATCTTCTCAAACCAACGTACCGCAAGATTCTATAGTTACATTTGTCCAAAAACGTTTTTTTCCCCTAAAATTTGGTACTTGTACTAGAAATGACAATTTTGGAGTTAACACAATCAAGGAACTTTAGGGGTTAAATCACAATATCTCATAGAATTTTTGGATTGTCACAAAGTTTTGAAATGGAGTAGAAATATAAGTTATTGGGCTTTGTTTTTCATGTGTAAATCAAAATCAAAATTGGTTGTTTTGAAAGTTGTAATCAAGTTTGATCCAAGAGCATCCATTTTTAGAATGTATGGACCTCAAGGGCATTAAGTACATCCAATGATGCTAGCATGTGAGCTCAAAAATGCAAGCCTACGAGCTTTGAGCTTAGGTGTAAGTAGGTACTCTACAACTATTAAAGGTGCCTATAATAGACATACCTATAATATAAGTTCTTATAACCATGGCAGGTGTTTATAACATAAATACCTATAACTGGGCACCTATAATATAAATATTCTATGACTGTGAAAGGTGCCTATAACATACGTACTTTTAAGATAGACACCTATAATATAAATATCCTATAATCATGAAAGGCACTTATAACATAGTGGCTTAGGCTCATGGACTTAAGATCTTAGACTTACATGTTAGCAACTCTATAAGTACATCAATTCTAGTACTTTGAAAATTCATAATTTATTAAAATAGTGCTCAAAAAATATATACTAAAGAATTTGAATCTTCCAATTTGATTGTAAACAAGACAAAACTATTTAGATAATTACTTCAATGAGCTCTTTTATAATTGCTTCAATAATATAATATTGAAAACCACTCTCAAATGTTTTTTGACATGTTCAAGTGCAATTGCCTTAATCCCTAAATGCCCAAGGCCATTTTTGATCTTCTTAGAGTTTGCTCTATATTTAACAAGAAGCCAAGAGTTTGATACATTTTATCAATTTTTTTGAATTGTAACTATATAAAATTAAACTAGTCATGTTAGTACGACGCTAAACCCATCCTATGCGGTGGGCCCCGTGGAGTGAATTTTGTGTTATGTGGGAAAATTGTAATAAAATACACTATATTTTGTCTCATGTTAGAGGGCACATGGGAAAAGAAAACATAGCAATGTGATTACAAAACAAACAAGCCTTTGATTTGGATATGATAAGGTACAATAATTTTACAATTGGTCTATTTGAGCCATGCAATTTTAGGAGGTATAATATAGAGTTTATTTGGTACATTTTGGTAAGCATAATTATTATTGCATCCTTACACAATCTTAATCAAGCATACCAAATTTTAGTTTCATAAAAGCAAAACTCCATTTTGGGTGAATTTTTAAAGTCAATTTTCATAATTTTACATGATATTTTATATTTTAGAATTGGTGATGAATTTTTAAAATTCAATCATAGAGATATGTAGGAAAAATTCATATGCACATCTTTCATATTGAAAAGCACACCATTTAGTAACAAACATATAATCTAGGAAGAGTTCAATGTGAAGTGTCATGTGGCCAAACTTTGTAAGATAGATATCTCCATATCAATTAACTAAATTTTGGCAAAGTAATTATTCCATCATGCTCACATATACAAAAGTTTAGATTTTTTGTTCCATCATTAGATTAGTTTGAGTGGTTAAGCTAAATTGGTATCAAATACAATGTAATCCAATAGCATAAGTGAGTTTAAAAAGGCAAAGATACATTCAAGTACTAAGATATGGTTGCATACGCAAATTGTCACACACCCAAAAGTTTTTTGACGTAATCACTAGGGTAAGTGCACCTAATTACGAATTGTGTGAAAAATTATTCTATGTAAATTTTTACAGATGAGAATCTAGAGTCCATTTATTTTCATCACTTTGAAATTCATACATAGTTTTCAAATGTTGTCAAAAAAATACATAAAAAGAGAATGAAGAATCTTTTTTTTTTTTCAACAAGAGCATTTGTAGACTATTTTGTATAAGAGTGTAAGTATTCTATAAGATTTATTTGTATTCCAAAATTTGACATCTATTTTTAAAAATTTGTTTTGTTGATCTTAACCACTAAATATGGTAGTATTGGTAATCAAGCTCAAATACTTCATTAGATAATTTTGGATGAAATTATGTTACTTGAAATGTAGCATTAGACTCTTAGAGCACCAAACTTTTAATCTACTACTTTTTAGTCACATCATTGCTAAAGTAAGAGATCCTATTTGTGCTACAATTTAGTAGCCACCTTCTTTGTACCACTACATATCAATTGTGTACTCTTCAAGAAGTCACCCTGTGTAAGAGGGGAATGTAATTTATGAATTATCTTCCTTAGATACTCCAAAGAATTAGAGGTTGGGGTCTTGAAAAAATAGTCTCTTTGGTTATACACAAGTCAAAGCATGGGCCACTTAGACCAAAGAAACATGCTCCAAAATATTGACCTACAACTAGTCAAGTTTGTTATGTGGGGTATTCTTCTAGTATAGTCAACCCATGGTTCTACTAGTGATTTTAATCCCCATAAGAGGGCTAAAGTTCTCTCTTTCTACTTCAAATTTTCAAATGTACCTCAATGATCCATAGTAACCTAAAAGTAGCACAAATAATCACATGACAAAAATAAAATCTTTCACCTTAGAATTACCTTATCTATTGCATATTTTATTCTTTTCCAACTCCATTTTGGGAATAACCCTCAAAGATTTAGTAGAGACTCTAAATGCAATTATGTATTTTGCTCTTGGAATGCAAAGTATGTACTAAAAAATATGGGAAGATATACACTGTTGGATTGAAAATTCAACAACTAGAGCTTTTCATTTAGAGGTCATTTTAATATCTAAACCTTATCGTGTTCAAATACAAAAACAAACATGTAGAATATATAGCCATTTTACAACTTTTCAAACATCTAGAAAGTGCAATAATGATTTAAATTGGAAGTCCCTTAGATTTGGTTCAACATGAATACAAACTTTTGTAGCTCATGTATATGTCAATTCATGCATCTTGTATATCAAATATACCAAAAAAATCCCATGTTGTAACCCAAAGTTGGCTTCTCTAATCTTTAAAGAATAACTTTGGAAGGATGGGTATGAGTATTGATTTCAAGCCTCACTATCTATTACTTTGTCTATTGCCATTTTACAACTACATAAGAATGAAAAGTTTTATATTTATTTCTCAAAGATGAAGTCACATGTCTTCTAAAAGTCATATAATTTTTGGGTTTTTTTGGAAAAATTTGAAACTATTATAAATTTTTAAAGAAAAAAATGAAGAAAATTCATATCAAATACATATTAAAAAAATCTGAATTTTCACCATTGATGTATAGTATAGTGTATAACATCATGACATAAACCAAAATTACTATGTCACTCTAAAATTAAAAAGTCAACAACCATGGTTATAAGTCCAAAGTTCAAATATTAGTGAAAATTACTAATATTTCAAAATTTCCAATTGGAGTAGAAACTAAACTTGATAAACTTCATTTATCATTTGGAATCAGATTTAAAAAAAATATCATGTTTAAGTATTCACACCAAAAATAAATAGCAAAAAATGGCCAAAATACACTACAAAGTTAATTCATGAATTCACCATCTTTTTCTTTAAAAAAAAGTCAGTAATTCCTTAATGAGGGAATTTACAATACTATTCATTGAAAATGTACTCAATCAACTTCAATAAAAAACTGACCGAATTTTATTTTTTTTCATCCCACAAACGGACACTTTAGTGTCCGCAGCAGCGTTACAGGGTTAACCTTGTAACCCGACCTGATTATTAACGCAGCTGCCTCCATGAACGCGTCGGCGCGGCAGCGCGCGTCTACGTCCCCGCATGACGGTGCCGTGTGTGGGCGTAGGCAAGGCAGACAGAAGCCGAACGGAAGGGAGGTGGGCAGTCAGCCCTGGCAGGCTGGCTCGCCCTGCAGGCAGGCAGGCAGAAGAGAGGCCGCAGGGAGGCAGTGCGATTGCGTTTTCCAATTTGCAATCCCGTCGTGTAAGTAATTTCGCAATGCATGCTGTCATGTAGGCCGGGGCGCCATGGCATTATTCTGCCGTAGCCTGCCTGCTTGGCTGCTTGATCAATCCGTCCCTTTGCCGGATTCGTGCAGCTTTTTGGTCGTCCTCGCAAGATGGGAGCCAGCCAGAGCGTCCACGGCGCTTTGCCAGGTCGAACGCGCTCTCTCTCGCTCTTTTTCGTCCTCAATCTCCCCCTCAATTCCCTTTTGGAGTCCGTTACTCACATCGTCATCATCACCATCGTCATCACCACCCCTCCGCTGGTGTGAGCGATGGATGCGCATGCGGCCACAGCTAGCGTGGGCCATCCTTCAAGCCGGGCTGTTTCGATCACATCCATGCGTCGTCGACTGCCATTCCCCTTAAATACCCACCTCCTCCCGCTCTATTCGCATCCTTTCTCGTCTCTTCTCTTCTCTTCTCTTCATGGTCCTCTTACTCTTCTCCCGAGCGAGCTCGCCACTTGAGCTCCTGGAGATTCACCTCGCATTCAATTCCGGTGTTCCCAGTAGCTTCAGAATCGGTCGCCATGTCCCTTCAGTCAATTAGCATCGGGAGAATTGGGGGTGGGGGCGGGGATGGGGACCGTACCTCGGGTGTTTGTCCCTGTGAATTTTTTCCACTGTAGAGATGATATATTTCAGTAGTACACTACCCGGGATTGGCTTTGCCCACGTTGTCCACGGGATTCAATCCTTCCTGCTGTGACATTCAAGTCGGGTTTATGGCGCTGCCATCAGTTCCGGTTCATTGCACTAGTAGACTGTCAGAAACGTAGAATCGTCCACGATAGCGCAATAGCCTCATCCTGTTTTTTCCTTCGCCATCGTTCAACTTGGAGTCTGTCCTTGCGATCTCTTCCTTTGAGCTCCCGGAATTTTTGTCTTGAATCTGGTCTCTGTTACACTGTCGTGACGATTTTCTTCATTGGGTTCGCAAGTCGCACTGAACTGCTCCAATGTCACGTATCTGCATCTGCACCTGCACCGAAGTGTGGGTTGAATTCCAAGCTGGCCTGGGTAAGCTCGTCGATGAATTCTATTCGACTGCGCCATGCCGGTGCAGGTCCTTATGCAGAGTCGTGACATTGGAGCTTTTGATACTCGAATGGTGGCGCAGTTTCTTCCATCCCTGGTTTTTTTTCCTGCTCGTCGTCTTCCTATCTCTCGCCTTCCTTGTTGCAATGCCATGTTCCTGCATCTGCACCTGCACCGCGCTGCCGCTAGAGATTGGAGTCCATGCCTCCCTCTTTCTCTGGCACGGCGGTGAAGGTGCTCATGCAGAAATATTACATTGCAGCTGACGCTTAGTAGAATTGTGGCGGAGTATACATCCGTTTCGGCATTGGTAATCCTTTGTCCCACCCTCCTGTCGTGCGTTCATTTGTATTGCTTTTTCAGCCCCTTCGAAACTGATTCTCATATATGAATATTTCGGACTGAAGTCGAAGACTGGCTGCCTGCAGATTTTTCTGTTTCACAATGATCATTATGCAATTGATGCCAAAGCTGGCTCCTGGTGTATCCACTTTAGAGCCTGTGAATTACAACTCACTTCTTTCATGCAGTCCAGCTCTTGATTGTGAAGGATTATCAGTCCGTCACATTCAGGGCGAAAACTCTCAAGAGACCCCCACTTTTTCGAAACGTGTCAGTTGAGCTGGTTGTGACACCTTCAATCCAATCAGAGCCAACCCAGTGTTAATAAATGTGGCTGGACCACCGACGCATCATTGACTCGGAACAGGGACCACTTCCCTCACCCAAACATTCCTCTCTAATTTGCAGGGACCTGCACGTCTGGTGTCAGTGACTTGCGACATCCGTCTGAAAAGTTTCCTCTCCTTACCACAGACAGGTTTTTCAATTGCCAGAACCTCGTTGCGTCCGGATTTCAAACAATACATGTGTGTAGCGTAGAAAATCTTCACTACAATAAATCTGATTTTGGATAAGCTCAATTTGCGGAATGTGCTTTGCAATGTGAGAGAGTGTAGCGCCCTTGATGCTTTAGTGTGGTTTAGCTTTTTCCTCATGTACGATTTGGTCTACAACCAATTTATTGCACCCTTTAATAGAATTTCAATAGAATTTTCATTTCACCTGAACAAAACCGCGGCTTCCATTGCTACAAGAATTGTGGTATCAGGGAGTGACGCTTTTGGTCACTCTACTGAAAGCCTGTGCGCATTCGTTACCGTGGGATTGAGACGACTGAACGTGCTTGCATTGCCAGCTCAATTGGTTAGAATTGATTTGGTGAACTGATTACCATTTAATTTATTGAGTGATAAGCCTGCAGCTGTGTTTGTTGCTAACAGGATTGTTGTCTGCTCGCAATTGCCTAGGGGAAGCAACCCAACTGCTCCACAGTTGTGGCATCGCTCATCTCGAGGCAATTCCACCCACCTACTGGAGTCCCTCTACTGTTGCGATTTGGGCCAAGTCAACAGCAACTGTGGAAAAAGAACACTGCTTTCTGTCCTTTCGGCAAGTGTGAAAAGCGCGCTTCAACAGCGTATTTGCTGCATTTTACTTTCCTCTTTTAGCACAAGAGCAGAAATTTCACGAAAAAGAGTACAAAAGCAATCCCCAACTTAATATTGATTTGCAATCAGGATTAGTTAGTTAGGTACGCTCTGAAGATTATTTTAACAATGTGATCAGTGTGCTCGCCACGCTGAAGATCTCTTATTATACAATAAATTATTTGTTTAATGTTTCGATTTCATTTTTTGCAATGGCTCTCTTGAGCACTACAGTGAGGCTACAGCAGGACCGCTCAATAGCAGTCGTTTACATTGGAAAGCGTGCCACGCCGTGGTCCTCCTGTAGGCCTAATCGGCCTCCCCATATTCCTGATGGCTCTTCGTTCTTGGTGATTTCAGCTGATTCGATGTACTTGCAAATTTGAAGTACTGGAACTTCTGAACAGTGCACGTAATTGGTGAGCACGATCAGCTAGGATTAATAAGTTATGTTTTGGGCAGTTGCATTGTTATAGCAGAATCAGGATAATGCTCATTGATACCAGGAAGTGGACCCGACTCCAAATTTTCACCATGGGAAATGAAAGCGCAGGAACTGAATTCTGTACTACCAAATTATTAATCAGATTTGGAGAATTGAAATTCATGTTTGGAGCCCACATTCCCCAATCAGTCAGGTACAGAAAGGTAGAGTAACACCAAATTAATCAACCAGAAACTATGCCCCGATTTTTACCTTTTCCCTCGCAACTGGGGTGAGGAGTACGCTTAGAGCCTCCGTCCCCGGGGTCCACTTTCTGGGTATCCGACGAGCTGGAACAAAACCCAACCTCCCCAGCCGGCACTTATTTCGAGTTGACAAAGATTGCCGCTTCAGCTGCGCAATGCTTTTGTTTATGAACAAATGCGGTCCGTGCACCCGCTCTGCGCCCGCCCTGAATCCTCATCCCACATTATTCTTGGAATGATCATGCATTGTAGCCCCCGCTCGGGAAGATATTTCCAGTGGCGCTTCCCAAATCACCTGCACACACCAATGAAAAGGCCTTCATGTCTCGCTTGTACCTGCAACGGATCACAAATTTAAAAACCGAGGACATGATGTAAGTTATACCAATCTGCCTTCAACAGAACTTAAGTGACAGAATACCCCCTATCCGCCTATCGAGCCTCATCTACTGAGTCCATCTGAGGCGCCCCCACGTCAGTTAAGTAGTCTTACTGCCGCAAACCTTGGAGCTGCAGCAACTGCTACCACACAAACAGTTGAAGCTAAAAACGGGATCCCAGTAATCTCCATAATCATGTACTGTTAAACTCGTCGTCCATCTCAACCGACGGACAAGCCCGAGAGGAATGATCCCTCGCATGTGGCTGGTAACAATAGACGACCAGGTGCAGAAAATGTGCAGCAGAAAAGGGAAAAGCATGATTCCGGGGAGCGAACCGACCAGCACTTCGAATTGAAAAAGAATGCCAAGCCACTTGTGGCTGGCCGGTATGTACTTTTCCTTGCAATGGAATTCCGTTTCATTTCTGTCCAAAAAAAAGACTTTTAAATTAGTAAAAAACTTTTTTAAAAACTTAAAGAAAGAATTTCTTTTCACTTTCATGGGCTGTTACAGTAAGCTACTAGTGTGGGGAATTTCCCAGATCAGCACGCCAGTGCGACCTTCAACTTCCCTGTGAAGGTGCATGCCGCGTGTGCTACATACAGGTAGAGAGCATGGAAGATAAATATCTGAGTGGGCATGGAGCACCATGTGTCGTCTGCTGTGGCGCCCTCGCCAAGTGATACTATGGAAAAGCCAATTCGAGTGGTGCCACATCAGAAAAACACGCCTGGCCATGCCGCTTCCAAATTTTAAGGGAGAATAACCCAAATGACTGCCATCGGTCACCGAAACTGTACATCTGCTGGGGACTCTCCCATTGTATCTGGCCACAATTTTCACAATCTTAGCAACTCTTTAGCATCATTTGGAAAAGTCTCCCATTGTATCTGGCCACAATTTTCACAATCTTAGCAACTCTTTAGCATCATTTGGAAAAGACACGTGAGCATTGTGGTCGGTTTAGTTTGGGTCTACCCACGCTTTACCAATTTTGTCTCAATGAAATTTGAAAAAACACGGGAAATTCATTTCGTGTCGGAATGTCTTGATTCTACTTCTCAATCTCAAACTTCTCAATCTTTGAAAAATATGCGAGTTGGCAAATAGCTTGTCAAAGGTACCAAATAGCAAATTTGCTAGGTAATAGGCATGTTTATCTTATATGCTCCATCTATGAGACCAGTGAGAAAAACATGGTTTTGGCTTGAATTGTTTTTATTGGACATTAACACCTAAAGAACCAAGACCTTTTTTTGCCAAAAATCACTCAAAACGACCACTTCTACAACGAAGAGTACAAAATTTTGAAAATTATTATTTTTTGCACATCTAATCATAGGACCTTACACCTAACTAGTATGAAAATGTTTGAAAAAAATTTCAAAAATTTTGCCCTCAAGGATTGCAAAATATCTGCATTTAAAGTGAAAAAAAAGCAAGTCTTCCAGTACATTGCGGGACTAGATTATTTGATTTCGAACCTTCTTAAGTTAATTTTTTGCACTATAGAGTTTTGAGCTTTAAATATTTGTTATGGGGAATTGAGTTGAGAATTTTGGGGGAGGAGGGATTCAAAAAAACTTAATTTTTATTCCTTAAAAAATTGTTAAGTAGAAGTAAGTATGAGATAGAAGGAAATCTAAATTATTAATATCTTTAAAATGGAATTAAAACACACTAATCCCAATGGTGAGATTGTTCTGGGAAGAAAACTAAACCATGTATAATATTTTTTAAATTATAAAAATCGCATTAAAAAATGAATCCTACAAGTTATTTTTTCAAGAAAATGTTCTAATTGCATGAAAAACAAGATTGTCCATAACTTTCTCATAACAAATCCAAATGGGATGAATCAAAGCTTTCTATGTAGACAAAAATATAATCTATGAAAAAAACATTTCAAATTTTTTTTGTTGCCTCTTCTCTTTTGTTTGAGCTTATTTGGAAATAAATTTTGTTCTTGGTCACTAATTGAAAAAAATTAATATTCTTATGAAGCTAATAATTTTTCTATCTTCAAAAAAGTTTCAAAAAATCATGACAAAAATTCAGCCCGTAGGTACTTGCTTGAAATCCCATTTATCTCTTGAAGTGACAATGGTCCTTTAGAGGTTAAGGTAGGACCATCCATTTCCAACCAAAGTCCCATACCCAATTTGTAGTGTGTAGTTATTTCCAATCAAGGTTGGAATAGATTTCCAACCAAAATTTGGAATGTGTTTTTTACACCTTTACAAACTTTGGACTAAGGTTGAAGCACTAGTAATTGATATTTTAAACAATTTCAGAGCAATCGTGCGCAATATGAAGTGATGGAAATTTTTTCCATGTAGGAAGATAGGAAATATGGGTATAGCAAAATTTTCAAAATTTCATTCCCAAATATTAAAATTACTATGAATTTTGGGAGCCAAAAAGTGCACTTGTCTAGGAACCAATGTCTAGAGTCTTCTAATTTGGATCATTTGAGAACTACTTTGTTGCTTACCTACTTTTAGACATGTGTTATAACCTTATTAGTCCCCACCTTGAAAATGAAAAAAACACACACATTCCAAGCTTGAGTTGCAACCCAAGGTTGGAAATAGTGCACCCTACAGGTTGGGTACTGTGCATGGTTGACAACTAGTGCCGCAACCTTAGTAAGATGATGACACTTGTCCATAAATAGCGAACAAGAAAGTGGGGAAGTAGTGAGTGGGAAAATAATCAGTCTTGAATGGTCGAAATTAGATGACTCTAGACATTGGACACAGGTCGAGTCCACCTTTAGGCTTCCAAAATTCATAGTAATTTCAGTTCAAGCGATAAAATCACCAAATTTTCGACGATCCCGATCATTTCTATCTCTGCACCTCTGAAAATATTCGCTTTTCTTTGCGGATCATGTCCGCAATTGCTTATTTGATATATGCTCCAGCTCTTGTACTTCGCTTGGGACAAGGCTGGAAGTGTTTTTTTTTCCATCAGAGGAATAATCAAAGCCAAGACTGGGTTGGACCAACATTTCATCTGTGTTGAAAGGGGAGCCAAACCTAAGCTTAGTAAGCTACTTCAATTATCTGCATGGAACTGATTGACTGACATGACGGACCTGGGGTTCCATGGTTCTTAAACCTGGAAGGACGCTGCGGACACTAATAATAAGTGTCTGATGGATGACAAAGAATCTTCACTGGGCTTTTATTCTATGGACTAGGACAGAAAAGTCTGGAGAGCTCTGGAGAGCAGATGTTCATCCTTGGAATTTTGTGCGAAAAGGGGAGGTTTGCACAGCAGTTCATGACCTCCAATGAGTGCTCATGGGTTTTTCTTTAAGCAAATGATTCGTACGGTACCCAAAAGGCTGGTGGTTTTCACGGTGAGTACCTTGTTCTTCAAGGGTTAACCCTGGAAGGATGGGCCTATGAGCATTGGTTTCATTTGCAAGCCGACCACAACTGCCCATCACTCCATTTGCAACTAGATATGGATGAAACATTTTATATTTATTTTTCAGAGATGGAGCCATTTTTCTACGAGGAGATGTACAATTTTCAAATGTTTTGGGGAAAATTTAAAATTATTGTGAGTTTTGCAAGAAGAATATGAAGAAAATTCATATCAAATACAAAATATACTGAAAAAGGCTTGAAATATTTTCATCGTAGATATGTATATTATAGTGCTTAACATCATGGTGTAAAACAAATTTTATTGTATTTCTCTAAAATTAGAAAATTGTCAAATTATGGTTATAGACTCAAAGTTCATATTGCTATAAAATATTGAAATTTATAAGTTTTCCAAAATTTCTGATTGGAGTAGAAAACATACTTTGATAAGCTTCGCTTCACTAATTGGACTCAAATTCAAAAAAATATCATTTTTAGAGCTAAAACTCACATCAAGAGTAAAAAATAGCAATAAATGGCCAAAATACTTAAATACAATATAAGGACGATCTCCATAGATTAAGCATCTTCTTCTTTAAAAAAAAGCTAATACTACCATAATGAGAGAATTTGCAATACTATTCACTAAAAATGTACTGAAAGAACTTCGGAAAAAAGATATTGGATGAGAATTTTTTTTCCATCCTATAGTCTAAGTTGAAGTCGTCCATTGGACACTTAGTGGCCGTGGGTTGCGGCATCCTTCTAGGGTTACCTACCCCTAGAGGAAAATTGTTTATTGAATGGTCAATTGAATATTTGGATAAGCTCCTATGAAGTCAATTTTGAACGGATGTTCTTGAAACTTTCACACTCCAAGTCAAACTTTGTTAACCTTGAAGCGTTTTGATGTCCAATTTTTGGACTACTAATAGATTAAAACTCAAGTTTCATTCTCATTATTGTTTGGATGAAAGTCATCCTAATTTGTGGAGATATTTCATCAAGTTGTTGTCCTATGTAATGGTTGGATTTGGACCATTTGGCATTAATAGAGTGTATATTTTTCTAAAATAAAAGATTTGGAAGTATGTCAAGTGGTTGACCAATTCAAAATTTCATTCACTCTTATTTCAAATTGGACTTGCAAAAAATCACTGTTTGAAGAAAAACTCATTTCAAATCCATTCCAATAAATTATACTCAAAAAATGATAATATTTTTCTTGTAATTGAATTTAGAAGGAATTTAGAAATTTTCCTTTTAAAATTTATAAAAAGAATATTGGTGATAGCATTGGTGAATCTAACTTGTATGGATGGAATCTAAAACTCAAAATCTACAAATTTTATTTGTATATGAATTCCAAAATATTCTTCCAAATAATACTTTATGATGATTTTTTCTCAAGTTGTGAGTTATGGAGAAGACTCTAGATGTTTATGAGTTAACTATGTTAGGTCAATTTTGAAAATAAAAATTCTTCTAACTTCAAAAGCTACTAGTATACCTTGTGCTATTGCCACATTCAAAATAAAAGTACAAGTAATTTTCTGTTTTTTTAATACGTATTTTCTTAAAACTTCCAAATTCAATATTTGTTCTATCGTAAGTTGGAATACTATAAAACAATGGAGGCGTACAAGGGCTTTATTGCAGTGTGAGAGGTTGTGTTTTTGTTACAAATAGAAAGCTTTATGTACAAAAGAGTGCAAGGGTTTTGTTTCTTGCAAGAACATTTGCACGAGCAATGTGAAGTTATGTTTTTTCAAATAAAAGATAATTTAATTCAATTTTTTAATTAAAAAAAATCCATAATTTTCATTCTATAGGTCCAACCGCTATAAAGCTAGCACAAATAGAAAGTTTTTTGCACAAAGGAGTGGAAGGGCTTTGTTACATGGCATTTGAATTGATGATGTGAAAGTTATGGTTTTTTCAAAATAAAGAATAATTTAATTCAATTTTTAAATTCACAAAAACTTTGAAATTCAATAAATTTCACATCATAGGTTCAAATGCTATGAAGCAAAGTTTGTGCACCCATCCTTATAAAGAACTTTCAAGTGGTACCAATAACACCACCGGATGCCTCATGATTTCTTAGGATATAAAAAAAAAAAAAAAAAAATTGACTAATTTAAGGTGTAGACTAATATGTCGAAGGTTTCTAGCATGTGAACCTAGGATCTTGAGCCCATGAACCTAGGAGCCTAGGCTCTTACATTATAGATACCTATGTTAAAAGTACTTTCTATAGTTATAGGGTATTTATATTATAGATACCTATCTTATAGGTGTCTATATTATAGATACCTATATTGTAAGCACTATCTATGATTATAGGATATTTATAATCATATACAGAAATTGTAGATGTTGAAAAACATCTCATATGCCCAATTTGGATAATTTTTTCAAAAGTTATTAGCCTCCAAAGTTTGCAGCCAGTCAACCCTGATTCGCATAATTCGTCCGTGAACAGTAAGATTCTATCCGATATGACAACCGTGAGTTGTACGAAGAATGCCGCTAGATGCCTTATGGGAATGTTATATCTTAGCACATCAAACAATCAAAACAAATCAAACAACCCAACTGAAGGTACTCAAGGTATAATCTTGCAATCTATGAAGTTAAAGATTTTGAATGTTTTTTTTTGTATATTTTAGATGTTTGGTTTTATGTTTTTGATATTTGGATTTTTAAGAAAAAATAATTCCATAATGTAGACAAAATCATCAAAAAATGGCTAATGTATTGTGGAATACATGACCTCATATTGCAAGGTGATCTAGAATAAATTATCCTTTATTTGCTTTTTTAATTTTGCATGAATGTATCTAACAAGGTATACTAATAAATGGTACAAATTTTCATTTTTGTGTAAAGAAAATTATTTAATACTAGAAGGCTTAAAGTCTATTGATCCCATTTTATAAGAATGAAAATAGTTTTTTTAATCACTTCAAATATCTTTCAACCCACTAGTCAAATAGTCTACTATACTTTCTATAGTTAGAATTTTAAAAAATAATAATTTTTAATTTTGACCAATTTATCAAAAATTGACAATTTTTGAACAATTTTAGTTGAAAAACACCCTCCATCATCTCGTCCATCCTTCAAGGATCAAACAAAGTAATAACAAATTAGTCAATTTTTGGTATATTTTTTAGAATTTAGACTTTTAGCTGATTGAAGAATTAAATTATATTTTATTTCCAAAATTTATTCCAAAATATACAAAAATAAAAGAATTTGAGTTGATCCAAACAAGATTCAACATTGAAAATAGGAATCATGATGAAATGTTTATTTGGATTATTCTAATTTATGTAGTTATCATATGTATGTTGGAGTGATTTAAGGTACTAACTATGCTATATGGATTTCATTTTAGGCATGTTCAAAAACTTCATTACACCTAAATAAGTGATGACTATAACATTGTATAATCAAACAATAGTTCTCCATACTCGGAAGGTACGATGCTTTGCTTAATGTCTAACAAGGACTTATTAATTTATTCAAGGATTGAAGTTGGCTAAGGAGCTATATAAAATACTTTGTTCACTTTAGGGATTCTCTTTTCAAGGATACAAAAGGATCCCTTCTTCATTGATAAATAATATTATATTTCATCCATGTAAGGTAAACAATGCGATGTCCAATCCATAATCTTCAGTTGCATTAGAAAAAGAATGAGACCTTAAGATGACTATAAAAGTCGAGGCCAACAATATGACATGGGTGAATAAAAAATCAGGTGTGACATCAATCTTTGGTTAAATTCATTTCTAAAAAATTTGAAGGATAAATATTAATTTTTTATTCAACGTGCTGGTCCAGATTTGGCGACCCTATTCTTTTTCTAATGCATAAATCATTATAACTAAAGCAATTTTGGTAGGATCAATCAAAATTTGGACTAAAAGCATAATATAAAATGCATCCCTACATTATTACCATGTCCAAAGTTTCCTAGGCGTGATGAATCCATGTCTGCGGTAGGCCGGTTCATCTAAATGTAAACTTCCTACCCCGGCCCTGTTTTGGTTCATTTCGTCTCAGCCTGGTGACCTTTCCAAGTCCAAATCGGGTGACGCTGGTGACACAGATACACATCCCGTCGTATGGGCGGTATGGCCCTGTCTTGACTTCTCACATTCTTCGCAAACTTCACTGGAGCAGGCAAACCGCCAGGAAAGCGCAGTTGCAAACTTGCAATGGGCAGGCTCAGGAAACCGGGGCTCGCATGCACATGCATGGTTCTAGACATCAGACACCATCTGCTCGATCCATCACCCCTGGCTAGCTAGATCTAGCCCCAACAACCGACCTCCGTGAGTCCCACTGCATACACAAGAATCCGATGATTGCGCGTGATTAAGCATATAGTCAAGTTCTGGATCTCTGCTCTTTTGCCGCCCGGCCAGTAGCTCCACTTCGGGACTGACGGCGAAGCTGGAGTGTCCGGACACACACATCCCCGGTCACAACCTCCTACCAATCCTACTGGTCCAACCTGTCGGTTGTAGGTCACTCAAATCATTTCATTTTAACCCTGTAGTAAGGCCCAGAAGGGTCTGATGGACGACTTTCCAGATCATTGTACAAATGAAGAATGCACCTTACGCATGTATTGGTCCAAAAATGAGATCATTTGTGGCAAAGTAGCTTGGTGATAGCTGTTCTTTTAGGGTTAACAGCAAGGCAAGGAATTGAATCATGACTGCCTGGTATTGGTTGTCAATCTGATTGATACATGATACATCCTTTTTCGTTGAGATTCAAGTCATCGCCTCGGGATCACCACCGGTCATGAGGAGGGTGATGAGATTTTAATTATTTCCAGGGGTGAGTCATGGTGATCGATGTCAAACCGCGCAACTGTCTGTGTAGATCGATGACAGCTAGCCCGTCAGGCAGTATCGATCACACTGAGACGTCCGGGGTGGTGGTTCGAAGAGCTTTGTGAAAGCTGGAAATCTTGGAAAGGCAGGCAAGTACGTCCGCCTCAAAAGCTAGAAAGTAATAAAGGAGAGGATATTGATGAAATTTTTTTTGATGCAGCAGGAGCTTGCTAGCTAGCTGGTACAGTAGTAGTTCGATGACCGGGCCCATCGCCACTCATGCTTTCTACACTTTCACGTCAACTCAATCAAGCGCTTGAGAATCATTCCGCAACGTGAGGATCACAGGACAGATGTACGTCTTTAGCACAAAATCAAGTAAGCCAAATCCAAGTTTGGTCTGTTATTGCGACGAGAGTGACCCGAAAGTAGAGGCGAGTGAGCACTGGCTATTCTAGGAAATGACCGCAACTGCTGGCGCCTAGGCTGGCGGCGCAGCCTTCAGAGCCCACTCATCATCGTCCACCGGCTCCGGTCAAAAATCGGGTCCAAAATATCTCAACGAAAATGATCCGTCACACATCCCGGGACACGTACACGCATCCTGCCCACAATCTCCCATGCAAATCGGGTCAGTACCAAGTTCAAATCGGGGTCACCGAACCGCCTTGCCTTTGTGCGCTTGGCTCTCTCTGTATTGTACTCTGTTCAGTTGCTTGCCCCTCCCAGGCCGCTTGCGGCTGGGTTCTTGTTTTTTCTTCTTCTTGCAGTAAAGGCTTCTTTACTTGTGTCAAAAAATAAAATAAAAATCGGGGTCACCGCCATAATATGAACTGCTTATGGACTACAGTACTTAACACTCACAGCTGCCGGTAAGACCGTCGCTACGGGAAACTCGCCCGGAATTAATCATCCAACGCTGCTGGTCTCAAATCGCTTGTCGGAAATTCCAAGACGCTTATCAATGGACAGACGATCCGAATGGGCATCGAGTAAAAGACAGGACGGGTATACGTTCTAAACCCATGGGACTGTTACAGTAGTGCTTGCGTGGCTCGCAGTGAAGTGATGCCTGATCGATCCAGCTTTGCATGTCGATCACAGATCAATCACAGCTTCGTCATCCGTTCGTTCCTGAAAATCCGTCTGAAAGCGAAAGCGAGCAAAGTTGATCGACACTCATCATGAATGCCTACCTCTTGCTCCAACCTCGTCACGCATGCAGCCTCGACTTCAGAGAAAGGTGAGAGTGTGAGCCCCATTGTGAGGTCGCAAGCGATTTGATCCAAGCGATTCGCTGGGACCAGTGGTAGGAGCTTCTTTAGGTTTCTGGGAGGATAGAGATTGAAGCAAACTGCACGGTAGATGATGCGAGTCTCGTTGAATGCATGTCGAGCTTGAATCTAGATGAAAAGGCTTCCATATTTCGGGGATGATTTCTCGCTTTCTTTCGATTCCTGGAGATTCGAATTCGGGTGTTGCCGTGCGTCGATCGATGTCGATGGAGCTTTTAGCAGAAAAGGGGCCGGGGTTTGCTTTGGAGGGTCCGAGATGAACGTTGAATGGCGTGGGCATACCGCCCTTGAATTGGAAGAAGCGCACAATCGCACATTCCAGAGCGCATTCATGGCGGAACGGCCGTTACTTACGGACTACCATGAGTGCAAAACCTTTACGGAATGAATGCTATGTAGGGGACGAGTTCAAGGAAGACTTTCCGGAATGAATTCAGGCGACGTACCAGTTCGTTAGCCGAGTAGTTAGCCGGTTGGAGACTTGGAGCTTTTTTCTTTTTCTTTTGTGCCTTTTTGAATCATTATGCACAGTCTCGAACCCATCGATCGAGACGAAATAGGAGATTTTGTTAGATTCGGGAAAAAACTAGCAGTGCTCCGTCATATTCTGAGCGATAGCCCGACTAATATCGTGCAGGTGTTTAAGGGTCTAGCCATTTAATTTGGAATCCATGGCTCTTGAAGCTATAATCTCTGTATGTGAGTGCAACACACAGGTGCTTCGAATGTGTGAACAATCAAACTACATGCTCCAGCTTTCGTTCCCACTCTGATTTGGCAACTTGTTTTTGAAACGAATTGAAGGGCGAGATGAGAACCTTGAATTGAGATTGCCATATACAGTATATCAGTTCAAATAGAGAAAATTTAAGAGATAGGCACTTTCTTAGACTCCCGTCTGAAACTGCAAGTCTGTACTAGCGAAGACTAGTCTTTTTAGGTTGAGCGCACTTTTAGGTCTGTACCTGAGAAATTTCAAGAGATTGGCACTCTGAAACATGCCGAATTCTCCACTAGCTATGACCTTACAGTCGCCCGGGACTCAAGGTCTGGAATTTCATTTTACCTGACTCTTTGATGTAATCTTTGCTTGTGTGTTATTGAAGGGGGCTTCGTGCCCCCCGCCCAGTCGTTCGCGACTTTCACAGCTATGACCTTACAGCGTATCTTCCTCCACGTTTGATGCTTTGCACATCTTGCAGATGAAACCCAAGACATCAATTTCGTTAAACTGACATTTTTCAGCACGATTATGTTAAGCAAATTTCATGTAAAAAAGTCGATTGAGGCACAAAATAACCAAAGCATATGAAAGAAAATTCGATTGATCACAAATTACTGCGAATATCGGTCGGCTTAATAGCCTCAATTTCAGTCCGAGACGCATTTTGTGGAATACTGCGAGCAGGATTGGCAAAAATCAAATGAAGACAAGAACTTTGACAAGCTAGCTCGAATCCCAAAGTGCCGAGATTAGATGAAAAAAAGGAACTAAATCGTGATGGAGAATTTGTGCTCTTTGACACCTCCTAATCAGAATCATCATTCTCCTAAAATAACTACTCCCTCTGTTTCTAAATATACCACTGTTTCCTTTGTAAAACGTAAATGAAACACTAGTATTATTCATAAACAGAAGTAATTGATCAAATTTATGAAAGCCACTTCGGTGAGCGAAGGTCCAATGCTCAAAGGTTCAATTTTTTTTAATTGGAACAATTATGGACATTAAAAATGATGACATTCATCTTCACAAAGCTATGAAAACTAGGATTGGTGTACATTTTACATTGAAGTTGTGAACCTTAAAAAATGTCAAAGTCATGGAATTCTTGTCAATTAAACAAATTGAAGTTGGAAATAAGGACCTCTAAAATAGAAGGAATTCTAAAAATAGTTTGTTGTGTATTGTATGGAAGTCCACAAAGTGAAAAAGAGGATCTTAGTACTATTTAGTATCCATAAAAAATAAATTTGAAATTGAAATTTGGAAGGAATGGTCTTGTACATTGAAAGGATATTAAGTGGATTACAAAATTAAAGGAACTTATTGTAGAAAACTATAGATGTTTGAAACATGATGTTCAACCCTCGGAGACTTTAGTAACTATTGATGTACAACAAAGGTAGATTTTTATATAGTGTGTAATGTTGATTAATTAGTATGGTTCCCCTTAAAATCCTTATTACTTATAACTACTATTCAAAAGAATAGTTAGTTGTTTATTGTATGGAAGTCCACAAAGTAAGCTTCTTCCATCTTGCATTTTGAATCATGTAAAATGTTATTTTGGTGTTTCTTTTGGTAAATGACCATCTTCATGGAGTTGTTATAAATGGTGATTATTTATAAAAAAAAGTTAAATTTTTTTCCAATATTTTTTGAATTAAAACATCAAAGTAATTATTTTCTTGAGATTTTGCACTTTTTCAATTTTCTTACTTATAGAATTTTTCTATGCTTTATCTTTTTAGGGTACAATCTTCTTCAAGGCACATACATTGGCCATATCTTTTTCTTAACTTTTTAAAAATTGTTTGTAGGATTTTAAAGTACTCCAAAAAACTAAGCATAAGAACTATAAATGCAATAAAATCAATTTGTATTTCTTGCAATCACCAGCAAGTTATGTTATAGAGCCTATCGATACATTAAACATACACTTGTCAAATTATCATAATTCTCTAGTTTGTATTTTGTATCAATGGAATTGGCCCCTGGTAGGCATTACTATGTACTCCTATCCCAAAATGAACCTGCAAGGTGTACTTAGTTCTATTACAACAAACCATATGCGAACAAATGATTTCTAATAAACTATAATTTTAACTTCAAATTTTGAGCATTGTTTACTAATGACTATAGGATTCTACTCCCAAAATTTCAAACTCAAATAAAATATGGAATGATTTCTAGAAGAGGTTAAAAATGCACTGAAATGACATGCTTTTTTAACTTAAATATTTTTAAGGAACACATTTAGATGACCATTGAATCAATATTCAACTCAAAATAAGCTTTTAATAGAGAGTTATTTTCAGGAATTTTTTGTTCATTTTTTAAACAATTTTTTCTTATATAATATAGGGGTGTGAAAGTTATTTTTCATTTCTACAATATATCTTTTTACTTCAAAAATTTGTAACTAATTATTATTAACAAATAAAAATATTAATAATTCAAAACATAAACTTTCAAAATAAGAAAATCTATTCATATTTTTTTCATTTAATTTTATTTAAAATTCAAAAAATAAATAGAGGGTCCAAAGTTTTGTTCGCACACTAACATCAAAAAAGGGAGAGTGCACCCCCCGAGCCAATAAAACAACTCCAATTAGTAGTTTCCCCTCCATCCATGCAATCATCAATCGAAAAACAAATGAAATGACTAAATGGGCCAATCAATATTGTTCATTTTTATTTTTTGCATCTCTTTGAATATTGCTCGATTGAAGGGGATGAAGCTCTAGGAACCAGAATAAAGGAACACATGTAGTCTTGGACATATACTAAATGCCTACAAAATGATGACCTCACACTCCACAATTAATTGACTAGTGGTGCTTCTCGAAAATGCCCCCAAAAATCTACTTTTCAATATTCTAAAACTACAATTTGAAAAAGGCTTTAAAACTCAAAGTTTCCGGAATGATAGGAGTGCACCAAATTCTATTTACAGTGCAAAATTGGTTATTAAAATGTTATATTTAACCTTAACCTAGAACATTTTGTTCAACAAGAAGATCATTTGGGAATGGAGGTAGTACTTGATTCTAAAAATGTTGAGGCGGAATACTAGGTATGATTTCTTTTTTGGTGTTAAAGTGCCAAATTGCACTTTTTTGTTTCCTTTGGCAAACTTGCTATAGGAACTTGAGGATGATTTTGATGGGTTGCTCACCACCCTAGTGGCTAAGGCTGATTGGAAGTAGCTAGATTGCCGTTGGTTTCATCATTATATTAGGACTTTGTAACCATTTTATTTTGAAGTATGTGCCTTAAACCAAGAATTAAGTATGCTACTTTGCCACTCCATTTCATTGCTTCCCACTTTGTGCTCTAGACAGTTTAGTAATGTTACCATAGTTTCTTGGATTTGGTGGGGTTCCTTCATGAGTTCACCAAATGTGCTTTCATCGCTCATAGATTTCACCTACTACTGTAGGAAAGCTACTCATCTTTCTAAGGTTTAGCAATTTGTAGGGTGTACCTTGGAAGCCGGTTGTAGCCCACTTCTTTGAATTTTAATGCTGCTCATTAATTGTACTTGTTAGTGTAAGGTGTTCGTGAAGATGGAGTTTTTCTACTGTCATGCACGTTGATTACCTTGCATGCACTTGAAATTGAGTAGAATTCTTTGTTTTCCTTGTGAGTGTCATGATTGTGTATTGGTTGCCGTATGCTTGGTGGAATTTCAATTCTTTGCAATGGAATTTGGCCAAGAGGATTGTGGATAGGATGTGGTAGTTGCAACTATATATGTTGCTGACATTGCTTGCACAACAAAAAAGAAGACAGTCAAAGAAGGCCATATTCGTTATATTGAGATTTTTCGCAGTCTCATTTTTATCTTTGAGTTGAAGACAAATCGCTTTATCTTTTTATTAGTATTTTTTATAAATAGGTAACAACACCAACTTTTAAAATTTCATTTTAGAATCACTATTCGAACATTATTTATTCTTGGTTTCAATTATTATTTTTGTAAATGAATTTATAATATCTAGCATTTTGTCTCAAAATCTGCGAAAAGTCTCAATATAACAAATATGGTCATACAACTGCAAAAGAGGCATTGGAGGTGGCTTGAAGGGAGTTGAAGCGGAAGGGGAAGATCATAGAAATGCGAAAGGCTAAAATGTACAAGAAGATTGTGAATTCTTATTTTCAATTTTCACAAGATGTAGGAGTAGGTTAGCCCTTTTGTTTAGTCTTTGATGACACAGTGCTTGAGGTGTCGGGGGTGGAGCCAATGTCAGGTGAAGAGTATCCAAGCGACAATGGAGGTTAGCCAACCGTGAAGCGCCAAAGCACATCTTTATTGCTTGAGATAACAAGAATTCCCAATTCTTTTTCCAATTCTGGGGACACAATTGTACTGAGTACCACATTTCCATTAATTACCATTTCTAAGAACTTTGCAGAACTCAAAAATGCCAACTTTGTTGAGGTCCCAATTGATTCTAATGACTCTGATGAGGATTCAGACTTCCATTCTCCCCCGTCAAAGAGAGGTGGTCCAAATGAAAGCAATTTGGATAGTTTGTAATCAAGAGCTCATACTTGTTATGACCGTTGTTACAAGGTTTTGTGATTAGGTTCAGAATAGAATTGATCTTTTGCTATGAAAGTGCTTTGTATACATCAATAATCTCCCTAAATACCCTAAATAATCATAAACTTACCTTCAAGGTCCTTATATTCCCAAATTCCTATCCTATAATTCCTTCAATAACTTAGAAATTGTCATATCTAACTTTGATTTAGCATAACTATTGGACAGTAGTTTCAAATGACTTGAAATTTTGCCACATTATAGATCAATTACTTAAACACTCTCATACCAACTTTCAACTCAATTCAAGATACTGTAAAACTTTGGTGGACATTTCTCCAATACTGACTTCCTAACCCTTGTCAAATTTCCCTAAACTCTCATACCTAACTTTGATTTAGTATAACTATTGGATAGCAGTTTCAAATGACTTGAAACTTTGTCACATTATAGATCAATTACTTAAATACTTTCATACCAATTTTCAATTCAATCCAAGATATTGTACAACTTTGGTGGATATTCCTCCAATATTGACTTCTCAAACCTTCACTACCTCCACACCCTGGTTGTATTTACTACATAACTCTTAGATTTCAAGTCCATTGAAACTAAATTTTTGGCACAAAGTAGAAGATAAGATAAGAAGAATACCCTTCAAGTTTCACATTCATATCACAAAAATCCAATAAGAATGACGCTCCTCAATATACCCTCCTTGAAAGATGCTCCTCAATATACCTTCTTTGGAATGACGTTTCACAATATACCTTCCTTGACTGCCTTGAAATCCAAACACCTTCACTTCAACGCCTCATAACTTTTTCTTTATAGTAGATCTAGATTTGAAACTTGGCACATTTATGTATCAACTTTTCAAAAGCCCAGATTCAAAATATAACACTCAACCAATATTCTTGCAAAATGTTACACAAAAGCTCTCCAAATCAATACTTTACTTCAAATAAACCTCTCATGACAACAACACAACTTACTCACTCAAGTACCTCCCACTTCCTTCAACCCTCCAAGAGACTAGAAAAAAAAAGGAGCAAAGGACTAGCCCTTGCCTCTAGTAGTCACCACAAAACCCGTCGGCTAGCCGCCGGCTAACCCTAACCCTAACTCCACTACCCTAGTATCAACTACTAACAACTGGTTATCAACCGGCAACAACGTAGTCAAGACCAAGGCTCTTAACACTTACATACCCCACCACTAGCAACTCATAACATACGACTAATTTTTCAACTAACAAGATGTTTAATTCAAATAGTAGACAGCCCACATCACAATACCGTCACTGAAAGTTCCAGATTGTATAGGTTGTGTGAACCATAAGATTGGTTCACCTTTAAGATCATTGAAAATATAAAAACTATGTGTAAGATTTGAAGTTCAAAGGTGTTAGTACATTAGATCAAACTATAATCATTAGTTAGAAGACTTTTAGTACATAGGACAAGAAACTAGATCAAAATTTCACCCCAAAAATATTTAAAAAGATAAAAAAATACAAAAAGAAATTGAAAACAAGGATTAGAAGTTGAAAATGGACCTAAATATAAATAAAAAATCAATAAAAAAGAAGAAATATGAAAAGCACAAAAGAAGTTATCAAACTTAAAACTACTATGAGAAAACTAACATTGTGGTGAAAACTCTAATTTAGGCAATTAGTAATGATTTAATGAAATTTCAATAAATTAACTTAGATGAAAGTGATTAGGAGGGTTAGTTAGTTAGTTAGTTTGGGGAAAAGGTCGAATTAGGGTTAGGGGCTCTCTCTCTCTCTCTCTTCCACTTTGGTGTGCATGTGTGTTTTGGGAGAGCAACTTTTTGTGATTGTGGATTTCTTAAGCAAAAAGTGTTGGAGATGAAGGAAGGGAACCATGTAGGACAATTTGTCGAGTAGGTCCGCCCCTTTTGTGAGAAAATGGGTGAGAAAAATGAGGTCTTTTAGGTCAGATGGAAAACGTGCTTGAGAAGGAGAGGAGAATTTTGAGTGAAATTAGACTGCCAACTTCAACGGTCGATTACGGGAGCATGGAGGATTTGATGGAGCTGAGTTTTGGAGGGGTGGTGCGCCTTAAAGTTAGCTTTCCGAGAAGCTATGGCTCACCCAATTTCAAGCAACGACGAGGTCGGGGCAACCGATTTAATGCGAGGTGGTCAGCTGCTGCCACCACAGAAGACTGACAACTTCAGCGAACGATTGCGGAAGTTCAGCATGACAAAATGACTTGAATTTTTGGTAGAAGGAAGTTGGGGAAGTTATCTTTCCAACAAGATAAAGCTCCGCCCAATTTGGAGAAAGGACGAAGAGATGGCAGCCATTCTTGTGGAGGAGGGTATGCTGCCCCAAGGAGGAAGACACGATTTTTGAGGTTTTTTTGGTAGTTTTGCATTTTTTGGTTGTGTAACTGCAATTTTCATTGCACCTTATCATTAAGCATGGTGGATTTGATTGTGTGAACTTGTTTGTGAGTCACTCTATTGTATGAGTTTCATGTTTCAATGTAAGAGTGAAGTTGGATATTTTTGGTGATGGAAGTTGTGCTGTAATTGTTTTCTAAGGCCCAAATTCTCCATTTTTGTGTCCTAGATTGCAAATTTCAATGAGATTTTTGACATAGAAGATAGATTGTAGGACAAGGGGTGAATTTGAGGGTGTATATACCATGGTATAAAAAGAATGATAGGGTCAATGCATGTGAGAATTTTAGGGCTTTGAGTGTATGGGATGTGCTGAATTTGTATTTTTGGGTCCAATTTAGGTCATTTGGGGCCCCAATTTGCCAATTAGAGTTAGATTTTTATATATAAGTTGCCTTAATCTTTTCTAGTCCATGATTGGGGGATTTGGGGGATTAAGACATTTGATTGGGTCATTTTAGGTGTGCTGCCCCCACTCCATTTAGGGCTTTTTAGGCCAATTTTGAGTATTGAGAGTGGGGTCCCATTGCTTGGAAGGCAATGTAGATTAGAGGTCCCATACACTCCCCGCTGGCCAACTTTAGGGGGGATTTTTGCTACATGTGGTGAAAATCTCTCACAGAATTGGTGCGTCTGTCGGGAGGGAGTGTGATTCTCACTTGTGGTACAAGTTAGGTTGATGCATTTTGCAGGTACTTGGAGCTCGTTTGGAGCATGTGGAGCAATTGTGTTTTTTTCTCTTTCTTTATTTTGATTTGTTTGTTTTATCGCATGTGTGTGGGGTGTTGTGTGGGTGTTGTTGTCCTTGTGTGTAGTTCATGTACTTACATGTACATGAACACCAAGAGAAATATCCCCCATTATTGGGCGGGACCCTCTTGAGTGTTGTTTAGTTGCATTCTTTATTAGACGTTTTTGTATCACGGTGAGGCCGGAGTAATGACCGGTGGGACCGTGTATGTCGTCTGAAATCGGGCGTGGCAGGAGTGATGCCCCCCGAGAGCTTGTGGGTGCAGGTTGAACTATAGGTTGCCCGTCATACCCTCATCAAACCCGGCTTTTGTGGTCCAAACCCTGTGTATAACCATTAAAATTTCTTAAAAAGGAACCTTGTACACTCTCGTTGGTCGGAAGCCCAAGGAAAATTGGAAGTGAACAGGTGATGCCGCCCATCTAGGAACCGGCACGGGGTTTCCTAGGTGGAATTTCACTTCCAAGACGTGCACCGAACAGTAAGGGGTGGATGGCTATTGTGTTTACATGTAGTAATCCATTAGCTTGTAATTTTCTAACCCACCCAAAAAGGAATTGTTTGGAGTGATGTTGGTTGCTGTTTTTTCATTTTTTTTCCTTCAAAAGTCCCTTAGGATCATCTAAATCCTTAAAATCACCCCAAAAAATTAGTTTCCTCTTCTTAGGACTTTCTACCTATGAATTTCAGCAACTTTGTGTGCTGTTTTCTATTTCTATACTCCAAATTAGATGCTTAGGACCACCCAAATCCACAAAATCACCCAAAAAATTAGTTTTTCACCACATAGTACTACTCACCTTCAAATTTCAGCAATTTTGTGTGCTGTTTTCTACTTCTTTACCCCAAAATAGGCCTTTGGACCCTTGTAAATCGTCAAAAACTACCAAAAACCAACTTTCTATAGATAGTAGTCCCCAACTACGAATTTCAGCAACTCCATGTGCTGATTTTGTCTTTCTTAGTCTTAGTTAGACCCTTCGAATCGTGCAAAAAACACAAAATCACAAAAAAATTAACCTTTTCTTAGTTTAGGGACATTGAACTAAAAATTTCAGCACAAATCACGCTAGAATTAAGGGTTGGGATGAAATAGAGGGCACAAGTGACTAAAGTCGCAAATCAAAGTGTTATGGTTTGGTTTTAGGCAAAAGGAAGCTTGGTAGAAACAAAAGACTTTTTAATTCCAAGGATTCTTTTTCCATGTGGAGAAGTGAAGGTGTGAGGGTTCACCCCAACCCGGCATGAGGGTGCACTCCCTTGTATTGGTGATCACTTCATTTTTCCGTGCTTACCATGCAAGAGAGCAAGGCTAGCAAAAGGCTTCGGCCCTCCCACGCCTTTGGATAGTGAGTTAGCCTTGACTCGAGAGAACTCGGTAAACGGCCGGGTATGGGACAAGGCTATCGTTTTCTTCCTTGCTTGTATGGGCACATGGTATGAATTGCTTGGATTGGAGGACCTTTGAGCCCATAGAGCTACTTGGTGTCTAATTGTCAAATTGTGACCCTTATATTACCGACTTAATTGCATTGTGAGTCTAGGTGTTTCACATGTTAGGATCGAGATCTTTATTGTGAGTGGAAGATAGTACCATTTGGTTCTCCAAATTCTTTCTTGCCAAACCGGCAAGAATATGGAACTATAGGAATGAACAAGTGCGATATGTGCCGGTAGTATATGTAGAACCTACTTCCATTTTGTAGAAGTAGAGGGATGGGGAAAACCTTGAAGCTATGAGTATCAATGACAAATTGAAGTTAGGGTAGGAATCCATATGTCTCATTAGAACGTCTTCATCTCAAAGATGGAGAAATTGGCTAGTTATAAATCTTGTTGCCAAACTTGAGGGTAGCAAAAATTGCACCCCAAGGATGACTGTGGAGTACACCCTCAATGGTGACTACCCGATCAAAGTCACATAGCCGCCAATCTTCCACTAGTGGAGAAGGAAGAACTAGTAGAGGTAGAGGGAGACCACCAACACCAACACCAATTGTAGAACCTCAACCGATAGAGGAAGAACCACCGGTAGTTGAAGAACCACAAGTAGTAGTAGAAGGAGTTGGAGACAACAACTTCACCCTTGAAGTGCAAATAGAAGACGGTTTTGATAGGATAGAGGAGGTGGAGCCACCTACCCCCATGGCTGATTTAGATCCGGCGGATGCCATGATGGCACCTCGGGGACTACCAATAGTTATGCCCCCCGGCATGGCATCTCGAGCTATGCCTACACATCTCCTGAAATTTTTGGGATTGGCCCACGAAGATCCCTCGGAACACATTGAGCGGTACATTGAAATACTTGTAACCAATGTGATCCCCGAGGAGACCTATAGATTGGTGTGGTTTTCAACCACACTTGAAGGACAAGCATATGAGTGGTATTGATCACATGCCCCCAACACTTTTGCTACATGGCCGGCATTACAAACGGCCTTTTTACGACAATTTTGGCCCAAAACCGGGCAACAAAATGCCTTGGTAGCCCTCACGGGAATGCGCCAAGGTCCCACCGAGGAAATCTCAGAATACATTCGCCGTTTTAACACGGTAATCACCCGGTTTGTAGGAAACCACCTCACCGATGAAACCATTAGGTTTTACTTCATCCAAGGATTCAACCAACAAACCATAATGCGGGAGATCTTGAACACAAGTCCTCGAACACTAGATGAGGCCCAAGTAGCGGCTCGGCACGTGGAGCGGATCGAGAAAGAAAACGCTAGGATGTGGAACCGGACCGTAGCACCGGTGCCGGCGTTTATCCCCGCCCATTATGTGCCATCCACATCGGTGGCACCTTCTCATGGACATCCATACCCTTTCATTCCAAGTCATCCGGCACCTTTAGATTCTAGACCATCGGTTCCTCCACTTCCATGGCAACCGCAATCGGAAACATCCCGGTTAGTGGAATTAGAGGCCAAATTTCAAAATGCCAATGATGATCTCAAAGAAGACGTTATGAGGTCAATCAAAGGCCTTGGAGATTAAATTGCCATGGCCATTGGTGCAAAATCAGCCCATACGCTCCCCCCTCTAAATGAGACCGGCAACTTCCCTACCAACATTTGGTGTCGAAATTGCAACCAATATGGTCATAGTGACCAATTTTGCCCACTTCCAAGGAACCATGGGCCATACATACCTCCCCAACCTCGTCCACATCCACCTATCCAACCGGGAGGTGGTCAATCCCAACCAAAAGGCATCCCATGCCCTGCTTGTGTCCGGGTGCATCCTTTTGGTCTCGAAATTTGTTGGGTAGAGACCGGCGTAGTTTGTGGGGAATGCAGAGGCAACCACCCTACCGATAAGTGTAGGAGGCCTAAAAAGGGGTTTGGAATGGATGCAAGCACTACCAAACAACCTCCCTCGAACTTGTTTTACAATAGAACACCTCAAGGAGCTCAAGGATACTACATGAGTCCACAACCCGGGCAATGGTATCCTCAGTATGGAGTACCACCAATTGCATCACAACCGGTAACACAACCTCCATATCCCCCACCGGTACAACCAGTGGCACCACCACTACATCCATTGCAACCAGTTTATACCTTTCCATCTCCAATACCAAGACCTCCTATTTATCCCCCTCCGGGAATTTCACAAGATGCTCGAAATGAAGGAATAGTTTATCCCGGAGGTGTCCAACTACCGGGTCATGCACCTTCTTCTAACTCAAGTGCTACTACAACCCAAACTACCCATCTCATTATTCATGAGAATGAAGATCACACCAAGGCATCCACTAGCCAAAGGGCTATGAAACATAGGGTGGCGGTTATGACACACCAACAACGCCGAGATAACCCTCTTATAGGGCCAATCCTCGAGGAGAGTAGTAGCTCGGATGAGGAACCCGATATCCAAACTACAAGGGAGTTGTTGAAAAATCATACTCATGAGAACCTTTGTGAGCCCCCATTGAATGATTCAACCATAGAGGATGTGCTTCTTGATGAACCTTTGAGTGATGAAGAAGAAAACCTCTACCGGTTTGTAGAGAATATGGACATTGACAACCAACATGATGTGGTGTCAAAAGACCCTTCTTCCCGAGTTTTCAACATGGTGGAGAAATATGACTTATGGACCGACCTAGACAACCTCCGTGCTAATATTTCCATAGCCCAACTTATCCAAGTGGCTCCTTCTTTGAGAAAAGAGTTCAAAGAGGGAGCTACAATACCTCACAAGTCTCAAAAGACTATGGTGACTGCTAGGATATATTCTAGTGCCTTGATGGATGATGGGGCATTAGAAATTGATGTGTCTATCTTAGACAAGGTCATCCCAAGAACCTTGATAGATGGAGGAAGTGGCATCAACATCATGCCACTTTCAACCATGGAAGCTTTAGGGTTAAAGGTCACCGGTCCATCACCTTATGTGGTGAATGTGGCCGATCAACGCCCCTTCACCCCTCTTGGTCAAATTGTGAACTGCCAAGTAGAGGCCGGGGGTGAGATTTACACTTTGACATTTCATGTGTTGAGGTTGATGACAAACAAGACCGCCTATCCTCTTCTTTTAGGCCGGGATTGGTTGAGGAGGGCAAATGCTTCCAAGCAATGGTCCATTGGAAAATCCACCCTAGCATTTGGTCCAATGGATAACCGGACCAAGATCACCATTGGATCCCACAATACCCCTATAGATTCACCGGATATGACAAAACATAAAGTTGCATTAGACCCTTGCATTGAGAATGTGGGAGTTGTGCATCCTACATTGACCTCGGGAAAGACCTCCATTGATTTAGGCCCCATTAGAAATTTGGGTCCCGGTCTTTATGATTGGGAGGATGATGGAAAATTCACCGCATGGCTTCGGGAACATCCTGAGGACCCCGAGCCACTTGGGTTTCAAATGACCAATGTCATTGCCACAAGCTTGGTAGATGAACAATTGGAGCCGTTTTCCAACATGATGACATTAGTAGATGAGGTGGAGTATGAGGCCATTTACACTTTAGAGATGGATGGCACCCAACTCCACGGCTTGGAGGGGCTATTGGATGAGGAAGATATTCTCCCACCACCCCTTCATTTCCGCAAAACCGCCACAAATGTGGAGGTAGGGAGTGAACTTCCAATCTACCCTCAAGTACCACAAGATTGGTACCATGGCCCAACAGACCCGGTACACATTCCCGCCAAGGATTGGCAAGAGATAGATGTTTCCTTAGAGGGAGAGGAGCCCCGCTTTATAAAGGTGGGGTCTCAATTATCCCATGAAGAAGTGGCACAATACCATGACCTTGTGATAGAATACCGAGACATCTTTGCTTGGGCTTATAAAGACCTCAAGGGCATACCCCCAGACATTGTCCAACATGAAATTCTTCTCTTTCCCAATGCCAAACCGGTGCGCCAAAAACAACGCCGGATGAACCCCCGCCTTCAACTTATTGTGAAGGCGGAGCTTGAGAAACTCCTCCAAGCCGGATTTATTAGACCAGTAGAGATTACAGATTGGGTCTCACCCATGGTGCTTGTCAAGAAGAAAAATGGGAAATTGAGAGTATGCAAAGACTATTGGTGCCTCAACAAAGTCACCCAAAAGACCACTTTCCCATTCCGTTTATATTCCAAATACTAGATGAGGTAGCCGGTGAGGAGTTGTATACGTTTATGGATGGATATGCCGGTTACAATCAAATGGGGATCCATCCCAAAGATTGGCATAAAACCACCTATATCACCCCATGGGGTACTTTCATTTGCATAAAACTACCATTTGGATTATGCAATGGACCCTCGTCATTCCAAAGAGGAGTGACATTCATCTTTTCCGACTTGTTACACAAGTCAATATCCGTCTTCATTGACGATTTTAGTACCCAATCATCAAAGGAGAACCATCCATCCGCAATTCGAGAATGTTTTACGCGTTGTCGAAAATTTGGCCTTTCATTGAACCCAACCAAATTATACCTTGCAGTAGAGAGAGGAGTACTATTAGGGTACGCTGTATCAAAGTCCAGTAAGGAACCGGATCCCGAGAAGATAGAGGTGATTACCAAATCACTATAAGAAAACTGCGTTTTTGCTCCTGTTTTTACAAAAACGCGTGACATCTTGGAAGACGTCACGTGTTTTTCAAAAACATCCGACGTTTGCCATAAAACGTCTGTTGGAGGATGAGATTTCTCTTAATGTCACTGACAACAAGGCTATAAAGTTCAGAGAACAAGTGAATGTCACTTGAAACGTCACATGTCTTTTGCAATGTCAAAAGGAACGTCAAAACAAAGTCAACATGTTTTTTGTAATGTCCAAAAAAACAAAGATTGCCACATTAGCAAACAAATTTTTTTTACTATAAATAAATTAGTGAAATTATTATGGTTAGTGGTAAAATATTGACCAAATTGAAAAAATTTAGGAGAAGGGCAGCCACGTGACAAACTTTGCCAAAAAAGAAGTGGATGGATGTGTATTATGGATGAAAAAGAAAAATTCTATATATTGATGGGGTGGTAGGAAGATTGACAAATGATATGGGGTAAGGAAAGAAAGAATTGTGATCTTTGTAAAATGTCAAAATCAACGTCATCATGTTTAAAACAACGTCCACATGTCACCAACGACATCCACATGTCACCAACAACGTCCGACAGTCAAATTACTTGTTCAAATTATCCCATATCTTTTGTCTCATCTTACTTAAACTCTGAGTTTTAGTATAAATAGATCCTCTCCATCCTTCATTTCCACATTCAATGAAGTAATTCATTCATTCAGCATCCATTCATTCTTTTGATGGTAAGGAGGTAAGTTTTTTTTTAATTCTTGTTGAAATCAATAAATTTTTTTTGTTCATTTTATTTATTTATTTTATTTTAAATAATTATTTCAATTGATTCATGGTGTGTTCCACTTGATGTTTCAGAAAACATCCATGACAATGTCAAAGTTGATGTTTAAAAAAACTTTATTAAAACTTTTTAAATATCTTGAAAGCATGCTGACGTGGAAGTGCCACGTCAAATTTTTTGGTCTGCCACATCAGCATTTGGAGGCAGTCCACGTCACTATGCTGGGCAGCCCCCAAAAAATTATTAAAAATTTTAAAAATCTGAGTTGGCACCGTCGACCCCTCCACGTGTCACACTTTCAAGAGTTCACAACACCCTGATTACACGTGACGTCATGGAAAATTGGTTGTGTTGTCTGTGACGTTCACGAAAATTTTGACATGTTCCACACGTCACGAAAAAAAACAGATTTTGGATCATGTCATCCACAACGTACTACCTATTCAAAAACACGTTTTAGCGTGTTTTGGTGAACGTCATCAAAATCATTGTTTTCTTATAGTGAATTGGAGCCCCCTACCACGACTAAGGGCATCCAACGAGCTTTAGGCCATTTTGGATGGTACCGTGATGTTATGAACGATTATGCCACTTCGGCCCTTCCTCTAACAAAGCTTTTGCGGAAGGATACACCATTTGTTTGGACCCCCGAGTGCCAAGAGGGCTTCGATGCCCTTAAGGCCAAATTAACCACCTTCCCTTGCCTTGTTCCGCCGGATTAGGACAAACCATTTCACGTGTATTGTGATGCTTCGGCGGTGGCCGTTGGAGCTACCTTATGCCAAGCACATGAGCCCGGGAACAAAGACCGCCCCATTGCATTTGCTAGCCGACAACTTACGGCCGCGGAGAGAAACTACTCTACTACGGAAAGGGAGTGCTTAGCCATGGTATTTAGCGTGAAGAAATTCCGCCACTACCTCCTTATGAACCCCGTGGTATTTTTTGTTGACTACCTAGCCTTGCGCTATATGGTCAACAAACCGGACCTTAGTATGGATGCTACTCTTGGGCGAGTTAGATTATACTGTGGTGTACAAACCCGGCCGGTTGCACCTCCAAGCAGACCATCTTTCTCGGATATCAGATAAAGTAGGCATAGAGGACATCGAGGATGATCTCCCTGATGCCAATCTCTTTACCATCACGATGACCCCCACATGGGATATCCACATTGCCAATTTTTTGAGCACTCAAACCTTTCCGGAGCACTTGGATGCTAATGAGAGAAGGAAGATTAGAGTGAATAGCCGGCATTATGTGCTTATTGCCAACAGGTTGTACCGGTGGGGGATTGATGGTGTCCTTCACCGGTGTGTGAGTGAACCCAAAACCATGAAGATCCTTGAAGCATGCCATGAGGGTACTTGTGGAGGACATTTCTCGGGATGCTTGACCGCACAAAAAATCCTTAGGAGTGGATACTTTTGGCCTATTATGTTTGAGGACGCCCATCGCCATGCTAAACAGTGCGATGCATGCCAAAGGTATGCAAGGAATGACCTCCATATGGCACTACCGCTTAATCCCTCACTTCCATTGCTTCCATTCGAGAAATGGGGCATAGACTATGTAGGGCCAATCCACCCTAGTTCATCCTGCCAAAAAGCTTACATCATTTTGTCGGTGGAATACTTGACCAAATGGGTTGAGGCCAAAGCGGTCAAGATGGCCAATAAGAAAACCACGGCCAACTTCTTGTTTGAAAACATCTTTTCTCGGTTTGGTGTTCCACGAGTTTTGATTAGTGCCGAGGTACTCACTTCCTCAATGATCTCATTGAAGAGCTCACCCAAACCTATGGCATTGACCATAGGAAAACCACCCTATATCATCCCCAAACCAATGGTTTGGCGGAACGAGCAAACCAAACCATCGTAAGGATTTTGAGAAAAACCATCCGAGATAACAAGAGAGATTGGGATACCAAGCTAACCGCCGCATTGTGGGCATACCAGACGACCTTCAAAGTCACCACAAGATAAACACCTTTTGCCTTGGTATACGGTATTGAGGCCATCTTGCCCATTGAGATTGAAATACCTTCTCTTCGTATAGCCATAGAGGCACGATTGCTAGTCTCGGCTTCAATCCGAGATCGGGTCCTTATGCTTGAAGGGTTAAGTGAGACCCGAAGGCTTAGTGTAACAAACCTCCCACAGGTTTGCCACCAACTCTCAAATAATTAATATAATAAGGCTCACCACCCAACCATAGAGAAGAGATCACTCAAGAAGTGTCGTACCTTCTCACCCCCGAGCCTTTCTATACTATTTCCTTTCCAAAGGAACTAGAGTCTATCTCAAGTCCTTTTTACTTTCTATTCCAAATTTAGATCTAACTCATAGATCTTTCTATCCTTCTATCCTTTTACTCCTATATCTAGAGTAAAGATATTTTATTACCATCTAAATACGGCATAGTAATCTACTTCTAGTGCACCTCATCTTGAGTTGTCTAACTCTTGTACACATGTTCTCAATCTGGAGCGGTCTGACTCCAGTGCACTAAATATGGAGCTGTCTAACTCCAGTGCACATGTTCTCAATCTGGAGCGGTCTGACTCCAGTGCACTAAATATGGAGTTGTCTAACTCCAGTGCACATGTTCTCAATCTGGAGCAATCTGACTCCAGTGCATCCATCCTCAACTGGGAGTTGTCTGACTCCTCTCATCCTCTGCTTACACACTGCCACATGTGATTAGAAGATTTCATTCATCCATCCATCATCTTATTGTCTAACTCCTCTCATCCTCTGCTTACACACTGCCACATGTGATTAGAAGATTTCATTCATCCATCCATCATCTTAAGTTATCTTACACTTAGTGTCCAACATATCGAGACAATGCAACGACGACAAAAAGTTGCATTTGACAAGTGCCACAAACCACGCACTTTGATCCCCGCGGAATCATGGTTATGTTACAAGATGGAAAGAAACTTGAATTCCCAGGCAAATTTGATGCCCTTTGGTTGGGTCCCTTTTGGATCATGGAATCCTATCCCAACAACACCGTACAATTAGCCACATTAGACGGAACGTACTTCCCGACGCGCACAAATGGTGAGCGGTGCAAGGTTTACCATGTGTGACCATATAGGCCTGTGAACACTTTTTTACCCACCCATGATAAACTAGCGTTGCACAACCAGGTTCTTAATATTGTTTTGTAAGTTTTGTCCTAAGGGTGCCTAGCGTCAATCCATTGTGCCTTCCAAGCAATGGATCTTTTCTAACTCCTACATGTGAAAAACAAACAAAACAACAAGAAATTCTAAATAACTATAAGTTTTACCCTTTTATCTCAACTAACTAAGCCAATGTGGTTTTATTCAAAATGAATTCAGTCTAGATTTATCATTTTTAAGTGATAGAACATGTTATGCCATTTCTAAAAATATAAAACTCGTCCTCATCCGAGCTTTTTAACAATAGTTATGGAAGGATGAAGTTTGACTGCTAATTGGTTCATCAAACTTCATCCATTGATTTCTACTAATCTACCTTATAATTTTACTTGAGATTTGACTTTTGGTCTCTGAACTCTATTTACTATTTGACTTTCTAATATGGTTGACTTTGGATGATTTATCTAACTTTCATTCATTTTGACCCCTAAATTTCATCCGTCTCTATCTTTCTGATTTTTTGTTGGATTTCTAAGTGTGAGACATTTTTGGAAACCTTTAAACTAAAGGTATCACAATCTGAATCTAAAACTTGGAGAAAATCTAGTTTTAATATTCTGAATTGAAAAGTGAGTTCGGCTATGGTATTTAAAACCATCTATTTTGTAATTTGATAGTAATTTGGGTATTTAGAATCTTACCTCACTTTCTAAGTCGTCTTGGACGTTGTAGATGAGTCTTCCAGGATCTCCATTTTCCTCCATGGTTTCGTCGCTCGGTAATTTATGCTCACCGCTTGAAAATAGACTTTTAATACAAATTTGCAACTAAATTCTAGCTACTATTCCTCCTTTCTTCTATTTGGGATTTTATACTATACTTTTCTAATGGTTGACTTAGAAAGCTCTTGACCTCCTAACCACTACTTTTCCATTTTTTGCTTGCCTAATGACACCTTACAACATTTCACATGGTCCACCCTTCGTGTCTCAATCCTATTGGTTGTTCTAGATACTTGAGATTTCTCCTTCTTCAACTTCAACTATAACAATCTAACAATTTGGTCTTCAATTCACAACTATCATTCCTATTGAGTTTTTGAACTCAAACTTAGTCTAAGCTAGAAGAGTTGAAAGAGTGGTGAGATAGAACTTTGTTTTGCATTCTTCCTTGCTAATCACACCTCCCTAATCTATCCTTCTTCCCTTCTAATCTATTTTCTAATTTCCTTATCAAATGCCTTAGCTCTCGGTCTGACTTTTGACAGCTTACTATTTTTAGACTTCTAATATGTTTTCCTTGTAGAGTCTAAAACTAGCTTTCTAAGTTGATGTGGAACTTGCAAATCGGACTTTTCTAGTAGAAGTTATGCATGGATGAAGTTTTGAGTCCTAATTAGTGTTTGAAACTTCATCCGCTTATATCTTACTCATTTTAGCTCGGATTTCTTTGTGTTCTATGTTTCTGGAAAGCTCTTGACCTCTACTATGAGATTTTGAATTTCAATTTGTACTAACCCTTCTTCTTAGCGGCTTGACTACACCCTTGGTCTCGGCTCTAAAGAAAGACTAATATTAAAAATGACAATTTGACCAAACTAAGGCCAAAGGCCTAACTACATAGAAATGATCAAAAGAAAGGAGAGGTTCAAAGCTTTGCCGTCAAAATGAAAATAACTAAGAATTCAAATCCCACGAAGTCAAAGCTTTGCCGTGATTTTGAAATACACCTAAATTCTAAGACTAAGAGTTATAGCTTTGCCGTATTTTCTCTAACACCCAAAACTAATAGGTTTCTAAAGACATATGCTAGGGGCAATAGCTTCGCCATATTAGAAGGATTAACCTCAAATTCTTTTAAAAGAACATGGTATAACAAGCACACGTGGACATGGAGAACTTTGAATCCCACTCAAAGCTACTCACGCGGATCATGTATTCCGATTATCAAGGCTCTAGGGGGATTTTCAATAGAGAATTGTGAAATCCCACACAATAAGCTCAAATTGGAATGGTTAGTAGATTCATACACACATCCAACCCACAACAACAAGCGACTTGTCACCAACAAAGCTTGTAGGGGGATTTACTCCAAAAAAATGAGAAATCCCACACAATGAGCTTGTATTGTGATGGTTAGTACAAGTGTTAGTTCACAAAATACTTCAAATCAAACACTAGAGGTCCCCCTAAGCGGCATCGCCAAGGTACGGAGGGGGATTTCTCTAGGATTAGTACAAATGTTAGTAATTCAACAAAACGCCCAAAAAATCCAAAATAATACTTCAAAAACTTAACAAAAACACGCAAACAAGTTAGCAAAGCTTGAAGGGACCCCAAGTCCTTCAAGAGAGCTCCAAAAACAACAACAAAAGAGCTTGAAATGCTCCAAAAGCAAGGAAATTTGGCAACGTGGCCTAAATGGCCAAAATTCAACTAAATGGATCCAAATGAAAACAAGGCGGTTCAAAATGAACTTAAGGGGTGTTTTGAGAGGAGAATGGTTGCCCTTATATACTCTCCCAAAGGCACCCCCCTCCTCTCTTTTCCTACAAGGTAATCTTATCAATTAAGATTTTCATCTAATTTGCCCAATTTTCACTTCTACGCTGGTCCAAATTCCTAACTTTTGGAGAAATGCTCCAAATCACAAACAGATTGCGCCATTGGCTTCAGAAGGCCATTTTTAGTCTAAAGGAACCCCCACCCCTTTTCCTACGTCAAAATCACAAAGATTTTTAGCGCTAACTAGAAGACCAAAATTGGATTAAAACCCAACTTTTGGAGATCAACTTTTCTAAGAAAAGTAACTAGCCTAGGCTTTTTAGTAGGTATAAGGGAGTAAGAAAAGACCAGCTTCGACCTTAATCCGATTCCGTATGCTCCCCGTACGCCGGTCAACTCCACGATTAATCTTTAAATTTGCCAATTTTGGAGGATCTTGATGGTTTTGCATCTTCTGACTATTGGAATGCCACAAAACTTATTGGAGCTTGTTATTAACATAAAAGAAGCTACCCTAATTTTTAGTGAGATTTTACCGCTGCTTGGGTAATTTCTAGGAATTTCTAGGAATTTTCCATCATTACTTCCAACGGTTGACTACCTGGAAAAAGATCTTTTGAAGATCAGAAAAAACTGAGAATTTTCATGGAACCTCTCATGGAGTTCCACAAGGGATGTGCAAACTCATATTCCCATTTTGCACATCTAAGGAAGGAGAATCAAATCCCGCTATCTCCTTTAACTTCCGGTAAAAAGGGAATCTTCCAAATAGAAGGGAATCTTGGTGAGCCGATTGCTCTGTTGGACTCCTAGCATGATTTCCATGTTCAACTACCATACTTAAGTTGTAAATGCCCTCCTATGATTCGTCTTGAGTTTTTTTCACCTGCAGGCTAACAATTGCAGTTTCTACTATTTTGCCAATGGAATGGGAAAACTGAAACCTCTCTTTGGGAATCTATTCTAAGGTTTTTACATAGTTCCCTTGGAACCAATTTGATTAGGATCTGTCACTGAAAGGCAGGGTTAGACAAGTTGGGCAATTTCTACTAAACATGGTTATTTTGTACAATTTCTGGATTTTTACCCTATCTACATGCAAGATTGGTTACAAATAATAAGAAATGCCTCAATTAGGACCAATGGTCATATTGATATGTGACATCTCCATTTTGGTTATTCACTCTTTAGGGGGCTTTTTGTATATAAAACTACACTCAAAACTTTATAAAATCCAAAAAAAACAATTCCGAATCATAAGTGACTAAATGGGCACTCACAAGGCCCAATAGAAAGGCATCTTACCTACGAGCTTTGAGATTCTAGATCCATTGCATTCTTACGAATGCCCCGCAAATGGTCGACATCTGTGAACCATAAGATTGGTTCACCTTTAAGATCATTGAAAATATAAAAACTATGTGTAAGATTTGAAGTTCAAAGGTGTTAGTACATTAGATCAAACTATAATCATTAGTTAGAAGACTTTTAGTACATAGGACAAGAAACTAGATCAAAATTTCACCCCAAAAATATTTAAAAAGATAAAAAAATACAAAAAGAAATTGAAAACAAGGATTAGAAGTTGAAAATGGACCTAAATATAAATAAAAAATCAATAAAAAAGAAGAAATATGAAAAGCACAAAAGAAGTTATCAAACTTAAAACTACTATGAGAAAACTAACATTGTGGTGAAAACTCTAATTTAGGCAATTAGTAATGATTTAATGAAATTTCAATAAATTAACTTAGATGAAAGTGATTAGGAGGGTTAGTTAGTTAGTTAGTTTGGGGAAAAGGTCGAATTAGGGTTAGGGGCTCTCTCTCTCTCTCTTCCACTTTGGTGTGCATGTGTGTTTTGGGAGAGCAACTTTTTGTGATTGTGGATTTCTTAAGCAAAAAGTGTTGGAGATGAAGGAAGGGAACCATGTAGGACAATTTGTCGAGTAGGTCCGCCCCTTTTGTGAGAAAATGGGTGAGAAAAATGAGGTCTTTTAGGTCAGATGGAAAACGTGCTTGAGAAGGAGAGGAGAATTTTGAGTGAAATTAGACTGCCAACTTCAACGGTCGATTACGGGAGCATGGAGGATTTGATGGAGCTGAGTTTTGGAGGGGTGGTGCGCCTTAAAGTTAGCTTTCCGAGAAGCTATGGCTCACCCAATTTCAAGCAACGACGAGGTCGGGGCAACCGATTTAATGCGAGGTGGTCAGCTGCTGCCACCACAGAAGACTGACAACTTCAGCGAACGATTGCGGAAGTTCAGCATGACAAAATGACTTGAATTTTTGGTAGAAGGAAGTTGGGGAAGTTATCTTTCCAACAAGATAAAGCTCCGCCCAATTTGGAGAAAGGACGAAGAGATGGCAGCCATTCTTGTGGAGGAGGGTATGCTGCCCCAAGGAGGAAGACACGATTTTTGAGGTTTTTTTGGTAGTTTTGCATTTTTTGGTTGTGTAACTGCAATTTTCATTGCACCTTATCATTAAGCATGGTGGATTTGATTGTGTGAACTTGTTTGTGAGTCACTCTATTGTATGAGTTTCATGTTTCAATGTAAGAGTGAAGTTGGATATTTTTGGTGATGGAAGTTGTGCTGTAATTGTTTTCTAAGGCCCAAATTCTCCATTTTTGTGTCCTAGATTGCAAATTTCAATGAGATTTTTGACATAGAAGATAGATTGTAGGACAAGGGGTGAATTTGAGGGTGTATATACCATGGTATAAAAAGAATGATAGGGTCAATGCATGTGAGAATTTTAGGGCTTTGAGTGTATGGGATGTGCTGAATTTGTATTTTTGGGTCCAATTTAGGTCATTTGGGGCCCCAATTTGCCAATTAGAGTTAGATTTTTATATATAAGTTGCCTTAATCTTTTCTAGTCCATGATTGGGGGATTTGGGGGATTAAGACATTTGATTGGGTCATTTTAGGTGTGCTGCCCCCACTCCATTTAGGGCTTTTTAGGCCAATTTTGAGTATTGAGAGTGGGGTCCCATTGCTTGGAAGGCAATGTAGATTAGAGGTCCCATACACTCCCCGCTGGCCAACTTTACGGGGGATTTTTGCCACATGTGGTGAAAATCTCGCACAAGTTGTTAAGTTGTCGTAGACAGAGGGTATCATGACTATGGATTCTCCACATGATAAAATACAAAGTCTATAGCACAATTGATTGCAAGCTGTGCATAATGGCGTTGAAGTAAGATACACTTTTAAGCATGATGGCAAAAGGACTATCAAAAAAGATTTGCTGCAATTCAAGGTGAAGGCAAGAAAGCAATACATCGCCACGCAATGCAAACACCAAAAGAATATAGAGTTGTACGTAGTAAAGCCTCCAATGACAATTCTAAAAAAGATGAATCACTGCACAACTTTAGAGGCCAAGAAGAAACAAGTTCAATTTGTCACTTTGTTCTAGTTGCCACTATAACAAAACATGGTAAAAAAAACTGAACTCAAAATCAAGTGCGGTTCTTTTGACCATATTTCTATGCAGGCCCACTATGCATGCAAGCAACTTCTTTTGCAATTTACAACTGCAATTTTTAGAATTTTAGAGTGTGTAATATATCGTTGGAAAGGTCTTCCTAAGGTCTTCCTAAGATCTTTCCAACGATATATTACACGCTCCAAAATTCTAAAAATTGTAGTTGTAAATTGCAAAAGAAGCTAATGGCCCACTGTGTGCACGCATAGAAACGTGGACAAAAGAACTACACTTGATTTTGAGTGCATTTTTTTACCATATTTTGTTATAGTGTGTTTTCTGATGGTTGTCCCATGCTAGAGTTTGAATTGCGCCTAGGACTTTACAAATTGCTTAGTGTCTTTGATTTTCCCTTAACTCATGAGTGTGATAGTTCAGGTTGGATTATGGCAAGGTTCATGTACAAACAAGTACTTGAGGAAAGCAAGTACTTGATAGGTTCCGCAAGGTACACTCTTACGGTTGATGAAGTAACCACTATGGACAATAATAGTTTTCTTTTAGTTCATGTTTATATTGTGCAAAATTGGGTTCATATTCCACTATTGGTATCACTGCAACAAGTTGAGTGCACTCCAAATGCATTAGAATCTTAATTAATTGTAGAAGCAATCTATAGTGGTAGAGGCCTTGATTCTAAGGTTGTAGCATCAGTTTCAAGGCAGATGGAACCTCTATGCTACAAAGAATACAATCAAGTGTCATACACCAAGTTAAAGAGAAACATGCCTCATTTGTCATTGGTGTACATTGTATGGCCCATCACTACAATTTAGCCTTTAAGGCGTTATCCAGTCTTAGTATTTTTGGAGACATTGAGAAGCTTTTTTTTGTGATTTATTCTTACTTCTATAAGAGTCCAAAGAGGTTTTCAGAGTTCAAGCAATTAGCAAAGCTTACAGAAACCAAGGGACTAAAAATACTACAAAATGTTCAAATCCAATGGGTTAGCTTGATAGAGCCACTTCAACACCTCTTCTTGGAATAGAGGATGTTGATCTATACAATGACTGCTAATTTGTATGAGAACAATAAGACAGAGGTTCGTTTTCAATAACTTTTTTTATGTATTGGGCTTGTTGTAGTAATTGATATTTTGTCATTGAATTTGTGGACCTTGTGTTTGTGTGGAGGGTTTTTCATGCTTTAGCGTGATTCTATGCATGCTTAAATGTCTACAATTGCTTTTGGATCCTTATACAATGTTGGGAATGTATGCACTCTTGCCACTCCTTTAGGCAGTTGACACACTAGTGAATTTTGCCCAGAAACAGGATGTCTATATTTGTGACTTTATGGTTGTAGTTAAAGTGTATCAGGCCTCTTGTATCGGATGTATGAGGACAATGCAATGTCATTTAGCATTGACAAATTCTAGAGTTTCAATAATCTATTGGATTGTAGCCATTAACAAATCTACATCAAGTGGATGTGTGATTTGAATGAAAATACTACCGTACTGACCTTCATTTGCCATGGTGAGCAAATTTAAGCAGAATATAGGGGAGGGCCAGTGGATTGTGATGTTTGGTCCAATTTAGTGGCCAAAGTCAAGGTGTAATGCACCAGTAATTATAATTCTTTTTTCTTTGTTGATCCTTGTTTTGTCATGTATGCTTTAGTTGTCTCTGTAATCCATCTCTATCACTCTATGCTTAACCATTTGTTTAATCTCTTCAATTCATTACTTCCTTCATAATTGGCTTTGTCATGTGCGTTATCAATGATCACTGAGAACATGATATTCATCATTTGTAACATTCCATATTGGTGTTGCTAAAATGCTTATAACAGAGTTGGATGCTCAATTCCTTACTCATAATGTTATAAATGCGTTTGGCATTTTCTATCCTCAGTATTGGTGCCAATTGAACGCTTAGGAGGCATTTGACAATCACTTGTGGACTTTAATGGAGACCTATGGCCATAGTAGAATCTTGGAAGACAATGACAAGAAGCTCTTGATAATACTGCTCATTTACCATGACACACTCATTTCCCACTATGCTCTGTTTAAGACTTGTATGAAATCTAACTTGCATGTAGCTATGCTCTTGATAGCAACAATAGCCTAATGCAGAACTTTGATGAATTCATCAAGCTTGCTAAAATGGTTGTAGTGCATGATTTGGGATCAATGGAAGACAAGCGGCTATGTTCAAGCATCAGATTTCTCAAGCCAAAGCTCCACAACAATCTAGAGGAGAACATTCAAATGGTGGTTGGAATGTTCTCTCAACAAATCTTCACCTTTGAAAACTTCCCTTATTAAAAATATATTCGACAAATGGTTTGTTTTCGAAGAGCAAGGTAGGTATTTGATGAGTGTCTAGAACCGGTATCACAGTTGTAGAGGCCATTTTGTAGCAAAGGCCATATAGCATGTGACAAATAGATCAACGTAGATAGGTTGCAGGAATAGCGTGGCAAATAGTGCTCTGTAACTCATGTTCACAAGTTTTTTGAAAGTATTATTCACATTAGAATTCAAGTGCTTTCTTTATAGGTGTATGCCAATGTAATAGTTTGCAATGAGTCCATATGGTTTGCAATGTGATGTATCTGTTTCTGAAATTGCAATGCTTTGTGTGTTTGTATGTACCATGTGGAAGGTAACATTCTAATTGTAAGTGACATATTGTTGTTGCAAATCTGTGAGCTTTGTGGTATTTGTATGTGTAACTAAGCATGTATCTCATTTAGGCATCGAAGGGGTATTTGGAGGGGGCATAGGTCAATGTGGGGCTAGTTACACACAATTTACAAGTAAGTAGATTTTTCTTCTCTTCAACTGTTATTGAGTTTTGGTGGTGGGACTCAATCCCCAACTTTGTAACTTGGTTGTAAGTTTTGTTTCTAAACTTCCATAGGTAGTTTGCTAATAATGATATTGAAATTGCAATGCATAAATAAGTGCTCCTAATAAAAAAAAATTGTTGTTGTAGTGTTCATTGCTTTTCCCAACTCTCTTATGTTTACATATTTAGTTTGTCTACAAAAACTAAAATGTCTATTGATTTTTCCAATTCTCTTATGTTTGCATAGGTACTTAGTTTGCCTAACGAAATTAAATAGTGTACCGTGGCATGGTGTACCTCTAAACTCAAAAGATGAGGTGTAGAATTAATGTCTACAATCTTACATCTTAATGCCAAAAAAAAATGTTCTTTGGCATTGGAGGGTTTTTTAGGTGGGTGTAAGTGTATATCTTAACATGTGGCAGTGATCTTTCCAATCATTGTTTTGATTTTGGAACTTGTTTTGTCAAATGTGTACTTCCCACATAGCACTATGATGGTCACTTGGAAATATTAAATCACCTAAAAAACCACAATGATGCATACAAGTTTGCCAAATTCCATGCACTTATTTCTCTTAGTTCGCTTAAACTACATTAGTACTAGTGCTTAGTTCACCAAAGAAAACTCAAAGCCGGTTGAGGAATCACCAAAAAAAACTTGCACAATTTTATCACGTCACCAGTCAAAAACTTACCTCTAAATACAAAAGTTGCTACTTCTACTTCAAGCACACATTCAATATCCCCTTTTCAAAAAATGAAATTTTTTTTTAAAAAAAACAACCCTGATACTAGGATCCATACTTGCCACTTAGTACAAAGACCATTTGGATCCAACTCTCACAACACAATAAAAATGGATCCTAGTTGACGTTAGAGAAACAAAAAATCATAAATAAGTCAAAATTGTAATCCTCTAAATGTGACAAAGGTCAAATATTCAAGACTCTTAAATATTAGGTCAAAAAACAAACAAGCTACACTAAATGTAGGTGTATTGCTTAATAATGATTGTGCATGAGATAGATGCAACTACCTCAATACTTAAATCCAATAAGGACATTATTTACTAGAAGGATCATTTTATCCAATCATCTCAAAATCAAAAGACAAATGGTTAGATTTAAGGATGAATATGTACATTATGTATATATATTATGTACAATATGTATAGTACAATATCCATAACGTTCTGTAATATACTTGTACTCTGAAATTTTCAGATTTTTTTAACATATTGTGTATCCAATGAATTTCCTTTATTTTACTTCAAAAATTCTTTGATAATTTTCAATTTTCACAGATTTCGAAGATTTCTGAAGATTGCATGACATGTATTGGACAGACGATTTCATCTCTGAAAAAAACATCAAAAAATTTCACTCATAAATAACAGCGAAGGAGGATATATGTTTCAAGATTAATTCAATAACATTTGCAACATCTCCAAATTTTTGATGAAAATGTGTGCAATTAAAAGCATCTCCACCAATGCAAGAAAACTACATCAATACTACAAATTGAAATTCTAGATTTAGAGGATGGAACAGTAGTTATTCTAGAATGCAACTTTACGAGTCCAAATTTTAAAAGAGTTGTGCACTCGATGGCCCAATTTTGGCACTCTGAAACACGCCATTTAACAAATAAGATCAGACACCTCTAACATGTAAGATGACTCTCATGTCTTTCCCAACCTCATCTATGCTTATAAAGATTATCAGACAGCAAGAAAGGAATGGGGTTAAAATAATGAACGGAAAAAAAGGGCTGTACCTGTGGCTCGGCAGCAAGAAACGAATTAGAGAAATCTATGCCTCCAGGAAACTGGGAAATAAGTCTCCATGAAGATTTAGGAGGTTGAATGTTGATCAATCCACATTAGCAAGCCCGAAGGATCGCAGCTCTTGATCTGGTCGTCTGACTGCAGTGCAGTCAGACCTGTGCGCATGATTTACCAGCACTGTGATACTCTTTTATTACATATATAAGGACAGCCCCCTGAAGCAACTATACACGTCCAGTGGGTCAACAAGCTCTGCCATGTGCGTCTACCACGTAGCCAAATCCTTGTAATGTTCTGCATCTCCAGTCCGAACGCAACCAAAGGGCTGCCAAGACCTCCACAAAGAATGCTCTGCCAATATAGAGAGCAGGTGGAGAAATGTACAGCTTTCGCACTTCAATACACAAATTACAAAATTTCAGAACCGATAAGCAGCAGAGCATTGGTGCTGGCTGTGTGAAAGCGATGTGGGATCTGTCTGACTACTACTATGTTCAGGAGAAACTTACTGTCTTCAAGAAAACAGGATTGAAGTCGTGTTTTCAATCAAGGCTTGTCTAAAGTTAAGGCTTGGAGACAATCGTTACCGCTCTTCAATTTGGAAGAAAGGGCAGGGCTATCAGTGCACCCTAGATTGCCGTAGCGAAGTCCTGCCGGCTCTCCACCAGCAGATATTCTCACCAAACTTACTGAAACAAAGCAGCATGCTCATCTTGAACATTTACATTTGGCAAAGTCACATTTGCGGAGCTAGCATTCCTCATCCGACCAGCCATCATAGATCTTCAAGTCTGCGTCTTCAACCAACTCGGATTGCACGTCCATCATACAATCATCTGCCGCAGAGCCTCTGATACCACCATGTTCCCTTGTGGGAACAAACATCTGGTCAGGGTCCTCGTCATCCTCCCCCTTTGGAGGATCGTACTCGTGTAACAAGCGGCGCCATTTCCGAATCTGACCATCCCAGCTCCGTTTACTGCACACCTGTCTTATGTCAGGTGTTCGAGGGTGCACTTTGGTTCGCTGGTACCTACAAGAAAAAACAAGAAGGATGGTTAACTCATCGTTACCTCCATGAATTAAACCCTGCAACAAATTGGATCCTTTTTCTGAGCTGCAAATATATGAACTGAACCACGCAGCCTACACTCAACCGAAGTACAGAAAAGATTCTCATGCTTGTTAAATTGCTTCCTCTCTGAAGAATTTTGGAAAAGCTCGTTACCTTGGAACCATCTCTGTGTATCTTTCATAGCCCAGCGTATTCTTTCCATAATCAATTTGCTTCTGCCGTTGGCAGAGTCGATGAGGGTCTGATTCAACTGGTTTTACCGGTATACCTGCAAAACAAGAGAGAATGTGGCACGAAAACCTACATTATCACCATGGACACTCCTTGTCGTCAATACTGGAAATGACTCCAAGAAATTTGAAAGTCACAATCAAATGTATTAGGAAAGGGATAAGAACAGAAACTCGAAAGCTTCATCCTTATTTCCTTATAGTACGTCTCTTTACGAGGAAAGCAAGAGGTTGCGCCAAATAAACGAACATTCTCCATTGCAAGCTTTTAGGGTGCAGGCTTGAATAGATGGCCCTCACTGTCAATTCCTCGGCTAGGGCTACAGACTCAAAATGCTTGCTCCGCAATAACACTCAAACAAACCCCCGTTGCAAACGTGCACAGAATAACATCTAATAATAAAACTTCCGGTTGCGGGCAAGCCAAACCCTGAGTACACGAATGGAGCAGAAGAAATTGAGGGTTTTCCATTCCGAACCCGAGAGCCACTTGCAAACACCCTAAAAATTCCCGAATGTTATTTCCTACACTCACGACCTTCATTATAAACAACCCTATGTTCCGACACCATAACACATGTTGCGCTCCGGGTTGCCTCGGCATGGAAATCAAAGCTCTCCAGGCCAGCATATAGAAAACCAAAACTGGGTATTCCGGAGAAGGCCTTGGAAGGGTTTTGCTTATGCCCACATTGACTCCGGAGAAAGGACGCTATGAATAGTTCCCCAAACCCTCATCACCACCATGGCAGACGAAAACGATTTCGAGAGCCTTGCAAGCGCTAGGCCACACCAACATGGTGCAGAACCAAACAAGATGAGGTCAAAGAAGGCAAAATTACATACCGAGAGGAGCTTTTGCAACAGTGAACTTATGGCTGTAGTCCACAACCGTCACGGACTTGGGCTGCTGAGCTGTGGTAGCCATGCTCTGTTGTTGTAGTTGTAGTTGTTGCTGTTTCTGCAACTCTTGTTTCTGCAACGCTTGTTTCTGCAACTCCTTCTGCAAATCACGCTCCAAATCACGCTCCTTCTCCGCCCAGCGCTCTCGCCGTCTCTCAGCCTCGGTGTCACTCTCACTCCCCTTGTGACTGCCAACGGCGGCGCCAATCCTCAAGCCTTGGGCAACATCAGAGGGCGGAAGGGGCAGTACCTTCTTTCTAACCTCAGATCTCTCCGACGCGCAGCTCAAATCGAAGTCCACTCTCCGAACGCGGACTTTCACATCAAAACCTAGCTCACGGCCACGGCCATCGCCATCGCCATCGCCACCGTAACCCTTGTTCTCTCTGTTCGCCACAAGAGGTCGAGTCCTGCGATTCAGAGCCTCCCGCAAGTCCACAGTGATGTTCGGCCTGGGGTTGGAATCTTCTAAGAAAAGGCCACTGTCGTCTTCGTCGTCTTCTTCTTCTTCGTCATAAAACTCCCCCTCCTCTCTAACCCTAACCTCGAACCGCCCCGCCGTGCCTGGCAGCCTTCTTGCCATTTGCTGATGCTCGCGCACCCTCTCATACATGTCGATGTTCATAGAGATCATGCGATGCTCGGGCTCGAATTTGCGCTTGCTCGCCGCCCCGGCCTCCATGATCATGGCCTGGGATGATGCGGTCCCACCATCCTTGGTGACCACATCCAATCCATGTCCTCCATCATGCAACCGGCTCTTCAACGCGATCATGCGGTGTCCCGAAGGATTGTTCAAGATCTTCTTCGGATTCAAACTCTTCTTGGGCGAGGGGACTCGGCGGATGAGCGTCTGCAGCGGTCTCCTCACGGGAGAGGCGTCATAGCGAGGCTCTGTCCACTTGATGAGGCTCCGACCGTTGCTGGTAGTGTCATCGGGGCGCGTCTTGATGCGCTTCCAATGGGATTGCCGGTCTCTGCTGTCATCTTCCTCATCGGAAGAATAGACGGGGATGTATGATATCGGATGGTGGGGTGCTGCATCAGCTTTCTTCGGAGACTGGAATGCAGTCTCTGAAGAGGTTGGCTGGTCATGTGACGAATCGATCATCGTCATCTAATGAGCTCGCACACACTTCCTCCGCATTGCAACGACTTCAAGAATTTCACGAATGCGGAGCAATGTGAGGACGCATCATGCGCTTGAACGCTAGCCTAAGTTGCCAAACCTCTGATCTTAAACCCTCGAAGACTTTACACATGGAAGAAGATCTTCCCCAATGCACGATTCCAATCTCAAGCTACAGATTCACGAAGCTTAGGGTCCAAGATTCACGAAGCTTAGCGGCCAATGCTGCACACAAAAAAGGGGTAGAACTAGATCTTCCAAACACCAATATCACCACTACTCTGTAAATTTCCAACCCTTCCTCCCTATCACCTCATCAGTGCAATGCCGAGCTCTAAACTATCACCTACGATTCCCACTAAACCCTATTGAATCCACGAGAACACAATCACTAAACTCTGGCGCAGTACCTCCACAAATCCACAAATGACAATCACAACGGTGGCACCCAATCCCTATCCCACGCCGCTCAAGGGGCCCAATAGCCAAACGAGTCGCCACTCAAAAGCTACAATCTCGCAAGCAAGAATGAAGTGTCGCAAAATAAATACAAAAACCCACTTACAGTGAGATCCACTCCAAAACTAAAAACCTCAAAAACCATTCAAAACTCGAAAACAGAGGCATGAATGAGAGACCTCTCATCCAGCTTCAAATTCCGAAGAATTCAAATCTGTTTCGAGAACGGAATGAATCTAAACCCAACGGAGCGATTTCAGAGCTCAGCAATTGCGATGATTCCAGCCCCCCAACCCAACCCAAGGAGACGTGCCGTGACGACGCCGGGGCTCGATTTGAAAACAGAGTTTCCAGACATCGCCCGATTTTCAGCCGACAACGCGGATTCCGCCACTTGGGGGGCGCTCCAAAATGAATTCCGCGTCGCTGGGGCGCTCGATCCCGGTGGATTGGCGAGAAGGGTGCGCGAATTGAGAAGGCAGCCTAATACCGGCACCGCTCCGTCGGGCTCTCACCGTCTCAGCCTGCTCAGGCAGGGTTCGACCGGCGAACGAATGAATAAACGTTCCGGATGAGGTTCATCCTCTGGAGGTGATCCGACGGGCGGATGAGGGCTTCGGTGGCGTTATCGACGGCGTTCCTGGGAGTCCTGCAAGGAGCGCGGGAACTTAGTGCAAGGAGCGCGGGAACTTATTGGGGTGGGATTTGTCTGCGTTGGGGTAACTTATTCATCCGTTTGGGGTACTCTGTTCATCCGTGTGGGGCTATTCACTCGTTTGGGTGACGGTATTCATCCGTGTTATCTATGGAACTATCGGTAGTAAAGTTTGGGCTGCTTTTTCTCGTCCAAACTCCTCGTTCCAGTAATTTTCCCGCCACAGTATTGTGACAATTGTCAGTGGGGCCCCGTGATGTCAGAACTAAAGTAAAACAGCCCATTGTGGTTAGAAATTTAGAATTGAGGTAGACAAGCCTATTATCATCAATGATATTTAAACTAGCTAAATTTTTCTTATGTTTTACCAAAAAATATTGTGTTAAATGTACATTGTGGAAATGAAAAAAAAAAAATGGGATTTTGAGCACATTTTCACACTTCGTTCATAAAAAGTGGCAATTCATTATATTCATCCAAATTTCAAGTAGCATCCATCTACTACCAACTTTTCGTCCAATAGCAATTGGGCAACCTAGGCCGTAGATCAATCACATTAGTAGCAACATCTGAGGGCTACGATTAGCAAGGATTTGGGCTTAGGATTACTACAAAAGTGGCCACTCAATAGCATCTTTGTTGCATTTTGATTTTGAATTTTAGCATTAATTAACTTTGCTTAGGGTACCTACTTAGTAGTAAGTATTATAGTGAAATGGCATTGTCAAGATTACTAGTTTTGGCGGTACAAATTCTTGGAATTGAATTTGTAACCTCAATTGAAACTGCTTGACAACTTCAAAGTATAATGTTGTAGTTCAGTCAAAACTCCAATAGCTTAGAAAAATATTTATTGTTGAGCATTGCTTTGAGGGGCACGAGTGCTCTTCTGACTATGGGCAATGATGATACTAACGTGGAGGTCACTCATGTCTTGGAGATGCAATTGTTGCAATCCATCTCTCACCCAATGCTTTGTTTGGCTTCTGAAGCCACTATAATATCGCCTAAGGTTGTTCATCCTTTGCTCAATGATGGCGATCAAACTAGAAAGAGGAAGACAACAGGAGCTACCATCATGGTATGAAAGAGGAAGAAGACCCCCCAAAGTATCATAAAACAGTGGTGGTAACATTACAACAAAACTAATGTTTTATGATTGCAAAATATGATTACAATGAGTTGTAAAATCAAAAAATATAACTAATACAGAAATCATTGTAGATGATTTATGACATGACTAGGTCCAATCATTACCAACAAGTCGCTTCAGACATTAATCATATTGGCAATTATATGGATATAGTAAGCCATAATTTGCCATATTTTGCCAACGTGGTGTATACTTTGACTATCTTTGGGGGTTTGATTTTTTCTTCAATTGCCCGGGAAAAGGAAGAAAAAATTCTTCATATAGTTATATATTTGGTTGATTTGAAATATGATTGTAGTGAGTTATATCTTAGCTAACGTGGATATGACTCCGTGTAGTCATATTTTTTGTTGATGTGGAATATGACTTTTGTAAGTCATATTTTCAACTAATGTGAAAAATGACTCTTTTGAATAATATTTTCAGATGATGTAGAATATGACTCTCATAAGTCATATTCTTTATTGATGTAGAATATAACTTTTGTAAGTCATATTTTTGGTTGGCAATAGTAGTTTGTATGGATGTCATTGGTAATTTTATGACTGACTACAGTCATGTTTTTGCAAGTACAAAGTCATATTTTGACATGCATACCTATAAGCATTATATGACTATAGTTAGTTATATTCTAGCCAATAAATATTATGAAATATAACTTAAACAAGTGATATTCCATGCAATTGAATGTCATATTTATTAAATTTGTATATGTAGAGTAATTGAGGTCCAAAATAGCTTCAATTACAAACTACAATTACATTTTTTATGCATTTGAAACGAACATAACATGTTGTAATTATACATCAAGATGATTTAGAAACTAAATAAAAGATTTCTTGTAGTTAGAAATGAATACATGTGATTTTAGAGATATACAAGAGACAATTATATTAAAGAAGGAGAATGTAAGAAAAAATACAACTTTCTTCAATGATATTTATTAGTCACCAAAACAAAACAATATATATCACAATGAATTGACATTTACATAGGCCAATAAGGCTTCTTTTTCTTACAGTATTGTGAAGGTGACTATTGAGTTGCAAATAGCCTCCAATGACTTTGTTTTAGTTTTCAATGTGTGCATATGTCATTAAAGAAATAGAAGGTTAAATTTTACTAAATAAACAACAAAGTTCAACCTTCAAAAATTTACAACAATACAAAATATGTAGCACAAATTTGAGGTAGGAAAAATAAAAATGGTGATGGAGGGAACAAAAAGAAGAAAGTGATAGGTACTAAGACATAACAACAAGAAAGAGTTAAGATACAACAAAAAACAACAAAAAACAACAATTAAGAGACAACAAAAAACAATAAGGAGTAACAACTAAGAGACAAAAAAAAAAACAAAGAGCAACAACTAAAGCAACAACTAAGAGACAACAAGAGACAACAAGAGATAACAAGAAACAACAAGAAACAACAAAAATCTAAAGTTAAGATGCAACAAGAAGAAACAAAAAACAAGAATTAAAAAAAACAAAAAATAAGAGCTAAGAATTAACAAAAAACATGAACTAAGAAGCAATAAGAAATAAGAGTTAAAATGCAAGAAGAAGAAACAAAAAGCATAAACTAAAGAATAACAAGAAGAAAAAGTTAAAGCATGAACTAAAATAGCATCACCCATAATCGTTAATGTAAGGGTTTTGAACATCATGTCTATTAATAGACATATAACAAATTATTGGACTTTAGTAGTAAAAGATAAATAATTCATGTGTACTTTCAAATGTATTATGTGGACAATGTGAGAATAAGTTGTGAATTTTCAAAACCTTAGAGTTTTTAGAATTTCAAAATTTTAAACAATGGCTTGTCCATATTTTTTTGGTTTGCCCATATTTTTTTTAGGCTATCTAAAAAGAAAAAGATGTCTCTATTATAGAAATATGACTAGCAATATGACTAGCAATATGACTCAATGTTCTCCAAATATGTTCCTTGCAATTTCCATATGAAGTATATATGCTCGTAAAGTACAAGGCCTAAAATGATTGGTAGTCATATTTTGTAGTTATATTTCTCCTAAAGTTGTTGGCCTCCAAGAATATGACTACAAGCAATCATCAGTCATTTCCAATCATATTTTTGTAGTAATAAAATGCCATATGTTAAGTCAAATTTATATATCCTATACAAATTTTTTTTTGTATTGAATTTCCTTTCATTAACCCAATTTAGAATTTTCAGTGTTTCATTTTATGAGACCTGAAATATTTTGTTGAACTTTAGTAGATGTGCCTCAAGCTTTACCAAAACTTGAGTAGGGTGGGGATTAGAAGCTTACATGGGGCTAGTTGTGCATGCCTGGATCCATGATAAATCTTAATACTAGAATAAGTCTACTTCAATGCTATTCTATCAATGCTAAGTTGTTTTTACCTCAAAATCATACAATAAATAATGTGGGAGTCAAACACCCAACGTTACACTCGCTTTGAGCAAAAAGGGGGGGGCTGTTAATGCGTCCACCTTAGTAGGTGGCTCTTTCTTTTAGCTCGGTCCCATCCTACTAGTCCAATGAGTCTCCATCCACCCAAGTCTCCACCCTTTCAATTGTCACCAAGCCTCCCTCACTCCAAATCCAGATCTAGCTCTTTTCGTTCAATCCCAAAACAACACTCACTACCTTGCTTGTCTAATTCAGCTCAAACATATTTTTGGTTTGTTTTTTTAGCAGCTTTCAGTTGGAGAGTTATGTTGTGGAGACATTGTAGCTTTAGAGCTAAAGAGTTATGTTTAAAAGACATTGTGGCCTTAGAGTTGGAGAGTTATGTTTTGGAGATATTGTGGCCTTGAAGTTGGAAAGTTATGTTTTGGAGACATTGTGGCCTTGGAGTTGGAGAGTTATATTTTGAAGACATTGTGACCTTGAGTTAGAGAGCTTTATTTTAGAGACATTGTGGCCTTGAATTGAAGAGCTTGTTTTGAAGACATTGTGGCCTTAAATTGGAAAGCTTTATTTTGGAGACATTGCAGCAAGCATTGCGGGCTTGAGTTAGAGAGCTTTATTTTGGAGAAGTATTATTCATTACAACGTGATAGTTGCAAAAATATTATTGATGTTGTTATGTTAGCTAAGGTAAATAAATATGCACTTGTTTTTCTTTGAATTCTTTGTATTGTAGATGCTTTTATTGCACTTTTGCAGTGGAAGAACTAACTTTGGGTTTAGTAAATCATTTGTCAATAAAGGTGGCTAAAAGTACTATTTTATGTGTGATAGTAGATGTGATAGAAATGATGTTCAATTTCAAACTTATTTACCACTTATACACATCCTTATGCATTTGCGTGTCCACCTTAAGGATTATGAAGAATTAAAGATTTTTTTTTACATTGCATTGTCTACTAACTTCTTCTTACAATGCATATCATTTTGTATCTAGATGAGGGTTGTAAATCATTCTATGAGGTATAAAATCTAAAAGCTTATAGGTATGTAATGCTCACCTTTTGTAAAGCAAATATGAGGTCCTCATTTACCAAATTTAAGAACTTCTTTTCATTGCCAAGTACACATCATGAATGGATATATTTCAACATTTCTAAAATGCCTTCATTGTTTACATATTTTGAACTTTTGTAATTTATGTTTGATGGAATTATTATCATGTAATGATGTAAATGGACTCTAATGAGGTCTTTTTTCAATAACAATTGTTATCCTTGTTTGTTCATGATCAATTTCAATGTGAATTTTGTCTTTGTATTTTATAGAAATTATTGTAAAAAGAAAGTGTGTATTGATTTGTATATTGATTTGTGTATTGTAATTTCAATCATTGTGCATATCAAGGAAGTGGAATACATCTTCACAAAACCACAATAAAAGTGTATACTTTGTATCTTGCAAGTACGGGTTTCATCGTTGGTTGCATTTGTAGCACCTAACTATGGCAGAGAAAAATAAAGGACTATTCAAAGGTGACCACTATGATTATGAGGACGATATGAACTTTATGGTTGGCTCTAGTGTTGGATATACTTTACAATTTGGTCCTTTAGGAACTACAAACATGGGAAATGATTTTGCATGGACTGATATGGATTTTATCACATCAAAGAAAGATGATAGTGATGTGCATTTGCTAATGGGCGAGGACCCATTCACAGATGACCATGATAATATACAACCTAGGTTATAGACAATTGATATGATCAATAATAGAAAAGAACCACTCTTTCCAGAAAGGAAAAATAAACTAATAGTTAAAAGATTCAACATCTACCTCATGGACCATTTTAGTGGGAAGATTTGATTTGGAAGGCTCATAGAACTTTTAATTGAGGGATTTATCGAGACTCTGAAATTGTTGTCATTCCATGGAGCCGGCTACAAGGTTTCATAGTTGGAGAACAAAATAATGAAAGTTTTCTATGCAAATTTACTAAGGAGACTTTGAAGATCAACAAACCTGAAATTTTGCTCAAACCTTGAGCAAATAGTGGCTCCAAAGTGATAAGGTAATACATCATATTTGGTATAATATTTCTACTAGATTATACAATATTATTTCTTCTTTCAAATATTGTAATATTGACTAATGAATATGATATCTTTCACTTCACCTTCTTATTGATGATTTCATTCAAGTATTAAATTTTTTTTTAAACAATTAATTTAGGATGAAATTATTTGATTATATTATATATATATAATATAATATAATTTCAAATAAAAATTAAAAATCATAGTTGTAATAAAATATAATAATTTTACAATAGTTTTTTATAATAATTCTTCTACCCATGTTTCATTTACTTATACATTTGTTTTGAAGTCATACATCAACTTTTAGTTGTTGAATTACATTAACTTCAGAAGCTTCACAATATCTATAAGAATTTTTTATATTATATTTCATTTCTATTTCTACAAATCATTTTTTGACTTCTTTATATAGATACAAATGTCATTTTGGTCCTGAAGACCACTCGGGGGTTGTGTTAAAGGATATGGAAGCCCTGTTATATTCTACCCAAAAGAAACGTAAGAAAGTGGTGGAAAAACAAAACAACAAGGTAAAAAAGTCATCCCGGAATATGATGCCTTCAAAGCACATAGTACTTTAAAAGGCAAAAAAACACACATAGGAAAGACTAAATCTGGAATGTCTATCAAGTGGGGATGCCAAAGGTTTTTGTAAATAACCTATTCGGATTTTAAGTTTCATTTTTTTTGAGTTATTTTGTGTGATTTTGCATGGTTTTAGTTATGTTTTGTTTGATTGGTGTTCCAAATGGGTGATTTTTGAATGTTTATTAACCAATTTGGAAGTCCTTTCTTTGTGTTTTAGTCGGAAGCAGTCAAGCATGAGCGGCTAAGGTGGAATCGGAAGGGAAGCCAATTCGAAGAGTGAAGGCTGTTTCGAGTTGTCTAAGGGTAATTCCTACTTGAAATGCAAGATGACAATTCCGAGTTGGAATGTTCTGTGTTTTCTTCCAAGTAGGAACTGTCTGTAGCCAACCTGGTTGGGGTTATTGTGGTTTCCAAACTGGATTGTTTGTGGTCGGTAGTTAGGGTTGTCCGGGGAGTTGCAGGTGCCAATTTAAGAGTTTGTATGTGTAATTGGTGGGCGGTTATGTTTGAGGTTCCTAATTGGCAGTTTGTGAGTGTTGAGGTGATGTCCGAGTCGGTTAAGGAACTATCTGGCTCGGGGTTTTAAAGGGGAATTTTCCGATTTTGAAGGCACCCACTGTTTGAGCGAAGTCCAGTGCGAGTCCCAGTCTTGAGTTGACTGTGTATTTTCTGGTTTTGTGTGTTTGATTGTTTTGGTGTGTGTGAATGTTTGTGTCAAGAAGTGATGCTTGTGTGTCATGTTGATGATGTGAGAGCAAATTGAAAATTTGTCGTAAAGATGGAAGTTTACTATGTTTGAATGAGAGAAGTTCGAAGGAGTTATTTGTGTCCAAGTCGGAGACATGTGGAAGTTTGTATGTTCAGTGTGTGCAGAAAGTGAAGAATTTACCTAGTGGGTGAGAAGCCGAAGTGTGAAGAGTGAGAATGAAATTCAATTGCTGAGATATAGTAGTTGATGTGAGTGTGGTGATGTGAAATTTGTTTGATGATGTTATGGTCAAGGGAAATCAAGGCTTTGTAGAAGCAGTAGTAGAGAATTAAGGAATCCATGATTGAGTCCCAATTGGAAATTAGAAGAAAGGACTTAGTATAGATTGAAGTCGCAGTAAGTGAACGAGAGAAAAAATAAGCTGCGAGCTTCTGCTAGATGTATTAACGGTGATTTGTTCACCAAGTCAGATGAATATGATGGATCTTTGAAGCAATTGGGTGTGTTATCAATGATTGTATGAACTTGACTGAATGTCAGGTTAAAGTGAATGTAAATGGTGGAATTTGTTGAAGTGATAGGCTGTGTGCCATATAAAATCTGTTAAGCCAAATGGGAAGTTTGAGTGTCGTTAATCATATGTGTTATGAGCCTGAGTAGATGACTGTGTATGTGTGTTGCACAACGTCATGAGTGTATACCAAGTCGGGTTAATTAAATTTAGTTGTTGTTCTGTTTGGAGTTTTGAGACATATGTGTAAAGGAGAGAGTGATATATGTGCAATTTGGAGAGTCTGTGAGCGTTTATAAGAAGATAAATTATTCAAGTTGAGAAGGAAGGATGAGAAAGAATGCAAGAGTGAAAAGGTTGATTTCAAACCGGTTTGTAAGAAGTGTCAATGGTGCGGTAATAAAAATTACATCAAGCCAAATTGTGAAGATAAAGACATGAAGACCAAGTTGGTGAAAGAAGATTTGGCGGTTCTCTGTGTTGGTGACAAGAATAAGGTTGACAAATGATTGATTCAAATTGGGAGTCAAAGTGCCGCAGTGAGCCTGCATCAGCAGCACCAATTCCGATTTGGTGGAAAGATGAAAGAATCCAACTTGAAGATTAAAGATCAAATTTAATTGGGTGATACTTAAACTTGGTGTTTTAAGAATGGAGTGATTAATTAATTTAGTAATTGTTAGAGAAATTGTGAAGAATTAAATTAATATTAGTTGAAAGTATGGTTTCCTTGGATGTTTTATTCCCTAATTAGTGGTCCTAGTGTTGTTGTAGAAGTAATCCTATTAAAATAGCCTCCCTTGGAACGAACTTAGCTATTAGTTTAGATATTCCAAATAGGGTCTAAACGTAACTACATTATTAAACAATCGTATTTGGACAACAGTCTTTGCCAAATTGTTTATTACCAGATATAGTATGTCAACAAGGCGGACAAATATTATCACAAGAGTACTATAGGAGGATTCCGTCATGCCATGAGTGGTTTTCTCTCTGAGAGTATGAAAAACCACTTGTCTACAATACTAAGTTTTGAATTATTACCATCCCAAAAGATGGCTCAATACAAAGCAGACGTATGAGAGATGACATTGTTGAATATGCCTGTTATTTGGGACACATTTGTTATGCCCCAAGATGTGCAGAATTTATCTTATAAACAAGTAGCAGAGCTTTGGCAAAACATCCCAGTGACCCTATGAGTGTAAGCATGTGAATAAAAGAAAATTCAACAAGTGTTTTCTACTACAAAGAACACGCATTGCTAGACTTGAACAAGACAATTCAAGATAATGTCCCATTCACGCTAGGAATACAAACAGACTAACAACTTGAAATGATGGTCAAACATGGTGATGGAATTGTAATTGTTTTTGATGCTATATTTGGTACTAATGAAAGCAGGATGAGCTATTGTATTTTGCCTTAAATTCCTTAGTTTATAGTATATGGTGAAATGATTTCTAGTTAAATGTTGACTTCTTAAAAAAATACTTATAATTTTTTTGTTTGAGATGCAGTATCCACTCTATATAATCATGGTCTTTGATGAGTGGCGGAATGGAATACTAGTTGGTTTCTTCATTATCTCAAGAACACGTGAAAATGACTTGCAAGTTGTTTTAGAAGATCTCAAAATCACAGTGCAAAAAATAACTCCAGGATGGGCACCAATCTCATTCATAGTGGATAATGCACAAGCAGAGATTAATGTCCTCAGGTTAGTTTTACAACCTTTTTTTGTTTCAACCATAATTATAATTTCTTTTATTCTCTATGAAGTTCTTTCTTCATTTAAACTTAAGGTCTTTGTTTATAATTATAATGTAGATTACTATAGCCTGAGGCAAAGATATTTTTGTGTCTTTAGTATGTTCACAAGAATTGGGTTGAGAATGTAGGTAAAAAGATCAAGACAATAGAAGAAAAAACTTTTATTCTCAATTTATTAGGAGATATTATATATGGCAAAGGAATATTAGTTGATGACTCTTCAATTGAGTGGGCACATCAACAACTCGACTATCTTTCTTCAACACCACTAGTAGTTGTAGTATTCATGAAATACATTACAATCATTGGTGTGGCAAAGCTAAAATGTGGTGCACTAGATATCAAAACATTCTTTATGCTGGTCAAAATACTAATATGGCCATTGAGTTCTATTATGGAAATTTGAAGAGTATTCTACACTTTACAAAGGAAAAATTCAACGGTAGACGTATGGATTAGTTAATCTACCACTTGGTAGAGGATGTGCTATCACATTATTGGTATAATGTGTACTTGAAGAAATTTGAATTTATAAGAAACACTTGACAAGAGTTCATAGTTGTGTCTGCCATCATCCGTACGAAGTCTATTCCAGATTTACATGTTTTGCTCTACCCAGATGTTGAAGACATAGCTTTGGTGGCATCTATGAACAATAAACCAAAACTATGGCTGGTACATTCTTATGATTCAAAATGGGCTCAGTGCAATTGTTCAAATTGTAAATGAAGGCATGATTTGCACACATTCTATGAAAATATTCCAGATGCTCCATCCAAACATAGAAGATGGACTTATTATTAGGGAAGCCAAAACTCAATATGGTGTGAACAAAGACATCCTTTTGTCACAATGATTATCTTCACCTTCTAAAGCGCATTGTGATGTAGATATCTCGGTCTTCATTGATGATGATGTGGAAGCAATGGATATTCAATCTATTGAAGAAGAAGAACCCTTGGTCTTGAAAGAAAAAGATCATGAAGTGTCTAGGATAGCTCGACCTAATCCTCATATTCTTTTTGAAGAACTCCTAGCATTAGCAGACGAATATGAATTGCATGATCATTTGGTATATGATCTTCAAGCCATTAAAGGGAAGTATAAAGGCATGGTGGCAAAGGGAATGGCCAATATAGGAGGGTCCAACAGTACTCATTTCTTCCCTGAATTGTTAGGTAATAATAGTTTAATACGGTGTAAAGAATTTCTAGAACCAAAATCTAGGAGAGTTAAAAATTAGTATGTTGTTGACAACATTATAGGCAAAAGTATAGCCTTCATATTATATGTTGACATATATTATTCATGGACACTATATTAAAAGGATTGAAACAATATGTTTTTATGAAATTCTTAAGCAATTTAGTGCTTTAATCTCATTTATGAATTAAAATTCCCATATGATTCAATTTTTTTACTTCGTCAATGTCATAGGTAGAATTTATCGATTTCATTAGTATCTTAGGGCCATGAGGAATTTAATGTTGTTTCTTGTATTGTACATAATTGAATTTAATTACTTTTAAAGAAAGAAAATAATAGAATTTTCATTAAGTCAATTTCTTCAAACTCTTAATGAAATATTTGAACATAATTTTATGAGAATTCAAAATTATTAATACTAAAAATTTCAAGTATCCCCTAAACAATCAATCAACATATTTTGGTCTTTATGAGAACTTAGGCAACCTCCATTGACTTTATGATTTAGAATTTTTACATGAAATTATTAGAGTGCATGCTACTCTTTATAATGTACTTGAGAAGCTTTGTATCATGTCATTCCAATAAATATTGCAAAAGTTAGAAGGATATTTTTCATTTGAACCCTAAACCAAGTAACTAAATATACATTGTAAAAAGATATTGATTACTTTTTGGTTCTTTTGTAGATTCATGAGTGCTCAAAAAACATTCAATTCCAACTAATGACGTAAAAGTTATGAAGAGTAAAAGTTATGAAGAGTATTAGTTTGCAAATAATGAAGGTTGAAAAAACATGGGAAGTCATTTTTTGTTTTCAATTTTGAAAATTTGAAAATTAAAATGTGTTAATTCTTTACTAGGACATTGTCATCATTGGAATTAAAAATTTTAATTTCTTGTAAAAGTTCTCTACAAGTTAGTTTTTTCTTTTATTCAATACTTACTTGTATTTTATAATTTTTTTAAGATGAAGATGAAATTTTTTTTGGGTTATAATTTTTACATATATTTTCAATCCATTTTCCAACATATTAACAAATTGCACAAGTTATAGGACATACATATTTTTCTTGATAATGTTGAAAGGCAAGACTTTAACTTTTGGAAGGGCTACAAAAGCTTACAATTCTAAGTTTTGGCATATTTAACTTCCAATCCACAAGGATATTCATTTATAAAGTTTGAAACAATGTACTTGAACAAGTTAACCCTTGAACGTCAAGGGGATAACCTTGAAAATCTTCATTTTGTATAACCGTGTGAATCATTGGATTAAGAAATAGCAAAAGCACCTATTGGAAGTCATAATATTGTAGGAGATCTTCCCTTTCCAAATCCAATTTCAAGGATGAATAGTTACACTTTCGTCCCACATTCAATGATTCCTTGTCATCCATCGGACATTTGGCATCCATGTCAATGTTCAAGGGTTAACCAAAAGACACTATGGTTGAATTTCTTTAAAAAATAAATTCAAGGACCATTAATACTTTCAGAAATAATTGAAATGGATCAATACATCCAATTTGGTATCCAAAATCGATATGCCTTTGATGGTCTAGGAGGATGATCTAGACTTCTAGAGCGCTAGGAGGAGAGAGCAATGGAGGCTTGAGGACGGTTGGAAGGGCGGAAACTTGGGTGGATGAGAAGCTGGGCTGGCAAGATGGAGCCGGGCTGGAAGAAGGGGCCACCTGCCCATTGACCTCCCCCCTTTTTTGTTCGAGGGGGGATAACATCCGGCGAGTCAAACTATCAAAGGCTCAAAGCCAAGGTGAATTGATTCCTTTGCTTGTCCTTGAGGAAAAACACTGAAATTTTTTATTTCCCACACATTATAAAATTTAAAATTTTTTAATTCATATTTGCAATTAGAGGTCCAAAATTAGCTAAAAGGGGTATATAAGGTAAATTAATCAAGCACAAAATAGGGGGGCATTTTTTACATGCACCTATGGAATGACTTTTATGAGGACAAGAAAAGGGATGAGTTTACCCTGACCAAAAAAAGGACTAAGCTTAGTAAGTTTATGTATTGCAATATTTATAAAGCAATCACCTTGGTATGTAAATTATTTTTCATTTTTCATTTTTCATCGGATTTTTTTTGGAGATTCAAATTATTTTCATTAACATTTCAAATATTCCACATTATAATTTCTGAAAATTTCATTACATGCCATGTATAATTATTTTTTGAATTGTTTTTTAACAAATTTGATCCAAGTGTAGGGTACTTGTTTTCTTGTAGTGCGAGAAGTTTGGGTGTGTAAGTTCATATGAGCAGAGGGGGAATTCAATTCTAGTGGCGATCTCATTGGTGTCATTTGCCAATATTGCACTACCATTTGGGAAAGAGGAAGATCATGGTGCCAAAAACTGATAATCTAGAGAAGCACAAAGGAAAACAAATGTGCAAGAAGGATAGGGTGTCGTTTACATATTTAAAGAAAGGTGACACCTTCATCAAACTAGATTACAAATATCTCAATTTTTTTAAGCTGTGGGCAATATGCAAGCTTGACGGTACTATGGTACAACAATTGGCTTCAAGCTTGGAGGGTGAGTTCAAACAAAAGGGAGTTCAATTCTCAAACTTATTTCAAATTTTGAGTCATGGTCGTCTGATGTGCAACTATGAAAGAGAGTAGAATTTGTTGAGGCACCTTAAGATGAAAAACATGCCTAGAAAGCATTGGTCTAAGACTACTAGGTAGGAAATGAACAAGCACTTGCATAAGTGCGTGTTGTTTGTCTTTAAAGCCATGGCCAAGTCTACTAGATTTGTATCTATTAGCACTAATGAGGTCATTGCCATCAACACTACTTCTTGGATTGGAGTCTATGTGTATGTCATGGACTTGTAGGAGAAAGTCCCTCATTTGCTACACTTGTCATATGTCTCAAACAATGACACTACTGATTACTTAACTAATGTTATTATGTCTACTTTGTTGGAAGGAGGACTTATATGTAAAGAGATCACTACAAAACTCATTTCTTTTAGAACTGATGGCGTCTCCACATTTTAAGGGTCCAAAACAAGTGTCACTACCCAGATACAGGAAAAATAGATCCCCCTCAACTTTAGTGCAAGTTGTGCTAGTCACAATATCAATTTAGTAGTGGAAACATTGTCTAATTATCCGATGATCAATCATTTGGATGGCCTTTTTCAAGCCATTTATTCTTACTTTTGTCAAGCAACAAGCATTATAGTGAGTTGCAGAAGCTAGCCAATCTCATGGAAAGCAAGGGAAACAAGATATTATGGAATGTGGAGACACGATGGATTTTAAATAAAAGTCTTGCTCAACAAATTATAGCAGAGTATAAAATGCTACTAGTGAAGATTGGCGTTGACATGACTGTAGGTCCTAAGTAGAAGGCGAATGTTGCAGCCGCATCAGTTTTTGATATCTTTGCTGATGTTGAGGCCTTGTTGTATTTGGCATGCTTTATTCCTAAGCTCAATGTTGTGCATTATTTAATAAAACTTTCCCAATCCTATGATGTTTTGGAGTGTGATTTTATACAAGCCCTAAAGGTCTATTTGGCCAAGATGTTTGTCGATGTTAGTACAACTTTTGGGAGAGCTGAATTCAAGAGATACAATGACTTGGTAAGCCTAAAGTACAATGAAATTTTCCTAGAGTGGCAATAGTTGTTTGTTGACGACAATATTTGCTATTTCCTATTGAACTTTGACGACACCTATGTTTGGGCTTGGTGACATGACAAGTAGATTGGGGAACAATTTTTTATCATCGTAGAGGAATTCATTTGAGTTCAAGGCAATATTCAAAGGTAATTTGTAGATAACACAACTTGTCCTTAGGTCTTTTTTTCCTTTTTTTTGGGCTCTTATATTCTCTTCTTATTCTTGTCGGTATTGCATGTTATTTGTTTGTTTTTGTATGTGTCCTTTGTTTGTGATGTTTTATTCTCACCATGTTTTTTTCAGTGGTTTCATTTTCTTTGTCCATTTTCTAAGATGGTAAGTGGGTTTTTTTAAAGTTTGTTGTAAAAGTTCAGATTGGCAAATTATCTTGTCCTTAGTTTCTTAGCAAAAAAAATTGCAATGATGGACTTCAACCCCAAAGTCACAATTTTGGCTTTTAGGTTCAACATCTAAAGTATTTAGGGTGAAGAGAAACCTCTTTATCCAATTGCAAGTTTTGATTTTCTTAAGTTGAATTCCCCATTTTTTGTGTTAAGTGTTGCATATGGTTGGCTTATGGTCTGCGTTTATATTACAAGTGTATGCTTTTTATTTTTTTCTTTGCACTTATGGAATCCATATTCACGCTTCTAAGAAACAACTTTCAACATTGAAGTTCAAAGTTATCATTTGAATTGCAGGTTTGATTTGTTTCAAGTTTCCTATTTTTTTTTTGGCCTCGCTTGTTGTGGACTTGAAAATTGCTTTCAAAGTAGCAATGGATTGTTGATGGGATGTACGTGGATTGATATTTTCTTTGTACACAAAGGTTGTCCAATCATTATCCGATGAATTAGACTAGAGTTATTTTGCAATAAGACTTGCTTGACACCTTTAGAATCATCTATTTGTAATATTAGAAGCAAAATGAGGTGGAAGAAAGTTTTCCACAATACTTGTTGGTTTTCAAGAATTTTTATTGCCAATCAAATGTATTGAATGCAAAGCACCCATATATTGTTGTTGAGATGCTTTTATTGGTTCAATTGGTCAACCAATAGGACCTTTTTAAGGTCACAATGAAGACCAATTGTGATGCAGTTTGTATTGAGCCCTTGTATGTCAATCTTGTCCTTAAAAAGTGGCAAAGGTTGTCACAATCTTGGCACTTGAGTAAGTTAATATCGGAGTGCTTTAAGTTGGTTGAAATTGGTTGTTGTTTGGTGCTAGGTAGTATTGAGAACAAAAGATGCTTTTGTACTTTGAAGTTCTTCAAGTCTTGCCATAGGAATAGATTGGGTAAGCACTTGCCCCTTGTTGTACGTATGTTTGGCCAAAAGTACTTTTCCCTCAAGAATTTTCTATGCATGGAAGCAATTGATTCTTGAAAAAGTGTTGTCAAGGCCACTAGTAGAAAACATAGGAACTTCAACAGAATTCTCTTGTTTCGGTCGCGTTGTTTCGGTCACTGAACAACAGAAATCTGTTGAAATTAACAGATTTCTGTTAATTTCAACAAATTTCTGTTGTTCAGTGACCGAAATAATGCGACCAAAACAACAAAATTTTGTTGAAATTCCTATGTTTTCTACTAGTGGGCTGACCAGTGAAGGAATGTTTAAATTACAATAGTAGCAGTGAATCAGTATCCTCAATTTTGCAAAGTAGAATTTCTGAATTCCACAACTTCTCTTTCCTTAGTTTTTATAAGATAGGACTAGCTTTGCTATTTAAGTTTATCTTGACTAGAAAGTTGGGGGTGCATTTTGCTTGTTTGGAGTTGGAATGTTTGTGTAATTTCAAGTGGGCACTTGGGTAGTGTTTCAAATGAAGATTTTGAATTGGGTAGTGTTATATGTAGGCACATTAGTAGAAAAACAGTGACCACCATAACAAAAATTAACAAAAAAGTGTTGATGTTGTTAGTATCCTTAATCACATTGTCTTGGACAATACCTAAGAAAAAACTGTTGTTCATTTTGTTATGGTGGTCAAGTCAAAAAAATAATAATATTAATTTATTTATAAATTTGCTCAATGAATGGCCACCACCTAGCAAGCCAAAAATCGACCCAATTTAAATCACCATATAGGCAAAAAACAATACATAGATACGACTATAAATTAAACTTTATAATTAAATTAGAAAAAAGCTAAACTTTATAATTTATTAAGAAAAAAGAAGACCAATTTCTCATAACTTGGAGATTGGTGATAGAAAAGAAAAGAAAAGAAAACAAGCTCTTTATATAAATAGGGTGGTAGAAGGTAGAATAAACCATATGGAATATGTAAATTAAGATTATGAGTGATTCACATATCCCATATGGTTTGTTTGACCTTTTATCACTTTATTTGTATAAAGAGGTTGTCTTCTTCTCTCTTATGTCACCAAAGTCACTTTTCTTTTATCATCAACAAGTGAGAGGCATGTCTTCTTAACAAAAAAGTGTTAACTTTTTTGTTGATCTAGACGTTGTACTATTTGAATCAATAAAAATTCAATGACCATTTTATTAGCTTGTACCAAATCAACAAAAAAATGTTAAATTTTTGTTGAATTGGACACCATTTTGTAATAGTAGCAGTGTTGTTGGTGCATGCTAGAAATTTTTGTCACCTCCAAGATTTGGAGAACTGGCATTAGCAATTGGGCATCATGAGTTCTTAATGTTGAAACTAATCCTTTTAATTTTTCTTCTTTGTGTTGTGTGTAGATTACCAACATTACATTTGGAAAATTTTGCTAATTGCAAGAAGAGTTTAAATCTCTCATTAGTAATTGTGCTTTGTAGGAACATAGACTTTATGTAAACACTCAAAGAAATTGTTCATGTTTTGTATGAATATAAAATGAACACTTCAACAACATTCATTAAAAAATATTGCAAATGCTTCACATACATTTATATTACCTTTTGTAGTTTCATTCACTACAAAATATGAGAAATAGTCAAATTGACACATTGAAATTTTGGAATTGTCATAACTTGTACTCCACATAAAAAACAATTTATTTAGAATTCTACCTTTTCCAAAAAAAAAAATTATTTGTTGGCATCTACCAATGCAAAAAGGTCATGGCAATAGCTCCCTTTTCTCACGAGAATAACATCTTTGTCAAAATTCCCTAAGATTATTCTGGAAACGTTGATTACCACCTTGATTTGGAATCTAAGTACCTTGGGGACAATTTCAATAGGGGCACATATTTTTTCCAAAGTTGTGTGCTTGTTTCAGAAGTCAACCCAAGTGGAATTTTTGTGAATTTTTGAAGTAGTCCACCATGAAATTACAAAATTAGTTATAGAGTGGGCTAAAAAATGTCCCCTAACCAATCCATTACTATCTTAATATGTATCTATTGGTACTTGAGTTTCCAATGAAGGATTGACACATTATCCCTTTTGATTTTAATGCATTGAAATTGTCAAAAAAATAAACAAATTTGGATGTTGCAATGAGCGCAATGGGGGCCAAAACTTGGGAAATGGAATTGGATAGTGAATGGTTTTACCTTAGGAATTTGTCCTCATGTCATTGTTGAAATGTTTCCCTAGGTATCTACTATGGGATCATTTAACCACAATGGATTGTTTTACCTTAGTTTACGGAATTTAGTGCAATATGCTACCGTCTAGACAAACATACATCAATTTTGGCTACGTAGAGAGTAAATAGTATTAAAAAAATGAAAAAATGATTTTGTCATTTTACAAATTGTAAAGGATTATTGGAGGTACTATAACATAAAACTGACTAAATAGATGCTAATTTTCATGTAGAAGAAGTTGTAATTGGCTATCAAATTCTATGATTATTTATTGTAGTCTTAGCTAAAATCTAATTTTTTCAAGGATTTTTTCCAATGTACATTTAGCTATTGAAAATTTTAAGTAGTAATGGAGCCAATTTTAGCCAATTTTTTAAATATTGTTGGGATAGAGGGAGACTTCAAAATAATCATTTTATTGCCCCTATCCCTTGGATGATTTACCCAAGTAGTTCTGGCATCTTGAGGATGAATGTGTTCAAATGCTTCAGTTATTGAGAAATCTAAGATAGGCAAGCCTAATATCCCCTTAATTTGCAATCTAAATGTCTTGGGGCCAATTCCAAGAGGGGTACATATTTGTCTAAGGTATTTCCTTGTTTTGTAAATCAAACCCAAGTGGAATTTTAGTTTTCCAATTAAACTTATAATTTTTGCAAATTTTTGAAATGGTCTATTCTGAAATTATAAGAGATAATGAATGGTCTAATGTAACATGTTCATGTTCTATTGGTCATCATTTTGGACATAAAAACAAGATTGTTACATTGGATGTGGAACCAAATGTGTCAACTTAAACACAAGCTCCTACTAGTGTTGCTAGCTGTCTGCCCATCTGCCTCATAATATACCATCAAAAAAGTATTGGCGAGAGCTTTCCAATGCTATATAATGCATTCAATTTGGACAAAAACTCCAACGATGGGACCCCTCCAATTGCTTACTAACAACCGTCCATCCATTTGCTCATTTGCCATCTGTCCATTTGTCTATCTACTCATTTGTCTTAAATCACCCCATTAATAGCTAAAACATTGGATTCTATAAAGTACACATCCACTTCCTAAAATTGCTATCTAATGCTACAAGCATCCAATGTAGCATTAATGTATGAAAGGATAACTCAAGTTATTCTTTCATATATTTGAACGTGTATTTTGAATACATATTCTAAATCCTAAACTTTGAACCTTACATCAATTACCAAAAACATTGGAATGGTTTGTGGAATTTGTTTGACCTTCAATTCCTTTTAAATGTAATTATTATAATGTATCACATATGTAAACCTCACTAACTTATTCATTTATGTTTTCAATGTATTTTGGATTTTCTTCATCAATTATTATGTGTCAATGTACAAATATGGAACATGAATGTCTTCCACAAAACAAATAAAACAAGATTATGGCCAAAGTACATGGACTCAAAGGTATATGATTTTCCACCCCCATGTAAAATCATTTAGTGGTCTATCCCCTAACTTAACTCAATAGAGGAATCATGCCCCTTCTCTTCTTTAAATATTTGGCCAATTTTGGTCTATTCAAACATTGAGACACATATGTTTAGAGACTAATAGATATGCAACCAAAAAGTTCAAGTGGGCAAAGCATAGAATTGTAAATCCTACATGCCATACGGATTATAAGACATATACACATAGTGGTATTGAGTAGAAGCGAGTAGATGTGAAGAAGCTAAAGGGGGGGGGGGTGCAATATCTTCGCACATGAGATTGAAGAAACTCTTGAATGTACGTATGTATTGGCAAAGGTCAAAGCTACTTCTTTATTGTCACGTCATATTGCAACTTCTATCCTACAACTCATTATTGCTTCTATTGAAGTGTCTTCATATCACCAATCCAACTTTTATATATATGGATTATATGTATGGAATATATATCATCAATGTATGATAAAGTGAATAAAATGTGATGGTTGTTGAATGAGATGTATCATCACTACAAGCCCTTATGAAATAATGGAAAAAAGTCACCATTGATGAGATGATGGTTCATTATAAAGTGTGTATTGCCCAATAAACCCTAGAAATGGAGACTCAATCTAATGCTTTTGTGAGCCATCATGTTGGCTCACAAATGTTTAAGTAAAAAAAATCTAAATAAAAAGAGTAGAATCATGAATTCAGAAGTATTAATATTCTAAATTAAGACATATTTAGGAATTTGGGAGTTTTCTATTAAATAATGATAGAATCCTTAGAAAATTAGTACCAAAATTAGGAAATTGCAATTAGGTGGAAATTAAGATAAAATTCTAGTGAAAAAAATGGAAAATCTAAACAAAAAAGGACTTTAAGCAAGATTTGGTAAAGTAACCAAATTAGGCAAATGGTAGGATGGTGAAAAAATAGGGACAAAAACATAACAATTAGGAAATGAAGTTAGTGATAATTTAGGAATTTAAATATATATATATATATATATATATATATATATATATATATATATATAATATAAAAGTAAAAATAAAAAATAGGGGATATAAAATATATATATAAGTAAATTTGAAATAAAAGAATAAAAATAAGAGATGAAACTAGAGATAAAATAAAAACCTCAAAAATAATAAATATGAAAAATCACAAAAAACTAATAAACTTTAAACTACTACTACAATACTAGTGTAGTGATAGCAGTACTAAAATGGGAGAAAAATACTAAAATGGAGGAAAAACAATAACTTAAAGGGTTTTGCAATAAACTAGTACAATCTACACTAAATTAGCACAATTTTCACTAATTTAACGTATTTTTCAGTACATTAGCAATTTTACAATAAATTAGTGTTGGATGAACGTGGTTAGGAAAATTAGTCCATTAGAAAATTGTATATAGGCAAATTAGGGTTTGAATCTCTTTCTCTCCCAAATTTCAAATTTTTTCATGTGTATGTTTTTCAGAACAATTTTGTGGTTTAGAGACGTTTTAAAGATGAGTTATTAAAGATTAGGATAAGAAAATATTAGAAACAATTTGCCAAGTAGGTTTTCACCATTTGATGGGAGAAAATGGATGGAAAGTAGAGTTTTCTTAGGTTAGATGGAAAAGTGCTTGAAAGTGATGAAAAAGTTGATGGCGACTTGAACAACTAACTTTGGCAAGCAATAGAGGGAGCATGGCAATGCAGATTGAGTTAAAAATTGATGGGAAGGAGCACCTTAAAGTTGTCTTTTCAAAACTCCTAGGCTCAAATCAATTGGATTACAGATGAGTTGGTGGTGATCATTTTTATGGAAGAAGGTGTGATACTGTAAAATTTTTGGAGTTGAAACTTTGAAAAACAATAGGAGGAAGTATGGCAATGCAGTGTCGGGGAAAGAAGAGTCTACTTTGGAAATATACGAGGTATCTGGCTCAAATTGAAAATGACGGGTTAATTTGAAAAATGAAGAAATGAAACAGATTCTTCTAAGACCAATCTTGTGTTCAAAACACGGATCTAGTAGTATCTAACGCCGATTAAGCTTAAAAGCCTCGGTAGTATTTACCACCAGTCCAAAGCCTCAAATGCAAACACCTCCAAATAATTTTGATGACTACTTAAATATATGCAACTATCTATAGGGTAAGAGCAATCTGCATTTATACCACAAGCAAACCTTATAGTTTATTGGTCATTACTCCAATCTTACCACAAGCAAAATTTAGCACCGTTTACTTGGTGCACACTCAATGATCTTATTGGCTATTAATCCAACCTCACCACCACGATACAACTAAAATTCAAAGAGTCTAATCATAAATACAAAACATGACAAAATTCATTACGGGAGAAGGTACCAAGATAAAAAAATAAGAATTCTACACCGGATCTCCTTCTCCAAACAACACTTAAAAAAGAAATAGAAAGGTTATAGGGTGCATCAAATGCATCTACCTACAAACCTTACTCAAACTCTCCAAATAGAAAAACAACAGACCTTTCTTCATTCAAACTCTCATAACTTTCACTAAAATGCTCTAAACGCTTTGAGAATTGAGCTCTTAGAAAGTTATAGAAAATTACTTTAATGATTTCAAGTCTTAAAAGGAAAGGTGAATTCTACAAATCATGGTGGTCGCTCGAATCTCTACTTCTCTTCATTTGAGTGACAGTAGACACTCTTCCATTCACATGCTTATAAGTTTTCATTCACAACCTCAAATCAAGCAAAAATAGTCTTCTTGGAAGCACAAAAATTTGAAAAGTAAACTTTCAAAATTTCATTTCAAATTTCAATATGTATCAAAAGCTGTGTCTCTTCAAAGTCATAGCTTTCTTATTCCTTGTCTCCACATACAAATTCGATTAAACAAAAGAAAAATGGGACCTATCTACCAAGTAGACCTTAGAGTAGAGGGGACAATCCATGGATAATTATCATAAGTTTTTAAACCCTCATTGATTATAAAAAATACCCACTAAAAGTTTCTATTCACCTCCAAAGGTGGTCAAAACTTCTTCTAATTGGCTTAACCATATAATAATATTGTTCTTCATTTAGGCCTTTAAAACTACCTTTAAAAGTCATATCCTGAGTGTCTAGTTCAATACAACCGACTTGAAGCTGAATCACCAAGGCTTGTACATTTTTTTGGAGATTGCTATACCAATGTTGCTCTACACAAGGTTGTTTCAATGACTGAGAAGGCCTACCTTCCTCTTGTAGACAAATTTGCCGCAGTATCGCTAACATCGGTTGAGTTGGTTGATTTGGCAATTGAGATAAGAAAAACTCCAGCTTCATTTCTAGTTGAGACTCAAGATCTTGTGACTTTATAAAAATCCTTCAATTCAACATTTAAGAATCAAACTTCATAACAAGACACAAATTCTATAAAATTAAAAAGACTAACTCAAATTGATAAAGCTAATTTAAGGTTGAATTCTTTATATCATTCTTCATCAATTACAAACATCACTTTGAAGCCACTCGAAGCGTCATCAACAAGTTTCTTCTTCTTGAATTATAAAATCTTATCATAATAGTAATTGGTGAAAATTTATAATATGTATAAATTTATAGCACGACAACAGATTGAATTGAAAATTGATGGAAAGACATGCCTTGAAGCTGACTTTTCAATATGTTAAAGTTTGCTTGATTTGAAGCAAAGATGAAACAATGACAACCATTTTTGTGAAGGGAGGTTAGCTGCTTTAGCGGTGGAAATTAGATTGTATCTTTTAATATTCTTGTAATTCCAAATGATTAAAATGTAATGATAATTACAATCCATACTTGGTCTTGCAAATTTGAGTGTATTTCCCATGAACTCATATGACTTGGATATCTAAAAAGAATGCATGATTAGTAGATTCTATTTTTTAGGGTTTTTAGAACATATGCAAAAATGCTACCCAAATTAAATTAGAATTAGGGTTGGATTGCTGGAACAATTACCTAGGAGTAAAAGCTTAATTACCTAAAATGAAAGGTTAAGTGTGTAGCATTGAATCTAGGGGCTTTAGTGAGGTGCATAGGTCATTGCATGGTTGCTTGTAGGTATTGGTGTATATTGTGATTATTTTTTAGGGTGCAATTTAATTCATATAAGGTCCAAATTAGGCATTTTTATAGAGGTTTTGGTTTGGAGGTTACCCTACCTTTCTAAAACATGTGTTGAGATGATTTGAGAATTTTAAGGCACCTAAGTGAATGATTTAGAGGTACTGCCTTCTTTTTACTTAGGGTCATTTAATTAATTAAAAATCTACCAAAAAACACATTAGGAGTCTATTGCTTGGAAGGCAATCTAGATTAGGATCCCATATACTCCCCACTGACCAACTATAGGGGAGTTTTTGCCATCATGATGAAAAAATTTCATAGCTTTATGGATTCTTTGACATATTTGGTTAGCAACTTTGATGTGTATTGTGGAGCCTCTATTGAACTATGGGGGCTCCTTAGTCCAAAAAAGAGAACCAAAGATGGGCCAAAGGATGGTGGAAGCATTGCTTGTAGAATTGGAAGGTTAAAGACATTTAGTCATGATAGATAATTTTGTTATAAGCTTGCAATTGTTTCGTGATTTAAAATGAGTTGGTACATATGCAATGCACACCCTTCAAAGCAATTGCATTAACTTCCAATTTTTGTGAAGGACATTAAAGCCTTCAAGAAGTCCGCACAAAAAAGTTTAGAGTGGCCGAGTGGGTGATGCATAATTCTCAAAAGATGGATGTGGTTCAGTGGATGGATAGGAAACTAGTACTTTTGTTATCTACTCATGCATTGCCATTGTCATTTCTATGTGAAGAAGTGGAAGTCCCACAGTGGGTCGGGAAATCTATACATAAAATCTAAACATCACTAGTGCATTAGAGTACACTACTTACATGTGTGGTGTCAATGTGGCAAATCAATTCTACAATTCTTACTCTTGCCAAACGCGTGCCTATAAATGGTGGCATTGCTTGCTTTGCTTCCTCATTGATACTAATGTTGTCAACATGTGGATTCTCCATAAGGAATTTCTAAGAGGAAAAGAACATGAGGACAAGTCATTGACACATTTCAATTTCATAGTGGTGTTTTGTAAGGTGCTAACCAAGAGTTAGATTAGACAAAAAGCGACCATTTTACTATTATGGAAGGACATGCTGTGAATCCATTGCCTTCAGAAGAGTCACTTGTTGTAATGTAGATTTTGTCTACTTGTCCAAAATCCAGGGACTACTAGTATAAGGGGGTAAATCCTAAGGAAAGGTCAATAAGGTCAATAAGGTCAATAAGTTCAATAACGATGCATTACAAATTAAGTGACCTTCGTAATGCATCGTAATGACGCGATAAATTATAACTAACATGCGAACCCATGAAACGACAATAACTACATAATAACTATTGACAAACTATAGGGTCTAAACAAAGTTTAATAAACTTTGTCCCAATTTAAAACCTTCAAGTATGTGGGAATGCTTTATTTCTAATTATTCACAATGCACACACCATGTACTAAACCTTGTTCCAATGAACAACCCTCAAATATGTGGGGATGCTTTAGAACTAATTGTTTACAATGCAGATACCACGTACTAAACCTTATCTCAATGAATAATCTTCAAGTATGTGAGGATACTTTAAAACCAATAATACATTATATGATCTTTAACTTTATTTTTATATAAACTCTTATATAATCTTATACTCTTATGTATACATTCTTTTAGTATTTTTTGTTTAGGATTATCTCCTCCTTTCAAGAATACATAGTATGTGCATTGTGTGAACAATTGGTTCCAAAGTGTCCTTACATACTTGAGGGTTATTCATTGGGTTTAGGGTTAGTACGTGGTATGTGCATTGTGTGCACAATTAGTTCAAAAGTGTCCCTACATACTTGAGGGTTATTCATCAAGACATGGTTTAGTACATGGTGTGTGCATTATAAATAATTAGTTCCAAAGTGTCTCTACATACTTGAAGGTTATACATTGGAACAAGGCATAGTATGTGGTATGTGTGCATTGTGAACAATTATTTCCAAAGCATCCTCACATACTTGAAGGTTATGCATTAGAACAAGATTTATAATTTAAGTTTTTATATTTATTTGCATTATTGTTTGTTTAGGATTCTCTCCTCCCTTCAAATATATATGTGCCATATGCTCAATTCAATGGATGTGCTACACATATGAATGCTAAAAGAAAATGCACTAGAGGTGGCACATTTTAGATGAATATAGATGACATTATTTATAATCTTCTATGTTTATGCCAATCATTTATCAATTTCATTTTATTTGGCTTTACACTTCATTTGCCTTATGCTTTATGTAACAATTTCACAATTTTATTCTAGGCTCCATGTTTGTGCTTGTAATATTACTATTTGAAATTTTTACCCTATTTTATTTACATGTCATTGACATAGATACTTTTGTTTTCTATAATGTGATGTTTTCCATATGAATTAGTCACTGTGTGACCAAAGTTGTTAAGTTACAATACTAATTATTTTTGGTCTTATTAGCTCAGAGCAACACCTAACTCTTATTCAATTGTTCAAACTAAGAAGGATGCGTCAGGATGTAGTAGGAGTACACAACATTTTGAAGAAGGTGGTGGTCTCCAGCGGCATGCAATGGCTACTTCAGCAAAAAGTAAGATGTTGTTGGAGGGTGGTAGCAATAGGTGGGTGTAGAGGAAGCAATATATAGATTATCTCTTTCATACAACTTGAAGAAGTACCAAATCAAACATTCAAGCATTGGAATTGATGGCAATCATTTTTTAATTGAAAAAAATCATATCATCAAATGCTTTTCCAACCATTGGGCTGATAGGATAAAGTAATTGAGAAGGGATCCAATATTAAACTAGGAAGTAAAAAGTGGGATGACTTCCTTTAAAAACAATAGATTTTCTTTGAAAAATTAAAGCCCTTACAATTGCAAGGCCTAGGAAAAGTAGTATTTTTTAGGCACCGATGTCATATTTTGTAGAGTATATTATGAACTTTATGCCAGATTGATTGGTCAAAAATAGTAAAGATTTGAATTTTTTTGTAAAAGTTATTGGCCTTCAAACACATGTTGCCTTAAATGGATTGAATTGGAACTTGTATGCTAAATTTCCAAAAATTAGCACAATAGAATGGACTAAAAAGTTTTAAGGTATGTTTCAAACACCTATATAAATAAGAACCAATGGTTATTGCAATTTCAAAAATTTGTTTTGAATTTTTTGGGGCTTATGTTAAAGGAATGGCTATTTTTTCACTATTATTGAGCCATAATCTCCCCTGGGTGTTTAAGGATTAAGTTGTTAAAATAGGCCATATTTCTAATATTGATTGTAGCCACTACCTCAATCCCATGTAAGATAAGCCTACTCATCACTATTCACTACCCAATTCCATTTCCCTAATTTTGTCCCCCATTCCACTCACTACAACATCCAAATGCATTCATTTTGTTTTACAATTTCAATGCATTAATGCCAAAAGGGGTAATGTGTCAATCCTTCATTGTTGGAAACTCAAGTGCTTATAAATACATGTTAACTCTTAAACGCCAAGCTAGTGACTATGGAAATCAATCCTTTTGGAACCATGTGACATCATCTAGTTTAAGAAAACCAAAAATATTCATTGGGAGTCAAATTACTGTAGAAGATTTCTCCTTTCAACCCCTAATTCTAAGGATGAATAGTTGCATTTCTATCCTACACAGGAGAATTCCTTATTATGCATCGGATGTCAGACGTCTGAATCAATGTTCAAGGATTGAAGTGATAATAGATTGTTTAGAGGACATTTTTGACCCCTCCCTCTATAAGTGGTTTTGTAATTTCAGAGTAGACCACTTCAAAATTCACAGAAAGTACAATTTTAGTCAAAAAATACAATTCCACTTAGATTTGATCCATGAAACAAGCACACCTCTGAAAAATATGTGCCCTTTTTAGAATTGGCCTCAAAATACTCAAATTTCAAATCAAGGTGGTAATAAGCTTGTCACCCTTAAGGCCGGTTTAAGATAGGAGCACCCATAGAAATGAGTGTCTCCATAGGCGACACCTATTTTGGTACTCATATCCGTCATTTGCTGCTCTCATAACTGACAAGTCTTAAAAAGTAATGGTCATGGGTGATAAGTATACCAATAATGAATACTAGTGGCTCTGAAAATAGATTCGTTGTATGACGCAGCAATGTTCTATACATGCAAAATTGAATGAATTGAATATGTGGATGTGCCGGCGGTTTTGGATCCCATTCACAGTGGCAGTGGGTATAATTATGACATTTATGCATACAATTTGCAGTGATTGTTTAAATAATGCATGCGATTATGGGAATGAGCATGTCAGTATTAGGTGTAATTCCTTACAATATTTGTAATTGAAAATGGCGGCGTAGCCCTCACTGCAACAATTGGTGCTTGATGCAATGAACTCAGTTGAAGTTACTGCAAACTGAAATTTGAATGTGCATCAACATTAAGCTTAGATTACAAAGATTTCATTGTGTGCTTACCTTAAGCTCATTTACGGTTTGTGCAATAGGAAGGATTCACATATGACATTTACCTTGATTTGCAGAAAAGCTAATGGAATTACATTGATCACTTCGTAGACAGGAAGGAGAGAGTCTAGTAGTGAGTGCATCGACGAGCACTTTGTAGATAGGAAGGGATCAGAAAGTCCATGAGTTAGCGCATCAACACATATCAGCTCTCAGTGCTTAGAATGATTGACGTCTTTCCATTCAGTTTACCGCATTAGCATGTCGCGAGTGCTTAGACAAATGCAGGAGAGAGTCCAGTAGTGAGTGCATCGATTGCAATTTGTACATCCAGTTTACCGCATTAGCATCATTTTGTCATGCACAGACCAAACTGAAATCAAGAGGCAGGAGCAAGTATTGAGTACGTTTGAATCACGCTAGAGGTTGCAAAGCGATAGTACGAATATTACCACTTCAACATCGTGATAGCATTAGAATCGGAGCGAATGGAAAGTGTGATCGAGGAAACAGAACGTTCTTCGGAAAGTCCAGATGGTGTTTCGCAAACATGGACACCAGAACTGCACTAGTCGTTTGCAACTGCTCGAGGAGGACTCTAGTCACCATATCGACAGTTGAGGCTTCAACTGCGGAATGAGCATGGCAGTTCGGATATTCTGCGACCACAGGCGATGAAAGGAAGCGGGTGCTACAACTATAGGGGAGCCAAACAACCTCAACACAGGAACATTGACGCCTTCGAATTTATGGCAGCCCCAACGATGGAGCACAACTACGTTGCGGTCCCATCCATGGAATGCAGCTACGATGCGGCACCGATGATGGAGCATAGGTACCGCGCGACACCGACGATAGAGCGCAGCGATGGCGCGGCACCGACGACGGAGCGCAGCTTCAGCGTGGTTGGCGGGAACAGCAGAGTCATCACCAGATCGATGAATACACCAGCGCCTTCCGAAGTCTTGCAACCTGCTCCGACAGCACCTCCACAAATCGAAATTGGCAGGAGAAGGAGGCAGATGGGGACATGGACAGACAATCAGCTGGCTGTTGCAATTGCAGTTGTGGATGCAGGATGCGGGCTTGCAACTGCTGCCAGAAACATGGGGATTCCTGCAACGTCCTTGAGGGACCACATTTACGAAAGAACAATCAAACGAAAAAAAGGACGGCAAGGGGTTTTGAGTGTGGAGGAGGAATCCGCATTGGTGAAGTGGATGTTAGAGATGTAGGAGCATGCACATCCTATTTGCATCATGGAGCTGAGGAGAAAAGTTGTTGAGATTATCCAAGATCGGTGGACACCCTTCAAAGATGGCATCCCCGGACGTGGATGGCTGCGTTGGTTTCGAAATTGCCATGCAGAGCTGACTTTGAGATCTGCTCAAGCTTTGGAGGAGGCTCGTGCAAAGGGATTGAATCCCAACAGTGTGGCATCATTCTATGACAACCTGCAAGCAACATACCAACAACATGGATACCCACCATCCCATATTTGGAATGTTGACGAATCTAGAGCACAAGCAAGAAGGAGTGGAGGAGGGACTCTAGTGTTTGCAAGACGAGGAACCAAATCTGTGCATTCAACAGTACCAAACAGTAAGGAGCACCTCACAGTCCTCTCATGTGTCAATGTAGCAGGCCATCATGTCCCAAACTTGTATATTTTCAAAGGCAAAAGGAGACATAGAAATTTCATTCTCAAATGTGAACCTCAAGCTGTCATAGCAATGCAGCCAAATGCTTGAATGACTGCATTTTTATTCTCTACTTGGATCTCTCGTTTCATTTCCATCCTCAGTGACAGGTATGGAATTTCACAAGAAAATAAACATCTATTGCTTCTAGACGGACATGGATCTCATGTGACCCTAGAGGTGGTCCAGAAGGCCAAATCTCAAGGTCTACACATTATCACATTGCCCAGCCATACAAGCCACAAATTGCAGCCACTAGATGTTAGTATCTTCAAGCCTTTCAAAGTGGCATTTCGAGCATGCAGAGACAAGTGGAGCATAGAAAACAAAGGCAGAGGTGCAAGGAAGGAAGAACTAGCAGAGTGGGTGGGCACAGCATTGAAGAAGGTACTCACACCAATAAAAATAACGAAGGGCTTTGAAGCCACTAGCACCTGGCCACTACAACCCAATGCGATGGACAAATACATGGCGCCTAGTACATGTTACATCGACCCCTGCGAGGATGAAGATAGGGACGACGCTGAGGAGGAGGTTGTTGTCTCCAGTAATGCAGGTGCAGAGGACCTCATCCCTGAAACTCAAGAGTCGCCACAGCAATACTTCATCCAGTCAGAGTCGGATTGTGATGATTCCAGTGGCAATAGTAGCACTGAGAGCGAAGAAGGTCTAAGGACCATGGTGCAACGGAACTTGTTTCCTCTCCCTCGGGTTGAGTACCGCGCACGAAGAGCATCACAGACGTCGGAGCCACTCATCGATTATTCTAAATCCATTTTGATGACTTCAGATGAATACATCGCTGCCATGACTGCTAAAGCTGCGCGGAAGGAAGCTGTTGCCAAAGAACGCGAGGAGCGAAAAATTCAAGCAGAGCAACGAAAAGCGCAGAGACTAGAAGAGAAGGCGAAGTGAGAAGCAGACAAGGTCCTTCGACGACTGCAAGCGGAGAAAAAGAGAGCAGATCGCGAGCGAGAGCAACTGAGAAAAGTGACAGAAAGAGCGCGAAAGCTATCGGAGACGGAAGCAAGGAGGCGCGGACGCAACACGTCACAATCGAGCTTACGAAATCCGTAAGTTTCACCACCCACCATTCGTGCATCAAACGGGTCTCTCAACGGCTCTCAACTGAGTGTCCCGACGGAGTCCAGGAACAACACGCCACGATGAACGAGAAGGACGGGCGCTGCGATGAACGACAAAGAAGGGCACGAACAGTGGATGTGGGGACCACGCATGTCGAAGTTCGGTCAGGTGGCGGTGCACATGGGTACTGTCATCCCGACAAGGGGGCCTTTGTCAATGCAGGGCCAACCACTTGCCCTCGCCATGACCCTACCCCAAGTAGCTTAGTTTAACGTCCTTCTCTGACAGATTTGAGTACCACATACCACCAATCTACAGTCACGTATAGTCTATTAATGTACACCCAAACCACAGTGAACGTTCCAGTAAGCAACTTTTTGAGTGTCCTCTACACACAACTTCACATTTTCTTTGATTTTGGACTTTGAAAAATGATTGCAAACACTGTTTTGCCACTAACAGTTTGAAATTCATGCCAAAAATTTTAGTTCCTTCTTACTTGCAGAACAAAAATGTTTTCTTAGTTCATGTACTTGTTTTCAGGCTCCATTTTCTTTAAAGTAATGGTTATGGGTGTTCCTACCTTATACATGCTCTAGGGTCGGATGGAAGGCTGGCCTGATTTGCCTTCAACTTGGCCCTCAATCCGGCCCCAATTCACCACTCCAACCCTAGATAATGTAAAGTGGTGAGGCCAGATTCTAGGGCCGGATTGAGGATTCATCACTTTGACTTTAAATAATGTAAAGTAGTAAGGCCCAATTCTAAGGTTGAATTTTTGGTTAATGTGCTCTTGTATTTTTTTAATGCTCAATTAAAAAATATATCATATACATTTTTTATTTTTTCTTCCTATTTTTTAATTTCAAAAATAAAATAAATAATTTTTTAATTTTTTAAAATTTCTTCCTATTTTTTTCTATTTCAAAAATAGGAGAGTTTTTTAATTTTTTTGAACCTTTTCCTTTCTCTTCCTTTGTTTTCTATTTAAAAAAAAAAAGAGTTCTTTCACTTCTTTTGAATTTTTTCCATTTTCTTCACATTAAAATTAGAGTTGATGTTTAAACTACAGTTGTAACCCATATAATTGTCTTTTATTTTCATGAGAATTTAAAGAATTTCAGGCAATAAGTAATGTTTGATCATAAAGGTGTTATAACTACAAAAGTGATTTGAAATTTTTCAATCTTCTTTTTACCTTTCAAATCTAAAAGTTGATCACCAAAAAAATATGAAGATAAAGGACCTTCGCCAGTTCCAGCCCCTCCAGTTCGTCACTATCATTATCATCGCAACTCCTCGTAAAAAGAAGTCAACTTTTAGCTGCACATGGAGGTTCCCATCACTGTCCATCACCGCCACCGTCGTCCCCAAGGGCTAAACCTAATTCGCACCCCCACTTTCAACTTTCGATGCAGAATTGCGGAGGAATGCAACTGGCACTTTTCTGTTACACCACTTACTAATTCAGTCATTCAGTTGGAATTTTTGGCCATTCTAATATGCATAACCCCAATCAATTTATAGCTTCTCAAAATCTATTCTACAATTTCTTTTAAATGAATCTTTAATGTGATTTTTTCTCCAAGATCTAGTGTATTTGAAGCTCATTTCCAAAAGCCCTCAACACTACAAAAGTCAAGATTGCAATGAACACCCTTGTACAAAATCTTGAATAAAAACATCATAATCAATCATTTTCGAAATTGGATTTTTGATGCTAAAACTAAACTTCAAAAAGATTTAAAACTATATATAAACTACTAAAAATAGCAACTTGGTTAAAATTTATTAGACTTTAAAGTATTGTTGATACCAAAATTTAGTGCCTTCAACATTCAGAAATTAAGAACAAGTCTACCACATAAACATGTATCAATTACCAAATAAAAATATGCATCTTATATTGAATCAATTAAAAATAAGTGAACCAAATAAGCTTTAAAATCTCATATTCAGTTAAGAATAATTTTTTTATATAACATCTTATCAAACAAACAAAATTGTATATATTATATTATAATAATTATATATATATATATAATAATAATAAATTTATATAATATATTATAAACTATATACACTTCTACCCTAGAGCTCCCAAATCCAAACCACTACTCCCAATTTTCAAACTAAAATATTGATAACAGATTGAGCTCCAAAAATTTAGCAATGCATATTGGAGTTTCTTGAGCTCATAATCAACAAGCACACACCAAAATAGAAAACAAAATAGAAATAAAAAATCTTTGCATTAGTAGACGGTGAAAATTTGTACAATTCAATGAAAGAGCCCAATCCAGACCCAATCCAATCCAAGATGGAAAATAAGGCCACTCAAAACCTCAGCCCAATTGCTCCCTTGGGACTAATGGTTTAACACCAAAACCAGTGCCACACATAAGATGAATTGTAGTTCCATCCAGCCCCAAGTATAAAGCCCCAAGTCAGATTTTGAGAAATAAAGCAATCCTATTGATTTAAACTTGAAGAGTTTTGGTCAACCCTCAATCCAGCCCCATTTATTGAAATCCATCCCCTTTTATTGAAATTTGACTGTAATGGATCAATCCCTTAAGTGTCCGAAACAGGTATTTTGAAATCACATGTCCTCTTTCAAGTCATAAATTACTTATTTTCCCTCTGAAGAATTGGAATTACTCCAGAAATTTTAGAGAAACAGTAAAAAATTTCATAATGAATGCAAAGCATGTTGCAAAATTCTATTTTTTTAACAGGTTATAGTGTACGAGACATGTAAACCAAATTTCTACGTCTTTCAACAATTGAAATGTAGGCTTTTGCAACTCCAAGTTACAATAAAATACTCTTTTTCGATAACATCAAGTATGATCGAATTCAAACTTGGGAAGATTCTATTTTGTAAGTTTTTTCTGAAAGCAAAAAAAAAGTTTGAAGATAAAGACTGCAACATCATAGGATAGTTAAGCCAACAATAAAATTTTAAAATCGGAGGGATTAAACCCGCAACTTAGTGCCAAAGTGCAGAAACACTGGTTCTGAATTTAGTCAAAGGCTAATCTGCCGAGGTAAATACACATTGAATAACTCCACGGTGATATAGCAGCCGCTAAATGTCTAAGACATTGCCTAACATGATCCTCAGGCTCGTCGATCATCTGCGCATCCAGAAAACAATCATAATTCACTCCGATGCATTTGATACTGTCGTAGGCAGACCTTCGGAGCCCTAGGTTGCTCTAAAATTAAACACTTCAACAATTTACACTAAGAATACATTAAATGTCTTGGCCCTTTTAATACCCTATATATGTATTTCTAACTGGAAACGCAAACTCGAAACAAAACAATATGGAAGAGACTACATAATCGCCACTGACCCAGAATCATCGTCCTAGAATCTTACACAATAGATACAAATTGATGAGGATGTAAACCACCTAATCATCTCTAACAGACCATCTTTCAATAAAACCTTAACCTTCATAACTTCCGCATCCGGTATACAAATGCGCAGTCTTTGATCATCTATCACTGACTAACAATAAAAGTATAAAAACGTAACCATTCTACCAATAGAAGCTATGCTCAACGCGGTCTTAGGTGTCCCACCTAAAATCTTAACAAGAACAGCATAACAGAAAAGCAAGAAAATCCACAGCGATCGTGAGTTAGGCCAACATTTCGTTGACTAATAATTTCTTGCGACTATCAAAAACCCTAAACCTATAATAGGGGTAGAACACGTACACAGTGATGACGAATCATAGTCTTCAGCTCATCTACTTCTCAGATGAGTTGGGTCCCCTCTTCTTACCGAACCCAACCACTGCAACATCAAATTTAGGTCAGAACTATCCCATGCTATAAGAGTTCCAAAGCGATACAACGAAAACCCTAAATCAAATACAAAAATCGAAAGGAACCTACCAGCAGTCACAAACCGACGGTTGTACTGCATCCTCTTGTGAGCGCGGCCCTTCGGCTTCTTCTTCTTGTCCTGCTTGGCAACCTTGGGGGTCTGACCACGCACCTTTCCGGCACGGGCCAAGGAACCGTGAACCTTACCTGTTGAGCAAATACCACAATTGAAAAATCCAATCCGTATGCAAAGAACCCTAAACCCTTAAGGTCTTCAAACCCTACCGAATTCGAACTTCAATACCTACCGAAATAAGCACAACATGAAGAAATTGAGAGCAGTGGAGAAAAAACGCACTCATGGTGATTGATAGGAGGCAAGCAAACACGGCAACAGCGGCTGCGTCGTCTACGATGATCTCGTTGGCGAGTGAAAAGAGAACTGCTGCGGAAGGCTGCCGTGCTTTCAACACTCCCCCTCCTTCGCGAAACCCTAATTCCAGTAACGAATGAAACTCTGAAATCATTACTGTACTCATCCAGGCTCGCATGGATGAACGTGCTGTCGTTCTCTTGGTGCCCAAGCCCTCTTTTCTGGTTTTGAGAAGGCATTTTGGAACATTTAGATTGGAAACTGTAGAAGTGATTGTAAATGCTCCAATGCAATTGTAACCGTAGGATCTTGAAACTAAGGGCTTCTAGATGGCTTAGAAAAAAAATGAGAAGAAATGACCGCACGGATGTTGAGATACATATCATTGAATGTGGATGAATAAACATTTTTCAGTTTTTTTTGGTGCCCGAAATTTTAAATGCCGAAAAGGTAGTCTTCAAGTTCTACTATGGAGAAAAATCAATTATGATTAGTTAGTTGGGGTTGTTGTTATTAGAAAACCACTAATCCCCCTCTCAAATCTTTGATAACAATTCCACAAATTACCTTGCATTGCAAGAGTGTATGGCCTACCACCTCATACATAGAAGATTTTCAACTCAGTTTTTGGGCAAATAAAAAATTTGAAAAAACAAAAATTGTATGATAGATACAATCTATATCTTGTAACAAAAACATTGTAATTGGAATCAATATAAAAACACATCTAGATGTATTTGTGCTACCGTCATAGAAAATTGGAATGTAATTTGCATGAGATGTGAATATTGAAGTAAACTTTACTCTGCATCTTTTGGGAAAAAAAATTTCAAAAAAAGTTAAGCCTCTATCTTCAGCAAGCTCTCAAAGATTCCCAAACACTAAATTCTGGTGCCTCAAGCATTTAGGGGCTAACCCTTAAACATCTGGACTCTTCTCTAGAATTGACGACTAGGAGAAAATCATTATAAAGTGCTATTTGGAAGAATATTTTAGAAGTGATATACAAAAGAAAGTTGTAGATTTTGAATTTTAGATTCCATTTGTATGGTTAGATTCACCAATGCTATCACCAATATTTTTCTATAAATTTGGAAAGGAAAATTTTAAAATTCCTTCAAATTTTGATTACATCAAAATATTATCATTTTTTGATGGAATGGATTCAAAATGAGGTTCTCTTGACATGGTGATTTTTTGAAATTTTTGTGTTCTTTACATCTATGACCTCATTTTTGCAAACCTAGTTTTGAACTAGAGTCAATGCAATTTGACCACTTGACACACTTCCACATTTGTAATTTAAAAAAAAAATTGTATTTTAGTAACACCAAATCCAACCATTAGATAAGACAAGAACTTGATAAAGTATCACCAAAAATTAGGATGACTTTCATCCAAGTAGGAACGAGATAGAAACAAGAACTTCAATTTGTTCATTGTCCAAAAAATGGATATCAAAGCGCTCCAGGGCTAAAGTAAGTACTTAGCATACTTGGAGAGTCTACTGTATTTGTTTAGGATTCTTAGTTGGCCTTCAAAAATTGGTTTGAGTGACTCCGAGATTATGTATCATTGTTAAAAGTAAGACTTTATACTAACTAATTCATTTTGAAGAAGGGAAGAAAGACTAGGAGTTTGTTCAAGGTGATTTGAGATAATTAATTAGACAGGAAGGAAAGGTGAGGGACCATAATTTGGATTGTAGCAAATGTATAAGGTAGATCAACATCAAGAGTGGTAAGGTAGATGTTAAGCTCTTGACTCTTTTATTCCTTTGTAATTGGTAGGCTGTAAATAAAGCAAAACCACTACTAGCAAGTTGCTTCTAAAGTAAGTATGCTATATGTAATTACATCCTAAAATTCATGTATTAAGAACTAGAAAATACTCATAAAACTGCAAAAAAATTTACACTTTTAAAAAAAAGACTATCAATCAATTTCACTCCTTTTTTAGAATTTGTAACTATAGGATCGTGTCCTTGCCTATTAGTAGTATTAGGACCACATATAAAAAAATTGGGAATTTGAAGACAATGTATGTGTGAGAATAAAGTTTGCAAAGTAGAGCAAAATGTTTTATTCAAGGTTGCTCAAAATTTTGCCAACATAGCTTTGTCAGACTTTGGAGACCTAAAATTCAAAATTCCTCTATAAGAAAGATTTATGGACTTCACATTAAAGTAGGGCCTCAAGTTATGAAGAAGTATACAAAATTTCAAAACAAAATGATATTGCCCGAGTTGGCACCCAAAACAAACAAATGCACGATTTTCTTGTCAATCATTGGATCATCGTAAAAATTAGATTACTCATAAGTGTATTTCTTTAATTTCATCAAGAACGAGAAAAAAAAGAAAAAATTTCTATTTCATTTTTAAATGCCCAAATTTTTCTAAACCCATTTCGGCTTGTAGGGAATCTTAGGGGTTAACAAAGTGCTAGCCATCATCCTATAGGCAAAATGGAAAATCACATCTTTTGGCATTGGATGTTAGGCTATGCCTTCTACCTTCAAGTTTAATTTTCTGTTTTGCCTTTAGACCGATGGTCAATCTTATACATTAACCGTTATGGTCCCTCATCCAAATCTATAATGGGTGATTTACAATTTGGCCAACACTTCAACCCACAAATCTTGGCCACATGTAGATAGAAGACAATGAGAGCCTATATTAAATAATTATAAATATAATATATGCATATATGCATATATATAATACTATATAATATAATATATAGAAAATATCTTAATAGAAATATATACTAATAATAGGAGATTTCTTGTATGTCGTGTAAATGGATTTTGCAACAAAATTAGTATTTCAAATTGATTCTAGAATTTTTTTTCATAACAAAGAATTAACTCCTAAAGGACCACAAGGCTACAACAACTACATTTGTAGAAAATTCAAAATTTGAACCTCACTTATAGTCCATGAACAACAAAGAATCCCAAAGTGATTTTTTCTACTAAAACCTATCCCTGCAATCCAATAAAAAAAACTAATCAAGTACACAATTTTTGGGGGATTTTTTGAGAATAGAAAACTAACGCACTTTGGGCCATCACTTCACATCTTCATATCTTTATTTTTTACCCATCAAAATGATTTGAAAAAACTACACATCAAAATCATAATGATATGTACCCTTAGAAAAGAAATCAAAGTTTTTGGATCAATTTTGAGCATTCCCATTTCAACATTTTGATTTCAGGGTATGTAGAAAATATTGCCCATAGTAATTGAACATCATTCATCAATCTTGTCAATAGTGGCATTTTTTCAAAAATTATGCAAATTTGTCAAACTTTTTTTCATAAGAAAGCTATATAAGTCTTCTTTCATTTCAATAATGATGATTATCAAAGTTATTCCAAATGAATGAGGAATTATGCTTGTTACAAGAGCTTGTCAAGAAAACAAGGGTTGTGCTCAAACACCCTTAGTCCTTTGAGTGTTAAAAAATCATCATTCTCCATGCATCAAAAAAATCCAAAACATTGTAAATCTCATGTTTTTTTATATGAAGGAATTATTGATCCATTAAAGTTTTGGAAAATATTTCTTCCTCATCTGGCTTTGTCCTCTTTAGTAGGGATTTTAATTGTAGAAACCATTCTTCATCAATTCTTCATCTTTGTGATATGTTTCATCTTATTCTATTTTTTTGATAGATTTAAATTGCACTTTTGAAATTTTTTTTTTAAGGCTTTCTATTTTAAAGAATGAAATACATCTAATTTTCACATATTAAGAATGTAGTAGTATCTATATTTGTCACTTTTAAAAGAAAAAAATTAAACTTTCTTTTATGAAGAGTGCAATCATATCTAATATTCTAATGTAGAGCATGCCAATATGTTTAGCTTTCCAATAGGACAATGCAATGTCTAATTTTTTAGTATAGTGCATGATGTGATGAAAGAAATTTAATTACGCCCCAAAGGAAATGCAATTACCTAATTACAAATGACAACATATAAATAATGGGAATGACATGAATATATTTTATTTTAACATTCTTATCTTGCAAATAGATTTAGTTGCGAATTAAATCTCATTATAGTACTTTGTATAGGTTGGGTTGGGCAATAATAGAATAATGTTGAGACTTTACCAATGGTATAAGTTTAAAAAGAGTGTAGAATGCAACTAATCAACTTTTGTAGTTAGTCTTTTTGAATGGATAGTAGCATGCAACAAATCACTAGAATATAGTAGCATTCAATATTCTTTTTTTTGCAAATCACTTGAACATGGTTCAAATTAAGAATTATTTCCACACCTTATCTTCAAGTACATATCTAGCATGGTTTTTAATCATAGGTAGAGAATTTTAGGGAACTTGACCAAAAATTGATGAACAAAGTGTCTTCTACAAAGGAAGAAAGGCATAAAAAGCCACTTTCATACGAAATGAAGTATGTTGTAAAAGGTATTTAAGTTGTATTAACATTGTAGCTTTTACATTCAAATTTATTTGTAGGGGCATTACATATGAACAGATTGTGAAATGCAATTTTCTATGGGATTACACTACTAGAAAATTTCATTTTTTTGTTGTTTTGGTCGCATTGATCCGGTCAAAATCTGACATAAATCTGTTGATTTCAACAGATTTCTGTCAGATTTTGACCGGATCAACGTGACCAAAACAACAAAACAACAAAATTCTCTAGTAGTGTTAAGGGATATGGTTAATGAATTTGATACTTGTCATTAGTGAATTTTCTCATTCCTTTAAAAGAATGAACAACAATATATATATAAGATAAAAAATTTATAATATAATAATATTGCTACCCAAAATGAGTTGATATGTAGGCTTAGAAATGTATAATTGGATAAATTTTTAATTTTATGTAATATAATAATTACCTATCAAAATATACACATTAATAATTTTTTGTATATAACACTAAAACCACTTGTCAACTACTAGAATTGATAACTATTCATATATTAATATTAGAAAATTAAATTTTAGTTGTTTGTTATTGTAGTTATCAATTAGGCCCAATGTTTAATTTTGAGACATATATGAATTTCCACGATATGAAGTTGCCATTTTTTTTGCAATCAACATTCCATTACAATGAAGTTAAGACCTTCAAAAGCAACTTTGATGTGCATTATTTAGTGAACTTTACATATATACAAAAAACTTACATTTGAGAGATAATGAAAATGTTGATTTTATTTGAAGTATACATGGTCCATTTGTGAAGGTGATACAAAGAACTAGAAAGAGCTAAAAATATTAATGACTAATTTTGCTTTCAAATGTAAAAGTTATGAGTTTTAAAAGTTTTGACCTTGTGGCATCAACTAAATAGTCAAGATTATTATAGTCATAGTATACAAACATTTACTACCTTTTTTGTGGTAATAGTGAGGTGAAGTGCCATCCAAAAATAGAAAACTTCAAATATTGCTTGCAAAGAGAGATAACCTATCCCCAAACACTTACTTGGGAAAGACCATGCAAGGACGTCAAAAAATTGGCAAGGAAGCCTCCTCTCAATACAATTATTTTTCCATTGCACAATGAGCCAATCTACCACTGACATTTCACATTCACCTAACCATGAACCACCACCTTCTCTCTTTTGTTTGACCTCCTTCAATACCCAAATCTCAATTTCTTTTAGTTTTTTTGTGCAATTCAGATCAATATGGAAAAGGGGATTGAATTTTTTTTTAACACATCAACAACTCTGGATTTTTCCAAAGGGGGGAGGAAATTGCACGGTTGCTAGTATGCAAGCATAGGATTTTGAGCCCATGAGCGTAGAGCTTAGGCTTTTATCTTATGGGTACCTTCCATTATTATAGGATATTTATATTATAAGTGTCTATGTCATAGGTACCTATGTTATAAGCACCTTTCATGGTTACAAAGGCTTATATTATAGGTATTTATGTTATAGATACCTTATAAGTACCTTCTATGGTTATAGGTGCATATGTTATAAGCACCTCTAATAGTTATAAAGTACCTACTTACACCTAGGCTCAAGGCTTGTAGGCTTGTATTTCTAGGCTCAGATGCTAGCATTGTTGGAGGAAATTGTAGGACCAACATCTTCCTTGCATCTTTTTAAGAAATAGTTTAGCTAGCCAACCTTTCGCCAAGCTTGGCACATATATTCTTTGGGAGGCTAGGCTTCAAACTTAAGGCCTTTTTGAATTCATTTGTTTATTTCTAAAAGTAAATGGGAATATAAAATAATTTGAATAGATTCTAAAAACAACAACATCAATCGGAGACATCCAATCAGAGAAAGAACTCATCTTAACAAGATGAGGATATAAACTAAGAAGTTTTAGAGTAGGGTCAATTTAATTGAATTCAAATAAAATGATTTTGCAATTTTGCAACTGTATTTATTGTATATTTCTAGGTTTCTTGTTTTGTGATTCTATAGGCCTTCATACCCTCATTCATTATGACAAAATCATTTACAAAAATGCACTAAAAAGAAGCCTATGAAAAATGGTTCATCTAGAAGTTAAATAGCACTAAAGTAAAACAATCCATTATGAACAGAATTAGAAGTTTGTCCTTGTGTCATTGCTAAAAATTTTAATTTTTTTTCTACATAAAGACAAGTATAAGAAATAGCGATAGAAACTCAAACTATATTTTTTCAACAGAGTATAAATTTGTTATGAATTTTGGAAGTGTGTTCTCCATTGTGGCCCCGAAGAATCTTTAGAATACTCCAAAATCAACAAAATGTGTATCCATAATGCTCATTTTTACTCATCTAAAATAATATTTTTTTAATATAGAAGGCCTAAATAAATCACTTCCTACAATGATTTTATACTAAAAAGTTAAGTCACTAACAACTCCATTATTGTCACCTAAGACATTGATTTTGGTTCAACTCTTATTTATTGAAATCCATAGTAATGGGGTCATTTTTTAAGTGTCTATCATGGGTCTTTTGACCACAACATTCCTTTGAATGCTTACACTAATAGAAATTCATGGCATTATACCTTAAGATTTTTTTTAAAGCTAAATTTATTGATTCTAAAAAGTTAAAACTTTACAATTTCTTTTGAAAATATGTAATTAAAAACTACAAAAAGACTTTGTATAAATAAACCTTTATTTGATTTTAGATTTGATTTACTATCATTTGAATGTTGATTTTTCAAATAATAATATCCTTCTTTCTAAATCTTAGAATCAAATATTTTTTAGCTTCAAATTTTTATAATAGATAAAATATAGTTTTAAATATTTTGTTAACTTTCATAGATTTGACTATTTTTTTTAATGTAAAGCCAATACAAAAGATAGTAATATAACAAAGTTATAGGAAACACTTGTATTTAAAGACTTATTACAAAAACTCACTCATATATTTTTAATTTAGCATTAAGAAAACAAATATAACTCTTTATATTTCAAATGAATATAAGTTGTCTTTCTTTTATTTTCTAAAAGTTTGATTCAATGAATTTATAGGTTCCTAATTGAAATCGTTCCTAGAATTGTTGCATTGATTGATTATGTAGTAATAAACTATTGACCTTCAAACAAGAAATTTTTAAAATAAAAAATAAAAAATCCAACAACATCATAAACATTAAATTCTATAAATTGAATCCAAATTTTAAACTTGTAATTCAAAAAATGTCATCTCCTAAAGGTAAAAAGGGAAGTGTATTGGTTCCTAAGCGGAAAAAAAAGGTAAAATTTATTTGAAAGATTATCAAAATTAAATTAGGATTTAGTATTACTTATGAAATCATTGAATTTTCAATTTAGAATAGACTTATAATTAAATTGAATTAAAAATTTTAATATATTTACATATTTACACTATGTACAAATATTATGTAATTCTTCAGTTTCAAAAACCATCAACTACGAAAATCACAGTTAAACGTGGAAGTGCCATCATACGAGGTTTCCAAAGAGCTCTTTATATTGATGTATATTCTTCATCTTTAAGATTCATTTTATTTCTTGTTCAACTAAAATATTAATAATTTATATTATTTTATTTTGTTGTGTTCTTATATGTAGTAGTTTGGTCAAAAAATAAAATAGACTAATGTAATCTACTAACTCTTAATAAATTTTGAATGAACTTTAATTTTATTAAATTTAATATATCATGCAATTTATTTCTACATGATACTAGTTAGAATCAACAACTACAAAAGCAAATGTTGGATTAACTGATATCGAGATTCCCATATGGCAACAATTAGCCATTAAAATATTGAGTAGTGGACATCCAAAAGCTTATATAGGTACAATAAGGAAAATTATGTTTCCATATATTTTGATGTTAATATAAAGATTTTGCAATTTCATTTTGAATTTTTATGATAGTATCTTCTGAGATGGATTTAAAATGCTTCTTTTAGCTGTGGCATTTACTTAAATTTCTTGAATATTAATATATTGCAATTGTTGTTCACACTTTGTAGAATTTTTTGAATTAACTCATCAGCCACAACCTCCAGCCCCTTCTCCGGATTATGTAGATCCAAAAGATGTTATTGGAGCAAAACGAGTAAGTTTGTAATTTGTGAATTTTTGTAAGCAAGCATTCAAATATATAGTTTTAAAAGTTTGTAATGTAAGACTTAGACTGTTAGATATAACAACTCAAAAATGATTTATATTTAAAATATGAATCATGCTTAAGATTTATATTGTATTGTATTTTTAAATTTTTATATCCAGTCTTGAATGTATACTTATATTTATATATATATGTATGTATGCTCACAAAAATTTATGTTTTTTCTTAGTTCCCTTTTTTTTAATTGTAGTCAACTATAGATAAAGTCCAAAATCATGAACTAATGATCAAAATTATCAAATTTTATTATCATTTCAATTACAAGAATGAATCAATGATTATAGTTGGTTGATGAAGATACACTCAATCCCCTTAAATTACACATGGAAAATGCTGAAATGGGTCTTCGTGAAGGTGAATGATACATTTTTAAAATGTACTAACTCCACAATATACTATTATAGTTATATTAATAAAAAATTATTTCTATAAAATTAAGGGATAGTCTTATTCCTAAATAATCAAGAAACTAAACTTTCCCTCATGTTGATCATATGGGGATTATTAAAATTTTCAACTTTTATATATTTTTAATTGAATTTGGATAAAATCCTCACCAATCATTATGATGATATAAAAATTATCTAGATCTAAGTTGGACTAAATTGATTGTTTTATCACTATAAATTCTTGATCCTTGGGGATTTGTTTTGTTAACAATATAAATACAACACAAATGACTTTTTTTTAAAGTTTAAAGAATATTCGTCTACACCACAATAAAAATAAAACCAATATTTTAATACATGAAATAATGCACTTTTTTATAACAGAAAACTATAAAGAAGTATTTCTTGCAAACTATGAAATTGCGAATCTATTTGAAGAAGTAAAAGATAATGAACAAGCATTATTTTATTTTTGGAGAGCACTCCGTGCATCAGAAAAAACTAAAATTCTAGAGCATATAGCAAAGGTATTTAAATAACACTTTGAAAATATGACTACACTACATGTCAATAAAAATGTATACAAAATTTATTTAAAAGTTTACTTGTAATAATCTAAGATAAAAAAAAAGTGAAAAAGAGTTCCAAAGAACTACATGTCATTTAAAATAAATGAATGTGAATAGAATTATCTTGCAATGCATTTTGAAAGTATGCTTTATTTTAAATATATGATACATTAATCATATCAACAATTTATCATTTACATGAACAATTTTTTAATATAATTTTTTTTTATTCTCAAAGATTACATCCTTCTTAGAATTTATTGTCAATAACACAAAGAATTAATTTTGATTTTAAACATGTGCTAATGAACCCTAAACCCTAAACCCTAAACCCAATGAAGAATGACAATATGCAATTTTAAAAATGATGTGTTTAAGTTTTTTTATTTAACTAATCTTGAACATTTTTATTTTCTTAAAGATCTTAAATTTATAACTTTTGTTGTTATTGAACATCATATTTAATTTTTTTTTAATTATTTAGAATGTCACAGTGAAAATTGATGAATAAAATGTGAAGCATAGTATCAATGAATTTGGTTGTGTGAAAAGGCAAGATTTGCTTTAGGAAGAATATACTGGAAATTGAAGAATAGTCAACATGCAATTCAAAATTATGAAGAATTCATTTCTATGGCCAAAAATACTAAGAATATTGTTGGCACTATTGAAGTTGCAACAAATCTTTTAAAAGTATACATATTTCTTATTCAATCTAAACCAAAAATATCAATATATTGATGTAGTAATTAATCATTTTCTTTTCTCATCTTTATATTTAATATAAAATGATAATTTGAATATAAAATAGTATCTATTAACAGATACATATAAAATGTGGTGAACAATTTAAAGAAGATGGAGATTTTCCATCGAGTATTGAATGTTATCAAAAAGTGAGACTACTTGTTTTATTTTAAATCTACTAATTTACTTGTATAAATTTAACATTTAATATTAAATAATGATACATAGATCTTCCAACAACATTAGTTTTATGTATAATCAATCCATAACTAAGAGACAAAACTTAAATGTACACTAAAATATAACTTTGTAAATTCCTTCAAATTTTGGATTGAAAGAGAAGAAATTATTTTCTAGTCTTCACTTTAAGATTTTATAGATTTCAATTACATAAAGATTAACCAAAGCATGATTTTTTAAATTTGAAGTTCATTTTTCAATTGATAAAATCATATTTGACGTTATCTTTTGGAAAATGGAATATCATTGATTGTGAGAAAATCAAGATAGCGATTCTTTTGAACTTGTATTTTGAATGCATAGTAAGGCAAAAGTTACATGTAAACCTCTGTCTCAATTAAAATTTAAATCCAAATAATTAAAAAAAAAAATTCCGGTCCCTTTCCCCTCCTAATCCAAATTAAATATTCTTAAAAAGTTTCCAACCCCAACTCAAACCCAACTCCATATCCAATCCCAACCTAAACCCTAAATCCTAAACCCCCTCCAATTAATAATTTTAGATTGATGTGGAATTAAGTAATTGATATGGGATTTTGTACCCCTTGTCCATATTCGTAGTATGTATTTGCATATGTCTTTTGTAACCATACTCATATTTGTATCCATCTTCCATATCCATATCCATATCCGTATGTTTGTATCTATATTATAGATTGATAGCTTGGAGATAGGTTTTATATTATTTTCCTTTGAGAAGTTCTACAGTCTGGGATTTTTTAAATTAAAAGTGAGAGGGGGGAAAGTTTGCATCTTTTCACCAAATAATAAATTTTAATATTAGTCTTGTATCATATAGTTTGCATTCTTTTGAATTCCAAAAATTAGATGGTAAAAATATTTATTTGATTTTGTTTAAAACAAATATAATATCACTTAGTATTTATTATAAATTTAGAATTAACCCTTTAAGGACCAAATGCCATTCAAGGGATTTACCCTTTCCCTGTTCAATTTTTTGAAGGTGGATCAGACATTCAATAGTAGACAATAATGGTTAGGGGAAAGGGAGTCTAGGCAAAGAATAGTAAGAATTGATAGATGGACAGAAAAGGTGGAAGGGCTTTTTAGAAGGATAGGTGGATGGTAGAGAGCAGATGGCAGTGGGGCAATAGATGAAGTAGCTTGGCTAAGGAGGGGTATGGCAACAATGGAATCAAACATGAAGATAAGAGCTGTAATTCTATTTGGAAAGAAAGTTCATTCAAACTAGTAGATTCCAACTTCTCTAGCTTCATTTATTCTAAAATTGGCCTATGTAATGAAGCCAACAAGGGGACACTCGTCTAAAATAAAAATGTTGGATGAGAAGAGGGATATGGTGAGGAGGAACTTGGATGGAAAAATGTGTATGGAAGAAAATCTGAAAGTACTAATGGGGTAGGAAAGGGGAAGGCAATTTTGAAAAAACTCAAATTGATATAAAGTCAAGGTATGGAGTGAATGGGGTAAAACATTTGAATAGGGGTAGTAGTCTAGGAAATTATAAGGACATATTCAATTTTCCTTGATGACAACAATTATTTTTAAAGACTTCATGTGGTAGACGTACCTCCACCTAAACAAAGGAAGAGAGTTGACACGCATGTCCATGAAGCACTCTTTTTCATATGTTCTAATTTTTTTTAGCTTCATGGCCAAGTTTTTCCATATTTTTATATTAGATGTTGACATTTACAAAAATGGTATATGTTCTTGAGCATAGATCATGTTGAATCAAAATATGCAGGCTTTGAAATTAGCTTTATTAGCTGAAAATTGGAAAGAAGCTGGAGAAATGAAATATCATTTGGGATTGTTGCATTTGAAGCTTAAAAAATATGAAAAAGCTCTCGAATATATTACCGAGTTCCATAAGTATTGTGTAGAAGTAGAAGATTTGGTAAAGAAAACTACAAGAATATTCATAAATTTAATTAATTTTATATTATAATTTATAAAAACAGGAATGGTATAACTATGAGGCTTTGAACTAAGTAAACAACAGTACTAATTGATTGATCATTCAAACTCCACATCCACACTCCAACCAAATCTTAATTGTGTTGTGTAGTGTGAATGTGGTTGTACATAGAATTTGAAAATTAGAATTCAAAAACCAACATCAATGCCTTAGTCTTTATTCATTTGGATACAGACAATAAATATTATTATTACTTTAATTGAAGAATGAAATTTTATTATTTATTCAAATTAATATTACAATATTTGCAATAGATTGGTCAAGGTAAAGCCAATGCAGCAATGTCAGAAGTCTTTGAGGCTCTTGAGCAAGCTTCAGATGCTGTTGCTCATATGGAAAAATACCTTAATGTTGTGGATAGTGTTGGTCTTCTTACTAAGGTTAGTATTCCCCAACATAATAATTTAATTTTAAAATTTAATTTTAATTTAATTAAATATTTTATAATGGTTTCTATACACTATAATTTTGTAGAACTTACGCTAAATATACTAAACCATGTACAACAATTATTCCTTTATCTTTACGTTTACAATCCAAATCTTTTCTTAAGCCCCTAACAATAAATGTAAATTGAAATCTACGTAACAAGCACCTATGTATTTTTTACATCATAGGTGGTATTTGAATTGGACATTATTATATGTTTTTTTCTAAGTATAGATACTATTTAATTTAAATTAGTAAAAATTACAATAATTCTTCTCAATCATAGGCAAAACTTGAGTTGGAAATTACAATATTATTTTTCAAATCTTGAATTATTTATAGGCAAAATTGGTTTTAGTGATGATCAAAGGGATCATTGTTACCTTTTTATCCTTTGAGGCTCAAATTTTTATTCACGAGTTCAAGAACTTTGAATAATATTATACATTAGAGTTCATCAAGATTATTATAATATATTTATTATACTTTTTTCCTTTCCTACTTCAATATGAACAATATAGTATGAAGTTTGTTTGATAATGCTTCAAGGAATATAAAAAGATGAAGTTAGAATTTTGATGTACTAAATAAGGGAGAGACCAAATAATGGCCTTTGAGCTTTGAAAAATTTGCTTTCATTAACATGTTTGAAATTTTACACCTTCTTTGAGAACTCCCATAAGTCTTATAATGTCATGAATGATTCTATAGGACTATCATAACCATTGTAATATTATGAATGATTGTAGGCAAAAGCAGCATGTAAAATTGGTATGCTCTATCACCGCAATGGCGATCTTGTGGAAGCTGACTATTATTTCACCCGCTATTATGAAATAGCTCGAGAATCAAAAGATGTGAAGACAATTGCATTAGCAAGAATAAATTTGGGTATTGTTCGTGCTGCTTTGAATAGATCACCAGCTATATTGGCAGAAGAAGATCAACTTGTATACAATCAACCTACTAGTCGTGAATCTGAATCTGAAAGTTTAGATTCAAATGATTCTTAGTGATTAGCAATTGAATGTATATTTTTTATATTAGTAAATTGACTTTGCAGCATTTCTATAGTACAATAGGTGTATTTAAAGGAATGCCTTGAGATCAATGAAAAACTATTATCATGTACAATAATAAGTGAAATATTAAAATCTGAATGACAATCAATAAATGATCCAAATATAAAATGAACAACAAACATTATACTACAAACCTTCAAAATCCAAATTTATTCTCAAATTTTTGCAAATTTTGGCTAACATTTTTTCACAAATACATTATGTAGATATTGCAATACCTTGCTAATGGGAAAGCTCAAGGTCTAGATAAAACACCAAATGCAGTCATCAAAAACCTACTAGAAAAAATAAAAAATCTATATTTATTTCCTCCAAATGAATGCATAAATAAAAATTCATCCTATAAATATGGAAGATAAGTAATACAATACTCTTATGAAAAAAAGAAAATTCAATGGAATTAAGAAACTATAGACTAATAGCACTAACAAATACTAAGTATGTACCATTTACAAGCACATTAACATCACTTTTGACAACAAATGGGTGAGATACATCAAATACTACATGATAGACAATAAGGATTTAGACAAGAAAGAAGCATCATTAGTCAATTACAACTAATTATAGTTGCATCAAAAAATATCAAATTCATTAATTAGAACATCTATCTCCTTTATATAAACTTCAAAGATGCATCTAGATCAATAGATCACACTAGACTACCAACCATCATGATAGAGCTAGAATATCTAACAGACAAAATTCATCTTGTTGGTGACATATAAACAAATTCTACCACAATATACATAAGAAACTATTTTAGCCCAACTAAACCCAAATCCATACAATGAGGATCAATCCAAGGAGACACATTGAGTTCCTATGTATTCCTAATATTCCTTGCTTATTATTAACTAAGATGGCTACAAAGAAACCAACATGAGAACACCATTAGCACCTCAAATATCTATTAAAGCTTTGCAACATTTGAGATGTTTAGCAAGTAAAATAGAACCATTACAAATCAATGGGGTGCTAGTATGCAAGCATAAAAATGCAAGCATGTGAACTTTGAGTATACATATAAGTTGATATACTACAATCATTGAAGGTGCTTACAATGTAAACACTTATAATATGAGTATCTATATAATAGTTACACTATAATCATGGAAGGTTTCTATAATATAGATGCCTATAATATAGGTGTATAGTCATTTAGGCTCATGTGCTCATGATCCTATGCTCATATAATAGCAACCCTCATTGTAGGAAGTAATGAAACCTAAGGCATTCAAAACATTTTTTGTATAAAAAATATTGCATATAATAATCAACATTTATTACCCTTCTACCAAAATGTAGTCTACAAAGATTTGGTTTTATAACTAATGCCCTCACTGAAATGGAATGTACAACTACAAGTCTCCACAAAAATTCACCCAAAAATGAGAAAGACTTATTAAAATAACAAACATCAATGAGACAAAAATACAAGATCATAGTAAACATTTAAAAAAAAATAGGAGTGCAATATAGTTTGTATAAAATTCCATATTCAATGCCAACAATTTAAAAAATAGATAAAATCAACATAGATATAAAGAAACAAACAATTGAATTAATGAAAAGTACACTGAATTTAGCCCCAACTACCACAAAAATGTTGGGAATAAACACATTTTTATTTAATAATACATATGTAAAATGCATTGGAGAAGAATTTAGAGACACTTTAAATGATTCAACACAAAAAGGGAAAATGTATAGAAGACTATCCCTTGAAAACATGCGAACACCCTATTTGACTTCAATTTATCTCTCCCTCCCCCCTAAGCCATTGATCCTTTGAAAAATCCAGAGCCATTGATATCTATTAAATGGATGATCTTGGCCATCCAAAATAGATACAAAACACAAGTACATGATACGATATAGAATACAAATATGGATATGAATACAATTACAAAATTTGACTAGAAATATCCTATATCAAATGCACTAGGAATTGAGTTCCAAAAAATGGTGGTAGAGGGGTTTTTCCAAAAATTATACATGTGAATTTAATTGAAAATTGACAATCTCTTATTATCCACTTAGAAGACAAGACCAAATAAGTACATTATATCCAAATATGTAGCTCCACAATACTCACAATCATAAAAAAAGAAGCATGGCACCATCTACTCATTACTAAAATAATTGCATTTTTAACAAAAATGATATACACATTAAAAGCTTTAATGAAACGTTCCTAATAGAATGCATTCAACTATAACAACAATGGAAAAATAAATAAAAATAAACTAAACCAAGTTCAAAAGAATAAAAATCCAAAATTAAAAATAACAACTATATATCAACAATATACAATTGCTTAATCAATGTTCAATGGGGAATAAAAAACATTTATACCTCTAGAAGAATTCAAAAAGAATATGGAACATATTCAAAGATAATAAAAAATGCTCTATAATACTACCAAAGATTATTTTGTCAACCATACACTTGTCAATATATAGTACTATCAACAACCCTATACACTCCCACTAATGACTACAGAACTAAAAAGACAATAGTGACAATACTATGCCATTATATCAATACTAAAACTACAAACCCTTTAAGCACAAAACTAGCATATATGTGAAAGACTTCTAACCACTATACACATATACACTAAAAATCTCCATCTAAATCTCTTACACACCATAATAAGCATAAAACCATATAAGAAAAAAAGACAAATATCAAACTCAAACTACATCCAAACAATACCTTTGTCAACGGACATTGCTCAATAATGTAACCTATAAAAAGTGGCAATCCAAAATGCAAGTCCTACCATACTTTAGACTAAACATCTCTAAACATAACCTCACATACATACAACAACAACAAAATTATACAAACAAAATATTAGAACATTTTTCCCAACCTTGACTGAGACTCAAGATATGTATTCCCCTTACCTGTACCCAATGTACATATATCAATAAAAGAAAGTAATTTAGACAAAGACATACTAAATACAAATGACAATACTATGAAAATAGAAGCTATAAAATCCCACCTATTTGATATTGATGGTACATACATACACACTATCTCCATACACCAATTGCAATGACTTTGAAATTAACACTTAATAAACAAAAAATAGTTAACCCACCGATATGAAGCCATAGATGAGAATTAGCCTTGACTTAAATGGTATTCCTTTGCCTCCCACAAAATGGGGATCCTATTACTAAAACTATGAGGCAAATTGTTTTCTTTTTGCACATGAGTAATGAAGAAATAGTTATCTACTTCTCTGAAATGAAAAAATTTAAGCCATTAGGTATCAATGGCCACTTCAAGTAAATTCCTTCTCCTAAAATCTTTAGTAGGAATATTTCATCCTTTGTAAAGAGGTCACTGTAGGAAATCTAAGAGTTAAGGGAGGGAACCCATTTCTGACCACTTAAGTACATACACATATTTGTAGGGTAGATTTCTTTAATGGAATTTTTTCTGTGTATAAAATAGAGTTTAGATGGTTTTCACAATTTTCCAAATTTTTATTTCTCAAAACATAATTACTATAAATTTTCTAGCTGCATGTTTTCTTTGACCCATACTAGTCATATAGACCTTCTTATTTCCAACTAAGAACTTGTTGCAATATTGGAGGAAGAAATTAGCAGTGAAGAGCAACCTACTTTGCCAAAATGGAGGGTGATTAGGAATGGGTTGCCTCCCATAGAGAATGTTTTAAGCAATGTGAATATGTCCATGAATTCTTTTTCCATTTAATTCAAAATCAACAATTTGATGAGAATCAATACTTTTTGAGATTGATGAGCAAAAAGTTGCTCTAGGATGTAGAAATTATTCATGTGATACAATAGATAGCATTGTAGAAATTCAAGATTTTGAAAGTTGCCTTCATTGAGGCTCTTCTGAAGTTAGCTAAGGTAGGAGGTTATAAAAGCACATAGTCTCTAAAATTGTCCATATCCTCAAATGTACACTATTTGTATATATTGCTTTTTCATAGCCATTAGCAATGTACAAATAGTGTACATTTTAGAAGGTAGGTGATTTTCAAGACTTATGCCATTTCAACTTCAAAATTTCATAACTAATTCCACGAAGCTCCAAAAAAAAGTATGAAATGACTTGGGTTAAATACCAATTCTACTTCTCTTTGAAGAAAAATTTATTGAATAATATTTTAAGAAGCTTCTACTCCCCAAAATATCAGCTCTTAAATGGGCTACTGGGAAGGTGGAACAGCGCAAACTGGTGGGGTTCTCATGCCTTCAATCACATTAAATTGTAGTGTAGCAGATCACGCAGAGAATTGCACTCTCTCTTCTTGATGTAGGTTCTAGACTTCAGGATGAATTCATCACTGCAACTTATTAGAGGATGTCGCATGCCTTATTGGGATTTAGGAACTGTATCAGTATTTTACTATCTTGCAAGGTGGGTACACCTAAAACCGCCACTTTTTGCTACTGAGCCTATTTACCATTATTAGACTGGTCAAATTTTCATATGTTCTTGTTGACAAGTGAAAGGAGATTCCAACGCACCAAAGAACATGGCATTTGGGTACTGTATGCAAAAGTTATTAAGGGTCAAAGTTTGTTTCTGAAAAGTGCTCTATACAAATAGGTACATTTCTGAAATTCGAAATCTACAAACCCTATAGATGGCGCTTCAAGGTCAGGTGCCATTTGGGGGGTGCCTACCTTACTTGTGTATCAGAAAACATGTTTTTTTATAACGTGATGGAAAATGTGGTTTTGTTCTACTGCTGGGGGAAGTGAACTATCACCTATTGTACTTGTGAACATTACATTTTGTAATTTTGAATTGCCAAAAAATTTGCACTAAGAATTTCACACCAAGAATCACAACCATCTGACCAAGTATAATATATAGTCAAATAAAACACCATGTTCTCAAATCAATACATTCAAAAAATCATGAAAGGTCAACACATTTGTCTTTATCAATATTTATGTATGCGTCAACTTAGATAATGAGTTGTTAGGCAAATCATGCTTGAATCCAATTCAAAAAGAAATGACTTATTAAGAAATTTTCATACAAAGTAACAAAGTTAATACTATTATAAGAATAATTGATGAAACTAAAATTGCATAAATTATTTGGAGAATGTAGAAGAAGAATTGACACAAAATCTTGGAGTCAATTCAACAAGGATTTGCTAAATGGCAAATCACCAACTACATTTATAAGCCAACACATTTGACAATTTCATTAAAAAAATCAGGAATTGCAAATGGAGTATGAGAAAGCATGCACATGTATTTGCAAGAAGGGCACCGCAATCTTAACAACTCCCTATTTTGGAAAACATTGTACACCAAAGGGCATTAAGGCAAGGTAGCCATAGCTAAAAAATAAAACTTGGGGCAAGATGACAAAAACTTGCAAAGACAACCAAGATAAAAAAAACACAAAGTAAATAAATCTTAAAAAGAGATGTGAAGATAATTTGTGTTGTTTGATTCACTTTTGATATACAAAGTGAAGATAACTCAAAATTGCATTATGTGGTTTACCTTTGCAAAGATAGCTCAAAAGTTGTTATTGGAGCTATTCTTAATTCACAAATAGATTTAAATTGTCTTAAACATATTTTAAATTAATTTTTAGGCCAAGGCTAAATATCTCAAAGTTAGTATTATTAGCAAAATAGTTTTCATTTGACTTTTAGGCTAAAAATGTCCAAATTGGTATTAGATTTATCTTTAATAAACCTTTTAAATTTTTAGACTTAGGATTTGAGTTCCAGGGGGGCCAAACATTTGGAAGGGAGGCAAAGAGGCTCCAAAAGGGGCTCTTGGGGCAATTTGCCCCAAAATTGTGCTCAAGAAGATTCTTCACAACAAGTTGAATTGTTCAAAAGAAGAAGTGTAGAATTTAGCTTGAGAAGATTCCAAACAATTGAGAACAAGTTGAATTGTTCAAAAGAAGAAGTGTAGAATTTAGCTCGAGAAGATTCCAAACAATTGAGAACAAGTTGAATTGTTCAAAAGAAAGAGCATAGAATTTCACTCAAGAAGATTTTAAACAATTCACAAGGAGTTGAATTGTTCAAAAGGAGTGTAAATAGGGTTGTAGAGATGAAAATGGACTTTGCATTAGAAGAAGTTGAGTGGAGGTGAGTCTTTATCCAGATGACGGAGCCAACGAAACTTTGGCCTTATAACTTAGGTTGCAAAGGAGGGCGCCACAATCCGACAGCCTTGTTGTGGACTCTGACTCCACCGTGAATCCCGAGCTTGTCTAAAGGGATGAACTTCTGAGCAGGTCTGCAGCAAAGAAAGATACCAGCAACAGATACAAAACCAACCACCGATCCCAGCACAAAACCTGCGGGCTTGAAAAAAGCAGAAAGCAATGGCTCACGAGCTTCTGAACCTTGACAGCTCCTGGACACGGGAAGAGGAGGGCCGCAAAGTCTGTCATTGCCAGGGAGGAAAGTACCAACCGTGAATGAGGAGATTTGCTGCCCACTTGGAATAGGACCCGACAAGCTATTGTTTGCAAGCTCCAGAGAACTCAATGCGGATTGCGAGCCTAGTCCTTGCGGAATTTCACCAACCAAAACATTGTTTGATAGGTCCAATTGCTGGAGAGGAATCTGTCCAATGGTTTGCGGAATTTCGCCACCAAACACGTTTCGTGAGAGGTTCAAGTATTTCAACTTGAGAAGTTGGCTGATGTTTGTGGAGATCTCGCCAGTGAGCTCATTCGAGGAGAGATCAATAGAGGTTAAGACAGATAGAATAGATGTGTACTTGGCGTCAGTGTTTTGGATTGTAAGGACCAGGTTCTGGTCATAGAGAGTCGTATCAGTAAGGTCTGTCATGCCGACTTGAGACTGATCCTCACTTCCATTTGTGTCCATGTAGCCATGCAGGTTACTAAAATCCTCAGGCATTGGGCCATGAAGATGGTTGTTAGAGATATCCATAACTTGCAATTTGGGAAGGTTCCAAAGCCACGATGGCAAAGAGCCTTCTAGTTGGTTGTGTCCCAACATGAGTACCTTCAGACCAGAAAATGGTGACAAGTAGGAGGTGGAAGGAAGCTCCCCTTTGAGAAGATTTCGACTGATATCCAAAACCGAGAGATTTCCAGACTTTGGAAGTCTAGAAAAGAATGTGGAAACGTCTCCGGTGATAGAGTTGTTGGCAAGTGACAGGGTTTGTAACTGGCTCATGTTGCTCATGTCCACTGCAAATTCTCCATCGAGTTGGTTATTTCCGAGCATAAGGAATTGTAATTGGCTGCAGCTTCCAAGTGTTGTAGGGACCTGCCCCGTAAGACGGTTGTTGTAAAGAATAACTGAAGTCAAGCCGGGGAAGTTTCCAAGGTTGCTAGGAATGGATCCATACACTTTGGTGTTGTAGATAGAGAACGTTCGCAACCTCTGCAGCTTACCAGGGAGGGTAGCAAATAACTCTGAAGGGAGTGGTCCTGTGAGCTCAACGTTGTTACTCAAGACCAGAACCTCCAATTTTGGGCACTCTCCCCATGACAGTGGGATAATGCCAGAAAAATTGTTGTTTGTTACGACAACATGGGTCAAGTTTTCGCAATTTCCAAAATGAGGAAGCTGCCCACTAAAATTGTTGTTATCTGCATGGACTTGCCAAATAGCACTACAATTTTGGAGGAAATTAAGGTCTCCTTCCAGCTGGTTGAATTGGACATAGAAGATGGATAACTTCTGCAACCTCGCCATTGCGGGTGGTATTGATCCGCTGATACTGTTGCTCTGTATTAAAAATCCCTGTAACTCACTACAATTTGCCAAGGAGGTTGGAATAGTCCCTGTCAAATTGTTGTTGCTTAAAGCCAAAGAAACGAGCTTCGAACAATTTCCAAAGCTTGCAGGTATGGTGCCGTGGAAGTTATTGTACATTGCCAAAAACATAGTTAGGTTTTGCAACCTTCCAAATTCGGGACTGATGATACCTGTAAATCTGTTTGAAGATACATCAATATCCTTCAAAGAGCTGCATTGTACAAGTTGAATTGGCAGCGCACCTGTCAGGTTGTTATCACCTATGTCAAGCTCTTGAAGCTCTCCACATGATGAGAGTTCAATTGGAATTTCTCCAGTAAGGTTGTTTCCATGAAGGTCAATAGTATGAAGAAAGGACAGTCTGCCAAATTGCGCTGGGATTTCTCCAGTAAGATTGTGACGACGCAATGTAAGAGATTTCAATTCGGAGAGTTGCGAGAGGCTCGAACCCAGAGTGCCGACTATCTGCTTTCCATACGCTTTTGTACTGAGATTATAGACACCTGCACACGTAATTGTTCAACCATTGAATCTAATACTACTCGCACAAATGAGGTCAGTAATTGTACAAACTGGAGTCATCTTTTGTGTACTTGAAATTCCTAAATTGCAGTCATAGACGTAACCACTGTACTCGAAAAGAATCAATTCATTCTTGAATTTCGCACTGAGCATCCTCTAAACAATAAACATGAATAGCAGAGAGAGCTTACCCGTCAAATTTAAGCCAACCACTCGGGTAGTTTGATTGTCACAAGTCACTCCATTCCATTGACAATGATTTTTTGTTTCATTCCAGTCTCCAAGTACTCCATCTGGGTCCTTTATAATACCTCTCTTGAACTCGAGGAGTGCGTTCATGTCAAGTCTTACAGTTTCCTCTGCTAATTTTCGTATCGTTGTAGATGAGTTTTCAAAGCGTGGCAAAACTTGCCCCTGAGAAGTAACTGCACCAACTACTAAGGAAGTCGCCTCAAGAAGGAAGCAACAATATATCAAAGCCTGAAGTAACCTTGGAATTGCTATTGCCATCTTCTTCATCTCCCAAGGAAGAGTACAGTTGCTCTCAAGACTAATGTGAAATAAAAGAGTTGTTGGGAATTATAGTTCTACTAACTGAGCTGAATGATCCAAACAAGTGCTATCTCCTAACATTCAAACTATTCAAAAGATATTGAAGCCCAGTATAGGCTTCAAAGCTGAACAGATATGCAGGTAGAATCTCTGTTACTGCATCCTCTCATATTGCATAAATACCCAACCTACATGTGATTCGAGATGAAAAGCTCAATTAATGTTTATAGTATTCGTGGTCTCTCTAAATGCATAAACCTCACTTGGTGCATAGTCTTGGCACCATGCACTAAGAGAGGTTCTATTTGTATCAAACTGCAGAATTGGAAAGACAAGTGCGCCCTGGCTATGACAACTTGGAGATCACATGAATATCGAGTTTGTTTGTTCAGAACCCCAAAACCAAAATCCTTGTGCATCATACTATTACGAACAACAAGAATTGCATTGTCCCTTGTAAACTCTGTGTATGGACTCTCTCTGTGTGTTCGTAATAAGAGAAAAAATAACCCTGAAGAATACTGTCTGCAGCAATGGCTTACTTTTTGAGGAAGGAGGACCTGCTCAAACTTCCTCGCATTCAGGCATTGTAAAGCCTTTCGCCGTTCGGCAACAAACTGAAAGCAAGCCAAGCAACTCTCTCTCTCTATCAGAGATGGGAGGGCTCTCTGTTCCAGGGTTAAATTTTTGACACATCATCTGATATTTTGTCTGGTCAAAATTGTTTAAAAAGATTTTGGTGGCCATGGTGGGTCTCTAAATTAGCTGTCTGGTCGCTGGACCACCCTGTTGGAGCCTTTTGTCAAAAAGCAGGGTGGGGAGCCATTATTAAAATGAAGTATAATTCCTTCAAAAAAACTACAGTAGTTGTGTTTGGACTTCGGAGGACTTCAACGCACATGAGTTTGTCCAGTAGAAAATGTGGTAAGGTAGAAACATCCAATTCCGTCCCTGTACCTAATCCTTGTTCCATAGAGTGCCCTTAAAGTGTCCCTAGAGTTCCATTAATGTGTCTTACACATGTTTAACTTTGATTTGTTTACGCACTTGAAGGACAAATATTGAACTTTGATTTGTAGATAGCTGATTTTTGCGCAATTCAGTTTTGGGTGCACCTATGGGACAATTCCAGTGGTCTAAAGATCCACTGCTTTGAAAAATCATAAAAATTACACATTATATTAGAAAAATCTATTTTTTTTAATATTCGTTATTTTCTCTTGCTAACACTACTAAATATTAGTTTTACGAAAATAGGCCTCCAACTATGATGAATTCCTCATTTTGAAGGTTTTGGGTGCCTTCACCTTAGGATGACCCGTTGTGGTCACTTTGGTCGTTCCACAATTTTTCCTGCAATAGGACTGCAAATCAAGAAATATTTCCATATAGCTTTCCATTGTTGTCCCTGGGATACTATTTGGATGCTAAAGTCATTCTCTTGATTCTTTGCATAGTTGCACTAGTAATCCAAAAGCATGCCTCAAGTTTGAAGAAGACTAATTTGATTCCAACCCCAATTCTGTTGATTTTCTTGAAATGTATACTTCAATTGTCCCTTTCAAATTTCCTTCAATTCCAAATCCAAATGCAATGATCAATCAAATTCTTATTTCAACTAGGCATGTTTAGGCTTCCATTAATGCTGGTTGAGAAGTTTGATTATTAGTATCAACTCAAACTTTGTTGGTTGGAGAGAGAGAAGAAAGTTAAAGTCACATGTATGTTACGACATTTTCATGTCTCTTCACATTCACCATGGATCATGTTTTTTTAGAGTTGTGGGACTTCCTATTAGTAAATTGCCTATTTTTTGTTGAATGTTACTAGGAATCAAAAAAAAATTTAGATTCTCTCTTCTTATGCATTTTTTGGACACCATAATCAATAAACTATGAATTTTCAAAGTGTTGAAAATAGGTGCACTTGGAAGCACTTCTAGACTCTCTAAAAGTGCCCCTAGGCAAGAATTTGTAGAAAGAAATCACAAGTAGATGCAGTTACCATATACAAGATTCTAAAGCCAAAGGGTTTTGTTTTGATCTTTTTAGAATTTTGGCCATGAAAGTTAATGTAAAAAATTTGAAGATTTTAGATAACAAAGGAGGTTGGAAATGATTGACTTTAATACCTTTGAGATTTAAAAAATCTTTCTCTTCCTAGTTAGTGAAGCAAAAATGAATAGTTTATACAATAAAAACTCCACATTAGTCTTGATTGTTTTGAGGCATCCTTTACCAGAAATGACAAGAACAATACTAGCATTTGATAAAAGAAAAGGAATGATCAACAAGATGCTTATTTAATAACTAAACACCAACAATAATCTACTCACCACAAAAGAAGCTTTAGTCATGGAGGAAGAGGCCATAAAAGACAAGCAATGCTTTGATAGTACTAGGCAAACGCATCAACTTTTGAGAAGTTTTTAGAGTTGGCCTTGTAGATTGCTTCTGTTTTTAAAAGAAGCTAGATTTTTTTCCAAGGGTACTAGTTGCATTCTCTTTATCAAAATCTCCTAGTTTATTTCCTGCAACATAAAATTCTCATTGACCAAGCACTTTAAGGCCCTCCAAACATCCAATCCCAAAGCAATAGTTGCCTTATTGAAGAATAGACTTGTCTCTAGCAACCCAGATATTAACCTTGGATTTGAAATGGCAAGCAAGTAAAATTTGAAAATTTCATCAAAGTGGTGGCTACATGTCCACCTTTTATTTTTTCACACCGTTTGATTACCCATCTAACCAATTTTTTTTTGTCCAATTTGAGATCCTCCATTTTCAATGAATATCGTATAACAGCATCAAGTGCGAGCTCACTCTGCCAGTTATGAATTCTGAGTATTGCAATAGATCAATGTCGTCTCTGTCTCGATTCCTTGTTTGGATGGGTTCCATATTGTACATGGTTACATCCATATCCATGACGGGACATTGCCAAACACAGTCTTGGAGCGTTGCGGCAGTTGTGTTTGTAGTTTAGTTTCTGAACCGCTGGAAGAACCGTTGCGTTTGCGTGAATTGTTGCTGGGAAATCATTTGCAGGACCTGATAACGAGTGGTACCTGACCATGGATCACTCGTCCTCTGTGACCGTATCTGGAAGAATATGAGGTGACCCCCAATTACCAATATCTGATTGAATGTCATTGTCTTTCAGAAATGTTGTTTTTACGTCTAGGGTTCTGAGTAGCTTATGTGATCGTTTCTGGTCATCATCTCCAGACCCAACCTTCATGAACCTTTTGATTGAACGTATGTCTGTCTCCAATACCAAGCTAAAATATTCTGAGTTTGTCCTTGAATGCAAGTCCCTGTTGTCCAGAGTGAGCTCGCACTTGTGAATTACCGTTTGCAAAGACTGCAGAGTACATTATTATTTCTCGGAGGAATTTAACAAGTGCAATAGTAGCGACGGCATCCGCTTGCATGATTATAATTCAGCTGAGGTCAAGCTTTACAACATTGAAAGTGAGGTTAGATTGATTTAACGACAGACCAAGCAATTGAAAGTTGATCCCTAGACTCGCAACCTAAACCCTAAACCCTAAGACGTGAGATTTATAATGATCAGACGTGACTCTTCTACCCTTCCAAAGAAGCCATTTCAACGTAATGCTCTTGTTTTTTGACCCTTCAAACCTTTGCCTTTTTCTTCTTTCGAAACTGGGAGTCAATGTGGCCCTCTCAGGAGATGTCTGGTTCAGGTTGTGAGATTCACGAAATCTGCCAATTGTCGTTGCCCTCTCTTGATGACAACATTAAGAGGTGTCTATCTGCAAAGATTATTATAGAGAGAAGCTTGCAGGAGAAGTTCAAGTAGAAGCATTTATCTTTAGTGCCTGTAGGGAGAGTTTGGAATTATCAGAGCAAGGGTAGGACTGACGCTCTGTAATTTAGGGTTGATGAATTCACTGACGTGGTCGGGAATCGAGATATCGGATCCTGCAATCCTGTTTTTGGTGCCTCTCAGCCTGATGTTTACAGTATGCTTCTTAGGCAATCACAACGTAACATGCAGGTTGCTTTTGCGCCACGAAGGATATTGACATGACATGGAATTGAACATACCCAGATATGGAGCTTCAGAATATGCATTCATGGAGACTGTCGACAGAGCTAAGGTTCAGAGTGTGAAGTGATGGAGCATCTCAACCATGGCGTGAAATGTAGGATACCTCAAGCTCCCTGGGTGCTATTCTTTGATGGGGCTTCCAGGAAACCGGCAGCGCATGGGGGCTTGGGAATAGTGCTCAGGAACAGCAAAGGGCAGATCGTGGAGGAAGAGAAGAGGTTTCTCGGAGCTGGAATTTCCTCAGGGTTGGCCAAGTATAAGGCGCTGCTGTCTGGCTTGAAGAAGGCCAAGAGCTTGCAAGTGAAAAACCTCCTTGCGAAGGGTAACTCACGGATTCTCATCAACCAGGTCATAATCATCCTTCTTTTGCTTCAGCATCTGTAGAGTTGTTTACTATCTCCGCTGTCCCTCCCCTTAGTGGTCTCAAAATTATTCAATGCATTGTAGCTGCAGCTAGGGTTGCAATCGTTTCAAAACAATGTCTCTTTGTTCATTCTCTGTAGGGTCTCGATTATCCTTCTAGAACCCATGTCATTAATGTGGCACATGTTGTCTTCCAGCTATAGCCTTGAGAATCCTCTAAACTTGGCACTTGGCTGCGAGAACTGAAAACCAAATATGCATGAAAAAACACCGATCTACGGTAAGACTCCACAACCATGTTAATTGATTGTGGGGTTCTATTTACTTAGGAGCGAGGCCTGCCAAAAGTATAAGAGTGGAACTCCAAGGCAGAAATTAAGCGCCAACTTTTCAACCTCTTTAAATCAGGCTTCAAGATTCTTTTAGCACTTTTGAGCGCGTCATATGATGACTTTCTTAGGTTCAATTTTGTTCAATGTTCTTCAGTGATCCTGGTCATATAAAATTTGGCCCTGTCTGGACTACATTTTTCACCATATGATCATTGAAATTGGTCATTTTGAAACTATGAAATCACAGTCCGTTACGCGTAAATCATTCACGAACTTGCTGTTGCTCACTTTTTGGATCCAAATGGATTCAATTCCTTACTCTTGCAGGTGGTGGGGCGCTGGACTGCAAGGGACGCCCATCTCCGAGACCACCTGAAAAAGGTGTGGGTGCTTTCCAAGGAGTTCGACAGTCTATTCATGGAGTTCATCCCCAAGGAACACAACTTCCACGCCGACCGCATCGCCAACGCAGCCATCGATAAGGAGCTTCAAATTCAGGAAGTCGTCTCAAATTATTTCGACCGAAGCAACGCTGCGTGGCAGGGAGCGCCTCGGAAAGAGCCGGTCCCCGTTTCGGCACCTCTGACACCCTTCTCCAATCTGAAACTTCGACCAGTCTCTCCCCTCAAGGAAGTTCACTCTACCAAAGACATTGTCATCTCCACAGGAATTCTCAAGCCCCTCAATTCAGCACTCAAAAGGAGCACGCATGTTACGATCTCTCAACAACGAATTCCTCTTGGCGATGACGCCCAGACGTCCGACTCCGACCTTACGAGGACGATCAAGTCCTTGACCACCACCAAAGCAGACAAGTTCTGGGCTGACAGGTCAGTGATGTCGTCCTGTTTTTCAAAATTAGCAAAATTACGACAGTAGTGAACCATTGATTGTCAAATTTTGGTCGAGTATTCTAGACCCTTCAATTACTGTAGACATTTGCTAAATTGATTCATTTTGGTGTTTTTTTAGCAAATCTTGCACAGTTGGATAGTTGACTCCTTAAGCTCTTGCAATGAAATTAACCATCTTCAAGCATTTACTAAGAGTCCTGCAAAATTTTGTTCCTGTTACAGGCTGTCTATCTCCGATGAAGCCAGTACCAGCACTGCAAGCGAAGAAGAGGGCTACTTCAAACCCTCTCTGAAAACATCAGAGAATGTTCCTGGCCCTGCTGCTGCAAGTGCCAGGGGATCGAGTGGAGAGGATGAATGTGATGAAGAGCAGGAGTTTTGCAAGCCTCGTGGTTCGGGAGCTGCGAATGTTGAGGATCCCACAACTGCAGCTTCTGCAGTTGGATCGACCATCCAGCTCTCGGAAGCCGACTGCGATCGTCTTGTGGAAGCTGTGATTGAGAGGTTGAAGAAAACCAGAATCCCATCGACACTAGCGGCTGCTTGCAGGACCATTTGTAGAGTGTTTTTTGTCTTTGCAGCATGAGTGGGTTTCACACATCTCTTATCAGACTATCCTCAGCAGATTATTTGAATATTTGAGAGCGTCAAGTGAAAAACTCCTGTTGTATTACATAAGGTTGAAATTCTGGTGATAATATAGAGAAAATTAACCTTGGAAGGACTCCAGCATATGACCAAGGTAGTCACTCAAAAATGATGCGAAGTATGAAAAACTCCTGTTGTATTACATAAGGTTGAAATTCTGGTGATAATATAGAGAAAATTAACCTTGGAAGGACTCCAGCATATGACCAAGGTAGTCACTCAAAAATGATGCGAAGTATGAAAAACTCCTGTTGTATTACATAACATAAGGTTGAAGTTCTGGTCATAATATAGAGGAAATTAACGTTGGAAGGACTCCAACATATGACCAAGGTAGTCACTCAAAAATGATGCGAAGTATGATTTTTAGAGCAGTAAGTGCATCCTTCATTTCTACTACAGTGATCTAGAAAGCCATCCATAAGCCACTTTTGGCTATAGTGTCCTTACAAGGTTAAGTGCAAAAGAAGGTTGAGGGTTTCAAGATTAGGGATTTTAGAAATGAGGATTTTACACTTTTTCTCTACAATGTCACATATCTATGGCACCTCCATATTATCACCCAATTTGGTCTTCATGAATAAATGTGACCTAATTCTAAAATCTTCATGGATCCTAATTGAGACCTATTTCTAAAATCTATTCTTCCTAATTCTCGTTTAAAATGTGCAACCTCTATTTATGAGAGCCTAGGGTCAATTTTAGATACACCTATTTTTAACCTTTTGGAAATTCAAAAGTGTACATTGTCTAAAAAATCCATTTTAACTCCAAAAGGCCTATTTTTTTCATGAAATTGCACTCAAAATAGTCAATTCTATTTCAAAATGTAAAAAACTTTTAGAAATTGTTTTTTTTTGCATATCCAATTGTAGGATCTTGCATTAAATTAGTATATTAAGAGAATGTGTGGATGAAATTCAAAAACTTTGACCATTTGGACTGTAAGATATTTCTATTTTACATGAAGAAAATTGGATTTTTTTAACCTTGTATGCTTAGATTTTATGGCTTTGAGTCTTTTTAGCTTAGAGTTTTTGCACTATTGATATTGAATTAAAATAATTTTACATTGAAGAATTGAGTTGAAAGTCTAAAAAAAAAACACTTGATTTTTATTCTCTAAGAAATTGTTAAAATAGAAATAAGTATGAGGTTGAAGAAAAAAACAAATCATTCACAAGTCAAAGATGGAATTGAAATTCAATAATTCCAATGGTGAAATTATTCTAACAAGCAAACTAAATGTTGATGACCTTTTTTTTTTAAAAAGCTTATAAAATTGTGTTCATAAATGAATTCTATGAGTTATTTTTTCAGGAAGATGCTTAGATTGCCTAAAAAATAAGATCATTGTCCATAACTTTCTCCTCACTAGACTAAAAAAAGAATGAATCAAATCTTTCCATGCACACAAAAAAAAATTTCTTTGAGAATAAAAAATTTGAAAATTTTATTTTGATATTTTGTGATTTTTTTGTGCTACTTGACATTCCCTATTTTTGGGCTTAGGATGATATAACTTTTGCTCCCAAGAAACAATTCAAATAAAAAATCATATTTCCATGAAGAAAGCTAGTGTATTTTCCAATCTTCAAAAATGTTTCATAAAATCATTACAAAATTGAGATTGTTAGAACCTATATGTAATCCACTTTGTTCCTTGAGGGAAAACTAGAACTTTAGGGATTAATAAAATCTAAATCCCTTTCTAACTCACTACCAACATTGAACAAAAATTTACAATTCAAAAAGAGAAATACATTCAAACTGTCATTTAGGCAATGTAAATTCAAGCTAGGTTTATTCAAGTCTTAGGGTGAGATAGAAGGCCATCTAGATTTGCCTTCAATCTAGACTTCAATACACCCCCAATTCACCACTCTGACCCTAGTTAATGTAAAGTGTTGAGGTTTAATTCTAGGGTCCAATTTTTAATTCATGTGCTCTTAGATTTTCTTGATGATCAATTTAAAAAAATTAAAACACGGATTTTTTTTTTTTTCCTATTTAAAAAAAAAATCTTTTTCTTTTTCTTATTTTTTCTACTACTTTTGTAATATAGTGACTACTCAATTGAAAAACAAAACGTTTCAATATCATTAGTATTGTTCCTTGCTTTCAAATTCATTTTCAATTATATATTGACACTTATGCAAGAAACCCTAATTATTTTTTAATTATATTTTGGGGAAAGAAATGGGTCCATAGAATTCTTGTGTAAGGCATCAAGAATTTTTTTAAAATTAACTTGAAAATTTAAATTTTTTTATTGTATTTATCTTTAGAGTCTTTATTTGCATACAATCAATAACTACAATGTGATAAATGGAATTTGTTTTTTCTTTTAAAATTTTAAAATAGTTTTATTTTTATTAGTCAACCAAACTAGAAGAATAATTGGTGCAATAATTAGTACACCAATCACTACAATTTTTAAAAACAACAATTTCACTAATTTTTAGCAAAATTAGTGATAAGCCACAAATTTGGAGACAAACTAGGAAAGACACAGATAGAAAAGAAGTGAAATGACATAGTTGAAGGAGCCTAATTCATTCCCAATAAAGCCTTAGATGGTAGTTCAATCACCTAAAACCTCATCTTGATTACTCGGGGGGCTAGAAGATTTGGCGCCAAAATTATACCACCTAAAGCAACACATAAGATGAGTTGTAGTTTCAATCTGACCGTAGTATAAGACCCTTGGGTTGGATTTGGAGAAATTGAGTGATCCTATTGGTTCAGAGTTCCAGCTAGTATGAAATTGGCCCCAAGTATAAACCGGCCCTGAATGGACTCTAAGAATGTTATGAACAGCTGAGACCCGGATGACCAGATGGTGGATATCAGCAGGGTATCCACCCACTCCGTCCAAGTCCAAGAGACTATACCGACAGCGGAGCTCCAGCGACGAAGCATACAACCAAGAAACCCGATGTTTCTTCTTGAGCCTTCCTGATCGTTGTGCTTTGGAAGATCCAGAAGGACCCTAAATGCTAATTTCGCATTCGCAAGCTGCGCTGCGACAGATTCCTCAATGGGCAACATTCACATTTTGGAGCTTCGAGTCACAGCGGCTGATCGAAGCGCTTGATGAGAATGCGCAATTTTCAGTTGGGGGTTCGGTAGAGGAGTAGGTCGCCGTTCTCTTCTTAGAGTGGGTCTGATTGGTTTCGGATGCTTGGTTGAGAGCTTCCGAATCTCTACTTAATTTTTGTTCTGTGAATTTTTCCAATGGGAATGAGTCGGTATATGGCGGCCGTGGTGGTGGTGGCTATGGTGGTTTCAATTATAGGGTTGGCGGAGGCGGACCGGAATGAGGATCGCATAGCGGAGCTTCTGCAATTGCAGTCTCGATCGAAGGACGGCGTAATCCGCATGACGGACAACAAGTTTCGACGGATGGCGTCGACGGAGGCTCCCCGCCCTTACTCTTTAATCATCTTCTTCGACGCGGAGCAGCTATGGACGCAGCAGGAACTTCGGTTGCAGGAGTATCGCAAGGAGTTTGGATTAGTGGCGTCTTCGTTCATTAAGCACAACGAGCGAGGATCGGGCGAGGGGAAGGTCTTCTTCGTGGACGTGGAATTCAAGGAAGGGCAGGGGATTTTCCGCATGTTCGATGTACAGACGCTTCCTCACGTGAGATACCTTCCGCCGGGGAGTGGTGACGAGAAGTCGAGCGAGGAGATGATCGGAGGCCGCAACGCCGAAGGTGTCGCCTCTTTCGTGACTTCCAAGACGGGCTTCGCATGCGGCGCCATTGAGCGACCACCATTTCTTAGCCGCAACCGCATGCTTGCGTTTCTCGGCTTGTTTCTGGTGTCGGCGCCCATGGTGGGGAAGAAACTGGCGGCGCCGCGATCGCCTCTACGCGACACTAGGATTTGGATGGCGGGTGCATTGGCGATCTACTTCTTCAGTGTTTCCGGGGGCATGCACAACATCATTCGCAAAATGCCGCTCTTCATGGTGGACCGAAACGATCCGTCGAAGCTCGTGTTCTTCTACCACGGCTCTGGGATGCAGCTTGGCACGGAAGGCTTCGTCGTGGGGTTTCTGTACACAATCGTTGGCCTTCTTCTCGGGTTTATCACTCACATTGCGCCTCATTTTTCCTCCAAAAACGCACAGAGGATTATCATGATCGTGGCGATTACTGTCAGTTTCGTTGCCGTGAGGAAGGTCGTTGCACTGGACAACTGGAAAACGGGATACCACATCTTTGCTTTCTGGCCGCTCCGCTGGATGTAGGCATCTGCACGACTCCGTTTCTTCATTTCATTTTCGGTAAACACCTCCACTCCAAATTGAGTAAGCTGCTTCAGACGCCGAGTCATGAATCGTCATGTCCCTCATTGTCTCAGTGTCGCCACATTAGGGTTATACGCTGATAACGCTCGACTTGTTGAAGTCTATCAATGTCAGTAGAAATACATTACAGATGTAAAATTTCAAGCACAGTTAATCAGTCCAGCTTATGTTAGGGGACAACACCTCGAGATTAGTGAAAGCTCATCGTAGTGCGCTAGGAGCGATCGAACTGAATTTTGCAGAAATCTTTATACTTGCTGAATGCTCGTTTGATTACGGCAATTAATCAGCTCAATTCCTTTATCGAAGTCTTTGGCCGAGAATCGTACATGTATCGTATGAATATTTGTCTAGCGCTGTGTGCACTGAAATGTTGCAAGTTTAGTGCATGGGTTGTTGTCTGTTGAGTTGATTGCTGGGTTCAATGTACAATTTTTCTGGTGCCTTGATCTCTAAGTTTTTGGAGTGGCAAAGTTTGGGGCTAGGACTTTGCATTGTAGTTTACTGTACTGTACTGTACATCACCAATAGTCATGGTGAGTGAGTTGTGTTCCATGTTCGTAAGTCGAAGAGTTCGCACCGATGAGGAGCCCTGCATTAGCCCTGGCAAGCCTGAGGTGGTTATTCGCTCGCCTACATTAAATCAAGACCAATATCTTGGATATCATCGGCTCTTTGAGAGTGCTGGGAGTGCTGGGAGTCGAACTTACGACTAAAAAGAGTAACCCATTTCCGATCGTCAACCCATTCTCACAGCTTATTAATCTCCTCCATTTCTGATCAGCTGTATTGTAGATGCTAGCTCATGTACAGCATGGGCAATGGGAGCTACAGAAATGTGTGGTAGGCATACATTGAAAGTATAAAATGATCACAACATGTACATTGAAAGCCACAATGATTGCCTACATTGGTTTTGTAATTAATCTATGGTTTGAAATTGGTTTGCCTCTAGTTCGACAAATAGAATCTTCACAAAAAAAATACATGATGATTTTGTTTTTAGGGAAAAAATGTTAAATTATGAAATCCTTCTTAAATCTACTTCTCTACATGGGAAATTTTATTCCTCAACCTTCCCCATAGCACCAATAGGCTGAATTGATTAAATGGTTGGAAATTAGTCATCATCTTGATATAGGCCCTCTTCTTCTTTTCCAATTACAATGAGCCATGTAACAAAGAAATTGATGGGAGAGGTCTTCGCAAATTATGCCTAAGATAGGGGAAAATCATGCAAATTAACTATAGCAAATGCAAATACAAGTGGTGACACTAATTTCCAAGGTGATGTTAATCCCTTGATTCCAAAGACAAAAAATCAATGTAGAGTAGGTACTAATGTGATTGCAATATACATTTGTTCCAACAATAAGTAATCCAAAGAGACCCAATGTAGGGAATATGCAACAAAGTACTAGTAATTATTTAGAGGTAGTTGTACTATGTATTTGCAAAATTGTAATTCTACAACTAGGTTTGCAAAGGTAGGAACTAAATTATTATATATGCAAAGAAAAAAAATTAATTGAGCAAAGATATAAAAACTATGCCTACAAGAAGTGTATTCTAGGTAGGATTTGGCTCATATATGGATTTTGACAAGGGATTTCTATATGCATATTGGCTTGTATATTCATTGGTTGAAGTGGTTTAGAGTTTCGGCTCAAGTTGACCATTGATAAATGAATAGTGCCTTATTAAGGCAAATATTGCTTTATTTGACAATTCATGTTGGATAAATCAGCCAAATTTGGCATTAAGTGTTGGCTTCTGGCAAATTTAAAGAGTTGATTTGTTTGGAAGATAGAAATTTATTTTAGAAAAGGGACTAAGGTGGATGGCAACTAACATGATCTACGTTATTGTGTAGAAAATAGATAGATGATTGGTTTGAATGGTAGAGGGTATTGTCTCATAGTAGACAATTTATTTTCAAGTGTCAACTTCTTTCACCACCTAATGGTTGAAGATACTTGCTAGCCACTAGCACGGTGAGAAGGTCCAATAAGAACCTATTGGGAGGATTGTATATGAACAATGATGGCGAGGTTTGGGGCGCAATGCTCATCTGAATACATGTCCATTGGTAGATAGGTGTTGTTAGCTAAAAAAATAAAAAATTAGTTTCTATATTGAGTATTGCTACAATGCTATAGGAGCCAAATGTATAGGTGCTATACAAAATCAAAGGTTTAAATGGACAATTCATTGTGCCTTCTTCCCCATACATAAACAATATGTTGCATACATGAAGGAAGTAGATGTTAAGGATCAATTTTGCAGCAACTAATCCTTTCAACTAAAAAATCACAAATGGTGGCATAAAATGATGTTTTTATGTGTAGATCTACTCGAACTATAAATTTTGAAGTTCATGTTTATGTCTTCAAACCTCATTGTATGAAAAAAAGTGCATTTGGACCTTTTGGAGAGGATCTTTGTAGGCTCCACTATATTACTTTTATTTTTTTTGGTGCTAGTTGAACCTTTGGTTTATTAGTGACTTGAACATTTGCTAGTCTTCTTGCTTATTGTGCTTCAAGACCAACTACCATCTTTTGGTAAGACCAACTACCATCTTTTGGTAAGACCAACTACCAATTTTGGTAATTGGATAGCCAACTACTTCCATTGCTGCATAGGAATCTATGATCTATTTTCATTCCCATGTAGCAATGGAAGTAGTAGCCATCTTTTGGCAAGACCAACTACCATCTTTGCATTACAAATGGTAGTTGGCTATCCAATTACCAAAATCAAACTTTGCCTTGCTTATTCACCTTATTTACTTGAAATTTTTGGTTTGGTTTTCAATTTCAATTTACAATTTACAATTTGGATTCTAGCTTGTGGTTTTGGATCTTAGACTTTAGATTTGGGTTTATGATTTGGATTTGGATTTTGGAACATCCTCTACCTCTATTACCTAGGAAGCTTTGCGGCACAAATTGTTGTCTTTTCCATTGGCATGGAGTTATGGATTTCATTCCTATGGGTACAATGTTACAACCTATCTTCAATGAGATGCTATTGCCAGTGCATCAAGCCACACAACTACTACTTCCATTGCATAGGAATGAAAATAGATCATTTTTCAAATTGGGGGAAGTTGTATTTGTACAATGTTATTTGGTTAGGTTGACCTCTAAATTCAATGTTTCATATGCAAATTATATTTTGTAATTGAACTAGTCATTTTCAACTTTAAATTGTTGATCCTTTAGGATTCAATAGTAGACATATGAGTGCAATTTCTAGTTCTCTCAATAGTTGCTATACTCCAATGAGAGATTCATAAGGAGTTCATGAATGTATTTGCAACAATTCAAACACATTGTATACAAAGCATGTTTGGCATTTATATCAATGTAGGTGAAACACCTTGCCTTTGGATCATATAATTTTGGTTCCTAGTTTTAATATTAAGGATTTAGTGTTGTGATGGTAAATAGATCTAGCAAAATTTCTATCATATTCTAGTGGCTTTCAGTTATTTCGAGTGGTTTGTATTACAAGAATATGTATCATTTTTTATCATTCCATATTTTCATTATTCCATATTTTCATTAGCACATGTATGGAGCTTATTCACCAATATCATCCTTGCAAATAATCTTTAGAAGCAAATTGCCAATTTGCCATTGTACATATGTATTTTGACGTATGGAAGTTTCAATTTATTGAACACTTATTCTATTCTAAATTTAGATCACAATTAAAATGAGACTTTAATCTCTCTCATTTTAACAAATAGGGCCTTACAAACCAAGTCTAAGGATAAAATGTCAAACTTGAATTTCACATAATTCTTGATTTTAAATGTCTTTAAATTTAACTGAAAAAATATAACTTCAATAATCTACTTTTTATTCCATTAAAATTATTAAAATTATGATTTTTATGACACTTTTGAAGTTAGTATTTTGAATACTTAAAAATACACTTTTAAACTTTTCTATCAAATTTCATTTAATGTGAACCTAAAGAATGCACCAATTACATCATAATGTTTATTACTATCATCTCTATTTTTACTAAAAATTTCATATGATTTAAAGCACATTTTTGTAATTATTATTATGATTTCTACAAAAAAAATTAAAATTAAAATTCATATTAAAATTTTATTAATATTATTAATTATAAATTTTTTATATATATTACTACATGAAGAAGATATGTAATATAATCCTTCAAAGACATTCCTTACATTGTAGAAGATATTGAATATAAAACACTTTCATCATCAAAAATAAAAAAAAAATATAAAGAAATAAAAAATTGGTATCAAGCAATTGCACAAAGTTCCACAAAAAACCTTCTACAAGAATGCATGCTGGTGGATTCACTTATATAGATCAACGAGGTAAAAGATATCTTTAGTCTAAAACTTCACAAAAGAAAAGGAGAGCAATAATCAGATTCCTGGCCACCATAGTCGAACCACATTCCTACCGTAGTTGCTCATGCTAACAGACAACGATTTATGGACAACCAACTTATGTACCAGATATGTTCACTCATGTTCTGGCTGCAAAGCTGTGGTGATTGTCAATGAACCCCTCCTCTCCATAATACATTCTTCGCCACTAGTGTTACATTCAGGCTGTTGATTGACCACTTCTCCAACGTACTGCAAACATAAACAGAAAATTATCACAAAATGTAAAGCAACTTTAAGAATATAGGCTAAAAGCAGCGAAAAAATTTCAGGACATACGGTACATGCCATCCTTTTAGCTAAGTCGCCCTCAACTAGGAATACAACCTGAGTTACTTGATCGCATTAGCTGAAACAATGCAGCACAAACAACGATTTATAAATATAGGGTCTTAGGCTCTTCAAGAAACGGAAATAAAGAGTGTGCCATGTGCAAAATCCTGCAAAATCCTGCGAAGGCGATGTGATTTACTGGCTGCATGCTCTGCAATTTAATAATGAAATCTGAATCTGTTTATATAAGCAGATGACGAAAGTACACATCACGATGTGCATACCTTCTGAAAGCACTCCAAGTCGTTCTGCAAAGTAGCCTGTATTTTTCGTTCAAATAAAGGTTAGTAATATCAGGGTAATAATACGGATGTTGTAAGCAACTCAAATGCAAATCAGAAACTGGTGAAGTGATCGAAACAGTATAATCCTGCAACTCGGACGTTGAATGATTCAACCAAGTCCTGTGCCAGATTCAAATACTCTCACTGGCATTGCCGATACTGACTATGACAAGCAAGGAACAAATCAAATTCTCCAAGTGCATCCAGCAGATTAAATTCTACTGCAGTAGAACCTCTCTAAAGTAATAGGGCCAGGACTGGGCTAACTATTACATTAGAGAGGTGATTACATTAGGGTGGGTCATTAGAAAGGTTATTACATTAGTGAGGGTCATTGCACTAATGAAGTTTGTATGCAGACCAGGCTGGGACCAGGCAATCAATATTACCTTAGAGAGGTTATTACTATAGAGAGTATTACTTTAGAGAGCTTCTACTGTACAAGTAACCAATATTCTGAGACAATAAACCCATATACAATTAATATATTCGAGGTGACGTGAAATTCTGCTGATAGTCTCCGCACCTGAATACATGTATATAGAATGACGTTGATAAATACCAGGTTCGGGTGTATGACAAAGCACAGCTATTCATACAACTAAGATATTTCTGGGGCATGCAATTCAAGAAAAGAGTACCTGGACCAAACCGCTCAGAGCATCTGATTGCATGACTCGGCCGAGAGCTGCAGGCAACGAATGCGAAATCTGCAACAGCTTTCACATATTTGAAAATCATGGCACTCCCAATATCAAGGCTTCAGGAAAACCAAATTGGAACCCCATTCCATTCCGATTCATTACTCCGAGGATGAGCTACAGACAGTCACAAAGTGTGAATTAACTCATCATAATGTGTCGAGTTGATCAAGTGATCCAGGTTCTTGTACACATCCAACCATGACTGCGATGAGAATTAATAGGAACCACATCTACAAAGGTGAAACTATTGATGTACTTACAGAAAGCTCCACGGTGGTTCCCCTGGTGTCATTTTCTCTAAAGGTCACTTCCCCGCGGCTTGAAAGGCCCTCCACTGTTGCCCACCTCAAAACTCGCACTGGTGGGTTGGACTCCACGTTTTCTACTTTAGCGACCCACATGACCTTACACCAAACACAACTGCAACATCATCAAGATCTTTGCCCGCAAGAACACAGTAGTACCGTACCATATACTCAAATACACATCCTAGGTATCATCGATGAGGAAAGTCATTTCGTGCGTACAATGAGATGACACTACCCACCTCGAAACCAATGGTGCTGCAAATCCAACGAGAAAGTCGTCTAAGACCAGGTGGCAAGTCCTGGCATGAATCAACTATGCCATCATCATCCAAAAAGTCAACTCGATCAATCCACCGCATCCTGCAAAATCAACCGAGTACTTGCTGAATTAAGGATTCGAATGCATGATAAGTAAGGCAGTTCAGTTAATAGCGAAAATTGTGAACTAGTAGGCTGCCACGGCAGATTTATTTTTTTATTTTACTCCACATGATCATGGTGAATCCTTGCCTGGTCGAGCGATTCCCATGTGAACTTTGCTTGCAGCAAGAAAATACCTCAAGAAAATTAACCCTGCAGTGCATGTCGCACAAGGCCAAGGTACACAATCGCTCAGCTCATGAGTTCCTGATCACATCGTAGATTGCCATACCATAAAGGGGCGCTCTTGATGTCGGTCCACAGCTTCCACACAAGATCCGGCGGGGCTAAAACATCCAGCGTAACTCTATGAATAAATTTCATTGAGTTTGCCGAAGACTCCTGCTCCTTGCCATCATTTGAGAATTCATCTGCAGCTTCCATCATTTACAAAAATAAGACGAAAACCCTTAAACTATGACAACGGGTGGCATGAAGCCGGGAGAAGGGTAGTTGCTGAATTGTTGATAAGAAATGTTTCCTGAAGCTCTTGTTAAGAGACTGCTGGCAGTCAGGGAGAAACTCAAATGATGTGCGCTGCACAAGTAATATCGCTGCAGCATGAGGAATCTTTCATATGCAAGAGGAAAAGATTGCAAAGCATTGAAACACACCAGTGCCGTTCTGGGATGAAACTGACGACACCTTCAATCGCCTCAGGTGCCTTAAAACCGTGTGCGTAGAAGCTAAGTGATTCTCTACCTGCTGAAATACAAATCTGAAATTCAACACACGTTGAGAGGAGCTGAAGCTAATGTGCGAGTGCCTACCCATATCCTTGAGCGAAATTATTCTATCGGGAACGAAGATGATGTAATTCTGCTGGCAAGCTATCCCAGGATTTCTGTGATGCGTCAAATTACTACGCATACTAACACTGCTCTTACTAAACCCTGCCAACGATGGTGACAACGAGAGATTTCCTGATCTCCTTGAGAAGCGCCCCCCTAAAGAAGTCGCCGTACAGTTGCTAAGATGACCCGAAGGTAATCCACCCAGGAAATTACATGTTCCTCCAACATTTTCAAACAAAACTGAACTGCGCGGGGATGGTTTATTCATCGAAAGATAATGCGACACCGCAGTGAGATGAGCCACGCACATTGCAGCAAATTAGTCATACGCCCACAAGGTAGTCCCCTTCACTGACAAGAAAACAACAAATGGTCGAGATAGACTAGAAAATATCAGAACGATTCAAAACAGCTTGCGATGACACGTTCCACTGCGACACTTCCTGCCCACAACGCCCACCAACATCAGGCCCACGCACATGAGGCTAGCGCCGGGCGTGCGACGTCGCAGACGAGGGCGCGGAAATGCGGGTTAGCCCTCACCGAGCCCTCACCAGCAGGCAAACGAAATCTGCGACCCAGCCCTCACGGATTTCTTATTGCTCCTTGGTTACCCGCTCTGGCAGAGAAAGCACTGTAAGCTCCCAAGCTCCTCGCAACTTCTTAGCTTCTCCTCCTTCGCCACAGAGATTGCAGCCTGTGGTTCTCTTCTCCTGCGCCAGGGAGACTGCGTTTTTGAGTGATTTTGGTTAGGGTTCTTATTGTTTTAGGCTATTAGCACTTATGCTTGGTGATGAAGGATGAGTCTCAAGAGACTTAAAGAGAGAGGTAGGTGCAATATTTCAAATTTAACCCCTAATGGATCAAATGGTGTTTTTTTGGCAACATAACGATTTTGGGGCTCACTACAAATGATATATATTTTTTTTTTCTTTGAAAATTCACACAACATGTGCCCAAGGAGTAACTTTAAGGCCCAACAATTTTCATAATTTATGATTTCATGGTTAATCTCTATAGCCCCAACTGAAGGTTGTTTTTTTTCTGTCAAAAAACACTCAAAACTGCCACTTCTGCTATGTTCACCTAAGAAAACCAAAAGAGTACCTTTTTAAAAAATCTACCTAAAGGATTTTGTACTTAACTTGTCTGAAAACATGTGGTAAAAATTTCATCAAATTCAACTATATAGATTGCAAGATATTTGCATCCAAAGCAAAGAAAATACGTTTTTTTGCAACTTGCCACACTAGATTTCTTAGCTTTGAATCTTTTTAACTGAAAGTTTTTGTACTATTGATTTTGATTTCCTGAATTTTTATGTTGGATAGTTGAGTTCAAAATCTAAGGAAAAAAATTCAACAAAAAAATACTTAATTTTCACTCATTAAAAATTATTAAGTAGAAATAGGTTAAAGATTCAAGGAAAACTAAATTGGTAATAGCTTTAAGATGGAATTGAAATACAATAATCCCAATGGTGAGATTGTTTTGAAAAGCAAAACTAACCGTATCTAACAATTTTTTTTGGAAAATTGTAAAATTCACATTCACAAATGAATCTTATAAGTTATTATTTCCATTAGATGCTTAAATTGCCCCAAAACTAAGATTGTCCATAACTTTCTCATCACTAGTCCACATATAATGAATCAAAGCTTCAAATATAAACAACAATATAAAATTTTAGGAGTTTTTTTAAAAATTATTTTAACTTTTTAAAATTTTTTTGCTACCCATTGACCTCCATTTTAAGCTTATTGTACCATAACTTTCTCTCTAGGCACTAATTGAAATAAAAATTAAATATCCACGAAATTCTCGCAAAACCACACATCTTCAAAAAGTTTCAAAAACATTCATTACAAATTGAGACAATAGGAACCTACCTAGACCCAAATTGTCCTCCAAGGAGACAAATAGTCTTTTAGGGATTAAAAAGTTATTGTATGATATATAGTTTTTATTATTTAGTGGATAGACCATGCAACAAAAAGAACTTCTTTAAAAATCACTTTTAAAATAAAGAAAAACTTAAAATTGGTTCTCTAAATTTATCTATACATGGAATGAAAAACTTTGAACCATTCCATTTTGATTATTGAGATGAAAGTTATAAGGAGTTTTAGTTGTGGGTAGTTTGCATATAAAGTAGGAGCACCCATAATCGTCACTATACCCATAACCGTCACTTCTAAAATCTTGGGAAGTGAATAGATGTGATTATAATGATGTACTACATTTGAACATCAGCCCATGTGTTGGTATTAGGTGCATGTATAGTTGGTTCTTCAAAAATTCACAACTTATTCTCATAGTGTCCAAATAATACATTTGAAAGTGCATAGGAATTCTTTTTCTCTTGCTAGTAAGGTCCAATAATTTTTTGGATGTTTATTAATAGACATCATGTCCAAACACCTTAAATTGATGGTTATAGGTGCTCCTACCTTAGTTAGGAATCTCTACTCTAAAATAAACTTTCAGTCCTTTATTTAACACAATTTTCAATAATTTTGAAAAAAAATAACAACAATAGGTATAGATTTTTTATCACAACATTACAACTATTGCAATTGACATTTTTCAATTCCGTGAATGAATTGTTAACAATTTAATATTTTGAATCATCTTCTACTTCTTTCTACTAACTATTTTTTCCTATATATTTTACAATTCCAAATGATGTGAAATTCTTCAAGTATGTAGCAAACTTGCCTTGAAGAATTTAAAGAGTTACAACCATTTTGGACATTTTTTAATAATGATCTGACTTTGTGAAGTGCAACTATCCAATTTTTTTGCATAGCTTAAAATAGGATTTTTGTCAATTCAAACACTAATACCTTACAATCTACATGAAGGAAATTTTTGAAATTTTTTCTTCATCTTTTCAAACCAAAATACTACAAGATCCTATAGTTAGATGTATCTAAGAATGTTTTTTTTCAAAAATTTGATACATGAACTAGAAATGGCAGTTTTGGAGTATTTTTGGTGAAAACATAGTCAAAAACCTTTAGGAATTAACCTCTAAACATCTAGTCTTCTTCAAAATTCATGATTTGGGAAAAATTATCATAAATATAATTTTGAAGAATATTTATAATTCATATACAAATAAAAGTTTTAGATTTTGAATTTTAGATTCCATCCATATAGTTAGATTTACCAATGCTATCACCAATATTTTTTTTCTAAATTTTGAAAAGAAAATTTTAAAATTCCTTCTAAATTCAATTACAAGCAAAATATTATCATTTTTGAGTGCATTTTTTGGAATGGATTTGAAATGAGTTTCTCTTTGCATAATGATTTTTTGAAATTTTTGTGTTCTTTAAATATATGACCTCATTTTTGCAAATCCAATTTTAAACTAGGGCCAATGCAATTTTGACATGGTCAATCACTTGATATACTTCCACATTTGTAATTTTAGAAAAATATGTACTCTAATTACACCAAATCCAACTATTAGATAGGACAACAATTTGACAAAATATCTCCATAAATTAAAATGACTTTCATCTAAACAATAATGAAGATGAAACTTGAGTTTCAATTTGTTAGGTGTTCCCAATTTGGACATTGGAGTGCTTCAAGGATAAAAAGGGAGTGGAAGGAGGGGACTTTGAGGTTTCTTATAGACATGTGTGAGGAAAAGTATTGGGTGTACGTACGACCACAGGCTCCTCAAGTAAGTAAATTGGAAGTCCTTTGTGAGGCAGTTGAACGCATTATTTCCTAACAAATCTCAAAGAACTTAGAGCTAAATGCATGACAAGTGGAACAAGATGAAGATAACGTACCAAGAGAAGAAAACAAAGCAAAAAGAAACGAGAGCTCTACCTTCCACTTGGACACCATGGTATAAATTTTTGGTCAAAGCTACTTGGGGAAATAGATATAGGTAGTAGTTGAATACATGTAAGTGTGAGACTAGTGGTTTCCCTTTGTACTACCATCTTGATGGTATGTGTTGATGTATGATTTAGTGTATATATTGTAATATGAGCTACCTCGCCCTAGAAATAGATATGAACATTAGCAAAATGTAACCAAGAATGTAACACACTACGAATTGCCTCTATGATCATGTGGTTGTCTTGCTCTAAAGTGCTATTCTACTCCAAAGTATAAGGTGTAATTAGCTCTTGCTTGATTTTGTGGTCCTCCAAATATTGAATGAATGCTTTGTTGGTATACTTAGTACCACGATTACTACAAATGACCTTCATATTATTGCATATCTCTCACTTCAGCTTTGAAACAAATTGTTGAAATGCAGCAAGTGCATGAGGCTAGGTTTTGAGGCATTCAATGAATTTGAACCCTAAGTAATCATCTTTTAAAAATAAAAAATATTAGGCGCCTCTCACTAAAGGCATGCTCATGGATCTACAAAGATCCAAATAGATTAGGTCACTTAGTGTGTTGGATCATGATCTATGTTTGTCAATTGAAAAAGGTGCTCTAGTTTGTTTTCTATTAGCGTAGCTAGAGCAAAAAGACTTGTCTTTACTAATAAAATGAGGCCATGAACAATACCTTGAGATGCATCTTTTGTATCACTATGTGATTGACATGAACCAATCATCTGTGCTAAATGTCAAGAGTTTGCCTGCTCTCAACAATAATAGGTATGCCAAATGAAGTTGCAGAGGTAGTTTCCAATGCGGTAGTGGTTGATTTGGGGTGGTCAACGTCTATATTTAGTCTATACATTTGACTGTAGATACTGTCAATCATGACAATTTTTCCATCTTCAAGCATCTAACATCTTGCATTGATGTGTAAAGTATATATTTTCTTTTGCATAGTAATGTAGAAAGAAAATAAATTATAGCCAAGAAAAGGGGCATGAATCATTTTTGTTAGTATCTTGAAGGTGTGTCCATAATTGTGCCAAATCTTGATGGCGATGTCTTCCACTCCAACAATTGTAAGCATCACTTTCCCAATGCCTTAGATGGGTCGTCGCTTTGCAAACACATCATGATACGTCAAGAAATAGGATGGATTGTTGGTCATATGCTTAGTACAACCGCTATTAACATATCAAGAGTGCACATCTAGAGATGCTTCCTAGAGGGTTGTTGTGAATGCCTTCTCGCCAATGTATTTTTTTATTGATTTGAACTTGGTTTTGTGATTCTTGATGTTGCTTTTGATGAGAAGCAATTTTACATTGGGGATCTCCTTAGGATGCTAGTTGTTGTACAATGACATCAAACTTTCCTATAAAGTTGGTGATACTATTGCCTTATTTCATGGAGCATTTGTAAACTCTTATTATAGAGTGTGAATGTTCTCTAAGGCATTCTACTCATGAAAGAGTTTAAGCTTGTCCCATATTTGTTTTGAGGTAACACAATTGATGACATGTTTAAGTATATTTTCATTGATTGTTTGACAAAGAAGATTGATGGCCTAATTATCTTTTTTACACCAACTAGCTTTAGTCTCAATAGCTGTTGTAGCCAATGATTAAAAAAAACTGGTGGCTAGTTCAAAGCTAGCCGAAAGATTTGGAAAAAAAATGGTTGCATTTCAAAAACAAAGGATGCAAACCCGGTATGAATTTTGAAGTGTTAGGAATCAACCAGTGGGTTTAAAAAACTAGAAGATATTTTGTTGGTTTGTCTATGCACTTCATGGATTTCAATTGTTTTAGATTGACATTTGTGGTCATTGATAAATTGGCGATAAAAATTTGCGAATCCCAAGAAGGCTTGAACTTCCTTCACTATTTTTGGTATTGGCCATTCCTGAATGGCGTGGACCTTGTCGTGACACATTTCTAGTCCTTTTTTGAAGATGATCATACCCCAAAACTCGACATAATCTTTATGAAATTGGCATTTGGAGATTTTGACATAAAGGCCATGCTAATGCAACTGTTGAAGAACTTCTTGGACAATTGACCAATGTTTTTCCAAATCCTTCAAAAAAATGAGAATGTCATCTAAATAAATTACCATCGATATATCCAGTAAATCATAAAAAATATGTTGCATATGGGTTTAAAACTGGGTAGGGATGTTGGTTAAGCCAAATGGTATTATTAAATACTCAAATAATCCATAACAAATTTTAAATGATGTTTTAAATTCATGGCCAATTGCCATTCGCACTTGGTGATAGGCCTATCTTATATCTAGTTTCGTAAGTATTTTTGCTCTTGCCAGTCAGTTTGTTAGGTCAGGGATTAATAGAAGAGGATATCGATTTCTTATTGTGACCTTATTCAAATTTCTATAATCCACACAAACTTGAATGGTCCTGTCCTTCTCTTTGGTGAAGACAATGGGGGCTGAGACTAGAGATTTTGAACATCAAATCCAACCCTTGCCTAGGTTTTCTTCGAGATATCGTCACAGTTCCTCCAACTCTACTAGGAACATAGGCCACAATCCTATATTGCGGGGTTCCTATCCCTTCTTGAACTCTATTTTCATATTAGACGCACTGTTAGGAGAAAGCTCATTGGAAGCTTTTTCATTGAAAAACTCCCGTAAGTCCTGATATTCCACTAGAAATTGGTTATCAGTCAATTCCTCGGCCTTGTTTTCGTCAACCAATTCTGACACTTCAAGTATATATAGCTCAACCTCTTTCACCAATAATCGGAAGGCTGTTGCGGATACCAAGGCATGCCTCGGGGCTGTCAATTGAGACTGGGTTGAATCTACTTGTTGGTCGACCTTAGAAGAGATCCACTACACTGAACTTGGTAGTCTATAAGACAAGTGAGTACACAAGACAAGTAGCTTGCTCTCCATTGGGGGGTCGGACTCCTCGGGCTTGGATTGACACCCCATTCTACTTTCTGAAGCAACGAATGACACTAATTTTTACCTCAAAACACTAATTGGAGCTGGGCAAACCGTTTATAAACTTCCCCGCCCTTTCTACTAGTAAATTCATCGAGTGTCACCACCTTTGATTCTCAACTCTCACAATTTCCACCATTGTGCCCTTCATCCCTTGGTGGTGCAAGATTGTTTGCCCCCTTGGTCGCAGATGGAGAGACTAAAATTGGACCGGGTACAACATGCTCAAAGATCTGTTGTATGATATGGGAAATGGTTGTTTGAAAAACTACTTGAACTTGTTGCTAGATGAAGTTCACCCATTTGGATCCAATTCCCTTTGGTAGTGGTTGTCCGGTTTTCTCATTGGGTCTTTGTTGGTCCATTACTCAACAGTAACAACACTTCCTACAAAATTTAATTACTCCAAATGCTAATTAGATTCCAACTACCAGCCTCGACCAATTTCGTATCCCTCACGCTGGAAGCATGGACAATCTGGATACAACATAATGTTAAGATTCGGATCTAGTAACGGAGATCCTCTTGATGCTCCCCAGCAAACCTTTAATTCCAGATGTTGAGATCCATGTCAACCCGCAATTAACTCTCAAAGCTTTTGGGAATTATTTCCATAATGGGATTATCAACACAACTCTTGTTCAAACATTCAAGCTCTCACATATGTGATTACTTAGGCGGTTTAGGATTATCAGAAGATACTTGACAAGTAACTGATCATTAGGATAAACAATTGGATGTTGGGACCAAAAAGATCAGACCAAAACCTTGCATTGTATTGAAAGTATATCGCATGAGGGACAACACCTCCCTCGCTGGGCTTTAAGCTAATATATTGTAACTGTCACCAAGCAACTATCCACGGTGATTCTCTTCCTTCAATCCATTAGCTTCCACGGTGGAATCTTGTCCAATTGGAATGATGCAGTTGTAACAATGATTATAAGGATTTGAAATATTTTTAAAAACTATTAGAGGCTTACAATGCAGTCTCGGTTGAAAAAAGAAAAGGGACTATAACCTTTTGTAAATGAACTACGATGACCCATGATAGTAGCTCTAACATTGTATCTAAGTTTTAGATATGGAAGCAAAAACTTGTACACTTCTAACTGTAAAACAAACGCATATATATTATACTAAAAGTAACTCACATACTCCTCTTTGTGCCAATGTTTAATTAGCTATAGAGTACACAATTAAAAACACGCAAGCTTAGCTCATGTTCATTTAACGTGACATGCACACACAAATGAGAGCTACCTTCTCTATTATACTAAGCTTTAACATCCCTGTAGTAGACTACAAGTAATTCTAATCATTTCATCCTTCAAGAAGAACATTGCTTCATCTTCTTGCTTTTAGACTGATGCTCAACTAGCTCATCATGATCCAAGGTGTGCTTCATGCTTAGATGTAGGTCATCTAGTGGAGTTCATACATTCAATAAAAACATTATTATTTGAAGATTGGTGTCATTCATGTTAAGGTTGAGGATAGAAAAGATGTAGATCATTTTGCAAGAGACAAGGTAGAAAGTAGATTTGACATGGTGTGAACCACTATACTAGTTCACTTTTTAGATTGTGAAAATATAAACATTATATTTGAATTTGTACATTTAGAAGTGTTAGTACTCCGGATTAAGCTATGAGCACGATTTATGGAGTTTTCTATGAGATAGGAACAGGAACTTTAGAAATTTAGGGTAAAAATCTAGAAATGCAGTTAAGAAAAAATAATGGGAAAAATCTAGGAAGAATCTAGGCATTTAAAACTAAAAAGACTTTAAACATGATGTGGTAAATTAACCAAATTAGACAAATAGTAGAATGCTTAGAAGCTGAAGACAAAATCCTACAAATGGAAAGTGATATTAGAGAAAACATTAAAAATGAAAACCGAAATGCTACAAGTAGGAAATGAAGCTAAAAGTAAATTGAATTTTTGTGTGTTTTTTGTGTAATAAATATGAAAAACCACAAAACAAGTTAGTAAACTTTAAGTTAATACTAGAATATTAGAATATTAAAGGAATCAATAAATTGGAGAAAAAACAATAATTTAGGGGAGTTTGCACTGAATTGGCACATTTTACACTATTTTAGTGTTTTTTCAGCAAATTAGATTTGGATGAATGTCATTAGGGATTTTAATCTATTAGGAAGTTGGGTATAGGCAAAATTAAGGTGCTCATTCTCTCTCTTCTCTTGCAACTTTTGTATATGTGCATGTGTTTTGGGAGCTTTTTGGGTTTTATGAGTTTCTGAAGCATAAATTGTTAAGGATTAAAGAAGGGAACCATGTAGGAACAATTTGTCAAGTAGGTTTCACCGTTTATGGAAGAAAATGGATGAAAAATGGAGGTTTTTGAGGTCAAATGGGAAAGTGTTTGAGGATGAGGGGAGTATTGAAATTGAGATTTGGATTGCCCACTTTGGCAAGAAATAGCGGAAGCATGGCAATTTGGATGGAGCTGAAAATTGAGTGTGAAAAATCATTCATACATGGAGGTTGAGGCTCTTCCAAATCATGTTGTGCCTTAAACCACCACTTTACGAGATGCTCATGTTGTGTACGTCTCCAATATCAATATATACCTATTTTTGGAGAACCAATTTTAGATCATCTACCAAATTTTTTTGACTCTTCATAAATTTTGCATATAGCATCCAAATGATATGTTCTTTGGTGCATTGAAGTCTCCTATCCTTGCCCATGAGAAAATATAGAAATTTCACCACTCTCACAAGAGAAACTGTGCAAAGTAGAAAAGTGTCGGTTTGGGGTGTCCCTACCTTACCTTAGATCCATGTTAGTCCTAGTTTTCAGAACTCCGGCCACCACAATTCTGGCAACTCTGAAAAAAACGACATTTTAACGAATATGACCACCTAATAAATCAAGTATAACAAACTTCCTGGACATTACATAAAAACTTGGAGCTTCAAATTGAGAATTTCCGCAAGACATCAATTGAATTCACAAATTCAGAACCCAAATTCGGAGATCCCATAACTGATCGACGTATGCCCGTGCGCACGCACCATCTGGGTATTCTCGCATTTATAGTGCAAAGACTCTGGCCATTTAAACGAATACAACCACCTTATCAATGACAAACAAACTTCCCAGACATTCTGGACAACCTCGGAGCTTCAACTTTGGCGCAATTTTTAAGCAAAAGAAAGTGCATGTCAAAACATTCTTCATCGTTAATTAGTACAAGTTGAATCTCGCCATCAAGACAAAAAGAATACAGTTGCTTTTGTGAATCTCACATCATCCATTGAAACACGCAGGAATTCACAGATTCAGAACCAATCTAAACTGAGAGTACTGATCAATTCCGCCACTGACTGATCGATCTAGTCTCGCTGTTCCAGCGTCCGCCTCATCTGGGTTCGGGCATGGATTCGGGTTCGTAGAAGATCATCGAGGGGATGTCGGGCTGGGTTTCTTGGCGCTCGTGGACCGGGGCGTGTGGGTGGTGGTGCCTGGCGGGCGCTGCTTGCGGTGCTTGCGGTGCTTGGTGCTCCAGGGCGATGGCTGTTTCAAGCTCCTGCAAGACGTCAGCCATGGTGGGTCGGTGTATCGCCTTGGGCTCGACGCTGCGCAGCGCCACCTCCGCCACCACCCACGCGGCCTCCAGGTTGGGGTGGCATACGAGCACGGCCGGGTCCAGGATCTGCTCGATGTTCGCGTCGCCGCCGCCTCCCAGGACGTTGCGAACCTGACAGAGACACAAACATTATTTTGTTGGAATTCAATTACAGCAAGTCCTGTAAGGTAATTTAATCAACCAGAAGAGTCTTTATTACACTAGATATGGGAGGCTCGATAATTAAATTGCTCTCCTTGCACGCGATTGTGGCTGTTGAGATCTCACTGATTGATCAATTAGAAGGACCGCAAGAACTGCCCATGCTACACAATATAGTCTTCTTCTATTAGGTGAACCATAACGTCACAGTGGCGCGATACAGACGGCGACAAATTTGTGACATTCAACTGCATAATAGATAATTACGAGTCAGGGCATCCGCCCTGAAAAGTACTAATGTCGTGGATTTCTGCCATATTAATTTCAGTAATTCATGATCGATTTTCATAGAACGCAGACACAACATACGCAATTGTTCTCGTAATTAGGGAAAGGGAAGCAAGCTTCTTACATATTGACAAAGATTCCAGTCTTCTCGGTTAGCGACAGATGAATCGATGGGAAGGCGCCCTGTTAGCAACTCCAGGAGCACCACACCGAAGCTAAACACATCGCTCTTGAGAGTCAGTTTCTGCGTGTCGAAGTACCTGCACGTATCCATGGAATTCGTCAGCCTTAAACCCTAAGCCCTAAAATTCTGAGACGAAAAGGAGCCCAAGAGAGAGTTTGCGCTGTGAAATAAAATTCCTTTTTGTCAGCAATGTTGATAGCATGTGGTGTGGGTAGCTTACTGGGGGTCCAGATACCCAGCTGTTCCTTTGACTTCCGTGGACACATGGGTTTTGTCTTGGACAGGTCCTGCTCTGGAAAACCCAAAGTCGGCCATTTTGGCAACCTCGGCATGACCGGGGCCTGTGAGTAGAATGTTGCCACTCTTCACATCACGGTGAATAATGCTCGGGTTGCAGTTGGAGTGTAGGTAATCCAATCCTGGAAAAGAAAGAAATAAACAAATCCCCATTAGAAGAATTTCTATAGCTTTGAAAAGCACCAATGTTGTGAATGTCCACCAATACAACGTTTTGGGAACCAAATAAAACTCAGGGGCCAAATCTGCGAAGTTTTCTTCTAATGTTGACAATAAATCAATGACAACAATAAAACTGGACGTATATTTTCCTTCCAAATCTGTCAAAACTGAAACAGTAAACGGTGCATCACCTCGTGCTGCATTAAGAGCAACGCTGAGTCGCGTCCTCCAATTCAGGGGTCTCACAGACTTTAGATTTCCTGCATTCTCGATTCAATTGAGTAAGTACAACAGGGATCGTAAGACTTCTAATAATGCATCAAAATATTCATATATAATATCAGTGATGCGAGTTATCAGTTTATTGGTTCACCGTGTAGTTGGTCGTGTAAAGAGCCATCTCGGACGTACTCGTAGACTAGGATTTGTTTCTTTTTCTCTTGACAGTATCCCACCAACTTTGTCAAGTTTCTGTGGTGCAATTTGGATAGAAGTGAAACCTGCATCACAATCAATATTCATAGACATCTATGCACATCAGAGAAGTGAAACTGACGTAATAGAACATAGGTATAGTAATTGACAATACATAGCATTCTTGAGAATCTGCCTCAACACTCTTAGAAAAGTCAACATTTATTTTCTGCACAATCTACAGTGGGACAATTTAGCAAATCCTAGTTTTTGCAATAGAGCAGAAATCTATACCAATCCTAGTTTTTAAAGCTCTGAAACAATTTGAAACACGTCATTTATAGGAATAAAGCCATGTGAGTACTCACAACAGCCTGCGAGAGATTGTCATGTACAAATTTCAACGATAGCCGAGAGCAGTACACAACCAAACACTCAATTATTTTCAACTGCCATACTCTTACTGTGATCGTAAACGAGCAGCAACCAGGTCCAGATGCAACCATCAAATTCAAATTTGGTAGAAACGTTTCCATACTCAACAGTCCGTCAACTGTAAGATGAGGGTTTTGGTTTTATACCTCATTGTAAAACTCTTGATCTCCTGGGCGAGTAGGATTATCAGCAACCTTGACAGCCACTTCTTTTCCATCGGAAAGAATTCCATGGTACACTGGTCCAAAACCTCCTCTCCCAATTTCGTTTTGGAAGTTGTTCGTGGCAGTTGCCAATGCTGCAAGTGTGAAAGCCTTCGATGAACCACTGTTGCCGCCGATTTCTAGAATCACATGTACAAGTCAACATTCTAGTTATTTCCTTACATGAGGTATTCTCAAAAGACTTCAAACCATTTATCAATTACCTTGAAAAGGTTCAAATTTTGAGACGACATTGAATTACTCACTTTCGTGCTCTCTTCAGGATTGATTTCGTTCAAGTCAAATACGCAAATTTAACAAAAATTCCTACTAAAATCCATTTAAAGTGAATGTGGCTTTTGAAAAGAGCACAATAAGTGTACATTTATATAAACAGTTCTGTGCACAAAAATTATCATCAAAGATGATCATAGCATTCTTGAGAAAACGGCCTATAACTTACGCCAATCTAAATACTTCTTGAGCGACTTCAAAATCCTTAAAAAAAAGAAAGGCATGTCACTCACTAAGCACATGCAAGCTTCTTAACAAAATTTTCAGTCTTAGTTTTGATTTCTATCTAGAGTGGAGAAGGATGAGTTCTCACACAAGTGCTCAGGAATGTTATGTTGGGAAACAGGTCGAGCACTATTGATGATGCAAAAAATACAAGAGTACTGACTGAGGTTAGAATTACCCTTAAGAGGTACTGCACGGTCACTTGAAGCACTGTTTTGCGGAGGATTGGCCTTCCGACGACGACAACGACAACAGATGTAAACGCCCACAAAGATGATTAGAAGTGTCAAGACGACACCGCCCACAGCAGCGCCGATAATCACCGGAAGTTTTGATGATTTGGACTTGGAACTTGTAGGAGTACCGGATTCACTGCAGTCTTTACCGTCCCAATTGTTTCCGGGACAATACCTGTCAATAGGCAAAGTTCATGGGATCAAAAAACACTCTTTGGGGCTTTAATTTCAAATAAATTTGCAAAATCAGAAGTACCGCAAGTGCACCCATAATCGACACTGTCTAATAGCGACAGAGCATACTTACTATTTTAAAAACATAAATTGTTTTTATTGAATTTTACTGGAAAGTAAAAGAGGTTTCCAACACACTTTAGCATGCATTATTTGGACTTTGTAAGAATATGCTGTGAAATTTTGAAGTATCGTTTACAAGTGTACCAAAAATTGAAACTAGACTCTCGTAAGTTCTCATGTTTTGATTGTATGCATCTTGTGTCGCCAATATCTGGGTTGAATGTTGTAATGTTGCTTTTTAGTCCACATGTAGGTGTTGCAATTTGAGCAGAGATGATTAGGGGTTTACATAATAAATCATGTGAAATACTGAAGCATCAGTCTGTGGAATTAAAAGCAATAATAAACTTACGTGAATTGCAAATTTGATGATGTAAGTAGCCCAGCTGGAATTGCACCGCTGAAATTGTTGTTTTGCACAGTCCTGCACAATCAAACAAGCCGCAATCTTGTGTAAGAAACAGACCGCTGGGTGGCAAGGTAGGTACTAACTTGCACATAATTTAAAGCTTCAAATTTCAGTATGTCAATTTGACGTTGAGATAAGTTTGTGCACATGAATTTCATTCGTTGAACATCAATTAAATCGTACTATGCAGTGCACTGTATGAGCCATTAAGAAGGATTCTACTCATCCTCTCAACCATTGACACTCTGCTAGAGTAATTTCAAAATTTAGGTATTATGTCAGTATGATATAAAATGTAGGACTATATATGACCACATCTTGATTAGGAGTAAAATTAGTCCAAACAAAATAGAGGGAATGAATGGCACTTACAACACTTTAAGTGGCAAGGATGTCAACCAATCGGGAAGGGGGCCACTCAAATTGTTGCTCTCCAAGTTTCTGAATGCATCATCATTCTACATTAAATAATAATGGAATAAAACGTGATCCAAATGTCGGCTTCTCTCACTAACCATATTGCAAAGGAAGCTCAAATCTCACTCAACAACCATGCTAGAAGGAAAATTAAAAAAACAATTGCAAGCATTAAAACTATCCTTGAAGTTGATATGATTTTACATTCATCATTGAACCACCCAAAGAAGGCTTGCCAATATCTCATCATGGCATTATTCATTACATTATAATCCTAATTTTCACTAAAACAAGGAAAACCCTATTATATGTTGAATTTCATTTACAAATCTAAGAACGAGAACTTACAAAGTTTTCAAGAATACCAATGGACTCAAATTTGGCAATAGGCCTGTGAGTGCATTGCTGCCAAGGGACCTATCAAAAGAGCAACAAGTCATTAAATTTACACTTAAAACATCTTCACAAAACTTACCATAGTATTCTTGAAAGTAGTGACAAAAATCTTTGGCCCAATTGCTAATATAGGGAAGAATTAGGTTATAACTAAGATGCTTCAAATGATCATCTAAAATCTCCTTCCTTCAGCATAAATCCTCACATCTCAAGTTCAAGAATGAAAGCATGTATAATTAACCAACTACGGAGTATTATAAACAATTTTAGCTATTGCCAACCACAATGAAAAAGGTAAACAATCAACTTACTCTAGAATGTTATGATGTTGGTCTTTTCTTCAAAGACTTTAATAATCAAAACAATCCTTTTTGTTAAATTGGCATGTTACTAGAATTGTGCCAAAAATTATGGCATCTGTTCAAATGTTCTGCAAACTAGGACTGGTATACATCATTAGGCTCCGAAATCCAACATTTTTGAGGTTTTTTTTAAGTGCATACCAACTCCATATATCCCACAGCGATAGAGAAACTTACAAGGAGGTTAGATTGAGGAGATTCGCAAAGCTGAGGGAAATGGGACCCGTCAAGTTGTACCCTGTGAGGTTTCTGAGCACCATTACATACGAAATCATGTTAATCCAACTGTGTTTCAATCATCTGCAAATCACCCGCAAAACAATCTTTGAATCTAAAAACCCTATAAGATCGGTTGAATATGTAAAACTTGTTGGCTTACATTGCTGTAACTACGGGAGATGTTAGCATTCTGAGCACCATTACATACGAAATCATGTTAATCCAACTGTGTTTGAATCATCCCAGATGATGCAAATCACCTGCAAAACAATCTGTGAATCTAAAAAATATTTATCAGATCTGTTGAAATAATATGTACAACTTTTGTGGCTTACATTGCTGTAACTACGGGAGATGTTAGCACTGCATCTGGAATGCTGCATTGGACCCACGGGTGTGCCGTAGGTAGACATGGGTCTCCTGTCCATTCGGAGAGATTCATAGCCGTCTTGATGTCCTCAATTGCTGCGACTGCAACAGGCCACACACAACCTATTTGTCAGCTTCACGATCTTCTTAACCGATCTCTGTCCATACTGAATGTCGTCAAAAGTAAGATTGAAACTTTTTAAACCATGTTCTTCTATCTAAGGTAATGAAACTTGTGGGCCGGGGGGTAATGTGAGACAATCTCAGTCGCTTCATCCTCAATGAATACAACATGTAGCGCAATTGTTCACATTTGTAATTATTTTCATTGGTGTCAATGCGAGATTGAATAGTGCATGTCTACACCTACAGCTTGTGTTGAGCACACACCACTTTCTCATCGCTCCACGACTTAGTGTAATATGTACGCACTACAAGCTATAAAGTAAGGTAGGACAGTCTAAAAGCAAACGAGGCCAGGTTATGAAGCATAAAAGCAGGTAAGAAGGTACAGACCTGCAGCTATTCATCACGACCTGACCTACTTTGCAATTACCTAAAGCAAGTTTGAGCCATTTGATTAACTCAAAGTACACAGACACACACACACACAAAAAAAAAACTATCGTTACAACTCTCAACTACTGTAACGTCAATTCCCTGATTTTGTCACTTTTTTCAACATGAAAAGTAAATCAAAACCAGTCCTGGATTTTAAAGCTTTGTGAAGATGAAGGTTACAAACTTTGACGCCCCAGCCAATCTGTCGATCACTGTGCATCCTTACTGCAGTTGTGCACATCATTAATACCCAAATGCTGTCAAAACTCCAGCACCATCTTCTCTTCCTTGCCATGAGTTCACGTTTGCAAGAGCCCTACATAATTAAGCCCAACACGTACTCAACCTGATATGCGCAGAGAACTCCAATCAATAGCTAATCAAATGCGAGCCCACCCCAGAGCCTTACCATCGCCATCACTGGTGGTCGCCTTTCGCGCATCCGACACCGAATACACCTCCATTCCATTCAAAATGGGCCCATTCACTGTCAGCGCTGAGGCCGGGAACAGCGCCAGCTTCATGTCACGTTCAATTGTCCTGTCCCAGAACAACCACGTGGTTCTTTGGAACAACCCCCCAGACTCATTATAAGGATTCATCGCTACCGGTTCACCCCCTGTGCCCACGTCCATGTAAAACATTCGCGAGGTGGTCGTCGCCGCCGGGTCGAGCTCTGCGAAGTGGAGGAGGATGAAGGCGACCTCGTAGATGGTGGTGGAGCCTGGCGTGAGGTAGAAGGAAGTGAGGTTGCCGAGGGTGGTGACGGCGCTTTGCATCACTATGGAAGGAGGGCGGAAGCCATCGATGGGTTTGATGCTGACGTTCGTGCCCAGGGCTTGCACGATGGTGGTGGTGGGAGAGAGGTAAGTGGACGTGACGCCCTCGGGATGCCAGTAGCGGTCGTAAGGGTCGTCGGGGTATCTGCATGACAAAAGGGAAAACAATTCAGTGTGAACAATCGGCTAAGAGTAAGTGTCTCTGCAAAAAATAGGAGAATTGTATGCGTAAGATTCATAGGCGTCTTTGCATACAATCATCGGTACAACCCTCTGTCTTAAATCGATGGTAAGGTACACTACTTAATGTATGATCCTTGATTCCTTGGTACGCAATGGACAGGTATACAGCAATTCGCAGTACGCATGTTTCCATACTATTATCGGTATGATCCTCTGTGTAGGAACCCTGGTCATCACCACCCGGGCATATATCTGCCACTAAATGAACAATTGGCTAATCGGCTACTCGTCAGTGTCTCTACTTACTCCGAATGGAAAAATGCATAATTTTCATATGAGGCTTTCCATCTAATCATAGGTGTAAATAATCGTCTGTAAATGATCCTTGGTTATCATCATCTGGGTATCTTCAACAACGCAGACGATTAAATGAACAATTGGCTAATCGTGAGCGGCTCTACTCCAATCGGAAAGATACATATTTTTTATACACACCTTTCCATGAAATCATCGGCGTAGACCTCTGTATATAATCCCTGGTACGATCAGTGATCCATGGTACCATACTTAGTTTATGATCCTTGGTACGATCCAAAATATAATCCTCGTTGATTGAAGATTTGAGAAATCACTAAGCCTACTTTGACAATCACATGTGCTACGATTCTACCAAACATAAGAAATTATTCATTCTTTACAAGATGAGGACATTTGTCTTTTAACCATCCATGTCCTTTTCTCATCCACTGGCAAGATTCTTTCTCCATGTCTGTACAATACGAGCACGTGCAACCGTCACCTGACATACCGGACAAATATACTTAAGGCCCAAAACTGCCAAAAGCACAGCGCTCCAAATTTTGACCAATCACGTTTGGTAAAATTTCGTTGAAACATTCTTGCTCTGAAGGCCACTCCAAAAACAGATTCAAACCACCACTGAGATATGAAGTGAAAGCAAGTGCAAAAGCGCTCGATACCTGACGAGAGCCGATCCCCCAAAATTGATCCTTGTTCGTATCGTCATGTACTTGGACGCTCCCAGATACAAGTTAAACTTATCATACACGTTTGTAATCAGTCGCAAGCTGATGGACGACACAAACGGCGTTCCGTTCGATCCATCGCTCAACAAGCACAAGTACGTCACATTGCTCTGCGAGACGTAGAGAATCTCCTTGTACAGCACCCCCCCGGAGGACGTGATGATATCCTCCACAATGGTCGCTTCAATGGACATTTGAAAGGATGGTGGTTTGGCGGTGTTGTCGTAGTTCCCGTAGAAGAAGGCGGCTCTCACCAAGTAGGTCGAGTTCTTGAGCACGGGCAACCTGTAGCAGTTCTTGGCTGGGGTGTCGGCAAAAGCTCGCAGGGAGGTGAGTTCGGTTAGAGAGGCGAAAGTGGAGTCGGTGGGGGGAAGCAAGTTTTGGTGGTTGGTGCCGGTGGGGATGTAGGCGGTGTCGGGGACCCATTGCAGACCCGCTGCGTCATGGGAAATACTCGTGGCTCCACAGTCGATGTTGAGCAAGGCTGTTAGAAGATCCACACAGAAATTATTAGAAAGATTGTTACAGACTGTGGATTAGAAAATGTGAAACTTGAGCTTTGGAACGAGAGATAGCATGCTGAGTTAGTGAGCAGGAGTGGCGAGGGATGAGCATAAGAAGGCCGTAATGTTACGTTTCCATGGATTGAACATGACTCAAAAAAAGAATGAATTTACGAGATATAACTGTGCAGTCTTCATGTCCATGTGCAGGTGTCATCCCTACGGAAATGAGCTCCATAACTGACGTTATGACATCATTGTAGCCATGGATACCTCAATTCTATACGGTCCTCGCTCAATCACTTGGAGTAACGGTGATCAAATTGATGCATCAAGAAAAAGTATAAGTTAACCCCAACTAAAAGCGACACTTAAAGTGCTGAGCGTAATTAAATGGTCAAATTTTCATATGTGATTGTAAGGAAACAAAGAGTTTGCCAACGCAGCAGGGAATGTGACTGTTCTTTGATTACTATATGCAACACTTCTAGTGATTCTAAACTTTGCTAATAGATGACCTTTAGAAACCCAAAACGACTTCTCCAAATGAAAGATTGTACTCATCGCACAAGATTTTAGGGTGTCGCAGTTTGGTACATGTTACATGTTACAATTAGGTACCTCAACTCAATGTATCTCTCTCGACAAGCACCAGCTCTGTATCTACATTGCCCAAACTTCAATACATTGTCCTTTCACTTGAGACTCGTACCACACTCGAAAAAACAACCAAATCACGGACTAAAGCTCAAACCCACCATGGATCCTAACAATGGATCCAGTGACGGTACACCGACAGCACACAAGAGTCGATTTTTTCGATTCTACCCTAGATTCCTCTCATAAAAAGATGATATCCACGATGCAAAACAAGGGACAACCCAAGTAAAGAACGTACATGACAAAATTCCTTGCGGACACTATGTGTCGGTAGAACTAATCGTTCGTTATGTCACTGTAAGGTGATGAACGAGCCACTTTGAACAACACACAAAACCAGGAGTTTCAAAATAGTTTACACTCAAACCTGAAGGACTCTGAGCAAAAGTGTTGCCGCAGCACACAACAAGAAGCACAAGTACTGCGTAGGCAAAGCGCTTCTCCATCGCTCGGCCGGATCTTTACCCTCAAAGCAAAGGACGTCTTCTCTAGCGCAGGCAAATCTGCCCAAAGTAGGGAGCCATGATTTGTGGAAACTATCTAGACATGGCTACAGAGTCTATCAGTAAGAGCTACAACCACATTTGCCTGGCACTGAAGAAGAAACACTCTGGAAGAAATGTGTCTGTAAGCTAATAAGCGTTGAGCTTGCAATCTAAGTTGGTGTGTTGAGAGAGGGGCGTTGACATTCGTGACCTGGCGGGATGCTGCAGTTGGCGACGAAAGATGCGGAATACCGATTTTTTGTTTGAATGGGAATCTTCATGCGGTATTGATCAACTTTTGGATAGAATCCAGGGGGGCAGGGCATATAACGCACTTCTTGCTTATAGTTGTGCGACAGCCTCTTGCGGGGGCAGGTCTCCCAACAGGGCAGCCAGGCCAAAGAAGAACCGGCCCCGCCGAACGCGCTGCGACCCCCTACCGCCTGCCTGGCACAGCGGCACCGCAGCCACCGTTGCTACAGATCCGATTTTCTCGCGTCACCTCCCTCGTCGGCATGCTCGTCGTCTCCCTCGTTGCTGTGTGCAGCGCTCGTTGTTTGTGCAGTGCTCGCTGTTTGTGCAGCGCTAGGCTCGTAGGCATTAATCAGGAGCCGAGAGATTTTCCATGAATCTTAAGTCTTTGATCTCCTCTGTGACGAGATAGGTGTTCCTGTTTGTAGCAAGGGACATTGTGATCATTGTAAAGGAAGAATTTAATTATCTTCATCTTTTATTTCTATTGTGACCCAATTTAACAGTTCCTGTTAGCGTTCAGCATGATGGATCATGGATTCCGGCTACGATACTTCGAGACTTTACGCGGAGTTACTTTAAATACAGCAATAAGAAGCACGAAATCCTTAAAGAAAATTCAAAGTTTGCACCAGTTGAAATGTAACTCACACATACAAAGGATGCAGCACATTGTGTGCACATTAGACTCGTGGGTCCTCTTCGAGAATCGGATAAATAAGAGGATGTTTGTGCCACAAGTCTGTAGGCCACAGTTTAACTTGCAAGAATCACGAATTTCAAATAGCAATGCTAGCTATACGAATATTAAACAATTGGTACAAGGTACTCTACTCTAAAACCGCCCTATGCCACTTGTCTCCTTCAAATCGCCCTTACCATTAACTGGAGAATGGAGACGAGGTGATTCTTATGATGCTCAGCAAGTGGCGCAAAATCGGGGCTTGGCCGGGCCCGGCCAGCGTGTCCCACGCAATCACGGGGAGGGCCAAGAAATGGCCGGCCACAGCCCAGAATGGCGAGCACACACTCAGCCGAATGGTGTTTCTAGCCCGTGGTTCTGTATGCCAAAAACAAATTCTACGACATATGGACGGCACGGAGTTTGGAGCAGATTTTCAACCCAACTCACACTCAAATTTTCAAGTATAAAACCCCAACTCACACTCAAATTTTCAAGTATGAAACCAACTCACACTCAAAAGAAGTCAAATACATTTTTTTTTTAAATCTTTGAAACAAATGAAATACACTGACTGACAAAACTGAGTACAACTTTGAAATGTTTTCATTTCAAACAACCATACCATAGGCATCAATAGACAAAGTTCAAAAGTAGATATATGAAAGTTGTAGTGTGTGACATACTACATGTTACTATGGAAGTTTGAAGAAGAAATGAGTTATGATTTGAAAGAAAATCAATTTCAAAGTTGGTCATGGCAAAAACTCAATTTTGTTCAACATGATTTGGAATTACTTTATCTTTTGCTAATTTTTTCTTAAAACTCCGAAAAAACTTTTTGTGCCTTGGCATGTTGGGTATACATTATTTTAGATTGTTGTACACACATTTGGACAATATTTTCAATGATTTTGGATTTGTTGGATCAATTATGTGCATTATGAACTTTAGTCTTTGGAGAAAAAAAATTGAACCTTGAAGTGCATTATATGGCTATGAAATACAAATTGAATGCATTGCTCAATTCAACAAATACTTCAAATGCAAAGGCATTAAGTTGTAACAATGGTCCATATTGCAACCTACACCCTCTCTACAATGGCTAATGCTATCCCATGCTCTCAATTCCAAAAAGCAATTCAATTCCAAAAAATAATATAATTGTGAGAACCAACAACAATTGCATGTTTGTCAAACTATTGATATTTTAAATTCTATGAATGTCAATTTCCTTCAATTTTTGTGTACAACAATCTAAAATGATGTATACCAACATACCAAGGTACAAAAAGTTCTTTTGGAGTTCTAAGAAAAAATTGGCAAAATATAAAGTAATTCCAAATCATGTTGAACAAAATTGAGTTTTTGACATGGCCAACTTTGAAATTGATTTTCTTTCAAATTATAACTCATTTCTTCTTCAAACTTCCATAGTAATGTGTAGTATGTTGCACACTACAACTTTCATATATCTACTTTTGGACTTAGTTTGTCTATTGATGCCTATGGTATGGTTGTTTGAATGAAAACATTTCAAAGTTGTACTCAATTTTGTTAGTCATTGTATTGAAAGGCATTTGCATTTGCATCAAAGGTTCCGTAATCCCTAAAGGACCATTTGTCCCCTTGGGGGACAATTTGGATCTGGGTAGGTTCCTATTGTCTCATTTTGAAGTGAATGTTTTTGAAATTTTTTAAGGTTGTGGATTTACTGAGAGCTTTGTGAATATATAGCTTTTGTTTCAATTGGTGCCCAAGAGAAAAAGTTATGGCACAATAAGCCAAAAACAAAAGTCAACAGGCAGTACAAAAAAATAAAAAAAAGTCAAAATATTTTTTCCTAAAATCTTATATTTTTGTCTACATTTGAAGCTTTTATTCATTCCATTTAGACTAGTTATGAGAAAGTTATGGACAATCTTAGTTTTTTGGGCAATCTAAGCATCATCTTGAAAAAATAACTTACAAGATTCATTTGTGAATGTAGTTTTAACAATTTAAAAAAAAATTAGACAAGTTTAGGTTTGCTTTTTAGAACAATCTCGCTGTTGGGATTATCATATGTCAATTCCATGTTAAAGCTATTAATGATTTAGTTTTTCCTTCAATCTTTAACCTACTTCTACTTAACAATTTTTTAATGAACAAAAATTAAGTGTTTTTTGTTGAATTTTTTTCCTTAGATTCTGAACTCAACTATTCAACATAAAAACTTAGAAAATCAAACTTAATAGTACAAAAAAATTTAGTTTTAAAAGATTCAAAGCCAAAAAATCTAGTCAATCAAGTTGCAAAAAACCTTATTTTCTTCACTTTGGATGCAAATATCTTGCAATCTATATGGTCAAATTTGATGAAATTTTTACCACATGTTCTCAAACAAGTTAAGTACGAGATCCACAGGATGGATTTTGAAAAAACATATTTTTTCGGTTTTCTTAGGTGAACGCAGCAGAAGTGGTAGTTCTAAGTGGTTCTTGACAAAGAGCACCGTCGGGGCTTTAAGGATTAATTTACCCCCAAATACGAATGAAAGTTAGAATGTAGTCTGGTCTTCAGATGAGCGGTTGATAGAGAATCTCATTATATCCACATGGGGTCGTAGGAGGTAGAACAATCCATGTGGGATATGTTACTTAAAATTAGTAGGAACTTCATCTCTCATAGTGAAGTCAAATTAACATATCCCATATCAGTTGTTCTACCTACTACCATCCCATGTGAATATAATGAGATTCTCTTGCCTTCACCAAATTCATCAAAACATGAAAATGGTTTTTAATTGAAGTGAGAAATATCTTTGATATTTAAGAGTGACATTCTTAATTACTGCACTTCTAAAATAAATAGTAAACAATTAAACTTTTAAAACTTGGTTCCCCTTTGTGGTGAATTTAGTGTGTATGTTTTGACAATATGATGATAACTAAACAGCGCTGTCTTGCACATCTCTCATCACTCGCCTTTAAAACCATCAAGAAAAAAATTGTTTTTTATTGTAAGAACTAATCATTGTCATTGATTTCTGGGCATCTGTTTACAAGTTGCAAGTGGACAGATTTTGGGAGACTTTTGGTCACAAATAGGTACCTATGTCTCAAATAGATGCCTATGTCCCAAATCTTTGGAAATTTATAAATAATTCAAAAATGCTTAAAAAAAGTACAAAACCACTTGTGTTAAGTTCCACATCTATTTTTCTTTCTTTGAAAAATGATCTAAAAATATTGTTCTGCAAAGAAACCTATTTAAAGGCGGACTAGCCCTTAAATGTTCACTTTCAGAGCATATTACCTTATTGGGGACAATTGTTGCACAGTACACAATTATAATAGCAGCAATCCCTGTTGCTTGAGCTGTCTAGGTGACTTAAAAATGAATATCCATTCAAGCAGAAGAGGTACAACAAATCTTTGCGTGAATGGGGGCTTTGGTACGAGCAAATGGCAACTGCAGAGCACAAAAATATTTCAAGAGCAATTGGTCAAAATTGCACCAAATTTTTTGGCTTGGCACCACACCTATTATAGAAAAAAAAAATGAAAAATCCCCTATAAATCGCCAGAAAATTTCAAATTAAAAAAAAATCTTGCATGAAATAGCCAAGTTGTGGATGAAAATAAAATTATGGATATGTGATATGTGTTAATGTGATGTTTTTTATTCATTGTGTGGTGAATGTTGAAATTTGGAGCACCACTATTACATTTAATATCGCCACTATGGCACTTCATAGAAAATGAAAAAAACAAAACTAAGTTGTAGAACTATTAATTGAGTTTGAATGTAATTGAATTTGACCACCTACTTAATCCTTAAAGGATGGACTAGTGGAAATCATCCCTTTGATTACCATGTGAATCATTCTCTTACAAAATTGCAAAAGCATTCATTGGAAGTGAAACTATTGTAGAAGACCTTTCACAACAAAAGACCCTTTTTTCACAACAAAATTCTAAGATAAATAGTTGCACTTCTATCTATTAGAAGGATTCTCTATCATCCATCGGACACCAAACTTCCTTCTCAATGTTGATGTGTTAACCCTCGAAGGATGAGTTGGTTACTATGGAAATCATTTGTTTCAGTACCATGCGAATTGTTGAATTGAAAAAATGCAAAAGCCATCATTGGAAGTCAAACTACTGTAGAAGACCTTTCCTTTTCATACAAAATCTAGAGGATGTAGTTGCACTTCTGTCTTGTATGAATAGATTCTTTGGCATTCATCGGCCAAAAAACATCCTAGCATTGTTCATGGATTAATCCCTAAAGTCCCATTGTTTCTACGAGGGATAAAATGGATTTTGGGCAAGCTCCTATGATCTCAATTATTACTAAATTTTTTGAAACTTTCTTATAAGATAGAAAAACTTAAGAGCCTTCTGAGAATATAATTTTTATTTCAATCGGTGCCCAACAGCAAAAGTTATGCCACAATAACCTCGAAATGGGGGAGACCATGTAGCAAAAAAAATCCACAAAAAATTGAAATAATTTTTTTAATATTTTTTAATGTTTTTTAATGTTTTAAAATACTTTTTGTAAATGGGAAGCTTTGATTCATTCCATTTGGATTAGAGATGTGAGAGTTATGGAGCTTCTTGTTTTGTGGGCAATATAACAACTTCTTGAAAGAAATTTGTTTTCTTTCACTTTGAATGCTATTATCTTTCAATTTATACAGTCAAAAATCACAAAAAAAAATTATCACATGATCTAAGACAAAGTGTAGAATAAGATCCTATGGTTTGATTCTAAAAAATATTTTTTAAAATTTATTTTGTAGGTGATTATTGTAGAAGTGGTAGTTTTGAGTGGTTTTGGCAGAAAATGACCATGGGACTTTAGGGGTTAATGAATTCCATCATAAGGTTTCTCACTTTCAACATCGTAAGTAATTTGCTTCCTTTTATCTAGAGGTTCAGCGCGGGTGACGATTTTAGTGGAGGTTGGGGCTCAGGAATCACTGGGATGCTATTCAATTTGGATGCAATCAATACATTGTGTACACATTAGACCAAAGTAAGATAGGAAGTTCTAAAATCAACTTGGTTCTAAATGCATCCCCTATCTAAGAAGGACATATTCCTTAAAATATCTATTATTGTCATTGATGAGGTAGGTAGGCTTAAATGGGATATTTATGGACAATTTGTTCTTAGAATTTCATTGACATTTTGTTGTAGTTCTGGCTGGCGGCTGTAGCATCCTGAGGTTTTTAAATTGTATCAGGGTGTTTCATACCCAGTTTGGATTTGGACCATATCCAAATTGCACTGAATTTCAATGCTATATCGAAATTGTTTTTTAAGATTACTTTGTGATTAGCACTGAGGAAGATAAGCACAACCACCCTTGCCCCTTGCCGGTCCAAAAAATTGCCCTTCACCATGGCATTATGGACTAGGTAATTGGAAAGGCAAATCAAGTTATCAAAAATAATTGCAGCGTAGGACCTACCAAGTTGTGGGTGTTGAGGTTGGTACTGACTGACAATTATTTTTGATGGGTTGGCCTATTTTGCGATTATTGGGCACAATCTCAATGTAGGAGAGTTGAACTGTTTGACTTCTTCGATTGCTTCACTAATCAAAACATGCCATGACAGTGAAACTCTCTTGCATTTAGATTATGTTAGGTGGATCCACTCTCACTAAGTTAATATTAGTTGGTAGTAGTAGACATTCTTTTATATTTCTTTCACTGCCAAACCAATGAAAGCTCTATTTCATATCCACCATGTTGAAAATTTGCAGAAGGCAGACCATGAGCATTATTAGTCTTAATCTACAACCTTTCTTTAACCAATCAAAACATGCCATGATATGAAAACTCTCCTACATTGAGATTATAGTCCATACTTAACCCTTCTTAAGGTGAAAGGCATTAACCTCTAAATGCCCAAGGCTTTTTTTGAGCTTCTAAAAATTTGTTCTAAATTGATCAAAAAGCCAACATTTTGATAAGTTGTATCAATTTTTTTTAATTCTAACCATTGCCCCAAATCCTAAAATAGAAAGTACTAAAAATAAAAACTACTACAAATAGAAACATTGTTAGATTTTATTTAACTTCAAAGTATTGTCAACACCAAAATTTGGTGCCTTGGGTACTTAGAGGTTAACAATTTTAGTCCTTTCCATTTTTGACTAAATATTATAATTAGATCTTATATGAACTTTGAAAAATGTTATATGAATTGCACCACAAAAAGTTGTTTTATTAGAACTTGAAAAAATGGCTTGGAAGATGTTTGGACTTTATCCTTTTCTATAAGTCAAACATTAAATCATCCATTTGAAATGAGCCCATGATAATGTGGCATGACATCACATCTATCTCACTTTGCTTCAAAAAACACTTACTATGTGTGATTAAAAATGAGAAGACAAGCTCTTTATATAAGTGGGGTGGTAGGAGGTAAACCAAACCATGTGGGATATATAGATTAGAATGAGTATGAACCCAACTACTCATAGTTAAATAGAAAATTCTAAAACCCTATTTCATTGCCTCAAATCCTAAAATCGCCATCATCCTTAGTTTCGTTGAGGTTGTGATCCTATTAGGTCATTGTCCTGCCATTGGTATACTTGGTCATATCATGTAGTGGAGCCCACCTTCAAATGGAGGATTTTGCATTCCATAGGGCACACTAGTCTATACATTAAATTAGATTGTTTTGTTTTTTTGTTTGTTATAGTGAGATCTTTGGAATTGTACATCCCCTAGTTGCATTCATGGTACTATTAGAAAGTTGTTTGAAAGGAAAGGTGTATAGGCTTTGTTTCATGACGTTTGGACATATAGTGAAAGTTATGAATTTTTGAATTATTTTTATTAAACTGTAGATAAATAATTCCAAAGAAAAGATTGAAAAACAAAAGCATGGAGAAATCATGATGAAAACTTAGTCAACAGCAACTGCCTCCACTAAAATAGTATGGTCTAAAAGTGACCATTTAAGGGTTGGTCCACCTTTTCATAGGTTTCCACAAACAAAAATATTTTTAGATCATTTTTCAGAGAAAGAAAAATAGATGTGGAAACTAATACAAATAGTTTCATATTTTTCCAAGGATTTTTGAATTACTTATAAATTTTTAAAGATTTTGGGCATGGACACCTATTTGTGACCATAGGTCTCTAAAAATCCATCTACTTGCAACTTGTAAAGAGATCAAAGAAAGACAATGATTAACTCTTTTAATAGAAAAAAAATTCTTTGATTCTTTCAATGGTTAAAAAGTCCTTTTAAGCGCTCTAACATCTATATTTTGAACAATGAATAAAGGGATTGCAAGTACTGTTTAGTCTACCTAACTTCTCATTCATCCAATATAATACTTAAATGTTGAAAAGACAACCTTCTTTCATGACCAATTTTATAAAAAATTGCACTAAATGATATTCCTGTGCAAAGATATAAACAAAAATATGCCAAAATTCAAAAAAGGATCGAGGCGCTTAAGTATTAAGATCCTTCATTCTTCAATTAATAATAGGGGTCGATTTGAAAAGAGAGACTATTTTACAGCACACTATCTTAAGGTATATTTGCACTTGGTGTTAAAGGTGACACTATCTTAAGGTATATTTACACTTGGTGTTAAAGGTGATGTTTGTAATTTGAATCCAGCTTAAAGGAAGGTCTAAATTTGTTCCTAAGACCCTCAATAGTGTGAACATACCTTTATGGAAGATGAACCATGCTCAAATGTTTATTCATTCATTCGATTTAGCTGCCGTAGTGTGATGGATTTTGTGACGCAAGCCACTGAAAACACGGAAACATCCATCCACATCGGATGAAGAGAAGTGGATGTAAAGGAGTTGGATTTCCGAGGATGGTGAGATTCATCCCTAGCCAGTCTCCTCACAAGTCACAGCAGGCACCATGATCGAAGCCATACCAGGACCTGGATTGCCGCCTCTGGCTTGCGCATCGCAATCGCAATCACAATCGATTCACGCTTCAAGCACCTCATCTGCTTCAATCGCAATTCCATAATTTCATTTGCAGCATTTTCTTCAGCACCCACCTTTTGTAATTCCCTCTGCCGCTCACACCATCACTAGCTCTTGCAAGGCGTAGTTCCTGTTTCGCTTTTTTATGTGTGCCCTTGTCTTTTTGCACTCCCGGTGGTTGTGGTACCATCTTTTGGCGTCTGTTTCTAGGTTACGAGTGCAGAGGTTTGATGATTTTCAGATGGATGCAAATGGGGGTCTGAATTTGAGAGTGTTGGGTTGCAGAAAGAATTTGCGTGAGAGAGACAAGCACGCAGCTATGGCGGCGACAGCCTGCAACGTCGCCGGGACCGCAGCTCTGTCATTCTCGGGAAGCGCTTTGTCTGGGAAGCGCATCGATTCTGCCTCTGTTCAGGTGGTACCTGCTGGGCGGGGATGGCGTCTTGCGCGGTGCGAGGCGTCTTCGCAAGCAGGTGCGGAAGAAAAGCAGTTGGACACGAAAGAATTTCGCCACACATTGACGAGGGGAAAGAATTACAACAAATCAGGGTTTGGGTACAAGAAGGAGATGCTGCAGCAGATGGATGTCGAGTTTACCAGTAAGTTTTCCACCATGGATTGTAGAGGCATTTAGGGGACTTTTTTTTTTCCCGATGGGAGAGTCGTTACATTCTTGAGGTAAAGGAATGCTGATTATTTTTGCGCTCAATCGAGAGTTCATGCTATGCTTTTTGATGTAATTGAGTGTGCTTTTCTTATTTTTGTTGCGGAGGCGAGTGTGGTTCACGAGAGAATTGTTTTTGTTTCTTTTTCGTCCAATCTTTTTGCTGGCCGGTGTGTTTGCGTAATAGTGATAACAGCCATGGCATTGTTTCAAATGTAGGCCAGTACTTCAATGTTTTAATGCTGCAGATTCTTTTTGTACTAAGGTGACTTCTAGAAGCAAGCATTTGGACAACGGAGCTTACTTTCTATTGACTATATTTTGGAATAGTCATTTTCACAATTGAATGACGATTTCAATGCACTTTGGCTTGTATTATTTGGATACTAAACAGATAAATTATAATTTTCTGAATTCTGACCTGCGAGTGTACCGATAACCAATCCTAGGCTCTGATGTTATGATGACGCACACCTTCACAACCAATATGTACTCTGTAGCTAAGATCTAGTAGGGGCTGCTCTTGGGTCAAGGTCTTTTGGGGATCAAGGTGCCCTTTGGGTGTTACTTCCGTACTGCGGAAAGGATGGAAGCTGTATATCGTTCTAGAGTGCTACGATGCGGACTGGATTTGGAGAGCTTGATGTAGCTATTATGATCTTTCGTCGCCTGTGTTAATTTCTGTTTTCATTTTTCATTTTTTAATATAAATAATATTTTCTTTTTCGGCTTGCAGGTGACCTAGTCAAGACACTGAAAGAGAATAACTTCTCTTTCACGTGGGGAAATGTCACCGTGAAGCTGGCGAACTCATATGGTTTCTGTTGGGGAGTGGAGAGGGCAGTGCAAATCGCCTACGAGGCTCGCAAACAGTTCCCACAACAGAAGCTGTGGCTCACAAATGAAATTATCCACAACCCTACTGTCAATCGGGTCAGCGCATCATTCACCTCTTCACAATTCTTGAGACTGCAGCTGAAAACGACTATAAACCAAACGGATTCTTGCATAATTGAAATGCAGTTCTGACTTCATCTGATAAATTGGCTCTGATTCCTGCGAGCAGAGGATGTCTGATATGGGCATTGGGGAGCTCTCTGTATCTGAGAAAGGAAAGGACTTTTCAGTTGTGGAAAAAGGTGACGTCGTTATCCTTCCAGCATTTGGTGCATCAGTTCAGGAGATGCAGATTCTTGACGACAAAAAGGTCCAAATTGTGGACACGACCTGCCCGTGGGTGTCCAAGGTGAATCTCCAGTTTGTGATCTTCTGTTTTTGCCATTGTTTGTGAAGGTGAAATTTCACACTCTGTTTTTAAGCCAATGTGCACTCTGAAAAGGGCGCAATAAGTGTATTTCTTATTGATTTTTTTTGGCACAAAAGTGATCATCAAAAATGTTTGGAGGGGTAGCCAGTCGTGTAGTCCCCTCTAGCTTTATTATGTCTTTAACCATTTTAGAAGTGCAATGGATGTAATGTTGATTGGTGTATTGGTGTAATGAGATGACAAGGCAAAAAAAGTGCATATGGCTTTGTGCATTTTTAACATATATGATTTCCTAGTCTACATTGATTTCCTCCACACTTATGAAGCCTAATGTCATAGTGCAATCGCTTAAAGTTGCATGATGTAACGTCTGTTTTGATTTCTAAAACAGGTCTGGAACACAGTGGAGAAGCATAAAAAGGGTACCTACACATCTATAATTCATGGGAAGTACGCCCATGAGGAAACAGTTGCCACTGCCTCTTTTGCAGGCAAATACATAATTGCCAAAAACATCAAAGAGGTAATAAGGATTCAATGCTTACACAGAGGCATGTGTTGAAATCTCTTTGGGACGTTCTACCTCTTTTAAGTGAAGTTGTTCTTATCGTCTTGGCGTCTTGCTTGCAGGCCACTTACATCTGCGATTACATATTGGGAGGAAAGCTGGACGGCTCCAGTGGGACAAAGGAGGAGTTTCTTGAAGTATGTAATAACAACCCCTTTTTTCGGAGATATTTTTGGTAATATTTTTATTTGTTTACTCTGGTTATTTTGACGCTTTGAAGATAAAGGTGAATTGTGTTAGATATTAAACTCCTGTAATTGTTTACCAGAAATTCAAATATGCGATGTCAAAAGGCTTCGACCCGGATGTCGATTTGGAGAAAGTTGGCATCGCCAACCAGACAACGATGCTAAAAGGGGAGACTGAAGAAATCGGTAAGCATCTCTCTTCATCTCTTATTGTGGTTTCTAAACGCTTCTATGAAATTCGGCACTTGGAGTGCTTGGGTGCCTGTGGGGTCTGTGTTGGGGTTCTCCGTGCTTTCAAGCTTTCCTGTGAACTCCACAGCAATGATGTCACAAAAAGAATGTGTCTGAGTTTGGTCTCAATGAGCAGGAAAATTGCTCGAGAGAACGATGATGCAGAAGTTTGGGGTGGAGAATGCTGCGGAGCATTTCATGAGCTTTAATACAATCTGTGATGCAACGCAGGTCGGCACGTTTGTACATAGTGTTGATGCTGTTGTACATCTTCGGTTCTCGCAACCAGTATTTCTTGTCACAATAGCTCGTAATCCATTCTTTCCCAGTTTTGTTATCGATTTGTGATTATGCTTGTTTATCTTTTGCTTTGTTTTGTTACTAATGCTGTTGTGTTAACAGGAGAGGCAAGATGCAATGTTCCAGCTCGTCAAAGATAAGGTGGATTTGATTCTGGTGGTGGGAGGTTGGAACTCCAGCAATACATCCCATTTGCAAGAAATTGCAGAGCTGGAAGGCATCCCTTCGTACTGGATAGATACAGAAGAGCGCATGCTATCTAGGAAGAGAATTGCCTTCAAGCTTAATGTGAGCATTTTTTCACTTTGCGTCGTTACTGACTGCACGTTCAGCCGAAGACACTGCATTTTAAATGACTTGTTTTAGTCATGAATTTGGTGTTCGACTAGTATTTACATTTTCTCGTAACTTGGTTACACAATCTTCTCATTGGAGAGTTCATCTTTGTGTTTGATGCTATGATCCACAAAACTCTTACTTGACTTGCAATATCTATCATGCAGCATGGTGAGTATGTCGAAAAAGACGACTGGCTACCCGAGGGTCCCATCACAGTTGGCGTCACTTCCGGTGCTTCCACTCCTGATAAGGTACTGTTTTGTCTTCGTAACAAGCTCATGCTATTGTCATTCCCTTTGGTGGCTCCGGACTGGTGGGGAGGAGGCCAATGGCATCAATACAAGTATATCTGCGGTGAAGTGAGAAAGTTAGAGTGGTTCTTATGTACAGTACAGTGTTTGTTGCTACCCAAAAATGGATCGCTACTTCCTAGTATGAGAAAAAATACATCTATTGTGCAGCCACACTGACATGAGGTCCAGAGCCTCTCATAGCCTTGTTGCACTAGGGAAGGGACACAGCCTCTTATTTCGTAGCTGCTTGTTCTTATTGCCATCTCAGATTGTTTATGTGAAATATCTCACGGTTTCTCATACTCTGTTTTACCCTTTTTCTTGTAACCAGGTGGTAGACGATGTACTAAAGCGTTTGTTCCAGTTCAAGCGGGAGGAGGTACTTCAATCTATTTGAGTAAGCTCCGGGCTTTTGGAATTCTATTTACGATGGTCCCGTGACCTACTTCGAACAGAGTTGTCTGTTTTTGTATACCATCGCTGTAAAATACTTGTACTGTAGACCAGTACTACTTGGTATTCTTCCAAGATGCTGATGCAGTACGTAGAAGAACTGGCAGAAAAGATGTTATGTAGGGATCTTGATTTTCAAGATTTCTGGTTCTCCTTACAATTCTTTTAGGCTAGAAATAGACCATGAACTTCAAATGGGCATATAAGTTTTTGGGTTACCAAAATTTCCTGATCTATTTTCTATCCCTTTTGATGAGGTCTTCTTGTGAATAAATTGGTCCGTCTGCAGGTGCAAGATGAATGCAAGCCTGAAATCAACGATCTGAGATGTGGGTGTCAAGACGACTGGATGCTAGAACCAGTGAATGTTAAGTTGGATTTGAGAAAAACTCACTAAAATTCAGGAGAGTGCCACATCATGCAAATCTAGGGAGCGCCATTTAGTTTTCCTTGGCAAACAACTAATCTCTTAAATCCAGCCATTGAATTGCACAAGGCTGCTTTGTCTTCCTTGACCCCCGAGGGAAGGATCAGGCCAAAAGTTTTCAATTGTAATTTTCAGATGGAGTTATTATCCATTTCAGACCTCACACCCCACAAATTGTGGGAAATTTCATCTTCATTTCAATGACATGAGATTTGAGATATTGCAAGTTCTGATGGCTTTAGAACATTTATAAATGAATGAATGTTTTGAAATGCAAGGTTTGTAATTTCACACTTCTTTGCAACCAATGGGAGATTTTTTCCCCCTTGAGATTTTTCCTCCGTCTCAGCCAATGAATCAATGGAAACAAGACCATCTAATCTTGAAATAATCTTGGAAGCTTGAATGGTTGTAACTTTGTCTGCAACTCTCAAATTGTGTATTACCTCTCCTAACCTTGTTAACTTTTAAGGACATTTTCTAATAACAAAAAATTCAAATTTGAGTGAATTTATTTTGCATGGTATCCATACAAACTCTACTTTCAAATTCTTGTCCCCACATTGTTAGAGTTAAATTTTGGAATTTTAAATGAAAAAGCACAATATACTTGCACAAATTGCACTCATTGTAATTTAGAAGGGTTGTCTTCAAGCCCCATTTATGTGGTGTCTCTTTCGATACTTATTCTAAAATACATTTGAATTCCTACTCTAGGGAATGATAGCAAGGCCTTAGCTTACTCCACTTGATTTGTTTGGGTTGTGACAACAAGGTCTGGTTTTATGCAATTTAATTAGATTGATCTAATCACATTTGGTTGTCTTCTTTATAAATTGAGGTTCAAGTCCCACCCTTACACCTCAAGTGGTGAAAATATGAGTTAAATCCCTTTTTTTGCAAGGGTGAGATCTAAATCTTCACTTTAGAAGAAAGATAACACAACGTGATCACATTGCATGCAACCATACGTTGTCGTTATTGCAAAGAAAATTCAAATTGGATTAGAACTCAAATGTTTGTAGAAAAAATATTGAAATAGGCCCCATGTGAATTAGATTTTATAACTTCAAAATTAACTCTATTAACTTCTTAGGAGAGCACCAATAATTGACAACTAGATCACCTTTAAAATAAGGACAATGCATGTTGCAAAGTACATTGAATACATAAAATGATGGCTTAAAGAATGTCACATATTACTAAAAAACTTGTGTTGATACCTACAATGGACTTAAGGTATGCCCTCTCTTAGACTTTGTTAATTCCTAGTGGTAAAAGATAATATCCCCATCAAAGCTTTTTCTTTTCGTTTTTTAAGAAGTACCAAAGCGGCATTATAAAATATTATAATAGTGCTCAATATTTCAACATTCATCCACATATTGAATAGAAAATATCACATTAGCACATATCACATGTCTATAATTTGATTTTCATTCTCAATTTGATAATTTCATTCAAGATTTTTTAAAATTCAAAGTATTTTAAAGATTTCATCCAAGGTTTTTGGCATTTTTTAGCCAAATTATTTTTTTTGTTGCAATCTCGCACTAGAAAGTAAAAAAAAGCCCCTAATCTCCACCAAAGATGGAAAGGCACAATTAATATGGAATCTCATCTATTACTTAGATTAGCATATTTATTGTTCAAATATGGAGAATTACCTTCCATTAGAATGCCTTTTGACTATTGGAAATATTTCAATTACGGAAGCACCTTGCAATGCTACAAACGTAATTCTATTGTATCCAATATCCAAATCTACATAAATGAAAGATTCTAACATTTGTAATTCTTGCATAGACCAAGGCTTGCATAGACCCAAGGCTTGCATATTTAAAAAAAGTACAATTTTAGGCAAGAATCTGCAGGGGTCAGTTTTGCAAGTGGTGACCTCCACACAAATGGTCTTCCAACTAGTTCAAGAAGTTTTTCACGACTTCTACAAAGCATGAACCACACCCCATCAGGAGAGAACCCATTGCCTCTTCAAACAACCACAATGTTCAGATGTGAGTATCCATGTAAAGCTTGTTCGTAAGCCAGCTAGTCAGCTAGTCAGACTTTATTGAGCACTCCTGTGCAAATTGTAACATCTGTCAAAATTGTTTCTCCAAGCAAATACTGCTCAACATTTCAAGTCCTCCACTCAGCCTAGACAGAAAATTACATCGCACTATCAACTACATCGAATCTGGTGCAAAAATGTGAACCTCTCCCTGACCTTTATCAGAGTAATAAGAATTCCCCGACCTTGAATGTAATGTCCTCTAAAGGGGAGATAATCAACCATGCAAATTAATCAAAAAAAGAAATTACTGGACGTTGTAGTAGGAGTCAACAATGGCGTCGGCCAAATATGAGCACTTGGCCATGTTGAGTCCAGCAAGTGAGATACGACCATCCTTGGTCATGTACACGTGCCACTTGTCGGTCATGTTGTCACTCTGTCATCATGAACAATTGTCAGAAGGCACAGCTCTGCAAACTGAACAAACTCAAGGTATCACATAAGTATTCTAAAGCCTCTCTATATGACACTGCCTCCTCTCTAAACGCAATCTCACGTGCACAACTTGACATGTGAAATTTGACCAAGCAGATGTGTACACAACATGACAGATTCGGAGGACATACAGGGAATGCGCAATTCCAGAGTATGTCATTAGACAGGGTTCAGTGTATGTGATCGGTCAGCGGCTACAATCGGGGCAACAAAACCAGATTTATAAGGTGTAGGTAGACATACCTGTGCCCTGTTTAGACCGGTGAAGGAAAACATGCCAATTTGCTTGAGAACGAATGACCAATCCTTGCCACTCTTGTCCTTGGTGGAAAGTTCATCATACAATTTCTGCCTCACGGTCCTGATGCGGCCTGCCATCTCCTCCATCTCGGCTCTCCACTCATCGAACATTTGAGGGTCACCAACAACGTTGGCAACAATGCGGGCACCGTGAACAGGTGGGTTAGAGTACATCGGCCTAGCGATTTTTTTCAATTGGCTCCTAACCCTGACATAGAAAAAACAAATTCAACCCATCAGACAGTGCAAATTTTGCGTAACCTTCAGTTCTCTCACGAAAAGCTCCCATGCGAAACTACACTCCGCAAACAATGACAATGATCAATGCTTACTTGTCAGCCACTTCTGCAGATGACACAACCGCGTTGATAGCACCCACACGCTCGGCGTAGAGTCCAAGGTTCTTACTGTAGGATTGAGCCACAAGAACCTCCATACCGCGTTCAATAAAACTCCTCACGGACCTCGCATCCCGATCCAAGTTCCCACTGGCGAAACCCTGACGCACCAAATCCACTTTCACACGTCAATAGGCCGCTCGATTTTTCACATCAGTTAAAACCACTACCGAAGGACCAAGAAGTCTAAAATTGTTTTCAATATTCTCTTCCAAGCAATTTTGTGAAGGTCACGTAGGGACCATTTGTTGTCCAATTCTACTTAACTTTTTGACTAACACATGCAATGTTCTTTCAGAATCTAGTGATATAAAATTTTATCCCATTTGAACATAATTTTCATAATACAATCAATCAAACCGGTCATTTTAAAACCAAAGATCCCTGGTCCTTTAGGGGAATCAAAACTAAGTGACTGGATTCCCGACAACCACAGCTGCCAGGACACACTCTTCAGTATTATATCTTTCTTATTGAAGTGATTACCTGATATGCCACATCAAAGAATGCCATGTGGCTCTTCTTTTCAATGAGGTCAGCAAGCTTCTCCCATTGCTCCGGTGTTGGGTCAACACCCGTCGGGTTGTGAGCACACCCGTGCAGCAATATGATTGAACCATCAGGAGCACTCTACAAAACCAAAACACTTTTGTCTTTATTAAAAGCACCACCCTGATACTGAAGCATCAACCCCTAACTCGCTACTACTGCCAATGCAATGCAGATCAGTGGAACATATCCATTTCGGTGTCACATTGCAGGCCAGGACTACCAATGCACGGCGGGAAGAATGCACCAACATCAGGTTCTATTACTAGAATACTTCACCTCAATGTCTGCAGTCATGCCTTCGAAGTCCAAGCCCACGGTCTTGGGGTCAAAGTAACGGTAGTGTTTCCATGGGACTCCAGCATCGTTGAAAATGTTCATATGGTTGCCTGGAAAATCCAACATATCAGGACCATACAGCGCTCCAAACAATTTATATTCAAACCGACAGCAGAACATTCACTTTATTTAGGTTCATCCATGATATAATGTACTCCGTTTCTTGGAATCATCATCAAGAAGCATTTATGTCAACAAGTGGTCCACACAAGAACGAAAGCTCAGGAAATGGTGATCATCAATAGGAACGCTAATATATAGCGTTTGAATCAGCATAAAACCTACAAAATATTGTATCATACACTGCATAAATAAATTGCGGAGTTGAGATAGAAATCTGTCAAATTATGGTATGGATTTGATCTTACCCCAGGTGGGATTAGAGATGTACACCACGGTGCCAGGGAAGTAACGTTGAATGAAAGCGGCACCAAGGCGAAGAGAACCCGTTCCAGAAAGGCCTTGGATGGTCGCAACCTAGAGTTCAACCACGGATGATTACCAAAACGAGAACGGTATCAATTGAACAGACGAGATGCGCTGCATGTGATTCCCAGTGTGAACAATACAACTGAAATTCTGCACTCACCCTGTTCTCCTTAATGGCAGCGCTGTCGGCTCCCAAAAGCAACTCTGCGGTAGCCTTGTTGAAGGCTGCGAGACCCTCAATTGGGAGGTACTGCATACCCAAAAAAACAATAAGGTTCCAGTATTCAAGTGAAAAAGATCCACAATACCAAAAAAATCAAGGCAAGAATATGAAAGGGAACGAAGCCTATCAAAAATACTAAAGCCCCAAATGTATTTATAAAACACAGAGATTGATAAAATTACACCCCAGGAGGTCCCGATTTCGTAAATTATTTATTAGGCCCCAAGCAGGACGACTTCCACAGCGTAGAGACTGTTCCGGCCTTAATCAATCTTTATTCACTCTACTGCAAGGGAATTGTGATTTAAAGGATATTGGAAATGCCCCTGAAGCCAGGATCGGGAGCCATCATTTACAGGGTCTTCAAAGCATCAGGCCTACAAGGAAAACCCCTAAAGAATACTGGGTTTCCTTCTCCAGGTCCATTGCATAACAAACCAGCCAAAAACCCAAGATGTCACTAACCCTAAAACTGAAAAATCAGCAGGCTGAGATAGTATGGAGTACAGATGGTACCTCTTTGTTTTCACCGCCATCCAACATCTTCTCCTCTGCCTGAATAGAACATGAAATACAGTCAACATAACTACACATTGGAACTTGATACTATAACCAGAAATCTATAAACTAGGAAGATACAACCTAGGCAAAGATGAACTATTCCCATACGCTCCACCCAAACCACCTTCCAACCTAAATAAATGAAAAACTTCACTTACCTTCTTGACGACTGACAACACCATGGGCTGAAGCTCCTCAGTACGGTAGGCCCCTACTCCCAAGTTGAGCTTCTTCTCGCTCATGTCTCTCTTGAAAGCCTCCGAGACTCCCAAGATTGGGTCCGCAGGCGCCATAGGGACTGCCTCGAATCGAGACGCAATGTCCGTGCTAATGGACATGGCCACCACGTTCTTGCCCTGCACACATACATACACAACATATGCGCCATCTCAAACTTAGATGAACAATATCCAAGATTGAATTACAAGTGCATGAACTGAAAGTATATTTTCTTCTCGCAGCCAAAAGTAGGTCGCTTACTTAGCGAACTCTTTCAGTCTTCGGAGTATCGTATCAGGTGCTGCAAAAACCCAGCTCACATAGGAATCAACTAAAAACCTATCTGGCACTTGCCGATCCAAAAAGAAAAGTCCAAAGCGCCTCTCTCACCTTGCTGATAAGAGCAGCATTCTCTGAAGCCAATGCAGCACCTCTGAGTCCAGAAATGCTCTGTGAAGCGTTACCCTGCCCATTTCACAGCCCACCGCATTAGCATATCAATCGTATCGACATACCTAGCAATGAAATTCCATTACAAATCAATCCCATTCGATAAACAAGGAGCTCTCTAGAAAATCCATCTATCAATGGCACACAAAAACAGAGATCCAACAAAACTCACAAAAACTTTCAGAGATCACCAGCATAGCCGCGTTACTCAACACAGCACCAGATCACGCGGTCCAGGAATCTCAAATTAATCCCACAAATCGCTAAACCCCCCAAAAAACAGAAGCTACACCATCAATCCAACAGTACCCCCCAAAATTCAAGGGCAAGAAACAAACCCTCAAGAGTCGCGCGCACACGTTCCTGCATGCAGTAGAGGACGCCATAGTCGTCGAAATTCAAGAAAGAAAGAGAAGCTGAGAAATGAATGAGAGAATAGTGCTGGAAAGCAACTACTCGATCATAACCAGCACTTCCAGTAGGTGACGGCTGCGAGGACACGCGTTGCGAGACAAAAGGGGGAGCACGGAACATGGGAGACACAGATTGGATTGCTTCAAGGGGGGTCCAAAGAGCGCCACCTCCTCATTCTTTTCGTGTGATCTTGAAGACTTGCACTAATTTTACTCCCTACACTAATTGAAACCCAAGATAGAACTTCACTTGAGCGGTTTCTAGAACGTCGTCTCAAATCTCAGCGAAGAACGTGGCGGTTCCACGCATGTTGACCGCCTCACATAAATGACTAACTGACCAGCCACTGAGGATCAACGAGAATCGTTCGAAGTTTCGTCACGAATGCCGGATTTCTGCAATTCCATCACGAGGGGTTCGAGTCGTCTGTTACGCTCGGCCCAACACGATAAGGACGTTGAGGAAGACACACAACAGCACGCTTATTCTGTAAACACTATGCTGATGTACCATCTTCACAGGCAATCTGATAGAACTAACTTAACTTAGAGCATCGCCACCTGTGGTCTCGGTAACGGCAATCCTTGCTTGCCGCGCTTGGATAGTGCAAAATGGGTCCACACCAGCATCCTGTCACGGTAGAGATTGTGCCGTTTGTCCCGTCACTCTCACATTTGCTCGGCAACCAAGGGCCTTTGTAGAGGGTAGTATTACACTCACGCTACCTCAGTCAACATAGACTATTGCCTCATGGGATGCTAATTTGGACACAATAGAAGGTAGTAGGTGGCATGTGAAAAAAGGGAAGAAGCCTATGTATGACCTTCAAGTACATGAGGGGATGCTTTGGAAGCAATTCTTCAAGAATGCACACTCCTCATAGTCTTGAAGGTAAACAAAAAGAGAATGAAATAGAGGGGGAGAGAGAGAATAGATATATGTAATGCAAAAGGTAAGGCTCTATTTTTAACCTCTAATTTTGTGTTGATATGGGCTCCAAAAATAATTCAAAACTCATATTCAACTCAAAGTAAATAGTTTTTATTTATCTATACGTCTAAAAATAATTCAAAATTCATACTCAACTCAAAGTAAATAGCATTTATTTATCTACGCATCTAAAAATAATCCAAAATTCATACTCAACTCAAAATAAATAGTTTTTATTCCATGTGTCTAAAAATAATCCAAAACTCATAGTCAACTCAAAGTAAATAACTTCTTATTATCTATGTATCTAAAAATAATCCAAAACTTATACTCAACTCAAAGTAAATAGTTTCTATTTATTTATGTGCCCCAAAATAATTCAAAACTCATACTCCACTCAAAGTAAAAAGATACTTTAAATAAATAAAACACTGACCATCTAGCTTCCCTGTTGTCAAAAAACTTTGTTTCCTTCATTTCAAAGAACAACTTTCAATTGTTAGTTCCACAGTCTGTGGTATTTCAATTGTATGACTTGGTGCCTTGATGGCATTTGAATAATGAGGGTCAATCTAATTTCAACGGGTTGTTGGTGGGGAGCATAGGATGGCCACGGCACCGCCACATCTCACGGGGTAGTAAGTGCCTCGCCACTTACTGATGGCGTGCTGCTGGTGACAACGTCCTTGGCAAGCAACAACAAAGTAAGAACGAGTATAGTCCAAGACTTTGTTAAGTGTTGATCGTCCCCTCCATCGCCTCTGTCTCGCAAAGTCATTAATTTACTGCAGTGAGGATCACATCACGTTTTCCTTGTTCTAGTTAAAAATACACCATCTCAAATGGTCTGCTTTTGAGATTTGATGAGTCCAAGAACCTTCGAATTTATATCACAAGTAGTATGGATGTACTTATTCGTGTAGCAGTGGCTTCATCTAGCCTCAAGACAGCCCATTGCAGTTTGCATTGTCCGTTACTTGGTTCCTCGTATGGAAGAGACTCTCCTATTTGTTATCGTGACTGAGATCACAAAGTTTGCTATGGTGGCTTCAAGCATTTCAAGTCTATGATAATGGTAGCGAAAATTGAACGAGTACAATGAGTACAACAGGCGAGGTAACGAGGAAAAGAGGTGACATTTCTGGATGGAACATATTCAAGAAGGTACAGAATCAGGAGTATGATTCACAGTAAGAGAACTGTGTACAAAGTGGGAGATCGAGAGCCCCGGCGCACACACAGAACCACGGTCCTTTGAAATCTCGCCTCTTCCCGCCGGGCAGCCTTCGACTTCCAGGGCAGATTTTTGTTTTGCAATTGGGGCCTGCTTGCCACGCATGCTGCCACCTGGATCCAAGAATAGCTCGAAGGGGTGTTTAACGTCTCGCGAAGAAATCTGGGGTTAAGGTGTGGAAGACGTTACACGTTGTGAATTTCACACTTGTCAGTTCAACAAGCTTATTGAATAAGAAACTCTACTCTAAGAATAGCTCTGCTCCGCTGTGCGAAGACTAGTGCGAAGACCACTACAGTACTGTACTGGTTGCTTTATCGCCTGCTCACTTGACTTGGAGGGAGAGTACTTCAAGCGGGGTGCTACAGTAAGTTAGTTTGGTTGATGGAGACAAAATTGTACAGTGCACTTTTCAAGGTCGTTATCAGAAGGACCTCAAAAGGAACCTTGAAATCTTGAATGGGCCAAATACACATCCCAAGTGCTTTCGTGAAGTGCATTCTACGTTAACTCCTAAACCCTAAAACCCTACAGTGAACAGAGGTTTCTCAGTCAACAGGAGGGAGATCACTGACTCGCTAATCTAAAGACTTTTGTTCTAACTGATTAGAGTTCGTGAAGAATCAGTCTTTGGTGGGGACTCCTTGGAACCGAGTAACGCGTTCCTTCATGGCATCTCGTTGTCGTTGGGCAATCTTGTTGCTGGGGTCGAACTGCAAAGCCTCCTCGTAGGCTTTCAGAGCTTGCTTGAAATCCTTCTTCACTTCGTAGACGTTTCCCAGGTTGTTCCATGCCGTCACGTAGCCCGGTTGCAGCTTCAGTGCCTTCTCGTACTGATTTATGGCCTGCTCTATCTTGTCGTCGCTGAAGTAGCTGAAGCCCAACGCATTGTATACCTGCAAATTCAACAAAAAGGTCACATCGAGACCCTGCTAAGCTACTCTCATCATATAATTGCTCGTTTGACGAAATGGACATCAATAACGTGGCAGGGTAAACAACTACAGCGAAGTACTTCACAAGAATAAGCACCTGTTGCGAGGGGAGATAGCCCGAATTGAAGGTTGTAACACTGACAAATTTTTAAGAAAGAAATATGGCATGCAGTGTAGTTCATGAAGCAAGGAATTTTACTCTTACAAAAGTGAACGCAAGGAATGAAATTCATGCAAGTTAGCCCACTCAGAATACAAACAGAAATTTTGCTGTGTTCCTTACAAAAGGAGAAGGAAAGGAATGGAGTGGAGCAGTTCTTCAACGGAACAGACAAACCATGACACACCTGTGCCAAATCCGCTTCATCACCATCCCACTTCTTGATCGCTTGTTCCAGATACTTGTTTGCAAGCACATAATACTTCTTCCGCAACATCACAGCTCCTAGCTCGAAGAATTCCTCTGAAGAAGCCTCCCCACTGCGCACTCGATCCTACACATACCGGATACCTCATCAATTCCAAGTCCACAGGCATTAAAAAAAAATTAAAAAAAGTTATACAAATTACTGCAATCACCATGTTCACAAATATTGCAGTAACGGAAGATGCAAAAACTATTAGGGACTTGATCCTGTCTCCTACACTGACCCCTGTCATCAATAGCACTCATCTATTCATACCCTTCGTTGGACTAATTAGTAAGAGGTTGAAGCTTGACTAGACTAAATGTCAATACTCAATGATCTTTGAATAGATATGGAATTCTCTACGACCACGTAAAGTAGTCTACAACCTTCCACTTCGAAATTGCTCAAGAAATTCTTAATTAGTGATTAAAATTTGATCTCAATAAGTTGGCTCCTGTGTGCATAGTGATCTCTCCAGTGATCTCAACTGAATGATCTCCCAATGAAAGCACATTCGTTCATAATGGTTGAAATCCTTAAATTCGTGACGCAGATAATATCTTAACCTAAAAAGGAAACACCAACCCACAGAATCATCGTTTTTTCACCTGTAAATCCTTGGCAGCGGACTCCAACTCACGACGGATGAGAATTTGACGAACCACCAAGAAACTGCCCACTCCCAGTAAAGCTAACAATGCCCCCAAGTAGATCAACTGCACTCCGAACTCCAGGCCTTCGGCCATCTCGCCATATGCCATGTTGAGTTCCAGGACGGATGCATTCGCTGTGCCCGAGAATCCCACCAATGCAGGCAGCATAAGGAAGCCTGCCAGTGCAAAACTGTCTGACACTGCGTCGGCGCCTGCTCCTTCATGCCCATCCCAAGCCAAATGTTGTTGATACACATTGTCAACTATTACCACTCTCAAGTTCAGAATGAAATAATTCAGATTTAAATTCAGAATTTTCTTTGACAACGAATGGCTACCAACACATGTTTAATTTCATAGGGCACCGTAACCTTCTAAATTTTCAAACCATTGCTTGGACTAGAGACAATGAAGAATTTCTGTGCATGGATCTAGCAACCATCCCAATGTGTGCTAGAAGCATCTCATCTATTAGACAATCTTCTAGGGCACTACGCTTAGTAGTCTTTCTAACAGAAAATTGGCACATACCATCCTCAGTTGCAGAGATACCCTTCGAGAAGAAACTTTTTCGAGACGCAGGTTGCCTCCACGCATTGGCAGAAAAAGATTGTATCCTAAGAAGTTGATGCTGCTGCTTCCCCCCAAACCACACATATCCCGAAAATAATAAGCAAAAAATGAAAGCATGAGCGAAAGAATCAAGCCAAGCATTCGATGCCACTGTTCAGCTATTCTCTCCATGTTTCAAATAACATTGCGAATTCTGCGGCACCGCCACATCCATCAATTACGGGAAATTTTTCTAAAATAGCGTCATTCTACTTCCAGACCAAATCGATGTCTCAAAATAATGTAGGTTCAATGTGCAACAGCGCTCCTAACCGAATGCAGCTGGTAAAAATGTTTCAAAGCAATGAAAACGATAGCCTGAACTCTTTCAAAAACATACCAGACATAATAAAAATTGATTCTTGAACTTTCAGTTACAGTGAATTTTTACCGCAAAAGAATTATTAAGAGAAACGAAAATCAAGCACAGATCGACGCCCTGTCGGTGGTCTGAATTTTGTAGAATAGTTTAGAAGTAGGTTAAATCCAAGTTCATAGAAAAATTCATCCCCAATCAGGGCTCCGTAGACAAAAGACTAATTCCTCGCAGATAGAAACATCTCACAAAGAGAATGCTAAGCCTTTCTGCAATCTTCAAAACCCAAATTGAGCTCAAATTTGCACCTTCACGGAAATTCCAAATTCCAAGCACAAGCAGGGATAAACCCAGATTAAATTCGGAGAATCGCGATACCGTACCTGATGAACCAGCGACACAGACCCAAATTGGGATACCACAGCAGCGCTCGTCCTCTGGCGCCCACCCAAAACGTTCACATTGCAGCTCCTCCCCAGGATTGTTAACCCCGCGACGCCACCCAAAACCCTGCAGCTCACCATCGCAGCTGTCATCGCCCCACCCAAATGAGAGTTCCAATCACGCAGCCCCACTCGCTCACAATGCAAAGCTCCGCATAGAAAACTGCATAGACAACTGAAGAGACCCAATCCTGAAAGAAAACAGGGGAAGGGAATGTGAAGGAATTGATGAGATTTTCTTTCGGATTTCTGTGTGAGAAGTCAGAGTGCCGTGGTTACGGTGAATGAAGGTGCAGTCATGAAATGGAAGGCGAAAGCGTGCGAGACGACCCAGGATCTTATCTGAGTCCATCCCACCAATCTTGGTGCAGCTCGGACATGCACATGAGGTAACTAGGGAAGCCATCCCATTTGGGTCACAATTCAGTTGACACCCTAGATATAGCAACATGTTCAAATGGTGTACATTTCATGGAATACTTCAGTTAGCCGTTTCTACATGGGGACCAATAAAGAAAATTTTAAAAATTTGAGCGCTCTCATTGGTCATCTCTGGAAGGATGCTGACCTATTGTCAAGGTATGCAAGCAAAAATAGTTGAGTCTAAGTAGAAAAAAAACTTACAAAAAATCAAATTTTTATTTTAAATTTTATTTTATCAAAGAATATACTTTTATCTACATGAAAAGATTTAGTTGGCTTCATTTGATTTATTTATGTGAAAATGATGAAGAATCTTGTTTTGTGGACAAGCATAACATCTTCCCAAAAATATAATGCGCAGAATTTGTTTTTGAAGTTAATTTTCACAATTATCCACAAAATGAAAGGTCCACTAGGTTTACATTTCTTGCTAGAACAATCTCACTATTATGATTGATGTGTTGAAGAATTTATTTGAGAGTTTCTTCAACATAAATAATTTTAACTCCTAAAGTTCTTTGACTATGTTATCACCAAAAATGTTTAAAAAAAAATGTCATTTTTAATACAAGTACCAAATTTTAGGAAAAAAAATATTTTTGAGCACATATAACTGTAGGATCTTATAGTATACTAGATTGGGAAGATGTGGAAAAATTTCAAAAATTTCCATTGTGTAGATTGCAAGATTCTAGTGTTTGAAGTGACAAAAAAAAAATTGGCCTTGTAAAAAATCAGGCAGCTACACTTTACAATGTCACATTTGTATGAAAAAATGTCCATGTTGGTGGTGCTTCTTTGGATTCATTCTTCAAGGCAAGTTGGCTACATGCTTAAAAATTTTCATATCATTTGGAATTGTACAACACATAGGAAAATAATAGTAAATGATTCAAAATACTAAATTGTTAACAATTTATTTATGGAATTGAAAAATGCCAATCCTAATGGTTGTAATGCTATAATAAAAAATCTACTACCAATTTTTAAAATTTCTTTCCAGAAATATTGAAAATTGAGTTAAATAAAGGACTTCAAAGTTTATTTTAGAACAGAGAATCTATAACTGCCCTCAAACTAAAACATCTCATAACTTTAGACTCATTGATCAAAATGCAATTATTCAAATCTTTCTATGTATATATGAATCTAGAAAATCAATTTCAAATTTTTGGTTTTGAAAAAAGTGATTTTTTAGATTTGCCTAGAATGCCCAAATTGAAAAACAAACCACATATTAGGCCATAACTTTTGACTCATATTTCCAAATGTCTTAAAATTTAGTGCTTATGAAAGATATTCCTTGTCCACACCTTCTATTAAAATTTTGGCCAAAAACATAGAAACATCTAGTTACACATATCTACCTAAAATTTCTATGTTGCCAAAAAACAAAAGTTGGTTTGTAGGGATTAAAAATCAAAATTTATAGAAATGAAGATGTGGCAACACTAATATGTGAAATATATTTGTGTGACTTAGTTTTATCCTATTGTAGTTTATTCTTTTCAAGTACAATGGTGAACACTATGAACTACTTCACAATAGAATTCCATATTGTTGTAGCTTGTGTATTAGGATTCTTGTAACATTTTTCAATCATAATATTAGCCCTCAAACATCCAAGGAGTCCAAAAATGACTAATGAATAGTCCAAGAACTCTTTTTCATATATATTGAAGTATTGTACACATGTCAATGAACAACACTTGCAATAACTCAATAGCACACCAAGGACATTCAACTATTTGATGAATAAGAGAAAATGTCCAATGTATGGAGAAAATAAGGGGCACATTAACCCTTGAGTGCCCCAGTGCCTCAAATATGGCCTCTCAAAACTCAAAGATCTCCTTGTTTCTCAAAGATCTCCTTGTTTGACCATTATAATCTTTTCAATGGTACGGTCAAGTGACGTGTCCCTTTCCCTACAGCCCCGGCCCTATCTCTGCTATCAATTAGTACGGTCAATTTATGTGGATCTCATTTTAGGTGATAGTTTGATTGGAATGAATTGAGAATTGTATGAGTTTTAGCAAATACAATTTGGGCGCTCAGGGTTAAACTCTCTAGTGAAGGGCAATGATGGTTTCTACAAACCTATATGAACTCAAATTGAGAAAGGTCGCAACTTTTTCCACAAAACCTCAATTTTCTTATTGTACTTGGAAGTCAACTCCATTCATATTCAGCATTTCCAAAATAGTAAGATTTCAGTAGTACCCATAAACTAAGAGAGTAGCGCTAAGTTCATGTGTGACCAAAGTTATGTGAGCACTGCAGGCTTGATGCACCCAGTCAGAGAGGGTTTCCTGAATGCATCGTGACAGAAGAACCATACAGTTTGCGTCGGGGATAGTAACGATGAATAAAGGAGCCTCCTCGACTCGGCATTCCGTGGGCTGTGATATGAATTGGGCACTTCCGAGGGGCGACCTGCTCCTCATCCTTCAGACCTCCAGAAGAAAATCGTGCCCCATGAGCCTAACTGACACGTTTTTGCCTGCGAGTTCATGTAATAGAAACTCATTGTTTTTTCAGCTATACGGTTTCGTGGAAGAAAGACCAAATTCTCTCCTGTACCGGTCAATACTCCGTATCATGCATCCCTTCTATCTTTGCTAAATAATGCGTAAGTAAAAGCAAAGTCTAGCGAGTCTGATGCAAACCTCTACAATCGGATATGCAAACAAAACATCATCTTAACTCTTTACAATAGAATTGGCAGTTTTGGAGAGATTTTAGGTGAAACATAGTCATGTAGCTTTGAGGGAAAAGGTCACTACAGCAAGATATATTGTACCTGTACGGGTACAGCTCATTTACAAATTTTTGAATCCTCCTGAGACTAGGAGAACTTTAGGAGGCTATGTAGGCTCAAAATTGAATTGCATTGGAATCACATTGAAGTATATTTTATTATCATTACAAATACACATATGTAATTGAAAATCATACAAAGTATTTGATGTTTTCTATACACTATGTACTATCTATTGTTGCCAACATTTGTGAAAATTACAACTTGTGTTCAATGATATATATAAGAAATGAACCTTCATAATTGCTTTAAAGATACTAAATCTCATAAGGTAAACCAACCCATGATAGGCGAACTCCCTAATACAAACATCTATCAAACAACCCCACAAACAACCCATTACAGTTTTCCATCAATCAATGTCAAATTTTTTCTAATTAATATAAACAAGACTTCATTAGATAGGTTAATGATTGAAATCAATGTTTTGTGTGATGGTGATGGAGATGTTAGAGACTATTTTAGGAACTTGCACCTTTCTAGTGTAATTCATTACATGAACTACCTTTTTTATTCATTTATGTCATGTGCATGTTAGAAAATATTTCAACCATGTTAGGAAATATTATAACTACATTAGGTGGTTTGATAACTACCATGGGTATAGTTATTGATGGTTTTAGAGGTAGTCTAAAGACTATTTTAAGCCATTTGGCTAGTTCACTTCAAAAATTTGTAACAAATTCATACTTTATCAAAAAAAAAAAAATTTAAGCTGTTCTCCCCATTTCTCATGTTTGCTTGTATATGGAAAAAAAATTTAAAATTTAAAATATGTCAACAAGGCAAATCAATCAATTTGCCTGTCACAGGCTGGTCTACCTTACCACTTGATTTGCTTGCATGATTTCTTACTTGTTCTTCACCCCATTGCAAAAAATCTTTGACTATCTTCCAATGATTCTCTTTGAAATAATAGATAGTTTCAAATTGTTGTATGATTTCAAATTATTCCTTTTTCACTTGTTATTAAGTTTTAACAAGTTGAAGTGCACTTCATTGCTATTACAACACAGTTTGCAATTTCAAAATCGGTTCATTATTGAGCACGACAGAGCTTCCTAAAGTTGTTGACTGAAAAATTCGTAAATGAACTGTACCCCACTGTACAGTACAGAATGTGAAACCGCTAGGACCCGAACGTCAAATGACCACTGATCTTGGAAAGGAGGAGTGACCTACAGATCCCAGCTTCGGAAATGCATAAGATGTTCACACAGCACCCAAATTTGATCTCAACAGATTTCTCTCTTGTACCCAAAGATCTCGCCGCAACTTTATTCATCTCCCCAAAATCTCCCTCCTCCATACAAAATGCTATTAAAAGTCGCATAAATAGCCTTCTCACTTTTAAATTTGTAAGAAAACTCGTCAAATTTCACTCCTACTAAGAATCGGACTATGTCGAGACTTGGTCCGACACCAAGGATGACCCCAAACTTCCTGACAGAAAAAATACAACGCATTCCATCGAAGTTTAGTGTGTCAAACCCTAAACCGCCCCTTTCGTAACTTAGATTACAATACGCTAGCAAGACTCTAATATAGCGCTGTAGTGTCAGTGAATCAAGTGACCTGAATGTGTTAATAATTTTCTGACTCTCTCTCCTGACACTCGCATGACACAAGTGCAGTTGGAAAAGAGTACTAGGCTCAATAGCCATAATTCGATCTCCCAGGTAGAGAGCGATAGATCTCCAAGGTCTAATAGTCCTAACCTAATTTAGAAGAGATGAGTTATCTCTAATAACCTCTCAGTCCTCAACATAACCATCTAGTACACACTATACACTATGACAAACATGGATTTAGTAACCAATTACAAGGAGCAATTACCAATGAGCTAAATGATAATAAGGTCAGGTATGACTCGCGGCGATTTCACGTTCCCTGGTTGTTTTCTTTGCACTCTGGAGCCCCGCAGTGGAGCCTGAGGCGTGACATATTTGTACTCCGCCACTGGCGGAGGAGGGGGCAGCTTGTGCAGTGGAGAAGGGTTCATTCTTGGAGAGAAATCTTCAGCAGTACGAGATTTGGGTAAACTGTCGCCCGCTGTGGGTTGAAGGTTGAAGGTACCTTGTGGTGGACTCTTACGAGCTGACAAGACAGAAGTGGGTGACTCTTCGTAGAGATTTGCCTCACTGGTGGCGGAGTATGTGGATCGGCCACTTGCACTTCCGTTGTCGTGAGGTGATGGAGTCTGCAAGCAAACGATCGAAATTTCAGTTTTACTAATAAAATCAACCCAATTCTTCGCATGCATGTCCTCACAGAAACTATGGTGCTATGCTTCATTAATAAGAACGATCCCGTTTCAGCACAAACTAAACCCCACAATCCTCCCAATGGATGCACACACTAGTGCTTCGAATTATGAAAAGTTGGTAGCCAAGTGTTGGAAAGTTTACACTATTCATGAGTGTACTTAAGGAGAGATTTCGTTTCAAAAGCCTAGTAATTTTGAATATTCAAAGCATGATTGAGCTTACTATGAACAGAAACTGCAATAAAATGCACCATTCTGTTAATTTGGACCACTTGCTTCAGACTATTTTCGGATTTGCCATAATTTTTGTCAAAAAAATTCCAAATCATGCGACCTAAACCAATAGAAAAAAATTCGAAAAAGGTGCATTTTCTTGTCATGAAATGTTGAAGAGTAAACTTACAGAGAAGGCATCCCAACGCAATTCATTCTGCGAAACTGGAGAAGAGATGTCTGCATCCGAAGACTTGAAATTCCGCTTGGTATCAATGCTAGGTTGATCACGTTCTTCTTCATCATCCACCAACAGTGATGACGAGTCTTCATCGTAATCCTGATCCATTGCGTCGGAATCCAATATAACCTTACGAGTTCTGCGAGAGAAAGATTCGCTGCCGAAACCAGAAATGCCTTTGGAGATTTTCTGAGATTTTCTGCGCTCCTCCTTGTAGAACGCCTCGTCCATTAGTAAATGGAGCACATGCTTGGCTCTTTTTTGGAGTGCTGAACCCCAGTCAATCCTGCAGCTGAAATTACGCGGATCATCCATGCTTAGAAAAAGATTGTTCAATGAGGTTACTTCAAGAACATCCAGTTAACTAAGAGTCTAGGACTCAAAGGCAGTCGAAGCAACTAATGCAGGTGTAAGGATTAAACTACTTTTAGACGCAAAATGACCTGATAAGTCCTAAAGTATTCTAGTACAAGGAGATCCACACCTAAATAATAAATTAGGCGGAGGAGACAAGATTGCGAATCTCTAAGTATCTCTCTGTTTATAGTAGGATAACAAGTTACACTCTCAATTAATATGCTTGCCTTTACATTTTCAAACAAAGAATGTATAAATAGTAACCCCATGGAATCATATGAAAAACCATGGCAATGTCTATGCTCTAGTTCAAAGTATGAAACTTCATGAGGGTAGTATTACATACCCAGTCGAATCAACGTGAACAAAGCGTGTCAACTCCTCAAATTGCTTCTTGTCTTCACGAAACTCCACAACTAAATCCTCCGGACCGTGACACAGAAGGTACTCTAGAAGAATTAGAGACTTGTGGATTTGTCTCCAATACTTTTTGGCATTTAGTGCAAACCTGTACCACCAGCAAAAGATACAGATAAGAATACATAACAATCTTTACCCTATAACTCATAATAAGATTGTTTGCAATTCACTTGTTTGCTAACAAGAGATGTAATTGGCAAAAAGAAAAATGGCACCTGTCGCTAGAAGCTGCTCTAACTCGTTGATATTTTCGTAAATTTTCGAGTAATTTTTCATTGAGACACAATAAAGGCAAGTGCATCACTGCACTTTCTAACGCGTAGACTACACGCTAGGTTTGATTCCCTCTCTTATTGGTAAAGAATGAAATGGAATGGTTTCCAGTAAAAATAAAAAGCTGCTGGCACACATCACGCCGAATCTTCATCAAAAGACTCTAAGTTACCTCCTGTGAAGGACCTGCACAATACGCAGATAGTCTTCAGAGTTGTAGGCAACGCTACAGATGTCAGCCATGGCTTTTGTCGTGGGGCCCCATTCATCGGCATTCGTAGCATCCTCAGTCATTCTGTGTCAACCAACCATTAAAGATCGTCACGTACCGAAACCAGATTTTTCTTGCAAGCTTTGAAGTTGCGAATAGTCCAGCAAAAGCTTGACATGATGTAATGTATACTGTAAACTCCATTACATGCAGATTATGAAAAAGGAGGAGGCTTACAATTCTGCAGTGCTGACGTCCACAAAAGCCAGGCGTGCAATTTTGAGGCTGTCTTTGAACAAGAAAGAAGCACGGTTCTTGAAGGTCTCTAGGTGACCCAGCGCGATACCAGGCCGATTGTCCAACTCCATAGCTCAAACTTCAAAAGAATGATCTGAAATCTCTACTTCCTGCAACCTAATAATCACTCAACTAATTAAGAGCACACTCCATCAATTGCAAACCCACAACATCTTCGCTAAATTGGTACTTCTTCAAAACCTGCTGTTAGTACCACTTGGTGTACACTTGGGAATTTCTTGAGAGCCCTGCACCCCAAAATTCTCTGTAAACTTAGAGATCCATAATCCAACCAAAATTGTTCTGTAATTCATACTCCAGAACCATAAGCTCCAGAAGAACGGAGCAATGGTGTTTAAGATCCCCTGGCAGCAAGAATGTGAACCAATACATCAAGATTTCAGACTAAGGTAGGGACACCCATAATCGCCGCCCAACAATTTTAAACAATGGCAGTATTAATTAGGATGTAGACCACCTAAACATCCGTTTAAGTGTCAGTTTCAAGACATCCACCAAAGCAATTTTGAATCCTCATAACTTTTGCATATGAATTGGAAATAGCGCATTCTTTAATGTGTTGAGCGCTCTTTCATTCACTAACAAGAGCATACAAAAGTTTGACCAGTCCAGCACTACGAACTATACTCAGCGTCAAAGCGGCGATCTTCGGGTGTCCCTAACTTCCCGGGCCGGCACAACTAGGTATGCCCACTAAGTAAATGACACATGAAACCATCGCAGGCACCTACACCAAAGGAGCTTCTACAAACAGTCCATGTGAAATTACAGGATCACAAAAAGTACTGAACAAAAATCAAACGTGCTTCAGTACACAACCCAACAACTTGCTTAAAAGTACGTACGCCAGCAACACTAACCTCAAGAACTAATTTCTGCAATCGCACCACCACCTTCGGAGCCAAAGCTCAACCCCTGTTTCCAGAGAACGTCTCCTTCTCCCCAAGAGTCTCTACTTCCGGTCAGAAACGGCAACTCTTGCTCAATTCTAACACTCAAAAGGAATGTTGCGAGCAGCTTCAACAGCACCAAACCCTCCTCCTCTCTCCCTTCCTGCGAACCCTTCCGTCGCTCACAAGCTGGCCACTACTCAGGCTTTGGTGCGTTTTCCAAAACCTGGCTATCAGTCGTGAACGATTCAAAGTTGGAATTATTATGCTTCCCCTTGCACTCGTGTCTGATAGTCAGTCGTCTCTCTGGGAGCTTCCATCTGGCTTTCCTGCGCCAGTTGAGTGAGTGAGTGGGGCTCAAAATCTACAACTTCCGTCCGTCAGTCAGTTCCCTGCATCTTTCACAAAGTTCGTTTTACGGCTATTCGTATGATATTAATCTTTCACCTGCTTTTAGAATCTTCAACGTTAGGTGCTGATGTGGGTTACTGCAAGTGGGGCGTCTTTGTTGGATCATATTTTGGGTTCTGTTGACCGTCTTTGTGGCGATCGAGAATCATGGAATGATTCGTTTCGACTGGGAGATTGGAATGCGGAGACGGACTCAATATCACGGTGATCTGGAGCCTGGAAGCAAGGGGGGTCTTCCACCTGTTGGTCTGTGGAGGATTGTGAAGGGGATGTGGGGAATAAGATAAATTTAGTGTGGGTGACGGCAGGCAGGTGTTGATGCATTTGCAGTCCCCAGGGGAGCAAGATTTTGTGTTTCCAGGAGGAAGGGGCCGGTGAACTTAACATACGGCTTTTGATGAGCAACATGGGGCTTTACTTGTTGCGTATTGGAGCAAGTATTGGAGCATTTTTGAGACTATTCACATTCTCCCCAGGTTTGCAGGTACTACTGTATGATTTGATTTTTTGACAAATGCGCGTCTCATCTAAAGCATAAGCATAAGCATAAGGTCGGTTCTCAAATCTCAAGATGCTCCAAGAATTTTGGAGTGAATTCTCAAAAATCTCAAAATCTCATTGGTAGAGAGTTGAAAATTGAACTTGGGGCTTCACTCTACATCCCAAATTGTAGGTTCATGTTCACTTTAAAATATCTATATACATGATAAAATAGTGAAATTGGGTTGCTTGAACAATCAGGTTGCTTCATTTAAAAAAGTTACTTCATGACTCACTGCTTGTCTACATGGAGGTGCTTACCACTCTTTGAACTTGAGCCATGAACCAATGTACCAACTTGTGCAACACACGTGGGTTTTGCATTACTGCATCCTTCTACAGTAATAGTACATATTTATATAGTTTAGGATGTTGAGAAATTAGTGAAGAGCAACCTAATTTCACTATTTAGTGTGGTAGAATTTTTTTTGGAAATTTTGACGTCAAGGAGTTGGGGCTTGGAGCCACAGTTGGGATTCTATTTGGACTTCATATAACTCTTGTTCAAAAATCTCAAAATTTCATTGGCAAGGAGTTGAAAATTGGACTTGGAACTTTACACTACATCCCAAATTGTAGGGTCATGTTCATTTAGAAATATCCATATAATTTAATTGTTTTTGGAAATTTTGATACTAAGGAGTTGGAATTTGGAGCCATAGTTGGGATTCTATTTTAGCTTCATATAAATGTGACTTTTTTGAAGTGCCAAGTATTCTTGTATTCTTTGCCACTTGTACTTGTGAGCAATCTATTTGCTTCAAATTTTAAGCATTCAATGGTTTAAAAAATAAGAATTTTGACTTTTTCAGTCATCTTCAAACCTATTTTTGACATAAGACATTGTTGATGTGGAACTTGAGACTTAGAGTTGAGACTTTGGGCTTCACATTAAAGTGCTCCAAATTCCACATACAATATTATTCATTGCCTTTTTACAATCCAACAAAAGTATGGATGTAGACTAAAATTGAAAATCCTTGAATTGGAACTTAGAATTTAGTATGAACTGCCCCTAATATTGTTGAACAATAAGCAAGCAAGTGTATCATGGGAAGGACGTCATGCAAAGTGAAAAAGCACCTCCATTTGTATGGTGAAATTTCATATCATCTTCATAAAATATTAGCTCGTCACTTTATAAAAAAATAATTCACATATTTGCCAAACCTTTACAACTCATTATTAGTATTAACTTCCAACCAAGTACAAACTTCATCTATTGAGCAAAATCAAAATGAATTTCTATCATTACTAATCTAATATATATACCAAAGGAAGAATTTATTAGAGTTGACAAAGTTTGAAAATTTTGACAAGTCCAAGCATTTATAGTGCACTTTTCATCCCAAAAACATTGTTGTCTCGTCATTTGCTATACTTGTAGATATGATTTAAGATAAATGCACCCATAATCAATAAATACAATTACATTTGGGCCAAAAAAACAACATTAAAACTAGATATCAATTAAGGATACAATCAAAGATGTGTATATAAAACACCTTGGGAGGCCATTGGCACAACTCTTATATAGTTTAGAGGGTTCAAACATATGGCATTATTTTGTACTTGTGACATAAAACTTTAAAAATTACTTAAAGGCCTTAAAATTCATATGAAAGAATAATCTTCAAATAAATTCTAGGATATTTGTATTTTAATCACGTTACTTATGGACCCTATAAAATATCCTTTGGATGATCCTAGTTATACAATCTTCTTCTATACAATGACCTTCTTTAGGACAATATGAGTACATGACAATATGAAATTTTCGGAACATCTATAGATAGTACTATGAAAATTCATAGCTTATTTTTATGATATTCAAATAATGCATACCAAAATGAAATCTCCTTTTACTTCCCAACAAGATCCAATGCAAATTACTTATGTTTAATAATAATCATTATGTTTAGTTGCTATTAGTATAAATTATTGATGCATTTGTCTTAGTTAACCTCTAAAAGCCAAGTGGTGGTTGAACAACCAATTCAACTTTTGAGTAGGTTCCTACAAAGCTGATTTTGAATGAATCTTCCTAAAATTTTGACACAAGGTGTAGACATGTACAACCTTATTAGAAGCATTATTATTTTTCCAATTAAAGGACTAAATCAAAAGTTATGTTGTCAAAAAAATTTGGGCAAGATGGATAGCTTTGGGTAGTATGTGCAAAATTCCTCTCCAATCTACCTCGAAAATTTGATAGATATGTAATTAACATCTAATAGGATGAAACTATAAAAAAAATTCACATGTGTAGTGCAAAAATCTTACTCTAGGAAGAGTTAAAGTATTTTATTGGACAAGGCTGGAAAAAAATATTTTTTCCAAATTCAAATGCTATAATCTTGTAATGTACATGGTCAAAGTTTATGAATTCTTTTCCATCCATTCACGTACTATTAGTCTACTATTAATTAGAATGGTTTATTTATTTATTTTTGAATTATTTTTTTCACTACCCTAAAAAGTGGTAGTCTTGATAATTATACCCAAAATGTGTCATGATCCTTTGGAGGTTAATTTTGTTGTAGTGACATGTAATAAATCATCATATCATTTGAACAACTTTAGAACAAATTTCTCCTTATTTTTAAATGTTGTATGACCAAACTTTGTAAAATAGATATCTCTATATTTTAACTAGATTTGGGCAAAGTAATTGTACCATGCTCAAATGTGCAAAAGGAATTATCTTATGAGGATCAAATAGAAAAATCTAATTACAATATAGAGATATCTATTTTGCAAAATTTAGGCAATGTCACCCCAATATTGAAATCTTAATAGAAAAAATCTTAAAACTTTTGTGGAGATACTTATGGAAGGAAATATGTGCATATGGATGTTTCCTACATATCTATACAATTTAATTAAAAAATTCACCACCAATGTTTCTCAATCAATTATCATATAAAACCATGAACATCATGTTAATTTATCAAATATAGAGTTTTGGTTTTTTGAAATTGAAATTTTGTGTACTTGATTGGGATTGAATAAAACTGAATGTTCAATATGCAAGAGAAAAAATGCCATTTTTATCTACATTATTAAAGATAATCATAAAGTGTGTGCAATGAGAATGTAAGAGCTGGAGTTTGAAAAAAACATAATCTTGACAAAACTCCTTGAAGCACCTAAACTTGGTTTGATGAATTCTAGTGCAATGTTTCTTTTATAATATTCTTAGTTAAACCTTCCTCTAACATCCCTTTTACAAATTGGGGTTCACTTTATGATTTAACTCTATTATACCAAAAAAAATTGAATGACACAATTATAGAGTTAATTGTAAAGGTCATCCCCAATTGTAACAATGGTGTCCAAGGAAGATTTAATAAGAATAGTACAAAAAAACATTGCACCAAACTCCATCATATCAAGTTTGGGTGCTCCAAGAAATTTTGTCTTGTGTTTTTCTCAACCTCCAGTTCTTGATCTCAAATTGAACATACTTTATGATGAACTATAATAGGTAGTTTGCAAGATCATTGGATTCCATTGTACACTGGAAGAACCAAAGTTATTTAATTCTCTCTTAGTGAGGAATAGAATTTGTTTTTGTTTTGTTTTGTTTTACACAAATAAAGGAGTCCAATTCTTCAAGAGAAGATGGTAGAACTACCCATTTCCAACCAAGGATCCATACCCATCCTTTTAGGGTGCATCTATTTCCAACCAAGTATAGATTTTCAACTAAGTTTGAAACAGATTTCCAACCAATGCTTGGAATGTGTTTTTTTCCCCTTTTCAAAGTTGGGATTAAGAAGATCATGATGCATGTTCCAAAGTAGTGAGCAAGAAAATAGGAAATAGTGAGTGAGAAAGCGATTATTGAATTATTAGAATTGGAAGAGTCTATATATTGGGTATGAGTCTAGGCCAACTTTGGGCTTCCAAAACTCCTAGTAATTTCAATTGAAAACATACATTAGATGTTTTTAGGAGGCATTAGAGGGCCATTTCAAGCCTATTCCCCATGCTATGAATCAATTAGTGCTAACTAGATTAAAGAATAATTAAAAAATAATTAAAAATAATTAAAAACTTATTGAATAATATTAAAAAAAACATTCAAAAAATAATTTATTATTATTATTTGATGTAGCATTCACTCTGCCACATCAGATTACTGTTGAGGCTGAGTTCCCACAGTCTAGAAACTCAGGGGGGACTAGCAGCCTTGTAGAGAAGTTGAATCTCATTGAATAAAATTACCAAAAAATTTGCAATCCTGTGTTTTTTATCTTCCTACATGGCAGAAAATTTTCATTGTCTTATACCGCTCTAGCCAGAGAGAGATCACCATGGGAGTGTTGAAATTATTCAAAAATTCTCTGAAATCAAGGTGATCTAGAACTCTCTACTGATGAACTCTGTAACCTCAAAAACCCTCTGCTGCTGTGTATCCCATATTTTGTTGCTATTTCTGAGTAAAATATTTTGTTTTTTTACTTTTTCTAAGATGAAATCATGTGTTTGGTAATTGTCATAAAAAATTTAGATTTTTTGGGGAAAATTTCAAATTATTGTGATTTTTTGAAGAAAAAGTGGAAAAAATTCACATCAATTACAAAACATGCTCAAAAAATCTGAAATTTTTGGAATAGAAGAATAGTATTATATATATTCTATCAAATTATAGTATAAATAAAGATTTTATGCCATTCTATACTTAGAAACGTGGTCATTGATCTTCAACTTCAAACTTCAATAAAATGCTATTTTTAAGAATTATTATTATTTTTGATAAACTAGAGTAGAAACTTTACTTTAGAAGCTTCATTTTCTTAGTTTCATTCAAAATCTAAAGAAATAACTTTGAATGTCAAAATCATGTTTTAAGGGGAAAAAACTCAACACACGAAATACACTACATATATATACTATATTTTTGACAAAATATGTCATATAAAATATTATACATGACATCTTTTGTATATGACTTGAACTTAATCCCCAAAGGTTTTTGACTATATTTTCACCAAAAACGCTCCAAAATTGCCATTTCTAATACAAGTACTAAATTTTAGGAAAATTTCATTTTTGGACACATATAACTGCCACGGGAAGATCACGTAGAGTGTCCATTAGAAACTACGTGCATTAAGATTTTTGACCCCCTATTTTATGTTCTAAAATTTTATAAAAAGAAAAGAAAAGAAATATGAGGAGATTCCTCTACTTTGAATGTTTATATTGTGAATTATTGGTATTTTATTTGTTAATTATAATTAGTTACAAATTTTTGAAGTAAAAAATACATTGTAAAGCTGAAAATAATTTTCTTACCCCTATTTTATTTCAGAAAAAATTGTCTAAAAACTGAAAAAAAAATTGCTAAAAATAATTATATATTCAAAGTTCATTTTCCCTAAATAATGTTGTAATGGTCATCTAAATGTGTTCTCTATAAATATTTGAGTTGAAAAACGTGCCATTTTAGTTCATTTTTCAACCTATTCTAGAAATTATATCATATTTTATTTAAATTGAAAATTTTCAGCACCCTAAACTTTTAGTCAATATTAAACAAAGTTCAAAACTATAGATTGAAATTGTAGTTTATTAAAAAGTATATAAGGGTCCAAAAAATCACTTGAACTCACATGGTTTCTTATAGATACAGTAAGTGATTCCCCTAGGATAACCATAGGATCTTGTAGTATGCTGATTTGAAAAGATGTGGGAAAAATTTTACAAATTTCCACCATGTAGATTACAAGATATTAGTGTTTGAAGTGACAAAAATCTTTTTTTTGGCCCTACAAAAAAATGGGCAGCTGCACTTCAAAAGCTCTCATTTGTATGAAAAAAAGGTCCAAAATAGTGGTGCTTTTTTGGATTCATTCTTGAAGTCAAGTTGGCTACATGCTTAAGATTTCATATCATTTGGAATTGTACAGCATATAAGAAAAAAACAGTAAGTAAAAAATAATCGAAAATGATTCAAAATACTAAATTGTTAAGAATTTAGTTATGGATTGAATTGGAAAATGCCAATCCCGATGGTTGTGATGTTGTAATAAACAATCTACTCCTTCAATTTTATTTTATTTACAAAAATATTGAAAATTGAGTTAAATAAAAGACTTCAAAGTTAATTTTAGAGTAGAGAATCCATAGCTGCCCGCAAACTAAAACTCCTCATAACTTTCATCTCATAAATCTAAAGAATTAATTAAAAAAAATTCATAATAATGATTTTTTAGGAATTTTTCAAAGTTGCCCAACCTGCTTGCCAAACATTAAAAATTACATATCATAAAATAACCTTTGAATAATGTAGTCAACAATTATGAAAATTGTTGGGCTTTAAAGCTATTCCTTTAAAGAAAAAAAATTCATTTGTAGTAAGTTGTCCAAAATCACTATGTTGCCAAAAAATGCAATTTGGTGACTTTGGTCTTTTAGGGGTTAACTCAATGATGTGGATACAACATTAATAAAGTTGCACATAAAATATTGGATGAAAATCATTCATTCTTCAATACAAAATTAGACTACTTGACTATCCATCAAACCTAAACAGTCCATGGCGTCCTTATAAAATTAAAATGTTATTCAATATGATACTTAGCATAGGCTTAGGTATACAATATGAAAGATCCTAAGCTTATTGATGTGAGGTTTGGTGAACTAGCCTAAACCTTTAGTGTTGTAATCATGCTAGGTCTTCAAGTAAAAACTTGCCTTTTTTTTATAGGTGGTTAATTTTGTCTTTTGAAACTTCTTTTGAATTGAACCCCTTAAGAAAATGGATAACCAATGGAATCCTCAAAATATGCAAAAACTCATATTTAACAAGGAAAACAATGATATTGGATATTGGCATGATCTAGTTGTACTTGGCTACTTGCACTATGGATTGATGCAATATATCCAAATTTTGGGGAAAAAATTGGGGGTATGAGATGTATTCTATAGGTCATTGTATGATGCAGCCTATATTTGTATTTTGGATCAAATATGGTATAATTTATTAAAGCATGTGAGATTACATAGAGGTACATCCTAATACCAAGACATGATTGCATACAAAGATCAAGGTTGCAATACTTTCAAAGCATAATCGACATAGCTTGTAATCAATATATACTAATTTTCTTGCTTGCTAAACACTTCTTTTTCAAAATTCACTCATTGTCCTCATGTCCTACAAAGAATAAAAGTCATTTTTTCATAGAATAAAGTGTTAATCAAAGGGAATGGAATCCACACTTGCAAATTTGCAAGGACATGTCAAAGCATCATGAGTTTGCTACTCCCCACACAATCAACACACAATTGTATGTACATTCTTCATGTATGCTTTCTTGTATGAATAAAGTATAAGGTAATTTCAAATCTAATGTTTTATAAATAATTTAATACATTTTCATACAATGTTCAATACAAAAGTAAATGCATGACTACTCTTAGAACTAACACATCTATTCTATGCAACACAAACTTCCATTAAAGATTTGGACCTACCTTCCATGTTCTACACCTTCTCAAGTGATCATGTATGTGAAATTGTACCATTTTCTTTTATGAATGAGTACAACATTTAATGGAAATTGCACATCAAAATCCCTCCAAATCATAAATTTTATACAACATTTCCATTGATACTTTATATTTTTTCAAAAAAATTCAAGTTTATTTAAATTTATTTGTATTTTTAAGTACATTTTGTATCCTAAAATGCACATTATTTTTTATAGACTATGAGGAAAATATTTAAAACATCTTTTAGGAGTTAACTAATTGGAAGTTTAGAATTTCAAATGTATAATCAAAATTTCTACTTGTGGTAAATAATAGAATTCAATGCATTTACGAAAGAACAAGGTCACAAGTTGGTTGACTTGGTTTTTCCTAATCCTGAACTAGGGATTGCTATTATATGAGTGTGGAATGTGGAGCTTAGAGCATAAAGCTTAGGTTTGAAGAACCTAAAGCTTGTTTTAGAGAATATAAGATATTTTGTAGATAATGTTATACATATCTATAACATAGGTATATTGTAACCATCAAAGATGGTCTATGCTCCATGCTCCTACTCTATGTTCAAATATTAGCTTTACTCTCCCCTCAAAACAATAACTAAACACTTCAAAAATGAATTAAGACAAGTCAAAATAGTAAAATTAAAAATCCAACAATGTGATGGGGTCCAACTCTAAGTATATTTACATATATGAATACAAATACAAATAGAGAAAGATACATATATGTATACAACTATTGACAAGGATGTGGATTATGCTATATCTCTGTATGGTTAAATATATGATCTTAGTCAAGGAAGAAAATTACTAGTTGATTTTTTCACATTGATAAAAGTAGGTGATCACATGTAATAAAAATAAATAATTGAAACTTATGTACAATTTTTTAAAATGAGATTGAAAATGATGTTTGAATATGTAGAATTATTTAATTCTTCATTGAGTCCCACCTTGATCTCACTGAACAATATGGAGCTATTGGAATGGTTGTTGTATTTATAGCTCATTTGTATTATGAAATAATATTAATTATACCTCACCCTCAACATGGTAATTTATTTGTATTAATATGAAAAGCCATGAATGTTTCATATATTATTCCATCTATACATCATTGATTACCAAAGCTTCAATATTGTGTTGAAATTGGATAGTATATTCACTTGAAGCAATAGAGGTTGTAAATATTTAATTTCATGATGCTTGTGCAACTACATGATCCCTTATTGAGAATATTGACACATGATATTGGGGAAATGAAATTTTTGGTATCTTAATTTTTCTAATCCACTTAAGAAATTCTATTTGATCAAGCCTATCTTTCTCCCTAGTGTTATTTTTGCATGATTATTCACTAGCAATAGGCATAAGAATAGCAATAGTGAAGGCACAAGAAAGGCTTCAAAGAAAATATTCTCAATGTTACTTTCTTGACTATTTTTTATGCAAATCCAAAATTTGCTTGTTAGTTGATCCTCTTCAAAAGTAAAAAGACTTTTGAAAACTAACCTTCTACTATGAAATGTTTTTTGAGGCCTAGACAAGACCTTGAATTCTTGAACTATGGAAAACTTGGGAACTACGTCAAGAGACAACTACATCAAATAAAAAAATATTTTTAAAAAATAAGTATTTTTAAATTTTTTTTTAAATTAAAAAATTAAAAATAATATTTAATTATTTAATATTTTAACAATAGAACAACAATGCATTGATTCATAACAAGGAGAACAACCTTGAATTGGTCTTCTAGAGGTCTCAAATCTCCTTTAATATAAGCTAAATGCTAACTACTAGTATGTACCCCATATTTTGATAATAGTAAATTTAGATCATCAAAAAGTAAAATGATTTTTTTGAAATTATTACTACCAAATTATATATCACTAATTAACACTTCACTATAATATATGATGTACACCAATTCATTACTATTAGTGACACATTATAAAACACCTCTATTTACACAATATATAAGATAAAATCACCTAAAATGTCCTTAAACCCTTTGTTGCAGTTATTAAAAGCACTTAAAATTAATAATAGACTATTACTAAAATCGTTAATTGATGTTTGTTGAACGATGAAGGAATGCATTAGAGGGGATTTGAGGTCTCTTAATAATCATTTCAGAGTTGTTCCTTTTGCTATGAACTAATGCACTGCTGTCAAAATATTTAAATTTAATTTAAAATTTTAAAATTTTAAATTTTAAATATTTTGAAAAGGCAATCACTCAACCACATCAAACTGTTGATGTAGCAAAGTTTCAAGTTCCTTACAATCTTGAAACTTGCGGTCTTATTCACACTTCAAAAATCATATAATGATTTCATACCACATATAGGGTACAGTACAAACTTGTTAAAACCTTCATTACATGAATTTGTTGATAATTAAACACATATTTAAAATAATAAAGTGGTTCATATTATTGAGGTAACTACTTTTCATTTTGTGATGTATGAATTATACACAAATATATATCTATTTAGTAATATTTAAATGGATGAATTTGCAAATTCTCATACATAAGTTAATTAAAGATGGTGGCAACATATTAGTGTGCCCTTGTATGCAATAATGATCAATATTTGAAAGTCAATTTTAGATACTTTTTTTCAATTACAAACAAGTTCATTTGCATTAATTCATTCCTTCTAAGATGAAGTTTGTTTATTTTACTTCTTCACTGTAAATATGAAAATTTAACGATTTGTGCTAAAAATGCTCTACATTAGTGAAAATAATTCTTTCACTTAATTATAGTAATAAGATTTTCATTTTTTGTAAGTGTTTAAAATTTTCCTACTATGAATATTTCTTTTAGTTATGAGTGTTTTTCAACTATAAATATATTAGTTGAAGAGGGAGATATTTAAAGGTTTGAATATGAATCAAAATATAAAGAAGGGACATTAAATGAAATAGAGGACAATAGTCACAGCATTAGTGACAATGAAATTAAAGATGTAGCTAATATTCTCTTTTCTAAATAAGTGAGGTGCCAAGGATTAGGGCATTACATAGATGAAAGAATCAACTTTTTAAAACAACATGCATTTGAAAAGATGACCAACACTTCAAGAACACAATACATTTACAATAGAAAGGAGAAACAAACAACATTCAAATAAAATGAAAGAAAAGGGCAAAAACAATACATCAATGAGGCAACATAATAAGGATGGCCCGAATTCATTACATAAAATGTTGTTGAAGCTCCACTTAAAATTTAAGGTACCTCTAGTGGTTTCATTGAAATAAAAATCAATTAGCCTTAGTACTATCTTTGCACTTCCACACACTATACTAAGATTTTTTTATTGCAAGTGAATGCATATTTTAATAATCATAAAAATAAATTTTAAAAAATCTAAAAAGAATTTATTTTTTATATATTTAGCCAAAAGAAGTGATATCTTATTGATATGTAATCAAATTTTACATTGGCTCTTTAATATTGGCTTTTTAATAGCCAAACCTCAACAAAAATGTCTTTCAAATAGTCAAACCAATATTTCAACTTCATTATCTCCTATGAAGATGCAAATATCCCGTCTTGCCGCCACCCATTAGAAGACATTTCAGGCCTCTATAGGGCCGTTTTCAAGTCTGTTCCCTTGTTGTTTCCCCTACAGCGAGGAACGGCCAGCTGTCCGGGAAAAATAATTTTAAAAAAGAAATTAGTTCTTAGAATTCCAAAAAAAGTTGAAATATTTTTTTTAATTTTTTTTTTCAAAAATGACGTGGTAGGGTCTTGGCCACATCAGCCTGTTGCACTGTTACTACTATAGTGCACTGTGGGGAGTTCCCCGCCATGATAACTTGTGGCCTCTTAAAGGCCTAAAATGTCTTCTAATGTCTCACTTTCAATTTTTTTAAATCCCATACTATAGATCTATTCATAAAAAAAACTAAAACCAATCTCTAAGCCATCAATCTGAAATACAAATATGGATATGGATATGTATATATATACGATTATAAGTATAAGTATGGCTATAAAAGACATATATAAATTCATACTACAAATACAAATAAGGGGTACAAATTCCATATCAATTGCAAAATCCTATATCAATCTGAAATTACAAATTAGGGGTGTAGGATAAGGATTTGAATTAAGGTTGGGGGGTTGTGAATTAAAAAGATATATTTAAATTCGACACTCACTTATAACTTATCTTCACTATTCACTCAACTTTACAAAAAAGTAATAATACTAAATAACAATACCCTCTCACCTTACTTATCACCTTTATAAATAAAAGAAGAACTGATTTTAAAAAAAAAATCTCTCATAATAGCCATGAGGCAATGGTGAACTAAAGGATAGGAATACAATATGTTGAGCACATTTAGGTAAAAACACAAGTGTACTAACTGAGCCTTGTGCAGGTACCAAACACATTCAAATTAAATCACATTAACTACTCAATACTAATTCATAAAGGAGCTAGTACGGATAGTCTCTAGTTACTTAAAGGTTGCTTTTATATCACATACTTTAAGAACAAATTATCATTTGGCATAATTTAAAGGCTTCAATATGTCCTTTTAGCTTTTGACATGAAATGAGTGAAACTTATGAAGGTCAATAGTTATAAAGTTTATAGTAGATTTGAGTGATCTACAATTTTTACTTTGAAAAATCATAGTATTTGTATAGATGGTTAAAAAAATATACTCTTTTTTGAATAAATTCATGATTACCATATGTTAATAAGAGAATAATGTTTTCCCTTACTAAAGACAGTTTGCAAGTATATTAACTTGCTCATTTTGATAATTTTAGGTATTTTTGTGGTAAAATTAGATATACTAGTAAGTCCCATGTACGAAAATTTTGAGTTGTAATTTATAAGATTTAGTAGCAATAGAGTATTGTAATACAAGATGAGATAAACATGAGGTGAACTAAAAAAGAGAAAATGATTTTAGAGCAAGCTCAATAAAGAAGATATGCAAGACAAAAGATTAGTCTTGTATCCTAAAGTCCTTCATCCTTATACACCATGGATTCACAACAATATTACAAGCATTGTCAATGTAATAATTTTGTATTTAGGATAAAAATATAAAATTTGGCTTGTGAATATGTGGTTGGAGGTATTAAAGGCAACTTGATCTATTGCCATTTCCCAAATATAAGTATAATGAAGGCAGTTACTACCTCTTTTGAGTGCATAATGACAAAGTCTCCTGTTTTTTGAGTGGATAGTGAGGATTTTCACTCATTTTCAATTTGATTTATTTTTGAGATTAATTTTCAGATTAACTTTCTATACACATTCCCACCCCCTTCAGTTACTTGTATTTTTTTTTCTAAAAACCCCCTCTTGCAATCAATATGGGATTATGTGATTTTCATATATATACCATCTATATTTGTATACCAATATCCATATTTTGTATGTACATATCCCGTACCCAATACTATATTCAATATCTGTAGTCAATATTTGTCAAAACCTGAATAGGGATACCAAACCCTAATGGCTTAATCAAAGAGGGAGCCAGCTAGGAATTCTAAAATACTTGTTTTCAATTTTTGTTTAGAGAAGGTGCTTATTTGTTTTGTTTTCCACTAATCAATGGGGGATTTTTTCAAGGGGAGGAAGAGGCCAAACCACATGATCTTGTAATCACAATAGATAGTGACACTTTGTGCACATATACCAAAAAAGGCACAAGTTGACTTTTTATTTAATTATTTATTGAAGCTCCGACCCTCCCAGATGAATCTCCCCTCTTCCTTGGGCTTGTACTCCCCCCCAACCATACTTATATTTTCCAGACCAACATGTATGGGCAAACAATATGGGTTAATGGCTTATATATTTTGTATCTATATTTCTTATATGTATCCATACTGTAATGTACCATATCCATATAGTATCTCAAAATGTTCGTATCTCGTATCAATATCCGTATTTTTTCAAGATCAACGGTTTCGGAGGGGGAGAGGGGAAATTATTTTTTTAAGATCAACGGCTCTCATTTTTTTTACATTGAGGGGGGATAGTTGAAACTAGGTGTGTCATATCTTTTCATCAGATAGTTTCATCTCCAATGTCAAGAAATTTATGTATCCCCTCATGGAATGTAGTTATAAAAAGAGACTTACAAATGAATGTAGGTTAATATGAGTTCCCATTAGTTGCCTTGTATTGCCTTGTTTTTGCAATGCTATCAAAGTAAAAATATGGTTATTCAATTAAATTAACCTATGTATCAGGCTTTCAAAAAATCGTTCCCATCCCTATATTGTCCTCTATTCATTGTTCTATGTGACTTTTTTAATATTGCCAACTTTGATGCTATAGAGTATGAGCTAAAAGTTGATACTATATCAATCTTTTCAATAAATTATATGTGCTTCAATCTTTTATTTGTTTACAATTATATGTTGAAATTATTGCAATTTGTTTTTCTTGTATAATGCTACATGCAATTAGGAATGGATTAGTCACAAATTTGTGAGGTATTCAAAAAATAACATTTCTACAATTTACAAAATCGTTCTGTGTGATTTCAATGATTACTAGTGTGCCATATATTGTTGCCACAATCAAAACAAAAGTAAAAGTAAATTTCTAATTTTTTTAGTTCATAAAAACTTCAAAATTCAATAACTTTTTCACCATAGGTTCAAACACCATGAAACAAAGCTTATACACCCCTCCTTGCCAAAAGCTTTTTAACAGTACTAAGAACGTGAGCGAGGGATGCACGGTCTGGGAGATCTCAATGTAACAAACAAAACAAAACAAAATAACCAACCAAATTTAAGGTATTGATATGCCTTCAATTTGAAATGGTTGTTAGTAATTTAAAAGAGACTTAAAAAATTAAACACAAGTTAGGAATTAAGTATATAATAGACAATAAAAAAAAATAGAAAAATAGTGAACAAAAATATACTCCCTCTGTTTCTAAATAATACCAATGTATTTTTTGTATTTTACAAAGGAAACAATTGTACTATTTAAAAACAAAGGGAGTAATAAAAATTTATTGGAATACAATGTAAATGCCATGCAAGGTTTTTTTTTAACCCGAATATCATTCAAAATATAATAAAAAGTTATTTGGGCAACTGTGTAAAAATTCATTAAGCTCATAGCAAAATTTAAAATTAAAATGTATAATGACAATTTTTTCATAGAAATCCATGTGTCCTACTTATAATTGAAGTAAGAGTCATGAATAATTAATGTCCTCAAATCCATATCATGAATGAAAAGTGAAAAAATTTAAGCCACACATATATTTAAAAATAAAGTGCATTTTAGCCTTATAATTTTGTTCATTGCATTGTTGACCATGACGTTGCATTTCATTCATCAAGGAATTTACATTTGTTGTTTAATAATATTTACCTTTAGAGGGCAATTGAAAATCCGGATAGGTTCCTATGAAGTCAATTTTGGTTGGATGTTCACAAAATTTTAACATGAAGTACCAACATGTAGTCCTTTAATGTGAATATAATATTTTTTCCGATTGGGTGCCTGAATCAAAAGTTATATTGTTCTAAATATTTTTTTATAGTAGGGGCAATTTGGAGATCTTTTTCTAAAATCCTTATCAACTTTTAAAATTTGGCATGTGTATAATTAATAAAATAATAAAATATGACATACAATTGTTCAAAAAAAATTTGTAGTTTTCAAATCACATTCTAGAAGAGTCAAATTTTGTTAGCTATGTCCCTATGTCTCTATGTTTAGGTGGTTTTAAAAAAAAAATTTAGAAGGAAAACTTTTAGGCCTTGAAAAGGCATTAGATGAGTTTTTAGCCCTCTAAAAGGGTATGAGTTCTGATAGTTCCCAAACTGCAAGAATTGCCCTGCAAAGAGCCACAGTAGCTCATTGATATGGCACAACGACTACCACATCTGAATAAAATAATTTTTTTCAACTTTTTTCTTCACTTCAAGAATGTAATTTTCATTTTAAATGTTTTTTTGAGAACAACTGTTCGCCAAAACTACGGGGGGAACTAGTATTGAGAACAGGCCTGAAACGGCCTTTCCGACCTAAAAAATCATCTAATTGCCTTTAAGAAAAGGTTCCTCAAGTTGTGAATAAGTATAGTGCTGTCCAAATTATTTAATAATTAAAAATTAAAAAAATAAAAATTTTAAAATAATTTTTTTTGAATAAAAATAATAAAATAATCACAATCTAATGTGGTCGAAGTTTAAAATAATAATTAGTGGAAAAAAAGTTTATTGACTTTTGCCAATTTATTTTCAATGTTGATCTGTTTTAAGACTTATTTTTTTGATTATCCAATCATATATTACATATGGATAATGTTCAAAAATTTGATTGAGATCTTTAGAAGATTATTGCATTGCAACAAGAATTAGTTTGACCTATTCAATTCCATATAAACATATTCAAAATAAATTAACAAAGTCTTTTATCAACAAATTCACCTTATTACAAGACCATTGCTTTTTTATACAAATTTGCCTGCATCTATGTAGAAACATGTAGTTTTACATGTTGCAACTTTAATTCAACTTTGTCCTTTATCTTTAAAAATTATTTTTTCACAAGAACTTCTTTTGGGACATGTTTCCAATGTATTTTATCTACAAGTCTTTGGTTGTTGTTTATTAATTTCAATCCCAAAACCTCAACACCATACCATTGAAGCTCATCAACAAAAAACATCTATATTGAGTTTGATTCTTCAAGTATTATTCATTATATGAGTAGGTTTTATTTCTCTTCTAAAATAAATTTCTAAAATAAATTTCTAAAATAAATTTCTAAAATAAAGTTCAAACTCTAAGAGGTAAATAAATTCAATTTGAAGTTAAAAATCCAACCAATAATCCGCCAATTGTAGGTTTAAGTATTATGATTCTTCCCTACTATATATCAATAAGCTAAAGTTTTAAAACTGCTTATCAATAATTTGATTGGACTTGGCTTTTAATACTTTGCTTCAATTAATCTTCACAAGCTTTATAATTTAATCTCCAATTAATAATCCTTTTCAATACAACGGCCAACAACATCCTCTTTTCCAACTTATCTCTTAATCAACCATTTCGATCGATTGTGCACTCTTTTCCAATCAGTCTATTTTTTCTCATTATACTTATTATAGTCTTTTGTGTTTCCATCTTAATCTCCCATTTCTTAATATATATTTTCTTTCAACATTTAATCTCACAATTTTCAACTTCACAACTCCAATCATTCTCAATTTTTCACTAATCTCTTTATCAATTCTCTTATAATATATTTTTCAATTGTTCGCTTTTCATTTTCAATTATACTCTTCTAACATTTTTAGTTTCTCTTGTTTCAGCATTAGTTACAATCTGGTTCTTATGTTATTAAATTAACATTTGCTTGCATTCTTGTAAATTCTAATGATTTTCCACATCATACATTCCAATTGATCATCTCCCAATAATTTCAATCACACTCAAAACACCCAGTTTTACTCTTCCAATTAATTTTTCTCTATATACAGATTGCTCAATTAAATCCAATTGTTTTTTCCCAAACTCCACATAATCAATCATTTCACGCAAATTACTTTACTTTTGAATACTCATTCAGCCAAATTACACCAATTGAACATACATAAGTCTCAATCACACACAGCATCCATTACTCAAACTCACAATTGCAAAACATTCAATTATATTCATCAAACACAAAATTACATAAACAATTGTTTTACTTTTGACGAGAAGGAGCTCCTACTTCACTCACATGGATATCGAATTCCCAATTGAAACTCCTCAACTTAAAAACCCAGTCACTCAACTGCCCAACCAACATAACTACCAATCGAAAAATAAACATACCACATCTCAATTCAATTGAATTCCCATTTCAATCGGTAATTACTACTAATAAGCCAAAATACTAGCCTCCTTATTGGTAAAGACTACAAACTAACATGAAAAATGATCAACTAGCAAAATGCAAAATAAAATTCAAACTACACATTATATTAATTTCATCAATTGGTACATTGCTATATACTTGTTTTGCTAATTGTCAATTTGAAGAAGATATTTTTCCATCTTTCAAACAAGAAGCATCCATTCAAAAAATATTATAAGGCCTTCTATTTAAAGCATTTGAGACATTTACATTGAATCTTGATTCAAGAACATATTTGGCTAAAATTGAGATTGCCAAAATATTGCATTAGCAAAAAATTGCAGATTAGGTAATTGATGGCTTCAATGATGCACCAAAAATGATCAAAAACTCCATTGAATGAAGCTAAGAATGTCTTTGTTTAAGTTTTAATACTACAAACTATTTCAACTTCAAATTTTCAACCAATAAAAAAAAAAGACTCATGGAACCAGATAAACAACCACGCAAGTACAAGGCAATGACTAATACTATTAATTCTTCTATATATATAGCAACCACTCTCAATTTTACAAGATCATTCATATTAAACTATTCATTCACAACTAATATTTCTACAACTTTTGAGGGAAGAACTTTTGTTCATGAGTAGGAAAAATCCAAATTAAATATAAAATTATTTGTGATGTACTATGATATAGGTAATAATTGGGACAAAACAATAATATAAATAATTGAACAAATTTTTTTGCATAATTGTAAAACATTTTTTTGCAAGAAAGATGATTTTGAACCAAACACTATTGAAGAAGCAATGTACTACTCTGATTGGCCAAAGTAAAAAATTGCTATTGACAAAATTTATGCTTCTTTGCATAAAAGAGAGATATTTGGATTTATCATAAACAATGTTTGGTAAGCAAGTGATGTCTCTAAAACTTTCTATAATGCTTTGTAAACAATCGCCATAAGGCATGTGAATAAAGTGAAAGAATAAACCATCTTTTCCACTCTCTGATGCTTGATATACAATCATGGTATACTTGCAAATGATAGATTCATTGCATTCATATAAGTTATGCATCCTAGTACTACTTACACCATATGCTAATTGGTACAAATAAGCTTCAATTATTTTTTAATTAGGATGGGGGGTCTTAAAAATGTAGTAGCAATGGGATGCAGAAAGGGTGTTAATAAATCAACTAAAGCCTCGAATGCTTAAAAATCCATATGATAAGTATGTCAATACTTCATATCCAACATTTGAAAAGATGTATATCATACATTGTCTTCTAAAACATTGTGGTGGATATATTGACATGGCTCAATTCACCACATGTGATGTTGAAAATGCTACCTCCAAACTATTACAACAATAATTGAAAACAAATATCATATCAACTAACCTTTTGCAATTTTTCCTCAAAAAATAAATAATGTCACATCCTAAAAAAAACTTAGTGCATTTGCTTCATGGCAATTAATAGGGTGCAAGCACTACCCATATAAAATCATGGCTCCTTTGAAAAAATATAAAGTAGAAAAAAATACAACACAAGATCAAATCTACTACAAATTTGAACTTGTTTCTTTTTCTATAAAATTAGAGCACATCATAAATATGCGATACCTCAGAAAGAGATTATATAAGCCCTTTTTGACTATCATTCTCTATCAATCCTACAAACATTGGAAATTTAGAATTCAATAGAACAAAAGTTGCATACTTTAAATTAAAATTAAAATTAAAAAATTAGTAGAAAATGATGTGGTTTACAAATCTATCAATGATGCCTTGCATGCCCTTGCCCATATTTATAGCTGGAGTTCTCTACATCAAATTCTTTTGTCTTCAAGCATTAATATAAATTTTGCTTCTTCAGGTTTGATTGGATATTTTTTTCTATGGCATCAAAAGCTTCTTAAATGCAACCAAAAGAGTAGCTAATTGCCTCCTTATTCTAGTAAATCTAAAATTTTGGATGTAACTAATTTTTGTATATTTTTAAATTGTTGCCTATGGCCCACTCAACCAATTTCTCATTCCAAAAGTAAATTTATATTTCTTGAATCCTTCAAAGAATCATTTCCTTTAATTTTTATCCTACCTATACCAATCATCACTAGAAGGAGCCTGTGTTTAAGTTGACGGATTTTGTTAAACATTCAATGTAACAACCTTGTTTTTATATCAACAATGACGACCAATGGAACATGAACATGTTACATTAAATGTCTAATGTAACATGTTCATGTTCCATTGGTCGTCATTGTTGATATAGAAACAAAGTTGTTACATTAGATGTTTAACAAAATCTGTCAATTTAAACATGGGCTCCTACTAGTGCATTGTAACAAGGAAAGGTCATAAATGCCCAATCATAAGGATAATTGTTTGTATAGTTATAGTAGGCACTTGCTAGCTTATCTATAGAGTTAGATGAATTGCAATAATGCCTATACTTTGTGCCCAATCTTTCTATGATGTTATTATTGGTGCATTGGTTCTACTAGACTAATTTTATTTGTTTGTCGGATTTGAAGATATTACAATATGTTTGAGCCCCCTTTAAGTGTGACTATAGTTTATGAGACTAGTTTTTTTATTTTATTTTCCATGTGCTACCTAACCCATGAATTTCAAATCCTAAGCCGTTCTTTCTCTATTTTATTTTTTCATCCTCTTTAGATGTCAACTCTAGTTCTACCACCTCCTTTTCTTTACCTTTCATGCTCTTATCTTTCTTTCATTTCTTGCCTTATTCATCTTAGTATTTTTGAGCTCATTGGATTAAGGTAGAAACATCCAATTTTGTCCATGTACCTAATCCTTGTTCCATAGAGTGCCCTTAAAGTGTCCCTAGAGTTTCATTAATGTGTCTTACACATGTTTAACTTTGATTTGCTAACACACTTGAAAGACACATATTGAACTTTGATTTGTTGACAGCTAATTTTTGTGCAATTCAGTTTTGGGTGCACCTATGGGACAGTTCTAGTGGTTTAGGCAGCCAACACTTTGCAAAATCATAAAAATTACATACAATGTCCGAAAATTTTAATTTTTTTTGAATATTCATGATTTTCACTTGCATATATTACAAAAATATTATTTTTAGAAAAATATTCCTCCAACTATGTTGAATTGCTTAAAATAATAGTTTTGGGTGTTTCTACCTTAATGCTTTGCTTGTCTATTTTTTATTTTCTTGCGCCTCCCAACATGGGAGAGCTCTCTCAATTGTGTCTCCTACAGTCCAACGAGATTGCACTTCACATTAGCATATTGAATTTGTAGAGTATTCACCTTGTTGTCCATGATTTCCATGAGTTTTTCTAAATCTTAGCACATTAGTTCAGCCATAAGAGCCTTAATTTTGGCATCTTTCATAGCTTGGACAAAGGCCTCATCCACTAGTCCTCGAATAATGACAGGAGAATCATATTAGAGGAATTCAACATCATCTCCAAAGAGGCAATCTTCCATTGCCAATGGTGGCTTTGGATTTCTTAACCATAACTAGAAAATGTTAAGCACATGAAAACTAGGCAAACAAAATGATGACATTTCAGATAGGGGAGTTCCATTACTCACTTTGTGTAATGTGCTCTTGATGACTATAGGGCACATTGATTGACCAATGTTAGTGGCCACAAATATTGGAATAATAGAAGGGCAGTCCAAATACTATCAATGTCTTTTGCCTTGAATTTTCTATTGTCAATAAAATGATTGAAATTGTTAATTTTCCATCTTGGATAGAGGTGGCCACAACCTTGTTGTCAAGATCACAACCTATTCCACAAGATGTGACAACAAAATATGAAGACAATTATATTCAATAGTAATTGTTGATAAATGAATCCAAGGTTTAGTTATTTTGCAATAAGATAAATTCCACCTCTATCCAAGATGGTAAAGTGAAACCAACTCCACCTACATCATGTATACATGTGATGATGTGCTAAGAGATTTATATATTGAAAATTAGCATTGATTGAGCTCATTTTGTATCAATAACTATAGAATATGAGTCTAAAAATCTTGAAACACATGGCAAATTCTTCATGATGTCTTGCCAACAATTGGAGGATGAAGAATTACATAGAATTACCTTAACTTTAAAGGCAAGTTGTCTCTTTTAAAGTGAGATCCCAACAACAAATAGATTTAGTGTATTGTCAATGTTGGTAACATAGGAAAATGTTGGTGAAGTGTGCAAGTAGCAAATAGTGTACATAGGTGTTGCAAATTAGGGAGGAAGTTCTTGATCTTGTGTTAATTGCTATAGTGTATGTGAGTCAAAAGTCTCATGCATCTCAAAGGATAAAATGGAATCTAATAAAGTTTTTAGGGTGGCAATCAACTCTTTTTAGAAATTGTTACTTGCTAGTATATATAATATCTTGATATGGTCTTAAGTTTGGATTGATAAGGACAATGATCCTAGTAGTGCACGTAGGATTATATATGGCACTTAACATCAACTTCCTTAAACATAACATGATGGTTGCTTAAAGAAGTTGTTTGACAACTTTGAGTACAATCTTAAACTAGAGTTGGAAAATTGAATCAAGTAAAGCTTTTTTATATATTAATGGCTAAAAGCTTCAACATGCATGATTATTTGTGGAATATCCAAGTAACCATCTTTTTCCTAAAATTCATTTGAAGTGCTTTTATACACATCAAAAGTAGTTTGATAGATGTAATTGTATTTATGAGTGATAAATGTGTCAACTAATAATGTTGAATTCCAAGATCTTGAGGTATTAACCCCTAAATGCCTCAATACCTCAAATTGGGCCTTTTAATCTTCTATAACTAAAAGATTGTCTTGTTTGACTATTGTAATCTTTTTAATAGTATGGTCAAAACATTTGTCCATTTCCTTAGTCAAAACATTTATCCATTTCCTTGTAGCTGTAATCTTTTTAATAGTATGGTCAAAACATTTATCCATTTCCTTGTAGCTGTAATCTTTTTAATAGTATGGTCAAAACATTTATTCATTTCCTTGTAGCTGTAATCTTTTTAATAGTATGGTCAAAACATTTGTCCATTTCCTTAGTCAAAACATTTATCCATTTCCTTGTAGCTGTAATCTTTTTAATAGTATGGTCAAAACATTTGTCCATTTCCTTAGTCAAAACATTTATCCATAGTCAAAGCATTTATCCATTTCCTTGTAGCTCTAAACCTGTCTCCACTACCAATTTCAACGGTCAATTTTTGTAAATCTCGTTCTTCACTACCAATTTCTACAATCAATTTTTATAAATCTCATTTTGGGTAACAATTTGATTGGAACCAATTTCTACAATCAATTTTTATAAATCTTGTTTTGGGTGACAATTTGATTGGAACCAATTTCTACAATCAATTTTTATAAATCTTGTTTTGGGTGACAATCTGATTGGAACCAATTTCTACAATCAATTTTTATAAATCTCGTTTTGGGTGACAATTTGATTGGAACCAATTTCTACAATCAATTTTTATAAATCTCATTTTGGATGACAATTTGATTAGAATGAGTTTAGAAGTTCTTTTTTTGTAAATCTCGTTTTGGGTGATAGTTTGATTGGAATGAGTTTAGAAGGGTTTGAATTTCAATAAACATGCATTAATAATATAAGTCTTTCTTTAGGGATCAATTCAGCTACCATATTGTAGCCTTTTCTGTCCATGTCCTTGAAACATGAATAATTGAACTACCCACTTCAAACTTTCTATTCATAATGATCTTCGAATCCCAACACCAACACCAACATATTGATATACATATTAAATTTTGTAGTCATGTCACAACCAGATATTGTTTTCCTTGAAATTCTCTCCAAAAGTGAGAGGAGCCCATGAAGATAAGACTTCTTAGAACCACCCTCCCTCTTCCCCAGCTGAGTGCATTTCCCCATGTGGCAGAGCAATAGAATGGGCAACTCGACGGAAGTGAAGAATCAGCCGCACTTTCCCACCAACTCGAACGCACCACCCGTCGAAAAGCTTCCCCCACATCAGCGTGCCGCTCCATTCGATCACAACCGTCACTTCCACAGCCTCCCCATCCCTCCCAAATCTTCACCTCTCCTACATCTCACAATTCCCACTGATCCATCCAGAAGCCTCCGGCACCACCTTCAAGCTCCCGTCGCACCCCAGTCCTGTCTCACAATCCAAGCAATCCACACTTGCACTGCGCGCTTCTGAATTCCAACGAATTCGTACCCAAATTGCGGTCCCAGACCCCAGAGTCGATGCAATTCACGGCCACGATGGAGCCTGCACGGGCGACGCTGGCGCTCCTGGTGCTTGCGTGCCTGGCCTTTGGGGCGAATTCGACCGCACCGACCCGCTCCGTGCAGCTTCGCTTGTTCGGCGGTGTTGCGCAATCGGAGACTTGCGGTCCGCAGGTGGACATCGAGACGCCCTCTTGCACGGTAGTGGAGAAGCGGAGCAAGTATGAGCTTCGCAAATACAGCGACAGCGAGGTGGGTTGATTGGGTCGGAATTGGATTTGAATCTCTCCCTGGGAGCCTTTCTTTGCAAATTCAAGTTCGTTTCTTGGGAATTGGAAGCTTTTTTAGGGGTTTATGGGTTTTGCACCTTTCAAGATGGGCGTCTTGAAACCTAAATCTGTGTCGGTCCTAGTTTTCGAGAGCTTTTTGTGGTTAAGGGTTACAATTTTTGGCGCTCTGAATTCCAGTTTATAGGTTTTTATGTTGGATTGTGAGGGTTTCCTTTAGTTGTTGAATTTCAATCGTTCAAATTTGACTTGAAAAGGTGCAATGATATGTTCAGCTGCCAGCACTGGTGCACTGGACCTTAAACCAGTTTTACAAGTAATTGGATTAAATGAATGAGTGTGTGTCACGTCCTCGGAAACTCCGTGATTGAAGAGATTTTGGGGGAATAGTTCAAGGAGTTACGTTCAGAATGTTCCACTGAGGTTCAGTGGATGTCTTGTAATGAAATGGTTGCATGTTTCTAAATTGTATTAGAAGTGTCAAAACTGCTTCTCGGTTCCCAATTCGTCATTTAGTTGTGACACGTACCCAATAATTGGATTTGATTGCATGCATGAGGTTATGATTGCATGGGTGGCTCGTGATTGAGTGGTACTGATTTTCTCAATTTTTTGTTATTTCCGTTTTCTATGATTTCAGATCTGGGTGGAGTCGTTGGTAGCGAATTCGTCGTACGAGTTCGCAACATTGACTGGCTTCTACCGCTGCTTCAACTTCATCTCCGGCGAGAATTCCAAGAAAATGAAGATTGAGATGACGGGTCCCGTGCACACCACACCGGTCCCTGATTCCGACGGCTACACCATAGGCTTCTTTGTGCCCAGCAGGTCAGAATTCCTACACTACCGATGCCAAGTAACTATATACACACGATATTCCGTTTATTATATTCAAGTAATTAATCTCACATAATTGCTGGAACTCATCTAAAATCTTGCATGGTGAGCACATATTGATTTTGAGATTGTATACCGGTTCAATATCCGATTAGAACCTGCGTCAATTTGGGGTGCTAAAGTTGGTTGTGATCAGATAATTTTGAACCCTTAGAATATTAATTTGCATACATTGTATCAAGTAAATGATTGTATGCTGTGGTGCGTTGGAATCCTCTTTAATTTGCTAATGTTCAAGAAAGAATAAATTTCTGATGCTTAAAGGATCGGGTTACCTTAGAAGCAGTCTGATTTCTGGGTGCTTGATATCGGTACTTTTGGTTGTGATCAGGTTCAAGACAGTGAATGATCTGCCCACCCCAACGGACAAGAATTTGCACTTCTACCAACCGGGAGGAGTGCTGAAGGCCGTGATCGGTCCGTTCGGTGGATTTCCAACCGGCAAGGACTACGAAGCCAAGTTTGCGGAACTGAAGGCGGCGTTGGACAAGGACGATCTCAAGTATGACGAGTCCACCGTGGTTTACGCCGGTTATAGCAGCCCTTTCCAGTTCCGGGGACGGCAGCAGGAGGTTCATGTCACAGTTGTTCCTGGGTTCTGAAGTTTCTACTGAGTAGTACGTTGATTGGCTTTTTATACTGACAGAGTGAACGTATGCGCTGCGTTTCTTTTGTAAGTCATCAATGTTTTGAGTTGCTGTCAGAGAAGACAGCATAGTAGTGCAGAGCTTAATCCTTTTGCGCTATAAAAACGAGACTTGTTTGGGGGTCCTTCCAGTGTTTGAAGTTGTCACCAAATGTTTATCTTTACAAATCTATATAAATTTTGCTGGATTCCAAATTTATGCATTTCCACAAACTCGCAAACAATCATCAGATTTGTCGAAATGGTGAAATTCTTGGGGTCTGAGTTTTGCTTCTAAAATATGACGTACTTTCCAATTCGGTTAGTTGTTTCGTCACTCATCCCCTGGTCCTGATCCTATTCCTCCTCAAGAATAATTATCACATCACTGGTATTCAAAAATGACATGTTTCACGCAAGACTCCATGTATGCGTACACACATATCATTGCAAATGTTGAAGAATAGTATTAGTTCCTGCAATACAATAAAGCTGGTGTTTTGATCGACTTCTGGGCCGTGGTTTTAGTGACGGGGAGCTAGCTGTTGTGCGTATCGAAATAGTTCCTGAAGTTGGATTTTATATTTTAAACTGCTGATGTCCGTCTCACTTGGTGCTTCTGAGCTGTGCTGACGTATCACTGACCCTATTTCAGCCTGACACTTTGGAACAGATGATACGATTGAATTTTAGAAGGAGCGGGCTCTGTACATAACTCTGTCCAATGCAGAGCCTGCTGATCATGCTGCTCCTTCTCGATTTCAAACTCATCATTTCATCTCCGTCGTCAAGTTACTATCATTAAAGATTAAAAGTAAAAGTCAGCCCACCATGTGAAGCATGTACTGTACTGTACTGTACATACGAGTGTTGCATTAGTGCTAAGCTTATCTAAAGCAACAGTGCAATGATTACGGTTGCTAAAATCTAGTCGAGGACCATGAGCTAGCAAAATGAACCTATGCCTTGAACTTGAATTTAGTTAATCCATAGTAAGGTATATATGACCCCATTCTCGGCAGAATGGCTGCTTTGCTTGGTAGCATCCCGTGAGATGATTGAATTTTTTTCACCTTTTATTTTCACAGACTTTACGCCTAAAATGAAATGATTACTATTGGTTGAATTTCTCAACTATTCAAGAATGATTGGTTGAATGCATGACTATATTGGGCCCATTCGTAGGTGTCTGGAATGGACCTTCCGGCTATGGCTTAATTTCTACTAGTACAACGCGAGTACAAGAATGAGTAACTAATACCATTGCAGAGAACCCTGCAACATAAAGAGAAACTGATGATAAAGGCCCGAGTGGCGTTTGTTTGAATCCAATTCGTGCCATGACACGGAGTTTGAAGTCGTCTTACACTCGCAGGCCGTGTCTGTCTGTCTGTCTGTCCGGCACTGTGCTCTCCGTATGATAGCTTCCTGAAACATGCCACTGGGTTGACAAACGAAGAACTGATCGAGAAGATGCAAACTTCGAAGCTGAGGTTCAGTCAGTTGCTGCATATTTGATGTCATATTTATCTCCCATAACCTTGAATTAAAATGGAGATGGCGGGCTTGGAAAATCGGCCTGCCAGTGCAGCAGGGTACGGACTGGCAAGATTTGAATCCGTCTGCGGCTTACTCTGACGAGCTTTCACAGGAACTGAAGGCGATGAGCTCAGGGACCCAGAACTAGTTTATGGAATTACGTGCAATATGCTACCTTCAAGACAAACATGCATCAATTTTGGCTACCTTGAGAGTGAGTAGCATTAAAAAAAAATTAGGAAAGAAAGGATTTTGCAAGTTGTAAAGGATTATTGGGAGTACTATAACACAAAATTGATTAAATAGATGCTAATTTCAATGTGGAGGAAGTTGCAAATTGGCTATCAAATTCTATTGTTTATTGCAATCCTAAAATCTAATTTTTTGCAAATTGGCTATCAAATTCTATTGCTTGTTGCAATCTTGGCTAAAATCTAATTTTTTCAAAGATTTTCTCCAATGTACTTTAAAACTACTGAAAATTTTAAGATTTTAAGTAGCGATGGAGCGAATTTTAGCCAGTTTTGTGAAAGCTGCCCAGAAGCAACCCGCCATGGATTCTTCCGTCATTCTCTTTTCGTTTTTCGCTTTCGGAAGTCTGTGGCTCCAGAAATTTGATTGAGAGGGACTGTCTGGCGTTATGAATTTGTTACTTGGGTTGCTGCAATGCAATTTCTGGCTAAATAATTTCACAGAAACCACAGAAATGACAATTTTAAGTGTAGGATTTCAATACCACCTCCGTACAATTCAATTTGAAATTTTTTACAATTTATGAGATCTATGTGATCAAAGTATAAGGTTTTTTTTTCCATTGCTTCCCTATAGCATGCATGGAATTTTGTTTACATACTTTAGTATGATGGAGACCGTTGGGTTCATAAATACTAAAAGCTGATTTTTTTGCCATTGCCCCTGTGGAATAGTTGAAATGCCAAAAATTATCCAAGGGACAACTCTTTGCTAGTCCTTCAATAATTGCAGAAATTCAATTTTAAAGACCAAAACACTCAATAATTCTTAGAAAATGCATCCAAGCTTGCATGTGCACGCAAACTACATTATTGGATTCGCAATAAAAATGTGCATCTAAAAATTTAATTTGCACACAAGAAAAAATCAAAAGTCAAACCACAACAGTTGACCAAAACCTCAAAAACCACAATTTGATTTTAAGGGTTTTCAGGGGTTAAATTTTGAAAAGCTTCCAACTAGATTAAAAAAACATGTCAAAATTTAAAAATATCTAGCCCATAAAAGAATGGCTGCTCAAAAATCCACGAATTGCTGAATCCTTTCACTGTATAATTGATTAGAACCTGCCCATTATCATTTCGGTGAATATTAAGGAGCCAAAATGTCAACTTCCAGTGTTGAAAATGAGGACTTCCAAGTGCTCAGATGAGACCCGTCAGAGCTCTGAAATCTGGGCTCTCGTTCCACTTCTGCACAACCCACGAAATTTTTTTTATACCAGCATCATTTTGTGCACCAAAATTGCGACACTCAACTGCACAAATTAAAGCTCTAAAAACAAGGACTGATAATAGGTTTAGGTTTCCAGACATTCGTCAAAGAAAAAGTGCCAATGTTGCGATTATCTGCCAATATGAATGAAATGAGTGTTAACAATCTCAAACTGCTACTGTAGCTGAATAATAAAAGTGTCTGATCAAGAACTACTATTGACTAAATTCACAGTTGACTAGGCTGACGACTTTCAACACCCAAACTGCTCCTCATTCTTACTTATAACTTAATTTCCTGCATTATCCCCAATTTTGAGCAGCAGCACTGACAACATGTTCAGAATCCAATGTTTAGGTCTTGTAGAGATGGCAAGAGATTCAAGTGATTCATGCTTTGACCAGCAAAACATTTAAAAGAACTTTTAGACGAAATCAGATTGAAAAGAGTACTGTATAGAGTACAGTATAGCAAGCTTACCAAGAAGCTTACATCAAGATTGTTGATCCAAACGAACGGATTCAGTGGACATCTCAACATACGACGTGAGAGCAAACGCCAATTTCAAAGTACATGCTAATGCCAAGCAGCGCACGAGCATTCTGCAATTGCCAAGATTCCTTCAGCCTAATTTTCTTAGGAGGAACTTGCATTTGAAAGTGAAATGACAACCATCTAAGGTAAGGTTAGGAGGTCCATAAATTGCCTTCCTAAGAGTTGAAATTGAATGTTCCTCAAAAGACAAGTGGAATTGTCATGTAATCCAAGTCGTTTCATATTTTTTGGAGCTTTGTGAAATTAGTTATGAAATTTTGAAGTTGAAATGGCATAGGGCTCTAAAATCGCCCACCTCCTTGAATGTACACTATTTATACATTGATGAAGGCTGTCATAGAGGAAGAAACATGTACAAATAGTGTACCTTTGACGAGGTGGGCAATTTTAGAGCCTGTGAGCTTTTAGAACCTCCTATCTTACTGCACCATGGGATGTCAATTGAACAAGGAGGTTTGGGGTGAGTAAAAGGATGGAAGTTGGATGTGATGGTGTGTATTGCAAGCTCTTTCTTGAAATTTGAAATTATCTTTCAAGTAAAATTATTGGTTAGTTGTCCCAATCAAACTTAAAATTTGATGTAAGAATGTGGAATATGAAACATGCTCTAGAAAAATGAATGCATTTATGAAACTACGTAGGTGCCTTATATTATTTTTGAGTTTTTCTAAAGTTCATTAAAAGACAAGTGATAAGCAATTTTACCCCTCTTTCACATAACATTATTCAACAATGAATTAAAAGTGTTTCTAGGAGTCATGAAGGCTTGAGATTAGTTTTGTTGATTTGACAAATGAACATACATTCATTTTTAGTATCCCAATCTCTTTCCAACTTAGTTTAAATTTTCAACCCCTATACAAAGCATATTTCCTAAACTTGGAAACTAGTTTGTCGAATTTTTTTGCCATCAATAATAGCAAAAAGAGGCAAAATATTTTACCTCCTTTTCTTGACACTTTAGGAAACAATCAATCTAGTTGAATCATGTTATGAAAAACACAAAGACATTGTTGACTTTGAAAATTCATAATCAAATCCACAAAGGCCCTAAAAATATGAAACAACTTGGATTAAATGCAATTCCTCTTGTCTTTGAATGAAACTTTCTTGAAGGTCCAAATGATTAACAATTCTAAGAGCATCTCTATTGTTACATAGCTAAAATGGCACGCCAAAGCAACTTAGATGGACTCATTATTTCAGTCTGTGGGGTGAGTTGGGCTAGTCCCCCACTATGACACAACCCATTTGAAAATTCATAAGTAATTTAGTAATGGTTTGAAAAATATGGAACAACTTGTGTTACATTCCGCAACTATTTTTCTTTGTCTGAAAAATGAGCTAACTATATTCCCATTGAAGGAAATACATGCAAAAGATGGACCAACCTTTAGATGAGTGGTTTTTGAGCCTCCTACACTAAGAGAATGCTCCCCATAATTCAAGCAGTACGTCAAATTGAGCAAGCACGATAGGATGGCGTTCAGAGCTTGATTTTGGAAGGGCCTGGGATGAGCTTGGAAGAAATTAAAGCGGGGGACGAAATCAAGGTCAGGCTGTGTGGGCTGGGCCTTCTTCCAGGGAGACAGTGGCGATGCTCTAAAAGAGAAACTAAGCAGCCCTTCGCAGCTTAATCGTGAGATCAATGCGCTGATGATTGCCTTTCTGGTGTCTCAGAATTGCTTCTGGATTATGATCTTGTGTGTCAGTCCCCCTGCATAGCTACCTCCAGTACGTACGCTACGAGAAAACCACTGCATAGCCAACAGCTGAGCAGCAGCCCAGAGCCTGGCGCTCATGCCTGGACCGTGTGAATCTATGGAAACTGCCAGTTTCATTTTTCAGAGCCCAAGTCGCAACAGGAGCAGCACGTAAAACGACCTTAACGTACATTTGGAGTCTATGTCTGTACAGCTGGCCGCGTACGTTATTTTCCCATAACATGGGGTAACGTTGTATTATTAGTGTTGTGAAATCCTGAGTTTTGGATTGTTAAATTTTGAGCATGACTGAACAAGATTCAGCTATTGAGGTAATGTTCGGTATCATGGAAAACGAGTTTCATTTTGGAAATGACATGGCTTGGCACGTTACTTGGTGCATAATGAACAGGGCTCTACTTTCATCAGTTTCATGTCACCTAGGACTCCCAAAACCTCAATGTACCCCGTATCTGTAGAGGTGGCAACCCCGGTGGCAACCAAGCAAAAGATCATGATCACGTCTCATAAATCTTCAATTTTGTTAGAGTGGTACAATTCGTCAGGTAACCAACATTTGTCTCATTCACCTCCCCAAAGCTCTAAAACTAGGACCGGTATGGATTTATCTTACAGGCCGCCAGGGGCCGTCACCCTGAAAAGTGCCAAAGCTACTTGATCGATTTCAGCAGCGTCTTGTACTCTAGACTTTAGAAACTTGTTTTCAAAACCAAGCTAGCTGGCACACAAGGACGGACGTAACACTAGCCTCCTAACACTCGCAGTCTATCATTCTAGAATATCCATGCCACACGATCATTGCCAATAACACATTTGTCACAGAATCGCACTTCACAAGGCATAGACGCATCACGCACAGTGCAATAGTTGATGACCGCAGGTGGTTTGGGAGGAGTGTCGAGAGTAATTCATGTTGACCGTCATTGCGGTGTTCATTCGTAATTTCCTCTTGGAATAATCGTATTACACCATGCTTGCAGGCTTACGTCGTTAGATTTCAGGACCAAATGGAGCGAGATCACAAGCTGTGCAGATCCGAGGCGGGTTTACACATTCCTGCATCCCAACACAGAAATGCAGCATGAGGGGTGCGCAGAGTTCGGATCGAAGCTCCAAGATGAAGTGGTTCCCCAAAATCTGCTTGAATGTGGACATCACAGAAATGGATGGCCTGAAGGAAATGACCAAGTCGGAAGTAGACTCAGAGCAGAAGCAAGTGCCAGCGGAGGAGGAGGAGGAGCTGGACGTGAGCGAGAACGGGGAATGTGGTGATGTGGTGGTGCGAGTGAACGGGGTGCAAGAGTTTCGATTGCACATGTTCACATTGATGAATGCAAGTGGGTACTTTCGGAATCTGCCGAGCTCGTCTTCGGATGGAGACGGGATGGTGCACCAGCCCACGGGGTGCAAGTTTGTTACTATTCATGATCTTCCTGGTGAGTGAGTGAGTTGGTTGCTGCTTCACCAGTTTCGCCCGCATTTCATGCTTTATTACCTCTCCTGAAATGTTCCTTGCAATTGCTTAAATAATGAAGTCAGCGGCGAAAATATGTTGCATTTATGCGTAGAGTTTGCTGCTTTGTCTTAGCATAACGTCGATGGAGTCGATGCCACCTTCGGAGAGGTTGAATACGGTACGCATGAAGAGTTTGATTGTATCTCATACTATCTTGCCCTTTAGCATTATGGTGTTCTTTATACCTTGAGGTCGTGATAACGTGGAAAAAAAACCTCGTTATGGAAATAACATCCCTTGCCACTTCTGCGTCTCGGCATGCTATATTTCATAATAAGGCTCAACTTTCAAGTCCTTTATTTTGGTAAATTTCTGAAGGAGGAGGTTGAGATTTGATACTTTCCACCGTTATTAATTGTCCCATGAGAGCAGGTTTCAAAACGGACCCCACTGCACTGGCGAGAGATGTTACGCATCGATCTTCCATGCCCTCCTGTGATTATCCAGATTTTTTCGTGGAACCCCGTATTCGTTAAGATGAAAAATTTCATGAAATGAGCAGGCATTGTTGAGGCTCAGTTTTGATGAACTGGAACAATTTTGAGTTTCTCGAGGCGAATAAAAACTAGAGCCGAGTTGAACACCATATCTAGACTTTAAAGCTCAAGTTTCAGTTGGCCACTTCAGAACCCAACTTGAAAGTCCTAGTTTCCAAAGATCCCGGCAATTGACATTACTCATTCCAGAGTTTTGAATGCACTGTTCCGAAGAATGGTAGAATATTTCGGATAAATTATGAGTTTTCTCGACTGCGCTTTTGCTCGCTTCTTTTGCGTTTTCGCTGTCATTTTGAAACGTCCTCTGTTCTTGAGCTGGAACCTCTCAGACGTAATGAAAAACGTTCAAATCAACACTGAGTTAGAACGCAAGAATATTCTCGAACACTATGCTTTACAAGTCACATTTCTGGTGCTTGTAAATCCGCCACTTTTACGAATAAAACCTTGTGAGCTTACTTCTGAATGGTGGTGTTGAAAATTGGCCAGGGGGAGTGGAAGGGTTCGCCATATCCGTGGACATGTGCTACCTCTTGAACCCCGAACTCACAGTGCTCAACGTGGCACTAGTCTGTGCGGCCGCCGACTTTCTATCAATGGAGGAGGTGGTAGAAAACACAAAGGCCTTCATGCACACACACATCTTCTCGCACTGGCGCTCGTGCATCACCTTCCTGCAAACCTTCACTCGTCTTGGATCCCCAATTGACGAATACGTCGAAACAGAGTGCAAGATAGTCCTGCAGACGGCATGCGTGAAGTCCTTCACCGAAGTCAGGCATCTTTCAGCCCCATCAAGTTACAATGTCAAACAATCCTGCGGCGCCTTGACAGAGCTCCTGGTGCAAGTGTGTTCCTTGCCTGACGTGTACGTGGCGGAGATTGTGGACACCTTCGTGGACAACGACGTGAACTTGAATCTGAAGTGTCGGCAGGGGCGGAATGTCAGGAGCTGGCTGGAGAATGTGTTGGAGGAGGAGTGTAAGAGCAAGGATGCACGATGTTGGATTCTTTTGTGCTTGTCGAGGATGTTGCTCAAGAATGTGCCGACCAAGCGACCCTGGATGGAACTCTCTTCTCAGTTTTGGTGTGGGTTGCTGGAACAGGCGGACCTTTTATTGCCCCTCCTGAACAATCCTCTCAAGGTACAGTACATCTCCTGTCCGTAGCTCTGAATCAGCATAACATCAACTGAGGGATGAGAAACTAATTGATTAGTATCAGACATTCACCCGGAAGTAGTTGAAATTGTGCCCGCGCATAGGACCAGACATTGTGATGAAAATGTACAATAAACAACCTATAAAAACACCTGTATGTACCGAATTACAATAACAGGTATAATTTCACCAGCAAAAAATAAATGATGGCACTGAGGGTCATAAATAAAGAACATAATTTCACTGAGGGTCAATACACTTTGTTCTATGGTAATTTCTAAACAAAAAAAATGCATGAATTGAACAGTTGAAGAGAATAAGATTTATATGGTCAATTTTGTGAAACTAGCACGATTACGGGAGACAAAACATTGTGACATCATCTACAGAAAGGTCTTCAAAACTAGGATTGGTATCGATTTCTTCATCGCACGTGCTCCATTAAAAGTGCCAATGTCGAGTAATTTCGCCACTTTTACGAAATTTGAAGACGATTAATAAAAAGCAATCACGCATGCTTTCCACCATTTGCTTAGTGAAGATCGATGAGAAGGCCCTCACTTCATCCCCCATGGCCTTATTTGCAGGCACAACTGACCGAAGTCAAAACCATGCTGGAACACAAGATCGGCCAAGGCTTAGACGAGATCGACGACTACCTCCGCGACTACAAGTTCAGTCCTCCCACCCTCCTCTCTCTAGTCGAGACTTTCGTCTCCACCAAACCCCAGACCTCCGTCCAATCCCTCCAAGAGCTCGCTTCCGACGTCGACCAATTCCTCTGGTTCTACGCCGAAGAGCGCTCCATCACCACCTCCACATTCCTTCGCCTCTTCCAAGCCTTCCCACACTGGGCACGCCCATCCCATGACACCGTCTACGGCGCCATGAAGAAGCTCCTGGCCTCCGTGCCCCACTGTGCACCGAAGGGGGAGCAGCACCTTCTGTTACTCAGCCTCATCGACCATTCCAAGCTCAGCCCATCCTTGGTGGAGATGGTGGAGCCCGAGTTGGGGGGACATGGCCAGGAGCTGGCGAGAGTGGAGGAGGAAGCGGATGGAAAGCATTTGCGAAGGATAATGCAGAAAGTGATCGATGTGAGCTTGATGTTGTTGGAGGAGAATTCGCAACGATCAAGGGAGATTCGTACGCTGCAGAAACAGTTCGGGGAGCTGCTGGAGGGCCGGGCGAAGAGACTGGACCAGGAGTTTGGTGTTGTCGAAAATTTTCTGAGGAGGAAACGCGGCGAGAGTGCGAGCCAACTCTCCGTTTCTAGCGAGACTGAAGAATCGGAAATCTCCGAAAGGGCATCGATCACAGGTGCCGGCTCTGAACAAATCTCAAAACTAGAAACAAGGAATAGAGTTCAAGTCTAACTCTTGTTTTTGTTTTCATTTTTCATGTCTTGAAAGTATGTGTCTAAGAAATTAAAACTCAACGAAATATTTATGTAGAGTAATTGCTCTTCTACAAATTTCAATCTCTAATCAAATACTCCCTCTGTTTCTGAAAAAGACCTGTGTTTTCTTTGTAAAACACAAAGGAAACATGGGTCTTTTCAAAAACAGAGGGAGTATAAGCATTGGAGTTGTAGAACAGGAGATGTGAAGCTTGAAAGATGAGATATTGACAACATGTGGAAAACCTCTCATTTGGAAGGTTTAATAAGACATCAATTGAAAGGAATGGTTTAGATTGTCGCACTCTTAGGGAGGTGCTTAAAAGAGCTGATTTGTGGATAAATTATGGAATGGTTTCAAGGACAACAAATTTGTTCATATTCTATAAAGCAAATTATGTTTTCAAATGGGATGCTCATGATCCCTACTTGTGAACAATATGTATCAAAAAAAAATATGTTTCCACTTGCATTTGTCGCAATAAAGATTCTTAATATATGAAAAAGAAGTGCATCAATTAGAGTTATCTCCAAGGTATCCAAACTGGTACATTAGGTAGAACTATGCTTGTCTACGTTTGTTGTAATAGAGATTGCACTAAAAAATTTCTTCCAAGCTTCATCATCTATCCATGTGAGTCTAACCTATTTATTGTATGGAATTGGCAGTCTTGGGATATATATCTAGCATGCATCCACTTGGAGACACGGGCATCTTTAGGGATGACCCCACAGATTGTTCAAGTGCATCACCAAGCTCATGATTGAGAAATAACAATCTATCACAAGAAATACAAGATATTTGGGAGGAATCAATAAAATGCATGATAACTTTTGAAATTATACATACCAAAGTCTATGTCTTATAGTTCAACCAATTCAATGCATGAGCTCTAGAGTTTGTAGAAAGACATCATCAATGGTAATTCTTTAATCTCAAAGAAAGCCAACATGTAGTAGGTGGATGATGGATGTTTTCAAGACTTTATTGTAAAGAGCTCTTTGAAATGGATGATGTACATCCAAATATATTGAAAAATAATATATTTTCTACTTTTAAGGGATTTAACTAGTTCAATCACTCCATGTCTCATTTTTGTGTAAGTTTTTGAAGCAATTTATGCCAATTGGATGGAGGAAAAAAGATAACTTGTTTTATTGAAATATTTTATTTGGATCTTTATCAAGTAATAATTTATTTTGACTATAAAGCTCTACATCTCCAAAAATCCTCATACCAAGGTTTCTTTGAGGTTATTAAGTAGATGCTGTTTAGTTCACCTTATCTTCTTTTATTTTTTCAAAATTGATGTAAAATTAAGCAATATTTGTTGTAAAGAGGTTGGGGGTATATTTCATTCAAGTAATTATAACCAAAGCCTATTTTGGACTATTGTATCTGATGGTCAAGGTTCAATATTCCCTACCATATAATTAATTAAATTTGAAAAATGTAATATGGTAGATGCCTTAAATTAGAAAAGGATCCAAATTAGCTTGTTTTGCATCCTTCCACTTTTCCTATCTTCATTTTATCCTTCACATGCATGCCAAGCATGAGATTCTTTAACTATGTACTACAATGATTCCATCCCTCTACTTTTGTCCCAAAAAGGCAAAAAAATTCTATTCAATCAAGTTTAGAGTTTGATGAAGTGGCCTTGGACGGAGACAACTTCAATTGGCTAAATGGATACGATACCAAAAGTCACACGTTTGCCTTGCTAATTGAGGCTACTTTAATCCAATAAGGATGTTGAAGAGTATTGTAGAAATGAAGAAATGTACCTATTGGTCCAAAAATTGGATCATATTTGGCCAACTAGAAACCTATTTCTATATTCACTTACCCTACAAATCAACTTGACATCTCCTTTTGGCAAGCCCATCACATATTTTGAGTTCCCAACTTACTTTTTTGGTTCACTCCAATTTATGTTAGAGTCCATATTTATGATCTAAAAAAATATTAAATGCTCATGACAAGATGATTAGGGGTACTATTCATGATTTATTTAGATTTGAATCTTGTACATGGAAGTTGGGTTGGGTGAACATGTAATTGCAATCTAACTTGGTGATATGTCTTGTCATTTCATATTTGAAGTTCATTTTAATCTCTAATTAAAAGATGGGTCTATGCCAACTTGATTCAGACTTCACAATCTTTCTCTTTGTTTGTCGATACAAGTTTGCAACTAAATATGAATGAAATTTTTTAATATTTATTTATCAAAGGTGAAATTCTATGTCTTCTATTATAAAAGTGTTTAAAATTTAAGATTATTTTGTGAAGATTTAAAGTTAATAAGGACATATGCAATACTATTCATTGAAAATGCATTCAAGCAACTCTACCCCTCCCCAAAAAAATGAATTAAAAATATCTTTTTCCCATCCTACAATTCCACTTGAAGTCATCTAAAGGGCAAAAATCATCCGCAATGTCCTTTAAGATTTAACCCCTTGTGATTTTGTCATTTGGATTAAGGACTTAACAAAACTAATATATTAATCCTAAACCTTATAAAGAAGCCCTATTATCAAGGTACTTTGTCAAAAGATGATCTAATTATTGGATCAATAAGTGCATTCTTCATTTCTTTAGTAATCTTGAAAATCATCCATTGGACACATCTTGGCTTCAATGTCCCCTTAGGTTAATCCTAGAAAGATGAGAAGGCAATCATATTGACAAAGGCACGAGGGCTCTTATACCCGTGTGTTTTTATTAGCTACTAGGTGAATGGAGGAATCAAGCGGTTCTTGTAGCTACTTTGTAAATTATGAAGTTAAGGTAAAGATACTTTAAATAGATAACTTAAGCATTTCAACCTATAAGATATAGAGAATTTGTTCAGAAATTAAGTTCAATGTGTGCAAAAATAAAGGTGAAGAAGAATGCAAAAAAAAATCTCAAGAATGAATATTTTATTCAATATCAATGTGCATTTTTCATTTGAACCTATCCATGTCTCATAGCTTCAACTAAAACGGCTACCTTTGGAACTTGTTCCTAATCAAGTGTGCATCCTACAACCATACACTATAGACAAGTGGGAAGAGGGATAAATAGTAAGGTAGATGATAAGAGAAAAATCTTTTTCAATCAACAACACATCCAATTGTAAACCACTATAGGACACCCTAATATGTCATTATAGAAGGCCTCTTTGTTTTAGGTATCTCTACCTTAATATTTAAAGGATGGACCAAAGACTACTAAAATTCAAGCTTCATTGTCCATCACTCTGTTTGCTTCCATTTTGCAAATAGATATGAATGAATTTTTTTTTTGTTTATTTTTCATATGTCTATTACAAGTCATAAAATTTTCAATTAAAAAAAATTGAAATGACTATGGATTTTTTAAGAAAAAAGTGAAGGAAAATTGCACTTGATGAGCTTCATTTCATTAGTTGGCTTCAAATTCAAAAATATCATTTTTATGGCTAAAATTCAAATCATACTACTAAAATCATAAATCCCTCTGTAATATCACAAATGCTACCATTAATATTAGGGGCTTGTGCTTACTATGCTACGCATTCATCGAATCACATATTAGTAAAAATTTGATATATTTGAATAGAATGCATGATAATGATTTTGATAAGTCTTTAAAATAATTATTTCAATTATTTTATAAAAATATTTTTAATCATGTATACATAGAAATCATTCATCAACAATTTCACAACAATTAAATTGTTTATGAAGCTTTTGAGATTTACAAGCTTTTCCTTTAAATTCTTCTATTTGGGTAGCCATTGTTTGCAACATTTGACAAATTTCTAATGCATTCTAATGTATGTGTATCTTTTACCATATTCATCATTCATTAAATTTCTATTGTTTATTTCAGCATATGTTTATTTATTTAAAATATTATATGAAAATTTTAGTAATTTTTATTATCTGAAGATTTATTAAAAATCTTGCTCTACATTCTATGTAATACACAAAATCGTGATTAGTGGATGAAGCATCTTCACCATTAAACAAGTCAATAACACCATAAATAAATGCAAGAATTTGTAATACTCTTCACTTGCCAATGTACTCAAGCAACTTTAAAAAACAAATGAACCCATAATCCACATACATATGTATGTATGTGCCTACGGTCTACGGTCTTCCAATTAAAAGTACAAGAGTTATGGGACCTAACTACAGTTTGAATTCAAGAGCAGTTTCGAAAAGGATGGAAACCAAACCCTAATCGTACACCGTACGCGCCAGGTAGGGGTCGAACCTACGACTTTCTGCTTAGGAAACAGACGCTCTATCCACTGAGCTACAGGCGCAGAGGGACACCGGCTACCCGAGGTCCTCTTGGTGGCTGCAAACTTCGAAGAACATTATTTACTCAAGAAACAATATCTTCAGCGGGTATCAGGTGGAACTTACGATACTGGGAAAGAATGTTTCTATATGTTTCTATATGTTTCTATATTCCTCCATTCTATCTGCTGCGCAATCCCTGTCCGTGAAATCCTTACTAGAACCCGAAGTTACCACAAAATGCCAACCTGCATAAGAGCATTGCACTCACCCCCCACGCAACGAGAAGCGACGCATGAATCGAAGCTGTGCGCCCTCACGCAAATTCAACATTTCATGGTGCTTCAAAGGGGTAAGCACCTGCGACGAGGGGGCGGTAGTTTCAGCTGCAGGTGATGCAATGCCCTAGCCTAGGTGCTTACCTCGCATGAAGAACTTTGGAGAAACCTGACCTACAGAAAGAAACCCTGACATGCAATGCGATTCATCACCCAGACACCCACCTGTAGTCTACCCAAGGTACTGCTGTAGTCAGAGTTCACAGCTTGTACGTGAAGATTTCACCATGTTTTTCCGCGCAATTTTTTGAGACCGAGAATCTTGTCCTATACTCCTATCCGCTGTGTAGCCAGTTTTGAAATCGCGTTTCAGAATCGCCTCTGACAAGAAGCTCACACTCTCTCCGACACCCTTGATTGATGATGGGATTCGGGTATAAGCCCGCTCAGAATTCAAAGGGGAAGTTTCAGCTGAGTCGGGTTGCTCGCCCTCCCTCCCTCCACGTGAACCCACATTGCTGAAGTCCTGAAACCCCGAAAACCAGATTCAACACAACGCATCACTCAATCGAGACAAGCATTCACCACCCATGCAATTCTGCATAAAATTCCTGCTGCATTCATGTTGCATTGAAACGATCATCAGTAACCCCAAAAATAACAACGACAGAACTCACCAAAAATCAACGAACTCCAAATCATCCCAGCACTATGCTGGACGAGCAACATCTGCAGCAAGAATTAATGGTAAGTTAGAGTCACTAAACCAGCACTTGTGTCAAGGGGTGGCAAGAAGGGCCACCCTGGCAATTTTGAAATCTACGCCAGTTGTAGATGCTAGATCCTCTGGACGGGCTTTACCATTTCCCGCTCTCGCAGCAATTGCGTCTCCTCGTGTGAACTCTGTTTAGACCATCTAATGAGCCATAGTTCTATTCGTTTCTCGGCAATGGAAGCAGAAGGGGAATTGCAGTTTGAGCACGGCTGATGAAAATTTGCAGTGGGTTAAGATTAGATGGTATCTTGTTGCATTCTTGCATTGCTGCCAAGCATGAATGGCGCAGTTGCAGTTACAATTGTAGTAATGTCGCAACCATGAGAAGCGAGGTGGCAGGGACACCTCTAGAGTCGAGAAGAGCGAGGGCGGCGAGCGATGGCAAGGAGGAAATCGACCCCTCAACATGGCAACAACAGGGCGTCCACAAGCGCTGCAGGGGGAGCTGCAGCTGCGAGGAGGCTTAGTAGGAAGCCTCACCGATGGCGACCGGGCACCAAGGCATTGCAAGAGATTCGGCGCTATCAGAAGACTTGCGACCTCCTCATTCCTCGCCTTCCTTTCGCACGCTATGTAAGTCTTGATTCTTGCATCTCCCCTGCATTATTCTTTTCTTTTCAATTTTTGTATGTCCTCTTTCTCGGTCTTGCTTGGGTACTCGGGGGAATGGTACAAGACGAGACGGTTGTTTTGACATTCAAGATTTTGAGGTCCGACATTAGTTGGTGCAGCGAGGACTGTTCGGGTGTGAGTGTGTGCTTGTTTTTAGGGGTGTAGGGTTTGAGTGATGGGTGATTTGCAAGCAGCGCGGAATGGTGCAAACCCTCGTTAAACCCTAGAGGGTCAAAAAGATTTTGTATTCTTTCACATTATGTGTCGTATTGCGACAATATCAGGAATGTTTTTGTAAGATTTGTTTCATCCATGGTTTGGAGCAATAGAATTTTGGTTACTTTTAAGTTGCATCATTTACAAGTCTCACCAAACCTGTGAAGGACACTGAATATACAGCAAGATGTGAGGCCATAAGTGTCCCCTTAGATCTTTAGGGTTTAGGTTGTTCGTCTATTCTTCGACTATGGTTCCAACCATGGAATTCGATGTCAGGGAATCGTTGTATTTGTACGCTTCATAATTCTAGTGGCTGAACAAAAATTTTAGAGCTCCAAGTCACGTGAAGAGAGTCATGAGTGGCGATTAGAGAACTGTAGCTTACTAGATGAGCCGAAGATCTTGCTCCATAAGATCAGCTGGCTAATTCTTGACTTCATCTTGAGTTCAAGAGTTGTTCAGTATGTTCTGAATCATTTTTTGAAAGAAAAAGAAATTACTAATAACAATTAAACCTCCTCAGAAACGATTACGGAAGTAGATTGCCCTTAAGCTTGTCTCTGTATCTTTAGATTTGGTGAAAGCCGTACTGCCATGTTTGATTTGGAGAAGAACCTGTGCTATTACAGATTCCATGGGATGTACTGAAGATTAACCCCTAAAAGTCCAAGAAGTTCAAATTGGATCTCATGTTTTTCTAGCAGTTTTGAGGAAGTCATATAGAATTTTTTGGGGTTCATTTTTATTCATTCATTGACCAACACATGCCATTTTTCGTTACTGCTTCTAATGATATAAACTTTGGCCTGTTTGATTCATATGTTTCACAATTCGATCAAACGAATTGGTCTTCTTAAAATCATGAGTCCTGGATATTATCCTGCATTGACTTCATGTTTAGAAGTGCATGTTGACATGGCAGAATGTGCTTGTCAAGATAGTAATAGTAGGTGGACAATCCTGCAAATACTGTACACTGATGTCAAAGATGTGTAGGTCAAAGAAATTACGTCTATGTATGCTAGTGATGTCTCCCGGTGGACAGCGGAAGCATTGACAGCCCTCCAAGAGGTACGTTGCATCCACCTGCAAAGGAATAAGTGAACCTATTTTCAGGATATTATGATATTCTGATACAGGAGCGAATGTTTTCATTTATTGGAGTAACACATTGCCATGTCATCCAAGTTCCTAAAATTACACTTACACCTAATACCAAAAAGAAATGGCTTGCTATTCAAGTCTAAATATCGAGAGAGTATCTTCATAAAGATTGCATCCAATAAGAGATCTAACAGTCTTCATTGTCTTCTTGGTAATACTCTTGCTGCTGACTTTTGCAGGCAACTGAGGACTACATTGTCCATCTATTTGAAGACACGAATTTGTGCGCTATACATGCTAAGCGAGTAACCATAAGTAATAAGCCCCTTCTCCTATTCTTTGGCTTTGATTGCTTTGATTGGTAACTTCCAGAATCAGAGATTCTTGTATGGTTTGTAGTGGCAGATTTCAGAGCTCCAAATATGTGACATTCATGTTCTCAAATCTCTGAGATAGTACTTTCAATTCCTCAAATGGGTTTAGTACTATATCTGAGATAGTACTTTCAAGTGCCTAGAGCCTTGAATACTAGGGCTTTTGATTCCTCACATGGTTTTTGAGGTGGTCAGCTGAAACATTCTGCTCTAATATCTAGGGTTAGTATAGATGAGGTTTAGCTGGGCTCCAGTTTTCAGTTGGGCAATATGAAATGGCTCCAGTTTCCAGTATGGAGTATGGAGTTTTTGCATGTCAGCTCACAGATAATGTAGTCAGATTCACATGTACTCACTTGTAGCAAGTGTTCATCAAACTAACATACTGCTTTTACTGTACGCAGTGCCTAAGGATTTGCAGTTGGCCAGACGACTACGTGGTGTCATTGATAAAGCAGCATGACATCTTCATTATACTATGGCCATGTAAAACACAAAATTTGGAGATCTAGGATACTGTCATCCTACAGCATCATAGCTTTAGAAACAAATGATTCAGAAATGTAGATTAGGCCTACACATTCTTTAACCCCGAAAGCCCTGAGGGGGTTAGAGCCCCAAACTGCCAAGATTGTGGCCTTGTGAAAAACACCTTCTTGGGGTGATTTTCAGTAGATTTGATTGTATGATCTCAAAGTTTACTTGTTTTAGTACTAACTTAAGCATTGGGGGGAGAACTTAACTCCTCACCATTGACAAGATCATAACACTCAAAGTTAGCGTTCGACAATTTTTCTAGACTGCCCAAAGGAGGAAAACTTCAAATCAAGGCTTGTAAGTGCACAAGAAGTTTTTAGGTGGCTTGCAACTCTTTGATTTATGTTGCAGTAGGGGACCATTTGGACATGCTTTTCACCATTAGTTGTTTTTCCAAGGTGGTCCACCAACTTATTCATACATTGGGTCAAAGAATATGTTATAGATTACATTTTTCCAAGCCCTGGCCTTTTCATCCCTTTCCATTGGGACATGAGTATTTGAATTGCTTCCAGTCTAAATGTCAGGTCTACTAATTCAAATGCAAAGTGGATTGATGTAAAGTATTCCATACTAAATTCCAACATAGGAAAAAAAGTGAGCTTGTACAGTAAACTTACCTGGAAAGAAACATTTACACTTTTCTCTAGCACCTGTAAATGAAAAAGTGTATGTTTTTTTTTCTGGGGTACTGTACATTGACAAGCATATACACCTTGGTTTTATATTATTCACAAACCGTACTCATAAAACATATAACAGGATCTTCTAATAAAAATGATGGATGCATGCATGAGAGAGGGAAATGCAAAATATAAAAAGAAAGGTGGTTGTAATTTGGTCCACACCATATCATCTACCAATATCTTGTCTTTGACCAATCCAATTTTGTAGAAGTGCGGCAGAAAGCTTTGTCTTCAATTGTAAATGTATCAGAGGTGTCACTAATCACATTCTTGGCATATGTGCCCAAGGTATAAAAATATACATGTTGACAATGGTGATATCAAGTAGAAAAAAATTCTCAATGCCAACATTTATGGGATGAAGTTTAGCAAGAGTAAAAAAGCATGTAACTCATCCACCACATCCACCCCTTCTTGTGGGTGGTTTATTCCAAATACTAAAAGAAAATGAAGGGTTTTGCGACTATAAAGAACAAGTGATTTTTGGGTTATATCAAACATTTGCAACTGGTCCTAATTTGAAGCTCCGCAGTCATTGTGGACAAGTTTTTTAGTCTAATTGAATGTTGTTGCAACTCACATAATCCTACACTTTATTCTATGACTACTTCGCAACTAAAACAATGTATCCACTTCATTTTACAACTACTTTGTACTAATGATGTAAAACGAAGATGTAAGAATTTGGTGCAATAGAGAAGACTACAATTGCATGATAGTTGTATAGGACACTTAGTCACATTTTAGTGGGTTGTGGCACACATTTTTCTTTTGATGAAATGAATAAGTGAAGTTTGGATTTGAGAGCACAATCCTCCATCTCTTCAAGGAATAGTTGCAATCTCACCACAATGAATACAAAGGTGTTGAATTGGCATAGTATTTGTTGAGAATAAAATGACTTCTTATCTTTCCACATACAATAAGCCAATGTACAATTAGAATGCATTCACCATTCTAAAGTTTCTTGTTTTACTCACCTCCAACTCTTTAAATCCTTAAAAGTCTAATGATAAGCCTATTTGGTTCGATTGCATTGTCCCTAGAGCATATATTTCCCTACTGGCCAACACCGTGAATATACCTATACTATAAAAATAGTTGTTGGTCACCACTACATGTTCTTTTCCATTAAGTTTGTCTACTACTTTCAACACTTCATTATGTGCCACACTAGCATGTGCAAAATGGATTAGATCATGCACATTAGGCCTTTCTTAATTTTTACTGCAATAAATATCAAAATTAAATATGTATTTAGAAAACAAGTCCACTAGAGACTATACTTTGACCACATGGCTTCTAAGGCATGTATTCACATGCCAAACAATAGGATCATTTGTAACAAATCATTGTTTTATCCACAACCAAATACTTGCCTAATGAAAATTCCCTCATGCATGCTAATCATATTTCTTCTACTAACCAACACATTTGGCCCATCTTATCATAATTTGTTCCCCCAATTATCACATATATTGCCGGATTTATAACATGAAGGCACCACTATAAGAAAACCTTGTTTTAGGTGACGGATTGACATCAAAAGGAATGGATTTTAGGTGACATTTGAGGTGATATCCAAAAAACAAACCAATGTTTTTATGTTAACAATTATGTTCATTGCTGTTATGATGGACATTATTGTTGACATAAAAACATGGGTTCATTTTTTTCAGTGTCACCTAAAATCCGTTCCTTTTGACATCAATAAATTTTGGTTTCTTATAGTGCACCTAGTTGTATGTTGAAAACAATCACAAGAAAATATTTTGGAAATAATGGGACAATAGAAGAAAGAACCTTCTTTTTGTCAATATTTTTTTTAATTAGGTTGCTTCTTCAAACCCATGTACAAAGAAATGGCAAATAATGGGAACCATAACAAATTACTTATTTGTGCAATTTTAGGTGCAATTACCTTAGATGTCCACTATCCAAATTGGACATTAAATGATGTAGATAATTGCTTAAAAATAAATAAAATGTAGATAATTCTGCAAGATCATTTTCAATTACCTTTGGTTTTAACGATATCAATGATGCCTCATTTTTTTAGCTAGAGTGTTGCATTAGAATGAATGCAAAACAACAAAAGTCTCTATAGAAGCAATCCATTTTAGACCACTTAATAAGCAGATATTCATATCTACGTGGTGGGGTTCTTCAATGGAGAAATTTTCTTGTGTGTAGAAATAGAGTTTGGAAGGTTTCCATAATTTTTGAGATTTTTATTTCTCAAAACATAATTATTGTGATTTTTTGATAGCAAATTCCATTCAACCCATACTAATCATGTAGACCTTTCTATTTCCAACCAAGGTCTAGTTGCAAAATCCACTTAGAGTTGGTTGCAATATTGAGAGTATAATTGTAGCCAATCATAACGCGCCACAACTCCTTTAGGAACTATGCTATAATTTATCACTGCCCATCTCTTCCTATATGGAAAGAGAACAGCTTACATTACTAGAATGGGGCATGATTAGGAATGGGTTGCCTCCCATACATCATATTCAATCCATTTGTCAAGTTTCTTCAATTTGGTTGATTTATGGTAGAAGTACCTATTTTGGATAGCCCCCATATCATGGTTTTTGGGGCTCACCTGTTGTAAACAATGCTTGGATGCACTATTCATTGAAAAAGATTCTTTGTTTGCACGTTCTCGTTCACCCATCTTCCGTCTTTGCTTGGATAAAATTAAAAGATATTTGCATTTAAAGTGGGGAAAAAAATTTCAGCACCTTGCGGGACTGCATTATAATTTGACTTTGAACTTTTTTAACTTAAATTTTTTGCACTACAAAGTTTTGAGCCTTAAATCTTTATTGTGCAAAATTGAGTTGAGAGTCTAGGGATTTTTTTTTTTAAACTTAATTTTCATGCTTAAAAAAATTGTTAAGTAGAAGTAGGTATGAGAAAGAAGGAAAATTTAAATTATTAATATCTTTAAGATGGAATTAAAATGCACTAATCTCAATGGTGAGATTGTTTTAGCAAGCAAACAAAATCATGTAAAATTTTTTCTTTAGACAAATTGTAAAAATTGCATTCAAAAATGAATTCTATAAGTTATTTTTTCAAGAAGATGCTCTAATTGCCCCCAAAACAAGATTGTCCATAACTTTCTCATAATAAGTTCAAATGGAATGAATCAAAGCTTTCCATGTAGACAAAAATATAATCTATGAGAAAAAAAATTTAGAAAAAAGAATTCAAATTTTTGAAATTGTTTTTTGCTGCCCCCTCTCCCATGTTTTGAGCTTATTTGGGCATAACTTTCGTTCCTGGACATCAATTGAAAAAAAAAAATTATATTCCCATGAATCTCATCAGTTTTTCTATCTTCAAGAAAAGTTTCACAAAATCATGACAAAGTTTCAGTTCGTAGGTACTTGCCCGAAATCCAATTTGTCCCCCAAAGGGACAATGGTCCTTTAGGGGTTAAATTAGCTAGTTAGGTTTGTTTTTTTGTTTTTTTTGTTACGGTGAAATCTCCTAAACCACATATCCCCTATTCTTGGTATTGTTGGAAAGCTCTGTATAAGAGGTGCATGGACTTTATTTTGTGGTGTTTGGACATACAATGTGAAAGATATTGAGTTTCAAAGTTTTTAATGAATTACAAAAATTAAAAAATTTATTTTTACTTTCATTTTAGTTATGATGGTAAGGGCAAAGGGTACACTAGTTTGTGTGGTATTGGATTAGGGACGATATTGAATTTAGGTACATTAATTAACTTAACCCTTAAAGGATGAGCTAGTCACTATGGAAATCATCTATTTGGGTACTGTGTGAATTATTGGTTAAAAAAAATGCAAAAGCACTCACTGAAAAGACAAACTACTATCTCATTTTTCATGCAAAATTTCAAGGATGAATAGTTGGATTTCTATCCAACACTCAAAGATTTTCTGTCATTCTTCGACCAGAAAACATCTTCGGCATTGTTTATGGGTTAAATAAGTGTGAAAAGGGCAGTGATTTGACTGTGAGATGAGTACCTGGAGAACGTCTCCTCCATGGCATGAAACTATTACAGTAGAACCTCTTTTAACCAACAAGTCCGGGACCATCTGACAAGATTGCATTCGAGAGGTTTATTTGTTTATAGAGGATCATTTTTAGTCATAACCTTTGTATAGGGACAAGTCCGGGACTGGCCGGGTCTGACAACATTGGTTAAGAGGGGTTTATTGACTTATGGAGGGTGTACTTAGAGAGGTTCTACTGTGCATCCCCTGGCGTGATTGAGGGAGGTGTGAGTGGCACTCAGAGGGTCCTACAGGGATTAACTTAACTTCTTCTTTTTCTTTTTTCTTTTCCAAGATTTACATTTCAAGCTATGACTGGAAACATATGCTTGGAGATGTAACTAAAATACCTACACGATATTTACTACGTGTAATGTTTTAGAATCCTTACAACTAATTTTTGACTGAGTAGATATATACAAAAGCCTTTGTGGGAACATGTCTATAGTAATAAAGGTCCAATAATATTTGGCAGTTGCTATTAGATGATTTCCCATTCATGAAGATTCAATTCATTCTATGAATATTGTGCTTAATTACCTCTTATGGGACCCAATTTAGCACATTGTTTTTACTACATAGGCAGCATTCTATAGTTACTAATCTAGCACCTAACAATTGCAATTAAATTGCATTTAGTAGTGTGCTTTTTGGACCTGTTAATTTTTGGCGTGGGACATTAATTACACTCACCTGGCAATTTTATGAGCCTCACTATTCTAGTGTGGACATTATTACACTCTCACTTGGCAATTTTATGAGCCTCACTACTCTGGTGTAGACAAAATCTTGCCAGCCACCCCAGAGTCAAAAAATTGGATCCAGGATCTAGCCTCCACATGAAACATGGTAGCTGGTTGCAGTGACATTCTTTGGACCAACCAACTTGGTGGTGGTGGCTGCTTGCAGTGACATCCTATGGACCAACTAGCTTGGTGGCAGTCAGAACTTCGTCCACAACCAACTTGGTGGCAGTGGTTGCCTGCAATGACTACTTGGTGGCAGTCAGAACTTCGCATACTAGTTAGTAACTAATTAACCCAATGCGACTTCAATAACTGGGTGTTTTGATGTGCTGGCCTTATTTATGGTGCTTAAACACCAAGGCAGGCACAATTCAACACAATAAAGTCTCCTTTCAGCCTCAACTTGGATTCACCTGAGACTGGCCAAACTGTACCTCAGCTTAGATACAGTTGAAATTCAATTTCAGATGCTCACTAGTGGAATTCCTGCAAAGTACTGTAGCTCCTCTGCGGCTCTGCTCGCTCTTCACTTGTTGGAAGTTCAAGCATCTCTGGTCCTTTGTTTGCTCCTCGCTTGTTGGAAGTTCAAGCATCTTTGGTCCTTTGCCTATTCCTCGCGTGTTGGAAGTTCAAGCATCTCTACTCGTGTGCCTCTTGTGCAACTGTGAACAGAAAAACTTGGCAAACAATGGCTTCTACACAATCAACATCAAATAGTCAGGTATTTTATTTGGATTCTATTTCATGTGGTATAGAATATGGATTGTACTAAGGATTTTATACTTTGTTTTCGTTTGAGTTATTTTAGGTGAAAACGATAACAAGTGACCTTGGGCTTAAGACACCTCGCATGCGCATGAAAACATACTAATTGTTGATTTTTGTGTATGGGTGCAGGTGAGGCCTTGGTCCTCTTAAAATCACTTGGAACGAGCAAAATAGGATCTTTTTCCTAAACTCCTTAGTATCCTACTTTAGAAAAAAAGAGCATGTATGGTGAGAATAGTTTCAATGTAAAATTATTTATGGATGTCTTGGGCTCTACACTACATCAACAATGTTGTAATGGTCTCTAATAGCACTTGAAGGTGTGGGTCATGAAAAATTGTTATTCATTGCTATTATTAGCATCTAATTTTGTCATGCTTTGTTGATAATGTTTTATCAAGACCAACAAATGGTTATGCTTATATGTACTATTGAGAGAGAACTAGCTATGATGAAATTTTAGGTGAGGTGCAGTGAATTAGTTTGAAAAAATTAGTTAAGAACTAGCAATGCAGTTGATAAGATATATGCAGATCGATGCTCTTTTAGTAAAGAGATGTTTCAGAAGGTGCTTTTTTCTTTTTTCTTTTTTCTTTTTTCTTTCAGGACGTGTCAAATCAGAATCCTATCAGAACTGAAGTGCCCCCATACAGTATGGTTTTGCAGGCCCCTCCTGCACCCAAATCTTAACTTCAAATCTGGGAAGGGAAACAGCTGATGAAACAGTGAGTGAGTTGTGCACATCAGAGTCTCAGACTCTCAGTCTATGAGGTACCTATGACAACCTCCTCTGAATTGGAGGTTGTACCTCTGAATTGGAGGTTGTAAGGTACAGAACTACACTAAATAGTGAAATTAGGTTGCCCCACACTAATTTCTCGACATTCTACAGTATATAAATATGTACAATTTATGTACATAACATTGCTAACCAGCTTGGTTTCGTTCTCCCAAAGTGGAGGTATAATTCCCTCCTTTATACCGGGGGAGAGTTTAGTTATAATGTTGCACAAGTCATTGGCTGGACAGAGGTGATGTAGCACCAAGTTGTCAGAGCTTGGTATGTCATTGGCAAGGCTACTGTTGAGGGCTCCTGATTTTTGGGGAGCAAAAGGGTCCCCCCCAGGGAAGGTTAATAATGTTATGTAGAAGGATGCACTAATGTAGGAGCCATGTGTGTTGCATGGGTTGGTGCCCTGGTTCATGGCTTGGATTTAAAGAATTGTTGTGCCTCCATCAGGAGAAGTGGTGAGTCATGAGGTAACTTTCCTGAGTAAGGCAACCTAATTTCACTATTTAGTGTACCCATTACCACACAAATTTGCTGTCTAGGTACTCTGGAGAAGCTGTTTTCCAACTCTCATCTTTTTCAGAGAGATTGAATTATTGGAGAGAAGTCCATTGCAAAAAGAATGAAGACATTCGGACAAGAATTGAAATTTTTTTTTTGGTGATTTTCCAAAGCTGAAATGTAAAATTGTGAGTAAGGGGGTCGACCCATTTCCAGCCATTTAAGCAATTTCGCATATTTGGAGTGTTGTTTCTTGAGTGGAGAAATTTTTCCATGTACAGAAATAGAGTTGAGAAGGATTTCATATTTTCAGAATTTTATTTCTCAAAACATAATTACTACAAATTTTTTAGTTGAAGATTTTGTTCGACGTATTCTTGTCATATAGGTCCTCTTATTTCCAACCATGCAAAATCAACCAAGACTGCAGCCAATTGTAATGTGCTACAACTGCATTGGAGATTGTGCCATAATTAATCTTCTGTTTTCTCCTGTTGATTGGAAAGACTGTAGTCTATATAACAGGAATGGGTCCCTAGTTGGGAATGGGTTGCCTCCTTTAGACCCTTGTTGAAGCATGACCAGACCCTTGGACCATTGTTGAAACGTGCGCTGATGTGTCTGCTCCCCAAGTGCATTGCCATCATGATGAAGGATTAGTAAGATTGTGGTAATACATGAGCCAGTGACGGAAATGGGAGGAACCTCTAAGTGGCAAAATTGGGTAAATGGTGGTATTGGGTGTTTCCAACTTAAGGTAAAACAACCTATTGTGGTCAGAATGAGTAGTTTGACATCATCTTGTTGAAATTTTTCAATTTTTTTCCCACAATAGTACAAATGTGAGAAACAACAAGTGCAATTAAAATTAAATTTTTTTGACAAAATATAAATTTGCTAGGAATTTCTGAAGTGTTCAGCCCAAAAGAGTCTGTAGACTACCTTAAAACCAACAAAATCGAAATCTATAATGCTCATCTCATTACCTAATGCAGTCAAAATATTTTCTATTATGGAAGGCCCCCAAAGTCAGTTTTTACAATGAACTTCACACTGAAAAATCAGAAGTTCCTAATGAAGTCAGTGTGTCACTCCATTGTTGTCATGTAAGACATGCATTGTGGCCCACATCTCACATACTCCAAAAAACACCACAATGGGTCATTTCCTAGGTGACTGCAATGGGTCATTTGACCGCAATGGACTGTTTTACCTTATACCAAAATAGGGAATTTTTTCCTCCCAAAGATACAATGACCATTGCATCAAAATAGGGGGAGGTTGGAAATAAGGGAGGTTGAGAGATTTGTGCCAGTAACTTAGGGCCTGTGGAAATTACCTGAACAGAAGACTCTGCCTTTGCACCAAGTGTCCTGAAAATAGAGTATTTTGGATGACCTCAATTTAAGGTAAAACATCCCATTGCGGTCAGATAACCCATAGCGGACACCTAACAACCCCATGACAGTTTTTCAAGCCATAATCAATGCCTAACCTGACACCCATGGAGTGATTAGTGACCTCATTAGGAGCACTCAACTTTTTAGTGTAAATCATGGTAGAATGTGACTTTTTCAGGGCCTTCCACATTAGAAATTATTGTGACTGCTTTAGGTGATTAAGATGAACATATTAGATGTAGTTTTTGTTGGTTATCAGGTAGCCTACTGACTAGTTTGGATAGATCAATTCAAAAATTCATAACAAATTCATACTTTGTCTGAAAAATAGAATTTCAATTGCTCTCACTATTTCTCACACTTGTCTTTACATGGAAATGTTTTTGAAAAATTTCAGCAGTGGCATGAGGGCAGACTCCAAATTCTAACCACAATGGGCTGCTTTACCTTATATGACAAGCACACCAACAGCGGAAAAGTGAAAAATTGAGTATTTTTTCACAAACGTACATAAATTATTAGAATGAAACTAGAGCTCTGTCTTTTCCTTGTTTCCTACCAGGCTACCTGTGGCCAGCAGGTCTTGTATTTTCATTGTTTTGCAGTGGAATTCCATGTCATTTGTTTAAAAATAAATAAAAATCCAAGTAATAAGCAACACGGATTCCTAAAGTGGCTGGAATTAACTGAGTTCCTACCCCAAAAATCCTTATACTACTAGTACACCGTAAAAAAGAACCTTTAATAGAGATATTTTAGCCAAAACTATGAAAAACAATAGTATTTGATAGTTAATTTGCAACTTCCTCTAGATTGGAATTAGCATTTATTTAGACAAATTTGTGTTATAGTATTCCCAACTTGTATCAATATGGGCCAAGGGATAGTCTCAAGGACAATCCTTTACAACTTGTAAAATTTTTTTTTTCTATTTTTTTTAATACTATTCACTCTTAAGGTAGAAAAAGTTGATGCTTGTTTGTCTTGAAGGTAAGGTAGAAGTGCCTATTTCGGATAGTTTCCTTACGAAGTTTTTTTTGGATAAAATTCATTAATACTGAATAAAATATTCATTATTGGAAAAAATTATTTTTTGGGGTACGTTCTTCCTCACCCTTATGTTTGCACACATGGAACTCAATTTCTCCATGACTGTGTCACATCTTATAAGCTGAAATGCTTATATTATCACAAATAGGTACGTCTGTCTTATCATATTGCAATAAATTCCATAAACAATAGTAGTTAGCATACTGCACTAAATTCCATAGACTAATTTTGGGATCCTTGGTTAGTAAATATGGACTGCACTCTCTTTTTGCATATGTACCTTAGTCTGCAACTTTCTCATGATACTAGGATAGTCGGGGTAAATTGACCTCCTCGCTCATCTCCACAAAGTCATTCTAGGGATGCATGTAAAAAAAGATTCCTATTTTGTGCTTGATTAATTTTCCTACTACACCCTGCTCACCATTTTTGGGACATGTGAATGCAAATATAAATTCAAAATTTGCAAATTTTATCATGCATGGCATGTAAGGTAGGTACACCCAAATGTAAATGCCACTGACCTTCAACCGCCCTCTATACTATATGTACATCTCCAAAATCAGTTCTGTACCTATGTGGAAAAAACATTTTTAGAACCAAACTTTGTTCCTTCATAACTTTTGCATACAATATCCAAATGCCACGTTCTCTGGTGCGTTGGAACCTCCTTCCACTTGCCAACAAGAACATATGAAACAATTGACCAGTCTAATAATAGAAAATAGACAGAAAATGAGAGAGATGTTCAGGTTTTATGAGTGGACTTCAGTTGTCATAACGTACACAAATCAAGTCCTTACAGTACTACGCTGAAGTTTCCAATGTAAGGTAAGTTAATGAATGGACTTCTGTCAGCACGAGCTTATGGTCAGTTGTCTTCAGTTGTTGTCTGGCATGCAACTCAGTTATACTATGATACGTTAAACACAACTGCTTGTTGACTTTTCAACGCTAATGTGGCACCGTTCCATTGGCAACCCATCACCATTGCCATTCCAAGTTGCAATTCGTAACCCTCTTTCCTTTCAACTTGCTTCCTACATCCTTGGTTCATGAAGATCAAAGGTTATGATTGAAAAATGTACAACTGGTTATGTACGATAACGGATGAGTTGCTAGCGCTGCTTATCGGTTATGTACTATTGAACTTCGTCCTTCTTGGTTCCTCAGCCATAGCAACCAACACCTAGAAAATAATGTGCTTTTCCTTTCCACCAGCCACTCAGACAATTTCAACTTCATATGTTATGCACTTGTGTACTTAACCCTCTCATACCCGAGAATTGGCCTACGCTTTCTAATACAATAGGATACATTGGACAATAAAACATCAAATTAAACTTCCTTTGAGAGTCTGTCCTCATGTAGGCAATTTTTTGCCATGTAGGTAGTTTGGGGTATTGGCCTTTGAAATTATACCTTTTAGCGCGAAGAGTTGAGAGGTTGAACTCTTGGTTTTTTGAAATTTGATTAGTGGAAACTCGTGACCTCTCAATCTTTGGTCACAGTGTGAAGTGTGTAGTCATTCTACAAAAACAACAATACACTTACCATTCAATCATTGTCAACAACAAGGTTGAACAATGAATGTCATTAAAATCCATGTATATTGTGTTATATAAAAAAAAAACGTAGGCCATTTTAGACTTGTTTAGGGGTTAAAGGGTGAAGTTAAGCTTATTGTTTGGTATGTCATTGATCATCATCTTTAAGTTATTTTACACCAACATTTTTTCTTCTTCTTTTGTGATAAAAGATAAGGTAGAACCACCCATTACTAACCAGTACTTCATTACCAACAAGTAGAGTGGGAGAAATGTGGCAGAGGTTGACACTCATTTCAAATTTTTTTGGGGGGGACAATGGTTTAATAAAGCTTCTCAGTTGGATGACATGACACATGGCATTCTCATTACCAAATTATATGACACAGTCATGTATCTCGTTTTGGTGCCTATGTTAACATGAAAAAGTCTCTCTGATTGAGTGATTTTGTGTGGCTCTGTAGTTTGAACATGGGTCCAGGCCCTCTGGCACCTTCTATAATTCCTAGTAATTTCATATCAAAGTGAAAAATGATCAAAATTTTGGCAATTATCTTCCTCATTTCTTATGTCTGCAATTATGAACATTTTCTTCTTGCCTCACAGCACTCCAGATCATGTCTGCAATACCTTAACTGGTCGAATATGGGTTGTGGTGGCCATAGTCTAAATTGTCCCTCCCCTCCCAAAGTATGGCATTGTGCATCAGATATTGGACGTTTGGTCACATGAATAGCTTTGTATCACCAAGAAAAAACTGTTTTTGTTTTTATGGAAACAAATGAAACTGAATGTCACTGCAAGGAGCAAAGTACAAAACCAACAGCCACAGGTGGCCAGACTGACCTGCTGGGAACAACCAGACCACTGACACACAAAAAAACACACAAAAAAAACAGACCCCAGCAAAGGAACAGCAAGGCAGCACACAGACAGAGAGAGGTTGTGAGGCAAACAAAAACAAAAACAAAAACAAAAAAACTGCTTTTTAAGTGGTACTGTACACATAACTTATCATGGTCCTCACCCAAAGAGACGTTGTGCCCATGCAGGGAACACATAAAGTTGTTCCAACATCATGTAGGTAGTAATGTTGTTATTGCTGCTGGGACTGACTGACTGACTCTGAAAAAACATCCTTCCATTTTTTCTTTTTTGACACAAATAAAGGGATACCTTTACTGCAAGAAGAAATGAAAGCAGAGCCCAGCCACAAGCGGCCTGGGAGTTGCAAGTAGCCAGAGAAGAACCAAAAGAAAATAAAAGTACAAGTAAGGTGTCAGACAGAGAACCCCAATAGGAGAAACCCACTCTATGGCGGTTGGAAGACAAACCCGGCACGCGGACCCGCTAAGACCCACCGAGGAGTGTTACTAACCATAACTGCAAATAACTCTTTACGGAGCCATTTCCTAACAAACCTCTCTCTAGCCTCCTCACCATTTGAAGCACCTCTACTTTGAAGACGATGAACTACATCCCACTCCATCCGCCCATAGTCAATAATCCCAAGCCAGATCCGCTGTAGAAGCTTAATTGGATGCCACTTGATGTCGTTGAAAGCCGCATTATTTTGTTCGATCCACAGAGTCCAAAGGATCACTGTGCAAAGTGCCATCCAGATGCTACTCACGGGGGGGAATTTACGGAGAATGCGATAAAAAAAATTCTTTGTTTCCATGTAAGTGGTCGCCATGGTCCCGAAGCCTCCTTATTGGTAATAAGCATATTCATACTATGAATCCCCCATTGCCAACCTCTTTGGGCGGAGCAGCACTCCCAAAACCTGTGTAAGATTGATTCATGAGATCTAGCGGGGCATAGTGGGCAACTGGTGTCCAAAGCATGATGGATCTGTCCCCGCCATGCGTTAACTACAACCGCTCGATGCCAAACAAGCCAAAGTAGCCCTACTTCTTTGGAGATACGGGTCTTCACCCAAATTGTATTCCACCTTAGACGATAAGAGAGGGGTAAGATCCCTTGCCACTTCCTTTCAATAACACAAGGGACCACTTGCCTCTTACCTAACAACTCACGGCCTAATTAGCCATGAAGCCAAAGAAGGGAACTGGGCCCTTGCTCCCCGCCCACGCAAACCTCTGTAGATCCCAATCAAGACGCTCAGTACGCCCAAAGAAGAATAAGATCTCACCCTTCCTGGACCCCCTCCGTACTATAATAACTCGTACCCTTTGGAAAGCTTCAAAAACAAGCATGTGGCGACCAGCTTCGACCTCCCCATGAGTGCTTGAGTAATGTTTAGTTAGAGTTCCAGAAGAAGTTCTCACTTCCCATACTTGCTCAATACCATGTAGGGACCAATCCCGGGTTGGACCACCCACCTCTAGCTTAAATCCGCACCATACTTGAATCACACAATTTGGAATGAGGTCTTCGTCTGTCGTAAAGCAGCCTAACCATTCCCCTGCAATTAGTAAGGAGGAACAATTCCCGAGGAGGGTACCCCATATGCGATGTAGAGCTCTAATCATGGTTGCCCAGGCCTCGAACTCATCGACTAGTAGTCCAAACTTCGTAGCTGCTTCAACACCGGTTAGAAACCTTTCCCCAACACGGATATCCCGGATCCTACACATGCCGGCTTGATGAAGTTTTGCTGCTCTATTCCTCGAGAATCCTGGCCCAATCTGTCCTGAGAGTGCTAACCACCACAAAGACTCATTCTGAAGTTCCTCTGGGATACTCGGAGGACCAACTACCACATCCCCAACAAGCTTCCTCCATGCTGCACAAGCACGGTTCCAAGTTTTTGATTCGTGTTTGGCATGAAATCTTTGGATAGTAAAGAATTCCATACTTCATGCCCATCTACCACCGCTGTAAGGTTGAAAACATGAGATCCTATAGCAGAGGAAGATGTGAAGGTTGGATTGGTTAGATTCACACGCTTTAACTATCCACTTGGCCATAAGTGCAGTCAAAGCATCTGTTGGATTAATGAGTCCAAGCCTCCTTTGTCCTTACTTTGGCAGCATTGCATCCAAGCAACTTTTGCACGCGAACAGTGAAGCGAACCAGACCACATAAAGTGCATCACCGCACTTTTACACTTGGCAACCCCTGCTTGAGAGCCTACCTAGATCGCAATAAAGAAATAAAGAGATGACAATAGCACATGATTGACTACCACTACTCTCCCCATGGTGTTGACCTTAGTTGTGCACCTAAAGCTCAACTGTTTGTTGACTCTCTCAAGTAGAAACGCATCCACTTCCCCTGAGTTTAGCGATAAACCAAATAGAGACCCCAATAGCTTACAAGCATCCCTGTCATTGGCCCACCGAATATGCAATTGAGATGTCCATAGAGGGCGCTCTCTACTGCCATCTACTCGCCAATAGCCACAAGATTTGTCCTAGTTTAGGACTAGGCCAGAGTCTGTACAAAATGTCTCTAACGTCTTAACTACTGCCAACACTGAATCTTCTTCACCTAATAGGGTCAATGATATGTCGTCCGCATATTGAGTCGTGACTTGTTGGCGATCTTCCATAGGAAGTTGGATACCTTTGATCACACCCTTGGCCATCTCAATTTTGACCATTGAGTTCAAGACCTTTGTAACTAAAAGAAAAAGGTATGGCGCCAATGGACATCCCTGATGCACCCCCCTTCGCAAAGGGAATGTCAAAGATTGAATCCCATTAACCTTGACTGAGGCGCACGCCCCTTGAAATAGGAGCTTTGTCATAAAAACAAACTTTGCGGGAAGGCCAAAGGCTAGCATGGCTTTGGTCAGAAATGTAAGGTCCACCATGTTATAGGCTTTACTGAAGTCAAGCTTCATGAATAACAATGGTTGACCTGAGTGCTCCGCCCAATCAAGGGTTTCATGAGTGAGTAGAATGTTGTCCAAAATGAATCTTAATGGCAAGAAGGCAGTTGGTCTGGGGAAATGACTTCCATTAATACAGGTTGCAACCGACGTTGAAGAACCTTAGCGTACAATTTATACGAAACATTAAGCAGAGTGATGGGATGCCAATTAGTGATTGCTCCTTTTTCCACCCTTGGGCAAAAGGGATATAATTCCCCGTGTTACACCATGTGGCATGATGTCATCCGCCACTGCTTTTGTGATCATTTTGAGATAATCAACCTTAATGACGTCCCAATAACTCTTGAAAAAACCGGTAATGATCCCATCTGGTACTGGTGCCTTCCCAGGGTCCATCTCTTTAAGAGCTTCTTCTAGCTCTACTAGCGTGATAGGCGAGCTGAGAGAGTGGACCATTGAATCAGTGAGTCTATTGGAAATTCCTTCAAGGCATAAGCCTATGGCTACCTCCTCAGTTGATGTGGATGGTGTGGCCATATACAACTTGGTATAATAGTCTACACAAATCTTTTCCATGTCAGCTTGACTAGAATGTGGCACCCCTAGTTCATCTTCTAGTGTTGTAATCTTCGCTCCATTTCCTCTATCTTTATGTGCTTGAAAGAATTCTTTTAAGCACGCATCACCCACTCTCTTCCATCGAATTCAATTCCTAACCTTTAGGCCTTCCACATATACTTTCTCCACCTCACCGAATTGCTCCCCAATTCCACTTAGCTTGTTCTGACAAGTGATATCTGTCGCAGCACAGAGTAAGCAATTTCCCTATTATACTCACAAAAATCACCCTAGAGCATAACAAAATGACCCTAAAGATTGAACCCACGAGATCCTGTGAAGTAGCTAACTCTAACAAGGAGATAAACCCAATTAAACCTCTTAATTCTACTTTTCCGGTTCTACCTCTAACGACCGGAACATCCAAAACCAACCGGAAAACTTCGACCGGACTGTATCCTACTTTCGGTTTTACTAGTTCCCCGGTTTCTGGACTGACTTTTCAATTCTAGACCCTGCAACTTCCGATCCTACGTACCCTCCTGGGCGGATCCGATTCGGTCCACCCTTCCGTACCCGGTTTAGTTTTACCTCTGTTTTACCATCAGAGGGTTCGCCGCTTGCTTTTGAAAGTGGTAGACCCACCACTCCTTCCGTGACTTATAGTGGCTGAAGACCCACTTTCCTATCCATTGATCCCCTAACTAACACGGATCCGGTTTGGTCCTTCACAGTAATCCGGATAGCAACCCAAATCACAGGTCACACAAAGACCCCCCGTACGATCCTCTCATACTACAACGACCTTGACGCTGATCCGTTCCGTACTAAGTTAGGTGGCTACAAGTGCATCCGTCCGTTCCAACACCTACAAAAGTTCTTCCGTTCACCCACAACGGTAGCAAGACCTCACAGGAGTCAGGATACTCGACTGGATTTCCCACCCAGGAGTTCTAGCGCAGCTAAGGAATCCCTCCTTATTCGCCTAGTCTGATCAACGGATCTCTTACCCGGAATGCTAAACTTCTGTAGCTGCTGAGGTACTGGAATCCACTCCTAACTCTTCGTAACCTACTCGCATGTACCTAGAACCGGAAACATACATCAAGGGGAGAAACTCTACCAACACCTCCGTACTCACCTTTCTACTCTGACTCCGTGCACTCTTGCCAACACTCGGGAAAATTACACAAAAGTTAGTTTAAAGGAAAGTACACAAGGAAATGCCAAAAGAACTCCTCTTCGTCTCCAGCTCAGAGACTGTTTTATATACAAAAAGCAAAAAGCAAAAAGTGAATACATGATTTCCACCTCTGAAGGCGCTGACAATCCGGTCCTACCTTATCCTAACCGGATTCTATTCCGGTTCCTATCTATAAGTCCTATTTTTACAATCCTTCATGTTCCGTCTCATACACTCGGGATCCAATGGTAGGGCTCTCATCAGGTCTCTCCAACTGCTCGAAGACCTCATTTAGATTCCGGTTCTGTTCCCCATCCGTAGGTAGAGCCGGGTGATCTTCCTCAGTTTCCGGGGAGTCTAAATTTATTGGCTGATGTCCGGTCGAGGGCGTCTCCTTTTTTGCCCTACTTGACTAGGGCGTCTTGTCCTTTCCCGGTTCATGAGCTACGTCTTCCGGAAACAAGTCCGGAAGAGAAATTTCAGAGAGCCGGACCGGAACTTCTGTCAACTTCTGGCTGCTCTCCACGATCCGGTCCGCTGACTCCCGTGCCTTGGATAGGAGCTTCTCTATCTGCTCCTCAAAATCGGTGAGGATGTGCACCACCCTGGTTCCGGATATCTTCTTGTCCTTGTGCACCTCCTCTTCGAACAGGCGTGCCTTGGTGACTGCGGCTCCGGGTCCTCCAAGCACGTCCTTCACTTCTGCGGCCAACTTCTTCATTTCCTCTGCCATCTCCTTTGTCGCGGTGGCGTTCTCGAGCAACGCGAAAAGTTCGGCCTTGAGGGTGTCCACCTCATCGTACTGTCGCTTGCTGTCCTCCTTCATCTTCCGGAGCTCATCCGGATTGATAACACTCTCAACTACCTTCCGCGGCAACTGACTATCCGGTTCTGCTCCAATTAATTCCGCGATCTCCCCGAGCGTCCGCTTCTTAACTTCCCAATCCGCCCGGATTCCGCAGAGGATCCCAACCAACTCGTCGAACGGATCTGCGGTTCCCGATCCGGATGCCACATCCGGTCCGGTTGGAGTCTCCCCTCTGCGCGGACGAATGTCCCGGGGGCGTTCCTCGATTCCGAGTCGGTGTGGTCTTCTGCCTCTTGGCGGGGACATACGGTTCCTCCTCTTCCTCTTCTTCTTCTTCCTCCTCCTCGATTTCGTTTCCGGAATCCGCTTCTTGGTCGGACTCGGATTCGCCGTACTTCATGGTCCGCTCTTGGGCCTTCCACACCTTCAGCTCCACTTCCGTCAGCAGTTCTTGTTGCTGGTAGAGGTGGTACACATAAGGGCACAGTGGGGTAGCCCTACTTCTCCCCACTCTTGTAGTAAGCTGGGACACCAGATCAAAGAAGATCCGGCCCCAGTCTACTTTCCGGGTTCCGCTCAGCGCTCCGAAGATCGTGTTAGCCAGGGTGATAGTCACCCTGGTGGGCTTTTCCGGATGCAGAACCGGAACCAGGAACTAGAGCAGGCGACGCTCCCGGTCATCGAGGCAGTCTTCTACCGCGTAGCCGTCCTTCGGATTCACTATGCTTCCGAACTTGCCCTGGACGAAATCATCCTTCCGGCTGGCAAGTCCGAGTCCTCCTGGCCGGAATCCGTATATGTCCCGCCACAAAGCCTCGGTCCATTGGACCGGATTCCCTCTCAGGGTGTTATCGAACTGATTCGATATGCCACTCAGGATTTCTCTAATCATCCTCTCATCTTTAAAACCCCAAGGTTTCAAAGCTAACCCTTGACAACCCATCAACGATAAATCCTCTTTGAGTTCTCCTTGTTCCGGTTCCTTGGTCGGCATGACCGGAACCACTTTTCTAAGCTTTACTTCACTCGGGGGCGGGGTGTTAGAACCTCTCTTCCGGTTCAGCCGCGGCATGAGGGTAGCTCTACCCGGTTTTCACTCTCTACAGTCCTAACAAGGGAGCGCCGACACTCAGATGTTCCACTCCGCCTGTAAACTAACCTACTGGCGTGCTCATACTCTCAGTCTCTCACGTATCCGCTCGCACTCAAGGTCTCACCCACTCATGTCCGGAGGAGATCTCTCCTCTCACACCCCTCACTCTCTTCCGGACCCTCTTGTACTTTCTCTCCTTGCTGTGGTCAACGATAAAAACGTCAGGCGCTAAGTCAGGAAATGACAACACGTGGAAAACCAGAGACCTGAAAATGGGTAGGGTCAGGCTTTATATAGTCCTGACGCCCTGGACTGTCTTTATAACCGGTCGGATATCCGGTCCGGTTCTTGACATCCGGTTCTCTCCAATCCGGTCAACCCGATTCCGGTTGGAAATACTATCCGGTTGGAAATACTATCCGGTTGGAAATCTATTCCGATCCGCTTCTACCTAAAACTGGATTAGTTTCGTACGGTCCTTTTGTGACTATTTTTTTGGATTTATCTTTCTCTTTAGATGAATCCGGATACCTATTTCTAATTTCTGGTTCACTCAAAAAGGTAAACAAATAAAAATAAAAAATATGAGTTGTCACAATATCACTAGGGTTTGCCTGGAGGGCTTCCACTGCTTCTGCCATTTGGACCCTTAGGTGGGCTTCCACCTCTCTTTGCACCTTTGCCGCTCTAAGACAGTATTCCTTGTAGTATTTCACTGCCTTGCAGAGCTTACCAAAAAATCCTCCACCCTCGTTCATCCCCCAGATTCGAGTGATTCTAGCCCTCACTAAATTGTCTTCTAAATATCGGTTGTTCATTTTGTAGGAGGACTTCCTAGGGGTGATGGTATGGAGTCGAAATTTCCCCCATACCGGTAGGTGATCAGAGTGATTACTATCCCCCTTAATAAAATATTCTAGCATTGGACTAGGACAGCCTCCATAAGATTGGAAAGAGTAGAAACGGTCCAAACAAGCCAAGATCCTCAACCCATCCCTCCTCCTATTATCCCATGTAAACTTAATGGGATTATTAGTGGGAAAATGCTCCTCCAGATTAAGGGCCCTTAATAGCATTCCAAATGATTGTCGCTCATTGTCAGAGATAAGCTTACCACACATGCTGGACTTATCTATCCCATTTTCCACAAAGTTCCAATCACCACCCATAATCCACCTACAATCCTTATCAAGATTAGCTAAGAGCTCTGCCCAAAGTTCTATACGCTCATGTGTTGATGTAGAGGTTTATACATTGAAAATTGATAGGTCCTCTCTAGGCGTTCCTTGTAAACGCACCCATTGCACCCTCCCACATCTAGAGAATGAAGAAGATATCATATGTTGAATGCCTGGCGCGACCTTCATACACACTCCGCCTTTTCCTGCCCCAACTTCACCCAAACTGTGCCCATAACCTATTGAGGCTTCTAAACAATAAAACTTGGCTCGTGGCCAAATGACCTGACCAAATGCCAGTAATCTATCGCCTCTAAGACGATGTTCCTAGAAACAAAGGACATCCAAGCTTGATTTGACTATCCAGAAATAATTCTTAACAATATCAACCTTCGAAGGGCAATTAACTCCCTGAAGGTTTTGGGAAAGTATTGTGACTATCATTCTAATGGTTGAGGATCAGGATGAAACATCAATGGGCCCCTTGGTGCAACCCTCCCTTCTGGACTCCTCGTAGAAATCGACTCACTGCCTTTTGACCTACTAGATGTGCTTCTCCTCACTTGAAGGAGTGATGTGCGAAGACGTCTTGCTGAAGAGGAAATGTCAGCCTGCCATTGTAACTGAAGTCTTGAAGAAGAAATATTTGCCCTCACTACAAGAGAAAGTCGTCCTAATTGACAGAAATCAACCCCTCCTAATCTACAAAAATTTGACAAGTTTCTGTCAATTAGGATAAAAAACTGTCCGAATTGACAGAAAATTGTCCAAATTGACAAAAATCTATCAATTTTCTATCAATTAGGAGGGGCTGATTTCTGTCAATTAGGACGACTTTCTATCAATTTGGACAGGTTTTCTTGTAGTGCCTTCTTTGAATTTGCACACCTGACCGTCTCTTGGGTTGGGGCGTGAAAAACCCACCACTACCTTAAAGCTCACACTTCTCTCTAAACCATTCCATAAACTCTAACTGCAAGTGTCCAAGAAGAGAGTGTAATGACCACCCTTCACCTGATGTGTGAGGTGTTGAGTTATGCAATCTTGGTTGAATATGTTCTATTGGATTCTGGACAATTTGAAGGTGACTTGGGCCTGCCATAAGCATCCTATTTGAACTTCCTCCAAATATAGATTCTGAAGGATCCTGAGCCATACCATTCAAATCGATACTAGGTCGTCCTCCACTTTGTTCATCCATCTGTGTCATTACTTGGTCACCAATTAACCCCGTCTCCTCCACCACAATCATATTACTAGACACACCACCATGCCCCATATTGGCCAAGACATCAGGTAATTCAATTTCAAAAATTCCTAATACCTGTGGCAAGCTATTAGCTTGTTGTTGTTCACAGGGGAGTTGCAGGCTGTCAGACAGTGCATTGGCTGAAGCTGCCTAAGCTTGACCAACAAATGCTGTGGCATCAACTGCCCCACCTCCTTCGATAGCAACTCCGGACATTGCTCCTGCTTCAGTAGGATTAAACTCTGCTCCCTGAGCTGTGCTCACACACGGATCGTCCAACCTTCTGCTGCGTTCTTCCTGCCCGACGATGGCTGAGCGGTTGGCTTTCTCTGCTCCAGCCTCCTTTCTGTTGTTGACTCTCCCTGCATCACCCACTGCTCCAAAACTGCCTCTCTCTAGACCACCCACCAGACCACTGGGGTTGATACTCCCTGATTTGTCCACTACACTACCATCCATTGGACCAGTACTGGCCCACCCAAGTCTACCCACTACCACTGGATCGGGACTAGCTCGCCCTGTGCTGCTCGTTGTACCATCAGTGGACGGATTCTCTGCTACTCGGCGTGAGGATGGATCGTGGCCGGTTGACCCTTCTGGTGTGGTGCACTCCTTGGTTGTTGCAGGTAAGATTCTTATGGACTCCTTTTCCATGACTCGAGCCCTTACTCTCTAATTTGCAATACTAGATCCCCGGACTTTGGGTCCACGCATCACCTTCTCCCAGCCATTCCACTCAAATTCCGGTGTAAGTCTAGACCGTGAATCACTCTTACCGCTTTTGGTATAGTTGCCATCTTGTACTTGGGCACCCGGTGAGGTATCCACCACGAGTGGGAGTGAGCTGTTAGCCACATCTTGCTTACCAATTCCCAGACGTATCCCTCCTAGCGTGGTATTACTACCCCCGACTGTCTGAGCACTTGCTTGAGAGGTGAAGCGAGCAGGTTGTTGGCCTGGCACTAGTGGAGGTGGTCCAGGCAAATTACGATCACTCTCTGCCACCATCCTGCCACCCCTAGTGCTGTCAATATCACCACTCTGTTCCCCCACAGTTGCTTTACTCGATGACGTTGATACTTTGTGTTTCCCGTTGCGGTTGATGCAATCCTTTATGAGGTGGTCTGTTGTTAGACACAATCGGCATCGGATGGGTAAGTTACAATAATCAATTTTAATTATTGAAACCTTCCCCATGAAGTCATTCATGACCTCGACTTGCGTTTATTATCCGCATCTAGATGCAAGACCAACACAGAAGCGTTGGTCAGATGTAAACTTGTTACGATTGTCAACCCCAAGAACGGTTCCCAGCCCTCCTGTAAGCTCTGCTACGACTCCAAGAAACTCACCAGGTATATCCTTCAATGTAACCCAAGTCGGAACTTGCAGCCCCATAGGTTTGTTAGCATTGAATCATGGGGTCCAAGTTTGTAGGATACACGTACCCCACCTTGTACAGTGAGGCGTGAGTGTCAACAGCTTTTGAGTGATTTTGTGTTTTCTGCTAAGAACCTGGAAGAAGACCCACCCTAGGTCCCTTCCCAATCCAACCCACTCACCAACCACAACTTGTAAGCTGCGGATCCAAATCCCCATAACATCTTGAGCAGGTTTACCTCCAACGAAATAGGCCACAATAGCATGCTTTTGAAGGTACTCAGTTTCTTTCCTGACAAGTTCTTAGTTAACAGTTACCTTCAATGCCGTTGTGTTGATGAGAAACCCTGCATTGCTCCGTTTGAATCCTGTTGGGAGCTCCTTCCCTGGCCTGGCTATTGTGGGATGAAATCGATCGTTCCTTCCCATATTGGAGATGGCCGCGATTAACTCTGGTTCGACCAAGCTTTCCTCCCTGATCGTCGAATCTCGCTCCCGTGCTGCGCCTGACACCGTCTGGCTCACTAGCACATGTGCCAATCTGATTGTGTCAGCATATGACGCCATTTCCCCAAACCATGTTTCAAACCCTAACCCTAACGTAGATATCTTCCCGTCCCCACCTTCTTCTGCTCATCGGCCCCGAAGGCACTTAGAGTAAAAAAATACAGCCAAATCACTACGCTCAGACGAAGATTGGGATCACAAATTAAATGGAGTACCACGTATCATTGATCTGCGCTCAAAATTGTCGCCCTGAAGTGGAGACGGCTCCGGCGCTCCATGGTGCTCCCCTGTCTTGTACGCGCAGCGTGCATCGCAACAATGCTGCCAACATCCTTCCATTTCAATCTTGGTCTTCCTATCTCTCTCTCAAAAATGGCTCTTTAGTTCAGTTGGGCTTTTCTCTTTTTTTTCTTTTTTTGAAACAAATGGAATGGGATTTCATGGGCAGAGAGAGAGATAAAAAAATAAAATACAAAACACAAGCCTGCAACACTCACTCTTTGGTCTTTTTCAACGGATCTGTGAGAACTGGCTCTTTTCAAAAGAGTCAGTTCCTCTTACAGTTTGAAGCCATCAACTTGCTTGTCACATTCTATTTTTGTGTCACATAAGGTAACTGACCCATTTCCAACCACTAAACCCCAATCCTTTTTTGAATTTTTACACATTTTGGCATATATCTTTGTACAGAAATACCATTTACTGCAATTTCATGAAATTGGTCATTAAGGAAGGTTGCCTTTTCAAGATTCAAGTATCACATTGAATGAATGAAAAGTTAGTTGGACAAAATTCAAGCCCTCTGTTCATCGTTCAGAATATGGACGTCAAAGCGCTTAAGAGTTAACCCCTCATCGTGGAAGGGGACAAAAAGTGTCCTCACATATTGTAATAATCCAACTCGAAATGCTCTAACTTTTGCATCTGATGTCCAAACTTAATAAAAACTCGTTGTAAAAGTTGCGCATACTAGGCTAGTTTGTGTGGTAAAAGTTTTAGATCAATCCAAGACGAATTGAGTTTGGGAAAGCCATTCGAAGAGTCACAAGTTCAATTTGAGTTCAGCACACTGTATTCTCATGGTTGCAACTTTGGGGGCTTGTATCCTTTTCATCAAATGTTCATTTTCAATTAAAAAAAATTGTTGTGTTTTGTTTCCCATGAGGTCTAGTTATTATGGTAAAAATTTCATGTCAATCCAAGCTATTTTGAATGTTTGAGAGCAATTCAAAGTTCAAAATCCAAACATTTTTGCATTATATTGAACTTTGACGGCTCATAACTTCTTCATAGATGGTTCGTTTTAAATAATTTTGTTGTAAAAGTTTTGCATACTAGTCTAGTTTGTGTGATTAAATTTTCATATTGATCCAAGAAATTATGAGTAACTGAGAAGCATTTTAGTAGAAGGAGGTTTATCTATAGATGTGATTTTTTTCTACTTTTTTCACTGCTTTTTAACATTTCAAATCCATTTTGCAAACACGATGAGTCATTTGAATGATATTTTTTTCCACCAAAGTGTTTATATTCTGGTTTTGAATCACTTGGTAGTTTGAAGTTTTTTCATTTGAGTAGGTTATGAAATCGAATTTCACTTCCAAATGTGTTTTTGAAAAAAAATCAACACCTTTTTCCAACACTAAAACATTATGATTTTCCAATCTCTACGGTCAAATGACCCCAAATTTGTTCCACACCATCTACAACATGCACACAACAAGATTGTACAGTTGATATTTTCATACCTTATTGAAATTTAGACTTTTAACACTTGCAAAACCAGGATGCTTTTAAGCATGTTTGGACCTTAGGCAATGAAGGGTTAAGCAATTATGCATATTTGGAGCGCATGTTTTATTGAGTGAGGAATTTTCCCCACATAGAAATAGAGTTTGGAAGGATTTTATATTTTTCCAAAATTTGATCATAAAAAATTTGATCATTTAGTAAAAGATTCTTTTTGACATGTAATGATGATATAGACCTTTCTATTTCTAACAATAGGTTGACTATAAAATCGACCAAGGACTGGATGCAATATTGATAGCCTTGCAACCAATCACAATGCTCTACAACTTCATAGAAAAAAAGGAACCTATAGATTGGAAAAGGGGTGATGGTTGGAAATAGGTTGCCTACTAAGGTAAAACAACCCATTGTGGTTAGAATTAGGAGTTTGCTTCATGTTGTTGGTGAAATTTTTTTCCCACTTTAATATAAGTGTGAGAAACAATGAGAGCAATTGAAATTATGTTTTTTTCAGACAAAAGCTTTGTTTCATAATATTTAAACCTTTGATATAAAAGATATTGAATTTCAAAGTTTTTATGCATTAAATTTTTTTTAAATGTTTTTACATTTATTTTGACTATGGCAATAACAAAGGGCACTCTAGTTAACCCCTATAGTTCCAAGGCCTTTATTCTATTTATTCTATAAAAAATTAGTCAAAACTATTATTTCTATTGCAAAGAGAAAAAAATTTAAAAATTATTTTATTTTTGTATATTTTACCATAGGATTTGCACTAGACTAGCATAAGAATGTATGGAATAAATTTCAAAAACTTTAAATACATGGATTGCAAGACATTTGCATTTAAAGTGAAGAAAATAAGTTTTTTACTCCTTGCTTGACTAAATTTTTTGACTTTAAATCTTCTTAACTTAAAATTTTTGCACTACTAATTTTGGTTTTATAATTTTTTATCATAAAAAATTGTGTTGAAAATATTTTTTTAAATTCACCGAGAAAATGCTTATTTTTCACTCATTAGAAATTGTTAAGTAGAAGAACATTCAGGATTGAAAAGAAACTAAACTATTAATAACTTTAAGATGGAATTGAAATACAATAATCTCAACAGTGAGATTGTCCTAACAAGCAAACTCTTATCTATGTCTAACAATTTTTTTTTAAATATGAAAATTGCATTCAAAAATGAATTCTATGAGTTATTTTTTTAAGAAGATACTTAGAGTTCTCGAAAAACAAGATTGTCCATAACTTTCTCATCACTATTCCAAATAGAATGAATAAAAGCTTCAGATGTAGACAAAAATATAATCTTTGAGAAAAATAACTAAAATTAAGAAAATTCATTTTTTGTGATTTTTTGGGGCTACCCTTTGGGATAATTTTTGAACTCATGGTGGCATAACTTTTGCTCCCACGCACTAATCATGTCAAAAATTGAAATCACACAAGCCTACTTGAAATTCCAAGAGCCCTTTGTAGGAACTTTGGAACTTTAGAGGTTAAGATGAAAACAAGATCATTGAAGTGGGTGAGAATGTGAAGGTAGGTTGTACACTTAATATACTAGATTAGGGAACCACCTACTTAAATGATTTTTTTATTCAAATCCACCTTATTCATTTTGTGAGCAATATATTTTTTTGTAATACAATTTCATAATGCAATAGCCTAGAGGAGATGGAAGCTCTAAATGCCTCTTAAACCACATTTCACAAGTCATTTTATTTCATTGATACATAATAAAAAAATTGGAATTTCTTTTGTGGATTTTTTTATGAGGTTTATGCAAGAGGATCCATTATAAGACTTTGTTTTCTAATTTTGATCACTAATTAACTAACCATTTTGATTAAAATTAAAGATGCATATAACACATGAAACTTATAATTTTATTCCATTTGAAATGTAAACAAAGATTGTAGTAAAAAATTGGGATTTTACATTTTATATTTGTACAATTGGATTTTCTATAGAAATTCAACTCTTTTATTTATATACTAGTGTTTGGCGCTTGCTATGCTACACATTCATCATTAGAATTTTATAAGAATTTTTATGTATTAGATAGAATGCAGAACAAAAATTTCAATAAATCTTCAAATAAAAATGACTAAAATCTTTGTATAATTTTTTTAATAAGTAAGCATATATTGAAATGTACAATAGAAATTTATTGAATGATGAATGAAAAATATGCAATGGTAAATACTATAAAAGATACACATACATTAGAATGCATTAGAAATTTGACTCCATTGTTACAAAAAAGGGCAACCCAAATTGAAGAATTGAAAAGAAAAAACTAATAAATCTCAAAAAACTTTGTGAATAACTTAATTGTTGTGGAATCCAAAATTGCTTCAATTGAATAAATTTCTCAAAATCATTTGGTAGGAGCAATAGAAAATTGAAATCATGAAAGCTTAAAGCTCACAAAAGCACAAAATCACACAAGTGCAAAGAAGTATAAAGCCAAGAGAAGCAATGGATTTGCTACCTCTATAATATCATCCTATGAATCCTCTTTAATATCACCTTAATTGCAATAACTATATTATTTATATAATATCATCCTTTGTAAAAAGTGATATTATAGAAGTGATTGCAAACTACTACTCTATTTCTATAATATCACATTGTGTGAAAATATGATTTCTATGTATGCATGATTGAAAATATTTTTACAAAATATTAAACATGATTATTTTAAAGAAGTCATTATCATGCATTCTATTCAAATATATCAAAATTTTACTAATATGTGATACAATGAATTCCTAGCATAGCAAGCATGAGCCTTTAGTATTAACGATAGCATTTGTGATATTAAAGAGGTCCTTATGATTTTAGTATATAGATGATCAAATTTAAAACTAAAAACAAATTGGTATGATCTAAAAGTATGAAGTTTACTATATGCTAAAATTGTACAACCATTTATAATTTTAGTTTAATAGATACTAGTGAGCCCTGTGCTTGTTGCCACAACCAAAATAAAAATATATTTCAATAAATTTAATTCATTAAAACTATGAAATTCAGCAATTTTTATACCGTAGTGTGAAAGGTTGCATTCTTGGAATAGATAGAACTCTTTATACACAATAGTCTACAAGGGCTTTGTTTTGTGGCATTTGGACATGAGATGTGAAAGTTATGGTTTTTTCAAAATGAAGTATAATTGTATTCAATTTTTTAATTTAAAAAGTCTATAATTTTCATACTGTATATCCAAACGCCAAAAAATTGGTATGAATAGAATCTCTTTTGAAGGAGTACAAGATTTTTGTTTTGAGGCGTTTGAACGTGCCATGTAACAGTGATGTTTTTTCCAAAATAAAAGGTAATCTAATTAAATTTTTGAATTTATAAAAACTTTAAGATTCTATAACTTTTATACCAAAGGTCCAAACAATACAAAACAAAATCGCTACATCCTACTAGACGCCTCATAATTGCTTAGATTTCAACATACCAAACAAACAAAACAAAAGGCTATAGGAATGCCGTTGATAGGAATCAAGAATTTGTATAGATGAGGCTCATTACATTAAATCTTTAAAAATAATCATACTTTATATTTATCTTAAGAATTACAAATTAGATTCTGATATGCAGTGAATTATATCCAAATAAAATACAAACTATTTTTTTTATCTCATATATTTTCTAAAACTATAATATTACTTATTGCATGCAAATTACTTTCAAATTACCAACTACCTTGCAATCAAGTATTGTGATGTTTCAACCCATATGTCATAGTATTGTGTGATCATGACTTTTGCAAAACAATTGTCTCCAATAACAAGAAATGATTCATATTATGTCTCTAACAAACAAAAAATTATAAGTTTAATTTTATAAGGTGAATTAAGGCATGTAACTAGCTATAAGCTCATAAAATTATCATTAAGTCTTATAAAAATAAAAAATTTCATTTTTCTCAAGTGATTGTTCAAAAACATTTATGTTAGTTTTAGAATATATTTTGATTCTTTATTGCATATTTTTAACAATAGGTATAACTTACAATGAAGAATATTATGGTCCATGAAAACATGTATACTATGTTCTAAAATGAAAACTTCACTAAATATGAAATTTATAAACAAAATTTATACACTATTTTTATATATTCCAAGCATTCAAAGTGGATATTTAGATATTTTCATACATTCTGAAAAGAGTGAATAATTTGAATCTTTTTTTAAATCTTTTTTATCAAAAAATTCAAAAAAAAAAGAGTTTTTAATGATTAAAATATTATATTTATATTTATATTTATTTATTTATATTTATATATTTATATTAGAGTAGAATTTGGTATGCATAAATTTCTAAATTTTTAAAAGTTACTAATGAAGCATTATAATTTATAGAAAAAAAGGAACATTTATGATTTAGGTAATAAGTATCTCTATTAATAATAACTTTTGGATAAAAATATATAACCAATAATCATATTTAAATCAACCTATTGTAATACTTTAATTTAATGCATGTAGGGCAAAATTATGTAAAGTTGTTCATTAATGCCTAAATGCCTAAGGTATCATATTTTGGTATCCACTATACTTCAAAGTTATATAAATTTTTATCTGAGTATTATTTTGGATATTTCATTTTTAGTCAAATATCCTTTTTCAAGACTATTTTAAACATCAAAATCGAATTTAAAAAAAGATTGTTCTTAATTTTTCTATTGAAGATTTTGTACAAGGACAACGGTGCTAGTATGTTAGCATGAAAATGTGAGCATGTGAGCTTTAAGCATATATATAAGTAGATATACTACAACTATTGAAGGTATTTATAATATAAACACTTATAACATAGGTATGTGTGTTGTAGTTATATTATAATCATAAACAGTTTTTATAATATAGACACCTATAACATAGGTGTATAGTCTTATGGGCTCACACTCCTAGGGTCACATGATAGCAACCTTTGGTCTTAAGGCAAAGAGTACATTGAAAATTCATTTAAAGAAATCGTAGAGAAAATTTTGAAAAGCCACTAATTGATTATGGTTTGCATGTTGTGTCCTTTAGCCTCAAATTTTTGCATAACCTCAATTTTGGATTAGAAATGTGAAAAGTGGATTGAAAGACTTCAAATCACTTTCACAAATTTAACATCCTATTGATCGAACATTATAATGTTTGATCTTTCAATCCATGAGCAATATTTTTTTTCTACGTGATCCACAATACATCAAGATTAAATTCATATGGTTATAATTTTAATAAAATTGATAAAACTTATCAAAATTTGGTCATCTTATTTAGTTTTCAGAAAATTCCAAGAAGCTCAAAAAAAGACTTAGGAATTTAAGAATTAAACCCTATTACATCACAATTTTGAAAATATTACACTGTAAAACCAATTTAATTTGCAAAGACTTAAGACCTTTTTTCATTAGGAAACAATTAAAATTAACATTTCCACTACAAAGTGCAAACTTCATAATTTTTCTTTTGCATAGCTAACCATGGGATCATACACTATACTAACATAGATTGTGTAGGAGAATTTTAAGAAACTATGACATTATAGATTGCATGATATTAGCATTTCAAACAAAAAAAAATGTTTTTATTGCACCTTGTGTGATTAGATTATAAGACTTTGAACCTTCTTTACTTAAACTTTTTTGACTACATATTTTGATTTTGGTTCTTTCTCATGTTGAAGAAATGAGTTGAGATTTCAAGGAAAAAAATTCAAAAAATACACACTAGATTTTTATTTGTAAACATTTAAAAGTAGAAGTGGATACCAAATAGAAGGAAAACCTAAATCATTACCAATTCTATGATGGAAATGAAACTTGCTAATTCCAACCATGAGATTGTTTTAGGAAACAAACTAAACCATTTCAAACTTTTTTTTTGAATTTTTTTGAAAATTGAGTTGAAAAATGAATTGTATAATTTGCATTCTAAAGAAGAATGATGTTTGGATCACTTTAAAATAAGATTCTTTCTAATTTTTTCATTATTAATCCAAAATAGAATGAATCAAATCTTTTCATGTAGACAAAAATATTTTCTTTGAGGAAAAAAAATTTTGAATTTTGAATTTTAGTGATTTTGTTTGTATTGCCTATGCCCTTTGTTTTGAGCTTAGAATGGCATATCATTTGCTCTTCAATACCATTTAAAATAAATGTTATATTTCTACAAAGCCAATGATTTTTTCCTATCTTTACAAAAAGTTTCAAAAATCATGTCAAAAATTGAGATCATAAGAACCTATCTAAACGTTGCATTGTCCCCCAAGGGAACACATGGTCTTTTAGGGGATAAACAATTGAGTGATTGCAAAAAACATCTATATTATTTTATGTCGCACTTTACATGGTAATTTGTTTTTTGGCCATAACTTTGGCGTCTTGATTCAAAATGACTCAAGAAACATATGTATGGTATTCATGACTATTTTACACCTTGGATATAATTTTTACATATTTCAAAATTGTTTTACGATGCAAAAATAGCCCCCCAATTTTTTCACATTTGTAAATGGGAGAGGGTAGTAATACCCATAAAATGGATTCGGAGTTCAAATTTAGAGAAATAGTCTTCTAATAGAGTAGTTAGAGCTCAAATCGTGGAAGGAACATTGAATTTATTCCCCAAAAATTTGGTGCCTTGATTATAGATTTATAGAACCATTAAGAGGGTAGTGAAATAATTGTTTTAAGATTTGTATGTGGACCATTTTATGATAATTTGACATCTACAACATCAAATTATTTTGTGTTCTAGCTCTATCTTAGAGTAATTTCAAAAAAATTCAAAAAAATTCATTTTATTCTTGTCAATTCTAATAGTTGAATATAGTCCTTCACAACCATGCTTAATTATGTATAAAGTTGAAGACATTTGCAGTGATAGAGAAGACATATGGACAAAACTATAACTTGTTTATCATCCAAAATATGAATGTAAGAGCACTAAGGGGTTAATTCCTTTGTGCCTCAACTATCTAATTTTAGACGATGAATATAGAGGTTTTAGGGGCTTTTTTACCAAAAAATTTCACATTCATCCAAAACAATGGTTGATTTTATATAAATTATTTTTAAATTATTTTTAAAGAACACATTTTTGTATGATAATTTTTTATTAAATTGAGGTAAATAATATATAATCTAAAATATGCAAAAATTCAAGAAAAGATTTAGGCAATAAGGAGTTAAGATGCATTCTTCATTTTTCAACTACTAGTATATTGGACTTTGATGTGATGTCTTTAAGGACTACTTTATACTATGGTGGAGAAGCGTATTGGTCAACTAATTTTTTGGGGCCAAGACATGGTTATTTGAAGCAATCCTTGGTGCATTGGAAAAGATAAAAAGACAATAAAATAATGTCATAAGAAGTTGTAGTTTAAACACCAAGTAGAAAAGTTTTATGGACAACTTCACCAAGAGGAGAGTTTTGCAATCTGAATGACAAAGAGACAAAGAGGCAAAGAGTTAGCTAATGCTATTTGAAATAAAAGAAACCTTCAATCGCATGATTGAGATATGCCACAATGAAAAGACAGTAAATGAAGTTGGAGTTCTCCCAAGGCCAAGTTTCTTGTTTGAGGAATTGAGTCCTCCCCAAAAACTTGACCTTGGAAGAATTCTTCTTATAAAAAGTATTGCCATATTGGCAACCATGTCATTTTTTCATCCATCCTTGAAGTTTTCGATCAGACAAATCTTAACCATAGAGCAAATCCAATTCGTGAAGAACAAAATTTTCTCCAATCATATTGTTCCATTTTCCTACAATTCATCATTGGAACACTTCTCCACTATAGTATAAAGCAGTCTTAAAAAATAGACTCTTCGTTCATGATAGCCAAATAGGATCCAAAGTTTTCTTCTTTAGTTGTTTAACTATATTATGCAATGAAGCCCCTAAAGAGATGAACAATTGACAGGTTCTTATAACCTTTAAAAGAAGGGGTTTCCATAACCAAAATAATCACCAAAATTACTCTAAATATTGAACAATGAAGTCATCCATCACCCACTTTTTGGTCTCATTTTTCTTTTACAAGTTAAAATCACTACTCTTCAAAGTATTCTTTATCATTGCAAATAAGTGCCCATTTCATATATGTCAATAATAATAATAAGAAAAGAAGTGTCATCTCATTTTTTTTTGATGCCCCCACGATGCTATTCCCATTTGTTGAATCCTGAATCTCCTTAAGGGAAGGCTTTGGATAGTAAAGTGAATGTGAAAACGGATGAGGGGAAAAGTAAGTTGGTCCCTCGAGTATCAAGACAAGACATTACATTGGGGGCTTTACATGCATCCACTCAGTGTTTGGAAAAAACCGGCGGCTAGCTCAAAGTTAGCCAGAGGAATTGGGGAAAAAAACACTGGTTGCAATTTGAAAACATCAGCCCAAAAAAATAGGTGTAAAAATCTTTGCAATTTTTATTTTGAGTTAAAAAAATAGAGAAAAGAACGAGACTCGGTTCTTCAAAAACCGGTTCAATATGAGAAGTAAAGGAAATTAACCGGTAAAACTCAAAAAGTTTCCTGAACTATGCATCCACTATCTTATAGTATTACTTAAGTTCCATTACTTTGAATTGCAGGGTAGGGGGTGACCGACCTTGGGTGGCTTTGCTACTGGATATTTGAGCCTGGCCCAGTCCTCGGGAGGGAGGCAATGATTCCCGACCCCTTTCCATGGAGGGGGTGCAGCCACATCACAGCCATCCAAATGGGGCCCTTCAAACAGGGATCCAATGGCAGCCATGTGACAAAGGGGGCCAATGGCCACACCCACTCGGGGGCCTCGGAAAAAGGGGGTGGGGGGCTTAAGTACCTGAGTGGTTAATTATTATCCGTTGGTGGGGGCGACACTGTTCATAGTTTCATACATTCAAAGGGGCACACGCTATCCTGATTCAAATTCAGTGCACATTCTTTCCGGAAGGTGTCCACCTACAATAAGAGTGGGCTTAGATGTGGAGCCACGGCCCGGTGGAGCTTGCCGATCATCATCGGTGAAATGGGCGTCCCCGGTTTTTTAGGAACGTCTATTTCACCAATGATCGGCAGGCTCCACCGGCCCTCAACTCCACATGGAAACCTGTCCTATAAGGAACACTTGATGCCCCAAAATGTGTGCAAAATTCAAAACCATCATCGTCACTATGTGGACATCTCCAAAATTAATATGTACCTAGGTGGAAGAAATGAGAAGAGGGCCTTGACTTCAAGTATCTTTGACCCATAGAGTATCCAAATGTTGTATTCTTTGGTGTGTTGGAACCTCCTTTCACTTGCCAACAAGAAACTGATATGAGAATTGGACCAGTTTGATAGTAACGGTAGTAACTAGGCCAAGTAACAAAAAGTAGCGATTGGGGGGGTCCACTATAGGGGAGTCATAATACGGGAAGGGAAGGGGGAGGAGGTAGAAACTTAATAAACTTGTTGAACTTATGCTTTGAGTGGAGAAGAACTCGAATTGGTGATCAACATAAGAAACATGGTACCATCCAACGGATGTGAATCTCACATGTTAGAAGTCGAAAAACCCTGCAAACAATAAAATAGATTGATCTATTTTTATAAGCAAGTAGACGCCTTAGAATGGGACCTAAACAAATTAGGAAGGCTCATAAAGGATGCATCTATTTTGTCACTACTAATGTAGGGAGAAGCCTCTTTAGTAAGAAGGAAAACTTTCCTAATTGAATCAAGGAAAAATAGTAGGGTGTACTTCCAAACAACTACACATTTGGGTCTCATATTGAACTCATGCAAAAGATATGGCCTAGAATGATTAATTAAGTGAAAACCATATGGAATGGAACCAACTCAAGATGTGATGCAAATCAAAGTCAATTGATGAGTTCAAGCATACTCATAGCTTCTTTGCCAAAGAGGTACATGGAACAGGTCTTTAGGGGATACCTGAGGTGGATTAGATTCGGGTTGATGGATGGTCTTGGCTTCCAAGTTCTTTAAGAATTCTAGCATTGGAATCTTAGACCTTGGGCCTAGACTAATAGCCTTCCATCTTAGACCATCAACCCTTGTTGTTTGCCTTTCCATTTGGCTCATTTGATCTCTTTTCATTTTCACTTGCCACTTGCCTCAAGTTGTATTTCAACTAGAGCCTTTGCAAATTCATTCCAACATTAAAATTTGGCAAAATATCCTCTCTTGCAATGGAATTTTTTTTCATTTATGTCAAAAGAAATAAAATTAAGAGCAATCATGAATGGAATAATCATTAACCCCTAAAAGACCATTGTCCCTTCGGGATACAAATGGGATTTTGGGAAGGTACCTACGGGCTGATTTTAATTTTTAATTTTTTAATATAGAAGAATTGATTAATTTCATGGAAATATATATATTTTTTCAATTGGTGCTTGGGAACAAAATTTATGTCCAAATAAGTTCAAAACAAGGAAAAGAGGGCATTCAAAAAGATTTGGAAATTTTGAAAAAAAAAATTAAACTTTTTATTTCTCATAGATTATGTTTTTGTCTACATAAAAAGCTTTGAATTCCATTTAGATTTGTTATGAGAAAGTTGTGAACAATCTTGTTTTGGGTATAATTAAAGCATCTTCTTGGAAAAATGACTCATAGGATTCATTTTTGAATGCAATTTACACAATTAAAAAAAATCAATGTAATTTAGTTTGACTTCCTAAAAAATCTCACCATTGGGATTAGTGCATTTTAATTCCATTTTAGAGATATTAATAATTTAGATTTTCCTTCTATCTCATACTTCTATGTAACTAAATTAATTTATTTTAAATTCTTTATTTCTTCTAAATTCTATACTCAATTCCCCACCATAAAGGTTTAAACCTTAAAACTCTGTAGTGCAAAAAATTTAAGCTAAGAAGGTTCAAAGTCAAATAATCTAGTTCCCCAATGTGTTGAAAAACTTGTTTTTTCACTTTAAATATAGATATCTTCTAATTTGTGTGATCAAAATTTATGAAATTTTTCCTACACATTTTCATACTAATTATATATAAGATCCTATAGTTAGATATGAAAAAAAAAAAATTCTCAAATTTTTTAACTCTTTGCTATAGAAATGGTAGTTTTGAGTGTTTTTTGGTAGAAAAAAGGCCTTGGTCCTTTAAAGATTAAAGAACTACTGTCCCTTTGGAAAACACTATAAGGTTTAGAAAAGTTTTTGTAATCTCAATTTTTGGCATGATTTTCAAAACTCTTTTTGAAGATAGAAACGTCAACTTTCTCGGAATATGATCTTTTTAGTCTTTTTAGAAAGTATTTCTGTCTACATGCAAAATTTTGATTCATTTTGTGTGGACTAGTGATGAAAAAATTAGGGAGTGTCTTGTTTTTCAAGCAATTTGAATATTTTCTTAAAAAAATAACTTATAGGATTTAGTTTTGAATTCAATTTTCAAAATACACAATAGACAGATAATATTATGTGAGGTTTAGTTTCCTTGTTAAAGCAATTTCACCGGTGGGATTAGTGTATTTCATCTTAGAACTAGAAATGTGAAAAAAAGCCCATTCCTCACTTAGACCTTTCTCATTGGATCAATTCTCTACCAAATTTAGAAAAATTATATATTTTGAAAGCAAAAGAAATGTGTTGACCCCTTAGGGTTTTTAACTATGTTTTCACCAAAGTCGCTCCAAAACTACCATTTCTAGTACATTCACCAAATTTTAGAAAAACAAAGCATTTTTGGACATGCATAAATGTATGATCTTGTAGTACAGTACATTACATTGGTTTGAAAAGATGTGGGAAAGTTTTTACAAATTTCCATTGTGTGGATTGCAAGATAATAGTGTTTAAAGTAACAAAAAAAATTGTCTGTAAAAAAAATTGGATAGCTGCATTTTATACGGTCACATTGTTTGAAAAAATGCCCCAAATGGTGGATACTCTTTAGATTCATTCTTCAATTCAAGTTGTCTTTATGCTTGAAATTTTTTATATCATTTAGAATTGTACAACATATAGGAAAAAATAGTAAGTAGAAAGAAGTAGAGAATGATTCAAATTACTAAATTATTCAGAATTCAATTATGGAATTGAAAATGCCAATTCCAATGACTATAATATTGTAATAAACAATCCAATGTTTTTTTAAAATTATTTTCAAAATTATTAAAAATTGAAAATGAAGGACTTCAAAGTTTATTTTAGAGTCCTTAACCACTTGTGAATTAAAACTCCTCATCTCTTTCATGCCATCAATCAAAATGGAATGATTCAAAGCTTTTCGCATGTATATAGATCTAGAAAAGTATTTTTGAATTTTTATTTCTTTAAAAAGTGACTTTTTAAGAATTTTTTGAGCTTGTCCAAAGATAATTTATTAACCATGTAGTAAAAAGTTATGAAAATTGTTGCCCCTTAAAAGCTGTTCTTTGGGCACATCTTGAGTGAAAATTTAAAATAAAATAAAATAAAACTTACAATTGTAGTGAGTTGCCCAAAATCACTATGTTGCCAAAAGATGGTATTTGGTCCTTTATGGTTTTAATTTTGAAGTATAGTCAATTGACCTTCCATCTTTTTACATCCTTAAGAATAAATTTTGGTCCTAAAATTTTGAAGGAATGTGCCATACTCATCATAATTAACAAAATTGTTTTGGCTCTAAACAACTCTTTAGAATGTGAAAGTGCCTCTAAATTAAATGAGTGTCTTATAGATTAAGGGTGGATTAGTTTTAAATTTTGGTGGCAAATTGGTAATGAATCAATATAACCCCTAAACAAAACAATTGATCGTTGATTGTTTTTTGGTCCTTTGCGGCATAATGGTTAATATCTACCTTTTAAATGCATAAAATTCATTGGAACCCGGGTTCTATAACTTTTTATTGTTCAAGTCGGTCACAAGGGTCACTACTAGAGTTTTTTATATGTACGAATTTTCGCCACTTGGCTACAATCAAATGATCTTGGCTATTTTTTTGTAATGGAAATTTTAATTTTGGGGGGGGAATAGCTAAATTAATGTTGCATTTAAAGACTAACAGCCAAATTTTACCTAGGTATCACCTAGTTTTCATATAGGTATCACCAAGTATCACCCAAATATTACATGAGTATTACCCAAGTATTACATGAGTATTGAAGAACCAATTGCACATGCGAAGAACTTATTATTAATGAAGTCATCAGTCTTCGGTGCCTCAAAAGTGGGGACCAGTCTTAGCGTCACCTCACTTAACTTCTATTATAATTATATTATAAATTGTTATTTCTTTTCTTTTTTGGGGGGGTGGGTGGGTAGTCGAGTTTCTTTTTTAAAATTTTAAAATTTTAAACTTTAAATTCTGAAACGAATGAACTAGATCAAAGTTTTCAATTGCCCCCAAAATTAAACGGTTTATGATGCAAGTGGATCAATGGTAGGGCCATGCCGGGCCTAGATCATTGGAATGGAACTTCCTTTTACTTTTTATAGCCCTCCATTGGATGAATCTTATCTCATTGCAATGATAGCTGCCTAGTAAAAAGTATCTTTTTATTCCATGGTTTTCCCCTTGCAAAGGTATAGAAAGTGCACAATGGAATGTTCTATTTTTATTTTTGGTGAAAATCAGCAGAAACTTCAGGAATGTGAAAAAGTTGAGTTTTTCCATTTGCTTCAAAATAAAATAAAATAATAAAAAAAATTGAGTTTTTTAAAAAGTTATTCTTGATTTATTTGTGATGCGAATGAAATGAAATTCATGGCTAGGTAGGGAAAACTAACTATCTATTTAACCCATAAAATTTGTTAACTATGTTTTCACCAAAAACGTTCCTCGATTGCCATTTCTAGTACAAGTTCCAAATTTTAGAAAATAGGTCTTCAAAAATGTTTTTCTTTTAAAAAAGAATTGGTGCTTGTACTAGAAATGGCAATTCGGGAACATCTATGGTGAAAAGATAGTAAAAAATCTTTAGGGATTAAACTAAGCAAATTTGTTTGACAAGTAGTATCAAATGTCAATAAATTGTCATTTTTAATCATGGAAAGACAAATTTGCAATAAAATTGGGGGGAATCGAAGAATTATATTTGATTATATTATGCAATAGTTATATGAGGTCAAAGTTGAATTGGTAGATTTTATAGAATGGTGTTGTATTTTCAACATTCAAACTTTGAAGAAAGTTCAACAAGCATCTACCTTTTCTCTGTTTTTTCTAATACTAGCTTTTGAAAATGTGCTCAGATTTGCATGATACTATTTTAACCTTGAAACAACACATGTGCCGTAGATGACCTTTAATATTGCAAAAAGTAAAAACTAGACCTATTGGTCAAAAATTAAGTCATTTTTTTACTTAGTACCTACTACTTGGGTAATGTCCTTCCAGAATTAAGGCATGATTTAAGCTAAAAATGAGAGGGCCCAAACATTGAAAAGTATACGATCCCATTCTCAAAGCCGCCTTGTCCGTGGATTTGTATAGACTACCAAGAGGGTATAAAATGAAAATAAAAAATAAAAAATATAAGTATTAAAATATATTGAAAAAATACTAAAATATTGATTATAATTCTAGAGATTTAAATTATGAGAAGTTTTGGCTATGTAGGAAAAAAATGTATTCCACCTCATTGGACCTTCTTGGAGACTTCTAACCTTTGATTTAAATGGTGTAAAACCATTTCTTAAAGACTTCTCAATTTTAGCCAATCAAAGGTTTAAATTTTTTTGCCTCTTCACCTTTAGATTGGATGTAAACTAGACCTAAATGCAAATGATTTCATCCATCAAGCAAAGTGTTAAATTTTCATCTAGACAATTTTTTCATTTATCCATTATTGCTAAATTCTAATGCACATTGGATTAAGGTAGTAACTACCTCTTTTGAGCTCATTGTTGTTGTGACAAATTGCACAATGAGCTCAAAAGTTCATTAATTATTTATTTGTGTTTTCCTTTGGTTCAAAAGAAAAGAAATTTAGTTTTAACACTTGTCCTTGTTACCCCCATCCTCCAATATATTTTTAAGATTCTCCACCCTCCCATCCCTTATGTATTTTTTCATATGCAGTAGGGTCTGCATTCCATATGAGATATATATGAGTGCAAACTCCGTACTTCGTATTTTGTATTTATATTCATATCAATGTCCATATTCATGTATTATTAAATCTTTTTAAAGATCCTATTGTTGATTCAATTGTACTCTAGTATGGAAATAACATGGAGGGTCATATTTATATATATTTTTAATTTTTAGGATATTGGTAGTCCCACATTAGAATTTGAAATTTACAATAATTTCTAGAGAGTCAAAGTATCCAATAAAGCATGTTATTTTAAAGGTTGACATGGCTTTACCTCCATGGCTCAAATAAATGAGGATTACTTGTTGTAGTCTTTAGTTTTGAATATTGTTGTGGATTTCACTAATGTCTTATTGAATATTCTAGTTTGTTATATAATTCCTAAGTACATAGAGTGGTTGTAACCAAATAAATTTTATTTAGTCACAAATGAGTTTAAATTTCTCTATGATTATATAATTCAATCAATCAACAATAGGATCTTCAAAAAGATTCAATAATACACGACTCCACAAAGTTTCATTAAGTTTCAACAATGGAACTTTAAGGTTATAACCATCAAAGTTGACAAAAATAATCAAAATGAGATGCCCAAGAAGAAACAAATGGTCTTAAAATCATAAAGACTAGAAGTTCAAATTTCAAACAATAGATGAACATAAACACATCTCAAACACACGTAATTGCACAATTAGTTTAATCCATTTGGAGGGAGTTTTGCATTAGTGCTTTTAGCACTTGTATCATATAGATTTTGAAGACTTGTGCAAATACTACATAACTCAAAGGATAATAATGTGTTTCCCTTCAAAAATATTTCTTTAGTTCAAAGAATGATTCTTAAAAATGAACTTAAGAAATAACTTAAATAAAAGCATAAAAAACAAAGGTAGTTATTGCTTTAAATTTTGAATTTTTGTTAAAGAAAAAAAATTGTGTTAGAATTAGAAATATTCTATCAAAGTTAATTTTGCAAGAAACTTTGAATTCCTCACTTAAAATTTTATTGATAAATGATAAATGTTGGTCAACTTTTGCCTAAAAGTCTTTTCCTTAACCTCATAAAGGTCCAAACACTATTTTTTGGACAACATAACAATTTTGGGTAGCTCATTACAAACAAATTTTTTATTTTTTTTCCTTTGAAATTTTTGCAAACTGTGTGTCAAAGGAATATATATATATATATATATATATATATATATATATATAATGTTCATGGAAAGATTGAATAGATTGAATCATTCCATTTTGATTAATGGGATGAAAATTATGAAGAAATTTTAGTTTGTTGGTAGTTGTGGAAGTTGTAGAATCTTTACTCTAAAACTAAACTTTAAAATCCTTCATTTAACTCTATTTTTGATATTTTTGAAAAAAATACAAAAATTGGATGTAGATTTTTTATTACAACATTAAAGCCATTGGAATTGGCAATTATCAATTCCATAACTAAATTCTTAACAATTTAGTATTTTAAATCATATTGTAATTCTTTTTACATACTATTTTCTTCAAGCATGAATATGAAATATTTATTGTTTGAAATTTTTTGTATGTATTTTCAATTTATTTTTTTCTTATCATATTATGATATTATAGAGAGTAACAAGTTGTATGAATTTAAGAAATTTGTGTAGAAAGTTTGAAGGATGAATTCTAACCATTTGAAAAGAGTTGAAAATACTTCTTTTTGAAATTCAAGCGACTCAATCTTGCAATTAGTAAGGTTTCTTATTCTAAAATTTTAGAACACTTTATTTTAATAAGTTAACTAAAGAATCCTGTAGTTAGATTTGTTAATAAATAAATATAGATGAAGATTTTAGCCTTGCTTTGGATTTAAATACTTTGAAGTAGTTTTGGGCCTTATAACATCAAGTACCTTTGGTAGTTAATTTATTGTTATAAATTTCATTTTGTAATACTTCTTCACAACTTTTGAAATTTGGACTACTCCTTAGCCTTTAAGGAGGTACATCCTAACAGACCTGGAGAATTTTTCACAAGAAATAGTAAAAAATTGTCATTTTTGGGTGCATTGACCTAGATTGAATATAAAAATATTTTTTTAAAATTTTTAACCATATAAAAATGTAGAAGAATAGTATGGAAAAGCACTTAAAATTTCAGTCCATTTGACCATGTAGATTCCAAGATTATAATGTTTGAAATGAAAAAAGAAGTTTTTTTTTCCAGTCTTGCCAATTAGGGGCAACAAACGTGAATTTCAAAGTGAGATTTTTGCTCTATTCAAAATTGAACATGTATATTTTTTGAATACTACATCTTATTAGATATACCCATGAAAAAATCTAGAAGGAAATTAGGAGCAAATTGCAAGATAATTGCATTTATAACTAGAAAAAAATAGATTTTTATATGATATTGCCCAATAGGATTAGTATAATTTTTATTCCTCTTAAAGTGAGATTTTTGTAATAAACTTAGCAGGGATTTTGGTCGATTTTAGATGTAGATGAAGAGTTTAGTAAATAATATCCAAATCACTCAAAATACCTAGATTTTTATTGGGTAGTATAACTATTGATTGAAGCACCTAATTGAATTTTTTTTCCAATTTTTGTACCTAAAGTGCATGTCCACACCTTGTGTCAAAATTTCAAAAACATTCATTTTCAATACACTTCATATAAACCTACATAGGAATTCATATGTAGGTTGAACAAACACTTGGTGTTCTAGGGGTTAAATCCATTTTTATGTGATGGGATTATTATATATCATCTAAATTTTTTGAAGACAAGGAAATCCAATTTAGAACAGATTTGACTAGATTTAAATGTTTTAGTTGTAGGACAATCACCAAGGTGGAGGAAATTCTCACAAAAAACAAGCTAACAAGGAAGACAAAGCCCAACAAGGAATGCTTGTTTTTTTGATATAACTCTTGACAATAAGGAGATTACCTAACTCCAATATAAATGGATGAAATATGTGGTCAATGAATGAAAAATCTATAATCGCTAATTACACCAATTTCACTTGTCAAGAAGAGATTATAAAAAATAATCTATCCACCCTTTGACCAGATCATTTCTTGGTAGGATTTTATGGATCATGATGTACATGAAAGTATCAATTTCTATGGATCTATTGTATTAAAAAAAACAAAAAACATTCTTGTAGATTCATCAAGACATACCATTATATAGAGATACCATTGTATCAAAATTTTAACAACATTCATCAATGAATTGTTAAAATTACTTTTATTTGGTTTTTATTATGTAAAAATGAATACTTTGGTCTTTTTAAGGTATAGGGTGGTATTTTTGTAATTCATTTGATTTAGAAAGAAAACCTTTGTATATAGAAAGAATCTATAATAGTACCAAGTACAATTAAAGGTATCTTCATACATCACAAGTTAAAAAGGGAGAAAAGGGGTAAGTGCAACTTTTAACAATTGATAGGCTTAAATGGATTTGTATTAATTTTGTGTTGTTTTCAATGATATTTATATTAGCTTTAATATAGATTCATTACAAAACCATGTCATTTAGTAGTAGATTTGTATTAGTGAATGTTTTATACGCATCACAAGCCATTGCATGAAAATAAAGCACACCTAGCTTTTTTTGAATATGAAGAAATCCTAAGTGGCTTGAAATTATATCATCGACAATGATTGACCATCCAAGATTCCTATACAAGAGTCAAAGACGAACATCAAAAAGATCTTTGTACCACGTAGAAAATAGAAAATATCTTTTTTGCCCTTTATTTCTATTCTACACTCCACATACTTCCTCATTTAATGCCTTTTTTCCAACATGATAGAACATTAAGTTATGAAAGTAATTATATATAAATAGGTATTTATATATATATTTTTCTTTCAATTAATTTTTTTTTACATGTTACTTAGCTTTGAATTAATGGATGGTTGCAAGCTATGGTATACTAACTTTTAGACAAACTCTTTGTACATTCTTGAGTACTTATCTTTATAAAATAATTTTGATTTTTAAATGATCTTTTAAGAAAATTTGCATGAAGTTACAAAAGATCAAGTATTAGATTTGTGTATCAATAAGCATAAGATTGAAATTTCAATTTATCAAAATAAATTGTCTTGAAGATATAGAATATTGAAACCTCTCATTTGATAATACTTTCACTTTGGCAATGACAATATTTTGTAATTATATAATTTTCAATTTTCAATTTGAATTTTCATTATAAAGATGATCTAAGGATTTAAATTCAAAATCACATTAAAAAATTAAGCCCTTAAATCCTAAACCATCAAAAAATTATGTATGTATGCATGTATGCATGTATGCATGCATGTATGTATGCATGTATGTATGCATGCATATTTGATTTATCTATTAGAAAATTTTAGAGCTCAAATTTTCATCCACAATGATCTTTTCTTTGTCTTTTTTTGAATAGTGCATTAAGGCAATGTAACAAAAGCATTTGTCTTTTAGTAAGCGATTCATTTAAATTATTGATTTTTTTTTTCAAATATTCAAATTCTTCATTGTTATATATAAATTAGAACACTAGTATGTGCTAATGTCACAATAATATTTGATCAATATCTTTGTCAAAAGATTGCTACAATAATTATTATTACATTAATATTTGAAGAACAAGTATATTAAACAATTGTCATTTCAATACTGTTTAGTGTTTAAAATGGAATGAAAATACTATACATATACGAAAATGATGTAATTAAAATACCAATTTTGGTAGTATTTCAGGATTGATCCACTAATTTGTGGACATCACTATTACTTAATTTCAAAATAATGAAAATATTGATAGTCAATGCATAGGGATTAAGAATTGAACATCCATGTGTAGAATAGATTAAAAAAAAAGAACATTCCCAATTTATGTGTTAAATGAAAAAAATTATTTGAGAACTTTTGAATTTACTTTTTTATAAAGACTAGTATCCTTGTGTTGTTGCCACAGTAAAAATAAAAATAAAAATAGTTTTCCATGTTTTAAGTTTATAAAAACTTCAAAATTCAATAACTTTTACACCGTAGATTTAAACGCAACGAAACAAAGCCCTTGCACTCCTCCTTGTTGAAGATTTTTCAATGATACTAAGCATGCAATCGGGAGGCTTACGGTCGAGGAGGAGATTTAGCCGTAAGAAACAAAACGAACAAAAAAACAAAAAAACAACCTATCTTAATGGATAGATACATAAAACAAGTCAAGGTTCTTACTTTTGAATTCTCAAATAGATGCAACTTTGAATTATTCACAAAATATATATATATATATATATATATATATATATATATATGTAAAATTAGTGCTAGGAAGGTTGTATTCTACCTTACAATTATGATACAATACATTAGAGACATAAATCTCAATTTGTTTGGTGCAAGAATATCTTAGAATATGTTGATTTGTTTTCATTTATTGAATTGCATCCACAAATTTTATAGAATTCTTAATTACAATGTGTGTGAGTTTCATAGAGTTGCAACAAATTCAAAAATAACAATATTACCATCTTAGCATACCACATGCACACAAAAGATTTCATGGAATCGCATATTTTATAAAAAGTTATATTAATTGAAAACTTCATAATTTGTGTGTGTGTCTCTCTCTCTCTCTCTACATATATATATATATATATATATATATATATATATCATTCATCTTTTGTGAATATATATATTTTGGAACAAGTAAGACTTTATTTTCATTAAGAAACCAACAATTTTTAGGAAACCAAATATGGAGAGCACCTATAAATATTTAATTTATTATTATATATATATTAAAAATCTAATTTTATTCATTTCAAGTTGTGATTTTAAATTTTAAAAATGCACTAATTTTATAAGTTTAAGTGACTAAACCATTGAAACACTCCCTTCAATCCCCTAAAAAATTACATTCAAAACTCTAACATACATACAATGTCTATTTTTAATACTAAAGATCCTACCCACCTAAGCAACTTATGATGTAAACAATAAAATTTGTTGTCAGAGTTTTAAGAAAATTTCCATCCTATTCACATTTAGCATTTTGGAAGCAATTATTTTGAGGTCCAATGAACTCAAGAAACTTTGTGAGGGTTTGATATTTTGCCATTAGCAAATGCTCTCTTTGTACAAGGGCTAAATATATCAACCTCCATTTTGTATCACCACCAAAAATTCAATTGAGTTTGCATCACAAAATTGGTGATAATTATTACTCTTGTTGTCTCACAGTATAGCCCCAAATTGATTTTCAAAATTTTTCTTGTGCTCCATGCTTTTAGGTAGTATGTTTCAAACATACGTACCTACTAATTGGAATAGCATGTTTCAAATTGAACGCCATATCTAGAAGTACCTACTTTATAAATGTTGAATGTTGTAGTAGTAATTTAATTCTTGTAGAAAAACCAACTTGACAATTATCCATAGCAATACTAGTTTGGTGATTTTTTTTATCAAAGCATTAGCTTGGTGGTGTCACATAACATCACCAACTTCGTGATTACCTATGGCTGCAAACCTTCATCTCCATAATTATGCATGATTAATAGCAAAATAATAGAAGAGGTGAATAAGTTCATCTTTGTACAATACATGGTGAGGAGTAGTGTTGAAAAGAGATGGATAAAATAAAAGTCGGTGCAAACCAATACTAAGAACTTGTATAAATCTAGTGATTGCATGAACAAGCGATCTTTGATTGATACATGTCAAATATTAATTTTCTTGAGCAATTATGTCTTGTTATTTGTTGTACTTTAGTTGCTCTTAAAAGATGTTCCATTTCAATTTGCAATTCCTATCTTATTCATTCAATTTTTCTATTGTATTCACCAAAATTTCACTAGTGTTTCATGTAGCCTCTAGATTTTGCTTGCGACAAAATTGATTTTTAGCAATATCTTGTGCTTCCAATTTTTGTAGTGAGGTCTACAAATGAAGATTTGGAGGACGAGAGTATTACAACATCCAAGGGGGTGTTTGTAGGTGTCAAGTGATTAGGAAGGGGTGTAGACACACATTGACCATGAGAAGTAACTTGAAAATAAAAAGTTGTTGCTACTTGACAAATTGGAGAATTCTACATGATAGAGACATCCACGCCGCGAAGTCTCATAGGTGTAGATGCTTGATTATATTGAATCATGTTGATTGATGCTAGAACTTCTGTGTTGTTATTTTCAAAATCTAGAATCTTCTATGTTGCATGCCTTGAGGGTGATGTTTACATGTAGTTTGGGCATGAATATACATCACATCCCCAAGTTGGCTCAAATCTCGTAAATGTAGAAGGTTCATAATTGATTTGATGTTAAACCTATCATCAATATTGTTGTAGTTTTCATGGAGGAAATTTCAAGGTAGATGAAGTGACAAGCATTTAGGTATATTCATATCCTATTATGAATTAGTTCTAGTATTCTTTATGATCATGGAATAGTTAATTCCATATCTATATGCAAGAATGATTATAGTGCTTACATATTACATGTTTACTACAAATCTCTATGACTTTTGTTGAGATCTCATTCTACTATGTTGACTCTCTTCATAGAGGATTTGGGTTTTGAATGTTGTCTTGGTGGTGAAAAAATTCATCTTTCTATTTGAATTAGGGTTGATATTTCAAAATTGAATTGTTGTTCCTTTCTTACACCTTCCTTTTTGACAATAGGCCTTGATGCAATTGTCTTTCAATTCTCTAATGATATAGATGACGTGAGGTGTTGAAGGAAACTAATGACCTAATTGAATATAATTTTTTTAGTATAATAAGTTTGATCCCAAGGAGATGGGTCAAGCAAAATCAATAAGATAATAGGTTTGTTTTCCAAGTTGAATAGCATTACCCAAAGACAAGGAGACTTGAATGCGGCAACAACTTAGGAATATAGGTAATAATATACTCAATTGATTTATATATTGACGCATTCAAAGAATCAATAATAGACTCCAACTAGAACCAAAGAATTTCACAATATTCCTCAATCATCTTCATACACAAATATTCTTTCTCAATCTTCAAAAAATCATTCACACTAGACTACAAAGAGAACAATCAACTAAAACATGCAATACCATTCAGCATAAAAACTTCTACATTGATCACCATAAAAAAAATATAGATACATAGCCCCTAGGCTAGGACTCAGACACTCATCTTTTGCAGTGGATGACAATCAAGACTTTGAAGAAGACCAAATACCACTTCTTCCTCACTGTTCCAATTCCCAACTTCCTTCTTAGAAAACATTCAACTCTTGAAATCCAACTTCACGTGACAATCCTACTTGGCTACCTCTCACTTACCAAACATAAGTCCAATTAGGCAAACAATAACACCAAATTAGCACTCCTATTCACATCCAATAGGCTAAAAGACTAGAACTATTACTTCAAAATTGGAAACCATGCACTACAAAAAATCCAATTAAATTGCATTCATTCTACATGAGGTGTTGGTGATGGTTTTGGACATTGTTCGAGAAGTTTGGAGCATCTAAACACCTTGAAAATAAAAAAATTTGCAAGTACATGTTAATTTCAACAAGTTTTTAATCCTTAAAATGAAACCGAATTAGACATTTCTCCACTTGGGAAAGGGGAAGATTGCACTTGATTTGTGTACCAACTAGAAAAGATACTTTCAAATATTTTGAAGGAAGGGAAAATCTTTGAATACTTCATTTATTCTTTTTATTGAAAATTGTCCAATGAATATTTGTAATACTCCCTACTTTATAATTACTTATATCAAACCATGTACACTTTTCACTCCACATTCAAGTAAATCTAAATGTCTACAACTACAAAGCACAAAAAGTACTGAATTATATAATACTTCTCTAGTACATATCCAAATCATTTTGCAAGTGTTTGTCATCTATGTCTTCCATTTGCATTGCCGTATTCTCCACAAGAGGCAATTTAACATCTTGTAGAATGACCACTGTCTCCTTGGTTTGTACATTATGTATTGCAATGTTAGAACGTACTACATGGACACTTCTTCCCTCGCTTCTTCTAAGATGAACATTCACCTTAAATATATGACAACTTCCTTCTCAATCCAAACAAACCTCTCGGCGGACAGTTTCTAAGTAGATTCCATGTAATTCGTGTACTTCACTCTATTACTACTTGCCTCTTTTTGCTCTCTTGGTCTCATAGATGGCCAATACTATAAAATCTTCATCTTCTGAGGCCCACCTCCCTTGACCAAATTCCCACACCTTTTCCATATAAAATGACACTCTTCCTCTTACTTTCCTATTGTAAGAGTCACAAATTGGCCTACAATAATGCCATTCTTTGGATTGAATGGAGGAAGAAGATCTTCACTTCCACTTTCTACTACTTTTGATTCCTTTTTTTTTACTCTATTAACATTCCTCCCTATAATCGAGCCCAATCACTTTCTTTGATGCTTTATGTGGGGCCTATCTCTACAAGGTCCAAAATACCCCCCTCATCTCTGGATTAGGCATTGTCGTTATAATCAAGTCCACAACTATATTCTTTAAATGAATTTTTGCAAATTGACTTTAATTGACTTTATTTATTTCTTAATCATAGTCACAAAAAATTTATAAGTGAAGAATAACTAACTAAATGCACTTGACTAAATTTGAACGCACTTAAGAAACATATTCAATCTTAAAAGATTAATGTCAGATGAATAGATTCTTGTTTAATAGAATTTATACCCTAAGATGAACATATTCTAGAACTTACTTTATGAGCTCCAATTAAATTTTTGAAAATCTCCTAAAGCACTCAATGCCAATGCCAATGCAACTTCCATTCCACTAAATGCAAGAAAAGCCACAACCAAAATTTACAAAGAAAGCAAGAATATGAAGAGGAAGAAGAAAGGATGTGAGTAAGAGTGAATGATTGTAAGTAACATATTGAATGCCAACAAGTGATGCAAGATAATGCAATAATTGAAAGAAAAGATTTTATGAGTCAAAAGAAAAGATTGAATCCAAAAATTGTGACAAATGAGAATATTGCACAAAGAGAGAAAGTGATCAAGCGAAAATGCAATTTGATTGCAAGTAAAGAAAATAAAAAGCAAATGAAACAAATTGTGAGTAATAAAAACTTGTGAGTGTGCAAATTGTGAAAATAATAAGAAAATTGTGGGGTCATGGTTATATATTAACCATCATAAACATGACTCAAAAACTTAAGATTTTGTAGACACTACAATACTTGCTACAATAAAATGGATGTTTTATGACTACAATCTATGACTATAGTCGGTTATAAAATCTCAAAATATGACTCATGCAAAAATCATTGTACATGACATGCGATATGATTGGATCTAGTTAGTACCAACTATTTGCTTCGAATATGAATCATATTTGTAGTCATATTTATTGGGGGATATAATTAGCCATATTTTGTCAACATGGCATATACATTGACTATTCTTGGATGCTTAACTTTCTCTTAACATGTCTAGGCAAAGGGAAAAAAAGCCTATGTGGCATGTGACTCCATGTAGTCATATTTTCAACTAACGTGAAATATGACTATGGTGTATCATGTTTTAGATGATATGGCATATGACTTTGTGCAATCATATCTTTTGTTAATGTGGAATATGGCTCTTGTTACTCATTTTTTTTGCCGATGTAAAAAATGACTCTTGTGAGATGTATTTTTTTTGTTGATGTAGCAATTTATGTAGATATCATTGATAATTATATGACTAAATGTAGTCATGTTTTTGAAAGAGTAAAGTCACATTTGGGCATGGCTATTCATAAAAATTATGTGACTATTACTAGACATATTTTGCCTAATATATATTTTGAAATATGATTGAAGCAAGTGATATTTTGATTTTTGAATGACTGAGAATTACATTTTTAAATTTTGTGTACACGATTTGTGATTGGGATGGGTGAGGTCCAAAGTCATTTCAATCATAAACTACAATCATATTTCTCATACATTTCAAATGGATATGACATGTTGTAGTTATGCATCAATATAATTTAGAAGTTGAATAAATGACTTCACGTAGTTAAAAACAAATACATATAATTTTAGAGATGCACAAAAAACAATCATATTCGAGAGGAAGAATTTGAGAAGGAACATAACTTTTTTCAATGACATTTATTAGTCATTAACACAAAACATATCATAATGAATCACTTTATAAATTTATATTCACACATGTTCACAAGGCCTATATTCCTTACAATAATGTGAAGATGGCTCTATTGGGTTGCAAACAACCTCCGATGACTTTGTTGAACCTTCAAAGGTTTGTAACAATACAAAATTTGTAGTACAAGTTTTAAGGTAAGAAGAATAACATTGGCGATGGAAGAAATAAGATGCAAATAGCGGCAAATGCTAAGAGGTAACAACAAGTATGAGTTAAGATATACAACATAAAGCAACAATGAAGATGCAACAAAAGGAAATAAATAGCAACAACTAAAAAACAAGAAGAAGCACAACTTAAGATGCAACAAGAAGAAAAAAAGAAAAAAAAAGAGTTAATATGTAACAAAAAGAAACAAAAAGCAAGAATTTAAAAAACAAAACAAGAATCAAGACTTAACATGTAATAAAAAGAAACAAAAAGCAAAAACATTAAAAAAGAAGCAAGAAGAAACAAGAAACCAGAACTAAAAAATAACAAGAAATAAGATTTAATATACAATAAGAAGAAACAAGAAACAAGAACTACAAAGCAATAAGAAACAAGAGTTAAGTTGCAACACTAGGCAACAATTAAGATGCAACAAGAAACAAAAAATAAGACAAAATAAGAAATAAAGACAAAGCAGAGGAGGCAAAAGAAGTGGTGGTTAGGATCTTTAAAACCCCTAAAAAAGTGGCAATTAGGTTTCAAAATCCTAAAGAAGAGGTGGCTAGAGTTTCAAAATTTGAAACAATGTCTTGTCTATATTTTTTGGGGACTACACATATTTTTCTTGGGTTGCTTGAAAAAAAAGAAAAAAATGACTACTATAGAAATGTGATTATGAAATATGACTTCAAGAAAAATGTGACTAGGCATTTTCTAAATATGTTCCATGTTGTCTATTGCAAAGTATTTTGGCGTTTTTAATGAGCATATACTACACACCCATAAAGTATAAGGCCAAATATTATTGGTAATGATATTTTTGCAATCATAAAATACATGTTTTTTTGTAGTGAGATTTGAAAAATTCCACAATGAATTGAAGTAATACTAATTACATGATAATTTTATGATAGGTGATTACAATAGGTCTTTTGACAATCACCAAACTTGTTATATAGGTTTAGGCTTGGTTTGGTAATTATCACCAATTCATGTGTGAAGGCCAAGTTTGCTAATATTGTTTTTACTATGCCTATCATCGCTATACAATGCAAGTGGACAAGGACCCTAATCAATGCACATTTAAATATGGATTTGCATTCATTTCATTTTATTAATATGTAGAAACTTGAGTGGTAGTTGTCACTAAGAGTACCTATCCATTTTACTACATACTATCCTATTACCAAGGTGGAGAAGTTTTCACAAACATAACGTGAGTTAGTCTTTGTTTCAATTGTTGCTAATAATATCACTCAAATGTGACATAGTATAAACCCAAAATTCATCATCATAATAAGGGCCGCCTTACAAGCAGAGGTTGGACCAATTCCCCATGAGGCTGATTGCACAAAATTTTAGTCCCCTATAGACTTAAGGTTGTTCTCAACTACTCATTATAATGATGGTCAATTATAGAATATTATAATGATGGTCAATTTTTCCCATACATAAAGGCCTTAAAAACCAAAAAGTCAATACAATAAAACCTATAAAATCTTCAATTCCTCTCTCTTTCTAATCTTTCTCTCTCTCTGTGTTGAAAAAGATTACATGTTATTAAAAAAAAGTAATTGAAATTTGACATTGGCCCCAACGCCAAGAATTGACCTTTCATTTTTGGGTGCACTAAAAATGAAAGGCTCGGACTATGTCAAATTATGTCTTTTTTGAATAAAATATTTTCATTCCACCCAATTAATCCCTCAATGTGTGGCGTAAAGGAGGTGGACCAATTTCAGCCTTTGTCCCATCACAATTCACAAGTGAGGATTTTGGGCCTCTTACACAACAAATTGGCCCAGCCTCTAGGTGTAAAGTGGTCCTACTAGCATTGTGATGCTTGTCCTTTCCAGGCCACTTGTGTCTGGCATTTATGTATTTCACCTCTTGCAATGAAATCTGTTTCATTTGTTAAAAAAAAGCATTGTGAAGAGCTGGTGGGGTTAGTTGATGCCTCTTCCAAAAATCAAAGTACCGGTGTATATATATACTCCAAAAATCACAGTAAGTGATGAATTAAGTGATACAATACATTTATTATGGCAACATGATAACCGACACCCTCAAAAATAACTCAAAGCCATTTCTGCTTTATTGAAACTAGTCCACTGAAAAGCTCTCAATCCGAGTACACACACATGTCTAATCATTCTCTGTAATAGCTACCCCAAGCATCTGTTGGTTCCATTTCAAACCTTCAACCAATGTATGAAATTCCTTTCTGTTTGTTTCAAAAAAACAAAAAAAACTTCAACCAATGTGGTGGTGCAAATGTGTGTGTGTGTGGGGGGGGTAGAATCAGCATCAATTGTTGAACTTGCAAACATTCTTCCCTATCTTGTTCCCCATCTTGTAGAAATGGAATGCAATGTACTTGCACACTCTAATTCTTACCTACCTATCTATATATATTAGCAAAAATCTATTGTAAGCAAAAATCTATTGTAGTGTAACATTGATCTTAGGAGAAACCTCACATAATCAAGTGAAAAACATTTAGGATGACATGATGAAATATTGGAGATGAAAGTGTGACCACATTTGTGATAACAGGTAATGACAAATTGTGTGACGATGTGTATTTAATATAATAGAAATGTATATGTATGTGTGTATGTGTGTATGTATATATGTATGTATGTGTGTATGTGTGTATGTATATATGTATGTGTGTGTGTATGTATGTATGTATATGTGTCTATGTTTATGTCTATCTCTATGATTAAAGTATAATAGTTCAAGAATATTTAAATAAATGCTTCATATTTGTACAACCACACTGAAAGGTTCAAAGTTTTCAAAAAGTGGCAAATAAAGTAACTACATATAAAATTTCATAAATAAGCAATTCAACATGATTTCCATTACTATATTGAAATTTTTCATGGGGGCTTGTTGGTAGTCAAAAAGAGATTCTAGATTCTCTTAGATGCATTTCTTAGACTATGTATGAATAAACTATGAATTTTCAAAGTATTGAAAATAGATATTTCTAAAATTGACTATAGACTCGTGAATAGTGTAAGCTCCCATTTCATCACTTGGAACTCACTGTTTTTTGTTTTTGTTTTCAATTATTTTGAGTACAGTTTTAGATACAAAAAGCCCAAAAAAGAGTGTAAAACCAAAATAGGTATGTTACATACCACTATAATATTTGGTCATAGATTGAGTGTTTTTATCCAAATAGAACCCAAACTTAGTTGAAAATAGGTTAGAACTTAGGAAATAGGATAAATTGTAAATAGTTAGTGAAAATGGTCAAAATAGCCAAACCTACCCTATATGTGACAAACTATGGCCCAATTGGTCCGAGGGAATCTAGGTGAGAACCCTAAGATGATTTTCAGGGAGAAGTTTCAAGTTCCAAAATCATATTCTATTTTTAATAGAAATCACAATTGTTGGATTATAGGTGTCATAAACTCAAGATGGGACTGTAGAGGAATCTACGACCGAGGGAAGGTGTTCTAGGAGCAATTTCACGCTAAGAACTCATAGGTGAAATCGGTTCACCAAGATTCTTCTTCGTGTGAAAGATTCTTTGAGCATCGATAATTAAAGGAGATGGCGGAATTTGAATCTCCTATGACTATTGTGCAAAGTAAGAGTATGAGCTTGTACATCTTTTGTAGGATTCCATGAGAGATTCCATAAAAAATTCCGGAATTTTTTTACTTTCAAAAGATGCCTTTCTGGACGATCAAACTGTAAAAATTTACAATAGAAAATTCTTAGAAATTACCCAGAGTGCAGTAAAATCTCACTAAAAATTGTTAGAATAGATTGTTTTTTTGGTAATAAAACACCCCATCAAGTTTCAGGACATTTCGATAGCCAGAAGATCCAAAACTGACAAAATCCTTCCAAGATCGACAAATTTGAAGTTTACCATAGAGTTGATTGGCATATCGAGAGCATACAAAGTTGGAATGAGGCCCAAGATAAGTCTTTTCTTGCTCCCTCATACTTACTTGAGATCCTAAGCTAGTTACTTTCTTTAGAAAAGTCAACCTCCAAAAGTTGGATTTTTACCCATTTGGGGGTTCTAGTTGGCGCTAGCTTTTAGTGGGTTTTTAGTGAATGGAAAAGGGACGGGGGGTTTTTAGGACCAAAAATGACCTACTGAAACCAATGGTGCAATCGGTTTGTGATTTGGAGTTAATCTCCAAAAGTTAAAGTTTTGGACCAATATAGAAAGTCAAAATTGGTAAATTAGGATGAAAATCCTAAATGATAAGATTACCGTGAGAAAATTAGAGGAGATGGGTGCCCTTGGAAGAGTATATAAGGAGCCTCCCTCCCCTCACTTTGCACCCCTTTATGCATTTTGTAATTTGCGCCAATATGCAGCTATGTTGTTGAAATTTTTGTTACTTTGCCAAAAAACTCTTATTTTCTTTGCAATTTGAATCCATTGTGTTATTGAAGCATTCTTGTGTATCTTTTGAGCTTACTTCAAAGGACATGGGGGGCCCTTGATGTGCTTGCTAACCTTTGTGTGTTTAGAGTTATTTTGAAGTTTTTCATTATCTTTGAGCTTTTTTTATACCAACACCAAGGCAATTCAAACCAAATTCTAGCGATGCCGTTAGTTTAAATGCCTTGGAGCTTGCTTAACTTGTTTGTTAAGAGTCTTTCAATTTACTCACCACTTGGCAAACTTATTGTTTGGGATTTTGCAATTTTCATTGAAGAAAACCCCTTCAAGTTTGTTGCTAACAATTTGTTTGTCTTTGAGGATTTTAAGTGTCCGTTTACTAACCATTCTCAATTAAGTATTATGTGTGGGGTTTCACACTTTTGGTAGTAGAAAATCGCCCTAATATCTTGGTATTAAAGAATACGTGGTCCAAAAGTATTGTTGGATGTATTTTGAGAGATTTTAGATTAGATTCAAAACTCTTGATTGTTCTACGTGGAACCAAACCTTTGTAAAATTTGAGGATAATACCTCTAGTATGGCAAAGCTTTGACTTTGGTATTCACTTTTAATTCTAGAAAAGTAGGGCTACCCTCTGGACGGTGAAGCTTCGCTTCTAGTACTAATTTCCTTATTTGGTTTTGTCTTAAAGGGTCCCCAATAGGAGATCTGAGTGTGGTGTTAAAATCCAAAAATTGGGATATAAGTTGGCGAGCAACAACCAAAGATTTAGTCCAAAATAAAAGACCAAAAACCAGTCTAGAACCAACTAGTAGTTGGCCAAAAGTCAGCAGTCAGGGTCTACGAGCTAGCAGTTAATATATACAGTCAGTATACGGCTAGTACATACCGTCATAAGAGAGCCATCCAGAGAGTTGTGAGGCTTTGAATTTCAGATCTTGAGGCAATCGAATAAGTTTGACCAAAAATTAGAGAAGCCAAAATATCAAGAAAGTGCATTCAGAGAGGTTACAAGGCCTTGGAATTTTAGATTTTAGATAGTCAACCAGCTTTGACCAAAGATTAGAGAGAGACAGAACTGAACCGAAGTGAGGTTTCCGAATCCAACTTGCCACGAGCTCCAAATCAGTATACAATTCTAAGGCTCCCACTTCAAAGCTTTCTAACCCAATTGAAATCTCCAGGCCAATTGGAAAATTGTTTCATTCCTCCAAGCAAGTGTTTTCTAATCAACATTCTATTCACTCAAACTCTCAAGCAAACTCACACTCAAAGGGAAGTTGCAAAACAAAGTATCTTTAGAAGAGTTGCTATTAGTATTTAATAGAAGAAGAAGGATGGCAATTTGCACGGGCCATATCCATTAGGGAATATTGACATCAATTAAGGTTGGGCCTTGCCTATAGGACAAGAAGAAAAAACAAAAAGGAAGAATAGTTGACTTTTGGAGTGATAATTTATTATAAATCAAAAGTAGCATTAAAAGTTAGATAGTAACTAAAACTTAGAAGTTAGGATTTAAAAATAAATTAGAATTTCTAAAAAAAGGTAAACGAATTTATAAAGAATTTTGATGAACTAGATAACAGTCAAAATCCTTTGCGAAAAGATTTACCTAGAAGAATATAAATAGGAATCAAACTTCAAATGTAAAAAGAATAAATCATTTTGAATTTCCAAAAAGGATTAAAAGGAATTACCAAAAGAATTTGATGAATTGGATAACAGTCAAAATTCAATCATAATTTATTTTTATTGTGGTAGTTAAAAATATAAATTATTTTACTTTTCGAATCATTAAAAAGTGAAATGATTAATGTAGAATTAGTTAATCCTTTAGGATAAAAGTAAATTGACAAAAGATAGAATAAATTATTAAAAATTACTAAAAGGTTAAAAATAAAAGTTATTTGACCTTAATTTTTACCATTATTTATTGAGAAGTTAAGTAAAAGTTATTTTATTTTTTACCATTAAGATCTTGAAGTAATAATTCTTAAAGTAAAATATTAAAGTAATTTCTTTTTTCCAGTTAGAATAGTCAATCAATTTATGGAGAGGTTAAAAGTAGATAAAAGAAAGGTTAAAATATAAAGTCTTATAAAAATATTTTACAGATTCCAAAACTATTTTTACTTATTCATTTGGAAAAAAACCAAGGAACCTAGAGTAGAACAAAGCTTTCAACAAAATAAGAGATAGATTAGATAAAGTCAATTAGATTTGACTCACGTAGGTCAACTTCCAAACTCTAATAGAACAATAGAATTAGAACATATCTACACAATAAAAAGTAAATTCAACCGTTAGATAATTAGGAATCGACAGTTGATGTTTTTCCATTAGAATTAGAACCAAAACTTCATCCATCCATAGAAATTAGAGAAATAGGTCAAATCAAACGTTCTTTACCATTTTGAATAGGGAAAAATAAGCTCTATACATTGAACTAGTTTCTTATTTCCATTAAACAATACTAGAATTCAGTATTGATTGTGCTACCCAACTAGCTAAGAATTACTAACATCTTTTGATTTTGGACAAGAATATACAATAGGAAACTAGGAATAGGCAACATTTATTGCTTAGAAGGCATAATTGGATTGCACATAGGATAGACACCCGTATAACTACATCCATGAAAGCCCAAAACCTGGTTGTGTACACTTTATTCCAAGGGTGGGAATAAAGCGCCCACAAATAATGGGAGCACATTTTAGGCAAGAATCTACAGTGGTCAATTTTAGAAAGTGGTCAAAATTAGGTATAGTTAGTTACCTTGGTGACAATTTCATTGGTATTCAAAAATGTGTTTTCTACACATTGCTACAACTATAATTTGTGATTTTGTTTGGATGCTACAATTAACTAGACTACTTAGTTGCATTTTTGTAAGTAAGATCTTGAATAAAAATCAGCGATTTTTTGCACAAAATCTTGAATAAAAAAATCGCTATCATTTATTTTCAAGATCGGATTTTTGATGCTGAAAGTAGGCTTCAACAATAATTTTTCGAAAGTAAAACTTCTAAAAATAGAAACTTGATTAGGTTTTATTTAACTTGAAAGTTTTGTCGACACCAAAATTTGGTGCCTTGGGCATATAGGGGTTAAAGGGATTTCTTCCTTTGGGGGCTTTGGGGGGCTTTGGGGGGCTTCCATCTCTGAACTCTGGCAAAAGTATGCAATATCGATCTGGCTTCAGAATTTCAGATTCCGTCTTGGAGAGAGATTTTGCAATAAAGTGACCACTCCCACCTCACTGCTGGATTTTCTTTGACATTGAAAAGTGACAATAAAGGGCCCCCAATGGGGGAAAGTGAAAGGATAAATAATTGGGCTGGAATTGGTTCACAATGGAAAGAGAGATAACCTTTTTTTAAGGTAGAAGTACTTTTGGGGGACAACTCCCCTATGAAGGCTTTACAGGGTGACCTACTGTGAACAATACGTGGAGGCACTATTCATTGAAAAATATTCTCTGTTTCTACCTTCTCCTTCACTCAATGAGTCCCAATGAAAAATCCTCATTAATCATTAGGAAAAAAATATTAATTCTTGGAAAAAAAATTGTGTTTTTGGTGCATTCTTCTTCCTCATCCTTATGTTTGTACACATTCAACTCAAATTCTCCATTGATGGTGCATGTCCTAACCTATTTTAGTGCATACTTTGTATTTTAAGAGTCAAATGCAATGTTATATATATGATTCCCTATTGACCTTTAAAGGTTAACAATTTGCCAAGCCACATTGGTTTTAGATTGGCAATGCCTCCAAATCTATTTCTTTTTTCATAAATAGTACCTCAACAATACAAATGATGAGTGTTTTTTGGCTTTTGCATACAAAGACACTTGTAATTAGTTGAAAGATAATACTCCCTATGTTCCATAATGTCAGTCTCCTTCTATTTTTTGCATTTGTCACACATTACTTGTTCATTTTAGCAATGTACTTCAAACCTAATTTTAGGGTCTAAGATTATTTTTTTGAAATGAAGCCAAAAAAACCTAGTTTATTATCTACTTTATAATTTTTTTAAATCTAAAAATTAGATTTTTTTTAATGACAATTTGTAGATGACTAGGTCAAAGACAAAATGACATTGAACTTTTCATTGAATCTAATGAATTCCAAATCATTTTTGTATAAATTTAAACATATAGAGATGGCAAGGTAGTTGCAAAGGAAGTCTTCATTTCCTACGATGCCTATATCTACTTATGTTTGGCACTTTGTATTTATTGCAAGTTCTTACTTTCTAATCTTCCCTAAAATGACAATTGTCCAGTTGTCTTAGCTAATCCAATTGTCTTATACTTGAGAGTTTACATTGCACAATCACTACAAAATCATTTTATTGTAATAAGTATTAAAAAATTGTTGTCGAATACTTAATACTTTCATTATCACAAAATAGGACTAGTATTATAGAATGAAGGAAGTACAACTAGTTGCATGGGTGGGACTAACAAAGACAACCTTGTCCTACCTTCAATTCACTTTTTCCATCTTTTGGAGGTGATGAAATTTTGCAATTATGGTATGTGGAGAGTGGGGATGCTTAATTGACATGAAAAAGGAGTAAGTTTCTACTCATATTTGAGATATTTTTGAGTTTTATCAACTATTTTTATTTTAATTTTCATATTTTTTCACTAGATTTTCCCTGATGTTTTCAAATTCCAAACTGGTTTTTTCCCATTCCACCGGCTAGCAATGAACTAAGGTATGAGGTTCTAAAAGTGCATAGGCTCTAAAATTGTCCACCTCCTCAAATTTACACTACTTGCACATGTTACTTTTTCTTAGCCTTTAGCAATGTACAAACAGTGTACATTTTAAGAAATGGATGATTATAGAGTCCTATACCATTTCAACTTCAAATTTTCATAACTAATTCCGCAAAACTCCAAAAAATATGAAATAACTTGGGTTAGATGTGGATTCTATAATCTCTCAGGGAAAATTGAAGCTTGACCTCCCCCAAATTCAGTTTCAGCTCTTAGAGCATCCCCACCAATGAGTTTCGTCTCCTTAAAGCTTTAGGGAGAGGACCTCATATGCAGATTGAGATACAGAAATTTCACCACACCAACCTTTATCCAAAACCTGTATCTCTAAAATATACAGATTTCTACAGCCAACTCGTATTGAGAACACAAATCACACTATACGCCACCATGCATTCGTTACAATGTCAGGCATTGGTTACGCTCCCTGGCACTACACTAAAATTGGTAAATAGAGTTGGCTACACTAATTGTGATTTGCAAGGTTAGTGTTACAACATTATTTACTCATTCTAACACTATTTTAGCTCTATAGTAAAATTGGGTCATTTCAACATTTCTATGAGAGTGCATTTAGTGTTAGATGGGAACAAAATATAGAAGTTGGAATGATAATATAATAAGTTAAGGCTATGATCTAGTTCACTACAACACTAATTATCATCCAACACTATTTACCAATGTTAGTGTAGTTACACTCCCACCCTCACCTTCGAAGTAAGGCCCTCACATTGTAAGAGGCCTTCGGGGAGAGGCCTCCCACTATATGAAACCAACTCCTCTCAAAGCGGCTCAACGTAGCCTCCGCATGGTCAGAATGTCTCACAATGAGCATGCTATGAAGGGGTGCATTTTAAAAAAGCCCCCGTATTTTGTATTCAATTTATTTTAACTACAATTCTTTGAGCGAATTTTGGGCCTTCAACTGTAAATAGGAAATCAAGATTTGCAAATTTTATTATGTGTGGCAAATAAAAAGTTTTAGTGTTTTTCCTTGGGATGAGCGAGGGGGTAGTTCACCCTAGCCATAATCTACTATGCCTAACCACGTACCCTATGTGAAGGTCAAATTTAATAGAAATTAAGTCATTTTTGGAAAAAAAATGTGACACATGTCATCTTATGAGTGGTTTGAGGTAACATGGACCCTTGATAATCTGACATGGAAATTCAATTTCGGCACTTGGGTTTGGGAATACAAAGAACGGTCCAAAAGTTGTTGAGTTTGGATTCTTGTTGGGAAACAAATGGTCCATTTGATCTAAATTTAACTCAAATAAATAACAAATAAATATTTATTTATTTTTGAGTTGGGTGGTAGATGGAGATAATCAATAATATAGCAAAGAGCATGGTGAGACCCAAGGCAATTTTGCATAGAATTTTCCACCCAAAGGTTCACCCAAAAAAAATTAATCTTTTTGAGGGTTTATTACTTTTATTTTTTTTAGTAATTTAGTTCTTCAGAATCCTTTTTTTGTTTGACTTGAATATTGCTATTGCTATATTGGTTGTTTCCATGGCTGATGAAACTAAACATTGTCAGGAACTTCTGAGAATTTACCCCAGTCTTAACACTTGCAGGATGATAAGTGGAGCTTGAGTCATTTTTGAATGGATGAAAGTGAAATTTGTACCAAAGATGTAAGATTGTATAAGTTTTGTGAAAGTATAAGGTAAAACATCCCATTGCGGTCAGATGACCCATAGCGGACACCTAATGACCCCATGACAGTTTTTCAAGCCATAATCAATGCCTAACCTGACACCCATGGAGTGATTAGTGACCTCATTAGGAGCACCTGACTTTTCAGTGTAAATCATGGTAGAATGTGACTTTTTCAAGGCCTTCCACATTAGAAATTATTGTGACTGCTTTAGGTGATTAAGATGAACATATTAGATATAGTTTTTGTTGGTTATCAGGTAGCCTATTGACTCTTTTGGATAGATCAGTTCAAAAATTCATAACAAATTCATACATTGTCTGAAAAATAGAATTTCAATTGCTCTCACTATTTCTCACACTTGTCCTTATGTAGGAAATAATTTGAAAAATTTCAGCACTGGCATATTGTGTGGTTGAAAATGAAAAAAAAATTAATTTTCACTTAATGCATTATAAATGGCAATTTTATAACAATTAGCTCAAATTCTAGTGTAAATTTATGAGATTTTTAATTTGTTTTTTATTTTTATTTTCATACTTCATTTAGAAAATTAAAGTTTTTTTTTGTTGACCATTGGGATTTTGATCCTACCAAAAAATGATTTCTCAAAAAAATTGAAATCTTACTCATGTAGTTGGTTTTCTTGAACGTCCTCTCGATGCAAAATGATTTTGGGTATCCTAAACACCTCCACAATCTTTAAAATCGGCATGTAAGTAGCTAACATGACTACCTATCCAGTGGTCTTAAACTCCCAAAGTTGAATAATGCTTCCTTTTCCACAAAGTTGAATCAAAATATACTGATCTTATTGAGCAGGGCCCAAATTTTTTTTCTTCTAACTTCAAACATTATAATCTTGCAATCTACATAGTCAAATAGGTTGGATTTTTTTCACAAATTCCTTTAGTAGTATGGTACAAATTTTTACAATTAAAAATTCTAAAAATATTTTTATATTTCAATTATGCTCAATGCACAGGAAAGTGATATGACAATTTTGGACACATTTTGTGACAAATAGTCAAGAAATTCTAGGAATTAAACTCCATGCAGTCATGCACTAATTCTAGCAAGCTAGTCTAGGTAGGGCCATAGGATCGTGAGTTTATGATAGACCAAAGGAACTTTTAATATAATATTAAATGGATCAAAGTAATAAAAATTTAGAGTAACTTCAATAAACAATCCTAAGAGAGATGATGGAAGTACATTGGTTTATTACATTCATAGGGGTAAAAAATTTATGTCACTTATAAAATTAGTGTCACTACAAAACAAATGTGGAGAGTAATACAACACAAGATTATTTCAACCTCCATCATTACAAGAGATAGGGGTGTTTTAAGTGAGTTTTTAAGTATAGTCTTAGACATAAAATAATAAGTAACGACTTTTAAAGAAATTTTTAGTAAAAATACAAGTGTATCTAATAAACTTTTAGAAGCAAAACATATCTCTAAGCCTAGACTCCATATCAAGAAGCAACTACCTCATGCGCAGCATCAAGAAATCATAGATGGTGCATGGCTTATTGCCTTTGATGAAGTCGACAATGACAAAGATCCAATGGGTTCCTTGGCTTTACAGTTGCCAAAGTTGATAAGGCACTAGCACATTTATAAATTCTTTGTTAGTGTCAACAAATTTTTTGTATCTACTAAAGCAAAAAAAAATTGAATTGTTGTACAATTTTGGAGTTTGATGATGAAGTAATGAAAAAATGGCAACTTATGCTTGGAATCATTAAATTATCTAAGGCCCATGCTAGTGACCTTTTCAAGAGAGGGATGATTGCTAGAAACACTTGTTGATTTTGTTGTGTTTTCACAATGTGATTTTTTTTCTAAAATAAACTAAAATTCAAAAAATATATATTTAAAATACAAAAAAGAATATAAAGTGTAGAAAAAAATTCCACATAGGAAAACTAAAAAAGTAAAAAATCTCAAAAAATAGGCACTCTTGTATTTTAATTTGTACATAATAGGAATTTTTTGAAAATAAAATTATGAAATTCCATTCTTAAGAACTCTATGGAGATGACCATTCACCAAAAATAACACCAAAAGTGATATATGAAATGTTTCAAAATGCAAGCAAAAAAAAAGCACACTTTGTAGACTACCATACAACATAAAATCAACTATTTTTAAAATTATTTGAAAGAATAGTTGTTAGTTTATTAAAAGACCATTTCCTCCAACTTTCATTTCTAAATTTGTTTTTTTGGAGGGGGTAGATAATACTACACTCCAAAATTGATAAGTGTGCCATAAGATTGGGACCTATTTTTAAATGATAAAATATTTTTGAATGAAAAGAAAAAATTAGATAAGGTGTATAATAGTCACAAGTACCTTACCTATAAGTTGACTCTTTTGAAGCCATGATGCACAAGTTAAGGCCAAAAAACAAATCATCACGCAATGGGTGATAGAAAATTGTACATATCTTATAGTTAGGGAAAACGCACTTGCAAGGGTATTTGATATTATTTAGAAAAGTCTACTAGTAAGAGAGTCTTTTTTTGCTATTTAATTTGAATATTATTCTTTAAATAGTGAATTAAATATTTTTTAATTAAAAAATTTGCCTTATTATTTAAAGGAATCAACCGACTTGTGTCGTTTTCTAGTATAGTTGCTACATCTCACCACAATTAGCATGTTGTATTGGAGAAAAGACATATTGCTCGTCAAGGAAGAGTAGAAGTCAATTGGTTTTCTAATATCAAGACGTCGCATTCAAAGTGCTCTACAATATTGAATTGTAGAGGGAGGGCTATAAGTAGCATTAGTACTCAATAGACTCTGCCATGTGTTTAGATTGACTCAAACAATGCTTGTAGGCCATGCACTATATGTAGCTTGTTGATACACACTACTAGAAAATTTCATTTTTCTGTTGTTTTGGTCGCGTTGATCCGGTCAAAATCTGACAGAAATCTGTTGGTTTCAACAGATTTTGACCGGATCAACGCGACCAAAACAACAGAAAAATGAAATTTTCTAGTAGTGACAGTACATGCGGTTGGTTTCTATTGTCAAAAATTGACTAAAAAAAATTTGTTGTCTAGTCATGAAGGACTCTTATACTAATGCATCAACAATGTGCAATAACTTAGCAACTCCTTGTGTAGGCTCTTTGTAATAGTATACACCATGGAAATTGCATCTTGCATGTGACAATGGTTTATTTTATCTCCATGATAAGGGCACACATGCGAAAGTGCATGATTGAAGTAAAATCCCTAGTGGTTGAAATTGCATATGTGGCTATGAAATAATTAGCAATTGTCCAAAATAAAATGGGTTGGAAGAACTTAGGAACATTGTAAGAAACTTGTTTTTTAGAGGGTGTTAGTAGTGAATAAGCATATTTTTCAAAATAAGAGCATAAAAATGGAATTGTGGTCATAGGAGGCAATATTCACAAAGCATTTGGATTTCATTGGCAAAGCAAGTTGATGTCTTAAGTGACACTATTGTTTTGGGAGACATCAAAAATAACATAGCAGTATTTTGTATAACTTATTGTGGGCTAAGGTAAAACATTAACTAGATGTGAAAAATATAGGGAAAGGGCAACCACATGGCATGCTTTGTAAGAAGAAGAAATGGATGAATGTACGCAATGGATGAAAAGAGAAGCTCTTTATATAAGTGGGGTGTTAGGAAATAAAACAAATTATATGGAATATATAAAGCAAGAATTGTGTTCAAAGTTAAATGTTTGAAAAGGCATCCACATGTTTGAAACAATGGTCAAGTTTCCATCTTCAATTTATCCCATATCCTTTGTTTAACCATCAATTTGAAATTCAATATCTTTTGTGCACAAAGGAATGCAAGGGCTTAGTTGCGGTGTGAGAGGTTGCATTCTTGATATAAATATAAACCTTTATGCATAAAAGAGTACAAGGGCTTTGTTTTGTGGCATTTGGACATGTGATGTAAAAGTTATGTATTTTCTAAAATAGAAAGATAATTTAATTTTAGATTTCTAATTCATAAAGACTTTGATATTCCACAATTTTTACATTGCAAGTCCAAACACCACAAAACGAAGTCACCATGCTCCCCTCCTTCGAAGAACTATTTGACAATACCAATAATACTATAAGGGGACTCATGGATTTTTAGATTTCAACATATCAAATACACAAAATAAACAAACAACCTAACATTAGGTATAGATTAGTGTGTCCTAAACCATTGCCTCAACTAAAATTAAATTCAAGTAATTTTTTAATTTTTTGAAAAACTTTGAAATGCAATATCTTTCACATCATAGTTCCAAAGCCATGAAACAAAGCCTGTGTGCCCTTCTTCACAAAGAACTTTTTGACAATACCAAAAATACAACTAGGAGACTAATTGTCTTATAACAAACAAACAAACAAAACAAAACAAACAACCTAACTTAAGGTATGGAAGTTTTGAATGATTGGTAAGAATTTTAAAAATGTATAATGTATTCAAAATAAGTTATAGAATTCTTATTTTTAGATCTTGAAAGATCTTGATTTAATCATTACTAGTGTTGTGCATGTGTTGTTGCTACAATCAAAATTAAAATTAAAATAATTTTTTAATATTTTAACTCATAAAAACTTTGAAATTCGATATCTTTCCTATCAAAGATCCAAATACTACGAAACAAAGCCCACATATGAGATGAAATTTGAGGGCAATAGATGACTGCAAGTTCCTATGAGCTCCTAGATTGTAGAGAACTTTAAGATCTTTGCCAAATCAACAGTCTAACATGGGTGAGACCTTGCTACATCAAATAATATTAATTAATTTTTTATATTTTAAAAACATTTCTATTATTCTAATACGTTCTCAACCTTGGGGATAGGTCTAAAATGACCCTTTCGAGGCCTCAAATTTCTTCTAATGCACCCCTTCCTTGCAAAGAGCTTTCCAAAGGTACCAAACATACAATTGGAGGATGTTGAGTTTGATACAACAACGCCCTTGAAGTTACGTGGTGACTTTTTGCAATTGACATGCATAAAAAACATCCAAATGTAGTAGGACTTGTTTTGCATTTGCCTGGGATGCATAGAGTGATCTTTGATCCTAAAAATGATGTTGCAAAAGTTCTTCGAAGAATAGAGCGCAAGACTACTATATTGATTGGCTTTTTTCTAAGATGTGCTGTAGATGCAAATGCTCATTGACAATACACAAATTTGGAGTTTCCAATATCCTTGATTTTTCATTTACACTAGTATGTTGTGTGCTATTGTTACAACCCAAATAAAAATATTAAAAAAAAATTAAATCGATAAAAACTTCAAACTTCAATATCTTTACTACTATGAATCAAAATGCCACAAAACAAAATCCATGCACCCCTCCTCGTAAAGAACTTTCTAATGGTACCAAGAATACAACCAAAGGACACATAGTTTCAGAAATCTCACCGTATTAAACAAAACAAACAATCTACTTCAATCTTTAAGCACTCCAAATTTGGCCTCCCCCAAACTCGCGTTTGACCATTATAATCTTGGAAGTTGTACGGTGAAAACTTCCATAATTTTCCTTGAAGTTGTCTTCCTTACCCCCTCACAATTTCAATGGCCACCTCTTGTGAATGTTATTTATTAATCAACGGGGCTAACTTGAGTGGCAACCATGGCCTAATTTGGGGATTCACGTTGGACACATAGGGATTAAGGTATGGATTTTTCATAGAGCTTTGGTTGAACCACTGCTCCCACAGATTCTTCATTCACCACTAGTATCAATATGGATGGATGAAGTGCACTAAATTCTCCCAACATTCATCGTCCACCTAGTGTATAGCGGAGTGCTTAGTCGTGAATTCAGGGAGCCAAAGGCACCCAGCCAGCTTCTTCTCGAGGCAACTGTTCTCCTTTCACAACTCGAATTTGGGATGGCCGGCCATGTGGAAAACTGCCTGCTGGGCAGGTAAAATTTCAAGTCTGGGCAGCGAGGAGCCAGGGTGAACTGACCCCCTCATTGCCCCGTTTTACCCCTGGGGAAAACGCCGTGGAATTTTTTATTTGCAATCAGATGAATTTTTTTGCAAATTCTGAATTCAGATTTTTGCAATCAGCGGCCCCAAATTATCTTGGTTCAGTGTAGAAATGCAAAAAAATCATGGCAAAAAATAGGGGGACTTTTTTTCACAATTAACCCTGGCCCGGGCAATGAGGGAGCGAGGAGGGGTAAAAAAGCCAATTTCCCATCCATGCACCCCGACTGACGCGGGCAGGAAAAAGCGACCCCAAATCAAGACAAGTCGGTCTCGGGAATCGCACGGTCAGGATGGACGAGAACCCTTTCCACATCTGCTGCCGTCCGATGCGCAAAAAGATCTAGGGTGCGATCGCCGTCATCCTTTCGTTCGTCAACGACAGCCCTCGTCCGACTCCCCGAGGACGACGGAACTCCCGCCCCGAAGGCCCCCAGCCTTCTTCATCGCCATGAAAGATCGTCGTTTCCAGGCCCTCGCGCAGCTTGATCGAGGCGGCGACGAAGCACCCCAATCGCAGGGCCTTTCGGGGATTTTTAACATTTTCTTTTCACTCGTTCCTACGAATTCTCGGACTCATCCCGCCGGTCTCACTACTGCTCTAGTGTGTTCCGGCCGGGGTGGGTTGCGTTTGGGTTTGTTTAGATTGCAAGGATACAACTCTGTAGTCATCTCTGGCAGAAACGATGAAGAAGGTTTCCAGGTTGGATTGCGGTCAAACCTTAGTTTCGAGACGGTGGCGAAGCTTTCGGTGATCGTTAGCTAGTTGTGAAGAAATCCACGAGTATAGAGAGAATTAACGTCGAAAACGAGACGTATTGGGTGATTTTGTTGAGGTAGAATTTTCGGTGTGGGGAAGGATAGGTGGTGAGGTTTGAGACATATTCGTTCGAGTCCATGCTTTTTTCGGTTCGAGGTCGGAGCTTGGGCAAATACAGAGCTCTTCTTGTGGTGCAATTTTCGTGTAGATTGCCGGAAGGTTGAACAGCTGCTGCTACCGTAAACTCGCATCGCCGTCCATCTTAGAACCTCGTTAGCGTTCCGTGAATTCTTCGAGCGAGAAGCTATGTTCCAGCGCTCAGGAAGAAACCGGTGAAAGAATTGGGAGCCCCGATGCAGTCGAGAACCTCTCGGGGAGTGCAATGAGCGACTGGAATGAATGGGAATCCGAAGCAGGTTGATGCCGTTGTGGGAGAAGCTCCGTGGCATTAGAATGCGCGCATTTGCATTCCCGTGAAAATGTTGCTGATTCTGTTGGGATCAGAGGTTTTGTTACTGCCTGCGACTGCAGGGACGACGACCCTGGATCACTAACCCCAACCCCCACCCTTCTCCTAATCTTTTCGTAGGCTTTCGAAATCCTGTCCCAAACAGTAGACCATTAGGGAGTGTGAGATGGCCCAGGCGGCCATGGCGGGATCCGGGGCGAATGCGCCGAAAGCCACTACCCCCAATTCCGCTGTCAAGGCGCAGTTGCAGATGCAGAATGCCCAGCCGAGTAGCAATAATGCAGCAGCTGGGACCAACAACGGGGTAGTCAGGTACACCGGGACCGCCTCCCCCACCCCTGTTGTCGACACCGCCGCTCCGGCGACGACGACGGCGACGACGAACGGAGTGTCCAACGGGACTGCGACGGCGGTTACCGATAATGCGGCGACAGCCATGACCGGCTTGAAACACGACGCGGGCTTGGCGACGGACTGGACCACCGAGGAACAATCCATCCTCGAGGAAGCGCTCAACAAGTAAAGCTGAAGCCTGCTCTAACTTTCTCTTCCTTCCCTTGCTGCAATCAGAGTTTCAGCTCCCTTCGGAATGCTTGGACGCTTCCAGGATAAGCTTGCATATTCTCACGAATTCCGAGTTTGGGGTGTTTGGAGTTGAAGATAAGGCTGTTGCAACTCCGCATTTTTCATACCTTGATTTAGATTCCGGTCATGTATTGTTACAATCTGTGACGCAATGAGAGAGATCACCGAACGAAGTCCTTCGTACATCCCCCTACTAGGAGATCATGTGTTTGGGTCTGAAGAATGTATAATAGTAGTGAGCAGGGTTGGCCACGCACTGTTTTCACTGTAGTTGCACGGTGGTTGAGAGTAGTTTAACTTATCTATAGCTTAAGACAGCTCTTTCTACAATCGGAGTTTCAGCTCCCTTCTAAATGCTTGGACACTTCCAGGATAAGCTGGCATTTTCTCATGAATTCCGAGGTTTCGGCTTTTTTGGAGTTGAAGATAAGGTTGTTGCAATTTTCCGTATTTTTTAAATCTCGTTTCAGATTCCGATCCTGTATTGTTACAATCTGTGATGCAATGAGAGAGATCACCATACGAAGTCCCTCATGTGTTGTGGTTGTGAAGAATGCATAATATTAGTGAGCACTGTTTTCATTGTAGTTGCACTAAGGTTGAGAGCACATCAACTATTTTTCAATATTTCGCTGAGTATGAATGCTTTAGTTCTTGAACTCGAGCTAATTTTCCTTTTACGTAGGGCATAAAAGGGGTTGCTGAGCTGTGTTAGTAAGGATGGGTGAGTCGAAGCGAAGGAATCTCTAGATTCGCACTACTTTGGATTAAAGGATAACTCTTAACATTAGCATATGGATCCAAGATGTTCGCAGCTCCTTTGAAGAATGTTCTGTGCATCAAGTTGCGCAGTTATACTTCTTTTTCGGTGCAGGACGATGGACTCTAACTGAGTTTGTACTGGTAGATGATGATTTTATGAGAGCTAGCTAGTAAAGGGATTGAACTGAAAGAGAATATGAGATTGACATGAGAATGATGGGTTTTAATTGGTGGTGTGTGATTTTTTGGTTTTGACTGTGCAGGCATGCGGTTCAGACGGATAGCCTTGTCAAGTACATTAAAGTAGCTGCACTTCTAAACGATAAAACTGTTCGCGATGTTGCATTACGCGTTCGGTGGATGACTGTGAGTTTGATATCCTTTTTCTTTGCATATGCTACAGTGCAGATGAGAAATTCCAGTATCTGAAATTCTGAATAATGACTTAACTTCATTGAGCAGTAGATTCTGGAGTGGCATCTGAGTCCATGCAGAAATAGATAATTTAAGTTGACCCATATTTCAATATAGATTAGAAATCTGGGACCAATCCGCTGTCTGTCTTCTCTCTGATTTCTTCTTCATGCTTGACATGTTTGTTGAATTTTCAGCAACTGACAACATCAGTAGAATATTTTGCCTCTTGGATTGCACCACTGGGAACGTTCAGCCCTTATTAACAATTGCATGGAAATTTCACTTTTCATCATGGCTTTCCCAATGTGGTTCTGAAATTTGCAATTTGGTTGATGATTAGAAGAAGGAGAATGGGAAGAGACGAAAGGATGAGGTGCAAAATGCAACCAAGAAGAGTAAGGACAAGAAGGTAATGTACTCTTGTTTTGTGTTTCACAGACGTGATCTGATGATAATTCTTTTTACACAATTGTAGGAACAACTTGTTTGCGACTCATTAAGTCCAAAGTGCTTCAACTAAATCAATAGTAAGACCACTCTAAAAAATCCTAAAAAACCACAGCAAACATTACTTAGTAACCTCTCCAAAATATTGAGTGCAGTCGGAGAGGTTGGAGTTTAGAGCTTTTTCCTTCTTGCCAATGCCGATTAACATTTTCCTCCTTGAAGCTTTCTAGTGACTACAAATTGGATCAAGTAGGCTGCTCAGAACAGTCTCTATCGTTGTCCGGATAGTTGAGCCTAGAGAGGTTAATTCAGCTCAAATGAACTTTTTTTCTTCTATTTGAGATTTCTTAGGTGATCAACGAAAGATGGTAATCATTTAGCCAAAGCAGATGAGTATTCACGAATTTCTTATGGTGTAAATTGCCCGTGGTGACAGGATAAAGCAGAGACGGTGCTTAAGCAAACGCCTGCGAGCAACTCGGTGAATAGGTCACCCATGCCAATGTATTTGCCGCCACCCATTGACAATGATGATGGAATCTCTAACAATGGTGAGTGTTCAACGGTTTATTTTTTCACTTCTGTTTTTTAACCTCCAAAGGACTCCAAACTGGTCCAGTTTATATTATATTCTTGTGAACACATGCATTGTTCTTTATTGATTCTGGTGATATAAACTTAACCCTATCTGAATATGAATTTCATAATATGATCTATCAAATTGGTCATTTCAAACCTTGGTCTTTTAGTGGTTGAATGGCGAATAGTCATGGCAGTTTGGTTTTGTTCCTTTACTGGTCTGCATAGTGTATTTTTTTAAAGTGGTGATGCGAAATTGCAAAATGAAGGTGTGATAGTTTGAAAGACGGGTTATCAATTGATCTGGGCATCCATGTCTTCAGTCAGGCAATGATAATGGAGATGTGCAAGATGAAATGAAATTGTTGTGTTGGATTTGGAAACTAGGCATTTGTAATTATGTGAATCATTCACTTTGGACTGTGCTCTCATGTTTTGCTTATGTTTTGCAGCAATTGGAGGTACAACAGGGCAGTTGCTTGAGCACAATGCACAAGTTATTGCTCAGATTCGCTCCAACCTTGCTTCTATGAAGGTACAGTTTTGCGTACATTGCTACTTCTTTTTAGAAATATCATCATCAAGGTGAACCGACCTTCCACCACACATATTCCAATTATGCCCTCATGTACATTTGGATATGTGTCTTTTGTCCATCTTAAGTTGCACCAAATATCACTGGAGGCTTCCACAAAGTCACACCTGAGACTTCCATATTTCCAGAAATATTTTCCTGATTTTGCCGCCAACAGTGACATGACTTTCATCGTGTGTGCAGATGCAGGAAAACACTGATCTGCTCTTTCGATTCAGGGATAATATTTTTGCAATTTTGAACGGGTAAGTCTTCTCAAATCAGCCAATGCAGATTAGTTACAAACTCTTTCATCAACTCAGATACACGTACTCTTCTTTATTGGAGCTCCAAATACTTCAATATGCCCATCTCCTCATATCAATGAAAAATCAGGGCATCTAAGATGCTCCAATCCTCTGATTTCTTATTTCTTTGGCACACATCCTCTTCCATCTTGAATTTTGGAGAACGAGGCCCTTTGACATCAATCACTCTAGCTCCCTAACAGTAGCTCCCATATTGACACTCATAAGCAAGTAGAATTTGCGCACCATCCCATCCTCAACGAGGTTGATTGAATCCAACTCGTGCCGCCGTTTTCGGTACTTGTTGTCAGATGAATAGAAAGATGGGTGCTCTCATAGAACGTTATTATACGCATTTCAATTACAAGCAGGAAGCCTCAAGGATGGGAATTCCTAGTTTGCATTTGGTATTCTCAAACTTTAGATTGCTGCGTCTTCTTTCTACGCAAACAACTTAATACTGATGCTTCGTTTTTTTTATGCAGAATGACGAACATGCCCGGCATAATGAGTCAAATGCCGCCATTGCCAGTGAAGCTGAACACGGAGCTAGCGGACAGCATTTTGCCCAAGTCCACGCTTCTCCTGCAGTCATAACCATTTGCTGATGGAAGGGAAAGTCGTTCAAGGCACACATTGTCTACATTGTACATTAAACCTGTCTGGTTCAGCCTATGCCAAGAATCGCAAATCACTCACGGTTTCTCCTCTCTTGTGAATCCCATTTGAGTGTGTGGGGTGTTCCCAACCCCATTCCATTCAATCGAGGAGCTCTCTCTCTCTCTCTCTCTCTCTCTCTCTCTCTCTCTCTCTCTCTCTTGTACTTGTACCCCTTGTTGAATATAAAATTCCAGGTATGATAGCTGTTGTCGTTGATTGGCGACGATGCGCGCGGGGTGTAAACTTACGACTGTACCAAGGTTCGATTTTGTTGCGAGAAAACAGACCGGAGAGAAAGGAGTTTTCCAGGTTAGTCATGCCAGAGCTGAGGTAAAAGGTGGGAGTGGGAGGGTCTGTTGTGAAAACATGGGCAGACTTGTTTATTTGGGTCCAATTTTTTGTTCTGGTTGTAAACGTAACTTCACTTAGTTTCTGTTTCTTTCAGTTCCCGAGATCCTGAGTTCAATAAAGTATCTGTTGCTGTGGAGGTTCAGTTCAGTTTTCCTCTCCAATTGTACGTTACTGTAAGGTCCCTGCAGAAGAAATGGGCGCCTGAATGTACTCTGACGTGTATTCATTACTTGACATGGGGGAAGTTGTCATCAAATTTGTAGGATGAGGAGGATATCATCATTTTTTTAATTTATTTGTTTGACAGAAATGATGGGGAGGATATCATCAAGGCAGTGTGCAGTTAACCCCTAAAGTTCCAGTGTCCCCTGGGGAAACAAAATCATTTTCAGTTGGGCAAATCCTGCAGTCTCAATATTTATGAAAAAATATAAGTTTTATTTCAATCAGTGTCCGGGAGCAAAAGTTATGGCACAACAAGTTCAAATTATAGTTTAGTAGGCAAAAAAAAAGAAAAAGAAAACTTAAAATAAAAAATTATATAATTCTTTTTCATACATGGTATTTTTATTTACGTGGAAAGCTTTGATTCATTCCGTTCAGATTAGTAATGTGAAAGTTATGGACAATCTTGTTTTTCGGGCAATCAAAGCATGACCTCCTTCTTTTTTTTTAAAACTTGTAGGATTAATTTCTAAATTCAATTTTCATAATTAAAAAAAAAATTCAGAAGATTCATCCTTAAGCGACAAGCTGGTTATTGTGGAAATCATCTGTTTTGGGTACTATGTAAATTGTTGGCTTAAAAAAATGAAAAAACATTCATTAGAAAATAAGCTATTGTAGAAGATGTTCCCTTTTCACACAAAATTTTGAGGATGAATAGGTGCACTCTGTAAATGGAGAGATTCTTTGTCATTCATCGACCAAAAAATGGCTTTTAAAGATTAAGATCTCTTGCTAGGACAATCTCATTATTGAAATTAGTGTATTTCAATTCCATCTTTAAAGACCTTAACAATTTAGTTTTTCCTTCAATCTTGAACCTATTTCTATTTAATATTTTTTTTTTAATTCTTAGACTCTCAACTCAATTCTTCAAAATAAAAAATTAGAAATTCAAAAATTTGTGGTGCAAAATTTTTAAGCTACAAAGATTCAAAGTCAAAAAATCAAGTCAAGAAAGGTACAAAAAAAACTTCTTTTTTTTACATTAAATGCAAATAAGTTGCAATCTTCACGGTCAAAGTTTATGAAATGTTTTCTATAGACTTTTACATTAATTTGGTGGAAGCCTCCATGGTTAGATGTGGAAAAAAATTTAATTTTTTTGCTCTTTGCAATAGAAATGGGAGTTTTGAGTATTTTTGTAGGAAGAATGTCCTTGGGATTGTAGGGGTTAAAGAGGGTTGGGTGAAATTCATAAATCTAAATCTAAATGGTAATCTTGTTTGTAAATCAATAACCATATACCAAAAATATGATGAAATTTCATCCATTAATTTAGTATTAAAAATATCTTTAATTATTCATAAACTGCTTTTTGGCTTTGGTGATCTTCCAAAGTTGTTGTTTTATGACCTAATTACAATATTTTTGAACCCTATTCATTTTAAATGATATTGTCATAAAATCTTAAGTCTTAATTTGATCAATAACACAATTAGATATTCCTATCTCAATCTCTTTTTTAATGGAGGCATATAAGGTAGTTGCTTTTTAAAGCAACCATTTAAGCCTACCTAACTCATCATCGACAATAATAAATATTTCAAACAACACTATCAGATACCTATTCCTAAACAGGGGTTGCATTTAGAACATAGTTGACTTTAGAGCAAACTACCTTTGTCTTGCTATTACAAAGACTTGGCCCTTGGCATATGACCTTTGACCCTTAAAAACAAGTTGGTTCCTAGTGAAAAGAGTGAAAGAGCTAGGTTCCTTTCATTAATTGATCCTTCTTTTAAAATAATCTAATTTTAAAAATTCTAAGGGCATGCGTTAACCACTCTAAATTGATTATGGATATGGATATAGATATGAATACATGCATGACATATGAATATGGATATGGACATGATATGAATATAGATATGAATACATGTATGATATATGGGCACAAATATGGTTATAGATATGAATATAAATAAAAATGCAACTATGGATACAAATATAGGTCCTATATTGTTTGTCATTTGTCATTATTTTGAATTTTTGAAAAAAAATGAGAAGGAGATTCATTTTACATACATAAATAGCTTAAAAACTCTAAAAATTTTAACATGTATTTATGGTATTGCGATGAGCACCATGATATAATCTAAACTTTTGTGTCATTCTATAATTATAAACTAAGACTAATTTTTTCTATTTGAACTTTAGAATTATAAGGGTATAAATTTGATACCTTCCTTCAATTTTTGGATGTTTAAAACACCACCTTTTTAAAACTTTGGATGCCAAAGCCCTAAGGTGTCCACCTCCAAAACAAAACAATATCCTTTATATATAATATTCATTGTAAAATACAGATGCTTGATTTCATTTCAAATTTTCTATTATAAACCAAAGGAATCACAACACTTTTTGAGTCTAACAATTTGTTCATACTTATATTTTTCTTCTTACTTGCATATTATTTAGGAATTTTTAGTGAATTGTACATCTTGTAGAATCCTAGAGGAACTGCTATTTCAAGAAGAAAAAAAATGAAAAATTCCATATTTCTATATTGGAATCCTTGTTGCCTCCATTAATAAAAGAAAATTGAACTTTCATTGTTCCTAGTTCAAATTTGGACAAGTTAGAGGTGGCTTCATTTAATAAATTGTATTTATACATGTGTGCTTTAGATTATTGTATAATACTATTTACAATCTAATACTTTTCAAGATTTTAGATGGTCTTTTGAAAATGTCCAAATAGTCTTGAAATTCTATGACAAATGTTCTAATAATACTTTTAGAGCATACTAGTGGTTGGCACTTGCTATGCTACACATTCACCATTAGAATTTCATTAGAATTTTTATGTATTAGATAGAATGCAAAGCAAGAATTTCGATAAATCTTTAGATAAAAATTACTAAAATCTTCATATGATTTTTTTTATAAATAAGAATATATTGAAATAAATAATAGAAATTTAATGAATGATGAATGAAATACATGCAATGATGAATACGGTAAAAGATACACATACATTAGAATGCATTAGAAATTTGACTCAAGTGTTACAAACAACGGCAACCCAAATAGAAGAATTTAAAGGAAAAACTTGTAAATTTCAAAAGCTTCGTGAACAATTTAATTGTTGTGAAATCCAAAATTGATTCAATCTAATAAATTTCTCAAATCATTTGGTAGTAGCAATAGAAAATTGAAATCAGAAGCTCAAAGCTCATAAAAGCACAAAATCATAGAAATGCAAAAGAAGAATAAAGTCAAGAAAAGTAATGGAATTGCTATCTTTATAATATCACCATATTGATCTTTTTTAATATCACCTCAATTGCAACGACTATATTATTTCTATAATATCACCCTTTGTAAAAAATGATATTATAGAGGTGATTGTGAATTGCTACTCTATTTCAGTAATATCACATTGTGTGAAAATATGATTTCTATGTATGCATGATTGGAAATATTTTTATAAAATAATTAAAATAATTATTTTAAAGACTTATAGAAATCATTATCATGCATTCTATTCAAATATATCAAATTTTTATTAATATGTGATACAATGAATGCATAGCATAGCAAGCACAAGCCCCTAGTATTAATGGTAGCATTTGTGATATTACAGAGGGACTTATGATTTTAGTAGTATGATAGCAATTGGCGCTTGCTTTGCTACACATTAACTTTATTACTTTCATCAATTTCTCATGTGATAAAATGTAAATTAATAAAGTGTGTATAATCTTTAAATGAAAATTTTGACATCTTTATACAATATTTTTTGGAAATACATATATAATTGTGCAATAGAAAGTAATTAAAGAAAATATTTATATCATAATTTTAAAAAAAAATCTTTGCAAACATGAAAACAATGTAAGAACACCACCACTTGATAAATTTCTTCAGTTACAAACAATGGTGACCAAATTTGAAGAATTAAAATGCAAAATTTGTCAAATTGCAAAGACTTTGTAAATACTTTGTTGTAGAATCCAAAATTGCTTTAATCTAACAAAGCTTCAAATCATTTGGTAGTAAAAAAAGAATATTAAAATTAAAAACATTCAAAGTTTAAGAAATCATAAAATTGTGAAAGTAAAATGAAGCGTGAAGGCAAGAAATATGAAACCTCCATAATATCACTATACCTCTGTAACATCACATTTAATATTGTATGATATTACAAAGGTGAAATGACCGTTGGAATTCTATAATATCACATTGTGGATAAATATGATATTACAGATGGATTTGACCTCTGTAATATCACACAGTGTAAAAATGTGATATTATGGAAGACCTTGTAATTTTAGTAGTATGATAACAAATTACATGTTTCAAATTTATTTGCTAAAAACTATTTAATAAAATGCATCATGATTTTTTCTATATAAAAATACAAAAATGAATTCATCTAGACTTTAATTTTTTGAAAAAAAACAAGATGATTTTGGTGGCTGTAGTGGTGTCTTGAAGCTCATGTTGAGTTTGGGGGGCACCTCAATTGTACTTGGACCCTCTTATAAAGGTTAAGCATCTTTGACACATAGGCTCATGCAATTATCTTGTATTCACAAATTCACAAATAATTCTTGAGATCTAAATAAGGACACCACTAGTATGAGTTGGGTAGATGCAACTATGAATCAATTGCAAACCTTGTTGTTAAAGTAAATCTTTTAGGAAGTGGGCTTTGGATAGTCTAATTGAAAAACTCCCCTCTAGTTTAGTTCCTCTTCAATATCTATCTTTTATCCCAAAAAGCCCTACTCAAATACCTTAGAATATAATATTTGTCTTATACTTTTAATGATGACCAATTTTCTAATGGGCTTAAAAAATGCAACATAAAACTTTTTTTTTGGAAGAGGGATAATAGATATTAAAGACACCCATTCCCACTATCTAAGCCTAAATGGCTTAGATAGTAGAATTATCTCCAACAAACTTTTTATTCATGTTGCTCTTATGACCAAAGTTACTCTTCTTTTTCTTAACAACTTAAAGACCAGGGGAGAAGTCCAAATTTTTAAAATTGTGAAGATGTATTATAGAATAATAAGTTAATCCTTGAAGGCGTCTAGCGTCTAATGAATGACAAAGAATTCACTTGTGTAGGACAGAAATGCAACTATTCATCCTCGGAATTAGGGGTGGGAAGAAAAAATCTTCTACAGTAGTTTGACTCCCAATGATTATTATTATTATTATTTTTAAACTAGATGATGTCACATTGTTCTAAAAGGGCTAATTTCCATAGGCACCAACCTGACATTTAAGGGTTAATGATGACTTTCAAATAGTATTTGTAAAATATGATTTATAGATCATATGCATATGAATAGTTCAAATTTTTTAAAACCAATATTTTTCAATAAAATTTGAAGGCAAAAATTAAAAAATTTCTTTTGAAGTTGATTGTAGATTGACTATATTTGTAATTTTCACAAGGTTATTTTTTTTTAGCTCAAAATATTAAATTTTAATCATAATGATCTTTGAATATATATACATAAATAAATAAATATATATATATATATATATATATATATATATATATATAATACAATTCATTTTGAAAGGGTCCTTTTTTGAATTGAATAGATTATTTTTTGAGTTGAGATCTGCTTACCTCAATTAAATAATATAATATTTGTAAAGCAAAGTATTCAAAATCTACATCATAAAAATGTTGAAGAACTAACACAAGAATCTTTAAAAAAATTGATGGATAAAAAATGCATTTGTTTGTGTATGGGATGTATTTGTGTTCATCCATTGTTTTAAAATTTGAAAACATGGTCCATTAGGGATTCAAACACCAAATAATACCCATATGATTGTCAAATCAACACCATCTAATACTTCATAGATATTCCAAAGAGATGCTTTCCAACATCATCTAAGTAGCTCTTCCCAAAACAATTGGATGAAAAATATTTTTTTTCTTTGCTATTTCCTACTCTTCTAAAGTCAATAAAACCACAAATTGATTGTTGGCATTTCTTATTTAACTAAAGAATCTCTTCATTCATGCCAACCTCAAAAGAGCTTTAGACTTATTTTTACTACTACTTCTTATGTTATTTGGCCGATCCCTTCATTCTCCTTGCCAAGGATTACAAATGTAAAAAATTTCTCTAATAATTTTATAATTAAGTAACTTCTAATAGACCGTGGTTTTTTTTCAAGGAGATATTATCAAAAATTGTGTTTTTTTGTTATGTTATTCAAATATGAAAATTGAAACATTTTTTTGATATTTCAACTATACAAAATTGAAGTAAAGTATTTGACCAAAGTGGGGGAAAAATTTCAGCCCATTGGATCATGCAGATTGAAAGATTATAACATTTGAAGTGAGATTTTTTTTTCTTTTCGAAATAGGGTCAACAAACTTTGGGCCTTCTTTGAGTACAACTTTTGCTCTATATAGAAACGAGGATTTTGGCCATTCATGAGTATATGATGTTAGGTTCACTCAATAAATATTTTAGAAGCAATTGAGATGTTTAGCTTATACTAAATCACCTTGGAATGCAAGGAGGTCAAGTAAATTGGCAATACATGAGTCATTTTTTGATGATTTCTTGTGAAATGAGGAAATTTTTTTATTTAAAATCTGAATGGTGAAAAGTTAGAGATGAACATTTGAAACATGTGGAACTTTTTTTTAAGAATTTTGACTTCACAGATTGCAAGATGATAGGACTCGAAGTTAGAAAAAAATGTCTTTTCTTAAAATTACCCTCCGTAGCTAACAAAATTTGACTCCTATTAGAATGAGATTTGAAGGCTAAAATTTGTTTTTAGGGATGATTGTATGCTATATTTTATTAATTACATACATGCCAAATCTCAAAAGTTGATAAGACGTTTTACAAAAGATTCTCCAAAGATTTTCAAATTATCCAAGCTGCTCAAAAAGTTTATAGCATCATATTTTTTTATCTGAGCACTTGATTAGAAAAAAAGATTAGTTTTTCACCTAGGAGGTACATGTTCACACATTGTGTCCAAATTTCTTGAACATCCAACCCAAAATGACTTTGTAAGAAGCTACTTGAGATTTCTTGCATACGTTGAACAAACACTTGGTCCTTTAGGGATTAGTTTTGTATTTCTTCGCTTCCCATCTAATTTGGTGTCTCTGATTCTAAATATGAATTCAAAATTTCCAAATTTTATCATGAGTGTGCGGCAACTAAAAAAATTTCAGTGTTTCCCCAAGGGTAAAACGCATGGGAATGAGAGGGTCAATTTACCTTGGGCGTTTTTGGTGAGAGAACAGAAGATGTGATATTAGAGAAGGTGATATTAAAGAATACTGGATATGCGTATCTCATAGATTCACTACGGTACTCAAAATCTAGGAAAGTAGATGGGCAGAGTTTTTGCTTGCCCCACTTGTTGCTTGCTCACTTGTTGCTATATCGCATGAGCTGGCGATCGGAAGAACAGTGATGGTGGATCCTTGAAGCCCATCTTCCCTGCAGCAATAACATTACTCAAGCTTTATCCGGAGTGCTGTTGTTTCATCAAAAATCGTTCTTTGGCTACGACGAACAAGTTTTAGCTCTCTGCTTTTGGTTTGCATTTTGACTTGCAAGTTGAAGCTGAGGATTGTGTTTTTAGGGTGATTGCCAGCAGATTTCGATCGCAGCTAGTGACTACTTCAATCGCAACGCAATTTCTCAACGATGAGGTGAATTCGTCTTGCTGTGCATTGCATGGGGATGCGGGTTTTCGTGTCTCTAATTATGAAGTAGCGACGACGGGGGACGTCTGTTAGAGGTGCGTGGTGCGGAGATTTAGGTTCCGCGGATGGTGTATTGCGATTTCATTGTTGGTCACCGTTTCCAACGCAAACCCTAGATCATAAAACCCTAGAAGCAAAGTTGTTTACTTTTGCAATGTGTCAGTTGCGTGCTCAATGAAGTGCTGATCGGTTGATCAAGTGTGAGCACAAGTTGACCTCGCACTTCGATTTGCAGGTGAGTGCTTGGATTGCAGCATGGCTCCATCTCTGAACGCGGGGCACGTCGAGATAGAGTTTTAGATTCTGTCATGGCTTGGTAAATTTTAGGTTTCCTCGGTCTGCCTGGAATTCCTTTGAAAACAGCAAGGAGTGATTGAATCTGTATGCTAACTGTGTCATATGTGGATTAGGTTTTTTAATGAAAACGTTTCGAGCAAGGAAAATTGGCAGTGGTGAGTACGGGGAGTTTCTGGTTTAGCTGAAGCCATGTCTGGGTGGGAGCCATCCGATTGGAACAGTGGCGGAGGAGAATATCAAAGCACGGTATGAGCCACCTACGTTTCTAGGGTTTAGGGTTTTGGATTTGTTTGCAACCAAAAGGCTTAAATCAGACGGCTCTTGGGTTTAGAGTACATATGTCATTGACCACACACCTCAAGTTTTAATAGGCTTAGCAAATTCAATATTGTCCTACATGATTTGAAACTTTTGACGATTGACAGTTGAAACTCGAATTTTCCGTAAGCAAAATGATTCAGGAATGGTGTATTCCTTTCAATTTATGTCGTTTATAGGGATTTATAGTGATAAAAATCCAACCTTTGATTTAAACAAGTGCTTCTCCTTCACTGTTCATCCTCGATCGAGTAGTCATTTTTACTTGAAAAGTTGTACATACCAGAAAGTTTCTTTCAATTCTGCAATCGATGACTTTATGGTTAAAGTGCACATGAAGGTAACCGAATCTCTTAACAATATGAACAATACTACAACCATAAACATTTCGCGCAGTTGGGGTGCGGGTAGTGCTTAAAGAAGGGGAAGTATGCGGTCAATGGCATGTCTATCCTAATCTCAGGCAGATGGGAATGGAAAGGATTGCAATGAAGTTGGTTCTGAGGTTTATAAGGGAATGCAGGTGGACGATGTTCCTGGTGGAGATGGGTTTTATAGAAACACCGAGACTCCGATATTTTCTGTGGACACGTTGGAGAGGAACGCATCCAAGGGGCATGGGTTGGTGACTGATGTTGCTGCCGGTAACAATGTTCTCTTGGTGGGCACAAATAAAGGCTGGATCGTGCGGCATGACTTTTCCGGAGGAAATGATTCTCTTGGTGGGTATTGTTTTTCTAATTTTATTTTTTCCAGTTTATTGGACAAAAATCTGTGAGTGCCACTTGGATTTTAGGCAGATTTGGAGCGCAACCACAATTATAACATCAATGCTTGTTTTTTGACTTTTTAAAATTTTCTGCAGAATTGGATCTCAGTGCCAGAGGCATTGAACAGTGGGTCCCCAAGGTGTTCATCGATCCTGGTGGAAGACATTCAATTTTCACAGTGTGCAGCAGCACAAGTGCCGATACTTATTACCTGCATGGGAAGTGGAGGAAACCAAGGATGTTCAGCAGACTGAAGGGGTCCACCGTGAGCTCTGTTGGTTGGAATCGGGCACAAATAAATGAAGGTTTTCCTATTACCATTTCTATTCTATGGATATCACTTCGTGCAGTTGATGTACTTGTCCTGTAATTCTGCCCACTCATGATGGTACTAGTTTAAAATATGCAGCCATATAAAATTGAAACCAGTTTAGGTGGCGGCAGTTTGTCTTGGAGTTGTGCTTTGGAACCTGGTTATCAGAATTTCTTGAGAGTACTTCATACCTTTAGTTTCACAAGATGTGGGTTTCTTGAGAGTACTTCATACCTTTAGTTTCACAAGATGTGGGTAAATCTTGTCCTATAGATAATCTAATGAAATGTTAACCCAGAAAGGCCCAAATTGGGTCTAATATCTCTAGCAGTTTAAATACGTCAATAAGGACCTTTCTTTTCTTCACTATTGTTTGACCAACACTTGCAATTAGTGATATTATAGTTGACCCCACCTGAATTCTATGTTTCACAATATGATCAATTGCGTTGTTCATTATAAAACCATGAATCCTTGGTCTTTTATTGTTAATTCTGCTTACAGATTGCTTCCCCGACAGTGAATGTGATATTCCCCTGCTTGTGTTTGTGTCCTGTACAGCCTTTACTCGTGAGGTGATCTTGGGGACCACATCTGGGCAATTGTATGAGACCGCAGTTGAGGAAAAGGATAAGAAGGAGAAGTTCTGCAAGCTTCTATTTGAACTCACGGAGGCTCCAGAACCTTTTATTGGTGTTCAGGTGATTGTGTTCACTTTGACAGTGGAAAGCTGGGTGGTATTCACACCATGACTTTAGTGTAGGAAGATTGTGCTTTATATGAAGTGACAAATGCATTGACTCATTGCAGAAGAATTAATGGTGTGGTGCTTCTTTGTGACAGATGGAGGTCATAAGCATAGGGAGCGGTACACGCTATTTTATCATGGCAGCCACTCCTTCCCGCCTGTATATTTTCCAGGGCACTGGTTCCCTAGAGGTTGACCCCATACTCCTCTCGGCATAGTTCTTATTGCTTTTTTGCTGCCTTAAATCTTTTAGCACGTTGATCTCTGGAAGTGTTAGACTTCTCCTTTGCAATTGGCATCAAGTACATAGGAATTAGCACGCATCGTCCTTAGAAAGGAATACGTATGTCATCTATTTGCTTGATTTTTTGATCTAACATACTCTGATCAACAGGCAGTGTTCAAGGCTTATTCAGAAGGCCCACCCCATTTCACCGAGCTTCCTGGTGAGATCCGGAACAGGTAGGTGGTTCATTACTTTTGAACAACTATCGTCATGTTTGCAGGTTTAGTCTTTTCAGAGTTTTGCTCTGGTCTGTCACTGTTTTGTGCATGTGTAGATTTTTTGCATTATAATCTAAACGTTTCGACCTTGCTCTTTCGCAGCGAGCTGCAATTCTATGGAAAACAGCGGAGGGCAGAGAGGTTTGCTTGGCTTTCGGGGTCTGGTATATACCATGGACATTTGAATCTTGGGAACGCTCCAAGGCAATATTCTACATGATCAACTTTGTTATTATTCTCATGTAGTTGTATCCTAGGCAAGGTTTTGAGTAAAATTGCGCTCTCCAACAGCTATACTTGAACCTCTAAGATGATGTCATTATAGTTTAGACTTTTCAGCAATGTGGCATCAGCTGGACCTTGCTAGTCTCAATCGAAATCTGATCCTATAATTGTTCACAGTGCCAATCACACTCACGACGAGGATAGCAATGTGGAGCACAAGTGGCTATTGGAGTACTCCAAAATTTTGGATGGTCCGGGAACACCAAAACCCCTCTCGCTTGTTCTAAGCGAGTTCCACTTCTTAGTTCTTATGAACAACATGCTCAAAGTACGATTTTGGCTCTCTGTTCACCTTCTTCATTTTTTCATTTATCTGTTTTTGGGTAGTGTCTGATAGTTTTATTGAAGTTGAGTAGAAATGTGACATCCGTGTGCGTTTTGCTTTGAAGGTTGTGAACAGGGTAAGTCAGAAAGTGGTGGAGGAGCAGCGGTTTGACATCCGTAGTGATCTAGGCTCACCTACTATGCTAGGTCTATGCTCGGATTTAGCCGGTGGAGCCTATTATGCTTTCGATGAAAATTCCATTTTTGAGGTGAAGTCTTAGCTTTTGAATGGATATTTTTCGTGGTTCGTTGTACTATTTTTCTGTTATCATATATCGGTATTTACCCTCCGCTTATTAATTCCTTTGTTGCCCAATGCTGCTGTTAAATTTTTAGCGAGTATTTGGCCAAGTATTTTATTTATTTCGAGTGTAGTTTGCAGTTCAGAGCTTAGAATTTTATACTTTTATCTTACCAAGATATGGCTGGAATGCAGATCACAGTTCAAGATGAGGGACGCGACATGTGGCAGGTGTACTTGGGTCTGAAAGAGTATACAGCTGCACTTGAAGCTTGCCGGGATTTGGTGCAACGAGATAGCGTTTACGCGGCTCAGGTGCGAGGTTCACTGCCGTTTTCTGCATAGGGTGGTGGATTGTGGTGGTTTTAATTAGTTCTTTACCAAGGCAAAGGGTTCCAGTAACTTTCAATACTTCGTTTCAATCTGCTTCAGGCTTGATGACTTTGAGACAACTCTCTTCTTATTCCATTATGTCATGTATACAGGCAGAGGCTGCATTCGATGCTAATGATTATGAGCGAGCAGCATCTTTCTATGCAAAGGTGCACTGGCAGTACTAGAATTTGATTTACTGTCAGCTCACTTAGCCACGCCTTGATAGAAGATTTGATAACTGTTTTTTATTTTATGGATCAAAATGTGGCTTCTTTTAGTCATAAAATTTATAGATCTGTCGCTCCTTATACTGCAGACCGCAACTGTGGCGACGTTTGAAGAGGTTGCGTTGAAGTTTGTGACAGTTGGTGAACAGGTGAACTAATCGCTTATTGTATCTGAATTGTCTTCCGTTACTCATGTTGTGCCTCACTTTATTAGTTGCAGGATAGTTGACTCTTGTGCTTTTCTGCTTGTTGTTGAATTGAACATGCCTTTCGAACTGTGGCAGGATGCATTGCGTACATATCTGCTCAGGAAGTTGGACTTTTTGGGGAAGGAGGATCGCTCACAAATCACAATGATTGCTACCTGGGCTGCGGAGCTTTACTTAGATAAGGTACATTTGTGTACATATATCATGGACATATCTGAGATTGAGTATATACTAGAGTTGGTGCAAGATGCTCACAGTTACTAATTATAGTTATTTTTGAGCTTGTGAATGTATGGACCTTACATTAGATAAATTGCAGGTGTACCATCTTCATTCTCTGTAACAATTTTATCGACTCCATGCATTCCGATCATTTCCTTCATACTTTTGCTCTTGTATCGAATTCAGATTAACAGATTGCTTCTAGACGTCGAAGACGAAAAGGAGGTGGATGCAAATGGAGGAAACAGTGGAAATTCAGAATACCACAATACAGTGCGAGAGTTTCGGGCATTTCTTAGTGATTGCAAGGATGTGCTTGACGAGGCCATTACAGTCAAATTACTGGGCAGGTAAAGCCTTCTTAGGTCACTCCGAAAAGTAGTACTTTGCGATGCTCTTTGCTGGGAGCAGAGGGCATGGAGCTGAATGGATAGCATCTAATAACATACTCATTTGATAGTTACTTTTATTTATCTACGTGATTTTGTGCATATTTAAAGTGAAATTGAGGAAGACTTCTTCATTGCTATCTTCCCAATGAAGGTCATCCTTTAATTGCTAATGACTTCCTTTGCATAACTGTTATTAGCTATGGGCGAGTGGACGAGCTGGTCTATTATGCTGGCTTGAAGGAGCATTATGAAACACTCATTCATCACTTTGTTCAGGTGGTTGTTTTGGCAATTATCCGACCCTCTCGTTTTAGCTATTGTATGTTCACTTTTTCAAAGTATGGATGCCTTGATAACTTTGTGAAGTGTTTCTTATTGTGAATCTAAGCACTAAAGTAAGGAATTACTATCCATTGGGATCTTAGGTGCCATTTTCATGCTACTGCGTGTCTTTCGCATGGTATCTCCTTACTCTCATATTTCTCTGTTTTTGTGCAATTTTTTTTTATCAATTCCAGCAAGGTGAAGCTAAAAAAGCATTGGCAGTACTCCGGAAACCAAGTGTCTCCCCAGAGCTCCAGGTGCGTCTTACTAGTCTTTATGAACATTTCATTTCTTAGTGGTAGATAGCATGGCCAGATTATTCTATATCAGTTTCCATGTCATCGTTTTGTAAGAAGTGTTGCTTATCAGAGGTTTAAGGATAAAGTGCTTGGAAGGGAAAACGGTTTGTTATGATTGCCATTGATAAGTGATAAAATCTGTGCAGTATAAATTTGCCCCTGCATTGATCATGCTAGATCCACATGAAACAGTGGATGCGTGGACTTCAACCGGCCTCAATTTGAATCCAAGGCAACTTATCCCTGCCTTAATGCGATATTCCAGTGAGCGCCGACCAAGGTATACTCCCTGTTTGATCTTTGAATTAATGATTAAGAGTCTGTGATCTTACATTTTTAACAGTATGGTTTGGCTTGACAAATAACAGTTCAGCATGAACTCCATAATTTTTGGTCAGTAATACTTTTGGGGGATGCAGGGACGAACCCAATGCAGCGATTCGATATCTTGAATATTGCGTTGTCCGCCAGCAGAGCGAGGACGGTGCCGTCCACAACTTGCTGCTGTCATTGTATGCCAAGCAGGTATGTCCACTTTTGATTTCCGCATACTGTCCGTGGTCCTTTGATGAACAAATAAGGTATGCAGGCATTTTGATGCATGGATTTGGGGATGTTAAAACTATGAGGCAATAAAAAGTTCACAAATTTATTATTTAATGTGTTCAACGTGTTACACTTTCTATATGTATTAATCTACTGAAAAAGGAGAAACTATGGACATACTTGTGGTTCTGGATTCCCCGTAGCTCCCCATAAATTCAAGATAGCATGCGTTGGTGCCGTAAAGTAGCACTATTAGATAACCAGCACATTCTTGACTTTGGCAGTATCAATGTGCTTTTTTCAGAAGCTTCCTACTGGATGAAAGCAGTTGTTGTATGTGATGAATGGAACATGCATGTTTTGCAAGGGCTAAGGTGTTTTTTCTCTCTGTGTAGTTGATTAATTTAATGACTATAGGTAATGATAATCTGGAGAAGATTACATTCTAGATGAGCTGAGATAGCTTACTAGGATCTATCGGGATGTTCAGGAATAGACTATCGCAGAATCCCTGAAGTGGAATGGAATATGTTTTAAGTTCAAATGATTCGACAATAATGGAGTTCACGGAATGTGTGCAGTCAGACGATACGGCGTTACTCAGGTTCTTGGAGGCAAGGTACGGCAAGGGGCGCTTGGAAGGGCCGGACTACTTTTATGATCCCAAGTATGCTCTGCGTTTGTGTTTGGAACAGAAGCAGATGCGGGCCTGTGTTTACATCTATGGTATGATGGGCATGCATGAAGAAGCTGTGGCACTAGCATTGCAAGTACGTTGATGCCCTCATACCTTTGTTCCCCATTGGATGTTCCTCGTTTCAGACGTTGGACATCTTGTATAAAATGCATTTGCCTGTTAAGGATGCTTCTTGGAGTCTTCAGAACTTTCATCACGTGCTCTTTCCGTAGTATTCAGACATTCTGAATATGTGCTTTAAAAGACTATTTTGTTGCTATCAGTTACTTTTCATAGGTTTGAACAGAAGTAACCTTTTCAATTGTGATTGATGTCATTTGATCCTAAACGATTTTTTCTTCAGGTGGATCCTGAGATGGCTAAAGTTGAGGCTGACAAAGTGGAGGACAATGAGGAATTGAGAAAGAAGCTTTGGCTTATGATAGCTAGGAATGTCATTCTGCAAGGAAAAGCCACAAAAGGAGAGAATATCCGTAAAGCCATTGCGTTTTTGAAAGAAACAGATGGGTTGTTGAAGATCGAAGACATCTTGCCCTTCTTTCCAGATTTCTCCCTTATCGATGACTTCAAGGTAATGTTTGAGGTGTAACAAACTTGCTCGATCTTGTCGTGTACGAAATTTCTTTTACTTGATTGTAATCTGTTCCTTGAAAGCCAGGTTGTTCTGCCTGAGGGCTCTTGCTGGATTGCCCTGTTGACATGTATGGGTGTTGTGGGGTTGCTACCGGATACAGGAAGCAATCTGTGCTTCATTGGAAGACTATAACCGTCAGATTGAAGAGCTGAAACGAGACATGAATGATGCTACGCTTGGCGCTGAAAACATCAGGAATGATATCACCGCACTTTCTCAACGTTATGCAGTTGTGAAGCGCGATGAAACATGCAAGGTTAGCAATTGTACTTCTATCAATCTTGGGGTATCCTGAACTTACTTTATTTCTCTCTTTTTGGAGGGTAGGTTTACGTTTGTCTGACAAGTCTTAGGACTAGGCATTTCAACCGTATTCTAAGAAATACAGCAAGTAATTGGTCAATAGTTGGAGTGTTGTCCTTGGGGTCTTTACACGTTGTTTGGATTGCCATGAAGAAAGGTTCTTGACAATGGTTGATTAAATGTCATTAATGTTTACATGGCAACACTTTTTGTGTATGGTCTTCGTCTGTTCGACTATTTCGTGAAGTTCTCCAAATATTATCAGCCCACAAAATAGTTGAATAGACAAGACCACTTTGCCTAACTTCGCCTATTTATTTTGTAATTTGTTGCTGTCTCGTCCCATGGGTTCCAAACTTGTCTGGAGATGTGTAAACTGGCCCTTGGTTGCATCTGCTTTGAGTTCCTCTCAAATCTGCGTATGAGTATACCCCCATCACAATTCACGCTTCATTTTCTTCTATGTTTCTATATATTCCTGTCACGCTGCAAACCATTCCAACCACATAAAGAGCATGGTCCACTTATCCTTCTTGTATGTACAGGTTTGTGGACAACGAATATTGGCGTCGAAAGGGGCCCTAGGAGCATCAGGGGCAGCCCGGAGTTACACATCGCTCGTGGCTCCATTTTATGTATTCCCATGCGAGCATGCCTTCCACGCCCAGTGTCTTACTGACTATGTGCTTCAACACACTGATTCAAGCGAGGTACCTTCTAACTTCCATTTTTTTGGAGAGTGGGGTCAAAGAAAGTATATAATGCTGTACTTGTAAACTTGTAGTCATGTTGTTACCTTGGTTACCGTCCTTTCCAACTTGATTTTATCGTTTTGTTCTCCAATTGTCTTCTCATATTCTGTCTGGAGAATTTCAGAAGGAACGCATACGAGGATTGCTTCGGCAGATTACGTCCTTGGGCTTCAAGGAGGTCAGTGAGCGGTCTGCAAAGTCTGCTTACAATGGACACGAGGAAGAGACAGACACTGTAAATGGGAATCTGTCTCCTTTGGATAAGGTACATTGACCAAACTGTAACATCTCATAATGTCTTTTACAACGTTTCGAACTAATGACTAGGTTTGCAGAGTACTGTACATCAGCATTTTTTTAATTGGTATCTTTACGTTGCAAGGTAAGTGAAGTACACACAAACCTCTTTAATTTCTCTCGAAAATGACATTCTGAAAGTTCTTGCACACTTGCCACTATCAATGATTACCGTATTTGTCACACTTTTGGTACAATGACCTATTTGTCATACATTAAAACCATGTCTGAATCATTCTTGAGGGACTTCAGTCTGCCAGATTGAAGTGGTTAGGGTGTACTCAGGAGTAGCAGCACTCATTTTCAACTGATTTATTTTGCATTTGAATGTTAAATTAATACGGCAATGCTGTTGGGGAGTATCTAAATCTTCAACGTTCACATTTTGTTTGAGCAGCTTCGGGCACAGATAGATGATGCAGTGGCTGGAGAATGTCCGTTTTGCGGAGAGCTGATGATCAAAGAGATATCTGAAGCTTTCATTTCTTCCGAAGAAATAGATTCAGTTGCTTCTTGGTCCATAGGCAGTGGCAATATTGCCACTATAGACTACATCGTCTGACTTGGTAGTGGTAAACCCCAAAGTGTATAGTGTCGTGTAGAAGTTTGTCTTGAAATATTTATAGTTGGGATAGCATTGATCTGAAAGCGTGACAAGTAGATAGTAACCAACCCTGGTGAGCATTTTGAAGGCCTCGATCTTATCATACCGACTTTTGCAGCCATCGATCGTTTGCTTTGTAGCTATTAGCACCATCTTTTTCGGCGTGTGCATCTTGAAGAAGGTTACTTAGCGATCATACCATCTCACCTCTTGGCTTGATCTTGTGTACTTTATCTGTCTATAATTTTCCAGATTCAATAATTGAAGTAAAGGCATATGCTGCTGCCTAATTCTTCTGAACGAATTCTGTACTCGCAGGCGGAAGCATGACAGGAATTAACTAACCTCTAACGTATGAAATGTCTGTCCGACTGGCAGGTAGTTCTTTCCAGTAAACCACTGTCCATATTAACAGAGATTCTTGCGACTTCGTGATAGTCGAGGCCTCAACTCGGTGTCAGGTTCAGTGGCTTCTGGTGATTTGCAGTGACAAGTTCACAGGGAACACCTTCAGAAGCTGCGGAGCTGGTTAGGCAGGTCAAGTGTCGACGTCCAGAATGATGTTTTCCAACCAGGGTCTCTCGAAGGAAGTGATCACTGATCAGTGAATCCTTTCTTTTGTCGTGGGCAGGCCATACATTGATTCTCCTGACAAGTGCACATTTAGAATTTTGTGTATGACAATGTATTGTACAGTACCCGGCAACTCTGAATCGTCCACCCTATTCTGCCATTCCAAAGTAAACTGCATAGTATATAATGTGATTGACATTTTTGTCTTGTATAATCAACATTAAATTCATAGGCAATTTTGATCAAGCATACCAAATTGTGACTTGTAAGGTTAGTGTTAGAACATTATTTATCAATTCTAACACTATTTTAGCTCTATAATAAAATTTGGTCATTTCAACATTTCTATGAGAGTGCATTTAGTGTTAGATGGGAACAAAATATAGAACAAACACTATTTACACATAAGTTAGAAAATAGTGTTGGGGGTAAAAAATAGGGAACAATGCTAATTATCACCTAATATTATTTACCAATTTTAGTGTAGTGTTTCTCAATGAATTATTGTATAACAATATTAAAATTTAATGAAACAATTCATCAAATATATATATAAAATATTCAAAATTGGTATGTATGATTGGAATTGTATAGGAATTGAATGTCAATTATGCAAGATGAAAAATGTTAATCATATGATACATTCTGCAATTTTCTTTGGAATGGTAGAATAGTGTGGATGATTGAGTTGCCGGGTAATGTACACTGAACAATTGCCTATTGGGGCCATTCATAGAATTTTACATGATATAGAATACCATTGGCATTTTTTTGTCTTGCATAATTAACAGTCAATTCTTATGCACTAATCCCAATCAATCATGACAACTTTCAACTTTAAAAAAATCAAAATTGGTGAATTGCTTCATTTAATTAATATTCATTAATAAATCTTATTAAAATATAGAGATACTTATTTTACAATGTTTGGTGACATTGAATTGTTCACAAACTCATTCACAAATCATATTGCATTTTCATTATTCAATGGACACCTCACATTGAGCTCTTCATAGATCATATTGTATTTTTGTTATTCAATGGGTGCTTGAATATAAAAGATGTGCAAATGAATGTTTTCAACATATTCATGCAATCAAATTTAAGAAATTTATCACTAATATTTTTCAATCAATTATTAAATGAAACAAATGCCCGAAAATGGAGTTTTGGTTTTGAAATTGAAATTTTACATATTTGATTGGAATTGTATAAGAATTGAATGTTAATTAAGTAAAACAAAAAAATATCAATTGTATTCTATATTATGCAATTCTTTGAACAATATAATAGGTAGTTTGTAAGAATATTATACTTCATTGTACAATCACTAGTCAAAAGTTTTTATAATGTCTATTTGTGTAATTCAAAGAATTTTTCATAATCTAGAATATAATTAGTGTTTTGCCATGGTCAACTTTCATGGTAATTACATGATTATTACAACCTTGATCATTCATTGAAAATGATTGGTGATATATTTTCAAAATTTGATTGCAGGATTAGGAAACTTCTATGTGCACATCTTTCTTTATCAAATTTTTTTCAAAAAAGATTCAAAATTCACACTAAAGGGAGTTCAAAGTTGAGGTGTTGTATGCTTAAATTTTATAAAATAAATATCTATTTATTATAAATAAATTTTGTCTCACAAATTGTACCATTATATTACAAGGTACAAGACTAGTTGTAGTACAAGGGTAAAGTAGAAAAATTTAGTTATAATAAATAGATATCTATTTTTAAAAAATTTAGGCATGTGACCTCTCAACCTTAAATTGTCTTTATTTTGAATCTTTTTGAAAAAACTTGAGAAAAAAAAAGATATGCGTATAGATAGTTCCGATTTGAGTTGCAATCAAATTTTGAAAATCATTTTCAATAAATGATCATATAAAAGTTGTAATAACCAAGTAATTCTTATGAAATTTGACTTTAAAAATTCACCAAAAATGAATTTTTGATCTTTTAAAATTGAAATTTGGTATCCTTAATTGAGATTGTATAAGAATGTAATAATAATTATACATGATAAAAGATACTAATTATATTCTACATTCTACGTAATTCTTTGAATTACACAAATACGCACAACAAAAACTTTTGAATGGTAACTATACAATATACCACATGTGTAGTGTGTAGTAATAAAGAGTAGGATCCAATAAAGATATAAAATGTGCATTGATTGTTTGAAGGAATATGTATAATGTAACAAATAGTTGGCATTTTGGTTGTGCACAATCAATGTTGCATTTGAAAGCAATCTCAATCAAGTATACCAAATTCTAATTTATTTTTTTAAAACTTTAATTTTTGTGAATTTTTAGTAATATTTCATGGTTTACATGATAATATACAAAAGTTGTTGATGATGAATTTCAAAATTCAATTGTGTAAGTATATATGAAACACCCTAATACACCTCTTTTATGTAAAGAAAATTTTGGTTAGATAACAAAAATTTAATCTATAGATCGAGAGTTCAATGTAGAAGGTTGCATGTCAAAATTTGGTAATTAGATAGATGTTTTTATGTTGGGACTAGGTGTGGGCAAATCATTTCTTTGAACTTCATGCTGTTGCACTATAAATGCATACATAATGTAAAAAGATATACTAATATCTTATTTTGATAGATTTGATTATAATAGTATTGAAAGAAAGATGACATCATGCTAAGTAGCTTCAAGGTGATGCCTTCTTGCTATGGCATGTTGTCTATTTAAGAAGATGTAACCACCTTTGAGCTTTAGCTGCTTGGTTTAACTACTAGAAAATTTAGTTTTTCTGTTGTTTTGGTCGCGTTGATCCGATCAAAATCTGACAGAAATCTGTTGATTTCAACAGATTTCTGTCAGATTTTGACTGGATCAACGTAACGAAAACAACTAAAAAACTAAATTTTCTAGTAGTGATTTAGTTTTTCTTTGTTTCCTACTTTAGATTTTAGTATGTCAAATTGGAGGATTTTTCTAAGTTCCAAGATGAAGAATCTCAACTGGAAGCAGAATTTGAGTTTTCTTTGTCACAACTATCGAATCACCCTCTTTTGCTATTAGATTTGCACTATTGCATGATTATCTTGAAGAAGAAGTTGAGCTTTCTCGACCACCAAAGCAGCCTCACGTGGAGTAGCGTTGACATAGGAACCTTTAGCACAATACTTGAATGTTGGTAATCTTGTTGCAAGTCGGATGTGTTGAATTTTGGCAGTTGAGAAATGACATTTGAAGGGTGTTTTAAGGGTCTGAATATTGATCAATATTATTCTATGATGAAGCATGTAAAAGAAAGTTGTAGCTATCAACCATGGTTAGAAGGGCCGGTCAATCCTTTGACGAAGGCAGATTGTGCAGATTACATTACTGCCACTATAAAACACATTCTGAAGTTTTTGTAGATGGAGTGAGGTTTTCTTGGAACTTTAGTTTTTTACCTCTAGTAGACATCTAATAAATATCTTAGTATTTTTTATAAATTTTATTTTGTGTATTTAACTTCATAGAAGGAAAATATAGAAATTAATAGCTTTATAGTGATTTTAGGGTGATTTACCAATAGTTAAGGAGGTGAATTTAATAATTTGGTCAAATATTTGACCAATGGGTGGTAGGATAGCCTTATCGCTAAATTATGGGTTCATGTTCACTTGGATTTGCATCATTGAGTTGTATTATTAAAGTGAAGGATAAGATGACATTAATCTTCTTCCCCGTTGTTGATTTAGGAGGCCCGAATGTTTGAAGAGCCATATTGTGTTGAGTTTTGAGAAATTTGAAGTAGTTTTGTATCATGCTGTCATCTTTCCAAAAAGTCCTTTCTTTTTTTAATTGAAGTTGTGAGTTGAGATTTGTACTAGTTTGAGTGGAGGAAGGTTTGCTGCCTCCTATGTAAAAGAGTAGAGACTTTGACCTTCTATAGAAGACGGAAATGTCTTTGGTTTGCAATGAAATTTGAAGAGGTTGTGAGAAATTTTATTAGCTTTTCAAGTAGTTATCATTTGTTGTATTCAGAACATTTATGAGTGAGTTGTGAGTGTGAAAGTGAAAGAGGGTCTGTTGCCCTCAATTTTAAAAGTCAAAACTTTGAGTAACTATAAAATATGGACAAAGTGTTAATTTGATTTGGATTTTGGACGAGTAGTAGAGAATTATATAAGCTTTCCATAAAGCTTTTACACATCTCATTTGAATTCACAATTCATCGGTGGCACTACACCAAAATTTAACTAAGGAGTAGGAGTTGAAGTTTGGAGTTTAAAAGATGGAGACTTTGAAGACTTGTTTGTTGTGGTTTGTGCTTTGTTTTTCCTTGTAAACTTTGTTATTGCAAGCAGCATGGGTGAAACCATTGTGTAGCCTCTTTTTGTGTCGTGAAAATGACAAAGTGAGATTGATCATCCATATGGTCGTATTTTTTTGTTGTTCACATTGGTGAAGCATGTTTGTTGGCCACCATGGATTTAAAATTTAAGAGCCAATTTCTCGGACGATTCAGTTCGTGGTTTGACTGTCATGTTTTATCCATCCGAGGCTTGTGATTTCTTATCACTTACTTTAACCATTGAATCCATTTAGAATCACCAATAGGATAGGCCAATAGAAAGCAGTTTGAAGATTTGAAGACTTGAAGATTCGACTAAACTTCTTAGCAAACTATTTCTTGTTGCAGCTAAAATCCCAATGATTTCCCAAGGCAACCTCTCTTTACTCAACAACACAATTTTATGATACTTTATCTACATTGAATAACAGATTAAAAACTTTTTGATAAACTATTGTGGCCTACAATCACGTTTAGAGAATTTTGCTTGGTCTTAGTGATCCTATCTTACTATGTAAATTTGAATTAACCTATAAAAGAACAAAAGTCCCCTCATGGAACTCTTAAGAGTTTGGGCAAGTTTGTATGACTTCATTTTTTGATGAAAGTTTTTGAAAATATCTTATAAAGTAGAAAAAATTATTAGCTTTGAGGAAATATTAATTTTATTTCAATTAATGCTCAAGAATAAAAGTTTTTCCATCTTAAACATAATCTTTACGTCGCTGAGCAAAAACAAATCTACAAAAATTTGAAATAAAAGTTCTTTCTTACATATCTTATTTTTGTCTACATGTGAAGCTTTGATTCATTCCACTTGAATTATTGATGTAAAAGTTATGAACAATCTTATTTTTTAGGCAATCTAAGATTCAAAGCATTTTCTTGAAAAAATAACTTAAAGTATTCATTTATGAATGCAATTCTTACAATTTAAAAAAAAAATTACAAGGTTAAGTTTGCTTGCTAAAACAATCCTATTGTTGGAATTATTTTGTTTCAATCCCATTTTCAATCCATTAACAATTTAGTTTTTCTTTCAATATTGGACCTACTTCTACTTAATAATTTTTTAAAAGAATGATAATCAAATGGGATTTTTTTGAAATTTTTTCCTAGACTTTCTACATAGTTCTTCAATACTAAAAAAAATTTTAATCAAAGTTTGCATTGCAAAATTTTCCACAAATGGCAATCAAAGTCCTTTGAAATTGTTCCATCATGATTTTAAAATCTTACAATTAAACTTCATGAAATTTTTACCTCATGATCTCTGACAAGTAAAGTATAAGATCCTATAGTTAGACTCTTATATATTTTTGTTTTTGTTTTTGTTTTGTTTTCTTAGATGAACATAGAAGAAATGATAGTTTTAAGTGGCTTTTGACCCCCAAAAATGACCTTGGTCCTTTACAGGTTATGAATTATTGAGGCCATCTTTTGGAAAAAAATAACATGTGATACCATACATTGGAAAAACAATTGATGTGGAAGAAAGATCCAAAATGAACTCCACTCATTGGCATTAAGTTATATACTTGAATGGTTAAATTATGACTCTACATCAAAACTTGGGTGTAAATTACATTTTAGGATGGAAAAATCACTGAATTCATCCTTTTTTGTCTTAACGAGGCACGGTTGGTGTGGCAACATTGAAACAACTATTAAGAAGAATGTCATAAAGAGCCCATTTTTTGTCTATGGATGTAAAAAATACCAAAAATAATGGTCACATTCATGGATCTTTTATTAAATGGTTTTATAAACAAGAAATTGTAGGTGCAGGCAACATTATTTAGCAATAAATAATGGAATAATAATCATGACCTTCAAATCATGAGAGTTATAGTGTAAAACTTTTAATACTAGGCCCACAATCTAGCTGCCCTATTCAATGTTCCAGCACATGATTTCCAAATCAAAGATTTTTTTTGCAATTTACAAGTGATTTGCCTAGTTTTGAAATAGAAGAGCATTCTTAGTTTGCCCTTTATGGAGGCATGGCAACAGCAAGTCCCAAGTAGATTTAAAACCCTAAGAAACCTACCTTAATTCTAATGGCACTTTCCATAGTACCTTTGCAAGGGCAACACTTTTCAACTCTTGCATAGCATTTTTTTCATTTTTCTAGTGCCTTCCAAGTAAGCCAACTAAAACTCTAATAACTTAATCATGTGTGACCTAGATAGCAAGGGAGAAAAAGGGCTCCTAAAACAATTATTTCTATGATGAGTCAACAATTGCCTATTGTTGTGGAAGCCTCATTTGTGACTCGATGAGGTTCTACAAAGCTCCTAAACTATATTTGCAATGGAAGGCTCTACCCTCCATTGTACACTTTAAAAGAGGGCCTAAAAAAGGGCACTATTTTATTTTATAAAGTGACCACATACCATATGTGTATTGAGGTTTCTCTAAGAGCATCTCCACAAGGACACAAACTACTAATTTAGTGAATGGTTGGTGTAGTCAAGCTTCAAAAAGAGCCCCACTAGGGATGTAGTTCAGGGTTTTAGGCAATTGATTTGTCCAAATTTTGCTAACCTCACTCCAAGCTATAAAGCCCCTCATGTTTGACTCATCGATGCGGCTTTGTAGCTTTCATGTCACCTATGGGATTTGGGTCAACAACATTGAGAGTTTGGTTCTTCATTGGAATTTGGATGTTTTTCGGTGGAAGCCTAGTTAAAAGGCAAGGCCTTGTAGGCTACAAGAAAATGTCAATTTATGCTTCAAACAAATTTTTTTGGTGAGTACTCCCATCTTCAGATAGTGTGGAAATTTGCCATCTTGAAGACCATCAACTTTGCCTAAGCCTTTCAACCCCCCAAAATTGACTCTTTTGGCCTTGTAGGCTTTGTGTTGGTATGAATGGCCTCTAGGTGTGATCATGCTTGGCTTTGTGGTTTCTCTTATTTGGTTTTGGTTAGGCTTTTAGTAGTTGAAATAATGCTTTTGCCAAGGACCACGTCCTTTGGTTCCTTGTACTATTTCCTCTTATCAATGGAAATTGCCCCTAGTTGTTTCCAAAAGAAAATGTCAAGTTCTCCAAACCAGGTGTCTAGGTTCATTTCTGGTTGTCTGGCAATGGAAATGCTCTTAATAAGAGCTGTAATTGACCTCCATTAACCCATAAAGGATTTTGACTATGTTTTCACCAAAAATGCTCTAAAATTGCCATCTCTAGTACAAATACCAAATTTTTGAAAAAAAATTATTTTTAACACATCTAATATTACTTTGGTTTGAGAATATGTAGAAAAAATTTCATAATTTTCACCGTGTAAATTGCAAGATATTAACATTTGAAGTAACAAAAATCTTTTTTTTGTCCCTACAAAAAATCAGACAATTGCACTTCTTAAGGTCAGATCATTATGAAAAAATGTCCAAAATGGTGGTTAATCTTTGGATTCATTCTTCAAGGCAAGTTGGCTACATGCTTGAAAAATTTCAAATCATTTGGAATTGTACAACATATAGGAAAAAAATAGAAAGTAGAAAGAAGTACAAAATGATTTGTTAACAATTTATTTATGAAATTGAAAAATGCCAATCCCAATGGTTGTAATGTTTTAATAAGCAATCTATACCCAATTACTTTATTTTTTCCCAAAAATATTGGAAATTGAGTTAAATAAAGGACTTCAAAGTTTATTTTAGAATATAGATTCTATAACTACCTGCAAACTACCCACAACTAAATCTCCTCATAACTTTCATCTCATTAATCAAGATGGAATGATTTAAAGCTTTTTATGTATAAATAAATCTAAAGAACCAATTTTAATTTTAATTTTTAAAAAATGATTTGTAAAAATGTTTTTTTTGCTGCCCAGACTGTCTGCCAAATGTTGAAAATTACATATCATACAATAACTTTTTAACCATGTAGTCAAAAGTTATGAAAATTGTTGGGCCTTAAAGATACTCCTTGGGCACATGTTGTGTGAAAATTTCAATGGAAAAAAAATGAAAATTCCATTTGTAGTGAGCTGCCCAAAATCACTATGTTGTCAAAAAAACGCTGTTTGGTCCTTCAGGGGTTAAGTTACTCTTACCTACAGTGAGGTGAGGTGAGGTAACGCACTTCCTTTCCGAGACATTTCAGTTTGCTGAAGTCATCTGCTTTCAGTTGCTGTCCGAAATTAATTCACGATGCTGTCTCTCAGCCAGAAATTTAAGTCAAGTCTGCTGCAACTGCAACCACCGACCCACCAGTCCTGTAACTTAACATATTTGGAGTCTGCCCTCATGCCAGTGCTGAAATTTTTCAAATTTTTTCCCACATAAGGACAAGTGTGAGAAATAGTGAGAGCAGTTGAAATTCTATTTTTCAAACAATGTATGAATTTGTTATGAATTTTTGAATTGATCTATCCAAAAGAGTCAGTAGGCTACGTGATAACCAACAAAAACTATATCTAATATGTTCATCTTAATCACCTAAAGCAGTCACAATAATTTCTAATGTGGAAGGCCCTGAAAAAGTCACATTCTACCATGATTTACACTAAAAAGTTGAGTGCTCCTAATGAGGTCACTAATCACTCCATGGGTGTCAAGTTAGGCATTGATTATGGCTTGAAAAACTGTCATGGGATCATTGGGTGTCCGCTATGGGTCATCTGACCACAATGGGATGTTTTACCTTAAACTAGCCTATGACAGTCCAAATGCCAACCAACCCATCACAGGCAAAAAATTTCTAGTGATGCACATTTCAAAAACTCGAATGTACACCATTAGTACCAGTTTTTGCCTGTGATGAGATGGCTCCCATTTGGGCTGTCGTAGGCAGAGTTACCTTAGGTGGCCCACTCCGTCACTGATCCAAGTATCATACAACTTCAACTTGGAAGTTCAATAACTGCACCTAAAATGGACCACTCCTTAAGATCGACCTCTATTTTGGAAGGGAAACTGGATAGGGAGGATACTTGAAATGAAGCATATGACAAGGACAAATGGAAGGTGAATGTTGAGTAGTTGTACAGTTCTAATTATAGTACCGTGGAGGTGGCAACTTTAGAAGTGGACAATTTTGGATACACTTTTTGGTTGCTTTAGTTTCTTCTCTAGCCCCTAAATGATGGACCAGTGACCATTGATTTCAAGCCTCACTGTTTATCACTCATTTTGGTGCCATTTTGCAACTAGATATGTGCGAAAATTTTTATATTTATTTTTCAGAGATGAAATTATGTGTTTTCTTTACTTCACAATTTATTTATTTATTTATTTATTTATTTTTGTGGAAAAGTGATTTTTTTGAGAAATTTTGAAGAAAAAGTGAAGAAAAATCACATCAAATAGAAAAATATTTCAAAAAATCTGAACATTTCACCGTGAGTGTATATTACAATGACAAACATCATAGTGTAAACTCAATTTCCATGTCATTCTATAATTAGAATTCAATAGACATTGAAAATACATTTAAAGTTCAAATTCCAATAAAATATTCAATATTAGGAATTTTTTCAAAATTCAAATTGGAGTAGAAACTAGAGTAGATGACCTTTGTTTTGTTAGTTGGATTCAAACTCAAAAAATACCATTTTTGTGAAGAAATTTCAGATTTAAAGCAATGAGCAACAACTTCCCCAAATACACTAAAATAACATATTTTGTGATCTGTGTTTTTTACTAACTTCCCATTCATGTGAAGAAAAATACTAGCAAGAGTACATATTGAATTGGATACTTTTCATTACCCAACATAAAAAGTTCAATAAGGAAAACATGGATGAAAAAATGCTTTCAATAGCTTTACAGTTCATTAGATTGTTATCCAAGCACCAAAGAATGTCACTATTGGTGTTCCAAGGCTATTGTCATTCTTCATGTGCATGGAATGCATTTTGGCATCACCTACACGATACTTTTAGGATCCTACACCTTGCATCTTTGAAAATTTGTCACTAATTCACACTATGCCCAAAATTATGGAACCACTTGCATTTTGATTCACAGTTCTTCACCAATGTGCAAAATTTGTTGTTCATTTTTAGAGCATATTGGTCATGCCACAAAGCTTATTCATGCAATTTTAGGTGTAGCTACCTTATTTCAAAATCTATAGTGATGTGTCTAACTTATCGCACATCCACAAATACATGATTGTCATTAAAAGCCTTGGTGGTTGATTCAACCCATTTTAACCCCTAAACGTCACAGCCATAACGTGAAAACTTAGGCATTATATAGGGAAAAATAGAATAAAGAGAAATTTTGTAATTCATTGTTGAATCCGCAAGCTAACTACTTGATGAACATGATTATTCAAATTTCGAGAGAATCCACTATCTAAATTTAGGAATTATAATAATTGATGAACAATGTCTTGGAGAAATCTAGAACTTTGAACGTCCAAAAAACATCCGCTATGACATTTAGGGGTTAAGGCATGATTGGGATAGGAAAAAGAATGTCTTATACAAAGGAGTGACCAATTCTGCTATTGAATCAATAGTAGTGGACAATTTTGATGTTCCCATTATGTTTCCATTGAGTTCCTTCAACACACTAGTGCATTCTATACAAAAGCTTGACCTAGAGGATGCTCCCATGTAAAATGCGCCTACATTAGTACGTTTTAGTTTGAGGGTATATTTAAGGCTCCACTCTAATGTTTGCTAAACTCAGATTTTTCCTTTTCACATAAAAAGGAGATAGGAGTCAGAAGAGCATCTCAAATCCTAATTAGCTAGCCCCCAAGCAGCTTCATACTATGATACTTGTAGTTAGGCAAATTCACCCCTAAAAAGACATTGTGGACTGATTTTGTTTCTTTGGATGACCACACCTAAAGACCTCTTTAGGCACTTGTTTAGGCTAGTAATTTGTGCTAATAAGACAAAATAGGCTACAAAATGGTAGCAAACAGAGTAATGGATAGTGTGGCTTGCCAAATCAGTGGTTTAGGCCTATCCATTAAGGGTTAATTTATAATCAATTCATTTTATTTTATTTTCATATTAATCCCACAAAAGTACTAGATCATTAGATGGGATTTGGCTTTTCTACAGGGTTGTGAGTTCCCTTATGTTCCTTAACTAGTAGGAACACAAGGGAATTTAGTCACAACAATAGTCTAACATGGCAAAGCAACTACTACATTAGATAAGAATAAAAATTATTGTATAATTATTTTTTTGAAAAAGTATTTGAAAATATTTATTATTATTATTTTAATATTTTAATAAAAATTTAATTTTTTAATTAAAAAATTAAATTAAATTAAATCTAGCTAGCAATGGCTGGTTCCCAATATTGGGAATATTCTTGAAATAACCTTCTAGTACAGTTGAAACTCATCTAAGGTGGGTACACCCAAAATCACCCTATGTGTAAAAGTGCCAACTAGAAAAGGCACTAAAATGGCTTTGGCATATACAAAGAATGGTCATTCATTTACATAGGTAGTTTTAGAAGTTGTCAGGGTTTTTATGAGAGAGTTCATGTTAGATTACGGATATCATTAAGAGTCTTTAAGTGACAGCTAAAGCATTTTAGAGGATGATGAGTTAAATGTCACTGATGAGAGGATGGTGTTACACTTTGGTAGTTTCTTCTGCTATTTTTTTATTCCTCAAATTTCTTTATTTTTTAAATTTTTTAATGGCACAATGGCTGAGCATTTGTGTTCCTTCTGACATCCTGTGACGGCCATATTGGGCATGGCCATGTTCTTTTCTAATGTAGTCTATGAGCTCTTTAAGTCACCCTACATGCAAAACTTTGCAAGCCTACTGTACTCTCATAGTTGCCACAATGACTAAATTGATTGTGCATCTCTTCCTCATGAACACATCTCTTTGATTTTCTACATGGACTAGTCACCATTCAGCCTTCACAAGAGCCACAGACCAATTTGTGGCGCTTTTAGGTGTACCCACCTTAATGGTTCAAACTTCAAACAATGGATGAATGCAAAGACATCCCAAGCAAATAAAAATGTATTTTTTCATCAATCAATGTTTTTTGAAAAATTCTTGTGTTAGTTCTTTAACATTTATACTAGTGGTTGGCGCTTGCTTTGCTACGCATTAACTATATTAATTTCATCAATTTGGCTCTAATTTGACTCTAATTACATCAATCTCTTGAAATTAAATTAAATTGAAGCTCAAATTACACTCAAATTGTTCAAATGAAACTCAATGTTCAAATCACCATTCTATACATGAATTCAAGTTTATTCAAAACAAATGTAAAGAAATTACCTTGGAGGTATTGTTAAGCTCAAGAACACCATCACTTAATAAATTTCTTCACTCACAAACAACGATGATCAAAATTGAAGAATTGAAATGCAAATTTGTCAAATTGCAAAGACTTTATAAATACTTTGTTGTAGAATTCAAAATTGCTTCGATCTAACAAAGCTTCAAATCATTTGGTAGTAAGAAAAGAACATTAGAATTGAGAACATTCAAAGCTTCAACCTTCAAATCATAGAATTGTGAAAGTAAAATAAAGTGTGAAGCCAAGAAATATGAAACCTCCATAATATCACTATACCTCTATAATATCACATTTAATACTGTGTGATATTACAGAGGCGAAATGACCGTTGGAACTCTATAATATCACATTGTGTAAAAATGTGATATTACAGAGGGATTGAATCTCTGTAATATCATACAGTATGAAAATGTGATATTACGAAAGACCTTGTGATTTTAGTAGTATGATGGTATAGATTTATAAGACTTTGCTTTGCAAAGATTCTATACTTTACTAGGTTTTGCTAGATTTGATGTCAAGAAATAAACCTTTAAGTTAAAAAAATGACCCTTCAAAAATAACTTGAATTAAAGAATAAAATTAAAATCTTCAAAAATCACTATGGTTAGAATTTAATATTTTGAATTTAAGAAAAAAAACTATTGTGAAAATCATAAATTTTAAATCTACAATCGATTTTAGAAAGCATTTTTAATTTTTGTCTTCAAATTTTATTAAAATATATAATAAGTTAGTATACTAAGGGTCTATTTGCACTAATCATTATAGCAGCAGTGATAGGATAGGAACAAGTAAAAGATGGAGGGGAGTTCATACCAAAGCATTAATGTATTTGCCAAGCCTACATAAGTGTTGAATTGATGCTCTAGTAAGGTTGTTGTTGCAAGCACTTATGATGTAGATTATTTTATAGATTGTTTATGAGTAAGTACTTTTAAATCTTTAAGAATGGAAGATTTCCAGCAAGTGCTAGCAGTTTTATGTAATGGACTTGAAGGAGACCCATTAAGAAAGAACCATCTTTTTTTAATGAGTTGTTAGTAGAAACTACTATTGATGAAGCTGCAGTGGGTCACCTGCGAGTACAACAATGTGAAAACCACCTCTAGTGCAAGCAGCTCAATTTGTAGGAAATAGGAGAATTATGTGAGATTTCTTTTGTAGTGAAGAATCAATGAGTGACGACAAGCACAAGACATGGAGCATTGTGCGGTGGTGCAAGAGTCAAGTGAGAAGCATCTACCAGGTTCAATTCTGACATTAATGACTCTGTCTTTAAGTAAAGCATGACAATTGGAAAGTAGATATGTCTTTTCTGTTTTACCTCTGAAAATTTGGAATATCCATAAAGTCTGACGGAGAGCTAGCAATGTACAAAGTGGAGATGTATACTACACATTCACATGTGTTAGGAATAGTAAATGCATGAAGAGTCACACATGCAAGGGTAGCAGAGATAGTTATGAAATTTTAGTGTTCTTGCAAGTGTTGTTGTTAGGGTTGTCACGACAATGAATGTCAAAAGCATAAAAAAACATTACAATTTGACATGTCACAGTGGTTGGTTTTGCAATGACATTCATTGAAAGTGACATAGAGAGCTCAAGGAAAGTGGATTCTACATTGGGCTAGCGTTACTGTACTATACGTAGCAAATGCACAATAATGAGCATGATATATAAGCACGTGTGGTCTCACTGGTTCTAACTAGTCCTCTCTTTTAGGTACATGCCATATTATTCAATGGACAGTTATGTGACTCCAAACTGGCAAGGAGGTCCTACACGCCCCCAAGCAATTGCTCCCACTAGTACGTTCCTATTCACTTTCAAGACGTTACTCATTCATGAAATAAGTTTTGCAAAAAACTCAACAAAAAAGAGAAGTGAAAGCTTCATACAAAGGACAATGAAGTTCAATACAAAGTTTAGACCCTATGGTTTGTCAATAGTTATCATATGGTTATTGTTGTTTCATGGGTTTGCATGTTAATTACAATTTATTGCATCATTCTGATGCATTACTTTGCATCGTTACGATGCAGTTGCAAATATCGCATTGTAACAATGCGATAATGATACAAAATAATGCATCGTAATGATGTGATAAATTGTAACTAACATGTAAACTCATGAAACAACAATAACCACATGATAACTGTTGACAAACCATAGGGTCTAAACTTTGTGATGTTATTTTACATATATACAGTATGATCAGATCATGCATTATCAAAAGTGAGAACCAAATAACTTATAACATGGATCTATGAAATGAAAGACTTATAACTTGGGTGGCTCATGACATACTAACATTCTAGGCAATTTGTTGCGATGGTGGTTTCTATCTCGGCTATGCAAAAGATGGATTCAATCATTCAACTTTCCCTCCTAGTCAAAAAAGGCAGAAAATAGAAGTGAATAGCATTGAAAGGAAAAGTCATGATAAAAGATAATACTCACTTCTCATTTGTATAGACAAAATCATTTTCTATATCTTTTTCAACATTCATCGTCATATGTTGATTACTTTGTCTAAACGTGTGGTGAAGGCGTGATGCCTCCTTTGATGAATTCAAATCTTTGAAAGGCCATAACTTTGTGAGAATTTGTTCAAATGGAACAAGTGAGTAGTCCATCAACATCTACTTGTTGCTTAAATATTCAAAATGGACTTGCATGTAGGATTTGGAGTGGGGACCACAAAATTACGCCGTTTGGAAGTTCAGGAGTCCAAATGGTGGCATAATGTCATGATTTCAGTTGGAATTGGGTGGTTTTCTACAACCCAAGTGTGTTTGGGAATCTCCTTTGACCTAGGATGGGAGGGGGGTCTGTCAAATACTACAAAAGTACTATAAGAAGGGTTGGTCTCTATGAATGAATTTCACCTTAAGGTAAAATTCATTCACAAAATTGGGCCGGAAGAGGAGTGGAGGGACCCTAGTCTAAATGCCTTCCAAGCAATGGACTTATACATACTTATTTTAGATTTAGGTTTTCACATCAATTGCCCAACTAGAAGAGGGCAGCCCATCTAAAAATTGCTAAAAGAACCTCATACTACTCCAATTTCACCAAAACTTATGTATCAAACTCTTAAGACAAATCCCTAATAAAAAACCTAGTCCAATTGTGCCATGAAGGGCCACACTTGGTCCAAAATTGACCCTAAAAACTAAGGGCAGCATACATTGTCTTCACCCACCACTCAAGTATACCCATACATTGCACTCCATAAACCCAATTGAACCTCCCCTCATACAACTTCATACTCCAAATTGTTTCTAACAAGAATTCCATACATGCCAATTATAACCACTCCATCCTCATGGTAAAAACAAGCATACTGTAATGAAAATTATAGTGGATTTAGCTTAGGACCCAATGGGCCGTCAAGCAAGAGCAAGGAATGAGGGTCCTAACCACCATAATATGGGCAGCTGACCCTCCTTGCACAAACTCAGTCACCAACGCTTCATTTTAGCTTTGATTTGGTTGAGGCTTGTCTTAATGGAAAGTTAACTTCCATGCGCAACTCTCCTCCAAATTTCAGCTTCAAAGATTGTGTAGATCATCCGCAGAAGTTGGTCGAAGTTGCAGCTCACCATAATATGGGCAGCAGACCCTCCTTGCACAAAATCAATCACCAACGCTTCATTTTAGCTTCAATTTGGTTGAGACTCATCTTGATGGAAAGCTAACTTCCATGCGCAGCTCTCCTCCAAATTTCAGCTTCAAAGGTTGTATAGATCACCCACAGCAGCTGGTCAAAGTTGCAGTTCTTCCTATAGGTCACAATTATCCTTCATCCTTCCCAACTCTTCCAATTTCCACTTCATTCTCTCACAATAGGGTGCAAACCTAATCGACTAATTCCTCTAACCCTCCTTCTAAGTCATTTTTCCCTTGATCTTCATACACTTCCTCTTCACACACACATCCCACAAGCATCTCCCCACACATACCAAAGAGGGGAAGAAGAAGAACCTCCAAACCCTAATTCAACTTTTTCCTTATTTTCTCAAGTTACTAACTCCTACTTACCTTCATCCATCCTTCATTTATTGCTTTAAATTACTATTTTGTCTAATTTTGTGCTCCTATGACTATGTAAGTATTTTCCTAATAGTTTTCAATTCAATAACTTTTTTGGTATTTTTATGTTTCTTCTTTACTCATAGTTTCCCATTCACATTAGATTCATTTTCTAATTCTACGCTTGGTTTCCACTTGATGTTTTGTATTTTTACTTTTAATATTTTTTAGTTAATAGTTTGATCTAGGTTCATTTTTTATGAACTAAAAAGTGTTCAACCTAATGGTTGTAGCTTACTTTAGGATATTAACATTTAAAAATTTAAAAACTAACATCTAATTTTTATATTTTCAATTATCATAAATATGAACCAATATGGTGGTTCACAATCTCCCTCTTCACTCCCTCTTGGAGCCTTGGTGAGTCCCGGTGACTTAAGGTAGATGATGCAAGTTCACTACCGGGTCTAAGGCACCATGGAACACTAGTGTGAGTGTTCCGTGGCACTGGTTGGATGAAGTCCCAATCCTTGCTAAGCCATTGCCTATGTGTCCCAAGGTATGAGTCCCGATTAGTAATAAAAGGCAAGTAACAAATACTCATTGGCCTATGATGGAGTTGGGGTGACATTCAAGGGCGGTTAGTACTAATAGGGAGTAGTGCCTCCACTCGATGCTTAGACATCAATAGAAGTTTCACCCCATGTTACTATGTGACATGCTTGGTGTCACGAATGGTGTATGTATATTAGTAGTCCCAGGGACTGGGAATTGGTAATATAAGTTGGAAGATGAGAACTAAAACTATGGGTGCTTAATATGTGCAATGTTAATGAGTTGAGATTCAAGTGATACTGGAAGTGGAGCGTAGTAAGCCCATTAGAAGTTGTAAGGTGTTATTTGGGTTGCGACAAGTGCGGAGCAAAAGTCAAAAGGTCTTTCTCAATAGTTCAATCGCGACTTCTTCAATGTCATCCATGAATGGTTCCACTCTTGCTTGCAAATCTAACCTCCTCACATCCAAGATTTGTTATCCCTTTCGGATGGCAATTATGAAACACATGTACATGAACAAAACAATGACAATGACAAAGACTTAATTGAGCCTTAGTTGGATGGTACGCAATTATCCATTAACCATTGTGCATTTCAGAGCATAAAAGTTAGCTCAACTTCCGAATTTGACTAGCGAGACCAATCCCCACCATCTCAAGAAATAGTATCCACTCCAGTACTCATTGTTGGCAGAACTTTTGCGAAAGTTCCACTTAGCGTCATACCATAACTACTTAGCTCCTCCGATACAACCGCAATTGCAAGTCCATGAACACAACCATCAAAAGGAAAACCATCTTTGGCCACATCGTAATTGCTGAAGCTACAAAAGCAACAAGGGCTGTCATAGCATTCCAGATCTAAGCCATAATAGAGGCTACTATGGTAGTAGAGTACTCAAAACTGGATATCCACCTTCGGCATTTCGTTGAGTAAATGAATTACCAATGAAAAAGAGATAGGTAATTACATGAGTCCACTACCATGGCTAATAATAATGCTCATTTGATAATACTAAGACAAACGGAGATGGTGAAGTATTTGGCACAACTAATGCAGATTTTGGGCAAAGGCCTTTTTATTGTTAACAACCACAACATTTGCAGCAACGACAACAAAATCATTTACAATAACCACACGTGTATAAAGAATGTTGACGGAGCTAGTGAAACTCTATGGTAGCCCACTGTTGCAACCAACGGACTTCCTATTCGTGACCCCAAATCTGGGAGAGACTCTGTACTTGTAGACTATGCAAAACTTGATGACATCGACGCTAAAGTAGGGAACAACTTCCTTGACTGACTTTCTATTCTAGCCTATGTTCAACCATATGTTGTGGCCTTTGCTTCATCATTGTAGTCTTCATTGTATAGCAAACCACATGCTTATCCCTTTAACATGAAGACAAAGTGAATGTAAAAATCACTATAAGTGACTATCATAGTAAGCACCTACAGTCTATATGTATTTGACTACTAGTAAACTATAGCTCGTAAAAAGGGGCAAGTCTAGTCAGTTATAGACAACAACTAGTACATTGTAAAGTGTATTATTTGTTGATTGTGTGCTTGTCCTATACACCCTATCCATCTGTACCCAAACAATATCACCTTTGAGTGTCTCATTTGTATAATTTGTAAATAAGTACAAAATGTTTGTTGGGCAATGGTTTGCTTAGAATACCCAAAAATATTGTCCAAACTACAATATTAGTCCATTGCATTGTGTCAAACGACTTCATCTTTTAATTATATTAAAAGTTAAATTTCAAAAAATGTGGTTTTAGCTACCTACACTTGAAATGTATCAAGGAAAAAATCATCATGATCAAAAAAATTTAAGAATTTTTAATGGATTTTTAATTAAAAAAATAAGTTTTGTCTAGTGCACCTCGAATCCTTGGAAACAAGCATTTGGAATATCAAATAATTTTATTTTAATATCATTTTTGGATATGAATTATATTAAGTGGTCCAATAATTAAAATAATTTATTTTATTAACAAAAAATTAATAAATTGTGCACTATAATGCCTGCAAATCTCAAAATTCAACATTTTTCTTACTTCTATAAAAAGATCCAAAAATTAAAGTTTTTAAAAAAACTTATAAGGCATATATATTTTGATCCCATTGAGGTGTAGGATTTTTTTTTTTTTTAATTTAGAAACTTCTTACTTGATCAAAATGAACAAATTAGTCAAACTTTAGAGGTTTGAAATAAGAATAAGGTAATTAGTGTGTCCAAAAAGTGATACCCCAAGCTGACCATTGCCTTGTTGTACTTTGAACAAAGTACTATGATCTCTACTATTTTGAATTCTAGCTTTGTTTTTGAGTGTTCAGGTCTGATTGAAACAAACATTGCCACAGTGGAGCTATCCCTCGTTGTAGTGATTTAACTTATTCACCGAAGATACTAGAAGACCCCGCAACGCCTTGTTGTGAGGTAAATGCCTAATTCTCTTTGCTTTTCTTGGGTAAGCATGGAAGCAACGTCGTTGAAATAAATAACTAGTGCATGTCATAGTTCCTGGTTTAAGTGCACTCTTCCCTTCACCAACTCTTCTTCTTCCAAACCCTCCTCTTAAAGAATGTACAAAATTCTTCCATTTCATTGTAAGATTGTCAAAGTAGGATGTTGTACAAGATGTCACAACACACAATGATGTCAGGCCGTGTGTCAAGCAAAAAAATGAGCTACAAATTTGATTTCCCAAGCAACTCTTGGAAAGACTGCTTCAAAATCCTGAAGGCATTTTCAACAATACACCGACCTTTCCGAAGATTTCGATTCAGTAGTGTCTTTGCAACCGACAAGTCAGTGCCTTTTTTGTGTGGGACTACAATCCAAGGTAAGAGTAGATAGCCGGAATTAGCTATAAGGTAGGGGCTGAAGATGTCCATTGAAAGAGCATTGCTAAGAAGATTGTTGTGTATTGCCAAATGGAACAATGAAGACCTCCTCAACATGCGGTTGTTGGTCATAAAGCTAAACATACTAACATATAAATCCAAGAACTGTTTCTCATTGTCCACCACTGCCTAACAATTCATGCTATATCCTTTTGTTCTGACGTAGAAATAGTCAATAAAAGCATGAGTTGGTTTTGCAATTGAGATTTGCACATCGTCAATTGTACCAACTATAGCGGGCAGAGAGTACAAGTCTTGGAATTTTCATTGAGTCTCTTGCATTCGATCTCCCACTGGCCATGATATCCTTTAGTATAAGCATTCATTTATACCATGGACAACCTCCCGTAAAATATTGGAGACAATGCTCCTCCCAATGGTGAACATCTCACTATAGATGGTGAGGTTTGCACTTTATATTAGCTTGAAGAGGGTGTATACAATGCAGACCAACACTAGAACAACAAGACAGTAATTTGTATTTTTTTCTCTACATGAGGTCTTAGAACTTTTGTTAGAGAAAATATAGCTGGTTTCGTCATCCTAAACATTGACACCTAGCACTTGTTATTGTACTGCTGAACAAAAAACCTTAGAAACAACGTAGTAGATTGTGGTTTCACCCCATAATCCACCTCATCGTGGTAAACCTTCAATGCTGCATATAGTCTGAAATTCAGATGAGTCATTGTCATCAAGGTCATTGTGTCACAAACAACGTTGCTGTCATCCTTCAACAATATAGGGAGCAGGTCTTCCTCTTTGTTACCTTTGTTCAATTCCTCTAGAAGGAGGCGGTCATTAGTAGCATTCAGAAGAAGCAACAACAATCAAGTTGTGTAAATGAAGATAGTGTTTGGATAGTTCACAACAGGCATGTTGGTAATGATTTCCTTAGAAGCCACTACGAAAACAATGAATTAATCATTGCTACTACAACAAACAAGTGTTGAATTGGACAACAATGACGCATCATGCACTTGCAGACTATGTAGGATCAATTCTAATAGGCCATTGAGAAAGAGACAAGGCCAAAACATGTAAGGAAAAGCAGTTGAAAACATTGTAGCATTCCCCTCCAAAACCTAATTTGAGAAGCCCTAGACTACTGCAATCCAATTGTTCTACTAGAAACGGCATTGTACACAAACGATATGTTAAAATCTTCAAAAAAGAAACAGAAAATGTAGTTGCAGCAACTTGCCTGAATGAAGCGAGAGTCAATCACTACAAGAAGGCATGAAGAGTACAAACCACGGCCATGGAAAGTATACCTAGATAGCAACACCTCCACTATAATGTCACAATGCCAACAGTTCACGCTATTGGTTGCAACCTTGCACATAAAACTTTAGAATAGGCTCTGTCATCACTAATGGATGCTTTGCACTTTATAAAAGGGACTTCACTTTGCCTTCAGTTGCCACTCTCTAAGCCTGTTCTCTGAATACTTTTGGCCATTTGCAGTCACAACAGAACGTGACTTCCTCCACGAATCTCCTTTTCAGTGACTTGGATTGAAATATCGATCGCTTTTGAGCATGGTGCATACTATAGAGAGGACATTGTAAACACACCACTCTTGGCCCCACTACTATTTCTGACAAAGGTAGTGAGAACGACCTCTTGTTCTTCCGTCACGTGCTTTTTTAATGTTACAAAAACCTCAGGGGGTGCACTATATAGAAACTCCGTTGATCACGTGCGAACAAGTGATTTCTAATAAACTATAATTTTAATTTCAAATTTTGAGCATTTTTTACTAATGACTATAGGATTCTACTCCCAAAATTTCAAACTCAAATAAAATATGGAATGATTTCTAGAAGAGGTTAAAAATGCACTAAAATGGCATGTTTTTTTAACTCAAATATTTTTAAAGAACACATTTAGATGACCATTGCATCAATATTCAACTCAAAATAAACTTTCAATAGAGAGTTATTTTTAAAAAAATTTGTTCATTTTTAAAAAAAAAATTCTTATATAATATAGGGATGTGAAATTTATTTTTCAATTCTACAATGTATCTTTTTACTTCAAAAATTTGTAACTAATTATTATTAACAAATAAAAATATCAATAATTCAAAACATAAACTTTCAAAGTAGAAAAATATATTCATATTTTTTTCATTTCATTTTATTTAAAATTCAAAAAGTATATAGGGTCCAAAGTTTTGTTTGCACATTAACATCAAAAAAAGGGGGAAGTGCACCCCGGGATTCTACAACTATTGTTTGAGAGTCATCATTAGATTATTATTATTATACTAATAAGTTGCATTTACTTATCATGCAAAAGCAATTCTATTTTTCCTTCATCTTTCTGCACCGATACACCATGTACACTGTAGTAGTATAATTAATTTATTTTGTTTTGCTTTTCCTCCAAATGCTTGTCGACAACTGAACTTATTCTGCACCAAGCTGAGAATCACCCAATTCGAGGAAGAATGTCAGCAGCTTTCATGATGCAGATGAATTCCTCAGAATCTCAAGTTTTTAAAAAACTCATATTATATTCCCATTTCAAATTACTTGACGAGACACATTCCAATGAGGAATTGAGGATGACTACCAATTGTATGTGGGGAATGATTGTAACAAATGAATTGTCCCACAAACTAGCATGAGGTGGTCTTTCATGAGAAAATTAAAACACCAAACAAAAGGGAGGCATTACAATAACCAAAATTGAAAACACTTGAGAAAACAACAGTCAACTTCAGTCTCGGTAGCTGCCATATCCACTCAAGCAAATATGTTGGTGGACTACATTTTAAGAGTAACTTTGCCTTCGGTAACCACCATATGTACTCAAGCAAGTATGTCTAAAGACTATTTTTTAAGAGTAATTTTGCCTTATTGTCAACCTAATTGTCACCAAATAGTTCGAGTCTAATGTAAAAAGTCCATAAATCTCAAACTTACTTCTTCAAAAAATTTGTTGGCTAATAACTTAGTTCCAATTCTCCAAATGTAATTGTCTTCCATATAGATCTAGTGTGTCCTATGCCGTTGCTACAGTCCAAAATAAAAATGAAAATAATTTAAGATCCAGAAAAATAACTCAAAAAATTCATAACTTTTCCACTGAAGGTCCAAACACTACGAAACAAAGCCCAATGCACCTCTCCTCACCAAGAGCTTTCTAACAGTACTAAGAACATGCCTAGGGGATGCATGGTCCAAGAGATCTTACCATAACAAACAAAACAAACAAAACAAAACAAAACAAACAACCTAACTTAATGGATGGATCTTTTTTTTCTTTTTTCTTTTTTCATTTTTCTTTCTTCTTTCTTCTTTTTCTTTCATGCTAGGTTTGACATATTCTGTGGAAGTCCACCCTTAGTCAGATGCCGGCTGCATTGTGTCTGAGTTTTCTGAAAATAGTGTGGCCTCTGTTGTAGAATGCAGAGTTCTCATTGTCGAAGCTGCTCCATCAAAAACCGGAGGTCTGAATATGCTCTGGCCGCCCCATTTTCAGCCCTCGATGCCTTGCGCAGGCATCTGCATGCAATCGCCGCTGCAGCGTCGTCTCCACCTCGTTCAGCTTCGCGGCGGCGATAACTTAAAATAATGTTCAGCGACGGAGTCCGTGAGGGACTTGGAGAACAGGAGAAGCCCAAGTGTCCGAGCTGGCTGGCTGGCTCTTTGTCGGATTTTAATAAAACCTTTCACCCATCACCACCAATACTGGACTTGCGTTTGGATCAAAATGTACTTTTTTAGGCCTCGTGGCTTCCCCCTGACAGGCCGCGCCATCAAAAGGCTCACAACCCGAACAAGCAAATATAGAAACTTATGATTGCTTCTGCACCCACCTTCAGTTCCCAGCGGCGGGTCGAGCCTCTTGGAATTGAGACTTGGGGGAGGCCTGTCCATGTTCCAGACTTCCAGTTGGTGGGTCTGTTCTCGAGACTTGTCGGGATACTCCCACCAGTCGTCAGCCCCGTTACTTTGGTGAGCAGAGCAGGTTTAAGCTTCGAGACTGCAAAAGTCGATCAAACAAGCATCTTTGGGTACAGTACGTAGGGGCTGATCGCAGCTTTTTTCGGTTTGTGGTAGTGGTTGAAATTGACGTACGTTCTGGCTTTTGGGGAAACTCAAATTCCAAAGGCTATGGTGCGTTTGAGAGTGGCTCCTTGAAAACATGCCGTAGGGGTGATGATCCGGTATGACGCTGTGAAGATGACGACTCGATCTCCTGGTTTGTGTATTCACTGGCAGTGGCCTGCTAGAGCCTGACCTCAGTTGAATTAACGGAGGTTCAGGGACTCTGGAATCTGTTGTAGGGTTTTCTACCTGGAGCGGAAGGTGGAAATTGTGATTGAAGACTCGGTTTGCTCAATTTTGATAGTTGAATTGGATTTGCAAGGAGTTGTTATATACCGGCTTCGAATCAATTGCACAGAGTTGATTGTTTACAGGTTTTCCCCTTTTCTTTGAGGCGTATCACATTTCTTGAGTGGGGTTGGGCTTGCACTCTCTCTACTGTAAGGACTAAAGTCTCTGGCTTGTGTTCCAAGACTGCAAATTTAGAACTAGAGTGGGAGGAGCTGAATTCTGCTGCAGGTGAGGCTTTGGTGCTTGAAAATCAACCTGCCTGTGTTTTAGGCAACTCTTCCATCTGTGGTTTTCTAAGTTTGAAGAGATGGAGATTTCTCCACTTTCAGGTGATCTTCTCTCTCAGTCCAATCTCGAGCTTGTTTAGTCGCTTATTGCTTCGGTTTGACATTCTTGAGTACTAGTGGCACGGCACTTTCTTAGAACATTGCCAATTAAGAGTCTTTCAAAGCAAACGCAGAGCAAATAGAGGAACTCACCTTAGCAGCTTAGCTTAAGGTATCCTGTCAGTGATACATTTTCATGTCAATTTAAAGGGTGCTCAACAAGGAGGTCATGCCGGGGACTTGCATTTAAAGAAATTCACGAGGTAATGCTAGTTGCTACTGGACTGAAGGGATTGATTTTTTGGATTGCATTGCTTGCAGAGTTCTGGGAGGAATCTCAACGGAGTTTGATGTCCATTGCTAATTACCTCGACAGCGGAGCCTGTAGCCCCGACTCCATAGACACGGAGAATGCTCTCTTCATGGACAATTCCTGCTTCCAAAACGGTTTGGTTTCAGGGTTCCATTTGATATTCATTGCAACGTTATCAATTCTACTACTGGCGAATAGATCACGTACCGACGCTACCAATTCCGCAGCCAGCCCAGGTTCTTTCTTAGAATGGATATGCCTCCTCTCCACATCTGGACTAAGCCTTTTCACTTTAGGACTAGATCTATTTTTGTGGGTCGCCGAGAGAAACCCCCCTGTGATACAATGCATTTTCCTTCTGGTCCAAGGACTGGCATGGCTGTGCCTGGCCTTCACAGTGAAGATTCACAAGCTCCCTGAATATGCAAAGCTTGTGCGAGTGTGGTGGGTAGCGTCCTTTGTACTGGGAACCTATGCTGCCATTGCAGCAATCTTCAATGTAGTTAACAACCAGAGGGTGTCCCTGTCGACGATGTTGAGTTTCGCCTCTTGGCTGGTGTACAGTGTGTTACTGCTGTGCGCTTTTGTCAAGGGACAGAGCAAGGGACCCAGAAGTGAAGAGCAGCCACTTCTTGCTCCAAGCGATGAGGAGAAAGCGTCCCCTTTTGCAACAGCTGGAGTCTTGAGCCGTGTAAGCTTTGGGTGGCTCAATCCTCTTTTAGCTTCTGGTTTTAGGAGCCCACTGGAACTTGGTGATATTCCTCGGCTGGGGAAGACGGATACAGCTGAAGAGAATCTGGAAAAGCTTGCACAGGCTTTGAAAGAGCAGGAGAGAGGAGGAAAGCCGTTTTCCGTGTTTTGGGCTCTGGCAGCGTGTTTCTGGAAGCCTATGGCAGTGAATGGCTTGTTTGCTCTGGGGAAGAGCATTACTGTTTCCCTGGGGCCCGTGGTGCTCAAGACGTTTATTGACTACACTGGCGGAAAACGGGCGTTTAAGTATGAAGGTGTGGTGCTTGTGGTTGCGCTGTTTTCTGCCAAAGCTTTGGAGTCTGTGTCACAGCGGCAGTGGTATTTTGGGAGTCGGAGAGTGGGTTTGCAAGTAAGGTCTGCTCTCATGGCCTTCATATACCGGAAGGATCTCCGTCTTGCAAACGCAGGTACTTCACGAACCCTTCTATTTGATTATGCACGGAATTGAATTCCACGCTTTCTAAGAGTCAGACAAGTTCAGTTTTTGGAGCTTTCATCAACTGAGCTGCCACAACGTCCAGTTTAACCCTAAAGGACCATGTAGCCGAAATTGAGACTCATGAATTTCTACTAATTGAGTGGGCAACGTGGATAATTTCTTGTGTCCGATTTTATTTATTTGGCGACTAACACATTCAATGTTCTTCACTGATTCGCTGGCTTATAATCTGGCCCCTTAAACTCTATTTTCCCAGCATGACTAACCGAATTTGACATATTCAAACCATGAATCCTTGGTTATTTAGGGGCTAAGTATTGTTTACGGTTTGTTTAGTATAAACTACTGTTCGTCATGTTCTAGTAAGTCCTAATGCAGTTAGAATGCTCCCTTTTTTGATTGCAACAGGAAGGCAAAGACACGCGGCGGGCGAGGTGGTGAACTACATGGCAGTGGATGCGTACCGAATAGGAGAGTTTCTGTACTGGCTGCATTTCTCATGGACCACAGCCCTCCAGATCTGCATTGCGTTGGTGATCCTTGCATATGCAGTTGGATGGGCAACACTGGCTGGCCTGGCGGTCATTCTTATATCCATGGCGATAAATACCCCATTAGCACGCTCTGAAAACAAATTTCGAACTGAACTCATGGCTTCTCGAGACGCATCCATACGGGCCACAAACGAAGCTCTTCGGAGCATGAAAATCCTCAAGCTCCAGGTACCCTACAATGAAACCTCGATGTTTGATCAGAATGCTCATATTCTAGTGATAAGTTCTCTCATTTTCCTGCCGCTGAGTTTTCTTATGGCTACCCCCGTTAAACAATTCTTGCTTGCAATAATTAATATTTGGTAATCGCTTCTCTTTCGCTTCAGTCAGTACATAATATTCTATATCAGTGTTCACTTCTTACCCGGCTTTGCATTTTGGTTTATAATTGTCTGTTCTAATTGGTTGAGTGATTTGAGAGGATCTGTGACAAAGAAAGATGGTAGAGTATTTCGGATATTATATATATCCTGACTGTTCGTTGAATTCGCAATTGCGGCCAAGGCGTTTGCCGTTTCTTTAATGTATACGTTATGTGTGGTTGTTTGCAGGCATGGGAGGACAGGTTTAGGGCGCAGATACTGAAACTACGTGAAGTAGAAATAAAATGGCTATCTAAGGTGTTGTATCGAAGGGCGTACAATTCCGTGGTCTTCTGGTTGTCACCCGTGTTAGTCTCAACTGCCACATTTGCCGCATGCCTGTTTCTGGGCATTCCACTCAATGCAAGCAACGTGTTTACAGCCTTGGCAACGTTGCGGATCATCCAGGAGCCCATCAGATTAATCCCCGACATGGTGGCCACCACCATCCAGGTAAGCATTTGATCAGCTGCTGTCATTTTTATGTGCTCTCTAACAGCTATATCTGATGCCAGCACTAGCAGTAATTCCTTAGTCATTTGGCCCTCAAGACTCATGATTTCTGGGATTCACTATTTTACAACCCTTTGAGACTTGTGGCTTTGGTTGGCGACAAATGTACTAAAGTGGGTCTGAAGTCGAACAAATTTACTTCAAGACTACTTGTGCAGCATCTAATGGTTTTACTCATCCAAAACGATTTAGAAAAAAAGTTACAGTAACTTATGCATGCAGCTTCCAAATAATACATTTTTGGGGTGGGGTGGAATCCTCTTGAAAATGAGGAAAGACTCACAAAAATTTAGTAACTGCAGAAAACTCACTTGACTGTTGAAGAGGGTTTCTTCTTGAGAATGTAAAAAATAATGCCTTGCTAGCACAAACTTTGAATATTGGTCAGCGTATGACTGTTGATGGTTGCCAGGTCCAAATATCACTAGCTCGTATTTCCAAGTTTCTTCAAGAGGATGAGCTGCAGTCTGACGCTGTGGTGAGGAACGATTTCTTCAAGGCTTCAAACTACGCGGTGGAATTCGAGGATGCCACGCTCAGCTGGGACCCTGATTCTGTGCTCCCCACGTTGAGGAACCTGAGTGTGAAAATCAAGCGTGGCCAGCGTGTGGCAGTGTGTGGAGAAGTCGGATGCGGGAAGTCCTCTTTCATTCAAGCCATTATTGGAGAGATCCCCAAACTCTCTGGATCGGTACATACATTTCATTACCTGCAGTCTTTCTGAGCTTCCAACACCAGGATTTCCAAAACCCAAAAGGTTACTAACCCGCCATGTATGCGCGCATCTGGTTCACCTTATGAACTTCATGTTCACATGATTGACGCCCATTCCCAAATTTTGTGCAGATCTGTGTGAATGGCACTGTGGCATACGTTGCACAATCAGCATGGATTCGCAGTGGTACTTTTCGCGACAACATTCTGTTTGGGAAGCCCATGAACAAAGAGCACTATTGGAAGACATTACGAGCTTGTGCTTTAGACAAGGACTTGGAGAGCTTTCCTCATGGTGACCTTACGGAGATTGGAGAACGGGGCATGAACATGAGTGGAGGCCAGAAGCAGCGCATGCAATTAGCGCGGGCTGTGTACCAGGATGCTGATGTTTATCTCTTGGACGATCCCTTGAGTGCTGTGGATGCCCACACTGCTGCTAGCCTGTTTAACGTACGTTAATCCTTTAACGCCCAAATCCTCTTTTTGAATTTTTTCATATTTTTGCTAATATCTTTGTACAATATATTGCTCGTTCCAATTTCATCAAATTGGTAGTGAAGGAAGGTAAATGCATGGCATATATTTTTTTTGTTTCTGACATAGCCTGTTTACTGACGAAATCTGTGGAAGTTCACTACAGCATGACTGGTATTAGTAATATGCTATTAGGGTTTAGTTATAGAAATACATCTCCAGTACGAAGTTTTGGTCTAAATCCACATGATTCAGGTTGTTATACTAAAGAGTATATCTGCTACGTGTCTAACTGAAGCCACGAATACGTTTCTGAAATGTTGAATATTGCCTTATTTTTAAGAAGGTGCACGTCAACTGATGAACAATACTGAGCTTGTAATTTTTTGGATTGCACTGCGGGCTAGTGGCTAACGAATTGATTCTTTCAGGGTTGCATCATGGAAGCCCTACAAGGGAAGACTGTAATCTTGGTGACACATCAAGTGGAGTTTCTTCCAGCCGTGGATTCGATTCTGGTAAGAGAGCTCTTTCATATTGCTGTCATCTTGCATCTACAATACAAAATATTGGGGTCACTGTATATTTTCCTTTTCAAGCCCTGGGGACGCAACATTGCAACCATAGTTTGAGAGATCTAGAAATGTGATTGGTCAAAAGAGCTGTCCTTGAGGCATTTACACTTTGTCCGAAGGGCCATTGAGAAGAATCTTGACGATGAATGATTAAATAACGTGAATGCTCACATGTCAACTCTTCTTGTAAGGATCTTTCCCGTTAGACCATTGTGTAGAGTGCTCCAAATATTTTCAGCCTAAAATCAGTCGGACAAGCAAGACCACTTCGCCTATTTATCTCCATGCGTTACCACTAGTTCTATGCGCTGCAAATAGCTATGTCTTGGCCTCCACATTTTGCTTTCTTTAAGTTTAAACCAGCTCTAAGCCCTGCACTTGGGCATTGAATTTCCATCTTGGCAGAAGAAACCTATCCACACCAAAATCTGTCAAATTTTAATACCTTCATGATGTGTTCCCCTGAACAGCTGCTGCGAGACGGAGAAATATGGCAAGCAGGTACCTACACCGAACTTCGAAGCAAGGGCACAGCCTTCGAGGAGCTCGTGACGGCCCACGAAGAAGCCATGGGAGGCTCCTCCTCCGAATTCTCATCCTGGAACATACCACCACCAGACCAGCTGCAACGGATCCCCAGCAGAAGCCGATCACGGAGGGAAGAGGACGCCATCCAGTTAACCCGAGCCAAGCAAACTGCAACCCAACTCACAGAGCAAGAGCAAAAGGAAAGTGGGAACACGGGGTTGAAAGCGTACCTGGACTATCTCAAGCAAGCCAACGGGTTTTTCTACTTGTTCTTTTCGATCACCACTCAGCTGGTGTTTGTGTTGGGGCAAGTCGCATCCAACTGGTGGTTGGCTTCGGAAGTTGGAAACCCAGCCATGAGCACTTCTAAGTTGCTGTCGGTCTACTCCGCCCTGGCGCTCTCCACTGGATTATTTGTTTTCTTTCGATCGGCGTTTCTGTCTGCAATGGGAGTCGCGGCCTCGCAGTCGTTTTTCGCTGATATTATCGGATCCCTGTTTCGTGCGCCCATGGCTTTCTTTGATTCCACGCCAACTGGGCGAATTCTAAGTCGGGTATGTGCGTAACATCTAAAACTCCTGCTCCTGTATGGTAACATTAACTTCATGTTACTGTAATGGAGGCATTGGGTCAATTTCAAGTTGATGTTAGAGTTTAATGTCCGTGAAGCGTCATATCAACATCATCTTAATATCTAACAATGCAGTGAGTTAACCACTATGGTGTGATGTCATTTTTATCGGAATTGTATGAATATTACTTTAATGTTGAAGATTCATGAATACTCTTGCACGTATTGGATTGTTTGCTCTTCTATTTCAACTAGCTTTCTTGGCTTTTCGCTTACGTTAGTATTTAGGTTGAAGCCGGCAAAAGGACAAACAAACATCACCATGTTCTTGGTACTTGGATCTTGTGATCAAACCTAGCTTATGTCCTCTCCGCCAAAGCAATGATTCATCTGGGATAATATCAATTTGATGAGATGGTGCATCACTATTTGAGAGTCTGTTTTGGACACAGAGGTGATAAAATAATTATTTTTCAGGGTGCCACATTGGATTGAATAACACTGTCATCAACAACATGCCACACGGCCCTTAGAGATGTAGGCATTACTAAATGTGAATTAATTATGTACGAGACCAACAGTCACATAGGGTATCTTGATTTATGAATTTGGTATGTATTTTGCAATAGGAATGTCACCATTTTGTCGACTCTGGATGCAGATTTCCTCGGATTTTAGTATACTGGATATGGATGTGGCTTTCGCCTTCGGTTACGCGGGGGCAGCCTCCATGAATGCGCTGACCAACTTTGCTGTCAACGCCTGCGTAACCTGGCAAATCCTGTTTATTGTCTTCCCATTTACTTATGCTGCTCGGAAATTACAGGTAAAATACTGTGTAGTTCCTCCATGGACTGTTTTTTTCAGAGGGCTAATCCTCATACTTGTTGAGAAGTCTTGTTCATGGTAGATTGTAAAGATTTGCAATCGGCACTACTTGGTTAGCTAGCCCGAAGTTAACTAAAGGTTTGTTCCTACTTGGTGTTAACAAAGCGAATTTAATCTAAAGGTGTACCCCAGTAAGCAATCCCAGGTAGCTAAATAGTTGTAAGGGGCGCCTACCAAGTAGAAATTTTGTTACTAAAAGTAAAGCGGTAGACGTTTGTTGGAATGTGTCCGAGTGTTTGCAACAGTAGGTCTCCGTTCACGTGCTGATCATGACTTCATCTCAATGCAGCTTTATTACTTGGCATCCGCCAGGCAGCTCATGCGGATCAACGGAACCACCCAAGCCCCCATTGTGAACCACTTCGCAGAAGCCATTGCAGGAGGATCCACCATTCGCGCGTTCAACAAGGAGTCCGAATTCGCGGTGGAGAATTTGTGTCTCATCGATGCCAATGCCAGACCTTTTTTCCATAGCTTCGGAGCCATTGAGTGGCTCATCCTGCGTCTTGAGTTTCTCTCAGCCATTGTTGTGTCTGCATCTGCGCTTTTCATCGTGCTCCTTCCGGAAGGTCACATCGACCCAGGTATGTATGCCCCCAAGCTGATCATCTTTTCATTCCATAGTCTACATAGAAAGGCTTCCGTGTTGTGACTATTTGGAAGCTTGACCTTGAATTTTGGAGAATATTAGTTTTATGATTTTATCCGGGAGTTCGTGAAACAATCTATAAGCGTCACTGCACCTAATTGGTGACACAATGGACATTCCATTTCCATCTCAAAACTTAGATCTAGAATAGGTTTATTGTCTTAAGTGGTTTATTTCACTTGGGATTAGAGAAGCATGCCATCCCAAGATTTAGTTCTGAAATGAAACAAGAATGTACATCATGGAGCACCTACCTGAGAATCTGAGATTTTTGTCTACTATGTAGATATGATTTGAGCCAATTGCGCCACAATGTAAATCCCTTATTCATTTCAAAGTCTAAATCTAGGGACGTCATTTGTTGACATAAATCTGATAAGAAAAAGACGATTGTTCTAGATTTAAGTTTTGGAATGAAAAGAGGACTGTTCACGTTCTGCACAATCAGGTGCAGTGGCGCCTACCTTACCTGTTGGCACCAATTCCTTGCTGATGTCTATCGAATTTCTGAATGCGATTTATGGTGATGTCCTCATGCATATTTAACATTTGGGGTGGGGCTTTGGAATGCAGGTTTCGCTGGTCTCGCCCTCAGTTATGGCCTATCTCTCAATCTTTCCGTCGTTTTCAGTGTCCAGAACCAGTGCAATCTGTCAAATACAATTATTTCCGTGGAAAGAATTAAGCAATATATGCATCTTGAAAGCGAGGCTCCAGTTGTTATCAACGACAAGAGGCCTTCTGCACATTGGCCCAGCGTTGGCAAGGTTGTGCTTGAAAATTTAAAGGTGAACACGTTTCCTTATTCTTCATATTATCATATTCCCATCTTGATTCAAACCGTACACCATGTGGGTCCTTCCGTCCTATGCCTCACTTCCCAGTAGCTCTGTTAGACCCACACTTTCTGGAAATCTCCTAAATTATAAAAATTAGCATTTAGACATCTTTCTGTGCAGATTTTATGTTGCCGCTGGACGTTCTAACCAATGTAGAAGTTGTGATCGATTTGAGCTCACTTGAGTTAGTTGATGTTGGTGTTAGATTAGTTTATAATCACAAAAACAAGATTTTCACTGAAACGAGAGTGTTTCAGACAGCTTCACAAAGAATCATGTTTAGGTTTAGGGTTAGTATCATGAACCTTAACACTTGCATATTCACGGCAATTCCAGGTCCGATATCGTCCCAACGCGCCTTTGGTTCTACGAGGAATCACGTGCACCTTTGAGGGTGGGCAGAGGGTGGGAGTGGTGGGTCGCACAGGAAGTGGCAAAACGACGCTGATCAGTTCTCTCTTCCGACTTGTGGAGCCCGCGAGTGGAAGGATTACCATCGACGGCATCGACATTTCCACCATCGGGCTTCATGATTTACGATCACGTCTTGGCATCATCCCTCAAGAGCCTACGTTGTTCCGAGGAACCGTGCGGTTCAATTTAGACCCTCTTGATGAACATTCAGATGGTGAAGTATGGGAGGTAAGCTAGTGTTTCCCTCTCTGGACTTACGAATTATCAAGATTCTTGTTGGTAAGCTTCTGGTGCTTTGGGGTATCATTGGGGTGCATGTTTGCATATTAGCATCGGGTTTTGAAAGTATTAACTGATACCCTCCAATCTCTTCAGGCCCTTGACAAATGCCAACTTGGTGACATTATGCGAGCAAAACCGGAACGGCTAGATGCACTAGGTGAGAAATCAATGCTCGGTGTTAATGACGAGATTGTTGTGCTTCTTGGCGTATTTTCTCTGTGTCTGATGGTGTTGTACAGAAGAGTCTATTTTGACTGGAAAATCCTATATTGTGCAAGTTTTGACCTTCACTGTATAACATGATGTATTAACAATGTTCATTCTTCTTTTTTTTTGTCTTAAAGTGGTTTTTTCCATGTAATTATTGTGGGGGAGGAATTAGTGGTGTCCAATTATACTATGTGTTGAAACATCTCTTCAAGCTGAAGATTCTAAAATTGTACAAAGGAAATTCTTTCAAATTAGCACGACCCACATTGACTCCACTAAAAATGGCTTCCAAACCTTGGCAGTGTCGGATGATGGCGAAAACTGGAGTGTGGGACAACGTCAACTGTTTTGCTTAGGACGAGCGTTACTGAAGCGGAGCCGCGTCCTCGTGCTGGACGAAGCCACGGCCAGCATTGACAACAGCACGGACGCCATCCTGCAACGAATCCTGCGTCGGGAGTTTTCAGACTGCACTGTTATCACGGTGGCGCATCGCATTCCCACCGTCATTGATAGTGATATGGTGCTGGCTCTCCATGATGGTTAGATTTCTGTCTCTTCTCGACTCCATTCGGGACTCTGATTGTTCTGTGAGTATTGCCTATGTCTGTTGTTCGCAGTGAGGTCTTGACTTGGCTATGTTATACTTTGTACTCCAGTACTTCCAACATGGAGCACGAAAACCAGCATATTATAGGGTTTGTTTTCCTCTAGGTCTGACGCTTTGAAGACCCTCATAAATCACAAACTCTATGAAGATGGAATGGCTGCTTGGCTGCACAAGGGATCCCTCCTCTGGGTTTAATATACAGATTACTCCCTAGGGTCTTCGTGTATTCGTTTTAATTACACTAATAAGGTCTTCTGTACTTTGTTGCCTTCAAAATCGTAAAAACTGCTAAATCCGGACCGCAAGGTGAAAGAAAGCTTTAATCTCACATTTTGGTGCCTGGCAATTCATTCATTGTTTTTCTTGTGTGTGCAATCTCAGGAAAGATGGCCGAATTTGACCAACCTAAGAAGCTCCTGGAGGACAGCAGCTCGCTGTTCGCGAGACTGGTGGCTGAGTACTGGGCCAATGCCCACCATTGAAGCGGCCTGGGTAGCAATTCGATCTGTATTCAATCTGTATTGAGTGTTACCTTAAGTAGCATTTAGGTCATCTACATGACTCTCCGGTATTTGAACAACCGTTATCACGAAATTGCTGGCTGCGCAACGCAGGTAGTTGAATGGTAGGTGTTTCCCGACTGATTTTCCATTGAAAGGAAGATATCAATTTAATAGATCTGGTCACTAGTGGCCTAGGTTAGGAGGAGAGCCGATGACTGTTTAGAGTGGATCCCATTATCTGAATGGAAATTTTGTAGGTCTTATCTCCAGTTTATGTAAACAGTATCAAAACTCAGAATATGTAATACCGGTGTGGTTACTGGATGAATAGTCTATTTATCTACGATGTGTTCTATTTGTTATAAACATTTGACTGTTACAACCATTAATCTAACTTATTTTCACAAGTTACATACAAAGGTGTACCCTACAAAAGTGCACAAGTTTCATCCCCTTTTAAGTTTAACAAAAATAATTGCTATAACTAGTTCACTATTAAGGAAAATAGGTACTCAGGAGTAATCACCAACATCCTGCTGTTTCGAATGCTTCCGGGACTGCACTGAGAAATAGTCCACCTGCAAGAGAGGCGCAACAAGCGAAAAGAGATATGCAAAAGAGGAGGCCTGCAAAATCACATGTTGTAATCAATCGCTAATCTACAGTCTTGTCTAGCAAGACAAGTCACGTAAAGATCAATCCGTGGAGCATTTTCTACGGCATCGCCCTGTACAGGAACAGCAGGTAATAGACAACTACGGTGGTCCTAAGCATTCCCAAATATCACATAATTTTCTGCACTTGAACTTGATATAAGCATATTGCGAGTGAGGGCCTCGTAGTCAGGCCAAGACTTCAATACGAGGTCTCTACGCAATGAAAGAGAGTTTTCATCAATAGGTGCGAATTTTAAGAGAAAAACAAGAAGTAGCAGCAAAAACTGGAGCAGGCAACTTTCAGAAGAATGGTGGTGTTGTTAAACACCATTTGAATAGTAACCCAGTCTTACGCCCGCTCTCCCCTGATGCGGCGAGCCAACTGAATATCCTTGGGCATGATCGTGACACGCTTGGCATGAATCGCGCACAAGTTCGTATCCTCAAAAAGACCAACCAAATAGGCCTCGGAAGCTTCCTGCAACGCCAACACTGCGGAGCTCTGGAACCTCAAATCTGTCTTGAAGTCCTGCGCAATCTCACGCACCAAACGCTGAAATGGAAGCTTCCGGATGAGCAGCTCCGTCGACTTCTGATACTTCCGAATCTCGCGAAGGGCCACAGTCCCCGGCCTGTAGCGGTGAGGTTTCTTCACTCCGCCCGTGGCAGGCGCCGACTTGCGAGCGGCCTTAGTGGCCAGCTGCTTGCGAGGCGCCTTGCCTCCAGTAGACTTGCGAGCAGTCTGCTTGGTACGCGCCATAGCTGAAACACAAACTGTGGTAGAAAGACTAAGAGAATGAACAGAGAAATGGGAGCTCGTCTACTAAAATGATTTGCAAACACTGGTACATGCTGGTGGGGACGAAGGGTCTAAATAGGTCGCGGCAGACGCTTGGGAAGTTTGAATTCCGGCGCCAGTCCGCGGGAGGCTCTGATTTGAATTTAGGGCGGGAACGATTTTGAAATGCCCATTCGCGCCAAATGTTGGATGGAAACTTGGGGAATACTCAAGGGCACTGTTCTGTATTCCGTCCGTCCTGCCATTGTCCGCCAGAGGGCTTTGGATGAAACTCTAAAATAAATTTACGGAGGATATGTTTCAATTTGTTTTAATGTTGTTCTTTCCAAATCATTAACCCCTAATGGAAGGAAATGGAGAACCGATGGAGTCCTTGAAATGTGTAGAAATTCTTATTTGATAAGTCAAAATATTGTATTAGATATAAACATGATTTAAGAATAGTTGCATCATAGATCAATTCATATTGTCTGATTTTTGAAAAAACAATTGGGTTTTGTAAGATGTATTTGACCTGATTTCATGTACTTCACTAAATTATACTCTATTTGAACATCCAAATACCAAGACATGAGTGCATGTAGGTCAAGGTTGTAGTGCATCCAAAGGATGATCAACATAGCCAATAAGTATTACAGAATGTACATTTTGTTACTTACTAAGTACTTTTATCTCTAAATCCATTCATTGTCTTCATATCTTGCAAAGAATAAATGTCATTCTTAATAGAATGAAGTATAAGACAAAAGGAATATTAGTAGGTGCTACTGATTTGGAGAACAAAGGTGGCTTCCAAGTACTACAAAGGTTATAATTCCTACATGTGATCAACTCACAATTGTATGTACATTCCATTCTTTTTATATAAACCAAATGTATGATGTTTTAAGATTTAATGTCATGTGAAAAATTTACTACATTTTCATACAATGTTTAATGCCAAAGCAAACAAATGGCTATCCTTTCAACTATCATGTATGTACAACATGCAAATCTGTAAAGTGATTTGAATTTATATTCCACATTCTATGCCTTGAAAAAATGACAATTTACGTAGAAGTGTACAATTTGGCATATTCTATGAGTACAACATTTAATGAAAACTGCACAACAAATTTTCAAAAAATCATAAATTATATGTAATATTTCCACTAATGCTTTTTTGAATTCATAAAAATATTTAGATCAATTTGTAACTTTTTTGCATTTCTACATTGGAGAAGAAACACCACTACCTAGTATTTATTTATTCTTGTATGACTTCAACAAATTATTTTTTCATTGCCTCTTAAACCAAGAATATTTGTTTGTATTAAGAAATGTTATTTTTTGGGTTTCGTGGCCAAAATTCTTCCATCAACTTTTGAAAGCAATGAGTTGAATGTTTTATTTTCCACTTCATTTTTGTTAAATTTTTCTTATAATGAATATAATTTTGATTCAAAATTACTATGAATCCAAGTCAAAGTAAGTGCATGTATGGTAAGCTTAGTTTGTAATTGGAGAAAGAACTTCCCTCAAAGAAGTTCTAACTCAAAGTGATACGAATTGTAGGGTAGTCACACCTTCTTTACCACATACATTCTTCAAAGAATGAGCATGTGGCAACTCTCCATTGGCTCCTTGTTGGCTTTTCTTAGCAAAATATTCTCATTATGTGAAATTTTCTCCACGCCCATTATTCCCCTTTGGATGTGATTAATGAACACGAAGAAGATTTTTTCATAAAAATATATTCTCTTGTGCCCCTTATGCTCCCAAGTTTTACCCTTCTATTGTCATAATGTCCCCAATCTTTATTTTCATCCTCCACATCACAAAAGGGGGGTACACCTTCATCTGGAATTGTCATTTTTCTTCAACTAGGTTATTTAATTCTTAAATGTCCATAAGGACATGGATGACACAAAATCCTTCTAGTAGGACAGAAGTGCAACTATTCTTCTATGGAATTTTGTTGTGAAAAGGGGAGGTCTTCTTTACTAGTTTGAAATCCAGAAACATAGGATTTAGGTAATTGGAACCCTAAAACTCATTAGTAGTCAAACTAGTAAAGAAGAACATGGAATTTAGGTAGTTGAAATCCTAAAACCTAAATACGTGAATTTGATCTTTTAGTTGGGAAAGCTCTATGTTCTTGAGCTTTACTACAGTAATGCTTGGTTAAGAGAGACATGTGTAAAAGTAATGTACGCTTTGTATCCTTGTCCTTGTCTCAAATTAGAAGGAACACATGTTTAGAGGTTGGTTATCGTAAAGTGATTGGTTAGTGTAAATCCCTGGTTTTTGTCAACGCCTCGGGGAACCCTAACTACGTCGGCTGCAACTCTTTACAAGTAATTCAAGAGTCAAAGGGAATATGTGCTAAACGAGTAATTCAAGAGTCAGAGGGAATATGTTTTGTTAGCGTCAAGGATTAGTTATGATCAACAATTTTCTTTATCCCAAATTGTTTCTCTTAACCAAGCACTATTGTACTCAAAAAGATTGACAATGGTTGCCAGACATAGACATTAACTCTTAAAGGACGAGGAAACCATTTCTTTGGTTACCTTGTGAATCATTCGCTTCAAAAATTACGTTCACCTGCTTTTGTTGCTTCAATTCTTCTTCACTTCGGCAACTCCAACTTGCTTCTCTGGACCTTGCAATTGCAAGCTACACTAAATAGTGAAATTAGGTTGCCTAAACAATTAGGTTGCCTTACTCAGGAAAGTTACCTCATGACTCATAACTCATCGAGATGGAGGCACAAGCAATTCTCTAAACCTGAGTCATGAACCAGTGCACCAACCCATGCAACACACATGGTTCCTACATTACTGCATCCATCTATACTAACAGTACATATTTATATAGTGTGGAATGTCGAGAATTTAGTGTGGGGCAACCTAATTTCACTATTTAGTGTAGGTACTTTCTACTCCTTCAATTCAACCCTGATCAAGCTGCTGGACTCCCTCCCAAAGTGTAAATTTCTGTAACAATGGACGGGTTCCTCAACTCTCAAACTCTCCTCCATCTTACCAGGATTCCATGCTCTGGCCGTCTCTGGTAAATAAACAGATCGAGTTTTTTCTGCCTGGTCAGATTCAAACGCACTCAGCCAGCCTTCTCAGGAATTAGCTCCTCTAGCTGGTCCTCTAAGGGCATCACCATACTGCATGCTCAAGTGCATCACCATCCGTTGAATTTGCACCTCCTCCTCAAGATGGAATTCTTGCTTGATCTGAGGACTTCTCTTAAAACTTAGTGTGTCGAAACCCCATGGGAGAATTGAAGTTAAATTGCGCCTCCACCCCCACCCCACCCCTTTAATTTGTTGCCGCTCCATAGTCTGTGAAGCAGAAGCAGAAGCTGAGCACGGGGGTTGCCGTCCCAAACATATTTGTCAACCTCAACCACGCTTGCCTAATTCTCTCACCCAAACCTCTGATACTGGTGCGTAAGTATGTTTTTCAGTCAGGGTCCATATATAGTGCACACTTTGCCCATCTGCTTCCTTTGTAGGGCTTTATCTGTGACTCTCACGCATGATTTGAAGGTTGGATTAGTCAGGGAGGAATGAATCTATTCTCCATTTGGATCGAAGAGCCTGCATTGCTTCTCCAGGATCCACAAGTCGTAACGCTCCAGCTTTCCTGCCCGCACACAACAGTCATACCAATTGACTCTTGACATTAGTCCTGTGATCTTATTAATTACCGGAACTTTTGAACAGTTGATTCAGTCACAAAACTCACAAAACTCATAGCTCTCTGACATTCAGAAATTGTGAATAAAACAGGATGATTTTCGTCATTCCAGACAAGGTTAGAATTACCTTTCTGAGAGGTGAGGGATGTTATTTCCACAACAAGGAGAGTAATTTCATGTTTCCAGACATGACCTCTGTGCAGAGAACAAGGTTGATATGAGAGGTAACCATGGTGACCGTATCGAACGCTTGGTTGGCAACTCTACGGCCCATCTACAGTGGGCTACTGTTTAATGTTAATGCGAGCCAGATTTGCACGACCAAATTTCATGTGATGAAGTGTGTTTCCCAGGAGGATCTATAGTACAGTAAGGTAGAAACACTGAGTTTACAAAGTATGGAGGCTCATGGCACTCCATGCACACTCTACCAACATTAGCAGCTTCAAGAATATAATGACGTTCACAGTGCAACTACACTTTTAATTATCATACACAAGAGCCAAGCACTCGTGTGCGCTCTTCAAATTTATGAGACCACAGTGTGTGTGATTTGGCACATGCACCTGCATCCAGTTTCACTAGATGACATGCACAGAATTCCCCTTCACAGCCTTGTGTGAGTGAAGGGTTCGTCGAAATCTTTCTAACTGGGGATGATTGCTCTAATATCTTGCTCATTCACTAGATTTGAGCAGAATAATACTCCCTCTGCCTCAAAATAAATCTGGGGTCTGTAGTGAGAAAATTTCTATTAGTTTCTCACTTGAGACCACAAATCTATTTTGAGACAAAGAGAGTATCATTTTAGGAAATGACTTTGGTGCCCTCATTCAATATTAATTTGAACCAAATATTCATTTGGGAGGGTGGTTTTGATACCCTCTCACATTCAGTCAATGTTTCATGAAAATTTATATATGTTTTTTAAATGAAGGTTCTAATAGCTTGTTCAATTACAAGTTTCATCAGAATAAAGGAGTGAAAGTTCTTGATACGTATTGACAAGGTAGGAGGTTCTAAAAGCGCATAATTAGGCTCTAAAACCGCCCACCTCCTCAAATGTACACAATTTGTACATGTTTCTTTTTTATAGCCTTGAACAATGTACAAATAGTGTGCATTTGAAGAGGGTGGGCGAATTTAGAGCACTATGCCATTTCAACTTCAAATTTTTATAACTAATTTCAAACAATATCAAAAAATATGAAACAACTTGGGTTAGATGCCAATTCTACTTGTCTTTTAGGAAAGATTTACTGAAAAACATTTCAAAAAGTTTCACCTCCCAAAATTCAGTTTCAGATCTTAAATGAGTGGTTTATGAACCTCCTACCTTACATGTGGTTGGATTTTAGCAAAACCATAAGTGTTCACCTAAGCCATGTTATTCTCTAGGTTGAAGCCTAGGTGATCAATAATATGAGTTATTGATTGATGAAAAAGAGGTCAATTAACTTTTTGAATAACCAATTTATTTATGATTCAATATCAAAAGTTGAAGGTAGGGACTTGTCCACTAATGTACCTTGACTTATTCATTAGAAAGTGGTTTATTGAATAATGTCAAAAGGTCTCATTTTCTCTTTAGTTAAAACATAGCCTCAATGAAGCCCATTTTGAAGAAGTGACAATTGAACATTGAACATTGGATACATAGAGTATGGTTATAACTAATATTGGTATATCCAACGGTGCTTGAGATGTTCTTAAATTTGACATAACCTATTGGCTTCAAGACAAGACATGCATTTGAAGCTAAGATAATACATGAATTCAATTGCATGCTAGGATTTTGATGTTGTCATGAAATAATTAGGCATTCAAGTGACAAAAAGTGAACTTGATGCAACTTGATTTGAAGTTATGTATAGATGTATTATTAACAACTTGGTGAAATAATTTTTGCTATTTATTTATAAACCAAAGTTCTTGAATTTTGAATTCCTCTTGTACAATTAATTCTAATACTGTATTGCTATCACCAATATTTCTATGAAAGAAATTGAACCCCTAAACCTAAAAATTAATTACATCAGCTCGTTTACTGAGATATGCACAGAGTAGGTTATAGGGTTTGGGTAGAGGGGAGTAGGCATTGACAAGCTGGCCATCCTCTTCACAAAGACTCTTTACAAAGAAATAATTTGAAGATAGATCAAGAGGGCGAGAACCAATGCTCCGATTGAGTGTGGAAGGTGGTGCATGATCTGACCTCCTTTTACAAAATTTTGCTCTGGATGGAAAATTGATCAAGGATATTATGTGCTTCAAATCTCCGACCCTCTCTGGCTTGTGAATCTCATCTGTCGTATTGAAAAACAGGGTTAGTAGCCTGCATGGCCGAGCAATCGTTACTGGCCTCATCACAAACTGCTTGTGAATCAATTTATGAATGTCTTCTTAGAGCACCCTGAAGTGGGGTCCTCATCTGCAAGACTCTTCAAGACCTGATGGAAGAAACCCTGTATGGCAGGCCGGATCGTGCACGGCAGATCGAGTTACATCAGTTGATTCCAAGACTAGTATTCAAGAGTGCAATGTCTTATGTGAGTCTTGAACTGTGCTGAGTGTTTGAAAGGGACGCGCGGAGCCAAGCTTGTAGTGGACGATGTTTCATTTCGTTACAACAAAGGCGCCAATGTAGACTTCACTGAAGCACCCATCAGTGCTTCGAATTCACGCATCCGTGTTTCAGTTTCTGTAAGACATTAAATTTGTTTTCTGAGTGTTCACTCCATCATCGAATCCTATCATGAACTTCCCTTGGGTGTTACTTAATTCTGGGTCGATCGCACGTTGGCGAATATGCCGAGCTGTGATCTCCAGGAAGTCCGTCACCAAGCGGTCGCTTGAGGAAGTTTCAAAGGAAGATGGTGTAATGGATCAACGGAATCAAGAAATGCATTTCATGAATCAATAGGGTTAGTCACCCCCCTTCCTAGAAGCAGATGATTCTTGGAGGTTGGATGCGTGGAGCATTCTTAGTGGGTTTTTGCATTTACCATATCGCAACCTGAGAGGTTTTGGAGGTGGCGTTCTTTTGTTATGATGGGCAAGAAATGAGTTGAAGAATGGTTTTTTTCAACAATTTTTCACGCCTGCTTACATCACTTTCACCTTGAGTGAGGACTATCTTGTTTTCCACACCCCAGTTCAATCTTGCTTCTATGTTGCCTGCACCACCTGCATTCCCCACCATTTGCGCTCATTCATGATAGTGAATTAGTCTCAACCTCCAAGAAAGCAATGGTACTCATATTCATTAAGAGTGTCACAGTGTCTTCTTGCTCAACAGCTTCCCATTGAATCCTCATTTCTATCACTGCATTCGTATTGTACAAGAATATTTGCTTCTCAGATGGGGTGCATACGTATTCGGCAAGAAAATTTGCTTCTCAGAGGGGGTGACTACCCCCATTGTCATAGATATTTTGGAGTTATTATTATTTATCATATTTTAAAATTTTGATCTTACTATTAATTTTAGTTTAGGGTACTGACAAAGGGATTAATTAATAATTTTGCATTCTGCTTTGGCAGTTCACGATCAACTTAAATGCAGAATCTACTGTACATGCATGCGGTTGTTACCAAGATATTACGGTATTTATGTTCACCTAGTACTAGTAGAACATCAGATCGTGAAGTCAATGTTGATTTGATCCTAAAGCGCTTGGAGCTCTATTGATTATGTTTCAGGATCGAGCTGTGGAAGTTGCCGGGGAAGCGTGACCATGACCTTACTGGCGGATCACTGCACCTCCAGCTGCTGGAGCCTGGAGCACCTTACGATCGTCTTTCGAGTCAAAGGTATCAGTTCTCAACAGTATGCATGAGATTTTTATGTTGCAGAAACGTTACTTCAGAAATCCAATTTCCAGTGCGAGCCTTGGGTGAGTTTCCTAGAGAGGAGATTCCTGTCAATATTCGGATTCAAGATTCTTTTTAAATGCATTTTTTTTCCATTTCCAAATGAATAAACTAAAATTTTTCAAAGTACTGAAATTCAGTTTACCTAAAATTGACCCTTAGAGGCTCTCATGCTTACAGTCTGTACATTTTAGGCAAGAATCTTGATTGAATGATTGGTCGATTTCACAAATAGGTCACAATTGGGTGGTGTTACCGTAGCATATGAGCACATGTCCTGTTTTCTATCAGTTGCATTGAGCTTACTTTCTCCATTGCCTCCCCGTCATTCCAACCTCTCCTGTCGTGATTTGAATCAAAATCGCATCACTGAATTACTCTCAAAACAATCTCAACTTCAGCCCCAAAGGATTGCACTTCAACTGCACTGCCAAAACATCCAATCCTTCAACAAGTTCAAGCAAAACGAATCTCAAATCCACAGCAAATTGAAAGATACAATTTTTTCTGTTTAAATGACAGTTTAAATGACATTTAAAAATGTCATTTCAACATTTCCATGGAGAACATCTTCATTGAGAAGAATTAATATGGAATGAAGATTTTCGGTTGTTCAACTTCAATTCAACATATAACTCTTGTCCAAGAATTACACACGTATTGTACAGTACATCTCAGCTTCCAAACGTTCTTCGAAACATAGATCTTCTGATCCGAAATCTTTGCAAGATGTAGATTTTAATTTCAAGAAATCTTACGAGCATTTACATTCAAAAACTTAAAAATGTAACAAAGGCAAAGATTTCAACTACTGAACCCTTCTCAAGATGTGCATGCTGGTATCAAAAATCTTCACCAGATTTCGAATTACAACTCTGAAATCTTCAAAAACTGTAGATTATTTGCATGCAAGAAAGAAACTCAATTTCAAGGCTCTGTGAATGAACAAATGAGGTACATTCCAATATCTCAGAGAGGGAACATTTCATTATCTTAGGGAATGAACATATAAGGCATTCGAAATCTACGTTTTGCATAGAAATATAGAATGTACATCCTACCCATCTACAGTAGGATGAATTCTACATCTACATGATTGAATCTACTCTGGAAAGTAGCTCTGGTACTCTAAATGACGCTTAAATTGTACAGCTGTACAGCCTTTCTCTTGTTGCTTCTTTCCTCGTTTGTCTACAAACTGAATGGCCTGCTTTGCAAAAAGTTCCAAGACCTTCATGTACACGGCCATGTTGAAGGAGTAGATAGCTTTCAGCTTCCAGAACTGCAGGAAAGAAGCCAGCATGCAGTTGGACAACCTCAAACAAGAGTTCAACCTTACGAGCTATTCGTAATGGGAAAGTGAAAAAAATACAATATCCCAACATGAGATTAACATACTTCGCAATGACATGAGCTTGTGACGATGGACTTACAGGCAGATCAAGCACAAAGTCGATGAGTGTGATCTGAAGGACACCGATACTGACGGACACAATGGCCCTGTCAGATGTGTATTTGGATCCATCCTCGGTCGTCACACGCACTTCCTACCTAATGAACTCCAGCATCTGCACAGTCTGCACACTAGCAACTCGGATATTCACGACAAATTCTTTACATAAAAGCTCAGAAAACATTACAAACCACATCTTATCATTTTGCTGATTTCTTCGAAAAAGTTCATGTCCTTCCAGAGTAAGACATTGCAGTTACCTTATTCAACTTCAAACGAGGATCAGCGATGGTCCCATTCTTGTTCTGAAGGTACGAGTTCGCCAGTTCATCAACAATAGCTTTGTAACCACTAGAATCGCTCACAAATGCAAATCTTCGTCAGGCTAGCTGGGTGGGGAGTCTTCATAGTTTCGATCGCATGTTTGACGTCCTGAGTCGGGAGATCGGAGAAAGTCCATAGTCATTGTATTCACTAGCACATGCAATATATATAATCACAACTTGTAACTTTGATTTTGGATGATAACCAATAAACAACGTGCCCAAAAATTAATACGTTGTTACCACTTCTAATCTTGATATGTATAGATTCAGTTTTGACAATGAATGGTGAACTACTTCAGAACTGAATGGATCGGAACTGAGGGACCGAATCTGCAATACCCTCTTCTCATACACTTAGTATGCTCCAGATGAGTTGCCGCCAGCATGATAGAAATCATGCACGTATTTTCTAGAGAAACACAAAACAGTAATTGCATGATTGAGCCGGTGTAAATATTACCGACACCTGATGCGGGCAGATCGAGCTTGGCTTAGATCGATGGTTCGGACACCCTCCACTCCAGTTGTCACGGTCTGTCAGGAAAATTCATTTCATTTTCTGCTCTACATTTGGAAAGAAACAATCTGACAGTCTCTGTAAGTACAAATATTCTTACTGTGAACACTTGGCATGGGTGTCACTGTAATCCGGGTATCATCTCACGGTTCTGGATACTGTTATTTCAACCCCAGACTAAGGTAGTTTCAAACTTATCATATGGAGTACTACCTTTTTATACAAGTGTTGCAGTGGTAACATTCAAATGAAGTAACATGGTTGTTAATTGACTTTGGAGGTTTCAATTTTTTTTTTAATTAAAATCTGATCTCATACGGTTACCATGAGTGCAATTTAGAGTGTCCTAAGAGTATCTATAAGGTAGTGGAATCTGCTAGTAGCTATACTAGTAGTTCTGAGTACAACCGCTGCAATTTCAAGAATTCGAATTGGAGTGGGAGAATTTAAATAAGTAAAATTAGTTTTTGTAATGCTAGAGGTTTTAAAAAGTACAAGATCATGAAGTTCATTCTTTTTATAGTGTTGTGTTAGTATCTTGAGCTATATATCTAGCAACTAGAATTTCTACAATTTGTTCAAGTACGAGCTTGAATGTCAACAAGTATAAATTACAAATATCCATTATAATAATTGTTCAACAATTGGGTAGTCTTAGTTGATATCATTTGACATACCAATCTAGTATGCATTTCCAAAAGCTATAACTTGTAACAATATATTGGTGACTACAAGGCATTCCTACTAGTTTCATTGACACCTTTGTATCTTCTTTCAAGCACATTCTAAAACAATAACCTCAAGTTTAATTTCACATTTTAATCACTTTTTTATGTAAAACCTATAAAATTTCTATTTGGAGTAAAAAAAAGAAAAAATAATTGGACTTGATATTTGAAAACGGTTCAATATTGGAATTAAAAGAAAATAGATGGGGAGTTTTATTAAAATGTTGGCATTCCACGTGCCATTTTTAAACCACTTGCTCTGAATTGTAAAAGTGACATCTAGGATAGGTATAGTTTTTAGGAATCTTGGACTTTTATAGGTTTAAAAATCTATGCTTACTATAGATTTTAAACTTCATGATTTGAATTGTAACAGTGACATCTAACATAGTTGTAGATTTCATGCATTTAAAAATGGTATAGATTTCAAACATCTAGAAAGTTTGTACACTTTAGACCGCTTGCTCAAAATTGTAAAAACTACCAAAATAGCAGAATTTCACCATTTTAATGAAATTGCCCATATAGCTTGTAAAACTCAAAAAAATCTTGAATATTAGGCCTAAAGCCACTCACTTCCATATGTTTTATTCAACATGTTGACATATTAATGACAACTATTTGAATTTAATAACATAAATATTAACAATGTATCTTGGTGTATTTGGATGGAAACCACCAAATCATTGTACACCATAATGAAGGGGCAACTCAAAAAAACACTCTTCAATACAACTGGGTTTTTTTTTTTCCTAGCCCTACCATTTTTCTTTCCAAGCCTAGTAAGTTGGCAAGATATAAAAGTTCTATAAGTTTGCTCCCATTAGAAAGACTCATAATTGTCATAACTTTCAAGCTTTGTATGTGAGCCAATAAATTGAAAATTCCCTTTTCTTAAATAAAAGGTGTTTTTCTTAATGTAAGACCTTTTTGTCTCCTTTTATTTATTTTGCATGATTGTCAATTCAAGGTGTAAATTGCCGACCCAATGTAGGGACAATTCTTTTCAAGAAGTCATTGGAATGGAATGAAAACCTTCAAAACTTAAAAATTCCACTAATGTCCTTTCGACTCATGCATGTCATAACACTTTATAACATAGACATACACCCTTACAAAATTCAACAACACTTTACAACATAGAGATGTATAGTACTAGACAACAATATTAAAGACTTGCATGTTTCAAAACTTGAACAATGTGAACAATGCAAATGAAAATTCATCTTGAATGTTTTAAATTTCATACATTTAATAGCCAAAAAAATGAAATGGAAGATTCAGAAGGTTCTTTTCAAATTTTGTAACATGAACACATTGAAAAGTATATGGCACATTTTGGATTTTTTTAGCTTGATGTCTAATATTTAATATAACCATCTCCAACAGCAATAAGTATATGTGACTGGAGACTAAAAATCAAGCATGCACTATGCACAATATTTCATACTCATCTTACATGGCCTAAACCTGGTTTGGATGCGGTCTTTTGCGATCTTTTACAATTATCATAGATTTTGTATAGGATTTCACTCTAAGATTTAGCCACTCGTATATCTTTAATACGAATGCAATGATTCAAAGCAGTAGTTGACACTTGGCCACAAGTGGCCACAAACTCATATTTTTTACGAAAGAGCTTATAAGAGTCGGTTATGGCATGTTCACAAGCGACATTGTCCAATCAAAAGGATCAAAAGGGTGCATTGAAATATCCGAACTAGAACAGACGCTAACTATAAACATGGATGCAGCATAAGTACTTAGTATGAACTTGACAATAATAAGTATATCTCAAATAGTCTTGCAAGGCCATGGTCCATAGAACAAAAACTAGATAGGGATTCTCCATGTATCCTGCCAAATCCAGCCACCAAATCCAAAAGAGTAAGTCTTTCTCACGGCTGCCACCATTATTGCAAATTATAGGTGCTTGTGCTTATAATCTCAAACGAGAATAACATCCTGTACATGTGACATGGAACAAGAGGGTGGAAATTTTTTGGCACCTGCCACGAATTTGCGGAGTCCTCGTTGGGCCATGGAACATGGCCATAATGTTACTTGGCCCATACAGCAAAGCTTGGTTCATAGGCATACCCAACGGGGTTCAAACTGTGAAAAACAATGCCGTCGTCAAGAGGAGGAGTGACAGGAACAGATTCGAACACATCAGGGTTGATAGGATCATCCAACATATTGTATATCACCCCTGTACGCTCGATGGTATTAAAAATACAGAGCTTGTTCTCCCTCACCGGCACGCAAGTGTACTCCGGATACACCAACAGAGCTCTGTATCCTTGTCTTTGACGTGTCACTTTCCTTGTCCATGTAAAGCCCCCGCCGCTGATTATATCCAATGCGTCAATGCAATGGGTGACATTCGTTCCGGACTCTTGCTCGGAAAACAAGTAAATCACACCACTGCACTCCACCAGCTGCGCAATGGCAAAATGCACCGGCAATCCAGTCTCTTCCACTGGATGCTGCAAATATGGACACAGCCAATCTTCGCGCCATGTCCGCGTTTCCATATCAAACATCAATACACCTTTGTTGCCGCTGATCATAAATCCGGTTACAAGCACCGCATTCTCACTTGGACAATAAACTCCAGATTGATGTTCATTGATGGAGAAATCAGTTCCAGGCACATCACCAGCCACTTCCCATGCTCCCGTCACAGAATCATACACCTCAGTCTTCCTTGATAGACTCTCAGTCCCTGTTGCAGAACTTCCAACGGCTAGTATCCAGTACCGGGAAGAAACTACATCAACATTTTTAGCCAGTGTCGCATGCAAACAAAGCACGACCGGATGCCGTGGACATTTCAACGGCGGAATTTGAACAGTCAATCCATTCAGAGGGTTAAAAACCAATATCTTCTCTGGTTCAGTGGGCTTGCCGACATTCACGCAGAACAGTCCTCCGTGTCCAGAAACCAGAAAATCTTTGAACAAATCCATGTCCGGAATGGGAATGGGAATGATGTCGTTGTCAGCGGGCTTTTTGTCAATGGGTCTACTGTCCAAATACGGTAATTTCCTCCATATCTGCTCCTTATATTCGAACCCCAGGATGTGCCAATTCCCATCTTTCACATAGAATACCAGGGGACTCAGAGAACACTCTATTGGGTAACGACCACCACGCGCTTGCTGGAAAGTCTTCCGCTTCACAACGTCTCGAAAGGCTTTGCAAACTGGACGGGCCCTAAAGAGATTATAGAACCCTAAAAATGACAGAATCAGTACAACGATATCTGTAGGCAGTGAATCCCAATTAGATGCACTCTTGCTCTCATCGTTCTTCGATATGGACATGCCCTCTAACTGACCGGGAAGCGAGCTGCGATTCAGGTTACCGTCATCCCCGTGTGTGACTGTCGTATGCTCTGAGTCCCCGCCCTCAATGCGGCTTGTATCCAAGGGTGGAGTTCCTGAATGCTGTTCGTTTGGCCCACCCAAATCTTCCATGGTTCCGATGATCCGAGCTCAGGATACGCGGCGGCTGTCTCCGGTCCCCTGATTGAAAGAACCACCGGGTCGCTTTGAACCACACACACTCACAAATGTTCAATTAATTCCATTCCCTTGCAATCTACTTTCATGCAGCCTATTAGCACTATGCCATAGCAGCTCAACAAAGAAAATTCTCTGAATAACACTTCACATGGAGAGCAATAAGAGCATTGTCTAAAACACAGAGGTGTAACCACTTAATGCAATTTCAAAACCACATGGCTTGCCAGATTGTTAGATTCGACGATGTGGAGACCAGCGAAAGTAGTTGTCACAAGTTAGAGCAAGCCCAGAAACGACTTCGAAAAATCCCGTAACGTTCACATCGTCAGTAACGGTCATATTTCAACGGTCATCTGGTCTTGAGGTAAATGTAAAAACCGAGCCGTTAATTTTGTGTTAATTTTTGTATTTCGTGACCACCTCTAGCTAATTCGGGGATTCCGATTCCAAATACGATACCATTCAAATTTTAAAAATATGATCGTCTTGTGGTAAATAATAAGTTCAGCTCCTGGGTTTCCCAGAATTCAAGCCCATGACCAGATGAGCTCAAGCTGGCCCTGGTCTACTTCCATTAGCTTCCCCAGTCTCCTCGCCTTTTCCTGCATCCGTAACGATTACCGACTCACACAACCTACATAACCCTAAGTGTGAACACAACCCTAGCGATTACCGACTCACACAACCTACATAACCCTAGGCGTGAACACAACCCTAGCGATTACCGACTCACGCAACCCACAAAGCCAACTCACATAAACCTAAAGCAAGGTTTATAAGCAGGGTTTGTCGGTAAAAATTAAAAATGAAGTGTGCCGTCCTGCACCCTAGCTTCGCAGGAGCCACACTTCTAATCAATAGACTGGTGCTTCTTTCGGGAGTCATCTAAGTTGGTTAGAACAGTCTCTGTGCACAACGACAACAGAGGACAAGCAAACACGATTGGAACTGCAGACATGAGCCCTATCGACAAGCAGCCCCGCCCGCACGACTCCAACTCGTAAATAAGCAGCCGCACGGCCCTTCAATCGAAGTAATCCACACCCGACAAGAAAGGAACCCTTCGAATGTTGTAAACCCGAAACTGAAAACATCCGCAAGTGGCAAAACCTCTACAATCGAAGGCTGACTTACTTCATTCACGCTCCATGCTAGGCGCCCGCCTTCAACCGGTTCAGGGTTCCTCTCTGGACGAGCGGGGTCCTTGCAACAAACCCTCCGCCAAACTCCCCCAAACTCCGCCAAACTCCCCCATCCATGAGTGTGCCTAGGATTCTTCACACACTCATGGAGGGGAGGGAGTACATATTAAGCAAGAATCTACAAATTCTCTAATTTTGGAAATCTATGAATTTAATGAATTTTTTAAAGTGTTGAGATTTAAAGCAATCCATGAATAAAGGGAGTACTCCCTCCGTCCCAAATTAAATCTAGGATTTTCAAATATATTTGTCTCAAATTCAATTTGAGATTTGCTTTCCGCAAGTTGATGGACAACAATTGAAGCTAATTCAAACCCCTTCAAGCAAACAAAAATCCGTAGATACCACATTTTGTAAACTTTAAAGCAATTCAATCCTTGCAATGGGAATCGAATGCAACCTCTAACCAACCAAACCAACCAAAGGCAAAGAATTCAACCTATGGGGAATTTCATAAAAATGGCGATATTCCATGTGCTATTTTCATAGTGTGCCATTTCCACAGTTCAGACCGGGCGGTCTGAAATCTATTAGTGTCCTAGATTTGTGAACTCTATACCACTATTAGATGTATTAAATCTAGGAAAGATGTAGATTTCAGACCAATCGGTTTTAAAAATCTACATATTTTCTTAATTTCAGATATCTAATAATGGTATAGATTTCAAAAATCCAAAACACTGGTAGAATTCAGATCGCCCGGTCTAAATTGTGAGAATGCCAAAGTTAAATAATAATCGCCATATTAATGAAATTCCCCATACCTACAACTATACAAAAGGTGCTACTAACAAATCTTTTGTTGAGAATTTCACAAACTTGAATCATAAGACGTTGAAATTGAATACAGAGGACATCAATAGACATTACTACACCAATGTTGCTTGGAGAATAATCAAAATTAATACCACTAGAGCAATTCGAAAAAGGAAAAAAAATTATTGATTTTGTTGCATGTTTTAAACATGCACTGCTTTACTATTGACTTCCATTCTTCACACCTAGTGAGATTTAGTAGAAGCTACAATAATTACACAATCCTTTGAAAATAAGAGCTATTCTCACATTGATCTAACCATTTCTAAGAAACTTTGGATTTATTTTGAAACGGAGGTACATATTAAATAAGAATCTATAGATAATTCATTAAAATGGCAAAATTCCTTTACTTTGGTAGTTTTTACAGTTCAGAGCGAGCGTTTTGAAGTGTATAAACGTCATAGATATCTTAAATCTATACTGTTCTTAGATGTTTGAAATCTATACCTATGCTAGATGTCACTTTTACAACTCAGATCGTGCAGTCTGAAATCTATAACAGTCATAGATTTCTTAAATCTATGAAAGTCCAAGATTCTTGAAAACTATACCTGTCCTAGATGTTACTTTTACAATTGAGAACGGGTGGTCTAAAAATGGCACATGGAATGCCGCCATTTTAACGAAATTTCCCATATCTATAAGAATTGGTTATAAAATGAGGTCACAATTAAGTACTAATCACCTTAGTAAGAGCATCTTCAATCTTCTACAAGATTGAGGGCAATTACACTATCCAATGTAGACATGCTATTGAAGCCTTTAGTACTCCAATAGATCAAAAGACCCCTTCTATATGATGTGTTTGGTAAATTTGCTCAGCAAAATGTTCTACACAATAAACTTTGTTACTACTCCATAGCAATGAACAAAGATGAATTATTTTGGTTGAAAAAAGACTTGAAAAATGCATTGTTTCCATTTTTCAATCCTATTGCTTGTAAACTATGTTTAGGGCACTCTTTGCCATCATTGCATGGAAGTATAGTACATTTCATGTGCTTCACCAATGAAATCTATATGTTATAGCTAGATAGTCATTGTATCCATCCATTTGTCATGTGCATAAGTTGTGTATGGATTGTAGATGTTCTATAAACATCTTCAATCTATATTCGGTACTCTATTGTTCTACATTACTTTTGTTGCAATACATGTGGAATATGAAACTCAAAGATGTCATTTGCAAATGTCTAAATGCTTAATGCATGGACAACCAACAACATCTAAATGTGGTACAAGAGCAAAGTCAACTTCAATTTAGAAAGGTTGAAAGACTTAGCATTTGAAGAAGGATAAACTCTAATCCTACTTCAATTTATACAAAAACAGACAACCTTGCTTTACTTCAATAGGATATTAATGTAGGCTATCCAAATTTACGTAACAAATATTGTACTAAACAAATATTTTATTAAAATGAAAATATTCATATACCATTTTTCTATTTAGTTTCTAAGACTAGTATAGATTTCAGACCACATAATTTCAAATCTACAAGAGGTATACATTTCAAAAGAGGTATACATTTCATACTGTAATGTTTGAACCTAAAAGTTTGTGGAATACCACCATTTTAATAAAAATATCCAAATTTTAGACTCTTAGAGTGAATACAGAAAATAAAACAAAAAAATAAAAAAGTTACACGAGTCCATATGAACCGGGTAACAACCTAGAAATCACAGAGGCGAAAAAATCTTGAAAACTTTGTTTCCTTCTTACAACCAGTAAAGTAAACTTTGTTTCCTTCTTCCTTCATTTTACTTATTGGCACTAATTCAAAAATCAATTGCAAAGAAGAGGAAACCAACCCCAGAGGTCAATAAAATACAAACTTTATGCCTCCTTCTCAATTGCTTTATGTTATTGCAGGTTTGTTTTATTCTGTTACTGAATTATTGCAACTTTCACCTGATCGGAAAGAAAAGAAAAATACCTGTCACAGTGCTTGACGACGAAATCAATAAACTTGGCGTAAGACCGGCGTGACCTCTAATAGGTATGCGTGTTCCCCAATGTAATTAAGCCGTGTCTTGCACGCGATCAAGAGAGGATTTCAAGGATAGGAAGAAGCTCACAAATTCTGGTCCAGGACCTGACAATCGGGACAGGCTTCGATTGCGTCTATCGCCTTGATTTCGGGTGAGATTTCTGTCGGGCGACAGAGGCTCCCGGTCGATCAATGGACAGCCACACAGGGTACAGACGAATTCGAATGCTCAAGATTATCCAATGGAGTTGAAGCAGATCGATAGTAACTTAGAGCCCAACGTACTCGATCACCCAAGTGTAACCCTGATTGAGTTTGGGCATCATTCAGTGCATGATGGAGTTAGAAAGCAAGAAATACAGCAGGAAAAGAGTCTGACAGAGATCAGCGGCATGAACTCACTCCGAAGGAATAACGCTCGGCCCTAACATAGCTAGGATCTCACCTACTCACAACACTCTCTTCATAATTCTTTCTGTTGTAGCTCTAGTATCTCAAATTAAATAATCTGTGGAAGGGAAAAGAAGAGACGTACGTACGTACACTCGTAACTCCCGGTTCTTCGATCGGTGGAACAGCTGGAGTCAGCAGAAGTTGAGTGAAGAGTATGGTCTCTTGATCGACACCCACATCCAGGAGGACAGAACCGTGAGTTCGACGTACGCGAGAAGCGAGTGAACAACCGATGGGGACCCTTCACCAACAGATAGTACAATTGCAACGGACAGCTGACCTAACTATACAGTTCGTTTACATGATTTCCCTCACACGGTACTGAAAACGGCAAAGTGACGCTTTTAATCTTGGGCCAACAAACTCACTGTAAACTCGTAATGATGATCGCAACTGAAAGGAAGCAAATTGAATCCTTTCTGCTACCAGCGTACGTTACGGACACAACCAGCTCGCAGATCGAATCCCAGTGTGTCACACACCGGGGAAAGTGGGACTCACCGGTAATTTCAACACCGGGATGAGCTCCCCGTGGCCTGGGCCGCTAGTCCATAGTTAATCGTTAAAGGCGTAACCTGGAGCTGAGTAGACTGCTTCCGTTGCAGACTATGAGTAGTCTCCAGTCTGTCGGCCTAATCTCACGAGTAATAAATAAATAAACTTCTTTTTGTATTTTAGAACATGCATGCATGCATTGGACACTCATGTTCTACAGACCCCTGACCCATGTTCATAACATTGCTAACCAGCTTGGTTTCGTCCCCCCAAGTGGAGGTATAATTCCCTCCTATATATCTGGGGGAGAGTTTAGTTATAATGCTGCACAAGTCATTGGCTGGGCAGAGGTGATGTAGCACCAAGTTGTCAGAGCTCGGTATGTCATTGGCAAGGCTACTGTTGAGGGCTCCTGATTTTTGGGGAGCAAAAGGGTCCCCCCCAGGGAAGGTTAATAATGTTATGTTAACCCTTAAATGCCAGTCTGGTGACTAGAAATCAGCCCTTCTGTAACCGTGTGACATCATCTAGTGTAAAAAAAAAAAAAAATAGTCATGGGGAGTCAAACTACTATTAATAGAAGATTTCCCCTTTTCACCCCTAATTTCGAGGATGAATATGCATTTCTGTCCTATACAAGGAAAATTCCTTGTCATTCATCGAACAAAAAACGTCCGCCATGGCATTTATGGGTTAAGCTTATGACTACACCTAATGAATTATGGGTCCGGTCACTAGGGTGAACCCACATTCCAAAGATTTGGACCACATGCATCACTTTCCACATTCCGGAGATAATGTAAGTATCCAAGTTGGCCCCATGTTTTGTCGTTTGTAACTTTTTCCACTCACCTCACATTTTGTCATTTGTGACTTCTTTCACTCCCCCCATGGTTTGTCACTATTTTAGGGAATAAAAAACAACAGGGTTTGTAGTAGTGGGTATGGGCGATTTTGTTATTTCAGAATTTCTAAAATTGGTATAACAAATTTATTTGGAAATTCCCTATGATTTGGTAGGAGATTTTTTAGTTTTCTCCTCCTAGTTTCTGCCACTTTCTGCATGGGGAATTTCATTTAAATGGTGCCGTTTTGCAACTTTGGCCATTTTTAAGGTACAGACCGGGCAGTTTGAAATGTAAATTAGTCCTAGATGTTTGAAATCCATAATTGTCCTAGATGATACTTTAATGATTTAGATTGGGTGGTCTGAAATCTATATCAATCTTAGTTTTCTAAAATTTATATAAGTCCAAGATTTTTCAAATCTATTCCTGGCTTAGGTGGCACTTTTACAGTTTAGATTGGGCGGTTTGAAAACGACACATGGAATACGACCATTTTAACAAAATTCCCCATCTATATGGACAATTTCATTAAAATGGCAAAATTCCTTTACTTTGGCAGTTTTTACAGTTTAGAGCGGGTGTTCTGAAGATGACATTGCATTCATGTAATAGAAAGTCTACCAATTTAGATTGCACAAAGATTAGGTTCTTATATTTCAATGTGTTTCCACCTAATCTTTGGCAAATTTTACAAGATATGGGAAAATTTGTTAAAATGGTAGTATTCTATGTGCCATTTTTAGACCACTAGGTCTCAACTGTAAAAATGACATTTATGTCAAGTATAGATTATTGTATAAATTTCAAAAATCTTGGAATTAAATAGATTTTATAAAATCTAAGATTGATGTAGATTTTAGATGGCATAGTCTAAACTATGAAAATGCTATTTATGACACACGTAGATTTCAAAAATCTAAAAATGATATAGATTTAAGAAATCCAATACATTTGTACATTTCAGACTTTCTAGGCTGAACTATAAAAATTGCGAAAACTGCAAAATTTTATAATTTTAACAAAATTGCCCATAAGATGCAATTGTTCTATATTGATTGTGGAAAGTACCGTGAGGTTAGACACATAAGGATTGTAAGTTGTCAAATTCCAAGGCAATGAATTCATGTAACCTAACTATCTAATATGATATAATATGCATATAAATCTAGTTATCTAATGTAATATATAACTTTATGTAATAGAAAAATACTATCTTTATTTTAAAAACCTCACTACAGTAGGACTCTAATTTTGTAAACTCTTTAAAAAATCTCTTTGTTTAACTTTGAATGCTATAATTTTTCAATTTTTACAATATATCTCAATCAGTTGCCACATTATATTATGATTTTTTTCAATTGATTTTTTTTCAATTTTTTTTCAATTTTTGTAATGTTGGTCTAGATTTGGTGGCCTTTTTGAGGCCCTACTCTTTTTCTAATGTCCATATATTTCTAGCTACTTTATCACTTATTAGGGAGGAAGGTATATGTAGGTAATAATTTAAGGAGGAAAGTTTTTTTCCAATGCATGATAATTGAATAATATAAAAAATTGCCTTCAATTGCAAAGTGGTTGATTTTGTATTGTATGATGTCTCTAATCTATTTTAGGATTCGTAGTTCCAAATATGAATTTCATTAAAAAAAAATTTATCATCTATAAAATATAATCTATTTTTGCTATATTTTTGTTCTTTTCTCTCTCCTTACTTATAAGTCATGCATATAGATGATATAAATACATCCAAAAATAGAGGGCTAGCAAATATAGAAATGAAATAAGTTTGCAAAGAACCCTCATGGTTGGAAATAACCATTGTGACTTATCAACAATAAGGTATCTTCATCTTTTTGCAACTCCAATTGTTTTCTACCAACTAGAATAAAGTTCTTCACACCTTATTGATCCAAATATAACAAAGCATTTGCTCAAATTCAAAACTTGTCTTATTTTTAAAAAGATCCAATGGAAATTGAAGAGTTATTTGAAGCAACAAATGAGACCATTGTAGCATCTTCTACGTGAAGGATGTCGAATTAAAAGTAATTTAATGTCAAATTGTCAATAGTAGGTGTTTCTATGACCTCAACTTTGAAAATTTGTACTATGCTCACTCAATCTTTAAAAAATTTCAAATCAATTGCATTCACTTTTGCTTTCATTTGCTAACATTGTGGTATGATAATTTTTCAGGAACTATGTGACAAATTGTTCATTTTGGATTAGAAGAAAGAATACCCATCTTCATTGGCACTTGGTAGTAAATACAAGGAAACATTGGAGACAAGGTATTTTTTAGCAAGACACAAAGTGGAGGGACATCACATGCAAAGTCCTTGATTTTGGAGGGAGTGCCAAATGTTTATTTTGTATTTATTATTTAGTGCCCCTGCGAACTTATAGCACATAGCTTGAATAGCGAGGGAAAGGGCTTGATGAAGGAATGCCTTGGCTTTACAGGGAGTAATGGCAATCTACATGACATCCATTTAGGGCCTACCTAATAAGAGCATCTTCAATCATTTATCAAAAGTTCTTTTAGGCAAAACTCTATATAAAAGATTTGGGAAGTAAATCACTTAAGTGCCCCAAGCTTGCAACTCACTATTTTAAGTTCTTACCGATGGTACCTCTCCTAGCTAGTGGGCAAAAGCAAAATGAATCTCATCATTGATGATGTCAATAAACATTTTGGAAATTGAATGGTAGCATTGACGGAGTTGCAAAACCACATTAAAAATACAATTTTTGCCATGTATCAAAGTAAATATTTTGGAGAGATTGAGGTGAAACTACCCAATACCACCATCTATCCAATTCCGCCACCTTCAAGTTCCTTCCATTTCCGTCACTCGCCCATCTATTACCACAATCTTCTAAATCCTTTATCATGATGGCAATGTATTTGGAGAGTAAACACATCAACCCATGCTTCAATAATGGTCTAGTTATGCTTCAACAGGGATTTGTTCACAGTTTAACATTTCAGCTTTGAAAAATCACAAAAATTCAATTCTTGTTGGAATGCCTTCTTTCTTTCTGCAATTGACTTCTCTCAAACAATTCAATCTCTAAAAAATATGAGAGCTGAAAAATAACTTCTTCAAAATACCTAGATAGCAAATCTATGTGGTAATGGGTAGTTCTACCTTATATGCTAGCTTATAGCTCGGTTTTCATCCCAAAAATGCGAGTGGGCTTTGAAAGTCGGACTATCGGAGATTGGGAACCATTCTCTCCTAACCGGCTTGCTGCTATGAATCCACCTGCAATATGGAGGCCCTACAAACTATATCAACCAACTAGAAGAGTGTTTTTTCAAAGATATATCAACCAAGAAACCCTTTCACAAGCGGTGGTAGGTCAACAAAACCCCTCAATTTTCAAGATGAAGAGCAGCTTTTGCAGTTTGACCACGAAAATTGCTTACCAAACTATTGAAGAATATGTCCGTCTGTCGTTGTGTCTATCCCCACCAGACCCTTGTGTCTGGTGATCTTGTATTTTATTCACATGCAATGAAATTCCGTTTCATTTGTTCCCAAAAAACAACAAAAACAGATTGAAAGAGTATGCATAGATAATCTTTTGTCCTGGTGAGCCCGTGAAATCAACCTTGGATAGCGAGGGAAGTGCTTGGGAATTGCGGGACTAGCATTTGAAATGTGAGTCGGGTTGAGGTCTGCGAGGGTTCATTTTTCTCTACGAAACTTCATGGGGAGCTATATTTTTCCATTTCACGAGCCGGTTTTGCGGCAGGCAGGAGATGCTCTTCAACCAGATTGTAAAATTAGCATGATTCCTGCATCAGAAGTTGGAGACATAAATCTACACATGGTTGTAAAACTAGGTCCGGTGTCGATTAACATCCTGAAAGGTGCCAATTAAACACTGCCAATTTAACGAAATTGACGTGACGAGCTGTCGAGCTCCGCCAAAGTTTGAGCAACATAGCCAACTGTGGGCATGCTCACTCCAATTAATCCGACTGCCAGAGCTCGTACTAACTCGATCTTGTTTCGATAGTTCGATCGCTACACTGCAATGATCGGCGACCACTGTAATCCCCAGATATATATATCCTGTAGTAATCGACAACAATGAACATTCTATGCCATTTTTTAACCCATTCAAATTGAGGTACAACTGCTTCATATACAACGTTAGAGCATCCTCAATGCCACGTCTATGGACGCACTGCACGGCAAATTCTGCGTGGGTTACATGGGTTACAGAGAAGCACCGAAAACCTGACCCAATGCTGACGGCACCTTCCACGTTACCTTCACGGGCTCGGCATTTCAAGGCGCTGGCACGGCAAACACTCGTCCTTTGCTTGTGCCCACCAAACTCTCTGCACTCCACAGCACAACAATAATAGCAACGCTTGAGTGCAGATTCTAACATAGTCGCTGCTCCGAACCTTTCCCGCCAGCCGCTTCTCCCGCTTCCCCGCTTCTGTGTCTGCGCGGTTTTACAGTTTCGGGTGCTGTCGTCGCATCGGGGCGCCTGTGCCGGGGAAAGCCACAGTGAAGAAAAGGGGACGGAAATACGTAATGCATGTACTGTTACAGTGTTTTCGCATGTTTTTTACATGTATTTACACTCTTAATTCATATGATTTTTTATGCAAAAAGTGACATCGTTGTATATAAATTGTAGAAAACAAAATCACAAGCTACAAAATAACTTCACTGGTGCTCAAAGATGCAACTTTTCTCGGGGGTGCACTACAAAGGAAGTTTATGGATGAGGAGCAATCAAATTTTGGACCCCCTATATTATATCCTAAAATTTTATTTTTTTTCTAAAAAAAAATATAAATAGATTTTCCTACTTTGAAAGTTTATATTTTGAATTATTGATATTTTTTATGTTAATAATAATTAGTTATAAATTTTAGAAGAAAAAAGATACATTGTAAAGCTAAAAATAACTTTCACACCCCTATATTATATAAGAAAAAAAAATTTGAAAAATGAAAAAAAAAATTCTATAAAATAGCTTTCTACTAAAAGTTTATTTTGGCTGAATATTGATACAATAGTCATCTTTATGTGATCTCTATAAATATTTTAGTTGAAAACATGCCATTTTAGTTCATTTTTCAATCCTTTCCAGACAATATATCACATGTTATTTAGGATTGAAATTTTTGGCAATAAAAACCTATAGACATTATTAAACAAAGCTCAAAATTATAAGTTGAAATTATAGTTTATTAGAAAGTAATTAGAAAAAGTAGAAATGGGTAATTAGGATTTGGTCGCTCCTCACCCATGAACTTCTTTTGTAGTGCACCCCCCCGGGCAACTTTTAAGCATTCTCGATGACTATCATACACCATGGGTAACCATCTTTTGCTTTGTAAACATCAGTAGGTCTTGCTAGTGGGTTTCCCCTTAATAAACCTTCTCATGTGGCGATCTACTTCATTCTAAAGACATTCTCTAGTATTGAGGTCAAGCAAATATAGTAGGTGCCAAATAACTTGAATTTTTTGTATAAGCAACCAATCTACAATGTAATGTGTAGTGTACTTGGGTCATTGTTGTATTGAAAAATAATGTTTTCATCTAACTTCTAAAACTTGCATGTGTATTGTGTATATAAATTCTATTTTTGTAATGATGGACAATTTTGTTAAAATGGTGCCATTCTGCTATTTTTGCAATTTTTACACTTTAGATTGGGCAGCCTGAAATGTACAAAATTTGTAGATGTTTCAAAATTGATACCATTCCTAAATGTTTAAATCTACATCAAATCATCAATCGACTACATGTCTCTTTTACATTTCAAACTGTGTGGTCTGAAATCTATACCAATCCTAGCTTTTTGAAATATATATATATAAGTTTAAGGTTTCTGAAATCTATACCAGTCTTAAATGGCACTTTTATGGTTTAGATTGGGTAGTCTGAAAATGACATATGGAATTTTTAATAAAATTTCATATAATGTTTCAATATACATATCTATCCATCTTCTCCACAAAGAAATCGATAGGGCATTAAGAAAGTTTTGGGGGGGTATAAAGTTACATGTTGAAATATAATACCCTAAGAGTAACACCTTGCTCTTCAATAAGATGAAGCTCACCAGCTCCTTTCCAATTCATACAACCCCAAACTATTAAGCTTCTTCCTCCATGTTTAATTATACATTACACATGCTAGTCTAAGAGACCCTCTCTATTCTTTTTCCAACAATATTGATGCCCATTTGAATCCCAAAAGTTAAATGTTCATTCATCAAAGAAAATAACAAAACTTTAATCTACCAAAATTACATGATTGTGCTTCTTTGCCCACTTGAAACAATGTGCTCAATGCTTCTTTGTTAAAAGTAACTTTTGGGTCTTAACACATGTTTGCAACCCTTGCCTATGAAGGCTTCTTTTAATAGTTTCATCACTCAAATCCATGCCGTCATATTCTAATCCTCCTCCGATTAATTTCTTTACATTTTCACAGTCATCATGCCCATCAACAATTTTAAAGCTACTGAATAAAACTCTATCTCTATGGCTCTTTCTCTTAGCAAACTTTTGCATCATGTCACTACAACTCTAAAGTGCTTCATGGAATATCCAAAACTACTAAAATTTTACCATACGAGTTGCCTTGTTCATGAATCTTAAGAACTATCCTTCGTTGATTATTAGATTTCCTCAATTTCAAGAACTACCTTTTGCTGATTATCTTTGTTCATGAATCTTAAGAACTATCCTTCGTTGATTATTAGATTTTTTTATACATATTTTTTCAATCTCAAAAACTACCTTTAATTGATTATTACATCATCACAAAGTTTAGACCCTATAGTTTGTCAATAGTTATCATGTGGTTATTGTTGTTTCATAGATTCGCATGTTAATTACAATTTAGCGTATCATTACAATGCATTACAATAAATTGTAATTAATGTACGAATTCATGAAACAACAATAACCACATGATAATTGTTGACAAACTATAGGGTTTAAACTTTGTGATGATTTCTTTAAAGCAAGGTTCCATGAACGTCTATATGTCCAACGTCATAGATGGATGTCTAGCGGACATAGACGTTGAAGTGCGGACGTCTCTGGGCATTCGCAAAATGACTTTTTCAAACGGGCAGCGAATGGGCAGGTGATCGCGAATAGGCGAACGACTAGTCGCAAACGCATGAATAGGTAATTGTGGACAGACGGACGGGCGAATATGCGGACTCGGACAAGCGGACGGGCATTCACAGACGGGCAAAAAAGTGGCTCGCTTCCTCGGGGCCTTCCAATGCAAAGGACATTTGATTGTCCGCTGCATCGGACGGTTTTCACACGGCGGACGATCGAGCGGACATTTGAGCGGACAATCGAGCGAACATTTGGGCGGACGCCCGAGTGTTTGCCAAATTGGTCGTCCGCCGAAGTAGTTTTAGGCGGACGGCGGAAGCAAACGGCATATACAGGCCGACTACCTTGGGGGCCATGGGGATGGACGAACAGCAACTAGGCGAACGCATGGACAGATGGACGCACGCACAAGTGGATGCACAAATGGGTGGACAGCAACTAGGCGAACGCATGGACAGGTGGACGCACGCACAAGTGGATGCATGGATGGGCGGACGGTAACTGGGCGGACGGTCCCTTCAAAGCTGTAGTAAACTTCTTTTGGCATTTGCAACTTGAATTTTTGATATTTTGGGGTGTATAATATACCATTGGAAAGATCTTAAGAATACCTTTCCAATGGTATATTACATGCCCCCCAAACACTAAAAATTCAAGTCGTAAATGACAAACAAAGTTTCTTACTATCAAATGGGCGGACATGCAAACAGACGACAACTAGGTGGATAGGTGAATAGGTGGACGATAGCTAGGCGGACGTGCGAACAGGTGGACAACAACAAGGTGGATGCATAAACAAGCAGACGATAGTTAGGCAGACGACCTCTACCAAGCTGAAGTAAACTTCTTTTGTCATTTGCAACTTGAATTTTAGGTGTTTTGGGGTGTATAATATATCATTGGAAAGGTCTTGAGAAGACCTTTACAACGATATATTACACGCCCCAAAACACCCAAAATTCAAGTTGCAAATGATAAACAAAGTTTCATACTAACAAATAGGCAGACAGGTGGACAGGTGGACGACAGCTAGGCAGATGCACGAATGGGCAGACGAGCAGACGGATGGACGACAACTACGCAGATGCACAATCGGGCGGACGGGCAGACGACAGCTAGGCGGATGGGCGGACGGTCCCTTCCAAGCCAAAGTATACCTCTATGTCATTTGCGACTTGAGTTTTTGGTGTTTTGGGGTGTGTAATATACCATTGGAAAGGTCTTCTCAAGACCTTTCCAACGGTATATTACACGCCCCAAAACACCAAAAACTCAAGTCACAAATAACAAACAAAGTTTCATGCTAGCAAATGGGTGGACAGGTGGGCGGATGGGCGGACGATAGCTACATGGATGCGCAGACGGGCGAACGGCCCCTTTCAAGCTAAAGTAAATCTTTATGTCATTTGCGACTTTAATTTTTGGTGTTTTGAGGCGTGTAATATACCATTCACATACAGAATGAGGGCATTTTCATTCATTTCATGCCATGAGTTAAGGTGATTCTTCCTAAACTTTGGTCCAAAAGACTACATTGTTCAATCCCCATGATCTCAGCAATTTCGAAATTCACTCACCTGTCCGAGCACTTATGCTGCCTACTGTATAGCAATTTAGCTTTTCAGAAGTGCATGCACATGACATTGGTGTGCAAGCTAAGTACCCTCCAGGATCCCAGGAAAAGTTGGGATATCCCATCCCAGGATACCTGACGTCGGAGGGATTGAGTTCAATTTGTCGGAGTCCATTGTTTGGCTGTTGGACTGCAGGTTTGGCTGGGCACTTGGGGGGCATCCCTGGGTATCTGGGGGAGTAAAATTCAAGGGACGCCCCCAACGTGACGTAACTTACAATGGATGTTACATAGCCACATAGGTTCACTAGCTGCAGGACAGGCAGATTTGATTTGATCCATTTCTTGGAAACCTGTTTGGAATCTGAACCTTCGCTTGTCGTCTACCATACTCAGGCATAAATTGCAAAAATCGATATCAGAGTATCGATCACTGACAGAAGCAGTGTAGCTCGCCCGGTCCCAAGCGACCATCACCTGATTATATATTCCGATAAGTCAGAAACTAAGATTCCAATCTAACCCCTAAATTGTAAGTTATTGGCACCCAGAGGGACTCAGTCAAATTCATTCTGGGAGGGTGGGAAGATTTCAACCCTGCCTCGATTTCTTCCAACACACGTCTCTCGAATCTCGATGACATCGATCGATGCAAGCTCGAAACTCCACGGACCCCGATCCGAGACTCCGAGAGTCCCTCTTCCCTCGCTAAATCCGCTCAATTCGCTCATTCCAGAGACTGTTGTAGACCAGTTCAGACTGAACCCTTAGACCAATACATATACGCCTGTCCTAGTTTTCGGAGCTGCACGCAAGTCACAATTTTCGCTCTGAAGTACCCTGAACGTCAATTCCGCTAAAGAGGCGTGATTCGAACGCCAAAGTTGTGTTATATGCACTTAAAAGGTCTGAAATCTAGGACCGATATGGATTTACGTTTGCTGCAGTAAATTATGTGAAATTACGGTGAACCTAATATTTACGATAGATTCTGCGATACATACGATTCTGGGACAGTGATTGGACGACAAGTGCGGATCTTATTGCGACACTCGAGACGTACTGTGTCGTTACTACTGAGTCCAGCTTACATGGGTCAGCTTACATGTGAGCTGTTGGGCAAGTTTACAGCTAGTTCAAGCGAGAAGACAAAATCGGCTCCACTGTCTTGGCAGGGTGGGCAAGCAAGAAAAGAGTTGGAGTTTTACGAATATCGACCTGTGTACAACCTCATTTGGTGGATCCCTCCCACCCACCGGGTTCACATTGAACTACAATGACTTATATTTCCTGCAGCACTCACTGTGAAATTTCTCTGATGATCAATACATGTAAGGAGGCCTGTAAGGAGCCTGGTGGGCAAGTTTACAGCTAGTTCAAGCAAGAAGACAAAATCGGCTCCCACTACTACAGAAAGTAGTGATTGCAACACCGTTGCAACACATTAGCAATGGTTCTGCAATGGATTCATGTGTAACAGAACTTAGTTTGCAATGCTTTTGCAATGCATTCAGAAATAATGCATTGCAATAGCATTGCAAACTTGTAATCAATAAACTGTAAAAGTCTTGGACAAAGAATCCATGCTATTGTATTCCAAAATTGTTGCAAGTTTAAAAGCATTGCAAATACTATGAAATACTCTAATAAAAACCATTGCAAACTTATTCAAACCAAAATTATGGACATTGCAAAACCATTGCAGAAACTGTTGCAAACTATATATTCTGTAGTAGTGTCCACGGACTGTCTTGACAAGGTGGGCAAGCAGGAAAGGAGTTGAAGTTTTACCAATATCGACTTGTGTACAACCTCATTTGGTGGATCCCTCCCACCCACCGGGTTCACATTAAACTACAATGACTTATATTCCCTACTGAAATTTCTCTGATGACCAATACATGTAAGAAGGCCCTAACACTTGGTGCACCAACGAGGTGCTTTGCTCTGGCCGGCTCTACTCCCCGAGGTGGAAACTTTGTCCGCGCCGCCTTCCTCCAATCCATTAACTCTTCTCAGGGAACCGAATTGAGATGTAAACAATCCGTTTCAAAGAAAAAATAAAAAGAACAGTGTCGTTACATTCTACTCCGTACGATGTTAAAGCACCCGCTGCCTGTTGAACTTGTAGCTATGTGGCCGGCACCGACTTCTCTCTTCACGGTAGCGTAGCTTCGATTCCAATAAAGCTTCACGTACATACAGTCTCTCTTCACTGAATCATAGCTTCGATTCCAATAAAGCTTCACGTACATACAGTCTCTCTTCAGCTTCGATTTCAATAAAGCTTCACGTACATACAGCCACTTCAAAAACTGAGTCTATGTTGTATTCAGTTTCACTCCATGCACCATATGTTGAAAATAAGTGGACAAATTTCCAATGAAAGTGGTAGTATCCTTTGTAATACTACAATCCTACAAAAACTTAAAGCAAAAAGCAATTATGGTTTGAAAGTAAATGAATTCCAAAGCTAACCATTCCATAACTTCAATTATTGAGGTGGATCTCATAATCACTTCCAAAATCACCTATGTTTCTTTTTTGAGCTTGGATGACTTGAATATTTTTCTATATATTGTTGTATACTTGGATTTCAATTAAAAGTGCTTATTTAAAATCTTGGAATCACTTTGTTGTTGTCATATCGTATTGAGTGACCTACAACCCAAACAAATGTACTGTACACAACCCTTAAAAACTAATATCTCACATTCAAAAAGATTGTGGCGGAAACAATAATTATTTTGGGTGGCTAAATACAAATTAAAATGATTAAATTTTTTGTATTGCAACAAATATCTTCAAATCTTTTCAAAGTAGATGTATCAATGATTCAAATTGCAACCTATAGATTATTTATGATTGTAAATGAACTCTCAAGACTTTGATCCACTAAGAATCTTCAAATTCCATTCAAATTAATATTATCTATATTTTCTTCTATATATAATTTTTTTGAAGCACATGTATGTCAATCTTTTACAATTCTCATGGAAGTGGGTGTTGAATGGTGTACAACAATACGTAGAAAAATATTCAAATCATCCAAGCTCAAAAGCAATTTTGGAAGTGACTATGAGATCCACCTCAATAACTGAGTTTATGAAGTAGTTAGCTTTGAAATTCATTTACTTTCAAACCATAATTGCTTTTTGCTTCAAATTTTTTTAGGATTGTAGTATACAAAGGATACTACAATTTTCATGTTTGCTCCTTTGAATTTTGTCCACTTATTTTCAACATATGGTATATAGAGTAAAATTGAATACAACATAGACTCAATTTTTGGAATCAAGGAAACACTTTGCAAACTAACAAAATTGGACAAAAGAAAAGTCTCCATACAATATAGGACGTGCTCAAAATTATAAGGGACTCATATGCATTTCACTATCTCACTTTCCCCTACATAAGTGACAAACCTGTGACTTTCACTTGGGTGAGTCACTTAAAAATCCCCTTATAAAACATGATGTCAAACATAACACTATTAAGCTAGTCAATACCCTCTAGCCGGAGGTATAACTCCCTCCAAGATGTCTCGGGAAAATTCAATTATAATCTGAGCTTTCTAACTGGCTCTTGGTAAATGTAAATTTGCTGAGTGCTAGCCTAGGGGGACAGGTTTGGTGAGTTGGCCCTGGCCATCACCCCTGGGAACTGACAAAGTCAACATGCATTCTAGAGAGGCCATCATTCCTCGGATTGGGTGCCTTTTCTATAGAAGCTGTAATTCATTTATCGTTGATGTTGCGGGCTCCAGATTTGGGGAGAGCAAAAGGGACCTCCTAACAAAGGTTAACAATGTTATGGCAGCCTCCTTCTGACTGAACGCTCCTTCTGACTGGACAATTTACCACGTCTTTACAATTACCGGCTGCTTCAGCTCCTTGCAACTTGGTCGAGCTTGTCCCTTCCTGTATTTGGAGGGGTCTAGGTGAGGGTCCGGCCGCTCCAGAATGCGCTGACCGGAGCCTGCAGGGCCGGTCGGACGTACATGCTGAACGTTTCCCTTCAATGGAGCCCCCACCCGTACGAAATCGGACCTACAGGCGGCTAATGGAGACTGCCTCTCAGTGAGTCGGGGATCCCGCCCAGAGATGGATAGAGGCGCCCGAGACATGCAGATCTGTATGTCAGTCCGCCGATCGACAAGTTAATGAAACACTGTATGTCGGAACAGAATCCCACCGTCGGCCATGCCCGTCTAACTTACTAGGGATCAGCTAACATGCACTCGACCGCCGCACATGCATGCATAATTGCCAGCACAGCCCGAACCCAATCCAAACGAAAAACTCGACAATCCGAATCTCGACTCTGACAGTACCGACAGTGCTCCCGGCAATGCTTGTGCTCCTGTAGCAGTTAATATATAACACGTACAGTAGGATTGTAACAGTTGCGAGGGTAACAGTCCACAACTCGTAACTAATCAGCTCTGATTGTTCTGCCTCTGTCTGCTCGACTGTGTTCCATCCACGGGCAGGATAGTTCGTTCGTTCGTTCATGAGTTTTCATCTGGGGACAGAGCTGTTTACGCCCTAGCTGCAACCCACTCCCGGCCTCCCGGAGGCTCAAAGGTTACCGTACGTACGTATTCATCACTGTACTGCACGAGCACCAGATTATTACATGCAAATTTCAAACTACAAATTTCAAACTACGTACCGACAACTCTCTGTCGGACCGGGTGCATGAGGTCAACGGAAAAATGTCACCGACGTCATGCACTTTGGAACTACTGGAAGCGGCGACGTCGTCCCGAACATTTGACAGAAATTAGGGTTTTCAAGCGAAACCAGGCTCGTACATTCTTGCCGGTGTTTCTGGGTCGCTGGAATGAGTAAAGGAAGGAAGCAACTTACCAGTCGATGTCTGTTGGGATGAAGGGCGTTACTCGCTCTAATAAAAAAGGATAACCGGATCCAATGTCAGTACGTGCTAGCTACATGCTTACGAGGATTAATTGTGTTGTACATTACCAGGCAACCATATATCACAGGGAGAACGGGAGGGCGTTACCGCGGGGGGTGTTTTTTGGGGTATGTAACTATACCCCAACCCCACCCAACCCCGGTATCGCCCTCCCGGTCTTCCTGTGTATGTTGCGGACATTTATAGTGCACCCTTGATTCGACAATTATGTTGTTGGGTCAACTTCATGTGAACACACCATAACCAATTCAGGCAATTCTTACAAGCTCTCCAAGCAGTTGGTTGCATAGGTAGTCAAAGTTATGAATTGTGGTCAAGTGGCAACGATATATTGCATTGAATCATTGCATTTGAATTAAAGATACATTTGCCACCAAACTCCCTACATGTAAACTCCACGGAGAATCTATGCAAATTGTGAAAGACCGTGTTCAAACCAATACGGGTTTAGACCACACAACATGGGTGCTTGGGTTGGTGCAAATTGAATTCAATGTGCATGACGTCGGTACATGGTCATACAAAATGACTATTATGGGTGCTTGAGGTTGTTATTGATGCCCCACATGGTCATACAAAATAATAGCCATCAAGCTAAAAAAAATCAAAATGTTTCATATTTCAAATATTTTTGAATGTACCAGCCTTGCACAACTTGAAAATAGACTATTGAATTTTTCGTTTCCCTTTGTGGTCTCAATTGCATTGAAATTTTGAACTTCTGAGATCAATTTCAATTTGCACTCTTCACGTTGTTGAAAATATGAAACACGCGTGTCTGTAACATTGTTGACTGTTACAGTACTGTACTGCACATATCCCCTGCTTCCTCGGTCGATTGGTGTTGAAGTCTTGAACCGTGTCTTTACTTCAGTGTTTTCAAGCGCCGTATCTTGTAAAGTTCTGTCCTGCAATCCTGTTGTTTACTCCTGTTGTACGTGTACCTATTCCTTCCTCACTTGCTGTTAATCGTTGAATTCAGTGATCCAGAGCATACAGGACAGGAAGCGATGGAGTGCAGCGGAAGGCAAGGATCATTTGCAGGTGCCAGGTGGAAGGAAGCGTCCGTGATCGAGCTAGACTTACGGAGTGCATGCACCTGCGATTGCTTTAAATCTACTAAAGCTATCTAGGTCGTCTGGTTGTCTACCAACTTACTTAAAAATAGAGTGAATGTAGGCCTACATACTTCTGCGAAAATTCTGGAGCAGTTTGCTCAGACAAGGAGAGTTTCTATCCAAGTGCGTCGAATTTCCTTCCCACATTTCCCTCACACCTAAAGTCTCTTGCTTACTGTAGGCATCTCATTAGTTCCAGGTGCTATGCAGTCAAATTCATTGCTCGCGCGCATAGTCCTTTCGCTAGTAATTATTAGATCCTTATTTATGGAAAAATCTGGTGAGGGACTCACCCCTGTCGCATTCCACCTGTCTCACTCTCCCGTGTGAGGAACAAACCTGTGACTTTCCCATGTGTGAAATCCGAGTCACTCACACGGGAAAATCGCAGGTTTATCGGTCACTCACAGGGGAAAGTATTAGTTACGTGAGTCCCTTGTGCGCTGTCTTGACCTTTTTGACACGCCTTTCATCACTTCTTCAGATGATTTCCAGTTTAATTTGGTGATACGCGTCTGCATGCACTTGACTACTGTGACCAGGAATCACGAAGCCATTTCGAAGCGTTCAAAAGATTGACTGGAGAAATTTCGCAATTTCAGCCTGTGATTGTGTGGTTTGTTTTCAAATCCATGCGTGTGTTTCGGACCCCCCGAATCTCATTTCAACAGTTCCAACCTGCTCATAAAGATTTCAAATTGTATATCCTAAATTAGCTCCATTCTCTGACGGAGCACAACCCTTGAATTCTGATACTCCGTTTGAACTTTCTCGGCCTGACAGACATGATAATATATATATGAATATATGAATGTAAGAGGAAGATTTAACTAAGAATAGAGCAAAACAAACACGGCACCAAACTCAATCAGCCATGAGTTAGGGTGCTCCAGTTAGTAGACAACGTAACAATAGAACTTGTACTAATGAACCAATGTAAGCTAGTTCCAAGCTACTTGCGTAGCTTTTAATTGAATCGCAGAACCTCAAGAGTAGGGTTCACACCCATCTCTAGGCACTAATATAGGATATAGAACCTAGCTCCATCTCAAAGAATTGTATACAATAGGCCAATAGTCACCTATCACACAATTCCCTTCTCCTAAAATCTATCATTTATATAGACAACTATAATTAAACCATCAATATTTTGTCCATGTGCAATTTTTTTGAATGTTAAGCACACATTCACACAAAGGGATTTGCTTCCCATTAAATGATGCATTAGGAAAAAATTAAACCAACAAAGAGGCTTTGAGTTTTTTTACTAATTTTTATACTAATTGAATGAATATGAAGGTGGCCATATCTTCATTAGAACCACCACTTGGCATGTGCTTTAGATTTATAAGATCATAGAGATGGATTGAGTAATGATGACAAATTTTGAATTCATTGTGCAATTTATAACCCAATTAGTGAGTTGAGAAGGCTTTTTTCACCTAAATTTATGAGATTGTGGAGATGGATTAAATAATGATGATGAATTTTTGAATTCATTATGCAATCCTTGATCCAATTAGTAAGTTGAGAAGGCTCTTCCCACCCAAGCCTTTGCATTACAAAGCAGCCTCTCTGGGGATTCAATTTTTTCTAATGGTTCATTATCCTAAAACTATATGGAACTATCATTACTATATATGTAATATATGGTGATTCTCACCAACATTCATCATGGTATGCACATTAGAAAAAAATTGAGCTTCAAGAAGATTGCCAAATCTAAAATTTTGAAGCAACAATACAAATTTAAAAATATAATTTTTTTGAAAAAAAATATAATTTTTAAAAATTGCAATCTAAGGTGCCATGTTAGACTATGATTTTTCAATTTAATATTTTTTTTAATTTTCTAGTTTATTGGTTCAGATCTTAGAGTCTTCTTGAGGCCCCATTCTTTTTTTGAAAAATGCACTTTGAGTGCACAATAGTATTCAAAGAGATTGTCTAGAAACTACTGGACCATAGCAAGCACTAGTAGAATCTCCTATTTATCAAAATATGAGTTATTTAACTTGACATTGTTTACTTAAATGTAACAACCCCATGTTTTTATGTCAATATTATGTTAACATTAACATCAATTAACATTCATTGTAACATCTTCAATGACATAAAAACATGGGGTTCTCACATTGAACGTTTAAGTAAACAGTGTCTAAATAAACATGTAATTCTACTAGTGAAGCATAGCTTGTAAACATCCAATATTATATTAGCATACATTGCGGTATACTAGTGTCTTATTGGCACACTACTAGTATATGCTATAGTATTTGAAAACATTCTAGTGTACAACTTGAATTGCAACAATTCTAACTTGTTTCATTTGATACAAGGTAAGAATTCTAACATCTATTTAGTTTCCACAATGTTTTAGATTTGAACCAATTTCAAGCTTTTCTAAATCACATACTTAAAATGACCATTTTGACTCTTCTTAGATTTAAAATGATTAATAGAGGGCTAGCTTTTAAAGTAGCTTAGTTTCACATTTTCACTTTTGCTCTAAATGTCAATGCTTTTTTTAATGAATAGCCTCCTCTCCGGGCTTTGGCCACCCCTTAAAAATCAAACACAATGATTTTTGGTTGACTTTGGGAAAAATAGTGGCATGCAAGTGTAATATTTCAATGAATTGCTCTATCCTATATCTTTAGTAAATTGTCTTTTAGAATTTTTAAATTATATCAAAATGAGTCTAAAATTATAATAGTTTGTCTAATGTCTTTATTATTAAATTTTATGAATTTTATCATTGCTTCAAATCCAAAAGCTTCATGGATTAAAAAGTTATAATGTTTGATCATGAAAGGTGCTAAAGTTGAGAAATTGATTTGAAGTCTTTCAATCTACATTTTACATGTTAAAACTAAAGTTGAGGTCATGAAACAAATATGAAACTAAAGGACATAATATGCATTTTTATTTACAACTTCTCAAAATCTACTCTACAATTCTTTTATGAAAATTTTTAATGTGACTTTTCTCTCAAGATCAATTCATCTCCATGAACCTCAAACATTAAAAAAATCAAGATTTGCAATGCACACCCTTACACAAAATCTTCAATAGAAAAATCGTGAACAATATTATTCAAAATCATATTTTTTATGCTTAACCCCTAAAGGACCATTGTCCCTTCTGGGGACAAATTGAATTTCAGGCAGGTACCTACGGGTTGAAATTTTGTCATGATGTTTCAAAACTTTTTTTGAAGATAGAAAAATTGATGAGCTTTGTGGGAATATAATTTTTTTCATATTCGGTGCCCGGAAACAAAAGTTATGACCATATAAGCTCAAAATAGGGGACAAGGAGCAGTCTAGGCAGCAAAAAAAAAATTTGAAAATATTTGCATTTTTGTTTTTGATTTTTTTTTCTTGTAGATTATATTTTTGTCTACATGGGAAGCTTTGATTCATTTCATTTGGATTTATTATGAGAAAGTTATAGACAATCTTATTTTTCTGCAGTTACAGCATCTTCCTAAAAAAATAACTTATAAAATTCATTTCTGAATGCAACATTTACAGTTTTTCTAAAGAAAAAATTTTACATGATTTTGTTTGCTTTCTAGAGCAATCTCACCATTGGGATTAGTGCATTTTAATTCCATCTTAAAGATATTAATAATTTAAATTTTCCTTCTTTCTCATACCTACTTCTACTTAACAATTTTTTTAAGCATGAAAATTAAGTTTTCTTTTGAATATTTTTTCACCTAGACTCTCAACTTAATTTCACACAATAAGAATTTAAAGCTCAAAACTCTGTAGTGCAAAAAATTTAAGTTAAAAAAGTTCAAAGTCAAATAATCTAGTCCCGCAAGGTGCTGAAAAAATTATTTTTTTCACTTTAAACGCAAATATCTTTTAATCTATGTGGTCAAAATTTCTAAAAAAATTTCCACACATTTTCATACTAGTAAGGTATAAGATCCTACGGTTGAATGTGCAGAAAAAATAATTTTCAAATTTTTTTACTCTTTGCTACAAAAATGGTAGTTTTGAGTGTTTTTTGGCAAAAATAAGGCCTTGGTCCTTTAGGGGTTAAAATTGACTTCAAAAGATGTCTAATTTTTAAATTTAAAAAAAAATAAAAAACAAAACTATCCAAAATATTACTTTAGTAAGATTTTATATAACTTCATAGTTTACAGTTGACATCTAAATATGGTTCCTTCAACATTTAGGGGTTCAAACTACACTTGTCTAATGCTCATATCTCAATTGATTATATTCATTATTAACTTTGTTATTAACTACGTTTGAAACAACTCTAGTATTGTAGATGAATACAACCTCTATTCTTGAAATAGACTTGTATTTCCTTTGTATTTTACAAATGAAATACTAATTTTTTCATAAACAAGATTAATAAAAAGGAATTATATGGATGGAAAATTTCATTAAATGACATTACTCCATGTGCCATTTTCACACCACCCAGTATGAACTGTAGAAGTGCCATCTAGGACAGGTATAGATTTCAAAGATCTAAGACTAGTATAGATTTCAAACCATTCGATTGGAACCATAAAAATACCATCTAATTCAAATGTGAATTTTAGACAAGTGGAATGGTATAGATTTTAGACATCTAAAAACATTGTACATTTCAAACCAAGTTTTGGAATGGCGCCATCCATACCTTAAGTTAGGTTGCTTGTTTTGTTTTGTTTGTTTGTTACGGTGAGATCCCCTAAACTGTGAGTCTCCTAGTTGTGTGCCTTGGTACCATTTGAAATCTCTCAATAAGGACAGGTGCAAGAACTTTGTTTCATGGCGTTTGGACCTACAATGTGAAAGTTATTGAACTTCAAAGTTTTTATGAGTAAGAAAATTAGAAAATTAATTTTTCTTTTGAGTGTGGCATAGGGCACATTGGTTTTAATGAAATCCCCAAGGTGGTCATAATTCTGAGAATGATTGACAGATCTACTTGTTGAAATGCAGAGATCAAGTCAAGCTAAATTTAAATGTTGTACATTGTAAACGCATTTAGAGGACCAAGAATTTTGTAGCCTCTCAGCTAGTTACAATAGCAAGACCACTCCTACTTGAACACATTTCTTGAACATGTTTACTAGTTAGAATTCAAATTCTAGGTTGGGACGACTTCCGCGAGGTTCATCCCAACAACATATTGCAATTCCGAGAATCGAATCAATAGATCATAACGCTCAAAACCGAAGTGATCAATGCACAAGCGGACCCTTCAATACTAGCCTACAGAGATCAATTGATTCTCTGAAAGCACATTATTTGTTTATGATTATTTCTATTCCTAATCGGTTTCATTGAAGCTTTCCAGCATAGACTAGCTAGCTTTCAATCTATTCAGATGATGATTTGGCGCTGACAATACTTAGATTAATTTTCTCACTACTTGACTTTCTATATCTTAACTTGTAGTGTACTACAAAGGACATGTTGGAACTTGAGACATGTCTTACACTACAAGTTAAGCTACAAAGTCCTCAAATAGCTAATTGTACACTATGCAATGGATAATAGAGCTTCTTGTAGTGTAACCCAATTACACTTTTTCTAACAAACCATAGTATTATTATTAGGACTATTGAATTCTTATATTTTCTTGTTCACTTGGCAATTAAAAAAAGATTTCAATACACCATTATTTGGATATTCCATGCAAAAGTTATAAAGGGTCAAAGTGTTTTTTGGTAGATGTTTCAAAATTGTTTTTTTAGAGGTAGAAATTGATGAATTGGAGGTACAATACCTGGCAACTCTCAATTGTCCACCCTATTCTACCAGTCAAAAGAAATTTGCAAAATGTATGATATGATTAATCTTTTTTGTCTTAAATCATAATTGGGTGGTTGCAAGAGAGCCCAACTGGTTTTTGTAGCATTTTCCACAATACTAATTTTTTTCTTTCAAGAGTACTCTATGAATAAAAAAAATTAAAATATAAAAATATAAAAAATATTTTTAATGTATACACATTTAAGAAGATACCCTATGAAGGAAAAGCATAGGAAAAATCTACGTAGGAGAACTAGAAAAGTCCCTTGAACTAACAAAATCTCAAGAAAATAGATATTTTTACATCTTATTTTGTAAAAAATAGGAAAATTAATTTTTAAATAAATAAAAAATTGAAAATTTGGAAGAACTTTATGATGAAGAAATCTCACCAAAAGAATAATCCTAAAACCATATTCAATGTTCAAAAATGCACACACAAAAGAGCCCTACTAGTACACATGTGGAGGACATAAAATAAAATATTTTTAAATTTCCTTCAGTAGAAACATGACTTCCTACTGTGGAAATAGATCATAGAAATTTCAGCTCTGAATCATTAATTTTAAATGCTCCTTGGTAGTAAAAAACCCTAAATTGCAAAGTGTAACAAATTAGCTAAATTGAAATTTAAACATAAAATGATTTTTGAATTTTTTTGAAAAACAAGGGATCTAAAACTATAAAGTTAGACATCTTCAATACAAATTTCAAGTTAATCAGATTCATGCTTCAAAAGTTATAGTAGATAATAAGAGAGTTACTCTCATTGTGATATAAAATAGTACAAGTCTTTCTTGCAATCACCCAATTAACATTCAATTCTTACACAATTCCCATCAACATGCCAAAATTGGGTTTCAAAAAACCAAAATTCCATTTTGGGTGAATTGTTTCTTTAAACTTTAATGACTTTATACAATAATTCATTGAAAAATATTGATGATGAATTTTTTTTAATTCAATTGCATCAATATGTAGGAAACATCTATATGCACATCGTTCCTTCAATAAGCATCTCCAAAAAGCTTTAAAAAAATTTCTTCATAAGGTTTTAAAAGTTGAAGTGACAATGTCCAAATTTTTAAAAAATAAATATTTTTTTATTGTAATTAAATTTTGGCAAAGCATTTGTACCTTCATGGTCAAATGTACAAAATAAGTACTAGCATGAAGATCAAATAGCAAGCATCTAATCACAAGAAAGAAATATTTATTTTTAAAAATTTGGACATTGACACTCCAACTTTTAAAACCTTTGTGAAGAAATTCTAAAACTTTTTAGACATGCTTATTAAAGGAAATATGTGTGTATGGATGTTTCCTACATATCGCCACAATCAAATTTTAAAAATTCATCACTAATGGTTTTCAATCAATTATCATGTAAAAATATGAGTTTTAAATTAAATAATTCATCAAAAATGGAATTTTACTTTTTTGAAACCCAAATTTGGTATGGCTGATTGGAATTGTGCAAGAATTGAATGTTGATCATGCAAGACAAGAAATGTCAAAAAATTTATATATTATGCAAAATTCATTTAAATGGCAGAATAGGGTAGATAATTGAGAGTTGCCAAGTATGGTACAATCAAATCCCGTGATCTTACAAATTTTTGGATCTTGATAGCTTTCATTGAAATTTGGAGAACTTCAAGAGGCATATCTATAGTAAAAATGAACAATATATTGAATTGTAAATTGTATTGGAATTACACTAAAGTCTACTTCATCATCATTACAAATGTATACATATGTAATTGAAAACCATACAAAGAGCTTGATATTTTGTATATACTTTCTACCATCTAGTGTTACCACCATTTGCTAAAATTGCAACTTGTATTTTATAGTACATACTAGAAATGAACCTTCACAATTGTTTTAGAAAATGATACTTGATCCTATACCATTTGAATTGCATGTATCATTTCTTGCTTATTCTTCACCCTATTGCAACAAATCTTTGACTATTTTCCCAAGTTGCCGTATAAAATGGTAGATAGTGTATAGAAGAAATCCAAATTGTTGTATGATTTTGAATTATTCATTTTGCACTTGTTGTAAAGCTGAATTCCACTTCATTGCAATTTCAAGGCAATTTGCAAGATCAAAATCCATTCATTTTCTAGCATTCACTATAAGAAGCCCATGTTTTATGTGGCATTTCATATTTTTGCAAATGGATTTTAAGTGACACCGAATAAAACAACTTGTGTTTTTATGTCAATAATAACATCCAATATAACATTTGGATGTTATATTGACATAAAAGCACAAACTGTTTTATTTGACGTTGCTTAAAATTCATTAGTGAAAATTACATAAAACACGAGTTCCTTACAATGATTTAAGAAGTTTGAGGATTATTTTGTTGAATCTACATGCTTGGAATTCCATAAGAAAACGTAGTTTTTTTGAATGTCACAAAAAACAGGCATCTGTGTTTTTAAAAACGGGTTTGACATCGACGTTGATGTCCTTTGAAATCCGTCAAAAAAGAAACGTCCAAAACATGCTAAAATTTTTGTGAACGTCACCAATAACATGACGATTTTTTGTGACGTCAAAAAAATTCAAGGCCTCCAAACTTCTCTAAGTGTGACATGTGGAGGGGTCCAAAATGCCAACTCAACTTTTGTTTGGGCAGTTTTTGCCACGTGTACTTTTCCCCCCCAACCCCTTCCTGCCCGGGGCGGTGACGTGGACCCCTTTCAAATCTGACGTGGCATTTTTTGACGTGGACATGCCACGTCAGCAATATTGGGTGAGTTGAAATTCTAAAGTCCTGTTGTTCATGACGTCTCATAAAACGTAGACGTGTCCATTTTGACATCATTGTGAACAACCTTTATGTCATGCAAAGGTCAGTACAAAAAACCCTAAACAAGGTCAGTACAAAAAAACTATTGAAAAAATAAAATAAAATAAACATATAAAAAATTTTAATTCAAAAAAATGTAAAGAAAACTTACCATGTATGATCAAAAGGATTTTTGATGGCAAAATGAAGGAAATAAGTCATTAAAATTTATTAAAAATGAAGGTAAAGAGGTCCTATTTACATTCATTCTCTGTCCATGATGAGACAAAAGATATGGGATAAATGGAGAATGGGAATTTGAACATTGTCCATTTTGACGTTGTTTTAGACATGTAGATGTTGTTTCAGACATGTGACATGTTGATTTAGACATCAGAATCAACGAGTCTTGTTTTTTTACACATTTTATATTGAACACAAGTTTTGTTGTACTTATCCCATATGAATTGTTTCTCTTCCTATCACCCCACTAGTATAAAAACCAGCTCTTCTCATCCATGGTGCACATCCATCCATGTCCTTTTTTTTTGCAAGGTATGCCACGTGGCTGCCCTATCCTTAAATTTTTATATGTGATCAACATTTCAAAATAATTTTTACTAATTTAGCCATAATCAAAATAAGTTTACTTGCTAACGTGGATTTCTTATGTTTTTTGTGATGTAAAAGAAAACATATTCTGTTGTGTTTGACGTCATGGGAGACATGTGACGTTGCAAGTGACATTCACTTATTCTCTGAATTTTGTTGCCTTGTTGTCGTTGACATCAATTGAAATCTCATTACCCAGCACTTGTTTTTTCGCAAACGTCGGATGTTTTTGAAAACATGTGACGTTTTTCTGGACATCACGTGTTTTTGTCAAAACATCGTCAAAAACGCAGTTTTCTTATAGTGGAAAGAAGTGCTTGAGAAGAAAAATTCATAAATTAACTTGACCCTATTGTACAATAAGAAATGAATAAAAAAAATTCAAGTAATATAAGAACAAATACCTCTATAACAACTGCAAAAGTTCATTTCAAACATGCCCAATCAAATGTAAGTTGTAATTTTGGCAAAGGGTTGCAATACTAGTTGGTAGGTAGTGTAAAGGAAAGATCCAAATTGTTGTATGATTTTGAATTTTACATGTGTAAATTTGTTATGATGCTAAAATTCTCTTCACTAGTTTCAAAATCTATCCATTTTTTAGTATGCTATACAAGATTATGAACTTCCTATTGGAATCTAACTAAAAAAAAATTTGTAAGATTGTTGGACATGACTACACATCTAGTGAAGATGGCATTTTTAGATCAATGGCACATTTGGGATCCCCAACTTTAGTATGATGTAGTTACATGCCTTACTTATTTCATGGTGTCACTATATAATAATAAACATAGGTGTACCTTATTTCACGTTTGGCACTAAGACTCATGATTGAATACCAACACTATGCAACACATCAAACTTAGTCAACCTTTCATTTCACTCTACATTTGTCAAAAGGAGGTCTTAGAAGCACTAAGATTGGATGTGATATTGTACCACTTGGTGTGAATGAGCACCCAATCACTAAAGGTGAAGTAAAACAACCCATTATGGTCAATATTAGGAGTTTGGACTCATGTTGTTGAAATTTTTCAATTTTTTTCCCACATAACAAGTGTGAGAAACAATGAGAGCTATCAAAATTATTTTTTTATTGACAAATTATTGACAAAGTATGAATTTGTTATGAATTTTTGAAGTGTTTAGTGCATCATGGCCCAAAAGCTACAATCCCATCTTGTTCACCTAAAGCAATCCTAATATTTTTTAACATAAAAGGCCTGAAAAGTCAATTCACACTGAAAAGTTGGAAGTTGCAATGAGGTTACTAATCACTCCACTCCATGACTGTCATGTAAGACGTGCATAGTGGCTGAAATCTCACATACAGCGAGATAAATCCACAATGGGGTCAATCCCTAGGTGTCCACTATGGGGGTCATGTGACCACAATGAGCTGTTTTGCAGGCATGAGTCCAATAAATTATTAAAAAATGTATTAAAATGAGCACCGATGTCCCTGTTTTCTGCAGAGAGAGAAATGCACATGGCTATGAAGAATGAAGGTCAGCAATGGTCTTCCCAGACACATATTTGAGCACAAGTGGCAAAGTCCTGGACAAGGCAGACGCAGCCAAGGACATGTTCTCCAGAAACTCTTCCACCGTTGGCTTGTTCCCATCCACAATGTCGGTCACAGCCTTCAAGGAGATCATAGGAATAGCCAGCAGGCTCGCCACATACGCCACCGCAGCACCCTGCACATAAGGTCATTCATAGAAGCCCATTTCAATCAAACCACTTCAAACGAGAGTGTCACAGTGCGAGCTTTCGGTTCCAGTTATATAAACGATTCTGTTCCCCTACGCAGAAGCAAGTACTTAAGAGAAAAGATCTTGGGCTCAGAATCGCAGAGCACAAATTCAGAAGGAAACAATACGCGGCGTTAGAGTGCTCGAATTCAACCACAAGACTCCTCTCTTTCTATTTTAAGGCGCAATTCGGAGCTCGAATTTCCGTTAGAAATAATAGAGCCCTCACAGCGTTTTGAAGCATCGTCTCAAAATTGCCTCTCTTTGCAGATCACAAGCTCGCACTCACAAACCCGATGAAATAATGTAGGAAAATGCTGCATGTCACAGCTAGACCAGTCCATGTAAACCAGATATGCCCGATGGGCTCATGGCCCACTTTGTATCGACTGACCTCCATGTCCTTGATGGTTGCATCATTGGCCTTGATGTATTCTTCGTCTTGCACTGACATGTCCAAAGAATTTCCAGTGGATAGCTTCCCTTCCTGCAATGAACATGCAAATGAGAATACACAAATACCTCTCTAATGTCACAGCTTAGGCACCCAAAACACACGAAATTATATGCAGTTCTCAGATCCATCAATACATCAATAGAGTTTCATGTAAAAGCGAAATCAAGAAGTTATCCCGAGTTTGGTGAGGGAGTAGAGGATGTGAGAATAGCGAGGTGACATTAAAGAGGTATGGGCGTACAGCAGCGCACCTTGAGTTTGAGGTCTTTGATGAGATTGCCAGCCGGCAGAGATTCCATGGTTCCTACTCCGTACTTGTCGAATACCTGCATGATATTTCAAAAGCTAAATCTATATGAACTTGTGCAAGAGCTATAACTCGAAAGTGATCAAGTTACCGCATCTGGTTAGTTACAATCTAAGTCATTGGTAGGTCGACAACCAAACACAGGTTAGAGTCTAGACGTAAGCCATGACCCGAAATTGAAACAAGATTTGAAACTATATAGGGAGCAGTAAACAATGTCAACTTCATCAAGGAGTTCATTATCTAAACGTACAGGAATAGGTATCCTGCGGTCATGATTCGCAAACTCCGATGCAACATAAACATCGCCAATGCCGGCTCCCTTTGCCTGCAAAAAACAGATATCAGTTATAAAGTTCACTACTTGACAAAGGGAAAACATGAACGACACAAAATTATTCCTGTAAAGTAATACAAAACAGATCAAACAGATTCAAACAGATTCAAATCCAGTTGTATAAAATTTGCAGTAGTCAACTGTGGGATGCCACGGTCTTCTGAAATCACACAAAATCTGCGAATAGAGCCTGCCTAACATATCAAACACTCTACAACGTGGATGTCTGTTTTATATTGGAGGAAATACCCATGAATAGAAGCTTCTACAAGTAATAGTAATCAAGTACCTGAAATCCACCCGCAGTACCAGCGTTGATGATCAAATCAGGTCGGAGAGCTACGCCGGCAGCGTAAGCCAGCAAAGAAGAGGGAACAGTTCCCACGCTGTCCACCCCTGCAAAGTAAACATACAGAAAATTCATCTTTGTTGAGAAAACTATTCACAAAAGCAGCATACCTTAAACCCATTACATAAGGTAGAAGATACTAAAAACGTTAAGGAACTGAGCCTGTCTCCTATACTGATCCCTATCACCAGCAGCAACTCTCATCTACATCGTCTACCTTGCCAACTAGGATGATACAAACCTAAAGTCTTATCCTTTCCAGGAACAACAACATGGACGTTAAGTCCACCAACGTCCCCGGAGTACTTCCTCCAGGGAGATCCTTCGGGAAATCTGCAAAACAATCACAAAAACAATGAATGAGAAAACTTGAGATTCTTCGCCCATCACTCCTTTTGAAAAACAGAAGCCGCCACACTCAGAGGGTACATTGCTTACATGGTTGATGATTCGTCATCTTCCACGAGCAGGAGCGTTTCCACCAAGGGAAGAGCTTCGGCCTGCATTGCTAGCAACAAGCATGAACAGAAACAAGGGTCACTCAATTGCTCCAAATATTCAAGACAAGATAGGCAGTCAGAGAGAAAAAGGCTGCGCATAAATACTCCCTTACCAATGACAACTACGACTGTCTTAATGATGGTCTTGTCTCCGCCGTCCTTCCCACCAACATCCTCCGACCCCGCCATGTCCACTCCCCTTCCTCACTTCGTCTGCAACCACCAAAAATCATCCTTAACTGCAAAAATACACTCAAACCTCTCTATGGTCATTCTAGAATATCTGCTAACTTGCCATACTATCGTTGACTGTAGCACAATCGTCACCAATCCAAACTATGTCAAAGTTGGGACCTCAGGGGTAAGATAAAAGAGGTTTGAGTGTAGAGACTCGAACTTTTCATTCCTAATTCAACATTGAAGTTCGACAAATCAACCCAAAAAACCTAAAGAGAGAGCAATTCACTTGCAACCTGTAATCAATGAACGACACTGACACGCTCTTTCCAGCAACACCTTCACAAATCGCAACCCTAATTACCCCTCTGTGCAGAAAAAAAAAGACATGCATCCAAGCTCCTCGTCAACCGCGCAGAAACCCAACCACCTCGGCTCCAGAAAGGGAAAATTCAACGAAATCAAAAGCTAAGGAGTTCCACTTCAAAAATTCAAAGCTCAAGAATTCCAAAAAAACAGAATTTCCGACCACTAGAGTCTACAATTCACGCATTGTCCTTCCGAAGCTGGCGCATAACAAAAGATGATCGAAGAGCTCACCTGCTCAAACGAGGCGCGATTCAAGCTAACCGGGATTGCCGATTCGAAGCAAGGGTTGATTTGAGGAGAGACTGGGAGCTTCGAATCTCTATAACACCGGAAAATCGAGCCTGCACCCTCCCGAGGTGGCGAAGGTGCTGGTGGGCGATGGCCTGAGAAGCCAACGACCAGCGAACTACAGTCAGACCTTGGTAAGTGTTACCTCGATAAGTGTTAAAACTCTATATGTGTTATGGAGATTTGTGCTCCCTTAAAATTAAGACTAGTAAGTGTTATGTGTTAAGTGTTATGCAATGTCGGGCTCCCGACTTTGTTAATTTTACCTCGGTAAGTGATAAGTATCCAAAAAAAGGCTTTTCATAAGAGCCATCACTTGGGGGGAGATAATTTTGAGGTAAAGTAATAGTTTCTAGTTGCAAAGTGACTCTAGATGTCCATTCTAGAAACAAACTGATAGGTAGGTGTATTTTTTAGCAATTTTAGGTAGTGAACACAAAGATAGTGATCCTGATGAAGCTAATCCTCACGATATAGTAGAAGAGGTTGTAGGCTTTAAAGATGCAGGTAGTGCTCTTCAAACTTTGAAGAAGTTTTTGGAGCAAAGACCTAATGACACCATGTTATCTATTAGGAATATTGAAGCGAAAAGAAAGTAGAATCTTGGCATGTAGCAGAAACTCGCAAAAGTACTATTGATTCATTCTTTCGACAGACTTAGATGAATAATGAATCAATATTTTATAATTTCATCCATTTTTTCTATAAATGTTATGTATTTACCTTTTTAATTCTTTTAAGTGTTATTTTTTATAAGTGTTACAAATCATCAGCATCACCCTCTATAAGTGTTATGTGTTACTACTGTTAAGTGTTAACTAAAAGTATGCTCCCAACCCCTAACACTTATCGAGGTCTGACTGTACGTTCAAGTGTGGGACATCTATCAGGCGACTGGTGGACGGTGAATGTTGAAAGCGCAATGAAGATACCGACCTTCGGACGGTGTTAGAGACCGTTGGACTTATCAAGAGATATCTCGGGCGACCGATGTACGGAAGAGTCTCGGGAGGAAGGCACGCTTGGGAGTTCTGATGAAGAGTGAACCTACGAAAGCATTTCCGATGACGACTTAAATCATCCGAGCGGGAGATCTTCATCCAAGACTAAAGCTTTCATCCACTTTTTCTATAAAGCTCAACGAACTGAACGAAGCTTTCAGTTTGGATGGTTGGGGCTTCTGGAAAGAGGTAAAAATAGATTATGAATGAAAGATAACTATAAGTAAGAAATTTAAGAATACAAATAAATGTAAAAATATAATTACCAGAAATATAAATATAAAGAAATATTAAACTATAAGAACAACTTAACTATCTTCATTCAAAAGTTAGAGTTCAGAAAATAAAACATGAATTGAGACTTTATTTATTCAAGACCCTTTCACAATTTACATTCATAAGATAGTAAGATAGTAGATAAACTCATGTTGTTTGTACATTCACGTAGTGTTTTCATAAATGTGATTATGAGAATGGTTTTCTATTCAAAATTCAAACTCGGAATGTAAACAGGTTTGAATTTATAGAAGTATCGAACAAATTTTAAAGTTAAAACAAAATGAAATGTCATTTATTCAACTAGAAAATGTACCCCCATTCAAACAAAATTATAGTGGCCCCTTCCCAACATTTAGTAGCATTTCATCTACTCTAAATTAGAATTGTTTGCACTAAAGGATCCACTTTTGGACAATCAATTGTTGAATGAAAATCATCAATCCTCTCACATCAATGAATTTCAACAAAAAAATTTGCATACTTTTTCACACCTCACATTCAAGGATATCTCAAAATGCAAGCATATGAGCCTTGAGCCTAGGTGTAAGTAGATACCCTACAACTATTGAAGGTACTTATACCACAAATACCTATAATATACTCTCTTCATCCCAAAATGATTGTTCACAAATTTGTGTATATTTTTTTGAGTCAATTTCATTGACCACATTGTGAAAAACATAATTAAGAAAGGTTCTAAATTCTATATCACTAGAATCAATGATGAACATTGCATGTGTTAATTGCAACCTAGGCTCACATAGTAGCAACCAAGGAAGTATTTTTTGACCTATTGAAAACAACCTTAAAAAACATGACATTCAAAGTGAACAACCATTTCATGACAAAGGGAGTAGGTATCTATAGCATAGTTACACTACAATCATAGAAGGTGTCTATAATATAAACACCTATAACATAATTGTTTCAACTCCGAAGTTCATGGGCTCATGATCCTAGGCACATAATGGCAATCATCATCTCAACATGACATTAATATGTATATACATCTATTAATATGCATAAGCACAAGTGTCATATTCTTGATGAATGCCCTAATGAGGCATCAATAGAGGGTCATGAGTAAGTTCACAAATTAACTCCTAATGGCCTAAGGCCATTCTTATGTCAAAAACCATTCAAAATTGTCATTTTTGTTGCATTCGTTTAAAGAAACTAGAAACTATTTTTTACAATCTAACCATACAATCTTGTATTTTACTTGTCTGAGATCACATGGTAAAAATTTCATGAAGTTTGACCAAATAAATTGAGAGATATTAGCATTCAAAGTTTATTTTTATATTTTTTAACACTAGTGTACAATTTCAAATGACTTTGATCACCATTTGTGAAAAAAAAATTTACTATGAAATTTAAATTAAAAAAATTTACTATGAACTTTAAATTTTAAAAAATTGTGTTAAAGAATTGAATTGAAAGTACAAGAAAAAAATTCAAGAAAAGTACTTGATTTTTATTCTTGAAATAATTATTAATAGAAGTGGGTTCAAGATTGAAAGAAAAAATAAATTGTTAATAACTCTAAGATGGGATTGAAACACAATAATACCAATTGTGAGATTGTTCTAGCAAGAAAACTTAACCTTGTCAAACAATTTTTTTTGAAAAATTGTGAAAATTGCATTCAGAAATGAATCCTACAAGTTATTTTTTCAAGAAGATGTTCAAATTGCCTGAAAAACAAAGTTATTATACATGCTTGTTGCAAATGTTATTTACTAACTCAAAGTTTGTCCAAAATTTTATACTATTTGTAAATTGAGATGCAAGAAAGTTATACATTATAGTTTTGTATTTTAATATTTTCAAATTGTCAAACTATTCTATAAGAAAAATAATTTAATTTAATTTCAAGTTTTTGTGGGTTTATTTTTTGGCCCACCAAATAAAAATTTGGGCTTTTTGTAGTATAACTTTTGCTCCTATTGATTGAAATTAAAAAAAGAAAACTATATTCTCCAAAAGCTATTAAGTTTGCTTATCTTATGAGAAAGTTTCAAAAAGTTTCACTAAAAATTAAGTTCATAGAAGCTTGCCTAAAATCCATTTTGTCCCCTAAGGGGACAATAGTCCTTTAGACATTAAGTAGGGTGCTATAAAAAGTGACCATGCTCTATGAGCAACCTTTGACGCAAAAAGTATATTTTGTTTTCTTCAATGTGCCAATATCATGCATTTCAGGAGGGGATTGCTTTTTAGTGACCATTGCGTTTCAACTTCAAAAATTTGTAATTAATTCCACGAAGGTCCAAAAAAATATGAAATGACTTGGGTTAAATGCCAATTCAATTTTTCTTCCTTCAAAAACTTACTTACTTTCAAAGAGTTTAGCTTCCTCCAAATGCAATTAAGGTAGTCTGCTCTAAAACCGCCCCTCTCATTCCAATCAATCCTATTATTAGCTAAAGAATGGAGATGAAGTGATCCTTAAATGAACCACTTTAGCCATTAACCCCTGTTTTTAGGCAACTTAGCGATTTTGAACAGCTCACTACGAATGGAATTTTCATTTTTTTTCATTGAAATTTTCAAACAACATGTATCCAAGTAGCTTCAAGGCCCAAATATTTTCATAACTTTTAACTACATGGTTAAAAAGTTATTGTATGATATGTAGTTTTCTTTGTTCTGAGGCAGTCCGGGCAAAAAAAAACTTTTTAAAAAATCACTTTTTAAAAAATTAAAAATTTGAAATTGATTTTCTAGATTTATTTATACATGGATATCTTTGAAACATCCCATTTTGATTAATGAGATGAAAGTTATGAGAAGTTTTAGATGTGGGTAGTTTGAGGGTAGTTATAAAATCTATACTCTACAATAAACTTCAAAGTCCTTTATTTAATTCAATTTTTAATATTTTTGGAATAAAATAAAATAATTGGGTGAAGATTGTTTATTAAAACATTAAAACCATTGGGATTGACATTTTCAATTTCATAATTATATTGTTAACAATTTTGTATTTTGAAATCATTTTCTACCTCTTTCTACCTCTTTCTACTTTCTATTTTTTTCTTGTATGTTGTACAATTCCAAATGATTTGAAAATTTTCAAGTATGTAGCCAACTTGACTTGAAGAATGAATCCTATGAGTGACCACCATTAGGAACATTTTTTCATAATGATCTGACCTTAAGAAGTGCAACTGCCCGGGTTTTTGCAGGGACAAAAAAAAGAATTTTTTGTTACTTCAAATGCTAATATCTTGCAATCTACACGGTGAAAATTTCTGAAATTTTTTCTACATCTTCTCAAACCAAAGTAATATAAGATCCTACAGTTAGATGCATCAAAAATGATTTTTTTCAAAAATTTGATACTTGTACTAGAGATGGCAGTTTGGGAGCATTTTGGGTGAACACATAGTCAAAATCCTTTAGGGGTTAAACGAATTGAGGAAAAATTGTTTCCTTATTGCAAGAGCCAATCATTGTTTTTGATTTCCTCACATCTCTTTATAAGTCAGATTTTGGAAGCCCTTTGGTCACAAATAGGTGCCTATGCCCCAAACCTTTGAAAATTTATAAGTAATTCAAAAATGCTTGGAAAAATACAAAACCACTTATGTTCAGTTCCACATCTATTTTTCTTCCTCTCAAAAATGATATAAAAATATTTCTGTCCCCAATAACCTATGAAAAAATGAGACCAACCCTTAAATGGTCGCTTTTAGAGCATACTACCTCAGCTGTTCAAAGGTCGCTTTAAGAGCAGACTGCCTTACACTCATTTCTGATGTTGCTCTCAAGTGAGTCAGCGTCTTTATTCCGCTTTGCTAATAAGTTATATATCCCTGTGGAAATGACCCACTGCAGCATCAATATTTTAATGTTTCAGTAACAGACGTTGGTACACTAAATTTTAATCCATAAAAAGAGTTGTTGAAAAGATGTAACAGCATACCAACTTTCCACAGGACAGGACAGGACATTAAAAAAAAAGTAGGTAAATTGTGTTCTCAAGTGCCTGGCACCTGGATTGCAACAAACAGGTCATTGAAAAACCAAGTTGGTCAGGTAAGGAGTTTGGGAATTAAAAAAGAACTCCACTTCAAGTACGTATGTATAGACTATTCAAACAAAAAGTTAGAAAGCAATCAAACACTTCAATCCTACAACAAATAAGGGAACTTACAGGTCCATAAATTGCCCACCTAAGAGCTGATTGAAACTGAATTTTGGGATGTGAAGCTTCTTGAAATAGTTTTCAGTAAAATTTTCCTTGAAAGACAAGTGGAATTGGCATCTAACCCAAGTCGTTTCATGTTTTTTTGGAGCTTTGTGGAATTAGTTATACAATTTTGAAGTTGAAATGGACTAGGGTTCTAAAATCGCCCACCTCCTAAAATGTACACTTTTTATACATTGCTGAAGGCTATGGAAAAGCAATATGTACACATGGTGTATATTTTGAGGATGTGGGTGGTTTTAGAGCTTGTTACCTTAATGCTCTTCACACCACCTTCACCCCGACCCTATACAATATACATTGCACACCCTTTTACAACTCTAAACCTATTCCCCTTTCCTTCTCCAACTGAATTAGTTAGTATAAAGCCTCCTTAGCTTTTTTTGAAGATACGTAGTCTAGGTATCACTCAAAGCTGACTTTTTGGAGCCTAAGATGGGATAACAAGATTTCCATACACATACATACATACATACATTAGAAGTTAAATTTTCAAATTTTTATTTCTCAAAAAAAGGATTTTCTTAACTACCTATAATGCATGTGCCCCAAAAGAAACTACTTTAATCATGTAATAAAAAGTTATGAAAATTATTGCACCTAAAAGCTTTTTATTTATGCACATATTTTTTAAAAATTTCAAAGAAAAAAAATTCCAATTGTAAATGGATGATCAAAAATTCTATGTTGCCAAAAGAATGCTACTTGGTCCTTTAAGCAAGTTAAACAAACAAATTCTTTGTGTACACCAATTACTTAGAATGGTTGGAGTTATTTCTCTTTGAATTCAAATATTCTTCCCAATAAACTAATCTTTAATATTTGAAGGACAAAAAGGTTTCTTAGGATTCCATTTTAATATATTTTGCAAGTATATTATAATTATAGAAGAAGAATAGTGAAAAATAATTTTAAAAATAGATGCCAAAATTGATGGTTGCTATTATGTGAACCTAGAAGACTATATACCTATATTATAGGTGTCTATATCATAGAAACTTCCTATGATTGTACTGTATCTATGATACAGATTTCTATAATATAGATGTTCACATCATAAGCACCTTCAATGGTTGTAGTGTATATATATATACATATATACACACACACACGCACTTAAAGCCACATGTTCATATACTATCATCGTTGTGACAAAATTTTAGGAAAATTATTATTTAAAAAAAATTAGTATGATAAAAAAATAATTTTGACCAAAAATCTATATTTAGCATCTGCCAATCCTTTTCTGTAGGAAAAAAAATTAAATGCTCAATAGAAAAGTGCCAACTATACCCTATATTTAAGGAATGCTTTGGTAGAAGGGTTAAGATAATAATGTAATAGTGTCACAAAGATTTGCTATTAGGTTCAGAATAGCACATGGCTTTTGCTATGAAAATGTTTGGAATATACTAATACCCTTAAAACACCTTAAATAATAATAAACCTATCTTCAAACTCTCTTTCTCCCAAATTCCTATCCTTTAGTTATTGTGGGAACTATAAATGATGGATGATAGTTTCAAACAACTTGAAACTTTGTCACAATGTACTCACATACCAATTTTCATTACAATCTAAAAAACTGTTTAATTTTGAAGGACATTTTTCCACTATTGATTTTCTAACCTTCTCAAGATACTCTAGAAACTATTTTACGTAACTTTGATTTAGCATAAATGATAGAAAATAAATTCAAACAACTTCAAACTTTTTATCAATGTAGATTTATAATCTAAATACTCACACACCAATTTTCATCCTAATCTAAGATATTGTTCAACTTTGGTTAACATTTTTACACCATTGACTTTTTAATTCTTCAATGACTCTACACACCAATTGTATTTTATGCATAACTCATAAACTCTAAGCCCAATGAAACTAAAATTTTAATACAACATTAGTAGATTAGATAAGAAAGATACCTTTCAAATTTCATTGCTATAATACCTCCACCTAAAAGCCTCATAAGTTTTTTTGTATAATAGATCTAGATCCAAAACTTGGCATCATAGTATATCAATTATTCACAAATTCAAATCCAAAAGCTTGCATTCATCCCACACTTTTCCAAGATGTAATATAAAACTCCCTTTTACCAATGTTTTTTTTAATAAAAATTTCCAATAATAATACAACTTTACACCCTAAGTGCATTTCCTACTACCAAACAACTAAGAACCAAAAGAGAGAGGTCGACCTTTCCTTCTAAATAGCTACCACAACTAAAAAGCGGTTAGGCGTTGACTAACTATAATCCCACTAATCCTAATATCAACTATTAACCAATTAGTTATCAAACTGCAACTATCACAAGTTTCTAACACCAACAACTTGCAACACTAAATACTCATTTCTAACAAATAAAGATGTCAAGTTCAAGTAATAAACGTCCCACATCTCAACAAGGGTCAATGATATCCAAATATATTTGAGTCTTATTCTATAAGGGCATACATATATAAAATTTTCCGTTCACTTCTCATAGCTCATAGTTATAGTTAGAGAAATTCCAATGCATCTTGGATCCTAGCATACCAAGTAAGGCCACTAAAAAAATGCCCCAATGCAACTGACATTGGTCTCTCTTTATTTTTAGACCCGCTATTTTCCATCCCCAACCTAGGCAATTTGACAAAACATGAAGAGCTCACAAATTGACTCACAATAGACAAACTCATAATTGTCATACCTTTTCAAGCATTGTTATGTGTGCCAATAAATTAAAACTCCCCTTTTTTGCATGAAAGGTCTTTTCTTATGTAGAATCCTTTTCTCTCCTTTTTATAATGTGAAAAAGTCCATTTCAAGTTTGGATATATTGTTGATTTTGCATTGCATCAATTTTTTCTTAAAAATCACTAGAACAAAATGAGGTCCACTTTTCCTCCACTTCAAAATCTCAACATTGTCCCTACTTCTATCTTTGCATTGAAGTTGCTCTTACTAAATACCTTTATTGGCTCTAGACCAACGGAGAGGAGATAGAAGATACATAATTACATTTATAAAGAAATAACATCAATAATTTTTATGTTGTAGTAAAATAGAACATATTGAATAAAACATATCAAAAGATGAGTACATAGTTACGAGATTCCATTGCCCTTTAACCCCTAAATATCACAACTAGAACGTTGGAATTTAGGAGCTTCTCAGCACTATGCAAGGAAAAACGGAATAATGACAAATTTTGTGATTCACTGAGGACTTCACCATTGAATCCATAAGCTAACTACTTGATGAACCTAAGGTTCAAATTTCAAGAGAATCCATTATCTAGATTTATAGATTATAATAATTGATGAACAATGTCTTAGAGAAATCCATGAACTCTGAATGTCTAGAAAATGTCCGTTGTGACATTGAGGGGTTAAGAGCTAAAGCATAATTATTTTATTTATCATGATTTGATGTGATGCTATTTTATTAGAGTCTCACTACTTTAATTGGTGCAAACTAAAATAATATTATGTTTTACTAGTTTTCACATATTTTAGAAATATGGACACTAATTTTGGGCCCTTATTTATATTAGTAGTCTAAAAAATGAATGAATTTCATCATCTTTATTGTCACATCATCACTCTAATTTTTAATTTAGGCCTTTGAGATTTTGTAGTTTTGGCTTATAACTTCAAGTTGTAATAGAATTAATTGAAAAGCATTAGAAGAAAAAAGGGTCATGGGAGAGTTGCTTCAAGGTTGCTCACTAAGCTATGAACCATATTACTTGCTATAATATTATATAATTAAAATATTAATTAAATATATTATTTGATATGGTGGCTTTCCATCTACATCAGATTTTAGATCTTTGTAAGTTTAGATTCATTTTATTTAGGCCTTGTAATTTACTAATTTAAAGAAAAATTAAGTTGATTTTTTGGGGTGGGTGGGTGGCATTTCCTGCTCTCCAAGAACTAGAAACCTTCTTAGGCCTTATTCTTCTTCAAATGTTAGCTTTAAAGTTCCCCTCTTTATCTAGTCTTCAAAACTTAAAATACAAGGCAATAATGCTTGGAAAAAAAAAATCTTGGATCCACCAATACTATGCCTTTTATATCTATTCCATTTAGATTACTTAAACCAAATTCAAGTCTTAAGGTTTGCATTTCTAATTTTGTTCTCTTTAAAACCACTCTTGTTCATTTGGCAATTCCATCAAAGTAAAAATAAAAACATGAAAAGACTAAGTGGTTTGACAAAATGGGTGATTAAGTAACTAATTATCCTTTTGTATCTTTTCTTTCATATATAGCTCTTGAAAATTTTGAATGTCAAAGATATGTATAGTGCAAAAAAAATATTAACATAGTCTTTTGAAAATGAAGCAAATGGATTTGGACAAAAATAGAATGTTTGTCAAGTTGTTGGGTCTACACCAAAGGAGAGGAGGCTTTGCATTAATGAAAGTTACTTGTAAAGAAGTTTTTGTAGGACCGAACTTGGAAAGTAGGACAATGCTACACACAGAGAGCCTTCCATAGCTACTTGTTTGTCTTTATTTATGGCTAATAATTAATCCAAATGTTGACAAGAAACAAGAAGAGAAATGAAAAGGTTCAAATAAAATTTTAAAAACTCCCTCTTTTTTGATCAAAATCCAAAGCATAGAAAGAGGAAGGAAAAGGTTTTTAAAAAGTAGAAAAAACTCTCACTTCTATTTTTGAAATGGAAACAATAGGAAGAGAAAGGAGGAAATGTGTGGTTTTTTATTTTTTTAATTGAGCGTTAAAAAAATCCAAGAGTACATGAATTGGAAATTAGGCCCTACAATTGGGCCCTAACACTTTACATTAATTGATGTGGAGTGTTGAATTGGGGCCGGATTGAGGGGATTGAGGACCCGAACTCATGCAAATTGGGCCGACCTTCCATCTGGCCACAATGCAATATAAAACGCCTAATTGTTTTCATTTGAACCCTAAGCAAGTGCGAACTAAAGATACGTTCGCACTTGATGTCAGGGATGATGTTTGGAATGTGAATTTGGTTTAGAAGTAGGTCTAAATTTATTCCAAAGACCCTCAATAACAACACTCTTTTAACATACCTTAAGACTCACAGTTTCTTTGTTAACTTGCCTCGTTGTCAATATCTTCTGTTGCCTAAATCTCTTGGATTGTTGGTCCTTTTCCCGCATTAGGTTTTGAGGTGTTGTAATGAAGGAGAAGCACTCGGATGTGTGGAAAGTAGTTTTGTTGAACTTGCACTGAAATACAATTTCCTTGGAAACAAACCCAGTTAAGTTATAGAACTCTTTTCACAAGTATCCACGGTTAATCATGAATGTCTAAACTCTCAATACCTGCAACAACAATAATTGTGATGACTGCCACAACACTGTTGCCAATGGAGTAAATTAGATATCGAACTTGGATGAGTGAAGATCGACTCATGGTGTCTGGTATTCTGTTGAACACAACAGAATGTGCAATTCCAAAAACACTTGCTTTTATAAGATTTTAACACCCTATGCATAAACATAAAAAATAAATAAATAAAAGTTGGTTCCTTTCAAAGGTTTATAAACATTGTGAACTTCTTTCTACACAAGGACGAAACAAGAGCTCAAAAAAGCGCTACTCCGATCTGTGAGGGTGTCCCATGATTATTGAAACTCTCATGTATTGATGCAATGTTGATATTCGGACACAATTCTCCATCGGGAGGGAGGAAGGTGCAGAAGAGTGTACACGGCTCAAGAATGTGATGCATTGCAGTGGAAAATAGGTTATCGATGACAGAATCGAAGAAATCATGGGGGAAACTGAAGCTGAAGGAGGTCCCAGGTGCAATTGCACAGGAGATGATGAGTCTGGACAAATTGGAGAAGCGATTGAAGAAGGGTTCTTTGAGAATTTATCTCTTGAATTACCACAAGAAGTACATTCAAACCGGCAGCATCAAGCCCTTGAACCATGTGTTGATCTCAGTGGGTTTGCTCTCGTATGCAATAGGTTGGCCCACCGAAATTCGCCATTTGCGTCTCGCTGAAAAAAAGGCAATGAAAATGAGGGGGCTTCAGGAGGAATGTCAGTGTGAGTGTGAGTGTTAATTCCCCCACATTCACAAATTAACAAATTAGGGTTAGGGCAAGCACGTTCATTGCTATAATGGTCTTTTGAGGAGTTCAAGAATTCGAAGCAACATTAGTTGAGAGTCTGCGCCTGCTATATGAGAGTGTTTCAACCGAAGGTCTATTTCTTCTTGGGAGTATATCAGATCCAGTACCATACTCTCAAAATTTTAGCCAGTCTTCAGAGAATTGTGAGATCCGTGATTCACAAAGATGAAGTAAAGCTGCTGTGCATTTGAGATTGGAATTTCGAAATAGAACGTGGACTTGTGATTTGTCAAGGTTTCTTGCTTTAGATCATGCTGCCAATGTAGGGAGATATGCTTTACAATCAATTTCAGTGTGCATTGAAAGGTTGACCACTGAAGCACTACAAGATATGTATATCCAAAAGCATCCATATAAGCATCACATGGTTCTTATTATTCAACTACTTTAGTTCTTAGTTGACAATTGAAAGAAAATTCCTATGTATCTAAACATGTATGAAGAAACAATGAATTATGAATTTGCAAAGTGCCCAATATCATCCGCATGCAAGATGGAGACAAGATCAGACCGCATAACTTTTAGGCAAGATGATCCAGCAACCCGTTGCATCGGTCAAGATAAAGAATAACGGTACACTTGCAAAACCAATTTCAATTCGTGTCTTTGCCCCAAAAATTACCTTTTCAAAGTGCCAAAACTATTTCGAAATATATTCTAATTCACAATGAATGAGCCTCGTCTTGGTAATACCGAAAGGTCAGTAAGTTGAATCCGTGAGCAAGTGACCATGGATAAGCTTTCTAGAATCACTAATTGGATGCTCCATCACGACACCCTGAGAATAATTGTCAATTGATAATACATCTCTGAGCTTCCTCAGCATATTGAGAAGGTTGACCTGAACAACAGAACGTGTTCGACCTCCCCATTTCTAAAACACGAAAACATGAAGAGGATACAATTTGCTGTTGTAATAATCCACTACTACACTATGTAAAATATAAAAAACAAGATTCGGCATCGTTCTTTATAAAACCTACAAAAATTCTAGAATCACTGGACAATGGCTAACAAATCACCACTGCGACAGAAGCAAAGCCTGTCCGATGTCCCCAGATTAACCTGCACGTAGGGAACAAACTTTGAAATTAGAGAATCTGCCGCAATTAAAGCAAAGAATAAAGACAAGGAGCAGAATAAATTGAATATAGGCATACCTCATATGCATTTACGTCTGCAAACATAACCTTCTGTCCCTTTTCCACTTCAGTAACTTCTGATCCGGCTGCAATGATCTGCAGTAGAAGAAAAAATCATTTATTTGAAATAGTTTGTGCTTGGATGGAACGCATGAGAATATACAGTAATGGAACTCAATGAAAGGAATTGAATCCAAAGATAATCCAAAGATAATTCAAAGGTGAGGCATAACAGACTAAAACCACAGTAATTTAAAGATAAATCTTTCTCGACTCCAAAGCTTCGGTCCATCCCCAACCTTAAGCTCTGAAATAAATTAACGAGAGGATTTTGTCCAAAAAATACCTCGCCCTGTAGATATCGCTCGAACTTGACAGCTGCACTTGGAAGCAATACCCCTCCAGCAGATTGCTGCAAATTCATGCAAGCGTTAAACAGTCACTCCTAAACCTACAAGTTTACTCACTTAAAGTTGCGGAGATTCACGCTCAAGGAATTCCAATCTCGCTTAAGTCCTAAAAGACCAAAGATTTTTGGTATCAAATGACCAATTCAATTCAGAAAGTTGTGAAAAGTAAAATTCAAATAAAGCGATATATTATGTCACCAGAATCCGCAAAGTGCATTTACTGGTCAATAAATAGATAAATTGAACGAAATTTGTTCCCATACCTACTCAGAACTGACATAAGTAACGTGACATAATTTAGGGGTTAAGAAACTGGATAACATATAGGAGAAGAGTTCAGACTCCTTGACTGGAAGGAAATCAAGCAATGTTCACGCAAAACGCAAGAGCAAATGAGTCCACGCTTAAAACTCAATACGACGATAGAATGAAACACGACTTACAGATGCCAGAGTTTCAAGGCGAATCAAGACTCGGTCAGCCTGGGGAACAATCTGCTCATTCCAGAACCAAATTCAATTAGGTCAAAATACACCAGAATACCGGTAGAATATAGAATTGAGACAGAATGGATGAAAATACACAATATAACTTGATTCGAATTGAAAATAAGCGTCATCCTATAAAGCCCTATGGAAACACGTAAAAATTGAGCTAAATCCGCAGCATTGTTAATCTTCTCTATTTCTAAAAAACCGGCCCAACAACGCTACTTTCAATGCACAAAGAACAGAAAAACAACTAACCTTTGCGATATCGACATCCATTGCAGCCTTGACAGACAACCTGCTAGAATTCGACGAAGAAATTCTCCCCACAGTGTTGTTCGCTTTTAAAATGGCCGCATTGAAACCTACCAATTTACGACTCATCAGCATCGACTTAAAATGTAGTTTTGAAGATTCATCCACTTCAGAAATCACAAGCAACTTCCCACTACCTAAACCCTATCACCTCAAAACCACGTCGCTAAACCCTACTCAACTCCCAACATCGAAAAAGGCGTGCTCCAACCAGAGCTGCAAAGCAGATTTTTCAAGTACCAGAGAAGGCGACGGAAGTTCTGCAGGAGAGCACAGGGCAGCCAGGAGCGATGGCTGTGGCCTTGTGCAGTTGCGAGGGGCTGCGCACTGCAGTGCTGGCCATTGTAGCGCCTGTTGCCATGGCCATGACTGAGATTGCAGCAACAAAATGCGAATGCCGCAACGAATTGGGAGCCCTAGCAGAGGATGGAATGCGAAATTAGAGAAGTGCTGGGGAGTGCTGGTCTGTTGCAAAACTCTTGATAAGGGGAAGACGATGAGCTTCGCTGGGTTCTGGAGACTTCAGTATCAGGTGAGGCTTGGATTGGATGAATAAGACAGTCGCTGTTTTGGATGAATATCGTCATCTGGATGCTAGACACCAACTGAAGACCCCGCAATCGTCATCCGCTGATACAACTGACCTTAAACCGCCATCTATACTATATGTACATCTCCAAAATCAATTATGTACCTATGTGGAAGAAACGCTCAGAACCAAATTTTGTTCCTTAATAACTTTTGCATACAGTATCCAAATGCCACATTCTCTAGTGCATTGGAACCACCTTTCACTTGTCAACAAGAACATATGGAAATTTGATCAATTTAATAATAGAAAATAGGCTCAATAGCAAAAAGTGGCAGTTTCGGGTGTACCTACCTTAGATTCAACCATAAATTGAGTAATGCAAATTTTTTTGTCTTTTTGAGATGTAGATCTTTCAAAATGTGAAGTGAAAATTCAACTTTGACATTTATTTGCCAAAATTGACTCTAAGGTAGCATCTAATACTAATGTATGAAAGTCATTAACCCCTTAAATAATGAGTCGGTCACTATGGAAATCATTTGTTTGAATATTGTGTAAATTGTTGGCTTAAAAAAATTTAAAAAAAGCACTCAATTGGGAGACAAGCTATTGTAGAAGACATTCCTTTTTCCTACAAAATTTGGAAGATGAATAGTTGCACTTCTATTCTATATGGAGAGATTCTGTGTCATCCATCGAACACAAAACGTCCACCTCAATGTTTAAGGATTAAATTGATACCCATTAAAATTGATACTCATTAAATTGATATCCAATTCTTTGCGTTTTTAGATAAAGTGATATTATCTCCCACAATAAGTGTCTTTAAAGTCAAAATGTGCTTAAAACATGTGCAATATAGCCGGTATTTCAAAATAGTATTGGCATTGTGTTGGGTCCAAACTTATTTTCTAATTAAAATAGTACTCCAATACAACCATTATTGGGACCTTCAATTCCATGGTGTTGATATACCACCATCTAGGACTAGCTAATTTGGACAATGTGAAGGGCCCACAAGTTGGCTTGTGTAGGAATAATCATTTTTGTCAATGCTTTCAAGCATTGGTAGGTGTGCTATTTCATTTAACCTTCCCTTGTTTCTTTGTAGATTTTCAATGTAGATTTTTTAAATTTTTTTATAATATAGAAAAATTCATTTGGAGTTTGATTGTTGGCTTTGGATTGGATAAATTTTTTCAAAAAAAAAATTGGCGCTTCCACGGCCTCATGGAATGGTCCACCATTTGCCATTAAAGGGCTTGTATGCCTAGTATGCATTGCAAATGCCCTCACACAAGTGTTGTTTTATAGTGGAAACACCTAAAACCATCAATGTAAACAATTCAACATAGTTGGAGGTACATTTTTCTAGAAACAAAATATTTTTGTAGTATTAGCAATTGAAAATCATGAATTAAAAAAAATAGAATTTTCGGATATAACTTACAATTTCTATAGACCACTAAACTATCATATAGCTAAATCTAAAACAGAAATCTCAAAAAACCAACAATCAACTAATTGCAATCAAATAAGAGGACAATTTAATGACACTTTAGAGGTATACTTTAATAGAAATCTATTGTACATGAATGGGTATAGGATTGATTTTGGATGTGTCTACCTTAGTAAGGACAATTATTGTGAATCACATTTTGCATGTTGTACTATTTTTAGAAAGTGGGTCATATTTAGTGTAATAATTTAGCAACTGTCAAAATTCTTTTGGGACAACTATGCAAATTTTATAATCTATCGACAATATTATAGGTCTCAAGATTTCACATGGGACAATCATGTATTTTAAACTTTAACCCTTATAAGACTTCAAATTTTTATGAAGTGATAGGAATGAGTAGACATTGGAGAAAGGTGGACATTGGAGAATATTTCTCTCTAGGAAATTAAAGTCATAAGTATTGCATTTAAATGCAATTTGAAATATTAAAAGAAATTTCAAAGTTATTTGGCCCTTGAGGTTTTTGGATTTATTAAATAGTGAAAAAATGAAAAAATGAAAAAATCATTTGCACTCTTTTAGAATGCAATTGAAATTCAGACAACTCAAATAATGTGCCTTCCCAACCATCATTCAAATATATTATAGCTATATAATAAATTTGCCACGAAATTATTTTTAATTTTTTGTATAAGAAAAAATTGGATATAGCATCCAAAGATATTATCAAGTATTATCAATTTGGGTGTATACATCTCATTATCTCTTTATTTCTCAAGAATGTACTGACCTTGTCTCTATTAGTGGAATTTATTTTATATCATTGTCATTTAATAAGAAATGTACACTTGGACTACAATAAATTATCAATCAAATTTTAAATTGTATTTCTATACAAAGAATCCCTTTATAGGATTGTAATTCAATTTCTAAGAAAATCCCATCCTAACCAACCTTGTAATATGTTCATGATTAAGACAACATTTATCACACCTAATGCATGTCCATTATAAAAAATATGAGAAATTATATAAACTCTTATATTTAACTTCACAAAACCTTTTTGGTATGGTTGCATTTCAGTAAGCTCAATCTAATATATCTATATTAAAATTGTATACTTTCAAATTTAGATTCATCAAATCCATTTTTTGGAAAGTAATTCTCATAGAGATGACTTAATAGTCAATCAATCCACTAATAGGGGGGCTTTTATGTTCAAATCAACCAAACTTCCAAAATGACAAAATATTTTTTGAAATTTAACATGGAAGTTTGTAAAAGGAGAGTCAGAATAATTGGACAAAAGGATTACAAGGAAAGGCTCATAAAAAGTTGGGAAGGCAACTTTCTTGCTTGTGAAAAACTAACTATAACATTGAACTTCAACATTTTGGTTACGTGTAGAAAGGCAACATGGCAAAGCTAATCCTAAAATGTAAAAGCTTCTCCCTACTCAAAAAGAAGTTTAAACATCATGAAAGTTGGTGAAAGCAATTCCAATTTCAATAAGGCAGTTTGCTCTTGTAGTGACCATTAGAGTCATCATTTCAAGAAAGCTAAACTCCTTGAAACAATTTTCAGTAAATTTTCATAGGAAGAAAAATGAAATTGACATTTAACCCAAGTTGTTTCATATTTTCTGGACCTTTGTGGAATTAATTACATATTTTTGAAATTGAAATGCAGTTATCACTAAAAACAACCACTTTCCTAAAATATACATTGCTGGTACATTGAAGAAAGCAAAATGTACCTCTTGGTGTCATGTTCGCTTTTATAGCAAACTAGTGGTTGGCGCTTGCTATGCGATGCATTCATCATTAGAATTTTATAAGAATTTTTATGTATTAGATAGAATGCAGAACAAAAATTTCAATAAATCTTCAAATAAAAATGACTAAAATCTTTGTATAATTTTTTTTATAAGTAAGCATATATTAAAATGTACAATAGAAATTTATTGAATGATGAATGAAACATATGCAATGGTAAATACTATAAAAGATACACATACATTACAATGCATTAGAAATTTGACTCCATTGTTACAAAAAATTGTCAACCCAAATTGAAAAATTGAAAAGAAAAACTTATAAATCTCAAAAACTTTGTGAACAACTTAATTGTTGTGGAATCCAAAATTGCTTTAATTGAATAAATTTCTCAAAATCATTTGGTAGGAGCAATAGAAAATTGAAATCATGAAAGCTCAAAGCTCACAAAAGCACAAAATCATAGAAGTGCAAAGAAGTGTAAAGCCAAGAAAAGCAATGGATGCTACCTCTATAATATCATCCTATGGACAACTATATTATTTTTATAATATCACCCTTTGTAAAAAGTGATATTACAAAAGTGATTGCAAACTACTACTCTATTTCTGTAATATCACATTGTATGAAAATATGATTTCTATGTATGCATGATTGAAAATATTTTTACAAAACATTTAAAATAATTATTTTAAAGACTTATGGAAATCATTATCATGCATTCTATTCAAATATATCAAAATTTTACTAATATGTGATACAATGAATGCGTAGCATAGCAAGCACGAGCCCTTAGTATTATTAATGATAGCATTTGTGATATTACAGAGGAAATTATAATTTTAATAAAAAAATAAAAAAACACTTATTTATTTATTTAATAAATAAATAATAATTGGACCTTACAGCGTGGCTAAACAAGCCCGTGAGAACCGACTTGGAGCCCCCAACCCGGCCCGTCTCCGTCTCCACCCGGCCCGGCCGGTGCCCCCTCTAACTTTACCAAGGAGGCGCCTTCATCGCTCCCCAACTCACCTTGTCTCTCCATGCCGTCCTCGCCAGTGCAGAATTGCAAATCCACGCTCGCCATCTCCATCGCCACCATTTCGGGGCTTGCCATCTATGCCTCCCTCCCTCCTCGCACCCCAGCGCTAAGTTTCTGCCACTAAGCTTACAACACTGTTCGCGCCCACAATTCCCTCACAAGTTAGCCCCAAACCACTTAAACCACCTCCTGCGTGCCTGCCTGCCTGCCTGCCTTGCCAGTTCTGTCACCTGGCGCTCCTCACTGATCTGCAAATCTCGCACGAAGCTTAAGCGTACTCACTCGGACGTGTGAGAGCCTGAGCTTGGCGAAACTCGTGCGCCATTAGTTTACGCATTTATTTACCCGGGGAAAAAGACCTCGGGGTCTCTGCACGCCCCTGCTTTGGGAAAGAGAGTTTTAGGGAGGGTTTTAGGTCTGACGATCTCTCGGGATTGGTGACGCACCATATGTGAGAGACGGACTTGGTGATGTGAGGCCATGAGCTGCTGCATGCGTGGAGATGCGGAATTGACAGACAGAGGAGGCGGGAGGGTGTGGGCTTACCGACGATATGGAAACTGTCGCTTTGATTGTGTGGGCTTGCTGTTAGGTTAATTTCGTGAGAGTGGACAGGATAGATCCGGATGTTGGAGGGTTTAGTGATTGACGTGTAGGAATGAAACAGGCGGGTGATTGTGTGCACTAAAAACCTATGCAGTAGTTGGAGGATCGAGGTTTGAGAGTTGGGGTGAATTTAGGTCTTGGGGTACGAGGGTCATGGCAATGGCGTCCATGAAGCCGTCGATGAGGTCTCGGAAATGGGGCCCTCCGTCTAGGGCGCCACCTACCGGGAATGCGAGGTCCACGTACGACGCTTATCGCGACGAGCAGGACAAGACCTCCGGGAAGAAGGATGTGGATCCCAAGAGCTTGGGGGATGCTTATAAGGGGCAATCCGTGGGCGAGAAGGTGAAGAACCGATTCATCCTTATTGTTTCCATTTCCTCCGGGTGCCGCCGTGTTTGTGATGCTCATTGGAATGTGTTTTGTGTCAATTTGAATCGAAGAGCTTTAGATTCGATGCGTCTCATTGACGTTGTGATACGATTGCCTGGGGGTCCTCGGAATTTCGTCTTGCATTACTTTCTGGGTTAGGGGGTTCTGGATTATCTTGCGAAGATCTCGTCAACAATTGCGCAGTTCTCTAGCTTTTTTCTCTGTGGTGAATTGTCGCAGTGGATCCTTCCGTGGTATGGGAATGAGACATTCGATTTACACAGGTGATTTTGCAGCATCTTATCGTGAAAGTTCATAACAGTCTTGAAATCAGCTCCTCACAACTTTGCCCCATCTACTATTCAACGGAGAAATCAGGGTATCCAAGATTCAGTGGTCCTCTGACATTTTCTTTCTTTGACACCACTCCGTTACCATTTTGAGTTCAACGTTTGAATGCAAACTTCCTCACTCATGAGTTCTAAAGTTGCAGACTTGGATTGCTTGCCACATGGCTATAAGTTGCAAAGTATAGGGGCATTATGACTGTTGGTATTACTAGCCCTCACGTTTTTGTACTGATCGGTTTGTCATTAATGTTACAGTAGTAAGGGTGCAAGCCCAACACTACTCAAGAATGTTATATTGGAATTACTCAAGTTATTGTTTTTTTCCTGATTGACAGGGTATGCGGAGAATATGTGAGGAGCTCATGGACTTCCAGAAAGTACATCAAGATGAGATGCGCAAAATCGTCTTCCAAAACTACACTATATTTATCAAGTATGAGACACTTTCTCCTCTCTGCTGGATCATGGAATGGTAGAAGTTTCCGTTTTGGTTGTCTCAGTTTGGGCTAGGACTGTGGGACACTGTCTTGAACATGGAAATGCAGTATCTTGGATCAATTCTAGCGCCGTGATATGTGGGCAGAAATTCACACTCGAGAAATCCGAAGGGTTAATTAGCTGGTCTTTCAACGCATTGCAAGATAATATCATCGACTTGGCTTCTCTGAATGGGGTTGTTGGGCCCACGCGTGTAATTCGGGGCTGAAACTTTAGGCCTGATCCCTTTTAGCACCTCAGGCGTTGCTAAGAAACATTTGAACCCTTGGTGTTGTTTATTACTTGTTTTTTGTCTGAAGTCAAGCACTTGGAGAATGACCACAATGGAAACTTCATTTCGATTGTTTGTGTGTTCAAAGTGGGGGTTCAAAGGAGAATGACACACAGTTATTGGATAATGCCAATGTCTCTTATCATCCTGTTGTTAATTGGAGCTTGCATCACGAGGCATGATTGCAATCTCCCTTTTTTGCATGCCAAATGTGGCATTATTTCGGTACTCCCTACTGACATGGTGGTCTGTTTGTTCCTAAAGGACATCGAAAGAGATTTCAGATTTAGAAGAAGAGATCACGGCAATGAACAGTATGCTGCAATCCCAAGCAGCTCTGATCCGTACTCTGGCCGAAAGTGGAGCTTCTTTACCGATCGGCATCTCTGGGAGTGCTCTTGAAAAGGACTATTACAAGGAGGATGTAGTACCCTCAGAGACTGTGAAGCGTACCGATCTTCTTCCTGATACATTGGATGTGCTCCTGGCAGAACGGAAGGTGGATGAGGCTCTTGTCTTGCTTGATGAAGGGGAGGGTTTAGTGGCAGACTTCCATGATGGAAATGGAGCTGAGGGCTTGAGTGACGAGCTTGTAATGCAGTTAGAAGAGGCTTTGGCTGAAAGGAAGGCAGGTTTGGCTGCCTATTTAGCTGAAGCAGTTCAACAACCCACTGTCAGAGGCTTGGAGCTGAGGTCTGCAATATCTGCTTTACGTAGACTAGGTGATGGTTCTCGTGCACACACACTCTTATTGCACTCTCATGAAGAGAGGTTGAAGCACAATATGAATGCACTGCGACAGAGTGGAGCCTCGTATGGGGGTATTTACACAACTGCCGTTTCTCAGTTGGTCTTCTCTGCCATCGCTCAGGTGCGCACTACATCGTTTAATATTTTCTGCTGGAATTTTGACGCTGCTTGTTTCCTTAGCTGATTAGGACCAAAAGGCCCAAATTGGGACTAATGATTGTTTTAGCAGTTTAGAGTAGGTCATGTAGGGACTCTTTTTTCTCTGATTTTATTTTATTTTAACCCTACTCATGGAGTTTTGGTCACTAATTCTGGTGATATAAAATGATATCTCGTCTGGTTTATTGATTTTTCACAATGAATTGGTTAAACTGTTAATCCTTGGCCTTTGGGGTGGGGTGGTGGGTTAGGTTTTACTTCGCTGGGTCGTCCTTTTATCTCACGGCCTTCACATTGTGATTGCAGGCGTCAAGAGATTCAGTGGCAGTGTTTGGTGAGGTACCCTCCTACGCTTCCGAGCTAGTCCTGTGGGCCAGCGACGTTACTGAAACGTGCGCTTCTGTTATCAAACGGAATGTGTTGCTGTCAGCTGCTGCAGCTGGGGGTCTGCGAGCAGCTGTGGAATGTGTCCAAATTGCGCTGGGGCACTGTGCGTTATTGGAGGAACGAGGTTTGACATTGTGTCCAACACTCTCGAAGCTCATTCGACCGAGTGTAGAACAGGCCTTGAAGGCGAATTTGACCAGCATAATGGAGAGTGTGAGCTCATTGGCAGCAGCTGACAGTTGGACCCTGGATTCGCAACGGGGCCCACGGGGAGCTGTGTCAGGTCTAAGACTTTCCAATAGTGGCCATCGCTTCCTTTTTCTGGTGCAGGTGCGTGTACTCATCATCGTCTTTCTAAAATCCCATTGTACCTATTGTGGCTAAATAATTCATTCTAAGTGTCATTCGTGATTTAATGTGCCACCAGAATATTGTGTCATACAGTAAATGAATCTTTTTTATTTAATTACTTGGTTTACTCTTGGGACCACGATCACCATCAACCATTGATAGAGAAGAAGAGAAACTTTCCAGTGAATAGTTAGCCAATCAACAAGTGACTAACCCAGTCAATGAACTTTTGCTAATGGTTTCTAATCTTATCCATCTAGAGAGATACTTATACTTGGTTTTCAAATTAGCAATTAACCTACAAAATATTGTATCAATACTACATAGAATAAACGGTGTAGTTGTACCGATGAGTGTATGTAAAACCGCAGTCTCTTTGAAGTTGTGATGATCTGTGGCGTATGTTGGCAATCTATATAGGACTTCCTTGAAGACATGCCAGCGCTTGTTAGCATTCAGTTGGGTGGAGCTGCATTGGAGGGCGTATCTGGTATTTTTGAGGAATATATTGGCACGTTGATTAGGGCGCTACCTGGTCAAGAGGGCGAAGAGGACAGCAAAAGGAAGGTCAGTTCTCGATTGGTTATGCATGCACGGTGGTTCTGCTCTTTCACCAGCTGACACATCTTAGCCTCTAAAGGACCAAGAAGCCCAATGTACTTCACTGATTCTGGTGATATATAATTTGTCCTATCTAAACTATATCTTTATCAATATGATCAATTGAACTAGACATTTAAAACCTTAAGTCCTTGATCCTTTAGGGGTTAGCTGCGACGCTCAAGTGGGTTCATAGGCTGTTATTTTTCATGACTGTGGTTGTACCAAGGATATATTTTCCTTCAATTCTCTCACAGGGGTCTGTCTTTGGGTTTCTTTCTTATGCAGGTTCGAATGGCAGTCAGTGAGGAACAGCAGCTGTCACTACTTGGAAACGCTGTAACTCTTGCTGACGAAATTGTGGCAGTCGCAGCTTCCAAACTTTTACCAGCTGACAAAGTGTTCGGTGGGGAACTCAAGGCTCCGCGCGGCTCAGCAGCAACAGCGCGTTCACCCGAGCTCAAAGACCTGCAGCGGCAGCTGCAGAATCATGTTGAAAAACTTAAATTCTATCTATGCAATGGAATAATTATTGGAATATGCTATGATGAGTACGGAAGCAAACTAAATGCCACCACATACTTTCAGATTGATTCCGAACAACCTAATTGGCAGGATGATCCTCTGCCCACAACACTTTTTCAGGTGTGCTTTCTGTCTTTTCCTTTTGCAGCACTTCTTTTTGATGTGCAATTTAAGGTAGGTAGGATACTCCGTCTGTTCAATTGATATTCAGGAGTATGCATTCATTGGGAGATCACTACGGACTGTAGAGCCAAATTCTCTTGAGATCAAATTTTTATCATTTCGTTCTTATGCCATCGTTCAAAGTGGGAGGTTGTCGACCGTTATTGAATGAAAATGGGGTTGTAGACTGTTTTCATTTAAGGTCATATCATTCAGCCAGCATATGCTTACACCACTGCCAATTGAAGACCAACCGAACGCCTGAATAGATGAGTTGCTGTTTAAATACACGATAGGTCACACACGGTTTTAGCATTCTCTACCTCACATCTCTGCTTTTCACTCAGCACTGCCTCTGACATATGATCTGGTGTGGCAGTCTGTATTTCACAAGTTATTTTCTATCCAGCAAATAGCTGCAAGCGTCCTAGTTGGGAAGGACAGGGTCACGCAGCTGTTGCTGAGACGTCTCACTGAAACGTTTGTTAAAGATCTGAGTACAAACCCGGAACTGTGGGTTTTGATTGAAGAGGAGCCAGGGTCCTTGGGTCCACTTGGATTGCAACAGTTCATTCTAGATATGGAGTTTCTTGCTCTTGTCGCAAAGAATATGGGATTTCTTTGGAAGACTGTGTCTCAAGCTATCTCTCAGGAAGAAGAGCGAATGAAGGAAATGTACATTGTTGGTGGAGCTGACCTTGACAGGTCTGTTCTCGTGCTGTCTCTGTATTATTGGTATGCGGAGTACCTTCAAGATTTGGCAGTTGCATTACTTAGGTTGCTCCAGATACTAAGACGTCTCATTTTTCTATTTGTTTATTCCTCCATGGAGCTAATTTCATTCCTGTGGTGTACGATGCAGTGGTTTGCCTGATCCTGGATGGCTACAAATGAGCGTCTACAATAATTTCAATAACCTGATCGATCAGTGGAAAGGAAACAATGGGTTTGCACCTCGGGATTTTAGTGATGCTCAATCTGTGTCATCATCAATGCGCTCAGAATGAGATGGTGGAGGCTCCCCACCTATTGGGAATCCAACCAGCTCTCATGGGTTTCAAAGAGACGAGATCTTTGTTGATGGTATTCTTACACGCTTCTGCAGATGAAGTTGAACATTATTTCATTATTGGCGTGAGTGCTGATGATTTCGAAGCAGTGGATCCAGAGATGCAATATCTTGCTCATGCTGGAAGGACAAGGTGCTAGAGCTGAACTCCGTATCTGGTCAATCCGTCACCGATATAGAGGCTAAGGTCTCGATATTCTCTGTTTCTCATGATGGTGAATTCTTTATATTTCACCCCTGGAATGAGTAAGGTATTTGTAGATGGTTGAGTGTTTAGTGGTAGACTTGATCTTGGTATCAAATTGTGGAGGTATTTTTGGCTACCTTGTTGAGGATTTCTGGGAAGTTCTTTCAGGGCATGTGGTGGCCGCATTGACTGTTGCAGGCTGCAAGGAGTATATCAAGTGAACTCCACGGTACTCTACCTCTCTCCCTGAACAAGCCAAATCTTTGAACACAATGTTTTGCAATTAGACAGTAGGGGCTCCTGCAGAGATTCCAAATTGGATTACTTCCCGAAGTTTACATGCCTGCGTTTTCTAGCCTGCGTTGGGTGCATGTGCTTGCTAACGTTTTCTTTCTCTGTCTGTTTGTCGCAGGTGACGTGGAGAAATATACGCACTCCCACGAGGTACCACTCCTGCACATGATCCTGGAGAAGTTTGCTAGTAACTAGCAACTCATTTCGGAGGGCTGGAGTTGGTGGGACTGGTTGTAGAGTGGACCGTTAGCAGAGCTTTAAGATTCTGCATTTTATGTAGAAGGCAACCACTTTTTTGATGTGGTGGCAGCCCATATGAACCATATATTCTCCTCTGCACTTGATAAATGTGCATTGTGTGCATACAATGCGTCTGAATCTGTAACGTAATGAGTTTCGATTCGTTCTTACAGGCAATCCCCTGGAAAGGAAGGAAAGCGTTTGCCTGCTTACAGTACAGTACTCACCATTTGATCATCCATAAAGTGTTAGGTCTGGCACCAATTGAAGTAACTTATTTGATTCAGATCTGCACCCTTATTATATAAGCTTACGCTGGAGCCACACATTTGTTTGTTGACCTGAGCCGATATTGAGGCCCCACAAACTGATGGTAAGTAGAGTACTGTACTAGAGCGGTAGACTAGTCTAATGTCCATTTTGTAAAATATCAAGAAATTCGAATCACTTTATAAAACACTGGTGGAATCTGACTTGGGATGTGATCATGCCCAGAATTGCTGCAGCAAGTTGTACTGTACAACACTGCAGTACAGGTTTTGCTCGGACCTCCTGACACCGATGCTTGTGACACTAATTTTCCCAAAGTCACTCTATTTTATTTTGAATCGGTATAGGTTGAAATATTTTAGTATACTTCCAATTTTTCCAATAACCAAATTTTTTCTAGTGGCAATAATAATTCTTTCCCTTCAATCACAAAGTAATCTCTATAACCTGCATTGTCATAGAGTCAAACTTCTTGAGTTCAAGTTATGCTTTTAAATCATGCTCCCTTTGTTTCAAAATAAATTCAAGGTTTCTCGTGGAAAAGGCTAGATTAATGCAGAAAATGCTCCTATTTGGATGGAAATGCATAGTTATTGTATCATCTAATCACCACCACTAGGCATGGAAGTCAATTGGATTATATTGAAAAAAAAGTTCCAAATTTGTCAATTTTCTCCTATAATCTTACTTGCTCAAATGCAATGAATTTTGATCATTTTATTGTCAACTTTGGTACAAAGAACTTCAATCAACTTTTGTACATGATACAACTTTGATTAGTTCCTTTCAATCAACTTCAATAAGCTCATGTCATTGTTTTTTGATCAATTCATGTGATTCAATTGTAACGAAAGCTTGTGATTCAACTTTGATGAGCATTTTGTTAGTATTATTCTTTGATAGGCTTCTCTACTTAAACTACAATCAGAGCTTGTGATTCACCTTCGATTGACTTCTATCAACATTCTTTGATAAACTCTTGAGTTTAAATTGCCATTAGAGTTTGCAATTGTGGATGGTGACTCACTTTCAAATTATTGGTCACTCTACATTGCCCTGTTGACACCATTAAGCAAGCCCACCTAATGTTTCATTTCCGTAGATCATTAAAAACATCATGTTTAATTTGAGACAACTAACATTATGAAACCATGGATTTATTTTGAGACAAAGGGAATATTCAAGATTCTAAAATTCATTCTAAATTTTTCAGGAGAATGTTTTTGAACGAATCAACTAAAGTACCCAACAATTGAATTTATTGAAGAGTAGATATAGGCAAACATTTTAGCCTTAATTTAGATATGAGTATTTTGAAGCAATTTTGAACTTCAAAACATTAAAGTCTTTTTGGGGTTAACTTAAATTTTGTTTCACTATAGAGTTTTGAGGTTAAAATCTTCATAGTCAAGAATTGAATTGATAATCTATAAAAACAAATTCAATAAAAAACCTAATAATAATTTTCATTCTTGAAAAAATTATTCAATAGATATAAATAAAAGATAGATGGAAAAATTAAATTATTAATAATTCTAAAATGGAATTGAAACATGTCAATCCTAATGGTGAGATTATTGTAGCAAGTATTCTTCAGTCCATGGAAATTTTTGTTTTGAAACATTATAAAAATTATGTTCACCAAAAAATCCTATAAATTATATTTTAAGGAAGAGGCCTTAATTTCCTAAAGAAACAAAACTTTTCTTAACTTTCACATTACTAATCCAAATGGAATAAATCAAAGCTTTTCACATAGTTTATATTGAAGTAATAAGGTAAATAATTTAATTTAATTTAATTATTATTTTTAATATATATATATATATATTTTTTGCTACTTAGAGTTGAGCATTTTGAGCTTAGAAGGTCAAATTTTTCCTCTCAATCATCAAATGACATGAAATTTACATTCTCATTAAGCTAGTACATTCATTTACTTTTAAATTCTAAAAAATTGCAATAAAATTTGACACTATGCAAACTTGCACAAAATTCTTAAGAAAATCATTCTAGGACTTTGAATCTTCAGGGTTAAGTCAACTCTTTTTCTAATGACATTCTAGACTTTCTTACACACCTTCCAACCTATTTTTTTTTGTAGCACACTTATCTTACTTTCAAACTATTTTGCATGTAAATATGATTTTTTTTAAGTAGTCAAATTAATGGAGTTAGAGTGTAATGTTGAATACAATATTGTTCATTATAAGTAATGAGATTAGGCTATAGTACCTACTTTGACCATGCAATACTTATTTTAGTCAAGTCAAGTCAATAATATGCACTTAAAACTTCTGGCATGCAAAATACTCTAAACTTTAACTCTAGAATACAATATAAGTATATATATATATAACTACCAATTTGGGAAAGTAGACTAAAGCATTATTTTGCTTTCAAAATTTACATACTTCTTCCTAACTTGAGATTCTATTCAAATCTAAAGTCTTTAAATCTTGTTGCAAAATAGAATTCAAGTTATAGGGATTAAAAGCTTGACAAAGCAACATTGTCAAAATCTCAGTCAACTTTACAAAAATATTGTGTTGCTTTTTTCTTGGTTATATCTCACACATATATTACTTTTGGATCCCCATTTTTACAAGCAAGACCTTTGTATTAGTCAAGAATGAGATCTTGTAGTTACAAATTAAGAAAACTAAATACACTTTGATTTATATACCTATGTTTAAAAAGGAATAACCCAATTGCATGCCTAAGGTAGGCTAGCCCAATTCTATTCAGTGTCCAATTTTGTCCCCCTACTTTCGGCCCCAATTCCATCCAGAAAACATCCAAATTTGTTCATTTTTCTAACAAAATTACTAAATTAGTGAATTAATGCCTATAAGGGGTAATAGGTCAATCCTTTATTGGTGAATATTTAAGGTAGCTAAAGGTTGTTGATGGGACATTTATGACTCCACTCTATGGGCAACTTTACAATTTCAAGGTAGACTACTTCAAAAATCTACAAAAATAATAATTTTCATCGAAAAATTATTATTGCACTTCGGCATGATTTGCGAAATAAGTGTACACTTTTGACAAATATGTTCTTTTCTTCAATTTAGTCCCAAGATATTCAAATTGTAAATCAAGGTGGTAAGGTAGCTGAACCCTTTCCGATTACTTAACCCTAGACCGCCCAAGGGGGCAGATTCTCACACTTCATAGTTTGGAAGTACAATTCAAAGTGCTGTAACTTTTGCATCCAATGACCAAATTTAGTAAAACTTGTTGGAAAAGTTGTGAATACTAGTCTAGTTTGTGTAGTAGAATTTTCAGATCAATCCAAGACGAATTGAGTTTGTGAAAGCCATTCAAAGTTCACAGGTTCAGTTTGAGTTCAACACACTGCATTGTCATGGCTGCAACTTTGAAGGCTTGAATCTCCTTCATCCAATGTTTTTTTTCAATAAAATTTGTTGGATTTTGTTCCTCTAGAAGTCTAGTTATTGTGGTAAAATTTTCATAGCAATCCAAGTTGTTTTGAATGCTTGGAAGCAATTCGAAGTTCAAAACCCTAACATTTTTTGGTTAGTATGCACTTCGGCGGCTTGTTACTTCTTCATACTGTGTCCATTTTCAAAACTTTTTGGGGGGGAAGTTGCACATACTTGCCTAGTTTGTGTGGCTAAAATTTTGTGTTAATCAAAGAAGTAACGAGTGACTAAGAAGCATTTTAGTAGAAGTAGGTTCAGCCTTAGATGTGTTTTTTGCACCCTTTTTGGCTATTTTTATGACATTTCAAAGTCATTTTGCAAACACAATGAGTCACTTTCATGAATTTTTTTTCCACCAATGAGTTTGTATGTTGATTTCAAAGCACATTTTAGTTTAAAATTTTTTCATGTGAGTAGGTTTAGAAATCAGATTTCACCTCCAAATGTGTTTTTAGGAAAATTTCAGCATCTTTTTTCCACACTAAAACATTGTAATCTTGCAATCTATAAGGTCAAATGATTCCAATTTTGATCCACACCATCTACAATATGCACACTACAAGATTGTAAAATTGAGATTTTTATACCTTAGTGACATGTTGACTTATAAGGCTTAAAAAACAATGATGTTTTCATACCCGAAATGGCCTTGGGCCTTCTAGGGTTAAGCAATTTAGCATATTTGTTGTATGATATGGTGAGGGGAAAAAATTCCCCATTTATAGAAATAGATTTGAGAAGGATTTCATATTTTTTTACATTTGGTTCCCCCAAAATAAAATCACTATAAATTTTTTTTCATGAAGATTCCATTCAACCTATTCCTATTATATAGGTCACTATACTTCCAACCATAGGTTAATTACAAAATTGACCATGCTTCAATGTAGGTGATAATTGTGGCTTTCCAATGTATTTTGTAATCACTGTATGCTTTCAATGTACACCTCTCCAACATTTGTGCTACGTAAGTTGTCATCTAAACCACAATTGATTGGAAACATAGCAACCTAAGTAGCAAAGATGTGCAACTATTAGAAAGAGGTCAACTACCTTAATCCTTAAAGGACGAGCTAGTCATTGTAAAAATCACCTTAGCCCTTGAATGATGAGCTAGTCATCTGTTTGCGTTCTATGTGAATTATTGGCTTAACCCTAGAAGGGCTGAAAGCCCTTTGTGACTATATAGTATAATTTGAATACTATGTGAATTATTGGCTTAACCCTAGAAGGGTTGAAAGCCCTTTGTGACTATATAGTATAATTTGAATACAGTGGTCACGTTCTATGTGAATTATTGGCTTAACCCTAGAAGGGCCTGAAAGCCCCCTTTGCGACTATATAGTATAATTTGAATACAGTGGTATTTGACCAGAAAAACATTGTATTTGACCAGAAAAACATTGACCAAATATTGCTCAATACATAATAAATTAATGATCATAGTAGTGTGTAAATAACAATGTATCACAATTCATATAGTAAACTACAATCGAAGAGTTATAAGGCTAAGTATGGGTCGTACATAAACTACAATCGAAGAGTTATAAGGCTAAATATGGGTCTTACATAAACTACAATTGAAGAGTTATAAGGCTAAATATGGGTCGTATAGGGGGACCCCAAGGGCCTTTCAAAGATTAACAAAATGAAAAAGCACACAAACCATTGTAGAAGACCTTCCCTTTTCACCCAAAATTTGGAGGATGAATTTTCATCCAAAATTTAGAGGGTGAATAGTTACACTTCTGTCCATGATGGAGAAATTCTTTGTCATTCATCGACCAAAAAACGTCCTCCCTCCGCGTCATTGTTTATGGGTTAATAGGCTTGTCTACCTTATCTACTTTGGTCCAATCTTTTGACCCTTGAAATGTTGGGTGAGCACGCAATTGGGGGAAGGGTGTCCAATCCATGGGCATGCATACCTTGTTGCCTTCTACAAAGCAGTTGCGGCTTGCAGAATTGCTCCATTTACGTTAGAAGACGCTTCCCGAGAAATGGGAGATCCCGGCTCCTCATTAACTGAACCGGTACAGTGCAGTGGGAGTGTGCCCGGCACACCACATTCCCCCCCCGGGCCCTCCTCTGGATCCACACGTCCGCGCTCGCTGCGTCCCCAACGCGTCCAGCGCTGCAGACCCTCGCTCGCCACATGGCCGGAAACGCAGTCGTCCTTGCTTTGCCCGGATTCCCATCTCCCAATCCCGCACCTGCTCTTTCCGATCTCCGCCCTCCGCTGTCTGCACGACTCAACTGCCTCGCACGACTTCCGTCGCCTGAATGTGTCCGCAAAGTGCTGATCATTTGCTCTCGCTCTTCAGTAGCTTCACTAGCTCCACTAGCTGCTTCTCTATCACTCCGCGGCTTTTCTTGTGGCCCAAGAACCATCGTGGATGATGGGATAAGACCGCAGATTCATGTCCAAAAATCCCCTTTCCAGCACCACCTGAGGTGGGAATCCACCCACAGCATTTCGTCTTACAAGAAAAGCTTACCATTTGTTTCCCGTTCCAGGGCTGAATTGATGGACCAGTTCCCGTTTGACCCTCGAGCTTAGTGACAGTTAGTTCGTAGAGTGAAATTGTGTCGCATGCAATAATTCTTTGGGGTTGAGAACGATTCATGCTGCATTTCAAGGTGTCTGTGGGCATCAGAATCTCACTGTCTGCTTGATGACTTAGTTAGTTAGAGTCAAACCTAGTTTGGAAGGCCAAGAATGTGGCTTTGTTAAAGTACTTCGGAAACCCGGGTACTTTTTCTCAGAGAAATAGGGGCGTTTCGCTCTCTGTCGTTGTAGCATAGGGCTCCTTTTTAGATATTTTGAACTAACATCAGACAACGGCTGGTCAGTGTTCTCTCTAGCGAAATGTCAGCAGTGTTTGTAGCCAGAATTGCAATTCTGTAGCTCAACATTTGAGAGTGAGGTACTGAGGTCGCTTCGTTGCGGACTTGCGGTTTTCCTTGTCGAGCAGAGACTTGCAGGAGGAGTTGCCGGTTGACGTTAGTGCCTCGTGCGAGCACGTACTAGATACTTCAATTTGTCGACACTTTCCTTTGTGAGGGGTTGTACAGTAGAGTGATCTGCTTTGATTGTTGTGGGGAAACCAGTTGGCGTCTTCGTCGTCATCGCTGTTTCTAATTAATTGCTTAAGCTATTGGGCGCCTCCAAGTGCTGGTTTTCATCCTTTCCAGAAGCCATCGGAAGTTCAAAGAGGGGCGAAGGAGTGGACGATGTCACGGGCTCTGGTGGCGCAACCAAGCACTTCTTGTCGGGGCCAAGTGGTGAGACCCGCTCCTTTCCTGGCCCGCCTTCTTCAGTTTATCCTCAGAAGTAGTTGACCCATTAGAAGCTTCCGTTTCTGAACAGGACTATTGCAAATTCTGTCGAGTGCTTCTCAGGCGAGGATTGAGAGATTAGGGTTTGCTCTTTTGTCGATGGCTGGAGCAAGAACGTAATTGTGATGCAGAATTATGAAATCCAATTATTGGCTATGTCGAAAACGTGGCCACTGTGTAAGCCATTCCGTCTTTTGATGCTTTGGGTTTCCAACTACATGCTTGGCGCATGCTGTCATCTAGGAGCTTAATACAACATTTGATTGTCATGTGCTGTAGGGTTCATATGTACAGATGCCTTTTGTCGTGCTGGCTAATTTGGAAGGATCAAGAGAACTCTCTGAGGACGGAGTCAGAGTTTTTGTTCCTTCAGGGCAAAACACTGATTCTGCACATTGATGGTTTTGGCAGGGCATTGCATTTGAAGCTTTTGCGAACTCCAGCAAGAGGCACAACCATGTACGGTTCAGGGACGGCGCGTACATTGTGATTGCATCGGACAAGAAAACAAAGTCCAGTTCCAAAGCGCCCACCCATGGCAACGAGAATACGACCTCACGCAGGCTGCGGGTGGTCCGTAACGCCGCACCCGCAGCTGTAGGGGGATCGTCCGCTACCGGGGTGCTGATTCCGCTGTCCATTGTCGGAACCGAGCACGATGAAGACTCGGAGCAAGACAAATTCGCCGCTGCATTAAACCAGTTACTCCTGAAGAAGTCCAAAAAGAAGGCTGAGAAGAAGAAAAAAGCGGCAGGCGTTGCTGCAGCAGCAGCTGCAGGCAGCTTCGTGGAGGAGGCAGAAGGTGAGATTACCATCACTGCCAAAAGTTTGGATTCTAAGAAAGCCGATCATGCACATGCTGCGTCCTCCCTGTCGTCGAGCTCGCCCTCCAATTACGACAACACGCTCTTGGATCTCATTGATCAGCTCGAGAGCATTCGACTCCACGCTTTGGCTCTTGAACGCTGGCACGCCCCGCAGCTCAAGAAGGTCCGGAGGTATGGTTTGCAAATCCCGCCTCAACAAATTTATTGATCGATATTGTAAAATTATAGAATTGAGATGGGCTGAAGTCTTATTTCACCAGAATCAGTAAAGAGCATTTGCGTTTTGGTCTAAAATAGATTAAATTGGAAAAAAGAACTTAAGCCTCTTATGGCTTACTCAAAACTGCTAAAAAACATGAGGCTTGTGCTCTTCTGTGTGTCAAGATGGAGCGAGGTTTTAATTGTTTACTCAAAACTGTCCGTGGAATTGTGTCGCAAATCGTGTGACAGGAAATACCTTGCCAGTGCTCGCAACTTGCTGCATTATGTCGCGTTCCGGTCGCTCGAAATCGCCGACCTTCAAGAGAGGCTGGCCTCATCCGGGCTCGCAAGTCTGGAGGGATGTGAAGCGCACACACTGGCAAGTGTCAATTCCATCAGCTCGATTCTCAGGTCGCTTCTTCATGATAAGAAATCCTCCTCCTGCGATGCCGTGATTTCATTTGAAGATGGAAACGCCATGTTGTCCCGTCACGCCGAGGCTCTGCTCGGCGCGTCCCCGCCCGGACGCAAGACGATGGTGATGGTGACGCTCCCGCCCGAAGCGGCCGACGACGACGCCCTCATCCAGAACCTTTTCAAATCCGGGATGAACATCGCTCGGATCAACTGCGCCCATGGTGATCCCGAAGTCTGGAAGAAGATGGTTCAAAAAGTTCGATTCTTCTCGCAGCTTCTGGAGATTCCCTGTCGCATCAGCTTCGACCTGGCGGGCCCGAAGCTCCGCACGGGCCCAGTGCAACCGGGTCCGTCAGTGCTCAAAATCAAACCTTCCAAAAACAGCCTCGGCGACGTTGTTGCACCCGCGTGTGTCTGGATTGGCGATACGGGAGTGACGCCCACGGAGGACCGCGTCCCCGACGCGATCGTCCCCATTGTCCCAAATTCGAAATGGATGAAGAAAGTCGACGTTGGTGACGTGATCAAGTGCAAGGATGCGCGAGGACGCGCTCGGGAACTTCGAGTGGTGGAAAAGGGCGTCGGCGGCGTCTTCGCCGAATGTCGCACGGTGGCCTACATCCAATCGGGCTGCGAATTCACAATGAAGAAGCTGAAGCTCACCGTGGGCGAATTGCCGGAGGTCGAGCAAGCGATTGTACTCCACCCAGGTGACGAGCTTCTCTTGAAACGGGAGCCCGGGCTGGGCACCCCCGCGCATCTCGACAGCGCAGGGAACGTCGTGACGCCCGCGTCCGTCACGTGCACATTGGAGAATGTCTTCGAAATCGCCGCCCCGGGGGAGCCCGTGAAGTTCGATGACGGCCGCATCGGGGGCGTCATTGCTTCCGTCTCCCCGGACGAGATTTGCGTGTCGATCACGGACGCGGGGGACGCCCTCAAGGGGAAGAAGCTGCGCGGCGAGAAGTCGATCAATTTCCCTGAGAGTGACTTGTCGATCCACGGCTTAACCCCCAAGGACGCCGCGGACTTGGACTTCGTGGTGGCGCACGCGGACATGGTGGCGTTGTCGTTCGTGAACGGCCCTTTGGATGTGCGCGCGCTGCAGGAGGAGCTCGCGAGGCGCGGCGCGGATCGCGTGGGCTTGGTGGTGAAGATCGAGACGGAGCTGGGTCTGCAGCGCCTGCCGTCCATTCTGCTGCAGGCCATGGAGACGGACTACCCCGTGGGCGTCATGGTGGCGCGCGGCGACTTGGCCGTGGAGTGCGGATGGCAGCGCCTCGCGGAGATTCAGGATCAAATTCTGTTGCTTTGCGAAGCGGCGCACGTGCCCACCATTTGGGCCACGCAGGTGCTCGAGGGCCTGACCAAGTCTGGATTGCCCTCCCGAGCCGAAATCACAGACGCGGCATCCGGGTCCAGGTAACGAACGCAACGATGCTAATCTTTCCATAAACCCGAAACCCTGAGGCTCACATGAGATCACAATCACCGAAGGCCTCTTCCTGCTCATAGTTGCTGTTCAGAGGGTTTCATGTTTTTCATTCTCTTGACCTTTGGAAACAAATGGACAACAATTCCTTTGAAAGAAAGCAATGTGACGTGGAAGTAGAGGCGATCCTGGGCGAGAGAATTTCAAACGTTTTGGTTGATTTTTGCAATCAAGATACCTATTGAAACTGCTCCATCGGGCGTTTACTGTAGTTGTTTTGCATTGGTTTTTGTCTTCTGTGAGAATGCCATCAGTTCGTGTTCCCAAGGTGTCATTTGGGTACCCTGAACCAAACGATCAAGCTTTAATCACAATCACCGAAGGCCTCCCTGGATTTGCTACTCAGAGGATTCATGTTTTGCATTAGTTTTTATCTTATGTAGGATATCTTTTAGTGCCCACATTATGCCAATCTGGGTCTTAGATGTCTTCCATTATCTCGTAATCGATGCATTATGCAGGAAGGTCGCACATTAGCCTTCACATGATTTCTTCCCACAAGGATGGTCTTCCAACTAATCAAGAACGTTACAATTGTTGTTATGCCTCCACAGAAGCCTTCTCAATTTTTTTGGTAGAGGTTTGGTCCTTCATTCCACTCGAGAAATGCATTGTCAGAAAGACTGATTTGGTGGGTTGGATTTGGCAGGGCCGAGTGCGTGATGTTGAACAGGGGTCCTTACATTCTTCAAGCGGTGGCCAGCTTGGACGATATACTTCGCAGAGAAGCCTGCCATAGAAGAAAGAATCAATCAGTGTTGCATCCGCTGCAAAATCTTGGGCTCTAGAGGAATTGTTGTAAAGAATTTGCTATGGGAATTGGGTATTGTTAGTTCCTCCCATTGTAATTTACCAAGTGTAATTCATATTCTGTATAGTTCTCATTCTCAGTAAGCTCGTAATTGGTTGATTCTTGCGAGGTATACAATTTTATTTCTTTGGGTGACTCGCCTATTGTGAAGGCCGGCGATGCAACTGATTTACTTAATGAAGATCCGAGACATTGAAAATCTGCAGACAATGTGATAAATTACACTTCAGATGAGAAATTAGGTCAGTTTCGACATGCAAGTTCTCCGTTTTTAGTGCTTCATCATGTACTTGAACAATTGAATTTGTATTCCGTTCCTGCATACTAATAAAACTAATGTGGTTGTGTCTATTTCCTTTTTTCACAAGTCCAGCATCTTCTGAATCTTGCACCCTGATTTTTTTTGTTTTCGTTTTTCGTTTAGGCATTTGATTTTTTCAGTATTTGCCAGAAAGTTATGTCAAGATTTCCAAAAAATTTGGACAATTGGATGAATTGTGGTGTTTAGTTGTTTGTAAGAGTGGCTGATTTCGGTTACCTTTCTCGAGGCCAAAAAGTATCTTGAAATCTGCAATCTGACCTTTGTATTTGAGGGATCCATTTCTCATGCATTCCGTAGCTGGCTGGTGTCTTGATTCTCGGAGTTGCTCCCAATGCTCTGATTCTTTGTAGGTCGCTTTTCCCCCCTACATTGCCAGATTTTGCTTTGCAAAGTGACAAACTGTTTGCACTGCACACACACCCCTTTGTCTCGTTTATGATCTAAAGCTTTTCCTGCAGTTTTTCCTGGGATCCTTCTAATATCCAAGAAGCGGTTTTGTACCACGACTCACCCCCTCGGTCCCGAGGTCTTGCTTACGAAAACGTCGCTGGCAAGTCTATCGTAATAACGTCTTCAGTTACTTCTGCCCCAATCCACCCTCATTCATTGACGTGACTTGACGAACGTAACAACAGTTTTACTGTACTCACTTCCAGCTTCTTGAATCCTTCACCGCACACGGCGAAAAAATGATTTGGATGTACAGTTAATTGGGATAAGCTGCTTCCAATGTCCAGACTTCAAGTCCAGACTCAAGTCAAGTTGGGATTATTCCGAAGTTGGAAGTCCAGACTCAAGTCAAGTTGGGATCTAGAAATCGTTCTTGTGCTTAGTCGCGGAATAAGCTACTTCCAATGTCCAGACTCCAGAAGGATGTACAGTTAATCACGTAGAGAATATGGCGGGCATTGTGAGTTGGATTCTAACTGGTATCTTGTAAAGCAGCCCGTTGCTAACCCTTACTACTAGTCAACAAGTACTAAAGTCACAATTTTTTTTGTCACGAGAAGCTTCAGTATCGTTCACCCTCACAATCCACACTCGAAAGACATTCAAATCAGATCCTTCTTTGCGTCAAAAGCAGGATCCTAACATCTCCCAATGGCATTTTCATACAGCAATTTTACTGGAAACTCGACTTGACAATCGTCCTTTGTGAACGTGAACCACTAGAGAGAGCACCAAGTATTTTCGTACCCTCTGTCAATAACCAGAAACCCTAATCCGTATTTGAGATTCAAATGTCACAAGGAGTCCAAGCGACAAGCTTTATTTGGTGACACGAACCTCAATCTTTCTACCTCAAATAATGTGTCCTCAGTTTCATCCTGAAGTGGAGCAATTGCTCAAAGAAGTCTTAAGAAAACAGAGCAAGCAGCGATTTTGACTCGCATGTCGGCCTCATCAATGTCATGACCGCCTTCCACATAACCCCATTCCTCCACCTTCACGCAGACATGCAAACACCCAACCGCATCAGCATGTAAGGTGGAGGATACCGAAAAAGTAAGGGACCAGCTCCCGTCTCCTACACTGACCCCTGTTACCAACATCAAATCATCTCTTCAACTACGCTTGACAGCTAGTATAAGAATTGACTAGCCTAAACGTCTATGACCACTTATCTTTGAATGGAAATGGGGTTGTATACGGTCACATATAGTGGTCTACAACCTCCCACTTTGAAATTTCATATGAACTTCAACCACAACGATAAGATTTAACCTCAATAGATTTTGGCTCTTGTACCCACAAATATCTCTATAGAGAACTTTCAATGAGAGCACACTCCTAGGTACTGGATAAAATGCTTAAAAGTGACACAAATAGTATCCGTTGCCTCAGAAAGGAGGAAAACATTCGTACCTGATGATTCTCTTCAAGCCGAATAATGTCTATGGCTTCTTCAATGCCAAGTCGACCACGAGCTATGGCCAATGCTACAATCAGAGAGCGAGCTGTTCCTGCCAGCCAATCAATAGCTGCTAGTTGCCAATCGCTGCTTTGCATCAAAGCCTTCTCCATGGCCTGCAATACATGCGGGGATTGCGAAGTCCCAAAGATGCTTGACGTTACCAAAGGCCGCTCCCCGATCTCTCCCTCCACCCAATCCACCAGGGGATCCCAGACCAAGGCCTGCTTCTCTGCAAAGGAAACATCCAATTCGTCAGATTCACTTAGTCGTATGAGATTCAAAACGGCACAGTATGACAGTATTTCACTGGTGATTGTACCCGCAACAGGATCGGTATCTTCAGCTCGGAGGCAGAGGGAATCTGTATGGAAGTACTTCAATAGAGTGTTGATAACTCGTTCTCGGTCTCTCGGAATCTGATCAATGGAAGTTGCGGCAAGCTTCATCATCGGCATTGTGTATGGTCGGATGCCACTTTGCTGCCAAGCAACTCGTCACGTCAATTTGGACTGTATAATAAAGTTATAAATCCCTTAAACCTAACGCTTAAACCCTAAACCCTAATTCAAATACTCTCCACCAGTCTCTGTCGCTAATCTGAATACATGCATAACATTCTAGCTTGCCATTCTGGACGAAAAGATTCTGGTGTACTAAAATATTGAAGAACTAACCACCTTTTGAAGCTAGGCACGCAATCACTGCCATATGAGCCCACATGCAACATGCAAGCCAAGGATTGGATGAAAAGAAATAAATGTGAGCCACACCCGACCTTTGCAAACATAACAGAAGCTCAAAAACTGTGCACAAAAAGAATCTAGATTCCTTTTCCTGGCTCACTATTCATTAGTTCCGAAGGAGTTCACTCTCCTCACATGTGAGCAAGCCCCCCAAATTTTGACAATCCTCTAGGGAGATGCAAATTGCGTGATCACAAACCCTAAAAAAGTTTCGCAAAAGTTATACCTGCCACTCCCACTCCGCAGCAATGGCAAGCGCGAGCGCTGCATTGGGCACTTTTAAGGGCTTCCTGGCCGGGGTTTTGAGCTCTCTGTCGTCCAGCATCACGACGTAGCCCGACCCGTCCTCTGTCGCCTTCATGTGCGCTTTCTTGTAAAACCGACGTCCCATGGTCCCCGAGCTACTGAGGCGAGGCATGTTCGGAACATCTTCTTCGTCGTCCTTGCTCGCACTACCAACCAATGAACGCACTTGATGGAAGCCAAACGACCCCGACTGCTCGCTTGCTTGAGGCGATTCCAGCACAGGCCTCGTACTCGAGTTTCGATCAAGCACGGACCACAATGACCTTGTGCGCCTGGCAAGTGCTCGGATGGAGCTTCCACTTGCCATCACCGCAAAAAAAAATTAAACCTCAAACCCTAAACCTCTGTTCCTGATTTATCGTCAACCAGATCCCTAACAGACGAATTTTCGAAGCCGGATACAGTCTGTCCATTGACTCTTGCTCGTAAGAGTCTTCAGCAGTCTGCACCAATTGATTATACGTGATGCGCCATCTCAAACCCTAATCCATTCACATTCATGAAGGTTTAGAGACATTTTGAAGCTCCCGAACGCAAATCCACTTGTGTCAGTAGTTGCACCTCTTACAATCCTACATGCTCGATCGCTACAAAACTCCAAACCCTAAGTAAGCCCCAAGTCTTCAGGATTTAAGAAAATGAGCAGAAATTCCAATGCTTTTCGATGAAGGAACTAGTACAGAGGAACGACACCAGCAACAAGAGCAAGACATCCTACAAGAGAGATTCTATAGAGGAATGACAACGGCAACAAGAGTAGTGCAGCGTGGCGAGGATCACCTGAGAGAAAACGTGAAATGGATTCTCGGGATGCAGAAAACCGGCAGCTGATTTACAAGGTGCACGAATTTCTGCACCACTGTCTAACGCAAGCAGGGTGAAGCGAGAAGTGGTGAAACTTGAATTTTTTCCTGTAAACTTAAACCCTAAATGCCCAAGGCCTTTTTCGAGCTTCTTCGAATTTACTCTAAATTGAACAAAAAAGTACATTTTGATAAATTTTAACAATTTTTTTTGAATTGTAACCATAAAAATTCAAACTAGACACATTAGAGATCACAAGGGGAAAGAAAACACAACAATATCACTTATGGGTTGAAAGATTATAATATTTGATCATGAGAGTGTTAAAATTGCCAAAGTAATGTGAAGTCTTTCAATCTTATTTAAACATGTCAAATCTAAAAAGTTGGTCATCCAAAAAAATATAAGATTAGAGGGTATAATATGCATAACCCCAATCAATTTATGGCTTCTCAAATATCTACTTTACAATTTTTTTTAATGCATTTCTAATGTATGTTTTTCTCCAAGATTAGTGTACTATTCCCTACTAGCATGTTATCAATAAGTATTTTTTTTAAATGATGCCTAATTTTTTGGAAATTATCCCCCTATATTGCATAATATTTAGAAAGTTGATTGAGGAGGAATCACAATTTTTTTCTTTAAGATATGTTTGGCTATTTATGGCAATCTCAATGTTTCAATATTCTATGCATTTTATGAACAAATAACCTATTGTTGTCTTTAAAATCATTAAATGAAGTATTTAAACCTAGACAAATGCCTATACTTTGTTCAATTTTGAATGGTTGCCATTTTAAATTTAAATAGCATAAATTAAATTTTAGTCTTATCTTGATTTTGTACCCTAAATAAATATTTGGTGTTGATGTGATGAACTTGCTAGTAGCGTACAGTATTTGAGGCTCATTTTCAGAAGCCCAAAATACTAGAAAGTCAAGATTTGCAACAAACACCTTTGTACAAATTCTTGAATAGAAAAATCATAATCATTCATTTTCAAAATCAGATTTTTGATACTAAAATTAGACTTCAAAAAGGATTTAAAAAAAATATAAACTACTAAAAATAATAATATGGTTAAATTTTATTTAACTTCAAAATATTGTTGACACCCAAATTTGGTACCTTGGGCATTTAGGGGTTCACTAACTGAAAATCACTAACTGAACCCCTAAATGCTCAAGGTACCAAATTTAATAGAACTTTAAACAACAAGAAGAGCCTACTAGTTACTAATTGATGAATGGGGATTATTCTCCTCAATAAGCAAATGATAAAGTGTCATGTCTCCATTCTCTAAAGATTGAAGGTGAGAAGGTGTGACAAATCCAGGGGTGAACAAATTGGAGGGACCTAAAGAAAGACAAAACTTGTAGACAAACCTTTCATAAAAGCATAAATATCATACATTCAATTTTTTTCTAATATTTCAAGGTCATTTTCATCTTTTTTTTCCTCATATTTGTACAATCCCCCAAAACAATGATATAAACATCCTATTTTACCATTTCAAAAGAATTTTGCATAATATGAAATATAAGTGGTTTATTTTTCATCTTATATAATGAATATTCAATTTTTATGCAATTCCAATCAAATATATCAAATTTGGATTTCAGAAAAGCAAAACTCTATTTTTGATAAATTGTTTCATTTAAAATTCATAGTTTTGAATGATGATTGATTGAAAAACATTGGTGGTGAATTTTTCAAATTTGATTACATAGATATGTAGGGAAAATTCTTATGCATACCTTTCATATTTAAAAATAGACTATTAAATAACAAAAATACAATCTATGAAGAGTTCAATGTAAGGGGTCATATTTTCAAATTTTATAAAATAGATTTCTCTATAATTTAACTAGATTTTGGCAAAGTAATTATACTATCATGCTTAAATATATACATGTGAGGGTCAAATAGCAAAATCTAGTTAAATTATAGAAGGTGTTTTTAAATATGAAAGATGTGCATATGAATGTTTCTTGCATATCTATGCAATTGAATTAAAAAAAATTCATCTCCAATGTTTTTCAATCAACTATGGAGTATCATGTAACACCATGAATTTTAAATGAAATAATTTACCACCAATAGAGTTTTACTTTTTCGAAACCCAAATTTGGTATGCTTAATTGGAATTGCACACAAATTGAATGTTCAAATATATAAGACAAAAAATTCCAATTATAATTTATATTATACAAAATTCTTTTGAATGGCAAAATAAGATGGCTATATCATTGCTTTTTGATATTATTCAATATCTTCTTGTGGAATTTATAGATTATACCAAATCAAGTCAAGAAATATAGATCTTTAACTGATTTTGTATTCAAGTTTTGCTAATGTATTAAGGTAATATAATATAATATATGAAGGTAATATAACATAGTCTATGAAAGTAATATAACATAGTTGAACAACATTGTAGGGGACTTTTTTAACTTCAAGATTATAGGCCTAAAATATGCTTAATTATCACCAAACAAACATTTTGATCCCACCATGTTATGAATTTCAAGGACCATTTTGACCCCACCATAAATTACATGTTCCTTTTTTTAGCCTTTATCAATGTAAAAAAGTACAAATTTGAGGACGTGGGCAATTTTAGACTAAGTCATTTCAAGTTCAAAATTTTATAACTACTTCCACAGAGTTTCAAAAAATGTGAAACTACTTTGATTAGATGCCAATTCCACTTGTCTTTCAAGGAAAATTTACTGAAAAATATTTCAAAAAATTTATGGATTTATGAACCTCTTCCCTTATTACAGGGACAGTTTTAGCACCCCCCCCCCATGGGTGACCTTCAGCCATCTCTGACTCCGGTATGAGGTGCACAGTGAAAGCGCTTGCGCAGACAGGCCATCGCGCAGTTTCCTTCTTGTCGGTTCGATTCCGAGGAATTCAAGAAGGGATTGAATGATTCTTGCATTACTGGTATTGCAATAGATTTGTACAGGATTGTTTAGGAATTGATTGGAACTGAAGCGCCTGGTGCATTGCAGTGATCTTTGTCATCTCCCATTGTTCTTTGTTTCTTGGGTTTGTGCTGTGGCATCAGCAATCTCATCAACTTCAGCTATGGCGACTCTCATACGCCCCTTCTCTTCAAAGGCTGCGCTACGAACTTCGGCTTCTCTCTGCTCGGGCTCCACAAATTTTAAGTCATTTAGACCGTCGGTGGTTGCATCATTATCGTCCGCTTCAGTCAATGGAGCGACTGCTTGCAGCTTCAGAGGTCGGGGTTTCTTGCGAGGGTCGTCTGGCAGTCGCTTCTATGGCTGCAGATCGTTCGGTCGGGTTGCAGCCTTGCGACAGACCAGGTGGGTTCCAAACTCGTGCCTGCGTTTATGGTGAGATTTTCCTTCTTGGGGTTGGCAATGGCGATGGCAATTTCTGAGAGCAATTTCTGAGAAACGAAATATAGAATTAACAAGACGAGGTGGAGTTAGGGTTCAGGGTTGCAATTGCTGTTTCTCGCCTGTTGTTCATACACAATTTGCCAACTGCCCTAAAACCTAGATGACTATGGATTGATCAAATCGTGAAATTTTAATACAGGTAGGTTTAAATTTTATACCACCAGAATCAGCAAAGAGCATTGCACGTGTTTGTCAAGTTATAAACAAGGAAATGTGTATATAAGAAAGTCCCTACATGACGTGAGACTCAGTTTGGGCTTCTTGGTCCTCTGAGGGGTTTAATTATACCATCGCTTTGCTCACAGATTGGCAGGGGAGGGCGGGACGCGGTCCATGTTCACCGGCCTGGTGGAAGAGATGGGCAAGGTGAAGGAAGTCCGAGTCCTGGACGACGGTGGGTTTGAAATGACCATCGAAGCCGGCGTTGTTTTAGAGAATGTGAGTCTCGGCGACAGCATTGCAGTGAATGGAACCTGTTTAACCGTGATCCGCTTTGATTCCTCTTCGTTCAGTGTCGGATTAGCGCCCGAGACGCTGCGGAAAACTTCCCTCGGAGAATGCGCCACGGGATCCCCTGTGAACCTGGAAAGGTCCCTTTTGCCCAGCACGCGCCTGGGTGGCCACTTCGTGCAAGGCCATGTTGATGGAACCGGCACCATCGCTTCTTTCCGGCCGGAAAACGACTCTTTGTGGGTGACGATCAAAACTAGCCCGGAGATTCTCAAATACATCGTGCCCAAAGGCTACATTGCTGTGGATGGAACGAGCTTGACGGTGGTGGACGTGCTGGACAATGAATCGGCTTTCACGTTTATGCTTGTGGCGTACACGCAACAAAAGGTTATACTTTCGGGGAAGAAGGTAATATACTGCTGCATTTGTTATTCCTCGTGTGTGCAGATTGATGTGGGAGTTTTGTTCAGCTTCTTGTATAATATTCTTGAAAGGAGCTTCCGACACCTCGGGCTCATCTCCTAATCCTTGAATAATCAGGGTATTCAAGATGCTTTGATTCTCTGATATCTTCATTCTTTGACACACTTCCTGTTTCATCTGGAGTTTCAAGAATTTTTAAGATGGAAGTCTTGACATCAATCACTTCAATAGCTTCTTGACAGTAGCTTCCAGATTGACACTTGTGAGGTAGCTTGTTGTTGCACACCATTGGCAAGCATACTGGTTGAATCATATCGTGTTTCTTGGTATGTTATTTGCAGAGTAAAATGGGTGCCTTTGTAGAACAAGTATAGAATGTTCAAAACCCATTGGAATTAGTGAACCGTGTGCCGGGAAAAGGAAACTAGACTCTTTGTGCACAATTTTGAGCACATGTTATGCTTGCAAAGGAGGGTATGGTTCATGTTAGAATTATTAATGTCCTTGATGCTTGAATTTTTTGTAATGCTGATGTTATAACATTATAGGTAACCCTTGTTGAGCACCCACTGAATTGGCACGAAATAGAATCCGTACCACCTCGCTTTGCAAAGTTGAGCTAAATGAGAGCTCCTCAAGCCAAATAGCCATTGTCTTCTCGCGTGAAAATATGGCAGAGCTTTAAGTTAATTGATTTTTTCTGAGTTTGCATGACCGTGCTATGAATAACTCTTAGGTGGCACTGTTTCTCAAAAGGTGCCATGCCACCACTAAAGGATTTTATGTTGTTCAGCTTATTTGGTGTATTATTCATTCATTCTTCGGCATAATGAGTTGGCTTATTCATGTGCAGGTGGGCGCAAAGGTGAATCTAGAGGTGGACATCCTAGGGAAGTATGTAGAGCGGATGTTGCAGGGATATAAGACCCCAATTGCGGCTTAGGATTTTGTGAAGGATACAGATTAAGCATCGTTATATATTGGTGGGTGGGTAGGGTAGGGGGAACCGTTACACATACAATTACTGTGGCTCGAGTCAGTGTCGCTTTTCTCTGAGCTAATTTCAAAGTAGAAATCTAAATGAAATATGCGACTTCCGGGTACTTCACAAAGAAGTGATTTTCAACAGGCCTCAACTATTTTCGAGCAGATGTTGTTTTTTTGCTTCTTGCAGGATGCAAAGGTTAGGAGTACCTAGTAACTTAATGACGAGTTCTATTGCGATCCACCTATGGTATCAGTACATTGTACATGTGATTCTTGTTTTAGGGGGACAGGAGTAGTATAGAGGACCCGCTATGCGCTATATTGGGTTCGGAAAGCTACGAAGTTTAATCCAAGGTATAGAGGACCCAACTGTAATAAAATCAAAGTTCAAGGATAGCGTGCAGTACAGTTTCACCTTCCGTGTAATTTCTCTCTTTGGGTGGCTTTCACAGTCGCGTGCCTTAAAGTCAGGATCAAGGGTCTTCGTCTGCAATTCGTTTTCAAAGCATTGGGCTTAGAAGAAGCCCGGTAATATGTTGGGTTTTCTCTTCTGGGTTTTCTGGGTTTTCTGTAGTATATACCAGTTGCTTTAGGTTGCACCTACCTTGACTTTTTAATATGGGCTCTCAAATAATCCAATATGTTTGGGTTGAACCCTGCTTGTTGTGTGCTGGCTTACGGTTGTTGCACTTATTTCTGGGTATATTTGCACCAAAATAAACCCTGGTCTGAGACTAAACAGAATTGTGGCATTCGAATTGTAGCATTGTTTAGAGAATCCATCAGCGAGGCAGAGTTTGGATGAGAGCGATGAAGCTATTTCATTTGCAAGACACCAGACTCACGTTCACAGAAGGAAAAATTCATGACGATGTTTTGTTTTCCTGTGATCATTGAAATTTTATATTTCTTTTGCCTTCGAAAGAAGGGAAAACGGAAATACCAAGCACACTAAGATGATGAGCAAGCAACATTGGAACAATCCAGATGCTTAGGAGATTCCTTTGAATTTCTTTTCCACTTCTTTTTTACTACTACGTACAACTTTAGATTGTCGTCCTGGGAGCTTGTGCAGTCAATTTGCCTCTCGTTCTATTCGAAGCCAATGAACTGTGACACAACAGATGACAATTGATTCTTCTTGAATCGGTGTAGGGCTGGGCTTTCTTGAAGCAAGATGACACATTCCATTGACACATATTGGGTGTGCCTGAAGGCTCATTTACATTATTTTTCATCTGATCTCGCGTCCCAGCCTCGCCAAAGTCACTGGCACAATATTCTATGGGTTCGAGCTGGGAGAGCAATACTGAAAATGGAACGCCGCTCACAAATCTACAAATGAGTGATGGATTATAGGTTCAATTCTCTAGCCTCACTTCCATTGCGTGACTTTCAAAAATCTCCAACGCTGCATTGCACTGCATGTCACAATTGACGGTGCTTTCAGGAGGCCTTTTTCTTTCCAAAAACACCCGGAGTCACTCGCTCATGGAGTGATTGCAAATCCTCCTCGTCATCAGCAAGAAGCAACTGACATCATGCCCTTCCCATATCTAGTCGTCCAAAAATTCTACTGGCTGGCTTGCAACTCTAAAATCTTTCCCCCTTGATTTAAGCTGCAGATGCAACTTCTTGGTTTTGTTGTCTCTACAGCCCCAATGCTCACATTTGGTACGGTGACCTAATTTTCCAAACAATCTCCGAGCTCTCACTTACTTGTAGAGGACTACCGTTTATAAAGAAGAAGAGTTCCGCCGTAAGGGGTGACAATACCTTGAGGTGGGACTTGAGAGACTCGATGTGAACGATGTTTAGACCACAGCATCCAAGCGCGGCTCGAAGGAGAAGCCATCGACCATGCGGTGATCAGGCACGGGGCACCTCGCCAGCCTGCGCCACGCCTTCCTCCCTACGTGATACAGCAGCTGCGGCATGCTGCGTCCGCACATGCTGAGAAGCACCAGCTCGCTATGCCCGATGCAGCGCAAGTACGCGTCGTGCGCCGCGTCTTTGAGAAACTCCGCCAACAACGCCGCCGGCATGCGGTCCACTTCCTCCCAGCACGCGCGCTGCTGCTGCAGCTGCATGACACACACGCGCGGGTTCTTCCCCGCCGGCGCCACCTCCTCCATGCGCCCCAGCATGAACAGGCCGCCACGAGACTCCACCAGCCCGTAGCTCTCGAAGGCGTCAGGCAGCGGCGCGTGCACTTGGCTCCATCGCTGAGTCTGCAGTCATGAGTCGCCCTGATGAGCAGGCGTACATCAGACACCCCACTCATTCTCATTCATTTCCGTTGTTAATTTGGACTAACACCTCTACAACTATACACCAGCCACTCCATTTGGAGGTAAGTGTCGCCAGATTTGGGGGGCTACTTTGGTCTAGCTACCCGTATCTGCAGTTAAGTGAAAGGAGGAAAGTGTGATAATTCTTGAAGGTCTCAAGGTGGGTTCACAGAGAATCTGTGTGAATTTCCCTGTTCAGTCTCACTTCATTTTCCACATGAACTGAGCCCCCTCATTTGCAATCTGTTTTTAATTTTAAGCAGCTGATTTGGTTAGATGTCTTATTTTCATCGAGGGTGGAAAAGGTGGCGCACACAGGGAATTGCATACGAGAGCACTGCAATTTAGCATGATTTTATAGCAAATTTGTTAAAAAATCTGTCGCGAATTGCCATACATTGTGCTGTAGCTACCCCACCCACTCATTAGATCGTCAGTTTCGTTGGTTTCATCTACACAAAAAGTGTGCTGCTTGAGGGAGTTTCCATTGTTGCAGTATCAATTGATGCGATTCGTGGCCTACTGTAAGTGATATCAATTCGTCCCCTCTCCACCCCCCCAATCAAGATTACATTGTTACCAATCTGGCTAATTTCTGCAAAATGGAAAGTGGCCCTCTTTAGATGGATTAAGCCTACTCGATGTCTCTGGTTTCTTATAAAATCAGTGTCAAATACTTAGAAACAAGCCAACTCAAAATATGTGAAACGTTCCCAAATTTTGACGATAGATTCTTGTTAATTGTGAATCATCCCCAACAAGGACTTGTAAGAATAGTTATATTGTATGACAGAAGAAGTCTGTCCATGGGAGGATTAGCGTGCCTGCATGTCGTAGGTGGTGAGCCCGTGAGGCTCGTGGCATCTCCAGAAGAGCACTCCGTCGCACAGAATACCCGGCGGATGCAGAGGGAAGTTGGGCGGCGTGTTGACCGTGATACTCCAAGCGTTCGTGGCGGAGTCGAACACCTCCGCCGTCGGGTAGCAAGCGCCATACGTGGCCCAGATGCCCGCCACCACCACCTTGTACGCTGACCTCCTCCGATCCACCACCATCCCCACCGGCTGGAAGAACTGGATCCTCAGCGTCGGCGGCAGCTTGCGCCAGCAGCGCGTGAGGGGGTTGCACACCACCACGCTGTCGCACTCGGCGGCGTAGTAGCATAGCAAGCCGCCCGCGGCGCCCACATGGAAGCTGATTTGACCGGGCGCCGCGGGGATGAGCAACGGCAGGGAGTGCCAGCAGTCCAAGGAGGGGTTGTAAGTCGCGGCTTCGCGGTAGTGGTCGTTCTTGAACATCAGGAACCAGGGCCCCTGGGAAGGCACATCATGGCAGTCGCGCAGGAAGCCCGGCGAGTGCAGCAGATGGTTCCAGCTCTTGCAGGTGGTGCGGAAGCGGAGGAAGCTGGGGATCGGCAACCACGCCAAAATCTGCACATCACCACGGAAAATTCACCACCAAGCTTGTTCAATACTCTATTTTAGAACCATACTACATACAGTAGTCCCAACGACAACAAAAGCAGCAAAAATTAGAGAGGCAATACTACTAGGTAAATCAGTTTCAACACTCCCCGTACGTAATCCTTTATATACGGTAATCGACGAACAATAAGATGAAATAAACCTGCTTGTATTAATACCTAAAATACCTACTGCAATGGTTTTCCTTCAAAGGCCAATTTCGTTACATTGGCACAGGGTCCCTCTAGGAAATGATATGAAATGAATTGATTGATTAAGGGAACTGAGAGGGGAAGGGGGCGGAAATCCTCTCGTAGTGGTGCAAAATGTTGTGGATGAAATGCAGTTTGCATATTCATTTGCATGTCTTCCGGCACAACAAGCTAATGCAAATCTTGCAATGGTTCATGGAATACCGTCCATGAACAGAATTGACGTTCTTAGCTTTTCTGTCACCAGAATCAGCAACGAAACATTGCGTGTTGTAAGGTGTGTTGGTTGAAACAGAGACGTGAGCTTCAATGGGGGGCCTCTTGGTGAATTCTTCCTAGAATTTGCATTCAGAGCTCGTTTCAATTTCGGGTTACAAGGGTTGAAGGTTATGCATGCTTCGTACCTTTTCGATCAAGTACGGCGGGAGGTTACTCCATCGCTCAGGATCCAAGTCGCATGTGCCATCAGCCTGGTGGGGAGCTGAATTGGCGTCCGACTCGTAGCTTGAACCACCAGGCTCCACCAACCAGGCACTCTGAGGATTATCATCCATTGCAGCCACTCTCCAAGCCTACCATCTGCAACATCTTTCTATTGCATGTCCTGGAAAGCGCGACCTATTTGTTTGTACCACCATTAGTACTCAAGGATCTTTGCTTCTACGGGCGCTACTGATATCATGCCAGATAATTAACCAGCAATCTCTCTGCAATTAATTCAGGGGTTTCATTGATCAATGGTTTGTGGTCGAGTCTGCGAAGCTATTTCGTCTCTGAGCGATTGTGTAGTTTGAAGCTTGCCACGAACAGTCCAATTAACTTTCTATAGAAATCCTTCTGATTATGTGAATGTGGATTGTGATTTTGTTCATCAAGGTTAGACCTACAGCTCTTGAATGATGAAACATGGCAGGTAAGTAAAAATTTCTTCTTGCTCGACAAGAATGTAATGAATTTTATTCGTTCATTAGGGATTTCGACACTCCAAAAAAACAGGAGCAAAGAGGAGGAAGGGACACAGCTTTTCACAAATGCAAAACTTCATATGGGAATGTCCATGAAGGTCTTGCTTGTACAGTACTAGTAGTACAAACATTGCAACATTTCGTATCACCGCCAAATGACCTCACACCATGTGCAACAAAGAGTTGTAAGAAATTTTTAACTAGGTTTTAGCTTCTTCACCTTTAAATTGCAATAAAATTTATACCAAGAAATCCTTTTGCATTTTGTTTTATGAAGGTGAATCTTAATATGAAATTTAATGATTGCGTCAAATTTCGAAACATGCAAATCTCTAAATTTATGTGAAGGAGGATTTGAATTTTGTCTCTCCTGTGATTGGCAAGTTTACTTTACACTACTTTAAAAACTTTAATATTATGAATGATTACTTGTAACACATTTTATAATGAATGGGTATCATATTGTCTCTCCTAAGGTAATCCCACCACCATTTTGCCAACAACAACTAGTTTGCCTACCTTTTGTTGATCTTGAGCATTTGGCAACTCCCCAAGTACAACCACAAGAGAGACAAACATATGCCTGCCAAGACTTTCATATAACATGGAGTTATAATCCAAAAGGAGCTTGTCCCCACTTATGGCACCAACCTTGCAAACGCAACAAAAAGGAGTGATAAATTTTGCCAATAATCATCACCTTTGCCAAAAACTCACACTAGCCTTGACTATTGGACTAATTCTTCACACGCTTTTTGGTTGCTTGGCAAGAAGCCTTTGTACACATTCCTAAAGTCTCCTCACCCTAGCACTAGGTCAAAGTTCTTGTTGGCCATGGTTAGATCCTCATTACATGAATTTATGTAGATCCGCATCTTTCAAGTCGTCCAAGGTCAATTTAGAACCTCTTGATCCTTCCACCAATGGTAATAATTGTACAACATTAAGTAAACAACTACAATGGATGTCAATAAATGTACAACATTGAGTAAACAACCACAATGGATGTCGATAACTATACAACATTGAGTAAACAACCATGATGGATGTCAATGATCTCAGAATCACCCCTAGCTTGAGTACAAATGGATGCTATTGGATGTGATATAGATAGCATCACTAGTAGAAAACGCAGGGAATTCAACAAAATTCTGTTGTTTCAGTCACTGAACAACAGAATTCTGTTAAAATTAACAGAATTATGTTGTTCAGTGACCGAAACAACGGGACCGAAACAACAAAATTCTGTTGAATTCCCTGCGTTTTCTACTAGTGCATGGAAATGGTTTAGCAAGTGAGGTGGAATGTGATGACTTTAGACTCCACTAATCAAATTCTAAAGCAAACCTTTTAAAATTTTGAAAAGTCAATTTCTTATAGAATTGCGAAATGGCAATATTCAATGTGAAGCCAACCTTTTGAATGAAGAAATTACAAGTCATCATAGTTGTGTCATTAAACCTAAGTATAGATGGTCCAAGACACTCTTCCTCTTCTTTCTAAGAGGACAATCATGTCGACTAATGTCAACTGTGCTAACATGTAAAATTTGTGTAGAAGCATCATAATCAATCTACACTTTCAACGCCTAAACTCAAGGCAAGTAGTCCCTATAAGAGAACCCAACTAGTCAAATTCATACTATTGATGTTGATCTTCATGTGGAACCCTTCAATTTAGGTTCTAAAACTATCGAATCTTCACAAAGTTGAATTTGCTACAAAAGCGTGCAATGGAAAGTTGCCATTAAAAAAGGCGTTGAGCAAGCTCAACAAATAGCCTCAAAAGTGTGTGATGGAAGGTTGCCATTAAAAAAAGGCATTGAACAAGCCCAAGAACAACCTCTATAGCCAACCAAAGATGCATTTAGGTGGAGAAGCATGGCAAAGGTGAAGCCTTCCAAGTTGTTGCTTGCAAATTACCCATATCCCACATTCTCCCCAAACATTGAACCTGTCTATACAATTACAACCTCGATAAGATTGGCAATTGTCGCAATCGTAATTTTAAAGTCCTTCTTGCCCAAATCACCATATACAAAGTGCCTGAGTAGAGTATCGCCATCAATCCTGCCAAACACATCTTGCATCATTAGACATTGGCATATCTATTTTGAGGCCTTAAAAAAAAACTTTGCAAACAAAGGATGTGCTCCAAATTGCCCTCTCTAGCTGTTCCAGCGGTGGACAAGCGATATGCCTAAAACCAAGAAAATGATCCACAAGAAGACCATGTCAACCATTACACCAATTGCGGATCTTCTCCTACTCAGTTTGTTCTCATGCATGTTTTCACCAATCTTGTTTTGACCTCAATGAAAAGGAAAGCTTTGCAGAGAGAGGGTGGATCGATTGTTTTACAATTGCCATATTCAGTGGAGTTGTTTTAAGCCTCCGAAAAGAAAGCTTTTGCAGGAGTGAAGTTTTTAGGGTTTGCAGAGAGCGAGGATGGAGCATTTAGGATTTCGGAGGTGGGCGTACCCGAAGCTTGAGGGTTTCCGAAAGGTCGAGCCGGCAGCCGAGGGTCACGACGGCAGGCAGCGCAGCAGCACAGGCACCACCACCTGCGGGTTGCTCAAGTGCGGCAGATGGCCACGCGTGTGGAGCACTTCCATGGTGGTCCAGCCTCCCAAGTGGCGGAGCAAGTAGTGAGCCACCTCGAACGGCACCGCCATGTCCTGCAGAGTTTGCAGCACGTGCACTGGGACAGTCACCTGCGGCAAGATGGCGCGCATGTCGCTCTGGAAAATGGTTTTGCATACGCTCAGCGCGATGTCCGGGCGCATGGAGAAGATCGTCTCGCTGAACTCTTGCACGGCCTGGCTCTTGATGTCCGCGCCCACTGCCAGCGGCGCGAACCCCGTCACCCACGACTTGAAATTCGACTTCATGTCGCCGTACAAATCGTCCAGATCCTGCTGCTCGAACCCGCCGTAGTAGCCCACGTCGTTCAAGTACCGTGGCGACGACCCCAGCAGGACCAGCTTACGGAATACCTACGGGACCCATTTTCGCAATTCATTCTCAGGCAAAGGTTTTGAAGCATGTTATACTAAACTCAGAAAATAAAATCCTTGTTGGAAACGAAAACCGCTTGAGGATCCCAGATTAGGGCCATCTGAAATTCACGAATGGAGAGAATATGAATTGGCTTACATCTGGGCGCTCGATGGACGCCAGGCATCCGATCATGCCGGAAACGGAGGCGCCCACGTACACGCAGCTCTGGATGTCAAGTTCGTCGAGAATAGCCAGCAGGTCGTCCGCGTGCGCGTGCAGGGAGGAGTAGCGGCTGAAGCTGAAATCCTCAGAGTTGGTGCTCCCGGCGCCCATTAAATCGTAGAGGACAACTTTGTAGTCGTTCAGCAGGGATGGCACAATGTACTTCCACGCCGTTTGGTCGGAGCCGAAGCCGTGGCTCAGGACCACGTAGCGGTCGCCCGTGCCCAGGATGCGCACATTGTGGGCCGCTAACAACCCCGAGCTCGCTGGAATCATCATGGGTTGGAAAACTTGAACAGTTGCTCGAACTAACAAGCGGATTTGGTCGCAAATTCTATCAAGATTGTTGGCCGCTAATTGACAACGTTTTTCTACATCACTGATCGACTGGTTTCCTAGCAGCTAGCTAGTTCTGTTTTTTCAAAAACTCTTGGTAGACTGAAACCTTCTCTTATCAGATTCTTTGACTGCAATGAAGAACGTATCCTTGTACTAGGTAGAAAATTCGCTACATTCCCTTGTAATGGCAGAATTTCATGAAATTGACCCTTTTTTAGTCGCCCATGTTGAACCTCAAATATATAACAAGTCCAATATGTTTACAGAGCACTCGAATGCCAGAAAATTGACGCTCCGCAACACGCCATCATATGAAAACAGATGACCGTCAAAGAGGAATTCCCATTCTAGCAAACTATTGAGACGATCCTGGCTGACCAACTAATTTATGAATTATCAAGCCGTGTACGTACGAGTTACGGTCAAATGCAAGAAGCAAGAGCAGATAAGCACCTCCTGACCAGACAATTCACCCCAAATCCAAGGACATGAAATATCTCAGTACCAAGTCGAGCGCCTCGCTGTAGATCCACTTTCAATCAAGACTTCCATCCACGAGTGTCAAACTTACAGGCCTCACAAACTCTGACTGAGATGCAAACTCAACTCAGGGAGGAGAAATTCCAGCTGAGCTACTGAGTGTTGATGCAGCCCCGCCCTCTGATGATTTGCGAGCAGGGAAGTGGTCAAGAGATGTGAGCTCAAAGCTCTTCGAAACTTTTAGAGTCCATAGGGCGAGTCAAGTGGGACCACAGCCAGGGCCGCAGCAGCGCCACCACCGACCGATGCCCGTCCCATGGGGCAAAGCGAGAAAGGTCGGGAGACGGGGAGACTCCGAGAACGAGTGCGAGAGTCCGGAGAAAAGGCTTTCCACGGGTGCGCGTGGGGCCGAAACTGAGACGCCAAGTGGCCTCGCAAGCCAAGTGGGTAAGTGCTGCAAGTCATGAGCACGTTTAGGTATCGGAAGGCACATGGACTGCTTCTGTTTTATCCTCCGCAACAGTGCCGCCCGGGGTGCTTCAAGGAATTTTTTATTCTCTTTATTTATTTCTTTATTTCTTTTTATGATTCCGGCAATGAACCACCCCCATCGATCCACTAGGGGTTAAGCTCACTTATTCTTTCAATTCTCCTCGCTATTTTTCTCATTTTTTACTCTCGCAACCAAATTAGAAATTCGTTTGGCTGTAAATATTCCAAAGTGCGATCTCAGGCTGGAAAGGTGAGGTATTATGCCTTGCTACAAAACTGGGAGGAACTTTGTCCGTTTCTTCAAGGATTGGGGTTGGCTGACGACCCATATTGATGCTGTACGACAATCCCGTTCACTACAGTTGCTGTAGGGGTGCCCTAGTTTCCAAAATGTGGAAGCCCCCTGTCGGTCTACTGTCTCATTGGTGAAGCATGCAAGATAGTTTTGGTTTCTGTTTGTGCGAGTTCAGTTCTCGACTGAGTGTTGGACCCACGCAGGAGTGGAAGGTCAAATCCCGCACATGGAGCCAGGTTCGGGTACAGTAGTCGGTTCAGCAAGATGGGGATTGGCGTCGGGCATTCAGTTGGAGACGCAAAGGCCGGCAGTTCCCGTGGAGAGGCCACATTGAAAGTCGGTGGAAGGAAAAGGCCCCTGCTGCAGGACTGGTGCAGCCAGTCAGTCACCACTTCGCCAAGAAGGGGCGAGGCCACTTGCCGCCGTGTGAGACGCCGTGTGAGTTGTGGCGGTGTACTCAAGACCCCATGCTCCACACCAACAAATCTTTAACCCCTGAGCACTCAGAGCAAATTCAATGAAATCCAGACCTTTTCGACTTCAATCCACTCAAGTTTTTTCCTAAGAAGAGATCCACATAATTCAATCGTACCAATTGGTAGTTAAGAGAGAGGTGTGGAGAAAAGGACACGTCCTGTGACCGAACTACTCAAAAGATTATAGTAGTTGAATAAGAATGTTTTTCAAAATGGAGATTCAGGGGTTAACCCATGAGCGGCCCAACGCCCCAAATGTGGCCTCCTACTATGAGACATTTGACCATTATAATGTCCTAGGTTGTATGGTGAAAACTTCCACAAATTTCTCCAAAGATGCCTTCTCTACCTCTCTTGCAATCTAAACGGTCATGTTTCTTGGATCTTATTTTTTAATTGGTGGGGTTCACTTGAGTGACAATTTGTAGCTTGCTTTTGGAATTTGCGTTGGGCGTTCAGGGGTTAAAGTCCTTGTTAAAATTTTCTTCTTTCTTCTCATACCTCTCATTAGCCTATATGTCTTCCACTAAGGTCATAGTCAAAGTTGACCAAGTAGGCGTGAATGTGATATTGCCCGCTACAAAGGCCATGAGTTGTCAAGCAAATGTAGAAGTGACAGGAAGAACAACACAACTTTTAAAGTTTAATACAATTTAGTACAATTTACTCCTATGATTTTTTTATACATCTAACCATAACATCTTATACTACACTAGTATAAGAATGTGTGGAAAAAATTTCAGGAACTTTGACCTTCTAGATTGCAAGATATTTGCATTTAAAGTGACGAATTCAAGATTTTTTTTAAGAAGATGCTTAAATTGACCCAAAACTAAGATTGTCCTGATTTGTCTCATCACTAGTCTAAATGGAATGGATTAAAGCTTCAGATGTAGACAAAAATATAATCTTTAAGAAAAAAAATTAAAAATTAAAAAAATTTAACTTTTTGTGATTTTTTTTGGACTACCCCTCAAGTTGTTTTTTGGACTCAGGTGGCATAAATTTTGTTTCTGGGCACTGATTGAAATAAAAATTATATTCCTAGAAAGAGAATTTGATTTCCTATCTTCAAAAAAAGGTTCAAAAAATTATGTCAAGAATTGAGATCACACGAGCCTACCCCAAATCCCAAAAATCCCCTGTAAGAACTTTGGGACTTTAGGGGTTAAGATAGTTTTTACATCAATCAAAAAGATGATGGAACTCACAGAAGTCTTTCATTGGAATGGAGGGTTGTGCTTATAGTTGTACGATGAGAGGCCCCTATATTTTACCCCTAGGAAAAATGCAAGAACTTTTTACTTACAACACAAGAAAAAATTTGCAAATTTCAAGTTCATATTTGCAATCAAAGGCCCCAAATTATCTAGGGGAGGTGTATAGAAATAGAATTAACATGGCACAAAAACAGGGGACTTTTTTTTACTAAATTAAAGTGTGGATTGAGGGGGCAATGTAGAAATGCGATCTTGCATTGGAGTCATGAAACTCTTGAAGCATCATCTTCAGGTTTAGAAGGATGGCAAGAGAAATCTAAAAATTGGATGATAAAGGAACCAAGACATTAGCCAAGGAATCAATCAAGCAATAAGTTGAGTATTCTTGATTTCAAGCTAAGTACAAGCATGCAAAAGGAGCTATGTTTTCATAGCCTTGGTTGGTTTTGGAGGGTGGCTTATCAGCAAGCCATCTTTTTTTCAAGTTAACCCCTAAATGCCCAAGCCCTGTTTTGAGCTTCTTCGAATTTGCTCTGAATTGAACAAAATGCCAATTTTTTGATGAGTTGTATCAATTTTTTTTTAATTGTAACCATACAAATTCAAATTAGACATGTTAGAGATATCATAGGAAAAGAAAATACAACAATATCACTTATGGAGTGAAAGATTATAATGTTTGACTATGAAGGTGTTAAAACTGCAAAAGTGGTGTCAAGTCTTTCAATTCTCTTTTCACAAGTTAAATCTAAAAAGTTGGTGATCAAAAAAATATGAGGTTAAAGGACCTAACATGTATAACCCCAATCAATTTATGGCTTCTTAAAATCTACTCTATAATTTCTTTAAATGAATTTTGAATGTGACTTTTTCTTCTTGATCTAGTGTATTTGAGGCTCATTTTCAAGAGCTCTCAACACTATGGGAAGTCAAGATTACAATGGGTACCCTTGCACAAAATCTTGAATAGAAAAATCACTATCATTTATTTTCAAGATCAGATTTTTGTTGCTAAAACTAGACCTCAAGAATAACTTTCTAAAAATAAAAATTACTAAAAATAGAAACTTGATTAGGTTTTATTTAACTTCAAAATTTTGCAAACACCAGATTTTGGTGCCTTGGGCATTTAGGGATTAAGTGGGGCGAGTTTCACAAGTCCAATGCAATAGGTCATCCGTCTTTCAAGACAAGTGGGCATCCTCTTAGTTACATTAGAAGACATTTCAGGCCTCTATAGGGCCGCAAGTTATCATGGCAGGGAACTCCTTGCAATGCACTACAGTAGTAACAACGCAGCAAGTTGATGTGGTCGAGACCCTGCCACGTCATTTTTGAAGGAAAAAAATTTTAATTTCAAATTTTTTTGGCATTCTAAGGATTAAATTTTTTTTTTTTAAATTTCCCTGACAGCTGGCCGTTCCGTTGCTGCAGAAGGAACAAGACTGAAATGGCCTTGTAGAGGCCTGAAATGTCTTCTAATGCATTCATTGACATGGATAAGACATGCCAAATGTGAATGAAAATTCATTCATTCATTCCATTTTGCTTGCATTCATCCAAAATGGAGTAATATTCTTCAATTCTTTTGAAGCAATTTAATGATTTCATCTATTGTGAAGGTAGTACATTGTCAAAGAATCCCTCAAATAATATTTGTATCACTTTGGGGCAATAAGTCATGGAAATGAAATCCTTGTTTATTGCTATGCAACGTAAATTCCATCCATTATTAAATATAATCCTACTTCCTATGTGCATTGGGTTGATAATATATTATAGTTGAAGGACCTAATTCTAACTCTTGCATCCTTTTGGTGCCATGTTTTTTATTACCAAAAAGACACTCTAAAATTGACATTTCTATTGCAAAGAAGGAAAACAAATTTATTTGTTTTTTTGCATATTCAATTGTGGGATCTTGCACCATAGTGGTAAAAGAATGTGTGGGAGAACTTTCAAAAAATTTACCATGTACTAAGTCACAAGATATAAGCATTTAAAGCAAAAAATTATTTTATTTTGCTCCTTTAATTTCAATACAAGATTATTACACTTGAATCTTTTGTACTTTAAATCTTGCACTACTAAGTTTTGAGGTAAGAAATTATTTATGATGGAAAATTTGAATCAAGGGTGTAGAGGATTTTCATTTTAACAAAAAAAAATTGATTTTCATTCATTAAGAAACTGTTCAATGAAAATAAATATAAGATGAATTGAAACTTAAATCTTCCGAATAATTCTAGGTGGAATCAAAACACATCAATCCTTACTAACAATGAGATTGTTTTGACAAATTTTGAAGATCTTTTTCTTTTAATTGTGAAAATTGAGTTAACAAAAACTCTTGGAAATTGTTTTTTCAAGAATTTCCTTTGATTGCCTCCAAACAAAACTCGTAATAAATTTTACACCAATAATCTAAACAGAACAAACCCAATATGCCCATAAAGACAAAGTATATTCAATGAATAAATAATGTTTATACTTCTGATTTTGAGCTTTTTCTTTAATTTCGTTTTGCTGCACAGATTCAACATTTTTTCATTGTGTAGTATAAATTTCTCTCTCAAGCACCAATTCAAATAAAATTTACATTTACATAAAGCTCATTTGTTCACCTATTTTGAAAAAGTGTTCTAGAAAACCATGCTTGAAATTGGGATCTTGGATACTTGAAATTGTATATCATGCAATAACTTTTTAACCATATAGTCAAAAATTATGAAAATTATTGCTACTCCTTAGGCACGTGTTGTGTGATAATTTCAAATAAAATAAATATATTCCCTTTCTAGTAAGTTGCCCCAAATTGCTATGTTTCCCCCAAAATGTAGTCTAGTCTTTTATGGGTTAATCATAGAAGGCCACAATTGTATGATAAAAAATTATGAGATTGTAGAATTAATAAGTGCATGCTTTGTTTCTATAACTTCTATAATATATAGAAGACTCTATAGACTAAAATTACTTAACAAATGACCTTCAAGGAATTTATAAAAACAAATAATGCACTTATTCACCTTAAAATTTGGTAATAATTGTTGATTGACTACCTTGGTGATTGGCCCATGTCCTTCCAAGGTTATAAGTCACATTCATTGGATGCTTTTAATCCTCAACAAACATCTTTAAGTGTTAATACATGTTGTACGATACCTCAAAGTATGATATAGAAAAGTGTGAGATTGATATAATGTCTAGTATGGTCTACAACTCTATTGATGATCACATCCTAAAATGAATTATAAATATTATTCTATTCTCAAGCTCCTCAACCTCCTAACATTTACCTAACATTTACCTAATATTTTCATAGCAATATTTTGCTCAAAAACAATACAAAGTACAATTTATTTTAGAAGAAAAATTAGACAATATATTCTTCTATTTTCAATGGATGGATGAAATTGCTAATCTGTTATGTAAGATAGAAGTACTTACTGTTTCTAATAGCCCCCCATGATGACTTTATAGGGTGACCTATTGTCAAAAACAATTAGATGCACTATTCATTAAAAAAGATTCTTTGTTTGTACTTTCTCTTCCACTCATCTCTCTTTTATCTTTGTTTAGAAAGAAATTCCAAAGTTAACCATAATAGGTGAATCTATGGAGACTAAAATAGATTCGAATGAAAAAAAACATTTATTTTGAATAAAATGTTCATTCTAGGGTGTGTATGTATGTGTGTGTGTGTGTGTGTGTATATATATATATATATATATATCTTAGTCATCTTTGTGTTTGCAAACGTTGAGGTCAATAATTAGTCACTAAATTTCTCACATCCTATAGGTTGAAATGCTTAACCCCTAAAGGACTGTTTGTTCCCTTGGGGAACAATTTGGGTCCAGGTAGGTTCCTATTGTCTCAATTTGTAATGAATATTTTTGAGATTTTTTGAGATTGTAGAATTTGCCGAGAGCTTTGTGAATATATAATTTTTTTGTTTCAATTGGTGCCTAGGATAAAAAGTTATGACACAATAAGCCAAAATCAAAAGTCAACGGGCAGCACAAAAAAAATTTAAAAAGTAAAAAAAAATTATTATTTTTTCCCTAAAATCTTATATTTTTGTCTACATTTGAGGTTTTCATTCATTGCATTTGGACTAGTTATGAGAATTTTTTTTATAATTTCCAAAAATTAAAAACAATTTAGATAAGGTTAGGTTTGTTTTTTAGAACAATCTCACAATTGGGATTATCATATGTCAATTCCATCTTAAAGCTATTAATGATTTAGTTTTTCCTTCAATCTTTAACTTACTTCTACTTAACAATTTTTTAATGAATGAAAATTAAGTGTTTTTTGTTGAATTTTTTACTTTAGATTCTCAACTCAACTATTCACAATAAAATCTTAAAAAATCAAAATTAACAATGCAAAAAAATTTAGTTAAAAAGATTTAAAGCCAAAACCCTAGTCAAGCAAGTTGCAAAAAAACTTGTTTTCTTCACTTTGGATGAAAATATCTTGCAATGTATGCCGTCAAACTTGATGAAAGTTTTACCACATATTCTCAAACAAGTTAAGTACAAGATCCTACGGTTGGATTTTGAATAAATATATTTTTTTGATTTTCTTAGGTGAACACAACAGAAGTGGTAGTTCTAAGTGATTTATGATAGAAAACACCCTTGGGACTTTAGGGGTTAAGTTATTGGAAATGATAGGTACCTCTACCATATTCCACAGACAATATTGGTTGTTTTTCGATGAATGTCTTGTACATTCTTTTTGATGAATACTAATGTACTACACTAATGATGATAAATAGTGTTATGTTGTGATTAGTGTTACCTGGACTTTTACCCCGGTCACTCTAAACTTCAATTAGTTGGTATTTAGTATTGTGTTCACTTTTATGAGTAGTAAGTTTTTGGAGTATGCCATAGGTTTCTTAGGTCATACATTTTTCTTTGCATTTTGATGAAATAGTTAGGTAACACTAAATGTAAACTTGTAAAAAATTTATACCCAATAGTTGACAAATAGTGTCTATGTTGACATTTAGTGTTGGTAACATTAACCAGATTGTTGACAATTAGTGTTATGTTTTGTGATTAGTGTTGCCAACACTATTTATCATCATTAGTGTAGTTTCATTTGCGTGTGGATTTTGCCCATCTCATCCATTATTATTATTTTCTAAAAATCAACGATGTCCACAACCGCCTCACTCCACCCAAAAATTGCTTTTTGCATCACATTGCCCCCAAATCCAATAGCAAAAAATTCCCTGCCCACCCCAAAAGTATGGTGACGGGCAAAAGAGTAGTGCAGTAGTGCAGTAGCTAGGATAGGCTCCAACTTCAATTGATCTAACGGTTATAAATACGAATGGCTTGGATGAAGTCCGGGGATCCTACGGCTGTGGGCGGTTTAGGGTTTGGGGATACCGGCTGTTCTTCTGTCCTCCTTCTTTCTCTTTCGATCCCTCATTCGCTTCTTCTCTCGAGAGCTGTGTGTGCGGCGCAGAGCTTCTGTGTGTGGAGGTGAGCTCCGTTACCCGAGAATGATTTGGTTTCGGTGGTTGTGTAGGGTTTGGATTAAGCCTGCGGTCGTGTCTTTGATTGGGCGCTGACTTCGACGTGGATGCAGGTTATCACAATGAGGAGAGTCTACTTCAAGACGGATACATCTGGACCTGTTAGGTTATTCTGTACCGCTGATGGAAAGATCGATTTCTCTGAACTTGGTCAAAAGCTCAAGTTGGATCCAGCGTCTATTGATTTGAATGGAGATCGACTTCCTAAAGAAGGAGTGAAGTCAGAATTTAAGTGGGAGACGATCGAGGAGGCCTTCAAAGAGGATGGATTACCTGTTGGAACGAAAGAAGATCCTGTTATAGTTACTGGTGAGGCTCCCGTGTCTAAAGGTATGTTTCCCGCGCGCACTTAGTCTCAGTCTCTTCTGGTTTAGGGTTTAGGGTGGTGGAAGCGTCACGGGTTGAGTGTGGCCACCTTCGTTGCGGTGGGCTGAGTTGAGATTGGGGATAGAGGGTTTAAGGTTCAAGTACTTCCGGTTTGTTGTCACCTGATCGTCGTCACTTATGCCTTGGTAATCGTAACCGTGTTGGCGCGTTGGCGCAGCTCGGATTTTCACTTTCTTGCTTCTTGCTTGAACACCGTTGTGTCTATCTTCTTAGCCTACTTTCTTTGTTGCGAGCATCTCTTTTGGCTTTCATCGAACCCGCTGCTGGTGGTTTATTTTCTAACTTTCCTATTAAGGGCAAACTGGGATTTTCTCTTTCTTGCTTCTTGCTTGAACATCGTTGTGTTCCTCTTGTACTTCCAGGAGATGTTTGTCCCTTAGGTTATGTAGGTTTTTGGTGCTAGATAAATCAGATGAGTATCGAACTTCTTTGTTTAATGATAGCGATAATGCTGTGCCGTTTTGTTGCCCTGTTCCATGGGCGAATTCTGCTGCAGTTTTGGCATGGAGGACTGATGCTTACTTGTAGGGATGGTTCGTGGCTGTATTCGTGGCGCTTGAAATCGTGCCGAATATATAGTCCCCTGACCGGAGTGATTTTGACATGGCACGAGTCAATCTTTGTGCGTGATTTATGTAAAAAGTTTGGCATATTATTTTTGCAGTAAACCCTGAGATGGGATGCTTGTGTATCTCATCCCAGATTCCTGACTAAGGTGTCCTTGATCCAGCTGATGTATCACTTGTTTTTTTTCTCTTGAAATGCCAATGTAATGCGTTAGGATTTGTCAATTTAAATGCGTGTCGTAGGGTTTCATGCAGTGTAGCCACGTTCGTTGAGGGAGATACCTACACTCTTTGGTCTACTGTAGGGTTTCGTCAGGTCTGTTTTGTGAGCGGTTTTATGTTGAGTGTGGCCAGGATGGATCTTCCTTCCCTGAACTGTTCGTCCCTACAGAAGTCTGTTTACATGTGCATGAAATTGCTGTGTGTCTCTAGGGTTAAGAGCTCGAAAAAGGCGGCATGTGGATGCGTCCCTAGGGTTAAGAGCTCGAAAAAGGCGGCTTGTGGATGCGTCCCTAGGGTTAAGAGCTCGAAAAAGGCGGCCTGTGGATGCAAGCATCCAGGAGTTTGTGTCATCGGCAGCAGCGAGTTACAAGAGATGGAAGCAGGATTATGAGCAGGCTCTTGAGAGTCATAAAAAGGCCGTTGAGAAGGCCGTTGGGGAAGTTGCAGATGTGAAGATGCACAGGCCCTTCCTCAAACTGGAGGCTGACCCACTCGGCAATTTTCCGGGTGGGATTCTTCTTTGGGTCCGCACTTGCTACACGGATATGAAGGACATTATGTCGGCAGCTGCTCCTTTTGAAAGATTCACCATTTTGGGGACATCCGGCATAGGGAAGTCTATGTTCTCGGTGTTTTGGATATGCTATCAGGCCACATTAAAGCAAAAGGTTGTGTGGAAACTTGGAGATGACTTTCATTTGTTGGACTTTACTCGAGAGGATTCACCGATGGCCTCTACTTTCAGCCATCCCCTTGACGTGCTGGAGGTACTGAATGATGAAAACACATGGCTTGTCATCGATGGGGCTCAGATGAAACCTGTTTCCTGGAAATGCCATGTTTTACAGGTTTGCTCTATGAAAAAGGAGAATTATCATGAGTATGCGAAGAATCACAGAGTTAAAGTGCGGTATTTTCCTGTATGGGAAAAGGAGGAAGTCTGTGAATTTCTGGACGAGTTTGAGCAGCATAGGTCCAACTGGCAAGAAATGCAGGTCCCAGTGAAAGACGAGGCTCTTCGTTATTTTGAGACGATCGGAGGCATCCCCAGGTTTGTTCTGTGTGGGAGTCATTCTGTAAACCGTCTAGGTTACATCGAAAAATCTATGAAGGAAGTTGGCAAGGATGAGGCTTTGCAATTGTTTATTGGGAATTTTGAAGGGCGTGCAAAGGGGGATGCTCTTGTCCACATTAAATGTGGAGAAGGTGAGGACAGTGAGAACGATAAGTACAGCCGCGCGGTTTTCGACTTTGCGTCAATTTTTGTACGAAATTTGTTCGCCCAGCAGTTTCAAGAGCTAAGTAAGCGGAAATTGGTGAAATTTATGAGGGCATATGCAAATGACACCAGTATTGGCAACCTTTATGGGTTTATGTTTGAGCTTGTGGGACATCTTCTCATCAAGCAAGGCGGACTGTTTCAGATGAAGAAGGTTACTCAAGGTGAGTGAAATTTTCTGGCATGAATTTTAGGGAAATGGCTAGAGGAGAATATTATTGGCTAATTTTATCAAAGGAGCTGCAGGAGGTAATTAGCCAATTTGCTTCAATATTGGTAACAAGTTTGTCAAAATTAGCCAGAAATGTACCAAATATAGTAATCTGCTAAAAAATTTATCAAAAGACGTAGAAGATTCTATTAAAATAGCTATCTGAAGTTATTTGGCATGGTCATTTTGCTTATAAAAAAAACGCATTGCTTCAGGTGGACCTGCCAAGGGTACTGAAGTGGATTCTCTGAAACTGTCTGAGAAGAAGCTTGTTTATTTCGACTCTTGGGGAAAGTTTCCTGAGTTCAAGTCGGACGGATATTATCGGCCAACACCAGCAAATTTTAAAAGTATTGATGGGGTACTTCATCCTGATTTGTTGTTGCAGTTTTTCAGTCGTACCCATTCACCCCACGGGTATATAGTCCAGGGTTTGCAGGATGCGGCCAGTGCATTGGGCTTAACTAAGTTGAGGGTTTGTGCTTGTGTGCCGAAGGATAAGTATGAGCAAACTGGTTTTCAACCATGGCTTACTACCGGAAAGACCAAGTACATAGGCGCCTTGCCTAAAGTGATTCTTGATTCAGAGCAATATGTCATTGCCATTGATTTCAACAAGGTTATGAGTCCTTGAATGCTGTAGGAGGTATGTTTGTTAGTTTGGTTGAGGATGCTTACACCCTTGTCAAGACTACAGAAAGCTTCTTGGTCATCTTGGACAAATTTTGATGGTGGAAGTCAGAGCAAGGCTGGTCCAGAATTGACATATAACTGCTGCAGCTGCAAACCACCCTCGTCTGATGGGGTTTGATTTTGACATAGGAGGGTATTTTGATTCACCTTTCTAATGGATATGTGGGCTTTGTTTTTGGTCCACATTTGTAAGAAAAGGAAAAGCAATACGCACTGTACAGCATAGGACATTTTAAAAAGTGATTGGGAAAGCTCATATGTTTAGTTTGTTTGCATTGGTGGTTCAGGAGTGCTTGCATTGCATTGTACTGTACAGTGGGGTCAAAAAATATTTCGAATTTTTGGCCTGCAGGTGAATCAGAATCAATACTGCAAACTTTGAAATCAGAATGAAAACTGCAAACTTTGAAAACCTCTTGTAGGCTCAAAAATTCATCAATTCACAAACCGTAAATTGTGTTGGAAAGATAATAGAGTCTATTTTGATTATATGAAAAATTTGCATTACAAAAGTAGAAAATCATACACTTAAGAAAAGAATCATAATATAGTATCTACCACCTCCTGCTGAATTTATGTTTGCAATCTATCAGGCATGAAATACTTACTTTTATGTCTGAATCTAGCTTGTCTTTGCTTTTCCTGAACCTACATCTTTTAGCAATACAGTCAGACCTTGATAAGTGTTACGGGTTGGGAGTGTACTTTTAGTTAACACTTAGACACTAGTAACATATAACACTTATAGAGGGTGATGTTGATGATTTGTAACACTTATAAAAAATAACACTTAAAAGAATTAAAAAGGTAAATACATAACATTTATAGAAAAAATGGATGAAATTACAAAATATTGATTCATTATTCATCTAAGTCTGTTGAAAGAATGAATCAATAGTATTTTGGCGAGTTTCTGCTACACGATTCTAGTTCCTTTTCTAGTGCTTCAATATTCCTAATAGATAACATGGTGTCATTAGGTCTTTGCTCCAAAAACTTCTTCAAAGTTTGAAGAGCACTACCTACATTTTTAAAGCCTACAACCTCTTCTACTATATCGTGAGGATTAGCTTCATCAGGATCACTATCTTTGTGTTCACTACCTTGTTGAGATGGAAGTATTTCAATAATTTCTTCATCAGTGGGTTGATAAGGGTTATTCAAATCAAACTCAAGCTCATAATTTAAATACTCTTAAACATTCATGTTAGGGGTCTCAATCTCAGAAGATATCAAACTTAGTTGTTCCAAAACAACAGCAACCTCCTCTACCTCTTTCCTTTACCTCAAAATTATCTCTCCCGAAGCGATGGCTCTTACAAAAAGCCTTTTTTTGGAAACTTATCACTTACTGAGGTAAAATTAACAAAGTTGGAAGCGCAACATTGCATAACACTTAACACATAACACTTACTAGTCTTAATTTTAAGGGAGCACAAATCTCCATAACATGTTCTACATGTATGAAATCCAGTTTTATAACTTAGAATGAAAAGTGTATGAATATCCAAAATTTCGAGTTCCAGCTACACCAAAATTTGCAAATGATACATGCTACAGGTTTGGAACTTCATTTGATTGATTTCATACATTTAGACCGAAGAGGTGGCTTTCCACTCAGAAATATTGAGTTTCAAAATCTCTTAAACTTGACCGCAAGTATCTGATGTGGCCATCCACGTTTCAGAGAGGGCGTGGACATTCGGCGTGGACGGGTAGTCCATGCTGAGACGTAGTTGCATGGGCGAGGACAATTATGGGCGGAGACGTACAACGCATGGGCCTGGACGTATATGTGCAGGCGGGGACAGTGGTGACTAGGCGCAGACGTACTTGAGTGAAGACATTCTAGGACTAGGGCGTGGACGCTGATGCGTGGACGTCATTTGGCGAAGACGTTTCCTTGCTGGACGTGGGCATCTCCAAAGAAGCGGGGACGCTGGTGCAGACGCGTGAATGTGTTCGGCAGAGATGTAGTGGGACACTGGTTGCTCGCATAACTCCAACTGTGAAATGCTTTTAGTTTCAAAAAGTCCAGAAGTGGATGATGAAGAAGGTGAATTTGGGACTTCTTTTTTATTGTAATTGGGATGAAGGTAATTTTATTTGCGGAGAAACTTTATCGCATTTAATCTTTATGCAATGTGTGAATTTGCTCTTTTTAGAATACATATTTCCCTAGAATTTAATATGGACAAGTTGAAATTATGCTTCTTGCAAACTTGTTCATAAGCATGACACATTATAAATTACAAAGTTCCAAAATTTAGGGTAAAAACCAAAAACCATTTCCAATTTTATACTTTGATATAAACCAAGAACAATACAATGGACCATTGTTTCCCAAGCCCTACCACTTCAGCGCTGGTTTCCTACCATAATTTTCTATACTACTCACTCATTCTTGAAGGACTAGAATCTTCTTCATTTTCTTCTACTGCTTCTTGGATATTACTCAATCGACTAGATCTACGGACACGTCCTGTAGAAGGTCTAGCCACATGAGTTTGTGGAATGTGTACATCCTCATCAACAAGCGCCTCATTGTCGACTTCTTCATCCTCTTCATCTTCCATGTCTTTGCTTCCACCCTCTTCTTCTTCCATTTCGTGGCCCTCAAATTCAGAGTTCTCATTTCGAAGCTCAATGACTCTTCTTCCGTCTCTATGAGTCTTCCTCAATCTTTTATGTCGCCTCGCTGCGGTGTCTTCCGCATTTAAATTGATAGTAGACCTCTCCGACTTCCATGAACCACACGTGTTGGAGTTCGTAAAAATGGAAGTACCTCCTCTACTGGTCTTCTTGCTCCAATTCCTCGCGGAGGAGCACGATTGGGGGGCCTTGAAGATGAAGCTCTACCAGTGTTCTTCCCTCCTCAATCACCTCGAGTGGTTTGTCGCGCATGCCTATAGTCACCCACAACAGGTTCATTGGGGGGTAGTGGGGTTCTACCATTGACAGGAGCATTGGATGCGTTAACGTCTATGCCCTCAACATTCCCCACCGAGCCTAACCATTCTTGGCGAGGTCTACTTGTTGCATTCAAACTCACACCTACGGTGCGGTTCAGTGTACGTTCTCTCGGCATGCTTCGGCCCTGTCCTACAATAGGGGCCACTGTTGTAGTGGGGTGTGCTGCAGGAACCCAAGCACTAAGGACATCATCATCTTCAATTTTTGGAGCACAAACATGTCTCTCGTCATCTACAATGGCTTCATTTCTTGCTATAGTATTCGAAGTTTGAATATATTCGACGTTCGTACCATAGTGCTCTCGTCGGAATCTATCGTTCCCCATTCAAGGGCATAGCTGCTCGGCCAGCCCTATGACGAATCCTATTTGCAACACCGCCACGACCAGACCCTTCATTGTTTGGAGTTGCATGGTTCACTACATTTCCCCCGCTTTCAGTATTTTGTACATTGACATTTCCGCCTCCATTTCTTGGTCGCCAATTGTCGTCATTGTTGTCATCATCCGGGGGAATATCATTGTCATCAGGATTTCCAAATACATCTTCGTCATCGTCCAAAGGAAAAGCAAAAGGGTCAGGATGAACTATCCCTTTGATTGGACGGTTTGGAGGGGGCAAAAAACTACGACGAACGCGACGATTTGCATCTATGCCATTTTCTAGACCATCTTCATCTCCGTAGTAGTTTCGTGCTTCTTGGAGGTGGTCGGCACCCTCCCTCCAAAGATTTCGGAATGCTTCATAAACTAGAGGTGCACGATTTTCTTCCTCCTCGTGTTTTGCAGCATCTTCTGCTTGCATTGCATTAAATTCGCGATTGGCTTCATGGACTGGAATAGGGCCTAGTGCATGTGAGTCAAAATCCTCCGACAAATTGTTCAAATCATACCAGCAAATCGGATCTGCACCTTGTCTTTGTCGAAGGACGCGGCTATTGGTGTATATATATACCAGAGACTCCGCCTTGTCCACTGCTAAGCGGTTCCTGGTCCTATTGTGGACAAAAGAAAACATGCTCCAATTTGGTTCGCAAGACGATGCCGAACATGTGAGGGAAAGAACACACTTCGCAATTTTGGATAGGGCTCGATCTCCTATTCTATTCCACCATTAGTGGAGAAGTAACCTGGTGTCCCGAATGTTTGGGGTTTCAATTGGAATGTAAGGTCCTGTGCGCTCTTCATATTGCGTTAGTTCGACCATAACATCATCATATTATACCTGAAGCACGCCTTCTAGTTTATGAATAATCCTATACAATGCATGAAGGGGCTATTCCGTCAACCTTCAATCGTGGATAATCTACCAAAAATGGATTCAATAATGCACCGGTATAGTGAAGATCAGTGAATACCATATCCCATTTGTCCTCAAAAGAAGACTCGATGCTTGCTGCCAAAGCATTGGGGAGGAAAAATGGTGCGTCCGTCAAACTATGCATATGTTGTCGTAGGTTCGTCATTGTCAGCCACGCTTTGTCCATGTTTGGTTCTCATCCATCAAAAACACGCAACGCTATCATTGCATCTGTCACAATGTGTACATAATTTGAACATCGTTGCCAAAATTTCACGTTTGCAATGGTATCTATGGTATTTTTAGCAAGCTCTGCGTACTATTTGCGTAGCGTTGCAACATAGTTCAGTACACATGGATGCCTTATCAATTGGACCAATACATGCTTCAATGACAGCAACCGTTGCACCATGAGGAAATGAGTCCCAAATCTTGTATCATTGGGGACTAACAACTGCAACTTTGGACTCAACTTGCGAAAATAGCCATTGTTGCGTGGTGGTTTTTTATGTATTGGCAAGCCCTCTTTGCCCTCGCCAATAACTCTACAAAACATGGCAATTTAGACCAATCTTCCAGCAACAAATCCAATGCATTGCCGCACAACCCTGTTTAAAGATGTGTGGATATGTCCCAATAACGTCTTCGATTGCTCCAAGCATGTTCTTTGCATTGTCTGTACAAATCTGGATTACGTTGTTCGGGCCCACCCTCTCAATAAAGACTTTCAACTGGTCTGCTATGTATACCATGGTTTAATTTTCACCTGTAGTGTTAATGGATCCAAAGAAGATATCTCTTGTTGGACAAGACATCATCACATTCATCAACGGCCATCGATTGACATCGTCCCAACCATCAGTGCATATTGTGACTTCGTAACTCTACACTACAAAGGCTGTTTTTTCTTTCATCTCATTTTCAATCTGTATCTTCTTAGGTTCAATCATTTGAGTCCTGAGCTGATGGTAAGAGGGCGGAAAATATTCAAATTGTGCCAACAAGGTTGCCCTCACTACCTCAATGAAGGCCGGATGTCTTACCACATTGAACGGCACATTTGCCTCATAGAAAAAACTAGCCCATTTTTCATCCAATGCCTTCCTCTTCGCAATGTTTAGTGCATTCGCCATCCACTGCTGACGCAGTGGCCCTAATCTAGTGGAATTTGATGCCGCAACACCACTAGGCCCTGGTGGAACATTCAGTGCTTCATGTCTATGGCCCATACCTACGAGTCCCTCCAGTGCCACTTCATTCTAGGCTAACTGGTTGGAACTTCCGACTCCAACATTAGGGGCTGATATAAATGGCTCACTCGGACCCGATTCTATATCTGAGGGGGTTTCTATATTCATCCATTGTGGTACGAAGTTTGCACAATTGACAAACTTGTGTCTTACCGCTCGAGGTAGTTTTGAGCACACTACTCGCTCTAACTTTGCCCAGAAACCGTAGTGGGCAAAAGCACGCTCACGTTTGTAGCTAAATGTCCTACCACAATATACACAAGTCACTTTACTTCCATCATCAGAAAAATTGAACTATGGTTCCCATTCTTTTGTTTGTTTTCACCCTGAAGTTATCTTGATAGGCAACAACTTTCAATAACCCTGGCCCCGGCAATTTGATGTTCTCCACGACAAAGTCTCAGTAACCCAAATCAAGATAGCACTTGTTCACTACTGGAAGTGACTTTAACATCACCTCAAAAGTGAACCAATGCCGTTTTCAGCCAATGAACCCAAGCAAGGAGCTCAAAAGAAGTCCAAAATCATGAGGCCAGGTTGGAAACGTAGCCTCCTAATGGCAGCTTGCTCTTTATATACCTGGACGAGATAGAGGCGGGGACATGTGGAGTAGGGGCAGGGACGCTGTGGATAGGAAGGCAACGGCGGAAGATCAAGCGGGGATGTAGGAGGGCCAAGCGGAGACGTTGATCCCAGATTGGGCGAGGACGTACTAGGCGAGAACGCAAGGGGCGTGGACGTTGTCAATACGTCTTGGTTTTCTATGTGTAGGCGGTTTTAGCTATCGTCCGTGCTCAACGTCCGTGCCATGACCGTCTGTGCCTCAACCCAACCGTCTGTGCTCCAACCCGACCGCCTACACTCCTGTCGGGGGTATAAGTACCACCCCTGACAGTTTTGCCGTGCCACCCCTGCGTTCTTGGACTTCACATTTGAGCTCCAAGTTGAGGTGGGGTACATAGGCTTCAGAACTTAAGGTTCATGACTTCTCTTATTCTCTCATTCATTATTTTGGGTAAGAAGAAAATAGGATTACTTCTTTACATACTATTTGGGACACTAATTGGCAAAAAATGTCGCAACCCAGTATTGAAGCCAATGTAGTTGCACGGAAACAAAAGGCTCAAGATAAGGGTAGGCCTCGAAACTGTAAAAATTCAAAGAAGCATTTTCATATTCTATTTGATCCTGAATAATTTGCCTTCCTTGGTTGGGAAAATGAAGCGCAACCCTAAACAAAATGAAAGTGTCAGAAATATATTGCTTGGTGCCACATTGATAAAGTGTTCCCACAAAACATGCATGAAAAACACTGTAAGTTTCAAGTAGCCAACCTTTACCACTGCAAGGACCTTATATATGTAAAAGTCCAATTTGTTGTATTACACTTTGTATATTTGGATTACATTGTTGTAGAAATTCTCATTCATGTCATTGTAAATACACTTTTATGTTCTCTATGAAGTGATTATAACGTTGTGATGCTGAAATAGCTTTTACATGTACTTTTGCCCTTTATTTAAAACGGATTGCATGTTTGTAATTTGGTGGCCCTTTGTTCATGTACACGGAAAATGAATTAAAAAATTGTGGGGTGCATGATTTGGTGGCCCTTTGCTCATGTACACGGAAAATAAAATAAAAAATTGTGGAGTGCATGATTCGGTGGCCCTTTGCTAATGTAGTCTTCAAATAAAATAAAAAATTGTGGAGTGTATGATTCGGTGGCCCTCTATTCTAACACCCTCCTTATTTTATAAAAATAGGGAGGTCATCACAAAGCATACTTTCATCTCATACAAATGAATATTCAGAAATCCATACATATAAAGGTTAGGAAGGTCAACAAACAAACTCATTGGGAATTGGACATTCATGTTTAGAATTACTAGTTTAGGGGCTGTCCTTGAAGGATTAATGATAGAAGTGGCCCTTCATAACTGCCCTGAACATAGTTTGGCAAGCCCTCTTTAGGATGTTTCAAGAAAACAAGATTTACAGTTGAAGCTGCAGGCAAGTCGTCCAACTTTGGAAGTGGTTTAGTGAAATGGGCAAGGCGGACACGTTGGGGCGCGAACGCAAAGACCAAGCGCGGACATTGAGGGGAGGCGCAAAAGTACTGTCTGGGCATGGACGCTCAAGCAAAGATGTATTGTCAAGGCGAGGACGTTGGACCACGAGCCAGCCTCTTGGGCGGAGACGCTGGGGCACGGACCTCCAAGGAAGTCAACACTGCATTGGCTGTGATTTTTTTCTAGTTTTCGAGGCAATAAAGTTTAGAGCTTCCACCTACTTACTAATAGGTGTCAGGTGGTGGCTGTACAGCTCATAAAACCCTGAGACATAACGAATTTGGAGTGTCTTTCACAAAGCACTTCATCTCCTTTGATGTTTTGGTGCATTGTAAGGAAAATTCAAAATTATGCTACGTTCAAAGCCTAAGTTGCAACTTACTATCCCACATTTTCCATGAAAATTGTCATTTTCCGTCTACTTGTCGAAAGGTAAGAAGGGAAAATAATGACTGGCACCCTTTTTCGAACAATGTTGTTCAAACACATGGAGAAAAAATTGTTTTGAAGGAATAGACAATGTCAAAGCCTAAGGGACTAAAGAAAAGAAAGACAAGTAATTGTCTGACCTATTTCCCTGGTATATATGCCAAAGAAAAGCCAATCCTTTAGACAATAGGCCTTAAAATTTGTAGTCTTGCAAGCGTGGACGGGTCACGAACGGAATTCTAACATACACTGAATTACCTTAGAATACAATTGAAGATAAGAAATTTCTTGAAATTTCTTTAAAACACAAATGCAACTTCAACATCAAATATAAAAATATTGCACAAATGAAACCATTTATTCTGTAATTCATTCACTTGCTTCAATACTTGTGGAGTTAACCTAAAAATGACCTTGGGGACAGAATTTGTCCTCAAACATTTTAAGAAGACGAATAAAACCTACCCAAATCATTTGTATAGTTTTAACATCCCCATGATCCAACATTATGATCTTCCAATCTGCAATTGATATTTTTGTATTTTCTTTTCCTATGTACTCCCTAATATGTTTAGTTTTAATTTGTACAGTTATAATTTTTTTTTAAATGGTACAACTTGGCATTTTATTCAATGTAGAGTAAACTTCTTGAAGCTAACAAAATCTGAAGGTCATTCTATGGTTCAACAAAAAATCGTGCTTGTAGAGATCACTCCTTTTAATTTAAGGTATACAACTATACACCTAAGTTAAGTCTCACATTTCATGTGGGACTACTTCTTTTCGTTATTGTATTTTGGAGAACTTGTATTTTTACATGAAAAAGTATTGGAGGCATATTTTTCATACCCTATGATTTTCCATAAAGTCTATCAAGCAATCTTCATAGTTGGGCCATCTTGGATATAAAACTTATATCCTTGATTTTGCCATGCACCTATACATCCTAAACCATGAAATCAATGGCCTATATGGAAACTAATTTTTTTGATATATATGCTAGTAGTACCATGTTACAATTCCAGCTGATAATAAATAAAGATGTGCAATCTTGGCATCTTATAAATTCTATGCCAAGTATTCTACTCAACCAAGAAAGGAAAAAACAACACCATAGAAGCACAAAACACGGTCATCATGTTGAAATTGTAAATAAAAAAAACACTAGTAATATGAAATGAACAAAATAAAATATGAGATTCAAAAAACGCTACAAATCCACACGAGAATATGACCTTTAGCATAGCATGGAGTCACGAGAGCATACATTATATCTATATGTGACCATGTATGTGTTGGCAATGGTTTACACTCTAGGATCAAAAAATAGAACAATGCTTATAGTATACTAGTATGGAAAATTGATTTTTACAATTTACAAATATCGGTACAAACAACGTGATAACTTCTTCATAGTAATTGATATGCATAATTGTTCAATTGGAAAATAAAGGATTAATGAGGAGATGTTTGCAACTTACTCCGAGAAATCCTTCTTTGTGAAAGTACCTTTAGTTGAAGATTTGTTACTCCACAATGCTTTGTCCATTTTCTTTTAAAAAATACAACATAGTTACCATGTAAACTAATATTAACTACATTATACACATTACACTACCCTCATTCCAAGTGTTATAGGTAATAAAAATTTCTCTTCAAAACTTTTCATTTTTGAAAATGGAATGAGGAAAATAACTATGTGAGGCACTTGATTTCTAATTTAAGTACCTCCAAAAAAACAAAATTCCTAAGGACACTTGTTACTTTACAAGGTTCTATAATTTCAAGTTTGGAGTTTAGGGTTTAGGGTATAGGGTATATGGTTTAGGGTTTATACGGTTCAAGAATGAAGGTTTCTATTTTAATGGGTTGTGCTGTTCAAGACTTGCCTCCCTCTTTTATGCAGTCCTGGAGCACATGTTCAAAAATTGATGCTGGGGCACGGACACTGAAAGGCAGGGACTTGAAGGGAAGGGCGGGGATGTCAGTCACGAGGCGGGGACGTCCAAGCGGAGACGCTATTGGAGGGAGGAAAGGGCTAGAAGTTTGTAGCTTCTTCCAAGCCCTCAGAATTAGAGAAGTGGTGCAAGTAGCAATTGCTTTGAATCCTGCATACATGTGATGAAATTAATTCTAAAATCACGTGTATTTACAGTGTCAAGGCATTGAACAGTAGGAGCACGAACATAGAATTTATTGCTAAAGTCAAATGGATTTTGGGAATCATGACGTGGAGCACACCTCAGAATAGAGTACTATGGGGGAGTAGAGGACTCATGTTCGAGAGTGCAGGGCATGAACGTTGAGGCGCGGACTATAAGGTACGCACGTTGGGGCGTGGACGTTGTCGCAACCTAACTTTTTGATTTTTCATTCTATCGTGTTCTGTAATATAGAATCCGGATTGAATAGACCCGGAGTAGCATGAAAAAGGAAAGAAAAGCCAAGGGTTAGAAAGACTAGAAACATAAGCCCTGAATGAACCAGATTAAGGAGCGGAACGGATATCGGAAACGTATCCGGTCTAATTCCCTAATCGGAGGAACGGATCCAGAATTCGCGTCTGGAAAATCGGAAAAAAGTAATGATGAGGTTTTTGGGGTATAAAAGGGACTGTTTTAGGGTTTGTCTATCATTTGCACCTGGGAGCACCAACATACTTGGCGCGCTCTCAGTGCTTTGAGTTGTGTCTGCAAATTGAGTGCGTTTTTTGTGTGAATTGTGTAAAGTCTGAGAGTTGTGAGTAAGTACGTTTTTTTTTTTTACACGGACGCAGAGATTAGACTAGAATCGAGTGCATGAGCAAGGCGGAAATTGAGAAAGAGAAAGAGAGAGAGAGAGGAAGGGAGTACCGCAGCACTTGTGCATTGAATAATTCAGCCAAGATTGAGGGGAGAGTGTGAGGAAACGGGGCGTGCGGCTAGAAGAGAAGAGAGATAGTGAGGTAAAAGAGAGACGGATGCCGCAGTTAAAGCGTAGTCGTAATCAAGGACCAGCGAGTGCTCAGAGGATAGAAATTAGAGTAAGGAAAGTGGCTCCTTTAGAACCCAGTAGTGAGTAGGAGAGAGTTGAATTGATGGAGGACCTCTCAGCCATGGGTTGCGCGGGATTCCTAGGGAAACCCTGGGGTTTTTGGAGCGAGGCGATAGTGAGGGAGCTCATCGAAGGAGCCCCTAATCAGTTTGACAACACTATCCATCCAGTTCCGCCCATGTGGACCAGGGAGATTTGGCGGAAAGTTTACGAGTTGGAGGAATGCGACGCGGAACAGGCCAGTAGGAAGGGAGACTTCGTGCGTGGGAAGTTCCGGGGAGCAGCTAACCCCAAGGACAGGTACGCAATTGAAGATTGCATCAGTGTGCGGCACAGGCGATTACTGGAGTTTCTAGTCCCGATTTTACATCCGGAAAAACCTACCCGGGTGACTTCCACGCTTGGAAATGCGATCTTTGGGGCCCTGAGCGGAGAGAAGCGGATGGATTGGGCGGCATTCATTCAAACGTTGGTGAATGTCTTAGTTTCCAATGTGGGAAAGAGTAGGGCTACTCCAGTAAGCCCCTACCTTTTCCACCTGTACAAGAATCAGAGTCTTCTCACAGCGGAGGAAAACAAGGAGTGGAGAACGCAAATGGCTCTTCGGACGTGTGGAGGATCGGATGAAGAATCCGAGACGGAACCGAATACTCCGAACCGGAGGAGAAGGGTGAGAACCCTAAAAAGAGGAATTGGAAAGAAGAGGAAGAGGAGGAAGAGGGCGTTCCTCTCCACCGAAGGATGAAAAGGACGCCCAGTCTGAGGGGGTCCCTTTCGGGGCTTCGGAAGGAAAAGGGACTGGAAGCAAGGGAGCCGGTCATCTCGAAGAAGCAGGAGCCGGTGGAAGCGGTCAAACCGAAACCCGTTCCATCGTCCCAGTTGTTGGACTTGACAGGTCCATACAACGACCTAATCCGGATTCTTAGTATAGTGAGAGCGGATTGGGAAGTGAAGACCACGACTTTGTGTGAAGTAGAAGATTTGGTAGGAAGTACTTCGACCAGTTCCTTGATGGAAGCTGTGGCGAATTGCATCAGCAATCCGGATGAAGTGAAGGAGTTGGAGGATAGGTTGCTGAAGCAAAACATCAACCAGCGAGAGACAGACAAGCAAGTGGTCCGGTTGCGAGGAGAAATCCAAAACTACCGGAGGGACTTGGATGTTGGTCGCGAACAAGTGAAGGCTGCAATGACTCTACAGGAGGAGACCAGGACCGCAATCAACCAAATGACGGCAGTAGTAGGGGCATCCGGTGAGGTAATGGCGAAGGCCAAATTGTTTGATGAGGGGATACATAAGGATCCAAAACCTTCGGGTACCCGTATCGCTCGCATCTTGGCTGACTTCGCCGAAGAATTAGAAGAGGCGATGAAGGAATTCCGGAAGGACGCAAAGGGATTAGAGGATAGCGTCCGGAAGTTCCAGAGTGGGTTTGTCTCTTTATCCGGGATTTCAATCCCGGATGAGTTCGATGAGGTAGAGATATTGGAGGGGAAGTTTGAAACTCTAATATCGAAGGAGAAGGAGGTTGGAAGAACTTCTACTTCAGAAGCTCCACGGACAAGGACAGGAGTAACTTCCCCTATAGAACCGGAGCGAATTCCGGAAGGGGGAGATAAAAGTAGAAATTTGAGTGAGCTCTCCCCCATAGCTACTCCAGATAGTGGTGGACCCCCTCAGGAGGGATAGGTAGCTAGAAATTAGAGAATAGGAAATTTTGTTAGACCGGACCTCGTTCCGGAAAGTTAAGAAAAGTTCAGATTCAAAAATCTCAGCCGGATAAGTGCTGGATTTTCGGGGAGACCTTTTTGTAAATTCTGTATATAATTCAAGTCTCAAGACTGAGACTGGGAGCTTTTCCTTCTTGCATATGCTGTCTCTTGTGTATTGTCTATTGTTTTTCTTGTCTTCACAAAGATTGGCTGGATAAGGAAGGGAGAGATTGAATATAGATGAATAGAGTGTGAGAGGATCTTCTCTCCTTATTGTCTTCTTGTGATTGCAGGTGCATGTGAACAGGTTGTAAGTGTTGGGAGTGAGTCAAGACACCTCAGTAGGTTTAAGGATCATAATTCCGGGTGAGATAACTAGTGCTAGGTTAGGTAGTGAGAGAAAGGATCCTCAAATTGTGCTAGAGCTACTAGATGGAATGTCTAGATTAGCCTCTAAACACTTGAGAGGTCTCACCATCTAAAGAAGTAAACGGAAGAACGTTAGATTATGTTGGTACGGGCAGGCGCACTTGTAGCCACTTTAGTTTCGCACGGATTGCAAAAGATAGTAAGGTCGTTGTAGTAAGTGAGGGTCATACGGGGGATCTTTGTGTGACCTACAGGTTGAGATTACTTCCAATTTGTTGTGAAAGATCAAACCGGATCTTGTTAAGATAGGAGAATAGATTAGATTAGTGAATTTTCCATCACTATAAAAACCAGAAAGAGGGGAGTGTTTACCTCTCTGAAAATAAGTGACAGATCCCTCTAAAGTGCCAATAGAGGCTAAACAGAACTGTATAGAAGCCGAGGAAAGGAAGCCCTCGATTAAAGTAGTGCGAGATCCGGTCGGAAGTGTGAATTCCTGGTTGGTTCTTGAAGGTTGTCAATTAAATTTGATTCAGGTTAGTATTAGTCTGGACCGGATTAATTTATAGGAATATTAGGAAATCATCCAGTATTTTGGGAAAAAGGTGAGAGAGGTATGATCAAGAATAATGGAATTAGGAAACTTTCCTCAAATCACCTAGTAACACGAAACACTTCACAAAGTCTCTTGGATTCGATCTTTAGAGTCACTTTATTATGCTTTAAAGAGATTTTTGTGAGCATAATAGGGAATTTCACTTACCCTGTGCTACGACAGACGTCGGGAGTTAGAAGCCATTGCTTTGTTTTTTGGGATGTCTGGGCGTGGACGCTGGGCGCGGACGGTGGAGTTGAGAAGTAGGATTCCCCACTGATTTTGTTTTCAAGAGTGCAGGGCGCGGACGTTGGGGTTCAGGCGTGGGACACCCATTGCTTGTATTTTGTTGAAGACACTGAAAACGAACTGCAAGTTAATACTTACATGTCCGCGCATCTAAAAAGTGGATGCAACCTTGATTGCAACTTTTGGAATATCCATTTTTCGAATTTATTTTAAACTAAGAAAATAAAGCTTCATAAGTTCTACTTGTACTGTAATTTGAAATTTTGAAATATGTCAGAAATTGAGAGAATTATTTCAAGGGTAGGCTCCATGTGTTAAAATCCAAATAACACCATGTAAAGTGTCTTCTATTCATATTTGATTTTAATTTTAATTTAATTTATAAATAATTTACATGTTTGTGTTTCTCATCCTTGTTTTTATTTATTGTAAAAATTATAGATCATTTTAATATATATTTTAATTGATATAAATTTTTATTAATTTTAGCTTTAAAAATTCACTATAATTTGATTTTTCCACAAAAATATTGAAAAAAAAAATAGAAAATGCATTCATCTACTAACAAAAACTATCAAAATTCTTTCTTCTTGTTAAATAAAAGGATAAATTTGCTTTAACAATTGAATTTGACTTCAAGATCTTTGTTGTTATTGTTTTGGGTATAAAAAACAAGACGTTCAATTGAAATTTTTTCATACTAATCTCTCTTTCTCCTTGTAGTTCTTGAAAAAATTTCAAGATATTTAGATTGTTTTTTCTATTTTTATTTATTTATGTTAATTTTTTACATAAAACATTATAACAATTTCAATTCTTCATGAAACAAATTGGAATTTCTTACAATGATATGGAATTCATAGTTTGAACTATTTAAAATATAATTTTTTTTCTACCGTTCAATTTAAAAAGATGGATTTAGCTTAGACTATAAGTTTCACTATTTTAGAATGGATCAAGACATCAAGTCCTTTAAGGGTTCAAATGAACATGGAGCTAGGGATGCTAGGGTGAAGGGAAATTGTGCTTTGAGGAAGTGACAAATATTGAAATATGTAAGCAAATATAAAATTGACAAGTAGAACTTATACAAAATGGAAGTAGTACAACAATACAATATCGGATAATAGTTGTATGTATTTCATGTATGTCATAAAAAACAAAATTAAAAAATTGCACAACATAACATTTTTATAATAGTCTCAACGTATTGTGTTGTACACATGGGCGTACATGATAAATATTTAAAAAGCTATAAGCCTCTACATTTGTAAGTAGTTCTATCTATTTTTTTCCTATTATGCCTCAACTGTTCAAAATTAGGCTTCGTCCACATCCATAGGACTACTAGCAGTGCCACTTGGACCTGCTTCATCATCATGTATGCCGCATTCAAGAATGTGGTCTTCATTAGGGCCCAAGCGAAGCCTCCGGACTGCAGACTGAGTTCGCCTAGCTGGCCCATCCTCCTCTAATATGGCCCTCAAAACTTGGGATTGTTGGAGCTCTTCAAGCGCTTGACGCGTTTGCGGACTATATTGGTCCAACAGAAAATCTACCGCATCAAGTTTGAACTAGTTTCTCCACTTGGATTCCGACATCATGACTCTTTCTCGTGGACCAGGCATGTCATATCCGTCATCGTTGTCACTCTCAATATCCACCACCTCGTGCTCGTTAATACGCACTCCATCTTTATCCCAAAGCCAGTTCCGAGGGTGGGGCCCAAATCGGAGTTTCTTCTCATTTTCATCCCAATGCCCGTTGAAGCATTGGAAGAAGAAATTCCTCTTTCCTTGGCTTGCTTCCGATGTGCCTTTAATCAAGTTGTGGCACACTTTGACAACTACATCTGAATCATTTTCCCAACCCCATTGATTACAAAGTCGGGACTTCTCCAACGAGTGGTACTTGTACCACCAATTCCAAACAAGGTCTTCTCCCCATTTGCTGGGATGGGCAGGTGCATTGTTGGCATCAAATTCCCAACTTGGTGGCATGAATTCGACCAAGCCAAACAACTCATATAAACGCTCGTGGAAAGGAGCCTTGTACACTGCATAGCATCTACGGTTGACCATTAAGCTGATCAAGTAAATTGGGTGATACAAGTGCCTACACATGCCCAAATGCATTCCACCTTCCGGGCCAAAGTTATTTAAACAAATTATACACTGAATTCCGTCTTCAACAAAGGCAGACGGTTTTGGCCATAATAATTTACTAGGGGTGGTCACATAGGCAGACATGGCATTCTGAAAATCCCAACCACTTTGAGCCCAATCAATGACAGTCTGATTTCCAAAGATGACTTTGGTCGCCATTTTCTTGGGTTGGAAGAGGTCGTCCACAAGGGCCCAAGAAGTTAAGCCAAAGACACGCTCTTGATTGTGTTCAAGATATGTGTTGAAAATTTTAGTGAACTCGGCAGCCATTTGCCGGTTCCTATCTACGGTGAACACGCATGCCAACTTCCACTGATAATACTACAAGACCAATGCATCCAAACGCTTTTGGAGCTCCACATTCCATGCAAGAAGGGATAGAAGGTCTCCATCCTCTACTGTGACGTTTGCTGCAGGAATATCTTGAGGTTCTACGACTGTGGAAAGAACCTCATCAGTTATTGTGGTCGTTTCAAGAGCACATTGCAAGCGACCAATTTCTTGGATTGTCGGGTGATGGTATTGTTCTTGTCTTCCAACTCCACCCTCAATCTGTGACTATCTTCATATAGTCCTTGAAGTTTGTTGATTTTTTCATTCAACTCCTTCTTCAAACTCTCAACCGTATCCACCTGCACATCTATTTCCTCTTGCATTGGGATAAGAGGTTCTTCTTCACTTGCTTCAAGAACTGGTTCATTTGGTGCTTCAATGACTAGTTCATTAGGAACTGCTGGTGGAACACCTTCTTCAAGCTCATCCATTCATAGGGCCCTCCATCTTCTGATGCGTTGCTGACTCCGAGTAGTTGGTGGTCGTGGAAGCGTACGTGTACTATTGGAATCATTATCTATAGAGGATTCTTCGGTCATATAATTGTCGTAAGGCACTTCCACTATTGTTCTGAAATGTCCCAATCCACCCTTTGGATACCTTCGCGCATTCATCGGAATTAATCCGTTTGTAAAATGTGACATTTTGATTTTGTTGCCTCTTTCCACCATAGTAGACCAGTCTACCCTCTTTCCAAGTTTAACTTGAGATACATTTACGCCCGCGCAATGAAAAGATGAACCTCGTTTAGATACTACATAGCCTAGTAAAACTTCCCTTTTTATCCCTAAAAATAGTTTATCTGGGTTCAAAGCGATTCCAGTTTGTCTACAACAAATAAGACACTCCCTCACTAGTGGAAGATGATCTTTGCTAGGGGACTGGGTGCTAAAGTCATCAATGTATACTATCATTGATTTGTGTAATAAATTAGAGAATGCAAAACTCATCACCCGTTGGAAAGTGAATGGTGCATTGCAAAGACCGAATGGCATTACTACATAGATAAATGTTCCCTATGGAGTAATAAAGGCTGTCTTTGACCAATCCTTTGGTGCTATTGAAATTTGATTGTAGCTTGAATATCCATCCATGAAAGTGAACAATTCATTATTAGCTACTTCATCTACAATGGTGTTGATGAAGGAAAGGGGAAAATGGTCTTTCAGAGTGTGTTTGTTGAGTTGGCGGTAATCCACACATACTCGGAGTTTTCCATTTTTCTTCTTCACCAAAACCATTGGAGAAACCCAATCTGTGATTTCTACAAGTCGAATGAACTTGGCTTCCAATAAACGTTCAATTTCTATTTTAACTATCAATTGAAGGGCTAGATTCATTTGCCTTTGCCTTTGTCTAACCAAAATCGTATTCGGTTTTACTGGAATGGTGTGCTCAACAATGTAAGGGGATACACCTTTTAGCTTTCGATAAGACCATGCAAATACATCTCGGTATTCCATTATCATAGACCGATAATTGTCTAATTCTTCTCCTTCAAGGGTGTGCCCCTACTTTGATCATTTTTTGTTTTTCTTTTGGAAAAGAGACGTCTATCTCTTTCCAATCAGAAGCTTGAACATGGACTGGATCACTAGGACCATGGTACCAATCATTTGGTATTAGAGGATAGGTAGGTAGGTCAGTCCCTACTTGGAGACCTTCCGAAGTTCTATGGAAATGTAGATTAGGAAGAATTTTTTCTTTTGTTAGAATGGGATCCCAAGATAATTCTTGAGTACCATCAATCTCGAAGTGATAGACATCTTCAACAACAATGTCATCTACAAAGGATACAAGCCCACATTCACTTTCGTTTTAAAGAACCTCTATATCTTTCTCCTCGCTTAACTTTATGGTAAGAGTAGAACCTATTCCAAGAAGAGTCTCTGTAGCAGGAATTGTGCTAGCTAAAATGTGTAAGCTTTGAATGCTTGGTAGGTGGTCCTTCAATTTTTTGGAACGTAGAGTTGTTGCTTCTCCTATGTCTTCTGAGCTTTCCACTTCCATGATCTTTTGTTGCAAACTCATTGAGGCGTTGCGTATTCCATAAGGAACTACCTTCATTGGGACAGTAGACACCTCTTTCGTTGTTGAAAGTGATAGAATGACTTCCTCTTCACTTAGTGTATTGATATCTTCTCCCCATTCTCCATGTACTCCGGGTATCCACCTTGTAGGAGGATTGCAATCAATAGGAAAGTCTCTGATAGCAATAGGGCTATCTATACATGAGTTAGTAGGTACACTTGGATAAGGCTTAAAGTTTTGTCAGTCTTTAGGCTTACAAAAAAAATTGTTTACCTTTTGGATATTCACGAGATGAAGATGATCGCCCTATAGTCAATGCAAGTGAAAGATCCCACTCTTTGGGATGGTAGCAGCTAATTGGAAGAGTCAAGGTTTGACTTGAGATACATTGTTGAATTTCCAATGGTGTTACACATCGTGGGCACTCCTCTTTCCTTTGAGATCCTCCTGGACGGAATGGTATTGGGGTAATCACCTTAGGACCACTAATCTCCTCTATTGCAACAATGGGAGTTTTTGAAAGGTGAAGAGAACTACCAAGAACAAATTTAGATGTGGGTGGATGTTGCTTATCTGCAGTATCATCAAAGAGTTCAATCGGGGCTTCTCTAGTACCTTCTATTGCTATTGGACTAGAGGGTACCTCCCTAATGACATATGCATCATTACTAGAGCAAGGATGGTCTTGAAGCCACTGTCGGTATGTCCCATCATCAACATAATTGTACAGACCAGGACCAATACATTTTATTGTTCCTAAATCTGTCGAAGGTTCTGCCCGAATAGCTTGAAACCAGGGTTGTCCCCGTCACGTCACGTCCGTCCGTCAGGATGTCCGGATCCATCCCCAGCGTCCGTCAGGATGAAATCCAAATGACAACCGGCGACAGAGGATGATTCAGACTACAGAAATGGATGGACGAGCTTCGTCGCCGGGAGCTCTGGACGGCTGCGATGGACGGTTGGATGAACGGTCGATGTGGACGGTTGGACTGGACGGTTGATCTGGACTGTCCGGTTGGATGGCCGAGATGGACCGTCGACCTGGACGGTCCATCTGGACCGTCGATCTAAACGGTCTGGCTGGACGGTCGATCTGGACGGCTTGGCTGGATGGTCAATCTAGACGGTCCGGCTGGACGATTGAGATGGACGGTCGATCTGGACCGTCGATCTAGACGGTCTGGCTGGACGGTCGGTTGAACGGCCGAGATGGACGGTCGATCAGGACCGTCGATCTAGACGGTCTGGATGGACGGTCGATCTGGACCGTCGATCTAGACGGATTGGCTGGACGGTCTGGATGGACGGTCAAGATGGATGGTTTGGCTGGACGGTCAGGATGGACGGGCTTTGAATTTGTTGCACTTAACCCCTAAACATTTGGATTCTTCTCCCAAAATGACAATTTGGAAAATACCATTATAAAGTATGATTTAGAAGAATATTTTGGAATTGGTATACAAATAGAAGTTGTAGAGTTTGAGTTGTAGATTCCATCCGTAAGGTTAGATCCATCAATGCTATCACCAATCTTTTTCTATACATTTTGGAAGGAAAAATTCAAAATTCCTTCAAAATTCAATTACAAGCAAAATATTATCATTCCTTGATTGAAATTTGTTGGAATGGACTTAAAATGAGGTTGCGTTGACATGGTGATTTTTTGAAATTTTTATACTCTTTACATCTATGACCTCATTTTTGCAAATCCAATTTTGAACTAGGGTCAATGCAAGTTGACCACTTGACACACTTCCACATTTGTAATTTTAAAAAAATGTGTATTCTAAGAACAACAAATCAAACCATTAGATAAGATATGAACTAGTCAACTAGATAAAGTATCACCAAAAATTAGGATGACTTTGATCCAAGCAAAAACCAAACTGAAATAGGAAGCTGAATTTGTTCATCGTCCAAAAAATGGTTAACCCCTACATGCCCAAGGCACCCAAATCTGGTGTTGTTCAAACTTTGAAGTTAAAAAGTTGTTCTTGAATTCTAGTTATAGCATAAACAGTCTGTTCTTAAAAATATGTGATAGTGATTTTTCTATTCTAAACTTTGTGCAAGGGTACCTATTGCAATCTTGACTTGTTGTAGTATTGAGAGGTCTTGGAAATGTGCCTCAAAAACATTGGATCTTGGAAGAAAAATCACATTCAAAATTCATTTAAAATTAAAGAAAATTATGGTATAGATTTTTAAAAGTCATAAATTGATTGGGATTATACATATTAGGTCCTCTAATTTCATATTTGTTTGGTCACCAATTTTTTAAATTGGACTTGTGAAAAGAGGATTGTAAGACTTCACATCATTTTTTTAGTTTTAGCACCCTCCTGGGCAAACATTATAATCTTTTACTCCATAAGTGATATTGTTTAGGATTCCTTTTCTATGAGGTAACTAACATGCCTAGTTCGAATTTATACAATTACAATTTTTTGAAAATTGATACACCTAATGAAAATGTTGACATGTTGTTCAATTTAGAGCAAATTCTACAAAGCTCAAAGCAAACCTTGGGCATCTAAGATTCTAAGGATAAGGGATTAGAGTTTGTTATTGAATTTCTAATTACAAAAGTTGCTAAATTGATTTTACATTGTTTGGCAAGAAATAAAAAAATAATAATCCATGAGGGTTCTACCATCTAAGTATATAAGATTCTTCTACACTAATAGGAAAACGGCCAATGGATTAACCTAAAAGACAAAGGCAAAGCAACAATACACAAGGGGAAAAGAAAATGATAAATGTACAATGTTTTATAAATCCATCAAAACGTGGTACATTGGTTTAGGCTTTACATTGCTCTACTTTGTACAACTTTAGAAATTTAATTCTATGCATCTATCTATTTGTACACAACGTCATCCAAAACTATCTATTCTATTTCTTCAATTACAATGCCTCGTGCTATGCTGCTTCTCAAAAATCTTTGCAACTCTTCTCTTGATTGCAAAGTCGTCAAAAGTTGATGTGCGTCACGATCGTATCTGTTGTGTAAATGGGAGAAAATGGCACTCACAAGTGCAGGCTCATGGAAGGTATTGTCTTCAATGTAGATCATTTCTTCCTCAAAATTCAATTCACCTTCAAATCCGACAGGCATGCCTTGAGAGTTAAACATTATGCCTTGTGGATGTGGTGCACGCACAAAAATGGAGAGGTCCGGGTCCCAATGTCCACCAGCAATTTGACCAAAATATAATCGCCGCCCTGGATCACCATCTCCAATTACCCTCTTAATCACCTCTGTCACCGCGTCATCATTCTCCCAGTGTATCTCCGCGACTGTTCTTGCCGGGAGGTGTCGATTGTCGTGGCCCCACTTCCAAAGCCAAGTCATGTCCATCCCCTAATGCGTTCTATTCGCGGGCCTCGGTAAATTTTCTTCATTGTGCTCGTAATGTTCAGGCATGTGGGCTTGGAGGCCAAACATTTTGTACAGCCTCGGATGAAATGGAGCCTTGCATTGTGCACATCTTTTTCGGGTGACCATGTGTAGAATGAGGCACATGGGGTGGTATAAATGGCCACATGTACCAAGATGCCATCCACCCTCGGGGCCAAATGGTTCTTGGCACATAATACATGTGGTGTCGTCTTGTACAAAATCGGGAACCAAAGGCCACACTAGTGGCCTAATCCCATCTCCGTTCGCTGGCTCGTATCGATAGCGCTCCGTGTCGTATTGAAATTCCAAGCGTGGAGAACTATTCCAATCGATGCTTGCATTCTCGAGCTTCACTGGCAAATCATCAGTGAACATTTCTTCCACTCGAGGCCACGAGGTCAAGCCAAAATAACGTTCGCCGCCATCATTGAACTCCGCAGCCACTCTCTTCACTTCACGTTGCATCTGCTCAACCTCGCTTAGTGCTAAGCTGCATGTCAACTTCATGTTGCACATTTGAAGCAGCATGCGTTCCTTCTGCGGGTTTTGGACCAACCGCATATTTTGAGCACTTAATGCGGTCATGGTCTGCTCCAAGCCAGCTTGAGCTGTAGTAAGCAGCACCACATTTGCCTCGGCTTTGTTGGTGCGAAGTTCCAAACCGCGCATAGCGTTTGTCAATTCTTCAACGTGGACTTTAGTACTTCCAACCTCTGCTTCAGCTCGCTCCGCACGTGCACGCATAATATCCAACGTGGCACCTCCAACACTTGGAAACAAGGACCGTGACTGCACCCTAAACTCGTTTGCATTGTTGGGGCCTGGTCTGTCTTCGTCTGCACCGTATGTAGCACGTTCGACCACCACATCAAGTGGTGGAATTTCGTCTGTACTCAACCGCCTTTCACGTGCTACGAGATCAGCCTCGCGTGCGATGAGTCTTGCATTCTCATCCATAAGGGTCTTTACCCTAGCCCTTTGCCCTTCCAACTCTGCAGCATGTTGTCGTAATGCGGCTTCCTTTTCTGCTTGCAGTGTTTGGACTAATTGTCGCAAGCGAAGTACTTCATCACCTTCACCTTCCACTCCACCAATTGCATCTTCATTGGGTAGGTCTTCTTCGGTGCCCATGCCACCTTCTACCTCCATCACCTGCATCCCGGGTTGCTCCACTTGCTCTTTCGGGTTTTCTTGCACATTGGATACATTGTCCAATGGCACGGCAAGGTTTGGTGGAATGCTGCGAGGTCTATTTGGTGATTGACCATGACGCATCTTGCTGAGGAAGGTTCTCCAATCCACATCCTTCCTAAGAAAAACTTCCGCATATGCCATTTGGCACAACGAAAGGGTCCCATCTCTTCTGGATCTCGAACCCCAAATCGCCAATGCCACTTCAATCAATCTCTTCTTGAAGTGCGAATGTCGGCACTGGTCGAAATTTACAACCCCGGATTTCACATTTACCTCGTACCGGTCAGATGCCCAATGGCGGTTAATGTGGGCCCAATCTACGAACTTCTGACACGTCACTCTTGTCCACAGTGAATCTTCATTCATCCACCCCTCGTTTGCCAGAATCTCCGGAACATTGAGTGTGCCCCAATCCAAGGTTGCCCTGTTCCCCCTCTTTTTTTTATTTGCAGGCTCACCTCCATGTCCTGAACCTCGTGTTGCATCCTCTTCGTCCATTTTGGATACCTGTCTCAAATTCCCTGTACCTGTAGTCTGTTTGCAGATACACTGACAATTTGCTTTGCCTTCTGTTGCGTGAAGGCAACTGAAAAGTGGCAAAACAAATGCCAGATGTATAACACTTCCTCTCGAATTACAATGCAAAGCTTTCTCAAGCAAGGACAAAGCAACTCAAAAGAGGAAGCGATTTCAAATGAGCCCAATAAACATACTTATAGCTCCAAATTACCAACCCAATTACGCTCGGTGATTAGGACGTAATCATGTCGTCCAGCTCGAATCCAGAGCGTCCAGGGATGTGGGACGGCCTTGGAATGGACGATCAATCCATCCACGAAGGTTCGGGACAGGATTGGAAAGCTGTCCAGAGGTTCGGGACAAGTTTGGAAAGCCATCCGAAGGCGCGGGGCGTCGAAAAAAGGATTGGAAAATCATTACGGCGCCGTCCGCGACGCCGAAAAGAGGACTGAAAAATCATTACGGCGCCGCCCGCGAGTTCCTTCGACAGCTTGCCCGTCCTTCTGGACGGCCTGCCCGTCCCCTCGACGGCTTGCCCGTCCCCTCGACGGCTTGTCTGTCGAGCTGGACGGCTTATCCGTCCCCTCGACGGCTTGTCCATCAAGCTGGACGGCTTGCCCGTCCCCTCGACGGCTTGTCTGTCGAGCAGGATGGCCTACCCGTCCCCTCGACGACTTGTCTGTTGAGCTGGACGGCCTGCCCGTCCCCTCGACGGCTTGCCCGTCCCCTTGACGGCTTGCCCTTTGTGTGTTCATGATTGAAATTTTTTATTGCTACTACCAAATGATGTGAAAAATTCATTCAATTGAAGCAATTTTGGATCTCTCAACAAAGTTGTTTAAAACGTTTTTGAGATTTACAAGTTTTCTTTTCAATTCTTCAATTTGTTTTGCCATTGTTTGTAACAATTGAGTCAAATTACTAATGCATTTTATTATATATTTTATCTTTTACAACATTCACCATTGGATATATTTCATTCATCATTCAATAAATATTTATTTTATATTTCAATATATTCTTATTTATAAAAAAAATTTATAAAGATTTTAGTAGTAAATGGAAGGTTTATTGAAACTTTTATTTGAAGGTTTATTGAAATTTGTGTTCTTTATTTTATCTAATACATAGAAATTCAATAAAATTCAAATGATGAATGTGTAGCATAGCAAGCGCCAACCACTATCATACTACTAAAATCACAAGGTCCTTTGTAATACCATAATTTTACATAGTGTGATATTACAGAGGTCCAATACCTTTATAATATCACATTTTAACACCGTATAATAATACAAAATTGCAACAGCCACTCCACTTCTGTAACATCACATAGTGTTAAAATGTGATATTATAAAGGTACAGGGAATATTATGGATGTTAAGGTATTCTTGGCTTCACACTTCAGTCAACTTGCATGATTCTATGATTTTGAGAATTAACTAGCGGTTATATGAGGATGTCAGTATTTCCATTTAAAGATTATATATTCTTTAATTATCTAAATTCTATTCTGTGAAACACCATATCGGTTCACTTTTAATGTAATAGGGAATAAGTAAAGTATAGATATGAGTTTTAGATTCAAAAGTGTTAGTATCCTAAATTAAACTAAAACCATTAGTTAAAAGACTTTTAGTATATAGGACAAGAAACTAGATCAAAATTTCAACCCAAAGGACAAATGTAATATATTACGGTTTTCGGCGAAACATTTGTTAGAAAACTATATGAAATATTAGAATCCATTCATCTATTTTTGGATTTGGTCTTACTTCAATTTGAAATTATTTGCTAAAATCACATAAAGTTGAGCAACATCAAATAGTCTTAAAAGGAAAATAAGAAAGAGCATTTAAGGTATAGGTTTAGGATATAGGGTGTGGGGTTTAGGGTATAGGGTACAAAGTATAGCGTATAGGATTTAGGATATAGGGTACAAAGTATAGCGTATAGGGTTTAGGATATAGTGTATAGAGTATAGGGTTTAGGGTATAGTGTATAGAGTATAGGGTTTAGGGTTTAGGGTTTAGGGTATAGGGTATAGATTATTAGAGTTTAGGATTTACTTGGAAACATAAGTCAGAGTATAAGTTTATCTTTCAGCATAGATAGGGGAAGTCCTCTTGTTTTGGTGTATTGGATCAAATGCAAGAAGTAAGAAAATTTGTAATGAATCAATGATTCTATATTATACATTTTTGTTTAGGATTTTTTAGATATCTTTTTTAATGAACGATTTTAAAATTAAGTTTACTATATCAGAGTTTAGCTTTTAGAGGGCCATTTTGTCTTTGATTTTGTATATTTGATATGGACTTAGTAAATTAGTGAATGTTTGTATGTTTGTATTGAGTATATGCAGGTTGAATATTCAAGAAATACTAAATTGTGAAATTGTTAGGTGCACTTACATATAGGGAAGCTTGGAATCAAATTACAATAATCCCAATGGTGAAATTACTCTATATGGAATTCTAAAATTCATTGCATTTAAATTTGATCCATATAAATTATTTAAGTTGTGAGGGGATGCCTTGATCGTTGTAATACAAACATTGGCCACAACTTTCTTATTATGGGTGCAAATGAGTTGACCCAATTTTTTATGTGAACATCAAAAATATTCCAGGTCTTAAATTAGGATGTTTTGAATATGCCCTTTTGTAATTTTGGTCTATGTTTTTCCCTTTATTTATGTGCAACTAAATAAAATTCCATTTTATTCGAACCTAAACCCTAAACCCTTCATCTACATTTGAAAGTCATTATTGGTATTTATTTGTACATCCATAGGAACAAACGTGAACATCTAATTGGCACTCCAAAACTTCCCGCCACCATAGACAATGTAGTAGTTCAAACATGGACACCTGTCCTGACAAGTCCCAGGGTGGAAAACAAGATAATTGAAAAATTCCCCGAACAAGGATTCGCAATTAATTCCATGCTTCCAGCACTTTGGGTGACAGCTTGTTTCGACGATCTTTTCGTCCCCTGGACGCCCTGGACGCCCGTGGATGGGGGACGGAGTCCGTCCTCTTGACAGCATGATCGTCGATCTGGACGACGCGATCGTCCACTCGACGGCATGTCCGTCCTGTCGACAGCATGACCGTCTTCTAGACAGCCTGTCCGTCCTCTCGACGGCACAACCATCCTCTCGACGGCCTGTCCGTCCTCTCGACGGCACAACCGTCCTCTCGACGGCATGACCGTCCTCTCGACGGCATGACCGTCCTCTCGACGGCCTGTCCGTCCTCTCGACGGCATGACTGTCCTCTCGACGGCATGACTGTCCTCTCGACAACCTGTCTGTTCTCTCGACGGCATGCCCGTCGATGTGGACGGCATGCTCGTCCAGCTCGACGGTTATGCCGTTGAGAGGAAATGGGTATATAATAGGGGGTTGGATTCATTTCTGCCATAGTCTCTCTTGCTCTGACGGTGCTCGCTTGTCTTGGATTGGTTGCAGTCCTTGCTTGGGAGCGCGGGTGCTTGTGAGAGGCTGGTTTGAGGGTAAGGGGGCGTTTTTTCACTTTGTGGAACCTGAATTCCTAATTCCTTTGGATTATCACTACTATCACAATGGCTGGTCGCGATTTCTCGAAGAGGAAGGTTGATGCGTAGTTTTCAGGAGTTGGAGATGGAACGAGTTTGGACCCGTCTGCGGAATCAGAAAGCCAGATTTCAGAGGCTGTAGCTGCAGAAGGAGCCATAGCAATTGTGGGTGCGGGAGAGTCTTCGAAGTCGAAGAAAAAGTAACGGAAAAGGCACAAGGCCACAAATCCAGAGAAGTGGCCAAGCAAGGTTGCAACGCGCAAATTGCATGAAGTGGCGTTGGGTTTTTTTGAGCAGTATTCGATTCCGCAGTTGAACACAACATATGTGTCGCACGGATTACAGGGGGTGGATGCCATCAAACAAAAGTTCCACCACATGTTTTGGACAACAATGAGCGAGGATGAGTGGTTGAAAGACCGCACAAAGGAATACTTCAATCATTGGCTGGAGTCACAAGTGCAAACATGCATCTTCAACCTTGCCCAAGTTGCGGAAAAAATCAAAGGCTTTCAAAAGAGTGTAGTTCCCAAACAACAAGCATTGAATTTGTTGCACAAGAAGGTGTATTGGTGGCATGAAGCAATGCGGGGACTATCTTCAAACAACATCCGTTCTGCTCCGTGGTTTCAGCGAAGTCAAAACTTGGCCTTTGGTCAACAAGCTGTAGGTGGAGTGGTTTTTCTGGAGAGAGGAGTTGTGGTGGTTCCGTTGTCTGGCCATAACAAACAAGGGGGGCACAGGAGGGTGCGCAAGGTTTGTCTTCAGAATTCGAACCATATTCCCGAGAATATGGAATTAGCTGGGAAGTCGGCCGTGCGCGTTGATGACTTGAAGAAGTCAAGGGAGAAGTTGTCCATTGAGGCATTGGTTTGTCCATGCGATCATCCAGGGGTCATCAAATTCTTTGTCATAAATGACATGACCATGGAGTGTTATTCTCAATGGTGGAATGGAGGTACTCTGGGCGTCATGTTTACCCTTGATGAGAAGACCCGAGACCCAGACGAAATTGGGGAGGTGGCTTACCATGCAACTCCACAAACAATGCAAGCCATGAAACGACTTATGGCATACAGACGGAAGCGCACCGAACTTGCGTGGGCGTTGCTCTGCATTGTGGATGCAGTGCAACAATGTTCAATACTGCACAACGACATCACATCGGAGAACATCATGCTTCACTTTCCGAATGACGATGGAAGAACCGTGTGGATTGGTCTATGTAATTGGGAAATGGGTAGCCGCATCAATGAAGAAACCCCTTCTCTTTACCAATTCAGTTGTGCAAATAAGTTGCAGGCAACTCGCAAGCAACGTTGGTAGGTGGCTCCGGAGTTGATGTACATGGTTGGAGAGACAGGAACTTCAACATCTCCTAGTCGCATGGGTAAGCCACCATCTGTTAGTATACACACGGATGGATACTCCATAGGGAGATTGGCTATGAAGGTATGGAAAAAGGATCGCGAAAATACAGAGATGATTTCTGACCATACAGCATTTGGTACATTTCAAGCGATACTGGGTGAATTGTGCAAGGTGGAGCCACTACAACGACGCTCAGTGACATTTGCCGTGCAACGTCTAAGTGGTGCTCCAACGTTTTGGACACCACCCGTGGATTGCTACCGCGAGGCCCGGAAAGAACAAGACCTTCAAGATGAATAAGCGTGCAATGAGGATTAGATGATAGTGTATTACTATAGATTTGCAAAATTAATGTTTTCTTAGCAAATGTGGTTATTATAGTATCGGCTTCAGGACATCCATAGCAATGTAGCACACTTTGTGCCCTCAATCCATTTTGTACTCGTTTTTTTATATATATAAATGTATTTTATCTAAACATTGAGTGTATCTTTTTTTTATCACACCTCAAACAAGTAAACAACTACAACAAACACCTTAAAGTCAAATTTGACTATCAACCCAAATTTATCTTTTTATTCAAAATCAGTAGAATATTTTAATATTTTTGGCTAGTATAAGAAACCATTTTCTAGTTATGCCTTTTTTAATTTAATGAAAAAATCTATTTATTTTGATTTTAGAAAAGCTAAACATGGAAATCAAATCATATTAGTTACAATATGTATCAAAATAAATTGAAACCCTTACCATAAATGAAGGATAGAATGAAAGGAACAAAAGTACTACTTCATATTAATGCCGATTTCAAAATGTAAGGTATTGAGCCTCAAAATCCATTGCATTTGAAAACATGAAGATCCTATTGTCTTTTGAAAAACATTCAACGTCTTCCATGCCTAAGAATGCGCCTAGAAGTATTGGCATTTACTTCTGCTACAATTGGTTCATTACCACCACTTTCTACTCGTGGACCTTGTCGAGGCACTGTCCCTAGATAATCACTATCTCTTGGAACCTCACCATCTTCGCCTATACTAGCATCGATGGACTCGCCCTCATCACTGGATGTTGCACTACCACTTTCGCTAGAGGCATTCGAATTTTGATTTCGTTGTGGTCGAATTATAGAAGACAACGTTCGAATAGGCCGTTGGCCCGTTGCGTCTATAATGCCATCTATACTAGGCCCTCCTATGTGAACTTTTCTTGAAAATGGTTGGGATGCCGCTTCTTCTCTCGTTAGTCTTCTACATGTTCTAGGACTCACACGTTGACTAGTAGTACCTTCATGTCGTGGATGCTTCCGACGATTATTGGCACGTGTAGGTGGGTGCAATGAAGTCGGGTTTGTAGTCGTATGCTGGAACACCATACTAGCCAATCATGTACCTATCGTTGAAGTGGGTCCATGTAGACGAACTCCGGAATTAGATGGCCTGGCAGAACTTTGAATTTGTAGATTCTCTAGTATTGGTGTTTGACGTTGTAGTGCAACATCCCCTTGACTTGGAGGGGGCATATCTAATTCTCCACTATGAGGGGGCCCTTCTCCGTGGGTGGTCCTCATAGGCAATGATTGTGGTACTACTACGTCTTGTTCACGTCCTCTTTCCATGTCAACACTATCTCTTTCCATTGGGGCATCAACTTGTACATCGATAGAATCTGGATTTAGTGATCTCGGTGCCACAATGTCTTCATTCGTATTTCCCCTGCTTGGCCCAACATTCCACCCTTGTGGCATTTGTGTTGGACTTCCATCATATCCCTCGTGGTCATTGTCGTTATTATCCCCCTCTTCAAAGTCAAATACAGATGCATCAATTAGAGGACACACTCCTCTCGCCCCCTGAAATCCATGGAATGGTGGGTCATCGCCATCATTGGAATTGTCATCTGAATCATCATCATTGGGGTTAGAGCGAACCGAACCACGGTCTAGACCATCCGATTCATCGGTCATGGAATCTTTTGACATCATGTTCTCGGTGTACCACCTTGTCGAATTTGCTGCAGCCCTTTCTCTAAGAGTTTTGGAATTGGTGTAAATGTAAACCAATTCTTGAACACGCTCTGATGTCAGTCTATTGCGTGATTTGTTGTGGACAAACGAATACATGCTCCAATTGCGTTCACACGACGATGCAGAGCACACATGGGCGAGGATCTTTTTTACAATTGGTACAAGTGTACGAGCACCGGCTCCGAGAAGGTCCCACCATTCGTGAGGCTGCAAATTTAAATTGTTTACATCGGGCAGTCCACCAAAAATGCCCCGACGATCTCGAAATGCTTGGTACTCAGACAAAGCTGAAGCAAATGCTTGATCTGGAACAGCCAATTTGTGCAATACTCTCAATATGCCTTCTCTTGCCTCGTCATCATCCATTAGCAAAACTTCGTCAAGTAAAAAAGGATTCAATAGAGCCCCAGCATAATGCAAATCTGTCCTTAGCATGTCCCAACGCTTGTAGAAATCATCGATGGCAGGAATTGCATACCGTGGTTCTAAAGAAAATGGTGGATCCCATAGAGATAAAACATGCTTTTCCACCTTTTTCATCACAAGCCATGCCTTGTCTAAGCATGGGCGCTTGCCATCAAACTCTCTAAGAGCAACCAATACGGGCTCCACTACGTGCACAAAGTTTAAACATCTTCTCCAAAATTCATCCGTTCGTACATACCGTCGCACATCGTTGGCTTTTCTTTTCTTTTCCTCTGATGTCAATCTCTCTGTGTACTCATTCCATTGCGGATCGTGGACTGTTGATTCTATCGCTACCCTCACATGTACCAAATGCTCAATCATAAGGAACATGGTTGCAAAGCGTGTTTCAACGGGATTCTTCAAAATGAGATTAGGAGAATGTCGTCGAAAAATTGCAAGTGGCATGTGATGTGTGCGAATGTATTTCACAATTGACTTGGCTACTTGACCATACTTTTTATCCAATCTTATTTGCCCCAATCTTCAAGTAAAAGGTCAAGTGCATGTGCTGAACACCCTTGAAAATATAAGTGTGGAAATCGACGAAGTAACAAAGCACTAGCAGCCAACATGTTCCCTGCATTGTCTGTACAAACTTGTACCACATTTTGCGCCCCTACCATGTCAATATAATTACCCATGCAATTAGCCACATAAGTAGCATCTTTGCGTTCGCCTGTTGTGTCTATGGATCCAAGAAATACCTCTCCACTTGTACATGCCAACATGACATTCATCAATGGTCGATGGTTGACATTGTCCCATCCATCAGAGCATATTGTAACGCTGTACTTGTGGATTGGTGCCTTTGTCTTCTCCGCTACCATTGCCGCCACTTCGTCTTTTGTAAATTTCATGAGGTTTGTACGAAGTGCATGGTACGCTGGAGGTTTGTAGCCTACTCTCGATTCTGATGTTGATTTCATGGCATCCAAAAAAGCCGGATGCCTCGCTACATTGAAAGGTATATTGGCTTCATAGAAGAACTTAGCCCACTTTTTGTCTAGTACTTGCTTGTTTGATGTATTCATTCCTTCTTGCACAGACAATTGCCTCATTGATCGACTCTGGGCCAAACTCGGGTTGGGTGCATCTGATGATCGTACTTGAGAGCTCTGTCCCCTAGTGTTTTCTCCTCCATCGTTTCCTGAGATTGAGGCATCAGGTTCTTGCTCACCACGTACAACACTCGGAAGTACCATTGATGGAGATGTCACTTCCACATCCTGTCCACTCCTGTCCGAAGTGCTTGCAAGTATGTCCCCTCCGCAATTAAAAAACATTAGCTTCACGGCTGCACTAACTTTAGTGTAGGCTCTCACTCCAGGGAGCTTGTCTATTTGTCGGTACCCCAAATGGAAAAGCAACCGATCTTTTCGATAGCTTAGCAAAGCTTCGCAAAACTTGCAAGCAACTTTTCCATCCACTCGTAGTGTGTACCAAGGTTCCCAATGTGATCTTCCTCCACCCATTGCTTTATCTATTCTTTCCTACTTGCCCCTGCACAAGAAAGAAGATTAGTATTCTGTATGAAATGCAATGTAGAAGCAATACTTGTTGCTCTCACAACAAGTGCCACCACAACACATTCTTCTTGGATTTTGCTTTACCGCAATGGTTGTACTCCAACCAAGTCATGAAAGCCAAAATGAGCAAGGAAAAGTAATCTTGAATAGGCGTAAGTCCTTAATATACACCTTTCAGGGCGATCCTAAAACCCTAAAACCCAGCTAGACGGACTGACGCAGGCGGCTGATGTGTCGACGGGTGGACCCTAAGCCCAACGGAAATGGCCTGCCGTCCAGGTGACGTCTTCCCGTCCGAGGGACGGCTTATTGTCTGGGAGGCCGTCTAGGAGTCCGTCCACAGCTGGACAGACTTCATCCATGCTGAAACGGTCACGTCAGTATTGGTGACGGATCCTGACGACGTCACGACACGTCAAGACGGACGCATCATGACATCCGGATGTGAAAAGCCCACGTCACGTCCGGATAGATAACCCTGCTTGAAACAATGGTAGTCCTAATTCTAATTCACCGTTTAACAACAGACCTTTAGATACAATTGCAACCATGGTCCTAGTGTTTTGAGGTCTATAGGTAAAGGTCGGATGCTTATCAACCCAATTAACCACTCCACCGCATTGGCAGAGGAATCCACGACCTAAAAAGAGAGGGTAAGATCCGTTGGTTTCTTCTTCAAGTTGTAAAACTTCAAAGGTAACCATATAATCTACCCCTCCGGTTTGGATCCTAAAATCTCTAATCCGGCCTAGGGTTTTGACCGACCTTTGATCAGCACATTTTAAAGTAACAAAAGATGGATGAGTAATCTCAAGACCTAATTTACGCACAGTGAATGCAGGCATGATATTAGCCTCGCTTCCATCATCCACTAAAGTTTTTGTAATGATCTTATCCAAAATTTCTACTTCAATTTCAACTAGCTCAAAGGTTTCTATAGACTTCTGAAGGTCTGATTTTGGTTTCATAACCACTACTTTTGGTTCCTCTAGATCAACATCAAACTGATTAAGTAGTGGCAAAGGTTCTACCTTGTTGACTTGTCCTACCATTTTTGGAGCTCTAAGAATTGTAGCACCCTCCTTGAACTGTTTCCACAATGTTGGTGCTACATTGATCAACTGTCCAAAAGAAATGTTAGCTTTTGCTCTAGACATGTCATCCCATAGATCATATGGAGAAGAAAGGTTACTACTTTTCCTTGTTTTAGATCTAGACCTAAGGCTTGGTGGATGAAACGGAGTTCCTACTTGAATGAATTGAAATTCATTTTCCTTCAATTCGGTTTGCGTGGGAAGGTTATCATTAAATCTCACTTCCTTGGTAGTTTCCTTCAATGTGTTCTGCAAATCAAAGAATTGTGGAGAATCTTGGGAAGAATGAAGGTGTAAGCTACTATGAGAGCTAGAATCTGGAGATTCAATTTCTTCAGGTTCAATTAGAGCAGTAGGATCAGTTTTTGAGCCTCCTCTGGTTACGACCAATGTAGGTAAAGATTATTGGATGTCTATGGTGTTTGAACCGTTAACCCCGACAAATAAAGAATTTTCAAATTCATTGATTCTAGAGTCTTCACCTTCCTCACTTGCTATAAATCTAGCATCTTGTGTACCTTGAGCTAGTGGTAATTGAATGACTCCTTGGTTTGTTAATATCGCAGCAGGTGGATTTTGAGTTTGACAGTTGTTAGAATGATCGTAATACATGTTAGGTGGGCTAGTCGCTTCTTTAGGCTCTATAAAACGAACACCTCGTTGGTTTTCCCTAGCCTGTTTAGCATAGTCTGCTTTAGGAAATTCTAACGAAATGACTGTCTAGAGTGGTACAACGGACTGTAGGATGGTGATCACCACAACGCTTGCAAATCACATTGTTTTTAATCCAACATTGACTTGGACCATGTGATCTTTTACAAGTGGGACATCCAGTAGACTGTGATCTGTCAAAAGAGTTGTTGGGTCGTACCTGATTTTGAGCATGTGGATGTCGATATGGCTCGGTTGGTCCTCATAACTGTGGTGGAGGTGGATTGTCCTTAAGCAATGGACAAAATGCAAGAGTGTGATTGGGTTGGCCACAATGGTCAATGGTTGCACCAAACGCCAGTGGTGTGTGAGCCAGACTCATGATATTGTAGGAGAGCTTGTTGCCCTTGGCCATTTACTAGGCAAGCCATTTGCTCTATCAATTCCCGTACTCCTCGGGTCATTTCACTTGAAATCTATTTCATCTCTATGCGCAATTGATCAACAAGAGCGGTTAGCATCAACATAGGTTCTTGGGTAGCAAGCGGTACCGGATCCCGTTTAGGTGGGGATGACTTGTAAGATGCCATATTGGTGTCTTCGTGGTAAATTGGTATGAAGGCCGGTATCGGGTCATTGCCTCGCTTCACCATACGCTCATTCTCCGTGTCAATGAGTTCGATCTCCAAGGTGACGTGAATGGCATCATTCAACGTATTAATGGGTCTTCGCGACAAGACTTTCCGAATTATTGTCGCCGAATCAATTCCTTGGATAAAGTAGTATCGGATGGTACTATCGATCAGTAGCCTTCCTACGTAACGGGTACACACCATTTGGAATCGTCGGATGTAGGACGTAAGGTCTTCCGTTGATCCCCGTCGAATGTTGGTGAGGGTAGACAACGCTTGCTGTTGTCCAGTTTCAGATCAAAAGTAACGCAGAAACGAAGCTTGTAACTGTATCCACGTGAGAAAGGTACCTGTATCATGAGATCGGTACCACGAGTATGTAGTTCCTATGAGAGTGTTAGGAAACCAAATCAAATAGTATCCTCGATCAGTGACCAAACTAGAGATTAAGATCTCTTCGAACCTTTCAACATGAGCAGCAAGAATATCATCTCTAGATTTGGAGAACTTGGGCAAATGATGAGGAATTGAAATTTCCCTTAGCCCTTGGGGAACCACAATTGGTAATCCCCTTGGTAGCATCATAGGATCTATTTTAGGGTCCATAGTCCCTCTGGTGGAACCCTGTCATCGTTGATCGGTCCCGGGGGTTCGCAGGCTTCTCTAGCATCCATTTCTTTTGATGGTATTGGAGAACTGTCACTATCGTCTACAAATTTGGGAATGCTCGCCCTATCAAGTGCTTGTTAGAGCAGGCGAGACGGATGGACGCATCCCGGGCAGAGATGAGGGAGATGATGGAGTATTTGGCTCCCACTAAGTCAGATCCGGTAACTCCATCTTCCCCCTCCGCGCAAACTTTGGTGGTTCCGGAAGGCAATAATCCGGAACCCATGGTTACTGAAGTATCATCGGTGGTACCGGTGAATCCGGAACTTTCACCACCATCCGGAAGACCAGAAGAAGTGGACTGGGGAGCCGTGGTACCCCAAGAAAGTGAAGATCTACTTCCGGTGACCCCGACCATCGACCTGACGGGTACTTCTCCGGAAGCTTACAATGGTCGGACGGTATAGTCTTCTCCTCGTCATAAGAAGACCTAGAAGGATTCCCAGGGAAGTCTGAAAGTTCCGATAGTCGGGACCCGGAGTGTAGATAGGGACCCCAATATCATGGAGGTCCAAAGATGGGGACAAAGGGGTCCAAATCTGTTTCCTCCGGAGAGTGGCCGGAAGGAGGTGAAGTTGGATTTACTGAAGGACTATATTCTTCCCAAGGATCCGGATTCCAAGGAATAGTGTACAGTAGTGTAGTATAGCGGCAATACCGGAGTCCGGCCGTCAAAGCCGAAAAAATAGGATCTGGAATTTACCGAAAATCTAGCGGACTAGTAGGAATGTTTTGTAGGATTTTTAGGATGATGTTAGTCTCAATATAAGTAGGAGTTTTGATGGCCTTTTTGGTCATTCGCAGCCATTCCATAGTTCCAGCATTGTACCTTTTTGAACTTAATTCCAAGTGTGTGGAGTATCCGTTCTCTTATCTTTTTGTAGGCGGTACATGTTTGTGGAAGGTGTAGGTTCATTTTTGCTTTTCCGGAGACTGAAAACTTACCTTGTGTAGCAAGAGTTGATTTCGTGAGTGGTTTCCGAGTGTACTAACTTGATGGGGAGATCAACCGGATGGTTCCGGCAGTAGTGTTAGTGTAGTACTGCTCGGATGTCGGTATAGCCTGCGTGTAAGATACCGCCTTAGGTGAAAGGGATATCTGAGAGGCTGCTAGCAACTTTCGTATGCGGAAGTGTTGCAAGACGTGCCGGAATTTCAAATTGCCGAAATTCTCTGTAGAACAAAGTCAAAGCCCCAGCGCAACCCCAAGAGAGTATAAGGAAACCCACCCGGTCGACAGAAGGCTCAGTGCTCGGTTAAGGTTAGAATGTCGTTGTAGTCCTTGACCGTCCCTACGTGACCTAATCCGGAAAGCCTTCCGGATTTGTGAGGTGACAGAACAGGAGAACACTTCCAGTCCTTGAGAGTTAGGTTAGTACTAGTATTAGAGAGAAAGAGAGAAAGAGAGTGTGTTTCCGGACACGGTAAGCATCCGGACAGTGGATCTGGCCACTCATCACCGAAACCCAAGGATCCCGAAAGGGGCACCGAACAATTTCCGGATTCTTCCGGAACCCATCCGTCACTAGTGAACGGACCGGACCTATAGTCCGGAGTAGTCTGACAGAGAGAAAGTGAATGCTTAGATTGAGTTATCCTATAGATCTGTAAACCTCAAGTCCTCGTGGGACCGATTCCGGAGCGGTGTACTCTAAGTGGGCCTTTGGTGTGAATTAAGGGCTAACTGGAGGAATACTGGTCCGACTAATCGCTACACTTGTCCTTATAGGATGAAAGTTACTTTCATCCAAAACCACTACCAAACTTCATCCAGCCCTATCTTACTCAATTTAACTCCGATTTCAAAGTATAATTTAATTTTGGAAACCTCTAACTAAGATCTACAACTAAGGCTACCTGACTTCTATAAAAGTTCTATTCTAGGCACTCTGACTTAACGTTCCAATTCGGTCCTATGCGAAATTATCTATTTTTTATAATTCAAAATTATAGGTAGAAGTTAGTAACTTACCTCAGAGTTGGCATCCTCATGTAGGTAGTTGAATACCCCTTTGAACTCTCCATCATTTACCATGTTTTGAGGGTATTTGGTAGTTTTGCCCACGGCTTAAAGATGCAATTTTAATACAAAGTCTTTCGAAATTCTAACTTCTACTTCTAACTACTTGTTGTCTCTTTTCCTTCTCTATTCTTCTTTCCCTTCTAAAATATTCACATTCAATTATTTGGCTATCCCAAGAGTTGACTTGTTTTGGAATAATAATTGATTTCAAATCTCTAAACAATAATTGACCTTCTACCTCCTATCTTATCTTGGTCAATTATTATTCTATCCAAAGGTCTTAGTGGTTTCAATTGACTCTTTAAGATTTTCACCTAATCTTCTAAATCCCAATTTTTTTCCTTCATCTCCCGACTCTTCTAAGTGTCATTCCATACTTCAACCCCAATTGTCACTTCAAGCTTCTATTCTAAACTACAACTCTCCAACTTCCTTCTCGTTTTTTTTTCTTCAATCTGAGTGTGAGTATTAGAACTATTTTGAATTGAGAGCCTATTTTGAAGTTTGAAGAGTTTTGTTTAATCTACTTTGTTTCCTTTCCTAACTTCTATCCTAATTCTATCCCTTCTTCTCCTAATTTAATTTATTGTTTTTGTTTAAACTATTTTAGTTCCTAATCTATGTTTTCAAAAGCTTCAGAAATCCAAAAAAATGTGAGATCTGTCCAAACCAGATCTCAAATAGTCTAGAGTCGGAGTCGCAGTTAGTTCGTCTAGGAGCCCAGACAGTCCAAAGTCGAGTCGCAGTCTCGATTACCTCACAGATCGGCCAGTTGCAAGGCCAGTCCCCTTTTTTTCTTGGAGGTGCCACGTGGCGGAGTGTGATTGGTCGAATCTCCTTGAGCACCCCGGACACTGACCCTCCTTTGGTAGCTTACAGCCCGTCCTTAGGGTGCCCAAGACCTTCAGCTCTGAAAATTTTTGTTTTGGTATTTTGGTTTTCTCTCCTCAATGTCTCAAAATAAAACACACTTCAACAACAAAAAAAGAACTCTAAGGGTTATTGGGCAAACCCTTTGAAGTCTTCTTTCTAACTCAAACGTAGGACTTGACTCTATCCTTTTGGAGGCTAAACTTGGTTTTTTTTCAAGTAGTGTTTTGGTCACTAAGCTTGATGAAAATGATGGTAACTACTATCCGATGGGAATTTTTAGGACTTCAAGGTTCAAAGCTTCACCGTGCTTTGAGGAATCACTAAAATTGCGAAAACAATTGTAACACATGAAGTCAAAGCTTCGCCGTATTTTCAAAAATCACAAAAAAAACTTAAAACAAGTACATGTTAGTATAATCACGGTTATAATGTATGTTAATATAAGTGTTAGTATGACTTTCGAACGCGCAAGTTAGTGCGATGGTGTTAATTCACAAAATATTTCAAATCAAACACTAGATGCTCCCTTAAGCGGCATCACCAATTACAAGGGAAGAACCTCTAAGATTAGTACAAAAACTCCAAGCTCCAAACAAGAGCTTAGAATACAACAACAACGACAAAAATGCAAATTAAACAACAATTCTTGTGAAGGAAACTTGACAAAAACTTGCCAACAAGTGCTAAATACAACAAAGAAAGTTTGAAGGGACCCCCAATGTCCTTCAAAGCTTCACAAAGTAGCAACAAGAGGAGCTAAAAGTGCTCCAAAAACAAGCAAATTTGGCAACGTGGCCTAAATGGCTAAAATCCAACTAAATGGACCCAAATGAAAACAAGGCGGTTCGAAATGAACCTAAGGGGTGATTTGAGAGAAGAATGAGCCCCCTTATATACTCTTCCAAGGTGGCTCATCCCCTCTCAATTCTTAAGCCGTAATCTTATCAACTAAGATTTTCATCCTAATCTCCAATTTTTGACTTTCTACGTTGGTCCAAACTTCTAACTTTCGAAGAAATGCTCCAAATCACAAACGAATTGCACCATTGGCTTCAGAAGGCCATTTTTAGTCTATGAGATCCCCCACCCCCTTTTTCATCCATCAAAAAACCACTTAAAACTAGCATCAACTGAAAACCAAAAAGAAATAAAATCCAACTTTTGGAGGTTGACTTTTTTGAAGAAAGTAACTAAACTAGGGTCTCAAATAGACTTGGGGGAGTAATAAAAGACCTAATTTGGGCCCCATTCCGATTTCGTATGCTCCTGATACGCCGGTCAACCCCTCCGTAATATTTGAAATTGTCGATTTGGGGAGGATCTTCCTAGTTGTAGGTCTTCTGGTTATCAAAATGTCTTGAAACTTGTTGGGGCATGTTATTAGCATAAAACAAGCTAACCTAATTTTTAGTGAGATTTTACCGCACCCATGGTAAATTCTATGAATTTACCATCCTGGATTTGGGCGTTTGACTGCTCGAAAAAAGATCTTTAGAAGATCAGAAAAAATCGAGACTTTTGGGGGAACCTCTCATGGAGTTCTTCAAGAGATGTGCAACCTTAAATTCTTACTTTACACATGTGGAAAAGGAATACAAATCCCGCTATCTCCTTTAACTTCTGGTGAACAGGGAATCTTCCACACAAAGAGGAATCTTGGCGAACCGATTTTGCTGTTGGACTCCTGGCATGATTTCCATCTAGAACCACTATATAGACCCTATGCTTGGGTCAAATTCGTTAAAAAATAAATCAAAATATAAATAAATAAGGTATGAAATGAAAATTTCAGAAATTATAACATGGTGTATATGAACATTGTAGAAAATATTAATGAAAATAATATGAAATCTGAAAAAATAAATTGTAGAAATTACTACAATTAAAGTTGAATAAAGCTACTTCAAAGTGTGGAACCCCACTTGTGGTCTCACAAAATTTAGGAAAAGTTGAACTAGTGGTAGTGTAGTATAGTTAAGCTATAGTGCCTTGCACTATATTCAAAATAAAGTCAAACGAAAATTTATAAATTCTAAAAGTAGATAACGAAGTGGATGTTTGGCCAAAAAGAAAACATTTCGTATAGGGTCTTACGAACCTGATCCCAACATACGGTATGTCATAGATACCCTTTGATGCTTCAGTTTGAGTTTTTTCACCTGTAAGCTAACAATTGGGGTTTCTACTATTTTGTCGATGGAATGGGGAAACTGAAACCTCTCTCAAGAAATCTATCTTAAGGATCTTACAAGATTTCCTTAGACCAATTTAGCCAATTTGCGTCTCATTGCACAAATAGATGTAGACAATCGGGCAATTTCTACTAACATGCTTATTATTTACAATATGTGGGTTTCTACCCTATTTACATACGAGATTTAGGTGTTTTTAGGAAAAACTACATATAACGTGATTAGGGGCCGTTTTGGCATATACAACACTGATTCTGGTCTAATACACTCTTTAGGTCTTTTAACACCTAAAACTACATTCAAAACATATAAGAATTCCAAAAAAGAAATTTTGAGTCTTAGGTGATGAAACCGAAACTCACAATGGTACAATTACTTTGCCAAAATCTTGTTAAAATATAGAAATATCCATTTCTTCAAAGTTTGGGCATACGACACTTTTGAATGAACTCTTCATTGCACATTTATTTGTTACTTAAGGGGATGTTTTTAAATATGAAAGATGTGCATATGGATGTTCCCTACATATCTATGCAGTTGAATTAAAAAATTCATCATCAATTATTTTCAATAAAATAATATATAAAATCATGTAAATTGACTTTAAAAATTCACCAAAAATAAACTTTTGCTTTTTAGAAACTAAAATTTGATATGCTTGATTGAAAGTGGGTAAGAATTGAATATTAGTTATGCAAGAAAGAAAATATAAATTTTATTTGTATATTATATATAAATCTTTGAAAGACTCAAACAGGTAGTTTGTAATTGAATAGGATGGACTTGGCTGTTCTTAATTACTTTAATTATATCAAATTGGTGATAATGATTATTTTAAAGTTTCAAATTTGAAAATGATATTTTTGTATTTTCTTATAAAATTTTGAAATATTCAAAAAATTAGGCAATATGGATGAAATTTTTGCAGCATTTCAAACATTTTACTTGTAATATTCTAAACAATCATTTAGAGATTCCAAAAAGTACTTACTTTTATGTTTGAATCTAGCTTGTCTTTGCTTTTCCTGAACCTACAACATCTTTTAGCAATATATCCGTCAACCCAATATTTGTGGTTGGTTTTGATTGACATTGGTTTCTAGTCGCATTTTCAACCGCCACTAGTGTGTCCTATGTTGTTGCCACAGTCAAATTCAAAATAAAAGTAGTTTTTTAATTCATAAAAACTTAACCTTATTGGAATTCAATATCTTTCACACCATAGGACCAAACGCCATGAAACAAAGCTTGTGAACTCTTCCTTACAAAGAGCTTTTTGACAATACCTCCAAAAAGACTTGGGGACGTTTGATGCAAGAAATCTCATTGTAACAAAAAACAAACAAACATAAAGAGTCTATTGTAAGGTGGTATTAGTGTGCCCTACACCATTGCCATAGTCAAAGAAAAAGTAAAAGTATTTTTTTTAATATTTTTAATTCATAAAAACTTTAAAATTCAATAACTTTCGCACTGCGGGTCCAAACGCCACAAATGAAAGCCTGTACACCTTTCTTCGGAAAAGGCTTTTCAATGGTACTAAGCATGCAACTAGAGGACGCATGATCCAATAGATCTTACTATAACAAACAAGACAAACAAACAAACAAAACAAACAACCTAGCTTAACTCCTAAAGTTCTAAGGCTATTTTTCCAATGCATCAAAAATCACTCAAAGCTATCATTTCTATAGCAAAGAAAAAACAAAAAATTAAAATGTCTTTTTTGCATATGTAATCATAGAATCTTGTACTAGACTAGTGCAAAAGTGTGGAAGAAATTTCAAAAACTTTGACCATGTAGATTGCAAGTTATTTTGCATTTAAAGTGAAGGAAATAATTTTTTGTGCACCTTGCTCAACTACATTTTTTGTTGTTGAGCCTTCTAAACTTGAAATTTTTGTTGTATTGATTTTGAATTTCTAAGTTTATATGATGAAGAATTGAGTTGAGGGTCTACAAATTAAAAGAAAACAAAAAACTATGTGTTTTTCACTCATTAAATGTACTAAGGATGCAAAGAAAATTATGCTTACCAATATATATCAATTAAACTCCATGTCATACAAAAAAATTTGAATGACTCAAATAGGCCGGTTATAAGATTATAGTACCCACTATACATTGTAATAGATTATAAAACATATTCACTACATTCCTTTGGTAATTTCTATATTTTCAAAAAAATTATTTGTCAATTGTCATCCTAAAGAATAATTATGTATTATTAATTTTTTTATTAGTTTCTTAGGAACAATATTTTTCATTAAACTATTTTATTTCATTTTTTTCTTTTGAAAGAAAAGAAAAAGGTAGAACCCGTCACCTTTTTTTTTTGAATTGTTAATTGAAAAATTAAAATAAAATAAAATAGAACTTACAACAAGAAACTCTAAACTACTCATGCATTAATTAGTTAGTTTCATATTCCATAGCTATCCTATTGAACACAAATAGTTATTCATGCAGTCACATTATGAATTTCATCTAATATTCTATTTTAGTAATATTAAGAGTGTATTGAATGATGATTAATGTTGTATTACAACTATATAGTATTTTTTAATTATTGCAATACATCAAAAGTACGTATACAATATTATTAATATGCAATTTTGCAAAAAGACAGATTATGTACCTTGTTGATTTACTACTGTGGTAGCACAAATGTAGTATTGCAAAAGTATTAAGAAAGGATTGTTTAGTTATATATTTCAATAATAACATTCTGTATTAGTTAACATTGCACTTTATAGAAACACATTATTAATGCACTGGAAATGCAATATGAAAATGCTTTTAAAAAATTATTATTATTTTTGTATTAACACAATAATATATGCAGTAGTGCAAAAGTATTAGCTAGGATAGGCTCCAACTTCACTTGATCTAACGGTTATAACTAACGGTTATAAATACGAATGGCTTGGATGAAGTCCGGGGATCCTACGGCTATGGGCAGTTTAGGGTTTGGGGATACCTGTTGTTTTTCTGTCCTCCTTCCTTCTCTTTCAATCCCTCATTCGCTTCTTCTCTCGAGAGCTGTGTGTGTGGGTGCTGTGCATCAGTGGCGCAGAGCTTCTGTGTGTGGAGGTGAGCTTCGTTACCCGAGAATGATTTGGTTTCGGTGGTTGTGTAGGGTTTGGATTAAGCCTGCGGTCGTGTCTTTGATTGGGCGCTGACTTCGACGTGGATGCAGGTTATCACAATGAGGAGAGTCTACTTCAAGACGGATACATCTGGACCTGTTAGGTTATTCTGTACCGCTGATGGAAAGATCGATTTCTCTGAACTTGGTCAAAAGCTCAAGTTGGATCCAGTGTCTATTGATTTGAATGGAGATCGACTTCCTAAAGAAGGAGTGAAGTCAGAATTTAAGTGGGAGACGATCGAGGAGGCCTTCAAAGAGGGTGGATTACCTGTTGGAACGAAAGAAGATCCTGTTATAGTTACTAGTGAGGCTCCCGTGTCTAAAGGTATGTTTCCCGCGCGCACTTAGTCTCAGTCTCTTCTGGTTTAGGGTTTAGGGTGGTGGAAGCGTCACGGGTTGAGTGTGGCCACCTTCGTTGCGGTGGGCTGAGTTGAGATTGGGGATAGAGGGTTTAAGGTTCAAGTACTTCCGGTTTGTTGTCACCTGATCGTCGTCACTTATGCCTTGGTAATCGTAACCGTGTTGGCGCGTTGGCGCAGCTCGGATTTTCACTTTCTTGCTTCTTGCTTGAACACCGTTGTGTCTATCTTCTTAGCCTACTTTCTTTGTTGCGAGCATCTCTTTTGGCTTTCATCGAACCCGCTGTTGGTGGTTTATTTTCTAACTTTTCTATTAAGGGCAAACTGGGATTCTCTTTCTTGCTTCTTGCTTGAACAGCGTTGTGTCCCTCTTGTACTTCCAGGAGCAGTTTGTCCCTTAGGTTATGTAGGTTCTTGGTGCTAGATAAATCAGATGAGTATCGAACTTCTTTGTTTAATGATAGCGATAATGCTGTGCCGTTTTGTTGCCCTGTTCCATGGGCGAATTCTGTTGCAGTTTTGGCATGGAGGACTGATGCTTACTTGTAGGGATGGTTCGTGGCTGTATTCGTGGCACTTGAAATCGTGCCGAATATATAGTCCCCTGACCGGAGTGATTATGACATGGCACGAGTCAATCTTTGTGCATGATTTATGTAAAAAGTTTGGCATATTATTTTTGCAGTAAACCTTGAGATGGGATGCTTGTGTATCTCATCCCAGATTCCTGACTAAGGTGTCCTTGATCCAGCTGATGTATCACTTGTTTTTTTTCTCTTGAAATGCCAATGTAATGCGTTAGGATTTGTCAATTTAAATGCGTGTCGTAGAGTTTCATGCAGTGTAGATACCTACACTCTTTGGTCTACTGTAGGGTTTCGTCAGGTTTGTTTTGTGAGCGGTTTTAGGGTTGAGTGTGGCCAGGATGGATCTTCCTTCCCTGAACTGTTCGTCCCTACAGAAGTCGGTTTACATGTGCATGAAATTGCTGTGTGTCTCTAGGGTTAAGAGCTCGAAAAAGGCGGCTTGTGGATGCGTCCCTAGGGTTAAGAGCTCGAAAAAGGCGGCGTGTGGATGCGTCCCTAGGGTTAAGAGCTCGAAAAAGGCGGCCTGTGGATGCAAGCATCCAGGAGTTTGTATCATCGGCAGCAGCGAGTTACAAGAGATGGAAGCAGGATTATGAGCAGGCTCTTGAGAGTCATAAAAAGGCCGTTGGGGAAGTTGCAGATGTGAAGATGCACAGGCCCTTCCTCAAACTGGAGGCTGACCCATTCGGCAATTTTCCGGGTGGGATTCTTCTTTGGGTCCGCACTTGCTACACGGATATGAAGGACATTATGTCGGCAGCTGCTCCTTTTGAAAGATTCACCATTTTGGGGACATCCGGCATAGGGAAGTCTATGTTCTCGGTGTTTTGGATATGCTATCGGGCCACACTAAAGCAAAAGGTTGTATGGAAACTTGGAGATGACTTTCATTTGCTGGACTTTACTCGAGAGGATTCACCGATGGCCTCTACTTTCAGCCATCCCCTTGACGTGCTGGAGGTACTTAATGATGAAAACACATGGCTTGTCATCGATGGGGCTCAGATGAAATCTGTTTCCTGGAAATGCCATGTTTTACAGGTTTGCTCTATGAAAAAGGAGAATTATCATGAGTATGTCAAGAATCAGAGCGTTAAAGTGCGGTATTTTCCTGTATGGGAAAAGGAGGAAGTCTGTGAATTTCTGGACGAGTTTGAGCAGCATAGGTCCAACTGGCAGGGAATGCATGTCCCAGCTAAAGACGAGGCTCTTCGTTATTTTGAGACGATCGGAGGCATCCCCAGGTTTGTTCTGTGTGGGAGTCATTCTGTAAACCGTCTAGGTTACATAGAAAAATCTATGAAGGAAGTTGGCAAGGATGAGGCTTTGCAATTGTTTATTGGGAATTTTAAAGGGCGTGCAAAGGGGGATGCTCTTGTCCACATTAAATGTGGAGAAGGTGAGGACAGTGAGAACGATAAGTACAACCGCGCGGTTTTCGACTTTGCGTCAATTTTTGTACGAAATTTGTTCGCCCAGCAGTTTCAAGAGCTAAGTAAGCGGAAATTGGTGAAATTTATGAGGGCATATGCAAATGACACCAGTATTGGCAACCTTTATGGGTTTATGTTTGAGCTTGTGGGACATCTTCTCATCAAGCAAGGCGGACTGTTTCAGATGAAGAAGGTTACTCAAGGTGAGTGAAATTTTCTGGCATGAATTTTAGGGAAATGGCTAGAGGAGAATATTATTGGCTAATTTTATCAAAGGAGCTGCAGGAGGTAATTAGCCAATTTGCTTCAATATTGGTAACAAGTTTGTCAAAATTAGCCAGAAATGTACCAAATATAGTAATCTGCTAAAAAATTTATCAAAAGACGTAGAAGATTCTATTAAAATAGCTATCTGAAGTTAATGGGCATAGTCATTTTGCTTATAAAAAAACCGCATTGCTTCAGGTGGACCTGCCAAGGGTACTGAAGTGGATTCTCTGAAGCTGTCTGAGAAGAAGCTTGTTTATTTCAACTCTTGGGGAAAGTTTCCTGAGTTCAAGTCAGACGGATATTATCGGCCAACACCAGCAAATTTTAAAAGTATTGATGGGGTACTTCATCCTGATTTGTTGTTGCAGTTTTTCAGTCGTACCCATTCACCCCACGGGTATATAGTCCAGGGTTTGCAGGATGCGGCCAGTGCATTAGGCTTAACTAAGTTGAGGGTTTGTGCTTGTGTGCCGAAGGATAAGTATGAGCAAACTGGTTTTCAACCATGGCTTACTACCGGAAAGACCAAGTACATAGGTGCCTTGCCTAAAGTGATTCTTGATTCAGAGCAATATGTCATTGCCATTGATTTCAACAAGGTTATGAGTCCTTGAATGCTGTAGGAGGTATGTTTGTTAGTTTGGTTGAGGATGCTTACACCCTTGTCAAGACTACAGAAAGCTTCTTGGTCATCTTGGACAAATTTTGATGGTGGAAGTTAGAGCAAGGCTGGTCCAGAATTGACATATAATTGCTGCAGCTGCAAACCACCCTCGTCTGATGGGGTTTGATTTTGACATAGGAGGGTATTTTGATTCACCTTTCTAATGGATATGTGGGCTTTGTTTTTGGTCCACATTTGTAAGAAAAGGAAAAGCAATACGCACTGTACAGCATAGGACATTTTAAAAAGTGATTGGAAAAGCTCATATGTTTAGTTTGTTTGCATTGGTGGTTCAGGAGTGCTTGCATTGCATTGTACTGTACAGTGGGGTCAAAAAATATTTCGAATTTTTGGCCTGCAGGTGAATCAGAATCAATACTGCAAACTTTGAAATCAAAATGAAAACTGCAAACTTTGAAAACCTCTTGTAGGCTCAAAAATTCATCAATTCACAAACCGTAAATTGTGTTGGAAAGATAATAGAGTCTATTTTGATTATATGAAAAATTTGCATTACAAAAGTAGAAAATCATACACTTAAGAAAAGAATCATAATATAGTATCTACCACCTCCTGCTGAATTTATGTTTGCAATCTATCAAGCATGAAATACTTACTTTTATGTCTGAATCTAGCTTGTCTTTGCTTTTCCTGAACCTACATCTTTTAGCAATACAGTCAGACCTTGATAAGTGTTACGGGTTGGGAGCGTACTTTTAGTTAACACTTAGACACTAGTAACATATAACACTTATAGAGGGTGATGTTGATGATTTGTAACACTTATAAAAAATAACACTTAAAAGAATTAAAAAGATTAATACATAACATTTATAGAAAAAATGGATGAAATTACAAAATATTGATTCATTATTCATCTAAGTCTGTTGAAAGAATGAATCAATAGTATTTTGGCGAGTTTCTGCTACACGATTCTAGTTCCTTTTCTAGTGCTTCAATATTCCTAATAGATAACATGGTGTCATTAGGTCTTTGCTCCAAAAACTTCTTCAAAGTTTGAAGAGCACTACCTACATTTTTAAAGCCTACAACCTCTTCTACTATATCGTGAGGATTAGCTTCATCAGGATCACTATCTTTGTGTTCACTACCTTGTTGAGATGGAAGTATTTCAATAATTTCTTCATCAGTGGGTTGATAAGGGTTATTCAAATCAAACTCAAGCTCATAATTTAAATACTCTTAAACATTCATGTTAGGGGTCTCAATCTCAGAAGATATCAAACTTAGTTGTTCCAAAACAACAGCAACCTCCTCTACCTCTTTCCTTTACCTCAAAATTATCTCCCCCGAAGTGATGGCTCTTACAAAAAGCCTTTTTTTGGAAACTTATCACTTACTGAGGTAAAATTAACAAAGTTGGGAGCGCAACATTGCATAACACTTAACACATAACACTTACTAGTCTTAATTTTAAGGGAGCACAAATCTCCATAACATGTTCTATATGTATGAAATCTAGTTTTATAACTTAGAATGAAAAGTGTATGAATATCCAAAATATCGAGTTCCAGCTATACCAAAATTTGCAAATGATACATGCTACAGGTTTGGAACTTCATTTTGATCGATTTCATACATTTAGACCGAAGAGGCGGCTTTCCACTCAGAAATATTGAGTTTCAAAATCTCTTAAACTTGACCGCAAGTATCTAATGTGGCCATCCACGTTTCAGAGAGGGCGTGGACATTCGGCATGGACGGGTAGTCCATGCTGAGACGTAGTTGTATGGGCGAGGACAATTATGGGCGGAGACGTACAACGCATGGGCCTGAACATATATGTGCAGGCGGGGACAGTGGTGACTAGGCGCAGATGTACTTAAGTGAAGACATTCTGGGACTATGGCGTGGACGCTGATGCGTGGACGTCATTTGGCGGAGACATTCCCTTGCTGGACGTGGGCATCTCTAAAGAGGCGGGGACGCTGGTGCAGACGCGTGAATGTGTTCGGCAGAGATGTAGTGGGACATTGGTTGCTCGCATAACCCCAACTGTGAAATGCTTTTAGTTTCAAAAAGTCCAGAAGTGGATGATGAAGAAGGTGAATTTGGGACTTCTTTTTTATTGTAATTGGGATGAAGGTAATTTTATTTGCGGAGAAACTTTATCGCATTTAATCTTTATGCAATGTGTGAATTTGCTCTTTTTAGAATACATATTTCCCTAGAATTTAATATGGACAAGTTGAAATTATGCTTCTTGCAAACTTGTTCATAAGCATGACACATTATAAATTACAAAGTTCCAAAATTTAGGGTAAAAACCAAAAACCATTTCCAATTTCATACTTTGATATAAACCAAGAACAATACAATGGACCATTGTTTCCCAAGCCCTACCACTTCAGCGCTGCTTTCCTACCACAATTTTCTATACTACTCACTCATTCTTGAAGAACTAGAATCTTCTTCATTTTCTTCTACTGCTTCTCGGATATTATTCAATCGATTAGATCTATGGACACGTCCTGTAGAAGGTCTAGCCACATGAGCTTGTGGAATGTGTACATCCTCATCAACAGGCGCCTCATTGTCGACTTCTTCATCCTCTTCATCTTCCATGTCTTTGCTTCCATCCTCTTCATCTTCCATGTCTTTGCTTCCACCCTCTTCTTCCTCCATTTCGTGGCCCTCAAATTCAGAGTTCTCATTTCGAAGCTTAATGACTCTTCTTCCGTCTCTATGAGTCTTCCTCAATCTTTTATGTCGCCTCGCTGCGGTGTCTTCCGCATCTAAATTGATAGTAGACCTCTCCGACTTCCATGAACCACACGTGTTGGAGTTCGTAAAAATGGAAGTACCTCCTCTACTGGTCTTCTTGCTCCAATTCCTCGCGGAGGAGCACGATTGGGGGGCCTTGAAGATGAAGCTCTACCAGTGTTCTTCCCTCCTCAATCACCTCGAGTGGTTTGTTGCGCATGCCTATAGTCACCCACAACAGGTTCATTGGGGGGTAGTGGGGTTCTACCATTGACAAGAGCATTGGATGCGTTAACGTCTATGCCCTCAACATTCCCCACCGAGCCTAACCCTTCTTGGCAAGGTCTACTTGTTGCATTCAAACTCACACCTACGGTGCGGTTCAGTGTACGTTCTCTTGGCATGCTTCGGCCCTGTCCTACAATAGGGGCCACTGTTGCAGTGGGGTGTGTTGTAGGAACCCAAGCACTAAGGACATCATCATCTTCAATTTCTGGAGCACAAACATGTCTCTCGCCATCTACAATGGCTTCATTTCTTGCTATAGTATTCGAAGTTTGAATATATTCGACGTTCGTACCATAGTGCTCTCATCGGAATCTACTGTTCCCCATTCAAGGGCGTAGCTGCCCGGACAGCCCTATGACGAATCCTATTTGCAACACCGCCACGACCAGACCCTTCATTGTTTGGAGCTACATGGTTCACTATATTTCCCCCGCTTTCAGTATTTTGTACATTGACATTTCCGCCTCCATTTCTTGGTCGCCAATTGTCGTCATTGTTGTCATCATCCGGGGGAATATCATTGTCATCAGGATTTCCAAATACATCTTCGTCATCGTCCAAAGGAAAAGCAAAAGGGTCAGGATGAACTATCCCTTTGATTGGACGGTTTGGAGGGGGCAAAAAACTACGACGAACGCGACGATTTGCATCTATGCCATTTTCTAGACCATCTTCATCTCCGTAGTAGTTTCGTGCTTCTTGGAGGTGGTCGGCACCCTCCCTCCAAAGATTTCAGAATGCTTCATAAACTAGAGGTGCACGACTTTCTTCCTCCTCGTGTTCTGCATCATCTTCTGCTTGCATTGCATTAAATTTGCGATTGGCTTCATGGACTGGAATAGGGCCTAGTGCATCTGAGTCAAAATCCTCCGACAAGTTGTTCAAATCATACCAGCAAATCGGATCTGCACCTTATCTTTGTCGAAGGACCACTATAAGAAACCCGTGTTTTTCTCTGCGTTACGCTGTGACATCACCGTTACTTTTGACGTCACTACGTTTTTGGACGAACGCGCGCAGTTCAGGGACAATTTTTTGTGATGTCATCTAAAACGTCATAATAGACGTCAGGAAATATAGGGATGTCACTTTGAACGGACGTGTTTATTACTACGTCCAAAAAAATAAAGGACGTTTCAAATGACGTCCAAAAAAACACGAATCGGCCATGTCAGCCACTGGTGCGTCTTTCACTGCGGGCAGGTGCACTGCTGGCACTCAGAGGGCAGGGGGGGTGCTGCCCTACAGGGAAAACACCTGATCAGTACAGGAAAGAGCTCCAGGGTGTAAATTTCAGGCTTTCTGGGAGGATGTGAAGTCATGGGTACAAGGTAGGATGAAAGTGACATAGACACATGTAATGACTCAACAAATGTGTTTTGGTGTTACAAGTCTAGGGTATGCCAAAATAAAAAGGATGTACAGAATTAAATATTTTAGGTCCTAAAACATGAAAGATGGGAAATGAAAATGGAGACTCATTGGGATAACCTTATCACAGAGGTGAAGTTACGCAATATTATTTGGAGACGGGTTTTGAGAACAAAAAATGGGGATTAGTTGGAAGTGTTGGGATCAATGTGTCCTTATTCCATTGGCTTTGAAATTGCAAATTAGGCCCCATAAAATGGAGAGTGACTTGCAGTCCCCATAGTGAATTCCTTCCAATGTTTTTTGGATTTACGGAGTTGGGATAAAATTAAATGGGGAGAAAATTAAATGGGGAGAATATAGGGGTGTCCAGTTCAAATTCATTCCATTGGGATGGGGCTTGGGGGTCCCCCCAATATGGGGGTGAATGGTAGTACGGGAAGTGCGAAGAAGTGCTTTCTATTGGGGGTTCGTGGATGGCCCAAACAATTTGGGAGTAATTTGAAGTCCCCATAGTGAATTCTTCCCAGTGCTTTTTGGATTTAGAGAGTTGGGAAAAAATTTAAATGGGGAGAACATGGGGGGGTTATGGCCAAGTTCATTCCATTGGGTTGAAGCTCAGGGGTTCCCCCCCCAAAATTGGGGTGAATGGTCGTGTGGGGAGTGCCAGGAAGTGCTTTCCCACCTGGGTTTACGGATGGCCCAAACAATTTGGGAGTGACTTGCAGTCTCCATAGGGTGAAAGCACATGACGCCCCCCTACAAAGTACGTCAGAAAAGTACTTTTTCAAGATGTATTTATATAACGTACTTTTTTTAGATGAAATAAACATTATTTTCACTTTTCAATTGATCCAATTGGTAGGTACTTATGTAGAGAAGGTATTCTACCACATTCTAATCCAATTTAGTGTTTCATCCATCCTCTACAAAGTACTTTACCAACAATAAAAGCGTGTTAGGTTTGCAAAACAATTACAAATGACTTTGTACAGGCAAAATGAATGATAAAAAAAACACAATAGTTTGCACAAAGATAGAATATATATACTATGCAAGGGCTTCTTGGTCATAGTAGAACTATAATTACAATATCTATTGGAATGTGAAAGTCAGATGGGCATTATCTTTTGCGGAGGAAAAAAGACACAAAAAATAATATTTACGTTCATTTTTTGATGAGTAAAGCACTACATTCACATACTGTAGCATGGCTATTGCTTAAATCTCCAAAATTTTGAATATTTGTTTGACTTTTTTCCTTGCTTCTATTCGTGAAGAATTACTTATGGTTGAGGGTAGTTTTAAACTTTCAACTTCATCTCCACTCTTCGTTTTCAAATTTTAATTTTCTTTTAAAAATTACAATTTTATTTTAAAAAAATTATGAATTAATATTATGTACTGTGGCATGGTTTGCATAAAATGCTAATGTGGCGAATTCCCACAATCTAGGAACTTCAAGGAACTTCTGGGTTTGTTTTGGCTTCGATTATTTTTTAATGTATTGTACAGTTAAAATATTTGACTTTGAATATTAATCTTAATCTGGAATTTGGGTACTACAGAGTTATGAACTTTAAATCTTCATGTTGAAAAATTGAGTTGAGAATCTAAGGGAAAAAATTCCCACGTGGCACTTCATTCTCATTTAAAAAAAATTCTTAAATAGAAGAAAGATCAAGATACAAGGCAAATTTACATTATTAGTACCTCTAGGATAGCTTTGAATTGCACTAATTCCAATAGTGAGATTATTGTAGGAAGTAGAATTTGCATATAAGTTTCTTAAGGTTTGAAGTGACATGAATAACTAGAAATTGGGTTAACACACTAAAATGCACTTCCAATAAACTCAAGTTCAAATGAAGATGTTCATTAAGAAACTCTTGTCTATAAGTATGTTACTTTGTAATGGCAAGAATCTACAAGCATCCATTTAAAGTTTCTTTAATTAAGTTCTAATGGTACTTCCACCAAGGTACTTTATATACTTCAAGTATTTCATGTCCACTTGAAAGTACTCTTGATTTTTGACGAACGTGTATTCAGTGTAGTGTGCTTTCACCCCATAGTGCATTCCTTCCATTGCTTTTCAGATTTAGGGAGTTGGGAGGAAAATTAAATGGGGACAACATGGGGGGGTTCCGGCCAAGTTCATTCCATTGGCTTCTAGGTGGGGAGATCTCTGCCCACAAAAAAATAGAGAGCACATTATGTACTCAGCCCAATTTGATTCATTACTATTTTCCACTCTTAGAATATGGTAGAACACAATAATTACAAGTACAACTCCTCTCACTACTACGGAACATGGGATGTGACATTCCATTCTATACAAGACATTGATAATCCTTCTATTCAATGCATAGACGACTTCTTCCATTGCATCACCATGCTCCACTAAACAATCTTCCTAAGATCTATGAGAAGGTCTTCTGCTAGCACATGCAAGTACCTAGACCTCGCTCTAGGGTGAAGGCAACAACAAATATGGTGTTTGAGACATTCTCCATGCAACTTTCACCTTAGAACTCCATGGGAAGGAAACAAAAAACTTTTTTACTGTAGTGAAAAGAACATTCAGAATGGAAGGTGCCCCAATTCGAGCGAGCATGCCTACCACCTTGGTTTAAATGTGTCCACTGGAATGTTATATCCAACGTCCTTTTCAACAAGCGTGTTAGAGTGGGCGTCCTCCTTGACATCCATTCGCACATCATGTGCAATGTCAACATTGACAATGAGTGTGTAGCAGCCGTTTCATAACAGATGAGCCTCCATTTGCCTACTGCCATCCATCTCTCTCCTACTCACTTCAAGACCGCATCCACGGTCAAATGTATGTGCCACCATCTTCGGCCGGTTGCCTCTGAGGCTCCACGTCCACCAATTGAGGTTGCAAACCGGGGAAGTCCGTGTCACTGCCAACATTAATTATGGTAGGCATAGGTTGGTTCACCTGTAGCTGCCCACGTCTGCCCCGAACATCTGTGCGACACACAATTTTCCAACCTTGCCTGTGCGGATCATCAGAGAAGAATACTTGTTGACAATGCAATGGGAAAGCAAAAGAGTCAGCGTGGACTCTGCCATCTATGCGAGTGAAGTTTGCTCTTGTAAACCCATATTGGTCTTTGCGGATGTTTGCATATCGAGCACCTTCATTTGATCGAATCCAATCGCACACCAGCACTGTCGTGCAATGATTCCGGTAGTCCAACTCCAATATCTCCTGAATATACCCCACGCACTCATTGGTTCTCTCTATGGGTCGCCCATTGCAAAGCCCCCAACGCAGTTGCTCAGTGAATGAGGCCACAATTGCGGAGTCGCATGTGACATTGCCCCTCTCTGCACTACGAATACGGAGGTGCATGCCAAACGCATACATTTGGCGATGTGAGACTGCATACCGCTCTGGAGGTTGCCCGTACTCTACAACATCAGGGTCAACATGTTCACCGGCATGTCGCAAACTCTGAACTCTTTCACTCAGCCACAATGCAAACGGAGGCAAATCGAAGAACTCGCTGGGATACCGCACTGGCACTGATGGATGTTGACGACGAAATTGTCTTCGAAAGGCCTCCCTTTCTTTCCAGATCTGGCCTCTCGCGAACACATACTCCCTACAAGGCATTCAGATCATGCATTGTTAGATGACGCTTACAGTGCCAGGGCGCAGTGAAGAAGCATTGTGAAGGTACCATATGTCCTATTCGACATGGACTGCAAGTTTTATGCATTCAGAGAGATGTTCACAATGACGTCGACACGAACACGTGTATAGCTGAAACGTTACAAGAAATGTTTATCAAGACATGATCTCCGACATTGTGCACATTACTGTCCAGGTTCCTAGACAACAGAAGTACAAATATGATCTCATAGTAAACTCCAGGGAAACAATGTCAAGAAGGTTGAAAAGAGCACTCACTTCCGCCATGGTTCTAAGCACGCTGTGTTGTCCAGGATGAAGGCATGCGCGTAGTTGCGAAACTCATTGGACATTTTCCGCTTCTGCATCTTCTTGCTTGAAATAATTTCATCAGTCATGATGGGTTCCTCGGTTGCATCCCACACCCGTTGCGTTGTTGCTCCATACTGCTGCATGTACTCTGTGCAAAATCCTAACGTCTCCTCCATTCGATAGCCTTCAGCAATGCTACCCTCGGGGTGTGCATACGTCCGCACATAGTCTTTGAGTGTTTTCATATATCGCTCAATTGGGTACATCCACCGGCAATGCACAGGACCGCAAGTGAAAAGTTGCTCCACTAGGTGCACAGGCAAATGAGACATGATGTTCAAGAACGTTGTTGGAAACTCCTTCTCAATCTCGCATATCGCCATGATAACATCGCGCATTATGTCTTCCTTGTCATCAGCTCGCACCTCCTTTGCACATAGCCTTTGGAAAACCCTGCTCATTTTAATAATAGCTAGGCGGACCCTCTCATCTAATATGTTCTGAACCGCAATGGGAAGAATCTGCAAAACATGTGGACGCACACAAACAAAATTATTGCATTGTTGGATATTGTCGACATTGAGGTGTACACCAAGAAAGGAGTGCAGGTAGTTCCCTCACTTGTTGCATGAGGACATGATAATCATGTGTCTTCATATATTGCAGCTTCCCGTCCTCTAAGCGCTTGTAAATGCTACCCACATAGTTCGTAGGGGTACGAATGTTTGAGACAATGGCTACAAATTCCTTGCGCTCATTTGGTGTTAGTATGAAAGGTGCACGTGGCATGTAGTATTGATCATTTTGCCGTTGTGGAGGTTGTAGCCATATCTCTTCTCGAATGCCCAATTCCTCTGCATCTACTCTACTTCCAGCACTGTCCTTCATGCCCAACAAAGTTTTGACTATGTTTTCACACATATTTTTTTCGCAATGCATGGCATCCAAGATGTGAGGCTCCAACAAATGCTGCCACAACAGAAAAAAAAATTGGGAATTAAAGAAAAGAAAGCAGAGTTCCAAAACATGTGTACCACTACTGTCAAGCATGTACTCTTCAAGTGCTAACGTGCTCTTTACTTCTCAAAACAGAGTGTTGTTCATCCAAGGCAGTGACAACTACGTTACTTCCAATGTCTGATATAACATCAACCATAATGTCCCAATAGACATCAAGAATAACAACTGTGACATACAGATGGTTAGAAATCCACTGACCTTCCAATACGGCAACTGAGACAGAGGACACAAGTGCTTCACCCAATCACCCCAGTGACGTGAACTGGGTCATCAGGCCCATTTTCTCTCCCTCCTAGATCCAAGTACGATTGCCGCCACGCTGCGTATGCGATGTTTTCCTCGGTGGTTTGTTTCCGGGGCCTATCACGAGGCTTCGTTCGACCATTAAACCTCAAATTGCGTCGGTAAGGGTGATGCCGAGGTAAATAACGACGAACACCACCATACACAATCTTTGAGCCCTTTGTTCTCCTGTTAGGAAGAACGTCTCCCATTTTAGCCATCCTTGCATCGGTGTCTTTTCCACAACAAGGACAACCCTTGTATCCCTTACAGCACAAGCCGGATATGAGGCCCAAGGCCGGAAAATCTGAGATCGTCCACATCAATACAGCGCGTAAGGTGAAACTGCGATTCCCTTCTACTTGGGAGAAATCAAGGGCTGGAACACCTTGCCATAATTCTTCGAGCTCCTTCAGCAATGGACGGATGAAGACACCAACGCCTTTAGATGTAGGTGAGTGCTTTCTCGAAATTAGTATGGATAGTAAAATGAAAAATTTCTTGGTCACTAACCAAGGCTCAAAGTTGTATATTAGAATTAGCACTGGCCAAGTCGACCAATTACTGTTGTTCAACTTGAATGGATTCACACCATCTAAAGCTAGAGCCAGCCGCATGTTTCACACCTCAGAGCTGAAGGTGCCGAATGCGACGTCTGTGTCGATGTGCTTCCAGGTAGGACTATCGACAACTGAACGCATGATCCCGTCATCACTAACATGCTTGAGGTAGCCAGTCAACATCCGAGCTATCTTTGGTGAGCGCCACATTCGTTTGAGTCGAGGAATGAGTGGAAAGTGCCGAATGACCTTGGAGGGAATGTTATTTGAGCCATCCATCCACCGGGAGCTACTACAATGGGGACAAATCTCCAATGATGAATATTCATCTTCAAAAAGGATACAACCATTTGGACACCCATGCATGTTGTTGTAATGCAAGCCTAATTTCCTAATGGTCTTTCGTGCTTCGTATTGGGATCCCGGCAGTTGATTACCTCTTGGTAGTAAGTCCACAAACAAATACCGGAACAACTCATCACTAAACCTATTGCTCACCCGAAACACCGTACACATGTTCATAATTATGATGGTGGTTGAGACAACACTTGTCCCTGATCCATTGTACAACGGGGTAGTAGCTTGTCTGTAAAGGTCCTCCAATCCGTCCACACTATCACCACCAACGTCATCGTTGTCGGGAAACTCCACACTACCTTCAGCCTCTCTGTGGAGTGCGTCTCCTTTGTCCAATGCCTCAAGGACCTGCCGGTGGACTTCGTGATATGCATCTAAAGGGATGTGGGGCTCTGAATCAGCTTGCCCTGCATTTTCAGGCTATGCGACGTTGTTGTTGATGTCAGGCTCAATGTCAGAGGGAGCATTGTCAATGACATCATCGTCATAAGCAATGTCCTCTACCCACATTCCCCGCCGTGGATAGCCCTCGGGGGGGTCTCCACCCAGTAAGGATTTTGTGAGAAATGGATCTCGACCAACCTCTCCGTGGTGCCGGCGAATAACCTGAATGGTTTTTTGTAAACCGCCCTTGCAATCCCTGTAGGGACACCTGAAGGATCGAATGTTTTCCTCTGTGGCCACTCTCAACTCAGTGTGCAAAATCAAGTCACCAAGTGGAATGTGGCGTAACGTGCGTCCGTCTTCTGAAATACGGATAGTTGCACCTTGTCGGCGGGTTTGGGAATTGAGACGCCACGCCATCTACAAAGTGAATACAAGGTCACAACCAAGTGTTAAAGAGTGTTTAGGTTGAGAATGATACAAATCTGAGTGTGACATACAACGCACATTGCTTCCATGGCCAAGTTCCGTCATTGCAGGACAACCTCGATCTTCAAATCACAACTGAAGACGTGCGTTAAGATTCCTTCACAATTAGCGTGCCTTTCTCAATGAAAGCATTACTAGAAATGAGTTCATTGTTTTACTTCTAGGCCCACACTGTGTCATCCAAGAATCGAAATGTAAATTTCAATTGATGGCACTTAGAGCCCTGTATTGACTGTCAAAGAGGATGTCCAAAGTGACGTCAACAATGACATCAACCTGAGTTTGTTTACACAGAAACTTTAGATGCCTCATCCGAAGTCGTCACAGAGCATGTTGTAAGTGATAGCATTGTGCACAAGAAGACATGTTCTTCAACACGAATATGACAGGCTGGATGTCCATTGTGACATCATCGACAACAGGAGTCCGTACGAACAGAGTCCAAGCTGAGGACTTTCTCCATGTGTTTAAGGGCTGTCCCCCAATGACAGAGGTGACCACATTGCCCATGACTACTATCTTTTGTGTCTCATCAGTTGAGGGCGCACCACCTTATACCATAGAGTGTACACGTTCCTCACCAATATAGCCGTATACTGTGAATTGCCAGTGCGTTGTAGGGTGGTACGCTTTGCGGAGCCTTGCTAGGAGGCGTCTGTCGTCCCGGCGGAAGACTCGGTGGCGGCTTTGTTGCTCACTAGTCTTGTCTGTGGGCATATATATACCAATCTAGAAGGTCAGTCTGTGAAGACTCCACGAACACTATAAGAAAACGTAGTTTTTTTGGATGTCACAAAAAACAGGCATCTGTGTTTTTAAAAACGGGTTTGACATCGACGTTGATGTCCTCCGAAATCCGTCAAAAAAGAAACGTCCAAAACATGCTAAAATTTTTGTGAACGTCACCAATAACATAACGATTTTTTGTGACGTCAAAAAAATTCAAGGCCTCCAAACTTCTCTAAGTGTGACATGTGGAGGGGTCCAAAATGCCAACTCAACTTTTGTTTGGGCAGTTTTTGCCACGTGTACTTTTTTCCCCCCAACCCCTTCCTGCCCGGGGCGGTGACGTGGACCCCTTTCAAATCTGACGTGGCATTTTTTGATGTGGACATGCCACGTCAGATGCCACGTCAGCAATATTGGGTGAGTTAAAATTCTAAAGTCTTGTTGTTCATGACGTCTCATAAAACGTAGACGTGTCCATTTTGACATCATTGTGAACAACCTTTATGTCATGCAAATGTCCATTTTGACATCATTGTGAACAACCTTTATGTCATGCAAAGGTCAGTACAAAAAACCCTAAACAAGGTCAGTACAAAAAAAACTATTGAAAAAATAAAATAAAATAAACATATAAAAAATTTTAATTCAAAAAAATGTAAAGAAAACTTACCATGTACGATCAAAAGGATTTTTGATGGCAAAATGAAGGAAATAAGTCATTAAAATTTATTAAAAATGAAGGTAAAGGGGTCCTATTTATATTCATTCTCTGTCCATGATGAGACAAAAGATATGGGATAAATGGAGAATGGGAATTTGAACATTGTCCATTTTGACGTTGTTTTAGACATGTAGATGTTGTTTCAGACATGTGACATGTTGATTTAGACATCAGAATCAACGAGTCTTGTTTTTTTACACATTTTATATTGAACACAAGTTTTGTTGTACTTATCCCATATGGATTGTTTTTCTTCCTATCACCCCACTAGTATAAAAACCAGCTCTTCTCATCCATGGTGCACATCCATCCATGTCCTTTTTTTTTGCAAGTTATGCCATGTGGCTGCCCTATCCTTAAATTTTTATATGTGGTCAACATTTCAAAACAATTTTTACTAATTTAGCCATAATCAAAATAAGTTTACTTGCTAACGTGGATTTCTCATGTTTTCTGTGATGTCAAAAAAAACATATTCTGTTGTGTTTGACGTCATGGAAGACATGTGACGTTGCAAGTGACATTCACTTATTCTCTGAATTTTGTTGCCTTGTTGTCGTTGACATCAATTGAAATCTCATTACCCAACACTTGTTTTTTGGCAAATGTCGGATGTTTTTGAAAACATGTGACGTTTTTCTAGACGTCACGTGTTTTTGTCAAAACATCATCAAAAACGCAGTTTTCTTATAGTGGAAGTACTGTTGGAGGAATCCTTCGATGCAGCTCTCGCCACACCGTCGAGGATGCTCTCCCACTTCAAACATTGCCTCCAAGGCATGAGTGCATTGCAAAGGAAGGTGCCGTCCAATAGGTAATTTCCAATGTACACAACTTCTTTAAGGAAACGATGAAATATCGTGTAATTGGGATACTGGCGCGCCTCGCAACTGCATTAGGGTTTGCAGGGAGGACTGCCGCTGTCGCTCCGCGCGGGGTTAGGGTTTCCAGGCACGGGGGCACGGGCTTCCGGTGTCGCGGGCGCGACTCAGGCGTTTGCCGTGACGGGCATAGGGGCTCGTAGGGGGGCCACCTCAGCTGTAGGCGGGGGCGGGCCTTCAATTCCACAGCACCCTCACTTCTGCCACGCTGCGTTGGTTTGAACGCGCGGCCTCGAAGAACCCTGAAATTTCAGCGTTTGTGTAATGCTTCAATTGCGTTCGTCTTTGGAGCCAGCCTTGCTAATGTGAGAGAGGTGAGGTAGGTGCTCCCCAATCGGCATCGGTTTTGTAGTTTGAAATTTTCATTTTTGTGTCAATTTGGCAAGGGCGGCGTTCTTACATGCAGTTGCAAGGGGCGCAGCTCTCCACCGATCTGGAGCAACAAGGGTTCCAATCTTGCGCCACAACTTCATCAGAGGCTAGAACACGCCTTGCAGCAAGTCGATTGGACGCAGGTTTTGAGGTTGCCAAGATGCCTCCCCAATGTGTGACCTTTGTTGTGGACGCTCATATGTGCGTTTGTGTGTGAGGAGGGTATAGAACGGTGAGTTCTACGTGCAGTGGAGAGGGGCAGGTGAGAAAATGCCTCGCACTCAGGCCCCTGCGTGGAAGAGGAACGCGAGTTAGCGGCGTGAAGAGGACTCCAGCGAATATGAAGAAACGCCACCGCCAAAGCCAATCCGCATGCGCGGGGAGCATGAGCGCCGCTCCAAGGCCAGAGGAGACCCTTGGCCTACTGCGTCGGCAGGGAAGGGACGAGATCGGGACAGCAATCCTCCACCGAAGAGGAAGAGGACCCCTCAAGTGCAGTTGGAGTTGTCGGAGGAGGCAGGGCACGACGCAGAGGAAGAAGAGGAACTTAGAGAGCAGTCTTGGAGGTAAGTTTGGCAGCAGAAATAATTAGAGTATAGAACCAGTGGTATTCAAGGTTTTTGGGGAGGCGCGCATTGGTACGGACGTCAAGTGCAACGCACACCATGTTTCTTTTGACGTCGACTCTATCATGTTCAACGTCATAGACGTTTAATGTGACGTCCGCATAAATTGTGTGACGTTCATGTCTGCGTCACGAAGGACATGTTCTTTGAGTTGAACTCTGTACAAAGACAGGTGATAGTTTGTTCCTCAGAGAGCAATCATATTGAATTATGGAGTGATCAATGAAGACGTTCGGGAGTCATCCCTCTACAAGGGTGACAGACCCTAAACCACGGCGTCTTCCTAGTTTCTATCAAGAGGAAGTTCCTGTAATGTTCAAAACAACGTCCAGGCGTGTTTACATTGACGTCAGGTTCAACGTCGTGAGCAACAGAGTCGCATGTACAGAACTGTGAAGCCAGAAATAGCGTATGTGGATGTCTTTTGCGGGGGTCCAGTTGCGGGATTGATTTGTTTGTACTGATGTAGCCCCATTTTCTTCCCAAGCTGATAGTGCATTTGACCTTTTACAGTAAGGGCTACAACACAGGGTCTGATGAACCAACTTCGGATGCTGATACTGAAGAGATGATCGAGCAGCTGATCCCCGAACAGTCTCGCGAAAAGGGCTTAAGCACTGTAATGAAGAAACCTGTGGAAATCGACCGACAAGGGGAACCATTTGGACCTATGAGGGTTCCTTTCTCCAACGACATTAAGAAATATGCGAGAGACCTTGACCCCAGGTTTGGATGGGAGGGTCAGCCCAAAACAGACAGACGGCGCTTATTTAGGCGCCTCTATATAGGTTTGTATTCAGTCCTTCTCTGTGAAATGAAGAGGACTACAGACCTTGTAGTTCACTGTTGCATGTAGTTCAAAAGACTGTAAATGTTGTGGAAGGTAGCTCATTGGCCATGAGGCGGGGCAGTGGATGTCACCTGTAATGTCCACAGCGACGTCGAATACAATGTCACGCCTGACGTCAGTGCAGGATCCTCTACAGTGAGGGGTGGTCCCTGTGGTCGTCCGCAACACAGGAACGTGCAGTGAGTTTCTGGAGACATAGTACTGTCCATGTAAATTCTCTTGTTATTCTTTGGCACAACAATGTCATACATAATGTAGAGGTAGCTATACTAAGTTCTCTGGTTTGCAGATTGGCGTATAGAGGGAGAGTCCGAGCGAGTGTCGGAGAAGTGGATGCAGCCGTTCATCACAAAAGCGCTCATTCATGTTCGTTGGAAGCTCAATCGATTGATTGATGGCGGAAAACCCAAGCCGATGGGAATGGATGACGATGTGTGGGAGGCATTGAAGGAGGCTCGTGCGACCGATGCTTCCCAAGAGAAGTCAGCCCATATGTCTGCCATTTCTAAGGGCAAGGCATCCAGCACAGCCCAGCATAAGGCCGTAGAGAGAGAAGTCATCTCGAGGCTGGTAAGTATGTAGTAACTGACGTCCACCTACTTGCCTAGGTCGACACCACTTTCATCACACATGTTACGTTTGTTTTTCCAAAAAATGTCCGCTCTAGTGGTAGATGTGCAGGACTGGGCCTTCTTCTTTGCACGTGGAAGGACCTTTGTGGGGTGGCATTGAAGTATGTAATCATTGCATCTGAACTGTAACTGCATATTCTTCTTCCCCTTGTCGGGTGGCATTCAAGCATGTAATCGTTGCATGTGGGCTCTAAGTGCATATTCTTGTTCCCCTTGTACGGTGCCATTGAAGCATGTAAGCTTTGCATGTGAACTCTAAGTGCATATTCTTCTTCCCCTTGTAGACTTTATTGCGGAACAGAGCACTGTTTGAAGCAGAGGTGGACGCAAAAATGGCCAAGGAGTTGCAGCGTCTGGAAGAAGAGAAGCACAGAGGTTGAAGTCTCCATGCCAAAGAGCTGCAAGAGATGCGCAGTCGGCTGGATGAGCTTGAGCTCAGTGTAAGTCGCCTTACTGAGACCGTGAGCACGTCCCACAAAAGCATGGAGGAAATGCTACGTAAGATCCTCGCAAGTCAGTGTAAAGCAAGTGCTGGGGGGACCCTGGATGTCACGGAGCCATCCTCGCCAATGGAGGCAGGGAATGCACCACTTCTCACGTCACCTAGGGCAGAGGCATTGAAAATGGCACAGAAGGACAGTCCTGTGCCCGTGTTGCAGCCCACAGCTCCTGTAGATGTCGTTGAGCCAGTCCCCATAGCTGTCCAAAGCAATGTCAAAGACGATGTTCTTGTTGACGTTAACTCCGACAAGCGGGCTGTTGAAGACGATGTTGTTGACGACGTTGTAGCTAACGCTGAGGAGGAGCAGGTACAAGGAGCCGGTGAAGTTGCCATCCCTGAAACTGCTGAAGGTCAGCAAGGAGTGGAAGATGTGTACGCCATAGTGAAAGACTTCGGGGTGCAGGCAACATTTGAGAGGCAAGAAAACACGATGGAGACCTCCATGGAGCAACAGGTGATGCGACGTCTTTCTTTCCATTTTAAGTGCCAAGTGATTGACGTGAAGCACTCCCTTTGTTAGGCTAGTGACGTTATTTCCATGAATTGCCTTGTATGAGGATGGTGTCATAGCGTAGTAGCGGATGCCTTGCAATGCTTCAATTTTTTTTTACAAGTGCGTGTCAAATTGGACATCGAAGTGAACGTCACTAGTGGCAGACGCTGATGCACTGTAGGGCTGAGCCTGTTCTTTTCAAAGCGAGTACATCAAAATACTATGTAAGTGGAAGTCGAAGTTTCCTTTCAGTCCCCCATTCCATTGAATGCGCAGGAATGTTTTACAATAACTATGTGCATCTTACAGGAAAGCAAGTGCCTCAATGGTGCTCAAGTAAGGCTAGGAAGTGTAGGTGATTAGAGGATGTCAGAAGTGAATAACAATTGTGTGATGGTGTTGCAGGAAGACATTGAAGTCCTTGGTGAGTCCTCAAGCTGGCCTCGGCGTGCTGTGAGGACCACGCAAGCTGCGAAGGGCACGAAGGCTACACCGAAGGCAGCAATTTCCAAAGCGGTGGGTCTTCCTAAACCTACCCAACCCATTAAAAAGGTTAGGAAGCCTGCATTCCATTCACCCATACTTTCATTTGTTTTTGTATGCAATTTAAAAGATTAATGCAAGTGTAGCATTCCTTGACATCTGTTGTGGCTGTATAAGAGTCCCAGAAATAAATATGCATGAGTAGGTACTACTGGTTTTGACTTGGTGTGGTACGATGCAGGTTGCTGTTGTCAAGAAATCGGATGTACCTCGGAAGAAGTGAGTCTCTATTTGCCACAGCGTGTCCAACTTCACATTGCATATGATGGTCAAGCATGTTATTCAGAACATTGAGTAGAACGCACTATGTTTTCATCGAAAGTGGCAAAGTGCTGTAGTTAATGTTGTTGTGGATTTCTTCGTAGTACTAGACTATGGCATTTTTGTGCAGAAGTTGGCAAGTGGCCTTATAATCCCAATGCCATTGAAAACACAGGCTTCTATGCTTGGACATTTCTTACAAAGACACATAATTCATCTTCTAATGGCATATCTCAATCTTCCATTCACTCATATATATGGGCTGTAGAGTACATCGTCTTTGATGTTGAGGTTTATGATCCACGTTGTTCATTTCGTTCGAGAAAACATCCTTCCTCTCGCATTGTATGTCTTCTGTAATGCTCAAGAAAACATTGTAGATGTCACTATGCATGTCGAACGGAACACTGAGCGCAATGCAATGCATACCCCAGTACACGGGTTGCTCTACTTAATGTCACAATAGACGTGTATGTGGACGATGTCTGCGATTTCAGCAACGAATAAATTCTACAATATTGTCTACCCAGGTCGTTTCCTAAAGCACACATTCTCGTTGACTCTGATGTCATTTAAAACATCCTCCTGTCAAATGTGACGTCCCAGAGAACATCACACAGAACACCGACATGTACCGCAGAAGAGTGCCACATCAGCTGCCACGTAGGCTGCGTGCACCAGAAATTATTTTCCACGTCGGATATTTAGGGGTCCACGTCATTGGACACGTCAGAACGTCGGTGGATGAAAAAGTTGTCCAACGTGTCCCTGCCCATCGTTAAAAATCCTACGTGGATGCCAAAACCCCTCCACATGGCACTCTCAGAAACTCTTGGGTGACCCTGTTGTTTTCGATGTCACAAAAAATTTAAGCACGTTTCAGCACATAACATGGCACGTTTTTGGCCCATTTTTTTAAACGGATTTTTTTAGACGTCACTACAGGCATCGTCCTTGTTAACTTAGACATCACGGCACGTTTTTTCCCTTGTTAAAAAAAACACTGATTTCTTATAGTAGACGCGGCTATTGGTGTATATATATACCAGAGACTCCGCCTTGTCCACTGCTAAGCGGTTCGTGGTCCTATTGTGGACAAAAGAAAACATGCTCCAATTTGGTTCGCAAGACAATGCCGAACATGTGAGGGAAAGAACACACTTCGCAATTTTGGATAGGGCTCGATCTCCTATTCTATTCCACCATTAGTGGAGAAGTAACCCGGTGTCCCGAATGTTTGGGGTTTCAATTGGAATGTAAGGTCCTGTGCGCTCTTCATATTGCGTTAGTTCGACCATAACATCATCATATTATACCTGAAGCACGCCTTCTAGTTTATGAATAATCCTATACAATGCATGAAGGGCTATTCCGTCAGCCTTCAATCGTGGATAATCTGCCAAAAATGGATTCAATAATGCATCGGTATAGTGAAGATTAGTGAATACCATATCCCATTTGTCCTCAAAAGAAGACTCGATGCTTGCCGCCAAAGCATTGGAGAGGAAAAATGGTGCGTTCGTCAAACTATGCATATGTTGTCGTAGGTTCGTCATTGTCAGCCACGCTTTGCCCATGTTTGGTTCTCGTCCATCAAAAACACGCAACGCTTTCACTACATCTGTCACAATGTGTACATAATTTGAACATCGTTGCCAAAATTTCACGTTTGCAATGGTATCTATGGTATTTTTAGCAAGCTCTGCGTACTGTTTGCGTAGCGTTGCAACATAGTTTAGTACACATGGATGCCTTATCAATTGGACCAATACATGCTTCAATGACAGCAACTGCTGCACCATGAGGAAATGAGTCCCAAATCTTGTATCATTGGGGACTAACAACTGCAACTTTGGACTCAACTCGCGAAAATAGCCATTGTTGCGTGGTGGTTTTTTATGTATTGACAAGCCCTCTTTGCCCTCGCCAATAACTCTACAAAACATGGCAATTTAGACCAATCTTCCAGCAACAAATCCAATGCATGCGCCGCACAACCTTGTTTAAAGATGTGTGGATATGTCCCAATAACGTCTTCGATTTCTCCAAGCATGTTCTTTGCATTGTCTGTACAAATCTGGATTACGTTGTTCGGGCCCACCCTCTCAATAAAGACTTTCAACTAGTCTGCTATGTATACCATGGTTTAATTTTCACCTGTAGTGTTAATGGATCCAAAGAAGATATCTCTTGTTGGACAAGACATCATCACATTCATCAACGGCCGTCGATTGACATCGTCCCAACCATCAGTGCATATTGTGACTTCGTAACTCTACACTACAAAGGCTGTTTTTTCTTTAATCTCATTTTCAATCTGTATCTTCTTAGGTTCAATCATTTGAGTCTTGAGCTGATGGTAAGAGGGCGGAGAATATTCAAATTGTGCCAACAAGGTTGCCCTCACTACCTCAATGAAGGCCGGATGTCTTACCACATTGAACGGCACATTTGCCTCATAGAAAAAACTAGCCCATTTTTCATCCAATGCCTTCCTCTTCGCAATGTTTAGTGCATTCGCCATCCACTGCTGACGCAGTGGCCCTAATCTAGTGGAATTTGATGCCGCAACACCACTAGGCCCTAGTGGAACATTCAGTGCTTCATGTCTATGGCCCATACCTACGAGTCCCTCCAGTGCCACTTCATTCTAGGCTAACTGGTTGGAACTTCCGTCTCCAACATTAGGGGTTGATATAAATGGCTCACTTGGACCCGATTCTATATCTGAGGGGGTTTCTATATTCATCCATTGTGGTACGAAGTTTGCACAATTGACAAACTTGTGTCTTACCGCTCGAGGTAGTTTTGAGCACACTACTCGCTCTAACTTTGCCCGGAAACCGTAGTGGGCAAAAGCACGCTCACATTTGTAGCTAAATGTCCTGCCACAATATACACAAGTCACTTTACTTCCATCATCAGAAAAATTGAACTATGGTTCCCATTCTTTTGTTTGTTTTCACCCTGAAGTTATCTTGATAGGCAACAACTTTCAATAACCCTGGCCCCAGCAATTTGATGTTCTCCACGACAAAGTCTCAGTAACCCAAATCAAGATAGCACTTGTTCACTACTGGAAGTGACTTTAACATCACCTCAAAAGTGAACCAATGCCGTTTTCAGCCAATGAACCCAAGCAAGGAGCTCAAAAGAAGTCCAAAATCATGAGGCCAGGTTGGAAACGTAGCCTCCTAATGGCAGCTTGTTCTTTATATACTTGGACGAGATAGAGGCGGGGACATGTGGAGTAGGGACGGGGATGTTGTGGATAGGAAGGCAACGGCAGAAGATCAAGCGGGGATGTAGGAGGGCCAAGCGGAGACGTTGATCCCAGATTGGGCGAGGACGTACTAGGCGGGAACGCAAGGGGCGTGGACGTTGTCAATACGTCTTGGTTTTCTATGTGTAGGCGGTTTTAGCTATCGTCTGTGCTCAACGTCCGTGCCATGACCGTCTGTGCCTCAACCCAACCGTCTGCGCTCCAACCCGACCGCCTACACTCCTGTCGGGGGTATAAGTACCACCCCTGACAGTTTTGCCGTGCCACCCCTGCGTTCTTGGACTTCACATTTGAGCTCCAAGTTGAGGTGGGGTACATAGGCTTCAGAACTTAAGGTTCATGACTTCTCTTATTCTCTCATTCATTATTTTGGGTAAGAAGAAAATAGGATTACTTCTTTACATACTATTCGGGACACTAATTGGCAAAAAATGTCGCAACCCAGTATTGAAGCCAATGTAGTTGCACGGAAACAAAAGGCTCAAGATAAGGGTAGGCCTCGAAACTGTAAAAATTCAAAGAAGTGTTTTCATATTCTATTTGATCCTGAATAATTTGCCTTCTTTGGTTGGGAAAATTAAGCGCAACCCTGAAAAAAATGAACGTGTCAGAAATATATTGCTTGGTGCCACATTGATAAAGTGTTCCCACAAAACATGCATGAAAAACACTGTAAGTTTCAAGTAGCCAACCTTTACCACTGCAAGGACCTTATATATGTAAAAGTCCAATTTGTTGTATAACACTTTGTATATTTGGATTACATTGTTGCAGAAATTCTCATTCATGTCATTGTAAATACACTTTTATGTTCTCTATGAAGTGATCATAACGTTATGATGCCCAAATAGTTTTTACATGTACTTTTGCCCTTTATTTAAAACGGATTGCATGTTTGTAATTTGGTGGCCCTTTGTTCATGTACACGGAAAATGAATTAAAAAATTGTGGGGTGCATGATTTGGTGGCCCTTTGCTCATGTAGCCTTCAAATAAAATAAAAAATAGTGGAATGCATGAATGGGTGGTCCTTTGCTCATGTACACTTAAAATGATATAAAAAATTGTGGAGTGCATGATTCGGTGGCCCTTTGCTAATGTAGTCTTCAAATAAAATAAAAAATTGTGGAGTGTATGATTCGGTGGCCCTCTGTTCTAACACCCTCCCTATTTTATAAAAATAGGGAGGTCATTACAAAGCATACTTTCATCTCATACAAATGAATATTCAGAAATCCATACATATAAAGGTTAGGAAGGTCAACAAACAAACTCATTGGGAATTGGACATTCATGTTTAGAATTACTAGTTTAGGGGCTGTCCTTGAAGGATTAATGATAGAAGTGGCCCTTCATAACTGCCCTGAACATAGTTTGGCAAGCCCTCTTTAGGACGTTTCAAGAAAACAAGATTTACAGTTGAAGCTGTAGGCAAGTCGCCCAACTTTGGAAGTGGTTCAGTGAAATGGGCAAGGCGGACACGTTGGGGCGCGAACGCAAAGACCAAGCGCGGACGTTGAGGGGAGGCGCAAAAGTACTGTCTGGGCATGGACGCTCAAGCAAAGATGTATTGTCAAGGCGAGGACGTTGGACCACGAGCCAGCCTCCTGGGCGGAGACGCTGGGGCACGGACCTCCAAGGAAGTCAACAGTGCATTGGCTGTGATTTTTTTCTAGTTTTCGAGGCAATAAAGTTTAGAGCTTCCACCTACTTGCTAAGAGGTGGTAGCTGTACAGCTCATAAAACCCTAAGACATAATGAATTTGGAGTGTCTTTCACAAAGCACTTCATCTCCTTTGATGTTTTGGTGCATTGTAAGGAAAATTCAAAATTATGCTACGTTCAAAGCCTAAGTTGCAACTTACTATCCCACATTTTCCATGAAAATTGTCATTTTTCGTCTACTTGCCGAAAGGTAAGAAGAGAAAATAATGACTGGCACCCTTTTTTCCAACAATGTTGTTCAAACACATGGAGAAAAAATTATTTTGAAGGAATAGACAATGTCAAAGCCTAAGGGACTAAAGAAAAGAAAGACAAGTAATTGTCTGACCTATTTCCCTGGTATATATGCCAAAGAAGAGCCAATCCTTTAGACAATAGGCCTTAAAATTTGTAGTCTTGCAAGCGTGGACGGGTCACGAACGGAATTCTAACATACACTGAATTACCTTAGAATACAATTGAAGATAAGAAATTTCTTGAAATTTCTTTAAAACACAAATGCAACTTCAACATCAAATATAAAAATATTGCACAAATGAAACCATTTATTCTGTAATTCATTCACTTGCTTCAATACTTGTGGAGTTAACCTAAAAATGACCTTGGGGACAGAATTTGTCCTCAAACATTTTAAGAAGACGAATAAAACCTACCCAAATCATTTGTATAGTTTTAACATCCCCATGATCCAACATTATGATCTTCCAATCTGCAATTGATATTTTTGTATTTTCTTTTCCTATGTACTCCCTAATATGTTTAGTTTTAATTTGTACAGTTATAATTTTTTTTTAAATGGTACAACTTGGCATTTTATTCAATGTAGAGTAAACTTCTTGAAGCTAACAAAATCTGAAGGTCATTCTATGGTTCAACAAAAAATCGTGCTTGTAGAGATCACTCCTTTTAATTTAAGGTATACAACTATACACCTAAGTTAAGTCTCACATTTCATGTGGGACTACTTCTTTTCGTTATTGTATTTTGGAGAACTTGTATTTTTACATGAAAAAGTATTGGAGGCATATTTTTCATACCCTATGATTTTCCATAAAGTCTATCAAGCAATCTTCATAGTTGGGCCATCTTGGATATAAAACTTATATCCTTGATTTTGCCATGCACCTATACATCCTAAACCATGAAATCAATGGCCTATATGGAAACTAATTTTTTTGATATATATGCTAGTAGTACCATGTTACAATTCCAGCTGATAATAAATAAAGATGTGCAATCTTGGCATCTTATAAATTCTATGCCAAGTATTCTACTCAACCAAGAAAGGAAAAAACAACACCATAGAAGCACAAAACACGGTCATCATGTTGAAATTGTAAATAAAAAAAACACTAGTAATATGAAATGAACAAAATAAAATATGAGATTCAAAAAATGCTACAAATCCACACGAGAATATGACCTTTAGCATAGCATGGAGTCACGAGAGCATACATTATATCTATATGTGATCATGTATGTGTTGGCAATGGTTTACACTCTAGGATCAAAAAATAGAACAATGCTTATAGTATACTAGTATGGAAAATTGATTTTTACAATTTACAAATATCGGTACAAACAACGTGATAACTTCTTCATAGTAATTGATATGCATAATTGTTCAATTGGAAAATAAAGGATTAATGAGGAGATGTTTGCAACTTACTCCGAGAAATCCTTCTTTGTGAAAGTACCTTCAGTTGAAGATTTGTTACTCCACAATGCTTTGTCCATTTTCTTTTAAAAAATACAACATAGTTACCATGTAAACTAATATTAACTACATTATACACATTACACTACCCTCATTCCAAGTGTTATAGGTAATAAAAATTTCTCTTCAAAACTTTTCATTTTTGAAAATGGAATGAGGAAAATAACTATGTGAGGCACTTGATTTCTAATTTAAGTACCTCCAAAAAAACAAAATTCCTAAGGACACTTGTTACTTTACAAGGTTCTATAATTTCAAGTTTGGAGTTTAGGGTTTAGGGTATAGGGTATATGGTTTAGGGTTTATACGGTTCAAGAATGAAGGTTTCTATTTTAATGGGTTGTGCTGTTCAAGACTTGCCTCCCTCTTTTATGCAGTCCTGGAGCACATGTTCAAAAATTGATGCTGGGGCACGGACACTGAAAGGCAGGGACTTGAAGGGAAGGGCGGGGATGTCAGTCACGAGGCGGGGACGTCCAAGCGGAGACGCTATTGGAGGGAGGAAAGGGCTAGAAGTTTGTAGCTTCTTCCAAGCCCTCAGAATTAGAGAAGTGGTGCAAGTAGCAATTGCTTTGAATCCTGCATACATGTGATGAAATTAATTCTAAAATCACGTGTATTTACAGTGTCAAGGCATTGAACAGTAGGAGCACGAACATAGAATTTATTGCTAAAGTCAAATGGATTTTGGGAATCATGACGTGGAGCACACTTCAGAATACAGTACTATGGAGGAGTGGAGGACTTCTGTTCGAGAGTGCAGGGCATGAACGTTGAGGCGCGGACTATAAGGTATGCACGTTGGGGCGTGGACGTTGTTGCAACCTAACTTTTTGATTTTTCATTCTATTGTGTTCTGTAACACGGAATCCGGATTGAGTAGACCCGGAGTAGCATGAAAAAGGAAAGAAAAGCCAAGGGTTAGAAAGACTAGAAACATAAGCCCTGAATGAACCAAATTAAGGAGCGGAACGGATATCGGAAACGTATCCGGTCTAATTCCCTAATCGGAGGAACGGATCCAGAATTCGCGTCTGGAAAATCGGAAAAAAGTAATGATGAGGTTTTTGGGGTATAAAAGGGACTGTTTTAGGGTTTGTCTATCATTTGCACCTGGGAGCACCAACGTACTTGGCGCGCTCTTAGTGCTTTGAGTTGTGTCTGCAAATTGAGTACGTTTTTTGTGTGAATTGTGTAAAGTCTAAGAGTTGTGAGTAAGTACGTTTTTTTTTTTACACGAACGCAGAGATTAGACTAGAATCGAGTGCATGAGCAAGGCGGAAATTGAGAAAGAGAAAGAGAGAGAGAGAGGAAGGGAGTACCGCAGCACTTGTGCATTGAATAATTTAGCCAAGGTCGAGGGGAGAGTGTGAGGAAACGGGGCGTGCGGCTAGAAGAGAAGAGAGGTAGTGAGGTAAAAGAGAGACGGATGTCGCAGTTAAAGCGTAGTCGTAATCAAGGACCAGCGAGTGCTCAGAGGATAGAAATTAGAGTAAGGAAAGTGGCTCCTTTAGAACCCAGTAGTGAATAGGAGAGAGTCGAATTGATGGAGGACCTCTCAGCCATGGGTTGCGCGGGATTCCTAGGGAAACCCTGGGGTTTTTGGAGCGAGGCGATAGTGAGGGAGCTCATCGAAGGAGCCCCTAATCAGTTTGACAACACTATCCATCCAGTTCCGCCCATGTGGACCAGGGAGATTTGGCGGAAAGTTTACGAGCTAGAGGAATGCGACGCGGAACAGGCCAGTAGAAAGTGAGACTTTGTGCGTGGGAAGTTCCGGGGAGCAGCTAACCCCAAGGACGAGTACGCAATTGAAGACTGCATCAATGTGCGGCACAGGCGATTACTGGAGTTTCTGGTCCCGATTTTACATCTGGAAAAACCTACCCGGGTGACTTCCACGCTCGGAAATGCGATCTTTGGGGCCCTGAGCGGAGAGAAGCGGATGGATTGGGCGGCATTCATTCAAACGCTAGTGAATGTCTTAGTTTCTAATGTGGGAAAGAGTAGGGCTACTCCGGTAAGCCCCTACCTTTTCCACCTATACAAGAATCAGAGTCTTCTCACAGCGGAGGAAAACAAGGAGTGGAGAACGCAGATGGCTCTCCGGACGTGTGGAGGATCGGATGAAGAATCCGAGACGGAACCGGATAGCTCGGAACCGGAGGAGAAGGGTGAGAACCCTAAAAAGAGGAATTGGGAAGAAGAGGAAGAGGAGGAAGAGGGCGTTCCTCTCCACCGAAGGATGAAAAGGACGCCCAGTCTGAGGGGGTCCCCTTCGGGGCTTCGGAAGGAAAAGGGACTGGAAGCAGGGGAGTCGGTCATCTCGAAGAAGCAAGAGCCAGTGGAAGCGGTCAAACCAAAACCCGTTCCATCGTCCCAGTTGTTGGACTTGACAGGTCCATACAACGACCTAATCCGGATTCTCAGTATAGTGAGAGCGGATTGGGAAGTGAAGACCACGACGTTGTGTGAAGTAGCAGATTTGGTAGGAAGTACTCCGACCAGTTCCCTGACGGAAGCCGTGGCGAACTGCATTAGCAATCCGGACGAAGTGAAGGAGTTGGAGGATAGGTTGCTGAAGCAAAACATCAACCAGCGGGAGACAGACGAGCAGGTGGTCCGGTTGCGAGGAGAAATCCAAAACTACCGGAGGGACTTGGATGCTAGTCGCGAACAAGTGAAGGCTGCAATGACTCTACAGGAGGAGACCAGGACCGCAATCAACCAAATGACGGCAGTAGTAGGGGCATCCGGTGAGGTAATGGCGAAGACCAAATTGTTTGATGAGGGGATACATAAGGATCCAAAACCTTCGGGTACCCGTATCGCTCGCATCTTGGTTGACTTCACCGGAGAATTAGAAGAAGCGATGAAGGAATTCCGGAAGGACGCAAAGGGATTAGTATGCATCCGGAAGTTCCAGAGTGGGTTTGTCTCTTTATCCGGGATTTCAATCCCGGATGAGTTCGATGAGGTAGAGATATTGGAGGGGAAGTTTGAAACTCTAATATCGAAGGAGAAGGAGGCTGGAAGAACTTCTACTTCAGAAGCCCCACGGACAAGGACAGGAGTAACTTCCCCTATAGAACCGGAGCGAATTCCGGAAGGGGGAGATAAAAGTAGAAATTTGAGTGAGCTCTCCCCCATAGCTACTCCAGATAGTGGTGGACCCCCTCAGGAGGGATAGGTTGCTAGAAATTAGAGAATAGGAAATTTTGTTAGACCGGACCTCGTTCCAGAAAGTTAAGAAAAGTTCAGATTCGAAAATCTCGGCCGGATAAATGCCGGATTTCCGGGGAGACCTTTTTGTAAATTCTGTATATAATTCAAGTCTCAAGACTAAGACTGGGAGCTTTTCCTTCTTGCATATGTTGTCTCTTGTGTATTGTCTATTATTTTTCTTGTCTTCACAAAGATTGGCCAGATAAGGAAGGGAGAGATTGAGTATAGATGAATAGAGTGTGAGAAGATCTTCTCCCCTTGTTGTCTTCTTGTGATTGCAGGTGCATGTGAACAGGTTGTAAGTGTTGGGAGTGAGTCAAGACACCTCAGTAGGTTTAAGGTTCATAATTCCGGGTGAGATAACTAGTGCTAGGTTAGGTAGTGAGAGAAAGGATCCTCAAATTGTGCTAGAGCTACTAGATGGAATGTCTAGATTAGCCTCTGAACACTTGAGAGGTCTCACCATCTAAAGAAGTAAACGGAAGAACGTTAGATTATGTTGGTACGGGCAGGCGCACTTGTAGCCACTTTAGTTTCGCACGGATTGCAAAAGATAGTAAGGTCGTTGTAGTAAGTGAGGGTCATACGGGGGATCTTTGTGTGACCTACAGGTTGAGATTACTTCCAATTTGTTGTGAAAGATCAAACCGGATCCTGTTAAGATAGGAGAATAGATTGGATTAGTGAATTTTCCATCACTATAAAAACCAGAAAGAGGGGAGTGTTTACCTCTCTGAAAATAAGTGACAGATTCCTCTAAAGTGCCAATAGAGGCTAAACAGAACTGGAATAGAAGCCGAGGAAAGGAAGCCCTCGATTAAAGTAGTGCAAGATCCGGTCGGAAGTGTGAATTCTTGGTTGGTTTTTGAAGGTTGTCAATTAAATTTGATTTGGGTTAGTGTTAGTCTGGACCGGATTAGTTTATAGGAATATTAGGAAATCATCCGGTATTTTGGGAAAAAGGTGAGAGAGGTATAATCAAGAATAATGGAATTAGGAAACTTTCCTCAAATCACCTAGAAACACGAAATACTTCACAAAGTCTCTTGGGTTCGATCTTTAGAGTCACTTTATTATGCTTTAAAGAGATTTTTGTGAGCATAATAGGGAATTTCACTTACCCTGTGCTATGATAGACGTCGGGAGTTAGAAGCCATTGCTTTGTTTTTTGGGATGTCTGGGTGTGGACACTAGGCGCGGACGGTGGAGTTGAGAAGTAGGATTCCCCACTGATTTTGTTTTCAAGAGTGCAAAGTGCGGACGTTGGGATTCAGGTGTGGGACACCCACTGCTTGTATTTTGTTGAAGACACTGAAAACGAACTGCAAGTTAATACTTACATATCCGCGCATCTAAAAAGTGGATGCAACCTTGATTGCAACTTTTGGAATATCCATTTTTCGAATTTATTTTAAACTAAGAAAATAAAGCTTCATAAGTTCTACTTGTACTGTAATTTGAAATTTTGAAATATGTCAGAAATTGAGAGAATTATTTCAAGGGTAGGCTCCATGTGTTAAAATCCAAATAACACCATGTAAAGTGTCTTCTATTCATATTTGATTTTAATTTTAATTTAATTTATAAATAATTTACATGTTTGTGTTTCTCATCCTTGTTTTTATTTATTGTAAAAATTATAGATCATTTTAATATATATTTTAATTGATATAAATTTTTATTAATTTTAGCTTTAAAAATTCACTATAATTTGATTTTTCCACAAAAAATATTGAAAAAAAAAATAGAAAATGCATTCATCTACTAACAAAAACTATCAAAATTCTTTCTTCTTATTAAATAAAAGGATAAATTTGCTTTAACAATTGAATTTGACTTCAAGATCTTTGTTGTTATTGTTTTGGGTATAAAAAACAAGATGTTCAATTGAAATTTTTTCATACTAATTTCTCTTTCTCCTTGTAGTTCTTGAAAAAATTTCAAGATATTTAGATTGTTTTTTCTATTTTTATTTATTTATGTTAATTTTTTACATAAAACATTATAACAATTTCAATTCTTCATGAAACAAATTGGAATTTCTTACAATGATATGGAATTCATAGTTTGAACTATTTAAAATATAATTTTTTTTCTACGGTTCAATTTAAAAAGATGGATTTAGCTTAGACTATAAGTTTCACTATTTTAGAATGGATCAAGACATCAAGTCCTTTAAGGGTTCAAATGAACATGGAGCTAGGGATGCTAGGGTGAAGGGAAATTGTGCTTTGAGGAAGTGACAAATATTGAAATATGTAAGCAAATATAAAATTGACAAGTAGAACTTATACAAAATGGAAGTAGTACAACAATACAATATCGGATAATAGTTGTATGTATTTCATGTATGTCATAAAAAACAAAATTAAAAAATTGCACAACATAACATTTTTATAATAGTCTCAACGTATTGTGTTGTACACATGGGCGTACATGATAAATATTTTAAACGCTATAAGCCTCTACATTTGTAAGTAGTTCTATCTATTTTTTTCCTATTATGCCTCAACTGTTCAAAATTAGGCTTCGTCCACATCCATAGGACTACTAGCAGTGCCACTTGGACCTGCTTCATCGTCATGTATGCCGCATTCAAGAATGTGGTCTTCATTAGAGCCCAAGCGAAGCCTCCGGACTACAGACTGAGTTCACCTAGCTGGCCCATCCTCCTCTAATATGGCCCTCAAAACTTGGGATTGTTGGAGCTCTTCAAGCGCTTGACGTGTTTGCAGACTATGTTGGTCCAACAGAAAATCTACCGCATCAAGTTTGAACTAGTTTCTCCACTCGGATTCCGACATCATGACTCTTTCTCGTGGACCAGGCATGTCATATCCGTCATCGTTGTCACTCTCAATATCCACCACCTCGTGCTCGTTAATACGCACTCCATCTTTATCCCAAAGCCAGTTTCGGAGGTGGGGCCTAAATCAGAATTTCTTCTCATTTTCATCCCAATGCCCGTTGAAGCATTGGAAGAAGAAATTCCTCTTTCCTTGGCTTGCTTCCGATGTGCCTTTAATCAAGTTGTGGCACACTTTGACAACTACATCTGAATCATTTTCCCAACCCCATTGATTACAAAGTCGGGACTTCTCCAACAAGTGGTACTTGTACCACCAATTCCAAACAAGGTCTTCTCCCCATTTGCTGGGATGGGCAGGTGCATTGTTGGCATCAAATTCCCAACTTGGTGGCATGAATTCGACCAAGCCAAACAACTCATATAAACGCTCGTGGAAAGGAGCCTTGTACACTGCATAGCATCTACGGTTGACCATTAAGCTGATCAAGTAAATTGGGTGATACAAGTGCCTACACATGCCCAAATGCATTCCACCTTCCGGGCCAAAGTTATTTAAACAAATTATACACTGAGTTCCATCTTCAACAAAAGCAGACAGTTTTGGCCATAATAATTTACTGGAGGTGGTTACATGGGAAAACATGGCATTCTGAAAATCCCAACCACTTTGAGCCCAATCAATGACAGTCTGATTTCCAGAGATGACTTTGGTCACCATTTTCTTGGGTTGGAAGAGGTCGTCTACAAGGGCCCAAGAAGTTAAGCCAAAGACACGCTCTTGATTGTGTTCAAGATATGTGTTGAAAATTTTAGTGAACTCGGCAGCCATTTGCCGGTTCCTATCCACGGTGAAAACGCATGCCAACTTCCACTGATAATACTACGAGACCAACGCATCCAAACGCTTTTGGAGCTCCACATTCCGTGCAAGAAGGGATAGAAGGTCTTCGTCCTCTACTATGACGTTTGCTACAGGAATATCTTGAGGTTCTACGACTGTGGAAAGAACCTCATCAGTTATTGTGGTCGTTTCAAGAGCACATTGCAAGCAACCAATTTCTTGGAATTGTCGGGTGATGGTATTGTTCTTGTCTTCCAACTCCACCCTCAATCTGTGACTATCTTCATATAGTCCTTGAAGTTTGTTGATTTTTTCATTCAACTCCTTCTTCAAACTCTCAACCGTATCCACCTGCACATCTATTTCTTCTTACATTGGCATAAGAGGTTCTTCTTCACTTGCTTCAAGAACTGGTTCATTTGGTGCTTCAATGACTAGTTCATTAGGAACTGCTGGTGGAACACCTTCTTCAAGCTCATCCATTCGTAGGGCCCTCCATCTTCTGATGCGTTGCTGACTCCGAGTAGTTGGTGGTCGTGGAAGCGTACGTGTACTATCGGAATCATTATCTATAGAGGATTCTTCGGTCATATAATTGTCGTAAGGCACTTCCACTATTGTTCTGAAATGTCCCAATCCACCCTCTGGATACCTTCGCGCATTCATTGGGATTAATCCGTTTGTAAAATGTGACATTTTGATTTTGTTGCCTCTTTCCACCATAGTAGACTAGTCAACCCTCTTTCCAAGTTTAACTTGAGATACATTTATGCCCGCGCAATGAAAAGATGAACCTTGTTTAGATACTACATAGCCTAGTAAAACTCCCCTTTTATCCCTAAAAATAGTTTATCTGGGTTCAAAGCGATTCCAGTTTGTCTACAACAAATAAGACACTCCCTCACTAGTGGAAGATGATCTTTGCTAGGGGACTGGGTGCTAAAGTCATCAATGTATACTGTCATTGATTTGTGTAATAAATTAGAGAATGCAAAACTCATCACCCGTTGGAAAGCGAATGGTGCATTGCAAAGACCGAATGGCATTACTACATAGATAAATGTTCCCTATGGAGTAATAAAGGTTGTCTTTGACCAATCCTTTGGTGCTATTGAAATCTGATTGTAGCCTGAATATCCATCCATGAAAGTGAACAATTCATTATCAACTACTTCATCTACAATGGTGTTGATGAAGGAAAGGGGAAAATGCTCTTTCAGAGTGTGTTTGTTGAGTTGGCGGTAATCCACACATACTCGGAGTTTTCCATTTTTCTTCTTCACCAAAACCATTGGAGAAACCCAATCTGTGATTTCTATAAGTCGAATGAACTTGGCTTCCAATAAATGTTCAATTTCTATTTTAACTATCAATTGAAGGGCTGGATTCATTTGCCTTTGCCTTTGTCTAACCAGAATCGTATTCGGTTTTACTGGAATGGTGTGCTCAACAATGTAAGGGGATACACCTTTTAGCTTTCGATAAGACCATGCAAATACATCTCGGTATTCCATTATCATAGACCGATAATTGTTTAATTCTTCTCCTTCAAGGGTGTGCCCCTACTCTGATCATTTTTTGTTTTTCTTTTGGAAAAGAGACGTCTATCTCTTTCCAATCAGAAGCTTGAACATGGACTGGATCACTAGGACTATGGTACCAATCATTTGGTATTAGAGGATAGGTAGGTAGGTCAGTCCCTACTTGGAGACCTTCCGAAGTTCTACGGAAATGTAGATTAGGAAGAATTTCTTCTTTTGTTAGAATGGGATCCCAAGATAATTCTTGAGTACCATCAATCTCAAAGTGATAGACATCTTCAACAACAATGTCATCTACAAAGGATACAAGCCCACATTCACTTTCATTTTAAAGAACCTCTATATCTTTCTCCTCGCTTAACTTTATGGTAAGAGTAGAACCTGTTCCAAGAAGAGTCTCTGTAGCAGGAATTGTGCTAGCTGAAATGTGTAAGCTTTGAATGCTTGGTAGATGGTCCTTCAATTTTTTGGAACGTAGAGTTGTTGCTTCTCCTATGTCTTCTGAGCTTTCCATTTCCATGATCTTTTGCTGCAAACTCATTGAGGCGTTGCGTATTCCATAAGGAACTACCTTCATTGGGATAGTAGACACCTCTTTCGTTGTTGAAAGTGATAGAATGACTTCCTCTTCACTTAGTGTATTGATATCTTCTCCCCATTCTCCATGTACTCCGGGTATCCACCTTGTTGGAGGATTGCAATCAATAGGAAAGTCTCTGATAGCAATAGGGCTATCTATACATGAGTTAGTAGGTACACTTGGATAAGGCTTAAAGTTTTGTCAGTCTTTAGGCTTACAAAAAAAATTGTTTACCTTTTGGATATTCACGAGATGAAGATGATCGCCCTATAGTCAATGCAAGTGAAAGATCCCACTCTTTGGGATGGTAGCAGCTAATTGGAAGAGTCAAGGTTTGACTTGAGATACATTGTTGAATTTCCAATGGTGTTATACATCGTGGGCACTCCTCTTTCCTTCGAGATCCTCCCGGACGGAATGGTATCGGGGTAATCACCTTAGGACCACTAATCTCCTCTATTGCAACAATGGGAGTTTTTGAAAGGTGAAGAGAACTACCAAGAACAAATTTAGATGTGGGTGGATGTTGCTTATCTGCAGTATCATCAAAGAGTTCAATCGGGGCTTCTCTAGTACCTTCTATTGCTATTGGACTAGAGGGTACCTCCCTAATGACATATGCATCATTACTAGAGCAAGGATGGTCTTAAAGCCACTGTCGGTATGTCCCATCATCAACATAATTGTACAGACCAGGACCAATACATTTTATTGTTCCTAAATCTGTCGAAGGTTCTTCCCGAATAGCTTGAAACAATGGTAGCCCTAATTCTAATTCACCGTTTAACAACAGACCTTTAGATACAATTGCAACTATGGTCCTAGTGTTTTGTGGTCCATAGGTAAAGGTCGGATGCTTATCAACCCAATTAACCACTCCACCGCATTGGCAGAGGAATCCACGACCTAAAAAGAGAGGGTAAGATCCGTTGGTTTCTTCTTCAAGTTGTAAAACTTCAAAGGTAACCATATAATCTACCCCTCCGGTTTGGATCCTAAAATCTCTAATCTGGCCTAGGGTTTTGACCGACCTTTGATCAGCACATTTTAAAGTAACAAAAGATGGATGAGTAATCTCAAGACCTAATTTACGCACAGTGAATGCAGGCATGATATTAGCCTCGCTTCCATCATCCACTAAAGTTTTTGTAATGATCTTATCCAAAATTTCTACTTCAATTTCAACTGGCTCAAAGGTTTCTTTAGACTTCTGAAGGTCTGATTTTGGTTTCATAACCACTACTTTTGGTTCCTCTAGATCAACATCAAATTGATTAAGTAGTGTCAAAGGTTCTACCTTGTTGACTTGTCCTACCATTTTTGGAGCTCTAAGAATTGTAGCACCCTCTTTGAACTGTTTCCGCAACGTTGGTGCTACGTTGATCAACTGTCCAAAAGAAATGTTAGCTTTTGCTCTAGACAGGTCATCCCATAGATCACATGGAGAAGAAGGGTTACTACTTTTCCTTGTTTTAGATCTAGACCTAAGGCTTGGTGGATGAAACGGAGTTCCTACTTGAATGAATTGAAATTCATTTTCCTTCAATTCGGTTTGCGTGGGAAGGTTATCATTAAATCTCACTTCCTTGGTAGTTTCCTTCAATGTGTTCTGCAAATCAAAGAATTGTGGAGAATCTTGGGAAGAATGAAGGTGTAAGCTACTATGAGAGCTAGAATCTGGAGATTCAATTTCTTCAGGTTCAATTAGAGCAGTAGGATCAGTTTTTGAGCCTCCTCTGGTTACGACCAATGTAGGTAAAGATTATTGGATGTCTATGGTGTTTGAACCGTTAACCCCGACAAACAAAGAATTTTCAAATTCATTGATTCTAGAGTCTTCACCTTCCTCACTTGCTATAAATCTAGCATCTTGTGTACCTTGAGCTAGTGGTAATTGAATGACTCCTTGGTTTGTTAATATCGCAGCAGGTGGATTTTGAGTTTGACGGTTGTTAGAATGATCGTAATACATGTTAGGTGGGCTAGTCGCTTCTTTAGGCTCTATAAAACGAACACCTCATTGGTTTTCCCTAGCCTGTTTGGCATAGTCTGCTTTAGGAAATTCTAACGAAATGACTTTGTCTAGAGTGGTACAACGGACTGTAGGATGGTGATCACCACAACACTTGCAAATCACATTGTTTTTAATCCAACATTGACCTGGACCATGTGATCTTTTACAAGTGGGACATCCAATAGACTGTGATCTGTCAAAAGAGTTGTTGGGTCGTACCTGATTTTGAGCATGTGGATGTCGATATGGCTCGGTTGGTCCTCATAACTATGGTGGAGGTGGATTGTCCTTAAGCAATGGACAAAATGCAGGAGTGTGATTGGGTTGGCCACAATGGTCAATGGTTGCACCAAACGCCAGTGGTGTGTGAACCAGACTCATGATATTGTAGGAGAGCTTGTTGCCCTTGGCCATTTACTAGGCAAGCCATTTGCTCTATCAATTCCCGTACTGCTCGGGTCATTTCACTTGAAATCTATTTCATCTCTATGCGCAATTGATCAATAAGAGCGGTTAGCATCAACATAGGTTCTTGGGTAGCAAGCGGTACCGGATCCCGTTTAGGTGGGGATGACTTGTAAGATGCCATATTGGTGTCTTTGTGGTAAATTGGTATGAAGGCCGGTATCGGGTCATTGCCTCGCTTCACCATACGCTCATTCTCCGTGTCAATGAGTTCGATCTCCAAGGTGACGTGAATGGCATCATTCAACGTATTAATGGGTCTTCGCGACAAGACTTTCCGAATTATTGTCGCCGAATCAATTCCTTGGATAAAGTAGTATCGGATGGTACTATCGATCAGTAGCCTTCCTACGTAACGGGTACACACCATTTGGAATCGTCGGATGTATGACGTAAGGTCTTCCGTCGATCCCCGTCGAATGTTGGTGAGGGTAGACAACGCTTGCTGTTGTCCAGTTTCAGGTCAAAAGTAACGCAGGAACGAAGCTTGTAACTATATCCACGTGAGAAAGGTACCTGCATCATGAGATCGGTACCACGAGTATGCAGTTCCTATGAGAGTGTTAGGAAACCAAATCAAATAGTATCCTCGATCAGTGACCAAACTAGAGATTAAGATCTCTTCGAACCTTTCAACATGAGAAGTAAGAATATCATCTCTAGATTTGGAGAACTTGGGCAAATGATGAGGAATTGAAATTTCCCTTAGCCCTTGGGGAACCACAATTGGTAATCCCCTTGGTAGCATCATAGGATCTATTTTAGGGTCCATAGTCCCTCTGGTGGAACCCTATCATCGTTGATCGGTCCCGGGGGTTCGCAGGCTTCTCTAGCATCCATTTCTTCTGATGGTATTGGAGAACTGTCACTATCGTCTACAAGTTTGGGAATGCTCGCCCTGTCTTCTGTTGGTGAAGGAGGACTAGTCCTCCTCTCAATTGGGAAAGTAGGCGATCTTGGTCGGGAAGTACCTCCTCGAGTTGTCGGGTTTCTTGTGTTTCGTGTGGACCTACGTGTATTAGTAGGTTTTGGTGGCATCTATACTCAAATTAAGTCCAAATTCACACAAATCCAATCCACACATATATATATAAAGTGTCGTAGCACAGAGTAAGTAAATTCCCTGTTATACCTTCAAAAATCACCCTAGAGCATAACAAAATGACCCTAAAGATCGAACCCACGAGATCCTGTAAAGTAGCTAACTCTATTAAGGAGATAAACCTAATTAAACCCTTCAATTCTAGTTTCCGATTATACCTCGGAAAACCGGAACGTCTAAAACCCAACCGGAAAACTAAGACCGGACCGTATCCTATTTCCGATTTTACTAGTTCCACAGTCTCTGGCTAACTTCTCAATTCTGGACCATTCTATTTCCGGTCCTAAGTGTCTACGGAGCGGATCTGTTCCGGTCCGCCCTTCCTAAACCTGGTTTAGCTTTGCCTCTGTTTTACCATTAGAGGGTTCGCCGCTTGCTTTTGAAAGTGGTAGGCCCACCACTCCTTCCGTGACTTATAATGGCTGAAGACCCACTCTCCTATTCACTGATCTTCTAACTAACACGGATCCGGTTTGGTCCTTCACAGCAATCCGGATAGCAATCCGGATCACAGGTCACACAAAGACCCCCCGTACGATCCTCTCATACTACAACGACTTTGACGCTGATCCGTTCCGTACTAATTTCGGTGGCTACAAGTGCACCCGTCCGTTCCATCAACTACAAAAGTTCTTCCATTTTACCCACAACGGGGGCAAGACCTCACAGGAATCAGGACACTCGACCGGATTTCCCACCCAGGAGTTCTAGCGCAGCTAAGGAATCCCTCCCTATCCGCCTAGCCTAATCAACGGCTTTCTTACCCGGAATACTAAACTTCTGCAGATGCTGAGGCACTGGAATCCACTTCTAGCTCTTCATGACCTACTCAGATGTACTTAGAACCGGAAACATCCATCAAAGGGAGAACTCTACCTACACATTCGTGCATACCACCTTACTTCAACTCTGTACATTCTTGCCAACACTCGGGAGGAATACACAAAATAAAGTCAATGGAAAGTACACAAGGAAATGCCAAAAGAACTCTGCCAGTCTCCAGCTCAGAGACTGTATTATATACAAAAAGCAAAAAGCAAAAAGCAAAAAGTGAATACATAATTTCCGCCTCCGAAGGCGATGACGATCCGGTCCTACCTTATCCTAACCGGATTCTATTCCGGTTTATATTCTATAAGTCCGGTTCCTAATTCCTATTTGTACAATACTTCCTATTTCGTCTCATATACTCGGGACCCAATGGTAGGGCTCTCGTCCGGTCTCTCCAACTGCTCAAATACGTCCGTTAGATTCCGGTTCCGTTCCCCATCCGTAGGTGGAGCTAGTTGTTCCTCAGTTTCCGGGGAGTCTAAGTCGATCGGCTGCGGTCCGGTCGAGGGCGTCTTCTTCTGTGCCCTACTTGACTGAGGCGTCTTGTCCTTTCCCAGTTCCTGAGCTGTCTCTTCCGGAAACAAGTCCAGAAGTGAAATCTCAGAGAGCCGGATCGGAATCTCCGTCAATTTCTGGCTGCTCTCCACGATCCGGTTCGCTGACTCCCGTGCCTTGGACAGGAGCTTCTCTATCTGCTCCTCAAAATCAGTGAGGATGTGCACCACTCTGGTTCCGGATATCTTCTTGTCTTTGTGCACCTCCTCTTCGAATAGGTGCGCCTTGGTGACCGCCGCTCCGGGTTCTCCAAACACGTCTTTCACCTCCTCGGCCAGCTTCTTCATTTCTCCTGCCATTTCCCTTGTTGCGTTGGCGTTTTCGAGCAAGGCGAAAAGTTCGGCCTTGAGGGTGTCCACCTCATCATGTTGCCGCTTGCTTTCCTCCTTCATCTTCAGGAGCTCTTCCGGATTAATGACACACTCAGCTACCCGTTGCGGCAATTGACTGTCCGGTTCCGCTCCAATTAACTCCGCAATCTCCCCGAGCGTCCGTTTCTTAACCTCCCAATCTGCCCGGATTTCGTAGAGGATCCCGATCAACGCGTCGAACGGATCTCCGGATCCTGATCCGGATGCCACATCCGGTCCGGGTGGAGTCTCCCCTTTGCGCGGATGAGGTTGAACCAGAGGCGTCCTTCGATTCCGATCGGCGTAGTCTTCTGCCTTTTAGAAGGGACATGCGGTTCCTTCTCTTCCTCTTCTTCGTCTTCTTCTTCGTCCTCCTCCTCGGTTTCGTTTCCGGAATCCACTTTTTGGTCGGACTCGGATTCACCGTACTTCATAGTCTGCTCCTGGGCCTTCCACACCTTCAACTCCACTTCCGTCAGCAGTTCCTGTTGTTGATAGAGGTGGTAAACATAAGGGCACAGTGGGGTAGCCCTACTTTTCCCCACTCTTGTAGTAAGCTGGGATACCAGATCAAAGAAGATCCAGCCCCAGTCTATTTTCCGGGTTTCGTTCAATGCTTCGAAGATCGTGTTAGCCAGGGTGATGGTCAACCTGGTGGGTTTTTCCGGATGCAAAACCGGAACCAGGAACTGTAGCAAGCGACGCTCCCGGTCATCGAGGCAATGCTCTACCGCGTAGCCGTCCTTCGGGTTTACAACGCTTCCGAACTTGCCCTGGACAAAGTCATCCTTCCGATTGGCAAGTCCGAGTCCTCCCAGCTGGAACCCGTACACGTCCCGCCACAAAGCCTTGGTCCATTGGACCGGATTTCCTCTTAGTGTGTTATCGAATTGATTCGATACGCCACTCAAGATTTCCCTAATCATCCTCTCATCTTTGAAACCCCAAGGTTTCAAAGATAAACCCTGACAACCCATCGACGCTAAGGTCTCCCTGAGCTCTCCCTTTTCCGGATCCTTGGTTGGTATGACCGGAACCACTTTTCTCAGCCTTACTTCACTCGGAGGCGGGGTACTAGAGCCTGGTCTCTTCCGGTTCAACCGCAACATGAGGTTAGCTCTACCCGGTTTCACTCTCTACGGTCCTAAAGGAGAGCGCTCACACTTTGATGTTCCGCTCCACCTGCCAACCAATCTCCTGGCGCGTCCACACTCTCAATCTCTCACGGTTCCGTATCCACTCTCACTTTGTTTCTCACCCGCTCGTGCCCGGAGGCGATCTCTCTATCTCACCCCTCTCACTCATTACCGAGTCCTCTTGTACTTTCCCTCCCTGCCGTTGTAAACGGAAAAGCGTCAGGCGCTAAGTCAGGAAACGACAACACGTGAAAAATTACAGACCTGAAAATGGACAGGGTCAGGCTTTATATAGTCCTAACTCCCTGGACTGTCTTTATGACCGGTCGGATATCTGGTCTGGTTCACTTCAATCCGGTTCCGTATAATCCGGTTCCCTCTAATCCGGTTAAGGAGAATCCAGTTGGAAATCTAATCCGATCCGCTTCTACCTAAAACCGGATTAGCTCCGTAAGGTCCTCCTGTGACCATTTTTGATTTATCTCTCTCCTTTTTGATGGATCCGGATCCGTATTTCTGATTTCCGTTCCACTTAAAAGAATAAACAAAGAAAAATAAAAAATATGAGTTGTCACATAAAGAGAAAGAGAAATCCAATACAACACCGAATATGTAAAAATACCTAGAGCTAATGCTCTAACTATAGGCCAGTAGCTGGCGCTATAATACGATCGTTACAGATCAACGTACTGAAGATCTCAGCTGCACTAGGGCGATACTCAAAGAAGTACGGCTCCTGATTTTCTTCAATGTATTCGTGGTCCGGAAGATGTCGATTCCACGTACTTGGGTTGATGAAGAAAGTGGCATTTTTGATGCGACCATCACGGCTTTGCTTCTTCCTACTCGAATACGGGTAGAACAATGGATGGAACTTTGGTTGATGGAGATGACAAATGTCTGGAGCGGTGAAGATGGATGCTTGGTAATCGGCCGCGTCTTGGCACGGCTCACACGCCTCTTGATACTCGTTTGTAGCGATTAGTCGGACCAGTATTCCTCCAGTTAGCCCTTAATTCACACCAAAGGCCTTCTTAGAGTAAACCGCTCCGGAATCGTTCCCACGAGGACTTGTGGATTACAGTTTTATAGGCTATCCCGGTCTAAGTATTCACTTTTCTCTCCGTCAAACTGCTTCGGACTGTAGGTCCGGTCCGAACACTAGTGCCGGGTGGGTTCCGGGAGGATCCGGAAACTGTTTCAGTGTCCCTTCCGGGATCCCTGGGTTTAGATGACGAGTGGCCAGATCCACCGTCTAGATGCTTACCGTGTCCGGAAACACACTCTCTTTCACTCTCTCTCTCTCTAATACTAACAGTAACCTAACTCTTCAGGGACCGGAAGTGTCCTCCTGTTCCGTCGCCTTACAAATCCAGAAGTTCTTCCGGATTAGGTCACATAGGGACGGTCAAGAACTACAACGACATTCTAACCTTTAACCAAACACTGAGCCTCCTGTCGACCGGGTGGTTTCTCCTGTACTTTCTTGGGCTTGCGCCGGGGCTTGACTCTGTTCTACGAGGAATTCCGGAAATCCGGAATTCGGGCACGTCTGGCAATACCTCCGTACACGGAAGTTTGCTAGTAGCCTCTCAGATACCCCTTTTCACCTAGGGCTATATCCTATATGTAGGCTATACCGGCATCCGAGCAGTACTACTCTAACCCTACTGCCGGAACCATCCGGTTGATCTCCCCCTCAAGTTAATACATCCGGATACTCTTACAACATCGACTCTTGCCACACAAGGTAAGTTCTCAGTCCCGGAAACGTAAGAACGGACTCACACCTCTCACAAACATATACCGTACACAAGAAAGATAAAAGATTGGATACTCCAATACACTTTAGATTTAAGCTCAGAAAAAGGTACAATGCTGAAACTATAAGATGGCTGTGAATGACTAGAAAGGCCATTAAAAGTCCTACTTATACTAAGACTAATGTCATCCTAAAAATCCTACAAAGCATTCCTATTGGTCTGCTAGATTTCCGGAAAATTCCAGATCCTATTTTTCCGGCTTTGACTGCCGGACTCCAGTATTGCCGCTATACTACACTACTGCATACTATTCTTTTGAATCCGGATCTTTAGGAGGAACATAGTCCTTCAGAAGATCCAGCTTTACCTCTTTCTGGCTACCCTCCGGAGAAAACAGATTCGGACCCCTTTGGCCCCATCTTGAGACTTCCATAATATTGGTGTCCCTGTCTACACTCCTGGTCCCGACTACCTGAGTGTCCGGACTCCCTCTAGCATCCTTCTAAGTCTTCTTATGACGCGGAGAAGACTGCACCGGCCGGCCGGCGTGAACTTCCGGAGAAGCACCTGTCAAGTCAATGGTCGGAGTCACCGGCAGCAGGTCCTCACTTCCCGGAGGTACCACTGCTCCCCAGTCCACTCCTTCTGGTCTTCCGGCTGGTGGTGAAAGTTCCGGATTCACCAGTACCACCGGTGAGACCTTCATAACCATAGGTTCCAGATCGTTGCTTTCCGGAACCACCAAAGTCTGCTCTGACGGGGGAGATTGAGGTGCCGGATTCGACTCCGTGGACATAAAGTACTCCATCATTTCCCTCATCGCGGCCCTAGATGTATCCATTCGTCTTGCCTGCTCCAATAAGCATTTGACGATAGGAACCCGGCTTGAGCTGGCGGCTGCATCGAGGTTAGTTTCAAACAGCCAAGCCTTGTTGAGATAGTCTGCCGGCATATCCAGAGAGCTCCGGAGCTGAACTACACTTTGGCACAAGGCCGCTATCTGTCGGCGATGGTCTTCTTCTGTGAGCCGGGCTGTCTCCTTAGCGGTGCGGATGGTACTTTCTAAACCCACACAACGGGATTCCGAGTTCCGGACTTGGTCTCGCAACATCCGGTTTTCTACGCGCAACGTCCCCAGCTTTGTTACCAAATTCTTTTGTTCTGCTATGAGGAGGTTGTTTTGCTACTCCGCTGCCACCAATACATCCGTCCTCCGAAAAATGGCGTTCCGGTCGGTTAGCGCCATCTTCTGGTACACTCGTTTGAGGGCTCCATCATAGTTCTCGCAGATCTGGGTGAGATTGTCTGCCCGCCACACCAGATGCTGAGCCATCTCCTAGATGTCTTCTAGGGGCGACCCTCCCAATCGCATGGTTGTCCGGTCCCTCTCCTCCACTTCTATCATCCGGGTCCGGCCTTGGCCTGAGTGGCGACGGTGTGTAGTCGTACCGGCCCAACCAGTTGCAAGAATGGTTGGACTCCCTTCGGAACAGGTCCGATCTCCGTCTTTACCTCCTGAACCTCTTCTTGTGGTTCCGGTGTAGGAGGCTCCTCTGACGGACTTACCGGCGGCGTCCTATTCCGCCTTTTCCTCTTCTTTAGCGGAGAGACCGGCTCCTCTTCTTCAGTGTCCTCACCGTCCGGTCCGTCTCAAGGTGAGGGTTCCTCTCCTCCATACTGCTGAAGTTGGACTAGGTCCTAATACGTACTCTCCTCGTTTGCCTTGAGTAGAGAGTGGTGGGCGTACAAATGAGACAAATATGCCGGAAGAGGACTCTGGCTCTTCTTTCCGGACCGGAGGGCACGCACTAAGTCTCCGACTAGCTTGTGGATGATGGTTGCCCAATCCATCATCATCTTTCCCTGGAGGCTCCCCAAGATGGTGGAGGCTACCTTCGCTACTACTCACCGCGGCTTGGTGGGATGGAGGATAGGGTTGAGAAACGCTATCACATCCCGGTACTCCGGATTCACTAGGTCGGAAACCTAGTGACCTTCCTTCGGGTTGGCGGGTGCCCGGAATTCACCCTCCATCACCTCTTGGTTTTTCTCCATGACCTTGTCCGACGCCTCCCGGAACTTGTAGACGACCCGCCAAGTGTTCACCGTCCACAGGTCTAGCTTCACCTGAATGGTAGTATCCAAGATACCAATTTTCGGACGAAGTATGTCCGAAACCAGACTTTCCTCTCGGATCCCCCACGGCACTTCTAGGAGTCCGTCACACCCCATATTGTGGAGATGCTTCCGTAGGCGCGCCAGCCAGTCCTCCTCTGTCGAAACCTCCGGAACCACCTTCATCACCAGGATGGTCCTTGGTCGAGTTACTGATGCCGGCATCTCATTCTCCGAATCCTCAGGCAGATCCTTCAACTTCCGCCGGCTTGCCCTAGAAGCCATTGTGCTCAAGAACAATCCTCACACAATCTCTCCCTAAATCTCTGCTCACCACTTTCACTCCGGTAACCCCTACACGATCACAACTCACACAGTCCCTCAGTCTACCGGAATTCTAACAAAGCGAGGAAAACGGAATACGCCAGCAGAAGAACAAAAGAAAGAAGATAAGTGTGTCCGCGGCCGGCTACAGTCCCCTCTTTATACTGGCCCGATGTACGGGACAGGTTTTGGCGGCAAAACCCTATCCCTAGTACGGATCCAGTTTCCGGTTTAGGGTTGGCGCCGTCATCCGATTTCCAGAACTTTCTAGGGTTCCGATTTTAGGTTTTTAGCCCTAATGAAATTTTTCTGGATCCGGAAATCCGGTTTTCCTAATTTGCCCTAACTTCCTAGGAAAACTCAAAAACTTTTCCTCTGAAGAAGACAATTTTTGAATTTTTCTGTCCCATGCTAGTATTATGGGTCTAGCATGTGGGATCACATTCCCACATCGTTGATGAATTGGAGTTAGACCGTGGTAGAGATGTCGGCTGGTATGTATCTAGTGGAGATGCCCTTGCAGCAATCCACCGTCAAATGGCTGATTCCGTTGTGCCAGGTGCGGAAGTGGTAAAATTGGATGTACGGATTCTCGACCGACTGGAGCTTTTGAGCATTCGTAGCATCAAACTGATAAAGTTCACCGTCAAATAGGGGCTCAGAGGCGTTGTAGCGGATGTCGATGTGGGGCAACTCAATCAACACATCGATTGTAGTCTGAGCTGGGCACTTGGCGTCAAAGCGTTCTTTAATGTATATGTTCTCGTAATTCCATACTGCCAAAACAATCTCCTAATAGAACAACATATACTAGTTAAATTTGTGCCTTGGCACACCAAAAGCTCCCATAGTGATAGCAAGAGCAATCTCAGGAGTGTGTTGATTGGGATCAACCAAGTACTGTTAGGCAAGGTGGGACTAAAACTCAAAAGAGATTTTCAAGTGTTTAGGCCCCTCGAACAAGTCTTTCAAGGGAAGAACCTTGTTGTCCTCATCGTGACTATGTCCCTCTTCATCGTCCTTGTAGTGCTTGAATGGAACCCCCGATGGTTGGACCGCCACTCAACATAACCAGGAGGTCCGCGCGATCCGGAAACCCCAAATCGTCGGACTCCGAACCGAAATCCCACTAGTTATCTTCCACAATTTTAAACTCACAAGTTAGTTAGACGACAACACCCACAATATTATGTAATTGAAGATCTATTGTACTCCTAAGGTTTAGGTAGTGAACTAGGAACAATTAGTAGCTTCTAGTAGACGCACTATTATGTGAGCGCTTTTTTATCCACCCTTGGTAAATATGCGTGCACAACCAAGTTTTAAAAAATTTAAGTTAATCACTATGGGTGCTTAACGTTAGTTCATTGTGCCTTCCAAGCAATGGATCTTTTCTAAGTTCCTAAATTTCACATAATTCCTCAAAATCCTATCCTAAATGCAAAGGTCAATTCTAACTATTACCAAGTCTTCAAGTCATTGTGATTTCTAGAGAAAACTTGAGACAGTCTAAATTTAGATACATAAGATGGAAGAACATATCATGAAATTTCTAAAAATATAAAACTCAACTCTATACGACTTTTCTACTAGAAGTTATTGATGGATGAAGTTTGACCACTAATCGGTGTTTAAAACTTCATCCATCGATTTCTACCAATCTATAATGCGAGATTCACTCTTAACTTTGTATTTAACTTCTATATTTTATTTTCTATCCAAGTTTTCATTCTTGTCCTTATGGGATGAAAGTTACTTACTTTCATCCAAAACCACTACCAAATTTCATCCAACCCTATCTTATTCAATTTAACTCCGATTTCAAAGTGTAATTTAATTTTGGAAACCTCTAACTAAGATCTACAACTAAGGCTACCTGAATTCTACAAAAGTTCTATTCTAGGCACTCTGACTTAACGTTCCAATTCGGTCCTATGCGAAATTATCTATTTTTTATAATTCAAAATTATAGGTAGAAGTTAGTAACTTACCTCAGAGTTGGCATCCTCATGTAGGTAGTTGAATACCCCTTTGAACTCTCCATCATTTGCCATGTTTTGAAGGTATTTGGTAGTTTTGCCCATGACTTAAAGGTTCAATTTTAATACAAAGTCTTTCGAAATTCTAACTTCTACTTCTAACTACTTGTTGTCTCTTTTCCTTCTCTATTCTTCTTTCCCTTCTAAAATATTCACATTCAATTATTTGGCTATCCCAAGAGTTGACTTGTTTTGGAATAATAATTGATTTCAAATCTCTAAACAATAATTGACCTTCTACTTCCTATCCTATTTTGGTCAATTATTATTCTATCCAAAGGTCTTAGTGGTTTCAATTGACTCTTTAAGATTTTCACCTAATCTTCTAAATCCCAATTTTTTCCCTTCATCTCCCGACTCTTCTAAGTGTCATTCCATACTTTAACCCTAATTGTCACTTCAAGCTTCTATTCTAAACTACAACTCTCCAACTTCCTCCTCGTTTTTTTTCTTCAATTTGAGTGTGAGTATTAGAACTATTTTGAATTGAGAGCCTATTTTGAAGTTTGAAGAGTTTTGTTTAATCTACTTTGTTTCCTTTCCTAACTTCTATCCTAATTCTACCCCTTCTCCTCCTAATTTAATTTATTGTTTTTGTTTAAACTATTTTAGTTCCTAGTCTATGTTTTTAAAAGCTTCAGAAATCCAAAAAAATGTGAGATCTGTCCAAACTAGATCTCAGATAGTTTAGAGTCGGAGTCGCAGTTAGTCCGTCTAGAAGCCCAAACAATCTAGAGTCGAGTTGCAGTCTCGATTACCTCACAGATCGGCCAGTTGCAAGGCCGGTCCCCCCCTTTTTTCTTAGAGGTGCAATGTGGCGGAGTGTGATTGGTCGAATCTCCTTGAGCAACAGACACTGACCCTCCTTTGGTAGCTTACAACTCGTCCTTAGGGTGCCCAAGACCTTCGACTTTGGTATTTTTGTTTTCTCTCCTCAATGTCTCAAAATAAAACACACTTCAATAACAAAAAAAGAACTCTAAGGGTTATTGGGCAAACCCTTTGAAGTCTTCTTTCTAACTCAAACGTAGGACTTGACTCTATCCTTTTGGAGGCTAAACTTGGTTTTTTTTCAAGTAGTGTTTTGGTCACTAAGCTTGATGAAAATGATGGTAACTACTATCCGATGGGAATTTTTAGGACTTCAAGGTTCAAAGCTTCACCGTGCTTTGAGGAATCACTAAAATTGCGAAAACAATTGTAACATATGAAGTCAAAGCTTCGCCGTATTTTCAAAAATCACAAAAAAAACTTAAAACAAGTACATGTTAGTATAATCACGGTTATAATGTATGTTAATATAAGTGTTAGTATGACTTTCGAACGCGCAAGTTAGTGCGATGGTGTTAATTCACAAAATATTTCAAATCAAACACTAGATGCTCCCTTAAGCGGCATCACCAATTACAAGGGAAGAACCTCTAAGATTAGTACAAAAACTCCAAGCTCCAAACAAGAGCTTGGAATACAACAACGACGACAAAAATGCAAATTAAACAACAATTCTTGTGAAGGAAACTCGACAAAAACTTGCCAACAAGTGCCAAATACAACAAAGAAAGTTTGAAGGGACCCCCAATGTCCTTCAAAGCTTCACAAAGTAGCAACAAGAGGAGCTAAAAGTGCTCCAAAAACAAGCAAATTTGGCAACGTGGCCTAAATGGCTAAAATCCAACTAAATGGACCCAAATGAAAACAAGGCGGTTCGAAATGAACCTAAGGGGTGATTTGAGAGAAGAATGAGCCCCCTTATATACTCTTCCAAGGTGGCTCACCCCCTCTCAATTCTTAAGCCGTAATCTTATCAACTAAGATTTTCATCCTAATCTCCAATTTTTGACTTTTTACGTTGGTCCAAACTTCTAACTTTTGAAGAAATGCTCCAAATCACAAACGGATTGCACCATTGGTTTCAGAAGGCCATTTTTAGTTTATGAGATCCCCCACCTCCTTTTTCATCCATCAAAAAACCACCTAAAACTAGCATCAACTGAAAATCAAACAGGGATAAAATCCAACTTTGGGAGGTTGATTTTTCTGAAGAAAGTAACTAAACTAGGATCTCAAATAGACTTGGGGGAGTAAGATAAGACCTAATTTGGGCCCCATTCCGATTTTGTATGCTCCCGATATGCCGGTCAACCCCTCCGAAATATTTGAAATTGTCGATTCGGGGAGGATCTTCCTAGTTGTAGGTCTTCTGGTTATCAAAATGTCTTGAAACTTGTTGGGGCATGTTATTAGCATAAAACAAGCTAACCTAATTTTTAGTGAGATTTTACCGCACCCATGGTAAATTCTATGAATTTACCATCTTGGATTTGGGCGTTTGACTGCTCGAAAAAAGATCTTTAGAAGATCAGAAAAAATCGAGACTTTTGGGGGAACCTCTCGTGGAGTTCCTTAAAAGATGTTCAACCTTAAATTCTTACTTTGCACATGTGGAAAAGGAATACAAATCCCGCTATCTCCTTTAACTTCTGGTGAACAGGGAATCTTCCACACAAAGAGGAATCTTGGCGAACCGATTTTGTTGTTGGACTCCTGGCATGATTTCCATCTAGAACCACCATATAGACCCTACGCTTGGGTCAGATTCGTTAAAAAATAAATCAAAATATAAATAAATAAGGTATGAAATGAAAATTTCAGAAATTATAACATGGTGTATGTGAACATTGTAGAAAATATTAATGAAAATAATATGAAATCTGAAAAAATAAATTGTAGAAATTACTATAGTTAAAGTTGAATAAAGCTACTTCAAAGTGTGGAACCCCACTTGTGGTCTCACAAAATTTAGGAAAAGTTGAACTAGTGGTAGTGTAGTATAGTTAAGCTATAAACACTATATTCATTAAAATGAGAGTTTTCCAAGAAAACGAGAGGTTCTAAATACATAGTTTTTTTTAAACATAGGTGATTTTGTTCTATACAGAGAGAGAAAAGCAATGCATCATTAGAAAAGAGTCTAAATACTGGAAGTCCATTATGAAAAGAATGGAATTTACTGATAATATCCATCAAATATACAAGTAATAGTGTGTACACAATGGAATGACACTTTGGATTCTAGACTTTACAATAGCCTTTTATAAGGAACCCAAAATTACATTTGGATTGTAGACTTTACAGTAGCCTTTTATAAGGAACCCAAAATGTTATCATGGTCAACAATTGTTGATGTTCAACTGTACATCTACATTGTACCGGATGATGTAGCTCATGCTCCGTAATAATCATAATGTGCTTTACTACTGTGACATACTCTTCAACTTCTCATATGCCTTCAATATTTCCGGTCCTCTACTGTACCCAGTACAAATTGCGGACCGCTCTCGAATGATGTCCTACTTTTGCTTCTCCAAGGACCTTTCTTCCGCAACATCCCATAAACGACAGCTCCCTTCTAGTCGGGACTCTCCACTAAGACTTGAGCGCTGACGTTTTGGAACATTCAAGTATCTGCGTCTATGAATTGGAGGTAGTGGAACCTCCGATGTGGTTGCCTCTGCAATATACATGGAAGAGCTCCGAGATCGCTTCGTTTGGACACCCTCTGTCAGTGGAGGAAGGCGGGGAAGAGAGGAAGCAATATCTGGACACACTTGGCAAATCTCACTTGGAATGCCTAAAGTTACATTTGTTTCAATGCCTGGACAACCTTCCTCCCCGTAAAGCTTTCTTTGAGTCATTCGATCAGAAGTAGACGGCAAAGCACGTTGGCCAACGAATCGCAGCGGCGACGGGGAGCAAGAAAGCCGCGGACGCGTCCTACCACTCGGAGGACTGTCGACGACGTTGTCCTCAATAGGCTTCGTCGAGAAATCTATGGTGGAATTTGTAGTAGCGGCCGAACACAGTAAATTTCTAGTGCTGAGAATGATGTATTGCCCATAGTCTAAGATGGAGTCAGCAGAAGCTGCACAAGCGAATCCACCTTTCGGAACATGGGCCGCCGAAGTTCTCATCATCTATCAAGCAAAGAAAGACACCGATTGAAGAAGAACATAATTCAAATTGAGAAAACACTGCCGCGTAATACACAAACCTAACAATATAAGAACTAAAACAGAAGACAACACCCAGCAAAAAGCTCAAAAGAACTTTGACATGTATATAAGCCAAGCATGTGCTGTTTAGGTCGGACCGACCTAAACTGCACAAGTTGAAACGAATGAAGTGGATCACACATCATACTGGAACAAAGCAGTTCAAACATATCACACACAAAACTGATATCGCTTAAACGTTCTGAATGGATTCATTCAATCCACCAGTCTACTAGTATCAATTAAAAAATAAGTATATACAATTTAAGGCGGACCGAGCTAAAATGCGCCAGTCTTGCAGTCGAACTACACTTCCCTAGGATACCATAGACCATGACCTAACTCAAACTAGACGAAGCGCGAACTACTTCCATTAGCACTTCGTATTCCTTGCGGTTCCTTTCGTCGCAAAGCATTCGTCGCCCAATTCTTCCAGGACCATTTTCCTTGAATGCCTTCAAACCTTGGTCTCGAGCTATGTGTAAACATTGAAACCAAGGAAGCAAAACATCGAAAAGAAAGGAGTCCCGCGGACCATTCCCTCTATAACTCCACGAATCAGGCAGTATGACATTATGAGGCTTGTTCATTATATGCTTCACAGGACTGTCATCTACAATGACAGTATTGTCAGACGAGAAGCTTCCTCTTCTATCTTTAAATAACCAGTCTAGATTTTTGAAGAATAAGTCCTTGTCCGTTCCTGGTACTTTGAAATAGGTCAACCTTCCCGATCTATCTCTTTGTTTTAGTGTTTGGCAGGAGTCCTGCCCAAGTATTTTTGAAGGCGGCAGTCCGTCTCGGAAAAGATATTGAGAAATTAGTTCAGTGGTAGACTTCTTCATAGAACTCCACACTGAAACTGTTGCAAATTTTTGAAGCTCTGTAATGAAATTAGAGCAATGAGGCCGCACCCACACAGCCTTGGGTCCGACTAGCGCGGGCTCAGTTGCGGAGTGCGGCTGCGAGAAGTCTCTCAATTTTTTGTGCGACAATCCCTTGGACTTCCAATCTTCGCAGACACATAGAATGCCATTTAGGTCCAGGACAACATTGATCCACTTGTCCGCCACCCTGGACCTGAATAGACGATCAACGCCCTCCGAAGTCCCTCCACGACGACATGGAGGATCGGATTCCTACTGTCAAAAGGAATAGAGCGAGGACAGTTAACATTCTGCACGTCCTCTTCTTGTCGACACTACAAAGATACAAATTCCAGGACCCGTGGACAATAGGGAAATGAACATACCTGCTGCTGAGAGGACTCAGCAAGAACATCAGGTTCAGTCTCGGGTTGAATGTCAGTCGTAACCACCTTCTTTGATTCACTTTGAGGAGGTTCCAGCATCGGCATTTCATCAAGGGCAACAAACTCATTTTCCAACACAGGAATTGATGGTGCTACAGAAGAAGCGCGAGTTGTACAAACATTGAAAGCATTCGGAAGCCCTGCAATAGAAGAATTAAAGTAGAATGTTGTGTAAGACAACGATATATTACAGCCTCAACAAATGAGTGTTAAAATACAAAATTGATTACAAAATTTGGAACTCCATGGTTCAGTCCACTAGAAGTTCCCGTGTCCATAAAAAAACTCTATACACTATATCTACAAATGCAGCTCTAGAATACACATCAGCTCGAGTCGAGCTACAACAAATGACATCGAGTGATTACTTGGCACAACCTGTTGGTGGATCATTGGCGCGGTCGGTGGTACTCCCGGGCACTACCCCTTCTGGATCCACAGACAATTTCTGCCCACTATCACACTGCTGATCTCCCTTGGATATCCCCTCGCTTGCAGCTTGTGCGCCCTCCAAGGTCGATGTGACGTTCTTCGGCAATGAGGAACTCTGACCTCCACGTATTTCTTTCACAGGAATAGGCGGAGGGATAAATTCTGGAGGCCCCGGTGGAAGAGGCGGAGTCGCAGCAGCATCCCTTTGCGGAATGGAGATAGCACTATCATTGGATCCTGATGGGTTGTTTCCAATGAAGAGTTGCTGCGAAGCTGTTGGTGGTGGAAGCGTGGCAACAGGCTGGGCTTGATTTCTATCCAAGTACGATTGCCACATTACCCGATTATGCTCACGCTCCTCCCTATTCAACCTTTGTTCCTCTAGGAAGGCCTGCGCTAGACCCGCAAAGTTTTTAGTTGATTCCTTTTGGAACTCTAAATTTTCCTCCCGGTCTTTCTTTTGTTCGCGCCTGATTTCCTCTTGCTGCTTCAAGACCACCGCCAGCGACATCGATAAGGCCTGCATATGGTCCACCTTCTTTTTCTTAGCAGGCCTAGTTCTGGAAACCGGAGTTTCAGCATCAACAGGTTGGACTGCCGTGTTCTGCAGCCCTGTTGAGCTTGACGACCCTAAATTGGTCTGCGATGCACGAGCACCTAGCGTGGTGATTTCGTCAAACACGTCGAAATCCACTGCAATGTCTTCTACGTCGAAGTCATCGTCTTCCTCCTCATTTTCATCTTCCTCGACGTCTTCCTCTATGCGCCTCTTCCCCCAGTTTTGGCCAAGCGAGGCAGCAGTCTCCGAGCGCCCCCTTGGTCTGGTCGAATCAGGGTTGGATTGCGACTCACGTTGAGTGGATACAATGTCTTCGTCAACAGCGTATGAGGAGTTGAGGAAGTCATCCTTGTCCAACGATAAACCGACCGTGGCAATATTTTGCCAGATGTCTGTTTCGCAATCCGGGACAGCAGCGAAAACATCTACCCAGCTCATCTGCAGCCAAACACAGCATGCAGAATCTCAGAAGTACTGACTTGCAATTTAGGACGGTCCAACCTAATCAGCATCCAAGGAACACAGGCTAGGATAGGAAAATAACGTCGACTATTATGACAATTAATCATTGAGTTCCAGACTATGTATGCATTTTAGGGCGGTCCTCCCTAAACTGCAACCAGAATCTAGAAATTGTTCATTGACTACATATAAGCAGTAAGCGTCAAGTGCAGGTTTGCAGTTTAGGTCGGTCCGACTTAAATTGTAGCAATGTACTTACCAGGGCAGCACATGTCAATTTGCTCCCAGCAAAAACAGAGAATACACTTGACCCCGGATGGTAGAACTTCTTGATGATCCCAAGGTAGAATTCCATTCGCAGTTCCATAATATACATTCTAAACGGTAGCTCATCGTACCTCTTAGATTCTTTATAAGTGATTGTATTCAGAGCTCGAAATTCCGGTTCAATCCGGACCTGCGTTGGCAAGTCTGGGCTTTGGAGAAAAATGAGCGGTACTTTCCTCAGCGCCCTTGTCGAATTCGCTGGGAGATCATAAAGTCTCTCATTTTTCGCTGGGTAGTAATCGGAGAAACTCCGATTATATGTGCGTAAGACCTCATTTTTCTCAACGAACCCGAGGACTTGAGATAAGTCGGTCTCGTCCTCAACGATGAACAACTAGGTCTTGACTTCTTCAAGCAGAGGTTCCTTCATTTGCTACTGGGACATTAGTACTTCCAGGAAGAACCGGCTTCTCCATCGTAGAGTTCTCCTTCTCCAGCACTCCGGGAATCGATCGAAAATCGATCACTCCCAAACCGATCAAGCTCACTGTCTCCGGCGTCCAAACATCCGCCAGCCAGTTCTCGTGTGTGTTGTAACGTATGCTGTAAGGACGCAAATGTGCGACCGACGAAGGAATGCGAAATTGGTTCTTCTTTTCCAGGAAGACTTTGAAGAAGGTCTCTATCTTGGGATCGATGGTTGCTGCTGTCTTATTTCTCCCTTGGGTTTGCTTGGTCATCGAAAAATATGCCTCACCCGGCCTTTCGAGCAACAGATTCATCATTGCACTAGTGAAGCAGCGGCTTCTCTTGAACTGTCGCCAGTTCTCCGAAATGAGCTCATTCCTTACATTGAACAAGTTCAGTTCTGGACAGATCAGGTGAATCTCTTTTTTCACCATCTTCTCCCGCTTCACTCTCTCCACCCATTCCTTGGCGCTATAGCAATCTTGTACAACCGTGGACACCGGTTTGATTGTCACTTTCGGATATGGGTGGTGGCGACTTGGGCCGGAGCGATTGAGAATGTGCTTCGCCAATCTCTTCATATCGTCGTAGCTCAGATTTCCAAGGGGCCTGAAGAAGTCTCTGCTCATCGCGCAGCTTTCTTGTTTCCAGTTCTCCTTCTTATTGAACTTCATCTTTGTCTCTGGATCGATGAGCTCCCCGTGTGCAGCACTGATGATAACTTCGCTCCAAACCTCGTAAACGTCGTCATGCGCAGAAATTATTTTCAATTCGTTTGTAAGCTTCAACTTCTCGTCTGCACCCTTCTTCTTTGAGATCGTGAAGCTTTTATTCACGTCAATCATGGCGAATCTGAGATTAACTGCCTTTTCAAAACTCTGCACAAGGATTGACCAAATTCATTAACTTATAATCTTATCATAAACTACACTTCAGAAGGAGCTCTCTCAAAGAGCAAGTACAAAACTGTAAACATATGCAGTTTAGGGCGGTCCGCCCTAAAATGCTTACCTTGTACTTTTGCGTTAGCGCAGTATGGGCTTTGCCTCGTTCTGAGGGTCCACCAGTTTTGTCTCCTTTCGGAGGTGCCGGTCTTCCCATGGAAACCCACACAGTCCTTGCTCCCAAGATATTTGTTGCCCAAGATGGCGTAGCAAGCTGAAAGTAGTTGGTCCGATTATAGTATGCGGAGATTGTCCTCAACATCTCCTTATCGAATGACCAAACCACGTAGCATTTCCAGGTTCTGAAGTGTTTCTTCACTTCTTCATTCACCATGCTTTCCTCTTGCATCATCAGGTGGCTTGCAGCTACGCTGTGCTGGCCATTGATGATGTAGAAGTCTCCGTCCATCACCTCCTCCCATCGAGGTGGATCTCTTCTGCCTTTTGGCAAGACCGGTGTGACGCAAAGAGTTTGCTTCACGCTCTTGTCCGGCATGTTGACAAGATAATGGAGCATCTCTTTAACAATTTTGTCCTCCTTCACGCGTATGTTGAGTTCGGCAGGTGCCTCCTTCAATTTTCCAATCGGCAGCTCTTTCTTCTCACCAACTCCGTAGATAAACGCGGTGGAGTACTTCTCCCAGAAGTTCTTGTACAGAGCGCTTATATCTTTGTAGTTTGGCTTCCGCTCCGTCTTCAGGGCTTCCGGAACGACATTCATTTCTTCGAGATAGCTTGCCGACTCCACGCCTGACTGCTCCGATATCCTCTCCACTGCCTTCCTTGCTGACCCGGATGCCAGCGGACTACTTTGAGGTGCTGTTGTTGGAGATGGTGGGGGCTTCTTGTTTTTCTTGCCTTTACTTTGTGACCCACCAGTCTTCTTCCCCGTTGATGGCTGACCTTCATCTTGAGCACCTGTCTCAACGGATACCGTCCGTGGAGCCATGAAGGATCTTTGCATTGCTATCTTCTCCTTGATGACTACGAAGGAGTTCATCAGGAGCGTGATCTTCGTGCATAGTCTGCTTCCCGTCAGTGGAGTTCCGTCCATATTGTGGTACTCGCCACTGTCTATTTTGCGCTCCAACTCTTTGATCTCCGATCTATATGGCATTGGCTCTAGACTCTCCAAGAATGGCGATATGTTGAACCAAATTTTTTCTGAGTTCAAAAGTAATGTGAAGTGGTACTGATTGCCCGCTGGGAATTCGTTGTTGGTGGTGACGCAGTGAATTTTGATAATAGGGAATTTATCCGTAGACACTCGCTTCACTTTCTCGTCAAATGAAATCAGCAGATACATCTTTGAATTCCGGTACTTCATGTTGAAGTGCATGTTGTCTGTATGGGGCACCATCTTCAGACACCACGCATCCACCTCTTTTGGATTTTCGAACTCCCACCAGTCCCCTTCTATCATATCCTCGTCTACATTTGGACTTTCTTCTTCGACATCTTCTACTCTTTTGAAGTGCGCCTTGAGTTGATCCATGTATTCCTCCATTCTGCGCATGGACAACTAGAATTCAGTCTATTGTTGCGGTTTAGGACGGACCGAGCTAAACTGTTCTTAGACGTAGACGCACATTTTTCTTGTTGATGTTTCGTAAGTCAATTGTGATTACGCCCTTATTTATTTTTGATTTTGTAGTCTTTTGTTTGCTGGCTACGTTTCTGTATTAGTCTGCAGATTAGGACGGTCCGCCCTAAACTGCTGGGATTATTCTTTGGTTTGTAAGCTTTTTTGTTTAATTAGTATAAGAGGCATTGAGTTTTAGAAGTATTTTATCTACCAATCATCACTGAATTTCTTCAATGTGTCTGATTTCTTTAATCATTTTATGGTAATGTCTATGCTTCTATCATCAGTGTAGTGCTTTGGAGTGCAGTTTAGGGTGGTCCGTCCTAAATTGTGCATGGTCTATATTCTTGGTTTTTATATGTAGCACATATATAGGGTTGATCAATTTCTGAATTTCAACGGAAAGGCGGTTTAGGGCGGTCCGTCCTAACTTGCACATGGACTATATTTTTTATTTTTCAGCGTAGCATATGCATAGGGTTCATCAATTCACGTGATTTAGAGAAATACAGTTTAGGACGGTCCGCCCTAAATTGTGCATGGACTACATTTTTGATTCCTTACCGAGTTAGCGTACCTTATATGTAGAGTTTATGAGTTCTTATTATGAACAAAAATTCAGTTAAGGATGGTCCGCACTAAATTGCGCATGGACGACATTTTTGATTTATCAGCGTAGCATATATAGGATTGATCAATTCTCATGATCTACAGAAATGCAGTTTAGGACAGTCCGCCCTAAATTGCAGACGTTCTATTTCCAACTTTGCACTCAATAGCCGCTTGATATCCGGGGATATCTAGGTGATACCCGCCTAAGACCCGGAGATATCTTGGTCATATCCGTCAAATTCTATGCGAGGGTTAATACGTTCTTCAGTTGTAAAGCTTGATAATTAGAACCCTAAATCCTAAACCTCTAATACTAAACCCTAAACCCTAAATCCCTTAAACCCTTAAACCTGAACCATTTATTAACATCCAATGCAAAAGTCCTGACCTGCCAAATAACACAATGATAGGTTTTTGATACTTGTCACCTTCCACAAATGAAAAAATCCTCAAAGCTGCTACCACAAACGTATCCAAATCACACTGCTGCAAATCCAAGAGTGCAAAACAAGGAGTGAGAAAACAAGAAAAGTAGAATTGCAACTACTTAGTCACATGTAATTTGGGAGACACGCAATTGATTCGTCCCCAAGTTCAACAGAATTGCAACATCCAGATGCAATTGAAACCAGTGCTCCCAATTGTTTTCCACCATTCTATAAATAAAAATGAAACCCACAAGCATCCCACAACCCACAGCAGCAAGCATTGCATCCTCGCAGCAAGCAGCAAGCACCTCGCACCTCTCACCTCAGACAGCACCTCGCACCTCGCATAGCAAGTGCAATTCAAAGAACAGCTGCATCCTAAACCTCGCACCGCAACAGCAGATGCAACTCAGACAGAAGGTGCAACCCTAAACCTCACACCGAGCACCAAGCACCGAGCACAACAACAGCAAGTGCAACCCTTAACCTTGCACAAAGGATTCAACACCAAGCACCAAGTACGAAGTAGCAAGCACCAAGCAGAAAGCACAAAGCAGCAAGCACCAAGCAACAAGCAACAAGCAACAAGCAACAAGCACAAAGCAACAAGCACAAAGCAGCAACCTTGCACAAAGGATTCAACACCAAGCAGCAAGCACAAAGCAACAAGCACCTCGCACCTCGCACCTCAGACAGCACCTCGCACCTCGCATAGCAAATGCACCTCAAAGAACAGCTGCATCCTAAACCTCGCACCTCGCACCTTGCACCGCAACAGCAGATGCAACTCAGACAGCAACAGCAGCAATTTCAAATTTCGAGCATTCCTCATAGCTCTCTCGCCGCGCTCCTTCGCTGCAACCCAGGCGGCCAACAAACCTCTCCACAATGACCTAAACCCTAAAACTCAACGAAGAAACTAAACCCTAAACCAAACCAACAAAACTAACTGAGCTAGCAAATGCGCTGACCCAAACCCCCGCTCGGCGAAAGGAGGGTGACAACCGACCGGGGCTACACTAAGCCTCCGACCAGGGTTGGTATTAGGTTCGTACTTAGGGTCGGTATTAGGTTCGACTACCGAGGCTACAAGGTCGGGAACCAAATCCACAGGGTCGGCAACTGAGGCCGCAGGGTTGGACGTCGGTGCTACGGGCTTTTTTTCCATTTTTGAAGAAGTGCCATATTGGCAATATAAAAAATGATATTTTTTTTCCAAATTGCAACATTTATCCATTTAAGGGAGCCAACCCATTTTGACCACTTAAGCCGTTTGGACTATTTGCACGGCTGATTTTTTCAAAACTTTCATTTCTACAAGTTTCGAAAGAGGCATTACAATGTAGGCATAATTTTTTAGATGTTTTTTTGCAACATTAAATTATTGAGAACTTTAGTGGAAAATGGGCTTTCTTCTATTCTGATGATATAGCCCATTATCTTTCCAACAATTTTGATTGCAATATTGAAACTCTCCTAAGCCAATTGTATAGTGCGACAAGTGCATAGAAAGTTGTGCCATATGTAATTGCTTCAAATTTTTTGTGCACAGTCAAAAAGGCAATGGTCTATACTACCAGAATGGGATGTCGGTTATAAATGGGTTGCCTCTTGTATTGGATGTATGGTATGGTTTTCATCCACAATTGGGCAATTTCATGTAATATATTTTTATATTTCAAAGTTGTCTAGCAATTTCATCCACTTTTTCTAGCATTTTTTATAATCTTTTTTAGGGCAATCCTTCCTTTTCATAAATCATAACAATCTTGCCCACTTAGAAGTTGAACTTTGCATGAATAAAAAAAAATGGGAATAGAATGGGCCCTCCTCTTGAATGGTCCATTCTATTCAAATCATGGCCTTATGGGATGAATTCATAAAATGGTAAATAAAATATATATTAGTACAAGTTATGAATTAGATGAACTTTAAGATTTTATAATAAAAAACACTACTAGTGCTTCTTTTATACATTTTTGCAAGCAAAAATAATATGTAATTCAATAACTCATGTGCTGTAGTATAGAAATACTAAAGTCCAGAAACCATGATGTATATGAAAATAATCAAACGCAAAAGACATATACAAGTTGCATACTAATTGAACATTTAGATTTCATGATAAAACATTATTGATGGTCATTTCATTCATTTTAACACGCAAAAGAATTCTAATTGAATAAGTCATGTGCTGTAGTTTACAAATATTGAAGCCCAAAAGCCATGACATATATGAAAATAATAAATGAACGAAATACATGTACAAGTTGCATACTAGATGAACATCTAGATTTCATGATAAAACAATATTAAAGGTCCTTTTATGCATTTTTACATGCAAAAGAAATTCTAATTGAATAACTCATGTGCTGTAGTTTACAAATAATAAAGTTGAAAAGCCATGACATATATGAAAATAATAAAACCCAAATACATGTACGAGTTGCATACTAAATGAGCAATTTAGATTTCATAATAAAACGAAACTAATGTTCCTTCTAGGCACTTGGAGACATGCCAAAACAAATTAATTGCAATAAATGATATTGAGAGACTTCAAATTTTTATCCATATGAAATTGTAGTTCCATTTCGAATAATTAAAAGGTATGAAAAAAAAATATATTACAATCTACAAATTTATATTTATTGGGTTGAATTCAAAGAATCTTGTTACAAATCTTGAACCCAAATTTAAAATTAGGAAAATTCCAATTCATTTTATTGATTAAAAAATTGTTGAGAAGAATTTATTACATCGGTCCACCGATCCACGATGCCAACACTAGCTCTAAGCGTTATTACAAGTGTATATTATTTGAGTCTGGAAAGCTACAAAAAAAGGTTTTGCACGCAAGCACATAAATATGGTGCAAGTTGTAAACGTTTTGAATTCTCAAATTCCATGGATTGAGCGTTCAGACGTCCAACTCATTTTTGAAGAAGTAAATAAAACCTTAAAATTTTAATGTACTACAGATGCCTTTCAAATTTTGGCTACTTTCTATAGATAACTAAGAAAATATCTTGCATGATTGGTGGCACATTTCAAATAATTATAGTGCTAGTGCCTTCATGATTGAATGGCACTTGCAAGTGTGAATTACCATAATGTAAACTTATAATTTATAATTGAGAGTGTGATGTGAATGCAAGGTGGACTCCACCATGATGGGTTTCCCTAATTTATCATTTCAATAATTAATGTTCTTCACTTCAAGAGATGACCTCACCTTTTGCCACTTCCAAAGTTCATTGTATGTGTCAATCACCCAAACTTTCAGTTAAAAATGATTGTTTAGTCATGTGTTTATGTTTAAAAAAGTTGAAAAGTCCGTCATATAGAATCTTCATACACCATAACTATTATTTAGTGCAATAGGAAAGTCCTCTGCAAAGGGTGTTCATGATTCCATTGAACATGCAAAACAATATACAATTACATAATTTTTAACATGAGTACCAAATGCATCTTTCATTTTATGTGCTTATCTTTCTACATTCTCATGTGGAATGTAAAAATTCACGTAGTACATTGTAAAAAAACAAAAAATTATTTTATTTATTGTATGTGTACTTTGTTTTCAATATAATGCTCAGCACTAATTTGAATATAATGCCCACAACTAATTTGAACTTCCTTAATGAAAATTTTGAATATTCACGTTAAAAATTTCATGACATTTTAAATTTTGGACATCTTCAGTCCAGTGGCCATGAAACGTGTACATGATTTATTAAATGGGCAAGCATTGAAAATTTGCTTGGAATCCAATGCATAACTTTAGTTACAGTAATTTTTGGCTTTGCCAAGGATACTAATTGATTTATTGTATGTCTTTCATAATGTTCTATTATTTTAAACAAAAAGAGTAATTCATGGACTTTTACATTTTTTTAACTACTCAAACCCATTTAAAAAAGTATCAATTAATTTTTTAAAAATTTCATTTGTAAGGCTTTGGTTTATGCCAAAGTGTTAAAACTTTTTTTTTCCATTTTTCTCAATGTTTATGTATGTACGCTTTTTTCGAATGTTGAACATTTAATCCACATTTTTAACACTGGACCCTATACCCTAAAACCCTAAACCCTAAACCCTAAACCCTAAACCCTAAAGCGTTGTTTGCATTTTGTACACCAACATTCGTAAACAAAGAGATTTTATTTTTAAAATGCAAAGTCAACAAAGTTACAAAAGTTCAATACATTCTTTGCACATGCATTGTTGCGTGGCAAGGAAAAGGAAGGAGAGAATGTCTCACCTACTTCTGGAAATCTTTAATGTTAGGCAAAAAATTGCGTGCAAAATTTGCTTTGTCAACACTGTGATTTGCGAAAAAAAATTCCAGTAGTTGACTTTGCAAATCCGCAAACACCTGAAATAGGCTTGAATCTGAAGTAAGCACTGTCAAGTGGACGACTATTTTTCTAATGAAAGACTGCACGAACTTCTTCCAAAGATCGTGTGACCTGAAAAAGTGCTACAAAGTGGAAAACGAATCTCCTGAAAAAAAAATTGAAATTTGAATTCATTTTGTTTTGGCGCGGCCCCCTTCCGGCGCCAAAACTTTGCTCCCCCCGGCGTGGGTGGCCGGGTGCTTTGTGTATGTGCGTTGAGATTGTTAGTGTCGTTCTCATTCTCATTTGGCTTTTCTTATGTGATCGTGAACCTGTTCAAGCTCTCTGTTATTCATTGTTGTCATTTTCTTCTGTTGTGGTTTGAACACAGTTGGACGAGGCGTTCTGCAGTTCAAGGTGCGCTTTGCGTACAACCAACAGATGAAAGCATTTTCTTTGTCCAGACATTTGTAGCACTCCAGTACTTTGTGCATAGTCATAGAACGCAACAGATTTCAAGTTCGACAGAGTTCTCTTCTTCTTGAACATTTTAATTTCGTATTGAGGAATTTGCAATGTGCTCATACATTTTCAAGTACAAGTTCAGTTTTAAGTCATCATACTGAATTCAATTTCTGCGGTATGAATAGGTACCCTGGTTTGTAGCCGTAAAATCCGGGTCTATATTTAGAAACTTCCGTGGGCTACATGTTTTTGAAGACGTGCAATTTAGGACGGTCCGTCCTAAAATGCAAGTAGACCATGTCATGACTTGTATTTCATATCGAGCATATAACGTTTTTGTAAGAAGTGCAGTTTAGGTCGGTTCGACCTAAACTGCACTGTGATGGGAAATAATTTTATGAATATGACAACTAAATACAGTAGCACTGAATCCAATTTCCTTGACCCTATTCATGCAGTTTAGGGCGGTCCGCCCTAAATTGCAGATTGACAAACCTAAATATTTTCTGAAGACTTAAATAAGTTGGGGTTTCTAATAAATAATCACAAAATCAACAGTTTGGATATGCACTTTAGGTCGGTCCGCCCTAAAATGAAATGCATCAACGCCTTAATTTATATTCTATATAGTAAAAATTTTACTAGTGGGACGAGCAGTTTAGGTTGGTCCGCCCTAAATTGCAATGCATCATTTACCCACTGAAATGAAGACAATTTATATTTACGCTATATATACTGTCATTGCAGTTTAGGGCGGTCCGTCCTAAACTACATACTGACAAACCTAAATGTTTTAGAAGCATTAACTAGGTAGGTATTGCTATATCTTCAATACACGGAGAGTCCAGACATACACTTTAGGACGGTCCGCCCTAAATTGCATTGCAATAGTTTTTTATTGCACAACAGTGAACAAAGCAGGTTCTTGTTCAATTTAGAAAGGACTTCGACTACCTTCACGCAGTTTCTACCGGTCATGCAGTTTAGGGAGGTCCGCCCTAAAATACACTTCTTCCTTGTTCAATTTATAGGGTTTCAGCATGTCAAGTCTGGAATACTTCACACTATGTTCATGCAGTTTAGGTAGGTTCGCCCTAAATTGAAATGCCACATTTTTTGTACTTAAGAAATAAAATATGAGGGGATGTCTTATTTAGTTTCTAAAATTTGACAAAGTGGTCATGCTATTAGCCTCAAAGCGCCACACCATTGATATTGACAGATTAAGAAAATGAATCAAGTCTGCGGCATCTGTGTTCAGAAAATTTCACACTACTATGAAGCAGATAAGGGTTGTTAGCCATATAATGATCATTTATTTCGATCAAATTGGTCTTCATTGATCTAGAACTTTGTCTGTCTAGTTGTGCAGTTTAGGGAGGTCCGCCCTAAACTGCATTTATATAAATTAAAAAATTACATTAAATAAAATTTGACAGGTCTTTCTTCATCTATTAATTTTCTATTCGGATTGTGGTTTATGGTTACAGATAATATGGGCTCCGCTGATGTTCCACTTGACCTCATGGACTCATCAGACGATGAACTCCAGGTACTTCAAGAAATGAGTGCTGGCATTCCTGAGTGTGAAGGGCTTCCTCGACAAAAATGGAATACAAAGTTTGTTACTTTGTATAATGGAGAGGGCGTTCTTGTTGGAGAAGGTACTTGTCATAGTGTGAATTCAGATCTTGTACTTGGTGTCACTGGACCTCTTGGAGACACTCATGTGTCAGTGCACATTTCAAAATCACATTCTGAAGTGGACATTTCTGAAGAGAATGTCTTCTCATTAGTAGCTTGGCCTATTGAGCTCGTGCACTGTCGTGGTGCTAGTTTACGCGATCATGAACAGAGAGACAAATTCAACCGTCTGCAAGCAAGTTTAAAGAATCCACCATCATCCAAATCTGCTAGGCCCTATGCAAGTGCCAACCGAAATCCGCCTCGTCAAACTGCTGTCAGAGCAAAAGACCTCCTTACACAAGAGTCAATCAACATGGTATCTAGCAAGGTCTGCTGCAATAAGAATTGTGTCCAACCGTTCCCGAGGGAGAAAATTCGGGCATTTCGAGAAAGAATGTACAGAAATTCAACATTTAAACACCGTGCCTTCATGAAAACTGATGTGCACAGATAAATTCATGAAGGTGCACATCGAAGGAAGATGGTTACAATTGAAGGCATAAATGTGTGTTTGCGCGCATGGATGCTTATTGCGGGAGTTGCTGAGTCTACATTCTATCGCTACTCAAAATACATGAAGCTTGATCGAGAAGCAAGGGATCACGGTAATACAGGACTGTTGAAGCCTAGAGAACATACCCTACAAGCAATAGCTTCTTTAAAGTGCATCCTTGACAGGGAAACCGATCATATGCCGCATCGCACCTGGAGTCTGAAGGCAGGTGAGAAGGTCGTGTCAAAGATTCTTCCGGCCTCATTTCAATGGAAAGACCAATTGAAGAAACTCAATGATTCCAATGCGGCCTTCGGATTGAAGGAGATCTCCACTTCGAACTTGAGTAAAATAAGGTCCACAAAGTTCTCAGAATTCGATGTGAAGAAGCCAGGGGATAATTTTGCTCGGTGTGCTACTTGTGACAAGCTAAATGAGCTTGTTAAGGGTACTATCAATGGATCTCAAACTGCTTTGAAATGGGCAAGAAGATTGGATAGGCATCTTACCATTGCTCGTGCCCATAGGGATGTATATTACATCAATCGAGAGTTGTCATTCAAGTCTCCGCATGAATGTTTTACAATCATACACGACAAAATGGATCACTCGAAAACTGCTTGTCCTGTGTTCTTTCACAAGAGTAAAGAACTCGATGACCTCATGAAGCTACCAGTTTCTGTGACGGGCATGCTTGCACATGGTCATGCAGATGTACGCTACGCGCATTATGGCTTGGATGTCTTCTCCCATGACTCCAACTATACCGTTGGATCAATGGCAAAGTTGTTGCGAGATTTAGAGTTAGTTCCGAAGTCTTCTTCTAGAGAGTTGTTCAAAAATTCAAAGTCCACTACTTTGTTTAAGGCTGTACTAGAGGGTGCAGACATGTGCAACGTGTCACTACCGCCGTTGCCAAATACTTTAGCTCCAGCCATGCGGCTACCGCCCATTTTGAACGTGCAGATGGACAATGCCACTGGAGACAACAAGAATAGATATGTTTTCTGTTTTTGGTCTTTACTTGTCGCAAATAAAATCTTCCGGGAAGTGTACGTGAACTTCATGATTGTGGGTCACACACATGACGACATAGATGCGTTGTTTGGAAGATGGAGCATGGATTTGAAGAAAGACAACTTCTCAACAGTACCAGCACTAATGAAGTCGTTCATGGATGTGGATTCCATCCCCGTTATCCCTCACCTTATTGAAGAAGTGCCCGACTTCAAGGGTTTTATAGCAGGGTCGCTTGTTGATGGTGATGACATCCTCGTTGGACACACAAAACCACATCAGTTGAAGTTCTATCTGGACTCAACGGGGTGCCCTGTCATGAAGTACAAACTTCTTTGCACTGATGCAGAGTGGTTAGGAGAAGACGGAAGAGGCATCAAATTATGGAAAGAAGATGTTGAAGGGCGAAGTTTGTGGCCACGGGGTGAACCGCTGTCTGTTCCGTTGAAGCCTATGAAAGGTTTAGATGACATCGTCAAAGGTGTGTCGGGGTTCGTGAAATATTGGGACAATTTATGCAATGCAAATGTCACTGGGGATTACCTAAGACGTTACGAGCCATAGTGAGGTACTGGCGTGGCGTCAAGACAGCGTTGATGGAACCATTACCTACCTTTGGTGTTTTGAGAGATGGTTTTTGGCCAACTTCACGAGTAGTAGCAGATCGAGCGGATGAATTGAACGAGGATGGTGAAGAGCGTGATTAGTTTGGGGAAGATGACCCGTACGTTGGGCCGTTGAGTGGTTGTCCAAATCCATCCTTTCGGGTAGCTCGAGATTTGTTTGAAGGCTATTTTGTTGCGGTTCGCCCCGCAGATGGTGACACTCATCCGGTGTGGATTGCAAGGGCATTGTCTAATCCGAACTGCAGCCCAGAAAATCCGAATTGTGTCCATATTCAATACTTCCGTCCAACATCAAGGAATCAAGATGTTATAGATTTCTACACCGGATGGGACAGCGAAAGAGGTCTGCGTTGGAAGGTAGATGAAACTGAACCTCCTATTTGGCAACACACTGATGCTCTTATGACAGCGTGGAAGTCGAGGATCAAGAAAGACACTCAGGAGTGCATGATTAAGATCCCTGCTATACAAATTGAAGTCATTAATGAGAGCTTGAGTTCCTATAATTGAAAAGCCATATGTACATAAGGGTATATGTGGTATGCTTTATTTTGTATTTCCCATCCACATATTCTGTGTAATGGATGGAATTTATATATTGCAGTAGATGGCATATACTTTAATTATGTTGGTTTGGATTTATAGTTTGGTATTGTTTATATGCTTTTAAATGTAGCTTTTGTTTTTACAAAACAAGAGGATTCAATTTCAATTATAATAAATTGCTTCTAAGTACATTTGAGTTTTATTATTTTTCTATGTTTTAATTTATTTTTCTTGAAGCACTTATGTTATAATATCTATGACTAATATTATTGATAATTTGAAATAACTGGAAAAAATGGGTAGTGGTTCTAATGACTATGTGTTTGATAATTGTGTTAAGTAATTGTCACAATTCGGGTAGGGGCCGATTGATTGTTACAACTTTCCTAGCTGCATGCATAGGTCATTAGGCAGCACCAAGTCATGCCTCTCCCTCAACCACTTATTCATATTCAATGAGAATAGAACTCGGACCATTTGAATGACATGAACCATCCTTTACAACCAACTTCAAAGCTCATGACATGGTGTTCAAAAAGTAAAGATTTTATGTATATTAATGTTAGCATTGGTGCTTGAAATTTGACCTAATGTTCAAATTAGAGACTTTGTATGTCACTACACTCTCATTTTAATGGAAATTACATTAAAAAATTAGTATGTCTAATATTTGTCAACCTAAATTATATACAAAACATCCATTCGTATTGGTATCAAAATCGACAATATTATTTTGGGAGAGTCCTAAACTCCCAAAATTTTGAATATAGCGTTTATAGTGCCTTGCACTATATTCAAAATAAAGTCAAACGAAAATTTATAAATTCTAAAAGTAGATAACGAAGTGGATATTCGGCCAAAAAGAAAACATTTCGTATGGGGTCTTACGAACCTGATCCCAACGTACGGTATGTCATAGATGCCCTTTGATGCTTCAGTTTGAGTTTTTTCACCTGTAAGCTAACAATTGGGGGTTCTACTATTTTGTCGATGGAATGGGGAAACTGAAACCTCTCTCGAGAAATCTATCTTAAGGATCTTACAAGATTTCCTTAGACCAATTTAGCCAATCTGCGTCTCATTGCACAAATAGATGTAGACAATCGAGCAATTTCTACTAACATGCTTATTATTTACAATATGTGGGTTTCTACCCTATTTACATACGAGATTTAGGTGTTTTTAGGAAAAACTACATATAACGTGACTAGGGGCCGTTTTGGCATGTACAACACTGATTCTGGTCTAATACACTCTTTAGGTCTTTTAACACCTAAAACTACATTCAAAACATATAAGAATTCCAAAAAAGAAATTTTGAGTCTTAGGTGATGAAACCGAAACTCACAATGGTACAATTACTTTGCCAAAATCTTGTTAAAATATAGAAATATCCATTTCTTCAAAGTTTGGGCATACGACACTTTTGAATGAACTCTTCATTGCACATTTATTTGTTACTTAAGGGGATGTTTTTAAATATGAAAGATGTGCATATGGATGTTCCCTACATATCTATGCAGTTGAATTAAAAAATTCATCATCAATTATTTTCAATAAAATAATATATAAAATCATGTAAATTGACTTTAAAAATTCACCAAAAATAAACTTTTGCTTTTTAGAAACTAAAATTTGATATGCTTGATTGAAAGTGGGTAAGAATTGAATATTAGTTATGCAAGAAAGAAAATATAAATTTTATTTGTATATTATATATAAATCTTTGAAAGACTCAAACAGGTAGTTTGTAATTGAATAGGACTTGGCTGTACTTAATTACTTTAATTATATCAAATTGGTGATAATGATTATTTTAAAGTTTCAAATTTGAAAATGATATTTTTGTATTTTCTTATAAAATTTTGAAATATTCAAAAAATTAGGCAATATGGATGAAATTTTTGCAGCACTTCAAACATTTTACTTGTAATATTCTAAACAATCATTTAGAGATTCCAAAAAATACTTACTTTTATGTTTGAATCTAGCTTGTCTTTGCTTTTCCTGAACCTACAACATCTTTTAGCAATATATCCGTCAACCCAATATTTGTGGTTGGTTTTGATTGACATTGGTTTCTAGTCGCATTTTCAACCGCCACTAGTGTGTCCTATGTTGTTGCCACAGCCAAATTCAAAATAAAAGTAGTTTTTTAATTCATAAAAACTTAACCTTATTGGAATTCAATATCTTTCACACCGTAGGACCAAACGCCATGAAACAAAACTTGTGTTTTCTTCCTTACAAAGAGCTTTTTGACAATACCTCCAAAAAGACTTGGGGACGTTTGATGCAAGAAATCCCATTGTAACAAAAAACAAACAAATATAAAGAGCCTATTGTAAGGTGGTATTAGTGTGCCCTACACCATTGCCACAGTCAAAGAAAAAGTAAAAGTATTTTTTTTAATATTTTTAATTCATAAAAACTTTAAAATTCAATAACTTTCGCACTGCGGGTCCAAACGCCACAAATGAAAGCCTGTACACCTTTCTTCGGAAAAGGCTTTTCAATGGTACTAAGCATGCAACTAGAGGACGCACGATCCAATAGATCTTACTATAACAAACAAGACAAACAAACAAACAAAACAAACAACCTAGCTTAACTCCTAAAGTTCTAAGGCTATTTTTCCAATGCATCAAAAACCACTCAAAGCTATCATTTCTATAGCAAAGAAAAAACAAAAAATTAAAATGTCTTTTTTGCATATGTAATCATAGAATCTTGTACTAGACTAGTGCAAAAGTGTGGAAGAAATTTCAAAAACTTTGACCATGTAGATTGCAAGTTATTTTGCATTTAAAGTGAAGGAAATAATTTTTTGTGCACCTTGCTCAACTACATTTTTTGTTGTTGAGCCTTCTAAACTTGAAATTTTTGTTGTATTGATTTTGAATTTCTAAGTTTATATGATGAAGAATTGAGTTGAGGGTCTACAAATTAAAAGAAAAACAAAAAACTACGTGTTTTTCACTCATTAAATGTACTAAGGATGCAAAAAAAATTATGCTTACCAATATATATCAATTAAACTCCATGTCATTCAAAAAAATTTGAATGACTCAAATAGGCCGGTTATAAGATTATAGTACCCACTATACATTGTAATAGATTATAAAACATATTCACTACATTCCTTTGGTAATTTCTATATTTTCAAAAAAATTATTTGTCAATTGTCATCCTAAAGAATAATTATGTATTATTAATTTTTTTATTAGTTTCTTAGGAACAATATTTTTCATTAAACTATTTTATTTCATTTCTTTCTTTTGAAAGAGAAGAAAAAGGTAGAACCCGTTAGCTTATTTTTTTTGAATTGTTAATTGAAAAATAAAAATAAAATAAAATAAAATTTACAACAAGAAACTCTAAACCACTCATGCATTAATTAGTTAGTTTCATGTTCCATAGCTATCCTATTGAACACAAATAGTTATTCATGCAATCACATTATGAATTTCATCCAATATTCTATTTTAGTAATATTAAGAGTATACTGAATTATAATTAATGTTGTATTACAACTATATAGTATTTTTTAATTATTGCAATACATCAAAAGTACGTATACAATATTATTAATATGCAATATTGCAAAAAGACAAATTATGTACCTTGTTGGTTTACTACTGTGGTAGCACAAATGTAGTATTGCAAAAGTATTAAGAAAGGACTATTTAGTTATGTATTTCAATAATAACATTTTGTATTAGTTAACATTGCACTTTATAGAAACACATTATTAATGCACTGGAAATACAATATGAAAATGCTTTTAAAAAATTATTATTATTTTTGTATTAACACAATAATATATGCGACAGTCACGTTCATATATAGTGTGGCAGTATAAATAGTATTTCTTATGCATGATAGCTTGCTTACATCAAAGCCCCTAGTGCGAAGTTTCAGGCCCTTTTGAGGTTTCGTCGGTGGCTTCGTCACCCCCTTCCAAAATGCGGAAGCTTCGTCAGTGAGTGAGGGCCTCTTTAAAAGGGCCTCCGTACATGTATTGGTCATTGGGAAAATTTCTCTGCGGGTGCTGCAAGGGCAAAAAGCCATTGCAGAGCACTTTTATGGGGACCTGGGTGGGTGGGGACTGGGGAGGGATACAATAAGAAATTCACATGTACTAGATTCGCTCATGATGGACTAGTCTCCACGAGTGGGGTTGTTCCACTGATATTGGTGAAACTTCAACTCCTCCTTTCCTGCTTGTGCACCCTGGCAAGACAATTGGCGGAGCCTATTTTGTCTTATTGCTTGAATCAACACAAAGCTTATCCACTGGGCTCACATGAAACATATAAGCTGACCCTCGAATGCAATTTAGATGTGATGAAGGAAGGGAGTTGTTGACGGAGTCTCCAACATCTATGGACAAAGAACCTTTCATTTCTTAGCAACATGTTGGTGTTTTTGATCCCTAAATGGAAATGGGGCTTGTTTTGGAGAAAAAAAATGTCTCTACATAGTAGAATAGGGGAAGAAAAAAACAAACATGCGGTAGTCTCTATGTAAATCAGTTATATACATATTAGAGATTGGAATCACTATCATTTAACCCTTAAACGAGGTCAAGGGCGTTTTTTGACCGATTAATGATAAAGAATCTCTCCATGTAGGACAAAAGTGCAACTATTAATCCTCCAAAATTTGTGGAAAAGGGGATGTCTTCTACAATAGCTTGTCTTCCAATGAGTGCTTTTTCATTTTTTTAACCCCTAAAGGTCCAAATATCATTTTTTTTGGCATCATAGCAATTTTGGACAACTCACTACAAATGGAGTTTTTCTTTTTTTTCTTTGAAAAGTTCACAAAACATGTACACAAGGAGTAGCTTTAAGTCACAACAATTTTCATAACTTTTGGCTACATGATAAAAAAAGTTATTGCATGATATATAATTCTTAAAGCAGCTTGGACAACTCAAGAAACTTCTTTACAAATCATTTTTTTTAAATTGAAAATTTGAAATTGGCTCTATAAATATAGATAAAGATATACAAGAAAAACTTTGAATTATTCCATTTCAATTAATGAGATGAAAGTTATGAGGAATTTTAGTTTGTGGGTAGGTATGGAATCTTTAGACGCCATACCTACCCGCAAACTAAGACTCCTCATAACTTACATCTCATTAATCGAAATGAAACGATTCAAAGCTTTCTACGAATATGTAAGTTTAGATAACCAATTTTGAATTTTTATTTTTTTGAAAAAGTGATTTTTAAAGAAGTTTTTTGGGTTGCCTAAGCTACCTACTGAATGTTGAAAATTACATATCATGCAATAAGTTTTTAACCACGTAGCCAAAAGTTATAAAAATTATTGTGCATTAAAGCTACTCTTTGAGTATATAATTTGGAAAATTTTCAAAGAAAAAAATAAAAATTCCATTTGTAGTGAGCTATCCAAAATCGCTATAATGCCAAAATGGTGTTTGGACTTGTAGGGATTAAGTCAACAATTTACACAGTATCCAAACAGATGATTTCCACGGTGACCAACTCATTGTTTATGGGTTAATCCTTAAAAGACAGATTGGTGATTGTGGGAATCATCTATTTGGATACCATAGGAATCATGGGCTTAATCCCTAAAATCCTAAGGCTTCATTTTTATCAAAAACCACTCAAAACTACCATTTCTATAGCAATGAGCAAAAAATTTGAATATTTTTGTACAAATCAAATCGTAGGATCTTGTATTAGACTAGTATAAGAATATGTGGCAAAATTTTACAAACTTTGACCACAAAGATTGCAAGATATGTGTGTTTAAAGTGAAAGAAACTAATTTTTTTGCACCTTGTTCAACTACATTATTTAGCTTCAAACCTTCATAACTTATAGTTTTTGCTTTACAGATTTTGAATTCATAATTTTATATAATAAAAAATTGAGTTGAGATTCTAGGAATTAAAAGTTAAATAAAAATTTAAAAAAATGCACTTAATTTTCATTCATTAAAAAATTATTAAATAGAAGTACAGTAAGTTCAAGATTGAAGGAAAATCTAAATTGTTAATAGCTTTAAGATGGAATTGAAATACACTAATTCCAACAGTGAGATTGTTCTAAGAAGTGATCTTCACCTTGTGAATTTTTTTTTAAATTGTGAAAATTGAAGTCAAAAATGAATTCTACAAGTTATTTTTTCTAAAAGATGCTCTAATTGCTTAAAAAACAAGATTGTCCATAATTTTCCCATAACAAATCCAAATGGAATGAATCAAAGCTTTTTATGTACATAAAAATATAATCTATACAAAATAAATTTTTAAAATTTTTTACTTTAAGTTTTTTTTGACGTTTTTCTTTTTTCCCACCAAATAAAAAAGGGCATTTTGTTCCATAACTTTTGTTCCTGGTCTCCAATTGAAATAAAAATTATATTTTCGGAAAGCTAATGTGTTTTCCTATTTTTGCTTATAGTTCAAAAAATCATGACAAATATTGAGATCATAGGAGCTTGCTTGAAATCCATTTTGTCCCCCACGGGAACAATAGGACTTTAGGGGATAAAAGAAATACAAAAATACTCATTGGAAGTCAAACTTCTATAGAAGACCTCTCCTTTTTGCAACAAATTATTTTCTAAGGATGATAGTTATACATTTGTCCTACGCATAAGGATTCTATATCATTCATTGGACACCAAAAGTTGGTGGTGTTGTTTATGGATTAACCCCTAAAGTTCTTAGCTTGTTTTTCATCAAATTCCACTGAAAAATTGTCATTCTATTGCAAAGTTCAAAAAAAAATTTAGAAATAGTTTTTCCCACACATCTAATTGTAATATCTTGCACTCAATTAGTGTAAGAATGTGTGGAAGAAATTTTAAAAACTTTGACCACGTAGATTGCAAGATATTTGCATTTAAAGTGAAGAAAACCAAGTTTTGGGGGGGCTTTGCTTGACTACATGTTTTGGCTTTGAATCTTCTTAACTTAAAAGAAAAATTGTACTACTAATTTTGATTTTCTAATTTTTAATGTTTAATAATTGAGTTGAAGATTGAGAAACAAAATTCAAAATGGAAATACTGGATTTTTATTCTTAAAAAAAATTTAAACAAAAATAAGTACGAGATTGAATGATAAACTAAATCATTAATAGCATGAATAGTACCATGAATTGTTACTACAAGAATGGATAACTGTTTAGTGATGAATTCGTGTCAATTTGGGATTCTAATGCACAATTCAATGAATGTTTGGGGATTGAGTTTGATTTGGAAATAGACACAATCTCAATATAAATAATGTGGAGTTATAATTGGTAGAACACTTTATCCAATTTTAGGCAATTATATGCACCATTGTTAAACACCTCTATGACATTTTATGGCAATACCTATGAACTTCAATTGTACCCTATTATTGCAAGCTTTAGAAAATCATATTTAATTCAATTTAAGTCCAAAAATTATGAATAATTGTGATGGATGTGTCTTCCTCTCTTCTTTCCCTGAAAATTTGTTAGAAAATGTTTTAATTCGCATAGAAGAGATCCTAAGCCAATATGCTCTTAAATGGGCGGTTTTTACACCTCCTACCTTATTCTAAAATTCCTTTACAACATCATTTAGTTGTTGGCTAGAGATGCTTCCTTCCCACCATTTTAATATGAATTAACTTACTCCTTTATAGATTGAATTACCATTTTCTATTGGAACAAACTACTAGATTGACTAAAGTAAAGATAATAAAAAATGAACCATTAATAACTAATAATCTTTCATGTACATGCAAATCTAAGGTCCCCATTGGGATTTTAAACCTAATGTCCATCATTACAATGGAGAGCTTTTGCATTCAATGGACATACCTTAACCTACTTTCCTTCAATGATCGATGCCATTGTCCCTCTTTTATTTATATTCTTCATATTTCTCATAGGTTGATGAGAACATGTGTTGTGATTGTTTTTCCAAGGCCATTTTTGACTCATTTCTCATGTTTTATTAAACTTATTACTTATAAGAATTGACACATGGATGAAACTTCATCTTTGAATGGTTAATATGTCAATGTTTTTGCAATGCCAAAATGCCCACAATGACATTTTTTATGACCATGAAAACCAAAAGTAGAACAAGAATGTGTTCCTTTATAAAATTTGTGGTTAGAAAAAATAAGAGGAGAGTTTTATCTAAAATTGAATGGATTTATGTGGAAAAATGGATAGAAGCCAAATAAATGTTTGAGCTTGGTTTTTGAAAGCTTCACACAATGGCTAAGCCAAAGGCTCTATTTTTTTGAACTCTCTATGAAGTTTGGCCACTCACTCCCAAAACCTATTGACTTGGATAGCTCTAAAGGAGTTGACCCATTTCCAACCATCACCCCATTCTCACAACTTAAGCTCTTCCATTTTTTATTGTAAGTGACAATTCACATACATCATGGCCAACATGAGTAGCAGAAATGTACAAGAGGTGCACATTGAAAGTATAAAATGATCACAACATGTACATTGAAAGCCACAAAGATCCCCTAAATTGGTTTTATAAGTAGTTTATGGTTGGAAATTGGTTTGCTTGTAGATTGAAAATGGGACAAACAAAATCTTAAAATTTTTTTATGATAATTTCATTTTTGAGGGAAAAAATTTCAAAAATTATGAAATCCTTCTTAAATCTATTTTTCTACATGGGAATTTTTTTACACGGGAATTTTTTTCCCTTCAACCTTCCTCAAGCCAAGCTGAATTACAAATAGGCTCAATTGCTTAAGTGGTTGGAAATACGTTGTCATCCGGATAGTGTGAGGTGGACCTTAGAATGCCTTTTTGTGTGAATTATCAAGAAATCTTGAAAAGAATCCACAGTGATTAGACAGAATCAAATTAAATATTTAGATTTTCCAAATATGGGTTCATATTCCTTCAGTTAAAATAGACAGACTTGTTAGTGCTGTTATTGATTAATATGTAAATTAGTGTCTGAAGTAGGTTAAATAATGTGGGTTTCTTAATTGAAGTGGCCCACGTTAACAAAGGAGCTTCCAAATAATATAGATTGCTCCAATAATATCGTTCACACGAAGTAGAATAAAAGTGAAGTGCATGTAATTAAAATTTGATCTACAAATACAAGACCTTCACCAATTTTGAAGGTCAGGCTAGCACAAGTTTTGTAGGTCCCCGTTAAGCTCAACTGCCACAATCGTAAATGATAGACAGCATGTATACTTAGAATTAAATGGCTAATCTCCATAGTCAACAAGTGGGTCTAATCCTTTCTATACTCTTCGCGTGCTGTGAGTTTGAACCTGACGAGAGCAGAATGATACCAACTCAAAACATATTGGCTTCTACTCTTGCATCTCAACTTTGCTAGACGTGGAAACCTTGACCTTCGTCTTTTCAGCAAGCTTGGGAAGTGTAAGCCCTGGTTCTGATTGCATGACTCCTGGCGCCTTGACCAAGTGGATGCCCTGCTCCAGCTCCTTTGCTGCTTCAGTCCTCCTCTTGGCATTGTTACCCTTCATCCTGTGAGCCACATATTCATTGTAAACCAGTAAGAGATCAATAACAAACAATCGAGACATAAAGTCGGGCTCAACTACATGAAAAATTTTGCAACACAGACAATTTCCTAGACAAACTGCACTATATATACACCATACACTGGGTGTTCAATTGCAGTGGTAAAGAATTGATGCGGCTCAAGACAATTACGTCCAAGGAGGCTGAAAGTTTCTTTGTGACTTTCCAGGGTTGTCAAAAGCACCACTACTATGGGCTCACGTAATTCCCGTGGACCACGGTATATGACGTATTTCGTGTACTGGCATATGCAAAACGACCTACGTCTCACCCACAGGCAGTGGTCGAAAGGTCTGACGTTGCAACCGGACCTTAAAAGTGAATATTCGGATTGAACCCTAAAAGTTTACGAACAGTCTTGTGTCGAGAGAGTTGTTAAAACAATAAACTTTCACAATCAGGTCTCCCAGAATACGCATAATCGAAACACAATTCCAGGTAGAACATAAGATTGGGACGATACGCACCTGCTCTCCCAGAACTTGGACTCGCGTTGTACCCTCACTTCATCGATCTTCTTCATGGCCTTGAGCGTCTGCTCCACCACTTCTCTGTTGTACCTCTCAGGCCTATTCCGTCTCCGCTCGAACTCAAACGTGGCATCCTGCGTGAGCTCCTTGCCATGAAGTTTCCTATACGCCTTGGTCCACTTCACCTTACGAGGATTCCGTTTCATCTTAAAGTTCTTGTGACACTTCGACCGGCAAAACCTAAATATCTGCACACAAACAAACGTACTCTCCTCACTACCATCGAACACAACAGACCGAGCCCTAAACCCAGAAACCGCCACTAAAACTCACGAACCTCCAATTTCAACTAGCAACACGACAAAGGAAAAGTTTGACAATTGACAAGAGGTCGACCTTAGCGTCATTTCTGACGAATTGGATGCCATGGCCGGGGTATACGGTAGAAGAACAGAACCAGCACTTCTCCAATCTCATTGCTGACCACTTCTAAACTGTGATGGAAAAGGAACGACTTCGCCAAACAAAACACGACGATGATGATGCTGGTGTCTAAAGCCTCTCCAAAACCCTAAAGGCCCTGTCGGGGTCGAGGGACGGCAATGGCGAGCTCGCGCCTGCTCTGCAACGAAGAGGACTGCAACAGGGGTTTAGGGCCTGCCTCTGTCCGAGAGTCCAACGCCCAGGTCTTCAAATGAGGATTTGGGAATCTGGGATCTCGATTATGGGATCCTTTAAATTTAATAATCTTCCTAGATCTGAGATGATGATGCGGTTAGGTACATTTTACAGGTTTAGAAATAAGTTCATTTACTTAATATCCTGGAATTCATTTATTTATCTTTATATCATTATTCCGAGCTAGACAAGGAAAAAAATAGAATATTTTGTTTAAGTGGCTAAAAAATCAATAAATAGGGTTTTGAGGTTAGGGGATTTTGATTCTAAAATTTTGAATTAAGTAAAGTAAGAAAGTAGGAACAGCTTTAAATGATTTTGCAAAATTCAGATGAATAAATTTAACTACAATCCCAAATTTAAGAAATTCTTGACTCATTCTTAGATAATGTAATGACTATTATATTTATTGTCATATAGTATGTATTTTTTAATCCATATGATTTTTTTTGTGTATAGGGAATTTCATTAAAATGGCGATATTCCATGTGCCATTTTCACAGTGTGCCATTCCCACAGTTTAGACCGGGTTGTTTGAAATCTATTAGTGTCCTAGATTTGTAAACTCTATACCACTATTAGATGTATTAAATCTAGGAAAGATGTAGATTTTAGACCAATTGGTTTAAAAATTCTACATATTTCCTAGATTTTAAATATCTAATAATGGTATAGATTTCAAAAATTTAGGACGCAAGTATATTATTAAGACCACTCGATCTGAACTGTGAGAATGCCAAAATCATAGAATAATCGCCATTTTAATGAAATTCCCTATGTGTTCTTTCTAATTACCATAGTTCAAGAGCAAGTTGAAGTTATATTAGAAGTTGTAGGAAAAATCATTGTTTTTTTGGGAAATTTATTTTGTACTAAAATTTTTTCTTTTATTACAAAAAGTCTGTGACAATTAGACAAACATATATATTTATTGATGCCATGAAATAAACATTCCATCTCTACAAAATATGGCTCATTGAGTGAATTGGATTTTACCACTTGTGATGCTTGATCAACATTTGTAGTGTCGATAATCTTGTGCTTTATACCACAAAAAGTTATACCATAAAAAGCCCAAATTTTCAGTTGGCGAGTAGAAAAATAAATCCACAAAAACTTGAAATTAAAATAATTTTTTTTCTTATTGTCTATACGTGAAGCTTTGATTCACATTAGATGAGATTTGAGGCCTGCAGAGGGCCATTTCAGGCTTGTTCACTCGTTGTTCTCCCCATAGTGAGGGAACAACCAGCTAACAAGAAAAAAAAGTTCAAAAAAAAAAATAATAAATAAATTTTTAGTTCTTAAAATGAAAAAAAAGTTGAAATTAAAATTTTTTTCTTCCAAAAATAATGTGGCCGAGTCTCAGCCACGTCAACTTGCTGCATTGTCCTTGCTTTGTCGTTGTTGTAGTGCGTTCCCCGCCATAATAACCCACGGCCTTCTAAAGGCCTCAAATTCCATCTAATGTTCTATTTGAATTAGTGATGTAAAAGTTATGAACAATCTTGTTTGGGGGGCAATTTGAACATCTTCCTAAAAATATATCTTACAAGATTCAATTTTGAATGAAATTTTCAAAATTTTTCAAAAAAAATTGGTTTGACAATGTTAAATTTGCTTGCTAAAATAGTCTCACCATTGGAATTATTGTTTCAATCCCATCTTAGAGCTATTAACAATTTTGTTTTCCTTTCAATCTTGAACCTACTCTACTTAACAATTTTTTAAAGAATAAAAATCAAGTTTGTTTTGTTTTTTGATTTTTTTCCTAGACTTTCACCTCAATTCTTTAGTACAAAATTTTTTTAATTCAAAGTCCATAGTACAATTTTTTTTCACAAATGGTGGTCAAAGTCATTTGAAATTGCAAGCTAGTGTTCAAAATAAACAAATAAATAAACTTTGAATGCTAATATCCCTCAATTTCTATAGTCAAAATTCATGAAATATTTATTACATTATCTCAAACAAGTAAAGTACAATCTAATCCTACAATTAGATTCTAAAAACATATGTTTGTTTTGTTTCCTTGAGTGAATGTTGGTAGTTTTGAGTGATTTTTGACAGGAAAATAGCCTTTAGGGGATATATCAAACATACAAACACTTCATAATTATGCTCTAAACAATCCTTCTTGGAAAAAGACTCGGGCTATGAAAGATACACATGTAAAGATTTTTCAATGATAAGTCTTTATAAAAGTCTTTATTATAAGAATGGAAGAAGTTGAAGAACTTCCCACTCCTTCACAATGTTGCAATGGCACAAACACCTTCACAACCCACAACTCAAGCAACGCCACCTTTACAAAATTGTAATGGCACAAAACACCATTACGATTGCTCTGTCACGACTCAAAAGACTATCAACTCACGGTCCACTTGAGCTCAAAAGCCTCACCTAAGGTTTGACCAAGACCGGAAATTTGTATTCCTGAATCACCTAACTTTTCAATTTTAGGATGTATCGACGCCTCGTTGAGATAAACACTAGGAGTGCCCTGCACTCCTAGTAAGACCACGTGATCTACAACCCATCCTTCCTTGAGTGCATATTCGCCGTGTGTTACGATTGATTTTAGAACTCCACTTGCACCACTTTGAGTCGCCTTGAAAACAATGGCACTCGACTTGTGTGCCTCCAATTCCATAACAATTTCATCTCCGTTGTCCAAAAACAAGTAGCCGCTTGCAATGCTCAATAAAGAGTCACTTGGAAAAGCAACAACCAAGGTGAAAGGCGTCTTGCGCACCTCGATAGACGTCAAGGCACTATCTTGTAGTGGAACAATCGAACCTTCGTGGACATGGACATTGACTGCGTCCCACGGAGCATCTAGTGTGAAGTTTTCGCCCGCGCTGTCCACTTTGGACCAATCGAACATATTATACCAAGTTCCTTTGGGGAAATACGCCTCCACTGAAGTCGTATTTGCAGTAACCACCGGCGATACCAAAATGCTATTCCCAATGAGGAATTGGTAGCTTACATCCAACGTGTTGGCGTCCGTTGGAAAAGCGAAAAACAAGGGTCTCACAATTGGGTATCCTTTCTTGTGCGCTTCGTAGTTCAAAGTGTAGAAGAAAGGAAGCAATCGGTACCTCAAACCTAGAGCTTTGCGAGCGGAGATCGTGACTTTCTCCCAAAGGTAAAGTTCCTTGGGTGCGTTGAAGAAGTTGTTGTGAGCTCGAGAGAAGGGATGAAATGCACCCGTTTGGATCCACCGATTGCAAATCTCTTCAGTGGTGTTATCATTGAACCCACAAATATCAGCTCCGATCATCGGGATTCCAACGATGCCGGAATTCAACACCGTCACTACGGAATACGCAAGATCGTTGAAGCTGGCACCGTTGTCTCCAGTCCAATGTGCTGTGTAAGCGCCGGAGCCGATAAATGTAGACCGGCTCAGAACGAAAGGTCGTTTGTTGCGAACCCTTGTCATGGCTTTGTTGGTGGCAAGAGCCTCCGCAATGCCGAACAAATTGTGAGCGTCGTATTCAAGTGTGCCGTCGTAATGCTTCACTGTCATTGCTGCGGTCTTGTAGCCAAGACCTTCGTAATCTCCGTAATGGTTGATTTTAAACCCGGGAATATCGTACTTGGTATGGTTGGCCTCATCCGGGCATTGCAAATAACAGCTCGTAAGGTCGTCGATCACCGTCCCATTCCATGTGCACACTGTTCCAGTGCAGAAATTGGAAACCTCATTCATATCAATCCACATTCCATCAAAAGGAATGTGGTCGTGAAAGAGTTGAGTCTCCTTGGTCCACCAGTCAGTGACGTTGGGATGAAGAAAGTCCGGGAAATAGACAGGTCCGGGCCAAACTTGACCGAGGTAATTCACTCCGTCTTGCCTTTTCAAAAAAATATCAGCTTCCAAGCCACGCAGGTATGTTCCGTAGTCCTTGTAAGCAACGCTAATGCCTAATACGTATATCCAATTAAACTAGATTAGAAAAGTTTGATGAAATGAAACCAACATGCAACAAAACAGTCACTGAAAACTTGAAAAAGGAATTGAATTTCATTCTCATGGAAATTCATCCCATGCCAATTTAAACTCAATATAATTGGAATGTGAAGAAACAAATGAAGGTAATAAAGCTTCAAATCATAACTTACCGGGATCAATGATGATGACATATTGTTGTCCATTGGCATGCAATTCATCAACAAAAGAGCGATACTCCTCCAACGGAAATCTCACGGGATCATTTACAAAATCCTTATACTTCTCCATATAATCAATGTCATTCCACATTGTATCCAAAGGTATCTTGGCTTTCTTATAATTCTCAACAACATTCTTAGTCATAGATACATTTCGATAACCCCATCGGCATTGATGAAATCCTGCAACAATTGATGTCATTGTACAACAATTAAAAACTGATATAAAAATAGATTGAAAACTTAACAATTAAACTTGAAATCGTCACAAGTTAAAACTAACAGTGAAGCAACACGACCAATTAATTACAAAGTATATTATATGTATTACAATTTCAACTTACCAAATGACCAGTATGGTTGAGCTGCAGGTCTTCCCACAAGTTCAGTGTATTGATCAACTACATCTAAAGGAGTTGGTCCTGGAAAGAAATAAAAGTCCAAAACACCGCCGAGCACTTTGTATGTTAGGGAGTCGTGATTGTAAGTGACTTCCATGCCGTTACTGTTGAGAAGTAGGACACCGTGAGAGGCTCCACCGTCACGAACATCAAGGTAAAATGGATACGAGCCATACAAGTCCACGTCTGGAATTATGGAGCCCGTGTCAGTTGCCCACAGTGTGTACGTGCGGTTTTGGTTGAGCTTCAGACCATCAGGTCTTGTACTTTCACCCAATCCAAAAAGAGCTGCATCGTGTGGCAACTGGGTCGAAATCTCCAAATATTGATCTTTGAATATAAGAGGGTTGAACGAAAAACCATTACTGCCACGATGGGGAGGTGTTGAATTAAACAACACATCTCCGTTCGAGATTCGTGTCACAGCAAATCCAAACGGCTTCTTGGTGTAGGAAACAGCTAATTCATGAGAAGAAACATGCTTGAACGCAGAATCAACCTTGGGACGAGGAATAAGATATTGAGGAACTTCCCATCGAGAATTGGAATGGTCTGATATATGTACCCTCAATCTTGTATTTTTTTCAATCCTGGAAACAAACACACACACACACACAAAAAAAAAAGTAGTTTAGAAATATATAACGAAGTACTCATTTTCATGAAGCAATGTAAAGTTAATAATTCAAGAACTGGACTAAATTCATCAAGATTCATTAACTACACCTTTTCAAAGCATAAGTGATTCATTACCTGACTGTAAGCAGCAACGGACTGATATCAGCTCCATACGTATCGTTTCCAGAGGTGGAAACAAAATTCAATGTTGCCTCAAAGCCTTGGTTAGCATCATACTCCTTCACAGCAGTAAGCTCGTGCATTCCACGTTCGCGGTTGATATAATGCTCATTAAATCGCAAACGAGCATTCGCTCCAGGTAATCCTCCCAAAACCATAAAGCATACTCCCAGAAACAAGAGCATCCATGAGAAGAAAGTCTTTTTTCCTCCCATGATGACAATCTGCAACAAATCGCAATACACATGAATAAATTTACACTCTGAATGTAAATGAAAAAGCCACTTGATTGTTTAGAACACGCAAGTGTTAGCATATCCAACAACCTTCTTAAATATGAAGTGAATAGGAACAAAAGATGAACAACAAATGATTTAAACACAACCTTCATGGTTACCATGCAAAAGATTACAATGTTGGCTAGTTCACGAACAAGACTAGAGTTTGTACACCAAACATCAAACCTAGGTGGTTGATAAAAATAAGCAAGTACTCTGCACCAATTATTAGCTCATCCATGCACAAACATTACTAAAATCAACAAGTAAAAAACCCAGACCTAAGATACAAAACATCATTCTCCAGTGTCAGACTCTCAATCCCACAATCATAAAACAGACATAATCAAGACTTAGTTAATACAATCATGGAAGCTCCACATCTCAGAAAGAAAACAAAAGTTGGAAAAATTGGAAAAAGTTCAACGTTGCGTGACTCCACAAATCTCAGCACAGTACAGCAATTGAAAAAGCTTGAACGCTCATGTCACAGAAGTCAGAAAAGCTTACTCAACTCTGTTCTGAAATTTCTACAAAAAGAATGACGTGACGTGGTGGAAAGCAGGCTACAGGAAGAAATCAGTCAACCGAGCATGCTTAAAGCACAAGCTACGTTACCAGCACGACAATCAAGTACAGGACATATTCTCGACTCAAACGTGACCTTCATGCTTAAAGAAACTAAGATTTAACAAACCGCGTTACCAAAAAAGACACAAGCTGATCCTTTTCCCCACCTCCATGCTGTCAAATCAAAGCAAGTACTAAGCATCTGATGATTCATATTTCTAAGTAACATGTTTCCGACCAAAGTTACTCTCACCGGTCTCTATCAAGGACAAAGTTATTGATTATTGGCACAGGCCTAAGTTACAAATATATATGACAGTACTTGCTTCCACATAGATTGTCCGAAGTCACGAAAGACTCCTGCAAAAACCCCGAAATTCGCTAAAGAAGATTCACTCGCTTTGATAAATGAACCAGATTAGAGATTTCCAGACGATATATCAATCTATGAAGCCCTGCGCTTAGATTCTAGAACACAAAATTCCTTCGAGCAGAAAACCTTCCCCTTCAACAGTGAAATTCTAGAAAGAGGATAACCACAAAACCAAACATGCAATCTAATCTAATGAGCCCCGAGTGCCAGTGACTCTGTTCAAGAGGTTACAGTAACAATCAGGGGTTACAGATGAAATCTCCAAAAACCCACCAGGACAACAGAAACAGAGCAGATTCAAACTTCTCACACCAGGCGCACATCCAAATCGGAATCTTTCACAAGAAACGGGACGAATCGCAGAGCGGAGGTGACGGAACCTCCAAAGCTTCGAATCCATTGGAGCTCTAGACCAAAACGTTTCTAGACGACCAAGCAACTAGAATTCAAGGTTTACGACCCACGGCGTTGCTACAAAAGACATCAATAGTTCCAACACTGGTAGAATAGATTCCATCGGCCTGGCTCAGATTCCGCGGGGTACTGCTCCAGCGGTGCCACCGCCTGCAAGTCTATGACTTAACAAACAGAAATAAATACCCCGCCAAAACATTCAAAGAAAACAAAAAGAATATCCCAAGGCACTGCACCAGTGCTACTGTTCATTCTATTTACAGGCCTTTAAAATAAAATAATTAAAAAAATAAGAAACAAAGCGACGAACTGAAACCACTCTACCAAATATTAATAACTTGGAATCCAACCAAATGAAAGAAATTCATGCACTCGCTGGCGTGACAGACCAAACCACTCACTCCAGCCAAGCTCTGAATTAAGCGCCCACCACGGCGAATCAACCAATCCTCGAATTCCAAAAAACGAATAACAAAAAGCAGAGCCATCAAAGGTCGACTGTTGATCACGCTTGCAACTCACCGGAACAGAGCTCTCAAAACCAGGCTGCTCGCACATGAAAGTCGCGTTCCTTCTGCAAAACAAAAAAACTCCGTCAATCGATCTATAGAAAGAAAAAAAAGTCATCCTCTTGGCACCCATGCCAGCTCTGAAAGCTAGTACCAATCGAAACATCCCGTACCTGATCGAAAGGACTTGCCAATTCCACAACAAACATTAAAGCTCGTCAGTCCTACATATACATGATACAAGGCACGTCTCTCAAGCAACCATGGCCAATTGGCCATGACATACTCCAATACTTAGAGTTGACTTTGAGCTCGCTCGTACTCCCTCGATGCAATTCAATACTGCCATGAATCTTCGAAACCCGAAAAGCATGGCAATTTCATTCAACAGCGATTGACTATCCATGCGCGCGTCTCTACACCGAGAGGATCGAATTCAAATCTATACCACTAGCTTTGAATTCTCCGGTCAATGAATTCAAGCTCCAGACACATCCTGAATTGAATACCACCGAATTGAAGCAAAAGCAGCACAGAAACCAAACAAATCTATTGCCCTACCGAAGCTCACGTACAATTGCTGCGCCCCAACCCCAAGCACCGATCCGCTAGCGAGCTAGGCTGCAGTTAGCGGCTTCTGCTTGGAGAAGAGGAAGTTGAGGTGTCGTACGTCACTCTCGGATGCGATGAGGCCGGATCCCTGCACTGCACTTTGTCAGGGGAAGGCAATTCCCCTCTGCACAAGTGTCCGGCCACTGCAGTGCCCTGACCCTCTTCTCAGTCTTCCACTCTTTGTTGACTCACCCTTCTTTTGGCTGCAGACGTATCACAACACAAGTCTGGGATTCCCATGCGGCTGGAGAAACAGACAGTGTGGGACGTGGGGCAGGACGGTAGGAGTCACCCACTCTACTCCATGCTACGGACATTAAGACATCTAGAGTGGCAGGCGAGGAGACGAGGAGAAGATAGAATGCAACCTTTAAAGATAAAAAGAATGTCACACAATTACAAGCAGTCAAACAAGGACAAAGAAATAGAATAATGGTATCTCTATCACGAGCTCTCTTTTCCTTTCCTACTTCACTACTTGTGGGAGTATCTATGTACTATTTATAGTGTGAAGAGACTCTTCATAGAAGTTCAGTCATAAAAAGAAACGAGTGTGCCATGTGCCATGTGCTTGATACCACACTCATCGTCACAAAAGTGATGGCTAACTAAGCCCTCTTTAATCACCTTTCATACCCATAAAAAAATAAAAGTAAAAGCAATTTTTTCCAAGCATGAAGAGACTCTCTATGGAAGTTCATTCATAAAAATAAACTAAAACTAGTATATTATGTGCTTGATACCACGCTTAATGCCACCAAAGTGATGGCTAAGTCCTCTTTAACCACCTTTCATACCCATAATAAAAAATAAAAGTAAAAGCAATTTTCTTTGTCTATATATCTATTTATATGTGCCTTGCTTGTTTGCTTGGCATGGAGTCACTAACTAAAGGTAGTTTTGTGTGGAATTGCTTCTTAGTATGAGTTTCATTTAAAGCTTTTCAAGGAACTTGGTGATTTTCTATACTTGGAAGTTTTTCAAAATAAAATATAGGTATTGGTTTTCAAAGAATTTTCATCCCATGAAAGGATGAAAATTAGATAAATTAACAATGATAGGTTCAAAGGCTCTTTGAGGAAAATGAGTTAGATAAGGATAAAAAAGATTGTATATTAAATATCCCTCCATTTTTTTGGTTTATTTATCTATTTATACGCTTGAAGTTTTGTATTTTTTTAAATTTGATTTGATTTTTTGGGATCAACTAAGGTAGTTTTGTGTGGAATTACATGTGAATTGAAGTGTGTGAAAAGTCAAGCTACAATTTTTATTACAACTATTTTTAGAAAAATGATTTTATTAGTTTTTTAATTTACATTTAATATCTATGCATAATTAGTTAGTTAGTTTTGTTTGTTTTGTTATGTTTGTATGTTGCGGTGAGATCTCTAGAACTTTACATCCTTTGTTTGCATTCTTGGTACTATTGAAAAGCTCTTTGTGAGGGTGTATGGGCTTTTTTGTGACATATAAAGTTTTGAACCTATTAATATTGTAAAAATTATTGAATTTCAAAATTTTCATGCATTAAAACATTAGAAATTTACTTTTATTTTTTTTATGGATGAAGCAACAGCACAAGGCACACTATTACTTTTGAATTGTTGTTTTATTTTAATTTTTTTAAATTTTATTTCTTTAAAAATATTAAAAGAAAGTCAATTTTAAAATTATATATATGAACATAATTTTTTAATTAAAAATTAATATAACATTATCATTTTATATTTTTGAATATTATTACGATGCTTTCAACTACTCTGGTGAAATCAGCTAGTGCAAGACACGCTTATGTTATATTGTTTTAAATTATAATATTTTGGTATAATTAATACTGTTTTTATTTATTTAGTGAACACTAGAAAATAAAGAGCTATATTCTTTTCCATGAAATCATTTGAATTTTGGAAATTAAAATTTCATTTTGTAGTGCAATAATTTTTTTTTTGCAATTCAAACTAATTGAATCAATTGGAGGGTGGTCTATATTACACAAAGCTAAAACTAGGTTTACTTTTAAACATTGTAGATGTCCTTTCTTTTAAAGATAAATAGAATGCATTTACTTTTGAGGGATATGATTTCTATTGCAATGCAGTGCTCCAAAGAAAAGATTAGCCATCCTAAGTAAAAAAAGCTTAAAAAATGCATAAATGTGTAAAAATCAAGTATCCCTCCTCCATAAATATTGAAGTAAAAAATCTGAATTTTTTTCTTGTAAATACAATTATATCTATGTGGAAGCTTTGAATTTTATTGAATTAGTGATGTAAAAGTCAAGAATGGTCTTGTTTTGCAAGCAACAATTATGCTATCTTTATGAAAAATAGTGTATAAGATTTATTATTGAATCGAATTTTCATATTTGAAGACAAAAAAAAAGGTCACGGGATATGAAAGCCTAACTTGATAAAACAATCTTATTGTTACTAAATTGATATGTATTGATTTAAGATGAAAACTATTTACAATTTATTTTTCCCTTTTATCTTGTACACATTTTTTCTTAATAATTTTTTTCCAAATTTTTTTCAATTAAATTTCAATTAAATTCTCCTCTATAAATATTTATCTTCAAAACTTTGTTGTACAAAAAGTAATCTTTTAAGTTACAAGGATTCAAAAAGTCCAATGGCAAGTAAGCAAGGTGCACATAAAGTGATTCTTTTCACTTTGAGTACTGATACCTTACAGTATAATTTATTAGGTGAAAATTCATTCTTCACATTCTCATGGAAACTTAATGTATAATCTCTTGATTGAATATGAAAAAAAGAAGTTTTTTCTATCAATTTCTTTTGTATTGGAAATGAGAATTTTGGAATGATTTTATATGAAACATAATCTTAAAATTGTAAAAGTTAAAAGAGAGAGATTTTACAATCCAATAGCATTTAGCTCTTCAAAAATATTGAATGGAATTCAATAGTTCTTGTAAATGTCTATATCCAACCCAAGATCATCTTTTTACAATTGACTTATGAAATTGCTAGTTGTCTTTCTTCTCCTTTGTTATTGAAGACTAGGGTGTATCTTTGTGTTGTTTTTTCTTGTAATTGAAATTTGTCTTTCAACTTATAATTTCCCAAAAGATAAAAGAATTTTTATAAAAAAAATTCTAATGGACAATAGAAAAATTCACTTCCCCAAATTAGAATACAACAAACGATATGATTTCAAATGAAATATGAATTAGAATCTATTGTAGATGGAATGTGAGTTAGAATCTATAATTGTGGGACTCTTCTCATATTAGAAAACCTTGCTTAAATTAACATCTAATTAAATAAACTCATCATGTGTTTTCTACACAAGGCAAAGAGGCATAATTTTGAGGGCTGCTTTTGGATTACCATTGTAATCTTGTAGTTGTGTGTAGCATTCACAAAATTGGCTAAAATTCACTCCATTGCTATTTAAAATTTTCAATATTTAAATGTACATTGGAAAAAATCCTTGGAAAAATTAGATTTTAGCCAAGATTATAACAAACACTAGAAGTTTGATGGCCAATTTGCATCTATTTAGTCAATTTTGTGTTATATTACTCTCAATAATCCTTTACAACTTGCAAAAATCCTTTCTTTTCTATTTTTTTTTTAATACTACTCACTTTCAGGGTAGCCAAAGTTGATGCATGTTTATCTTGGAGGTAGCATATTGCACTAAATTCCATAAACTAGTTCTGAGATCATTAGTTGTGTGTAGCTTGGAGCCACATTGGCATCCAAATGGACAAGAACAATCTCTCGAAGGACAACATTGGGGAGTTTCATGTTAATGCTTTGACCATATATAAGGTAAACTTCCCCATTACAAACAGAATGGGAGCAAACCCATTGTGGGCAAAATTGTAATGGTGACATGCATTCAAGTTCTGAAATGTACACCACTATCATAATTCAACTCACTATGGGCTTGCTCCCACTCTGTCTGTAATTGGGTAGTTTACCTTAATGTGTCTTCTTTTCTTCCAAAACCAATTGGCCAAAACACATGCAAAAAATGCCGTTACAAACTCTACAAAAATGGGGCCATCTTCATAGTTTCAAGATCATAGTACAACTTTGATAAGTTGTAGAATAGTGTCACGAGCTCGTTTCGGTGGATAAAATTGGCTCCATGATCATTATTATTATTAATGCCTGCTACTGTCCTCAAAAGGGAAAATTTCAAACACTTCTAGAAAACAAAACAGACGTACTTCTTAGTTACTATCCAGCTCCATATGGCCCATGATGGAAATTAAAATTTCGTTAAAATGGCAATATTCCATACTCAAATTATAATTTATTTCATGCATTTCAAGGACAAGTACAGATTTCAGATTGCCTGGTCTAAAGCGCTAAGTTTGTGGAACACTGCCATTTTAAAGAAATATCATCTCATGATTAATAGTGCTACTTAGTTTTGAATCTATGGTCAATGTTTTGGGGGAAAAGTTGTATTCCATGCATCTTAACTTTGACAGTGCCTTACCAACAGGGGACGAGGCAGCTAAGGTAACAGGCTCTGAAATTGCACAGGCTCTAAAACCGCCCACATCCTCAAAATGAACACCATGTGTACATGTTGTTTTTTCATAGCCTTCAACGATGTACAAAAAGTGTACATTTTAGGGGGTAGATGATTTTAGAGCCTTATGCCATTTCAACTTCAAAGTTTCATAACCTATTCCACAAAGCTCCAAAAAATATGAAACAACTTGGGTTAGATGCCAATTCCACGTGTCTTTCAAGGAAAATTCAGTTTCAGCTCTTGGGTGGGCCGATTTCTGAACCTTGTTACCTACCTTACCTTGAAGGGGGATGAGGCATCCTTTAATTTCATAGACGTACCTACATACGTTTCCTTTCCAAAAGTCTTCATTAGGGCAAGGACATATTGTTGCCAATAGAGTGGTTTTTTTTCCTTCATTTTTTATAAAGTGCTACAGTGGCGATATAAAATGCTACAGTGGTGCTCCGAATTTCAACATTCATCTACGCAATGAATAGAAAACATCACATTAGCACATATCACATATCCATAATTCTATTTTCATCCACAATTTGGTGATTTCATCCAAGATTTTTTTTATAGGCGTGGTGTCAAGCCAAAAAATTTGGTGCAATTTTGCACCAAATTGCCAAAAAAACACCCCTTAGTTTGCATTATTTACATCAGCGATTTAACAAATTATGGAGTTATTCAAGACTTATGGACCAAAAAAACATTTTGAAGACATTGCCAAAGCTTTGATTGAAACTTGAAGACATCAACAGAAGTATCGGTGGGTAGCTGACATATAGGTACTATTATGCAGTATACAGGGTAGAAAAGTATCGATTTGCAAGACGGTTATGCTGTAGTTAGTCAATAGTAACCAATGAAAATTGATAATCACCTAAACCCTAAATTCCAGAATTCATATTTATGGAATTTGAAAATTTCAGAATTTGTTAAATTTTCCATTTACCCAGTTCCAAGCCTCACTTCCAATATCCAAAGTCAACACGTACCGGTACTTAATAAAATTTGAATATTGATTTCATTCCTTATCGCCAAGAAATGAAGACCAAAATAGATATTCAAGATGATGGCGACAATGTCTAGGAAGAACGAGGGGCTAGTGCAAAGTTAGCCAGTGGAATTGGGAAAAAAAACCGGTTGCAATTCGAAAAACATCAACAAAAAATCGGTGCAAAAGTAACCTAAAAATTTTCAATTTTGAATGAGAAATACAAAAAATAACGGACTCTGTACTTGAAAAACCGGTTCAATTTGAGAATTGAAGGAAAATAGCCGGTAAAAGTCAAAAAAACTTCCTGAATATTGAATGGCGAAGTCCAATTTGAATTCCAAAACATACATGAATTTTGTCTAGAAATCCGTCTCCAATTTGCACGAGGTTTTGAAACATATATCATTGAACTTACTTTACAATTCAATATGTACAACTAATACCAGAACTAGCAAATTGAATATGCTACCTTCAAGACAATCAGGCATCAACTTTGTCTACCTTGAGAGTGAGTAGTATTAAAAAAAAATAGAAAAGAAAGGATTTTTGCAAGTTGTACAGGAGTACGTATTGGGAGTACTGTCACACAAAACTGACTAAATAGATGCTAATTCCAATGTGGAGGAAGTTGCAAATTGGGTATCCAATTTCTATTGTTTGTTGCAGACTCGACTGAAATCTGATTTCTTCAAAGATGTTCTCCAAATGAAGCTACTGCAATTTTTAAGTAGCAATGGCGCAAATTTGAGCCAGTTCTACGTACGGTACTGCCCACTGGTTTTACAGTCCGGGTGGAAGTCGAGTGCGCTTGCATTGAAAAAGTTACATACGGCAACAGTCAGCATTTGTACGTCGTCTTCAATTTCGAGGCACGAAAAGGGGGATCTCTCTCTCTTTGAGATCAGGAAATAGATCCCAGTGGAAAAAGTTCTCAAGAAAGTCCAAGATTTGCAAGGCAAGTTGCCGTAGGAGGCTTGCGTGAAGGTACCTTACGTCGTAGTATCTTCTTCTTCTCCAATTCCGCAAAACAAGTTCTGCTGCAATAAGTAATGTATGTCCAGATGCACAGCCTCTAGCTTAGCTTAGCTCGCTCTACCAATTGTGACCACCCAAAGTGCTGTCGATCCACCACAACCAAGACTTCCTGCAACATTGGCTCTGCTGCACGCGCGTATCGTTTCTGGAAATGCTCTAGATCTTTGCTGCGTATGTTGCGCGCAATCACTGCATGGGTGGTTCGAGCTTCAGGACCGGATGTGCTTTGAATTCAAGCACTTGCACCTCGTGGAACTCGACATGCGGTAAGTTATATATATATTTGCAGTTGGAGGGTCACATATGTTGAAGCTTCTAAGTTACTGTAAGTGAGGATTCAAGGACATGGGGGGAAAAGTCTACCTATTTTATGGAAACTCAGTCCAGGTGAAGCCAGGGGCAGAAGCACGAAGGTCCGTCAAAGCACCCATTGAAGGCCTGATAATTAGTTTTGGAAGGTTATACTTCAGTTTTGAAACACTTTTTCAACGAATTTTCCTTGAAAGACAATCCAATGGAATTGGCATCTAACCAAAGCTGTTTCCTATTTTCTGAAGCTAATTTATGAATTTTTGAAGTGGAAACACTGCTTTGACTCGAAAAGCGTTGTCCACCTCCTGAAATGTACCACTGTTTGTACACTGGTGGTGTAATGAGAAAGCAAAATGTACCTCTACATTTGACATTTGAGGACACTTTGATTTAGAGCCCGAGCACTTTATGGACCCTCCTGCCTTATCCGGACTTTTCCAGTGCACTGTTGAAGCACCGTCTGGAAGAGAACTTCCGGATGCTCCTCCTCACTCCTCAGGTGTATTAACTTATCAGTCACAGATGCATGGCACATCAGTAGGATAACAATGGAAAGTACAGTCGGGTCCAATTCATTTACTGCCTATTTGAGGCATTCAAATTTTTTTATTTTTACAATGTAGAGTATAATTGATAGATTTTGGAAGAGATAATTATCATTGCATCCTTACGCAATTGCACTCAAGCCTACAAAATTTCAACTTCGAAAAAACAAACCTCCATTTTTGGTGAATTTTTTAAGTTAATTTTCATGATTCTACAAGATATTTGATTACAAGTAATTGATGGCGAATTTTTAAAGTTTGATTGTGGATATGTAGGGAGCATCCATACGCACATCTTACCCTGTGATTCAATCACAGGGTCATATATATGTGTATCTTCAACATGCCATGATTGTTTATAATTACAAATGTAAGACATGGTAATTAGAAGACAATGGTATGTTTAGTTTAAAAAATATTAGATTGAAATTTATAAATAAGCTTATAAATTTTACATTTGAAATTAATCAAAATTGTATAGTTGACAATTCTAGCTTGAAATTATTTATGATTGATTAAAATACAATGTTTCAGAATTGACAAATGTATTATATAAATATATATTTTTAATAGAGGTGTCTTAAAATCCTCTTAAAAACAAATAAAGAATGGATGGATTCATTGAAGTGGTCTTATTATTAGATTCAATGCAATTTATTAATACATCCTTAGTCCATCATATTAAAATTCATAAGCTAAGAAGTTAGTACTTTGAAATTATGACATTCCTAAATTCATAAAAATAAAGTTAATTGCAAAGTTTTCTTCAATATGTACAAGGGCTTTTAGAAAAAGTTTTAGCTAGGAATAGTATCAAAAAAACATCAAACCCCTCAACTTCAAGTAGTTTTGTCCTATGTTTTTTTCTTAACATCCTCAAACTCTAACTCTTGGTCCCTCATTTCAAGCACTTTACAATTTCTATATCTTAAAAATTAACAAAACATTTTGATATTAATATTTAATTCAACCATATCAAGATGATTAATATTGAAATAGCTATGCAGTAATCATCGTAATATGTCCAACTTGCAAATGCAAAAAAATTTAGAATTTTAGAATTTTTTCAAAATTATGAAGTTTCCAGCTGATCTTTGAAGACAGGGATTTGTGTTTACACGAAGTGGCACTTCCATGACTATCATTCAAATCACAGGACCTTCCAGCCAAGGAAGGTCCACCTGAGAGACATGCGCAATGCAACTGGAAGGTCAGTCCAGGTTCTTAGCATGTACAGTACAGTAGAAGGCAGTAGAGTAGTTACCTGCTCCTTAATAACATCTTTCTAAATCAAAGAGAATATGAACCTTGAAACCACCAAATTTTACAGTAATAGGCATTGATTCAGGCTACTGCTGAATATACAACAAAATCCTGCAAATTTGATGCCCGCATTACTCTAGACCTTCCCGTCAACTTCTAAAACCACTTTACCACCTGCACTCTTGCTGTCCCTTGCTCGATGCGCTTCCGCCGCCATCTCTAATGGAAACGTCTGTCCTACTGGTATTTTAAGCCGCCCATCTGATGCAAGTCTGCATATCTCTTCCAGGCCTTCTGCATCTGTTCGCATAATGGGCCACCAATACTCTGCACATAATAACCCAAACCCTCACCCACTTCAGCTACGACAATGTGATAGCTCAGGACGAAGCAAAATTGACAAGGAAAAACCCACACATCGCCAGGAGTAAAGAGTTGTCATCACAAGGACTAGACCGAGCAAATTGTAACCTATCATTATAGGGTTGTGATGCGCTAACCAACTCCATGTGATTGTGCATACTGCATCTGCTTCTGAACCAATGCAGCTGCTGCAGCAGCACCGCCCGCTATGAGACCATACTTATCAGTGTAGGTAACTGTTTGCCCCTGCAACAAACACATCTTTGAAAACCACACTTTTCCATGTCCCCCCAAAGATACCGGAATGAGATCGCTCCGAAATATCGGTAGCCACACCCGAACAGTAAAGCGTAATAGACATGTGCTTAAAAAACCATTTACGAGAATGACACATATACCTGAAGAGTCATGTACTGTCCACCGCGTCGCAGAAGGTTGATGCCAACAGCTTCTGTCTCTGGTACGCTAATGGTGTCCAAGACAACATCAAAACGCTCTCGAAATTGATCCTTTACATTCTGGGATCAGCAAATTTGCAATCCACCATCAGGAAATCAGCAAGTTACAGAAACGATAAAAGGTTCAAATGTAGGTGCTCCTTAATGTATGTGATTCTATAAAAGATGTGCCAGATTGAGAAATTGAACTGCGGTGAATAACATTTGCACAAATTGGGCGGGCGCTTGCTGCCACAGATATGGCAATAGACCCACACCCAGAGGTAAATTTCCTCATTACTTCAATTGAAGTAAACACCACCATCTACTCATTTTTCACATCTGCTCCTAAACTACAAGATTTTTTCAGTTACACTAAACTCTTATGATTTTTCCATTACACTGGTGCTATTATGGAGTATAATTCTGACTCACAGGAGAAGTGTAGTCAACAGCTTCCACAGCGCCTGCTTCCTTCACTTTCTCCATACTCCTCTTGCCACAAGTGCAAGAAACATAGCACCCTGCAGCTTTGGCCAAGGAAATCCCAGCAAGGCCAACAGCTCCTCCACCTCCCATAATCAAGACTCTCTGTCTGCAGTAACATAGCCAAGGCATCAACAATATGGATGATTAGACAAGAACAGATTCACAATATTCTCGGCCATCTCAAAGTATAGTTTACGCGCTCTCCCAACTTCAACGGTATTAAACCTAATTGTGACCTTTACCCAATAGTTAAACCCTACAGATTTTTCACAAAACTGTACACAAAAAGAACGAGAGAGCCTGAGGTTGAATTTTGGTTCTCCAATAATCATCACTTTTAAAATTTCGTAGTTTTGTCATTAAATGTCCATAAAATACGTACAAACGTCCGTCACAAGCCTCCTTCAATTGCAAACAAGACCCAACAAACAAATAATTCAGTCAAATATTTGGAAACATTTTCAGATACTAATTTGGACGCTATTAAATGTACATGCCTTCAATTCTTGAGAGGAAAATAACACGGAATTTCAAGTAGTCGATTTGAGCGGGAATATGCACATACCCCTTGTCAATTTTTGCTGTGCTCCTCAAAGCTCTCCAGGCAGTAAGTGAAGCAAAAGGAATAGCAGCAGCCTCCTGCGTGTTCATCAAAGGATTAGAGTAGACTACCTACACAACAATACAACACCATGTAGTACTACGTAACGATTCTGAACAATGCCAACTCTCCAATTTAAAGTTGAGATATTAATATTTGAAAGATTGTTTCACATACAGAGTGTGATAGGGACGCAGGCTTTAGGGCCAGTTGCTCTTCCTCAAGAATCGCGTAGTCACTGTACGTTCCACGTGTTGCCGTCGGATGTAATGCTCCGAACACTGGGTCTCCCACACGAAAATGTCTCACATTGCTCCCTACTGCCGTGACTTCACCACTCACATCCCGACCTAGCACTAGAGGCAAGAGTGGCTCAAACAATGACCGCCCGTACCCTTCCCTCATCTACACAAAAGTCACAGGTAATTGAGTTCAGCACAACATGAAGTTATCTGCATTCAAGAAGGCTGCCATCTATATGTCCAAACAGTGCTACTTGTCACATAGGATCCCCCAGCTGTAACGCCTAAGCAATGTGAAATGTAAAATTACAAAACAAACACAGGGACTATATGGTAACGACATAAGCATTGACATTAAATCATCAAATCTAAGCACAGTAGCTCAACCCACTACTCTAGGAAATTTAGCAAGAAACGAACACAAATAAAGAGTGGATTTCAATCCTCACGCAAAATCATGAAAATACTCCAAAAAGCAGAGACAGTCCTTACACTTCCAGGCACTGAAAATAATCTGCGATCTGCATAAATTTAGGGTGCAAGAAAAAGAGGTCAAGAACGCATACCCGCATATCCAACGGATTGACTCCCACTGCATGCGTACGCACCAACACATCAGATGCGCCTAGTTCTGGAAGTATCGAATCATCCCGCACCTGCAGGACCTGCCAACAACAAAATTAAACCTCGTCAGCCCTAAATACTATACAAGGCCTCTCAACTAGATGCTTAAAAAACCTAGAGCGGACTTCGAGCTTGTACTCCCTCAATGTAATTCACCACTGCCAAGAATCCTTGTAACCAGAAACGCACCGCAACTTCATTCAATAACGATTGTCCATTCACCGACAATTACAGCTTTTTCTAAAATGAATTCGAGCGATTTGAGCTTCAGACACATCGGTCATGTTTTAGGGTTTTGCAACACACGCCATAGTGTCGAATCGAGACAAGGAATCCAGATTAGAAAACACTAAAACCCCCATCCCCCACGCAAATTTAGGTCAAACACTCACAAATCCAAAATCATCGACATTCAAAATTCACTGGCAGTTCGATGCAATGACACGTTGTTTAGATTCCACGAATTTAGAAGAAACGTTTTACCTCCGGACCCCCGAATCGAGGCAACACAATAGCTCGGCATGTCGTCAGAGTCCGATTGCCAGAAGAACCCGCTGAAGCTCCCCAACGCTGAAGCGCCACGACCAACACATGATGCTTCGGCATTCTGCGTGGCCCAACGAACTTCCCCTGCCTCCTCCTACCTCTTGCTCATATCCGACGATTCCCGTCTTCCAATTCCAAAAACTACAAATAGAACTCCAACCCTAAGTGCCACCATGACAACTGGTCTTCAAGTTCAATCTTCCATGAGCGCATTTCACCTTGCAACTGAAATCGCACCTTAAGGCAGCTTCAACTCAGCAACAACACTACCCAGCTGATGGAAAAACAAAGACTACTGAATTGGGTCACTCCAGAACCGGAAAAAAACAACAATACTAGCAATACCAAGCTCGAAATGCAAGAGGCAGTGAAAGGGGATCCAAGTTTCAAGCTAGCCATCGCTCACTGCGACAATTGTTGGATTGGGCTGCGTGGGAAAAATACCATAGAGGTGGGGAGGGAGTGCAACAGAGAGGAGACAGACTGACGTGGCATGGATCGGGGATGCCACGTGGAAAGCTACACTGTCATTGGATTGCAGTATTGGTGCAGGCCTAGTTTATGGAATTTAGTGCAATACGCTCTTTCTTAGAGTGAGTAGTATTTTAAAAAAATAGAAAAGAAAGGATTATTGGGAGTACTATGACACAAAACTGACTAAATAAATGTTAATTTTAATGTGGAAGAAGTAGTAAATTGGCTATCTAATTTCTATTGTTTGTTGTAGTCTTGGCTAAAATCTAATTTTTTTAAAAGATTTTCTCCAATGTACATTTAGCTACTGAAAATTTTAATAAACAACGGAGAAATTTTTATTAGCTAGTTCTTTGAACAGCAATGGTCATGGCTGGAGCCTAAGGTAGAGCTATCCATAACCAATCACTTAAGCGATTATGTTCATGACTTAGAATTGTATAAGGCAATGCAAATTTTTCTTATGTAGAAAAGATAGAAGTCATGAGGATTACAAATTTTTCAATAATTTTATTCCTGGAATTGAAATTACTATGACTATTGGAAGTCAAAAGTTAATCTGAATCCATAACCAATGTATATAGTGTTTAAAAATTGATAAATTAAGAGATTACATTAGGAAAAAAATGAACCCTCAAAAGAACTGCTTCACAATGAAAGTTCCTTCTATAGAATTCACAACCCTTAAAAAATAATCGTAAGGGACAATGGCCAAATTAAAAAATATTTTTAAAATATTAAATTTAAAAATATATATATTAAAATTTAAAAATAAAAATAATAAAAATAATAATAAATTAAATGATATAAAAATATAAAAATATTAAAAATAAATAAATTCCAAAATAGTAGTTTGATACTAATGCCATATTAGATTCAATTTTTTTTGTAATTTTGTATTTATTTTATAATTTTATTATTAAATAATCTTAAAATAATTTAAACCTATATTGATTAGACTTTCTATTTTGTTAGGGTTTTTTTTTTTTTCGAGCCTACTATTCCATGTTGTTTCCACCATCTGCAAACTCACAACCCTTTTGAGGGTTTATTTTTTTTCTAAAGCTTCTTGAAGGTGATTTGTTATAACCAGACTTAAGAACTAATGGGCGGAAATCAATCCTATCCTGTGTTGAATTTTTGTTACCCTATAGATTGCCAATGGGGTCCTGGTTGGTAATGGGTGCCTTCACCTTAGCCTCTAAGGTAGGATCACTTATTCCTAAGTATGTTTGCAAAATGTACTCTAAATCCAACAAATCAAGAAAATAAGTAAATGTTAGTCACACAATTGATTTAGTATAAAGACATTGAAATTAGGGCTTGGACATCAAAAATGCACCATTTAGTCCCTAAAGAGTTTTGATGCATTTTGGTCAAAAATTGTCCCATATAAATTATCCTTTTCTAAAACAATGCTAAAATTTTTGCTTTTTTGGTATTTTGGTGGATTTAACTATAGGATTTCTTAGTTAATTTTATAAACTACACCCATCTAAAATTCCACAATAAAAAACCTTACCTATGCAATATAATAATGCTTGAACTTCAAAAAGAAGTATCTTCAACTCTTCACAAATGGTTAACTCCTAAGAAAGCCAACCAATTTACTATATGAATTATGAATGTTATCAAGAGCTTATTGCATGAGCTATAGTTGGAAATTGATAAAGTACATCCAAGTATGTTGAAAAAACATTTTTGTTTTTTCTTCAATAATGCAATTAATGTGGTCACTTGCTTCATGATTATTGTGCAAGGTTTAGAATGAGTTTATGCAAGGATAGAAAGAAAAGGAAAACTTGCAAAAATGAAGATCTAATGTTTAAATTAAATTTATACCATAGTTTATTTTATCAAAAAGGTTAAAATCTACATTTGTCTTCCTTTCAAAGACTTCTAAGAGGTAAGTTTCATCTTTCAAACTTTATATCCAAAAATGTGTACATCCTACAACTTGTAATTTTTTAATCATATGTTGAAGAAATGAATTGGAAATGCATATAAGAAAAATTTACAAAAATATTTCATATTCATGCATGAACACATGTTTAAAACCACTAAATTGTTAAGATTTTAGTTATAGAATTATAGAATTGAAAGTTTTCAATTCCAATGTTGGAAATGTTAAATAAACAAATTATATTTTTATTTCTTCAAAAATAACAAAAAATGAGTTCAAAGAAGGACCTCAAACTTTATTTTTGAGTAGACATTCCATAATTTCTTGCAAACTAAAACTCAAGTAACTTTCATCTAGTTAACCCGTAAGCGCCCCAGTGCCTCAAATATGGCCTCTCAAAACTCAAAGATCTCCTTATTTGACCATTATAATCTTTTCAATGGTACAATCAAAGGATGTGTTCCTTTTCCTATAGCTCTAGCCTTATCTCTACTATCAATCACTACGGTCAATTTATGTGGATCTCATTTTACATGATAGTTTGATTGAGAAGGGTTTGGATTTTAGCAAATACGTTCTAGACGCTCCGGGGTTAACCTTTAAATGACACTTGTTTAAGGGGAACATTTTTTGGTCAAAACTAGAATTTCATATAATTCTTAATTTTAAATGTCCCAAAGCTTGATTAAGTTTCAATAATCTTTGTTTGATTCATTATTATTTTTTCAAAATTATTAAAACTATAATTTTTGTAACACTTTAAAGGTAGCATCTTAAAAACTTAAAATACACCATTTTTGAACTTTTCTATTGAATTTTTCTTAGTATAAGCTCAAGAATTCCACCAATTATACCATGATGTCTACCACTATCATCTCTAATTTCTCTCAAAATTTTATAATATTTTAAGTGATTTTGAAATTAATATGGTTTTATTTTAAAATTATTTTAAAAATTATAAAAAATCATTTTAGTATTTTTAATTATAAAAAATGAATTAAATTTTTGGATATATATTACTTCACGAAAAAATATAAAATTTTTGAAAGGTATATTTGAATATAGATAACTAATGATAGTTGACCAAATGAAAATATGAAATGTTTGGTAAGGAATAATCAAAATAACTTAATTAAAAGCTTTTCCTATACATGTGTTTTAGCATTGTTTTAAGAAAGGCTAATTTGAGACAGTTTTTGACGAAAAGATACATCAAAATTCTTTGCGATTTTAATGGATAATTCTATTGTTGCACAAACTTCTAGATTAGGACTAAAGTTCAACCACACTTGAGTCTTAATATCCTACTACTAAAATCACAAGGTCTTTTGTAATATCACATTTTTACACTGTGTGATATTACAAAAGTTTGATCCCTCTGGAATATCACATTTTTACATAATGTGATATTATAGAGTTTCAATGGCCATTTCACCTCTGTAATATCATACAGTGTAAAAATGTGATATTATAGAGTTTTGATATTTCTTGGCTTCACACTTCATTTTACTTCTACAATTTTATGATTTCAATGTTGAAGCTTTGAATGTTCTCAATTTTAATGTTCTTTTTTTACTACCAAATGATTTGAAGCTTTGTTAGATTGAAGTAATTTTGGATTTTACAACAAAGTATTTACAAAGTTTTTGCAATTTGACAAATCTACATTTCAATTCTTCAATTTTGATCACCATTGTTTGTAAGTGAAGAAATTTATCAAGTGGTGGTGTTCTTGAGCTCAACAATACCTCCAAAGTATTTTCTTTACATTCATTTTGAGTAAACTTAAATTCATGTATCGAATGGTGATTTGAACATTGAGTTTCATTTGAACAATTTGAATGTAATTTGAGCTTCAATTTAATCTAATTTAAGGAGATTGATGTAATTAGAGTCAAACTAGAGCCAAATTGATGAAAGTAATATAGTTGATGCGTAGCAAAGAAAGTGCCAATCGCTAGTTATGATCTAAATATTTTAGCTATAATATCATGGATACTTTGTCTACTTACTAATCTAGTAACTACTTTTGTTGTTGGATTCTTAAGGCACCACATTTCAAATATTAATCATAACAAATTTTTACATTTTTTGGAAAGGAGCAATATTATTACCTTGAGTTCTCTCACATTTACTTAGAATCAAAGTAGCATAACATCGTAAAACCAAGCAATGATCATGGGAAGGTATTATGCCTCCCTAAATTCCTCACATGGACATATCAATTAATTCAAGGATTGGAATTAGCTTGAGGAGCCATAAAGGACAACTTTGTTCCCTGTTGGGGCTTCCTTTTCAAGGATGAAAAAAATAAAATATGCACAAACTTTGGAGTCTTTTGAGGATGAGCTTTTGCAAAATTGAAACGCTGACTATTGAGAACATTCTTTTGCCACGAGTAACAAATATTTTATTGAAAACAAAATTTCCAGGAAAACCTCAAAACCTTGCCACAAAAATGTTGCAGTAACGATAATCATATCTCATGAGACATCTACTGCGAGTGAGAAAGCAATACCTACGCTATAAAAATGGCTTACTCATCAGAGGATCCTGGAAGAAATTTAACGCCTGAGGTACCCACATCCACTACGCCATTATTTCCAGGTTTGGGAAAAAATCTCTTTGTGCCTGCACGGCATGAATCAGGAACAGCATTTCAAATCTCGGGCTAACCGATATCAAGGATTCTGTAATCTACATGAATCAGCAGAAAACAAAATTACAAATGGCGGCCTAGATTCAAGGAAATCTGACATTTCAGATCGAAACTTTTTCTTAAATCTATTTTAACCAAACTCACTCAACATAAATGAGAATGTCTCTAAGGCTTAAATCCATGCTACAAAAGGGAACCCCTGCCAATGAAGCTAACCACCCATAAATACGGTCTGAATCTAACAGACTTTCAACTAGCTTCTCAAGTGGTTGCTTCTCAAGAATATTCTACAAAAATACGAGATCTTGCATATATTGCAAAGAATTCAGCTAGGAAATTAATCTCTTCCAGCTGGTAAAAATGTTGTACCTGCAGGGATGATGCGAGAGGGAGAGAGGATTTCAGCAAATGTTGAGTTTGAGGATTCTGTGCCAAGCTTGCTTTGAATCCAGCCCTTTCCTCCATCAAACCCATCGGTAATTACCCAAGTGTTGTTGAACCCTAATGCGGACAGCGACTTAGCTACAACCTTGGAGGTCTGTCCGTTCCTGCCAGTCATGAACACATGGAGTCAGAAGTCTCAGAACAACTGAATGAAACTCTGCTTAAACTGAGGCGCAACTGAGGCGCATGAATGTGCTAGTGTTGAAGAGACCCAACTAATTGATACTCATAATCGTCCAACATTGAGTCCTTAGAAAAAGTCATAAGTTCACGTGATAGGAATGCTCCAAGAGCAAGATGCAAGGAGACGAGACTCACGAATCTAGAATGACGAGCCTGGAGCCCTTGTTGACTCTTTTCAAGGATGCAATTTTGATGGCAGTAATCTCAGCTTCGACCTGGCGAACGTTGCGTAGTTGCCCCCGCACCTTCCCTGCCACCTCCTCAACTCTGTCTCCAGCCGAAACTCAAAGGTCAAAAAATATCAGAATTTACACAAAGCAGACATGAGAGGCCCGGGCAACTTCTACTTTTCTGTGACATTTATCAAAATGTTCAAAGTCGTGGATAAGAAAACTCACGGGATAGGGAGGAACTTGTTCTTGGCATTCCTTGGCAGACTTGGGAGACCAGACTTGGCCTTCTCCTTTTCACTTCTCACGTCAACGAGTGTGTAGTCTTCCTTTGACAGAAGGTCTAGTGCCTGGAGTGCTGTGAGTTCACCTGTATGTTCCACCAACATGTCAAAGACATACTAAACTGACCAACACAACAACAACCTCATATATCCTCTGCGTACAATTTGAAGTTTCAATCTCATTCTTTTTGAAATCGAAAAATGCGTCGGAATCTATCTGTCCTCATGTACAAGACATGGGAATTCCCAGATTCGGGTTGCAGGTCTCTCAAACAAAGTGTATCACAGATTTCACTGCGACTATGGCTAAGGAGAACTTACCCTTGAATCCCCTAAACGAGTAGGCCACACTCGAAAGTAGAGGAGGGGCCAAGAAATACAGAATCAGCAAGGCTCCGGCTCCCGTGGCTAAAACGAGAGGATCTGAGGACACAATCTTTTCAAGAGTGCTTGAAATCATTGGCTGAGCACCTTCAATGTACTTCTCAGCTTGCCCGGCAGCCTCGCCTGCGACAGTCACAGCTGTCTGCGAGCGACCATAAGTTTTAAATATTAGGTCAGTACACAAGTGTTCAGAATGACATACCACATGCCACAACAAACTTGACTGAATTAGATCAGCGTTGCATAGAAGTCTTCGATTCTGACTCCCTGAGTCGTGATTCTTGAGAACAAGCAAAACGTAAACAAATTCATTTAGAAATGAAGTATGAAGACAATGGAAGTTATTGTTTTAAGGGTGTTTTGCGTTACCTTGGCAGCATCCAGGACAGGCTTGGTGTCGACGCCATTGTTCTGGAGAGCCTTCTCCGCCTGCCTCTCCAGATCAGTTGCGATAGGGAACACGGTTTTGTATGCGTAGTCAGCAGACTTCTGAACGTATGGCGTAGCAACATCCACAGCAGGTTTGACAGTAGTGAATACTTGCTGAAACACATTCTTGGCTATGCCAAAGGCGTCCCCTGCCGCTGTTTGCACCTGAAGCAAGAGGATCTTGTCAGCAAACTGCACAATGAAACCAATAAGCAATGTACAGCATTGGTCCCTCTTGCGGGTGAAACCTAACCCGAGACACAATCTCCCAAAAGAATGTACCATTTTAGGGCACAAGCATCTCCAACCCAATTTCCAAGGGCAACTCGCAGGGATTGCTGAAAATGAGATTGACTTCTTCCGAAGCATCTACATTAAAGTAACAGATTCAAATTGAATTCTCGCAGATTGAGTCTAGCCGCATCTTGAATTTTCTTCACCAATCATGAAACCCTAACCTGGGCTGTTTCCTCATTATACAGAGCAGGCATTTCCATAAGTAGCACTTGAAGGGAACTTTAATCCTTAATTGAAAAAGAGATAGGCAGCGACAACTTCACTGAGGAGCTTTCTCACCTTCGAGAAAGTGCCCGTGATGTCTGTAGTCGTGAGAGCGTTCGCTGCACCGGCATCGGCCAATACAATAAGAGAGGTGATGGTCGCAGGCGCCGTAACTGTAAGCTCGTCCTTCAAGGAAGCTCTCACTCTCCCTGACAGAGCGGGGAGACATGGTTTCGGAAGCTTCTTCGAGGTTCTGAAGGACTCCGAAGTGTCAAGGCTGCCTGCCAATGCACCATTCATGGCGCTCACCTGCATCGCCCTCATTGCTTGCGCCATTTCGGTCTCTTCCCCCTCGCGAGACTGAGAGAGCCGCTGAAGAGCTTCGCCCAGTTGCAATTGCAATTCTGCATTTCAATGCACACATAGCCGAAGATAAATCATCAAACCATGCAACCCACGGCACCGAGGGAATCTCTTCACTCAACCACAGCACATCTAATCCATTCAAAACAACACAAGCCGAGGAAATAACCGGCATTGCGAGGAACGAGCTCAACGTTCTCGAACCTTGAGAGAGCTCCGAAACACTCAACAATCAGAGAGAACTAAAGAGTTATTCCACACCAAAGCCAATTCTGAGCTGACTCTCCAGGATCAGTCAGTGTACTACCGGTACTCCTCCACCAACCAGTCTCGAGATTGTGGTCGACGATTGGAGATTGAATTCGTGGTGGATGCACTTCATCAATCAACAGCTTCTAGATGCGCTCATTCTAACAAGAACTCACAAAATTTTGCGAACCTGTGAAACAACGCCACGTGGTCAAGAGTTTCCACATCCAGCTAGCCTGAGAGGATTCTGCAGCAAGAGCTTGACGAAGAATAAGTTAAGTTACAGAGGAACCTTCAGCGTAAACCTGGCTGCTCGTGTAATAACTTTCCGCTTTACTGCTAGGATGGAGTGTATTTAAGGTAAGTTAGTGTGCCTAAAATACTAAAAGTCCGTGTGGGGTCCGGGAATAATCCGGGATCAAAGTATAGCGGAATCTGCAACGAATGACACATCCGCCATCACCGTCGGCGCTTAAATGCCACCAGCGAGATACCCCGATCACTCGTCGTCTTCACCTCCGATATGGAACACTCTGCAGCTGGTGGGCTGCAACTTGCAATGGCAACCACGATACGCGTGCGGAACGATCGGTACAGTAACTCCACGTGCTCAGAGTTCTTGTATATTTTGATCGTCACTAGCTACTGTCGACTAAGCTTGCTCTATTCCAACATAGTCTACCCACCAGCTTCAAAGATCAAGACACCGCCACGAGCGACCGAGGTACGGCTACGCATCAATGCTTCGAATTAAGACACTTCGTTTTCAGTCACTGATTGCCTGTCTACAGAGCAGTGTTAGAGGTGTTGTTGCCTTTGTACAGTACATCTCGGGGTTGCACATCTAGGTCAAATGTCGTTGGCGAAACCATTTTCAAACTTGCCCGCTTGCAAACTGAAAGCCCAACGAAAGTTGCATTACCAGACTGTCTTTCGAAAGAACTTATATGTACAGTAAACAAAACGGAATGTGTTTCAGAGGGTCAGATGCCACCAATTTAGATCAATGGATAGCGAACGTTGACGGTCTCGATCTCTGTCGTGCTTGCATTGCTTGCGTCTGCTCTGCTTCCTTCCCACTGCCGACTCCCTTCCAGTGCGTGCAGTGCAGATCCAAATCCATAGCTGGGACATCGACAGCCATTTCAGAAGCAGCTCCTTCGATCAGCTTGCGAGGTAAGTGAATCGATTCCAACTCATGGATCTCGGCCGCCACTTGGTTGCCGAGTGTACGTGGACTGAGTGTGATTAAGCTCGTGCACTGGCGCATGGGTACGTGACTACGTGTGGTTGCAGATTGTATGGGTACTGAGTGTGATTAGATATTATTCTTTTGCACTGGCGTCTGGGTGTCAGGCCTGAGTGAGTGGTCGATTGGGTGAACTAGCATGGGGTGCAACTGCTCCAAGACCCCTCCGCCGCCGGAGTTCCAAGGCGCAGTGGGCACTTGGCGCGGCTTGAACAGCGAGGGCGCCACCGTGACGTTCGTATTGTTCGGCGAAGGCAGCTTCTTCTACGGACGGGAGACGGGGACCAGCAAGGTGAGCATGCAGGGCCCCATCAACTCCTGGAGCGGCGGCAGCTTTGACAGCAAGCCGTGCTGCTTCTGCTCGTGGCACTTCGAACTGGAGAAGCCAGTGGACGGCGCCGAGCAAGGTCTCACCATGGTTGTCAATGGCGTGCAGCTCACCTACGCAGGACTCCCTTCCACGACCGCCACTTCCTAGTTTTAAATTAAAGCCAGACTCGGAGCTGCCTTCCTCGTGCTTGCACCTCATTCATTCCAGAGGTAGCAATTTGTTGGGAACCTCCCCTTGTAAGAGTGGAATCCATGCCAATTCTTTCTCCAGACGGCATTTGAAGTCTGGTTCTACTTCGTTTTTGCCACATGGAATCCATGCCAATTCGTTCTGTAGACAGCATTTGAAGTCTTGTTCAACTTTGTTTCGGGTCTGGAATGACGTACAGCAACTCATGGCCGCTTGCAATCTCGTTCTCCATGCTGATCCCATGCTGATCCCACGTTGCAACTTTGAGCCCACACAAAGAAGGGACTTTTGTACCTCAAAGGTCAGTACAATAATGCGTTTGGTCCTTTGCTTTGGGCCAAATGTGTCCCTGTACAGTGGGGTACAGCTCAATTACGAATTCTTGCATTCACAGTGAAAAAAAAGTTCACTGCTGCCCACTTTGACGCCCTCCCGAGGGCTGAAAAATTAATATTTTCTCACGAATTTTTTTTTACAAGATCCTCTTTATGCTAATAACATATGTGCCAAATTTCAAGTCCAAAAAATTTATACAAAAAAATATATTCAAACATGTACCAACATGTGTTGTTCAAAAAAAAATTTCACTAATACCAACTTTGACACCCTCCCAAAAATTGAAAAAAAAAGTTTTGGCCTTGAAATTTTTGGTGTAAGATAAACTTAGTGAAACTAACTAATGTGCAAAATTTCAAGTTCAAAAAAATTTCCCACAAAGAGTAGTTCAACTTCTACCAATTGATAGGTGTAGCCATGAGAAACAATTTCACTATGGCCCAACTTTGACACCCTCCCAAGGGCAAAAAAATTGTTTATGTACCATGAAATTTTTGGCATGAGATCACCTCTATGTTGGTAATATGTGTGTGAAATTTCAAGGCCAAAAGATTTACTTAAAAAAAGATATATTCAAAATCTACCAGCATGTGTTGTTATGGAAAAAAAATTCATAACTACACATGTTGGTAGAAGTTGAACTACTCTTTGTGGGAAATTTTTTTGAACTTGAAATTTTGTACATTAGTTAGTTTCACTAAGTTTATCTTACACCAAAAATTTCAAGGCCAAAACTTTTTTTTTCAATTTTTGGGAGGGTGTCAAAGTTGGTATTAGTGAAATTTTTTTTTGAACAACACATGTTGGTACATGTTTGAATATATTTTTTTGTATAAATTTTTTGGACTTGAAATTTGGCACATATGTTATTAGCATAAAGAGGATCTTGTAAAAAAAAATTCGTGAGAAAATATTAATTTTTCAGCCCTCGGGAGGGCGTCAAAGTGGGCAGCAGTGAACTTTTTTTTCACTGTGAATGCAGGAATTCGTAATTGAGCTGTACCCCACTGTACACTTGCACAATGGCTCAATCCCAATCCTATGAATCAGTTAAGGTAATCGGTCCTTGCTAATGACTTCAAGTTCACGCCTTGGTATATATTTCTAGACGAACCGAAATACAGAAGAAGATGCACAATATTATGGTGTCGTCCAGTTATTTTTTTATGAAGTGTCAAAAAAGCGATACAAAATGTTACGACATTGCTCCAAATCTCAACATTCATGCACCTATTGGATACAAAATATTACATTTGTACATCGGGGCCCCCCCATTGCGACAGTATTGTTGCAATACCGTTTCAATGGTTCAACAGTAGAGTATTAAAAGTATATTGTTGGAGCATTGCAACAACACAATTTCAATGGGATGTACTCTATCCACTGAAAGTATATTATTGCAATCTAATGCTATATATCCAATGAAAGTATATCCAATGCTACATGTCACATCATGTCTCTAATTTCAATTTCATCCACAATTTGGTGATTTCATCCAAGATTTTTTTCCCATTTCAAAGTTTTTTGACAAAAAACTTCATGATCTTTTGTCATGTTTTAGTCAAATTATTTTTTTCCTCCAAAAAAGTCTGTCTAGAATTTGAACATCCTGCCAGAATTTGGAATACTACTCAAGCAAGCCTACGTCTTTGTCATGTGCAAGTGAACTTTATATAGGAATCATGCTTTGATTGTTGTAAGCAATACTTGAATTCCTTGAACTAAAAAACAAAAGCATCCCATGTCATTGTCGATGATCCTTGATAGCGCCATCAAGATAAACGAATCACAATGAATCCTAACATTGGTTATCCTATGATGATTACCTCAACATCACAATGTTTAAACCTTATGGTTTATCAACAGTTATCATACGATTATCATTGTTTCATGGGTTTGCACATTAATTACAATTTATCACATCATTACAATGCATTACTTGCAACTGCATTGTAACGGTGTGAAGTAATGCATCGTAATGATGCGATAAATTGTAATTAACGTACAAACTCATGAAACAACGATAATCACATAATAATTGTTGACAAACCATATGTACACAAAGCAAACTTCATGATGTTTTGATTGACGGAGGGACATATATTGAATTTTGAATTTTTTTTATTAAAGACCAAAATTAGGAAGCCCATAGGCCAATGAACTAAACAACACTTTGACAACTTCTGACATCTAAATTCTTTATTCTTATTTCTATTTTATTTCTATTTTATTTAATTTTGATTTTGATAATTTATTTGAAAACTTATTTTTGTATGAAAAAAAATTTAACCAAAAACAAGCATAAAACAAAATTTATAGAACACTTAATATTAAATGTCAATGTTATAGATGAATTGCTACAAAATAAATGGATATGAAAGGACATTTAACATGGGATTGGACATCACTTCTATATTAATTACAAACAACATCATAATCATTGTGGCAATGACATGAGGCATATTAATAGCTATGAATATAAAGTGCAAACTCTCATTGTAAAAGCCATAAAAAAAGAAAATGAAAAAAAAATCATTATTTGCAAATTCATAACAAAGACAATATATTTCTTTACTATTTTACAATCCTAAATTCTAAAATATTTAACCCCTTTTCAAAGATTTTGGTTGTTCTATGCCATTTGGAAGTTTGGCTAGGTTCATACAAAGACAATTTTGAAAAAATCTTTCTGAAATTTTGACACAATGTAAGCTACATCATTGGCTTAGTGGCTCACAATTTAGAATTAGGAAATTTAGATAATTTAGGTGAAATTACAAGTTAGGTGAATTATTACTGAGAGAATTCAATTTAAATCATGATCTAAGGAATTTTTCAATAGATGGCAATGGGAATCCTATGACAATGGTGTGAATTTTAGGTGATGCAATCATGCAAAAATGATGGAAAAATCCTAGGAAAAAATTAGGACTTTTAAAGCAAAATACATTATGTGAGAATTAAAGAACTAATTAAATTAAAAATATGGATAAATTAAAACAAAATACTATGATTAGGAAATTTCATAGAAATAAATTGAAAATAAAAAATACCAAACTAATTATTAGAGTTCAAACAATTACGAGGACACTAACATTGTAGTAAATACCCAAAAGTAAGGAAAAAAACAAATAAATTTGAAATGATGAATCATTAAATTGCTTAGAATCTCTTGAAGGCTACATATAAACTTTTAGGATTTATTGGATTGCATAAGTTGGTCTTTTTGGAAGTCAAGCAATGCAACCAAATATGGTAAAATCTTAAAAAATACCTGTAATCATGGTAAAATCTTGACAAAGATAAGGTAGAGTTTTTGAGTGGTAATAATGCTTCTTAACAAGTTTCACAAGATTTTGATAGTGGCAAGGACCCAAATTGATAGCTTTGACAATTATCAACTAGTTTTAATACTAGAACGGGTCACTCATTGACCAACATTTTAGGAGCATCCAACATTTGAATAAGGACCAAGTATAGTCTTTTCTTATTCCAACAACTCTTTTGGACAATTTGGGCAAATCGAAATCTTTGGACAAAATAAATTCTTCATTCCAAGATTGCAAAGTTTATAATTTAAAAATACCTTCAACTATGTGAGTGCAAATGATTGGAAAAAATAGGAGGGTTTTTTGACCTAATTTAGGCCTTATGAAGCCAATGGTGCACTTGATTTGTGATTTGGAGCTTTTCTCCAAAAGTTAGATTGATCAATCATTGTAAATTGGACTTTCTTTAGTTTTCAGGTAAAATTTTGCTAAAATTAAAAAATTCTTTGGGTTAAAAGAAGGGAGTGAGACCCGTAGAAAGGTATAAAAGACCTCTCTTTCCTCTCCCCAAGCACTTCCATTTTCTCATATTGTACCTTTTTATTTTAATTTATGCAATTGTTTTAGTGACTTTGGCCAAAGTCTACTGTGTAGTTTTTAGAGCACTTTTGGTCCATTTAGTTGCTTTTGAAGCAATCTTTGAAGGATATGGGGGCCCTTCAAAAACTTCAAACTTGTAGTGTTTTGTGTTTTGTATCTTTTAATGTCTATGTTCTTATGAATTTTGTTTAAGTTTTTTAGTCATTGTCTTGTAGTTTGTATTTAGCACTAGCTTCTTGTGTAGGAATCTCAATTCTTTGAGGATTCCCCCTAGAGCATTGGCATACAAAATTTTGGTCACTAATTCAAGTTTCTTTACACGTTTTATGTGCTTTGTGTCATTTCCTAAACTACTACAGTAGTGGCGAAGCTTTGGCTTCATATGTGAGCAAATTTGTATGTTTTAGAAACTCCTTTCTAGCTAGTTCCAACAATTTAATCCTTGCAATGGTGAAGCTTTGACTTCATGTAGTGGAAATTCTTTTTTTTAGATTATTTCTTATTTTTGACAAACTTTGTTTCAAACTCAAACTTACCTTGTAGCAAAGCTTTGAACTCAATACCACCTTGTCTCAATTTTAGAAGCTCAAAATACTAAGTTTTATTATGTCTATTAAGATAGGTCCACCCATTTCCGACCAAAGACCATACCCAACTTATACAGTGTAGTTATTCCCAACCAAGGTTTTAACAAATTTCCAATTGAAGATTGGAATGTGTTTTTTTCTCATTTTCAAGGTTGAGATACATGTTCCAAAATAGTGAACAAGAAATTAGGAAGTAATGAGCAAGAAAGTAGTATTTGGATGATCAAAATTGGATGACTCTAGACATTGGATATAGGTCGAGACCAACTTCACCCTTTCAAAATTCATAGTAATTTTAGTTCAAGCAACAAAATTACCAAATTTTTGGCAATCCCCATCATTTCTATCTCTGCACCTTTGGAAATATTTCTTTCGCCATGCACTACTCTAGATCATATCCACAATTGCTTATTTGGTCGGATATGGGTGGCTCCACTCTACTGTTGGTCCAACTCTTAGTTCAGACCACAATTTTTCCAGTTGAGGCTTTAGGGTTGAGTGAGTGAGGTTATGGTATGTTCACACTTGGTGTTAGGGATGATGTTTGTAATGTGAACCCAGTCTAAATGTAGGTTTGAATTCATTCCTAAGACCCTCAGTAACAACACTCTTTAACACCAAACCTGCATGATAGTAGAATTTCCCAAAATCCCATACCAGTTATCACCAAGTTCAGTTTAGAAATCTAGTTCTGTCAACTGAACCTCAAAGTCCAGTTGTAAAATCCCAATGAAAGTTCCCCACCTCTTTATTATTAAAACTCAGAGTTCAAATTAGCTTTTACCAATCCAGTTCAAAGTGAGTGCCAACCACTCAATCACCTTCAAATTTCCTGCCTTCAAATAATCACCACAATAATTTTCAGTGAGTTACCCAAAATCTCATCAAGGAGGCAACTTCCACAACTCAGTGAGTCTTGAGCCTTACAACTGTAAATCCCTGAAAACCCTTTCCGGCCGTATAAGGTAAAACAGCCCATTGCAGTCAAATGACCCATTGCGGTCACCTAGGAAATGACCCATTCTAGGTTTCTTTTTAGTATGTGAGATGTGGGCCACAACACATGTCTTACATGACAACGATGGAGTGAACACTGACCTCGTTAAGAACTTCTAATTTTTCAGTGTGAAGTTCATTCCAAAAATTGATTTTTTTAGCCTTCTGTAATGGAAAATATTTTGACTGCATTAGGTAGTGAGATGAGCGTTACAGATTCAGATTTTGTTAGTTTTAAGGTAGTTTATAGACTTTTTTTGGGCTAAACATTTCAGAAATTCCTAGTGAATTCATACTTAGTCAAAAAAAAAAATTTCAATTGCACTTGCTGTTTCTCACACTTGTACTAATGTGGGAAAAAAATTGAAAAATTTCAGCAAGATGATGTCAAACTCCTCATTCTGACCACAATGGGCTGTTTTACCTTAGTATATTATGAATTTGGTGGTATTTGATCAGAAAAAAAACATTAACCAAATACCTTTCCACACAAAGTAAATGAATGATCATGATAGCACGTAAATAACAATTTATCACAATTCATTTCTTACACCACAATTGAAGAGTTATAAGGCTAAATACAAGTTGTACAAAAGGACTCCAAGGGCCTTCCAAGGGTTAAAATGACCACTTCTAAGATGATTGCTTTTTGAAGAAAGCTAAACTCCTTGAAACAATTTTAAGTAAATTTTCGTAGGAAGAAAAATGGAATTGGCATTGAACCAAAGTCAGTTCATAGTTTTTGAACCTTTATGGAATTAGTTACAGATTTTTTAAAGTTGAAATGTAGTGGTTACTAAAAGCAACTACCTCTTAAAATGTATTGTGTTGGTACATTGAAAGAAGCAAAATGTTCCTTTGTATTTGAGGTTGCTTTTGGAACAAGGTCACTTTTAGAACACCCTACCTTATCAAATGTTGGGTTGAGTATTGGAGTATTGGAAGAAGGACTTCACCCTTGTTGAAAGGCTTGAATAGATACAAATTAATCCATGAGGTCCGTTGCCCCTAAAAGGGATTATTAAAATGGATTTCACATACTAGGGCTAGTATAACTTCAATTTTTGATGTGATTTTCTAAATTTTTTTTTTAAGATACCAAATTACATTAGCTTTATGGAAATGTGATTTTTATTTCAATTTGTACCTAGTAGCAAAGTTGTGCTACAATAAGCTCAAAACAAGGGAGACCATACATTTAATAAAAATCCACAAAAAATTAAAATTATTTCTTTTAAAACTCAATAGATTATTATTTTTTCTTCATAGCACTACAACAATGGTAGTGTTTTATGACTGCAAAATTATGACTAGGGATGACTAGCGACTGCTTGCAGTCATATTCTTGAAGGCCAACACTTTGGGGAGAAATATGACTGCAAAATATGACTGCCAGTTATTTTTACGCCTTGTACTTCACAAGCGTATACTATACGGCCATTAGGAATACCAAAGTACTTCATAGGGAACGTAGGGAACATGTTTGGGAATGTTGGGAACATGTTTGGGAACATGTTTGGGAACATGTTTGGGAACATTGAGTCATATTATCACTAATAGTGATTTATATTATTCATATAATAGTGATTTTTTTTTGTTTTGGGCAATTCAAGAAAAATTTGGGCAATTCCAAAGAAATATAGAGAAGTCATTGTTTAAAATTTTGAAATCCTAGTCACCTACTTTTTGGGATTTTGAATCCTAGTCACTATTTTTTTAGGGTTTTGAAACCTTAGCCACTACTTTTTAGGGTTTTGAAACCCTAGCTGTCACTTTTTGTGGCTCTTCTTCCTTACTTTTTATTGTCTCTTAGCTCTCACTTGTTGTTGCTTTTTGTTGCATCTTAATTCTTGTTTCTTATTGCTCTCTAGTTCATGCTTCTTGTTTCTTATTGTTGCATCTAAATTCTTTCTTTCTCTTGCATTTGAACTCTTTCTTCTTCCTAGTTCTTGTTTTTTTGTTTCCTCTTGTTTTGTAGTTCTTGCTTCTTATTTCTTCTTGTTGCATCTATATTCTCATTTCTTGTTGTTTCTTGTCATGTCTTAGTTGGTGCTTCTTGTTTCTTCTTGTATCTTAGTTGTTGCTTTTTATTTGTTCTTATGTCTTAATTGTTGCCTCATATTATGTCTTAGTTGTTGTTTCTTGTTTTGTATTGCTTCTTGTTTCTTATTGTGTCTTAGTTGTTGCTTAGTTGTTGCTTCTTATTCCTTATTGCATTTTAACTTTTGATTCTTGTTATCTCTTAGTACTTATATTTTTTTTCTTGTTTCCTCCATCATCAATCTTATTCTTCCTATCCTAAACTTGAGCTATATATTTTGTATTGATTGTAAATCTTTGAAGGTTAGGCTTTGTTGTTCAATCACTAAAAACTAACCTCTCATTTCTTTAATTGTATATGTAGGCATCAAAAGTTGAAACAAAGACATTGGAAGCTACTTGCAACTTTATGAAGCCAAAAATATGACTTACAGAAGTCATATTCCATAAAATATCACTGACGAGAGTCGTATTCTACATTACTGCAAAATATAACTCACCTCAGTCATATTCCATGCCATCAAAAAATATGACTCACTGCAGTCATATTCCATGTCATTAAAAAATATGACTGACTGTAGTCATATTCCACGTCATCCAAAAATATGATTGACTGCAGTCATATTCCACGTCATCCAAAAATATGACTCACTGTAGTCATATTCCATGTCATCCAAAAATATGACTCACTGCAGTCATATTCCACGTCATCCAAAAATATGACTAACCGCAGTCATATTCCACGTCATCCAAAAATATGACTGACCATAGTCATATTCCACGTAGGATTTTTTTGTTTGCCCGAGCAACTCAAGAAAAGTCAAGACTCCCCTAATAAAGTCAAAGTATACGCCATGTTGGCATACTATGGCTAAAAATGGGTATTTATACCCCTCGGAAAATATGACTGCCAATATGACTGATGTCTGAAGCGACTGCTTCTAAACGACTGGAGTCAGTCATATTCCGAGTCATTTACAGTGATTTCTGCGTGAGTCGTATTTTTTTGATTTTACGACTCACTGCAGTCATATTTTGCAGTCATAAAACATTGCTTTTGTTGTAGTGTAGAAAGCTTAGATTGCATTTGGATTAGTGATGTGATTCCACACATTGGTGTGATATTCTTTGATACATTTGTTTGATAGAAGTTCAATATGTATTTCTCTTGAAAAATACCTTTGGTCTTGTAGGCATTAATGAAAATTTCTAATGTAGAAAAATAATTTAATTTAAAATTTTAAAAAAATTATTTATAATTTCTTCAAAAGTACTCAAATTTCAATTAGCATGATTTTCATAAGAAAGTTATGTAAAGATTATTTTCAAGTTATATCATTTAGCAATGAATTAGATCCCATGAGTTTTTAGTAGGTAGTAGATATGAATGTGGACTTTAGAGGATTTGGGTAGAAGAAAATGGCATGCAAAGAATCTAGACATAATATCTACATTTTTGCAGTTTTTTCTTTTCTTTTCTTCTCATTCTTCTATGAATTGGCTTGAAACCTATAAAATTCATAAAGCACCCAGTGAATCCTGCAATAGTCACATCAACAAAAAATAGACAATATTGCATTTCAAAATATTTGGATGCATTTCATTCATTTCTTCTAGCTCTAGTGATATCCTTTTCAAGATATTTATACTCCACCTAGTGGATGCTACGGCTTTTTGGAGTTAAATTTCCACAAAGAGGTTTATATTATAGAGTCTAAGATGATGCAAGCTTAGAACATCTACACCCTTGCCCTCAAGGGGTCTAATACTTGCCAAATGTGGATGATTAGTGCCCTCAAACAATTCTTTTTTATTTGCTTCTACCCTAATATCAAGGCCCTTCAAATTTAAATTTGGTTAAATTCATCCTATATTCTACTTAATAGTAGATCAATTAAATATTGATGGAAACATTTTTGAAGCAAGGGAAAGAAGACAAGAAATTTGAGGGGTCTTAAAAATAGATGTAAAATTTGAACATGTCAAATTTTACTAACAAGAGTATGGATGCTCTTAGGCAGTTAATTTACAATAGATTAAAGCTTATGGTTGGTTTATGCTCCAGTCAGATCCAAGAACCTCTTGAAGTATCAAAGTAGTGATAGGTGGAGACATAGGTGTGAATTCAAGTTGGATTTACACTTTGGCTAAAACCCATGCCATTTTTCATAAATGAGAAGTCTACTTGGAATCCCACATGGCCAAAGTAGGTAATGTTTTTCTAATTTCTAGGAGCTTTTTTCTTGACCATATCTTTGAGATAGATCTAATGGGATTTTTGGATATTATTACAAGCTAAAATCTCACAACCATAGATTTTTTCTATTTAATTGATCTTGTCATACACAATGTCACATCTACTAAAATAATAAATAGATATGGCTTGGCTATGGTCTTTCTTGGGTTTATACCAAGCCCATGCAAAGTGTCATTACTACTTTTTGTCTTGGACTATGGCTTTCTTAACCCCTAAAGTCCCAAGGCCTTTTTCTTTCAAAAACCATTCAAAACTGTCATTTCTATTGCAAGGTGCAAAACTCTTGAACTTTTCATTTTTTTGGCATATCTAACCATAGGATCTTGCACTAGACTAGTATTAGAGTATGTAATAGAAATTTCAAAAATGTTGACTATGTAGATTGTAAGATATTTGTGTTTAAAGTGAAGAATACAAATTTTTTTGCACATTTTGTGACTAGATTTTTTGGCTTTGAATCTCCTTATTTTAAAATTTCTTATATTGAAGATTTGAGTTGAGAGTTGCAGATAAAAATTCAAAAAGAAAAACACTTGATTTTCATTCATTAAAAAATTATTAAGTAGAAGTAGGTTTGAGATTCAATAAAGCACTAAATTATTAATAGCTTTAACATGGAATTGAAACACCATAATCTCAACAGTGAGATTGTTCTTGCAAGTAAATTTAACCTCATTAAACAACTTTTTTTTGAAAAAATTCAAAAATTGTATTAAAAAATGAATTTCATAAGTTATTTTTCAAGAAGTTGCTTAGATTGCCTGAAAAATAAGATTTTTTTTATAACTTTAGAATAAATCAAAGCTTTAGATGTAAATAAAAATAAGGTCTTTAAGAAAAAAAAATTCAATTTTTTTCAATTTTTGTGGAATTTTTTTTCTACTCAACAAGGTGAAAATTATACTTAAGATGGCATAACTTTTGCTCACAGGCACCTATTGAAATAAAAATCATATTCTTACAAAGCTAATGAATTTTTCTATCTTTTGAGAAAGTTTTTAAAAAATCATCAAAAATTGAGGTCATAGGAACTTGCCCAAACTCCCAAATGTCCCTTGAGGGGACACTTAGGACTTTAGGGATTAAGCAATTATTTTGAAGAAAGCCAAACCATTTGGCAAACAACTAAAGTAAAACTTAGTACCATAGTGAAAAGTGGAATATACTAAGGTTCATTTAGCACAATTGTAGCTTAGAGGTTTAAGTATTTGGATCTAGCAACTTTCAATAGAAACATTTGCAAATTGACACTTAGTCTTTGCCTAGGAATGCATATAAGTTGTATCATCCTTCAAATTATTTTTTGAATAAAGATACATACACTTTGTTAATCTCAAATCTTTTGTGACTATTGCATCTTTCAAGTGTTGTTCTAGACTCCTATTGAATTGATGTTACAAGTTAGTTTGGCAAAGCACTATAAGAAACCCATGTTTTTGTGACACATTTTTTTCACATTGACTTGTTTTTATGTTAACAAAGTCATTGGCAAGCATAACGTCAAGATGTTCATTGTATCATCAAATTTAATATAAAAACAAGTGGACATCACAAAAAATGTGTCAAAAAAATATGGGGTTCTTATAATGAAGGTTTACTTAGAAATATAGCAACATACATGCTTTACAAAGTACATACTTGAGCAAATATGTGAATACAAAAACCCTGCTAATACATGGTCACATCTAATAAAGTAGAATCTTGCAACGCTTTTTTTTGGAACAATAACTACCTAGTGCCCTCACTAATATTTGAAGGGACAAGCCTGAATAGGCTAGAACATATCAAATAGAATGCTATATAGCCCTCTAAAACACGATGTCTTGGAGTGCTTGGGGTCCCTTTATCCGGTCAAGTTGTAAACTAGCCCTTAGACTATTTATTCATGGTTTAGAACATCCCCAATCTAGTCTAAAATTTTCCCTGCTTATATAGATCTAACTTTTTACTATTTGAGAATGAAAGGTTGAAATTTCTATTATTAGAAGTGTATTAGAAGTACTTTGCATAGATACAAGAAAACTCAAATTTAGACATTGAACAATGAAAATAAACCACTTCAAAGTTAGCTAAAAGTTAAAAATTATAGTCATTAGGAAAAATTTCAAGCCTTGAAAAGGCTGTCAAAAAAAGGTTCTCCAAGCTGTGAACGCATGTAGTGCCAGCCAAATTATTCAATAATTATAATAAATAAAAATATTTTTAAAATAAAAATATTTTTAAAATAAAAATATTTTTAATAATTCAAATATATTAAAATTAAATTAAATATAGTAGTGCCACATTAGATTATTAGAATTTTGTAATTTTAGATTTGATTTTTAAATCATTTTTAATGTTTATTTAAAATATTTGTTAAACCTATCTTGCACCATGTAGGCCTTGTTGTTTACTATGGAATTTTTTTTTGTTATTCTGGCTAACATTCTCTGTTGTCAAGGAACCATTGGCCCTTTTAAGGCATAAACTTCTTGTGATGGATATTGGCAAATACACTTTAATTTGCATTGCCAACTCCTTTATAATTTTTGTTTTTTAGCCATTTTTGAAATGGTTTATTTTCTTGTCCAATGTCTAAATTTGTTTTTTCTTGAATCTAGGCAAGGTACTTTTGACCAATGATAGAAATTTCAACTTCTAATTCCAAATTCTAAAATAGTGAAAAATTAAATCTATACGTAGTAGAACAAAATCTTGAATTGGATTGGGGCTATGTTTATAGAACTAGCTAAAATTTGCTCCATTGCTATTGAATATTTTCAATAGCTAAATGTACATCGGAGAAAATTTGTGAAAAATCTAGATTTTAGCCAAGATTGCAACAAACAATAAAATTTGGTAGCCAATTTGCAACTTCTTCTACATTAAAATTAACATCTATTTAGTCAGTTTTGTATTAAGGTAGGTAGCTCAAATGTTGGAGGGTCATTTTCAATCAACCGTATAGGAAGGACGTTAATTGTGCAAACTATTTTCAAAAGCATAGTCTGCAAGAAATGGAAGTGCACATGTTCTATTTTTTAACTTTGATAACTTTATAATACATACTTTATTGAGTATATTCTGCTACTAGATGACTTTTACATTTCTATAGTATAAAGACATAATATAGTCAATGAAGAGCATGGGCTTTCAATTACAATGGGTAAGAAATTAAATGATGGTAGGGTAAGCTTCATTTTTTGATGGCCACAAAATAAAGTCTTCCAATGTACATTTAAAAGGTGTAAATGAAAAGAAAGCAATCGAGTAGTTTAAGAATTATTCAACATTGTTTTTGGTATTGTAGCCGTCACTTTTATAAACTCTAATGAGCAACTTCATAAAGAAAATACAACTGCCATAAATTATATTAGAAGAATGTCCCAAGATATGACGGTTAGAAATGTATTCATGAAGAAGTTTCAAGAAACATTTACACCACACAACACTCTACTATACTACAAAACACTATTTCAATTGATCCACTTATTCATGAGAAGAAGTGACAAGTTGTATATTATTATTGCTTGCAACCAAGTACTTTGTCTACCTTACAATCCGGTGCACAATTATGAGTAGCGATAGCACCTCTAAGGAAAGTAGCCTATGAGATGACGAAATGTAGGAACACAATTGAAGCTAGGAGAACAGTTTATTAGACTATGTCGAAGATGCTGATGAAAGTGAGGACAACAAAAACGATGCACTCTTTAACTAGACCATTGAAGAAGGTTAGAGGGCGGTGCAATGATAGACATCAATTATGGGAGAATTTAGCGATAATGATGGAATTGTAGTGGGGCTACATATTGAAGTTCGTCTGCCACATCACAAGAAAATTTGACATCTAGACAATGACAAATCCACCGTATTGGAGGTGAGGCAAGCTCACAAAAATATATGGGAAGGAAGTGATGACAATCCTGACCTCCACTCATGTGGACAAGGTCCAAAGATGCCAAGGAAAATAAGTATTGGTTTAAGCAACAGAGGGAGTGGACAAGCCCAACATACAAACCAGGTACAATTTACGTGGCAGTCTAGCGAGGCAGCTCCAAGGGGTTCTATGACAAGGACATGCAAGCGCACCAACAAACTTTGCCTAGCTTCATTTGTAGCCGCCGATGCATATACGAGTATAGAGTACAGTCTTAACCTGCAACTACCCCATGCAGAACATTTAAGATCCAAACAGAGAGTAAAAATAAATGGCAATTGGACATATCAACAATTTTAGCATGCCATTGTTGATGTTGATGACGGCCAAACCATTAGAATTGTTGCTAGGGATAATGGGATTTAATTTTTTAGTTTGAGAGGCCATGTCTATGGAATCATAGTAGAAAGAAAGAGAGGAAAGAGAGGTGTTTTAACAAATGAAGAAGAACATGAATTAGTAAATTACCTTTTAAAGATGTAGAACCTTGGATTTTCTCTAACTATGGTGCAATTGCAAGAGAAGGTCGGTATGCTAAACCAAACCAGAGTGACTCCTTTCGAACACAGAGTTTTAGGGCCTGGTTGGGTGAAATGCTTTAGGCAAAGGCACCCAAAATTAGCTTTGAGGAAGCTGTAAGCCTTAGACCAAAAATACACACGTAGTCTTTTTCCATTAACTATTCAATCTTTCTATGACAACTTGCAAAAATTATATGACACTCACTAATACGACGTCCATTACATTTGGAATTGTGACGAGAGTGGCACACATGTAGGAAAAGATAAATGCAGTTACATCATAGCCAAAAAAAAAAGCAAACATGTGCATATGGTAACCCTTGACCATTGTGAGTGGCTCTTTGTTTTATGTTGCAGCAATGCAAGAGGTAATAGTCTCCCAAATTTCTACATTTTTAAAAGAAAAAGGAAGACCCGAATTTTTTTGATCAAAATGGATGAAACATATGCCATTCTAGCGATGCAGCCATAGGCCTAAATGACAAACTACCTCTTTGAAGCTTGCATGCAACACTTTTTGGATACAGTAGAAACATTGCATGGAGTATTTTCATCCATGGAATATTACCATCCAACAAGCACCTGCTGATTTTGGATGGTCATGGCTTATATGTCACCTTGGATGTTATCAAACTAGCCATGTCCAGAGGTCTAGACTTGTTGACATTACTTTCTCACACATTGCATGCATTGCAACCTTTGGACATGACGTGCTTCAAGCCTTTTAAACTTGCATTTTGTACCTAGGTCATTAAGTCACAAGGGAAACTTGTCAACAAAGGAGGATCTCGCACAATAGGTTTTTCTTGCCTTGAAAAGAGTCCTGAGCCTTCACAACATCATTAAAGGATTCAAGACATCGGACATCTACCCAACTTGCTACCCAATTGATTGTATTGCCATGGACAACAAAATGAGGTTCAACTTTGCTTATCAATAAGCAAGTGCAACAATAGAAATAGTAGTTAGCAGACCAAACTTATAGGTGGGACAAGAAGTAGTTGTACTTGAACAATGGGAGATACAAGAGATTAATGTTGAAGTGCCTGTTGATGTATCAGACAATCGACAATATTATGTAGAGTTTGACGGAGAAAGCAACCAAGGTCATGCAGAGGACAATGTCAGTGAGGAAGTAAGTGGAACAAAAGATGAAGTAAGATGAAGAATCTCGTGGAATGCTACAGGATTTTTTGGACATGTTGGCTCTTCCTATAGTGAAGATACCAACAAAGTTGAAAATGACCATTGAACCCCGGTTTGATTACCATAAGTCTATTCTACTGACTCAAATGGAACATGTACTATAGTTTGAAGAGGTTGCAAATAGAAAGGAAGAACCTGCATAGCAATAAGAATGAAAATAGTTAGAGAGGGAGGCATTGAAAGAGCTGAAAGCAGAGGAGAAAAGAAAGAAGTTAGAAGCAAAGAAAGCTAGGGTTGCACTTGTTTTATCAAAAAGAAAACATAAGGAATTGTGGAGTCTCAAAAACGTCCAAGTACTAGGAGAGAAACTAGGAGAGAAACTAGGAGAGAAACTCCATGCAATAATCAAAGTGAATGTGCCCATCATTGGATATAAGGCTCCATATTGTGGCGTCATTCCAAAGGTCTATAGAAGGAACTAGAGGGTGGCCATTGTAAGGAGGCGAGTGAAGAAGCTAGGGGATGTCATGTAAGGTGATATTGGGGCCATTCTACATCGGATTGTAGTGTTAGATGGACTCCTATGAGAGTTCTTCTTCTTATTGGATGGGTTTCATTCAAATGTTACAGTTCATCTACCTTAGGATTTGAATGTTCAGGTGGAGAGAGCTTCTTGATTTGACATTGTCAAGTCAAGTTTTGTGAGCGTTTTTGGAGAGAGTTGTGTGTTGTGCTTTGATTGGAGATGATGGATTATCATTTAATAAAAACTTCACTTCTTCTCTTCCATTTATACTCTTTGATTCTTCCTTTGTGGAGTGAGAGTCGCTTGACTTTGTGTGTGTAGATTCCATAGTTTCTCTTTGAGGGTATATTTGTTATGCATTTTTTGTTTAGTTTTTGATTGCATATTTGGTGTTAGTTATGGCATTCAATTTGTTGTGTGCTACGATCTTTATTTACACGACAGGGAGGACTACAACCATTTATTTCCTTTAGAGGAAGTTTATCTATCACCTTCCTCTGTTTTGTAGTAACTAGTAAGTAGTAGTGCTAATTGGATGTATTATAAACATAATATATATGCTTCTCCTAGTATGGTATATTGAGGTCCACATTATGTAGGCACGTCAACAGCACCTATTGCACACAATTGAGCATTAGACCCTTGGTTTGGCATTCAGCCAAATGTATGGCAGCCTATAGTTCTACAAAATGAATAATGCAAGCAACAAAATAGACATAGGTCTATATATTGAAATAAAAAAGCGGAGGCAAAAATCACAAAGTACGTACCTTGTAGCAGCACATCAGCAACAGCGATACAATACAATAAGGCAACAATAGTACAACGGCAACAACAATAATGACATAGGAGAGTAATAGCGCAAGAAAGCAACAACGAAGAGGCGTAGTCCTAAAGTAGGGGTTCCTCCTTCAGTTTGTAATTTGAATTCAACAGACTGTCTACCTTCATCAATAGAATAGATGCCTTAGTATAAAGAGGGCATCGCATTGGACTGCGTGGGGATGGAAGAAGGGCCAATTGTCTACGTTGTTTGGCCAATGGCTATGTGTCAACGGATATCGAAATGAATGTCTTCTATTGTACTTATGCGACATGTATGGCAATGTGCGCCATTTTGAACTTCTTCCAATGTACATTTTGAACTTGCAAGCAACTTAGCATGGAAAGCATGCTGACAACTTTTACTCATGTACAATTTGTTTTAGTAGTATAGTAACGCACAACAAGGGCTCAAGAGGCTTTCTAGCTACGAGGATTGACATGCTTGTCATTGGATGCTTTTCATATTGAAGTCACTTTTATTTCAGACTTTGTGGGACCACAAAAAATACCATTGTAATTACTTTTGGCTGAAATTTATCTATTATGAGACATGTTATGATTCCTGAGTATTGTATTTATAAGCAAGACTAGTGCTTTACATGATATGAAGTCAAAATTTAGTAGTAGTTTCAATTCTCCTCCCAAAAATTTTAAGAAAAAATGGGGGATTCAGTGCTTCATCAATTCTTCATCTACCACAAAATTATTGACATCATTAGAAAGTTTAAATCCTACGGTTTGTTACCAATTATCATGTGGTTATCGTTGTTTCATGGGTTCACATGTTAATTACAATTTATTGCATCATTATGATGCAGTTGCAAGTAATGTCATCGTTAGAATGCCAAATAATGCATTGTAATGATGTGATAAATTGTAAGTAACATGTGAACCCATGAAACAACAATAACCACATGATAATTGTTGACAAACCATAGGATCTGAACTTTGTGATGATGATTAGTTGCATAGATTTTCCAGCAGACGCCTCTTTTTCCTTATATGTGCAATTACAGAGCCTCGTACCTTATAAGGTAAAATAGCCCATTGTGGTCAGAATGAGGAATTTGACACCATCTTGCTGAAATTTTTCAATTTTTTCCCCACATTAGTACAAGTGTGAGAAACAGCAAGTGCAATTGAAATTATATTTTTTTGACAAAGTATGAATTTGCTAGAAATTTTTGAAGTGTTCAGCCCAAAAGAGTTTGTAGACTACCCCATAACCAACAAAATCTGAATCTATAATGCTCATCTTACTACTTAAGCATCTTGCAGTCACAATATTTTCTATCACAGAAAGCCTGAAAAGTCAATTTTTACAATGAATTTCACACAAAAAAGTTAGAAGTTTTTAATGAGGTCACTGTTCACTTCATTACTGTTATGTAAGACATGCATTGTGACCCACATCTCACATATTGAAGAAAAGCCACAATGGGTCATTTCCTAGGTGACCGCAATGGGCTGCTTTACCTTAGTGCTACCAATAATCCTTTACAACTTGCAAAATCCTTTCTTTTCTATTTTTTTAAAAGCGGTCCTGGAGATTAGGTCAAAAGTTTGAATGACAGGGAGGGTCGTCTTTTCGTCAGTCCTGGAAAGTCCGCCAACGGTAACCCTGTCGGAGAAGTGTGCCAGTGGAACCCTGGCCGCCTCGCTCACATCGCCGCCATCGCCACCACCGAGGCCAACCCTTCAATTGCCTACTTATAATGCCCCCATCTCATAGAACTTGAGTCCGCCGCAAACCCTAGCTTGCAGGCCTTCCGTCGTCTGAGCTCAGATCTTTGTCCATTTTCTGTGTTTTGTGACAATGGAGGGTCACGAGAGGCAAGACGTCGTGGTGGAGGAGCGAGAGGCGCCGGGGCACGGAGAGAGGAAGCGGCGAGACAGGGACAGGGACAGGGACGAGTCGGAGCGACTGCAGAGGGACGGCGGCGACAGGGAGTGGAGGCGCGCGCGCGAGAGGGAGCCCAGACGTGGGCATCAACATCGTGGAGGGAGTCGGAATCGGGAGTCGAGGGAGCGTGGAAACAACCCGAGCTCCAGTTATGACAGCCTGGCCAGCGCTGACCGGAAGAAGAAGCGGATCGAGGAGAAGGCGAAGCAGGCCAGCACGATCTTCGTTGGGGACTTGGATCCCGACACCACGGCGGAGCAGCTCACGGGCTTGTTCGGCAAGTTTGGAAGTGTCGTGACCTCGAAAATTAAAGAGAATCACTGCTACGGGTTTGTGACTTTTGAAAAGAGGGAGGCTGCGGAGAGGGCCATTGCTACAGGGCAAAATCCCGATGGCATTGAGTTGATCAACGGCAAGCAGGTGAGGGTTTTGCTTTTTCAATGGGCGTTTTGGGTGCACTTTGACTGGAGATGTGAGGGCTTAGGGTTTAGGGTTTGGTTATGACGTCAGATTTCGGCAGATTCTTTGACAGGCTTCTTGGAAACTGGATACTATTGTTTCAAGATTGTCTTTGAGAACATCTCGCTTTACGGGTATGGATTCTAGGAGGCCTCTTTTTAATCCCAGCCTTGCACATTAATGCTCGTCTGATTCATGGGAGGCTTAGAGTTAATTGGAAGTTTCGCTGACAGCATCTCTCTTTACTGGGTGTCATCTGATAGTGACTTTACAGATATTGGCCTGCTTCTTTCTACTACCAATTCGCATTCATTTATAGTTAGTGGCCTTCTTAATCCCAGCCTTGCACATCAATGCTAGTCTGATTCATGGGAGGCCAACAGTGACATGGAAGTTTCGCTGACAGCATCTCTTTTACTGGGTGTCATCTGATAGTAACTTCTCGGACATACTCTTTATTTTCTCGACTGTTTTCAGTCTTCATTCCTGTCACAAGGTTCTGTGCCCTTTCTGTCCCGAGGCTTGAATAGTTTCATTGTCTGTGCAGGTTTACGTGTCATGGGCACTTGGTTCTCTCCCAGAATGGAAGAAGGGAATCGGAGGCTTTGTTGTATCTCCTGGGAAGGACTTGTTACATGGTCACAGGTCACGCAAAGGTGTAGTGAAGCCGTCTGTGTTGGCTGCTGCCACAGCTGCAGCAGCCGCCAAGGCCAATGCGGTGCTCGCATCTACGGACAAGACCTCTGCAATGGAAGCCATGAACGATTACAGAGGAAGAGCGATCGTAGCTTATGACGATCTCTTGTGAACTACCTATTTGTCGCCCATAGGTTATGACCTTGAGCTCTGGTCTTAATTGATTGGACAATCATATATCACCGCCCAGGTTAAGTCTTGGCGGTAAGTTGCAGCTGTAATTTATCGACTGATGTATCCACTAACGAAACTGTGGAACATTGTACAAGTACCAGGAAACTGTCCATGTATACCGTCTTCATTCGAACCTTACTCATTATAAATATCATGGTGATTGGAGCCGCGGGAAAATGTAGAGGCAAGCGAAGCTGGAGAACGATGAGGATAGATTGATTAAGAAGCAGGTGGTTCAATCGTTTTCGAACTGTTCTGACCTCCGACCATCTCTTTTAGAAGAGAAACATATAGATGATCCGACGTCTGCAATTGTAATGAGGCGGATGTTATAGCAATACCGAAGTTGAAAGTAATCTCATCAGAATACCAGTGGATTTTATCTGGGTGCAGTGCTTACTGGGCAGTGTTCTTGTCGTGGTTAATCGAAGCTGCAACCTGTCTGGAAGAGTGGTACAGTTGGCTGAGCATATGAGAAGAATCCTGCACGCAGCCAAGCTGGATAGATCAGTATATAATGATTTCTTCGACGTGCATTTTAATTATCGAAGCTTTTTGTTTTGTGCATCCTGCGATGAGCTTTACTTCCCTTTGATGAACTCTACATCCCTTAACCGAAAGGACGGCCTGTGATCGAGAAATCATCCCTTTTGGCAATGTGAATAGGTGCTTTAAGATAGCCTTATTCAGACACTTGTTGCAAGAAAGACTTCTATACAACACTCCCCTTTTCGTGCAAAATTCCGTAGATGAATAGTTGTACTTTTGGTCTACACTTTTGCTGTTTCTGGGTTAACCTTTTGGATGTTTCAGTTTTGCGATGAGCAACTATAATTCGAATTTTCTCAGAATCACCACAGAATTCGCTTTTGTGAAAATCTAATCAAAATTAGCACTCTTTTATTTCAAATTCGAAATGTGCACGTAATGATTTTATTCAGAAGCTAGAAGGAAAATGCTTTCTAGGTAAGTACAATACCGAAGTGAAATGGGAACTTCGGTTCCGTTTCCTATTATCAATCAAAACTAGAGTGCCCTGTGGCGTTGCCACAATCAAAACAAAAGTAAAAATAATTTTTTAATTCTTTTAGAAACAAAAACAACTCAAAAATCCATAACGTTCTCACTGTGAGTCGGAATCCCACAAAACCAAGCCTATGCACCCCTCTTTGCCGAGAACTTTCCGACGGTACCAAAATTGTGACCAAAATATAAGAAAAAATAATTTTTTAATTTTCTAAAATATTTCAAAATTCAATAACTTTCACACCGTGAGTCCAAACGCCACGAAACAAAGCCCGTGCACCCCTCTTTGTCGAGGGCTTTTCGACGGTACCAAGACTGCGACCAAAATATGAGTAAAAGTAATTTTTTAATTTTCTAGAACCAAAAATAACTTTCACACCGTACGTCAGAACGCCACAAAATCAAGCCGATGCACCCCTCCTCGTCGAGGGCTTTCCGACGGTACCAAGCACACGAGTGGGGAACGCACGGTCCGGGAGATCTCAACGTGACAAACAAAACAAACAAACAAAACAAACCACCTGTCTTAATAGAAGAGATGTTCCAAAGGGCAAAAAATGTCGGATGAATGACTATAGAAAGTCTTAATAGAAGAGATGTTTTAAAGGGCAAAAAGTGTCGGATGAATGACTATAGAAAGAGAGGAGTTTCCGTAAATAATATGTACTAGAGTGCCCTGTGGCGTTGCCACAATCAAAACAAAAGTAAAAGTCATTTTCTAATTTTAAAAAAACCAAAAACAACTCAAAAATGCATAACTTTCACATTGTGAGTCAAAACGCCACGAAACCAAGCCAGTATACCCCTCCTCGCCGAGAGCTTTCCAATGGTACCAAGATCGCAACCAAAATATAAGAAAAAGTAATTTTCTAATTTTTTAGAACCAAAAATAACTCGAAAATGCACAACTTTCACACTATATGTCAGAACGCCACGAAACCAAGCCGGTGCACCCCTCCTCGCCGAGGGCTATTCAACGGTACCAAGATTGTGTCCAAAATATAAGAAAAAGTACCTTGTGCTATTGCCACAGTCAAAACAAAAGTGAAAGTAATTTTCTAATTTTTTAGAACCCAAAATAACTAAAAAATCCATAACTTTCTCACCGTGAGTTGGAATGCCACAAAACAAAGCTCGTGCACCCCTCCTTGCCGAGGGCTTTCTAACGGTACCAAGATTGTGACCAAAATATCAGTAAAAATAATTTTCTAATTTTTGAGAACCAAAAATAACTCGAAAATGCACAACTTTCACACCGTATGTCCGAACGCCACAAAACCAAGCCGGTGCACCCCTCCTCGCCAAGGGCTTTCCGACGGTACCAAGCACATGACCGGGGGGCGCACGGTCCAGAAGATCTCAATGTGACAAACAAAACAAAACAAAACAAACAAAACAAACCACCTGTCTTAATAGAAGAGATTGGACATGTGCTTCAAGGGAAATGTCACCTTCAGCAGAAAATAATTAAATATTTCTGTGCGGACTAATTTTGTCTATTAATTGTAAAAAATGTTGAAATGCTGGAAAAGGTAGTTAGTACATGAACTAGTGGGCATCGACAAGTGTATGACTGAATCCTTGCAAGTGCAACTATTCATCCTTGAAATTTTTGTATGTAAATGGTTCACATGATAACTGAAGGGATAATTTTCATGGACATTAGTCCGTCCTTTAGGGGTTAAGGAACCCATAAATTTTTATATTTCAAAAAAAAAAAATTAACTAAAAGAAGTTGGTAGATTATGTTAAATTGCATCTAAAATTTATTTCTTTTGTAATTTTGAGTCTCCAAAAAAAGTTAAACATAATGCAAAGAAGTTGTTTATAAATGTCAAAAATTGTACCTACCAACCCTTCTCTAAATTTTGTCCATAACTTTTGATTGGAGGATTTAAATATCAAATTCATTCTTGGAGATGAAATTTAGATCAATTTCTCAATTTTTTATAATGCAAAGTTTTTTGAATAAAGATATTCGACCATGACATAATGGGGTTTGAAGTCAATTGACAAAGTCAAGCCCCCCTTGTCTATTCTTGTAATGTTTTTTTTTTCTCAGCACCTAAGTTCTTTCTGTTTTAATGCTTTTTTTGTATCTGGCCTTTAGCTTTGGCTATTATGTATTGATTTTGCTTAGCAATGGATTACCTATCCCACATGGGTGTTTTACCTCCTACCCCCCACTTGTATAAAGATATTGATTGTACATCTTTAGTCACTCACAACAAATGTAACTTTCAAATTCTTGTAAGATTGTTGAATATTTATAAATTGTTTAATTTTAATACTACATTTCTATGAAATTATATTTTAAAGTCAATGGAGGTGTATTTTGTACTTTAATCAATTATTTGGCAAAAATATGCCTAAGGTGATCTTTGGGTATAGTACTTTAACTAGTTTCAGTCAAATTTTTTGATGAAGTAACATTGATATTAATTTATTTACCTTGTATGTAGGATTGGCATTGAAGTTGGAAAATGTCATTTGGCAAGTGCTCAAAATAGAAAGATGTATTATTTTTCTTCCATATGAAACATAGAATATTTGTGAAATGAATTTTCAATACAATTAAAAATATTATTTTAAAAAATGTACTTTGTTGCCTCTAACCATAGGGGATAATGTTAATTGGTGGGGATATTTGATATAATGTACCTAAACTTTAAAATATAGGCTTTTCTAGTCCTTCTAAAAGATGAAGTTTTGTCATTTAACATTTTTAGAAAAAAATAAGTATGTCCTATAGCTTGTGCATTTTAGTTAATAGGTTGAAAAATGGATTGAAAATATATATTGAAAAATTAAACTAATAAAACTTTCATATTCATTTTTTTAAAATTGTAAAGTATTTGATGCTACTAAATGAAATATATAACTAATAGGCTAATAACTTTTAGAAGAATATAGGAATTGCTAATTCCAATGGTGAGAATGTTCTAGTGAACATGTAATATCATTTATTTTCATTCTAATTTAAATTTTTTCAAAATTGAGAGCAAAAGATGACTTTACATGTTTTTCTATCTTCTTTGCTAGCAAAATAACTTTTACCTCATTATTTAGAATTCAATGGTTCAATTTATTCTGAGTAAGTATCAATCTATAAAATTCCAAAAAAATAATTAATATCTATTCAGAATATGTTTTTTGCTGTTCAATTTGACATTGAAACCAAAAAAATCCTTCTAATTTTTGCAATATTTATTGGAACACTACTAGAAAATGCATGTTTTATGACTGCAAAATATAACTGCAATGAGTAAAATAATCTCAAAATATGACTCACGCCAAAATCACTATAGATGATTCGGAACATGACTATTACCAACGAGTCATATTGAACATCAGTCATATTAGCAGTTATATATGAAGTATAATTAGCCATAATTAACCATTTTTTGCCAATAAGGCGTATATGTTGACTATTCTTTAGGGCTTGATTTTTTCTTGAATTGCCCAAGAAGAAAGAAGAAAAGCCTACATGGCATATGACTCTATATAATAATATTTTTGGCTGACGTGAAATATGATTGCAATGAGCCATATTTTTGAATGATTTGGAATATAACTGTGGTGAATCATATTTTGGTTGACATGGAATATGACTACAATGAATCATATTTTTGGCTAATATAAAATACAACTGCAATAAGTCATATTTTGGCTGACATGACTATGATTTTGTACAATCATATTTTTTGTTGATGTAAAATATGACTCTTGTAGGTCATATTTTCTACTAATGTAGAAAATGACTCTCTCGAGTCATATTTTTGAATGATGTGGAATATGACTCATGAATTATATTTTTTATTAATGTGAAATATGACTTTTGTGAGTCATATTTATGATTGATGTGATAATTCATGTGAATGTGATTGGTAATTTATAACTGATTGCAATCATGTTTTTAAAAGTGTAAAGTCACCTTTAGGCGTGCATAACAATCATGCAAGAAAAAATGTGACTTTCTTCAATGATATTTACTAGTCACTAATACAAAACATATATATCACAATGAAGCATTTAAACAAGCCAATAGAGTCTATTTTCCTTGCAATAATGTAAAGATGATTTTATTGGATTGTAAGTAGCTTCTAACAACTTTGTTCTAACTTTTCATGTCTTTGTATATACAATTAAAGAAATGGAAGGTTAATTTTTAGTGAATGAACAACAAAGCTCAACCTTCAAAAAATTACAACAATACAAAATATGTAGTACAAGTTTAAAGTAAAAAAAATAACAATGATAATGGAGTGAAAAAGAGGGAAAAAATAATAAGTGTTAAGAAATAACAACAAGTAAGAGTTAAGATGCAACAAAGAGCTACAACTAAGAAACAACAAGAATTCAAGAAATAACAAGAAACAACAAGAAATGAGAGTTAAAATGTAATAATAAGAAAACTAAAAGCAAAAACTAAAAGCCAAGAAGAAGAAAAAGTTTTGATGCAATAAGAAGAAACAAGAAGTATAAACTAAAGAACAAGAAGAAACAAAAGTTAAAATACAAGATGAAGAAATAATTTTGATGTAACAAGAAGCATGAACTAAAAAGCAAGGAAGAAGAGTCTGAAGGAGTGGTGGTTAGGGTTTCAAAACTTTAAAGAAGTGGTGGTTAGGGTTTCAAAACTTTAAAGAAGTAGTGGTTAGGATTTCTAAAATCTTAAAAGAATGACAGTTAGGGTTTTCAAAACCCTAAAAAAGTAGCAGCTAGAGTTTTAAAATCTTAAAAATGTAGCAGCTAGGGTTTCAACATCCTAAAACAATGCCTTGACCATATTTTTTGAGGACTGCCTTAAAAAAATGATTGGAAATATAACTGAATAAAAATATGACTGGGTACTTTTTCAACAATTCCCTTGCTCAAATTTATTTTAGGTTGCGTAAAATAAAAAAATATAATCACTATGGAGATATGATTGCGAAATATGACTAAAAAATATGATTGTAAAATATAACTCTATGTTTCCAAATATGTTCCCTATGGTTCCCTATGAAGTATTTGAAATTTCCAACGAACGTATATTATACACCTATGAAGTACAAGGTCAAAATATGACTGTGACTAGTCGCTAGTCATCCTCAGTCATATTTTCACATTTTTTAGTAGTGAAATGACATGCAACAAAGCCTCATATTGTAGAGGGAAGTAAGTAGGATGCATTAGATTGCTTGGGAAAATTCCTAGTATGGGTTGACCTTAGTTAGGTGTTGTTTATAGCCAAAGCAATGGACTATTAAAGAGAGGCAGCCCTCCTAGTGGACACTTATTTCATATAGTTAGTCATGGCACTTGGTAGTAGAGTAGTACAAAAGGGCCCCCCTTGCATGGGTTTGACACTTTTTCACACACTTGTTTGTGATCACCCTTCATTGGAATACATTGAATTGGTGTTCTTTCTCTCAATAGATTATGGGCCCATTCATGTGAGTTGCTATTAGAGATCAGATCTCATTACAAGGTGTGTTGGAGGAATACTATTGGAGCTTAGAGTAAGTGAAGTTTGAGATTGTTTGAAGCATTTCTATTCAAAATTTGGGCCTTTTGATGAGGTATTTCCTTGTTTTGAGTAATTTGTGCTCATTAAGGGTTGATTGTACTTGTTGTGTACTTAAAAAGGATGATTTGATGATTCATAGCCTTAATAGGGAGCTAGGGTTTGGTTTTTTCTCTAAAGGGGTTGATTTGTACATTTGGTGCATCATTGGAGTGATTTGGAGCATTGGAGTGTGCATTGGAGAGATTTAGACCATTTGGGGTCTAATTTGAGTGATTTGGAGCATGTGAGTATGCATTGAAGAGATTTGGACCATTTGGAGTTTGATTTGAGTAATTTGGAGCACTTGAATGTGCATTGGAGAGATTTGGAGCGCTTGGGGTTTTGATTTGAGTGATTTGGAACAGGTGAGTATGTATTGGAGAGATTTGGACCACTTGGGGTTTGATTGAAGTGGGAAGAATCCACCATAGCCATTAGTGATGGAGATGGGGTGAGGGTCATTGACAAGTTCAATAGAGACAATTTTGGCCTATGGAAGTTCAAGATGGAGATAATCGTGGCTGAGAAGGACTTGTAGGAGATTGTAGAGGGTATCGAGGAGGCTTCTGAATCTGATACTGAAGTAAAAGTGAAGAAATCATGTGAGAGGAGGGTCAAAAAGGCTTTTTCCGTAATTGCTTGTAATCTTGTGGATAGGCAACTTGCACATGTTCGAGCATGCAAGGGACCCACAGAAGCATGAAAGGTGCTTTGTAACATCCATAAGACCAAAAATTTGTCCAACATATTCTTCATTTGGCGCAAGTTCTTCACGTGCAAGATGCAAGATGCAAGAGAACGAAGACATGCTTGACCACATCAACAAGGTTGAGGCACTTGTAGATCAATTCGTTTAGGTGCCCATTACAAATGGAGACATTGTCATGACTTTACTTGAGAGTTTACCATCTTCATATGAGTATCTCATCACGACGTTGGAGACAAGACCGATAGCGGAGCTCACAGTCTTAACTTCATCACGACAAGGTTGATGCATAAAATGTCCAAGAAGAAGGAGAACGAGCCCCAAGATGGAGGGGCAACATTCTATTCATGATATGGCCAAGGAGGGAGCTCACAACCATACAAAGAAACATGTATGTGTTGCAATTATGGTAAGCATGTCACCTTGCACATTTTCGTAGGTTGCCCAAGAAAAAGAGTACAAACAAGGCAAGTGTGAAGGAAGTGCAAGAGGACTTTACATTTATAGCCAACGATGGGTATGACAACACTGACATGTTCAAGTGGATTATTGACTCAGGCGCAATGCAACACATGATTTTGTATAGGCAAGCATTTTGCACTTATGAACCCATAAACAACTGCAAGGTGTACTTGGATGACAATGGTGTGGTGGATGTCATTGGTATGGATTGCATCGTAGTGAAGATGGATGTGAAAGGTCAATCAAGGACAATTTGCATCCAAGATACTTTGCATGTGCTCAAGTTGTATGCCAACTTGCTCTCGGTGAGCAAGTTGATGTTACAAGATTTGAAGGTGCAATTCAACAACGAGGGCTGTGTTTTGGATGCACCCAATGGAGAGATGATTGTGATAGCACCAAAAGAAGACAATTTATATCAATTGAGGTTCAAGAGCGTGAATGGCAAAAGTAAGGCGTGTTTGGTATAAGGATCACTTCACCAACACTCTTTAGAGCTATGGCACAAGAGATTGGGCCACCTCAACGAGAAGAGTGTCAAGAGCCTTCAAAGCATGGTCAGAGATATGCAAATGGAGAATGGCTCTTGTAATTTGAAGTGTGAGGTTTGCATTCAAGGCAAGCAAGCAAGGCAACCATTTCCAAGTGATGGTGCGACAAGAGCAACCAAGGTGTTGGAGATTGTGCACTCTAATGTGTGTGGCCTCCATAAATACCACTTCCATGGGTGGTACAAGATATTTTGTGATCTTCATTGATGATTTTTCAAGAAATATATGGGTGTTCATGCTCAAGTGAAAGAGTGATGTGTTGGAGAAGTTTAAAGCATGGAAGGTATTTGTTGAGAACAAGTCGGGGCATAAAATCAAGGTGTTAAGGTCAGACAATGGAGGAGAATACATGTCCAAGGCTTTTGAGTCTTTTATGAGAGAATATGGCATTCAACACCAAACTTCAGCCTCTTACACTCCACAACAAAATGGTGTGGCAGAGCGTGCCAACCGCACACTTATAGAGATGACTCGTGTCATGTTGCATATTCAAGGCCTTATATATGATTTTTGGGTAGAGGCCATATCCAATGCGACCATATACGCAATAGGTGCCCCACAAGTGCGGTTGCATCTATGATGCTACAAAAGACATGGAGTGGAAGAAGGCCCAACATTGGGTACATGCACATCTTTGGATGCGTTGCCTATGCCTTGGATTTGAGTCCCAAGCATGCAAAAGGAGTATGGCTCACTTATGGCCAAAGATACATGGAAACTTCCTCCGCTTCCTCGTGATCATACAAGTGTTGGATGCAAATGAGTATTTCGCACCAAGAGAGATGCATCGGGCAACATTGTACGTTACAAGGCAAGATTAATAGCCAAAGGGTATTTTCAAGTTGAAGGGATAGACTTCAATAAGACTTTTGCTCCCCTAGCCATGTTTTACGCCATTCAATGTATGGCGGCAATTGGGGCAGTTATGGACTTGGAGATGCACCAAATGGATGTTATCATAGCCTTTCTCAATTCAAACCTTGAAAAAGTGATATACATGGATCAGCCCAAGGATTTTGAACAAAAAGGTGGCGAACACCTCAAGTGTAAACTCAAGGCAATCCAGAAGAGCATGGTATATGGATGTGGATCACATTGTTTGCAAGGGAGGGCTACATAAGGAGTCATACGGACCACTCTTTCTACATTAAGCAAACAGGTGCGTATTTGGTCATTATCATTGTGTATGTGGATGATTTGATCATCATGACCAATATCATGGCCAAGATGGTGGAAGTGAAGGTTATGTTAAAGAGCCAATATGATATGGGCGATCTTAGGGAACTATACTATTGCTTTGGAGTAGAATTTACTAGGCAAAGGGCTGCTTGCACCATCACCATGAGTCAAAGCAAATATACCAAAGGCGTATTAAAGCGCTTCAACATGGAGGGGTGCAAATCTGTTGGCACACCTCTTAATGTGAAGGAGAGAATGCCCAAGCTCACGGATGAAGAGTATGAAGGTACGAAGGTGAAAATGTAGGATGTGCCATACAAGGCCATAGTGGGGAGTTTGACGTATGCTATGGTGGCCACAAGGCCTGACCTTGCACTTACAATGAATGTGATGAGCCAACACATGGCCAAGAGTGGCCCAAAGCATTGGGCAGCAGTTAATAGGGTCATATAATATTTTCAAGGTACTTTGGATGCCAAGTTGGAACTTGGAGGCAAGAGCGTTGCATTAATGGATTGTTGTAATGCGGATTGGTCCGGAAATGCAATGGGTAGGAGGTCAACAACGAGCTATGTGTTTGTACTTGGAGGCGGTGCGATTTCTTGGAATTCCAAGAAACAATCTACCATTGCATTGTCTACCACGGAGGCAAAATACATGGCCATTAGCCAATGTACAAAGGAGGCCATATGGCTAAGGCAACTCATGAATGATGTTGAATTGGTACAAGAAAAGAGCACACGCATCATGTGTGACAATCAAAGCACCATTGCCTTGGTGAAGAATCCAATCCATCATTCTCAAAGCAAACATATCAACATTCAACATCATTTTTTTTGTGAGAAGGTTGAAGAAGAAGTGATTGAAATAAAGTACATTTCTATGGAGCTTACGGTAGCGGATGTACTTACCAAAGTACTTGACAAGTCACTACATGAAGTTCTTCACAAAGAGATGGATTTGACATTGTTTGGCAACAAACAAAGTAGGAGTATTGAAGGAAGTGAGTAGTATGCATTAGATTGTTGAAGGAAAAGAGTAGTGTGCATTAGATTGTTTGGGGAAGCTCCTAGTATGGGTTGACCTTAGTTAGGTGTTGTTTGTAGCTAAAGCAATGAACTATTAGAGAGGGACAACCCTTCTAGTGGACACTTATCTCATATGGTTAGTCATGGCACTTGGTGTTAGAGTAGTATAAGAAGGCATCCCCTTGCATGGGCTTGACACCCTTTTCACACACTTGTTTGTGATCCCTCTTCATTGGAATACATTGGATTGGTATTTTTTTCTCAGTACGTATATAGATTAATATGAGAAGCATCCATCCTAAAAAATTCATGCAAAAATTCCAAATCATGAAGTCAATAGAACTTGCTCAAGTTTTCAAAAAGTCCAAAGTGAGCTCTTTGGTCCTTTAGGGGTAATATCAAAGGCATTCCTAAACTGCCTTCTAACTATAAACAACAGATTGAAAAAATAAAGCTTCATACTCTAAACACTAATAAAATGAAGTCATAGTTTTTTGAACTACATTGTATAACCCCTTCAATGTATCCTTGATTTTTTTATGGATGTAAGACACAAATTACATTAATTTGTCCAAATAGTAAATGTGGCTTTAGTTTATCAGCCACAATATTTTTTATTAGTGAAAGTTTGTAAGATTATTGAATTGTACCAATTTCAACTAATTAAAAATAAAATTTTGTGACAATTAATTTTTTAGATGATGGCAATCTCTTTCCTCCACCCCATAGGACAAAACATCATATTTAGTTATAATCCTTGTGAGATTTGTTGATAAAAGAAGATGTAATGTTACAAATATCCTGTAGTGTTGAATTTTTATTTTGGATATAAATTAAATATTCAAAACTAAAGTACCAAACTTGCTATTTGAGTATAGTACAAGCCATCAAGCAAGACTCAACCAACTCTATTTGAGGTTGAATTTTACAACTTTGTTAGAGGTTTAATTGGTTAGATTAATCATTTCTAATATTCATATTTAGCAACTCTTGTTTTAATGCAACCTTCCAAAATTTTGAAAAAGAGTTTAAGATGTGTTTAGAATAAGCCATAATAGCAGTAGTTAGATTCAAAGTCTAAAGTCCTAGTGTCCCCTCAAGTTTTGGTAGGCTCCTATGGTCTCAATATTCATTGAGATTTTTTAAATTTTTTTGTAAAAATAGAAAAATACATTAGCTTTTGGAGAATATAATTTTTATTTTAATCAATGCATGGGAGTAAAAGTTATTGCACAATAAGCCCAAATTTTAGTTTGGCGGGTAGAAAAAAACCCTACAAAAACTTAAAATTTTTAAAATTCAAAATTATTTTTTTACAAATTTGAATTTTATCTACATGGAAAGATATGATTCATTCTTTTGGATTAGTGACAAGGAAGTTATAGACCATGATGATCTTGTTTCTTCGACAGTTGAAGCATCTTCTTGAAAAAATAACTTGTAGGATTCATTTTTGAATTCTATTTTTACAATTTAAAAAAAAAATTCACAAAATTAAGATTCCTTGCTAGAGCAATCCCGCCATTGAGATTAGTGTGTTTCAATTCTATCTTATATGTGCTATTAATCCCTAAAGGACCAAATGGCATTTTGGGACAACATAGTGATTGTGGGTAGTTCTCTACAAAAGGAATTTTTATTCATTTTTCTTTGAAAATTTCAAAAAATATATGTCCGAGGAGTAGCTTTAATGCCCAAAAAATTTCATAGCTTTTGTCTATATGGTTATTAAAAAGTTGTTGTATGATATGGATTTTCAATGTTTAGCGAGCAAGCTTGGGCATAAAAAAAAAACTTTAAAATCATTTATAAATCGATTTCTGAAATTAATTTTTTAGATTTATTTATACATGGAGAGCTTTGAATCATTCTATTTTGATTAATGAGATTAAAGTTATGAGGAGTTTTAGTTGTGGGTAGTTATGGAATCTCTATTCTAAAATAAACTCTGAAATATTTTATTTAACTCAATTTTCAGTATTTTTGAAAAAAATAAAAACACTAGGTGTAGATTGTTTATTATAACATTACAACCATTGGGATTGGCATTTTTTCAATTCCATAACTAAATTCCTAACAATTTAGTATTTTGAATCATTCTCTACATCTTTTTACTTACTATTTTTTTTCTTATATCTTGTACAATTTCAAATGATTTGAAAATTTTCAAGCATGTAGCCAATTTACTTTGAAGAATGAATCCAAAGAAGTACCACCATTTGAGACATTTTTTCATAATGATTTGACCTTGTGATGTGTAGTTGCCCATTTTTTTGCTAGGCCTAAAAAAGAATTATGGTCCTACAATAAGATGTGTGCAAAATGTTTTTTTTTCAAAAATTTGGTACTTGTGCTAAAAATGGTAGTTTTGGAGTGTTTTTGTTGAAAACATAGTCACAAACCTTTGGTGATTAATAATCTTGTTTTCACTTCAATCTTGAACCTACTTCAACTTAATAATTTTCTAATGAGTGAAAATTATGTGGATTTTTCTTAGAAAACTCGATTCTTTCTTCAACATAAAAAAAATTACGTCGTAGTCAGCAGAGCGGGCCGGTCAACGGACCCCGTTTGTCCCGGTCCCTCCCGTACAGAGAGCGGGCAGCTGGAGGTTTTGCCGGTGGCTTCTTCCTTGTCTTCGGAGCGCGAACGCCAGCCAGCGGTCACGGAGGTGCTTGTGTTGCGCCCGTGCCTGGGGTGTTGTCGACACTTGCAGCAGCGCAGGAGGAGGCACACAACAGGCGACGCAGCTCGCGGACTCCGGCTGATGAGGTGGAGGACTCGTCCGACGTGCCGCTCCTGCAGACGCTGGTGAGCTTGCTGCTACGGAAGTCTGGAGAGTCATCCGAGGCGATGTGGGCTTGTGCTTTTCCGACGGAGATGCTGCCCTGACTTGTTTGCCGTGCTTGAAGCGAACTTCCTTCGCTCCTTCAATAATGTGTCTTCAGCTTACGACTGATGCACTGACGGACGGACTTGGCTGACTGACAGGCAGAGAGAGACACCCAGATTTCACGCAACCCGATTTCTTAACGGTCCGAGCTGTTGGGGTTGGGGCCTTCGCTTGGTTGGAGATAGCCATACTCGTAGTGCGACGGCAGGATGAGTGGCGCACCACGTCGGGGGGATTTGCAGCAAGGGTTGCGACTATTGGGCGCGAATTGCCGCTGCCACTGCTTGGTGCAGGTGAGTTCTGGGTGGGGTTGGGATTGAAATTGAAAATTGCGGCTAGGGTCCTTAGGGATGTGGATTTCGGTTCATTTGGGGATTTGGGGGTGGAGAGCGGGCTGATTTGGAGTGGCGATGGTATTGGGTCCAAGAGTGACGCGATCTCGATGAAGAAGACGAAGATGAGGAATTGTGTCGCGGGGGATGTCGGGGGTTCTTTTCGTCTTCGTCAGATTCTAGGACTTTGTTGTTGGCGACAGGTGATACTACCCTAACGAAACCCTCTTCGACGATTCTGCAGGAAGTGTCGTGACGTCAATGATTGTGTTTGTGGGATGTTTGCCGCGAACGTGAACTACGCGTAACGTCGTCTTCTGTTTCGGAGATCGTTCCATCCTTCGAGGGGTCCATCGCGCATCGCAGATCTCGTATTCCCTGGATTGGTGTACAGCTCATCGTTTCGATTGAAGTTGTAATTTGGGTTTCTAACCCTAAGTCAGCGACTAGAGCTTCCCATGCAATTGGTGTGCCCGAGGTCAACTTATCATGTTCCTTGTTTCGGTTTTGATTTGCTGAAGACCGGCAGTTGGACTCGTGCCCTGGAGCCGATTCGTCGATTCGTGTAATTTTAGGTTCTTATTCAACCCAAATCTGTCGTCCGGAGCTCTTTCGATTGGTTGCAATTGAGTCGTGTTAGCAATGGAGGGTAAAGCAGAGCCTCCTCCCCCTGTAGCCGGCGAGCCCGTGAAAGAGCGCACGGAAGGCAATGTGAAGGTCACCACGGGCGTCGGCCCGCTGCAGAAGAAGACGAGCATGGTACGCGCCGATCTCGTCAACTTGGCAGACATCGATACCGCCCTGGAGCGCCATCTGAACCGCGTGCAGAGCCGTCCAGCGCCCTCCGCAGAGTCCCCCTCCACCGAGTCTCCCGGTCCTGCGGAAGAGTGGGAGATCAACCCTCGCGAGATTACTCTGAAGCACATCATAGCGCGTGGCACCTTCGGGACCGTCCACAAGGGCACCTATCAAGGCCAGGACGTGGCCGTGAAGCTCCTGGAGTGGGGCGAGGAGAACACGATGAAGAAGTCCGAGGTCCAATACTACCGCAACCAATTCCGCCAAGAGGTCGCGGTCTGGCACAAGCTCAACCACCCGAACGTAACCATGTTCATCGGCGCCTCCATGGGCAACTCCGACTTGCGCATCCCTTCGCAGGCCGACGGCGACGAAGGCTTCCACCATGTGCCCAACAACGCTTGCTGCGTCGTCGTGGAGTATCTCGCTGGGGGCACCTTGAAGGATTACCTTATTCGCAACCGCCGACGCAAGCTATCTTACAAAGTGGTGGTGGAGCTCGCCCTGGACGTCTCGCGCGGCCTGGCATACCTGCACTCGCAGAAGATTGCGCACCGTGACGTGAAGACCGAGAACATGCTGCTGGACAAGCAGCGGCACGTCAAGATCGCCGACTTCGGCGTGGCGCGCGTGGAGGCTTCCAATCCCAAGGACATGACGGGTGACACCGGCACGCCCGGCTACATGGCACCTGAGATTCTCGATGGCAAACCTTACAACAAGAAGTGCGATGTGTACAGCTTTGGGATCTGCCTGTGGGAGGTGTACTGCTGCGACATGCCGTACTTGACCTTGTCGTTTGCCGACATGACCTCGGCAGTGGTGCACCAGAACTTGCGGCCGGAAATGCCCAAGTGCTGTCCTAGCGGACTGGCGGACATCATGCGCAAGTGCTGGGATGCCAACCCGGAGAAGCGACCTTCCATGGCGGATGTGGTGCGCATGCTGGAGGCGCTGGATACTTCCAAAGGCGGCGGCATGATTCCCGATGGCGCTCAACCGCATGGATGCCTTTGCTTTGGGAAGTATAAGGGTCCGTGAGGAGGGGAGGGGAGGGACTGTTTGCGTTGCGTTGCGTTGCATTGCATTGCATTGCATGGTGAAGGGCCGGTTCTAAGTGTTCTCCATAGGCCTTGATTGGGAGACTTAGATTCTTGGCGAGGTTTACATACCATAGTAGGAAACGTTTGTTTATTCCAGACGGTGCACAATTTAACGAATTTTATTATGTCTCAAGTTTGTCGAATCGTTGTTACAAGTCAGGTGTGAAAGCTGATTGATGTCTCTGCTTTGAGAAGTACAGGGGTGTTTGAGGAGGAAGGGACTTGGTGGTTTGCATGTGCAGGCTCAATGCGTTTGGACGTACCGGCAACTAGTTGTTCTCCATATCTAGTTTGGAGACGCAGATATGATTAACCTAACATCTTAGGAAGCGTTCGTCTGTCAACACGATTTAACTAATTCTATTTGTGCCTCAACGTTGTCGGATCGTTTTTACAAGTCAGTTGTGAAAGCTGATGTCTCTGCTTTGGGAAGTACAGGAATCTGTGCGGAGGGAGGTGCGTTTTGTTTTGATGCACTAGGGATTATGCATTCGGAAGTACCTGTCCTACGGTAGTTCTCCGTATCTGGATAGGAGACGTAGATACTTGACAAGGTTTACATAGCTTAGTTGGGAAATTGAGCAAATTCTATTGTGTCTCAACTTTCTCGGATCGCCGTCACAAATGAAAGTTGCGAAAGTTGGATGTCTCAAGCCCCCTTTTTTTCGGGGTGGGGGGTGGGTGCTGAGGAAGTCATAATTTTAAGGGTTTCTGCAATTTGGTTCTGTGATCTGTGCTTGAAGGATGGACAAACCTCTTCAAATCAGTTCGCCAACAACTGTGACTGCAGCCTTCCTTGGGTTAAACGAAGCAATCCAAGGTACTACTCTGTCAACTCATTAGAAGTCCAGCTAACCAAGCTAATTTATCCTTGAAATTTAAGCATCGTGATCTTCCAAATAGCGACGTCTTTTGCCCTAAAATTTTAGGAGGATAAAGAGTGTGTTAGGCCTACTTTTGGACCAGATTCACATTCCAAACAACACCTCTAACATACCTATTTAACAAGTTAACTAGGAGATCCTATGGTTTTGCATTGTTTTAGGAAAGGTGATGTGGGATAGTTTTTGGTTGAAACACATTCATTTGAAAATCTTTAGGAATTAAAGAGAGGAAATTATACAAATTGGTTTGTGTAATTCTTTATAATCCAATAATTGTTGTAGAAAATTATAGAAATCTCAACAATGACAGATAATGTTTATGGATGGCACATAGGAATCTAGAAAAGGCAAGCAATGTTTATGGTGGATTTTAAAACTTTTTGTTATATAATGGGTTTACTTGTGCATGTGTTAAAGAGAAACATGATCAATATGTTCATATGAACATCTTGGAGGGAATCATCTTTGGCCAAATATTCCAAAATATCCAATTTAAAAAGGAAAAAACTTCATGGTTGTTTTGAAGTCTTGTTGAATGGAAGAAACTTTTGTTTACAAGTAAAATTTAGAGACTCAAATTAGTGTCATTTTAAAGCAAGAATCTAATTTATGTTATATTGAACAATGCAAAAGTTTTGGGGCATTTGAATTGATCATTATTTTTAATTAAAAGAGTTCAAGTGGGCCTAAATGGTAGCAATAATTCTAGTGAGAAAAATAACTTTAATTTGGCAAAAAGGTGGATTTTGTTTGTTAGAAATAATTATATACCTCATTAAAGCAATAAAGATTGAAATAGAGCTATCTTATTCTTGCAAAAAGCATGAGAACTTAAGTAGGAAGAGATAATTTTATCACACCATTTGTAAATTTCAATCACTTTCAATTATATACACGAGTAAAACAACTTAAAGTCTTCTTCCAAAATAATCAAGGAAATCTATAATGTAAAAAATAATTGTTTCACAATTAATTTATAGTTTCAATAATTGATCAATTCTTGAAATTTGAAAAAAATTAGTCAAATTTGTGATTTAATCCCATTGAAGACTTTAATTTGAGAGTGTGAAGACACCAAATTGATATATCTCATTGACTTTGGAGTATGAATAAATTTGTAGATTTTATAATGGATTAAAAAAATTCGTTGTACCATCATCATTTTTATTTATTTTAAAGGAATTGAAGGTATAAGAGTATTGCCACTATAGGGTAGTGAATCTCCCATAGTAGAGGGTATGACCCATGCTCAATTGAACCACCAAGCTATGTTGATCCGAATTCTTCTACTATAGATTGGACCACTACTCAATGTTGTTTAGTACTTTCACTACAATCATGATGACCTGTGTCTTGCAATAAAGGCTTAGGTGGTTTAAATTTTTTTTTTTAATTAACTTGCATCTCACAACAAAGAGGATTATTTGTGAACAACTTCGTCAACAAGGTAATACCAAAAATAAAGCCAAAGTGGTTAACATAGGGGACTATGCAAAATCTATTGTACACAGAAAGTTGAGGAAAAAAGTGCCAAATATCCCATGCCTAGTGAGTCAAATTTTGTCAACTGTACTGTAGTTGGGGGCAATTGGGCTCCTAGGCCTAGTCTATGGCATCCTAGTTATGTAGACCAAGCCACAATGGGGATGGTCCAAGTATCTTTTATCTAATAGAAACCAATCCCTTTTTATATAAAATTTCTACTTACACCTTTGAAAGGACATTTCAATATTTGGATGAAAAGTCCAAAGAATCTTTACTAAAAACAAATTAGTATAGAATAAGTAAGTTCATTTAGAGTTGATTAAAATTCGTTAGGCAAGTAGGAACCAAGGACATTGAACAAACTGCAAACAAACTTCTATCCTTACCACTTGATAGACAATGTCTATTGTCTAATAGTCCTACTTTCTTAATAATTTCCCTTATTCAAATCCTCAACATTTCAAAAGAAATTTTAAGTTGAATTATAATATATATACATGATTGGACATTCTTTGAGGATAGAAAAATATATACATTTGAATTGGTCAATATTTGTTTGAATATTCAACAAGTTGGATTGTATCATAACTTACTTAGAGTAGTTGGGAGCATTCTTTAATCCTCTAATATCAAATCCAAATGGTAATTTACATATAATATTCTTAGTGAAAATTAAACTTTAGTGCCATTGTGTACTTTAAACTTGGTTCTAAGATTTAGGATTTAGTCGTTAATATTCAAACCGTAGCAAAATATACATTTTTAGGATTGTTTAAATTCTTGAAGCAAATGAAAAAAAAACTTTGCACAATAACACAATGTCAACCAAAGCAAGAACCAAACTCCAAAAAACAATTATAGATCCAAATTTACATCTAACAAAATTTGATTTATTTTAACAAAGTAGAAATTAGACCTAGGTAACTTCATTTTTTTGGTCTCCTTGAAGGTAAAAATACCATTTTGATTTTTGAAATGAAGCTTTAAGTGCAAAGAGAGAAAATGCTAAAATATAATATATAATAACTATCAATTAATTTTAGAAAATAAAATATTAGTAGAATAGGCAGTCTTTGAATCCTGAGCTTTATTTTTAGGGCTTGTTTCCAAAGTCCTATGTAGGTATCAAGCTTGAGCTCATATTGGCATATGGACATTTGGCACCAAGCTTTTATACTAAAGTTTGATGCTCCAAGACCTCCTTTCAATGAGTGAAATTGGAAAATATTAGAATGATTTGAACTAATTAAATTGAACAATTTGAATTTTTTTTTATCATCAATACATTTATAGAAATAAACAATTTTCTATCCTTCCAACATCCCAAAAGTCATCTAGTTGCAAAATCAATTCTAAAAACAAAAATTATATATTTTCAAGTTTTCAAGGAATTATAGTTTGTGATATTGGATGGATTCAAAAATATGTAGGCTATAAATGAAACATCAATTATTCATCAAAATATATATTCATCCATAAAAATGTGGTGATGTCATTTACACTTTAAAAATGCTGGGTGAATTTGGTGATTTTATCCATTCATAAATAGAATATGTTTTCCAAAGTATTCCAATATTTTCCTAACATCTACAGAAAGTCACAATAAATAATATTGTGAATTAACATTTTTAAAGTTAACATTTTTATAGAAAATAGAAGTCAATTGGTTTGTTTATATTAGTGGTGTACCCTATATATAGGTCAATTTCCAAAATAATTAGAAAAAATTTGGAACATGCCTAAAATTTCAAAAATTGTACAACTGTTTCTAAAAATCTAAAAATAATTCATTGGTGCCAATTTTGAATATCCAAAAAATATTCTTGAAAATTTTAGAAAAAAGAAATACATTTATACATGAATAGAAAAAATCAATTCAAAATTGGGAATGTCAAAAAAGTAGAAGGAACAAAGTGCCAAAAGGCAAGAAAATCAAACAAGTTGCTAATAAAACTATCCAAATGAGAGAGATAGAGATAAATAGATAGACAAATAAATGGACACATGCGGGTATGAAGTCATTTGCCCAATTACAAAGGGCAAATTTTTTTAAACCTATTTGGTAGCCAAGGAGAATTGATTTTTCATTGCTTCAATCAAAGATAAATATAATTTTTTTTTTTCTATTTTGTTGTTGGTTAATTTTGTATTTTGCAAACACTTCACATATTTAATCATTTATAGTAAGTAACAAGTTAATGTGTTTTTTGGCCTAGGAGACTTAGGAGAATTGTTAGGAATTTCATTCTTCTTGGCCCTATTTGGTCTATACCCTTCTTTGTGAAATAAATTTTTTTTATAAATTCAATATATCACAATAGATTGTTTCAAAAAATGTGTACATTATGTCTTGTTTATTTTTCCACCATCTACATTTGAGCCTTATGTAGACAACAACAATCATCGAAAGCCATGAAATTTTTTTAAAGTATTCAATGGGAGTCAAAGAAAGGCAATTAATAGATTTAAGACATTTTTACTCTTGAAGGATGTCTATTTTACGCTTGTATTTCCTTTTGTTTATTAATTTAGACTATTCATTTTTGACATAGTATAAAATGCCTTTTTATATGAAAATAAAATTAGAAAATTTTGAATAGTAATTGTAGAATCTCGAAGTTATTTTAATTAAAAATAAAAAATTTAGGATTTACTTTCATAAAAATGTAGAAGGTAAATTTTGAACATGGACACTATTTCTTTTGGAATTTTTTTGCGATGAACTTTTGTATCCTAAATTGCAGTAGAAATAGGGATTTTATCTTGTGACTTGCCAAATTTGGAGATAACTTAAAAATCAACACTTGAGAACTTGTAGAAACATTTAGAACATTGCAAGAGGCTTTACTCTATCATTCAACAGCGAGTAGTTTGTGGCCTAATAAAAATTGTACCTTTCACATAGAGTAGTTGACCAATGTGCAAGACGAAAGAGAATATGGGGGCTATGTATGGCACAATATCTTTCAAATAGCACACACTAATAGGACAACTTGACCATTCACTTAATACTCCAAGAGGCTCTCCTCCCTCAAGCTTCTTGTGATGTGAGAGCCCCATCCTTCACGATTAGTTTATACCTTTGCCTCTAGCTAAAGGCTCTCACATCACAAGGAGGCCTCCCATTATACCATCTTTCCTCCAAAATACATATCATCCATCTTCTTTCCCAATCTATTGTCCATCTTCCCTCCAAAATTATCAATTGGCAACAACCATCAAACACTCTCGTCCATATCCACATTCTTCCGAAATTGCCAATTAGTATATTGACATTATGATTCCGTCCATCTATTCCTCTTATCTAGCTACTTTTAGGTTCCTTTGCCTTGCTAGCTTGTCCTCCCACAATCCCATGTGACTCTCTAGTAAAAAGATGCAAACAACATGTTTTTGATTAATCTCCCTACTTTTGATTCTTGGAAATTGTAGACCATTGATCTATTCACAGAAAAAACAACTGAAATCAATCCCCAAGCCGTTAAATTGGATACAAATACAAATATGAATATGGATATGAATATGGATGTAGAAGATGCATACGAATATATAATACAAATACGGATACAACAATATGACAATACAACTATATCTCACATCGATTGCATATCCCATATCAATTTGAAATTACAAATAGGGTGGTGGTTAGAATTAGGGCTAGAGTTAGGGTTAGGATTGGGTTGAGGTTTGGGATTTGGGATTAAAAAATTATATATTTGAATTGGATTTAATTATCACTTGTAACCTCTAACTAATCATATTGTACATAACTTAAGGTAAAACAACCCATTACGAACTAAATGGGGGATTTGCCCTCATGTCATTGCTAAAATTTTTAATTTTTTTCATACAAAGACAAGTGATAGAAATGGTGAGAGCAATTAAAATTATATTATTTTTGACAAAGTGTGGATTTGTTATGAATTTTTGAAGTGTTCTATCCATCATAGCCTAAAAGAGTCTGTAGACTACCTCCAAACCAACAAAAAGTATATCCATAACATTCATCTTACTCATCTATTGCAGTCTCACTATTTTCTAACATAGAAGGCCTGAAAAAGTCACTTCCTACAATGAAATAACACTAAAAAGTTGAAAGTTCCTATTGTAGTTACTAATCACTCCATTCCAGTTAGCTAAGACATTGATTGTGGCCTAGATTTGATTCACCAAAAGAAAACCATAATTCACTAGAAGAAAACCATAATGGGGTCATTTCTAGGAGTCCACAAGGTAGAGGAACCTATTTTGGACGGCCCCACTAGTAGAAAACGCAGAAATTTCTGTTGTTCAGTGACCAAAACAACGTCACCGAAACAACAGAAATTTCTGCATTTTCTACTAGTGCCCCCCCATTCTGGTTTCGTGGACTCACTTATTTTGGACAGCAATTAAATGCACTGGTTATTGAGAAAGATTCTCTATTGGTACTTTCTCGCCCAATTATCTCTCTTCTTTCTTGGCTTAGGGAAAAGTGCTGAAGGTCACCACAATAGGTGAGTCTACAAAACCAAAATGGATTCGGATGAAAAATCCATTTTTATATTCAATGAAATATTTATTTTAGAAGGAAAACTTTTGTTTTTTTCGGCATTCTTTGGCAACCTTGTTTTTGTTTCACCTTGAAATAATATGCTACATGACTTTCCCAAAAGTTATTGAGTGACTGAGCGGGATAAGTGACTGAATGAACGTCCTATTTCACTGTGGCTTGTTTTGACTCTTTCAAGCAAGCTTTCTTGTTGCATTTGTGAAGAGTTCTCTTGTTTTTATTTTTTGTATTTTAAGGCCAATGCTTAGAAATGGATGCTTGGATGGCTCGGGCACTTGCTAGTCAAAATGTATTTGATGATAGTGATGATGAAGATGAGTTGGCTTTTCGAATGAGTTTGAGTTTGGGATTTAGAATGAACAATGGTTTCACTATGCCTTCCATTGTGGTTGGATCTTGTCCAGGGAGAGCCCCAAATGTTAAAAGAGATTGCCAAGAGATGCACGAGAGGATGTTCAAAGATTATTTTAGTGAATCCCCTATGTATGGAGCTTCTCTTTTTAGAAGACGCTATAGAATGCATCGTTCATTGTTTGTATTCATGATAACTATTTTGTACAAAAAATGGATGCATTTGGACTCCCAAGATTGTCTCCACATCAAAAAGTTATTGCTGCTCTATATATGCTTTCCTATGGCATCTATGCAAATGCCATTGATGAATATTGTTAGACAAGTGAGACAACTGCGATGGAATCTATGAAGAGGTTATGTGTAGCAATTCAAGCAATTTTTGCGGAGCATCATCTAAGACAACCAACCATGGCTGACTTTGACAAGCATTTAGTCCTCAATAAAGCATGAGGATTTTGGGGTATGTTTGCACTATGAATGGAAAAATAATCCGGTGGCTTGGATTTTGGAGATAGATGTGGCAAGAAGTCTACCATTATTGAGGCTATAGCCACTAAGGATTTGCATATTTGGCATGCTTGCTTTAATTTGGACTCCTAAGGTCTAATAATGACCTCAACGTTTTAGACCACTCCCCATTGATACATAACATATTGACTAGTGATTGCCAAGACTCAAAATTCACAGTCAATGGGTACCACTACAATTGATATTACTTGTTGACAGATGGCATCTATCCTCATTGGACTTGTTTTGTTCAAAGCATCCACCAACCAACTAATGAAAAGAAGAAGTACCATTAAAAAAATATTGAACCTACAAAGAGGCCTTGAGTTTTCTTACTAATTTTTATACTAATTTTTGTACTAATTGAATGAATATGGAGGTGGCTACATCCTCATTAGAACCACTACTTGGCGTGTGCTCCATTCTTCATGATGGAACCATCATGAGATTTATAAGATCATGAAGATGGATTAGGTAATGATGACAAATTTTTGAATTCATCGTGCAATTTATAGCCCAATTAGTGAGTTGAAAACGCTCTTTCTGCTTAAATTTATAAAATCATAGAGATGGATTGGATAATGATGATGAATTTTTGAATTCATCATGCAATTCTTGACCCAATTAGTGAGTTGAGAAGGCTCTTCCCACCAAACTTTTACGTTACAAACTAGCCTCTTTGGGGATTTAGATTTTTCCTAATATTTGCATTGTAATAAGAGGCAGTTTGCAAAGATGTAGAGTGTTGTTTTGGTGTCCTCCAAGCCCGATTTGCTATTATTAAAAATCCATGTTGATAGTGGAGTATGGAAGTCATAGCAAATATCATGTTTGCTTATATCCTTTATAATATGATAGTGGAGGATGAACAAGATGTAGAGGCCTAAAGGATATAGTAGCAAAGTTGCAAAGAGAGATTGTTTTGCCATATGGTAGAGGGTTAACATTTGATGAGTTGATCATAGGCACTAGGGAGATAGAAGAGTTGATACTTACTATGGACTAAGAGGAGATCTCATTGAGTACTTGTAGGCTTCCAAAAGAGCCAACATGGCTTAGATTTACATGTACTTTGATTGCAAGAACTGAATCCATGCTTTATTTACTTTCACTCTATGCAATGTATTTTTAACACCTAAAGGACCAAGGCCATTTTTCTGCCAAAAAATACTCAAAACTGCCATTTCTACTACATTCACTCAAAAAAACCAAAAAAATATATTTTTTTAGAATCTAACCATGTGATCTTACACTTTACTTGTTTGAGATCATATAGTAAAATTTTTATGAAGTTTGATTGTATAGATTGGAAGATGTTACCATTCAAAATTGGAAAATAAATTTTTTTTGAACATTGGCTTATAATATTGAATGACTTTGACCACCATTTGTAGAAAAATTTAGCACTATAAAATTTGAATTAAAAAAATTTGTGTTGAAGAATTGAACTGAAAGTCTAGATCAATAATTTTCAAAAAAAAATACTTGATTTTTATTCTATAAAAAATTATCAAGTAGAAGTAGGTCCTCAATTGAAAGAAAAACAAAATCTTTAATAGCTCTAAGATGGAATTGAAGTACAATAATCCCAACGGTGAGATTGTTGTAACAAACAAACTTCACCTTCCTAAACAATTTTTTTTTAAGTTGTGAATATTACATTTAGAAATGAATCCTATAAGTTATTTTTTCAAAAGGATGCTTAAATTGCCTGAAAAACAAGATTGTCCATAACTTTCACATCACTAGTCCAAATATAATAAATCAAAACTTCACATATAGACATTAATACTATTTCAAGTTTTTGTAGATTTCTTTTTTTGCCCACTGACATAAAGATTATGTTTAAGATGACATAACTTTTGCTCCTAGGTACTTATTGAAATAAAAATTATATTCCCAAGAAGCTAATAAGTTTCTTTGTCTTATCAAATAATTTCAAATAATTTCATCAAAAATTGAGGCCATGGAACTTGCCTGAACTCTTCAAAGTCCATCAAGGGCTCTTGGTCCTTTAGGGGTTAAAATGTGTGGACAAAATCAAAATCAACAAATCAAAATGTTGTAGAATAAGATGTGTATTATAATCCTAAAAACACCTCAAGTAAAAAAACAATTGTAGTTTGGAAGCACATAAATTTCAAAGCTAATTACTACATACACTCTATTGCCAAAGTGGTTTAATATTCACTCCAAAATCTCCTATGACTTTTTTTGTATCTATCATGTTTTCAACATTTTATGGAATGTTTTTGTATATCATTTAAGACCCACCCTCATTGATATTGTAAAAAGGTGACACAAGTATGTTTCCAAAAAAACTATTTATAGACAATAATGTAGACAATATTAATATAGTTGTAATATCAAGATCTTTAAATCAAATACTTGAGATTTTATAAAATATTATGAATCATGTTTAAGGAGCATTAATCATCTTACTCACAATTTAGACAATTTCCTATGATACTTGCCTTTTTATTCAAGAATTGTCCAAGGCATTCTTAACCCCTAAAGTCCCATTGTCCCTACAAGGGACAAAATGGATTTCGGGCAGGCTCCTATGATCTCAATTTTTACTAAAACTTTTTTAACCTTTACCATAAGATAGAAAAACTTATAAGCTTTCTGGGAATATAATTTTTATTTTAATCGGTGCCCAGGAGCAAAAGTTATGCCACAATAACCTCAAAATGGGGGAGAGTGGGCAGCAAAAAAAATTCACAAAAAATTGAAATAAAAATTTTAATATTTTTTTTCTTATAGATTATATATTTTTTATAAATGAAAAGCTTTGATTCATTCCATTTGGATTAGAAATGTGAAAGTTATGGAGCTTCTAGTTTTGCGGGCAATCATAGCAACTTCTTGAAAGAAATGAATTGCTTTCACTTTGAATGCTAATATCTTTCAATCTGTACGGTCAAAAATCACCAAAAAATTATCACATGGTCTAAGACAAGTGTAGAACAAGATCCTATGGTCAAATTTTTTAAATTAAAATTTTATTTTGTAGGTGAACGTAGTAGAAGTGGTAGTTTAAAGTGGTTTTGACACAAAAATGACCTTGGGACTTTAGGGGTTAATTGATGCAATAACTGCTAGGCAACATCTCAATATAAGAAATCGAACATGTGAACGTCAATTCATATTTACTTTTTGATTGGAGGTTGAAACAATCCAAAACTTTGAAAAACTCAAAAAGAGTCCAGTGCTACCTCAAATTTTCACATAGGTGTATTATATAGTATAGAACATATATGCAAATTCTAAGAATGTTTGAACCCACTTTTCAAAAGTCATGGGAGATTGTGTTAATTGTAACTAATGTGACTTATGTGGTACAAGCAACACACTTGCATGAAATTTTTTTTCAAGAATTTGAAAAACACTTTGTAGTTTTGTTTTAATTTAATCAAGGTTCTTAGTGAAAAATATTTTTAATACTTTAGTAAGTTTTTTTTAGTAAGTGGAATGAGAAATCTCTTTAGAATCCCTTTGTAAGAATTTTACAAAATTTTAAATTTTATTGAGTGATTTATGTTTTTTGTATTCACTCCAAAAAGCTCCAAAAGTTGTGGAAAAGTTGAAAAGTGTACAAAATATTTATATATGATTTTTATGATTAATTGGAGCTTTTTAGAGTCAATTGTAGAAAATTTCAAAATCTAGACCCATATTTTAGTTATTAATATTTCACTCAATAAATTTCAAAGTTTGAAGAGTTTTAATTAAGAACTCTAAAAGGAATTTACCTTCCACTTACTTAACCCCTAAATGCTTGAGGCATCAAATTTTGGTATCAACAATACTTTGAAGTTAAATAAAACCTAACCAAGGTGCTATATCTAAAAGTTTATATTTTTGTAAAATTATTTTTGAAATGGAGTTTAAACATTAAAAGTAAAAATTTGAAAATGAATACTTATGATTTTTCAATTCTAACTTTCCATAGTATTGATGACTCTTGGAAATGAGCCTCAAATACACTAGGTTTTGGGGGGAAAATCACATTAGAAATTCATTTAAAAAAATTGTAAAGTAGATTTTGAGAAGCCATAAATTGATTAGAATTATGCATGTTAGGCTCTTTATCTTCAAAAAAAATTTGGTGACCAACTTTTCAGATTTGACTTGTGAAAAGAGGATTGAAAAGACTTCAAATCACTTTTGCAATTTTATCACCTTTATGATCAAACATTATAATCTTTCAATTCATAAGTGGTATTGTTGTGTTTTCTTTTTTCATGTAATATGTAACATGTCTAATTTAAATTTGTATGGTTACAATTTGACAAAAATTGATGCAACTTATCAAAATGTTGTTTTTTGGTTCAATTTACCTCAAATTCTAAGAATTCTAAAAAACGCCTTGGGCATTTAGGGGTTTAAAATCCTAGCCCAAAACTAATTCTATAAAAAAGTTAGGAGTAAAAAGTTTGATTAAATTATAAAAAGTCAAGAAGGATTTTTAGCATTTCCAAAAAAACATTTTTTACAAAAATATTATTTGCACTTCAAGAGGTTTAAATTTTGGAGGGAAATTCTAATTTTTTCAATGTGTTATGGCAATTTTTGATGTGTATGAATACTTAAAAGGACCACAATAGAAGTGAAAATTAAATTGATAATGGATGTAAAATAAAGTAAATACACAATAATTCCATAAATGAGATTGTTTTAACAAGCTAATATAATATTTGTACTATTACATTTGGGATTAAAAAATGTAATTCTATTTCTATTTATTCCTAAAGTCTCTTCTTAGTTTATAATATTTACACTACTACATTTGGTATTAAAAAATGTTGAAGATTTGAATTGAAAGTTGGAGAATTTTTTTTAAAACACACTTGATTTTTATTCTTTATAAATTTATTATATAGAAATAGGTATAAGATTGAAAGAAAAAATACATTATTGATAGCTCTAAGATGGAACTAAAATCCAAATTTTTTGCATTGGAGAGTATATGTCACATAAGAACAGCCCATACCAACATGGAATTCATTCACCTCATGTTTTCTTCATTGAGAGAATGTACCCTGCAAATGAAATATTGGGCTCCAACCAACTTAGTACAAGACTCTCCTGCCAAATTCACATTGCCTTGTTCCACAACACTTGCATAGAAGGCTAAATTTAATAAATTGCATGAAAGCCCAAATGAAAAAATAGAAGTCCAAACAAGACAATCAATAAAGTCCAGTGATTATTGGCCTCTGCTAATTTTATTGATTGTGAATAATATATTTACTATAAAATTAGTGAGTAGAAGCCCCAAATAATAAGTATTGTCATGGCCCATTATTGCTCTTGTGAGTGTTTTCAAACTAAAATCCTCCTTTCAACATACAAACACAAAAAAATCGTAGCTCCAATCAAATTTGTCCTACCATTTCTCTCAAAGAATTCAAAATTCAAACATAAGAACATAAAAAACCCACAGTTGAAATGAAATCACATAAGACTTTTTATTTTTTTTAAATGGAGTTTTTGAATATGAAAAAAAAATAGATGCCAAAGCTAAAAGTGAGTTATAATATATCTTTCTCTTCCAAATAAATTAGTTATAAGACCCACAATTGTTCACAAAACTTGTCACATATGAAATCACCATCTGAAGAGCCTTTTTCTTCACCTACAAAATAATCAAAGGATAAAAGAAAGTCAAACAACTATGAGAGAATTCAAATCATACAAAGCCTTTAACTTCCCACCAAAGTATTTCAAACATTAACACAACCAACGTAAATGCTGCACTTGAAATAGAATAGCAAAGCCTTCCTTACAAAAATTATCAAATTTCAACTACCTCCATGTAGCTCATGGACTAGCTACTAAAAATTCAATTTGCCCAAAAAAATGCAATCTTAAGTGCAATAGAATTACCTTATCTGTAACACTAGTACACAAATAAGCTAATAAGTAGGAATTACAATCCTACATATACATAATCACATCATCAAGGAGCAACATCGACATTTGCTACTTTTGTAAAACATCACACCAATATCCATGTGTGCTCTTGTTGCTCGGTGAAGTATATGGCTATGACAAGTTTGATTTCCACACAACACACCCTTTCACCCAAAAAAGCTAAAACATAAAAAACAAATAGCCAAACTACTACAACTCTAATTGAATCACACACCTCTTCTTTCCCTAAACAAATATAAACCTCAAAACACACAACCAAAGTCCCACAATTACAATTGAATCATACAATTTGTTAACCCTAAATCAAAATGGAAATTTGAAAATACACAATCAAAGTGCTACAATTCCAATGTAATTGCACAATTCCTCTTTGGAACCAAAATTGAAACCTCAAAATACAACCTCATTAATAGCTCTAATTGAATCATACATGTCCTCTTTGAAAAAAAGAAAATGAAACATAAAAACACATGGCTTGAAACCTTCCACATAAATATTAAAAAAATAAGAATACTAAGCAAAGCCACCTCCAATGAATACAAATTACAAAGCCCTTTAGTGCCCTCCAAAAATAAAATAAAAGTATTGAGGCCTCAATTGCCATTTGCTAGAGCCTTATTTTTCAATTGAAAAATTTGAAACACCAAAACAAAAAGTAAAATTGTAAAATCTAATTTGAATGAAATAGTGCCTTAAGTTTTTAAATTCCAAAACAAAAATTGAAACATGAAAAGTCTTGTACTTTACTCTCTTGCAATGGAATTCTGTTTCATTTGTGTCCAAATAAATAAAAAAATTGAAAAGACAAAAACAAATTGAAACATGAAAAGACATGAGCATGTTTTTCTTCTAGAAAAATATTTCAAAGAGGGGAATAAAAATTTAAATTTTGAACAACAAACCTTTCTTGCCATGAATTGTCCATCCCCATATTGGTGCAATTTGTCTCTCTAATGACCTCCTCCTCATTAAATCCTCGCTCGGAATCCTCAAACCCATCACCATCCTTGAAGTCATTTTCTTCAATGTAATGGTATCCTCAAAGTTGTCTTCCTCCCTCCAAATTTCTGGTTGTTGCAAATGGGACATTGCTCTTGGATTTGGCGCCATATCTCCATGTTTTCCTAATCTTCAGTGGCTTGTCTAGTTAATTTTGTCTCTTTACAAAGTTGCTCTTGAGCTCCTGAGTAGTTGTATCTTCCAAGTTGTTTAGGTCTTGATCATCTAATCACTTCTAGAGTTTCTTCAATTCTTCTTGTCACATTGTGATCCTTCAATGTCCAAACTTTATACATTACTGCGACTGCCATGACCTTAGAAGTTTCCGCTTGGTTATTACATAGCACCCTCAACCACCTTATCTACTCCGTGAACTTCAAATTCATGAAAACCATGGTCAGAGGATGTACCCTTCCTTTTCAAAGGCATAACACTCCTTACACTTCCCGAATCTTCTACCCACCTTGGAAAATCCTTAACCAACAACCAACAATGTTCAAATGTAAAGTCACATACCTTCACATTATTTGTGCGGTACAAATCCTTAGCCATGTACAAGGTGTCTTCTGGACTCATTCTAGTACCTTGCAAATCTACAATTTGTTGATAAGCACCAATGAATTTGCTAATGTCATATTTAATTTGGCCCCCATTTTGTCTCTAATGAACGATCAGGTCTGAAACCTCAAGCGTCAAGGTGACGTAATGCTTATGAATTTGATCCCAAAATGAATTGTGTCTTTATTAATTACCTACAATGGAGTCTTGGGAAATCACCATCACCAACCTTGTTAGTTGTCTTTTCTCCTCTTGGGTGAAATTGAAGCCCTTCATTGCTCCACGATTGCCTTCTTGCCCTACATTTTGTTGACTACTTCCTCTTTCTACTATAGTACTCTCTCTAAAAGGTTGCGAAAATTGAAATGTGTTGCTTTGTAGGGATTCTCCTCTTCCATCAAAGCCTTGGACTCCATCGTGTGTGCTCAACTCTTAGACTGCAAGTGAGTCACTGTTGGCATTCCCTCCTACACTAGTTCTTCTCATGGTGCTCCCTCTTCCGTTGCTTATCATAGGGGTGCTTTCTCTTGCTTCAATGTGGCCGCTCCATCTTCCAGAACTTCTTCCTACAAAACTCACTCTACCATCCCCAAATCCTCTGATCTTTTATTGCCTTACTCTACTTTGCCCTTGCTCTCGGTTGCTTTGCCCACCCATGTGCCCTTCCACTACTACACAATTGTCCCTTTCCATGATTTCACAACACTAAAACATGCAAATTGAATGACAAGTAGTCAACCCCGATTTCTCTTTAAATTTCATCGTGCATCGGAAGTTGTGGAAAAAACAACAAATTTGCTTGAGCCCAATGATTCAAAGTTGTTAGGCCATACCATAGTGGAGGAGGATTTGGCTTTTGGGCCCAGCCTATGGTGTCCTAGCTAGCCTAATTGAGCCATGGTTGGGGATGCTCTAAAGGTGCAACAATGCAACCCACTTCCTTCCTCTTTCCAAAGAATTCTTTAATTATGTGACCTTGCAACCAATTGAATGAGGACAAGAAGTGTTATTTGACACCCTTATTTCTTTAATACCACCTTTTGGAAAATCACATCATTTGTTCTCTACTCAATTTCTACCTAGAAAGTGATTGTATAGGAGGGAACTCATTCTGGATCACCCCCTTATTTGGTAATGTAGGCCACTCTCTTTCCATGTAGGGAGAGATGAATAGTGATTAATTATATCACAATTCTCAACACAATTGTGGCGCATTATGATTGGCTACAAGGCTTCAATATTGCAATCAATCCTTGGTGGATTTTGCAATTAGCCCTTGCTTGGTATGGGTTAAACAAAATCTTCGGTTGAAAAATTTGTAGTAATTATGTTTTGAGAAATAAAAACTTGGAAAACTGTAGAAATCTTTTGAACTCTATTTCTGCACACGAGAAAAATTTTCCATTGAAGAAACCTGCCCTATAGATATGTGTATTTACTTAAGTGGTCAAAAATGGTCAGAAATGGATTGCCTCCCCTTATTCCATCCCAAATTCATGCCATGTTCTCACTACACTAACTACAGACTATATTTTGAGAGCATTCGCAACACTCTTCTAGATGAATAGGTAGACAATATCATGTCTCTCCTAGGGTTCACATGGCATGAAATTTCAACAATTGAAGCTTTTGATACAATTGCAGGGTCCAAGCTCGTAACAATAGAGGGTCTACAATAATATTGGAAAGATGAAAGCACTTGTAGATTTTTGCATTTCTAGATAGTTGGGTATGACAATGCAATAGGAGGTAGTCACACCTCCTTTGAGACATAAATTTTTTTGAAGAACATTAGGAAAATTCTCAGCCCTCCGGAAGCCCGCTCCACAGCAGCTAAAAGGACCCCATGATTACTTTTAACTTTGCTTGATGATTAATTTTTCCCCTATACTCGCCCACCTAAAGTCGCAACGTCCGATGACTGCCAAGGTTCAGCACCCAAGTATAAGTAATTAAGTAATCAAAGGTTCACCTATCATAATCCAGCTTAATATTGATTATTGCATACCTCGTTAAAAATCGAGTTATGAAAAAGAAGCAAATGTCAAAAATAGTTCAATGACATCTACCATCAAGCAATTTTTTGATGACATCATGAAAAAGACTACTCATTAACATTTGGGTAGAAGGATGGTGAAGAGTTTGTTTTTATAGAAAATCAATTGTCCATGGCGAATCGTCAAAGGATATGGGATATTTAGAAGATAGATCACTCATTGTCAAATGCAAGAATTATGTTCAAAGTCGAATTTCAAACCCCATTTAAGCATAAAACAATGATTTTTTTCAAAAAACTTTTAACTAAATAAAGTTGTAGAATCAAAATAGTTTTCATCTCCAAAAATCCGTTTGAGTTTTAAATTCTTCAATTAAAAGTTATAGACAAAATTCTAAAAGAGGTTGAAAGGAAAATTTTCTTTGACATTTTCAAACACCCTCTCCAAATTTTGTCCAGAATTTTTTATTGAAGACTCTAAACTTCAAACGGATTTTTGGAGATGAATTTTAGTTTTATTCTTTAAATTTATTTGGTTTAAAGTTTTTTGAAAAAAATCATTCTATTATGCCTAAATGGGGTCTGAAATTCAACTTTGAATACAATTTCAGCTTTTGACTTAACTATGGGTAGTTGTGCTCTTCTTAATCCTAATTTACATATCCCACATGCATTGTTTTACCTACTACTATACCACTTGTATAAATAACTTCTCTCCTCATTTACTAATATGCTCATCTATTTGATAATTGGAGCTAATTGGAATATCTGAATGATCTCCAATTACTTTGACATCAAGCTTCAAAGTTCACTTCCCTTTGCTTATGTTTAGTAAAATTGATTAATTTGTCAATTAATCGGATTAATAGGAACTGAAGTACTTGATTATTATACAGGTTTCCACTACACTCTCATTACTTGAGTCCTGACATCTTTAGCGAAGTTCACACAATCTGACCATGCACTGTACCTATATGCCCCTACTAATTCCAGGACGGTTAATAGACTGGTTTGGTCACTGTGAAGGGGGCTTCCGGAGGGCTCAAAATTTTCCTAATGTGAGAACTTGGTGAGAGAATTGAGGAGCTAACGGTGAGCCGTTGTGCATAAAGGTATGACACCCTTTCAAAATGTGAGCAATATGAAATTTTTTTTTAGAGATTGAGATTCACTATTGCACATGACCATGCACATGACACGGAACATAAGTGGCACAGGTAGCGGTAAACTCAAATAGAACTCTAGTGAAAGTGAGCTACAAAATGTTGTGTTGTGGTAAAAGTGAACTACGTAAGATTGAAAAATCCTTCCAGAAAATTTTCTTCAATCCATTTCTTCACTTGTAGAGGAGAAGAATGGTACTTTGAAAACTCAAAGATTGAGAGCTTTGGAATCCACAAACAACCACACACAAAGCGCCATGTCTCAATTCTTTGAGAATTGAACTTGGGATGAAGTAGGTGTGACTACCTGTAATGTGGAGGCATTATGTGGCGGCTCTTGAGTCATGATGACGTGCAAGGGTGGGGCACAAGCTCTATCCCTCAAATTGTTGAATGCATGTCACAATCAAATGATTCCGTAGTGAATGTGCAATGTGTCTTCTCAAGTACATAACAAGTGAATATATTTATTAGTTGCAATCAAAGAAAGATCAAAAAGTAGGAGGTTGCATTGGATACAAAGTGCCATACATAAATAGGAAAGACCTTTACAAAGAAGAAAGACTTCCTATGCAACTACCTTGCCCCTTATATGTATTTGGATCTATACAAGAATGGATTTAAATTCAATAGATTCAATGAAAAATACAATGTCTTCTAGTCTTTGACCTAGTCAACTTCAAATTGAAATCAAATATCCAACATTTAATTTGTAATTTGTAAAGTGGATAATAAACTGGACATTTGTACTTCATTTCATTAGTTTACATTAAAAATAAAAATTCCATTTAAAAATTAGGTTTGAAATAAAAAGGACAAGTAATTTGGAACAAATGAAGAAAACAAAAGGAGTTAGTATTATGGGATGAAAGGAGTACTACACTACATTCCTAATGATCTCTCCTTCTTTAAAAAAGCTAAAAAATAATGGAGAAACAATACAAATCACAAGGCCCCAAAGCAAGGTGCCAAGGAATGGTTGGTAGTTGGGGTGTCCAAAGAGGAGTAAGTCCATTGTGGTTAGACAACCCATGGTGGATACCTAAGGAATGACCCCATAATGGATTTTTTCAGTATGTGAGATTTCAGTCATAGTACATATTTTATATGACAGTAATAGAGTAATTAATGATTTTATTAGGAACTTCCAACTTTTTAGTGTAAATTCATTATAAGAATTGACTTTTTAGGCCTTCCATATTAAAAAATACTATGATTACTTTAGGTGAACAAAATGAGCATGATGGATTCAAATTCTGTTGGTTCTTAGGTGGTCTATAGACTCTTTTGGGCCATGATGCATTGAACACTTCAAAAATTCACAACAAATTTATATTTTGTCAAAAAATAATAATTTCAATCCCTTTCACTATTTCTCATACTTATATTAATGTGGGAAAAAATTGAAAAATTTCAATAACATGAGGTCAAACTCCTAATTCCGACTACTACAATGGGTTGTTTTTACCTTATACGATGAAAGTCGCATTGGAGGAGTATTATGTGCAGCGCTATAAAAACAATTTTTTATACTACATTAAGGTGATCCCCTTCAATTTCTTGACATTTCATTGAATAAGGTAAACCAGCCCATTGTGGTCAGAATGAGAGTTTGGCATCATCTTGTTGCTGAAATTTTTCAATTTTCTTCTTACATTAGTACAAGTGTGAGAAATAGCAAGTGCAATTGAAATTAATTTTTTTTGACAAAGTATGAATTTGCAAGAAATTTCTGAAGCATTGAGCCCAAAGGAGTCTGTAGACTTACCATAAGACCACTAAAATCTGAATCTGTAATGCTCATCTCACTGCCTAATGCAGTCAAAATATTTTCTATTACAGAAGGCAAAAAAAGTCAATTTTTACAATGGACTTCACACTGAAAACTCAGAAGTTCCTAATGAGGTCAGTGTTCACTCCATTGCTGTCATGTAAGACATGCATTGTTGCCCACATCCCACATCCTGGAAAAAAACCACATGGGTCATTTCTTAGGCGACCACAGTGGGTCATTTGACCGCAATGGGCTGTCTTACCTTAGTTGTGAAATTTTCTGTTTGAGAGTGCATCTAAGAAAATGCAAAAAAATTAAAAACTGGATATGTCTTTGTCAAATTCAATTGTAGCATTGAAAATTGCATTCAATAAGTGTTGTACTATGTGGTGAGAATCAACAAATAGATTTTAATTAATAAGTATCTAAATTTTTTTATGAATCATTATATATATGTGAAGAAAATTAAATTTTGTACCATACTTTTATTTTTAGCATCTAACAAAATTGTTTATCCAAAAAATGATTTCACAAGAGATTCCAATCCTAATCACCCTTTGGATATTTGATTTGAAGTAAGAAATTTCCTTACATTAAGTTTGATGAAATTGAAATAAAAAGATATATATTTATAGAAAGATATAATGAAAATGAAATTTGATAATACTAATAACTAAATAATTAAAGTTTATGAATTTGACAAAATTTGGAATTAGTTTGCCATATGAGAAACATGCTTTATATTCTTTGCAATAAATTTTCCCTCTAAAGCAAGGATTGGTTTTACAATGATGTTAGCATGTGAGTCTAAAAATGCAAGCCTATGAGCCTTGAACTTAGGTGTAAGTAGATACTCTACAACTATTGAAGGTGCCTATAACATACGTACCTATAACATAAGTATTCTATAACAATGAAAGGTACTTATAACATAGGTATCTATAATGTAAGCACCTATAATATAAATATACTATAACCATGAAAAGTGCTTATAAGATAGATACCTATAATATACAAATCTAAACGCTCAGGTTTATGGGTTCAAAATCCTAGGCTCATATGCTAGCAACCGTGGTTGATTTTATACAAACCATTTCAAATCCTAGTTGATACTATTGGTGGATATAGAGAGAAACTACAAATTCATAAATTATAAATTAACAAATTCAAAGTTTCACAATTTACAATATACATGTTCATGCACTACAACAAAAGCAGTGTTTTATGACTACAAAATATGACTGCAAACAGTCGTAAACGACTGAAGTCAGTCATATTTTCTGATTTTATGACTGCTTGCAGTCATATTTTGCAGTCATAAAACACTGCTTTTGTTGTAGTGATGGATTACAAGAATTGAAAGTTTTGAATCTTTAACTCTTTAAAAATTCTATAACCTCAAATCCATTGTCATTAGAAGCATCGAGAGCAATACAACTTTAGTTTGATTAATGCACACAATCTTTGTGTTCACAACTTTTTTAAATTCAAATAACTATTTGACCCACATTGCCCAATCAATCTACAATGGATGAGTGTCATTACGTCCTTTAACCCTTAAACATCGAGGCAAATGTTTTGCGTCCGATGGATGACACAAAATCTCTCCATATAGGACAGAAGTGCAACTATTCATCATCCAAATTTTGTAGAAAATAGGAACGCCTTCTATAGTAGCTTGTCTCCCAATGAGTGCTTTTTCATTTTTTTAAGCCAACAATTCACATTGTATATAAACAGATGATTTCTATAGTGACCAACTCGTTGTTTAAGGGTTAAGAACACCAACATTTCATTCCTTTAGCATTTTATTAATTAAAGATCATATGTTAGATTTTTAAAATTTGTAGAATATTATTTATTATTATTAATAATTTAAAATGAAATAAAATATTTTCAACTCAAATTATTTTTTACATTCCAAAAATTATGTCTCATAAGTGATTTTAATAAAATTAAGATAAAATATTTTAAAAATTCCATTGTTATGATTTAACATTTAAAAATTATAGTAAAAATATCCTGCAAAAATACCTTGAGTGAAGGTCAAATTTGATATAAATTAAATATTTTATTATAAAAAATGCTACATAGCATTTAGTGATTGGTGCAAGGTCATGTAGACTTGTCAAAATTTGATATGCAAATTCCATTTTGGCACCCCTCTACTAAATTTGACCCTTACATACACCACCCAAATCCAAATCAAATAAGGATAATATTTTGAATTTTTGAATTCAAAGTTAATTGATAAATATTTGGTTTGTTGAATAGTAAATTCAATTACACTTTGAATAGAATAGAAATATTGAATCTTGAGAATGAATGATCAAAACTAATGAAAGTTTCCATAAATTTTTTAATTATATTAACAAATAATGAAGTTAGTAGATAGATTGAAAATTGGTTGAATACAAAAAAAACAAGGATAATTATATTGCAATTTAGAAATGGAACCTATTAGAGTAGTCTTATGATTCTTTCTAGAAAGAATATTTTTTCATCTACTTCATTGGGAACAAATTTAAATATATGCCCCCTATTTTGTGGTTGGTCAATTTTGTATTTCTTGAACCATCTATGGCTAATTCAATGTCTCTAATGTGAAATATGAATTCAAAAATTGCAAATTAGATTATTAGCGGGAAGAATCTTGTTTTATGAACCTCTTAGTTGTAGGGTAAGGTAAGAGGTCCATGAACCGAGCTCTAAAAGCATATCCTAACACCCAAGTTACAAATTGTTTTCTTCAATGTACCAACAATGAACATATCAAGGGGAAGAAGCCTACAGAGTTGTGAGATTACAACTTCAAAATCCATACCTAATTCCACAAAGGTTCAAAAAATTAGACAGAAAAATATTTGAAGAACTTATGTCAACAAAATTAACAAAATTATTAAAAAAATAATAATAATTTTTTGAAGAAGTCGGTCTAAACTTACCTCCCCCCCCCCCAATTGCGAATCATATGGTAACACTGAACTCCCTCCCCTCCCGCTGTAAATTTAAATTTGAATCAGAGTTCGCCGTTCTCCAGAGGCTGAGAGCGTGCGTTCTCCAGAGGCCTGGAACAGAGGCCTGGAACAGAGTTCCCCCCAAGCCAGCACCTATGGCCGTCCCCCCCTTAATTTCTGGTCCTTTCTCTTCTCCAAACTTGAATGCGAAAATCAGTCCTTTCCGCCTTCTTTCTAATAATAAAAGGAGCAGGACGTTAAATCATGCCAACTAAGGTGGACCCAGCAAGGTAAACTTTGTGTTCTAGGAATAAAAGTAAAAAAAATCCCCCTATTTTGAGCCATGTCTAGGGTATATTGTAGACCTTACCTAGCTAATTTGGGGTCTTTGAAGTTGCAAAAAAAATCATTTGTGGCAAATAAAAAATTCCTGCGTTTTCCCCGGGTTAAATCCACCTCAGCAAGGCCCACCTTAGTTGGCACGATTTAACGTCCTGCATAAAAGGATGGCCTTCCAAAAGAGCAGTGGGAAGTGTGCCAAGGTTGGAAAAATTGATTTTCGTATTTCATATTCGTGCTTCAAACTATTGAATTTGAGATCATCAGATTGGGTGCGTTTAACCCATAAACGCCGTAGCGGACCTTTTTTTATCCGATGAATGACAAGGAATTCTCCTATGAAGGACAAAAATAGAACATAGAAAATAAAAATAAAAACAGAATAAGGGGTAGAAAGGAGAAATCTTCTACAGTAGTTTGACTCCTAATGATTTTTTAAAATTAGATGTTGTCACATAGTTCCAAAAGGGTTGATTTCCATGGTCACCAGCTTAGTGTTTAAGGGTTAACCCTTAACCCTCAAACGAAGAGCTAGTCACCGTAGAAATCATCTATTTGAGTACCGTGTGAATTGTTGGTTTAAAAAAAATTAAAAAAGCACTCATTGGGAGACAAGCTATAGAAGATGTTCCCTTTTTCCACAAAATTTGGAGGATGAATAGTTGCACTTTCTGTCATGCATGGAGAGGTTCTTTGTCATTCATTGATGATAAATAAATTCAAACATATTGCTTGCATATAAGTACTTATTAGTTTTTTTTAACTCATTTAAAAATATTTCATGTAATAGTTTCTTAGAATTGATGTAATTTAGACTTCAAAAATTAATCTCAGCAAATATACCACACTTTGTAGAATGTAACGACTTTGAAAACTAATTTTTCTTATTCAATCATAATCATTTCCAAATAACTTTGATAAATAGTAACATGAATAAACTTTTACATTTCAAACCTGCTAGTAGCAATTTCTTTGGAGGTGGAAATTAGTATTATCCAATCCAAAACCAAATCCAAAAAGAATTTATAATTGTGATTATAAAATTTATGGATAAAATATTGGTAAATGCAATAGTATATCCAATTGTATGGATATGATCTGCTAGGTATGTCTTATAAAGTTTTTTGGAAGTCATCACTAAATTATTATTACGAGTTGATATAATAGCTACATATATATATTGTGAAATTTGAATTAAACCTTAATGGTTAAGGCGAGGGTTAAGGTACAAATTTGAAAGAAAAGAGAACCACTTCCATTTTTTTAATTAGATTTTGTCATATAGGACATTCATATTTTCCAACATTAGAAGTCTTATAAACCTCAATGCGATGGAGAGGGTTAAGGTACAAATTTGAAAGAAAAGAGAACCACTTCCATTTTTTTAATTAGATTTTGTCATATAGGACATTCATATTTTCCAACATTAGAAGTCTTATAAACCTCAATGCGATGGAGAAATGATTCGATGTTTCCACATTGACAACTCATCTTTATGCTTCTAGTTGTAAACACTCAACTTTCTTTGTTGAAAAATTGAGAGAAGATGAGGTATTCATGTACTATTTGCTTTATTTTCTTTGTCCTTCTATTGCAAAGTTTGAAGCACTCACCAAGGGGAGTCTCTCTAACCTCCTTTCCTTGAACTTGTTGATGAATTCATGGAGCATTTATACATAGTCACTTGTGGGTTATAATTAGGACAAGAATTTGGTGAGTCTCTCTAACCTCCTTTCCTCAAACTTGTTGATGAATTCATGCAGCATTTATACATAGTCACTTGTGGGTTATAATTAGGACAAGAATTTGCAAGCCCGAACTTGAGCCTGTACATAGAAGGGAGACAATTTTCACAATGAGTTGTGAAAGCAAGTGACATTCAAAACATATTTAGTGAGTTTAGAAAAAGTACTTTATTTTTAAGGGTTTAGCAAAATGGCTCTTAAAAGAATATTCTACTGCATGGGAGATTTCCACTCCACATGGCCATATTGCAAGGCAAAATAGAGTGAAAAAAATAATTTTATAGAGAAACTGGACTCATGAGCATGTGTACATGAAAAATAGTGAAAATATTTGTTAGTCAAGTGAGTATGGGTAAACGTCCCATCAGTGTCGCCACAAACACGTCACCAAGTTCCCCGAACTGGCTGAACTTTTGTTAAGCGGCCTTCAGTAGGTGCCCTGATGAAGCTCCCTAGTGTTGAACATTTTACCTCTTAAACTACTCTGAAACTCGCTATTGCAAGGGATTCTGATCCGCTTTCGGATTCTGATTGACCAGCAGCGATCGAGGTCACTTCCCCGCCCTGCTCGTCATGGATTTGGGTTACCTTTCCATTTTCTCGTGTTTGGTTCCTTGGAAACACAAGAACCCGTGCAATAGTGCAGCGAATTTCATGGAATGCTTCACTTGCTGCTGGCGAGAGAAAGTCGGGGGCGGCATGCGCAGGGTGAATTGGTCCACTTCCAGATGTGCAGATCCGGGGTGGCGCGTTTAATAATAGGAGGATTGCAGGGGGGAACTGAGAAGAAAGGCCATGTTTCGCGCCCCCTTTCCTGCTCCAGCCCATCGAACACACTTTTGTGCTCCATCATCAAGGATGCTCACATCACCACCCTCCACATCGTCGTCTAGCCGGAAGAATAGTACGAGTTCTTTATTCGGGCGGGGAATGCTCCTGCTGCAGGGCTCCTGTTTGGGCACTTGGAGGAATCTACTCGTTCAAACTCCGTTCAAATTCCAGCTGATCGAGGTGGTTGGAGCCCACGAAGTCTACTCACAGAACGCATTGACGTCGTAATCATACCCCCACCCCACCCCCCTCCACTTGCCCCCGTCCCTTTTCGTTTCTGGAAGACTGGTTGATCAATAGTGTTTTCAGAATAGCGAAGGATTCGTGATCAGCTTCCTGTGGGTACCCTGTCATGGCCGCAACGTTGGGGTGTCACAGTGGAAAGCAGACGAAGCTTATCATGAAGATATGAGTGGGAGAAGGCGGTTTGGTTTCTTTGAGCCTGGACAGTCGTCGTGAGAGATTTCACTTGGTTTTTGGACCCCTTGTTGCATTCGAATCCTCCATTTCTCACTCGATTAGACTTCATTGACAAGACCGGCAGTTTAGTTGGAAGGTCATGGACGGAGAGATTTCTTCACGAAGTACTTCACATGGGTCAACCACCAAATTCTACCCGAGAGTCCCCCTGGCGAGGAGGGTGTTGGAACACGATGTGTTGAATACTTGCAGTACCCCACTAACACTGCGGTGTTTGTGAGGTGAGGTGTGCAAGATTACCGTCGAGGTAGGTCTCTTTTACCAACGAAAACCTTTCTGGCTCTTTTTCTCTATTTTCTGGCGAAATACTACCGGTAATTCTCTTTTGCCACCGACGATTTTGTTGTGTACGTTAGTTATGGTTTGCACAATCTGTAAATGACAGCCAATAGTCAATGAGCCTGGGTAACTACTCTTTGTCTCTTTGCTTAGCTTTCATGTGCATTCTCTCGAGATGGTGTCAATCACTTCTCCATCCAAATTCTTAGAAAGGAAGAAGTTGAACTGTGGGCATCTAATGACGGTTTTCTTTTTGCCTCCTAGAAATTTCCATCTCATCGCCTCTGTCTTCATCTCTGTGCAGGCCATTGGAGTCGGTCTTCAAAGTCCAGAATCACTCGACCTTTGAAGTGTTTTTCTGGCGATGGACACGTTCCCTGGGGCTGAAGAATCCTCCTCTGCAGCTATGGAGGATCTGGTGTCAAGTAATTCAAATCCGCACGATGATCATTCAGATATAGCGGCCTCCCTATTCGCCCTTACGCCCCATCCCAATAACTGCATGGTGAAATTTCTATCTGATTCGAATGGTGAGCAATCGCCAATACTTGGAGAATATTTCGGGGTGGCCCTCGCATTTGCAGCGCTCGGGGCGCTGATTCGGGAAACCAAAGCTACACCTGAGGCGAAGCTCAGCCCCAAGCTTCAAAGACTGGGAGTGCAAGGCATGTTGAAGAGTGCTATGGACCGGTTGCAAGCTTTGGCTACTAATGCTCAAGATCTAGAGCAGAAGGTGAAGGCCGACAATGAAGAAACACGGAGAGATGTCGAAGCCTGGGAAGCTGAGAGACTAACACTTGTACGGAAGCTCGCTTCTGCTGAAGCACAAATTGCGAGCGTGGAGAGAACTCGGCATGAGGATGCCAAGGCTAATGAAAGAGTTGCTGGGGTATTCGCCTCGTATGAGCAGACCTGGAAAAACGAGAAGAGGAAGCTGAAGCGTGAGGTGGAGCTTCTTCGGGATGAGATTGTTGGTTTGCGTAACCGACAATCACCGCAGAAAGACGACGGGAAGGACGAATGTGAAGATTGTAAAGCAAAAGCACACGAGCTTGAGAGGCTGGAAGGCCAGCTTTGTGAGAAGGAGTTTCTTATAGCTTCGGCGACGGAGGAAGCACAGGCTGATCAAATTGAACGGAACCAGTTGGCTGGGAAGCTGGAGAAGCTTTCCAAAGAGATGACGAAAAACGCTGAGCTTCTGGAATCGCTCGCCGATGTCAGAAGGACGTACGAAGAGACGGAGAATAAGTTGATGTGTGTGATGTCACAGCTTGAGAATGGGCGGAGAGAGATGGAATCCATATCTGCAGCGAAAACGAACCAGAATGCAATAATTGAGGAACTTTTGGATAACCTGAAGATCCTCCAGCAGGATGTGAACGAGAAAGCGGAGGTGATTTCTGTGCTAATGAAGAGGTCCAACAACGACCGAAAGGAGAAGGAGGAGCTCTTACAGCAACTTGCGCAGGCGAAATCCAAACGGAAGGCCGCAGAGGCTGAGAAGGATCGGTGGAAGAGGCTCGCTGAGGAGCGGGCACGCAATATGATCCCTGCGAGGAGAGATCCACGAACAAGACGAAGTCTGGGCAGCAAAATTGAATTAGACAAGCTGTCTGAAATTCAGAGAAGTCATAATGAGGAGGTTCACGGCCTCCGGTCTATGTACATGACCAAGCTAGAGTCGCTCCAAAAAGAACTGAAGGATTATGAAGAGAAGGTGACATTGCTGGAAGCAAGAATCTTGGTTCACAGTGCACAGAATGCACAGAGCCAGAAGCGAAAACCTAAGCACGAAGAACGAAGCTCATCAGGGAAAAAAGCAAGAGAGTCTGTGAACTGTCATGACCTCGTGGCGCTTCTTGAATCCGTTGTGCCTGAAGTGGACGTGATGCAGCTTGACGGCTTCGGTTCTGAAATTCAAGGTGAGCGTGCGATCACAAGCAAAAATCGTTGCTAGAAGTAATTTGATTGTAGACGCCTTTACTAATTTGTGCTTCTGTGTCGCTATCAGAGGTTCCTATGACTCCAGTGGCCCTGAAGGATTGGCTCAAGCAGTGGCTCCAGGTTGTCAAGGTTCACCATGCGCAACATCTCGAGAAGCGGCATGCCCGAGAAGTGGGTGCGTTTGAAAGACAGATGCGACTGAAAGACGAGAGGCTGGAGAGCTTCCGTCGACAGTTACTGAGCATGGAGTCCTCATTCAGCAAAATGAAATCAGATCTCGAGGAGCTGAAAAACGAGCTGGCTATCGCAGTGGAGGAGAAGAGTAGAGCCGAGAGGACAGTTGAATTGAAAGACAAGGAAGTGCATACATTGCTGAAAACGATGTTGCAGCAGAACGGCGACGCCTCACCTGCTCATGATGCCATGGATTTGGATCAGCCGAGCGATCATGATACTCAACAGAGAATTCTGGATTTCCTGCAGAAAGAGCTGAAAGATGCCAAGTACGTTTTCCGGAAGTCTCAGTAATTGAATTTTCTACGAGAAATAAGCCAATTAATGATGCTGACAACCCTAGAAAAACTGTTTTGACCACGTGAGAACTCTCTGCGATTACAGGAGAAAACTAGAGCAGGTCGAAGCTGAGCACCGAAAGACTCTGTTAAAAGTAGCAGAGGATACGGAAGAGGAGCTGAAGCTGAAGGACCACATGTTAGCTGTTGTGGAAGCCAAATTGTGCCAACTGCGAATTCAAATCGATAACGAGAAACGCTTCACCCCGACTAGAACCCCTGAAGCTTCTCTTCCCGCGGTAAGAATTTTATATGGAAACGCACACATGAAGTGGAAATTTCGACTAAAATAGCTTGCAGAATTCGGAAATGCTCTTTAATCTCAATCTTCACATACTTTATCTGCAGGTTGTGCCTGACAAAGTATGCAAGATTTCAGTCGTCGGAGCTCAAGAGGTGGACATCAAGGACGCAATAAGCACTGCCTGCAGCGAGGTAGAGAAACTTGCTAGTAAGATCGCAGAGGTACGAAAACAAATGGCGGAATCAGATGAAAACTATGACAGCGGCCTGGAGGAACTCATGGATCAAGTGACAGCAGTTTCGAACTCCGGCAAAAAGCTGTCTTTGCTGCGACACGCTATCTCCATAAAGGAGCTGAACGACACCAAGATCACTCTGTTCAAAGACTTTCAAACAACCCCCGTGCAGCTTGAAGCTCCTGTTAGCTCAGCTATGGAGCAGGAGACCTTAGACCAGCCGCCTGGTCATGGTCATACCGAGGAGCCAGCGACCTCAGGTCTGCCACAATAGCTGTCTCCTCTCTCCCTTCGATGTTGTTTCCTCGATTTCGGAAAACAGGATGCTCTCATTGTCCATTTTCAAATTCAGCATCAATTTGGACGACTTTAAACCTTTCAAGCTTTGCATGTGCACTAACAGATTAAGACAGTCCTTTAAAACAGAATTAAAAAATTCCGCAGTGGAAGGTAATCGAAAATTTGTGAGACGGTGATATTCCGTTTTCCGGCAACTAAGGTAGCTTCCAGGATTGAAAGACTCGCGAAGCTCGGTATTCAGGGTTCTGACCTCGTTACCTCCATTTTAGGTACAAACTCCGGGGCTCCCGAGGTGTCCGAGGAGGGCATGGCATCCGTAGACACCGATCCGGAAGTGAACTCGAAACGGCAGCACGACGTCGACGGCGCATTTCCGATGGAAACAACAGACTCCGAATTGGAGGAGATAGCAGAGGAGGGCGAGAGGACCGATCTGATGACACGAAGCGAAAGGAAGCGGGAGAGGAGGAAGACGCTCAAGGAGTATTTCCTGGACTCGCCTCCTGAGACGGTCGTGAATCCACCCTTGACCATGGAACTCCAGGTACCAATCAATCGTGCAGCCTGAGGTCTGATCGGATACTACAACAGCTAAGCTGTACTGCAAATGAGGCGACAGCACGCACTTTGCGATGGTTGCAAATCAGTAAAGAGCGAATCACTTGGGCAGATCATCTTGGAAGGCATTGCACTGCATTGTTGTACTAATCAATGTGATTCGGCACTTGATGCAGGTTCTCAGCAAAGATCCTCCAGTCTTGAGCTTCTCCAGTCCAGGCGTCCTCCAGACTAATAAGAAGAACGCTCTCGCTGCAACCACGTCTTCTTCTCAGCAGGAAAATGTGACCCCGAGGTCGCCGACGAACAACCCTAAGTCGCCTCCCCTGTTTGCCACTCCCCTCTTTGACAGGATAAAGAGCAGAAGGTGAGCATCGTAACAAGGAAGGAAATCTGACCGCAAGAAAGGCTATTTAAAACATTTTTCTTTCATTTTGCTGAGGCGCCTGAGAGCTGGATGGTTTGTCAAGCTCCACCAAAGACGTTCCTAAGGATTTTTTGTATCCTGAAGGACGAAAAACTCCGAGATTCTTGGCGAGGGAATTCTCCTGAAATAGCCAGTAGGAGATGTCAAACCTCGCAATTCTTGCTTTGTGGTTTGCAAGTTTGTTACCAAATTGGATACAATATAGTGATTCTTCTTTCCCCGGAGTCTTGTAGAGTTCCAGAAAGTGAAATCGCCTTCTTCTATGGGCCCGCTCTGACAATCCCTACTAGTGGCTCCTCGTGAGTTCCCAACAGTGCTTTTGCGGTAGGCAAGGAGATCCTAGTTCATAATGTTGTGTCCACAATCCGTCGTGATGCTCTGTTTGTCTTCTCACGGTTGTAAACTTGTACTCAAGATTTTGTTGCGACCACTTGTGTTGTGTCGCAGGAAGGAGTTCAATAAAACAAGAGAGGATATTCAAGTTCTGGGCCTGGCATTGGAGGTGCGAAAGATTGAAGAGCAGCTGTTTCAGATCGACGGGAGGTGCGCCAGTCAGTCGGATGCGACGGTGACTCCGAAAATTGGATCGTCCATCCCCAAAATCTCTCCCGGGAGGCTCAACAAGCGATACACAGCCCTCACTGGAAAAGTTGGCCACTTCGCTAAACAAATGGTACAATTCCAGTCCCGTCATGTCAACTATTAAAGAACTAAAGAATAAAACAACAATTCCTAGACGTCGTTTAAGCTTGCACTCAAACTCCAAGTCACAATCGATGGAGTTCTGTGAAGTCTGTGAGACAATCAACAGTGTTAGATGTGAAAGCGACATTAAAAAGTATTTGGAACAAAGACGGTGGTTTAGAGCCCTTCGCAAACTCCTTATCACAGTTATATGCAACTTCTTGGGACAAGACATAATATGATGAAGTGAATACAGACGTGAGTTTTGAACTGGTTACATGAGTTCCTTATTGTTTAGTGACAGAGTAGAAGATGTGATATTAAAGATCGTCATCTTAAGGATTTCTTGTTCAGTTAGAAATCGAACCTCAGGGCTTACTCTATCCTATTTTGACAGCACATACCAATGGCGTACCCTTTTTGATCTGAAATGCTAACCACCAATAAATGGTGACTGAAATAGGTAGGTTGGGTGACCGAAACAGTCTGCCCCAATACGGTGATTAGAGGGACGAACTTGTGAATTATCAATACCTGAGTGTTACTTTGTTGAGCCTGGGGATGGATGGATGGGTTGTCTTCCGCAGGGCTTGACCTCCGCCGAAAAGCCGCCCGCGGAGATGGTGACCGACAACCCGCTGTTCCGCCAGAAGGCGTCGCCGTCGGAGATGGTGAGCTTGCAGCAGCGTTCTGAGGCCGTGGCGCAGAGCCTGGCCGCCCTCGAAGGTCAAGCCCAAGCCACGGAGGCCTCCATCCACCACCAGCACACCGGATACTCCAAGGAGCGTCTCATTGACACCGTCAAGACCCATCTCGCGCAAGTGCAGCGCACGTTGAGCGCCCGCATGATGGCGCCCCTCACCTCGCGGCAGCAATCCTTCGGGCTCACGTCGCCCTCCCTCCAGGAACGCATGTGACAGCAGACTCCACGCTTCTGACTTTCTTTCGTTCTGGCTCTTCCTTCCAGGCAGGCGGACCACGTCGCTGGACGGAGTAGGGAGCGAGAGAGAGTATGGAGGTAAATAAATACGGCTCCCTACGCTTGGGAAGTCATCCGCTTTTGCTTTACGTTTTGGGAAGTCATATGCACGATATGATGGACTGTGGAGACCTAATGGATGTTGAGAACTGTTTTGGATATGGAATTCTGCTCTCCAGAACGATGTCTGCATCTGCACTGTTGGGTGGTTTAGAAGGAAGACGAAGAAGTAGTATGAGTTTTTAAACCTTTTCTGGCTTAGCAATGAGACAGTGGCAGGGTTACCTGGAACACTATCTGAAATGGTATTATGATTGACTCGGACTTGAAGAAGCTGGTATACGGTTTAGATTTGTTGTCATCGACTAGACAACCTTTTGAGAGCTGAAAGGCTTGAGAAGGATATTGGACATAACGTAGGGATTACCAAAACCAACATTGAACCTTGAACCAACTCCATTATTGAACTATTAACACATATTTAGGGGTCTTTAATGTACTAAATCAGTATGCGGTGTTGGTTGAGTGTTGAATCTTGAATGTTTAGGTTTGTGCTGTTTAATCGATTGAAGGACTCGCATCAAGGAAAAGGGTTATGATTTATAATAATCATGTGAGAGGCCAATAAGATAATCGTCCATTTCTTGAAATTCGCGCGATTATGGGCGTCAAAAATTGTGACACTCAGCTGCATTAAGCTCTAAAAAACTAGTATCGATTTACATTTCAAGCCGCGTGCCCTGAAAAGTGCCAACGTTTTGTGGAATTCCGCCAATTTAACGAAATTAATGTTGATAGTAACACAAATGCCTTCTGTTTGTGGCAGGGTGAAGGGTACAGGGGTAGCGATTCTGAGACCAGATTTCAGGAATCAAGTGATCGTGGCCATGGGGTGATAATACATCTACCGAGGATCACGAAATGCAACTAAACCATTATCCATTATCCGGATGTGAAGTGCCAACATGATCAAGACTAGTGGCAGCAATTTCAATTCAACTTTTTTCAACAATTCAATTTATTTTGTAGAATTTCTACAACATCACGGTTTTTTGGGGGCCTCTCCAGAAGTCAGGAGGCGGAGGCTTGGGACATTTCTTGTGTCTTTCGTTCAAGATGTCGCTCCATCTCTTTACCAACAGCGCAGACGGCGACAAACAGCGTAGCGTATTCAAAAACTATGAAACTGATTTTTTCATGTACATAGCAAATTCTTGGCCAATAAGCCACAACCAAAGAGATATTACAGTACAGATGTTTGTTTGTTTGTTTGTTTGTTTTTCTATAAGTTAGTTTTTTTCTTTCTAGTATGGTGTTTCTGATTCTCTGATTCTTATTTAGACTTGCAGTGTATAGCAGTTGTAGTTACATTATTGAAGAAACGAACTGATTGTTTTCAGAAGCAAAAATGAACTTTTGAGTTTTCCAGAATCAGAATTGCCTTTTGCCGTTATACTTTGAGAGAGGAAAATCCTCCAACCACTTCAAGGTTGGTGTAAATGAAGAGTTTGTTCATTTTGGGTTCTCCTTTTGGGTTCCAAAAAGCCGGTCTTAGTGACACCTAGACTACATATCTTTGTAAGAAGAAAGACTTTGTAGTAATTAATTAATTTTCGAAGGAAGGAATGGGAGACTAGGATTTGTTTGGGAAGAAGTGATTAGGCAAAAAAGAAAGTTAGAGACTAGGAGCTTGATTGTAGTAAAAGTTCTTAAGGTAGGTTAGATTAGGGAATGTTTGATTGTTTTCAAAGTTTTCATTTGTAGAGTAGGATGTATGTGGCAATCTAATGGCTATGTTGGTAATAGTACAGAGAGTGCGTTTTATAGTAAAGATGGAAATTTGAAGTTGTTGGTGGAGTGATTGGATTGAGGGTGTATGTATGGTGTTATGGAGGTAGGTAATAATGACTATTAGTGATTGTATATTCTAACCAAGGTTGCAAGTATTGATTAGGATAGAGTGGGAATATACTTTATTTTAAAAATAGTTTTGTCTTATTTAGAAATTAAAAGTAACTAAAAATTCAAGTCAATTGTTAAAAATTGATTTTCAAAAATTGAAAACTTGTCACCCTTACTTTTCCCAAGACTCCCCCTAAAATTTTGTCAATTAATAATTCCAATTTTCCTCTTGCAATTATTGTACATTTTCATGTAGAATTACTATATTTTTTTTTGTCTTTTTTACAATTAAAATTTGACCTATTTTGTGGATAAAGAAGTCTATCTTGATTATTGCAAGGACCACAATAGCAAGTTCCGTCATTAATTCCAATTCTCCTCTTGCAATTTTTGCATACTTTTCATGTAGGATTACAATTTTCTTTTGTTTTTCTTATAACTAAAATTTGTTCAATTTGTGGATAAGAAAAATTGCCCTAAGTCTTAAAGGAACGCAATAGGAATTTTTGTCATTAATCCTTAAAGTTCTATAGAGGATTGTATATACTACTACTGTATGTGACTCCTACTATACAAATTATGTACTAAAATATGACAAGATATATCATTGTATAGATTGTTTAATCAACAATTAGCATACTTTTATTTTGGGGTCATTGTAATTCCTAAAGTTCTTTCATGTTTAAAAGACCAAATTACTTCAAAATACTTGTTCTTGGAACAAAGCCAAAATCTTCATCAGTATTTATTTTTTAACCCCTAAATGCAAAAACTGCATTTTTTTTGGCAACATTGTGATTTTGGGCAGCTCACTACGAATGGATTTTTTATTTTTTTTCTTTGAAATTTTCATAAAACATGTGCCCGAGCTACCTGGTGAACATTGAAAATGACATATCATGCAATAACTTTTTAACTGTGTAGTCAAAAGGTATGAAAATTGTTGGACCTTAAAGCTACCCCTCGGACACATGTTTTGTGAAAATTTTAAAGAAAAAAAATAAAAAACCCATTCGTAATGAACTGCCAAAAATTGCTATAATGCCAAAAAATGCAGTTTGGGCATTAAGGGATTAATGAATTCAACTATAGGATTCCTTTGATTAATTTGTTGAAGTACATCATTCCAAATTTATAAAATGAATATCCCTACTAATTTCAAGTTCAATGTACCTCAACTTCAAAAAGTAGGCTTTTCTAGTCCTTCCAAAAAGTGAAGTTTTGACTTTCAACATTATTAGGAAAAAACACCTATATTCTATAACTTTTGAATTCGCTTTCAATATGTAGACATTAGTAGAAAATTGTGTCATAGTCAAAAAAAACTAGTTGATATTTTCTAAAAATTGTATTATAGTGAATGCAAATTTTTGATAATTGCATTGCAATGAATACAAAATACAGAACATGTTAGCTGGCTTTTATTGATTGTAATATAGCTTTCTTCTAGTGAGAAAAATGGATTGAAAATATATGTAAAAAAAATTTACCAAAGAAAGTTGCATATTTTCTTAAAATAAAAATAAAAATGGAAGGTAGTATTGAAAGAAAGAAAGAACTAAAATGCTAATAACTTTTTTTTTAAATTGAAAATTTATTCATTCCAATACAAAAGAATTCTAGTAAATAATTGGTATCCTTTCATTTTTAATTTTTATTCAAAAAATTCAAAATTGAGAGTAAAAGATATCTTTATATATTTTGATCCTTCATTTTCTACAAAGTAAAAATCTTCATAAGTTTCACTTCATTATCTAGAATTGACAAGGGAATTGAATGGTTTAATGTTTTTCATTAGATACTCATCCTACAAAATCCAAAAATAATAATAATTTTTTGGACTGTATTTTTAGCTTCCCATTTTGACATTGAGTCAAAAATAAACTTTTAGCTTTTGCAATATTTATTGGAATGACATGAAACAAAGCTTTACTTGTAGATGATGACTAAAATTCATTTTGAAAAATTCATGAAAAAATTTCAAATTTTGAAATTATGCCTAAGTTCTCAAAAAGCCCAAAGTGAGTTGTTTGGTCCTATAGCAGTTAACATCTAAACCTTATCATGATTAATCACAATACTATACATGACCATATTCTAGCTTTCTTTAGAAGGTGCAAAAATGATCCAAATTGGGAGTGCCAAGTGTCATTGGATCCAATTAAGCATGAACATAGACTTTTGTTTCTACAATATATTTTTATTTGTGCATCTTTTATATCAAATACACCAAAAACATCATGTTGCATCCAAAATTGAACTTTTCAAACCTTTGATCCTTTGGTGAAGATTTGAGATTATTATAAATTTTTGAAGAAAAATGAACACTATTCATAAAAAAATATAATATAGTCCTAAAAAATTTGAAAATTTATCAATTAGTATATATTATTATTAGAATATCACAATATATATCGACTACCAAATTTTAATGTGAACCTATAATTAAAGTATAATAGATTGTGGTTTGACATTTATAAACATAAAGGATGAGAGTACAAAGACTCATTGCTATTGGCTTAATCCTAGAGCATTCCAATGTCCATTTTCTAGACGATGAACATATTGAAGTTCTTGTTTCTTTCTCATTCCTACTTGGATGAAAGTCATCCTATTTTTTGGTGATACTTTATCAAGTTCTTGTCTTATCTAATAGTTGGATTTGGTATTACTAGAATACAATTTTTTTTTAAATTACAAATGCATGTGTCAAGTGGTCAAATTGCATTGACTCCAGTTCAAAACTAGGTTTGCAAAAATGAGGTCAAAGATGTAAAGGGCACAAAAATTTCAAAAAATCACCATGTCAAGAGAAACTCATTTTGAATCCATTCCAATAATTTTTGCTCAAAAATTGATAATATTTTGCTTGTAATCAAATTTTGAAGGAATTTTGAAATTTTCATTCCAAATTTATAGAAAAATATGGATGATAGCATTGGTGAATTTAACCATACAAATGGAATGTAAAATTCAAAATCTACAATTTTCCTTGGTATATCACTTCTAAAATATTCTTCCAAATAGCACTTTATAATGATTATCTCCAAATCGTTAATTTTGGAGAAAAATCTAGCTGCTCTAGGATTAAGGATGTTGCAAAACCTATAAATGAAAATCATTGGTTTACTTCTTTAGAATTTGTTTAATACTTTTATTATCAATTATCAATGCCATATTTGTGTTTAGCACTTGTCACTATTAATTACACTCAAGTCACAATGAGGCGATTGTATTTGTTTGTAAATTGCATTTCAAAGTTTTTTTAATTGTATCCAGAAATTAAATTTTTTTTCCCAAACTAAGTACTAATATGATTTCTTGAAGGCTAAAGAATATACAAATGAAAGGTTGTTGTTTTTTAATTGCTTTATTTTGAATTTACAGTATTTTTATATTTTGTGGCCCCTACAATTCTAAGTTACTATACACAATAAGTATGAAAAAAGAAACAATGCTCTTGAGAACATGTTTGAATGTTTTGTATTTGGTTTTTGAAAACCCTAATCTCAATGTTTTTTCTACTCAATAGTATACAATAGAAATTGTAACAACTAACTATAATTTAGGGATAAGAATTGATTGTAGATTTGTAGTAAAAAAGTCTTGCCATGATTGTGATTCTACAAAATTTTGTATTTTAATTACAAATTAGTGAACTTTTGAATTGAATTGAAAAGAATGAAGAACTCCAAGATGAAATATGAATCAATAGAGGTAGTGAATTTAGGAACTTGTAGAATTATTAATTGGTTAATAACTTGATTTTCTCCCGAGAGAATGTTGTATTTTTTGTTTTAATTTCCTTTTGCTACTTTGTACACAACAATACCCAATATACAAAACTTGCCAAGGACTAAAAAAACTATTAATTGTGAGTACTAGCAAATTCTATCATTTTAAGATGGATCCCGTTCTATTCTCTCAACCGGAACATTGTAGTAGTGGATTACAATTGCTTTTAGATAGGTGGAAGTTGCAAGAGGAAAAATTGCAAATATTTGAAGAAAACTTAAAGGAGTTAAATCAATTATTGACATGCAAGTCTATCAAAGAAAATTTAGAAGGCAACAATTTTGAGATTGTATTGCAACAAAATCTTTCAGAATTAGACAATAATATTATTCGCACAAGTGTTGAAGATGGAATATTTTTCTTGAACTCAAAGCAAACTACAATATCAATTGATGATGACTTTGGATTTGATATGCATAAGAAAAATAATGAAGGAGAAAACATAGGTAAAATTAACGATGAATCAATGGAAGATTTTGAAAAAAGAATTTGGAGGATTGTTTGGAATAATGAGGTCCTTCTCAACAATGACATTGTTGGAGGTAGCTATTTGCATGTACCAAAAATAGTTGGAACATCTTCAAACAATGATATGCATAGAGAAAATAGTAAAATGGTAAGACAATTTGATTCAATATTTTTGAAGAACGATTTGCAAAGTACTGAAAATGAAAAAAACAAAATACTAAACTCTTGTAGCAATTTCCAAGAAGATTTTGAAGAACTACAAACAAGGGGCTTATATTTTCCTTTACTACCAAATCATAATTTTGAAAAATTGGATCTAGAAGCAAGGCATCAAAATTCCATACAAACATGTTTAAAAGATGTTGGAATGTCTCACAATTTGGGACTAATTGATCATCAAATTAGAAAAATAGATTTTGAAGATTTAGGAATTTTGGTTCATAGCCAAAGATTCCCATTAGTGTGTGAAAATGTTAAGTTGCTGGAAATGGATTTAAATTTAGTGAGCCCTAAATTGCGGTCTTCATCCCCACCAAATGAAGAATTAAACAAACTTAATGAGTTGGCAAATCAGAGATCCAATTTCATTGAGAGTATCATGGCATTTGAAGCTCAAAGACAAATGAAAAGAGAAAAAGAAAAAATGTGCACAAATGAAGCTTTGAAAAAAGAAGAAGAAAAAGTAGCAAATATGGAAAGAATTCTCCAAGTGGGTATTTCTTTTCACTTGAAGTGCAAAATAAAATCTCATAAGCGCTGAATTGAGGATCTTTGAAATAAATATGATATTGTGTGGAATAAATATGTTTGCTTTATTGTCTTCTATATTTATAATTAAATAATTTGTGATACTACTACTTTGATGACTAGCTTCTACCAAAGCCAAATCTTTAGTAATTCATACTTTTTATAAACTTCTTAATAAGATTTAAAGCTAGAGAAAAAGTACACATATTTGAAAGTATTGAGCTTAGTTATATTACTTAAAGCATTAGTACTAACTTTAAGGTATAGGGCTTGTAGAATCCATTGCAATTAGAACATAAGGAGAAACAAGCATTTAACCAAGAAGAAGAATTTCTAAGGCAACAGTAAGTAATTTGAAATTCCTACTTTAAATAGTTTGATATCTCAAATTAAATCTTTGAATATATTATAAGATTAAGGATTATATGTATGAAGGATTCCATAAAGATAACATAATTATTGTCAATTACTAATTTGTGATTATGCTTCTAAATGGCATGTCTTGATAGTAATAAATATCTAATTATGTTTTAGTAGAAAATATGTTTTCCACCTGTTTATAACTATCTCAATTATCATAAACCAATGTAGAATTTATAACAACTATTATGATAAATATATTTGAGTGTGAAGTGCAGGAGAGTTGAAGAACTTCAACAAGAATTAGAATCGAGTAATGTTCAACTTAAGAACCTGACTAAAAATTGGGAAATCTTAGGAAAGAAAATTGTGAGATTAATGTATATTTATTTTATTAATAGAAAAAAGGAAAAGATTATTGCCTAGATGTCTCTATTTTTAACAATTGAAAAAAATTTATAAATGTTTTTTTTGTCCTTTTTAAAAGTTTTCATTAGTGAATGGTTGCAAGAAATACTTGAATTAGTTTGAATCCTTTCCTTCAATGAGAGGTGATTCATTTGCCTCAATTTTTGTGTCCTTCATTGAATTCAAGATTTATAATTGAGGTATATGGACTATTTTACATCTTCCATAATTTTTAATATCTTACAAAAATGATTTTTATCATTTATAAATAGCCTTCAAATAAACATCTATTTCTATAATTTTGATTTCTAATACTATTTTGATTAATTTTATGAATTTGAAGCTTAGAATAAAGAAGAATGTTCTTTTACCAAACTTACATTAATCTGCAAGAATTCATTCTAAAATTAGATAACTTTCAATAGAATTTTTTTAGAAACTTCTATTCTTTTTTAAAATAAAAATCAAGCATCAATTTTCTTAAAATATTTCATTGATTGTTTTTTTGTACAACTTTAGAAATGACCTTAATAGGCTATGATTTTTTTTGAAATGTGTTATTTCTATCATTTTTAAAGTCATGTATTTTATTTTATTTTAATTTTGTTTCCAAAAGCTCCTAATATTCTTGATACTACCCTCATTTGGTACAAATCAATACGTATTCCTTGCAATAAATCCTAGTATGTAAATATGGTTCTCATAACAAGAGAATTGAAAATTCTATAATTTTATTGACATGTTTGTATTTTCATTTGTTTATTTACTTTACATGACTTGAAGTATTTCAAACCATCAAATCTTTTTTTATGCTAGGATTTGAAGACACAAAGTGTAGAAGAATACTTCAAGTCTCAAAGATTGGAAAAAGTATAGATAAAAGCCTTGAATCTTATTTAAATGATTAGATTACCATCCTCTTATTTTTTGATGCTAATTCAATTTATGGCATAATCATTTGCAAAAATAGTATGCTTTGATGAACATCTTACCTTCCTATTCTTTATAAATTTTAGAATTGTATATTCTTTATGTGGTAGAATAGGAGAGAAGGAACTTAGCAGCTCAAAGAATTGCAAGGGCTTTCAAAAAGAAAAAATTCAAAATGCTTAATAATTGTTGTATTTCCATTCAAAAAGTGGTACGGGGATTTTTTTGTCGGCGAAAAATTCAACAACTAAAAGGTCAAAGATGTAAGGTAGAAATACCAAAGGATGTGTATGCATTTGCCAAATAATTTGAGTATACAAAGATATTATACATACAATTAGGTTTTCATAAACTTTAATTTATTCCTTCCATGGTTTAGATTGATCATAGATATTTCCATGCTTGGACTTTTCTTTATCATTAGCAATATTTGTGGAGTGACTATAGGTGATGAAAGTTTTATCTACTGCTGTTGAAGAAGGAAATTTAAGTATATTCATTGAATACTCCAAAGAAGCCCAAAATATAGGTCTACACAAAGAATTAGATATAATGAAACTTGAATTTGCTCTGAGAAGGATAAGACATATAGATTTGTCTAATGACACCAAACATGAGACCTTTCTATCCCAACCATTGCCTAAACTACAAGTTCTAATTATAGAAGCTAAAAACATAGGCCTAGAAGAAAATAAACTCAAGGTATTACGTAATTCAAACCAAACAACCATATAATACAATTACGCATATTAGCATATAGTCTTTTGGTGACATTCATTTTCATTGCTTTGATTTCTAAAAGAAGAGTAGGAAGTGGTTCAAATTGCATAGCCATTTCAAAAATAATTTTGTGCATTATCTATTTATAAAAGATCCAAGGCAAACAACATCTATTTTTTGAATTATTTATAACGTGCCTTCAATCAATTCTTGAATTTAATATTGCAAAGAATATTTGACATTTATTCTACTTTTTAAGAGGTGGAATAGTAATTTATACTTGCTTTGCTTATCATTAAGTAGGAGCTTATCAAATCAGAAGCAAAGAGTCGTGATGCTGCTCTAAAGCATCTAACTCAAGTTTCTAAAGTAGGAAATTGGGACGAGTATGAGGCTAGTGTTGAAAGAGCTTTGTCTTTAGGTCTAAAAGAACATGTAGATGTAATACAAGAACATTGGGAAGTTGCAAAGATAGAAGTAAGCTGGTGGTTACAACAAATGGCTTTGAGTTGGAAAATTGAAAGTAAGACAATTTTTGAAAAGGTGAAGGAAGCACAAAGGCTTGGGTTGACAACATTGGTAAAGGAAATTCAAGCACTTATACTAGAAAAAGAAAACCATGTATTGGCTGGGTTTGTAGTGTTTTCAATTCTCTTTCTAAAAGCTACACCTATTGTATCATTGCAAGTACCGTATTACTATATATGTATATTTTAGAGTAGTTATGATATTATAAGTCTAATTATTTCTTGTTGACATCACCTTGTATTATGACCTTGCATTTTTGTACTCTATAGTCATCATTTTATGTATTGTATTGTATTATTGTGTAGATTAGAGGCTTCAACAATGAGTGGAGCATTGAGGTCTTTCCATGAGTGGTTGCGATTAGCTAAATATTTTGATTTAAGACAAGTTGTCATAGAGTATTCTGCAAGGTTTAAGCAGAAGATTGCAGATGTGCGGAAACAATTGATGCAAGTTACAAATACAAATTATGAAGCAAAAAGGGTAAAACAACTCTTGCTAGAAGGATTTGGATTTGGTTTAGAAACTGAAATGGCTGTTGTTGTCCAACATATTCGCAAGCAAATTGTAATGTTTATTATGGATTTGGTTAATTACATTAGGCAATCAATTAGCAAGGAGGAGGATTTTCTTGGAAAGTGGAAAGAACTAGATTGGCATGGTAAAAGTATTGGAATTGGTGTAGGCATTTTGAAGGATTTGTCACAATCAATAGAAAGAGGTGTTATTTTAGAACATACAAAGATCAAGAGGTCTATAGTTGCAATGTTTGAATGTGACTTGATGGGTTTTCCCATCAATTTTGATTGTGAAATAAGGAAAGCTATCCTCAATGTAAAAGATGTAACTTTGGGATATTCTCCTTCAAATAGGTACTACACATGTATACAATATTTTTTCAAATATATGCTTGAGTATCTTAGTAGATTTATCTTTATAAGTTAGACCTTATTATATTTTATAAGAAGATTGGTCACTAGGGATTTGATGTGATTGTTTGAATTTTGTTATGGTTTAATCTTATCTAGAATATTTATATTGTACCTTGATATTTTGAATAGTGAAGGTCACAAGGCTACCAAAAAACAATGTCCAGAAGTTGCATATGAAAGTAGTATACTTAAAAAAGTTCTCCCTCTTGTCACATATAACATAAGTTGGCATGAAGTGAACAAACTAAAGAGACGATGGAAACATCAATATTCACAACCATTTCTAAAGGTGTTTTCACCAAAAAGACCTATAAAAATAGGTTTGGAAATTGCAAAGCTACCACAATATAGGGATGAAATTGCAAAAAAAGTGCTATGGCAAACCAACAAAGGACAATATTATATAAGGGAAGAAAGGAATCTACATATACAAGAGGAAATGAAAAAAGTCATCATTTTAAATCATAGAAATGAAGAAAACAATGGTGATGATGAATATTGGCATACACTAAAGTCACCGCACCTATGTGGGCTACAATCATTATCTACTTGTACCCTTACAAGGAGAATATTGGAGGTAAGTGCACATTGCAAACGAACAGAGCTACATAGAGTTGTAAGGCTGAATTTATTGCACAAGGATATGACATCTTTAGGTGTGGGAATTTTGGGTCGATGGTGTCCAAATTTGCAAATATTCATAATGGATGAAAACAAGCTTAGTATGCTCAAAGGGGCTTTTGATGGTTGTGAAAGGTCATTGGAATATGTTCTTATCAAAGACAATCTTTTGAATGATTTCAAGGGATTAGAGTCATTGCAAAATTTGAAAGTGTTATTTCTTGGGGGAAACTTCATTTCCTACATTGGTCCTAGCACAGAAGAATATAAAAAACCAGAGGTTGTTGATCCTATGGTTGAAACAAGAAAAACAAAGACGATGACAAAGACATATGGAGGTAGTGGTTATTGTTTATCCATGTCATCAATGCCACATGCATTGGCTCGAAGTTGGGAAGGAACTCCAAGGTTTAGAGAGGATAAAAATGATCTCCATAGTTGTCTTACCTCTCGCAATACCTATGAGCACCATGCCCAAAGTCTTTGGCCTAAATTGAAGAAGTTGTATTTAGAAAAAAATCGAATTGCTCGTGTTTGGGAATTAGGTAGCTTGTGTCCTAGTTTAGAAGTATTGGATTTGGGCTCTAATGAACTTGTTACACTTGGTGGATCTGATGGTTGTGCTCTTGTTGGCCTCAAAAACCTCCACTTTCTTGATGTAGGCCAAAACAAAATCAAGGGCCAAAGTCTTTGGAAAGGCTTGAGCCATTGTCCTTTATTGGTGTCCTTGGTGGCCTCTCGAAATCGGTTAACAGAGCTTCCGACTCACTTAGGAAGTGTCATGCTTCGTGAAATTTGGTTAAATGGAAACTCTATTACATCTCTTGCTTGTAAATCTTGGCTTCCTAATTTGCAAAGGTTTTACTTGCAAGATAACTTGATTGACAATTTGGAGTCATTATTGGGTTGCCCTTCTTTAGAGGTGAATGCATCTTTTTTTATCAACACTCAAATTTGCATTGTATTTCTTACACTTTTTTCATCCTCCATCCAGTCTACTCGTATTTTGATTAGTTCTATTTCAAAATGCTATTGGAATAATTTTTTTCTCTGTAGACTTACTTTCTTATTTTTTGATTGAGTCAATAAATATACATACACACACACACACTATATATATACACACACACACACTATATATATACACACATATAATTGAGCCAAGATGTATCTTCTTAACAAAACTACATTGTACTTTTTAGATTTTGGACATATCTTTCAATCATGTGGCAGAACTTTCCCAACTTAGTCACTTGTCATCTTTTCGACGGTTGCGAATACTTCAAATGAATGACAATCCTATCTCTGATCAAGTGGAACATGTTGACAAGGTTTTAGAGGCTATTCCATGGTTGATTGAACTTGACAATGAACGAGTTGAAGATAGCTTTCGAGAAAAATTAGTTCAATCCATTTTTTTGAAGCACATGGAAGTTGCCGGCATTCAATATCTACATGAAAATGCAGCTCGAGCTGAAAATCCTTTTTTTTCATATGAAAATCCAAAATATATAGCAAAGCAATGGCTTAGTAACAATAGAAGTAGTTTCAATGATCAATACTCTTTGACTTCTTCAACAACATTTGCCAATCAAGGGGGGAATGTCAAATCAAAAGTAGTAGATATGCATAATATTGAAATAATGCAAAATGGTAACGCCAAAGGAACAATTTTATGGGCAACTCTCTTTCACTTACATCAAATGGCTAGTGCAAATCCAATTTTGAAGACTGAGTTGGTCTCTTCAAGGACATCCAACTTTCATCCCTTAACATCCCTTCCATGCCACTCTGCTTTAAAAGAGAAATGGAATTGTCTAGCATTTCAAGAAATGTTTGAAAGTCATAGAAAAAGTTATTTTTGGTCCAAAGAGACCAACTTTCAAAAAGAGTTTCTTATACAAGAAGGAAAATTTGGGCAACAATATATAGAGAAGGGAGTTGCCAAGGACATCATAGACACATTAGAGTCTCACAACATTGACCAATACTTAAATGACTACATAGAGCATACAGATTGTAAGTACCAAGATATATATAAAGAGAATTTAGTATATAGGATGGAAATTGAAGATCAACTATCAAAAGTCAGACGATTGCAAGCATTAAGACGGGCCATGGTAGCTAGGAAAAACAACATTAAGATGCAAAAGTTGGCTGCAGATGCTCTTAAGGCACGAGAGGCTCAACAATTATCAGAGAAATTAAGGTTTCAAAATAGTATTCTTAGAATTCAGGCAAGCTAGCTCCAAACTTATTTTATACACACATTTATGATGCACTTAGGCCAAAAAGAGTTTGAATAGACATTAATTAATGTTCTCTTTTTGAAACCTTTCATAACACTTATTATACATTTAGCCTCTTTTTATGCAGACCGCTTGGAGAGGTTGGATGCTTAGAAAAATTATAAATTCAACCATCAAGTTACAAGCTTTTTGGAGAGGCTTTTTAGCTAGAAAACGTTATCGAAAAGCCATATCAAGGTTACAATTTGTTGATGATGATGATTTTGAATATGTTGAAGTTGATGAAAATGAATTTGTTCTTAATCCCCTTGTTTTTGAAGACGAGTACTCTCTATTTTGCAAACTTCAAGCTTCAAAAGAACCTAGTTCACTTAAAAATTTGCGTACATCCCAAACTAAATCTATAAATACAAATCTAATGGTGGATTTGGTTGAAGAAAAAAATGGGACAATTTTAAGTGGGAGTCATGAAACATGTTTATTTCCAAATATTAACAAGCACAAGGAAAACATGAAAGCTATAATTCTATGTGAAAATCGTAGTAGCATCAAGAACATGCACGTCCAATATAAACCGACACAAGTGCAAAGCAAGTCTATTAAGATATCTATGAATACCAATCATTCTCTTCCACATTCGTCCAAAAAATTGAATGCACCCAAATTAGCAACACAACCATTATTTGATAATGGTTCTCTATTGCCAAATGAAGTACAAGTACTAATTTCATTCAATTGTGTTGTTTTTAGATTATTTTAATATATCATGTTTACATAAATTTGTATTCACATGAAATGATGAACATCTATTATAAACTATGAATTGTAAGTCTTAATTATTTGGTGCTTCTTCAAGTAGCAATCAAAACAAAGTGCTACACTTCAAAATGAAGATCATATAAAATTGCTAAGACATACTCCACAAGTGACTTCAAAGTCACAATTACAACAATTTATAACTGAATCTAGCCCAGAAGTGAAGGTTGGTTGATTACATTTGTATCTTATATCATTTAGGATTATATAGTTTCTATCATAAAGTCCATATACATTTAAGCAAACAAGGTTATTTAACAATATTGAATTGCCATGTTATAAGGTATTGATGTAGTCTACATTTCAATACAGCAAGCACATGTTTGTGGAAAGAACCTTCGAGAAGAGAAGAAAAAAACAACTATTGCTGAGATTGCTAAAGAATGGTTCAATTTTTTCTTGTTTTTTCTTACTAATTGAACTTTTTTATATTTTATTTCTTTGTGGCATCTATTACATACAAAATCTTTTGAATGAATTAAATTTTTTTTCATTTATGTCTTGCAATGAAAATAATATGCATTTCCTTGAGTTCTAATTAATGTACATTCAAAAATGTCACTTTGAAGATTTGTCTAATAGTCTATACACCTTTCAAAGATTACCTTGATTGTCACGATCCATATTAGACAATATAATATGTTCTTAAGAAATTTTGTAAGATTCTATGTGTGTATTTTGTCCTAAAATTTGACATGTAATTGAACCAGGGGCTTCAAAGATGAGAGAACTGTTGAGTCCTACATGAAAGCTAGGGCCAAAGTTCAAAAAGTGCTTGAAAAAAAGAAAGCAGTTCATCAAGGTCAAAATTTCTTTGAGCTTTAAGGACATGAACGCCTTTGTCTAGAAAGTTGTTATCTTTTGTTTTGCACTAGATATGCATATACTTGAAAAATTAAATTCCATTAAATTAATTGTATTCTATGTTCTGTTTTGACATTTACAGTAGCTTGACTCCTATGCTAAAGTAGTTGAATCTTGTATATTAATTATTGAGAATGATTTATAAACAAGGCATGCCAACCATGAAGACCTTACAATGATGATTTTGTAGGTGCACAAAGTCGGTTTGAATTATTCAAGGCTAGATTTGAAGAAGCATTGGCCCATTCACCCTCCCAACATACACACATCAAGTAAATAGTTCCTCGACTACAGTGTATGTTCATATATAGCCTAATAAATCATAATTGAATAAAAGTTAAGAAAAGGATACAAGTATAGGCCTTGATATTAACTTAGTAATGGATGTTTTGCTACACTTGTAATCTTCTAGGCAAAGTTGAGAAGGAGAGTATTCCAATTCCCTATGAGGATAAAAATTGGATTGAAGAAACTATGGAATCTTGGCATCTTCCTACTGCATTGCCAATGCTAATACCACATGTTCGACAAACTCATTTAAAGAAAGGGAAGTTAAAAACGAGTTGCCCTATTTAGGCTCCTCCATCTTCTGGCATAAATGCCAACATTTACTTTTGTTTTCATCATTGTCAATTTATTTTTATAAAAGTTGCAATATTCTATGTACTATTTTGATATTTATATTACCTTGATTTGTTGATGGTTATAAAAATTTATGTGCAATTTGTATTTTGTTCACAAATATTGTACACCATTAAGGTAGGATTTACATCTCCATTTCCTTCATAGTTCCCTAATTCAATTTATTTCTTACCACTATTAAAAGCTTGTTTTGTTGCCATTGATAGAATTTGTGCCAAATTTAACAAAATTGACAAAGTTCATACCACTAGGTTGCATACTATTACCTATATATGCTTTCAATATTGTTGAGTGGAAGTAACTTGCATATGTGGCAGGAAGATTTGTAATAAAGACATGAGATTATACTAGAACTACCCATAGTCAATCACTTAAGTTATTCTGCACATGTTTTGAAGCACTAGAAGACAATGTAAATTTATTGTCATATAAAAAATAGAAATAATGAGCATTGCTATTTTTTCATGATTTTTTTCCTTGAATTCAATTACTTTGAATTTTGAAAGCCAAAAGTTGGCTTCACCCTATGCCTAATGCATAGACTCTTCCAATTCTGATCAATTCAACTCACTTTTTCCTACTTTCTTGTTTACTACATCAAGACATGTGATATGATCTTCTTAGTCTTATTAGAAGAAAATGAGGGGTTTTGCAACTACATTATGCAACTGGCTTTTTAATTGTATAGGACATTAATTTGTGACTAATTTGCAATTGGTGCTAATTTGGAGACCTCTAGTCGCAGTGGACACCCTAAAATTTAAGAAAAAGGTATACCAATCACAAAAGTCATATCTTGTTTGTAACTCATCTCCAACTTGTTTGCAACTTGTATATTTATAGATTTTAAATTATCAATCTCAATGATTTATAGATTGCAAAATTTCATAACTATTTGTTTTTTAGATTTTAGAATTTCAAAACTCCTTTTCCTAGATTTTTGGATTTCAAATCTATTTTTTTTAGATTTTAGAATTTCAAATCTAACTTTTTTCTAGATTTCAAAAATTCAAATATTGATATTTAATAGATTTCATTGGTTTAAGAAACCTTACAATTTTATAGATTTTAAATTTTTTGGATTTTAACTACTTTTTAATTTCTACAAACTAGAGAAAATAATCTATACTCTATAGAAATCTAAAAATTATAAAAATCTTAGAATTAAATCATCAAAATTCATTGCATAAGACTACAACTTATAATTCTTATATGTCCAACCTAATGGTACTCTTTACAATTGATATGGGACAATTGATATAAAACAAATGAGAATGAATTTTGAAAACAACTAGAAAACAACTAAAAAAACAACTAGTTTGCAACTTAAAAGCGATTAAAAAACAACTAGCTTCACTATTAGAAAATTCAGTTTTTTTGTTGAATTGGTAGCATTCATTTGTTTCACTTTTCTATTGATTTCTATCCAAATCAACAAATTACTCTCCAAATCAACAGAAAAGTGAATCAAATCTATGCAACCAAATCAACAAAAAAATTGAATTTTCTAATACTATAGGAAATGACTAAAAAACAACCAGTGTATGACTAGAAAGCCACTAAGAAACAACTATAGTCATTTTACAATTGCAATCTTTTCCTAATTGAAGGCCATATTCATTATATTGAGACTTTTGGTAGTCTCATTTTTATCCTCGACTAGTCTCATTTTTATCCTCGACTCGAAGATAAATCATAATAACTGTTTAATTTCAAGACTATTTGGTAAGTTGATATTTCAATGTTTTAATATATATAAAAACCTTTGATTTCCCAAAGGTTGCAGGCTCATCTTATCCTCGACTCGAGGATAAATCACTATAACTAGTTTAGGGTTGTAGTCTCAAAATGTGTAGATTGTCTCATTTTAATGAATAAGGCCATATTGTTTCTTAGTTTTTTTTTGCAACTATAAATTGATTACTTTGCGACTAAAATAATGTATCAATGGAATAAAATGACGACATAAAACAATTATTTTAGCTTTGGTGCTAATAGAAAGGTCTTACAGTCGCACAATAGTTGTATAGGACACTAGTAGCTAGTTGTGTTGAACATATTTTTCTTCTAGTGATTGTGGCATAATGTTTGCTCCTAGGTACCAATTGAAACATAAGTTATATTCCCTAAAGCTGATCAATTTTCCTATTTTTGAAAAGAAATTTAAAAAATCATGCCAAAAATTGAAATCATAAGTACCTACTCAAAGTTCTCAAAGTCCTGTAACAGTCCCTAAGGAGACTCTTGGGACTTTAGGATTTAATATAGTTTTACCTATTTTTGAAAAGAAATTTAAAAAATCATGCCAAAAATTGAAATCATAAGTACCTACTCAAAGTTCTCAAAGTCTTGTAACAGTTCCTAAGGAGATTCTTGGGACTTTAGGATTTAATATAGTTTTACTATTGGAATGCTATTTTACTACTGAATTTCTTTTTGAAATGTTGAATTATTGTTTTATTGCAAGATTTTGTTTTTGTTTTTGTTTTAGTAATTGTAGTTTTATTGTGAAAAATGAACCTTTATTTAGGTATTTATTATAATAAATGAAGATTTTATATTTTATATAATTATTTGAAACTGCTAATATCATTGTAAAAATATGCTAAAAAGATGGCATGGTCATTTATACAATATTTCTACTATATGCTATTAATAAAAGATTTAAGTATAAATTTTTCATTCTTATTAGTTGAAAGTTTCCTCTTCTATTTTTTAGTATCCTAGTTGTTGAAATTTTACTAAGAGATGAGAAAAAAGGGGGAGGGAAAGAGAAGATAAGTAGAAGATAAGAATAAATTATCAAATCTATTTCTTTTTAGAATTTCAATATATATATCTTTCCCTAAGGAACAAATGAATTGGGGAGTAAACAACTTTAGTATCATTTGCTTTATATGCTCTATTTTTGGCACTAATTAGAGAGTAAATTATTTTATTTTATTTTTCAATGATGAAATCTTATGCCTTCTATTAGTCATAAAAATTTCAGATTCTTTTGATAAAAATTGAAATTGCTATGAATGTTTGTTGAAGAAGTAATGTATATAATTTATATCACATACAATACATGCTTTAAATTTATGAAAAATTTAGTATACTAACCATAGGTGTTGTATAGGTGTGTATTATAGTATGGAATATTATGGATTGAATCGAATTTTCAAGTCATTTTATAATTAAAAAATAAATGGATTGTGGGGTTCAACTCAATACTCTAATTATATTATATAATTTAATTTGATAATTCTTCAAAATAACATATTGGATTAGAAAGTAGACATGACAAGCCATATTCCATTAATGATTCTTCTTATATAGAGACGTCAATAGTACTTTAACAAAGTAATTTCCACCAACATCCAATGCTAACTTATCTGAAGAGCTTAAAGCAAAAAAAAGGATGAAAAATCTAAATTCTTCATCATGTATTACTCAGTTGAAATCATTTCAAATACCACTTTGCAAATTTGTCCTTGTAACATCATTGAGGACAATATTGTCCCTTGAATAACTTTCACTATTTCTAAAAAAACATGCCCAAAGGCATTTAGTAATTACATCACTTTTTAGCTAACCAATTTTGTGATAGGCTCATTATTTCAGTAAGATCACTTTAAAAAATTCAAAATGAATGAGTCTACCTCCTCCCAAATATACCTATCATCTATTCATGTAGAACATTTTTCCTTCTTTCTATTGATAAATTAATTTTTTATTTTTAAGCTTCCTTAATAAATATTCATTGGGTGAAGTGTACTTTTATTATTAAATAATCATTAGGAAAAAATTTAGGCCATGAAAAGGCTATAAAAAAACGGCTCCTCAAATTGTGAACAATTACACTACTTTTTAAATTTATTTAATAATAATAAAAAATAAACAATAAACTAAAAAATCAATATTTCAAAATTTCAAAATTAAGAATAAATAATAAAATAATAATAATAAATAATTGCAATTTGATGTGGCAGTTAGTAGTGCCACATTAGATTGTTAGAGGTTTTGTAATTTACTAATTTTGGATTTAATTTATAAATTATATTTTAAAATCATTTTTTATATTTCTTTAAAGTATTTGTTAAACTTGTCCCATGCCATCTAGACCTTGTTGTTTGCTGCAAAAAAATTTCATTTTTTTGGTGAGCATTCTCTCCTACCGGAGAATTGACAGCCTTCTTCAAGGCTCAAACTTCTTGTAATGCACCATCCACCTATTGGATAGTTGAGCATTAAAGGTTTAAGGGGCAGTCCAAAAATGCCATCAATACAAATTTGTTGCATTGTAATGAATTTGATAAAAATAAATTTGCTTCTTTTTACAATGAAGGATGGATGATTTTGGTAATCTAGTTGCTTTTTGATGTTTATTTTGGTCATTTGAATTATTTTTGGATTTTATAGGGATCTTTGCCAAAAAATGGAGTGAAAATGGATCACCATATAATAGACTTCGATTAAACAATTTTTTTCCAAAATTTAAGTGATGCTAGTAAAATGATCTTTTTTGCATTTGACTTCAATAAAAAAAGTATAGCTTTGTTTTTGTAAATTTTCTAATCAATTAACATAAATTTTCTAAACTATTGCTTCAAATTATCATAGTGTATTTAAAATTCACCAAAATTCATGAAAAACTTACGTATCATAATAGATTCATGTTGTCATCTACTAAAAATATGAGAATGCATTTTTCTAAATTTATAATGAAAAAATTAAATGGACACACGAAGCTTAATTCTACATGTCGCAAGCCCATAAGTAAAGGCCAAGGTTGACACTTCTATGCTAAATTATTTTTTTCCCTTGGAAGATTTGATTTGATAGATGTTAAGAATATAATTATTCTTCAAGAATCCAGAATTTTTTCTTTCATATAGAAATATTTTTGAAAAAATATCTCCAAAAATATATATCTATTTATATAATTAATATTTGCCAAACTTGCTTCAAAAGTACTATAATAGGCTTAGCATTTTAGGCCAAAAGTCTTTCATTTTTAGCCCACCACCTAGTCAAAAGAATTAAGCAACCTGGTAGATTTTAAAAATAAAATTAAAAGAATATAATTAAAAAATTTAAATTTAAATTTAAAATTTAAAAATTTTAAAAAAATTTTAAAAATTTTAAAAATTTTAAAAAATTTTAAAAAAATTTTAAAATTTAAATTTTAGAAACATATTCAAAGATAAATGTGAATTTGAATACAAATATGAGTATGAATACAAGATTGGATGGAGAACACATACAGAGTAGATACATATATGTCTTGTGTTTTTTAGCAATGTTAGGATGTTAGAAAAATATAAGAGTCTCAAGTTCAAGAAAAATCCTAAATCCTAATTATAATAAAATCACTCACTACCACAATAAACCATTTCATTTACCCCCCTCCAAAGTAAATAATAAACAAAAACAACCCGGTAAAATAGGCTCCCTCACCACCCAAACTCCCGTGCTTTGAAAGCACACACTAACTCACATAACATTGTATAATTAGACTTTCGTCTTCCTCATACTTGGAAGGTATTATGGACTAGGTAACTGCAAAGCAGGCCAAGTTAATCAAGAATAATTGTTGGTTAGGACCTGCTAAGCCGCAAATGGCTAGGTTGGTACTAACCTATAATTACTTTTGATCAATGATTTGGCCTACTTTGCAATTACTGCGCATAATGTCAATATAGAAGAATTAAGTGGTTTTTCTTTGATTGCTAAACCAATCAAAACATGCCACAATGGCAAAAGTCTTGTGCATCTAGATTATGTTAGGTGGATCCTCCTTCACTAAGTTAATACTGGTTGGTCATTATAGGAACTTTGGCCTTTGCATAGGGCCAAATTCCTACATGAAAATGTTGGCAATTAGAGAAATAAAATATCCAAAAAATAAAGACTTAATTAATTATTTTTTTGTCCATGTGGTCACTTGGTGTGTCATGCAAGACTTAGGACTAAAAATAAATTCAATTGTTTTTTTTAAAATCCTTTTTTTCTCCTTAAATTGTACATGTATAGAAAGTCAAATGGTCCTTTGGACCAAGGTTGGAATAGATTTTTAAACGAAGCTCAGAATGTTTTTTTTTTCTTTTCAAGGCTTGGACTACAAAGTTCACGACACATGTCAGAAAGTAGTGAGCAAGAAAGTAAAAAGCAATAAATAGGAAAGTAGTTCTTGAATGATCGGAATTAAAAGAGTTTAGACATTGGCTATGGGTCCAACTCCAAAGCACTTTTGGCCTCCCCCAATTCATAGTAATTTCAATTCAAACAATAAAATTACCAAATTTTTTGCAATCCTCTTCATTCCTATCAATGCAACTATAGACTGAAATTTTTTTTCTTTGCCTTGCGCTACTCCAGATCATGTCTAGAATTGCTTATTAGATCGGTTATGGGTGCCTTCACCTTACACTTGTAAAACTGAGTTGCACGTGTTGCCCAGAAGCGCTTGTAAGCGCTTAAAAACTTACACTCGGTTGTAAAAACGCATGACCTTGACCACCGCGACTGCAGGTTGGCTGGACCTGCAGTCGAAGTTTCGTCCGGAGTTTCTTTTCTTCCTTCGCAATTGAAGGACTTCAATTCATCGCGAGATTCATTTACGAATCCAGGCCTCAGGTTTCTTCAGGGATTGAGAAGCGTCCCAAGCTTGGATCCCCACTCTAACGTTAGATTCTGCATGCATCGTAGAACTAGCGGGAGAACCAGTCCAGAGTCCAGACATCGATGACCGGATCAATTGCAAACAATCTCGGGCCCCGATCAAAGCATCAAATTCGGGCCTCACAATTTGTATGTGACAAAATGATTGTTTAATTTCATTCCAGTCTGCTTTTCTTTCAAAAATGATGCTGACCTGATGAAAGGATCGATTAATTAGCAACGAAAGGTGCAGCGCTTGGGATCCATCCGGCACCCTTCGAGTTCCAAGCTATGATGATTTGCTGAGGCGGACTGAGCTCACAGAAGATCTAGAAGAAGATAGATAAAGTGTGTTTGTATCCTGTCATCACCATCACGTCAAACACACCGAGGGCAGACGGACAGTGGTGGGGTTGTAACGTACGCCAAAATGTCGACTGCCGTGAAATCCATTCTAAGATTTCTAGCTCTTTTTAAAAAAAAATTTACCAACTCTTCCATTTCGTATCACCAGTTCTCATTCTACATGTATGAAATCCAGTTTTATAACTTAGAATGAAAAGTGTATGAATATCCAAAATTTCGAGTTCCGGCTACACCAAAATTTGCAAATGATACATGCTACAGGTTTGGAACTTCATTTTGATCGATTTAGAAGATTTACATCATCACTGAATAAATTTGAGTAATACTGGCCACAGTAATTGTACATTATCGTGTGCACACAATGAATACTGCTTCGTCGAGCGATGCTACTTACTCTGACTTAAAAACTTATTTCCCCAAGTCCTAAAACAATGAAATCCTCAGACGATCAATGAAGACAGGTGGTGCGGTATTGTGGAAATCCATGATTCCGAGTTTCAAAATTAACGAAATTACAGGAGATTGGGAGCAACAACCAAGGAGGACGGGGACTGACCAAGACAGATCCTCGGTGTGAAATCTACCTCCCAGCACGCACTCCCTGACTTGAGGCTTACGCCATCGAACACTCCTGAAGTCCGACGTCAGCGGCCAACCCACTCACGGTCATGATTTCCATCAAATTCTTTTCTAAAACAACGGCCCCCCTCCCAAAAAAAAAAAAAAAAAAAAAAAAAAAAAAAAAAAAAAAATATATATATATATATATATATATATATATATATATATATATATATATATATATATATATATATATATATTTCTCAGAAAATCCCGAAAGCCATCTGGTCGAGAATGATGGGGATCCTCGCCCTGCGTCACCGCCAGCCAGGTAAGCAAGCTCCGGTCAGTGGCTACCAACTGGGTTGCATGGAAGAGTTTTAACCCTGTAAGAACGCGGAAGCCGAAAAGTAGCCGATGGATGACAGAGAATCCTCTTTTTAAAAAAGAAGTGCATCAATATGTTCATCTTTGATCTCGTAAAGGATCGAGTTTGACCTCCAATGAGTGCTTCTGAGTTGTTTTTTCGAAGTAGATGAGCTTTCTAGAACCCGAGGCGGCTGACGGAAGAAGGCCCACAACCAATTGTAAACTCAAAAATGTCTCCGAAAGACGTTGGTTGCATGCACGGCATGGTACCCAACCTGGTTTGTACAGTTTGCAGCCTGTGGCGACTGGGCCTGCGCCGGGTCAATCCCCGAGGGAATTTCTGCATATCCTACTATGACCTCTCGCCCGGCTCTCAACTTCGGTGGAAGCCTGCCACCCTCGGGGTCTCCTTCGATGGAAATTTCGGCAGTGTCAAAAGGCTCAGGATGGCCTTGCACGTCGTTGGCTGGAGAACTTCACACATGTCTATTCAGCAAACCTCTTCTCCGTCGGGGGTTCTTCGAGATTTTGAAACTCAATATTTCTGAGTGGGAAAAGTATCAACGAGTAGCGACCATGTTAACAACTTGATTCTGCAAATGCGGTGTACATGTTTTAAATCTATGTTGAAGATCATCTTAGCCTGCCTTCAAACCTGGATACGGAACCTGAATGGAATACAACTCTGAGTGAAATCGTCGTTATGAAGTAACAGAAATGAACCCAATTATAGCAAATATGATGAGTTAACGATTGTACTCGGGTGTACAGTAGAATTCTTCTCGAATTCGGGGATTGTGCTGATTTTGAGAAAGGGCAAAAAAGAGTTGAAAGATCCCGTGCAATAAGTGCTGACTCATCAACTCCCTGCAGTCAGTATAAATGACGAGTTGTTGGAATGCCGTGGGGTACAATTGGCGTCAGTTGAGGTGTGCAAGTCTTGTGGGTCACTCACTCCCCTCAGTCGAAATACAAATTGTGCGAGGAGGGAGTTAGTACTGTCTGCGAGTGCTTTGCAGAGGAAGAAAGGGTTGTTATTGGGAATTTTGAGGAGGGGTTTCGCAAATCATCTCTAGCTCCACGAGGCGGCCGAGCGAAGTGCTTTCTTAAGATATAAGGGGAATTCTGTCTGCAGTTGTGGAGCATTGCTGGTCTGTGTTTTAGATTGCCTTAGCCCGTAACTCTAGCTGTCCTCCAAAGTATTTGCAACTCGTATTTCTTGTTGAGAGGTACAATTGTACGTCTTTTGATAAATTTTTTAGCACATTATTACTATATTTGGGACATTTCTGGCTACTTTTGACAAACTTGTTACCAATATTGAAGAAAATTAGCTAATTACCTCCTGCAGCTCCTTTGATAAAATTAGCCAATAATATTCTCCTCTAGCCATTTCACTAAAATTCATGCCAGAAAATTTTACTCACCTTGAGTAACCTTCTTCATCTGAAACAGTCCGCCTTGCTTGATGAGAAGATGTCCCACAAGCTCAAACATATACCCATAAGGGTTGCCAATACTGGTGTCATCTGCACGTGCCCTCATAAATTTCACCAATTTTCCCTTACTTAGATCTTGAAACTGCTGGGCGAACAAATTTCGTACAAAAATTGACGCAAAGTCGAAAACCGCGCGGCTGTACTTATCGTTCTCACTGTCCTCACCTTCTCCACATTTAATGTGGACAAGAGCATCCCCCTTTGGACGCCCTTCAAAATTCCCAATAAACAATTGCAAAGCCTCATCCTTGCCAACTGCCTTCATAGATTTTTCTATGTAAACTAGACGGTTTACAGAATGACTCCCACACAGAACAAACCTGGGGATGCCTCCGATCGTCTCAAAATAACGAAGAGCCTCGTCTTTCACTGGGACCTGCATTTCTTGCCAGTTGGACCTATGCTGCTCAAACTCGTCCAGAAATTCACAGACTTCCTCCTTTTCCCATACAGGAAAATACCGCACTTTAACTCTTTGATTCTTGGCACACTTATGATAATTCTCCTTTTCCAAAGAGCAAACCTGTAAAACATGGCATTTCCAGGAAACAGGTTTCATCTGAGTCCCATCGATGACAAGCCATGCGTTTTCATCATTAAGTACCTCCAGCACGTCAAGGTGATGGCTGAAAGTAGAGGCCATCGGTGAATCCTCTCGAGTAAAGTCCAGCAAATGAAAGTCATCTCCAAGTTTCCACACAACCTTTTGCTTTAATGTAGCCCGATAGCATATCCAAAACACCGAGAACATAGACTTGCCTATGCCGGATGTCCCCAAAATGGTGAATCTTTCAGAAGGAGCAGCTGCCGACATGATGTCCTTGATATCCGTGTAGCAAGTGCGGACCCAAAGAAGAATCCCAGCACTAAAATTGCCGAGTGGGTCAGCCTCCAGTTTGAGGAAGGGCCTGTGCATCTTCACATCTGCAACTTCCCCAACGGCCTTCTCAACGGCCTTTTTATGACTCTCAAGAGCCTGCTCATAATCCTGCTTCCATCTCTTGTAACTCGCTGCTGCCGATGACACAAACTCCTGGATGCGTGCATCCACAGGCCGCCTTTTCGGTCCCTCGTAACTCGCTGCTGCCGATGACACAAACTCATGGATGCGGGCATCCACAAGCCGCCTTTTTGGTCCCTTGTAACTCGCTGCTGCCGATGACACAAACTCCTGGATGCGTGCATCCACAAGCCGCCTTTTCGGAGCTCTTAACCCTAGGGAGACACAGCAATTTCATGCACATGTAAACTGACTTCTGTAGGGACGAACAGTCAGGGAAGGAAGATCCATCCTGGCCACACTCAACCCTAAAACCGCTCACAAAACAGACCTGACGAAACCCTACAGTAGACCAAAGAGTGTAGGTATCTCCTTCAACGAACGTGGCTACACTACATGATACCCTATGATACGCATTTAAATTGACAAATCCTAACGCATTACATTGGCATTTCAAGAGAAAAAACAAGTGATACATCAGCTGGATCAAGGACACCTTAGTCAGGAATCTGGGATGAGATACACAAGCATCCCATTTCAGGGTTTACTGCAAAAATAATATGCCAAACTGTTTACATAAATCACGCACAAATATTGACTCGTGCCATGTCATAATCACTCCGGTCAGGGGACTATGTATTCGGCACGATTCAAGTGCCACGAATACAGCCACGAACCATCCCTACAAGTAAGCATCAGTCCTCCATGCCAAAACTGCAGCAGAATTCGCCCATGGAACAGGGCAACAAAACGGCACAGCATTATCGCTATCATTAAACAAAGAAGTTCGATACTCATCTGATTTATCTAGCACCAAGAACCTACATAACCTAAGGGACAAACAGCTCCTGGAAGTACAAGAGGGACACAACGTTGTTCAAGCAAGAAGCAAGAAAGAGAAAATCCCAGTTTGCCCTTAATAGGAAAATTAGAAAATAAACCACCAGCAGCGGGTTCGATGAGGGCCAAAAGATGCTCGCAACAAAGAAAGCAGGCTAAGAAGATAGACACAACGGTGTTCAAGCAAGAAGCAAGAAAGTGAAAATCCGAGCTGCGCCAACGCGCTAACGCGGTTACGATTACCAAGGCATAAGTGACGACGATCAGGTGACAACAAACCGGAAGTACTTGAACCTTAAACCCTCTATCCCCAATCTCAACTCAGCCCACTGCAACGAAGGTGGCCACTCTCAACCCGTGACGCTTCCACCCTAAACCCTAATCCAGAAGAGACTGAGACCGCGGCGCGGGAAACATACCTGTAGACACTGGAGCCTCACCAGTGACTATCACAGGATCTTCTTCCGTTCCAACAGGTTTTCCTTTCTGTTTGAAGTCCTTCTCGATCGTCTCCCACCTATCTTGTGAATCCAGCCCTGCCTTAGGAAATCGAGCTCCATTCAAATCAATAGACGTTGGATCCAACTTGAACTTTTGACCAAGTTCAGAGAAATCAATCTTTCCTTCAGGGGTACAGTAAAGTTCAGCAGGTCCAGATGTATCCGTCTTGAAGTAGACACTCCTCATTGTGATAACCTGCATCCACGTCGAAGTCAGCGCCCAATCAAAGACACGACCGCAGGCTTAATCCAAACCCTACACACTACCTAAACCAAATCATTGTCGGGTAACGAAGCTCACCTCCACACAGAAGCTCTGCGCCACTGATGCACAGCACCCGCACACACAGCTCTCGAGAGAAGAAGCGAATGAGGGATCGAATGAAGAACAGGTATCCTCAAACCCTAAACCGCCCACAGCCGTAGGATCCCCGGACTTGATCCAATCCATTCGTATTTATAACCGTTAGACATTCGTATATCTAATCGATAGATCAAGTGAAGAGATCCAAGCCATCCATCATTCCATGAGGAAAGTTGGAGCCTATCCTAGCTAATACTTTTGCACTACTGCATATACTATTGTGTTAATACAAAAATAATAATAATTTCTTAAAAGCATTTTCATATTGCATTTCCAGTGCATTAATAATGTGTTTCTATAAAGTGCAATGTTAACTAATACAAAATATTATTATTGAAATATATAATTAAATAGTCCTTTTCTCAATACTTTTGCAATACTACATTTGTGCTACCATACTAGTAGACTAACAAGGTACATAATCTGTCTTCTTGCAATATTGCATATTAATAATATTATATACGTACTTTTGATGTATTGCAATAATTAAAAAATACTATATAGTTGTAATACAACATTAATCATAATTCAGTACACTCTTAATTTTAGAATATTGGATGAAATTCATAATGTGACTGCATAAATAACTATTTGTGTCCAATAAGATAGCTATGGGACATGAAACTAACTAATTAATGCATGAGTGGTTTAGAGTTTCTTGTTGTAAATTCTATTTTTTTTTATTTTTATTTTTCAATTAACAATTCAAAAAAAAAAGGTAACAGGTTCTACCTTTTTCTTCTCTTTCAAAAGAAAAAAATGAAATAAAATAGTTTAATGAAAAATATTGTTCCTAAGAAACTAATAAAAAAAATAATAATACGTAATTATTCTTTAGGATGACAATTGACAAATAATTATTTTTAAAATATAGAAATTACCAAAGGAATGTAGTGAATATGTTTTATAATCTATTACAATGTATAGTGGGTACTATAATCTTATAACCGGCCTATTTGAGTCATTCAAATTTTTTTGTATGACATGGAGTTTAATTGATATATATTGGTAAGCATAATTTTCTTTGCATCCTTAGTACATTTAATGAATGAAAAACACATAGTTTTTTGTTTTTCTTTTAATTTGTAGACCCTCAACTCAATTCTTCATCATATAAAATTAGAAATTCAAAATCAATACAACAAAAATTTCAAGTTTATAAGGCTCAACAACAAAAAATGTAGTTGAGCAAGGTGCACAAAAAATTATTTCCTTCACTTTAAATGCAAAATAACTTGCAATCTACATGGTCAAAGTTTTCGAAAAAAATTTCCACACTTTTGCACTAGTCTAGTACAAGATTCTATGATTACATATGCAAAAAAGACATTTTAATTTTTTGTTTTTTCTTTGCTATAGAAATGATAGCTTTGAGTGGTTTTTGATGCATTTGAAAAATAGCCTTAGAACTTTAGGAATTAAGCTCGGTTGTTTGTTTTGTTTGTTTAGTTTGTTTGTTTGTCTTGTTTGTTATAGTAAGATCTATTGAATCGTGCATCCTCTAGTTGTATGCTTAGTACCATTGAAAAGCCTTTTCCCAAGAAAGGTGCACAGGCTTTCATTCGTGGCATTTGGACCCGTAGTGTGAAAGTTATTGAATTTTAAAGTTTTTATAAATTTTAAAATTTTAAAAAAATACTTTTACTTTTTCTTTGACTGTGGCAATGGTGTAGGGCACACTAATACCACCTTACAATAGGCTCTTTATGTTGTTGATTTTTTGTTACAGTGAGATTTCTTGCATCAAATGTCCCTAAGTCTTCTTGGAGGTATTGTCAAAAAGCTCTTTGTATGGAAGAGAGCATAGGCTTTGTTTCATGTCGTTTGGTCCTACGGTGTGAAAGATATTGAATTCAATAAGGTTAAGTTTTTATGAATTAAAAAACTACTTTTATTTTGAATTTGATTATGGCAATAGCATAGGACACACTAGTGGCGGTTGAAAATGCAACTAGAAACCAATGTGAATCAAAACCAGCCACAAATATTGGGTCGACGGATATATTGCTAAAAAATGTTGTAGATTCAGGAAAAGCAAAGACAAGCTAGATTCAAACATAAAAGTAAGTATTTTTTGGAATCTCTAAATGATTGTTTAAAATATTACAAGTGAAATGTCTGAAATGCTGCAAAAAATTTCATCCATATTGCCTAATTTTTTGAATATTTCAAAATTTTATAAGAAAATATAAAAATATCATTTTCAAATTTGAAACTTTAAAATAATCATTATCACCAATTTGATATAATTAAAATAATTGATGATGAATTTTTTAATTCAACTGCATAGATATGTAGGGAACATCCATACGCACATCTTTCATATTTAAAAACATCCTCTTAAGTAACAAATAAATGTGCAATGAAGAGTTCATTCAAAAGTGTCGTATGCCCAAACTTTGAAGAAATGAATATTTCTATATTTTAACAGATTTTGGCAAAGTAATTGTACCATTGTGAGTTTCGGTTTCATCACCTAAGACTCAAAATTTCTTTTTTGGAATTCTTATATGTTTTAAATGTAGTTTTAGGTGTTAAAAGACCTAAAGAGTGTGTTAGACCAGAATCAGTGTTGTACATGCCAAAACGGCCCCTAGTCACATTATATGTAGTTTTTCTTAAAAACACCTTAATCTCGCATGTAAATAGGGTAGAAACCCACATATTGTAAATAATAAGCATGTTAGTAGAAATTACCCGATTGTCTACATCTATTTGTGCAATGAGACGCAAATTGGCTAAATTGGTCTAAGAGAATCTTGTAAGAACCTCAAGATAAATTTCCTAAGAGAGGTTTCAGTTTCCCCATTCCATCGACGAAATAGTAGAAACCCCAATTGTTAGCCTACAGGTGAAAAAACTCAAACTGAAGCATCAAAGGGCATCTATGACATACCGTACGTTGGGATCAGGTTCGTAAGACCCCATACGAAATGTTTTTTTTTTGGCCGAATATCCACTTCGTTATCTACTTTTAGAATTTATAAATTTTCAGTTGACTTTATTTTGAATATAGTACAAGGCACTATAGCTTAACTATACTACACTAACACTAGTTCAACTTTTCCTAAATTTTGTGAGACCACAAATGGGGTTCCACACTTTGAGGTGGCTTTATTCAATTTTAACTATAGTATTTTCTACAATTTATTTTTTCAGATTTCATATTATTTTCATTAATATTTTCTACAATGTTCATATACACCATGTTATAATTTCTGAAATTTTCATTTCATACCTTATTTATTTATATTTATATTTATTTTTTAACGAATCTGACCCGAGCGTAGGGTAAATATGGTGGTTTTACGTGGAAATCATGCTAGAAGTCCAATAGCAAAATTGGTTCGCCAAGATTCCCCTTTGTGTGGAAGATTCTTTGTTCACTAGAAGTTAAAGGAGATAGCGGGATTTGTATTCCTTTTTCACATGTGCAAAGTAAGAATTTAAGGTTGCACATCTCTTGAAGAACTCCATGAGAGGTTCCCCCAAAAGTCTCGATTTTTTCTGATCTTCTAAAGATCTTTTTTTGAGCAGTCAACCGCCTAAATCCAAGATGGTAAATTTATAGAATTTACCATGTGTGCGGTAAGATCTCACTAAAAATTAGGTTATCTTTTTTTATGTTAATAACATGCCCCAACAAGTTTCAAGACATTTTTATAGCTAGAAGACCTACAACTAGGAAGATCCTCCTCGAATCGACAATTTCAAATATTACAGAGGGGTTGACCGGCATATCGGAAGCATACGAAATCGGAATGGGGCCCAAATTAGGTCTTTTCTTACTCCCCCAAGTCTATTTGAGATCCTAGTCTAGTTACTTTCTTCAGAAAAGTCAACCTCCAAAAGTTGAATTCTTACCTCTTTTTGGTTTTCAGTTGGTGCTAGTTTTAGGTGGTTTTTTAACGGATGAAAAAGGGGGTGGGGGACTTCGTAGACTAAAAATGGCCTTTTGAAGCCAATGGCACAATCCGTTTGTGATTTGGAGCATTCTCCAAAAGTTAGAAGTTTGGACCAACGTAAAAAGTCAAAAATTGAAGATTAGGATGAAAATCTTAGTTGATAAGATTACGGCTTAAGAATTGAGAGGGGGTGAGCCACCTTGGAAGAGTTTATAAGGGGGCTCATTATTCTCTCAAATCACCCCTTAGGTTCATTTCGAACTGCCTTGTTTTCATTTGGGTCCATTTAGTTGGATTTTGGCCATTTAGGCCACGTTGCCAAATTTCCTTGTTTTTGGAGTACTTTCAACTTTTCTTGTTGCTACTTTGTGAAGCTTTGAAGGACATTGGGGTCCCTTCAAACTTTTCTTGTTGTATTTGGCACTAGTTGGCAAATTTTTGCCAAGTTTTCTTCACAAGAATTGTTGTTTAACTTGTATTTTTGTCGTTGTTGTATTCCAAGCTGTTGTTTGGAGCTTGCAGTTTTTATACTAATCCTAGAGGTTCTTCCCTTGTGATTGGCGATGCCACTTAAGGGAGCCTCTAGTGTTAGATTTGAAATATTTTGTGAACCAACACCATCACACTAACTCGCGTGTTCGAAAGTCATACTAACACTTGTACTAACATACATTATAACCGTGATTATACTAACACGTACTTGTTTTAAGTTTTTTTTGTGATTTTTGAAAATACGGCGAAGCTTTGACTTCATGTGTTACAATTGTTTTTGCAATTTTAGTGATTCCTCAAAGCACAGCGAAGCTTTGAACCTTGAAGTCCTAGAAATTCCCATCGGATAGTAGTTACCATCATTTTCATCAAGCTTAGTGACCAAAACACTACTTGAAAAAAAACCAAGTTTAGTCTCCAAAAGGATAGAGTCAAGTCCTACGTTTGACTTAGAAAGAAGACTTCAAAGAGTTTGCCCAATAACCCTTAGAGTTCTTTTTTTTGCTGTTGGAGTATGTTTTATTTTGAAACATTGAGGAGAGAAAACCAAAATACCAAAAAAAAAAATACCAAAGCCGAAGATCTTGGGCACCCTAAGGATGGGCTATAAGCTACCAAAGGAAGGTCAGTGTCTGGGTTGCTCAAGGAGATTTGACCAATCACACTCTGCCACGTGGCACCTCCAAGAAAAAGGGGGGGACCGGCCTTGCAATTGGCCGATCTATGAGGTAATCGAGACTACGACTCGACTTTGGACTCTCTAGGCTTCTAGATGAACTAACTGTGACTCCGACTCTGCATTGTCTGAGATCTAGTTTGGACAGATCTCACATTTGTTTGGATTTCTGAAGCTTTTAAAAACATAGACTAGGAACTAAAATAGTTTAAACAAAAACAATAAATTAAATTAGGAGGAGAACGGATAGAATTAGGATAGAAGTTAGGAAAGGAAACAAAGTAGATTAAACAAAACTCTTCAAACTTCAAAATAGGCTCTCAATTCAAAATAGTTCTAACACTCACACTCAAATTGAAGAAAAAAACCGAGGAGGAAGTTGGAGAGTTGTAGTTTAGAATAGAAGCTTGAAGTGACAATTGGGGTTGAAGTATGGAATGACACTTAGAAGAGTTGGGAGATGAAGGGAAGAAATTGGGATTTAGAAGATTAGGTGGAAATCTTAAAGAGTCAATTGAAACCACCAAGACCTTTGGATAGAATAATAATTGACCAAGATAGGATAGGAGGTAGAAGGTTAATTATTATTTAGAGATTTGAAATCAATTATTATTTCAAAACAAGTCAACTCTTGGGATAGTCAAATAGTTGAATGTGAATATTTTATAAGGAAAGAAGAATAGAGAAAGAAAAGAGACAACAAGTAGTTAGAAGTAGAAGTTAGAATTTCCAAAGACTTTGTATTAAAATTGCACCTTTAAGCCGTGGGCAAAACTACCAAATACCTTCAAAACATGGCAAATAATGGAGAGTTCAAAGGGGTATTCAACTACCTACATGAGGATACCAACTCCGAGGTAAATTACTAACTTCTACCTATAATTTTGAATTATAAAAAATAGATAATTTTGCATAGGACCGAATTGGAACGTTAAGTCAGAGTGCCTAGGATAGAACTTTTGTAGAAGTCAGGTAGCCTAAGTTCTAGATCTTAGTTAGAGGTTTCCAAAACTAAATTACACTTTGAAATCGGAGTTAAATTGAGTAAAATAGGGCTGGATGAAGTTTGGTAGTGGTTTTGGATGAAAGTAAGTAACTTTCATCCTATAAGGACAAGAATGGAAACTTGCATAGAAGATAAAATATAGAAGTTAAATACAAAGTTAAAAGTGAATTTCGCATTATAGATTGGTAGAAAGCAATGGATGAAGTTTTAAACACCAATTAGCGGTCAAACTTCATCCATCAATAACTTCTAGTAGAAAAGTCATATGGAGTTGAGTTTTATATTTTTAGAAATTTCATGACATGTTCTTCCATCTTATGTATCTAAATTTAGACTGTCTCAAGTTTTCCCTAGAAACCACAGTGGCTTGAAGACTTGGTAATAGTTAGAATTGACCTTTGCATTTAGAATAGGATTTTGAGGAATTATGTGAAATTTAGGAACTTAGAAAAGATCCATTGCTTGGAAGGCACAATGAACTGACGTTAAGTACCCATAGCGATTAACTTAAATTTTCTAGAACTTGGTTGTGTACGCATATTTACTAAGGGTGGGTAAAAAAACGCTCATATAATGGTGCGTTTACTGGAAGCCACTAATTGTTCCTAGTTCACTACCTAAACCTTAGGAATACAATAGATCTTCAACTACATAATATTGTGGGTGTTGTCGTCTGACTAACTTGTGAGTTTAAGATTGTGGAAGATAACCAGTGGGATTCCGGTTCAAAGTCCGACGATTTGGGGTTTCCAGATCGCGTGGACTTTTCTGGTTATGTTGAGTGTCGGTTCAACCATCGGGGGGTTCCGTTCAAGCACTACAAGGACGATGACGAGGGACATAGTGACGACGAGGACAACAAGGTTCTTCCCTTGAAAGATTTGTTCGAGGGGCCCAAACACTTGAAAATCTCTTTTGTGTTTTGGTCCCACCTTGCTAAACAGTATTTGGTTGATCCCAATCAATACACTCCTGAGATTGCTCTTGATATCACTAAGGGCACTTTTGGTGTACCAAGGCACAAATTTAACCAGTATATGTTGTTTTATTGGGAGATTATTTTGGCAGTGTGGAATTACGAGAACATATATGTTAAAGAACGCTTTGACGCCAAGTGCCCAGCTCAGACTACAATCAATGTTTTGATTGAGTTGCCCCACATCGACATCCGCTACAACGCCTCTGAGCCCCTATTTAACGGTGAACTTTATCAGTTTGATGCTTCGAACGCTCAAAAGCTCCAGTCGGCCGAGAATCCGTACATCCGGCTCCACCACTTCCGCACCTGGCACAACGGAATCAACCATTTGACAATGAATTGCTACAAGGGCATCTCCACTAGATACATACCAACCGACATCTCTACCACGGTCCAGCTCCAGTTCATCAACGAGTATCAAGAGGTGTGTGAGCCGTGCCAAGACGCGGCCGATTACTAAGCGTCCATCTTCACCGCTCTAGACATTTGTCATCTCCATCAGCCAAAGTTCCATTCATTGTTCTACCCGTATCCGAGTAGGAAGAAGCAAAGCCGTGATGGTCGCATAAAAAACGCCACTTTCTTTACCAATCCAAGTACGCGAAATCGACATCTTTCGGACCACGAATACATTGAAGAAAATCAGGAGCCGTACTTCTTCAAATATCGCTCTAGTGCAGCTGAGATCTTCAATACGTTGATTTGTAGCAATCATATTATAGCGCCAGCTACTGGCCTATAGTTAAAGCATTAGTTCTAGGTATTTTTACATATTCGGTATTGTATTGGATTTCTCTCTCTCTTTATATATATGTGTGTAGATTGGATTTGTGTGAATTTGGACTTAATTTGAGTATAGATGCCACCAAAACCTACTAATACACCTAGGTCCACATGAAGCACAAGAAACCCGACAACTCGAGGAGGTACTTCCCGACTAAGATCGCCTACTTTCCCAATTGAGAGGAAGACTAGTCCTCCTTCACCAGTAGAAGACACGGCGAGCATTCCCAAACTTGTAGACAATAGTGACAGTTCTTCAACACCATCAGAAAAAATGGATGCTAGAGAAGCCTGTAAACCCCCAAGACCAATCAACGCTGACAAGGTTCCACCAGAGGGACTATGGACCCTAAAATAGATCCTATGATGCTACCAAGGGGATTACCAATTGTGGTTTCCCAAGAGCTAAGTTAAATTTCAATTCCTCATCATTTGCCCAAGTTCTCTGGATCTAAAGATGATGATCCTGTTGCTCATGTTGAAAAGTTGGAAGAGATCTTAATCTCTAGTTTGGTCATTGATCGAGGATACTATTTGATTTAGTTTCCTAACACTCTCATCAAAACTTCATACTTGTGGTACCGATCTCATGATGTAGGTACCTTTCTTACGTGGAGATAGTTACAAGCTTCGTTCCTGAGTTACTTTCGACCTGAAACTAAACAACAACAAGCGTTGTCTGCCCTCACCAACATTCGACGGGGACGGACGGAAGACCTTACGTCATACATCTGATGATTCCAAATGGTGTGCACCCGTTATGTAGGAGGGCTACTGATCGATAGTACCATCCGATACTACTTTATCCAAGGAATTGATTTGGCGACAATAATTCGGAAAGTCTTGTCGCAAAGTCCCATTACGTTGAATGATGCCATTCACGCCACGTTGGAGATCGAACTCATTGACACGGAGAATGAGCGTATGGTGAAGCGAGGCAATGACCCAATACCGGCCTTCATACCAATTTACCACGAAAACACCAATATGGCATCTTACAAGTCATCCCCACCTAAACGGGATCCGGTGTTGCTTGCTACCCAAGAACCTATGTTGATGCTAACCGCTCTTGTTGATCAATTGCACATAGAGATGAAATAGATTTCAAGTTAAATGACCCGAGCAGTACGGGAATTGATAGAACAAATGGCTTGCCTAGCAAATGGCCAAGGGCAACAAGCTCCCCTACAATATCATGAGTTTGGCTCACACACCACTGGCGTTTGGTGCAACCATTGACCATTGTAGCCAATCCAATCACACTCCTGCATTTTGTCCATTGCTTAAGGACAATCCACCTCCACCACGGTCACGAGGACCAGTCGAGCCATATCGACATCCACATGCTCAAAATCAGATATGATCCAACAACTCTTTTGACAGGTCACAGTCTACTAGATGTCCCACTTGTAAAAGATCACATGGTCCAGGTCAATGCTGGATTAAAAACAATGTGATTTGCAAGCGTTGTAGTGATCACTACCCTACAATCCGTTGTACCACTCTAGACAAAGTCATTTCGTTAGAATTTCCTAAAGCAGACTATGCCAAACAGGTTAGGGAAAACCAACGAGGTGTTCGTTTTACAGAGCCTAAAGAAGCGACTAGCCCACCTAACATGTATTACGATCATTCTAACAACTGTCAAACTCAAAATCCACCTGCTACGATATTAACAAACCAAGGAGTCATTCAATTACCACCAACTCAAGGTACACAAGACGCTAGATTTATAGCAAGTCAGGAAGGTGAAGACTCTAGAGTCAATGAATTTGAAAATTCTTTGTTTGTCGGGGTTAACGGTTCAAACACCATAGACATCCAATAATCTTTACCTACATTGGTCATAACCAGAGGAGGCTCAAAAACTGATCCTACTGCTCTAATTGAACCTGAAGAAATTGAATCTCCAGATTCTAGCTCTCATAGTAGCTTACACCTTCATTCTTCCCAAGATTCTCCACAATTCTCTGATTTGCAGAACACATTGAAGGAAACTACCAAGGAAGTGAGATTTAATGATAACCTTCCCACGCAAACCAAATTGAATGAAAATGAATTTCAATTCATTCAAGCAAGAACTCCGTTTCATCCACCAAGCCTTAGGTCTAGATCTAAAACAAGGAAAAGTAGTAACCTTTCTTCTCCATATGATCTATGGGATGACCTGTCTAGAGCAAAAGCTAACATTTCTTTTGGACAATTGATCAATGTAGCACCAACGTTGCGGAAACAGTTCAACGAGGGTGCTACAATTCTTAGAGCTCTAAAAATGGTAGGACAAGTCAACAAGGTAGAACCTTTGCTACTACTCAATCAGTTTGATGCTGATCTAGAGGAACCAAAAGTGGTGGTTATGAAACCAAAAACAAAACTTCGGAAGTCTAAAGAACCCTTTGAGCTAGTTGAAATTGAAGTAGAAATTATGGATAAGATCATTACAAAAACTTTAGTGGATGATGGAAGCGAGGTTAATATCATGCTTGCATTTACTATGCATAAATTAGGTCTTGAGATTACTCATCCATCTTTTGTTACTTTAAAATGTGTTGATCAAAGGTCGGTCAAAACCCTAGGCCAGATTAGAGATCTTAGAATCCAAACCGAAGGGATAGATTATGTGGTTACCTTTGAAGTTTTACAACTTGAAGAAGAAACCAACGGATTTTACCCTCTCCTTTTAGGTCGTGGATTCCTCCGCCAATGCGGTAGAGTGGTTAATTGGGCTGATAAGCATCCGACCTTTACCTATGGACCACAAAACGCTAGGACTATGGTTGCAATTGTATCTAAAGGTCTATTGGTAGACGGTGAATTAGAATTAGGGCTACCATTGTTTCAAGCTATTCGGGCAGAACCTTCGACGGATTTAGGAACAATAAAATGTATTGGTCTTGGTCTGTACGATTACACTACTAGAAAATTTCGTATTTCTGTTGTTTTGGTTGCGTTGATCCGGTCAAAATGTGACAGAAATCTATTGAAACCAACAGATTTCTGTCAAATTTTGACCAAATCAACGCGACCAAAACAACAGAAATACGAAATTTCCTAGTAGTGTTATGTTGATGATGGGACATACCGACAGTGACTTCAAGACCATCCTTGCTTTAGTGATGATGCATATGTCATTAGGGAGGTACCCTCTAGTCCAATAGCAATAGAAGGTACTAGAGAAGCCCCGATTGAACTCTCTGATGATACTATAGATAAGCAACATCCACCCACATCTGAATTTGTTCTTGGTAGTTTTCTTCACCTTTCAGAAACTCCCATTGTTGCAATAGAGAAGATTAGTGGTCCTAAGGTGATTACCTCGATACCATTCCGTCTGGGAGGATCTCGAAGGAAAGAGGAGTGTCGACGATGTGTAACACCATCGGAAGTTCAACAATGTATCTCAAGTCAAACCTTGACTCTTCCGATTAGCTGCTACCATCCTAAAGAGTGGGATCTTTCACTTGCATTGACTATAGGGTGATCATCTTCATCTCGTGAATATCCAAAAGGTAAACGGGTTTTTTTGTAAGCCTAAAGACCGACAAAACTTTAAGCTTTATCCAAGTGTACCTACTAACTCTTGTATAGATAGCCCTATTGCTATCAGAGACTTTCCTATTGGTTGCAATCCTCCTACAAGGTGGATACCTAGAATACATGGAGAATAGGGAGAAGATATCAATACACTAAGTGAAGAGGAAGTCATTCTATCACTTTCAACAACGAAAGAGGTGTCTACTGTTCCAATGAAGGTAGTTCCTTATGGAATACGCAACGCCTCAATGAGTTTGTAGCAAAAGATCATGGAAGTGGAAAGCTTAGAAGACATAGGAGAAGCAACAACTCTACGTTCCAAAAAATTGAAGGACCACCTACCAAGCATTCAAGGCTTACACATTTCAGCTAGCACAATTCCTGCTACAGAGACTCTTCTTGGAACAGGTTCTACTCTTACCATAAAGTTAAGTGAGGAGAAAGATATAGAGGTTCTTTAAAACGAAAATGAATGTGGGCTTGTATCCTTTGTAGATGACATTGTTGTAGAAGATGTCTATCACTTCGAGATTGATGGCACTCAAGAATTATCCTGGGATCCCATTCTAACAAAAGAAAAAATTCTTCCTAATTTACATTTCTGTAGAACCTCAGAAGGTCTCCAAGTAGGAATTGACCTACCTACCTATCCTCCAATACCAAATGATTGGTACCATGGTCCTAGTGATCCAGTCCATGTTCAAGGTTCTGATTGGAAAGAGATAGACGTCTCTTTTCCAGAAGAAGAACAAAAAATGATCAAAGTAGGGGCACACCTTGAAGGAAAAGAATTAGACAATTATCGGTCTATGATAATGGAATACCGAGATGTATTTGCATGGTCTTATCAAGAGCTAAAAGGTGTATCCCCTTATATTGTTGAGCACACCATTCCAGTAAAACCAAATACGATTCTGGTTAGACAAAAGCAGAGGCAAATGAATCCAGCCCTTCAATTGATAGTTAAAACAGAAATTGAACATTTATTGGAAGCCAAGTTCATTCGACTTGTAGAAATCACAGATTGGGTTTCTTCAATGGTTTTGGTGAAGAAGAAAAATGGAAAACTCCGAGTATGTGTGGATTACCACCAACTCAACAAACACACTCTGAAAGACCATTTTCCCCTTTCCTTCATGAACACTATTGTAGATGAAGTAGCTGGTAATGAATTGTTCACTTTCATGGATGGATATTCAAGCTACAATCAGATTTCAATAGCACCAAAGGATTGGTCAAAGACAGCCTTTATTACTCCATGGGGAACATTTATCTATGTAGTAATGCCATTCAGTCTTTGCAATGCACCATCCGCTTTTCAACGGGTGATGAGTTTTGCATTCTTTGATTTACTACACAAATCAATGACAATATACATTGATGACTTTAGCACCCAGTCCCCTAGCAAAGATCATCTTCCACTAGTGAGAGAGTGTCTTATTTGTTGTAGACAAACTGGAATTGCTTTGAACCCAGATAAACTATTTTTAGGGATAAAAAGGGGAGTTTTACTAGGCTATGTAGTATCTAAACGAGGTTCATCTTTTCATTGCGCGGGGCATAAATGTATCTCAAGTTAAACTTGGAAAGAGGGTGGACTGGTCTACTGTGGTGGAAAGAGGCAACAAAATCAAAATGTCACATTTTACAAACGGATTAATCCCAATGAATGCGCAAAGGTATCCAGAGGGTGGATTGGGACATTTCAGAACAATAGTGGAAGTGCCTCACGACAATTATGTGACCGAAGAATCCTCTACAGATAATGATTCCAATGGCACACGTACGCCTCTACGACCACCAACTACTTGGAGTCAGCAACACATCAGAAGACGGAGGGCCATACGAATGGATGAGTATGAAAAATGTGTTCAACTAGCAGTTCCTAATGAACCGATCATTGAAGCACCAAATGAACTAGTTCTTGAAGCAAGTGAAGAAGAACCTCTTATGCCAATGCAAGAGGAAATAGATGTGCAGGTGGATACGGTTGAGAGTTTGAAGAAGGAGTTGAATGAAAAAATCAGCGAACTTCAAGGACTATATGAAGATAGTTATAGATTGAGGGTGGAGTTGGAAGACAAGAACAATATCATCACCTGACAATTCCAAGAAATTGTTTGCTTGCAACGTGCTCTTGAAACGACCACGATAATTGATGAGGTTCTTTCCATAGTCGTAGAACCTCAAGATATTCCTGCAGCAGACATCACAATAGAGGATGAAGACCTTCCATCCCTTCTTGCACGGAATGTGGACCTCGAAAAGCGTTTGGATGCATTGGTCTCGTAGTATTATCAGTAGAAGTTGGCATGCGAGTTCACCGTGGATAGGAACCAACAAATGGCTGCCGAATTCACTAAAATTTTCAACACATATCTTGAACACAATCAAGAGCGTATCTTCGGCATAACTTCTTGGGCCCCTGTGGACACTCTCTTCCAACCCGAGAAAATGACAACCAAAGTCATCTCTGGAAATCAGATTGTCATTGATTGGGCTCAAAGTGGTTGGGATTTTCAAAATGCCATGTCTGTCCATGTGACTACCTCTAGTAAATTATTATGGCCAAAACCGTCTGCCTTTGTTGAAAACGGAACTCAGTGTATAATTTGTTTAAATAACTTTGGCCCAGAAGGTGGAATGCATTTGGGCACGTATAGGCACTTGTATCACCCAATTTACTTAATCAGCTTAATGATCAACCGTAGATGCTGTGCAGTGTACAAGGCTCCTTTCTACGAGCGTTTATATGAGTTGTTTGGCTTGGTCGAATTTATGCCACCAAGTTGGGAATTTGATGCCAACAATGCACCTGACCATCCCATCAAATGGGGAGAAGACCTTGTTTGGAATTGGCAGTACAAGTACCACTTGTTGGAGAAGTCCCAACTTTGTGATCAATGGGGTTGGGAAAATGATTCAGATGCAGTTGTCAGAGTGTGCCACAACTTGATTAAAGGCACATCAAAAGTAAGCCAAGGAAAGAGGAATTTCTTCTTCCAATGCTTCAACGGGCATTGGGATGAAAATGAGAAGAAATTCTGATTTGGGCCCCACCCACGGAACTGGCTTTGGAATAAAGATGGAGTGCGTATTAACGAGCACGAGGTGGTGGACATTTAGGGCGACTATGACGACAGATATGACATGCCTGGTCCACGAGAAAGAGTCATGATGTCGGAATCCGAGTGGCGAAACCAGTTCAAACTTGATGCGGTAGATTTTCTGTTGGACCAACATAGTCCGCAAACGCGTCAAGCGCTTGAAGAGCTCCAACAATCTCAAGTTTTGAGGGCCATATTAGAGGAGGATGGGCCATCTAGGTGAACACAGTCTACAGTCCGGAGGCTTCGCTTGGGCTCTAATGAAGACCACATCCTCGAATGCGGCACACATGACGATGAAGCAGGTCCAAGTGGCACTACTAGTAGTCCTATGGATGTGGACGAAGCCTAATTTTGAACAGTTGAGGCATAATAGGAAAAAAAATAGATAGAACTACTTACAAATGTAGAAGCTTATAGCTTTTTTAATATTTATCATGTACGCCCATGTGTACAGCACAGCACATTGACACTATTATAAAAATGTTATGTTGTGCAATTTTTTAATTTTGTTTTTTATGACATACATGAAATACATACAACTATTATCAGATATTGTATTGTTGTACTACTTCCATTTTGTATAAGTTCTACTTGTCAATTTTATATTTGCTTACATATTTCAATATTCGTCACTTCTTCAAAGCACAATTTCCCTTCACCCTAGCATCCCTAGCTCCATGTTCATTTGAACCTTTAAAGGACTTGATGTCTTGATCCATTCTAAAATAGTGAAACTTATAGTCTAAGCTAAATCCGTCTTTTTAAATTGAACCGTAGAAAAAAATTATATTTTAAATAGTTCAAACTATGAATTCCATATCATTGTAAGAAATTCCAATTTGTTTCATGAAGAACTGAAATTGTTATAATGTTTTATGTAAAAAATTAACATAAATAAATAAAAATAGAAAAAACAATCTAAATATCTTGAAATTTTTTTAAGAACTACAAGGAGAAAGAGAGATTAGTATGAAAAAATTTCAATTGAACGTCTTGTTTTTTATACCCAAAACAATAACAACAAAGATCTTGAAGTCAAATTCAATTGTTAAAGCAAATTTATACTTTTATTTAATAAGAAGAAAGAATTTTGATAGTTTTTGCTAGTAGATGAATGCATTTTCTATTTTTTTTTTCAATATTTTTTTTTTTCAATATTTTTTTTGGAAAAATCAAATTATAGTGAATTTTTAAAGCTAAAATTAGTAAAAAGTTATATCAATTAAAATATATATTAAAATGACCTATAATTTTTACGATAAATAAAAACAAGGATGAGAAACACAAACATGTAAATTATTTATAAATTAAATTAAAATTAAAATCAAATATGAATAGAAAATAGTTTACATGGTGTTATTTGGATTTTAACACATGGAGCCTACCCTTGAAATAATTCTCTCAATTTCTGACATATTTCAAAATTTCAAATTACAGTACAAGTAGAACTTATGAAGCTTTATTTTTTTAGTTTAAAATAAATTCGAAAAATAAATATTCCAAAAGTTGCAATCAAGGTTGCATCCACTTTTTAGATGCTCGGACATGTATGGATTAACTTGCAATTCGTTTTCAGTGTCTTCAACAAAATACAAGCAGTGGGCGTCTCACGCCTGAACCCCAATGTCCGCGCCCTGCACTCCCGAAAACAAAATCAGTGGGGAATCCCACTTCTCAATTCCACCGTCCGCGCCCAGCGTCCATGCCTAGACGTCCCAAAAAGCAAAGCAATGGCTTCTAACTCCCGACGTCCACACCCCAACATGCGCACCCTACAGTCCACGCCTCAACGTCCATGCCCTGCACTCTCGAACAGGAGTCCTCCACTCCCCCATAGTATGCTTTGTGTTCTAAAGTGTGCTCCACGTCGTGATTCCCAAAATCCATTTGACTTTAGCAATAAATTCTATGTTCGTGCTCCTACGTATCAATGCCTTGACACCGTAAATGCACGTGATTTTAGAATTAATTTCGTCACATGTATGCAGGATGCAAAGCAATTGCTACTTGCACCACTTCTCTAATTCTGAGGGTTTGGAAGAAGCTACAAACTTCTAGCCCTTTCCTCCCTCCAATAGCGTCTCCGCTTAGACGTCCCCGCCTCGTGACTGACATCCCCGCCCTTCCCTTCAAGTCCCCGCCCTTCAGTGTCCGCGCCCCAGCGTCAATTTTTGAACATGTGCTCTAGGACTGCATAAGAGAGGGAGGCAAGTCTTGAACGGCACAATCCATTCAAATAAAAACTTTCATTCTTGAACCGTATAAACCCTAAACCATATATCCTATACCCTAAACCCTAAACTCTAAACTCCAAACTTGAAATTGTAGAACCTTGTAAAGTAAGAAGTGTCCTAGGAAATTTTGTTTTTTCGGAGGTACTTAAATTAGAAATCATGTGCCTCACATAGTTATTTTTTTCCTCATTCCATTTTCAAAAATGGAAAGTTTTGAACAGAAATTTTTATTACCAAGACTTGGAATGAGGGTAGTGTAATGTATATAATGTACACTAATGATGATATTTAGTGTCTTGTACACTAAATACGAAGGCAAACACTAAAAGCCAATTACCCTATGAAAGTAAGTAACATTAAATGTCAATTCAAGCACTACATATCATCTTTAGTGTAATTGTGGACAAGTTTAGATTTAGTGTTGTAACTAGTAGGGGGGTAAAAACACTAAATGCCACTAAACACTAAATATCATCTTTAGTGTAGTTAATATTAGTTTACATGGTAACTATGTTGTATTTTTTAAAAGAAAATGGACAAAGCATTGTGGAGTAACAAATCTTCAACTGAAGGTACTTTCACAAAGGATTTCTCGGAGTAAGTTGCAAAACATCTCCTCAATAATCCTTTATTTTCCAATTGAACAATTATGCATATCAATTACTATGAAGAAGTTATCACGTTGTTTGTACCGATATTTGTAAATTGTAAAAATCAATTTTCCATACTAGTATACTATAAGCATTGTTCTATTTTTTGATCCTAGAGTGTAAACCATTGCCAACACATACACAATCACATATAGATATAATGTATGCTCTCTGTAACTCCATGCTATGCTAAAGGTCATATTCTCGTGTGGATTTGTAGCGTTTTTTTAATGTCATTTTTTATTTTGTTCATTTCATATCACTAGTGTTTTTTTTATTTACAATTTCAACATGATGACCGTGTTTTGTGCTTCTATGGTGTTGTTTTTTCCTTTCTTGGTTGAGTAGAATACTTGGCATAGAATTTATAAGATGCCAAGATTGCACATCTTTATTTATTATCAGCTGAAATTGTAACATGGTACTACTAGCATATATATCAAAAAAATTAGTTTCCATATAGGCCATTGATTTCATGGTTTAGGATGTATAGGTGCATGGCAAAATCAAAGGCATAAGTTTTATATCCAAGATGACTCAACTATGAAGACTGCTTGATAGACTTTATGGAAAATCATAGGATGTGAAAAATATGTAAAGGATTGGCTTTTCTTTGGCATGTATACCAGGGAAATAGGTCAGACAATTACTTGTCTTTCTTTTCTTTAGTCTCTTAGGCTTCGACATTGTCTATTCCTTCAAAACAATTTTTTTTCCATGTGTTTGAACAACATTGTTGGAAAAAAGGGTGCCAGTCATTATTTTCCCTTCTTACCTTTCGGCAAGTAGACGGAAAATGACAATTTTCATGGAAAATGAGGTATAGTAAGTTGCAACTTAGGCTTTGAACGTAGCATAATTTTGAATTTTCCTTACAATGCACCAAAACATCAAAGGAGATGAAGTGCTTTATGAAAGACACTCCAAATTCGTTATGTCTCAGGGTTTTATGAGTTGTACAGCCACCACCTATTAGCAAGTAGGTGGAAACTCTAAACTTTATTGCCTTGAAAACTAGAAAAAAATCACAGCCAATGCATTGTTGACTTCCTTGGAGGTCTGTGCCCCAGCGTCTCCGCCCAGGAGGCTAGCCCGTGGTCCAATGTCCTCGCCTTGACAATACATCTTTGCTTGAGCGTCCATGCCCTGACAGTACTTTTGCGCCTCCCCTCAACGTCCGTGCTTGGTCTTTGAGTTCGCGCCCCAATGTGTCCGCCCTGCCCATTTCACTGAACCACTTCCAGAGTTGGGCGACTTGGCTGCAGCTTCAACTGTAAATCTTGTTTTCTTGAAACATCCTAAAGAGAGCTTGCCAAACTATGTTCAGGGCAGTTATGAAGGGTCACCTCTATCATTAATCCTTCAAGGACAGCCCCTAAACTAGTAATTCTAAACATGAATGTCCAATTCCCAATGAGTTTGTTTGTTGACCTTCCTAACCTTCATATGTATGGATTTTTGAATATTCATTTGTATGAGATGAAAGTATGCTTTGTGATGACCTCCCTATTTTTATAAAATAGGGAGGGTGTTAGAACAGAGGGCCACCGAATCATACACTCCACAATTTTTTATTTTATTTGAAGACTGCATTAGCAAAGGGCCACCGAATCATGCACTCCACAATTTTTTATACCATTTTAAGTGCACATGAGCAAAGGACCACCATTCATGCATTCCACTATTTTTTATTTTATTTGAAGGCTACATGAGCAAAGGGCCACCAAATCATGCACTCCACAATTTTTTAATTCATTTTCCGTGTACATGAGCAAAGGGCCACCAAATTACAAACATGCAATCCGTTTTAAATAAAGGGCAAAAGTACATGTAAAAGCTATTTGAGCATCACAACGTTATGATCACTTCATAGAGAACATAAAAGTGTATTTACAATGACATGAATGAGAATTTCTGCAACGATGTAATCCAAATATACAAAGTGTAATACAACAAATTGGACTTTTACATATATAAGGTCCTTGCAGTGGTAAAGGTTGGCTACTTGAAACTTACAGTGTTTTTCATGCATGTTTTGTGGGAACACTTTATCAATGTGGCACCAAGCAATATATTTCTGACATGTTCATTTTGTTCAAGGTTGCGCTTCATTTTCCCAACCAAGGAAGGCAAATTATTCAGGATCAAATAGAATATGCAAGCGCTTCTTTGAATTTTTACAGTTTCGAGGCCTACCCTTATTTTGAGCCTTTTGTTTCCGTGCAACTACATTGGCTTCAATACTGGGTTGCGACATTTTTTGCAAATTAGTGTCCCGAATAGTATGTAAAGAAGTAATCCTATTTTCTTCTTACCCAAAATAATGAATGAGAAAATAAGAGAAGTCGTGAACCTTGAGTTGTGAAGCCTATGTACCCCACTTCAACTTGGAGCTCAAATGTGAAGTCCAAGAACACAGGGGTGGCACGGCAGAATTGTCAATGGTGGTACTTATACCCCCGACAGGAGTGCAGGTGGTCACGTTGGGGCGCAGACGGTTGGGTTGGGGCACAGACGGTCATGGCACGGACGATAGCTAAGACCGCCTACACATAAAAAACCAAGACGTATCGACAACGTCCATGCCCCTTGCGTTCCCACCTAGTACGTCCTCGCCCAGTTTGGGATCAGCGTCCCCGCTTGGCCCTCCTACGTCCCCACTTGATCTTCCGCCGATGCCTTCCTATCCACAGCGTCCTTGCCCCTACTCCACACGTCCCCGCCTCTATTTTGTCCAGGTATATAAAGAGCAAGCTGCCATTAGGAGGCTACGTTTCCAACCTGGCCTCATGATTTTGGACTTCTTTTGAGCTCCTTGCTTGGGTTCATTGGCTGAAAACGACATTGGTTCACTTTTGAGGTGATGTTAAAGTCACTTCTAGTAGTGGACGAGTGCTATCTTGATTTTGGTTACTAAGACTTTGTCGTGGAGAACATCAAATTGCCGGGGCCAAGGTTATTGAAAGTTGTTGCCTATCAAGATAACTTCAGGGCGAAAACAAACAAAAGAATGGGAACCATGGTTCAATTTTTTTGATGATGGAAGAAAAGTGACTTGTGTATATTGTGGCAGGACATTTAGCTACAAACGTGAGCATGCTTTTGCCCACTACGGTTTCCGGGCAAAGTGGGAGCGAGCAGTGTGCTCAAAACTACCTCGAGCGGTAAGACACAAGTTTGTCAATTGTGCAAACTTTGTACCACAACAGATGAATATAGAAACCCCTTTGGATATAGAATTGGGTCCGAGTGTACCATCTATATCAGCCCCTAATGTTGGAGACAGAGGTTCCAACCAGTCAGCCCAGAATGAAGTGGCACTGGAGGGACTCGTAGGTATGGGCCATAGACGTGAAGCACTGAATGTTCCACCAGGGCCTAGTGGCGTTGCGGCATCAAATTCCACTAGATTAGGGCCACTGCGTCAGCAGCGGATGGTGAATGCACTAAACATTGCGAAAAGGAAGGCATTGGATGAAAAATGGGCTAGTTTTTTCTATGAGGCAAATGTGCCGTTCAATGTGGTAAGACATCTGGCCTTCATTGAGGTAGTGAGGACAACCTTGTTGGCACGATTTGAATATTCTCCGCCCTCTTACCATCAGCTCAGGACTCAAATTATTGAACCTAAGAAGATACAGATTGAAAATGAGATTAAAGAAAAAATAGCCTTTGTAGTGTAGAATTACGGAGTCACAATATGCACTGATGGTTGCGACGATGTCAATCGACGGCCACTGATGAATGTGATGATGTCCTATCCAACAGGAGATGTCTTCCTTGGATCCATTGATACTACAGGTGAAAATAAAACCATGGTATACATAGCAGACCAGTTGAAAGTCTTCATTGAGAGGGTGGACCCGAACAACGTAATCCAGATTTATATAGACAATGCAAAGAACATGCTTGGAGCAATTGAAGACGTTATTGGGACATATCTACACATCTTTAAACAAGGTTGTGCGGCGCATGCATTGGATTTGTTGCTGGAAGATTGGTCTAAATTGCCATGTTTTGTAGAGTTATTGGCAAGGGCAAAGAGGGCTTGCCAATACATCAAAAACCACCATGCAACAATGGCTATTTTCCGCGAGTTGAGTCCAAAGTTGCAGTTGTTAGTCCCCAATGATACAAGATTTGGGACTCATTTCCTCATGATGCAGCGGTTGCTGTCATTGAAGTACGTATTGGTCCAATTGATAAGGCATCCATGTGTACTGAACTATGTTGCAACGCTACACAGACAGTACGTAGAGCTTGCTAAAGATGCCATAGACACCATTGCAAACATGAAATTTTGGCAACAATGTTCAAATTATGTACACATTGTGACAGATGTAGTAAAAACATTGCATGTTTTTGATGGACGACAACCAGACATGGGCAAAGCGTGGCTGACAATGACGAACCTACGACAACATATGCATAGTTTGACGGACGCACCATTTTTCCTCCCCAATGCTTTGGCGGCAAGCATTGAGTCTTCTTTTGAGGACAAATGGGATATGGTATTCACTGATCTTCACTATGCCGATGCATTATTGAATCCATTTTTGGCAGATTATCCACGATTGAAGGCTGACGGAATAGCCCTTCATGCATTGTATAGGGTTATTCATAAACTAGAAGGCATGGTTCAGGTACAATATGATGATGTTATGGTCAAACTAACGCAATATGAAGAGCGCACAGGACCTTACAGTCCAATTGAAACCCCAAACATTTGGGACACCGGGTTACTTTCCCACCAATGGTGGAATAGAATAGGAGATCGAGTCCTATCCAAAATTGCGAAGTGTGTTCTTTCCCTCACATGTTCAGCATTGTCTTGCAAACGAAATTGGAGCATGTTTTCTTTTGTCCTTAATAGGACCAGGAACCACTTAGCAGTGGACAAGGCGGAGTCTCTGGTATATATATACACCAATAGCCGCGTCCTTTGACAAAGACAAGGTGCAGATCCGATTTGTTGGTATGATTTGAACAACTTGTTGGAGGATTTTGACTCAGTTGCACTAGGCCCTATTCCAGTCCATGAAGCCAATCGCGAATTTGATGCAATGCAAGTAGAAGATGCTGCAGAACACGAGGAGGAAGAAAATCGTGCACCTCTAGTTTATGAAGCATTCCGAAATCTTTGGAGGGAGGGTGCTGACCACCTCCAAGAAGCACGAAACTACTACGGAGATGAAGATGGTCTGGAAAATGGCATAGATGCAAATCATCGCGTTCGTCATAATTTTTCGCCCCCTCCAAACCGTCCAATCGAAGGGATAGTTCATCCTGACCCTTTTGCTTTTCCTCTGGACGATGACGAAAATGTATTTGGAAATCTTGATGACAATGACATTCCCCCAGATTTGACAACAATGACAACAATTGGTGACCAAGAAATGGAGGCCTAAATGTCAATGTGCAAAATGCTGAAAGTGGGGGAAATGTAGTGAACCATGCAACTCCAAACAATGAAGGGTCTAGTCGTGGCGGTGTTGCAAATAGGATTCGTCATGGGGCTGGCTGGGCAACTACGCCCATGGGGAACAATAGATTTCGACGAGAGCACTATGGTACGAATGTCGAATATATTCAAACTTGGAATACTATAGCAAGAAATGAAGCCATTGTAGATGGCGAGAGACATGTTCGTGCTCCAGAAATTGAAGAAACGTAATATTCATTAAAATGAGAGTATTCCACCGAAATGAGAGTTACAGAAGTCTAATTTCATTTGAAAACGGAGAAGAGAATTCCTCAAACAATATTCAAATCATGCAAGAATTAAAATCAGATGAACACAAGTAGGAATCAAATATCAGAACTGCAAGGTAAACGTTCATATTGACCTTTCACTTGTACACCATGAGTTGTTCCATACATCTCCAACTATGCTTGGCTAAGGCCAGTGACACTATATTACAGGCAACGAACTATAAAGGCCAGTAATGTAGTTCATTACATTGTTCTGTGTACACTGTAAAAGCTACAAGTGTGATTCACTCGAGCGCTGAGTTGTTTTGTAATATGAACATTGAACTTTCATAAAACATGAATGTATGACTCTACACTATGAACAAGTACTATACGTGTCATTTACTCTTGAGCTCCACGATTGCCTTCGTCATCTTCGGCCTGTGATTGTACTTGCTTGTAATCCATGAGCTTGGAAAGCCCTCCTACTTCCTTGAACATCTGAGGAAGGACCCACGTCTTTACCATATAGTTTCTGCTGTGTTGCTCTATCGCAAGGTGAGGACGACATCGGTGTAGCAAAAACATCGCTAGACTTCATGGGCGATGGAGAACATGATTTTGGACGATGTGGAGCTGAACCCGGGGGACTATCCACCACCCTATCATCAACGGTCTTTAGGAAGAAGTCCATTGTCAAATTTGCAGTGGCAGCCAAACACATGAAGTTTCCTGTACTCAGAATTAGATTCTGCCTGTAGTCGGAGAATGAGTCAGCTGATGCAGTGCACGGAAGACTGGTGTGCCGAACAGGAGAGGACGACGTTCCCAAATTCTAAGAAAAGAAAGAGATTAGAACAATTCAAACAAAAACTGTAACTGTAATTACATTTACAAGTAAACTCCAATAACAAATATGCACTCTAGGAAGTCCTGGCCATCAAATGAGGTCGACCCGACCTAAACTGGAGGAAGAAGAAAATACAGAAAGGTATTCATAAACAAATTATATTACAGAAATTACGAATATCACTAACCATACATGCGAATGCACGAGCCATTAAGGTCGAGGCGACCTAAAGTTCACTAAGAACTCAGAGAACAATTCACATGCCATTCAGGACGACTCGACCTAAACTAAAGCAATAATTAATCTACCCTCTCATAACGCTGATTAGACGATGACACAGTCACTGCATCGACGTAGTTGATGAACAACAATGAAATGCAATGCGCTATCGGTACGCTGAAGACACTCTGACTACATCCATAAGACTATTGTACATGCCACGATTTCTCTCGTCATACAACATCTTTCGCCCAATTTTCCCCGCACTACTCTTGTGAAATGATTTCAACCCTTCATCTCGAGCTATGTGAAGTCGCCTAAGCTAGGGCAAAAGGACCATGTCCAAATACGAGTCCTTGGGGCCGTTACCCTTGGGAGACCAATTGATGGGGAGAATGACGTTCTCTGACTTATTCATGAAGTGCTTTATAGGATTGTCGTCAACTATGACAGTATTCTCTCGAAGAAATTGCCCATTGAAATTACTAAACAAGGTGTTCGCGTCCTTCACAAATAGGTCCTTGGTGGTGCTTGGCTCCCTGAATGTGACTATCCGGCCTTGTTCCTCACACTTGAGCGTCGTACAAGGCTCCTGCCCAAGTATAATGCGAGGCTTATCTAGACCGACAAAAAGATAATCGACGATTTTTTGAACGGTAAACTTCTTCATGGAGCTCCAAATAGAAATGTGTGCTATCAATCCTAGCTCATGAAGAAAATGAGCACAATTCGGGTGGACGAAGACCGCCTTCGGTCCCACAATCGCAGGAATCGTGGCGAAGTGCGGTTGGTCTACATTCCTGACGTGCACAGCCCAATCCTTGTACTTGGCATCTTCATAGACATACAAGATTCCATTCAAGTCCAGGACAACATTGAGCCACTTCTCGGCGACGGTCACCCTGGACATCAATGGAATCTCAACATCCTTCGACGTATCTCCACGTTCAGATGGGGGAACCGATCCCTGCTATCAAACGGACAAATGTGCAGCCAGTTACTAAGCTGCACTGATACATTTCGAAACTCAAGAAAAAAGGCAAAATCCAAACATCGTAGACTATATATGAATAAAGAGGTACCTATTAGCGCAGAGATCAAGGACGCATGGGTATGAAGTTACCTTTTCCCGCAAAGACAACGTCGGTTTAACTGGGTCCGGTATTTCAATCTCCAGAAGCTGAGCGTCGGGAATAGAGATGTCATCATCTAAGTGCATGGACTCAAATTCAGATGCACCTCTACTTGTAGCTTCCACACTGCCACAACCAAATGGTGGACATTGTACATGTTGTACAAGAGCAATAGATTTTGGAAGATCATTCAATCCAGTTGAGATAGCCATTAGAGGAGGTTCTGCAATTCAGGAAGGGCCAGACAAACAAGACTTAAACTTTTTACTGAAAAATCCATATAATTGAATAATAAAATTGAGTACAAAAAAGTCATCATCTTACATGAAGATATGGATTAGCCAAAAAATTGTTTTCTATCAAAAAGTTTTGTCTCCCACACTAAGGGCCTCTATCTGAGTACAACCTATGACACAAATCAGCTCGAGTCGAGCTAATTCTATACAAATGACATCGAGTGATTGTGTCGTGTCCTCATCATCAGGTGGCGGTGCAAGGGTCGAGGGGCACTCCTCAATAGGAGGAGGAGCTGGAGGATCTGCGGAACCTGCAAGAGGAGTGAGAGAGACAGAAGGCACCCCAGTCAATCGTGGAGTGGAGTGGAGGATCCACTCATCGTTGGTCTTGTTGGCGCTCCTTCCAGCAAAAGCACTTGGTCAACCTGAGACGGCTGTACGGATGCTAGAGGCATGGCCCCACCAAGACTGTTGATAATGGCCTCCAGTTTGGAGTTGTTTTTTTGTGACATTGCCACCATAAACTATCGCAACTCCACCATCTCCCTGGCCTGCTTGTCAAACATCATCTGATCCAATTCCCGCCTCCTTTTCAGCTCTGCAATTTTTGCGTCATAGTCGGCGGCGGCTTGCGATCTTGCCCTCTTTCGCTTCTCCCTGGAGGCTGGAGACGACATGGTAGACGAGTCAAGTGGTTGACCCGACGACGTTGATGATCCCTAGATGCTTTGAGAGCAGATCACTGGAGGGGTGCTTCGATCTATGGGAACGACATTGTCGTCATCATCATCACTGGCTGCCCCATCGCTGTCGGAGGACTCACACAATATAGTTGCAGATGACCTCCAACCGGATGGCATGCTTGCCTCTCCAGTTGCCTTCCCCTTGCACTTTGATGACGATGGCGTGCTTGACCCCGATGGTCAGCGCGGGAATCTGCCCTCATCAACAAAATATCCCTCTGGAAGAAAATCGTTCTTATCCAGTTTTTTTGCAGTGGTTGCAATTTCAGTCCACTGGTCAGACTCCTCCGAGTCCCCCACAGCAAACACATTAACCCCACTCATCTGCAAAGTCATATACAGCGCCATCAAACTACGATGGTATGAAAATTCCCTAATGAGGATACAATGGCATTTCAAGTAATGTCAGCAATAGGTTGTGTCAGGTCGACCCGACCTGAAGCTAAGGCTTGGGCACTTGCTGCCACTGGACAGGTCGAGCCGACCTACGGAATAACTTATTCCAGCCAATGCTACATGTCAGGTCGACCCGACCTGACTTATAGCACCTTTTATTTATAAGATGGAAATACATTTTCAATTTATTTAGGTCGAATCGACCTTAACCATAGCCAAAACATAACATTGTGGAATTAATTGCGTTCAGGCTTACCATCGCAGCACATGTGAACTTCGATCCAGCGAAGAATGACATTATGCTTGCTCCAGGAGTGCAAAATTTCCTCACGAGATTGAAGAACTCATGCGTCAGATTCCCTTGCTCGGGCTTCCAAGTCACCTTCTCGTTGTACTTCAGTCTAATATTGGGGTCTATCAATTCCCCATGCGCAGTACTAGAGATGACCTCGCTCCACAGGTTGTACACGTCGTCCAGAGCTATAATAATCTTCAACTCGTTTCGGATCTCGAGCTTTTCCTTGGCGTCCTTGCCTTTTGCAGCCTTCTAGGCCTTTAGTACATCTAGCAGAGCAAACCGCTTATACATTACCGATGAGAATTCCTACAACGCATTTTTGTATATCACGGTCAATTTGGAGCTCTCCATTCAGCTCGGACCGACCTAAACTACACATTTCATTTTGAACGTCAAATGCACCTTTGTCGTTCTGCATACTTCGAACTCTTCATTCATTATCATGTGAAGAAAATCAAAACATCACATATTGTGGCTGGAACACTAGGCGGCAGACGACATTCACAGATCAGGTCGACTCGACATGGATCTCTTACCACGAATTTCTTTCTATTTGCTGTACTCTCAGCATTTTGCCTCACGTTGGACATTGTCGCTATTGGGGCGGCTTCCTTCGGATTGCGCGGCCTCCCCATGAGTTCCCACACTTTTATGGCTCCCAGAATGTTTGTTGACCATGAGGGCTTCTGCGCCACAAAGTGGTTGACCCTATTGTAGTACGCCGATATGTCGCGTAGTTTTTGGGCATCTGTGGACCAGACCACGTAGCAATCCCATTGACGAAAGTTCTTGACAATCTCTTCATCAAGGTTTTGGTCTACCATCATTTTGCTGGCAGTCACACTGTGTTGTCCATTGATGATGTAGAAGTTTTTTCTTTCAAGTGCTGGCCAGTCCTCTGGCTTTGGCTTCTCGAAGCAGTCCACTGGCATGACACACAATGTTTGTTTTGTGGACTTATTTGGCATTTCCCAGAGGTATGTCATCATGTCCTCCACGAGCTTCATCTCATGGCTACGGATGTTTAAGTCCTCTAGGGCCTTGATGAGCTGTTCAATGGAAATTGTGTTCTTATCCTCCAAGCCAAAGATGTAGGAGTTCGTGCAGTGCTTCTAGTAGGCCTTGTATGCTTCCGCGGACGCAATGTAATCATGCGACTTCTTGGCGTCATAAGGGACGGGGACCTCAGTTACCGCAGAAACAAAACTCAGCTCCCCTGGTAAAGCTGCACTAGGGGCTTGCACTACTGCTGAGGCTAATGCCAACTTACTTTGCCTGGGAGCTCGTGCTGGAGTTGCAGCCTACATGGACTTTTTTGTCCCCCGACTCTGTTGGGTTCCAAGTGTACCCATTGAGCTCTGTCCCTCCACGTTACTTGGAAACTCCTGAGAGACAGTTCTGACAATCATGTCTTTCTTCTTCAGCTCAAGTTTCGTCTTCAAAATTGTGAAGTCGTTCAGGAGTGTCTTCAGGCAAGAGTATAGGGCCTTCCCCGTTGTCAACTTCCCGTCCTTTGTCTTGAAGTAGTTGTGGTCAACTTTCTTCTCCAAGTCGGGTATCTTCGTTCTGTACTCAGTCGATTCCAGCGTTGAGAGGAAGTGCGATATGTTGAAGGTACATCTTGAAGAGTCCAAACGAATAGTGAAGTGGTACTGCTCGCTTTCAGGCTATCCTGTCACAACTGTAACATAGTGAATTTTCAAGAATGGACCACTATCGTGGGCGACGTCCTTTATCTTCTCATCAAATGATATGTTGAAGAAATGGTCGGTGTCTTTGAACTTTGCAGCGAAGCAAATGAGGTTCTTGAATGGAATCATGTGCAGACTCCAACTCTCAACCTTCTCGGGATTTTTGAATTCCCAATAATCTCCGTCATTGTCAAAGTCGTCACCTTCTTTTCTAGAGGATTCGTGCGCAGAGCGTACGTAGAAGGCCTCTAGCTTCTCGATTTGGTCATCCATTCTGCATTCATTATTTAAACGGGATGTTGTTAGAACAAGAGTTGTTGCTATGTTGATTCAGATCGACCCGACCTAAATGCCACTACATGGAGCTTCTACATTCCATCTTATATGTGTATGATCTACTCGGACTCGGTTCGTTTTGCTTCATACGCTTTAGGTCGACTCGACCTGAAGTTCTAGTCGGAATATTCAAATATTTCTGCTACTGTGATGTCCTCAGTGTTATTGATTAATGTTATCGGATCGTCCTAGTACGTATTGTTCGGACTCTGGAACTGGCAATTCAGGTCGGTCCGACCTGAATTGCATGCAATAGTGTTGTCATGTTTGTTGTTGGTAAATGGATGTTTATTAGAAATGTGTCTTTTGGTCAATTTGTTAATTATACTAGGTGTCTAATATAATCATATAAATATGTATGTTGGTGAAGGGAATACGTATTTGTTGTGCCACATTGCAGAGGGTCTTTCTTGCAGTTTAGGTCGGATCGACTTGATCTGCATTTAATTTTGACGAAGATGTTATTTCTCTTCTGGGATGTTAGTGAGTATGTCTACTAATCAGTGGCTTTCCTTGTACTGACAATGCTAGTAGGTGTACATTTCAGGTCGGTCCGACCTGAAATGCATGTTCATGTCATGTCAACATTGTCCATGAAATAGCACGGACAAATGCAGAGATTTGGGAGAGAATATGATTTATGGGGCTCTGCAATTCAAGTCGATGCGACCTGAACTGTAGTGTGGGTCATGTGACGTACATTACCGACACGTTAATGAATTCATTTATTAGTCAACTTGTTTACATATAGTTGTCTAATATCGTGATAGTAATTTATTTGTTTATCTTACAACTTATTTGACACGTCAGATTGCATAGGGTCTTCTTTGCAGTTCAGATCGGACCGACCTGATCTGCATTGAATTTGGACGACTTTGTTATTTGTCTTCTGACATGTTAGTGCAATTGCCTTCCACTTAGTTGCCTTTTTTATACAGAATATGCTAGTAGGTGTACATTTCAGGTCGGACTGACCTGAAATGCAGGTTAATCTCATCTAAAAATTTTCAAGGAACTTGCCTGGACCAAGGAATAGATTTTAGAAGGGGAAGTGTTTGAAGGGATATGCAATTCAGGTCGATGCGACCTAAATTGCAGTTTCGTTCAGGTGCCTTACATTCGTAGTACATGTAGGAATTTAGTGTGACAGGATGATACCCGGGTAGTATTGGGCTGATTTCGGGGAATTTGTGTGGGTGTGGCTGGTCATTTCTTTCCATGACATTCTGAATTCTAATTCGTAGACCTTAAGGAAACCCTAAACCCTAAGAAATGAACCCTAAAGAAACCCTGGACCCTAAGCACTGAACCCTAAACAAACATTGGAACTTAAGCACTGGACCCTAAACAATGAATGCCATTTTCTGAACCCTAAACCCTAAACAAAGTCCTGTGCATTATAATTCACCTCGGGAATTGAAAAATGAGGACCTTGAAATGCAATGCAGATGGATTAATCTCCAAAACCTGCAATAGTATCCACATTTTCAACAAATTCAAGAGTTGAAAAAAGCCAAAAATATCAAAAACAACATCTCAAACTAGGAGACCATCTAAACCTAAAACCAAAAAGTCATTGTACAAACCTACAACATCCCAAACAAGCATGCTTCCATCTAGAAACTCCCAAACCATGAATTCTAACAGAAAACAACAAACCTCAAGAGAACTAAAAAAGGAACGTACACATACGATACATCCTGCAAGTTAAACCCCACTAACACATTCATTGGACATTGCAGCTAGCTTTACAACAATCACAGAAATCACTATTCAAAGCTGAGATGGTGCAAGAGAATTGAAATTAATACATACCTGAGTTTCTACAAGCAAACACTATGCAACTTCAGCCTCAACTTAGCTCCTACTTTCAGTGTAGCTGCTTATTATGGACTCCACAATCTTGTAACTCCAGTGCTACAATTGTCAATCTGAAATGCAAAAAACAAACCAATTTTAAAAAACTTACATTGCAAACCAAATGCCAAGAAACAAACTGCAAACATATTCCAAGCAACTAGATTCCTTCCAACAATTACAAAAAAAGATCCAATCTGTTGGGAGCAAATACCTCCTAATACAATACACAACTCTTATCAGAAAGCAAATACCTCCAAACACAATACACAACTCTTATCCACAATAATTGAATTTCAACAAGATTCTTTGGGCACCCAACACAATGCGATTTCATCCTCAGTTTTTTTTGCAAATTTTGAGTTCATATTTGTAATTAGAGACCTCACATTAGTTAAGACAGAATTGAAATATGCCCTAGACATGGCTCAAAATTGGGAACATGATTTTACTTTTATTCCAAGAGAACTCCACATTACCATGTTGGGCTCACTTCGTGGACATGATTTAGCTAGTGTCCTGCGACGATGAGAACAGGAACAACAGTCGAGCTAATTCTGTACAAAATGACATCGAGCTAATTCTATACAAATGACATCGATTCAGTTCCATTACTACAGTTTGCTGAAGCAAGGGAATCTATCTCGTTCTAAGCCCCGATTCCAATTTGCGATGTCCGTTGTCGGGGTTTTAGGGTTCAGGGTTTTGCGTATGAAATCCTTCAGAGTATGCAATTCAAATTTTTTTATGAAAGAGATTAGCGCCCTCTCAAGCGAGGTCGAAAGCACATATCAAACAGAGTAAAGAAAGAAAGGATACCTGATACCCTAAACTGCTGCTGCTGCGCCCTGTGCTCCGGCGCCTCTGCTGTTGCGAGCGACCTCTGCTGACTACTTGTGCGCCCTGTGCTCCAACGAATGCTGCGAACGCCCGAGTGCTCCGACGAATGCTACTGTGACGAATGCTGCGAGCGCCCGAGTGCTCCTCTGCTACAAGACCGTGCTCTCTGCTGCAAGACCGGCGCCCTCTGCTGCAAGACCGTGCTCCCTCACTCTCCTCCAACCCACAATGTCTTCGGCAATCGCGCATCTCTCTCAACGAGCAATCCAGGTTCCACCTTCCGCTGTGAGCATGGATAATCCTGCTCCCTCCCTCTCCTCTAATCCCACAATCCGACACCTCTGCTCTACTGCGAAAACTGAAAAACAAAAAACACGAAAACAAAACAAAAACACACACTCACATTGCACAACATGACAGAGCAACAAAACACAACGAAACAACCCAAACCCTAACCAGCATGAACCCTCCATCCCGCGACGAACCCACCCGAACCCGTCCGATCCTGTTCCCGCCTGCCCAAACTTGTTCCCGCCCTCCCGAACCTATTCCCTCCCGCCCGAATCTGTTCCCGCCCGTCCAAACCTGTACCCGCCCGCCCGAACTTGTACCCGCCTAGACCCGGACCCGCCTCAGGAAACTGTACCCGGATTTGCCCAAACCGATACCTGGACACGCCTATGGAACCCGGACCCGTACCGGCTTTATACTTCTTTTGCATTACTACTAGAGTGCCCTGTGGCATTGCCACAATGAAAACAAAAATAAAAGTAATTTTTAAATTTTCTTAAAAACCAAAAACAACTAAAAAATGCATAACTTTCTAACTGTAAGTTGGAATGCCATGAAACCAAGCCTGTGCACCCCTCCTCGCCAAGAACTCTCCAACGATACCAAAATTGTGACCAAAATAACTAAAAAATGCACAACTTTCTCACCGTGAGGCGAAATGCCACAAAACCAAGCCCGTGCACGCCTCCTTGTCAAGAGCTTTCTGACAGTACCAAGATTGCAACCAAAATATAAGAAAAAATAATTTTCTAATTTTCTAGAACCAAAAATAACTCGAAAATGCACAACTTTTACACCGTTCACGAAGCTTTTGAGATTTGTTCACGAAGCTTTTGAGATTTACAAGTTCTTCCTTGAAATTTTTTTTTTCGGGTGCCAATGTTAGTAACAATTGAATCAAATTTCTAATGCATTTTAATGTATGTGTATTTTTTACCATATTCACTATTTAATTCATGTATTTCATTCATTATTCATTAAATTTCTATTGATTATATCAGTATATGTTTATTTCTTAAATAAATTATATGAATATTTTAGTAATTTTCATTTAAATATTTATTAAAATTCTTAAAAAATGGTGTAATGTCACCTTTTTACACTGTGTGATATTATAAAGTTTCAACGGCTATTTGACCTATAATAGCACAGAGTGTAAAAAGGTGATATTACAGAGGTAAAGTGATATTATGGAGGCTTCATATTTCTTGGCTTCATACTTCATTTTACTTCTACAATTCTATGATTTTCTTTTCTTACTACCAAATGATTTGAAGTTTTGTTAGATAAAAGCAATTTTGAATTCTACAATAAAGTATTTACAAAGTCTTTACAATCTAACAAATTTGCATTTCAATTCTTCAATTTTGGTCACCACTGCTTGTAAGTGAAAAAATTCATCAAGTGGTGGTGTCCTTGCAAATGTTTTCATGTTTACAAAGATTTTAAAAAAAAAATTATGATATAAAGATTTTCTTTAATTACTTTGTATTGCACAATATATATATGTCCAAAAAGTATTGTATGAGAATGTCAATATTTTCATTTAAAGATTATAAATACTTTATTAATCTACATTCTATCACATAAGAATTTGATAAAAGTAATATAGTTAACGTGTAGCAAAGCAAGCGCCAACCGCTAGTCTAATACATAAAAATTCTAATGAATGATTGAAATTTTGAGGATGAATGCGTCTGGTAGGATTCATTGAAAAAAATATTTGAAAAGAACCCTATTGCTTTCCTACACTTTGTCAATTGAAAATTTGAAATGGGTTTTTAAAAAAATCCTCTAAAAATCATGTTGTATTTAATAGAAACCAAACCAATAAATTATATCGTTTTGACGTGGAAGCATGTCCGAAAACATAACACACAAGTTGCAAATCTTCAAAATAATAAGGATTCATGAAAAAATGAAGTTTAAGAGAACCCTATTGCTTCCCCACACTTTTCCAAGTGAAAGGGTTTTTAAAAAAACTCCTCTAAAAATCATGCTATATTTAATAGAAACCAAACCAATAAATTATATCGTTTTGACGTGGAAACATGTCCGAAAACATAACACACAAGTTGCAAATCTTCGAAATAATAAGGATTCATGGGAAAATAAAGTTTAAGAGAACCCTATTGCTTCCCCACACTTTTCCAAGTGAAATGGGTTTTAAAAAAAAGACTCTAAAAATCATGCTGTGTTTAATAGAAACCAAACCAATAAATTATATCGTTTTAATATAGAAGCATGTCCGAAAACATAACACACAAGTTGCAAATCTTCGAAATAATAAGGATTCATGGAAAAAATAATTTTGCAAACATTGCAAAAAGAAATTGAAAGTGCATGCAGTATAATTTCTGTGTACAAAAACCTTGAATTCACTTCTAAATTAATAATTTGTTCAATGTTTCAAAAACATGATATGAAATGATTTTGTAAAGTACAGAAATACCTAAACCGCAAACCCTAAACCCTACAGACCCTAAACCCTAAAGATCCTAACCCCTAAACCGTAAAATCCTTATTGATAAAATCACATGCAAACAATTGGGTGGTACAAAAGGTTGTGTTTGTCTAAATTTACAAACAGACCCTAACTTCACCAAAATCAAATTGACTCCAAAAATTGCAAAAGAAAAAAAGGCAATGAAGACTTTTTGCCTAGATTCTATTAGAAATAGAATCTAGAAATTAGTGCTTAACGTTGCAAGAAAGCAACCTCATCAGTACTTAATAACTGTTAGTGGCTATTTTTGTCGTGAACAGTGCAGGCGGGAATCAAAACCCAAAAGAATTTGCGGAAGGACTTCAGGATTTTGAAATTCCTTCCTACAGCTCCCGCCTTCCCGTTCGCGCCTATACATTGCTGCCAAAATTGTTTTGAATGTCGTTGCGTTCGCGCGCATTAGGGCACTTTCCTCCTCCGTCGCGAATGCATGGACGTTCATGCGAAATTTCACTTCTCTCATGTCATTACTGAACTCTATCAACTTCTGTACTTGTACTATCTAGAGTGTTGGAGTATTGCGCTTCGAGGATCTCGGTGAACGTGCTTATTGCCTTCCGTATGTCTTCAGGTTAGAAGCCTTTAGCATTTTCAAACATTTTCATTCGATGGATTGGACATAGTTACTTTGTAAGCACATAGTAGTTTTGTGAGTGTGTATAATGTTTCTTTCAGTGCTGCCATCTATTGTCGAGTTCCTAGTTGATGAAGTTGGCAGAGTGCGTGTGTTTCCAATGTTCATTTCCCGAAAATGGAGTTGCATGATTATGAGTTTTGGACTTCCCCAATTCTTAGTGACAAGGTCTGTATTCAATGTTCAGTTCTCGACACCTGAGTTGCAGAATTCTGAGAGTACAGAGCCCGATTATCTCGCTGAGAAACCCGGAATGCAAGATCACGGTTACTACGAGACTGCCAACACAGTGTCCGAGAAATCTGGAACTGTTTAGGTCAAGTCGACCTGAATTAGAACAATGGTACATGAATAATTTGTTAATGCACTTCAGGTCGAGTCGACCTGAATGTGAGATTGTCTACATTAGTCATTCGTTCATGCAATTCAGGTCGAGTCAACCTGAATGTGAGATTGTCTACATTAGTAATTCGTGCATGCACTTCAAGTCGAGTCAACCTGAACTAACGTATATGATAGTAAGTAAGTAATCTAAAACGTATCCTAGGTATATTGAATAGTTCTATCATCGAATATCATTAATGAAATGGTATACATGGCATTTCAGATCGAGTCGACCTAAACCGTATCATTAATTGTAATTTCGTTCAAGTGAAAATCTCATAGATGTCCTTCTGACATTCCCGATATTCACAGATTTAGTCAGCAAGAATTCTGTACGTAATGATAATAGTGTGTAGATGGGATTCGGCTCACTGCACGTCTTCATTTTAGGTTGGTTCGACCTGAAGTGTAGGTATTCCCAACACAGACATCAGTTAGAGAAGTTCGAGATATTTATAGGAATGAAATAGGGAATTCCCATCGAATTGAACAGATGAAGATGGGTTCATTCACTCTCAGAGTACAAGGTACACTTCAGGTCGATCCGAGCTGAAATTCAGGATTGTACTGAGTTTTCTTATGCTTATATTTTCGGCTATTGAATATTATACAAGGTAGGGGTCAGACACTTCAGGTCGATTCGACCTAAAAACATAGTTTACAAATATCTGAATTTATAAGGAATTTTAATGAATGATGTCAATTGCAGTTGAATCCTATGCTTCAGCAAATAGGTTCGTTGGTGTCATAGATGTAGTTATAACATTTGGTCATTCAGGTTGGGTCGACCTGAACATGAATGAAACTGCATGATCTATGCTTCAATTCACTTACCTTGTTTCACATTGCATTTTTACAAGTATCCATGGATACTATAGATGACCCTAATGACATGGACATGTCATCAGGTATTGAATCCAGTGAATTCAGACATGATGAAGAGGATTTTATGGCATCTTCAGAAGACGAATTTCAGAATGTCAAAGCAATGAATGTTGGGGTCCCGGAATGCGAAGGTCTACCGCGTCGGCTTTGGAATACTCGAGTTGTCACCTTGTACAATGACGCTAGAATGCTTGTGGATGAAGGTGTCTGTCACAGTGTGAACTTTGACCTCATTTTGGGTGCCAATGGCCCTCTTGGTGACACCCACGTGGCGATCCACATCTCCAAAATGCATAGCGAAGAGGACCTACCGGAGGAACAAGTATGCTCATTGTTGGCTTGGCCTATTCATCTTATCCACTATCGTGGAGCTAGCCTTTGAGACCATGAGGCTAGGGACAAATTCAACTGTCTCCAACAGGCTCTTTTGAATCCGCCCTCTTTGACGTCTTCGAGACCATACACAAGTATGGTCTGAAATGCGCCCCGCGAGGCAAATTTGAAATCGAAGGAGCTGCTTACTCAAGATTCCATCCATGTAGTATCTACTAAAATGTGTTGTAGTCGCAACTGTGTTCAGCCATTTTCTAGGGATAAAATTCGAGCCTTTCGTGAACGCATGTATCGCAACTCCACGTTCAAGCACAGGACCTACATGAAAATGGATGTGCACAGGCAGGTGCATGTTGATGAGTGTGGTAGACGAATGGTGTCAATTGACAACACACCGGTATGTATGCGAGCGTGGATGCATATAGCTGGGGTCCCTGAGGCCACATTCTATCGCTACCAATCGTACATGAGGCGTGGTTGAGAGGCAAAGGACCATGGCAATAAGGGAACGGTGAAACCGAGGAAACACACTCAACAAGCTATAGCAACATTGAAGTGCATTCTGGAGAAAGAAGCAGATCACATGCCTCATCGTACAAAGACCCTGAAGTTAGGAGAGAAAGTTGTGGCCAAGATCCTACCTTCTACCTTTCAATGGAAGGGTAAGATGAAAGAACTCAATGATGTCAATGCTATTTTTGGACTAAGTGAGGTGTCAGCTTCGAACTTGAGTAAGATTAGGTGTTGTAAGTTCTCAGAGTATGAGGTGAAGAAGCCTGGAGACAATTTTGCGCGATGTGGCACATGTGACAAATTGCAAGACCTCAAGAAGGGTGCTATAACTGGGTCTCACAATGAATTGAAGTATTCTCGGAAGTTGGATAGGCACGTTGAGATTGCTCGAGCTCATCGGGAGTTGTATTATGCAAACCGTCACCGTTCAATAGCTTTTCCACACGAATGCCTCACTATTATGCACGACAAGATGGATCATGCAAAGACTGCTTCTCCAGTCTTTTCCCACAGGAGTAAGGAGCTTGATGGCCTTATGAAATTGCCTATGTTTGTCACTGGCATGATTGCTCATGGTCATGGAGATGTGCATTACGCACATTACGGTTTGGATCTCTTTAAACACGATTCAAACTATACAATTGGTTCTATGGCAAAGTTGTTGCGGGATCTGGAATTGCCATCGAAGTCTTCTTCTCGGTAATTATTTTCTGGGTCAGGGTCTTCAAATTTGTTCAGGGCAGTGCTGCAGGGTAAAGAAATGTACGACGCGTCACTACCACCACCTCCAATGAATGCAGTTCCAGCAGTGCCTTTGCCTCCTATTTTGAACGTGTAAATGGACAATGCCACCGGCGACAACAAGAACAGATATGTTTTCTGTTTCTGGTCTCTACTTGTTGCTAACAAGATCTTCAGAGAAGTGTATGTGAACTTCATGATTGTTGGTCACACACACGACGACATTGACGCATTGTTTGGAAGATAGAGCATGTTGTTAAAGAAGGAGAACTTCCCAACAATCCCGGCGCTCATGAAGTCATTTATGGATGTTGAGTCCATTCCTACTATCCCTCACCTCATAGAGGAGGTGCCTGATTTCAAGCGTTTCATTGCAGGAAAATGGATGGATGGTGATGAAATTCTTGTGGGACACACAAGACCGCAACAAGTGAAGTTCTACCTAGACTCTGTTGGATGCCCAGTCATGAAGTACAAGTTGAAGTGCACGGATGAAAACTGGTTAGGCAGACAAGGTCAAGCCATTAAATTGTGGAAAGAAGACGATAAAGGACGGAGTCTGTGGCCACGCGGTGTGCCTTTGCCAGTACCACTCAACCCAATGAAAGGTGTCAATGACATAGTCAAAGGTTTATCAGGATTCATAAACTATTGGGACGACTTGTGCAGAGCAGACGTGAGTGGAGAACATCGTAGGCGCTATGAGAATATGGTGCGCTATTGGCGTGGTGTAAAGGCAGCTCTTCAAGAGCCACTTCCTACTTCTAGTGCTCTAAAAGACGATTTCTGGCCAACTACTCGTATTCAAGTGACAGAAGCTGATCATTTAGATGAAGATGGTGAAGATCTCGAAGAGCATGGAGAGGATGAGCCTTATGTTGGGCCCTTGAGGGATCGTCCACAACCATCCTTTAGGGTGGCTCGAGATGTATACGAAGGGTATTTTGTTGCAGTTCGCCCTGCAGACAGTGACAACAGACCAGTTTGGATTGCCAAAGCATTGTCTGATCCAAACTCTAACCCCGAGAAACCAAACTGTGTGCACATTCAGTACTTTCGGCCAACATCACGCAATCAAGAAGTTCAAGACTTCTATGAAGGATGGGATAGTGATAGAGTTTTGCTTTGGAGGGTTGATGAAACCGAAGAACCTGCATGGGAGACAACAAACACTTTGATTACAGCATGGAAGTCTCAAAACAGAAGAGGTACTTGCCAATGCAGAATCAAGATCCCTACAGTTCAAATCAAAATCATCAACCAAAGTTTGGCTTCATATACATGATATGGAGAAATCATGTACATACAGTGGATGCATTTTAACTATGACATTCATATAGAGGGTATTGTTTTATTTCTACATCTTATATGAAACCGTTTTCATTGCATAAGTGTTGGACCCTTAATATTATAATAGATGATAGTTGTTTCAGTTTTTTTTAGAGGATATAGGTTTCAGTTGATTGATTTTATTTTATTGTTTGATAGTACATGATTGTTTTCAAGTGTATGTTTTCTGTTTACAGAACAATGGAATTTAAATATAGTCTTAATATATATATATATTTTTTTTAGATTCTTAAGCTATATTTTCTCTATTTTTTAATTCATTTTCTTATTTGTGTATCACTAAATATATTTTATTAGAAATTACATTGCTATTGGAGAAAAAAATGTAGTGGATATATCCACTATTTATTTGGTTAACATGTAAAACACTTGTCACATTCTGGGTAGGGGGTCGGTTGGTTGTTACAACTTTCCTGCCAACAAAGCTCACTTAATAGCACCAAGTCATGTTTTTTCTCTCATGCGCTCATACAAACCCAATGGGAATCGAACCCGGACCGCTTCAATGAGATGAACAACCCCTTACAACTAACCGCAGAGCTTATGACTTGGTGATTAGAAGATGTCATTCTCTTCACTTATATAAATCAGAACATATATCCTAAAGCAAACTTCATGTATTTGAACAGTCCATCACTGAAAAGACTCTCATTTTAATGGAAATTGTATATTACAACTAGCAAAGTTAGTGTTTGCCCACCTAAACTGGCTAACATTACAATTCACTTTTTAGAGCCTAAATGGAAAATATTATTATGAGAGGCCCTGAACCTCTCAAAATATTGAATATTGTGTTAAGATGATGATGTCCTTCATGCTTGGGTTCTTGCAACACCCCCCCTGCGATAGTGGCTTCTATTGTAGGACAGGGCCAAAGCATGCCAAGAGAACGTACACTGAACCGCACCGTAGGTGTGAGTTTGAATGCAACAAGTAGACCTCACCAAGAAGGGTTAGGCTCGGTGGGGAATGTTGAGGGCATAGACGTTAACGCATCCAATGCTCCTGTCAATGGTAGAACCCCACTACCCCCCAATGAACTTGTTGTGGATGACTATAGGCATGCGCGACAAACCGTTCGAGGTGGTCGAGGAGGGAGGAACACTGGTAGAGCTTCATCTTCAAGGCCCTCCAATCGTGCTCCTCCGTGAGGAATTGGAGTAAGAAGACCAACAGAGGAAGTACTTCCATTTTTACGAACTCCAGCACGTGTGGTTCATAGAAGTCGAAGAGGTCCTACTATCAATTTAGATGCCGAAGACACCGCAGTGAGGCGACATAAAAGATTGAGGAAGACTCATAGAGACGGAAGAAGAGTCATTGAGCTTCGAAATGAGAACTCTGAATTTAAGGGCCACGAAATGGAAGAAGAAGAGGGTGGAAGTAAAGACATGGAAGATGAAGAGGATGAAGAAGTCGACGATGAGACGCCTGTTGACGAGGATGTACACATTCCACAAGCTTATGTGGCTGGACCTTCTACAGGACATGTCCGTAGATCTAGTCGATTGAGTAATATCCCAGAAGCAGTAGAAGAAAATGAAGAAGATTCTAGTTCTTCAAGAATGAATGAATAGTATAGAAAATTGTGGTAGGAAACCAACGCTGAAGTGGTAGGGCTTGGGAAACAATGGTCCATTGTATTGTTCTTAGTTTATATCAAAGTATGAAATTGGAAATGGTTTTTGGTTTCTACCCTAAATTTTGGAACTTCGTAATTTATAATGTGTCATGCTCATGAACAAGTTTGCAAGAAGCATAATTTCAACTTGTCCATATTAAATTCTAGGGAAATATGTATTCTAAAAAGAGCAAATTCATACATTGCATAAAGATTAAATGCGATAAAGTTTCTCCGCAAATAAAATTACCTTCATTCCAATTACAATAAAAAAGAAGTCCCAAGTTCACCTTCTTCATCATCCACTTCTGGACTTTTTGAAACTAAAAGCATTTCACAGTTGGGACTAGGCGAGCAACTAGTGTCCCACTACATCTCCGCCCAACACATTCGCGCGTCCGCACCAATGTCCCCGCCTCTTTGGAGACACCCACGTCCAGGAAGAGAACGTCTCCGCCAAATGACTTCTACGCATTAGCGTCCATGCCCTAGTCCCAGAATGTCTTCACTCAAGTACATCTGCGCCCAGTCACCACTGTCCTCGCCTGCACATATACGTCTGCGCCCATGCGTTGTACATCTCCGCCCATAATTGTCCTCGCCCATGCAACTACGTCTCAGCATGGACTACCCGTCTACGCCGAATGTCCACACCCTCTCTGAAACGTGGATGGCCACGTCAGATACTTGCGGTCAAGTTTAAGAAAAATTTGGATTTTGAGCAGAATTTCTGCTTGAATTCCGAAATGGGGGCCGGACCGTCCGTTCGTCCGTCTTGTCCGATTTGTCCGTCCGTCCGGAACGTCCGATGACCCCAACCCGCCCGATATGACAACCTAGGTCGCAAACCCACAAGTAAAAGCCAAGGTTGACACTTCTATGCTAAATTTTTTTTTTTCCCTCGGAAGATTTGATTTGATAGATGTTAAGAATATAATTATTCTTCAAGAATCAAGAATTTTTTCTTTCATATAGAAATATTTTTGAAAAAATATCTCCAAAAATATATATCTATTTATATAATTAATTTTTGCCAAACTTGCTTCAAAAGTACTATAATAGGCTTAGCATTTTAGGGCAAAAGTCTTTCATTTTTAGCCCACCACCTAGTCAAAAGAATTAAGCAACCTGGTAGATTTTTAAAATAAAATTAAAAGAATAAAATTAAAAAAATAAAATTTTAGAAACATATTCAAAGATAAATGTGAATTTGAATACAAATATGAGCATGAATACAAGATTGGATGGAGAACACATACAGAGTAGATACATATATGTCTTGTGTTTTTCGGCAATGTTAGGATGTTAGAAAAATATAAGAGTCTCAAGTTCAAGAAAAATCCTAAATCCTAATTATAATAAAATCACTCACTACCACAATAAACCATTTCATTTACCCCCCTCCAAAGTAAATAAAAAACAAAAACAACCCGATAAAATAGACTCCCTCACCACCAAAACTCCCCTGCTTTGAAAGCAGACTAACTCACATAACATTGTATAATTAGACTTTCGTCCTCCTCATACTTGGAAGGTATTATGGACTAGGTAACTGCAAAGCAGGCCAAGTTAATCAAGAATAATTGTTGGTTAGGACCTACTAAGCCATTTAGATCACATTCTCTTTGAGCATGGGTGTACCAGAAACGTAAGCTGGTTGTAATCCACTACTTCACTTCACATCTCTCCCGAAAATCACATTCCAAACTGACTGACTGAAACAATTGATGTCCCCCACGGAACATCCAGTTTCTGAACAGTTGCTCAACGACAGTTCAGCTCTTACTCAAGCTCGGAAATATAAACAATGGATAAATGGGGAAGCAGTTGCAATCAATACAATACAGAAGCAAAATGCAGTGAACAATTATTTCATACAAGTACATGCACTCCCGTACAACGACTCGCACAAATATAGTTCTGATTGGGAAGTTACGGGAGAGTTGTAACATCAATTCAAGAACTACGATACGAGTATAACCGGAGTCTTTGTCCCACGGATGAGTCTTTGTTCCATGCACTCATCCATTCTACTGACGCTGGAAGTTGAGTTTCTTGACCGCGAGGCAGAAGACGAAGGCAAAGAAAACAGTCCATGGAAGAAGCCCAACTGCGGTGAATTTGAGAAAGCTTCGTTCAACCCAAGGTAGTCCTGGATGTACTGCTTCAACATCTTCGTCTAACAAGCTCTGTGCTCACATCACCAAACTGCAAGTTCACGAGGCCACTGAAAACCCACGAAAGGGGACACATCCAATAGTAACTCAAGGGGAATAGTCCACATCCTTCCAGGACCGCTTCTTGTCAACATTTTCATTTAATGTAATCTCCTCCACTGGCCTTAGGAGGGATGATTACAGAAGTCTTCACTGCTGGTTCTGCGTGACATGGCTTTGGGGTCTCAGGAAACCAAAATGCTTCAAAGAACACATCAGGAATATTTTACCATCGCTATGTGCCATTGGAAAGGCATTTCTAACCAATGCCCGTTATGCAACGTATTCTATCAACTCTGTAAACAGAAGGTGACTGAAGTGATCGAATTCCAAATCTTACAACAAGATTGTCATACCTTCGTCAGCACTCTCGGATGCTGGAAGCACGAATAAAGCACTTGTGTCAAACACTACACTAACCAACTGTTGCTTCAAAAACAGCTGCACAAACGATAACACTGCATGATAAGTAACAGCTCAGGGAGACAGGTTCAGGAAAATTATTTAGAAATACACAGACCAATGCATTCATTGTTTGCTCGACACCGAATACAACTAACCATGGCAAGAAGCTGCCTAGTCTTCGAGTGGTGAATTCTTAAGCATCTGTCCAGGCCTGCACAGAGTAACATTCAAACTGAAATTAAAGGATTACCATTTCATTCCATCAAAGAACGGATGAGGGAGAACCCTCACACTGCAGCAGTGAAAAAAAGATTAAAATTTTACATCAGAATTTACTTTACGTACCACAAGACGCAATAAGTGGTAGAGTTGGATGCCGAACTACTGACCGCACACTTCCCGCTATTTTCCCTTTGAAACCTCCAACTTTTTGGCCTGCATTCTACAATACTTAGAACTGTGTCTTCGCATCCCATGGCAAGTCATCAATTCAATCAACACAGTTGGCAAAAAACTGAGACCCACGCTGACCTGTGCGCATATCAAAGCACCCCAGGTCTCCGCTCCCTGTTCCAACATACACTGTGTACCCATCCCCATCCGGCGCAATAGACTTGATCGGAGATTCACCATAGTCGAACATCATTACTGGCCGCCTCTGCGATCGTGTTGTGTCATACAACCGAATCTGCCGAAAAAGAAAAGCCAAATTATCGAAGGGAACAGGTCGGAATCATGTGTATATTAACGAACTCATGAGAAGATCTACAAGTGAACAAAATCAGGGAACAGTAAAATCTCAGACAGGGATGCGATAGCATTCGTACCTGATGGTGACCAGTTCCCACAACAAACTTGCTGTGATCCTTGTCGGAGAGGAATGCCAATGCTGTGACATATGCTGGAGCTATCAGCCCTAAATTGTCCCTTCGAGGCTGGAAAAAGCATACTTAATCAATCTCAGAAACCGACGGCTTTATTATTAACACAAAACAATACACGTCGTACTGCACATCCAACCGATCGAGCTACTTACATTTTTAGCACTCCATACGCGGGTTCGCTTCTCTAGATCCCACAGGCTGACATCGACACCTTTTCTGCGATGGAAAAAAAGAGTTTTCTGAAGTGAGATTCAAATGACTAAGCGAGCTGAAATACAAGTGACAAATGCAACACACTAAAAGCCTGAACAATAAGAACATATTGAATTTGAGATTGTACACCTTATAATCAGAACTACAGCAACGTCAGATTCAGGTCGACAATCAATAAAACATTGAACCCTCATGACTTTTGTATGCACACAATATCCAAATAAAGCATACTTTGCTGCATTAAAACCAACTTGCAATTGCTAACAAGACTCAACAAACATTTGAGTAGATCTAATTACAGGAACTATAATTAGTGTCACTTTCAGGAGTGCTCATCTTACATCTCCACCCTCCAGGGACCAACATAATAAGCAAAGGGCATGACAGATACTTACCCTCCGAAAAGGGCATAACGCTCACTACAGTCCACCCGTAAACAGAGAATGCATCCGAAATCAGACACTCTCCAAACAATAGCATCCGCCGGGCTGCTAGTAGAAACGTCCATGTCTTCATCACCACCGGTAGACACACCCATGTCTTCGTCCTCATCACGACAATGGATCCTTTGAATAGCAGCTACACCCCGCTCCGTGCAAGTCAATACTGCCGTACCCCTGGAATAACACGAAACAATTGGTTCAGAGAACCCGTGTTTCATTGATCTTTCTGCAAACATCACGACTTCTCAAAGAAATTCAGGGTTCAGGGTTAAAAGTTTACCAAGTACTGGTTTTCTTGAAAAGGTGCAGGCCACAGACTGCATCACTCGCATCCTCACAAGACTTTCCATTGATTCCGTCGGTCGCTGTGGAAGTCGGAACTCCAATTTCAGCAAGCCGAACACCAGAGCTTGGATTCAAGACTTCCACCTGGTGATTCGTCAAACATCATAAGCTCTAACTTCCAATTGAAAAGACCCAGAGTAGATGCCGTCAATCCTGAACCCTAGAATATCTCAAATGCTCATAATCAAATCCCAAGTTTTCCCGAAAAACTGGTCATAAACCCTGAACCCGAAATTATCCCAAATCCCCATAATCAAGGCGCAAGTCCTAAATCCTAAATAATACCGAATGCTCATGACGAAGGTGCAATTCAACCCGAAAATTTGGTCGCAAAAGCTAAACCCTAAATTATCCCGATTTTGAAGAACCGCACTCACTTTGCCATTTTTCCTCGCCAACGCAATCCCGTCCTCGCCAAACGCGGTGCACAGCGTCGGCTGTGGACCCCATCGAGCCACCACCTGCGGCACGCTCTTGTCCGACGCAACCTCCACCACTGCAAAATTGAACAAGGGAGTTTAAGGGTCTGGACGATGAAAAACACGCAAATGACTTGCAATGCTCATCTGTTACACTTCCCTGCTGTGCCACCCCACAGTCTTCACAACTCGTGAGTGATTACGTGCCGTGTTTGCGTTACGATTCCCAATCATGTCATATAGAGACTATGCAAATATGAGTCCATCGTACCTTTAAGGAAACCGACAGTATCGCAACAAAGAGCTCGGAAGGGGGGGCACCCATCTGGCTTCCCAATAGCAAGCGTTTCAACTTCTAGGCCGTTAGGAAACTTTTTTACAGGTGATGCTCCTCTTTTGGATGTGCTCTCCTTCCCTGCTTCCTTTGCCGCAGACGGAGTTTCGGTCTTGCTGGACACTTCTGCTTCCCCATTTACCTTTGTTTCAGGGGTCTGTGTTTGATGCTTGTTCTTCTTGTTCCTTCTCTTCTCACCTTCAGAGGCTGGTGTATCTGCACCAGGTGTGGCAGCACTTGGCGTAGCAACCCCAACAGCCCTGTATCCACAATACACCAAGCCTCTGAAGGTGAGAAATTTCCAGGAACGAGATTTCCAGGAACGAAATTTCTCAAGGTGTATTGAGAAATTTCCAGGAACGAAGGTAAAAGATCAAGGTTGTCTTCTGCAGGTGCGTACTACACAGGTGCACCTAGGAGTGCAGGGGTTGTGACTGGCCATGGAATTTCCAAGGCCTACACAGCCCCATACTAGGGGCACCTTCTGTACTGCGCACGCCCGCAGAGAGCACCCGCAGCTGATATCCCTAAGAGATCTGAAAGAAGTTCGCTGATACAACGTGAGTATCTACCACGCACATTCATTCATAAAACTATACAAATCAAATTTCATGACCTAATAGACATGTATGTGCAATCCAGGACTAATGTACTAAAAAACAATTAAATCTTGAGACATACCCAGCGACAGCCTGCTTCTTCACAGGGGCCTGTTCCTCTGCTCCCTTCTTGCCAACCAGAGCAAATCCATCTTCATCCTCACTAGAATCCTCGTCCATGGCAGTCACCTCACCCTTCACCGGTTTGACGGTAGTGTCTCCTTTCTTCCTTTTCTTCCCATTCCTCTCACCGTTTGTGATAGCGAAAACACCTTGCTTCAGTTGGGCAATAGCCGCATCCTTCGCCTCGTGTTTACTTTGCACTTCCTCGATTTCCACTGGATTAAAAAGTGGGTGGAATTGAAATTAGCCAACGGAAATTAAATCCGAGTGCCTAAGCAGAATGTGTTAAACAAAAGAGTAATCAAATCAATAGTGAAACGCAAAATGCATGATCCTGCTTTAGTGATTGGAAAATAAAATATGAAATAACTTTACCTGAGGAGGGATGTCCTTCCAGATCGCTGACATCTTCACCAGCTTCTTCCTCCTCACTGAACTCGAAACCCTCCTCCTCCGAGGAATAAGGCTCTTCGACCGGCATGTAGTATCCGGTGAGGTGCACACTGGTAGCTCCAGAAACGGTGAAAGTAACATCCTGATCAAACAAGAGATCGAGAGCGCATGACTCCGAAACCCCGGGAACCAAAGAGCACAGAGGAACCTCGGGATTTTCGCCCACTTTGCATTTCACGACAGTGCGCTGCTTTCCCTTGCAGTCAAGACCCAAAGTGGCCTGCCAGGCACCACAACATATGATATCCAGTCAACCAATACCATTTCACAAGAAACCAAGAGGGATAAACCATATAATGTTTGCTGTACGCAAACCTAAACTACATTGAATCAACATTAACCCCAAAGTGACAAAGAGGACAGAAAGTGTCCTCATAGAGTTTTAAGTCTAGTTCAAATAGCTGTAACTTTTGCATCTCAGGTCCAAATTCAGTAAAACCTGTTGGTAAAGTTGCATTCTCCACTCTAGTTTGTATGGTAAAATTTTCAGATTGATCCAAGATGTATTGATTTTTGGAAAGCCAATCGAAGTTCACATTTTCAGATTGATCCAAGATGTATTGATTTTTGGAAAGCCAATCGAAGTTCACAGCTTCAATTTGAGTTCACCAAACTTCATTTTAGGGCTGCAACTTCGGGGCCTTGTATCTCCTTCATCTATTCTTCACTTTCAATAAAATTTGTTGGGTTTTGTTCCTTTTGAAGTATAGTTATTGTGGTGAAGTTTTCATGTCAATCCAAATTGTTTTGAATGTTTGGGAGCAATTCGAAGTTCGAAATCCTGCCATTTTTGGAGTATAGTGAACTTTGGCGGCTTGTTTCTTCTTCATACAGAGTCCAATTTCAATAATTCTTCTTGGAAAAGTTGCGCATAGTCTAGTTGCGCATAGTCTAGTTTGTGTGGATAAAATTTCATGTTAATCCAAGAATTAATGAGTGACTGAGGAGCATTCTAGTAGAAGGAGGTTCAGCTTTAGATGTGTTTTTTGCAATTTTTCTTGTTGATTTGGGACATTTCAAAGCCGTTTTGTAGACACAATGAGTTAATTGAATGAAATTCTTTTTCACCAATGTGTTTGTATAGTAGTTTTGAATCATTTTGTAGTCTAAAGTTTTTTCATTTGAGTAGGTTTAGAAATCAAATTTCACCTCCAAATGTGTTTTTGGGAAAATTTCAGCATCCATTTTCAACACTAAAACATTATGATCTTGTAATCTATGTGGCTAAATGACTTCAAATTTTGTACATGTCATCTACAACATGTGCACTACAAGATTGTACGGTTGAGATTTGTATAACTTGAAGACATTTAGATCCATAAGGCTGCAAAAGCAATGATGTTTTTGAACCCCAGAAATTGAATGTCACTTTGGGGTTAAGGAATCATCCGAAGTGAATAAGCAAAATACTGATGCCAAATACCTGAGACAAGTGAAGCTTTGTCATGCCATCTTCATCCGAATAGTAGTATGGCTTCTCCGGGTGAATCTCAATACCTGTGTGGTCGGAAAGTGAGACAGATTAGCGGCGTCAAGTGCACTACTCAAGGGAGGTACCATAACACGCACGAACTCGGAACCCTAATTACACGCACGCTTGCCAAGCAATGCCAAAAACAAAAACAAAGAATAACACAGAAACATCACGCCAACCACATACTAAACACCTAAACAACTGCAACCTTCACCAAACCCAAATCATTACAATCAATCACAGAGTCATGCAGGTAGCCGTTACATAAAAAGCACTCACCAAAAAACTGCCCTAACTCCAAAGGAGACCACGACTCAGCGAAAAAAGACGCGACCAAAAACCCCGAATACTTCCAAAACATCAAACCCGCATGAAAAACAGGAAAACAGCTAACCCACCACAAAACAATTTGAAAACACGAATTGCACTCACCCCAGAAAGTCATGGTTGCCGGTCTGTGCAATGCAGAGCTATTGTCCACATGAGTCTTCATAAAGTGAAGATACCTTAAGCCATTCAAAGATTTTTCAGTCCACAGTATAATAAGACAGTACTGGTTCCTTCCTCCACAGTAATTGCACGGATAAGTGTACCAGAAAAGGGTGTTGTATTCGACGCTTTCTTATCACTTTTAAAACTCGAAAAAAGTGTCGAAGAGAGTGTCGGATACATCACCTTTTTTGTATAGGTATGAGGAAAGTGAGAACAGTACATATCAAGTAGTTCAGCCTATTGAAATGCCACCTTCATCCTTTGACGTCAGATAACAATAACTAGAATGGAATAAAGTCAGTTTGGAAATATTAAGGCATATTGATTGATGTTAGAGATTGAGAATCACCTTCTCCACCTCCTTGGGTGCCTCGGCGACAGCACTGGTAGGTGCAGCGCTCACGGCGACAGCACCACCACCACCTGAATCATAAACAGGCGAGGGACCAGAGGTAAGACTCCAAACCAACAGTTTCTCAAAACGAAGATAGAAAAGAGATTAATGGATACAAAGGTACAAGCAACCATCGAACAGTCAATGATGATTTCTGCACATCTCCCACCCAATTCTGCAAGATATACAGGTTCCTCGTGGGAACAGTATGGTTCAGTGTTTCTAGCGGGAACAGTGCAATTCAGGGTTTGCAAGATCATCGAATTTTGACACACTCCAGACTTTCAGAATAAGAATCGAAACTTACCACCTCCAACATTGCTGATGAGATCCTCAACACTTCTCTTCTCGCAGAGCTTGGCGAAAAGTGAAGGCCAGAATCCCTCAACTGACACACCAGCAGCCTTCACCAGAGTGGCGATCTTGTCGGCCTGAAATCACAGTTGAAGTCTCAAAACAACCAAAGGGAACCACTTCTTCGTAGCAAAGTATCCACAAAGCAACTACCCCTAATCAAGAATAAACCCCCAGAGTAAACCGACCAACAAACAACGAAGTTTGCACAGCCGCAGAGACGAGGCCGTTGCCAAGTAGGGTTTAGGGTTTATGAGGAGAAGCCCAGCTTTTGTTTTTTTACTTTAAGTATATACAAGTTCAAAAGCACTTTAAATATTGCTCAACTTTCAGTATTGCATTCAACCTGAAGTACTAACTATATATTTTTGACAAAACAATAAAACTCAAAGAAACTCAAAGAAGATTGTCTTCATAGGTTACACTCTGAACTATTTTATTGTGAGAATAGTTTGATAGAATAAAGAGATGGAATTTTTGAGTTTTGGAAGAATATGAAAACTTGTAGTGGATGCATGCTTCAACATCTTGTTCTACTATATTAAAATTTTTGTTGTATGATAATGTATTGATGTGAGTACAAGTCAATGCTAGAAACATATGAAATGGTTTTAGACAATGTATTTACATGGAGACCAATACTAAAAAGAAATCCAAATTGCCCATCATTAAAATTTGTGGAGGATTCACATCCAATAGTCAAAAATAATATTTGAAAAATAGAATTTGTCACAAAATACAATTTTCCATTTTCTATAGATATATTTTTTGGTCAAAAGACATTTTTAACAGATGTTTTCTTAATTTCAAATTCACTAGGTCTAATCCAACACTTATATAGATTTTCATTTTCATAATCTAATTTCTTCACAAATTTGGGTTTCCATAATCAATTTAGTCTTTAGATTTTTGAAGTTCCATGCATATCCTTTTTTTCATGGATTTTAAAGTTTCATTGATTTTAGATTCTAGAGATTCTAAAAAGCTTCAAACTATTTGAAATTGGTTTTAATGCTTCCAATCAACAACACTTATTAGTCCAATTAGTATATGGTATTTATGCTTGTGTCTTGTACAAATCTGCTTAAAGTCTAGATTGAAACAATATTAGGATGCAAGATATACCAAAGAATTGTGATATTTACCAAATCAAATAATTGTTTGCAATTTGGCTCCATAGATGAATATATTCAAGCTATAATTTCATAATTGCTTTAAATTTTATAATTCTATAATTTCCATAAATTTTTTGAATATTTCCACTATCAATTTCTTTGCTTGGGCTCAAAAGGTACAATTACTTGATAGTACAATTGAATGAAACCACTACATAAAAATTTATAATCACTATTATAATTTGTGCAATAATATGAATCTTCAATAGCCCAACCAACCTATTTTTGGTTAATAGTAGTTTTAAAACCTCTATTGTCTAAAATAAAATAAAAATATATATTTTTAATTAATGAATTTGCATAGGTCATATTAGTATGCAATAGATGGATTTGACACTACTAGAATTTTATTCTAATAAACTATAGAAATAGGAGTATGTGAAAATTTGATCATGTTGACTTTTTAATTCAATTGTATATTTAAAAAAAATTTAATCTAAAAAAATGGGTACAACAAACTCATCAAATGTTGAATTCATTCCAACAATTTTCATTCAAATAAATCAATTCTATGTCACTAATTAAATTTAATCCATAAATGACACTACAATCGTTTTTTGGTTAAATAATGAGGTCTTCTTTAGTAGCTTGATTTGCAATGAGTACTTTTGGATTTTTTTAAAACCAATGCCAAAATGGATGATTTCCATGGTCACGAATCTATACTTTAACCCTTAAGAGCCCCTTTGGGTCCCATTACAGTATACAACCCTTATTTAGCCTTGTAACTCTTCAATTGTGGTTTAATATATGAATTGTAATACATTATTATTCATTTACTATCATGATCATTAGGGGTAGTCACACCTTCTTCATACACAGTGGTTTCCCCATTGACACCCCTTTTCGATGTGTGAAGCATTGAGAATAGAAAACAAAGAATGGATTTACATGCTTGTACTAAATGGATAAGTTTGCATAGTTTGAGGAGCCAATTATAGTGGCTAGAGTTTAGGAGTGAATCATGACAGGCTTGTGTGGCCTTCATATCAGAAGTGAATCTTGCTTGAATGAAAGTTGAATTTTAGGTTTTGCACATTATTGGCTCATTCACTTGGAGCTTGTTCAAGGTATAATATTTTTCAAAAGTTTGAATTCCTATGATTTCCATTTGTAGAAATTCTTATCGCATAGTTACTTGAAGAACTTTAAATAGTAATTTATTTCAATAAAAATGGATGTGGTTTTAAAGTGAGGTTAACATTGGAACATCAAATTCTTCTCTAGAAATGATGATTTGGAAAAAACACTATGAAGCAATATTTAGAAGTACATACCCTTTTGAGTTTGGCGATGGAGGTTTCTTGATGCTAGCATATACAAAGCACAATTTTATGAAGAAATGTAATACACCAAAATGCTCGGTTGTCAACAGTACAAGCTTGCAGCAATAGTTTCTTGAGCCACGATGATGATGATGAAGTAAGAAATGATGGTGAAATGAGCAAAGCAGGGGTGAAAATCCTTATCACAAGATCAATAGATATCCGTGAAATCTTTCAAATGCCCATTTCTTCAGCACTAGAGGAGGAGAATGGATTGGTTCAGTTAAAGGGGAATGGGAGCTCTATAGAATACGGACGGCCAATGGGGAAGCACCACATCCCAGTTCTCCATTAATTAAAAGCGGAGTGAAGAAAGTGTGACTATCCGGCTATTGATTTATTTTTAATAAACTGGATTCAGTTCTTTAAAAAGCGGTTCCATCTCTTCTATTAAGACAGCATGTTTGTTTTGTTTTGTTTTGTTTGTTACATTGAAATCTCCCGGACTGTGCGTCCCCCGATTGCATGCTTGGTACCATCAAAAAGCCCTTGGCAAGGAGGGGTGCACTGGCTTGGTTCCATGGCCTTGTGACGTACGATGTGAAAGTTGTGCATTTTCAAGTTATTTTTGGTTCTAAAAAATTAGAAAATTACTTTTTCTTATATTTTGGTCGCAATCTTGGTACCATGGGAAAGCCCTTGGCAAGGAGGGGTGCACGGGCTTGGTTTCGTGGCGTTCGGACTCACGGTGTGAAAGTTATTGAATTTTGAAGTATTTTAAAAAATTAGAAAATTACTTTTTCTTATATTTTGATCACAATTTTGGTACCATTGGAAAGCTCTTGACGAAGAGGGGTGCATAGGCTTGGTTTTGTGGGATTCCGACTCACGGTGAGAAAGTTATGGATTTTTGAGTTATTTTTGGTTCTAAAAAAATTAAAAAATTATTTTTACTTTTGTTTTGATTGTGGCAGGCAACGCCACAGGACACTCTGTTTTTACGAGATCTAAAGGAAATTAACCGGTAAAATTCAAAAAGTTTCCCGAACACTGCCTCCGACTAACGGACGAGAATGAGGACGAAAAAGCAGGGTTTCGTGAGGGCTTCGTCCAAAGGCAAGTCTCGGATACGGAAAGCCACACCCTCCGTCCGTCTCTCTGCAACAAGCCCCTTGAGACCTCGGCTTCTTCTTCAGCAGTCCCTGCCTCCTCACAATCTGTGCAAATCCATGCGAAACTGGATCGAATTAATTGTGCGGACCTGGCGAGACATTCTTTCACACGCAATAGAGTTTTAGTGCCGAAAGCCTTCGAGATGAGATTTGGCTCGCCATTGCGGAGGTTCTGGCTTCGGGACCCGATTTGGGGGCATGACGATGTCGGCTGCCTGACGCATTCCTGATTTGGGGATTGCACCAATACGTGACCCATTTGTGACCGACTCATTGTTGGATTTCGGAGTTTGGATTCGGGGATTTGTGGATTTGTAGCATGAAGAGAATGGCGATTCGATCGGGGTTTTGGAGGTTGGGCTGGCGAGGTTTGATTCGCGGCGAGTTCGGCCGAGTCGTGCGGCACATGGAGACGGGCACGGGCTGGACGCGCGCAGCCGTGCAGCCTTCTGAGACGGAGGTGCTCCAGTCACTGGTGGGCGGGATGACGAAGCATGCCCGCGGCTTCCCGGTCCAAGGCGACAGCGTGGAGATTCTGGAAACGCCGTCGCAGTTCTACAATGTGCTGCTGCAAGGCGTGCGCAACGCGCGGTCAAGGATCGTCATTGCCTCGCTCTACATCGGCACGGGCACGCTGGAGCAAGAGCTGGTTGGTTCTTCTCCCCCCTTCCTGACTGTCTGTCTTGCCTACACTCCATACTACGTAAGAGACTGGCAGCCATGCATGGAGTGGGGAAGCGAGGCAAAATGTAGGAGAATGGATACTTAGTTGATGCCGCACGTCAAAGCACCTTCCGTATAATTGATCACGCTTCGTCATTGTAGAGTTCATGGATTCAGACTGCATGGAGTGAAATTATGTTGCCTGTAGCTTCCAGATGGACCGCTTGGGTTTGGCATCCCGTCCCATCCCATCCTATCCCATCCCAATGCATCATGAAAGTCGAAGCTGCTTGAATCAACGTGGAATTGCTATGGAATCCAGATTTGCACCTCATCACTCCTCAAGAGATGAGACCTACATCACTTGATTCCATTTCTAATTTACAATTGCTGATATTATATAGAATAATAGATTCAATGAACTGGGGCGTAGCTACCGTGGAACTAATAATATCATTGAAGATGTATGTATTCCAATGCCAATTTCAATATCATTTAAATACGACCTTTGTTTAAGTATAGAGTCCACATGGAACCCATATTGGACACACTAAAGAACTTCTCGTTTTCCTGTATTATGTCTATAATTCTTGAATCTTTGCATGAATATAGATGCACATTCTCTCTTGCAAGGTGCTGTACGACTTCAGGACTGAAGAATTCTTATCTTCTCCTGCTACCTTGTTTACTTTTTATATATAATCTTAGCCCAGGCTTTCTTCACGATGAGGAAGCACAGAACAGCTCTTAAGGTCAGTAACGGCAGCTGGATGTCATTGCAGATTCGCTCGCGAGGAAACCCCACCTGCAGGTGACCATTCTGTGCGATGCGTTGCGCACCACGCGGCCCTCCCCCGAGGCCTCCGACATGTACCCTTCCAGCGGGGCCATGCTGTCCAACATCCTGCTCTCCGACCAAGCGCCCTGGCGAAAGGCCAGCACCTGGGACCGGCCCAAGGAGCCTGTGCGAGTGGCGCTGTACCACACGCCCATGCTGAGCCAAGGGCTGAAAAGGCTCCTCCCTGCAAGGGTGCAAGAGATCGTCGGAGTCTGCCACCTCAAAGCCTTTGTGTTCGACGACAACGTCATCATGACGGGCGCCAACATGAGCACCTCCTACTTCACGGTGCGCCAAGACAGGTACTGAACGATCGCGTCATTGATTTGTTGTAAGCAATTGATTGAATTGATGGCTCTGGACCTTAAGGGGACGAGTATTAGGAGTCCTTGCATCGACAAAAGCTACTTACTTGCTTACATCTAAAGTGAAGGTGACAATAGCTGCATCGAAAATGAATGGGAGGAGGTTGAGTAGGAGTAGCGACAGGAACAGCCTCTTGTAGCACAAGTGCTTGTTTCTTCTTCCTAAGCTTCGTGAGTCTTATTTTGACAATGAAAGTGCTCTTGGTGGAAAGGTTTAATTGAAAAGATGAATGCAATGAGACCTTATTTGATGTTGCTGAGCTCCAGAATCTTAGACAATGAATCAATAAATAATGTAGGATATTTATCGATGAGCATTTCATTTGAGGATGTAACAAGGGATTTCTTTTGAGATAAGAGCAACAAGATGCTTGTTGAAAAACATTCATTTATAAACCATAGGTTTCATAGACATTTCATCAATCTGAGTAATTACAGTAGATCTCTTGGTCCAAATTCGATTTTTTAATTTATTTCCTTATTTTCGTTAAATTTGACTGTCTTGCTACAACTTCTTTTTAGTTTATTGAGTATTTATTATGAGCCAAGACGGGCCTATTTTGTCAAGGTCCCTCGCTTATAAAATGCTTGTTGACAGGTACCTCTGCTTTCCCGACTGCAAGAACCTGGCCTCCCATTTCTGCTCCTTGATCAACACGGTGGCGTTGTACTCGTACACTCTGGATGCCACGGGCGAGCTCCAGCCACGGTCTGCGTACTTGGATCCCGTGACGGAGTCCGACTTGTTCTGTTCCGAGATGTATGATTCTGTGAAGGACTTGACGTCGCCGTCGTTGTCGGCGGACACCGTGGAAGGGGTGGACACGTGGGTGTTTCCCACAGTGCAAATGGGACCTCTTGGCATCCGGCAAGATGAGCAGGCCTTGTTGTGGCTGCTGAAGCAGCTCCCCAGTGGTGCTGACCTGCATTTGTCCTCGCCCTACTTCAACTTGACACCTGCATATGAGGAGGCCATTCTGGAAGCGGCTCGCGACAAATCTGTGCATATTCTCACTGGATCCCCGAAGGTAATCTTCTGCCCTTTCCTTATTAATTCAAATCTTCTTGCGGAGCCTTTTCTATTGGGTATTAGAGAATTCGCCCCCAAAGGTACTCTAGAAAACCTAGCCCTGCTACAATTGGCGTGGTTTACGTTAGAAACTTCCTTCAGTAGCTTTACAATTGGCAGGGTTGTTCTAGAATTCCTCTTGACGATTTTTCTAGTATTGACAGGTCGAAGACTGCTGCCTGCTTGCTTGCATTCATTTATAGAAGCAAATAGAAATTTGCTCTCTAGTACAACCTGCTCTGCCTAGGTCAGGCAGCTCTCACTTTCCTGAAGTTTTTGAAATCCAATACCTTGATTTACTGATCCCATGCATGGCGTAATTAGCCTTAAACGCCCAGGATTGGGCCTCATGTTTTTTCTTGGCAGCTTTGAGTAGGACGTACGGAAGCTTTCATTTGTGCAATTTGACCCACACAAGCCGTGTTCTTCACTGAGTCTGGTGATATAAAAGTAGGTCCCATCCGGATTCTATCATTTTCCCATTGTGACCAATCCAATGGATTCTTCTAAAACCACGAATCCTAGGTCTGTAAGAGTATGAAGTCAGACGCTTTGCTGCTGCAGTTACCATTCACAATCCAGCTTTGCCCTGCCCTGTCCTGCCCTGTTCTGCAGGCAAATGGGTTCTACGGCTCCTCCGGAATCTCAGGGTTCATCCCGCTAGCCTATTCTCTGCTGGAGCAGCGTCTACACAACCGAGCCCTGGTCATGGACAGGAACGACAAGGAGAGAACACAGGCGACGAGCAGGGGGCTGAGTATCCACGAGTATGAAAGGCTGGGTTGGACGTTTCATGCCAAGGGGTTGTGGTGCAGCCTGTCGGGGGCCGAGGACGGGCCCAGTGTATCCCTGGTGGGGAGCTCCAACTGGGGGTATCGGTCCCGGGACCGAGACTTGGAGGCGCAGCTCTTGCTCTTCACAATGTCGCCACGCCTGCAGCAGCAGCTGGAGCGCGAGCGGGATGACTTGTTTGTGCGCGCGTCCAAAGTCACCTCCAGTCTCTTTTGCGGACCTGACCGACAGGCAGGCCGGCTCGCCTCGCTTGCCGTGGACTTCGTGAAACCGTGGTTGTAAGTCAGTCGGTCCGTAGTATCACACGACACTGTTGGACCATTCATGTTTTCTCTTTCCCCCTGCTCAAACATGGCTGGACAGATAGACTCCTCTTTCATCTGTCCTGCCCTTCTTTTCAGGTTTGAAGGAAAAAGAACTAAAAGTAATTCAAGCAAAGAATTTTGAATTGCAAATAAAAGTGCCAAAGCGTCAACTAAATTGAATGATGATTTGTGCCAATTAATAATTTTATTACGGAGTATGATTTTTCTTTGAGAAATAGATATCCGGCCAGTGAGCAGAAACTATTCAAGGTACTTGAAAAACTTCAGCTTTTCATCTATGGTGCAAAATTCATCTGCTTTGCCTAGCAGCCAAAAAATGAAAATAGTTTTTTTTTCTGTTTGTTTTTCGTTGTGTAGACGCAAGCAGTGAGAGATTGGCATGTAAGGTAAAACAACCCACTGCGGTCCAAATTAGGAGTTTGCCCTCAAGGTAAAGCAGCCTATGACACACACATTGCTTGGTTATGACACACACATTGCTTGGTGTGGTATGAAATTAGAAGTTAGTGATAAAAGGGTTAATTTTCACTACTATAGAAGACTTAAGAAACACCAAAGGTGGTCCCAAATTTATTTTTTTGATGATTGCATCAATTTTATTTCATTTAATAAAGCAAAGTTCCATAACAACCCGTAGATTGAGTGATAATGATAAGAAATAATACTAATTCAGGGCAGCCATATGCCCATAATCAACATGAGTATGCCTAATATAGTCCATAATGAACTCAATCTGGACTTCCAAGAGAAAGAATAAAAAATAACTTTTATGACAAGTTTACACTAGAAAGGTGTAAGTATCCTATGATAGTCATTAGTAACTTCATGACCATCTCCCAAAACATTGATATGGCAACAAATCACCCTAATGTAGTTTAAATTCCATTTGTTAGAAAAAATCTGCCATGGGTTGATGTAAGACTCTCATGGGGAGGGTTTTTAGATAACTATATTAGATAGTTGGCCTCCTATAGGCTAGTTTACCTTATGTCATTGTTGAATTTTTAAAAATTAAATTTTTTTTTCCACATAAAGACAAGTGTGAGAAATGATGAGAGCAATTGAAATGATTTTTTTTTTCAACAAAGTATCAATTTGTTATGATTTTTTGAAGTGTGCTGCCCAAAAGAGCCTCTTGACAAAAAATTATAAACTCAAACCAACAAAATTTGTATCCATAATGCTCATCTTACTCACCTAAAATAGTCATAGTATTTCCTAATGTGGAAGGTTTAAAAAAGTCAATTCTTGCAAAGAATCTAAACTAAAAGTTGGAAGTTCCTAATGTATTGAGGTCACTAATCACTCAATTAATTGTCACCTTATACATTGATTGTGACCCAACTCTCATTTATTGAAAAAATCATGTATTTGGGGTCATTCCCTAGGTGTCTTGTTAGGTGTCCTGTTCTTCTAGGAAACTTTAAAGTAAAAAAAAATCTTAGATGAAATCGTCAAATTGTGGATGAAAACAGAATTATGGATATGTGCAGTGATATATGCTAACATGATATTTTCTATTCAATATGTGGATGAATGTTGAAATTTGGAGCACCCCTATAATATTTTATATCTGCACTTTGCCACTTCATAAAAAATGAAAAATGAATCCATGACTGAGAATTTGACAAAGCAAAACTCAAAATGACGACCATCAAAGGTAAAGAAACGATAAAGAAACGGCAGAAACAATTTAAACGTGCCAAATAGGCTTTCTATAAACACATCTCGGTTTCCCAATATAAGAACGCCACAAAGAATCAATCCAAAAAATAGGTACCACTGTCCAACTATGAAGGACGGCCATCTCCAGGCTTAAGGACCCAAACTCCGCCCCTCGTGTAGCAAAGCTCTTTCATCACCTGCAAAATGAATGAAAATGGGTAAGCAATTTGCTGCAGAGTCCATACCAGGGGAGAGTCGGGTTGAGACATTACAAGAGAGAATGACGACTGCCCGATGGATCCCATTTGCGTGCGGCGTTTACCTTCAGGGAAATAGCTAGCGGAGCATCCCTCCCTGTGGACCTAACTGCCAGCATAATGTCGTTTTTTCGAAGTCCAGTATGTGGACCCATCTTCCGCAGGAGTGCGATGACAACATCCCTGAAAAATGTCCAGAATGAGATATAAACAAGCGTTAAGCTCTAACAAATCTTCACGGATATATATACGCAGAAGTTGGAAAAATCCAATTCTCAAAGTTACGGCCAGACATGGACACATGACCAAAGCAGCGCGCACTGCTATAAGACGGAACGTCGCACCTGAATGGATCAAGGCTAGGATTGCCCAATGACGTAATAAAGTAAACACCACCAAGGCTGGTGGCCACTCTGTTCACTGCAGCAGTAAGTTCTGCAGCAGGAGCATTCGCTGCTTTTGCAGCAGCAACTGCAGTCGCTGCTGCCCTGGGATTGGAATTAGCGACCGTACGCTCAATCGCCATGTCTCGCAGGCTCTGAACAATGATCGGCATACTGTTACAAAATCCGAACCGAAGATTAGTAAAGAAGTAGGACTAGCACTAGTCAGAAAAGAAAGGAGCCGCAAACCATCAGTACAGTTATCTGGAAAATACCAGGAATGATTCAGAATGTACCAATTCTTGTTTTCTGTGTAGTAACTTTAGATTCAGACGATGGAGGGAGCAAAATGACAGGAACATATTCAAGTCATAGTACCTGCAGACATGGTGCCTGGCAAAGATCTCCTTCAAAGCACCTCGTAATGCCATTCGTGTCTCAGTAGACACTGTTCCTTGTCCAAACGCGTCACCGTTAACAACACTACTTTTACCACTTCCATCACCAGCTTCACACCCTGATCCTGCTTTGCTTCCTGAAGGTTTTCCAGAAGGCGATTTGGACAAATGAGACGCTGATGAACCACTCCTTTGTTTACCACTTTTGGTAATAAGTTTCTTTCTCTCTTCAGGAGTTTGCGTGGGCTCATAACCATATGCTTCGGGAAAATAAGGATTCATATCTATCAGAGCGCCTGTTATAGGTGCTTCTACGCTTGCCCACTGAGTGGTCTGTTGTTTGACCACCGCTTGATGTTTCTTAATGAATGATTTATCCGTATCTTCCTGCAAAACGATCACAGAGCTGAGAACAGATTTTCATTTGCCTGTTACATAAATTGATAGCTACAACGAAAGGCAGGTACAAATAGAAGTTCACTACAACAGGCATATTAGATGGTAATCTGGGGGACCACTCTAACGAGCTTCACAATGGCATTTTATTCTTAACAAGACTAGTATCATACGATGACTACCTTAGTTGCTTTCGATTTTGGAATTGTAGTGAACTAAAAAAGCACATCTGCTTCAAGATTAGACGTTCATTTGATTTCTGACCTGAAATTCCCAGCCAACAGTAGCCCGCTGCACTGCTATTGGTACCATGATCTCCCGTAGAGTCTCCTTGTTCAAAGTAAGTCCTCGAAGTTGCTCGTGCTTCACCACTCGGTTTTTGCTAAAGAGAAAAAGGATGTAGTCTCTCACTGGTCTTTGTTCACGGTACTGAGGACGAACATGGCTTCCGGACACCCAACAACCCTGAACTAGAACAGCAAAGTCACCGAGAACGGCTAGCAATTCTTCCTCACTACAACTCACAATCTTCAATAACCTCTCAAACTGAAGCACTTGTTTCAGGCCCTGTTCACAGCAACCAACACTATCTTAATTTTTAACCAATAGATACAAATGGATTGACCACAAAAGCGAAAGAACCTCCAACTCACAAAACAAGACAGGGGCAGCAAATATCATATGATTTAAAGATACACAAGAGTCAGCAGATTTCATATCTCCAACAAGGTTCAGTACAACTTACTTCTTCAAATACCTTTTTAACCCTATCTGGCAAATTAAGCACCTCCAACTGGCTGCAAATAAAGCATAAGTTAGAATATATTCGAGCTTGCAAGAACCGGAAGAAATCAAGCTAAGAAATGTTTAAAATATCCAATAATAGAAAATGATGTACAAAGACTGTTTACATGTTTGGCACAGGTGAAACTTCTCGTCTGGGGATTTCACATATTGGGCAGATTTCAAAGACAACAGCCACTACATAAAATTTGGCGATCAAGTTTTAGGCCTCGTGGTTCTTCTGCTCCAAAACCTAGGATGAACTCTCTGTCATGTGATTTGGTAAAGCTGCTTACCTTCTAGAGATACCAACACTGCCTGTATGCCCCCCTTTAAGAAACTCTGCAGTGTTTATGCTGGCTCGCCCTGGTACCAAGGTGCTAAGGTAGGCATTCCTCCAGGTCAAAGAGCACTATCAAGTACGGTGCTGAACTTGTAAGACTTTGAATGCAATCGATGTAAAGAGAAGTGGCCAATCATCTAACTTATGCTACACGATATTGAAGTGATTCACAGAGAAACAAACACTCACGGGGTCATGTTGAAGTTCATACGATCTTGAGTTTTGGCAACCATCTTCTGACGGATGCCCTCAGTGACCGGACTATCTGTTCCGTGGGGTTCAAGAGGAATCCAAGGCTTCAGAATAAAACCACACTTAAGTGTTAGTGAGGAAATATGATATTGGCTACGATGTTTCCAAAACATCATGCTTTCTTCTGATATTTGAAGGATACAGGATGAGAATAAATAACTACAGCTGACAGACTAGATAAGAATATGTTGCCAACAGAGGGTAGAATTGCAGCCAGAATAGGTCGCTTCTGTCGCATAACTCACCTCTGCTTCTTCTAGTTGTTTCAAATAGGCATGAGACTGCAGCCGGTTTGCTTCTTGACGCTCAGTCTCCCGCCTCCGAACATTAACCTGATTTCCCATGACACAGACCAATCACACTGAAGCTTGCCAATTATTGCAACTACTGCAACAAAATTAAAAGATAAAGATTTGGCAGATTTCTGAAAACAATGTAGTACAACATCATATATAAAATCGTTGTTTGTTCTGGAAATATGACCAAGTCATTAAATAAGAGCAGTCTCATTTACTTTCCAGAACATTTCTTTCCAATAGAACGACGTTACAGCATTTCCTAGCTAGGTACATCTGCCACCAGCTCATCAGTTAAGATCATCAACAGTGCAACCACAACAATAGATCGTGACGACTTTCAGACACATGTGATTTCTAGTTACTGAACAAGGTCAAATACTATCTGACATTAAAAGAAAGTTAGATGATGGAAAGAGAACCCAAAGGACGGAGCTCTGAGACGATTTTACAAAGGAACCCTACCTGGAGAAGGGTTAGCTCTGATTTCGACTCGACAGGTTCAGCATCAAACATTTCCTCATCATCGCCATCGGTTATTCCAGCATCTTTGTTATTCTTCTTTTTTACTGCATCATGGTCATCGATGTATTTCATGGAGGGCCGAAATTGTACTACAGCTTGAACTGGATTCAAGTACAACTGTTCAATGTGCCACAAAATAATTCAGCAGCAAATAGAACGTGAAGTTTAGAAGACACCTGGCAAAAATCTTAGAAAAACTATGCTTTTCTTGTTATTGCCCAAGGTAACCAACTTTACACCAGACATGCTAGCAGAAAACTATACTAAAAATGGCCACTGCCAACAACCAAGAAATATAGCACGTATCCACTGAGCATGGTTATAAAATAGATGCAGTATGAGCGGAATGATATCCTGACCTCGTTTCGCCGCAATATTCCAATGGCATAGCTAGTGTTCATTGCAACTTTTGAGGAAGCAAGAGTCTGTCTGCCGTAAAGATATGCACCATCATTTTGTCATGAGAATTGCCGCTAGCTAAATAACGGCAGCAGTATAAGAAACCGCTTGCACATTCACAGAAGTACAGATAACGATGATTGCGAGAGAGCATTCTTATTATTACTGTTCTTGTTATGGTTGTTATGGTTGTTTTGGTTGTTATTTTTAGTATTACTGTTATTACTACAAAAGCTAGAAGAAATCGAGCAGAGCAGACAAAACACACAAAAGACTGCATCATCATATTAAAATTCAACAAATGATATCCGTAACTTCACACGCAGCACAGCAATACATCTGACCTACCTACCCGCAAAGTGTTTCCACAGTTTCAATATTTGAATTCAAACTCCCAACATTGAAAATGACCAACCTGCGTCGAAATCTGCAGATGCTCTGCCCGATCATGGTCATAGTTTTCACTGTCGGTGTCAATAACAAGATCCACTTCAAATTTGGACAGCTGCGGTTTAATCCGCACCTGGAAAACAAGAACTTCAAAGCCGAGTCACCAACTTTTCGACACAACCCAGAACTGCGGAAAATCACAGCTATTTCCAACAAATTGAAACAATAAATATCTAGAAATTATCATGAAATCCTAACATCATCAAGCTCTAAAATTGAATCTCCAAGTCATTAAATAAAGTTGCAAGAATATCATTAATGAACTAAAACGGTCACCTTGCATCAATACCCAAACGTAACCATTGAGAAACACCAGAAGAAGTTTAGAGCTGTGCACCTCTTGGCACCGTTCCTCCAAGTTGTACGGTCTCCAATGTGGTCGCAATGGGTATTGCAGAACGTACAACTGCAATCACATCTTAATATGAGACCTTCCGATTCTACAACGCTGAAAGGAACTTCAACCTCCTCCAACATGTAGAGTATTGGGAACACCGTCCATAGGTTCTGCTTTGACAACATTGGGCTCAGTTTTCACTTTTAACAGAGGAACGGTTCCCGCTGAAAGATACGTAGCAGCACGCGCTCCTGACCGGGCCTTCACTTTAGGGATGAACTTCCCTTTGCTTGCTGCTGCAGAGACAGGCTCACGCTTGGATTGCAACAATGCGAAAACGGAGGGTTCCGAGCCTTCCTCGGCATCTGTCGGTTCCATTATACACTGCAAAATACATGAAAGTAAAAAATCCATCCAGACTAGGCCTCCCACGAATTAGACAAGCATTAATGTGCAAGGCTGGGATTAAAAAGGGACCTCCTAGAATCCACACCCCGTACATGTATGATGCTGGATTCCCCCAAGCGAGATGTTCCCAATTGATAAGCTTGAAACAATAGTATCCAGTTTCAACAAGACCGTCAAAGAATTTGCTGATATCAGACATCAAGTCTAAACCCTAAACCCTCACCTCCCCAGCCAAAATGCACCCAAAGCTCCAATCCCCAAAGCGAAATTCTCACCTGCTTGCCGCTGATCAACTCAATGCCATCGGGATTTTGACCTGTGGCAATGGGATTCTCCGCCGCCTCCTTCTTCTGGAAAGTCACAAACCCGTAGCAGCGATTTTGGAACTGATGACACTTCCAAACTTGCCGAACAAGCCCGTGAGCTGCTCCGCCGTGGTGTCGGGATCCAAGTCCCGGCGAAGATCGTGCTGGCCTGCTTCTCAATCCGCTTCTTCTTCCCGTCCGTGCTAGCGTAAGTTCGTAACTGGAACTCGCGTCGGCACTAAAACTAACTTCCGCCTGACTGCCCGACGAGGCAAATTTCTGCCTGCCTGCCCGAATTATAATTATTTTAGTACACTTTTTTCATATAACCAAAACGTCTTAGCCAGTATTCTACGCTCGGGTCAGATTCGTTAAAAAATTCTGATACAATTAAATACTACTGTAGTGTGCCATGCACAGTCAAAACAAAAGTAAAAGTAATTTTCTAATTTTCTAGTTCTTAAAATTTTTAAAATTCAATAACTTTCTCACTATAACCAAACAAAGCCTGTGCACCTCTCCTTGCTAAAGGCTTTCCGTCAGTACCAAGAATACAAGCAAGGGACATATAGTATAGGAGATTTCAACATAACAAACAAAACAGACAAATTTAAGGTATAGACTAGTGTACCTTATGCTGTAGCCATAGTAAAAATAAAAATAAAAATAATTTTTTAATTTTTTAATTCAAAATTCAATAATTCAATAATTTTCACATCGTACATTTGAACAGCACAAAACCAAGTCAGTGCACCCCTCCTTGCTGTGACGGTACTAAGCATGTTTTATTCAAAATTTAAAAAATAATTTAATTCAATTTTTAAATTAATAAAAACTTTGAAATTCAATAACTTTTAGACCATAGGTCCAAACACTACAAAACAAAGTTCATGCACCCCTCCTTACAAAGAACTTTCCAATGGTACAAAGAATACCATCAAACACCTTGCAATTTCTTAAATCTCAACAACCTAATTTAAGGTATAGACTAGTATGCCTTGTGCCATTGCCACAACCAAAATAAAAAATAAGAATATTTTTTTAATTTTTTAATTCATTAAAACTTTGAAATTCAATAACTTTTATATTGTAATGTGAGAAGTTGTGTTCTATTAAGGCCAATGTGCTAGTGTGCCCTTGTGTCATTGCCACAATAAAAATAAAAATAAAAGTAATTTTTGAATTTAAAAATAATTCTAAGATTCATAAGTTTCACACATGAAGGAATGCAAGGGCTTTGTTGAGGTGTGAGAAGTTGTGTTCTTGATTTGTATAGAAAACTCTATGCATGAAGGAGTGTGTAAAGACTTTGTTTTGTGGCATTTGGATATGCTATGTGAAAGTTATGGTTTTTTCAATTTTTAATTTAATTCAATTTTTTAATTTAACCCCTAAAGTCCCAAAGTCCATATTGGACTCTTGAAATTTCAATTAGGCTTGTGTGATCTCAATTTTTGACATAAGTTTTTGAAACTTTTTTTGAAGATAGGAATTTAGATTAGCTTTGGGGGAATATAGTTTTTATTTAAATCATTACCTAGAAACAAAAGTTATGCCACCATAAGTTCAAAAAACAAACCAAGGGGAAGCCCAAAAAAAATCACAAAAAGTTTAATTTTTAATTTTTAGTTTTTTTCTTAAAGATTATATTTTTATTTACATTTGAAGCTTTGATTCATTCCATTTGGACTAGTAATGAGAAAATTATGGACAATCTTAATTTTTAGACAATCTATAGATTTTTTGAAAAAATAACTTTTAGAATCCAATTTTGAATGCAATTTTTACAATTTAAAAAAAAATTGTTAGGTAGGGTTAAATTTGCTTACTAAAACAATCTCACTATTGTATCCGTTCAATCTTGAACTTATTTCTATTTAATAATTTTTTAATGAATAAAAATTAAGTGTTTTTTTTGTTGAATTTTTTTCTCCTAGATTCTCAACTCAATTCTTTAACATAAAAAATTATAAAATCAAAATCAATAGTGCAAAATTTTTTTAAGTTAAGAAGATTCAAAGCCAAAATATCTAGCCGATCAATGTACTAAATAAACTTGTTTTCTCTGCTTTATTTGCATGGTCATAATTTCTGAAATTTTTTCAAAGCATTTTTATACTAGTGTAGTACAAGATCCTACAATTGGGTGTGCAAAAAATGGGAGGGGGGGGAATCTCTTCACAACTCAAATGGGAGTTTTGAGTAAGTTTTGATGGAAAAAAGGCCTTGAAACTTTAGAGGTCAAAAAATCCATAACTTTCACATTATAGGTCCAAATGGCATGGTCTAACATGAATTAAAAACTTTCTCCATAAAAGAGTAAAAGGGGTTTGTTTTATAGTGTTTGAACATGCAATATAAAAGAAACCTTAAACCTAACTTAAAGTATAGACTAATGTGCCCTATACCATTGCCATAACCAAAATGTATGTTGAAGTAATTTTCTAACTTTTTAACAAAAACCTAATTTTCTAACGAAAACCTTCAAACTTCAATAACTTTCATACCATAGGTCCAACCTCACAAAACAAAGCCTATACACCCCTCCTCACCAAGGGCTTTCTGGTAGTACCAACATTACAAAAAATTTGAGCCTTGTAGAAGGTTGTTAAGAACATTTGTTGACCGTCATTAGTGGTTTCAAAAGTGTACTATTCCCCTGTACCCGCTCAATTTGAAAGACGGGCAGTGCACAATTGGGCTCAAGAATGGAATGTCTAGATGAAATCACAAATCCTACTGGCCCCACAAGTCCGGAATTCCTAAACCATACTAACAACAATTGATTCACTTCTACACATCACATTCAATAACAATAAGAACTACCTTCCCTTACACAAAATGATGTGGAATATTTCACACCATTTCATCCCAAGATAATATGATGTAGAATATTCTACACTCATTGAAACTAATGCTTTAATTTCCTCATTGTGATTTGAACAACTTTCATGATTTGTGGATCAAGAGTGAGAAGACAAATCTTTATATACATTTTGGGTGGTAGGAGGCAAAGTAAACAATGTGGGATAAATAAATTAAAGTTAGTAGGAGCTCAATTGCTCATAGGAAAGTCAAATTAAAGCAAAAATTCTATTTAAAGTAAAATTTTAGGCCTCATTTAGTCATAGTAAAATAAAAAATTTCAAAAAAATTTGGACTAAAAAAATTTGGAAAATCTATTTGAATTTCATCTCCAAAAATCCGTTTCATATATTAAAATTCCAACCAAAAGTTATGGACATTTCAAAGAGGGGTTGGAAGGGACATTTTATATCTTGAAACATCCTCTTTATATTTTGTCCATAACTTTTGATTAAAGGTTTGAAATATGAAACAAATTTTTGGAGATGAAATTTAAATAGATTTCCCAATTTTTTTTAGTCCAAAGTTTTTTGAAAAAAGTTCTTCTATTATGATTAAATGAGGTCTGAAATTTTACATAAACATAATTTTGACATTTTAACGATAAGCGGTTGAACACTCATTTTCAAATTATCTCATATCCTTTGAGGATTCATGGTGAAAACTCAATTTCAATATAAAAATGACATCTCCAATCTTCATTCCCTCAAATGTTTCCTATTTGATTCTTTCATAGGTCTACCAAAATCATTATTTAGATGGGTTAAATGACATTGCAATTTTGTTTCAAAGGATTCTCATGGTGTTTGGCATATCATCTTAATGTTTCTTTGAATATTTGGTTGGTTGGTCTGAGATTTAGAAAGGAAAAAAAATGTAAACCATATGTCTACTCCCACTAACAATCCTAGCATGCAGGAAACTTTCCAAAGTTGTGCAAGCACAAGTAGTGCCAACTCGGACGTGCACAAGCAATCAATGGGTTGGCACTGTAAATCATTACAACCCCCCAAGTTAACAGCCCTCCCGTGGCCTTATTTTTTTTCTAATGGAACACCACCAAAGGACATACAGTCCAAGAGATCTCATTGTGAAAAAACAAACATACATACAAACAAATAGCCTAATTTAATGGATTGATATACTAGTTTTTTAAAAACTACCTCGGATGTGCAAACAATATTGTCAAAGGACAAATCCAATCCAATGGCCGACTATCCAGATACCCTCCAAGGTGAATCATAATTTTTTTGGTAAATTAAATTTGCATCGCATGGCATTTGGCAGATGGACAGAGACCAAAGGGGCTGACAGCAATGGCAAGGGATGAGAAACCAAGATAAAAATGGCACAAAAATAGATGAGCATCATAAAAGTGACTTTAACGGCACAAAATAGTTCAAAAAAAAAGTATGAATGGTGAGCGAAAAGGACAACAATAGAGTCGGACCAGTCTTAGTAGGAAGTATCTGCCACTGGGCAACACGCTTATACTGAACATACAATATATTCACAACAAGAATTACCACTTTACAGAATCCAATAGATCAACTCAATGAACAATTGAAGGGTTAATAATACCCTATGTCCATAAACCCTATGTCGAGCAGAATTGCATGTGGCAACTCCCCCGCTCTCAAGACCCACTGCCAAAATCAACAGCTTGCAGTTGTGCCTTCGGATGTGGCTACTATTAAAATTACTGATGTTGATATATAGAATCAAATATTGTCCAGCAGGGTTATCTCCAGGTGTACAGCCTCAAAATCAAGCCATATCACGTTCACCCTGTGTGCTCATGAACCAACCAAAAAGAACGGGTCAGCAGCAGCTTAAAAATGGCGAACAAATCAATTGAAGTCGAAAGAATAATAGCGGTAATCTCCATTTTCCGTTTCCTAGCCCTCCTTGCAACGAGTACTTCAACCGACATAAGCACGGTCGTCTGTCGCATGCACTATCAGTGTGTCTTCCTCAGGCCCTGAAGTGCCCTTTCGCTGCTTGTAGACAAATTGTGAACCAGCCCATAGAAGGAGTAGCATGGCCACAACACAGCCAAAGGCGAAAAAGAAGAACTCGTTGGCTTTTGAGAGGCGATTGCCGATAATGGCTACCAAAGCCACAGTCACAAGGTTCCCTGCATTATAAGCGAAACAGAAACTCAAATTTGTATGATCAAAATTAAACATACAGCTTACTACACATGACCCCACTCGACTGATAAAAGTTTCAGTACCATTCTTCTAACACAGATTAAATTCCTTGGGCCTTTTTGTGACACCTCACCTCACCTCACCAAAGGATGACACCCTAGGTTTCTTATGGTGGACACTGACACCTCACCAGTAGGGTCCATATTTATTTTAAAGGCAAAGCGACCTCACTAGAACTGGATAATAATGTTATGACCAAGACACAAGAGACCCAAAAGGTAGTACATACCTGTTCTAGTTCTATCGCAATTATGAGTTTCATTACAATATCAGACTCCGCCTCTCTTTAATAGGCAGTTAGGTCAATAAGTCTCGAAAAGATTACCTGCCGAGACAGTGAAGAGCCATGCAGACTGGACAACAGCTTTCATGGAATCTGGAGCCTGTGAGTATGCAAACTCTAATCCCGTGATGCTAAACATGATCTCCCCGGCTGTGATTACAACATACTGCGGGATCTGCCACAATATCGACAAGGACTCTCCAGACGCAGCATGGTTGTCAATTGCAACCTGCAAAAGGCCAGAAAACAAGAATGCAATGGCACTCAAAATCATGCCAATAACCATTCTCGGAACGGCCCGCAATGAATATCGGTGATATTCAATGAACGGGTAAATGACTTGATCGAACAGGGGGATCATCACCAAAATGAGGACAGGGTTAAGGGCCTGCATACACAAAAAAAACGTGTTATCAGAGACATGAAACCTGTACACAACTATTAAAAACAAGACCGGAATGAGCAGGACTAGTCACGAAGTTCTGCATCCGCCACTACCATGATTGAACTCAGAACTGAAGTCCAGACTTTCATTTATTATGGAATGAGAGGAGGATTCAAACCTTGACAACAGGAAAGAGCTAATATGAAACACCCGCGAGGGAACTACAAGAAAGCTCCCCAGACTAGGAGCAGCAAAGTTGTGAGCTTCGTCCACTTTACATTTCACAGATCAAAGCAACAAGCTTGAGACAACAAACTCAAGAGAATCCATTGCATTTATGACACCCCATGATGCATTTGATGGACTAAGTATCGAATCCATCTCAAAGTGGTAGCTTGAACCTTTTTATCTCATAATTTTTTAGCATGCCACTTCGGAGTCCTGTAAGCACCACCTCTTCATGCTCTTCAAGATCATTCTCGTTAATTGGATAGTGTCAAGCCAGCATTGGACAAAATAAGGTAAACTGAATTAAAGAATGATTCTGCACCAATCTAGATGTAGGATTTCTTGTAATCTCAAGCTTGTTGCTTCCGACCTCAAATGGACCTTAGGGCTTTCAGCACCAACGAGTAAAGGGCTCTGAAGCAATATGCACGGTTTAACAACAGGGGGGACGGACGGACCTGCATCTGGTCAGGCTGAATGGTGATATTGAAGAGCCATGGAACGCGGCCTTCAAGAGTGCTAGCTTGAAAGACCCACTTAGAGGACTGCTGATCAAACAGAGACCAAAAGAGTGGCGTCGGGAGAAGCAATGCCAAGACACGCATGAGCCCCTTCACATCCTCCACCACCGACGAGTCATGCTTGGCCTTGGCGCTGTCTAACCAGTGCGAACCTCGCCCACGTCCCCTCCGCAGCTTGATAGCATCCACCACCACTCCCCCGACCTCCGCAAACACATTGCCCTCGGGAGGACGATTCACATACGTGCCGCGTCCCAACCAGAAGATGAGCAACGCACACATCATGAGAGCCGCTGGCACAGCAAATGCAATAGCATACGAAAAGTCGGCCCGCAACAACGGTGTCAAGATGGTTGAGAGCACGGACCCAGCGTTCACTGCGAAGTAGTACATGGAGAAGAATCGCCGATGCAGGCGCTCCTTTGTTGGCCCATCCGGCAGAGAGTACTGGATCTGATCACCCCCGAACGCTGCCACGCACGGCTTGATGCCCCCCGTGCCAAAGGCTATCAATCCCAAGGCTCCGGCTGTCGACCAGAACAGCGTCTTCTGCGTGCTGGCATCGGCCTTGGGTAATGCCGATGCTGCCATCACCCAGTTCCCAATGCTATACACAATCGACAGGTAGAGTACAGTGCGGTATTTGCCCTGCACAAGTGGCGTCTGTCAATTTTCAACAGCAGACACTGCTAGCAACATCACCAGCACAGGTACATTCATGTAGCATCGTAAGAATGTCTGAACTGTCTCATCAGAGACAGTTCAGACACGGGGCACAAAGCATTGAGAGGTAGTCATTTCAGTACCCAGTAACAATCGCTAATGAAGGCGCCGAGGAGCGGCGTGGCGTAGCAAGCCACGATGAAGAGGTGCACGAGCTCCGTGGATTCGTTCTCGCTCAAGCGCAGGTGCTGCACCAAGTAGAGCGCCAAGATGGTTTTCATGCCATAGAATGAGAACCGCTCGCAAAACTCATTCCACACAATATACTTGATGCTCCCAGGAAATGACCCAAAGTATCCTGCCCTAGCAGACTTCGCATTCCGGCTCGACACCAGCAGCGGCGAATTCTCCTCCCCGACAGCATCCACGGCCACGTAGTCGCCACTTCGTTCGACAGAATCCTCCGCCATACCAACGCGACACGCAATGTCCTCTGCAATCCAATGTCCTCTTGTGATCCCTTCTGCACCCCAACACTACGCTCGTCGCTCAGTCGTGGACGTCCTCCTCAGAATTTAATTTCAGCCCTAACCCTAGCATTGATTGCGAGCTTCGAAAACCTCACACAAGCAACTGCAATGACCCCAGCAGCAGCAGTCCCACCGAGAATTAGTCATACTAATAAAACCATGCACCATCCTAGGAGCACTACTGTTCATGCATAAAGCTGAATCATCTGCAGGGAAGCTATCTCTAGTTATCTATCCTTTTCAACATGATCTCATTTGACAACAATAGAATGAAGCATTCAGTTCCATCTTCTTCATTCTGCAGCAGCCCCTGCTATTTCGCCAAAATAGACTCCCTGTAAATTTTGCAAAACGCAGTCCATTTAGACTCCTCACTCAAGTCCACGGCTCACGCAGCCCGGCCATTTGGGGTGGACTGTTGAAAACTACCAGTAACACGAGCAGAAAAATGAAGTAGAACTAGTGCACTGTACTGTACAGCAACATTCTACCTCAGTCAGACCCTTCTAATAGCGAAGACTAGAATTGCAAATCCCCTCTGTATCTCGAGAATCTCCCATATTCCTGAAAATGCACATTCCCGGTACGTCCCGGTAATCTCTCGTGAACTAGATCACAAATTCATTGGAAATCCAGACGAAATTTTCCCCATTTCCCAAAATTGGAACATAAGAAGCGGAGCAACCTGGAGAGACGACGAACCTAACTTCCTTTACGAGAACAGAGGAGAGAATCCGAAGCTCGATCTCGCCCCTGCTGCAGAGTAAGTGTAGCGTGCACGACGAGAGAGACGCTCAGATCAAAATGTGTCCTACACTTCAACTGCAAAGAATCCGCAAAAATCAAATGGCTACATCCCCAAACTCACCTGCGCGTCGTGATGAAAGCGCGCTGCTCCTGCGGGTCTAAGCGATTGTGCTAGCCGCACAGAGTCGGGCCCGCGATAGAATCAACTGAACTGACCGCAGATAAAAGTTAGTGCGAGATGTAACTTAAGTTCTGGCAGTACCGTGTCCCAAGCTTGTGCGGTCGGTCTATTTTAGGGTTTTCACTTCAATAGAAAACGTGTCCAATGAGGAACTGCGCACCAGCGTGCGAGTCCTTGGAGGAAGGTTGCCGACCTCCCTCTGCCACTCCTCACCAAATTCGAGATTCTGATACTGTACTCCAACAGAGGCCGGGGTGAACGGACCCTCTCGCTCGGGCAGGACACTACGGTAAATCACGAACTGGGCCCAACAGGGTGATTTGGGGTTCTTCGGGGTAAAAGTAAAAACATGTCTCCTATTTTGAGCTGCGTCTAGGGTACATTTCAAACCTTTCGTAGCTAATTTGGGGTCTCTGATTGCAAATATGAATTCAAAATTTGTGAAAATTTTTTAAAAATTGTGTTTTTTTCCGAGGGTAAATCCAGCCTGTTGGACACATATCTTGGGTAGGGTTTAACGTCCCCCCGTACTCGGTCCCTCGGGAAAATGCTGAATTTTTTTACTTTCCACGCATGATAAAATTTGTAAATTTTGAATTCGTTGGAGGTGCATCAAGAAGTTTATTGCGTAAAATAGAAACAAACAAAATCTACTTCCTCTATGAAGTATGATATCTATAACCTTTATTCAATGTTAGGTTGGTGATCATAAAAATCATCCCTTTTGGTATTGGGTGACATCATCTAATTTTTCCTTTTTGTACAAAATTCTAAGGATGAGCAATTCGGCACTTCCATCCTGTATAGAAAGATTTTTTTTCATTCACTAGACAAAAAATATCCTTGGTGTCGTTTGGATTCTAAAAGAAGTAGAGGCAACAAACAATTGTGCTTAAAATAGGAAAGCCATATAAATGGAGTATTAGATGAATACACATGTCTCTTGGAATTGAAATTACTTTATATTGGTTTAATTCACCTAAAGTCTATGACTTTAAAGAAAATTAACCCTTGAAGGGCTTGAAAGCCCTTTGCGACCATATAGTATATAATGAATACAGTGGTATTTGACCAAAAAAACTTCGACCAAATATTGTTTAGAACAAAGTAAATTAATGATCATGGTAGTATTTATTTATGTAAATAAAAATGTATTACAATTCATAAAGTAAACCACAGTTGAAGATTTTTAACGCTAAATACAAGTTGTATAGAAGGACCCCAAGGGCCTTTCAAGGGTTAAAGGACCATAGGATGTACTTAGCCCATGAACACCATGGGACATAGATAGATGCAACTTTAAGTATATGCACAATATATCTACAATAAGGATATTAAGGGGACCAAAAAAATTTAAGGAACTTATTGTGAAAAATTGTAGGTGTTTGAAACATAATGCACGACCCCCGGGTACTTTAGTAACTATTGATATACATAAAAGGGAGATATTTATATAGTGTGTAGTATCGATTCATTAATATAGGTCCCCTTAAAACCCCTATTCAATATAGTCAGTCTTTTCACATTGTATAGAAGATATAAAGAAATTTAGATTGTATATTATATAGCTTGGTTGGTGAAAGAAGTACTAATTAAAGAGTTGAACATCTCTTGTGGCATTTCTTTTCTATAGTTGAACAACAAGTTACACCCTCAAATCTAGTGGCTATTTTTATAGAAATTCAATAATTAATGTTTTGAGCCATTTGAAGTGGTTTCTAAACTTTAAAACATTGCTTGCTTCAAATGAGGTGATTTCAATCATTTGATGATTGCTTTTAGATTTTATAAGGCTACGTAGTTAGAAATTTAATTTTGAAACATCTTAATTTAGATGTTATAGAACATTAGAAGACATTTAGGATTTAAAATTAAAAATAAATAGATTAATAGTTTGGAATTACAAATTAAAACGGAAAGGGGGGTCTTACTTAGGATAGAAAATTTAATAAATAAAAGTAGTAACTAAATAAAAATAAATTACAAAAGGACACACCTTTTTGTGAAAGGGTGTCACAAACACTATAAAAAGACATGAAAATTGTAAAAAAAAATGATGGCATTATGGTTTGCCTTCCTTCAAGTAAGTGATTATTATTATATATTTGTTTATTGTACTTTGTTTTCTGTCTGTCTATGTGTATTCTGGTTCAATTTCTTTGACTGTATGTGTGAGATTTGGAATAAGAATTTAGTATATTGAGAGCTGTTTGAAAAACAAAAATTGGATGGAGAATTTGTGTCTGGAAAGAATGGAAGAAAGTGAAGGGTCGAAATTTGGGAATCTTGGGAAGAAACCATATCAGCAACGGTGGTGCTTGGAATTTTTCCTTTTCTGTGAATCTCAAAGTGCTGGCCGCCCCGGTAGTTGGACTCGACATAGAGACGGAGAGCCAGGAAGGAGTAATCCAGAAGGTGCGAGGATCGAGAGTTCTGAACGCTGGGAAGATTGCAGCAACTCGAATTGACACAGAAATTTTGGATTGTGAACGACAAATTGGAATCAGGATTGGGATTTCAAGAATTTTGTGAATTGGGACCGTCTGTAAATTCTCTCAATCCTGGAAGCAATCTCGTGGACCAGGATGGATTGATCGGAAAAAAAATGGTGAAATCTGACTGATTCAAGGCGGTTGCGGTGTGAAGGCCGGAAAATTGCAGATGGAAGCGTGGACAGAGCAGTGAGAACATCTGTGGATTGGTTGTTCATTCAGGAATTGTGATCAAATTAGCGTACGAATCACCAATCGCGGCCAAATTGAAGTTGGATTCTTGATTTCGGAATAGATTTAGATCGAATGGATTCCATTTGGGGTGATTTCGGTGCCCATTCTGGTTGGCTGAGGATCAATTGAGAGAACGCGTAGTGACTACAAGATTGAGGAGATTTCAGACGTACGTGAAAATTTCAGGAGCTTGCAGCCAGGTTCAACGCTCGATTCTTTGAAACAAATTAGAGATCAAAATTGTTGCATGTAGGTACTAACTTTGTGGTTATTTGGATCATTTGACCCGGAATCATTTGATAAAAGAAAAAGAAAAAGAAAAAGAAAAAGAAAAAGAAAAAGAAAAAGAAAAAGAAAAAGAAAAGAGAAAAATTTGACCATTGGTAAAATTCAAAACTTAGCATACTTTGCATAACTGGGAACCATTTGACATAGAATACGGAATTGCTAGACATTCTTGCATGAACAAGATAGTTGCAAATTGACTAGACAATTTGACCTACACATTAAAAAAGGAATAATTATTGAATTTTGTGTACTATTTTATAAGTATTATTTTGTTATGATTAAGTCCTAAAGCATGCATCATATAAGAATCATTTGACCAAACCTGATTTATTTGACAAAGAATGATTTGACCTCCTTTTAGAACCCTATACAGGATTGGGACTTCATGCATTGTGTCACATACATTGGTAATGGACTGACCAAACAAATTTCATACACTTGGGAATAAGAGTGTTATAATATTTTTTTAAATTTTTAAATAAAAATCTATTTGAAAGTGACTTTAATCACAAAACGTTAAACTGATTAAACCTTTCCCTAAAACGAAGAACCCCTATACTATTGTTTCTTAAGTTTTGTGGAAGTAAAAAAACCTAACAGGCCAACATTATAGAATGCCTACATGTCTTATAAGATCCTATTCAAGACAACAAGAAACAATTGCAAGTACTTGGAGAGGGGGTGCATCACATATTCACATTATAAAAAGAAGGGAGCAAGTAGAAGGAAAAAAAAAACTTGTAAAATCATTAGACATTAAGTGGTGTCAGTATCATCAAAGATGATGAAACCAAGTTCATTAACGTCTACTAGCAAGTGTATATTGTCATGTTAGAAGCAACCTTTCTTTTTGGCACTATGGGTTAGATTTGCACCATTTCAAAATAAATTTTTACTTTTCGCCAAAATTTTCCTTTTCTGTAGATGAAGTCGCCAAATTTGAATGAAAAAGTGCATGAATAAAATTGAAAAGTGTTTTTTTGGTACAAAAGATGCATGAAATGTAGAATTACAATGCTTCACCAAAGTTTAACCCCTAAAGTCTCATGACCATTTTTTTGCCAAAACCACTCAAAACCACTTCTACTATAATCACCTACAAAATAAATTCTTAAAAATATTTTTTAGAATCTAACCTTATGATCTTGTTCCACACACGTCCTAGATCATGTGATAATTGTTTTGTGGTTTTTGACTGTATAGATTGAAAGATATTAACATTCAAAGTGAAAAAAAAAATTCTTTCAAGAAGTCGCTATCATTGCCCACAAAACAAGAAGCTCCATAACTTTCACATCTCTAATCCAAATGGAATGAATCAAAGCTTCCCATTTACAAAAAATATAATCTACAAGAAAAAAATATTAAAAATTTTATTTCAATTTTTAATGGATTTGTTTTATTGTCCAATCTCCTCTATTTTGAGGTTATTGTGGCATAACTTTTGCTCCTGGGCACCGATTGAAATAAAAATTTCCCCAAAAGCTCTTAAGTTTTTCTATCTTATGAGAAAGTTTCAAAAAGTTTCAGTAAAAATCGAGATCATAGGAGCCTGCTCAACCTTGTAGGGATAATGGGACTTTAGGGGTTAGATAATCACCATCTTGGCTCTTTCTCAAAAAGTAAAAAATGATTGGTTGGAAATCAAAGACCTTTCACTGATGTAAGAATGTATTGAATTCTACAAATTTTAAATTTCTTATAACTAAAACTAAAAAATGATTCAAAATACAAAATTGTTAACAATTACTTATGAAATTGAAAAAATGCCAATCCCAATGGTTGTAATGTTTTAATAAACAATCTACATCCAATTATTTTATTTCATAAATATTGAAAATTGAGTTAAATAAAGGACTTCAAGGTTTATTTTAGAATAGAAATTCCATAACTACCTTCAAACTACCCACAACTAAAACTCCTCATAACTTTCATCTCATTAATCAAAATGGAATGATTCAAAGATATCCATGTATAAATAAATTAAAAAACCAATTTCAAATTTTTACTTTTTTAAAAAGTGATTTTTAAAGAAGTTTTTTTCTGCCTTAGTGCTTGCCGAACAAAGAAAACTACATATTATATAATAACTTTTTAACCATGTAGTCAAAAGTTATGAAAAATTTGGGCTTTAAATGGGGCCTTAAAGCTACTTCTCAGGCACATGTTGTGTGAAAATTTCAATGAAAAAAATTGAAAATTCCATTCGTAGTGAACTGCCCAAAATTGCTATCATAGCAAACTTAAGGACAGACGGATTATTAACAAATATTGTACTGATTCAGTACTTTCATCACAACGTACTACAATCGCATTGATTATGTACATTTTTACGCACTAAATCAGTGCGAAAACAATGAGTATCAATAGCATATAGTTTATGTACTTTAACTATACGATTGTTGTGTTAAAACTACACAACAATCATATAGTTAAAGTACATAAACTGTATGTTGTTGATATTCATTGTTTTTGCATTTTTTTAGTGTATAAAAATGTACATAATTGATGCGATTATAGTACGTAGTGATGAAGGCACTGAATCAGCACAATATTTGTTAATAATCCATTTGTCCTTAAGTTTGAGATGATGTTGCCAAAAAACACCATTTGATCCTTTAAGGGTTAAAGCATTCCAAAAATAACAATAAGAGTATTCATAGTACTACTAGTTCTCTGCAGTAGTAGCTTTAGAACTAGGATTGCAGATATTATTAATTTAATATATTCAAGAGTACATGTAGAATAATTATTATTTAAACAATCATTTGAAACAAATTTTGTTATGAGTTCTTATAAAACTATGAAACTATAAATTGACTTATAGAAACTTTAGTGCATGCATAAGCTATATCATATTTTTTAAACTAAAAAGAATTGCATTGCAAAAAATTAGCTAGGGAGTTAATAACCTTTTATAATATTGTTTCAAAATAGCTTTTTGTTAGAAGTTGAATGTAAATTTAATAATAAATAAATAAAGTATTTTTGTATTAAATGATTATTATTATTTTATTTGATCAATTTAGATTTCATTATTTAAAAAATACAAGTATAAATCAATGAAAGTGTCAAAACCTTTGTTTGAATTTTTATTTGGTTTAAGTTATATTCCCTTTTGTCTCAAAATAAATTTATGGTTTCTAGTAGAAAATTTAGGAAATACCACAAATTTATTTTGAATCAAGGGAGTATAAAATAAGATTTTTAAAAGTCAAATTTAAAAAAATTCTTTGAATTATAGATAAATGAATTTTAGCACTAAATCATAATAATATAGTAAAACAATGAGGCATTGTGCGTTAATCCTGAAATGACGTTGAGGCCAAAAAGTGACCAAAGGATGATTGTAGAAACAAATGATGCATCTCTTCATCCAATAATCTATGCATTTTGGTGACTACTTGGTCACAAGGATTGTGTCCTTTAAGGGTTGAACAATGTTTCCATTGAGGTGTCCAACCATCACATGATGCATCAAATTTGGAAGGATTACAATTTGGAAAGAAACAAAAATGAAATATAGTGGCTCTTTGTATTTGGTCTATAGTTGGTCAATCATCCTAATCGAGTAGGACTTTTGTTGTTTGTTTCTTTGCTTGTTTTTCCGCCAGGCTTGTATTGCTTCTTCACAATGAAATTTCATTTCATTTGTGTCAAAAAAAATCAAAAAACCAAAAAACTTTTTATACCTATAATGTGAAGTGGTCAAAGGTGTATTTGCACTTGGTGTTAAGAAGTGTTGTTAATTAGGAACAAATTTACACCTACTTTTGGATTGGATTCACATTGCAAACAAAACCCCTAATGCCAAGTGAGAACATCTGATGGATGACAAAGAATCTCTTCATGTAGGACAGAAGTGCAACTATTCATCCTCAAAATTTTGAGGGAAAAGGGAACATCTTCTACAAGACTTTAACTTCCAATGAATGCTTTTGCAATTTTTTAAGCCAATGATTCACACGGTCATGAAAACTGATGATTTCTAAGGTCACCCTGCCGTCCTTGAAGGGTTAAGTAACGAGGAGGGTCTGGAACGAACAGAAAAGGGTTGGAAAAGTGCGAGAGACTATCCAATTTTTCTGTTCCAACCGATTTCTGTTCCAACGCTCTCCTGTCACGATCAAGTGAAGTCTGCAGTAAGTTAGTTGCCAAAAATTTTGTTTCTTCATTTTGCTTTCTTTTTTCTGGTTGTGGTTCAGAATTGGTTGGATACAATTAGGATGAATTGGTGTGGAAGCAGCAAAATATTTCGTGGTAAAGGGATGCTTGTTCCATCAGAGTCTTCCATCACACATTTTGAGCATTGCTATCTTTACAATGCAGGAGAGCGAGAGAAATTTCTTTGTTGAATGTGCTAACGTTCAATGCATTGACTACTTGATCGACGTTTGCTTTTAATACTGGAGGTTTCGCAAGGGGAAGCCACGGATGGACTCTTAGCTTGTGAGCTCTTGATGAGGAATGTTTTGGTGCATGTCCCGCTGTCTTCGCATCCTATCCATTTTTATGGCGGGAGCCAAAAATTTGAATTGGGCAATAGGTACATTACTTTCCCTCCATGTGCTAAACTCACATTGTGTTCTGTAATCCATTGTTTCATGGAATCTCCTCGTAGTGTAAGGTGGATCCGTGGATGCTTGGGTGGAGTTTCTCCTATATATGACGAGTTGACGACAACGGGCTAGCTTCTCTTCTCTTCATTGCTGTGAATAGGCCTCTGGCTTCTTGACGGAAGTCTTGCATAAACTATCTGTCCATGAACGTAATTATTCAGCACTTTGTTAGGGTTCCAGCTAACCCTAACAATTATGTTTGTGACCAATGAGTGTGCCAAGAGTCTTTCAATGTAAAATTGAGGGTCTATTAATGCAAATTTAATGGAAAGTTTGTTGACTGTACTTTGTGTTATAGTTTGGTAGACTGCAATAGATTGCATGATTCTGTCTTCACTAAGTGGAAGGGGTGGTGTGTGACTATAATAATTTCAGAGATTCGTGGCGGAAGCAACAACAGGAAAGACCACCAGAGCGACCAGACGTTGGATGTTGAAATGATCTGAACCATGAGTAGACTCAATAATGATCTACAGAGGGGAAGTTCACAACGCCAGAACTTTCAGCCTCAAAATTACCAAAATGAGCCGTTTCAGCAACCGCGACCACAGCGACAAAGCTTTCAGCCGCAGAATTATCAAAATGAGCAGTTCCAACCACCACCACAGAACCAGTTGCAACGACAGATGTCTCAAAGATCGCAGAATCAAAAGCAGCCTCAACAGCAAGTTGCGCAGGGCCAGCAGACCAATGTATCGGTTCCACAACGCCAGTATCAGCAACAGAATCCACAACAAAATCCTTCGCAGCAGCAAAATTATCAGCAGCCTGTGCAGGAAGGGGCAGCACAACAAGCACCTCAGCAGATTATGCCACCTCCACAGCTAGGATCTCAGGGTGCGCCAAGGCCATCCCAGATGGGAGGTATGCCAAGATCGTCCCAATTGGAGACCCGGAGAGCTTCTCGCGAGAGGTCGGAGATTCAAGATCCGAGTCGAGCTCGCTCAGCATCTCCAACGGGGTTTACTTCTTGCTGATTGACCTGGTCCATCATTGTCATTTTTCTTGAATATTCAAAGATGATTGCTAATCACAAATCTGAAGAGTTTCATCATAGTTCGCAGGTATACTGTGTCGCTATGAGTACAGTTTCAAGGGGTTATGTAGTTGCACATGAGGTAAGGAGGACAATTTGAATCACTATTCCTTTCAACTTTTACTTCCATAAGAGTAGAAATGACTGGGATCACTTACTGTGAGGAAGGAGACTCTGTGTTTCTTACTCGGCCATGCTTTGTGTGCAGGAGATTCTTTCTATCGTCTGTCGGCATTCGCGTGAAGACACTTTCTTATGAAGGATTTGCCAGAGTTTATTTTGAATTCGGTATGGCAGAGAAAGACTTGTCTAAGTCGTATGTGAACAAGTGTCTGCGATTCACGCCAGTAAGTTCTCACACATTGACGTGGTATGCAAAGTTACTAGCCACCGCTTGCGCATGCAAACATTGTTTAGAGGTTTAATTGTATAATTCCGCGCATGTTTTATATAGATCTGGATGCTAGATATTGAGCTACACGAGTGGGAAGTCCCATTTATGATAGCCGACCATTTCCTCATTCATGTGAGAATAGTAGAATCTATTAGAATGCTAAAAAAAACTGACTCATCTTGTTTCAGCATTATCTGCAAAAGAAATTCTTGAATTCTCCTTGAGCAGACTGTTGTATATAATCGTGCAGAGGGAGATTACGAGTCCGTTGCTGAAAAATTTGTATGGTGTGAAGACGACTTGGATGGCCGTCACGATCTTTGCACGTAAATCCCGCCTTGATGTTTGTCTTTCTCCTTTGATTACCTAGTCACCTTACGCGTTGCCTAGTTAACCTGACCAAAAGTTGAAGATGTCATAGCCAAGCGACTTGGATGGCCATCACGATCTTTTCAACTTGTCTTGACAAGGGGAGTGCACTAGTGTGTGCTGTTCTCCACGTCCTTCTACGTCATTAAGGTTGCTGATCAAGTTATGCGGTCCCATCCTCTTCATGTCTACCCAATATTTTTTTTTTATCACTTTTGTCTTAAAACACAGGTCGGCGTGTTTACTTTTTTCTTGGTGATGGTGACGATTGGAGCAGACATCTTGGCATACATGGAACTCATACCTGGTGTGCCCACAAAGTTCAAGCATGCGTATCAGATATTGTCTACAGGAATTAGTCGGCCAGACCTTCGTGATGAAATATACTGCCAGCTGTGCAAACAGACGAACTACAACATGAATGAGTAACACTCCTGCCCTTATTCACGCATATGTAAACTGTGCTATGAGTTTTAGAAAACAAAATCTATGAGCATCATTTTTTGGGACCTCAGCTGGTTTGGTCTGTGTTGTTTCCACCAATGTCAACCAGGGAGAAAGAGAAGAAGGGATGGGACCTTCTTTTGCTCTGTTGTAGTAGTTTTCCGCCATCAAAAGATTTTCTACCGGCCTTGGAGGGCCATTTTCAGCAGGTAGAACTTCTGGGGATGAGTGTGTTTCAGTGCATAACATTCATACTGGTCAATTCTACTATATGTAATGTAGCTGAAGTATTGAAGGGACAAAGCAGGTAGCAGGAGGAGCGGTGAAGGGGTTCAAAGGGGATGAGCAGGCCCAAAGATGTCTCGAACGCTTGCAGCGAGTAGCAAAGGCTGGGCCGCGCTACTTCCTCCCTTCACATGATGAAATAGAAGCCATTCGGGTCACCCTCCACACTTATGTCTCACGTGTTTCTCCTAGATAAGTTCTTGTCATTTGATTTTCAAGGCGTCTACCATTTTATGTACATCAAGTTTTAAACCTTAACTATCTTATGTCGCTGAATAATACTATTAATAATGAACATTCGTTTACGGTGCGTGTCTGGAAACAGAGCGAGACAACAATGCCTGTGGATTTGTATCTACCCGACGGATCTAATCAGGTAGGTCGGTAAGGATTTAAAAAAAAAATAGTATTCATACTCTGATTTGTTATCTCCTGCACCGTGTTTGATCGATGTATACCCGGATGTATGAGTGTAAATGTTTTAGGCATTCCTGACTCAAAAATCTAATTGCGTTACACGATTGACGAAGGATCAACGAACCTTTTGGGTGAAATTCTAGCAAAGTTGTCCGTTGCCCTCACTACTATGGTCAAGGGCATGGGTGAGTTGCTTGCACATCCAGAACAATACAGTCCTTAAAGTCTAAGCTTGAGACCATCGTAGAATATTGATGGACGTCAGGTGATCTCTAGCCTCCCCAGCTATAGAACAACGGCAGATTAATGATCTCGAGAACATCAGATTTATGTGATCGTGCAGACTCTAAGGCAATTACTGAGAAAATGAGAAGTTGAAAGGGCTTTCTTAGAAAGACGTTAGTGGTTGTGATTGAAGGTACGCTCGGTGCATACCATGACAACTACATCGGAGATATCTTATGAAATGGCAGAGGAGCTTGGACTTCCTGATCCTTCTCAATATGGAATCTTCCAAAGTGGCACAGATGGAGGTAGGTGCTGGAACGTCAAAGCTCAAATTCTAGGACTTCCTGATTGGTAGCTGCTTAGTATCCTCACTTATGAAACACAACATGTTTCTGCTTACGACTAGAATGGATTAAATTAATAGCAGTCTCAAAATCTTTCACTCAAATTGTGTATTGTATCTGGAACTCTATCGTACATCTGCTTCTTGTCTTGAATTTTTCTAGCAATCCTTTACAGGGTTTTGTGAAATATTCATACAATTTTTTGATTCTTTCTAAATGGCTTGGTTTGTCAACTGACCTGAATTGATGTGGATGGTTGAGGCAGTTGAGAAGCTGTGTCCTATGCTCGGGTACCTCATTGACATACACAATGGTTGGAACTTGAATTTGAAACTTCAGACCCTCGAAGATTGGCGCCTGATGAAGAAGATCAAATCATTCTTTGCAAGCAAGGCACCTGCCAATGAAGTAACCTCCAATTCCTTCATCCTACTTCCTGTGTCCCGTATTCAAGGAATTTCTATCAGTGTATGCTGGCAAGTTTAGCTGTTGGTAAAGTAGTAGGCTGAAATTGCAATGCAGCAATCGTCGCAGTACCCAACTACATTCCGTAGAATGGCTGCGATTCTATTCTGGTATTGTTGAATCGAACTCCGTTTTTAGATAAAATTCATGTTTTGGGAGATATCTTAAATCTACGAATTGTGTGAACTTTGTTGTGGCTTTCGAAGGTCGATGAGGCAAACGACATTTCTAGTATTCCAACGCTGGTAGGCAATAAAAAAGGGCGCCTTATGTTGAAGAGGAAGTTGTTTATTGATGTGCCAGTTGCAAATGATCAGTTGATCAAAGACAGGTCAATAGAATTCGATTACAACCAAGTATGCTATTTAGACCGTCTCAATTATTCCATGATTGCATCAGAGAACTTAAAATGCATTGTCCTTGAAATTATGTAGTAACTGATCTTTCAAGGCAGACTTGTGAAACTCTGTAGGTAGGTTAACTTCCTCATCCATAGATATATTACGTTTACGAATGCTCCTGAGGTAGTGTTGGTTCACAGTTCTGTAGCCGATTGTTTCATGCGAGATGATGATACTTCGTTTTGAGTGGGACGCAGGCAGTGCATGAAGTGATGACTGGAGCGTACTTGCTAAAGTCGAGAGATGCACTGATGTTAGGAGCTTTACAACTGCGAGTTGATCTTGAGGAATACAAAAAATATACCGAAAAATCTTTAAGGTATCTTCTTGTCGAGACATGCTTAAATTATGATATTATATACTGGTAATGGTAATGACAAAAGTGGGATCAAATTTCAAGAATGAGATAGCCGCTAGAATCGGTTGTTAGTACACACGTTGACAACTTCCCAGAGGCCTAAAAATGCTTTTTCTTTTCTTCACTTCAATTTTAATCCTGTGCAAATTCTATTGTTTGAACATGAATTAATTAATTTAATATGACGCCAATGCTGAACTTGGGTTCATGCAGGGGCGTGGACATGCACAAATATGAGCCAAAGACATTTGTTACTGGAAATCGAGAGGACTGGAGGGCTGACCTTGTAAAAGCCTTCCAATCCTTGCCGGAAGAACCCAACAAGATTGTGCGCATGTCCGATTATGTTGATTATCTCAAGAGCAGATGCCCCCTCTATCAGTCGACCTGGATGTTTGTGAAGGTGAGTCCTTTCTCGAGCATGTATTAGACTAGTAAAGTTTCAGCTGGTACTAGCTCTCCGTGAAATAAAAATGTTATATCTCTGGTGGAGAAACGCCTAATCCTTCTTGTCAGTTTTTTAAAAACAATGTCTCCACGATGTCTTGGTTTGACTAGAAGTGAAGCTCTTAATACCCTCTCATACGGGGCTCACATATAATACAACATTTGTTCGTGTTACAGCAAAAGGGAGACTCAAAGTTGCCGGTCGAAATGTTTGTAGCTATCAATGCGACGGGTGTCTACTTCTCCGATCCTGTAACGAAGGTTACATGATATTAAACACTGGTCAGAAAGAAGAGTGTTCATTTAAGAGAAGGTTAATTAAAAGTATTTCCTTAGTATCTGTCATTAGAATCTCTTTGTTAAATAGGTTTCAACTATAAGCTCTCGATCGACATCTTGGCGATCGAGAGACAAATCATTCCAACTGTACTGTTTTCTACACGCAGGCTCCTGAGATTCTGGAACGCCATTGTTAGGAAATTTTCCTTTGAGTTGTGCTGACAGCAAAGAGAGTTATCTTTGCATTGATTCTGTAATCCAAAGCCTGAGATTCGAGGATTATCCCGATACACCGTCCTAACAATTAATAGAGCAACTTGATTTGGAACAGGAGGCAATTATGCGGATTCCGTTCACGCAGATCTGTAGTTGGGGACACTCAGTTGCTGCGGCTTCTATTGTCACTGGTAACATGTGTGTATCCTCAAGCAGTTTGCTGCTAAACATTTTGAGGTCAAACAATAAGGCTCTTTGTTTACTCCTTGGATGTCTTCAGTGTGGGTGCTCCATGCGATCTATCTGCATATATGGTTTGTCCGTCAAAGTTAACTGATGTCTGCATTGACAGCTTTCAGTCTCTTTGCAATGAGATTCACTAAGAATAGTTCCAGGTTGTGGTTCTACAGTTCTAATTTTCAAATATATTGTTGTGCAAACAGGACTAATAATCAAGAACACCGTCTCATCACACGCCAGGTATTCTGTGTCCCTAACAAATCCACTTTGCAAGTTTGAAAGAAATCTAAAAGTTTGTACGAGAATCTGAAAAGTCCTCACTATGATTGGGTAATAACACAGTAACCATGACCTAGGAAGGAATACAGTCATGAAACCAACTTCAAGGTCACCAGAAGCTTCAGGGTCCACCTCTAGTCTGGTCGTTCGGGCCTGATATTCAAATATTATGTCCTTCACACCCAAATCTTCTGAAGTACAGAGCACTTCTGAGGTACTCACGTCGTAGAGTGCTTGACGAAAATCCCTCCCAGGTTTGTATGACATGGATAAGCATTGAGAAACCTTCTTTTGGCATCGTGGTCAGGGTGCAGAGATTGGAGCAACCATAGAATTGTTCATCAGTCGAATGCTTGCGTGACGGAAAAGGTTCCATCAGTAGTAGTTTAAATGTGATTTCGAAGTTAAAGTACCTTCACAGAATATATCAATTGCAGAGGATGCCTACGAACGAGATGCCTATTATTGAAATATGTTGATGTTACTTCTTAGTTCGATTCGGATTGTAAACAATCTCTAATAGCAATTTGACCTACACTCAGTGCATTCTTCAATGAGTCTTTTCTTCTCCAGATGTGTTGGGCTCGCAATTAGTGCATACTTTCTCCATTTGGGGTCTTTGTAAGCTTCTTCTTCTCCTAAATGCACGCTCTTTTTACCTTGCTTGGACCGAGCTGTGTCGTATTTCCTGTCGGTTGTTGAAGGGGTTTCATTGTTTCATCAGACGCCGATTTCAAAGTGGTTTTACCCACCACCGGATACATTAAGCTTCGACGTTTTGGCCTTATATTTCAAGTGACCCTTGATACTGCGGTACTCACTGAACTCGCATCCGAGGGGTTTCCAAACGTTAGAGCTTGTTCACTTGCAAATTGCCCTTTCCTGCAGCACGGACTCTGGACGTATACTCTCATTATGGCACGATGGAATATTCAACGAGTCTGAATTAATTTCCAGATACTTGGGCCAGTTCGCAGTCCAAAGGGCCGCTGGGTGTGACAAACCAGTCTATCATTGAAGCCCTACTGGAGCCCTACAATGCTGCAAAAAGTACAGCATTTTTGATATTATCTTATGCAAATATCTTACTGTTAAAGTGAATATTGTGAAAGACGTCAAGACTCCATGTTAAAGTGAATATTGCGAAAGACATCAAGACTCCAGTAATGAGGGTGTGGGAGAAGTTTGTTTAATAATCAGCCCAGTGAGAATATAGGATGATTAATTGGCAATTTCAATGAAATTATGCAAAACAAAGTGGATTTTCAAGCTAGTTGCCAAAAAAATTGAAGCACTCTTATGTTTCCCAACTTGCTTCAAAAGCCACTTAGATTTGTGTGTTTGAAGATGAGAAGAAAAGCTTCTTATGTACACATGGGGTGGTAGGAGGTAGAACAACCTCATGTGGGATATGTAATTTAGAATTTGTAGTTTCTCAACTACTTGTAGTTAAGTTTCAAGTAGGAATTGTGTTAAAAACCAGAATTTCAGACCTCATTTAGGCTTAGTAAAATTATTTTTTTAAGAACTTTGAACTAAACAAAGTTGGAGGACTAAGCTAGTTTTCATCTCCAAAAATCCATTTGAGATTTAGAGACTTCAATATAAAGTTATGGACAAAATTTGGAGAAGGTATTAGGAAAAGGCAAAGAAAATCTCCCTTTCAACCCCTTTTAGAATTTTGTTCATAACTTTTTATGGGAGGCTTTAAACCTCAAATAGATTTTGGAGATGAAAATTAGATTAATTCTCCAACTTTGTTTAGTTAAAAGTTTTTTGAAAAAAATCATTCTACTATGCCTAAATGGGGTCTGAAATTCTAGCTTTTAACACAATTCCTGCATTTGACAATGAGTGATCTCTCTTCTAAATATCCCTTTGAAGATTCACTATGAACTTGATATCTCTATAAAAATAACCTCTTCACCCTTCCTTCTCACTGATTGTCAATTAAATAAGTCTATCGTGATGCTACTAAAAAAACTTGGTGGTAGATGTCCTATAGTCCCACATTTGCTTTTCTTTTCATAACTTGCTTAGAAAACAAGGTATGCAATAATTAGGGTTAAGGTGCATTGCATTACAATACCTGAACCCTGATTATTTACTTGGGTTTCGAACGACTGACAGTCATCAGACATCGCGACTTCAGGTGATCGACTATTAGGGGAAAAACCAATCATGAAGCAAAGTTAAATGTAATCATGGGGTCCTCCAGAGAGCTCATAATTTCTCTAATGCTCCTGGCATTTCTATCGCCGACATGTAATTAGAACTTTGTAGGTCACATGTTTCATAGTTCAGCAAGCCTACCTCAGGGCTCCTCTGAGAATGGAAGAAAATGACGTCTGGGAAATTGATACAACATCTCGATGTTGTTGTTTTTAGATTTTATTTTTCGGCGGCAGCATGTTTCAACAGGGTTTGCACTATCTCCATGACAACGCTGCACGGAAAGAGGTTAAAAGAGAACCACACCCTAAACCCTAACCAAGAGTCGTCATAATTTGTTGTAAGCGATTTAACTACTATTCTAATTACGCTTCTGAGTGTTACGCAGGTGACCTGCTGGTTTTGGTAACACCGGTTTGAACTGTGCATGCTCTCGAATTGTGTTCTGGGGTCACTAGAAACGACATCAACATGCCATCCAAAGCAGGTGCGCGCCTCCCTTCTTCTCTCGCAGCCACCTCCATCTGAGGAACTGGCATCTTCAATTCAGGGAGTAACAAAGGCATGCAGTCGATTTGATTTAAGCGCCTTCGTTAATTCTCTTACACTGCCGAATTTATTTTCAGTCCGGTTTGCAATATTCAATAAGCAAGTTGCGATCTGTCGTAATCGGATTCTAGGGATATTTTCAAGAAAAAATTCTCATGAGGTGTTTGCATGTGGATCAGTTGATTCAGTAGAGCTTAATTTCGCCGTCAAGTTCAGGGAGTTATAAATCATATGGCAATCAATTGATGTGTAAGGAATTGAAGATCCAAAATTGAATACTCCAGTGCCATGGCGGGGGCCAAAGGTGGCATGTCGTCGCCTTACGCGACGATACACGATCCAGCCGTCTACGAGTCGCGACCCGAAGCAGTTGTTGCACCGTGGTTCAAGGACGAACCAGAAATTCTAACCGGTCGTAGCCATGACCCAGATGCTTTCATGCCCTGCAACTCCCAAACTGCTCCGTTTGCCACTTTTCACAACGTGCCGCGATCCTATGAGGTAGGTCCATCAATGTATGTATCCATATATACAAATCACATTTGATCTCCGAACCTCTTTTGACCCTAATTAATTTCTGGATAACAGATTTTCCACCATATATTCTCGTTTCGACTGAGGACAGCACAAATGACTATAGTCATTGTGTGCATTGTGCTCGAGGATCCTGAGATTGAAGTCTCACTGAGGTTTTCCAATCCTAAATGTTTTGATTCTCCAGCGTCCTTGACATCTGGATTGCTACGTCTTAATTTTGTATCATAAGGTCAGAGATCGCACGTTACGTCCTCGCATACCGACTTGAAAGCACCTAGCTATTGTGTTGCAAGCAGGTGGCTTGTCGCAACCGAAATCGTTTTGGCCTAAGGCTGTCTGAATTTCATGATCCATGGTAATCACGTCTTCTGCTATTTCGTGACATCCAGAGGTTCCAAGGTACAATTATGAATCATACTTGGTGAATCTCTTTGTCCAGCAGCTGTGCAAGAAGGATTTTGTGATAGCAAATCGATCATTACATTTTCTTTTATTCTCATAGGATGATTCTCAAAGTGCCCTGCTTGGTTCAGCCGGCCTACAGCTTGGTCGATCACAAGATGGATGTAGCTCGTGAGAGTAAGTTCTAATCCTCTTGTTCATTCTTGAAACCGTCTTTGTGGACATTGTGTGGTTACCCTTGTTACAGAATTTGATTCTGGATGTTAATATTTGACAACTTGAGATGATTGACGTTATTTCAGTACATTGGACCACTGCCTGAAGCGCCATGGAACAAAGATATACCAGTGCACCCCACTCACCGAGGTCAACAGGCTCGTGATCAATACTATCATACCACTCCGTTTGGTACTTCAGATAATTACCAGCCCCGCCCAACCTCTCAGGTTTGGATTCGCGACAGATCCTCTCGGTTAAGGATTGAGAGCTTCATTCGATTTTCTGCCGTTGATCTGCTGAGTCTTTTTATGTGGTCATGCTCGTTGTATAATTCTTACAATACGAACTTACACTCTATGTGATGGTAAAATAGAATTGGGATGGGCCCAAGACTACTCATGGGTAATGACCATTTAGCCGTCGAAGGTTCAAGCATCTCTCATTGGCTATTACCAATCCTGTGTTTCTGTGTGTACATGCACGAGACCCTGTCACTCATAATCGTGATCCTGGTTCTTAAATGGTGATTCTGATTCTAAAGTGCTAGGACCCCAGTTTGTAGAATATTATGTTATTTCTGTGATCCTATGGAATCGAAAATTCAAAACGGGATGTGACTGAATTCTGTGTAGTTGCCTCTACTTACTCACTAATCAATGCAAATTTGCGAGTCACAGATCAGTGGAGTTGTAGAAGATGCGCCCTGGGACAAGAAAATACCAGATCAGTTACCAGGTCGGGGTAGTGGAGTCCATGAGCGTTCTAAACTGCCATCATCTCAAACAGCCCCTTTTGCAACTACCGAAAATTCTGAGGAACAGAAGCAGGCAAGTCTCCATTCTGCACCAGTTCATTCTTGTTGGGAAAGCTCCGCAGACCTCTATGTGTCCGATGTCAGTGCAGATAAAATGGCCCCCTTGAGTTGATGAAGTGATGAAAGCTAACCATGATAACTCAGTACTAAATGGTGGTTGTGATTTCAGTATGACGGACCGATGCCGGATGCTCCCTGGGATAAGGACCAACGCCCTGCCTATCAACAGAAAGTCCCGCCTGAGCAATATTTTAAGAATGTCCCTTACGGAACCTCTGAAAACATGGATTACCAGGAGAAGGCAAGTGCGATTATACCTCTTTTTCTTCTTGGATATTTTCTGACAGTCCAGGGCTTTGATTGGAATACTAACAGCGTACAGTAGCCACTTGAGGCATGTAGCGGTCGTCCGTACAACCTGCAACCTGCAACTGATATCTTTAGATGTTAGGAAAAGATTGTCCTCTAATTCAACCACCAACAGGGAGCAAATTTTCTTAAGGTACTCTCAGTCGACTAGGGAGATCGATGCAGCTCCATGGAATAAGGTCCAGCCTGCGGTCATGTCAGGCAAGACTTGCTACGATTGTGGTGGCTCGGCAAATTCACACACAGCTCCTTATGCCACCTTTGATAATAGCACCACTCTCAAGGTATTTTCCTTTTGCCTTCTTTCATTTCTTATGTACAGTTTACAACTATACTTTTTCGCCTTTTTTCCATACAGTACACTAAAATTGGTAAATTGTGTTGGCTACACTAATTGTCAACAATAACACTAATTGTGATGAGCAAGGTTAGTGTTAGAACATTATTTACCCATTCTAACACTATTTTAGTTCTATAGTAAAATTTGGTCATTTCAACATTTCTACGAAAGTGCATTTAGTGTTAGATGGGAACAAAATATAGAAGTTGGAATGGTAATATAATAAGTTAAGGCTATGATCCAATTCACTACAACACTAATTATCACCCAACACTATTTACCAATTTTAGTGTAGTGGTCACTTGGAAATTAGGTCAGTTCCAGCAACTGCTAATCTGTCTTCATATGAGCTTTGGATTTCTGGACTCTCTGCTCGGGAGACACTAGCAAACAATCTAAGTGATTTGAGATGAAATTCTGGAACTCAAGCTAGACAGAGCAAGTGCTTAGAGAATAGGTTTTACTAAAAGCTTACTGCATTAGCTGGTATCAGATTATGAATTATTAGTACTTAATCGGCCCCCAGGATCCTTAGTTTCTGTATCCACTATTGCGCAACCTCTGGAAAATTTGCATGATGTCTAGCTGCATATGGCAAACAAAGAAATTGCTCATGTCTTGCCGAAACAATTTATCAGCGCTCTCGCAATTGGACTTTCAAGATACAGCATTTTGGTTGCATTAACTGGTATTGCTTTTTTTACTACTCGCAGCCAAACAAGAAAGCGGGATTTCAAGCGCCTTGGGATCGTGATGAAGTACATTACAATCGGGTAATTGCGTTCTCCATCACATGCACGGTCACAATATTCTCACATTCAATTTTGTTCCCTCTTCAATGTCAACTTGGAGCTGGACACGTCAACCAATCGACGATTTGGATGCTTGAGCAGCATCTCCGAATGACAGGAACCAGCCTGCGCTGAAGTTAACCAGGCTCTTGCTTTGCATAGTCTCAGCTCCAAAATAACATGTTGGTTTGTGTAGCTAAAACACTTTCTATGTCATGTTTACAAATGACAGCTTCCACCTAAACCGCTCTTCTACTCGGGAGATGATGGTCCCTTCAATGCTCCCTATGCAACAGAACCCAGATGAGTTTTCGATTTAGGTACGTGTTCGTCTCCTCCCACGCCTTATGATTTATTTTCTTCTCTCATGTGCAAATAGGCTTCGGGATTAAGGGAGAATTATCCGTTGGCAGGTAGACCCCCAATTGCGAGAGCTGTTGAGATCTACTGGATGTTTCATATAGCAGATCTTTGCATCCTAAAGTTGTCAAAGGTGTACAATTATGCAATTACTTAAAACCATGCCCCCGTATCAGGAATGAAAGTGTCTATATAGGGATCGAAAAGCGGAAATTTTGATATAGCCTCATTCACTGATCAAGCTTCCAATCATCATCGTACTTAGATTGATGCTTTTGGATAATCACCTTAGTGACATTGGACTCAATTGAATCAAAGTAGGGTTGGAATAGGCAAGAATAGTTCCTATTGACCTCAATGGAAACTATATACTTTAGCTTTCTCTTCCTAATTTATATTTTTGCATGTCTTAATTTTTCATTCAGAGTTGACCAAAGAAATTGAAATATACCTTCAATATGTTGTTCTTCGAAAGAATATGTGAATCCAATGAACTTAAATATGCGCAATGAAAGAAGTGATGACTATGGGCTGTCTGCCTTAAAATGTTTCTCCCCCTTCATGTTATGTGTCCGTACAGAGATGGCAGTTTTCAGCTGAAGCATGCAAGTACGCATTCAGGTAAACCCATCAGTGCTCGCGATTGGTTCCACGACCTGCTCGACACAAGGAAGTGAATCTGCTTGCCAGAGTCCTCAACGACCGTCTTCAAAAGTTGGACAAATGCAACCTTACTATGATCAATACTGGCACCAACGGGTTGAGGAAGAAGACTGACCGTGCAAGTCAACGACAAACTCTCTAAAAGCAACTTGTTAATTGTTTCTTAAATAAGAGCATCAAAAGCTTCCTGTTACAGATATGTATTGAACTGTACATATAGAATAAGAATATAGAATAAGGAAATGCCATTTACAAAATATCCCGTTTGACCTACACTAAATAGTGAAATTGGGTTGCCTCTTCAATTAGGTTGCCTTACCCTGGCAAGTTACCTTATGACTCATTGCATGTACAGATGGCAACATCTGCCAATCTCTATACCTGAGCCATGAACCAGTGCACCAACGGATGGAACACACATGGTGCCTAAGTTACTACATCTTTTTACATATTTGTATAGTGTAAAATGTTGAGAAATTAGTGTGGGGCAACCTAATTTCTCTATTCAGTGTAGATCCAACACGAGATAGCACGACCATTTCATAAAAACTCCTCTAAGGTAGAACTACCCATTACCACCATTTACCCAATTCCCCCACCTACAAGTTCCTCCCATTTCCGTCACTGGCCCATCTTATTACCATAATCTTACTCATTCATGATCATGATGGCAATGCACTGGGGAGTGGACACATCAGCCCACATGGTCTGGTCATGCTTTACCAAGGGTCTACTCACAGTTTTACATTTCAGCTTTGAAAAATCACAAAAAATTCAATTCTTGTCAGAATGTCTTCATTTTTTTTGCAATTGACTTCTCTCAAACAATTCAATCTCTGAAAAATATGAGAGCTCATAAATAGCTTCTCCAAAGTACCTAGATAGCAAATCTGTATGGTAATGGGTAGTTCTACCTTAAATGCAATAGTAGTTCTACCTTAAATGCAATACTAAAATACAGTAGAAATTCGTATCGCTATCAACATAACCCCAAAAGCTGCAGCTTCGCATGTGTGCAGCATCTGTGATACAAAAAGACAAAAGGAAACTCAGGGCTCCTGCACACTTGTGAGTCTCATCTCCAGATTGGCGAAGTTTTAACCGTAGCATCGGATGGGGTCGTTGCACATCTTGGCAGCGGATTGCTTCCGCCCGCTCACACCCTTCTCCAGGTACTGCTGATGATACTCCTCGGCCAAGTAGTAAGTGGTTGCAGGCAGAATTTCAGTCATGATAGGCTTCTTCAATTTCGCTTCTTCAGCTTTCATTGAAGCAATGGCCTCTTCCTTCTGCTCTTCTGTGTGGTAGTAAATGCCCGATCGATACTGTGATCCTACGTCGTTACCCTGCAAAAGTGATTCGAAGAATTAGCATACTGTAACCATTGGGCGCCATTTTCGTTTTACAAACTCCCTCTCATCACCAAGTTTACAGAAGACGAGGACATGACCAGCCATTTAGGGTTTCACATGGACAGAAGATTTGCAAGTTTATGCAGAAAATTGACAAGGTGGGAGTTCACAGACCTGGCGGTTCTTTTGAGTGGGGTCGTGTTTCTTCCAGAAGGCGTCGAGGAGCTGCTTGTAGGAGACTTGCGCAGGGTCATACTCGACCTGCACAGCCTCCACATGACCGGTCCTCCCACTGCAAACTTCCTTGTACGTGGGGTCCTTCGTCGAGCCCTGCGTGTACCCTACCGAGGTCTGCACCATCACACAACAACAAACAAAAACTCAATCTCAACACCCCTTTGCCAGACAATAACGTTAGTGCTTGAGATTCCCAACAAGAGAAAGCTCAGACGAATAGCAACCCACCCACCTTGGTAACACCAGGCACGCGCTGAAACGCCAATTCCACACTCCAGAAACATCCCGCGGCAAATGTCGCCAACTGCGCCATTTTGATCTCCACAACAACCCTACTCTCCAGAAACTTTGCGCCAATACAGTGCTCGGTGATCCAATGTTGCTACTCAACTGACTCACTGAAGGTGCAGAAAAGGAAGATTGGATGAGCTCCGTGAAGAAGGCCTTGCGAGTGGACACTTGTTAATGATTTCAGCTGGCGGAGGAAAGCTCTATATACATGTCCGACACGAACGCCAAGCCCTCACCGCCAATGAGTTTCGGAAGGTGCGTGGTGGGGAACCTAAACTCGCAGGGCCCTTTTAACTCCGTGTCCTGTTTTAATCTTTTCCTTAGAACCAGGAAGAGGCCTCTTTCCGAGTTCGTTCCGACTGGGCATTTAGTCCTGGCAGCTCCCACAATGATGCCGTGTCTCCGTGGACCAAGAGTATCACATTCGGATCACTTCGCGAAACATCCAGAAGATCATACTCACAGCAGATCTCTGAGACTGCTTCACTTCCAAGGTGAAACTCCCTAAAATGACCGTTCTGAAAACAATGCAAACATAAGAGAGGTAATCGTAAAGTGTGTGCAATGAGGGACAAGGAGTCCAAGTTTGAGAAAAACACAGGATTGAAGTACCAAAACTCGGGTGTCAGGGAGTTTGGTGTTCTGTTCCTTTTCTATTATTCTCCCTCGACACCTTTGGTAGAAAATGGGGTTCCCTTTATGGTTAACTCTATTAACCCTTAACAGAGAAGACATGCCAAACATGTCAAAGAATGGATTCACAAGCAATTGCATTCGATGAACATTTCTACTCTCAACAAACAACCACCCTCCCGACCTACAATCTAAAGCACTATCCCCTCCAACAATCAAAACTTCACAAAAAGAGGAACACATTTGATGCATGTATAGAGGAGGAGAAAAACGGTACAATTTTTGAGAAGAGAAGTTCATGGCATCTCTTGCAATTCCCGTTATTCTATGGACAAAAGGCCTAAGGGATATGAAATGTCAAGACTTATCACCTACGTACTTTGTCAACAACGATTTGATTCTTAAACCACTAGGAGTGCATTCTTCATTCCTACAGGAATCTTGAAAGTCATCTATCAACCACTTTTTCAATTGAAAATCACCCTTGGCATTATAACAACTTAAATGTAGAATTGGGGTTAAAAGGGTTGGACAATTGGATTGAAAAGTCATGGTTAGAAAACTTTTAACGAATACTACAAGTTTAAGGGAAGGTTTTGGATTACCATTGCAAACTTATAAGAAGTTAAACAAACTACTTTAGAATTCAAATGGACCAACAATGGGAAACTATATGTATTTGTTTTCAACACCTATAACATGTCTTTTTGAATTTGAAAGTGAGTTGATTGAAATAAGTGTAAAAAAAATTTTGATTTGTCATTCTATTGGAAGGGGAAAAATTGCGAGTTCCATCAATTTAAATATGTACAATAACCAAAGGAGCAACAATGGGTCATTCTCCCACCTTTATTAATTTTGGGTGGAACCAATAATTAGATCTTCTAGCTAGCTTGTTGAAGTATATCCTCTTAAAATTTGAAAGTGCAAAATCCAACTATTAATAATTCCAAGATCCATATGTTTAACTTAAAAACAAGTTTTTCTCCCTTACAATATCATTCTTTGTAATTTAAGGTATACACCTAAAGTAAAGAGGATATGGGGCTATTTACCTTAATTATTGCATTCAAGATGACTTTATTTTTATATAAAAGCTACAAGGAGCTTATTATCAATATCCTTTGGCTTTTGTAAATTCATTGATTTCATGCTATTTTTTAAGTGGAGCTATCTTACATATAAAATTCAAGTGTTCAATTTTTTTTCCATCTCCACCCTACTACATACATACATAGGGGATATACCATGAAAGCAATAATAATCAATTCAATTCAAGTGCCATTGACCAAATGCTAGTTTTAACCCCTAAAAGTCAAGTGTTTGTTTAATGGACAATTGAAAATCTAAGCAGATTTCTATGAAGTCAATTTTGGTTGGATGTTCACAAAATTTTAATATAGGGTATGAACATATACCTTTTTAGTGGGAACATAATTTTTTGGGATCCGGTGCTCCAATCAAAAGTTATGCTACCCCAAACTTTTGTGGTAGCCAAGTGTTACACTCCTATCTCCTTGGGGTAAGCAAGAGAGACTTTGGGAGTGACTTTCCAAGCCTCGTAAAAAGTTAAGAAGAGAGAAATGAATGACTCTTGACTAAACAAGGTGTAATAGCGATGTGTATTTGAAGGACATGGTGGTGTATCATACATGTTTAAAAATCCCTTTAGAATAAGCATTTAATTGTTTAAAGAAGCATGATTTGGTTAAAAGTTATGACTATTCAAAGTTGATGGTGTCCTAATAGCTTCGGGACACTTAAGAGCTAAGAGTGAGAGGTTCTTAATGAATCCTCAATGAAAAGGTGACATGTAGCATATCATTGGAGAGTTAAGAATACAAGGAAGATGGATTGACAAGAATTATGAGATTTTAAGCTATGAGTTCAAAGTTATGGTCAAGAGAAGGATTGTGATAAAGGTGTGATGTCTCCCGGCGAACTAAATCTTTGGAAGGCCCTAACTTTGCAAGAACCTGTTCAAAAGAAATAAGTGAGAGTCCATCAACATTTATTTGTCGCTTAAATATCCAAAATGAGCTTGCACATGGAATTTAAGGCTATGGATGCAAAGTTACACCATTTGGAAGTTCAAGAGTCTAAGTATGGATGTAACTTGGTGATTTTGGTTGAAACCAGGTAGTCTTTGACATTCAAAGTGTATTTAAGGCCTGCCTTCAATATATATATAAGGGGGGGTTGTCAAAGGTTGGTTTCCTTTTCACTTCCTTTTGGAGCCTTAGTAAGTTGGTGATTCAAAGTGGATGATGTAAATTCATTACCAGGCCCAAGGCACCCTAGAACACTAGTATGAGTATCCCATGGCACCAGTTGGATGGAGTTCCGCTCCTTGCTAAATCATTCCCACTGTGTTCCGAGTCATGAATCCCAATTAGTTACAAAATGCAAGTATTAAATATACAATGGGAGTTGGAGTGACATTCAAAGGCGGTTAGCACCAATGGGGAGTAGTACCTCCATTGAGTGCTTGGACATCAATGGAAATTTTGCCCCATGTCACTAAGTGACACACCTAATGTTATGTGTAGGGTGTGTGTTACAAGTTCTAAAGACTAGAACTTGGTAACATGAGTTCGATATTAAGAACTAATGCTATGGATGATTGACATATGCAATATTAATGAGTTGTGATTCAAGTGACACTAAAAGTGAAGTGTGGGAAGCCCATTAGGAATTGCAAAGTGCTACTAGGGTTACAACATCAAGGCAATTTGAACATCTTTTGTAAAAACATACATCAACTTTTGAAATTTGGCATGCATGTATCTAATAAAATAAGGTGTACAATTGTAAAAAAAAATTAATTCTCAAATCACATTCTAAGAGGAGTCAAACTTTGTTAGCTATATTTGAGGTGGCATCAAGAAAAAAAACATTTTTTTTAACTTCAAGCCTACTATCTTACAATTTGTGAAGTCAAAGCTCTTGAATGGTCAAATTCTCATTTTTTCATATAAAAACTTCTACTCCAAGAAGGGCTCAAAGTGACTAGACTTGTTGCCTCATTTGGCATGGCCACACATCAACATTCACATGTGCACCTCACATCAATCAATGAACTTCCAAGTTAGCAAAGGAATGAAAACAACACACCGTGTCTAATATGATTGCAATGTCCAAAATGATAGGTTTGCAACCACAAGAAACTTAAAAACATTCTAGTAGTTGTATGTCAATCCAATTTGTCATAAACGATTAAAATTACAATTTTGAAGTGGTTGTAACTTGCCTTTTTTTTGATGAATTGATGGAGTCTCCGTCCCTCATTTGAAAAATAAAAACACCATGTAGATTTTATTATGAGTGATATCACCAAAATGCGATTTATGTGTAAGCGTTGTAAAATCTTTTCTTCTTCATGAATTTAACATGAGACATTTTTAACAACAAATGAATGCAAACATGTCCCAAGCATCCATTTGGGTGGACGAGAGGTCCCACGTGGTCAATTGAGGCCGAGTCCCAGCACCACACTCTGGTGGACCTGATGAGAATTGGGATCTCAGGATTGGATGCAGGATAGATATGCACACTTGTACAGACGGAGACGGAGACGGAGGCTTCGGCTCCAATGGATAAGGCTCCTCGTCAGTCCCTTCGTCCTGCAAGCCCTCACTCGTCAGTCCTCCACAATCGTTGCTGCTCTTCTTCTATCTTCGTACAACGCGGAGCAGAGCAAAATCTCTTCCTTTTCGGTGAGAAATCCTGTCTTGGGCATGGGCTCTACCCTGCTGCATTGTCTCCTTTGTTGTTGTTGTTGCTGCTGCGGCTGCTGCTTGCTTTGTGAGCTCCACCAAGGCCAAGGGCCGCAATGTAGGGGACTGGCGCTGCTTTGGGTAGTTCCAGCAACGTCTGTGGATGATGAATTAATTGGGAAGATGATGATAAATTGGGCTTGGGCGGGGAGCAGCAGGGAACGGGAGGAGCGATGGCGACGACGCGCGCCGTGTGTGCTCCTGCCTTGGCCAGCTCCATCTCCAGGACGAGTGCTTCGCGCTCCTTGGGTGGGAGTGCTCGTGCTGCTGCTGCCCCTGTCATTGTCGGAAAGGTAATCCATCTATGCGTCCATCGCTTTTAGAACATAGACGGTGGTGGAGCCTGCTACCTTAGGTTAGCTTGGTGTGCTTTTTCGCAATGAATTAACTTCTAGAAACGAACTGGACGTCAATGGCGGGTGGGCATTGACAATAGGTTGTCATCAATGCTTAGATAGATAGGTGTTTAGAATTTGAGTTCCAGTGTGAGATTGGCTACAATTTGGAAGTTTCTTGTGACCGAAACAGATTCGGGAACGTCTTGAAAGGAGGTCCTCAAACTTGTGGTGTGAATGACCTTTGGAGTTGCAAAAGAAGTATTTGTTCTACTTCTGAATGCTTCCTGGGTTTAGGTCGTTTCCGAGTCAACTTAGACTATTACTTAGCAGTTAAGGAGAGCGCTCGAAGTAAACCATTACTAGTCTGCTTATGTGACATTGTTCCTGAAGGACCCGGAGACCGTATTGTTTTTTTGAGCAGTTTTGAGTACTTCATTTGGTGACTTCCTTCTGTTCAATTTTATTTATTCTTTGACCAACGCGTGCGATGTTCTTTATTGATTCTGCTGATAACAGGTTTGGCATTATCTGAAGTATATTTTCCCCACGTGAGATACCTACTTGGTCATTTTTTAAGCATGAATCCTCGGGCCTAAATCCTATTATTGAGTTGTGCTGCGTAGGTTGGTATCAGGTGCCAAGCGAGTGACAATGATGAAGTGACAGTCACTCGGAGGGACGTTTTCGTCGGTCTCTCTGCTTCAGTAGTGGCGGTAAGCAAAACCTCAAACTCAACAACAATTTCTCTTAAATGCTGCTTTAGTAGAAGAGGGACCTGAGCTTGAGAACGTGAAACACGTGATCGCAAATCCAGCATTGTTGACTGAAGCATTTAAATGGGAATTTTCTTCGACCAATTGAGATTCTGAAGATCTGAAGCTGTTATGAAGTCGCTATATTGGACTGCAATGCATGTGGTATTTGATAGGCTGGAGTTTGGACCTCGACTCCTGAAGCAGAGGCTGCTGACATTATTCAAAGACAACAACGAAGCATCTTTCTCAGTGAGTGCAGCTCTTGGCCCTGACCTCTTGATTTCGGTTTTCTCAAGCTTGAGTTTACTTCCCAGGGATGTAGCACTGTGAATTCCCTGATCCACAGGCAGTAATGGGGATGTTACCCCTTTAAGGACGAAGGATGCATGATTTTAAAATGACCGTTTTTGATTTATCATATTGTGGGAACTATAATTCACACAATTGTCATTAGTTTGAGTGAAGAACATTGCATGCATTGATTCAAAAAATACATATATTATTTTGAACAAAGAAAAATTCCCAATTGGCCTCTTTGTCCTTAAAGGTTTAGAGGAAGAGCTTATGCACCGGTAGCATTTTCTGAACCTTTTTGTTGTTGTGAACATGAAGCGAGTGTGAAGAACAAGCTCAGGGATGAGGTAGCGGTACGTATTCTTTTCAGATTCCTAATCCTCATCCTCTTTTCTGCAGTTGAAATCTAAGTAAAGTTAAGGCACCACAATAGAAAAACCCTTTTGGGTCCATCCCCAGTTTCCCATCTTGCGTTTTTATTACTTTGGCCTCCTAGAAATAAGTTTATTTGATAACTCAATGCAATACGCCCTACCCTTCTAGACTAATTTAACTCAAATTTAAATGAACTCAAAATTCTTAATCAATTTAAACATTGTAGGTACACATCGAGAGTCAATAGAACATCAAACTCAAAACTCAATGGTCTCATTTGATGGATTCTGCAGGCAAATACCAACCTCATTCCGGATCTTCTACGATTGGCACTTAACGATTCCTTGACGTTTGACAAGGTTGATCTCTCTATTTTTTTCATAGTGGCATCATTGGTTTACTTGCTAAGCTTATTACCCTCGCACAGGGATCTTTTGGTTCAAATTTAATTGTTGCGTTTTGACGTCTCCCTGGTTTCCTTCCTCTTTTGTAGCATCTGACCGTGCTCACAACACGTAGGACATCTATTTACACATTTGGATTCCCGTCTGTGCAGGAATCAAAGACTGGGGGAGCAAATGGCTCTGTGCGGTATGTCTCAAATTTTGCCTTCTTTTATACCGCTCTTGGTTCAAAACTTTCCATGTTGTGAAGACGAGTATAAAACTCAGATCAATTGCCAAGGACGCTGACTTTTCTGAAGTGCAGTCTAGAGCTGAACAGGCCAGAAAATAAAGGTCTAGAAAAGGCTATCAGCTTCCTGGAAAATATCAAGAAGACCGTAGATGAAGGCGCCGTCGAAAAGGGTGGTTCCATCACATGGGCGGATCTTGTTCAAGTTGCTGGTATGTGACGTTCCTTTTGGCCTGCACACTCGGTGTGTTTGTCTTTGGTTGTATGGTCTCTTGATGGAAGATGCTTTTGAGTGAGGAAGGGAAGCTTCGCCCTTGAGATTTTGCTTAATCTGTCTGAGCTGATCAAGGTTCAACCGTGTCATGCGTAGCACAAAGTTGTGTGAAACGCACGTTCATCCAAGCGGCCGTTCGCAAGTGCGGTGGTGATGTGAAGAAGGGAGAACAATTGTATACCGCTTATGGCTCCAATGGACAGGTTAGCCTCGTGTCACTTGGGTAATATTACTAATGTTCAGTTGTTACTAGGTTGGGTGTGGGTAGTCAGTTTTCAGGGTACAGGGTTTTCAGTAGAATCAGACTATTTCAGGAATTTTTGGACAGCATCGGATTTTTCGAGAGCATCGAATTTTTTGCATGATTCATGGGGAGGTTTCCTCGTGGTTTCACTGTACATATTGGGCCACCCCAACGATACACAGGAAGGTCGTTGTATGATTGCTCTGGCGAGAGGGGGACCGCCTGATGAATCATAGAGAAGATTTTCTTCATGATACTGTCTCAAAGGTCTTGAATGGTTTTACTTGAGACAGCGGATGTAATTCTTTTTTCTGTTTGTGAATGCAGTGGGGTCAGTTTGACAAGTTGCTAGGCCGAGCTGATGCTTCCGAGTCCGATCCTGAAGGCCGAGTTCTAAATTGGGAAACATCCTCCACTACAGCGATTAAAGAGAGGTTTGCTGCATTGGGCATCAAGCCGAGACAGGTCAGTTGAAATGAGACCGATGTTGTCTCTCCCTGGCACCTTCCTTGTATATCGTTTGCATTGCGAACTGAAGATTCACGTTACACTGGTAACCCGTCACCTTGTCCACGTTTGCAGATTGCCGTCTTATCCGCTTTTCTGGGCCCTGACCAAGCTGCAACAGAAGCGAAATTAGCTGAAGACCCTGATTTTAAACCGTGGGTGAAGAAGTACCAAACGAGCAGGGAAACAGTCTCACAGACTGACTACGAGGTAAATTCGATACCAGGAAGACTCTGTGTCTCAGGTTTATTCTCTTTTTTCTGATTTCAATGAGCCTTCTCACCTCTTGAGTTTTATATTAATTTTCAATTCCTTGTGTGGACATCATAGTGAATACCAAATGAAACCAAAATTTCCCTCCCCTCAATTGACTAAATTATTGAATTTTGCCATTGGTGCAAAAGCATGTCAACAAATTTGCAAATAGTACACATTTTCTTTCCCCTTATTTTGAATGACATTGGGGATTTTGTACTTGACAAATCTGAGTAATATTGAAAGGGATATTTATGTTGTACTCTTCACAATACAATGGAACGAAAGTTCATGGATTTATGACGTTGAAAATCGTTCACCTTTAAATATTTGTATCTGTGGTGTAGGTCAATTTCAAAGTAATATTTCAAATAGTTCGTTAGATTTTAATAGAGGTCACTCACCAGCTCCAGACTTGTGTGTTCAAAACACAGTTTTACATCCCACTAAATCTCATGACTTCGTTGCAAATGTTTTCGATTCGGTGTTTAATCTGGACTTGCCCTTTTTCAATTCACCATGGTTTGACATCTGTGGCAGGTGGATCTAATTACGATTTTCACAAGGTTGAGCGTCCTTGGCCAATCCATCAATTACGAAGCTTATTCATACAAGCCCAAAGGTGGTCCCCTCAGATTCTAAGGAGATTTGCTTACTCTTTCTGCGCAATAATTGCATCAGTTTCTTACCTGTAGGGATCAAATTGTTACGTGCAAGTAGGCTACTGGGAATTCATTCTCCGTTGGCCATTCTCCTGGAGGTTGCTGAATCTGAAGATTACTTTAGTTCGCCACAATGGGATGACACGATGTACATTCCACCTTTGAAAATGAAACATTTTTTGGCCTCCTTTACAGTGCCTCTTCAGTGGGATTGATTTGTATGTCATACACGTGTGTTTCAAAGTATTCTAGGAGGCAGTAAGCTTAATGTTGAGTACTTTCAATGTTGGAATGGAAGGACCAATGAAGAGGGAATAGTGGATGGTACATTAAAATCTTATCTTCTCCCAATTCATTGGAAATGTGTACATTTGGAAGCAATGTCCACCGTGGTGTATTGAAACAGGGCATGCCTATACTCAACTTCATTGTATGAGCGAATCAATCGCCGAGCTTGAAGTTGAGTTTTGTGTAGTAAACTGGCACCGACATCATTAGCAAATTTCAATTAATCACCAAGCTTGAAGATGAGTTGTGTAGTAAACTGGTACCTACATCTTTGACATCATTATTAACATCATTAGCAAATTTCAACAGGAGAATTGTACTTCGAGATGCGAGTGTGTCCCATGACAATTCGTCCAATGACGAGATTCTGAAGTAGTGGCGCACTCAATTCCAATGACGTGTGTGCACCGATTTCCAATGGTTACAAAATCAAAGCCTAGACATCTGTTACAACAGTCGAGAGTTTTCACATCGAAAGCATATCATGTCTGCTTAGAAGGGGGTACACATCCACCCTGTGAAATCTATATTACATCATTGCGTATAAGGAGGGAGTAGAAGCCAAGCTCCGCAAGTCCCTTAAGCTTCCCTCCGTCCGAGAGCACTCATTTGAAAATTATTTCAGATACGAAAGTATGCGACTGAGTGAGGGGCTGTACGTACGTACTATCTGTGACAAAAAGATTTATCTATGCGCTCATAATAGATTTATCCATGGACTCCTGATACACAGAAGGGAGGCAACGGAACAGCCAGACGGCCAGCCCCCCGTGGATGATCCCCATGGCGAAATGCTGAATTCCAGGCACGTCCGTCTCCTTCATGTCAGTCTTACTAAACTAAATACGATAATTCCTTCGACCCCACTGAAATTCCAAACTCCGAAATCGATCTGTTACAAAATTTTACAAGGCCCGGCCATTCGTCAACATGCGAAAGAGCCCGGAGCGCCATTCCATCCCTCCAAGCACTGCATCAGAGGCACCACATGCTTCCCCTCGCTGATGGCGTCGTAAAACAAGGCCCAGCCATTCGTCAACAGGCAAAAGGGCCCGGAGCGCCATTCCATCCTTCCAAGCACTGCATCAGAGGCGCCACATGCTTCCCCTCGCAGATGGCGTTGTAAACCTTCTCAATCTCCTGGCCGGGGGAGACTGTGCGCAGCCCCGTAAGTAGCTGCGTCTTCAAGCCGCTGCGCACGAGTTGGTACAACGGAAAAGTTCTGCACTGCTCGATGCGGTTGGGCACGGGCGAGAATCCCTTGTTGTCGTACGCTTCGCGCACCTGCGGCACCTCGCTTTGCAGCCGCAGCTTCAGCTCCTCCTCGAACGCGGTAATGCGGTGGAACACCGACGCCGCGGCCACTTTGTCGTTCTTGTTGGTGTGAAGCGCGTGCTGGACCAGCACTTGGCGCAGCTTCTCCATCAGCGGGTACGTCAAGCTGGCCGCGTCGTCGATGTAGGTGAACACGGGCGTATGGTCCACCACGCGGAGCAGGTCCTTCTCGGCGAAGCGGGCTGGCAGCAGCATCCCGTTCGCGGGGTTCATGAAGAGTGTCTTCTTCGCCACTTGCGTCACGATGTTCTTCACCGCGGATTGCATGGTCTCCTCCACATGGCGGAGGTCGATCGCCTGGCAGAGTCCCACGAGAAACGTGGAAGTCATGAGCTTCAGAATTTCGAGGGCCTCCTCCGTTTTGCGAGCGGAGACCAGGCCCAAGGAATTCACGTCCTGGTTGTGCTGCTCCGCGCTCTGGACGTGCGTTGTGACGGGATTTGCCAGATAGTTCAGCTCGGACAGGTACGACGCCATGGCGATCTCCGCGCCCTTCATGCCGTAATCCAAGCTCGGATTCGGTCCCCCAGATAAGTTCGAGGGCAGGCCGTTGTTATAGAAGTCGTTCACGAGCTCGCTGAACTGCGCGAACATGAGCTTGCCGATGGCGGCGATGGCCAAACGCATGTTGTCCATGGAAACGCCGATGGGAGTCCCCTGGAAGTTCCCGCCGTGAAGCGCGCGGTCGCCCGCGGCGTCGATCAGCGGGTTGTCGTTCACGGAGTTGATTTCTCGTTGGATCGAATGGGTCGCATTGCGGATGGTCTCCACTTGCGGGCCTAGCCACTGGGGGGACGTGCGCAACGCGTATCGGTCCTGTTTCGGCTTCTTCAGGGGATCCGTCTCGTGCAGCTTCGCCGCGGCCTTCATGTAGGAGCTCCCATCCAGTAAAAATTCCATCACGGCAGCGGCTTCCATCTGACCCGGATGGTGCTTCAGCTTGTGGGTTAACGGGTCGGCGAATTCGGGCTTCCCTTGCATGACCTCGCAGAAAAGGGCCGCGAGAACCTCCGCCATGACGGCCAACACGTTGGCGTCGAAGCAAGCCGTGGATGCCAACGCGGAACCCACGGCCGTTCCGTTCACCATCGCCAGGCCCTCCTTGGGCTGCAATTCGAATGGCTTCTCAATTCCTGCCATTTTCAACGCTTCGACGGCGGACACGGTCTTCCCGTCCTCCGTCACGGCCTTGGAATTCGGTCGTGCAGTCAGCAGCCCTGCAATTCACTCGACAGGTCCATCAGCATGAAGAACCTAAGATCCTTAAGATCAGAATTCACAGCTAAGTACGAACAGGGCATGCAGCGTATTCCGCAACTCTGTCAGATCTTAAGTAATTCAGATCGAGTATACGGGAGAACTAAGCTAAGTGAAATGGAGAGACTTGGCAGAAAATAGAAAAGACAAAGGGACATAGGCTACAGAGCAAGCAATTGGGCTTGGTAACTATCTTCTGGAGACCCTCCCACCCTGCCGTGCCAATAACATTCTTAAGTAATCCCAGAATCCGTCCCCATAGCATGAAACGCAGAAAGAAGGAAAAGATGGCCGCCCCGGACACATACCAGCAATGTAGGAGAGAGGGACAAGGTCACCCGAGGCAGTGATGGTGCCGCGCAACGGCAATTGGGGCGTCACTTGGCAATTGAGAAGTTTCTCCATGGCCTCCAGAATCTCCCACCGGATGCCGGAAAAGCCCTGCAGCAGCGTGTTGGTGCGCACCAGCATGGCAGCCCGTGTCGTCGCCACGGGCAGCGTGTTGCCGGAATTCACCACTCCCGCATTCAGGAACCTGAAATCAACGTCAATGCCGGACAGAAAATAGTCAGCTGCGCCCCGGCCTCTTATGGCCTTCACAGCAAATAGTCAGCTGCAAGCATGTGACTAGTTCAGTTTCTTCGAAGATCACCGTGAAGCAACTGCCGGCAAGCTAGTTAGCAGTTAGCACATGCCATTCGGAGTTGAAATGGTCGATCGGTCGAGAAGTTCTCGCTTGATAGTACGTACCTGATGAGTTCACGTTGGAGTTCCACGCCTTGCTGGGTACGGCGGTGCGAGGTCGCCCCAAATCCCGTCGTCACCCCATAAATGTCCGACCCGCGCATGATCTTCTGCAATACCCAGTTGGAGCTCTCGTCCACGCGCTGCTTGGCCGTGGCAGCGTCCAACACCACCTGAACCTCCGGCCGCCGCGCCACGGCCGCGACGTGCGCGACCGTCAAACTCACGCCCTCCAGCGATACGAACTTCGTCTCGGAGAAAGTTTTGATGAAGCTCTTCACCTCATCGAGGTGGCTGCCTTCCATAGCCTTCGCCGTCTTCGCCCAGTTCAAGGGATCGGCACCCTTCGCCATCGTCGTCACACTGCTGGTGCAAAACGCCGACGCGTCCACCTGCATAAGGTCGTGGACTGCCTCCACTCCGTTCGCCCCGTTCGTGGCCACGCCATTGCAATGCTCCGAAACCACTACCACTTCCGCCATCGCCATCGGCATGATCACCCTCGCTCCACTAGCTCGCTAGCTCACTAACTCACCGCTAGCTCCTCAGGACCTCGATCAGCGTCGCAACAACTGGAAAATGAAAACCTGCAACTATAACTTAATTAATCCCGACACCTGGATCCAACCCTCTGCATGAGCGAGCTTTCGTCACCTGCAGCGAGGTCTAGTAGTTGGTGCACCCTACTTGCACTGGTCTATCAACAACTTGACCAGCAACCAGCCCTGTAATGAATTTAAATCGATCCGCCAGCGAAATGCTTCCTGCAATGCGTGCAGCGTGCTTGCTCCGCGCGTCCTCAGTTAATACACGGATCCTACTAGCAATTGAAAAGCTGTATCGATCCAACACCCCCGTCGTCACGCCCCTGGCACTGCAAGTCCTGCAAGGAATTCACAGTGGCGAACTGATGAATGCCTAACAGAAACCGTTGCGGGCAGCGGCAGCGGTAGCAGGAGCAGGAGCAGGGCGGAACTAGCTGCGGTTGCAGAAGATGAACTGGCTGTGTAGCAAAGAGGAGAGTTTAATAACTGGCCAGCTTCAGCAAATCGGGAAGCGCCAGGGACCCACCGTGTGATCCTGATGTAAACTGGTGGGGTGTTCCATTTTATTGCCCTCTGACCCGTGTAAGTCTTTCGTTTGAACTTTCTCACCTTTCGAGACTCTGAAACGTCTATTTTACTAGTCCTTTTGCTTCAGATTCCTACGAGAAGCACAATTTTTGGACATTATGTGTTCGTTCTATTCTGGACTTAACTCAAACACTATACATACAAATAGTGCATAGCAAGCGCAATTTTGGGTATAACATATAACGTAACTTGTATAACGTATAATTGTTCACCTATCGAGACTCACTGAACTTCAATGGAGAGTTAGGAATACATAGATAAAAGTTAAGCCTTCAATATTCAAACTTCGAAGTATAAAAGTTAAGATAAATATTGGACATCGATCATTGATGAAAAAAATTGAATGAAAACTATACTAAATATGGAATGATGTAAAAATTTGGCTTATAATTTACTGAACTACGGAAATAATTTTATTAACAAGTAAACTTGGATGGTTGACAAATAGTTGGTTAACCTTTTGGTAGCTCTAGGCCCCTAATTGATAGATGAATTAGAGGCTCGATCGACTGTGACGCATTAAGTTACTACTACCTGAGAGCAAACCAGCCCGATGCTGTTTGAAAATTGCGCCCAGGTGGCGAGCCTTTTGCCTTTTGTCAATGCCCTTGACCGGACCCCATTGAAAATTGAGAGAGTTCGAGATTGGTGTACTTTCTTCGGAGAGCACCACTGTTGAAAAGGGAAAATGGACTCTTACTCTTATTATTCTATTGATTTTTCGGTCACAGCGAAACTGAAGCTAGAAAAGAAAAGAATTGAATACTCCTGTTATTAGCCACTAGAACATTGGTACGTGTGGTGTGCTGAGGTGCATGGAAATTAGGTTCCTTTGGGCGGTCGCAAAGGCGGAGCCGGCTACCGGTCAACTCGGGGCGAGTCTTCGGCGATGTCAACTAGGGGCTTTGACGGATATGGACACCCGAAGACCGCCCATCACTGCCTGTGCCGCGCGCTCTCTCCAGCGACAGAATGACCGTACTGAAGTTACCGGGGCTCCCTGCCCAGCTCTCCATTCACGGAACTGACTGGGGTTAATTCATTAACTTTGAAGTTACCTCAGTCCGTTGAGTGTGATCGAGGCGTTCCTTTTTTTCTGTCTCAGATTTGAAATCAGCCGCGTTGCAGACCGAGGGTCGGGAGGAGCGAGTGAAGAATATGCATGCCTTGATCGTCGATCGAGTCGGGTGGTAAAGTAAACGGAACGTAGGGCGATGACTTTACTTGGGGTGGTAACAGGATCAGACACGCGCGGTGGGGGATGAAATCGATGTGTTCGTGCAATGCATGAAACTTAACAACCCAGTCACCGTGATTAGGCCTTGAACTCAGCTAGTATTAGGCTGGAGGCTGGAACCTGAGGGAGTAATTAAAGTTAATAACTAACTTAGAGCATGTCTTTGAAATAGCTAGTCCATCCCACCATCTTTTGACTTAAAATTACTGTAATTCGATCTACTCATTTGGTGTCTCGACCCTGTTTCTAGTGCATGCCCGAGCTACTGTAGCTAGCTTCGTTCAGTTGGGTTGGGTTGGTAGTCATCCGAGGCGGAGCAGCAGCAATTAAACTAGCAGCAATTGCAACCGGCTTCACTTCACTTCACTTCGAACTTCTTTCAGTCACCCGATCAGTCAGCTCCGAGTGAGTGAGCTAATGGAAGGTTATACTAGCTGTATACATACGCAACCTACCCTTGGGATCGATCTGATACCAGAAGTACGTCATTTCTCAGTAACTGTTCGCACTTGGTGTTAACCCCTTGAATGACAAGGAATTCTCTTGTGTAGGACAGAAATGCAACTATTCATCCTCGGAATTAGGGGTGAAAAGGGAAAATCTTCTTCCCAATGAATATTTTTGATTTTTTAAAACTAGATGATGTCAGACAATTCCAAAAGGGCTGATTTCCACGGTCACTAGCCCGACGTTTAAGGGTTAAAGGTGTTGTTATTGAGGGTCTTAACAAATGAATTCAAACCTACATCTAGATTGGATTCACTTTACAAACATCACCCCTAACACCAAGTGCGACCATATATTAAATAAGTTAATTTAAGTTTAGTCTTCATTATCCTAGGCAAGATAAACATTCAAAGGAAAAAAATTGAACTCAAATTGAGGGATTTGAAATTTTCTACAAATTAGAAAGTAAAATTAAAGACAATATAAGCTTTTCACAATAAGAGCTCATATAGAATCATTCTCTAGTGTGTAAAATGTACACAAGGTTTTGAAGGTAGAGGGATAGAGGGTCCTACACCAATTGGTGAATTGGGGGAACTAGGAACATGTACTCACTATGTACATTTTTCACATTGAATGTGCTTCCTTGGCTTTTTGTTATTGTGGTGTCTATAGATATAGGCTAAAACCAATCTTCAAAAAGTAGGAATTTGTGGGGTAAGTATCTATCAACATGATTTCAAAATAATTGATGGTAAGTGAATTTTATTAGAATGACATTTCAAGCGAGTTAGTTTTATATTCATGGCAATAATTGTGAATTTATGCTGACAAATGACATGCAACACATTGGAGACATTCAAAATTACATATTCATATCATTAAAATTATTTTGAGGAAATGTGTGCACTATTTAATTTTGGGCTTTCACCAATTCATAGCACCCAACAATTATCTTGCAATTGTTTGTTTATCTTACCATTAAAGCTTTCAATGTACTTGTATTTTGGATTAGCTACTATTGATGCCATACTTAATGGCATTCAAATTAGAGGGTACATACAACATAAATCGTCTTCAATTTGGTCATTTTCATCTCCATGCAAATAAAAAATAACCAACTGAAAAACTTGTCATAAATTTAGAACTGGTGTGGTTCATATTTTTTTGTGTTGACAAATATTTCTTTTGTATTGTCAAATGTAAGGATCAATTATGAGGTACATGACATAAAACCATGGAATTACTGGTAGTACTATAATCATGTTGCCTCAAAATTGAGTATAATATCCATCTATCAAGTACTACCACAGTTTTTAATAAGAACAACCACTGAAAATTTGAAGAGTTTTTTACACAAAATTTTATTATAGATTTTTAAAGATTATTTTTATTATAAAATTGAAAAAGATATGTTAATTTTTTTATTATTTCCAAAGTCAAAAAAATTTCAATGTTTCCAAAGTCCCAAATTTTCATTTAGTCATTACAATCTGAATAGAGAATAAGGTATCCCCAATGAACAATACCTTTGCTAGTGCTTGGAAAAAAAAATTTAATTTAATCTTTACAATTTTTCAATACAAGGATTTTTTTTCAATCATAATTTTTAGAAGGTCTTATAATGACAAGTTTGTTTAAAGATCTAATTGTTAAACATTTTTCAAAAATAAAAATAAACAATAATAATTTGATCTTCTTGTTTTGAGATGATGATGTTTGTATATCTATTCAAATACATAGAGATATAGATATAGAAATATAGATATTTGTGACATAATTTTTTAACCATTAATAATCCATATCCTATATCATTTGCCTTGCATTCTTTGTAATGCTTATTTATATGAACATTAGAATTTTCAAAAAACAATATGAAAATTGAAACCATATGTTTCAATTTTAGGAGGTCTCAAGTAGGCTTTTTGAAATATTTCAACAAAATAGATCATTGTTTGCTAGTAGGAGACAATATAAAATATTCACTAGTTATTAAGTGTACATTATTTATAATGCCAATTCATTATTGTAATTCTAATGTGATTTTGAGACAAGTTATATTTTATTCACATTGCTAAATAAAAGATTTCAAAATCTATATAAACATTGTGTACATTCAAATGAAAATTATGAAATTCTTCAATTAAAATAACAATTTGGTAAAATAACATAGATTGAATATACTTTTATATACCAAGACTAATGTACCATCATTTATGAAATTTTTAGTCTTTATAATTAAGTCATATGTCCTAACTTTAGAAAAATACTAAATACACATCTAAAATTTCTTTGGCTATTTTGACAACAACATTGCATTGGCAAAGATAGGCCCAAAATTCCAAAAACAAAATATGTGAAACTAAAAAGTACTTATATAACCTTGAAGTTATCTATTTGAAAATCAACCATAAAAATCTACAATCCATATGTTACAGGTTATGGAATACAAACATAATTCTTTCTTTGCAATCTTTTCAATGATGAAGTTGTTGACTACCACTTTGGAAGTTGCAATATTTTTAAGAAAATCAGATCAACAACTTCTTGAATGAATCTTATGGTAATTAAAATAATACTACCTCTATTCCAAAATTATCTTCTTGTTGAATAAAATGTTCCCAATTAAGGCTAGAAATAACATTTTAAAAATCTATTTTGCACCATAAATAGAATTTAGTGCACTCCTAACATTCTAGAAACTTTGAATTTGGAGTGCTTTTCAATCAGACAATTTTTAAAGAGATTCAAAAAATAAGAATGAACAATGTTGATTGACCCCTTTAGTCATTTCATTTGTTTTTTTCATTGATGATTGCGTAGATGGAGGGGAAACTACTACTTGGATTAGTTTTATTGGTCCCAAAATAGTGTTATTGGTCTCAAATAGTGATCAAAAATTAAAGTTGACTAATTTGCAACGTTATAAAGTGCAATAAAATATCATTTGGGGACAGAGGTAATATCATATAAAATCGTGAAACAGAAAAAAGCAAAGTTTTCATTTTTCCAAGTAGAAATTTTGGCAAACTTTTTTATATACTAACCATATTCAAGTATAGATGCAAATATACAATGTCTTTTAACCCATGAAGGACCAAGACCTTTTTTCATTGAAAAACACTCAAAATTACAATTTCTATTGTAAAGAGTAAAAGAATTGAAAATTGTTTTCTTTTGACATCTGACAATAGGATCTTTTAACTTACTATTATAAAAAAAGTGTGGAATAAATTTGAAATTTTTTTACCATAGAGATACCTATCTACAATTAAAATAAAGAAAACAAGTTTTTTTTTGCATATTGTAGGAGTAGATTATTTGACTTTGAACATTTTAACTTAAATGCTTTGCTTTACAAAGTTTTGAGGCTTAAATCTTTATAGAAGGAAACTGAGTTGAGAATCTAGAGAGAAAAAAACTCAAAAAAACTTAATTTTCATTCTTAAAAAAAATTGTTGAATAGAAGTAGGTATGAGATAGAAGGAAAATTTAAATTATTCATATCTCTGAGATGGAATTAAAATGCACTAATCCCAATAATGAGATTATTCTAGAAAGAAAACTAAAACTTATGGAACTCGTTGTTTTCTAAATTGTAAAAATAGCATACATAAATAAATGAATTCTACAAGTTATTTTTTTCAAAAAAATGCTTAGATTACCTTGAAAACAAGATTTTTTATAACTTTCACATCACTTATCCAAATGAAATGAGTTAAGTAATTTCATGCAAAAAAAATATAATCTATGAGGAAAAAAATTCAAAATTCAAAATTCAAATTTTTCAATTTTTTTTGTTGCTTGGTCAATTTTGTTTTGTTGCTTGAGCTTATTTGGACATAATTTTTGTTTGTGGGCACCAATTGAAAAAAAAATAATATTCCAACAAAGATAATAAGCTTTCCTATGTTCAAAAAAGGTTTTAAAAAATCAAGACAAAAATTGAGACCATAGGTACCTACTTTAAATTTAATTTGTCCTCTACACAGACAATGGTCCTTTAGGGTTAAAAGATACTAAGGCCAAAAAGTCAATGGATGACTTCACTCTTCATTGTAGAAACACAAAATGCACCTATTGGTCCAATAATCCAAGCATTTCAGTGACTACCTTGGTCATGGAGGCCGTGTCCATAACTTTATAAAAATAGAATCATAACCACTGATTTCAAGCCTTAATTGTCATCACTCCAATTCTTGCCATTTTGCAACTAAGTATGAACGAAAATTACATTTTTTTTAGAAATGAAGTTATATGTCTATGTTACAAAATTTTCAAATTTTCTTGAAAAAGTTTGAAATTATTATGAGAATTTGAACCCTCCAAATTGTAAGAAGTAGCCAAAGTACACTCCAAGTTAGGGTGATTTGTGGATTGACAACTGTCTGCTTCAGTTGCTTCCTCCTCTTCTTTTTCTTCTCCTTCTGCTGGGCTTGATGCTCCTCCATTATTGTTGGTGGTTTTAGGCGCTCCCTCCCTTTCCCTTCCCATTTTAAATGCCTTCACTAAATCAAAACTGCCTCCAAGGTACGAAGTGATTATTTCAGGGGCAGTTCGGAGAGGTTTGTCAACTGTCTGCTTCAGTTGCTTCCCGAGCCAAGCTATTGCAGGAAGAGGGAGAGCGTTTCCAAGAGCGGATCCTTTCCCCGCCATCCGCAGATCCGCCCTGTGCCGCCTGCCCCGCCGGCCCTGCCTGCCTGCCTGCCTGACTTTCGCTCCCTTCTTCCTCCCTCCTCTGAAATTCCTTTCCAAGTCCTCGCGGAAAGGCAAAAGCGAGCAGCCCCGCTCTCTCCTGAAAGCACTTGGAGGTCAAACCCGTTTCAACTGCAAACAGGACTGGTTGGCCAAGTCCCTGCGGGGGGGCCTTCTTTCTCCACCAAATGGACTGGGGAGGCCGGAGCACATGCTTTCTTTCCCCCGAGGGTCATAAAGCCAGTCTTGCAGGGGAGAAAGGGCGTGGGCGCTCGGGGGAAAGGCGGGGCGCGGGACTGCTGGCAGGGCCACGACGTTCCGGGGACGACGCCAAGCTCAGGGGAGGATACCGGGGGGGGAGGATACCGGGGGGGGGAGGATACCGGGGGGGAGGGAAGAGGCGGGGTGTATTCAATTAATCCCAAAGCTATGGAGTGGTTTTCTTCCATTCATTTCAGCCGTGCAGAAAACGATCTTCAGTAGAGCGATGAAGCTATTGACATCCACGGAAATGGATGAAGCATGCAATATGGATGACATTTCAGGTCTTCATTTGGAAGAGTGCACATTCATCCAAAATAGACCAATATTTTCCACTTCGATAGCATTTGGCAACTTCCATCCACTAACAAAAGGAAGGATATCTTGCCCAACAATCCCTCCCGCATTCCCTACAAAAAAATGGGCATCGCTTTGCAGTGGAAAAATTGGCTCAAAAAATCAACTGTACCCCGAAGTTATTCAAGGGCCAAAAGTTGGGAAGAGTTGGGAACAACAGATGAATATGAACATGTTTGAAGCATGCAAAATCTTTGATTATTTTTCCATTCATCTAAACACTCGTCAAATTTGGGGTTAATTCTATTACATTCTTTTTAGAAACTAAAATTTTCATGATTTCTTTGGGCAAATCTTCTATGGTTAAAGGATTATATATATATATATCTTTAACCTTGTACACTAACTATTTTTGTTTTTATAAAAAATTTAAAAAATCATTAAAATTCATTGTAGTGACAAAGTTGGTTTAGATTATTTTTGGAGTGAACTTATAGTGTCTATATATTCAAAAATATAAGGTCCACTTTGCAAACATGGAGTGCATTTGAAGCCATGTCTATAATTGAAGACACACCCTAAATGATGGATTGGAGTCTAAGACAAAAATGGTGAAATGAAGCCAAGGCAAAAATGATGGAAGGAAGCTAAGATGAAATTGATGTTAGAATAGAAATAATGGAATTTTGAAGCCATGGCAAAAATGATGGAAATTCAAAGTCAAATGACTAAATTTGAAGCCCTCTTAGAATTAAGTGGCTTTTCAATTGAGGGAGTTGAAAAGTCCTTTGAGGGAATTAAAGGATATCTTTGAAGCTCTATTGATTTCCTAAACAAAGATTACAAAATTTAGATTGAAATTTTTAATTTTTAACTTTTATTTGAGAAAGTTCAATGGAAGCTTTTTAAAACAACTAATGGAACTAAAAAAATGAGTGAAATGTAGGGTCTACTTTGCAACCAAAGGAATTAAGATCTTCGGGATTTTTGTATCGACAAATGTAGGGCTCAACATCTACTATTGATGAACATACACATCTAAAGCCTAGCATCACAGTTTTAAAGACTTCTATGTCAACTAAAGTAGTTTATAGACTTTTAACTTTGGAAGGACAAACTTAGAATCATTTCTACAAACTTCATTTTGCAACTATCTATCAATGTATCTTCTTCTATTTATTTTTCCTAGGTTTGGTTACATGTTTTCTAGTAGTTGTAAGAATTTCACATTCTTTTGCAAAATTTTTAAAGTGATGTGAACTTTTGAATAAATAGTGAAACAATTCACTAGGGACTCTACTTCTCTTTGCACTACCAATGACATTTAAATGAAGGTTTTGGAGACTTGTTTATGGATCAAAGAGGCTTGGCAATGGGAATTTTCACATGGATATTGAAGCCTAAAAAGCATTTGATTTCTATTGGAAATCGATTTTTCATATTAATATTTTTGTCTATTTATTTATAATTCCACTTAACCCTCGAATGCCATTGGCACCACTTTGTAGCCTTTGGAAGATAATCCAATGAGTTGTAAAGCTATTAAAGCATTTTTTCATCTCCATTTTCTTTGTCAACCTTTCATGTTTTCTAGTTTATGTCTTCACATGAATGAGAAGTTGCTAAAAAAAACAAATCACAAATTATGCTATTTTAGTGTATTTTGGGAAGTTGTTGCTTTTTAATTTAAATCTGAAATTTTTCCACAAAAATAATATTTTTTGAGTTTGAGTTCAACTAGGTCATTCACTCTAGTTTTTAGTCAAATTTGAAATTTGAAAAAATCCTAATATTGAATATTTTATTACAATTTGAAATTTGAAAAATCTTAATATTGAATATTTTATTACAATTTGAACTTTGGATACATTTTCAATGTCTATTGAACTCTAATTATAGAATGACATGGAATTTGAGTTTGTCCTATGATGTTTGTCATTGTAATATACACATGTAGTGAAATTTTCAAATTTTTTGAAAATATTTTCTATTTGATGGATTTTTCCTTCACTTTTTCTTCAAAAAATCTCAAAAAAGTCAATTTTCCACAGAAAAATCTAAAATTATTGTGAAGTAAAGAAGACAAGTAAATTCATCTTTGAAAAATAAAAATAATTTTTTTCATACATACCTAGTTGTAAAATGATAGTAAATTGAGTGATGGACAACAAGCTTGAAATCAATGGTTATAGATCCATCATTTAGGGGTTAAAATATAGAATTTTCTGAAATACCAACCAACAATTTGGAAAATTGAATAATAGTGTAGAATATTGTGGTGCATTTGTTATTGTATTTTTCTAGAATTAAAAAAAATATAGGCCCATTTATATGAAATTTGAAAAAATTAATTACAAGTTTGTTCTTTTAGATTAATAGTCTCTAAACTTTAGTTCATATAGAAGTTTTGACAATTGTAAACTCATTATCGTGAATTTTGGAAGTGTATGGTGCCCTATAACAAACTTTGAATTCTATATTTGTTAATACAAAATCCAAAAGATACAAAATCTATAAAAGTAGATCTTTTTTAACTTTCATATTTTTTTAAATCCAAATTTCAATCCATTGATTCCTTCAAAAAAAAAAAATTCAAATTCCTCAATTGAAAAGAGACTAAAATCTCTCTAGATCCAAGTCATCCCCCATGTTTGCAAGTAGTTTAGACCCTTTCAATCTTCATATTTTTTCTTTTGAAATTCCAAATTTTTCCAACCATGGTTTGGAAAATTAATTGAACCTCAAAGGTTTCCATTGGTTCCTTCCCAAAATATTTCAACTCCCTCTTGAAATTTAAAAGACAATTTCTTTGTGGGCTTCAACTTTAGTTGTGTAACTTCAAAATTTCATTATTTTTGTTGTAGCTTCAAATTTCTATTGTTTTCATCTTAACTTCATTCTAAATTTTGTTTAATTGTGACTTCAATTAGACTCTCATAGTTGAAAATTGGACCCTATATTTGTCAATATAAAAACTCTAAGGGTCACACTAAGAATTAGCTAAACCAACCTAAAGGTCATCACTAGAATATAAAATGCATTATATGCACAAAGATTTGAAGATTTGTCCATAGGTTTATTATAGTGTAAGCATCATGGTGCAAACTATTTTATAGTGTCATTCTAAAATTAGAAAAACAAAACTCCATAATATGATAATAGGTTCAAAGTTCAAATTGCTATAAAATATCCAATTTAACTTGTAAAGCCATATTGTCCCCTTGGGGAACAAAATGGATTACGGGCAAGGCTCCTATTCTCTCAATATTTGTCATGATTTCTTGAATCCTTTTAATGAAGATAGGAGAATATATTAGCTTTCCAAAAATATAATTTTTATTTCAATAAGAACCTAGGTAAAAAAAAAACTTCAAAAAAACTTCAAGTAAAATTTTCAAATTTTTTTCTCTTTATGGATTATATTTTTATATACATGTTAAATTTTGATTCATTTCATTTGAATTAATTTGTTATGAGAAAGTTATGGATAGTCTTGATTTTGAACAATTAGAGCATCTTCTTGAAAAAATAACTTGTAGAATTCAATTCTAACCTCAATTTTCACAATTTTTCAAAAAATAACGTTTTATAAGGTTAAGATCTCTTGCTAAAACAATCTCAACATTGAGATTAGTGTATTTCAATTCCATCTTAGAACTATTAACAATTTAGATTTTCCTTCAATCTTGAACCTACTTCTACTTAATAATTTTTTAATGCATGAAAATTAAGTGTTTTTAAAAAAAATAAAAATTCTAGAATCTCAATTCAATCATTTATCATATAAAATTCAAAATTTTAAATCAATAGAGCAAAAATTATAAGTTGTCAAGGTTTAAAGCCAAATAATGTAGTTGAGCAAGGTGCAAAAATAAATTGTTTACTTCATTTTAAACACAAATATCTTGCAATCTACATAGTGAAAGTATGTGAAATTTCTACTACACATTCTTATACTAGTCTAGTATAAGATTCCATGGTTAAATATGTATTAAAGAATTCTTCAAAGTTTCAAATTGGCATAAAACTAAACTTGAAAAAATTCATTTCATTAATTAGACTCAAATTCTAGTAAAGAACATTTTCATGGAGAAATTTTAGTATAAAAGAGAGTGCATAAATTGCTAAAATAAACTATATGCATTTTCCATTTTTTAAAATATATGGGAAAGTCATCAATATTATTGGGAAAGAATATCCAACAAAATTTCATTAAAAATGAATTCAATGAAGTCTCTCAAGTGGAATTGGATGAATTTTTTTTTAATTTTTTATATTCAAGAGCTTTTTCTAAAATCATTGAAGCAACACTTTTCCTTTCAATGATTCAAGGGTTAACTTCTAAAGTCTTAAGGCCTTTTTACATCAAATTGCACTCAAATTAAAGTGTCATTTTTATTATAAAGTGCAAAAACTTTAGCAATCATTTTTTTTACATATCTAACTATGGAATCTTGTACTAGATAGGTATAAGAAAGTATAGAAGAAATTTCAAAAATTTTGATTGCATAGATTGCAAGGTATTTGCATTTAAAGTAAAGAAAACTGCTTTTTTGTACTATGCCTATGTAGATTTTAAGGCTTTGAATCTTCTTAGCTTAAAATTTTTGTATAACACATGCTGAATAAAAAATAAATTACATTGAAGAATTGATTTGAAAGTCAAGGAATTTTTTTAAAAAAACACACACTTGATTTTCATTCTTTAAAAAATTGTTAAGTATAAGTAGGTCTAAGATTGAGTAAAAAACTAAATTATTAACAGCTCTAAGATAGACTTGAAACTCAATATTTTTTATGGTGATATTGTTCTAGCAAGCAAGTTTAACTTGTTTAAACAATTTTTTTGGAAATTTGTGAAGATTGCATTAAAAAATGAATCCTATAAGTTATTTTTTCAAATAGATGTCCTAAAATTAAGATTGTCTATAACTTTTTCATCATTGTTTAGTCTAAATTGAATAAATAAAATCTTTCAATGTAGATGAGCATTTTGAATATTTTATTTTGACTTCTTGAGATTTTTTGGTGTTGTTTGATGAACGCCATTTTGGCTTTGGATGGCAAAACTTTTGCTTTTAAATATCAATTGAAATTAAAATTACATTCTTAGAAAGTTGATGTGTTTTCTTCTCTTAAAAAAAAATCAATAAATCACAATGGAAATTGAGACCAATGACAATGGAACTTTAGAGATTAACATAAGACATTCAAAGATAGCTATGTATTTTAAAATTTTATTTCTAGAGTCAAAAAGTAACTTCTCTAATAGAAATTATGCTTTAGGAAAATTCCAAACTATATATTTGAATCCTAAGAAAATTGATTTATGAGGATTTTTTTACAAGATTTTGTTTTTCCTACATTCTACATCTAAAATTGACCAAATAAACATTATTTGGGATATTCAATGGTTTGGTGGTTAATTCATCATTTCATACCATGTAAATTACCTATCTACCATCCCACTACATGATCTAGGAGGTTGAAATACTAAGGTTGCAATTGAATCAAGATAATGCTCTTACACAAACAAGACAATCATTGAGAATTTTTTGAGATTTGTTTTACTAATCTAAGTTTAAAAAATGCCCTTGCTTGCAATTGTTGCTCACCATCAGTGTGTCTACAATTGTCTTAACTTTTTGAAGAGTCCAAGCTCATCTTTTTAGTCTAACTTTTAAATAATTGCGCTCATTTTTAGAAGATGTAGAGGGCATAGATCTCTCTACTTTAAGAATTTGACAATGTTGATTAATTAGAGTTGCAAGTTTTGATGAGGTTGTGGATCAATTTTTTCTTCCTCAATTTTTTTGGCATTTTGAACAAAGTGGTTAGATTTGAAGCACAAAGTGCGTGATTTAGAACTTTTTCGTGTTGTTTGAGGGTTCTGAATATAGTGTGGTGAGAATTTTGTGTGATAAGGGAGCATGAGTATAAATTAAGTTGCAATTTCTCTTGGTTCTCCTTAGAGTGTGGATTGGCATTGCCACATGTGATCTTGTCAATCTAATATCTCTCATTTCTTACCAATCAATTTAGTCGTTTCTTTGAAGCACAATGCATTTCAAGTCTTACTTCATACTAAATTTGTATAATGTTTTCACATAATTACAAGTTTTTCTTTGATTATGTTACATAATAGAATCATAAAATGAAGTATTATCTCAACTTGCATTATGGATAAAAGACAAGGCAGGTTTAGATTGCTAGTACTTAAATCCCAAATTTGTATTATTAGTTTCATTAATATGAATGATCATTGATTTCTTTTTTACTCAAATGTATATATGAGTTTTCATTACAAGAAGCAAGTTCTCATACTTAAAAAAGTATTCCTCTTGCTTTAATACTTAAAAAATGTTGAATTGTTGTATTAGACCATTATAAAGTGGGAATATTTTTAATAGATACAAACTTATGGTATATAGGCATACAAGTCCCTCCACGATACACAAATAATTATAGGGCTGGATTTTATTCCCAGATCTGTGACGAAACTTTGCGTCCAAAAAATTAAATTGCATGCAGGAACAAGTTCAAAGTGGAACCACACCAAAACCTCAGAAATCGCAACTTGGTTCTATGAATTTCAGGGTCACCTTACCATGATAAATTAACTTGGTAGCCCCAACAGACTCTTCATTCTTTTGGTATCTTTGTTGAGTCTACATTCAGGGGTTTGTACTGTACAGTACAATCCCAGAACAGAATTCACGGGAGAAGAAAGAGAATGATCTTGCTGAGCTGAATGCAGACGATTTCAACCAACTTCAGCTTAGATATGATATGAAGCCGAGCAGTGGAGTGCCACTGGAGAAGTGAAGAAAGGCCTGCTGCCGTCTTCTTTTGACAACCGCATGTCTGTTGATTGAATGCGATAAAGAAAGGAAGTTCCTTTCCCCACGAGCAATATCTGACATCCGATCCACATCTGTAGCCATGATTTCACAAGAAGCTACGTCACTACTCTCGACACGATTTCTGAGTCAGGTGCATCCTCACCTCTGCAAGAAGCGGATTTCTCTGACTGATTAGTTTTATTTTCAGCGGATTATCTGAGGTGTTGTTAATGTTGTGTCCCCGGCATGTGGAGGAGCTAACCTTGTGAACAGATTTTCACTTCAATTATTAATCGAGCAAATTAACCTTAATAATCGTTTGATAAAGTGTGTTTCTTGTATGCAATCAACAATTGCATAGTCAGAGCTTCTTTCAACCAGTGGACTCTGTTGTTAGTTCTTCAACAATTGCAAGTTTTCCTCTATTATTTCACCCTCTGGGATTCACAGAACGAGGTAGGCGAGCGATAAGCGGTTATTGTCACCCGATGCACGATGCATGAAAACCATTACGTTTTAATCAGAACTCATTTTCTCGCAATTTGACGAACCAAAAGTTCCTATCTGACTATTTGGATGTTGGATTTCGTGCCAGGGGCTTATCAAGATTCCAATTGAGTGGTTACTCGACGGTCAACGGTCAGTGGGAGACTTGAGAGAATTTCTTCAAAGAAAATGAGTGCAAAGGTGAAGAAAGTTTTGTGCACCCACCTTCATGCATGGCAACTGTGATCTCCCGTAGCGGTCCTGTTGCCGAGGCACCTGATCCGATGATGTCACTACTCAATCGCTTCTGTAAATTGCTTTATACCGCAACTCTGTCATGACTCATGAGGCTATGCAGATCACATGGAATTTGTGAATGTGTGTAATCACAGCTAGTACCGTAGTCAGAAGTCCAAGCATCGGCATCGATATCGCACTCGACCATGAGGCCAGACCTTGTCACTTCAGAAGATAATTGCAATATAATCGCAGAAGATATGAACCCTAATTCCCCAGACATCATTCCACAAAAGAATTTGAGCACCACTTTCTCACCACATTCAACGGTCGGGTGCGACTTTGCGCAGACAGGCATCACACGAATCATGGTGATGAAACAAACGATCGCTATGATGAATGCGCAAGGACAAGTATATATTCAACAAAAGAAAGTAGCAAAGGGAAGTGAAAATGATCACCTGAAGGTACTACTGTACTGTACAGTCCAAAGTTAGTCCACTCTGGGCATGGAGGGGGCTGACTGCTTGCCATTCATGGAGTTCGCGTCTTGCCCCAGCAACGCAGCTCTTCGATTCAGAGGTACGAAGTCCAAGGACCAGTCCGTGTTCGGCAGGCGATGGGGACCTGGGCTTTGGGGTCCGCCCCCGCGTAGCCGAGGAGGAGCCGCAGTCGATAGAGCTGTTTGTGCTCGGACTCCTCCTCCGCCGAGAGTGGGCGACAAAGTCATGTCAGGGCGAGTCGGAGACGATGTTTTGGTGATCACCGGGGCCGTTGGAGCTCTGATCATCGAGGTCGAGGCTTTTTGAATCATGTCCTTCGTCTCGGGGGTGAAGACCGTCTGCTTGATAATGCTGGCCACGAGGGTGAGGGTGATCGTCTTCACGAAGGCTTCTCGTCGTTTCAGGCCCTGTGGAGTGGGGTGGTCTTCGTCACAAAGCTCCGGACCCAGGACGTTCAACAACGCGCCCGCTGCACAGACCTGCGTTTGGACCTCGGTACTCTGGAGCAGCTTGATGAGCGAGTGGATGGCGTCGCTGTCGCGGATGAGGAGACGGCTGGCGACCTCGCGAGAGACGTTCTGCAAGGCCCCCGCGGCCGAGCCGCACACGCAGGGCTGCGTGTGATGCAGAAGGCGCACCAGCCAGCGGATGCCGCCTTTCCGACGAATCACGCGGATGGAGTCCACATCGGAGCTGATGTTATGCAGGGCTCCCACCGCCCGTGCCCTAACCTAATGAAATCAATCAGGTGGAACTACAATGAATTCAGAACAACAAACAAAACAAGTCCCCCATTCGTAGAATACTGAAATCAGTGAATTATAAGAATGCGAGACTGAATTTCAGGATCAACGATGATTGGTAGTACTTTACAGTACATTGAGGGAGCCGGTAGAGAGGAGGTCCACCAAGGGAGGGATAGCGCCCAGGCTGCGCACGACTTTGCGCCCCTCGGGCTGAAAACAGATGCTCTGCAACGCACCTGCGGCGTTGGCTTGCAGCTCCTCGTCTTTCGAAGTCAGAAACTCAACCTAATCCACGGGGGGGGGGTACAAGGATCGGAAAGCAGCACCAAATACAGCGATCGATGGGACCGCAATCATGACAGTAGGAATTAGGGTTTGGTGAAAGTACCAAGGTGGACGCTCCTCCGCACGCCAGCACGGCGCTCACATTCTCTTTCTCGTAGCAGATGTTGAGCACAACGTTGGCCCCCTCGGCCTGGATCTTGGTGCCCACGGACTGGTCGCTGAGATGCTTCAGCAGCTGAGCGATGGCCTTCGCCCCTACTGTCTTGCGATTCACCTCCTTGCGAGACAGAACCTTGAGATGAGTCAGCAATTGCAGCAGCGTCTTTTGCTCAAGGAGCCATTTAGTTGGCTGGGACAGCTTCTCCTTCGCTTCCTCCAAGTCTCTAGCATCCTGACCACACCACACGGCTCAAGCAATCACGACAAACCTCAAAATGCTAAAATGTATATGTTGATCATTGTGATGCAGAATTAGTGCAGAGGTTACGTGCATTTACATTTTCACTGCCAGGACTGGGTATGCCGGGACATTCCATCTTCTCCTCCGGCTATCAACTCCAGGAATCTATCGTGAGATTCAGCGGCATTGCATTCAACCTCAAGTTGCTCGTAAAAATCCCACATATCAAACTGTGTGCTTCGCTGGGATTCAATTCGAAGAAGAACGACTCACATCCTGGCTGGGGTTGCTGAGATGGACTCGGAGATGAAACAGGAAGGCCGAACTATTTCAGCTGAACCATGGAGATCGAGTTAGGTCGGCGGTTATTCCAGTTGACCTGTTGGACGAATTATTCAGGACCCAGGGTTCAGTTAATTCACAAGGTCGATTTCCGAGTCCTGTTCCCAATAGAATCATTCATCACCGTATCACCATTCGTACATCACTGGCTACCATTCCAAGTGCTCAGTTGTAGTGTATGCACGAGATGAAAATTCCGATATTCCATTTTGGAATTGGAGAAATTCGAGGGTTAACTGGTGAAGTGGTGGATTTTCTGTGGTTTCATTCCAACCGAGCGACAGCAGTGCCATTATGACCAACCCTTCTATGCGCATTGGCCACCAACACGCAATCCATAGCTGGTTGACAGACGTATGTCAAACAGTTGTGGAGGCGGAGACTGTGCGGTTGATCTTCCACAACCAATTTGAGTCTGAGAAGCATAACGTCGAGACTTTGATTGGGTGCAGTAAATGCACAACGTTGTCGGGACGTCAGAAATTTGTCACATTTACAAAATCATCTCCAAAGTGATACGCTGCATCATGAGATTAGAAAACAGAACACGTGAAAATTTGAAGTTATCATCTGCAGGTCAGTAAGTCACTCTTCAGAATGGTACATATATGCATGGTCTTCAATGAAGCCCTCTTTTTTTGCACCTGCAGGAATAGAATTAATAGGTATAACAATCTCTCATTTTCCTTATTGAAACCCGTTAGAATACATGTAAATTTTGCTGCGCTGAAGGTGGTTCATCCGGGCTACTCTGGTAGTGTGGCGTGTCTAAACAATCGATTTCCTCGTCCTCCAGATGCAGGAAAATAATTCAATCACGTTTTTTTAAACTTGGGGTCTGAACAGAGGATCTGGGGGAAGACTGCAATTCTGGTAAAGCCGCTGCTGACGCTGCATATTTCTCAAAAACGACTGCCTCCATCTTTTTCTCGTCCGCGTATTCTTCGGGATCCAAGCTACCACACTGGAAGCTTCTTAACAGCGTTTTCCGAAGCGCGAAGCATCCGACGTTGTCGCAGGGAACAAAGTCGGGGTGATTGCGAGTTATTTTCGCAACTTGAACAGCTTTGCCTTTCTCTTTCAGACCAGGCAGACTTTGCTTTTTCATTCTCCTGACAGCTTCTTGTATGGAAAGGCCACCAGCTCCAGCATCAGCGAATATCAGAATCAAGGAATGGAGCAAAGAGGCAGAGTCATTCTGAGATTCTTCACCCTCCGTGAACCTGTATGTATGCAGCACGATGTATGCATCAAATTGAACCGCACCATCGGGGTCCACAATTTCAAACCTGTTGCAATTTACTCCAAAGGAATTGATAGTTGCTCTCCTATTCAGGCCATGCAAGGTACAATCTACCTGTCAATGAAGCTGATCTTGTTCGACTTCCTACATTGGGGCTTAGCAGGCCCCGAGCTTGGCCTGTACATTGATGGGCAGGAGCGCTGTGTGATCGAGTGGTACGACGAAAGAGAGAGAACCGTGGAGAAATTAATAATACAAACTTCTTGCTGAAGATAATTGGAATGCACTGCCACGTAGAGGTGGGTAACTCACGGTTGAGAAGTATCGGGTCGTTGCACTTCCTGCATTGGAAATGAATCCCCTTGCTTTTCAACTTCAGAAAGTTGAGGGTGTGAAATTTCTGGATCCTTTTGCAGGGAAAATTCAAAATCATGGTCAGCATCTGAGTACTGGACATCAAGGTTATTAATTCTCTCCGCCATGGTTATGTCCAAACTTGTCACTTCCTGAAGTTCTCGAGTACTGAGAACAACATTCACATAACGACACTCGGTCAAATGTAAATCCTGCTCCACATTCACGTATCACAACGGAATCAATCGGTTGTCCGAATCAATCCATGTCATATAAAAGTTCTAACCTAACCATTTGCCATGAGAACTCCTTCATTATTGAGTTGAGCAAACATGCTTGCAGACTGTAAATTTGACCAAAGTGATTTATAAGTTGAGAATTACTAACAGGGGGATGGCCATACTCCTCTGCCAACTTCGCAACTGCATTAAAGAATTTTATACCTGTCCCACAAGTAAGATCCGCATTAAATTTTTACGTTAGCCTCATGAATTTGCGGAATTATGTGGGAAAAGGAAAGATCTCACAAAAACAATAGTTTTGGGTTAAAGTCAGCAGAAGTCATACTTGTTGCAAGTGAGAAAAGACAATGAAGACTCACCCTCGGAAAAATTCGTGACCCTGAATGTTCTGAACATGAAACTTTTGTCGGATGATAATTTCCAATTGGACAGAAATTTCAACCGTTCTCTCAAGTCATCAATGGAGAGCGGTTGGGGCCCTCCGGGTTTAAGCGCATCAACACCTTCTTTCAATGCAGGAAGACCTGGAGGAAGACCTGGAGCGACTTTTCCTACTCGCAGTAGTTCGCCTATTCCTGACCCTCGCTTCCTTTCGGGCCTCTTCATGTCTACAAAAAGATATCGTCACCACAGATGAGCGAAAAACTCAGTCTAGAGTTCAAGAAAAGACAAGCAAAATCATCGATGCAATATAACGTCATCAGACAGAACACTCGAGTCCTCTAATCCAGTAGTTAAAGATTGAGTTTCATTGCTATTCAATGAAGTGCAAAACTCACAGCTCGTCATTGTTTTTATGAGCTACAGGGCTTGCATGTCGAACCTGTCGCATTATGATCCTGATTCAATAACATTCTAATCCTGCAAGTTAGACAAATTTTTATTAGACGCCCGGGAAATGTTTTGTGCATTATCTGAAGATCTATTCAGGGTAACAATGTCGTACCATACAGTCAACCACAATACCCGTCGCTTGACAGAAACCTACAATTCAACATTGATCCAGTGAAAGTCATTCTACAAATACGTTCATCTACTAGACGGGCCGAATCTCTGCAATCAAAGAACTAATGCTGTAAAAACTCACCTAACGCAGTGCAGAGGACCAAGAAGCCCAAGTTGGGCCTTACGTGTTTGGTTAGGAGTCTTGCATGGGTCAAATGGGGATTTTCTTTTGTCCAATTTTTATTCCTTTCAACCATCACATACAGAGTTCTTCACTGATTCTTGTGATATGACCCTATCTGAATTATGTTTTCAAAATAAGATCAATCAAATTGGTTATTTTTACAACCATGAATGCTTTGTCCCATTGGGGTCCAAGAAGCTTACACTTGTGGGTTCTCCTTCAGCCATTTCGAAGAGTACTCCACGTCATTCTTATCAATCTGGCTAGCTAGATTGAAGTCCTAGATGGTTAAACCCTTCATCGCACGAGTGGATAACACCAAATTTACAGTGCGAGTCTGTCAAGTGCAAATCCTGGCCAGACTCACAGGTATTGCGTACCTCCAAGCAGATGAGTCAGCGTTCTTACTATTGAAAGGTCCACCAATTTCAAGTTCATAGCCTAGACGGTATTTCTGAAAAAAAGTTACGAAGAATACGCATTTAAGAATGGATAAGCACTCTTACAGGATAACGACCACCTTCCACATCAGCCAGCATTGCAACGTGGTTGAAGAACTTCATACCTGTAGACAAGTGCAGTGATCCTCAGAACTGAGATCTGGGAGGCAGTAGGCTACTTCTATGGTCAACTTGGTAAGAATCAAGAACTGTAAGTACGAGAAAGAGGAAGCTGCAACTCAGCCTCAGATGATACAGATTAGGGCACGCACTCCGCTAACAAAAGAGTGGAGTCAGGAGCCAAGTCCCATAATGGAAAATCTCTCATCAATTCTTTACATTCGCCCTCCGATAACTAATACCAGGTGAAATGCCATCAGAAATTCATCTGTACGGATAGAATTCACAAGAGGCGCAGTCTAAGTCGAGAATTCGTCCCCACTTGATCACGAAGCTCAGAAATAATCGACAGAATTCATATTTTTGCTGGTAAACAACGATCTTCGGAAAGAAACGAACTCTCGTAACTCGCAGGCCACACCGAGACAGCAAAACAAGGCAAGCCGTGTGCAAGAGGTGAACCTGCTGCAAGAATTGAACCATGGCGCCGGACGCCGGTGAGTCCAAGACATTTAAAGGGGTAGAGCAGCTGGCCTGTCTCGATTCCAAGCCAGGAGGAGCCGATCCATGTCTGAGAGTGAAGGAATTGAACCAGTGTGGCTGCTCTGCTCTCCCGACAACCCCCGAATGCCAATGCCTCGTCAGCCAGCAGTTCCAATCGCCAACTCAGCTTTGTGATCATCTTTAATGTAGCACTCGTACAACAGCACAACATTTTTCTAAAATATTCTTGCACTGCACACACATAACGGTACCGCGAGGGACATCTGCGTCTGATGAAAACGCAGACATTTAGGTCGCCCATCAGTCCACACAGCGCTTGGCAGACATTTCAAACCACTGAGAATGAAACGCAGTATTACCGGTGAAATTAAGGCATACGCTACCCAGCTGAGGCTTACACAGCACAGGTCGACTGTCCTGTTTTGTGGTTTTTCTCCTCAAGATTTATTCAAGATGTAGTTTGGTCCCTCAAAACGTCATGCCTCTGAAAAGGTCACGTGCAAATCGAACTGAAAATTGAGTTGCGGCTACCATAACAGAAGAAAAACGTGCCGACTTCCTGACAATCGTGAAGCAAGCTCACATCTTCCTCAATGTGCAGACCATCACCGTAAATATCTGCCACTAAAGTGCAATTCCCTGGTAAATAAACCTGATTATGAACCGTTCCGGCCTCCAACTGCAACGGTTACGAAGTTGACACATGAATTTGGTTATCAACCTTCACTGTCTTCGTGGGAATGGACTAACAAGAAGCCAAAACTTGTAACGACAGAGTATGTCTCAATGTACAATTCAAGAGTCAAAATCATACAAGCTGACATGTTGAGTCCCACATGACCTATCTATCCTACTTACAGAAACACCATAGCCCTGAAATTGCGCTACAAGGTCCTGCTTGAAAACTAAGAATGATGATTTCTATACAGTCAACTGTAAAACAAATGCATTAATTTGTCACTTCGACAAACGTGGAGAATCCTGAAGCTCATAAACCAACTCAACTATTGACCAATCATGAATAAACTAATAGAAAGGTCGCGTAGGATCAGGCATTCGTTCTAAGATATAGCTCAAGCCTCCAGCAAACGCAAACACAAAGATGAACATCAGAGTCACTTTTCCGATATAATAAGGTGAGCAATCTTGAGGGCCCCCTTCAGGCAGCTTGCCACCTGGATATAAATCCTCCCAGTTCTGCGAAACCAACAGTGAAAATCAAGGCCTCATAAACGAAAGGAAATTACTGAGAATGAAAACAAAAAACATTCCATCCATTGTAAGCTCCCGAGAATACTATGTGATGCCTTCCGGAAAGGCATCTGGGAGGAACAAGCAAGCATGACAAAATGAAGAAGTATTAGAAACAAGGTCATTAACAATGAGGGGAATCAAGGAATATGAGGAAAATTTGCTCGAAGTGTTCACCTTGACGCCAAAGTATAGAAATGGATCTACATCTTCTATACTCTTCACAGTGGACTTGCTGGGCTCACTGTGTTTGGTGTTTGCTGACTCTGCTCACAGAAAATATCATTACTATTCAGCACACCAACAAATATGTAAATATCCTCAATACACAGACAAACGAAAACTGACAGATGCTAGTAATAGCAAGGTGCATACTAGAATAGGGATACAACCAGCACGGTAACTGCAAGCTCATGGAATTGTACGAGAATTTCAGGGTTTGATTGAGATTCTCTACCGCCCAACAAGCACCAATTGAAGATGCTTGCAGGACAAAATATATTTAAAAAAAATCTAAGTGAAACAAAGGATTTTCTATGACAACAAAAAGAAACTACAAAAAGTTGTTACAGACACATGATACTCTGCAATTAGAATGCATTACTTCAATTTCTAGAACCTCCTGCCAGACTCACAAAGGACTCTCACTGCTCTCATAAAGCTTAAACCCTCAACTCCATTCATGCGTACAGCAGGTTCCACATCTGCAAGGATGAAGTGACAATTCAAAGGTTCGAAAATATTTGCAATATTGTGTAGCTGACCTGGACCAAAGATGACTCCTGGCACTTTCGTGACAGGTTTACGAGAAGAAAACGCTCGAGTAGTGCCGTCTTTGATTGCGTCCTTCATTTTGTGTACTGGATCCTCGTCCACAGGTTTCCCACTAACATATTGAACAACTGCCACCCAAAACATAAAAAAAACGAGATAAATGCATTTTAATCACCGCAATTTCTGACCAATATGGAATTTATGAACTTTGGATTATTGTAAGACATGCTGCAAGAGATACGATTCCAGACATGTCGAGAAATAATGTAAGGGAAATATCTGGAGGCAAACAACCAATTATTGCCTCTATGCATATGGCCTCCTACAAAAGTCACCTTTTAAATGCTATGAATATAGTATGACATGTGAAATCGCCTTGGCAAAACGACGACACTCATTTGGGTGACTGTCGATGGCATGCAAATACAAGAATCTATCATAATCTAAAATCACTACACAAGGAATGTTAAGTGGCATCCTCAATGTTGCTTGGGTGCATCTTACATGAAAAAGAGGCACACCTTTTAACAATTTGCTAACTTTCATATTAGGTCACTCGCTATGCCGCCTTTTCCGTTTCACATATCCTCCTTTAGGCTCTATAGAATGATGGTGGTATGGCATGAGAACCACCCCCAGGGATCGCGTATAGAAAGCAGTTTGGGGGAGAAAGAAAACAAGAAAACTTGAACCTATAGACAAGAATCATAAAGTCACAAAGCCCCTACAAGTGAACAACACCACATCGTATGCATGCTTTTCGCCTACAAATTCAAGCAAGACAAAAATTTACAAGAAATCCATCCAATGCCGAAGATCACATCCCAACATGACATAGGGTATTAAAGATTCCTCCAGTACCTTCCCGTAAGGTCTTTAATGTCCAGGAATCATCATAAGAAACAAGCTCGACATCAGGGCCAAACTCGATAGGGTCTTCGCCGTCTTTGCAGGCCACTATGCACACCACTGGCAAAGCTGGATCCTTAAGCTGACAATTGAATCTTTCAACAGCGAAAGCAGCCTTTGTTCCTGGTGCAAACCTCTTCTTAACACCATCTGGACCTACTACATCCACAGACTGCCAATTGCTTGCAAAATCAGCAAAAACGGCCAACTAATAATTATTCCAGAATTGAGAATTGTGTTACTTGCTACTACGAAATCCAAGAATGGGTAAAAAGCACTAACTCTAAGTTTCCGCACATACATATTAAAGTAGTTAAATATACCTACATGAGTACAATACACTAAAACATTATGCAGGTCTTCACAACCAAGAGGCACTCAATTCAAACCTCAAGAAACCGTATGCAAGATATTAGGAGCAAGAGCATATCACACAACACATATCACACAACACATATCACATCAAACTAACAGAATTACTTACACAAAAATTTGGTTGTTGCTTGTTTCTATCATTCATCTTGTTTCCAGTTGTCGCCTGCATATGCCAAGAAGATAATTAAAAGGACCTCAACTTTGTGGCTATAAAAGCTATTAGTAATTAAAATTTCCTCACAAGGACGATGAACTTGCATCATGTTAATCTCTCTAGGTTGTTATGTGCTGCATTCTATAGTCTTATTATTCACCAAAAAACATTAAACATTCAAGGAAGTAGTATGCAAGGAAGTAGTACTTACAAGAGCTCTCAAGTCATGAGCTTCCTTAGGAACGCATACCTTACCGTCCACATCTTGAACCTAAACAGTATAGCAAGCATAGGTCGATATTTAAGCGACACAATTTAAGATATTACAATCACACTAGGACACTGAAGTGATGCCATACACAGGAAGCATTGAGATCAAGACTTACAAACACGAATGGGCCATCACCTTCTAGAGCATCAACTTGCACATCTGTGTCCTGGGCAGGACATCAAGGTCATGGGTTGGAAAAACAAGATTGCCCTAAGGTTGGAGAATAATCTTGTCGCAATGAGCAATATTACAGCATGCTACGCTTGAACCTTTTTAAAGCTCAATTATCACAACCTCGGGACATAAGCACAAGAGCATGCCAGAGTTTCAATTGAACCTTAAGGATCAGCTAGCCAACTGGCCAAGTCCACAAACATTGAAAATTTGACAAGGAAAAAATCAAGCTGTGGTTTCAGGAGAAAGATCCGCTCCTAAACATTTTACGAGAAATTGAAGTGACCCAAACCCTGACGTAGATTCTTTTTACTCCACCTTCAAGAATGTGCACAAATGTGAAGACCCAATTATGTCTTCCGTTTCAGCACAAATGTGCTCCACGTACAAGCGCCAAGAAGATGTTCCAGCGACCCAAGTGAGCCATTTAGGTCATCCTATCAAGCCTCGCAAGTATTTGAACGCGCGGTGACGAGGCGAACCCAAGCTTCCCTGCTACGGAACATCGACCCTGACGTACATCCATAGATCCATCCATCAACATGGCGACAATATTTCACATGGTGGAGAGGGAAGCGTACATACAAGTCGAAGATCCGAAGACTCATCGTTATCGTTTGTGATCTCCGAGGGGGAGGATTGCGGGGGATGCAGCCACGTCGTTGCCTCTGGAATCTCCCCGCGGCCGTCGTCTTCGTCTTCGTCTTCGGGTTCGGGTTCAGGCAACCCGTCTCCGACGAATGGTTGAGGAGCGGTGACCTTCTTCTTCTCTTCGTGCTGCGCGTCCGCCATGGCGATGGCGTCGGTGGGTCGGGTAAGCTCGGGCTCGGGATCTGAGGAAGCGCCAAGGTCCAGGTCGGAGCTCATGAGGCCTGGCTGCAAGCAAGGAAGTTGGGAAGTCTGCAAAAACGGGCGGGACTTGGAGGCGGGACTTGCGACAGCTCCGAACGCCGCAGATATTAGAAGCGCCAGCAGACCCGCTAAGTGAGGGCCGAGTAGTAAAAGGGCCAGTCATTGTAACACGCTCACAAGCGCGGGTCACCTGCGGGAAAGGGCGGGTCACCCGCGGTCGAGCCCGGGGTAACTGTAGTCCAGGGTCGCTGCAATTTATTTTCCAGAATTTCCAACTGCCCACTCCATTTTGTCATCCATTCATTTTCCATCAATTTTTCATCCGAATGAAAACGTTTGAGTTTGCCGCCGCAGCACTCTGCGGGTTCACTTCGCAGAATCGATTGTGTGCTCTCTTTTTGCGCTTGATATTTCCCGTTTTCTGGGGGCATGGTTGAGGAGCGGGTTGCAAAACTCTTAGCTGTTTAGCAGGCGCCGAGATATTCCTTGGTTCTGTGGCCATGGAGGTTGCTTATGCACTGGACGGAAGGCATTTGACCCGATCAAGGTGATGGCGGACTCGCAGAGCAATGTGAAGCAGGATGAACGCACACGAGGACAATCGTCGTTCTGGGCTCCGTATCCTATTCTGATTGCGTTCCTTATTTTGAAAGAAGCGTTGATTATCTCACCATGGTTTTCTGTGGATAGCTCCCAATTCTACCCTAACCACTGTTTGTGTCTCTACCCGAGATCGTGAACTCTGCACAACTGCTCTTGTGGTCGTTTCTCAAGCCTTTGCGAAATTAGACATTTAAGAAGGTAGTGTGCAGCAAGTTGAATATGTCCATGTAACTTAATTAAGTCTCAACTAATTTACCAATAAGCCAACTGTTCCTGCATAGGTAAAACATTCATTTCATTGGAACCGTGTAAGCAAAGTGGTCAGTTAAAAGACCCCTTTTCAGTGAATTGAATTTCCTACATCAATGAGCTTAGACGCTGACAGAAACTGAGTAACAATTCAGACATATTAAGGCTAGCGAGTGTCTTCAGATCAACTTACGCATGCCTAATGGCAACGTGAAACAGTGCCACAAGCTAGTACGGTGAGATAATCAACGCTTCCTTCAAAATGCTAGAGTTCTTCGACAATTCGGAGGAAGTCGACCGTGTGCATATCGCCCACGGCTGAACGTCAGGTCAAAGTTCTGCATTCCGAAGAATGATGAGCAAACTAGCACGTAATCGCCAATCATTTCTGTACTGGACAATTAAAAGAAACGAACCACTCTGAATGTTGCACGAGCGGGACGAGAAGAGAAACGAATCCACAGAGAGAAAATTAAAGCATGACTTACATATGTCTTGCCTTGCGCATGTACAAAGTCTAAGTTGTGCACAACTGAAATGTGATTCTGCGTGCACAGCCGCAGAATATGCCGCTGGCGGCAAATTCAAGCGGTTTCATTCGGATGACAATTCAATGGATGACAAACCGGAGCGGGCAGGTGGAAAGTTCGGGAAAAAAATTGAACAACAGGTACCCCGGGCTCGACCGCGGGTGACCCGCCCTTTCCCCAGATGACAAGCGCCAGCGCTTGTGGAACGTCCACCGCTCCAACACGTGGCTTGGCCACTTCAGCGTGCCGGTACTCTCTTGTTTCTGTTGGGTGGGTCCAAGAAAGGGCCCACCCAATTGGGGCCCAACGGAGGTTATATGGCATCAAGAGGATCACCTATTTCCGACAACTTAAGCAATTTGCCTCATCTGGGGCATGGGGAAGGTTTGAGGGAAAACAAATCCCATAACCCCTAAAGGATCAAGGCCTTATTTCTACCAAAAAAAAAACATTCAAAATTGTCATTTCTATAGCAAAGAGTAAAAAAATTTGAAATTTTTTTTTGCACATCTAACCATAGGATCTTATACCTTAATAGTATGAGAATGTGTGAAAAAATTTCAAATTTTTTGACCGCATAGATCAAAAGATATTTGTGTTTAAAGTGAAAAAGACAATTTTTCAGCACCTTGTGGAACTGGATTATTTGACTTTGAACTTTTTTAACTTAAATTTTTTGCACTATAGAGTTTTGAGATTTAAATCCTTATCATGGGAAATTGAGTTGAGAGTCTAGGGGAAAAAATTTCCAATAAAAAACTTAATATTCATGCTTAAAAAAATTATTAAGTAGAAGTAGGTATGAGAAAGAAGGAAAATCTAAATTATTAATATCTTTAAGATGGAATTAAAATGCACAAATCCCAATGGTGAGATTGTTCTATCAAGAAAACAAAATCATGTAAATTTTTTTTTCAGAAAAATTGTAAAAATTGCATTCAGAAATGAATCCTATAAGTTATTTTTTCAAGAAGATGCTCTAACTATTTGAAAAACAAGATTGTCTATAACTTTCTCATTATAAGTCCAAATGGAATGAATCAAAGCTTCCCATGTAGACAAAAATATAATCTATGAGAGAAAAATTAGAGAAAAAATTTCAAATTTTTCAAATTTTTTTTGCTACCCCTTGTCCCTTGTTTTGAGCTTATTTGGACATAACTTTCATTCTCAAGCATCAATTGAAAAAAAATTATATTTCCATAAAGCTCATCAATTTTTCTATTTTCAAAAAAAGTTTCAGAAAATCATGACAAAATTTCAGCTCATAGATACCTACCTGAAATTCAATTTGTCCCCCGAAGGAACAATGGTCCTTTAGGGGTTAAAATAATTGATCAATAGAGGTAGGTAAGAGATTGAAGGAAAAAATTAATTGTTCATAGTTCTAAGATGGAATTGACAGTAATCCCAATGGTAAGATTTTCTAGCAATCCCCTAAAAGACAACCTATCAAAAATGACATAAAATGGGAAAAATAAAAATCTTAAGAAATCACCATAACTGAAATTAATATGTTTTGAACAAATCGACCATAAAAGCTTTCAATTAATTTGTTCAAGTTCATCTTCTCAAAATTTTAGAGCAAAAATCCCTACCAATTATTAGTTCTTTGGGTTTAAACCAAGAAATAGATTTTTATAGCCCTTAAGTATGAAAATTTGGAGTTTTGTATTTCAAGAATTTGTAAAAAAAAGATGTTAATCCTTAACTTGTGCATTTCATTCAATGTTTTGAAAAATGGGTTAAAAATCCTAAAGAGGTTACTCTCTTGTAATTTAAAAAATCACATAAGTTAATAGGGGATTTAAAAGCAGACTCTACATAACTAGAATATTCATCTAGTGTTCAAGAACATTCTCAAAATGAAATTTATATAAATTCTACCTCCAATGAATTAACAATATCCTATTTTTTTAAATTCATCTAGTTTCCAAGTAAATGCTAATAAATATCCCATTTTGTGAATATAGGAAAAGAAAATTAACCAAAAAAATTTCACATTCATCTTTAAGAAATCACAAAGCAGTAATGACATTGGATGAAAGAAAAAAATTCAAATTCTACTTTCATTGCCTACTAAATGAAACCACATAACTTTCATTTCATTAGCTCAAATAAAATGGTTAAAAGTTTCTATGTAGGTATCAATCTCTACTATCAAGTTTTATTAATTAATCTATTTTGAGACTATATATAAAGTTATATGCTATCAAATAAATAAATAAAAATTGATAACCTTTTTTAGTATTTATTATAACAATAAACAAAACATTTCATGTAGAGTATAATGATTTGGATTCATTTTGAAAATTTCATGCAAATATTTCAAATTATAAAAACAATAAAGACTATCCAAATTTTCAAAAATCCTAAAGTGGTTTCTTTAATCCTTTAAAGCCTTGTTTAGAGCTTAAGTAATTCTCTTGTATTGTTGATACTTAATTATATTTATATTAGTTTTTTTATCATACATTGAAAATTTTAATTTTAAAAAAAACATGGAAAATCATTCATATATAGTAACAAAATGGAGTAGATATGTCAAAAATATTAATAGAGTTTTGAGTATTAAATATAATCATTGATTTTGCTAGTTAACCCCATAGAGAGTTATGTAGATGATGAATGTTTTTGAATCTTATCTCAAAAGCTATATGGAATGGATGAAATATATCATAGTATGCTAATATAACAATTTTTGTTAATTTTTTAGTAATGAGACAATCATTGTTATTTAATGATTTTTGTACAAGGTTTTCAACCAATTCAAATCTAATTAGGAAGAAAAAAAACTTACAAAAGTAAAGGTTTCATGTTTGAAGATCTGTTGTTTAGTTTATTATGCCCCCAAACTCCCAAACTTATAGTAACTTTTCCCAACAGATTTCTTTCAGAAGGCATAGAATGAGTTACTAACTTATAGAGGGACATTTTAGAACACCTTAGAAGATTTAGATTTGTTTTAAGGTTATTTTAGCATCTATAAATTGTCTCTAATTACAACTAAATATTATTATTATTATTAAATTGATATATTATTTTATTGGATCTTATTGGCAAGTAAAATAAGATTCTATTGGACTTTAGCGTGCTTGTTTGGATGATGTAAAATTAAATTATAAATTTTTTTAAGTACTCTCTCTAGATGTATCCAAAAACAACACCAAGCTTTCATGGACTCTCATGTTTTGATTGTATAAATCTTATGTCATCAATATTTAGGTTTTAATAATGCTTTTTGATTCAAATGTAGGTATCACACTTAAGATAGTGTTGATTCTAAGTGCACATACCTCATAGGAGACTACCAAGCAAGAAGGGAGTTCTTGAAAGAATTACCAACAATACAAGAAGCTTGCCTTTTGTATACAGTCCCACTCAAACTTCCTCACATCAACAAGTTCAAATCCAAAGCCTCCTTTCCTTTGGTTTGGAGCCAATGAAATCCCATAATGAATCATCGATGGCATCTATTTTTATGATTCTTCAAAGAATGGAAAGCACAAGCTAGGAAATAGATGAAAAATGAGTTGGCATTGATGGATAGATGATGCTAAAGTCTTAGGTACAGTAGTTATGCCAAATCGTTGCCTTAAAATTCATTTGTGTTCAAAATCCTGATTCTGCATTCAATTCAAGTTTCTTAGTGTCATGTTACATTTTAACATTAGGATGTCCGTCAAAGTGTTAAAAATCATTCCAACATTCGTTGGGACTATGAGATTTTTGGGGGATAGCCTAGACGGCTCATTTGTTGAGTTACATAGCTTGTCCATTAGCTTGACAAATAGGCCATCCAAGCTGCCCCCCATTTTTTTTTATTGATAGACATGATCTTGATGTGTTGGGAAGTGTCTTGCAATGACAGACATCCCAATAGGAAAAGTCAATGTTAAGTCAAGATAGAAAACCATGATCTAATTACGCTATGCTTTAGCACAACTAGTAGGAGTTAACCTTAAACAATACTACAAACATTTTTTGTTCAATGGATGACAAAAATATTGTTTGATGAATGTAAGAAAATCATTTTTCATCCATTTAAAAAATGATCATAGAAATGTGCTTCATCATAGAAAATAAAGAATAGCCTCATTAAATGCATTCATATTTTAAGATACCCTAAATTGTAAGAAGACAACAAAGATATTCACATAGATGATGTTAGGTCCCATGTTGTCTTTTTTGCAATTTCTATGTACATAGCATGCAATGCTAGCTTATGCAACTTTTCACAATCATATTATATTTTGTAGGCATTTTGCCACAACACTATTGTAGATATACAATTAGGCAGTAAAGTTTTGCATTTTTGAAATGCTTTGAGTGAATTTTTTTAGTTTTTTTTGCTGATTTTGTGTGTATTCCTTGTATGTTGTGTGTATGTTTTCCAATTGGGAGTATGTTATTTTATGTCTATGTTTGGATGAATTTTGGAATGTGGTGGAAAGTGAGAGAATAATTTACCAAGTCGGGTTATTGAGATGGTTGTCTAATTTTCCAAGTTGGATCTATACATGAGTTAAAGGTATTTACCAATTAGGTTGTGAGTCTAGTCGAGTGTGATGGCAAGGCAGGGCCAAGTCGGAGTTATAGGAATCAAGTTGGAAGTAGTTATTTGTGTCCTATTCGGAAGAGAGTGTGTCAGGTGTTAGTGTTCAACTTGGCTTGGGCAATTATTTCCAAATAGGTGAAGTAGAAGTCCAGTTGGGATTGAATTAAAATCCAAGCTGGAATTGCGGTTTCCGAACAGGGGTGCGGCAGTTAAGAGAAGCGGCTGTTGCATTACCAATTTGATTTGCTAACCGTTTTGGGAATTTCCTATTTGGGTTGTTTTCGTGTCATTTCTATTCACCCAGTGTTGAAGTGAGTCCGTTGCGTGTCCCAGCCCAAGTTGGTTGCATATTTGATTTTGTGTGTTGTTGTAGCTAGTGTTGTAGTCAAGCAGGTGCTTGATTTTTATGTTTGCATGAATGCATGTGTGTGTGGAATTTGTGTCAAGTCAAGTGTGGCTTGTGTGTTTCCCAGTTGGGAATTATGTCTATGATCCAAGGTTGGATCGTGTCTGTGTAAGTCCTATTCGGGAGTTGCAGATGGAGACTATCCCGGTGTTTCTCATGGAGAGAAGAGAATGAAGATTTAAGTTGAAGATTTGTAGTGAAGCTGTGAAGTTTTATGATTTGAGAGTTAATTTTATACCAAATGGGAATTGTGTGAATGCCGAAGCTTAAAGTAGTATTATCATGCATGTGTGATTTATTCCCAATTTGGAGTTATGCACTGAGTGGATCAGTGTGGAGTGGTCTGTGGTGAACACGGAAGTGAAGTGAAAAATTAGTCCCAAGTTGTAGATAGTGATTCAACTTGTGGTAGTTAATCAGAAAAAAAGTTGAAGTGAAATGAGGGCTATAGAATTGTAGAATTTAAAAGCTCAAATTGGAGAGATTTTGAGAAAGATTTATGTGATAACGGTGATTTATTCACCAACTCGGATATATGAAAAAGAAATTCAATCCAATTGGTGTTAGTGGTTGTGTTTGAGATTAAGTGATTGGCTGTTTGAGATTATGAGATGAAGTCCGAATGGTTAGGCATGCAAGCTCAAGTGGTTCATGTTACAGAATGATATGTGTGTGTCTGTATGAATTCCGATTTGGTCTGTGAGTTGAAGTTTGTCGTATTAAGCTGCCAAGTCGAAAGGTTGTATGACAGTGTGGTGTGATTTAATTTTATGTGAAGTATGAGTCCAATTTGGTAGTTGAAGTGTATGCAATTGACACGGAAGAAAGTGGTATCTCATGAGTAAATTAAGCGAGAAAAAAGTATAAAATGGAGAGTAAGAAAATTCCCGAGTTCGGTAGAAGAGAATGCAAATTCTGTAAATGTCAGAGTTTTGAAAGACTGAGTTGTGAAGCTGTGAGTGGAAATACCAAATTGGTGAGAAGATGTTAATGCCATGAAGATATGAGACAAAATCAATTTGGTTGGTGAGCTTTCTCAAGTCGAGTGTAAGAAGTAATACAAAGTAGAAAGAGTATAGTGATTATACAAAATAAATTTGGAGAAAGGAAGACAGTAGGTGCAGAGCCCAAGTTGAAGTTAAAAGCCCAACTATGAAGCATGCCAAATTGGAGAAAGACTGGAGATCAACCATGGAGAAAAGATGCTTAGTCCAATTTGAGAAGATAAGTGTGATTATTAATTAAATTAAAAATTAAACATGAGAAGAAATTAGTTTATTGTAGATAATTTAGGAATAGTGTCTATGCTTGGTGTTGTTTTGGGCTAATTAAAGACAATTAGAGACAATCCTATTTAATAACCTCCCTTGGAACGAACATAACTATTAGTTGGATAAATCCAAATAGGTCCCAACACCATCTACAACTATACGGGGCAATTTCCATATATACAACAATTGAATGCAACAATTGATATCCTTCTTATTGTTCACAACCATCTTCAAAGGCTAAAAGACTTGGAAAAGCATGGTTTCCCATTAATTTCAATAAATTCAAAAATGTTTATAGTCTAAATTTGCAATGTCATCTTCATGCACTAAGTTCAATTAATTGGCTTCATTATAAATATTTGTACAAGTTGTTGCCACTTCTCTCCCACATTAACCTTCTATTGTTATTTTTATCCCTACCAACATGTCTAAAATGAAAATTAAAGTGTAAAGTCTACCTCCTCCTCCCTCTAGCCTTGTGTGATGTATTAGTCATGCAATTGAAATTATCAACCACTCGGTGCAAAAGTAGAATGCTAAGCCTGCAAATAGAATATATGATAGGGTGTCTTAGTAAGAGTTACCTTCTTAGCCTACCAAGGCTTAGAAATGACACGCTACACAAGTCTAAAATGTCTCAAATGGTTGTTCTACTTCTAGATTGCTCAAATCCTAGGTTGGACAAAGAGAAGGGAAGAAGGAGATGATGACAGACTATCACTTGAAGTGTAGCAAGTAATTCAAAAAGTTGTATATCCTTTTTCAAAGTTTAAGTGTCCAACGACAACATCACTTGTACAAAAGTTTAGAAGACTAATTGTCAATGGGTCCTTAAAAGATATCTAAATTAAGTGATTGACTTTAGCTTGTGATTTTTGATAATTTGGCAAATGCTGTCCAAGGCAAAGCTGAAGGTCTTTGCCATTGCATTATTTGAACTAGTGCCCAAGATTTTATAGTAAATTGTCAAAGAGAAAAAAAATTGAGCTTTAGTCTACAGGGTTGTGGGACTACCTTCACCACAAATGAGAGAAGTCGGATTCACTACTAGAAATTGGCACCAAACGTGACTGCAAAATGTGACTGCGTAGCAGTCTTCGATGAGTCATATGATTGGGTGATGACTTTTGGCCTTGTAGTCGTGGTGGACAAGTGCGCAGCAGTCACGGTGATGAGCATCCATTTTGGCAAATGGATGAAGAATCAGGCAGATGAACAGGGATAAAGAAACTTGGACTTAAAAGAAATGGACGACAAGTTGCCATGTGGAAACTGCACCCTAATATAAATAATTAATTGACATTCCATGGCGGACAATTATGCCCTAGTTGTGGCAAAGTCATGGGTCAAAAAATTTTAAGATTATATTTTGAAATCTAGGAAGTTTGAAGATTAACTTTTGCAATCTAGGATTATTTTTTGAAATCTAAAAAATTGAAGATTATATTCTGAAATCTAGGAAGTTTGAAGATTATTTCTAAAATCTAGAAAATTTGAAGATTGCTTTTTGAAATCTAGGATTATATTCTAAAATCTAGGAAATTTGAAGATTATTTTTTAAAATCAAAGAATAGTCATTTTATAGTTTTATTAGTACATTCAAAGTTCTATGGCAATACACCATAGACAAATATATAATACACCATACACCATAGACAAATATATAATACATCATACACCATAGACAAATATATAATACACCATACACTTTATTTTGTATATGTTTACATGACTTTCCAAGCCACTGTACAAGTGTGAAGAATGCAAATCACAAGCCTTTTATATAAGTGATTTGGTAGAAAGCATGACAAACCATATGGGATTTGTAAAACGTAGAAATTGTGCTATACTTGTACTAAAGTTATAGAAGAGTAAGTGTATAATATATTGAATCATTTTGAAGTCATTTTGAAGTTGTAGGAAGTCATACTTTAGTCATCAATAGTCATTTTGAAGTCATAAAAAGTCATTTATAGTAGCAACAAAGAAACAACATTGTTGTCTACATTAGGAAAAAAGAACATTTAATAACTACTTCTAGCACCATAAAAATACCTTTGTGTATGTATGTTGGATCCTTCAAATAGTCAATTTTTTAGCATCAATATATATTTGTTATAACCACAACGCATTTTCTTGATACCCTTAGTAATTCAAATTCATCTATCTTAAGTACTTCCAAGTAGTATCATAACAATGGTGCAAATTTTTATAAGTCAATGCTTGCAAACTAATAGGGGGATAATTAAATCATGCAATGGATTTAGCATAAGGGAAAACAACATACAACCACTGTTTGAGAAAATGGCAATCCATTTTTCATCCATGATTGATGCATATATTGTTATGCTTAGTTGTTGTAGATCCAAGAGTTTGGTTTAGAGAGTCATAGGGAAGTGGCTATTGAGTCATAGGCAAGTGGCACCGAGTAAGTTGTAATTGGTGGACTTTCGTTTAGCTGACAATGGAGTAACAATGTATTCATTATGGAGTAGTTGGAAAGACATGTCGCAATTATGCATGGGACTCTGAAGTACACATCAATCACTTCTAAAGGCATTGTGTTGCTTAGACTAAGGGGCATGTCTTCCCGACACATGCTTTAGGCAGCCTTTTTTTGTATTAGGTAAATCGTGGTTGATGACTCCAAGCATAGCAATCATTTGTAGTGGTCAAGCAAATTCTTAACCTCTAAAGGACCAAGGTCATTTTTCTATCAAAAATACTCAAAACTATCATTTCTGCTATATTCATCCAAGAAAACCAAAAAGAATTTTTTTTAGAATCTAACCATAGGATCTTGTGATTTACTTGTTTAAGATCACATGGTAAAAATTTCAAAATTTTTAGCCATATAGATTGAAATATATGAGCATTCAAAGTTGAAAATGAAAGATTTTTTGAACTCTAGTTTGTAGTTTTAGATGACTTTGATTGCCATTTATAGAAATTTTTTATACTACAAATTTTGAATTTAAATTTTTTTGTATTGAAGTATTGAGTTGAAATTCTAGGAAAAAAATTCACAAAAAAAGTTGATTTTCATTCTTTAAAAAATTGTTAAGTAGAAGTAGATTCAAGATTGAAAGAAAATCTAAATTGTTAATAACTCTTAGATGGGATTGAAATACAATAATTCCAAAATAAAGATTGATCTAGCAAGCAAGTTCAACCTTATCCAACAATTTTTTTGGAAAAATTGCAGAAATTGCATTTAGAAATGAATCCTATAAGTTATTTTTTCTTAAATTGACTGAAAAACAAGATTGTTCATAACTTTTTCATTGTTGATCCAAATGGAATGAATCAAAGCTTTAGATGTAAACAAAAACATAACCTATAAGGAAAAAAATTTCAATTTCAATTTTCAATTTTTTGTACATTTATTTTTTTGCCCACCAAGTTGAAATTTGGGCTTTTGTGGTATAATTTTTGCTCCCGGGTACTAATTGAAACAAAGACTATACTCCTACAAAGATAATCACTTTTTCTATCTTATATAAAAGTTTCAAAAAGTTTCATTAAAATTTGAGATCATATAAACTTGCTTGAACTCCAAATTGTCTTCTGAGGGGACAATGGTCCTTTAGAGGTTAAGCTAATTTGCACTCCCTATTTTCGTGGCTTTAGCCCTACAAAGCAATCACTTTCAAAAGACTAGCTCCTTCAACTAGCTCATGCTTTTTTGAGAGCCCCCCCTTATATGTTTGCACCCTTGCCATGCATCACACTCAACATGTGACCACTTCCCAAATGATAAATGACTGTAATACTAACCCTTTTACTTCTCCCTAGGTCAACTGTGCTTCACTTTTTTTGCCCAAAAATGACTTCCTTTCAATGTTCTTGTGTCATTTCCTCATGATTCACTCCACATGCCCCCTTTTATTTTTCACCACTTTATCATTTGATGTCAACGAAGTCCAATCTTCAACTCCAAGATATGAGAAACATGTCTCCACTTGGTACATGGTGTATTAGTAAAGCAACAATCTCCGTTCAGACAATTTGCAGTCACATTTTAGTGCTAGCGTAGTAGCCCCTAGCTGGTAGTTCAGCCGCAATAAAAACCACAACAAGCCATCTTTTTCTTTATCTTCTTTGCGCAGTAAATGCACCCAATTCAGGGAGTCACATTCCAGTCAAGTGAAACAAAGTGGTATCCCAATCATGGCATAGTTGCATTCGAGTGGCGCGCAGTCATAAGTGATGACTATCTCGGCCGTCAACTCCATCTGTTGCTTGGTGAAGTCCACATCAGCGTTTGCAGTTGCAGTGGATGGATGGAACTCAGCTGCCCAGACTTCTCATCCTGTAGTTGCGTTCCACAACTGTGCCATGACTACAACAGTGCTAGTAAGCAGAAATCAGTGCAATTAAAGAGGATCAGTTGCGTTATAGTCGCCGAGTCATGGCTGCCCAATCATATTTGGTGCCAATTTCTAGTAGTGATTTTGAGCAAGTCAAGCAATTTGTTAAGGTGAGTAATTTTAGACTAATCATTAAGAAGATTTGTGTCCCAAGGCATGCCATATTAGTTTCATGGGGTAAGAATGACAAAACTCCTTGGAATTCCTAAAAATAGCCAATCATAGAAGTTGATGGTGGCACTTATAAAGGTGATGAAGATAGAGCTATTTGGAGAGAAATTTCAATTTTGCAAAGAAATATAGAAAATGGAACTTGATGAAGGCAGCTTCACCCGTTGTGAAATAGTTGCAGTTTGTTAATTAGCAACTGTTCTTGGCAAGTCATCTAGACATAGCCATGATAGAAGTACAATTGCAGTTTATTCTTGATAAATTGTTGATAAATGCCCCACTTACTAAACAAGACTAAGATAGCACTTGTGCATCCATAGCATTGGTAACAAACTACAAATAAAGTTATACCCTTGTGAATACAGAATGAAGCTATCATTTTTGAAATTTTGTGCTATTTATATCTATATCTATATATCTAAATATATCCCATTTTATTTTAAAACACAAGTGACTTACAGTGACGAACGAAACTGAGTACTCAACTAAGAAATCCAACTTCGGCCAACAAATTGTGGCATTTGAAATCACATATGACAAAAGTGATGAAGTGAAGTATGCAAATAAGAAGTTTATATTATATATGTGAAAAAAAATATGAAAAGAAAATAGGGTTTTTGAAAATGGAGATGTTGAAGTGACTAGGATTGGAGTACTCAATTTTGTTCGAAGCCGCCAAGTGAACTTCATTTTCCAATTGCACTCTGATCTACACTTTATTTTGTGAAATTTGTTTTGCATTGTGAAGCTTTGCATCTATAGATTGTATAGTAGTGAAGATTTTTGAAGTTGTTTGTGTATGCCTCGATCATCTACATTGCAAAAGCTCCAGGCGTTGGAGCTTCTCCGAAATGGTTATTCAACACGGAAAGTTGTAGTGATAGTTGGCATGAGCCAATCTTGGGTTGCTCATCTCAAAAGGGAGATTGATGGCGAGCTTGAAAAGCAGAGAAGCAGGCGCCCAAGGCAGCTTAGTGCGAGAGAGAGGCGGCGTTGTGTAACTTTGCTCATAGAGAGTCATCTTGGAGTGGCGTCAAAAGTAGCGGCAAAGATCCGAAAGGAATCAGGTAAAAATGTATCTAATGTATCTGTGAGGCATGCTTTCAGATGGGAAGGTTTGGCTGCACATGTGAAACAGAAGAAGCCATTATTGACACCTAGGCACGTTCTAGCTTAGTTGAGGTTTGCTTGACGTTATGCAAATTAGACTATACAGGATTGGAAACGCGTTATTTTCAGTGATGAAACGAAGATAAACAGATTCAACTCCAATGGTAGGTCGTGGTGTTGGATTACAGATGGGGAGCGTATTCAACCACAACATGTCCAATAAACAGTCAAGCACGGTGGTGGACATGTCATGATTTGAGGTTGTATTACTGCCTTTGGCCCTGGAGCTTGGTATAATGGTATAGGATTGAAGGTACCATGGATCGGCATCTGTACAAATTTATTTTGGAAAACTTTTTGTGGTGTACAATCTGGCATTATAATTTGGTTCCAAACAACGTGGTTTTTCAATAAGATAATGATCCAAAACATACTAGTAAGATGGTGCAGGAGTGGCTTAAGTCACAACCTTTTCAACTTCTTTAGTGGCCTCCTCAATCACTGGATTTGAATCCCATTGAGCACTTTTGGGCTCTTTTGAAATGATCGACATTTGAACGAATTCTCTACACCTCCAAGAGGAATTGAAGAATTGTGGGAGCGTGTATGCAATGTTTCTTCTAATTTCACTGTGGAAGATTGCATGGCATTCTATGAGAGCATGCCACGACAAATTGCTGCTGTATTGGTTGCTAGAGGCTACTGGACTGATTATTGAAGTTCATAAAGTTGCATCAAACAATACTGAGTACTTGTATAGAGTTGTTGATTTTCAGGTGTAAAAGATTTTTCAGTTTTCAATTTGATGTACAACTCCACATATTTATACATGACTTTCTTTGCTATTCATAGCACTTTTCCTCTTTGAAAAATAGTATCCAGATTGTGCACATTGGATTGCCAAAGTTTGCTTCTTCAACTAAGTATTTAGCCTTTCGTTTGTCACTGTAGTTACAATACATTAGACTATTTGACCATTTCTTAGATTTTGAACCTATGTATTATAGACTTGGGTGTTTGCAAGGTAGGAAAAAAATCTAGATTGTAATTAGCAAGTACTACTCATAATGCAACTAAATCAACAAGTGTTTCTTGGAATCACCTACATATTGATTTGGGCAATGTTTTTTACCTACCTTGCAAACACCTGCCTTCCAATATCACTATTTTCTTCCAATATTTAGGTTTTTTTAAGATTATAATTATGTGGAAAAAACTATCATTAATGAGCTTAATTCATGAAAGAATAGATATTAACCCCTAAAGGACCAAACACTATTTTTTAGCAACTTAGTGATTTTAGGCAACTTACTACAAATGGAATTTTTATTTTTATTTTTTGAAATTTTCACATCGCATATACCCTAGGAGTAGTTTTAAGGCACAACAATTTTCATACCTTTTGGCTATATGGTTAAAAAGTTATTGTCTAATATGTAATTTTCATTGATCTCCAAGAAGCTCAAAAAATTCTTTAAAAATCATTTTCTTAGGAAATAAAATTTTGGAATTATTTTTCTAGATTTGTATATATATGGGAAGCTTTGGATCATTTCATTTTGATTAATGAGATGAAAATTATGAGGAGTTTTAGTTTGCAGGTAGTTATGGAGTATTCTAAAATAAACTTTGAAGTCTTTTATTTAATTCAATTTTTAATATATTAAATAAATATATTAAATACATATATTAAATAAATATATTAAATACATATATTAAATAAATAAATAAAAACATTAGGTATTAATTGTTCATTACAACATTACAACCATTGGGATTGGCATTTTTCAGTTCTATAATTCTATAAGTAAATTCTCAACAATTTAGTATTTTAAATAATTTTCTACTTCTTTCTATTTACTATTTTAAAAAAAAATTTGTTGTACAATTCTAAATGATCTAAATTTTTTTAAGCATGTAGCCAACTTGCCTTGAAGAATGAATCCACAAAGCAATCACCATTTTGGACATTGTTTCATACAAATGTGACCTTGTGAAGTGCAATTGCCCATTTTTTCTTAGGACTAAAAGAAGGATTTTTGCCAAATTTTTTCCACATCTTTTCAAACCAACATATTATAAAATCTTACAGTTACAGGTGTCCAAAAATGTATCATTTTTCTAAAAAGAATTCTAATCTTTAAATATATATTTTTACTATTCAAGATTTTATTTAGGGGTGTTCATTACAAATCTTGATTTAGTGTGAAAGGCTCTTGGAAATGAGCCTCAAATTAGAAATTTATTCAAAAATATTATAAAGTAGATTTTTGAGAAGTTTGTAAATTGCTTGTGGTTTTTTACTTTATGTTTATTTACTTTCATATTTTTTCATGAACTCAATTTTGGATTTGAAGATTGAAAGACTTCAATTCACTATTAAGTTTTACCTTTCTTATAATCAAGTATGATAATCTTCACATCCATATGTAATATTGTTCTATATTCTTTTCTAAAGTGATCCACAACACGTCTAGTCTAGTTTTAGGAAGGTGTGCTTTCAATCCAAAAAAATTGATCTTTTGTTTAATTTATATCAAATTCCAAGAAACTCAAAAAAAGCCTTTGACTTTTAGAAGTTTAACCTTTAAGAATATTGTACAAATGAATGACAAAGAAAATAAAATCTAAAAACAATAATTGGAGATTTACAAGCTTGTACAATAAGCACATTGAGGTATGCACACCCACAATCAACTCTACACAAAATGCAGCTCCTATACTTGAACCAAAAAGCATCACGAAAACCTAGATATTGATTATACAAGATGCACACAATCAAAACATGAGAATCTATGAGATGATATTATTAGTTTGGGATACACCTGGTGACAAAAAAGCTTTGAAAGTTTATGACTTTATCATATGTTGTACAAATAATGCATGCAAAAGTTCACTAGAGAAGATCCAATGAAAATAATTTGTATATTGGTAAGTACGTTGAGCTGTAATTAGTGTTGATAATAGGCGTGCATACCTCAGATGGACATGCAGACATGACCGCGAATTGGAAGTTTGGGTGACAGTTACTTGTACAATTAGCAGAATGGAATTCTCAGTGGCAATCATAAGAAGCAGCACTCTTCACCGCAGAAGAGTCCAACCTTGCTGCCTTTCTATGCCAGCAACTGAAAATTCACGCTAGAGTAGTGTGTATTTTTAACGTTGCAACCTCAGAATTTAACATCATCAATCTGGATCATCCATAATTTGAAACATAGTGAGTGGAGGCAAGCATGAGTCAGGAAAAACACGAGAAGTGAATTGCACTCACATATCAACCAACTCTACACACTCGCAGGGACGATGCACCTTTCTGACAAATTTGCAATTATGCATATTGAGCTTTCTGCCCAATAGTAAATAAATCAATGCTTTCCATTCTGCAGTCAACCATGGGGAGCCTCTCCATAGCTGTGCATGTCGCGTAGCTTTTGCAGCCATCGTCTAAAACTGTACACTAAGCAATTTTCAAGGACTCCTGATGCAACTCATTACAAAGTCTCTGATATTTGAGACCTGTGCACTAATCACCCTTATTCACTTGAGCCTGAACCGGGCTCTGCTGCATAGAGCGTTTGTGATTCCACTTAACGCTCGATGTCCTCTGTTTCTGAGTTTCTATGGGTCGCCTTGAAAGATACAAAGGACACCATGTAGTAGTAATTACGGGTTTGGGAAATTGTTACAGGGTACCTTTAGCGCCGTGCAGGAGTAAGGAAAATGTCCATATCTAGCTTCCTCTTCAAATATGATCTATCCGTGCTGCCCAATCCAATCCAGAGAGAAAAACCATCAGCACTGATTGCAACATGAAACACGAGCATCCTACTCAGTAACATATTATAGTAGATGCTACCAATTGCGAGGGATTTCATATAACGATCAAAATGCTATACAGGAGGAAAGAGTCCATCAAGTACTTGCACAGTAACAGCGGTAGGTGAAAAAATAAGGTGACGACCACAAGAAGTACTAAAAGTAACGAGTAATCGATATTCACCTGTTCAGGGTGGGTCGAAGATTTGTTTTGGGCTCTATTGACATAGGGATAGTGATGGCATCAATTGGAGTTCCTAATTCCAGTTGAGGCTGCTTGGCATGCGCATCCCGGCTCGCTTCCCCCGCTGTTTTAATGTCCCCACCAAAAAGCTGTATACGCCGTGTCTTCATAGGAGGGGAAAGAATAATATGCCCAGCTGGAGACAGAAGTTCAATGGGCTTTGGTTGCGCTTCCGGCTTGGACGGCCTTCGAAGCATATGAGCTGGTGTTGGTGCTGGTTCGGTCCTGAAGTACCTGACATTGCAAGCGAGAACTCAGCTGTAGGTTTGCAACAATTCATGATCTAGTTAGGGTCATGATATGTCATAATCTACGTCACAGCGATGTCAAATTTCAGGCACAATCCATCTGAGTTAGTAGCTGCCAAAAATTTGGTTTATGACAGTAACGAAGAAGGGCATCCCAAACATCCTTGAAGCTAGATCTTTGGATTCAAATAGTTACCTGTGCTCTAATGCTTGCTGAGCGGTAATTCTTTGCTTTGGATCGTAGGTGAACATCCGCTGAAGAAGGTCTATGCAATCTTCACTCGCCTGAGGGAACAGGCTGCGAAATGATTGAGGTGGAGAGTACTGGTACTCAACATAGTCAGGAAGTTTGGTCATATCCGGCCACTGGGCTTCCCCCGGAGTTCCAAATGCTGCAAAAATCTTGCCGAGTTGATCAATATCGCTTGAACCCTGCGAATAGCACAAATGTCAATCCGCAAGTCCATCCCCACCTTGAAATACGCACAACAAGTTTGAGTTTACAAGTCGCAAGTTCAAAAAGTGCAAGACACTCAAATATCAAGCTATTAGGGAAACAAGAAAAACTGCATACTCCTAAAACTGAATCAAGATAGCAGCAGTTGTTACAAGCGTCGCTACTGACAACCCAAATACCTGGAGAAAAGGACGACGAAGGATCAGTTCTGCGAATATGCATGCAGCAGCCCAGACGTCTACACCTGGTCCATACTGTTTGGATCCGAATAGCAACTCAGGTGCACGATACCATCGGGCAAACACCTAAGTTTCCAAATTCAATTTTCAGAACCGTGTAAACAAAAATGGTCATTTTCCAAATTCAATTTTCAGACCTCTCACACATAAGAAGAAGATTCCAAGGAAACTCTCATACTTTGGAATATACGACATCAAATACAACACATTTTCATTGGTAACTGCATGAGCGACTTTGCTCATACCTGGTGAGTGAATCTTCGATTGGGACTCCCAAAGATGCGAGCTAATCCAAAATCGGCAAGCTTCAGCTGTCCATTGGAACCAAGTAAAAGATTGTTTGGTTTCAAATCCCTGCACAAAGCATCGGCAGGTTAGGCGAACCGGTCACCTGCAACATACCACGTATTTAAGATGGGAGAGGTCAAAGTTTGCCAGAGATCGAGCATTTGCACATCCGAAGAGGAGAAAATTTGGTTCTAGCAGAGGTAATTTTCAGAAGTTGCAAAATTTCGAAGTCACACGTAACAATCGAAGAAAAGGGCCCTGCCAACTTCAAAGTGTGCATTTCCCCGGCTTAGTTCCGTAACAGGTGGCATGGCATGGACACAGAGTGACAGTTTGGCATTGAGACATAACCAGGCATTAAACCAAGTTCCCTAGTGAACCCACCTGTGAAGAATCCACTTCTTATGACAAACCGCGAGCCCCTTCAGAGTCATTTGCATGTAGGACTTATAGTCGGCAGGGGAAAGAAAGATGTTCCGATCTCGAATCACTGCTTCTAAATCACTCTCCATGAACTCAAAAACGAGATGCAAATTCCGCTTGTGTGGATACACATCCACCAGCTCGATGATGTTTGGATCATGCAACTCCTTCAAAAGCTTGATTTCCCTCAAAGCTGTCACGTTCACGCCTTCCTTATACTTTCCCAATCTAATCTTCTTGATTGCTAATGTTCTGTTCGTCTGCAGAAAATTGCAACGCTGAGATTAACAATAGTAATTATAATAATTGTAACAATTTACATCGCTTGGAGAAAACTGTTCAACTATACGCAACATGAACCCCCTGCCATACATTCACCAACATGTGACTTGCGGGCTTCCAAGAGTGACACTCTGGGGATTGCCGTAAATTAAGCAATCTCAGTGCATTCCTTTCTACAACCAGCGCACTGAATTTTCAGGGCATTTAAAACCAAACGAGGCACAATCTACGGGATCTAGAGACATCATTAAAACCATCACAAGTTGCACCAACGGAAGAAGCTGTCACTCCGTTTCAAAGACCTAATATCTACATCGGAATTTCCACAACTGAAGAACTCAAGCTCCAGATGCCACTTCGCAGAGACTAACCAAGACTGATCTACCACTTACAAGAGATTAATTCATCGATTTCGATGTGGGATGGCAGGGACTACAAATGCTCTTGTGTGACCGCGACGAAAATCATCACTAATGTCATACACACATATGGCATTGGGGCAGCACGTGCAAGTCTGCCCTCTACAAATGCACAACAACTGGAAAATCCATTTAGACTTGGATTTTGTGAGTATCACTTGCATCACTATCTGTTCACCTGCAATGTGACTAACAAAGTACAAACTGGCACTTCCTCAGCTCGACCGAACCGATGGGACTCTCAGCTGAGATGGACTAGCCAACAGGGTGATGTCATTTGTGCATTATGATACTCTTAATTAGATCAGAATCATAATGTCATAACGTTGCAATGCCCCTCACAGAAACGGTTCTTGAATCCCAAGATATCGAACAGTCGTTGCATTGTCAGACAGTAAAGCACATGCCATGCATTCTTCTGTTGTGCGGTGTCAACCGAGGAGCTCGACACATCAACGTTGGCGACATCGAACAACTATGTTTTGGAACGTCTTTCACAACTTCCCAATTACTAGCGTTCACAATCAAACTCCAACAACGCATACATGTCGCCCTGTGTTGACTGTAAACGTGTCTCCTCGTGATTTCAAGACGAGGGTCTCCGGAGACTCAGACAGAATGACAAATTCCAGAGAAAGCAGGAGCTGATTACCACTTTGTCAATAGCCTTGAAAACGACACCATAGGTACCCTCACCAAGGGTATGACCCTTGATATATCTGTTCGCGCCATATGGCTCTCCCACTGCCATCTCCACAAGAACTTTGAGGCCAAAATTTAATGTTGCAGTGTTGAGCACATGAAGTCAGCCGAGATTGAGCATCATAAGCAAACACCGTCCATCGAATCTGCAGCTGAAACTCGTTCGTCAATTACTTTCTTCTCTCAACCATTGTCGACATTCCGGCACACCAAACTCCCTTTCCAAGAACGCAATCGGATTAATTGATGCAGAATCCAGCATTGCCACTTCTCAGGTGTTTATTGCTCATTTCAAGAGGTTACGCTTGTCTATGTACACCAAGACAATCCATGGTCGACAAGAACGAGTAATGCCAGCAACATGTTGTAAAATCTAGCGCACCAATGCAAGGCCCAAATTGTTCCCGCTTCTCGTGGACCTCCGTGGCATCCACGACCAGCTCTCCATAAAACGATAAGCTGAGCTAGATCCTTGGGACTCACCTACGAACTCCACGCCCAAACCCCAGAACCCACACAGCAGCGAAATTCCGCTAACCTGGCTCATAACCCAAACCCAAACCCTACAGACAGAATTTCGCTGTGTCCCAAGAACAATCAAAACATCAACAACACCAATCGCACGTCCGGGGTTGAACCTACACGCCACAGACCAACCTAAACCCTAACCAAACCCGCCATGTTCCGTCCTCGCTGCTTCTCACTCTTCTCTCAGACATGAAACCTCAACCTGGCTCCCGCGCTGACTCCAGCACCGTCGCAGGTGCTACATAAGGTAAGCTTAACCGAATGCCAATGCCCAGCAGGGATGTGCATGACAAAGGCGCACAATGTGGGTCCTCCACAAACGGCCAAGTAACGTTCCGTTCTCCCACTGAAATTGGTCAATGAAACTGACGGACCTGCTGGCTTTCTCGCAGCATCAGGGGAGTGCAAGTGAGCAGAGCCCATTCAAGGCCTGGCTTTCACCTCGCAGAGACACCAACCTTGCGAATTTTCCTTTTCTTTTCGTGTCAAGTGAAGAGTGACGGGGCCAATTCGTTCCCTTCTTTTTTGTGCCTTTTTTCTTACGTTCCGAAATCACCTGGCAACGGATGCAATCCCGGCTGCTTCGCGATGCTGGTCCGTCGCGATGAGGCTAAAAATACACTGCAGCAGCTGCTGCACCAGTCAGGCAGTCAGACGCTGCAAGCGCAACGCTTGCTCGCGTCTCGGCGGGGGGGAGCGGGGAGGAGCGAGGTGACACCTGGGAACGCGCGGGGGTCGGGTTTGAATTCGGCCAATGGGGATGTGGGGGAGACTGAGCTGGCCGCGTGACGTGGACTGTCCGAGGGACCGTTGGGACGCTGGGGAGGACCGTTGTGCGATGGATGAGAAACCTTTGCGGGTCTCGAGGCACGAAAACCTCGGGCGGATGAAAACCTCGGGCGGATGAAGACTCGCCCAACAGACACTTTACATGTTTTCGTTTCTTCAATATTGGTTACCAGTACTACTTACCGTATTCTTCTTTCTTCCGTTTATTTTCCTGCTGCCGGTCGGGGTACGGGAGGGCGGGTCGGTGCCGTGCGGTCATTGCGGGGAGTTGCAAATGCTCACAAGTCACAACGAAGTTGAGTTAGACCACTGAGCATCGGTCCAGCAGACAGTGGTCCACGTACACCCTTAATCCCTAAGTGACGGACCTATGACCATTGATTTCAAACCTTACTCCATCACTTAGTTTGCAGTCAATTTTGGAACTAGATACAGTATGTATGAAAAATTGTATATATATGAAAAATGTATGAATGAAAAATTTTATATTTATTTTTCAGAGATGAAAATACATGTCTTCTGTACTTCAAAAAAAATGAAGATTTTGTTTTTGGAAAACTAATTTTTTTGGAAAGAAAAAGTGAAGAAAAATCATGGAATAGAAAATTATTTCAAAAAATCTGCCATGTGTGTATATTACAATGACAACATCATAGTGTAAACTCATATTTCATGTCATTCTATAATTAGAATTCAATAGATATTGAAAATGTTTCCAAAGTTCAAATTACAATAAAATATTCAATATTAGGAATTTTTTCAAATTCAAATTGGAGTAGAAACTACAATAGATGACCTTCATTTTGTTAGTTGGACTCAAATTCAAAAATTATCATTTTTGTGGAGAAATTTCAAATTTAGAGCAAGGAACAACAACTTTCCAAAATACACTAAAATAGCATATTCTATGATTCGTTTTTTTAAATAACTTCTCATTTATTTGAAGACAAACACTTGCAAGACTACAAACTCAATTAAATATTCTTCATAACCCACTAGGAAAGGTCAACAAGAAAAATGTGGATGAAAAAATGCTTTTGAATTCTTTCCATCCCACACTATTGTCATCAAAATGCCACAAAATGACGCTTGTGGTGCTCTAGGGTTAACCTTGAAATACGGACCTGTAACCATGTATTCAACCTTCAAAATCCTCCTCTAGTTTATCAAACTAGAAAATATGATGAATGTAGTTTTTTATTTTTATTTTCATTTTACAAAGACAAAAAATTTACACATAATTTATAAGTCATGTATATTATTTTTATATTTTGTTGTGACAACTGGAATTCTCATATTCTGTTGCAACAATATGGGTTTGGAAACAAAAAGGGGAGAAAGTTTCATATGCACTACAAGAAAACAGGGGTAAATGTGACTGCAGGAAATGACTCAATGTCCAGAACAACTAAAATGTGACTGTGAATTCCATAATTGCATTAGCCGCTGTCACTAGAAGAAAAACGTGTCCGCCACAACCGGCCGTTCTGCGACTAGTGTCCTATGCAACTATCCTGCGACTGAAATCCTCTCTATTTGCACCAAATTTAATTTAATTGTTTTATATTATTGTTTTTATCGCAAAGCAGTCAATCTATAGTTGTAAAAATGACTAGGAAACAACTAGAGAAAAATTGCAACTATAAAATGACCAAAGTTATTTCTTAGTCATTTTCTAGTTGTTTCCTAGTTGCTTTCTAGTTGTTTCCTAGTTGCTTTCTAGTTGTACTTTAGTTGTATGGCAAATTTCATTAAAATGGTAGCATTCTATATTTCTCTGTGCAATTTTTCAATCTGCGGGGTTTCAATTGCAAAATGACATCTAAGACTAATATAGATTATGTACATCTAGAACATTTATAGATTTCAAAAATCTAGGATTCATAGAGATTTTAGACTACGGGATTTTTAAAAATTAGTAAAAATCTAGATTTTAGATATCTAGGACTTTTATAGATTTTAGAAATCTAGGATGGATATAGATTTCAGATTGCACAGTCTAAACTGTTAAAAGTGCCAAATAATGGAATGTCTCCATTTTAATGAAATTGCCCATTTGGTTTTTAGTCATTTTACACTCTTAGAAAATTTAGCTATTTTGTTGATTTGACTATATAGATTTGTTTCACTTATCTACTAAAAATTGAGTTTTGTAGTAGTAAAACTAGTTGTTTCCTAGTCACTTTTAAGTCATACATTAGTCTTAGTTGCTTCCTAGTCATTGTTAAGTCATACATTAGTTGTTTCTTAGTTGTTTTTCAATATCTTAGTTGCTTCTTAGTCATTTTTTAGTATCTCAGTTGTCCCATATCTATTGTCAAGAGTACCTTAAAGTTGGACATATAAGACTTGTAAGCTATTGTTGTCTTATGCAATGAATTGTGTTGGTAGAATTCTAAGATTTCTACAGTTTGTAGATTTCTACAATATTTAGAATTCTATAGAATACAAAATTCTACAACCAATAGAAATTTTTTTTAAATTGAAAATTAAGAAATTTTAAAATCTATAAGATTGTAAAGTTTCCTAAACTAATGAAATCTATTAAATACCAATTTTTGAATTTTTGAAATCTAGGAAGAAGGTAGTTCAAAAGTTCTGAAATCTAGAAAAAGGTAGATTTGAAATTCTAAAATCTTGAAAAAAGTAGATCTGAAATTTAGAAATCTAGAAAAAAAAGTAGATTTAAAATCCTAAAATCTAGAAAAAGGTAGATTTGGAATTTTGAAATCTACAAATCATCAAGACTAGTGTTTTAATAATCTACAAATTTACAAGTTGCAAACAAGTTGCAAATGAGTCACAGACAAGGTGTATTGCTACAAACGTTTCCTAGATTCTAGAGTGTCCACTGCGACTACAAAATTCCAAATTATCACTAGTTGCAATCCAGTCGCAAATGTCCGATGCAACTGAAAAACCAGTTGCGTAGCGTAGTCGCAGAACCCCCTTTTTTCTTCTAGTGTGTAGAGCCATAGGAATTGAGTCATTTTGAAGTCGCCATCGTGACTACTAGTGGATGTCAGGACTTTCATCTATAGTTTTCTGTCAGCGGCGCGGACGAGATTGGCAGATAGGAATGTAGTGAAATCATTAGTTGCGGTCGCAGTCATTAGGGAGTCATGGCAAGTCAACAAATACAATTGGGTGTCACTATTTAATGACTTCAAAATGACTGGATTTTTTATGGTCAACTATATTGTCCAATTTTTCAATTAGTTAGACAAGTGGTCGAAAAGGACTTTAGAGAACCACCTTCGGCCAACTCCTCAGTGACTTAATAATAACTCTGGGTATAGAGAAAGGGTTGCGACCCCGTTTCCACCCCTTTACGTTTTGATTTTGAGCATGCCTTAAGTGGGATGTCAACAATCAGTAGCTTGTTGATTGAAAGGTGTGGTGGGGTATGTACGCTTCATTGTTTCAAGTACCACTACCACATAGCTCAATCTACACTAGCAACATGGAAACTCCGAAATGTTATGGTATCATTAGAACTTGGTGAAGAATTCTAAAAACATAAGTATGTAGCATAGAATGAAAATGGTCTCTTTGTACGACTCTATTTGAAGGCACCAATGTATTGGCATTACTATGTGTTTGCAACAAAGCTTCATATTAGCAAGCGTGACTACATTGTCACTACAATAACTACAAAATGACTTGAAGGGGTCTGAAATTACCGGAAGAGACTACATCATGACTTCCACTATGCTGCAAAATGACTGAATGCGATAGAAAAACTGTAATATATATGTTGACTATAAGGACTTTCAAACTCCCAAATTCTGTGAGAAACCCTCATGTGTCATAGGGGACTTTCGGTCTGTAAAACCATAAATTTAATTGCCTCTAGTGGAGAAACTATGCACCTTAAAGGGTGTGGTTTGCAAACAGGAGTATAACATACAACCTGTTGCTCTACCGCAGTCACACTAGAACTCTTCCCGTGTTAACAAGTTTTTTTTCTCAGACAATTTTATGGCCCCTACTAAATTGACTGTCTCCATTGGAGTTGGCACGTTTTGGAGAGCTCTCAGCCCGGTGCTCTCCACCGTCATGCTGATAAATGCATCACTTGTATCAATGACCTCTCGGCATGCTCGAGCCTCTTTACGCAGCATAACTTTCCAACCTGGTCTTTTTGGAATGTCTGAGTCTCTGAGAAGAACACTTGTGTAGCTTGGCTCAAGAAAATTGAGGGTTCAACTAGACGAGACAATCTGTGTTGGAAGTTCACTACAAGGAAACTGGACTTGTCCTTTCTATATGTAGAATTCCCATGATTGTCTTGTCTTTTCACCCACTCACAATGGAGTAGAATGATCTTTGTACTCATTGTCCATAATCTAGTTCAAGTATGTCTTTCAACACTCCCACATAATTTGCAAAGGATTTCTCAACATTTTGTGCGGCCTATTGGAAAACAGATGCTACCCTGCTATTGTAACTCAACAAGAATCTGGTACTGTCATCCTCCACTCGGAAGTGGTTGCCAAACACTATGACTTGTGTATATCTAATAGCTCTTTGTGATGGGATCTTGCTGAGGAGAAAGCAGTCCATGTCCTTTGAGTTATGCAAATCAAGGTCTGCCTCCTCTATGGTGTGTTCCGTCCACTTGGCTAAGGAGGGGGTGGTTGGATCCTCTTACAATTGACTCCTTCATTTCTTGCGCAAGCAAGTAAAAATCCATTATTAGAAGCAGTTGAAAAACCTAAACCTATCGAAGATCCAAGTCAAAAGTATTGCCTATGAACTTCGAGTAAGTTGCGACATGCAATGTTGTTCCATAGCTCCGCCGTCTCTTCCAGAAGTGACTTCTATGTCACTTATAAATCACTAAATGTCTTAAAGACTTCAAAATCACTTTAAAACAACTACTGCGTGACTTCTACGGTTTGAGCTAAAGACAGTGACTTGCATAAATCACAAGCGGTTTACTTTCGCCAGATTAGGGAACATGCTATGAATTGAATTTGAAGTGCAACCTCCACATCATACATAAACAAATCTTACATGGAAGCAGCATTGGAAAGCATGTATTGGTGGGCCACATCTTTGAACTTAGGACTCATCACGTATGGCCTTCCTACGCCTTACAAAATTTCCTCAACATCTTTGTATTCTTCATCTTTATTCCACACACGCCTCTGAATGCCCTCAAAATAGTACAGGTACTCAGTAGTGAATCCAATGCATTCATCTTTCAAGTATCCCTTAGCCATACATGCATCCAGTCGTGTCGTGTTTCGAACGTGGTTCTTTAATACTTACATATACTGCTCCACTAGATACATCCACCTCGCACTTATCGGACGACATAAGTCCAACTCTTTTGCAAGATGATAGGGGAGATGAGTCATTATGTCAAAAAAAGATGGTGGGAATTCTATCTTCAACAATGCTATGCTTTTTGCCACATCTACTTCTAGTGAGGGAAAGTCTAAAGGATTGTACACCTTTGTGTCCAAGCGATGAAATACCCTCGGTAGCATCACTTGCTACATAAGAATGTAGTAATCATGCGATTTCAACCCACCAAAGTTTTTTTTGCGGAGGCACTTGCCAATGTTAGAAAAATATCCACTAGGCGTCTTCAAAGCCTCAATGCACTTCACAAACTTCTCAAACTCCTCCTCCTCCTCAGATAGCGCATAAGATGCTTATGGCTTCACCATCTTCCCTGCCTTCCGTGGGTGTAGAGTGAGCCACAAGTGCTTCTTGACATTCCTGTGTTGCAAGTCTCTACGCACTTTTACGGGGTCTTTCTTCCCTACTAAGGTTTTTAGAAAGTTCGTGGCGAGGTTCAATTCGTAGTGCATGAAGTCCATTGTATACCAAATGAAAAGAATCTAACAACAGAGACATCAAGTGCATATTAGTACATCAGCAAAGTCACTACCGTGTTACATATCAGTCATTTAATAGTCACAAGGGTAAACTTACTAACAATGACTACTCGCTTATGACTTCAACGGCACTTCTGGGTGATTGCAAAGCCACCTACTAGTCTTGTCTAAGTCATTTTCCTCCACGAGGGCACAAGTTCCAAACACTCACCCTTTAGTATGGCAATTTGAATAGGATGCTCGGTCCCTTCAGCCCAAAAAAGTTTGGAGGGGTCTCCCGCAACACCATCTCTATTTCCAGCTGCTTTCCATGCCTCGTACTGTAATGCATGGCGGATTTGTTCCTCCACTGTCACTGTCCTTGGTTTAGGGCGATTCTCAATGCATCTGTTAAAGTGGTCCTTTATTCCTTCTAACTTGTACGAATGATCTTCAGGAAGCCAACGACAAGTCCTACCATAAGTGACCTTGTTAAGTTCAGTAGAATGCTCTTGGCCGTACTATGGACATGCTGCATATCTTTGATGAGAGAATCCTCCCATGGTGGCATAACCTGGGAAGTCGTGGATAGTCCACAGCAACATGGCCTGCAATTGGAAAGCCTTTTGTCCTACTTCCTTTGTCATGTCATGGGTAGGGGCTCCGGCCCATAGCTCCTCAAGTTCTTCCACGAGAGACTCTAAATATACGTCAAATACATCACTTGTGATAGACTCCCTCTCCAGAATCAAGAGGGCCAACATGATGAAAATTTTTTTGGTACTCAACTAGGGGGGTAAGTTGTAATTCAATAAGAGAATTGGCTACGTTGACCATGATGTCCTGTTTTTCTTGTAAGGGTTCACTCCATCCGCTGCTAAGGCAAAGTGAACATTTCATAGATCATTTGCAAACAACAGATCCACATTCTCCTCAAAATGTTGCCAAACTTTGGAATCATAGGGATGCCTAACAAGGCCATCCCCTCCTTCTCAATTGCTTTTGTTCTCTGCATGCCAAACTTGGAGTTTTGAAATTTCAAGACTCATGAACATTCGCTACAACTTCGGAATGATGAGAAAGTGACGGAGCACCTTCAGTGGAAATTAATGGCATTCTTCATCTTTGTATCTCCGACTACCACACTTGGGACACTGTATGGCATGCTCATAGGGTCCACAGAAAAGCACACAACCTCTTTCACATGCATGGATGGTGTTATATGTCAAACCCAATTTTGTGGTGAGTGATTGTACTGCGTAATAGTTTCGTGGCAAACTATTGTTCCTTGGTAGGAGATGGGAATGCAATATGCCAAAAAGTTCGTTGGTGCAGTGGTTGCCTACACCATGCACTGTGTACAAATTCATCAATAACACCGTCGTGACAAGCTTGTTGGAAATAGCTTCATTGTACAGAGGCTCCAAGCACTCATGCAACGTCACTCCTTGCATCAAAGTTTGCATTGCAGTCACTTCCATCAGTGCCAACGGTAGGAGGGCGCTGTTCATCCTCAGCAACATCTTCGTCAAATACTTGCAGGTACTCCTCATGGATAGAGTCCACAGTGTCAAAAGCATTCCTCACTTCCTCTTGCATTTGTCCGCAGAATATGTTGGAACTTCTACTAGGGTCAATGTTTGGTTTAGGATGCCTTGAGTATCAACAGTGGCATCCAAGATGGCAATGCCTTCCCTTGGCTTTGCAAGTAGACCTCAGAATTGCTGCTCCCACTCTTTGTCAAAGGAGTCTTATATATCCGGGCTTCTCCAAATCCGAAAAATCTAGATGCTGACCATGACGTATTAGATGATCCCGTACATTCTTCAGTAGCAGTCTCTTACGCCCCTTGCAATTGTTGCATAGACAATGCAATTTCTTGACATTGTACTCCCTTGCTTTTTGCAACTTCCTCAACCATAGCCACTCATCTCGCAGTCAACAACGCTAGGAGGCGAGCTTGGAGCGGTGAGCTTGTGAGCTGCGAGTGTGAAGTTTATGAGTAATGAGTACCAAAAGCATATTTTTGAAAAAAAATTCATCCAAAAACTTACTATTTATAGTACTTTTGTGACCTATGACCGTGGACCCTATAACTGCGGCCATATGAAAATATTAGTGATTTGTTTACTCAAATTAAGGCTTTCCAAATTATTTGTAAATTTAAATCACTTTCTTTCTATACTACTCAAAATAGGAGGTCACAGAATTTAGAGTAAAGTACGTAGGGTGAGAAGGAAAAAAGATAAGATGATAAGAAGAAAGATGGAGAAAATCCAACAGCCCTCCTAGGAATCCTTGGTGGTACTCCAAATTTGGGTATCTAATAGAAATCCAAATCCTCATTTTTGGTCTTAATTCAAAATATATTTGAAAAAAAACTTTTGAAAATGTCAGGGATATTGTGAGTGCCCATTTGGTCACTCATGATTCAGAATTGTTTTTTTTGGATTTTATAAAGTTTTGAGTGTAGTTTTATATACAAAAAGTCCAAAAAAGAGTGAATAACCAAAATGGAGATGTCACATACCAATATGACCATTGGTCCTAATTGAGGCATTTCTTGTTATTTGTAACCAAATCTTGCATGTAGATAGGGTAGAAGCCCAGAAATTGTACAAAATAACCATGTTTAGTAGAAATTGCCCAACTTGTCTAACCCTGCCTTTCAGTGACAGATCCTAACCAAATTGGTTCAAGGGAATTATGTAAAAACCTTAGTATAGATTTCCAAAGAAGAGGTTTCAATTTTCCCATTTCATTGGCAAAATAGTAGAAACTCCAATTATTAGCCTGTAGGTGAAAAAAACTCAAGACGAATCATAGGAAGGCATCTACAACTTAAGTATGATAGTTCGAAGTGGAAATCATGCCAGAAGTCCAACGGAGCAATCGGCTCACCAAGATTCCCTTCTATTTGGAAGATTCTCTTTTTATCGGAAGTTAAAGGAGATAGCAAGATTTGATTCTCCTTCCTTAGATGTGCAAAATGGGAATATGAGTTTGCACATCCCTTGTGGGACTCCATGAGAGGTTCCATGAAAATTCTTGGTTTTTTTTTATCTTCAAAAGATCTTTTTCTGGGTAGTCAACTACTGGAAGTAATGATGGGAAATTCCTAGAAATTACCTAGGCAGCGGTAAAATCTCACTAAAAATTAGGATAGCTTTTTTTATGTTAATAACAAGCTCCAATAAGTTTCATGGCATTCTGATAGTCAAAAGATGCAAAACCATCAAGATCCTCCAAAATTGACAAATTTAAAGATTAATCGTGGAGTTGACCGGCGTACGGGGAGCATACGGAATTGGATTAAGGTCAAAGCGGGGTCTTTTCTTACTCCTTTACTCCTACTAAAGAGCCTAGGCTAGTTACTTGTGGGAATCCGGAATCCGGAAACCGATCAAGGATACCAGAATTAGGTGAGAAAAATAGGGAAAATAAAAAAAAATTATAGTTAGAACGTGAGTTTTGTGTGAGATAACTCGAATTAGGAAATAAGCGTTCCGGTATAACCCGTAACCGGAACTTATCCGGAATCCGGACTAATCCGGACTCACCCGGAACACAGGAACCTACCGTATAGACCTCGTAAGCTATGGGAGTAGGATACCGTTAGTACAACGGACCTATAGCCGTTGTCCTTAAACCCGTAAAAAGACGGTTTAGTATTTAAGCTGTCTTCCTAGGGTTTTCCTCTTCACTTTCCTGTTCTGTTTTTCTAAGACTGTATGTGTGAGTAGTTGAGAGAAAAAGTGGTGAGTTAGCGACTGAAGTAGAGCTACTTTTTTCTCGTTCTGACTTAGATCTTATGGCATCCGGACCAGTACGGAAGATAGCGGTATCTGCCCGAGTTATCTCTCTGGCCATTCCGGATAGCCCGGAACTACATAAGCAGTTAGAGGAAGATTTAACTAAGTTAGGATGTGTCGGTCTACTACACCGACCATGGAACCTCAAGAGTGAAGATATGATTCAGGAGCTACTTCATGGTGTTCCGAATCAATATGAGTTCACTTTGAGAGGACGGCCAGTTACGTGGACTGAGGACATCTGGGCGGATGTCTATCAGTTCCGGAAGAGCGGGAACGGGTTAGCATCAAGGACGGACTGTTTTGTAGCTGGGAAATTCACAGGGTCTGTAAACCCTAAAGATAGATTCGCGATTAGCGAATGCAAGGACGAGAGACATAGGCGGATATTAGAGTTTCTAATTCCTATCTTGTATCCGGAAAAGCCAACACGAGTTACCATTACGATGGCCAATACTATTTTGAGGGCTATGGAGAACCGGGTAGTACACTAGAATAGAGTCATAGCCGGGATAGTGACTAAATTAGCGGATCATGTGACGCGAGTGAAAGCAAGCCCAGTTAACACCTACTTGTTCCATCTGTACCATCAGTAGGAACTTTTGAGTGCAGCAGAAATAATCCAATATGACACCGGAAAGGCGATCCTGCCATACGGACTTTCCGGAGAGGAGGCGGAAGATCCGGTTGAGTCGGATCCGGAGGAACTTCTCGAGGAACGCTTGACCGATCCGAGGAACAAAAAGAGGAAGTCAACCGATCCGGGGTCGCGATCCAAGCCACTGGCAATGGAGAAGGGGGAGTCCAGCAAAGGACCGGAAGTAGAAACGGAATCAACATTTTTCAATGCTGGATTCGAATGGATACGCGAGGCCAAGGTACTCCACGACAACTTGGCGGATTTGGTGATAGACACTACGGAAGTGTTGAAGGTGGAGCCGGATCAGATTGTGGAAGTTGTTAAGCGATTGCCCAAACTGGAAGATCTGAAAAGAAGGGAGGAGCAGATTCAGGAGTTGGAGGCAGAACGGAACCAACTCCAGGCCCGAGTGAATTGGGCGGAAGGGGAAATGACAGCTGCAAAGGAGAAAGAGAAAGAGGCTCTCGCTTTGGTCAAGAATCTATCCGAAGCAGTCAACATCAAAGCCGACATCATCATGAAAGCTGCCTTGTTTGACTCAAAGCTGATATCGGAAGGCCACATTACCGAAACCAAGGTAGTAACCATCCTCGTAGACTTCATTGCGAGAATTGAGCGAGTTTTGAAGGAGATCCAGCAGCTGTTAGCGACCATCGATCCAAATCAGGTGATGGATTTCTCCACCTTTCCGGAACTTCCTTTTGTCTCAGGTACTCCAGGGAGATCGGTGACGGATCGTGCAACTCGAATGGAAGGGTTGTGGGGGATACTCATACCAGCCGAGCCTTCCGCCAGCAAGATGCGGATGACGGAGCTGAATTTGAGGCCAGCGTCGGAACCAGAACCTGAGTCTAGCGTGAGATCGGTTCCGGTACCACCCAAATTCTCAACTCTAGAAGTTCCCAAGGCACAAACAATGCCGAATTTGATGACCGGATCATTCAAGGTTCCAGGACAACAAGTCAGAGGAGACCTCATCAGCCGAATCGGTGGAATGACCAATCCGGCTCGGACTAATCCGCAAGGGTTTTCACACATGCAAGAGACCACTCCAGAGAAGAGAAGCGAATCCACAACATTGGAGGATACACCGCCAGAAAAGGAGAAGGAAATTCAAGTCATTGAAGATTCTGAGGAGGAGAGTGTCCACTCCACTTCCGAAACCGAAGACGACAGCGATCGGTCTCCCGTAATGCGCCATATCCAGTCTCGGGCGACCGCGAAAACCACACCAGCAAAGAATACGAAGGGGACGCCTACTAGCCAAGCGGGGAGCCGCTCAAGGAAAGGACGGAAGCCAAAACATTAGAATTAGTAGGAGAAGAAGTATAGAATTCGGATCGGGTTTCCGAGCATGGGCCCGATTTCCGGAATCTTAGGCGGATAGTCAAGAAACCCGGCAATCTCGGGTGATAGTTATTAGCCTTTCCAGGTATCCCGGGGTATACAATGATGGGTTGCTTGGATTTCCGGGTTTCTTTTTCAGGCTTTTAGGAGTTGACTTTGGGTTTTTGTGTTAGTATTTTAAGGGCAAGCAAGTTAGTTGTCTACCATTCCATTCTATTCCATACCGTTTTAGTGCTTTCACGTATGTATTACAATTTTCTTTTCTTAATCTAAGTCAGCTAGGATACCTCTAGCTACACTTTTGCTTGGACAGGGTCTTTTGGCTGAGTGTATGTATGTGTGTGTAACCTTGTACTAGAGAAAGAGAAGGGAGGGAGAGGAGGAATCCGGATCTTGAGCTACGGATCTCTTGATGTTGAGCTAAGTGGGGGAGATGCGAGCTGAGTAAGGAAGTGTAAGTGTTACGTGCCTTTAAACTACCAGAATGGCAATCCGGGTAAGAAGGTAGAGGTCCCTACGAGTCTAGAACCAGGAGGGTTCTGTGCAGAGATAAGCAACCACCAAAGGAAAGGAACTCCCGCTACTTCGGAAGGTCTACCAACCTTCCCCTTGGTACATTGTCTTCCCCTTGAGACTCTATTCCTTTGGGTCTATGAGTTCGGATCTATCATTGTAGTAAGAGAGGTGTGAGATTGTCTTTGTGTGACCTGATTCCGGATCGGCCAATCCGAAAACTGTGAAAGAATACTCCTCCCTCCTCCTACAACTGTGTTGTTCTGGGTGTGCTGTTTAGTAGATTTAGAGTATAGAGAGGATAATTGTATAAGTGGTGAGTCCCCACCCCTTTCTAGATCAAGGGCGGACCCTCTGAGGGTAAAACAGAGGCAACAAAAACCAGTGACGAAAGAGAGACGGAACACAGTTCCGGAGGTATCCGGATCCAGAACGGAATCCGGAATATACTAAGTTTCCGGAATAAAGTAGGGAAGTGAAAGAAGGGGGATTAAGTGAGTAGTCACAATCCGGATGCTTCTAATTCAATCGATATCATACTAGAAGTTCCCTAGACCAATAATTCGTGTCATTTTGCAACAATTTGTCGTTGTAAGGATACTTACGACTAACTGCGCGTATGACATTACTTTTCTTAGAAAAATTGATCTCCAAAAGTTGGTTTTTAATCCAATTTTGGTCTTCCAATTAGCGCTAGAAATCTTTGTGATTTTGACGTAAGAAAAAGGGGTGGGGGTTCTTTTAAATTAAAAATGGCTTTCTGAAGCCAATGGCGCAATTCGTTTGTGATTTGGAGCATTTCTCCAAAAGTTAGGAATTTAGATCAGCGTACAAGTGAAAATTGGGCAAATTAGATGAAAATCTTAATTGATAAGATTACTTTGTAGGAAAAGAGAGGAGGGAGGTGCCCTTGGAAGAGTATATAAGGGCACCCATTCTCCTCTGAAAACACCCCTTAAGTTCATTTTGAACCGCCTTGTTTTCATTTGGGTCCATTTAGTTGGATTTTGGCCATTTAGGCCAAGTTGCCAAATTTTGCGTGTTTTTGAGCATTTCAAGCTTCATTGTTGTTGTTTTTGAAGCTTTCTTTGAAGGACATTGGGGTCCCTTCAAAGTTTGCCTTTGTTGTGTTTGTTTGAATTTTTTTTGTATTAACTTTGCCACGTTTTCAATTGGTTGAGTTTTATATGGTTGTACTAATCTTGGAACCTCTTCCACCATAAGTTTGGCTATGCCGTTGTGGAAGACTTCTAGTGTTTGTGTTGAAGTTATTGTACTAATCCTAGATTTTCCTCCACCATAAGTCTGACTATGCCGTTGTGGAGGACTTCTAGTGTACGTTTTTTTTCTTATCTAACCCTCTAAGTGGAAAAGTCCTTAATTGAGAAACTCCCTAAGCTTGTTGTGAATGTACTAATTTGTTGTAAACGTTCTTGAACTAACAAGTGTTTGTACTAACCTCCTTGCTCTAACAAATTTTGAGTCAAGCTTAACTTCATTGAAATTGTCTTGTGCACTTGTGGTTTTGTCAAAATCGGCGAAGCTTTGCCTTTGTGTATTAGAAATTGTCTTAGAAATTGTCTTAAAAATTAGAGTGTTATTAAAAAAAACGGCGAAGCTTTGACTTTGTGGGATTTGAACTTTTAGTTATTTTCATTTTGACGGCAAAGCTTTGAACCTCTCCTTTCTTTTGATCATTTCTATGTAGTTAGGCCTTTTGGCCTTAGTTTGGTCAAGTTGTCATTTTTAATATTAGTCTTTCTTTAGGGCCGAGACCAAGGGTGTAGTCAAGCCGCTAAGAAGAAGGGTCAGTACAAATTGAAGTTCAAAATCTCATAGTAGAAGTCAAGAGCTTTCCAGAAACATAGAACACAAAGAAATCCAAGCTAAAATGAGTAAGATATAAGCGGATGAAGTTTCAAACACTAATTAGGACTCAAAACTTCATCCATGCATAACTTCTACTAGAAAAGTTCGATTTGCAAGTTCCACATCAACTTAGAAAGCTAGTTTTAGCTTCTACAAGGAAAACATATTAGAAGTCTAAAAATAGTAATCTGTCAAAAGTCAGACCGAGAGCTAAGACATTTGATAAGGAAATTAGAAAATAGATTAGAAGGGAAGAAGGATAGATTAGGGAGGTGTGATTAGCAAGGAAGAATGCAAAACAAAGTTCTATCTCACCCCTCTTTCAACTCTTCTAGCTTAGACTAAGTTTGAGTTCAAAAACTCAATAGGAATGATAGTTGTGAATTGAAGACCAAATTGTTAGATTGTTATAGTTGAAGTTGAAGAAGAAGAAATCTCAAGTATCTAAAACAACCAATAGGATTGAGACACGAAGGATGAACCATGTGAGATGTCGCAAGGTGTCATTAGCCAAGCGAAAAATAGAAAAGTAGTGGTTAGGAGGTCAAGAGTTTTCTAAGCCAACCATTAGAAAAGTATAGTATAAAATCCCAAATAGAAGAAAGGAGGAATAGTAGCTAGAATTTAGTTGCAAATTTGTATTAAAAGTCTACTTTCAAGCGGTGAGCATAAATTATCGAGCGACGGAACCATGGAGGAAAATAGAGATCCTGGAAGACTTATTTACAACGTCCAAGACGACTCACAAAGTGAGGTAAGATTCTAAATACCCAAATTACTATCAAATTGCAAAGTAGATGGTTTTAAATACCTTAGCTGAACTAACCTTTCAAGTCAGAATATTAAAACTAGATTTTCTCCAAGTTTTAGATTCAGATTGTGATACCTTTGGTTTAGAGGTTTCCAAAAATGTCTCACACTTAGAAATCCAACGAAAAATGAGAAAGATAGAGACGGATGAAGTTTAGGGGTCAAAATGAATGAAAGTTAGATAAATCATCCAAAGTCAACCATATTAGAAATTCAAATAGTAAATAGAGTTCAGAGACCAAAAGTCAAATCTCAAGTAAAATTATAAGGTAGATTAGTAGAAATCAATGGATGAAGTTTGATGAACCAATTAGCGGTCAAACTTCATCCTTCCATAACTATTGTTAGAAAGCTCGGATGAGGACGAGTTTTATATTTTTAGAAATGTCATAACATGTTCTATCACTTAAAAATGATAAATCTAGATTGAATTCATTTTGAATAAAAACCACATTGGCTTAGTTAGTTGAGATAAAAGGATAAAACTTATAGTTATTTAGAATTTCTTGTTGTTTTGTTTATTTTTCACATGTAGGAGTTAGAAAATATCCATTGCTTGGAAGGCACAATGGATTGACGCTAGGCACCCTTAGGACAAAACTTACAAAATAATACTAAGAACCTAGTTGTGCAACGCTAGTTTACCATGGGTGGGTAAAAAAGTGCTCACAGGTATCTAAATGAGGGGTACCACCAAGGACCCTTAAGATGGCCATTGGATCCGACGGCCCTCCTAGAAGTCCTTGGTGGTACTTCAAATTTGGATACCTAGTAGGATTCCAAATCCTCATTTTTGATTTTGATTGAAAACAAATTTGAAAAAAGGTTTTGAAGATGTCAAGGGTACTACCTAATTGAGGAGTCTCACCAAGGATCCTTGAGATCTTAGTAAGATCCAACTAAGCTTCCAAAGGTCCTTGGAGGTACCCCATGTTGGTACCTTGTAAGGCTCTAAAACCTTCTTTTTGGTTTTGATTGAAAACAAATTTGAAAAAAGGCTTTTAAAGATGTCAAGGATATCTAAATGAGGAGTCTTACCAAGGACCCCTAAGAGTTCATTAAGATCAAATTGAGCTTCCAATGGTCCTTGGTGGTACCCCTCATGTTAGTACCCTGCAGGGCTCTAAAACCTCATTTTTGGTTTTGATTCAAAAAAACATTTGAAAAAGGTCTTTGAAATTTTCAAAAGTACCTAAACTAGGGGTACCACCAAGGACTCCTAAAAGGTCCGTCGGGTCCGATAGACCTTTTAGAAGTCCTTGCTAGTAAGTGTGAAAATGTGAAAGTAAAAAAAAATGGGGTAGAAATAAGGAAATTCAAATTCTCAAAGAAAAATTTCAAAAAAATTTGAATTTGGACCAAAAATGAGCTTTTGGAGCCCTACAGGGTACAAAAATTAGGAGTACTAGCAAGGACTTCTAAAAGGTCTATTGGACCTGACAGACCTTTTAGGAGTCCTTGGTGGTACCCCTAGTTTAGGTACTTTTGAAAATTTCAAAGACCTTTTTCAAATGTTTTTTTGAATCAAAACCAAAAATGAGGTTTTAGAGCCCTACAAGGTACTAACATGAGGGGTACCACCAAGGACCATTGGAAGCTCAATTTGATCTTAATGAACTCTTAGGGGTCCTTGGTAAGACTCCTCATTTAGATATCCTTGACATCTTTAAAAGCCTTTTTTCAAATTTGTTTTCAATCAAAACCAAAAGGAAGGTTTTAGAGCTTTACAAGGTACCAACATGGGGTACCTCCAAGGACCTTTGGAAGCTTAGTTGGATCTTACTAAGATCTCAAGGATCCTTGGTGAGACTCCTCAATTAGGTAGTACCCTTGACATCTTCAAAACCTTTTTTCAAATTTGTTTTCAATCAAAATCAAAAATGAGGATTTGGAATCCTACTAGGTATTTAAATTTGGAGTACCACCAAGGACTTCTAGGAGGGCCGTCGGATCCAATGGCCATCTTAAGGGTCCTTGGTAGTATTCTTCATTTAAATACCCTTGACATTTTCAAAAGTCTTTTTTCAAATATATTTTGAATCAAGACCAAAAATGAGGATTTGGATTTCTATTAGGTACCCAAATTTGGAGTACTACCAAGGACTCCTAGGAAGGTTGTCATCTTTCTAAGACCGCATTGTAAATGGTAATAAATCCATGGTCATAGGTTCGCAACACAAATTTTTTCAATTATTTTATTCCCCCTCACAAGCTCACAAGTTCATGCTCACAGGCTCGCCAAATAGCAACCCTGATCTCGCAGTCTTTGACTTCCATTGTTTGACAAGGGCATCTTGGCAGGAATTGTCTCCACCGGGGTAATACAAGTGTATTCACGTGATGCACAACATACATGTAGGAAAGAGATGCTCTAGATTTTATTACCAAACAAATGTAGGTTCATCCGAGAAGCTTCTCCAGGAGGTAACTTCTTTTCAACACAGAAGACAATCCCGTTTCTGCTAAATAATTGATAAATGTCTCCTGCAACTCATGAATGATTTCATCAGTCACTGCAATGTCAACCAACGTCACAGGTCATTGATTGAAATACATCTACAGCTTGTACACAAAGTTCAAAACAAGAGTCTAAATAGAAGGGCGATACTTCAAAAGTCAGTTTTAGAAACATGCCATTAGAACAAAACGACAATTCAATTGTCGACTATATCACCAGTCATCACCAACTAGATGATACATAGCTGGATTTGGATTGCTATCAATTCTGTTAGATAGCTATCGTTTAAGCATTGACAAACAGATAAATTAAGGTGCCAAGAAAGAATGTTCACCCGTAATTCAAAGAAGTCCTTATCGTTGCAAATCAATGTAATTCTTCTTCTTGTACACGTTGCCTTCAAGATCTTCATACTCTTCCTCTAGATCAAGATGCCATTTGTTGACTCACCTTTCTTGTATTCTCTCCTATAGAGCTTCTACATCCTGTAACGACAAAACAAGTTGTATAAAGGACCGAGCATTTGCAGACATTTCAAATTCGTTTCAACCATAGAAGGGCCTTATGTAAAACATGAGATCGACGGAAGAAGCATAGTGTATTTAAAAATATTTGCTAATAACACTATATTCAATATTTTGAGAGTTTTGGAGTCTCTCAAAATAATGTTGTCAGTTTAGACCCTAAAAAATGAATTATAATGTTAGCTAGTTTAGGCGGACAAACACTAAATTTGGATTTTCTAATGTGCAATTTCCATTAAAATGAGAGTCTCTCGAGTGATGGAGTGTTCAATTAGATGTAGTTTGCTTTGAGATAAATGTTCTAATTAATATAAATAAAGATTTTGTCATCTTCTGAACACCAAGTCATGAGCTCCGTGGTTGGTTGTAAGGGGATATTCATCTCATTGAAGCGGTCCGGGTTCGATTCCTGTTGAATTCGTATGAGCGCATGAGAGAAAAAACATGACTTGGTACTGCTAAGTGAGCTTTGCGGGTAGGAAAATTGTAACAACTAACTAACCCCGTACTAAAAATGTGACAAGCGCTTTACATGTTAACCAAATAAATAGTGGATATATCCACTACATTTTTTTCTACAATAGCAATGTGATTTCAAATATACTATACTCAATAATAAACAAATAATAAAATAAAGAAAAAAAGAGAAAACAAAGATCAAAAACATAAAAGAAAGTATATTAAGACTATTTTAGAATTCTATTGTTTTATAAACACAAAACATACACTTCAAAACATTCATGCAATACCAAGTAATTGAATAAAATCAATCAAGTCAAACCTATACCATTAAATCTAATATATGAATTCCATTCGTTATATAGAACTTGATGATGGAGACAACATATTTATAAAACCTATAATATATATGCATAGCTATAAATATCAAGTGTACGATGCAAGGCTTTGCTTGATGACGTCAATTTGAGCAACTGGAATTTTGATCATACACTGGAGAGTATCTTTTCGGATGCTAGACTTCCATGCTGTCATAGGAGCTCTTGTATGCTTCGAAAGTGGTGGTTTGGTTTCATTAACTTTCCAACGTAGACCTCTTTCGCTATCCCATCCAGTGTAGAAGTCTTGAACATCTTGATTTCTCGATGTTGGACGGAAGTACTGAATGAGTACACATTTAGGTTTCTCCGGATTACAATTGGGATCAGATAACGTCCTTGCAATCCAAACCGGATGATTGTCACCATCTGCGGGTCGAACTGCAACAAAATACCCTTCAAAGAGATCTCGACCCACCCTAAAGGATGGTTGTGGGCAACCTCTCAAAGGGCCTACATACATGTCATCTTCTCCAAACTCTTTACGGTCGTCGCCGTCTTCGTCTAATTCATCCACCCGAGTTGTTTGAACACGGCTCGTCACGGGGGGGTCACTCTATACATTTTCACAACCCACGTGCGGCAAAGATTTTGGACCCCTTACTTCCTTCATAAAATTTAATTTAAAGATAATAAAAAAAATATGAATAGGTTTTCCTACTTTGAAAGTTTGTATTTTGAATTTTTGATATTATTTTAAATTGATAATAATTAGTTACAAATTTTTGAAGAAAAAAAATACACTGTAGAGCTGAAAATAACTTGGGACCCCTTACTTCCTTCATAAAAATTGTCTAAAAAATGAACAAAAAAGTCCTAAAAATAACTCTCTATTGAAAGTTTGTTTTTCATGAATATTGATGCAATGGTCATTCAAATGCATTCTCTATAAATGTTTGAGTTGAAAAACATGCCATTTCAGTTCATTTTTCAACCTATTATAATAGTCATTTTAAATGTCAGTTGAGTTAGGAATTTTTGGCAATAGAAATCTAGTCATTATTAATCAAAGTTCAAAATTATAGGTTGAAATTATAGTATATTCCAAAGTAAATAGGGGGGTCAAAAATCACTTCGCCACACGTGGGTCCCCCAAATGTAGTGAGAGTGACCTCCCCTTGCGGCTCACTGGCTAAAAACCATCCTTCAATACAGAAGATGAAGGTAGTGGTTCTAGCAAAGCTACCTTGACATCACGCTAGTAGTGCACTAGCGTCTACGTTACATATCAATCATTTAATATGCAATCGTGAGCAGGGGAAACTTTTTGTGCTCGGCGGCAACAACAAACTCCACAATGGACTATTCTACCAAGCCCGTGGATGACGATGTGGTGGATAGTCCATCTAATAATGGTCCTGTGGGAATCCAGAATCCGGAAACGGATTCAATAATATAAGAAGTAGGTGCGAAAAATAGGGAAAATAAAATTTTTTATAGTTAGAACGTGATTTTTGGGTAAGATAACTTGAATTAGGAAATAAGCGTTCCGGCACAACCCGTAACCGGAACTTATCCAGATCCGGAATCCGGATTCACCCAGAATACAGGAACCTATCGTATAAGTCTCGTAGCTATGGAAGTAGGATACCGTTAGTACAACGGACCTATAGCAGTTGTCCTTAAATACGCAAGAAGACGGTTTAGTATTTAAGCTATTTGCCTAGGGTTTTCCTCTTCACTTTCCTATTTTGCTTTTCTGAGACTGTCCGTGTGAGTAGTTGAGAGAAAGAGTGGTGAGTTAGCGACTGAAGTAAGATTACTTCTTCCTCGTTCTGACTTAGATCTTATGGCATCCGGACCAGTACGGAAGGTAGCGGTATCTGCCCGGGTTATCTCTTCGGCTATTCCGGATAACTCGGAACTACACAAGCAGTTAGAGGAGGACTTAACTAAGTTAGGGTGTGTCGGTCTACTACACCAACCATGGAACCTCAAGAGTGAAGATATGATTTAGGAGCTACTTCATGGTGTTCCGAATCAGTAGGACCTCACTTTGAAAGGGCGGCCAGTCGCATGGATCGAGGACATCTGGGTGGACGTCTATCAGTTCCGGAAGAACGGGAACGGGTTAGTATCGAAGACGGACCGTTTTGTAGCTGGGAAGTTTACCGGGTCTGCAAACCCTAAGGACGGATTCGCTATTAGCAAATGTAAGGACGAGAGACATAGGCGGATACTAGAATTTCTCATTCCCATCTTGTATCCGGAAAAACCAACACGGATTACCATTACGGTAGCCAATACTATTTTCGGGGCTATGGAGAACCGAGTGGTGCACTAGGGTACTAGAGTCATAGTCGGGATAGTGGCTAAGTTAGCGAATCATGTGACCCGAGCAAAGGCGAGTCCAGTTAGCACCTATTTGTTCCATCTGTACCATCAGCAAGAACTTTTGAGTGCAGCGGAAGTAATCCAGTATGACACCGGAAAGGCGATCTTGTCATACGGACTTTCTGGGGAGGAGGCGGAAGATCCGGTCAAGTCGGATCCGGAGGAACTTCCCGGGGAACGCTTGACCGATCCGAGGAACAAGAAGAGGAAGTCAACCGATCCGGGGTCGCGATCCAAGCCATCGGCGATGGAGAGGGGGGAGTCCAGCAAAGGACCGGAAGTGGAAACTGAATCAACATTTTTTAATGTTGGGCTCGAGTGGATACGTGAGGCCAAGGTACTCCACGATAGCCTGGCGGATTTGGTAATAGATACCGCGGAAGTTTTGAAGGTGGAGCCGGATCAGATTGTGGAAGCTGTCAAGCGATTGCCCAAACCGGAAGATCTAAAGAGGAGGGAGGAGCGGATCCAAGAGTTGGAGGCGGAACGGAACCAACTCCAGGCCCGAGTGAATTGGGCGGAAGGGGAAATGACAACTTTAAAGGAGAAAGAGAAAGAGGCTCTCGGTCTGGTCAAGAATCTATCCGAAGCAGTCAACATCAAAGCCGACTTCGTCAGGAAAGCTGCCTTGTTTGACTCAAAGCTGATATCGGAAGGCCACATTACCGGAACCAAGGTAGTGACCATCCTCGTAGACTTCACTGCGAGGATAGAACGAGTTTTGAAGGAGATCCAGCAGCTATTGGCAACTATTGGTCCAAATCAGGTGATGGATTTTTCCACCTTTCCGGAACTTCCTTTTGTCTCGAGTACTCCAAGGAGACCGGTGGCGGATCGTGCAACTCGGATGGAGGGATTGAGGGGGATATTCACACCAGCCGAGCCTTTCGCCAGCAAGATGCGGATGATGGAGCTAAATTTGAGGCCAGCGTCGGAACCGGAACTTGAGTCCAGCGTGAAATCAGTTTCGGTACCACCCAAATTCTCAACTCCGGAAGTTCCCAAGTCACAAACAATGCCGAATTTGATGACCGGATCATTCAAGGTTCCAAGACAACAAGTCAGAAGAGACCTCATCAACCGGATCGGTGGAATGACCAATCCGGCTCGGACTAATCCGAAAGGATTTGCACACATGCAAGAGACCACGCCGGAAAAGAGAAGCGAATCCGCAACATTGGAGGATACACCGCCAGAGAAGGAAAAGGAAGTTCAAGTCATCGAAGACTCCGAGGAGGAGAGTGCCTACTCCACTTTCAGAACTAAAGACAACAGTGATCCGTCTCCCGCAACGCGCCATATCTAGACTCGAGCTACAGCGAAGACAACGCCAGCTAAAAGTACGAAAGGGAGACCTACCAGTCAAGCAGGGAGCCGCTCAAGGAAAGGGCAGAAGCCAAAGCATTAGAATCCGTAGGGAAAGAAGTATAGAATCCGGATTGAGTTTCCGAGCATGGGCCCGATTTCTGGAATTTTAGGCGGGTAGCCAGAAAATCCGGCAATTTCGGACGGTAGTTATTAGCCTTTCCGGATATTTCGGAGGTTCAGTGATTGGTTGTCTGGATTTCCGGGTTTCTTTTTCAGGCTTTTAGGAGTTGACTTTGGGTTTTTGTGTTAGTATTTTAAGGGCAGGCAAGTTAGTTGTCTACCATTCCATTCTATTCCATACCATTTTAGTGCTTTCACGTATATATTACAATTTTCTTTTCTTAATCTAAGTCAGCCAGGATACCTCTAGCTGTACTTTGCTTAGACAGAATCTTTGGCTGAGTGTATGCATGTATGTTGTATCCTTGTACTAGAGAAAGAGAAGGGAGGGAGAGGAGGAATCCGGATCTTGAGCTACAGATCTCTTGGGGGTGGAGCTAGTCAGAAAGAATGCAAGCTAAGTAAGGGAATGTGAGAGTTACGTGCCTTTAAATTGCCAAAACGGCAATCCGGATAAGAAGGTAGAGGTCCCTGCGAGTCTTGAACTAGGAAGGTTCTGTGCGGAGATAAGCAACCGCCAAAGGAAAGGAACTCCCGCTACTCCGGGAGGTCTACCAACCTCCCCCTTGGTACATGGTCTTCTCCTCGAGACTCTATTCCTTTGGGTCTATGAGTTCGGATCCGTCGTTGTAGTAAGAGAGGTGTGAGAATTTTTTTGTGTGACCTGATTCCGGATCGGCCAATCCAGAAACTGTGAGAGAATACTCCTCCCTCCTCCTACAGCTGTGTTGTCTTGGGTGTGCTGTTTAGTAGATTTAGAGTATAAAGAGGATAATTGTACAAGTGGTGAGTCCCCACCCCTTTCTAGATCAAGGGCGGATCCTCTGAGGGTAAAACAGAGGCAACAAAAACCAGTGACGGAAGAGAGACGGAACTAAGTTCCGGAGGTATCCGGATCCGGAACGGAATCCGGAATGTTCTAAATTTCTGGAGTGAGATAGGAAAAGTGAGAGAAGGAGGATTAAGTGAGTAGTCACAATCCGGATGCTTCTAATTCAATCAATATCATACTAGAAGTTCCCTGGAACGATAATTCGTGTCATCTTGCAACCATTTGTCGTTGTAAGGATACTTACGGCTAACTACGCGTACGACAGGTCCACGTCTGCCAAAGTCCTGCTCGCCTTCTCCTTTGCACTACGAAGGGCCACTTGCTTCTTAGTTATCGTTGGTGGCATCAGACATGGCACCAAAAAAGAGGCTTTATGAGGAGGCCACAATACAAATTCCTGCACCAGGGAACAAGTCAGGGGTCTCTTGTGGATCTCATGATACTGGTGGATCTCGTAATACTCATGTCAGAGTTGCTTGTGATAGTGCAAGGCGTCGTCCCAAGTATATCCTGTCAGGGAGCACCCAGATGTCTAAGACACATGATGGGGTGCAGAGAATTCAATGCGATGCTCGTCATCTTGACGCATTAGACCGTATGTTTATACAACGACAGAGGCATCAACGGTGGAATGAGTACAAGAAGCCAAATCTAGGATATAGTCGGGAACCTAAGATTCTAAAGGCGAGGGATTACAACAATGTAAATCACACATATAATACTTGTTCATATTATGTGTTCATATTGTAGAGTGGTAGTCTATAAAGAAGTACATGTTAGGAATTTGTAAGTGATAGTCTTTCGTCAATACTAGAGGTTCATATACTATACATTTAGGACTACTTGGTAATGATGTTCTATAACAGTACATGGATGATGGTCCGGGATGACCCTAAACTATTGGATGATGGGCGTGAGCTTTATGGAGACGCGAATTATCCAACGTCTATAGTAGAAGAGAAGTCCAAGTTTCTAAATAGTCTGCTTCGAGAATCGGTTCCAGTCCCTGCTCCTGGGTAGTCCATTCCACATCTACAGGTTCTGTTGGAACAAGGGAGGTTGAAGAAACAAAAACACAGTGGATCGTTTTGTACTGTTGTTTCAACTTCCAGTTGGGGCGCCTGGGAGAAAAGGTCGTTGCAAGCAATATATTTGCGACCTTGGACAGATTAACAAGGGGGGATACAGTCGGGGACAAGAAATTCTAAAGGCTCAGGAGAAAATGAGGAGTGCATCTTGTACCTAATGTACAATTGTATGTAGAAGAGGTTCTAATTATGTACATATAGGCTCGACAATCCCTAAGTTTGCGTAGAGAGTAGAGAAATATATATCGGCCAAATTGTTAATAGTAGTAAAGAGTAGAGATTGTTTTGAGACCACTATGGGAGTACATTTGTGTGGGTGATTTGGGAGCTAGAGACATGGTGTCCATAGAAAAAACGCGGTAGCAAGATCTTAGTGCCACTTAAATTAGCAGCGGAGATGAACACAAGGAATTGAAGCACGAAAATCATCGAACCCAGCTCTGGCATCCAGTTTTAGATATACCTTCATAGACTGCATTCATAGTAGTGCGGTGTGTGAGAGTACCTCTTCAAATGGGTGCCAGACTTGGGTTCTATGATTTTTGTGCTTCTAATATCTTGAGTTCATCTCCGCTATTGATTTAAGCGGCACTGAGACCTTGCTGCCGCGTTCTCTCTGTGGACTCCATGTTTCGAGCTCTCAAATCATCCACATAAATGTCACCAACCCTTCATTTTGTAGAAAATTGGGTATACGCTGAGAGAACCTTTTCTATTAATAGTATGACAAATGGCAATTTCCAACAATCATTCTCAACTCTTGCACTTGCAATTCTGCTTTGGATGTATTTGCATTGTGTTTTATGTGTTTGGAACCTTTAATTTCATCATTGATTAACACTTTTGTGTTCTTAGAGATTCCCAAGTGAATAGAAATGACTCCCATTTCACTGGAAAACTCTCAATATATTGAATATAATGTTTAATCTAGTTTAGGGACTGCATTCAAGTTCAAAGGAAGTCAACAATTGGTGCGGTTACTAGATTACAATTAGTAGAGCAAAGAGGAGTCTCCTAAAAAGATTGCATGTGCACAAATTACACAACTACAAGTAGCACCAATTGCATGAAATACATCAAATTGGCTCATATCTTGTTGATGTAATGTTATGGAAGTTTTTGGTATTTGGAATGCACTAGGCAACAAAGGGATTGCCCCTAGAAGATGTGATTGCACCTCTTTAATTAGCAATTAAACAACTAAGAGGTGGTGACAACAAGAACGCGCATAACTCCCAAATGTGACGTCCTAAGGTATGAGCCTTTTTTTCCAGCCACTTGGATTGTAATGAAGTCAGGGATTCGCAATCTTCTAGCTTTAGGGGATTGTAATTAAACCCAAATCAGCATGATAGTGCGTTTAGTCCAGCATTAATGAACAATCGCTGAAAACCAACAACCTTTACCACAGCGAGAGCCTCCAAAAGTACGCAATTTTTATTCTCCTCCGTTTGATTGTCTTTTTAACTTGCAAGTTTTCAGCCGCACTTGGAAGGAGAGCGCTTAGAAGCAGAGGGCCTAGGATTCGCATGCAAGGATTGGAAGCAGGTTGTATGGAGGGCAATCCCTCGCCGGAGAAGTCTGCCTACGAGCTCCAACACGACCAGAATGTGGCGAGGGTGCGGGAGGCTGCTGCTCCAGCTATGGCAGCCAAGGAAAAGTTGTAAGGTCCCTTCACCTTCTCTTGATTGCACTCCACCACTATAAAATTCTGCGTTGTGTAGTTTTGGACCTACAGCAATGGTAGCTACAAGTGTAGTTATTTCGTGCGCAAAGGGATCAGCGTGATCAAACACGAATGGCGCAATTCAAAGGTCTTCAAAGACCGAGCATAGTGACCTCCACTCTTAAAAATTACCTTTCATCCATTCATTTGGAAGTGCCCGTTTTCCAAAGCAGGGTTTAGGCACATTCCTAGGGTTTAAATGACCCATTGTTGTGGTTGAGGCATCCTTCCCTCGTGAGTTACCTTGCTGTCGTTTGCGAGAAACCACTGAGCCATAGTATACGTCTTCGATCTTATACGCAACTCTTGTAAAGTCACGGAACAGTCACTTGCGAGTCACAAAGTAGTCACACTGAGGTAACAGACGTGAGAAGGGACTGGATGAAAGTGGCCGCCACGTAGGAACTGTCTAGTCATTGGGTTACTTTGGTCGGAAGTGGGTTTTTAGAGACAAACCCTAGCCTCCATTTGCCTTCCTGCCTGGATGTGCGTGTGCCATTGTCGATCGATTTCTGCGGTCCTTGCCATCTTTCTTCTGTAGTGTACATGTGCGAGCACAATTGGGAGAGGCTGAAGGGAAATTTCTGTTGGTGGTGTAGGGAAAGGGACATTACGAAGAAGACCACTCTTCTTTCCTCTACGAGGGAAGGCAATAAAGCTCCGCGTAGAAGTATGCGGCGAACGCGTAGGAAGGTAGGACGAGACAAGAAACACAACTCCGACCTCGAAATGATGTTAGCGAAAGATTAGAATTTGGAGGCTACAAAATCAGACGGTGAGGCCCTCGCGACAGGTATGATATGTCTCTCAATTGCTTGTACTCATGCTTAGTGGCAATTCGAGAAGGAAGCAAAGGCCGCAGGTAAATCAAAATTTCTTACTATATCTCTTAGGTCAACATTTGAGTTTTAGGGTTTCAAGTTTGCTTCAGGGTTTAGGGATGCCGGTCCTTCCTTCAATTTGGATTCATTTACATTATGCAGGTTGCTGCTTGGGTTGGGATTCGAGGTCTACAATTATCATTGGTATTTAGGGTCCACCATGCTAGTTGCTTCCTGGGTTGGGATTTGAGTTCCACAATTGTCATTGGGGTGTAGGGATTTTGGTCTTTTGTTGGATTTCAATTCCATTACGCATCCTATGTTGCTTCATCAATGTCATGTGAAGAAGCATGTCTTAGTGCAGCTCTTGGGGCCATTTTTTTCTTTGATGTATTTGTTCACTTCATGCTCTAATGGGGCACCTGCTGAGTGGTTCTAGCTACCTTAGCAGGATTGGAAGAAGAGCTTGTTGACTTTTTTGAAGATGAGTTGGAGCTTGAGGAGGAGGAACCCTTGATTGACGAGAGGACGAAGAGGAAAAAGACCTCGATGGTACACACTTCATCCTTGAAGCTTTTGCCTCCTCGTCTTCCTGCAACGGCATCCAACCAACCCACCCTTATTTAGGTACCAAGCCACTACATGCCAATGCACCAGCCAGCCTACAATCCTTTGGACCACAGGAATAGCATTAGCTCTTCCAAATGCGTGGCCTGCCTAAAACATAGCTGCACTTCTAGAAGACAACAACAACCACAATGTGCAAAGGAAGTGGAAAGCTGAATATGATTGGAGTAGTCGTGAATGTGCCACGACAGGAGTAAAGCCAGATCGCCTATTTGTGTTACAAGGTGGAGAAGTTGATAGCACATGTGAAGGGAAGAATGTTTGGAATGTTGCTTTGCGGGACTTGGTTCCCGAATGTTTGGACATGAGTGTTGTGGCATGGGTGAACCATGAGCCGAAGACGTTGAAGAAATTAAAGGCTACTTTGGATGCCAAGTTTGAGTATATGGGCAATCCGTTGAGCATGGTTGGCTTCAAGGTGGCTATCACTAGATTCCTGAAGGCCAAAAGATGTCGCCTCAAAAATCGATACTTGAGAAGTATCAATAGCCCTCCTCTTCATATAACTAAATTAGAGTGGGACCGGCTGAAGGCTTATTGGAATATAGACAGGCAAAAACAAAAGGCGCAGAAGATGTTAGTGTCCTGTCAAAGTGTAAGGAATTTGTCATCTATGGGGAGGAGAGGCAAGGATGTTCGTTTGACTTCCACAATAAGTGTCCATTAATCTAGTGCAGTCACTTGTTTTGGTGGGCATAGTGCAAGGATGTGGCCAGCAATGAAAATACAACTCTTAGACTCCTTGTGCCTAGTTCTTGAATACTACTTACAGATTCGTGTGACCTTGTTAAGGAGAGGCGAACAAAACTAGCTCGGCCATGATGAACAAAGGCAAGGGTAGGCTCTCTAGTGCACGACAAAAGAATCCGGGCAATGTAAGTTCCTTTATTGTTTCCGAGGTAAGCTCTTGGTTGTCCTTTTGTGTACTAACATAGGTGAGCAATCTGTAACGAGTACGTGGACAATCTGAAAGTGATCTTTTTGTAGTTACACTGCAGTAGTCTCCCAATTGTGGCAAAGTAATTCCGCATTTGTGCCAAGTCATAACTGCGTCACGAAGTCATTTAGAAGTCATTTTTGCATTCTTTTCGTAGTTAGAGAAGAGTCGTTCTTCAGTCTCTCTATAGTTCTCTAGGAATTGTTCTGCAGTCTCTTTGGAGTCGTTGGGCTGCCTCTCTATAGTTGTTGAGGAGTCTCTTTGCAGTCATAATCATTTGTTTCATTTTTTCGTAACTACAATGCATTTTGTGCCTTGTACATGTTTGTGACTAGATGTTGTGGATGGGAGATTTGGCTTGTTGGGAATCACTAGAATGATGGAAGAAGGATGTGGACGCGTAGTTCGGGCAATTTAGGACGAATTCTGGAGCGCAAACCTAGGCTATAGATGAATTGCTGTAGTGATTAGTCGGATCAGTATTCCTCCAGTTAGCCCTTAATTCCCACTAAAGACCAACTTGGAGTAAACCGCTCCGGAATCATTTCCACGAGGACTCAAGGCTTACAGATCTAGGCTAACTAGGTCTAAGCTTTTCATTCCGCCCTTTCTTTCCAATCTGGACCAGAGGGCCGGTCCGGCTACTAGTGCCGGATAAGTTCCGGAAAATTCCGAAACCCGTTTAGTTGCCCCTTTCCGAGATCCCTGGGTTTAGATGACAAGTGGCCAGATCCACCGTTTGGATATTTACCGTGTCCGAAAACACTGGCTATCTCTCTCTCTCTTGACCTCTAATACTAATACTAACTTAATCTTTAGGGACTAGAAATATCCTAATGTTCCGTCACCTCACAAATTCGGAAGGCTTACCGGACCAAGTCATGCAAGGACGGTCCAGGACTACAACGACATTCTAGTATTAACCCAACTGTGGAAATCCAGAATCCAGAGACGGATCAAGGTTAAGGGAACTAGATGAGAAAAATAGAGAAAATTGAAAAAAATTATAGTTAGAACGTGATTTTTGTATGAGAAAATCCAAACTAGAAAATAGGCGTTCCGGCAAAATCCATAACTGGAACTTATCCGAATCCGGAATCCGGAATTACCTGGAACGCAGGAACCTATCGTATAGACTCCGGAGCTACAGGAATAGGATATTGTTAGTATAACGGACTTGTAGCCGTTATCCTGATTACCGTAGGGAGACGGTTTAGTATTTAAGTTGTTTACTGAGGGTTTTCATCTCCACCTTCCTGTTTTGTTTTTTTGAGACTGTCCATGTGAGTAGTTGAGAGAAAGAGTGGTGAGTTAGCGACTGAATTAGGTTTACTTTTCTCCCCTCTCGTTTCTACTTAGGCCTTATGGCATCAGGAGCGGTACGGAAGGAAGTTGTATCTGTCCGGATTATCTCTCCGGCTATTCTAGACAATCCAGAACTACACAAGCAAGTTAGAGGAGATTTTATCAACCGGATCAGTGGAATGACCAATCTGGCCCGGATGAATCCGGAAGGGTTCACGCACATACAAGAGACTACACGAGAAAAGAGAAGTGAACCCGCAATACTGGAGGAGACACCGCCAAAGAAGGAAAAGGAAGTTCAAGTCATTGAAGATTCCGAAGAAGAAAGTGCGCATTCCACTTCCGGAACAGAGGGGGATAGCGATCCGTCTTCCGCAACGCGCCACATTTAGACTCGAGCAGCAATGAAAACGACTCCGGCTAAAAGCGTGAAAGGAACGCCAACCAGTCAAATGGGTAGCCGCTTGAAGAAGGGTCGAAGGCCAAGGCATTAGAACTCTTAGGAAGGGTAGTATCGGATCCGGAATGGGTTTTTGAGCGTGGGCCCAGGTTCCGGAATTTTAGACAAGTAGTTCGGGGATTTCCGGCTTTCTCGGGACAACAGTGACTGGTCTTTCCGGATATCTCGGAGGGTTCAATGATTGATTTCCTGGATTTCCGGATTTCTTTTCAAACTTTTAGGAGTTGATTTTGGATTTTCAGTTAGTATTTAATGACAGGCAAGTTAGTGGTCTGCCATTCCATCCCAATCCCATCTTAGTACTTTCACGTATGTATTTCAATTTTCCTTCTTAATCTAAGTTGGCCAAAGTACCTCTAGCTGCACTTTGCTTACAAAGTTTTAGCTGGCATATACGTATGTGTTGTATCCTTGTATTGGAGTAAGAGAGGGAAGGGAGAGGAGGAATCCGGATCTCGAGCTATGGATCTCTTGGGTGTTAAGGTAATCAGGAGGGGATGCAAGCTAAATAAGGGAGTGTGAGTGTTACGTGCCTTCAAATTGCCGGAACGGTGATCCGGGTAGAGAGGTAGAGGTCCCTACGAGTCCAGAACCAGGAGGGTTCTGTGCAAAGATAAGCGACCACCAAAGGAAAGGATCTCTCGCTACTTTGGAAGGTCTACCAACCTCTACCTCAGTACGTTGTCTTCTCCTTGAAAATCTACCCTCTTGAGTCTATAAGTTCGGATCCGTCGTTGTAGTAAAAGAGGTGTGAGAGTTTTTTTGTGTGACCTGTTTTCGGATCAACCAATTCGGAAGCTGGGAGAAAATACTCTTCCTCTAGGGTGTGTTGTTTATTTAAGGTGCAGAGAGGTTAATTACACAAGTAGTGAGTCCCTACCCCTTTCTAGACCAAGGGTGGACCCTCTAAGGGTAAAACAGAGGCAACAAAAACCGTAAAGTAGGAAAGACGGAACTAGGTTCCGGAGGTGGTCCGGATCCGGAACGGATTCCAGAACGTACTAAGTTTCCTGAATGAGGTAGGGAAGTGAAACGAAGGGAATTAAAGGTATATTCATGATCCGGATTCCTCTCATTCAAACGATATCATACTAGAAGTTCCCTGGAACGATAATTCGTGTCATCTTGCAACAACTCGTCGTTGTAAAGATACTTACGGCTAGCTACGCGTACGACACTTTTGGCGCCGATGCCGAGGAACTACTGAAAGAATATCCGATAGATTAGAAGATCGGAAAAGTAGTTCAGTCATTTAGTGGCCAACTGAAACTAAGGCTTATCATTGTTTTGAGAGTTTTTCGTAAAAAACAAGGCCTCATTATAATATAACGTATTTAAGCTATTTATGGTTAGTTGATTCCTTTATGACCTTAAAACACAAATTGAACAACTTCATCATTAGGATTCATATTGGTAAAACAATTGCATGTATTCAATAATTGTACATATTTAATATATCTACAATATTATTATTTACAATTACATGCAATTGTTTTACCAATAATCATTCGTTGTAGGAAGAACTAAAAACTCACAGAAGTTGTAAATTATAATTTTACCCATTCAATTCAATCATTGTATTTAGTCAAGCAAGTCTTTAAACTCCAATAAATAATTCATGAAAATTCATTGAAAGAAGACTTTGTATTTAATGTATCTCATTCAAAAAAATGTATACATATTGTATTCATCAGTTAATTACAAAAAAAATAGTCACACAAGTTCTAAGGAAATTTTGCCATCAAAATTGATCATTGTATTTAGTCCAACAAGTGCTTAACTCAATTAAATAAGGTATTAGAAGATACTTCAAAAATTACTAGTCATGTACAGGCTATGAATGATTGAAAATTTATAGAGAAAGCCATGTATAGGGATGTCCCTCCTAGTACTCACATTTGCAACAATATGAGCCTAAAGACTTCAGTACATGAGCTTAAGAGCCTAGACTCTTACATTATAGGTATTGATGTTATAGGCACCTTCTATGGTTTTCGTATATTTAAATTATTAGTGTCTATATTATAAGAAGCTTCTATTTTTATAAGATATTTAAATTAAAAGAGGCTAGGTTATAAGCACCTTCCATGCTCATTGAATAGTTATATTATAGGTTTCAATTATTAACACCTTCTATACATGATTATAGGAGATTTATTTTATAGATATCTATATTATGTGTAGAAATCTGAGGAAAATGCATGAAAAAATATAACCTTGAAGTTTATATCATTTGAAAGGTGCACTTTCATGGAAATGTTGAACCAAATTTTTATTTCTTTAAATCAAAACAAACAAACAAACATTCATTTATTCATCCGTTCTACTTAAAGCATTTCATTTGGCAAAAGTCATAGAACTCCTAAAAACATAGAAGAAAAATAAACACAACTGGAAAAAGTTGAAAATATTAGTAGGAATTCAAATACATGAATAAATTGAACTAATATGTTCTAGGTTTGTCCTGCGCTTCTTACAAGCACCTTCAAAAGTTGTAGAGTGTCTCCTTAAATTTAGACTCACATTTCTAGACTCACATGGTAGCATCGTTGCTCTCCTACCTGCCTGGTGTTTTTAAAACATTCATAAAAAAAAAATTATAATTGTCACAATATTTAATGAATCCCATTGAAAAAAATATTGACATGTAATATTCATTTCTTGAAATCAATCAAAGATCAAAGTTGTAAATGATTTTAGGAACTCAAAGTGAACATTCATTTAAATTTTTATATTTTAAATGATCAACATATTTGCAACTTCCCCATTTATTTTAAAAGTAGGCTTTACATTTTTAAAGGAAGTTGGAGTTTTAAATTAGAACAAAATCCTGGCTAATTTCATTATTATTTTGGAATAACCACGTGTTGAATTTTCTTCAAAATTTACAAGGTGATATAAAGGTTGATGGTTCCCTGCTATACTTTAACCGCAACATTAAAATCTTCCTTCTCATGAAAAATTTTGGAGGACATTCACCAAAGGGAAGTCCAACCTATTTTGAAATGATTCCAAAACTTTCTAATAGTTGTAACTAATGTCAAAGATGCATCCCAAATTAAAATATGAGACAAGCTCACACTATTTCTAAATTGTTTTTAAATATATACTTAAAACATTCAAAAAGTTAGAACCCTAAACCCTAAACCACAAACCCTAAACCCTAAAGCCCTATCGAAGTGCAAAATTTGGCAATCTTTAATCCGCTACGTGTCATGTGCTCCTCACAGGTAGCGTGTACGTAGTAAAGGCGCTGATTACAAAAAGCTGACACAGAATCTAGTTCCTCAAAGTCAACGCGCCTTCTTTGACAGTCATTAATGTAGAAATTAGAGGGGGATTTGAAATTCCAAAAATTGGCGCTCAAGGTTGCAAAACTTCACGCTTTTTTTTGCCGCACTTACGTCCTTTGTGTTATAGATTTCCTTCGCCGGAAAATCCATCTTCTCTACCACTTCAACGTCAACATTCGTCACTGTCGCCACTGCTATGCTGAATTTTTTCCGTTGTTGTAGCTTTTGTCTTGTTGGACACTACGTTTCTAATTGTATTCTAGTATCTTCTCGTGCAAGGTTAGAAGTTTATTTGGCAAGCGTGTGCGTTGCAATTCATTCGCAAGTAAGTTTTGCTTTACTCACAATCTTGAGCATTTGTTTTCTTACGTCGTTTCTTGCTTTGAAGTGTACTCATCTAATGATTTTGGCGCACTACTTTAGTCTTTTGAAAGTGATATGAGAGAGTTTCTTGTTGGGTTCATGTTTTCAATTTTTTTATTGTCTTGTCAGGGTTGAAGGCCTCCTATTTTTACGCTGACAAATCTGGAAAATTCCTTCGTGCGAAAGATTTTTCCTTATCGTCACTTCAGCAATAACCAAATTCTGATGACTGCAGCTTATAGTTATCGTTGACTCGACGATATCTGTAGGTAGTCAACTCCCTATAACTATGTCCATAATGAGTAGAAGTGTTGTCTGACATGAGAAATATACCGTCACGAGACCAGAGACGTCATCTTTTCTCATCCATTAGATATCGTCGGGTCGACGATACCTATTCAGCATAGTTCAATTGCATGAGAATTTCTAAGTCAGTTCTTTCACAAAATTGGAGTGCAAAATAATTAGAATTACAAATAAGTAATTGCCATAGACTTCTCACAAGTATCGTCGGGTCGATGATAACTATTCAACCTTGTTCAACTCACTATAAGAAAACTGCGTCTAAGTTGATGTGGTTTTTTTGGACACCCATGTCGCAACTGATGTTTTTATGTCAACAATGATGTCCACTGTAAAATCTTCATATTGTATTGGACATCATTGTTAACATAAAAACATCACTTGCAACATTGGGTGTCCAAAAAAACCACGTCAACTCAGACATCCGGTTTCTAAGTTTCTTATAGTGACTGCATGGAAATTTTGAAGTGAGTTCTTTTACAACATTGGAGTGTTACATAATTTCTTCTAGTAAATAAATGATCAAGTATTGGCAGTGCCGTCTCGCTAGTATCGTCGGGTCGACGATAACTATTTAGCCTTCAACTACATGGGATTTTCTAAGAGAATTATTTCACAACATTGAAAAGCCAAATAATTTCTTAGAGTGAATTAATGATCAGGAATTGCCATAGTCATCTCGCTAGTATCGCCGACCCAATGATAAGAGATCAATTTCTGGAGATGTATGTTATGAACCTGGAAGTTATTCAAATAATTATTTTTCAAAATAGTTCTTTGAGCAAAGCAATTGTAATTGTTGCCCATTCGACAAGAAGACCTAATTTATCGTCGAGTCAACGATAACTCGCTGAAGTTCAATTTCAATTGATTTTAAAGACAATGTCATCTTCAAATAAATCCTTATGGAATTAGTTAATACTAAGTTCATTGTTCTTTGTCTATGTAAATAAAGTTATCGTCGATTCGACGATAACTTCCACAGGAAGTCAATGCCATTCGACTATATTTCCATCATGAATTTTGTACTTATTGTGCCATGGATCTGAACTGATGAACAACTTCAAAATATATTAAGGGACAGGATTTAGTGACACAAGATATTCCTAGGTTTCAGCTGTCATTCTCTCAATGACAACTTATAGAGAAATGAAACAAAGGTTCTCATGACCTTAGTGTACTTATAATGGTCGATTCAAGGATATGTAAACTGATTCTCTGGATATCTGTTCAATTGAATTAATCGTCCGAAGTATAATAAACTGACTTGCCGTCGACTCAAAGTAAACTTTCATAACAAAGAGGATTTTATCGATGATCAATCACTTATTACGCGTCTTCTTATCGTCAAGTCAACAGTAAAGCATTCTGATGAAATACAATAATGCCTTGAGTTCACTAGTACATGCTACATAGACTTCATGTATAGGCTCACCTTGTCTAGATTCGATGCTGCAAAATTGTGAAACTTATTTGGTCATTTTCATTGTGTTATGGAATGGATTCTTTATCTTCGAGTTTAAGATGTCCTTGACGAGTATATGAATTTTTTTATTCAGAATGGATGTTCATGGACCTGAAGAATTTATGCCATATTTAACTACTTTTGGACTATTGAAAGTCCAAAATTCCCTAGATGCTGAAATCCGCTGATGCATGTGGTTATGGATTACATCGGGAGTTGTCCAGATACAGTGCTAAGTTCACATCGTTCAAAGCATTTGAAAGAGTACTTACAAAGGTTTGGAATTTCACTATAAAGAGTTCTAACACATTTCAAGTTCTTACAATAATCCCTTCATGTAGGCACGAAAATATTGAGAAGATAGGGTCTAGAGAAGAGAAAAACGGTGAATGATAATTGTTTATGGTACCACTGAATCGAGGCTCCAGAAGAAAGGACTTACCTGGAAATCCCCCGATGGAGAAGTAACCTTAGGAGATGAATGGGTTCATAGTTACTATGAAGCACAATGTATGTCATCCGTTGTATGCCCTACTTATTTGTTCAACCCATGAAGAATCTTAATAAAAAGATGCCTTCTTACATATTTGTGTAAGTGAAGGCCGCAATTACCAAAGCAAGGAAGTTCAACGCAAATAACAAGGAAAAAGGTCACAAACGGTGGAAGAAAAGTAATCCGAAATAATATTAAGAGTGCTAACATTAGAAGTAATAGAACTATGTCATAGCGATCTAATATGTCGTGATCTCTTAAAAGATCCACTACACAAATGAAAGAGAATAGTTACCTAAGGTAATGGAGTCAAAGGATCTGCTTCGACTGCCACAACCTACTTTTGCACGCCTTGAACATCATAGTCTGCTTTCCATTTGAACATCAAGACTTCCCATGCACGACCTCTTTAAAAAAAATAGTGAGTAAACTGCAAAGAAGTATAGACATCTGTGCAAAAAAACTCAACATCACTATGGTGACATCGAATTAAGATTGCATCTAGAGATCTCCCGCTAGCTACACTAACGACCACTTCGTAATTCATCAAGGGTCCACCTCCTTTGCCCTATTCAAATTTACAAGGGCCGCCTCTCTACTTTTCTTAGGAATAGTCCGTGATTTAGGATGGACTATTTTAGACCAAGTTGCATATACTACACAAGATGCATCCACCCAAGTGGGGGCGGTTTCTTCCACTACCCATTTTCCGTACCAACAGTTTTGGTACCTCAACTCCAACGTCCGCTCAGAATTATCGGGTCTCCAATATTGGAGCCTGAACTTCCCGTTCATTTCATGCCCCGGCTCTATGTTTACTTCAGACAATGCTTGTCCTTGCCAAACATCGCACACTGAAGGATCTTCGGGTCTGAGAAGAACCCATGAGCTTGGGCGAATGTCAACCCAAAGATTGAAGCTTTCCCTTGGTGCTTCATTTGCAGGGCCGCAATAAGGTTCCGGGTCTTCTTCTTCAGGACCCATATCAATAGGATTCATCCTACGTCTTTGGTTAAGGGTTTCATCATCCAATGTTCTCCAGTCATGCTTTGGCCAGAAGCCTTCTAGCAACTCCGGAAGACATTCAGGTGGTGGTTCCTTCAACTCGTGTACCACACGTTTCCAGTATTCTACATATGGACCAAATGCACTTGCAAATCCTTCACACCTTGTCATTCCATTCTGCTAGTATTGAATGTACTTTTCAAGTCCAGAAAATATAAAACCCTTATTCACGGTAACTTTCCATGCCTTTTCCCTAGCCTTCTCTTGATTTCCGAAGGGGTTCGGAACTTCATTACCCCACACGGGCTTGAATGGGTAGGCTTTGGACAACCTGGAGGGAGCATGGGCTAACCTCGACTGTCCTTTTTTCATAGGCATCGAGAAGGTCTATCAGATGGTATCCAGTTTGAGTCGACAGCTAACTTCTTATACTTCATAACAGGGATCCCCCCAACATCTATGTAGAATTTGAAGAGGTGCATTTCCTCCAAACCAATTATATGTGCCGTGCCACTGCACAAGAATCCTCTCACAAAGGATTTGAAGTCACCCACCTCTTGTATGAACTCTGGCAAAAATGAAAGTTCTTGCAACTCCATGAAGGCTTTCATGAGGTCAGCAACAACAAAAGTATTCTTGCTCTTCAAAGACTTTGAGAGATGGCTGAAGTAAGCGTCAATGTCCTCATCAATGTGTCCAACTAGTAGGAACCCAACTTGAATTTCTTTGAAGACACCTCGAGCAGTAAGCAAAGATAAGAATGCCATGAGGTACTGGTTCTTGTTATCCTTTGTAGAATTGTCAAGTTGAAGGTAAAGCTTTTTGGGAAGGGGGAGGGGTCCACGTCGAGCACTAGGTTCAATGAGCTTTATGCTATCCATGCACCTAGATTTTCCTCTAAGTAAAGCCTCAAAGAAAGCATTAGGTGGTGGATACGGAAAGAGGTCCCCCCCTCTAAGATTGGTGCACCTTCTAGTCGCCGAAAGAGTCTAGCCGAAGAAGAAATCGTGAAGTTTGAGTCTCCCGGCCAACATGATGGGGCATAATGCGCGTATGCACCATCACCATGTCCATGAGCCACCATTCCAGTGATGCTTAGGGAGAACTGACCCAATCCTTGCGTCGCCTTTGTCGTCACACGCATTCTTGGCAAAGCCGTCTTCGAGGTATCCATCTTGTCATGAATAATGCACAAAATCTCTTGAGGATTTCTCTTGGATTCCTTACACCATGAGGCATACAAACGACGATATGATGCTTGGTAATTAAGATGTTCAGTTCGTTGTTTCGAGAACTGAATGTACTCAAGTCCTCCCTTCTCTGATTTGAGGATGAACTACTGCAAGTCGTCGCACGTTGTGCATTTCGCAAATGAACTTCCAACAGGTTTTATGTAGACATTGTTGAAGTGCTCCTTCTTAATTCTACTAATTGTAGACTGGCTGACAACGAGTAGGCCATAGTCCCTATTCAACTGCAATTGAAATTACATGACAAGTAAGCAACAAAACTGAACACTATAGGACTGCCTACATCAATGATTTGTGTATGAATTCTGCATCGTTGATGAACGACCCAGATTTAAACATCGGGACATCTCCCGATGATAGGAGTTGTGGGGAGATCTGTCAATGGCAAGAGTGAAGGGGAGATTTCCCGATGGTAAGAATGAAGGGGAGATCTCTCGATGGCAAGAGAGAAGGGGAGATCTCCATAACAACAACAATTAAAAGGAGATTAGTGGATGGCAAGAACTATGGGGAGAGTAGTCGGTGAAAAGAGTAATTGGGAGAGTAGTCGATAATTGCCGACATGAATTTGGCACCCAATGGATATGGTTAATTTTACGATGAATTATTGCAAATCGACACACGTAGTGCATTTTGCGAAAGAACTTTGGAGTGGTTCGACGTACGCATTCTTCCCGTCCTCATGTATTCTACTAACGGTATGCTAACTCACAATAGCGAAGTCGTAGTCCCCATTCAACTGCGAACATCACATGACAAGTGAGCAAGGAGACCGAACACACTATTGGGTTGCTGGACTTCCCAGACTACCCAAACGGTGTAGGACACGGGCATTCCTGGAAATTGACTTCCAGCATAACCGTCAGGAGATCATTCCACGAGAAGAGGTATTGGGAGATATCCCGATGACTGCAGACATGTAATCTACAACCCATGGCTATGGAAACGGTCTGATGCGAAGACTACCAAATACAGAAGTCAGTATGTCCAAAATTACCTCGTTGGCGTTGGCTTGAACACGCTTCCAGTTGTTCCTCGCAGGCAGATATTTGAGTGTATCTACTCTTCCGTTTCCAATGCCTCGCATTTGGTGTGGCATTTGGTTCGAGTTGCTATCAGTAATTGCTTTCATTGTTCCAGTAACCTGAACTGTTTGAACTCTTGGCCGCTTAATCCCCTTATTCCCGTGTGTTGTCGAAAGGATGCCTTGCTTATACTTCTCAATGCAATTGTGATAGGTCAACTTTGGGATCCCATGAATGAGGTACCATGCCGTGCCACATACTTCTGCCCCTTCTAACGTAATGTACTTCCGCTTCCGTGTACCATGTAGTGAGTGCAATTGACCTCCGACAGCTATCCCATACTCGCGGCGGTCCTCAAAGGACTTCAACCAAAACACTTGCCTAACTTTCAACGTTTTTGCTTGATCAAAAAATTGGCAGCAACGAATGTTGCAGCATTTCTGAGAACTAACCCTCCGAATTTCTTCATCTGTTGTTTTGCGTGTAAAAAGTGAGTCCCTCTGTAGACTAGGCCTGCGGACAATAAAGCGATAAGGCGCCTTCACTCTTCCACCAAAGTAGGCCAAAGAATCCCGCATTTCGGGAATGGATGCAAAGTGGTCCACTGTCTCCTTCAAGGACCAACCATTTGGGAACTAGCAATCCGATATGGGCCACCGAGCATGCGTCATTATGTCTTCCGGGTTACCAATGAAAACGTCCAAAACTGTGACACCTATGTGCTCCTCACCAAGTGTAGTATCTTGGAAATGATCGTCTGTCCTCCAGCAGTTAATTCTACCAGAGGAAAGAAGCACACCAAGAGAATCCATAAGCTGCACTTCCAGCCTCGTCTAGTCTTCTTGACGAATATAAGGATGTGCATCCATCGGGGGATCTCCCGATGAGATCACAACGTCGGTGAGTCTCCATAAAACAGTGTGGTTTACGGCATCCATCAGAGTTGTCAAATCCCTTTGGAGAGGCATAATTTGACATTGCTCTACCTCAGGTATAATGGAAAGCGGGCGTAACAGAACAAAAGTCCATGGCTCAACTGGGATAGCTACACCAAGCCATTGGCCTTGAGGACGAGCCTCCACAATAGACCCTCCTCCTCCTTCACCAAATCCATCAAGAAACAGTTTTACGGAATCACCATTCTTCAACATTGGGGACGTCCTGGCAGAAGACTCTTGTGAATCACCCTCCTCCTCGGGCAGTCCATTGTATGGAAGAATTGCGTTGTTCCGGTCTGAAGGGAAAGAAGCCATTCCATCAGACCGCATTTCCGCTGACACCAAATCTTCGAATGCGCTGTTGAAGATCGAAATCTGAGAGTGACAAGGGAGAGAAAATACTTAGTCACACACCTAGAGAAAGAAGCTCAAGTGGACAAGGTAGGAGCCAAGTGAAATTCAAAGTAAAGGAGTGCAATAGGGATGTAGACTCAAAAATGACGGCAGAGGCGAATTAGAGAGATATGTTGTATCACCATCGGGAGATTTTCCGATGCCCAATTGCAGAACAAACATGGAAATTATAAAAACACAGAGAGCTATAATATCGAACTCACATTGAACTAGAACAGCATGCATCTGAATAGAAGATCTACCAATGGCCAATTCGAACGAAGTTTGCAAACGTCAGTGGACCCATGTCCCGTACGTCCTAAATGGTAACTAAGAAAAGGGCATCCAGAGATATCCCGATGACCACATGAAGCGCACCACATCAAAGACGAGCGGCATATCCCGAGGGCTTGGCAAATAGAATCATCGAAATGACGATGAACTGATCAATAAATTATAATTAGGAAAAACCATAATAGTACACCGACTGATTTCCCATCATCTACTACGCAAGTGCTAATAAAATAACAATCGGGAGATCTCCAGATGACCTTCTGAGAAACATAGGAGATGCCATCAAGAGATCCTCCAATGGCCTCCACTACAAATATGCCAAAGAGGCCATAGAGAGATCCACCAATGGCCTCCAACAGAAATATTCCTTAGAGGCCATCGGGAGATCTCTCGATAGCCTCATCCAGAAAAGTACAGGAGACACCATCAAGAGATCTTCCGATGGCATCCTATAGATCATTGCAGGAGGGTCTGATGGGACATCACCCGATGGATTCCTACATGAAAATAAGGATGAGGCCATCGGGAGATCCCCCGATGGACTCAATGGAAACTACAGAAAAAGCCATCGGGGGATCTCTCGATGGGCACAATGGAATCTACAGAAGATGCCAATGGTACATCTCTCAATGGACACCGACATCGTAGGTGCCACCTCTACGATACGTAATATATGGACCTTACGTATATGTATTCCGTTATTCGTGCGTTCGAATTCTACATACACCTGCTGATCTACTATCACTAGCGCACAAACCGCTTTCAACATCTAATCACTTTCACAAGTCTCTCAAGAGCAATAGGTCCGAGGGATTTATGACTCTAGGTCCTTCATAAAATGGCACTCTGGAAGGTATTGAACTACAAGAGATTACCTTCGTGGTTCCATGTTCTTGCTTTACATCTTCTTCCGCATGCGTAACAGGAGTATAGTAATACTACAAACTACTGACTGACGGTTTCCAACCATGGACCTTGCAAAACTTGCATGTGTCAAATTCCACTAGCATCGCCCCGTCACTAAGGTACACTGTCACTATGATCATGCTACATTAGTAAGAACACTGCCATAAATAGAGAGAAACTAGAGAAAAATATTGCACTTGAAATGACTGATGTTTGAGGAAATCATACCCTGCAATCGTAAGAGCGCCTGATCCATAGCTCCTTGAATCGAAACGCCGAGGTCTGGGTGAAGCAGTGTAACGCCTCTCTCAACTACTATGCGACAACAACTTCACGTGTGCAAAAGAGGGAGCTCCAGGGAGATCGCCAGTTTTGACAGAATTGGCCTATGATTCAGGAGAGCCAAGTTCCCGCCACGAATTGGAGAGGGGCGTGTGAGTCTGCATTTCGAATGTTCCCTACATCATTGAAGTCCGCGCGTCGTTGTTGACTGAATCTGAAGATCCTCTTCTGCCTTTTGAATGTTCATTGCCTTCTTGAAGACCGTACACCTGTGACTCAATATATTCGTACGTGTGGAACTTCTTTACCGCGGAATTCGACAGTTAAGTGAAATGCAGAATCCGAAACATGAGTCAATCCGGAGGGGAGTATGTGTAGTCCACATTGGAATCCAAGCGTGATCTTCAGGGATCTCACCGCATTCACTATTTCACTGCTAGTATTATTATACTACTACCACCTGCTCCGTGTGTTTGGGTAGCGCATCAAACATTATTCCAAAAAGGCCTCCGGTTTTCTGTCAGTCTTGCCACGCTTGATTTCACGTACTGGAAAATCATGGAATAATAAAACCTCATCGTATTTACCTTCCTTGAGGGTACTTTGGTACATTACCAGGATTTATATTCTTCAATTTGTCATGGTTGTGGACCTAATAAAACCCTAAACCCGAATGAAACTCTAAACCCTAATAAAACATTTAAATCAAAATGTTTATAACTCACAACATCACTACATTATGAAAATACCATGAAGTTCAAAGCTTCTAGTACCAATGAAATGCCCACTCTCTTATGTCACTGTATTTTTACTTTCTAATTTCACCTCTATTCAATGACCATCATATTGTTTTCTATCATTTCCCAGAACTCAAAGATGTTATTTTGCACAAGCCATGTATTTCTATAACATTAGGTATTTCGCAAAACATTATATTACACAACTGGTACTTGCTTTGCTAAAGAAACATTTTAGTCTTTGAATATTTATTATAATGACATTCTTAGAATTAAAATCTTTAAAAGTATATTGATTATTTGGATAGGTTGATAATTATAATATGTGGATGAAGTTAGCATCCAAAATGAACAATCAAGATGGCACCTCTCTAATGTTACTATATCACTCCATTCTAATATCCCCTCAACCATTGATGAGTGGTTTTAGGGTTTAGGGTTTAGGGTTCATCATTCAGGGTTTAGGGTCAGGGTTCAGGTGTGGGAATCCGGAATCCGGAAACGGATCAATAACACAAGAAGTAGGTGCGAAAAATTAAAAAAAATTAAAAAAATAATAGTTAGAGTGTGATTTTTGGACCAGATAGCTTGAATTAGAAAATAAGCGTTCCGGCATAACCCTAAACTGGAACTTATCCGGATCCGGAATCCGGACTCATCCGGAATACAGGAACCTACCGTATAGGTCTTGTAGCTACGGAAGTAGGATACCGTTGATACAACGGACCTGTAGCCGTTGTCCTTAAGACCATAGAAAGACGGTTTAGTACTTAAGCTATCTTCCTAGGGTTTCCTCTTCATTTTTTTTGTTGTGTGAGTAGTTGAGAGAAAGAGTGGTGAGTTAGCGACTGAGGTAGAACTACTTTTCCCTCATTCTCACTTAGATCTTATGGCATCCGGACCAGTACGGAAGGTAGCGGTATCTGCCCGGGTTATCTCTCCGGCCATTCCGGATAGTCCGGAACTACACAAGCAGTTAGAGGAGGACTTGACTAGGTTAGGATGTGTCGGTCTACTACACCGACCATGGAACCTCAAGAGTAAGAGATGATTCAAGAGCTACTTCACGGTGTTCCGAACCAGTATGAGCTCACTTTGAGAGGACGGCCAGTCGCGTGGATCGAGGACATTTGGGCGGACGTCTTTCAGTTCCGGAAGAGTGGGAACGGTTTAGCATCGAGGACGGACCGTTTTGTAGCTGGGAAGTTCACGGGGTCTGCAAACCCTAAGGACGGATTCGCTATCAGCGAGTGCAAGGACGAGAGACATAGGCGGATACTAGAGTTTCTGATTCCGATCTTGTATCCAGAAAAGCCAACGCGGGTTACCATTACGGTGGCCAATACCATCTTTGGGGCTATGGAAAACCGGGTAGTGCACTGGGGTAGGGTCATAGCCGGGATAGTGGCTAAATTAGCGGATCACGTGACCCGAGCAAAGGCGAGTCCAGTTAGCACCTATTTGTTTCATCTGTACCATCAACAGGAACTTTTGAGTGCGGTGGAAATAATTCAGTATGACACCGGAAAGACGCTCCTGTCATATGAACTTTCCGGGGAAGAAGCGGAAGATTCGGTCGAGTCTGAATCGGAGGAACTTCCCAAGGAATGTCTGACAGATCCGAGGACCAAGAAGAGGAAGTCAACCGATCCGGGGTCGAGAATCAAGCCACCGACAATGGAGAGGGGGGAGTCCAGCAGAGGACCTGAAATGGAAACAGAATCCGCATTTTTCAATACGGGGCTCGAATGGATATGTGAAGCCAAGGTACTTCACGACGGGTTGTCAGATTTGGTGATAGATACCGCGGAAGTATTGAAGGTGGATCCGGATCAAATTGTGGAAGCTATCAAGGAGATTCAGAAGTTGCTGGTGGCCATCGACCCAAACCATGCGATGGATTTCTCCACCTTTCCGGAACTTCCTTTTGTCGCAGGTACCCCAGGGAAACCAGTGGCGGATCAGGCAACCCGGATGGAGGGCCTGAGGGGGATACTCACACCAGCCGAGCCTTCCGCTAGTAAGATACGGATGACGGAGTTGAATTTGAGGCCAGCCTTGGAACCGGAACCGGAACCGGAGTCTAGCGCGAAAACGGTTCCGGTGCCATCTAAGTTCTCAACTCCGGAAGTTCCCAAGGCACAAACAATGCCGAACTTGATGACTGGAACATTCAAGGTTCCAAGACAGCAAGTCAGGGGAGATCTCATCAGCCGGATCGGTGGAATGACCAATCCGGCTGGATCTAATCCGTAGGGATTTGTGCACATGCAGAAGACCACGCCGGAGGAAAGAAGCAAACCCGCAACATTGGAAGATACCACACCAAAGAAGGAGGAGGAAGTTCAAGTCATCGAAGATTCTAAGGAAGAGAGTGCCCACTCCACTTCCGGAACCGAAGACGACAGCGATTCGTCTCCCGCAACGCGTCATATCCAGACTCGGGCCACAACAAAAACCACACCAGCAAAGAATATGAAGGGGACGCCTACCAGCCAAGTGGGGAGCCGTTCAAAGAAAAGACGGAAGCCAAGACATTAGGGTTGGTAGGAAAAGAAGTATAGGGTCCGGAATGGGGTTCCAAGCATGAATCCGATTTCCGGAATCTTAGGCGGATAGTAAGGAAATCCGGTTATCTCGGACGGCAGTTAGCAATCTTTCCGGATATCCCGGGGTTTTCAGTGATTGGTTGCCTGGATTTCCGAGTTTCCTTTTCAGGCTGTTAGGAGTTGACTTTGGGTTTTTGTGTTAGTATTTTAAGGGCAGGCAAGTTAATTGTCTGTCATTCCATTCTACTCCATTCGACCTTAGTGCTTTCACGTATGTATTACGATTTTCTTTTCTTAATCTAAGTCAGTCAGGGTGCTTCTAGCTGCACTTTGCTTAGACGGAATCTTTGGCTCAGTGTATGCATGTATGATTGTATCCTTGTACTAGAGAAAGAGAAGGGAGGGAGAGGAGGAATCCGGATCTTGAGCTACGGATCTCTTGGTGTTGAACTGAGTGGGAGAGATGCGAGTTGAGTAAGAGAGTGTAAGTGTAATGTGCCTTTAAATTGCCGGAACGGCAATCCGGGTAAGAAGGTAGAGGTCCCTACGAGTCCAGAACCAGGAGGGTTCTGTACGGAGATAAGCAACCGCCAAAGGAAAGGAACTCCCGCTACTTCGGAAGGTCTACCAACCTCCCCTTTGGTACATTGTCTCCCCTTTGAAACTCTATTCCCTTGGATCTATGAGTTCGGATCCGTCGTTGTAGTAAAGAGAGGTGTGAGAATTGCTCTGTGTGACCTGATTCCGGATCGGCCAATCCGGAAACTGTGAAAGAATACTTCTCCCTCCTCCTACAACTGTGTTGTCTTGGGTGTGTTGTTTAGTAGATTTAGAGTACAGAGAGGATAGTTGTACAAGTGGTGAGTCCCCACCCCTTTCTAGATTAAGGGTGGACCCTCTGAGGGTAAAACAGAGGCAACAAAAACCAGTGACGAAAGAAAGACGGAACACAGTTCCGGAGGTATCCAGATCCGGAACGGAATCCGGAATGTACTAAGTTTCCGAAATAAAATAGGGAAGTGAAAGAAGGGGGATTAAGTGAGTAGTCACAATCCGGATGCTTCTAATTCAATCAATATCATACTAGAAGTTCCCTGGACCGATAATTCGTGTCATCTTGCAACAATTTGCCTTTGTTAGGATACTTACGGCTAACTACGCGTACGACATCAGGGTTTAGGGTTAGGGTTTAGGAATTAGGGTTTAGGATTTAGGGTTCAGGAATTAGGGTTTAGGGTTCAAGGTTTAGGGTCGGCGGTTATTATTATAGGGTTTGAAGGGTTTAGTCTTCTGCGATTGGTTTAGGGGCAGGAACACTTGCTCTTCATTGCTGGCTTTAGGGGTAACCTTTTACATGGTGAATGGGACATGGGAGTTTACGGATGATAGTATGGGGATCTTGTTTATTATTTGTAGGGTTTAGGCTTCTCTTCCATAGCCATGATTGTTTTGTGAATTAATTTAGTATGGAGGGATTAGAGTCTAAATTGATCTTTCCTAATTATTAGGTTTTAGGTTTAGGATTTTGCTAATTAGTGATTAACCCGAGGGTCATGAATTCCTCAACAAATTGTAACTCAAGGTTTAGGATAGTTGCAAACTTCTTGAGAACTGTAACGAGGGTTCTAGTTGACATTTTATAGGCACGTTCAGTAATTCTTGGTATATAGCAAGATTTGTGGACAGTATAGGTAACATTGTAATATATTTATCTGTAGGAGTTTGGTGCCTTAGTACCACTTCTCAAAACTTTGATGTTTGCGTTCAATGAAAATGGATAAATAAATTTATTTATATGTTAAAAATCCAAAAATTTTTTACAAAAAATTTATATCTATAAGGATTTAGGAAAACCATTTCAAATCTATAGGAGTTTAAGGGTTTAGGTTGAGAATGTTCTAGTTTCGGGTGTCTCTTGCTATCATGTACTGAATGAAATATAAGGAATACATTATGAATATGTGATATTCGTGAATTACTTTTGAAAACTAGCTGGACTTCTTATTTTACCATGTTAGTCTTATTTCTTTTCACAAAGTATGCCTCAAGTTGCTTTGTTTAGGGTTTAGGGTTTTTCTAGTTTTAGTAGGTTTAGTCAGTTTTGATCTTATTTTTCTCCACCCTTGCTAGTACTTGTAGTGAAGATACGAAGTTGGGATTTCACATTTGCTTCCAATTTTTGTATCGTTGTCTACCCTCTACAATTATTCATTGAAAGGCGCTATAGTTGTTTTCATACTCCCCATTTTTTTTCCACACTCTATATTTTTTTTCAGAATTTGGATTTTTTGGACCACTCTATATGTTTTTCCACACTTTGTATTTTTTGGCACGCTCTATATTTTTTTCCACCCTCTATATTTTTTTCCACACTTTGTATTTTTTTGCACACTCTATATTTCTTTCCACACTCTGTATTTTTTTGTACACTATATTTTCTGCCACACTCTATATTTTTTTTCACATTTTAACTACTTCTAGACTATTTGCTGAATGTAGGACACAACATCCAGAGGTCTCCACATAATATCATCAGGAGATCTCCCGATGTTTTACAAAATATCCCAATGTTTTGCGGACATCTTCCATTGCTTTACAAAGTCTCTCGATGTTTTGTGGACATCTCCTCATGTTTTACAAAATCTCCCAATGTTTTGCGGAGATCTCCTAATGTTTCATAGAATCTGCTAATGTTTTGCGGAGATCTACTAATGTTTCACAGAATCTCCCGATGTCTTAGGGTATTTCCAATTGGCAATTTTTTTTTCCTAATGACCATTATTAATTTTGAAATTTCAAAAGTGCAAAAATAGTTTAATGTGGCATTTGAGTGTCTACAACACTTCAATAGGTACGATACACTGATAAATAATTAAGAAAATTGGTAAGAATTGTGGACATGAACAACAAGCACGAACTAAAATATTTAGTAAATAATATGTGTAAAAAGAAAATACCTTATTCAAAATACTATATACTAATTATCGTGAACTCACTATAACAATACGGATATTCACTAGTATTATGTTACTGTTGGTGTAAGTTGTGTTACATAAACTTTACCAAAACCACTCTAAAATTGAAGTGGTTTAAATCTAGTGTTGGGTTCACCACAGACTCTTTAATTCATAATTTTAGGCTTATGTTTTTTTCAATTCCAACTTTGTGAAATGATTTGTAATTGTAAATGAAATCTTCTTCAACAACTTATAAGTATCTTGTACTATTTGTACTTGACAAATAATATGATTGTATTCAAGTATTCGCAACGTGAATTCGAATTTTACCATTGAGTTGTGCTTTGTGGTAATCACTAATTACCAAGCATGATGGTAATTAGTGACTGACACGAATGATTGACCCCACCAAGTCATTTCCATGAGGGCGCCGCCTCCACCCGTCCCCTCCTTCCTCCCGATGGCCCCCTCTCCTCCCAACGACGCTAGCATGCGAGCGGGAGTGAGGAGCTTGTGAGCAGGGAGCGGGGAGCTTGTGAGCTTGGAGCCCCTAAACTAAAAAAAATGGAAATTTGTACTCTCAACTTGTTTTTTCCCAATTTTTTTGCAAAAAAAGAGGAAAAATGTCTAATTTTTGACCTGTTACCGTGTATCTTATAACCGTTGATTGGATGAAAATATATTGGAAATTGGGGGCCAACTCCATCACTCACCATATTTTTTTTCCTACAGGTTGTGAAATCCAACTGCCAGTAATGATCACAAATTCATCTACAAATTTCAATGGGAGGGCAATGCCGTCACTCACCATATTTTCTTACGTAGAGGTTGTGGAAGCCAAGAACCACTGGTGAGCACAAATTCATCCATGAATTTGAATGGGGGGCCAATGCCATTACTCACCATATTTTAAATGCCATTCCTTATGGGACAACTGAAGACTACAAAGTAAGCTATGAACATGTACTGTAGGACACATAAATAGGAACCCTATAACATTAGTCTTCTCACTCTTTCTAACCAAAACTGTGCATCAAATCATTTCAATTGTCATATACAAAAGAACGCATTACAATTGAAATGCATTGCAAACTGTGGCCATATCTATTCTGGAAGTGTGATCATTCTAGCTCGAACTAGGAGTTCTTTCAACTCATTGAAGCTATAACTTGGTGCATGAATGAATTTGTCTTTGTTGACATCCATTTTGCAGAAGTACCTGTATAAGTAGTACAAGTGCTTGCAATTGACGTATTGCTGCCGACCTCCAATAGCAGACACTACCATATTTACGAAATCTGGGCACGTGTAAGTGGGAAATTGGCCCATTGTAACTCAATATGCATTTTTGTTAGAGTCAGGCCCTATCTCCAACTCCACAATCGCACCAAGGCCTGGAAGAGGGAGTAGTGTTACTCCTACAATTTGCCCTCTAACATTACCTGCACTTTCCCACTTGTTCCGTTGTTCGGTAGTAGGTGCATTTGCAATCCTTCGAATGGCTCTGCTGTCCTCACTGTTGGATACACATCCGAGTTCTTTGGTAACGGCTGCTCATATAAAATAGGATTAAAAACCTTCGACATGTTGAACAACCAACGTGGTGACAGGACTGGTCGTTCTTGGAGTCGAAATCCTGCGTGCTGTAGCGACAATGTCTCCTCTCGGTTTAAGTTAGTTCCGAACAAGACTGGCCAATCCTCCGGCACCTCCAGCCAATCAAGAACCCACTTCCGCTTTGTTCCTTTCACGCATCGTTCAATGTTATCCCAACAAAACCAGAAATCAGCCACCACTTCTCGCTACTCCTGTACTCTTCTTTTCGACCACGGTAAGTAGGAGCTGGAGTACCCTTCTTCCCTTTTGCAATTTTGCTGGTGCACTTGATGTTCGATCTATGTTGTTGGGCTTGGCATCTTGCGTTGGATTTGTGGCTGATTCTAGCAATGTGCCATTTTGATGTGTCGCAATTGCTTTCAAATGCTACCGCAACATGACGAGAAGTATTTGGTTGAAGTTGTTTACCCTTGTCTTCAGAAGATTGAGAGGCACTTGTGGTGGACCTCCTTCTCACGCGGGGTTGAGAAAAGTTGATCTTGTCCGGTCTATGGGAGTCTCTTGCATCACCAATGGGCACGTCCAATTTCCTCTTAGTACTCCCAAAAATCTCTTCTCCTTCCAAGTGTGGCACTCTAGTTCCCACACCCTCTGCTCCAGGCAATGTGTTCAATGCCTCTGCGATTTTTTGGGGATCTCCACTTCTCCTAGCAGCTCTCAACCTCAGCTCCCCCTTTGATGGCCCTGATCCTGATGCATATCTCTTCAAGTATGCACGGTAGTTGGTCATTTGCATCCAAGCCCAGATACTATCATCACATGTGGCGTCAAACAAGTTGTTTCCTCATTTTCCAGACATTTGTAGCCACTTGTTATGCATCGTTTCGGATAAATTGCATGATGGCAAGTCCAACATCTCCTCCAAGTTTAAATTCCATGCAAGAGAATAATAGAATTAGTAATTCATATGTACAATTGTGTGAACTTCCAAATTCCTGACCGTGTATCTTGGTTCCTTGTGTAATTCCAGAAGGTGACACCCTTGTAATCACTCCTATTGGTAGGAATATAATTATGCTTGTAGACATAATGAAGTCATTTCTTCCAACTTCTTTTCTTGTAAAGAAAAATATTTAGCATTTGCTATTATCAGAACTCAATTATCCATTACATTTAACAAAAATGAGGGGGTCATGATGACACCTCCAAAACGTCAGTTGGATCCGAGGCATGTTTCTATGGTGTCTGTAGGACCCCCCCCCATTTTGGTAGTGTGGAGGAAAATATTCCAAAATCCCAATAAAAATAAAAGACAAAATTAAAATGCTGTCTAGAATGTAGAGTTTCCTATAACAAAATGAGCTTCAAAACCTTTAGTCATAGTACACATTAAAATTCACAATTCACTCACTATGTCCATGAAGCCTCCCCATTGACGGTATCGGAAATGCCAAAACGCTAGCCAATGGTCTAGGTGATATAGACCTTCTTCGCCAACAGCTCCATAGGACAACCACCAAGACCATATTGCGAGGTAGCAAACCTCAGCTTGGACCATGTTTTCCGAATCTTTGTATTGTTTATACAAAGTAATATATTGCTGTTGGAATGCTTTCTTGATGTACTTCTGCGTATGCTTGTGAAGAGAGGTACTCCAATGCAACAAACATGTCCTCTCGCGATTCTCCATTTCATCATTGGCAGAGCCACTGCCATACACAATGCGAACCACATTCCAGTTGGCCATGGCGCTATCTGCCATGAATCCCTTAAAGTTAGGATTTGCCACTCCATGGCGATGCATGACAGCGTTCAGGCTTTGCCAAAATTGTACTTGAACTTCTGTATCTTCGGATTGCATATCGCACATTGCAATAGTCATCACCTTCTTATACTCCGTATCATACACGTGGCAAGCCATTGTGGTCCAGTCCTTCATGCGCTTCACATGGTCAAACATCAACCACGCATTTTTCAAGTCCCCTATTGGCTGCATCCGCCTGACGAGGTCCACTCCACTTCCGGGTCTTTCTGTAAGCATCTTGAAAATGTATACCTTTTCCTTGCTTTGACCTGGGAAGACGCTGTCATGTATGAACTCAAACTTCAATTCTCTCTTCATGGTCATAATGTTGTCGATTATCCCTCCATGGTTGTTAGAACGGAAAGAAGAGATGACGTTGCGAATACTTGGACTACTCAAATATTAGAAGCGATCCATGACCTCCTCCATTTCCTCTGCTTTCAACATCTTCTTCTCCCCCTCTCCATTGTGAAATAGATAGTTCCCGAGAAAGTCTTTACTAGCAGAGAGAGCAATTGCGGAGTTTATGGCTGTGGGTGTTTTGGCCACTTGCTCCGCGATGAGTCTGCAAATCACTTTAGTAGAATCTCTATACATACCTCTAGCAACAGGGTGGCCATGCTCTCCAAGGTGAATAGCAGCCCTAGTCATTTCTGGATTATCAGTATACGCAAAGTATATCCTAGCCTTGCATGTATTAAGACACGTCGGTGGCATCTTGCAAACCTTGCAAACTAGGGTGGATTCTTTTGGGGGACACCCGCCAACAGTGAAAGGAAACACAGTGTAGCCACTCCACTCAGTTTCATTTTGCCGTGAGGCTCTTTTCCACTAGTAGAAAAGGGGCTATCAATGACTGTTGTCTATGACTGCATAACCAGTCATTTCGGACACTTATGACGACAATATGACTGAAAGTAGATTTTGGGCTTAGAGTCATAGAGGACGAGTGATTACGGACCAGACAGTCATTTAGGACTAGCTCATTCTTTTTCATCCTTGCTGATGTGGAACTTCATTTGGATGTGATAATATGGGACAATTGATGTGGTTTGTACACGTGGAGGTTTATTATTGGCTGATTCAGGAATGAACCATTTAATTAACATGGAAGATTTCAAATCATATTAGTCATTTTGTAGTAATGGTTTTGGCTGAAACTGTCAAACTTTAGTCATTTTTTAATTGAATTGAGTCATTTTTGAGCTGCATCAATTATATATGAGTCATATGATAGTCATTTTTGAGTTGCGTCAATCATATATGAATCATATGATAGTCGTTTTTGAGTTGTGCTAGTCATATTTGAGTCATATGATAGTTGTTTTTGAATTGTGTCAATCATATATGAGTCATATGATAGTCATTGGTGATGATGTAGTAGTCATTGTTTTGACATTTTTGGTCCATTGAAAATTGGAGCTCACTACCAACTAAAAACATCCAACAACAAAACCACAAATCAAACCACAAATCAACAAAACACCAAAATAGAAAATGAACAAATCAGCACAACAGCAATTAAAGCAGCAAAACAGTAAAACAGTAAAACAACAAAACAACAAAACAACAAAACAACAAAATAGAAAATGAACAAATCAGCACAACAGCAATTAAAGCAGCAAAACAGTAAAACAGCAAAACAACAAAACAACAAAACAACACAACAGCACAACAGCACAACAGCAAAACAACAAAACAACAAAACAACAAAACAACAAAACAACAAAACAACACAACAACAAAACAGCAAAACAACAAAACAACAAAATAGCAAAACAGCACAACAACAAAACAGCACAACAACAAAACAACACAACGGCAAAACAGCAAAACAACACAACATCAAAACAACATCAATACAAAACAATAACACAAAACAACACAACGATAAAACAATAAAACAATACAACAAAAAGAAGATTGTAAACTAAAGACTTACTTAGAAAAATTGGAGTAAAAACAAGAAGAGAATATGAGAAGGTGTTCATCAATAAGGAGGAAGAAGAAGAAGAAGATGCACTTAAGTAGGCGGCGGCTAACCTAACCCTAATTGTAAATGAGAGATGAAATCTCCATCGTTCATCTTTAGCAATTGCAACTGCAATCTACAGATGCCACGTCACAATGTATTATTAAACTAAATAATGGCTGAACAGTGACTGAACAATGCTTAATCAATGACCAATCAATGACTTCTCTATAAATGCCCTAATCAATTACTAATCAATGACTAAAAAATGAGATGCAATTACAACATACCACATGTCAGCCACCATAGAAGTAGAAAGGCGACTCACCTAAAATCTGAGCCATCCACTAGTTGTAAAGATACAATTTGAGTGATCTATTTATTGTCCAAATACAATCTGACCCGTCCATTAATTTGTCCCCAAAATGCAATTTTCACCCATCCATCCATCTAAATCGCTCAAAAAAGAAGCAATTTGATTTGACCATCGAATCTGAGTTATTCATCTGAATTTTCTCTCTAATCCATCCATCCAAGCCGTCCATCTAGTTGGAGTGCACTTACAATTTGTGACTTAAAAATGACTACAATGCAACTAGACCTTTATAGAAAAGCAAACAATAAATTTAAGTTCAATTTCCACGGTGTCCCATTAACCCCTCATTGCCAAAGCCCAAACATTTCTAAAAGCTTCCTTGCTTTACAAGTGCTATAAGTCTATTAAATTTCATTGAGGTATGAAAATCTCAACCATACAATCTTGTAGTGTGCATGTTGAAGATGATGTCAACCAAATTTAAAGTTATTTGACTGTATAGATTGCAAAATTATAATGTATTAGTGTTGAAAAAAGATGCTGAAATTTTCCTAGAAACACATTTGGAGGTGAATTTCAACTTCTAAATCTACTCAAATGAAAAAACTTTAAACTAAAAAGTGATTCAAAGCCAGTAAACAAACACATTGGTGAAAGGGAATATCATTCAATTGACTCTTTGTATCTGCAAAATTGTTTTGAAATGTCAAATAAGAAAAAAAAAAGTTGTAGAAAACACATCTATGCCTGAACCTCCCTCTACTAAAATGCTTCTTAGTCAATCATAACTTTTTGGATTGATATGAAATTTTAACCACACAAAAAAGACTAGTATGCGCAACTTTTCCAAAAACAATTATTGGAATTGGACACTGTATGAAGAAGAAATAAGCTCTTGAAGTTCACTGTATTCCAAAAATGTCTAGATTTTGAACTTCGAATTGCTCCCAAACATTCAAAACAACTTGGATTGACATGAAATTTTTACCACAATAACTAGACTTTAATTAGAACATAACCCAAAAATTCTTATTGAAAACGTACATTGGATGAAGAAGATACAAGCCCTTGAAGTTACAGCCATCAAAATGCAATATGGTGAACTCAAATTGAACCTGTGAACTTCGATTGGCTTCCAAAAAGTCTGTACATCTTAGATTGATCTGAAAATTTGACCACACAGACTAGGCTAGTACGTGCAACTTTTCCAACAAGTTTTATTGAATTTGAACATTGGACGCAAAAGTTACAGCACTTTGAATTGGACTGCAGACTATGTGAGGACATATTTGTCCCCTTCGGTGGTGAGGGGTTAATAGTCATTCCTCCGTTCTACCGTAGTCATATATTGGGCTCATTTTATGACAGCACAACTCAAATATGACTCAACAAAAACTACATCAACAACAAGGCCACAGAACACAAACTTAACTATAGATGATACCAATTTTGGTCGTCGATTTCATCTAGAAGTCCATCCAGTACTGTAGGAAGTGACTTCTAAATGATTGTGGCCCTCGACACGTCAGCTTTGGCGCCATTTCAATGACTGGAAGTCATTTTTCAGTAGCCTTTTGGTCACGAGTCATTTCTTCACTGGTCACATTTGACCCTGTTTTCTACTAGTGTTCAAATATTGACAGTTGGCATTCTCACAAACGAGATGGCCAACGCAGTAGGACTTACGGAATTTGAGGTTGTCGGAGTTGTGGATGTTTGTGGTCACGAGCTTGCACCACGGATGTCCATCGTAGCGCTTGTCCATTCTTTCCAAGTGCTTGGCCCCCGTTGAAGATGAAGATGTTCCACAAGGAGGCAATTCGAAGATGACATCCCCGTCGTATATAGGTGGGAGAAACGGAACCCTTTGGTGCTTCACAGTGCTCAAATCCATTGTTGACAATTCATTTCGAGAGCGATGCATAGTGGCAAGTCTTCTCAAACACTCCATGATGCTTGCTTTTGCTTGTACCTGTGTTTGTATTGGAGGTAGTGACATTGACGAATTAGAGAGACTTCTTGACGGGGTACTAGACAGTGATTTCCCAATGCCTGTCTCTCCAGATGCAATCTGGACAGAACAACTTTGATTTGGAGCATTGACATTGGGAGACTCTCCTTCAGATTTGGTGGACAACTCTATAATTGGATCTAATCTCTCCACTTTCACATCAAGAAGTACTGGTGGCATGAGTGGGACTCGGACAGCTTCTCTAGTTGGAATAGGTGATAGGGTAGAAGGACTACATGGCATATCCACTGTAGAATTATCTGACTGGCGACTCTGGATTTCTGTAGACACACCTAGCATGGAGAGTGGAAGTCCATACGCTCTGTAGTTCCCAGGAGTAAGATACCAATAACACGTTCCATCCTCCTCTGACTTCACTAGCGGAATAGACTGAAGCACTTCACCTGATTCCGACCTTTTTTCTTCCTCGACATAGATGGAAGACTCTACAAATCTGAATCGGACGTGTAGGAGGTGACAAGGGACTCTAGCGCATCCATCATCACCAACCGGGAATACAAGAGGAACGTCATAACCATCAACTCTCATTGACGCCATTGTTGCAACTGGAGGAGGCACTCAAAGAATGCCGGAAATCTAAATGCAAGCAAGGAGAAGAGGTAAATAACAACAGAGCTTTGGCTTTTGAATGATTAAGATTCCGGAAATCCTTTAGTCTAGGGTAGTCTTACAGACTTAGGGTTGAACCAAATAATTGTGCCGTATTCTTCTTCCTCAGACATTTACTTCTATGACATGGCAATTGCCATTAAACAATAATGTCTTCCATGTACATTGAATTCAAAAAACTACTTCACTGTTAAACCTAGTGAAGCTCCCCTAGAAATCAATTAATTACATCCTAACGAATCCCTAGGATGTCAGTGCCATTAAAAACAAAATATTTAAAGGTTTTCTCTTCTCAATTAATGTGAATGCTCATTACAAATGCACACGTAAAATGTCCTTGTCGTAGGTAAAAACAATTTCAGAAAAGTCTATTCCATGTAATCACACATTAGCACTCCTCTAATCTAATTTCTTTCAACACCTCCAGGGTGAAAGCACACTACACTAGGTACACTTTCGGCAAAATCCAAGTGTACTTTTGAGTATACATTAACTACTTGAAGTACTCAAAGTACTTTGGTGGAAATACCATTAGGACATGAAGAAACTTTAAATCAATAATTGTAGAATGTTGCCTTTACAAAGTAACATATTCAGAAATCAAAATGAATGGAATTTGAAAACGGAAAATGGTGATAATGTTGAAAGTTTAAAACTAAATGTACCATAAGTACTTTTTCATGAATAGAGGCAAAAAAAAAAGTCATAAAAATATTCAAAATTTTGAAAATTTAAGAACTAGCCATCCTACAATATGCATATGTGGTGCTTTACCCATCAAAATATCAATCAAAATAATGTTTTTTTAGTCTTTTTCCCTCTGCAGAAGATAGTATCCATTTGAGTTCCTAATTGCAATAAATATTGCAATTATGGTCTTACTATCACCAAGAATCCCTTACATAGTAAATGTTCTACCATTGTATAAAATATTGTGCCTTTTCAATCATTCATTTGGCCTCTACAAAGTACTTTGTATTTATTTTGCAAATCTGACGTACTTTTTTTGTCCATAAAGTACTTAGTAGAAGATGATTGAAACACTGAATTGGATTAGATTGTGGTAGAATACCTTCTCTATAGGAGTACCTACAATTGGTATCAAATAAAAATCCAAAACAATGTTTATTTTGTTTTAAGAAAAGTACTTTATAAAAATACATCCTCCAAAAGTACTTTTCTGACGTACTTTTTAGGGGGGCGTAGTGTGCTTTCACCCTCCAACATAGATCAAAATGAAAAATGAAAACGAAAGAGAACTCCTCCTTTCACATTCCTATAAGTAAACTGTACAAATTGCATTCAATATGTAGTTGAACATTCAATTAGACTAATCACATCAGAATCTAGAGACCCTACTTTGAAGTTCCGCAATCCCAAATTATAATATTTCAGATTGGAGTATAAATATGTAAAATTACCTACAAGTAACTTACCTGCTGAAGGTCTAAAATATGGGGCAAATATTATAATACTGTTATACTGCTATACATTCCTTGAAATGATTTCATGCACAAAGAAAAACATACCAAGTCTGTAGGGCCTATTCTCAATACAAAAATTGAGAATTAGATCTTTGACAATCTACAAAATTTTGTTTCTTAATGCACAAGATTGTTGTCAAGCTCTAGCATGTGGGAGTATTGAAGCTTGTGCATACAGAATTAGACCCCTCTTTAATTGCATCGCCGTCAGTTTGGATTGGCGGCATCATCTTTAATGTAGGCTCCGCCTGCATTGTCAGTGAACCTCTAGATTTGAATTCGTGGGCACATTAAGGAACCTACCACGCGCCGACTTCTGCATCCTCTTGTCACGCGTGTCAGAATTACTAAATGAAGATGTGGCGGTCCATGCAAGCATAGTACTGTGTAGAATATAAGAACCACCACTTGTATTATTTTTCCTCATTCAATTGGTTTGGTTTTCATTGTTTGTGTCGTAGTTGAGAGTGTTGATGTATAGGATATCTGAGCTCCCCCTTCATGCTTGTAGACAACTCAGTTAAGGAGTTCATTAGTCTGAAACCTAGAAAGAGAGGGAAGAGGCGAGGTTCCATATATTTCTCATTGTCCAAGGCATTACGGCGATCTAGAATGACGAGAGGAGGGAGAGCAACACAAAAGACTACCGAACCAGTACCAGTCGCTTTGCGGAGAGTTCTTCGATATGAAGGTGGGAGTACTGCTCGTGAAGAGGATGTGCATGCTGCCAATGTTGATGCAGCACTAGAGGTGTCCTTGTTAAATCCAAGTTCCCAACGCGGTAGATGGGCAGCGGACGCCATGGTAAAAAGCTTTGAAACTGCTCATTTTGTATTCCTTTCTTCTTTCCTTTTCGTGGTTTAGCAGGAACGCAAGAGTATAGACAATTTTTTGGCAAACTCTAGTGCGTCATTGTAACGGTCTTACTGTATAAGTAGTAGGAATAAGCGGATTGCAAGACATGGGTAGCTAAAAACCTTCTATTCATTCAGACCCGCTCAGTTTGATTGTAAAAGAAGTTTTTCTTCAAGAATAGAGATTTGCTTTCAAAATCTTAGTTAGCCCCTTAGCACTTCAGTGAAAGTGTCGAATATAGAAGTGTCAATTTGGTCAAATTCCCTATCCTTTTATACAATCAGTTGCATTCCATCAATGCCAAGGTGTGAAGTACAATGAATTTGATAGCTTCTCATGTTACAATAACTTTTGTGAATGCGCACTTCAGTGTGTTTGCACGATATCTAGATGTTCATGTTACCTCCGATTCTAAAGAACATTGATTTCCAAATTTCGAAGACATTGTGGTGAATGATAGGATTTAAAAAAAATAAATAATCACTTCATTTCTTACCATGACAACACTCCTTTAGAATTACAGACTCAACATTGGTAAAAGTATGGAAGCTCTCTCAACACCTTCATTGCCAGACTTTTAAAAGAAATAACTTTGTTTTATTGAAGACAATGATAACCCCTTACATTGTTTCTCTAGGAAATGCATCTGTAGAGTGCCTTAGGCATTTAGGGGAAAATAATATAAATCTCTCCTTTCAATAGACCGAAGGGGCAATTTAGCATTCCTATTGCTTATATTAGATTGCGATTGTCAACTTCGTTAGGATTTTCAAAACATCTTCTGGTGACTTTTTTAGACTTGAACGTGTCATCTGAGGCCACGTGTCAACATCAGTAGCTATACCACCTCCCGACAATCCAAATTCAAAATGGACCGTTGATTTTGACGAGTCATCCACGGCTCCAGATTTCTACCATATCCAAAAAAACTCGAGGAAATGGATCTCTTCGTTATTCTGTAGATTCTTCCTGCGATGTAATTCGGAATGTGGTATGTGCATTCCTTTTCTAAATTTCCCGTGACCTTTATCAGAGAGGGTGTCTCAGGTAGATTAATTTTTAGCAATTTCTATTTTCCTCTGATGTTGTGCACTTCCAAAATTCTGAGATTTGGGAGGACTGACTGCGTCATCTCACCGAATCATTTTCTAGAAATTTCAAATACACTCGGACATGCTCATTCTTTAACCGCGCGAGGTTGCGAGGAATCCTAAATTGATGGCAGGAGACCTTATCCGAAGGTGCATTGGATTTCCGAAGGTGCATGATTCCTGAAATTAGAATGGAGATTCCAAAATTGCGGTTTCTGGGCTAGCATGGCACGCTCTGGCCTTACCCTTGTGACTACACCGGCCACTGGCACTACCATTCCCTCTGTGAATGCTTGGTTTTCCTCATTTGAGTTCCTTTTGCACGTTCTTGGTAGCAGCACGAGATGACAAGGACTACACGGAGCTGCGCAGGCGGAGTTCAAGATGAAGGTGTCGTTCTTCCGCTGGACAGGAGAATCGCTAAGGTATTCTTCAAATTCTCTCTTTCATTCAATCAGTGACCTCATGAATTGTTGATTTCCCTTGGTTCTCCACCATTTTTGGCTTCTGAGTTGGAACCAGTTTGTTGCATTCGTCCTGTTTCCATCACGACTTTGGGGCGCTGTTCAGAATGGGATTTGAAAACCTCGATGCCACTTAGAGAAGCTCAAATCCAAAATGGGTTCTATAAACCTCCATTCCGAAATTTCTTAAGCAAGATTGCCACAACAGTCTTCCCGTAATCCTCATTGTACTCGACCTAACTGCCACACGGGGTTCCAAAGAATTCTTTCTAGATTCGAGATTCTCCACTAGTTTCCCTGATGCTCAGAGCTGAGGGGGTCCCGCCGAGAGCTCCAGGTGCAGCCTCGGATCCGAGGCATGTTGCCGGTGAGGCACTGGGACCCCCACTTTTTTGGAAAATTTGTTCATGTTTGATAATTTTTTGAGACTGGTTCCCCTTGGTGATGGATGTCGACCCCCTCCAGACGTGGAATTCTCTTGAATCCCACTGATTCAAGAAGGGCGCTTCCCGTTCCACGTGAGGAATCCAACTACTCCCGACTTGGGAATTTCTTTTGTGAGGCTGTGCAACTGCATGTTCACCTTCTAGGAGTCAGAATTCGATTCTCCGCATTTGCATGTCCCCCATCCCAATTCCTTGAATTCTGGACTCCTTGTTGGTAATTCAAGTCCACCTCCGAGATAATCTTGGCATCCTTACCTGCTTCCACAACTGGACGGTTGAGGCCAATCTGCCTTGATGTCCACATCAAACGAAATTCGGTGGTCTTGTTTTTGTTGACTGAAATGCCCACAGGGGGTTGTTATGTAGACCACCGTAATCTAAGCGACCTATAATCTCAAAGTTGAGGGGGTCCCGCCGAGAGCTCCAGGTGCAGCCTCGGATCCGAGGCATGTTGCCAGTGAGGTACTGGGACCTCTACTTTTTCTTAAACTTGTCGGATTCTGTGGGAATGCGATCCCACATGCTAGACCCATAATACTAAGCATAGGACGGAAAAATTTAAAAATTGTCTCTTTCATAGGGAAAGTTTTTGAGTTCTCCTAGGAAGTAAGGCAAATTAGGAAAAACCGGATTTCCGGATCCGGAAAATTTTCATTAGGGCTAAAAACCTAAAATCCGGAACCCTAGAAAGTTCCGGATATCGGATGACGGCGCTGGCTCTAAACCGGATCCGTACTAGGGATAGGGTGTTGCCGCCAAAACCTGTCTCGTACATCGGGTTCGTATAAGAGGGGGACTGTAGTTGGCCGCGGGCACACTTATCCTCTTTCTTTTGTTCTTCCGTCGGCGTATTCCGTTTTCCTCGCTTCGTTAGAATTCCGGTAGACTAAGGGATTGTGTGAGTTGCGATCGTGTAGGGGTTACCGGAGTGACAGTTGTGAGCAGAGATTTAGGGAGAGATTGTGTGAGGATTGATCGTGAGTACAATGGCTTCTAGGGCAAGCCGGCAGAAGTTGAAGGACTTGCCTGAGGATTCAGAGGACGAGGCGCCGGCACTTGTACCTTGACCAAGGACCATCCTAGTGATGAAGGTGGTTCTGGAGGTTCCGACGGAGGAGGACTGGCTGGCGCGCCTACGGAAGCATCTCCGCAACATGGGGTGTGACGGACTCCTAGAAGTGCTGTGGGGAATCCGAGAGGAGAGCCTAGTTTTGGATATACTTCGTCTGGAAAGTGGTATCTTGGATACCACCATTCGGGCGAAACCAGACCAGTGGACAGTGAACACTTGGCGAGCCGTCTACAAGTTCCGGGAGGCGCCGGACAAGGTCATGGAGAAGAACCAGGAGGTGATGGAGGGAGAGTTCCAGGCGCCCGCCAATCTGAAAGAAGGTAACCAGGTTTCCGACCTGGTGAATCCGGAGTACCGGGATGTGGTAGCGTTTTCAACCCTATCCTCCATCCCACCAAGCCGCGGCGAGTAGTAGCGAAGGTAGCCTCCACCATCTTGGGGAGCCTCCAAGGAAAAATGATGATGGACTGGGCAGCCATCATCTACGAGCTAGTCGGAGACTTAGTGCGTGCCCTCCGGTCCGGAAAGAAGAGCCAGAGTCCTCTTCCGGCATATTTGTCTCATTTGTACGCCCACCACTCTCTGCTCAAGGCGAATGAGGAGAGTGCGTATCAGGACCTAGTCCAACTTCAGCAGTACGGAGGAGAGGAGCCCTCGCCCCGAGACGGACCGGACGATGAGGACACTGAGGAAGAGGAATCGGTCTCTCCGCTAAAGAAGAGGAAACGGCGGAATAGGATGCTGCCGGTAAGTCCGTCAGAGGAGCCTCCTACACCGGGACCACAGGAAGAGGTTCAGGAGGTAAAGACGGAAACCGGACCTGTTCCGAAGGGAGTCCAACCATCCTTGCAACTGGTTGGGCCGATACGATCGCACACCGTCGCCACTCAAGCTGAGGCCGGACCCTCCCGGACCCGGATGATAGAGGTGGAGGAGAGGGATCAGACAACCATACGATTGGGAGGGTCGCCCCTAGAAGACATCCAGGAGATGGCTCAGCATCTAGTGTGGCGGGCAGACGATCTCTTCCAAATCTGCGAGAACTATGATGGAGCCCTCAAACAAGTGTGCCGGAAGATGGCGCTAACCGACCGGAATGCCATTTTCCGGAGGACGGATGCATTGGTAGCAGCGGAGCAGTAAAACAACCTCTTCATAGCAGAACAGAAGAATTTGGTAACAAAGCTAGGGGCGTTGCGCGTAGAAAACCGGACGTTGCGAGACCAAGTTCGGAACTCGGAATCCCGCTGTGTGGGTTTAGAGAGCGCCATCTGCACCGCTAAGGAGACAGCCCGGCTCACAGAAGAAGCTCATCGCCGGCAGATAGCGGCCTTATGCGAAAGTATAGTTCAGCTCTGGAGCTCTCTAGAGGTCCCGGCAGACTATATCAACAAGGCTCGACTGTTTGAAACTAATCTCGATGCAGTTGCTAGCTCAAGCCGGGTTCCTATCGTCAAATGCTTACTGGAGCAAGCAAGACGAATGGATACATCTCGGGCCGCGATGAGGGAGATGATGGAGTACATTACGTCCACAGAGTCGGATCCGGCACCTCAATCTCCCCCGTCAGCGCAAACTTTGGTGGTTCCGGAAAGCAACAATCCGGAACCTATGGTTACGGAGGTCTCACCGGTGGTCCCGGTAAATCCGGAACTTTCACCACCAGCCGAAAGACCAAAAGGAGTGGACTGGGGAGCAGTGGTACCTCCGGGAAGTGAAGACCTGTTGCCGGTGACTCCGACCATTGACTTGACGGGTGCTTCTCCGAAAGTTCACGCCAGACGGACGGTACAATCTTCTCCGCGTCATAAGAAGACTCAGAAGGATGCGAGAGGGAGTCCAGACACTCAGGTAGTCGGGACTAGGAGTGTAGACAGGGACACCAGTATTGTGGAAATCCCAAGATGGGGCTAAAGGGGTTCGAATCTGTTTTCTCCGGAGGATAGCTGGAAAGAGGTAAAGCTAGATCTTCAGAAGGACTATGTTCCTCCTAAAGATCCAGATTCAAAAGAATAGTATACAGTAGTGTAGTATAGTGGCAATACTGGAGTCCGGCTGTCAAAGCCGGAAAAATAGGATCTGGAATCTTCCGGAAATCTAGTGGACCAGTAGGAATGCTTTGTAGGATTTTTAGGATGACGTTAGTCTTAGTATAAGTAGGACTTTTAATGACCTTTCTGGTCATTCACAACCATCTCATAGTTTCAGCATTGTACCTTTTTCGGAGTTTAATTCTAAAGTATGTTGGAGTATTCAATCTCTTATCTTTCTTGTGTATGGTATATGTTTGTGAGAGGTGTGAGTCCGTTCTTGCGTTTTCGGGACAGAGAACTTACCTTGTGTGGTAAGAGTCGATGTTGTGAAAGTATCCGGATGTATTAATTTGAGGGGGAGATCAACCGGATGGTTCCGGCAGTAAGGTTAGGGTAGTACTGCTCGGATGCCAGTATAGCCTGCGTGTAGGATATAGCCCTAGGTGAAAAGGGGTATCTGAAAGGCTGCTAGCAAACTTTCGTGTACGGAGGTATTGCCGGACGTGCCCGAATTCCGGATTGCCGGAATTCCTTGTAGAACAGAGTTAAGCCCTGGGATAAGCCCAAGAAAGTACAGGAGAAACCAGCCGGTCGACAGGAGGCTCAGTGTTCGGTTAAAGGTTAGAATGTCGTTGTAGTTCTTGACCGTCCCTGTGTGACCTAATCCGGAAGAGCTTCCGGATTTGTGAGGCGACGGAACAGGAGGACACTTCCGATCCCTGAAGAGTTAGGTTGCTATTAGTATTAGAGAGAGAGAGAGAGAGTGAAAGAGAGCGTGTTTCCGGACACGATAAGCATCCGGACGGTGGATCTGGCCACTTGTCATCCAAACCCAGGGATCCCGGAAGGGACACTGAAACGGTTTCCAGATCCTTCCGGAATCCACCCGGCACTAGTGTCCGGACCAGACCGAAAGTCCGGAATAATCCGACGGAGAGAAAAGTGAGTGCTTAGACCAGGATAGCCTATGAAACTGTAATCCACAAGTCCTCGTGGGAACGATTCCGGAGCGGTTTACTCTAAGAAGGCCTTTGGTGTGAATTAAGGGCTAATTGGAGGAATACTGGTCCGACTAATCGCTACAGATTCCTATTTTATGAGATCGGTAACCCTACCCAATTTGTTATCGATCCCGGCAGTCATTGGATACCCAAGGATTCATCCTTGTCATCACAAGCTTCCTGATCCCCGTGAGAAATTTTACTATTTTCCTGTTGAATCTAGTTTTTATGAGTTGCAGCATCCGCTTGTGGATCTTCCGAGGGCTAGTGCAATGAATTAATACTACGTAACGAGTACTAATTTTGTGAATCAGTAAATATACTGAACTTGTGAGCAAGTACTGAACTTGTGAGTATTGATAAGGTTTTAGATAGCAGAACTATAGTCTTGGCAGGGTCAACTGGGTAATCCGGTTTCCGGTGGACAGAGCCAGGTGGACCGGTGACCAGGATCCGGTTCATCATTGAAATTGTTGGTTTTCCTGAAGGATTGCCTTTGCTGGTTGGTGATCACGTTCAACTTTAGAGAGTTTGTTGATTCTGAAGATTCTTGCACTAATTGATTATCCTATTCAATTTTATAGTGATTAATGATGATGATACATTTCGTGTTTTCTGTCTAGTAATTGTTAATTTCTATAGTGTTTGAAGATCTAGCCAGTCTATGCATTGTTGTGGTTTAGCGTTGGACCATGTCAAACTCTTATTCTTATTTTAAAAGTATGGGGGTCCTAGTAAGTGCGACCAAACAAGCCTCGGATTCGAGGCTTGTTTGGTGGCACTCACTAGGACCCCCTTTTTTCTTAAGAATTGTGTAGATTATGATGAAAATGTCAATCATTACTTTGGGACAAGGCCTTATGTTAATTCTTTTTGCAAGAAAATGGGGGTCCTAGTGAGTGCCATTAAACAAGCCTCAGATCCAAGGCTTTTCTGCTGGCACTCACTGGAACCCCCTCAATTTTAAAAACCATATAGATCATGCTAACTTATGGCTTTGATTAGTTTTGGAACATGCCTTAGGCTTAATCTTATTTCAAAAATAAGGGGGTCCTAGTGAGTGCCCCCAACCAAGCCTCGGATCCGAGGCTTGTTTGGAAGCATTTAATAGGACCCCCTTATTTTCATGAGATTGTGATTATAATGTTTATTTGTGATTGCTATTAGCTTTGAAACTTGTACTTTGATTCTTCTTTTTCTAGCAATAATTTGATTCTGTTGTGAAGAAGATAGTGTTTAGTGATCCTAATGATGGTCACAATGTATGAAAATCTCTTGGATTGTAGAAGAGTTCAGGAATCCTACCAATTCGTAGTGTACTCAGTGATCCCGTTTATTCTTACAATGTTTGGTAACCAGGCTTACTCTTATTGGTTTGGGTGGTCCTCGTGATTCTTCTAATGCTCGGTGATCTTGTTGATTTGTCTAGTGTTTGGTAATGTTCATCATCCTTACTATGATTTATAATCCTTATAATTGTCTAGAAAGCATAAAAAAATGGATACGATCGATTACATTGTACCTTCTATGTCTAAAACCATGTACATCTTCACCAGCATTGGTGGAACTCTTTTATTTCTTTTGTACTTTAAAACTTTACTTTCATTGTACAAAACTCCTCATTCCTCAAGCTCTATGTGGCTCTACCTGATTCTGATGAGGCACTTCTAACTTCAATAATGTTACAATGTAAAGAAGGTTCGACGTGGCCAAAATGTCTCTTCATCGACCTCGGCACCTCCTCATGTCATGGGCACCCATGAGGCAGGACCATCTCAGGCTCTCACACCAGTGAAGGAGACTCTAGAGGTTCTTCACGATTCTGATGAAGACAAAGACACTGAGGAAGATCAAGTTCATGAAGAGTAGTTGGTAAGTTTTGATGATGTTATGGATGCAACTGATCACGTTGTCAATGCCTTTGAGAGTTCTAAACTCAATCGGGTGAGTGACACCCGAGCACCGAGACATGCACGCTACTTTACGCCTGCACAGAATCGTAGACGTCTTCAAGTTATACTTGAGATGGCTAGAAACCGCCCACTATAGTGTATGTCTCTCGAGAGTTCGGACATTGAGTATTCCTCAAAGACGCAGGGGTCCATCACCATTGATGGGCCACCGATGGAGGAGACCCGCGATTGTGCACGTAGTTTGCTCCAAGGTTTAGAAGAAGTCGTCATCATCCATCTCAGCTCTAACTCAAAGGATGATGTAGAGATAGAGTGATCCCATTGTATTGGATTTCCTTCAAAGACACATCGCTTGTGAGCGTGTCTTATACAATGCATGTTCTTTGTTCCTAAATCTTTTGCCTGAGCTACGTCATTTCTCTTGCAATCATTTGTTTTTAGAATCCCAATATGTTTTTGTTTGTAGGGGAATTTGGATCCATTGATAAAAGTCCAAGCATGCTGCTTAGTTTTATGTTTGAGCCTTGCAGATGGATGCGACTCCTACAAACCTGTGGCACGAGGAGACTATTCTGGAAACGCCAAACACCGATGATTCAACGCAACCGCCCATTGCAGGTGAAGGTGATGGTGAAAAAAAGGGAGACGCAATGGAGGAGGACGTTCTGGATGACCTGTTGGTGGCCGATGATAAGGACTTGTTGGAAGACGATCTCTGACAATATCACAAGGTGGACTCCGTGAATACCATTGCTTCATTGAGGATGAAGCCACCTCACCTCTTTCGACTCCAAATCCTGCTTTGCCGAATGGTTCCCATGTCCATGGTGAAACCTTCCCTCTCGTGTGATCTTGATTTCCTGGAGCATGAGTTCAGTAAGGGTTACAGAGAAGGAGCGGCAGTTTTCTACGTCACTACTACAGATGAGGCTGGAGAGAGCTCAGAGTTCACAGAAGAGGAGATAGCGAAGTGGGATCCATTGTGGAAGTCAAAAAATGACGCCTTCAATGCTAGTGTCGAATCCAAACCCGAGTTGAGGTTTTTGAAGAACATTAAATTCTATGTTTGTAATGGTAATCACAGACTCATCTTGTGGATGAGTTACATTACCAAAAAACACTCGAAAGACGAGGAGTGGCATTATGCAGTGGATTCCATTGTACTAGATACCAAGGGCAAGACCGAGCTAGTCATGCATGTCATGCATGACATTAACAAGTAAGTGTGTAATCTCCCTTTTTGGAATTCTAATGCCTCAGTTGATTTCTCAGGGGGGGGCACTCTATGACATCCATTTATTTATGTTTAAATTCCATATGTTATCCATTGTTGTTAACTCAACATATCATTTATTTTCTTCACATCCTTTCTTGGAAAATTTATTTGTATGTTGCGTAATACTAAGTGAACATTTTCTTTGTCAACTCTATAACATGCATTTCTTCATATTCAAATTGTTTATGTTTTATGGATTTACCTTCTCAAAGGTCTACATTTTCTTTTTAAAAATAGACACACTTAATACAACGCTATTATTACATACCCTATAGTTGTTAGAAGACATAGAATGGTATTTTAGGACCCTGGAGCATTAAAGGACAAATTATACTGCACTGCTCCGACTATGTGGGGTACACAAAGCTAAAAAGACTTGGTATTCTATGCCACTACAAGTCTTCACGTCGTTTGTTTTCAGGGTAAGAATCTTTGTGAATGCTTCTCCCTTCGTTTCTATTGTATTTGTCTGTACCATTTTATTATACAATCATATATGTGTAATTCTTTTTTGTCACACCTTTGCAGCAAGAAATTGCCCAATCAGCAGATGCAACAGGGCGGAGGTACAATGAGATGACACCGGAGGACGACAGAACTCCTGAGGAACTGGCGCATGCCATGAGATCCGGAGCTCATGAGAAGACCAGTAAACTCAACGTCAAAATATCTAAGTTGGTTGCAGTGGCGAATCCAGCTAACAAGCAAGGTTTTCTAGATGAGGTGATTTCATGACCTACATCATAAACTAAATCTATTGATGTCATGCAAACCTCAGAATCTAACATCCTCTGCTTTCCTTTTGTTGACCAGATTGAGAAACATTGGAGTTCCAATGAGGTTCCGGAGATGACTCTAGAGAAGTTCCAAATGGTGGCTACTTGCAATACTACGGCAGATCACAAGATCAAATTCCTGAAGTGGTGGAACTCCTCTACACCATCACGTGATGCTAGACGTTTTCCGCCTAGGCTAGTGTCAGAGACACTACTTGGTCCTTTCTTGAACCGTTGTGTTTAGTACGCAGGGGTAAGTGATTACCTATTCATGTAATTCAACTTGAAAGCCATCTTAGTTCATATTCACTAGGATATTGAGAAATTAGAATTCTTGGAAGGCAGTGCATATCATATGATTTTGGTTTTGGCATCTCTTTCTACAGATTGAAGATGCAGTTGTACAATACTTCGAGGAAGTTGTCAAGCAAGACAACATCATCATCAATACACTAGTAGAAAAATACAGTGACCAAATTAACAAAAATCAATAGAAAAGTGTTGATTTTTTTTGTTAATTTGGACGTGTTGATTTGGGCACTTTTGAACAGAAAAGTGTTGATTTTTGAACAAAAATGTGTTGTTTAAGAACAAAAAAGTGTTGAATTTCTAACAAAAAAGTGTTAATTTTTTTGTTAATTTGGTCACATTATTTTTTTAAATTATTTTTTTTGAAAAGAAATGAATAAAAGGTGACACGTGGCAATGCCACGTAGGCACCCCAACTATCCATGTGGCATGCCACACAAGCTACTTGAATGCCACGTGGACAATCCGAATGCCACATTGGCAATTCATGTAGCAAACGTTGCCATCATGGTTTGAACCTTAAACCTCATGGTTGAGGCCCAAGACTCAAACCAATGCACCACTTATACATATACATGTTTCAAGAGTATATAAAATCTTATTTGTTTAGTTTTTCATTTTTTTCCCATTGTTTTTTAAAGTCAGCGTAATTCAGGTCTGGTTTTGACTTAGTAAATGACCTTTTTTCAAGAAACTTTGAACTAATAAAAGTTGGAAAACCAAGCCAAGTTTCACCTCCAACAATCCGTTTGAGATTTCGATCCTCCAATCAAAAGTTATGGATAAAAATCAGAGAGGGGTTTTAAAAATGTAAAGAAAATAATTCATTTTCACCCCTCTCTGATTTTTGTCCATAACTTTTGATTGGAGGATTGAAATCTCAAACGGATTGTTGGAGGTGAAACTTGGCTTGATTTTACAACTTTTATTAGTTCAAAGTTTCTTGAAAAAAGGTCATTTATTAAGTCAAAACCGGCCCTGAAGTATGCTGACTTTAAGAAATACCGAATTGTTAATGTTTAGTTTTAAAAAAAATCTACATTGTACAATTAAAGATTCCAAAAGATTCCAAAAAGGTTTGAAAAGATTTAACAAAATTTTGTTGATTTTAGTTGCACTATCCAAATCAACAAAAATAATGTGACCATTTTGTTAATTTAAGCAAAATCAACAAAAATTTGTGAAAATGGACAATATAGTACCCAAGTTAACAGAAAATTGTTGACTGTTTGTTGATTTGGTCACTGATTTTCTACTAGTGATATGAACGTTCCGCTTCAACCAGAAACCTTACCGGAATACTTGGAAGGGTGGAGGAGGAAAATTTGGGATCACGGGTTCTTGGCTCATCTTAGAGGAGCTAAGTACTTCAAGAAAAGCGACAACTTCAACACTTATGAGGGGTCCCAATAGGCAGTGAAGAGGGTCCTTTATCGGTATGTCTTCAACTGGATAAAAAAATATTCATTTGGAAGTGACTATTTGAATTAAAAATCTCTTGTCATTTGGCTAAAAATACATTGTTGAAGCAGGAAACCTATTAGAGATGAACGAAGGGAAAAAAATAGGGGGTCCTTAGGCTACCTGTAGAACATGCCTCGGATCCGAGGCATGCTCTAGAAGTAGTTGGGGGACCCCCATTTCTGTCCTTTGAAAGGTCTACAATTTAATTTTTTGATCTTCTATTTCTTGAGACATAAGAAATGTTGCTTTGAAGCACATGTACACGAGATTGAAATTTTTCTTCTGTCTAATTTGATTTTTACAATTCGTGCTTACCATTCTTTGTTTATCATGATGCAGCTACTTCAAGTTTGAACTGGAAGGAAAAGGAGCCATCCAGAGGGCAGACCTTCCTCCATTCCTTTCGGTCTTCCTAGATCGCAATTCCGCAAGTTGCATGTACACGGCAAATCAGCTCAAAACATTTACCACGGCTCATCTAAATGGCGGTGGATGGTACATTGATTGCCCTATATCGTACACGCATCCATCGGAGGTACAACTTTGCGATTCCTTGAAGGACATTGGAGCGATGGATATGGATGTTGATGAGTTTGCGGGCCTCACCGAAGATTAAAGGAGCAAGGCAATTAAAAGGAGGAACAACGTTGACAAGAAGAAGGCGGATCGTCTACAAATTGCTTTGGATAACAAGCAAAAAAAGGAGGCAGAGCGTTTGGCAAAGATAGAAGAGAAGGAGAAGGAAAAGCAAAAGGAGAAGGAGGAGAAAGCAAAGGCAAAGGGGAAGAAAAAAGATGATGGTGATATCGTCGTTCCTACATCATCAACGGTCGATCAGAGCTCGCAGTTGGTGCAGGGAAGTTAGAGTGGGATGAAGAGGAAGGCTGTGCTTGCCGAGTGGACGGAGGATACAGTGACACAAGGCATGCAGGTGGTTATATTAGATGATGACGACGTCAAGTCAGAGGAACTAATCTTGAATGTATCCATTGTTGACATCATGGACAATTTGGAGAGTTCACCACCTAATTCTTATATTGAGGTCATGGACTTCATTCGAAAGGTGTGTGGCAACATGAAGTTCAGTTTGTAACTTCATAGGATTTCTTGGTGAACAAATAGTTTCATTTTTTATCTTCTAATAACATGTACAATCACTGGACTGTAGGCAAATGCAGGAAAACCTCGTTCATTGAACGGCAGGGTGAGCTAAGAGCCTTTGCTGGATCTTATTATTTTTGATTGCCAAGAGAACCTGCCCGTACCACTCATCTCTGAAAAGCATGTTCCGGCATGGAACTCGGACCCAACGTGTGCGGGAATGCAAAATGCATTTCACTTCGCCAAGGAGAGCTTACAAGACAACGGCTGCGTTCTTGTATTTCACTCATATAGCCTTCAATCGCGGCGTATGTTTGCGGGACTGAAGAACGTCTTCAAGAAGTTGGTGATGAAGAAAGAGTGGTTGGCATTCAACCAATTGGACCTAGCGTCGGGTATTACACCTGGTCAGACGGTAAGTTTTTCTAAATGTATAGCACGCATGTCATTTGGTTTAGCGGCATTCTCCCTTGCACTAAACTATTTTTTGCCTTTTTGCAGACTGTGAAGTTCGGAGTCACCCTTTTTGTGAAGGATTTGGGTGAGAAAAAAAAATCAGCCTTCACATTCAGGTAGATTGAGGCCATGATGAAAGCAAAGTGGAATCTTCAGAGGAAAGACATGGTCATCAATTATATCACCGAGGAGACAATGTTAGTCAACAAGGAATCAAAAAAGCCTTGGCGCGGGTCGTGCGAGAAAGATGCAAGGTTCCTACAATTTTTCATCGAAGGTTGTTCGGATGAAGAAGATGTAGTTTTGGACTGCACCACTGCTATAGGTGATTTAATACTTTGAAATGAGAGTCTTAAATTAAAATGTTTGTGTGTATTTAAAATCTGTGAACTTCTAATGCTTGCATGGTTGTACTATAGGTGCATCGATTCTTGCATACCGTGGCACTAGACGGCATATTATGGCTTTGGAGGAGGATGAGAATATCTTCAAGGGGGTTCTCTTGCCAATGAAAAAAGCCGCTCCAGTGCAAGAAATGACACAAGCTCCGGCAAAAACTTCTGCCGCTCTTGATCTGGATGCCGTGCACATGGAACCAATGGTGTTTACACGCAACATTAGACCTAGTAAGTAAGTTTCACTTTTGGAAGACATGTAGATTTTTGTATTCAACAAGTATTGCATTTCATAAATCAATATGACTAACGTTGCATTGTTTGTTTTTGAAGGAACAAAGGAGTGATGGATGAACATTGTGTGAAGAAGATCAGAAGACTTATTTTGAGTCCTGAGAAATCTTACGATCTTCCAGTGTATGCCGAGAAGATGGCATCACAGTATGAACGATATGGTTGTAGAGAGCCTAAGCCTTCCAAACCCAAGTATGCTGCAAACGTAGTTCATTTTCTAGATGTTTCAGCTTCTGAAGGTGAGGAGACTCCAGAGTCATCCTCGAGTGAGGTTTCTATGGCCAACTCCACCGCCACTTAGACTCATAAGATTGACGTATCTTATGAGTTGAATTATGTGTATTGATTTCTATGTTGATTTGATTTTGTGTGTTTTATGGCTACAAGTTGCAAGCATTGTGCTTCTCGTTTGATATTCAATGTACATGAGAAATGAAGTAAAGAAAATGATCTTCAATGATAAACAATCAATAGTTGATAAAAAAAAAAAGATGCTAGATCTTGGGCTCATTCAATTTCTTTCCCATTCTTAGACCACTTCATGTGTGACAACAAATTAATTCTTATTTATGTGAAAAATGTTCTCCACAATAGTGGTAGTGCCTCTAAGAGTCCACAAATGACCCTTAACTTACATACATATAATTATGAATGACATCCACGGTCATAGAACCTCGGTTGACTCCAAGTCCACGGTCATGGGTTAATCACAACTTCCCCCTATCATATACAAATTTTTCCACAAGTTTTTTCATCAAAAAAACTTCCCGCTCACAAGCTCACAGGCTCCTGCTCCAAGCTCGCACAATAGCAACCCTGGCGCCTGTCACGCCCCTATCTACTTGGGGTGCCCAAATGAACCTTAGTGCGCAAGGGGGGACCTTGGGGGTGACTTCCCAAGCCTTGCAATAGACTAGGTAGGGAGAATGAAGAGACTCCCGAACAAACAAGGCGCAATATCGCCTTGGTTTTGAAGTGAACATGAGAGTGTCACACATGCTTAGAAAGCTCTTGACAATACGCTTCTAATGGCGCAAAGAACGAACAATTTGGAGTGGTGAGCGAAAAGTTATGGCCGCTCAAAGTTGACTGAGTCCCGGTGGCGCCGGGACACTTGAGGGCTAGGTGTGAGGGGTTCTCAATGAATTCCACAACAAAGTATGGCATGTGGCATATTATTGGAAATCTATGAACACAAGGAACCCAGAATGACAAGCATTACGAGGTTCTAAGACATGAGTCAAAAGTTATGGCCAAAAGAAGAGACGTGGTGAAGGCGTGACGTCTCCCCCGGTGCATCCGAATCTTTATAAGGCCATAACTTTGCGAGGACTTGTTCAAATGGGACGAGTGAGTAGTCCATCGGCATCTACTCGTGGCGTAGATGTCTAAAATGGGCTCGCATGTTGGATTTGGATCTCGGAGCGCAAAGTTACGCCGGTTGAAAGTTCGGGAGTCCAAACGGTGACGTAACTTGGCGATTTGGGTTGGAAGTGAGTGGTCTTCCACAACCCAAGGTTATCCAAGGACTTCCTTCGACTTAGGACGGGGGGGTCTGCCGAATACCACAAAGAGTACTATAGGAGGGGTTGGTCTCCCTCCTCACTCCCTCTTGAAGCCTTGGTGAGTCCCGGTGACTCATGGTTGTTGGTGGTGGCTTCACCACCACTTCAAGGCACCATGGGACACTTGTGTGTGTCCCGTGGCATCGGTTGGGTGGAGTCCCACTCCTTGCTAGGCCTCCTTGGATGTGTCCCGAGTTGTGAGTGTTGGTTACCTCTAGTGAATGAGTAGCAAATGCAAAAAGGGCTAGCATGGAGCGGGGTGACACTCAAGGGCGGTTAGGACCATGGTGAGTAGTGCCACCATGGGTCCTTGCACATTAAGGTGGAAGTTCCGCCCCATGTTACTAAGTGACATGCTCGTTGTCACGATGGGAGTGTGTGCTAGTAGTCCCGGTGACTGGGACTTGGCAAATGAATTGGAAATGGGGACTAACACTGTGGGTGCTTGGTATGTGCAGTGTTAGGCAGTTGGTGACCGAGTGACGTTGTAAGTGGACTAGGGTGAACCTAGTGAGCTGTTGGGAGCTGGTAGGTGTTATTTGGGTCGCGACAGCGCCGGCCCTAAAAGTCAGAAACTGGATCTGTACTAGGGTTAGGTTTTTGCCGCCAAAACTTGTCCCGTACATTCATCCGACTAACTATCCGTCTGGCCAGTATAAGAGGAGAACTGTAGCTGGAAGAAGACATGAGTACTTCCTTATTTTCCTTCCACCTGTGTTTTCCGTCTTCCTAGCTTTGTGAGAATTCCGGTAGATTGAGGGACTGTGTGAGTTGCGATCGTGTAGGGGTTACCGGAGTGAAACTTTGTGAGTAAGAGAGGTAGGGAGAGATTGTGTGAGGTCTTTCTGTGAGCACGATGTCTTCCAGGGCAAGCCGATGCAAGCTGAAGGATCTGCTCGAGGACTCAGACGATGAACTTCCGCCACCGCCGCCCCGGCCGAAGACTATTTCAGTGATGAAGGTGGTGCCGGAGGTTCCTACCGAGGAGGACCAGCTGGGGCGCCTGCGAGAGAACCTCAACAACATGGAGTGTGAGGGGCTCGTGGAGTTTCCGTGGGGCATTAGGGAGGAGAGCTTGGTGTCTTATTTACTTCGTCCGGAAAGCAGTATCTTGGATACCACCCTCCGGGCGAAACCAGAACTGTGGTCGGTTAACACATGGAGAGCCGTCTACAAGTTCCAGGAGTCGTCGGACAAGGTCATGGAGAAGAATCAGGAGGTTATAGAGGGCGAATTCTGGGCGCCGACCAATCCGAAGGAGGGTCATCAAGTTTCCGACCTGGTGAATCTGGAGTATCGGGATGTGATAGCATTCTTTAATCCTATCCTTCATCCGACCAAACCGCGATGAGTGGTAGCGAAGGTAGCCTCTTCCATCTTGGAGAGCCTCCAAGGTAAAATGATGATGGATTGGGCAACCATCATCCACGAGTTAATAGGGGACCTTGTGCGTTCTCTCCGGTCGGGGAAGAAGGGTCAGAGTCCCTTTCCGATGTATTTATCTCATTTGTATGCTCATCATTCCCTACTTAAGGCAAACGAGGAGAGCGCCTACCAGGAGTTAGTTCAGCTCTAGTAGTACGGGAGAGAAGAACCCTTGCCTCGAGACGGACTGGACGATGAGGAGACAAAGGACAAGGAGCCGACCACTCCTCTAAAGAAGAGACGACGGCGGACTAAGACGCCGCCGGTGAATTCGTCAGAAGATCCTCCCGCACCAGAGCCATAGGAAGAAGAAGTTCAGGAGCAGAAGACGGAGACCGGATCGGCCCCGGAAGAAGTCCGACCTTCTATGCAAATGGTTGGGTCGGTGAAACCGCAAGTTGTTATCACTCAAGCCGAGGCCGGACCTTCCCGGTCCAGGATGAGGGACTGATGGAGGTAAAGGAGGGAGATAGAACCCACATGCAACTGGGAGGGACGCCATTAGAGGACATCTAGGAGATGGCTCAGCACCTGGTGTGGCGGGCGGATGACCTCACCAAGATCTGCGAGAATTACAAGGGGGCTCTCAAATGAGTGTGCCGGAAGATGGCACTAACTGATCGGAACGCCATCTTCCGGAGTACGGATGCGTTGGTGGCGGCGGAGCAACAAAACGGGCTCCTAATAGAAGAACGAAAGAAGCTGGTGACGGAATTGGGAACGTTATGCGTAGAGAACCGGACGTTGCGGGACCAAGTCCGGGACTCAGAATTCAAGTGTGTGGGATTAGAGAGCACTCTCCGCACAGCCCAGGAAACGGCCTGGCTCATAGAAGAGGACCACCACTAGCAGATAGCGGCATTATGTCAAGGTATAGTTCGGTTGTGGAGCTCCTTGGAAGTACCGGCAAATTGTATCAATAAAGCCCAGCTATTTGAAGCCAACCTCGACACAGCCGCTAGCTCGAGTCGGGTTCACATCATCAAGTGTTTATTAGAATAGGCAAGACGGATGGACGCATCCCGGGCAGAGATGCGAGAAATGATGGAGTATTTGGCTCCCACTGAGTCGGATCCAGTAACTCCGTCTTCCCCCTCCGCGCAAACTTTGGTGGTTTCGGAAGGCAATAACCCGGAATCCGTGGTTATTGAAGTATCACCGGTGGTACCGGTGAATCCGAAACTTTCGCCACCTCCCAGAACGAGTGGACTGGGGAGCCGTGGTACCCCAAGGAAGCAAAGATCTACTTCCGGTGACCCCAACCATCGACCTGATGGGTACTTCTCCGGAAGCTCACAATGGTCGGGCGGTACAGTCTTCTCCTCGTCATAAGAAGACCTAGAAGGATTTCTGGGGAAGTCCGGAAGTTCCGATAGTCGGGACCCGAAGTGTAGACAGAGACCCCAACATCGTGGAGGTCCAGAGATGAGGACAAAGGGGTCTAAATTTGTTTTCTCTAGGGAGTAGCCGGAAGGAGATGAAGTTGAATTTGTTGAAGGACTATGCTCCTCCCGCGGATCCGGATCCCAAAGAATAGTGTGCAGTAGTGTAGAGTAGCGGCAATACCGAAGTTCGGCTGTCAAAAGCCGGAAAAATAGGATCTAGGATTTATCGGAAATCTAGCGAACTAGTAGGAATGTTTTGTGGGATTTCTAGGATGATGTTAGTCTTAGTATAAGTAGGGGTTTTGATGGTCTTTCTAGTCATTCACATCCGTTCCATAGTTTCAGCATTGTATCTTTTTGAGCTTAATTCCAAGTGTTTGGAGTATTTATGATCTTATCTTTTGTATTCGGTACATGTTTGTGGGGGGTGTGGGTCCATTCTTGCTTTTCCGGAGACTAAGAACTTACCTTGAGTAGCAAGAGTCGATTTCGTGAGTGGTTTCCGGGTATAACTAACTTGATGGGGAGATCGACCGGATGGTTCCGACAATAGTGTTAGTGTATTACTGTCCGGATGCCGATATAGCCTGCGAGTAGGATATGGCCTTAGGTGAAAGGGTATCTAAGAAGTTGCTAGCAGCTTCCGTGTACAGAAGCTTTGCAAGACGTGCTTGAATTCCGGATTGCCGGAATTCCCCGTAGAACAGAGTTAAAAGCCCCGGCACAAGCCCAAGAGAGTACAAGGAGATCCATCCGGTCGATGGGAGGCTTAGTGCCCGGTTAAAGGTTAGAATGTCGTCGTAGTCTTTGACCGTCCCTGTGTGACCTGGTCCGGTAAACCTTCCGGATTTGTAAGGTGACAGAATAGGAGGACACTTCCAGTCCTTGAAGAGTTAGGTTAGTAGTAGTGTTTGAGATTGAGGGAGAGAGAGAAAGAGAGCATGTTTCCAGACACAGTAAGCATCCGGTTGGTGGATTTGGCCACTCGTCACCCAAACCCAGGGATACCGGAAGGGGCACTGAATGGTTTCTGGACTTTTCCGGAACCCACCTGGCACTAGTGGCCGGACCGGACCTGCAGTCCGGAGTAGTTTGATGAAGAGAAAGTGAATGCTTAGATTGGGTTATCCTATAGATCTGTAAATCTCAAGTCCTCGTGGGAACGATTCTAGAGCAGTTTACTTTAAGTGGGCCTTTGGTGTGAATTAAGGGTTAACTGGAGGAATACTGGTCCGACTAATCGATACAAAAATAGGAGGAGAAGCCAGAGCATTGGGGAGACTCAGTAAAGTGTCCATGCGACCCAATGAGTCAGTCTGGAAATAAGGTCAAAGGGTGAAAGACCTGATAAACAAACTAACCACGGACGTGGCCCTGAGTATACAAGTGGAATGGTATGTGGCAGGATTTCCGGAAGAGATGGGTTTCCAAATCCGCCAATCCTGACCCGCAATACTATAGGAAGCCATGCAGTCAACCCAAAATTACGAGAATTCAGCCCAATCGCTACGACGGTCTATTAAGAAGAGCAAGAAAAAAGAAAAAGGGAAGAACAAAAAGTATGAGAAAAAGATGAAGCGGCGAGGGAGGTATTTGGATTCCAAAACTTCAAGCTTCGGAACCGGAAGATGAGTCATCCTATAGCGCCGTCAGCTCGGATAGCGAGGCAGAGACTTCCAACAGCAGACGAGTTACGTGAGGCAAAAATGAGAAGGTCGGCAGGAGAATTGTCAAAGTGAAGGTGGAAGAGGATGATTCAAAGAAGCTAATGAAGAGTATATGTGGGAGTCCTAAATAGGGCCTTAGAAGTTTTTAGGAGGAATTGAGGATATAGTGGGTTCATCTAGATAATTTTTTTTTGTCTTTTTGCTATAAAAATAGAGCAGGGAGAGAGAAGAACCGGAACCGGAAAATCGGAAAACCTTAACTCCATAATAGAGTTAATGGTTACTCCTGAAAACCGGAACCGGAAAATCAACAACTAGGAACACGATTGATTTCAGTTGGTATTCCAAAAGACATGGCTCAGTAGAAACCGGAAATCGAAAGTTAACGGTCATCCCTAGATAATGATGAGCAAAGTAGTGGTCCGGAGGATTTCACGGCGAACCTCCAACAGCCATCTTAATGGTCCAGTGACCAGAAACGTCAAAACCAACGGTTGGAAACGGGAAGTAGGAAGAATTCAATGTCGGACCTTTTTCCAGTTTTCTCGGCAAGTTATAACTTGGGAATTGTTTCCGTTAGGGTTCATAGTTGATTCAAGAGTTTCCGATTTTTCTTAACAATTTGAATTTCCGAGTAAGCCAGTGCTGCAGTGCAAGTGACTGTTGTGAAGATTAGTCTGAGAAGAGAAAGGGAGAGCACTGCAACCATGTCTAGGAGTGAGGCTGAAGAAGAGACCCCCACCACGAAGATATCATTTAGAAACATCATTCCGGTTATTCCAGAAGATGCGGAAGAGAGAGCAGACCTGGTGGAGGATCTTAGTCAGATGGGCTGTGTAGGGCTGATAGAAAGGCCCTGGAGTTTCTAAGACGAAATGATGGTGCAGGAGGTATTATATCCGCAGTCGAACGAATGGAGGAAGACCTTGAGGGCGCTTCTGGACAAGTGGACCACAGGAGTATGGTGGGAGGTTTACGGTTTTTCCCAGAATAGAGAAGGGCTGGCGTCCCGAACAAACAAGTCTACGGTGGGTAAGTTCCGAAACGCCCCTCATACAAAAGATGGATACACAATGAGTGACTGCAAGGATGAACGAGAGAAGAAGTTGCTAGAGTTTCTAGTTCCGATTCTCAGTCTGGATAGAGGAAACCGGATGACCATCACTTTGGGAAATATGATCTTTGGTGCACTGTCCGGAGATAGGAAGGTAGATTGGGGGCTAATCTTGAGAGATTATGTTGCCAAACTATGCAAGGGAGTGGGAAAGACTAAACCATCTAGCCTTTTCCCATTTCTTTTTCATTTGTATCATGCCCAAGATTGTATGAGGGCACAAGAGAGACATGAATACACAATCGAGGAGGTCAAACTAGTCCACAGAATGAAACTTGATTCCGATGATGAGATGGAAGAGATAGAGGTTTAGAGAAAGGCTTCCGGTTTGTCGAAAAAACCAGAACTGGAAAAGAGGAAAGGGAAAGAGGTCCAGATAGAGAAAGAGAAGGATCCAATCTGGAACAGCGATCCCTTAAGGTCGATTATAAGGGAGTTCAAGAAAGTCCGGGAAGAACATGAGAAAGAGAGAAGTACCTTGAAAAAGGTATGTAAGTTGTTGGGGGATATTTCTAGGATAGAGTGTGTAGAGCAAATCCAGAACTTCGTAGAGGATGCTGAGGGAAAAGCCGGAAAGGCGAAGTATCAGAATTTGGTGGATGAATTGTTGTTCCTGAAAGAAGAACTGAGTAGACAGAAACAAGAAAGTGAGCGTAACCAGAAATATTCAGTTCAAACTATAGAGACAATTGATCGGATTAGGGAGTTCATCGTCCTTCCGGTAGAAACATTTAACAAGGCTAGGTTATTTGATGAGAAGGTTTTGGAAGGGGTAGGAAAACTAGGGGACAAAGTCATTCATGTCCTAATATCCTTCAACTTCAAGATGGAGCAGCTACTTGTTCAATTGGGAGAGGTCATGGGGGAGGTCAGTCCACCTCCCCAACCGGAATCAAAACTGGAAATGGTCGTTACAACAGAGGCGACTCCATCCAAGCCACCGCGGTCAAAGACCAAGCAGACATCCTTAATGACACGGGAGAAATCCGGACATTCATCCAAAGATGTGGTGATAGTCACTCCTGCTAAGGAGACTATTACCCCGGAAACCGAAACTGCGCGCACACCAACATCCAGATCAGTATTGCGGGGAACGGCGAAAGTGGAAGAGGTAGATTTAGGGATGCCGGAGAGCAAGATTTCGAAGGCTTCTTCCACTCCTAGCCAAGCGAAGATGAAGACTCCAAGGCCTCCATCAGCAAGGAAATCAACCCAGGCGAAGTCAGAGGAAGAAGAAGAAGATGAGGGTTCAGAAGAAGAGGAGGAAGAAGAGGATTCCAGTTCTGAATCCGGAAAGGAGTCCGAACCATACTCTAATCCGGATTAGGAATTGGCCGCCTCGAAGAAGAAGAGAGCCAAGACCAAGGCTCAGTCCTCCAAGGCCAAGAAACGGAAGACAGTTTCCGAATCTGTCTGGAAACAACCAGCGCGGAAGGGCACCTCGAAACCAAATGCAACACCGAAGAAGCGGCAGAAAAGTTAGAGTAGGACAGTTAGGTAGGTTAGAATCTCGGCTGAAACCCAAGTTTTTGAAAGAAAGTATTTTGTAAATCACTTTTAGTAGGAAAGGTAGAATTGACTTCCTGGATCTGGATTTATCGGAACGGGAATGTTAACAGCTAGTTCCAGGATTATAGTAGTCAACGTCATTTTTGTAGATGTGGAAGAGGGCACATTGTCGCAGCAAACATCATATTCATTATTTTGGGAGATTGGGGACCTCCCAAAATAATATTGTTCATTTTTTGACCAGAAAATTGAATTTGTGTTTAGGAAAATTTAAGTGATGGATAATTGAATTTGTCCTTTTATTAGTCCTAATTTCCATTAAAATGACAGTTTCATCTGTTTGGGGCGTATTTGACAAATTATTAGTGACATTGATAATATGTCTTCTCGTATAAATGCGATGAATGGTCCTTTCTCGACACCAAGTCATGAGTTGGATGGTTGGTTGTAAAAAGCTATTTATCTCATTCAGGTGGTCCGAGTTCGATTCTCACTGTACTCATGTGAGCAGCTATGAAATATACATGATTTGGTGTTGCTAAATGAACTTCGGTGGCAGGAAAGTTGTAACAACCAACCGGCCCCCTACCCGTATTGTGACAAGTGCTTGATACGTTAGCAAAATAAAAAGTGGTCCTATCCACTACAATTTTTTTCAAGTCAATGACATACAAAGTGAATGTTCTTTTAAAAATCAATGACATACAAAGTGAATTAATATTGAAATGATGCCATCATATAGATTTCCACATGTATAATATGAAAAAAAAAATTTAATACTGTTAGTATTAGTTACACTTTGCTATGCAAGTAATAACACATAAAATATTGAAGTAATCCTAATAAAGAACTATGAAATCCAATCCACACTATGTACTCTACAACACACACTAATAAATCATAGAAAATTGTGTATGGTTATACAATACCATTACTATAGGGTAATAACTACTAAACTGAACTTCAAATACAATAAACTAACTCCACTACCATTAGTACATGTTCAATCGGAATTGTACGAAGACAAACTCCCGTTGATGACATGAACTTGTGTTGCAGGGATTCTAAGGACACACTCTGTTGTGTCCTTCTTGACCTTCGACCTCCATGCTGTGATGAGGGAATTCGTATCTTCCCAAATAGGTTCTTGGGTCTCGTCCACTTTCCAACGCAATCCCTTCGCAGAGTCCCAACCAGTGTAAAAGTCTTGAACATTTTGGCCTCTTGCCGTGGGCCGAAAATATTGAATTAAAATACAATTTGGATGCTCCGAATTTGTGAATGGGTCAGACAAAGCTCTAGCAATCCAAATGGGCTTTGTATCATTTTCAGCCGGTCGAAGGGCAACAAAAAAGTCTTTCTGAACATCACGTCCCACTCGGAAAGATGGCAATGGCCGATCACGGCGTTGCCCCACAAAGACATCGTCTTCAGCAAATTCTTCACGAACGTCACCATTGTCATCAAGTTCGTCCTCTACAATGGCTTCCACTCGTGTAGAAGGCCAGAAACCATCCTTCAACGTCTCGAATGGTACTATGGGTTGCACCAAGCATGCTTTCACCGCACGCCAATAGAACAACAAATGCTCGAAGCATCTCCTGTTCTCTCCACTCTCGTCTTCGTTGCATAATGCCTCCCAATATTTGATGAACCCTAACATCCCTTTTGAGATGTCCTCCACGCCATGCATGGGAACATAGTCAACTGGGATGGGCTCACCACGAGGCCATAGACTTCGTCCTTCAGAGTCTTCTCACCACAATTTGATTCCCCCCTCTTCTGGAAGCCAATCACTATCCGTACAATACCTCTTATACTTCATGATTGGAACACCTGCCGAGTTGAGGTAGAACTTGAATTGTTGTACCTTTGTATGGCCAACAAGTGCTTCGTCCCCTTCCAAAATGGAGCCTTCTATAAAGGCTTTGAAATCAGGTACCTCCTCAATCAAGTGTGGAATTGTAGGCACAGAATCTACATCCATAAAGGATTTCATGAGAGCTGGGATGGTAGGGAAAGTTTCCTTCTTCAATTGCATGCTCCATCTTCCAAACAAAGCATCAATGTCATCATGTGTATGACCAACTAACATGAAATTCACGTAAATCTCTCGGAAAATCTTCTTCACTACTAAAAGGGACCAAAACGCAAAGACATAACGATTCTTGTTGTCACCAGTGGCATTGTCCATTTGAACATTTAAAACTGGAGGAAGGGGAGCGGCTACAATAGGGACTTCGGGTGGTGGCCGAAGTGACGACGTACACATTTCAGACCCTTTCAACACTGCTTCAAATAATGGAGCTAAGCCCAATCCAACAAACAACTCCCGGGAGGAATACTTTGGAGGAAATTCAAGGTCTCGCAATAGCTTTGCAAACGACCCCACCGTATAGTTAGAGTCGTGTAAGAAGATGTCAAGACTGTAATGAGCATAACGGACGTCACCATGCCCATGAGCAATCATTCCAGTCACTGATACCGGCAACTTTGTGAGGCCGTCAAGTTGTTTGCTTTTGTGTGAAAACACAGGAGATGCCATTTTTGCATGATCCATTTTATCATGCATGATCGTAAGGCATTCATGAGGGTAGGCGCTCGACCTGTACCGATTGGCATAGTATAGATCTCGATGAGCTCAAGCACAAGCATTGTGCTTTTCCAATAGGTGGTCCCACTTCCATCCTAATCCAATGGGGGCAATTCTTCTTTGTTCATGATATCTATTACAATCAGAGCAACGAGCGAAATTATCTCCGAGTTTCTTCACTGAATATTCAGGAAAATTCAATTTCCTAATTTTGCAGATATTCAATGGAGAAACTTCTTTCAACCCAAACACAACATTTGCTGCGTTGATCTCGGGTAGCGTATTTTTCCAAGTGAAGGTGGTGGGTAGAATCTTAGACACCACCTTCTCCCCAGACGAAAGGGTGTGCGTGCGATGACGCATATGGTCAGCTGACTTCTCAAGCACACACTTCAATGTCGCAAGGGCTTGTAAAGAATACTTTCGAGCCTTCTGCGTTCCCAAATTTCCATGTGGTTGAGCTTGTTCACCTCTTGCAGCATATCCTTGGAAACGGTGGAAGGTGGATTCGGAGACACCTACAATATGCCGCCATGCTGCCATACAAACATCAATCCCTTCGAGAGTGACCACCCTCTTCCCCTGAGCATTACGGTGAACTTGTCGATGAACGTCCAACTTCATATGGTATCGGAATTCAAAGAATGTCTTGTGGTACATACGTTCACGAAAAGCCCGAATCTTTTCTCTTGGAAAAGGTTGGACACAGTTTCCGGGGCAGCACGTCTTGCTCGATACTAAATTGATAGACTCTTGGCTAAGTAGAGTGTATGCTCTAACAGGAGCCTGAGGCGGAGGAATCCTGATGGAGCTTGTGTATGGTCTTGCACTTGAGGAGGACCCCTGTGACAGTCTTGCTTGTAGACGATTATATTGGTCTCGAATCTCGTGGTCATTAAGGCTGGCCCCATTTAAAAACACCCGGTCAATGGGCCAAGCATGAAGTGAGTACTTCCAGTCTTCAGAAACTTCAGTAGGCCGTAGCGATTTGGATATTTGAACAGCGACAAGCGAGTCTCCAAAGGGACCATTGCTACCTACAACATGTTCGAAATTCACGCTATGACAGATTCCCTCAGCAACCACTTCCCCATCAGAGTTGTGGAGGACAACAATTTTCGTGATCCATAGTCTTCGAGGGATATCGTCACAATTTGGAATGACGATGTCTTGTATTGGATCAATCTCAATCTCTCCTTCATCAGAAGAGTACTCCTGCAAAGGATGATCGCGAGCAGCCATATCAACTCTGTGTGAAATTAACAATTTATTAGACATGGATACTAATATTAAATCATTTCATATCAGCGTGTGGATAAACATACTTAACTCGACTCGAGTTAACTATAAGTAAAGACCTTGTAAGATACTGAGGTTTAACTCGAATCGAGTTAACATAGAGGGCATCGATGATTAATTATACGAGGGCGAGATATACAAAACATTAAAATATCCTATGGACGAAATCAGTAATCGATTATTTCAGGTCAGTTAATTAAGAAATAAGTTTGATGAGAGTGAACATGCAACCTGAAATCTTTAACTCGATTCAAGTTAAATGAACTAGGATTGAGAGCATGTCGCGACCCAAATGACACCTACCAGCTTCCAACAGCTCACTAGGTTCACCCCAGTCCACTTACAGCGTCACTTGGTCACCAACTGCTTAACATTGCACATGCCAAGCACCCACAGTGTTAGTCCCCATTTCCAACACATTTGCCAAGTCCCAGTCACCGGGACTACTAGCACACACTCCCTTCGTAACAACGAGCATGTCACTTAGTAACATGGGGCGGAACTTCCACCTTAATGTGCAAGGACCCATGGTGGCACTACTTACCATGGTCCTAACCGCCCTTGAGTGTCACCCCGCTCCATGCTAGCCCTTTTTGCATTTGCTACTCATCCACTAGAGGTAACCAACACTCACAACTCGGGACACATCCAAGGAGGCCTAGCAAGGAGTGGGACTCCACCCAACCGATGCCACGGGACACACACACAAGTGTCCCATGGTGCCTTGAAGTGGTGGTGAAGCCACCACCAACAACCATGAGTCACCGGGACTCACCAAGGCTTCAAGAAGGAGGGAGGAGGGAGACCAACCCCTCCTATAGTACTCTCTGTGGTATTCGGCAGACCCTCCCCGTCCTAGGTCGAAGGAAGTCCTTGGATAACCTTGGGTTGTGGAAGACCACTCACTTCCAACCCAAATCGCCAAGTTACGTCACCGTTTGGACTCCCGAACTTTCAACCGGCGTAACTTTGCGCTCCGAGATCCAAATCCAACATGCGAGCCCATTTTAGACATCTACGCCACGAGTAGATGCCGATGGACTACTCACTCGTCCCATTTGAACAAGTCCTCGCAAAGTTATGGCCTTATAAAGATTCGGATGCACCGGGGGAGACGTCACGCCTTCACCACGTCTCTTCTTTTGGCCATAACTTTTGACTCATGTCTTAGAACCTCGTAATGCTTGTCATTCTAGGTTCCTTGTGTTCATAGCTTTCCAATGATATTCCACATGCCATACTTTGTTGTGGGATTCATTGGGAACCCCTCACACCTAGCCCTCAAGTGTCTCGGCGCCACCGGGACACAGTCAACTTTGAGCGGCCATAACTTTTCACTCACCACTCCAAATTGTGCGTTCTTTGCGCCATTAGAAGCGTATTGTCAAGAGCTTTCTAAGCATGTGTGACACTCTCATGTTCACTTCAAAACCAGGGCGCTATTGTGCCCTGTTTGATCAGGAGTCTCTTCATTCTCCCTACCTAGTCTATTGCAAGGCTTGGGAAGTCACCCCCAAGGTCCCCCTTGCGCACCAAGGTTCATTTGGGCACCCCAAGTAAATAGGGGTGTGACAGAGCACATGATATCATCCGCCAGAAGAAGTTTATCTAAAATATACTTCATCCCGACCCTTCGCATTTAACTCAATACGAGATTAAGTACTTGAACGATTAGATACAATGTGACATTGCAGAATTTCACGGATGACTGAATATCAAAGTTCATATGGACATATATGACCATAGATATTAATTCATTTCTGAAATAGGACACCATGCCTTCAAAGTAAAACAAAGTCAACTTGACTCGAGTTAAATAGAAAATAACGGTTCTATTAGTATATTCCAAAACTACAGTTACTTTTGTCTTCTACCAGGTAGAAGTGAGATTAAATTATTTCCTCCTATATGATTTAACTCGGGTCGAGTTGAAATTCCTCTTGTAACACAATTCTCGATGAATGATGTACAAATAGTTTAACTCGGGTCGAGTTGAAATTCCTCCTGTAACACGATTCTCATCGAATGATGTACTCATACTTTAACTCGGGTCGAGTGGAAGTTCTTTCCTGCAATTCACGGAGGTGTCTCATATTACATTATATAGTGATCATCCTAAAAATGCGGCGGGTATTCGGGGATTTCATTTCCACAAACCACACCATTAACCATGGAATGTGACGCAGAGCCTTGCCGAGTTGATCGCAATAAGTCCCATATCCGAAATGAAAACCTTGAAAGACCTCAAAATCTACAAAAAATTACAAGCAGCGAACAAGACGTTTCCAATCACCCTATGAAATCCGCGTACTCTCCACTGTCTTACAACTGGATTACGTAAAATTCAGAAGACACAAATTCAAATGATGTGCACTGCAGATACGCGGAGTACATTGTCAGAGAGGCCGCATGAGAGATAGAATAACAATGCTTCATGGAAAAAACAAGACAATTGTTGGAGGAAAATGAAGAGAGATTGATGGACATGTATTGCGTACCCAAACCCGGAATCCAATCAAATGAATTGTCGCCAGCGACCCTTACGAAAATCAAAGATGCCTACTTACTATCTTAGTAAAATGACCTTTGTTAGATCAGATGTGTGGCATACTACAAAAGGAGATGTAGGATTCTCAGTGCAGGCGACGAAAATGACAATGGGGAGCTGTACGTGAGGGAGGTGTATGAGTGCGGACGGCGAAAATGACAATGGAAAGTTCTGCCTAAGGGAGGATTCTGACTGTGGACGGCGGAAATGAGAATGGGAAGTTCGCATGAGGGAAAGGAAGAGGAACACTTTTACCGCTAAACGCATTACGCAAAGGTTATCTCGGGAACAAGGTGCGGGATTTTCAAACGTTTCTCATGAACTGCAAATAGAAATACGCCGGTACTTTTGCTCCCATTAACATGTGCATTTATTAATTTCTGACAGCCTAGAATCTTCCACTTTTAGCTACTTAAGAATAATTAGCTCGATGTTGCCAGGATAACTTTTTTACGCAAACAAGCTCCTATTTCCAAAACCTAATGTCGATATTAATTGACTGTTTTGTCGAATTCAGAAAAAGAAAAGGAAGAATCCTATGCAATTTGCAGGGCCGAATGTTAACCTTGGAATGCCGCCAGTGCAAATTGCATAGGATTAGGGTTTAGGATGACAGTCCAGGGTTTGGGTGACAGTCTAGGGTTTGGATGACAGTCTAGGGTTTTAATGACAGTCTAGGGTTTGGATGACAGTCCAGGGTTCTCAAGAGACATGAGAAGCATTTTTTTCATCCACTTCTTGTTGTTGATCTTTCATGTTGAGTTACAAAGAGTATCCAATTAAGTTTTTAGTCTAACTAGTGTTTGTTTTCATGTAGTTGAGGATTAAGTAAAAAAAACGGATTACAAAATATGCTATTTCAGTGTGTTTTGGGAAGCTGTGGTTCCTTATTCTAAATCTGAAATCTGTCTACAAAAATGTTGTTTTTTGAGTTTGAGCTCAACTAGTGAAACGAAGGTCATATACATTAATTTCTACTCCAATTGAGATTTTAAAGAAAATTATAATATTGAATATTTTATTGCGATTTGAACTTCGGATGTATTTTCAATTCCTATAGAATTCTATTTATAGGATGACACAGAAATTGAGTTTACACCATGATGTTTATCACTATAATATACACACATGGTGAAAATTTCGGATTTTTTGAATTCATTTTCTATTTGACATGATTTGTCTTCACTTTTTCTTTAGAAATTATCAAAAAAATCAATTTTGCTCAAAAAAATCTAAATTTTTTGTGTTCTAAAGAAGACATTTAGTTTCATCTCTGAGAAATAAATATAAATTTTTTCATGTATATGTACTTGTAGAATGGAAGAAAAATAAGTGATGGGCACTAAGGCTTGAAATCAATGGTCATGGGGCCAGCATTTAAGGGTTAAACCCCCCCCCTTGAGCAAAAGGGGGGGCTTGTCAGGCACAATGGGGCCTGCTCCTCCTAGTATGTTCTCTCTGTCCGTTCCCTTCGCTGTCCTGCCTTGGCTCCTCTTCTTCTCCCTCCCTCTCTTGCTCCCTTGCTCCTTTCCTTCACTCTTATCCTTTGGCCACGGATTTTTTCAACCTCAACCTTGTGTCTTTGTCTTTAACCCTTAATCGTTCAAGGCACCAGATTTTCAAGTTTCAAATACTGTGAAGGTAAATAAAACCTAACCAACTTTCTATTTCTAGTAGAGTAGTAGTTTATTTTTTTGCAAAACCATATTTGAAGTTTCATTTTAGCATTAAAAATCCGATTTTTAAAATAGATGATTATGATTTTTCTATTCAAGATTTTGCGCAAGGCTACCCATTTCAATCTTGACTTCACGTAGTATTGAGGGTTCTTGGAAATGAGCCTCAAATACACTAGATTGTGGAAAAAAAATCACATAAGAAATTCATTTTAAAAAATTGTAGAATAGATTTTGGAAAGCCATAAATTGATTGGGATTGTGCATGTTGGGCCTTATAACCTCATATATTTGGGGGGTGACCAACTTTTTAGATTTCATATGTGAAAAGAAATTTGGAAGGTTTTTGAACTTAGACTTTTTCAACATATTGACTACATGGACAAGTTATAACACATACATATTTCTTTTCTAAAAATGTTGAAATACAAAAGCCTTCACCTTTTAGAAGTGTTAATGAAGCCTACATTTAAAGTTAACTTTTAGTAAATTGAACTTGCAATTGGTAGTAAAAGTCATTTATAATCTTAGAACAATGTACTTGAACAAGTTAACCAAAGAATCCTATGGTTGAATTTGTTTTAAAAAAAATATTGATGAAGACTATAACCATGCTTTTGGAATGAATGGTGCTTAAGAAGTATTTGAAATGAAATTTTAAATAAAACATTTGATGCAAAAGAAAACATTTAATCCTAAATGCTTATTAAGGCTTGTTTTTAGCTTCTCGAGATTTGCTTGAAATTGAACAGAAGCCAACATTTTGATAAGTTCAATCATTTTTTTTGGAATTGTAACTGTACAATTCAAACTAGACACGTTAGTGATCACATAGGAAAAGAAAATTGATTCTTGAGGCTTTATTCAACATCACAATATTTGAAACACGAAAATTCGATGCCTTGGACAATTAGGGGATAAAGGCAAAAACATGAGGTTGAAGCTAAAGAAACCTGTGGCCAAATGATAGGAGTCAAGGAAGGAAGCAAGGGAGCAAGAGAGGGAGGAGAAAAAGAAGAAGCGAAGGCAAAAAACGAAGGGAACGGACAGAGGGAACAGAGGAGAACCAGGGCCCACTGTGCCTAACAGACCCTCCTTTTTGCTTGAGGGGGGGTGTTTAACGTCCGGCATTTACAGGTTTAGTTCTGATTACGATTGACTAGTTATTGTTTAGGATTTGCGCGACGTTAAACACCCCCCCTTGAGCAAAAAGAATGGCCTCTGTGGCAGGCAATGGGCCCTGGCCAGGCTGCCAGGCCCAACTGTCTGGCTTGCACTCCTATCCCGCTACACTCCCTCCACTCCCTCTCGCGCAGCAACTCCCTCCAACCCAGCAACTCCGTCTCGCTTAGCCCAACTCCTGCTACTGGTCCATTCCTTAGTACAGAACTGAACTCATCAATTAAGGTACGAAGTCCATAAGTCGACCATCTAAGGTTTGGAACTGAATTTTAGAGAGGTGAAACATCTTGAAATATTTTTCAGTAAATTTTCCTTGAAAGACAAGGAGAATTGACATTTGGTCCAAGTCGTTGCATATTTTTTGAAGCTTTGTGGAATTGAGAATTCATATTGGCAACTCTTGAAATTGAGTATTCTTAAGGTTTAGAGACCTTTCCTTTTTTGCAAAATGAAACTCTTCGTAACTTTTATTTCATAATTAAAAATTTGAATGGTTCAAAAGTTAGGTGTAGGTATCAATGTATACAATCATAACTTCTATTCCATAATTAAAAATTGAATGGTTTAGAAGTTGAGGAGAAAGGATCATTTCATGCAATTAAAAAAACATACAATATTTCTTTTGAAATAAATTTTTTACTACCCAATTTTAACATAAAAAATTAAACTTAAGACTTTTGGAATTTTTTTTGGAATGACATGAAACAAAGCTTCACATATAAATTTGAATTAATGACATCCACTATATGAAATTCATGTAAAGATTCTAAATCATAAAACCAATAGAGGACTCACAAGTTCTCAGAAAATCCAAAGTAACCTATTTGGTCATTTGTGAGTTAATTGAAATTTGTTGTATTACGAATTTTGAATTGTGATAAATTTGTATTCAATAAATTCATTTAAATTTTGGAAAAATCAATAGAATAGAAACTCTATTATTATTATTTTTTTAAATAATTAACTTCAATTATATACAAAACAGAAGAGAAAATCTAATTCATAATGCTTGTAATATAAGATTCAAACACTCTAATTTGTGCCATGGCATTGCAAATTAAAACATGTAGGATTATTTGTGTCTTTAGATTATAAGAATGTAAATCATAAAGAAATCTAAGGCATTAAATTACTCAAAAATTTCAAAAGAACATATTCTTTCATTTTTTCTAAATAGTGTTGACATATAATACTTGTAGACCTACAATTAAATGGCTAAACCTTTACCTACCATGTATCAATGACATGCTACTTTTGAACTTTCCTGGACTTCGTTTCTAAGAATCCTTTGCAACGTATCAAACTGTTATCACCAAGCAATTTAGGGAACGACCAAGTACTAATGAATGCTCCAACATTGGCAACCCCTTGTGCTACCATACTCTTATACTTCCCTCGAATGGCTTGAAGATTGGCTATCCGGTGATCATGCAAATCATATTCATCTACTAGTGTCAATAGGTCTTCAAAAAGAACATGAGGATTAGGCCGAACTACCCCACACACTTAGGGATCTTTGTCTTTGAAGACCATCGGCTCTTCTTTAGTATTAGAAATATCAATTTCTCTTATGTTGTCATCAATAAAGACTGGGAGTTCTAAAACATTGTATGCACCACATGATGAAGATAATCCTTGTGACAAAGGGGTGTTTTTGTCAATGCCATGGCGAGTGCCAGCTTTTCTAACAATAAGCCCATCCTCTATGTCTAGATGGAGCATCTTGAAAACAATATTAATAAGAATGAATACAATATTAATAAGAGTGAAAACAAAACAAAACAATAATGGTATTCAAAAAATTTGAATTCTACTTTGAGCATGTTTTTTCAAAATGTTGTGTATAAAGAACTTTGAAGTTATTTGAACCCTTACTTGATTGCTATTGTTGGTAGTTTAAATTTTTGGAAGGATCTTTTTGAATTCTACTTTGAGCATGAATAATTTGATTTTGAAAATATTGCAATAGCATCCCAGCCCTAGTATATCGTCAATAGAATAAATCATTTTAAAGAAAAGAAAATCATATTGTGCGACTTGCAATCACTTATAAACTCAAGAATCTAGACACAAATGTATGTGAACTGTAAACATCTATATTATTTGTATAAGTATTTTTGCAAGATGGATATTCATGATGACAAGTTCATTCATGCACCTAGTTATAGCTTCAATGAGTTGAAGCTACTTCTATTTCAAGTAGGGCTCATCACTATCTCTGAGTAGGCTTAGTAGCAATTTTTGATAAATTCATGCATATTGTATTTGTTTATGTATCAGGCAATAGAAATGATTTAAAACATGTACCAATCAAAATGTTGTTGCATTTGCAAAGTGTGGGAGTATGTTTCAGAAGTGTCATTACTAAATCGTGTGAAATGAAATTCCAATGTATGGGTTGAACCCTAATCCTATACTCTCGTGCTATCCTACATTTATGAAGATGAACCTAATTTACATTTTTTGCTTTGCCATGTCTTCTCTACAATCCTAGTCACAGTCAAGTCGAAAGAAAAAAAATTAGAAATTTAAAATACACGAAGTAAAACACTTAAGGATAAAAAATAAAAATCTACCGCATTGGTTTGTGGTAGTCAGCAAAACCTGACCTTTAGCTTGGCTACCCCTTGTATACGAATCCTCTTATACTAGCACTTGTTAGAAATAGCAATCATTATGGGATATTTAGAAGCCCTAGTTCTCCATTTTCAATTTATCTCCTTCAAACAACACTGTAGAGTTCTTCCAAACCCATTACGGTCTATTTTATAACAAGTATTATACCCGTACTTCTGTGTAGTAGGATGAATAAGAGTTTAAAATGTAAACATAATTTTAGAAGTTTGAGAAGTCAGAAAATAAGAAATCCAACCCTTAAATTATAAATTAAATGTAGACCATGGTTATAGGATCCACGGTCATAGGTCACAAAATTACTATAAATAGTAAGTTTTTGGATGAAAAAAATTTGACGAAAAAAATTTCCATAAATATATTTTTGGTGTTCACCACTCACGAACTTCTCACTCGTGGCTCGCAAGCTCCCCGCTTCAAGCTCGCCTACTAGCATCGTTGTCTAGTAGCGGACCTGCTGTGACTAGAGAGTGGTATTTTAGATACCACCTTCCATGTGAAGCTTGAGCAGTGGACGGTGGACGAGTGGAGAGCCATCTACGAGTTCCAAGTGGCGCCGGACAAAGTGATGGAAAAGAACCTGGAGTATATCAAGGGTGAGTTCTAGACGGCGGCAAACCCAAAAGAGGGTTTCCAGGTCTTAGACCTCATAAACCAAGAATCTCAGGATGTAGTAGGATTTCTTAACCTATCCTCTACTTGACCAAGCTAAGGCAGGTGGTGGCCAAGATAGCCTCCACCATCTTGGGAAGCCTCTAGGGGAAGATGATGGTGGACTGGGCATTCATCATCTCTGAGTTGGTGGGAGATCTCATGCATTCTCTCCGACAGAGGAAGAAAGGTGGGAGCCCCCTTCCAGCTTATGTCTCCCACTTGTACTCCCACCATTTTTTACTCAAGAACAATGAGGAGGAGGCCTATGCGGAGTTGGTTCAACTCCAGCGGTACGGAGGGGAGGAACCCTTTCACCGGGACAGTCTGGATGACGAGGAGACGGAAGAAAAGGAGCAGTCCACTCTTCTGAAGAAGCAGACGCGGCGAACTATGACATTACCAGTGATGCAAAAGGGGAGTCCTTCCACTCTAGAGCGGACTGAGGAGAACGCTCCGGACCGGACAGAAGCTGGTCACCTTTGGTCCAATCCTCCGGAGGAAGAGGAGGAAGAAAGGACTGAGATCCGAATGGGGGGATTGCCCTACGAAGATATTACGGAGATGGCCCAGCACATCGTGTGGCGGGCTAACGACATCATGAAGATTCTCCTCAATTATAAGGAGACCTTCAGACGGGTGTGCTGGAAGATGGCACTGACCGACCGGAACTCCATCTTCCGGAGGACGGATGCTCTGGTGGCGGCGGAAAAGTAGAACGATCTGCTAATCCAAGACCAGAAGAAGATGGTGACAGAGTTGGGCGCCTTTCGGGTGGAGAACCAAAATCTACTAGAACGGACCGAGGGATTGGAGTCCACTTGCGCCTGGCTAGAGAATGAGCTGCGGACAGCCCAAAAGAAAGCCAAAGTCATGGAGGAAGAACACCGCCGGCAGATAGAGGCATTGGGCCAGGGTGTTACCCAGCTCCGGCAATCTTTGGAGATTCCGGCGGACTACATCAACAAGGCTTGGTTATTTGAAGCCAACTTCAATGTATCCGCAAGCTCAAGCCAGGTATCGATCGTCAAGTGTTTACTGGAGCAAGCGAGGAGGATGGACGCTTCGCGAGCAGAGATGCAGGACTTAATGGCGTGTTTGGCACCCACAGAGCTAAATCCGGTAGACCCTCCTCCTTCCTCTCCCACCCAGACATTGCAGGTTCTAGAGGAAATAGTGTTTCTGGAAATAGCTGTTGTAGAGGTTTCGCCGGTGGTACCTCCTGTCCCGGAGTTATCACCTCCACTCAAGAAAGCAGGAGTAAATTGGGGTACCATTGTACCCAGAGTGAATAAAGATCTCCTCCAAGAGAACCCGGTCATAGACCTTATGGAGACTCCTCCGGAGAGAAGGGTAACTCGGTCAGTTCATTCCTCTCTCTGCTTGAAGGTTACCTGGAGAAATTCCCAGGGAAGTTCGGAAACTACTATAGCCGGATCCCAAAGTGCAGACAAGGGTGCCAATATCTCTACAAGTCCAAGTTTGGCAGCAAGAATCCCTGGTGTTTTTCCTCCAGAGAGTAGCCGGAAGAAGATATACCAGGACTTATTAAAAGAAATTATTCCTCCTAAGGAATAGTGTACAGAAGAGTAGGAAATATTTTTGTATATACTTGTAATAGTGCCGGAGTCCGATTGTCAATCCGGGAAAGTAGAATTTAAACGGATTACCAGATATCTAGCAGGCCAGTAGGAGTGTTTTGTGTGATTTTGAGATAATGATAGGTTTAGTATAAGTTAGATTTTGATGGACCATTGTGGTCACTCACCCCATGATTTTCAGTATGTACCTTTGAGCTTAATCCAAAGTGTTTGGAGGCATTCCATTCTCTTTTATACTTGGTGCATAATTTTGTGGAGGGGGTCCATTCTTGCATTTTCGGATGTTGAGAACTTACTTTGGTTAGCAAGTGTCAATTTGTGTGTGGTTTTTGATGTCACTGGATTGATGGGGAGATTGACCGGATTATTCCGGAGGAAGTGTTAGTGTGCTACCTAACTGGATGTAGGTATAGCTTGAGGAGAGGATACTATCTCGTGTACGAGGGTGTCTGAGAGTCTGAGAGTAGCTTCCGTGTATGGAAGTTTGTAAAATGTAATCTAAATTCCAGAATACTGGGATCCCCCCATAGACAGAGTCAAAGCCCTAGTATAACGCCCAAGAAAGTGTGAGGATGTCCATCTGGTCGACAGGAGACTCAATGTTGGATTAATGTTAGAATGTCGTTGTAGTCCCTGAAGTTAGGTTAGCGTTAGTATTAGAAGTCAAGTGAGAGAGAGAGTGTGTTTCCGGACACGGTAAATATCTGAACGATGGATCTGGCCACTTGTCATTTAAACCCAGGGATCTCGGAAAAGGGCAATTGAACGATTTCTCCAGAATTTTCCAAAGCCTATCTGGCACTAGTAGCCGGACTTGACTTTTGGTCCAGACTGGAAAAAAAAAGGGAGAGAAAGAAAAAACTTAGACCTAGTTCGCCTCGATCCATGAGCCTTGAGTCCTCGTGGAAACAATTCCGGAACGGGGTACTCTAAGTTGGTCTTTAGCAGAAACTAAGTGCTAACTGGAGGAATATTGATCCGACTAATCACTACACTCTCCAAAATAAAAAAAACTAAACTTATTAAATTGAGAACAAACTTAAACCACTATAAATAAATTGAAAATAAGATTTTATTGGACACAAGAGTTGTAGCAAAAAAATATGGGACTCAAACTTACCATAATTCCAAATTTGAAAATAGGACTCTTTACATAATTCTTTAATCTTTGTCCATCAATCCATATATAAACCTATCTTTTAAACACATAGTGAGACAAAAGTTACAAGTGAATCCAAATTAAATCCAATTTAAATATTTTTTTAATTTTCACCCCCCAAAACCCAACTCCAATCCCAATCCTAACCACCACCTCTATTTGTAATTTCAAATTGATAATGGGATATGCAATCAATATAGAATATTGCCATATTGCCATATCCATATTTGTATTATATATTTATATATGTCTTTCATATCCATAACTATATATTTCAAATCAACAACTTGGGGATTGGTTTAAGTTGTTTTTTTGTTAATAGATCAATGGTTTGCAATTTTCAAAAATTGAAAGTAGGGGGATTAACCAAAAACGTATTGTTCACATCTTTTGCAAGATAGTAACCTTTACTTTAGTGTACATACTCCATCTCTTACTTGCTAATGAGTTCTCTCTCTTGTAAACATTTATGGATTTATAAAAAGAAAGGTTCTAGGACACCACTATAATGACTACATATCTCTTCTACTTCTCACTTGGACTACTTAGGATTGGAATGATTAAGTTCTTTAAGCTATAATATTTATGCAAAATGTGTAGTAAGGTGGCCTTTTCTTATTCATATCCTATACAATTATAGCTTAAACATCATTCATCAATCTATATAGTTGTAAATCTTATAGTATTTCCAATATATCTTTCATTTTACAGCTTTTTCTAATTTTGAAGACAAGCACCACAACTTACCTCTCTTGACAGATTTACATTTTAAATAACACTATTTGCTTGTCACATCCCTATTTCTTTAGGGTGCTCAAAGTACCTTAGTGATCAAGGGGGACCTTGAAAGTGACTTCCTCTAAGTCTTGCAAAAGTTTTTAAAAAAAAGAAATGAGTGACTCTCAAGCAAATAGGGCACAATAGTGCTCTAAATTAGAAGGGCATGTTTGTAAAGTCCTTAAAAAGATGCTTTCAATCATCTAAAGAATGTATGATTAGAATTAGTTGGTTAAAAGTTATGGCCATTCAAAGTTGATGGTGTTCCAATGGCATCATGACACTTAAGAGCTAGAAGTAAGAGGTTCTCAATGAATATTTGATGGAAATATGGCATGTAGCATATCATTAAAAAGCTAAAAATACAAGTTAAAATAACAAACATCTCGAGGTTTTAAGCTACAAGCTCAAAATTATAGTCAAGAGAAGGGTTGTGGTGAAGGCATGACGTCGCTCCTGGTGAATCCAAATCTTTAGAGGGCCATAACTTTATGCCAAATGAGACAAGTGAGTAGTCCATTGGCATTCAATCGTTGCATAGATATCCAAATGGACTTGCATGTGGGATTTAGAGCTCTAACCACAAAGTTATATTGTTTGGAAGTTCAAGAGTTCAAATGGGGTTATAACTTGGTGATTTTGTTTGGAAATGGATGGTCTTCCAAAACCAAAGTGGATTCTAGAAGTCCCTTCGACCAACAAGGGAAGGTTTGCCAAATGCCATAGAAAATACTATAGAAAAGTTGGTCTCCCTTCTCCCTCTTTTTCAGAATCTTAGGTGAATCCTGCTAATTCAAGGTTGGTAATGTAACTTCACCACTGGATTCAAGGCACCATAAGACACCTATGTGTGTGTCAAATGACACCAATTTGATAGAGTTCTGTTCTTTATTAGGCCATTTTTAATGTGTTCTGAGTTATGAGTTCCGATTAATGACGATGTGAAAGTAGCAAATATACAATGAGTTTAATATAGAGTGGGGTGACATTCAAAGATGATTAACATCGGTGAAGAGTAGTACCTCTACCAAGTGCTTGGACATCAATGGAAGTTCTATTCCATGTCACCAAGTGACATGTCTAGTGTCATGTGTGGAATCTGAGTTAGAAAATGGGAATTAATGTTGTGAATGCATAGCATGTGCAATGTTAGTGAGTTGTGATTCAAGTGACATTGAAAGTAAAACTTGTGAGTCCATTAAGTTATGAAGGGCCTTTAAAAGTTGTTTAGAGCTATAAAGTGTTATTAGGGTTGCAATAGTGCCTTTCTATTGCTAAGTCAAATGATTAAAACCACATCTAATCATTCTATATGTAACCAATACTCTTTGGCTTACATTTCATAAATTCAATATATTACAACCTAGCAATATTTATTCTAGTTTCTACCAAACTAAATAATATTCTCTCACTTTGTATTACCTCATACAATTCCATGTATACATTATCCATTATGCATCAAGAATTATTTAAGACATATCCTTAACAATATTTATATGTCAATCAACTTGCAATAAGACACTATTACATCCTTTCTTATATGCTCTAGTACTATTGTTTATACCAAGTCACTTAGACATCCCATATCTCCCAATTTTCCATATATTCGTGTGCAAATTGAATTATTATAGTACCACTTTGTTGTATTCACATCTATAACAAACAACAAGGGAAAATAATGAATGAAAAAGATAATAATAAGAATTTCATGTAATAAATCTCATCAAATCTCTTACTTTTAATCCTAATTTAACTTAGCTCTTAACCTAGTTGGAACCCTAGGTTAATCTTTTTAGATCCCTAAAATCCCAAGGCATATTTCATGTAGAAATTGTGAAAACTGCCACTTTTTAAGGTAGTGAGAAAAAAATTAATTAATTTTTTTTCAAAATTCTACCATACAAATTTGTATGAGACTACTATGGGAACATGAAGAAAAAATTTCAAAAACTTTGACAAAACAAATTGAAAGATTATAATGTCTGAAGTTAGCAAAAAAAGTTTTTTTTCAACCTTGCTTGACATGGCTAGTAGCATTTAATTCAGGGTTGTCTCGGACGTACGTCCATCACGAAATCACGTCCAAAATCCGGACGTCCGGACATCCGTCGTCCAGGCGTCATGGACGCGGCCGGACTGTGGTCGGTCGGCGTCCAGCGGTTGGTCGGACGGTCGTGGGAGCGGTCGGGCGTGACGTCGCAGCGGTCGGGAGGGTGGCCAACGGAGCAGTTGGGAGGGCGACCGACGGAGCGGTTGGGGGGACGTCCGACGGAACGGTCGGGCAGACCGACGTCGCAGCGGTTGGGCAGACCGCCAGTCCGCAGGTTCGGCAGCGGACGGACCGTCCGATCGAACGCCGTTTGCAGGTTCGGGGTAGGTTCGCGTCGTCCAGGGTAGATTCGGGAAGACAAGTTTTAGGTTTGGGCGCGGACGGCTATATGAAGGGACGGCCAAGGCATTTTCCCTCACTTCAACTCTCCTCCTTGGGAAACAACACTACATCGGATGTGCTACTGTTGCTTCACCGCGCCAGTTGCTCCTATGTGGTAGAGAGTTGGGATCATACATCTTTGATTACACCGGAGGGGTTTTGAATCGGTCATTTACACACGGTTGAAGAGAAGAATCAAGGCATCAAGTAGCTATGGAAGAAAAGCGCGACATTAAAGGTGAAAGCAGCAAGAGATCGAAACAAAAAGGAGCTCGTCACGAGCTCCGTCTTGACATTTTAAAGGATGAGAACATTTTAGCTGAGCCTGAGTGGGAGAAGGTGGTCGATGAATACTGGACTTCCAAGTTGTGCAAGAAATATGTGAAGATGTATCACATTGGGAAGTTGTGGCCTCAAGAATTACATGCTGGTCACACTCGGGAGTTTTCTTTTAAACCCACAAGTTGTCTCAGCCTTCATTTTGTCCATCGTTCCGTAGAGGTGTGGCGGGCTCTCTTCGGGGACAAATCGATGAGCAAGGGTAGAATTAACTACACCATAGCAAGCATGGTGTATACAGAATTGAAGTTGGCTCGCAAGGTGGATTGGAATACGTATCCCGGGACAGTAGAAACACCGCTTGTGCTTCTTGATGGCCAGAAAGATATTCCCGATACGTTTGTTTCAAAGGGACAAGTCCTTCAAATGGTTGAAGGCAATGCTATTCTACAGCACAACACGGAAGAAAAACGTGTTTCTATTCAAAACAAAGTGCAGAACATGAAAGACAAAGGGGAAAACAAGGAGGAGCGCCCCCTTGAAAGTAGCAAAATGAATGCCACATCAGCGGATCGGACGAATCAAGCTGACATTTCACTTCAACCCGAAGTGAATAATACAGAAGGTAATGGAGGAGGAAGTATGACGCTAGAATCGGATACCGTATGTAATACTACGAAAGCTTTAGCGTCTTCTTCGAAGGGTGCGGAACGAGTCGTGCTTGACACTGTACCGATGTTTCTGAGCCCTTCACCAATTGCATCAAGCGCGAAGGGAGAACCTGGTATTTTCAAGGTGCCATCTCATCCATCAAAACAATGATCGACGTTGAAGACATTGGAGTACAAAGAAGAGGTTCCCTCAGAAGAGATGGACAGGGCAATTGCTAGAATCACTCGTCTTCTAGACAGTGATGCCCTTATGGACATCAGTGCCAGGACTACAAATGAAGAAATTAACAGAAGTCCAAGTCCAGTTTGGAGTCCAATGCATGAAGTGCCACCTTCCCAAAACATGAATGATGAGAACTTACAGAAGGCAGAAATGGACTCTTGGGAACCGGGCGTTCTTAACAATGGCGAAGAAACCCCAAAGACGGAGGAGAATCCAATGCTAGCGTTCTTGGGTCCAGAGGATCTAAAGACTTTATCGATGATGCCTCCGCTACAAGAAATAGAGCACTTACTACAATGTTCTCTTCAATGGAAGACTTTTGAAGTTCAAGAAGAAGTTCATCCTTCTGCAAATGAAGAGGGTACAACAAATGAAGGAGGCATGATAGATGAAGGGCAAACCTCAACCCCGTGCAACCGAGTATGGAAGTTCGGCGAACTGTTCAAGACTGCCTACTCTCTATCATGTACAGCTAAACTTATAGCTGTTATGACACCTGCCCTCACACAAATAGCTGAAGAATTTATGAGCATGACACCAGAGATACTTGAGGGTGCCGTGGCCTTCAAAAAATTCATTGAATTTGCAGATAAGCTCCAAGAAGAGAAGGTGGAAAATCTCAAGGCTGTGGTTGAGCTTCAAACACAAAACGAGGAGCTCATGAAGGTCAATTATGACAAAGAAGATCATGATCGCCTGAAGGTCAAGTTCGACAAATTGGATAAGCATTGCTCTATGGTGTTTTGGGATAAAGACCATGAAGCCTTGAGAGATATGTGTTTTAGTCTTCAAAAAGAAGTTGAGACTTTAAAGCTCTCGAATGGGACGTTGGAGTCCCAAAACCAGAAGTTGGTTTTGCAATTGAAGATATTTGAGGACAATTTACAATGGCATCGGGAGATGTTGAAGACATTACAAAATGACAAGTCATCTGAACATTGCAGGGACGGAGCAAGCCTTTTGGAGGCAAGTCAACCAACTCAAGAAAGCGATCAACTTTCGCTTCCTCTTGACAAGGGCAAAGCTGTGGACGAGACTGTAGAAGTCGTTATGGCCATTGAGAGCCCTAAAGTTGTGCCTCCACTCTCATTAGAAGTTGCTTGCACGCAAACGATGAATCATGAAGTCCAGGAATTAAGGCAACAATTGGACTTGGCAATTCAAGCAAAGAATGACGCGGAGTCTTCACTGCAGAGAATGGACCACGTACAAATACTACACGACATCCTTCCAATGAAGACCGGGGATCTATGGTGGGTGTTGTGGGCAAGACACCTATAACAACAATCCGGTTTATGCTCTCAACTCATGAGGGGGCTCTTGAAGTATGTAATGCAGTCGAACGAATCGTTGAGAAACGTGCAGTCTTCTCACCTGCGTTTGAAAGAGAAGTTCGACGCAGAATTAAAGGATCCCGAAGTGTGCATTACAGTTTGGGGAAACATGGATAGAATGTTCGAGCAGTTGAATCACGGGAGAACCTATGAATCAGACAACATCAATTGGGCATTGGAAGCGGAAGAAGGATGGGTTCCTCACAACACATTGTCTCCTCATATTGTTCAACATGAGAAGCAGCTTATACCTGGAAGTGATCCCAATGTTCCTTTGATGAAGGAAAAGTGCTCTCTTTGCCAATATCGTTTTGGGCTTGAAGGAGGTCTAACTTTGGGTCAATGTGGCCACTCTTTTCATATTCTTTGCATCCAAAGAGCAGCACAATATTCCGCCCGTTGCCCCAACTGTCGTACTCCTTTGAATGCAAGGTTTTATGAAATGCTAGGAATATTGCATTCTATGGCATCAGGTCATGAATTCAACCGGTGGAACCTTCCACTAGACCAAGCGCCACACAAATTCCAAAATCATTTGCACTGGGGAAAACCAATGGTATGGCTACCAAACGAAGGGATGCATTCATTATACATGGATCCTCAAGACAAGGATGAGTACTTCTGGATGACGCGGGACTTGGAAGTGGAATTGCGTGCCTTCGGGATCCCGGATAACGATGCAAGAGAAATGTTCTGTCGTAGCATGGGGGGGCACTGGAGCACGCAGCACCAAAAATTCTTCCGATTTCCTGATAAGGAATGGAAGAAAGAAGGGCCAAATGACCCTTTCGTGGAAGTGGAGTCTGATCCTAGAGTCACAAAGCAGTACGAGGGGTACAATTCCGATTTGGTCGGGCGGGCCCGCATCTTAGCGAAGTTGGAAGAAGCAGCTAAGGTTCGTTGCATGTTGGACTTGAACACGAAAGCAATGACAAGGCATAAGATGGAAGAGATTGCTCGAGCTTTCGATAAACGGATGGATGATGTTATCACCAAGTGGAGGAAGTATCTAGGGGGCGAACCTCTAATAGCTGATAAAGGTGTACCAGCTTGGTATTACGTGCAGAGCGAAGATAAAGTCATCCAGTACCTCGAAGACTTAGTACATGCCGCTCTGAGGACTTTAAACGCCCATGAAGTGGAGTTGTCTCCGAAGCGGAAGAATAAACGGAGAGTTGAAGAAGAGGATGACCACTCTCCAGAAACTAAAAGACTATTTGAGAGGGTTGACATGAAAGTACAAACTGGAGAAGGACCCAGTGGTGGCCAGGCGATACCTCGTCGCAAAAGCAGAAGACTCATGGCGAAGGAGGGGACATCTCATGCTGCAGAAGAAGATAGTAGTACTGAAAACTAATAGGGAAATGTCTCGTTTCGTACTCTACATCTATTATATTAGTACTAGTAGAAAATAAATAGCTTGTGGGAATTTTAATTAGTAGTTTTCTCTACCAAAAATTATTGTACTTAGGCTATCGCGTTCATCATAGCTTCTTCATAATGTACATCGAATCATAGGTGTATGCCACAAAAGTATGTTTTGATTTCCTTCACTTTACATGTATATCTATATATACATATTTTGTATTCGATCTCTTTCTTTATATATATAGTTTTTTTTTGGCATATAAATTGAAGAATATGTCTATTTTTTCATTTATTTATTTATTTCATTGTTTGAATTCAATTCAATATGTTCTATTTCAGACTCAATATTATACCTCATTTGCTTGCTCGGCCCTCTGGGGTCAGTCGGCCCTTTGGGGTCAGTCGACCCTCTGGGGTCGGTCGGCCCTTTGAGGTCGGCTGGCCTGTGGGGTCGGTCGGCCCCGTCCGCTTGGTCGGACCTTATCGTCGGTCGGCCCCGTCCACCCACACCGTGCGGTCGGCGCCGTCCGTTGATTTTTCACGACCGTTGTACTCGGCCTACGGACTGTGCAACGGTCAATTCTTATTTCTAAAGCAAAGTGCGGACTGGGCAGAGTATAAGAGCAAGGTTCAGGTCATTTGCAAGCACTCCTGAGAAGCTGAACGCTAAGATTCCCAAGGGCTACGAGCTGCAAATTGAAAAATTTGTATCCGTTGCTTGGTAATGTATAGTTCAGTGGACAGGGGGGCTTTGGTTTACAAGGCTTCATACACAATTTTTTTTTCGTACATGTGATTGGATGCAAGAATGAACGTACTATGCGTTTGAAATCGAAGGCCGATATTTGAAGTTTCAAATTGAATCCGCAAGCTATTCATTTTTTAAAATGAGTACAAATTCTCATCTTTGGTATACCATTCCATCCCCCGGCAAAGTGAAGTATAAGGCATGTGGGCTGGAGTTCGTAAATCGGAAATGTCGCATGTTGAGCCACTTGGGATACGAAGGCAAAAATGGCAGGCGCGACTCAGGAATAAGCCTATGTCCACAATTGACATCGGATGTCAAGTCTCTTTTCCTTTGTTGTGATGGGATGTTTCCATCCAAATCAATCATTGAAAATGTAGATGGTCGGAACGCACTGATGGTTCTAGGCAATACCTCAAATGGAAGGGAGTCGCCATGTTCAACACAAGAAGACTCATGCATAGCACCGGAACAAGCAGCTCTTTCAGCTTCAAGGGTGATTCCTAGTGCCCAAACATCAAGTGACCAACGACCTACACCTTCTTCTGTAACTAGGCCTCAAAAACAAAGCCGATTAGCAGATGGATTTGAAGAAGCCGAAAGACGGAAGTTGAATATGTTGTGGGCTAATGTCTTCTATTCAGCAAACATACCATTCGCGGTAGCTCGGACTGTAGCATTCAAAGAAGCCGTCATGAGAACGGCTGACTTCAAAAGGCCATATAGTCCTCCATCGTATCAAGCTCTACGAACTAAATTGCTAGACGAAGCAAAGGCAGATCTTGAGGTGAAGTTGCATAAGAGGACCGAGGATAGTATCCGAAAGTTTGGTGCAACATTGTCTATTGATGGGTGGTCCTCGGTTATGAATCGGCCATTGGTAAATGTCATGCTTGTATCTTCCGCAAGGGAGCAATTTCTGGGATCAGTGGACACAAGTGGACATGAAAAGAATGCAGAGTACTTGGCTTCTATTTTGGATGAATTCATACAGAAGGTGGGGCCTCAAAATGTGGTGCAAATAACAACAGACAATGCTCCTGTGAATCCTAGAGCGTGTGAGATTATAACCGACAAATATCCTTACATTTTTTTCCAAGGTTATGTAGTTCACGCCTTAAATTTGTTGCTCAAAGATTGGGGAAAGGAAGCATGGGTGGACACGGTAGTAACAGACGCCCGAGTGGTTCTTAAGTTCTTTAGAAAGCGACACATGCCACTTGCAATATTCCGGAGTTACGAGAAAGAATACAACTTGTTGATGCCGGGGGAAACAAGATTCGCCTCCAATTACATGGCGCTTCACCGATTGTTGAAGGTAAAGGGTGCTTTAAAACAGTATGTAACAGACCCTCGTTGGCGAAAATATGCGAGGACATTGAGGAAGAAGAAGAATGGTGGCGAGGAGTCTACAAATGCGACAAAGATAATTAACGATGACCACTTTTGGAGGCGTTGCACCAATTTCGTTCAGTTGCTGGGCCCTGTGGTACATGGCCTCCGTGATTTAGATGCAAAGATGCCATGCACAGGCAAGGTTTTGCATATCATGAGGAAAATACGGAAGCACGTGGCGAATTTGGAGAATTCCCCTTTTAAACTAAGTTTGGAACTTGCAAAGCCATTGAGGGCAGCATTCCAAGAGCGATGGGAAATGGTGGAGACTGATATTCAATATGCAGGAGCTCTTCTAAATCCTTACTTGGTTCACGACAAAGAACTAGCAAACGATGGTGAGGCGATTGACGCATGCAAACGTGTCCTCATGCGAATTTGTAAGCGTGGAGAGTACGCTGACGTCGTGAAAGAATTCATGGCTTTTCGACATAAAGAACCACCTTTTCACAATATGCTGGACCCAAGCGAGTCCAAATTATCGGCACATGCTTGGTGGGATTTTGAAGGTGTTTGTGGAAAGCTCATTGCTCCGATTGCAAGGAGAATTTTAGGGCAATTGGTCTCTTCCTCTTCATGCGAGCGAAATTGGAGTAGCTATTCCTTTGTTCATAATAAGGCTCGAAACAAGTTGAAAACAAAGAGAACCATGGATTTGGTGTATGTGTATACTAATTCCAGAGTCCTCGCTACTTCAAAGGAGAACGATGAGAAGATGTGGTACCGCGAGAATGTGGAGTCAGAGGAATCCGAGGGGCTTATGGAGGATGACGAAAGTAGTGATCATAATGTCGAGGAAGAACATCTTCCATGGCGTGGAAATGAGGAGGTCAATGACGACAGGGGGGAATCGGAATTGGAACTAGAAACAAGTGATGACAACCTCAAATCCGATAAAGAAGAGGATCTGAACAACGACACGTACGCTTTTCGTGGTAGACTGTCACAAAGACGAAATGAGTATGATGATGACATGATTGACTTGGATACAAATAACCGAGATGAATTTGAATTTTTAGAAGACGAAGATCTACCTTCTATAGTGAGATTTGTAGATGGGAGCCGACTTCTAAACAGCCATACTGTTTTGGCAAACAAGGAAGACACCATTGTGGAAAAGGCGGTTCAGAACGGGATATCAGTTACAAGAGGCCAAACTTTACAAGCAAATGAAGTGATTGAACGTGAAAGGTCTCCATCCATACCATTAGGCCAACCTGGAGAAAATGACAAACTACATTCTTGGGAGAAAATGGATGCGGACAAAACAAGCTTCGAATTTGGAGAAAAATTGGTTGATAAGAGCATCGAGAGACCGAGCTTCCTAAGCCTCAAACCGCTAGAGGTATTGGACAAGGGGGATTCAGGTTCCAATGAGTGCAGAAGTCCGAACATGGTCCACAATGACCAAGGCAGAAATGACAACATGCAGAGGTCGCAACGTCCAACGAATAACGATCCTCCACCCGCTCCACGCTCATTGTTGAACGGTGGAAGTGGTAGTACTACTCTGGGGGGTTCACCGAGTTTTCTACCTACATTGCAAGCTTCCAACATTTAAGAAGAAACTGTGAAGCGAAAATTCACTAGTTTAGAGTGTACTAGTGATAGGGAAGATGAGACATTGGAATCAATGTTCAAGAGCATAGCAAGCCGCCCACCACAATGTTCTCAAAGACTAGAGGACATGAAACTGCGATCTGTGAATGAAATAACAGCGGTCGCTTGCCAACGGAGGCAACAGGCAAAAGAAGCAATGGTAGAAGAATCCGCTAAACCTACGAAGAAACAAGTGATGGAGCCATTTGCTATCTCCCCAAGGAAGAAAGTACATAGAGGAAGAACCCCCTTGGATACACGAGTATCTCTTCCAATTCTTCCCGCAAAGAAAAGACGATTGGCCGGCGGTCTTCGAGAACGCATCCTCGGTAAGAATTTCTTAAGGAGGAAGGATGATCCAAACATAGGCAAGGGGAAGAAAGCTTCTACATCTACGGAAATCAGAGGAAAAGAGAAAGAAAAAGTATTGTCTTCATCAAATGATGAAGACAATACTTTCGACGATGAAGACGACGGATGGCTATCAAGAGACTATAGTAGTAGGGCAGAGGTAAAAGGAGATAGTGATTATCATCCTTAGGAATTGAATCTTACATTCTTAGAATGGGTTAGATTAGAATACGTTACATAGATAGTTCTTCAAATCTTTATGATTTGAATTTGGAAGACTTTATGAACGTAGTAGAAATGATTCAAATGAGGTTTGACATTTGACACGCATTGCTCTATAATAGGAATTTGCGTGTTTATTTTGAAAAATGTAATAAACCTTTTTTATTCATTATCTTTGGTTGAATGGTTGAATAGGAAATTGAAGAAGTCTTCACTGCGTGTATTTTGGTTATTCATGCTCCATGTACAAAACAAATAAATCAGATAATTTCTTGGAAAGCGTTAGAAATAATGAACCTCAGAAAGAAAGCTTGCATAGAAACTGAAATCTGTAAATACCAAATTACAAAATTGAAGATCGTGGTTGGCGGAATGGCGGGGGGACACAACGGCAGCAATGCAGTAGACTCTCCGACCGCGTGGAAGGTTGTGGATGGGCTGACCGCAAGTCCATAGTGGACCGTCCACGAGAGAAAGAGAAGAGAAGCAGGGGCCGCGGACTAGCCGACCGGGCCTACCGCAGGTTTAACGACGGTCCGACCAGTGACCGCAGCGGACGGGGCCGATCGATGGTTCGCAACGGACTGTCCAGTCTGTCCTACCGCGCGAATGGGCTTGACCGCGCCGGACGGGGCCGACCGATGGTCCGCAGCGGACTGTCGGACCGCATGGATGGGCCGACCGCGCCGGACGGGGCCGACCGATGGTACGCAACGGACTGTCGGACTGCGCGGATCGGCCGACCGCAGCGGCCACATAAAGGTGACCCAAATGATTAAGAGGTCATCTGCCATTCGGGAAACTGGGACTTACTGTGTTTCTTGTCTTTAGGTCTGAGGTTTGAGATTCGATCACTTGAGTTCATGCGGTGGTATGAGGCTTGGTTTCAACTTCCAACAACCAATTCCCATTTCTCAAAAGTGGATGATCTATTCATTCTTTGTGGAAAAGGGGGGGAATGAACAATAATAAAGCTAAAGTCCTTGCCAAGTGCCAACGAATCTTGAATGAAACCTACCACTAGAAAATGCAAAGAGTAAATTACTTAAATATTTTTCGATTTCAGGGCTATAGTTTTTCACGGCCAGTCGGCTATGTCACCATGTAGCATTCTTTATAGAATTACAATGCATATATTTATATGGTCAAACTATAAATGGAATCGGTTTTAAATGAAAACAAGGTTCCATGTAGCAGAGAAAGCTCTGTGAGTCTGTGTGAAATCCCTACATAAGTACATTTGTATTCTTTGTAATTTGAAACCTCCAACCAAATTGTTCCGCAAAATATTTAATCCAAGCCGGAAAGCTCAAATGAATGAAGAAACACCTATATTAGTATACTATTTACTATCTCACCTTGCATGTTGATTTGTTTGTTGGCCAGGAATTCTGCATTTTAGATCTACATGACTCAAGATTTATTAATAAGGTATTTATAAATTTTGAAAGTATTCTACAACAAAATCGTGAGTGTTGGACGAAGCACAACAAAATTATCAAATGTTTCTTGCAGTCACCTAGATCCATTAGAAATTAGAAAAAATTTAGAATTTTCATTGTATTTTAGATACATTTCAATGTCAAAAGGCTCCCAATTCTATATTTGGAATGATAAACTAAGTGACTAGGAAGATGTTTCATCTAAATGAAGATGTTTTATCCAAAATGATTCTGGACTCTGGAGAGTGCAAACCTTCAATGACCAATTTGATGAAATGGAGGTAACCAATAAACCAATATGTACACAAAGAATAGAAGCAAAAATATACAAGATTTAGAATATTATTCTTTTGTTAAATTACTAACAACAACTTCAAGGGGCTCTAACTCTAATCCCTCAAGTTGACTTCACATAAATACCTAAATATGACCTATAAACAGAAACCGAATTATTTAATGCATTATTGCATTGAGATTTGTAACTTTAAAGGACAGTTTGTTTAATTGTTTAGATGCAATTTTATGAAATGGAATTGGAGTTGGAGATGAAATAAGGTCATTCTATATTTAACTATAGTGAAAAGTGATTGAATGAGTATTTTACCATAGTTTGTAACTTTGTATAATCATACTTTCTTAGTTTTTGTTGGATTTTATTCACAATTGAAGGGTGATTTTAAAAAATACTCATATTATTTTAGAGTCATGTATTGAATGTTTGCAAGTTGCAATGTCTTTTTTTATAACTTTTCATACTTGTTTTTTTTTGAGTTTACTAAAGTTTTGACTACTGAAAGCAATACTTTTACTCTTTTAGAAACAAGCTTTTACGAGTTCTGAAGTTTACAGTTCAGATTTTAAGTATTTCAATATTTCACAAATTACAAAGAATCATTATTTTATGATTATATGCATTAGAAAATGACTACAAACTTCACTTTTCTTCAATTACATATTTTTAAAATTCACCATGAAAAAATGAAAATTTAGTCTCTCTCCCTCTATGTACATTTATAGTTTGTACTCAAAGTACTTATAAGATGTAAGAATGAGTCAATTGCAAACATATTTGATGAAGAGAAATATTGAAATTCTAAAAGTGAGTAGTCATCAGAATTACGGGTAGGATTCATGGTTTTTAGGGTATAGGGTATAGGGTTTAGGGTTTTAGGGTTTAGGGCATGGAGTTATTTTTCAAGTTTCACATTGAAGAGGCAAAATTCCCGCCTTCAGTTTTCAAAGTTTTCATGTCCTTACCTGAAGTTCATGACGAACTAATGGTCTAACAAGCTGCCAGCTCACTCCTTTGGATTCTCCACTCACAAATAACTAATTTTGGAGAATCCACAGATCGTGGGCTGCCTGGCCATCCGCTCGGCGGACAGTGCGCCGACCAAGCAGTCGGCGAAAGCAACGACCCGTCTGCTGAGCGGACGGGCCGACGGCCTATCGGTCGGGCTGACAGCCGATCGGTCAGGGCAGACGAAGTCCGTCCGTCCGCCCATCCACTCGTCCGCTCGGCAAACGGCCCGACGGCCAAGCAGTCGGTGCGTCCGTCCGACTCGGCTGTCCGTACGTCTCTGTCGACCGTGGGATGGGAGATGCGGATTCACGCTGTCCGTCCGATCTTGCCGTTCGACCCTAAAGCCGACAGCGACGTCCTCCTCGTCGGTCGGTATAAAAAGCGGAGCGGACGGCTCATTCCACACAATTGTTTTCCTTGCGGAGTGGGTGATCCAGCGGCTATTGGTCTCTGTACGCCCCTTTCGCCTTGGTGTGTGAACAATTGTGAATGAATGAATGGTATCCACTATTCACTAATTATTATAATGTAAAACCAATACACAATACTCATTAATCATTCTAACGTTGAGGTAATTTATAAAGAAGGGTACTATGCCTCGCAAAGGAATTCCGTTTCTTTCCGATTCTTCGAAGAAAAGTTCGAAGGGGAAACCACAAGAACTAGATTGGGATGTTTACTTCGATGAATTTAATGTGGCAAAGGAGGGGTGGGAGAACGAGTCCAACAAAGTGTGGACTTGTATAATGTGCAAGAAATATGTAACCATGTCACACATAGCCAAACTGTGGCCAACAAATGACAGTTTGGAGAAGCAAGTGAGACGGTGGGAAGGCCCTATGAAGACGTGTACGAGTAGACACTTTGTAGAGAGATACGAAGAAATTTGGGCAGCTTCAAATCTAGGTCCCTCGAAGCCTACCATCATGAACTTTTCTACCATGGCAATGGTTTAGGTGGAGATTGTACTCCAGAAAGACGTTGACTGGCGTACAGTTATAGGGATGAATAAAGAGACGAAGATGACGTGTCACTCAGCTGTGGTGTTCACTAACTGGCGTGGCGAAAGTGATTGCATGCCGGCTTGGCCGAACCGAGGTCAATTTGGGTGCCCAAGTTGGCCTATGCGGGATGCAGAGGACTGTGATGCTGACGATGATAAAGAACCAGCTAAACAGTTGCCACCTCCACCTCCACCTCCGGAGAGGCACAAACGCCGAGAAGAACGCGAAGACATAGAATACGAGAATCGAATGCGGGAAGCATTGAGGAGGAGTGTCGAGGATCAAGGCCGACCTCGTGGATATCACACTTCACCTCGTCGTGAACGTGATGTACATGGCTCGCGACATGGAGGAAGTAGTTCACACTATAGGAACAACCCTCGAGATGGTGGTCCAAACGTAGAAGGAGGCTATAGAACTACAACCTATACGGACTACGGTGGTCTTTCACATGGCGGCCCTCAATATTACCCAGGAACAAGGGGACCTCATGGAAACACCAGTTATACAGACTATGGTGGTTCGGAACAAGGCGGCTCGCGAAATTATCCGAGAACAAGAGGACATGATTTGTATGGGCCTCATGGAAGTTCTTACTACACTGGTTCAAGCCATGGAGGGACTGGAGGCTCACATGAATATGCTTCAGTTCCACCTCCAACTTTTGGAGGTCCTTATTACGAAAATTATGGACAAGGGTGACAATCAAGCGGATATGGGCCATATGGTGGCTCCGGTTCTACGCCTCAAAGTCAAAATCATGATAGTAGTTCTAATTCTGAATGAAGTATAGTGTTATTTTGTAGAAAAATATAAGGTGCCATTATGTAGTTATGGGCTTTGTTTTTTAGTGTGGTTTTCAAGTGTAATGCATTGTCAATTTGTCATTTGCCATTTGGAAATAATACAATAGTTGTAGGAATGCAAGTATATTCGAACACATGAGATGTATGAAGAACTTGTTTTAGCCCCCAAAACGAAAGTGGTACAAGCTATAAGACTATTTTATAATATAATAAAATTATTTGTTTTTTACCTTGTAGAGTAAGTAGAGTTCCATACTATCACTCCAATATGAATGGTTAATTGTTGCAAGTGTTGAGTATGTGAATGATGTGGTGTAATGTATTTGAACATCGGAAGTTACGTATTTTGGTCATTTGTAATGAATGCGTACTGAAAACCATGAAAGTTACGTGCTTGTATATAGAATTGTAAATGTACAGTTGTTTTTTGAGACAAAATGGTGTGACCAAATCATTTTTATAAAACCTTTGTCGAATAACTCAACACCTTTTGGTAATTGGTAATTTGGTATGCACCAAAAGAAATTTCATTATGTAATTAGCTTTGATGTTGTACTTCCCAAATACTATTTTAAGTATTGGACCTTCACGACAACAATTCAAGACTTATTCTTCTTCAGGTATTTAACACTAGAAGAGTAAAAACAACAAGATATCTTGTTGTTGAAATTCATTGATGAAACGAATTCGAGCTCTCTGGATATTGGATAGGCAAGAATATAATGTACAAGTAAAAAATTAAAAATTAAAACAAGTTGCAATTATTTTCCTACCTACTATGACCTACTAGGCTACTACCTAGTGCAGTAGTGCCTACACTCCCCCCCGTCCCTTCACTCCCTTGTTTTGAGCAATTTAGGTCATAACTTCTATTCCCGGTCACTGATTGTGGAGAAAATGAGGTCTCCATTATCCCATATAGCTTAATAAGCTTATCAATTTTTCCATCTTCAAAAAAAGTTTCAAAAAATCACGACAAAATTTCAAGTTGTAAGTACCTACCTAATAACCCCTAAACCCTCGAAGGGACCCTAAGCCCTTTAGAAGTGAACCTTGAACTCACAATTAGGCACTCACATACAATCATACATTCATACACGATGTTTCCCTCGGTCCTTTAGTTGCCCTCCATCGTCATATGAATTAAGAGACATAGAGGTAAGTAAACGCTTACCATTTTTTATATTGTCATTGACATTATTATAATGAACATCTTCAATCACATTTACTATAACACAGAAATGAAGATAAGGACTTGTCAACCTAACAATCAATGAATCATAGAATCAACAATCATCAATTAAAAATTCAACGAATAAAGAATTGCAAATTATTTCATATAATGATTTCTAGATTTCCAATTTTCCATCCAAACATACGATGACAAATGGCGTAAAGACTTCCAAGTTCTCCAAAATCATTGTGAATTAAAACATGCTCATTGATTACAAATGCTAAGATGCACCTTGCTGTAAAACAGCATTCACAATCAATTCACTCATTGGTGATGAAACTGAGGTATATCATCCGTATATACTATACTACTATATAATTGACATGTAACTTAGTATATGTCTTTGCCTCTATGAATAGTGCATACTATAAACACCTATAGGCTATAGTTAATTACTTATATATGATATATTAATATCATTAAAGACTTAAACTACAGCTCCAAAGTGGCGGAAGTGTTCATCCGGTATAGGCCAATGAAATGAAGAAGTAAATCGCGAAATCACTTGTACCAAACTACTATGGCCATCGGGACCATCTTCGCAAAGTCTCCCCAAATACACTTGAAAGACTTGTGCTAAGTCGTGATGCGAGTACAACACATGTTTTTTGCTTCCACGACCTTGCAAACCGTAGTATGTCTCTGACATACATGTACTGTTGATTCTCTTTGCTATTTGACCAACAGCAAATTCTTCGGACTTAATGGTAAGTACGGGTATGTTCTCCACATCTGCATCTCTTCGATGTACGTATGTAATCTTTGGATCGATCCACCACCTCCTCCTCAGAACTTCGTCCCGATCACTTGTTGATGTGAATGTATACAATGACTTTATGGGCTCTGTACTAGTCGTGGTCATCCCCCAATCGCAAATTCCAATGAAAACCTGCGACTCGTCTTCCGGGAAATGGAACATGATGTTGTCTGGAGAAATGTCGTTGTGAAGGTGTCCGGCACCATGTACCGCATTCATAATATGCAGCAGTGCCCAAGCAAGCTCCGTACGCTTTGCTCTCCATCGCTTTAGACGATGAGCACGAATGACCTCCTCGTCGCTAATTTTGGGGTCACACATAATGCGTATGGCAATATTATCTGGATAATCGTTATCCATTCTCAACATTTCACGCAAAGTACCACCATTCCACCACAATGAATAGCCTTCGTTCCGATTTGTGTGGACTGCAACGAAGTGTATGACTCCATCGTGCGGAATTCGCACCGCCATCGATTCAGTTTGGTGTTCCATCTTTGCAAGCTCAGGTCGTCGACCCTCTTGGAGAGACATTTTTGCTGCAAAATTCCCAATGTGGTTGAAGTTCAGGGCACCCTTCGATTCGCACCCTACGAATTGTGGCATAGCCTCCGCGTAGGACAATATTATCTTGTGGAATCACCCTTGCGGTTCCCGGGAGCGCTATTAAATGGCGAAATACAACTCGCATGTTGACTCGCCCTTCGTGAGTTGTCCACCAACTCATAAATCCACCTCTATTTCGTCTTGAAGCAAATGGTCTCATCCGACTCACGAACATGTCCACTTTTATAATCACGTGCGTGAAGGCTTCATCATCAATGCGATGAACCTTACCAAATTTTTCGACGGTCCCTTTCGCATTCTATAGTGCATCATGCGCCCGTTTGTCCAACCAACTAGTGAAATCCTTCTTTTCCATTTCTTCATACCACCCTCCCACCCGCAACGCTTCATGCATCATGTCCTTTATATCGCCTTTGAACTTCTCAATGCCCTCCTCTTGATAACGAACATACTTAGAATCAAGAGACATAGTAGTTTCTCTCTCATAGAATTCAACAATGCATTTTCTCAAAAATGCGGTACAAGTGTGCGAGGGGTTGTCCATGATATCGGCCTTAGTAGATTCCTCCCCAAACTTCGTTTTCTTCTTCGCCCTTGGCATCTTGATGAATGTCGCACGATTCAAGAAAAAAAATGACAAGGGTCCCCCCAAGATTTCACCTTTACCCTCCCGAGGAGAGGAGGCAATAGGGCCCAAAGGCACTAAGCTTCTCCGCTCTCTCTTGCAAGCAAGGGAGAAGGTAAAAGTGAGAGGCCGACGGCCCGACTGCCTCTTTTGTATGAGGCGGACGGCCATCCCGTCTGCCCAATCTCAGCCGTCCGCCCTAGCGGACGGCCGATGGGGTGCCCCGTCGGGTCCGTCCGATTGGCCGTCCGATTGGACCGCCGATCGGTCGGACGGGCCCGATCAGCCGACCGATCGGTCAGCCCCGTCCGCTCGATCGGCCCCGTCCGACCCGTCCGACCCGTCCGTCCGCGCGGTCGGCCCCGACCGCCCCGTAGTCCGCGTCCGTCTGGTCGGTCGGCTCACTAAACCGGCCGACTGCCCGTCCACTGGACGGACGCGAGTCCGAAATTTCTATGTCCCCGAACGCTCGAAAACCCGTGGATGCGGACGTTGGACGTCCGGGCGTCCCAGCGTCCGTGCAACCCTGATTTAATTCCTCTTAGAGTGAGATTTTTACACTATACATGGTTATTTTTCTTACATTTGATTCTTATATCATTTGAGTTACACATTGGAAAAATTTCAAAAGTAAAGGAGGAATTTTGCAAAAGTTTTCCAAAGCGATTTGAGTTGCTAGAAAAGTTCAAGGCAACATACTTTTGATCCAGGCACTTGATTGAAAAAAAAATTAAATTCCCACCAAAAGGGTACATGTTCATACCTTATGCCAAAATTTTGTGAACATCCAACCAAAATTGACTTCATAGGATCCTACCCAAAGTTTCAATTGTTGTTCAATGAAAAATTATACTTTAGGGGTTAATTCTAATATTTTGATTATTTAATTAAGCTTATAGAAATTGTCGTGGCTAATGTTTTGAATGGATTGTTTCATCAATTGCCATTGTCCAAATGAAGAGGCACAATTACTTACAATCTACATGTTCACAAAATAAATCTCTCAATCCATAGATAATGTAGATAGCATTCCAACAACGTAAGCACTATGTACCATAAATTCTTGAAATTAATAATGTGATATACCATTTTGCTACATTATTTTAATAAAAATCTATGTATGCTTATAACTTTCCTTTTGTCACTTTCTACAATTATAAATAAACTTATTTAGATTAATTGAATAAATTACAATAGAGTTAACAAACTTAGAATTGCATGATATGTCAATAACTCAAGAAAACATACAAATAGAATGAAAACTATAGGCAAGTATTGTAGATGCATTAGTGGATGGAGACATTGGTTGTCATAAATGTTAAGGTCACAACTAGATCTATATGTTGTTTTCATCACGTTTGGTTGTTTGTAATATATTTTTATTAATTCAAGAGAAGGTAAACATGTTCATATTTAGGCACCTTATTTTATCCTTTCATATTACTGATTTGTATCTTTTTTGTCTATTCTATTATCCTTATAGACTTAGAAAGTTTAATTTTGAATACAACATGGTATTTTTTGTGTATTTGACATACACTAATTCAAACTATTGAATGGATGTGTCAAGTCTGTGAATTTTGAAGAGGTAGTAGGTTCATACTTTCAACAAGTTATTATTTTACTAATGAAAAAATGTTGAGATGGAGGATTGCTATTATGTAAGCCTAGGAGTGTGAACTTAGAGGCCTAGAAGATTATACACCTATATTATGGGTGTCTATATTATAAAAACCTTTCATTATTAAAGTGTAACTATGTTATAGATGTCGTACGTGCAGTTAGCCGTAAGTATCCTTACAACAACAAATTGTTGCAAGATGACACGAATTATCGTTCCAGGGAACTTCTAGTATGATATCGATTGGATTAGAAGTATCCGGATTGTGACCACTCACTTAATCCCCTTTGTTTCACTTCCTTACCTCGTTTCGGAAACTTAGTACATTTCGGATTTTGTTCCGGATCCCGACACACCCGAAACTGAGTTCCGTCTTTCTTCCGTTACTGGTTTTTGTTGCCTCTATTTTACCCTCAGAGGGTCCGCCCTTGATCTAGAAAGGGGTAGGGACTCACCACTTGTATAATTATCCTCTTTGCACTCTAAATCCACTAAACAACACACCCTAGACAACGTAGTTGTAGGAGGAGGAAGGAGTATTCTCTCACAGTTTCCGGATTGGCCGATCCGGAAGTAGGTCACACAAAGAAATTCTCACACCTCTCCTACTACAATGACGGATCCGAACTCATAAACTCAAGGGAGTAGAGTTTCAAGGAGAAGACAATGTACCAAGGGGGAGGTTGGTAGACCTTCCGGAGTAGCGGGAGTTCCTTTCCTTTGGCGGTTACTTATCTCCGCACAGAACCCTCCTGGTTCTAGACTCGCAGGGACCTCTACCTTCTTATCCGGATTGCCGTTCCGGCAATTTAAAGGCACGTAACTCTCACATTCCCTTACTCAGCTTACATTCCTTCTGACCGGCTCAACCCCCAAGAGATCCGTAGCTCAAGATCTGGATTCATCCTCTCCCTCCATTCTCTTTCTCCAATACAAAGATACAACATACATGCATACACTGAGCCAAATATTTTGTCTAAGCAAAGTGCAACTAGAGGCACCCTGACTGACTTAGATTAAGAAAAGAAAATTGTAATACATACGTGAAAGCACTAAGATGGAATGGAGTAGAATGGAATAGCAGACAACTAACTTACCTGCCCTTAAAATACTAACACAAAAACCCAAAGTCAACTCCTAAAAGCCTGAAAAGAAAACCCGGAAATCTAGGTAACCAATCACTAAACCTCCGAAATATCCGGAAAGGCTAATAACTACCATCCGAAATTGTCGGATTTCCTTACTATCCGCCTAAGATTCCAGAAATCGGGCCCATGCTCGGAAACTCGATCCGGATCCTATACTTCTTTTCCTACGAATTCTAATGCTTTGGCTTCCGCTCTTTCCTTGAGCGGCTCCCTGCTTGACTGGTAGGTGTCCCTTTCGTACTTTTAGCTGGCGTTGTCTTCGCTGTAGCTCGAGTCTGGATATGGCGCGTTACGGAAGACGGATCGTTGTCGTCTTCAGTTCTGGAAGTGGAGTGGGCACTCTCTTCCTTGGAGTCTTCGATGATTTGAACTTCCTTTTCCTTCTCTAGCGGTGTATCCTCCAATGTTGCGGGTTCACTTCTCTTTTCCGACGTGGTCTTTTACATGTGTGAAAATCCTTTCGGTTTAGTCCGAGCCAGATTGGTCATTCCACCGATCCGATTGATGAGGTCTCCTCTAACCTGCTGTCCCGGAACCTTGAATGATCCGGTCATCAAATTCGGCATTGTTTATGATTTGGGAACTTCCGGAGTTGAGAATTTGGGTGGTACCGGAACCGATTTCACGTTGGACTCAGGTTCTGGTTCCGAAGCTGGTTTCAAATTCAGCTCCGTCATCCGCATTTTGCTGGCGAAAGGCTCGGCTGGTGTGAGTATCCCCCTCAATCCCTCCATCCGAGTTGCACGATCCGCCACCGATCTCCCTAGAGTACCCGAGACAAAAGGAAGTTCCGGAAAGGTAGAGAAATCCATTACCTGATTTGGATCGATGGTCGCCAATAACTGCTGAATCTCCTTCAAAACTCGCTCTATCCTCGTAGTAAAGTCTATGAGGATGGTCACTACCTTGGTTCTGGTAATGTGGCCTTCCGATATCAGTTTTGAGTCAAACAAGGCAGCTTTCGTGATGATGTCGGCTTTGATGTTGACTACTTCGGATAGATTCTTGACTAGAGCGAGAGCCTCTTTCTCTTTCTCCTTTGAAGCTGCCATTTCCCCTTCCGCCCAATTCACTCGGGCCTGGAGTTGGTTCCGTTCCGCCTCCAACTCCTGAATCCGCTCCTCTCTTCTTTTTAGATCTTCTGGTTTGGGCAATCGCTTGACAGCTTCCACAATCTGATCCGGCTCCACCTTCAGAACTTCCGCGGTATCTATTACCAAATCCGTCAGGCTGTCGTAGAGTACCTTGGCCTCGCGTATCCACTCGAACCCAGCATTGAAAAAGGCTGATTCAGTTTCCACTTCAAGTCCTTTGTTGGACTCCCCCCTCTCCATTGCCGGTGGCTTGGATCACGACTTCGGATCAGTTGACTTCCTCTTCTTGTTCCTTGGATCGGTCAAGCGTTCCTCGAGAAGTTCTTCCGGATCCGACTTGACCGGATCTTCCGCCTCCTCCCCAGAAAGTCCGTATGATAAGATCGCCTTTCCGGTGTCATACTGGATTACTTCCGCTGCACTCAAAAGTTCCTACTAATGGTACAGATGGAACAAGTAGGTGCTAATTAGACTTGCCTTTGCTCAGGTCACATGATCCGCTGACTTAGCCACTATCCTGGCTATGACTCTACCCTAGTGCACCACTCGGTTCTCCATAGCCCCGAAAATAGTATTGGCCACCGTAATGGTAACCCGTGTTGGTTTTTCCGGATACAAGATGGGAATGAGAAATTCTAGTATCCGCCTATGTCTCTCGTCCTTGCATTCGCTAATAGTGAATCCGTCCTTAGGGTTTGCAGACCCGATGAACTTCCCAGCTACAAAACGGTCCGTCCTCGATGCTAACCCGTTCCTACTCTTCCGGAACTGATAGATGTCCGCCTAGATGTCCTCGGTCCCGCGACTGGCCGCCCTCTCAAAGTGAGCTCATACTGATTCGGAACACCATGAAGTAGCTCCTGAATCATATCTTCACTCTTGAGGTTCCATGGTCGATGTAGTAGACCGACACACCCTAACTTAGTTAAGTCCTCCTCTAACTGCTTGTGTAGTTCCGAGTTATTCGGAATGGCCGGAGAGATAACTCGGGCAGATACCGCTACCTTTCGTACTGGTCCGAATGCCATAAGATCTAAGTCAGAACGAAGGAGAAGTAACCCTTCTTCAGTCACTAACTCACCACTCTTTCTCTCAACTACTCACACGGACAATCTCAGAAAAGCAAAACAGGAAAGTGAAGAGGAAAACCCTAGGCAAACAGCTTAAATACTAAACCGTCTTCTTACGAAATTCAAGACAATGGCTACAGGTCTGTTGTACTAACGGTATCCTACTTCCGTAGCTACGAGACCTATATGGTAGGTTCCTATGTTCCGGATAAATCCGGATTCCAGATCCGGATAAGTTCTGGTTACGGGTTGTGCCGGAACGCTTATTTCCTAATTCGAGTTATCTTATCCAAAAAATCACGTTCTAACTATAAAAAAATTTATTTTCCCTATTTTTCGCACCTACTTCTTGTATTATTGATCCGTTTCCGGATTCCGGATTTCCACAATAGAAACCTATATTATAGGTGTTTATGATAGAAACACCTTCCGTGATTGTAGGATATCTACTTGTATATATGTTCAAGGTTCACATGCTTGCATTTTTATGCTCACACACTAGTATAATTATGTTGAGATGGATGGTAAGGGAGTATATAATCATAATATATATATCTAATTTAGACCACTCTTTAGGATTTGGAAAGAAGAACAAGAAATGCAGTTATCCTTATGGATCAACTCAATTTTTTGAGCACTTTTGAAGAAACCTTTGGAAAAGAGATTCAATTTGTTTAATTTTTTAATCAAATTTTTTGTAGGTGGTGTTCAATTGAAGATGTAGAGACCTCCTAGTGTATGTGGACAAGTTGTTAGACACCTTGAGGAAAATTTTGTTTGAGAAAGAGTTAAATGTGTTTGTTTTTTTAGTAAAGAAGTACATGAGCAATGGCTCAAATTATTGGTTTATCATAGTTTACTATAAAGAAGGATAAGGAAAAATATTGTGAGAACATTGCCATGCCAAGAGTTAGGTGTCAATAAATTTTGATACATTGGAAGAAATGATATGCAATTTGTTTGGTTACTATAAGAAGTATCCATATTGCAATAGAAGCACCAAAAGAACTAAAGAGTGTATTGGGAGTTGATTTCTCCATTGGAACAATGAAGAACACCTTGAAAAAAACCAGGTCTTGGGTCAATTACTAATATTTCTATGTTGACCTCGTCAACCCAAAATGTGAAAGTAAGGATACAATTTTGTTTGATTGCATATGTAGATTGGATAGTGAGTGATTGGGAGAAGATGGTTTTTAGTGATGAAACAAGGATCAATTGTTTTAGCTTTTATGACTCAAGAAGAACCTTCCAACCCAAGTTGTTAAATAAACAGTGAAGCATGGTGGCTAATTCATTAGATGAGATTTTAGCCCTCTAGAAGGTTGTGAATTCCTAGCAGTTTCCAAATTGTGAGAACTACCTTGTAGAAGGCCACAGCAACTTGCTGACGTGGTCAAAGAACTGCCATGTTTGAAAAAAATAAATAAAATTTAAAAAAAAAAATGAAAATGTTTTTTTCAACTTTTTTCTTCATTTCAAGAATGTAATTTTTTTTTTAAATTCTGGGAACAATTGTTTGCCAGAATCTATGGAGGGGGACCAATGTTGAGAACAAGCCTAAAATGGCCTTCCACTACAAGGAATTGGGGGTTATCGTGACTGTAGAAACGTGACTGCATCGTGACTTCACCTCCGTAATTGCACCAGCGGGCCGATCTTTACAACGCTGCAGTCGTGATTCAGTCATTCTGTAGTCGTGCGATTCACTGTGGGATGAACAGTGGCTGCGCTAGAGGTTCATCCACAACGTTCCATCCATAGGGTCCACAAGGAAGTGACGTGGCTACCAGAAATGCGACTGGAGACTACAGGGGACTGCCAAGTCATTGCAGTATGATTCTAGGACTGAAAGAAGTCACGAGGAAGATGTTTTCTTTTACTTATACGTAAAGAAAAAGAAGTGAAGCCCCAGAGCGGTCCACAGAGGACAGGAGCGGGCAACTACGGTATCGGGTATGTGACTTCAATATGACTGCAGAATCACTGGGACTTCTTGCACATATAATTAGGGGCATGCAATAAGTTGTTTAGGGGAATATGATAGAGGGGGCCATGCTGCAAATGGATGGAACTTCTAATAAGATGTGATGCAGGAAGCCTAAAATGAAACAACATTTAGGTACAAAGAGAGAAATGTGGGAGTGTCATTATTCAAATGAAGCACATACAACATGAAGTATATAAGGAAGGTATAATACTACTCGGGGTGGAAGCTCATTGAACATGGAGGCGTTTGAGGTGTCAACTAGCGTGCCAATGTCTCAAAGATGAGGTGAACACTACTCTCACATCATATTTGCGGTTTTGGCATTCACACTTGGTTGATAAAGTTTGCATTCATGCATTGGACACCAAGGTTCATAGAAATGTGGCTAATACAGTACCTGCACAAGCGGGAAATTGTATTGAGTATGAATGAAGGACAATGACAAAGTCAAGGTCATCACCCAATAAATGGGGTGACATTGAGAGGAAGGGACACCCTGTGGCAAGTGAAGCCTAACTAATTGCAATATGACTTCACCATGACTGTGATGCAATTATAGAATGACTGAAGCACGACTGGAGAGTCTAATTAATGACTCCGGTATAACTATTAACTGCTCGAAATGTTTGCAAGTGGTCTATTTGTCTGATTGCTGCATGACACGTTTAGCTTCTGTGATGCTCCGCGACCCATGACACAATGAGGGACACTAAAAACGACGTGATTACCTTCCGACTACGGACCTAAGCAGGACTGTACCTAATATTGCTCTTGCGCCAATAAGTTCTCTTCCACCGATAATTCAATGGCTCTGACTAGATTGGCAGTGGAGCTTCTATCCGGCACTCTTCGTGGAGCTGTAAGTCCCATGGCCTCGCCATTGGTTGTAATGAAGGCATCTGTGCGGTCGAGTACCTCTCGTTTCGAATGGGTTTCGTGGCGTAAGACCACTTTCCAGCCAAGTCTGTCCATCACATCGGAGAAAAATACTTGTGTGGCTTGACTCGGGAAGATGAATGGCTCGGCTATGCGAGGGAGTTTATAGCGGAAGTTCACCAAAAGGAATCGTGCGTCATCACACACATACGTAGGGTTCCCTCGTGTGTCAATTGATTTCACCCACAATATAGTGTGGTCTTATCTGCAAACACCGTTTCAAGAACTCCTATTTGGAGAAACACACTGCAGATACTCATAGTTGCCACGGTGTGCAATTACGGGATTGAAATGAAAGACAGAAATGTGACTTCAGTGTGACTGCCAACGGAGTGACGAGCAAGTCGCGTAGAGGCCAGGGACTACGGACTAACTTCTATATGACTTCTAAGGGTTTTGTGTCTGTGGATGGGACGATGGACTTACCCACAATGAAGTCACTCCGTAGTTGTATCCTCCTCTTCGATTGCTGCTTGTCTAAGGGCAGCTAAAATTGAGGTCAATTCATGACAATTTTGATTCCATTTTTTTTTTGGCTTCACAATCTTTCATCAACAAACAATTAACCTTTCTTTGAATGGATGTTCTTAAACATGCATGTCCATTGTCATGGACATTATCGTTGGTCATACTTATATTTTTGTCCATGGAAATAGTCATTGTCCTACAGCGTGACTTCCGGGTCCCAAATTATTATAGTGTCTATTGTTCTGACACACCTTCATCTAGCCTGACTATCCTATGTACTGAATTCAGGATGCATGAGACCTGAACAAGGCATTGAAGTTAATGGGCTGCACTTGGGAAGAGGCTCAAACTTTACACTACACACATACTCCTCTTCCAAGGCCTCCATACTCCGTAATTTATAAGGTGGTTTCTGATTGAGCAATTGTAATGGGAGTGCTGTAAGGTTTAAGGTCCTTAGGGAAGAAATTACAACGAATTACAAAGAAAAGAAGTGGTCTATGCATCGTAAGGAATTGGAATAGAAGGCCTCTACTACACACGATTTAGACTCGGCACCACAGACTAACTTCCAAGAGTCATTTCCGAGTAACGAAAATCAAGTCATGACAGAGAAATGACTAACAGAAGTCACGTAGGAGTTGTTCACAATTCAAAATGACTTCACCATGACTTCCGGGTGACTTTTCTTTACGGAACAACGAATTCATGCTGAAGTGGACTCCAATGCACTACCGACCGGGGGGACCGCCGCCCACCGTACCATGCACACGATAAATGAGGACGACAACGCACAATTCTATCCATCAATCATCATCATGAGCAAAAGATTGAAAAGTATACGGTCACACTACACTTGAAAACCGATGTACATGCACTCACTCCTCACAATCGCCCGTGTTCATTGCGCAACTTCGCCCCACGTCCGCCGCCTTTGCGAGGGACTTTATGATCCACCGCCAACTACCGGGCCCCCATGATGACCACTCCCTACCCCGCCATTAGAGTTCAAAATAAGGTTTCAGGCACTTACAAGGCAGTCCGCGACTCTGCCATCTGCGTTACAGCCTCCTCCCCGCTCCGCTGCCTCCTGAATTGTTTCGATTTAGCGCCTTGGAGCAGCAGCTTGTCTCCGCGATTTTGTCGACAATCAACGTCCGGAACGGTCTACTGTCAATTCCGTACATGCTTGCATCTAACGCGACAGTCGTTGTGTCATGGAGTCGCCGCCAGAGAGCTCGCCTCATCTGAAGACAACTTATGAGGTCGTGCACGACTAGAAGAAGGCCGAAATGCTGAAGGCCTTGGAACCTGTTCTCCACGCCAGGAGAGAGTTGTGAGTTCCACTTAACTGCACCTTACGAATTGTCGCAGATTTGCTTCTTGCATGCATGTAGTACCTCCCTCGATCGACTGTACTGCATGCAAACTTCAGTTTGTATAGGCCTCCGTCGCATGCAACTATCCAAACAGTATAGTCATCTTGTACACAGTTGTAGACGTTGGATCCTAGTAGCAAGATCCAATTTTGCAATGACAATTTGAATAATTTGATAGGGAGGTTTAACTATTTTGGCGTCCTAGGGTTTGCTGGTGTTTAGTCATTAATTTCGGCGCCGTTTGCTTTTGGAGGGGCTACGAAGTCGTGCGACAGTCACAAGGACGTCACTTTTGCGAAGTCACGACTCTGTCGTCACTAAAATGAAGTTGTGTTGCAGTCATTCTGAAGTTGGTCGAGCCTCATTTGCATTTGAAGTTGTTGGTCCACGTGGAATCCACTGCCAGTCCATGTGGAATCCATTGCCGGTTCACGTAGAATCCACTGCCGGTCCACGTAGAATCCACTGCGCTCGCAGGAGTAGGCGTCCTGCAACGCATTGACAAACCCTAATGTCACCTCCGCGCAGAGGGGATCATTTTTTGGCTTTGCGATCATTTTTGCAGCTGATTCTTAGTGACTATCTGTCCTAGCGTCTACTCGCGGCGCTTGTATTCTTGTTCTTCGTGGCGCTCATTATCGTGTTCCGCAGTCCAGGGACAAGCAAGAAGACGCCCTGAAAGCATCGTTGTAGGTTCACCCACCGTTGCAGCAGATACGGAAGCGGCTTTAGTAGTCGTTGCAGTAGACGCTAATGCGGCCCAATCCTCCGAGGAGCCAACCCTTCCAAGCGGCAACGTGGAGGTCAGCCCCGATGAAGGAGGCGAGGGAGGTTTCGAGGACGCCTCCACTAACCGCTTAACTGCAGCCAATGTCGTAGCAGTGCCGTCAAGGAAGGCTAAGAAAGCTCCCAAGTCTCCTAAGGTTTGTATCTCCAAGTACACAAGTCCATGTGCGTCCGTTCCCGGAGTGCCTTTCCTTACATTGCAGGACCTCATGACTAATCGGATGGGCGGCAGTAGTTTACATATTCGGAAGCTTGTCATTTTCAATGTACAAAGAACCCTGTTGGACTGCAGTTTGTTTGCTGCTCCAAACCCAAACTGTAGTGTCCGTACTAGCAACCATACGCAGTTCCATAGAGTAGTTTTCCGTCCATGGCTAAAGCACTTTTTGGACCGATGCTTCAGGCACTTCAAAGTTGTATTTTGGGGTAGTAGAAGTGCTCCGTACATGGAGGATGTAGTCCCTCAAATGTTGGCAGGGTTTTACAATCGTGCCTATGATAGGGATCCACTCTTTTGTTGGTCTTGCGTAGCTGATTTCAAAAGTGGAGGGGAGCAAGATAAGGGAACCTCGGGTCAAAAAAAACTGTCTGTAGTGTATAGGCAGTACCCTGAGTTCAATCCAGAGAACACAATCATTGTAGATAGTAAACTTTGTAGGATCACGGAGAATGCACAATCCAACATGCTCATCACAAATCCTTTCTATGTAAAGTGGCTGCGCACCTTGGCTAACAACAAGGAATATTTGAAGTTATACCTGTGGCCTTTGCTGGAAGCCTTCTGGAGATGCCCCGACGTGACTACCTTCCGTGCAAAGTACCTGCAAGTTGTGAACAAGTCCAAATCTCAGTGGCTCTTGAAGCGCAGAAGTGGAACTGGATACAATTTTGTGAACATGGTGGGAGGTGAGGGACTTGCAGTCCGACTGGTTCGAATATCCTGCGACCCTCACCTTCATATTTTTTTGATTTTTAACTTATGCTCCTTGTTTTTGCAAGCAAGGACAGGGAAGCAGAACACGCGATCGAAGTCAACCTCTGCCACAGGGGCGCGCCGTGATAAGGTAGGCACTACATAGCACTCATTTCACTTTTTGTTCAAGCGGTCCACCCTTTAGTTGCGTTCTTATCGTATATAAGTTGCCCAGAAGTGACGTTCCACTCATGGCTGGTCATCAAGTCGTACTGTAGTGTCGGGAAAGTCGTGAATTCTGTCCATAACTGCTTCATGACTTCACAATGACTCAATGGCGTATGCAAAGCAGGGTGTTACTTTGAGAACAAAAATGGATGCCACTGCCAAGATCGACTACCAATTCTTGTTTGTAGTTTTTTCTTGCATTGTTGTTGTGGGATATGAGTTCATCCCGCCTATCAACATTGTCGTTGGTCATTCAAGTGTCCATCGTGAATCAGTCCCACGATGAAGTGGTATATTCACAGGCTCCGCAGCACTGCACTAAGTAATGCTCCTGTGAACCTTGTAGGCCATTCTAGAATGCGTGATGTCTCAAATGAATCGCATCTTGCGCTTTTTTGATTATGTAACCGTTAACTGAATTGTGCTATGTCTTGCATGCCACAGGGTTTCATCATTGGCGATGAAGTTTTCCTCATGAACCCATGCGCTGTACGGCAGAAGGTAGCCCTTGGAATGGTCAGCGGACTTCCAAGGTCTCACAAGTATCATGGTAAGGACATACCAGCATTGTGGATGAAGGTGGACGTCCGTGAGGTTCTACAAATAGGGGTGAGCCTCATGGTTCCCAATTACGCAGCGGACCAGGAGTTTATAGAGGACGTGAAGGGGTCTTGCGCAATATGGTCGGAGAAGTCAATGAAGCTTTTTAATGGTACTTGACTTAGCTTGTAAATTTTGTTGGAGACTTACTGCACCCTAAACCCACTTGTGGATGCTATGTATATTTGGACTGCTATTCTATCCTACTCCATTCCTTTTGCAATAGAGGACTCAATTTCTAACTCCGTGCCTGTGAATTTGTCATTGTTGTGTCAATTTTTGTTGGCTTACCGTTTCCTCAGCCACGGCTCTGCGTTTGCAATGTTGTTCTTGCTTGTTTGCACGTAATTAGGTAGTACATATTATTTGAATGTAGTATAGATGAACCGACTGGTGAATGACCCCTTTGAAGTTGCCGTGACTTCAGCACTACTAGCAGAATAGTGCACGTGCTACTGTAACGCAACTCCATCTACACTGCAGCACGACTTGTGAATGACTCCATGCTGCCCCTAAATTGTTGCCCACATCATGTTCATTTGCGACTACAGCATGACTGCAATATGACTCTGTTTGGAATGTCCACGTCAGATTTAGGAGGGGTCAGACACCACTGCAACGTGACTTCACCATGACTACGAGTGACGTCCACGTCAGATTTTAAAGGGGTCAGATGCAACTTCAACATGACTGCACAATGACTGTGACTAACGTCCACGTCAGATTTTAAAGGGGTCAGATGCAACTTCAACATGACTGCACAATGACTGTGACTAATGTCCACGTCAGATTTAAAAGGGGTCGGACGTAACTTCAGAATGACTTCCTTGTGACTACGCCCAATCTGTCCACGTCAGATTTAAAAGGGGTCATACACGACTCTAACATGACTTCAGCGCGACTACGTTCAAATTGTCCACGTCAGATTTAGATGGGATCAGACGCGACTCCAGAATGACTTACACGTGACTGCTGCAAAAATGTCCACGTCAGATTTTAGAGGGGTCCCGTGCTTGTCCAACTCAACCCAAGCCATCTTTCCTTAGTCTCATTTTCTTTATCTCCCTCAATTGAGCCTCTTCTCATCCAAAGTTCCATCCATCCCCACTTCGTTGGGTGATAATAAATCTGCAGTCATTCTTATAAATGACTTGTCCGAAATGACTGTAGGGCCCCGGAGTCACATTTTCATTTTTCAAGTCACATTCTTGTTTTGCAACTACAACATGACAATTTTGCAGTCATTTGCCACAGTCACAATAACCCCCAATTCCTTATAGTGTTCCTAGACCCCTAGAAATCATCTAATGTCATTCCTGATTTTATTGATGCTTCAGAGCTTTGTGACAACAAGAAGTGTAGATAGTCTATACAAGATTGAAAACATTCAATATTGTAGGTTATCTTGAGCTATTACAAGGGATATTGCTTGATAGATTTTGACTTTGATCTTAATGAAGTTATTTTTTAGCAAGACAAAAGACAATGCACTTTTACACACAAAAGTAATTGTTCAAGAAGTGATTCTAATAACAAATACATTTCATTATAGAGTGGCCTTCTCAATCATTAGACATCAACTTCATTGAACATGTGTAGGTTGTCTTCAAATTGGGATTGAATGCATATTCCACTGTCCCAAAGAATCTTCATGAGTTGTGGAACTATATGCAAGATTGAAGCTTGTGCTTCTTTCATTGTAGATGAATTCATGCTTAAATAGATCTAGTGACACATGATACTTTCAATTTGGATCATTATTGTACTTCCTATTGATGTCTCAATAGCTTAAAATGTCACTTATTCTACTTGTATGGTACTATAATTGAGCATAATAAGTTTTAGATGTTAAGATTGACATCCAAATGAAAGATGATAATTGTTGAATTATCAATGCAATGGTGTATGTTTTGTCATATTTTAATATATAATTCAAATTCTTAGAGTCATGTATACAATTGTCCACAAACTTTTAAGGGTTGATTTATTTACTTACTTACAAATGAAGTATGTACGTTATATTTTATATGGGTTTTTTCAGTTCATGATATATATTGTTTGTTGATAAGGTTGTTTGTATTTTATCTATTACAAACTAATTTTAGACCATATACTTACTTCAAATGCAACCAATAAGGATTCCTTCATTTAATCCCTAAATGCATTTGTAGCCAAAAATGGCAATCCAAAATTCTAAATAAAGGATTGAGATTTTTCATCCAATATTTTTTATGTAAGTTCTTTGAATGTGTCTTGAGTGGACGGTTGTGTAAATTTCTTTATAGAAGTATTATTGAGCTTTCTAAATAAAAGATGCTAAAAAATTGAATGACAAATATATAACAATGATGAAAATTTCAATTTTGTTTAGCATTCAAATTTCAAAGTTCAAATTTTCATTAAATTTTTGAAAATTCAATGACATCTAGAAGAAACATGATTTCATCTTTGAAAAAAAAAGTAAAAGTTTTTGCTCATATTTAGTAAAAAAATAGAGCCTATGGAGCAAATAATATTTTAATTGAATAAAGGGTCTTAGGTGGCATAATTGAAAGATGATGCCACCAAATGTTGCTCTTGATTGATTTTGACATGAAAAAGGAAAAATAGAGGGAAGAAAGTCCTTAGAAGGAGAAGGACGCATGTCTTATATGCCATTATTATGTACAAAAAAAGGAAAAAAAATGGAGCAAGGCAAAGCTAGGGAACTCAATTTGAGAGCAAGGTAGGATAAGGTAGGAATGCATTGTAAATGAATAGGAAGTATAGGCCTACCTTAATTGTATCTCTTGTGTCTCTATTTCTTTGTGTAACTTTCTTTGGCGTTGTAAGAACACCTCTACTTTTCTATGGTGAGGGATTGATAGAAGGCCAAAGTGGATGAAAATGTTGTAGATGCCTCCAACTATATTCTACAAACATTCCAATCTATTGTATGAAGATTAGGGATGCCAAATCTATAGTTAGTTCACTTTTTTTCCATTCCACTTGTGATTGGGCAATTTGCTATTTATGAGTCCCATTTGGTTTGTTGGGATGGGGGAAGAGACATTAGAGGGCTTGCCCAATATCCATTCATTAAGCTAAGTTGTTTGTATGCATATATGTTTGTTTGTTATGTTGAGATCTCTTGAACCATGCATCCTCTGATCGTGTTCTTGGTACCATTAAAAAGCTATGAGGAGTGCAAAGCCTTATTTCATGGCATTTGAAGATATGGGGTGAAAGTTATGGAATTTTGAGTTATTTTTTATTCAAAAAATTAGAAAATTACTTTTACTTTTATTTTGCTTGTGGCAATGACATAAGGCACACTAGTCCATCCAGTAAGTTAGGCTATTTTTTGTTTTATTTGTAATGTTGAGATCTCTTGGACTATACATCCCCTGGTTGCATGTTTGGTACTATTGGAAAGCCTTTAGCGAGAAGGGGTGCACGGGCTTTGTTTTGTGGTGTTCCAACCTTCGGTGTGAAAATTGTGGATTTTTGAGTTATCTTTGGATCTTACATTATAGAAAATTATTTTTTCTTTTCTTTTGGCTGTGGCAATGGCACACTGGTGAGTTTGATGATATTAGGATGTCCAATTTGGTGCGCTAGGTGGAGCTCTTCCGCAGAAGTCGACGGAGTCTTCGTTGCTTGTAACTGAACTTATTAGTTCGATGAAACTCATCTATGTGTCAGTGCACTCTACTCCGTCCGTCCGTCACTCATTCAGTCGTTCGTCCTCTGTCCAGGATGGAAGTCCGTCCATCCTTCCGACCAACCTCGACTCTCCGTGCCCTTGCCTTGCCTCGACACTAAGTCCCAGACGGTTTCAAGGAAACGCCGGGCAGGTCATGCCTGCCCGCCCCCCAAAATAAAAGGAGCCCCCTGTATTGAACCGATTTTTCAGAATTTCTGCACTCCCCGGAAGTAATTCGGGGCCTCTGATTGCAAATATGAGTTCAGAATTTCAAAAAAAAATTTACGTAAAAAATAAAAAAATTTCAGTGTTTTCTACGGGCAGGGGCAGGCAGGCGTTTTGGCAAATGCCTGGGACTTCGGGCCGAGGCTTGCCCTGCCTGCCCCCTCGCTCGCTCTCTGCTCTTTCTCCCCTCTCCTCATTCATTCTGTGCATCGCTCTTGACATCGTTACTTTCCTCCTCACTGGCTCCCTCCCTTGTCCCTTCCTCCCTCGACTGTCCTCTCTGCGTCGTTGGTTGGTTGGTTGCTTGCTTGCTCCTCTTTCTTTCTGGATCTTCTTCTGCAGCTTCACCCGTCCCCGCTTCCTCCCTCCTCTTTCATTGCTGCCTTCTTCCTTGCCCTTCTTTTCCTCGGAATCCCTTCTCTTTCGCACTTCTTCTCCTCTCCTGTTCCGTCCGTCTTGTTCTAGATCCTGTTCTTCCCAGCCCTTGGGAATGCTCCGCATCTAGGCCCCCAGCCGTTGCTGCTCGTTTCCACAGATTTTCCTGGGCTCCCTTTTATGGAGTTTGCAACGCCTTCTATCGATGTAGCATTTAGGACTTCTTCTGGTGGAGCATAAACTTGCAACACTAGCTCTACTGCGCTCTGGGGTCACGCCTGGCAGCGACCAGGAGGAGGGAACACCTTGGATCTGCCGAAATGAATGGCGTGGTGGAATGTAAGACGTGCGGGTCAAAGGCGAGGCCAGTTTCGGTGGCCTACGATAGGCAGCGTAGCAGTAAACAATCAAACTGGAGGGCGCGCAATGTGCTTCTCGTCCTTGGCGACTGTACTCTTATTGCCCTCCAGGTACGTCCGTAGATCTATTTCAGAGGGTTGCGAGCCAGGGTTAGACTATACATTGGAGAGGCGGAATTGCTCGTTCTGATCGTAATTCAAGTCCGGCGGACTCAGCGGAAACCTCCTCAATGCAGACTTCCTCGATCTAGGTTTTCTTTACGCGAGCATCCCTAATCCCAACTGTTGTTCAGCTCTATGAGGTTTGTAGGGTTCTTGAGGACTGTCCTGAGCGCAGAGTCCGATCTGCTGTCACACGTGGTGAATACTACTAGACTAACCAGCCCACAATTCCTTGACATCACGGATCCCGGCGAAGATCTTGTACCAGTTATAGCTGAGAGGGTTGAATTCGCACCAAATCATTAGTTTGCTTAGGCTTCTCATCGATCGTGAAGTAACCCTAATATCAGGTAGGCAGGGAGTGCTTAACTTAAACAGCGAACTGCTTTACTAACATGGTTCTCTTTTCTGAAGGCAAACAAAGATATAAATTCCAGCGAGAGAACCTAAAAGCGGAACGGGAGACGAGTAACGTCTGCTACCTGGAGTTATCTTCGTAGAGTTTCGTTCGATTATATACTGGTGTCCTATTTTCCAATGCAGAAACTCAAATTTGTTCCTCGTTTTGAGGCTAGAGTCGAATATGGGTGTGACAAAGAAATTTTTCCTTGCTAGTCTTGAACGACAGGGATGACGATTTTCTTAAGGAAAATTCAGCTGTTGTCTCAATTCAGCTGATGTATGACGGTGCTCAAAAAGATGATGGCATGTCAGCTCGTGTTTCTGACCTTGTCATTTCTTTGTTCAACATCCGTTTCCAATTAACGGTCTGGATCCAAGGGGAGAGGTTCCATTTGATTGGGAATTCATGTTCCTTTAGTTGATTGAGTTTTTTGACAGTTCATATTTCCGGATGGTTGCACCGATGTTTCAATATCCATATTTTCCGTTTTGTATGTAACTACTCCCTCAACGATCGCGCTGGTTCACCGATTTGCCTTGTATTTCAATGGCTAATTAGTATATCGATTTTCTTCATGTCTCAGGCATCATGCAGTGTTCGATGATTCTTTTAAGAATCTCTCGTGCACTCGGTTCGCTTCTCTTTATCTTCAAGTTTGTCGTTGTATCACGTTTCTTCCTTCTGCAGGACGATTTCAGTTATTCGTAAGCCTCCTATCCAATAACTTATACTGTGTTGTTGTTTTGTCCAGCCAATATTGGTGTACATATCGAAAGTGGACGGAAAGTTTCTCTTCAGTCCAGTGAGCGTGAACTTTCTTACAGAATTCATGAAAGTGGTATTTGCCATTGGCATGTTACTATGGCAGGTGATTACGTTCTGTGATATTCGTTGAATACGTGCTTTGTTTGTAGGCTAGCTAAGGTAGTATTATGAAAATATCTTAAACGAGTTAGTTTAATATTTGACTTTTTATGTGAGTATAATGTCATGAATAGGGCTTAATGCCCAGGAAAGTATTACATCCGTTTAAAGCCTTTCTCGTGGAATAAACACTGCATATGCTGAGGCATGTTTGAGCCTGTTGTCATGAGCACACGTAAACTGTGTTCATTTGCATTCGCAGGCACGTCAACAACGACCTACAGAGCTGTCGTTGCTCTCTCCAAATGTCATTTTGACGGTGTGTTCCTCGTTCCTTAAAATTGTCTTACTTCAATGGAGAAAGTTATCTTACCTCTATCAGTGTCTTCTTGGCTTTCACTAGTACACGAGTCTCCTCTTGCGTGTGTGTGGACTTTGCTGAGGAGCTTCTATCTGTTTCCCCACAACTTCTTTTGGAAGTTTTCGTAACATTCCTGTGTCATGGGATTTTGGGAGCAACTCCTGTCGTGTTAATTTCAGTCATAACCGACCACTTTTGAATGTAAGTTGTTTTACTTCATCAAAATATTTTCTGATTTGTTCAATAAACATGTCTTTGAATGCAGGCTGCAAGAAAGAATTATCTGCTAGCTGTTCCTGCATGTTTGTACGCCATCAACAATTATTTGAAATTTATCATGCAGGTATCAATTACTTCGAACTTTCCAGAAGCTGTCTGCATGTCCTTTACAAGGTGTAGTCATTGAAATCTTTTGATACATGTAGCAAGGTGTATAAGGATTTCTTGTTGAGAGTTTCAAGAAGCTGAAGGTGAAATTCATCCGGGTGTTCTGCAGTTATACTTTAATCCTGCAACCGTGAAGATGTTGAGTAATTTAAAGGTGAGTAGTGTTTGTGTGTCTCTTAGAGCATCGTGGAGCGCTGCACTTGTGTTTCTTTAATGACGTCTACATCATATAGCTTAGATTATGAGATGTATTGCTTTGACAAATATCACCCCTATGTATTGCTTATACAAGGTAAAATATACACTTAGCTGAAATTCATATTCAATTCCAATATCAAGATTGATGAATTTAAGATGTCAATTTCTTATGGTGCACTATTGTCAGTCCCATCTATATTTCAGTGGTTTAATGATAGTGGCACCTCCATCTGCATCAAGTAAGCTGTATTTTAAACTGCATTGTGTTCCTGATTTTGTCAATTGCGGATGACTGGGTTTCTTATGCAAGACGTATGTCAGGAAAATATTGATATGTCCGAGCTCATCTGAAAATGTCTTCGGTGTCACCAGGTTTTAGTAATTGCTCTCCTGTTGAAGGCAGTCATGAAACGACGGTTTACTGTCATGCAGGTGACTTTTTTTGCTTTCATGTGAAGTCCTTGTTGTTCTTATATTTAATTGTTTAATTATTTGCGTATCATATAGTTTTTGCTTACCTTACGAATTGTTTTGGAATGCAGTGGGAAGCTCTTACACTGCTTCTAATAGGAATAAGTGTGAATCAGCTTCATACAACTAAAGAAGGCGCAACTGCTCTCGCGGTTCCAATTGCATCAGTGGCATATTTTTATACCCTCGTCTTTGTAAGTACTACGCCACATCTGCTTGAAGAATTCTGTTTTGTCTATCAAGCATATACTTATATATGTATGGCATAGTCTGTTGTCCTCCTGTTTTTGTAGGGGATAAAAAGGTATCTCTAATTAGATCTTTTTCCTTCTTTTTATTTTATTTTCTTCAGGTGACAGTCCCCTCGTTGGCATCAGTTTATAATGAGTATGCACTCAAAAGCCAGTTTGATACTAGTGTACACCTGCAGGTTCGTTTCGCAACCTTTAAGTTATATTCGTTTTGGTTAGCTTTTGTGATGGTTATAAGATGCTGAATTCCAGCACGTATTTGGCTCTAGATAATTGTACCTTTTTTGAAGTTTTGTTTCTGCAGAACCTCTTTCTGTATGCATATGGCGCCATGTTCAACTTCGTTGCAATTATGGGTACTACTATCTACCAAGGTCGGTCTTTCTTTTGCCTCCCAATTTTGGGATCGACCTGTTTGATAACGTTTCGAAGGATATTTCGTAATTTTGTTCAAACTGATCGGGCTTCTTGTTTCAATATTTGGAGTTGTTACTGAGGATTTTGCGGTTTGCATTCCGTACGAGCTGGAGCAGGTGGTGCAGGGTTTAATATTTTTGAAGGACATTCAAAGGCCACAATGTTCCTGATTTTCAATAATGCTGCTCAGGGCATCCTTTCTTCCTTTTTCTATAAGTATGCCGGTAAGCTCCATTCTAAATTTCAAATTAGGGTCTAGTTGGATCTGAAAAAATGGCATTCTTTTCATAAAGTTAGTTTTTTGATATGCATTTACGGCACTTAATGAATGCCACCAATAAGTACTTAGATATCTAGAAAGTACCTTGTGAGGAGAATTTTTCATTCATTTCAAGTGGTTTAATAAATACCATGAGGTTGACACAGAACATTCATCTCACCATCTGAAAAGAGGAAGCAAGAGATTTTGCGAGTTGACATAAGTACTCTCACCCCAAATCTGTTTGTTATTTGGCAATCGCTCACAGGGGTCCTTTGCTGGGTCCTTTTGCAGACACAATTTTGAAGAAGTATTCTTCAACAGTTGCTACCATTTTTACGGGTCTTGCTTCAGCTGCACTATTTGGGCATGCACTAACAATAAATTTTGTCCTTGGGGTGACCATCGTGTTCATTTCTATGCATCAGGTTATTTTCTCGACCTTGTGCCATTTATTCCTAAAGGTCAGGCAAATGAGAGGGAATCCAAATTTCCAACAATATGAAAACCGTTATAAAGTGCAAAGTGGAAGAAGAATATATAGATGGCTTCCGAATATAAGTCCTACCTATGATATGTAGATCATATCCTAGCAGTTGGATTTTCTATTGCAGCAACCAACCTTTGTTAACAAATTTGAAGCAAAAAATTAAAATTCCTTCTCAGTTTGATTTTGAGCTGAATATACTAGTGATGCTCATAAGCAGATCGTTGCCAAATGTTTCAAATATGCACTTATATGGCGGTATGCTTTTTTTTTTTCCAGATTTGGATAATGTATAATTGTTGAATAATTATATTGTTGTTTACTATTTCAATTTTGGGCTGAGAAAGCTGGGTTTTGAAGTGAAACATGCTGTCAGTCTTTTAATTTTAGAACGTGTTCACTTAGAATTTTTGGAAATACATGTTATGAAAAATGATGAATAACTAACACAAGAATATAGGAAAATTTAGATGGATGAATAGTTGTTTCGTGAGAAAGTTGTTTCTTCCAACAATCATCTTAGTGTACACTTTTGGGTACTGTGTCTTCGTGCGGTATGTATCGGACAGTTCTTGCTGGTTACGCTAAACCATTATAGGAGTTTTATTTTGGTGCTCTGGCAGGCCTTGATGGAACCTAAGATTCTGGTCTGTTTGTGCAGTTTTTCTCGTCTGTTTCAAAACCCCAACTTGAAGAAACGAGTTACACGCATTTGGAGACACTGGGACGGAAACTTGAGTAAGTTGAATTATCAATCTTACCAAATTTTTACAAGCCTGTAATTGTATTTGATGCATATTTGTTCCTTTTTTAGCAGAGTGTACTGCCTAAATCTATAATCTTTTAGCGAAGTGTTCACATTAGTCTTCTTTAGATTTTAATGAATATCGTTATCCTGGAAAGAGGACATGCGTAAGTTCTGACTATGTCTTAAATTGGAACAGCAAGAAAGATTCTTCGTTGGATGATTTGGCTTCTGTTGCGCATCAGGAAGTAAGTTTTGTCTAACCTACCCTTTGAATCATGGTTCTCAACTTCTTGAAAAGCTCACAGCTTCTGGCTCTTTGCACTTTTATTAATTGTAAGGTCTATCGAGTGTAATAGGAAGTTTATGATTACCCGGTGACCTAAAGCACTGTGACCTAAGACATCGAATATACATTATGGGCTAACAAGGAGCTCTGATGACCTTGTGATTCCGTAACTCGTTGATTATAGTAATCCAGCATGAGAGTTTTCAAGATCAAGTGGTTGGATTCTTTGCAACAGCCTGATTCTGTTTTTCAATGTCGGTGATTGTGCAGGGAAGCCATACTATGTCGGTTAGGTCAGAAAGGGAACCCTTACTTCCTAAGTAAGAGCTCTGAATTTCAAATTATATCTCTATTTGAGCTGCAACCCGTGTAAAAGTATGTTCGCAAATTAAATAGCCAGTCATTCATTCCTTGGAATCATATTTGCACTCAATATCCTCAAGCTGACTTCTAATGTGCTTCAAATGAGGTAAGAGAATTTTGAGGTCCTGAGCTGTTATGAAATCTTGCGAGGGGGTTCCTGTTTCTGAAAGGGCCTTTGCGGAACTTAGAAAGGATGTTAGTAAGGCTTCATTGCCTCTAGGAGATTTCACTCTATTACAAAGAATAGCAATGCGGTGTGGAATAGCCTGTTCTACGTCTTTATGGAATCAAGTGAATATTCTTTGCTTAAGTCGGCCCAATCATTTCCTGGACCTCTGGAATGCAAGTTTAGCTGGTCTGACTTTTTGGAGATCATCACCATCTGACCTTATAATATGCTCACAACCTCAACCCTGGTGGACAAGCAGTGTCAGATAAACGACTTTCAGCATTTCTGTGGAAACTAGGAATGCATAAATTCATCCAGTCCATAACCCTCGGTAGTTGTTTAAGAGGTAATAAGCATGACACTTTTTACCCTAAAAACAAATTTTAAACATTTATTTTTTTGACTTTATCAAAGCCTGCCCCAAAAATTCAGAAGCTCAATGTGGGCTTCCCAATCCTATGGGTAAGAGAAAAAAAATGTTTTGGGGGGTGAAATATCCCCTTTGTGCACTGACGTCCAGTTTCTGGACAATGAAAAGATTGAAATTTTTCATTACTGTTTGGACGAAAGTCATCCTAATTTGTGGATCAAGTTGTCATATGTAATGGTTGGATTTGGTGCTACTAGAATACATATTTTTGTAAAATTACAAATGTGGAAGTATGTGAAGTAGTTGATCAAGCCAAATATATTTTTGTAAAATTACAAATGTGGAAGTATATGAAGTAGTTGATCAAGCCAAAATTGCATTGACTCTAGTTCAAAAGTGGATTTGCAAAAATGAGGTCATAGATTCAAAGAATACATAAGTTTCAAAAAAATCACCATGTGAAAGAGAACCTTGTTTCCAATCCAATCCAACAAATTTTGTTCAAAAAAAGATAAAATTTTACTTGAAATCAAATTTAGAAGGAATTTTGAAATGTCCCTTTCAAAATGAATAAAATAAAATATATAGGTGAATCTACAACTTTTATTTGTATATTACTTCCAAAATATTCTTCCAAATAGTATTGTTTAATGATTTTTCTAAAATTGTCTATTTTGGATAATATTTTGTATGTGAAGGGGATATTATATTTTTATTCTTTAAAGTTCAAAGTGCAAAAAATATATTTTTTGAGAATTGTTTAAAGATCTATAACAAATAAATGTTAGAAAACTTGTTATACAAGAATTTAAAAGTATTGAAGTGGATAAACATCCAATTTATTAATTATATGGGTCTATGTGACAAATTTGCATTCATTCATTGGTCCAAAGTTGAATGTTAGGTCTTCAAGGTATTGAAAAAATAATTTAATATGACTAAGTGGTCATAAGACTGGTAAAAAAAAAATTTTTTTTTACAATTATAATAAACTAAAGGATTATATACATGTGTGTATATATCTATATCTATACATATAATATAGATATAAAATAGTATGCCTTAAATTATTGTCACATTATGATAAAATAAAAATAAAAATAAAATTTTAATTTATAAAAATTTTAAAATTCAATATCTTTTACATTGTAGGTCCAAATGCCACAAAACAAAGCCTATGCATTCTCTCTTATAGAGAGCTTTTTGATGGTAACAACATGACTGGAGTACAAATGGTTATAGAGATCTCACCATAACAAAAAAATAAAAATAAAAAACAACCTAATTTAAGGTATAGAAAATATATAGATATAGTTACATAGATACATTTCAAAATAATGATAGTGTAAGACAAATTTTATAGCTTGTTCAAATTCTTTATGTCTAATAGATATATCATAGGCGAAAAAGAAAATGTTTTCTTATTGGTGGAAAACCAAACCAAGTGGAAAACTAGAAAAACTCCAAATTAAAATCAAGAAAGGAAGGGTCTTTGGTTAGTAGAATACTAAAAGAAAAATTTGAAAACTTTGGATAAAAATCAAGAAGTGAAGTCAATTCGAGGGCTCACAAAAAGAAATTGAAAGAAAGAGAAGATAAAAAAGTATAACTATTGAAGGAAAAATTTACAATAGCATGAAAAAATCAAGACAATATTGGGACCCCACTACTTTAAGATTGTTTTAAATTGGGTATGAAGAAAATGCCAAGTCGGTCAAAACCCTTTCAACATTTGAAGTCAATTGGAGGGTTTAGGAAAAAATTATTATAAAAAAACAAAACTAAATGAAGACAATATACTTATTTGAGACTATTATAAAACCACTAGGAAATCAAATGCCTATTCAACCTACTTCTCTAGATGTGAAGTCAATTGCAAGACTCAAAGGAAAAAAATTGAAATTTACAATTAAAAAAAATGATTTGGTGGGGAAAACAATTATGATATAAAGAAAAATTGAAAGCAACATTGGAATCTTATTAATATTAAAACATATTAAAACCACAAAAAAGAGTGAAGTATGTAAAAGGTGGGCTATGTAATGTAAATCCAAAAAGGCAAAACATAGGAAGATGTAGACAATGTCCACAAAAATTTAAAATTATTAGTAATATAATAATGATATTAAAACCCTAATTGAAACCTTGATGTCATCATTGTCTGTAGTCAACTAGTCCAATATGACTAGTTGCACTTGTTGGAGTTGGGGATTTCAATAGCAATTCCATTCTATTATGACTTAACGTATGACTAGTAAAAAAATCAAGTTACCAAGATGTAAGAACTATAATCAATACTTGACTATGTAATCATATGGTGTTTAAAAGAAAGGACATTATTTTTGTAGTGCAAACATAGAATCAAAAATATCATTAGGGATTATATTTTCCCTGCACTTAAAAGATAATTAGGAATAATAAACTTTGTTTGAAAATTCATTTTTTGGAAAATATTTGTGATTGCTATGAATTTTTACAACAAACAAATAACTACAAAGTGAAAAATAAATGACTATAAAACTTCACAAGCTCTCTAATTAATACAAGGTAGCTTTTGCATTGACAAGAACTACATAAGAAGCTTGAATAGGACCTTACTCAAAGAGTGGGAAAATACTAAACAATAGCCACTCACACAAACTTTATTTGATTCTTTGCAAGCATTACATGGTAAATGTAAAATTGGAGACATTCCACAAGTACAACTTAAGGTCAAATTAATCACACTTGAATCGTAACATTGTAAAACATTGTAAAAATTGCACAATGTAAATCAAATGTTGACATTGAGTTGAAAAGTTACTAATTCATGAATTCAATGAACACCTTGTACACATGGCAAAAGACTCACACAACCTCAAGGAATTGTCAATGAAACTATCTAAAGAATTAAGAGAACCCAATCCACATTCAAAGGGCAAGAATAGTCCACCGCTAGGGTCCACAATGGAAAGCTACCATATGAGATTTTAGTATCACCACCTACGGTGAGTCTTTCCTTTTCCAAAAATTCATTTGAAGAATAAGAAACTCTGAATCCAGTCAGTAGAACCATGGGCTTCCTACCTGTTTTTCACAAAACTCGGCAGTTGACAGAATCTGCTGACACTGACACAAAGACCGGCTGCCGGGATTCACAACGCATTTCAATGCCGGAAAGAACCAAAAAAATGGAACAAACCCGAAAAAACAACAGAACACTGAAGAAAAACTCCAACTAGCCAATAGCTGATTTCATCAGAAAGCCAAATGGTATCGACATGAATGACGAAAGCGGTGAATTGATGGTATTTAATTGCACTGCCCGGACGAATGGCAAGCTTTCTCCTTTCCAGACAACACAAGCCTAAGCATGGTTTACAACTTAAGAATCCCACATACACCCCTGGCTACCATGTCCCACTTACAGTAGTATGGACACACAAATGGATGTGTCTACCTACATGTGAACCCTTCAAATTATCCACCCTTATCAAGGCAGAGACCTATCACCTGAAATGTTTCAACTAGTCTTGCAAATGAAGAGATACAGAGAAAAAAAGACAATGCTCCTGTTCCATGCACAGAGGAAGAACCGTCCCAGGATCTCCAGGCCATCAAACAATAAATCGGCCAACTACACGAGGCTTCCAAGGAACGCCGCAGAGGTGCATGCAGATGCACAATGCCCCATATAACAAGGCACTGTAGCGCCTACTCAATGCCAGAGTAAAGTGGTCTACGAGCAACAGCCGCTTTTCTGAGGGATCGTTTGTCCACGCAACTGAACATTGTTTGGTTTGCTGGTGCTGCTCAAAGCAGGCTGACTGGCCATCCTACAAGTGATCAAAACACCACCAAATCAGATGCAACCCTCACTCTTGATCGTAACACTGTGAGTCATCGCGAATATTTGTACCCTTCACGACAACAACGCGCATCTGATCCAGGATGATGCTTGCAGAACTAAAAGCTCATCAACGAGCAGGCATTTCGGACATTTACAATGAGATGATGGTCAGTGAGCACCTCAGATGCTCGAGGACCCTGTTACATAACTAAACTCAAAAGGGCAGGCCAAGAAACGCGAATTACAGCAAACCTGGGTACATCACGCAGAAAAAACCGTATCCACGACAACATCCACGTCATTTGCAATGCACTCACCTGTTTTTTATCTCAGCAGCCATCGTCATGAAAGCCTGTTCCACGTTCGTAGCATTCTTTGCACTCGTCTCCAAGAAAGGAATTCCGATCTCGTCAGCGAAGGCCTGGTACAAAGAACGAGCACTTTGTTGCCATTCAAATGGGACCGCGAAAAAACACTAAACAGGAGGCGAGCGTAGATTGAGTACACCGCTGAACAAGAAAGTATGAACATCCACGCACCTTCGCGGTCGCATAGTCAACCACCTTCTTGGACGCAAGATCGGATTTGTTGCCAACGAGCAGCTTGTTCACATTCTCACTGGCATAACGGTCAATCTCGTTCAACCACTGCTTCACATTGTTGAAGCTCTCCTGGTCTGTAACATCGTACACAACCTGCATGGTGACAACAAAGCATCTTCCTTTTAAGTCATCTACATGGAATCACCAAAATATTAAACTCGCTGATCCCTTTCAAATATAAGCTCCTACACCCTGAAGAGATCATTCGCGTCACACTATGGAATATGATTGGGAATCAGTGCAACCGACGGTTTTGTACGTTGGCCGCTTAAAACAATGCGAACGGGATGACAGTTTCTCTGGTATATAAACCTAGTGCAATCGAAATCCCTTCTGGGAGGTACGAGTTATAGCCATCGGGGGTTGATGAAATTTCCCATGTGCGCACAGGACCCCAAATGTTAGCACCAACTCACCACGAGAAACTTGAACACGTCACTTACAATGATTCCATGGGCACCACGGTAGTAGCTGCTTGTGATTGTCCTGAACCTTTCTTGACCAGCGGTATCCCACTGCATGTCCACAAACCAGACCCAGTCAACAGCCCAGCTCATTCGGAAAATATGGAAACTCTGCTACAAAAAGAACCCTTCAAATGCACACCAGCATATCTTGAGAGATCTACAACACGTGAAAAGTCACCCACAATCTGTAGCTTGATGGTCTTCCCGTCCAACTCCACAGTACGGATTTTCTGTCAAAACCATAACACAAGCATCCAAAATCCTTCAAACTGTTTATACATATAAGTGTGACCGAGTAATCACAGTCGCCAACAAATGCAGAGTGATCGGACCACGAAAGGGAGATTCCAAAAAGTGATTCGGACATGCAGCTACAGACACTTCAAGCCGCCTACTTCTGGGGCAAGGCGACCCGACTTTTGTGCAACACTCATGGGAGTTTTGTATGATGCACAAGAAATTGTGATCAACGATCTCTCAATCAGCTAACAACATCGCCAGAGAAAATAAGCTCTCAGCATACGTATAATGTGACAGATATGAAGGAAATCATCGTAACTCACGAAATCAACTCCAATTGTGCTGATATAGCTCTCCAAGTACGAGTCATCCTGTACAAACATCACCACGAAATTATGATCCCGATCATGAATCACGGCTGGGGAATCAGGGTTCGTGTCACCTCCAACGGGTGGCCATCAAACTCAGAATACAGAACATCTGCCGTGACAAATCATTTGGACGGCAGGGTGAAGCCGGGACATGAAACATACCGCAAATCGCAGAAGGAGGCAACTCTTTCCAACACCCGAATCTCCGATCAGCAAGAGCTTGAAAAGGTAATCGCTGCAAAAATAAAGGAAATTCTGGAATGCATCAGACACAACCCCACTTCTGATGGAGAAGTAATACACCTGCAAAGCGAATCGCTCCAGCACGTCCGTCTTCCAGAAATCTTTGACAGAAACTCGAATGGGAAATAATAAAGCACGCGCCAGAAGGCAAGACGCTCAAATGCGAGAAGCAGGATCGACACCCGGGGTTTCGAAGCATCAGACTGCGGAGCTCATCGGCCCTCCAAGGCTGATGATGACCAAAGCACCGGCTGAATGAGCATTCACCTGCAACGGCATATCAACCACGTCCCAAATCCAGCTCCCACCAACAGACCTAATGAGCCAAATCTTTCGTACGCCTCAACGTGGCCATCCGCGCAAACGAAATAAATCGATACACTGCGCTCGAGACGAATGACGATGATGGCACACACTAATTGGAGTCCCTCAGCGAAGATGGACACGGGCAAATGGAGAATTCGAAGGTGTCCACTTTGAGATACCGAATCACCGGCTCACAAAAGCCCTAGTCTTAAGCGTCCATGGTGCTGGCGGAACCTGACCGCGACCGATGCGTGAGACGGCGTCTTACGAAAACCCGTGCACGCTCGGCCTTCGACAGCCACGGTCACGGACGGGGACGCACCGCCACACCTCATCAGACGAGACTCGCAACAGGCGCCTCGGGTGCGCGAGGGGGTTACGAGAGAACGATATACCGCCCGGTCGATCGGTATCCACAGACAAAACTGTAGGGCTGTCCGCCAGCCACAGAAGCAAAGGGTTTTATTTCCCGAGAGGCGCGAGGGTAGGCCACACCAGAACCAAGACAGGAAGAGCGAGAGGGGGGAGAGAGGGAAAGAGAAAGAACGCTTACTACTCGGGATTCATGATGTCGTGTGGCGATCTGCTCCAGGCGAGACAGAAGGGGATCCGGCAGGAACGGCAGCAGCAAGAAGCACGCGGACGCTCGCGGGAAAACACAGCGGCAAAGATCCCGCAGAAGGAAACGCAAGAGGACGGCAATTGAGAGCAGGTCGGGGGAGCTGGGGTTACGAGAGGGAGGGACGGAGCAGAGAGACAGGTGAAGTGAAGAGACCGACTGCGAGACACGGTAGGTACCAAGCTAAGCTAGCGTAAGAAATAATGAAGAAGTTAGCTGGCTGGGTCTGTCTTCCTTCCCTTCCGCTGGCTGTGTGCCACAAGTAAGTTAAGCTAAAGGAAAGGCCTCCCCTTCCACGGCACCACAGAAAAGCTCCGACCAGCCTCAAGTCGACGCTCCCGCCACCCGTCCCTTTCCTTCCTACTTTCCTGGCCTTCATTTCTTTCCTTCTTCCTCCAGCCTCACGCGGCCCTCTTGGCAGCCCATAGATTCCAGCTCCTCGGATTTTCTAGATGTCGCGGCTCCTGCTTGGACACGAGGGCGGTGCCCTGGCATCTACGACTGAGACGCCCTTTTCGTAGATTTCAAGGCTTTGCCTTCTGGGAAAGACAAAGACAAGGCCAATCACCAAGGTATCTCTTCTATTAAGACAGCACTAGAGTGCCCTGTGGCGTTGCCACAATCAAAACAAAAGTAAAAGTAATTTTTTAATTTAAAAAAAATTAAAAACAACTAAAAAATCTATAACTTTCTCACTATGAGTTAGAATGCCATGAAACTAAGCTTGTACATCCCTCCTTGTCGAGAGCTTTCAAACGGTACCAAAATTGTGACCAAAATATAAGAAAAAGTAATTTTTTTATTTTTTAGAACAAAAAATAACTCAAAAATGCATAACTTTCACAACATACTTCCAAATGCCACGAAACCAAGCCAGTGCACCCCCTCCTTGCCAAGGGCTTTCCAATGGTACCAAATACATGTGTCTTGTGCCGTTGCCATAGTCAAAACAAAAGTAAAAGTAATTTTCTAATTTTTTAGAACCAAAAGCAATTCAAAAATGCATAACTTTCTCACCGTGAGTCGGAATGCCACAAAACAAAGCTCGTGCACCCCTCCTCACCGAGGGCTTTCTGTCGGTAGTGTACTTTGTGTCGTTGCCACAGTCAAAACAAAAGTAAAAGTAATTTTCTAATTTTCTTAAAATCAAAAACAACTAAAAAATGCATAATTTTCTCACCTTAAGTCGGAAGGCCACGAAACCAAGCTTGTGCACCCCTCCTCGCTGAGGACTTTCTGATGGTACCAAGATTGCGACCAAAATATAAGAAAAAGTAATTTTCTAATTTTCTAGAACCAAAAATAACTCAAAAATGCACAACTTTCACATCGTACGTTGGAAGGCCATGGAACCAAGCCGGTGCACCTCTCCTTGCCAAGGGCTTTCCGACGGTACCAAGCACGTAACCGGGGAACGCATGGTCCGGGAGATCTCAATGTGACAAACAAAACAAAACAAACCACCTATCTTAATAGAAGAGATGTTTGTTTTGTTTCTCTTCTATTAAGACATGTTTGTTTTGTTTGTTTGTTTGTTTTGTTTGTCACGTTGAAATCTCCCGGACTGTACGTCCCCCGGTCGCGTGCTTGGTACTATCGGAAAGCCCTCAACGAGGAGGAGTGCATCAGCTTGGTTTCATGACCTTCAGACCTATGGTGTGGAAGTTATGCATTTTTGAGTTATTTTTGGCTCTAAAAAATTAAAAAATTATTTTTACTCATATATTGGTTACAATCTTGGTACCGTTGAAAAGCCCTCGACAAGGAGGGGGGCACCGGCTTGGTTTCGTGGCATTCCGACTCATAGTGTGAAAGTTATGGATTTTTGAGTTGTTTTTTGTTCTAATAAAATTGAAAAATTACTTTTACTTTTGTTTTGATTGTGGCAACACGACAAGGCACTCTAGTTTTGATAGAAATGATTCAATTTTTGAACCATTGGACACTTTTTGACTTCAATGTTTGTACATGTTTACCACCTTGGAGAGAAAAAATAGTGTATTTTACAAAAATTGGGGATGCAAAAGTATCAACCTAAGAAGAGTGAAATTGAGATATGTTTGGAATCCAATTGGGACAAATGGTTTGAAAGTATGATTGTTGGATGATTAAAAAATATTTAAAATAGCAAGATAAATCTTTGTTGCAACTAAAAAATTATAATTTATATTTGCACACAAGTTTTACAAAATTATAATTTAAGCCTTTATGTACTTAGAATTCATGATTTTAAGTTGCATACTTTGATTGTTTATATTGTAGAACGTATAATGTAAATGGAAAATTTTATTATATTATTAGCTTGAGTGAAGAACATTGCATGCATTGGTTTAAGTAAATATTTATAAAAATAATTTTTAAAAATCTATATAAACTCTTCAAAATTGCTTAAAAAACATGAGGCCTTCTTAGTCATTAAAGGGTTAAACCACTACAACATACCAAGAAAATAAGAGGCTTTTGGTAACCTCACATTGTCAAAGAAACAAAACAAAAAATATTATTTACGTTTGTTATGGAGAGTCTAAGTTTGAAAAAGGTTGGGGCCTTTGAACTAATTTGTATTATGAAATCATGGCACAACTCATCCAAGGGAAAAAAGCATGCTTGGCCCATTATATTGATTTATCATATGTGCACATGCAACAATAACTTATTAAATTTTTTATTATTTTAAATTAGTCAAATTGAAGTATTATTGTATTTTACTAAGTTCCAAAATATAATAAAATTGAGGCCCACATATTTCACTCGCAATTACTTTAGAAACAACCTAAGACTTACTAAATGGTACATTTAAAATCTTAAAGCTAATAATTTAAAAAATATTTAAGTTCCTATAGCATCACTTTCTTGAAGCGTACTATATTATAATTACTATACAATACATTCTAATGATCCATAGCAAATAATTGTAGATCTATAGAAGGGCTAGTCTCAAAAAAAGGGAAAGAATTCATCTTTAGGGGCAAAATATAGCTACAATTCACCCATTGCTCATATATTTTGATTATATTACATGAATTTAAAAGGTAGAAATTTCATTTTTTTGCCTAAAACACAGATTTTGTCATTTTTGCACTTAGCCTCATAAAATTGCACTTACAAACCATACAAGCAAAGTTGACCCCATCACTAATGGGGGGGGCCACATGCCCCCCTTTTTTTTGGTTTGTACAAAATTGTAGAATGGGATATCAATTTTTTTTGGTGCAATGGAGTATTTCTACAAATTTTTTTCCTATCTGTCATGCCAAATACATAGTGTTTTTGTAATCAAATCATAAATTCACAATAATACAATATTGAATATTATAGACCAATAATACAAATGCATTTCAATACAAAATTGAACATTATAGATCAATAATAAAAATTTCTATTGCAATTATAAATTACTTCATAGTTTCATATATTCTACTACTAAGTCAAGTTGAAGTCTCTTATTACAACAATTTTTTACCAAACATACCACTCTTCTAAGTCTTATTTAATATAAAATTCAATATGCACCTACATCATTTTGTAATTGTTTATTATCCAACTCCTCTAATTGCATTGCAATATACTCCAATAAACAAAGTTTTGCTAGTGTTGGAGTACTAACTTCTTTCTCTATTATGTCTCTATGCACATATCATTATCTCTTGCACAAACCTACTCCTAGTTCTTTTTGGTATGTCATTCCAAGAGAATGTAGTTGATTCTTTTTCTATCCATCTGTGCCTCTCACTAGATGACTCCTATGATGCTTCTATACAGTTTGCACACTAGTCTTTACTTGAAGGTAAATGCACAGTTGGGTGGCTTATACCATTTTGAGTTCCTAGATGTTTATATTCATATGACAAGTTGGGGTGATAAATTAGGGGCCTAGACAACATTGAATGTGGGAGCATGCATGTGGAGCTCACAATTGGTCTGTGTTAGGGCTTTAAATGTCGAAAACATGGTGAGTTGGTAGATATTGGTGAGCTTGAACGTTGAAGGTTCACGCATCTAGTTTGTCCGTGAAGCCCTGATTTCTCGGGGGGGTCACTCTCACTACATTTGAGGGACCTACGTGCGGCGGAGGGGTATTTTTGGGGGGCCTATTTACCTTCTAGGCAACATTAAGAAGGCCCCTATCATTACCTAATGCAAAAAAATCTCCTATATGATACTTATAATATGTGGGTCAATGCAATTTTTTTTAGCCTACATTTATTGTAAGTAAAAAAACTAAATAAAAAAATAATGAAAAAGGAAAAATGACAAAGAAAAAATTCATAGAAAAAGGATTCATTTTCTAACTCAAAATCTTATGGAATCTCAAACAATTCTATATTCAAGGTGAAAAAAATGCAGTTTTGGTTGAAAGAGCACTTTGAATATATATACTTTCAAATGCATTGACATGTGAATGTAAAACAATAAGCACACTTCAACACCAAATAGCATGAATGAATTAGATACATAACATTAGAATTGAAAGTCATACTTTGAATTAGAGACTATATGAAGAATGTGTTTAAAAACACAAAGCCAAAGTGAATCAAAGTACGGAATGTGCAAAGTACTGAAAATGTGCCTCAATGTCAAAATGTGGACAAGAAGAAATGACTGCCAGCAACAAAAAAACTACGGCAGCAACACCCTACTACATTTCTGATACACTTACGCATCTAAAAAAAGACATTCAGTGTAACATTTGCCACGCAAAATTCCTGCATCCATTCGCATTATGGGGTCATTTTTAGAGTGAAGATATGCTCTTAGGGCATCTTGTTATACAAAGAATGATTGCATAAATTTCCCTTGAGCCAAGGCTATTTCTAACGTGCATAAACTTCACTTCAAATGACTTTGAAGTACCCATGCAATCTGTTAAGGAGTAGAGAAAGTGGTACCTTCAGAAATGCACCCCAACCTGCCACATCTGATCGAACTAGTAGCACTTGCAAATCATTACGCAAGAAATACAAAATGAGAAAAGTATTGAAGCTCTAGTCGCACAAATTGAAGTTAACTGTTCAGTTTTGACAAGATGATTAAAAACCTGTGAATTCTAAGAATGCACACGATTAAAAAATAAAAATCATTGACTCTAGTGCAATCACTAATGCAAGTCTTGTTCGTTTTTATTTGAGGACTTTGAAAGTTTACTTTAACCTATTCAGCATGCTTGCATACGTGATTGCATTAGCCTCGAGGGCCTCCTGTTCCATTTGGAGAGGCAGTCGACATGCTTCACTCCCATAGCTATCTTGTGCAAGTCTACTAATCATCATGGTCCATGTGATTACATCACGATCCTCCATCCTATCAAAAACTAGCCGAGCATCATCCAAACTATTACATTTAGCTTACTATGAACCAACACATTGTCCACACACAAATTTGACTAAAGTGCAGCACTTCTAGTGAAACTCGTAGTTACATGAGGCTCTGGATACCATATGCCTCCAACATGAAGGTCATTAAGCAATTTAGTAACAGAGTAAAAGACACCACTATAAGTGCAATTTGGACCCCTAAAACCCCAACAAAGGGAACGGTAGAAGACTCACCTTGTTTTGTCTAACTTGAAGCAACGGTCTCACAAGTAGCAGCATCCTCAGGAAGAGAAGACTCAGCTCTCCACCATCTTGCAAGATCAGGTTGATTAGAGTGTACACTAACCTCGGAGGACAAGCACTATAAGAAAACCTTGTTTTAGGTGACATTCAAAAAAACAATCGACGTCAAAGGGAACGGATTTTAGGTGACGTTGAAAAAAACAACCTATATTTTTCATGTCAATAATGATGTCCAGTGGAACATCAATGGAGATAATTGTTGTCAGAAAAACATGGGTTGTTTTCTTCAACGTCACCTAAAATCCGTTCTCTTAGACATCAAAAATTTTGGTTTCTTGTAGTGAAGGCAGGCCGACCCCTTCATCCACTGAGCAAAGTAGGTCGTTGATTCTTCCCCGTTTTAGAGTGCTCTACGGCTTGCAAGTGCTTAGAGGAGTCCAAGTGTTGTTGCAAATTGATTTTCAAATTTTTCCTGGGTAGGTAGAGGCTGATCAACATATTGTACATCGTTATGTCTACACCAGTTCTTCACGTGGCTGTTGCTAAGCAAGTGCTTCCATCTAAAATTGTTGAATAGGTTTAGAATGTTGCTCCTTTCATGCTTACCATTGTCCCCTCCTACCTCTTTGCAACATTCCAAGCAAAAAAATTTCACTACCTCGTGTCCATTGATATTCAACAGCCCTCAACAACCAACGATTGTCTTCAAGCGAGGAGCACTGCATTTCCCTCTTTATCTTCTCGCTTTGCTCAAGGTAGCGTTCCCAAACCTCAGTGGAAATCAGACTGGAATGCATTTGAGGTTCCAAAGTTGTAGTGATTGCCGATGTACCAGTAACCCTAGAGCTTCCTACTGGATTCGGGACGGTGACTCCACCTTCTTCGTCTATAACCGCAAAATTTCCATCTTCAGCTGCTTCAACTACTAGTGGACTATGTGCTGATGGCGTAGCTTCATCATGTAGTCGACGACATTTACATGTTGTTCCTTCACCCTTGGAATGCAATGGTAAAATATAAATGTCTGCAATAATGTCATTCAATGATTCCATTTTCTGTTGTATTCTGCACCGCTCCTCGTTGTCCTAGAACTGAAACGGCCACTCTAACGCTGTTTTCTCCTCCAAATGCAGCCTGAGTGATGCATAGATTTCGTCTTCAAATATTTTGACCTTGTTGTAAAACGTTGGAATACCAAAATCGACCTCCATTGTCCACATCTTCACCATAGTCGCTATGACTTGGTTTTCCAATCCTGAACCCTATCCCAATCTAACTCTAAGCATGTAAGCAGTGCTTTGATATGACGAGCAACTTGGCAGAAGGAGTGATTCTAAAACCCTAAACCATCACAGAATTTCATGAAAAGCTAAAAACGTCTAAATCGGTAGGCCTAAAGCTGTAGAATGGAAAGAACAAAGCACTTGAAGCTTACCTAAAACCTCGTAGAATTTACTCCAGTCCCAAGCACCTCAACTCTTCAAACTCTGTTCGAAGAATTACCGGGACAGCTTCTACTCCAAAACCGCCTCGCACATCGCACGCACACACGCCTCCGATAAGCAACTAAACCCTAAAATGCACAAGTATGCCTCCGACAGAAGAAACTGAAAACACACAATTGGACCTTTATTTAAGCAACAGAACTCACCGACTACCCTAAAATCCTAAGTCTCTGGATCTCAAATTACACCTTCATCTACTGAATTGGAGATAGGCACAAGCAATCCGACGAGCAGCACAACCCTAAAATGCACAAGCACGTCTCCGGCAGCACAAACTCAAAACGCACAATTGGACCTTCGTTCGAGTAGCAGAACTCAACTGCTGATACCCTAAAATCCTAAGTCTAGATATTAAATTGCACCTTCATCCACTAATTTGGAGAGATTACAATATACTCCTATAATGCCCCACTAAGGTCTCTTCTAACGTAGTATTGTACTGTAGCTCTAGCGTAGTACTATATTGTAATTCTGACATAGTACAAACAGACCCTACTAAATACAATTCCTACAATCCAATTCTCTTGCCCCTAAATTACATGTACCTAAAAATTAATGGACCATATTTTTTGGCTACCTACATTTCTTGTAAAGAACTTGTCACTTTACATGTCCCCTACTTTATATGTAATTTTTTTATAAATATTTATAAATATTACCCAAAATTAATTAAATCCCTATGTTTCGCCACACGTGTGTTTCTAAAATGTGGGAAGTGTCCCCCCCGAGCCTGATTTGCATTTAGGCGATTGAGATTGCGAGGACCTTGGTACATGCTTGTCACCGGTCTGGCCATTTGCAACGTGATGCTAGTCTTAGAGATTCCAAGTTTGTTATGGAGGATTTTGAATTAGTTGCAATATTGAGCAATTTGCTTTCACATTTCTTTTGTAATTCACTCAAGTACTTGTCGTTTTGCAATGAGTAATATGGACAATTATGGGTTAGGGGGTGGTAAGATTGATTTGGACAAGAGGAAGAAGGTGAAGTTGGAAGGCACTTCATATCTCAGTGGGTAGATCCATTGTATGCAAAACAAACTGATCTTTGCTCGAATCAAGTAGGCCTAATCACATGAGGAGCATTCAACAAGAAGTACGGTTTGAGCAACTAAGGAATACCTCTAAAGCGATTGAAATTTAGAGTACATTTCGATGAGTTAGAGGTGGATGATTTGCTTGGCCAAGGGTGGATGGATAGCAATCAACACACTATGCTTGAGCCATTCATCATTTTGAACTTTAATTGGTACAAATTGCCCTCTTTAGGTGCTGTGACAATTATTGAGGAAGGAACACCAAGGTAATGTATTCCAATAAAGAGGATTACAAAACAAGCATGAGAAAGGGGTAAAGAGCCCAAGCAAGGGGATGCCTTCTTATACTACTCTACCGTGAATGATGGATTGGATTCTTCACCAAGGCAATGGCGCCTTGATTGTCACACATGATGCGTGTGCTCTTCTCTTGCACCAATCCAACATCACTCATAAGTTGCCTTATCCATGTGGCCTCCCTTGTGCATTGACTAATGGCCATGCACTCCGCCTCCGGTAGACAATGGTAGACAATGCAATGGTGGGTTATTTCTTGGAATTCCAAGAAATCACACTACCTCCAAGTACAACACATAGCCCATTGTAGACCTTCGATCTCTTGCATCTCCGGTCTAATCTACATCACAATAACCCACCAATGCCAGGCTCTGGCCTCCAAGTACCAACTTGGCGTCCAAAGTTCCTTGGAGGTATCGCATGACCCTCTTGACTGTTGTCCAATGCTTTGGGCCACTCTTAGCCATGTGTTGGCTCACCACACTCATTGCAAATGCAAGGTCAAGCCTTGTGGCCACCATGACATACATCAAGCTCCCCACCGTGGCCTTGTATGGCACATCTTGCATTTCCACCTTCACACCTTCATACTCTTCATCCGTGAGCTTGAGCATTCTCTCCTTCACATCAAGAGGTGTGTCAACGGATTTGCACCCCTCCATATTGAAGCGCTTTAAGACACCCTTGATGTACTTGCTTTGACTCATGGTGATGGTGCGAGAAGCCCTTTGCCTAGTAAACTCCACTTCAAGGCAATAGTGTAGCTCTCCAAGATCGCTCATATCATATTGGTTCTTCAACATGGCCTTTACTTCCACCATCTTGGTCACATACATACACAAATCATCCACATACACAATGACAATCACCAAATACACACTTGTTTGCTTGATGTAGAGAGAGTGGTTCGCATGACTCCTCGTGTAGCCCTCCCTTGCAAACAATGCATTCACATCTATGTACCATGTTCTTCCGGATTACCTAAACCTATAGATGGCCTTCTTGAGCTTACACCTGAGGTGTTGGCCACCTTCTTGTTTGAAGCCCTTGGGTTGATCCATGTAAATCACTTCTTCAAGGTTTGGATTGAGAAAAGCCATGATAACATCCATCTGATGCATCTTCAAGTCCATGGTTGCCTTGATTGCCGCCATGCATCGAATGGTGCAAAACTTAGCCATGGGAGCAAAAGTCTCATTGAAGTCTACCCCTTCAACTTGAGAATAACCCTTGGCTACCATTCTCGCCTTGTAACGTACAATGTGGTCCAATGCATCTCTCTTGGTGCAAAACACCCATTTGCATCCAACACTTGTACGATCACGTGGAAGGGGAGAAAGTTCCCATGTACCTTTGTCCATAAGCGAGGCATACTCCTCTTGCATAGCTTGCTCCCACTTGCTTGCATCTGCGCTCTTCATCGCCTCATCCACATTGCATGGATCTCTTGCATAGGCTACATTGGCTTGTTCAACTTGTTCTTGAGGCAATATGTGGTTCTTCCACCATTCTCCAAGTGGCCCCCGCTCCCTTGTAGGATATCTTGGCTCCTTGGAAGCATCTCCATCCTCATCTTCACTTGGTGCCAAACTTGAAGATGGACTTGTTTTCTCCTTGGGTGTTGGTGGTGTCTCCTCATGATCCTCCTCATTCTTGGGCAAAGCATCCATGCTTGGAGATTTGTCCCCCTCAACCTTGGTTTCTTTAGTGCTCCCACTTGGACACATCTCTAAAGCATCATTTAGTCCTTGTTTGTCTTCCATAAATATGACATCTCAACTCTTGATGATCTTCTTGGTCTCCATCACTCTTGCACTTGAGCATGAATACCCATATCTTTCTTGAAAAATCATCAATGAAGGTCACGTCATGATGAGATACTCATATGAAGGTGACAAACTCTTAAGCAAAGTCTCCATCTCTAACGGGCACCTCCAAATAAGTGAGTTGATTTGCAAGCGCCTTCACCTTGTTGATGTGGTCAAGCATGTCTTCATTCTCATGCATTTACACGTGAAGAATTTACGCCGAATAAAAAGCATGTTGGACAAACTCTTGGTCTCATGAATGTTGCAAAGTACCTTCCATGCTTCCACGGGTCCCTTGCATGCTCGAACATGTGCAAGTTGCTTGTCCACAAGATTGCAAGCAATCATGGAGAAGGCCTTCTTGACCCTCCTCTCATATGACTTCTTCACTTTTACCTCGGCATCCAATTCAAGAACCTCCTCAGTGCCCTCCACGATCTGCCACAAGTCCTTTTCGGCCAAGATCCATCTTGAACTTCCATAGACCAAAGTTGTCTCTATTGAACTTGTCAATGACCCTCACCCCATCTCCATCACTAGTGGCCATGGTGGATCCTTCCTACTCCAATCAAACCCCAAGTGATTCAAAACACACTCAAATCTTCCAAATCACTCCAATAAGAACCCAAGTGGTCCAAATCTCTCCGATGTACAATCAAGTACTCCAAATTACTCGAATCAAACCCCAAGTGCCTCAAATCACTCCAATCAGACCTCAAAAGGTCCAATACTCTCAAATCAAACCTCAAATATATTGAGAGAAAGAATACCAAGCCAATGTATTCCAATGAAGGGGAACACAAACATGTGTGAGAAAGGGGTGTCAAGCCCATGCTAGGGGCTGCCCTCTTATACCACTCTTCTACCAAGTGCCATGACTAACCATATGGGACAAAGGTCCTCTAGGAGGGCTGTCCCTCTCTAATAGCCCATTGCTTTGGCTACAAACAACACACAACTAAGGTCAGCCCATACTAAGAGCTTCCACAAACATTCTATGCCAATCTATTCACTTTCTTCAACACTCCCACTTTGTTTGTTGCCAAACAATGTCAAACCCATCTCCTTGCGAAGAACTTCATGTCGGGGCTTGCCAAGTGCCTTTGTAAGCACATCGGCCACCATACGCTCCGTGGAAATGTACTTCATCTCAATCACATCTTCTTCAACCTTTTCACGAATGAAATGGTGTTGTATGTCGATGTGTTTGCTCCGAGAGTGATGGATGGGATTCTTCACCAAGGCAATGGCGCCTTGATTGTCACACATGATGCGTGTGCTCTTGTCTTGCTCCAATCCCACATCACTCATGAGTTGCCTTAGCCATATGGCCTCTCTTGTGCATTGGCTAATGGCCATGTACTCCGCCTCGGTGGTAGACAATGCAATGGTGGGTTGTTTCTTGGAGTTCCATGAAATCGCACCGCCTCCAAGTATAAACACATAGCCCGTTGTAGACCTCCGATCCATTGCATCTCCGGCCCAATCTGCATCACAAAAACCCACTAATGCTAGGCTCTGGCCTCCAAGTACCAATTTGGCATCCAAAGTTCCTTTGGGGTATCGCATGACCCTCTTCACTACTACCCAATGCCTTGGGCCACTTTTGGCCATGTGTTGATTCACCACACTTATGGCAAAGCAAGGTCGAGTCTTGTGGCCACCATAGAATACATCAAGCTCCCCACAACAGCTATGTAAGGCTAATTGTATACTTGGGTGCATTGTGGAGTGAGATTGTGCCAATTGCACTTTAGTGAGAGTCTTTTAAGGCTGATTGTGCACTTGGGTGCATTGTGGAGTGAGATTGTGCCAATTGCACTTTAGTGGGAGTCCTTTGTGGCTGATTTTGCATTTTGGTGCATATTTGAGTGTAATTGTGCTTATTGCAATTTAGTGAGAGTCCATTGTAAGTCTTAGAAGCATGTTTGGGATGCTTGAGGCGTTTGCCATCCATTGAGGGCTGAATTGTGCCCTTGTGAGTGAGTAGGCGAATTAGTGGACTTGGTGATCCCAAGAGGGCTGATTAGAGCCCTTGCGAGTGAATGAAGCCAATTAGTGGGTTTTTTGTGAACCCTATATTGAGATTACAAAGTAATGAATGAAGAAAGGCTTTACTTAGATGGTAGGAGGATACCAAACCCCATGAGTGGGTTGAACATAAGGTAGAAGCCTTTCATAGTTATCCACATACATCATGGGATAACTAACCTCAATGGGCTGCCTTTGACTACAAGCAATACCCAAGAGACTCTAAGTCTAACTAAGAGTCTAATGCTACTCCTAGGGCTGAATGTACATAGTCTACACTAATATGTACATGTTCTTCAACACTCCCACTTTGAGAGTGGTCAAAGGCTCCAAGGCCCATCTTCCCAATCAAGTTTTGGTGTTGTGGCTTCCCAAGGGCCTTGGTCAGCACATCAGCAACCATAGCTTGGGTAGGCACATACTTGAGCTCAATCACCTCAGCCTCCACTCGTTCACGAATGAAATGGTGTTGCACATCAATGTGCTTCGTCCGAGAGTGGTGGGTGGGATTCTTGGCCAAAGCAATGGCCCCTTGATTGTCACACCAAATTGGTGTGCTGCTCTCTTGGACAAGGCCAACATCAGCCAAGAGTTGCCTTAGCCAAATGGCCTCCTTGGTGCATTGGCTCATGGCCATGTACTCTGCCTCCGTTGTAGAAAGAGCTATGGTGGGCTGCCTCTTGGAATTCCAAGTAATGGCACCCAATCCAAGCATAAACACGTAACCGGTGGTGGATCTCCTATCCGCCTCATCGCCCGCCCAATCCGCATCACAAAAACCATGCAAACTCACATTGGCACCCCCAAGTTGCAACTTCAGCCTAAGTGTGCCTTGAAGGTACCTCATCACCCTCTTGACCGCAGCCCAATGCTTGGGGCCATACTTGGACGTGTGTTGACTCACCACACTCACCGGAAAGGCCAAATCAGGCCTTGTGGCTACCATGGCATACATGAGGCAACCCACCGCTGCCTTGTAAGGCACACCTTGCATTTCAGCCCTCATGTCTTCAAATTCAGCATCCGTGAGTTTGGGCAACTTTCCATGAGTTTCAAGTGGTGTACCTATGGCTTTGCACTCCTCCATGTTGAAGCGCTTGAGAATTTCTTCAAGGTACTTGCGTTGGCTCATGGTGATGGTGCGGGCAGCCCTATCCCTCTTGAACTCCACTCCAAGGCAATACTTCAACTCTCCAAGATCCGTCATCTCATACTCCTTCTTGAGCATATCCTTCACTTCAAGCATCTTGGTCATGCTACTTGCAAGGAGGATCAGATCGTCCACATAGAGGATGACAATCACCAAATGCTCACAACTTTGCATGGTGTACAAAGAGTGATCAGCATAGCCTCTTTGGAAGCCCTTCCTTGCAAACATGGCATCAATATCCCTATACCAAGCTCTCCCCGATTGCTTCAACTCGGGAAGTGCCTTCTTCAACTTGCACTTGAGATGCCCTTGGCCTTCTTGCACAAAGCCTTGGGGCTGATCCATGTAGATGACCTCCTCAAGCTTGGGGTTGAGAAAAGCCGTCTTCACATCCATTTGGTGCATCTCCAAGTCCATGGCTGCCCCAATACTCACAATGCACCTAATGGTGCTAAACTTAGCAACGGGGGCAAAGGTCTCATTGAAGTCCACCCCTTCCACCTGAGAAAACCCCCTAGCAACCAACCTTGCCTTGTACCTCATAATGTGGCCCAAGGCATCCCTTTTGGTGGAGAAAACCCACTTACAACCCACACTTGCCCCGTTATCCCACAACGACCCGCAAGCCCCTTGGAGATTGGTGGTTGAATCACATTCTTCCCCCACAACATGAAGATCAAGCCAATGTGGCTTTCCTTGGAGATCCATCTACACTTGGAGAGGTGTTGCATTGTGAAGATGCAAGCAAGTGGGAGTTGGCCATGCAAGAGGAGTATAATGCCCTCATTGCCAAGGAGACATGGGAACTTGCTGCCCTCCCTTCCAAGAGATCAAGTGTGGGTTGTAAGTGGGTTTTCTCCACTAAAAGGGATGCTTTGGGCCACATTGTGAGGTACAAGGCAAGGTTGGTTGCTAGGGGGTTTTCTCAAGTAGAAGGGGTGGACTTCAATGAGACCTTTGCCCCCGTTGCTAAGTTTAGCACCATTAGGTGCATTGTGAGTATTGGGGCAGCCATGGACTTGGAGATGCATCAAATGGATGTGAAGACGGCTTTTCTCAACCCCAAGCTTGAGGAGGTCATCTACATGGATCAGCCCCAAGGCTTTGTGCAAGAAGGCCAAGGGCATCTCAAGTGCAAGTTGAAGAAGGCACTTCCCGGGTTGAAGCAATCGGGGAGAGCTTGGTATAGGGATATTGATGCCATGTTTGCAAGGAAGGGCTTCCAAAGAGGCTATGCTGATCACTCTTTGTACACCATGCAAAGTTGTGAGCATTTGGTGATTGTCATCCTCTATGTGGACGATTTGATCCTCCTTGCAAGTAGCATGACCAAGATGCTTGAAGTGAAGGATATGCTCAAGAAGGAGTATGAGATGACGGATCTTGGAGAGTTGAAGTATTGCCTTGGAGTGGAGTTCAAGAGGGATAGGGCTGCCCGCACCATCACCATGAGCCAACGCAAGTACCTTGAAGAAATTCTCAAGCGCTTCAACATGGAGGAGTGCAAAGCCATAGGTACACCACTTGACACTCATGGGAAGTTGCCCAAGCTCACGGATGCTGAATTTGAAGACGTGAGGGCTGAAATGCAAGGTGTGCCTTACAAGGTGTGCCTTACAAGGTGTGCCTTACAAGGCAGCGGTGGGTTGCCTCATGTATGCCATGGTAGCCACAAGGCCTGATTTGGCCTTTCCGGTGAGTGTGGTGAGTCAACACACGTCCAAGTATGGCCCCAAGCATTGGGCTACGGTCAAGAGGGTGATGAGGTACCTTCAAGGCACACTTAGGCTGAAGTTGCAACTTGGGGGTGCCAATGTGAGTTTGCATGGCTTTTGTGATGCGGATTGGGCGGGCGATGAGGAGGATAGGAGATCCACCACCGGTTACGTGTTTATGCTTGGATTGGGTGCCATTACTTGGAATTCCAAGAGGCAGCCCACCATAGCTCTTTCTACAACGGAGGCAGAGTACATGGCCATGAGCCAATGCACCAAGGAGGCCATTTGGCTAAGGCAACTCTTGGCTGATGTTGGCCTTGTCCAAGAGGGCAGCACACCAATTTGGTGTGACAATCAAGGGGCCATTGCTTTGGCCAAGAATCCCACCCACCACTCTCGGACGAAGCACATTGATGTGCAACACCATTTCATTCGTGAACGAGTGGAGGCTGAGGTGATTGAGCTCAAGTATGTGCCTACCCAAGCTATGGTTGCTGATGTGCTGACCAAGGCCCTTGGGAAGCCACAACACCAAAACTTGATTGGGAAGATGGGCCTTGGAGCCTTTGACCACTCTCAAAGTGGGAGTGTTGAAGAACATGTACATATTAGTGTAGACTATGTACATTCAGCCCTAGGAGTAGCATTAGACTCTTAGTTAGTCTTAGAGTCTCTTGGGTATTGCTTGTAGTCAAAGGCAGCCCATTGAGGTTAGTTATCCCATAATGTATGTGGATAACTATGAAAAGCTTCTACCTTATGTTCAACCCACTCATGGGGTTTGGAATTCTCCTACCATCTAAGTAAAGCCTTTCTTCATTCATTACTTTGTAATCTCAATACATCCGTCACGGGTGTTTCCAAACAAGCCAACTCATCCGCAAGGGCCTTGATCTTGTTGACATGATCCAACAAGTCATCCTCCTCTTGCATCTTGCTAGTGAAGAACTTGCGCCGGAGAAAAAGGATGTTGGAGAGGCTCTTGGTCTCATGGATGTTGCAAAGGCTGGTCCATGCTTGGGCTGGTCCCTTGCAATGGCGAATGTGAGCAATTTGCCGGTCCACAAGGTTGATGGCAATGAGAGCAAAGGCCTTCTTCTCCTTCCTCTCAAATGCCTTCTTGGTCTTTGGATCAGCATCTTCACTTGGAGGCTCCTCACTCCCATCCACCACCTCCCACAAGTCCTTCTCCGCAAGAATCATCTCCATCTTGAACTTCCACATGCCAAAGTTCTCCCCATTGAACTTGTCAATGATGCGCACACCTTCTCCTCCACTTGATGCCATGATGGAGCACCTCCCACTTGTTGGCAGCCCCCCAAGTGTCTCCAAGAGTTGACAAACTCAATTCAGCCTCCAAACAATCCCTTGGAAGCCAATTGGGCTGAAATGGCACCAATCAGCCCTTGCAAGCACCTCCAAAGATCCCTCACACCCTAAGCAAGACCCAAGACTCCTCACAAGTGCCTCACCTCCTCTCCACACCAATTCAGACCCTAATGAAGCTCAAAATCACCACATGGACATCATGGGCAAGTGCTACTTCATACTAGCAAGCAAACACACAATGGTCCTCACAAATAGGGTTCTCCACACTCCAAGGAGCTCAAGACCTCCAATCAGCCCTAGATGGAAGCTACTACTCACAATGAGCACCTCAAAAACAACAATGGCCTCCAACAACCCTAGTTGGATCACCAAGCCAACAAAGAACCCCAATTGACTCCACAATGCTCACAAGGGCACAAATCAGCCCTCTAGGGTTCACAAAAAAAACCGCACTAATTGGCTTCACTCACTCACAAGGGCTCTAATCAGCCCTCTTGGGATCACCAAGTCCACTAATTCGCCTACTCACTCACAAGGGCACAATTCAGCCCTCAATGGATGGCAAATGCCTCAAGCATTCCAAACATGCTTCCAAGACTCACAATGGACTCTCACTAGATTGCAATAAGCACAATCACACTCAACTATGCACCAAAATGCAAAATCAGCCACAAAGGACTCCCACTAAAGTGCAATTGGCACAATCTCACTCCACAATGCACCCAAGTGCACAATCAGCCTTAAAAGACTCTCACTAAAGTGCAATTGACACAATCTCACTCCACAATGCACCCAAGTGCACAATTAGCCTCAAATGGCTCTCAATGCACACTTCTAAGTGCAAACTCAAACTAGGAGCATGCAACCAACCCTTACTAGGTCTGATTACTACCATAAGCAATGTCTCCACCAAATGTACTCAAAACCTCACAAACCAGCCAATGAGAAAAGAAACAAAAACCCCTTTTTTTTTTTTTTTTTAAAAATGCACTCGAAGTTTTTGACAATTACTCACACCATATGGTTTGTAGGTGAAAAATACACACAAGGCTGATTGCTCCTCCAAGCTCCAAGATCTCCTCCAAATGATTTGAACTTCTCCTTCAAACGCAACTCCAAGTGCGTGGGCCCATAACCTATTGAGATTACAAAGTAATGAATGAAGAAAGGCTTTACTTAGATGGTAGGAGAATTCCAAACCCCATGAGTGGGTTGAACATAAGGTAGAAGCCTTTCATAGTTATCCACATACATCATGGGATAACTAACCTCAATGGGCTGCCTTTGACTACAAGCAATACCCAAGAGACTCTAAGTCTAACTAAGAGTCTAATGCTACTGCTAGGGCTGAATGTACATAGTCTACACTAATATGTACATGTTCTTCAACAGGATGGAGATGTGGTGATGACCTTGTTGGAGAGGTTGCCACCGTCTTATGAGTTCCTCATCACCGCATTGGAGACAAGGCCTATGAAGGAGTTGACCATGGAGTTTGTCACGGCCCGCTTGATGCATGAGGTGACCAAGCGCAAGGAGAATGAGGCCCAAGGAGATGGATCAGCCCTTGTCTCTAGACATGGCAAAGGGGTCAACACCAAGGTCTTCAAGGAGACAAGGACATGCTTCAAGTGTGGCAAATCAGGCCACATTGCTAAGCATTGCAAGGGCAGCCAAGCCAAAGGCAAGGAGAGTGCACACCAAGCCTCCAAAGAGGAGGAAGAGGAGGAATTTGCTTTTGCCACCCATGGAGGAGGGGAGAAGGCCAACATGTTTACTTGGATAGTGGACTCGGGGGCCACTCAACACATGACCAGCCATAGAGATGCCTTCCACACCTATCAGCCCATTTCGGGGAAGAAGATTTATTTGGGAGACAATGGTGTGGTGGAGGCCCTTGGCATGGGGCTGATCCTTGTGGAGGTGCAAGTGAAGGGGGAGACCAAGAGGATCAGAATTCAAGAGGCACTCCATGTGCCCAAGTTGCATGCCAACTTGCTTTCGGTGAGCAAATTGTGTTTGGGAGGTTTGAAAGTGCATTTGAACAATGTGGGGTGTGTTGTTAGGGCACCAAGTGGAGTTTTGATTGCATCAGCCCCTCGTGAGGGCAACTTGTACCTCCTCCACTTCACCAAGGTGAATGGCACCTCCCTAGCATGTGTTGCCCAAGGATCAGCTCATGGAGACCTTGTGGAGCTTTGGCATAGGAGGCTTGGGCACTTGAATGTGAAGAGCATGAAGAGCCTCCAACACATTGTGAAGGGGCTGAACCTCTCTTCTTGCAAGCATGATTGGAGTTCTAGGGTGTGCAAGGGGTGCATTGAGGGCAAACAAGCAAGGCAGCCCTTCCCCAAGGATGGGGCAACAAGGGCCAGCAAGCCATTGGAGCTTGTGCATTTCGATGTGTGCGGACCAATGAAGACCACCACCGTAGGAGGAGCAAGGTATTTTTTGACATTTATTGATGATTTCTCCCGCAAGGTGTGGGTGTATATGCTGAAGTGCAAGAGTGAGGTGTTTGGGCGTTTTGAGACTTGGAGGCCCTTGTGGAGGCGGATAATGGAGGGGAGTATGTGTCGAAGGCCTTTGAGGAGTACTTGAAGGCCCATGGCATTGAGCACCATACATCAGCACCTTACACTCCTCAACAAAACGGCGTAGTGGAGCATGCAAATCGCACCATTGTAGAGATGGCAAGGTCCATGATTCATGCCCAAGGGCTGAAGTTTGAGCTTTGGGGTGAGGCGGTGTCTACAACGGTTTATACAAGGAACCCGTGCCCCACCCGAGCCTTGACAAGCATGACACCCCAAGAAGCTTGGAGTGGGATTAGGCCCCATGTATCTCACATGCGCACCTTTGGGTGCATTGCCTATGCCTTGGTTCCAAGTGCCAAGAAGACCAAGTTGGATGCCAAAGGCATCAAGTGTCTTTTCCTTGGTTATTGTGTGGGAACCAAGGCTTATAGGCTGATGTGTGTGGAGAGCAAGGCCATCATCAAGAGTCGAGATGTGACCTTCTTGGAGGATGGAGGTGCTGATCCTAAGCTCTTGGAAGATGAAGACTTGGTGGAGCCCAAGAAGAAGGTGGCTACACCCCAAGTGAAGAGATCAGCAATTCCTTCTCCAAGCACTTCACCAAGGGAGCAAGAGCATGATCAGCCCTTGGTAGAGCAAGATCAGCCCATGGAGGAGCCCCGTTATCCCACAAGGACCCGCAAGCCCCTTGGAGATTGGTGGTTGAATCACATTCTTCCCCCACAACATGAAGATCAAGCCAATGTGGCTTTCCTTGAAGATCCATCTTCACTTGGAGAGGTGTTGCATTGTGAAGATGCAAGCAAGTGGGAGTTGGCCATGCAAGAGGAGTATAATGCCCTCATTGCCAAGGAGACATGGGAACTTGCTGCCCTCCCTTCCAAGAGATCAAGTGTGGGTTGTAAGTGGGTTTTCTCCACTAAAAGGGATGCTTTGGGCCACATTGTGAGGTACAAGGCAAGGTTGGTTGCTAGGGGGTTTTCTCAGGTGGAAGGGGTGGACTTCAATGAGACCTTTGCCCCCGTTGCTAAGTTTAGCACCATTAGGTGCATTGTGAGTATTGGGGCAGCCATGGACTTGGAGATGCATCAAATGGATGTGAAGACGGCTTTTCTCAACCCCAAGCTTGAGGAGGTCATCTACATGGATCAGCCCCAAGGCTTTGTGCAAGAAGGCCAAGGGCATCTCAAGTGCAAGTTGAAGAAGGCACTTCCCGGGTTGAAGCAATCGGGGAGAGCTTGGTATAGGGATATTGATGCCATGTTTGCAAGGAAGGGCTTCCAAAGAGGCTATGCTGATCACTCTTTGTACACCATGCAAAGTTGTGAGCATTTGGTGATTGTCATCCTCTATGTGGACGATCTGATCCTCCTTGCAAGTAGCATGACCAAGATGCTTGAAGTGAAGGATATGCTCAAGAAGGAGTATGAGATGACGGATCTTGGAGAGTTGAAGTATTGCCTTGGAGTGGAGTTCAAGAGGGATAGGGCTGCCCGCACCATCACCATGAGCCAACGCAAGTACCTTGAAGAAATTCTCAAGCGCTTCAACATGGAGGAGTGCAAAGCCATAGGTACACCACTTGAAACTCATGGGAAGTTGCCCAAACTCACGGATGCTGAATTTGAAGACATGAGGGCTGAAATGCAAGGTGTGCCTTACAAGGCAGCGGTGGGTTGCCTCATGTATGCCATGGTAGCCACAAGGCCTGATTTGGCCTTTCCGGTGAGTGTGGTGAGTCAACACACGTCCAAGTATGGCCCCAAGCATTGGGCTGCGGTCAAGAGGGTGATGAGGTACCTTCAAGGCACACTTAGGCTGAAGTTGCAACTTGGGGGTGCCAATGTGAGTTTGCATGGCTTTTGTGATGCGGATTGGGCGAGCGATGAGGCGGATAGGAGATCCACCACCGGTTACGTGTTTATGCTTGGATTGGGTGCCATTACTTGGAATTCCAAGAGGCAGCCCACCATAGCTCTTTCTACAACGGAGGCGGAGTACATGGCCATGAGCCAATGCACCAAGGAGGCCATTTGGCTAAGGCAACTCTTGGCTGATGTTGGCCTTGTCCAAGAGGGCAGCACACCAATTTGGTGTGACAATCAAGGGGCCATTGCTTTGGCCAAGAATCCCACCCACCACTCTCGGACGAAGCACATTGATGTGCAACACCATTTCATTTGCGAACGAGTGGAGGCTGAGGTGATTGAGCTCAAGTATGTGCCTACCCAAGCTATGGTTGCTGATGTGCTGACCAAGGCCCTTGGGAAGCCACAACACCAAAACTTGATTGGGAAGATGGGCCTTGGAGCCTTTGACCACTCTCAAAGTGGGAGTGTTGAAGAACATGTACATATTAGTGTAGACTATGTACATTCAGCCCTAGGAGTAGCATTAGACTCTTAGTTAGACTTAGAGTCTCTTGGGTATTGCTTGTAGTCAAAGGCAGCCCATTGAGGTTAGTTATCCCATGATGTATGTGGATAACTATGAAAGGCTTCTACCTTATGTTCAACCCACTCATGGGGTTTGGTATCCTCCTACCATCTAAGTAAAGCCTTTCTTCATTCATTACTTTGTAATTTCAATAGTCATATCCATTGTTGGCCATAAATACAAAGTCCTCTTCCACTTCCTTCACACTTGCCTTGTTTGCACTCTCTTTCTTGGGCAACCTACAAAATCGTGCAAAGTGGCCAGGCTTACCACAATTGTAACAAGTGCGTGTCTCCTTGCGTGGTTGCAAGCTCCCTCCTTGGCCATATCGTGAGTAGAGTGTTGCCCCTCCATCTTGAGGCTCATTCTCCTTCCTCTTGGACACTTCATGCATCAACCTTGCAGTGATGAAGTCAAGAGTGAGCTTTGCCATCAGTCTTGTCTCCAACACCGTGATGAGATACTCATATAAAGGTGGCAAACTCTCAAGCAAAGTTATGACAATGTCTCCATCTGTGACGAGCACCTCCAAACAAGCGAGTTGATCCGCAAGCACCTTCACCTTGTTGATGTGGTCATAAGAGGGCAATCCCTTGCTTGAGCTTGACACCCTTTTCTCACCCTTGTTTGTGATGCCTCTTCATTAGAATATAATTGCTTGGTGTTATTTCTCTCAATTAATAGAGTCTAGTTTTTAGACAATAGGTTGGGAATCTAACATACTGAAAGGGAAGTGAGTGGTAACTTAAAAGATAAACGTTGCTAAAGAGTATTGTCCAAATGGAAGTAGGACAATAGGATGAACTTATTTGTAACAAACTCAAAGTGTAGATGCCAAGAAATGAAGTAATTCAATATGATTAACTATATATCTTTTATTGTGTATAGTCCATGATCACATTTTAACAAAACATTGGAAGAGCTTTGGATAAAATTGAAGGTCCTTGTAAATTTGTAGATGGTCAATTTAAGAACCATCTCATGTTCATTTCATATCTATTTGTAGGGATTGTTATTTCATACAAAGCTACCCAAACCTTGAACCTTAGACACCTTTTACCATGGTCATAACGAAGTTCAAAAAGTAATCCTTGTCTAATGAAATTACAATTTAGGATTTGCTATATTTTGCCTAGAAGTTCCTCAACAATTATTCTTATATGCAAAAATACTCATTTGATCTATTTTCTAGAAGTCTATAAACATGGCCCTAATATTGTGAACGTGGCCCCTAATACCAAGAACCCTAAAACCCTAAGCATAGTTTTATAATGCAATTTGTAGTAATTTTTTGATAAAAGTGTCATTGGGGTTCCTAAAATTTTAAATGGAACAAAGATATTTTTAAAAACTATGGTGAAATAGGATCATTTTTTTGACAAAAGGTTAGAGGTCTCTCCAAACTTTTGGATGAATACCACATTTTTTTGACAAAAGTTTGGAGGACTCTACAAACTTTGGGTTCACAATTATGAAAGATGTGCTATAGACTAATTAAGAGTGGATGTTCTTTTGCCAAAATTTTGCATATGGGGTTTAATCCAATATGTTTATATTTGATATTATAATTAGTGAATTAGTTTTCATATATTAGTGGATGATTACTACACTAATCAGTTTGAGTACTAGGTCAAATTGTTGCTACAATCGCGTTCCAACAGTCTAGAAACTTGTAGGAACTTACAACCCTATAGACTACTTGAATTTCATCTACTAAGAGTGTAGCATTGTGAAAGCAATATGCCGATCAGAAGTGAGGATATTTTTTTTTAATTATGAAAAAATTATTAATGAAATAATGAAATAATATTTTTGATGTGTCACAGTTGCAATCATGTCAGATGGCTGATTTGATAGAGTTCGCATTGTTCTTTATAGTTAGGGAACTCTTGGGAACTTACAATCTTGTTTAGGCTCCAAAAATCTTCTAATGCTTCTACTACATACGAACATTAATCCTACTATTATCATACTCTTTTGTTGCATCCAAAGCAATTGAAGACTCCATGGATGGTGTTGAAGCTTGGAATGCCATTACTCGTATGTCTAGCTTAACTTATGCATAATTCAACATTCTTCATGGATTCATTGACCTTTTGTTGGTCTTTTTGACTTGTCCTTGTAAAACTACATGATCTCTTAGAAAATTTCAAAAATTTATAACAAAAATTGAGACTATAAGAGCCTACTTGAACTCAATTTTGTCCCTCAATAGAACGTTAGAAATTTAGAGGTTAAACAATAGTTGCAAAATATTATCCATAGATTATATCCATATATTTAGATCAACTTAGAGTATTAAAAAATATGCTACACCAACCATATTTTTCAATCAAATTGAAACCAAGAATTGAAAAATCATTTTGAATTGATTGAAAATTGTATATTTGTAATTTTTACAAGAATTTTATGATTTTTATTTTACTTATTTTTTAAAGTCCTCTTTGAAGGGATATTTTTCAACCTCAAAAATTTATTTATTGATGGTTCATGCACCAATTCATGATGTTGTGTTGTGTAGCTAGCATGATGAACCCATGACCATTGATATCAAGCTCACTATCCATCACTTAGCTGCCATTTGGCAACTAGATATGTATGAAAATTTTTATACTTATTTTTCAAAGATGGAATTACATGTCTTTATTTCACAAAAAGTTTAAATTCTTTTGTGGAAATTGATTTTTTTTTAGAATTTTTGGAGAAAAAAGTGAAGAATAATTACATCAAATAAAAAATTATTTCAAAAATATGCCATATAATGTACATTACAATGACAACATCATAGTGTAAACTCAAATATCATGTCATTCTATAATTAGAATTCAATAGACATTGAAAATGTTTCCAAAGTTCAAATTGTAATAAAATATTCAATATTAGGATTTTTTTCAAAATTCAAATTAGAGTAGAAACTAAAGTGATTCACCTTCATTTTATTAGTTGGTTTCAAACTCAAAAAATATCATTTTTGTGAAGAAATTTCAGATTTTAAGCAAGAAGCAACAACTTCCCAAAATACATTAAAATAGCATATTTTGTGGTTCATTTTTTTAACAACTTTTCATTCACCTGAAGACAAACATTGGTAAGATTACAAGCTCAATTGGATACTCTTCATAACCCAATATGATATAAAAAAATGCTTTCATAGCTTTACATCTCATTGGATTGTCATTGAAACCCTGAACTCCACACCTCGCTACCCATCTTTGAGTCGACTTCAGGCCAGCCTCCTCCTGAGGGCGTTGGGACAAATGAGTGAGGTTAACGGAATGTGAAACCTTTTAGTTCGAAGATTTTTTAATAGTGTTAAATGCCTTGGTTTTCTTGCCGTGAAATATTCGTGAGTGCCGGATTCTACCTGTGATGCAATTAGAAACGTGATTCTTACTTTTGCTGCCTCTTGCAAGTGACTTGATCTGAATTTGTTGAAACAAGAGTAGAAGTAGCCGCAGAGTTGTTGGCCCTCTTCGCAATCGAACACACCATTGATTGAATTCCCGAATATAGCGCCTCAATCGACATCACAGTCAAAATCGTTCATTCAAGAATTGCATTACCTCCTCAAAAAGAAATCTCACGCACGGAACAATCGCACAAATGTCTACAGAAGAATCGATCACAAATTGCCCAAAATTTGTCAAGATTCGTGCACAAATTTCCCTCAAACAAAATGCCCGCACGCAACGGGAAAACAAAACGCACAAGAAAGAGAAAGAAAGTTGCGAGAAGTTCACAGGAGGGGTGGACTAGGGTTTTGTAAACACCGCTGATTGTTGACAGGAATCAGGATTTTGCCCCTAAAATCTATAAGTAGTCAAGCCCTGCCAGATATGGTATTTCTTTCAACTTACTGATTTCCAGATATGTGATTTGAATACGTAGCAATCTCTAATTCACACTAAGAAAAGATATTCATATCATCAAACATTGCTACGCTTTTAATTTCAACCTTCGGCCAAAACCATCTCAGCCATTCTGGACCACTGACTGTCTTTCACAGTTCCCTACTTGCATTGATGTCTTACTTGACCACTTGACTTGTCTACTGTTCACGCTACCCTTGTGTTCATGTCCATAGTCCACCTTGCACTCCGGGTAGTTGCAATATTGTGTATCCTTGATTCCATCGAACGATTATTCCTCTCCTCTGAAAAGAATCACAATTTCTCCACTAAACCCGAGGAAAGCCTTGGTCGTTAACTACTGATTAGTTATTCCCAACATAAAACTATTTTCTACCCTAAACCCTTATCACCACTCAGCAAAACAAAAGGAAGAAAACAGAAAAGATTAGTAATTACCTGCCAAAACTTCAGCCACCCGACCAAGTCTCATAATAAACGAAGTCATACAAGTGGTCTGTTACAACTTCTGTCCACAACCTGACAGCAATAAGTGATAATTGGGAGGTTTACGCACTTGTGATACATACCAGAACTGGAAAATGAGAGCCTACATAAGTCCATACCCTAATCATAAAATGAGTTCAAGACCATCAGCTTGTCGGACGTAACTTTGTTGTCCGAGATATTCAGGAAGTCAAAAGAACCACAAACCTCATGCTACCATAGAAAACCTAGAATGCCTTGCTCAGATCATCGTCTAGCAATCGAGAGCTCAAAAGTGAAAGACAGTTGACAAGGATTTCAAAGTTTCACATCAATTAGAGAAGGTCTGTATGCGGATATTTGTATGCGAAAAGCTAATAACATTAGTCCAAGAGTAGTCGTGATAAGAAGAACCCGAATCAGCCTAAAATTTGATCCCAGAGAAGACGATCTGGCAATCAATTAAAAAAGATATGCAATTAGCACTGAGAATTATCATAGTGCCAGAAATTCAATTCGATACAGCAACTTATTCTCCTGGCGATCATAGAAACCCAAATCAGCTAAGAAAACCCTAAATCGACACTTGTAACGCACCTCCTGGACCCGCAAGCAATATGACCTACTACTCCTTCACGGACACGCCATACTTCTCCTGCAACTTGGTAAGCTCTTCGTCCTTCTTCCGCTGATCGACCTTCTTGGACATCTTGGCGTGCTGGTAATACAAAACAATCAAGTAACGATTGGCAACGTTAAAGCCAGATAAATGGTCCACGGCGTTCTTGGCGTCATAGATGTCCTCGTACACGACAAACGCCGTCCCCCGCGTGTCTTTGTTGGTGCCGATGCGAATCTGCCGGATGGCGCCATACTTGCCAAAGATATCGTACATCTCCTCAGAGGATATATTGAACGGCAAGTTGCGCACGTACAGCACCCGGTTCACCTCCGGCGGCAGTCGCGCGTTACCTCTCCGGATGCTCAACGCCGCCATAATTCCCCTTCAACGCAAATCAGCGGCTACTTCCAAACGAATATGCAGACTTGAGCACAAAATTCACGAGCAAGGCAGGCGGAGGAAGTCTCTTCCAGACGCAACACAGAGATTTTGTTTGTGCTGCAAACGAACAAGTAGAACTTCAAGAAGATTGCAGAGCGGGTGAACAGAGATCATTCATCTATGATAAAACGAATGAATAAGTAGCCTGCGTCACATCGGGCAAGTACCCCGTCAGGACTGTTTCAATACTGACGCAATCACAGTGGTCCGCAGTACTGTTGCCGTATTGAAGTAATACTAAAACAGTAATGAAAACTTTGTTGAAGTTGCAACATTGCAACAATTGGATTGTTTTCAGTATTGATTACATAGCATGGACAATACTGCCTCAATATGAACAATTGATATATGTATTACATTAATATTGCAATCCTTAAACTAAAAAGTAATACATTTGTATTGAAATAGTACTGCAACAACATTGCAAGATTGCTAATTACAGTCAGAAGTAAGTTGGCACTTGTCAAAGTCTTTCAATTTATTTTGTCATTTATGACATCAAAAAAAATTTGGTTAAATTTCTAACGTTTTTTCTGCTATGTTTTCACCAAAAATGCTCCAAAATTGCCCTTTCTAATATAAGCACCAAATTTTATAATTTTCTTTTCCATGCACATGTAACTGTAGGATCTTGTAGTATGCTAATCTGAAAAAATGTGAGAGAAATTTTCACTACATGGATTGCAAGATATTAGCATTTGAAGTAACAAAAACCCTATTTTGGACCCTATGGAAAAATGAGCAACTGCACTTCACAAGGTCACATTTGTATAAAAAAAATCCAAAATGGTAGTGCTTCCTTTGAAACCATTTTACAAAGCAAATTTGCTACGTGCTTGAATATTTTTAGGTCATTTAAAATTGTACAACATCTAGGAAGAAACTGATATTAAGTAATAAGAAGTAGAAAATGATTCAAAATACTAAATTGTTGACAATTTAGTTATGAAATTGAAAAATGCCAACCCCAATGATTGTAATGTTGTAATAGTCAATCCACATCCTATGATTTTGATTTTTTCAAAAAATATTGAATATTCAGTAAAATAAAGGATTTCAAAGTTTATTTCAAAGTAGAAAATTCATAATTGTCCACCAATTGAAACTCCTCATAGCTTTCATCTCATTAATCAAAATAGAATAATTTAAATCTTTTCATGACTACATAACTAAAGAAAATCAATTTCAAAATTTTGTTTCTAAAAAAAGTGATTTTTCCAAACCTACCTAGACTACCCATTTCTAAAAAAAATAACATAATAGGCCATAACTTTTGACACATATCTCAAATGCCATGAAATATAATGCATATGAAAGGTATTTCATGTCCCCACATTCTATTAAAATTGCAAACCAAAATATGCACATCTCTAGTCAAATGCACTTACCTAAAATTTTTATACTAGCCAAAGATGCATGCTAGTCCTTTTAGGGTTAATACAAGTACCAAATTTAAAAAAACAACTGTTTGGACATGTGCAACTATAGGATCTTGTAGTATGCTAGTTTGAAAAGATGTGAAATTTTTTTTAGATATTTCCATCAAGTACATTGCAAAATATTAGCACTTGAAGTGATTAAAAGAAAATTAAAAAATATAAAAAATTGGAAAGCTGCATTTACAAGGTCAAATCAATATAAAAAAATGTCTGAAATGGTCATAATGCTTTGGATTCATTCTTTAAAGCAAGTTGGTTGCACACTCGAAAATTTTCAAACCATTTGGAATTATTCAACATATACAAAGAAAATTGTAAACCATTTATATATAGAATTCAAAAATGCCAATCCCAATAGTTGCAATGTTGTAATAAACAATCGACATCCTATGATTTTTTTTAAAAAAATTGGAAGTTTAATAAAGATTAAGGACTTCAAAGTTCATTTCAAGGTTGAGATTTTAGAATTACCACAAACTACCTAGAACTAAAACTCCTCATAACTTCATCTCATTAATGAAATGGAAAAATTTAAAGCTTTCTACATTTCCAAAGCTTTCCATCAATCTAGAGAACCAATTTCAAATTTTTATTTTTTGGAAAACATTTTTGTATAGAAGTTTTTATTGTTGTTTGGATTTCCTATTGAATGTTGAAAATTAAATATTATACAATAACTTTTTAACCATATAGTCAAGGGTTGTAAAAAATGGTGGGTCTTAAAGCTACTCCTTAGACACACATTATGTGAAAATTTCAGAGGAAAAAAATAAAAAATCCATTCCTTTTGAGCTATCTAGAATTGTTATATTGCTCCAAAACGCAATTTGATCCTTTTAGGGCTAACTTGAAGTATACCCTAAATGTCAAAGGCCTTATTTGAGCTTCTTGGAATGTACTCTACTTTGTATAGGAAATCAACATGTTGATAACTATCGCAGTACAAGGTAAGTAAATTCCCCGTTATACTCCCCCAAACCACTCTAAAGCATAACTAAGTGACTCTAAAGATCAAATCCACGAGATCCTGTGAAGTATCTAGCTTTATTAAGCGATTTAAGCCAAGTCAGTATACAAACTTACTTTTCGATCCTATGTCTAAAATCGAAAACTTACAATACCCGGAAAGTTGAGGAACGGCTTTATCCCACCATTCCGGTCCTACTAACTATCTAGTCCATATAACACCACCATTCCAAAATCCTACAAAATCCGATCCCGGTTACCTTTGTAGACCAATCCATTTCAGTCTACCTACATATATCCTTAATTCCATCCGGTTTAATTTAGCCTCTGTTTCACCATTAGAGGGATCGCTGCTTGATTTTAACAGTGGTAGACCCACCACTCCTATAATTTATAGTGGCTGAAGGCCCACTATCCTATCTCCTTAATCTTCTACTTACTTCGGATCCTGTTTGGTCCTTCACAACAACCTAGATATGAATCCGGATTGCAGGTCACACAAAGACCCCTCGTATAATCCTCTTATACTACAACGGCCTCGGGTATCCGTTCATGCCCGTGTGAAGTTAGGTGGTTACAAGTACACCCGTCCGTTCCAACATCTACCAGAGCTATTCTATTTTACCAACTAGGGCAATGAGACCTTACAGGAGATCAGACACCCAACCGGATTTCCCACCTAGGAATTCTAGCGCAACTAAAGAATCCCTCCCTATCCGCCTAGCCTAACAACGGTTTTCTCACCCACAATTGCGAAACTCTAGATATATTGAGGAATTGAATTGTACTCCCAACTCTTTACTACCTACTCACATACACTTTAAAAGAAGAATGGAAACACCAAAGGAGGAAAGTCAGTTGTGGTTCTACTTCTGCACTCCTTACTTCCTATCATACAACACTAACACATGGAAGAGGCATACAACAAGGAAGTGAAGAGAAAACACAAGAGAATTTGCAAAAGAAGACTTTTCTCCCTTTTCCCTTCCTAGGGACTAGTTTATATATAAAACCCTAAAGTACAAAAAGTACCACATGCCACATTTAACTACTTCTGGATTATTCATTAAATTCTGGACTATTCAATGAATTCAAAACATCGGGAGATCTCCTGATGTTTGTATAGATTGGGAGATCTTTTGATGTTGGTATAGATCTCTTAATGTTTTAAACTGATCCCCCGATGAAAATTTAGATCCTTTGATGTTTTGGATAGATCCTTTGATGTTTTGGATAGATCCTTTGATGTTTTGGATAGATCCTTTGATGTTTTGGATAGATCCTTTGATGCATCTCCCAATGACCATTATGAATTCTGGACTTTCAAAAGTCTAGAAGTAGTTAAATGTAGCATCTACGGAATCCTACCGCATTTTCAGACTAGACTTCCGGTCCTACCTACCACTCTACCGGATCGGAACAGGATCCGGTTTTGTCCTAAATCCTCCTAGTATGTACAAACTTAACTAATTTACAACCCTAAACCTAAAGTAGGACTCCTCATTGAATAGTTTAGCCTTAGCAGTGGCCATCTCGAATACTCCTAGGGTGTCCTTCACCTGCTCAACTACCTTCCGAGTTTCTTCTGCCATCTCCCGAGTGGCGGTCACATCTTCCTTCAAGGCGAAGATTTCCGCCTTCAAGGTATCTGCCTTCTTCTGCAGCCGGACGATCTCTTCTTCCTGCTTCCGGAACTCGATCGGATCGGTGATACAGTCAGCTACCTTTCCTGGTAGCGTGTTGTAGGGTCTCGCTCCTACCAACTTCTCAATTGCGTCCAAGATCCGGTTCTTGATCTCCCAGTCCGCTCAAACGTCGCAGAGGATGGCTATTAACTTATATTGAATGGATCTCGAGGATCCAATTCTTCGTCAGTGATAGCCTTCCCCTTCTCTTCTAGAGTTGACTTGTTGCGATTTGATGGCATTCCTCGTTCGTGGGGAGGCGTCATCTTGTGTCGCTTAATAAGCAGCAACAAACCCTCTTCCTCCTCCTCTTCCGTTTCCGAATCCAATCCAAGAACGGATTCCACTTCTTTGTCTTCCTCTAACTTTCCGTATTTCAAGAGAGCTCCCTAGGTCTTCCACTCCTTCTCTTCCGTATTTGTCAAGAGTTGGTGGTTATGGTACAGGTGGTAGAGGTAGGGGCATATTGGAGTATCCCTACTCTTCTCTGTCCTCCCGATGAGTTGGGCAACCAGATCAAAGATAATCCGGGCATAATTCACGTTCTCGGTTCCGCATAGGGAACCGAAACTTCTTCAATCCAAAGGGACGGATTCCCTCACAAGGTGTTGTCAAATTCATTCGACAACTTGCCCAAGAGTTCCTTCACCATCTATTCATCTCGGAATCCTTAGGGTTTCTCAGCAAACCCTTGGCAACCCATAGAAGTTAAGTCTTCTATGAGTTGGGCCTTTTCCTGTTCGTCGGAGGGACTTACTGAAACTACCTTCCGGAGCTTCACCTCGATCAGAACGGGTCCAAGTGATCCCGCTCTCTTTCTACGCAACAACGGCATGGGAGTAGATTGCCTCTCACAGATTCCTTACCGATTCTACCTTACCCGTTCCTAACCGCACATCCCGTTCCTTACTTCTCTCTCCGATCTCAATCGGAAGTGGTGTCACACACTATCAAATTCTACAAGTACGCTCGCACACTACACGAAGGCACTAGGTGCTGAAAACAACACAAGGAGCGCCTAAATCACGAGGAAATGAAAAGAGGTAAGACTGACAAGGTTAGTCCTTAAATAGTCTCGGGACCCCGCCCTGGTCATTATGACCATTTCTGGTTTTGACAGCTTGACATCCGGTCAAACCCTAATCCGGTTCATAGGTTAATTTTGGATGGGTTTCTGGTTCTGACCAATTTGAACTTTGGACTGAATTGGATCCGGTCTATCTACTATTTCATTTTATATATATATTTTCGGTTTTCCGATAGCTTGTAATCAGATTTGGTTCCTCTTCACTAGTTTCCGCTCCAAATTGTAGATAAGCTAAACAAAACAAAAAAATTCATGTTGCGACAATAACTTTGATCAAATTTGGAAGAATTGCAATTGTACTAATTCACAATAGACATGTTGGAAGACAAACAGGAAAAAAGAACATCAACACCACTAGTGGATTCGGAGATTATAGCGTTTGATTATGAGAGTGTAATATGTATGAAAGTTTTTTGAAGTCTTCAAGCCATATTTTCACATTTCAAATCTATTTCATAGTCCCACTAAGAAATGAAGAATAGACGTATGACATGCATTACTCCAATGAATTTATGATTTCTCAAAATCTACTCTAGAATTTTATAAATTGAATTTTTTATTTGATTTTTCCTCCAATATTTAATGTAATTAATGCACATTTCCAGTAGCCATCAACCCTAAAAAATAAAAATTTGTAATGGCCCCTTTCACACAAATTTTTGAATAGAATAAACATAACCAATCACTTACAAAATCAAATAAAACTATAATTTTGTCTTTTAAAATTTATAGACATTTATAAAAAGACGATTGTTGCTCTCAAAATTTGGCACAACATGAATAGCCTTGACAATTCTACTTGTGTCTATCACTTCATATGAATGCATGTTGTCATCACACTATTTCAATATAGGACATTGTACTCTTCTATCAAATTCTACTTCGTCATACATTTGTACCAAGCACAACTCTTTTGAGACACTTCTATTCCCACCTTGCACATTGCATTTAAAAAGTAATCTAAGTTGTCCATAAGATGTTTTCTTTGGTTCATAACATGTACAAGTTGGGCATAATATGTACATTTCAATAAAACTTAGTCCAAGAAAATGAATTTTATGATAAAAACATTATATATATATATATATATATATATATATATATATATTCAGAAAAACAAATAATTACTTGCAACATGTTTTTCTTGACTACATGTATATGCAATATAAAAAAGTCATGATGGACATGGTGGGCCACGTATAATACTACTAGTCATAAAAAAAAATGAAGCTCACACTACATAATTATATCTTGAATGCCATTAAAATACGACTACATAGGAAATTAAACATTTCACAATTACTTCAACACACTATTATCTTCTTCAGCATCACGAGATGTCCCCTCCCTCGCCATGAGTCTTCTACTTGTTCGACGAGGCACCAGTTGTGGACTATTTCCATGGCTTCTCCCTCCGCGGCTAGCTTGTACCTGCATGTCAACCCTCTCAAATTGTTGTTTGGTTTCCGGAGAGTGGTCATCCTCTTCTTCAATCTTTTGTTTATTCTTCTTCTTCGGAGACAGCTCCACTTCGTGGGCCCTCAAAGCCCTCACAGCACAATCTATGTCATCCATCAGCTGTTTTATCATTTCATCCAAGCTTGTTCGCCTCCCTCTCCTAGATACTTCCTCCACTTGGTTATAATGTCCTTCATATTCATGTCAAATGCCCTTGCAACGTCTTCCATCTTATACTCTGTAGATGATTTACCATTTAGGTCCACCACAGAACGAACTTTTGCTGCTTCTTCCAACTTTGACAAAATGAGGGCCCGCCCTATCAAATCCGTATTGTATCCCTCAAATTGCTTTATGACCTTTGGATCACGCTCAACCTCCACCAAGAGTTCATTTGGACCCTTTCTCCTCCATTCTTTTTCAGGGGATTTTAAAGAATTTTTGGTGCTTTGTGCTCCAATGTCCGCCTATATTGCGATAGAACAACTTTCGAGCCTTGTTGTTCTTAATCTCAAAGGCACGCAACTCAACCTCCACGTCAGACGTCATCCAAAAGAATTTATCTTTGGTGGGAAATGGTCCATTGCATAGTTCATATATTTGTGATCGAGCATCCCACTTCATTGGTTTTCTCCAATGCAAATAGTTCTGAAATTTGTATGGCTTTTGGTCAAGTAGAAGGTTCCATCGATTGTATTCGTGCCCCATAGGCATACGGTGCAAAATCCCTAGCATTTCATACAACCTTCGACTCAAAGGAATACGGCACTCGGGACAACGGCGTTGAAATTCCGCCGATCTTTGAATGCAAAACACATGGAATGTATAGCGACACTGTCCCAATGCTATAGCTCCTTCGGGTCCAAAACAACCTTGGCAAAAAGAACAATGATCCTCCAAGATGGGAGTATTTGGAAAACTTCCTAGCACAAGCTCCTTCTCATGTTGCTGGAAGTGAGCTGACAACGTGCCATAAGGGACCCATCCTTCCTCTGCTTCCAAAGCCCAATCAATGTTCTCCGTATTATAGGTCTTTCCGTGGTTTAGCTGCTCATACATCCTATCCATGTTCCCCCAAACCATAAGTTTTAAATTAGGGTCCTTTCTTTTCCCCTCCAACTTCTCTACAAAATGCTCATAAGAACTCTTGACATTCTCGTATACTGTATACAATTGCAATGCATACCTTAAGAGCCCGTTCATGAGTCCGGATGATACAGAGGAATGATCTTGTAGTTACCGCGCCCACACCATCCACCGTAAATCCGCATTTTCCTTTCGAAGGATTTCACTTAGTACCCCTACTTGCATCATTCGTTTCATTGTTGATTCGACCTCATTCTTTCCTCGAAATGCTAAGTCCAATTGATGCCTTAACTCTTCAACTTCAAGATTTTGTGACTATATGGAAGCATCTTCAAATGAGGGAAAAACTATGGATTTAGGACTCGGAATGCGCTGTCGAGTTCTACGGTCCCATCCTTAGCTTTGCCCTCGTCAAGAGGAAGAGATAGTTGATCGCTCTCTTGTGTTGGTTCACTTGCCTCTAATAGCCCTGTTTCGCCAGGCGATTGTTGACCTGCCTTCTCGTTTTGTAATGTCCACAATGTTTTGCGATGCTCTTCTAACATCTCTTTACATGTCTTCAACTCCAACACCAACTTCTCATTCATAGCCTTGAGATTCTCATTCGTGGCCTTCAAATTGTCATTCATTCGCTTCAAAGTCTTATTATCTTTCTTGACACTCTCATAGTCATCACCCAAGGCTTCGAGTTTGGGGTCTGCCTCCAATACAACGTGTTGTATTTACTCTTCAATATCTCATACTTTGCCTTGAGGTTCCTCTGGGCCCAACAAAGCTAGCAACGGATGATCTTGGATAATCGGGGTCTCTTCGTCGTTGTTCACAGCAGCCTCGTCCTAAGAGTCCATCCTTACATCTGTCGGTTGAGTTGGATGCTCTTCATTTTGGTTTGGTGAAGTCTGAAGTGCATTTTCAAGTCTGGACAGTAGGCTTGGTCTTCTCCTCGATTGAGGAGAGGGAGGGACATAGAACATGATGTCTTGTGCTGTGTCTGCTAAAAACCGGTCAATACAAGCGTGAGCCTCCTTCATGTCTTGAATGTCTTCTCTATCTTCAATGTCTTTTATAGGATCCTCTTCTTGGTGCTTTTGTGACATCAATGTAGATCCATGTTCTGTTGGTCGAGGAAGCTTCATTGCAACGTTGCTTTTTGGCACCCCTTCTAACACGTTTTGTGTAGGGTTCAAATCCGTCGGTGGAGTCTAAAAGACCTCTCTCTCCACACCGTCCACAAGACAAGTGCTTCCTTTTGTGGGGTCCCCCATACAAGCCGGTTCTACCACCATTTTCTATCCATTCACCACTTCCGTACGACGCACTTGGATTTCAAGAGGGATCTGAATTGATTCCACAGCGTCCTCTAATGCTTTCTTTTTTTCACTTGCTTCAGGAAGTTGCGCCTTCGGAACAAACATATCAGGGATATATTTCTAATGTCTGCCAATCGCAAGTGACAATGTCGCTACCGTAGGATACGTACTCCAATCCACCTGACGGCCTAGTATGAGTTCAGTGTAAACCATGCCTGCCAAGCTGTAGTTAATTTTGCCCTTGCTCATAGCCTTCTCCGGAAATAAGGCCTTCCACACCTCCATCGAACGGTGCACAAAATGTTTATTGAGGCAATTCAATGGTTTAAAACAATATTCACGGGTGTGAAGAGGGTGACACTCTCGAGGCCACAACTTTCCAATGTGATACATTTTCACGTATTTGTGGCACAATTTAGAGGTCAAATACTCCACATCCTCTTTCTTCCAACCCGTCTCAGCCTTGATGTTGACGTCATCCAAAATGTCAAACCGTAGCTCATGACCAACGCCCTTCGGTTTTGACTTCTTCTTGCCTTCAGCTGCAGCACTACTTGCCCCCGCCATGACTACTTGAGTGTCGAGTACTCACTTGCAATTTTAGAATGGAAATTTCCAATATATAATCCCCGTTCTCTCAAAATATATAATGTGCTTCAATGTCTCCAAATGTATGTAAGTAACCAAGGAACAAAATCCAATGTAGACCCCTATTCTTCACTACATAGTAGCACATCCGACATAGCAATGATTCCCAAATGGAAGAGTGAAAGTGAGGAAATCTAAGTTGGCTGTCTGCTAATATACCCGTCCACTCCCAGACCTAAAAGAGGCCCGGGACCGGACCTGTCCCGGACCACGCGGATGTGGCCAGGGCCGGCGTCCAACCCGACTGCGTCCGACTGCCCCGTCCGCCTAGTCCGTTGCCTAGTATTTCGAGGTGTCCAAATTTTTTCCAATTTGGCATGAGACCTAGGATTCTTCTTGTCCGCCTTTACTTACTGTCAGATTTTTTGGGTCAATTAAAGTTTCAACATCCTATGCTTTTGTCATTAATTTAGAAAATAAAAAATAGACAAGTTATAATCAGATTTTAAATAATCATTTAGAGTTCTTTGAAGTTTACAGTGAGACCCTAAACCCTAGAACCCTAGAACCCTCAACTCTTAGTCTCCTACATTTCAGATTACGCCATTGTTTTGAGCAAATTGTAAATTTGTAATATTCATTTGAAATTGTATGCATACAAATTTTAACTAGACATAAAGGATATTATTTTTTTATTTATTTTTTCATCATGTAGGATATTTCAAAGGGAAAGAAAAAAACAAGAACATGATCAATATTAGTGATGAAGTGAAACGTTATAATTTACAATTGACCGAATTGAGATGGTGCTACAATCACAACAATTACTTGAAGGGTTTGGGTTTGGGTTTTGGTTTTGAACTTCATTGACAATTTCCATTGACTTCAAGGTGTTTTGTACATATGGACTTATGGAGAAGCCAAAAATGTATATAACTTATGCATGTCACACACTTCAACACCATGTTTGTACAGTATTTTGTAATTCCCTTTTTTGATTAGGATTGTTTTAAAAGTAAGGGTATACAAAGAGTGTAAGACTTCACAACATTTCTGGAATTAGTAGAACTCTAAAACCCTGTCGTAATGAGAAAAACATTATAATCTTCTAATCCATAAAAGATATGTTTTTGGGTGTGTTCTTTTGTTTTTGTTTTGTTTTGTTTTGTTTTCTTTCGTGGAGAATTTGAAACGTGAAGCAATAAATCATATTTAGTTTCTATTTGTATAAGTTCTTCTTTTATCTAAGGCTGGGTTTATACTGTGCCTAAGGCCGGATGGAAGGCCGGCCGGATTTGCCTTCAATCCGTTCTTCAATCTGGCCCCAGTTTTTTCCATCCGGCTCTACTTAATCTATATCCCTTGGGCCGGATTCTAGGGCCGGATTTTCAATTCATGTACTCTTCAATTTTCTCAAGGCTCAGTTAAAAAAAAATATAAAAATATGCATGTCTATCTTTTATTCTTTCTTAATTAAAAACAAAGATTTTTTTCTTTTTCTTCATTTTTCTTTTTGTTTCTATATATTTTATTTCTAAAATACAAAAAGAAGTTTATTTATTTATTACTTAAATTTTAAAAAAAAAATAATATTTTGGTTTTCCTCTTATATAGAATATGCATTTGTAATCAACATGTTTAATGCTAAAACATAGGTACTTTATTGTAGTCACTTAGATGATTTTCTTTTAAAATTAAATAAAGTAAATCCATAAGGGAGTTGCTCTAAAAACACCCGTGCTCTAAGAGTGATCATGACGGAGAGGTACATTTTGCTTTAGTGAATGTACTAGCACATTTTAGGACATGGTCACTTTTAATGACCGTTGCCTTTCAACTTAATAAAATTCATAACTAATTACAGAAAGATTTTAAAAATATGAAAGAAATCAAGTCACCAAAAAAATATGAGGATAAAAGGCCTAACATGCATTTCAAAATCTACTCTACAATTTTTTAAATGAATCTTTAATGTGGTTTTTTCTCCAAAATTTAGTATATTTGAGGCTCATTTCCAAAAGCCCTCAACACTATGAAAGTCAAGTTTGTGATGGACACTCTTGTAGAAAATCTTGAATAAAAAATCATAATCAATCATTTTGAAAATTGAATTTTTGATGCTAAAATTAGATTTAAAATAGACTTTAATATATATATATATATATTCTACTAAGAATAGCAACTTGGTTAAGTATTATTAGACTTCAAAGTATAGTTCACACCAAAATTTTGTGCCTTGGATATTTAAAAATTTAGAAAGATTTGGAAAAAAGAAATTGAATCTCTATTCTCATAGATAATTTTCTTTTTTATTTAGTATTTAGGAAGCTTTAATTCATTTAATTAGGATTTGTTATGAGATTTCAATTTGTTTTCATCAATTTTTTTGAGATTTCAACTTATGTCTTGCTATAAATTCTGAAAATTTCACTACATGCCATATTTATTTTATTTTTTAATTAATTTTTAACGAATCTGACTCGAGCATAGGGTATTCCAAGTGATGAACTTCAATGTGCTAGAAAAATGGCCCGTCTGCCGTCCACTCGTCCGTCGTCCGCCTGTCTGCCTGTCCGCCCATCCGCCCATCCGCTCGCCCGTCGTGCGCCGTTCGCTCGCCCGTTCGCTATCCGACCGTCCGCTGCCCAGTCGGAGCGTCCGTCCTCGGGCTCCGTCTGATGCAGTCGTCCGCAGTTCGTCGAGGCCGTGCAATTGGACGCGTCGGGGCATATTGCCCGTCGGTCCATCGGCCTGTTGGATTCGGGCAGTGATATCAGCATTGGCGGACGGTATAAATGTTGAAGATCAAGTACATATTGTTGACTAACATGTACATATTAGTGTTGACCATGTACATTCAGCCCTAGGTGTAGCATTAGACACTAGGTTAGTCTTAGAGTCCATTGGGTATTGCTCCTAGTCAAAGGCAGCCCATGAAAGGTAGTTATCCCACATGGTTTGTGGATAACTAGTGAAAGGCTTCTAGCTTAAGTTCAGCCCACTCATGTGGCTTGGTATCTTCCTACCATCTAAGTAAAGCCTTTCTTCATTCATTACTTTGTAATCTCAATAGGTTATGGGCCCACGCACTTGGAGTTGCGTTTGAAGAAGAAATTCAAATCATTTGGAGGAGATCTTGGAGCTTGGAGGAGCAATCAGCCTTGTGTGTATTTTTCACCTACAAACCATATGGTGTGAGTAATTGTCAAAAACTTGGAGTGCATTTAAAAAAAGAAAAGTTTTTTTGTTTTTCTCATTGGCTGGTTTGTGAGGTTTTGAGTACATTTTGGTGGAGACATTGCTTATGGTAGTAATCAGACCTAGTAAGGGCTGGTTGCATGCTCCTAGTTTGAGTTTGCACTTAGAAGTGTGCATTGAGAGCCATTTGAGGCTAATTGTGCACTTGGGTGCATTGTGGAGTGAGATTGTGCCAATTGCACTTTAGTGAGAGTCTTTTAAGGCTGATTGTGCACTTGGGTGCATTGTGGTGTAAGATTGTGCCAATTGCACTTTAGTGGGAGTCCTTTGTGGCTGATTTTGCATTTTGGTGCATAGTTGAGTGTGATTGTGCTTATTGCAATCTAGGGAGAGTCCATTGTAAGTCTTGGAAGCATCATTGGGTTGCTTGAGGTGTTTGCCATCCGTTGAGGGCTGATTGGTACCCTTGTGAGAGAGAGAGGCAAATTGGTGGTCATTGTGAACCCAAGAGGGCTGATTTGTGCCCTAGTGAGTGAGAGAGGCAAATAGGTGGACATGGTGAACCCAAGAGGGCTGATTTGTGCCCTTGAGAGTGAGTGAGGAAAATTGGTGGTCATTGTGAACCTAAGAGGGCTGATTTGTGCCCTTGTGAGTGAGTGAGGCCATTTGGTGGACTTTGTGAATCCAAGAGGGCTGATTTGTGCCCTTGTGAGTGAGTGAGCCATTTGGTGGACTTTGTGAACCCAAGAGGGCTGATTTGTGTGCTTGTGAGCCATTGAGAGCCAATTGGAGTTCCTGGGTGGCTTGGTGATCCAACTAGGGATGTTGGAGGTTATTGTTGTTCTTAGGTACTAATTGTGAGTAGTAGCTTCCATCTAGGGCTGATTGGAAGTCTTGAGCACCTTGGAGAGTGGAGTACCCTATTTATGTGGGGAATTGTGAGTTTTCTTGTTGGTTTCAAGTAGAACCAGCCCATGAAGTCCATGTGGTGGCTTTGAGCTTCATTAGGGTCTGAATTGGTGTGGAGAGGAGGTGATGCACTTGGAGGAGTGTTTTCTTTTTGTTGTCCATAGGGTGTGAAGGATCTTTGGAGGTGCTTGGGAGGGCTGATTGGTGCCATTACAGCCCAATTGGCTTCCAAGGGATTGTTTGGAGGCTGAATTGAGTTTGTCAACTCTTGGAGACACTTGGGGGGCTGCCAACAAGTGGGAGGTGCTCCATCATGGCATCAAGTGGAGGAGAAGGCGTGTGCATCATTGACAAGTTCAATGGGGAGAACTTTGGCATGTGGAAGTTCAAGATGGAGATGATTCTTGCGGAGAAGGACTTGTGGGAGGTGGTGGATGGGAGTGAGGAGCCTCCAAGTGAAGATGCTGATCCAAAGACCAAGAAGGCATTTGAGAGGAAGGAGAAGAAGGCCTTTGCTCTCATTGCCATCAACCTTGTGGACCGGCAAATTGCACACATTCGCCATTGCAAGGGACCAGTCCAAGCATGGACCACCCTTTGCAACATCCATGAGACCAAGAGCCTCTCCAACATCCTTTTTCTCCGGCGCAAGTTCTTCACTAGCAAGATGCAAGAGGAGGATGACTTGTTGGATCATGTCAACAAGATCAAGGCTCTTGCGGATGAGTTGGCTTGCTTGGAGGCGCCCGTGACAGATGGAGATGTGGTGATGACCTTGTTGGAGAGCTTGCCACCGTCTTATGAGTTCCTCATCACCGCATTGGAGACAAGGCCTATGAAGGAGCTGACCATGGAGTTTGTGACGGCCCGCTTGATGCATGAGGTGACCAAGCGCAAGGAGAATGAGTCCCAAGGAGAGGGATCAGCCCTTGTTTCAAGACATGGCAATGAAGGCAACACCAAGGTCTTCAAGGAGACAAGGACATGCTTCAAGTGTGGCAAATCAGGCCACATTGCTAGGCATTGCAAGATCAGCCAAGGCAAAGACAAGGAGAGTGCACACCAAGCCTCCAAAGAGGAGGAGGAGGAGGACTTCGCCTTTGCCACTCATGGAGGAGGGGAGAAGGCCAATATGTTTACTTGGATAGTGGATTCGGGGGCCACTCAACACATGACCAGCCATAGAGATACCTTCCACACCTATCAGCCCATTTCGGGGAAGAAGATTTATTTGGGAGACAATGGTGTGGTGGAGGCCCTTGGCATGGGGCTGATCCTTGTGGAGGTGCAAGTGAAGGGGGAGACCAAGAGGATTCAGATCCATGAGGCACTCCATGTGCCCAAGTTGCATGCCAACTTGCTTTCGGTGAGCAAATTGTGTTTGGGAGGTTTGAAAGTGCATTTCAACATGGTGGGGTGTGTTGTGAGGGCACCAAGTGGAGTTTTGATTACATCAGCCCCTCGTGAGGGCAATTTGTACCGCCTCCACTTCACCAAGGTGAATGGCTCTTCTTTGGCATGTGTTGCCCAAGGATCAGCTCATGGAGACCTTGTGGAGCTTTGGCATAGGAGGCTTCGGCACTTGAATGTGAAGAGCATGAAGAGCCTCCAACACATTGTGAAGGGGCTGAACCTCTCTTCTTGCAAGCATGATTGGAGTTCTAGGGTGTGCAAGGGGTGCATTGAGGGCAAACAAGCAAGGCAGCCCTTCCCCAAGGATGGGGCAACAAGGGCCAGCAAGCCATTGGAGCTTGTGCATTTCGATGTGTGCGGACCAATGAAGACCACCACCATAGGAGGAGCAAGGTATTTTTTGACATTTATTGATGATTTCTCTCGCAAGGTGTGGGTGTATATGCTGAAGTGCAAGAGTGAGGTGTTTGGGCGTTTTGAGACTTGGAAGGCTCTTGTGGAAGCCCAATCTGATTGCAAGGTGAAGGTGCTGCGGTCGGATAATGGTGGGGAGTATGTGTCCAAGGCCTTTGAGGAGTACTTGAAGGCCCATGGCATTGAGCACCATACATCAGCACCTTACACTCCTCAACAAAACGGCGTAGCAGAGCGTGCCAATCGCACCATTGTGGAGATGGCAAGGTCCATGATTCATGCCCAAGGGCTAAAGTTTGAGCTTTGGGGGGAGGCGGTGTCTACAGCGGTTTATACAAGGAACCGGTGCCCCACCCAAGCCTTGACAAGCATGACACCCCAAGAAGCTTGGAGTGGGATTAGGCCCCATGTATCTCACATGCGCACCTTTGGGTGCATTGCCTATGCCTTGGTTCCAAGTGCCAAGAGGACCAAGTTGGATGCCAAGAGCATCAAGTGTCTTTTCCTTGGTTATTGTGAGGGAACCAAGGCTTATAGGCTGATGTGTGTGGAGAGCAAGGCCATCATCAAGTGTCGAGATGTGACGTTCATGGAGGATGAAGGTGCTGATCCCAAGTTCTTGGAGATGAGCCCAAGTGGGAGAAGTGGAGGACCAGCCCAAAAGGTGGGCACAACTCCAAGAGTGCACATAGAAGATGAAGGAGATGAAGAAGAAGAGCAAGGAGGGGAAGATGAAGACTTGGTGGAGCCCAAGAAGAAGGTGGCCGCACCCCAAGTGAAGAGATCAACAATTCCTTCTCCAAGCACTTCACCAAGGGAGCAAGAGCATGATCAGCCCTTGGGAGAACAAGACCAGCCCTTGGAAGAGCAAGATCAGCCCATGGAGGAGCCACGTTATCCAACAAGGACCCGCAAGCCCCTTGGAGATTGGTGGCTGAATCACATTCTCCCCCCACAACATGAAGAACAAGCCAATGTGGCTTTCGTTGGAGATCCATCTTCACTTCGAAAGGTGATGTGTTGGAGAGATTCAAGCAAGTGGGAGTTGGCCATGCAAGAGGAGGTACAAGGTAGCGATGGGTTGGTTGATGTATGCCATGGTGGCAACAAGGGCTGATTTGACATTTGTGGATAGGAGATCCACCAGCGGCTACATGTTTATGCTTGGAATGGATACCATTTCATGGAGTTCAAAGTGGCAGCCCACCATAGTAGAGGAAGTGGTGATTGAGCTCAAGTATGTGCCTACCCAAGCTATGGTGGCTGATGTGTTCACCAAGGCCCTTGGGAAGCCCCACAACACCAAAAACTTGATTGAGAAGATCGGCCATGGAGCCTTTGACCACTCTCAAAGTGGGAGTGTTGAAGATCAAGTACATATTGTTGACTAACATGTACATATTAGTGTTGACCATGTACATTCAGCCCTAGGTGTAGCATTAGACACTAGGTTAGTCTTAGAGTCCATTGGGTATTGCTCCTAGTCAAAGGCAGCCCATGAAAGGTAGTTATCCCACATGGTTTGTGGATAACTAGTGAAAGGCTTCTAGCTTAAGTTCAACCCACTCATGGAGCTTGGTATCTTCCTACCATCTAAGTAAAGCCTTTCTTCATTCATTACTTTGTAATCTCAATAATAAAGAGGGGCGCGGACGGCCCATTCCGCACAGTTGTTTTCCTTGCGGAGTGGGCAGATCCAGCGCCAATTGGTATCTGTGAGCCCCTTCCGACTTGGAGCGTGAACAACTGTGAATGAATTAACTTAAATTTTTATAATCTCTTCATCACCTTCTCAATTATAGAAATTGTAAACTTCTCACTCAAACATTGCATTCGGTGCGGAAAAGATGGATTACCATGGCTCTAGAAGGATTTCCCAATCCGCTCAAGAAGAGTACAAGGGAAAATCACAAGACATGGATTGGGACGCCTACTTCAACCACTTTTGTGTGGTTGAAGAGGGATGGCAATACGAGCCCAAAGTAGTATGGACTTGCACAACGTGCCGAGAATATGTGAAAATGTCACACATTGCGAAACTCTGGCCAGCAGATAACACGGCTGTGTTAGAGAGACAAGTGAGACGGTGGAAAGGTCCCATGAACACTTGCAAGAGTGAACATTTCAAGCAAAGATACAAAGAGATTTGGGCATCTTGCATTTTAGATGCTTCCAAACCAAATATCATGAACTATTCCACCATGGCAATGATTTGGGCGGAAATTGTACTCTAGAAAGACGTGGATTGGCGTACGGTGCCTGCAAAGGACAAGAAGACCAAATTGAACTATGACAAAGCGGTGATAGACACCAATTGGGTTGGCCCAAGCGATTGCATGCCGGAGTGGTCTAATCGTGGTCAATTTGGATTTCCTCCGGAGCCATTGCCAGATGCAGAGGACAATGATGATGATGACGTAGAAGACTTACCTCCTCCACCTCCACTTCCACAAAGGCACGAACGTCGAGAAGAGCGCGAAGACTTGGACTTCCAAAAGCAATTGCAAGAGGCAACAAGAAATAGTATTTTGGATCAAGGTCACCCGCGTCAACAACGGTCACCACCTCGTCATGATCGTGATGTGCGTTGTCCACAATATGGAGGAGGAAGTTCACATTTTAGCCCTGACCCTCACGATGACTTCTAAAACATACAAGGAAGCTATGGAAGCACAAGGTTCACGGACTACGGTGGATCTCAATATGGTGGGTCGCAATTCTATCCGGGGACGGGAGGGCCAGACTCATATGGGCCTTGCAAAAGCTCATACTACACCGACTTAAGCGAACGAGGGACAAGAGGGTCCGAGGCAAATGCATCACCTCCTCCACCTCCACCATTTGGAGGTCCATACTTCTCCGATTACAGACAAGGAGGAGGGTCTGGCGGATATGGGCGATCTGGTGGCTTCGGTTCCACACCCCAAGGTCGAAATGACGATATTAGTTCGGATTCAGAATAGAGTATAATGTAATTTAACTATTTAAGGGTAGAGTAGAAGATGTCTTTTGACTTATTTGGAGGTTATGGATTTACTATTATTGTTTAAATGTATTTTGTGACCATTAGTGGTCAATGATGTCACTATTTAAAACTTTGAACATGCACATCTATTGAACATGTTTAGTTGTAGTACCAAAAATCTTGACAGTGTTCTTGGAAATGCTTGACAGTGTTTTTTCTTTTTTAGATTTAGTGCAAGGGTACCAAATGCAAAGTTGACTTTCTGTATTATTTACCTGCTCTTGGAAGTTGGAAATGAGATTGAAATACAGATTGAAATGCAATTAGTTTTGGAGAATAAATTAGAATCCAAATTCATTTGGAAGAATTGTATAATAGTATTGTGGATTTTGATTAGCCCTAATGTAATTGGGCTTATACACATTAAGCCTTCCAATTTTTTGTGTCACGAAGTTCATAGGTTTGACTTGCAAGAAATATTTGAACTCTTTTTTGCAATTTGAACACCCTCATAGGTAAACATTATAATTTTTAACTCCATAAGGGATAATGTTGTGCTTTCTTTTTTTTCATAATCTCTAGCATGTCTATTTTGAATTTGTATGGTTAAAAACTTGAAATTCCAAGAAAATGATAAATGTAATGAAAATATTGGCATTTCTTCAGAAGTACAAATTTCAAGAAATTTAAGGAAGTTGAGAAGAAGCCTTGGGTCTATTTTTTTAATTATTAGGCATTGAAATGCCCAAATGCCCAATTCCTCCCAAACAAGAAGACCTACATGAAGCCTATTGAATGAAAAGGGGGAAAAATCACCCTAAAAATGAGACGGTAGAAACGAAGCGGACGATCTAAAAATTGCCCCCTTTGGACCGTCCGATCACGCAGATTGTCCGTCCGCCCGATCGGACGGCCTCTGTCTGACTGTGCGGGCTGGACAAGGCGTCCGACATCCCTAAACCATGCGATCGAACGGCTAGGAAGAGGCGGATGGCCAGTCCGTCCGCCCAATCGGACGGCCTTCGTCCGCTGTAGGACTAGAATGAGGCTGTCCGCCTCATATAAGAGAAGCAGACGGACCGTCCGCTCTCACTTTTGCCTTCCCTCTTGCATGTAAGAGAGAGCGGAGAGCTTGGTAATTTGACGTCCATTGGCTCCTTTCTTTGGGTGGGTAAGAGTCTTATATTTGGGGTAACTCTTGCCAAATTTTTTTTAAAACTTTGACGTTCATAATTCTTCCGGTTTATCAACATGCCGAGGGCGAAGTAGGCTTCCAAGGAGCCTGTCGTAGCACAGGAAAGCAAAAATCCTTCTCTAAGGCTCAATATTTCTTAAAAGAGGCCTTAAAGTGACTCGAGTATCGTTCCCACAAAGATCGAATTTCCTAGATTCACAATTACCGGAAAATGGTAGAGTGATGGTCACGAAACACACACAAATACAAAACCCCAAGCAAAACAATAGACTGGAACTTCCACTTGGCCTTCTTGTTTCTTTGGACAAACACGACCGGATCTCTCCGATCCAATAATTACTAATACACGTTAGACCAGATCTTCCCAATTTAACAACATTGACCGGATCTAATCCGGTTTAACACCCACTTGTTTATCACACAGACTCTCTAACTGGTTAGTTTACTACCCCACAGCTATACACTACCGTGTAACTCTCCCAACACTTCTATTCACATACCTTTAGTGGTTGCCTGTATATACGTTTTACAGACCGTAACCAGGATCTGCGTTTCCACAGATCTAACCTTAACCTCTAGTATTCACATCCGATCCAGATCTCTACTCGTAACCATGGCGAGTTTAACCTCTCGAAGAGGGATTTATTTAATTGGGATTTAGGAAGGAAGCTTAACTCCTACCCTCCGATTTTAAAGTGTCAAAAGTTTCACTATAAACTTTCAAAAATAAACTTTCAAATCCTACAAATGAGAAAACAGGTCGTCCTCACAACTGGAAAGGAAACGCAGTCGTGTCCAGTAGGTCACGTAAGCCGGTCTAATTCCTCCTAACCAATGCTACAACGATAGTCTACTGAGTTAGTCCTAAATCCGGTCTGAACTAGCGGGGAAGAGAGGAGAAATGAGCGCTGTAGAGGCATGCTAACCCTTACTCTTTCCAGGGAGTACCCCTCCTCTTTCCGAGGAGTACCCCTCCTTCCGAGTCCATTCCTAGTCCACACTAGTGATCCCTTCTGTCTCCATCCACACGCACTAATTCAATACTGGATCGAATAAACTCAACATCCGAATACACCTTGTATCCACTTAGACTCACTTTCCAACCTGAAAGTAACGCTCCAGCCAATTAGGGCCAAACACATTTCATTCCCTTACTATTTTCTAGCCCTGTTGACTTTCACTCAAACTCCCACTACTTCCGCTAAAAGTGGATCTCAAATCCTATAATTACGGACCTGGTTACTTTCCAACTGCTAGTGGCCGTGTCACTCAAAAAGTAAACTTCCTAATTATGTACAACTATCCCAAAAACTTTAGATTTTCACCACCCTATCCTCAGAAATTTACCCTACGTAACTTTCTAAGTTCTTAACTTCTTCATGGTCGGCTTCTTTCCGGTTCTGATCTTCTGTTCCTGGCGTACCTTACCCCGAGCGGCAAGCTTCTTTTTCTTGGATGTTGCAGCCTTAGTTGCCCGAGTCTCTACTAGTGCTTGATCCAGGTCAGAATACGGCTTCGAGTCCTCCTTAGTACCGGATTCTTCATCCTCGTCCTCTTCTTCTTCTTCCTTCTCGTCATTGTCCTCTAGAATTGTCTTCTTCTTCTACGTGGTTGGTGTGGACGGAACATTGGCCCTAGCACTCTGAGGAGTGGTTTCCTCAATCGTTCTACCGTTCCCGGATATTTGCCCCTGTGATCCGGTCTTCCTTTCCTCCATTGACCTAGTTTCGCTTCTCAAAGCTAAGTTGAGTGGGGTGGAAGGAAATACCTTTTCTGTCTTTGCAGGAGGAGTTGGAAAAACTAGAGATAACTTACTTAGGTCGATAAACTTGTTGCTCAGCCCTGGTTTGGGCACGTTCTTCTTCTCGGACGGTTCCGGTCCAAATCTTGTCTTTTCTTTAACTGCGGCCATCACCTCCTCCGATGTTTCCTTCGCCTTGTTTGTTGTCTCCACTTCTCCGGTCTTCTCTTCCTCAATAGCCTCTACTGCTCGCACTGCATTAAGAGCAACGTCCGTTACTTCCCCCAGTAGGGAAGTCATTTCTCCCTTAGGCTCCGACCGGATGGAAGAGCTTGGCACGTCCTCCACCTTATCCTTCGCCTATACTTCTTTTTCGGTGACCGGAAGGGGTGCTGGTGTGAATTCCGGTTCCGTTTCTGGTTCTTACTCCCGTTCTCTTTGTTCTTCTACCTCCTTCATCACTTCGCGCAATGACTTCGCTATTGCCTCCATTTGACAGTGGTAGGGCACTAGCGCCATCATCAGGTTGGCTAGAATTTGCTTTCCGGTCTCCATCACCTTCTTGTCAAACAACATTGCTTTGTTGATAACTTCGCCCGGATTGCTGATGAACTCCTAGATCGCCTGAAGATTCTTTGCGGATGTTTTGGAGAATTTCTCCTGGTGGTCCAGTTCTTCTCTCTTCTCCTCCAACTCCCTCGTTAGCTGGTCCACCTTAAGTGTGGATTCGCTCAGCTCTTTCTTCACTGCCTCTTTCATCTTCCGGTCCAGTTGGGAAACGAGCTGCTGTGGCTGACTCATCTTCAACAGCTGGCATAGTTCTTGAATGGTCTCCTGGCTCTTCCCGTACTGGACCCGGAATTCACTGAGTTCCCTCACAATCCGACCTAGGGGATCCTGGTTTCAGACCAGATCGACTTCTTTACTATCCTCTCCTATTTCTGAGTCTTTATCCTTCCGGTCCTGCCTCCTCTACTGAGACTTAGCTTCCTCGACCGGTATAGTGTCTACCTCTGAATCTTCCTCTTCCTGCCCGGCTTCCTCATCCGGGTCTTCTATCTCGAATTTTGACATGGCTTTGGCCGTATCGTATGAATCTAACTCTCTATTTGTAAGCCAGCCATGTGTTTGATACAAGTGGTAGAGAAATGGGGTTATAGGGGAAGGCTTAGACTTCCCTATATCTCCTACCAATCTCTTGATCTTATCTCTCATCACTACGCCCCAATCTAGTTTCCGGTCACCCGAGGGTGCACCGAAAATAGTGTTTGCTAAGGTGACCGTAATCCTTTTTGGCTGCTCTCGATTAAGGATGGCTGCTAGATACTTCATTAAACGTTTCTCCCTACCATTTATGCACTCTGCCACAGGGAAACCATCCTTCTTCTAGAACTTGGGGGATTCTGGAACTTACCCACATAGAAGCGATCCGTCTGGGAAGCCGGTCCCTTATCCGTCTTCTTGAAATCGTACGTCTCCCTCCATAGTGTTGGGGTCCAATCTTCGGTCTGGCTCCTCGACGTCACTTTCTTAATGGCGGGTTGATTACCTCCTTCACAATCTCCTCATCTTTCAAATTCCATGGCTGGGCTAGAAACCCCTCACACCCCATCTGCCGGAGGTCTTCTTCTAGCTCCGCTTTCTTTCGTGGATCCACTGGTACCATCGGCTTCACCATGTGCAAGGATACAGCTACCTCTTCTCTCACCATCATTGGTTGTTCTCTCTAACCCTCTCAGTGACCGGAATCACTCTTTGGAGTCTCACAATCACTAGCGCTCTAGTCTTCCTATTTCGCTCAAGGATCCTCCTCAAGAGTCGCCTCACTAGTACACTTTTAATTCTACACTCATACATGAACTTTTAAGTGAAGTCTCCTCTCGAGACCCATCTGTCCTTAATCCGGTCCGTAAACTGAGCCCGTAACTCTTCTCTTTGGCTGACATATAAGTATACCATGAATGCTCCTCACTAGTCTCTTCCTAAGGTAGTTTCCCCGCAAAAAGAGGTCTCAGCCACCTGCCCCTCCTATTTCTAGGGCATCACTCACCGGGGGCCGTTATAGGTGACCATTTTCCTCAAAATAGCCCCGCTCTCAAGTGTGGTGTAGAACTAGGTAGGCACCTGTTACACCCGGATTGCTTGTCTTCCGTTTCCGGTCTCCGGTCCTTTATTTTCTTCCGGTTTCCGGTTTCTAATAAAAATCACTTTGACCTACTCCTAACCTATCTATGCCGTTTTCGGACTTTTGGTTTCCGGTTTCCGGTTACTTCTGTTAACACTATTATCTATTCTAAAGTAACCATATTCCGGTATCCGGTTCCTAACTACATACGGTCTACTTTTCTAATGAAAAACGAAAAAAATTGGGAGTAAGAAGCTCTATTCCCCTTATTTCCCTTCTAAACCTAAAGACTGGATTTCCGTGCTCCCACAGAGCCGAAGGGAAAAGAAGAAGTGCCCTCTATTCAGTGGACAAGGGAGAATCCCTTGGAGAGTTGCAAAGCATTCTTAATCGAATTGATTGTGAAGTTTTATGAGACGGAGACTACAATGTCTTTTGACATTAAATATGTGCGATATGAAGAGGACTGCATCGAGAAATTCTTCGTGGATATGAAGCAGAGGATGTTGGATGCCTTGCACGTATCGCAGTGGATTCATGAAACGGAGAAGAAGAATTTCCCCAAATTTCTTGACAGCAAGGTGCATGATGCATTATGGAATGCTTCGGTCATTTTGGATAAATATTGGAGGAAGAAACGTGGAAATGATGAAGCCTTCGAGCATGTCATTATGAAAGCGGATTTATTCACCAAAAGGTGCCAACCATTTAAGAAGAGGCAAAATAGAGCAGGGTCAATTGGTTGGTGGATGAGCAAGCCTGGAATGAACCAAGCACAAAATACACGTTGCCTTCTAATAGCCCTTCTGGAAGCAGCCATGGTGATTCCTATAAATAACAAAATCATGCGGGGTGGCTATGCTACAATTCGGAGAGTGCGAATAGAAGGATGTGCGGAGATTCATCCATCATAGGAGTTCTGGTGGAACGGCGGTACATTGCGTGAAATGATGCGTCGGGATGACGACTATCCAGACAATATAGCCCTTTGAGTGCTGTATGAGCCGCGTATAACAGAAGAAGAAATCATTGTTGCAAAAAATCTGAAGCGATTTAGAGCCAAACGCGTGGAGCTTGCATGGACATTACAACACATCATGAATGGGATGCACACCGCTGGACATCTCCACAACGACATTTTTCAGGACAACATCATGTTTCGTTTTCCTGAAGATGAGTCCCGGGTTTACATTGGAATTTATGATTGGGGGATGACTACAGTGATGAGCGAGCCCATGAAGTCGTTGTATACATTCACATCAATAGCTGAAAAGGACGAAGCTATAAAGATGAGGTGGTGGGTGGATCCCACTATTACCTATGTACACGGAAGAGATGCGGATGTGCAAAACATCCCTTCTCTTTCCATGCAATCCAAGCAGTATGCTGTTGCTAAATTAGATGAACGGATCAGTAGGCAGTGCATGTCAAAGGCATATCACAAATTGCAGCGTGAATCAAGTAGCTCACATGTCAAGTACCTCCATCCACAATTTGCACAGGTGTTTGATACTTACTTGAAGCATGTTCAGAACAAAGAGAGTACTTTGGCACAAATCATCTTCCGTTTTAGTACTTCATTCAACTGACCTATTCCAGATGAACACTTCCGTGGTTCATATTGAAGTTCAAGAATAGTTTATACAACTATATATGCTGGTAGTATGCATAGATGCCAAGTAGTATGTATGCGAATTACATAGTTGCATAGCATATGTGCACCATTTTGATTTTTTAAGACCAATGAATGCCAATGTAGTTGGAGTTTTATGTGCCTTTGTAATTGGCGAGGATATTTTAATTGATAATGATTTTTAAAGTGTGTGAATTGTCCCTATCTTTTGTCGTTGTTGGTTTGCAATTTTGCATAGAAAAGTCTAAAATCCTGAAATTACGAAAATTGTGATTTTTTAAGTTGGTATTTGCAAGATTGGCAAGTTTTTGTTTTAAATTGTATGGTCTTCCAATTGTTCAATTTGCCATGTATGGTTGAAGATATTTAGTTGAACAATGTATTATATATAATTGTTAATTGATTTTATAATTGTTAATTGATTCTATAATTATTAATTGATTCTATAATTCTAGATTCTAGGAGCATGGTTTTTTGTTTGGCATCAATGGTATGTTGTTAATTTTTTTAATGCAATGGGTTTGTCGGCTTCATTAAGATGTTAAAAAAAATAGTAATTACCCCCTAAATGCTTGAGGCACCAAAATATTAAATATGGTGTTTGCAAAACTTTGAAGTTCAATAAAACCTAACTATTTTTCATCATTTTAGTAAGCTAATAATTTTGGGAAATTCTTTTTGAAGTGTACTTTTGGCTCCAGAAGTCCGATCTTGCAATTAAAAGACAATGATTTTTCTAAAAGAGATTTTATGCAAGGATACCTTGTGCAATCTTGACTTTTCTTTTGTGTTAAGAGCTTTTGGAAATGAGCCTCAAATACAGTAGATCTTGGAGGAAAATGCACATTGGAAATTCATATTAAAAAATTATAGAGTAAATTTTGTAAAGCCGTAAATTGATTGGGGTAGTGCAAGTTCGGTCCATTAACCTCATATTCTTTGGGTCCCCAACATTTTAGATTTGCCTTGCCAAAAAGGCTTCAACTTATTTTTTGCGATTTTAACAGCATCATAGTCAAATGTTATAATCTTTCACTCTACAAGTGATATTGTTGTGCTTTCTTTTCCTATGCAATCTTTAACAAGTCTAGTTTGAATTTGTGTGGTTTCAATTCCAAAAAAATTGATACATCTTACTAAAATGTGGGCTCTTTGTTATATCGGCGGACGTTTGGGAACCGGCTGACGCGGACGCTGGACGTCCGGATGTCCATCTAACCCTGCTCAACAAGTACAATCAACCCTCAAGTAGCACAAATGGACTCAAAACAAGAAAATACCTCACCAAAATGGTCCAAATCTTGAAGAGAAATCTCCAAACGACCCCAAACTCCACTTGCTCCAAGATCCAATAGTGCTCCACCAACACACCTTGCAATGAGATCTCACCTCCAATAGCAACTCACATGAGTGGGCCCATAACCTATTGAGAGAAAGAATACCAAGCCAATGTATTCCAATGAAGGGGAACACAAACATGCGTGAGAAAGGGGTCTCAACATAGGGTCTCAACTGAGTCGCTCAATGTGCCATCTCACACAGCTTTCGTTCAATGCGCTCAATGCGTCAATCTCAACTAACCACTCTCACGCAACTAGTTCTTCTCTAATCTCTGCGCCCGTGTACAGGAAACAAACACACACACACACCACTTTGCACAAACACATTTAATTTGCAGACACAAACACAAAGTACTAAGAGTGCGCCAATTACATTGGTGCTCTCAGTTGCAAATGACAGTCAAACCCTAAAGCATTTTCTTTTGTACCCTGAAAACCTAATCATTACTATTCCGATTTTCCGGACGTAAATCTTGGATCCATTCCTCCAATTATGGAACTAGACTGGATGTTTCCGATATTCGTTCCGCTCCATCATCCGGTTCGTCCAGGGCTTATGGTCCTAGTCTTACTAACTCTTGGCTTTTCCTTCCCTTTTCGTGCCAATCCAAGTCTACTTAATCCGAATTCCGTGTTTGAAAACACAATAGAGAAAAAAATCAAAAAGTTAGGTTGCGACAAGTTTCAACAAGGCATCTAAAGTACCTTGGAGGTCTTACATGACCCTCTTGACTGTTGCCCAATGCTTTGGGCCACTCTTGGCCATGTGTTGACTCACCACACTCATTGCACATCAAGAGGTGTGCCAACGGATTTGCATTTGTCCATATTGAATCGCTTCAACACGCCCTCAATGTACTTGCCTTGGCTCATGGTGCGGGCAGCTCTATTGAGATTACAAAGTAATGAATGAAGAAAAGCTTTACATAGATGGTAGGAAGATACAAAGCCACATGAGTGGGCTGAACTTAAGCTAGAAGCCTTTCACTAGTTATCCACAAACCATGTGGGATAACTACCTTTCATGGGCTGCCTTTGACTAGGAGCAATACCCAATGGACTCTAAGACTAACCTAGTGTCTAATGCTACACCTAGGGCTGAATGTACATGGTCAACACTAATATGTACATGTTAGTCAACAATATGTACTTGATCTTCAACACTCCCACTTTGAGAGTGGTCAAAGGCTCCATGGCCCATCTTCTCAATCAAGTTTTTGGTGTTGTGGCTTCCCAAGGGCCTTGGTGAACACATCAGCCACCATAGCTTGGGTAGGCACATACTTGAGCTCAATCACCACTTCCTCTACTATGGTGGGCTGCCACTTTGAACTCTATGAAATGGTATCCATTCCAAGCATAAACATGTAGTCGCTAGTGGATCTCCTATCCAAAAATGTCAAATCAGCCCTTGTTGCCACCATGGCATACATCAACCAACCCATCGCTACCTTGTACCTCCTCTTGCATGGCCAACTCCCACTTGCTTGAATCTCTCCAACACATCACCTTTCGAAGTGAAGATGGATCTCCAACGAAAGCCACATTGGCTTGTTCTTCATGTTGTGGGGGGGAGAATGTGATTCAGCCACCAATCTCCAAGGGGCTTGCGGGTCCTTGTGGGATAACGAGGCTCCTCCATGGGCTGATCTTGCTCTTCCAAGGGCTGGTCTTGTTCTCCCAAGGGTTGATCATGCTCTTGCTCCCTTGGTGAAGTGCTTGGAGAAGGAATTGCTGATCTCTTCACTTGGGGTGTGGCCACCTTCTTCTTGGGCTCCACCAAGTCTTCATCTTCCCCTCCTTGCTCTTCTTCATCATCTCCTTCATCTTCTATGTGCACTCTTGGAGTTGTGCCCACCTTTTGGGCTAGTCCTCCACTTCTCCCACTTGGGCTCATCTCCAAGAACTTGGGATCAGCACCTTCATCCTCCATGAACGTCACATCTTGACACTTGATGATGGCCTTGTTCTCCACACACATCAGCCTATAAGCCTTGGTTCCCTCACAATAACCAAGGAAAAGGCACTTGATGCCCTTGGCATCCAACTTGGTCCTCTTGGCACTTGGAACCAAGGCATAGGCAATGCACCCAAAGGTGCGCATGTGAGATACATGGGGCCTAATCCCACTCCAAGCTTCTTGGGGTGTCATGCTTGTCAAGGCTCGGGTGGGGCACCGGTTCCTTGTATAAACCGCTGTAGACACCGCCTCACCCCAAAGTTCAAACTTCAGCCCTTGGGCATGAATCATGGACCTTGCCATCTCCACAATGGTGCGATTTGCACACTCCGCTACGCCATTTTGTTGAGGAGTGTAAGGTGCTGATGTATGGTGCTCAATGCCATGGGCCTTCAAGTACTCCTCAAAGGCCTTGGACACATACTCCCCACCATTATCCGAGCGCAGCACCTTCACCTTGCAATCAGATTGGGCCTCCACAAGAGCCTTCCAAGTCTCAAAACGCCCAAACACCTCACTCTTGCACTTCAGCATGTACACCCACACCTTGCGGGAGAAATCATCAATAAATGTCAAAAAATACCTTGCTCCTCCTATGGTGGTGGTCTTCATTGGTCCGCACACATCGGAATGCACAAGCTCCAATGGCTTGCTGGCCCTTGTTGCCCCATCCTTAGGGAAGGGCTGCCTTGCTTGTTTGCCCTCAATGCACCCCTTGCACACCCTAGAACTCCAATCATGCTTGCAAGAAGAGAGATTCAGCCCCTTCACAATGTGTTGGAGGCTTTTCATGCTCTTCACATTCAAGTGCCCAAGCCTCCTATGCCAAAGCTCCACAAGGTCTCCATGAGCTGATCCTTGGGCAACACATGCCAAAGAAGAGCCATTCACCTTGGTGAAGTGGAGGCGGTACAAATTGCCCTCACGAGGGGCTCATGCAATCAAAACTCCACTTGGTGCCCTCACAACACACCCCACCATGTTGAAATGCACTTTCAAACCTCCCAAGCACAATTTGCTCACGAAAAGCAAGTTGGCATGCAACTTGGGCACATGGAGTGCCTCATGGATCTGAATCCTTTTGGTCTCCCCCTTCACTTGCACCTCCACAAGGATCAGCCCCATGCCAAGGGCCTCCACCACACCATTGTCTCCCAAATAAATCTTCTTCCCCGAAATGGGCTGATAGGTGTGGAAGGCATCACGATGGCTGGTCATATGTTGAGTGGCCCCCGAATCCACTATCCAAGTAAACATAATGGCCTTCTCCCCTCCTCCATGAGTGGCAAAGGCAAAATCCTCCTCCTCCTCGTCTTTGGAGGCTTGGTGTGCACTCTCCTTGTCTTTGCCTTGGCTGATCTTGCAATGCCTAGCAATGTGGCCTGATTTGCCACACTTGAAGCATGTCCTTGTCTCCTTCAAGGCCTTGGTGTTGCCTTCTTTGCCATGTCTTGAAACAAGGGCTGATCCCTCCCCTTGGGCCTCATTCTCCTTGCGCTTGGTCACCTCATGCATCAAGCGGGCCATCACAAACTCCATGGTCAGCTCCTTCATAGGCCTTGTCTCCAATGCGGTGATGAGGAACTCATAAGACGGTGGCAGGCTCTCCAACAAGGTCATCACCACATCTCCATTGGTCACGAGTGCCTCCAAACAAGCCAACTCATCCGCAAGGGCCTTGATCTTGTTGACATGATCCAACAAGTCATCCTCCTCTTGCATCTCGCTAGTGAAGAACTTGCGCCGGAGAAAAAGGATGTTGGAGAGGCTCTTGGTCTCATGGATGTTGCAAAGGGTGGTCCATGCTTGGGCTGGTCCCTTGCAATGGCGAATGTGTGCAATTTGCCGGTCCACAAGGTTGATGGCAATGAGAGCAAAGGCCTTCTTCTCCTTCCTCTCAAACGCCTTCTTGGTCTTTGGATCAGCATCTTCACTTGGAGGCTCCTCACTCCCATCCACCACCTCCCACAAGTCCTTCTCCGCAAGAATCATCTCCATCTTGAACTTCCACATGCCAAAGTTCTCCCCATTGAACTTGTCAATGATGCGCACGCCTTCTCCTCCACTTGATGCCATGATGGAGCACCTCCCACTTATTGGCAGCCCCCCAAGTGTCTCCTAGAGTTGACAAACTCAATTCAGCCTCCAAACAATCCCTTGGAAGCCAATTGGGCTGAAATGGCACCAATCAGCCCTCCCAAGCACCTCCAAAGATCCTTCACACTCTATAGACGACCAAAACACTCCTCCAAGTGCATCACCTCCTCTCCACACCAATTCAGACCCTAATGAAGCTCAAAGCCACCACATGGACTTCATGGGCTGGTTCTACTTGAAACCAATAAGAAAACTCACAATTCCCCACACAAATAGGGTACTCCACTCTCCAAGGTGCTCAAGACTTCCAATCAGCCCTAGATGGAAGCTACTACTCACAATTAGTACCTAAGGACAACAATAACCTCCAACATCCCTAGTTGGATCACCAAGCCACCTAAGAACTCCAATTGGCTCTCAATGGCTCACAAGCACACAAATCAGCCCTCTTGGGCTCACAAAGTCCACCAAATGGCTCACTCACTCACAAGGGCCCAAATCAGCCCTCTTGGATTCACAAAGTCCACCAAATGGCCTCACTCACTCACAAGGGCACAAATCAGCCCTCTTAGGTTCACAAAATCCAATAAATGGCCTCACTCACTCACAAGGGCACAAATCAGCCCTCTTGGATTCACAATGTCCACCAATTTGCCTCACTCACTCTCAAGGGCACAAATCAGCCCTCTTGGGTTCACAATGACCACCAATTTGCCTCTCTCTCTTACAAGGGTACCAATCAGCCCTCAACGGATGGCAAACACCTCATGCAACCCAATGATGCTTCCAAGACTGACAATGGACTCTCACTAGATTGCAATAAGCACAATCACACTCAACTATGCACCAAAATGCAAAATCAGCCACAAAGGACTTCCACTAAAGTACAATTGGCACAATCTTACACCACAATGCACTCAAGTGCACAATCAGCCTTAAAAGACTCTCACTAAAGTGCAATTGGCACAATCTCACTCCACAATGCACCCAAGTGCACAATTAGCCTCAAATGGCTCTCAATGCACACTTCTAAGTGCAAACTCAAACTAGGAGCATGCAACCAGCCCTTACTAGGTCTGATTACCACTGTAAGCAATGTCTCCACCAAAATGTACTCAAAAACTTACAAACCAGCCAATGAGAAAAGAAACAAAACTCCTTTCTTTTTTTTTTAAAAATACACTCGAAGTTTTTGACAATTTACTCACACCATATGGTTTGTAGGTGAAAAATACACACAAGGCTGATTGCTCCTCCAAGCTCCAAGATCTCCTCCAAATGATTTGAACTTCTCCTTCAAACACAACTCCAAGTGCGTGGGCCCATAACCTATTGAGATTACAAAGTAATGAATGAAGAAAAGCTTTACATAGATGGTAGGAAGATACAAAGCCACATGAGTGGGCTGAACTTAAGCTAGAAGCCTTTCACTAGTTATCCACAAACCATGTGGAATAACTACCTTTCATGGGCTGCCTTTGACTAGGAGCAATACCCAATGGACTCTAAGACTAACCTAGTGTCTAATGCTACACCTAGGGCTGAATGTACATGGTCAACACTAATATATACATGTTAGTCAACAATATGTACTTGATCTTCAACAAGCTCGGTTCCTTATAAACTCCACTCCTAGACAATAGTGTAACTCACCAAGGTCGCTCATGTCATATTGACTCTTCAACATGGCCTTCACTTCCACCATCTTGCTCATGGTGTTGGTCATGATGATCAAGTCATCTACATACACAATCACAATCACCAAATACATACTTGTTTGCTTGATGTAGAGAGAGTGGTCCGCATGACTCCTTTTGTAGCCCTCCCTTGCAAACAATGCATCCACATCCATGTACCATGCTCTTCCCGATTGCCTCAACCCATAGATGGCCTTCTTGAGCTTGCACTTGAGGTACTCATGACCCTCTTGGATAAAGCCCTTGGGTTGGTCCATGTAGATCACTTCTTCAAGCCCAAGATTGAGAAGCACTATATGACATCCATTTGGTGCATTTCCAAATCCATGGAAGCCCCAATGCTCGCCATGCATCGAATGGTGCAAAACTTGGCCACGGGAGCAAAAGTCTCATTGAAGTCCACCCCTTTGACTTGCAAATATCCCTTGACTAACAATCTTGCCTTATAATGCACAATGTTGCCGGATACGTCTCTCTTCGTGCAAAACACCCACTTACATCCCACACTTGTACGATCACGAGGAAGAGGAGAAAGTTCCCATGTACCTTTGACCATAAGTGAGGCATACTCCTCTTTCATAGCTTGCTCCCACTTGCTTGCATCCAAGCTCTTCATGGCTTCACCCATGTTGCGTGGATCTCCTACACACGCCACATTAGCATGCTCCACTTGTTCTTGAGGGAAGATGTGGTTCTTCCACCATTCTCCAAGCGGCCTCCTCTCCCTCGTAGGATATCTTGGCTCCTTGGAGGCATCGTCCTCCTCGTCTTCACTTGGTGGAGAGCTCGGAGATGGACAACTCTTCTCCTTAGGTGTCGGTGGAGTCTCATCATGGTCCTCATCATCCTTGGGCATGCTTGGAGATTTGTTCACTTCAATCTTTGGTTCCTCCTTGCTCCCACTTGGACACATCTCCAAAGCATTGGTGTCCCCTTCCTTGTCTTCTAAAATGAGACATCGCAACTCTTGATGATCTTCTTGGTCTCTGAACACATGAGTCTATACGCCTTGGAGCCCTCACAATATCCCATAAGCAAACACTTGATGCCCTTGACATCAAGCTTGGAGCGCTTGGGACTCAAATCCAAGGCATATGCAACGCATCCAAAGATGCGCATGTGCCCAATGTTGGGCCTCTTTCCACTCCATACTTCTTGTGGCGTCATCAAAGCTACTGCATTTGTAGGGCACCTATTGCGTGTGTATGCCGCATTTGATACCGCCTCCGCCCAAAGATCATATGTGAGGCCTTGGGCATGGACTATGGACCGAGCCATCTCCATTAGTGTGTGATTAGCACGCTCCGCCACACTGTTTTGTTGCGGAGTGTAAGGGGCTGAAGTTTGGTGTTGAATACCATGCTCTCTCATAAAAGCCTCAAAGGCCTTGGACATGTATTCCCCACCATTGTCCGACCTCAATACCTTCACCTTATGCCCTGACTCATGTTCCACAAGTGCCTTACATGCTTTGAACTTCTCAAACACCTCATTCTTGCACTTGAGCATGAACACCCATATCTTCCTTGAAAAATCATCAATGAAGGTCAAAAAATACCTTGCACCACCCATACAGGTGGTCTTCATGGGACCGCACACATCGGAGTGCACAATCTCCAATACCATCGCTCCATCGCTTGGAAATGGTTGCCTCGCTTGCTTGCTTTCAATGCAAGCTTCACACTTCAAATCGCAAGAGCCCTTCTCCACTTGCATGCCTCCCACCATGCTTTGAAGGCTCTTCACACTCTTCTCATTGAGGTGGCGCAATATCTTGTGCCATAGCTCCAATGAGTGTTGGTGGAGTGCACCTTGCGCGAAACATGCCTTGCTTATGCCATTCACGCTCTTGAACCTCAAATGATACAAATTGTCCTCTTTTGATGTTGTCACGATCATCTCTCCATTGGGTGCATCCAAAACGCACCCCTTGTTGTTGAATTGCACCTTCAAATCTTGTGACACCAACTTGCTCACCGAGAGCAAGTTGGCATGCAACTTGGGCACATGCAACGCATCTTGAATGCGAATGGTCCTCACTTGACCCTTCACCTCTACCTCCACCACGATGCACCCTATGCCAATTGCATCCACCATGTTGTTGTCCCCCAAGTACACCTTGCGATTGCTTATGGGAGCATAAGTGAGAAATGCTTGCCTATGTGAAGTCATGTGTTGTGTTGTGCCCGAGTCAACAATCCATATGAACATGTCGGTGTTGTCAAATCCCTCATTGGCCGCAAATGCAAAGTCTTCCTCCACTTCCTTCACACTTGCCTTGTTTGCACTCTCCTTCTTGGGCAACCTACAAAATCGTGCAAGGTGGCCGAGCTTACCACAATTGTAGCATGTGCGTGTCTCCTTACGTGGTTGTGAGCTCCCCCCTTGGCCATACCGCGAATAGAGTGCTGACCCTCCTTCTTGGGGCTTAGGACAAGCTCTTGGTCTCATGGATGTTGCAAAGCACCTTCCATGCTTCCGCGGGTCCCTTGTGTTGAAGAACATGTACATATTAGTGTAGACTATGTACATTCAGCCCTAGGAGTAGCATTAGACTCTTAGTTAGACTTAGAGTCTCTTGGGTATTGCTTGTAGTCAAAGGCAGCCCATTGAGGTTAGTTATCCCATGATGTATGTGGATAACTATGAAAGGCTTCTACCTTATGTTCAACCCACTCATGGGGTTTGGAATCCTCCTACCATCTAAGTAAAGCCTTTCTTCATTCATTACTTTGTAATCTCAATACAATCTCCAAGGGGCTTGCGGGTCCTAGTTGGATAGCGTGGCTCCTCCATGGGCTGATCTTGCTCTCCCGAGGGCTGGTCTTGTTCTTCCAAGGGCTGATCATGCTCTTGCTCCCTTGGTGAAGTGCTTGGAGAAGGAATTGCTGATCTCTTCACTTGAGGTGTGGCCACCTTCTTCTTAGGCTCCACCAAGTCTTCATCTTCCCCTCCTTGCTCTTCATCTTCATCTCCTTCATCTTCTATGTGCACTCTTGGAGTTGTGCCCACCTTTTGGGCTGGTCCTCCACTTCTCCCACTTGGGCTCATCTCCAAGAACTTGGGATCAGCACCTTCATCCTCCATGAACGTCACATCTTGACACTTGATGATGGCCTTGTTCTCCACACACATCAGCCTATAAGCCTTGGTTCCCTCACAATAACCAAGGAAAAGGCACTTGATGCCCTTGGCATCCAACTTGGTCCTCTTGGCACTTGGAACCAAGGCATAGGCAATGCACCCAAAGGTGCGCATGTGAGATACATGGGGCCTAATCCCACTCCAAGCTTCTTGGGGTGTCATGCTTGTCAAGGCTTGGGTGGGGCACCGATTCCTTGTATAAACCGCTGTAGACACTACCTCACCCCAAAGTTCAAACTTCAGCCCTTGGGCATGAATCATGGACCTTGCCATCTCCACAATGGTGCGATTTGCACACTCCGCTACGCCATTTTGTTGAGGAGTGTAAGGTGCTGATGTATGGTGCTCAATGCCATGGGCCTTCAAGTACTCCTCAAAGGCCTTGGACACATACTCCCCACCATTATCCGAGCGCAGCACCTTCACCTTGCAATTAGATTGGGCCTCCACAAGGGCCTTCCAAGTCTCAAAACGCCCAAACACCTCACTCTTGCACTTCAGCATATACACCCACACCTTGCGAGAGAAATCATCAATAAATGTCAAAAAATACCTTGCTCCTCCTATGGTGGTGGTCTTCATTGGTCCCCACACATCGGAATGCACAAGCTCCAATGGCTTGCTGGCCCTTGTTGCCCCATCCTTAGGGAAGGGCTGCCTTGCTTGTTTGCCCTCAATGCACCCCTTGCACACCCTAGAACTCTAATCATGCTTGCAAGAAGAGAGGTTCAGCCCCTTCACAATGTGTTGGAGGCTCTTCATGCTCTTCACATTCAAGTGCCCAAGCCTCCTATGCCAAAGCTCCACAAGGTCTCCATGAGCTGATCCTTGGGCAACACATGCCAAAGAAGAGCCATTCACCTTGGTGAAGTGGAGGCGGTACAAATTGCCCTCACGAGGGGCTCATGCAATCAAAACTCCACTTGGTGCCCTCACAACACACCCCACCATGTTGAAATGCACTTTCAAACCTCCCAAGCACAATTTGCTCACGAAAAGCAAGTTGGCATGCAACTTGGGCACATGGAGTGCCTCATGGATCTGAATCCTTTTGGTCTCCCCCTTCACTTGCACCTCCACAAGGATCAGCCCCATGCCAAGGGCCTCCACCACACCATTGTCTCCCAAATAAATCTTCTTCCCCGAAATGGGCTGATAGGTGTGGAAGGCATCACGATGGCTGGTCATATGTTGAGTGGCCCCCGAATCCACTATCCAAGTAAACATATTGGCCTTCTCCCCTCCTCCATGAGTGGCAAAGGCAAAGTCCTCCTCCTCCTCCTCTTTGGAGGCTTGGTGTGCACTCTCCTTGTCTTTGCCTTGGCTGATCTTGCAATGCCTAGCAATGTGGCCTGATTTGCCACACTTGAAGCATGTCCTTGTCTCCTTGAAGACCTTGGTGTTGCCTTCTTTGCCATGTCTTGAAACAAGGGCTGATCCATCTCCTTGGGCCTCATTGTCGTTGCGCTTGGTCACCTCATGCATCAAGCGGGCCGTCACAAACTCCATGGTCAACTCCTTCATAGGCCTTGTCTCCAATGCGGTGATGAGGAACTCATACGACGGTGGCAGGCTCTCCAACAAGGTCATCACCACATCTCCATCTGTCACGGGCGCCTCCAAGCAAGCCAACTCATCCGCAAGAGCCTTGATCTTGTTGACATGATCCAACAAGTCATCCTCCTCTTGCATCCTGCTAGTGAAGAACTTGCGCCGAAGAAAAAGGATGTTGGAGAGGCTCTTGGTCTCATGGATGTTGCAAAGGGTGGTCCATGCTTGGGCTGGTCCCTTGTAATGGCGAATGTGTGCAATTTGCCGGTCCACAAGGTTGATGGCAATGAGAGCAAAGGCCTTCTTCTCCTTCCTCTCAAATGCCTTCTTGGTCTTTGGATCAGCATCTTCACTTGGAGGCTCCTCACTCCCATCCACCACCTCCCATAAGTCCTTTTGCGCAAGAATCATCTCCATCTTGAACTTCCACATGCCAAAGTTCTCCCCATTGAACTTGTCAATGATGCACACGCCTTCTCCTCCACTTGATGCCATGATGAAGCACCTCCCACTTATTGGCAGCCCCCCAAGTGTCTCCAAGAGTTGACAAACTCAATTCAGCCTCCAAACAATCCCTTGGAAGCCAATTGGGCTGAAATGGCACCAATCAGCCCTCCCAAGCACCTCCAAAGATCCTTCACACTCTATGGAGGACCAAAACACTCCTCCAAGTGCATCACCTCCTCTCCACACCAATTCAGACCCTAATGAAGCTCAAAGCCACCACATGGACTTCATGGGCTGGTTCTACTTGAAATCAATAAGAAAACTCACAATTCCCCACACAAATAGGGTACTCCACTCTCCAAGGTGCTCAAGACTTCCAATCAGCCCTAGATGGAAGCTACTACTCACAATTAGTACCTAAGGACAACAGTAACCTCCAACATCCCTAGTTGGATCACCAAGCCACCTAGGAACTCCAATTGGCTCTCAATGGCTTACAAGCACACAAATCAGCCCTCTTGGGCTCACAAAGTCCACCAAATGGCTCACTCACTCACAAGGGCCCAAATCAGCCCTCTTGGATTCACAAAGTCCACCAAATGGCCTCACTCACTCACAAGGGCACAAATCAGCCCTCTTAGGGTCACAAAATCCAATAAATGGCCTCACTCACTCACAAGGGCACAAATCAGCCCTCTTGGGTTTACAATGTCCACCAATTTGCCTCACTCACTCTCAAGGGCACAAATCAACCCTCTTGGGTTCACAATGTCCACCAATTTGCCTCTCTCTCTTACAAGGGTACCAATCAGCCCTCAACGGATGGCAAACACCTCAAGCAACCCAATGATGCTTCCAAGACTGACAATGGACTCTCACTAGATTGCAATAAGCACAATCACACTCAACTATGCACCAAAATGCAAAATCAGCCACAAAGGACTCCCACTAAAGTGCAATTGGCACAATCTTACACCACAATACACCCAAGTGCACAATCAGCCTTAAAAGACTCTCACTAAAGTGCAATTGGCACAATCTTACACCACAATGCACCCAAGTGCACAATTAGCCTTAAAAGACTCTCACTAAAGTGCAATTGGCACAATCTCACTCCACAATGCACCCAAGTGCACATTTAGCCTCAAATGGCTCTCAATGCACACTTCTAAGTGCAAACTCAAACTAGGAGCATGCAACCAGCCCTTACTAGGTCTGATTAATACCATAAGCAATGTCTCCACCAAAATGTACTCAAATCCACACAAACCAGCCAATGACAAAAGAAACAAAACTCCTTTTTTTTTTAAAATGCACTCGAAGTTTTTGACAAATTACTCACACCATATGGTTTGTAGGTGAAAAATACACACAAGGCTGATTGCTCCTCCAAGCTCCAAGATCTCCTCCAAATGATTTGAACTTCTCCTTCAAACGCAACTCCAAGTGCATGGGCCCATAACCTATTGAGATTACAAAGTAATGAATGAAGAAAGGCTTTACTTAGATGGTAGGAAGATACCAAGCTCCATGAGTGGGTTGAACTTAAGCTAGAAGCCTTTCACTAGTTATCCACAAACCATGTGGGATAACTACCTTTCATGGGTTGCCTTTGACTATGAGCAATACCCAATGGACTCTAAGACTAACCTAGTGTCTAATGCTACACCTAGGGCTGAATGTACATGGTCAACACTAATATGTACATGTTAGTCAACAATATGTACTTGATCTTCAACATTGAGTGCTCAACAAGTACAATCAACCCTCTTGAGTGCTCAACAAGTACAATCAGCCCTTAAGTAGTACAAATGGACTCAAAAACAAGAGAATACCTCACCAAAATGGTGAAGAGAAATGCTCCAAACGACCCCAAACTGCACTTGCTCCAATAGTACTCCACCAACACACCTTCCAATGAGATCTCACCTCCAATAGCAACTCACATGTGTGGGCCCATAACCTATTGAGAGAAAGAATACCAAGCCAATGTATTCCAATGAAGGGGAACATAAACATGTGTGAGAAAGGGGTGTCAAGCCCATGCTAGGGGCTGTCCTCTTATACCACTCTTCTACTAAGTGCCATGACTAACCATATGGGACAAAGGTCCTCTAGGAGGGCTGCCCCTCTCTAATAGCCCATTGCTTTGGCTACAAACAACACACAATTAAGGTTAGCCCATACTAAGAGCTCCCACAAACATTCTATGCCAATCTACTCACTTTCTTCAACACACTAGAGTGTGCATTGGTGAGATTTGGAGCACTTGAGTGTGCATTGGAGAGACTTGGACTAGTTGGGGTCTGAATTGAGTAAGATTTAGAGCACTTGAGTGAGCATTGGAGAGACTTGGACCACTTGGGGTTTGAATTGAGTGAGATTTGAAACATTAGAGTGTGCATTGGAGAGACTTGGACCACTTGGGGTCAGATTTGAGTGTTTTGGAGCGCTTGAGTGTGCATTGGAGAGATTTGGGCCATTTGGGGTCTGAAGTGAGAGTATTGGACCATTGACGATCTGATTGGAGAAATTTGGGTCAATTGGGGCCCTATTGGACTTACTACAACCACAAGAGGGTTGGTTGGGCACTTTTGGAGTGATTTGAGTCATTTAGGCTTCCACTAGAGTGGGAGACCTAAACCATGGCCACTAGTGATGGAGATTGCGTGAGGGTCATCGACAAGTTCAATGGAGACAACTTTGGACTATGGAAGTTCAAAATGGAGATGATCTTGGCCAAAAAGGACTTGTGGGAGATTGTAGATGGCACGGAGGAGGTGCCCACATCTGATGCGGATGTGAAAGTCAAGAAGTCCTATGAGAGAAGGGTCAAGAAGGCCTTCTCCATGATTGCTTGCAATCTTGTGGATAGGCAACTTGCACATGTGCGAGCATGCAAGGGACCCGCGGAAGCATGGAAGGTGCTTTGCAACATCCATGAGACCAAGAGCTTGTCCAACATGCTCTTCATTCGTCGTAAGTTCTTCACGTGCAAGATGCAAGAGAACGAGGACATGTTGGACCACATCAACAAGGTGAAGGCGTTGGCAGACCAACTTGCTTGTTTGGAGGTTCTTGTCACGGATGGTGACATTGTTATGACTTTGCTTGATAGCTTGCCACCTTCTTATGAGTATCTCATCACGGCGTTGGAGACAAGACCTATGGAGGAGCTCACTCTTGACTTCATCACGGCAAGGTTGATGCATGAGGTGTCCAAGAGGAAGGAGACTAAGCCCCAAGAAGGAGGGGCAGTACTCTACTCGCGGTATGGCCAAGGGAGGAGCTCACAACCACGCAAGGAGACACGCACATGCTACAATTGTGGTAAGCCCGACCACCTTGCACGGTTTTGTATGTTGCCCAAGAAGGAGAGTGCAAACAAGGCAAATGTGAAGGAAGGAGAGGAGGACTTTGCATTTGCAGCCAATGAAGGATTTGACAACACCGACATGTTCACATGGATAGTTGACTCGGGCGCAACACAACACATGACTTCACATAGGCAAGCATTTCTCACTTATGCTCCCATAAGCAATCGCAAGGTGTACTTGGGGGACAACAACATGGTGGATGCAATTGGCATGGGGTGCATCGTGGTGGAGGTAGAGGTGAAGGGTCAAGTGAGGACCATTCGCATCTGAGATGCGTTGCATGTACCCAAGTTGCATGCCAACTTGCTCTCGGTGAGCAAGTTGGTGTCACAAGATTTGAAGGTGCAATTCAACTGTCGTACGCGCAGTTAGCCGTAAGTATCCTTACAATGACAAATGGTTGCAAGATGAGACGAATTATCGGTCTAGGGAACCTCTAGTGAGATATCGATTGAGTTAGAAGCATCTAGATTGTGACTATTCACTTAATCCCCCTACTTCCCTACTTTATTCTGGAAACTTAGTACATTCCGGATTCCGTTCCGGATCCAGATACTTTAGGATCTTAGTTCCGTCTCTCTTCCGTCACTAGTTTTTGTTGCCTCTATTTTACCCTATGAGGGTCCGCCCTTGATCTAGAAAGGGGTGGGGACTCACCACTTGTGCAATTATCCTCTCTGTACTCTAAATCTACTAAACCACACCCAAGACAACACCGCTGTAGGAGGAGGGAGGAGTATTCTTTCATAGTTTCCGGATTGGTCGATCCGGAATCAGGTCACACAAAGAAATTCTCACACCTCTCTTTACTACACACCGGATCCAAACTCATAGACCCAAAGGAATAGAATCTCAAGGGGAAGACAATGTACCAAGGGGGAGGTTGGTAGACTTTCCGAAGTAGCGGGAGTTCCTTTCCTTTGGCGGTTGCTTATCTCCGCACAAAACCCTCTTGGTTCTAGACTCGCAGGGCCCTCTACCTTCTTACCCGGATTGCCGTTCCAGCAATTTAAAAGCACGTCACACTTACACTCCCTTACTCAACCCGCATCCCTCCCACTCAGCTCAACACCAAGAGATCCATAGCCCAAGATCCGGATTCCTCCTCTCCCTCCCTTCTCTTTCTCTAGTACAAGGTTACACACACATGCATACACTCAACCAAAAGACCTTGTCTAAGCAAAAGTGCAGCTAGAGATATCCTGGCTGACTTAGATTAAGAAAAGAAAATTGTAATACATACGTGAAAGCACTAAAACGGAATGGAGTAGGATGGAATGACAGACAACTAACTTGCCTGCCTTTAAAATAGTAACACAAAAACCCAAAGTCAACTCCTAAAAGCCTGAAAAGGAAACCCGGAAATCTAGGCAACCAATCAATGAACACCCCGGGATATCCGGAAAGGCTAGCACCAGATCCTATAATTTTCAAAAATCCCTAAAATTCCAGATCCATTCCGGAATTGTCCATTCCAGATCTGCCTATTCTGGATCCGCCCTTTCCCGAATTCGTCCCTTCCGCTTGTAGCCGGAGTCGTCTTCGTTGCCGCCTAGTATGAGGCTTCTGTTCCAAATCATTTTCCGGATTTCGGATCCTATCCGGATCTTCATCTGTATCCTAGACATTTCCGGATTCCGGATCCGTTAGTTCGGAATAGTTCCGGATTGATTCTGGATCTAGTTCTGATACTACAAAAAGTCTTTGAAAATACTTTTTGGACAACTCTCCAGGCTCCGGGTTCCGGTTAGGACGGAAAGTGCAAATTTCCTCCTTAACCATTTTACCGCAATTAAGAGCCCCTACAGTTGTTAATCCATAACTCTAGTAATTTATCTATTTCTACCCCATAGAATACAGAAAATGTACTATGAATGGATTTCTTACTTCAAATTCTATTTGAAATAAATAAAATCTATTTTCTTCGCTTTTGACATCAACAACAAGGGGTGCGTTTTGGGTGCACCCAATGGAAGGATGATCGTGACAACATCAAAATAGGGCAATTTGTATCATTTGAGGTTCAACGGCGTGAATGGCACAAGCAAGGCATGTTTGGCGCAAGGTACACTCCACCAACACCCATTGAAGCTATGGCACAAGAGATTGGGCCACCTCAATGAGAAGAGTGTGAAGAGCCTTCAAAACATGGTGGGAGGCATGCAAGTGCAGAAGGGCTCTTGCGATTTGAAATGTAAAGCTTGCATTGAAGGCAGCAAGCAAGGCAACCATTTCCAAGCGATGGAGGGACAAGAGCAACCAAGGTGTTAGAGATTGTGCACTCTAATGTGTGTGGCCCCATGAAGACCACCTCTATGGGTGGTGCAAGGTATTTTTGACCTTCATTGACGATTTTTCAAGGAAGATATGGGTGTTCATGCTCAAATGCAAGAGTGAGGTGTTTGAGAAGTTCAAAGCATGGATGTCGGGGCATAAGGTGAAGGTGTTGAGGTCGGACAATGGTGGGGAATACATGTTCAAGGCCTTTGAGGCTTTTATGAGAGAGCACGGTATTCAACACCAAACTTCAACCCCTTACACTCCGCAACAAAACGGTGTGGCAAAGCGTGCTAATCGCACACTAATGGAGATGGCTCGGTCCATGGTCCATGCCCAAGGCCTCACGTATGATCTTTGGGCGGAGGCAATATCAAATGCGGCATGGTGGGCCCATAACCTAGTGTAGACTATGTACATTCAGCCCTAGGTTATGGGCCCATAACCTATATGTACATGCTCTTCAACAATAGGTGCCCTACAAGTGCAGTAGCTTCGATGACACCACAAGAAGCATGGAGTGGAAAGAGGCCCAACATTGGGCACACATGTGCATCTTATTGAGATTACAAAGTAATGAATGAAGAAAGGCTTTACTTAGATGGTAGGAGGATACCAAGCCACATGAGTGGGCTGAACTTAAGCTAGAAGCCTTTCACTAGTTATCCACAAACCATGTGGGATAACTACCTTTCATGGGCTGCCTTTGACTAGGAGCAATACCCAATGGACTCTAAGACTAACCTACTGTCTAATGCTACACCTAGGGCTAAATGTAAATGGTCAACACTAATATGTACATGTTAGTCAACAATATGTACTTGATCTTCAACACATCTTTGGATGCGTTGCATATGCCTTGGATTTGAGTCCCAAGCGCTCCAAGCTTGATGTCAAGGGCATCAAGTGTTTGCTTATGGGATATTGTGAGGGCTCCAAGGCATATAGACTCATGTGTTCAGAGACCAAGAAGATCATCAAGAGTTGCGATGTCTCATTTTAGAAGACAAGCAAGGGGACACCAATGCTTTGGAGATGTGTCCAAGTGGGAGCAAGGAGGAACCAAAGATTGAAGTGAACAAATCTCCAAGCATGCCCAAGGATGATGAGGACCATGATGAGACACCACCGACACCTAAGGAGAAGAGTTGTCCATCTCCGAGCTCTCCACCAAGTGAAGACGAGGAGGACGATGCCTCCAAGGAGCCAAGATATCCTACGAGGGAGAGGAGGCCGCTTGGAGAATGGTGGATGAACCACATCTTCCCTCAAGAACAAGTGGAGCATGCCAATGTGGCGTGTGTAGGAGATCCACGCAACATGGGTGAAGCCATGAAGAGCTCGGATGCAAGCAAGTGGGAGCAAGCTATGAAAGAGGAGTATGCCTCACTTATGGCCAAAGGTACATGGGAACTTTCTCCTCTTCCTCGTGATCGTACAAGTGTGGGATGCAAGTGGGTGTTTTGCACCAAGAGAGATGCATCCCGCAACATTGTGCGTTACAAGGCAAGGTTGGTGGCAAAGGGATATTCACAAGTGGAAGGAGTGGACTTCAATGAGACTTTTGCTCCCGTGGCCAAGTTTTGCACCATTCGATGCATGGCGAGCATTGGGGCTTCCATGGATTTGGAAATGCACCAAATGGATGTCATACAACGTTTCTCAATCTTGGGCTTGAAGAAGTGATCTACATGGACCAACCCAAGGGCTTTATCCAAGAGGGTCGTGAGTACCTCAAGTACAAGCTCAAGAAGGCCATCTATGGGTTGAGGCAATCCGGAAGAGCATGGTACATGGATGTGGATGCATTGTTTGCAAGGGAGGGCTACAAAAGGAGTCATGCGGACCACTCTCTCTACATCAAGCAAACAAGTACGTATTTGGTGATTGTGATTGTGTATGTAGATGACTCGATCATCATGACCAACACCATGAGCAAAATGGTGGAAGTGATGGCCATGTTGAAGAGTCAATATGACATGAGCGACCTTGGTGAGTTACACTATTGTCTTGGAGTGGAGTTTACAAGGAACCGGGCGGCCCGCACCATCACCATGAGCCAAGGCAAGTACATTGAGGGCGTGTTGAAGCGATTCAATATAGAGGGATGCAAATCCTGTTGAAGATCAAGTACATATTGTTGACTAACATGTACATATTAGTGTTGACCATGTACATTCAGCCCTAGGTGTAGCATTAGACACTAGGTTAGTCTTAGAATCCATTGGGTATTGCTCATAGTCAAAGGCAGCCCATGAAAGGTAGTTATCCCACATGGTTTGTGGATAACTAGTGAAAGGCTTCTAGCTTAAGTTCAGCCCACTCATGTGGCTTGGTATCTTCCTACCATCTAAGTAAAGCCTTTCTTCATTCATTACTTTGTAATCTCAATAGGTTATGGGCCCACGCACTTGGAGTTGCGTTTGAAGGAGAAGTTCAAATCATTTGGAGGAGATCTTGGAGCTTGGAGGAGCAATCAGCCTTGTGTGTAGTGTTTCACCTACAAACCATATGGTGTGAGTAAATTGTCAAAAACTTGGAGTGCATTTTAAAAAAAAAAAGGAGTTTTGTTTCTTTTGTCATTGGCTGGTTTGTGTGGTTTTGAGTACATTTTGGTGGAGACATTGCTTATGGTAGTAATCAGACCTAGTAAGGGCTGGTTGCATGCTCCTAGTTTGAGTTTGCACTTAGAAGTGTGCATTGAGAGCCATTTGAGGCTAATTGTGCACTTGGGTGCATTGTGGAGTGAGATTGTGCCAATTGCACTTTAGTGAGAGTCTTTTAATTGATTGTGCACTTGGGTGCATTGTGGTGTAGGATTGTGCCAATTGCACTTTAGTGGGAGTCCTTTGTGGCTGATTTTGCATTTTGGTGCATAGTTGAGTGTGATTGTGCTTATTGCAATCTAGTGAGAGTCCATTGTAAGTCTTGGAAGCATCATTGGATTTCTTGAGGTGTTTGCCATCCGTTGAGGGCTGATTGGTACCCTTGTGAGAGAGAGAGGCAAATTGGTGGTCATTGTGAACCCAAGAGGGCTGATTTGTGCCCTAGTGAGTGAGAGAGGCAAATTGGTGGACATTGTGAACCCAAGAGGGCTGATTTGTGCCCTTGAGAGTGAGTGAGGCCATTTGGTGGACTTTGTGAATCCAAGAGGGCTGATTTGGGCCCTTGTGAGTGAGTGAGCCATTTGGTGGACTTTGTGATACCAAGAGGGCTGATTTGTGTGCTTGTGAGCCATTGAGAGCCAATTGGAGTTCCTAGGTGGCTTGGTAATCCAACTAGGGATGTTGGAGGTTATTGTTGTCCTTAGGTACTAATTGTCCATCTAGGGCTGATTGGAAGTCTTGAGCACCTTGGAGAGTGGAGTACCCTATTTATGTGGGGAATTGTGAGTTTTCTTGTTGGTTTCAAGTAGAACCAGCCCATGAAGTCCATGTGGTGGCTTTGAGCTTCATTAGGGTCTGAATTGGTGTGGAGAGGAGGTGATGCACTTGGAGGAGTGTTTTCTTTTTGTTGTCCATAGGGTGTGAAGGATCTTTGGAGGTGCTTGGGAGGGCTGATTGGTGCCATTTCAGCCCAATTGGCTTCCAAGGGATTGTTTGGAGGCTGAATTGAGTTTGTCAACTCTTGGAGACACTTGGGGGGCTGCCAACAAGTGGGAGGTGCTTCATCATGGCTTCAAGTGGAGGAGAAGGCGTGTGCATCATTGACAAGTTCAATGGGGAGAACTTTGGCATGTGGAAGTTCAAGATGGAGATGATTCTTGCGGAGAAGGACTTGTGGGAGGTGGTGGATGGGAGTGAGGAGCCTCCAAGTGAAGATGCTAATCCAAAGACCAAGAAGGCATTTGAGAGGAAGGAGAAGAAGGCCTTTGCTCTCATTGCCATCAACCTTGTGGATCGGCAAATTGCACACATTCGCCATTGCAAGGGACCAGCCCAAGCATGGACCACCCTTTGCAACATCCATGAGACCAAGAGCCTCTCCAACATCCTTTTTCTCCGGCGCAAGTTCTTCACTAGCAAGATGCAAGAGGAGGATGACTTGTTGGATCATGTCAACAAGATCAAGGCTCTTGCGGATGAGTTGGCTTGCTTGGAGGCGCCCGTGACAGATGGAGATGTGGTGATGACCTTGTTGGAGAGCTTGCCACCGTCTTATGAGTTCCTCATCACCGCATTGGAGACAAGGCCTATGAAGGAGCTGACCATGGAGTTTGTGACGGCCCGCTTGATGCATGAGGTGACCAAGCGCAAGGAGAATGAGGCCCAAGGAGATGGATCAGCCCTTGTTTCAAGACATGGCAAAGAAGGCAACACCAAGGCCTTGAAGGAGACAAGGACATGCTTCAAGTGTGGCAAATCAGGCCACATTGCTAGGCATTGCAAGATCAGCCAAGGCAAAGACAAGGAGAGTGCACACCAAGCCTCCAAAGAGGAGGAGGAGGAGGACTTCGCCTTTGCCACTCATGGAGGAGGGGAGAAGGCCAACATGTTTACTTGGATAGTGGATTCGGGGGCCACTCAACATATGACCAGCCATCGTGATGCCTTCCACACCTATCAGCCCATTTCGGGGAAGAAGATTTATTTGGGAGACAATGGTGTGGTGGAGGCCCTTGGCATGGGGCTGATCCTTGTGGAGGTGCAAGTGAAGGGAGAGACCAAAAGGATTCAGATCCATGAGGCACTCCATGTGCCCAAGTTGCATGCCAACTTGCTTTCAGTGAGCAAATTGTGTTTGGGAGGTTTGAAAGTGCATTTCAACATGGTGGGGTGTGTTGTGAGGGCACCAAGTGGAGTTTTGATTGCATCAGCCCCTCGTGAGGGCAATTTGTACCGCCTCCACTTCACCAAGGTGAATGGCTCTTCTTTGGCATGTGTTGCCCAAGGATCAGCTCATGGAGACCTTGTGGAGCTTTGGCATAGGAGGCTTGGGCACTTGAATGTGAAGAGTGTGAAGAGCCTCCAACACATTGTGAAGGGGCTGAACCTCTCTTCTTGCAAGCATGATTGCAGTTCTAGGGTGTGCAAGGGGTGCATTGAGGGCAAACAAGCAAGGCAGCCCTTCCCCAAGGATGGGGCAACAAGGGCCAGCAAGCCATTGGAGCTTGTGCATTCCGATGTGTGCGGACCAATGAAGACCACCACCATAGGAGGAGCAAGGTACTTTTTGACATTCATTGATGATTTCTCCCGCAAGGTGTGGGTGTACATGCTGAAGTGCAAGAGTGAGGTGTTTGGGCGTTTTGAGACTTGGAAGGCCATTGTGGAGGCCCAATCTGATTGCAAGGTGAAGGTGCTGCGGTCGGATAATGGTGGGGAGTATGTGTCCAAGGCCTTTGAGGAGTACTTGAAGGCCCATGGCATTGAGCACCATACATCAGCACCTTACACTCCTCAACAAAACGGCGTAGCGGAGCGTGCAAATCGCACCATTGTGGAGATGGCAAGGTCCATGATTCATGCCCAAGGGCTGAAGTTTGAGCTTTGGGGGGAGGCGGTGTCTACAGCGGTTTATACAAGGAATCGGTGCCCCACCCGAGCCTTGACAAGCATGACACCCCAAGAAGCTTGGAGTGGGATTAGGCCCCATGTATCTCACATGCGCACCTTTGGGTGCATTGCCTATGCCTTGGTTCCAAGTGCCAAGAGGACCAAGTTGGATGCCAAGGGCATCAAGTGTCTTTTCCTTGGTTATTGTGAGGGAACCAAGGCTTATAGGCTGATGTGTGTGGAGAACAAGGCCATCATCAAGTGTCGAGATGTGACGTTCATGGAGGATGAAGGTGCTGATCCCAAGTTCTTGGAGATGAGCCCAAGTGGGAGAAGTGGAGGACCAGCCCAAAAGGTGGGCACAACTCCAAGAGTGCACATAGAAGATGAAGGAGATGAAGATGAAGAGCAAGGAGGGGAAGATGAAGACTTGGTGGAGCCTAAGAAGAAGGTCGCCACACCCCAAGTGAAGAGATCAGCAATTCCTTCTCCAAGCACTTCACCAAGGGAGCAAGAGCATGATCAGCCCTTGGGAGAACAAGACCAGCCCTTGGAAGAGCAAGATCAGCCCATGGAGGAGCCACGCTATCCAACTAGGACCCGCAAGCCCCTTGGAGATTGGTGGCTGAATCACATTCTCCCCCCACAACATGAAGAACAAGCCAATGTGGCTTTCGTTGGAGATCCATCTTCACTTCGAAAGGTGATGTGTTGGAGAGATTCAAGCAAGTGGGAGTTGGCCATGCAAGAGGAGGTACAAAGTAGCGATGGGTTGGTTGATGTATGCCATGGTGGCAACAAGGGCTGATTTGACATTTGTGGACAGGAGATCCACCAGCGGCTACATGTTTATGCTTGGAATGGATACCATTTCATGGAGTTCAAAGTGGCAGTCCATCATAGTAGAGGAAGTGGTGATTGAGCTCAAGTATGTGCGTACCCAAGCTATGGTGGCTGATGTGTTCACCAAGGCCCTTGGGAAGCCACAACACCAAAAACTTGATTGAGAAGATGGGCCATGGAGCCTTTGACCACTCTCAAAGTGGGAGTGTTGAAGATCAAGTACATATTGTTGACTAACATGTACATATTAGTGTTGACCATGTACATTCAGCCCTAGGTGTAGCATTAGACACTAGGTTAGTCTTAGAATCCATTGGGTATTGCTCCTAGTCAAAGGCAGCCCATGAAAGGTAGTTATCCCACATGGTTTGTGGATAACTAGTGAAAGGCTTCTAGCTTAAGTTCAGCCCACTCATGTGGCTTGGTATCTTCCTACCATCTAAGTAAAGCCTTTCTTCATTCATTACTTTGTAATCTCAATAAATCCGTTGGTACACCCCTTGATGTGAAGGAGAAGATGCCCAAGCTCACGGATGAAGAGTATGAAGGTCTAAAGGCTGAAATGCAAGATGTGCCTTACAAAGCTGCGGTGGGGAGCTTGATGTATGCTATGGTGGCCACAAGACTCGACCTTGCATTTGCCATGAGTGTGGTGAGTCAACACATGGCCAAAAGTGGCCCAAGGCATTGGGTAGCAATGAAGAGGGTCATGCGATACCTCCAAGGAACTTTGGATGCCAAATTGGTACTTGGAGGCCAGAGTCTGGCATTAGTGGATTTTTGTAATGTAAATTGGGCCGAAGATGCAACGGACAAGAGGTTGACCACATGCTATATGTTTATGCTTGGAGGTGGTGCAATTTCATAGAATTTTAAGAAACAACCCACCATTGCATTGTCTACCACCAAGGCGGAGTACATGGCCATTAGCCAATGCACAAAAGAGGCCATATGGCTAAGGCTATGGCCATATGGCTATGGGCTATTAGAGAGGGGCAGCCCTCCTAGAGGACCTTTGTCCCATATGGTTAGTCATGGCAATTGGTAGAAGAGTGGTATAAGAGGGCAGCCCCTATCATAGGCTTGACACCCCTTTTTCACACATGTTTGTGTTCCCCTTCATTGGAATACATTGGCTTGGTATTCTTTTTCTCAAAAGCCATTTCATGGAATTCCAAGAGGCAACCTACCATAGCTTTTTCTACAATGAAGGTGGAGTACATGGCCATGAGCCAATGCACCAAGGAGGCCATTTGGCTAAGGCAACTCTTGGCTGATGTTGGCCTTGTCTAAGAGGGGAGCACACAAATCTTGTGTGACAACCAAGGGGCCATTGCTTTGGCCAAGAATCCCACCCACCACTCTCGGACGAAGCACATTGATGTGCAACACCATTTGATTCGTGAACAAGTGGAGGCTGAGGTGATTGAGCTCAAGTATGTGGCTACCCAAGCTATGGTTGCTGATGTGCTGACCAAGATCCTTGGAAAGTCACAACACCAAAACTTGATTGAGAAGATGGGCCTTCGAGCCTTTGCCCACTCTCAAAGTGGGAGTGTTGAAGAACATGTACATATTAGTGTAGATGATGTACATACAGCCCTAAGAGTAGCATTAGACTCTTAGTTGGACCTTGAATCCATTGGGTATTGCTTGTAGTAAAAGGCAGCCCATAGTGGTTAGTTATCCCACAAGGTTTGTGGATGACTAGTGAAAGTCTTCTACCTTATGTTCAGCCCACTCATGGGCCTTGGTATCTTCCTACCATCTAAGTAAAGCCTTTCTTCCATTCATTACTTTGTAATCTCAATAGAATTTGGATGAAGCTTGCAACTTGGCCTTCAATGCTTTCAGCTTCTTGAGGTCCTGCTCATACCAACTCCGTTGCCTCTTGTTGGTCTCTTTCCCGAATAAACACGAATTGACTCACTACAACAATGACAGTGTATTATGACTGCAAAATATGATTGCAGTGAGTCGTAAAATCAAAAAATATGACTCACGTAGAAATCACTGTAGATGACTCGGGATATGACTGACTCTAGTAGTTTAGAAGCAGTCGCTTCAAACATCAGTCATATTGGCAGTCATATGGGTTGAGGGGTATAAATACCCATTTTTAGCCATAGTATGCCAACTAGGCGTATACTTTGACTATCCTAGGGGGGTTTTGACTTTTTCTTGGGTTGCCCGGACAAATAAAAAAATCCTACGTGGAATACGATTGTATCGAGTCATATTTTTTGATGACGTGGAATGTGACTGAAGTGAGTTATATTTTTTGATGACATGGAATATGACTGCAGTGAGTTGTATTTTTTGATGACATGGAATATGACTGCGGTGAGTCATATTTTGCAGTGACGTGGAATGTGACTGTAATGAGTCATATTTTTCAGTGACATGGAATACGACTACGATGAGTCATATTTTTGAGTGACAAGGAATATGACTATGGTGAATCATATTTTGCTATGACTCAAAATATGACTGCGTTGAGTCATAATTTGCAATGAGATGGAATATGACTATGGTGAGTCATATTTTCCAGTGAGGTGGAATATGACTATGGTAAGTCATATTTTCTAGTGAGGTGGAATATGACTATGGTGAGTCATATTTTCCAGTGAGGTAGAATATGACTACGGTGAGTCATATTCGGCAGTGACTTGGAATATAATTATGTTGAGTCATATTTTGCAGTCACGTGGAATATGACTGCGGGGAGTCACATTTTGTAGTGACAAAATATGTGACTGCGGTTAGTCATATTTTTAGTGATGTGAAATACGACTATCACGAGTCATATTTCCTAGTGACATGACAAATGACTCCTCCTAGTCATATTTCATGTACAATACGATTATTGAATTTTTTTGGTTACTGCTATGAGTGAGGTCCACTACTATTTTTTTTTAAAAATTCATATCCTCTTCCATGCAAAAGAAACCAACATGACATTCTAATATGAAGCCCTAAACATGAATTTGCAACTCCTTCAATCACCAAACCTGGACATAAATTCAAAGATGCACTTCAAAGACATTTATTATTCAAGTTCAAAACACATACGATAAACATTCCCACTGTAAACACCAAAGGTACACACACACCTCACTTTATACTGCAGTGTCCAATCCACTACTTCATATCCTCATTCATTCAGCTGAAGGAGCCAAAGCTTCAATGGGCCACTTCATCATAGACTTCACAGCGTCGCCTACATGCACCATAGGAAGGTCGTCGTTGTTGTTTGCCTCATATAAAAGAACCAATTCCGATCTAGGAACCACATATGTTATGCTAATAGACACATTACCTATTGAGATTACAAAGTAATGAATGAAGAAAGGCTTTACTTAGATGGTAGGAGGATACCAAACCCCATGAGTGGGTTGAACATAAGGTAGAAGCCTTTCATAGTTATCCACATACATCATGGGATAACTAACCTCAATGGGCTGCCTTTGACTACAAGCAATACCCAAGAGACTCTAAGACTAACTAAGAGTCTAATGCTACTCCTAGGGCTGGTGGTGGTCTTCATTGGTCCGCACACATCAGAATGCACAAGCTCCAATGGCTTGCTGGCCCTTGTTGCCCCATCCTTGGGGAAGGGCTGCCTTGCTTGTTTACCCTCAATGCACCCCTTGCACACCCTAGAACTCCAATCATGCTTGCAAGAAGAGAGGTTCAGCCCCTTCACAATGTATTGGAGGCTCTTCATGCTCTTCACATTCAAGTGCCCAAGCCTCCTATGCCAAAGCTCCACAAGGTCTCCATGAGCTGATCCTTGGGCAACACATGCTAGGGAGGTGCCATTCACCTTGGTGAAGTGGAGGAGGTACAAGTTGCCCTCACGAGGGGCTGATGCAATCAAAACTCCACTTGGTGCCCTCACAACACACCCCACATTGTTCAAATGCACTTTCAAACCTCCCAAACACAATTTGCTCACCGAAAGCAAGTTGGCATACAACTTGGGCACATGGAGTGCCTCTTGAATTCTGATCCTCTTGGTCTCCCCCTTCACTTGCACCTCCACAAGGATCAGCCCCATGCCAAGGGCCTCCACCACACCATTGTCTCCCAAATAAATCTTCTTCCCCGAAATGGGCTGATAGGTGTGGAAGGCATCTCGATGGCTGGTCATGTGTTGAGTGGCCCCCGAGTCCACTATCCAAGTAAACATGTTGGCCTTCTCCCCTCCTCCATGGGTGGCAAAAGCAAATTCCTCCTCTTCCTCCTCTTTGGAGGCTTGGTGTGCACTCTCCTTGTCTTTGGCTTGGCTGATCTTGCAATGCCTAGCAATTATTGAGATTACAAAAAAATGAATGAAGAAAGGCTTTACTTAGATGGTAGGAGGATTCCAAACCCCATGAGTGGGTTGAATATAAGGTAGAAGCCTTTCATAGTTATCCACATACATCATGGGATAACTAACCTCAATGGGCTGCCTTTGACTACAAGCAATACCCAAGAGACTCTAAGTCTAACTAAGAGTCTAATGCTACTCCTAGGGCTGAATGTACATAGTCTACACTAATATGTACATGTTCTTCAACACTCCCACTTTGAGAGTGGTCAAAGGCTCCATGGCCCATCTTCTCAATCAAGTTTTTGGTGTTGTGGCTTCCCAAGGGCCTTGGTGAACACATCAGCCACCATAGCTTGGGTAGGCACATACTTGAGCTCAATCACCACTTCCTCTACTATGGTGGGCTGCCACTTTGAACTCCATGAAATGGTATCCATTCCAAGCATAAACATGTAGGCGCTGGTGGATCTCCTATCTACAAATGACAAATCAGCCCTTGTTGCCACCATGGCATACATCAACCAACCCATCGCTACCTTGTACCTCCTCTTGCATGGCCAACTCCCACTTGCTTGAATCTCTCCAACACATCACCTTTCGAAGTGAAGATGGATCTCCAACAAAAGCCACATTGGCTTGTTCTTCATGTTGTGGGGGGAGAATGTGATTCAGCCACCAATCTCCAAGGGGCTTGCGGGTCCTAGTTGGATAGCGTGGCTCCTCCATGGGCTGATCTTGCTCTTCCAAGGGCTGGTCTTGTTCTCCCAAGGGCTGATCATGCTCTTGCTCCCTTGGTGAAGTGCTTGGAGAAGGAATTGCTGATCTCTTCACTTGGGGTGTGGCCACCTTCTTCTTGGGCTCCACCAAGTCTTCATCTTCCCCTCCTTGCTCTTCTTCATCATCTCCTTCATCTTCTATGTGCACTCTTGGAGTTGTGCCCACCTTTTGGGCTGGTCCTCCACTTCTCCCACTTGGGCTCATCTCCAAGAACTTGGGATCAGCACCTTCATCCTCCATGAACGTCACATCTCGACACTTCATGATGGCCTTGTTCTCCACACACATTAGCCTATAAGCCTTGGTTCCCTCACAATAACCAAGGAAAAGACACTTGATGCCCTTGGCATCCAACTTGGCCCTCTTAGCACTTGGAACCAAGGCATAGGCAATGCACCCAAAGGTGCGCATGTGAGATACATGGGGCCTAATCCCACTCCAAGCTTCTTGGGGTGTCATGCTTGTCAAGGCTTGGGTGGGGCACCGTTTCCTTGTATGAACTGCTGTAGACACTGCCTCACCCCAAAGCTCAAACTTCAACCCTTGGGCATGAATCATGGACCTTGCCATCTCCACAATGGTGCGATTTGCACGCTCCGCTACACCGTTTTGATGAGGAGTGGTATTGAGATTACAAAGTAATGAATGAAGAAAGGCTTTACATAGATGGTAGGAGGATACCAAACCCCATGAGTGGGTTGAACATAAGGTAGAAGCCTTTCATAGTTATCCACATACATCATGGGATAACTAACCTCAATGGGCTGCCTTTGACTACAAGCAATACCCAAGAGACTCTAAGACTAACTAAGAGTCTAATGCTACTCCTAGGGCTGAATGTACATAGTCTACACTAATATGTACATGTTCTTCAACACTCCCACTTTGAGAGTGGTCAAAGGCTCTAAGGCCCATCTTCCCAATCAAGTTTTGGTGTTGTGGCTTCCCAAGGGCCTTGGTCAGCACATCAGCAACCATAGCTTGGGTAGGCACATACTTGAGCTCAATCACCTGAGCCTCCACTCGTTCACGAATGAAATGGTGTTGCACATCAATGTACTTCGTCCGAGAGTGGTGGGTGGGATTCTTGGCCAAAGCAATGGCCCCTTGATTGTCACACCAAATTGGTGTGCTGCCCTCTTGAATAAGGCCAACATCAGCCAAGAGTTGCCTTAGCCAAATGGCCTCCTTGGTGCATTGGCTCATGGCCATGTACTCCGCCTCCGTTGTAGAAAGAGCTATGGTGGGCTGCCTCTTGGAATTCCAAGTAATGGCACCCAATCCAAGCATAAACACGTAACCGGTGGTGGATCTCCTATCCGCCTCATCGCCCGCCCAACCCGCATCACAAAAGCCATGCAAACTCACATTGGCACCCCCAAGTTGCAACTTCAGCCCAAGTGTGCCTTGAAGGTACCTCATCACCCTCTTGACCGCAGCCCAATGCTTGGGGCCATACTTGGACGTGTGTTGACTCACCACACTCACCGGAAAGGCCAAATCAGGCCTTGTGGCTACCATGGCATACATGAGGCAACCCACCGCTATCTTGTAAGGCACACCTTGCATTTCAGCCCTCACGTCTTCAAATTCAGCATCCGTGAGCTTGGGCAACTTCCCATAAGTGTCAAGTGGTGTACCTATGGCTTTGCACTCCTCCATGTTGAAGCGCTTGAGAATTTCTTCAAGGTACTTGCGTTGGCTCATGGTGATGGTGCGGGCAGCCCTATCCCTCTTGAAATACTTCAACTCTCCAAGATCCGTCATCTCATATTCCTTCTTGAGCATATCTTTCACTTCAAGCATCTTGGTCATGCTACTTGCAAGGAGGATCAGATCGTCCACATAGAGGATGACAATCACCAAATGCTCACAACTTTGCATGGTGTACAAAGAGTGATCAGCATAGCCTCTTTGGAAGCCCTTCCTTGCAAACATGGCTTCAATATCCCTATACCAAGCTCTCCCTGATTGCTTCAACCCGGGAAGTGCCTTCTTTAACTTGCACTTGAGATGCCCTTGGCCTTCTTGCACAAAGCCTTGGGGCTGATCCATGTAGATGACCTCCTCAAGTTTGGGGTTGAGAAAAGCCGTCTTCACATCCATTTGGTGCATCTCCAAGTCCATGGCTGCCCCAATACTCACAATGCACCTAATGGTGCTAAACTTAGCAACGGGGGCAAAGGTCTCATTGAAGTCCACCCCTTCCACTTGAGAAAACCCCCTAGCAACCAACCTTGCCTTGTACCTCACAATGTGGCCCAAAGCATCCCTTTTAGTGGAGAAAACCCACTTACAACCCACACTTGATCTCTTGGAAGGGAGGGCAGCAAGTTCCCATGTCTCCTTGGCAATGAGGGCATTATACTCCTCTTACATGGCCAACTCCCACTTGCTTGCATCTTCACAATGCAACACCTCTCCAAGTGTAGATGGATCTCCAAGGAAAGCCACATTAGCTTGATCTTCATGTTGTGGGGGAAGAATGTGATTCAACCACCAATCTCCAAGGGGCTTGCGGGTCCTTGTGGGATAACGGGGCTCCTCCATGGGCTGATCTTGCTCTTCCAAGGGCTGATCTTGCTCTACCAAGGGCTGATCATGCTCTTGCTCCCTTGGTGAAGTGCTTGGAGAAGGAATTGCTGATCTCTTCACTTGTGGTGTGGCCACCTTCTTCTTGGGCTCCACCAAGTCTTCATCTTCCCCTCCTAGCTCTTCATCTTCATCTCCTTCATCTTCTATGTGCACTCTTGGAGTTGTGCCCACCTTTTGGGCTGGTCCTCCACTTCTCCCACTTGGGCTCATCTCCAAGAACTTGGGATCAGCACCTTCATCCTCCATGAACGTCACATCTCGACACTTCATGATGGCCTTGTTCTCCACACACATTAGCCTATAAGCCTTGGTTCCCTCACAATAACCAAGGAAAAGACACTTGATGCCTTTGGCATCCAACTTGGTCCTCTTGGCACTTGGAACCAAGGCATAGGCAATGCGCCCAAAGGTGCGCATGTGAGATACATGGGGCCTAATCCCACTCCAAGCTTCTTGGGGTGTCATGCTTGTCAAGGCTCGGGTGGGGCACCGGTTCCTTGTATAAACCGCTGTAGACACCGCCTCACCCCAAAGCTCAAACTTCAGCCCTTGGGCATGAATCATGGACCTTGCCATCTCCATAATGGTGCGATTTGCACGCTCCACTACGCCATTTTGTTGAGGAGTGTAAGGTGCTGATGTATGGTGCTCAATGCCATGGGCCTTCAAGTACTCCTCAAAGGCCTTCGACACATACTCCCCACCATTATCCGACCGCAGCACCTTCACCTTGCAATTAGATTGGGCCTCCACAAGGGCCTTCCAAGTCTCAAAACGCCCAAACACCTCACTCTTGCACTTCAGCATATACACCCACACCTTGCGGGAGAAATCATCAATAAATGCCAAAAAATACCTTGCTCCTCCTATGGTGGTGGTCTTCATTGGTCCGCACACATCGGAATGGACAAGCTCCAATGGCTTGCTGGCCCTTGTTGCCCCATCCTTGGGGAAGGGCTGCCTTGCTTGTTTGCCCTCAATGCACCCCTTGCACACCCTAGAACTCCAATCATGCTTGCAAGAAGAGAGGTTCAGCCCCTTCACAATGTGTTGGAGGCTCTTCATGCTCTTCACATTCAAGTGCCCAAGCCTCCTATGCCAAAGCTCCACAAGGTCTCCATGAGCTGATCCTTGGGCAACACATGCCAAAGAAGAGCCATTCACCTTGGTGAAGTGGAGGCGATACAAATTGCCCTCATGAGGGGCTGATGCAATCAAAACTCCACTTGGTGCCCTCACAACACACCCCACATTGTTCAAATGCACTTTCAAACCTCCCAAACACAATTTGCTCACCGAAAGCAAGTTGGCATGCAACTTGGGCACATGGAGTGCCTCTTGAATTCTGATCCTCTTGGTCTCCCCCTTCACTTGCACCTCCACAAGGATCAGCCCCATGCCAAGGGCCTCCACCACACCATTGTCTCCCAAATAAATCTTCTTCCCCGAAATGGGCTGATAGGTGTGGAAGGCATCTCTATGGTTGGTCATATGTTGAGTGGCCCCCGAATCCACTATCCAAGTAAATATATTGTCCTTCTCCCCTCCTCTATGAGTGGCAAAGGCGAAGTCCTCCTCCTCCTCTTCTTTGGAGGCTTGGTGTGCATTCTCCTTATTGAGAGAAAGAAAACCAAGCCAATATATTCCAATGAAGGGGAACACAAACATGTGTGAGAAAGGGGTGTCAAGCCCATGCTAGGGGCTGCCCTCTTATACCACTCTTCTACTAAGTGCCATGACTAACCATATGGGACAAAGGTCCTCTAGGAGGGCTGCCCCTCTCTATAGGCACCACTAGGAGGGCTGCCCCTCTCTAATAGCCCATTGCTTTGGCTACAAACAACACACAACTAAGGTCAGCCCATACTAAAAGCTCCCACAAACATTCTATGCCAATCTACTCACTTTCTTCAACACTCCCACTTTGTTTGTTGCCAAACAATGTCAAACCCATCTCCTTGCGAAGAACTTCATGTCGGGGCTTGCCAAGTGCCTTTGTAAGCACATCGGCCACCATGCGCTCCGTGGAAATGTACTTCATCTCAATCACATCTTCTTCAACCTTCTCACGAATGAAATGGTGTTGTATGTCAATGTGTTTGCTCCGAGAGTGATGGATGGGATTCTTCACCAAGGCAATGGCGCCTTGATTGTCACACATGATGCATGTGCTCTTCCCTTGCTCCAATCCCACATCACTCATGAGTTGCCTTAGCCATATGGCCTCTCTTGTGCATTGGCTAATGGCCATGTACTCCGCCTCGGTGGTAGACAATGCAATGGTGGGTTGTTTCTTTGAATTCCATGAAATGGCACCACCTCCAAGTATAAACACATAGCCTGTGGTCGACCTCCTATCCGTTGCATCTCCGGCCCAATCTGCATCACAAAAACCCACTAATGCTAGGCTCTGGCCGCCAAGTACCAACTTGGCATCCAAAGTTCCTTGGAGGTATCGCATGACCCTCTTCACTGTTGTCCAATGCCTTGGGCCGCTTTTGGCCATGTGTTGACTCACCACACTCATGGCAAATGCAAGGTCAGGTCTTGTGGCCACCATAGCATACATCAAGCTCCCCACCGCAGCTTTGTAAGGCACATCTTGCATTTCAGCCTTTACACCTTCATACTCTTCATCTGTGAGCTTGGGCATCTTCTCCTTTACATCAAGAGGTGTACCAACGGATTTGCATCCCTCCATATTGAATCGCTTCAACACGCCCTCAATATACTTGCCTTGGCTCATGGTGATGGTGCGGGCCGCCCGGTTCCTTATGAACTCCACTCCAAGACAATAGTGTAACTCACCAAGGTCGCTCATGTCATATTGACTCTTCAACATGGCCTTCACTTCCACCATCTTGCTCATTGTGTTGGTCATGATGATCAAGTCATCTACATACACAATCACAATCACCAAATACGTACTTGTTTGCTTGATGTAGAGAGAGTGGTCTGCATGACTCCTTTTGTAGCCCTCCCTTGCAAACAATGCATCCACATCCATGTACCATGCTCTTCCGGATTGCCTCAACCCATAGATGGCCTTCTTGAGCTTGCACTTGAGGTACTCACGGCCTTCTTGGACAAAGCCCTTAGGCTGGTCCATGTAGATCACTTCTTCTAGCCCAGGATTGAGAAACGCTGTGATGACATCCATTTGGTGCATTTCCAAATCCATGGTAGCCCCAATACTCGCCATGCATCGAATGGTGCAAAACTTGGCCACGGGAGCAAAAGTCTCATTAAAGTCCACCCCTTCAACTTGTGAATACCCCTTGGCTACCAATCTTGCCTTATAACGCACAATGTTGCCGGATGCATCTCTCTTGGTGCAAAACACCCACTTGCATCCCACACTTGTACGATCACGAGGAAGAGGAGAAAGTTCCCATGTACCTTTGGCCATAAGTGAAGTATACTCCTCTTTCATAGCTTGCTCCCACTTGCTTGCATCCAAGCTCTTCATGGCTTCACCCATGTTGCGTGGATCTTCTACACACGCCACATTGGCATGCTCCACTTGCTCTTGAGGGAAGATGTGGTTCTTCCACCATTCTCCAAGCGGCCTCCTCTCCCTCGTAGGATATCTTGGCTCCTTGGAGGCATCTTCCTCCTCGTCTTCAATTGGTGGAGAGCTCGGAGATGGACAACTCTTCTCCTTAGGTGTCGGTGGTGTCTCATCATGGTCCTCATCATCCTTGGGCATGCTTGGAGATTTGTCCACCTCAATCTTTGGTTCCTCTTTGCTCCCACTTGGACATATCTCCAAAGCATTGGTGTCCCCTTGCTTGTCTTCTACAAATGAGACATCGCGACTCTTGATGATCTTCTTGGTCTCCAAACACATGAGTCTATACGCCTTGGAGCCCTCACAATATCCCATAAGTAAACACTTGATGCCCTTGACATCAAGCTTGGAGCGTTTGGGACTCAAATCCAAGGCATATGCAACGCATCCAAAGATGCGCATGTGCCCAATGTTGGGCCTCTTTCCACTCCATGCTTCTTGTGGTGTCATCGAAGCTATTGCATTTGTAGGGCACCTATTGCGTGTGTATGCCGCATTTGATACCGCCTCCGCCCAAAGATCATACGTGAGGCCTTGGGCATGGACCATGGACCGAGCCATCTCCATTAGTGTGCGATTAGCACGCTCCGCCACACCATTTTGTTGCGGAGTGTAAGGGGCTGAAGTTTGGTGTTGAATACCATGCTCTCTCATAAAAGCCTCCAAGGCCTTGGACATGTATTCCCCACCATTATCCGACCTCAACACCTTCACCTTATGCCCCGACTCATTTTCCACAAGTGCCTTCCATGCTTTGAACTTCTCAAACACCTCACTCTTGCACTTGAGCATGAACACCCATATCTTCCTTGAAAAATCATCAATGAAGGTCAAAAAATACCTTGCACCACCCATAGAGGTGGTCTTCATGGGGCCACACACATCGGAGTGCACAATCTCCAACACCTTGGTTGCTCTTGTCCCTCCATCGCTTGGAAATGGTTGCCTTGCTTGCTTGCCTTCAATGCAAGCTTCACACTTCAAATCGCAAGAGCCCTTCTCCACTTGCATGCCTCCCACCATGCTTTGAAGGCTCTTGACACTCTTCTCATTGAGGTGGCCCAATCTCTTGTGCCATAGCTCCAATGAGTGTTGGTGGAGTGCACCTTGCGCCAAACATGCCTTGCTTGTGCCATTCACGCTCTTGAACCTCAAATGATACAAATTGCCCTCTTTTGATGCTGTCACAATCATCTCTCCATTGGGTGCACCCAAAACACACCCCTTGTTGTTGAATTGCACCTTCAAATCTTGTGACACCAACTTGCTCACCGAGAGCAAGTTGGCATGCAACTTGGGCACATGCAACGCATCTTGAATGCGAATGGTCCTCACTTGACCCTTCACCTCTACCTCCACCACGATACACCCCATGCCAATTGCATCCACCATGTTGTTGTCCCCCAAGTACACCTTGCGATTGCTTATGGGAGCATAAGTGAGAAATGCTTGCCTATGTGAAGTCATGTGTTGTGTTGCGCCCGAGTCAACAATCCATGTGAACATGTCGGTGTTGTCAAATCCTTCATTGGCCGCAAATGCAAAGTCCTCCTCCACTTCCTTCACACTTGCCTTGTTTACACTCTCCTTCTTGGGCAACCTACAAAACCGTGCAAGGTGGCCGGGCTTACCACAATTGTAGCATGTGCGTGTCTCCTTGCGTGGTTGTGAGCTCCCCCCTTGGCCATACCGCGAGTAGAGTGCTGCCCCTCCTTCTTGGGGCTCATTCTCCTTCCTCTTGGACACCTCATGCATCAACCTTGCCGTGATGAAGTCAAGAGTGAGCTCCTCCATAGGTCTTGTCTCCAACGCCGTGATGAGATACTCATAAGAAGGTGGCAAGCTATCAAGCAAAGTCATAACAATGTCACCATCCGTGACAGGAACCTCCAAACAAGCAAGTTGGTCTGCCAACGCCTTCACCTTGTTGATGTGGTCCAACATGTCCTCGTTCTCTTGCATCTTGCACGTGAAGAATTTGCGTCGAATGAAGAGCATGTTGGACAAGCTCTTGGTCTCATGGATGTTGCAAAGCACCTTCCATGCTTCCGCGGGTCCCTTGCATGCTCGCACATGTGCAAGTTGCCTATCCACAAGATTGCAAGCAATCATGGAGAAGGCCTTCTTGACCCTTCTCTCATAGGACTTCTTGACTTTCACATCCGCATCAGATGTAGGTACCTCCTCCGTGCCTTCTACAATCTCCCACAAGTCCTTTTCGGCCAAGATCATCTCCATTTTGAACTTCCATAGTCCAAAGTTGTCTCCATTGAACTTGTCGATGACCCTCACGCCATCTCCATCACTAGTGGCCATGGTTTAGGTCTCCCACTCCAATGGAAGCCTAAGTGACTCAAATCACTCCAATCAGATCCTTAATGGCCCAATATTCTCACTTTAGACCCCAAATGGCCGAAATCTCTCCAATGCACACTTAAGTGCTCCAAAACACTCAAATCAGACCCCAAGTGGTCCAAGTCTCTCCAATGCACACTCAAGTGCTCCAAATCTCACCAATGCACACTCTAGTGCTCCAAAACACTCAATTCAGGCCCCAAGTGGTCCAAGTCACTCCAATGAACACTCCAGGGCTCCAAATTATTCAATTCAGAGCCTAATAAGTCAAAAAACTCTCCAAGGTGCACTCAAATGCTCCAATATTCTCAAATCAGACCCTAATGAGTCCAAAACTCTCCTACGTGCACTCAAATGCTCCAATACACTCGAATCAGACCCTAATGAGTCCAAACCTCTCCAATGCACACTCAAATGCTCCAAATCACTCCATTGATGTACCAAATGCACAAATCACCCCCTTTGGAGAAAGGGCCAAACCCTACCTCCCAATAAGGCTATGAAACACCAAATCAACCCTCTTGAGTGCTCAACAAGTACAATCAACCCTCAAGTAGCACAAATGGACTCAAAAACAAGAAAGTACCTCACCAAAATGGTGAAGAGAAATGCTCCAAACGACCCCAAACTCCACTTGCTCCAAGCTCCAATAGTGCTCCACCAACACACCTTCCAATGAGATCTCACCTCCAATAGCAACTCACATGAGTGGGCCCATAACCTTTTGAGAGAAAGAAAACCAAGCCAATATATTCCAATGAAGGGGAACACAAACATGTGTGAGAAAGGGGTGTCAAGCCCATGCTAGGGGCTGCCCTCTTATACCACTCTTCTACTAAGTGCCATGACTAACCATATGGGACAAAGGTCCTCTAGGAGGGCTGCCCCTCTCTATAGGCACCACTAGGAGGGCTGCCCCTCTCTAATAGCCCATTGCTTTGGCTACAAACAACACACAACTAAGGTCAGCCCATACTAAGAGCTCCCACAAACATTCTATGCCAATCTACTCACTTTCTTCAACAAGATCAGCCAAGGCAAAGACAAGGAGAATGCACACCAAGCCTCCAAAGAAGAGGAGGAGGAGGACTTCGCCTTTGCCACTCATGGAGGAGGGGAGAAGGACAATATGTTTACTTGGATAGTGGATTCGGGGGCCACTCAACATATGACCAGCCATAGAGATGCCTTCCACACCTATCAGCCCATTTCGGGGAAGAAGATTTATTTGGGAGACAATGGTGTGGTGGAGGCCCTTGGCATGGGGCTGATCCTTGTGGAGGTGCAAGTGAAGGGGGAGACCAAGAGGATCAGAATTCAAGAGGCACTCCATGTGCCCAAGTTGCATGCCAACTTGCTTTCGGTGAGCAAATTGTGCTTGGGAGGTTTGAAAGTGCATTTGAACAAAGCGGGGTGTGTTGTGAGGGCACCAAGTGGAGTTTTGATTGCATGAGCCCCTCATGAGGGCAATTTGTATCGCCTCCACTTCACCAAGGTGAATGGCTCTTCTTTGGCATGTGTTGCCCAAGGATCAGCTCATGGAGACCTTGTGGAGCTTTGGCATAGGAGGCTTGGGCACTTGAATGTGAAGAGCATGAAGAGCCTCCAACACATTGTGAAGGGGCTGAACCTCTCTTCTTGCAAGCATGATTGGAGTTCTAGGGTGTGCAAGGGGTGCATTGAGGGCAAACAAGCAAGGCAGCCCTTCCCCAAGGATGGGGCAACAAGGGCCAGCAAGCCATTGGAGCTTGTCCATTCCGATGTGTGCGGACCAATGAAGACCACCACCGTAGGAGGAGCAAGGTATTTTTTGACATTTATTGATGATTTCTCTCGCAAGGTGTGGGTGTATATGCTGAAGTGCAAGAGTGAGGTGTTTGGGCGTTTTGAGACTTAGAAGGCCCTTGTGGAGGCCCAATCTAATTGCAAGGTGAAGGTGCTGCGGTCGGATAATGGTGGGGAGTATGTGTCGAAGGCCTTTGAGGAGTACTTGAAGGCCCATGGCATTGAGCACCATACATCAGTACCTTACACTCCTCAACAAAACGGCGTAGTGGAGCGTGCAAATCGCACCATTATGGAGATGGCAAGGTCCATGATTCATGCCCAAGGGCTGAATCTTGAGCTTTGGGGTGAGGCGGTGTCTACAGCGGTTTATACAAGGAACCGGTGCCCCACCTGAGCCTCGACAAGCATGACACCCTAAGAAGCTTGGAGTGGGATTAGGCCCCATGTGTCTCACATGCGCACCTTTGGGTGCATTGCCTATGCCTTGGTTCCAAGTGCCAAGAGGACCAAGTTGGATGCCAAGGGCATCAAGTGTCTTTCCCTTGGTTATTGTGAGGGAACCAAGGCTTATAGGCTAATGTGTGTGGAGAACAAGGCCATCATCAAGTGTCGAGATGTGACGTTCATGGAGGATGTATTGAGATTATAAAGTAATGAATGAAGAAAGGCTTTACTTAGATGGTAGGAAGATACGAAGCCACTTGAGTGGGGTGGACTTAAGCTCCATGAGTGGGTTGAACTTAAGCTAGAAGCCTTTCACTAGTTATCCACAAACCATGTGGGATAACTACCTTTCATGGGCTGCCTTTGACTAGGAGCAATACCCAATGGACTCTAAGACTAACCTAGTGTCTAATGCTACACCTAGGGCTGAATGTACATGGTCAACACTAATATGTACATGTTAGTCAACAATATGTACTTGATCTTCAACACTCCCACTTTGAGAGTGGTCAAAGGCTCCATGGCCCATATTCTCAATCAAGTTTTTGGTGTTGTGGCTTCCCAAGGGCCTTGGTGAACACATCAGCCACCATTGCTTGGGTAGGCACATACTTGAGCTCAATCACCACTTCCTCTACTATGGTGGGCTGCCACTTTGAACTCCATGAAATGGTATCCATTCCAAGCATAAACATGTAGCCGCTAGTGGATCTCTTATCCACAAATGTCAAATCAGCCCTTGTTGCCACCATGGCATACATCAACCAACCCATCGCTACCTTGTACCTCCTCTTGCATGGCCAACTCCCACTTGCTTGAATCTCTCCAATACATCACTTTTCGAAGTGAAGATGGATCTCCAACAAAAGCCACATTGGCTTGTTCTTCATGTTGTGGGGGGAGAATGTGATTCAACCACCAATCTCCAAGGGGCTTGCGGGTCCTTGTTAGATAGCGTGGCTCCTCCATGGGCTGATCTTGCTCTACCAAGGGCTGGTCTTGTTCTCCCAAGGGCTGATCATGCTCTTGCTCCCTTGGTGAAGTGCCTGGAGAAGGAATTGCTGATCTCTTCACTTGGGGTGTGGCCACCTTCTTCTTGGGCTCCACCAAGTCTTCATTTTCCCCTCCTAGCTCTTCATCTTCTATGTGCACTCTTGGAGTTGTGCCCACCTTTTGGGCTGGTCCTCCACTTCTCCCACTTGGGCTCATCTCCAAGAACTTGGGATCAACACCTTCATCCTCCATGAACGTCACATCTCGACACTTGATGATGGCCTTGTTCTCCACACACATTAGCCTATAAGCCTTGGTTCCCTCACAATAACCAAGGAAAAGACACTTGATGCCTTTGGCATCCAACTTGGTCCTCTTGGCACTTGGAACCAAGGCATAGGCAATGCGCCCAAAGGTGCGCATGTGAGATACATGGGGCCTAATCCCACTCCAAGCTTCTTGGGGTGTCATGCTTGTCAAGGCTCGGGTGGGGCACCGGTTCCTTGTATAAACCGCTGTAGACACCGCCTCACCCCAAAGCTCAAACTTCAGCCCTTGGGCATGAATCATGGACCTTGCCATCTCTACAATGGTGCGATTTGCACGCTCCACTACGCCATTTTGTTGAGGAGTGTAAGGTGCTGATGTATGGTGCTCAATGCCATGGGCCTTCAAGTACTCCTCAAAGGCCTTGGACACATACTCCCCACCATTATCCGACCGCAGCACCTTCACCTTGCAATTAGATTGGGCCTCCACAAGGGCCTTCCAAGTCTCAAAACGCCCAAACACCTCACTCTTGCACTTCAGCATATACACCCACACCTTGCGGGAGAAATCATCAATAAATGCCAAAAAATACCTTGCTCCTCCTATGGTGGTGGTCTTCATTGGTCCGCACACATCGGAATGGACAAGCTCCAATGGCTTGCTGGCCCTTGTTGCCCCATCCTTGGGGAAGGGCTGCCTTGCTTGTTTGCCCTCAATGCACCCCTTGCACACCCTAGAACTCCAATCATGCTTGCAAGAAGAGAGGTTTGTTGAAGAAAGTGAGTAGATTGGCATAGAATGTTTGTGGGAGCTCTTAGTATGGGCTGACCTTAGTTGTGTGTTGTTTGTAGCCAAAGCAATGGGCTATTAGAGAGGGGCAGCCCTCCTAGTGGTGCCTATAGAGAGGGGCAGCCCTCCTAGAGTACCTTTGTCCCATATGGTTAGTCATGGCACTTAGTAGAAGAGTGGTATAAGAGGGCAGCCCCTAGCATGGGCTTGACACCCCTTTCTCACACATGTTTGTGTTCCCCTTCATTGGAATACATTGGCTTGGTATTCTTTCTCTCAATAGGTTATGGGCCCACTCATGTGAGTTGCTATTGGAGGTGAGATCTCATTGGAAGGTGTGTTGGTGGAGCACTATTGGAGCTTGGAGCAAGTGGAGTTTGGGGTCGTTTGGAGCATTTCTCTTCACCATTTTGGTGAGGTACTTTCTTGTTTTTGAGTCCATTTGTGCTACTTGAGGGTTGATTGTACTTGTTGAGCACTCAAGAGGGTTGATTTGGTGTTTCATAGCCTTATTGGGAGGTAGGGTTTGGCCCTTTCTCCAAAGGGGGTGATTTGTGCATTTGGTACATCAATGGAGTGATTTGGAGCATTTGAGTGTGCATTGGAGAGGTTTGGACTCATTAGGGTCTGATTCGAGTGTATTGGAGCATTTGAGTGCACGTAGGAGAGTTTTGGACTCATTAGGGTCTGATTTGAGAATATTGGAGCATTTGAGTGCACCTTGGAGAGTTTTTTGACTTATTAGGCTCTGAATTGAATAATTTGGAGCCCTGGAGTGTTCATTGGAGTGACTTGGACCACTTGGGGCCTGAATTGAGTGTTTTGGAGCACTAGAGTGTGCATTGGTGAGATTTGGAGCACTTGAGTGTGCATTGGAGAGACTTGGACCACTTGGGGTCTGATTTGAGTGTTTTGGAGCACTTAAGTGTGCATTGGAGAGATTTCGGCCATTTGGGGTCTAAAGTGAGAATATTGGGCCATTAAGGATCTGATTGGAGTGATTTGAGTCACTTAGGCTTTCATTGGAGTGGGAGACCTAAACCATGGCCACTAGTGATGGAGATGGCATGAGGGTCATCGACAAGTTCAATGGAGACAACTTTGGACTATGGAAGTTCAAAATGGAGATGATCTTGGCCGAAAAGGACTTGTGGGAGATTGTAGAAGGCACGGAGGAGGTACCTACATCTGATGCGGATGTGAAAGTCAAGAAGTCCTATGAGAGAAGGGTCAAGAAGGCCTTCTCCATGATTGCTTGCAATCTTGTGGATAGGCAACTTGCACATGTGCGAGCATGCAAGGGACCCGCGGAAGCATGGAAGGTGCTTTGCAACATCCATGAGACCAAGAGCTTGTCCAACATGCTCTTCATTCGACGCAAATTCTTCACGTGCAAGATGCAAGAGAACGAGGACATGTTGGACCACATCAACAAGGTGAAGGCGTTGGCAGACCAACTTGCTTGTTTGGAGGTTCCTGTCACGGATGGTGACATTGTTATGACTTTGCTTGATAGCTTGCCACCTTCTTATGAGTATCTCATCACGGCGTTGGAGACAAGACCTATGGAGGAGCTCACTCTTGACTTCATCACGGCAAGGTTGATGCATGAGGTGTCCAAGAGGAAGGAGAATGAGCCCCAAGAAGGAGGGGCAGCACTCTACTCGCGGTATGGCCAAGGGGGGAGCTCACAACCACGCAAGGAGACACGCACATGCTACAATTGTGGTAAGCCCGGCCACCTTGCACGGTTTTGTAGGTTGCCCAAGAAGGAGAGTGTAAACAAGGCAAGTGTGAAGGAAGTGGAGGAGGACTTTGCATTTGTGGCCAATGAAGGATTTGACAACACCGACATGTTCACATGGATTGTTGACTCGGGCGCAACACAACACATGACTTCACATAGGCAAGCATTTCTCACTTATGCTCCCATAAGCAATCGCAAGGTGTACTTGGGGGACAACAACATGGTGGATGCAATTGGCATGGGGTGTATCGTGGTGCACCCAATGGAGAGATGATTGTGACAGCATCAAAAGAGGGCAATTTGTATCATTTGAGGTTCAAGAGCGTGAATGGCACAAGCAAGGCATGTTTGGCGCAAGGTGCACTCCACCAACACTCATTGGAGCTATGGCACAAGAGATTGGGCCACCTCAATGAGAAGAGTGTCAAGAGCCTTCAAAGCATGGTGGGAGGCATGCAAGTGGAGAAGGGCTCTTGCGATTTGAAGTGTGAAGCTTGCATTGAAGGCAAGCAAGCAAGGCAACCATTTCCAAGCGATGGAGGGACAAGAGCAACCAAGGTGTTGGAGATTGTGCACTCCGATGTGTGTGGCCCCATGAAGACCACCTCTATGGGTGGTGCAAGGTATTTTTTGACTTTCATTGATGATTTTTCAAGGAAGATATGGGTGTTCATGCTCAAGTGCAAGAGTGAGGTGTTTGAGAAGTTCAAAGCATGGAAGGCACTTGTGGAAAATGAGTCGGGGCATAAGGTGAAGGTGTTGAGGTCGGATAATGGTGGGGAATACATGTCCAAGGCCTTGGAGGCTTTTATGAGAGAGCATGGTATTCAACACCAAACTTCAGCCCCTTACACTCCGCAACAAAATGGTGTGGCAGAGCGTGCTAATCGCACACTAATGGAGATGGCTCGGTCCATGGTCCATGCCCAAGGCCTCACGTATGATCTTTGGGCGGAGGCGGTATCAAATGCGGCATACACACGCAATAGGTGCCCTACAAATGCAATAGCTTCGATGACACCACAAGAAGCATGGAGTGGAAAGAGGCCCAACATTGGGCACATGCGCATCTTTGGATGCGTTGCATATGCCTTGGATTTGAGTCCCAAACGCTCCAAGCTTGATGTCAAGGGCATCAAGTGTTTACTTATGGGATATTGTGAGGGCTCCAAGGCGTATAGACTCATGTGTTTGGAGACCAAGAAGATCATCAAGAGTCGCGATGTCTCATTTGTAGAAGACAAGCAAGGGGACACCAATGCTTTGGAGATATGTCCAAGTGGGAGCAAAGAGGAACCAAAGATTGAGGTGGACAAATCTCCAAGCATGCCCAAGGATGATGAGGACCATGATGAGACACCACCGACACCTAAGGAGAAGAGTTGTCCATCTCCGAGCTCTCCACCAATTGAAGACGAGGAGGAAGATGCCTCCAAGGAGCCAAGATATCCTACGAGGGAGAGGAGGCCGCTTGGAGAATGGTGGAAGAACCACATCTTCCCTCAAGAGCAAGTGGAGCATGCCAATGTGGCGTGTGTAGAAGATCCACGCAACATGGGTGAAGCCATGAAGAGCTTGGATGCAAGCAAGTGGGAGCAAGCTATGAAAGAGGAGTATACTTCACTTATGGCCAAAGGTACATGGGAACTTTCTCCTCTTCCTCGTGATCGTACAAGTGTGGGATGCAAGTGGGTGTTTTGCACCAAGAGAGATGCATCCGGCAACATTGTGCGTTATAAGGCAAGATTGGTAGCCAAGGGGTATTCACAAGTTGAAGGGGTGGACTTTAATGAGACTTTTGCTCCCGTGGCCAAGTTTTGCACCATTCGATGCATGGCGAGTATTGGGGTTACCATGGATTTGGAAATGCACCAAATGGATGTCATCACAGCGTTTCTCAATCCTAGGCTTGAAGAAGTGATCTACATGGACCAGCCTAAGGGCTTTGTCCAAGAAGGCCGTGAGTACCTCAAGTGCAAGCTCAAGAAGGCCATCTATGGGTTGAGGCAATCCGGAAGAGCATGGTACATGGATGTGGATGCATTGTTTGCAAGGGAGGGCTACAAAAGGAGTCATGCAGACCACTCTCTCTACATCAAGCAAACAAGTACGTATTTGGTGATTGTGATTGTGTATGTAGATGACTTGATCATCATGACCAACACAATGAGCAAGATGGTGGAAGTGAAGGCCATGTTGAAGAGTCAATATGACATGAGCGACCTTGGTGAGTTACACTATTGTCTTGGAGTGGAGTTCATAAGGAACCGGGCGGCCCGCACCATCACCATGAGCCAAGGCAAGTACATTGAGGGCGTGTTGAAGCAATTCAATATGGAGGGATGCAAATCCGTTGGTACACCTCTTGATGTAAAGGAGAAGATGCCCAAGCTCACGGATGAAGAGTATGAAGGTGTAAAGGCTGAAATGCAAGATGTGCCTTACAAAGCTGCGGTGGGGAGCTTGATGTATGCTATGGTGGCCACAAGACCTGACCTTGCATTTGCCATGAGTGTGGTGAGTCAACACATGGCCAAAAGCGGCCCAAGGCATTGGACAACAGTGAAGAGGGTCATGCGATACCTCCAAGGAACTTTGGATGCCAAGTTGGTACTTGGCGGCCAGAGCCTAGCATTAGTGGGTTTTTGTGATGCAAATTGGGCCGGAGATGCAACGGATAGGAGGTCGACCACAGGCTATGTGTTTATACTTGGAGGTGGTGCCATTTCATGGAATTCAAAGAAACAACCCACCATTGCATTGTCTACCACCGAGGCGGAGTACATGGCCATTAGCCAATGCACAAGAGAGGCCATATGGCTAAGGCAACTCATGAGTGATGTGGGATTGGAGCAAGGGAAGAGCACATGCATCATGTGTGACAATCAAGGCGCCATTGCCTTGGTGAAGAATCCCATCCATCACTCTCGGAGCAAACACATTGACATACAACACCATTTCATTCGTGAGAAGGTTGAAGAAGATGTGATTGAGATGAAGTACATTTCCACGGAGCGCATGGTGGCCGATGTGCTTACAAAGGCACTTGGCAAGCCCCGACATGAAGTTCTTCGCAAGGAGATGGGTTTGACATTGTTTGGCAACAAACAAAGTGGGAGTGTTGAAGAAAGTGAGTAGATTGGCATAGAATGTTTGTGGGAGCTCTTAGTATGGGCTGACCTTAGTTGTGTGTTGTTTGTAGCCAAAGCAATGGGCTATTAGAGAGGGGCAGCCCTCCTAGTGGTGCCTATAGAGAGGGGCAGCCCTCCTAGAGGACCTTTGTCCCATATGGTTAGTCATGGCACTTAGTAGAAGAGTGGTATAAGAGGGCAGCCCCTAGCATGGGCTTGACACCCCTTTCTCACACATGTTTGTGTTCCCCTTCATTGGAATATATTGGCTTGGTTTTCTTTCTCTCAAAAGATCTTGCAATGCCTAGCAATGTGGCCTGATTTGCCACACTTGAAGCATGTCCTTGTCTCCTTGAAGGCCTTGGTGTTGCCTTCTTTGCCATGTCTTGAAACAAGGGCTGATCCCTCTCCTTGGGACTCATTCTCCTTGCGCTTGGTCACCTCATGCATCAAGCGGGCCATCACAAACTCCATGGTCAGCTCCTTCATAGGCCTTGTCTCCAATGTGGTGATGAGGAACTCATAAGACGGTGGCAAGCTCTCCAACAAGGTCATCACCACATCTCCATCTGTCACGGGCGCCTCCAAACAAGCCAACTCATCCGCAAGAGCCTTGATCTTGTTGACATGATCCAACAAGTCATCCTCCTCTTGCATCTCGCTAGTGAAGAACTTGCGCCGGAGAAAAAGGATGTTGGAGAGGCTCTTGGTCTCATGGATGTTGCAAAGGCTGGTCCATGCTTGGGCTGGTCCCTTGCAATGGCGAATGTGTACAATTTGCCGGTCCACAAGGTTGATGGCAATGAGAGCAAAGGCCTTCTTCTCCTTCCTCTCAAATGCCTTCTTGGTCTTTGGATCAGCATCTTCACTTGGAGGCTCCTCACTCCCATCCACCACCTCCCACAAGTCCTTCTGCGCAAGAATCATCTCCATCTTGAACTTCCACATGCTAAAGTTCTCCCCATTGAACTTGTCAATGATGCGCACGCCTTCTCCTCCACTTGATGCCATGATGGAGCACCTCCCACTTGTTGGCAGCCCCCCAAGTGTCTCCTAGAGTTGACAAACTCAATTCAGCCTCCAAACAATCCCTTGGAAGCCAATTGGGCTGAAATGGCACCAATCAGCCCTCCCAAGCACCTCCAAAGATCCTTCACACCCTAAGAACGACCCAATTACTCCTACAAGAGCATCGCCTCCTCTCCATACCAATGAAGCTCAAAGCCACCACATGGACTTCATGGGCTGAATCTACCTCAAACCAACAAGAAAACTCACAATTCCCCACACAAATAGGGTACTCCACTCTCCAAGGTGCTCAAGACTTCCAATCAGCCCTAGATGGAAGCTACTACTCACAATTAGTACCTAAGGACAACAATAACCTCCAACATCCCTAGTTGGATCACCAAGCCACCTAGGAACTCCAATTGGCTCTCAATGGCTCACAAGCACACAAATCAGCCCTCTTGGGTTCACAAAGTCCACCAAATGGCTCACTCACTCACAAGGGCCCAAATCAGCCCTCTTGGATTCACAAAGTCCACCAAATGGCCTCACTCACTCACAAGGGCACAAATCAGCCCTCTTAGGTTCACAAAATCCAATAAATGGCCTCACTCACTCACAAGGCACAAATCAGCCCTCTTGGGTTCACAATGACCACCAATTTGCCTCACTCACTCTCAAGGGCACAAATCAGCCCTCTTGGGTTCACAATGACCACCAATTTGCCTCTCTCTCTTACAAGGGTACCAATCAGCCCTCAACGGACGGCAAACACCTCAAGCAACCCAATGATGCTTCCAAGCCTTACAAAGCACTCTCACTAGATTGCAATTGATACAATCACAATCAACAATGCACCCAAGTGCACAATCAGCCTCAATGGGCTCCCAATGCACACTCTAAGCACAAATTCAAAATAGGAGCATGCAAACAGCCCTCACTAGGTCTGATTAATACCATAAGCAACCTCTCACCAAAAATGTACTCCAAACCTCACAAACCAGCCCACAAAAGTCCTAGAGAACCTTTTTTTTTTTAAATGCACTTCAAATCCCCTTTTTTTGATAAGATAACTCACACCATATGGTTTGTAGGTGAAACGACACAAAAAGGCTGATTGCTCCTCCAAGCTCCAAGATCTCCTCCAAATGATTTGACTTTCTCCTTCAAACGCAACTCCAAGTGCGTGGGCCCATAACCTATTGAGATTACAAAGTAATGAATGGAAGAAAGGCTTTACTTAGATGGTAGGAAGATACCAAGCCACATGAGTGGGTTGAACTTAAGCTAGAAGCCTTTCACTAGTTATCCACAAACCATGTGGGATAACTACCTTTCATGGGCTGCCTTTGACTAGGAGCAATACCCAATGGACTCTAAGACTAACCTAGTGTCTAATGCTACACGTAGGGCTGAATGTACATGGTCAACACTAATATGTACATGTTAGTCAACAATATGTACTTGATCTTCAACAAGAAGTGGAGCACTCTAATTACATTTGTTCAATTAGAAACCAAAGTATCATAACTAGAGGTAGTCATATGAATAAAATGGTTGAATTTAGTTGTAGTGGATGCAATTTGTAACACTTTGAAGTCATTTTGCAGGATCTTTTGATTCGTCACACATTGGACGTCATGCATTGTGAGAAGAACATCACCGACAATATGTTGAAAACCTTATATGGAGAGAAAGACTCGTTAGAGGTCCGTTTGGACATGAAAGAGGCAGGTGTCCGAAAGCATCTGTGGCCCGTACTTGGAAAGAAACCGGGGAGCGTCATATTACCTCGTTCATCTTACACATTCACGAAACAGGAACGTCAAGTCTTTGTAGATGGAATCCGTTCATTGCGAACACCCACCCAATACGTGGGCCAATTGAAAAAGCGTGTGCACATGAATGGGACCATAAAGAACTTGAAATCTCATGACTACCATGTCCTCATGTAGCAAGTACTACCACTATATGTGCATTCAGTGCTAACAAAGGAGGTCCGCACGGCTATAATTATGTTGAGCCGTGTATTCAGGAGGATATGTGCTAAGATCATTGATACTAGTGGTCTTGAAGAGTTGAGGTCAGATATGGTGATAGCATTATGCATGCTAGAGAAAGAGTTTCCACCATCTTTTTTTGACATCATGAGCCACTTAGTGGTTCACCTTGTAGAAGAGGTAGAAATTTGTGGTCCCGTTCATACACGTTGGATGTATCCCATTGAAAGGTATTTGAAGACATTAAAAGGGTATGTCCGAAATCGGGCTCGACCAGAGGATAGCATGGCTGAAGGCTACACTATGGTGGGAAGCATTGGGTTTTTGTACTGAATACATGCAAGAGTATACTGTGACCGCCCGAAGAGTGTGGGATGACAAAGAAGATCCGTCAATGTATGATGAAATCTTAGAAGGTAGCAGACGAACACGACACCTATCAAGTGAACTACGGCAATGGATTCACGAGTTCATACTGAACAATGCGGCACCATTGGAGGAGTGGAGGAGGTAAGGTCTTGTAGAAGAAATAATTCTTGTACTACATGAAGACATGAAAAATCGAATGTATGCAATTCAAATACTTGTATATGCAATTTTGACTATACCTAGTGATGACGTAACATTTATGGTATTCACCATTACTGTAATTGTATTCTGGACAACAATGAGTGATGTGATTGCATTTGTGACTTGACCTAGTGATGTAATTGCATTTATGACTGCAACAAGTATTGTAAATGTTTCTTTAACTTTACATAGTATAGGTTTTGTATATGAATATGAACTCATATGTTTAATTATTGAATGATGTAGGAGGCATGAGGATGACATGTGCTATCGCGAAAGAGAGCGACAGCAATATAGGCGTAAAAAACATTAGAGACGAGTGAAGTACCCGACTGAAATGTGCGACGAAAAGTTCCACATTTGATTTCCCAAGGCCGTGCTACGAGCTATAGAAGAAGGTACAGAAGTAGTGGACGAAGACGTGAGGACACTAATGTTACCTCCATCAGATCGAGCGAAGTCATACCGTTCCATGTATGCATTTGGAAACCACATTCGTGTTCGAAGCGTTGAAAAGCAATTGACAACAATGGACTCGGGAATAGCGGCAACCTTTCGACAACTTTGCCGAACAGGCATAAAAGATAGGAACATGAAGGACTCAAAGCTAGAGTACGTGGGGTGGGTGGAGGAAATTCTATCTGTAGATTATGGGCAGTTTGACGTAGTGGTACTTTATTGCAATTGGGTGGTTGCAAATACCAAAGGTGATGGGGCCACCATGAAGCGTGATGAGTATGGATTCACTAGTGTGAACTTTGATAGATTGATTCCATACTCAGCGCAGTCATTTGCCTTCCCTCTCCACATTGAACAAGTATTTTTTGCATTAGACAAGGCCAGAGATGGATGGGAAGTTGTACTCCGTAGGGAACCCAGAGGTGTCCGGTCATTCTCTAAGCATGAAGCAGCAATTGAAGTAGAGTGCATATCTTTGGGGAAGACAATAGAGTTTCACGGACTTGAAGCCACAGACTTGTATGAAGACCTCATACCGAAGACACCCATCTTAAGTGATGTAGTGGAAGTAGAAGCAGATGTGGTTGCAATTGCATTGCAACGTCTACAACAAGACGATGTACATGTAGATGACCTATAATATTGTGATGGAAATTGCGATTGAGTTGCAAATTAAGCCCAGAAGTATAATACATACAGTTCTATTTCGTATTCCAAAGTGAGTATTTTGAACTACTTTATGTGTTTGTACTTCCGTGATGAACCATATGGAAAATTGAAATCCATTTATGAAAATATAATTATGTGCTACGTCAAATTTTTTTATGTTTCTTTAATAATAGGAAGAGGATTTAGTAACACATAACCTTTTTCGAAAAGGCATTTAGTGAAGTTATGCATACGCCCCGAAGAATGACCGTATGGCCTACATACAACACCAAAAAATTAGATTGCATAACTTTTTCTTTAACTACACCAGAAGAAAAAGGAATAATAATATAAAAACAAGAGTACATAATGTGACTATCAAATAAAAATGGCTGCAAAATAATGAGAATATGACAAGCAAAGCTATGACTAAGCACTGACCTACCACTAAAACTTCCCAAATTTTCATCATGGTACTTTTAAAAAAAAAGGTCACTAACTACTTAAAACAATTCAGAAGATTATGATTGCAAAGTATGTTTGACAGAAAAATATTACTAACAAGAAATATGACTACAAAATACGACTACCTGCAAAATATGACTGGAAAATATGGCTAACAAAAAAATATGACTACAAAGTATGATTGGCAAAAAAATATGACTACAAAATATGACTGGCAGAAAAATATGACTGAAAAATATAACTGACAGGAAAATATGACTGCCTTACAAATATGACTGAAAAATATGACTGGAAAATACGACTGATGCAAAATTGCGACTGGACACTCACCTACCACTAGAACTGCCCAAATTTTCATCATGCTACCCGAAAAAAAAAAAATTCAAGGAAATATGACTGCAAAATATGACTGAAGGCAAAATATGACTGGTAATATGAATATACGTTCCCTAAACATGTTCCCACTTGTTCCCTATGAAATACTTTGGTGTTCCCCACGGGCGTATAGTATACATATATAAAGTACACAATGAATATATGACTAGAAGTCACATTTTGCAGTCATAATTCTACAGAAGGTTTTGGCCTCAAAGAATATGACTGCAAGTAGTCGCCAATCGTCCTCAGTGATAATTTTGCAGTCATAAAACACTACCATTGTTGTAGTGACTTCTTTAATTCCTTTCTTGAACTCCATCGCCACCCCATATGCAAAATGTACCTTAATCAATCCAGGTACATCATTGGGACCGTGTTGGTAGACAATAGGGTGTAGTTCTTTGATCCTTGCCCTGAGATCAGTGTGCTCACATTGATGCCATGAGTAGCCATTCCACGCACCCTCTCCAACTAATTCCCCAAAGTATTTCCTCACCAATTTTGTCGGCAGTGAATTCTTTCGATAACGGTGTGGATTTTCCATTAATTCATTGCACAGCTTATACACCTGAGCAAAATCTTTAGCCGTGAGCTTCTTGGGTGGTGGCTTCAGGTTCGCAATTTCAATATCAACGTCTTCAGGAGATTCGTAATTCTTGGACTTCTTCACTCTGGCTGTGGGTTTCTTCCACACCCCTACGTGTACGCTGTGGACATCCTCCTCTTGTTGATCACGCTCGTCAGCACTGCAATCTTCCTCCGAGCTGCTTTGAAGATCAACACTTCCCCTCCGTTGTTTCAAGGTTGACAGCTCCTTCCTTGGGATCTCCGCATCTTTCCTTGAAAGAGGAGTATACTTCACTTATGGCCAAAGGTGACTTCTCCTTCCGACCACTCTCCTTAGACTTTGTGACGGAAATCCTTCCCTTGCTGACATTGGCCTTAGAACCCTTCCCCTAACCAAAGTGTATTCCTTGCGAGGTCTCCATGCCGTTAAACCCAACACCCTGAATCACATTGAGCAAGAGTTGTGTACGTCAATCCTAAACTTAGCATTTCCAGATTGCAACCCTCAACCAAGAGCTAGTGCACTTCAGAGCCCAAACATCAAAGAATTGGACATGAAAAGAGCTACAACAAAAATTCATTGTAGCCTTTGCAAGTAGCGAGGAAGTCAAAGAAAGTACAAATGTGGGATTGCGGTTCATACTCAAGGTTGCTCTGATCCTCGTAATGAAATGCCTACTCTTTGGTGCATAGAATCTCGATCTCAGAATCCCAAAATCTTATTAGTAAAACCACAGTGCACAAAAGCCACCCTAGACTGATTTAAGATGGGCACTTGGAAGCATCAGAACTAACTACCCTCAACATATACCTCAAAGCACATGCACTGAAACATCTCTCACATCACAAATCTTACAAGACAAGGAAGGTGCACACAATCCATGAGTTGGGAAACTAGAATTTTGTTGATGATTTTTCACCTAAAGATGGAAAACCAAAAATTGATGACACTAAGTACAGTCCTCACCAAATCACGCCTCTCACAATCCAAACCACAAAACACATTGTACACGCCATAAATCCAGAGATGCGCATAGCAAAATCCTCCAAGTACCCAAGAAAAACTATGAAAGCCATGCAAGTTCATATTGCTTGTCCAAGGTGCGAGACGACTACCGACGGTCACTTGTCGGGAGAGGTACGTGATCAGGAAGGCGAGAGAATTGACACTGGCGGTCACCTGTTAGTGGACATTGGTGATCGGCGGTCACCAATTCAATGTCCATGATCATGTCCAATCCATCATTTCCTAATGAGGTAGGAGGACATTTAGTATTAGTCGTGGCATTAAAACTATCCACTACCTCACAAATCATTGTTTCATTTTTGTGTGCCCACTACTTCACAAATCATTGTTTGAATTTTGTGTATCCTTTGGTAATCTCAACACTATCTCACTAAATCTTTTCATTTATTTTGTGGACCTCCCCATTTGATAAACGCACTACTATGCATTGAAATTTTTTTTAATTTTATGTACCTAAATCTTTGGTTCATAACACCAAGATCTCATAATATTTTCTTGCATTTCGTAAATCCTAAATGTTGAATAATGACAAAATATATTTTAAGTAATTACACCCATACATATAAAATTTTGTGTAAGATGTCTCCATTTGGAATGATGCAAAAGAATATTGCATGATGTAAGTATGATTTCATGAAATTTTGTTTTGTGTAATAATATGTAAAGCAAAGGCTTAAATGTGAGATAAATCCATTAATTTATGTAGCTCATTTGAACATACAATTTACTATTTATATAAGAATTTCAAAAAACAAGGCTCCTATTTTAAATCTAGTATGTAATATCATACTTTGTCTTTGATGTTATTCTTACCAACATTTGGGTGGAAAAAAAATGTAGATTTGAAGTTGATGCTTCCTTATTTGTGAAACATAAGAGTTCATGATGTAAATTTTATGTAATTATATCAAACATGGCCTAATCCACACTCCATAAAAATAGTTTTTAGACTAATTAATCAATTGTTCTAGTGAATTCAAGAATCTTGAAAAGTAGATTAATTGTCTATTGGGTAAAAAGCATGGAGTTTGAACAAATACGTTGGCTCTTCCATGGTACCCTTACCAACATTTGGGTGGAAAAAAATGTGCATTTGAAATCAATGCTTCTCTATTTGTGAAATGTAGGTCTATATGATGTAAATTTTATGTAATTATATCAAACATGGCCCTATCCTAAACCGCAAAAAATTAGTGTTTAGGCTAATTAATCAATTCCTCTAGTGAATTTCATGAATCTCCAAAAGTAGATTATTTGTTTATTAGGTAAAAAACATAGGGTTTGAACAAATACATTGGCTCTTGTATGGTACCCTTACCAACATTTGGGTGAAAAAAATGTGGATTTGAAATTGACGCATGATCCCTATTTGTGAAATATAGGTGTTAATGATGTACATTTTATATAATTATATCAAACATGGTCTAATCCACACTCCATAAAAGTAGTTTTTAGACTAATTAATCAATTGTTCTAGTGAATTCAAGAATCTTCAAAAGTAGATTAATTGTCTATTGGGTAAAAAAACATGGGGATTGAACAAATAGGTCGGCTTTTTCATATTCTAATAGCCTAATCTAACGTTTTGAAGCACAATATAGATATGCCCTAAATTTCACTTATTTATAGAATTTAAACATGCATAGAGTAAATTATATATGAATGTTGTAATATGCATTATAAAATCACTTGATTATGATTCTTTTTTTAGAATAATAAAATGAAGTATATGAAACAAATTCATCTTCAGAAGAGAATATGTGTAAGGGTTAAGATAAAATGCAATTGATTTTCTTCTAAGTATGTATTGAAATCTGTTCTTCATCCAAGGTCCATCCAAAGAAATAATACAAACCATCAAAAATTTCATTTGTTTTGCTCAAAAGTCGAATGCATAGTGTTCAATGTGGATGAAATTATGTATGAAGAATGAAAATTTTTGAAGGCGGGAATGGGACACTCTAAATGCGGGACCTTTAAATTGAAAATTCAAGCTGAAGCTTGTGATTATGGATGAAATTCCTTTAAAATGAATGAAAAATGTGAAGGCGGGAATGGGCCGTTCAAAATGTGGGACCTTTAAAATGAAATTTTGTGATTAAGCTTTTGATCCTAAGGAAACAATGCCACTTGTTCTCCATATTCAATGCACTACAAAGCAACAATGCCACAAATCCAGAAAAAACCCAGAAATTAGGGCGAACTTATGCAAATTTGAAATGAGACAAACTTTCTCCGCCATGCAAAATTTTAAATCTTGATAGTTGACTTTGACTGTATTGGTCAATCCAAATCAGTAATCTATGGCCGCTCGATCGGAATCTGAAGAAATAAATCGCATATTTGACATCTATAAAGTATTATTGAGTATATTTTTAGTACTTTTTTCAAATTGTATACATTTTGGTTTTGCCAAAAGTGTATGGGGTCTAGTGTACTTCCACCCACTAGAATTCCCTAGGACGATAACTTGTGTCATCTTGCAGCAATTTATTGTTGTAAAGATACTTATGGCTAACTGCGCGTACGACACTTACTAACTTCAACAAGTGATGAATTCAATTCTTTACTAATGCAAAGGCACCTTAATTGTCACACATGATGGGTGTGCTCTTCTCTTGTTCAAATCCAACATCACTTATGAGTTGTCTTAGCCATAGTGTCTGCCTCATGCATTAGCTAATGGCAATGTACTTTGCTTTTGTAGTTGACAATGCAATGGTAGGTTATTTCTTTGCATTCCACGAGATTGCATCATCTCCAAGCATAAACATATAGCCTATTGTAGACCTCCTATCACTTGCAACTCTAACTAAATCTCTAACCTATTCCGCATCACAAAAAAACCTAAGCGCAAGGCTCTTGCCTCTAAGTACCAATTTGGCCACCTATGTACTTTGCAAGTATTGCATGATTCTCTTGACTGCTCACTTGACTACTGCCCTTCAACACTACCTTGACTTTCCCCATCATGATAATCAAATCATCAAAATAGATGATGACAATCACCAAATATTCACTTATTTGCTTAATATAGAGAGAGTGGTTTGCATGGCTTTTTATAAAACCTTCTTTTGTAAACAAAGCATCAACATCCATGTACTACGCTCTTCCCAATTGCCTCAATCCATAGATGGCTTTCTTGAGCTTACATTTGAGGCATTCTTGACCTTCTTGAAAAAAGTCTTTAAGTTGGTCCATGTAGATGACCTCTCCAAGGTATGGATTGGGAAACACCATGATGACTTCTATTTAGTGTATCTCCAAGTCTATAGCTACCCTATGGCCATCATGCATTGAATGGTACAAAACTTGGCCATGAGAGGAAAGGTCTCATTGAAATCCATCCCCTCCACTTGGGCATATCCCTTAGCCACTAATTCTGTCTTATAGCTCATGATGTTATTCAATGCATCTCTCTTGGTACAAAACATCCATTTTCATCCTACATTTGCACGATTGGGAGGATGAAGAGAATTCAAATGTACCTTTGACCATAAGTGAAACATATTCTTCTTGCATGTCTTACTCTTCTACCATTCTCCAAGTGGCCTATACTCCCTTGTAGGATATCTTAACTCTTCGAGAATGAATACCTAGATCTTCCTTGAAAAATCATCAATGAAGATCAAGAAATACCCTATACCACCTATAGAAGTAGTCTTCAAGGGGCTGCACACATCCGAGTGTACAATCTTTAACTTCTTGGTTGCCCTCCTTACTCTACTACTTGGAAACGATTGCCTTGCTTACATGCCTTCAATGCAAGCCTCACATATTAAATTAAATGAGCTTTTCATGATTTGAAGTCACTCACCATACTTTGAAGACTCTTTACACTCTTCACATTGAGGTGGCCCAATGTCTTCACATTAAGGTGGTTCAAGCTTCAAAAAGTGTTGGTGGGTGGATTCTTGTACCAAACATGTCATGCTTGAACCATTCACTATTTTAATCTTCAGTTGGTACATATTTCCCTCCCTAGGTGCCATGACAATCATCTCTTTATAGGCTATTTCCAAAACGCAACCCTTGTTGTTGAATTGCACCTTCAATTTTGGTGACACCAATTTGCTTACCAAGAGCTAGTTGACATACATTTTGAACACATGTAACGCTTTTTGGATGCAAATTCTTCTCAAGTGGCTCTTCACATCAACCTCCATCACAATACAATCCATGCCAATTGTGTATAGCATGCCATTGTCACCCAAATATACCTTTTGATTGTTAATGGGTTGATAAATAAGAAAAGCTTCTCTAAGAGGGTCATGTGTTGTATTGCACCCGAGTCAATTATGTACTTGAACATGTTGATGTTGCCATATCCATCACTTGCTACAAGTACAAAATCATCTTCTACCTCTTAGTAGTAGCTTTGTTTGCACTCTCATTCTTTGGATGCCAACAATTATTTGTAAGGTGGCTAGGCTTGACATAGTTATAACATCTCTCCTTGTGTTGTTGTGAACTTCCATCTTTGCCATGTCATGAAAAAATGGTTGCCCTTCCTTTATAGGGCTCATTCTCCTTCCTTTTGGACACTTTGTATATCAACCTTGCCGTAATAAACTTAATAGTCAACTCCTCCATGGGTCTTGACTCCAAAGCCATAATGAAATATTCAAACAAAGGTGGCAAATTCTCATGGAGAGTTATGACAATATTTCCATCCATCATAGGTGCCTCCAAACAAACAAGTTGGTCTACAATCCCCTTCTAAATCAATCCAATAGAACCTCAAATAATCAAAATCACTCCAATAAGACCCAAATATTCAAAATCACTTTAGTAAGACTCAAATGATCAAAATCGCGTTGATAGGACCCCACATGGTCTAGATCACACAACCAACCCTCACAAAGTTGCAATCACTCCAATTAACCCTAAAATGGTTCCAAAGTGCACAACCACCCCTCATGTGGTTACAATCACTTCAATAGAACCTCAAATAGTCCTTCAAGGGTTAATCCCTAAATACCCAAGCCTTTTCAAGTGTATTTTGACTAGGAAAAATGAGCATGGGCTTATAGTTATCCTCAATAAAGCAAATTGTTTTCTATTTCAATATCTAACCCTATAGATGTTTAAAGAGCTTGCTTATTAGAATATCCACTAATTTTGAGTCCAAAATTGCATAGGAGTTGTGAGATTATAATAAGATAAATGTAAATTTTTATTTTTAGTATGTTGTCCCTCTCCACAATATTTTAGAAATTTGCACATAAATTTTGGGAGGATTGGAGGTGACATAAACAACTATAAATTGTATTAGCATACTAAAATGCACTTTCCAAAAACTTAATTTCACATAAAAAGCTATAAAATTCATTATACAATCCACCTTGCAATTGTTGAAATGCAATTTTTTATATAAGTATAATTTGCAAATAACTCCAAACCAACACTTGCATGCTTAAATTTTCAATGTTGAAAATCATGAAAATACTTTACACTTTCTATTGGGACCATTTTCAAAGCAAATGGATAAGTACAAGTTTTAAAATCTCAAATCAAATAAAATTGGCAAACTTTGTTCAAAGTTGAGAAATGAAGTAAAATTAGCAAACTTTACTCTTCCACCAATGAACATATATGACTTTGAAGACCTCTCAATAATCAAATGTTTACCTTTTTAAGTGAAAAATAAGAGTTTTGAAAAGTTAACCTTCAAACCTACTCAAATTTTTTCTTAAAACAATTAAGAGAATTTATCCCCTAGAGTCCCAAGGCCTTTTCCCCTTCAAAACCTAATCAAATCTAACATTTCTATTGCAAAGAGTAATGAACTTTTTTCTTTTAAAACATATCTAACCACAAGACCTTGTATTACACTGATATAAAAATGTGTGTGAATATTTTCAAAAACTGTGACCAAAGAGATTGCAAGATATTTGCATTTAAAGTGAAGAAAAATAGTTTTTGTTACACTTTGATTGAGAAGATTTTTGGCTTTGAATCTACTCAACTTAAAAAAAATTTATGTTGAAGAATTGAATCAAGAATCTAAGAAAAAAATTCACCAAAAAAATACTCAATTTTCACTCATTAAAAACTATAATAAAGAAGTAGGTTCAAGATTGAAGGGATAACTAAACCATTAATAGCTTTAAGATAGAATTGAAACCCAATAATCCCAATTGTGAGATTATTCTAGCAAACAAATATAACTCTATTTAACATCATTTTTTAATTCTTTTTTTGGGGTTGCCCCTTAAGTTTCTTTTTGGACTCATAGTGGCATAACTTTTGTTTCCAAGCAGTGATTGAAGTAAAAATTATATTTCTAGAAAGCTAATCTGACTTCTTATCTTCAAAAAATGTTTCAAAAAATCATGTCAAAAATTGAAATCACACAAGCCTATCCAAAATTCCAAAAGTCCCTATAGGGACTTTGGGACTTTAAAGGTTAACTACTCATACAAAAATGAGCTTGAAATTTCAAATCAACCATATATGGTTAGATAGTTGGACATTTAAGGGTTAAATTGCCCCCATAATAAGATTATTTGTAATTTTCTCATCACTAATCCAAATAGAATGAATCAAATCTTTCCATATAGACAAAAATACTTTCTATGAGAAATAAGATTTTAAATTTTAAATTTTGACTTTTTGTGATTATTTTTGTATTGCCCCACAAACTCCATTTTTGGCTTTGGATTGTATAACTTTTGCATCTCAGCACTGATTGAAATAAAACTTATATTCCCCAAAAGTTAATGTGATTTCCTATCTTCATAAAAAATTTCAAAAAATCACCATGCAAATTGAGATTGTAGAAGCCTTTCTGAAATCTATTTTGTTCTTCAAGGAGACAATGGAAGGTTACGGTTGATGATGCCATTTTGTATGTACTAAGACTCACAAAAGTTAAGTTAGTGCTGAGAAATAAAACAAACAAAGGCCAAACAATACACTCACATGTCATAGTCAACCACTTTAGCTTGTCTAATTGGGTCGCTGAACCCTAAAAATTTACCCCATCTAAAAAAAGCAAGTAATCCCATGGACTATTCTCCCCTCTCAACACAACAAATTAGGAGGTCACACCTTCTTCATAGAGAAAGGCTCTTCATTGGCTCTTATTTTCACTCCACAACTCATTCTTTATAGAAGTTTCATTTCAGAAGGTGTCACAACCCCTCCTGTGTGTTAGTGCCATTATTGACTGAGCGGTTTCCGAGAAATCATTGAAAAGGACCAGAGGAAGAAGGCGTGAAATACAGGAAGGGCCACACTGCGTGGATGCAAATCGGAAAGGGGAACAGGAACGGGTGACGTCATATCTAGGAAAAGCCAAGAGGGAGAAGGAGGAATCTATGAGCTGCGAAGAGGAAGCGCAGCAGGAGGAACGAGTCGGTTGCTGAAAGGGTGGAAAGGGAGGGTAAGTTAAGGGTTAAGCCAGGGAAAGGGAAGGGAGGAAGAGCCTTGGCAGGAAGGGCAGCAGCTAGCGACGACGGTGGACGGGAGGTGAAGTGCAGGTGCGCTGAGGGCGAGTATAGTCTCATCTTTCATTGCTCAAGCCTCTCACTCCATCATTGTTGTCATCGGCTCCGTCCCCCCGCCGTGCCCCCCTCTCGTAACCCCAGCTCCCCCGACCTGCTCTCAATTGCCGTCCTCTTGCGTTTCCTTCTGCGGGATCTTTGCCGCTGTGTTTTCCCGCGAGCGTCCGCGTGCTTCTTGCTGCTGCCGTTCCTGCCGGATCCCCTTCTGTCTCGCCTGGAGCAGATCGCCACACGACATCATGAATCCCGAGTAGTAAGCGTTCTTTCTCTTTCCCTCTCTCCCCCCTCTCGCTCTTCCTGTCTTGGTTCTGGTGTGGCCTACCCTCGCGCCTCTCGGGAAATAAAACCCTTTGCTTCTGTGGCTGGCGGACAGCCCTACAGTTTTGTCTGTGGATACCGATCGACCGGGCGGTATATCGTTCTCTCGTAACCCCCTCGCGCACCCGAGGCGCCTGTTGCGGGTCTCGTCTGATGAGGTGTGGCGGTGCGTCCCCGTCCGTGACCGTGGCTGTCGAAGGCCGAGCGTGCACGGGTTTTCGTAAGACGCCGTCTCACGCATCGGTCGCGGTCAGGTTCCGCCAGCACCATGGACGCTTAAGACTAGGGCTTTTGTGAGCCGGTGATTCGGTATCTCAAAGTGGACACCTTCGAATTCTCCATTTGCCCGTGTCCATCTTCGCTGAGGGACTCCAATTAGTGTGTGCCATCATCGTCATTCGTCTCGAGCGCAGTGTATCGATTTATTTCGTTTGCGCGGATGGCCACGTTGAGGCGTACGAAAGATTTGGCTCATTAGGTCTGTTGGTGGGAGCTGGATTTGGGACGTGGTTGATATGCCGTTGCAGGTGAATGCTCATTCAGCCGGTGCTTTGGTCATCATCAGCCTTGGAGGGCCGATGAGCTCCGCAGTCTGATGCTTCGAAACCCCGGGTGTCGATCCTGCTTCTCGCATTTGAGCGTCTTGCCTTCTGGCGCGTGCTTTATTATTTCCCATTCGAGTTTCTGTCAAAGATTTCTGGAAGACGGACGTGCTGGAGCGATTCGCTTTGCAGGTGTATTACTTCTCCATCAGAAGTGGGGTTGTGTCTGATGCATTCCAGAATTTCCTTTATTTTTGCAGCGATTACCTTTTCAAGCTCTTGCTGATCGGAGATTCGGGTGTTGGAAAGAGTTGCCTCCTTCTGCGATTTGCGGTATGTTTCATGTCCCGGCTTCACCCTGCCGTCCAAATGATTTGTCACGGCAGATGTTCTGTATTCTGAGTTTGATGGCCACCCGTTGGAGGTGACACGAACCCTGATTCCCCAGCCGTGATTCATGATCGGGATCATAATTTCGTGGTGATGTTTGTACAGGATGACTCGTACTTGGAGAGCTATATCAGCACAATTGGAGTTGATTTCGTGAGTTACGATGATTTCCTTCATATCTGTCACATTATACGTATGCTGAGAGCTTATTTTCTCTGGCGATGTTGTTAGCTGATTGAGAGATCGTTGATCACAATTTCTTGTGCATCATACAAAACTCCCATGAGTGTTGCACAAAAGTCGGGTCGCCTTGCCCCAGAAGTAGGCGGCTTGAAGTGTCTGTAGCTGCATGTCCGAATCACTTTTTGGAATCTCCCTTTCGTGGTCCGATCACTCTGCATTTGTTGGCGACTGTGATTACTCGGTCACACTTATATGTATAAACAGTTTGAAGGATTTTGGATGCTTGTGTTATGGTTTTGACAGAAAATCCGTACTGTGGAGTTGGACGGGAAGACCATCAAGCTACAGATTGTGGGTGACTTTTCACGTGTTGTAGATCTCTCAAGATATGCTGGTGTGCATTTGAAGGGTTCTTTTTGTAGCAGAGTTTCCATATTTTCCGAATGAGCTGGGCTGTTGACTGGGTCTGGTTTGTGGACATGCAGTGGGATACCGCTGGTCAAGAAAGGTTCAGGACAATCACAAGCAGCTACTACCGTGGTGCCCATGGAATCATTGTAAGTGACGTGTTCAAGTTTCTCGTGGTGAGTTGGTGCTAACATTTGGGGTCCTGTGCGCACATGGGAAATTTCATCAACCCCCGATGGCTATAACTCGTACCTCCCAGAAGGGATTTCGATTGCACTAGGTTTATATACCAGAGAAACTGTCATCCCGTTCGCATTGTTTTAAGCGGCCAACGTACAAAACCGTCGGTTGCACTGATTCCCAATCATATTCCATAGTGTGACGCGAATGATCTCTTCAGGGTGTAGGAGCTTATATTTGAAAGGGATCAGCGAGTTTAATATTTTGGTGATTCCATGTAGATGACTTAAAAGGAAGATGCTTTGTTGTCACCATGCAGGTTGTGTACGATGTTACAGACCAGGAGAGCTTCAACAATGTGAAGCAGTGGTTGAACGAGATTGACCGTTATGCCAGTGAGAATGTGAACAAGCTGCTCGTTGGCAACAAATCCGATCTTGCGTCCAAGAAGGTGGTTGACTATGCGACCGCGAAGGTGCGTGGATGTTCATACTTTCTTGTTCAGCGGTGTACTCAATCTACGCTCGCCTCCTGTTTAGTGTTTTTTCGCGGTCCCATTTGAATGGCAACAAAGTGCTCGTTCTTTGTACCAGGCCTTCGCTGACGAGATCGGAATTCCTTTCTTGGAGACGAGTGCAAAGAATGCTACGAACGTGGAACAGGCTTTCATGACGATGGCTGCTGAGATAAAAAACAGGTGAGTGCATTGCAAATGACGTGGATGTTGTCGTGGACACGGTTTTTTCTGCGTGATGTACCCAGGTTTGCTGTAATTCGCGTTTCTTGGCCTGCCCTTTTGAGTTTAGTTATGTAACAGGGTCCTCGAGCATCTGAGGTGCTCACTGACCATCATCTCATTGTAAATGTCCGAAATGCCTGCTCGTTGATGAGCTTTTAGTTCTGCAAGCATCATCCTGGATCAGATGCGCGTTGTTGTCGTGAAGGGTACAAATATTCGCGATGACTCACAGTGTTACGATCAAGAGTGAGGGTTGCATCTGATTTGGTGGTGTTTTGATCACTTGTAGGATGGCCAGTCAGCCTGCTTTGAGCAGCACCAGCAAACCAAACAATGTTCAGTTGCGTGGACAAACGATCCCTCAGAAAAGCGGCTGTTGCTCGTAGACCACTTCACTCTGGCATTGAGTAGGCGCTACAGTGCCTTGTTATATGGGGCATTGTGCATATGCATGCACCTCTGCGGCGTTCCTTGGAAGCCTCGTGTAGTTGGCCGATTTATTGTTTGATGGCCTGGAGATCCTGGGACGGTTCTTCCTCTGTGCATGGAACAGGAGCATTGTCTTTTTTTCTCTGTATCTCTTCATTTGCAAGACTAGTTGAAACATTTCAGGTGATAGGTCTCTGCCTTGATAAGGGTGGATAATTTGAAGGGTTCACATGTAGGTAGACACATCCATTTGTGTGTCCATACTACTGTAAGTGGGACATGGTAGCCAGGGGTGTATGTGGGATTCTTAAGTTGTAAACCATGCTTAGGCTTGTGTTGTCTGGAAAGGAGAAAGCTTGCCATTCGTCCGGGCAGTGCAATTAAATACCATCAATTCACCGCTTTCGTCATTCATGTCGATACCATTTGGCTTTCTGATGAAATCAGCTATTGGCTAGTTGGAGTTTTTCTTCAGTGTTCTGTTGTTTTTTCGGGTTTGTTCCATTTTTTTGGTTCTTTCCGGCATTGAAATGCGTTGTGAATCCCGGCAGCCGGTCTTTGTGTCAGTGTCAGCAGATTCTGTCAACTGCCGAGTTTTGTGAAAAACAGGTAGGAAGCCCATGGTTCTACTGACTGGATTCAGAGTTTCTTATTCTTCAAATGAATTTTTGGAAAAGGAAAGACTCACCGTAGGTGGTGATACTAAAATCTCATATGGTAGCTTTCCATTGTGGACCCTAGCGGTGGACTATTCTTGCCCTTTGAATGTGGATTGGGTTCTCTTAATTCTTTAGATAGTTTCATTGACAATTCCTTGAGGTTGTGTGAGTCTTTTGCCATGTGTACAAGGTGTTCATTGAATTCATGAATTAGTAACTTTTCAACTCAATGTCAACATTTGATTTACATTGTGCAATTTTTACAATGTTTTACAATGTTACGATTCAAGTGTGATTAATTTGACCTTAAGTTGTACTTGTGGAATGTCTCCAATTTTACATTTACCATGTAATGCTTGCAAAGAATCAAATAAAGTTTGTGTGAGTGGCTATTGTTTAGTATTTTCCCACTCTTTGAGTAAGGTCCTATTCAAGCTTCTTATGTAGTTCTTGTCAATGCAAAAGCTACCTTGTATTAATTAGAGAGCTTGTGAAGTTTTATAGTCATTTATTTTTCACTTTGTAGTTATTTGTTTGTTGTAAAAATTCATAGCAATCACAAATATTTTCCAAAAAATGAATTTTCAAACAAAGTTTATTATTCCTAATTATCTTTTAAGTGCAGGGAAAATATAATCCCTAATGATATTTTTGATTCTATGTTTGCACTACAAAAATAATGTCCTTTCTTTTAAACACCATATGATTACATAGTCAAGTATTGATTATAGTTCTTACATCTTGGTAACTTGATTTTTTTACTAGTCATACGTTAAGTCATAATAGAATGGAATCGCTATTGAAATCCCCAACTCCAACAAGTGCAACTAGTCATATTGGACTAGTTGACTACAGACAATGATGACATCAAGGTTTCAATTAGGGTTTTAATATCATTATTATATTACTAATAATTTTAAATTTTTGTGGACATTGTCTACATCTTCCTATGTTTTGCCTTTTTGGATTTACATTACATAGCCCACCTTTTACATACTTCACTCTTTTTTGTGGTTTTAATATGTTTTAATATTAATAAGATTCCAATGTTGCTTTCAATTTTTCTTTATATCATAATTGTTTTCCCCACCAAATCATTTTTTTTAATTGTAAATTTCAATTTTTTTCCTTTGAGTCTTGCAATTGACTTCACATCTAGAGAAGTAGGTTGAATAGGCATTTGATTTCCTAGTGGTTTTATAATAGTCTCAAATAAGTATATTGTCTTCATTTAGTTGTTTTTTTTTATAATAATTTTTTCCTAAGCCCTCCAATTGACTTCAAATGTTGAAAGGGTTTTGACCGACTTGGCATTTTCTTCATACCCAATTTAAAACAATCTTAAAGTAGTGGGGTCCCAATATTGTCTTGATTTTTTCATGCTATTGTAAATTTTTCCTTCAATAGTTATACTTTTTTATCTTCTCTTTCTTTCAATTTTTTTTTGTGAGCCCTCGAATTGACTTCACTTCTTGATTTTTATCCAAAGTTTTCAAATTTTTCTTTTAGTATTCTACTAACCAAAGACCCTTCCCTTCTTGATTTTAATTTGGAGTTTTTCTAGTTTTCCACTTGGTTTTCCACCAATAAGAAAACATTTTCTTTTTCGCCTATGATGTATCTATTAGACATAAAGAATTTGAACAAGCTATAAAATTTGTCTTACACTATCATTATTTTGAAATGTATCTATGTAACTATATCTATATATTTTCTATACCTTAAATTAGGTTGTTTTTTATTTTTATTTTTTTGTTATGGTGAGATCTCTATAACCATTTGTACTCCAGTCATACATATATAATATACAATAGGCAGTTTGTATGTGAAGGGAATTTGAAGGCCACGGAATGGAAGAAGAAGAAGGTGGAAGCGAAGACATGGAAGATGAAGAGGATGAAGAAGTCGACGATGAGGCGCCTGCTGATGAGGATGTACACATTCCACAAGTTCATGTGGTTGGACCTTCTAGAGGATGTGTCCGTAGATCTAGTTGATTGAGTAATATACCAGAAGCAGTAGAAGAAAATGAAGAAGATTCTAGTTCTTCAAGAATGAGTGAGTAGTATAGAAAATTGTGGTAGGAAACCAATGCTGAAGTGGTAGGGCTTGGGAAACAATGGTCCATTGTATTGTTCTTGGTTTATATCAAAGTATGAAATTGGAAATGGTTTTTGGTTTCTACCCTAAATTTTGGAACTTCGTAATTTATAATTTGTCATGCTCATGAACAAATTTGCAAGAAGCATAATTTCAACTTGTCCATATTAAATTCTAGGGAAATATGTATTCTAATAGGAGCAAATTCACACATTGCATAAAGATTAAATGCGATAAAGTTTCTCCGCAAATAAAATTACCTTCATCCCAATTACAATGAAAAAGAAGTCCCAAGTTCACCTTCTTCATCGTCCACTTCTAGTCTTTTTGAAACTAAAAGCATTTCACAGTTGGGGCTGTGTGAGCAACCACTGTCCCACTACGTCTTCGCCCAACACATTCATGTGTCCGCACCAACGTCCCCGCCTCTTTGGAGACGCCCACGCCTAGGAAGGGAACGTCTTCGCCAAATGACGTCCACGCATTAGCGTCCACGCCCTAGTCCCAGAACGTCTTCACTCAAGTACATTCGCGCCCAGTCACCACTGTCCCCGCCTACACATATACGTCCACGCCCATGCGTTGTACGTCTCTACCTAGAATTGTCTTCACCCATGCAACTACGTCTCAGCATGGACTACTTGTCTACGCCCAACGTCCATGCCCTCCCTGAAATGTGGATGGTCATGTCAGGTACCTACGGTCAGGTTTAAGAAAAATTTGGATTTTGGGCAGAATTTCCTGCCCAAATTCCGAAATGGGGTCTGGACTGTCCGTCCGTTCGGGACGTCCAATGACCCCAACCCGCCCGATGTGACAACCTAACAAGAGAGTCATTTTTTACATTAATAGAAAATATGACTTACAAGTGTCAAATTCTACATCAACAAAAAATATAACTTACAAGAGTCATATTCTACATAAAAAAAAAATATAATTGTACAAAGTCATATTCTACATCCAAAAAAATATATAATTATACAAAGTCATATGCCATATTAACCAAAATATAACTTACTATAGTTATATTTCATATCAACCAAAAATATGATTCATTGTAGCCATATTTCATATTAACCAAAATATGATTCACTATAGTCATATTCCAAATCAATCAAAAAAATAGCTCATTGCATTCATATTCCATGTTAGCCAAAAATATCACTACATAGAGTCATGCCATGTAGGTTTTTTTTTTTTTTTTTTCCTAAACAACTTAAGAGAAAGTCAAGACCCAAAGAACAATCAATATATATGCCACATTGGCAAAAAATGGCTAATAATGGCTAATTATACTCTCCAATGTATATGACTACTAATATAACTGATGTCCAATGTGATTTGTCAGTAATAATTGAATTCAGTCATGTTTTGCATTATCTACAGTGATTTTGACGTGAGTCATACTTTGAGATTTTTTGACTCATTATAGTCATATTTTGCAGTCATAAAATATACATTTTTTAATAGTAGTGATGTCATGCTTTTACCATAACCCTTCTTTTAACCATAACTTTGGGCTCATAGCTTAGAATTTCGTAATTTTTATCATTCTAACTTTCTTGTGTTCTTGACTTTTCAATTATATGCTATATGCCATATTTTCATGAAGGATTAATTGGGAACCTGAAGTGTCCCAATGCCACCTCTAGTTTTAAATGGCCATAACTTCTAGCCAAGTAGTTCAAATCATACGTTCTTTAGATAGTTGGAAACGTCTTCTCAAGGGCTTTCTAATCATGTATAGTACTCTACCATATTCTTCAAATTCAGGGCGCTATTGCACCTTGTTTACTTAGAAGTCACTCATTTCTTTTGTAGTGATTAGTCGGATCAGTATTCTTCCAGTTAGCACTTAGTTTCTGCTAAAGACCAACTTAGAGTAAACTGCTCTGGAATCATTTCCACAAGGACTCAAAGCTCATGGATCTAAGTGAACTGGTCTAAGCTTTTCCTTTCTCTCCCTCTTTTCAGTCCGGACCAAAGAGCTAGTCTGGCTACTAATGCCGGATAGGCTCCGGAAAATTCCAGAGAAACCGTTCAGTTGTCCCTTTCCGGAATCTCTGGATTTAAATGACAAATGGCCAGATCCACCATCCGGGTATTTACTATGTTCAGAAACACTCACTCTCTCTCACTCTTGACTTCTAATACTAATGTTAACCCAACTTCAGGGACCGGAAATATTCTACTATTCCGTCACCTCACAAGTCCGAAAGGCTTACCGGACTAGGTCACGCAAAGATGGTCAAGGACTACAACAACATTCTAGCATTAATCCAACACTAAGTCTCCCGTCGACCAAATGAACATCCTCGCACTTTCTTAGGCGTTACACCGGGGCTTTGACTCCGTCTATGGGGGGATCCCAATATTCCGGAATTCAGATTACGTCTTACAAACTCCCGTACACGGAAGTTGCTCTCAAACTCTCAAACACCCTCATACACGAGATAGTATCCTCCCCTCAGGCTATACTGACATCTAGTCAAGTAGCACACTAACACTTCCTCCGGAATAATTTGGTCGATCTCCCCATCAATCTAGTGATATCAAAAACCACACACAAATTGACACTTGCTAACCAAGGTAAGTTCTCAGCATCCGAAAATGTGCGAATGGACCCACACCCACAAAATTATGCACCAAGTATAAAAGAGAATGGAATGCCTCCGAACACTTTGGATTAAGCTCAAAGGTACACACTGAAAATAATGGGGTGAGTGACCACAATGGTCCATCAAAATCTAACTTATACTAAACCTATCATTATCTCAAAATTATACAAAACACTCCTACTGGTCCGCTAGATATCTGGTAATCCGCTTAGATCCTACTTTTCCAAATCAAAGACCGGACTCTGGCACTGTTATAAGTATATACAAAAATACTTCCTACTCTTCTATACCCTATTCCTTAGGAGGAATAATCTCCTTTAATAAGTCCTGGTATATTCTCTTCCAACTACTTTCCGAAGGAAAAACACCAGGGACTCTTGCTGCCAAACTTGGACCTGTAGAGATATCGACACCCTTGTTTGCACTCTGGGATCCGGCTATTGTAGTTTCCAGACTTCCCCAGGAATTTCTTCGGGTAACCTTCAAGCGAGAAGAGGAGTGAACGGACCAAGTTACCCTTTTCTCCGGAGGAGTCTTCGTAAGATCTATGACCGAGTTCTCCTGGAGGAGATCTTCATTCCCCCTGGGTACAATGGTACTCCAATCCACTCCTGCTTTCTCGAGTGGAGGTGATAACTCCGGAATAGGAGGTACCATCGATGAAATCTTTGCAACAAAAATTTCCGGAAACACTATTTCCTTCAGAATCTACAATATCTGGGTGGGAGAGGAAGGAGGAGGGTCTACCAGATTTGGCTTTGCAGATGCCAAACGCACCACCAAGTCCCGCATCTCTGCTTGCAAAGCATCCATTCTCCTCGCTTGCTCTAGTAAACATTTAATGATCGGCACTCGGCTTGAACTTGCGGATACATCGAAGTTGGCTTCAAATAACCAAGCCTTGTTGATGTAGTCCGCCGGGATTCCCAAAGATTGCCGGAGTTGGATAACATCCCAGCCTAATGCCTCCGTCTGCCGGCGGTGTTCTTCCTCCATGACTTTGGCCTTCTCTTGGGCCATCCATAGCTCGTTCTCCAGCCGAGCGCAAGTGGACTCCAACCCCTCGGCCTGTTCCAATATATTCTGGTTCTCCACCTGGAGGGTATCCAACTCCGTCACCATTTTCTTCTGGTCTTGGATCAGCAGATCGTTCTACTTTTCCGCCGTCACCAGAGCGTCCATCCTCCGGAAGATGGAGTTCCGGTCGGTCAGTGCCATCTTCCGGCACACTTGTCTGAAGGTCTCCTCATAATTGTAGAGAATCTTCATAATGCCGTCAGCCCGCCACACGATGTATTGGGCCATCTCCGTGATATCTTTGTAGGGCGTTCCCCCCAGTCGGATCTTGGTCCTTTCTTCCTCCTTTTCCTCCGAAGGATTGGTCCGAGGGTGATCGGCTTCTGTCCGGTCCAGAGCGTCCTCTCAGTCCGCTCTAGAGCGGAAGGACTCCCCCTCTACATCACCGGTGATGTCGCAGTTCGCCAAGTCCGTTTCTTTAGAGGAGTGGACTGCTCCTCTTCTTCCATCTTCTTGTCATCCGGACCGTTCCGGTGAGAAGGTTCCTCCTTTTCGTACCGCTGGAGTTGAACCAGCTCCGCATAGGCCTCCTCCTCATTGTCCTTGAGTAAGGAATGGTGGGAGTACAAGTGGGAGACCTAAGCCGGAAGGGGGCTCCCACCTTTTTTCCTCTGCCGGAAAGAATGCACTAGATCTCCCACCAACTCAGAGATGATGAACGTCCAGTCCACCATCATCTTCCCTTGGAGGTTTTCTAGAATGGTGGAAGCTACCTTGGCCACCACCCGCCTCGGCTTGGTCGGTGGAGGATAGGGTTAAAAAAACCTACCACATCCCGAGATTCTTGATTTATCGGTCTGAGACTTGGAAACCTTCCTTTAGATTCGCCGCCGTCAAAAACTCACCCTCCATATATTCCGAGTTCTTTTCCATCACTTTGTCCAGCACCACTCGGAACCCATAGACGGCTCTCCACTCGTCCACCGTTCACTGCTCAAGCTTTGCATAGAGGGTGGTATCCAAGATACCACTCTCTGGTCGCAGTAGGTATGCTACCAGACTCTCCTCCTAGATGCCCCAAGGGACATCCATCAACCCCACGCACCCCATATTCGTGAGTTTTTTTCGGAGATGCTCCATTCGGACCTCGTCAGTTGGGATTTCTGGCACCACCCGCAGCACCGGAATCGCCTTCATCCGCGGTTGCGGCGTTGGAGCTGGCTCCTCCGATTCCTCTGGCTCTTTCTCAACTTACGCCGCATTGCCTTGGAAGTTATGGTGCACACACAAGAAGTCTCGCACAAACTCTCCCTAGCTCTCTTGCTCACAAAAGGTTACTCCAGAATACACCTACACGATCGCAACTCACACAACCTCTCAATCTACCGGAAGTTCTAAGAGCTAGAAAGGCGAGAAGGGAAAACGGAAAGCGAGGTGAAGGCAAGAAAACAAGGATGCAAGGAAGCAAGAAAACAACTGTACCTTTTATCGGCTATAGTTCCTTTGTTATATTGTTTCAGACGGATGGACGGTCGGACGGATGAATGGAAGTCTGGGAGAGATTTCGGCAGGAAAGCCTAACCCTCGTACGGCTTACGGATCCGGTTTCCGGTTTTTAGGGCTGGCGCCGTCATCCGTTTTCTGGAATTTTTTAGGGTTCCAGAATTAGGTTTTTACACCTAATAGGATTTCTCCGATTCCGGAGTTCCGGTATTTCCCAATCCTCCTAATTTTCTATTTGAATTCAAACTTTCCTATTTAAAGGAATAAATTTTAAATTTTCCTATCTAATGCTAGTTTTTTGTGTCTAATATGTGGGATCACACTCCCACATCTTCCTTCTTAGGCTTTTGCAAGATTTGGGTCGTCACCTTCAAAATCCCCCTTACTCACTAAGGCACTTCGGGCATCCTAAAGAGATAGGAATGTGAAAAGAGCCTCTAACATGTTCAATTTGTAGCACAATATCAATGCTTTGTAACTTTGCTTGAGATTGCCTTGCCCTCTTGTATTCCCTCTTGTAGAGCGTTGAGTTTGATTTGTTGTGTGCCCAGCTATTCTATGTATTTGAAGATGGAGTGTCTTCTATAGCTGTCTATATTTTTCCTCTGTGTTTTCGAAATAAGACTTTAATTTTAGGTCATCGGTATTGCTAAATTTTTTAAAGAAGTCCTTCATTGAAGATGAAAAGTAGATGATATAGACAAAAAAATGTACGCTAGAGTCCATTGATGTCTTTTGAAATAGATGGTACATCTTGGAGGAGAACGTTTCTTTGGACCTTTACAACCTCTAGACTCATGGAAAAGGGTGTTAATCTACTGAGGACAATGGACAAGTTTTGTATAGTTTTGGCTCTCACCTTGTTTTGTCTACGTGATATAGGCATTGTTCTTAGAGCTCTATTGCTACTACTTCTTGTCTGTTGAGTACTCTCCTTTAGCCAACCTCTACTTATTTCTAATGCTATTATTTAGGATGCTAGCATTTGATGTATTAGCAGCTCTTGTTTGTGCAAAGAGGCCCTATCTGCCAACAAATGAGGTAATTGCGATAGTGAGTGACGTGTTTGTAATAGCAATTAAAGTGCTTGCTTTAGTGAGTGAATTTCTAGAAACACCGACCGACTTGCCAGTTGCCGATGACGTAGGGACTTTGTGCTACAGAGATCAAAAACAAGATTGAGTTCTAAGCTTCATTGTCAATGCTATGTTCAACCTTTAGAAAAATGTGTTCAATTTGTACATTGTACATCTCTTTGGAAAATTCTCATGCGTGACAAGAACTCAAGGTCCTCTGTCAGACTAACCAAGGATTTTTGAAGCCCAAGAGCACCACAACCAATGCAATCAGTGTAGAAAAGTATCGAAAACTTCAATGGTGTTTCTTTTTAAACTAATTAGTGTCAATAAACTAAGACTAATTAGTCTCAGCAAACTATGCAAATAACTCTCATTGTTTGGCATTAATTTATTTCTAGAACGTATAGAACTTGCCATTTTTTTGCTATGTGTTTAGAAACCAATTGTATTGCAATGATTGTTGCCTCAAATGTAACCCATGTTGAATAGAGAAGAGGAGAAGGAAGAAGATTATCATATAATACTTTTCTTCTAGGTTTAGGCATACTATCTATAGCTTCACTCTAATACAAAGTGTTGGGTAATTTGGCAAATTGCATTTGTGCTTTGTATGTTCTCTTCATTTAGTTCAAGTCATTGCTATTGTTGTGGAGGTGGGTCATTTAACCACCTTCTATTCTTGTTGTAATACCAATTGTAGTAATGGATTAATGCCAAACAATGGCAACACTGCTTGGAATAATAATGACTTCAACCTCCTCATTTCATTACAGAATGCATTTGTTGTCCAAAGAATAGTGTTAAACAGCTAACAGCCAATAGTTGTGTTTTCCACCACCAAGATCTACCCTTAATATGACATGGTAACATGACCGTCACCTTGTTCTTGCATATTCCAAAGAACTTTTGGGTGTCGAGCAACTTGTTTTATATTTTTTAAATTCCTTGCGGTCCACATGAATAGGGTATCTGGGTCCAAATCCTCTGCCCTGAAGTTTTGAGTATTCTATACCATTTTTATTGCTCTAATCTATACTAGGGTGCAAAAAATTGCTTCACTACTAAATTTTCAACCCTCTAGAATCTATAAGGTGGTGATCCATGTGCTCCCCTCCCAATGGATGAATAATCCATTTATTTCTTCATCTATGTTGTAGAATAGTCATCCAAATGTTGTCATGATGTAGGCCATCTATTATTTGAATTAGACATCTTGTTATTTAAAAAATTAGTTGTTAATATTGTGTGTTGAGAGCCTTGTTGTTGCTGATTGATAACCGGTTGTTAGTTGTCGTGTACAAACACATCGTGCCAAGATCAGATCGGGCCAACATGAGAGAAAGTGTGCAATAAGTAAACAATAAATCCTATAATTGGCTAGCAACCTAACCACACCAAGACCCAATAGCTCCTAACCAACGGTGGACACTGTAGTCATAGGAAAAACGCCTCGTGACTTGTGATGTAAGTCATAATCATGATAAAAGCTTGCAAATAATGATAGCAATGTGAAAAACATCCTATCACCATCAGTACTAACATTGGCAACATCCATAGCATAGTAAAGAAATAAAAATCCCATAGAACTCAGTACACTAGGTGTAGAAAGTGGTTTCACAACCACTTCTTTACTAATAGACGTGAGGAAAAGCTTCTAAAGAAACTAGAAAAACCTCACAAAGAATTACAAAGTTGAGCCAATGCCATTCTTAAAGAATGATAGCATGTGTAGATGAAGTCTGTGAGGCAAAACCTCTCACTCCATTATGTGGGAGACCCAACTTGAGAAAGATGAGTCTCCAAAACCTCCACGTAGAGGTCAAGGGTTTTGAAGTCTCCACATGAAATGCCGGAATCCCAATGGCGTCTTGGGTGCTCCAAACCTCCTTTGACACCTCCACGACTCTGCAAATGCCACTCGAAGCGGAATCCAAGCCCACGCGTCTCTCATGACAATTGTCGTGCACAAACACATTATGCCAAGATCATATTGAGCCAACATGAGAGAAAGCGTGCAATAAGTAAACAATAGATCTTGTAATTGGCTAGCAACCTAACCACACCAAGATCCAATAGCTCCTAACCAACAGTAGACACCATGGTCATAGGAAAAACGCCTCGTGACTTGTGATGTAAGTCACAATTACGGTAAAAGCTTGCAAATAATGATAGCAATGTGAAAAACATCATATCACCATAAGCACTAACATTGGCAACATCCATAGCATAGTAAAGAAATAAAAAACCCATAGAATTCAATACACCAAGTGTAGAAAGTGGTTTCACAACCACTCCTTTACTCGCCCCCTTCGCCGGTGTCGCGACCTAGAATGTCGTATTTAGGTTAGTTATAATAGAATAGGATTATTTTTTTATTTTTACTTTATAAATTTTTGATTTCCTAGACCCAAAACCAGATATATAGCATAGTATTGAAATCCGGAAGATAGAAAATTCTTAAATAGATAAAGTGGTTAACCGGGAAATTAGTTTTCCTTGGAATTAGAACTAGGATTATTGGACAGGCCAGGAAAATCCTATCGGAACTAAAATTCAGGGTTGTTGGAACCAGAAGCTAAAACTAGACTATTGGAAACTAGCCAGAAGTTAGATGGGAACTTCTACAGTGTACCGGGAATTTAGGATCGGTAGTACAAATGGTCATTTTTTTGGAAAATACGGAACGGTGGGACCAACAGTCACTAGCCCGGGAAATACGAAAATGGTCACTATAGCGGGAAAATAGGAATGGTCGGATTCAACAATCGACTGAACGAAACGGTGGGATCAAACGGTTGGAAAGAAAGGGGTTTTGAACGAGAAATTTGAAAGCTGGAAAATTAGGGTTTTTGTAGCCATTCTTTACCTTCGATTCCACATTCTATGTCCCTGTATGTGCTTAAGTGGTTTCCGGTTTTTCCTATTATAGTTTTTAGATTCAAACAACCTAGCAGTGAATTGAGTGAGAGACTGTGAGAGAAAGGTGGTTGTCAATCATGTATGGGAGTGAGTTTGAGGAGGAAGCCACAACCCCAAGAATATCATTGAAGTATATCTCGCCCGTGATTTCGGAAGATGCAGTAGAGAGGATAGAACTACAAGAGGACTTGAGCCAGATGGGTTGTACTGGATTGATGGAATGATTGTGGAGCTTCAAGGACAAGGCAATGGTGCGGAAAGTGCTGCACCAACAGTCCAACAAGTGGAGGAAGACCATGAGAGCTGTCCCGGACAAGTGGAATGCAGGAATTTGGCAAGCAGTTTATGGGTTTCCCAAAGGAGAAGAGGGACCAACTTCCCGGACTGACAAGTTCGTGGTGGGTAAGTTTCTGAATACTCCCAATTCCAAGGACGGATATACAATGAACGAGTGCAAGGACGTAAGAGAGAGGAGGGTGTTGAAATTTTTAGTTCTCAGCCTCAATTCAGACTGAGGCACTCGACTTACTATTACGCTAGGAAACATGATTTTTGGTGCTTTGTGTGACAACCCATATTTTTTATTTTTCTTTGTTTACAGATTTAAGTGGAACAGAAATTAGAAATAGGTATCCGGATTCATCTAAAGGGAGAAAGATAAATAAAAAATAGTCACAAGAGGACCTTACAGAACTAATCCGGTTTTAGGCAGAAGCGGATCGGATTAGATTTCCAACCGGATTAGATTTCCAACCAGATTAGATTTCCAACCGGATTCTCCTTGACCAGATTGGAGAGAACCGGATATCCGACCGGTCATAATGACCAGTCTAGGACGTCAGGACTATATAAAGCCTGATCCTGCCCATTTTCAGGTCTTTGGTTTTTCACGTATTGTCGTTTCCTGTCTTAGCGCCTGACGCTTTTCCGTTTACAACGGCAGGGAGGGAAAGTACAAGAGGGCCCGGTAGTAAGTGAGGGGTGTGAAATGGGGAGATCGCCTCCGGGCACGAGTGGGTGAGACATTGAGTGAGAGCGGATACGGAACCGTGAGAGACTGAGAGTGTGAGTGTTCTCTTCTAGGACTGTAGAGAGCGAAACCGGGTAGAGCTACCCTCATGCCGCGGTTGAACCGGAAGAGACCAGGCTCTAGCACCCCGCCCCCAAATGAAGTAAGGCTGAGAAAAGTGGTTCCGGTCATGCCGACCAAGGAACCGGAAAAGGGAGAGCTCAGGGAGGATTTATCGTCGATGGGTTGTCAGGGATTAGCTTTGAAACCTTGGGGTTTCAAAGATGAGAGAATGATTAGGGAAATCCTGAGTGGCGTATTGAATCAATTCGATAACACCCTGAGAGGGAATCCAGTCCAATAGACCGAGGCTTTGTGGCGGGACGTGTACGGGTTCCAGCCAGAAGGACTCGAGCTCACCAACCGGAAGGATGACTTTGTTTAGGGCAAGTTCGGAAGCGTTGTAAATCCGAAGGATGGCTACGCGGTAGAGGACTGTCTCGATGACCGGGAGTGTCGCTTGCTCCAGTTCCTGGTTCCGGTTCTGCATCCGGAAAAGCCCACCAGGGTGACCATCACCCTAGCTAACACGATCTTCGGAGCGCTGAGCGGAACCCGGAAAGTAGACTAGGGCCGGATCTTCTTTGATCTGGTGTCCCAGCTTACTACAAGAGTGGGGAGAAGTAGGGCTACCCCACTGTGCCCTTATGTATACCACCTCTACCAACAACAGGAACTACTGATGGAAGTGGAGCTGAAGGTGTGGAAGGCCTAGGAGCGGACTATGAAGTACGGTGAATCCGAGTCTGACCAAGAAGCGGATTCCGGAAACGAAACCAAGGAGGAGGAAGAAGAAGAAGAGGAAGAGGAGGAACCGTATGTCCCCTCCAAAAGGCAGAAGACCACGCCGATCCGGAATCGAAGGACGTCTCCGGTTCAACCCCATCCGCACAAAGGGGAGACTCCAATCGGACCGGATATGGCATCCGGATCGGGAATCGGAGATCCGTTCGACGAGTTGGTCGGGATCCTCTACGGAATCCGGGCAGATTGGGAAGTTAAGAAGCGGACGCTCGGGGAGATCGCGGAATTAATTGGAGCGGAACCGGACAGTCAGTTGCCGCAGAGGGTAGTTGAGTGTGTCATCAATCCGGATGAGCTCCGGAAGCTAAAGGAGGAAAGCAAGTGGCAACATGATGAGGTGGACACCCTCAAGGTCGAACTTTTCGCCTTGCTCGAGAACGCCAACGCGACAAGGGAGATGGCGGAGGAAATGAAAAAGCTAGCCGCGGAGGTGAAGGACGTGCTCGGAGGACCCGGAGCCGTGGTCACTAAGGCGCGCCTGTTCGAAGAGGAGGTGCACAAGGAAAAGAAGATATCCGAAACTAGGGTGGTGCACATCCTCACCGATTTTGAGGAGCAGATAGAGAAGCTCCTGTCCAAGGCACGGGAGTCAGCGGACCAGATCGTGGAGAGCAGTCAGAAGTTGACAGAGATTCCGGTCTGGCTCTCTGAAATTTTACTTCCGGACTTGTTTCCGGAAGAGGCAACTCAGGAACCAGGGAAAGACAAGACGCCCCAATCAAGTAGGGTACAGAAGAAGACGCCCTCGACCGGACCGCAGCCGATCGATTTAGACTCCCCGGAAACGGAGGGAGAACACCCGACTCCACCTTCGGATGGGGAACGGAACCGGAATCTAACGGAAGTGTTCGAGCAGTTGGAGAGACCTGACGAGAGCCCTACCATTGGATCCCGAATATATGAGACGGAATAGGAACTGTTGTAAAAATAGGAATTATAAAGTAGGAACCGGAATAGAATCCAGTTAGGATAAGGTAGGACCGGATTGTCAACGCCTTCAGAGGCGGAAATCATGTATTCACTTTTTGCTTTTTGCTTTTTGTATATAAAACAGTCTCTGAGCTGGAGACTGGGAGAGTTCTTTTGGCATTTCCTTGTGTACTTTCCATTGACTTGATTTTGTGTAATCTTCCCGAAGGTTGGCAGGAGCGCACAGAGTTGGAGTAAGAAGGTAGGCACGGAGGTGTTGGTAGAGATCTCCCTTTGATGGGTGTTTCCGGTTCTAAGTACATGTGAGTAGGTTATGAAGAGTTAGAAGTGGATTCCAGTGCCTTAGCAGCTGCAAAAGTTTAGTATTCCGGGTAAGAAATCCGTTGATTAGGCTAGGCGGATAAGGAGGGATTCCTTAGTTGTGCTAGAACTCCTGGGTGGGAAATCCGGTCAAGTATCCTGACTCTTGTGAGGTCTTGCCACCGTTGTGGGTAAAACGGAAGAACTTTTGTAGGTGTTGGAACGGACGGGTGCATTTGTAGCCACCGAAATTAGTACGGAACGGATCAGCGTCAAGGTCGTTGTAGTATGAGAGGATCGTACGGGGGGTCTTTGTGTGACCTATGATCCGGATTGCTATCCGGATTGCTGTGAAGGACCAAACCAGATCCGTGTTAGTTAGGGGATCAGTGGATAGGAGAGTGGGTCTTCAGCCACTATAAGTCACGGAAGGAGTGGTGGGCCTACCACTTTCAAAAGCAAGCGGCGAACCCTCTGATGGTAAAACAGAGGCAAAATTAAACCGGGTATAGAAGGGTGGACCGGACTGGATCCGCCCAGGAAGATACTTAGGATCGAAAGTTGTAGAGTCCAGAATTGAGAAGTTAGTCCAGAGACCATGGAACTAGGAAAACCGGAAGTAGGATACGGTCCGGTCGTAGTCTTTCGGTTGGTTTTGGACGTTCCGGTTTTTAGAGGTAGAACCGGAAAGTAGAATTGAAGGGTTTAATTGGGTTTGTCTCCTTATTAGAGTTAGCTACTTCACAGGATCTCGTGGGTTCGATCTTTAGGGTCATTTTGTTATGCTCTAGGGTGATTTTTGTGACTATAATAGGGAAATTGCTTACTCTGTGTTGCGACACTTTGTCTGGAGACCGGAAAGTCGACTAGGGCCTAGTGTTGAGGGACCATGTAGGGAAACTGTACAAGGCGATGGGAAAGACCAAACCTTTCGGTTTTTCCCCGTTTCTCTACCATTTGTATTATGCCCACGATTATATGAGAGAACAGGAGAGGCATGAGTATCAGGTCCAGAAAGTTAAGTTAGCTCATGAAATGAGAAGTGACTCAGAGGAAGAAGAAAAAGAGAGAGAACCTTCTGAGCCTACCGGAAAAAAAGAACCGAAACAAGAAATAAAAGAAGAGATTCATAGAGGGAAAAGAAAGGAGAAGGACCCAATCTAGGGTAGTGATCCTCTTGGGTTGATCATCAGAGAGCTTACTCAGATCCGAGGGGAGTATGAAGAAGAGAGGAACACCTTGAAAGGGGTGTGCAAGTTGTTAGGAAATATCCCGAGGGCTGAGTGTGAGGAGCAAGTCCGGAACCTAATTCAGAACGCTAAGGAAAAAGCCGGAAAGGATGAGATTTAAGGGTTAATAGGTGACTTGCTCAAGATGAAGGAGTTGAGTGATAAGCAACAGGAGAGTGAGAGAGAGAAGCAGACTTCTATCCGGTCAAATGAGACACTTAATTGGATTAGAGAGTTCATCAATCATCTTGTAGAAGTGCTGAACAAAGCTAGACTCTTCGATGAAAAAGTATTAGAAGAAGAGGGCAAACTGGGAGACAAGATCATTAGTGTCCTAATTACCTTCTATAAGCAAATGCAAGAGTTGCTTGTTCAGTTGAGAGAAGTGCTGGGGGAGTCTAGTCAACCTCTAAAACCGGAAACCAAACTGGAAGTGGTGAAGGGAGAGAAAAGTACACCCTCTAAGCCGCTAAGGCCGGAGTTACAAAAGTTGTCACCAATAGTCCGAGAGAGGTCCAAAAAGTCCTCGGAGGATGTGGTAGTCATCACACCCACCAAGGCAAGTGGTATGCAAGAATCTGAGGCTGAGAAGGGATCTACGCCTAGATTTGTACTACGAAGTGAGATCAAGGTTAAGGTGGAAAATTTGGGAACACCTTATAACAAGACATCAATTGTTTCTTCTTCTCCAAGAGATACTACGAGAAAAGGGAAAATACCGTAGTTACAGAAGAAGCCAGTCTAGTTGGACTCTGAAGAGGAGGGCGAATCAGGAGAAGAAGAGGATGAATCCGATTCCGGATCAGGAGAGGAGTCCGACCCTTTCTCAGACCCAGACCAGGAGTTAGCAATTCCAAGTACATTGAAGGCAAAGTTGCGGGCACATAAGGCCAAGGTGAAGAAGAAGCGGAAGGCATTGAAGGCTTCCATTTTTGCACGGAAACAACCAGCTAGGAAGGTTGCTACCAAGTCATAGGAGACTCCAGCTAAGTGCCAGAAGAAGTAGCAGTAGAGTAGAGTAGGATAAGTAGGTTAACGGTCGAAAACCTAAGTTTTTGATGGGATATAGCTCCCAAATTGCCTTTAGGTGAGTAGGATAAATTTTGATTTGTTTGGATTCAAATTGTTGGGATTTGAGATCCAGTTTTTGCAACTAGTTTTGAACTTTAATGAAAGTCAACCAAGAGTGAGATAAGGCGAATGGCACGTGTCATTCCCTTGTAGTTAAGTTCTTATTTCCTTGGGCTATAGATTCCTTTAGGTTGTAACATATTTAAGAGTTGGATCTTAGTTTGTTAGTGTGTAGTCCCATACTTTGTTATCCTAGCATTGTGCGATTATTCAAATCAACTTTACTAGTTCACATTTGAGGTGGCGGCATGTACTTTGATGGTTGAGTCCATTGATGTATGTTATGTAGAGTTGCAGGAATAGGTAAGGAGGGTGTGTGCCCGGATGTTGGGTTTTATCTGGATACTTGAATTGTTAAAGTGAGTGTGTATACGAGGATGTTTTCCTGATCTCAAGCGTGATCGGTTCCTGTTTTCTGGTTAGTGCGGATAGTCTCAATCGATTTGGAGTTACAACCATTGATTTGCCGGACTAACTTCAGTCTTCCGGTCGATAGGTTCTACATTAACCGGAATCGCAAAGGGCAATAACTTCCTAACTTATCCATCTCAGATTCTGCTAGGAATTTAGATAACTCAATAGGCCGTCATTGTAGTATGAGTTAGTATTTCAGTTTGGAGTTCCTTGCGTGATTTGTTGTTCCCAATTGCTATCCTGTTCAGTTGTGAAGGAAAGTCCAGTTGGAATTAGAATTTTTGGTGATATTTCTTTATTTTTATTTTTTTACAGTGGATCTCTTGTCACTTTAAAACTTAGAGGGTAGGTCTTAAGCTCCTTGCCTTAAATCCAATACGTAGACCCCTCTTGATTCAGAGGTAAAACTCAATTCCGGTTACTATTGCCAGGAAACTAGATACAGGAAAGACGGATTAGGTACCTGGTTTTCCGGTTCCGGTCCTAATTGTGAATAGATTGTAGATAGTGTAAAGGAGACAGAAAGAAGAGGAGAGGTAGAATTAGGCTTAGGATAGAATAGAATTTGTTTTCTTGGTTTTTTCGTAATAACTATTATCCGTACTTTCGGACATTAAGAAGTTTGCTAACTAAATCTCTGTGGGAACGATAAACATGTCACTTTAGAACCATTTCCGGTCTTAGAGAAGCAACCTGACTTTCCTGTGCTAAAGCCCTTTTCACATTGGCGAACTCAGTAGGCTTCTTCGAAGCACTAACGGGCATCTAGTGGAAAACCCGTACTAAGATGTCAATGCTTGTCCACGCCTCGACATACACTTGAAACAAATCCAATGGCCTGTTGGGATTTCTTCCAAAGGCGGATTCAAACAATCCGTAGGCCACCCCGTGGAACAAACATCACATAAAACCATGGTAGTAGCACGCTTGGTGTTGTCACACAACACACATTTCAGCCCAGCTAAAATTCGTGAACTACTCGAATTGATCCGTCCGTCTATGAGTGGCAAATAACGCAGCATACAATTGCGGGTGTGATCCTTCCAAACTTTGCCATCACGTCCCTCCAAGAGTAGCATGCCAGACTTGAGTACCTCACGCACTCATAGAATAATACGCCTTGCAATCACATCAAAGGTGGTTGACATCGTTTGCTGTAAATAAACGTAATCACCTGGTAGAAAACATCGAACCTGAATACCTGATGTTGGTAACCACCTCCTCGTATTGTGGCATAACACAAAATATCTCTATGCTGCACAATTGAAAGGTTTTCCAAAGCCATAGGCATCACCTTTTTGTACAGATCCGCCCGTTGCTCGCAAACGCGTGCCCACATATTTGGATCGTCCAAACCATCCAATATCTTATTTGCATCTTGTTTGATAGCCATGGGTAAAACCGGTTGGCGCCCAAACAACAAATAATAGGGTGAAAAAGAAGCTAGAGATGCTTACTTACTGAACTAATAGTCCATTGCTATCCACGGTAGTTGTAAGTCCTAATCCCATGATGACACTTCTTCAAGCTATATTTTCGAAGTCTCCTCTTAACGGTTTGCACCATGCGCTCTACCAATCCATTTGCTTCAGGATGATCTCACGAAGTAGTGCAATGATCAATCATGGCTTGTTTATACAAGGCTTGAAATTCTCCAAGGAACTCAGGCCCTTGGTCAGTTAAAACCTCAGCTGGAACTCCAAAACGACTGAGCACCCGGTCCAAAAATGAATAAGCTTCCCCTTCACTAAACTTGTCAGGTAACGCCACTAGCTCAATCCATTTGGAAAAATGTTCAATCATCACCAACACATACTTGTTGTGTTGTGATGTTACCGGCAATGGTCCTGCAAAATCCAAACTCCACCTATAGTCCAATCCCATGATTGGCAACGGTTGTAATTGAGGCATTGGGGCATTGAATGATGCCCGCACTCTATCACAAACCGAGCATCTAGCTACTAACTGTTAGACTTGCATTTGCATGCCTCGCCATCAATAGTGAATTTGCAGCAAGTTGTGAGTTTATTGCACTCCAAAGTGCTCCAAGTCCTCATGTGCATGCATGATCAACTTCACTCACTCAAGAAGCGCCGATACCACCTTTTTGTTGCCGTTTGGCCAAACTCGAAGTAAATGATCTCCCTCTCACACAAACCTTTTTGCTCGTTGTAGGATCCAGTCCTTCTCCTTGGTTGACAATGTGGTTGCCAATTTGCCATGCTTCAAATACTTCATCACCTCTCCATCCTCAAAAATATCTTTGGCGCCCCCAGTCCCCAGACTCCTCACCACCATCCGCATCCATCGTGGCCACGATGGCTTCTTTGGTAACATCTCCAGTCATCGCCAATAAACTCAAATAGGCGGCAATATGCCAACCTGGTAACGAATCTTCTCCCTCCTCCATGTGCCAACGAGCCCCTGTAGAGTCCATTTGGCTAAGACTTGGATTGCGGCTCAAGCCGTCAGCATCCATACTCACTAGATTGGCACAATGCACAACTTCAAAGTCATAATCCATTAGCATCAAGGCCCATCGCACAAACTTGCCAGTGAGCTTGTCAGACTTCATAAGCCATTTCAACGGTTGATGATCTGTAACCAATAGAAATTTGTTGCCATATAAATAGGGTTACATGGACGTTCGGACGTTGGAACGGACGTCCAGCGTCTACGTCCGCCGGTTTCCGAACGTCCGCCGACATAGGACGTTCGGACTGTCCCCGCCCAACAGACGGGCGGATGGACGGACGGGAAGGTGTGAGTGCCCATTTGGTCACTCATGCTTTGGAATTGTTTTTTTTGGATTTTATAAAATTTTGAGTATAGTTTTATATACAAAAAGCCCCCAAAAGAGTGAATAACCAAAACGGAGATGTCACATATCAATATGACCATTGGTCCTAATTGAGGCATTTCTTATTATTTGTAACCAAATCCTGAATGTAGATAGGGTAGAAACCCAGAAATTGTACAAAATAACCATGATTAGTAGAAATTGCCCAACTTGTCTAAGCCTGCCTTTCAGTGATAGATCCTAACCAAATTGGTCCAAGGGAACTATGTAAAAACCTTAGTATAGATTCCCAAAGAGAGGTTTCAGTTTTCCCATTCCATTGGCAAAATAGTAGAAACTCCAATTGTTAGCCTGTAGGTGAAGAAAACTCAAGACGAATCATAGGAGGGCATCTACAACTTAAGTACGGTAGTTCAAAGTAGAAATCATGCCAGGAGTCCAACGGAGCAATCGGCTCACTAAGATTCCCTTTTATTTGGAAGATTCTTTTTTTATCGGAAGTTAAAGAAGATAGCAAGATTTGATTCTCCCTCCTTAGATGTGCAAAACGGGAACATGAATTTGCACATCCCTTGTGGAACTCCATGAGAGGTTCCATGAAAATTCTCGATTTTTTCTGATCTTCAAAAGATTTTTTTCCGGATAGTCAACCGCTGAAAGTAATGATGGAAAATTCCTAGAAATTACCCAGGCAGCGGTAAAATCTCACTAAAAATTAGGTTATCTTCTTTTATGTTAATAACAAGCTCCAATAAGTTTCATGGCATTCCGATAGTCAGAAGATGCAAAACCATCAAGATCCTCCAAAATTGACAAATTTAAAGATTAATCGTGGAGTTGACCGGCGTACGGGGAGCATACGGAATTGGATTAAGGTCAAAGCGGGGTCTTTTCTTACTCCCTTACACCTACTAAAGAGCCTAGGCTAGTTACTTTTCTTAGAAAAGTTGATCTCTAAAAGTTGGGTTTTTATCCAATTTTGGTCTTCTAGTTAGTGCTAGAAATCTTTGTGATTTTGACATAGGAAAAGGGGAGAGGGTTCTCTTAGACTAAAAATGGCCTTCTGAAGCCAATGGCGCAATTCATTTGTGATTTGGAGCATTTCTCCAAAAGTTAGGAATTTGGACCAGTGTAGAAGTAAAAATTGGGCAAATTAGATGAAAATCTTAATTGATAAGATTACCTTGTAGGAAAAGAGAGGAGGGGGTGCCCTTGGGAGAGTATATAAGGGCACCCATTCTCCTCTCAAAACACCCCTTAGGTTCATTTTGAACTGCCTTGTTTTCATTTGGGTTCATTTAGTTGGATTTTGGCCATTTAGGCCACGTTGCCAAATTTCCTTGCTTTTGAAGCATTTCAAGCTCTTTTGTTGTTGTTTTTGGAGCTCTCTTGAAGGACTTGGGGTCCCTTCAAACTTTGCTAACTTATTTGCGTGTTTTTGTTAAGCTTTTGAAGTGTTATTTTGGATTTTTTGGGCGTTTTGTTGAATTACTAACATTTGTACTAATCCTAGAGAAAATCCCCCTTCGTACCTTGGCGATGCCGCTTAGGGGGACCTCTAGTGTTTGATTTGAAGTATTTTGTGAACTAACACTTGTACTAACCATCACAATACAAGCTCATTGTGTGGGATTTCCCATTTTTTTGGAGTAAATCCCCCTACAAGCTTTGTTGGTGACAAGTTGCTTGTTGTTGTGGGTTGGATGTGTGTATGAATCTACTAACCATTCCGATTTGAGCTTATTGTGTGGGATTTCACAATTCTTTGTTGAAAATCCCCCTAAAGCCTTGATAATCGGAATATGTGATCCGCGTGAGTATGTCAAGTCTTTCCGAGAAGCTTTGAGTGGGATTTAAAGTTCTCCATGTCCACGTGTGCTTGTTATACCGTGTTCTTTTAAAAAAATTTGAGGTTAATCCCTCTAATACGGCGAAGCTATTGTCCCTAGCATATGTCTTTAGAAACCTATTAGTTTTGGGTGTTAGAGAAAATACGGCAAAGCTATAACTCTTAGTCTTAGAATTTAGGTGTATTTCAAAATCACGGCAAAGCTTTGACTTCGTGGGATTTGAATTCTTAGTTATTTTCATTTTGACGGCAAAGCTTTGAACCTCTCCTTTCTTTTGATCATTTCTATGTAGTTAGGCCTTTGGCCTTAGTTTGGTCAAGTTGTCATTTTTAATATTAGTCTTTCTTTAGGGCCGAGACCAAGGGTGTAGTCAGGCCGCTAAGAAGAAGGGTCAATACAAATTGAAGTTCAAAATCTCATAGTAGAGGTCAAGAGCTTTCCAGAAACATAAAATACAAAGAAATCCGAGCTAAAATGAGTAAGATACAAGCGGATGAAGTTTCAGACACTAATTAGGACTCAAAACTTCATCCATGCATAACTTCTACTAGAAAAGTCCGATTTGCAAGTTCCACATCAACTTAAAAAGCTAGTTTTAGCCTCTACAAGGAAAACATATTAGAAGTCTAAAAATAGTAATCTGTCAAAAGTCAGACTGAGAGCTAAGGCATTTGATAAGGAAATTAGAAAATAGATTAGAAGGGAAGAAGGATAGATTAGGAAGGTGTGATTAGCAAGGAAGAATGCAAAACAAAGTTCTATCTCACCACTCTTTCAACTCTTCTAACTTAGACTAAGTTTGAGTTCAAAAACTCAATAGGAATGATAGTTGTGAATTGAAAACCAAATTGTTAGATTGTTATAGTTGAAGTTGAAGAAGAAGGAGAAATCTCAAGTATGTAGAACAACCAATAGGATTGAGACACGAAGGATGGACCATGTGAAATATCGCAAGGTGTCATTAGGCAAGCGAAAAATGAAAAAGTAGTGGTTAGGAGGTCAAGAGTTTTCTAAGCCAACCATTAGAAAAATATAGTATAAAATCCCAAATAGAAGAAAGGAGGAATAGTAGCTAGAATTTAGTTGCAAATTTGTATTAAAAGTCTACTTTCAAGCGGTGAGCATAAATTACCGAGCGACGGAACCATGGAGAAAAATAGAGATCCTGGAAGACTCATCTACAACGTCCAAGACGACTCACAAAGTGAGGTAAGATTCTAAATACCCAAATTACTATCAAATTGCAAAGTAGATGGTTTTAAATACCTTAGCCGAACTAACCTTTCAAGTCAGAATATTAAAACTAGATTTTCTCCAAGTTTTAGATTCAGATTTTGATACCTTTAGTTTAGAGGTTTCCAAAAATGTCTCACTTAGAAATCCAACGAAAAATGAGAAAGATAGAGACGGATGAAGTTTAGGGGTCAAAATGAATGAAAGTTAGATAAATCATCCAAAGTCAACCATATTAGAAATTCAAATAGTAAATAGAGTTCAGAGACCAAAAGTCAAATCTCAAGTAAAATTATGAGGTAGATTAGTATAAATCAATGGATGAAGTTTGATGAACCAATTAGCGGTCAAACTTCATCCTTCCATAACTATTGTTAGAAAGCTCGGATGAGGACGAGTTTTATATTCTTTGAAATGTCATAACATGTTCTATCACTTAAAAATGATAAATCTAGACTGAATTCATTTTGAATAAAAACTACATTGGCTTTGTTAGTTGAGACTTGAGATAAAAGGGTAAAACTTATAGTTATTTAGAATTTCTTGTTGTTTTGTTTATTTTTCACATGTAGGAGTTAGAAAAGATCCATTGCTTGGAAGGCACAATGGATTGATGCTAGGCACCCTTAGGACAAAACTTATAAAACAACACTAAAAGCCTGGTTGTGCAACGCTAGTTTACCATGGGTGGATAAAAAAGTGCTCACAAATTCCTATGTGCCATGTACTCTCCAAATTACATGAAATATTGACCAAATATGTAAACTACAAAATTGAAGGTGGAACACCCGTTGATTTCCTCATGATTTAAAAAAAATGGAATAATGCTCATTGTAGAAATGAGAGGCCACCAAACATACTCGACTTTGTAGTTCTACAAAAATACATATATTTCTACAAAATTACATATATGTCAAATGCAATCAAGAAGTACTTATCTCAATAGAAGACTTCATTAAACATTCCAACAAAATATTAAAAAAAATTGAAATGTAAACCATTCACATGCAAAGCTTTGTATACTGCAATTTCCATTGTACATATGTATTACAAGACACCCAAAAACACTTAGGGGGTAAATGAAGGTCTAGAGTCTGCTCTCAGGCTTCATTTTAGGGGTATGAATCAAAGGAGGCAAACTTAATGTATGCAATTTGGAATAGATAATTTATGTATGCAAATTTTGTATATTTTGGCTCTATATGACTATATGAGAAATGAAATGAGGTTTTGGAAGCATTTTGGCAAAAATATGTATAGCCTTATTTTTGTCCGGCATTTTTAGAGTGATTTTTTCCCCTTTTCATTCAATAGGCTTCATGTAGGTCTTCTTGTTTTGGAGGAATTGGGCATTTCAATGCCTAATAATAAAAAAAATAGACCCAAGGCTTCTTCTCAACTTCCTTAAATTTCTTGAAATTTTTATTTTTGAAGAAATGCCAATATTTTCATTAAATTTATCATTTCTTTGAAATTTTAACCGTACAAATTCAAACTAGACATGCTAGAGATCATGGAAGAAAAGAAAGCACAACAATATCCCTTATGGAGTTAAAAATTATAATGTTTACCTATGAGGGTGTTCAAATTGCAAAAAAGAGTTCAAATATTTTTTGCAAGTCAAACCTATGAACTTCGTGACACAAAAAATTGGAAGGCTTAATGTGTATAAGCCCAATTATATTAGGGCCAATCAAAATCCACAATACCATTATACAATTCTTCCAAATGAATTTGGATTCTAATTTTTTCTCTAGGACTAATTGAATTTCAATCTCATTTCCAACTTCCAAGAGCAAGTAAACAATACAGAAAGTCAACATTGCATTGGGTATCCTTGCACTAAATCTCAGAAAGAAAAAACACTGTCAAGTATTTCCAAAATCAGATTTTTGGTACTATAACTAAACTACACAAAGAAGTTTTCAATAATATAAAGTACAAAATAAAACGCACGTCTCTTGTATTTTTATATAGAAGGGGTATTCCATACATGTAATTTACTTGTTTTCAATAGATGTGTATGTTTAAAGTTTTAGATAGTGACATCATTGACCAATGATGGTTACAAAAGTGGTCACAAAATACATTTAAACAATAATAGTAAATCCATAACCTCCAAATAAGTCAAAAAACATCTTCTACTCTACCCTTAAATAGTTAAACTACATTATACTCTATTCTGAATCTGAACTATTATTGTCATTTGGACCTTGGGGCGTAGAATCGGAGCCACCAAATCGCCCATATACGCCAGAGCCTCCTCCTTGTCCGTAATCGGAGAAGTATAGATCTCCAGATGGTGGAAGTGGAGGAGGTGGTGCATTTGCCTTGGACCCTCTTGTCCCTCGTTCACTTGAGCCGATGTAGTATGAGCTTCCGCGAGGCCCATATGAGTCCGGCCCTCCCGTCCCTGGATAGAATTGCGACCTACCATATTGAGACCCACCGTAGTCCGTATACCTTGTGCTTCCATGGCTTCCTTGTACGTTTGGAAGTCATCGTGGGGATCATTGCTAAAACGTGAACTTCCTCCTCCATATTGTGAGCGACGCACATCACGATCATGACGAGGTGGTGACCGTTGTTGACGCAGGCGACCTTGATCCAAAATACTATTTCTTGTTGCTTCTCGCAATTGATTTTGGAAGTTGAGGTCTTCGTGCTCTTCTCGACGTTTGTGTCTTTGTGGAAGTGGAGGTGGTAAGTCTTCTTCGTCATCATCATCATTGTCCTCTGCATCTGACAATGGTTCTGGAGGAAATCCAAATTGACCACGATTAGACCACTCCGGCATGCAATTACTTGGGCCAACCCAATTGGTGTCTATCACCTCTTTGTCACAGCTCAATTTGGTCTTCTTGTCCTTTACAGGCACCGTACGCCAATCCACGTCTTTTTGGAGTACAATCTCCGCCCAAATCATTGCCATGGTGGAATAGTTTATGATATTTGGTTTGGAAGCACCTAGAATGCAAGATGCCCAAATCTCTTTGTATCTTTGCTTGAAATGTTTACTCTTGCAAGTGTTCATAGGACCTTCCCACTGTCTCACTTGTCTCTCTAACACAATTGTGTTATCTACTACCAGAGTTTCGCAATGTGTGAAATTTTCACATACTCTCGGCACGTTATGCAAGTCCATACTGCTTTGGGCTCATATTTTCATCCCTCTTCAGCCACACAAAAGTTGTTAAAGTAGGCGTCCCAATCTATGTCTTGTGATTTTCCCTTTGTATTCTTCTTGAAAGGATTGAGAAATCCTTTTGGAGCCATGGTAATTGTGGAAATGTGATCCCATATGCTAGATCCATAATACTAGCATATGATGGAAAAATTCAAAAATTGTCTCCTTAAAAAGGAAAGTTTTTTAGTTCTCCTAGGAAGTTAGGTTAATTTAGGAAAACCGGATTTCCGGATCCGGGAAAATTTCATTAGGGCTAAAAACCTAATTCCGGAACCCTAGAAAGTTCCGGAAATCGGATGACGGCGCCGGCCCTAAAAACCGGAAACCGGATCCGTACTAGGGATAGGGTTTTGCCGCCAAAACCTGTCCCGTACATTCATCCGACTAAACCGACTACCTGGCCAGTATAAGAAGAGGACTGTAGTCGGTAGTGGGCAGGAGTATCTCTTTGTTTTTCTTCCACCAGTGTTTTCCGTCTTCCTAGCTTTGTGAGAATTCCGGTAGATTGAGGGACTATGTGAGTTACGATCGTGCAGGGGTTACCGGAGTGAAAGTTTGTGAGTAGGAGAATTAGGGAGAGATTGTGTGAGGGTTGTTTGTGAGCATGATGACTTCCAGGGCAAGCCGGCGGAAGTTGAAGGATCTGCCCGAGGACTCGGAAGATAAGATGCCGCCACTGGCGCCCCGACCGAGGACCATTCCGGTGATGAAGGTGGTGCCGGAGGTTCCTACCGAGGAGGACCGGCTGATGCGCCTACGGGAGAACCTTAGCAACATGGGGTGTGATGGGCTCCTGGAGGTTCCGTGGAGCATCCGGGAGGAGAGTTTGGTGTGTGACATACTTCGTCCGGAAAGTGGTATCTTAGATACCACCCTCCGGGCGAAACCAGAACTATGGACGGTTAACACATGGAGGGCCGTCTACAAGTTCCAGGAGGCGCCGGACAAGGTTATGGAGAAGAATCAGGAGGTGATGGAGGGCGAATTCCGGGCGCCCGCCAACCCGAAGGAAAGTCACCATGTTTCCGACTTGGTGAATCTAGAGTACCGGGATGTGATAGCATTTCTTAATCCTATCCTCCATCCAACCAAGCCGCGACGGGTGGTAGTGAAGGTAGCCTCCGCCATCTTGGGGAGCCTCTAGGGTAAAATGATGATGGATTGGGTAACCATCATCCATGAGTTAATCGGAGACCTGGTGCATTCCCTCCATGGTTGTCATAATGGACGGATGTCCAGTTCGCCCGTCCGTTAGAGGACTCACCTGTCCGATACAGTCAACAAAAAGTTGACTTTATGAAAATGGAAAAATAGGCCACGTGGATGCCACTGGGATGCCACTGGGATGCTACATGGATTCTGGAACATGCAGGGCGCGAACGCCATCGTCAGGGCACGGATGGGATTTAATAAATATGCTAAATTAATATGCTTTTTACATATTTCCATTTCATATTCCATATTCCAAGTCACTACAACAGTCCATATTTTTATTTAATGTTAGATCATATCGTTGTAACACCCAAATAAATTCCATATCCTAATCAATCCATCATTCCATATTTTTGCAGGGTGTTAAATTACCTCATTATAAGTTTGTAACATCCAAACCACTTCCACATCCAAATCACTCCACCAATCCACCATTCCATAAATTTTTTGGGTGTTACATTATATTACACTGACATCCAAAGCATTTCCATATTCGAAAGCACTCCACCATTCATATTTCTTTTAATGTTAGATTATATAACTCCTTCAAAATAATTGGCCACCCTAAAATAAATTGGTATGCTTTTCAAAAGCTTTGGTCACCCCATCTCCCCTTTTGGATATAGATTTTTAAAGCACACTTCCATTCCAAGTGACTGCCATTATTTTTTGGGCGGAATCATTCTCTTTCCTATTTTTTTGGCATCATTACCATAAGTCTTTTATTTGAATTCAATGCCACTTGTGTAGGGTGGAATGACTTTTTTTTCCTATTTTATTTTCCGTGATTAGCAAAATTGTTCCATCCCAAGCCGAGGCCATTTCTTTTTCGTTGATCATTCCCATTCCTTTCATTTTTTGCTCCATAGCAAAACTCTTTCATCCCAAGTGAATTCCATTTATTTTTTGTGGTAGCCCAACTCTATTTGAACTAAATGGTAATTTTTTGGGGCTGTTAGTTGAAATCACTTTGACACACTATTTTTTGTGGGCTTATCTCTCTCACAAAATTGTTCCAACCCAAGGCCAATCCATTTTGTATTTGTTCCATCATTTCCTTTCCTATTTTTTTTTCCATTAATGAACAAAGCTCTTTCCATCCCAACTCTATGCCATTCTTTTTGGTTCGGATCATTCTCTCTTTTTTTTTTCTTCATTCCTAAAACTCTCCCATCCCAACTCATAGTTATTCTTTTCTTTTCGAACATTTTTTTTTTGAAAGAATTGGACAATTTTCATGTTCTAACATTCCAAATTTCCAATTTCTATTTTGTTTTGGTTCATTAATTAGGAAGACTATTTTATTCGAACTCATAGTTCTGCTTTATTTGTTCAATATTTCCCATCCCTATTTTATTTTTCTGATTCACTAAAGTTATTCCATCTCAACTCAAAGCCATTATTCTTATTTTTTTGTTCTATCATTCTCTGTCTTTTTATTTATTTTTTTCATTATTAAAATTATTCCAATCTACTTCAATGTCATTCTTTTTTTTGGTGGATCAATTACTTTCTTTTGGAGGGGGGGCTTCATTAACTTCTAGAATATAGACCTGTTCTTTTAATGCATTGTTTTTTCCATTTGTTCAAAAAAGAAACAAAAAAAACATAGACCTACTGAAAAAATACAGTGTATGTATTTTTATACCGAACTACTGCATTCACTGTTTTTGTAGAGGTTTTACCATCAACTCATAGAATTCATAAAAAATAAAAATGCAATGAGAAAGAACAATGATATGGCATATTAATATATTATGACATTTTGAATAGGGATACATCCGATTTTATATATATTTGAGATGTTTCGCAATTGCCAAGTATGTACACATGGTCCTCTATGAGGATGGTTTACCTTCTATGCTTGAACTATATGGTAAACTACAAAAATTAAAAAAACTAAATACTATGTACGATAACAACAATCTGGCATAGTCCAACAGTGAAGGGCCTTCTTCAATGTGTCCAGAACATCTTGCACTGTCGCCCTTTCACTCACATCATCTTTCATGAGGCTTCTCAATTTGATCCTGAGGTTCACATATTGCTCTGAATTCTTCGTTGTAAAGTATTTGGGGTCCCACTCCTCTTGCCAAATTGCAGTTGCTATCCATCCCGCCGCATATGCATCAGCTGCCATGGAGTACAAATGCGTTTTCTGCATGGCCTCAATTGAATTAGCTGAACCTTGCTCTCCGTATACATAAAACAACTCAGGGGCTGCAAACTTTTGCTTTTTCTTTTCCTTCACTAGGGTCTCCATGTTGGGAAAGCCATACCTTGATGGCTCCTTCTCTACAACTCGGCTAGAAAGTCCCCAATCACATATCCCTAAGTACACCCTGTGCTCTTTCCAATCATCAAAATGGAGCAAAACATTGGATGGAGTTATGTCGTTGTGCATGTACTGCGCATCGTGGCATTTCCCCACAATGACAAGCAAGGAGAGTGCCAAGTTCACTCGGTTCCTTCGGTAAGTTGCAACCCATGCAAGCTCTTCTTTTGTCAGCAGCGTACCTTGTTCACGCTCAATGTCATCCACATCCACTAATTCGTTCACTTTTGAATTGTACTTGGATAAGAAAGAAATTAGAGATCCTCCATTCCACCATAGGGTATAGCCTTCCATCGTTTTAGGGTGGATATACGCAATTCGAATGATGCCAGCATGTATCACTGGACACCCTCCCGCCTCATTGATGATTCCTTGGCGCTTCTCCTTCTCATTTGTGGTTTTCAAGCTCTTCCCAGCAAAAAATATCCGACTAGGAATGCTCTCAAGTTTTGTAAGCATCACCTTCCTCATGGTCCCATATGAACCAACCGCACTATTGTCCGGCATGGGGATGACTTTCACTGTACTATCAAGCCACTTGAATGTTCCACTCACACAATGAGCCGTTATGGTGTCTTCTATTGTCGCTTTCCATGGTGCTTGTTTTTTTTTACGCGATGAAGAAAATTGTTGAGCGAAGTTTTGAATGATTTTCAACTTTGCAACCACCTCTTTATTCTGCGTGTCCCAATCGCTACCATCTTCTTTCTTCCCTGTGTGGTAATACCAATTTGACACTATATTGGTTGTGAAGGCAACCACCTGTTTATCCAGCTAGTCTTGGTGCAAGCAATAATCAAAGAAATTGTTGAATTTCTGTGATGATTCAAATTTGGACTCCAGCTCCCTTCGTAGGTCCCTTGTCAGTTTGTGGTATCCTTCTTCGTTGTGCACCACATACTCCCTAGTCAACATAGTTGTACTTCGACGAGTGTAGAACGCCACAACTATTGCTCTCCCTTCAACTATGAATTTGTGTGGAGGCATATGGGGATTGGGTGCTTTCTTGCACTTCTTTTGGCCCGATAAGGAAGGATTCAATGAACTTGAGGCCACCAATGTATTCGTGGATGGAATTACCATCTCACCGACGTCATCCAAATCTATGAACATGGGACGTTTCTCCGCCGATCCACTCCCTTCCCCTGTCATAATGAAGAATATTTTATACAATGGACCTCCGTATCTCTCCCCAAGCACATAAGTTCAAATTTTTTTTTAAAAAACCGGGTTACATATGCGGGCCAAGCCCACCACCCACCAAACTCACTCACATAGGCCGTTAGAACTAGCGTGTGAGGCATAGGGCGTGGACTTGGCAAAAAAATGAGGGCGGGGATTCGCTTTATATAGTCCCCCCCACGTCCCCGCCCCATCCTCTCGCGTTCCCGCCCCATCTCTTCACGTCCCCGCCCCATCTCTTCACGTCCCCGCCCCGTTCCCACACGTCCGCGCCCCAACCGCGATGACATCCGCACCCTGGCATGTGGCGTCCACGCCCTCACTTCACGTCCGCACCCTGGTTTGACGTCCGCGCCCCCCCTCGATGGCGTCCGCGCCCCCGCTCAATGGCGTCCACGCCCTGCCTTCACGTTCGCGCCTCCGCATCGATGGCGTCCGCGCCCTAGTGTACCCCACCTCCCGCTATATAAAGCCGTCCCCGCCCCATTCGTCCCCGCCCTGCATACTCTCAGCCTTCCACCTCTTCATTGAGTTGGTTGTGAGCGTTGTGCGGGGTCCTCTTGATTGCCACGTGGGAGATTTTCGATTTTTTCTACAAAAATGGCTACGCCACCAAGAATGACCAAGGAGGAACGAGACAAGACCCGACTTCGACCAGGAAATAAACATTGTAAGCAGCTGCATATTCTACGTAACCCTGCTAAGCTTGCATTCAAGGGGTGGGAGGACGTGCCTGATCCATGGACCTTTGATGACTGCGCCAATTACATCGAGTGGTGCTACATTGACAAGGTCTTTCCAGAAGAGCGCCACAACTTCCACAGATGCTTCCACAAGGCAAATTTGAAACATTGCCTTGACGAGGAGTTCACGACTCGATGCCTTGAGGTGGTCCAAGTGTTGTATGATGTTGCGACTGTCCCGCGCAATGAAGTGCATTTTTTCATTGCACGAGGGGTCCATGTAGAGGTGAAGTTGAACAAGAGAGTGGATTGGTCAACTTTGAAGACAATGGGAAAAGATGTCAATATTCCTACCCCAGCAAATGGATTCATTCCAAGGGAGGTAAAAAGATATCCGGAAGGTGGTCTAGGGAAAACAACTACACAAGTTCAACCACCACCAACATATGAGACTCCGGACTCATCTGCGGACAACGACTCTGATGGATCTCGTGTGGTAGTTCTAGTCAGCCATAGAACACAACAACAACGTGCTAAAAGGAGAAGGGCTGCGCATGCAACTGCTGAGGTTTTACCTGAAAATGTTGTGGAGGAACAGGTGCCACCTACGGACGAACCAGTAGTAGGAATTGTCGATGTTACAGCTGCTGCAAACCGAATTCAGAGTTTGCTGACCAAAGTGAATGACAAGAATGCGGAATTGCGTTCTTTGTATAATGATGTTAACAAATTGAGGGAAAAAATCCAAGAGAAGGAGAACATCATCAATCAACAACAACGTGACATGGAGGCACTTCGACACACTCTTCAAGCAACAAGAATGGCCAATGTTGGTCAAGATCCACGAGGGTAAGCACAAGGGCCTTTGAATACTTCTCGAATTCTATTGGAACACGCAGAAGTTCGTACAACAATGGATACTCAAGATGATTCATTGTCCTTCGGAGAATTACCCACGAATGAAATTGCAGCAATGCCTGTTGACCAAAGCACCCAACTAACGGACGCGCTTGCAAAGAATTTGAGATTGAAAAATCAATTGCATGCGTTGATGGAGCAGTATTACCAATGGAAGATGGCATGCGTCTTCAGTGTTGACAGGACTAGGCAAATGGTGGAAGAATTCAAAAAAATTGACCACAATTACGGCGCACACAATTAGGAGAGGGTTTTTGGATTGACATCGTGGGCCCTGGTGGATGATCATTTCAACATGGATGAAATGGCGACCATCAACAGTACTGATCAACCAACAACCATCGATTGGTCCAAACATGGTTGGGATTTTAAGAATCAAGTTGGCACTGCCGTCGACCATCAGGGCAATCCATTCCTACTATGGCCAAACCCTTCAACCTTCGTGCATGATGGAACTACATGCAGGGTTGCTATTTGGCGAGCCTATGAGCTTGAGCCTATGAGCCTGCGAGCTTGTGAGCGTGAAAAAAATGAATTGAAAAAATTTAGAATCTTGTAGAGTTGACCTATGACCGTGGGTATTGTGTTGTGTATAGAGTGGTTAATGTGAGATCTGTTTTTGAAAGTCGGTTTAGTGTCCTGTTATTATTTTTCAATCTTTCTTATAGGCAAAGACAAAATACTATGAATTGAAGAAAATGAAGCAAGTAGAAAACATGCAAGAAAATTGAACACATGGAAGAAGTATCCATAAACACACAAATCCATCTACAATGAAAATCAACACATAATAGTTTGACCCATTAAAGAGATTTGTCAATCTCATGAATCTAAGTTGTTTAGGACTCTATCAAAGAATCAGAACTCGAAGATGACTCTGAGGACTCTCTACCTTCGGATGCTGAAACATCTATATACTGTAAGACATTTAGAGCGTAAGTGTCTTTACGGCGTTTGGGTTTGGAACAACCAAACTCCGCGAAGGCACTCGCCATTTGCTCGGCATAGATTGGGAGCTCAAAAGACTTCTCCGGACTGATGAGAAGACTTAGTTGGGGTAGGGTGTCATTCCTTGCTATCAATCTCCCATCTCTGCAACAGAAAAAGACATGTTGTCAATATTGTAGAACATGAAAGTCTTCATCCAAGCAAAGATGAAAGAAAATGCCAACTTACTTACTGGATTTTCCCTTGCGAACGAATTTGCGAGGCACCACTGGCATATCCTCCGGATCTTGTGAAAGGTGAACTATTGGTGGCACAGTTGGTGTCACCACTACGGGTGTTGGTGACTTCCTCATGGGTTTCAGAATGGCATCATAAATGTCTTTATTCCCTTCCAAAGCCACAATGTGGTGGCCGGTGCCACGGCAAGCCGTAATACATGCACCTGGAGGCAGTGAAATCAAAATGACTTAGTTCCATGAAAGAATTGGAAGAACACATTTGGAGGAATAAACTTCTGAATGGAATCATTACCTGTAGATGCGGTACAATCCAGAATCAAGTCTCCTGGAACGCTTGTTGCCTCCAGGAGGATAGTGAAGAATCTTGGATCTTTTTCGCGTCCGCCTCGCCAAGGTTTGTTTCCATTCATAGCCACGTCATCTGCATGGGTGTAATTGATTAGCATGTCATCGATAGCCAAGTCCACACCAACCTTCATTGTGGTATTAGTCTTTTTGAAGGAAAATTTGGATTTCCCTTTGGAGCCAAGGTCCTTCACGAGGAGGGTGATTCCAAACTTTTGTGTCTGCAATGTCCATAGCAAATGTACGTAAGAATGCATTGAATGGAGTGCATTGCAACTTGTTCATAAAATTCAACAAAATTCTATGAAAATTACCGTCTTTGTGTTGTCTATAGCCGAGGTGATGTGCATGCGGTTCATCCCCATCCAGTCCTTCTTCATCAGCAAGTCATACGCCTCACATACCTCAGCAATGTTCTCTTTGGATTTGATGCTGTAGGAGTGAAATAGAATGATGCACTCATCATCTTGTAGATGCTCTGCGGCGAAGCTACATGCCAACTGGAGAGCCTCATCATCAGCATCTGCATTCTACATTGGCACCTCATGGGTCGGTGTAGAGAGCCCAGGCACAGGTAAGTTCTTCGGACAGTCAATGAATATGACATCCACCCCCGGTCGAGCATTTGGCACTCCCTCGAACATGCGAGTCTTTCCGGCCGACATCTGCAAACATGTAGAACATGGTGAAGTTAAAAATAAGCACAGAAAACATTCATGAGACATGAAAGCACAAAATGCGCTTTTGAGTACAAAGATGAAAATGGATACCTTTTTCAAGAAATGCAGCACCTCGTTGTACCACGTGGGCTTCTCCTCGACCATGTCTTTTGCCAGGACTTCGATGGAGATGTTGAGGATCAAATCCTCCGTCTTAGAAACATCACCTTCTGTAATGACCATGGCTTGTGTCATACGAGTGATAACTTCCTCGGTGAGCTGTAGGAGAGTAGGCTTCTTCTGTACTGCACTTTGCGCTTGTGAATCTTCATTTGCGGTGGAAGATGGTACCACCTCGCCTCCCGCTTCCTCCTTCTTCTTTCCCTTTCCCTTGCCTTTAACCTTCTCTTCCTTTTCTTTTGCCACCTTTTTGTCAGCGAGCTCGGATGCCTTCATCTCCTTCGCTTCAAGGTGGACTTGGACCCGCGCTTCTTTCTTCCGGTCCAAAAAATCCCTCTTTGCAATGGCCTTCTTTCTCGCTTTGTCATCCAGGCCTGTAAACTCATTGATCTCTAAGTCCAGGACCCCTTTCCCGTCCAAAGATCTCTTGAATTCAACCTCGGAAGGAGGAGTGAACTCGAGGAGACAATCCAGGTACCATCCTCCACCACTGAAATGAGCTGTGGTGTAGGTGCGGAGCTGGTGTGCGGTGAACATACAAGAATTGGATGTGCGATCCAGATATGATGATAGGAAGGGGGGAAGGTCTGAGCGATCGATGGCTCCTTTTCCTTCGAGCTCAAATTTGAAATATCTACAGCACAAGCATGATTTTGCATTCAAGAGAATGTAAATGATGATCATGGAATCTCTACAACATACATCTGTGAGCAATTCCGGATGGTAAGACCAACGAACTTGTGAAAAATGAATGCATTTCCAATATAAGGGCCTAATGGAGACGTTGCAGAAGAGAATTATCATACAATTGTATACCGAAAGGTTCTAAAATAAGGAGTTAGAGTTGAAGTGAACATTTGAAACCTCATTATAATGGACTTCAAATAGTATAGTGATTTTTACAAGAACTTGTTGTCCACCAAGTTATTAGACATATTCCAGTATTGAGATAGTGGAACTCACCGGTACAAAACTCTGCGCACAACAGCGGCTGACGCTTCGTGAGCCATGAACGAGTCCCCCTTTTTGAAGTAATTGTGCCCTTTGAAATATGTCTAAAACCCGTGCTCCCAAATTGTGCGCCTCCACCCTTCTATGTACTCTACCAAGTACTGTGGTTGTGTTGGAATGCTGTAGTTCACAGTGATGTTGTCCTACTTCACCACCGAGTCGAAGTACTCCATTGCTGCATCTTTGATCTGCAGAGTACAATGCATGCTAAAAATGTACAATTGAAGACGTTCATGGTCCCATTCTGAACTTCTGAGTTACAATTTGAAAACCAAGTATCGCTTGGTATAGTTACTTGACTACAGAAATCAATTCCCTCACCCCAGCATACCAGACGCATTTTGCAAGGAAATGGGGCAGGAGATTTTCGGAGACGGGCTTTGGTGGGAACTTCCTTGCTTCACGAGATGGCGCGGAGGAGTTCCACCACTTCAAGATCTTGATCTTGTGTGCAGGCGCCATGTTGCACGTGGCCACCATTTGCAACTTCTCCAATGTCATTTCAGGCACTTCATTAGTGCTCCAGTGCCTCTCCACCTATGACAGCAACACATTCAATAACTCTTGGCGTTTGAAAACAAAAGAAGTAAATTCGTAGTTGTGTAAGGTTTCAGAATTAGACTGACCTCTTGTAAGAAACCTGGCCCGTTAGATGGTTGAGCCACTGCCAACAACTTCCCCATTTTCACCATCAGAGTTTTGGTTTTCTCCTTTGCTCCCGCCCTCATGGCAAGAGCGACTTCTTCAGGGGTCCTCTCCTCTTCTGGTATAGCATCGGTATACTTTCTCACTGCAGCATCCGCAGCTTGGGAAATCTCTTGCTGCACATTCAGACGATAACATTGAATTAGAAGTTAGGCATGTCAAGAGTTTTGGGAGCAGACTACAGCAAACTGAAGGATTCCAAATTTGTATAACACATAGTGTCTTACCCTGAAAATGAACGATGTAAAGACCTCCACAGGTATGCTATACCATTTCCTTGAAACCTTGAATTGCAAACACCTTTTCTTCTCCCCTGGCTTGAGGAGATCAGCAAATCAGTTGATTGGGAGAAGACCATACTTCTGCACCTGGTACAGAGTGTGTACCAAGTTTGTCTTCACGTGTGAATCCTCCACTGACCTGGAAGTAGATGACTATTTTAGGAAATCCAATAAGCCTCCATGATTTCACAACTAGGGCACATAAAAATCAAAGACCGGAAAAGCAGCTCAAGAAGGAAGAACTCACTTGTTGATGTCATGCATCACTTGCATGACAAGCTCGGTCTTCCCTTTGGTTTCCAGTACAATGCAGTCTACGACACAGTGCCATTTTGGGAGCAATGTGTAGCACCTGTCAATGAGGTTCATCCATGCAATGCGGCGATGGTTGCCGTCGCAAATGAAGAACTTCAAGTTCTTGAGGAACTGAAGTTCAGGTCTGGAGTCGAGGTAGCGTGTGAACACTTCATTTTTCTCTCTCCAGATTAGATTCCACTTGTTCATCTCGTCTTCTGCGAACTCTTGGCTTTCTCCTTCCTCATTAGTGGTAGAGACATAGAATACTGCCGCTCCATCACGGTATCCACCTGTGAATTCTTGCTCCAACTTCGTAATGTCACAAGCAAGTGTGGGCCTCACCATGGGCATAACGACAAGTCTGCAAAGCGGGATGTGTAGCCGGAAGAGTTCTTCGGGCTTCATTTGCAGAGTGGAGAGGATATCTACTGAGTCGCCTTTTTGTATGCGCCGCAATTCATCCTCCATGAGTCCTTGATCTTTGTCTTCTAGGTCATCTATTTGCATGGGATCTTGTCCTCCTCCTTCTTCGTCCTCTTCTTCATCCTCTTCATCTTCGTCCCCAATATGCGGCTGTGTCGTTTCATCTGTTCCCGGAGTCTCCAAGATGGTCTCTTCTTGAGTTACTCCAGTGGGTGAAACATCCATCTGCATGTACAATTCCAGTCAAAGAAGATTGCACTCGCAAATTAAAAAAGAGGCCAAGTCCGTGTGAAGAATTTATATTGAGATGTAGTTGAAAATTCTTTACTTCAATAAAAAAAATTACACTTATAAAATGGAAGAGTGGTAAATATATGAAAGAAAAACAGCCTGCACATGGCTTGCATGACTAAAATCGCAGAAGGTATGTAATTGGGGTCATGAAACCCTATTGGATGATGTTCACGTCATCATCCTCATCTGAGTCTGAGCTAAGGATGATGACTTCATATGTGTAAACTCTACCAATCCCAATACTCTCACTCACTTCCTCAAACGAGGGGCTAGAGCTAGCATTTGAGAGCTCAATGGCAGAGGAATACTCTGTCTCCGAGCTCTCAGAGGAGAACCATGGCCCAGGCCCTTGGTTCCAAGTAAGCCTATCTCCCTCGAAGTCATTTACAGCACGCTCTGCAGCGTCCATGATGTTTGCAAAACTCACCAAGTTCTCTTCATCATCACTAGAGTCACTTGAAAGCACTTGGCGTGCTTGAGGCCCCTTCTGTGGTTGAGAAGGCCCTCCTATCTGCAACGACGTCAAGGTCTGGTCAATTGGGGCCTGTTTCTCTTTAGATGTCACCCTTGGGCGCTTGCCTTTGCGTTGGCCAACCTGGAGGAATGAATACAATGAAATTAGAGTTGAGGTTCAAGACAAGGTCTAAGAGCCATTGAATGCAACTGTAAGCAAGGAAACTTCAATTTACAAATCTCAACATGTACTATAAATACCAAAGGTCTCCGTAACCGAACTTCCTGTACATGTAGGATTCATTCCCCTACATGAGTTCTATACCTACATTGAAGTGTAAAATCAAGACGCATATGTCTTGGCAAGGTAATTCTCTCTAACAATATGTTATAATTCTTTTAGAACAACAAAAGATGCATTTGCAAAGAACACAGTGCAATAGCAATTCAAAATCCAAGCCAAAGCCAAAGACATAGAGAACTAAAGGACGAGTCCTAACGAATAATGTAAGCAAAAAAAATTGGGAACTTGAGAATGAGTTCCCTAAGACAATCAGAGCTTGATGACGAGTTCCTAACGGCATTGAGAGCACTAAGCCTCAATCCCAAATCCGAATTCCTTCTATTTCATTACTTAAATATAAACAAAAAAAGACAGATACTAATACCTCATCAGAGATTGATTGTGTGCCATCGAACAACTCCCCATGACTATCAAATGTCTGAAGAAAGCAAAAGCACACGTCAGGATTGAAGATGGACCCATATAGCAGTTTTGGAGAACAAATTGAGTAAAAACAACTTGGGCATGTGAATAATTCCATCAAGCTAGGGTGTCACCGTGAACACTGTCGGATCCGACAGTGTTCACGGTGACATCCCAGCTTGATGGAATTATTCACATGCCCAAATCTCTAATTCTCGCAGCCTCATTATAATGAGATATGACCAGTCCAAGCCGACATTAAAATCCTACAAGATAAAGGGCAGCCCACATCCACATTCCAATTAGATCCACGCCAGTCCACGTGGGAGTTTTGGGCACGTCAAAAATGCCATCAGGCTGGGGTGTCACCGTGAACACCGTTGGATCCGACGGTGTTCACGGTGACACCCCAGCCTGATGGCATTTTTGACGTGCCCAAGTTCTCTCTCAAAATCAGATTCCTCTCAAGCAGCACCGGGTCACGGTGGTACCGGGTCAGGGTAGTCGCTGGAGTTGTCTGCCTCAAGAAAACATGATCAGCCCGGGGTTGCTGCCTGAACACCGTCGGATCCGACGGTGTTCATGCAGCACCCCCGGGATGATCATGTTTTCTTGAGGCAGACATGACATCTCCCTTCTCACACTTCTGATGTTGCCGCCCCTTCCTGAATCCCAGATAGGAAACTCAGCAGTGGAAGCTAGAGCAATCGATTGAGCAATACAGATTCTAACTAAATCGGGCACTCAAGAAAACAAGCATCACCGGCGTGACACGCTTGACGCGATTGTCATGCACCGTGCGTGGCGCGGGTGATGCTTGGACTGCGCGAGTGGCGCGGGTGATGCTTGGACTGCGCGAGTGGCGCGGGTGATGCTTGGACTGCGCAAGTGACGCGGGTGATGCTTGGACTGCGCGAGTGACGCTGCTGAAGTTTGGACTGCGCGAGTGGCGTTGTACTAGCTTGGACTCCTGGTGCATTGGACTCACACGATAGACGAAAAACTAGACACTGACCTGAAGCGCGTCGTCCGGCTGGGCATTTGCCATCTTGGAACGACTGCAAGTACTGCGGGCCATTGCAGCTTCGTCCTGCAGATGAAGGAGTGCCAAGCTGTTAATAATTGATTCACAAAATGAAAATCCCAGAAGTTCTCATTCCAACACACGCGGCCGTTTGTGGCTTGTGATATCGTCAAGCACCAGCTTCTCAATGCAAGGTCCTCCACCGTCCAACGCATATCGTGAGCGCTGCGCGAGTTTGAATGTTTGCCTCCTACGTCCACAAGAGGAATCCCTGGAAGCTTATTCGTTGGACGGTGCAGAGAGATATCCGCGAGTCTGTCTCGATATAGATTCACTTTCGCGGCATCCAGGACTCACCTGGGCGGCATCCGTGAACACTGTCGGATCCGTGAACACCGTCGGATTCGTGAACACCGTTGGATCCGTGAACATCCGTGAATTTGGATCAGAAGTACCTTTTCGGAGGCATTTTGGACGCTTGGAAATCAGGAACCAACTTCCTGGAGCGAGCGGTGCTCCAACTTCGAATTGTGGCTCCGGGCACTCGACCGATTCTAAGCTCTTATTCAATTTCCCCGATTTCCAGTTTTAGACTCACAGTTGGAGACTGAGGACTCCCACGATTGGCTTCTGGATTGCTAGTTCAGAGGACGACTAACTTCTGAGCACTCTTTCATTTTGAAAACTCCAAAGCACTCCTTCTTGTGATTAAATTGCTTTGGCATTATAGAACTTTAAAAAAAAACATTTTCTTTCTTAGTGACATTAGAATGTCTACAAGCCTTCAAAGACTATGAATGTTTGCAAGCTTCATGTGAACACCGCAGACAAATTGTTCTTGTTCATACAAATGTCTAGCCTTGACCTTAAACACCCTTTCCAAATTACAGAAACGTACTTCTAAAATAAGGGATGTTCTACTTGTCTCTTTGGAGCAGCACCAGAGCCTTCAAGGCCTTCACTCCATATGAGAGTACTTATCACTCTCATATGATCTTGTTTGTCAGTACTAAAAATTGTACAACAACAACAGGAATGCAAACTTTGCGTGTCCAGAAATACAACTAAACGCAAATTCTCTCAATGCTTGTCTATGACTCACTAAAAGTCTAAAACTGAAGGTCTACAACTCAATGTCTGGAACTCAAAGTGTACAGCTCCACTTTGACATAGTCTTAAAATGGCCTACTGAAAGCACGTCTGTGCCATGCAGAGGTGTGTATTCAGGGTAAGTCTCCGATATGATAATGGTCAGTCTCTAAGCAATGTAGTGCACAATCCACTACAATTAGGTACCATAACCAAGCTAAGGTCCTTTGTCACTATAATCTAGGTTGACGCCATGACTGCAATATATGAGAGGAGTTCAAATCGAAACTCACATTCATCGTGTCGTCTCCTCCAAATTTGCTAAGTCCTGCACTCTCTCTGATCCCGTCATGCACAGTGTGCAATGGGAGACCCACTTCATCTACTGGAGGTGCATCACCCTCTTGGAACTGGATGGCTCTTGGTACCTCTCTCTCTACACCTTGCCTCGTCCTTGAAACTGTTTTCTTTACTCTCGTCATCCTGGATACCCTCAAAGCCTTTGCTGTGGAAAAGAAGAAAGTTCTACGTCTCTTCCTTTTTGTACGATGTGACGGAGTTAAGATGGCCGAGTTTGGATTGCCTACAAGCATGAGACAACACAAACTACGTGATTACTAAGATGCAATGCTACTACCACAATTGGAGTTGCAAAATGAAAAGGCTTTGAGCAGGTCCAAGGTACAGCTTATAGTTGCTCTTGAACGAGGTTCGCATGCTCGAAATTACTGCATTCTCCTAACTGGCCAAGCTGTAATTAATCTCCTAAGATCAACTGACACGTGAGTATTGGCGGCTCCATGAAAGCGCCATGCATTTATTTTGCTTTGAAATCGGCATACTATGCTCTTGAAGTACTGGCAGCCCTAATGACTTTGAAGTCCGTCTCGTTTTGACAAAACTGTCATGCTGTCAGTTGAGTTTGCCACGCTCCAAATCCTCCAATGTCGGCACAATATTTCCTCCGCCTCCAGTAATTAATTTTTGAAAATGATGGCGGAGTTGGACACTCCTAACAATGACAGAGCTCCTGCAAGGCGTGTATGTATTGGCAATGAGTTTGGATACCTAATACATCATTGCAAAAATTCGGTATCATTGCTTGACGGCTAAGGTTATTAAACTACTCTTAATTTCAAAATTCTAACCTTTACTGGCGGCAATACGGAAAGTAACTTAATTGAGTGGCAATAGAAATTTGTACTAACCTGGACCTCGCTGTCTTCGTGAAAAGTGATGATCACAATGATTGCAAGGAACTCCTCAACAAAGTATAAAATCCTCAACATCCTTCTTAAAAGCCAGTTCTCTCATCAAAAATTCCTATAGTCATCCTACTTATACTATGGCTTGTATTAGAGTAGACGGTCATGAAATACCTTTGGTGTTTCCAGTGAATCACGAAGGACATGCTAGAGTACTCAATCACCTTTTGCATGTCAGATTCAAGTTCCTAGAGTCTTCAATCTATGTCGAAGAAGAAAGAAAGTCGGAATCAGGGGAATTAGAGCATTCCATTCCAGTGGAGAAGAGTGTAGAAGAAGAAGGCCACTGTTGGTATCTGCGGGCAGGAAACTATAGAGCTTTTGGGCTTCCTCTTAGTCTTCTTGGGGCAGCCACTGAGCTAGGTAGTCGGCAATCAGACAATTCTACAGTGGACATGCCTTACATGTCTCCAAGACTTCCAGCTAGTCTACCAAGTGACTGCTTTCCTATACTCCCGAACAATACGATTCTTACAAAGGTGAAGAGGGAGAAAATGGATACCATTGTAGAGTTGTCTAGTGAATCTGAGGGAGAGTCCCCGCAAGTTGCACTTCAAAACACCACGCTTGCGGTCCACAGTATGTCAGATACAAAAGTCACATCAACCACCCCATCCAATAGTTTACAATCTCCTGTGTTTCCATGCCCTCCACTGACAGCAAATCTTGGTACCCAAGTGAGTATTATGGATTGCTTGAAGAGATTGTCCAGTATTCGTCGCTCTAGAAGTGAATTGTCCACAACAAACTTTGATGTTATAAAGCACCATCGGGTGCAGTACCTTCCCCCTTCCTACAATGGAGATGTACTATTTGAGTTACCTCCGTGTCGCTCGTCCTCTTCATCATCCGCAGCGAAGAATTTGGAGGGAATGGACAAGCGCTATGATGGACATATATGGTGCAAACTCGTCACTACAAACATCCACAACGTCGACAACCTAAAGTTCTGTAAGTCTTTCTGTGCCGGTCACCTTGCTTGTAAGAACCATGAGTGTGAGTACTTGAAGAGGGCTGGAAAAAGGAATGAGACAGAGTGGAGTGGATCCACAGTCTTCCCGTTTGCAGTAGGGGATGGTCCACCCAAAGACTGTACCCTAATGTGTAAAGTCTGCAAAGTGACACCCACTTGCCTTCACACATGCGATGCTAGGATCTACTATTGTTATAGCGACAATCCAAATATGACAAGGGCATCTATTCACTTTGGAGCCCATACTCATCCAGTAGGAAAGGGCATGTATAGAGATTCTAAAAAAGAAATTAGCGAACTCCTAGCGGAGCAGGTTGCGAAAACATCGACAGCCACTAACTCTGCTATAGCATTGTCCATTAGCAAAGATTTCCTGTCGAACTACTTATTTCACCATGGAGAGGGAGAGAAGAGAATGTTGAAGGAAGAAGAAGTGGATGAGGTGATGGATCGATTCCAATATCTAAATAGCCCTAGTATACGCAACGTCATTTCTTCCTTCCGCTCAAATAACCAAGGAGGGGTTATTGACAACATTATGACTATGAAGAGAGAGTCGAAGTTCGAATTCATACACGATAGCGTCTTCCCAGGACAGGGCAAAGAGAAAGTATACGTTTTTAAAATGCTAATTGAAGGACCAGGAAGCGGAGTGGATATGGTGAAGCGTATGCAACCAGGAAAGGACCTTGAAAACGTGTGGATGATGTTCGACCACGTGAAGCGCGTAAAAGATTGGACCATCATGGCCTGCCACGTGTACGACTGTCAGTACAAGAAGGTGATGACCATCGCAGTATGCGATATGCAGTCTGAAGATACCCAGGTCCAAGTACAATTTTGGAGGAATTTGAATGCTGTTATGGCACGACATGGCGTGCCTGACCCGAACTTCAAAGGCTTCATGGCAGATAGTGCGATGGCTAATTGGAATGCGGTCCGTATAGTATATGGGAGTGGTTCTGCGAACGAGGTCATGGAGAACCGGGAGAGAATGTGTGTGCTACATTGGAGCACTTCCCTTCATATAAGCACACACAGAAACACATCAAACAGAACTTTCAACACCAACACATTACGCTATGTAAGCAATACAAGGAATCGAAGACCATGGATGAAGCTGAGCTTCGATACCTGGCAATCCGGTCATGGTGGTTGTCATTTGGAGCCGCGAATGAAGAAGCACTTCATCATTTAGATCATTGGCTTGCATTCTGGCACTTTCGATACCTGCAGTGGGGAGGCTTCATGACAATGGTAAGTGACCGTGTCATCTCTCTATCTATATGCATGGGGAGGCTTCATGTAAACACCTAAACGTTTACATGTATATGAACATACGTGTATATGGGTGTTTTTGGTAGTGTAGAATTTTTTTGATTCAAGTAGTTTTTTGAAATCCACGTATTCTTAGGGCACAATTCTGTTTTAGTGCACTACTGTTTTTGTAGTGAATTATTGGTTGCAGCCTAGATTTTTTGAATTTTTTCTCTTATTTGAATAGTATTTTGTTAGTCTAGACTTCTTTTTAGGATAGTGTTTTTTTTTGGCTTGATTTCCTTTATTCCTTTTATTGATAGTCTAGTTTTTTTGTTTTAGACAAATGTTCTTAGCCTAGTATTTTTTGGTAGTGTGCTAGTCATTTGTTCACTCCTAATTTTTTGTCAATGTAATATTCTTTTGAATATAGAGCTTTTTTCAGCAGAGTATTTCTTGGGTAGTTCACTGGTCTTCTAAACACTCCATTTTTTTAATCCATTTAATATTTTGTTGGAAGTCAATTTCTTTACCCTTCTCATATAAGTGCTATCTTCCAAGGAAACTCTCTACTGACCTCACAGAATGTATCTTTCATTTCCAATTTCCAAAATTCATTGGAAGTAGTGGAAGGTAGTCCTTCCATTATTTTCCCTGTGACGTTCAGGGACTACAAAAGGGAGTACCAATAGAGAACATTTGGACATCCGTCGGATCCGACGGAAGTTGGAGTGCTCACTTCAAATGCTACTATTTGTAATACCTTGCATGAAAATATGTAAATTTTGGTCAAAGGTACAAATCCATAATTGGAGATTGAAGTATTGTAATGGGTGCATTTGCAGGGCTTGAGTTTGGAGGAGATGGCAGACTTGCCTTCGTGTAACTTGTCTGAAACAGTGCACAATAAGTGGCTTCAAATGTCCGGAAACAGAGGGAACAATTTATTTGACGCCACTTGTGATGACAGTATTCGTGCTTGGATGCAAATGACAAAGTATCGCGCCTACCTCAGAGGTCATGCAAGTGGGTCCGACCCATCTAAGGGGGAACTGAAGCTGAGAGCTGCAAGACGTAGTGGTTGCCCAAAGAAAATTGCCGAGGCCTTGAACACATTACCTGAAGCACATGGTGTGGGAAGTCGTGTACCACATTTGGAAGGAGAGGAAGTATTTGGAAGCACAAAGAGGAAGTTGGACGTACCTATTGGTGATGTTGGAGACTCCCATAGACGAGATAAGATCAATTTCTCTCAACCATGTGTTCGGACTAGGTCTACGAAGGCTTCAGAAGAATTGATGGACAGCAAGGGCAATACAATTGAGGGTCGCCCCTTGCAGTATGTGACCGTTGCATTTGAAAGTGACTGTGACACATTGAAGTGGCACATTGCAAGGATTAGCCACAAGTCAAATGCCAGATGTCAAGCTCAACAACGGGCGTCAAACATCAAGTGTAACACAAAAATTGCAAAGGGGAGGAAGGGAACCCCAGCTCCCACTTATCGCGGGAGGAAAGAAGAATATGGGAGTAGGCGCGAGGTGGTCTCTGACTTCTGGTTTTGTTGGGACGACATTGAAAGGTGCGTAAAAGGCTCAAAGCGGAAATGGGTCATTGATTGGCCTGAGGTGCCGGAGGTTTGGCCCGTATTGATTGGAACAATTCTCAATCGAGACGAAACTTTATTACTACAGCATGCGGGCTTCCACCTCCAAGAACGACCTACCCTGTCGCCTCGTCGATTGTTCACCATGTCCAAGATTTTTGAAAGTGTTTTGTATGACCAACCATCGCCCAAGAATCCGGATGCTTATCCAACAATCAGGAACAACCGAACCATCAGAAGAATTGCAAATGTTCCAAGTACGGAACAACGGAACAAGTGGGAGAGTGCTAGGAACATTAAAGGACAAATTCTAGGAGTGACCCTACTCCCTTTTCCAGGCCTTGGCGCAATAGTGGAATTGGAGACAGGATCTAACCCTACCAAAAACGTATATTGAATTACGGTGGGTATGTTCCCCTCGTGCACTTGCCCGGATTTTGTGAATATGGCCGTCTCGGCAATTGAAGGAAGGCAGCAGTATGTGAATTGTAAACATCTATATTATTTGTATAGGTATTTTTGCAAGATGGATATCCATGATGACAAGTTCATTCATGCACCTAGTTATAGCTTCAATGAGTTGAAGCTACTTCTACTTCGAGCGGGACTCATCACTATCCCTGAGTAGGCACAATTGTAATTTTTGATAAATTCATGCATATTGTATTCGTTAGTGTATCTGGCAATAGAAATGATTTCAAGCATGTACCAATCAAAATGTTCCTTCATTTGCAAAGTGTGGGAGTATGTTTCAGAAGTGTCATTACTAAATTGTGTGAAATGAAATACCAATGCATGGCTAGAACCCTAATCCTATACTCTCGTGCTACCCTACACATATGAAGACTAAACTCATATAGATTTTTTGCTTTTCCACCTCTTCCCTGCAATCTTAGTTCTTGTCAGGTTGGAAGGCAAAAAATTAGAAATTTAAAATACATGAAGTAAATCACTTTACGGTCAAAATTAGAAATCTACCACATTTGTTTGTAGTAGTCAACAAACCTTGACCTTTAGCTTGGCTAACTCTTCTATACCATTCCTCTTATACTAGCACTTGTTAGAAATAGCAATCATTATGGGATAGTTAGAAGCCCTAGTTCTCCGTGCTCAATTTATCCCCTTCAAAAAACACTGTAGTGTTCTCCAAAACTCATGATGGTCTATTTTATAAAAAGTGTTATACCCCTACTTTTGTGTAGTAGGATGAATAAGAGTTTCAAATATATACATAATTTTACAAGTCCGAGAAGTTAGCAAATGAGGAACCCAAGCCTGAAATTATAAATTCAATGTAGACCACGGTAATAGGAGCCACGGTCATAGGTCACAAAATTTACTATAAATAGTAAGTTTTTGGATGAAAAAAAATTGGATGAAAAAAATTTCCAAAAATATACTTTTGGTGCTCACCACTCACAAACTTCACGCTCGCGGCTCGCAAGCTCCCCGCTCCAAGCTCGCCTGCTAGCATCGTTGGAACTACATGTCCCATTTGCCTTAATCCATTTGGCCCGGAAGGTGGAATGCACCTAGGCACGTGCGAACATTTGTACCATCCATTCTGCCTAATTAGCTTGATGATTGTTCGCCGACGTTGTTCATTGTGCAAGGCTCCTTTCCATGAGTACTTGTATGAGTTGTTTGGATTAGTTCCCTACATGCCACCGCATTGGAAATACAATGAAGAAAATGCGCCTGATCATTCGTCGAAGTGGGGAACAGACTTGGTATGGAGTTGGAAACTAAACATCCATTTGTTGAACAAACAACACCTTTGTACCGAATGGGGTTGGGAAACAGATCCATCTAAAATTGTCGAGGTGTGCCACCACTTGGTTCCACTAAAGGACAACTTCAGCCAAGGACGACGGAATTTTTTTTTCCAATGCTTCAATGGGCATTGGAATGAGGCTGGACAATACTTCCAATTTGGCCCTCATCCTCGTGGATGGTTGTGGGGCGTTGATGGACGTTGCATTACTGATGACCAAGGCATGCGTATCGGGGGAGACATTGACATGCCAGACCCAGCTGAACTTGCACTACTATTAGAGTCAGAGTGGAGAGAAACCTTTTGAGATGAAGGGATGGACTATTTGATGGAACAGCATAGCCCAGGAACTCTGTAATGTCTTGAAAGCCTCAAACAATCACAAATATTGAGGGCTATATTAGAGGAAGACGGACCAGCAAGGAAAACCCGATCCGCAGTTCGTAGACTTCGTTTGAGCTCAGATGAAGACCTTCCAGTCCGCGCCGGGACACATGACAATGAGGCTGGACCAAGTGGCAATGCAAGCAGTCCAATGAACATGGACTGAGTACAGTTTAGAGTGTTTTAGCTAGTGAGCTTAGGTTTTCTTAGAAGACTTACTTTCCTAGCATTATATAGGCTTATATACTTTCTTATTTTATATTACACTATGCATATGAAATATATATTATTTTGTTTTGAATGGTTTTGCCCAAAGTGACTTCGTTTATTTTTTGCACATACTCATTTGGAACGACTTGTCTACTTCATACATATTAAAATTATTTATAACATGAAATAAAATGTCATTGAATTGGAGTACAATTCATTCTCAAACACAAATCAATGAATAAAATTAAAAAAGGACCACAAATGTCATTTACTAGGAAAAAACACTTTTGAAATGTCGTTAATGAAAATATATATATGAGTTGGGAATTTTGGAATTGGGATCAATGGGATGGGAGAATTTTAAGAAATAAGCAAAAACAAAATAGAGAAGGGAATGATTCAACAAAAAAAAAGATGAACTATGAATTGGGATGGGAGAGTTTTAGGAACAAAATAGAAAAAAGAATTATTCAACCAAAAGAAAAAAAATTAGTATAAGTTACCATGGGAGAGTTTTAGGAATGAAGCATCTATAGAAAAAGGAGAGGGAATGATCCACCCCGAAAAGAATGGCATAGAGTTGGGATGGGAGAGCTTTCCTAATTCATGGAAAAAATAGGAAAGGGAATGATGGAATAAATAAAAAATGGCATTGACTTAGGATGGAAGAGTTTTAGGAATATAGCCAACAAAAATAGGACATGGAATGATTCACCAAAAAAAAGAATGACAATGAGTTGGAATAAAAGAATTTTAGGATTGGAGTAAAAAAATAGAAAAATTTCTCTAATTAATGAAGCAAGAAAAATAGGAAAATAATGATTTTATCGAGTACAATACATTTTCAAAATATTGCCTAAACATTTCCAAAACATTTCCAAAATATTTCCTCAAAGTGTTCTAACCATTTCCTAAATCAAAGAATTTAGAGTCTTTGTTTTACACCCTAAAGTATATGTTGGTTCAAAGTAGTTTGAAGTGTTAGAAGAAGTAAGGAGAAACATTTTCCACCACAACGATGGGACATGGTCTTCTATGAAGTTTCTTCCAAATCTTAGTTTGTGGAGCTCTTAATTTGGTCTTTTGCTTTCATTGACTTGTCGGAATCCAAAATAAGTTGTTGAGGCTGAAATTAATGGTTCACTCGCTCCAAAAATAGGACGGATTGAAGGATGTTAAGCCCAAGCGCATTTCAAAGTCATGCCTCCTGTGCTGGACGACCACGTCCACACCCTGACTTCAAGTCCACGCCCTGGAGTCCGTGCCCTGACTTCAAGTTCACGCCCTAGAGTCCACGCCCTAGAGTCCACGCCCTCACTTCAAGTCCATGCCCTGACTTGAACTCTAAGCCATGGAGTTTGTGATTCAGCTGCGCTTTCTCAAGTTCCGCCTCTATGAATTGTCCGCTCAGGAGTCCGCGCCCTGCGTCCGCGCCCTAATACAACCCATTCAGCGAAAACATATGTTTAACTTTGCCAACTTCTTTCCTCACAAATATGAGGAATCCAAAACAAGGTGTGTCAGCATTTAATGTTTCCCTTTTTCCATGAAAAGGAGGGACACCATCTTCCAAGACCATTAAATAGGAAGAAGGAGGGATCCCATGCCGGAGGTCAACCTACTTTTCAGTGCATCTCCATGTGCGCAACCCCATTTCTGTTATGGTGTCACTCTATCGTAGCACAGGAAAGCAAAAATCCTTCTCTAAGGCTCAATATTTTTTAAAAGAGGCCTTAAAGTGACTCGAGTATCGTTCCCACGAAGATCGAATTTCCTAGGTTCACAATTACTGGAAAATGGTAGAGTGATGGTCACGAAATACACACAAACACAAAATCCCAAGCAAAACAATAGACCGGAACTTCCACTTGGCCTCCTTATTTCCTTGGACAAACACGACCGGATCCCTCCAGTCTAACAATTACTAATACACTTTAGACCGGATCTTCCCGATCTAACAATATTGACCGGATTGATTCCGGTCTAACACCCACTTGTTTATCACACAGACTATCTAATTGGTTAGTTTACTACCCCACAGCTTTACACTATCCTGTAACTCTCTCAACACTTCTATTCACATACCTTTGGTAGTTACATGTATTTACGTTTTACAGACCGTAACCGGAATCCGCGTTTCCACAGATCTAACCTTAACCTCTAGTATTCACATCCGGTCTAGATCTCTACTTGTAACCATGTGGATTTTAACCTCTCGACGAGGGATTTGCTTAATTGAGATTTAGGAAGGAAGTTTAACTCCTACCCTCCGATTTTAAAGTGTCAGAAGTTTCATTATGTAATCAAACTTTCAAAAATAAACTTTCAAATCCTACAAATGAGAAAACAGACCGTCCTCACAATTGGAAAGGAAACGCAGTCGTGTCTAGTAGGTCATGCAAGCTGGTCTAATTCCTCCTAACCAATGCTACAACGACAGCCTACTGAGTTAGTCCTAAATCCGGTCTGAACTAGTAGGGAAGAGAAGGGAAACGAGCGCTGCAAAGGCGTGCTAACCCTTACTCTTTCCAGAGAGTGGTCCTCAATCCGTATTCCCTTCCGAGTCCATTCCTAGTCCACACTAGAGATCCCTTCTGCCTCCATCTACACACACTAATTCAATACTAGACCGGATAAACTCAACATCCGGATACACCTTGTATCCACTTACACTCACTTTCCAGCCTGGACTTCCAAAACACGGACAAGTGTCAAGTACACACAATTATGATTTGTTTCAATCACGCCAAGAGCGAACTCCCAGGTACTCATGAATATAAGAAGGTAAGATAAAGATGCACACCGGGACCAAAGAAGTCCCGGATTTAAATACTAAACTACTCCCTCAAAATCCTAATCTAAAAATAACGCTCTAGCCAATCAGGGCCCAACACTTTTCATTCCCTTACTATTTTCTAGCCTTGTTGACTTTCACTCAAACTCCCACTACTTCCGCTAAAAGTGGATCTCAGATCCTATAATTACGGACCCGGTCACTTTCCAACTGCTAGTGGCCGTGTCACTCAAAAAGTAATTTTCCTAATTATGTACAACTATCCCAAAACTTCAGATTTTCACCACCCTATCCTCAGAAATTTACCCTACGTAACTTTCTAAGTTTTTAACTTCTTCACGGCCGGCTTCTTTTCGGTTCCGGTATTTTGTCCCTAGCGTACCTTACTTCGAGCGGCAAGCTTCTTCTTCTTGGATGCTGCAGCCTTAGTCGCCCGAGTCTCTGCCAGTGCTTGATCCAGGTCCAAATATGGCTCCGAGTCTTCCTTAGTACCGGATTCTTCATCCTCGTCCTCTTCTTCTTCTTCTTCTTCTTCCTCCTTGTCATCGTCCTCTAGAATCGTCCTCTTCTTTTGTGTTGACATAATTGGAGGCTTCTTTTTCTGCGTGGTTGGTGTGGACGGAACATTGGCCCTAGCACTCTGAGGAGTGGTTTCCTCAATCGTTCTGTCCTTCCCGGATCCTTGCCCCTGTGATCCGGTCTTCCTTTCCTCCATTGACCTAGTTTCGCTTCCCAAAGCTAAATTGAGTAGGGTGGAAGGAAATACCTTTTGTATCTTTGCAGGAGGAGTTGGAGAGACTGGAGATAATTCACTTAGGTCGATAAACTTGGTGCTCAGCCGTGGTTTGGGCACGTTCTTCTTCTCGGACGGTTCCGGTCCAGATCTCGTCTTCTCTTTAGCTGCGGCCTTCACCTCCTCCGATGGTTCCCTCGCCTTGCTTGTTGTCTCCACTTCTCCGGTCTTCTCTTCCTCAGCAGCTTCTACTGCTCGCGTTGCATTAAGAGCAACGTCAGTTACTTCCCCTAGTAGGGAAGTCATTTCTCCTTTAGGCTTTGACCGGATGGAAGAGCTTGGCATGTCCTCCACCTTGTCCTTCGCCTTTACTTCTTCTTCGGTGACCAGAAGGGGTACTGGTGCGAGTTTCGGTTCCGTTTCCGGTCCTTGCTCCCGTTCTCTTCGTTCTTCTACCTCCTTTATCACCTCGCGCAGTGGCTCCCCTATTGCCTCCATCTTGCGGTGGTAGGACACTAACGCCATCATCAGATTGGCTGGAATTTGCTTTCCGGTCTCCATCACCTTCTTGTCAAACAACATTGCTTTGTTGATGACTTTGCCTAGATTGCCGATGAACTCCCGGATCGACTGAAGGTTCTTTGCGGCTGTTTTGGAGAATTTCTTCTGCTGATCCAGTTCTTCTCTCTTCTCCTCCAACTCCCTTGTTAGCTGGTCCACCTTACTCGCGGCTTTGCTCAGCTCTTTCTTCACCGCTTCTTTCATCTTCCGGTCCAGTTGGGAAACGAGCTGCTGTAATTGACTGATCTTCAGCAGCTGACATAGTTCTTGAATGGTCTCCTGGCTCTTCCCGTACTGGACCCGGAACTCACTGAGTTCCCTCACAATTTGACCTAGGGGATCCTAATTCCAGACCAGATCGACTCCCTTACTACCCTCTCCTATTTCTGAGTCTTTATCCTTCCGGTCCTGCCTCCTCTATTGAGACTTAGCTTCCTCGTCCGGTATAGTGTCTACCTCTGAATCTTCCTCTTCTTGCCCAGCTTCCTCATCTGGGTCTTCTATCTTGAATTCTAACATGGCTTTGGTCGTATCGTATGAATCTAACTCTCTATTTGTAAGCCAGCCATGTGCTTGATACAAGTGGTAGAGAAATGGGGTTATAGGGGAAGGCTTAGACTTCCCTATACCTCCTACCAATCTCTTTATCTAATCTCTCATCACTACACCCCAATCTACTTTCCGGTCACCCGACAGTGCACCGAAAATAGTGTTCGCCAAAGTGACCGTAATCTTGTTTGGTCGCTCTAGACTAAGGATGGCTGCTAGGTACTTCATTAAACGTTTCTCCCTACCATTTATGCACTCTGCCATAGGGAAACCATCCTTCTTCGTTGGGGGATTCTGGAACTTACCCACATAGAAGCGATCTGTCCGGGAAGCCGGTCCCTTGTCCGTCTTCTTGAAATCGTACGTCTCCCTCCACAGCGTTGGAGTCCAGTCTTTGGGCCAGCTCCTGGACGTCCCCTTCCACTTCCTTAGCGGCGCGCCAATTACCTCCTTCACAATCTCCTCGTCTTTCAAATTCCATGGCCGGGCTAGAAATCCCTCACACCCCATCTGCCGGAGGTCTTTCTCTAGCTCCGCTTTCTCTCATGGATCCGCTGGTACCACCGGCTTCACCATGCGCAAGGATATAGCTACTTCTTCTCTCACCATCGTGGGTTGTTCTCTCAAACCCTCTCAATGACCGGAATCACTCTTTGGAGTCTCACAATCACTCGCACTCTAGTCTTCCTATTCTGCTCAAGGACCCTCCTCAAGAGTCACCTCACCAGTACACTTCTAACTCTACACTCATACGTGAACTTCTAAGTGAACTCTCCTCTCGAGACCCGTTTGTCCTTAATCCGGTCCGTAAACTGAGCCCGTAACTTCTTTTCTTTGGCTGACATATAAGTACACCTTGAATGCTCCTCACCAATCTCTTCTCAAGGTAGTTTCCCCGCAAAAGGAAGTCTGAGCCACCTGCCCCTCCTATTTCTAGGGCTGCACTCACCCGAGTCGTTACAAGTGACCGTTTTCCCCAAAATAGACCCACTCTCAAGTATGGTCTAGTACTAGGTAGGCATCTGTTATACTCGGATTGCCTGTCTTCCATTTCCGGTCTCCGGTCTTCTATTTTCTTCCGGTTTCCGGTTTCTAATAAAAATCACTCTGACCTACTCTTGACCTATCTATGCCGTTTCCGGACTTTCGGTTTCCGGTTTCCGGTTACTTCTGTTAATACTATTATCTATTCTAAAGTAACCCTATTCCGATATCTGGTTCCTAACTACTTACGGTCTACTTTTCTAACGAAAAACGAAAAAAAATAGGGAGTAAAGCTCTATTCCCCTTATTTCCCTTCTAAACCTAAAGACTGGATTCCCGTGCTCCCACACACTCCGTGGAGTCCGCGCCCTGTTCTGGAGTTCGCGCCCTAAAGTCCACGCCCTATGATGACGTCCACGCCCTGAAGTCTGCGCCCTACCTTCCTGTACCCGCCCTGATGCCAAGAATTCAGGTGTGCGTTGTGAACGTCCTTCACAAATTCTCAGATTGTGCGTCCGCGCCCTATTGGCACGCACAACGATGAAGTCCACGCCCCTGCATTCCCTAAATATATATAGAAAAGGAAGACCGAGCATTCCCCACATTTGTCACTTGGACTCTATCTCTTGGACTTCAATTCATTTTGAGCTCCTTGTGAGTCTACTTAGGTGGCAGATGGCCCTAGTTTGCTGCTGAGGTGATGTCAAAATCAGTTCAAGCAGTAGATTAGCGCTAACTGCTGTTACTAATACTTTGTTCGGTATATCTTTGGTCTTTTTAACTTCAATACAAAGGAGGAGGAAGACATTTGGAATTATTTGTGAACGGCTGAACGCAATGGCAAGTCAAAGGAAGTAGACCAAGGAATGGGAACCGTGGCTAAACTTTGCGGAGAATGGGACGAAGGTGACTTGTATTTTATGTGCTGGGACCTTCAGTTACAAACGTAAGCGTGCTTTTGCACATTTCAGATATGGCTCAAAATCAAAGAGGTCAATTTGTCGAAGTATGCCTCGTGCAGTGCGCCATAGATTTGCCAATTGTGCAGGTTTTGTCCCGCTACGAATGGATCCTGGGGACATGTATGAAGGAGAACCAATTCAAAGTGCGCCATCTAGAACAACTCCACTTGCAAGTTCAAGTGAAGCCACAGAAAATGAGGTGACGGGTGGGGTCAATGGTGGGAGAGCGGAAGAAGGGGCAAACGTTTCAGAAGAAATGAAACCCTACAAACGTCCAATAGCCTTGCTGCATCAAATTCTACGAGATCTGGATCATTACGTCAGCAGTGCATGGTAGACGCATTCAACATTGTAAAGAGGAAGGAGTTGGATGAGAAGTGGGGAAGTTTTTTCTATGAAGCGAATGTGCCATTTAATGTGGCAAGGCATTCAGCCTTCTTCGAGGCTGTGAGGGCAACTTCATTGGCGAGGTTTGAATATAGTCCACCTTCTTACCATCAATTCAGGACTAATTTAATTGAACCGAAGAGGTTGCAAATTGAGAAGCAGATTGAGGAGAAGTTTGGTTTTGCTGTGAAGCACTACGGGGTGACGATATACAACGATGGTTGGGATGATGTCAATCGAAGGCCTCTCATGAATGTGATGATGTCATGCCCTATAGGTGATGTATTTTTGGGGTCGATTGATACTACCTTACAAAAGAAAACCATGTGCTATATAGCGGACCAAATGAAAGTGTACATTGAGAAGGTGGGTTCCAAATATGTGACACAAGTGTGCACAGATAATGCAGCAAACATGCTTGGGGCATTGCAAGACATCACTCGAACATACCCGCACATTTTTGTGCAAGGCTGCATGGCACATGCATTGGATATCATGTTGGAAGATTGGGCCAAAATCCAAGAATTCGCCGATTTGATTGTCAGGGCAAAAAGATTGTGCCAATACATTCGAAACCATGATGCGACCATGTCGGTTTTCCGTGAGTTGAGTCCGAATCTGCAACTCGTAGTGCCTATTGAAACCCGCTTTGCTTGTAATTTCCTCATGTTGCAACGCCTGGTGAGACTTAGAGCAGTCTTGGAGCGGTTGAATAACCACCCGTGTGTTCTAAATTACTTTGATACCTTACGGAACGAACAAAATGGCCCGCAGTCAGCTACCACTGCACGTAATGTCAGAAACACCATTCAAGATGTGGCCTTCTGGCAACGATGTGTGAATTACGTGTACATGACTAAAGACGTATTGAAGGCTTTGCGTGTGTTTGATGGACGAGAACCAGCCATGGGTCGGGCGTGGCTCGTAATGCACAATTTGCGAGGGCACGTGCATTCTTTAAGAGAACCACCTTTCAGCTTACGTGATGACATAGCGGTCACTTTGGAAGAATCTTTCAATGAAAGGTGGGAGATGGCTTTTGAAGATACACACTACGCTGCGGCCCTTTTGAATCCATACCTCTTGGATAATGTGGCGCTCAGGGTGGATGGAATTGCCCTACGTGCATTGTACAAAGTCATCCGTAAGATGGCAGATTCAGTGGGTGTGGATTTCGATGATGTGCTGGCGGAATTAACACAATTTGAAGAGGGTACTGGACGGTACAGTGCAGCTGAGACACCCAACATCCGTGTGACACAAATGCTTCCCCACCAATGGTGGCACAGGGGTAGAGATCGGGCTCTTTCTAAAATTGCCGTGCGTCTTTTATCCCTCACATGTTCCGCAAGCTTTTGTGAAAGGAATTGGAGTAACTATTCTTTTGTTCACAATAAGGTCTGAAATCGATTAGCCCCCGAAAAGGCAGAGTCATTGGTATATATTTATACCAATAGCCATGTACTTCAGCAATGACCAGGAGCCGATCCAGTTTGTTGGTATGATGCAAATATATACTCAAAGGATTTCGATCCAGATGCCCTTGGTCCAATCCCGGTGAATGAACGCAATCGGGAATTTGACGCAATGCAAGCAGAGGAAAGAGAAGAGGTTGATGGAGAAGCCAATCTAAACCCTCAAGAGTATCTGGCAAACCCAGATCTTTGGAGGCGAGGAGCCGATCACCTCGAGGAAGCGAGGAACTACTATGGAGATGATGACGATGGAGAGGAGGAACTCCTTCATGGTCGTTGGGGTCCTTGGGGGCCACCCATTCCACCCAATCCACGTCGCCATCCTTCACCTCCACTTCCTCAAAATGAAGGGAATGCTGAAGTCCAAGCTTTGTCGTCTTCTTTAGAGACCGACAATCCAAATGACGATAACGTCGATGATGGTATTTCCCATAACAACAATGACGATGATGACAACCTCCCTCCAAGAAATGGCGGTGGAAATGGAAATGGTGGTGGAAATGAAGATGGCGACGGAAACAGGGGGAGGAATGCAAATCCAAATCATGGAGAATCTTCTCACAATTGAGATGGCAATACAAGGCTTACGGGAGTGAGGCCATCAACTCGTAACATTAGAACTATTCAAGGACACCATGACAGAAACATTAGAAATGCAAGAGTGGCATGCCCTATTGCAAGAAATCAACCGGATGGTAATGTGAGAAGGCCTTTTGATCTAGAGCGTGTGGACCCTGATGATGTTTTTGCATTTGTAGACCCTACAGAAGACCTTACCCGTATACTTGCTCCAATTGCGGGCCATCCTGCTATTTCAGAGCAAGGTACACAAACGCCACATTCCGTAGACCCATCTTCAATAACAACTTCCAATGCCATCCGAAGACCTTCTCAAGAAGGGTTAGGCTCAGTGGGGAATGTTCATTTGACTCCTCAAAGCGTTTCACGTGGTACTACTGGGGGTAGACCACCTATAGCTCCTTAGCCCTCCGTTCGTCATGAAGTAGGGCAATATCAACAAGGCCATGGAAGGGCTGGAGGCCGTGGGGGGACTGGAGGGACTCGAGGCCGTGGACAAACAGAAGGTCAACAAATTGGAGAAGCATCATCATCAAGGCCTACTAATCGTCCACTTCTCGGAATTGGGGCAAGAGATCCAAATAGGGTGGTAGAACCGTTCCTAAATACATACGTACCAGGACCTAGTGGGTCAACCCCGGCATTTGTTGGTCCAACAATTATAATTCCAGGTGGGCCCACTATAAATTCAGATGCAGAAGATCCCCACGCACAACGACATAAGAGGTTGTGGGAATCCGGAAACGGATCAATAACACAAGAAGTAGGTGCGAAAAATAAAAAAAAATTAAAAAATTATAGTTAGAGTGTGATTTTTTGGACCAAATAGCTTGAATTAGAAAATAAGCATTCCGGCACAACCCTAAACCGGAACTTATCCGGATCCGGAATCCAAACTCATCCGGAACACAGGAACCTACCGTATAGGTCTCGTAGCTATGGAAGTAGGATACTGTTGAGACAACGGACCTATAGCCGTTGTCCTTAAGACCATAGAAAGACGGGATAGTACTTAAGCTGTCTTCCTAGGGTTTCCTCTTCACTTTTTCTGTTCGGTATTCCTGAGACTGTTTGTGTGAGTAGTTGAAAGAAAGAGTGGTGAGTTAGCAACTGAGGTAGAACCACTTTTTCTCACTTAGATCTTATGGCATCCGGACCAGTACGGAAGGTAGCGATATCTGCCCGGGTTATCTCTCCGGCCATTCCGGATAGCCCGGAACTACACAAGCAATTAGAGGAGGACTTGACTAAGTTAGGATGTGTCGGTTTACTACACCGACCATGGAACCTCAAGAGTGAAGAGATGATTCAAGAGCTACTTCACGGTGTTCCGAACCAGTACGAGTTCACTTTGAGAGGATGGCCAGTCGCGTGGATCGAGGACATCTGGGCGGACGTTTATCAGTTCCGGAAGAGTGGGAACGGTTTAGCATCGAGGACGGACCGTTTTGTAGCTGGGAAGTTTACGGGGTCTGCAAACCCTAAGGACGGATTCGCTATCAGCGAGTGCAAGGACGAGAGACATAGGCGGATACTAGAGTTTCTGATTCCGATCTTGTATCCGGAAAAGCCAACGCGGGTTACCATTACGGTGGCCAATACCATCTTTGGAGCTATGGAAAACCGGGTAGTACACTGGGGTAGGGTCATAGCCGGGATAGTGGCTAAATTAGCGGATCACGTGACCCGAGCGAAGGCGAGTCCAGTGAGCACCTATTTGTTTCATCTGTACCATCAACAGGATCTTTTGAGTGCAGCGGAAATAATTCAGTATGACACCGGAAAGACACTCCTATCATACGGACTTTCCGGGGAGGAAGCGGAAGATCCGGTCGAGTCTGAGCCGGAGGAGCTTCCCGAGGAACGTCTGACGAATCCAAGGACCAAGAAGAGGAAGTCAACCAATCTGGGTTCGAGAATCAAGCCACCGACAATGGAGAGGGGGGAGTCCAGTAGAGGACCTGAAATAGAAACAGAATCCGCATTTTTCAATGCGGGGCTCAAGTGGATATGTGAAGCCAAGGTACTTCACGACGGGTTGTCAGATTTGATGATAGATACCGCGGAAGTATTGAAGGTGGATCCGGATCAGATCGTGGAAGCTGTCAAGCGACTGCCCAAGCTGGAGGATCTGAAGAAGAGGGAGGATCGGATCTAGGAGTTGGAGGTGGAACGGAACCTACTCCAGACCCGAGTGAATTGGGCGGAAGGGGAAATGGTAGCTGCGAAGGAGAAAGAGAAAGAGGCTCTCGCTCTAGTCAAGAATCTAACCAGAGCAGTCAACATCAAAGCCGACATCATCACGAAAGCTGCCTTGTTTGACTCAAAGATGATATCGGAAGGCTACATTACTAGAACCAAGGTAGTTACCATCCTCATAGACTTCACCGCGAGGATAGAGCGAATTTTCAAGGAGATTCAGAAGTTGCTGACGGCCATCGACTCAAACCATGCAATGGACTTCTCCACCTTTCCGGAACTTCCTTTTGTCGCAGGTACCCCAGGGAAACCAGTGGCGGATCAGGCAATGCGGATGGAGGGCCTGAGGGGGATACTCACACCAGCCGAGCCTTCCGCCAGTAAGATATGGATGACGGAGTTGAATTTGAGGCCAGCCTCGGAACCGGAACCGGAACCGGAGTCTAGCGCGAAAACGGTTCCGGTGCCATCCAAGTTCTCAACTCTGGAAGTTCCCAAGGCACAAACAATGCCGAATTTGATGACCGGGACGTTCAAGGTTCCAAGACAGCAAGTCAAGGGAGATCTCATCAGCCGGATCGGTAGAATGACCAATCCGGCTCGGTCTAATCCGCAGGGATTTGTGCACATGCAGGAGACCACGCCGGAGGAAAGAAACAAACCCGCAACATTGGAGGATACAACACCAAAGAAGGAAGGGGAAGTTCAAGTCATCGAAGATTCTAAGGAAGAGAGTGCCCACTCCACTTCCGGAACCGAAGACGACAGCGATCCGTCACCCGCAACGCGTCATATCCAGACTCGGGCCACAGCAAAGACCACACCAGCAAAGAATACAAAGGGGACGCCTACCAGCCAAGCAAGGAGCCGTTCAAAGAAAGGACGGAAGCCAAGACATTAGGGTTGGTAGGAAAACAAGTATAGGGTCCGGAATGGGGTTCCGAGCATGAATCCGGTTTCCAGAATCTTAGGCGGATAGTAAGGAATCCGGTTATCTCGAACGGCAGTTAGCAATCTTTCCGGATATCCCGGGGTTTTCAGTGATTGGTTGCCTGGATTTCCGGGTTTCTTTTTCAGGCTGTTAGGAGTTGACTTTGGATTTTTGTGTTAGTATTTTAAGGGCAGGCAAGTTAGTTGTCTGCCATTCCATTCTACTCCATTCGACCTTAGTGCTTTCACGTATGTATTACGATTTTCTTTTCTTAATCTAAGTCAGTCAGGGTGCTTCTAGCTGCACTTTGCTTAGACGGAATCTTTGGCTCAGTGTATGCATGTGTGTGTATCTTTGTACTGGAGAAAGAGAAGGGAGGGAGAGGAGGAATTCGGATCTTGAGCTACGGATCACTTGGTGTGGAGCTGAGTGGAAGAGATGCGAATTGAATAAGGGAGTGTAAGTGTGATGTGCCTTTAAATTGCCGGAACGGCAATCCGGGTAAGAAGGTAGAGGTCCCTGCGAGTCCAGAACCAGGAGGGTTCTGTGCGGAGATAAGCAACCGCCAAAGGAAAGGAACTCCTGCTACTTCGGAAGGTCTATCAACCTCCCCTTTGTTACATTGTCTCCCCCTTGAAACTCTATTCCCTTGGATCTATGAGTTCAGATCCGTCGTTGTAGTAAAGAGAGGTGTGAAAATTGCTCTATGTGACCTGATTCCGGATCGGCCAATCCGGAAACTGTGAGAGAATACTCCTCCCTCCTCCTACAACTGTGTTGTCTTGGGTGTGTTGTTTAGTAGATTTAGAGTACAGAGAGGATAATTGCACAAGTGGTGAGTCCCCACCCCTTTCTAAATCAAGGGTGGACCCTCTGAGGGTAAAACAGAGGCAACAAAAACCAGTGACGGAAGAGAGACGGAACTCAGTTCCGGGTGTGTTTGGATCCGGAACGGAATCCGGAATGTACTAAGTTTCCGGAATAAAGTAGGGAAGTGAAAGAAGGGGGATTAAGTGAGTAGTCACAATCCGGATTCTTCTAATTCAATCGATATCATATTAGAAGTTCCCTGGACCGATAATTCGTGTCATCTTGCAACAATTTGCTGTTGTTAGGATACTTACGGCTAACTACGCGTACGACAAAGTGCGTTTGATCTAAACATTTGGACCGTTCTTGAGGTTCTTATGTTGTTGACATTCTTGTGGCTAACTAGTTTCATTTGTTTTTGTCCTTGAAGTTTGAAGAGCATCAGCGGACAACCACCACTCGTGTATATGCTTCTGGTGCCTCCAAGTCGGCGCGTTCTTCTGTGAAGTCGCATGGTGGTCGGGAGCGAAGGTTGAAGCGCAATCTCGATTATCCAGTGATGGAATCGCAGGCTGACATGTATCCTATTCCGCTACAAGTCTTAGATCCGGATGATGATGTACAGATCCTGTCATCCTGCGGGTTTGTGGTTCAAAGTAGATAGGGGGCACATCCTCGAATGAGCTCTTTTACTTCTCCCGAAGGAGACGTGGACGACCCTTACTCTCTTTCGCCGAGGACAGAGAAAGCATCTAGAGATCTCTAGTTGTGGCAACTCATGTTTTTGATTTTTATTTGTTTACCTTTTTGAGCGAACCGGAAATTAGAAATAGGTATCCGGAATCATCTAGAGAGAAAAATAAAATCCAAAAATAGTCACAAAAGGACCTTACGGAACTAATCCGGTTTTAGGTAGAAGCGGAACGGATTAGATGTACAACCGGATAAGTATTTCCGACCGGAATCTTGCTGACCGGATTGGAGATAACTGGATGTCAAGAACCGGACCGGATATTCAGCCGGTTATAAAGGCAGTCCAGGGCGTCAGGACTATATAAAGCCTGACCCTACCCATTTTCAGGTCTCTGGATTTCCACGTGTTGTCATGACCTGATTTAGCGCCTGACGTTTCTATCGTTGACCACGGCAAGGAAGAGGAAGTACAAGAGGGTCCGGAAGTGAGAAAAGGGTGTGAGACGGAGAGATCTCCTCCGGACATGAGTGGGTGAGACCTTGAGTGAGAGCGGATACGTGAGAAGCTAGGAGTGTGAGCAGGCCAGTAGGATAGTTTACAGGCGGAGCGGAACATCTGAGTGTCAACGCTCCCTTGTTAGGACTGTAGAGTGAAAACTGGGTAGGGCTACCCTCATGCCGCGGCTGAACCAGAAGAGAGGTTCTAACACTCCGCCCCCGAGTGAAGTTAAGCTTAGAAAAGTGGTTCCGGTCATGCCGACCAAGGAACCGGAACAGGGAGAGCTCAGAGAGGATTTGTCATTGATGGGTTGTTAGGGGTTAGCTTTGAAACCTTGGGGTTTCAAAAATGAGAGGATGGTTAGAGAAATCCTGAGTGGCGTATCGAATCAGTTCGATAACACCCTGAGAGGGAATCCGGTCCAATGGACCGAGGCTTTGTAGCGGAACGTATACGAGTTCCGGCCAGGAGGACTTAGGCTGGCCAACCGGAAGGACGATTTCGTCCAAGGCAAGTTCGGAAGCGTAGTAAACCCGAAGGATGGCTACGCGGTCGAAGACTGCCTCGATGACCGGGAGCGACGCTTGCTCCAGTTCCTGGTTCCGGTTTTGCATCCGGAAAAGCCCACCAGGGTGACTATCACCTTGGCCAATACGATTTTCGGAGCGTTGAGCGGAACCCGGAAAGTAGACTGGGGCCGGATCTTCTTTGATCTGGTATCCCAGCTTACTACACGAGTGGAGAAAAGTAGGGCTACCCCACTGTGCCCTTACGTTTACCACCTCTATCAACAACAGGAGCTACTGACAGAAGTAGAGTTGAAGGTATGGAAGGCCCAAGAGCGGACCATGAAGTACGGAGAATCCGAGTCCGATCAAGAAGCGGATTCCGGAAACGAAACCGAGGAGGAAGAGGAAGAAGAAGAAGAGGAAGAGGAGGAACCGTATGTTCCCGCCAAGAGGCAGAAGACCACACCGGCTGGAAATCGAGGAACGCCCTCGAGACATCCGCGGCCGCACAGAAGTGAGACTCCAACCGGACCGGATGTGGCATCCGGATCCGGGACCGCAGATCCGTTCGACAAGTTGGTTGGGATCCTCTGTGGAATCCGGGCGGATTGGGAAGTTAAGAAGCGGACGCTCAAGGAGATCGCGGAATTAATCGAAGCGGAACCGGACAGCCAGTTGCCACAAAAGGTGGCTGAGAGTGTGATCAATCCGGAAGAGCTCCTGAAGATAAAGGAGGACAGCAAGCGGCAGCACGATGAGGTGGACACCCTCAAGGCCGAACTATTCGCGTTACTTGAGAACGCCAACGCGACAAAGGAGATGGCAGAGGAAATGAAGAAGTTGGCCGTGGAAGTGAAGGACGTGCTTGGAGGACCCGGAGCAGCAGTCACCAAGGCGCGCCTGTTCGAAGAGGAGGTGCACAAGGACAAGAAGATATCCGGAACCAGGGTGGTGCACATCCTCACTGATTTTGAGGAGCAGATAGAGAAGCTCCTATCCAAAGCACGGGAGTCGGCGGACCGGATCGTGGAGAGCAGCCAGAAATTGACGGAGATTCCGATCCGGCTCTCTGAGATTTCACTTCCGGACTTGTTTCCGGAAGACGCCGCTCAGGAGCCGGGAAAGGACAAGACGCCCCAATCAAGCAGGGCAAAGAAGGATACGCCCTCGACCGGACATCAGCCGATAGATTTGGACTCCCCGGAAGCTGAGGAAGAACATCCGATTCTACCTACGGATGGGGAACGGAACCGGAATCTAACTGAGGTTTTCGAGTAGTTGGAGAGACCTGATGAGAGCCCAACCATTGGATCTTGAGTGTATGAAACGGAATAGGAAGGATTGTAAAAATAGGACTTATAAATAGGAACCGGAATAGAATCCGGTTAAGATAAGGTAGGAGCGGATTGTCAACGCCTTTAGAGGCGGAAATCATGTATTCACTTTTTGCTTTTTGCTTTTTGTATATAAAACAGTCTCTGAGCTAGAGACTAGGGAGAGTTCTTTTGGCATTTCCTTGTGTACTTTCCATTGACTTTGTTTTGTGTATTCCTCCCGAGTGGTGGCAAGAATGTACAAAATTGAAGTAAGGTGGTATGCACGGATGTGTGGGTAGAGTTCTCCCTTTGATGAATGTTTCCGGTTCTAAGTACATCTGAGTAGGTCATGAAGAACTAGAAGTGGATTCCAGTGCCTCAGCATCTGTAGAAGTTTAGTATTCCGGGTAAGAAAGCCGTTGATTAGGCTAGGCGGATAGGGAGGGATTCCTTAGCTGCGCTAGAACTCCTGGGTGGGAAATCCGGTCGAGTGTCCTGACTCCTGTGAGGTCTTGCCCCCGTTGTGGGTAAAACGGAAGAACTTCTGTAGTTGATGGAACGGACGGGTGCACTTGTAGCCACCGAAACTTGTACGGAACGGATCAACATCAAAGTCGTTGTAGTATGAGAGGATCGTACGGGGGGTCTTTGTGTGACCTGTGATCCGGATTGCCATCCGGATTGCTGTGAAGGACCAAACCGGATCCGGATTAAAGTAGGAGGATAGGAAGATAGGAAGTGGGTCTTCAGCCACTATAAGTCACGGAAGGAGTGGTGGGCCTACCACTTTCAAAAGCAAGCGGCGAACCCTCTGATGGTAAAACAGAGGTAAAACTAAACCGGGGTTAGGAAGGGTGGATCAGAACAGATCCACTCCGTAGACACTTAGGACCGGAAGTAGAATGGTCTAGAATTGAGAAGTTGACCAGAGATCGGGGAACTAGTAAAACCGGAAATAGGATACAGTCCGGTCTTAGCTTTCCAGTTGGGGTTTGGACATTCCGGTTTTCCGAGGTACAACCGAAAAGTAGAATTGAAGGGTTTTATTGGGTTTATCTCCTTAATAGAGTTAGCTACTTCACAGGATCTCGTGGGTTCGATCTTTAGGGTCATTTTGTTATGCTCTAGAGTGATTTTTGAGGGTATAACAGGGAATTTACTTATTCTGTGCTACGACACTAGTTGTCGCCAAGGACAGAGAACGCAGGAAATGATGACAACATTGGCAAAGCATCTGGAGATCTCCAGTTTTTGGAGACGCAGACAGATGTTTTTTGTAAAGACGCCTCAGAATTACCTAATGATGTTGAGAGCTCACCATGTGAGGGTGATGTTTGTTTATCAACTGGAGATTTCCAGTTGTCGGAGATGTAGGCGGAAGTCCTTTGTAAAGACGCCTCGGGATTACCTGCTAATGTTGGGAGCTCACCATGTGAGGGTGATGTTCGATTATCATCTGGAGATCTCCAGATGCCTCTACAGAAGCTAGTAGTCGCTAGCGAGGATACCAAGGAGGCGCCAAGAGATGCAGAGCTTGAAGATGTACATCCGGTTAATCCAATTGACGCAACCAGGCTTCAAGACGATGCTGTTCAGGGAGATGTTGAATGCGAGGCTGGTCTTTCTCCATCCCACTCGGGCTATAGAGTGGACGGCTTGATGGTTGCAGACATATCTGGAGATCTCCAGATGAGTGAAGATGGAGGTTTTTCTAGTCGGCAATCTGACGATGCAGTGCAGGTGGACTTGGTTCTGGACTCAACGATAGATCATGTCCCAGTGACTGGTGATTTAGTGGCGCCATCCACTATGGATATGTCAGAGAACATTGTCCAGGATACACTATTGGATCTCAATCCAATGAATCCGGAGGACACATCCTCTAAGGTGAATCCATTTGTAGCTCAACCGTTGCCTGGTTTTAGTCGTGCTGAGGTTCTCGATAACATAGCGAAGTATGATATTTTCTTAGAATGTCCTAAATTTAGTTACACTAAGAAGGGGTACATAACTAAAGCATCGAAGGAAAGACGGAGTGTATGGAGGGCGATTCAGTCTCTTTACGAAAGTCTTTTTGAAGTACCTCTTGGACGTGATACGCAGGCACAGGCTAAAATGGAAAAGCTGCCGGATGATATTGAAGAGTGCAAAGGTGCTTGAGGTGATTTTTTTTTGGGGGGGCAATGGGTCCGTTTTTAGGATGTGCATTGAACGATAAACCTAATTATTTGTTTTCTTGCTCTTACTAGGTTCAAAACAACCTTAGTGGACGGATCTACCGGGGAAAGACGAGGTACTGTCGTAGCACAGGAAAGCAAAAATCCTTCTCTAAGGCTCAATATTTCTTAAAAGAGGCCTTAAAGTGACTCGAGTATCGTTTCCACGAAGATTGAATTTCCTAGGTTCACAATTACCGGAAAATGGTAGAGTGATGGTCACGAACACACACACACAAAATCCCAAGCAAAACAATAGACCAGAAATTCCACTTGGCCTCCTTGTTTCTTTGGACAAACACGACCGGATCCCTCCGGTCCAACAATTACTAATACACTTTAGACCGAATCTTCCCGATCTAACAACACTGACCGGATTTAATCCGATTTAACACCTACTTGTTTATCACATAGATTCTCTAACTGGTTAGTTTACTACCCTACAGCTACACACTACCCTGTAACTCTCCCAACACTTCTATTTACATACCTTTCGTGGTTGCTTGTATTTACGTTTTACAGACTGTAATCGGGATCTGCGTTTCTACAAATCTAACCTTAACCTCTAGTATTCACATCCGGTCCAGATCTCTACTCATAACCATGTTGAGTTTAACCTCTCGAAGAGGGATTTGCTAATTGGGATTTAGGAAGGAAGCTTAACTCCTATCCTCCGATTTTAAAGTGTCAGAAGTTTCACTATGTGATCAAACTTTCAAAAATAAACTTTCAAATCCTACAAATGAGAAAACAGACCGTCCTCACAACTGGAAAGGAAACGCAGTCGTGTCCAGTAGGTCACGCAAGCCGGTCTAATTCCTCCTAACCAATGCTACAACGACAGCCTACTAAGTTAGTCCTAAATCCGGTCTGAACTAGCTGGAAAGAGAAGGGAAACGAGCGCTGCAGAGGCATGCTAACCCTTACTCTTTCCGGAGAGTGGTCCTCAATCCGTACTCCCTTCCGAGTCCATTCCTAGTCCACACTAGAGATCCCTTCTGCCTCCATCCACACGCACTAATTCAATACTGGACCGGATAAACTCAACATCCGGATACACCTTGTATCCACTTACACTCACTTTCGAGCCTGAACTTCTAAAACATGGACAAGTGTCAAGTACACACAACTATGATTTGTTTCAATCATGCCAAGAGTGAACTTCCAAGTACTCATGAATATAAGAAGGTAAGATAAAGATGCACACCGGGACCAAAGAAGTCCCGGATTTAAATACTAAACTACTCCCTCAAAATCCTAACCTAAAAGTAACGCTCCAGCCAATCAGGGCCAAACACGTTTCATTCCCTTATTATTTTCTAGCCCTATTGACTTTCACTCAAACTCCCACTACTTCCGCTAAAAGTGGATCTCAGATCCTATAATTACGGACCTGGTCACTTTCCAACTGCTAGTGGCCGTGTCACTCAAAAAGTAAACTTCTTAATTATGTACAACTATCCCAAAAACTTTAGATTTTTACCACCCTATCCTCAGAAATTTATCCTACGTAACTTTCTAAGTTCTTAACTTCTTCACGGCCGGCTTCTTTCTGGTTCCGGTCTTCTGTCCCTGGCGTACCTTACCCCGAGCGGCAAGCTTCTTCTTTTTAGATGCTGCAGCCTTAGTTGCCCGAGTCTCTGCCAGTGTTTGATCCGGGTCAGAATATGGCTCCGAGTCCTCCTCAGTACCGGATTCTTCATCCTCGTCCTCTTCTTCTTCTTCTTCTTCTTCTTCTTCTTCTTCTTCTTCTTTGGCTTTGGTACAAATCACATTTATTTATGTCCTTTTTTTAAAAAAACAAAGCCTTATCAACCTTGCCTAAAAATTGTTATTGGATAATTTACACCTGATTATTTGGTGACATTCCAATGTTCAATTTATAAGTTCCTACACTCCTTATATTAATAATAATAATAATAATAATTATTATTATTATTATTATTATTATTTTTATTTTGACTTCAATTCCTTTTTATAGAATAAGGGACCTTTAATATTTATTTATTTTCCCAAAATTTTTTTACCTATTTTAGGAGGCTTATTGGCTTTTTTTACACCCTGAGCTTATAAATAAGTCATGTCTCTCTTTACTTTATTTTATCTCCTGGGCGATTCATAAATTTCAAATGGACCACCATGGAGTTTTTAAACCATGTCTATTTGGTGGTAAAAACCACCCACCCACCCACTAAGGATGGGTCTTTATTAGACTACTCCATTACCAGAACTGGGAGTTGTTTCCCCACCTACCTCATAAATGCCACTTTCTGGTTTCTCCCTCCAAGCTTGTGACTATTTACTTACTTCATGTCACCACATTTCACCATCTTTGCTTGTGAGAGGAGCTTGTGGAGTGACGGTTTGCTTTCTTTGAGACTTTGTGGAGTTTTGGAGCAACTCTTGAGCTTCCAACAAGTTGCTTGGCTACAAGAATGGCAAAGGTCGTGTGGAGTTTTAGTATGTTTGGAGTTGTTTTGTCACTTACCGCACTTGCGTTACTCACTAATGTGATCTTTTGACCCTTGTTTTTCACTCATCTTTGATATTTTTGGATCTGTGACATAGATAGCAATTGGCTTCAGCTGTAGACACCTGATGCATCCTCACTCACTTTACATTGGTTTGTTTTGTGTTTGGGACGGGTACAGGTGAGGCTGAGCCTTCGGATCCGGATTTCCCAAGTTTGTGGATTTCATGAGACAAGTTTTTCAAGCACATGGACAATTTTTTACATTATTTGTGCTTAGTTTTAGGATTATTTATATTTGTTGTTAAGGCGCTTCTTTCATGGAAATGCTCTATTAAGACTAGTTTCACACTAGCACTTGTACAACCTGTGTGGAGATTAGCTTTGTGATGGATCTTTTGATGGCCATGGTAGTTGTTTGGCTTCAAGTTAAGTTGTGATAAGATGGAGCCCTGTTTTGGGGTGTTTCAGTCTTGTTCCTTCTTAGTTTTTCCATCCATACAGGAGTGGTGAGCTCCTGTCTTCATCTTTGAATTACTTAATCTTCATGCCTTTTTTTACCTGGCTTTGACCTAACTGATCTTACAATACTATGACTCTATGTAGGATGCCCAAAATGGCTGGGCTCAGGAGTTAGTAACCGTCGGCTACAAGGACCCCCTCCCTGCTCCTTCTCTTGCTGTGCAATCAGTGCTTAGCACTATGGCAGAACAAGAAATCCATGACTTCATTCAAGTTACAGATAACGCCGCTTTACTAGATCGAGATGATGAGGGTGAGCATGCCCCTTTATTGGTGACAACTCTCGACCTTTCTCATTGGACGTCCATCATGATGGCTTCTATTTCGGACAAGAACAAAGGACTGGAACGTTTGCGGGAGGCCCACCAAGCGCTGGTTCCTCTACTTGAACGGGACGAGCTTGAATTTATTGAAGCTGCTGGGAACACGCGAAGAGTTGAAGCTGCGCTGCGCCTCGCAAATCCGCATGAGGAATGGAACGATGCCCCTCCTACGGTGGACCTGTCCCAACCAGAGCCAGCTAACACAAACGGACTGCATCCATTACTTTCGAAGCTGAACATCGCCCCGGCCCACAAAGCAGCCATCGAGGATCTATCTGAGTCAATACTGACCACTCAATCAGAAAAGGAAATGTCTACTCTGGACGCCGTTGGCAAAGGTCCGTCGATTCCTTTCCTTCCTCCTCGAGCTGTGGAAGATCAGTTATCTTCTAGGGCTCATAGAACTTGGTGTTTGTCTAATATTAATTTGCTTGCTCCCATTACTATCCACATGTGGAAATTATGGGCTGACTTATCTGAGCAAGAAGTCAAAATTTGTGAGGAGAAAGCTTTGAGTTGTACGGGTCTTCTTGAGAAACCCACTGAGATGGTCAATGCTTTTCCTATAGCATTATATGACCACCACAAATGTACAACCACCTCCATTAATATCCACACCAAGTTAGATGTATTAACTTGCGCTCCTAGGAGTGCTAAATTCACTTCTCAACTTTGGAATTGCCAAAGGCCCTATATCAGGTGTAAGTGCAGCCAGAATGCAAAAACTGGCTGTAAAGGCAATATGCTATGGTTTGATCACAGCGTGTGGTTCATGATTAATAATCTTCCCAAGTTCTTCCCAGACAGCACTTATCCATCCTTGCCATCTAAATATGGCGCTTTCTTAACTTGGATGAAGGGTGCCGCACGGGTAGCGGTGAAGCTACAAATTACTTTTGCTACCGTCCGAAAACTAATGGAAACTGCCGCTCTTGAGTTCGCGACAGACAGTTCCCAGAAACTCTTAGCTAAGCATTATGAAGCACCGGGTGCCCGGAAAATTGAAAGGTTATTCAAACCTGCTTCCTTCTCCGTCGAAATAGCTCCAACACCTGTCCAAAAAAGACGTAAGCTCAATATGAATGTCACTGCCACGGAACCTCCCCCAACTATGACACGCACTCCGCCGACTCATCAACATAGGAGTGGTGGACGTGGCTTTGGCAGGTCAGGCGGTGGGCGCGGTAATTATAACCGCAATTATAGATCGCCAGGCGGCTTCCAGATCTTTGGAAGAAACAATCAACGCCCTGATTTTTCTCCAGCTTCAGCACCCCGCTCCGAGTTCCAGCGTATCGAGCATACTCCATCAACGGACTCCACTGTTGATTCTCGCCCCAAACCAAGGACAGCCATCCAAGGCCGAATCCTCAATTGGGACAACGTCTAACAACATAGCTAGTCTGTTATAACTAGGTAACTGTTTGTTCACCAGTTTAGACTTGTTCTTCAGACAATAGCTAAGTTTAGCTTCGGGGCTTGTTTTTCTTGTTTTGTTTTTCTTTTTTCACAGATCCAGGCCGTGCTTTATGCACAGACAGTTATGGTCGACTTAGAATCAGGCGTAGTTCTTCTCAAAAAAATGCCGGTTTTATCAAACTGAAATACTGTAACCGCGCACTGGAATGGATTAATGTGAGGAAAATTCTTCAAGATCTGTTAATCCTCTTCCAATTTGATCATCTCAGTCCCATACTAGAGGACATTATATTCGCATGGTCATATGTTGATAATCTAGCCACGGCTTTATATAAGCCTTCAGCTGTTTTTAAACATTTTTCCTTTGTCCATCTCTTGGATGAATCAAATCAGTGCGCATGCACCACTGTCTCACGTTTCAGGAAATTCCTTGACCCATTAACACTCAATGAAACCACTTCCCACGTCAAAAGTTCCTTGCATGTCAGAACTATGAATCTCTCGATTATTCAGCATAGTGGCTTGCGAAATGCAATCGCACAGGGTATGAATCACATACCATTACGTCCCACTAATATTTCACATGCTCTAGCCACAGTCCTTGATGCTTTTGAACAACTTGTATCAATTTTAAGATTGGACACGCTTGGCTTTCCAATCGAGGCAGCTCGTTTACAGTTACGTAGCATCTGCCTTGAAAAACTCAAGCATGGTATGCGGACCAACAAATACGGACTCAGGTACTCTGAACCGATGATTTTTGACACCAAAGCGGTCCAAAATGAGTTACATTGGTTGCTGCAACATCTGTATTGCTCAGGGCTGGATAAAGCTTCTAATAATGCATGCTTTTTATGCATCAAGCATATCCGCCTCCAAGCTTTTGAACGTTTAAGTGGAGACGATTTTGCTCCATGTAAGAGTAACGGTGTATGGGCTCTTCCCTCATCTGTTCTGGACACTATCAACACAGAATTATTACTAGTATTACCCGAGTGTCCTCCGATCTTCCAATCTCTTCCTTATATGATGGCGACTTTCAAACAACACAAGTCCAAGTATCGCTGGCTCACCAATGCCTTTCGCACGGTGTTTTCTAATATTGCAACACTGCTCACTCTTACGTCCAATGCTCTACTTGAGACGATTAAACAATGGGCTGCTGTTACGGAGGATGGATATAACAATTTCCTACGTACCAAAACAAGTATGTTTTGGGGCATCGATTCTATCATGGATGCTACACTGAACCTCCCCAATAAGATCCATGACATTTTTGTCGCTGATATCACATGCTGTTATGAATCAATTCCCCTACAGGGTCCGGACAACCTTTTTGATGCTATTTCATTCATCACTAGAATAGCGTTCCGCCACTGTGGCAAATCACATCCTCGAGCTACCACAACAATGTGGGTACGCATCGGAATGGACGGCGCTCCTGCAGCTGCTAAATGGGCCACATCCCGACCTTCCCAAGCCAATTGGATCTCATTGAATGACCAACGTTTGCTACAACTTCACTCCTGGCTTATAAACAACTGCTTTCTCACATTAGGGGATCGTGTTTGGCGTCAAAGTAAAGGAATCCCCATGGGATTTTCATGCTCACCAGTTTGGTGCAGTATGTATCTTCTTTCATACGAGATCAAATTTATTCAACGACTTGCCAAATTAGGCCGCAGTGATATCATGTCGCAGTTCCAGACTGCTTTCCGATACATCGATGACTTGTGCCTCATGAATGTAGGAAATCCGAGAAGCTTTCTCAATCCGGAACAGCCACGGGTGGATACTAATGCATACTGGATTTATCCTCTTAACATTCTTGCCATCAAAGAAGAAACAACTGGTTTCTCATCCTCAAATCCTGAACGTGGCATTCGTGCCCATTTCATGAACGTGGAATTTTTCATTCACGAGACTGATCCCTTACAGTACTTATTCCGCAAATACGACAAGAGAAGAAATCTGCCTTTTAAATACACACAATATATCAAGTTTCGGTCCAACAGGCCTATCCACCAGGCGTACAACATTGCAATTTCACAAGTCCTCCCGATACTGTACATCTCCAATTCTGATGAGGCAGCTTTGGAGGAAATACAACAAATCATCCTGACTATGGTCAACAATGGGTTCAAGCGTGAACGCTTGCTCACAAGCATCTGCAATTACCTTGACAAAGGACCCTTCCCTACGGTCCAAGTCAACATCCATAATATACGTTCTTCTTTGTAAGTTTATCCTCCCATGTTTTACAGAAGTTTGAAAGAATTACCATGAAGTTTGAGCCTGGTATGCACCTCTATAGGAGTGTGGCATACCAGTGCCAAACTCCTATAATGGTAGCATCACCAGGGGTGGTGGAGGGTCTTCTTCTTCTTCTTCTTCTTCTTCTTTGGCTTTGGTACAAATCACATTTATTTATGTCCTTTTTTTAAAAAAACAAAGCCTTATCAACCTTGCCTAAAAATTGTTATTGGATAATTTACACCTGATTATTTGGTGACATTCCAATGTTCAATTTATAAGTTCCTACACTCCTTATATTAATAATAATAATAATAATTATTATTATTATTATTATTATTATTATTTTTATTTTGACTTCAATTCCTTTTTATAGAATAAGGGACCTTTAATATTTATTTATTTTCCCAAAATTTTTTTACCTATTTTAGGAGGCTTATTGGCTTTTTTTACACCCTGAGCTTATAAATAAGTCATGTCTCTCTTTACTTTATTTTATCTCCTGGGCGATTCATAAATTTCAAATGGACCACCATGGAGTTTTTAAACCATGTCTATTTGGTGGTAAAAACCACCCACCCACCCACTAAGGATGGGTCTTTATTAGACTACTCCATTACCAGAACTGGGAGTTGTTTCCCCACCTACCTCATAAATGCCACTTTCTGGTTTCTCCCTCCAAGCTTGTGACTATTTACTTACTTCATGTCACCACATTTCACCATCTTTGCTTGTGAGAGGAGCTTGTGGAGTGACGGTTTGCTTTCTTTGAGACTTTGTGGAGTTTTGGAGCAACTCTTGAGCTTCCAACAAGTTGCTTGGCTACAAGAATGGCAAAGGTCGTGTGGAGTTTTAGTATGTTTGGAGTTGTTTTGTCACTTACCGCACTTGCGTTACTCACTAATGTGATCTTTTGACCCTTGTTTTTCACTCATCTTTGATATTTTTGGATCTGTGACATAGATAGCAATTGGCTTCAGCTGTAGACACCTGATGCATCCTCACTCACTTTACATTGGTTTGTTTTGTGTTTGGGACGGGTACAGGTGAGGCTGAGCCTTCGGATCCGGATTTCCCAAGTTTGTGGATTTCATGAGACAAGTTTTTCAAGCACATGGACAATTTTTTACATTATTTGTGCTTAGTTTTAGGATTATTTATATTTGTTGTTAAGGCGCTTCTTTCATGGAAATGCTCTATTAAGACTAGTTTCACACTAGCACTTGTACAACCTGTGTGGAGATTAGCTTTGTGATGGATCTTTTGATGGCCATGGTAGTTGTTTGGCTTCAAGTTAAGTTGTGATAAGATGGAGCCTTGTTTTGGGGTGTTTCAGTCTTGTTCCTTCTTCGTCATCGTCCTCTAGAATCGTCCTCTTCTTCTGTGTTGACATAATTGGAGGCTTCTTCTTCTGCGTGGTTCGTGTGGGCAGAATATTGGCCCTAGCACTCTGAGGAGTGGTTTCCTCAATCGTTCTACCCTTCCCGGATCCTTGCCCCTGTGATCTGATCTTCCTTTCCTCCATTGATCCAGTTTTGCTTCCCAAAGCTAAGTTGAGTGGGGTGGAAGGAAATACCTTATGCGTCTTTGCAGGAGGAGTTGGAGAAACTGGAGATAACTCGCTTAGGTCAATAAACTTGTTGCTCTGCCCTAGTTTAGGCTTGTTCTTCTTCTCGGACGATTTCGGTCCAGATCTTGTCTTTTCTTCAGTTGTGGCCTTCACCTCCTCCGATGGTTCCTTCGCCTTGCTTGTCAGGGTTGTCGTGGACGTGCGTCCGCGGCAAAATTGCGTCCAAAATCGGACGTCCGGACCCTGCAGACGCAGACGGACGGTCCTCGGTCGCCGTCCTGCGGGCGGACGGATTGGCGGACGGGCCGGTCAGACGGGCGGACGGACGGACGTTTTTATTGGCGGACGGGCGGATGGGCCAGCGGACAAATTGGCGGAGGGGCGGACGCGCGAACGGTTCAAGGGCCAAAGGGTTTAGGGAGTCTGGGAGTGACCGACTAAGAGAGTGAGGGTTTGTAACCTTGCATTTTGAGATTTTGCATGATTTTCAGTTTGTTTTAGGGTTCTTCTTACATATTTGTGAGTTTTGGCGCTTCAGAAATTTTTACGTGCTACACACTTGAAATTGAGAACAAAAAATAACATAATAAAGATTTCTTCAATATCACTTGGGACAAAGTCCCCCCAAAATGATAGTTTCATTAATTGTTTCAAGATAATTTGGCAACCTTGTACTACTATGAAATGCTCCGAGAACTAATAAATCTTAGCTATTCATCTCTCTAAATCGTAAGCATTTGAGCACCAAGTTCTGTAAATGTTCTTCATTCAAATTCTTTCTAAATTTGAATGCCTAGGGATGGTAATCACTATCTCCTTTCACCTCTGCCCCGCTACTGTACTCTCTTGATTGGAATCCATCATCTTCATCACTCATGGTGTTCTCTTCATCGTCTGATGAAAGTGTTTGAGTTTCCCCTCTTTTCTCTTGTACTGTTGAAGATACACGAGCTTTCTTAGGCTTGCCCATCATTTGCTCGTTCTTCGCTTTCATCAAGGTTTTCCCTACACGTTCACGGAGGCGATCAACCGCTTTTCCTTTTCTCAACGGAAGTTCTGGAATAGACGGACGCTTATCAAGGGGGGGTTTTCTGCATTCACTTTCTTCGCTGGAGAGATAGCAAATGGCTCCATTACTCGTTTGTTCTTTGCTTTAGAGGGTTCTTCCATCATCATTGCCATCCCTGCCTTTCTCCCTTCTTCAGTGAGTGCCTCTATAGCATTTGAAGATTCCAGTGTCGGGTCCGCTAGCCTTGTTGAAGATGCTGGTAAGCGGTTTCCTTGCTTCTTTAACATTGAAGCCAACGTCTCATCTTCCTCGTCATCGGTGAATGAAGAAATCTGCAATCTTCGATTTTCGGTACGTTCTATTTCTTTTGAAATGATGGAAGCTCGTGTCGGACGTTGAGAACTTCCTGAACCCACCAAAGTAGTGCTTACACTATTAAATAGTGAGCGTGCACCTATTGGCGGAATGCTACGTGGTGGATGTACAAAACTTGTCATGTTTTCCTTTGTGCCTTGACCACTGTGAAGCAAGTTCGGACTTCCACATTCTATCAAACGCGAACGTACATTGTCTTGTATCCCACTCGCTTCATGGTTTAGGCTATTTGGTTCCCCGTTGCTTTTGCTTGCCAATCCTCCTAGAGACTCCACGCTTATCTTGTCCACATTCATTTGCTCGCGGTCCTCAATGTTGTCATTCTTTTCTAGTTGGCCCACCACTATGGATGGAGACCTACCGCTTCCAATCACTTCATCTATTTTGGAAGTTCTAGCATTGGATGCTATGATTCCATTAGAAGCCAGGACTTGGACATTTGCGTCCTCTTCATTTAGATTGAGGACCTTGTCACTACTTAGAAATCAGTTTCCATCTACAAACCTTGCTATAGAAGGTATGCATTCGTCGTTTCCACAATCATTATCGTCCATTGGAAAGTCGTACTCGTCTCGGTCATTGTTGCCCATGTCATCATCATCCATATTTAGTCCTCCAAACGGTTCACCTCCAAAATTGTATGTGTTGCCATCAAAATCTTCTTCTTCATTGACATTGAATATTGGGTCGTACCAATTTGCTTCTTGTCCATGTGCTTCATTCCCATCCACACGAACACCTTCTTCTTCATCTTCGCTGCTCTCGTCATCTTCGTTTGGTCTCTCCGATTCTTCTGAATCTACATTTTCAAGGTACCACTTCTTCTCATCCCTCTCCTTGGATGCGGCCAATACTCTTGAATTAGTGTACACATACACCAAATCCGCAGCTCTCTTTGTTCTCAACTTATTCCGAGATTTGTTGTGAACAAAAGAATAGCTACTCCAATTTCGTTCACATGGAGATGAAGATACCGGTTGGCCCAATATTCTCCTTGCAATTGGAGCAATGAGCTTCCCACATGCGCCTTCAAAATCCCACCAAGCGTGTGCCGATAATTTTTGTTCACTTGGATCCAACATGTTGTGGAAGGGAGGCTCCCTATGTCGAAACGCCATGAATTCCTTGACGACGTCCGCATAGTCCGTAGGTTTACATATTCGCATGAGAACATGCTTGCATGCCTCGGTGGCCTCTGAATCGTCGGCTAGTTCTTTATCATGCAAAAGATAGGGATTCAAAAGAGCTCCTGCATATTGGAGATCAGTCTCTACCATTTCCCATCTAGCGTTGAACGCTTCCTTCAATGGTTTGGCAAATTCGGGGCTCAATAGAAAAGGCGGATTTTCTAACCCCCCCACATGTGACCATACTTCTTCATAATATGCAAAACTTTCCCTGAACATGGCGTCTTTGCATCTAAATCACGAAGGCCATACACAACAACGCCCATCAACTGCACAAAATTTGTGCAATGCCTCTAGAAATGCTCGCTGTTTATTATCTTCTTTGTATACCGAGACTTTGTGCGGTTCTTCTTTTTCTTGTCGTCCAACGTCCTCACATATTGTTCCCAACGCGGATCTGTCACTCTGTTGAAGTGCTCCCTTCACTTTCAACAAGCGTTCAAGCGCAATGAAATTTGAAGCAAATCTTGTTTTGTCTGGCATCAATAAGCTGTGCTCTTTTTCGTTTGAACGAAATATTACAAGCGGCATGTGCCGCTTTCTAAAAAACGTAAGAACCATACAAGCTTTGGCCACGACATCCGCCACCCATGCTTCCTTCCCCCAATCTTTTAGCAACAAATTCAAGGCGTGCACCACACAACCTTGAAAAGAAATGTGAGGATATTTGTCTTTTATGATTCTACATGCTCGAGGGTTTACAGGAGCATTGTCCGTTGTTATTTGCACCACATTATGCGGACCCACCTCCTGTATGAATTTGTCCAAAATAGAGGCCAAGTACTCTGCGTTTTTTACGAACCCACTTGTGTCCACCGATCCCAAAAATTGCTCCCCTGCAGAAGATACAAGCATACAATTCACCAATGGCCGATTTGTAACCGAACTCCATCCATCAATAGACAAGGTTGCTCCAAACTTTCTGATACTATCCTCGGTCCTCTTCTGCAACTTTAGCTTGACATCTTCTTTCGCTTCTTCTAGTAATTTGGTTCGTAGAGCGTCGTACGATGGTGGGCTGTATGGCTTACCAAACTCAGCTGTTTTCTTCACTACTTCTTTGAAGGCCTCACTTCGAGCTATCGCAAATAGTATGTTGGCTGAATAGAAGAAATTAGCCCACAGCGCATTCAAATTGCGTCTATCAGCTTATTCAAATCCATCTACTAGCCGACTTTGTCTTCGAGGCCAATTGATGGAAGAGGGTGGAGTTGGACATTGTTCACTTGATGTTTCCACACTTTGATGTACCCTTGAAGACGCACGATGAATTTCAGACGGCGCTGCACACGAGTCCTCTTGTGTTGAACGTGAAAAATCCCTTCCATTTGAGGCATTGCTTGCAACCCTCCCTATGTTTTCACCATCTACATTGTCAAGGGCCGATCTTCGTGGAAATAACCCATTACAACCAGCAAAAAGAGTTCGAATTGACGAAGTCAATTTTGGACATATGCTTACCCCCCTGTCGCGAACACCGTCTTTGCCTTCATATCCAAGGTGGCTCAACATGCGACACTTCCGATTTGCAAATACCAAGTCACATGCCTTGCATTGCACTTTACCGCTTGATGGAACAACATACCAACCGGAAAAATCTTTACTCATTGTAGAAAGCTCCGTTCAAGTTCAAGTCCAAGTTCAAGTTCAAGTCCAAGTTCAAGTTCTAATCTTGTCTTCAGTTCCAAATGTTTAGGTTCAAATCACCATGTCATATGTATCAAATATAGTCTGTAAGCAAAGCCTTGGAAACCAAAGCCCCCCTGTCCACTAAACTATGCATTACTAAGCAAGGGACACAAAGATTGCAGCTCCTAGCCCTTGGAAATCTTAGCGTTCAGTTTCTCAGAAGTGCTTGTAAATGCCTTCTTCCTTGCTCTTATACTCCTAACTTGTTGAATGTTCTATCCCTTAGAAGTAACCGTTGCCAACGGTCATAAAACCCGGCGGACAGGGTGGGCGGACAGGGCGGACGGATGGTCGGTCGGGGCGGACGGGGCGAATGGGCAGGCGGACGGGGCGGACGGGGTGGACAGGGCGGACGGGGTGGACGGGGCGGATGGGGTGGACAAGGCGGACGGGGTGGACGGGGCAGACGGGGTGGACGGGGCGGATGGGGTGGATGGGGCGGACGGGGCGGACGGGGTGGATGGGGCGAGCGGGGTGGACGGGGCGGACAGGGCGGGCGGGCGGGCGAGCGGAGCGGACGGATGGGCGGGCGCCCCAGACGGGGCGGACAGAAGGGCGGACGGGGCGGACGGGCGGACAGGGTAGTTTTAGCCTTTTAGGGTGGCCAATTTTACTTAGTTACTTCTTTACTTCGAACTTTTGGGCTCTTGGTTCAGTTTGTTGCATTACATTTTAGGGATAACTAGATTACCAAAGTAGTAGAAAACAAGTGTAAAGTGCTACAACAAAATACTCAATCAAAGACACAATTCACTAAAAATTGGGCATAATATGCACATTTCAATAAAACTTAGTCCAAGAAAATGAATTTTATGATAAAAACATAATATATATATATATTCAAATAAATAAATAATTACTTGCAACATGTTTTTCTTCACTACATGTATATGCAATACAAAAAAGTCATGATGGACATGGTGGGCCACGTACAATACTACTAGTCATAAAAAAAATGAAGCCCACACTACATAATTATATCCTGAGTGTCATTAGAATACGACTACATAGGAAATTAAACATTTCACAATTACTTCAACACACTATTATCTTCTTCGGCATCACGAGATGTCCCCTCCCTCGCCATGAGTCTTCTACTTGTTCGACGAGGCACCGGTTGCGGACTATTTCCATGGCTGCTCCCTCCGCGGCTAGCTTGTACTTGCATGTCAACCCTCTCAAATTGTCGTTTGGTTTTCGGAGAGTGGTCATCCTCGTCTTCAATCTTCCGTTTATTCTTCTTCTTCGGAGACAGCTCCACTTTGTGGGCCCTCAAAGCCCTCACAGCACAATCTATGTCATCCATCAGTTGTTTTATCATTTCATCCTCGCTTTTCATCATCCAAGCTTGTTCGCCTCCCTCTCCTAGATACTTCCTCCACTTGGTTATAATGTCCTTCATGTTCATGTCAAATGCCCTTGCAACATCTTCCATCTTATGCTCTGTAGATGATTTACCATTTAGGTCCACCACAGAACGAACTCTTGCTACTTCTTCCAACTTCGACAAAATGAGGGCCCGCCCTATCAAATCCGTATTGTATCCCTCAAATTGCTTTATGACTTTTGGATCACGCTCAACCTCGACCAAGAGGTCATTTGGACCCTCTCTCTTCCATTCCTTCTCGGAAATTCGAAAGAACTTTTGTGCTGTGTGCTCCAATGTCCGCCCATGCTGCGACAAAACAACTCTCGAGCCTCGCTGTTCTTAATCTCGAAGGCACGCAATTCAACCTTCACGTCAGACGTCATCCAAAAGAATTTATCTTTGGTGGGAAATGGGACATTGCATAACTCATATATTTGTGATCGAGCATCCCACTTCATTGGTTTCCCCCAATGCAAATAGTTCTGAAATTTGTATGGCTCTTGGTCAAGTGGAAGGTTCCATCGATTGTATTCGTGCCCCGTAGGCATACGGTACAAAATCCCTAGCATTTCATATAGCCTTGGACTCAGAGGAATACGGCATTCGGGACAACGGCGTTGAAGTTCCGCCGATCTTTAAATGCAAAACACATGGAATGTATGGCGACATTGTCCCAATGCTATAGCTCCTTCGAGCCCAAAACAACCTTGGCAAAGAGAACAATGACCCTCCAAGATGGAAGTATTTGGAAAACTTCCTGGCACAAGCTCCTTCTCATGTTGCTGGAAGTGAGCTGACAACGTGCCATAAGGGACCCATCCTTCCTCCGCTTCTAAAGTCCAATCAATGTTCTTCGTATCATAGGTCTTTCCGTGGTTTAGCCGCTCATACATCCTATCCATGTTCCCCCAAATCGTAAGTTTTAAATCAGGGTCCTTTCTTTCCTCCTCCAACTTCTCCACAAAACGCTCATAAGAACTCTTGACATTCTTATATGCTGTGTCTGATTGCAATGCATACCTCAAGAGCCCGTTCATGAGTCCGGATGATACTGAGGAATAATCTTGTAGTTGTCGCGCCCACATCATCCACCGTAAATCCGCATTTTCCTTTGGAAGGATTTCACTTAGTACCCCTACTTCCATCATTCGTTTCATTGTTGATTCGGCCTCATTCTTTCCTCGAACTGCCAAGTCCAATTGATGCCTTAACTCTTCAACTTCCGGATTTTGTGACTGCATGGAAGCATCTTCAAATGAGGGGAAAACTATGGATTTTGGACTCGGAATGCGCTGTCGGAGTTCTACGGTCCCATCCTCAGCTTTGCCCTTGTCAAGAGGAAGAGATAGTTGATCGCTCTCTTATGTTGGTTCACTTGCCTCTAATAGCCCTATTCCGCCAGGCGATTGTTGACCTGCCTTCTCGTTCTGTGATGTCCACAATGTTTTGCAATGCTCTTCTAACGTCTCTTTGCATGTCTTCAACTCCAACACCAACTTCTCATTCATAGCCTTGAGATTCTCATTCATGGCCTTCAAATTGTCATTCGTTCGCTTCAAAGTCTTGTTATTTTTCTTGACACTCTCATAGGCATTATCCAAGGGCTTCAAGTTTGGGGTTGGCCTCCAATACAACGTGTTGTATTTGCTCTCCAATATCTCATACTTTGCCTTGAGGTCATCATGATCTTCTTTGGAGTAACGCACCTCCTTCAACTCCAAATTCTGTTGTTCCAAAATTTTTTTATGCTTAAGGTCTTCCAACTTCTCGTCTTGTAGTTTGTCCGCAAACTCGACAAACTTTCTGAAAGCCAAAGCACCATGAAGAACGAATGGTGTCATTTTCGTAAATGTATCAGTTATTTGCGTAAGAGCAGGCGTCAATACAGCCACAACTCTAGCTGTACATGATAGAGAATACGCCGTTCTAAATATCTCGCCAAATCCTAATGTTGAATTGCCTGAAGTGGAGCTGCGTCCTTCATTTGTAGTGCCACCTTCATTAGGATTTCCTCCTACATGCTCAGGGCCACCTTCGTTTCTAGTGCTCCCTTCATTTCCGCCATTTGTTGCTTCTCTCTGAATTTCAAATTGATTCCATCGGAGGGAACACTGCAACAAGTTCTCCATCTCTTCTAGTGGAGGCATCTTTTGTAGAGTCTTTAGATCCTCTGGGCCCAATAAAGCTAGCAACGGATGATCTTGGATAATCGGGGTCTCTTTGTCGTTGTTTACAGCAGCCTCATCTTGAGAGTCCATCCTTACATCTGTCGGTTGAGTTGGATGCTCTTCATTTTGGTTTGGTGAAGTCCGAATTGCATTTTCAAGTCTGGACAGTAGGCTTGGTTTTTTCCTTGATTTAGGAGGCGGAGGGACATAGAACATGATGTCTTGTGCTGTGTCTACTAAAAATCAGTCAATACAAGCGTGAGCCTCCTTCACATCTTGAAGGTCTTCTCTATCTTCAATGTCTTTTATAGGATCCTCTTCTTGGTGCTTCTGTGACATCGATGTAGATCCATGTTCAATTGGCCGAGGGAGCTTCATTGCAACGTTGCTTTCTGGCACCCCTTCTAACACGTTTTGTGTAGGGTTCAAATCCGTCGGTGGAGTCAAAAACACCTCTCCCTTCATATCGTCCACAAGACAAGTGCTTCCTTTTGTGGGGTCCCCCATACAAGCCGGTTCGACCGCCATTTTCTTTCCATTCAGCACTTCCGTACAACGCACTTGGATTTCAAGAGGGATCTGAATTGATTCCACAGTATCCTCTAATGCTTTCTTTTTTTCACTTGCTTCAGGAAGTTGCACCTTCGGAACAAACATATCAGGGATATGTTTCTGATGTCTGCCAATTGCAAGTGGCAATGTCGCTACCGTAGGATACGTACTCCAATCCACTTGATGGCCCAGTATGAGTTCAGCGTAAACCATGCCTACCAAGCTGTAGTTAATTTTGCCCTTGCTCATAGCCTTCTCCGGAAATAAGGCCTTCCACACCTCCATCAAACGATGCACAAAATGATCATTGAGGCAATTCAATGGTTTAAAACAATATTCACGGGTGTGAAGAAGGTGACACTCTCAAGGCCACAACTTCCCAATGTGATACATTTTCACGTATTTGCGGCACAATTTAGAGGTCCAATACTCCACATCCTCTTTTTCCCAACCCGTCTCAGCCTTGATGTTGACGTCATCCAAAATGTCAAACCGTAGCTCATGACCAACGCCCTTCGGCTTTGACTTCTTCTTGCCTTCAGTTGCAGCACTACTTGCCCCCGCCATGACTGCTTGAGTGTCGAGTACTCACTTGCAATTTTAGAATGGAAATTTCCAATATATAATCCCCATTCTCTCAAAATATATAATGTGCTTCACTGTCTCCAAACGTATGTAAGTAACCAAGGACAAAAATCCAATGTAGTATGATCAAAATATGACCCCCACTCTTCACCACATAGGAGCAACTAGCGCGTGAAGCAATAGTAGCACATTCGACATGGCAGTGATTTCCAAATGGAAGAGTGAAAGTGAGGAAATGTGTGTTGGCCGTCCGCCAATATACCCATCCGTTCCCAAACCTAAAAGAGGCCCGGGACCGGACCTATCCCGGACCACGCGGACGTGGCCCGAGCCGGCGGACGGGCGGCCCGGCCGTCCAGGTCTACTCGGCGGACGGGCGGACGGAGCTGCCCCGTCCGCCGCCGAAGCGGACGGGCGGCCCGGTCGTCCAGGTCCGCTCGGCGAACGGGCGGACGAAGCTGGCCCGGCCAACGACAAAGCGGCCGGCTGGCCCGATCCAGGTCCGCCCGGCGGACGGGTAGACAAAGCTTCCCCGTCCGCCCCGTCCAAATTTTTTCTAATTTGGTATGAAACCTAGGATTCTTCTCGTCTGCCTTTACTTACTGTCAGTTTTTTTGGGTCAATTAAAGTTTCAGCATCCTATGCTTTTCTCATTAACCCAGAAAATAAGAAATAGACAAGTTATAATCAGATTTTAAATAATCATTTAGAGTTCTTTGAAGTTTACAGTGAGACCCTAAACCCTAGAACCCTAGAACCTTAGAACCCTCAACTCTTAGTCTCTTACATTTCAAATTATGCCATTGTTTTGAGCAAATTGTAAATTTGTAATATTCATTTGAAATTGTATGCATACAAATTTTAACTAGATATAAAGGATATTATTTTTTTATTTATTTTTTCATCATGTAGGATATTTCAAAGGGAAAGAAAAAAACAAGAACATGATCAATATTAGTGATGAAGTGAAACGTTATAATTCCCAATTGACCAAATTGAGATGGTGCTACAATCACAACAATTACTTCAAGGGTTTTGGTTTTGGTTCTAGTTTTGAACCTCATGGACAATTTCCATTGACTTCAAGGTGTTTTGTACATATGGACTTATAGAGAAGCCAAAAATGTATATAACTTATGAATGTTACACACTGCAACGCCATGTTTGTACTGTATTTTGTAATGCCCTTTTTTGATTAGGATTTTTTTAAAAGTAAGGATATACAAAGAGTGTAAGACTTCACAACATTTCTGAAATTAGTAGAACTGTAAAATCCTTACTCATTGTGAAAAGCATTATAATCTTCTAATCCACAAAAGATATGTTTTTGTATGTGTTTTTTTGTTTTTTGTTTTGTTTTGTTATATATATATATATATATATATATATATATATATATATATATATATATATATATATACATATATATATTTATTTTTTTAATATTTTTTTTAATATTTTTTTTTAAAAAAAAAAAATTCTTGGAAAATTTGCAACGTGAAGCAATAAAAAAAATTTAGTTTCTATTTGTATAATGTATAAGTTCTTCTTTTATCTAAGGCTGGGTTTATACTATGCCTAACGCCGGATGAAAGTCCGGCCGGATTTGCCTTCGATCCATTCTTCAATCCGGCCCCAGTTTTATCCATCTGGCCCTACTTAATCTAAAGTCTAAACCCCTTGGGCCGGATTTTCAATTCATGTGCTCTTCAATTTTATCAAGGCTCAATTAAAAAACGTCAATAAAAATATGCATGTTTATCTTTTATTTCTTTTTTAATTAAAAACAAAGATTTTTTTCTTTTTTTTCATTTTTCTTTTTGTTTCTATAGATTTTATTTCTAAAATACAAAAAGAATTTTATTTATTTATTACTTAAAAATAAAATAAAAATTTAATATTTTGGTTTTCTTCTTATATAGAATATGCATTTATAATCAACATGTTGAATGCTAAAACATAGGTACTTTATTGTAGTCACTTAGATGATTTTCCTTTAAAATTAAATAAAGTAAATCCATAAGGGAGTTGCTCTAAGAACACCCGTGCTCTAAGAGTGATCATGACGGAGAGGTACATTTTGCTTTAGTGAATGTACTAGCACATTTTAGGACATGGTCACTTTTAATGACCGTTGCCTTTCAACTTATTCGCCCTCTATAACTAATTACAAAATGATTTAAAAAATACGAAGGAAATCAAGTCACCAAAAAAATATGAGGATGAAGGGCCTAACGTGCATTTCAAAATCTACTCTACAATTTTTTTAATAAATCTTTAATGTGGTTTTTTCTCCAAGAGTTAGTGTATTTGAGGCTCATTTCCAAAAGCCCTCAACACTATGAAAGTCAAGTTTGTGATGGAAACTCTTGTACAAAATCTTGATTAAGAAAATCATAATCAATCATTTAGAAAATTGGATTTTTGATGCTAAAGTTAGATTTAGAATAGACTTATTTATATATATACTAAGAATAGCAACTTGGTTAAGTATTATTATACTTAGAATCTCTATTCTCATAGATAATTTTTTTTCTTATTTAGTATTTAGGAAGCTTTAATTCATTTAATTAAGATTTGTTATGAGATTTGAATGTGTTTTCATCAAAAAAATTTGAGATTTCAACTTATGTCCTGTTATAAATTCTGAAAATTTCACTACATGCCATATTTATTTTATTTTTTAACGAATTTGACTCGAGCATAGGGTATTTAAGATTTTGTACAAGAGTATACCCTAAGAACGGCCTGTTCGCCGTCCGCTCGTCCGCTGTCCATCTGTCTGCCCGTCCGCTGTCCGTCCTCCCGTCCGCTATCCGTCCGCTATCCGTCCGACAGTCCGCCGCCCGCTGTCCGTCCGCCGCGCGGTTAGAGCGTCCGTCCGCGGGCTCCGTCCGATGCAGTCGTCTGCAGTCCGTCGAGGCCATGCGATTGGACGCGCCGGGGCATATTGCCCGTCCGCCTGTCGGATTTGGGCAGTGATGTCAGCATCGGCGGACGGTATAAAGAGGGGCGCGGACGGCCCATTCCGCGCAGTTGTTTCCCTTGCGGAGTGGGCAGATCCAGCGCCAATTGATATCTGTGAGCCCCTTCCGACTTGGAGCGTAAACAACTGTGAATGAATTAACTTAATTTTTTGTAATCTCTTCATCACCTTCTCAATTATAGAAATTGTAAACTTCTCACTCAAACATTGCATTCGGTGCGGAAAAGAAGGATTACCATGGCTCCAAAAGGATTTCCCAATCCGCTAAAGAAGAGTACAAAGGGAAAATCACAAGACATGGATTGGGACACCTACTTCAACCACTTTTGTGTGGCTGAAGAGGGATGGCAATACGAGCCCAAAGCAGTATGGACTTGCACAACGTGCCGAGAGTATGTGAAAATGTCACACATTGCGAAACTCTAGCCAACAGATAACACGGTTGTATTAGAGAGACAAGTGAGACGGTGGGAAGGTCCCATGAACACTTGCAAGAGTGAACATTTCAAGCAGAGATACGAGGAGATTTGGGCATCTTGCGGTCTAGGTGCTTCCAAACCAAATATCATGAACTATTCCACCATGGCAATGATTTGGGCGAAGATTGTACTCCAGAAAGATGTGGATTGGCGTACAATGCCTGCAAAGGACAAGAAGACCAAATTGAGCTGTGACAAAGCGGTGATAGACACCAATTGGGTTGGCCCAAGCGATTGCATGCCAGAGTGGTCTAATCGGGGTCAATTTGGATTTCCTCCGGAACCATTGCCAGATGCAGAGGACAATGATGATGATGACGAAGAAGACTTACCACCTCCACCTCCACTTCCACAAAGGCACGTACGTTGAGAAGAGCGCGAAGACTTGGACTTCCAAAATCAATTGCGAGAGGCAACAAGAAATAATATTTTGGATCAAGGTCGCCTGCGTCAACAACGGTCACTACCTCGTCATGATCGTGATGTGCGTTGCCCGCAATATGGAGGAGGAAGTTCGCATTTTAGCCCTGGCCCCCACGATGACTTCCAAAACATACGAGGAAGCCATGGAAGCACAAGGTTCACGGACTACGGTGGATCTCAATATGGTGGGTCGCAATTCTATCCAGGGACGGGAGGGCCGGACTCATATGGGCCTCGTGGAAGCTCATACTACACCGGCTCAAGCGAACGAGGGACAAGAGGGTCCGAGGTAAATGCATCACCTCCTCCACCTCCACCATTTGGGGGTCCATACTTCTCCGATTATGGACAAGGAGGAGGGTCTGGCGGATATGGGCGATGTGGTGGCTTCGGTTCCACACCCGAAGGTCGAAATGACAGTAGTAGTTCGGATTCAGAATAGAATATAATGTAGTTTAACTATTTAAGGATAGAGTAGAAGATGTCTTTTGACTTATTCGGAGGTTATGGATTTACTATTATTGTTTAAATGTATTTTGGTGACCACTTTTGTGACCATTAATGGTCAATGATGTCACTATTTAAAATTTTGAACATGCACATCTATTGAACATGTTTAGTTGTAGTATCAAAAATCTCTTCTTGGAAATGCTTGACAGTGTTTTTTCTTTTTTAGATTTAGTGCAAGGGTACCGAATGCAATGTTGACTTTTTGTATTCTTTACCTGCTCTTGGAAGTTAGAAATGAGATTGAAATGCAATTAGTTCTGGAGAATAAATTAGAATCCAAATTCATCTAGAAGAATTGTATAATAGTATTGTGAATTTTGATTAGCCCTAATGTAATTGGGCTTATACACATTAAGCCTTCCAATTTTTTGTGTCACGAAGTTCATAGGTTTCACTTGCAAAAAATATTTGAACTCTTTTTTGCAATTTGAACACCCTCATAGGTAAACATTATAATTTTTAACTCCATAAGGGATATTGTTGTGCTTTCTTTTTTTCCATAATGTCTAGTATGTCTAGTTTGAATTTGTACGGTTCAAAACTCGAAATTCCAAGAAAATGATAAATGTAATGAAAATATTGACATTTCTTTAGAAGTAAAAATTTCAAGAAATTGAAGGAGGTTGAAAAGAAGCCTTGGGTCAATTTTTTTAATTATTAGGCATTGAAATGCCCAAATGCCCAATTCCTCCCAAACAAGAAGACCTACATGAAGCTTATTAAATGAAAAGGGGGAAAAATCACCCTAAAAATGAGACGGTAGAAATGAAGCGGACGATCTAAAAATCGCCCCCTCTGCAGCGTCCGATCACGCAGACTATCCGTCCGCCCGATCGGACGGGCCAGAGGGGGCGCACGGCCACCCCGTCCGCCCGATCGGACGGCCTCTGTTCGACCGTGCGGACCGGACGAGGCGTCCGCCAACCCTAGAACGTCCAATCGAACGGCCAGGGAGAGGCGGACGGCCAGTCCGTCCGCCCGATCGAACGGACTCGACAGGGCGGCCGATTGGACGGACCCGACGGGGCGGCCGATTGGCCGTCCACCCGATCGGACAGCCTCCGTCCGCTGTAGGACCGGAATGAGGCCGTCCGCCTCATATAAGACAAGCGAACGGTTCGTCCGCTCTCACTTTTGCCTTCCCCCTTGCATGCAAGAGAGAGCAGAGAGCTGGTGGTTTGACCTCCAATGGCTCCTTTCTTTGGGTAGGTAAGAGTCTAATATTTGAGGTAACTCTTGCCAAATTTTTTATAAAACTTTGACGTTCATCATTCTACCGGGTTATCAACATGCTGAGGGCGAAGAAGGCTTCCAAGGAGCCGAAGGGAAAAGAAGAAGCCCCCTCTATTCAGTGGACAAGGGAGAATCCCTCGGAGAGTTGCAAAGCATTCTTAATCGAATTGATTGTGAAGTTTTATGAGACAAAGACTACAGTGTCTCTTGACACTAAATATGTGCGATATGAAGAGGACTGCATCGAGAAATTCTTCGTGGATATGAGGCAGAGGATGTTGGACGCTTTGCACGTACCGCAGTGGATTGCTGAAACGGAGAAGAAGAATTTCCCCAAATTTCTTGACAGCAAGGTGCATGATGCATTATAGAATGCTTCGGTCATTTTGGAGAAATATTGGAGGAAGAAACGCGAAAATGATGAAGCCTTCGAGCATGTCATTATGAAAGCGGATTTATTCACCAAGAGGTGCCAACCATTTAAGAGGAGGCAGAATAGAGCAGGGTCAATTGGTTGGTGGACGAGCAAGCCTGGAATGGACCAAGCACAAAATACACGTCGCCTTCTAATAGCCCTTCCGGAAGCGGCCATGGTGATTCCTGTAAATAACAAAATCATGCGGGGTGGCTATGCTACAATTCGGAGAGTGCGAATAGAAGGATGTGCGGAGATTCATCCATCATGGGAGTTTGCAGCAAAGATGTCTCTCCAAGAAGGTGAACGACCTGCTTTTGCAAAGATGGAACACAATACTGAGACTATGGCAGTAAGGATTCCGCATGCTGGAGTGATACGTTTTTTTGCAGTGCATTCCAAAAAGAATGAAGGATATTCATTTTGGTGGAATGGCGGTACATTGCGTGAAATGATGCGTCGGGATGACGACTATCTAGACAACATAGCCCTTCGAGTGCTGTATGAGCCGCGTATAATAGAAGAAGAAATCATTGCTGCTAAAAATCTGAAGCGATTTAGAGCCAAACGTGTGGAGCTTGCATGGGCATTACTGCACATCATGAATGCGGTGCACACCGCTGAACATCTCCACAACGACATTTTTCCGGACAACATCATGTTTCATTTTCCTGAAGATGAGTCCCGGGTTTACATTGGAGTTTGTGATTAGGGGATGACTACAGTGTTGAGCGAGCCCATGAAGTCGTTGTATACATTCACATCAACAGCTGAAAAAGACGAAGCTATAAAGAGGAGGTGGTGGGTGGATCCCAGTATTACTTATGTACATAGAAGAGATGCGGATGTGCAAAACATCCCTTCTCTTTCCATGCAATCCGAGTAATATGCTGTTGCTAAATTAGCTAAACGGATCAGTAGGCAGTGCATGTCGGAGGCGTATCAGAAGTTGCAGCGTGAATCAAGTAGTTCACATGTCAAGTACCTCCATCCACAATTTGCACAGGTGTTTGATACTTACTTGAAGCGCGTTCAGAACAAAGAGAGTACTTTGGCACAAGTCATCTTCCGTTTTAGTACTTCATTCAACTGGCCTATTCCGGATGAACACTTCCGTGGTTCATATTGAAGTTCAAGAATAGTTCATATAAGTATATAGGCTGGTAGTATGCATAGATGCCAAGTAGTATGTATGCGAATTACATAGTTGCATAGCATATGTGCACTATTTTGATTTTTTAAGACCAATGAATGCCAATGTAGTTGGACTTTTATGTGCCTTTGTAATTGACGAGGATATTTTAATTGATAATGATTTTTGAAGTGTGTGATATTGTTGTGCTTTCTTTTCCTATGCAATCTCTAACAAATCTAGTTGAAATTTGTATGGTTACAATTCCAAAAAAATTGATACATCTTACCAAAATGTGGGCTCTTTGTTCAATTTAGAGCAAATTAAAGGAAGTTTAAATTTGAAAATAAGGCTTCGGCATGTAGGAGTTACAACATCCTATGGTTATTTGGATGATTGAATTTGTTTGAACCATCAACCATTGTTTTCTTGGGCCAATTGAAGGCCCAAATGCCTAAAAAAAAATAGACTGCACCAAATCTATAGGTTAAATTTGAAGAAAAATTGGATGATAATGCCAAATTGCTCGAATTTGAAAGAAAAAAAATTGGATGAAATTGCGCACATCAAATGTAACTCATCTAAATATATGGATGAAAAGATAATTCTACCCAAAATATAAATAAATACTAAAAATTTTAGTAACATTATGTTGTCATATATTGCCACTTTAGCAATTCTCCAAAAATTGGAAAAAAACCCATGGTTTCATCCCTACACGGATGTTTATCCCATTTTCCGCCAGATGCCCCGATCCGAGGCCAGGGAGGACTGACCCTTCTATTGCCCCAACCAGGGGTAAATGTAAAAATTGCCCCCTATTTGGGACCATGTAAAATTTGTTTCTCTACACCTCCCTCGACTAATTTGGGGTCTCTGATTGCAAATATGAATTCAAAATTTGCAAATTTTTTCATGGATGGAAAATAAAAAGATTCCAATGTTTTATCCAGGGGTAGAAAATGGGGCAATAGAGGGGTTAGTCCTCCCTGGCCCCCGAGATCGGACGACCCCACACCGACTCATCTGCCCCGTCCGCCCTCCCCGTCCGCCCTCCCGTCCGCCCTCCTGTTCGCCTCCCATCCGCCTCCCCGTCCGCCCCGTCCGTTGGACGGTTAGAACGTCCTATGTCGGCGGACGTAGACGCTGGACGTCCGTCCGGACGTCCATGTAACCCTGTTGCTTGTTGTCTCCACTTCTCCGGTCTTCTCTTCCTCAGCAGCCTCTACTGCTCGCGCTGCATTAAGAGCAACGTCAGTTACTTCCCCCAGTAGGGAAGTCATTTCTCCCTTAGGCTCCGACCAGATGGAAGAGCTTGGCACGTCCTCCACCTTGTCCTTTGCCTTTACTTCTTCTTCGGTGACCAGAAGGGGTGCTAGTGTGAGTTCCGGTTCTGTTTCCGGTCCTTGCTCCCGTTCTCTTCGTTCTTTTACCTCCTTTATCACCTCGCGCAGTGGCTCCCCTATTGCCTCCATCTTGCGATGGTAGGACACTAGCGCCATCATCAGGTTGGCTGGAATTTGCTTTCCGGTCTCCATCACCTTCTCATCAAACAACATTGCTTTATTGATAACTTCGCCCGGATTGCCGATGAACACCCGGATCGACTGAAGGTTCTTCGCAGCTGTTTTGGAGAATTTCTTCTGTTGGTCCAGTTCTTCTCTCTTCACCTCCAACTCCCTCGTTAGGTGGTCCACCTTACGTGTGGATTTGCTCAGCTCTTTCTTCACCGCCTCTTTCATCTTCCGGTCTAGTTGGGAAACGAGCTGCTGCAGCTAACTGATCTTCAGCAGCTGACATAATTCTTGAATGGTCTCCTGGCTCTTCCCGTACTGGACCCGGAACTCACTGAGTTCCCTCACAATCCGACCTAGGGGATCCTGGGTCCAGACCGGATCGACTCCCTTACTACCCTCTCCTATTTCTGAGTCTTTATCTTTCCGGTCCTACCTCCTCTACTGAGACTTAGCTTCCTCGATCGGTATAGTGTTTGCCTCTGAATCTTCCTCTTCCTACTCGGCTTCCTCATCCGGGTCTTCTATCTCGAATTTTGACATGGCTTTGGTCGTATCGTATGAATCTAACTCTCTATTTATAAGCCAGCCATGTGCTTGATACAAGTGATAGAGAAATGGGGTTATAGGGGAAGGCTTAGACTTCCCTATACCTCCTACCAATCTCTTTATCTAATCTCTCATCACTACGCCCCAATCTACTTTCCGGTCACCCGACAGTGTACCGAAAATAGTGTTCGCCAAGGTGACCGTAATCTTGTTTGGTCGCTTTGGACTAAGGATGGCTGCTAGGTACTTCATTAAACGTTTCTCCCTACCATTTATGCACTCTGCCACAGGGAAACCATCCTTCTTCGTTGGGGGATTCTGGAACTTACCCACATAAAAGCGATCTGTCCGGGAAGCCGGTCCCTTGTCCGTCTTCTTGAAATCGTACGTCTCCCTCCACAATGTTGGGGTCTAGTCTTCAGGCCGGCTTCTCGACGTCCCCTTCCACTTCCTTAACGGCGCGCCGATTACCTCCTTCACAATCTCCTCGTCTTTTAAATTCTATGGCCGGACTAGAAACCCCTCACACCCCATCTGTCGGAGGTCTTTTTCTAGCTCCGCTTTCTCTTGTGGATCCGCTGGTACCACCGGCTTCACCATGCGCAAGGATATAGCTACCTCTTCTCTCACCATCGTGGGTTGTTCTCTCAAACCCTCTCAGTGACCGGAATCACTCTTTGAAGTCTCACAATCACTCGCACTCTAGTCTTCCTATTAATCCGGTCTGTAAACTGAGCCCGTAACTTCTTTTCTTTGGCTAACATATAAGTACACCTCGAATGCTCCTCACCAATCTCTTCTCAAGGTAGTTTCCCCGCAAAAGGAGGTCTTAGTCATCTACCCCTCCTATTTCTAGGGCTTCACTCACCGGGGCCGTTACAGGTGACTGTTTTCCCCAAAATAGACCCGCTCTCAAGTGTGGTCTAGAACTAGGTAGGCACCCGTTACACCCGAATTGCCTGTCTTCCGTTTTCGGTCTCCGGTCCTTTATTTTCTTCCGGTTTCCGGTTTCTAATAAAAATCACTCTGACCTACTCCTAACCTTTCTATGCCGTTTCCGAACTTTCGGTTTCCGGTTTCCGGTTACTTCTGTTAACACTATTATTTATTCTAAAGTAACCCTATTCCGGTATCCGGTTCCTAACTACTTACGGTCTACTTTTCTAATGAAAAATGAAAAAAAAAAATAGGGAGTAAGAAGCTCTATTCCCCTTATTTCCCTTCTAAACCTAAAGACTGGATTCCCGTGCTCCCACAGGTACTTTGTCGGAAGTACACTGTTCACTGAAAACAAAGACATACTGTTGAGCATTCTTCATAAGGATGTTCTTTTTAACGATCGGCATTTGTTTTGCTTCATTGAAGTTCCCTTGAGAATGTCCAAGTACATGGAAATGAAGACCTCAAGTAAATATTGTCGCATAATTGTCAAACTTTTTCATACTCTTATACGATTTAATTATAAATGCTCTCCTTTGCAAAGGGTACTGATTTTAAATACAAATTGGGTTACAGCCTATATGAACTCTTTGTGAGGTTTGGTCCTTGGTTTTATTAAAGTGCCATGATATCTTGGGAAGGAAACTCGGAAGATCATGGTCAGTGCAGTTAGTAATGGTATATTCTCTCATTCAACCGGACCCTCTGCACTGTTGGCGACTAAGTGATTAAAATGTAATTCAAAGATTCAAAGATACTTGTGATTGGAGTGTCTGTCAGATGTTATCTGGAGATCTCCCGTTGATTGCAGGTTTGTCTCTATCATATTAATGGACTTGTGTGCTGAGCTTCAAATTTGTAGAGGGCGCTTCTCATTGTTCTAACAGGTCATCTTTGCGTTGAGGGTGGCATTGCGGACTTGCCTCACGATATTGACATACACCGTGCATTTCAAGGGTTTTGTAATTACTTAGTGGGAAACACCCTATGCGGCATTTGGTCTTGCATGCATATTTCGACTTTGTCGGAGCTGCTGCATTGGCTACTTCCAAAATAGACCGTGAATGGGTTCCTCTATATTGTTGGGGCCAACAACCTTGACAAAAAGAAGCCCTATCCAAATCATGCTGAATTGCTGAAGCATCTATTAAAAAGCTCTAGGCAGTGTAGTCTTCTATGGAACAAAACTATTAGAATAATAGAAGTAGATCCTCTCAAGTGGCCTCGTATTCGTAAACTAGAACCACCCATATTTTTCAGAGATGATGGAGCTCGCTTGAAAGTTCAGAGGCCCCACCGTGTAGTTAAAGAGATGTTGGTTTGGCCACCAAAATCTTCAATTGGACGAATGTGAGCAAATGTCGCATTGCCTTCATTTTCATTGATGGCATTTTATAGTTGTTCCCTCAACAAGCACTTGTACTATACAATTTTGTCGAGTTTCATTACGTTGTACATTTGGCAAGTAATTGCATTATAAAGGCTTATAATGGCCATGTTTTCCTCTATCAATGTTATGTATGTATGTATTGGAGGTCTTTCGTGCATCCAGAGATCTCCTGATACTCCACCATGATTTCTTTCAAAGGGGCATTGATTAATGGGCTCTATCTTTAGACCTAAATGAGACTAGGGTACCTTAATATGTTTCATGTCCAGTTTTCATTGCTAAAATGTCTTCTGCAATTTTTTGGGGCAATTCCAAAAGGATTTCATCTACAAATTTCTATTATCAGAAGATCTCCAGATGAGTTGTCCTAGGTGAAAGTCCAGATTTACTCCTAAAGTCCAAAAGTAGTTAAATATGGCATGTTACAAATTGTAGAACAATGTAAACAGTTTATAGTTGTAACTTAAAATTTATGCACACTAATGAGCTTAATGAGGATGGTAAATCCGTGAGACCCCTGAACCACTGAACTTTGCCTTGCAATGGGGTGGGTTGGAGGACAGAAAATATTCAATCATAAAATGAATGAAAGATAAATTGTATGAGCCAAATTATGAAATTATGAAGAACATGAGTGACGGCTTAGAATATATAAAGTTTGATCTAATTCTTTGCAAGAAACATCCAACATGGTTTGACGAGGGCAATGGGTTCCCAATTTAATGCAATGGTTTGTTAAAACAAAACAAAACAATGGGTTCCCATTTGTTTCAACTTTCAAGTGTTAATATAGTATTAATATGATTTATATTTTGTGGGCATTACATCGAAAGTTTACCAAATACATTGAAAAAATCATATTGCTATACTTTATGAGGGAGTGAAATTGACATAATGGCATGAATGTTGCAAGCACAATTTGTAGGCATTTGAAATTCATATTCATAGTTTTCTAGGACAAGTACCCTTTAAACCTCATATAGCCAAATTCCCGAACACCGTTGAACACATTTCTATAGCAAAGAGTAAAAGAATTTAAAAATATGTTTTTTTTGCACATCTATTTGTAGGATCTTATACCTAAATAGTATAAGAATGTACTGAGAATATATCAAAATTTCTGACCGCTTAGATTGCAAGGTATTTGCATGTACAATAAAAAATACAATTTTTCTAGCACATACTGATACTACACTTTTTGACTTTGAACATTTTTAACTTCAAATTTTTGCACTATAAAATTTTAAGCTTTAAATCTTTATAGTAGAGAATTGAGTTGAGAATCTAAGAAAAAAATAAAAATTCAAAAAAACTTAATTTTGTGGACATTACATCGAAAATTGGAAAAATGCAAAAATTGCATTCACAAATGAATCTTGCAAGTTATTTTTTTCACAAAGTTGCTTAATTGCCCAATTTTATAAGAATGTCTATAACTTTCTCATAACAAATCCTAATTAAATGAATTATAGCTTCCTAAATACTAAATAAGAAAAAAAATTATCTATGAGAATAGAAATTCAATTTCTTTTTTATTTGGCATTTTCCCAAATCTTTTTTGCTGCCCCTTGACCCTTGTTTTGAGCTTATTTAGTCATAACTTTAATTCTTGGGCATTTAGCTTATCATTTTTTCTATCTTCATGAGAAGTGAAAAAACCTCCCCCAAATCCCATTTGTCCCCCGAATGAACAATGGTCCTTTAGGGGATAAAGAAATTGAGCAATGAGCATGGAATTAGCAACAACATACGTGTTTTTCTTTTTTTGGAACAAACGGAAAGAACCAACACACATGTGTTTTGTAGCAAGTCAAGTGGGGAAGTCTTTTCTCAATATTTCATGAATGATTTCTAATTTCTAAGCCCCTAAAATATGGACATGATGTACAATTATTTAGATAAAAGAAGAACTTATATAAATGGAAACTAAATATGTTTTATTTCTTCACGTTTCAAATTCTCAAAAAAAAAAAAAAAAAAAAAAAAAAACACCACCCAAAAACATATCTTTTATGGATTAGAAGATTATAATGTTTTTGCCATTATGACAGGGTTTTAGAGTTCCACTAATTCCAGAAATGTTGTGAAGTCTTACACTCTTTGTATGCCCTTATTTTTAAAACAATCCTAATAAAAAAAGGGCATTACAAAATATAATACAAACATGACGTTGAAGTGTGTGACATGCATAAGTTATATACATTTTTGGCTTCTCCATAAGTCCATATGTACAAAACACCTTGAAGTCAATGGAAATTGTCCATGAGGTTCAAAACCAAAACCAAAACCAAACCCCTTCAAGTAATTGTTGTGATTGTAGCACCCTCTCAATTCAGTCAATTGTAAATTATAACGTTTCACTTCATCACTAATATTGATCATGTTCTTGTTTTTTTCTTTTCCTTTGAAATATCCTACATGATTTAAAAAATAATAATAATAATAATATCCTTTATGTCTAGTTAAAATTTGTATGTATACAATTTCAAATGAATATTACAAATTTACAATCTGCTCAAAACAATGGCATAATCTGAAATGTAGGAGACTAAGAGTTCAGGGTTTCAGGGTTTCAGGGTTTAGGGTCTCATCGTAAATTTCAAAGATCTCTAAATGCTTATTTAAAATTTGATTATAACTTGTCTATTTTTTATTTTTTGGGTTAATGGCAAAAGCATAGGATGGTGATACTTTAATTGACCAAAAAAATCTGACAATAAGTAAAGGCAACTTGAGAAAAATCCTATGTCTCGTGCCAATATGAAAAAAATATGGACGCCTAGAAATAGTAGGGGGCGGACTAGGCGGACAGGGTGGGCGGACGCAGTTGAGTTGTCCGCTGTCTACCTGCCCGCTTTAGTGGCAGACGGGGCAGCTTCATCCGCCTGTCCACTTCGGTGGCAAATGGGGCAGCTCCGTCCGCCCATCCGCCGACTCAGGCCACGTCTGTGTGGTCCGGTCCCAGGCCTCTTCTAGGTCTAGGAGCGGACGGGTTGTAGCGATTAGTCGGACCAGTATTCCTCCAGTTAGCCCTTAATTCACACCAAAGCCCTACTTAGAGTAAACTGCTCCGGAATCGTTCCCACGAGGACTTGTGGATTACAGATTTATAGGCTATCCCAATCTAAGCAGTCACTTTCCTCTTCGTCAGACTACTCCGGACTATAGGTCCGGTCCGGACATTAGTGCCGGATGGGTTCCGAAAGAATCCGGAAACCATTTCAATGCCCCTTCCGGGATCCTTGGGTTTGGATGACGAGTGGCTAGATCCACCGTCCGGATGCTTACCGTGTCTAGAAACACGCTCTCTTTCACTCTCTCTCTCTTTCATACTAACACTAATCTAACTCTTCAAGGACCGGAAGTGTCCTCCTGTTCCGTCGCCTCACAAATCCGAAAGGCCTTCCGGATTAGGTCACACAGGGATGGTCAAGAACTACAACGACATTCTAACCTTTAACCGAGTACTGAGCCTCTTGTCGACCGGGTGGTTTTTCCTATACTCTCTTGGGCTTGCGCCGGGGCTTTAACTCTGTTCTTACAGGGAATTCCGGCAATCTAGAATTTGGGCACGTCTTGCAACACTTCCGTACATGAAAGTGGCTAGCAGACTCTCAAATACCCCTTTCACCTAAGGCTGTATCCTACACGCGGGCTATACCGGCATCCGAGCAGTACTACACTAACACTACTGCCGGAACCATCCGGTTGATCTCCCCCTCAAGTTAGTATATCCGGATACTCTCACAAAATCGACTCTTGCTACACAAGGTAAGTTCTCAGTTTCGGAAACGCAAGAACGGACCCACACCTCCCACAAACATAGACCGTGTACAAGAAAGATAAGAGAATGTATACTCCAAACCCTTAGAATTAAGCTCAGAAAAAGGTACAATGTTGAAACTATGAGATGGCTGTGAATGACCAGAAAGGCTATCAAAACTCCTACTTGTACTAAGACTAACATCATTCTAAAAATCCTACAAAACATTCCTACTGGCCCGCTAGATTTCCGGAAAATCTTAGATCCTATAAATCCGGCTTTGACGGTCGGACTCCGATATTGCTGCTATACTACACTACTGCACATTATTCCTTGGAATCCGGATCCTTGGGAGGAATATAGTCCTTCAGAAGATCCAGCTTTACCTCCTTCCGGCTACTCTCCGAAGAAAATAGATTCGGACCCCTTTGGCCCCATCTTTGAACTTCCACGATATTGGTGTCCCTATCTACACTCCGGGTCCCGACTACCTGAACGTCCGGACTCCCCCGGGAATCCTTCTAGGTCTTCTTATGACGCGGAGAAGACTATACCGTCTGACTGGTGTGAACTTCCGGAGAAGCACCCGTCAAGTCAATGGTCGGAGTCACCGGAAGTAGGTCTTCGCTTCCTTGAGGTACCACGACTCCCCAGTCCACTCCTTCGGGTCTTCCAGCTGGTGGTGAAAGTTCCAGATTTACCGGTACCACCGGTGATACTTCCGTAACCATAGGTTCCGGATTGTTGCTTTCCAGAACCACCAAAGTTTGCGCAGACGGGGGAGACTGAGGTACCGGATCTGACTCGGTGGAAGTCAAAAACTCCATCATCTCCCTCATCTCGGTCCGGGATGTATCCGTCTGTTTCGCCTGCTCTAACAAGCATTTGACGATAGGGACCCGGCTTGAGTTGGCGGCTGCATCGAGGTTGGCTTCAAACAGCCGGGCTTTATTGATATAATCCGCCGGTACGTCAAAAGAGCTCCGAAGCCGAACTACTCCTTGACACAGGGTTGCTATCTGTCGACGATGGTCCTCTTCTGTGAGCCGAGCCGTTTCCTGGGCTGTGTGGAGAGTGCTCTCCAAATCTACACATCAGGATTCTGAGTCCCGGACTTGGTCCCGCAACGTCCGGTTCTCTATGCGCAACGTTCCCAACTCTATCACCAACTTCTTCCGTTCTTCGATGAGGAGGTCGTTTTGTTGCTTCGTCGTTATCAAAGCATCCGTCCTCCGGAAGATGGCATTCCGATCGGTTAGTACCATCTTCCGGCACACCCGGTTGAGAGCTCCATCGTAGTTCTCGCAGATCTGGGTGAGGTCATCCGCTCGCCACACCAGGTGCTGAGCCATTTCCTGGATGTCTTCTAAAGGCATCCCTCCCAGTTGCATGGTGGTCCGATCTCCCTCCTCTATCTCTATCCTCCTGGTTCGGGAGGATCCGACCTCGGCCTGAGTGGCCATAGTGTGCGGTTGTACTGGCCCCACCAGTTGTATGGAAGGTCGGACGTCTTCCGGAGTTGGTCCGGTCTCCATCTTCTGCTCTGGAACTTCTTCTTGTGGCTCCGATGCGGTAGGCTCCTCTGACAGATTCCTCGGCAGCGGCGCCAAAATCGTCTTTTCTTCTTCTTTAGAGGTGAGGACGGTTGCTCGTCCTCCGTCTCTTCATCGTTCGGTCCGTCTCGAGGCAAGGGCTCTTCTCCCCCGTACTGCTGGAGCTGGACTAGGTCTTGATACGCACTCTCCTCGTTGGCCTTGAGCAGAGAGTGATGAGCGTATAGATGCGACAGATATGTTGGAAGAGGACTCTAACTCTTCTTTCCGGACCGGAGGGAACGTACCAGGTCCCCGACTAGCTCATGGATGACGGCCACCCAATCCATCATCATTTTTCCCTGGAGGCTCCCCAAGATGGTGGAGGCCACCTTCGCTACTACTTGCCGTGGCTTGGTGGGATGGAGGATAGGGTTAAGAAACGCTATCACATCCCGGTACTCCGGATTCACCAGGTCGGAAACCTGGTGACCTTCCTTCGGGTTGGCAGGCGCCCGGAATTCGCCCTCCATCACCTCCTAGATCTTCTCCATAATCTTGTCCGGCGCCTCCCGGAACTTGTAAACTACCCTCCAGGTGTTCACTGTCCACAGGTCTAGCTTCGCTCGGATGGTGGTATCCAAGATGCCAATTTCTGGTCGAAGGATGTCAGACACTAGACTCTCCTCACGGATCCCCACGGCACCTCCAGGAGTCTGTCACACCCCATGTTGGTGAGGTTCTCCCGCAGGCGCACCAACCAGTCTTCTTCTGTCGGAATCTCCGGAACTACCTTCATCACCGGAATAGTCCTTGGCCGAGGCACCGATGGCGGCATCTCATCCTCCGAGTCCTCAGGCAGATCCTTCAACTTCTGTCGGTTTGCCCTAGAAGTCATCGTGCTCACAAGCAGCCTTCACGCAATCTCTCCCTAATTCTCTGCTCACAAACTTTCACTCTGGTAACCCTTGCACGATCGCAACTCACACAGTCCTTCAATTTACCGGATTTCTAACAAAGCTAGGAAGACAGAATACACCGGCGGAAGAACAAACAAAGAGATACGCGTGCCCACTGCCGGCTACAGTCCCTCTCTTATACTGGACTGATGTACGGGACAGGTTTTGGCAGCAAAACCCTATCCCTAGTACGGATCCAGTTTCCGGTTTTTAGGGCCGGCACCGTCATCCGATTTCTGGAACTTTTTAGGGTTCCGGAATTAGGTTTTTAGCCCTAATGAAATAATTCCGGATCTGGAAATCCAGTTTTCCGAAATTGCCCTAACTTCCTATGAGAACTCAAAAACTTTCCTTTTGAAGGAGACAATTTTTGAATTTTTCTGTCATATGCTAGTATTATGGGTCTAGCATGTGGGATCACATTTCCACACGGGTATATTGGCGGATGGCCAACTTAGATTTTTTCACTTTCATTCTTCCATTTGGGAATCATTGCCATGTCGGATGTGCTACTATTGCTTCACGCACTAGTTGCTCCTACGTGGTGAAGAGTGGGGGTCATATTTTGATCATACTACATTGGATTTTGTTCCTTGGTTACTTACATACACTTGGAGACATTGAAGCACGTTATATATTTTGGGAGAACGAGGATTATATATTGCAAATTTCCATTCTAAAATTGCAAGCGAGTACTCTTCGGTTTAGGGTTTGTCATGAGCTACGGTTTGACATTTTGGATGACATCAACATCAAGATTGAGACGAGTTGGGAGAAAGAGGATGTGGAGTATTGGACTTCCAAATTGTACCGCAAATACGTGAAAATGTATCACATTGGGAAGTTGTGGCCTCGAGAGTGTCACCCTCTTTACACTCGTGAATATTGTTTTAAACCATTGAATTGCCTCAATGAACATTTTGTGCACCGTTCGATGGAGGTGTGGAAGGCCCTACTTCCGGAGAAGGCTATGAGCAAGGGCAAAATTAACTACAGTTTGGTAGGCATGGTTTACGCTGAACTCATACTGGGCCGTAAGGTGGATTGGAGTACGTATCCTACGGTAGCGACATTGCCACTTGCGATTGGCAAACATCAGAAACATATTCCTGATATGTTTGTTCCGAAGGCGCAACTTCCTGAAGCAAGTGAAAAAAAGAAAGCCTCAAAGGACGCTGTGGAATCAATTCAGATCCCTCTTGAAATCCAACTACGTTGTACGGAAGTGGTGAATGGAAAGAAAATGGCGGTAGAATCGGTTTGTACGGGTGACCCCACAAAAGGAAGCACTTCTTTTGTGGACAGTGTAGAGGGAGATGTCTTTTTGACTCCACCGACGGATTTGAACCCTACACAAAACGTGTTAGAAGGGGTGCTAGAAATCAACGTTGCAATGAAGCTCCCTCGACCAGCAGAACATGGATCTACGTCGATGTCACAGAAGCACCAAGAGGAGGATCCTATAAAAGACATTGAAGATACAAAAGACATTCAAGATGTGAAGGAGGCCCATGCTTGTATCGACCAGTTCTTAGCAGATATAGCGCAAGACATCATGTTCTATGTCCCTCTGTCTCCTAAATCGAGGAGAAGACCAAGCCTACTTTCCAGACCTGAAAATGCAATTCGGACTTCACCAAACCAAAATGAAGAGCATCCAACTCAATCAATAGATGCAAGGATGGACTCTCAAGGCCTAATTCGTTAAATTGAGACAAGTGGAGGTCTCATTTTAATTTTACACCATATTTAGATTTAAAAAGAGTTCATTAAATTGAGACTACTCAAGAAATTGAGACTTCAAAGACTCAATATACATGTCTAATTATGGTGCAACAGTTTAAAAAAGCAAAAAGATTTTAAAAATTATAATCAACATTTACACATTTTATTTCTTAGAAATAAAATCAAAGACATTTCAAAATGAATACATTCATTGAAGAATATAGAGAAGAAATATTATGGAAAACCATTTTCAATAAACAGAAATCAGAATTGGTTACACAAACACCCTACTTAGTAGTACTATAATAAACTAAACACTATGTATGCTTGCAAATATATCAGAACATGTAAATGTAGAGTCCATTGTACTTGAAACCTTACAATAATAAAATGAACACAATAGAAGCTTGAAAATATACCAACACATGTGAATGTAGAGTCCATTCTCTTTTTACCCTACAATCAAGTCTACTTATGTAACTACAAACTATTCAACCTTCCATTGCAGATTTACTGTTGTTTGTATCACCCGTAAAGGCTACTATTGATGCTTTGATGATATTAATTTGCGACTTTGGAATTGCCACCCTTGCATCTGAAGTCCCTTCCCAAATACGGGGCTTCCAAGCTGTCATGATACAATCCATGTTTGACCATGTTGGAGATATAACTCGATCTTCACGCCACACATTCCCTTTTTTGGTGTCCCATCCATCATATGTCTCCATATTAATGTATTTTTCTATAGCGGGCATCCAATATTGAATTTCAATCATATGCATATGCCCTAGATTCGGATTTGGATTTGTAATGGCTCTAGCAAGCCAGAATGGCTTTGGATCACCATCTGCAGGGCGCACTACGACAAAGTAACCTGCAAACATATCGCGATCAACACGATATAAAGGACGTGGACGATCATGCCTACGTCCAACAAATGGCACATCTTGTACATCCTGTTGAGATGCCATGACCTCCCTTTGCCGGCGAATTGCCTCATCTTCTTCAATGACCTCTGTAGTAGGCCAAAAACCATCTAATAATGTTGCGCGCGGTTCTAAGGGTGCATCCAAAGTAGCTCTCACACTTTTCCAGTACTCCTTAATAGGACCATTGACCCTCCGGAAATCACCCAATAGCGGATCATCTGCCATTACACTCCATCCCGCAATGAACCCATTCAAACCCTTCTTGATTTCTTCCAACGCTTTCATATTTCGCGGAAATAGAGGTGGTGGAATACCGCTTGGCACTTTCGGAAGTCCGTCTTCGGTTTCTAACCACAAACGAATTCCCTTTTTGTGATCTGGCAACCAATCTCTATCTGTACACAAATTTTTATACTCCATCAAAGGCCATCCAGTAGCTAAATCCATATAGAACTTGAACTGCTGGGATCTCGAATGGCCTTCTAAAAAATCTCCGCCGGTGCCAATGTACCCGTGCACAAATCGCGTAAAATCAAGTACTTCCTTGATCAAATGAGGAATGACCGGGTGATTTTTACAGTCCATGAAGGATTTCATAAGCCTCGGAAGTGTAGGGTAGTTATTTGTCTTCAATAGACTACTCCAACGGCCAAAAAGAGCATCAATGTCTTCGTGGGTGTGTCCAACAATGAGGAATTTGATGTACACTTCGCGGAAAAATGCCTTTGTAAACCAAAAGTGAACAGAAAGCAAAAACCCATCTATTTTTATTGTCACCAGATGCATTATCGAGCTGTAGAGTCAATATTGGTGGTAGAGGATGAGCAGGGATTGCTTCTGGAGGAGGAGGAAGGAGGGAGTCTAAACAAATCTCCGAGCTGTTCAAGATTGCCTTCATTAATACGGATTGCGTCTCTTCTTGAGAAAATAATTTGCGTGATGAATTCTGTGGTTCTTATTCAAGATCATGCAACAACTTTGCAATGGACCCAATGGTATGATTGGAATCTGTTGGAAAAATATCCAGTCCATAATGTGCGTATCGAACGTCCCCATGACCATGGGCAATCATACCCGTCACAGCAACATGCATCTTCATGAAGGAATCAATTGCTTTGGTCTTGTGAGAGAAGTGCGGAGAAGCGGTCTTGGAGTGATCCATTTTATCATGGATGATGGTTAGCATCTTCTGAGGATATTTTTCGGACATATATCGATTAGCATAGTACAATAGTCTGTGGGCCCTTTGCCCGACATTATGAGCATCTAGAATTTGCGACCACTTCTCTTGGGCGTACAAAAGCGGAGTACATGCGGCCCTCAATTGCTTATATTGGTCATATAAACCACATCGAGCAAAAGTGTCCCCACGAGCCTTCGGAGCAAATTCTGGGAAAGAAGCCCGTCGAATGTTGCTCAAACCACTAGAAGAAATTGGCGGCAAGTTCAGTGTTGCATTGGCTTCATTGATTTTTGGCAACTGGTGACTCTACAAGAATGTTGATGGCAAAACCATTGCAGGGACTTTCTCCCCTGATTCCAGCGTCCTTGTCTTGTGTGGCATTTTGTCAGCATTCGACAAAATCATAGTTTTAAGCGTGGCAATAGCCTGCAAGGTATGCATCCTTGGTTTTTTGGACCCCAGATTTCCATGTTGCTCCAGTTTCTTCCCGTTTTTGGACATTTCCTTGTATCTGTAAAATGTAGCTTTCAAAATCCCATAAATGGTCCACCATGCAGTGGGGCACACGTTTCTACCTTTCAAGGTAATCCACTCTTTGCTGAAAGGGTCTTTGTGGATTTGACCATGCACATCGAGAAGACACCTCTTTCGATTATAAACTCCGTCGTTTACATGGAGTTGAGTTCAGAGGGCTTGAATTTGCCCACACGGAAATGGCTGCAAGCAATTACTACTGCAACATGTTTTGGTGGAAACATAAGTGATTGCTTGAACAGTGAGAAGGGACTCTTTTTTGGGAGGGAGATCAGGCTCTACCCTTTCACGAGTTGTTTTGTAAGACCTAACCCCTTTCCGAACCCTTCGAGTAAGGGCATTGACGGCCATGTTGTAAATGTTTGTCTGCTCATGGTCATACAAACTGACACCTTCGAGAAACACTTGTTTGATGTGCCAAGAATGGATTGACCACATCCACGCGCACAGGACTTCCTCCTCACACAAAGACTCTGCTATTTAGACAGCCACTCTGTCGTCACCAAAAGGCCTTCCATCCATGTCTACGACGAGATCTGGATCAACATTTTGACAAATTCCATTTGCAACATCAACTCCCGCTTCGTTTCGGAGCGTGACAGCCCGAGGATGCCATTTCGCCCTAGGAATCCCGTCACACTCGGCGATTCCAGGAGGTAAGGTAGGCACTAGATTTGCAAATTCTTCAGGTCCATGAACATCCATTCTGAATAAAGAAATTCATATACTCGTCAAGGACATCTTAAACTCGAAGATAAAGAATCCATTCCATAACACAATGAAAATGACCAAATAAGTTTCACAATTTTGCAGCATCGAATCTAGACAAGGTGAGCCTATACATGAAGTCTATGTAGCATGTACTAGTGAACTGAAGGCATTATTGTATTTCATCAGAATGCTTTACCGTCGACTCGACGATAAGAAGACGCGTAATAAGTGATTGATCATCGACAAAATCCTCTTTGTTATGAAAGTTTACTTTGAGTCGATGGCAAGTCAGTTTATTATACTTCGGACGATTAATTCAATTGAACAGATATCCAGAGAATCAGTTTACATATCCTTGACTCAACCATTACAAGTACACTAAGGTACTGAGAACCTTTATTTTATTTCTCTATAAGTTCTCATTGAGAGGATGACAGCTGAAACCTAGGAATACCTCGTGTCACTAAATCTTGTCCCTTAATATATTTTGAAGTTGTTCATCAGTTTAGATCCACGGCACAATAAGTACAAAATTCATGATGGAAATATAGTCGAATGGCATTGACTTCTTGTGGAAGTTATCGTCGACTCAACGATAACTTTATTTACATAGACAAAGAACAATGAACTCAATATTAACTAATTCCATAAGGATTTACTTGAAGATGACATTGTCTTTGAAATCAGTTAAAATTGAACTTCAGCGAGTTATCGTTGACTCAACGATAAATCAGGTCTTCTCGTCCAATGGGCAACAATTACAATTGCTTTGCTCAAAAAACTATTTTGAAAAATAATTATGTGAATAACTTCCAGGTTCATAACATACATCTCCAGAAACTGATCTCTTATCGTTGGGTCGGCGATACTAGCGAGATGACTATGGCAATTCCTGATCATTGATTCACTCTAAGAAATTATTTGGCTTTTCAATGTAAGGAAGTAATCCTCTTAGAAAATCCCATGCAGTTAAAGGCTAAATAGTTATCGTCGACCCGACAATACTAGCGAGACGGCACTGCCAATTTTTGATCATTTATTTACTACAAGAAATTATGTAGCACTCCAATGTTGTGAAAGAACTGACTTCAAAATTCCCATGTGGTTGAACAAGGCTTAATAGTCATTGTCGACTCGACGATACTTGTGAGAAGTCTATGGCAATTACTTATTTGTAATTCAAATTATTTTGCACTCCAATTTTGTGAAAGAACTGACTTACAAATTCTCATACAATTGAACTATGTTGAATAGTTATATCGTCGACCCGACGATATCTAATGGATGAGAAAAGATGACGTCTCTGGTCTCGTGACGGTATATTTCTCGTGTCGAACAACACTTCTACTCATTATGGACATAGTTATAGGGAGTTGACTACCTACAGATATCGTCGAGTCGACGATAACTATAAGTATGTGGGAATGTGATCCCACATGCTAGGCCCATGATACTAGCATATGACGGAAAAATTCAAAAAATCGTCTCCTTAAAAAAGAAAGTTTTTGAGTTCTCCTAGGAAGTTAGGTTAATTTAGGAAAACCGGATTTCCGGATCCGGGAAAATTTCATTAGGTCTAAAAACCTAATTCTGGAACCCTAGAAAGTTCCGGAAATCGGATGACGGCGCCGATCCTAAAAAAACCTGGAAACCGGATCCGTACTAAGGATAGGGTTTTGCCGCCAAAACCTGCCCCGTACATTCATCCGACTAAACCAACTATCTGGCTAGTATAAAAGGAGGACTGTAGCTAGTAGTGGGCACGAGTATCTCTTTGTTTTTCTTCCACCAGTGTTTTCCTTCTTCTTAGCTTTGTGAGAATTCTGGTAGATTGAGGGACTGTGTGAGTTGCGATCGTGCAGGGGTTACCGAAGTGAAAGTTTATGAGCAGGAGAATTAGGGAGAGATTGTGTGAGGGTTGTTTGTGAGTACGATGACTTCTAGGGCAAGCCGGCGAAAGCTGAAGGATCTGCCCGAGGACTTGGAAGACAAGATGCCGCCACTGGTGCCCCGACCGAGGACCATTCCGGTGATGAAGGTGGTGCCGGAGGTTCCTACCGAGGAGGACCGGCTGGTGCGCTTACGGGAGAACCTCAACAACATGGGGTGTGATGGGCTCCTGGAGGTTCCATGGGGCATCTTAGAGGAGAGTCTGGTGTTAGACATACTTCGTCCAGAAAGTGGTATCTTAGATACCACCCTCTGGGCGAAACCAGACCTATAGACGGTTAACAGATGGAGGGCCGTCTACAAGCTCCGGGAGGCGCCGGACAAGGTTATGGAGAAGAATCAGGAGGTGATGAAGGGCGAATTTCGGGCGCCCACCAACCCGAAGGAAGGTCACCAGATTTCTGACCTGGTGAATCCGGAGTACCGGGATGTGATAGCATTTTTTAATCCTATCCTCCATCCAACCAAGCTGCGGCGGGTGGTAGCGAAGGTAGCCTCCGCCATCTTGGGGAGCCTCTAGGGTAAAATGATGATGGATTGGGCAACCATCATCCATGAGTTAATCGGGGACCTAGTGTGTTCCCTCCGGTCGGGGAAGAAAGGTCAAAGTCCCCTTCCGACGTATCTGTCCCATCTATATGCTCATCACTCCCTACTTAAGGCAAATGAGGAGAACGCCTACTAGGAGCTAGTTCAGCTCCAACAGTACGGGGGAGAAGAACCCTCGCCTCGAGACGGATCGGACGATGAGGAGACGGAGGACGAGCAGCCGACCACTCCTCTAAAGAAGAGGCAACGGCGGAATAGGACGCCACCGGTGAATCCGTCAAGAGAGCCTCCCACACCGGAGCCATAGGAAGAAGAAGTTCAGGAGCAAAAGACGGAGACCGGACCGGCCCCGGAAGAAGTCCGACCTTCTACGCAACTAGTTGGGCCGGTGCAACCGTACACTGTTACCACTCAGGCCGAGGCCAGACCCTCCAAGGAATAGACATATAAGGTCTGTTTCCATTAAAGCGACAAGTTTGGACTTCTAAGTTTTTTTACTTAGAAATCTAACTTTACTAACTAGGTTAGGGGTGGGTGGGATTGCTCATTACATCTAAGCAAAGCCCTCATAGCCAAGGTTCAACTCCCTTGAGCAATTTCTTCTTGTGTTTGAATGCACTGTTGTGTTTCTCTTTGTCTTGTTTGTATTGCTTTCTTCTTGTGTTTGAATGCATTGTTGTGTTTCTCTTTGTCTTCTTTGTGTTGCTTTTAGAATGTGTTCATGCCTTGAATTCCATGAGCCATAACTGTCACTGTGCAAACTATAATCTCACCAAAATGCCTCAAGGCAACTACAAGCCTCGCCAGCAACTTCTAACCTTTCAATAAATTTCCAAAATTTCATTGCCACATCCACAAACCCAAAAATTTAAAAGCAGACAGCAAGGAGGCCACGCTGGGAGCAAAAGCAGCCAGCAAGGCGACTGCCAACAGCCTGGGGCAGCGTGTCACACGGCTGCCCAAGAAACTTAAAAAATTCACTGCCTTCTTCACTCCAAAACCTAAATCGAGGATAATCATGAACACATTATGAGATTTGTTTGACATGAATTTCGGAAGAATGACAACCTATTAGATTTAGATTCTGATCTGAAGAAGGGGTATGCATCGTGACGAAATTAGGTGCAGGTCGCAATCATACCAGTACCATTTTCCAAATTTGAGCACATATAAGAAGAGACAACTAGCAAGTATTAGTCCTCCCGGTACGAACAAGCAGACGTGATCACGTCAGGTACAAAGTCATTCCCCAGACCTAGAAATGAAGTCGTACTTTGTAAATGTTTCTCCGGAACATTTAATAATTGCATCTACACCCTCAGTCCCTCACCCCTTTAATATGATTGCCCGGGGGTCCCAAAAACTGAGTTCATTTGTTTGACGAGCATTCTTCAGTCAAGAATAGTGTGGCAAGTGCGCAGGGTAATCCAGGATGGCGTTTGAGAGAAGCACAAAGTACAGAGTTCTGAGAGTAAGGATGACAAACCGGTATTTGGACACAATTACCAGAAATGTCGCGGGTAAGGAGAAGACTCAAAATGACCGGAGTCTCGGATAGTTGCCCAGATGGTCTTGCACTGTACAGTACGGTGCAGTAAAGTACAGCCACGTTTTGCTGAGACTGTCACCAGATCACCATCCTCACAATCTCCAGCTCTGCTGAATCTTCAAAAAGGGTCCAACGCTGTACACGTTCCTTTCGGAGGTCACTGAAAACCCTCCCAAGAATCTCCACAGTCGAATTTCATGGAACAATAAACAATAATCATCATAAATGAACTAATCCAGCTCTATGACTCGATCGATCTGCAGCTAGCTACTCTTCAGCAAACTCTTCAATGGTGAGTTTCTGCGGGCTCGGAGCTTCCAAGACTTGGTACTGCGCCTTATTCCTCTTCAAGAGAACATATGTGAGCCAGTACCAGAACAACGCAATGCGAAGCTCCTGATTAATGGCCTTGTTCACGCTGCTGCCGCCGAAGGACAGCCTCTCCAGCACCTGCTCCCCATCTTGCAAATCAAACGAGTTCTTCGCCTCGAAGTTGAGCCCCATGAACTCGTTGATCGCTAGGGCCTGGAACGCCCACCGGATGAGCGACACGCGCGGAATCCACCGGAAGATGGCCGGTGTGTTCTCGGAGTTCACGTAGTAGCCCCCGAACACGATGAACACGGTCATCAGCGACGGCCCCAGCGCCAGCGCGGCTTCCGTGGTAGGCGCGATGGCGCCCACCGTCAACCCCATAGCCGAAGCGGCGAACGCTTCGGCGGTCACGATACCCGAGAACGTGAGAAACCTCTGCACGGACGGGTTGAGGTTCGTCATGGGATACACCACAGCGCCGAAGACCAAAGGGAAGGCGGCACTGACGGGCGCCTCGGCCACCAGCTTGGCGATCAGGTAGGGGGCCAAGGCGTAGCTACCCTTCGCTTGCTCCCGCTGCACAATCGACCTCTCCTTGGGGAACACATTCACCGTCTTGGTGAGAGCCGCCATGGCCGTGTTGATCGCCGCCACCTGCAGCAGCCCCATGCGATCCTGCACCGAGGTCTGCGACCGGCCCATGCGCCAGAAGATGGAGCCGAAAATTAGAGCCGACGTGACGGACATGGTCCCTCGCACACGGTTCGTGGACGAGTCCCGCGTCGTCTGCCGCCACGCTCGATGCAACAACAGCTGGAATTGCCGCAGAAAGCCGCCCTTGTTCACAGCCACAGTATCGTGAACGACCATGCTTTCATCGTCGGAATCCTTCATGTAAATCGAAGTCGAGCTTCCTTTCGACGACTTGCTCTGTTTGCTTGCAAAGGCCTCCACGAACTCCGCGACCTTCTTGCGAGTGGAAGCTTCATTCTCCGAGGAACTGTAATCTATGGAAATCAAGTCCGCGAAATACTCTGCGGGGTTCGTGTGTTCAGGACATTGGTGACCTAAATCTGCGAAGTAGGCCAGAGCGTCATCGTGCGCAGGCCCAGCATACACGACAGCCCCACTCGAGAGCAGAATTAGGTCATCGAATTTGGAGTAGATCGACCCACGCGGTTGATGAATGGAGCACACCACCGTATGCCCCTCTTGCGCCAGTTTGCGCAGCGTCTCCATGACGCGCTCCGCCTGGAATGCATCCAACCCAGTCGTGGGCTCATCCGCGAAGATCACCGATGGGCTGGCGATGAGTTCGCACGCAATGGACAATCGCTTCTTCTCACCACCGCTGATGCCGCGTACCTTGCTGTCCCCCACGATAGTCTCGGCGCACGTCACCAAACCCAGGCGGTACAGCAGCTCCTGCACATACCGCGCGCGGGCCTTGGCGGTCCACGTCTTGGGCAACTGAAGTTCCGCTGCGAGCGAGAGCGTCTCGCGCACCGTGAGCTGCGAGAAGAAGAGATCCTCTTGCCGCACGTACGCTAGGCGATGCTCGGACTTGGCGAAGGTCCGGCCATTGATGGACAGTGACCCTGTGAGGCGCAGGCGTGGGGAGGCTGCCAACTGGCCTGCCAACACGTTCAATAGTGTCGTCTTTCCGGACCCCGAGGGGCCCATAATCGCCAGCAATTTGCCTGCCTTGGCCTCGCCGCTCACGTCCCTCAGCAAATGCTTCACCACACGGCCGCGCTTGTCCCGCACGATGCACTCCAGGCGATCCCATGCCACGGTGACGGGCACCACCACTTGCACATTGCTGATGTGCTCGCCGTCTTCCAAATCCTCGTCCTCGGGCACCGTCTGGGGCTTACTGAGCTTCTTCTTCGCCACGAAGCGCACCGTGAGCGCGGCAACCCCCGCGGCCACGAGGGTCGCCACGTTCGGGGCCACCATGGTGCCAACCCCCTAATGCGCGATCCTGCAAAACACAAATGCAGAAGACAGGAAATTGATGCGAATGAGCGGGGTAAGAGTGCAGGCAAGTATGCACAACTGAGGGACACGACGGACGCACAGACAGCGAGGGAGGGCTAGAGGAGCACAATTTACCTTCAAGTCACACACAATTGGAAATGAGATAGCGCGCGAGAGAGAATGGTGGAGGTAATTGCGTGACGACAGAGGACGCGAGACAGACGCCTAATTTTAACTTGAGATATTCCACTCGAAAGAGGGCAGACGAGAGTGAGGAGAGCCGGAAATATTACGGAGTATTATTACTTAAGTTGATAAAAAAATGTGCGATAGGATCCGACGGGGGAAGGAAGGCGGCACTCACAAGGTGGGAGCCCTGCAAAGCAGAAGAGTTCGACGAGCGGAACTTTTGGTGAAACGGGAGCTGCAAGCAAAGGGCTAGGGGAGGCTCCGCCGCAAGCCAAACGCACTCTGACACGAAGCCCTCACGCGCGCCCAATTGAACGCTGCCTGCGCTCCAGTTTGTCGGTCACCTTCGGATACAACCGACCCAGGCTTAATTTGGGGAATCTTCTGGACTTTGAGAGTCACTTCTTAAAACGAGCCTGCACTTACAAGGAGACGAAAGTTGGGTTTACGTTTTCCCTTGAAAACCAAACTCACACCCCTACTGAATCCAAAAAAATAGAGGTGCAAATTCCAAACTTTTCACCCATGTGTTGATGAATATATGTAAAAATTAGCCTCATATTTTGAAGTTTAGTAGTGTGCTATTTCTTAACCTCTTCCAGCTAATTTGGGGTTTTTATTCCATATCTAAATCCAAATTCTTTAAATTTAATCATCTTAAAATAAATAATTCGGTCCTCCATTTTCTTCTGAGATCAATGCAAGGAGACCTCCACTAGTGTCATTTAGAACATATCTAGCAGTTGCGCTACACTACATCGCCAAATGATTTAGTGCACCCATCTTGTCTTCATGTGTCCCACCAATTGACCAATTCCAATTATTTTTCAATTGTCCTCTTCAAAAATTGTTTATTGCACTACTAGCTAGACAACCCTTTCATGTTTGATTTGTACCTCATCTAAGTAGCAACACAATTTTTGATACCAACTATAGAGATCAATCCCCACCTCCAACCAATGAAAGTGACACAAACATGAATGTTTTGTGCAGTCATGATTTCTTCAACATTGGGATTTGAAATACTACATTGAAATTTTGAATATTGTAGTCTTTCGATGGGGTCCTGTGCATACCCTTCTTGAGCACTAATATGCATCATATATATGATGTGACGCATCCACTATGACGCGAATTGGTGGAAATGCTCTTATGCATTCACCGACAATGTTCAACTACACTAATTTGTATCATTAACCCCTAAAGTCCCAAGGCCTTTTTTTCATCAAAACCTACTCAAAACTTGTCATTTCTATTGCAAAGAGTAAAAAATTTAAAAATTGGTTTCTTTTGCATATTTAATTGCAAGATCTTGTACTACACTAGTATAAGAATGTGTGAAAAAAAGTTTCATATGCTTTGACCATATAGATTGCAAGATATTTGCATTCAAATTGAAAACAAATTGAAAACAAGAAAACAAGTTTTTTTAACACCTTGATCGACTAGATTTTTGGCTTTGAATCTTCTTAACTTAAAATTTTTCAACTATTGATTTTGATTTTCTAATTTTTTATATTGATGAATTGAGTTGAAAATGTAGGGGAAAAAATTCAACAAAAACACTTAACTTTTAGTCATTAAAAATTTGTTAAATAGAAGTAGGTTCAAGATTGAAAGGATAACTAAATGGTTAATAGCTCTAAGATGGAATTGAAACACAATAATTCCAATGGTGAGATTGTTCTATCAAACAAACTTAACCTTGTCTAACAATTGTTTTTGAAGAATTAATAAAATTGCATTAAAAAATGAAGTCTATAAGTTATTTTTTCAAGAAGATGCTTAAATTGCCCCTAGAACAAGATTGTCTCATCACTAGTCCAAATAAAATACATCAAAGCTTCAAATGTAGAAAAAAATATTATCTTTGAGAAAAAAAAATTTAATTAAAAAATTTAATTTTTTGTGATTTTTTTGAGTGGCCGTTTGAGTTGCTTTATCAACTCATGGTGGCATAACTTTTGTTTTTGGACATTGATTGAAACCATCTTTATAGATAATCATGGAAAACTTTTATTTACAATAATTTTTTCGATTGGTGGTTTTTATAATTCAATTTTGGAAAAGAGGGGGAAAAATCAAAAGTTTAGTATAATATGGGCAAGTATGCGACAGTAGGAAATTATTATACAACAATGTGGAGTCTCTAATTCCAAAATACATTCTCCTTGTTGAAAATTTTCAAGAAGCCCAAAGCATGGTTTAACATCTTAATCACTTGGAAGGGGCTTTTGAGAATAATCAAACCTATATTGATTTTCAAAAAACTAAGTATTTATCTTATCAAAGCTATTAAATTTGGGCAAGATCAAATGAAAAACAATAAACTTTTTATTGCATGACCTACAATCTTCCTATGCTTATATATTTGTAAAGTCAGTAAAAGTTAAATTCTAATAAGTATATTTGAACAATATATTTTATTCCAAAGTATTTATGAACCTCCTCGATCTAATATATTTTGTAGAACAAGGATTTTCTATCAAAGTCAATTCTCTCATTTTCATGGTCAACTCATATAATTTGAAGATCTAAACAATAGATTCTTTTACAAAATGACTTATTTATATGTTAATTCCTTGGTATTGTAGATCCAAGGCTCCTCCAACATATTTTTGGAGAGTTTTGGCATCAAGGAGGTAGAATTTAGAGGCCAAAGTGGGGTTTACAAAAATAAAGATCCAATTTTGCTTCCAAGTCCCAACTATTGTTTTGAATATAAATTAGGAAGAAAAAATATCCATGTCCTCATGGTTCAAATTCTGTCTAATTTTGTCCAAGTAGATTTGATACTTAAAGTATCCTCCAAATGAGGTTTTGATGTTTTTGACCCATTATAGTGGCACTTGATTCATCATACCACTAAAATACAATGACCTTTGTAATATCACATTTCTAAAGTCTATGATATTACAAATATAAGATGGCCATTAAAGAGAGGTGATATTAGAGAGGATTGATAGAGTGACATTAGAGAGGTGGCATTTTGATTGCTTTTTTTTGCTTCAAACTTCATTGCACTTCAATTGTGATTTTGTGAGCTTTAAATTTTTATGACTTCAATGTTCTATTTCTATTATCAAATGATTTGAAAAATTTGTTAAATTGAAGCAATTTCGAATTTCACAACAATTCATGTATTCACAAAGTTTTTGAAATTTGCAAATTGTCATTTCAATTCTTTGATTTTAGTCACCATTGTTTGTAAGGCAAGAACTTTATCAAGTGGTAATGTACAAGTATTCAATCGAGCTCAAGAATGCCTCCAAGGTATACAATTTTTTTTACATTCAATTTGAACAAATTTGACTTCAAGTATAGATTGGTGGTTTGAAAATTGTGTTTTGTTTGAGCAATTTGATCTTCATTTGAACAATTTGAATGTAATTTGAGTCTTAATCTAAGGGTTTGATCTAATTTGAGCCTAAATTCAAGAATTTAAGCATTATTAGAACAATTTGACCTTTCTCAAATTTAATTTTAATAGTTAGATCCTAAATTGAGTTTCATTTGAACAATTTGAGTCAAATTTCATCACTGCAATATAATTTAATTTTAATAATTTAGCCTAATTAAAGCTTAATTTGAACAATTTGAGCATTTTTTTTAACTTCATTTGAGTAAATTGAGGCAAACCTGAGCATTGATTTAATTTCAATAATCTAATCTAATTTGAGCAATTTCATTCAATTTGATTTGAATCTGGCCAAATTTGACCTAATTTTTGCAATAAGCTCCAAAATTCAAAATTTTATTGTTGAATATATTTTGATGTACAATGGGTTTTAGGATAACAAAACATTTAGAACAAAGTGGAGCACAAGTTTATAGGTGGGAAAAATTTAAGGGGGAGGGATTTTGATGTGCAAGTTATATAGGTGCAGTCCTCAACCTATAATTTTGTAATTATGCAACATGAAGTTTCTACCCTTCACAAGTTTTAAGGTTTACCGCTAGCGGATTTTATTATCCTAACCCAAACCCTAAATCTTTTTTTGTAATTTTATACTACAAAGTTTCACCATTGTAGAATTTAAGATTTAGAATTTTTTTACCCGAACCTAAACTTATAATTTTCATTTGTCTTAGACTATGGCTTGAACTTTGTTTACAATAAATGACTATATAGATGTCAATATTGATGGTGTTGGATCCATATGCATTCAATGTCCAAAATGTTTGGCATTTCATTTTAAAAAAGAAAAAACGACAATTTGTTGTTACAATGACAAAGTTACCAATGAACATGTTAGCCATCCCATTGTTCATCTAATGCTCAATGAACTTTTTATGGGCAAGATGAATAGACAAACTTGGCTTGAGATCATTGATGAGCTTAAGCCATGTCAAAGTCCTCTTAATTGTTCAGATATTGTTGTGTTTATTTTTGAACTAAAGTTAAGAGTTTTGATGGACAAAATTATAAAACAAAATGTGTTGAAAGAGACAATTGTTTTTTTGTTATACTATTGAGTTTCAAAAACATGGTCTTCCTCATACTCATATTTTTCTTTAGTTACAAGACAAGGTCAATAATTGTAACCTTATAGATAAAATTGTATGTGTTGAGATTTCAAATTTGAATAGGCAACCGTAACTTTATGCCGCGATTGCTAAGCACATGATGTATAGCCTTTGTAATTTAGATAATCCCAATTGTTCATGTACAGAAGATAAAAATGCTTATCTAATGCAAAGTCAAGATATCACTAAGATGAATGATAATGGTTATGTTTTATATTGTTGTTGAAATCATGGTCAATATTTCAATAAGCATACATGTGGTCAAATTGTCCATTTGGACAATTGATAGATTGTACTATACAACCTATATTTAATAGGCCCTTTTAACTACTATATTAATATAGAAGTTTGCAATTTAATAAAAATTGTTAAATATCTCTATAAGTATATTTTTAAAGGTTCAAATTGTAGCGTTATAGAAACAAATGAGGTACTAGATGAAATTAAGGATTTTTTTGAGGGACTCTATATGGTTGTCAAAAAAGCATGTTGAAAGCTCTTTGATTTTGAAACCAACAATAAAAGTCATAGTATTTGTCGTTTGTCTATTCATCTTCCCAATTAGTAGTATGTTATTTTTCAAGAAAGATCATCTTTGCAATTAGTGATTGATCAAAACATTGAAATTAAACTCACAAAGTTTTTTGAACTCAATTGTTGTATTCGTGTGTCTTGATTGCTTTTGACAATCAAAACAATTATATATTTCTTTGATACATAAATCTTTCACTTCACTATAAGAAAGATGTGGAAAACAACATGTGGAAAAGAAGACAACGTAAGATTATTTTTTTTGGTAAAGTGAATATGGATCCTATAGATACCAAATTATTTTACTTGCTTTTGTTGTTGACTCACATTGAAACATCAACTTCAATTGATGACCTATTTTCTTTTAAGATACAATACATTCAACACACAAAGTTATTTATATTGTAAAAGGATTTTTGTAAGACAATATTGAATGGAACAATTGTCTCTAAGAGGCAATCGTTATTGCATTGCTTAAACAAATTCAATGGTTGTTTGCAACACTTTTTGTATTTAAACAACTGTTGAATCCTTTTGATATGTTAAAAAGACATCTTGAAGTTATATCTAATGATAAGTGCAAAGATCAAAATCGCTATAGCAAAGTGATTTTGACCATTGATGAGTACTTGTCATTTTCAAATAAATGCATTGTAGATTTTTTTGGCATTCAAAATTTAAATGAGTTTAGTTATTCAAACATTGTTGATGTTGGTAGTAATGCCAATGACAATAATGATTTAGATAATTTAAACATTAAATTTACAGAAGAGGATGTGGATAGATTAAACAAAAAGCAATGCATTATTTTCAATGTAATTACTACTACTATTTTGGAACCCCATCTTCCAAATAAGTTATTTTTTTAATAGTTCTAAAGGTACCAACAAGATTTTTGTATACAATACTATAACAGGTTATCTTTGTGGTCGTGATGTTAACTATATGGCAATGGCAACAAGTGAAATTGTTGCTAGCATTTTGCATGAAAGGTGAATGGCACATTTTTCTCTTGCAATTCCATTACAATTGCACAATAAATCGACTTATTATATTTGTGCCAAATCATTAATTCAACATTTACGTAAAGTGCAATTGATTGTACTTGATGAAGCTTGTGTTGGGTATATATTTATGATCAAAGTAATAGATTAATGATTGCAAGATATTTGTGGTATTGATACTTCAAATGGTAGTCTTATAGTTTTATATGGTGGTAATTTTTGCCAAATTTTGTCCATTGTTGTAGGTGAAGGCCATAAACAAATTATTGAGGCTTGCTTGCAGTATTTATATTTGTTTTTGCTAATGCAACATTTTTATTTAACCACTTATATGCATTTGCAAAATCAATTAGACTTTCAATAAAAAAATTTAGATATTGGTGAAGGCAAAATTGGTTCAAAGGTAGGAATACTATTTAAAATGGTTGTACATGGAAATTCTCTAAATGAACTTATTGATATAATTTTTGATGACCCAATTGATTTATTTGAGTGTGTAATTCTGGTTGTTTGAAATGATGATGTCCAAGAATTCAATCGTAAAATCATTAATCACATGCTTGGTGATGTGCATTAATGTTTTAGTGTTAATTTTGTCCATGAGAATGATGAGCATGTCCATCATTATCAGATTAAATTTTTAAATTTTTTACATCTAAGTAGTTTACCACCTCACCAATTAAATCTTAAATATGGTCAATATGTGATATAATTGCTAAAGAATTTGAATCTAGTAAAAGGTTTGTACAATGGTATTTACTTACCTTTGTTGCAAGTGTCTCTATCTATATTATTGTGTAAAATTGTAGAAAGGCGCCATCGTGGCCAAGAGGTGTTGATTTCAAGAATTACACATCATTGCAATAATAGCTATTTGCTATTCACACTACACCAGAGACAATTTCCTATTACTATATTTTTGCTATACAATCAACAAATCACAAAGTCAATCATGTAACCGTATTGGCATTTATTTTTGAAATGAAGTATTTAACCATGGTCAATGTCATTGTTTCAACTGAGACAACCTATTGAATCAATATTTACAATAAAATTATATTTCAAGTATTTTTGCTATTTATGTTAGGATTCTGCTACATTTTAATGTATGTATATTTTTTAATGTATTCATCATTGTATATACTTCATTCATTAAAATTCATATTGTACATTTTAATGTATATATTTCTATAAACATTTTATTTAAAGACTTCTTGAAATTTATTACTTTGCATTTTATTATATGAATAGTATGATAAATGTATAGCGTAGCAAGTGCCAACTACTAATTTGATATAAAATATTACAAAAGAAACAAGTTGGAATTTAGAGTTGGGATATTGGCCTTCATACTAAAAATTCTAAGCCCCAAATTAGCTATTTTTTTAACCTTCTACAATTGGGTCTAATAATCTTACAAACTAGTAGTTGCGGGAGTAGTTGTTGTGTCATTTATTTTTGTTTGCATAATATAGCATACAATTGGCATTTTTGGTCTTGCATAATTAATTTCTATGTAATTCCAATCAAGAATATCAAATTTTAATTTTGAAAAAATAAAATTCCATTTTTGGTTAATTTTTTCATTTAATATTCATTGTTTTACATGATAATTGATTGAAAAACATTGGTGATGAATTTTTTAAATTTGATTATATAGATATGTAGAAAACATCCACATGCACATTTTTTTTTCCAACAAGCATCTCTAGAAAAGTTTTAGAATTTATTCTATAGAGATTTTAATATTAAGGTGATAGTATCCAAATTTTGTAAAATTGATATATTTTTATTGTAATTAGACTTTTCTATTTGACCCTCACATGGTAACTAATGTTATACATTTAAGCATGATGATACAATTACCTTGCCAAAATCTAGTTAAAATATAGAGATATCTATTTTATATAATTTGAGCATTGTCACTTCAATATTGAAATCTTTGTAAAGGAAATTTTGGAATTTTTTTGGAAATGCTTATTGAAGAAAAAATGTGCATATAGATGTTTTCTACATATCTATACGATTGAATTAAGAAAATCATCACCAATGTCTTTCAATCAATTATCATGTAAAATAAATAAATATTAAATAAAACAATTCATCAAAAATGAAATTTTGGTTTTTCAAAATTGAAATTTGGTACACTTGCTTGGAATTGTGTAAGAACTGAATGTTAATTAAACTCTAGACAAAAGTGCCAATTGTATTCTATATTATATCAATTTCTTTGAATGGCATAATAACCAGTTTGTAAGATTATTGAACCCAATTATACAACCCAAAGAAGTTGGGATTTGGCCTTGAATTGGGATTTAAAAAGTTGGGACTTGGGATGTATGTTAATGTGAAATCTCCCTAAGTCAAGTGCTAGTACGAGTGTTTGGAGATTTTGTGATAACATGTGTCATTGTTATCAATGACTGCAATGTATTTTATCAACATGATAGGTTTTTCTACCAACTCAAACTTTGTGTGAGATTAGCTTTTCCCCGGTCAATAGGAAAAAGAGACAAAGATAATTCCTTGCATGCTACAAATTGATGAGTGAGCATGTCAAGTGTGAATGTACAACACTTTCATAGACCTCTTGTAGTAAATTATTTTGTCAAGTTGTTTATGTATTCCTACATTATTTTAATGCAAGTGAGTTCATGGGCAAGCCTTGGCTTGTGAGTAAGGTAGAATCCACTGTTGAGGGCATGTTCACTGGCATTAAGAGTAGGTTCTCCAACATTGAAGCAATGTTTCCGTGGATAATTGGCTCCTTTGGCACATTCTATGAGGCCTTTTTTTATTCTGCAAATTAATTCAATTGCAAACTAGCTTGAATTGCTCACACTTGATCTTAACATTCATATATAGAACTTCACCAAAAAATGGTCTGCTCTAGTATGTTGATTCGTACTATACTTTTGAATAGAAATGCATATGGACAAGCATAAGGATCTACCCAAAATGGTGAGGAGGAGAATTAAAGGGCAACAACTTTGTATAGTTGGATACCATTTTTGATACTGATTCTAATAAGATAAAATGCACCCATAATTGACACAATCATCTTCTTCATAAATTACGAGGACTTGGGAGAAATAATAAGATGGAATTCCAAAGTATGCAAGTACCACTTTTACTACATTGGTCCTCCCATGTCATCTTTGGAAGTGTAGACTTCCTCACCATATTCTTATAGAAATTCAAGAGAAGATGGGGTTTCAATGTACCCACTGCTATTGCTTTAGGGAGATTTTTTCTCATAAATTAAATGTTTGTCATCAATAATTGTTAAAATATTGATGAAGTCTTCAAAATTGATTGAGTAAAATACAAACATGTAGATGAAAAATGATTCCTGTCCAAAGATGGCTCCAGTGATAGGATTTTGAAAATTCTCGAGAGGTGAGAGCAAAAATAAACGCTGATCTCAATGTTGGAATGGAGACTCGTCTTCCTCATACCGGTATTAGGAAATTGAGAGAAATTTCAAGGCACCCACCACTTTGGGCCTTCGTACTTCCAAAAATACAGACAATGTTGAACGCTAACTTTGCAATCCGAAGACCAGCATTCAGGGCTCTCTGGACTGAGTTAGAAAGATGGCTTGATGGTTTGCAGTCTGGCGACTGCATGCAAGGAAACCTTTGTTCGCAACCAGCTTAGTTTTAGGGTTCGCAGTTGAACGTGACCACGGCGAGCATTCGAGATACGGGGAACCTCGTGCTTGTCAACGATGCCAATCAGATGATGTACTAATAATCTCTCAGCAATCTCCCAATCAAATGGATAACCCCCAAATTCAATACTGGCCCAATTCCTTAAGTGCATCCTCCCGTGTTCTCTACAGCCGCCGGCCTTTTCCAAGCAGCATTGCTGAATGGAACAGACAGCAATTGGGGTCACCGAAAACTGAAGAAGCATCAGGAACCACTCTTTTGCTGCGGCTAACCCTATGCGACCGTCGGCTGTATAGCTGGACGGTTGGCAGGTGCTCGACATTAAGTGGCGAGCTCTAGATGATTGCGATAATCTCCGGCTTTTGTGGCCCCTACGCAATCTGCAGCAATAGCACTTGCAGTTGCCCTACGAAGGATTTCAACATTGTGGACCTCAATGATCAGAGGTTAGGTTGTAAGAGAACCGAGTCGCAATTCTGATATGATGGTACCAATGTCTACACCAGTCACAGACTTGCAAAATGGGGTCACAGAGGAAGAGTGCTGTAACTTGTGCTTAGATTTTTCAGTCTTTGCGTGGCTGCAGTAAGCACACTTGAGGATTCAGCGACTTTGCGTGTAAGCACCTGTTGGCTGAAGCGAGAGCCGCTCCTGACAGGGTATTACACATCAATCCGCCAGGGGTTCGTACGAGTTGCCGGCAACAGTACAGGGAGTTGTCAGTCATTCACAGAACACACATTCAAAATCGTGGCAGAAGTTCTCGGTGCGGTGGTGATCCTTAGCCTCTTGCTGTGCGCGTGCGAATGGCGCCTGTGTTCTCGGACGGTGGGGACGCTGCGCAAGAGGAGGCTGCAAGAGAAGTGGATGGAGGCCAAAGGATCTATGGTGAGGTTCTCGTATGGGAAGATTGCGCTCATGACCGCAGCCAAAATCGGGGAGGGTGGCTGTAGCACCGTGTTCATGGGCCGAGTTGGCGACACTCCAGTGGCAGTGACACCAAGGACACCAGTCACGTGGAACAAGAGTTTCTGCAGGAGGTTGAAAGCATTGGCACAATCCATCACATCCACCTCGTCTCCCTGTTGGGCTACTGTACCGACGGGCGCCAGAAGATACTTGTCTACGAGTATGTGGAGCGAGGCTCCCTGGACAGAGTGTTGCTGTTTCCTGCGGGGTAGCATGGGCCCTCGCAAGTGTTGGACTGGAGGTCGCGGTTCGCCATTGCCATCCAAACGGCCCGAGACTTAGCGTATTTGCATGAGGATTGCAAGCAGAGGATTATCCACTGCGACGTCAAGCCCGAGGACATTCTCCTCGACCCCGCCAAGGTGGCGGAATTCGGGCTGTCCCGCATCTTGAGCCGCGACCAGACACGCACGGTGACGTCGCACATCCGCGGGACCACTGGATGCCTGGCCCCCAGTGGACGAATGATCAGGTGGCCATCACGAGCAAGACGGATGGATGAGTTCAGGTACGGCATGGTCGTCAGCAGGCAACGCAACCTGCGCACAGCCACGACCAACTTCGACGGACGTGTACTTCCCCACATGGGCATTCCCCAATCTCGACACGGACGGACTCATAGAGGTGGTTGACCAGTCGCTGCTGGGATTCGTTGTGGACCGCCAGGATGTGCAGCGGGCGCTGCAGGTGGCGTTCTGGTGCATCAATGAGAAGTCGCACCTGCGCCCGTCCATGAACGAGGTGGTGCAGATGCTGCAAGGCCTGCTCTCCCCATCCCGTTCCCCGTGCAACAGCCCGCTTTCTTGGTAAACCTGGTCGACTGCAACGTCGAGGGCCACAGCTGTACTCGGTCCAATCGCTTAAATCTCTACTCCTCCAACTCTACATCGTCTTCCATGGAGATAGATCAGGAGAATAACCCTGCTAGTAAGCCATTTCTCAGCTCTGGTTTTCGAACAGACTTCTGAATCAATAGCATAGACCAATCAAACAAGATCACAATGATTATTTTTCAAGTCACATGATCTGCAGAGTACACGGGCTCATATTTTACAAATGGGCTGCCTTCTCAACATTTAGTGCCATTTGCATCGTACATAGTTCAGTGTCACAGGGAATAACGTTCGAGAGGTACCGTGACCCCTCCATCGCAATCCACATTCTCAAGACGTTCGTTGCAACAGGCGGCACACGCTCGGACAAGCACACACGCACGCATGCAGCACGCCAATGTGGCAGTGTGTGAAACCCAACCGCCCATCATTAATGAATTTACCTCCTTCATGAATGAATGGACACACAGCATGTCAAGTCCCGAAAAAATAGTTTTAAGACATGCACATTAGATCTCATTCTGGGCCTTGGATTGTCCTAGCTACCAACTCTGACTGCCGACGAAAATTGAATCTAAGTGCTGCCCCTCATCGTCTTTGCAACAATGGTGACAGTACGGTGTAGAGCTCACTCTAGCAGCCAGAAAGAATGAACTCATAGCCCTCCGCCAGAAGCCCACGAGATGAGAAAGGATAGAAAGGCGCGCGCAGAGCAGAACAGAGGAGGTGACCAAACCCTAAAGCTCGCCGGTGCCCACAGGCTTGCGTGAGGTGTCACCGGACGCCCAGGCATAGTAATCTTTCCCCAGTTGCGACAGGAAGCGCGGGAGCATGACCTTGAGCAGCTGGGCCATAACCTTGTTGCCACTGCCTTCGATGGCCGGCACAGGAATGGCCCGGAACGGAAAGGGAATGTCCACCGCGACCTCCAGAGTGGTGTCCGAAACGAGCTGCCGGGCAGAAGGCGACTTCTCGCTCACTCGCCACGATACCTTGTTCACCATGCTGGCGGAGAATTTCTGGTTCTGCGCCACCACAATGGGCGAGCCTTCCAGGGTGCACGATAGCAGGCGAATGCAGCACCCGTCGGGCTGCTCCTCCACGCGCACCAGGAGCACCGGCCCCACCTCAAAGTTGAAGAACTTGAAGCGATGGGCGTAGCACTTAAACATGGTATCATCCACGCGCTCGATGCGCTCCGCATCCAACACCGAGTACTGGCTCGCAGGCAACGCCATGTACTCCGCCAGCGGCCTCGCCACTTCTTCCAGTTCATACGTCTCCGTCCGTCGGGCCATGAATTTCGCCCGTGGTCCCGAGCTCTTCTCATCCGAGGAGGCAGAGGCAGCCGCAACGTCGGAGACCTCATCATTACTGCTGCCTGTGACGCTGGACACTTCCGTGACAACACTTCGGCTTCTTTGCGAATTTCGGACATGCATCTCTTGGACAGGCCCCCCGAATGAGGAAGAAGAGATCATGCTTCGGAGGAGCAAACGGGCTGACCACGAAGGGATGCGCCGACGACAAAGGGAGGCAGATTGCCAGGACCAGAAATGGAGTGTAGGAGGAGCGAGGGACGAGAGCAAGGAGTGTGACGAGGGTACACAGGTTTGGGCGGCCATGGCGGAAGGCACGCTACAGACGACCGCCATTGCTCCTTGCGCCATCCACAACAGCGCACTCCTCAGGGACACCTCACCAAGTTTGTCGTCGTAGTTTCATCCCCGGCCACAAGCAAGCGCCAGGCCTCAAAATCCGAAGTGCCCCACAAATGCAATCATCAAAAACGCTCCACGCAATCCCCAGGAGAAAATGCTCTCCCACTTCCAAAGCTCGTGTCTGGAAACCCTTCCTGCATGCACGTCTCAGATGACGATAACCACAACCTGAGGACACCACAAATGAACAGCAGTAATCCTCAACTAGACAAAAAGAGAAAGAAACATACTATCGGAGCTTCTAATAAGTACTCGTGCAATCTGCACTGCAGGGAAGCAAGAAGACTACTGCCTGAATCAGGCAACCGCTCCGCAGGGATGGCTCAGGTCAAAAACTTCGCTCCGCATTTCACGTTGCAGCGGATGAAGATGGATGAGAAATGGGATGCAAGGGGAGGGACGGAGGTCATTCACCCTCCGGTTCAGTTGATGATATGGGTGAAAAATCTAGTGACCTCAAGCCACGCAGGCGAACCTGTCGTACGTCGTAAAGGGTGGAAAAGGATACAGCCAGCTGACTCCCCCTAGCTAATTTGAGGTCTCTGATTCCAAATATGATTTCAGAATTTGAAAAAAAAAAATTGTGTGAAAAATATGAAGTTCCAGCGTTTTCTGCGAGGGTAAGAAAAAGGGCAATAGAGGGGTCAGTCCTCCCTGGCCGCTGAGGTTCTGACAGTTCAATGTTCTCACAATCGAGTAAAATCGTACAATTCGGAGCCATCACGATGTCAAACTTGGTTCTTCAGGAACCGCCAAGTATTGCCTAGGCCCAAAGCAGTTACTTGGTCACTACACTAATGATTATGTTGTGATTAGTGTTACCTGGATTTTTACCCCGGTCACTCTAAACTTCAATTAGTTGGCATTTAATGTTGTGTTCACTTTTCTGAGCAATAACTCTTTTGAGCATGTAATAGGTTTCTTGAGTTCATACGTTTTTCTTTGCATTTTGATGAAATAGTTAGGTAACACTAAATGTAAACTTGTAAAAAATTTATACCCAATAGTTGACAAATAGTGTTTATGTTGACATTTAGTGTTGGTAACATTAACCAGATTGTTGACAATTAGTGTTATGCTTCGTGATTAGTGTTGCCAACACTATTTATCATCATTAGTGTAGTCCACACAAGAACACCGAGACATCATCATCCACCGAGACATCATCATCCCATCCAGACCTCCTTTATGTAAACTTATTGTTAACTTACAAAGATGCAGCGCAGCTGTGCTATGGTCTTACTTCCATGCAAATGCCATGACAGTCTGCGCTTGCTTAACAGTCTAATAGTAAGAAACTCCAACGTCGCTACAAGAACCGTGCTCTAATCAGAATCTGTCGAACTATCATACGCTCTGTCACTGTACGCACCAACTAGGTTACCCAAAACTTCGGCCAAGTCGAGAGCCTCCTCTTTCGCAAACCCCCAGTCCTCTAACACACCAGCGCCAACTGACGCCCGTGAAAGGCCCAATTTGCGGAAACTCATCAACCGCCCTTTCACGTACGGTAATAGAGCGTCACTACTAGTCACTCTTGCGGCCACTGGCATGGACAGCACATCGACACCCCCTCGCCCTGCAATAGATGCGATCGGATTTGGCAAAATGTCCCCCCTGGAACTTACGTAAGGGCCAAATATACAAGGGAAAGGTAACGGAATTGAAAGAGGGATGGGAGAGATCGAAAGTTGACAGAGAGACAGTGCTCCTCTTCGGACAGCCGTCTTTCCGGTGTAGGTGCATTCAAGCACTTGCGCCACAGATGCTGAACCTCCTTCACCTGCATAAATTCGACCCAATTTGAGTTCTCAATGTGTTGTAGGCTACACGTGCCATGTAAAGAGTGAACAACAAAGTGACGATTTCCGCAAACAGACTCCAGAAAGGACTGCATTTACGAAATCTGCTCCAGAAATTAAGAAACGACAAGGTTGACTAAGACAGTCCGGTAGACCAATCGCAGTAACGAAAACTCTGTGCAACACTTTACAACAAGCCACAAGTGTACAGGTTGACTGCAATCTGAATGCCACTACGTGCAGACCCTCTTCAATCTGAGTGCCTGGGGTCCCAAGACAAAAGTCTGACATAGTTTGTAGGTGTGCTACAGTCAAAGGTAGTGTGGCAAGTGTGCAGAATATTTCAGAAGGCCATTAGAGGTCACATTAAAAAGGTCCGAGTGTACCTCATGGTACAAATGCAGACGAGAGCGCAACAAAAAGACAACTTCCACACAGAATGTCTACCATAGGAGCAGTATCCAAAACAAATTGTGAGAGGATGATTAATACTTACTCGTTTGTCTTTCTGAGTAGTGATCACACGAGGTGGTCACTTCTGAGCAATCTCTCAAAAGTATCCTCAAAGTTGGAGTGTAAAAATCTGACGATATATTCTGAGTCGTTTATCTCATGCTTTAATTTGAGAGCTGTAAGGATATCTCACCTGCCAATCGAGATCCTTGAATCACTAGTGCTTCTGCAGCTTGAGTAACACAATTTGAATGGTCAACGTCCGGCGTCAGGGACAATAGAGATGTCAAGTCAAAACTTCCCGACCTTCCAGCTACTGCAAGGCAATCCCACAAACTTTCATGTATGTCTGAAGCTTTCTGCAAAATTTAATATGATGGAAGACACCACCGAACGTACATTGAGGCTTGAAAGGTTGTTAGATCTGAAATGGTACCTGCACGGCACTAAACCAAATGATAACATAGATACAAAAAGGAAAACGCACCAGGGAGGGCAGGCCCAGGAACCGCAGCTTCGAGGAGGGCAACTTTTTTCTGCTGCGAGCAAGAAACAAGCCTGACCATGTTGCCCATGTCACTGCTGCCAACCCCTTTCTCTTGAGAAGTTGCAGTAGGTCCTGAAACTGCCATTCGGAAAGGTAGCGTGATGGTGTTTAATGCAGTTGCATAGACGGCACTTGTATGGAAATGCTTCGAGTCATTCACACACAAATGTCTTGCAAATTGACCTGCCATTTTCAAGTGTGCAATACCACAGGTTAATGATACGAACTTCAAACTTCAGTAGACCCCACCTGTGGCCCCAAAGCGAAATAACAATCCGAAACAGCGATCCAATGCTTTGACAATACGGTGAGAATCAAGACAGAACAGGCCAAAAGGGGAACAAGCGGTTAAATATCACAGCGCAACTCACTAGAGGCAAGTTGCTGAAGCCCTGCTGGTATAAGAAGATTGGAGAGAGAGGAGAGGCGAGCAAGAGAGACCGACTCATGGAGACTAGCAACAACTGCATCTCGGTGGCTGACTGCTGGAGTGGTCCAGGGGGGCCGCAAGGAAAACAGTAACTGTGGATTTCGGTTGTATTCATCCCCCACAGCCTCCAGAAAATCAGCTGCAACTCCCGCAAAGCCCCCCGAACTGTCAACCATGAATTGGAAACCCTGCACACGCAAACAAGAGGTATTAAAGCAGCACCACTTGGCTATCAGAAGTTCAGATGTATAACTCAGATCGTGAAATACTTGTGAATACAGTGTACGATAGTAAAATTTTCTGAACTCGTCGTTCAAACCCTACACGATCAAACTATATGCAAGAGACGAGCACTGACACCAGTACAAACAAACCACTGATAACCAATATGACCATCAAAGGGCGGATACTATAGATGATGCAGTCATGTCTTCAGGGTAAAATTCCAACTGAACCATACCTGTAGATGGTCGCACTCCTCAACAAAGAAACGCAATCGATTTTCTACATCCTCAAGCTGCTCCTGCTCTTTAAAAAATCCTAGGCCACTTGAATAGTTGTCAAATGGAGTGACCCCATAGAAAGTATTTGGTAGCTCATACAAGCTCCGGGGATGTAGATGCGCCTTAAGATAATCTGTCCAAAACTCCACAGAATCGTCCAGAGATTGCACCAGGGACCTCTCTCTGGTTTCTTCAGAGGGCACAACGTCCCCTGACCGAATCCTTGCAGAGCTATTGGCTGATTCAATCCCGTTACCGGAGACAGTAGGTTCACTGCTATAGCCTCCAGAAGTCCAGCCTTCCGATTCTTCATCCAAGCTCCTGAGGAAGTTATTCCTTGGAACGGGCTCGTGCCTATGTGTTACTGTCGGTCCAGTCCTGTATTCATGATCAATGAACAAGGTGAGACCTTTACACTGACAAGATATAACATAGCATAAATACATCACAATTTGGTAAGAAAAAACTTCAGTGGTTAGATGTACCATGTCGTAATAGTAGAAGACTCGAGCTGCGGTGAACGCTCATACAGAGACCCTGCCGCACGCACTGCACCCAAACTCCCTGTACCAAGAACACTGTAAAACACAAAGCATAGTAGAATTATACGCAAATCCTAAACTTGAAGCCGTAATACGTTGCATTAGTAAAAGTACCAAGCTTGCGAAACGCCACGAATATTGCTACATACAGGTTGCTATTCTATTTACCGTGCTTAAATCAAAGTCATCTCAAAAAATACAAAACACTGAGGCATCACTTACCACGAAGGTCAAAAGCAAGCAACCGTGGTGTGTATGTTGCTATGCCCTGCAACAGTGCAGGAGCGATTTAGTAAGCAATTGACATCGTCACCCCACACTAATCAGGGAAAAATGCTCCATCACCTTTCCTCATTTGCAAATGAGATTGATACGACAACACAGAGCAAGCATACATTGCTTTCATCAGAGGGTACTGCATAGCTACCACAGAAAAATGGATAGATGAATGGGAAAACCAATTGAAATACCTGCCGAGTTTCACCAACTCTGTAAAGAACGTCCATGTCCAATCCAACCGCACCTCCATTTTCAACAGCTCCAAGAGCTTCATCCTGACAAATTCAGAAACCCCTTAACCATCAGAACTGTATTGCAACTTGACAATGGAAAACCCAAAACTAGCACATCAAAAGTGCCAAGCATGAATGTAGAGTTCTCAATATTGCCACATTATGTCCCACATGACCTTATGCGGATGACCGCCCAGCTCCAATGACTGTCCCTTTACCTTTTCCCTCTAATAAAATAAAACTGGGCAGACATGGGTATAAACAAAATCGATCCCCATTGACCTTACATATGCAGTACCTCGCACGACCAAGACAGTATTTCTACTATCCAGAAGACTCAAGTTTCCGTTCAATTGAAAATTCGGATGTCTTGTTTGTACCTGAAAGTTCCAGAAATGAGCGCCCACGTAGTTGGCGAAGCCGCCCAGCTGCACGGTCACCACTTCTCTCATCCTCCGACCTCGCTGCAATCCAGTTCAGTCAAGCAAAGGTTTGACTGCTCAATTGCCTACACAATCGTAAAGATCGGATATCCTGTGGCTCGGATCGTCCACTCTGGTTTCGGTACTATACATTCACGAAAAAATAAAACCCTGAACCCCGGATTTCTTCTAAAAGCAAGGAAGGAAGAAGGCTGCCAAGAGCACCTGCAGGAACCTGCACATCACCTGCACCCTGGTTGTTTCCGAACGGAGAGTCGCTAACTAATAATTCAAGTAAAATTTCAGAGTTTCGAATCTCAACCATGAGGAAAATATTAAACCTACCCTCCGCTTCACCAAGAAACAGAGGATTGTCTAACCCTAGTTATTAGGGGTCATAGTCTTCAAACACATTTGGGTGTTTTTTGAGATTTACGGAGAAAGATATCAATTAGTTCAAGTTGAAGGGATACTTAACGGACTCTACGTGTCAGTCAGACAAGGCCCAAAAATCCGCACGCCTCGCTTCAAGATAAGAGACACAAGTAATGTACGCTTTCATTAGCTTCCAAATGTGGAGCAAATGCAAACCTAATGCCCGTTACGTCCAGTATTTGTGCAGAAAACCCTTTGTCCACTTGATAGTCCGTTTTGGTGTGGATGGTCGCCATCGATCTCGGAGCCTTGATTGCAGTAAAATGGAAGCAAAAGTTTAGAAACAGTGCAAAGGAGAGAACGTTGCGGATTCTGACCGACTTTGAATGGCACCGGCGCGCGTTTATCACCAATCGATGTATCTCGCTGTACAAGATTTCACTGAAAAATTGACACCCACAGATTGCCATGTCATCATTGGTTTTGTCCGTCCAGTGCATGGTTTCACACTAGGAACCGGATGCATGGTGGAATTAAACTTGTGAAAGTTCCTTTGTTGCATTATTAATCCATAAAAGCTCCTTCACAACTCCTTTCTTTGATCACCTCCCAACTTGATCCCCAACTTATCTATACAACAACTATGGCTTCATCTTGAGTTTTGGCGGGAGTGGGTGATGACATGGCAATTTCATCATCTGTCATGTGTGAAAGCTCCATCGGACAAAACCTATCCTTTGACCAATCAAATTGCCAAGATTTTTGTTCATTGCTTGTGGACATCCATGTATGAAACGGCCTTATAGGTAGTTCTTTGAACACTCAAGCCCTGAAAATTCCAAATTCAACAAATTCTAAAACCTAAACAGAATTACTAACCAAAACACACAAACAAACGGAAGGCACATGAAGATTCTCGGCAAGGGATCTAATCAATACTAATTATTATAAGAATTTGAAGAAATGAAGTTGAAAGAGCATCCAAAACGACATATTGACATATACAAACTTATAGAGGGTGTCCTATTCTAAGACTTGATTTTCATTTCAATGTTGATGATACACTTTAAGTCTTTCAATGACCAAAATGGGTTGTGCAATTTGGGATAGATTCCTTTGAAAGCAATTCTTGACAATATTTTTCTAAAATTTTTATATAGGGTGGAGATTTCTTCTAGACTTCCAATGAGTCACTTTGCAAAATAAAACAAGATTGTGGCTAGAAATTTTTGTTGTTTTTTAAAAAAATTTGAATTATTAAATAGCTATAAAGCAATTTCTTTTAATTGAAAAATATATATTTTCTTGTAGTATAGATCTACATCTACAAGGAAAACTTTTATTCATTCCATTTTAATGAGTGATGTACAGGATATGAAAAAATTCTATTTTGTATGCAGTCATAAACTATTTCAAGGTAAATAACTATGAGACTTGTTTCTTAACTCACTCTTTACAATTTTTTGAAACAAAAAGTGTATAGGATTTAAATGGTTTTCTATAGCATTTTCACCATTGACATGTTCCGATTCTACGATAAATTATTTAGCAATTTAGTTTATACACTCTTCTATATAATGATTATCTAAATAATGAAAATGATTTGTTTTTTTCTTAAAGTTTTTTGGTAGATTTTCAACTCAATTTTATAATATAATATCAAAATCCTCAAGGAGCAAAAGATGAGCATTTTCTCTTTAAAAGTTTCAAACCTTAAAACTTTAAATTTTGAACAATTGAAAAAAGTTTATTATACTACTTTGAACATGGTGTAAAGAATAGGCTTTAAATATTGGTAGACAAATAGATATTTAAGTTAGGTACAAGAAGATCCTATAGATAGAATTTGTGATTCAAGAAATCATAAATTTAACTACTCCACTTTGTTTCCAACATGTGTTGTATTGTAGATATTTTGTTCAAAAACATTCAAAAACATTTGGAAAGTATCCCTAAAGTTCTAGGATTTCCACAAAAAAAACATTCTAAAAATGTTAATTTTAGTGCAAAGAATAAAATAAGAAGTCTACATAGATGGAACATATGGCATTTGGACCACATCAAAAAATAACAAATTGACCAAACCTTGGCATTTACTCCGAGGGTAACACACATGCTAGTAGCAAGGGTTTTATTTCCCCCATCAACTAGATGATTGTGCCCAAGCTAAAAAAATAGTAGGAATCAAACTATAGACCTTGCATGCCCAACAAGTCTAATACAAATGGTTTTTTGGAGTGATATAGTTCTTTGTTTAAAATGTTCAGGCATGTCTAAATAGGTCCCATTATATGACATAGAATTAAATTGAAAGTTTAAAAAATAGGATTTAATTTAATTTTTATTCTTTGAAAAACTGCTAAATTGAGTAGATATTAGATGGAATTTATATGAAAAATTACCATAAACTTGCATTAACCATGTCCAACTTTGATATGGTTTTCAAGAGCATTGGAGTGGTAATTCAAAAACACAACATATGTGATAGAAAATAGTATAGATGTTTAGTCTTGCATTTGCTCCTCTTTACCTCTAAAAAATGAAATTCATCTATTGTGCAATTTTATAAAGATATATGGCCATTATATGAGATGTTTAGTAAAAAAATTATTTAAAGAAAATAAATGTTTTTTTTTAAAATCTAAATTTTATATAAAAATACCATCATTGTAGACCTTTTAAAGGATAAAATATTTCATCAATTGTTAAGGTGAAACCTATTTCAATGTTAGAAAAGACTATATTATAATAAAGTTAATTATTTTTTTATTCTCATTTTGTAAGCTCCAAAATTGTTTACATTTTTGAGCTTGTAGTAATAGGATGTCATCTCAATTAACTATTTTAACTTGATCTTTATGATTTATTGTCGCAACCATAATGACACTTAATAGCTTCTAACAGCTCACTAGATTCACCCCAATCCACTTACAGCATCACTTGGTTACAAACTGCTTAACACTGCACATGCCAAGTACACACAATAATAATTCACATTTCCAACTCAATTTGTTAAGTCCCAGTCACCGGGACTACTAGTACACACTCCCATCGTGACACCGGACATGTCACTTAATAACATGGGGCGGAACTTCCACCTTAATGTGCAAGGACCCATGATGGTACTACTCACCATGGTCTTAACCACCTTTGAGTGTCACCCTACTCCATGCTAGTCTTTTTTACATTTGCTACTCATTCATTAAAGGTAACTAACACTCACAACTCGGGACACATTCAAGGAGGCCTAACAAGAAGCGGGACTCCCCCCAACCGATGCCATGGGACACACACAAGTGTCCTATGGTACTTTGAAGTGGTGGTGAAGTCACTACCACCAATCATGAGTCATCGAGACTCACTAAGGCTTCAAGAGGGAGAGAAGAGGGAGACCAACCCCTCCTGTAGTACTCTCTATGTTATTTAGTAGCCCCCCTGTCCTAAGTCGAAGGAAGTCCTTGGATAACCTTGGGTTGTGGAAGACCATCTACTTCCAACCCAAATCGCCAAGTTACGTCACCGTTTGGACTCCCGAACTTCCAACCAGCGTAAATTTGCGCTTAGAGCTCCAAATCCGACATGTGATTCCATTTTAGACATCTGTGTGACAAATAAATGTTAATTAACTATTCACTCATCCCATTTGGATAAATTCTCGCAAAGTTATGTCCCTTTAAAAATTTAGGTTCACTAGGGGAGGCATCATGCCTTCACCACGGCTCTTCTTTTGGCCATAACTTTTTACTCATGTCTTAGAACCTTGTAATGTTTGTCATTTTAAGTTCCTTGTGTTCATATCTTTCCAATGGTATGCCACATGCCATATTTTCTTATGGTATTCATTGAGAACCCCTCAAACCTAGCACCACCGAGACTTAGTCAACTTTGGACGGCCATAACTTTTAGTTCACAACTTCAAATTGGGCATTTTTACGCCATTAGAAGTGTATTGTCAAGAGCTTTCCAAGCATGTATGACACTCTCCTGTCCACTTCAAAACCAGGGCGTCATTGCACCCTATTTGATCGGCAGTCTCTCAGTTCTCCCTATTTAGTCTATTGCAAGGCTTGGAAAGTCACCCCCAAGGTCTTCCCTTGCGCACTAAGGTTCATTGGGCACCCCAAGTAGATAAGGGCATGATATTTATAGCATATATTTTTTTATCATTATATAAAGCTCATGATATACACTCCACCATGACAAAACATGAGCAAGAATTGAAGTTGAATTAAACTTTAAAAAACATCCCCCCCAAAAGTTCAAAAAGTAGTTCTAGCATTAAACATCACAAAAACATCTTTTAACTATTGAAAGTATCAAGTATGTGATTGACTCAAGCCTTTGTAAGCAAAAATGCTACAATCTTCAAATGGATACTTAGAGTCTTTGATTATCACTTCTACTTTGCAAATAGCAACACTATAATATGCACATTGAGTACTATATATCTCTCCAAAACAATGCTTTCATTTGTATACAACATTGTTTTTCCATGTTAGATGGATGAATATAAGATTCTTGAGATATAAAGGACAAATATGTTCCTTATGATGTTCTAATCGAAAAATTTGGATATCCATGATCTTAAGAATTTTGAATTTTGCTTATTTTGATCTGCTTCTAGTTGAGACTCTTATAAAAGCTTAGTAGCAATTGTATGCACTTGGTATTTTAAATTACCAAATTTTTAATGGATTCTATATTTTCTAAAACATTGATTGCATGAGTTAGTTTTGTTCATTCAAAAAAGACTAAATACATATATAAGCCAAATTTCAAAGTTGATGAGTGTTTTTTGCAAAAGATGCCCCAAAGATGCCCAAATTACTTGGGCTAACAAAAAAAATTCAAGGCAATATAACTTTTGATTTAGGCACCTAATTAGAGAAAAAAGTTATATTCCCACTAAAAGGATAGATGTACACACTTTGTATCTAAATTTCATGAACTTTCAACCAAAATTGACTTCATAGGATATTATCTCAATTATTCATTCAACTAACAATTATCCATTAGGGTTTAAAAACAACCACTTGGTTAATGACACTTGAAATAAAGTGACAATCCTATACATGTTTGTAATAGAAAAAAGATGTGGGCAAGAAAAAATTGAACACTTAAATTTTATATGTACAATAGCCCCACTTTAAAATCTACATAAATGAGTTTACAAAAACTATAGGGGGCTGAAAATATGCCCCTCATAGTTTTTTATGTAAATATATAACACCTTAAATACAACAATTAAAATAAATAGTACAACATCAAATACCCTCTTAATTCAAATGTACACCTTAAATTACAAGGAGTGATCTCCTTGAATATGTGTTATTTGAGTATGTGTTATTTGATTATTGCTTCTCTTATAAGTGCAGAAATGACATATCTATATTCATGCATTTGTATCATAATTTCATAATGCTTTGTACATTTTTTTCTGAAAATTTGAATTGAAATGAAGGGTTTTGGGAAAATATGACTTCCACCAAAAACTTTGGAGGCTGGCAATTTTGACAACCAGAATTTATGGGAACTTGCTAGTAGTCGGGGTCTCATGAGTACAAGTTGTACATTACAGGCAAGAATCTCTCGAGGACGGGTTTAAAAACAGGTCGCCATCAAAACTCTCCTAATGCTCAACTCCGGGATCCTTGTGGATTTCGAAACTGGAAACTCGCAGCAATTCCTTTCAGGAACTCAGCGAGAGAATTTGGCCATCCCACGACATCTATAGGTGTTGACAACAACCACTGGTAATCGGATATGCCCTTCTCACTCAACGGCTCCAGGAACTCACTTTTGGCGACGATCTCATCCGGGGGCAAGCCTTGAACAACGTTTGTGTCCATGTTCACCACAGCTTTCGACTTTCCAGCACCTGTCCCTAGAGCCAAATCCTCCAAAGTCTCTCCAGCGCTAGTTTTCTCTGACCAAGTAAGAGGGGAAGCACCAACGAATACATCATTGGCAAATGTCAAGGCTCGAGCGGGTTGCAAGCAGAAATCAAGCCATTGGAAGACCAAAGGAGACGGGCCTCGCACACGACCCCCTATGTTCTCTGATTCTTTGAATGTTGTTGTTGCTGGGATTGCCTGCACAAAATAACAAGTATTAGCTCCAGATAGCCCAAGTCTACAACGATGAGAGTTCCGGTTCTCTAACAAAAAAGACTATTGATTCTTGCTCATACAATAGTACTAGCTGTGAGTCGCAATTGAGGTGACACCCTTTGAACAGACATTCCACTTAACTAGGCGCCCATGAGAGAAGCAAACCACGTGGCTTCAAAAAATCACCCGTTTGACCGGTCTTACCCAAAGGTCTGCCCAAAGACTAGTTCCTGATTCTGGAGCAAAAACACTGATGTTTGAAGCACGTTTTGAATAGGGGATGATATCGGTTGACCATCCCACTGCGACCCAGACATCACCAGCACCCATTGCCTTCAGGTAGTCATTATCATCAAACAGACGAACCTGTCACAAAGTGATTATTCAAGACAGTTATGTTTTATATGCAACTTCATTCTTTATTAGATTGAAAAACAATAACATGAAATTCAGTCACTGTCAATGGATAATGTCCTCTGTTAGTAAGTAGCTCTTCATTTATGAACACATCAGACCATATCAGCTAGCAAAGACTGAAAAGGCTACCTGCTTCTGCAAAGCCACAAAACGGTCTTTTACAGCATCTCGGCCTCCAGGAACTTCTGAGTCAAAGTCACAGGTGTTGTAGGAAGCTCCTAAAGACTTGAGCACAGCACCCACTACCTCCCGTGGGTTGTCGACCATTGCCACCCTTCCTGCCAGTTGAGGCTGAAACAAGTCCTTCCAGTCCTGTTCTCACAAGCCTTCTCGTTAGAGCTCAATCGCCTAAAAAATTAAAAAGCGTCACACCAGGTGGAAAGGAGGATACAGGATTTGGTCTCGCAGCATTCGGAGGGGGCAGAAAATAGAACATATCTGGATTACGAGAGGCGAAGTAACTTACCCTGATAGGGGCGATTCCATTCTTTTCCAGTTTATCCTTCCTAAAGGCGAAAACAAGACTTCCCCACCTGTATGGAATGCCCCATACATAGCCCTGGGGATCAAGGACTCCTTCAACGTCTCTCCTCAGAAAGTTCTGTTAAAAAGCACCAGCAGATTAAATAAGTCAATACTTGAAGATCATACTCATACAAAAACTACCAGTACAATCATGCGAAAATTTTGAAACTTGGAGGCCCGGGAAACACTATCCACCAACATCCCTGCAGTGAAAAGGGAGGAACAACATTTAGCCCTCCAATTGAGGGCTAAATTTAGCACGGATGGGTTCAAACTTAGGCTCCGACCTGAAAAGTAAAACCACCACCCTTACTGATATTTGTAAGATTGGAGTTCGTTTGAGACATCTAAACTCAACAAATATCAGTAAGGGGTTATTTTCAATCGGAAACGTAACCAGCTAGTTTTGACCCCACCCAAACTTGAACATCTTCAGCCCCACGTGCTTATCAAGAAAGAGAGACAGCATCAAGAACAGATAGAAAAGTTGAGCATTACGATGTAGGCACAGCAATACAGCAGGGAACTCCAATAAAGAAACGGCACTGAAGACTATCATACCTGCCACCTTGGGTTCAGACGGTTGAACCAATCAAATTGCTCGGCGTTTTTTATAGGCTCTATCAACCCTCCATGCACTGCCGAAGCCAACCAGGAGTCGCCAACAGTCACGAGGTCAGCTGCCATGGTTGATCTAGGTGTAATCTGCTTGTGCTCCATCGATAATGCAAGGTCTGCAAGAATGTCACTCAAACTGCCTTTGAACTCCGCTGACACCTTCGCGTTCCTTCCCTGACTCATTAGAAATTCCTGACAGAGATGCAAAATGATGAGTTGACGACCGCGACAATTTGACGGACACCTTCCATATTGATCAACGAGTTTACAAGACGCAGAAAAATAATGTGCCTACCTTGAGCCAAGCAGGAGGAACCGAACCCCGAAGGCCCACAATCCGAAACGGAACTGTCAAAGCATAGGGTTTCGACTTCCACTCATCAAATGCCTTCTTCAGATCTTCATCTTCAGTATCCCCACCTAGTCCCCTTTCTCCTTCAGCCTCCGCTGCCAACCCACGGTTCATATTTTATAACCAGATAAGTGAAGTAAGATTTTTCCCAAAAAGGACAGCATCAATCAAGATCATTGCATGTGTTGGTCACATAAATTAAGATAAGTGAACGAAAGAAAGTCTCCACATGACCAACTCAAAACCGCTAAAAAAACCATGAGGCCCGATTATTGGGCTTTTGGGTCATTTCGGGGTTAACTTCATATAAACCAAAGATTCTTTAATTACTTCTCAGCTCGCAAACCGTGTCAATAAAGTCGTTTTCAGAGAGCAACTAGCAGATTGTGTTAAACTGCATCTTTCACATTCTTCTTCACTTGTGAAAACATTTTGCCGCAAAGTTCATCCCGTCTTCAAAATTATCCCGTTCACAGCAGTCGGTACTTGCCATCATACAAGACAAGGACTAAAACACAGACTACAAGAATCAAAGGGAGAAAAATATTGAGGTACCAGATTCGATCTCTCCGCTGCCAGAGAGCAGTTCAGCAGCCGCGGCACCACTCGCCAATTCCCCGAGTTCGTCAAGATCTTCCAACTCCCCAATCGTGGGATAGTTGGTGCCCTCATCGTCGCTGCCGACATCCACGTCCGACTCTGCGTCCTCATACTCGTCGTCCTCTGCCAGATCATCTTCATCGGACCCCTCGTCCCTTTCGTTCACAATCTCGACGTTCTTGACATCCACGCCACTGACATTGCCATTCTCCTGCACGCTTTTGGTATCGACCGGCTGCTCATCCTTACTTACATTCTGCTCATGGCCTTCAGGTGCCACAGTAGTAGTTCCCTTGCCTCTTGAATCCTGATCGGATGTGGATGATACGGATGCAAAGCAGGGAGGAGCATATCGTCGAGAAGTCTTAATCCCAACCACAGACGCACTAGCAGCGCTCGCCCCAATCCCCAAAGCCACTAGTGTCATCCATCCCATCACCTGCAGCCGGGCCCAATTCACGACCAAGAAATCATGCCGCTCAACTCGAGGACTACGTCTCACTTCAGGCCCAATTTCCAAAACCAAACGATTTGCGACATCCTCTGAAAGCCCTTCCCTCGAGCCAGCCCTTCCAGCGATCTCTCCGCAGCATTCATCGACACCAGACCTGATTCTGACCATGCGATGCTCCTTACGACTGCCCAAAACTAGCCGGGAGCGCTCATTCCAACCATGCTCGCTCTGTCGGCGAAGCCCAAATGCGATCAAAGGTGACCTTCTTGCGATGTAAGACATCCCCGCCACAGAAAGCGAGGCTTGCAAATTACATTGGCAAGCCGAGATCCTAGCCCCCTCCATTGCAACTCGAACCTCCCCACAGATTCCACAGATTACAGACTACAGATTACAGATTTAGGGTTTAGGGTTTAAGGCCCGCAATCACGTTCGCCCCGGCACCTCAAAAGTCATGTCAGAATCCACGAGGGAAACGGAAAGTAGCAAAGAACTTCTCTCAGTTCCTGCCCTCTATTGCAAACCACGAACTGCTCCATTCCCCCAGCCTGCGCACGTACAAAAAACACTACCTTACACCTTGCAACCAGCACCACCATATGTAAAATTTTATGAGGGGGCTAGTTGGTTTCACAGAAATGCACAGGAAGTAACTCAACCACACAACGAAGAAAACTACAAATGCCTGGAAATCTCTCTCTGAGGATGCGAGAAATCTTTGACGGACCTTCCGTCTGTCATACTGTGTAATTTTCTTCTCTAAACGCAGCAATGCCAGCTCTCGGGTGGAGGGATTTCTAGAGAGAGAATAATGCAAATGCGTGAAATCGAATGATGAGATGCAACACATACATTTACATAGCACGGGTACACGACGATTGAGAACTGACGTAGTTGCGAATGCCAAACGAGGGTGTGCTGCCTGACAAGAAAAGGTACAGCACTTGGATAAGACGACGCGACGGTGACGCCGGCAGCACGCAGAGGAGTTTAACCCCTAGATGACGGACCCATGACCATTGATTTCAATGACGGACCCATCACTCATTGATTCACGTCCGGTTTATACTTGGGGCCGGATTTCAGTTTGCTGTCATTTTGCAACTATATTTCATTTCATTCATCATCATACTATCACACTACTAAAATCATAAGTCCCTCTGTAATATCACAAATGCTACCATTAATACTAGGGGATCGTGCTTGCTATGCTACGCATTCATTGTATCACATATTAGTAAAACTTTGATATATTTGAATAGAATGCATGATAATGATTTCAATAAGTCTTTAAAATAATTATTTTATAAAAATATTTCCAATCATGCATACATAGAAATCGTATTTTCACACAATGTCATATTATTGAAATAAAGTAGTAGTTTGCAATCACTTCTATAATATCACTTTTTACAAAGGGTGATATTATAGAAATAATATAGTTGTTGCAATTAAGCTGATATTAAAGAGGATCCATAGGATGATATTATAGAGGTAGCAAATCCATTGCTTCTCTTGGCTTTACACTTCTTTGCACTTCTATGATTTTGTGCTTTTGTGAGCTTTGAGCTTTCATGATTTTAATTTTCTATTGCTACTACCAAATGAATTTGAGAAATTTATTCAATTGAAGCGATTTTGGATTCCACAACAATTAAGTTGTTCACAAAGTTTTTGAGCTTTATAAGTTTTTCTTTTCAATTCTTCAATTTGGGTTGCCATTTTTTGTAACAATGGAGTCAAATTTCTAATGCATTCTAATGTATGTGTATCTTTTATAGTATTTACCATTGCATATGTTTCATTCATCATTCAATAAATTTCTATTGTACATTTCAATATATGCTTACATATAAAAAAATTATACAAAGATTTTAATCATTTTTATTTAAAGATTTATTGAAATTTTTGTTTTGCATTCTATCTAATACATAAATTTTTTTATAAAATTCTAATGATGAATGTGTAGCATAGCAAGCGCCAACCGCTAGTATGTATGAAAATTTTTATATTTATTTTTCAAAGATGAAATTACATGTTTTTTGTACTTCACAAAATTTTTAGATTTTTTTGTGGAAACTTTATTTTTTTGAGAATTTTTGAAGAAAAAAATAAAAAAATCACATCAAATAGAAAAGTATTTCAAAAAATCTGAAAGTTTTACCATGCCTGTTTATTATTATGACTAACATCATCATGTAAACTCAATTTCCATGTCATTCTATAATTAGAAATAATAAACATTGAAAATACATCCAAAGTTCAGATTGCAATAAAATATTCAATATTAGGAATTTTTTCAAAATTCAAATTGGAGTAGAAACTATAGTAGTGACCCAAGAGATGACCTTCATTTTGTTAGTTGGACTAAAATTCAAAAAATATCATTTTTGTAAAGAAATTTTAGATTTAGAACAAGGAACAATAACTTCCCCAAAATACATTAAAATATCATATTCTATAGTCCGTTTTTTTTAATTTCTCATTTATATGAAGACAAACACTTGCAAGACTACAAACTCAATTAAATACTCTTCATTATCCCACCATGAAAGGTCAACAAGAAAAATATGGATGAAAAACTACTTTTGAGCTCTTTCCATCTCACAATATTATCATTGGAATGCCATATAATGGCACCTACAATGCTCCGGGGTTAACCCTCTAAGAGCATCTCTACTTTCACCTAGAAAAACTAGTATGGAAAACTACCTATGGTGGGTTCCAGAAAAGAAAAAATGGACAGGGTTAAGATACTTATAGTGATCACATTAATATTTACAAAGTATAAACATACATTAATACTTTAAGCATATATATCTAATTATTTGTATATAAGATAAAGCTTTTATTTGAATCACTACAATTTATTTGGGGATGTAGGACCATGTCGAGTTCTCTATCATTTTTTAATATGAAAATTGAGTTCCATAATTAATCAATTACACTATTATTAAAAAATACTTGTAGAAAAATTGAATAGCCGTGTAGTGTCTTGAAATAATTTTAGATCTCACACCCACACATAACTATAGTAATTACAATAAAAGTTTTATTTTTTACACTAGCAGGTTGGTGCTTGCTATGCTACGCATTCACCATTAGAATTTCATTAAAAAAATTTATGTATTAGATAGAATGCAGAGCAAGAATTTCAATAAATCTTTAAATAAAAATGATTAAAATCTTTGTATAATTTTTTTATATGTAAGCATATATTGAAATGTACAATAGAAATTTATTGAATGATGAATGAAACATATGCAATGGTAAATACTATAAAAGATACACATACATTAGAATGCATTAGAAATTTGACTCCATTGTTACAAAAAATGGCAACCCAAATTGAAGAATTGAAAAGAAAAACTTATAAAGCTCAAAAACTTTGTGAACAACTTAATTGTTGTGGAATCCAAAATCGCTTCAATTGAATAAATTTCTCAAATTCATTTGGTAGTAGCAATAGAAAATTGAAATCATGAAAGCTCAAAGCTCACAAAAGCACAAAATCATAGAAGTGCAAAGAAGTGTAAAGCCAAGAGAAGCAATGGATTTGCTACCTCTATAATATCATCCTATGGATCCTCTTTAATATCAGCTTAATTGCAACAACTATATTATTTCTATAATATCACCCTTTGTAAAAAGTGATATTATAGAAGTGATTGCAAACTACTACTCTATTTCAGTAATATGACATTGTGTGAAAATACGATTTCTATGTATGCATGATTGGAAATATTTTTATAAAATAATTATTTTAAAGACTTATTGAAATCATTATCATGCATTCTATTCAAATATATCAAAGTTTTACTAATATGTGATACAATGAATGCGTAGCATAGCAAGCACGATCCCCTAGTATTAATGGTAGCATTTGTGATATTACAGAGGGACTTATGATTTTAGTAGTATGACTAGCGGTTGGCACTTGCTATGCTACGCATACATCATTAGAATTTTATAAGAATTTTTATGTATTAGATAGAATGTAGAACAAAAATTGCAATAAATCTTCAAATAAAAATGACTAAATTTTGTATAATTCTTTTTATAAGTAAGCATATATTGAAATGTACAATAGAAATTTATTGAATGATGAATGAAACATATGCAAAGGTAAATACTATAAAAGATACACATACATTAGAATGCATTAGAAATTTGACTCCATTGTTACAAAAAATGCAACCCAAATTGAAGAATTGAAAAGAAAAATTTATAAATCTCAAAAACTTTGTAAACAACTTAATTGTTGTGAAATCCAAAATCGCTTCAATTGAATAGATTTCTCAAATTCATTTGGTAGTAGCAATAGAAAATTGAAATCATGAAAGCTCAAAGCTCACAAAAGCACAAAATCATAGAAGTGCAAAGAAGTGTAAAGCCAAGAGAAGCAATGGATTTGCTAATATCATCCTATGGATCCTCTTTAATATCACCTAAATTGCAACAACTATATTATTTCTATAATATCACCCTTTGTAAAAAATGATATTACAGAAGTGATTGCAAATTGCTACTCTATTTCTGTAATATCACATTGTGTGAAAATACGATTTCTATGTATGCATGATTGAAAATATTTTTACAAAATATTTAAATTAATTATTTTAAAAACTTATTGAAATCATTATCATGCATTCTATTCAAATATATCAAAATTTTTACTAATATGTGATACAATGAATGCGTAGCATAGCAAGTATGAGCCCGTAGTATTAATGGTAGCATTTGAAATATTACAGAGGGAGTTATGATTTTAGTAGTATGATTATATCCATAGTTTATCTCTCTCTATTTTCTAATTTGGGATTTTCACCATCCTATTAGATTATGAGGTGCGCATTGTGAAGAGTTGCATCCAAAGTGTCACCTCATTTTGTCTTTAAGGTTATTAATTGGAAAAAAAAATTTATTTTTTATTTTTTATTTTTTGTTTTTGTTTTTGTATTATATAAATAAAATAATATAAAATGCAAAAAATATGATATATATGGATAAAATTAATATTTACAAAATATAAATATACATTAATATTTTAAGCATATACATCTAATTATATCTATCTATATATTTTTATATTGTTTGATTATTATATTTTATTTTGGATTTTTTCCATCCTATTGTGTTATGAAATAAGGTAAATCAGCCCATGATGATTAAATGACCCATGCCAATCATCTTAGGAAATGACCTATTATAGTTTTCTTTTAGTTTGTAAGATTTGGGCCATCATTAATGTCTTATATGACAATGATGAAGTGATTAGTAACCTCTTTAGGAGCTTGCAACTTTTTGGTATAAATTTTTTGTAAGATTTGATTTTTTAGGTTTTTAATGTTAGAAAATATTATGACTACTTTAAATGAGTAAGATAAGCATTATGGATTCAGAATTGACATGTTATTGGTTTTGGAGTAGTCTACATACTCTTTTGGATTGAACACTTCAAAATTGATAGCAAATTCATATTTTGTTGAAAAAAATACATTTTCAATTGCTCTTGTTGTTCTCACACTTGTCTTCATGTGGGAAAAAAATTGAAAAATTCAGTAATACCATGAGACCAAACTTCTAATTCTAATCATCATAGGTTGCTTTACTTTATGTGCATTGTGAAGAGTTGCATCCAAAATGTCCTCTCATATTGTCTTTAAGGTTAATTGGAGAGAGAATCATGATTTTTTTGTATTTTTTGTTTTAAGTTTTCTTAATGTAAATTGAAAGGAAAACTTGCAAAAGAGCTCCTAGCCATAGCCAAGTTCAATAAAATGCAACAATGCCAAACAATCAATAGTATTAGTAGTGTCAAGTAGTGAATAGTGCTTAAAAATCAATAGTGTTAAGGCAATCAATTAAAAGATTAGAAATCAAGGGAAAACATGGACAATGACAATTTTGGTTGGACTTGAGGACAGGTATGGCTAGGGAAATATTCCAACCCTAGCCACTTTTTCTTTTCCATAGTTTACCATAGGTAGTTTCTCATGTTGTTTTTTCCAAACAAGAATGGAAATGCTCTAAGGGCCTTTTTATATGCTAATTCAAGCAAGAAGATAAAAGCAACTCTACCAAATATCTCAACGGTGCTAGTTTGTGAGCCTAAAAGCATGAGCTCAAGAGCTGTGAGCGTACATTTTGTGAGCCTAGAGCGTTGCTTTAAAAAAATTAAAATTTTTTTAGGCCAATAGAGAAAAAAGGGGAGACATTTCAAAAATTTAATATTAATAGTAAAATTTCAGCCCTATGACTGTGGATCTATAACCGTGGGATTGTGCTGGCATGCACACCATAATTTAATTTAAATTTTTTTGGGGGGTGAAAGTCCCGACTCTGAAGTGCCTGAAAGGGGTTTCTCGCTACCGAGAGAGGTTTTCAGGGGTGATAAATTTGAGAAAAAAATTTAAAAAAAAATAAAATTGATTGAAAGTCCTAACCTTGAAACCTCTCAAAGGGTCTCTTTGTATTGAGAGAGATTTAGGGTGGTGACAAAGTTGCAAAATTTTGGGTGATTTTTTTGTACCTACTTACAACATGACAAACAACTCTTTGGACTTTTGTGATGGCCTAATTTTTGCCCACCAGTGCTTAAGTGGTCAACTATAGGTGGCTCAACTTTAAGAGTTTTTGTCTTTCATGAATTAATGATATTTGAAGGTAAAAAATCATTAAGTTATTGATTAGTTCAATTTTGGCTTGTTGAAGCAAACTATCCCAATTTTTAAATATTGAAGTTCATTAAGTTAAGTTTAATAAAGCTCAACACTCAATTGCCAATGGCCTTAATCTGTTTGGATGGTACTATGGTAAAACTGGAAAAAAAAAATTAAAAAAAAAAAATTAAAATGGGGGTACACTAGGATTAGGTGGATAGGAATATTTTGTGAGGCTTTAATATAAAATCAGTCCCACTTGTATACTTTCTAAGTCCTAACCAAACACAAAATGAGGGAGAAGCATTGCAGTGTACTTCCACACGTTTCATATATTACACATAGTACATGAAGCATTTACATTGCCTATGGGGAGAAGAATATGGAACAATGAAAGTTACACACTAATCACTTTGCAAAATTATAGATAAGGCATACATAGTTCCGTACATGTAGTATTTTAACTCAAAGTTCCAAACACATATGAATCTAACTCTACATCCTAGGCTTGTATAGGACGGTTATACATATTCTAACTACAGTTTTAAGAATTCATTTTGATCATCCCTGCATTTTCAAGTAGTTTCATGACTTCATCCATGCTAAGGCTTGGAGCATGGATGAAGTTGTCCTTCTTCGAATCTACTTTGCAAAGGTAACGGAAAATGTAATATAGATGTTTGCAGTTGACATATTTCCCTCGTTTACCAATGGAGGCAGAGATCATAGTGCTAAAGGACAGACAAGTGCAAGATAGAAAATTAGAAAGAGTGACCCGGTGCACCATATGGTGAGGTTCTACACCTGATTGTAGAATAATGATAGCTCCAAGTCCTGGGTAAGGCAAAATGTTCACTCCGAGAATGATTCCAGTTACATTTCGGGCACTCTCCCATTGATTCCGGTGCTCATCAGTAGGTGCCTTCTCGTTCCTGCGAATGTTTTTTCCATTCCGAATACATGGCGGCTTGTTAGCATGAGGTGGTCTTGCGTACGTCCATTCTACAACCTCGAATAGTTTTGAAGACGTGAAGAGCCGTCGTGGAGACAAAGGTAGTTGATCTTGGAGGCTGAAATCTGCTTCTTCAAATAATGTGATTTCATCAGAAGTGAGGGCAGTACCAAACATTACGGGCCACACATGAGGGATTTCAGGTCGGCTAAGAACATGAGACTTTCTAGGACCCATTACGCAACGCTTGATGTCGTCTGGACAGAACCAAAATTCATCTATCTCTACTCTAGAACCTTTGAACTCACGCTTTTGCCCCTTATATAATGGAGCAACTGTGGCTACAGCACCCCTCACAATGATCATCTTGCACTTAACCTCCGTTTCTGATTGAATGGCATGGCACTTTCTCTTAGACTTCACAGAAAGGCGGGCTATGTGCCACTGAAATGGGTCACAATCTGTCTCCAACACATGGGTGACATGAAGAACTAGTTGTGTATCATCCACTGTATTTCTAACATGGCTTGGAGGAGACCGAATTTGAACGCGTGGATGGGAAAAATTCACCTTATCTGGACGATGAGAATCTCCTTCGGATCCAATAGGAACATCAAGGGTCCTCTTAATGGACCCAAACACTTCTTCTCCTTTCAAGTGGGGGATGCGTGTACAAATGTCTTCAGCACCAGGCATACTGCACAAAGCATTAGTAATTCGTTTCCCGTCCATTGATGCTATTGCCCTCTGACTTCAACTTTAGGTCCTGACGGGAAGGTCCATGTCCAGATGGCCCACCATTAAGGTACACTCGATAATTGGTCATTTGCATGAAGGCACGGACCCAATCATCACATGTCGCAATGTATAAGTCTGTACCGCGTTTACCGGATGCTTGTAGCCACTTGTTGTGAATCGTCTCAGAGAGGTTACAAGATGGAATGTCAGCCAATTCTTCTACAGATAGATCTTGTACATTGTTTTGGCATTGACATTAGCAATAATCCAAAACTCAACGTGAAAACTGCATATAAAAGACAAATGAATCGAAAGGAGAAGAATGCGGTACTTACGGTTTCCATGAAGCCCCCCCATTGACGGTATCTGAAGTGCCAGAAGGCTAACCACAATTCAAGCTCCTTTAGAGATTCCTCTGATGTTGCACCAGAAGAGTACCACCATGCCTTGATTTGGAGGTACCTACTCTCTGCTTCCTCTAAGTTCTTAGCATCTTTGTAGTCTCTGCACAACTTCATGTGTTGGCATTGAAGTTCACGCTTAATGAGTTTTTCGGTGTGTTGCTTCATGGAGGTAGCCCAATGAAAAAGGCAAGTGCGTTCTCTGTCAATCATCTTGATGGATGGATCTCCAGATCCATAAACAATTCTAACAGCATTCCAATTGGCTTGTGCGCTATCTGCCATGAACCCTTTGAAGTTAGGATTTGGCAAGTCATTCTTCTCCATTACCTTATTGAGACACCTCCACATAATGACTTGCCCTTCGGTATCTTCTGATTGCATGTCACAAACTGCAATTGTCATTACCTTGCAATAAACTGAATCATATACGTGGCACGCAATTGTGGTCCAGCCCTTGACGCGTTTCACATGATCAAACATAAGCCAACAATTCGCCAGATTACCTCCGGGTTGCATCCTCCTCACAAGGTCAACCCCGCTCCCTGGGCCATCCACGAGAATCTTGAAGAGATACACCTTGTTCTGTCCCTGTCCTGGGAACACACTGTCATGAATAAACTCAATCTTTGCTTGTTTCTTCATTGCAAGTAGACAATCAATCTACCCTCCTCCTACTCCAGTGCTATGAAAAGAAGCAATGATGTTCCGGACATTCGGCGAACTAAGAACTTGAAATTTATCCATGACATTATCAAGAGCCTTGCCTTGCAACATCTCCTTGGGTCCGTCACCAGAGTGAACTAAGAATGTATCGAGGAATTCCTTGCTAGCAGCCAATGCAATGGCTGATGCTTTAGCAGTAGGGGTTTTTGAAACTTCTTTTGCGATGAGACCTGAAATAGTATCAACTGCATCTCTACACAAACCATCACTAACTGGGTGGACATGAGTACCTAGATGGATGCATGCCCTCGTCATGTGGGATGGACCCATGACATAGTAAATCCTTCCGTCACAGAAATTGATACAAATGGGCGGTAATTTGCAGACTTTGCAAACTATAGTGGAGTCTCTAGGCGGATTGGATCCTACAAGGAATGGAGTGGCTGTGTTACCCATCCACTCTGTTTCATTTCTACTGGAGCATCGATTCAAATAATTGCATGCAGGATTCGAACATGCCAAATAACCAACACAAGACGACTTCCTGAATTTAAGCCCTAACTCGTTGTGAATATTAGAAGTGATTGTACGACACCATGTATGGCCATCATAGCGTTTATCCATGCCAGCCATATTTTTTGAAGAACTCGATCCAGACGCTGACCTACACGGTGGAAGCTCAAAGATAATATCTCCATCAAAGCTAGTTGGAAGGAATTGGACCTTCTTACATTCAATTGAATCAAAGTTGAGATTTGCAATCTCGTTCCTAGATCCTCGAATATTAGCTAGCTTTCTAAGACTTTGCAACACACTAGGGTGATCACGGTCTGTCGGATAGAGGGGAGGACGTGAGAAAATTGAGCTCCCAGCACTACTATCACGCAATCCACTAGACTTTGTGGCCTCGATTCTAGTAGAAGCATCATTCACTTTTGATGGAAAAGATTGATGACTACTATTTCCATGCTCATCCTCTGAATCACTGGATAACTCAACTACTGGACTTAGTAACTCACGTACCGCGCAATCGACATTCAAATGGCTTTGTTCCTCGTCAGCTAGAGAAGGATCATGTGGTTCTCTCTTAACGGATCTCAATATTGGAAATTGTGCAGTGGATGCATCAGAGATAGGTGTTACTATCTCAGTCGAAGCATCCACAACAACAGATGACAAACCAAATGCTCTATATCGACCCACTACTAAGTTCCAAATATATCCGTACTGATTAGCAATTCTGGGTACGAGAATCGATTGAACAAGTGCTCCGGTCTCAAAATGAATCTCTTCTTCAACGTAGATGGAAGACTCTAGGAAACCGTATCGAACATGGAGAAGGTCGTTGGACAAATTTGCAAAACCAGTACTACCGATGCGAATGAGAAGAGGCACCTCATGCCCATTTGCTCTAATGGATGCCATTACGGGTACGACTAACAAGTTAAAGAAACGATAAATCACTTGAGAACATACAATCTTCCTAAGCTTAAATAGGACCCTAACGGACCCACATCTAAATAGAAACGGAGAATTTTAAATGGTGAACACTGCTAGTCAGTTAAGCCAGAACACTAAATCCATGTGACCAAACAATGACAGAGATGTAAATGGGTGCATCAGATGTCTAAAATTGACGTACGGGACAAGTCACACGAATAAAGGACACTATCAATGGTGGTTCGTCTAAAGAAGTCGAAGTAATGACGTTTTGAAAATATTTCAAGTAAGTACAACTAGAATGAAGCTATTGACATATCATTATTAAGAATATGGTTTAAAGAAGTAGATATTGCCTGCTGTTAGAATCTACAAGTGGCGCTTTTGGATTTATTGTATGACCTATAATGAAGCTAGTATTTGAGAAAATCGAATCCTCATTACCACTAGCTTGGGAAACAATCCCCAATGCAAGATTTCTAGTAGAATCAAATCACAGGAGACAAGGGATTCAAAAAAGTGAATGAAAACATTCTATGAAGTCATTCGTTACTGGAATTCATTTTAAAAAAAATGTCCACATACTACACTATAAGTACAAAAAGAAGGTCTACACAAAGTCTCTTACATTCCTATGCTGAGATCTCTTGCATTTTGATATTCTAACTAGTGAGAGAGGACATACATGCATATAGAAGCTTTCAGAGGATCAGTTGAGGTAGATGCCACCAAAGATAGACATTGCTGGTGATCAAAATAGTATTGGAAAGCGGAGAAAGAGGAGGAGTTCATTCTTCTACAATAGTAACAAGGCATTGAAGAGGGTAAGGATGAAACGAAGGAGGCTAATTCGCAAGACCCCAACATCATCTTAGCTTGAGGAGGAGAAGGTGGAAAACTCACAAGAGAGATCTTTCATATGCAATCTAGGGAAAAGGGAGCAATGAAGTTCAAATCGCCACAGTGAACAGAGAAGTGAATAAAATGACAATGATCTAAGTAGTGCACGGTTGTGTAATGTATGTATGATGTCTTTTATCAAATATATTGTAGACTATGCATGTGCTTTCTAGTTGATGACTTGATGCTAGAATCACCTAAACAATAAAAACATAATATTGATATTCAATGTATTGCATCTCGTTTAGGTTTTTCTTGCATTTTGAAGTTATACTTTGCATGATGAATATTCCATTCAAACATATTGAAGAAGGATGTCAAGGACCTGTAATCATCATGTGTCCTTGTACACAACAAATTTTGTCTAAAAAATAGGAAATGGGCGATGTTAAAGTGAATTCCCATTGAACCCCAAGTATACATTACTGAGTAGAGAACCTCGGAATGCTAAGTATAGATTCTAGCTCTATGGACCTTGTAGGTCCCTAGATGTGATTAGTTTCCACTCCCACATTCCTCAACCCTAATCTGCTTTCCTTAGTTGTTAATCACGTCTTGAACATTCTTCGCAACTCGCCACCTCCAACCGCCTCTAGACTTGAGCGAGATTTGCCGTCTTTCCTCTGTGTCTACCTGTCTGCCTTTCCACCTCCAACCGCCTGCAGACTTGGAAGTGATCTATCGTCTTCCCTCTGCGTCTTTCTGTCCGCCTCTTTTAGGGTTTACTGAGTTTCCTTTGGTCTTGCGATTAGTTCTTTCAAATCGGTGAACTTTTGACGGATGTTTTGGCAATGGAGACGAGGCAGAGCCGAGACCTCGCGCGGCGTGAGCAAGAGGCTGCAAAGGTTTCAGCATCGAATTCCGATATTCACGAGGTACAATCTTGGCTCATGTAGTTTTTAACGAGTCAATTATGAATTCCGAGTCCACCTACCCCAATCGGTTCTGTAGTCTCCTGCTCAATTGTTTGCGGTTGAGCTTAGCTTTGGGATTCCAACTGGAGGAAGTTGTAGTTCTCGGTTTCGTGTTCTTCCGACCGAGAGGGTGTGATCGTGAGAACTCTCTTGGGATTCTTATGTTGAATTCTTTGTAGGGTAAACCACAAAGTTCAACCGGTTTGTTTTCTTGGATGCGAGATCAATTGCTGTCACAACAATCGTCATTAGGGTTTTGGGTCTTGATCTCTTGTCTGTCTTGCGGCAGTCTCGCCGCCGAGACCTTCCTCCTCAGTGGCCGAAGTCGGGGGATCGGTCAGTGACTTTTGGGTTTAGGGTCCCCGATCTCCTGTCTGACTTGCGGTAGTCTTTGACGGAAGCTGAGGCAATGGAGACGAGTCGGAGCCGAGACCTCACGCGGTGGGAGCAGGAGGCTCTGAACGTTTCAGCATCAGATTTTGATAATCGTGAGGTACAATTTTGGATCATGGCCTTTGTAACGCATCCATTGTGATCCCCGATACCTTCAATAGCATTCGTAGAACCCTCCCCAATCGGTTATGTGGTCTCCGGCTCAGTCGTTTAGGGTTGAGTTTTGCATTGGGAGAAGATTTGGACCGAGGCGTTGTCTCAGTTTTGAGTTCTCGCCACCGAGAGGGAGTCATTGCGCGGACTCTCTTGGTAATCATATTTTTCCTAGGGTTCTGATCTCAATCTCGTGTCCGTCTCCTGACAGTCTCGTCACCGAGACTTCCGATTTCAATTCGCGATGTTGGAGGATTATCTGATAACGATAATATTCTCGTTTACATTTCCCCAAATGGATAGTACTGGAGCATCGTATCCTCAAATCTCGGTTGCTAGAGCAACAACACCAAGCCGGGCCATGTCTGATTGACTCTTGCAAGGAACTACGCAGATGACAGTAGTCTCGTCATTGAGAAGCTACAGGCGGCATTCGAGGCCTGCAAACTCTTTCTATTTACGATTTTCTTTTCGCAAATTTTTTTGTATTTGTCCTCATAGATGGGCTTCAGGATTCGTCTCTCGCCACCGAGATAGAAATCCAAGATCAGAGAACGCTGCAATCTCCCCGACTGATGTGCATTCTTGGGAGCTTTCGGGGACTTAGGATCCTGCTCTCGCCACCGAGAGTTGTTTTAGGAAAATATCCTCTCGCAAATATTCTAGTTGGTCGACTGTCATCCTCCAGGTACGCATCCGGGATCTAAAAGCCGTAGGGACTGGGGACTTGCTCTCGCCATCGAGAGCCAAGTCGTGGTTGCAATCACTTGCGCAAATTCCAGTTGGTCCTCGTTGAGTCTTCAAGCACGGAAGCAGATTTTGTAGGGTGGGGGTCCTGTGATTCTCTCTCGCCACTAGTAGCTCGCTTTTGATTTCACGAGCTTGCAAAGTTCCAAGGTTGTCCGTTGAGATGACCCAAAGAAGTATGTCGGTATTGTAGACTTTGGGGACTGTGAGGCTTCATCTCGGCACCGAGAATTAGTTTGTGCAATACCCAGACTGTATGATTGTAGGTATTAGAATCCGAGATCCTGCTCTTGCCACCGGGAGACTTCCCTATAGGATTGCAGGATGGAAAATACGAGGTCTTGCTCTCGCCACCGAGAGACTTCACACCTTCATTACAGGTTGGAAAATCCATTAAACCGCTCTCGCCACCAAGAGCCTTGACTGCATGATTTTCAAGTGCGAGAATCTGTGGATCTGCTCTCGTCACTGAGAGCCCTGAGAGGTTTGTCGGAGGTTGGACAGTCCGTGTCCCGCTCTCGCCACCGAGAGCCATGAGAAGATTGGTGCAGGATGGACAATTTGGGATCCCGCTCTTGTCACCGAGAGCCCTGAGAGGTTTGTCGGAGGTTGGACAGTCCGTGTTCCACTCTCGCCACTAAGAGCATTGAGAGGTCTATCGCAGGTTTTTTCGGAGGTTGGACAGTCCGTGTTCCGCTCTCGCCACCGAAAGCATTGAGAGGTCTGTTGTAGGTTGGACAATCCGGGGTCCCGCTCTCGCCACTGAGAGCTTTAGTGTGTTGCTGCGTAGTCGCATTGTGTCCTTGTACTTCGATCTCGAGAGTCATGAAGTGCCTCACGATTAGATTCTTTTAATTTGATAATACACAACTCTAGTCGTGAATGCATGTGTTCAAGCACAATGGTCTTAAGGTTTGTTGCGATTCATGCTACTTCAGCAATGCCAAACAATAAGGAATTGATGGAAGATTAGGGATGGTTAAAGCAGATCTCGCCACCGTGACTACATTTTCAGATATGAAGGAGCTGAACTTGTATAGGAATTTCCGAATTATGACCATTCTAGTGAATATTTGAGGTCCTAATCACGTTGCTTATATTTGCGCAGGTGGATGCCGTTGATGATAATGTCTTAGTCAAAAATCAAATCCAAGAAAAACCAGATCCTCTTCTGGAAGAGGATCTCACAATTGTCCCGATGAAAGAACCACGATTGTCTCATGTGGTGCAGCAGCCTACAATAATCTCGGTGGAGGAGACATAGAAGGATGTTCATCCTGCAGGTGATTCCTCTACAGTCCAACTATTCGAGGGAGAAGATGACATTCGCAAGTCTCAAAAGCTTGACTTTGTGACCACCATTTTGGGATTGCGTTTTGTCCTAGTCCATCTTTCACGAATGAAAATTCCACTATGTCGTTTGGTTCCAATGCCGATGGTTAGACCGACCCTTAATTGTGATCTAACTAAGCTAGAGCAAGAGTTTGTGCATGGCTACGAAGAAGGAACTTGAGTCTTCTATGTTTCTGTGGTAGATGAGTACGGCCAAGGTGGAACGTTCTCAAATTTAGAGAAAGCTGAGTGGGGCTTGCATTGGAACTCGGTGAATGATGAGTTCAATGAGAAACTCCGAGGTGTGGAGGAGCTCAAGCATCTCGAGGATGCAAAGTTTTATGTCTGTGACGGAAATCATCGTCGAATCGCATGGATGAGGCACATTAGACGTCTCCATAGTGATGACTTGGCCTAGCACATATTGGTTGACTCAATAATCTTAGACACAAAAGGGAGGGTGGGAGTGGCGATGCAGGTTATGCATGATATCAACAAGTAAGGTTTTATTCATCTCTTGTTCGCATTTGTTTTACATTGCAGCCATTTTTTAATATCACAATTTCATAACTTCTGGATATCTTACACTCGATTCATGGATGTTTTTAGGCACACTGAAAACTCTCATGTGAAGACTAATCTCGTGCACACCTTATATCGCGTTCGCAAGTACGGGGCGATGCCAATTGAGAAATTCAAGGAGCTTCTTAGTGACGCGGATGTTAAGTCTTGTCAACAAAATGTGAGGAAGACATGGTATTCCATGCCATTGGACGTGTTCACGTCATTTATCTTTCAGGTACTATGTTCCAGAACAAGGAATTATTTGTTGATCATAGTGGGATTCTTTTGTTAGTATTTTGATCCAAATTGCTGGTGCTTGCAGCAAGAAATTGCAGTAGCCTCGGACGCAGTTGTTCAAAAGTACCACGAGGACACCCCTCTTGAGAAAGTTACTGATGCGGGGGTTGCAGCTGCAATGAGGACTTCTACAAAGGATGCCACACATCTCCTTTATAAAAAGCTATCAAAAATAGTTTTTGTTGCGAATCCAGCACTAGGAGATGATTGGCTTCAATAGGTACACATAGACATGTTTCACTCTCTCAGCACATACCTACGTAGAATGATTGAGGTTCACCATTCCTATTTATATTTGGAAGCAGTGAGTTGGCTTAGATATTACAGTCTCTGGACCGAGACAAGCACATAGCTATCCAAATTGAGAGTTCATGCTTCCTAAATCTTGTAGTCTATCTTCCGTGGATTCTTGAATTGGATCCTTTATCATGTAATTAGAGTGTCTTACTCTAGTGAATTGGGTCACTAGGTTGCTCGTCTAACGTAATTTGTCGTACGCGTAGTTAGCCGTAAGTATCCTTACAACGACAAATGGTTGCAAGATGATACGAATTATCGTTCCAGGGAACTTCTAGTAAAATATCGATTGAGTTAGGAGCATCCGGATTGGGATTACTCACTTAATCCCCCTTCTTTCACTTCCCTACTTTATTCCGGAAACTTAGTACATTCCGGATTCTGTTCCGGATCCGGATACCTCCGGAACTAAGTTTCGTCTCTCTTCTGTCACTGGTTTTTGTTGCCTCTGTTTTACCCTCAGAGGGTCCGCCCTTGATCTAGAAAGGGGTGGGGACTCACCACTTGTGCAATTATCCTCTCTATACTCTAAATCTACTAAACAACACACCCAAGACAACATCGTTGTAGGAGGAGGGAGGAGTATTTTTTCACAGTTTCCGGATTGGCCGATCCGGAATCAGGTCACACAAAGAATTCTCACACTTCTCTTTACTACAACGACGGATCCAAACTCATAGACCCAAAGGAATAGAGTCTCAAGGGGAAGACAATGTACCAAGGGGGAGGTTGGTAGACTTTCCGGAGTAGCGGGAGTTCCTTTCCTTTGGCGGTTGCTTATCTCCGCACAGAACCCTCTTGGTTCTGGACTCGCAAGGCCCTCTACCTTCTTACCCGGATTGTCGTTTCGGCAATTTAAAAGCACGTCACACTTACACTCCCTTACTTAGTCCGCATTCCTTCCACTCAGCTCAACACCAAGAGATCAGTAGCCCAAGATCCGGATTCCTCCTCTCCCTCCCTTCTCTTTCTCCAGTACAAAGATACACACACATGCATACACTCAGCCAAAAGACCCTGTTTAAGCAAAGTGCAGCTAGAAGCACCCTGACTAACTTAAATTAAGAAAAGGGAATTGTAATACATACGTGAAAGCACTAAAACGGAATGGAGTAGAATGGAATGATAGACAACTAACTTGCCTGCCCTTAAAATACTAAAACAAAACCCAAAGTCAACTCCTGAAAGCCTAAAAAAGAAACCCGGAAATCTAGGCAACCAATCACTGAAAACCTTGGGATATCCGGAAAGATTACTAACTACCGTCCGAGATTGCCGGATTTCTTGACTATCCGCCTCAGATTCCGGAAACCGGGTCCATGCTCGGAAACCCATTCCAGCTTCTATACTTCTTCTCCTACGAATTCTAATGTTTTGGCTTCCGTCCTTTCCTTGAACGGCTCCCCGCTTGGCTGGTAGGCGTCTCCTTTGTATTCTTTGCTGGCGTGGTTTTTGCTGTGGCCCAAGTCTGGATATGGCGCGTTGCGGGAGACGGATCGCTATCGTCTTCGGTTCCGGAAGTGGAGTGGGCACTCTCCTCCTCAGAATCTTTGATGACTTGAACTTCCTTCTCTTTCTCTGGTGTTGTATCCTCCAATGTTGCAGGTTCGCTTCTTTTCTCCGGCGTGGTCTCTTGCATGTGCACAAATCCTTTCGTATTAGTCCGAGCCGAATTGGTCATTCCATCGATCCAGTTGATGAGATCTCCCCTGATTTGCTGTCCCGGAACCTTGAATGATCTGGTCATCAAGTTCAGCATTGTTTGGGACTTGGGGACTTCCGGGGTTGAGAATTTGGATGGCACCGGAACCGATTTCGCACTAGACTCAGGTTCCGGTTTTGAAGTTGGCCTCAAATTCAACTCCGTCATCTGCATTTTACTGGCGGAAGGCTCGGCTGGTGTGAGTATCCCCCTCAATCCCTCCATCTGGGTTGCATGATCCGCCATTGGTTTCCCTGGGGTACCTGAGACAAAAGGAAGTTCTGGAAAGGTAGAGAAATCCATCGCATGGTTTGGATCGACAGCCGCCAATAACTACTGGATCTCTTTCAAAACTCGCTCTATCCTCGCAGTGAAGTATACGAGGGTGGTTACTACCTTAGTTCCGGTAATGTGGCCTTCCGATATTATCTTCAAGTCAAATAAGGCAGCTTTTGTGATGATGACGGCCTTGATGTTGACTGCTCCGGATAGATTCTTGACCAGAGCAAGAGCCTCTTTCTCTTTCTTTTTTGTAGCTGCCATTTCCCCTTCTGCCCAATTCACTCGGGCCTGGAGTTGGTTCCGTTCCGTCTCCAATTCTTGGATCCGCTTCTCCCTCTTCTTCAGATCCTCCGGTTTGGGCAATCGCTTGACAGCTTCCACGATCTGATCCGGCTCCACCTTCAAAACTTCCGCGGTATCTATCACCAAATCCAACAGACCGTCGTGGAGTACCTTGGCTTCACGTATCCACTCGAGCCCCGCATTGAAAAATGCGGATTCCGTTTCCACTTCAGGTCCTCTGCTGGACTCCCCCTTCTCCATCGTCTGTGGCTTGATTCGCGACCCCGGATTGGTTGACTTCCTCTTCTTGGTCCTCGGATCGGTCAGACGTTCCTTGGGAAGTTCCTCTGGATCAGAATCGACCGGATCTTCCGCCTCCTCCCCGGAAAGTCCGTATGACAGGATCGCCTTTCCGGTGTCATACTGGATCACTTCAGTTGCACTCAAAAGTTTTTGTTGATGGTGTAGATGAAACAAGTAGGTGCTAACTGGACTCACCTTTGCTCGGGTCACGTGATCCGCTAATTTAGCCACTATCCCGGCTATGACCCTACCTCAGTGCACTACCCAGTTCTCCATAGTCCCAAAGATAGTATTGGCCACCGTAATGGTAACCCGTGTTGGCTTTTTCGGATACAAGATCGGAATCAGAAACTCTAGTATCCGCCTATGTCTCTCGTCCTTGCACTCGCTGATAGCGAATCCGTCCTTAGGGTTTGCAGACCCAATGAACTTCCCAGCTACAAAACGGTCTGTCCTCGATGCTAGCCCGTTCCCACTCTTCTGGAACTGATAGACGTCTGCCCAGATGTCCTCGGTCCACGCGACTAGCCGCCCTCTCAAAGTGAGCTCATATTGATTCGGAACACCGTGAAGTAGCTCTTGAATCATCTCTTCACTCTTGAGGTTCCATGGTCGGTGTAGTAGATCGACACATCCTAACTTAGTTAAGTCCTCCTCTAACTGCTTGTGTAGTTCCGAGTTATTAGGAATGGCCGGAGAGATAACCCGGGCAGATACCGCTACCTTCCATATGCCATAAGATCTAAGTCAAAACGAGAGAAAAGTAGCTCTACTTCAGTCGCTAACTCACCACTCTTTCTCTCAACTACTCACACAAACGATCTCAGAAACACAGAACAGGAAAGTGAAGAGGAAAACCCTAGGAAGACAGCTTAAATACTAAACCGTCTTTTTACGGGTTTAAGGACAACGGCTATAGGTCCGTTGTATTAACGGTATCCTACTTCCGTAGCTATGAGACCTATACGATAGGTTCCTGTGTTCCGAGTGAGTCCGGATTCCGGATCCGGATAAGTTCCGGTTACGGGTTGTGCCGGAACGCTTATTTCCTAATTTGAGCTATCTGGTCCAAAAATCACGCTCTAACTATAAATTTTTGATTTTTTTTCTATTTTTCGCACTTACTTCTTGTATTATTGATCCGTTTTCGGATTCCGGATTCCCACATCATTCATTTTCATTTTTTCAATATCTTTTTAGTTTTCTTAGACTCTTCTTGCTAGGCATTGTCCAAGCTTACTAATTGAGCCAGTAGATTTTATTAATTTGCCTTCATCCATGTTGTTTTCACTGATTGACATTTCTATTTGATCATTGACAGATTGAACGGCATTGAAGCATGTACGCAGTTCAGGAGTTGACTCTCGACAAGCTTCAGCTCATTGCTACAGCAAATGCAGACTCAAGTCACAAGGTGAAGTGGCTCAAATGGCTCAATTCATCTGGACCTACACGTGAGGCACGACGATTTCCACCAAGACCAGCCAATGATGACAAGATCAACTCCTTCCTTGCCAAGGCATGTTGGTATGCCGCGTTATGAATTTGTCACGGTTTTTCATGAAATTTGAGCACATGATTTGAGCTATTGTTGTTGACACTATTTGATGTCATTATCTTGGCCTGGGTCAGATTGAGAATGCTGCGGTTGAGATGTACGAGGGCATCATCCGCTCCGATAATATTCATGTGGATATGGTTGTTGTTGGCGAGCCTGAATCTCTTGTGGATTACATAGAGGGATGGCGGATGAAGATGTGGGACTACGCCTACCCAGGAACGTTTAAGGGTGCAGATGCCTTCAAGAAGTCAGAGTCTTTTAAAGAGTAGAAGTTCTCTATCCTTGTGGTTAAGAGAGTAATCTATAGGTGAGGGACCTCATTTCCAATCTCTTCATTCTTAGCTTTCCAGGGACATGACTGTGGAGTACTGTTGTCTACATGGTTAACTAATCTCTTTGAGTCCCGGCCTTGTACTATAGGTACTTTAAATTTGAATTGTTTCCCAAGAAAGCAATTGCGAAAGTTGACTTACTGCCTTTCCTCAACACCTGGCTTGACCGGACCTCCTCCGACTGCATGTTCTCACCGTCTCAAGTGAAAAATTGGATGAGTGCTCATTTGCAATCAGGGGCGTGGTACCTTGAATGTAGTCAGGGGTTCATCCCACCTGAGGAGATGGCGCTCTTTCAGTCCATCAAAGACAATGGCGTGGTGGATCCACAATTTGATGAATTTGCGGGGCTTGACGTTGATGCTCAAGAGTCTGCTTTAAGGAAGAGAGAGGCATCTGACAAGAAGAAGGAAGAAAAGTGGGAGTTAGCAAAGAAGAAGACTGAGGAGAATGATGCTAAGAGAAAAGCACGTGATATCGAGAAAGGGAAGGCCGAGGCAAAGGGTAAGTTGAGCGAAAGGAAGTGGAAAGCAGAGTCGCAAGAAGCGGAGCAGGCTACTAGTGATGGCGCGGTGAAGCCCACCTCGTCAGCCTTCTCACTCACGCAGGAGAAGCTTCTCCATGGGCTTCCTCCCAAGGCCTACACTTTGGAAGCACATGATAACGTGGATGAGATTATCTTGAACCTTGGAGTCTCTAGCTTGTTGGGATCCAGTGAGGATGCAGGGCTTGCATCGTTTGATGCCATCATAGAGTTGTTCAATAAGTTACTATGTCTCTTCATTCTTACATGGTTTCATTAGATGAAGGATGACAATGGCATTGAAGTTATTGCAGTGGCTGAGTCCATGATGTATCGTTCCTGTAGTTAATTTATGGCTAATTTTTTACCTGGTTTGTATGTGGTCAGCATGCGGCAGACAAAGAGCGCTTCTTCAATGGTGTGGTTACTAGGCAGGCGGCCGTTGACCTCATAGTTGTAGATCTCCCAAAGGGATTACCGGTCCCTACAATTTCCAATCCACCAACATCGGTTCCCAAATGGAACGAGTTCTCGGCGGAAGGTCTTACTGATGTCTTCGATTTTGCTGACAACTATCTGCACGACGGTGGTGCTCTCCTTGTGATGTACCCATTTAGTCGTGACATCAAGTCTCACTTGCTTGGAAATTTAAAGTCGTTTGAATTTACTTCAAAGAAGGATTGGTGGAGCATGAATAGGCTCCACCTAGCGTCTCCATCCGACCCATCAGCCACGGTATGCTCTAAATTCTTTGAGTTTGTATTCGGTTCCTAAATTTGAATTTCATCTTTAAAGCCATTCAATAATTCTGATTGTTTTGTAAATGATGCGCTTTGCGATTTCACTCTACGTGAGAGGTTCCCAAGGCCGATTCAAGAGCCGGGTTTCATTCCAAGATGTACTTGAGCATGAAGAAGTAGGCATCAACGTGGGCCAGGACGACATCTTGCAGAATTTCTGTGGGAAGGATGATGTGGCTTTAAACGGGAAGATTCCTTGGCGGGGTCCTCAAGAGAAGGCCCGGGCATTTATGCAAATGCTTGTGGAAGCAACGACCTTGCCTAGTGATATTGTCATGGACTGCACCGCATCTATAGGTTTGTATTTCCAATTAGTTTTTGTGAGTCCTGAATTTTAACCACATTATGATTTGTTGTATTCATTCCAGTTCATGTAAATGGTTCAATGACTTCCTTCTTGTATGCAGGTTCATTTGTATATGCTTGCCGTGCTACTGGTCACCATATTGTGGCCTTGGAAGTAGAAAAGTCCATATATGATGCACTACTAGCTCCATTAACTCGCCGTGCATCGAATACTGTGATTCAACCGGAGCACACTCCTGCTCCTCCAATTGATTTGGACGAGGAAGAAGTGCCCGTCCGTCATGTTGTGAGGACTTCAAAATTTAATAAGTAAGTTTATCCCTAAGTTTTCAAAGTTAGCCATCTAGGTTTCATCATGTACTTTGATCTCATGTGTGGTCTTATTTTTTGTATAGGCAAGCACCCAAAATGAGAACGGCACAACATCGACTGTCCTTTGGGAAGGCTCCATTCTTCAATAGCCCTCCTAAGCCATTTCATTTACTAGTGTATGCCGAGGCATTAGCTTCACAGTTTGCTACTTTTGGCAGTAGACAGTGTTCAAGGATTTGTAAGGTAGATCCTCGAGTTCTCATGTTCATGGATGATTCAGCTAAAGAGTCTATCAGTGAGACATCAAATAGCCATGACACTTCTTCATGTAGATCTTCTGGTAGTTCTTCATCCAGATCTCCTAGTAGTTCTCATCACTGATCTCCATTGTGAACTCTATCACTTCTATATCTTACTACGGTTATACTTTTCACATCCTTCAACATCACTACATGTTTTTATTAATCATGAACTCTGATCCCTTGTTATATTTTTGTTATCCTGAAGCTACTATTTCTCTAGTAATTTGTATTCTCACACTCAAAGCCCTACAAAATGTCAACCACGGTTATAGGTTGTCACGCCCCTATCTACTTGGGGTGCCCAAATGAACCTTAGTGCGCAAGGGGGGACCTTGGGGGTGACTTCCCAAGCCTTGCAATAGACTAGGTAGGGAGAATGAAGAGACTCCCGATCAAACAGGGCGCTATTGCGCCCTGCTTTTGAAGTGAACATGAGAGTGTCACACATGCTTGGAAAGCTCTTGACAATACGCTTCTAATGGCGCAAAGAACGCGCAATTTGGAGTTGTGAGCGAAAAGTTATGGCCACTCAAAGTTGATTGGGTCCCGGTGGCGCCGGGACACTTGAGGGCTAGGTGTGAGGGGTTCTCAATGAATTCCACAACAAAGTATGTCATGTGGCATATCATTGGAAAGCTATGAACACAAGGAACCTAGAATGACAAGAATTACGAGGTTCTAAGACATGAGTCAAAAGTTATGGCCAAAAGAAGAGCCGTGGTGAAGGCGTGACGCCTCCCCCGGTGCATCCGAATCTTTAGAGGGCCATGACTTTGCGAGAACTTGTCCAAATGGGACGAGTGAGAAGTCCATCGGCATCTACTCGTCGCGTAGATGTCCAAAATGGGCTCGCATGTTGGATTTGGAGCTCGGAGCGCAAAGTTACGCCGGTTGGAAGTTTGGGAGTCCAAACGGTGACGTAACTTGGCGATTTGGGTTGGAAGTGGGTGGTCTTCCACAACCCAAGGTTATCCAAGGACTTCCTTCGACCTAGGACGGGGGGGTCTGCCGAATATCACAGAGAGTACTATAGGAGGGGTTGGTCTCCCTCCTCACTCCCTCTTGAAGCCTTGGTGAGTTCCGGTGACTCATGGTTGGTGGTGGTGACTTCACCACCACTTCAAGGCACCATGGGACACTTGTGTGTGTGTCCCATGGCATCGGTTGGGTGGAGTCCCACTCCTTGCTAGGCCTCATTGGATGTGTCCCGAGTTGTGAGTGTCGGTTACCTCTAGTGGATGAGTAGCAAATGCAAAAAGGGCTAGCATGGAGTGGGGTGACACTCAAGGGCGGTTAGAACCATGGTGAGTAGTGCCACCATGGGTCCTTACACATTAAGGTGGAAGTTCCGCCCCATGTTACTAAGTGACATGCCCGGTGTCACGATGGGAGTGTGTGCTAGTAGTCCCGGTGATTGGGACTTGGCAAATGAGTTGGAGAGGGGGACTAACACTGTGGGTGCTTGGCATGTGCAGTATTAAGCAGTTGGTGACCAAGTGACGCTGTAAGTGGACTGGGGTGAACCTAGTGAGCTGTTGGGAGTTGGTAGGTGTCATTTGGGTCGCGACATAGGTCCACAGCCCATAAATTGAAATTTTTTGGAAAAAGTTGAAGGCTCAGAAGCTCACAGCTCTTGGGCTCACGCTCCAAGGCTCACAAAATAGTACCCCCGCCAAATATCTTGCTAGGTTGGGCAAGTGGGAAAGGAAGAGTTGAAGTTTAACCAATATCAATGTACGACCTCATTGGTGGAGACTAGTGATTCTAATACGTGTGAATTTTTTTATTGTTTTCCTTCCCACACATTGGGTCCACATAAAAATGCAATGCCTATTTTTCCTTATAGCACTTGCTCTTGCACTTGCCATGCAATTCCTCCAATGACCAATATATATAAAGAGGCCCTAAAAATGGGCCCATGACCATTGATTTCAAGCCTTGTTATCCATCACTCTATTTGCAACCATTTTGCAATTGGATATGAAAAATTATACTCACTCTATTCTACTAAATAATTCTAAAACAGACACAATTCATGACTAGTGTACAAACATAGACATAGAGATAGACATAGACATAAACATAGACACAGTTCATGAAGAGCTCCATTTACTGATCTTGACTGTTTAGGCAAGTATTTGCCATATTCCTTATGGCAAGTTTAGATAGTTGACCCATTTTTTATCACTTAAGCAATTCAACATATCTATTGTATGGGTATAGTGAAGAGGAAAAATTTATTGTTTAGGAAAATAGATTTTGAAAGGACTTCATATTTTTCCTTAAAAACAAAACTACCATGAATTTTTTTCATAAAGATTCCATTCAACCTATTTTTGTTATATAAGTTATCCTATTTTCAACCATAGACTAATTACATAATTGACAATGCTTCAATGTAAATGATAATTGTAGCTTCTAATGTACATCTTGTGATCATTGTATGCTTTCAATGTGCATCTCCCCAACATTTGTGCTACTCCTACTCTACGTGAGTTGTCACCTAAATCACAACTAATCAATAATATAGTAGCCTAACTAGCAAACGTATGTGGCGAATTGGAAATGGGTTGGCTACCTTAACCCCTAAAGGACCAAACAATGTTTTTTGGCTTCATAGCAATTTTGGACAGCTCACTACAAATGGAATTTTCATTTTTTTTCATTGAAATTTTTACACAACATGTGGCCAAGGAGTAGCTTTAAGGCCCAACAATTTTTGTAACTTTTGGCTATATGGTTAAAAAGTTATTGTATGATATGTAGTATTCTTTGTCTTGTGGGCAATCCGGGTAGAAAAAAACTTCTTTAAAAATCACTTTTTTAAAAAATAAAAATTTGAAATTGGTTTTCTAGATTTATGTATATATATAAATATCTTTGAATCATTCCATTTTGATTAATGAAATGAAAGTTATGAGGAGTTTTAGTTGTGGGTAGTTTGAAGGTAGTTATGGAATCTCTACTCTAAAATAAACTTCGAAGTCCTTTATTTAACTCAATTTTCAATATTTTTAAAAAATAAAACAAAATAATTAGGGTATATTGTATATTAAAACATTACAACTATTGGTATTGGAATTTTTCAATTTTATAAATAAATTGTTAACAATTTTGTATTTTGAATCATTTTCTATTTTTTTCTACTTTCTATTTATTTACTATATGTTGTACATTTTCAAATGATTTGAAAATTTTCAAGCATGTAGCCAACTTGCCTTGAAAAATGAATCCAAAGAGTAATCACCATTTTGGACATTTTTTCATAATGATTAGACCTTAAGAAGTGCAGCTGCCCGATTTTTTGAAGGGACAAAAAAAGGATTTTTGTTACTTCAAACACTAATATCTTGCAATCTATATGGTGAAAAAATCTAAAAACAATTCTACATATTTTCAAACCAAATTAATATAAGATCCTGCAGTTAGATGTATCAAAAATGTTTTTTTTTAAAGAATTTGATACTTGTAATAGAAATGGCATTTTTGGAGCATTTTTGATGAAAACATAGTCAAAATCCTTTAAGGGTTAAATGATCAAAGAGCATTCCTATCCTAACAAGCTTGGCCTTGCCTATATGAAGTACTTTGTATTTGTTGCTTCCATCTTGATTGTCCTAACCAAGCATTGTTGCAAGTTGATAAAGTTGTTACTCAACTTCTCCACTTCAAGCCCCTCAAATGCCTTGATTGTTACAACAATGATCATCTATTGTTTTCTACTTGATTTGATATTGCAGTGACTAAATACTATTAAAGAAACCTAGGTCAAGGACATTCATGCTAGCATTTGCAACCCATCTTCAAATACAATACTTTCCACATATATTTAGGGAGCCAAAACAATCTAGGGGATAGTTTAAGGATGTTTCAATGAATGTACAAAGACTAAAAATATAATTAATCTTTTGCAAGAATTTTTTTTAGAGGTTCTTAGTGAAAGAAAAGGAGTATATTTATTTTTCAGAGTTGAAATCATATGTTGATTGCAAATTATAAAATTTTCAAATACAAAATTTCAATTTTTCAAATACAATAATTTCAAATTCTTATCAAATACAAAATATTCTTGAGAAATCTGAAATTTTCACCATAGATGTATGCAATATTGTAATTTATAACATCATGGTATAAAAAAAAGTTACTTTGTTGTCCTAAAATTAGAAAATCAATCAATTTTAGTTATAGGCCCAAAACTCATATTTAGCTATAAAATATTGAAATTTAAGAATTTTTCAAAATTTCCAATTAGAGTAGAAACATCACTTGATAAGCTTCATTTCATTAGTTGGATTAAATTTTTTTTTTAAATCATTTTTATGGCTAAAATCCATGTCAAGAGTAAATACTAAATAGCAAGTAATGGCCAAAATACACTACAAAAAGATCTATAGATTAAGCATCTCCTTCTATAGAAAAGTCAATAATATTATAACATGAAAATTTTGAATTGTCAATACTATTCACTAAAAATGTAATCAATTTTTTTTTTAATTGGATGAAAAATATTTTTTTCCATACAATAATCTTAGGTGATATCACATCAACACTAGTATGTGAGCCTTAAAATGTGAGCCTATAGAGACTAGATGCAAATAGGTACTCCATAACTATTGAAGATGTCATGTTATTTAATGACAAATAGCTATTAGGCTCTGTAGGGCACGATAAAGGTTAGTTGTAGACTTATTATAGCTAAAATAGTCATATATTGGCTATTGGGGGACTAAAGTTATGTTTTGGAATTGTTGGAGGTGTGAATATAGTCATTTGGGGGGCTCTTTTGGAGTGGTTATAACTCTAAGCCATTCCTTTGCTTCTTCACTCTCTTCAAATCTTGCAAATGTTTGTGGTTTTGAGTTGATAGGAGTTGGAGCATGTTTTATAAATGATGGTTGGTGTTTTGCTAATCTTTAATTAAGTGTTACTCCTTGATTCAAAGTGTATTGAAGGCTAATCTAATTGAAAAAAAGTAAAAGCAACTTGAGAGACTTAAGGTTGTTTATCATTGGACAAGTGTTCATTCATGTCTTATTGTAGTGTGGATTTATTTCAATGTGATTGTGTGTATGTTCTAATAAATGTAATTTACAATACCAATTGTTAGAAATGTAGAGTGTGTGAGCCATGATTGCATTGGCTCACAATTTAGAATTAATGCAAATATAATAATTTAAAGAGAATTAGAAGTTAAGAAGGATTAGAAAGAAGATTTAATGCATAAAATAATTACAATTTAAGGGTCTTCCATTAGGTAGTGAAAATTAGAACAATGTGTAAAATTTAGAAAATGCAATTAGGCAAAGATGTAGTAGAAATTCTAAGTAAAAATTAGGAATTTCAAACCAAAAAGGCATTAAGTAGGAAATTGAAAATTAGTTAGATTAAGTAAACGGTTGAATGTGAAGAAATTGAAAACAAAATATAATGATTCAAAATTAACATTAAAAGTGAACTGGAATAAGGAATGTAAGTAAAACAACACAAAGACTAAAAGAAATGAAGATGAAACATGAGATGAAGACTAGAAAAAATGAAAATAAAGGAGGGGTACATAGAAGAAAGTAGGGTTAGTGAACCCTCTCTTTTTCCTTCTCACTTCTCTTTTTAGTTTTGGTAGTTGCTTGCTCTTCTCACGCACTAAGAGGAGAGGGTTTTTTAGAGCACTTAGACAAAAATAAGTTAGAAATGAGTAGCAACTTAGAGAATTTGCCAAGTAGGTTTGATTCAATCATGTCCATGGCTTGAAGGAGGTTGAGTTGAAGTTAGAGGTAGGACTATAGTCTAGTATAAGAGCAAAAATTTTGGAGAGCAAGATCAAGAAAATGGTGAAGATTTTGGAGCTTAAATTTGGTGGAGTTGTACGCTTTTTAGTTAGCTTTTCAACAAGCCTAGCCACACCTCATTTGGAGCACAGATGAAAAAATAGTGGTCGTTTTAGTAGAAAGAGGTCTACTGCCATATAGAAGAATGATGGGAGCAACAACTTTGAAGGGCAATGTGGAATATGGGAAACTTAAGTGAGTAGGAAATAGGATAGGAAAAGAGTAACATAGTATAGAATTTTTTCAAATTTTTCTTAGAAATAGAAGAAATAAGTGCCAAACTTTGGATAGCTAGTATCTAAAACTATGACATACCAGAACTAGACGAAACCGGGGATGGAAATCGGAAATACCAGATTCCAAGAACCTACGATTTTTTCTGGCCTAGGGGGACTAGGGAACCGTTATGGGAACGATTTTGGAACCGTTTACTTTGGGAACGTTGGAGAGCCATGGGGTACTTAAGCCCATTGCTACGCTCATTTTTCCCCTTCTTTCTTGTTCACACTATTTCATACGTGGTTAGTTGAGTGAAAGAGTGGTGAAATACAATCTGGGTTAGGAAGAGCGAAGTGAGGTCAGTGCCAATTGTATTAGATTAGACATAGCTACTAGGTTACGGAAGTTTGTAATTGTGGCCTGGATGATCACTCCGGCTATTCTGTCTGATTCGGATAGTCGAAAATTTCTAGACGAGGATCTAATTAGGATGGGATGTCTAGGGTTCATACAAAGACCATGGAGTCTCAAGAGTGAGGTAATGATTCATGAACTCACCATGGAGGTTCCAAATTAGTACGAGAGGATTGTGAGGGGGTGACCCATAACCTGGACTACGGATATGTGGGTAGAGGTTTATGGGTTTGCCAAAAACAGATACGGATTCGCTTTTCAGGTAGATAAGTGTACCACCGGAAAGTTTCAGAATATGGCTCACTTGAAGGAAAGGTACACCATTAGCGATTGTAGGGACGCTAAACAAAAATAAGTGTTGGGATTCCTAATCTCAATCATGTATCTAAAAAAGCCTACCCGGATTATGGTCACCATGGCCAACACCATTTTTGGAACTTTGGAGGATAGGCTAATCAATTTGGGTAAGATAATTGGGGCAATAGTAGCTAAGCTAGCAAATATGATTTTGCGTAGCAAATCTAACCCAAATAGTCTTTACTTCTTCCACCTCTACTGTTATAACGAGGTGTTCAGTGATTTGGAGATGGTAATATACCAGACCAAAGTCACGATCCTATAATATAAGCTTATGGAAAAAATACGGATCATAACATCCAAAGGAGGATGTTCCAGAAGTCAGCGAGGAACTTGCTAAGCATCAAAGAAAGTTGACGGATCTAGCTTCACGAAGAAAGTTGCCGCTACTGGAGGGAGTGGAGTCTAGTCAAGTTCTGACACAACAAGGTGAGTTGGATCCTTTTGAGAGCAAGATTCAGTGGCTGCACCACGCCAAGGAAATATATGACGGAATGGCAGCCGGCATCCTCAAAGTGTGCAAAGTACTAGGTGGGGAGCGTGATGACTTCAGCTGAAGAAAAAGCTAAATATGACATGGTAGAGAGAGTCAAAATTTCTCTGGATTGTCCGAAACCTAAAAGAGACGCTTTCATTTGTATCAGATATGATGTTGAAGGTCGAGCTCTTCAACGCCAAACTGATCGCGGATGGACATATAACTAGATCGAAGGTAGTGAAGATCTTGGTAGACTTCGAAGCATGGATGGAGGCGATATTACAAGAACTACGTTCATTGTTGCAGAACATCGATCATGACCGGGTCCTAGACCTGTCCTTGTTTCCGGAGGTATCTGCCGCCATGTTTTCGGGTCTACATAATCTAGATCTGCAGGAACCAACTCAAGAAGCATCAATACTACCGGTTCCCATGCAACCAACTTTTGTCTCTTTGCCTTCACCGTATAAAGAATAGTTGGGGAACCCTTCCACGAGCCAGACACTAATTCCAGAAGACAGAAAAAAAACCCACCTGGATCAGTTAAGACCTCGATTCCAAAGCCCGATCTGGCAAAGACGAAGACCTTGATCCGTTGGGTATTCAAGGTTCACAAGGGACCTTCAAGACGCCACCTATTCCGATTCGCACTAACTTGGCAGGTCGGATAGGAGCCATCATGAAACTAGCGTTGTCTTTTCCGGAAAGCTTCAACCACATGATCCCAAGGAGCCTCAGCCCCCATGCCAAAGAAGGATGACACTGTGGTGAATTCAGTTGATTACTCACTAAGGAATGATGACATAGAGATCCAAAAGATCAAGGAATCCAAGGAGGAGACCGCCTGGAGCAACGAGATGGAAACTGACGAGGAAGAAGAAGAATCCGGATCGGCCAAGACTGCTCAATCCGCTCCTACAATTAAGACCCAGTCAGCAGCAAAGGCAACTCCGCCCCCAAAGTCCTCTTCCTGGAGACTATCCACACCAATGGAGAAAGACGGAGGCAGTTCAAAGAAGGCACGGAAGGATAGATAGACAGGTAGTTTTGAGTTAGTGAATTTTTTCGGAACGGGTTTCCGTACATGGACCCGGATTCCGATTTTTGAGGGACAATTAGTCAATAGTTTTTCGTTTAATCCGAAACAATTGATTGTACCATTGTCCTATTTTGTTGGTGGTTGTTGAGCCTTTTTATTGTAGTTTTAAGGATGGATAGGTTTGTTGCCTTCCCATTCCACCTTAGCTTGTTTTTGCTCCAGCTCTTGTCATCTAAACTGATTCCATTATGTTTGCATTCCGGCTTTAATTTGAGCAAGTAGGCTTCCGCCTTGAGTAATTTTCTCATATGGTATTTTTCCTACTTGTTCATGTGAATGTTGGAGTGTAAGAGGAAACGAGAAAGGAGGGAATCCGATCTCTAGCAACTAGGTCTTAGTTGAGAAAGACAACCAATCGAGGAATTTAAACTTGTGATTGAGGACTTATGTGCAGTGCCTTCAAATGACTGGAACGGTAATGCAATAGGAACCCAAGAGGGGTGTAGATGCGAGTTTGGAAGTCCAAGATGGATTTCGTGCGGAGATAAGCAACTGCTAGAGGAAAATTCCAACTTACTAGACGGTCTGCCAACCTTCATGAGCAATTCTAGAAACTGAATTCCGGAATCCCTCTGAGTTCTAGATGTATTTAGATCCATCGTGGTAGTAAGAAGGGACCTAATGCGACCCTGTGTGACCTACTGTCCAATCTAGAAAGTTGTGAGGGAGCCCCCCCTTGAAGCAACGTGTGTTCTTGTTGTTTGTGTGTATTTGGAGAGAGTGGAGAGTGTATGAGGATTACAAGTGGTGAATTCTCTGCCCCTCTAAAGATCAACAATGGACCCTCTGAAGGTAAATCAGAGGCATAGAAAACCGATACATAGTAGATTTATTTCCAATTTCTGGAATAGGCTAGATTCAGATTGTATTCCAGATAGTGTCAAGATCCGAAAGAGGATGAGGAGTAAGGACGGATTGATGTTTGGGTAAATAGCTCCTAGAACTAAGTAAATCTAGATACCTAGGTTTGGAACAACATACTAGAATTCCTTGGAACGATATTTCGTATCATCTTACCACGTTTAGTGTGGTAAGGATACTTATGCTTAGACTACGCGTACGACAAGCAAGATAAAAAAGATGGTAAAAAATTTGGAGCTGAAATTTGGTGGAATTGTGCGCCTTTTAATTGGCTTTCCAACAAGCCTAGCCATGCTTCATTTGGTCATTTTAGTAACTAGTAGTCTACTACAAAACTTGGTACAATGTTCTTAGTATTTGCATTTGTTTTACTTGCAATTTTCATTGCATCATTGATAAACTTGCTAGTTTTCTTAGATTATGTAGTTTTGAGTTGTATGGGTATGAATGAGCATAAGGATTTATAATTGATTGCTTTATCGTGTGGTCACATTTAGTGTTAAATAGTAGTGTCAATATATGGTTTATAGTGTTTTTAGGTCAAAGTCTAAAAATAGTAATTTGTAGCAATTCACTTAAGGAGTCCATTGCTTGGAAGGCGAACTAGTTAGGTGTCACATACACTCTCCACTAGCCCAATTCTAAGGGTTGTTTTTGCCATATAATGAAAAACACTCATAGAGTGATATGTATTACATACTTCCAACAATGGACTCTAAATACAAACATGAAATATACTTATTAACATAAATGTTTCATAAGGAGCTCAAACCACCTGACCATGATCTCCAAAAAGAGTCTCCTCACCTCTAAGCTCCATCTTATATAATAGAAACTATCAATAAAGACTATTAGTCTTTAAGATAGATGTAGCTCGGATTTCACTTGGGAACAAACCCAAGGAATTACTTAGTGGTGGTTCTTAAATTTGGAAAATAGTCAAGTAGTCTATTGTTTTGTATCTAAGGTCACTTTTGTATAGAATTATTACTCAATTTTACAAATAAATGTGTAAAAGTTTATTATTAGTGTATGTGTGGAATAAATGTATCCAATGTCCTAATCTATGTGAATAATAGTCCATTACCTATGAAAATATCTATAAACTTACAGTCATCGTCTTGTACTAGAATTCTAATGTCAAATAGTTTGGGTATGTCAAATAGTCAGGGTTCCTATATTGCTCTTAAATATGCCATTGCATTCTTTTTAATTACCTCTTTACTTTTAGTGAATTATTAATTGGTCTAGTAACTATTTTATTAGCCTAATTGCTAAAATACAAGTATGCAAATTCACAACCTCTAAGTGTCAATTGGTCTTAGTATGCAAAGGTAAGAATTGAATCCTTTAATTCAAGTTAAATAGTCATGTCGATTCTTCCTTTGAGCTCCACAGCTTATAATATGTCAATTGAACCAAGTCCCATAGTTACAATTCAACAAGCTTTCTAATTGCTCCTAAGTTGTCAAATAGTCATTTGTCAATTGGTCTTATTGTACTAATACCTAACTGATTTTATCTATCTCCAATGGATGGTCAATTTGTCCAAGTTCCCACACAAGATTAAAACATAAGTTACACAAAGATTTTATCTATGACAAGTTGTCAAATTGGCCAGTTTTCTACATCAATCTATAGCAAGAAGTACACAAAAATTCTATTCTAAATTCTATTCTATCACATAAGATTGTGGTCCTTGTACTTGCGTTACACTTGTTGATTTCACACAGCTTGTCAATTGGTCATTTCAATTCAAACACAATTCCTTGACCGTTTGTCTTACTTTAATTTCATTACAACCATATGTCATCTTATATAAACTTCCATAGACAATTTGACTACAACTACATCCCTTACCACAATTAGATTCAATCAATTAGTCATCTCCAATGCTTAAATTTTCACAACCAAATAACACCAATAATAACTCTCAGGGCTCAGTTATAAATTTAAACAACGTTGTTTGACAATTAGTCTAAAACAACACAAACTAAGGTATAGTCACTCATCATTGGCTAATTGACCTTAACATCAAACATCAACAATCATTGGCTTCTCAATCTCAAAGCTCTTCCAGCCTATTGGACTTCTTAATTTCGCTTCCTTATTTAATTATATTAAGACAATATTTCAACCAATACCCATGTCATCTATTTGTCACAACTAATCACAAAATTAACACAACTTGATTAATTGACCATTAACTCAAGCATAAACACTGCCAATCACTAGCTACAATTTATTTGACATATTTAGCACCAATCCCTGGTTGCTATCAATAATAATTTCTCGTCTATTTGACCATAATAAAATCACATAGAGTGAATATATTACTTACTGACTAATTGACCCAATCATAGCATAAACCAATCACTAATATCTATGCTTCAATAAAGAAGTTCTTGACAATTTGTCTATTGTAAGATTCAAATAATTAATTTGCCAATCACTAGTTTAGACTCAGTTTATAAACTTAATCACAAGATAGACGACTTACATAATCCTAGAAACAGACTTTTGACAATTTGATACTAACCAAAACACAAGGTTTAGGGTCCCATTAAATTTTACTCAGTCATTTTCACTTACTATCTATTAGCCTTTGCTTTTTTGCATAGACATTACTCCTGTTGCCTTGTTTCTCACTAAACTTTAATTCATCAATAGGATCAACAATGCCACTCACTGGCTAATTGAATACTTAACAAACTCACACAATAAACTTAGCTTCATAGAATATCACAAAGATCAATGGATAGATAATCAACTCTTGACTAATTGACCAATAAAGAAAATAAACCAAAAGAAATCCAATCATTGGTTGCTCACTCAAACACACAAGAGCCAATCTCTAGCTACAATCAACATAGACGAATAGACAACAATTATATTGAAGAAATACACAAGTACATTTGACACAAGCGAGCAATCGCTGCAAACATACAGAGAGAAAATGAAGGTCGATTAGTCTTTGTACTTCTTGGTTGCAACTAACTGAGGATTAATTGCTTTGTCTATTAGTCCTTAATTGATTGTAACTAACCTAACTGGTTGTTTATTAATCATTTTAATAACTACTAGTCTATTTGTCTCGGTCCACACTTCATCTTAACTACTGTAATTAGCTTTAACTTGTCTGATTGTCTTTTTCTTCAAAAAGTTTCAAAAATACCAAAAAGTCTATCTACAATAGATTAGGACTTCTTTTCTAAACTCGTAGAGTGACATGTGTTATATATCTCCAACAATGGACTCTAAATACAAACATAAAATATACTTATTAACATAAATGTTTCACAAAGAGCTCAAACCACCTAACCACAGAGAGAGATCCATCTCCAAAAAGAATTTCCTCACCCCCAAGCTCCGTCTAATATATAATAGAAACTATCAATAAAGACTATTAGTCCTTAAGGTAGACTATCTAGGACTTCTTTTCTACTTTTAACTTTCAATCTTTGGTTCTATTTAGAACCATCCATTAAAGTAAAAGTCCTAAATATACTTCTCCAATCATATCTTATCATATCTCATTTAAATCATCTCTCATCTAAATCTTCATCTTCCACTTGGGGTTATCTAATTCCAAATTCCAACATTTTTGTCTTTGTCTAGGAGTTGTCTAACTCCAGTGTACTAGTCATCTAAGTGGGGTTGTCTAATCTCATTGCATAAATACATCTTGAAGATCTATCTCTAGGTACTTTAGTGCCTTTGTCATCCAATTGGAGTTGTCTAACTCCAAAGCACAAATCTTCCATTTGGATATCTCTATCTACAGAGACAATATTTGCTTATCCACTAGTACACATTTCATCATAAATGCATTCATAACACAATATTCAATATTTTGAGAGGTTTAGGGCCTCTCATAATAATATTTTCCATTTAGGCCTTAAAAAGTGAATTGTAATGTTAACCAGTTTAGGTGGGCAAACACTAACTTTGCTAGTTGTAATACACAATTTCCATTAAAATGAGAGTCTTTTTAGTGATGGACTATTCAAATACATGAAGTTTGCTTTAGGGTATATATTCTGATTTATATAAGTGAAGAGAATGACATCTTTTGAACACCAAGTCATAAGCTCTGCGGTTGGTTGTAAGGGGTTGTTCATCTCATTGAAGCGGTTCGGGTTCGATTCCCATTGGGTTTGTATGAGCGCATGAGAGAAAAATCATGACTTGGTGCTAGTAAGTGAGCTTTGCCGGCAGGAAAGTTGTAACAACCAACCGACCCCCTACCCAAAATGTGACAAGTGCTTTACATGTTAACTAAATAAATAGTGGATATATCCACTACATTTTTTTCTTCAATAGCAATGTAATTTCAAATAAAATATATTTAGTGATACACAAATAAGAAAATAAATTAAAAAAATAGAAAAAATATAGCTCAAGAATCTAAAAAAAATATATATAAAGACTATATTTAAATTCCACTGTTTTGTAAACACAAAACATACACTTGAAAACAATCATGCAGTATCAAACAATAAAATAAAATCAATCAACTGAAACCTATATTCTCTAAAAAAAACTGAAACGACTATCATCTATTATAATATTAAGGGTCCAACACTTATGCAATGAAAACAATTTCATATAAGATGTAGAAATAAAACAATACCCTCTATATGAGTGTCATAGTTAAAATGCATCCAATGTATGTACATGATTTCTCCATATCATGTATATGAAGCCAAACTTTGGTTGATGATTTCGATTTGAACTGTAGGGATCTTGATTCTGCATTGGCGAGTACCTCTTCTGTTTTGAGACTTCCATGTTGTAATCAAAGCGTTTGTTGTCTCCCACGCAGGTTCTTCGGTTTCATCAACCCTCCAAAGCAAACCTCTATCACTATCCCATCCTTCATAGAAGTCTTGAACTTCTTGATTGCGTGATGTTGGCCGAAAGTACTGAATGTGCACATAGTTTGGTTTCTCGGGGTTAGAGTTTGGATCAGACAATGCTCTGGCAATCTAAACTGGTTTGCTGTCACCGTTTGCAGGGCGAATTGCAACAAAATACCCTTCGTATACATCTCGAGCCACCCTAAAGGATGGTTGTGGACGATTCTTCAAGGGCCCAACATAAGGCTCATCCTCTCCATGCTCCTCGAGATCTTCGCCATCTTCGTCTAAATGATCAACTTCTGTCACTTGAATACGAGTAGTTGGCCAGAAACCGTCTTTTAGAGCACTAGAAGTAGGAAGTGGCTCTTGAAGAGCTGCCTCTACACCACGCCAATAGCACACCACATTCTCATAGCACCTACGATATTCTCCACTCACGTCTGCTCTGTACAAGTCGTCCCAATAGTTTATGAATCTTGATAAACCTTTGACAATGTCATTGACACCTTTCATTGGATTGAGTGGTACTGGCAAAGGCACACCACGCGGCCACAAACTCCGTCCTTCATCGTCTTCTTTCCACAACTTAATGGCTTGACCTTGTTTGCTTAACCAGTTTTCATCCGTGCACTTCAACTTGTACTTCATAACTGGACATCCAACAGAGTCTAGGTAGAACTTCACTTGTTGCGGTCTTGTGTGTCCCACAAGGATTTCATCACCATCCATCCATTTTCCTGCAATGAAACGCTTGAAATTAGGCACCTCCTCTATGAGGTGAGGGATAGCAGGAATGGACTCAACATCCATGAATGACTTCATGAGCGCCGGGATTGTTGGGAAGTTCTCCTTCTTCAACAACATGCTCCATCTTCCAAACAATGCGTCAATGTCATCGTGTGTGTGACCAACAATCATGAAGTTGACATACACTTCTCTGAAGATCTTGTTAGCAACAAGTAGAGACCAGAAACAGAAAACATATCTGTTCTTGTTGTCGCCGATGGCATTGTCCATTTGCACATTCAAAATAGGAGACAAAGGCATTGCTGGAACTGCATTCATTGGAGGTGGTGGCAGTGATGCGTCGCACATTTCTTTACCCTGCAGCATTGCCCTGAACAAATTTGAAGACCTTGACTCATAAATAATTGCCGAGAAGAAGACTTCGATGGCAATTCCAGATTCTGCAATAACTTTGCCATAGAACCAATTGTATAGTTTGAATCATGTTTAAAGAGATCCAAACCGTAATGTGCGTAACGCACATCTCCATGACCATGAGCAATCATGCCAGTGACAGACACAGGCAATTTCACAAGGCCATCAAGTTCTTTACTCCTGAGGGAAAAGACTGGAGAAGCAGTCTTTGTATGATCCATCTTGTCGTGCATAACTGTGAGACATTCGTGTGGAAAAGCTACTGAACGGTGACGGTTTGCATAATATAACTCCCGATGAGCTCGAGCAATCTCAACGTGCCTATCCAACTTCCGAGAATACTTCAATTCATTGTGAGACCCACTTATAGCACCCTTCTTGAGGTCTTGCAATTTGTCACACGTGCCACATCGCGCAAAATTGTCTCCAAGCTTCTTCACCTCATACTCAGGGAACTTACAGCACCTAATCTTACTGAAGTTCGAAGCTAACACCTCACTCAGTCCAAAAACAACATTGACATCATTGAGTTCTTTCATCTTACCCTTCCACTGGAAGGTGGAAGGTAGGATCTTGGCCACAACTTTTTCTCTTGACTTCAGGGTCTTCGTACGATGAGGCATGTGATCTGCTTCTTTCTCCAGAATGCACTTCAATGTTGCTATAGCTTGTTGAGTGTGTTTCCTCGGTTTCACCGTTCCCTTATTGCCATGGTCCTTTGCCTCTCGACCACGCCTCATGTACAATTGGTAGCGATAGAATGTGGCCTCAGGGACCCCAACTATATGCATCCACGATTGCATACATACCGGTGTGTTGTCAATTGACACCATTCGTCTACCACGCTCATCAACATGCACCTGCCTATGCACATCCATTTTCATGTAGGCCCTGTGCTTGAACGTGGAATTGCAATACATGCGTTCATGAAAGGCTCAAATCTTATTCCTAGGAAATGGCTGAACACAGTTGCAACTACAACATATTTTAGTAGACACTTCATGGATGGAATCTTGAATAAACAGCTCCTTCGATTTCAAATTTGCCTCGCGGGGCGCATTTCGGACCATACTTGTGTATGGTCTCGAAGACGTCGAAGAGGGCGGATTCAAGAGAGCCTGTTGGAGACAGTTGAATTTGTCCCTAGCCTCATGGTCTCTAAGACTAGCTCCATGACAGTGGACAAGATGAATAGGCCAAGCCAACAATGAGCACAATTGTTCCTCCGGTAGGTCCTCTTCGCTATGCGTTTTGGAGATGTGGATCGCCACGTGGGTGTCACCAAGAGGGCCATTGGCACCCAAAACGAGGTCAGAGTTCACACTGTGACAGACACCTTCACCCACAAACACTCCAGCCTCATTGTACAAGGTGACAACTCAAGTATTCCAAAGCCGACGCGGTAGACCTTCGCATTCCGGGACCCCAACATTCATTGCTTCGACATTCTGAAATTCGTCTCCTGAAGATGCTATAAAATCCTCTTCATCATGTTTGAATTCACTGGATTCAGAACCCGATGACATGTCCATGTCATCAAGGTCATCTATAGTATCCATGGATACATATAAAAATGCAATGTGAAACAAGATAAGTGAATTGAAGCATAGATCATACAGTTTCATTTATGTTCAGGTCGACCCGACCTGAATGATAAAATGTTATAGCTACATCTATGACACCAACGAACCTATTTGCTGAAGCCTAGGTTTCAACCGCAATTGACATCATTCATTAAAATTCCTTATAAATTTAGATATTTGTAAACTATGTTTTCAGGTTGAATCGACCTGAATTGTCTGACCCCTGCCTTGTATAATTTTTGATAGCCGAAAATATAAGCGTAAGAAAACTGAGTACAATTCTGAACTTCAGCTCGGATCGACCTGAAGTATCCCTTGTACTCTGAGAGAATGAACCCATCTTCATCTGTTCAATTCGACGGGAATTCCCTATTTTATTCCTATAAAAATCTCGAACTTCTCTAACTGATGTCTGTGTTGGGAATACCCACATTTCAGGTCGAACCGACCTGAAATGAAGACATGTAGTGAGCTGAATCCCATCTGCACACTATTATCATTACGTACAAAATTCTTGGTGACTAAATTTATGAATATCAGGAATGTCAAAAGGACATTTACGAGATTTTCACTTGAACGAAATTACAATTAATGATATGGTTTAGGTCGACTCGATCTGAAATGCCATGTATATCATTTCATTAATGATATTCGATGACAGAACAATTCAATATACCTAGGATATGTTTTAGATTACTTTACTTACTATCATATACGTCAGTTCAGGTCGAGTCGACTTGAAGTGCATGAACGAATTACTAATGTAGACAATCTCACATTCAGGTCGACTCGACCTGAAGTGCATCAACAAATTATTCATGTACACAAGTTCGTATTCAGGTCGACTCGACCTAAACAGTTCTGGATTTCTCGGACACTGTGTTGGCAGTCTCGTAGTAACCGTGATCTCGCATTCCGGGTTTCTTAGCAAGATAATCAGGCGCTGTACTCTCAGAATTCAACAACTTAGGTGTCGAGAACTGAACATTGAATACAGACCTTGTCACTAAAAATTGAGGAAGTCCAGAACTCATAATCATGTAACTCAATTTTCGGTAATAAACATTGGAAACACACGCACTCTGCCAACTTCAGCAACTAGGAACTCGACAATAGATTGCAGCGCTAAAAGAAACATTATACACACTCACTAAACTACTATGTGCTTACAAAGTAACTATGTGCAATCTATTGAATGAAAATGTTTGAAAATGCTGAAGGCTTCTAACCTGAGGACATACGGAAGGCAACAAGCGCGTTCACCGAGATCCTCGAAGCGCAATACTCCGACACTCTAGATAGTACAAGTACAGAAGTTGATAGAGTTCGGTAATGACATGAGAGAAGTGAAATCTCGCATGAACGTCCATGCATTCGTGACGGAGAAGGAGAGTGTCCTAATGCGTGCGGACGCAACGACATTCAAAACAATTTTGGCGGCAATGTGTAGGCGCGAACGGGAAGGCGGGACCGCGGGAGCTGTAGGAAGGAATTTCAAAATCCCGAAGTCCTTCCGCAAATTCCTTTGGATTTTGATTCCTGCCTAAACTATTCATGACAGAAATAGCCACTGATAGCTATTAAGTACTTATGAGGTTGCTTTCTTGTAGCGTTAAGCACTAATTTCTAGATTCTATTTCTAATAGAATCTAGGCAAAAAGTCTTCATTGTTTTGTTTTTTTTTGCAATTTCTGGAGTCAATTTGATTTTGGTGAAGTTAGGGTCTGTTTGTAAATTTAGACAAATACAACCTTTTGCACCACCCAATTGTTTGCATGTGATTTTATCAATAAGGGTTTTACGGTTTAGGGTTTAGGGTCTGTAGGGTTTAGGGTTTGCGGTTTAGGTATTTCTGTAGTTTAACATCATATTCATTATTTTGGGAGTTTTCCAGTGAAATGGGAGTTTCTTTCTAGCAAAATGCAAAGATGTGGAGGCATATAAACCATGAACAAAGATGACTTCCTTGTCCGTAAATACATTAAAAGAAATGTAATGTCATTCAAAACTAGATTTGCAATTAAAGATATTGAGTATACCATGTAGTAATTGAGATATGCAACAAAATTAATAGAAAATATTCATCAAATATATAAGTATTGAATGAATACATTGTGAAATGAACTTTGGTAGAAGCATTGCCTACCGTTACACTCATGGTAACTAAGTATCCTACCTTCATTGCTTGTGCTAGTTTGCAAACTAAAGTGTGCAAAGAATATATCATGGTAATTGAAGAATGAGGTGGATGATAAATCCATATTTAGGGCAAGGTCAAACATCCACTTCATTCTTCAATTACCTTGATATACTTGTTGCACGCTTCTTTTTGCAAGACTATCACGAGCAAAGAAAATGCGATACTTTGACTACCCTGTTTGTAATATTGAACGGTTTATAATGCTTACAGTTTAAATTTGAACATGTGTTATGTAATAGCCTAAAATATGAGAATGAATTTGTTATGGAGTTTCGAAATAGACCGTTTCCAAATCTGATTAAGGGAATTGCATATACGAACTCAACCCTCTACTATAATGGAGAGAAAGGATCTATGTCCTCATAAAAAACATATGTACTATGAGTGCGTCCTACTCTTCATCTTCTCCATTGCCTTCAATAACTCTGGTCCTCGACTGTATCCGGTATAACTCGCAGATCTTTCGTGCACCATCTCTCTTACTTGCTTCTTCAAGGACCTCCGCTCCCAAGCATCCCATGGACGCCGGCTTGAATGAAATTGAGGTTTAGGGTCATGAGTCTTGCATTGGTGTTTAGAAACCTTTAGTGAATTGTGTTGAGGTCGAGGAGGTAGTACAACCTTAGATGTTGTAGGCCGCTGAGCAAAACTATTCTTCAAAGGCTGCAATTCAGGTGAACCATTAGCCTCGATATTTGCGGACTTAGTGATTGCGTCCTCTCCCTACAAAACCAATTGAAGTCGTCAAATCCCCATTCTAGATTATTGGACAAACTTTCCTAGAACAGAAATTGGATTGCTACATCAAAAAATAGGAATCCCCATACCTTCATGGCGTTGACAGCAACCATACTTTCATCGTAGAGCCTCCTCTGTATGTCGGGATTCATCTCTGAGCGATCGTGTGGTGAGGTTGATAGTGGACGGTCTTTGAGAGGAGATGGTGAACTCATAAGGTAAGAGCGCTTCCCACCATTTGGAGGACTGTCTACAACCCCATCATCGACGGGTTTCATGGAGAAATCCATTGTGGACTGCGCGGTGACCATGGAATACATGATGTTGTCCACTCCGTTTTGTGATATGATGAACTGATCATAAAAAGAGAAGGAATTAGCACAAGCAACACAATACTTGCCAGAATGAATTCACATGACCCAAAGGAAATAAAGGATTGTCTTATCGCAAAATTATGAAATAGGCAACGTGCATGATAATTCTACATTCATATAGTGGGCTACAACAGAGATTTACATGCCAACAACTCGCGAGTTCGAATTAACACAAACTGGAATAGAGGAGAGGCCAATACCCTAGGAAAACTACGAATCTCCACCCTCTCCTTTTGGACACTGACGACAAAGAATGTATTCAACGTCTTTCTTTCGCTTCGCTCTATCCGAAAATTCAATTTCCTGCCATGTCCGACCAGGATGCTTCTCACTCCACTCAAGGAAAAGAATATTGGATACGTGGAGTGCGTCCGCTAGCTCCCTAAACACGGTTTGATCTGGTTCTTCACTAAGACTCCAACCTCCCATGACATTGTCTTTTCGAAAGCGGCACAACCCTGTGGACCTGGCCTCGTGCAAGCGTCGAATCCAAGGAAGGAGATTTTCGATAAGGATTCCATCTGTTGTCCCATACCCTTCATACGACCATGAATCAAGAAGGATTACATTTCTTGAGTCGTTCATGAAGTGCTTTGCGGGACTAACGTCGATGAAAATTGTATTTTCCCTCGAGAACCTCGAATCCTTCAACCCGTATAACTTCCACAAGGGTTTGAGGAGCAAGTCTTCCCTGGTCCCCTTGAGCCAATAGTTCAACAGCTCACCCCGCCCGCTTTTGAACTTCATGATATTACACTGCTCGTACCCCATGATAAACCACGGGGCCTCTAAGCCTCTAAACATATAATCGCAATTTTTTGGGACCGTGGACCTCTTCATTGAGCTCCAGACCGTGACGATCGCGAAGGAGGTTAGCTCTTGGAGGAAGGTTTTCCAGTGTGGTCGAAGGGTGACCCGTTTGAAATCGATGAAGCGATTATCTACTGAAGAGCCAAGCTCACTAGGTTTAGCGAAACGCTTCTCTCTCGAAAAATACCTCTTATCCTCAATTACGCACAGCACTCCATTCAGATCCAAGATGACGTTGAGCCACTTCTCTGTCACCGTGGATGTGAACGGAGGTTGAACTAGGCCCTCCTCCTCAACTACCGAAGCGCATGCTTCACTGCTACCCTGCTCACGAATTACAGCAAAATGAGCCGACAGTTAAACCAATGCACTACCAAGCCATTCTGAGTATTGTAAAAAAAGGGAAACAAAACCTACTCTTTCGTGTTCAAGCAGGAAGAATGTGATGAAGGAATTCATGATTTCCAGAACCCGACCAACCAGTCAAACCAAGACTGAGGACAATGCTAGAACTCACCGCAGCACTTGTCAAACCACCCGTGGAAGTTATCGTGGGAGCATCGATGTATTCTAGCGGAGGAAAATGCATCTCTAGTGGTGAGTCACCTGGCAATCCTCCTTCCAACTCTCTTCCATCAAGAAGATCGCAGCCAGAACTCTCTATCTCAGCGACCGCTGGACAAGGCGCGTCAGGATCCACGAAAGTATCTCCACGCGACATGAATGCCTCTGTGCACGCATCTTGGGGGCTGCAACCCAGAGATGAGACATCCGTAGCAGGACCGAGACACGACACAACAGAATCAACACTTTGAGAGCCTGCGGCTGAGACAATTGAACACGAAAAGATGTTTGGTAAGAGAAGAGTATATTACAATGTCTCATGAAGAGATTTAATGATACAAAGAGCGTATAGTTTGGCCTATCCTAAAACTAACTCTGCGTATACGTGCTAGGCAAACTAATGGATGCACAGCGGAAGGAGTTTCAACTCGAATCGAGTTGAAATAGAGGCTAAGAGAGTCACGAGGAACAATCTGGAGGAGCACTAGTCACAAGGTCCTGTGACTGTCCCGCATCTACTCCCTCCGCCGGCATACTGCCTACGATGTCCTCCTCCTCAGAATCCAAAGGGATGGATGCATTATGGTCTTCAATGCCCTCCAGAACTTCATCTTCGCTCTCCACACCGGCCTCTACTACGGCGTCGACAATGTTGGTGGCAGCAGAGAATGGAGTTGGCTGCGGAAGGACGGCCTCGAAGTTCGTCGTATTCAGCGACGGGTTTGTCGAAGCCGTTGGCTGCTGCCTTGTACTGTCCGCGGAAGCGTAAGCCTGGTTGCCAATCATCAACTGGGAAGAGGTCTCAGCAGGCGAATTTTGTTGCAAGGGTTGCACGGCTAGCGGAAACTCCATGTTCAACGCACGTATGGTTGATAACAACAAATGAGGCATCGTCCCAACGAAGTCCTTCATCATCTGCTGGTTTTCTGCCCTCGCCCTTTTGTTTTCCTCCCTTTGCTCCTGCCGGGCCCTCTCGTTCTCTTTCCTGTTGGCCTGTATTAAATCAATCACCCACTTCTGGTCCAAGGGGATTGATTCTGGCGCAGGTTTCTTCCTCTTCTGGGACAGGCGCCTGTTCGAGACCAGGGTCAGGTCAGATTGAGTGGAAAGGGGCGAAGCATTCAACCCCGCAGAAGTGTCCGAGGAACCCCTCATTTCGCTAGAGGCGTGGAAGGCCTCAGACGTGCCTATACCCTGAGCAGTCATTTCTTCGACGACGAAGGCTGCCGGATCCTGCCATTCCGTGTCCCTATTTCCCTCCTCTTCCTCGTCTTCTACCAAGTTAATGGCACTATCCCTCCGGGACCCCTCTCTTGCGGCTTCCTCCGACTCCGTCATCCTTTGTTTCCCTTTGGCAGAGCTGGAGTCCCCCTTCGTGGCCTTCCTTGCGTGAACTCTTTGGTCCACAAAGTAACTACAATCAAGGAAGTCATCCTTGTCCAGAAATTCGGATGCCACAGCCAATGCCAGGAACTTCTCGTTATACTTGGAGTTTCCAATGACGAGGTGCTCCAGCGACTGCATTCGCAAGCCAGACGAGGGATGAGGATATCAGATGACAGTTCAACTCGCATCGAGATGAAACTCAAGTGCAGAGGCGACAAACAAATGTAAAAGGAAACAAGTACAAGCAGCCATGCAAAATCACAAGAAATGGACCATGCAATTCAACTCGCATCGAGCTGAACTAGAAGAACTACATGGAAATAAAACTTACCCACGCTGCGCAAATAATTTTGCCTCCTGCAAAAATGGAGAGTACATTCTCCTGGGGAGCAACAAAAAGACTCAACACCTGCAAATAGAAGTCCATGCGCAATTCGGTGTTGTAAATCCGGTAATCCAAGTCGTTGCTAGCCCTGGACTTGGAATACTTGCCTTCAGGGTGCGCCTCAAACTTCTTGGGGATCCTCTTGCTAATCTTGGTCCCCTTCTTGATCAAGAAGATCAAGTGCACGGATTCCTTCGCCCTGTTTGATTTCTTAGGTGCGTCCCCAATCCACTCCCAAATTGACGGAACGTACTCAGCGCACTACATTGTGTACACCTCTCCGTACGATGAAGTCCGGATATGCGACATGAGATCGACTTGGACCTCCACATCACCGCAAATCCACAACCAGACAGCGGGATCCTTTATCGTGGGCTGGTCCATTGTGGAAAGAAGACTGAGAAAGGGCTCAAAATACAGTTCGGAGTCCTTCGTCCTTCGTCCTCTCCCTGTTGATGGAGCCAGGGATGTTGCGCAAGTCCATCACCGCCAGCTTGATATTCTGGCTGGTCGTCTCCTCCCACACATTGGTATCCCAAGACCCCAACTCGTCCTTTTCCATGTCATAAGGCCGATAGAAGGCTGTCCCCTCGGGCTTTAGGAACTTTCCCTTGCTCCCCATGAAAATCTTGAAGAACTGAGTAGCCATCGGCGACAGCTCCTCGATGCTCTTATTCTTGTTGCAAGGCATCTTCGCGAGGGAGTAGAATTCATCCGGCGGTCCAGTGATGAAGGTGTTCTTCGTTGCCTTCGTCACATTGTATGCCTTCTTGAATTCTTTCCACTTGTCCCTCCGGAAATTGCCTTCGTTGTTGTACAAGCACAGGCTTTTCTTCAGGAAGTAGATTTGCCTCCGGATGATCTGCTTTCTCTTGCAACGCTCCAGCCACTCCTTTACAGTGTAGCAGTCCTCGAGAACACCCGTCGACTTCTTCATCGTCACCTTCGGGTGTGGTAACTCCCTCTTCCCGGTCCTACCGAGGAGATGCAGTGCCAGCCTCTTCAGATCCAACTCACTGCAGTTCCCGAGCCACTTAAAGAACTCCCGGGACATCACGCCGTCTCTCTCTTGATTCCATCCCTTGGTTTGATTGAACTTCAGCAAGGTATCGGGATCAGTCAGTTCACCCTGGGAATTCTTGGATATGACTTCGCTCCAGAGGTCATACACTTCCTTGGAAGCAGTGATGATCTTCAGTTCGTTGTGGATGTCCAAGTCCTTGTCTTTCTTCTTGCTCAAGGCCCCTTGCGACTTCTTGACATCAATCATCGTGAAACGTAACCTCACCGCGTCCGTGAAGTCCTGCAAGCAGTCACACATTTCAGGCATTAGGCTTCAAACAAATCAACTCGGCTCGAGTTGAAATCGTACTTGAAGGAAACAAAGGAGCGCATTTACACCTAATCCACATGTGGTGAATTCAACTCGGCTCGAGTTGAACGCCACCACTTACCTTGAACTTCTTCTGGTTGTTCATGTCCTTGATGGTCCTCTGGGGCTTGTCCAACGCCTTGCCCAATTCTATAGGTTCCTTATTCGGAGGAGGACAACCCATCTTTTCCCAGACGAATCTCGCACCCATTATGTTGGTGGCCCAGGTCGGCATGAAGTTCTGGAAATGATTCACCCGGTTATAATATGTGGAGATTTTTCGAATCACGTGGGCGTTTTCATTCCATACGATAAAACACTCCCACGTCTGAAACATCTCTGCCTTCGATTTTATCGCGGGCATCAGCTGCATGCGTTTTGAGGCTTCCACGGTGTGCTGCCCATTGACCAACCAAAACTTCATATGCTTTACTTCTTCGAAGCTCTCAGGTTTGGCTTTCAGGTTCTGCGGCATAACGCACAGCGTCATCTTCTTGTCTGGGTCGGGCATGTTCAACAGGAAGTTGAGGGCCTTCTTCACGCCAACTTCTTCAAGGCCCCGGATATTCAGGTTCTCGGGGGCCGTCTCCAACTGCTCAATCGGAATGACGTATTTCATTCCAATTCTCAGCACGTAGGAATCAGTGCACTCGGTCCAATAGGACTCGTACGTCCGGCAGGATTCCTCGTAATCAATGTCCTTGATGTCTCCTCCCAAGTCCTTCGGAATGTCCGTGAGCTCTGACACCATGCTCTCATCACCTTGATGAGATGTTTCGGCCGCGGCTGCGACCTTGGCCACACCTCTCTTAGATGCAGACGGTGGGGTCTTCGACGGGTCCCCTTTGGCAAACCTCTCAGTTTACTTCAGTTTGGTGTGGCTCCGTCCGGTTCCAGGTGTCCCCATGGCCAAAGAGCTGTGGCTGGCATTATGGCTGCTGTAGTCCCTCAATACGGAGGTAGGCCTCATGTCCTTCTTCTTCTGCAATAACTTCATGTGAGCTCGCTCGAAGTCCAGCTTCAAATGGTTCAGCCAGGACAAAAGAGTTTTCGGCGCCAGGGGCGATCCGTTGCTTGCCACCCACTTCTTCTGATCGATAGCACTTTGGATGGGATCAATGAGGTCCTCGAAGTCGGTGTTCATCAGACTTCGAAGGTACTCGGACACGCTGAATATGGTCTTCCGCCCCTCCACCTTGTACGAGAAGATGTATGGTTTGTCCTGGTCCGGGTCAATTGTTTCGCACGACACAAAAATGACCCCATTCGGACCACTACTGAACTCGGTAACGGACTCCGTCAACGACACTGGGAGGGTGGCATCTGATTTCCAAAACTTTGTCCTGAATGCCAAGTGGTTTGTCATGGGGACAAGAACGATGGTCCAGTATTCCACCTCGTGAGGATCTTGCCACTCCCAGCATTCGCCTAGAATTGCTTCATCGATTATATCCTCGGCGTGCTCGGGGGGGATGTCATAACGCTTGTATGTGGCTTGGAGTTTGGATCGTTGACCCTCCATATCTGCATGTTTTTGGACCTTTAGTTTATGAGTAGTTGGAAATTCAAGATTCTGGTTCATCATTATGGATTTTCAACTCGAATCGAGTTAAATAGCGGTTGTGTTTTGAACATGATCTACTATATCTAGTTGTGTTTGATTTGCAGACTTCTGTTCATCTCGAACCGAGTTGAATGACATATTTATCGAACTGGCCTAATCATATATTATGCTTGTAAACTTTGTTCTTAATGCTTCAAGTTCTGTGAAGCTGTTCAACTCGACTTGAGATGAAATTGGCTTGCTCTATTAGACCTATGTCCTATCCTGATTGTTTAATTCTTTAAAGAGGTGGTCTTCAACTCGAATCGAGATGAACAGCGTGGCGTCCTGATTGTCTGCTTGTTATTATACTGGAGTAGGTAGGTTTTATCCGTAGACAGTGTATTTATGTCGATTCGAGATGAATCTCGGTAATCTCTGAGATATGATTTAGTAATGACTCTCAACTCGAACCGAGTTGAATTGGATTGAACTGTGGCGCTGTCGGGTTAAGCTTCATTTTTCGTTTTTAATCTATATTATTATGGGATTCAACTCGACTCGAGATGAATCTTGCTACGTTTATCTCTTCCTACCCTGATTTAGGCCGTCGTATATAGTGTTGGGTCTGGCGGAGGGTGGTATTCAACTCGACTCGAGTTAAATTGACAGTGCATTTCATTGGTTTTGCGTTGGTTCTAAACGCTACTGGTCCTACTGATGCTGCAATTCATCTCGCCTCGAGTTGAATTTCAGTTCAGGGTTTTGGTTAACTACAATTTTCCTCTGTACACATCGATAATTCTAACTTCGTGTTTGATTCTCAGGGGATTTTGAAGTGGAAATGAACAAAAACAAGTACAAATGCAGTTCTGTCGAGTTGAATTGACGTCGAGTTGAAATGACATTGGATTGAATTCTTTCTCCTCACTACTGTCACTCACTGTTGCATTTCAATGAAGAGACAGTGAAACATACCCAAATGTAAACGCAACAGCAACAATTTGAACCACTTGCTCCTCCTGATGCTGAACTGTCTACTAAAAATTTGAAGGAGACAACAAGAAATTTTGAATTTCCTGTGACCACATGAAAAATGCTATGAGAAAAAATCCAAATCTCAAGACATTTACATGGACATTCACACAGAATCCCGCAATTGCAACACTGATTTAAACTAATCACAAATGCAATACACAACACACAATGCTGCAATTGAAACACTGATTTCCACAAATCACAGACGCAACACACAGCTGGAAACACACAACAACTACGCCCCATGCCCCGATTGGAAAGCAACATCAACAACCTACAAACTACATGGTCGCCTGGAAAAATCTACAAGAAAAAACATAATGAAATTCAAAAACATCAACCGTATTGCATTGTAATCAAGTGGGAGGGAAAGAGGATCATACCGCGAGGGAAGCAAGAGCGCCGCTACCTCACACTCATTCGCCGGCCGCCGGCAGCAACAGAACTTCACAAGCTGCGCACACGCATAGAACTTCACACGCTCATTCACGCCCACTGTCCCTATCTACTATCTAGCGAAACCATAGCCAAGATAACGGACTTGGGAAAATCAGCGGGGAAAGAAGACTTCCACTTCGGGGCACAGCGCGCGGAGAAGGAGACAATGAAACCCTAGCGAGTGCAGAAAGAGGAGGACGACGACGACGCAGACTTTCCCGGCCGATTGATAACCGGGCCTATTGATACCCGAGCCTATTGATACCCGTTCCAGATACTCGTTGTCGATACCCGAGAGTGAAACCCGTTTTCAATACCCGTCGATGATACCCGTTGAATATACCCAATCGATATCCGGAGTATTAGGCGATGGTGCACGGTTAAAAAAAAAATGAAAATTGAAAATTACTCCATTCTATGATTGAATACGATAGAAAATATTAATCCCAAAGCACCATTTTGCAATTAAATAATCCTTATTAAATTACTATTTTCAATAGTTCAGGGTTTAAAAGATTCTTCTTGAAGCCTAGTTTTAACATCAAGAAGTCTATTTTTTGCATTAATAATGGGACTATCAAAATGAATGATTAGGAAATTTCTATTTAAAATTTTGTGCAAGGGAAACCATTATAATCTTATTTCTTTTAAGTGTTTAGGTCTCTTGATCCTCAATTGATCATCAAATGATCCTCAAATACACTAAATCTTCTATAAAAAAATACAAAAGTTAGAGATTCATATATAAAAATTGTTGAGTAGATTTTGAGAAGCCATAAAAATATTGAATTTCAGAATGATACATGAGGACATCATAAATAATGGAGTTTTTCACTCATTCAACTCAAGTGCTACATTTATGTAAGTGAAAGCCCAATCAACTTTTAAGGTGTTCCAATTATTCCAAATTCTATCATATTAATACGTAAAAGAAGGAAAACTAAAAATTGTACAACTTCAAAATAATGTAAAGACCATCAATGCTTGAAAATCTTTGGACTATGAACAAAAATTTAAAGCCTACATGAAATATGTGGAATGATTATTAATATTCATTCTTTATGTATTGTCACTTACATATATTAAGACTATATTAAGATTGAAACGAAATGTTTCCACAATGAAGAATTAAAAGAACTTGGGGTATTTGGAACTTTCATTTTTTTTTCCATTCATTCATGTAGAAATTCCACAAGTTCATCACCTTTGATGTTTGTTAGCACATTAATTTTTTCAAAAAATTAGCTTTATTGAAAACTTGATACAAAGTCTATGTTATGAAGAAAATTGAACCCTAAATCTGTGAATTCTGAATTTTAGAGACCCTAAATCCGAAAACCTTGACCCTAAACCCTAAACCCTAAACCCTAAGATGCTCAATCTAAAAAATGTCTTGGATTTTTGGCACTTTATAGATTCCAAAAGGGATGAACCTGCATCTTGAAAAGGGCTCAGCAGTTACTTCCCCTAAGTCCAGGACACGGGAATTAAAATGGGTCCTAAAGCTGGAATGCATGCAATTTCTAGTCCGTTCAATTCCCTATTTTTCAGGGCTAAGATGATTCCTTTCCAAAATAGGCAGCGACTTTCAGCCAAGCCGTTTGAATTTCTACCTACTTTTCCCGCCGAGGTTATCCTGCTTGTGTCAAAGGTGTGTCTCCTCTCCAGCGAACATTCTTGTTTCATTTCCTTTGCTTCTGCTGTTGCGTCGCGAGTCAACCTTCCTCACCCGTTTCGGTGGTTCACTTGCTTGCTTAGACGTCGCCTACTTGTTTTCTGCTATTCTGTCATTTCTGTAGTTCGCTTTGACGCGCTAGTGTATGGTGTTCGACTGAATGGCCGTTCAATATCAATTTGCAAAGTGTGGTAGGTTCTTACATTCCGATGACAACACTCTGTTGCCCCTGTCCACTCATTGGAATCGCAATGTTCTGGTGGATGTACCTACCTTTTGTGTGTGCAGAACAATTGTTAGATATCACATTGCACATTGCGTTTTTCTTTGCATTTGCATTGCATTGTTTTTTGGCCTTCTCGTGATTCATACAGAGGAAGCGACAATCCTCCGATAAGTACATCGGGTTTTACAGAATCGTTGGGAACATGGTTTAATCACATAAATCCTTGACACAAATTCTAGTAAATCAACTCGACTCGAGATGAATCAATGTAATCCTGTTGATATTGAATAATGATTGGGCTATTGTTCATCTCGAGCCGAGTTGAAATGTGGGACAAATGACATTTCAAATGAGATTTATACTGTGATGATTATAGGAATACCATAAGACACTGTTAACTCTGTCTACAACTCGATTCGAGTTGAACGGATATTCTGGAGCAACTGTTAAACTCGAGCGGAGTTGATTTCATAATGTGACGTTTTAACTGCGAATTAAAGTCCAATGGCTATATGTAAACCTTGGACTGTTGTTTACCTGGAATCAACTCGACCCGAGTTGATCTGATATTCTGGACCAACAGTTCAACTCGAGTCGAGTTGATGTGATGATCTGAAGTTTAGACTATGAAGTAAATCGTAATGACTATTTGAATGACTCTGGCTGTTTGTTACCTTGTGTTTAACTCGAGTCAAGTTAAATGGATATTCTGGAAGAGCAGTTGAACTCGAGCCGAGTTGATTTGATAATCCGACGTTTTAAATCCGACGTACTCTGTAATGATTATTTGATTGCCTTTGGCTGTTAGTTACCCGGTATTCAACTCGACTCAAGTTGATCTGATTCTCTAGACCAACTGATCAATTCTTGATGACTGCAAGTGATGTTCTAGTGGTCTTGGTATTAGGTACATCTAATGTTTTTTATAGTTTTCGGTGAATACGGTTCACGTGGTATTCAACTCGACTCGAGTTGAACGTTTATCCTAATATTCTTGGTGAATTCTCAGAAACTTAATTTATTAGCCTCATTATTTGTCGCGACCCAAATGACACCTACCAGCTCCCAGCAGCTCACTAGGTCCACCCCAGTCCACTTACAGCGTCACTTGGTCACCAACTGCCTAACATTGCACATGTCAAGCACCCACAATGTTAGTTCCCATTTCCAACTCATTTGCCAAGTCCCAATCACTGGGACTACTAGCACACACTCCCATCGTGACATCGGGCATGTCACTTAGTAACATGGGGCAGAACTTCCACCTTAATGTGCAAGGACCCATGGTGGCACTACTCACCATGGTCCTAACCGCCCTTGAGTGTCACCCCACTCCATGCTAGCCCTTTTTGTATTTGCTACTCATCCACATTCACAACTCGGGACACATCCAAGGAGGCCTAGCAAGGAGCGGGACTCCACCCAACCGATGCCACGGGACACACACAAGTGTCCCATGGTGCCTTGAGTTGGTGGTGAAGTCACCACCACCAACCATGAGTGACCGGGACTCACCAAGGCTTCAAGAGGGAGTGAGGAGGGAGACCAATCCCTCCTATAGTACTCTCTGTGGTATTCGGCAGACCCCCCCGTCCTAGGTCGAAGGAAGTCCTTGGATAACCTTGGGTTGTGGAAGACCACCCACTTCCAACCCAAATCGCCAAGTTACGTCACCGTTTGGACTCCCGAACTTCCAACCGGCGTAACTTTGCGCTCCGAGCTCCAAATCCAACATGCGAGCCCATTTTAGACATCTACGCGACGAGTAGATGCCGATGGACTGCTCACTCGTCCCATTTGGACAAGTTCTCACAAAGTTATGGCCCTCTAAAGATTCGGATGCACCGGGGGAGGCGTCACGCCTTCACCACGGCTCTTCTTTTGGCCATAACTTTTGACTCATGTCTTAGAACCTCGTAATTCTTGTCATTCTAGGTTCCTTGTGTTCATAGCTTTCCAATGATATGCCACATGACATACTTTGTTGTGGAATTCATTGAGAACCCCTCACACCTAGCCCTCAAGTGTCCCGGCGCCACCGGGACCCAGTCAACTTTGAGCGGCCATAACTTTTCGCTCACAACTCCAAATTGTGCGTTCTTTGCGCCATTAGAAGCATATTGTCAAGAGCTTTCTAAGCATGTGTGACACTCTCATGTTCACTTCAAAAGCAGGGCGCAATAGCGCCCTGTTTGATCGGGAGTCTCTTCATTCTCCCTACCTAGTCTATTGCAAGGCTTGGGAAGTCACCCCCAAGGTCCCCCCTTGCGCACTAAGGTTCATTTGGGCACCCCAAGTAGATAGGGGCGTAACATTATTCTTAATGATGAAACTTCAACGCCAAATAACTCGGCTCCAGTTGAATGCCTATTTGAATATTTCCAGGTCTTGAATTTTAAGGGTAATGTTATTATTGGATCCTCTCCTTATTAAAAAGGTTTAACTGGAATCAACTCGAGCCGATTTGAATATTATTTTTGCGGTTTGAAAATGATCTTAAATAGATGCCGCTCCTACTAAACATGTAAATACTAATTGAGAAAATTTCAATACTTGTGATTTCTTGTACAGATGTAATGGAGCAAGGAATGTTAGTGTTGCCAGAGTACTCCTCCGATGAAGGTGAGATTCACAACGAGCCGGAAGAGACTACCAACATTCCTGACTGTAATGGCATCCCTCGAAGGCTTTGGATGACGCAGGTGGTCATCCTTCACAATGTGGACGGTTTGCCTGTAGCCGAGGGAATTTGTCACAGTGTGAACTTCGACCTTGTCCTCGGTTCTCACGGCCCGCTTGGAGATTCCCTTATCGCGGTTCACATCTCTAAATCGTTGCGTGCTGAAGATGTTCTAGTGGATTGGAAGTACTCTCTCCGTGCTTGGCCTATCGAACGTGTGTTCTTGAATGGATCAAGTCTTCGCGATCACGAGCTTCGAGACGATTATAATCGTCGAGAAGCGAGTCGCTCTCAACCTTCCTCTTCAACGTCCAGACCATATACACGTCGATCAGAAATCCTCGTCTTGAGACGTGTGTGAAGGCCAAGGACCTGCTCACTCAAGAGTCTATCAATTCAGTGTCCAGCAAATCTTGCTGCTCCAAGAATTGCATTCAACCATTTCCAAGGGAGAAGATTCGGGCTTTCCGTGAACGTATGTACTACAAGTCATCGTTCGAGTTCCGATACCATATGAAACTGGACGTGCATCGTCAAGTCCATCGTGATGCTCAGGGCAAGAGGGTGGTGACTGTCGAAGGGATTGATGTTTGCTTGTCAGCATGGCGACACATTGCTGGTGTCTCGGAAACAACATTCCATCGTTTCCAAGGGTTCGCTGCAAGAGGTGATCAAACTCAACCTCATGGAAACTTAGGTACGCAGAAGCCGAGGAAGCATACTTTACAAGCCATCGCGACGTTGAAGTGCATGCTTGAGAAGTCCGCGGATCACATGCCACATCGTACACACACTCTTCCATCTGGAGAGAAGAAGGTGTCCATGATTTTGCCTGCTACTTTCACGTGGAAGCAAACTATTCCTGAGGTCAACGCAGCAAATGCTGAGTTCGGGCTAAAGGAAGTCTCAGCTTCTAATGTCAGCAAGATTAGGAAACTAAACTTCCCTGAATTCAGTGCCAAAAAGCCAGGGGACAATTTCGCTAGGTGCTCCAAATGTGATAAACTGCAAACTTTGAGGAGGACCACCGTTATTGGTTTACAACGGAAGTGGACTCTTCTATTAGACAATCATCTGGCTACGGCTCGAGCACATCAAGATCAATATTACGCGAATCGCTATAAGTCCAGCGCGTACCCTCACGAATGTTTGACAATCATGCATGACAAAATGGATCATGCAAAAACAGCATCCCCTGTATTCTCTCACAAAAGCAAACAACTTGATGGGCTTATGAAGCTACCGGTTTCCGTGACGGGTATGATTGCTCATGGACACGGTGATGTGCGTTATGCACATTATGGTCTAGACGTTTTCATTCACGACTCAAACTACACGGTAGGGTCGTTAGCAAAACTCTTTCGAGATCTTGAGCTTCCACCGAAGTTTTCCTCACGGGAATTGTTTGCTGGATCGGGTTCCGCTCCTCTATTCCGTGCCGTACTACAAGGAGCGGATGTTTGCAAATCTTCTCTTCGACCAGAACCTGAAGTTGCAATTCCGGCGACTTCCCTTCCTCCGGTTCTAAACGTGCAAATGGACAACGCCACGGGAGACAACAAGAACAGATTTGTGTTTGCGTTTTGGTCCCTTCTTGTTGCTAAGAAGATCTTCCATGAGGTTTATGTTAGTTTCATGTTGGTGGGTCATACGCATGATGACATCGATGCCTTGTTTGGGAGGTGGAGTATGCAGTTGAAAAAAGAAAACTTCCCTACTATCCCATCTCTCATGAAGTCCTTCATGGATGTGGATTCTGTACCTACAATTCCTCACCTTATTGAGGAGGTGCCAGATTTTAAAGCCTTCATAGAAGGTTCCATTTTGGATGGAGAGGATGCACTTGTTGGCCATACAAAGGCACAACAATTCAAGTTTTATCTAAACCCAGCAGGTGTTCCAATTATGAAGTACAAGCACTACTGTACGGATAGTGATTGGCTCCCTGAGGAAGGTGGAGGGATCAAATTATGGCAAGAGGATACCGAAGGACGCAGTCTTTGGCCTCGAGGGGAACCGATGCCTGTTGTCCATCTCCCAATGCGAAGTGTGGATGACATTTACAAAGGGTTATCTGGCTTCATCAAGTATTGGGAAGCATTGTGCAATGAGGATGGAAGTGGAGAATATCGGAGACGATTCGAGCACTTGGTATTCTACTGGCGAGCAGTCAATGCGGCCTTGAAGGAGACAATTGAACCGTCAACTGTATTGAAGGACGGCTTTTGGCCTTCTACTCGCGTGGAAACGACGGAGGAAGACGAACTTGATGACGATGGTCAGTTGCGTGAGGAATTTGGTGAAGACGATGCCTTTGTAGGGCAACTCCGCAATCGCCCATTGCCATCTTTTCGCGTGGCCCGTGATGTTTTCAATGGATACTTTGTAGCCATTCGACCAGCTGATGGTGATGCAAAGCCTATATGGATTGCGCGAGCCTTGTCTGATCCTTTTGCAAACCCCGATCATCCTAATTGTGTGTTGATTCAATACTTTCGGCCCACATCACGTGAACGAATTGTTCAAGAATACTATACTGGATGGGACTCCACAAAAGGTTTGCGTTGGAAAGTGGACGAGGCCCAGAATCCGGTTTGGGAAGAAACAAATTCATTGGTGACGGCTTGGAAGTCTAGGATGAAGAAGGACACAATTGAATGTGTCCTTAAAATACCATCTGCTCAGATCGACGTTATCAATGGAAGTTTGTCTGCGTACAATTCCGATTAAAGATGGACGACATGGCATAGGGATCATCCATATTATTTTGTGTTGTATTCAATATTTTGATTTGATGTGTTATTTTTTTGTTTTGCTTTTGCATAACCAAGAAGGATTTTATCTAATTCTATTTTGTTTGCTCTAGATTAGATATATAGATTGGAGATTTACAATTTGATTTTGTAGTATGAAGCACCTTGTGCAACAAATGTGCTTTTACGTTGTATTCAATATATTTTTTATTACTTTATTTATAAAGATGTCTCTATGTTTCCATTCAATTTCCCCATTTATTCACTTCGTACATCTCATTTGAAAAGGAATATGAAGTGGAAAAAAGTGGTAGTGGATAAGACCACTTTTTATTCTGTTAACGTGTGAAGCACTTGTCACAATTTGGGATAGGGGCCGGTTAGTTGTTACAACTTTCCTGCATGCAAAGCTCACTTAGCAGTACCAAGTTATGTATTTCTTCCAGTCGTTCATACGAATTCAATGGGAATCAAACTCGGACCACCTGAATGAGATAAATAGCCTCTTCTAACCAACCGTTCAGCTCATGACTTGGTGTTCAGCACTAGACACAATAGATACTTATATAAAAAATGACTTTTCTCTCTGTCTACTATAAATTGTACTAGGCGACTTTGAACTCCCATTTTAATGAAAATTATAACTTACAACTAAAGAATTGTGTTTCCATCAACTTAAACTCACTTCAACTCGACTTGAATTGTAGGCCTAAAAATGGACAACATTATTTTGGGAGGCTCTCCATCCTCCATTTTAATGAATATGATGTTGTTTACAAAATCATTTCATATCATGTTTTTGAAACATTGAACAAATTATTAATTTAGAAGTGAATTCAAGGTTTTTGTACACAGGAATTATACTGCATGCACTTTCAATTTCTTTTTGCAATGTTTGCAAAATTAATTTTTCCATGAATCCTCATTATTTTGAAGATTTGCAACTTATGTGTTATGTTTTTGGACATGCTTCCATGTCAAAACGATATAATTTATTGGTTTGGTTTCTATTAAATACAACATGATTTTTAGAGGATTTTTTTTAAAACCCATTTCACTTGAAAAAGTGTGGGGAAGCAATAGGGTTCTCTTAAACTTCATTTTTCCATGAATCCTAATTATTTTGAAGATTTGCAACTTGTGTGTTATGTTTTTGGACATGCTTCCACGTCAAATCGATATAATTTATTGGTTTAGTGTCTATTAAATACAATATGATTTTTAGAGGATTTTTTTTAAAACCCATTTCAAATTTTCAATTGACAAAGTGTAGGAAAGCAATAGGGTTCTTTTAAAATAATTTTTTCAATGAATCCTACTAGACGCATTCATGCTCAAAATTTCATTAGAATTTTTATGTATTAGACTAGCGGTTGGCGCTTGCTTTGCTACACGTTAACTATATTACTTTCATCAACTTCTTATGTGATAGAATGTAGATTAATAAAGTATTTATAATCTTTAAATGAAAATATTGACATTCTCATACAATACTTTTTGGAAATACATATATTGTGCAATAGAAAGTAATTAAAGAAAATCTTTATATCATAATTTTTTTTTTGAAATCTTTGTAAACATGAAAACATTTGCAAGGACACCACCACTTGATAAATTTTTTCACTTACAAGCAATGGTGACCAAAATTGAAGAATTGAAATGCAAATTTGTCAGATTGTAAAGACTTTGTAAATACTTTATTGTAGAATTCAAAATTGCTTTAATCTAACAAAACTTCAAATCATTTGGTAGTAAGAAAAGAAAATCATAGAATTGTGAAAGTAAAATGAAGTATGAAGCCAAGAAATATGAAGCCTTTAGAATATCACTTTACCTCTATAATATCACCTTTTTACACTGTGTGCTATTATAGGTCAAATAGCCGTTGAAACTTTATAATATCACACAGTGTAAAAAGGTGATATTACAGAAAGCCTAGTGATTTTAGTAGTATGATAGAATGCAGAGCAAGAATTTTAATAAATATTTAAATGAAAATTACTAAAATATTCATATAATTTATTTAAGAAATAAGCATATACTGATATAATCAATAGAAATTTAATGAATGATGAATGAAATATATGAATCAAATAGTGAATATAGTAAAAAATACACATACATTAAAATGCATTATAAATTTGATTCAATTGTTACTAACATTGGCACCCGAAAAAAAAATTTCAAGGAAGAACTTGTAAATCTCAAAAGCTTCATGAACAAATTGATTCAAAGGTCACAAAAGCACAAAATCATCTCTTCTATTAAGACAGGTGGTTTGTTTTGTTTTGTTTGTTTGTTTGTTTTGTTTGTGACGTTGAGATCTCCCGGACCGTGCGTCCCCTGGTCGCGTGCTTCGTACCGTCGGAAAGCCCTCAACAAGGAGGGGTGCACCGGCTTGGTTCTGTGGTGTTCGGACCTACGGTGTGAAAGTTGTGCATTTTCGAGTTATTTTTGGTTCTAGAAAATTAGAAAATTATTTTTTCTTATATTTCGGTTGCAATCTTGGTACCGTCGGAAAGCTCTTGACAAGGAGGCATGCACATGCTTGGTTTTGTGGCATTGCGTCTCACGGTGAGAAAGTTGTACATTTTTTAGTTATTTTGGTCACAATTTTGGTATCGTCGGAGAGTTCTTGGCAAGGAGGGGTGTACAGGCTTGGTTTCATGGCATTCCAATTTACAGTTAGAAAGTTATGCATTTTTGGGTTGTTTTTGGTTTTTAAGAAAATTTAAAAATTACTTTTATTTTTGTTTTCATTGTGGCAACGCCAGAGGGCACTCTAGTAGTAATGCAAAAGAAGTATAAAGCCGGTACGGGTCCGGGTTCCATAGGCGGGTCCGGATCCGGTTTCCTGAGGTGGATCCGTGTCCGGGCGGGTACAGGTTCGGGCGGGCAGGTACAGGGTTGGGCGGGCGGGTACAGGTTTGGGCGGGCGGGTACAGGTTTGGGTGGGCGGGTACAGGTTTGGGCGGGCGGGAACAGGTTTGGGCGGGCGGGAATAGGTTCGGGCGGGTTTGAGCAGGTTCGTTGCGAGATGTAGGATTCGGGCTGGTTAGGGTTTGGGTTCTTTCGTTGTATTTTGTTGTGTCTGTGTTTTGTTCTGTCTGTGTTTTCGTGTTGTGTAGTGTGTGTTTTTGTTTTGTTTTCGTGTTTTTTGTTTTTCAATTTTCACAGTACAGCAGAGGTGTTGGATTGTGGGATTGGAGGAGAGTGAGGAAGCAGGATTTTCCATGCTCACAACGGAAGGTGGACCCTGGAGTGCTCGCTGAGAGAGCTGTACGATTGCAAAAGACATTGTGGATTGGAGGAGAGTGAGGGAGGAGGATCTTGCAGCAGAGGGTGCCGGAGCACTCGGACGCTCGTAGCAGTAGAGGGCGCAACGGCGCCAGAGCACGGGACGCAGCAATAGCAGTCGCAGCATTGCAGGTATTCTTTCCTTCCTTGCGCTTTCTAGTGTTCACACATGCATGGTTTTGTGTTTTCGAATGGTCCTGTTCATAGGTCTTGAACGTAAGGATTGCCTAAAGACACCCACTCGCTTGCGCAGCTCTTCTGTATGGATGGACAAATTCGTAGGTGAAAAACAGAAAGTAAGAAACAAAAGTTTAAGAAAATAAAAAAATAAAAAAATGGCTGTTGAATCGGATTAGAGGGAGGAACTGTACCGTGAAACACTTTGTTTGATATGTGCTTTCAACCTCGCTTGCGAGGGCGCTAATCTCTTTCATGAAAAAATTTGAATTGCGTACTCTGAAAGATTTCACACGCAAAACCCTGAACCCTAAAACCCCGACAACGGACATCGCAAATTGAAATCGGGGCTTAGAACGAGATAGATTCCCTTGCTTGAGCAAACTGTAGTAATGGAACTGAATCGATAGCACAATCTCTCCATTGAGTAATTTCGAAATGCTTAGGCTTACGTGATGTGTATTCTTACGAGATAACTTGGCATTGCCCTACATCAAATCTGCATTGTGAGGCTGATCATATTTGCTAGCTCTGGATTCGATGCTTGGTTAAAGTGCGTTTTGTAAGTGGATTGTAACTCAGCATAGGTTCAGAGGGAAGCATTCATTTTGATCATCGAAGATTGATCAACGGTGATTGGAATTGTTCACCTACTGAAGTTCTGTTGAATTGCAAGGACGCCTTGTTTCGAAGCTTGCTGTACTTGTAGTGATGTAGGTTTTTGTGGAAAAATGGTCTTCAATTCAAAAAAATTGAGGATGAAATCGCATTGTGTTGGGTGTCCCAGAATCTTGTTGAAATTCAATTATTGTGGATAAGAGTTGTGTATTGTGTTTGGAGGTATTTGCTCCCAACAGATTGGATCTCTCTTTTTAATTGTTGGAAGGAATCTGGTTGCTTGGAATATGTTTGTAGTTTGTTTCTTGGCATTTGGTTTGCAATGTAAGTTTTTTAAAATTGGTTTGTTTTTTGCATTTTAGATTGACGATTGTAGCACTGGAGTTACAAGATTGTGGAGTCCATAATAAGCAGCTACACTGAAAGTAGGAGCTAAGTTGAGGCTGAAGTTGCATAGTGCTTGCTTGTAGAAACTCAGGTATGTATTAATTTCAATTCTCTTGCACCATCTGTGCTTTGAATAGTGATTTCTATGATTGTTGTAAAACTAGCTGCAATGTCCAATGAATGTGTTAGTGGAGTTTAAGTTGCGGGATGTATTGTGTGCGTACGTTCCTTTTTTAGTTTTCTTGAGGTTTGTTGATTTCTGTTAGAATTCATGGTTTGGGAGTTGCTAGATGGAAACATGCTTGTTTGAGATGTTGTAGGTTTGTACAATTACTTTTTGGTTTTAGGTTTAGATTGTCTGCTGGTTTGAGATGTTATTTTTTATTTTTTTGGCGTTTTTCAACTTTTGAATTTGTTGAAAATGTGGATAATCTTGCAGGTTTTGGAGATTAATCCATCTGCATTGCATTTCAAGGTCCTCATTTTTCAATTCCTGAGGTGAGTTATAATGCACAAGACTTTGTTTAGGGTTTAGGGTTCAGAAAATGGCATTCATTGTTTAGGGTCCAGTGCTTCAGTTCCAGGGTTTGTGTAGGGTTTAGTGCTTAGGGTCCAGGGTTTCTTTAGGGTCCATTGCTTAGGGTTTAGGGTTTCCTTAAGGTCTACGAATTAGAATTCAGAATGTCACGAAAAGAAATGACCAGCCACAACCTCACAAATTCCCCGGAATTAGCCCACTACTACTCGGGTATCATCCTATCACACTAAATTTCTAAACGTACCACAAATGTAAGGCATCTGAACCAAACTGCAATTCAGGTCGCATCGACCTGAATTGCATATCCCCTTCAAACACATCCCTTTCTAAAATCTATTCCTTGTTCCGGGGAAGTGCATGGAAAATTTTCAGATGAGATTAACCTACATTTCAGGTCGGTCCGACCTGAAATGTACACCTACTAGCATTTTCTATACAAAGAAGGCAAGTAAATGGCAGGCAATTGCACTAACATCTCAAAAGACAAATAACAAGGTTGTCAAAATTCAATGCAGACAGGGTTGTCTCGGACGTACGTCCATCACGAAATCACGTCCAAAATCCGGACGTCCGGACGTCCGTCATCCAGGCGTCTTGGACGCGGCCGGACTGTGGTCGGTTGGCGTCCAGCGGTTGGTCGGGCGGCCGGTGGAGCGGTCGGGTGTGACGTCGCAGCGGTCGGGAGGGTGGCCGACGGAGCGGTCAGTCGGACCGATGTCGCAGCGGTCGGGCGGACCGCCAGTCCGCAGGTTCGGCAGCAGACGGACCGTCCGATCGAACGCCGTCCGCAGGTTCGGGGTAGGTTCGCGTTGTCTGGGGTAGATTCGGGAAGACAAGTTCTAGGTTTGGGCGCGGACGGCTATATGAAGGGACGGCCAAGGCATTTTCCCTCACTTCAACTCTCCTCCTTGGGAAACAACACCACATCGGATGTGCTACTGTTGCTTCACCGCGCCAGTTGCTCCTATGTGGTAGAGAGTTGGAGTCATACATCTTTGATTACACCGGAGGGGTTTTGAATCGGTCATTTACACACGGTTGAAGAGAAGAATCAAGGCATCAAGTAGCTATGGAAGAAAAGCGCGGCATTAAAGGTGAAAGCAGCAAGAGATCGAAACAAAAAGGAGCTCGTCACGAGCTCCGTCTTGACATTTTAAAGGATGAGAACATTTTAGCAGAGCTTGAGTGGGAGATGGTGGTCGATGAATACTGGACTTCCAAGTTGTGCAAGAAATATGTGAAGATGTATCACATTGGGAAGTTGTGGCCTCAAGAATTACATGCTGGTCACACTCGGGAGTTTTCTTTTAAACCCGCAAGTTGTCTCAGCCCTCATTTTGTCCATCGTTTCGTAGAGGTGTGGCGGGCTCTCTTTGGGGACAAATCGATGAGCAAGGGTAGAATTAACTACACCATAGCAAGCATGGTGTATACAGAATTGAAGTTGGCTCGCAAGGTGGATTGGAGTACGTACCCCGGGACAGTAGAAACATCGCTTGTGCTTCCTGATGGCCAGAAAGATATTCCCAATACGTTTGTTTCAAAGGGACAAGTCCTTCAAATGGTTGAAGGCAATGCTACTCTACAACACAACACGGAAGAAAAACGTGTTTCTATCCAAAACAAAGTGCAGGACATGAAAGACAAAGGGGAAAACAAGGAGGAGCGCCCCCTTGAAAGTAGCAAAATGAATGCCACATCAACGGATCGGACGAATCAAGCTGACATTTCACTTCAATCCGAAGTGGATAATACAGAAGGTAATGGAGGAGGAAGTATGACGCTAGAACCGGATACCGTATGTAATACTACGAAAGCTTTAGCGTCTTCTTCGAAGGGTGCGGAACGAGTCGTGCTTGACACTATACCGATGTTTCTGAGCCCTTCACCAATTGCATCAAGCGCGAAGGGAGAACCTGGTATTTTCAAGGTGCCATCTCATCCATCAAAACAAGGATCGACGTTGAAGACATTGGAGTACAAAGAAGAGGTTCCCTCAAAAGAGATGGACAGGGCAACTGCTAGAATCACTCGTCTTCTAGACAGTGATGCCCTTATGGACATCAGTGCCAGGACTACAAATGAAGAAATTAACAGAAGTCCAAGTCCAGTTCGGAGTCCAATGCATGAAGTGCCACCTTCCCAAAACATGAATGATGAGAACTTACAGAAGGCAGAAATGGACTCTCGGGAACCAGGCGTTCTTAACAATGGCGAAGAGACCCCAAAGACGGAGGAGAATCCAATGCTAGCGTTCTTGGGTCCAGAGGATCTAAAGACTTTATCGATGATGCCTCTACTACAAGAAATAGAGCACTTACTACAATGTTCTCTTAAATGGAAGACTTTTGAAGTTCAAGAAGAAGTTCATCCTTCTGCAAATGAAGAGGGTACAACAAATGAAGGAGGCACGATAGATGAAGGGCAAACCTCAACCCCGTGCAACCGAGTATGGAAGTTCGGCGAACTGTTCAAGACTGCCTACTCTCTATCATGTACAACTAAACTTGTAGCTGTTATGACACCTGCCCTCACACAAATAGCTGAAGAATTTATGAGCATGACACCAGAGATACTGGAGCGTGCCGTGGCCTTCAGAAAATTCATTGAATTTGCAGATAAGCTCCAAGAAGAGAAGGTGGAAAATCTCAAGGCTGTGGTTGAGCTTCAAATACAAAACGAAGAGCTCATGAAGGTCAATTATGACAAAGAAGATCATGATCGCCTGAAGGTCAAGTTCGACAAATTGGATAAGCATTGCTCTATGGTGTTTTGGGATAAAGACCATGAAGCCTTGAGAGATATGTGTTTTAGTCTTCAAAAAGAAGTTGAGACTTTAAAGCTCTCGAATGGGACGTTGGAGTCCCAAAACCAGAAGTTGGTTTTGCAATTGAAGACATCTGAGGACAATTTACAATGGCATCGGGAGATGTTGAAGACATTACAAAACGACAAGTCATCTGAACATTGTAGGGACGGAGCAAGCCTCTTGGAGGCAAGTCAACCAACTCAAGAAAGCGATCAACTTTCGCTTCCTCTTGACAAGGGCAAAGCTGTGGACGAGACTGTAGAAGTCGTTATGGCCATTGAGAGCCCTAAAGTTGTGCCTCCACTCTCATTAGAAGTTGCTTGCACGCAAACGATGAATCATGAAGTCCAGGAATTAAGGCAACAATTGGACTTGGCAATTCAAGCAAAGAATGACGCGGAGTCTTCACTGCAGAGAATGGAACACGTACAAATACTACACGACATCCTTCCAATGAAGACCGGGGATCTACGGTGGGTGCTGTGGGCAAGACACCTACAACAACAATCTGGTTTATGCTCTCAACTCATGAGGGGGCTCTTGAAGTATGCAATGCAGTCGGACGAATCGTTGAGAAACGTGCAGTCTTCTCACATGCGTTTGAAAGAGAAGTTCGACGCAGAATTAAAGGATCCCGAAGTGTGCATTACAGTTTGGGGAAACATGGATAGAATGTTCGAGCGGTTGAATCACGGGAGAACCTATGAATCAGACAACATCAATTGGGCATTGGAAGCGGAAGAAGGATGGGTTCCTCACAACACATTGTCTCCTCATATTGTTCAACATGAGAAGCAGCTTATACCTGGAAGTGATCCCAATGTTCCTTTGATGAAGGAAAAGTGCTCTCTTTGCCAATATCGTTTTGGGCCTGAAGGAGGTCTAACTTTGGGTCAATGTGGCCACTCTTTTCATATTCTTTGCATCCAAAGAGCAACACAATATTCCGCCCGTTGCCCCAACTGTCGTACTCCTTTGAATGCAAGGTTTTATGAAATGCTAGGAATATTGCATTCTATGGCATTAGGTCATGAATTCAACCGGTGGAACCTTCCACTAGACCAAGCGCCACACAAATTCCAAAATCATTTGCATTGGGGAAAACCAATGGTATGGCTACCAAACGAAGGGATGCATTCATTATACATGGATCCTCAAGACAAGGATGAGTACTTCTGGATGACGCAGGACTTGGAAGTGGAATTGCGTGCCTTCGGGATCCCGGATAACGATGCAAGAGAAATGTTCTATCGTAGCATGGGGGGGCACTGGAGCACGCAGCACCAAAAATTCTTCCGATTTCCTGATAAGGAATGGAAGAAAGAAGGGCCAAATGACCCTTTCGTGGAAGTGGAGTCTGATCCTAGAGTCACAAAGCAGTACGAGGGGTACAATTTTGATTTGGTCGGGCGGGCCCGCATCTTAGTGAAGTTGGAAGAAGTAGCTAAGGTTCATTGCATGTTGGACTTGAATACGAAAGCAATGACAAGCCATAAGATGGAAGGGATTGCTCGGGCTTTTGATAAACGGATGGATGATGTTATCACCAAGTGGAGGAAGTATCTAGGGGGCGAACCTCCAATAGCTGATAAAGGTGTACCAGCTTGGTATTACGTGCAAAGCGAAGATAAAGTCATCGAGTTCCTCGAAGACTTAGTACATGCCGCTCTGAGGACTTTAAACGCCCATGAAGTGGAGTTGTCTCCGAAGCGGAAGAATAAACGGAGAGTTGAAGAAGAGGATGACCACTCTCCAGAAACTAAAAGACTATTTGAGAGGGTTGACATGGAAGTACAAACTGGAGAAGGACCCAGTGGTGGCCAGGCGATACCTCGTCGCAAAAGCAGAAGACTCATGGCGAAGGAGGGGACATCTCGTGCTGCAGAAGAAGATAATAGTACTGAAAACTAATAGGGAAATGTCTCGTTTCGTACTCTACATCTATTATATTAGTACTAGTAGAAAATAAATAGCTTGTGGGGATTTTAATTAGTAGTTTTCTCTACCAAAAATTATTGTACTTAGGCTATCGCGTTCATCATAGCTTCTTCATAATGTACATCGAATCATAGGTGTATGCCACAAAAGTATGTTTTGATTTCCTTCACTTTACATGTATATCTATATATACATATTTTGTATTCGATCTCTTTCTTTATATATATAGTTTTTTTTTGGCATATAAATTGAAGAATATGTCTATTTTTTCATTTATTTATTTATTTCATTGTTTGAATTCAATTCAATATGTTCTATTTCAGACTCAATATTATGCCTCATTTGCTTGCTCGGCCCTCTAGGGTCGGTTGGCCCTTTGAGGTCGGCCAGCTTGTGGGGTCGGTCGGCCCAGTCCGGTCGGTTGGCCCCCTTCAGTCGGTTGGCCCCGTCCGCCCAGACCGCGCGGTCGGCCCCGTCCGCTCGGTCGGACCTTATCGTCGGTCGGCCCCGTCCACCCACACCGCGCGGTCGGCGCCGTCCGCTGATTTTTCACGACCGTTGTACTCGGCCTACAGACTGTGCAACGGTCAATTCTTATTTCTAAAGCAAAGTGCGGACTGGGCAGAGTATAAGAGCAAGGTTCAGGTCATTTGCAAGCACTCCTGAGAAGCTGAACGCTAAGATTCCCAAGGGCTACGAGCTGCAAATTGAAAAATTTGTATCCGTTGCTTGGTAATGTATAGTTCAATGGACATGGGGGCTTTGGTTTACAAGGCTTCATACACAAAAAAAATTTCGTACATGTGATTGGGTGCAGGAATGAACGTACTATGCGTTTGAAATCGAAGGCCGATATTTGAAGTTTCAAATTGGATCCGCAAGCTATTCATTTTTTAAAATGAGTACAAATTCTCATCTTTGGTATACCATTCCATCCCTCGGCAAAGTGAAGTGTAAGGCATGTGGGCTAGAGTTCGTAAATCGGAAATGTCGCATGTTGAGCCACTTGGGATACGAAGGCAAAAATGGCAGGCGCGACTCAGGAATAAGCCTATGTCCACGATTGACATCGGATGTCAAGTCTCTTTTCCTTCGTTGTGATGGGATGTTTCCATCCAAATCAATCATTGAAAATGTAGATGGTCGGAACGCACTGATGGTTCTAGGCAATACCTCAAATGGAAGGGAGTCGCCATGTTCAACACAAGAAGACTCGTGCACAGCACCGGAACAAGCAGCTCTTTCAGCTTCAAGGGTGATTCCTAGTACCCAAACATCAAGTGACCAACGACCTACACCTTCTTCTGTAACTAGGCCTCAAAAACAAAGCCGATTAGTAGATGGATTTGAAGAAGCCGAAAGACGGAAGTTGAATATGTTGTGGGCTAATGTCTTCTATTCAGCAAACATACCATTCGCAATAGCTCGGACTGTAGCATTCAAAGAAGCCGTCATGAGAACGACTGACTTCAAAAGGCCATATAGTCCTCCATCGTATCAAGCTCTATGAACTAAATTGCTAGACGAAGCAAAGGCAGATCTTGAGGTGAAGTTGCATAAGAGGACCGAGGATAGTATCCGAAAGTTTGGTGCAACATTGTCTATTGATGGGTGGTCCTCGGTTACGAATCGGCCATTGGTAAATGTCATGCTTGTATCTTCCGCAGGGGAGCAATTTCTGGGATCAGTGGACACAAGTGGACATGAAAAGAATGCAGAGTACTTGGCTTCTATTTTGGATGAATTCATACAGAAGGTGGGGCCTCAAAATGTAGTGCAAATAACAACAGACAATGCTCCTGTGAATCCTAGAGCGTGTGAGATTATAACCGACAAATATCCTCACATTTTTTTCCAAGGTTGTGTAGTTCACGCCTTAAATTTGTTGCTCAAACATTGGGGAAAGGAAGCATGGGTGGACACGGTAGTAACAGACGCCCGAGTGGTTCTTAAGTTCTTTAGAAAGCGACACATGCCACTTGCAATATTCCGGAGTTACGAGAAAGAGTACAGCTTGTTGATGCCGGGGGAAACAAGATTCGCCTCCAATTACATGGTGCTTCACCGATTGTTGAAGGTAAAGGGTGCTTTAAAACAGTGTGTAACAGACCCTCGTTGGCGAAAATATGCGAGGACATTGAGGAAGAAGAAGAATGGTGGCGAGGAGTCTACAAATGCGACAAAGATAATTAACAATAACCACTTTTGGAGGCATTGCACCAATTTCGTTCAGTTGCTGGGCCCCGTGGTACATGGCCTCCGTGATTTAGATGCAAAGACGCCATGCACAGGCAAGGTTTTGCATATCATGAGGAAAATACGGAAGCACGTGGCGGATTTGGAGAATTCGCCTTTTAAACTAAGTTTGGAACTTGCAAAGCCATTGAGGGCAGCATTCCAAGAGCGATGGGAAATGGTAGAGACCGATATTCAATATGCAGGAACTCTTCTAAATCCTTACTTGCTTCATGACAAAGAACTAGCAGACGATGGTGAGGCGATTGACACATGCAAACGTGTCCTCATGCGAATTTGTAAGCGTGGAGAGTACGCTGACGTCGTGAAAGAATTCATGGCTTTTCGACATAAAGAACCACCTTTTCACAATATGTTGGACCCAAGCGAGTCCAAATTATCGGCACATGCTTGGTGGGATTTTGAAGGTGTTTGTGGAAAGCTCATTGCTCCGATTGCAAGGAGAATTTTAGGGCAATCGGTCTCTTCCTCTTCATGCGAGCGAAATTGGAATAGCTATTCCTTTGTTCATAATAAGGCTCAAAACAAGTTGAAAACAAAGAGAGCCATGGATTTGGTATATGTGTATACTAATTCCAGAGTCCTCGCTGCTTCAAAGGAGAACGATGAGAAGTTGTGGTATCGCGAGAATGCGGAGTCAGAGGAATCCGAGGGGCTTATGGAGGATGACGAAAGTAGTGATCATGATGTCGAGGAAGAACATCTTCCATGGCGTGGAAATGAGGAGGTCAATGACAATAGGGGGGAATCGGAATTGGAACCAGAAACAAGTGATGACAACCTCAAATCCGATAAAGAAGAGGATCTGAACGACGACACGTACGCTTTTCGTGGTAGACTGTCACAAAGACGAAATGAGTATGATGATGACATGATTGACTTGGATACAAATAACCGAGATGAATTTGAATTTTTAGAAGACGAAGATCTACCTTCTATAGCGAGATTTGTAGATGGGAGCCGACTTCTAAACAGCCATACCGTTTTGGCAAACAAGGAAGACACCATTGTGGAAAAGGCGGTTCAGAACGGGATATCAGTTACAAGAGGCCAAACTTTACAAACAAATGAAGTGATTGAACGTGAAAGGTCTCCATCCATACCATTAGGCCAACCTGGAGAAAATGACAAACTACATTCTTGGGAGAAAATGGATGCGGACAAAACAAGCTTCGAATTTGGAGAAAAATTGGTTGATAAGAGCATCGAGAGACCGAGCTTCCTAAGCCTCAAACTGCTAGAGGTATTGGACAAGGGGGATTCAGGTTCAAATGAGTGCAGAAATCCGAACATGGTCCACAATGACCAAGGCAGAAATGACAACATGCAGAGGTCGCAACGTCCAACGAATAACGATCCTCCACCCGCTCCACGTTCATTGTTGAACGGTGGTAGTGGTAGTACTACTCTGGGGGGTTCACCGAGTTTTCTACCTACATTGCAAGCTTCCAACATTCAAGAAGAAACTGTGAAGCGAAAATTCACTAGTTTAGAATGTACTAGTGATAGGGAAGATGAGACATTGGAATCAATGTTCAAGAGTATAGTAAGCCGCCCACCACAATGTTCTCAAAGACTAGAGGACATGAAACTGCGATCTGTGAATGAAATAACAGCAGTTGCTTGCCAACGGAGGCAACAGGCAAAAGAAGCAATGGTAGAAGAATCCGCTAAACCTAAGAAGAAACAAGTGATGGAGCCATTTGCTATCTCCCCAAAGAAGAAAGTACATGGAGGAAGAACCCCCTTGGATACACGAGTATCCCTTCCAACTCTTCCCGCAAAGAAAGGACGATTGGCTGGCGGTCTTCGAGAACACATCCTCGGTAAGAATTTCTTAAGGAGGAAGGATGATCCAAACATAGGCAAGGGGAAGAAAGCTTCTACATCTACGGAAATCAGAGGAAAAGAGAAAGAAAAAGTATTGTCTTCATCAGATGATGAAGACAATACTTTCGACGATGAAGACGACGGATGGCTATTAAGAGACTATAGTAGTGGGGCAGAGGTAAAAGGAGATAGTGATTATCATCCTTAGGAATTGAATCTTACATTCTTAGAATGGGTTAGATTAGAATACGTTACATAGATAGTTCTTCAAATCTTTATGATTTGAATTTGGAAGACTTTATGAACGTAGTAGAAATGACTCAAATGAGGTTTGACATTTGACACACATTGCTCTATAATAGGAATTTGCGTGTTTATTTTGAAAAATGTAATAAACCTTTTTTATTCATTATCTTTGGTTGAATGGTTGAATAGGAAATTGAAGAAGTCTTCACTGCGTATATTTTGGTTATTCATGCTCCATGTACAAAACAAATAAATCAAATAATTTCTTGGGAAGCGTTAGAAATAATGAACCTCAGAAAGAAAGCTTGCATAGAAACTGAAATCTGTAAATACCAAATTACAAAATTAAAGATCGTGGTTGGCGGAATGGCGGGGGGGCACAACGACAGCAATGTAGTAGACTCTCCGACCGCGTGGAAGGTCGTGGATGGGCCGACCGCAGGTCCGTAGCGGACCATCCACGAGAGAAAGAGAAGAGAAGCAGGGGCCGCGGACTGGCCGACCGGGCCTACCGCAGGTTTAACGACGGTCCGACCAGCGACCGCAGCGGACGGGGCCGACCGATGGTCCGCAGCGGACTGTTGGACCGCGCGGATGGGCCGACCTCGTTGAACGGGGCCGACCAATGGTCCACAGCGGACTGTCGGACTGCGTGGATGGGCCGATCGCGCCGGACGGGGCCGACCGATGGTACGCAACGGACTGTCGGACCGCGCGGATCGGCCGACCGCAGCGGCCACATAAAGGTGACCCAAATGATTAAGAAGTCATCTGCCATTCGGGAAACCCGAAACTGGGACTTACTGTGTTTCTTGTCTTCAGGTCTGAGGTCTGAGGTTTAATCACTTGAGTTCATGCGGTGGTATGAGGCTTGGTTTCAACTTCCAACAACCAATTCCCATTTCTCAAAAGTGGGTGATCTATTCATTCTTTGTGGAAAAGGGGGGGAATGAACAATAATAAAGCTAAAGTCCTTGCCAAGTGCCAACGAATCTTGAATGAAACCTACCACTAGAAAATGCAAAGAGTAAATTACTTAAATATTTTTCGATTTCAGGGCTACAGTTTTTCACGGCCAGTCGGCTATGTCACCATGTACCATTCTTTATAGAATTACAATGCATATATTTATATGGTCAAACTATAAATGGAATCGGTTTTAAATGAAAACAAGGTTCCATGTAGCAGAGAAAGCTCTGTGAGTCTGTGTGAAATCCCTACAATCCTACATAAGTACATTTGTATTCTTTGTAATTTGAAACCTCCAACCAAATTGTTTCGCAAAATATTTAATCCAAGCCAGAAAGCTCAAATGAATGAAGAAACACCTATACTAGTATACTATTTACTATCTCACCTTGCATGTTGATTTGTTTGTTGGCCAGGAATTCTGCATTTTAGATCTACATGACTCAAGATTTATTAATAAGGTATTTATAAATTTTGAAAGTATTCTACAACAAAATCGTGAGTGTTGGACGAAGCACAACAAAATTATCAAATGTTTCTTGCAGTCACTTAGATCCATTAGAAATTAGAAAAAATTTAGAATTTTCATTGTATTTTAGGTACATTTCAATGTCAAAAGGCTCCCAATTCTATATTTGGAATGATGAACTAAGTGACTAGGAAGATGTTTCATCTAAATGAAGATGTTTTATCCAAAATGATTCTGGACTCTAGAGAGTGCAAACCTTCAATGACCAATTTGATGACATGGAGGTAACCAATAAACCAATATGTACACAAAGAATAGAAGCAAAAATATACAAGATTTAGAATATTATTCTTTTGTTAAATTACTAACAACAACTTCAAGGGGCTCTAACTCTAATCCCTCAAGTTGACTTCACATAAATACCTAAATATGACCTATAAACAGAAACCGAATTATTTAATGCATTATTGCATTGAGATTTGTAACTTTAAAGGACAGTTTGTTTAATTGTTTACATGCAATTTTATGAAATGGAATTGGAGTTGGAGATGAAATAAGGTCATTCTATATTTAACTATAGTGAAAAGTGAATGAATGAGTATTTTACCATAGTTTGTAACTTTGTATAATCATACTTTCTTAGTTTTTGTTGGATTTTATTCACAATTGAAGGGTGATTTTAAAAAATACTCATATTATTTTAGAGTCATGTATTGAGTGTTTGCAAGTTGCAATGTCTTTTTTTATAACTTTTCATACTTGTTTTTTTTTTAGTTTACTAAAGTTTTGACTACTGAAAGCAATACTTTTACTCTTTTAGAAACAAGCTTTTACGAGTTCTGAAGTTTATAGTTCAGATTTTAAGTATTTCAGTATTTTACAAATCACAAAGAATCATTATTTTATGATTATATGCATTAGAAAATGACTACAAACTTCACTTTTCTTCAATTACATATTTTTAAAATTCACCATGAAAAAATGAAAATTTTGTCTCTCTCCCTCTATGTACATTTATAGTTTGTACTCAAAGTACTTATAAGATGTAAGAATGAGTCAATTGCAAACATATTTCATGAAGAAAAATATTGAAATTCTAAAAGTGAGTAGTCATCAGAATTACGGGTAGGATTCATGGTTTTTAGGGTATAGGGTATAGGGTTTAGGGTATAGGGTTTAGGGTTTTAGGGTTTAGGGCATGGAGTTATTTTTCAAGTTTCACATTGAAGAGGCAAAATTCCCGCCTTCAGTTTTCAAAGTTTTCATGTCCTTACCTGAAGTTCATGACGAACTAATGGTCTAATAGGCTTCCAGCTCACTCCTTTGGATTCTCCACTCACAAATAACTAATTTTGGAGAATCCACAGGTCGTGGGCTGCCTGGCTGTCCGCTTGGCGGACAATGCACCGACCAAGCGGTCGGCGAAAGCAACGACCCGTCTGCTGAGCGGACGGGCCGACGGCCTATCGGTCGGGGCAGACGAAGTCCGTCCGTCCGCCCGACGGCCGATCGGTCGGGACGACGGCCAAGCGGTCGGTGCGTCCGTCCGACTCGGCCGTCCGTACGTCTCTGTTGACCGTGGGATGGGAGATGCGGATTCACGCTGTCCGTCCGATCTTGCCATTCGACCCTGAAGCCGACAGCGACGTCCGCCTCGTCGGTCGGTATAAAAAGCGGAGCGAACGGCTCATTCCACACAATTGTTTCCCTTGCAGAGTGGGTGATCCAGCGGCTATTAGTCTCTGTACGCCCCTTCCGCCTTGGTGTGTGAACAATTGTGAATGAATGAATGGTATCCACTATTCACTAATTATTATAATGTGAAACCAATACACAATACTCATTAATCATTCTAACGTTGAGGTAATTTATAAAGAAGGGTACTATGCCTCGCAAAGGAATTCCGTTTCTTTCCGGTTCTTCGAAGAAAAGTTCGAAGGGGAAACCACAAGAACTAGATTGGGATGTTTACTTCGATGACTTTAATGTGGCAAAGGAGGGGTGGGAGTACGAGTCCAACAAAGTGTGGACTTGTACAATGTGCAAGAAATATGTGACCATGTCACACATAGCCAAACTGTGGCCAGCAAATGACAGTTTGGAGAAGTAAGTGAGACGGTGGGAAGGCCCTATAAGGCCTTATTCGTTAAAATGAGACAAATTGCAGTCTCATTTTAATTTTTCATACATGTAAGGTGGAAGAAGGGTTCATTAAATTGAGACTGTTCATTAAATTGAGACTTGAAAATGTCAAATATGTATTTCATTAATTTTAGACTATTAACTAAAGTAGCACAAACTCAAAAGTACATCTCGATTTACTAATTCCTTTGTAAAAAAGAAAACAAAATAGTCAAAGACATTATGAAGTGAGACATTTTTAAAAATCAAAACTTTCATATGTCAAAAAACTAATGTATACATGGAGGATAGCAAACTTTAACATGAAATTAAACATATGAATTACCAAAAATTCACCAAAAACATTTAGAATACAATACTTGGAGACGCAATAGTAATAAAAAAATTTACTATTAATAGAAATAAATTTCTCATACATAGGCACACTACCATAATAAAAGTAACCAATACATATATGAATGTAAACATGTTTGAACTTGTTAATAATTACAATGAGTGCTCTAATTGAACTACCAAAACAACATTTATCTAATAAAATTATGAACTATAAGTCATTCTTCAATCATAGAACCATCGTTATTTGCAGTAGTCGTGAAGGCTGCCACTGATGCCTTAATAATTTGAATTTGTAGACTTGGAACCGTCACCTTTGGATTTTTAGTTCCATCACGAAACCGTGGCTTCCAAGCTGTCATGATACAATCTGTGCTTGACCATGTTGAAGGTATAACGCTATCTTCACGCCACACATTTCCTTGTTTGGTGTCCCAACCCTCATATGTCTCCATATTAATGTGCCGATCCGAAGTAGGCCTCCAATATTGGATTTTGATCATATGCATATGCCCTGGATCGGGACTCGGAGCCGTAATAGCCCTAGCGAGCCAAAATGGTTTTGGATCACCATCAGCAGGACGCACTGCAACAAAATAACCTGCGTGTGTATCACGAGCAACACGAAACGAAGAACGTGGACGATCACGCTTACGTCCAACAAAGTTGGCATCCTCGGCATTTTCTTCACGCAATGTGCCATTTCTTTGCATTTGATCTGTTTCATCATTGGCAATCCTTGAAGCTGGCCAAAATCCATCAAGTAATGCCTCTCGCACCTGAAGAGGTGCATCTAGAGCAACTCTAATGCCTTTCCAATACTCTTCTAGTGGACCATTCTTCCGCCTGTACTCTCCACTATGATCATTGTTTGCCATTTTGTTCCAATGTTTAACATAGCCATTCAAACCTTTCTTTATCTCTTCAAGAGCTTTCATTGGAACTGGAGCCAAAGGTTTAGGGCTACCACTTGGTACTTTAGGAAGTCCATCCTTAGTCTCTGACCACATTCTAATCCCATTGCCGTGCTCTGGCAACCACTTTGGGTCAGTACACAAATTTTTATACTCCATCAAAGGCCATCCTGAAGAATCCATAAAAAACTTGAATTGTTGACTTTTCGAATGCCCTCCTAATTCATCTCCACCAGTGCCCAAATAACCCTCCACAAATTTCTTGAAATCAGGGAGCTCCTCAATGAGATGAGGAATCACAAGGTGCGTTTCACAATCCATAAAGGACTTCATGAGCTTTGGAAGTGTTGGATAGTCATTCGTCTTCAATCTTGAACTCCATCGACCAAAAAGAGCATCAATGTCTTCGTGAGTGTGTCCCACAATAAGAAAGTTGATGTATACCTCACGAAAAATGCCTTTGTATACAAGCAAAGAACAGTAAGCAAAAACATATCGATTCTTGTTGTCCCCTGACGCATTGTCCAATTGCAATATTAATATTGGTGGGAGAGGTTGAGCTGGAAGTGGTTGTTCTGGAGGTGGAAGGAGGGAGTCCAAGCAATTTTCTGCTCCTTTTAAAAGCGCCTTTGTCAATGTGGATTGCCCCTCCTCAATAGAAAATAACGCCCTCGATGAATTTTTAGACGGGCCTTCCAAATCCCACAACAACCTTGCAATGGACCCAATGGTATGATTCGAATCTGTTGGGAAAATGCCCACACCATAGTGTGCATATCGTACATCGCCATGACCATGAGCAATCATACCTGTGACAGCAACAGGCATTTTCATGAAGGATTCTGTCGACTTGTTCTTGTGAGAAAAGTGTGGAGAAGCCGTTTTTGAATGATCCATTTTATCATGAATGATGCACAACATTTTGTCCGGGCATCTCACGGAAAATTCCCGATTTCCATAGTAGTACTCTCTATGAGCCCTCTGACCTGCAACATGGGTATTTAAAATATTGGTATACTTATCAAACGACTCTGATTTCCAACAAGCGCTCCTCAATTGCTTATACTCATCGCACAAGCCACACCTAGCAAAACTATCCCCACGAGCCTTGGCAGCAAATTCAGGGAAATTCTGACAGCGAATGTTGCTCAAGCCACTGGAAGAAATCGGCTACAAATTGAACTCTGCATTGGATTCATTGATTTTAGGTAATTGGTCACTCCAACGAAAAGCAGAAGGTAGAACCATCGCTGCAACTTTCTCCCCAGACTCTATTGTCCTTGTTTTGTGTGGCATTTGATCGGCATCAGACTCAATAAGAGTTCGAAGCGTGGCAGTAGCTTGAAGAGTATGCATGCGGGGTTTTTTAGATCCCACATTTCCATGCACCTGAGCTTGCTTCCCAATTCTAGCCTTCTCTTTGTACCTATAGAACGTAGCTCTTGCAATCCCATGAATGATCCACCATGCAGTGGGGCACACTTCTCTACCTTTCAAGGTAATCCACTCTTTGCCACCACTGTCTTTATGGATTTGCCTGTGCACCTCCAAAAGTGTCTTGCTACGCGCCTTGAAGTCCTCACCTAAATATAGTTCAGTCCTTATCGCTTGGATTTGCCCACACGGAAAAGGTTGAACACAATTTTTCTCACAACATGATTTTGTGGACACTGATGTAATCGATTCCATAGAGAGGAGAAGTTCTTTCTTGGGTGGAATCTCTGGATCAATCCTTTCACGAGTTGTTTCGTATGATCGAACCCCCTTACGAATTCTTCTACTTGATGGGTTCATGGCTGCGTTATATACATGGGTTTGGTCATGGTCATATAAGCTGACATCGTCATCTAAAAAAACTCTCTTGATGTCCCAGGAACGAAGTGACCATACATTGCCCGATGAGAAGAGTTCCTCGTTCAGAGACTCAGCGATTTGAATGGCAACCCGGTCATCACCAAGAGGCTTTCCATCTTGGTCAATGATTAACTCTGGGTCAACATTTTGGCAAACCCCCCTTGCAAGGTCCACCCCATCTTCGTTTCGAAGAGTGACAAATCGTGACACCCATTTTGCACGAGCAATCCCCTCGCATACCTGAACATCAGGTGGAAATGGGGGAACTGGATTCGCGAACTCATCAACCCCATGGAAATCCATTCTGCAAGCACGAAGACCAATCCTTAGATTCATTGTTGAGTCAAAGATAAAGATGTTCTATTGCAGCAACTTCTAGTATACTAGAAACTAAACATACTCTATATTCACTAATATTAACATCATGTCTCTATAATTTCTTACGAATACAACATCGTTGAATGGATGATCCAATGATTTGTGCTATGATTCAGTCATTCATCTTCATCTAAGTAAATACTTTTCAATGCAAAGTTTCAAACACATTATTTATAGTTGACATTATCATCGCCCCGACGATAACCGGAAGTTGTTGTTACTCAGAGTTATCGTTGACTCAATGATAACTCTCCTCAACAAAACTCATTTCTCGATTCGTTGGATGTGATGAAGAAATAATTCAACCCAATGCACAATCTCGTTTGAAATCATAAGAAATTGAAGTATGTACACCTTTTAAAATTACTGACAAGATTATCATCGACCCGACGATAACTGGAACTCGAAGAACTCAAAGTTATCGTTGACACAACGATAACGATCATCAATGAAACTCCTCTCATGATTCGTTGGTTGTGACAAAGGAAGCATTCAACCCGATGCACATTTTTCTTTCAAATCATAAGAAATTAAAATAGCTACACATTTGCTAAGAATGCCGATTGAAAAAAACTGACTACGTTATCATCGACTCGACGATAACTAGGAGCGAAAGAATTCAGCGGTATCATTGACTCAACGATAACTATCCTCAACGAAACTCCTTTCATCATTTGTTCGATTTGACGAAGAAATAATTCAACCTGATGCACAATCTCCTTTGAAATCATAAGAAATTGAAGTACCTACACATTTTCTAAGAATGCCGATTGAAAAAAACTGACTACGTTATCATCGACTCGACGATAACTAGGAGCGAAAAAATTCAGCGGTATCATTGACTCAACGATAACTATCCTCAACGAAACTCCTTTCATGATTTGTTCGATTTGACGAAGAAATAATTCAACCCGATGCACATTCTGCTTTGAAATCAGAAGAAATCGAAGTAGTTACACATTTGCTAAGAATACCGATTGAGAAAATCTGACTACGTTATCATCGACTCGACAATAACTAGGAGCAAAAGAAATCAGAGGTATCATTGACTCAACGATGACTATCCTCAACAAAACTCCTTTCATGATTTGTTCAATTTGGCAAAGAAATAATTCAACCCGATGCTGATTTTGCTTTGAAATCAGAAGAAACTGAAGTAGCTACACATTTGCTAGGAATGCCGATTGAAAAAATCTGACTATGTTATCATCGACTCGACGATAACCAGAAGTCAAAGAGGTCATAGTTATCGTCGACTCAACGATAAGTACCCTCAATGACAATATTGAGGTAATGGAATTATCCATGAAATGCTCCGACATTCACGTCGCAAAAAATGGGCATTGCAAACAACTTTGTTACAACTCTCTTCACCAAAAGCAAGAGTAACCAATTCCTTATAGTCTACAGGCTCGCTCAACAAATATAACGTCTTCACGCATTGAGATGTCACAAACATGGACCTTCAATGACTAGTTTCACGTACTTCCTGACATCAATATGTACAAAACTAACTCACCACCAAACGAGGTCAATGGCAACTAATTTAAATACAAACTACACCTTCTATCTAAGAACTCACAAACAAGAAGAAAAAACTTTGAGGACCTGAACTTGTCAATGTGCTATGCAGACACACTTGAAGCGCAAGAGAATAGCAAGAGCAAAAGAGTCTCCTCGGCGTGTTTGTGGAAGAAGGCGTGTCTGGCAAGTGAAGTTGTCCGTGGCAAGAGATTGTCAAAAAGTTGGAGAAAGCGGGAAAATTTTAGCGGGCAATTCCAAATTTCAAAATTCCTGCGAACTCCTTGATTCCTGGCTGATCAGTTATTCGCTTGAAGGCGCTTTTGCCAGCTTTCTACAAACAAGATGTGGCTCCACTAATGCTTTCTCCAAAAAAAAAGTGTCCATATACAGAATTGTCTGCTATAGTTCTAGTAGGTTGACTTCTCAGGTCATGTGCCCATCGATTGCTCAATATTTTTAGGCCTTTTCTTGGTGGCATATTTTCTTTCAAATCCATTTTTGGGTTTTAGGATTTCGGCTATTCAGGCTATGAATTTTTATAGGTTTACGGCTTCTAGGGTTTAGGATTTAGGGTTTAGGGTTTTCAGGCTATGAATTTGTAGGAGTTTAGGGTTTAGGGTTTAGGGTTTTCAGGCTATGAATTTGTAGGAGTTTAGGATTTAGGGTTTTAGGGTTTTCAGGCTATGAATTTGTAGGGGTTTAGGGGTTAGGATTTAGGATTTGTAGGCTGTGAATTTTTAGAGGTTTAGGATTCGGGGTTTTAGGGTTAATGCTTTAGGGTTACGGTTTGGAGCATGACAAATGGGTTTTGAATATATTTAGGGCTGTAGGTTTTAAGGTTTATGTTCTGTCATTTCATCATGTAAATAGGGTTTACGGTCGCATTGATGATAAAAAATGGAGGTACTCTTCTATTTCTTCATGAAGGTGCAATGGAATAATGTACCAATGAATAAGATGGAAAATAGTATTGTTGAATTTATATTCCATTTATACATGCACGTTTGGTGGAATACTGGAGAAATGAAAAAAAATTGGGACATTTTGTTGCTCAATTATTCTCCCATTTTTTCATGCAAGTGTGATGGAATAATGTAGCAATGAAAAATATTGGGAAATAATGCAGCTCAATGTATTTGCCATTTAGTGATATACGTTTGATGGAATTCCAGAGGAATGAAAAAAAATGGGGAGATAATGTGCTCAATTACTCTCCCATTGTTTTTTTCATGCAAGTGTTTTGGAATACCATAGAAATGAAAAGAAATGGAGAGATAGTGTTGCTCAATTAATTCTTCATTTATTTATAGAAGAGCCAGAGTCTTGGCTTAAGGATAAGGGTTTATGCTTTAGATAATATCATATAATTAGGGGTATGTTGTAGGTTGTGGATTTGTGGGCATTTAAACTAAAAAAATGTGGTGTAAATAAGATATTTCACTTCTAAATTTTTTCTTTTCTTAAATATATAATAACCGGAAACACCAAAACAAAATGGGTCATTATGAATCATGTAAGCATAGCGTAAAAATGAGCTCCCGCTCATTGAGAATATTTTTGACACATGCTATGGTACGCACTCATCATTAGAATTTTATTAGAGATTTTATGTATTTGATAGAATGCAAAACTAAAATTTCAATACATTTTCAAATAAAAATTATTGAAACCTTTGTATAATTTTTTTTCTAAGTAAGCATATATTGAAATGTAAAATAGAATTTTATTGAATGATGAATGAAATATATGCAATGGTGAATGTTGTAAAAGATAGACATACATTAAAATTCATTAATGTAGCAATGGAAAAAATGGGGAAATAGTATTCCTCAATGTATCTGCCATTTTGTGATATACGTGTGATGGAATACGAGAGGAATGAAGAAAAATGGAGAGATAGTGTTGCTCAATTACTCTCCCATTATTTTCTTCACGCAAGTGTGTTGGAATACCGTAGCAATGAAAAGAAATGGGGAGATAGTGTTGCTCAATTCATTTGCCATTTATTTATGGAAGAGCAGGAGTCTTGGGTTAAGGAGAAGGGTTCATGCTTTGCATAATAAAATATAATTAGAGATATGTTCTATATTGTGGGCATTTAAACTACAAAAAAAATGGTGTAAATAAGATAATTAGAATGAATCATTTCAATTCAAAAGTGGTGTAGCCATTCACAAAGATAGAATGGTAGTCAAAATAGTGTACTACGCAAAATAGAATGGTCTCTTCTAAGTGGTTTAATTCATTTAAAATTTCCTAAGTTGTTTAATAGTAATTTTATAAGTGGTTTAGTTCTTGAATTTTTTTGCCAAACCTTGACTTCTAGGTCTTCCTAGGCTCACCTATTACAAATACCCCAATCCAAATTAAATGTCTACTTCTTGCCATATAGAAGTAATTGTTTTTGGCTAAATCTTTTTAATCTCATTACAAAATATAGATGGAACTCTGGAATTCATAACTCAAAGTTCAAATTATGAATACATCTAAAAAGTGTTTTTTTGTTCAAAAAGATGGATGCATAGAGAAATATTGTACTTCATCAAACATTAACTTTTGAAAGACGCTCAAAGTGCTTTTTGGTTGATGAATGAGAGAGCATGTTCTTTTGTACGACAGAAGTACAACTATTTGGCCTTGGCATTAGGGGTGGAAATGAAAAATCTCCTACAACATAAGCTTTTGAATTATTTAAAAACAATTCTTTCGACAGTTGTAGAATTCATGATCTCCACATCTACTAACATGTCTGTTTAAGGTTTAATGATGGCCATCTTGGATGAAATAATCCATTGTAGTGGCTACTTAACTTCTGGGCCAAGCTTATAGGGGGAGGCTCTAAAATGGTTTAGGCATTAAGAACCACCCCTACAAAAGGCTCTAAAATATTGGACATGGGTGTTGAAATGGATTTAACTTTCAGTGATGGGAAACTCCCCAACCATGTGGAAGGACTCAAATGGAACTTGCAAACGTAGTTTGGCTTCCTGAGAATTGGTAAATCTTGGATTCATCTGAAAATTTTACCACACAAACTACAAAAAAGAGCGTAAATTCTCCAATAAATTTTATTGAATTTGAACATTGGATGCACAAGTTACAGCACTTCAAATTGAAGGATGTGGTTTGCATGATTATCAAATCACTAGAGAATTTCTAAACCCACAAACTTCTGTTGGATGCTTTAAAAGATTTGCATGAACGGTTTTACCCATCCTATTAATGGATTTTTACAACCACTTCATCTTTTCCGGCACATTGTCTCTTGCATTATTGCTGTATAAAGGAACAAAAAAAGAGCCCTAGGGGAATGCTAATATGTGAGCATGAAGCAGGGAGCAAAGAGTAGGGAGCAAGGATTTGTGAGCAGGGATTTCAGTTTTAGGAAAAATAATTGTCATAATAGTTGGAATTGAGTGGCTTGTCGTTTCATTCATTCATTGGTTGCATCCACTATTTTTTGGGCAAGCATATACGTGAAATAAATAAATCTCCAAATTCTATTCCACTAAAAAAAAGGCAAAATAAATTTAAGTCCTCCACGATCTCTAGAAGGCCTAATTTCCTTGAAGGTACTCACCTCCAAAATGGCGCTTGACCTAGAAGCGCCATGTACATGATGTGAACATTTTGAAAATCAGTTATGTACCTATTTGATTGGAGAGCTTTTAGTCATAGATTTGACTTTCCAGAACTTTTGCATATTGTATCCAAATCTAGTGTTCTCTGGTGCGTTCGAACCTCCATTCCCTTGCCAACAAAGAACATACAAAAATTTTACTATTTTTATAATAGTAACTAGGCTAAACTCCAAAAACTGACGGTTTTGGATGTACCCACCTTAGGTGAGTGCTTTTAGGACCTTCTACCTTAGGTAGGTCATAGGCAAGTTCGGGTGTTGTAAGGGGAGGTTTGGATATGGGCAGGTTTGGGTGTTGTAAGGGGAGGTTTGGGTACTACCGCAAGAGGTTCGGGTATGCCGAGCGTGAGGTTTGGGTAGTCGTCGTCGACCTCCTCAGGCGGCGTAGGTTTCCGGGTGCTACGACTTCTACGGTCTGTCTATCAACTTCAGTGCGTGAGTTGTTTACACAATTGTGTTTTAGGGTTGTGTGAAGTGCGAGCAATTGCGTTTTGCAAGGGTTGCGGCTTAGGGTGAGTTCCATTTCGTAAGTGTATTCAAGATTTAGGGTGAGTAAGCTGAGCTCCATTCCGCGAGTTCCAGGCTTTAGGTTGAGATTTTTTCCACGAGTTCAATCGTGAGCTGTTGGATCTGCGAGTTTCAGGGTTTAAGGTGAGCTTTATTCCGCAAGTTCAATCAGGAGCTGCTACGATCCGTGAGTTCAATTGGGAGCGGCAACAATCAATTTTGTGAGTTCAATCGGGTTTTTCGGCGCTTTGCAAGGTACGAGGTTCATGTTCTGACTTCTGAACTCCATCGTACAAGTTCATTTTGGGTGTACACTGAGTGACCGAGTGCTTCCACAAGTTGAAGGATTAATGTTTTCAATCTGTGGACGCTTTCTTTGGAAGGCTTGTGCTTCTGAGTGTATTAGTGAGCGCTTATATTTTTGTGCGCACTGGTTGTTGCGGTCTTCTGCTTGTGTTTGTCAGCGTCTTTTTCAGCGCTTTCGTTTGGGATTGTGAGTGCTCATGCTGTTCATTTCTTCCGATTTTGCGTGCCATAGTGGTCCTGGCGGAGTGGTTTACGAATTTGTTGGGAGCGCTTGTTTTTCAGCGCTTTGATGGCTCTTTTTTGGGGTCGCATGTCTTGTTTAGGGTGTTTGTGAACGCTTGTAAGTAGTGAAAAGGCTGAAGTACCTGGTTTGGATTCCAGGTTGTAGTTTGTAGTGTCTTGCACTGTTTTCCACTTGAATTTTGCATAATCACATCGTTTCCAGATCGTGCACCTTACATTTCTTTAATGAAATTGCATTGTACATGGCATTTTCAGAATTCGAAGGATATGTTGAGCATTTGAAGTTCAAAGTTCACAGAGGAAGCGTCTTCCAAGTCCCAGGTTTGTCCACTGAAGTCGAGAAAGAAAAACTAATTCGTTCCATCATGCTAGCATTTAGGGTTTAGATGCAAAAATTAGGGTTTCCACGAAATGCCCCAGACAGGTCCCCAACAGAAGTCAAGGTTATCCTCGAGTCGAGGATAACCTGGGACACTTAAGCGGTATCCAGACTTTCTAGATAGCTGTTAAGAATCCTTGGTTGTCCTCGACTCAAGGATACCTTGGAGGTAACTGATGTTATCCACTAGGAAGCTATCAATAATTTCTAGGAGACAATAATCAAATCGTAGCCACAAAAAACAAAATTCAACTAAAATGGAAGGTAATCTGAGATAAATCAACGAAAGCTAGACAATATAGATATCTGTAAAGTATCCCTGGATATCATCGAGTCGAGGATAACCTGGAGTTAATTGAAGTTAACCACTAGAAAGCATACAATCAATCATAGAAGACAATCATCAGTAAAGAGCGGAAATAACAACACTGAACTGAAATAGAGATGAACTGAGAAAATTCAATCCTATGCAGACATCCTAGGAACCTGTGGAGTATCCCTGGTTATCCTCGAGTTGAGGATAACATGGAAGTAAATGATGTTAACCACTAGAATGCATACCATCATTCATAGAAGTCAATCATCCGATAAGAGCCAGATAAACAAAACTGAACTGAAATGGAGGTAAAGAACAATATTTTCCAGAAAACCCCATAATTTTGTATTAAAAACATTGAATCCTTAAATCATTGATACAACATCAAAAAAAACAATAGTAAACTCGAGTAGTCCCAAACGTTCTCCACATATCATTCACATGAAATGACCACTCAAATTTGCAGCTAGTGGAATCATTCCCAAACACTAGTTATCGTTGAGTCGACGATGCTATGTCCAATTATGTGACTTTTACTAAAGCAAATTCATAGGACATCTTTTGGAAACGGAGCGTAGAGGCTTAAACTAAATTCCAATCATGCACACCTTTTGACAGGACCTGAGAATGGATTCGGAGGATGCGTACGACTATTCAGTGACAAAGCACCACCTTGAACCCTTCGTCAATCCTGTCGAAGATGGACCCTTCATTTCGGAAATGGAGGATAGCTACGGGAAACTATTCCAGTTCAAATCGCATGTTGCGAGCTGGAGTTTTGGTGTGAACCGATGGAAAGACTACGTCTTTCTCCGGTACAATGTCACTGGGCAGCCGGGTTACCTAGTGTGGAATTTGAATGAGAAGGTGATGTTCATAGATGCTCACCACAACAACTACGTTGCGGTCGTCCTACGTGAGGTAGATGACGCTGGGAAAGCTGGAAAACATTGTCACTCAATAGTGCTCAATGTCAACTCAAATCAAGCAGAGTTTGACCTTGAGAACCTCATGACATTATTGGAGGGCTCTGAAATGGAGTCCCTCAATCAGCAATTCATAGATAGCGGATATCTTCCATGGAAAACCGGGACCGGCAAAGCTATTGCGACCAAGCTCAGCCTTATCTTCCAGACATTAGATAGGTACGCTTTGTCAAACGTTCAGGCTCCTCCAAGTGTGGGAGGGCAAATATGTAATATTCAACAACGAGAATCGACTGGAAAGTGGAACCTGCCATCTGGAAGCGGAGGAGGTAGAAGTAGAGGGACTCAACCTAGTCAGCCCATGCCGGAGACTCAAACTCAGGGTTCCATTGATCCGAGCCCAACACCACCAAGTAAGAGAAGAAGGAAAAGTTTAGTGGAAGGGGCCATAGGTGTAGGTAGCTCGGGGTCTACATTGACATCAGTTGGAACTCAATCAAAAGAGCCGATGGAAGAGTTCAGAGGCACACACTCATTCAGAGGGAGTTCTGGGCAGAACACAAGTAGTGTTTCCTCTTCGATCAGAACACTGTCAGTGTGGACATCAAGCAATGCGTGATTGCAAAAGAACAGTATATAATCCGTGCACTGCAAGAGGACATGGTCAAGTCTGTGAAAGAGCAGCTCATCCAACACATCGACATCAAGCAACGGCAGAAAGTATGCTTGACTCCAGTGGACAGAAATAATCAACTCTTGAAAATGAAACCCCAGAAGTGGGAAGACATTGAAAATGGCCAGTTCATGATTATCAATGGCCAACATAGTATAACAGCATCCAAGGAGCTTCAGAAGCAAGGGTGCGGTGAAAGCAGGCGTGTGGAACTGCAAAGATGGGACGCATACATTGTTTGGACGTTGGACCCAAACAAACTTCGACACATTTCGCGCTTCTACAATGCAACGAACCACCTAGATCATGCGCAGCCGACGTGGGGGAATCAAATAATCAGCTGTAGGAACATCTGGATCGCCTACAAGCGTCCCACTCTTGAAGTGACCGATCATGTGGTGCGACAGAACAAGGCTGTATATAGTCCGGTCAACTACAAGGTGAACAAGAGCTTACCACCATCGTCGACTCGACGATACATACTGCACTACAGTATTGAATTCTTTTAGTCTTGTATTCATTGGTCAATAGTTTGAATTTTATGTAGAACTCAATTTCATCATGGATTCAATGTTTATTTTTAATCATTCTTTCTCTCTTCCCTCATTTTCCCATCACCTCTTTTTGCAGAGCTTTACCGATGTAGTTGTAGATCGTTTCCAGAATATTAATCCAAAAGGAGACGGTGCAACAATAAGAGGTCCGTCAGACCTGAAGAACGAAATCCAGATAATAACCCTCTCGGACGAGTTGTGGGATCACTGGAAACTCTTCCTGACAAAGCACGGTGAAGGCGAGCTCATTGACCCAGCTACCCTTAAAATGTATAAGGAAAATAAAGGGTACAAATTGAAGCCTACCGGATTACGAAGAGAGTTCTTCAAACATGCTACCCATTTCACTGACAAGGATTTCGGAAAACAGGCACAACATCTGCTTGGGATTACTCCTGGTCGGGCTGCACCATATCCCAAGCTTTTAGTTTCAAGAATGAAGGTGTTAGCAGTGGACAACATGACAAGTACGGACTGGACTGAGCGAAGGAAGAGGAAGAAAATCGTGATTCAAGACTTGATGAGCATCAAGCCTGATTTAAAGCTTATAAATAGCCGGAAGGACATAATCGATGAGCGGTGGAGGTCTTGGAAGTCTCGCCACCGATTCTCATCTGCTACATGGGATTTCCTCCTTTCACACATCAAGGCCGACTATTTTAAAAAGCGCCTACGGAATGATGCATGGCTGAAGCGCGTGACGGACCTCGAAAAAGAATTTCCAGACGTTCTGCACATGTACAATCGCTTCATGAAGCTGAAATATAGTCTTCCTGAATTGAGCGGTGGAGTGGAGATGCGCGGCATGGATGTCACGGCGAAGGCGCTTGTCACCACTAATCGATTCACTTATTGCCGTCGGGAGGTGAATCTTGCAGTGGTTGACACTAGAGAAGTCCCTTGATCAAAACCCACAGCAGTCGAGGCAGCCATAGACCCATTTCTGGACTTCTTGGACGACAAGCTGGAGCCAAGTATGAGTGCAGCCAACGTGTGGCTTTTCATATTACGTGATAGTGAGGATGTGAGCGCGGCTGTTAGCTTCGCTGACATGAACATGGCGGAGTACGACATACTGAAGTCCAAATACATCCCATGCAAAGCGAAAATGCTCAACAACGTGACGAACCGAGGCGCCGCCCCAGATGTGCCTCTTCTCTTCCTCTTCAAGAAAGAGAACGAATTCGCTTCATCTGTACGGGATTTCATGAAGTCAGAGTATCGAGCGCCTTCGGAAACATGTCCGTATTACAAGGATGCACAGAGGAACACAGAATGCAAGTGGAGAATTCACCCCACTGAACTCCGAATGGAGTTCTATTTAGAGATCCTCCAAGCATTTGCAGTCCCTGGCGAGAACGTGCTTGGAATTTATACCGGAGTCAAGCTCATGCTTGCTGCAAAGGTATGTCACGTTAACATTGTCATTTACTATCATTGACTCGAGGATAATGGTCAATTTGCGGAGTGGATTTGTTAGGCTACTGTAGTTCATGAAATCTATTGAGCAATTGTCACAGTTATCCTCGACTCAACGATAATTACCTATTTTGTATAGTCTGTTTTTCTGTCATGCTCTTGTCTTTGCTCTTCATACATAACGAAGGATGTAGGATGCTCTTGTTATCCTCGACACGACGATAACCTCTCCTTGCTCCCCTACAGATGACTGATATCCTCTTCTCCTGATTCAGATGTTTGGGGCATTCTTCTATGGTTATGTCGACAAGCACGATGCAAAGGGATATAGAAGTATATCCTACTTTGCAGATAAACTCGACAAGAATGACTTCATGCATTCAAATTCGCCGTACTCACTCACGTATGTCCAACCCCCTCGTCGTGGACCCGTCATGGTGTTGTCTGACTCGCCTCCGTCGCCTCCCATGACACTGGAATCACCCGTTGGGACCTCTGTGACGGAAAATCGAGTGCAGATTGAAGAGCTCGTTAGCTCCGATCCGGGATTGGATGGAATAAACGAGTTCGGAACAAATACGTTCCAAATGCGTGCGTGGTTGTCCTCGGTGTCGATGCCAACTCTGGATCCGACTATTGATCCCGTCACCTCTGAGAATTTGAACATCCAACCTCTTGGATTGGTAGACGTGTCTGGTGTGTCTGACAAGAATGAACCTGCCCAACCTCCATGTAATGAATCACAAGCACTCGCGGATGTGGATCCTATTGCGCGACATGTCGTGGAGGATATTGAATCAGACACGGAATTTGACAAAATGTTGGAGGACGACGCAAGGAGGGCTGAAAATGTTGGAGATGTCGGCCAAGCACAGGTTCAAGAGGCTGTTGGGGCGGATGATGAACTCATCGTTGATGCCCATGTTCCAGACTTGCCCAACTTCATTGACCTGGGCAGTGATGATGATGTTGCAGATCATCCTCGAGAATCTGATGACGATGAAGAAAACGACGATGGCGCTCCCAAACAGAAGGAGATGAAGCCACTGCTCTTGCCCACGGGTTCCATCATCAAGGTGGAGAAGGACTATTGGAGGCTAGAAGAGGAGAAGAAGGCCAGAAGAATTGAAAGAATAGCAGCAAGGGCAGCAAAAGACAAAGAGTTGGCCGATGCGAATGCAAAAATAATGGAGTTGCAGATAAAGTCGCAAGCCCAAATCTCGGATCTATCGTCCCAGTTTGAGCAACTCAAGCAGCTCTTGTCATCCCAGTCTAGTCAACAACCTGGAAATCCCTTGGTTGTATCCCAAGTTGGGCCTTCACATCCTCCGTTGTCTGTTTCTACATCACCAATCGTGCAGGAACTGGTCGCTGGGCTCCCTCATCCTCGTGTCGATGATAATGAGGGTGGTTGTGTAGTGACATTGGAAGATGTCGTTGTTTGCACACCAACTTCGCAAGTGCCAAGGATATCTTCGCCAATCCCTTCAGCATTTGAAGTTGTTGTTCCGGAGCCACAGATTGCCCTACGAGATGCAGGACATCATCCTCGTGTCGACGATGCTGATCGTGTTGCAGAGGTCCCGGCGTCTCCGATTGAAATGACCTCCGTCCCTGAGTCGGCAAAGGCTGTTGTGGAACGCCATTCTCCCTCCTTTGATGAAGAGGAGGAGAAGGTGGACTACGGCGAGGGCGAAGAAGATCTTCACGATACTCCTCCGGTCGAAGAGAAAGGTCCTTCTTCCAAGCCCGCTGAGGGGGAAGACGATTCCACCCAAGCGGGTGGATCTTCGCAGGTAAACTCCTCAAATCCAGAGTATTAATCCAAGGTGGAGAGTCTGATAGTCGTTTGTTATTGTGTGGATGTGTGGAATGTGGTGCACATGAACTGCCGACTCTTATTCGAATTCATGATGCTTGACAGGATGGCGTGCCTATCCTTGAATGAATTGCGCGGACGGATCCTGTGTCCGTGGTCGACATGCGTGTAGAATAGTATAGCGTAGGCCTCAATGCGTAGTCTTGACGACCCATACTTAAACGAAATTTTGACATGTATTTTATAATCTACCTTAAATAAAGTATAAGCATTTCAATAGATTGTGTACAATGACGTCTAATTGATCCGATTTGTGCATGTGTTCATGCTCAGCTCAATACACATAGAAATGTGCAACGTCCGGTACCAATGAAAGCACTCCCTCGCGGAAGTCCCCAGTCAATTAGTGGAATGAAATGCATCTGTCCGCTTGCTGGCTCTCCCACTTCTGCATTTATTTAGGTAACTCCAATTCTCATTTGTTTTGCTTTGATCAGGTAGCATCGGAGGGGCGAAGAGAGGTCTTGCGAACGAGCTTGCGTCCTTCGATGCCTCCACCGCGGAGAAAATGGCTGAATATTGTCTTAGACCTGAACGGCGTGCTTTGCCAGAGCATGCCGAGGGCGTTCGCTGATAAATTGAAGTCTTATAGGCTTGAAGACAACGTTCTTAGCCATCGATACCCGATTGTCATCGGATTGAAAGCAGTATTCGCTAGACAGAATGTCAGGGAATTCTTGCGGCAGGTGTCGGAAATTGCGCATAGGGTCATTGTGTGGTCCACCATGATGAAGCATAATGTAGAACCGATTGCTGGGCACCTGTTCAGCAATTGCAAGGCACCCTTGGATATACTAGGCCAGGAGCAGTGTTCGAAGGTAGAAGTCGCTCCTGGAAAGTTCTTCCATCGCAGAAACAAAGTGTTCTGCTTGAAGATTATTGAAGATGGCCTGTTTTCCGTTCATAGTCAGGACCCGTTCTTTAATGACCGGAATACCCTTCTCATTGATGATTCTCCTGAAAAGAGTATTTGCAATGATAATGGGAATGCCTTGTTCCTCGAGACTTGGAGTCATTCCAAGCGGAGGGACGACGTGCTCATGGACGAGCTGCTCCCTTGGCTCCGGAGGTTGCATTCAACCTGTCCGGACGACGGGATGCAACAATACGTCAATGAGAATCGGATCGGGTTAGACCCCCCCAGTCCCGATGACGATTCCCTCCAAGATATCATTGAGGGCATGAAGGAGTCTGTGAAGGTCATGAATTGCTCTTACGAACTTTCTGCATTAGGTCTACGTGTTGAGACGTGTCGCCGTAGAGTTTAAAATTCGACTTAGAGTTTACACTTCCGTGTGATTGAGCATGCAGGGGTCCAGGCATTTTGTACTATGTATTTCAAGTGAATGACCATTCTTTGAGATTAATATATGAAGCTCTTTTTTTATCAATCATCTTCTGGCACAATGTTTCAGAATTTGTTTGCCCTCGAAGTCCTACTTGATCGATGCAAAAGGCAGGAATTGAGCTTATTAATAATTATTTAGTGCAGGTCGAAGGTGTTCGCTTTTTGGAATCACTTGTGAAGCAAAAAATCACAAGGAGCCTCCTCTCTGGATCGGAAAAGGCACGATCGAGTGACTCCAAATCCGATGGTGGAAGCTGTGAAACAGCTCCCTTCTCTAAGCCCTACATGTTGCGCTCTGCCGCGGATGCCGCATCGGCTGCCATCGACTATTCAAAGGGGGATATTGAGGACGGCGTTGTGGACAGCCCCCCGAGTCGTGGACCCGGAAGGACTCCTATCTGTTCTCCGTTGCCGTTGAAGCGCACGTCCTTGAGCCACAGACGATCCGCATCACCAACTTCGTGCATGGGCACTCCCACAAGTCGGAAACTAAAGCTCCCGGTCGACAACGTTGTGAAATTTCCTCGGCTCGAGGATGACGTTCAAACTTCAACTCCATTAGCATCTATCCCCATTGTTGGAGTGGAATCAGATCCACTTCTAAAGGGAGATAAGGAGATTTTACTTCACGGGAAGGCTGTTTCCTTTTGTAAAACTTCGTGTGATGGTAATCCATCACCTCATTTGAAGTCTCGGGGAGCAAGGCGAACGCCGTCATCGGATAGTCTTCTTCGACAAAGAATTGTCAGAGAGCAAAGACATAGTATGGGCTCAAAATCTACCAAGGCTGTAGTTGTAGACCTAAACCCTAAACCGATTCTACCAAGGCCGCCCCTCAAAGGTCCAAAATCTCATTCTGCTTTGGAGGTTCCCGAAAACATGAGGAGGCCAAAGCGAAAAGCTAGGGCTACGTAGAGTTTGAATGATTGGGATACTTCTGATAGTCGAGGTCGGCTGCATTATCCTTCGAGGCGTGACGATATCCTACGAGGGCTTGCAAAGGTGCAAGCAGTGGAAGCAGCAAAGATTGAAAGTTCCGAAACCAAAGAAAAAAAGTGGGAAAAATGTGCGAATAACAAAGACAAGTTTTAGAATCCATCAATTTTGTAGTCTCTTTTACCATGAGTAGAATGATTGTCAAATTGTAAGTACTCAGAGAAATTGAGTATGTACGGGCATATTGCAGTTACTATAAATAGCATAGCAAATATACAAAAACTAGAACACAGAGGAGGTGCTACGACATTTAACTATGAAGCACTTTATTGTTTTCACATGGATTTTGGAAAATCAAAAATAAACTCAATGATTCGTTTGTTTTCACTGTAAATGATCTATTCTATTGCAAATGACACAGTTCCTCAAAGCTTCTTAATTGATCATGAACTCATTCGCTTGATTAATTTCCTTGAAAGCACCTTTTGAACCATCGCATTATTAAATTGATTGTCATCATATAAAATCACCTCTTCTATCTCTTTAGATGCAACTTCTTGTTGATCTTGAGAAAACAATTCTATTTATCATTGAGTTCAACAACTCTTTGTGAAATGGGGCTTTGGTTTTCAATTTTTGAAGTCTCAAAATGACCATTTTGTCTCATTTTAACGAATAAGGCCTTCTATGAAGACGTGTACGAGTAGACACTTTGTAGAGAGATACGAAGAAATTTGGGCAGCTTCAAATCTAGGTCCCTCGAAGCCTACCATCATAAACTATTCTACCATGGCAATGGTTTGGGTGGAGATTGTACTCCAGAAAGACGTTGACTGGCGTACAGTTATAGGGATGAATAAAGAGACGAAGATGACGTGTCACTCAGCTGTGGTGTTCAAGAACTGGCGTGGCGAAAGTGATTGCATGCCGGCTTGGTCGAACCGAGGTCAATTTGGGTGCCCAAGTTGGCCTATGCGGGATGCAGAGGACAGTGATGTTGACGATGATGAAGAACCAGCTGAACAGTTGCCACCTCCACCTCCACCTCCGGAGAGGCACGAACGCCGATAAGAACGCGAAGACATAGAATACGAGAATCAAATGCGGGAAGCATTGAGGAGGAGTGTCGAGGATCAAGGCCGACCTCGTGGATATCACACTTCACCTCGTCGTGAACGTGATGTACATGGCTCGCGACATGGAGGAAGTAGTTCACACTATAGGAACAACCCTCGAGATGGTGGTCCAAACGTAGAAGGAGGCTATAGAACTACAACCTATACGGACTACGGTGGTCTTTCACATGGCGGCCCTCAATATTACCCAGGAACAAGGGGACCTCATGGAAACACCAGTTATACAGACTATGGTGGTTCGGAACAAGGCGGCTCGCGAAATTATCCGAGAACAGGAGGACATGATTTGTATGGGCCTCATGGAAGTTCTTACTACACTGGTTCAAGCCATGGAGGGACTGGAGGCTCACATGAATATGCTTCAGTTCCACCTCCAACTTTTGGAGGTCCTTATTACGAAAATTATGGACAAGGGCGACAATCAAGCGGATATGGGCCATATGGTGGCTCCGGTTCTATGCCTCAAAGTCAAAATCATGATAGTAGTTCTGATTCTGAATGAAGTATAGTGTTATTTTGTAGAAAAATATAAGGTGCCATTATGTAGTTATGGGCTTTGTTTTTTAGTGTGGTTTTCAAGTGTAATGCATTGTCAATTTGTCATTTGCCATTTGGAAATAATGCAATAGTTGTAGGAATGCAAGTATATTCGAACACGTGAGATGTATGAAAAACTTGTTTTAGCCCCCAAAACGAAAGTGGTACAGGCTATAAGACTATTTTATAATATAATAAAATTATTTGCTTTTTACCTTGTAGAGTAAGTAGAATTCCATACTATCACTCCAATATGAATGGTTAATTGTTGCAAGTGTTGAGTATGTGAATGATGTGGTGTAATGTATTTGAACATCGGAAGTTACGTATTTTGGTCATTTGTAATGAATGCGTACTGAAAACCATGAAAGTTACGTGCTTGTATATAGAATTGTAAATGTACGGTTGTTTTTTGAGTCAAAATGGTGTGATCAAATCATTTTTATAAAACCTTTGTCGAAAAACTGAACACCTTTTGGTAATTGGTAATTTGGTATGCACCAAAAGAAATTTCATTATGTAATTAGCTTTGATGTTGTACTTCCCAAATGCTATTTTAAGTATTGGACCTTCACGACAACAATTCAAGACTTATTCTTCTTCAGGTATTTAACACTAGAAGAGTAAAAACAACAAGATATCTTGTTGTTGAAATTCATTGATGAAATGAATTCGAGCTCTCTGGATATTGGATAGGCAAGAATATAATGTACAAGTAAAAAATTAAAAATTAAAACAAGTTACAATTATTTTCCTACCTACTATAACCTACTAGGCTACTACCTAGTGCAGTAGTGCCTACACTCCCCCCCGTTCCTTCACTCCTTTGTTTTGAGCAATTTAGGTCATAACTTCTATTCCCGGTCACTGATTGTGGAGAAAATGAGGTCTCCATTATCCTATATAGCTTAATAAGCTTATCAATTTTTCCATCTTCAGAAAAAGTTTCAACAAATCACGACAAAATTTCAAGTTGTAAGTACCTACCTAATAACCCCTAAACCCTCGAAGGGACCCTAAGTCCTTTAGAAGTGAACCTTGAACTCACAATTAGGCACTCACATACAATCATACATTCATACACGATGTTTCCCTCGGTCCTTTAGTTGCCCTCTATCGTCATATGAATTAAGAGACATAGAGGTAAGTAAACGCTTACCATTTTTTATATTGTCATTGACATTATTATAATGAACATCTTCAATCACATTTACTATACCACACAAATGAAGACAAGGACTTGTCAACCTAACAATCAATGAATCAATGAATCATTGAATCATCAATTAAAAATTCAACGAATAAAGAATTGCAAATTATTTCATATAATGATTTCTAGATTTCCAATTTTCCATCCAAACATACGATGACAAATGGCGTAAAGACTTCCAAGTTCTCCAAAATCATTGTGAATTAAAACATGCTCATTGATTACAAATGCTAAGATGCACCTTGTTGTAAAACAGCATTCACAATCAATTCACTCATTGGTGATGAAACTGAGGTATATCATCCGTATATACTATACTACTATATAATTGACATGTAACTTAGTATATGTCTTTACCTCTATGAATAGTGCATACTATAAACACCTATAGGCTATAGTTAATTACTTATATATGATATATTAATATCATTAAAGACTTAAACTACAGCTCCAAAGTGGCGGAAGTGTTCATCCGGTATAGGCCAATGAAATGAAGAAGTAAATCGCGAAATCACTTGCACCAAACTACTATGGCCATCGGGACCATCTTCGCAAAGTCTCCCCAAATACACTTGAAAGACTTGTGCTAAGTCGTGATGCGAGTACAACACATGTTTTTTGCTTCCACGACCTTGCAAACCGTAGTATGTCTCTGACATACATGTACTGTTGATTCTCTTTGCTATTTGACCAACAGCAAATTCTTCGGACTTAATGGTAAGTACGGGTATGTTCTCCACATCTGCATCTCTTCGATGTACGTATGTAATCTTTGGATCGATCCACCACCTCCTCCTCAGAACTTCGTCCCGATCACTTGTTGATGTGAATGTATACAATGACTTTATGGGCTCTGTACTAGTCGTGGTCATCCCCCAATCGCAAATTCCAATGAAAACCTGCGACTCGTCTTCCGGGAAATGGAACATGATGTTGTCTGGAGAAATGTCGTTGTGAAGGTGTCCGGCACCATGTACCGCATTCATAATATGCAGCAGTGCCCAAGCAAGCTCCGTACGCTTTGCTCTCCATCGCTTTAGACGATGAGCACGAATGACCTCCTCGTCGCTAATTTTGGGGTCACACATAATGCGTATGGCAATATTGTCTGGATAATCGTTATCCATTCTCAACATTTCACGCAAAGTACCACCATTCCACCACAATGAATAGCCTTCGTTCCGATTTGTGTGGACTACAACGAAGCGTATGACTCCATCGTGCGGAATCCGCACCGCCATCGATTTAGTTTGGTGTTCCATCTTTGCAAGCTCAGGTCGTCGACCCTCTTGGAGAGACATTTTTGCTGCAAATTCCCAATGTGGTTGAAGTTCAGGGCACCCTTCGATTCGCACCCTACGAATTGTGGCATAGCCTTCGCGTAGGACAATATTATCTTGTGGAATCACCCTTGCAGTTCCCGGGAGCGCTATTAAATGGCGAAATACAACTCGCATGTTGACTCGCCCTTCGTGAGTTGTCCACCAACTCATAAATCCACCTCTATTTCATCTTGAAGCAAATGGTCTCATCCGACTCACGAACATGTTCACTTTTGTAATCACGTGCGTGAAGGCTTCATCATCAATGCGATGAACCTTACCAAATTTTTCGACGGTCCCTTTCGCATTCCATAGTGCATCATGCGCCCGTTTGTCCAACCAACTAGTGAAATCCTTCTTTTCCATTTCTTCATACCACCCTCCCACCCGCAACGCTTCATACATCATGTCCTTTATATCGCCTTTGAACTTCTCAATGCCCTCTTCTTGATAACGAACATACTTAGAATCAAGAAACATGGTAGTTTCTCTCTCATAGAATTCAACAATGCATTTTCTCAAAAATGCGGTACAAGTGTGCGAGGGGTTGTCCATGATGTCGGCCTTAGTAGATTCCTCCCCAAACTTCGTTTTCTTCTTCGCCCTTGGCATCTTGATGAATGTCGCACGATTCGAGAAAAAAAATGACAAGGGTCCCCCCAAGATTTTACCTTTACCCTCCCGAGGAGAGGAGGCAATAGGACCCAAAGGCACTAAGCTTCTCCGCTCTCTCTTGCAAGCAAGGGAGAAGGTAAAAATGAGAGGCGGACGGCTCGACCGCCTCTTTTGTATGAAGCGGACGGCCATCCCGTCCGCCCAATCTCAGCCGTCCGCCCTAGCGGACGGCCGATGGGGCGCCCCGTCGAGTCCGTCCGATTGGCCATCCGATCGGACCGCCGATTGGTCGGACGGGCTCGATCAGCCGACAGATCGGTCGGCCCCGTCCTCCCCGTCCGTCCGTGCGGTCGGCCCCGACCGCCCCGTGGTCCGCGTCCGTCCGGTTGGTCGGCCCCATCTGCCCCGTTGTTGCAGTCCGACCGCTCGGTCAGCTCACTGAACCGGCTGACCGCCCGTCCACTAGACGGACGCGAGTCCGAAATTTCTATGTCCCCGGACGCCCGAAAACCCGTGGACGCGGACGTTGGACGTCCGGGCGTTCCAGCGTCCGTGCAACCCTGAATGCAGATCAGGTCGGTCCTACCTAAACTGCAAAGAAGACCCTATGCAATCTGAAGTGTCAAATAAGTTGTAAGACCAACAAATAAATTACTATCACGATATTGGACATCTATTTATAAACAAATTGACCAATAAATAAATTCATTAACGTACCGGTAATGTACGTCACATGACCCACACTACAATTCAGGTCGCATCGACCTGAATTGCATAGCCCCATAAATCATATCCTCTCCCAAATCTCTGCTTTTGTCCGTGCTATTTCATGGATAATTTTGACATGAGATGAACATGCATTTCAGGTCGGACCGACCTGAAATGTATACCTACTAGCATTGTCAGTACATGGGAAGCAACTAAGTAGCAGACATTGTCACTAACATCCCAGAAGAAAAATAACATCATCATCAAAATTAAATGCAGATCAGGTCGGTCCGACCTAAACTGCAAGGAAGACCCTCTGCAATCTGGCACAACAAATACGTTTTCCCTTAACCAACATATATATTTATATGAGGATATTAGACTCCTAGTATAATTAACAAATTGATCAATAAACACATTTTTAATAAACATCCATTTACCAACAATAAACATGACAACACTACCGCATGCAATTCAGGTCGGACCGACCTGAATTGCCAGTTCTAGAGTGAGAACAATACGTACTAGGACAATCCGATAACATTAATCAATAACACTGAGGTCATCACAGTAGAAAAAATATTTGAATATTCCGACTAGAACTTCAGGTCAAGTCGACCTGAAGCGTATGAAGAAAAACGAACCAAGTCCAAGTAGATCGAATATATAAAAGATGAAATGTAGAAGCTCCATGTACTGGCATTTAGGTCGAGTCGATCTGAATCAATAGAGCAACAACTCTTGTTGTAACAACATCTTGTTTGAAAAATGAATGTAGAATGGATGACCAAATCGAGAAGTTGGAGGCCTTTTACGTACGCTGTGCACACGAATCCTCTAGAGAGGAAGGGGACGACTTTGACAATGACAGAGATTACTGGGAATTCAAAAATCCTGAGAAGGTTGAGAGTTGGAGTCTGCACATGATTCCATTCAAGAACCTCATTTGCTTCACTGCAAAGTTCAAAGACACCAACCATTTCTTCAACATATCATTTGATGAGAAGATAAAGGACGTTGCCCACGATAGTGGTCCATTCTTGAAAATTCGTTGTGTTACAACTGTGATAGGACAGCTTGAAAGCGAGCATTACCACTTCACTATTCGCTTGGACTCCTCAAGATGTGCCTTCAACATATCGCACTTCCTCTCAACACTGGAACCAACTGAGTACAGAACGGAGATACCTGACCTTGAGAAGAAAGTTGACCACAACTACTTCAAGACAAAGGACGGGAAGTTGGCAACGGGGAAGGTCCTATACTCTCGCCTGAAGACACTCCTGAACGACTTCACAATTCTGAAGACGAAACTTGAGCTGAAGAAGAAAGACATGACTGTCAAAACTGTCTCCCAGGAGTTTCCAAGTAACGTGGAGGGACAGAGCTCAATGGGTACACCTGGAATCCAACAGAGTCGGGGGACAAGAAAGTCCATGTAGGCCGCAACTCCACCACCAGCTCCCAAGCTAAGTAAGTTTGCATCAACCTCAACAACACAAGACCCTAGTGCAGTTTTACAAGGGGAGCTGAGTTTTGTGTCAGAGGTAACTGAGGTCCCGGTCCCTTATGACGCCAAGAAGTTGCATGATTACATTGCGTCCGTAGAAGCATACAAGGCCTATGTCAGAAGCGAAGAAAATAGATTTTATTTATTTCAAATAGAATTTGAAATAAGAAATCCATTCATAGTACATTTTCTATATTCTGTGGGGTAGAAATAGAGAAATTACTAGAGTTATGGATTAACAACTGTAGAGGCTCTTAATTGCGGTAAAATGGTTAAGGAGGAAGTTTGCACTTTCCGTCCTAACCGGAAACCGGAGCCTGGAGAGTTGTCCAAAAAGTATTTTCAAAGACTTTTTGTAGTAACGGAACTAGATCCGGAATCAATCCGGAACTATTTCGAACTAACGGATCCGGAATCCGGAAATGTCTAGGATCCGAATGAAGATCCGGATAGGATCCGGAATCCGGAAAATGATTCGGAACAGAAGCCTCATACCAGGTGGCAATGAAGACGACTCCGGCTAGAAGCGGAAGGGCGGATCCGGAACGGGCAGATCCGGAATGGACAATTCCGGAATGGATCCGGAATTTTATGGATCTGGAATTTTAGGGATTTCCGGAAATTTAGGATGTTCCGGAAATTTAGGAAGATCCGGAATTTTAGGGACTTTTGGATTTTTAGGATTCGGTGCTAATCTTTCCAGATATCCCGGGGGGTTTAGTGATTGGTTGCCTGGATTTCCGGGTTTCCTTTTCAGGCTGTTAGGAGTTGACTTTGGGTTTTTGTGTTAGTATTTTAAGGGCAGGCAAGTTAGTTGTCTGTCATTCCATTCTACACCATTCCGTTTTAGTGCTTTTACGTATGTATTACAATTCTCTTTTCTTAATTTAAGTTAGTCAAGGTGCTTCTAGTTGCACTTTACTTAAACAGGGTCTTTTGGCTGAGTGTATGCATGTGTGTGTAACCTTGTACTGGAGAAAGAGAAGGGAAGGAGAGGAGGAATCCGGATCTTGGGCTATTGATTTCTTGGTGTTGAGCTGAGTGGGAGGAATGCGGACTAAGTAAGGGAGTGTAAGTGTGACGTGCTTTTAAATTGCCGGAACGGCAATCTGGGTAAGAAGGTAGAGGGCCCTGCGAGTCCAAAACCAGGAGGGTTTTGTGCGGAGATAGGCAACCACCAAAGGAAAGGAACTCCCGCTACTTCGGAAAGTCTACCAACCTCCCCCTGGTACATTGTCTTTCCCTTGAGACTCTATTCCTTTGGATCTATGAGTTCGGATTCGTTGTTGTAGTAAAGAGAGGTGCAAGAATTGCTCTGTGTGACCTGATTCCGGATCGACCAATCCAGAAACTGTGAGAGGATACTCCTCCCTCCTCCTACAGCTGTGTTGTCTTGGGTGTGTTGTTTGGTAGATTTAGAGTATAGAGAGGATAATTGCACAAGTGGTGAGTCCCCACCTCTTTCTAGATCAAGGGCGGACCCTCTGAGGGTAAAATAGAGGCAACAAAAACCAGTGATGGAAGAGAGACGGAACTTAGTTCCGAGTGTGTCCGGATCCAGAACGGAATCCGGAATGTACTAAGTTTCCGGAATGAGGTAGGGTAAGTGAAAGAAAGAGGATTAAGTGAGTAGTCACGATCCGGATGCTTCTAACTCAATTGATATCTTACTAGAAGTTCCCTGGAACGATAATTCGTGTCATCTTGCAACCATTTGTCGTTGTAAGGATACTTACGGCTAACTACGCGTACGACAACCTACTGGAAGCACTACACGGACGCCTACATCTTTGGCCTGGAGGATAAGAAGACGATTTCCATTGAGTAGCTCATCAAGGCCTCAGAGGACTTAAACATTCGTAGCCATGAGATGAAGCTCGCGGAGGACATGATGACATACCTCTGGGAAATGCCAAATAAGTCCACAAAATAAACATTGTGTGTCATGCTAGTGGACTACTTTGAGAAGCCAAAGCCGGAGGACTGGCCAGCACTTGAAAGGAAGAACTTCTACATCATCAATGGGCAGCACAGTGTGACTGCTAGCAAAATGATGGTGGACCAAAACCTTGACGAAGAAATTGTCAAGAACTTTCGTCAATGGGATTGCTACGTGGTCTGGTCCACAGATGCCCAGAAACTACGCGACATATCAGCGTACTACAATAGGGTCAACCACTTCGTGGCGTAGAAGTCCTCGTGGTCAACAAACATTCTGGAAGTGAGAAAAGTGTGGGAACTGATGGGGAGGCCATGCAATCCGAAGGAAGCTGCCCCAATAGCGACAATGTCCAACGTTAGGCGAAATGCTGAGAGTACAACAAATAGGAAGAAATTAATGGTAAGAGATTCAGGTCGAGTCGACTTGATCTGTGAATGTCGTCTGCCACCTAGTGTTCCAGCCACAATAGGTGATGTTTTGATACTCTTTACGTGATAATGAATGAAGAGTTCGAAGTAAGTAGAACGTCAAAGGTGCATTTGACGTTAAAAATGAAATGTGTAGTTTAGGTCGGTCCGAGCTGAATAGAGAGCTCCAAATTGACCGTGATATACAAAATTGCGTTGCAGGAATTCTCATCGGCAATGTACAAGCGGTTCGCTCTGCTAGATGTACTAAAAGGCCCAAAAGACTACGAAAGGCAAGGACGCCGAGGAGAAGCTCGAGATCTGAAACGAGCTGAAGATAATCACAGCTCCGAACAACATGTACAACCTGTGGAGTGAGGTCATTTCTAGTGCTGCGCATGGGGAGTTGATAGACCCCAATACTAGACTGAAGTACAACGAGAAGGCCACTTGGAAGCCCGAGCAAAGGAATCTGACGCATGAGTTTTTCAAAGTGCTCGGAAACCTTTCCTTCAATGACTTGTCGAAGCTGGCTGAACATATTCTGCATCAGAATCCAGGAAGCAAGAATAAGGAGTACTTGAAGGTCACAATCAAGCTTCTCTCTGTTGTACAGGAGAGCTGCTACACTGCTAGGGAGTGGGTGGAGAGAAGGAAGCACAAGCACAAGGTAAAGATGGAGCTCCACACCCTAGACGCAAGCCTCGGGCTCATGACCTCCTTGAACGAGCTGAACCACGAGAAGTGGAGGGAGTTCAAACGAAGTCAAAACTTCACGAGTGCCACCATGAACGTGTTGCTAGAGCAACCAGGGAACGAATACTGAATGGAGGCGAAGCAGTCAAGAGCAAAGGGGAAGAGCGCTGAGGAGATGTCAATGTACGCGGTTGAGTTCTTTCGGGTCTTCCTCCAGCAGAGAAACAACTTTGTGCCCTCAAAATCCACTGCATACTATCGTCCATATGACGTTATGTATAAGACGCACCAGGATTGGTCTAGAGGCGTGCTCATTGCAAAGAACGTGAAGGACATCGATCTTGGAGTGTGGGACCTGCGTTACACCCCAAATGTTGTATCAAAGTCTAAGTGTACGTCAGCTGATCTATACTTTGCAGCAATTGTTGAGTCCTTCCAAGAAAAGGGTCAACCTCTTCTCGAGGACATTCCGGTGTGGGTGCTCATTTGTTCCGACCTCACCGAGCAAACGCAGGCACTCCACTTCATAGACAGCAATCCCGCGTTGAAGGAGTATTCCATGAGTTTTTCTAACTACATTCCCTCACCCAATGAGCGTATCGGTGACTTGTCTACACGAAGCAAGAAGGCGGTGGAACCAATTTATCTGACCATTCTACAGAGCCCAAGCAACGCTACGACGGTGAAGATAAGGTCTTCCTATGATGCTCCCAACACTGAAACATTCACGAGGCCAGGGGCTTACAACGAGCTAGAGTTCAGAATTAACAATACTGAGCTACGGATGGAGTTTTTCCTCAATCTCGTGAGGAAATTTTGCGCTCCTAGACAAAGCGTAATGTCATTCTTCGGTGGGTCAAAGTTCACATGTGCTGCGATGGTAAGCCTGAACACAATTAGTTCCACAATGTCATGTTTTGGCTATGGTTAAGGTCGATTTGACCTGAATAAAATGAAAATGTATTTCGATCTTAGAAATATAAGGTGATAGAAGTCAGGTCAGGTCGACGTGACATGTAGCATTGGTTGGAGTGAGTTGTTCCGCAGGTCAGCTCGACCTGTCCAGTGGCATTGAGTGCCAAAGCCTTAGCTTCAGGTCAAGTTGACCTGACACAACCTACTGCTGACATTACTTGAAATGCCATTGTATCCTCGTTAGGGAATTTTCATACTATCATAGTCTAATGACGCTGTGTGTGACTTTGCAGATGAGTGGGGTTAATGTGTTTGCTGTGGGGGACTCGGAGGAGTCTGACCAGTGGACTGAAATTGCAACCACTACAAAGAAATTGGATAAGAACGATTTTCTTCTAGAGGGATATTTTGTTGATGAGGGCAAATTCCCGCGTCGACCATCGGGGTCAAGCACGCTGTCGTCATCAAAGTGCAAGGGGAAGGCAATTGGAGAGGCTAGCACGCCATCCGGTCGGAGGTCATCTGCAATCATATTGTGTGAGTCCTCCGACAGTGATGGGACAGCCGGTGATGATGACCACGACGTTCCCATGGATCGAAGCACCCCTCTAGTGATCTGCTCTCAAAGCATTCGGGGGTCATCAACGTCGTCGGGTCAACTACCTGACACCTCTACCATGTCGTCTCCTGCCTCTAGGGGGAAGCGAAAGAGGGCAAGATCGCAAGCTGACGACGACTATGATGCACAAATTGCAGAGCTGAAGAGGAGGCGGGAACTAGATCAGATGATGTTTGACAGGCAGGCCAAGGAGATGGCAAAGTTGCGACAGTTTATGGTGGCAATGTCACAAAAGAACGACTCCAAACTCGAGGCCATTATTAATAGTCTTGGTGGGGCCATGCCTCTAGCATCCGGGCAGCCGTCTCAGGTTGACCAGGAGCTTTTGCTGCAGGGAGCAGCAGCAAGACCAATGATGAGTGGAACCTCAAGCTTACACTAGAAGAAACCCACGTTTAACTTGACGGATTTTTTTGCACATCATATTACAATTTCATGTTTTTTATGTCAAAAATTACGTCCAATGTAACATCTTGATGTTACATTGGACGTAATTTTTGACATAAAAACATGAAATTGTAACATGATGTGCAAAAAAATCCGTCAAGTTAAACGTGGGTTTCTTCTAGTGTTAATACCCACCACTCCACGATTGACTGGGGTGCCTTCTGTCTCTCTCACTCCTCTTGCAGGTTCCGCAGATCCTCCAGCTCCTCCTCCTACTGAGGAGTGCCCCTTGACCCTTGCACCTCCACCTGATGACGAGGACATGGCATGAGTTCTACTTGATGGTGGCAGGTCCCTAGAGACCTTGGAGTCTAGCCTGAAGATGCCCGCGGATCCTGCCATTGCCATTGATGATGATTGGAGTCATGCATTGGATGGCCAAGATGCACCATCAGGTTGATCATACAATCACTCAATGTCATTTGTATAGAATTAGCTCGACTTGAGCTGATTTGTATCATAGGTTGTACTTAGATAGAGGCCCTTAGTGTGGGAGACAAAACTTTTTGATAGAAAATAATTTTTTGGCTAATCCATATCTTCATGTAAGATAATAACTTTTTTGTAGTCAATTTTATTAATCAAATATACGGATTTTCAGTAAAAATTTTAAGTCTTGTTTGTCTGGTCCTTCCTGAATTGCAGAACCTCCTCTGATGGCTATCTCAACTAGACCGAATGATCTTCCGAAATCTATTGCTCCTGTACAGCATGTACAATGTCCACCATTTGGTTGTGGCAGTATGGAAGCTACAAGTAGAGGTGCATCTGAATCTGAGTCCATGCATTTAGATGATGACGTCTCTATTCCCGACGCTCAACTTCTAGAGATTGAAATGCCAGACCCTGTTGGACCGACGTTGTCTTTGCGGGAAAAGGTAACCTCGTGCCCATGCGTCCTTGATCTCTACGCTAATAGGTACCTCTCTATTCATATATAGTCTGCGACGTTTGGATTTTGCCTTTTTCCCTGAGTTTCGAAATGTGTCAGTGCAGCTTAGTAACTGGCTGCACATTTGTCCGTTTGATAGCAGGGATCGGTTCCCCCATCTGAACGTGGAGATACGTCGAAGGATGTTGAGATTCCATTGACGTCCAGGGTGACTGTCTCCGAGAAGTGGCTGAATGTTGTCCTGGACTTGAATGGAATCTTGTGTGTCTGTGAAGACGCCAAGTACAAGGGGTGGGCTGTGCACGTTGGGAATGCAGACCAACCGCACTCCGCCACGATTCCTGCGATTGTGGGACCGAAGGCGGTCTTTGTCCGCCCGAATTGCGCTCATTTTTTTTGTGAGCTAGGATTGATAGCACACTTTTCTATTTGGAGCTCGATGAAGAAGTTTACTGTTCAAAAAATCGTCGATTATCTTTTTGTCGGTCTGGATAAGCCCCGCATTATACTTGGGCAGGAGTCTTGCACGACGCTCAAGTGTGAGGAACAAGGCTAGATAGTCACATTCAGGAAGCCAGGCACTACCAAGGACCTGTTCGTGAAGGACGCGAACACCTTGTTTAATAATTTCAATGGGCAATTTCTTCAAGAGAATAATGTCATAGTTGACGACAGTCCTATGAAGTACTTCATGAACAAGTCAAAGAACGTCGTTCTCCCCATCAGTTGGTCTCCCAAGGATAACGGCCCCAGGGACTCATATTTGGACATGGTCCTTTTGCCTTGGCTCAAGCGACTTCACGTAGCTCGAGATGAAGGGTTGAAATCATTTCGCAAGAGTAGTGTAGGGAAGATTGGGCGGAAGATGTTGTATGACAAGAGAAATCGTGACATGTACAATAGTCTTATGGATGCAGTCAGAGTATCTTCAGCGTACCGATAGCACACTGCATTTCATTGTTGTTCATCAACCACGTCGATGCAGTGACTGTGTCATCGTCTAATCGGCGTTACAAGAGGGTAGTTTAATTATTGCTTTAGTTCAGGTCGAGTCGTCTTGAATGGCATATGCATTGTTCTTTGAGTTCCTAGTGAACTTCAGCTCGTCTGGACCTTAATGGTTTGTGCATTCGCATGTATGGTTAGAGATATACGTAATTTCTATAATATATTTTTTTCATGAATACCTTTCTGTATTTTCTTCTTCCTCTAGTTTAGGTCGGGTCAACCTCATTCGATGGCCATGACTTCCTAAACTGCATATTTGTTATTAGAGTTTACTTGTAAATGTAATGACAATTATAGTTTTTGTTTGAATTGTTCTAATCTCTTTCTTTTCTTAGAATTTGGAAACATCGTCCTCTCCTGTTCGGCACACCAGTCTTCCATGCACTGCATCAGTTGAGTCATTCTCCGACTACGGGCAGAATCTAATTCTGAGTACAGGAAACTTCATGTGTTCGACTGCCACTGCAAATTCGACAATGGACTTCTCCCTAAAGCCCGTTGATGATGGGGTGGTGGATAGTCCCCCGGGTTCAGCTCCACATCGTCTAAAATCATGTTCTCCATCGCCCATGAAGTCTAGCGATGTTTTTGCTACACCGATGTCGTCCTCACCTTGCGATAGAGTAATACAGTGGAAACTATATGGTAAGGACGTGGGTCCTTCCTCAAATATTCAAGGAAGTTTGAGGGCTTTCCAAGCTCATGGATTACAAGCAAGTACAACCACAAGCCGAAGATGACGAAGGCAATCGTGGAGCTCAAGAGTAAATGACACATATAGTACTTGTTCATAGTGTAGAGTCATACTTTCATGCTTCATGAAAGCTCAATGTTCATATTACAAAACAACTCAGCGCTCGAGTGAATCACACTCGTAGCTTTTATAGTGTACACAATGCAATGTAATGAACTACATTACTGGCCTTTATAGTTTGTTGCCTGTAATATAGTGTCACTGGCCTTACTCAAGTATAGTTGGAGATGTATGGAATAACTCGTGGTGTATAAGTGAAAGGTCAATATGAAAGTTTACCTTGTGGTTCTGATATTTGATTCCTACTTGTGTTCATCTGATTTTAATTCTTGTATGATTTGAATATTGTTTAAGGAATTCTCTTCTCCGTTTTTGAATGAAATTAGACTTCTGTAACTCTCATTTTGGTGGAATACTCTCATTTTAATGAATATTACGTTTCATCCATCAAGGTCATGATACAATCATCATAAATTCTTTCATCTATCAATGCATTTATCTATTAAAGGTTTGAAGGTTGTCACAAGGGTTATGACAACATGACAAAGATCCTAAGTTCACATGCTAACAACTATGGGTGATGTTATCAAAATGAACACTTAATGCTTGCTACAACATTAGAAGGTTAAGGTGGATACACTTGTGACAAGCACTTTAATCAACTCTACATACTTTGAGACAAAATCAATATATAGAATTTAACGTATTGGTTTGCAATTGAAAATCATGAATTTTCAAAAACACAATTGAAAATAATTTGAAGATGTATGAATCTGATATGAATTTGAATGAAGTTCAAATATATGATGCATCTCAAACCATTTTTTCCATTTATGAATGCAGTTAGTACATTTTCAACTTAATGTACCTACATATTCTCAAGATTGGTCTAGAATATAAGGTTGAGAATGGGTGTTTCTTTCTTGACCCCAATTACTTTTAAACTAAAGAGATAATATTACCTCATTTTTAAATGCCATTATAAATAATTGAATTATATCATTCATTCATATAGAGTATTCTTTCTTCTTTCCATTGATACACATGAAGTGCATTTTTATAAGATTCCATGATGAATATTAATTAGATGAAGCGTATTTTGCAAAACATTATTATATTATAACAATGGTATATGGCATACTAGTGTAAATGAAAGATTTTATTTGTTGGATTGTCAACTAAATAGTGTATGTTTTAGTAGAGAATGTGCTTCATCCAATTAATATTCAATAATGTTGACACCATATTTGGAGGAAAAAAGTTGTTTTGAACAATCTCTTTTCACGCCTACCAATTGCAAATGATGGTTTTGGAAAACAAAGTCTCACAAAACATATACCTAGAGGAAGAAATAATTTGAACAAATGCTAAGACAAATGTCATTGTTGGGACCCTTATACTAAGTTCAAAGCTCATTACTAGTATATTAACTAACACAAAATTGTTTTTGGACTATCTTTAGGGAATTGTGTAAATATTTAGTTGTTGATGCACTTCAAAACTACATTATATCTGAAAGTCAAAAATCCAAAAGTGTTCATGTAGCATAGAAATACTTGGGAACAATACCCAAGGAATCCTCTAGTGGTGGTTTTTTTAATCAGAAAAGGTCAATTCGTCTATCGTTTTGAATCTAAAGTCACTTTTACGTAAGTAAATCACTCGTATTTTATAATTAAAGATTAAAATCCCATTTGTTAGTTTAATTATGTGAATTGGATATATTTTCTATCCTAGCCTATTCTAGTAACTGTCCATTACCCATAGATGCAAATATAGGACATGTTGTCTTTGTCTTATACTAGAATTCTAATGTCAAATTGTTTAAGGTTTGTCAAATAGTCATGACTCCTGTTCTATCGACTTAATCATACCCACAATATTATATATTTGTGTGTATATATATATATATATATCACATACGCACAATTACAATTTCCTTAATTACTTTCCTTTTTTAATTCATTGTCAATTGGTCTAGTAATTATTTTACTAGCCTAATTGCTACTAATGCAGAGATGTAAATTTCACAATTAATTGGGTCAATTTGTCTCAGTAGGCAGAGCATGCAAAAGTGAAGGTTCATTCCTTTAATTTTTAGTTCCAGTCAAATAGGCACATTAGCTTTCTTTCTCCATGCTCCACAACAAACAATATGTCAATTGGACCAAGTCCTGCACTTACATTTACAATTTAACAATTATACTACTTGGTCAATTGGTCTTACTATACTAGCACATAACTAATTTTATCTATCTCCAATAAATGGTCAATTTGTCCAAGTTCCCACACAAGATTAAAACATGAGTTAGATAAAGATTTTATCTATGATAAGTTGTCAACTGGGCCATTTTTCAACATGAAACCACAACAAGTTTTGCACAAAGATTCTATCCTACAACAAAAGTATCCCAAAAAGGTTCACTTGTTCAGCACGCCTAATTGTTTTCTAGCTTGTACGCTCGCAGTCCATTTAACCTTGATTAGCCTTCTTGATCATTGACAATTTGACCATAGACGCTCTTACAAGAATTAAAGATAAACTCACCAATCACTGGCTAATTTCTTCCTTGTAGCTTGCTGACTAATTAACTCAAAAACAAAGCTCTCATTCCCAAATCAAGAATTGTTTCCTTCCTTACAACATTGTCTATTTGACCTCAAAATTAACAAATCATAACAATTTGATACAACTTCTTCTCAACTCAACAAATACACAAAACATGAACATAAAAATTCCAATCACTGGCTTAAATTAGAGTTATCATACTCACCAAATCTCACTCAACAATGCTCTCACAACAAGACTATTAAACTATCAACCAAATAAAGAACAATGCCAATCCCTAGCTAATTGTCCCGTGCACTAAGATCACCAATCCTTGGCATATTGAATCACTCCACAAACTCACTCGAGTTACTTAACTGCATAAAATATTACAAGGACAATTTGACAAATGAATCACTTTTGACTAATTGACCCACAAAGAAAATGATCGAAAGAATGCCAATCACTAGCAAATCTAACAAGAAATAAAATCAATCATTGGTTGCTCAACCGAAATGAAAGAATGCCAATCATTGGCTACACAATTATAAGACATATAGACTAATTTGCATTGAGAGGAAGGAATACCCAACATCATAAAGTTTAGACCTTATAGTTTGGCAATAGTTATCGTGCAGTTATTGTTCTTTCATGGGTTTGCACGTTAATCATATTGTTATCGCATCTTACGGTGCATTGCTTCGCATTGTTATGATACAGTTACAAGTAATACATTGTAATGATGCGATAACGATGCGAAGCAATGCATCGTGATGATGTGGTAACAATACGATTAACGTGTGAACTCATGAAAGAACGATAACCGCATGATAATTCTTGCCAAACCGTAGGGTCTAAAGTTTGTGATGAAGTACAATAGACAAGGCAGCAATCATTGCAAACATTTAAGAGAGAGAGAAAACTAAAAGTCTAATCGTCCTTATACTTCTTGGCCTTAACCAACAACTACAACAATGACAATATTTTATGACTGCAGAATTATGACTAAGGATGATTGACGACTGCTTGTAGTTTTATTTTTGAAGGTAAAAAAAATATGACTACAAATATGACTGCGAGTCATATTTTAGCTCTATACATCATAGCTATATAGTATAGAGCCATTGGGAACACCAAAATACTTCATAGAAAACAGTAGGGAACATATTTAAGAAACGCCCAGTCATATTTTTTAGTCATATTTTTTCTTTAGTCATCTTTTGCAATCGTATCTCCATGATAGTAAAATTTCTTTTAGGGCAACCCCAAAACAATTTGGGTAGGGAATATGTTTAGAAAGTACCTAGCTATATTTTTCACGTAGGATTTTTTTTGTAGTCATATTTTTTTAAAGTCATTTTTTTGTAATTGCTACTAATTTAGGGTTTTAAAATCCTAGCCGCCACAAAATAGAATTTTGAAACTCTAGCCGCCACTAAAGTAGGGTTTTGAAACCCTAGCCACCACTTTTTATAGACACTTCTCTTTTAGCCCTTTTTTTTTGCTTCTTCTTCTTTGTTTTCATTGCTTCTTTAGTTTTGTTTCTTGTTGCTTCTTAGGTTTTTCTTCTTCTTACTTTTTAGGTTTTTCTTCTTCTTACTTCTTAGGTTTTTCTTCTTCTTACTTCTTAGGTTTTGCTTCTTCTTACTTCTTAGGTTTTGCTTCTTCTTACTTCTTAGGTTTTGCTTCTTCTTACTTCTTAGGTTTTGCTTCTTCTTACTTCTTAGGTTTTTCTTCTTCTTCTTTCTTTTTTGTTCTTTCATCTTTATTTTTATTGCTTCTTAAGTTTTGTTTCTTGTTGCTTTTTAGGTTTTACTTCTTTTTACTCCTTACTTCTTGTTTTTTAGGTTTTACTTCTTTTTACTCCTTACTTCTTGTTTTTTAGGTTTTACTTCTTTTTACTCCTTCTTACTTCTTGTTTTTTAGATTTTGCTTCTTCTTCCTACTTAGCTTTTGCTTCTTCTTCATTCTTAAGTTTTGCTTCTTTTTCCTACTTAACTTTTGTTTCTTCTTCTTTCTTAGGGTTTGCTTATTCTTGTCTTTTAACTTTTATGTCTTTTTCTTTCTTAAGTTTTTCTTCTTCTTGCTTCTTAAGTTTTTCTTCTTAGGTTTTGTTTCTTCTTCCTTCTTAAGTTTTACTTCTTATTCTTTCTTAGATTTCGCTTCTTCTTGCCTTTTAAATTTTGTTTTTTCTTCCATTTTAGGTGTTTTTTTTCTTGCCTCCTAGTCATATTTTGCAGTCATATTTTGCAATCATAATGTCACTTAGTTTTTACTTCTTCTTTTTTGCTACTTTTTGGCTTTTGCTTCTTAATCCCTCTACCATCATTGTTATTTTTTTGGGTTATTTATAATTTTTGAATATATAATGATTATAATTTTTTTTAATCTTAAACATGTCTATATATTTTGTAGTGCTTTAAATCTTTGAAGTTTGAATTATATTATTCATTTATTGAAAACTAACCTTCTTATTTATACATGTAGGCATTGAAGGTTAAAATGAAGTTATTGAAAGCTACTTGCAATACAAAAGAGGTAACATCTTTATATTTTTGTTGAAATATAGGTTCTACAAGTATGTGGAAATATACATATATAAAGACCAATTGTGATATATTTTGTATTAGTAACTAATAAATGCTATTGAAAAAAATCACATTTTTTCTTGTATTTGACTTTCTAATGTGATTAATTTTTGCCCATTTAAGAAATTATATGTATTCATTTTTAATTAAATGGATTCTCTTACTTAACCACTAAATTATGTTGATGTATGACTATACATAGTTGTTTTATAAATCATCAAAAAATATGACTGAAATTAATTGTTTTACACATCATTCAAAAATATGACTAAGAAAAGTCATATTTCATGTTACTAAAAAATATGATTCATCGTAGTCATATTCCTCATCAACCAAACATATGACTCGTTGTAGTTATATTTCATGTCATTCAAAAATATAACTCACCGCAGTCACATTCTACATGAACAAAAATATGACTCATCATAGTCATATTCCGTGTCATAAAAAAATATAACTTACTGCAATTATATTCTATATCACTACAAAATATGATTTAAAAGAGTCATATTTCATATCACTGCAAAACATGACTCACCGTAGTCATATTTCACATTACTGCAAAATATGACTCATCACAATCATATTCCACATCATTGCAAAATATGACTCACTACAGTCATATTCTACATCACTGTGAAATATAACTCATTATAGTCATATTCCACATCACTGTAAAATATGACTCACTACAGTCATATTTCATGTCATCAAAAAATATGACTCACCATAGTCATATTCCACGTAAGATTTTTTTGTTTGTCCGGGCAGCTCAAAAAAAATCAGGACCTCCCTATGATAGTCAAAGTATACGCCATGTTAGCATAGTATAGCTAAATATAGGTATTTATACTCTTCAACCTATATGATTGTCAATATGACTGATGTTTGAAGCAACTGCTTTCTAAAGATTGGAGTCAATCATATCCCAAGTCATCTACAATGATTTATACGTGAGTCATATTTTTTGATTTTACAACTCACTGCAATCATATTTTGCAGTCATAAAATACTAATTTTGTTGTAGTGAACTACAATTTAACTCTAAGCCTATTTGTCTTTAACCGTTGCAACTCCTGCAACTAGATGTCTACTAGTCATTTTGTTAACTATACGTCTAATTGATCCAATTCACACTTTACTTCTAGTCGTAATTTACTTCTATTGGTTCATTTGACTTCTATCTCCAAAATAATTCAAAATTCCGAAAAAATCTATCTACAGTCCAAGCAAAAAAATTGAACCACATTGAGATGAAAGGACATTTGCAAAGAACAATAAAAAGCCTCCAAACAATCATATCAATGTTTTAATTGGTATTCCATTGCAACTACAAAAGTGTGGACAATATAGTTGCACTAATTTAGCAATTTCAATAAATATTTGGGATATTAAGGTTTGCAATTTGGTATTTGGTATTGTTGTATTTACAAATGCAGACATATTTACTATAAGGTTCTAACTCTAAATACTTGTATTGGTATATAATCACTAGATCCTCTAGTTTGTGATAATTAATAAAGAGCATATTCACACAAATTAACTCAACCTATACATTGACAAGTTAATCTTAAATCAAGAATTGACAATTTTATAGGCAACTTTTATAGGCAATTTCATTGACTTTAAATAGAAATGGATTTTTTTGGAAAATTAAAACAACATTTATTTAACAAAAAGTACTATTATATTTTGAAATGGTGTAATTTGGCCAAAAAGAAAAGGGTTGATTGTAATGGATCTCAACATTTATGTTATAAAGAAAATATTTACTAATTCCCTTCTTCTCTTTATGTTACAAGTGATGATCTACTCAAGGGGGCAATCTTTTATCATTGAAAACATTAGAAATTAGATTTAAAGGGATGATGTATTCTTATTTTTTGTATTTTGTAGATTTTCACAAATATCAGAGCCCTCCAAAGAATAGTCATTGGTATTGGTCTTATAAAATGAAGTAAACTTCCCATTGTTGTTGTAGGAGTGTGATCCCACATGCTAGACACAGAAGACTAGCATTAGACGGGAAATTTTAAAATTTATTCCTTTAAATAGGAAAGTTTTGAGTTCCAATAGAAGATTAGTAGGATTTGGGAAATATCGGAACTCCGGATCCGGAAAAATCCTATTAGGTGTAAAAAACCTAATTCTGGAATCCTAAAAAGTTTTGGAAACTGGAGGACGGCGCCAATCCTAAAAACCGGAAACCGGATCTGTAAGCCGTACAAAGGTTAGGCTTGTCGCCAAAATTTCTTCTGGACTTTCATTCATCCATCCGACTGTCCATCCGTCTGGACCAGTATATGAAAAGGACTGTAACCGGTAGAAGACAAAGTTGCTTTCTTGCTGCCTTGCATCTTTGTTTTTCTGCCTTCCCAGTTCTTAGAACTCCCGGTAGATTGAGGGACTGTGTGAGTTGCGATTGTGCACTATAAGAAATCAGTGTTTTTTTTAACAAGGGAAAAAACGTGCCGTGATGTCTAATTTAACAAGGATGATGCCTGTAGTGACGTCTAAAAAAATCCGTTTAAAAAAACGGGCCAAAAATGGGCCATGTTATGTGCTGAAACGTGCTTAAATTTTTTGTGACATCGAAAACAACAGGGTCACACAAGAGTTTCTGAGAGTGCCATGTGGAGGGGTTTTGGCATCCACGTAGGATTTTTAACGATGGACAGGGACACGTTGGACAACTTTTTCATCCAACGACGTTGTGACGTGTCCAATGACGTGGACCCCTAAATATCCGACGTGGAAAATAATTTCCGGAGCACGCAGCCTACGTGGCAGTTGACGTGGCACTCTTTTGCGGTACATGCCGGTGTTCTGTGTGATGTTCTCTGGGACGTCACATTTGACAGGAGGATGTTTTAAATGACATCAGAGTCAACGAGAATGTGCTTTAGGAAACGAGCTGGGTGGATAATATTGTGGAATTTATTCTTTGCTGAAATCGCAGACATCATCCACATACACGTCTATTGTGACATTAAGTAGAGCAACCCGTGTACTGGGGTATGCATTGCTTTGCGCTTAGTGTTCCGTTCGACACGCACAGTGACATCTGCAGTGTTTTCTTGAGCATTATAGAAGACATACAATGCGAGAGGAAGGATGTTTTCTCGAATGACATGAACAACGTGAATCATAAATCGCAACATCAAAGACGATGTCCTCTACAGCCCATATACATGAGTGAATGGAAGATTGAGATATGCCATTAGAAGATGAATTATGTGTCTTTGTAAGAGATGTCCAAGCATAGAAGCCTGTGTTTTCAATGGCATTGGGATTATAAGGCCACTTGCCAACTTCTGCACAAAATAGCTATGTATATGTCTATAGTCCAGTACTACAAAGAAATCCACAACAACATTAAGTACAACACCTTCGGTGAAAACATGGTGCGTTCTACTCAATGTTCTAAATAACATGCTTGATCATCATATGCAACGTTCAATTGGACACGCTGTGGCAAACAAGGACTCACTTCTTCCGAGGTGCATCCGATTTCTTGACAACAGCAGCCTGCATCGTACCACACCAAGTCAAAACCAACAGTACCTACTCATGCATGTGCCCTCTTAGTGACAACAGTGCACCTGCCTGTAGTGAAAGACGCATTAGTGGCTGACGTGGCCGATTCGTGTTTTTTTGGACGTCATCTGAAACGTCCTTTATTTTTTTGGACGTAGTGATAAACAAGTCCGTTCAAAGTGACATCCCTATATTTCCTAACGTCTATTATGACGTTTCAGATGACATCACAAAAAATTGTCCCTGAACTGCGCGTTCGTCCAAAAACGTAGTGACGTCAAAAGTAACGGTGATGTCACAGCGTAACGCAGAGAAAAACATGGGTTTCTTATAGTGGTGCAGGTGTGTTCCAGAGTGACCTTTTGTGAGCAAAGAGAATTAGGGAGAGGTTGTGAAAATCTCCTCACGTGTGCGTGATGACTTCCAAGGCGATGCAACGCAGACTGAGGGAGGAATTGGAGAAATCAGACGAGCCAACTCCAACGCCGCAACCACGGATGAAGACGATTCCGGTGCTACGGGTGGTGCCAAAAATCCCAACCGATGAAGTCCGGATAGAGCGTCTCCGGAGGATCCTCACTAATATGGGGTGCGCAGGATTGATGGATGTCCCTTGGGGCATCCAAGAGGAGTCTGGTGGCGGACCTGCTGCGACCAGAGAGTGGTATCTTGGATACCACCCTTCGGGCGAAACCTAAGCAGTAGACAGTGGATGAGTGGAGAGCCGTCTACGGGTTCCGGGTGGCACCGGACAAGGTGATGGAAAAGAACCTAAAATACATGGAGGGTGAGTTCCGGACGACGGCGAATCCAAAGGAGGATTACCAGGTTTCAGATATGGTAAACCCAAAATATCGGGATGTGGTAGCGTTTCTTAACCCTATCCTCCATGCGACCAAGCCAAGGCGAGTGGTGGCCAAGGTAGCCTCCACCATTCTGGAAAGCCTCTAGGGGAAGATGATGGTGGATTGGGCGTTTATTGTCTTCGAGTTGGTAGGGGATCTCGTACATTCTCTCCGGCAGGGGAAGAAAGGTAGGAGCCCTCTTCCGGCTTATGTCTCCCACTTATACTCCTACCATTCCTTACTCAAGAAAAATGAGGAGAAAATCTATCTAGAGTTGGTTCAGCTCCAGAAGTACGGGGGAGAAGAACCCTCTTATTGGGATGGTCCGGATGACGAGGAGATGGAAGAAAAAGAATAGTCCACTCCTCTGAAGAAACGGACCCGACAGAATGCGAATCCACCGGTGATGTCAAAGGGGAGTACTTCCGCTCCAGAGTGGACTGAGGAAGACACTCTGGACCGGACAGAAACCAGTCCCTCTCGGACCAATCCTCTAGAGGAAACGGAGGAAGAAATGACCAAGATCCGACTGGAGGGTCGCCCTACAAGGATATTATGGAGATGGCCCAACACATCGTATGGCAAGCTAATGACATGTAGTATATTTTTTGGAATCTAATATTATTCAACTAAATCCGAGTTCGAACACCAGGGAATGAACTATGTAAGGCTAGCGTAGTGTATTCAAAGGTCACAATGTACTAGTTTATTAGGTTAAAAGGTTTATTTACTCTTATTCCCACTAAAACCCAGGAAAACATTCATCCGTCCATTATAGAATGAAAGAGACTCAACATGCACGTCTCTGTCCTATCTAGTGTTCTACGGCTTGTGACAATAGTTCTTGACAATAGTTCAGAATGGACTGACTTGTGTATGGATGTAATGCAGGACTTAGACTTTAGTACAGCCCACTATAGTACTTTGAAAGTAGTACAAATATATGTATTCAATATTTCAAAACAAATTAGAATTAAGGATTTGGAAAGGCTTACAATAAGTCAACCCAAGGCTCTAGGACAATATGGCCAGTATCAAGAGTTAGCAACTACCTACAATACATAAAATCCAAACTTACAACATGTATGTCACGCCCCTATGTACTTGGGGTGCCCAAATGAACCTTAGTGCACAAGGGGGGACCTTGGGGGTGACTTTCCAAGCCTTGCAATAGACTAGGTAGGGAGAATGAAGAGACTCCCGATCAAACAAGGCGCAATAGCGCCCTGGTTTTGAAGTGAACATGAGAGTGTCATACATGCTTAGAAAGCTCTTGACAATACGCTTCTAATGGTGCAAAGAAAGCACAATTCGGAGTTGTGAGCGAAAAGTTATGGCCGCTCAAAGTTGACTGGGTCCTAGTGGCGCCGGGACACTTGAGGGCTAAGTGTGAGGGGTTCTCAATGAATCCCACAACAAAGTATGGCATGTGGCATATCATTGGAAAGCTATGAACACAAGGAACCTAGAATGACAAGAATTACGAGGTTCTAAGACATGAGTCAAAAGTTATGGCCAAAAGAAGAGACGTGGTGAAGGCGTGACGCCTCCCCCGGTGCATCCGAATCTTTAGAGGGCCATAACTTTGCGAGAACTTGTCCAAATGGGACGAGTGAGAAGTCCATCGGCATCTACTCGTCGCGTAGATGTCTAAAATGGGCTCGCATTCTGTATTTGGAGTTCGGAGCGCAAAGTTACACCGGTTGGAAGTTCGGGAGTCCAAACGGTGACGTAACTTGGCGATTTGGGTTGGAAGTGGGTGGTCTTCCACAACCCAAGGTTATCCAAGGACTTCCTTCGACTTAGGACGGGGGGTTCTGCCGAATACCACAGAGAGTACTATAGGAGGGATTGGTCTCCCTCCTCACTCCCTCTTGAAGCCTTGGTGAGTCCCGGTCACTCATGGTTGGTAGTGGTGACTTCACCACCACTTCAAGGCACCATGGGACACTTGTGTGTGTGTCCCGTGGCATCGGTTGGGTGGAGTCCCACTCCTTGCTAGGCCTCCTTGGATGTGTCCCGAGTTGTGAGTGTCGGTTACCTTTAGTGGATGATTAGCAAATACTAAAAGGGCTAGCATAGAGTGGGGTGACACTCAAGGGCGGTTAGGACCATGGTGAGTAGTGCCACCATGGGTCCTTGTACATTAAAGTGGAAGTTCCGCCCCATGTTACTAAGTGACATGCCTGGTGTCACGATGGGAGTGTGTGCTAGTAGTCCCGGTGACTGGGACTTGGCAAATGAGTTGGAAATGGGGACTAATACTGTGGGTGCTTGGCATGTGCAGTGTTAGGCAGTTGGTGACCGAGTGACGCTGTAAGTGGACTAGGGTGAACCTAGTGAGCTGTTGGGAGCTGGTAGGTGTTATTTGGGTCGCGACAATGTATATCCAATTTTCAATACAACACTCCAATAACATTGATGCAAAACAAATAAAAAAAAATTCCTAACTCTAATTCTAACTCTCTAATGGATCAATTCCAAACCAGGAATACGGCCGTTCGGCTGTTCGAAATTTTTTTACCTTTATTTTAATTTGTTTTTGTTGGTCAAATAATTAATCAAAATGCCAAAGTTTTATACTTTTATATCCCATAACCGTGGTATCCGGTTTGATATCAGGCTATGCCCATGTCTGAAGCCCTTTACCCGTACATCAGTTGATACCCCGTCTTATACCCTGGCTGATATCCGTGCGATATTTGGACTGGCTAGACCGGCGGACTTCAACCCGTTAGGCTGCCGGATCTCGATTTCCAACCCAACCCGATGTCTGCCGAAGTCCTGCGCTGTCTCGTTGTCGCCTTCGTCTCGGCGCCGAGTCTGCTTGTCGAACTGGTCGGCGCTACAGGCTGCCTTCACCGAACTTCGGCGACATAATTTTCCGATCGATTTCTATTGAATTACAATCGTGTTGCCTTGGTGATCTCGTGTGATCACACCAACTTCCCAGTTTCAATTCAATTCTCAATTATCAACATTTCCGAATCCCTAATTTCAATTGCCACTCACAAACTATTGAATTTGGACTTGTCGTTCTGAAATCAAACAAATCTGTCAAGTAATTACAACTTTCCAGTGTGCTTGATCAATCGGTTTCCAAAAATCTCCCAAATGCTGTCGAATCAGTCACCGAATTTACCCTCAAGATTTTCTTCGAATCCTTCCCGTCAAGGTCGCCATCACAGCAATCTCTTCCAGATCCAACATCCGATCTCCCTCGGCGAATTTGACTCCTTGCTGTCGACTATTTAGTATGCAACGACTGCTTTTAACATTCAAATCAGGATTTTCACCGAAACCTCACTGACCTGCACAAGGCGATGACCTTCACCAAATCGGGTGCCCCTCAGTCCTGAGCGCTGGTCGCTGCGATCACCCGGCTGGTCACTCGAACCCTCTCCAGAAAATTCACGAGGCTGGTTTCCTAAATTCAGTGATGGCGATAGCTCTTCTCACAATCTGCCTTTCCAATCAATGTTATGGAATCCACTTCTCTGCTCCAGCACTCCGAATTTGAGTGCCTCTAACTCAGCCGCTTGACAAACGGGACGCGCTTCTTCTTCTTCGCTGTCCGCTTCCCACCCTACAACCTTCCCCGATTATGCAATCTTCCCCACCACAGCTCTGCTGCTCAGTGCCGATTCAATCCGTGTTTCACAAACATCCCATTCAGCACTCACAATTCCCTCAGAATCCAAGGAATTACAACACAGTGCACACACAAATTCAAAGTTGCTGTACACAAATTAACAATTTCAATTTTATTACATACGCAAGAATTACGGCACCAGGAGAAACTCTACAATCTGCACTACAGGAGAGGACGAATGAGAGAGGGAGAGGGATTTAAGTCAAGGGATGGGGGTGATCGGAAGCGGAAAGAGTTGCTCAGGCAACGCTTCCAATCACACCCGCAACCCTATCTTTCTCCTTGTTCTCTTATCCTTATCTTTTTCTTTTTCTTTATCTTTTCTAATTACTAATTTCTTCCCCTAATTATTACTTACTTAACCCATTTCACACTTATATGGTAAAATATAGTTCTATTTCTACTATATACTAGAAATAGAATAAGATATATATATAAAGTTCACAAAAAAATGAAAAAGTAGCTCTAAAGATCAAAAAGTTAGACTACACGACATCATAAAGATTCTCCACAACTATGAGGAGACCTTCAAATGGGTGTGCCGAAAGATGGCACTGACCGACCGGAACGCCATCTTCCGGAGGATGGACACTCTGGTGACGGCCGAGAAGCAAAACGATCTTCTGATCCAAGACTAGAAGAAGATGGTGGTAGAGTTGGGCGCTCTACGAGTGGAGAATCGAAATTTGCTAGAACGGGCCCAAGGATCGGAGTCCAATTGCGCCCGATTGGAGAACGAGTTGCGGACGGCCCAAGAGAAGGCCAAAATTGTGGAGGAAGAGCACCGTTGGCAGACGGAGGCACTAAGCCAGAGTGTTACCCAGCTCTAGAAATCCTTGGAGATCCCGGCGGACTACATCAACAAGGCCTGGTTGTTTGAAGCCAACTTCGATGTAGCCGTAAGCTCAAGCTGGGGGCCGATAGTCAAGTATCTGCTAGAGCAGGCGAGGATGATGGACGCTTCGCGAGCAGAGATGCGAGACTTGGTGGCATGTTTGGCAACCGTAGAGCCAAATCAAGTAGACCCTCCTCCTTCCTCTTCCACCCATACATTGCAGGTTCTGAAGGAAATTATTCTTCCGAAAACAGCTGTTGCAGAGGTGACGCCGATGGTGCCTCCTGTCCCAAAACTATCTCCTCCATCCGAGAAAACAAGGGTGGATTGGGGTACCATTATACCTAAGAGAAGTGAGGGGACCTCCTTCAGGAGAACCCGGTCATAGACCTTACGGATACTCCTCCGGAGACAAGGGGGACTCAGTTTGCTCACTCTTCTCCCTGCCTGAAGTTTACCCGGAGAGATTCTCGGGGAAGTCCGGAAGTTCCAGTAGCCGGAACCCTGAGTGTAGATAGAGGAACCGATCTTTTTGTAGGTCCAAGTTGGGGAGCAAGAGGCCCTAATGTGTTTCCTCCAGAGAATAGTCGGAAGAAGATATACTTGGACTTGTTAAAAGACATTATTCCTCCTAAAGAATAGGATACAAAAGAATAGGAAGTAGTTTTGTACATACTTGTAACGGTGCCGGAGTTTGGTCGCCAATCCGGATTTATAGGATCTGAGGATTACCAAAAATCTAGCGGACCAGTAGGAGTGTTTTGTGTAATATTGAGATGATGATTAGTTTAATATAAGTTAGATTTTGATGGACCTTTGTGGTCACTCACCCCATGATCTTTAGTGTGTATCTTTAAATTTAATCCAAAGCGTTTGAAGGCATTCCGCTCTCTTTCTTTTTATACATGGTGCATACTTTTGTAGGTGTGGATCCATTCGTGCCTTTTTCCGGATGCTGAGAACTTACCTTGGTTAGCAAGTGTCAATGTTGTGAGTGGTTTCTAATGTCACTGGATTGATGGGGAGATCGGCCGGATTGTTCCAGAGGGAGTGTTAGTGTGCTACCTGCTTGGATGCCGATATAGCCTGAGGGGAGGATACTGCCTCGTGTACGAGGGTGTTTGAGAGTTTGAGAGCAACTTTTGTGTACAGGAGTTTGTAGGACGTAATCCGAATTCCGAATACCGGAATTCCCCCATAGACGGAGTCAAAGCTCTGGTGTAACGCCCAAGAAAATGCTAGGTTGTCCATCCAGTCGATGGGAGACTCAGTGTTGGGTTAATGCTAGAATGTTGTTGTAGTCCTTGACTGTCCTTGCATGACTTGGTCCAGTAAGCCTTCCGGATTTGTGAGGTGACGGAACATTAGGATATTTCCGGTCCCCGAAGTTAAGTTAGCATTAGTATTAGCCAGTGTTTCCGGACATGGTAAATATCCGGACGGTGGATCTGGCCACTTGTCATTTAAACCCAGGGATCTCAAAAAGGGGCAACTGAACGGGTTTCGGAATTTTCCGGAACCTATTCGGCACTAGTAGCCGGACCGGACCTCTAGTCCGGATTGGAAAGAAAGGGCGGAATGAAAAGCTTAGACCTAGTTAGCCTAGATTTGTAAGCCTTGAGTCCTCGTGGGAACAATTCCGGAGCGGTTTACTCCAAGTGGGAATTGTGGGCTAAGTGGAAGAATACTGATCCAACTAATCACTATATAGTTGATTTCTGGCGCCCCTGTCGGGGACTCGATAATCACGGAATTGTAGGATAATTCTAGATCCGACCTAGTCATACCACTGGAGTAGCAGGAAAACGATCTATTCAGTCTAGAATAGGAGCAGGAGAAGTGGTAACTCCTTTTTGTATGAGGTGAAGAACTAGTGAGAGCGAGAGAGGTCAATCACCACCCGAAATGCTACAACTTGGGGAAGACGGAATCAAAGTGCTTCAAGAAGAACTCCAGTTGTTTACTCTCCTAGCATAGAACAATTAGAAGATAGCATAGTTATACCTAGTCCACCAGAGGATGTTTTAGTTCCTGATTTAGCCTTCAAAGTGACTCCTAGTCCGGAAGATATCACTGACAATACGGACAACTCTAGCTCATCCGGACCACCGTCGGAAGACTTAGAAGCCTATCCGGAAGAAATGGCCAGGAAGTCACCCAATTGAAGTATTCAACGTTTTATGGTGATGGGAGTCAAGATGTAGACGATTGGTTGGTGGAATTCAATTCCATTGCCCGAGCCAATTAGGAGGATGATGGAACAAGGCTCCGGATCCTCCCTAGACTACTTAAGGCGGAAGCCTTAAAATGGTATAACGATCTACCACACAACATCCGGACAAACTGGAATCAGTTGACGGATTAATTTGTACTAACATTTAGAGAAGTTGGAGGAGAGGCCAGAACACTCGGACGACTCAATAAAATTGTAATGAAATCCGGAGAGTCCATCCAGAAATATGGGCAAAGAGTGAAAGGCTTGATTGCTAAACTAACCCTAGGGGTAGCCCAGAGTGTGCAAATTGAATGGTATGTGGCAGAGTTTCCGAAAAGAATGGAGTTCCAAATCCGACAGTCCAGACCGGCCACTCTTCAAGAAGCTATGGAGGCAACCCAACACTATAAGAATTCCAAGCAGTCTCTTCGCAAATCCTTGAGAAGGGAAAAGAAGGGCAAGACCGGACGAGAAAAGAAAGGAAAAAAGAACCGGAGATCAAGCTCATCCATGTCCGAAAGTTCCGAATCTGAAGAGGAATCTTCGGAGTCGGAAGACAGTGACTTGGACTAGCCAGCGCCAAGAAAGAGGACATCCAAAGGCTATCGACGAGTATCAAACCAAATTGTTGTCAAGGTGAAGGAAGAACCGGAGGTGGAGTCAAAATAGGCAATTAGAGAAATCCAAGAGAGCTTGGCTACCATCAAAGTACAGCTGACAGAAAGTGGTAAGCAACGATGGATTCTTCCGGCAGCTAGAATGAATGTTTAGTGTACACAATGCAGACAAGCCGGACACTACCCAAATGAGTGTTTCCGACTACCGGCAAGGAAGATACAATTTGTGGATGAAGAAAGGGCGGTATACTACACCCTTCCGGAACCTAAAGAAGAAGAGCTTGAAGAATTACCAGTATACCAGTCGCCCTAGCATACAGCCAGGGCCGAGCGCCGCAGCAGCTCTACCGAACTCCGTACCCTACAAATCAAGAGTACACTGAACCGGTAAGAAGTTATACCATCATGTAGTGGCCGGTAGGATCTTGTGGAAGACCTTCCTTTCCTTCTAGACACCGGCTTCGATGGAGAAATAGTACGGGATATGTTTCAACTGTGGGGACTCGTCCCACTACTTCAATCAATGCCAATACCCCAAATCCGGACAGGGCAAGCCTTTACCCTTGCCGTGTCAAAACTGCCGGGAGTATGGACATCATTTTGACGAATGTTCTAAACCAACGCGTCCGCGGGTAACGTTTAAACAAGTGGAGGTGCCACCTCGAGAGATTCTCGGGGAAGTCCGGAAGTTCCGGTAGCCGGAACTCGGAGTGCAGACAGTGGAACCAATATTTCTGTAGGTCCAAGTTGGAGAGCAAGAGGCCCTAATGTGTTTCCTCCGGAAAGTAGCCAGAAGCAAATATACCTGGACTTGTTAAAAGACATTATTCCTCCTAAAGAATAGGATACAAAAGAATAGGAAGTAGTTTTGTACATACTTGTAACGGTGTCGGAGTTCGGTCGCCAATTCGGATTTATAGGATCTGAGGATTACCAAAAATCTAGCGGACCAATAGGAGTGTTTTGTGTAATATTGAGATGATGATTAGTTTAATATAAGTTAGATTTTGATGGACCTTTGTGGTCACTCACCCCATGATCTTTAGTGTGTATCTTTAAATTTAATCCAAAGCGTTTGAAGGCATTCCGCTCTCTTTCTTTTTATACATGGTGCATACTTTTGTAGGTGTGGATCCATTCGTGCCTTTTTCCGGATGCTGAGAACTTACCTTGGTTAGCAAGTGTCAATGTTGTGAGTGGTTTCTAATGTCACTGGATTGATGGGGAGATCGGCCGGATTGTTCCAGAGGGAGTGTTAGTGTGCTACCTGCTTGGATGCCGATATAGCCTGAGGGGAGGATACTGCCTCGTGTACGAGGGTGTTTGAGAGTTTGAGAGCAACTTTTGTGTACAGGAGTTTGTAGGACGTAATCCGAATTCCGAATACCGGAATTTCCCCATAGACGGAGTCAAAGCTCTGGTGTAACACCCAAAAAATAGCTAGGTTGTCCATCCCGTAGATGGGAGACTCAGCGTTGGTGTCGTACGCGCAGTTAGCCGTAAGTATCCTTACAACGACGAGTTGTTGCAAGATGACACGAATCATCGTTCCAGGGAACTTCTAGTATGATATCGTTTGAATTAGAAGAATCTGGATCATGAATATACCCTTAATTCCCTTCGTTTCACTTCCCTATCTTGTTCCGAAAACTTAGTACGTTTCGGAATCCGTTCCAGACTTCCGGATCCGGACCACCTCCGGAACCTAGCTCCGTCTTTCCTACTTTAAGGTTTTTGTTGCCTCTGTTTTACCCTTAGAGGGTCTATCCTTGGTCTAGAAAGAGGTGGGGACTCACCACTTGTGTAACTAACCTCTTTGCACCTTAAATAAACAACACACCCTAGACAACGCAGTTGCATGAGGAGGGAAGAGTATTCTCTCCCAACTTCCAAATTGGCTGATCTGAAAACAAGTCACGCAAAGAAACTCTCACACCTCTCTTACTACAACGACGGATCCAAACTTATAGACTCAAGGGGGTAGATTTTCAAGGAGAAGACAACATACTAAGGTGGAGGTTGGTAGACCTTCCGGAATAGCGGGAGATCCTTTCCTTTGGCAGTCGCTTATCTCCGCACAGAACCCTCCTGGTTCTGGACTTGCAGAAACCTCTATCTCTCTACCCGGATCGCCATTCCGGCAATTTGAAGGCACGTAACGCTCACACTCCCTTATTTAGTTTGCATCCCCTCCTGATTACCTTAACACCCAAGAGATCTATAGCTCGAGATCCGGATTCCTCCTCTCCCTTCCCTCTCTTACTCCAATACAAGGATACAATGCATACGTATACGCCAGCTAAAACTCTGTAAGCAAAGTGCAGCTAGAGGTACCTTGGCCGACTTAGATTAAGAAGGAAAATTGAAATACATACGTGAAAGTACTAAGATGGGATTGGGATGGAATAGAATGGAATAGCAGACCACTAACTTGCCTGCCATTAAATACTAACTGAAAATCCAAAGTCAACTCCTAAAAGCCTGAAAAGAAATCCGGAAATCTAGGCAATCAATCACTGAACCCTCCGAGATATCCAGAAAGGCCAATCTCTATTGTCCCGAGAAAGCCGGAAATCCTCGAATTATTTGCCTAAAATTCCGGAACCTGGGCCCACGCTCGAAAATCCATTCCGGATCCGATACTACCCTTCCTAAGAGTTCTAATGCCTTGGCCTTCGACCCTTCTTTAAGCGGTTGCCCATTTGACTGGTTGGCGTTCCCTTCACGCTTTTAGCCGGAGTCGTTTTCGTTGCTGCTTAAGTCTAAATGTGGCGCATTGCGGGAGACGGATCACTATCCCCCTCTGTTCCGGAAGTGGAATGCGCACTTTCTTCTTCGGAATCTTCAATGACTTGAACTTCCTTTTCCTTCTTTGGCGGTGTCTCCTCCAGTATTGCGGGTTCACTTGTCTTTTCTGGTGTAGTCTCTTGTATGTGCGTGAACCCTTCCGGATTCATTCGGGCCGGATTGGTCATTCCACCGATCCGGTTGATGAGATCTCCTCTAACTTGCTTGTGTAATTCCGGATTGTCTAGTGTGACAACTCATTATTTTGATTTTTTTTCGTTTATCTTTTTGAGTGGAACGGAAATTTGAAATAGGTATCCGGATCCAACTAAAGGGAGGGAGATAAATCAAAAATAGTTATAAGAGAACCTTACGGAACTAATCCGGTTCTAGGTAGAAGCAGACCAGATTGGATTTCCAACCGGAAGGGAATTCCAACCGGATTCTCCTTGACCAGATTGGAGAGAACCGGATGACAAGGACCGGACCGGATGTCCAACCTATCATAATGACCAGTCCAGGGCGTCAGGACTATATAAGGCCTGACCCTGCCCATTTTCAGGTCTTTGGTTTTCACGTGTTGTCGTTTTCTATCTTAGTGCCTGATCTTTTCCGTTTACGGCGGCAAGGAGCGGAGAGTACGAGAGGGTTTGGTAGTAAGTGAGAGGTGTGAGACGGAGAGATCGCCTCCGGGCGCGAGTGGGTGAGACTTGAGCGCGAGCGGATACAGAACAGTGAGAGGCTGAGAGTGTGAGCGCGCAAGGCGGTTGGTTTGCAGGTGGAGCGGAAGACCAGAGTGTGAGCGCTCCCTTGTTAGGTCAGAAGAGAGTGAATCTGAGTAAGGCCGCCCTCATACCGCGGTTAAATCGGAAGAGACCAAGCTCTAGCACCCCACTCCTGAGTGAAGTGAAGTTGAGGAAAGTGGTTCCGGTCATGCCGACCAAGGAACAGGAACAAGGAGATTTCAGAGATGACTTAGCATCCATGGGTTGTCAGGGATTAGCTTTGAAACCTTGGGGTTTCAAGGATGAGAGGATGATTAGGGAGCTTCTGGGTGGCGTATCGAACGAGCTCGATAACACCCTGAGAGGGAATCCGGTTTAGTGGATTTGTGGCGAGCCGTCTACGGATTCCGGACGGGGGGACTCGGCCTTGCCAACCGGAAGGATGATTACATCTAGGGCAAGTTCGGAAGTGCCGTGAATCCAAAGGATGGCTACGCGGTAGAAGATTGTATTGATGACCGGGAGCGGTGCTTACTGCAATTCCTTGTTCCAGTCTTGCATCCGGAAAAGCCCACCAGGGTGACCATCACCCTGGGTAATACAATCTTCGGAGCGCTATGCGGAAACCGGAAAATAGACTGGGGCCAGATCTTCTTTGATCTGGTGTTCCAGCTCACTCCAAGAGTAGGGAAAAGTAGGGCCACCCCACTGTGCCCTTACGTGTACCACCTCTACCAGCAACAAGAACTACTAACGGAAGTAGAGACGAAGGTTTGAAAGGCCCAGGAGCGGACCATGAAGTATGGTGAATCCGAGTCCGACCAAGAAGCGGATTCCGGGAACAAAACCGAGGAGGAGAAAGAAGAAGAAGAAGAAGAAGAGGTCCTGCATTTCATCCCCAAGAGGCAAAAGACCACGCCAACCCGAACTCGAGGAACGCCTCCGGTTCAACCTTGGCCGTCCAAGACGGAGATTCCAACCGGACCGGATGTGCCATCCGAATCGGGAACCGGAGATCCGTTCGACGAATTGGTTGGGATCCTCTGCGGAATCTGGGCGGATTGGGAAATCAAGAAGCGGACGATTGGGGAGATTACGCACTTGATTGGAGTGGAACCGGACAGCCAACTACCACACCAGGTAGCTGAGAGTATCATCAATAACATAATATTCATTAAAATGAGAGTTTTCCAGTGAAATGGGAGTTGAGGAAGAGACTTTCAACCATGAATTTAATATACTTGTAGATCAATGACTACCAAGAAAGCATTGCAATGACATAGAAAGCGCATACGGAAGGTACAGATTCCAAAATCGAAGGTCAAAATTGTGACTTCTTCATAATTTATAGGAAGTCATCAAATATACATGTATTGGATGTATGCACTATAAACATAGAGTAATCCATGTACTAAACTACTACTTCCATTGTAGACTACACTTGTATAAGATACATATGATGTAAAACGTAGGGTTCAGGAAGCACTACGACTAAGCACTGGGACTTTTGTGAAATTGGCAATTGCGTCCACAAGATGAAGGCTTCGTGACCAAAAGGTTATGAGCCTGCCTTTATCAACAGCAGAGACAAGCGTAGGGATTGTCAAAGCCCGGATATTGGAAAATCAAATTCCAGCTATTCCCCCACCAAATATTCTCAGACATTTGCATCGGAGAAAATGCAATGCAAAAGATTATTTGGTGAGGGAACAGTTGTTGTTCAACTCTACAACTTCCGAGCTACGACAACGTACTGTCCATAATGACTATGAGGTCCACGATTGTCAAAGCCCCGGAAATTGTAGAATCGAATACTAGCTGTTCCCCTAGTTGAGCCAATTCGTGGTAGAAGAGAAAGCAAACATTATATAACCTTAACTCTCAGCTACTCTTCGAATGTACTCTCACACACCACAATTGTCACGCCCCTATCTACTTGGGGTGCCCAAATGAACCTTAGTGCGTAAGGGGGAATCTTGGGGGTGACTTCCCAAGCCTTGCAATAGACTAGGTAGGGAGAATGAAGAGACTCCCGATCAAACAGGGCGCAATAGCGCCCTGTTTTGAAGTGAACATGAGAGTGTCACACACTCTTAGAAAGCTCTTGACAATACGCTTCTAATGGTGCAAAGAAAGCACAATTCGGAGTTGTGAGCGAAAAGTTATGGCCGCTCAAAGTTGACTGAGTCCCGGTGGCGCCGGGACACTTGAGGGCTAAGTGTGAGGGGTTCTCAATGAATCCCACAACAAAGTATGGCATGTGGCATATCATTGGAAAGCTATGAACACAAGGAACCTAGAATGACAAGCATTACGAGGTTCTAAGACATGAGTCAAAAGTTATGGCCAAAAGAAGAGACGTGGTGAAGGCGTGACGCCTCCCCCGGTGCATCCGAATCTTTAGAGGGCCATAACTTTGCGAGAACTTGTCCAAATGGGACGAGTGAGAAGTCCATCGGCATCTACTCGTCGCGTAGATGTCTAAAATGGGCTCGCATTCTATATTTGGAGTTCAGAGCGCAAAGTTATGCTGGTTGGAAGTTCGGGAGTCCAAACGGTGACGTAACTTGGCGATTTGGGTTGGAAGTGGGTGGTCTTCCACAACCCAAGGTTATCCAAGGACTTCCTTCGACTTAGGACGGGGGGTTCTGCCGAATACCACAGAGAGTACTATAGGAGGGATTGGTCTCCCTCCTCACTCCCTCTTGAAGCCTTGGTGAGTCCCGGTCACTCATGGTTGTTGGTGGTGACTTCACCACCACTTCAAGGCACCATGGGACACTTGTGTGTGTGTCCCGTAGCATCGGTTGGATGGAGTCCCACTCCTTGCTAGGCCTCCTTGAATGTGTCTCGAGTTGTGAGTGCCGGTTACCTCTAATGGATGAGTAGCAAATGCAAAAAAGGCTAGCATGGAGTGGGGTGACACTCAAGGGCGGTTAGGACCATGGTGAGTAGTGCCACCATGGGTCCTTGTACATTAAGGTGGAAGTTCCGCCCCATGTTACTAAGTGACATGCCCGGTGTCACGATGGGAATGTGTGCTAGTAGTCCCGGTGACTGGGACTTGGCAAATGAGTTGGAAATGGGGACTAACACTATGGGTGCTTGGCATGTGCAGTGATAGGCAGTTGGTGACCAAGTGACGCTGTAAGTGGACTGGGGTGAGCCTAGTGAGCTATTGGGAGCTGGTAGGTGTCATTTGGATCGCGACAACAATGTCCAAAAAGCAATGTATGAGTGTACGTTCGAAGAATAGCTGAGAGTAAAGGTTATATAATGTTTCCTTTCTCTTCTACCACGAATTGGCTCAACTATGCACATAGTTGGGTCTAAGACATCGTTGTCACCTACAGTCTGTGGACACCGTGTCCACAACATCCACAGAACAAAGGCTTCAAGACACCATGGCTTCGAACCAATTAAGTACACAGCTGAGTTTAAAAGTGGAAAGGGAGAAAGCAAACATCATATAACCCGACTCACACCCCTACTCATCAAGTACTCTCACACACCACAATGTCTAAAGAATAGTGTATGAGTGTACTTGACGAGCATGGCATGAGTTGAGCTATATAATTCTTGCTATGTCCACTTCCAATTTCAAGCTCAGTTGTGCACTCAGTCGGTTCCATGTGCAATGCAAACGATTATTTGCTGAGGGAACAATTGATATTCGACTCTACAACTTCCGAGTTACGACAACCCCTACATTACTCTCTGCTATTGATAAAATCGGGCTGAAGGCTTTACTAAGGTTTAAGGTTTATTATTTTTCTACTCTCTACACAAACTTAGGGATTGTCGAGCCTACATGTACATGTACAATTGTACATGAGCTACAAGATGCAGTCCTCAATTTCTCCCGAGCCTTTAGAATTTCTTTTCTCCGACTGTATCCCCCCTTGTTAATCTGTCCGAGGTTGCCTCCATTGCGCTTACAACGACCTTCTCTTCTAGATGCCCCAACTGGGAGTTGAAACAGCAGTGCAAAACAATCCACTATGTTTCTGTTTCTTCAACCTCCCTTGTTCCAACAGAACTTGTGGACGTAGAATGGACTGCCCAGGAGCAATAACTACAACCGATTCTCGAAGCAGACTATTTGGAAACTTGAACTTTTCTTCCACTATGGATGTTGGATAATTAGCGTCTCCATAAAGCTCAAGCCCATCACCCAATAGTTTAGGGTCATCTCGGACCATCACCCATGTATTGTTATAGAACATCATTACCGAGCAGTCTTAAATGTATAGTGTATGAACCCCTGGTATTGACGGAAGACTATCACTTATAAATTCCCAACATATACATCTTTGTAGACTGCCACTCTACAATATGAACACATAATATGAACAAGTATTATATGTGTGATTTACATCGCTGTAACTCCCTCGCCTTGAGAATCTCAGGCCCCCGCCTGTATCCTGTATTTGGCTTCTTGTACTCATTCCACCGTTGATGCCTCTGTCGTTGTAAGAACATGCGATCCAATGCGTCGAGATGACAAGCATCACTTCGAATTCTCTGCACCCCATCATGTGTCTTAGAGATCCGGACGCTCCCTGACAGGATATACCTGGGACGGCGCCTTGCACTATCATAAGCAGCTCCAATATGAATATCATAAGATCCACCAGTATCATGAGATCCACGAGAGGTCCCTGATTTGTTCCCTGGTGTAGGAATTTGTGTTGTGGCCTCGTCATAAAGCTTCTTTTTTGGTGCCATGTCTGATGCCACCGGCGATAACTGAGAAGCAAGTGGCCCCCCGCAGCGCAAAGGAGAAGGTGAGTAGGACTTTGGCAGACGTGGGCCGATATTAGGCGAACTATCCACCACACCGTCATCCACGGGCTTAGTAGAAAGTCCATTGTGGAGTTTGCTATTGCCGTCGAGTACAAAAAGTTCCCCCTGCTCAGGATTGCATACTGTCCATAGTCCAATATAGAATCCATCGACGCAACGCACGGAAGGTGATCATCTCCATCAGTTGAATTCCATACGTCCAGACTCTAAAAGCAAATCATATTTATATCATGACCATGAAATAGAACTGCATAGCATTGAGAACATAAAACACCATCTACAAACAAACCTAGAATGTGAATCAATCACACCATCCAAGCAACTAGGAAGCTCCAATTGAGCTGATTTGAGATATGAGCACTAAACCATGACTATTTTATTAGAGGCATAAGGACTAAAATTACAAATCTCCAGAAAGTAGGCTTCAGTCAGTTCGACTCGAGCTAAATTAGACCAAAGCATGGAAATTGAGAACCTATGCCTCCCTTAGCGTAGTCCTAACGAATGCAGGAAGATGCCTGCACGACCTCCATCAACTTATCGTACTCCCTCTTCTGTTTTCTATCGTCACAGAGTATGCGACGTCCAATTCGATTGGCCACATTCTCTCAGAAGGACTTAAGTCCCTCTTCACGAGCCACATGAAGATTCTGGAACCAAGGGAGTAGGACATCCAGGAGGAAAGTGTCCTTCACACCGTTACCTCTGTATGACCATGACTCCGATAAAATGACGTTCTCAGCATTGTTAAGAATGTGCTTCATGGGACTGTCATCCACTATCACGGTATTTTGGGATGAGAACCTCCCTCGGTAGCTAGTGAACAAGGTGTCCAAGTTTTTAAGGAAGAGTTCCTTATTTGTGCCTGGCTCCCTGAATGTTGTAATTCTCGAGTTTTTTTTCCTACATTTCAAAGTCATACAAGAGGTATGTCCTAGTTTGACTACCGACAGGTCGAGCCCCTTAAAGAGATAGGCGGCCACTTCATTAGTGGTGGAAGTCTTCATACTGCTCCATACTGAAATTGTAGCTATCTCTCCTAATGCACGTAAGAAATCAGAACACCCGGGACGGACATACACTAGCTTTGGCCCCACAACTGCTGGCTCAGTAGCAAAGTGCGGTTGGAATGTGTCCCCAGTCTGTTTGGCCCAGCCCTTATACTTGTGATCTTCACAGGTGCACAATACCCCATTGAGGTCTAGGATGACGTTGATCCACTTGTCCACAGCCCTGGACTCCAATGGAAGATTGACCACCTCCGTAAGTCTTGGAAGATCACGTGGAGGATCAGATTCCTGATAAACAATGGACGAATGTGGAGCTAGTTATTATCCTGCATTCATAGCCTCTAGACATCGCGCTAATTGAAACGGTCGTTCAGATTTGTAGACGTCAATAAACAAACACAGAATTCAGAATGTAAAATTCAAGACATACCTTCTACTGCGAGGTCTCGGTTGTCTCCGCAGTAACATCCCTTGTCGTAGCGGTCGGCTCGGGTATCATGACCTCGAGAAGATCGGCATCAGGTATGACACTGTCTTCAAGTAGAAGAGCGGCAGTATTCAAGGATTCAAGCTTGTCCTCTTTGAAGGTGACATTCTGATCCGTCGGCTCGAAGACAACATTAGGCACATGCTTCGATGAGGTCGGTTTGGAAGTGAGTACACCTGATGCAACAGTAGGTGGCAACAAATCTACAACATTGACAGCGCCTGCAAGTCAGGAGTGTACAAAGGAAGTGTTGTAAGGAATCCGGGTATTACCGCTTTACATAAAAATGTTTTGATGTACATACACAATGTCTGAAAATTTTGAATTCCATGGTTCGGTCCACTAGAAGTTTAGCTATGTCAAAATTGTTGAGTTGTCTATGAGATAACTCTAAAACTACATACAGCCCACGTCAAAAACCAGATCGAGTTGAGCTATAACTGTACAAGAACACTGAGTGATCATTGAGGTGCACCTGAGCCAGACTCTTGGCTAGGAGACGCGGTTGGCTGGTCGGGGGTCTCCACCACATCACCACTACCTGCCTCTGGAGGAGCAAGTGCACACTGCGCCTCCACAGGTACCGGCGGCGCAACCACGGATGATGGTAGAGAAGGTGGTGTCCTAGGCGGTGGATGCAAAGGTGGTGCAGGCACCGCGAACTTTGACGGGCCTACCTGACCTGAAGGTGGGGCCGAAGACGACGTTGATGGTTGGTTTTCAAGCCTCAGTTGAGGTGCCGTAGGCTGGACCTTGGCCATGGGCCTCCCACCCTTCATCCACATAATCAAGGCGTCTAACTTGTCGTTAGCTTCCTTGGAATCTTGCAGCATGAACGTCTGCATGCTATCCAGCCTCTTGTTCATCTGTTGCTGTTGTAGGATGTTCTCCGCCCGATCTTAGAGCCACTTCTCTTCAATCTCAACAAACCTCCTCTCGAGGATGTCATCCACGAGTGAAGTCTTCCTTCTCTTCCGCGGATGGGTGGACGATGGAGTTGACGACGGTTGCATCTCAATCACATCTCCAGTTGACATAGAGAAGCCACGATGCTCTGTTGGTGTTGCACGAACAGACGATGAAGGAGGATCGGGCATTTCATCTTGCTGGCAATCCTCTACGTCGTCATTGGAGCTTGAGATCACTTCAAGCTCCTCGATAGGTCTCTTGCTCTGACGACCAGTGAATGGAGAATCCCATGGGGCCCTCCTCATTGTCTTCGCGGGCGAAGGTGTCCAATGAAACTCCCGCTGCCTACTTGACTTAGGCTCCTCCACTCTGTAGCCCGACTCCAGAAAGTCGGCCCTGTCAAGCAACATGGCCGTGGTGACGATGTCGTTCCAGAAGGGGGAGTCCTCTTTAACTCCAACTGCGAACACATTCATGGAACTCATCTGCGATGACAGAAACGAACGTTTATCATCAGTAAACTATCATATCAACTCAAGTGGAGTTGAATCAACGGACAATTAAGCTCGATTCGAACTGAAGTGACACTCATAGTGAGCTTGAAGGAATGTGAGGGAAGAGGGCATACCACCGCAGCGCATGTGAACTTCCCTCTGGCGAAGACTGAGAACACACTATCACCAGCCTTGCAAAAGGACTTCACCACCCACAAGTAGAATTCCATGCGAAGCTCTACGTTGTATAAGCGGAATTCCAGTTCATTGTACCCGCGCGGCATGTTGAAAACCGGTGTGTCCGGAGCCCAAAATGCATTCAAGATTTTGACGTCCATGCAGTACTCGGGTTTGAATAAGAACATGAGTAGGACCTTGGCATGGGACTTTGCCTTCGCGGATGACATGTCGCCCAGACGCTCGTAGTCCCCGGGCATGTAGTCCACATACTCGCACCTGAACTTGTGCAACTCGTCGTGGTTTTGCACAAACGTCGTTACTTGCATCTGCTCCACTGCATCCGCACAGATAAAAAGCCAGACTGGGACCTCCTCCAATAGGGGCTTGCACTTCCCCATCAACGACAGCATGACAGTGTTGAAGTAGGGAATCACGATTGTGCCCTTCTACTTGGACAACACTCCCGGAATCAAACGGAAGTCAATGACCTCCACTTTCAGATCAGCCGGGGTGTCCATAGTCCACACACCGGTTGGCCATGCCGTGTGTCTGTCGTCCTTGATGTTGTATGGCGCATAGTACGCCACTACTGACGACAGGACAAAATTCTTTCTCTCTCTCAGAAAGACCTTGAAGAACTCAACAACGTGCTTAGAAATTTCTTTTGTGGACTTATTCTTAGACTTCAACTGCTTAATCTCCGAAAAGAACTCCTTCCCAGGCCTTTCGAGGAGAACATTCATTGTGGCCGAGGTGACAAAATGTTTGGACTTAAACTCCTTCCATTTCTCCGGCATGACCTCATTGTCCGCGTTCAGGAGTCCGAGTGACGGGTCAATTTTGTTCAACTCCTTCTTCACGAACTGTTTTCGTTTGCGCCTCTCAATCTAGGCACTCGATGAGTAGCAACTTTTCAAAACTGACGATGATTGCTTGATCATTACTTTCGGATGAGGCTGCTTTCTTTTGTAGCCAGACTTATTCAAAATATGATTGGCGAGCTTCTTCAAGTCCTTGTACGTGAGATTCCCGAAGAATTTGAAATACACCTTATTGAGCATTCCGTTCTCCGTTTTCTATGAAGGCTTGGCGTTGAACTTCTTGAGCGTGTCTGGGTCAACGAGCTCGCCATGTACCGCACTAGAGATGACCTCACTCCAGAGGTTGAAGACTTCATCTGGTGCTATGATAATTTTTACCTCGTTGGTTATCACTAGACTATTTTTTGCGTCTTTTCCTTTAGCCTTGGTTTGACCCTTGGCGACGTCGATCATGGAGAACCACATCTGCATGGCCTTCAGGAATTCCTGCAACGAATTGTCACATTCTCTGACAGTTAATGAATGAGCTTGATTGGAGCTGAACTACTACGGGGTTTCGAGGGAGGGACATATCCCAGTGCAAATTGAGCTCGAGTCGAGGTGAATACTTACCGCGTATTTCATCTTATTGATGTGTGCCTCCTTGAACCACTGGGAGCTTCTAACAGATCCAGAGGAAGTGTCATCCTTGGGGTTCCGCGGTTTCCCCATCTCCTCCCAGACCTTCCGTGCCCCCAAAATGTTCATGGCCCACGATGGCTGGATTGCTTGAAAGTGGTTCACGCGGTTGTAATACGCTGAAATGGATCGCAGAATTTCAGCGTCCTCGGTCCACACAATGTAGCAATTCCATGCTCGGTAGTCGTTGACGATCTTGGGCGCGACATTGTACTTGGGGTCCTGCATTAGTTTGCTTGTCCACACACTGTGCTGCCCGTTTATTATGTAGAAATCGCCGTCCTTGATTTCTTCCCACGAATCATCACTGTCTCTTGTGGGCTTGTTCACGGGCATCACGCAGAGGGTCTGCCGATTGCTATGGTCTGGCATATTTACGAGCCAGTGCATCATGTCTTCGACGATGCGATCCTCCTTGCTTCGGATGTTTAGCGTGGCCGGTGCCTGAATAAGTTTGTCGATGGGAAGGGTCTTTTTCTCCATCTTGTACAAGAACACATCCGTGTAAGCAGTCCAGAACCTCTTATAGGCCTTGTTGGACTCTTCGTAGTCCGACTTCCTATTCACCCACAAGGACTCGGGAATGTCACTGAAGTCGCAGGCGATGTCGTCAACACCGGACTGATCTCCCGATTTCTCCATGGACTTCTGTTGGGAGGAAGAGGCAAGGTTACTGGTTTGCCTTTGTTGTCTCCCGATATCAGTAGGCTTTTCGTTTCGTTGCCCCTTCCTCTGTGTATCCGCAGGAGGTTGCTTGTCAATGGAGATCTGACTCCCTCCTTGGCTCTCCACATTCAAGGACACGGTGCAGGTAGTTTTGCTTTCCTGCTCTATGGTTATTTTCGTTTTTAGACAAGCAAAGTCTTGGAACATTTGCCTGAGCTTCCTACATAGTTTGTGGCCTAATATTGGATCTCCGTTTTCTTTCAAGAAGACCCTCTCGTTCACCTTCTCCTCGAGCTCCCTCATGTGGTCCTGAAACGACGTAGTTTCAAGACTCTGGATGAGATTTGTCACGCAGAATGGTATTTTCTCGGAGTTGAAGTGGATGGTGAAGTTGTATTGATCTTTGGTGGGGACACCCAAGACAGCCGTCTGATAGTGAATTTTAATCGTCGGCGGAATGTCTTCCACCACATCCTTCACTTGCTCTTCGTAGGACATGGGGAGGAAGCAGTTCATCCCCCTGTATTTCACGCAGAAGGCAATGAGCTATGTACAGGGGATCATGGTAAGGCACCAGCATTCGACCCTCTCGGGGTAAGTGAATTCCCAGTACTCCCCGTCGTCTAGGAAGTCATCCCCGTCATCTTCACTGACCTTTAGGACTTCTTTCCTTGTGAAGTATTGTTGCAGCTTCTCAACCTGGCTATCCATCTGCACGTTGTAGTGTGTTCAGCATGTTAGCGTATTCATTTAGCTCGATTTGAGCTTATAGCTTCAGTTCAATTATCGTTGCATTGCCTTCTACATGGGATTCAATGTCTAATCATTTTGTTGCATGTTGTCTATCTATCATTCTTTTCTAATCCTCTTTTTTTCGCAAGTATGTTTATGTCATTGATGCTTATAAGAACTCGAGTCGAGCTTCCAGAGTTGCAGGGTTGTCCCCGTCACGTCGCGTCCGTCCGTCAGGATGTCCGAACGGACGTCAGGATCCATCCCTAGCGTCCGTCAGGATGAAATCCAAATGACAACCGGCGATAGAGGATGATTCAGACTACAGAAATGGATGGACGAGCTTCGTCGCCGGGAGCTCTAGACGGCTGCGATGGACGGTTGGATGAACGGTCGATGTGGACGGTCTGGTTGGATGGCCGAGATGGACGGTCTGGTTGGATGGCCGAGATGGACGGTCTGGTTGGATGGCCGAGATGGACCGTCGACCTGGACGGTCCATCTGGACCGTCGATCTAGACGGTCTGGCTGGACGGTCGATCTGGACGGCCTGGTTGGACGGTCGATCTGGACGGCCCGGTTGGACGACCGAGATAGACGATCGATCTGGACCGTCGATCTAGACGGATTGGCTGGACGGTTGATCTGGACGGCCCGGCTGGATGGCCGAGATGGACGGTCGATCTGGACCGTCGATCTAGACGGATTGGTTGGACGGTCCGGCTGGATGGCCGAGATGGATGGTCGATCTGGACCGTTGATCTAGACGGTCTGGCTGGACGGTCGATCTGGACGGATTGGCTGGACGGCCGAGATGGACGGTCGATCTGGACCGTTGATCTAGATGGTCTGGCTGGACGGTCGATCTAGACGGTCGAGATGGACGGTCGAGATGGACGGTTTGGCTGAACGGTTTGGCTGAACGATCAGGATGGACGGGCTTTGAATTTGTTGCACTTAACCCCTAAACATTTGGACTCTTCTCCCAAAATGACAATTTGGAAAATACCATTATAAAGTATGATTTAGAAGAATATTTTGGAATTGGTATACAAACAGAAGTTGTAGATTTTGAGTTGTAGATTCCATCCGTAAGGTTAGATCCATCAATGCTATCACCAATCTTTTTCTATACATTTTGGAAGGAAAAATTCAAAATTCCTTCAAAATTCAATTACAAGCAAAATATTATCATTCCTTGATTGAAATTTGTTGGAATGGACTTAAAATGAGGTTGCGTTGACATGGTGATTTTTTGAAATTTTTATACTCTTTACATCTATGACCTCATTTTTGCAAATCCAATTTTGAACTAGGGTCAATGCAAGTTGACCACTTGACACACTTCCACATTTGTAATTTTAGAAAAATGTGTATTCTAAGAACAACAAATCAAACCATTAGATAAGACATGAACTAGTCAACTAGATAAAGTATCACCAAAAATTAGGATGACTTTGATCCAAGCAAAAACCAAACTAAAATAGGAAGCTGAATTTGTTCATCGTCCAAAAAATGGTTAACCCCTACATGCCCAAGGCACCCAAATCTGATGTTGTTCAAACTTTGAAGTTAAAAAGTTGTTCTTGAATTCTAGTTATAGCATCAATAGTCTGTTCTTAAAAATATGTGATAGTGATTTTTCGATTCTAAACTTTGTGCAAGGGTACCTATTGCAATCTTGACTTGTTGTAGTATTGAGAGGTCTTGGAAATGTGCCTCAAAAACATTGGATCTTAGAGGAAAAATCACATTCAAAATTCATTTAAAATTAAAAAAAATTATGGTATAGATTTTTAAAAGTCATAAATTGATTGGGATTATACATATTAGGTCCTCTAATTTCATATTTGTTTGGTCACCAATTTTTTAAATTGGACTTGTGAAAAGAGGATTATAAGACTTCACATCATTTTTTTAGTTTTAGCACCCTCCTAGGCAAACATTATAATCTTTTACTCCATAAGTGATATTGTTTAGGATTCCTTTTCTATGAGGTAACTAACATGCCTAGTTCGAATTTATACAATTACAATTTTTTGAAAATTGATACACCTAATGAAAATGTTGACATGTTGTTCAATTTAGAGCAAATTCTACAAAGCTCAAAGCAAACCTTGGGCATCTAGGATTCTAAGGATAAGGGATTAGAGTTCGTTATTGAATTTCTAATTACAAAAGTTGCTAAATTGATTTTACATTGTTTGGCAAGAAATAAAAAAATAATAATCCGTGAGGGTTCTACCATCTAAGTATATAAGATTCTTCTACACTAATAGGAAAACGGCCAATGGATTAACCCAAAAGACAAAGGCAAAGCAACAATACACGAGGGGAAAAGAAAATGTACAATGTACAATGTTTTATAAATCCATCAAAACGTGGTACATTGGTTTAGGCTTTACATTGCTCTACTTTGTACAACTTTAGAAATTTAATTCTATGCATCTATCTATTTGTACACAACGTCATCGAAAACTATCTATTCTATTTCTTCAATTACAATGCCTCGTGCTATGCTGCTTCTCAAAAATCTTTGCAACTCTTCTCTTGATTGCAAAGTCGTCAAAAGCTGATGTGCGTCACGATCATATCTGTTGTGTAAATGGGAGAAATTGGCACTCACAAGTGCAGGCTCATGGAAGGTATTGTCTTCAATGTAGTTCATTTCTTCCTCAAAATTCAATTCACCTTCAAATCCAACAGGCATGCCTTGAGAGTTAAACATTATGCCTTGTGGATGTGGTGCACGCACAAAAATGGAGAGGTCCAAGTCCCAATGTCCACCAGCAATTTGACCAAAATATAATCGCCGCCCTGGATCACCATCTCCAATTACCCTCTTAATCACCTCTGTCACCGCGTCATCATTCTCCCAGTGTATCTCCGCGACTGTTCTTGCCGGGAGGTGTCGATTGTCGTGGCCCCACTTCCAAAGCCAAGTCATATCCATCCTCCAATGCGCTCTATTCGCGGGCCCCGGTAAATTTTCTTCATTGTGCTCGTAATGTTCAGGCATGTGGACTTGGAGGCCAAACATTTTGTACAGCCTCGGATGAAATGGAGCCTTGCATTGTGCACATCTTTTTTGGGTGACCATGTGTGGAATGAGGCACATGGGGTGGTATAAATGGCCACATGTACCAAGATGCCATCCACCCTCGGGGCCAAATGGTTCTTGGCATATAATACATGTGGTGCCGTCTTGTACAAAATCGGGAACTAAAGGCCACACTAGTGGCCTAATCCCATCGCCGTTCGCTGACTCGTATCGATAGCGCTCCGTGTTGTATTGGAATTCCAAGCGTGGTGAACTATTCCAATCGATGCTTGCATTCTCGAGCTTCACTAGCAAATCATCAGTGAACATTTCTTCCACTCGAGGCCACGAGGTCAAGCCAAAATAACGTTCGCCGCCATCATTGAACTCCGCAGCCACTCTCTTCACTTCACGTTGCATCTGCTCAACCTCGCTTAGTACTAAGCTGCATGTCAACTTCATGTTGCACATTTGAAGCAGCATGTGTTCCTTCTGCGGGTTTTGGACCAACCGCATATTTTGAGCACTTAATGCGGTCATGGTCTGCTCCAAGCCAGCTTGAGCTGTAGTAAGCACCACCACATCTGCCTCGGCTTTGTTGGCGCGAAGTTCCAAACCGTGCATAGCGTTTGTCAATTCTTCAACGTGGGCTTTAGTACTTCCAACCTCTACTTCAACTCGCTCCGCACGTGCACGTATAATATCCAACGTGGCACCTCCAACACTTGGAAACAAGGACCGTGACTGCACCCTAAACTCGTTTGCATTGCTGGGGCCTGGTCTGTCTTCGTCTACACCGTATGTAGCACGTTCGACCACCACATCAAGTGGTGGAATTTCGTCCGTACTCAACCGCCTTTCACATGCTACGAGGTCGGCCTCGCGTGCGATGAGTCTTGCATTCTCATCCATAAGGGCCTTCACCCTAGCCCTTTGCCCTTCCAACTCTGCAGCATGTTGTCGTAATGCAGCTTCCTTTTCTGCTTGCAGTGTTTGGACTAATTGTCGCAAGCGACTTCATCACCTTCACCTTCCACTCCACCAATCGCATCTTCATTGGGTAGGTCTTCTTCGGTGCCCATGCCACCCTCTACTTCCATCACCTACATCCCGGGTTGCTCCACTTGCTCTTCCGGGTTTTCTTGCACATTAGGTACATTGTCCAATAGCACGGCAGGGTTTGGTGGAATGCTGCGAGGTCTATTTGGTGATTGACCATGAAGCATCTTGCCGAGGAAGGTTCTCCAATCCACATCCTTCCCAAGAAAAACTTCCGCATATGCCATTTGGCACAACGAAAGGGTCCCATCTCTTCTGGATCTCGAACCCCAAATCGCCAATGCCACTTCAATCAATCTCTTCTTGAAGTGCGGATGTTGGCACTGGTCGAAATTTACAACCCCGGATTTCACATTTACCTCGTACCGGTCAGGTGCCCAATGGCGGTTGATGTGGGCCCAATCTACGAACTTCCGACACGTCACTCTTGTCCACAGTGAATCTTCATTCATCCACCCCTCGTTTGCCAGAATCTCCGGGGCATTGAGTGTGCCCCAATCCAAGGTTGCCCTGTTCCCCCTCTTCTTTTTATTTGCAGGCTCACCTCCATGTCCTGAACCTCGTGCTGCATCCTCTTCGTCCATTTTGGATACCTGTCTCAAATTCCCTGTACCTGTAGTTTATTTGCGGATACACTGACAATTTGCTTTGCCTTCTATTGCGTGAAGGCAACTGAAAAGTGGCAAAACAAATGCCAGATGTATAACACTTCCTCTCGAATTACAATGCAAAGCTTTCTCAAGCAAGGACAAAGCAACTCAAAAGAGGAAGCGATTTCAAATGAGCCCAATAAACATACTTATAGCTCCGAATTACCGACCCAATTACGCCCGGTGATTAGGACGTAATCATGTCGTCCAGCTCGAATCCAGAGCGTCCAGGGATGTGGGACAGCCCTGGAATGGACGGTCAATCCGTCCACGAAGGTTCGGGACAGGTTTGGAAAGCCGTCCGAAGGCGCGGGGCGCCGAAAAGAGGATTGGAAAATCATTACGGCACCGTCCGCGACGCCGAAAAGAGGATTGAAAAATTACGGCGCCGACCGCGAGTTCCTTCGACGGCTTGCCCGTTCTTCTGGACGACTTGCCCGTCCCCTCGACGGCTTGCCCGTCGAGCTGGACGGCCTGCCGGTCCCCTCAACGGCTTGCCCGTCGAGCAGGACGGCCTGCCTGTCCCCTCGACGGCTTGTCTGTCGAGTTGGACGGCCTGCCCGTCTCCTCGACGGCTTGTCCGTCGAGCTGGACGGACTGCCCGTCCCCTCGACGGCTTGCCCTTTGTGTGTTCATGATTGAAATTTTCTATTGCTACTACCAAATGATGTGAAAAATTCATTCAATTGAAGCAATTTTGGATCTCTCAACAAAGTTGTTTAAAAAGTTTTTGAGATTTACAAGTTTTCTTTTCAATTCTTCAATTTGTTTTGCCATTGTTTGTAACAATTGAGTCAAATTACTAATGCATTTTATTATATATTTTATCTTTTACAACATTCACCATTGGATATATTTCATTCATCATTCAATAAATATTTATTTTATATTTCAATATATTCTTATTTATAAAAAAATTATATAAAGATTTTAATAATTTGGATTTGAAAATTTATTGGAATTTGTGTTCTGCATTTTGTCAAATACATTAAAATTCTAATAATACATGTAGATCTTTTACATATTTCCCATTGCATATATTTTATTCATCATTCAATAAATTTCTATTGTACATTTCAATATATGCTTATTTATAAACAAAATTATATAAAGATTTTAGTAGTAAATGGAAGGTTTATTGAAACTTTTATTTGAAGGTTTATTGAAATTTGTGTTCTTTATTTTATCTAATACATAAAAATTCAATAAAATTCAAATGATGAATGTGTAGCATAGCAAGCGCCAACCACTATCATACTACTAAAATCACAAGGTCCTTTGTAATACCATAATTTTACATAGTGTGATATTACAGAGGCCCAATACCTTTATAATATCACATTTTAACACCGTATAATAATACAAAATTGCAACAGCCACTCCACTTCTGTAACATCACATAGTGTTAAAATGTGATATTATAAAGGTACAGGGAATATTATGGATGTTAAGGTATTCTTGGCTTCACACTTCATTCAACTTGCATGATTCTATGATTTTGAGAATTAACTAGCGGTTATATGAGGATGTCAGTATTTCCATTTAAAGATTATATATTCTTTAATTATCTACATTCTATTCTGTAAAACACCATATTGGTTCACTTTTAATGTAATAGGAAATAAGTAAAGTATAGATATGAGTTTTAGATTCAAAAGTGTTAGTATCCTAAATTAAACTAAAACCATTAGTTAGAAGACTTTTAGTATATAGGACAAGAAACTAGATCAAAATTTCAACCCAAAGGACAAATGTAATATATTACGATTTTTGGCGAAACATTTGTTAGAAAACTATATGAAATATTAGAATCCATTCATCTATTTTTGGATTTGGTCTTACTTCAATTTGAAATTATTTGCTAAAATCACATAAAGTTGAGCAACATCAAATAGTCTTAAAAGGAAAATAAGAAAGAGCATTTAAGGTATAGGTTTAGGATATAAGATGTGGGGTTTAGGGTATAGGGTACAAAGTATAGCGTATAGGGTTTAGGATATAGGATGTGGGGTTTAGGGTATAGGGTACAAAGTATAGCGTATAGGGTTTAGGATATAGGGTACAAAGTATAGCGTATAGGGTTTAGGATATAGGGTTTAGGGTATAGTGTATAGAGTATAGGATTTAGGATATAGTATATAGAGTATAGGGTTTAGGGTTTAGAGTATAGGGTTTAGGGTATAGGGTATAGGGTATAGATTATTAGAGTTTAGGAATTACTTGGAAACATAAGTCAAAGTATAAGTTTATCTTTCAGCATAGATAGGGGAAGTCTTCTTGTTTTGGTGTATTGGATCAAATGCAAGAAGTAAGAATGTTTGTAATGAATCAATGATTCTATATTATACATTTTTGTTTAGGATTTTTTAGATATCTTTTTTAATGAACGATTTTAAAATTAAGTTTATGATATCAGAGTTTAGCTTTTAGAGGGCCATTTTGTCTTTGATTCTGTATATTTGATATGGACTTAGTAAATTAGTGAATGGTTGTATGTTTGGATTGAGTATATGCAGATTGAATATTCTAGAAATACTAAATTGTGAAATTGTTAGGTGCACTTACATATAGGGAAGCTTGGAATCAAATTACAATAATCCCAATGGTAAAATTACTCTATATGGAATTCTAAAATTCATTGCATTTAAATTTGATCCATATAAATTATTTAAGTTGTGAGGGGATGCCTTGATCGTTGTAATACAAACATTGGCCACGACTTTCTTATTATGGGTGCAAATGAAGTGACCCAATTTTTTATGTGAACATCAAAAATATTCCAGGTCTTAAATTAGGATGTTTTGAATATGCCCTTTTGTAATTTTGGTCTATGTTTTTCCCTTTATTTATGTGCAACTAAATAAAATTCCATTTTATTCGAGCCTAAACCCTAAAGCCTTCATCTGCATTTGAAAGTTATTATTGGTATTTATTTGTACATCCATAGGAACAAACGTGAACATTTAATTGGCACTCCAAAACTTCCCGCCACCATAGACAATGTAGTAGTTCAAACATGGACACCTGTCCTAACAAGTCCCAGGGTGGAAAACAAGATAATTGAAAAATTCCCCGAACAAGGATTCGCAATTAATTCCATGCTTCCAGCACTTTGGGCGACAGCTTGTTTCGATGGTCTTTTCGTCCCTTGGACGCCCTGGACGCCCGTGGATGGGGGACGGAGTCCGTCCTCTTGACAGCATGACCGTCGATCTGGACGACGCGACCGTCCACTCGACGGCATGTCCGTCCTGTCGACGGCATGACCGTCCTCTTGACAGCCTGTCCGTCCTCTCGACGGCATGACCGTCCTCTCGACGGCCTGTCTGTCCTCTCGACGGCATGACCGTCCTCTCGACGGCACGACCGTCCTCTCGACGGCATGACCGTCCTCTCGACGACCTGTTCGTCCTCTCGACGGCATGCCCGTCGATGTGGACGGCATGCTTGTCCAGCTCGACGGTCATGCCGTCGAGAGGAAATGGGTATATAATAGGGGGTTGGATTCATTTCTGCCACAGTCTCTCTTGCTCTGACGGTGCTCGCTTGTCTTGGATTGGTTGCAGTCCTTGCTTGGGAGCGCGGGTGCTTGTGAGAGGCTGGTTTGAGGGTAAGGGGGCGTTTTTTCACTTTGTGGAACCCGAATTCCTAATTCCTCTGGATTATCACTACTATCACAATGGTTGGTCGCGATTTCTCGAAGAGGAAGGTTGATGCGTGGTTTTCAGGAGTTGGAGATGGAACGAGTTTGGACCCGTCTGTAGAATCAGAAAGCCAGATTTCAGAGGTTGTAGCTGCAGAAGGAGCCATAGCAATTGTGGGTGCGGGAGAGTCTTCGAAGTCGAAGAAAAAGCAACGGAAAAGGCACAAGGCCACAAATCCAGAGAAGTGGCCAAGCAAGATTGCAACGCGCAAATTGCATGAAGTGGCGTTGGGTTTTTTTGAGCAGTATTCGATTCCGCAGTATTCGATTCCGCAGTTGAACACAACATATGTGTCGCGCGGATTATAGGGGGTGGATGCCATCAAACAAAAGTTCTACCACATGTTTTGGACAACAATGAGCGAGGATGAGTGGTTGGAAGACCGCACAAAGGAATCCTTCAATCATTGGCTGGAGTCACAAGTTCAAACGTGCATCTTCAACCTTGCCCAAGTTGCGGAAAAAATCAAAGGCTTTCAAAAGAGTGTAGTTTCCAAACAACAAGCATTGAATTTGTTGCACAAGAAGGTGTATTGGTGGCATGAAGCAATGCGGGGACTATCTTCAAACAACATCCGTTCTGCTCCGTGGTTTCAGTGAAGTCAAAACTTGGCCTTTGGTCAACAAACTGCGGGTGGAGTGGTTTTTCTTGAGAGAGGAGTTGTGGTGGTTCCGTTGTCTGGCCATAACAAACAAGGGGGGCATGGGAGGGTGCGCAAGGTTTGTCTTCAGAATTCGAACCATATTCCCCAGAATATGGAATTGGCTGGAAAGTCGGCCGTACGCGTTGATGACTTGAAGAAGTCAAGGGAGAAGTTGTCCATTGAGGTATTGGTTTGTCCATGCGATCATCCAGGGGTCATCAAATTTTTTGCCATAAATGATATGACCATGGAGTGTTATTCTCAATGGTAGAATGGAGGTACTCTGAGCGCCATGTTTACCCTTGATGAGAAGACCCGAGACCCAGACGAAATTGGGGAGGTGGCTTACCATGCAACTCCACAAACAATGCAAGCCATGAAACGACTTATGGCATACAGACGGAAGCGCACCGAACTTGCGTGGGCGTTGCTCTGCATTGTGGATGCAGTGCAACAATGTTCAGTACTGCACAACGACATCACACCGGAGAACATCATGCTTCACTTTCCGAATGACGATAGAAGAACCGTGTGGATTGGACTATGTGATTGGGGAATGGGTAGCCGCATCAATGAAGAAACCCCTTCTCTTTACCAATTCAGTTGTGCAAATAAGTTGCAGGCAACTCGCAAGCAACGTTGGTGGGTGGCTCCGGAGTTGATGTACATGGTTGGAGAGACAGGAACTTCAACATCTCCTAGTCGCATGGGTAAGCCACCATCTATTAGTATACACACGGATGGATACTCCATAGGGAGATTGGCTATGAAGGTATGGAAAAAGGATCGCGAAAATACAGAGATGATTTCTGACTATACAGCATTTGGTACATTTCAAGCGACACTGGGTGAATTGTGCAAGGTAGAGCCACTACAACGACGCTCAGTGACATTTGCCGTGCAACGTCTAAGTGGTGCTCCAACGTTTTGGACACCACCCGTGGATTGCTACTGCGAGGCCCGGAAAGAACAAGACCTTCAAGATGAATAAGCGTGCAATGAGGATTAGATGATAGTGTATTACCATAGATTTGCAAAATTAATGTTTTCTTAGCAAATGTGGTTATTATAGTATCGGCTTCAAGACATCCATAGCAATGTAGCACACTTTGTGCCCTCAATCCATTTTGTACTCGTTTTTTTATATATATAAATGTATTTTATCTAAACATTGAGTGCATCTTTTTTTTATCACACCTCAAACAAGTAAACAACTACAACAAACACCTTGAAGTCAAATTTGACTATCAACCCAAATTTATCTTTTTATTCAAAATCAGTAGAATATTTTAATATTTTTGGCTAGTATAAGAATCCATTTTCTAGTTATACCTTTTTTAATTTAATGAAAAAATCTATTTATTTTGATTTTAGAAAAGCTAAACATGGAAATCAAATCATATTAGTTACAATATGTATCAAAATAAATTGAAACCCTTACCATAAATGAAGGATAGAATGAAAGAAACAAAAGTACTACTTCATATTAATGCTGATTTCAATATGTAAGGTATTGAGCCTCAAAATCCATTGCATTTGAAAACATGAAGATCCTATTGTCTTTTGAAAAACATTCAACGTCTTCCATGCCTAAGAACGCGCCTAGAAGTATTGGCATTTGCTTCTACTACAATTGGTTCATTACCACCACTTTCTACTCGTGGACCTTGTCGAGGCACTGTCCCTAGATAATCACTATCTCCTGGAACCTCACCATCTTCGCCTATACTAGCACCGATGGACTCGCCCTCATCACTGGATGTTGCACTACCACTTTCGCTAGAGGCATTTGAATTTTGATTTCGTTGTGGTCGAATTATAGAAGACAACGTTCGAATAGGCCGTTGGCCCGTTGCGTCCATAATGCCATCTATACTAGGCCCTCCTATGTGAACTTCTCTTGAAAATGGTTGGGATGCCGCTTCTTTTCTCGTTAGTCTTCTACGTGTTCTAGGACTCACACGTTGACTAGTAGTATCTTCATGTCGTGGATGCTTCTGACGATTATTGGCACGTGTAGGTGGGTGCAATGAAGTCGGGTTTGTAGTCGTACGCTGGGACACCATACTAGCCAATCGTGTACCTATCGTTGAAGTGGGTCCATGTAGACGAACTCCGGAATTAGATGGCCTGGCAGAACTTTGGATTTGTAGATTCTCTAGTATTGGTGTTTGACGTTGTAGTGCAACATCCCCTTGATTTGGAGGGGGCATATCTAATTCTCCACCATGAGGGGGCCCTTCTCCGTGGGTGGTCCTCGTAGGCAATGATTGTGGTACTACTACGTCTTGTTCACGTCCTCTTTCCATGTCAACACTATCTCTTTCCATTGGGGCATCAACTTGTACATCGATAGGATTTGGATTTAGTGATCTCGGTGCCACAATGTCTTCATTCGTATTTCCCCTTCTTGGCCCAACATTCCACCCTTGTGGCATTTGTGGTGGACTTCCATCATATCCCTCGTGGTCATTGTCATTATTATCCCCCTCTTCAAAGTCAAATACAGATGCATCAATTAGAGGACGCACTCCTCTCGCCCCCTGAAATCCATGGAATGGTGGGTCATCGTCATCATTGGAACTGTCATCTGAATCGTCATCATTGGGGTTAGAGCGAACCGAACCACGGTCTAGACCATCCGATTCATCGGTCATGGAATCTTCTGACATCATGTTCTCGGTGTACCACCTTGTCGAATTTGCTGCAGCCCTTTCTCTAAGAGTTTTGGAATTGGTGTAAATGTAAACCAATTCTTGAGCACGCTCTGATGTCAGTCTATTGCGTGATTTGTTGTGGACAAACGAATACATGCTCCAATTGCGTTCACACGACGATGCAGAGTACACTTGGGCGAGGATCTTTTTTGCAATTGGTGCAAGTGTACGAGCACCGGCTCCGAGAAGGTCCCACCATTCGTGAGGCTGCAAATTTAAAGTGTTTACATCGGGAAGTCCACCAAAAATGCCCCGACGATCTCGAAATGCTTGGTACTCAAACAAAGCTGAAGCAAATGCTTGATCTGGAACAGCCAATTTGCGCAATACTCTCAATATGCCTTTTCTTGCCTCGTCATCATCCATTAGCAAAACTTCGTCAAGTAAAAAAGGATTCAATAGAGCCCTAGCATAATGCAAATCTGTCCTTAGCATGCCCCAACGCTTGTAGAAATCATCGATGGCAGGAATTGCATACCGTGGTTCCAAAGAAAATGGTGGATCCCGTAGAGATAAAACATGCTTTTCCACCTTTTTCATCATAAGCCATGCCTTGTCTAAGCATGGGTGCTTGCCATCAAACTCTCTAAGAGCAACCAATATGGGCTCCACTACGTGCACAAAGTTTAAACATCTCCTCTAAAATTCATCCGTTCGTACATACCGTCGCACATCGTTGGCTTTTATTTTCTTTTCCTCTAATGTCAATCTCTCTGTGTACTCATTCCATTGCGGATCATGGACTGTTGATTCTATCGCTACCCTCACATGTACCAAACGCTCAATCATAAGGAACATGGTTGCAAAGCGTGTTTCAACGGGATTCTTCAAAATGAGATTAGGAGAATGTTGTCGAAAAATTGCAAGTGGCATGTGATGTGTGCGAATGTATTTCACAATTGACTTGGCTTTCTTGACCATACTTTTTATCCAATCTTGTTTGCCCCAATCTTCAAGTAAAAGGTCAAGTGCATGTGCTGAACACCCTTGAAAATATAAGTGTGGAAATTGACGAAGTAACAAAGCACTAGCAGCCAACATGTTCTCTACATTGTCTGTACAAACTTGTACCACATTTTGCGCCCCTACCCTGTCAATATAATCACCCATACAATTAGCCACATAAGTAGCATCTTTGCGTTTGTCTGTTGTGTCTATAGATCCAAGAAATACCTCTCCACTTGTACATGCCAACATGACATTCATCAGTGGTCGATGGTTGACATTGTCCCATCCATCAGAGTATATTGTAACGCCGTACTTGTGGATTGGTGCCTTTGTCTTCTCCGCTACCATTGCCGCCACTTCGTCTTTTGTAGATTTCATGAGGTTTGTACGAAGTGCATGGTACGCTGGAGGTTTGTAGCCTACTCTCGATTCTGATGTTGATTTCACGGCATCCAAAAAAGCCGGATGCCTCGCTACATTGGAAGGTATATTGGCTTCATAGAAGAACTTAGCCCACTTTTTATCTAGTACTTGCTTGTTTAATGTATTCATTCCTTCTTGCACAGACAATTGCTTTATTGATTGACTCTGGGCCAAACTCAGGTTGGGTGCATCTGATGATCGTACTTGAGAGCTCTGTCCCCTAGTGTTTTCTCCTCCATCGTTTCCTGAGATTGAGGCATCAGGTTCTTGCTCACCACGTACAACACTCGGAAGTACCATTGATGGAGATGTCACTTCCGCATCCTGTCCACTCCTGTCCGAAGTGCTTGCAGGTATGTCCCCTCCACAATTAAAAAACATTAGCTTCACGGCTGCACTAACTTTAGTGCAGGCTCTCACTCCAGGGAGCTTGTCTATTCGTCGGTACCCCAAATGAAAAAGCAACCGATCTTTTCGATAGCTTAGCAAAGCTTCGCAAAATTTGCAAGCAACTTTTCCATCCACTCGTAGTGTGTACCAAGGTTCCTAATGTGATCTTCCTCCACCCATTGCTTTATCTATTCTTTCCTACTTGCCTCTACACAAGAAAGAAGATTAGTATTCTGTATGAAATGCGATGTAGAAGCAATACTTGTTGCTCTCACAACAAGTGCCACCACAACACATTCTTCTTGGATTTTGCTTTACCGCAATGGTTGTACTCCAACCAAGTCATGAAAGCCAAAATGAGCAAGGAAAAGTAATCTTGAATAGGCGTAAGTTCTTAATATACACCTTTCAAGGCGATCCTAAAATCCTAAAACCCAGCTAGACGGACTAACGCAGGCGGCTGATGTGTCAACAGGTGGACCCTAAGCCCAACGGAAACGGCCTGCCGTCCGGGTGACGTCTTCCCGTCTGGGGGACGGCTTACTGTCTGGGAGGCCGTCCAGGAGTCCGTCCATAGCTGGACAGACTTCATCCATGCTGAAATGGTCACGTCAGTATTGGTGACAGATCCTGACGACGTCACGACACGTCAGGACGGACGCGTCATGACATCCGGACGTGAAAAGCCCACGTCACGTCCGGATAGACAATCCTGCAGAGTTGCTAGCATGCGAGCGTAGAAGTGTGAGCTTGTGAGCTTGTGAGCGGGAAGAAATTAATTGAAAAGAAGAGTGAGGTTCCTATAACCGTGGATGTACCTATGATCGTGCATGAAGGGAATTTGTTTATCCATGAATGGTGAAGTCAGTGTTCTTTCAAATTTTGAGCAATTTATGCATGGAAGGAAAAAAAATACAATTTGGCTATTCAAGAATTGTCCATGCCTCACCTCGTTGTATTGTATTAATTTTGGTTAACTAACATTTGTAGGTGGTTTTTTATTTGAGGAAAAGAATATTTTCTTTAAAATTTACCCTTTGGTTCGTATGAAATGTTTAGGGTTTAGACCCTCTCTTTTGTCTTGAAAGCTTAGTAGATGGTGTGAATATATGGTCTATTCCATTCTTAAAGGATTTTGTGATGGTGTGAAAATTATTTTCTTTCTCACTCGTTTTTTATATGAAATTCATTTCAGGGTTCAGGGAATTCGTTTAGGCCTACGGTACTCTATATTTTGGTAAGATACAATGATTGTTGTAAAGTGATCTCATATCACATACCATCTCTCTTTAAAATAGTATATTGCTATAGTAGCATCTTTCCAATATCTCTTATGTTGGCAAATACATTTAAAATAGTGTATTGCTATAGTAGCATCTTTCCAATATCTCTTATGTTGGCAAATACATTTAAAATAGCAATCTGTATTCTCTACGACAGTATCAAGGCAAATGAATCACACAATATGTAGCCATAAAACACACAAATCCAATGATCATGAAAATCAAAGTATAATGGTTTGAGTCATAAGATACGTCGATCTTATGAGTCTAATTTGCTATAGACTCTGTCGTAGACTCCTTATCACTGGAAGAATCAGAAGTCTCTCTTCCCTCAGATGCTGATCCGTCTATAAACTGCAAGACATTCCGACAATACGAAGGTTTACGGTGTTTGGGCTTTGAAGTACCAAACTCAGCAAACGCCAATGCCACCTGCTCTGTGTAGATTGGAAGAGCAAATGACTTCTCCGGGCTCAAGATAAGTCTTTGTCTTTTCTTCCTGGAACTTGCTGCCATCAATCCCTTGGTGCTGTAGACAGAATGACTGAATGTTAGTTTCAAGAAACCTTACAAGTACCAATAAGACCAATCATTTGAAAACGAAGAAACTTACTTACTAGGTCTATCTCGCCGGACAAACTTTCGCGCTTTCACAATCATTGCATCGGGATCTTGCGAAACGACAACCACTGGCGCTTGTGGAACTGCAACTGTGGAAACCGGAGGCGCAATCTTCTTCATAGGCTCCAGGATGCCTGCAAAAGTATTCTTATCTACCTCCAATGCTACAATGTGGCACCCTGTTGCACGACATGCCATAATAGAGGCACCTGGAAAGAACCAGTATGAATCACAATTCGACCTCATGTTTTTGGGTATGACATGGCTGATGGAATGTACAAACATTCAAATGAAAACTCACCCGTGGATGTTGTGCAGTCAAGGACCACGTCTCCTTCACTAGTGGTTCCTTCAATGATGTGTTGTAAGAAGCGGGCATCTTTCTCGCGAGGCCCTCGCCATGGCCTTTTTTCCTTGTCGTTCATCAACATGGAATCCTCGGTGGTGTAGTTTATGAGCAAGTCATCACGCTTGAGGTCCACTTTGGCCTTCACCATGGTTGCAGAGCGCTTGAAGGAGAATTTGGATTTCTCTCTCACATCCAAGTCTTTCACCAAGAGTGTGATGCCAAACTTCAAAGTCTACAAATATTAAATGAACATAGACATTCAAAGAGTGAATGAAAACATTAAATGCGTATCTAATAGTCCATTGTGAAGGGTTTAAAATATTGTACCGTGCTTGTGTAGTCTATGGCCGAAGCCAAATGCACCCGATTCATGCCCATCCATTTTTGGAACTTCACCATTGTAGGGTACTCTTCACATAGTCCTGCAATGGTGCTTAGAGAGTCTACGCTCCATGAATGGAACACGACAACGCAACCATGGTCCTGCAAGTGTTTTTCTGCAAAGAAGAACGCTTCATTGATCATGTTGTAGTCTGGGTCCGAGTTCCAAGATGGCACGGCAGTATCGGGAACAGAAACCCCCGGTACCGACAAATTCTCCTGGCAATCAAAGAGCATGAGGTCGAATCCCGGCCGATGCTTCACAATTGCATCATTCACCCTGTCCTTCTCCAGTACCATCTACACATACAAATTGTTAGGTGAGAAGTTGTCATCATAAGGAAGGCATGACTTAATAATTCTGAGGTGTAACTTCTTACTAGAACTCATGAAACTAACCTTCTTAAGGAAATCCATGACTTGGATGTAGCAATTGGAGCCTTGTGTCGTTTCATTGTCAACCACCTCTTCAATGGAGACATTGAGCAACAACTCCTCTGAAGTGACATTGTTGTCATCGCAAATGTTAATGACTTATATTCCTTGTGTGACTACATCCTCATTGAACTCCGACAATACAGCCTTCCTCTTCATCCCACTATGAAGTCCACCTTCCATTTGTGAGCTCTGATCCACTGTACAGGATGCCGGAATGTTGTTTGCATAGTCTTCCTTCATCTTTCCTTTTGCTTTGGCCTTCTCTTGTTTTTCCTTCTCTTTTTCCTTCTCCTTCTCTAGCAACTTCGCCACACGCTCTGCCTCCTTCTCTTTTGCTTCCAAAGCCAATTGGAGTCGAGCTACTTTCCTCCTGTCATTCTTGTCCCTCTTTGCAATGGCTCTATTCCTCTGTGCATCATCCATACCTACAAACTCATCAACGTCGAAGTCAATCACTCCAATGCCTTGCAAAGAGTTCCGAAGTTCCACCTCCGACGGATGAGTATATGAACTTGGGCAGTCAATGTACCATCCTCCGCCATTGAGGTGAGCCGTGGTGAAGGTCTTCAACTGGTTTGGCATGTACATGCAGTCTGCGGAACTCCGGTCCAAGAAACTTGAGAGAAATAGGGGCAAGTCCTTTTTTTGAATGGCCCCTTTTGGCTCCAGCTCGTGCTTGAAGTACCTGCCAAATATAAGAACAGAATGTGAATCAATGATTAGTGATAACATACTGAAGAAGACGAACATGCCATGGTAATTTCTTGTAGAACTATATCAATATCAAATTCTGAATGTTCCAAAGAAAATAGGACGACTACAATCAAATTGTACGCGCATACAACAAATAGAATGGCGGGGTCCATGAAGTACCAGCTTGTCCACAGTTAGATCCGACGGTGGACTTGTAGGTACCTCAGGGACTCCCATCCTTCTGGACCTTCTATCATGTTTACATTATTTTTGCGACATAAATATATGAAAGAGAACCGAAGAGATGGATAATTTCAGAATGATCACATTCTATGAGTAGCATTTTCATAAAGGCATTTTCCCATACCGGAAAAGCACCCTTCGCACTACTTGCTTTCTACCCTCGTAAGTCATGAAGTTGTCACTTTTTTTGAAGTACTTTGTTCCTCTGAGGTGGGCCATGAAGCCTTGATCCCAGATCTTCCTCCTCCACCCTTCCAAATAATCCGCCAAGGTTTCAGGTTGTAGAGGAGTGTCCATATTGATGTTGATGTTGTCTTGGGTCACCACCTTCTCGAAATATTCAACAACTGCGTCTTCAATCTATAAGATGTCCACATTTTTAGTGACAGTAAACATATATATTTTGCTGCAAGAATTTCTATGATAAATTATTTCAATTATTCTGAACCCACTGGTTCTAAAATTCAAAAGAATTTCTATTCAAACACTTACCCCAACATACCAAACACATCTATTTAGAAATGGGCCCAACAATGTTTCTGACACAGGCCTTGGTGGAAGCTGTCTAGCCTCGCGTGATGGTATGGAAGAGTTCTACCACTTGAGGAACTTGGTCTTGTGATAAGGAGTGGTGTTGCAAGTGGCCACCATTTGAAGTTTTTCAAGAGTCATTTCGGGAACCTCATTTGCACTCCAATGTTTCTCCACCTACCCCAAAATGTTCAAAATGAAAATCATTATGTGACCTCCAGCCAAGATTATTGCCATTCAATGATTAAGTTTGGACTCATCATACCTCTGCTAGGAATTCCGGTTTGAGAGCGGGATTGGCCACCGTGACCAACTTCGTCATCTTTACATTCAGCTTCCCTGTTTTTTCTTTAGCGGCGGTTCTCATGGCATGCGAAAGTCCACCATGACTCCTCTCTTCTGCTGGTGTCATCTCATTGTATCTTCTGACTGCAGCATCCATTGCCTGGGAAATCTCTTGCTGCAACAATCCGATGAGAAGATAGATTTCAAATCATGTGCACTGAAGAAGATAAATTAAATAGTAAAAGCTTACTCCAGACATAGCCCAAATGGCATACACTAAGCCCATTAGAGTGGAAGCCAGAACAAATGACACTAAGTGAATGCAAATCAAAAACTCACCCTGAAAAGAAAAGTTGTGAAAACTTCAACGGGCATAGAGTACCAAGTCCTCTTAGATTTATGGGCCCCGCATCGTTTGAGCTCTGATGGCCTTAGCATTTCATTGAATCGCTCAATGGGGAGAAGTCCATACTTTTGGACGCGGTATAATGTGTGGACCAGGTTTGTCTTCACGTGTGAATCCTCCGTGCATTTGGAATTCACGTTAAAATAATATTTCAATAATTAAATAGCAATAGGAAACTTATGAAAATCACATTAATTGCCCTGTCACGAAGTTGACAAGACATACCCACTTGTTTATGTCATGCATGACATGCATGACCAATTCAGTCTTGCCTTTTGTATCCAAAACTATTGAATCCACTGCACACTGCCAGTTCCAATCATTGGAGTGCTTCCTGGTGATATAACTCATCCAAAAAAGGAGTCTGTGATTTCTGTCACAGACAAAAAACTTCAAGTTCTTGAAAAATCTCAACTCCGGCACGGCCTCCACCTCAGAGTTGAACATGTCATTCTTCTTTCTCCACAGCAGATCCCACCCCTCCATTTCCTCGTCTGTGAACATTGAAGCCTCTCCCGCTTCATTTGTTGTTGTCACATAAAATACTGCGGCTCCATCTCGGTATCCTGTGTTGAACTCTTGCTCGAGCAACTTCAGGTCACAAGCAAGCATTGGCCTCACCATAGGCATGGCCACCATTCGGCAGAGAGGGATCCGTAATCGGAAGAGGTGGTCGGGCTTCATCCTCAAAGATGCTATGGTCTTTACCGAATCCACCTTGTGATATGACCGCAATTCATCTTCATCTAAGTCCTTATCTTCTTCCTCCATGACATCCATGGCCACGTCTTCTTCTATGGACTCTTCTTCATCTTCCCCTCCAAAGTACGGTTGAAATGTGTCACCGTCGACTTGGGTCTCTAAAATGGTCTCATCTTGAGACATTGATAAAGGAGATGTATCCATCTGCCAGTACAAGAATGTGTGAATAACAAATGATACTTCTAAAATATATTGATAATAAGACGCAGTCATTTAGATCTCCATGAAATAGTAGAGGATGTCTATTAGAATGACATGTTAGTATGAGTTTTGGGTTGACTTCAAAAATGCTTCAAAGAACTTTGTGTATTAGACATATAAGGTTGTAGATTGCTAAGTACACAAAATGATTCTAAGTGACTAGAGTCAATCAATGTCAACATCACCCTCCGACTCGGAGGTGAGGAGAATGATGACCGCTTCTTGCCTACCCTGAATATTGTTACTATTGTGTGCTAGAAAATCCTCCATTGGTGGACCATCTATGGAAATTGAAATTTGACTCTCTGAACTGTACTTAGTGTCTGAACTCTCCGGAGACATAAGTCTGAAAACCCCGTTTCTATCTTTGGCCACCTGCATGACTCTAGCCAGACACTGACGACGTCTGAGTGCCTCGGTATCACTCACTCGACTCAGTATTGAGGTATCAAAGGCATCTACTACATGATCAGCAACATCCATGATGTCATTGAAACTTACTACGTCCTCCTTGTGGACCTCCAAGTCCTCTAGATTCGGAGACACGTTCGTGGGTGTTTTTGTTGGTGTGAATGTCTGAGAAGGGACCTCTCTATGATCCGGTGGACAATTCATAACCTACAGAGTGGATATTGAAGTGCTTCCCCCGCGTCCTCCCTGTTTTGCAACCATCCAATTCCAAATACTTAATTCCGACTGTATTATGCTAATTGAGGAAAAAGGAAGGAATAGAAGACTGCAAAGGATTACCATTTCAGCCCCTCACAAGTTGCAGAATACAAGGTGACACATGGCATTTTCAAATCATACAAATCTTGAACTCCCACCATGAAATAATGACTACTCCATGATTCATTAAACACGAGTTCTTGGGTCTGTCTTTCATCTGGGTACCGAAAAGTGCAACAGATCGTCCTTTTCAAAGGCAACGCTGAAAGCACTGAATGCTGGATTCTGCTTGCCTTCCTTTCCGAAAAAGGAAGAACGAAATCTCACTTACAAACACCTGGGCAGTGAATCTCGGGTGCAACTAAAGTAGTCACTCAAAATTTGGGGGGTCCTAACGTATATGCCGAAGCAACCGTCGGATTCGACGTTGGAACCGCAGCGCCAGATAGGACCCCGAAGAAATTCAAAAAAAAAATGAGTCACCCAAAAAATCTAGAAGAGGAACCTGAACTCTCGCTAAAGGTAGTGAATTTCAGATTCGTTTCGGGCACTGAGACGCCCAGTGGGTCTCTCTTTCATTTGGGTACCGATAATCGCCCCTTTCAAAGGCAGCATGGATCCGACGCTGGAACCGCAGCGCCAGGCAGGACCCCGAAGAAATTCAAAAAAAAATTTAGTCATCTTGCTAGCAGGAGAGATAGAGATTCTTACATGCGTACCTTAGCGCGGCGCTGGGCTCCACATTCTCCTGCAGCTATGGACAGCTCACGAAGGTCCTCACGCACCCAACTTTGAGTATTACGAGACATGGTTCGTACCTATGGACAAGAAGATTAGTAGTGAACTTCGGGGACCAGAGGAATTGCCCCCCGCTCATATGCATGTGGGGAAGATGACGACCAACGGTTGGCCCTCTACATCGGGATGGGCTTATTGTCATCAGATTTCCAGTACAGCGTGCCGAGATTGTGCTTCGGAGTTCCAAAATAGTTGGGATATCTAGTACAGCGTGCCGAGATTGAGTGCTTCGAAGTTCCGAAATAGCAAGCAATGATTCAAGGTCCCGATCGCAGAGGGTGGATTTTTTTTCACTTTTAGGATCCAATTTTCTAGACTACGAATCCTCTCCACGAAGGACTGTATCTTCTCAGCTGGTGCATCTATAATTGAGGGTTATCGTAGATCAAATAATTCAACGCCGCAACGTAGTTAACCCCTGAGTGCCCAAGAGGAAATGCTACAAATACATTGGGGATGGACATGGGTACAGCTTCGAGGCCCTTGTGGATGCAAAAGTAAGATCCAACAAATTTCACCGTTGAAAATCACTCACAGGGAGGGCCCGCAGGTACCCTAAAGATCTCAGGAAGATTGACCGTGTCGATTCAAAGATTATAATGGTAAAAGTGAATTTGACCATGGACAACTCGGCAATTTTCACAGGGTCCTCACACTTTGGTAAGACACTATGGTTTGGGAAAAACATGAATGATTTTGCAATTTTGGCAGGGGGGAGGGCCCAAGAGTACCTTGACGCCTGCCAAATTTCGTGGCCAGCTGACACTTACAAATTTGCTTGTGGGCGTTTGAATTTGTCGTTATGCAATGCTGAAGGCACAAGTTTACAAGCTCTTGGTCACACTAAAAATGGAAGGAACTACTCTGAAACCCGTTTTCTTGATACACCCCCCTTGCCTCAATGACCTCCCACTCCGGATTTTGACGAAGTGCACTTGGGACCCCACTTTGAACTTTTAGGTGATAAACAGCTCAGTAGTTCTCATTTTATTCCCTTCCTTAGAGCATTCTTTCAATTGGATGTTTAAGAGATAACTAAAGGTCTCGAAGAAATTATTAATTAATTCATCAAGAAAAATAGGCTGACTTTGCAGTTATTAAACTTGGATATCATTACCAATACTGTAAAGTAACATAATTCTTTGCTTACTAGTGAAAATCAATTTCAAAGAAAGATCAAAACGTAAGGAAAGTTTTATTTCACATCCTATTACTAAGAAAAGGGACAGCACACCATACTTTCTTCTGTGTTCACTCATATTTTTAGTAACCCTTGTAATGTTAATTGTGATTGAGTTACCCCTTACATGAAACTATGTACTATTAATGTGAATGATGAGAGGCTGGACCAAAAGCATCACACCATGAGCAAACACAAAGCTCACAAACTGTGACATGGATCACTGCCACCTCTAAAGTCTTAGAACTACAAACATGAATGTTTCATTCTAAAAGCAAAGACTCATAGCCATTACGAGAAACACTGTCTGGTCTTGCATCAAAAACAAAAGGAAAGATGTGCAAGGACTAATAAAATGGTAGAAGAGGTGTAGGGCATCCTTGGAGTTCTCACTCAAATGCATTGAAAGTCACAATGCTAATTCAAAAGAACGGATGAACTCGTACAAGGCAGAGGACACTTACATTGGACTCGGCCTTCTGTCTTCCAGGATGCTGTGCGCTTGTTGTATCTTGCGACATCTGCTATCTTGAATCCACATTCTGCACGCCGACATTGTCTGCATCGCTTGTACCTCCCACACCAAAGCACAGTTCACTACAGAGGTCTTCTTGAGAGGAATGGCTACTTCTTGACATGTGTTTCTTCCCACGGGTCATTCTTGATCTCCGCAACTCTCTAGATGACGAGAAATAGAGAGACCTATGCCTACTCCTTCTATATGTGATTAACTTTTGAGGATGCGATGTGACAAGCTTCTCTACAAGCATGAGAAAGGAGACTCCAGTAACACTATGATTGTAAACTTAAAATCACTCTACAACTGAAGCAGCAAATGAACCTTGTTTGAAGAAAGGTGTTCTTATACTATTTGAAGGAAGTTCTTGAACCATTGAAGGTCACTTACTGTGGTACTTTGACGGCAGCGGCCCATTATGGTGGTAGCAACGTGGATTGTGGGAGTAAACTTTGTACACCGTGAACTTGAATGATTCATGTGACGCGAATGTGGAGTACAATCTGACACCTCGGCTAATGTGCAATGGTGCCAAAGAAGCGGCTCCTATGCATTTATGATTATTGGAACAACGGAAGTTATAATGGACAATGAAGGTGGCGGTAGACAGAACTATAGGTGGCAAAGGACAAGGCTATAGGCGGTGGTGAATATGGATGTACGCAACGGTGGACAGGGCTATAGGCGGCGTTGGACAGGCTTGTAGGCGGCAGCAGACAAGGCTATAGGCGGCGGCGAACAAGGCTACGTACAAAGACATACATAGGGGTATTGGATGAGGTCTAAATTCCACTACAATACTAATGATGGCTTGTAAAAGACGGCATATTATGGCAATTTAATATACCTCTGTAAACACTGATGGTTGTGCATAGTGAATTTAAATGCTTCCACCTAATGGTATTGCCATGGAAGGAAGGGGCGGCGTCTGGGTATACAGCAAAGGACTTTAAAACATCGTTTGTTAATTGAAATAGAAATGACAAGGGGACTATATAAGGCAATGGCGGATTTTGTGAGGATGTAGAAGATAAACGATTTGTCAGGCCATTCTTGGGATTCTGGGTACATGTCTGTATCTACGGCTGCATGCATGATTTGAGTGGATGGCTTACATTAGAGTGGATGGTCATGAGGTACCTCTTCTGTTTCCTATAGAAGATGGAGGACAAACTAGAGTTTCCAGTCATCTTCTACACGTCCGATTTAAGTTTGTAGAGTCCTCCATCTATATTGAGGAAGAGCGGATGTCAGAGTTGGGTGAAGTAATACAGTTTGTCCCTGTTGTGAAATCCGCGGATGATGGAGGACATTGTTGATACCTTTCTCCAAGGAACTACAGGGCATATGGACTTCCTCTTTCCATGGCTGCTGCCTCCACTGAGATTTTGAGTCGCCAGTCAGATAATTCAACAGTAGATATGCCGTATATAGAAAATCCTACTCCATGTTCTGCACCTTATGTTCTTCCTCCTATTCTACCCAAGCCTTTGGTACTTCACGCTGTGAAGGTAGAGAAATTAGATCCAATAATAGAACTATCCAGTGAATCAGAAGGAGAATCTCCCCAATTCAGTCGTAGGATTTCAAGAGGTTCTCTACAAATTGCACATGGAAAGAAGATTTTACTGAACTCAGAGGATAGGAATCCTTGTAATGGGCACTTGGCTTCTATATTGTCTCCTAGTCCAACATACCCACATCCATGTGCCAAAGTAAGTATATTAGAGAAGCTCAGGAAACTAGGCAGCATGTGTCGATGTCGAAATGAATTGTCTACAATGGATCTCAACGTCATGAAACACCATCACGTTCAATTTCTGCCGGTGGCTTATGATGGCAATGTCATCTTCGAATTGCCACCATGCCGATCCACTTCATCTTCTTCAGCGGCAAGGAGCTTAGACAGAATGGACAAGCGTTATGATGGACACCTGTGGTGCCGGCTCGTGACTACAAATATTAACAACTCCGACAATCTGAAGTTCCGTAAGTCTCTCTGTGCTGGCCATCTTGCTTGTGTAAATCCTAAGTGTGATTATTTACAAAGAGCTTCCAAGAAGAATGAAACGGAGTAGACTGGCTTCACATCATTTCCTTTTATCACTGGAAATGGTCCTCCTAAAGATTCTACTCTAGTCTGTAAGGTGTGTAAGATACCACCTGCATGTCTTAGCACTTGCAATGCTAGGATATACTATTGCTTTGGCGATAATCCAGAAATGAGTAGGGCTGCTATTCATTTTGGAGAGCACAACCACCCGGTGGCAAAGGGGATGTATAGAGATTCTACGGAAGAAATCTTTGGACTCATAGAAGAACAAGTTTCTAAGACACCGTCGGCAACAAACTCAACAATTGCTCTCTCTGCTAGCAAAGACTTCTTAACTCATTATCTATTTCACAACGGCGAAGGACAGAAGAAGATGCTGAAGGGAGAGGAAATGGAAGAGGTTATGGACCGCTTCCAATATCTCAGTAGTCCAAACATTCGGAATGTAATATCCTCGTTTCGCTCAAACAATCGAGGAGGGATCATCGACAACATTATGACAATGAAGAAGGATTCAAAGTTCGAATTCATACACGACAGCGTCTTCCCAGGTCAGGGCAAGGAAAAAGTTTATATTTTCAAAATGCTTACCGAAGGGCCTAGAAGTGGAGTGGACCTTGTGAAGCGCATGCAACCGGGAGGTAATCTACAAAATGCGTGGTTGATGTTCGATCACGTGAAGCGTGTGAAGGAGTGGACTACGATGGCTTGCCACGTGTATGATGCAGAGTACAAGAAGGTGATGACCATTGCAATGTCTGATATGCAGTCAGAAGATACCGTCGTACAAGTACAGTTTTGGAAAAGCTTAAATGCCGTCATGGAACAACGTGGACTGCCTCATCCGAACTTCAAAGGATTCATGGCAGATAGTGCTATGGCCAATTGGAATGCGGTCCGTATTGTTTATGGCAGTGGCTCTGCCAACGAGGTAATGGAAAATTGTGAGAGAACATGTTTGTTGCACTAGAGTACTTCCCTTCAGAAGCACACCTAGAAATATATCAAGCAAGCACTTCAGCACCAGTATATTTTTTTGTGTAAACAATACAAAGATTCCAAGAATATGGACGAGGCTGAGACACGTTATAGTGCAATACGATCGTGGTAGCTATCATTAGGAGCTGCAGATGAAGAATCGCTTCATCATTTAGACCATTGGCTAGCATTCTGGCATTTTCGGTATCGGCAATGGGGAGGCTTCATGGACATGGTGAGGTCATTTACTATTTCTATACAAGTGCATATAGCAATAGTACAAGGAATATTTTATGAATGCAAACCGTGGACCTTGATTGGTGGACCCTGATTTCCTTTGCTTTTTTGGTATATGGCATATTGTTAGGAAACAAGTAACTTTTCTATTGTAGAAGTTTCTTGATTATTTGTTGTGTGTACCAAAATGGAAGTGGTCGCCTAGACATAGAGGTAATATCCGTCGGATCCGACGGTTCTTTATGGGCTGTTTGGTAGCCCCCCTCCTTCTGGAATTTGTACCATGAATTGCTAATTTCGATGACTCCATATCCTAGAAATCTTAATCTTTAATTACAAGGTAGTTTTCTAAGTAAGTACTAACGATTTATTTATGAAGGAGTTTGTTAAATATTATACCCTGAATCCTAGAATATGGGAATGTATTTATGTATGAGTTTGTCTTTTAATGTACTTCGATTCGTAGAAGTTCTTTTTTGTAGTATTGTTCAGTCCCTGAGTACGGAAGTCTATGACTTGTTTAAAATTAAATACTAATGGTAACATGTACTTTCTGGCACATGTAGAAATTGAATTTGGAAGAGATGGTGGACCTTCCGTCGTGCAATTTATCTGAAACGGTCCATAACAAATGGCTACAAATGTCCGGGAAAAGGGGGAACAACTTGTTTGACGCCACTTGTGACGATAGTATACGTGCTTGGATGCAAATGACAAACTACCGCGCATACTTTAGAGGTCATGCATGTGGTTTTGGTCCATCCAAAGAAGAGTTGAAGTTGAAGGCTGCAGTACGAAGCAAAGATCCAAAGAAAATTGCAGAAGCATTGAACAATGTCCCTGGAACCAAAGGGCTTGGAAATCGTATACTACATTTGGAAGGAGAAGAAATCTTTGGAAGTACAAAGAGGAAATTGGATGTACCGATTGGAGATGCTGGAGACTCACATAGACCAGATAAAGTGAATTTCAATCAACCGCGTGTACGAACAAGATCAATGGCTCCTTTGAATGAGATCTTCAAAAGGAAAGGTAAAGAGCCTGACACTAATAGTTGTCCACATGTCAGTGTTGCATGTGAAAGTGATTGTGACACGTCAAGGTGGCATATTGCAAGGATAAGCCACAAATCAAATGCTAAATGTCACGCTCAACAGCAAGGATCCAATATCAAGTGCACCGCGAAAATCGCAAGGGGGAAGAAGGGAACACCGGCTCCAACATATCGAGGTAGAAAAGTGGAGTATGGAAGTAAGCGAGAGGTGGTGGTCGACTTCTGGTTTTGTTGGGATGATATAGAACGATGTGTAAAAGGTTCAAAACGAAACTGGATCATTGATTGGCCAAAGGTACCAGAGGTTTGGCCAGTTCTATCAGGGACACACCTCAACCGGGAGGAGACTTTGATCTTACAACATGCAGGATTCCAACTCTAAGAACATCCTACACTCTCACCTCGACGACTTTTCACCATGTCAAATATTTTCACAACTGTTTTATTTGACCATGCACCGCCAAAGAATCCAAATGTATATCCAACGGTAAGGAACAATCGAACCATTAGAAGGATTGCAAATGCACCCACTATTGAACATCGGAATAAGTGGGAAAGTGCACGAAACATTAGAGGTCAAATTCTAGGAGTGACCTTGATCCCAAGTCCTGGTTTAGGTGCAGTAGTGTCATTGGAGACAGGGATAGATCAGAAGAAAAATGTCTATAGAATTACAATTGGTCTGTTTCCCACGTGCACATGCCCAGACTTTGTAAATATGGTTGTGTCTGCTATTGGAGGTCGACAGCAATATGTGAATTGCAAACACCTGTACTACTTGTTTAGGTACTTTTGCAAAATGGATGTCAACGAAGACAAGTTCATTCATGCACCCAGTTATAGCTTCAATGAGTTGAAGGTACTTCTAGTTCGAGCAGGAATTATTAGAGTTCCTCAATAGGGATAGGCACATTTTGAAGTGATTTCCATTTGTATTGTATTCACTTCAATATATTAACATTGGAACGTTTTGAAAATGATTATTCCCACATCGTAAAGCATGTCCCTAAACCTAGGAAATTGGAAATATGTCTCATTACTATCATCTGTGCAATGGTATAAGGTGAGTTATATTGAATTACCCTGCATCCCTCTCTCTACATCACACATATCAGTATGAAATTCTTTTTTGGTCAAACTATTCTTGTTCTCTGTGGCCTACTTCATTGTCTTCTTAATTCTTTTTTTCCCGTCACCCTTCTCTATTTTCTGGGCCCCTTCTCATCATTTTTCTCTTTCCTTTATATTTCTTTCCATCCTCCATTTTTTTCCATTTCTTTTTCATTTTCCATCCATGTCTTTGTCATTTTCCTTCCATTTCAATCTTTTTATTTCTATTTCCCATTTACATCAAATTATTTTTGTCCTTGTGGAGACTTCAAGTTTGTTAAATTGATCTTCAATATTTCTCTTGAACTTTTCAACGAATCCATGTCACTTTCACTTTACTAAAGCGTTCCGAAGATATAATATTTGGTCCCTCGTTTAGCATCTTAGATTTTGACTGGATCAACGCGACCAAAACAACAGAAAAATGAAATTTTCCAGTAGTGTTAAGCTCGCACGCTAGCGTCGTTGGTCGAGCTTCCTGGTTCTCTTTTTTCTCACCATCGAGTGTCCGACTTCTTATGTATAGATTATGATTTGTTTCATTATCTGATTGTGTAGTGCAATATTAAGACCGGGAGAGCTCGAATCGAACTCCTAGGTTTTGGTTTCTGGTATCATTGCGCTTCTGTTGTCATTTTTCCTTGGTTGGTTTTCTGTTGTTGGGAGAGCCAATAAGCTGTGTTAGACTTTACTGTTTATTACTTCTTCTTTATGAGATTAGAGGATTCATTCTCCATCAGATCGAGTCGACCTAATTTTTTAGTTATCCATTCTTTGCGATAGGGTCTTTTAGGCTTTTTGGACTCTGTATTTAAGTTTATTTTCTTGACTTTGTGGACGCATGTGTGGTTTCAACATTTTTCATTATCATTATTTTCATTTTTTATGACATTGGGTTGTTTTAGCTCGATTCGAGCTAATTTAATTTTGCATTTAAATGTGTCTTAGGGTAATCTTTACATTGTTGTTGTTTTACTCTGATGGACAATAACATTACTCTGGATTGATGGACCTTCTTGTTTGAAATCAGCTCGATTCGAGCTGAGTGTAGTGGGTTTTTCGCATTGTTTGGAGAGACGTTCCGTTTGGTTATGAGTGCATTTACTGTACTTCACTTCTATCGTGCTGTCGTTGAGGTTCGAAAACCAGGATTTTGCTCGAATCGAGTTGGTTGGGTGGTTCTACTTTTTGCATATTCAGCTCGAACCCATCTGATTAACAGGATTGCATTTTCGACATTCAATGCTGTTCGAGCTGAATTTGCATTCGACTGTCGCTAAAGCTAACCCTACAGTATACCCTGACCTGAATGTTATCAATAGACCCTACGAACTCCTAAGCGAATTGTAGCTAGGTTTTTGGAATTCCCTATTCCGAACGCTACCAAGTTCAAACACCAGGGAATGATCTATGTAAGGTTAGTGTAGCGTGTTCAAATGTCACTATGTACTTAAGTTTTGAAGATAGGATAAAAATTCATTCTTATTCCCACTAAATAGCCCAAGAAACACTCAACAGTCCATTATAAGATAAAAGACTCAGCATGCACGTCTCTGTCCTATCTAGTGTTCTAGGGCTTGTGACAATAGTTCTTGACAATAGTTCAGGGTGGACTGACTTGTGTATGGATGCAATGCAGGGCTTGACCTCAGTACAGCCCACTATAGTACTTTGAACATAGTACAAATATACTTTTTTTTTAATATTTCAAAAAGATTTAGAGTTTAAAAGTTTAGGATATACTTACAAAAAAAATTGCAGTCACAAGCAACATACAAGGACAATAGGGCCAATCACTTGCAAAGTTAGCATGCTCTACCTACAGATCATTTAAAAAAAAAACTATTTCAACATATGTAATAAAGCTTCATGCATCTAAAAGTGCTCGATAAATATTCCCAATCAAGCACTAGTACCATTAACTAGTAAGTTTCTTCTAAGTCTCCAAATACAACCTTATTACCACACACAATTAACTTTAACCTATAACCTTACATCTATTACCAAACCCTAAGATACCCTAATCCAAAACTGAAAACTCTAACTCAAACCCTTAATTGTTTGGTCAATAGGTTCCTTTAGTTTTGTATAAATTAGAGGTATTTGAAAATTAATAACTTTTTTATAAAATTCCTAATTACAATAATTTCAAAGCTAATGAACAAAATATTCTGTGTTTTATTATAAATAATCAAAATTTAATTACATTATTTATAATAAGAATTTGAAAATGCATTACCAAATACCCTCAGTTCACAGCCAATTCCCTAATCTTAATTGTGACAATAAGTCTTTTAAGGCTGTGCAAATTGATCAAGTTCGGAAATTAATAACTTGATAATGAAGCCACCCATTCCAATTATTCCAAGATCAAATAGTAAAATACTCTATAATGTACTTTAAATAACTGAATTCTAATCAAATAATGTGTAACAATAATTTTAGAACTCAAGTTTGGATACCCTAATTTCTCAGCTGAATCCCTATCTCTTGGGACAATAAGTCTTGACTGTAAAATTTAATTAACTTCAAAAAAAACTAATAACTTTTTAATGAATTTCCCAAAGTCAATTGTTTTAAATCCAGGAAACAATATATTCTATAATTTATAATAAATCATCAAAATTTAATCAAATTACTAATTATCAGAATTCAAAACGCAAAGCCAAAAAACCCTTAATTTACAGCCGGATCCTTTAACTTCAATGGTGACAAGTGGACTTTCCGACTGTAACAATGAAACAAGTTTGGAAATTATCAACTTATGCATGCGATGTCCGAATTCAGTGATTTAAAAACTCACCGAAAATATATTCTATGTTCTATTAATTGACATGATAATTTAATCAAATAATTATTAATAATAATTTAAAACGACCAATCAAACGCCCTGATTTTTACACTTCCAGCAAACTTTACTTTGGAACGAAAAATCTTCACAGCTGCTCAACTAGTTACTCCTTTGATGATTTCTGGCTTCCAACACACGCTCTACAGATTCTTTAATGTTCTGAATCACTCCTCCAGATGGTAAATCTTCCCAGCATCACACCAAATCACATACTGAGGTGCCCTAATACTTTAGAATTTTAATCTCAATTCCACTGAATCCAAGGTAACCCGACCTCTGAACGTTACAGCTGGTCCTCTCCTCACCTCAATCTCACACTCACAGCATTAATTCCATAAATTGCACAAACACACTTTAATGTTGCTCCAATCAGACCCTTCCCAGATTCCACAGCAACTGCATCACACAACACAACAATGCAATTTCTCATGCACATGAAATATTTTAATCAGCACTTTATTTACGAAATTCACCACAAGAATCGGCGCAATTTACAACTCAATGAGAGCATTCAACTGCGCGAACTACAGCACAAGAGTTACACAACACGATGAAAAACTACGAAAGAACACACACGAGAGAAAAAAAATAGAAGCGGGAGGGAATTTAATGCTAATTCCAGGGGTGATCAGAGTGGTCAAGAACTACCTAAATTCGACTGAAGGACGTCACTGAAAAGTCACTACAGTAACTCTTGAATTAGAAATCCAAAGCACTCCAATTGTTGTTCTCACCACGAAATTGATCAATCCGAGGGCTGCAAGATTGAGTGATGATTGCAATGAAGCTCTGAATTATTTTACCCGAAAATATTGCTATACCTCTTGCAACCAAGAAAAGGAACGACCGTGTTCTGTTCCATACTTCGCACTCCAAAAGCGCACTCGCAGTCGCACTGTTGCCTCGTGCTCGCACTCGCACTCCAGAAGTGCACTCACACGAAGACAATCACACGGCGCAGCAACTCAACATACCCCAGCAATATCTTTGCCCTCCAAACGTAAGCGGCCAAGCCACCATAATACGAAGAACTAAACCTCTCGATCTACAAATGCCATCAGCTGAAAATCTCAGATTACATAATCTTTGCATCAACCACAGGGCATAATAAATTCTGTAGAGTGGGAGATAGAGTCTATACAAGCCCTACAAATTTGAAACTCAAATGTGTCTCCCCCCGTGTCTCCCCCTATGTCTCCCACTGTCTCCCACTATGTCTACACAAACCCTACTAATTCGAAACATTAATGAAATATTCCTTGACCTAAAACTGAAGAATTTTGCTATACTTCTTGCAACCAAGAAAAGGAACGACCGTGTTCTATTCCATACCTCGCACTCCAAAAGCGCACTCGTAGTCGCACTGTTGCCTCGTGCTCGCACTCGCACTCCAAAAGCGCACTCGCACGAAGACGATCACACGGCACAACAACTCGACATACCCCAGCAATGTCTTTGCCCTCCAAACGTAAGCGGCCAAGCCACCACAATACGAAGAACTAAACCTCTCGATCTACAAATGCCATCAGCTGAAATTAAAATCTCAGATTACATAATCTTTGCATCAACCACAGGGCATAATAAATTCTGCAGAGTGGGAGATAGGGCCTACACAAGCCCTACAAATTCGAAACTCAAATGTATCTTCCCCTGTGTCTCCCCCTGTATCTACACAAACCCTACTAATTCGAAACATTAATGAAATATTCCTTGACCTAAAACTAAAGAATTTCGCTATACCTCTTGCAACCAAGAAATTGATTTAGTTCAAACAAAGTGAATTTCATTACTTGCTCTGAGAACCGGAGCTTGTCATCGTCTTTCTCACCCGGAGGTGGCCAATCCTCAAACAAATGACTCTGTCCTTCTAGCAGCGTCCGCACGAAACGTCTCTGTACATGGAGACTCAAATCCCACATACAAGAAATGCTATTATAAAAGCTTCAAACAAACAAGCTTCAAACAAACAAGCTTCAAACAAACAGTAAACATTCTACCCTCTCTAACAACAATGACAAAAAAAACACGGAATGCGAAAGAGGGTGCCAAACCCTAACCCCGATGCCAGGAACTGATGATACCCGACCGTCCGCTGTACACGGAAACACGTTAAAATCTGACCCCTCGCTGACACCCGACCCCCCGCTGAACTCCGACCCCTAATGATACCCGACCCCCCCAATAATACCCGACCCCCTCTGGTACCCGACCCTTCTAGTACCCGACCCCTTCTGGTACCCTAACCCGACCCACTGCCTGGTAACCGACCTCCCGCTGATACCCGAACCCTTCAAGTACCTAAACCCGCCCTGCTGCTTGGTGACCGACCTCCCATTGATACCCGACCTCTTCTTACCCGGCCCCTTCTGGTACCCGAACCGGGTCCAGAACAGGTCCCTTTGTGACGACTACATTAATGATGATAAATACTAGTATATTGTCATTAGTCTAATGATGATAAATAGTGTTACCTATACTAATTTATTTAGAAAAGCCATAAGTTTTCATTCTTGATGAATATTTTTACCAACTATGGATGCAAAGTTTTCTCACTTAGAATTATACTAGGATTTATGGTTTTCGTAAAAATATTTATGAAGAGTAAAAACTTATATCATTTCTAAAACAATTAGTATGGGTAATACTATTTATCATCATTAGTGGTGTTACCTAAACCTTTCTTTCACATTCTAAACTTCGATTAGTTACCATTTTACATTATATTCACTTTTTTGACCAATAACCTTTTTGAACATGTCATACGGTTTTGGGATTATATGTTTTCTTTTCCATTTTCATGAAAAAATAAGGTAATAGTAAATGGAAACTTGTAAAAAGATTTATACCCAATAAATCAATACACCTTTGAAGATTTTAATTCTAAGAATGTCATTATAATAATAAATGATGGATTATAATGTTTCCTTACCAAAGCAAGCACCAAGTGTATAATTCCAATTTTATCAGAATTTGTGATATTATAGGAATACAATAGCTTCTACAATATCACATCTTTAAATCTTGAGAATTACAAAAACATTATGGTAAATGAAGAGAGTTGAAATTTGAAAGTAAAAATAGAGTGATATAAGAGAATTGGCAATTCACAAATTTTCCAAATTTACATCAGTTTACATTCAATTTACATCAAATTTACATCAAATTTACATCAATCTACATCTTAAATAGCATTGAAAATGTAATTGCAATGAAAATAAAATCTAAAGTCAATAACATTCAAATTCCATATATACATCCATATACACACCCATGAATTTAAAATTTGTATCCAATCATGGTACTTTCCCTACCTACAGTAACTACTTTCGAAGGAGTTTTGGCCTATCTTGGTATATTCATCAATGGCTCTACATTGAGACCCAAAAGTACAGTCAATTTTAAAACTTCAGGTTTGAAAAAAACATGTGGAACACCCATTTATATTTTTCACACATGCATTGACCTAATCCCAAACCAAAAAAAATTTAGAACTTAAGGGAAAATACTTTGGGCCCATCTAAATTGACCTTGATTGATTTTCATGACATTGGGACCCAAAAATACAGTCAATTTGAAGACTTTACGTTTGAAAAAACATGTGGGACACCCATTTATTTTTTTCACACATGCATTGACCAAATCCACAACCAAAAAATATTTAGAACTTGTAGGGAAATACTATAGGCCCATCTAAATTGGCCTTGATTGATTTTCATGGCATTGGTACTGTAAACTATAGTCACTTTTAATAGTGTAGGTTTATAAATACATGTGGGTCACCAAATGAATGTATTTTTTTCAACACATGCATTGACCAAAACCACATCCGAAAAGAATTTAGAACTTCTGTACACAGGTTTTGGCCCATCTAGATTGCCCTTGATTGAATTTCATGACGTTGGTATCTCAAGGTATTATGACGTTCGTACCACAAGGTAGTATAACGTTAATGACATTTGTACAGGCTTGGCCTTTTTTGTATGAACTTTGAGGCACGTGGAAATATTCATTTACATTATTTTTTTAATTAGATGTTCATGGATTGTTAAAGAAAAGCGTGATTGCAACTTCTATAAATTTTTTCTTTCTCATTTGCACTTTTATTGCATATTTTTTTTGACTTTGTGAGACAAAGTGCAGGCTCAGTTAATTTAGCATGAACCTTGAGCCACGTGGAAAAATTGAATTACATTATTTTTTTCATGAGGTGCCTATGCATTATCATTGAATAGGGCGTTTTTAATTTCTATTACAATTTTTTCTCTCATTTACATGTCTATTTCATTAGCCAAATGAACCAAAAAGTTTTAAATTGTAGATGTTTCTACAGTCAATATGTGTTCCATCTCCGAAGTGTAGAGTGACCTGGATTTGTTGTAATTAAGTAAACTTAAAATTATTGTGGAGAATGTATTTTACATTTGTGGGATTTACTATTAAATAGATGCATTTATTTATATAGAATACTGAATTATTCAATCTGGACTCTGGAGTTGTTATGTTTTTTGAACTTGTTGTTAGTAGATTTAATATTCTTATTAATATGAAATATATTGAATTAATAGTGCATTCATTTTGTTTAAAAATCATTCATGCCTATTTTTGATTTCACAACAATTAAGTTCTTTATGGAAATCTTGAAATTTACATTTCAGAAGTGCTTCTTTTTTATTCTAGAATTTGGATTGCCATTGTTTGTAATAATTGATTCAAATTTCTAATGCATTTTAATGTATCATTAATGTATATAATTTAACATAAATCATTTAATGAATTTCTGTTGTATATATCAAAGTTTGCTCATTTGAAAAAAAATTTACAAAAAATTTAATAGTTTTTAGTTGAATATTTATTTTGAAAACTATTTCTTATTCTATCTAATACATAAAAATTATATTGAAATTCAAATGATGAATGCATAGCATAGCAAGGACGAACCGATTCTTCATAATTTTTTTAAAATTAATTTCAATTTGAAGATTTATCAAATTTTTGTTTCTGCATTCTATATGATATAATGCACTTAAATTCTAACAAAATACTAATTATGAATTCAGAAGTACCAACCACTAGTTAAACTTTAGAGTATTTCCCTGGAAAGTATGCGTTCCATATTCTTGGGAATGTATGATTGGAATGTACAGTTAATAGTACCCCGGAAGTTTGCTTCGGATGCTCTTTTTTGGCTGTGCTTTTTCAAAGTACTCCCTGATTCTAGGAAGCCCTATAGTGACGCATTTCAAATTTCAGTTCGCGCCATTCTCTTGCCGCCCAGAAGTTCCCGCCATTGAATGGGGAGGACGCCTTCACACAGAATTCAGTCATCTTCTTTCTTTCTTACTCTCTGTCGCTCTCTCTGTTGTCGTCCGTGTCGACTTGCGTGTGCTTTCCCCTCAGCATTTATGAAGGATTTGTAAGTGCTACACTTGTTTTTTGCAGATTTGGGGATGCTTTCATATTTCTTTTGAATGAGACGTACGTGATGTGGTGGTATGCGACTTCCGTTTGATGCTTTGCTGTTTCCGTATCGCGGTTTGATCGAAATAGAGTTCAGGACTTTGCAACTCTGTTGTACTGATGAACGTGTCGGCTGTTTCTATAGTTTCATAACGATGACTGTATGAAGAACGTAATATTCATTAAAATGAGAGTATTCCACCGAAATGAGAGTTACAGAAGTCTAATTTCATTTGAAAATGGAAAAGAGAATTCCTCAAACAATATTCAAATCATACAAGAATTAAAATCAGATGAACACAAGTAGGAATCAAATATTAGAACCACAAGGTAAACGTTCATATTGACCTTTCACTTGTACACTATGAGTTGTTCCATACATCTTCAACTACGCTTGGCTAGGTCCAGTGACACTATATTACAGGCAACAAACTATAAAGGCCAGTAATGTAGTTCATTACATTGTTCTGTATACACTGTAAAAGCTACGAGTGTGATTCACTCGAGCTCTGAGTTCTTTTGTAATATGCACATTGAGCTTTCATGAAGCATGAATGTATGACTCTATACTATGAACAAGTACTATACGTGTCATTTACTCTTGAGCTCCACGATTGCCTTCGTCATCTTCGGCCTGTGGTTGTACTTGCTTGTAATCCATGAGCTTGGAAAGCCCTCCTACTTCCTTGAACATCTGAAGAAGGACCCATGTCCTCACCATATAGTTTCCGCTGTGTTGCTCTATCGTAAGGTGAGGACGACATCGGTGTAGCAAAAACATCGCTAGACTTCATGGGCGATGGGAAACATGATTTTGGACAATGTGGAGCTGAACCCGGGGGACTATCCACCACCCCATCATCAACGGGCTTTAGGGAGAAGTCCATTGTCGAATTTGCAGTGGCAGCCGAACACATGAAGTTTCCTGTACTCAGAATTAGATTCTGCCCGTAGTTGGAGAAAGAGTCAACTGATGCGTTGCACGGAAGACTGGTGTGCTGAACTAGAGAGGACGACGTTCCCAAATTCTAAGAAAAGAAAGAGATTAGAACAATTCAATCAAAAACTGTAATTGTCATTACATTTACAAGTAAACTCCAATAGCAAATATGCAGTCTAGGAAGTCCTAGCCATCGAATGAGGTCGACCCGACCTAAACTAGAGGAAGAAGAAAATACAGAAGGGTATTCATAAAAAAATTATATTACAGAAATTACGTATATCTCTAACCATACATGCGAATGCACAAGCCATTAAGGTCGAGGCGAGCTGAAGTTCACTAGGAACTCAGAGAACAATACACATGCCATTCAAGACGACTCGACCTGAACTAAAGCAATAATTAAACTACCTTCTTGTAACGCCGATTAGACGATGACACAGTCATTGCATCCACGTGGCTCATGAACAGCAATGAAATGCAGTGCGCTATCGGTACGCTGAAGACACTCTGACTGCATCCATAAGACTATTGTACATGCTACGATTTCTCTCGTCATACAACATCTTCCGCCCAATCTTCCCCGCACTACTCTTGCGAAATGATTTCAACCCTTCATCTCGAGCTATGTGAAGTTGCCTGAGCCAGGGCAAAAGGACCATGTCCAAATATGAGTCCTTGGGGCCGTTACCCTTGGGAGACCAACTGATGGGGAGAACGACGTTCTCCGACTTGTTCATGAAGTGCTTCATAGGACTATCGTCAACTATGATAGTATTCTCTCGAAGAAATTGCCCATTGAAATTATTAAACAAGGTGTTCGCGTCCTTCACGAACAGGTCCTTGGTGGTGCCTGGCTCCCTGAATGTGACTATCCGGCCTTGTTCCTCACACTTGAGTGTCGTGCAAGACTCTTGCCCAAGTATAATGCAAGGCTTATCCAAACCGACAAAAAGATAATCGACGATTTTTTGAACGGTAAACTTCTTTATCGAGCTCCAAATAGAAACGTGTACTATCAATCCTAGCTCACGAAGGAAATGAGCGCAATTTGGGCGGACAAAGACCGCCTTCGGTCCCACAATCGCAGGAATCGTGGCGGAGTGCGGTTGGTCTGTATTCCCGACGTGTACAACCCACCCCTTGTACTTGGCGTCTTCACAGACACACAAGACTCCATTCAAGTCCAGGACAACATTCAGCCACTTCTCGGCGACGGTCACCCTCCCCTCCCCTTCCCTTGAATGGAGCTCTAAAATCACACAGAAAACAATGTTCTAAGGTCCGCTTCTTCACGACGCCCGCCTTGAGGTCCGCTTCTTCACAGCTTCAAGTCCCCCCAATTGAATCGAACTCCAAAGTCACACACAAATCAATGCGGAAAACAAGGTCCTCTTCTTCACGACGCCCGTGCTAAAAAAATGCACGTCAACTGCCGGCAAGTGCAAAATGCACAAACAACGAAGGTGCAACGAAAATGCACCCAAAGAACAGCGGAATGCACGAAAATAGAGTAGAATGCACCAAAATTTGGTTTGTTTATTGAAACAAAAATACTAAAAAGTTTGTTTACAAACATGAATATCACAAAACTTCATTTGAATAACATAACATTTTTTGTACTTAACCACGACAGTCAATCCTTCAAATTCAATCCCAATGATACCTAAAAGCTTCCTCATATGAAAACCTATGTAGAATACATATTTTCATTCCTGAATTTTTTAACGGGAATTGGAAGTGAATCCTTTACCTTTTAATCTTTAAATACTGATTTCTTCATTTGGAAATCATTCTTTTTTTCACTATCTAAATCATTGGCTTTAGTAAGGTATATGAACTTTCATTTGTATACTGACTACTGCCAGAGACCTCCCATTTTAACAAAAAAAATTCGATCATTATTAGTTGCAATTTTGTTCTAGGCATTAAGTGCATACTATAAGAACGATTGACTAATAGTTTCCTTAGATGAATTGGTACTGACTGTAGTAATTACCCCTTTTTATTGTGTAACATAATTGATGTAATTCTAAAAAAACTGAAAGAGCACTTATGAATTCCATATAAAAACTTAACTGACAACCTTGGTCAAAGACCTTCAGACCACTATCTTGTTCCTAAAGATTTCAATATAAATTTTTAGGGAAACTTCATTTATAATTTGAGTTATACATATGAATCTCTTTATGGCGGTAGAATTCTTAGCTTATTTATAATTATTCACCATCCTAGCACTCTTCACGATGAACCTTGGAGTGACACTAGAAGAAAAAGCAGGGTTTTGCGACTGCGTTTTGCGACTAATTTGCAGTCGTATGAGACGTTTGCGACTTGGTGATATTCTGGAGTCCGCAGTCGCAGTGGACAAGTCGCATGAGTTGCACTACAGTCGTGAGGATGTTTGTCATTCGATAGGCAATGGAGAACTTCGTCGATGAACTGCTGTGACGTGGTTGTTGATGTGGTATTCACTGCCACGTAACTACATTTCACTCACTTGTGACTTGTTTTCAACTTGTATGCGACTTGATTGTAATTCATCTATAACTTCAATGCCACTGCTATGCAACTTCATTTGAACTTCTGGTAGACTTCATGCAACTTCTGTGCAACTAGATTGCACCTTGTTCGAAACTTTAGTGCAACTGAAATGCAAGTTCTTTGCAACTGGAATACAACTAGAATGCAACTGGAATGTAATTATTTGCACTCCTATGTTCCAACTCTTGTGCAACTGCAATGCAACTTATTCCTACCTTTCGGAGAACTGGATTGCAACTCACTTGCAACTCTTGTGCAACTAAAATGCGACTAGTTTGCAACTCCCGTGCAAGTAGAATGCAACTTCAATGCAACTTATTTGCAACTCTTGTTCAACTAGAATGCAACTTCAGTGCAACTAGAAAGCAACTCATTGGGAACTCCTTTTCAACTATAATGCAATTCGTTTGCAACCTCTGGGCAACTTATTTCCAACTGAAATGCGACTTATTTCTAACTTCTGTGTTACTAAAATGCAACTCATTTGCAACTCCTATTCAACTATAATGGAATTCATTTGCCACTTTTGGGCAACTAATTTTCAACTTCAATGCGACTTATTTTCCAGCTTCTGTGTAACTGAAGTGCAACTAATTTGCAACTCTTGTACAACTACAATGCAACTTATGTCCAACTTTCATTGCAACTCCTGTACGACTAGAATGTAACTTCTTCCCAACTTTGTTTGCAACTCCTGTACAACTAACTAGAATGCAACTTCTTTCTTACTTTTATGCAACTCCTATACAACTTGAATGCAACTGATTTCCAACTTTTGTGCAACTAGGATGCAACTTACTAGAATGCAACTGAATTCCAACTTGTATGCAACTGCATGCAACTTCTTTCCAACTTCTGTGCAATTAGAATGCAACTTATTTCCAACTTCTATGCCACTGGAATGCAACTTCTGTACAACGAGAATGCAACTTCTGTGCAACTATAATGCTACTTCTGTGCAACTAGAATGCAACTTTTGTACAACTAGAATGCAACTTCTTTGCAACTTCCGTACAATTGGAAAGCAACTTGTGTGCAACTATTACTTGCGACTACATTGTAACTTACTTGCGACTACATTGTCACTAACTTGCAACTTCTATCTATGGTAGTCTTCTCAAAATCTCTGCAACGCACACAACAGCCTTACACTTCTTCTACAGAACTCAAATATTACCCTTCTACATCTTATTTTAATTTGTTTACAAGTCTTGCAGCACTCATGTAACTAACTATAACAATGCTAAAAATTCGATGTGACTTACAATACTGCCATTTTTTACAAAACAAAACAACTACATGAAATAGTTATAAACCATCGGCACACATAGTGTGCACATGCTGCAAACAACATTCGTAAATGGTTCAATGTCTTTCAAATACATCATTGATCATGATCCCAATTTGCCGCCAACCTTCCCTTTGCAGTTTGAAGGAATTAAACCAGCAATACTAGCAATGACTGCTATGTACTGTTCTTCCCAGATTGTATTTGCACCCACCACATCTTTCAATTTATATTCATCTCCATTAGGATTAGGATGCATTAGATCAACAAAAAACCCTGGTGCATGAGCAACGTCAAGCCTATACCACCTATCCGAAATAGGTTGTCCATGGTACATTTGAGGGCTTGCACCACCACCTACACTCGTGATAGTTCCTGATGCTACTATTTGCTGTGGGGCTGAAGGATTCAGAAGTGAGACTCGTTGTCCTATTACAAACTGCACCACATAAGAAGAAATCAAAAATATTCTTAAGAAAAAGTACAGAAAAAAATTTGTAATGATAGAAAAAAACCCATCTACAAAAGGACATTGTGAAAGTTCTATACATGTGTTACTCACTTTGTGTTTTTTTGGAGATTCCACATTTCGACGTCGTGCAGGTTGCATCTTCATCCTTAAGATTTCCTTCTTCGCTGCAGGCTTCTGCAACTACATACCACAATCACAGTCAGTGCATCTACAAAAATTACAAGCACAAAAGAATTCATAGTAGTCTTTTCAAATTCAAATCACTTGTCTTATGCTTTTCTCTCTCACCTCTCGATCCTTCCCTCTTCTTAGCCGTGAAGAGATGGAACCTTCATTGACAAGATTCTGCGGGACTTCATTAATAGTGGTATTACTATTCAGTACCACTAAGTCAACTTGAGCATCAGTGGTGCCTTCAACATCTCTCACTTTTCGTTGTGGACTATCGTGTTCTTCCATTCCAACAATCTCTTTAGTGGTCTGTTCACCTTCTCTAGGCTCCAAGGTAGAGTTCACTATTAACTCATCTGGATCAGTACTCGCATTTATCTCTTCTCCTGTTGGGTGAGTAGGCTGTATACAAGCAAAGTCATATGGATCAACAACGTTGATCTCTCCAGTAGCTACAAATGAATAGGGTCTACTGGGTTGGCAGCTACAACAGGATCCACTGAATTGACAATGACAACAGGATCTGATGTTGTCTGCTTTAAAAATTTCAACAACGCTAACTGCATCCCTTCAACAGCCTTGGTATTTCGATCTGTACTTGCCAACACATCAACTCGAAAGTCTTGAAATTCATCAAGTCTTTGTTCCAAAGCCATCACTTTTGCATGGAGTGAAGAAGATACCACCTGTGTTTCACACACAAACACAAAAAAATAATTTAACATGTTCATATAAGGTAAGATTATTATGCGACTTCTATGCAAGTGCTACTGAACTTCAAGTACTACACTGAACACTTAACTATTGTTTACAACTTTTATGACTTGTGCATGACTACGATAACATATTTTTAGATTGTAACTTATGAACAACATTTTAATGAGTACTCTACAACTTCTATGAGATTCCTACTCACAAAAAAAAACGAACTCAAATGATGAAGCCTACTTACCGATGACCCTGAAGCTTGCAATCCTTCTGCAATGTCAGTGAGGCTAGGACTTCCTTCACTCCCTTTTGTCTGATAGAAGGCCAACATTTCTTTATTTTGTTAAAATGATTTGGAAAGATGATACAAAACATTAATAAATTCAATTGCACAAACACTATGAAAATCAACAATTTGCATGAAAAATGGCTGACCACATCATATTCTTCCCTTGCCTTCCCTCGCCGCCCACGTTTAGAAACATTCTGCACTTTCCTCCGGGCATTGGTCATCATCTCAGATTTCTTCACTTGATCACCTCTACTCCAGTATTCCTTCAACCACTTCCATTGGCTAGGGTGAATACGCACTGGACAATCGTCATCTTTTTCTGGAACACATAATTTCTTCAACTTATGCCTCTCATTCTTCAAAAACCTTTGCACTGCGTTCCGAAAACCCATGTTGCTAAGGGGATTTCCCAAATATTCGAACTCATTATCCATGGTGTCCCTCAACTTCTGTAAAGTGTGGGGCTTGTGTTCACTCCAGTCAATGACGCTCACATCAAGGATCAAAGGGGCAAAGGCCCTCATACTTTGATCCCAAGCACTCTTCCCGGAAGAAGATGTATCAATCTCTCCATTCAAATTCACATGCACTACACTTGGTTTCTTCCCAATGTCACTTCTAGCTTTTGATTTCTTCTCATACTCTTTCTGCAATTGGCGCCTAGTAGAACGCCCCATACTATCTGACTGCCCTTTGCATGCAGTTGATTGTGAAGGAACCCTAGCAACTTCAGATTCAACCACAGCCCGCTCCGGTTGTGGCACTGGTTGTCTTGTACCCTGACCACAAGGAAGCGTAGGATTCACAAGTCTTGCACATTTCTTCCTGTTACTCAAGGCTTCCTCACCATTATCTTCGCATTCGTTGGCTTTGTTCCCTGCAAGACAAGAGTATAATACCATTAGTATTGTTTGAATTTAGAATAAATATAGAAATCAAAGTCAATTTCCATATAACCTTGTATTTTCTTGAAAGGAAATTCATATCTATAAAATTTATCAAAACTCACCATCTTCATTGATGGAAGAGTTAGATGTGTTGGTCTCCTCTGAAGTGGACATGTCATCTTTGTGGCTTGCACCTACATTGATAGCCTCTGTGGCTTTGTTGTCGACTCTTGTATTCTTATGAGTAGCCAACGGCTGAAGTTGAACTTCACGGTCCTTCGTATGTTTCCGCTTTGAAATAGAAGCTCCACTACAAATAAACTAGCAATTTCATTAGCAGAAAATGCAAAGCACAAATACACTTGTCAATGAAACTGCAGGAAATTTCCAATACTACAATAACACTTCAGCTGGAACACTAAGTTGCAACTACTTTACAAAAACACTACAATTACATTGCAACTAGAATGGGCGTAATTTGTAATTGCATTGTCACTAATTTTCAACTTCATTACAACTATTTTGCATCTACGAATTGGGACCTACATTGCAAGTACATGACAAGTACACTACAACTACTATGTAATTTCAAGAACTTAACCACCTACTAATGCAGAGTATTATTTCATTCCTGTTAGTCCTTTCCAAACAAATGCAAAAAGTAATCAGGATCTGGACATTATGACCATTAATAGCAGCCGGATTACAACGTATATTGGGAAAGGTGTAGCTCGATCATTTTTTCCTAGTTCAAATACAGACGACGACCGAGTTCTGAGAATGCGTCGATTAACTTGATTCACAACAAAATTTCCATAGAGAGGATAGTCTCATAGGAGTACAAGAAGACTATAGCGAACTCCAAGTTCCAATTTCTAGAGAGTCTCTTACAATTCCTTTGCTGCTTCTTCAATTGGCTGTATGGCAGCAGCTAGCTCCGCTATTCTGGCATCTCGACGCAATTCCATCTCTGTCTTCTGATAGTCACTAGAAGCCATGTCGTCCAAATTCTACTGACCTGCATCCGAAGTCGCACAGTCAATGTGAGGCCACGAAAGGGAATTCAATGTAGAATTAAAATTCATTGAACATCGAAGACGAGCACAACCTGCAACAAGCTGCAGATGAGAGGACCACAACTTGCAAGTGAAGGCAAGAAATGAAAGAAATTCAAAAGTATGCCGTTCGAGAGACGAACCTATGAAATCGTAATGCTTCTGTGCTCACATCTGTACAAAGCTCAATTCTGCAACTCACGAAGGTGTGGAACGCAACTGCAGCCAAGAAAATCACCTCATGCGGCCTCTGAAGCTCGCAGAATTTGACGACGACTGGCCACCAATGTTGTCCTCCCCTGTACACACAAAAATGACGGAGTACCAAGATCAGACGTTCCTCAAGAGGTTAATGAGGTACCTCTGAAAGCACCCTAGCCTCATGCACAAAACACAGTCGGTATTACTCTCTCCGCAAACGAAATGCAATGAAGCTCCAGCATCACTCGTAAGCTGATTCCAATTCTTTCCACAGAACTTTCCAATTCCTCTGGGAGGTGTGATTCTGAACCCAGTACCTCGTACCCTCCAATTCCTCTGGGAGGTGTGATTCTAAACCTAGTACCTCATACCTTCGAATAGAACCCTGGAATTTGCGATTGAAAGTAAAATGAGATCTCACAGTCACCACAGATGGCACGCAACTTCACGCAGAGCAGAAGCCGACTGCTCCACCCCAAATCTAGCGCATGAACCATACAATATTGTAGTCCATGCATGAGATGTTAGTAAATACCATCAATTAGAATTTAGCATGTGTAAGGTGCAGAAGTAAGGCTGTACTTTTTTTATTTTAGGAATCAATGTTGAAATAGTGCTGTCTCTCGAACGAAAGTATTATAGAGAACAGGGGATGGCATTGAGGGTCAAGAGGCATGTTGTTGCAACTCACGACGAGACCTCTTTGTGCATGCAGCTTCAACATGCGACAACAGCAGAGCATGGGCGTATCTACTCTTTTTTTTGGCTTTTCTGTGTTACTATCAATGTGTTACTATCAAACTCTTTCAGATGAGTACAAGACAGAGCGGATGATTGCAATAACTAAGAAGAGAACAGAAGCGGCATCCCGTATGTCCCATCGGACGTTGCAGCTAAGATGCCAAACGAACTTGTGGAAGAGAGAGAGAGACGATTTCAGGGTGAATTCCAAATGGGTCTGATGCAAATGAAGCACAAGAGGACACCTCGTAACAATTTGTGGCTCCATAAAAACGAAAACTGAAAACCATATCTCTGGCAATACAATTGCAAAGTATTCCACATTACATTGCGGCAATAGAAGGTGAAGTTCGAATGAATGTGGTTAACTTACCTGAACCACGGGACAAGAAGTCTCTTTCAACGATGCTCTCCAATACGGAGATGAGGGCGCTCACCGATCTGTAGCAGCAATCAAATACAAGTGGAAACCCTAGAAGATAGAGAACTCCCTGATATGTTGAGAAAGTAAGAACTGGACTTCATAAGCGAGAACTCCCTGAAGCTCTGGAAAGCGAGAACTCCCTGAAGTTTTGGACTATAGCGACCTCCTTGAAGCTTTGGAAACCGAGAACTCCTTGACGCTTTGGAAAAGCAACACAGAACCCCAGCAAAAGCAGAGCACGATGCAACTGCAGCCCAAAGAAAGTGGCGGCAAAACGAGGGTTCCGAATCAAATTGCAGGCCTGGATCGTTGACACGTCACCTCCTACCTTTGACCGTGGCCATGCTCGTAAGCTCGCGTTCTAGTTCATCCGTGTCACCAGGTCGCACGCGTTCTAGTATCATCTCGTAAACTAGTAGTCTAGCTATCGCTCCACGTACATTTATTTCTGTTTATTACATGAAAGTACCTTATTAGGTGGTACTCTATTCAGGCAAACCAAAATGTTCAGGCAAGACCGAAGAATTTATAACTGGATAGCCTTGACTCCCTCGAGAGTATGCTTAGTACTCCTTAAGGAAAACACTTTGTAGTGGGATGAGGGCTCACCACCAGCTGGGGATTGCAGTTGGGCAGGCACAAGAGTAGTAACAGTGGAGAATAAAAGCGTAGAATTAATGTCTGGACAATGGAAGAAGCAGGTGCTGCGATTGGCAGCCATCAAGGGCAAGGAGGCTCACCATGGATCCAAATCTCACAGAGAGGATATGGTGCTCACCAGAAATGCACAAATCTTCATACTTCATTTGGGCGGTCGTAAAATTATATCTTCTCGGTCTCCTTCCATTTTGCGCAGCTCTTAATTCTGAAGGTGAAAGTGTCCAACTCTTAGCATGACAATTGTGTAGTTTTGAATTGGTATTATTTTTTCAATGGAAGGGTGAATGTCACTAGGATGAAATTTAACAACAATGTCGATGACGGACCTATGCAGGATTTGCGCTCGCCGACTTCCGAAATAATGTCCTAGATCCTGGCAGAGTGCTCCGCAGCTAGAATTATTCCGATGAATCACCTTGCAAGTGGAGAGGCATTGTTTGCGACAATGTCACTAACCATGTCATCAGAGTGTACCAAACCCGTCATACTTCTTGTATCCTGCTCGTCAGAAATATTAAATTGTTTATGAATATCAAATGAGGTTAGATGCATCTTGCTGAATTCAAATGTGTACCTGATTCTCTTTGTTGTGCGCAGAAACCTGCCAAGATCTCGCTTGAGTGGTACGATCAGTCCTCAGCTCACAGAATTGCCCCAACTGCGTCGCTTGTAAGCCTAATCATCATATCATGTTTGCAATGTAATGAAATTGGTGCAACGCCATTTCTTCAGAATAGCACTCCAGTTTTTTGGATTGTAGTTTCTTGATGGCTGACCTTGGGAAGACAACATTGTGACAGGGGCCTGTACTTCAACAATCTCACTGGAGTTATTCCGTCATCCATTGCAAATCTAAAATACTTGCGGGCCCTGTGAGCATTTACAATTCTAACCTCTAGGCACGGTTGAAACATTATTGAAAACAAAATGGCCATTGACTGTTGAGGTTCTTGCAAGCAGGATTCGTTCATCTGAATTGTCACGTGGAAGATAATTCTCCTATTACTATATTGAAGGTACTTGCACCAGAATAACCTGACGGGATCGTTACCTGGTGCATTAGGTGTCATGCCGGCTCTTCGAATATTGTGAGTTTCTACGTTCCCATGTATCTTGAGTGCTGCTACTCCTCGTTTGCACTAACTCTTGTTTGCCATGGCAAGCTCTGAAGACACTAGCAAGTTCACAATGAAGCATGACTTCATTTGTCTCATTATTAATTGAATAAAAACCCTAAAGCTCAGACGAAATGATAAGTCTAATTCAAGTTCTTTCCTAACTGCTTGCGTAACTCCCGAAACTTGCTAGAGATGTTTCGGGAAACAAGATGGAGCATTCCATTCCAGCAAGCTTTGCTAGCATGACCCACCTCAAGTTCTTGTAAGCAGCGTCCCCCCATTTCCAAAATGCATATTTTTAGTTTGTGGATAATGTAGTTCATTTCCTTGTTTACATGCCAATGTTAAAGTGTTGAACATGAGCAATTTAAAATTGAGACTTACATATTTTGTTGAAGAAAACTTAAATTGGAGAGCTGCTTTGCTGACTTTACCAGGAACTTGTCTGACAACTTGCTCTCCGGAGAAGTTCCAAGTGGAGCTATGCTTCATTTCTCAGCATCCTCGTAAGAGTCTCAACCGTTATAGCACATTTTAGGATGACATCTTTCAAGATGCTGCTGGTGTGGAGATTATAGTATGCTCATGTTACATTCTTGTGGTCACATTACAGCTTCGCAGGTAACAGTCTGCTTTGTGGGAGCTCCTTGTTGGGCTTGCCTGGGTGCGGAAAAGGTCAATCCTCTTTCCTCTGAACAGGTTTGCGTTTGCCTTGGGTTTAGAACAAGCACAATCTTCTGTGTAGTACTGTTTGACAGTCCAGGCAGCAAATCGCTGCAGCTCTGCCACTACCTTTTGATGGGTCTGGAGACGATTCACATTTGTCGTAAAAGTAACGATGCTAGCACCAATGCTCCTGTCACTGACACGTAGCTGTGTTCCAGTATATCTAGGAACGCCCGACCCATGGTGGCCCCAAATTCCCACAAATGGCCAAACATAGTATTGTCCCGAAGTACCTGGTCCAACTTACATTGAAGCCAAACACCAGATCAACCTTGTTACTAAGACTGTAATTGCAGATTGGACGACTAACAATTTGGAAGTCATACATGCTTCGTGCAGGTTTACATAAGGCATTGCAGAAAACGATATCAGGGTTCCAAGGAAGATATAGCACGATTAGTCTCACCTGCGAAAACATTGAGAATACCAGAATAAAGTATACCAAACCACCAATAACGTCAAAACGCTAGTTTTTCTTCCAAAACTTCAAGATGTTTCCCCATGCAATCTGTAGAAAAGGTCACAAAATCCATTCATAAGTTCCTGGCTCTTGGCAGATTATATGATTGAACTTTATGTTTTGAATTTGATGCTTTGGTGCACCATGTCGTGTATTGTGAAATATTGTTTATCTTCAAGATAGACACCGGAAAAATTTGACGGAGTAAGGCTGACGTACTTGTTCAGATTCTTTGAGGGAAGGGTATGCAAATTTTTTCTCATATACGCCATCCTGGAATTTATTGAAGCCTCCAAATACATGAATTGGATGAAGGAAAGCACCGCCCGAGCCGTTCACAATCAGATGCTCGACTGATGAGGACGAACCTGACACCCGTTGGTGTCGCATGTAATTGTGAAGGTCACCAGCAAGGCGAAGATGGCACCGCCCCTTGAGATGATCCTCAATAAAATGAGAAACGTTTCTCCCGGTACCACTGTCCCAATACCAATCTAGCAACCAATTCGGTTCATGGGTCACCACTATGACTGAATCATTCTCCCCCACCTGATGCACATGCCAAAAGAAACAAAATCTGAATAAGCTCATATGCTCCTCCAAGTAACCTCTTGCTTTTGGAGGATTCAACAGCTGGTATAATTAACCGCTAGAAGAATCATCCCACAGTTCTTACATGAAAAGTAAGAGAAGTCGTTAAAAGAGGACCCACCATAACATGGTACACACTGTTTGTCATCATAAAAACAATTCTTGCTTACACATTTAGTATAGAGAAACTGAAACTCACATGCTCTCTGACAATCTCCGTGAAATACTTGAACTGGAAAATGTCAATGTCACCATGAAGGGCTTGATCAAGGCCAAAGACCCACCAACCGTGTGGCAGCTGCAACGCAAAGTAGCTCTTCTGCTGAGGTAACAACCAACCTCCAAGCCAACTCCTATGACATATATACCTCAGAAATGTATGAAGCCCATCAAACCAATCTGTACCCAGCACAAGCGGTTTGATGTTAACTGATACTATAATCCACCGAGAACAAACTAGAATTCACAACCGCATCAACCACAAGGCACTTTACATGTTAACAAAGAATAGGAACTACACTCTAACATTGATTTAGGTGAAAGGTGAGTTGAACAGCTCATGAAGTTTAAAAGTCATTACCGTGATTGCCAGGAATAGCAAAGCAGTGTGCCGTATGATACTCTTAGAAATGATACTCGTAGAGAATCCTCAGTTGAGACAATTAATTATTTTGTTGTGAAGAACGTACCTACATGGTCCTCATATCAAATCGACCTAAGAAGAGTGTCACTAATACGAGAAGATCAAAGGCCGTCTTAAACAGATCTACAGATGTTCTGATCCTGAAAAACCACAACCCAAATTCACACATAAGTCCATCGATTATACAAAGATCTGGGCAAGCAAGAAGCAATTGGACAGGGAGAAGCCCACATACCCCGAGTACCAAGGAACCATATCCAGAAAGTGAGGTACAGTAACAGTCATTTTCTACGGTCCATTCTTGAGCTCCGGCTGAGGATGTGTCAAAGCCCATCTGTTCAGAGTCGTTTCATAAATGTGAGACGGAGGTTTTCCAAAAACTGCAAAGATGGTTTACTAACACGCACTAAAAAATGATAAACGCTCTGAACGCTTGAAAGAAATAATAGCAAGACCAGGAAAAAAAGGCAAGATAGCACAACCATACCCAGTGGAGCGCTCTACCACATAGTTCGCAACGTAAATTCCAATAAAAGTCGCCCAGAGAGAATAAACAGGTGAAATAATATCCGTAGGCCCTCCGACACAGGCATCATTGCACACCCGCTGCATTCAAAAATTCTATTTAGGAAAGTTAGCACCATGTGTTGGACACAAGTTGCATCTGATGTGTATACAAAGATATGCAAACATATATAAGCATCACATTGAGATTCGCATATTCCAAAGGTCACGACAGAGACGTTAGACAGCTCTCATTCGTAGAACTTCCGTTATAACAGAAACTTAAGATAGTTTAATTCTTCCGTATAATCGATCGCGTTGGATTTCTTGCACCAAACAAAAAAAAATCAGTACGGATAAACAGTCGAAACACGTAAGGGATATTATGCAAACGTATGGTACATAATAAGATTCATTGCTGTTGACCAAGATTCAATGGAGTGGTACCTCGCCATAAAGAGCCCACTTGGAGAAAACAGGGTAATCTGCAGCAGTGCCAACGGGACCCAACCACTCAGTGCACATCTGCTCCTTAGCATGGTGCATGTTCTGCAAGCCAGCAACCCACTTAGGCAAATCCTCAAACACGGACCTTTGCCTCTGAAAAATACCAGATTGCTCTAGAGCCTGGTTACCACAATGGCTGTAGAATGCGCAACACGCAATACTCAGAACCTGAATCGCAAAACATAGTTAAATCAATACCTTGGAAACAAACTTGGGGAGCAATTGTATACAAGGGATTTCCTCCGGGATTCACAACTTTCGTGTGATGATCCTCCCTTTTCCTCAAAGTTTCAAGTTCTACAGAAAACCAACCTGTCAAGCTCTACAACAATCTGCCACGATACAATCTGTTAGTACATGGACTTACAACTAGATCCAACAAATGCAAAGGCATGTCTGCACAACTTTCTCTGCAGATAGCCCAAATGCTCAACTGTGCTGCAGTGCCAGAAGATGCAGAGTGATCAAGTACCTCCGAGGTCGTGGAATTATGAGTCCCTGTAGGCGATGGCGTGCATCCAAACTCAAATAATCAACTGGGCTATTAAAAAACTGGCGTCAGTGTGTTTCCTAGTGTGCACGGTGGAAGGCTATATGGGGTGAATTACAGTGACAATGTCATTGTTCTCCAGCGCTTGACTGATTCGGAGGATGCTGAAAAAAGCCATAGCTGTTGCCCGAGCTGGTGTTGTGCAATAGTGGCCTTGGAAAGGTGCAAGAGCATTGATTGGAATCAACCACACTCCGTGTGGTTGCATCTTGGAATCTGATTGTGGCGCATCCACTGCAATGGAGTAGTTTCGGCACAGTCACGGTGGTTGCAGTAACTGGGTGGGTTGTACTCTGATTTGACCTCCATTTGTACTGTAGTTTCAGCCGGGTGAAATAAGGTACTGAAGGAAGTTTTAGTTTATGCAAGTAGGGTGAGGGCACAATCAACGGCTGTGAGAACAGCATTCATAGAGAAGGCCTCAGTATCTTGAAGATGAGTGCAGTCACTGCACACAATCATACGACCGTTACATAAACCGAAGTTCGGGAAGCATCAAGAATTGGATAGGAAGAGCATGTTCTAATCACAGGACCTTGTTCTTTAGCATGTGGTTCCTTTCAAGATGTAGACCTTTGGTGATGTCTGCTACCGTGAAAGTAGACCTTTGGTGATGTCTGCCACCGAATTACCTTATTGGAGTGGAAGCAGAAATAGGAATGAACTCAATGTAGCAGCAATTCAATCGTAAACCAGGTAACGACAATGAAGGAACTAGTGTTAATCTCCCGATGCAGCTTCGAGCGCTTCCCACACGCAGACTAAAAAATTCTCAGAATCGTACTAGTAAAGACACAGCATTCGTACGGAGAAGATGTAATTACCTAGTTCATCCTTCAAGAGCTGTAGTTTGTGCAGCTCACTTTTCTCCATGGTGTCCAACTGACGAACCTATGAAATCTACACAAATGTACCAAATTCAAATATTAAAACCACCAGCAGCTGGATTAGATCTCTGCTTTAAGACAAGGAATACAGTGCACATATACACACACAACGTAAAAACAATTCGAATTTGTGCTTCTCAACGTACACGAAAACGAATCACGTCACAAATAAACACTTACAGACGATTTCACAAAGTACAGCAGACACGATTTAGCTGAGAAAGCACCACTTCAGAGTACAGGGCTAAGATACTCCTTTTTTTTTCTAAATGCAGATTACAACAGCAGGTAAAACGTAGAAATGAGAAATAAGTAGGCAATAAAAGGACATTATGTACAATAGATAGAATGGAATTATTGTTACTCCTATCTTGGAAGTCACATAGAAAGCAGAATGTCGACTGACCTGCTTCGAAATAGTAGTGCAGACTTCGCTATGTGGTTCATTTTGTGCATTGCAGCCAGTGCTCCAAAAAGACAAGTGAACACAGGCTCGGAGAGGGTATCTTTCCTCAATAGTATCCCTTGACAAATTTTGATTTCTGGAACCCTCAGACATCTTTTAAATGTAGCGGAGGAAAGGCACACGGAAACGAAACACGACACAAAGCAGGTACAAACATTAAACACACAGAAAATGAAAACGAAGCATCGGGAAAACTGTGTGAATGCTTCCTTGAAGTTGAAAATCAAGGGAACAAGTTTTTCAATCTTCAATATGGCGATATGTGACCTCGTAAAAAGTATGCCCCAGGAATGGAGAGGTTACGATAATGGGAGAGGGAGAGGATGACAAATTTTGACAAAAAACGGTCGTTTCAATACACAGAAGACTTAGTTTCTAAGGTAGGATGTTACACTTTGTGCCTCCAGTTTACCGTTCAGTGATCCCAATGGGAAACCTTCTGTCATGACACATGCTCTCTATTGAAGCCACTCCCCGTCATGAAAATCGTGTCGGTAGAGGATGGAAACTGTGGATAGAAGTCGCCCCACTTCACCCATTCGTAGTTCTAGAAAGTAAAACTGGAGAAGGATAGAAAGCCATTTGCTTGAGAAGTTGTTGAGGTACGTACAGACTACTTCACAGTTGGAAGGCGTTGGTCTACGTAGGCTGCAGGAGTGATTGAAATGTCTCACCAACAGAAGAAGGTGAACAAGAGTACTTAGTTTTCATGTCGTATGACGATGATACTCTTTCTTTTAAAGATTTTGGTTGTATTGGAGAAGGTTTAGGGTTTCTTCTTCCTAACCCTAATTTAGTCCATTTCGAGGATACAAGTGCATTTTGAAACTAATTTTAGTTCCTTTGCGACATTGGAAATTTTGCCAAAGTGGGATGGATAGAGAAGACAACTACATACAAGTCACAGATAAGAGGCGAAAGCAACTACGTGATGACAGACTTTGGGTGAGAGAATATCGCCGAGCTAGGTTTTTAAATTTGCATAGAATAAGTTGTCCTTGTTGTAAATGTCAAGGTCGCAGGAAGTGGATAGTTCCCACTGTGAGGGAACATCTAATCCGAAACGGCAAAGACTCAAAATTTCGAGTGTGGTAAGGACCTAGGAGTCCGGAGACATCAGACGAAGAATGGGAGGCTGGTTTTTGGAGTTCAATAGCAGGTCGAGCAATGCAGGTCGATAATCAAGTGGACACTAGGAATATGCTGGACAATTTATTTGAAGACGTTGAAAACTCAAAGCCCATGGAGGAATGGCTCCATGACATAGAGGGCATGGAAGAACGCTTGCATGACACAGTAGTGGAAGCCTTTACAGTAGCAGACAATGTAACCAACGTATGCAACTCTAGACCAACTGTAGGTGATGACTTGGAGGTCGAAAATGCATTGCCGCAGGAAGAACTGGTCGGTGATACAAATGAACAAGCAGAAGTTCAAGGTCAAAACAATTTTGATGCCGACATTTTGGAAGAGGCTTTGCATGAATTATATGAAGGTGCTCAATGTACCAAGTTGGCAGCCACCATCCTTATCATGAACGTGTGCACTGTCCATGGGGTGAGTAACAATTTTGCTAATGAATTATTCACTCTTCTCCAAGGACACATTTTGCCACAGAATAATACGTTGCCTAGGAATTTTTATGCAGCTCGAAGACTAACAGGCAAATTAGGATTGGCTTACAATAGCATCCATGCATGCGAAAAAGGATGTGTACTGTTTAGAGGAGAACTTGAAGGTGCTATAAGTTGTCCAAAGTGCAATCGTCCAAGGTACAGGGATCAAATTAGAAAGAAGTTTCCGTTGAAAGTTTTGAGGCATTTCCCTATCATTCCAAGATTGCAACGCATGTTTCGTAGCCCAGCTCTCTCGAAATTGTTGTTATGGCATTTGGAGAATGGAAGCAATCGTCTAGGAGGAGACAATCTAGTGCGTCACCCATGTGATTCAAAAGCGTGGCGCCACTTCCATGAAAATGTGGACCCAACCTTCGGTGAAGACTCGAGAAATATCCATTTTTCTCTTGCTGCAGATGGAGTAAATCCTTTCAAGCAGAGTCGTTCAAGTTGGTCTACTTGGCCAGTGACCTTGCTAAATTATAATTTGCCGCCTTGGTTGAGCACCAAATTTTTTTTTATGATGTTAGCTTTGTTGATTCCTGGAAAGCAATCTGTAACTTCAGAAGTATTTGATGTGTATCTGGAACCCTTGGTGGATGAATTGCTGGAATTGTGGAAATGAATGCCAACATATGATGTTGTACAAGAAGTTGGTGCCCGCTCTTTCAACCTCAGAGCAGTTCTTATGTGGACAATTCATGACTATCCAGGATATGGCACGGTAGGAGGATTTGCGCACCAAGGCTATGCAGGGTGTCCATGGTGCGGTTCTGATTTAGAAGCAGAGCATTCAATGGAGCTACGTAAGGAAATTTATCAAGGGACTCGCAGATGGTTGCCTACTAATCATCCTTACCGCTCAGAGCGTATGAAGGATCACTTTGATGGAAAAGTGGAAGTACGAGGAAGACCCAAAATTGTATCTGTAGAAGAACAGTTGGAATATGTAGAGTAGTATAAGACTTGGAAAGCAGCAGGAAATAGAGACGGAGCTCCAGGGGATCCGTCCAAATTGCATGGAGTGAAGCGGTCTAGCATTCTTTTCAGGTTGCCTTACTGGAAGGTGAGTTGCAGTAGTCTTTCAAGTCGAATGACTAAGTAGCAAACTAGTAGTACCATTAAAGTGTCAAGAAGAATGACAATGGATTACTTGCATTTCAGTTGTATTATAGTCGCTTATCAGTCGTATCTTAGTTGCACATCAGTTGTACTGCAGTCGCATATCAGTTGTGTTGTAGTCGCGTATCAGTTGTGTTTTAGTCGCATATTAGTTGTGATTTAGTTGCATAGCAGTTGTATTTTAGTCGCGAACCAAATGTATTTTAGTCACATGTCAATTGTGTCATATTCGTTTTGAGATGCTTGTAAAGAGCGTTTGCAATGAACACTAAAGTGCCTACATTGTATTAGAGTCTTGTAGCATGTTGTTTGAGAGAAAGATGAAGTGATAATAAAAGCATTTGGTAGGGAGATGTACAAGTGAATGTGTCTTTCCATGTCCGTTGTCAATCCCATACTAACTACTCGAAGGCTATTCATGTGACCAGAGGCTTCTCATCCGCTATACACTAGATGTCATGCATTGCGAGATGAATCTTGCCAAGAATTTCTTAAAAACAATAAGTGGAAAAAAAGATACGGTGAAGGTGCGACAAGATCTTCAAAGAAGAGGTATACGAAAACATTTGTGGTTGATACCAAATCCTCGTAGAGTTGGTAAAATGTTGAAACGTGCTGCTGGATATGTGCTCTCTGAGAAAGAGTACGAGCAATTTGCAGACATTATTGACTCTGTGAAGCTTCCTTTAGGATACTCCTCATCATTTGGGAAGCATATAAAGGCTAAAAAATTTGGAAGCCTCAAATCGCATGATTATCATGTGTTAATGCAGCAATTGATGCCATTAGCATTGAGGGGGCTATTGAAACCCAGACCGCGTATGGTCGTCATGCGGATTTGTAAAGTATTCAGGAGAATATGTACAAAGGTTTATAACCCAGCAGACTTTGAGTCTCTTCAATTAGATGTGGCTGAAAGTATGGCACTACTAGAGATGGAGTTCCCACCGTCATTTTTTGACATTATGACACACCTTCCATATCACCTAGTCCAAGAATTAGACTTGTGTGGCCCTGTTAGCACAAGGTGGATGTATCCAGTTGAAAGGTATATGAAAACATTGAAGAATTATGTCCGGAGTATGGCTAGACCAGAGGCTTGCATGGCAGAAGGGTACTTGAAGGAAGAATGCCTTGGCTTTGTTACAGAGTATTTGCAAGGATTTGATGTTGTGAAGAGGCGCGTCTGGGATGCAGAGGAGGAATTTGGTGATGCTGTAGAAGTTCTAGAGGGTGCGGATCGACAGTTTGTAATGTCTACTGCATTGCGGGATGCAACACATAATTATGTACTGAACAGTGTTGCCATTTTGGAGCCACTTGTGAAGTAAGTTGCACTATCCTGTTCATCTTTTATAATTTGATTAGTAGAACGAAGATACGCAAGTTCAATGCAATTGGTTGCAGTAGCAGAGATGGAACTAGAATGCAATTGGTTTTAATAATCTTGTGCAACTAAAATGTAACTATCATGCGACTATAATGGAACTGAAATGTAACTATCATGCCACTATAATGCAACTGAAATGCAACTATCATGCGACTATAGTGCAACTGAAATGCAACTATCATGCGACTATAATGCAACTAAAATGCAACTACCATGATACTACCATGCAACAATAGTGATTGTCAGGTGTCCAGGGATGTCTTCGGTGAGCATTTGTAGTTGTATCTAATTAGGCTACAACAAATTGTAACAATGTTAGTTTTAACTTCTTTCATGCACTTGCAGTAAGTGGAAGGAGGATTGTCAAATGGATTCAAGCACCGCACCACTTGATGTGTGGATAAAAACGGCTGTTCGCAACAGTGACATTGATGCACACAGTCCTGAAGATAGAGATAGGATATTATTATCCACAAAACCATCGCAAAAGGCACTTCGATATTCTCGTATGAAATCTTTTGGAAACCATTTCAGGGTGGATGACGATGCATCCAACCAATTTCAAACATACGACTGCGGGGTTGCATCTGTGTTCCAAATTCCAGCTTCTGATCTTCGAGATGTGTCAGGTCACTATGTTGGAGTACTAAAAGATATTTTGAAATTAGACTATGGGTCTCTTAGCAACCCTGTGATACTAATGCGATGTGAATGGGTGAAGAAAACAGACAATCGACGAAATGCAACATACATTCGAGATGAGGCTGGTTTTCTTGTAGTGAACTTCCGCCACAAAATGCGTATGATGCTGGATCCTTTCATATTTTCAAGCCAGGCAACCCAAGTGTTCTTTGCTGATGATGTAAGGAAAGAAGGTTAGAAAGTAGTATTGCATAAAGAAGCTCGTGCTCGACGACAATTTGTAGACACATCAGATGTATTCGTGAGTACCAATATACAAGCTTCTAGTTTAGCTACTCCAGAGGATGTGCCTCCTCTACCTACTGTTCCATCTTTGGTTGGAGCTATAGAGTTATCTGCAGAGGATAGTCTTTTAGCATGTGCAAGATATTGACACCATTTATTTCCAAGAAAATGGTGATTTTTAAGTTTGAAAGTTTCTTTGTATGTTGTATCCTTCATTTCAAATAGACTTAATGCACTACCGCATGCAATTGTCTGCCCTCTATTAAAGAAAAAAGCGAGTAGAAATGAAGTGAACCTTTATAAATTATAGATGAATAATATCACAGAGGCATACTTATTTGATCTTATGAAGTGTGCAGCTTGAATGGCTCTAAACCAGCTTCAAATACAAAAATCATAAGTTGCATCTCATAGTGAACTCATAGTAAACTTACAATGACAATTGTCTACCAAAGTAAGGATGCAACTACAACTCATACGAAATAAGTACTAAAGCATTTTGACTAAGAACTCTAACTATCTTTGTTTTGTAATCAAACTATAGTCATTATGTTGTTGAATTTTAGTCTAATTGTAGCCAAAGTCTACTTCTTCTGTAGTGGGACCGTAGTTGTTTTTTAGTTGCATTGCAGTCTTCTTGTAGTTGCACTGTGGTCATTTTCTAGTTGTATTGCAATTGTTCTCTAGTTGCATTTCAGTCGTTTCTTAGTTGCACTATAGTTGATTTTCAGTTATGTTCTAGTTGCATTGCAATTGTTTTGTAGTTGCATTTGAATCGTTTTTTAGTTGCACTGTAGTCGGGTTCTAGTTGCAGTTATGCAGTATAGTTGATTCCTAGTTGCATTTGAGTCATTTTTGAGTTGCAATGTTGCCGTTTTTAGTTGCAACGTACTAATTAGTTTGTTTTCTGTAATTGGAGTGACTACATTTTTCCATGGTGGACTCCACTTCGTCGATAGTTGCCTACATGGACAACTGCGATGAATATTGGATGTAGAATACCTCCTGTCTGTTCTTCTGTTACAGTATCGTAACCCTACTCTTCATTTTCCAACTACTTTGCGACTACAACTACATACACGTCAAATTTGATGCAAATACAGAGGGCTACAGTCGCAATACAGTTGTATAGGACACATAGTCACATCACAGTCGGTTGCAACGGACACGTTTTTCTTCTAGTGTGACTAGCCATCAAAACACTTCTATATACAAATTCTTATTGATTACTTTGAAATAACACACAAACAATCACCACAAATTTTGTTCACTATTAGTCATAACGTAATATTCATTAAAATGAGAGTATTCCACCGAAATGAGAGTTATAGAAGTTTAATTTCATTTGAAAACGGAGAAGAGAATTCCTCAAACAATATTCAAATCATACAAGAATTAAAATCAGATGAACACAAGTAGGAATCAAATATCAGAACCACAAGGTAAACGTTCATATTGACCTTTCACTTGTACACCATGAGTTGATCTCCAACAATCACTTTTGTAATATCACTTTTTCCACTGGATGATATTATAGACATAATATAGTTGTTGAAATGAAGGTGATATTAAAGAGGATCCATAGAATGATATTATAGAGGTAGCAAATCCATTGCTTCTCTTGGCTTTACACTCCTTTGCACTTCTATGATTTTGTTCTTTTGTGAGCTGTGAGTTTCATGATTTCAATCTTCTATTGCTACTACTAAATAATTTTGAGAAATTCATTCAATTGAAGTGATTTTGGATTCCAAAAGAATTAAGTTCTTCAGAAAGTTTTTGAGATTTTTATTTGAAGATTTATTTGAAAGTTTTACACAACAATTCTTATAAAATTCTAATGATGAATGGATAGCATAGCAAGCGCCAACCCATTTCTTGCTCTGCATTTTATCTAATATATAAAAATTCTACTGAAATTTTGAGGATGAATTCATCGGGTAGGATTCATTGGAAAAATTATTTTAAAAGAACCGTATTGCTTTCCTACACTTCTTCAATTGAAATGGATTTCAAAACAAATACTCTAAAAATCATGCTGTATTTAATAGAACCCAAACCAATAAATTATATCGGTTTGACGTGGAAGCATGTCCAAAAACGTAACACACAAGTTGCAAATGTTTAAAATAATTAGGATCCATGGAAAAACTTAATTTTAAGACAACCCTATTGCTTTCCTACACTGTCTTCTTCACTTGAAATGGATTTCAAAACAAATACTCTAAAAATCATGCTGTATTTAATAGAACCCAAACCAATAAATTATATCGGTTTGATGTGCAAGCATGTCTAAAAACGTAACACACAAGTTGTTATTGTTCAAAATAATTAGGATTCATGGAAAAACTTAATTTTAAGACAACCCTATTGCTTCCCCACACTTTTTCAAATGAGTTTCCAAAAAAATACTTTAGGATTGATGTTGTAATTAATACAAACCAAACCATTAATTTGTATTGGTTTGAAGTGGAAGCATGTCCGAAAAAATAACACACAAGTTGCAAATCTTTGCGAAATAATTCGGATTCATGGAAAAATTAATATTGCGAACATTATAAAAAGAATTTGAAAGTGCATGCAATATAATTCCTTAGTGTGTACAAAAACCTTGAATTCACTTCTAAATTAAATATTTGTTCAATATTTCAAAAAACATGATATGAAATGATTTATTAATCTACAAAAATACCTGAACCCTCAACCCTCAACCCTAAAGACCCTAAACCCTGAAGACCCTAAACCCTAAAAACCCTAAACCCTAAACCCTAAAGACCCTAAACCCTAAACCGTAAAATCCTTATTGATAAAATCACATGCATACACTTGGGTGGTGCAAAAGGTTGTGTTTGTCTAAATTTACAAAGAGACCCTAACTTCAGCAAAATCAAATTGACTTCCAGAAATTGCAAAAGAAAAAAAGACAATGAAGACTTCTTGCCTACATTTTGTTAGAAATAGAATCTAGAAATTAGTGCTTAACGGTGCAATAAAGCAACCTCATAAGTACTTAATAGCTGTCAGTGGCTATTTCTGTCATGAACAATGTAGGCGGGAATCAAAAATCAAAGGAATTTGCGGAAGGAGTTCGGGATTTTCAAATTCCGTCCTACAACTCCCGCCTTCACATTCGCGCCTACACATTGCCGCCAAAATTGTTTTGAATGTCGTTGCGTCCGCGCGCATTAGGGTACTCTCCTTCTCCGTCGCGAATACATGGACGTTCATGCGAGATTTCACTTTTCTCATGTCATTACTGAACTCTATCAACTTCTGTACTTGTACTATCTAGAGTGTCGGAGTATTGCGCTTCGAGGATCTCGGTGAACGCGCTTGTTGCCTTCCATATGTCCTCAGGTTAGAAGCCTTTAGCATTTTCAAACATTTTCATTCAATGGATTGGACATAGTTACTTTGTAAGCACATAGTAGTTTTCTGAGTTGTCGTAGCACAGAGTAAGTAAATTCCCTGTTATACCCTCAAAAATCACCCTAGAGCATAACAAAATGACCCTAAAGATCGAACCCACGAGATCCTGTGAAGTAGCTAACTCTATTAAGGAGATAAACCCAATAAAACCCCTCACTTCTACTTTCCGGTTGTACCTCGGAAAACCGGAATGTCCAAAACCCAACCGGAAAACTAAGACCAGACTGTATCCTATTTCCGGTTTTACTAGTTCCACGGTTTCTGGCTAACTTCTCAATTCTGGACCATTCAATTTCCGGTCCTAAGTGTCTACGGAGCGGATCTGTTCCGATCCACCCTTCCTAACCCCGGTTTAATTTTACCTCTGTTTTACCATCAGAGGGTTCGCCACTTGCTTTTGAAAGTGGTAGGCCCACCACTCCTTCCGTGACTTATAGTGGCTGAAGACCCATTCTCCTATTCACTGATCTTCTAACTAACACGGATCCGGTTTGGTCCTTCACAGCAATCCGGATGGCAATCTGGATCACAGGTCACACAAAGACCCCCCGTACGATCCTCTCATACTACAACGACTTTGATGCTGATCCGTTCCGTACAAATTTCGGTGGCTACAAGTGCACCCGTCCGTTCCATCAACTACAGAAGTTCTTCCGTTTTACCCACAACGGGGGCAAGACCTCACAGGAGTCAGGACACTCGACCGGATTTCCCACCCAAGAGTTCTAGCGCAGCTAAGGAATCCCTCCCTATCCGCCTAGCCTAATCAACGGCTTTCTTACCCGGAATACTAAACTTCTACAGATGCTGAGGTACTGGAATCCACTTCTAGTTCTTCATGACCTACTCAAATGTACTTAGAACCGGAAACATTCATCAAAGGGAAAACTCTACCCACACATCCGTGCATACCACCTTACTTCAACTTTGTACATTCTTGCCAACACTCGGGAGGAATACACAAAACAAAGTTAATGGAAAGTACACAAGGAAATGCCAAAAGAACTCTCTTAGTCTCCAGCTCAGAGACTGTTTTATATACAAAAAGCAAAAAGCAAAAAGTGAATACATGATTTCCGCCTCTAAAGGCGCTGACAATCCGCTCCTACCTTATCCTAACCGGATTCTATTCCGGTTCCTATTTATAAGTCCTATTTTTACAATCCTTCCTGTTCCGTTTCATACACTCGGGATCCAATGGTAGGGCTCTCATCAGGTCTCTCCAACTGCTCGAAGACCTCAGTTAGATTCCGGTTCCGTTCCCCATCCGTAGGTAGAACCGGATGTTCTTCCTCAACTTCCGGGGAGTCCAAATCTATCGGCTGATGTCCGGTCGAGGGCGTCTCCTTTTTTGCCCTACTTGACTAGGGCGTCTTGTCCTTTCCCGGCTCCTGAGCGGCGTCTTCCGGAAACAAGTCCGGAAGTGAAATCTCAGAGAGCTGGATCGGAATCTCCGTCAATTTCTGGCTGCTCTCCACGATCCGGTCCGCCGACTCCCATACTTTGGATAGGAGCTTCTCTATCTACTCCTCAAAATCAGTGAGGATGTGCACCACCCTGGTTCCGGATATCTTCTTGTCCTTGTGCACCTCCTCTTCGAACAGGCACGCCTTGGTGACTGCGGCTCCGGGTCCTCCAAGCACGTCCTTCACTTCCGCGGCCAACTTCTTCATTTCCTCTGCCATCTCCTTTGTCGCGTTGGCGTTCTCAAGCAACGCGAATAGTTTGGCTTTGAGGGTGTCCACCTCATCGTGCTGCCGCTTGCTATCCTCCTTCATCTTCCGGAGCTCTTCCGGATTGATAATACTCTCAGCCACCTTCCGTGGCAACTGGCTGTCCGGTTCTGCTCCGATTAATTCCGCGATCTCCCCGAGCGTCCGCTTCTTAACTTCCCAATCCGCTCGGATTCCACAGAGGATCCCAACCAACTCGTCGAACGGATCTGCGGTCCCGGATCCAGATGCCACATCCGGTCCGGTTGGAGTCTCACTTCTGTGCGGCCGCGGATGTCTCAGGGGCGTTCCTCGATTCCGAGCCGGTGTGGTCTTTTGCCTCTTGGCGAGAACATACGGTTCCTCCTCTTCCTCTTCTTCTTCTTCTTCTTCTTCTTCCTCCTCGATTTTGTTTCCGGAATCCGCTTCTTGGTCGGACTCGGATTCTCTGTACTTCATGGTCCGCTCCTGGGCCTTCCATACCTTCAACTCCACTTCCGTCAGCAGCTCCTGTTGCTGATAGAGGTGGTAAACATAAGGGCACAGTGGGGTAGCCCTACTTTTCCCCACTCGTGTAGTAAGCTGGGATACCAGATCAAAGAAGATCCGGCCCCAGTCTACTTTCCGGGTTCCGCTCAACGCTCCGAAAATCGTATTGGCCAAGGTGATAGTCACCCTGGTGGGCTTTTCCGGATGCAAAACCGGAACCAGGAACTGGAGCAAGCGTTGCTCCCGGTCATCGAGGCAGTCTTCGACCGCGTAGCCGTCCTTTGGGTTTACTACGCTTTCGAACTTGCCCTGGACGAAATCATCCTTCCGGTTGGCCAGCCCGAGTCCTCCTGGCCGGAACCCGTATACGTCCCGCCACAAAGCCTCGGTCCATTGGACCGGATTCCCTCTCAGGGTGTTATCGAATTGATTCGATACGCCACTCAGGATTTCTCTAACCATCCTCTCATCTTTGAAACCCCAAGGTTTCAAAGCTAACCCCTAACAACCCATCGACGACAAATCCTCTCTGAGCTCTCCCTGTTCCGGTTCCTTGGTCGGCATGACTGGAACCACTTTTCTAAGCTTTACTTCACTCGGGGGCGGAGTGTTAGAACCTCTCTTCCGGTTCAGCCGCGACATGAGGGTAGCTCTACCCGGTTTTCACTCTACAGTCCTAACAAGGGAGCGCCGACACTCAGACGTTCCGCTCGGCCTGTAAACTAATCTATTGGCATGCTCACACTCTTAGCTTCTCACGTATCCGCTCGCACTCAAGGTCTCACCCACTCATGTCCGGAGGAGATCTCTCCGTCTCACACCCCTCACTCACTTCCGGACCCTCTTGTACTTCCTCTTCCTTGCCGTGGTCAACGATAGAAAAGTCAGGCGCTAAATCAGGACATGACAACACGTGGAAATCCAGAGACCTGAAAATGGGCAGGGTCAGGCTTTATATAGTCCTGACGCCCTGGACTGCCTTTATGACCGGTTGGATATCCGGTCCGGTTCTTGACATCTGGTTATCTCCAATCCGGTCAACAAGATTCCGGTCGGAAATACTTATCCGGTTGTGCATCTAATCCGTTCCGCTTCTACCTAAAACCGGATTAGTTCCGTAAGGTCCTTTTGTGACTATTTTTGGATTTCTAGATGAATCCGGATACCTATTTCTAATTTCCGGTTCGCTCAAAAAAGTAAACAAATAAAAATCAAAAATATGAGTTGTCACATGAGTGTGTATAATGTTTCTTTTAGCGCTGCCATCTATTGTTGAGTTCCTAGTTGCTGAAGTTGGCAGAGTGCGTGTGTTTCCAACGTTTATTACTGAAAATCGAGTTGCACGATTATGAGTTCTGGGCTTCCTCAATTTTTAGTGACAAGGTCTTTATTCAATGTTCAGTTCTCGACATCTGAGTTGCAAAATTCTAAGAGTGCAATGCCCGATTATCTCGCCGAGAAACCTGGAATGCAAGTTCACAGTTACTACGAGATTGTCAACACAATGTCCGAAAAATCCGGAACTGTTTAGGTCGAGTCGACCTGAATACGAACAACGGTACATGAATAATTTTTTAATGCACTTTAGGTCGAGTCAACCTGAATGTGAGATTGTCTACATTAGTCATTCGTTCATGCAATTTAGGTCGAGTCGACCTGAATACGAACAACGGTACATGAATAATTTTTTAATACACTTTAGGTCGAGTCGACCTGAATGTGAGATTGTCTACATTAGTCATTCGTTCATGCAATTTAGGTCGAGTCGACCTGAATGTGAGATTGTCTACATTAGTCATTCGTTCATGCAATTTAGGTCGAGTCGACCTGAATGTGAGATTGTCTACATTAGTCATTCGTTCATGCAATTTAGGTCGAGTCGACCTGAATGTGAGGTTCTTTACATTAGTCATTCATTCATGCAACTCAGATCGAGTCGACCTGAATGTGAGATTGTCTACATTAGTCATTCGTTCATGCAATTCAGGTCGAGTCGACCTGAACTGACCCATATAATAGTAATTGAAGTAATCTGAAATGTATCCTAGGTAGATTGAATAGTTCTGTCATTAAATATGTTAATGAAATGATATACATGGCAATTCAGATCGAGTCGACCTAAACCGTATCTATAATTGTTCAAGTGAAAATCTATAATTTCGTTCAAGTGAAAATCTCGTAGATGTCCTGCTAAAATTCCCGATATTCACAGATTCAGTCACCAAGAATTCTGTACGTAATGATAATAGTGTGCAGATGGGATTCGGCTCATTGCAAGTCCTCATTTCAGGTCGGTTCGACCTGAAGTGTGGGTACTTCCATCACAGACTTCAGTTCGAGAAGTTTGAGATTTTTATAGGAATAAAATAGGGAATTCCCTGTCGAATTGAACAGATGAAGATGGGTTCATTCTCTCAGAGTACAAGGGACACTTCAGGTCGATCCGAGCTAAAGTTCAAGATTGTACTCAGTCTTTTTAGATTTATATTTTCGGCTGGCAAAAATTATACAAGACAGGGGTCAGACACTTCAGGTTGATTCGACCTGAAAAAAGAGTTTACATATATCTGAACTTATAAGGAATTTTAATGAATGATGTCAATTGTAGTTGAAACGTAGGCTTCAGAAAATAAGTTCGTTGCTGTCATAGATGTACCTATAACATTTGGTCATTCAGGTCGGGTCGACCTGAACATGAATGAAATTGCATGATCTATGCTGCAATTCACTTATCCTATTTCACATTGCATTTTTACAAATATCCATGGATACTATAGATGACCCTAATGACATGGACATGTCATCGGGTTCTAAATCCAATGAATTCAGACATGATGAAGAGGATTTTATGGCATCTTCAGAAGACGAATTTCAGAATGTCGAAGCAATGAATGTTGGGGTCCCAGAATGCGAAGGTCTACCGCGTCGGCTTTGGAATACTCGAGTTGTCACCTTGTACAATGAGGCTGGAGTGCTTGTGGGTGAAGGTGTCTGTCATAGTGTGAACTCTGACCTCGTTTTGGGTGCCAATGGCCCTCTTGGTGACACCCACGTGGCAATCCACATCTCCAAAACACATAACAAAGAGGACCTACTAGAGGAACAAGTGTGCTCATTGTTGGCTTGGCCTATTCATCTTGTCCACTGTCGTAGAGCTAGCCTTAGAGACCATGAGGCTAGGGACAAATTCAATTGTCTCCAACAGACTCTCTTAAATCCACCCTCTTCGACGTCTTCGAGACCATACACAAGTATGGTCCGAAATGCACCCCGTGAAACAAATTTGAAATCGAAGGAGTTGCTTACTCAAGATTCCATCCATGCAGTGTCTACTAAAATATGTTGTAGTCGCAACTGTGTTCAGCCATTTCCTAGGGATAAGATTCGAGCCTTTCGTGAACGCATGTATCGCAACTCCACGTTCAAGCACAGGACCTACATGAAAATGGATGTGCATAGGCAGGTGCATGTTGACGAGCGTGGTAGACGAATGGTGTCAATTGACAATACACCGGTATGTATGCGAGCGTGGATGCATATAGCTGGGGTCCCTGAGGCCACATTCTATCGCTACCAATCGTACATGAGGCGTGGTCGAGAGGCAAAGGACCATAGCAATAAGGGAACGGTGAAACCGAGGAAACACACTCAACAAGCTATAGCAACATTGAAGTGCATTCTGGAGAAAGAAGCAGATCACATGCCTCATCGTACGAAGACCCTGAAGTCAGGAGAGAAAGTTGTGGCTAAGATCCTACCTTCCACCTTCCAGTGGAAGGGTAAGATGAAAGAACTCAATGATGTCAATGCTGTTTTTGGATTGAGTGAGGTGTCAGCTTCGAACTTGAGTAAGATTAGGTGCTGTAAGTTCCCTGAGCATGAGGTGAAGAAGCCTGGAGACAATTTTGCGCGATGTGGCACGTGTGACAAATTGCAAGACCTCAAAGTGGGTCTCACAATGAATTGAAGTATTCTCGAAAGTTGGATAGGCACGTTGAGATTGCTCGAGCTCATCGGGAGTTGTATTATGCAAACCGTCACCGTTCAGTAGCTTTTCCACACGAATGCCTCACAGTTATGCACGACAAGATGGATCATGCAAAGACTGCTTCTCCAGTCTTTTCCCTTAGGAGTAAAGAACTTGATGGCCTTGTGAAATTGCCTGTGTCTGTCACTGACATGATTGCTCATGGTCATGGAGATGTGCGTTACGCACATTATGGTTTGGATCTCTTTAAACACGATTCAAACTATACAATTGGTTCTATGGCAAAGTTGTTGCAGGATCTGGAATTGCCATCGAAGTCTTCTTCTCGGCAATTATTTTCTGGGTTAGGGTCTTCAAATTTGTTCAGGGCAATGCTGCAGGGTAAAGAAATGTGCGACGCGTCACTGCCACCACCTCCAATGAATGCAGTTCCAACAGTGCCTTTGCTTCCTATTTTGAATGTGCAAATGGACAATGCCACCGGCGACAACAAGAATAGATATGTTTTCTGTTTCTAGTCTCTACTTGTTGCTAACAAGATCTTCAGAGAAGTGTATGTCAACTTCATGATTGTTGGTCACACACACGACGACATGGACGCATTGTTTGGAAGATGGAGCATGTTGTTGAAGAAGGAGAACTTCCCAACAATCCCGGCGCTCATGAAGTCATTCATGGATGTTGAGTCTATTCCTACTATCCCTCACCTCATAGAGGAGGTGCTTGATTTCAAGCGTTTCATTGCAGGAAAATGGATGGATGGTGATGAAATCCTTGTGGGATACACAAGACCGCAACAAGTGAAGTTCTACCTAGACTCTGTTGGATGCCCAGTCATGAAGTACAAGTTGAAGTGCACGGATGAAAACTGGTTAGGTAGGCACGGTCAAGCCATTAAGTTGTGGAAAGAAGACGATGAAGGACGGAGTCTGTGGCCACGTGGTGTGCCTTTGTCAATACCACTCAACCCAATGAAACGTGTCCATGACATTGTCAAAGGTTTATCAGGATTCATAAACTATTGGGACGACTTGTACAGAGCAGACGTGAGTGGAGAATGTACACTTCTGGTACATTACTAAGGACTATGAAAAAAAAAATGTACAAATAGTGTACATTTAAGAAGGTGGGCCATTTTAGAAAGAGTGCTATTTTAGGACCTCGTACCTTAGTACATTTCATCCTGAAATTGTCAATATCATAACTCTAAACCCCTCATGTATTTTGATAAATACATTTTGCATACTTCATATATCACATTTCTTTATGGGATTCTTAATATTTCATTGATAGTCATCAATATTGAAAAGGTATGACAAAAATTACGATACGATTTCAAGATAGTGAAACAAATTATAAACTTTATCATCCCCACATTACTAATTATTCGATACACTCTCTATTCCTACTACAATGCGCTTGAAGATTCTAGAATGTTCTTTTCTTCACATCTTAAGAGTACCTTTTTTTTATTGATTCTTATGAAATTTAATCATATAATACCAAATGTCTTCACTCTTTACAATTCCATCTTATAATTAATTTTTACTATTTATGTGTATATATTAGGGTTCAAGTGAAATCTAAAATGAACTCATAAATGCCAAAGGCACCCAAATATGGTGTTTGCAAAACTTTGAAGTTAAATAAATCTTAACCAACTTAGTACTTTTAGTAGTTCATATTTTTGAATGTTCTTCTTGAAGTCTAGATTTACCTCCAAAAGTCCGATCTTGAAATTAAATGACAGTGATTTTTCTATAAGAGATTTTGTGCAAGAGTAACCTGTGGAATCTTGACTTTCTTAAGTGTTAAGAGCTCTTAGAAATGAGCCTCAAATTATACAGTACATCTTGGAGAAAAAATTAGATTCTAAATTCATTTTAAAATGTTGTAGAGAGAATTTCAAGAAGTCGTAAATTCATTCGGGTTCTTCAAGTAAGGCAAGTTAACCTCAAATTTTTTTTGTCATGGAATTTTTAGATTTCACTTGCAAAAAAGACTTCAATTGTTTTTTTGCTATTTTAGCACCTACATAATCAAACGTTATAATCTTTCACTCCATAAGTGATATTGTTGTACTTTTTTTTCACGTCAATTTCATGACTTTATATTGATTTGGACATTAAAGGACAAGGCAAGGTTCTTGACCCCATTTTCTTTATTTCACGTAGAAGGTCATTCAAAGTGACCACCAATATCATATTTTTTTGAATGCTTGAGTTTAGGATTAATTGCAACTTGGACAACATGTTTCCCATTTTTTTTCACATGAATGTCCACTATTATATAGTTTTGGATATTAAAGTACAAGGCAAGGTTCTGGCCTTCATTTTTTTTTTCACATACAAGGTCATTCAAAGAGACCAACAATTGCCTACATCTGCCTTCCTCCAATTGCTGAGACAGCCATATTCACAAAATCCGGGCAAGTGCACGAGGGGAACATACCAACCGTAATTCAATATACGTTTTTGATAGGGTCAGATCCCGTCTCTAATTCCACTATTGCCCCAAGGCCTGGAAAAGGGAGTAGGGTCACTCCTAGAATTTGTCCTTTTATATTCCCAGCACTCTCCTACTTGTTCCGTTGTTTTGTACTTGGAGCATTTGCAATTCTTTTGATGGTTCGGTTGTTCTTGATTGTTGGATAAGCATCTGGGTTCTTGGATGGTGGTTCGTCATACAAAGTACTTTCAAAAATCTTGGACATGGTGAACAATCGGCGAGGCGATAGGGTGGGTCGTTCTTAGAGGTAGAAGCCCGCATGCTGCAGTAATAAAGTTTCGTCTCAATTGAGATTTGTCCCAATCAATACGGGCCAAACCTCCGGCACCTCAGGCCAATCAATGACCCATTTCTGCTTTGAGCCTTTCACGCACCTTTCGATGTCGTCCCAACAGAACCAAAAGTCCAAGACCACCTCATGCCTACTCCCATATTCTTCTTTCCGCCCGCGATAAGTGGGAGTTGGGGTTTCCTTCTTCCCCTTTGCAATTTTCGTGTTACACTTGATGTTTGATGTCCGTTGTTGAGCTTGACATCTGGCATTTGACTTGTGGCTGATCCTTGCAATGTGCCACTTCGATGTGTCACAGTCACTTTCAAATGCAACGGTCACATACTGCAAAGGGCGACCCTCAATTGTATTGCCCTTGCCGTCCATCAATTCTTCTAAAGCCTTTGTAGACCTAGTCCGGACACGTGGTTGAGAGAAATTGATCTTATCTGGTCTATGGGAGTCTCCAACATCACCAATAGGTACATCCAACTTCCTCTTTGTGCTTCCAAATATTTTCTCCCCTTCCAAATGTGGTACACGACTTCCCAGACCATGTGCTTCAGGTAATGTGTTCAACGCCACGGCAATTTTCTTTGGGCACCCACTACGTCTTGTAGCTCTTAGCTTCAGTTCCCCCTTAGATGGGCCGAATCCGCTTGCATGACCTCTGAGATAGGCACGATACTTTGTCATTTGCATCCAAGCACGAATACTGTCATCACAAGTGGCATCAAATAAATTGTTTCCTCTCTTTCCGGACATTTGAAGCCACTAATTGTGCACTATTTCAGACAGGTTACATGAAGGCAAGTCTGCCATCTCCTCCAAACTCAAGCCCTGCAAATTCACACATGACAATAGATGAAGAAGGACTTCCCATTTCATATTAGAAAGATCCAACACTTTCCTAACCTTCGGGGAGTCCATTAAGCCATGATATAAAATACACGCCGAAGTCAATTTCCTTCATGCAAAGGAATAGTTCACAACTTCTATTCCCCACAAGTAAAGCATATACGAATGAGCTACCTTTGATGGTTTAGGGTAGGTCATTTTCTGGAGCAAGGCCAACTAGTCTTTCATCTCCTGTAGATGTTCAGCAACCTCCTGTTTTCATTTCGAAAAGAAATATGCATTTCTTCATACAAGGTACCTAAAATAGTATTGGAAGGGAACACTTGGGTATCCGTCGGATCCGACGGATGCCTAAGTGCTCTCTGGTGGTACTTCCGATATCTAGACTTGAACTTCACAACAACAAAAAGAAAGGACTACCTTCCATTACTTTTAGAGAAAACTTTGCATTGGAAATGAAAGATACATTCTCTAAGGCTAGTGGAGAGTATCCTCGGATGTCCAAACATCACAAGATAATAAAAATAGAGTACCACAAACATTTTAGAATAGAAACAAACATACTACCTAGATTACACAAAAGACTAGTACACTGCAAAAAGAATACTAGACAAAAAAAAATAGATAAAAAAACATTGGATTTAAAAAACTAATACTAGCTAATAAAAAATACATTTAGACATATGTTGTCACACGCGCAGATATAAGTATGTCTGGTTTCATATACATGCAAATATTTGGATTCAAGGGGAGACCAGAAGGGCACTTACCATTGTCATAAAGCCTCCCCATTGTAAGTATCAAAAATGCCAAAATGCAAGCCAGTGGTCCAGATGATGAAGTGCTTCTTCAGTCGCGGTTCCAGATGACAACCACCACGAACGGTTTGCAAGGTACTGAAGCTCAGCTTCATCCATGGTCTTCGACTCTTTGTATTGCTTGCATATTGTAATGTGTTGGTGTTGGAGTGCTTGCTTGATGTGTTTTTGTGTGTGCTTGTGAAGGGAAGTACTCCAATGTAGCAAACATGTCCTCTCCCGATTCTCCATAATCTCATTCGCAGAGCCACTTCCATACACTATGCGAACTCCATTCCAATTAGCCATAGCACTATCTGCCATGAACCCTTTAAAGTTTGGGTCACACACTCCATGTCATGCCATGACAGTATTCAAACTCCTCCAGAACTGTATTTGGACCTCGGTATCTTCAGACTGCATGTCGCAGACAGCAATTGTCATCACTTTTTTGTACTGAGAGTCGTACACGTGGCAGCCCATCGTAGTCCAATCCTTCACGCGCTTCACGTGGTCGAACATCATCCACACATTTTCTAGATCGCCTCCAGCTTGCATACGCCTTACCAAATCCACTCCACTTCCGGGTCCTTCTGTCAGCATTTTGAAAACGTATACTTTCTCTTTCCCTTGGCCAGGGAAGACGCTATCATGTATGAACTCGAACTTCGACTCTTTCTTCATAGTCATGATGTTGTCAATGCCCCCCCCTCGGCTACTTGAGCGAAAAGACGAGATGACATTGCGTATGCTAGGACTGCTTAGATATTGGAAACGATCCATCACTTCGTCCATTTCCTCTCCTTTCAACATCACCTTCTCCCCTTCTCCATGGTGAAATAGATAGGTCGATAGGAAATCTTTGATGATGGACAAAGCTATGGCAGAGTTTGTGGCTGTAGGTGTTTTAGCCACTTGCTCTGCGATGAGTTCACTGATTTCGTTCCTAGAATCTCTATACATACCCTTCCCTACTGGGTGAGTATGGTCTCCAAAGTGAATACAAGCCCTTGTCATATTTGGTTTATCGCTGTAGCAATAGTAGATCCTAGCATTGCAAGTGTAGAGGCAGGTGGGTGTAACTTTGCAGACCTTACAATGTAGGCTACAGTCTATTGGTGGAACGTTTCCTACTGCAAATGGAAACCTACTGGAACCGCTCCACTCTGTTTCGTTTCTTTTCATGGCCCTCTTTAGGTACTCGCACTTTGGATTATTACAAACAAGGTGACCAGCACAAAAAGACTTACGGAACTTCAGATTGTCGACGTTGTGGATGTTTGTGGTCACGAGCTTGCACCATGGATGTCCATCATAGCGGTTGTCCATTCCCTCCAAGTTCTTTGCAGCCGATGATGAAGAGGAAGAGCAACATGGAGATAATTCGAAGACACCATCTCCATTATATAGAGGTGGGAGATACTGCACGCGATGGTGCTTCACAGCATCAAAGTCTAAAGTGGACAGCTCACTCCGAGATTGATGAACCGTGGACAATCTCTTCAAGCAATCTATAATACTCAGTTGGCTATTAGGACTCGCCAACATAGGAGGACGTGAAAACGAAAGGTACTGCGAACTACTGGGTGGGGTGGTAAAAGTAAGTTTAGAACTTTTCATCACATGCGCTCCGGAGGTGGCCTTTTGTGAAGTGGTTTGCGGGGCCTCTCCTTCGGACTCACTAAACAACTCTACAACAATATCCAATTTCTCGACCTTCATCTTTGCAAGCATTGTATTGTTTGGGAGCATGAAAGGGCAGTCTATTAGAGGACTAGGTGTACGTGCTGGAGGTGTATAAGGCATGTCTACCGTAGAATTATCTGACTATCGGCTACCTAGCTCAGTGGCCGCCCCTAGTAGACTTAGGGGAAGCCCGAAACCTCTATAATTTCTTGCTCCTAGGTACCAGTAGTGGCCTTTGTCATCTACACACTTCTCTATAGGGATGGATTGTTGTAATTCACCTGAATCAGACTTCCTCTCTTCTTCAACATAGATTGAATTCTCTACAAACTTGAATCTCACATGAAAGAGGTGACTCGGGACTCTAGCCAATCCTTCATCATTCACTGGGAACAGTAATGGTGTGTCATGACCATCTACTCGAATGCAAGCCATAATGCTAACACGGACAGTAAATGAGATGGAAATGAAAGAGTGGTGTTCAAGAAACGGTAGCTGCATTCTTATACATGATGAAGGGCATTTGTGCAATCATTGCGGTGATTAATTTTCAAGGATGCCATGAGGACAAGGTCAGTATAAATTATTCTTCATAGATGTTGATATTTGATCCTCTTATGCCTCTATCTGTAAAAAGCCTTCTTCATTAAGAAATAATCCTAGGACAGAAGCCTCCATCATTTATTACCATGCTGTAAATGAGACGATGTAGTACGTTCAAGATACCTAGGATGCGTATACATTTATAATTAGAAAGTTGTACATTCATTTTTTCATATTATGTTTTGTGTGCAGGATCGGAGTTTCCCTGACATTTTCAAGATCTAAGCATTTCGGGATTACTGCTACCAAGAACACGCACATGGGAAGAGGAGCCGTAGCCGCCGTTGGAGGTAAATCAAATCCAGCACGGACCAGATTTGAAGGCACACTTCAATCTTGAAGGACAGATCTTCTTCAATACTTCAAGGCATGAAGAGGGCACTTGAAGTTGGTCTTCATTAAGCGCTGTCATTGGCTCTATCATTCAAACGAATGGCGCATTAAAGTAGCCATCGCAAGTCGTACGATGTCATTAAGAAGACGGTTGTATTGCATAGGATGTCAGTAAGAAGACTACTTTCAAGGTTTATTGGCACGCTTTGAGCCTTCCAAGGTCTCTCCACCGTGACTATAAGTTGGACCTTAGCTAAGCTCAATTCCTTTCTTATTATGTTCAGAAGTTCTAGTATTGGTGCTCCTATGTAGTGTTGATGCTCTTGTAGTTATGTCATGCTTTTAGAGAATGACGTCTTTCTCTCTACTATTCCATCGAAGAGGAGGAGAAAGAAACACAACTTGTTCTTTTTCTCGTCACCTAGAGTTTTGAAGAGGGCAAAGATGACACAGGCAAAGAAAGTGATGTCAAAGACCAAGCACAATGGATCCAGCGACCTCCAAAGGTCACTGCAATATGAAGGAGGCGATTTTGGTGTGGTGGATGAAGCGGGCCATGTCGAAATGTCAACGTTACAAGGTGTTCAAGCGAGCTCCGCCGCTACTACTAGTGCTAAGGGTAGACCTGAACATATAAGTTCCATCCATGTCATTAGCCCTATTACTCATTCTCAATTGTAAACAATCTTGTATCGTCAGCCTTCTCCCATTCTAGGATACAAGGGGTAGATGAATATGGTATGTACAGTGCAAAGAGAAACCAAGGTTTGCACAGAAGATCAATTGGAACGATTGACACAGCATTCTGTGTTATACAAGTTTCTAGAGGTTGTAACGAGGGTATAGTGAAGGGTTCGTACATGTTGGTAGTGCTTTGAAGACAACAATATAGCACCCATTCTTTTAGAAGGTCTATTCCTCAAATTGGAAGAGAAGTTCACGGTCTACGATATTCATCCATGTTAACAACAACTACGAGTTTGCAGGATTCACCTTCAACTTCCAATCATTCTTAGGCATTTCAAGCAGATAGACTTTTGATATTATAAAGAAAAGAAATTCTTGTAGAGGCTTCAAGAATTCTTATGTGCAAAAAAACTTTACTGTGTATGATTGCTCCTTCAGTGGTCTCAAATTGGAGTACTGCAAACAAGCAAGTGCTCTTGTCCAGTACCAAATGTCAATTTGTTTTTAGGGACCAAGGTTCAACGTGTATGGATATTTTTGAATTTGAGATGTTTGGGGTGTTTAGGGTATTTGAGATATTTCAAAGAGTTGGGTATTTTGAGTAGTCTCAGTAATTTTAGGTATTGACGTAGCACCCTCTGTTGGAAATTTTGGGGTATTAGCGTATAAGCGTATCTATGGTACTTGGGTATTTGTGTTTTGTGGGACAAAAATAGATGGATATTTTAAATGGGTGGGGTACTGGATTGTTGTGGTACCTTGGGTAGTATGGGGACTAATAAAGTTGAGTATATGGGAATTTTGATTTTAAAAAAGGAAATGGATGATTTTAATAAAGAAAATAGATGATTAAATAAATGAGAAGACGTAGTTGTCTTCCAGCAACCCGTATTCACTTACCCCCGCGCCACCCGCTCCATCAGTGAATCAAAAGGGGCTTTCTAATGAAATTTGAATCGTGAATATAGCTGCATGGGTCAGGTGCTCCCGCATTCCAGAATTTGGGAATGTGTCCAAGGGAGGTGAATCGAAGATAAAACCCTAGATTTCTGTCGTAGACGTCCAACCCAGGAGAGTCCCGAAATACCCGAATCTGAACGTTGGCTACGTTGATTCTAGCTTGTTCACCGCTATGGCCACATCTAGGTAGACGAAACGTTCGCTTTGCAGTCCGTGCATTTCCTGTTGGTCTTGCTCGTAGTTTGTAGAGTTTAGTGCATGTTCCATCACATTCGTAGGCAAAGCATCCTCTTGCACTGAGGTACTCAAATTTGTCGCTCTAGCTAGGTCGAAGCCGCAAAGAAGCTTTGATTTTCTCTTCTCGTGATTTCAGTCGACGTTGTCTCCGGGCACTATGCATCCAGTGTAAGATGAATTTGATTTCCATGAGCTTAAAGCCCAGCAACGTCAACAACAATGCTAATTCGTGGATTCCCTTTGAACAGCAGAACGATCCAGTCATGGCGCGGAGCACCTGCAGTCGCGCGAGGAACGTTGTCCCGGACACGGAGGTTACCCTCGAGGTTCGTGGATGTTCACTTCTCTTGCGACGCTTTGAGTTTATAAAAGAGATTGCAAGTGCCCATGCTTTCAGTCTCTGCCTCTAGCGCCGCTTTAGTCAGGCGCGATGAGTGACGCGTGTCACACGCGCCACGCATGGCTCGTGACGGATGCGGCAGCAGAGGCAGCGACTAAAAGCAACCAACATCACTTTTCTGAAAAAAGGCAAGTAGGACTCGTCTAGGGTCCAAGAATATGGATCAGGTGGAGGTGTCCGAGAAAACACCATCGGATTCGACGGTGTTTTCCTGGACACCTCCACCTGATCCATATTCTTGGACCCTAGACGTCTTGTGGGCAGTTATTGCATTAAAACATTCATCGTTTAAATCGGTCATTGGTAGCCGATGTGACGCGTGCCACTTCCATCACGCGCGTGAAGCGTAGCGCGCGCGACGGAAATGGCGGGCGTTGCACTTGGCCCATGCAAAATAAACGAAGGCAATTTTTTTTTTAAATTGCTGCCTTTGAGACGCTCAGCAGGCAAGAAAATTGATCAGTTCCAGATGTCGAGGAAAACACCGTCAGATCCGACGGTGTTTTTGTGGACATCTGGAGCTGATCCACTTTCTTGCTTGTTGAGCCTCTCAAAGGCAACAATTTAAAAAAACAAATTCGCCTTCACATTCTCTATCAAGTGCCAGACACGATGCGCGGCACATCCGTCACGCTACACGCGCGTCACATGTGACGGATGTGGCGTGCGTCGCGCTTAGCACTTGACAGAGAATGCAAAGGCGATTTTTTTTATTTCCGAAAGGGAGACGCTCAGCAAGCGAGAAAGTGGATCAACTCCAGGTGTCCAGGAAAACACCGTCGGATCCGACGGTGTTTTCTTGGACATCTGGAGCTGATCCACTTTCTCGCTTGCTGAGCGTCTCAAGGGCAGCAATTTAAAATAAGAAATTTGCCTTCACATTTCTTTATCAAGTGCTAGGTGCTGTGGCAACTCATGTTTTTGATTTTGATTTGTTTACCTTTTTGAGCGAATCGGAAATTAGAAATAGGTATCCGGAATCATCTAGAGAGAAAAATAAAATCCAAAAATAGTCACAAAAGGACCTTACGGAACTAATCCGGTTTTAGGTAGAAGCGGAACGGATTAGATGTACAACCAGATAAGTATTTCCGACCGGAATCTTGCTGACCGGATTGGAGATAACCGGATGTCAAGAACCGGACCGGATATCCAACTGGTCATAAAGGCAGTCCAGGGCGTCAGGACTATATAAAGCCTGACCCTGCCCATTTTCAGGTCTCTGGATTTCCACGTGTTGTCATGACCTGATTTAGCGCCTGACGTTTCTATCGTTGACTACGGCAAGGAAGAGGAAGTACAAGAGGGTCCGGAAGTGAGAAACGGGTGTGAGACGGAGAGATCTCCTCCAGACATGAGTGGGTGAGACCTTGAGTGAGAGCGGATATGTGAGAAGCTAGGAGTGTGAGCAGGCCAGTAGGATAGTTTACAAGCGGAGCGGAACATCTGAGTGTCAGCGCTCCCTTGTTAGGACTGTAGAGTGAAAACCGGGTAGGGCTACCCTCATGCCGCGGCTGAACCGGAAGAGAGGTTCTAACACTCCGCCCCCGAGTGAAGTTAAGCTTAGAAAAGTGGTTCCGGTCATGCCGACCAAGGAACCGGAACAGGGAGAGCTCAGAGAGGATTTGTCATTGATGGGTTGTCAGGGGTTAGCTTTGAAACCTTGGGGTTTCAAAGATGAGAGGATGGTTAGAGAAATCCTGAGTGGCGTATCGAATCAGTTCGATAACACCCTGAGAGGGAATCCAGTCCAATGGACCGAGGCTTTGTGGCGGAACGTATACGGGTTCCGGCCAAGAGGACTCGGGTTGGCCAACCGGAAGGACGATTTCGTCCAGGGCAAGTTCGGAAGCGTAGTAAACCCGAAGGATGGCTACGCGGTCGAAGACTGCCTCGATGACCGGGAGCGACGCTTGCTCCAGTTCCTGGTTCCGGTTTTGCATCCGGAAAAGCCCACCAGGGTGACTATCACCTTGGCCAATACGATTTTCGGAGTGTTGAGCGGAACCCGGAAAGTAGACTGGGGCCGGATCTTCTTTGATCTGGTATCCCAGCTTACTACACGAGTGGGGAAAAGTAGGGCTACCCCACTGTGCCCTTACGTTTACCACCTCTATCAACAACAGGAGCTGCTGACGGAAGTAGAGTTGAAGGTATGGAAGGCCCAAGAGCGGACCATGAAGTACGGAGAATCCGAGTCCGATCAAGAAGCGGATTCCGGAAACGAAATTGAAGAGGAAGAGGAAGAAGAAGAAGAGGAAGAGGAGGAACCATATGTTCCCGCCAAGAGGCAGAAGACCACACCGGCTGGAAATCGAGGAACGCCCTCGAGACATCCGCGGCCGCACAGAAGTGAGACTCCAACCGGACCGGATGTGGCATCCGGATCCGGGACCGCAGATCCGTTCGACGAGTTAGTTGGGATCCTCTATGGAATCTGGGCGGATTGGGAAGTTAAGAAGCGGACGCTCAGGGAGATCGCGAATTAATCGGAGCGGAACCGGACAACCAGTTGCCACAAAAGGTGGTTGAGAGTGTGATCAATCCGGAAGAGCTCCGGAAGATAAAGGAGGACAGCAAGCGGCAGCACGATGAGGTGGACACCCTCAAGGCTGAACTATTCGCGTTACTTGAGAACGCCAACGTGACAAAGGAGATGGCAGAGGAAATGAAGAAGTTGGCCGCGGAAGTGAAGGACGTGATTGGAGGACCCGGAGCAGCAGTCACCAAGGCGCGCCTGTTCGAAGAGGAGGTGCACAAGGACAAGAAGATATCCGGAACCAGGGTGGTGCACATCCTCACTGATTTTGAGGAGCAGATAGAGAAGCTCCTATCCAAAGCACGGAAGTCGGCGGACCGGATCATGGAGAGCAGCCAGAAATTGACAGAGATTCCGATCCGGCTCTTTGAGATTTCACTTCCGGACTTGTTTCCGGAAGACGCCGCTCAGGAGCTGGGAAAGGACAAGATGCCCCAGTCAAGTAGGGCAAAAAAGGAGACGCCCTCGACCGGACATCAGCCGATAGATTTGGACTCCCCGGAAGCTGAGGAAGAACATCCGGTTCTACCTACGGATGGGGAACGGAACCGGAATCTAACTGAGGTCTTCGAGCAGTTGGAGAGACCTGATGAGAGCCCAACCATTGGATCCCGAGTGTATGAAACGGAACAGGAAGGATTGTAAAAATAGGACTTATAAATAGGAACCGGAATAGAATCCGGTTAGGATAAGGTAGGAGCGGATTGTCAGCGCCTTTAGAGGCGGAAATCATGTATTCACTTTTTGCTTTTTGCTTTTTGTATATAAAACAGTCTCTGAGCTGGAGACTAAGAGAGTTCTTTTGGCATTTCCTTGTGTACTTTCCATTGACTTTGTTTTGTGTATTCCTCCCGAGTGTTGGCAAGAATGTACAAAGTTGAAGTAAGGTGGTATGCACGGATGTGTGGGTAGAGTTCTCCCTTTGATGAATGTTTCCGGTTCTAAGTACATTTGAGTAGGTCATGAAGAACTAGAAGTGGATTCCAATGCCTCAGCATGTGTAGAAGTTTAGTATTCCGGGTAAGAAAGCCGTTGGTTAGGCTAGGCGGATAGGGAGGGATTCCTTAGCTGCGCTAGAACTCCTGGGTGGGAAATCCGGTCGAGTGTCCTGACTCCTGTGAGGTCTTGCCCCCGTTGTGGGTAAAACGGAAGAACTTTTGTAGTTGATGGAACGGACGGGTGCACTTGTAGCCACCGAAACTTGTACAGAACGGATCAACATCAAAGTCGTTGTAGTATGAGAGGATCGTACGGGGGGTCTTTGTGTGACCTGTGATCCGGATTGCCATCCGGATTGCTGTGAAGGACCAAACCGGATCCGTGTTAGTTAGAAGATCAGTGAATAGGAGAGTGGGTCTTCAGCCACTATAAGTCACGGAAGGAGTGGTGGGCCTACCACTTTCAAAAGCAAGCGGCGAACCCTCTGATGGTAAAACAGAGGTAAAACTAAACCGGGGTTAGGAAGGGTGGATCGGAACAGATCTGCTCTGTAGACACTTAGGACTGGAAGTAGAATGGTCCAGAATTGAGAAGTTGATCAGAGATCAGGGAACTAGTAAAACCGGAAATAGGATACAGTCTGGTCTTAGCTTTCCGGTTGGGGTTTGGACATTCCGGTTTTCCGAGGTACAACCGGAAAGTAGAATTGAAGGGTTTTATTGGGTTTATCTCCTTAATAGAGTTAGCTACTTCACAGGATCTCGTGGATTCGATCTTTAGGGTCATTTTGTTATGCTCTAGAGTGATTTTTGAGGGTATAACAAGGAATTTACTTACTCTGTGCTACGACAGGTGCAGCACCCGCCACTTCCGTCACGCGTCACGCGTGACAAATGTGGCGCACGTTGCGCTTGGCACTTGACAAAGAATGTGAAGGCAAATTTTTTTTTTAATTTCCGAAAGGGAAACTCTTAGCAAGCAAAAAAATTGATCAGGTGGAGGTGTCCGACGGTGTTTTCCTGGACACCTCCACCTGATCAATTTTTTTGCTTGCTGAGAGTTTCCCTTACGGCAGGTACTTGAATTGAAGCTTATTGTGTGGGCGCGCGAGACCTTCAGTAGCATCTATTTGTGTCTTATTTCAGACGTTCCTGGATAGAGTTGTTTACAAATTAGTAGCGCGACTTTGGCAGTCCTTGGCAGATCCGACGGTGTTCACCGAGCATCCTTTAGGTACTCAAATTTTTCTCATGTCAAGCAATGGGATTCCAGATTCTCACAGATTCTCGGGATGCGGATACTTTTGTAGTAATGTAGGCCTGTGCTGAGGAGAATGAGAAGTTTCATTTGAAGGACATGGAATGCAAGCCAGATTCTTGAATCTTTAGTATGCAAAAAAATCGATCAGACTAGGGTGTCACCATGAACATCGTCGAATCCGACGGTGTTCATGGTGACACCCCAGCCTGATCGATTTTTGTGCGTGCTAAAGATTTTGCGAGTCCGGTTTGCATTCCTAATTGCTTGAATGATTCAATGTTTGAGACTTAATCGTGAACCTAAACCTTGACGTAGACTTCACTTGCTAGTCTGCCAAAGTTTCCACTTTTTTTTTGTTTAGTTCATTGTTAAAGCATTTTAGAATATGCTGTAAGGCGCCACTTCACTCCTAACGCGTGGATCTTAATTGTCCAGACATCTGATGTTGTTGGGGAGATGTTGGATGGAACTCACTCATTCTCCGCAGAGGTATTACTTTGCCTTGTTTTGTATACGTTTAGATCATCATATTGATTTGATTTGAATTTTGGATTTCGGCTTCATGCTCTCAATGTCCTGGGCAACGTGTCCCAAAGCTCTCAATGCCTTTGGGAACTCGGCCCCAAGTTCTCTCTATCTTTGGGAACTAGTTCTCAAGATCTACTTACCTTTCGCTTGGAATTTGCATTGCAATTGCACTGTCTTCATTACTAGTGCTTCTTTTATTGTACTATAAGAGTTGTATCTTATTGTCAAAGAGAACTACCTCCTCAAGATGTATGCTTCATTATTTTCTAATTTACTATATGTCTTGAAAACATATAGGGTTATGAACCCTACATATTCGTGAATTTTGTACCCTTCAATCTCAACTCTAATTTCATAGCACTGATTTCTCCAAGGTGGCCAACGCAAAGGCAAGCGCCTAAGGGTGACATCCAAAGAGAAGCACACTTCCATTGACCAGTCCTTCCCAATACTTCAAGTTGGAGGGTCATCATAGCCAAAGAAGTGGCCTCAACCTAGCCAGGAGCTCTCTAGTGACTCCAACGATGACAAAGAGAACTTGGTGAGTTTTGCAGACATCATGGATGCTGTAGAGCGCGCAGAAAATGACTTTGAGGGAGATAGGTTTAGTTGGAACCGGGGGCCTGGGCCATGGTTCTCACCTGAGAGCTCAAAGATGGAGTATTCCTCCGCTATTGAGCTCTCAAATGCTAGCTCTAGTCCCCCATTTGAGGAAGTGTGTGAGAGCATCGGCACTGGTAGAGTTTACACATATGAGGTCATCATCTTGAGCTCAGACTCGGATGAAGATGATGACATGGACATCATCCATTAGGCTCTCTGGACTTCATTATATATCTTCTCTGGCAGAAAACATGGAAGCCTTCTGCAAGCTGTTTGTCCTTCATCTACTCTCCACCCTTTACTTCTAAAAGTGTAATTTTTCTTTTTGAAGTAGAGCATTTTCATTTGGGCTTCAACATACATTCTTTATACTTACTTGACCTCTTTTGTAATTTGCGAATGAAATTTTCTCTGACTAAAATTCTACATGCAGATGGATGTCTCACCCACTGGAGTAACTCAAGAAGATACCATCTTGGAGACTCCGGGAACAGATGAAACAACGCAACCACATATTGGGGATGAAGAAGAAAACGATGAAGAAGACGACAAAGAAGGAGGACAAGATCCCATGCAAATAGAGGATCTTGAGGACAAAGAAAAAGGACTCATGGAGGATGAACTGCGATGCATATAAAAAGGGGACTCAGTGGATATCTTCGCCAGTCTGCGCATGAAGCCCGAAGAACTCTTCCGGCTACACATCCCGCTCTACAGACTGGTCGTTATGCCCATGGTTAGGCCCAAACTTGCTTGTGACATTACAAAGTTGGAACAAGAATTCGCAGGAGGGTACCGTGATGGAGCGACAGTGTTCTATGTCTCCACCACAAATGAGGAAGGAGAAAGCCAAGAGTTCACAGAGGACGAGATGAACAAGTGGGATCCAATCTGGAGAGAGAAAAATGAAGTGTTCACACGCTACTGCGACTCCAGACCTGAACTCAAGTTCCTAAAAAACTTGAAGTTTTTCATTTGCGATGGCAACCATCACCGCCTTGCATGGATGAATCTCATTGACAGGTGCTATCCATTGCTCCCAAAATGGCACTATGTCGTAGACTGCATTCTACTAGAAACCAAAGGGAAGACCGAGCTTATCATGCAAGTGATGCATGACATCAACAAGTGAGTTCTGCCTTTTTGAATTGCTTCTCCTTACTTTGGTTTTCGTATGCCCTAATTGTGAATTCACGTAGCGTTGTCGCATTTGCTAAAACAGTGTTGTACTTCCAGGTCAGTGGAGGACTCACACGTGAAGACAAACTTAGTGCACATTCTGTACCAAGTGCAGAAGTATGGTCTTCTCCCAATCAACCGATTTGCTGATCTCCTCAAGCTAGGGGAGAAGGAAAGGTGTTTGCAATTCAAGGTTTCAAAGGAATGGTATAGCATACCTGTGGAGGTCTTGACATCATTCATTTTCAGGGTAAGACACTATGTATTATAGAAAATTGGAATCCTTTAGTTTGCTGCAACCTGCTACCAAAACTCTCGGCATGACTAACTTCTAATTCGAGGTGATTGTCTTCTTATACAGCAAGAGATTTCTCAAGCTGTGGATGTTGCAGTGAGAAAGTATACCGACGCTACACCAGAAGAGGAGAGGACCCCAGAAGAAGTCGCGCAGGCCATAAAGGCTAGAGCAAAGGAGAAAACCAAAACTCTGATGGTCAAAATGGGGAAGCTGCTGGCAGTGGCCCAACCATCTAATGGGTCAAGCTTCTTACAGGAGGTCAGTCGAATTCTAAAACTTGGCACCACTACGGTTTCCCTCATTTTGTATTCAAACAGTAAGAGTAATTGAATGTATTGTTCTCACAGATGAAGAGGCATTGGAGCACTAATGAAATGCCTGAAATGACATTAAAAAAGCTGTAAATGGTGGCCACGTGCAACATGGCGCCCGCACACAAGATCAAGATCTTGAAGTGGTGGAACTCTTCTGCTCCATCTCGCGAAGCAAGGAAGTTCCTACCCAAGCCTGTCTCCAAAAATCTCCTGCTCCATTTTCTTGCCAAATGCGTCTAGTATGCCGGGGTAAGGGAACTGTTTCCTAGAGTCAAGTAACTATACCTAGCGATACTTGGTTTTCAAATTGCAATTCACAATTTCAGAATGGGACCACGAATATCTTCTATTGTACATGTTTAACTTGCATTGTTCTTTGCAGTTCGAAGATGTAGTAGTGGTGTAGCGATTAGTCGGACCAATATTCCTCCAGTTAGCCTTTAATTTACACCAAACGCCTTCTTAGAGTAAACCGCTCTGGAATCGTTTCCACGAGGAATTAAGGATTATAGATTTATAGGCTATCCCAATCTAAGCATTCACTTTTCTTTCCGTCAGACTACTCCGGACTTTAGGTCCGGTCCAGACTCTATTGCCGGATGGGTTCCGGAAGAATCCGGAAACCGTTCAATGCCCCTTCCGAGATCCCTGGGTTTGGATGACGAGTGTCCAGATCCACCGTCCGGATGCTTACCGTGTCCAGAAACACGCTCTCTTCCATACTCTCTCTCTAATGCTAATACTAAACTAACTCTCCAGGGACCGGAAGTGTCCTCCTGTTTCGTCGCCTCACAAATCCGGAAAGAACCGGATTAGGTCACACAAGGACGGTCAAGAACTACAACGACATTCTAACCTTTAACCGAGCACTGAGCCTCCTGTCGACCGAGTAGTTTTTCCTGTACTTTTTTGGGCTTGCGTTGGGGCTTGACTCTGTTCTATGGGGAATTCCGGCAATCCGAAATTTAGGCAAGTCTGGCAATACTTCCGTACACGGAAGTTGCTAGCAGCCTCTCAGATACCCTTTTTACCTAAGGCTGTATCCTACACGCAGGCTATACTGGCATTCGAGTAGTACTACACTAACCCTACTGCCGGAACCATCCGGTTGATCTCCATCTCCCCCTCAAGTTAATACATCCGGATACTCTCACAAAATCGACTCTTGCCACACACGGTAAGTTCTCAGTTCCGAAAACACAAGAACAGACCCACACCTCTCACAAACATATACCGTACACAATAAAGATAAGAGATTGGATACTCCAAACACTTTAGAATTAAGCTCAGAAAAAGATACAATGCTAAAACTATGAGATGGCTGTGAATGACTAGAAAGGCCATTAAAAGTTCTACTTATACTAAGACTAACGTCATCCTAAAAATCCTATAAAACATTCCTATTGGTCTGCTAGATTTCTGGAAAATCCCAGATCCTATTTTTCCGGCTTTGACTGCCGGACTCCGGTATTGCCGCTATACTACACTACTCCATACTATTTTTTGGAATCCGGATCTTTGGGAGGAATATAGTCCTTCAGAAGATCCAGCTTTACCTCCTTCCGGCTACTCTCCGGAGAAAACAAATTCGGACCCCTTTGGCCCCATTTTGGAACTGCTACAATACTGGTGTCCCTGTCTACACTCCGGGTCCCGACTACCTGAGTGTCCGGACTCCCCTGAGCATCCTTCTAGGTCTTTTTATGACGCGGAGAAGACTGCACCGTCCGACCGGCGTGAATTTTCGGAGAAGCACCTGTCAGGTCAATGGTCGGAGTCATCGACAGCAAGTCTTCACTTCCCGGAGGTACCACTGCTCCCCAGTCCACTCCTTCTGGCCTTCCGATTGGTGGTGAAAGTTCTGGATTCATTGGTACCACCAGTGAGACCTTCGTAACCGTAGGTTCCGGATTGCTGCTTTCCGGAACCACCAAAGTCTGCGTTGACGGGGGAGATTGAGGTGCCGGATCCGACTCTATGGAAATAAAGTACTCCATCATCTCCCTCATCGCGACTCGGGATGTATCCATTCATCTTGCCTGCTCTAGTAAGCATTTGACGATAGGAACCCGGCTTGAGCTGGCAGCTGCATCGAGGTTAGTTTCAAACAGCCAGGCCTTGTTGATATAATTCGTCGGTACATCCAGAGAGCTCCGGAGCTAAACTACACCTTGGCACAATGCCGCTATCTGCCGGCGATGGTCCTCTTCTGTGAGCCGGGCCGTCTCTTGGGCTGTGCGGAGGGTGCTCTCCAAATCCACACATCGGGATTCTGAGTTCCGGACTTGGTCTCGCAACGTCTGGTTTTCTACGCGCAACGTCCCCAGCTCCGTCACCAAATTCTTCCGTTCTTCTATGAGGAGGCCGTTTTGTTGCTCCGCTGCCACCAATGCATCCGTCCTCCGGAAGATGGCGTTCTGGTCGGTTAATGCCATCTTTCGGCACACTCGTTTGAGAGCTCCATCGTAGTTCTCGCAGATCTGGGTGAGGTCATCTGCCCACCACACTAGGTGCTGAGCCATCTTTTGGATGTCTTCTAAGGGCGTCCCTGTCCCAATCGCATGGTGGTCCTGTCCCTCTCCTCTACCTCTATCATCCAGGTCCGGGAGGGTCCGGCCTTGGCCTGAGTGGCGATGGTGTGCGGTCATACTGGCCCAACTAGTTGCATGGATGGTTGGTCTTCTTTTGGAATAGGTCCGGTCTCCGTCTTTACCTCTTGAACTTTTTCCTGTGGTTCCGGTGTGGGAGGCTCCTCTGACAGACTTACCGGCGGCGTCCTATTCCACCTTTTCTTCTTCCTTAGCGGAGAGACCGGCTCCTCTTTTTCTGTTTCCTCATCATTCGGTCCATCTCAAGGCGAGGGCTCCTCTCCCCCGTACTGTTGGAGTTGGACTAGGTCTTGATACACACTTTCTTCGTTTGCCTTGAGCAGAGAGTGATGGGCGTACATATGGGACAAATACGCCGGAAGAGGACTGGCTCTTCTTTCCGGACCGGAGGGAACGTACCAGGTCCCCGACTAACTCATAGATGATGGCTACCCAGTCCATCATCATCTTTCCCTAGAGGCTTCCCAAGATAGTGGAAGCCACCTTCGCTACTACTCACCGCGGCTTGGTGGAATGGAGGATAGGGTTGAGAAACGCTATCACATCCCGGTACTTTGAATTCACCAGGTCGGAAACCTGGTGACCTTCCTTCGGGTTGGCGGGCGCCCGAAATTCGCACTCCATCACCTCCTAGTTCTTCTCCATGACCTTGTCCGGCACCTCCCGGAACTTGTAGACGGCCCTCCAAGTGTTCACCGTCTACAGGTCTGGCTTCACCCGAATGGTAGTATCCAAGATGCCACTTTCCGGATGAAGAATGTCCGAAACCAGACTTTCCTCTCGGATCCCCCACGGCACCTCTAGGAGTCCGTCACACCCCATGTTGTGGAGGTGCTCCCATAGGTGCGTCAATCGGTCCTCCTCCGTCGGAACCTTCGGAACCACCTTCATCACCGGGATGGTCCTTGGTCGAGGCGCCGGTGCCGGCATCTCGTCCTCCGAATCCTCAGGCAGATCCTTCAACTTCCGTCAGCTTGCTCTAGAAGCCATCGTGCTCACGAACAACCCTCACACAATCTCTCCCTAAATCTCTGCTCACAATCTTTTCACTCCGGTAACCCCTGCACGATCGCAACTCACATAGTCCCTCAGTCTACCGGAATTCTAACAAAGCTAGGAAAACGGAATACATCGGCGGGAGAAAAAAAAAAGATAAGTGTACCCACTGCCGGCTACAGTCCCCCTCTTATACTGGCCCGATGTACGGGACAGATTTTGGCGGGAAAACCCTATCCCTAGTATGGATCCGGTTTCCGGTTTTTTTTAGGGCCGGCGCCGTCATCCGATTTTCGGAACTTTCTAGGGTTCCGGATTTTAGGTTTTTAGCCTTAATGAAATTTTTCCGGATTCGGAAATCCGGTTTTCCTAATTTGCCCTAACTTCCTAGGAGAACTCAAAAACTTTCTCTTTGAAGGAGACAATTTTTGAAGTTTTCCGTCATATGCTAGTATTACAGGTCTAGCATGTGGGATCGCATTCCCACAAGTGGAGTACTTCGACTTGGTGGTGAAGCAGGACAACATCACTGTCAACTATAGCATCCGAATGCAACCACAGTACTTGGTAGATTACATTGAAGAGTGGAGGTGTACAATTTGGGAGCACGAGTTTTAGAATTATTTCAAGGGGCACAATTACTTCAAGAAAGGAGACTCATTCATGGTTTACGAAGCCTCTGCCGCTGTTGTGTGCAAAGTTCTGTACCGGTGAGTTCTACTATCTCAATATTGGGATATGTCTCATAACTTGGAGGACAACAAGTTAGCGTACAAATGAGTATACTATTTGAAGTCAATTACAATATGGGTTCAGATTTTCACTTCAATTCTAACTCCTAATTTTAGAAGCCTTCGGAATTGAATTGTATAGTGATCTTCTTCTGTTGTTTCTACTACAGGCTTTGATACTAGCTATGCATTTATTTGTCACAAGTTTGTTGGTCCAACCATTCGAGATTGCTCACAAAAGTATGTTGTACAGCTTCCATGCTCATTATATACATTCTACTGAATGCAAAATTGTGCTTGTGTTGTAGATATTTCAAATTTGAGCTCGAAGTAAAAGGAGCCATCGATCGCTCAGACCTCCCCCCCTTCCTATCATTATATCTAGATCGCACATCCAAAGCTTGTATGTTCACTGCACACCAGCTCCGTACATATACCACAACTCATCTCACTGGTGGAGGATGGTATTTGGATTGTGTCCTTGAGTTCACTCCTCCTTCTGAGGTTGAATTCAAGAGATCTTTGGACGGAAAGGAGGTCCTAGACTTAGACATCGACGAGTTTGCAGGCCTCGATGACAAGGCGAGGAACAAGGCCATTGCAAGGAGGGATTTTCTTGACCGGAAGAAAGAGGCGCGGGTCCAAGTCCATCTTGAAACAAAGGAGATGAAAGCGTCCGAGCTTGCTGACAAAAATGTAGCAAAAGAGAAGGAAGACAAGGATAAAGGCAAGGGCAAGGGAAAGAAAAAGGAGGAAGCGGGAGGCGAGGTGGTACCATCTTCCACTGCAAATGAAGGTTCACAGGCACAAAGTGCAGTACAGAAGAAGGCTACTCTCTTGCAGCTCACCGAGGAAGTTATCACTTGCATGACACAAGCCATGGTCATTATAGAAGGTGATGTCGCCAAGACGGAGGATTTGATCCTGAACATCTCCATCGAAGTTCTGGCAAAAGACATGGTCGAGGAGAAGCCGACATGGTACAACGAGGTGCTGCATTTCTTGAAAAAGGTATCCATTTTCATCTTTGTACTCAAAAGCGCATTTTGTGCTTTCATGTCTCATGAATGTTTTCTGTGCTTATTTTCAACTTCACCTTGTTCTACATGTTTGCAGATGTCGGCCGGAAAGACTCGCATGTTCGAGGGAGTGCCAAATGCTTGACTGGAGGTAGATGTCATATTCATTGATTGTCCAAAGAACTTACCCGTGCCAGGGCTCTCTAAACCAGTCCATGAGGTGCCTAAATGGAATGCAGATGCAGATGATGAGGCTCTGCAGTTGGTATGTAGCTTTGCCGCAAAGCATCTACAAGATGATGGGTGCATCATTCTATTTCACTCCTACAGCATCAAATCCAAAGAGAACATTGCTGGGGTATGTGAGGCGTATGACTTGCTGATGAAGAAGGACTGGATGGGGATGAACCGCATGCACATCACCTCGGCTATAGACAACACAAAGACGGTAATTTTCATAGAATTTTTTTGACTTTTATAAACAAGTCGCAATGCACTCCATTCAATGCATTCTTACGTACATTTGCTATGGATGTTGCAGACACAGAAGTTTGGAATCACCCTCCTCATGAAGGACCTCGGCTCCAAAGGAAAATCCAAATTTTCCTTCAAAAAGACTAACACCATGATGAAGGCTGGTGTGGATTTGGCTATCAATGACATGTTGATCAATTACACCCATGCAAATGACGTGGCTATGAATGGAAACAAACCTTGGCGAGGTGGACGCGAAAAAGATCCAAGGTTCTTCACTATCCTCTTGGAAGCGACAAGCGTCCCCGGAGACTTGATTTTGGATTGTACCGCATCCACAGGTAACGACTCAATTCCAAAATTTACTCCTTCAAATGTGTTCTTCAAATTCTTTCATGGAACTAACTCATTTTGATTTCAATACCTCTAGGTGCATGCATTACGACTTGCCGTGGCACTAGCTGCCACGTTGTGGCTTTGGAAAGGAATCAAGACATTTATGATGCCATTCTAAAACCCATGAGGAAGTCACCAACACCCATAGTGGCAACACCAATTGCGACACCGATACTTCACCTTTCACAAGATCCGGAGGATATGCCAGTGGTGCCTCGCAAATTCGTTCGCAAGGGAAAATCCAGTAAGTAAGTTGGCATTTTCTTTAATCTTTGTTTGGGTGAGGACGTTCATGTTCTACAATATTGACAACATGTCTTCTTCCGTTGCAGAGATGGGAGATTGATGCCAACAAATGCCACCCTAACCCAACTAAGTCTTCTCATCAGTCTGGAGAAGCCTTTTGAACTTCCAATCTATGCCGAGCAGATGGCGAGTGCTTTTGTGGAGCTTGGTTGCTCCAAACCCAAACACCGCAAAGACACTTACGCTCTAAATGTCTTACAATATTTAGATGTTTCTGTATCCGAAGGTAGAGAGTCCTCTGAGTCATCTAGAAGTTCTGATTTTCTAACGGAGTCCTATACGACTTAGATTCATGAGATTGACAAATCTCTTTAATGGGTCAAACTATTTTGTGTTCATTTCTATTGTGGTTGGATTTGTGTGTTTTATGGCTAATTCTTCAATGTGTTTGGTTTTCTTGCATGTTATTTACTTGCTTCACTTTCCTTAATTGATAGTATTTTGTCTCTACTAAGAAGAAAGATTGAAAAACAAGAGCAAACTTCATTGCCGACTTTCAAAACTAGATCTCACATTATCCGCTCTATACACGACATAATATCCACGGTCATAGGTCACCTCTACAAGATTATAAATTTTTTCAATTTTTTTTTCACGCTCACAAGTTCACAGGCTCACACTCACAAGCTTGCCAAATAGCAACCCTGCGCTACCAGACTCTCCTCCCGGATGCCCCAAGGGACATCCATCAACCCCACGCACCCCATATTCATGAGGTTGTTCCGGAGACGCTCCATCCGGACCTCGTCAGTTGGAATTTCCGACACTATTCGCAACACCGGAATTGCCTTTATCCACGGTTGCGGCGCTGGAGCTGGCTCCTCTGATTCCTTCGGCTCTTCCCTCAGCTAACGCCGCATCGCCCTAGAAGTCATGGCGCATACATGTGAGTCTTGGTTTCATCACCTAAGACTCAAAATTTCTTTTTTGGAATTCTTATATGTTTTGAATGTAGTTTTAGGTGTTAAAAGACCTAAAGAATGTATTAGACCAGAATCAGTGTTGTACATGCCAAAATGGCCCCTGGTCACGTTATATGGAGTTTTTCCTAAAAACACCTAAATCCCGTATGTAAATAGGGTAGAAACCTACATATTGTAAATAGTAAGCACGTTAGTAGAAATTGCCTAATTATCTACATCTATTTGTGCAATGAGACGCAAATTGGTTAAATTGGTCTAAGGGAATCTTGTAAGAACCTCAAGATAGATTTCCCAAGAGAGGTTTCAATTTCCCCATTCCATTCACAAAATAGTAGAAATTCCAATTGTTAGCCTACAGGTGGACAAACTCAAACTGGAGCATCAAAGGGCATCTACAACATAAGTATGGTGGTTCTAGGTGGAAATCATACCAGGAGTCTAACGGCAAAATCGGTTTGCCAAGATTCTCCTTTGTGTGGAAGATTCCTTGTTCACTAGAAGTTAAAGGAGATAGCGGGATTTGTATTCCTTTTCCACATGTACAAAGTAAAAATTTAAGGTTGCACATCTCTTGAGGAACTCCGTAAGAGGTTCCCCCAAAAGTCTCGGTTTTTTCTGATCTTCTAAAGATTTTTTTCCGAGCAGTCAATCGCCCAAATCCAAGATGGTAAATTTATAGAATTTACCATGGGTGCAGTAAAATCTCACTAAAAATTAGGTTAGCTTTTTTTATGCTCATAACATGCTCCAACAAGTTTCAAGACATTTTGATAGCCAAAAGACCTACAACTAGAAAGATCCTCCTCGAATCGACAATTTCAAATATTACGGAGGGGTTTACCGACGTATCGGGAGCATACGGAATTGGAATGGGGCCCAAATTAGTTCTTTTCTTACTCCCCTAAGCATACTTGAGACCCTAGCCTAGTTAATTTCTTCAGAAAAGTCAACCTCCAAAAGTTGGATTTTTACCCCTTTTTGGTTTTCAGATGGTGCTAGTTTTAGGTGTTTTTTTGACGGATAAAAAAGGGGTATTCGTTCTCTTAGACTAAAATGGCCTTTTGAAGCCAATGACACAATCCGTTTGTGATTTGGAGCATTTCTCCAAAAGTTAAAAGTTTGGACCATCGTAGAAAGTAAAAAAATTGGAGATTAGGATGAAAATCTTAGTTGATAAGATTACGGCTTAGAAATTGAGAGGGGATGAGACACCTTGGAAGAGTATATAAGGGGTCTCATTCTTCTCTCAAATCACCTCTTAAGTTCATTTCGAACCGCCTTGTTTTCATTTGAGTCCATTTAGTTGAATTTTGGCCATTTAGGCCATGTTGCCAAATTTCCTTGTTTTTGGAGCATTTCAAGCTCCTCTTGTTGCTACTTTGTGAAGCTTTGAAGGACATTGGGGTCCCTTCAAACTTTCCTTGTTGTATTTTGCACTTGTTGGCAAGTTTTTGCCAAGTTTCCTTTACAAGAATTGTTGTTTAACTTGCCTTTTTGTCGTTGTTATTGTATTTCAAGCTCTTGTTTGGAGCTTGGAGTTTTTGTACTAATTCTAGAGGTTCTTCCCTTGTGATTGGCGATGCCGCTTAGGGGAGCCTCTAGTGTTTGATTTGAAATATTTTGTGAACTAACACCATTGTACTAACTCGCGTGTTTGAAAGTCATACTAACACTTGTCCTAATATACATTGTAACCGTGATTATACTAACACATACTTGTTTTAAGTATTTTTTGTGGTTTTTGAAAGTACAGCGAAGCTTTGACTTCGTGTGCTACAATTGTTTCCGCAATTTTAGTGATTCCTCAAAGCACGGCGAAGCATTAAATCTAGATGGTTCTTAAAATTTTCAAACTAGTTATCTTGCCATTCCCACCAAGTTAGCTTCAACATATCAAATTCTTCCATTGAATGTGAATATAGATTTACAATAGGAAATTGTGCCTCCCTTAGTAAATTACATCAGTCTAGAAAACATCCGTATTTAGATTTCAAAATCGTGCTTCATAGTAGGATAAATTGTATCCTTTAAAACTTCAAGCAGTAGCCAGGAAGGACCAGTATATTGGCCAACCAGGACGACTAGCATACCAGTGTCGCAGCCCAGGGTAAGTAAAATTCCCTATTATGCTCACAAAAATCCCTTTAAAGTATAACAAAGTGACTCTAAAGATCGAATCCAAGAGACTCTGTGAGGTGTTTCGTGTTACTAGATGATTTGAGGAAAATTTCTCAATTCAATTACTCTTCTTTATCACTTTTAACCTTTTTTCCCAAATACCGGATAATTTCCTCCTCTCTCTATAGACTGATCCGGTCCAAACTAATACTGACCCGAATCAAAATCGATTTACAATCCACAAGAACCAAACCGGAACTCACACTCTCGACCGGATCTCTTACTACTTTAACCGAGGACTCCCTTTCCTCGATTTCTATTTTGGTTTTGCTTAATCTCTGTTGGCACTTTAGAGGGATCTGCCACTTGTTCTCAGAGAGGTAGGCGCTCCTCTCCTTCCGGTCTTTATAGTGACGGAAGATTCACTCAGCTAATCTATCCTCCTATTCTAACAAGATCCGGTTTGATCTTTCACAGCAAACTAGAAGTAATCCCAGTCTGTAGGTCACACAAAAATCCCCCGTACGATCCTCACCCACTACAACGACCTTACTATCTTCTGAAATCTGTGCGAAACTAAGGTGGCTACAAGTGTGTCTACCCGTACCAGTACAATCTAGAGCTCTTCCGTTTACTTCTTTAGATAGTGAGATCTCTCAAGTTTTCGGAGGCTAATCCAGACATTCCATCTGGTAGCTCTAGTACAGTTTGAGAATCCTTTCTTTTACTACCTAGCCTAATATTGGCTATCTCACCCAGAATTATGAACTCTAAACCTACTGAGGTGTCTTGACTCAGTTCCAACACTTACAACTTGTTCACATGCACCTGCAATCATAGAAGACACTTAGGGGAAAAGCTCCTCCCACATTCTACTCATCTATACTCAATTTTTCCCTCCTTTATTCAGCCAATCTTTGGAAAGACAAGGAAAACAATAGAAAATATACAAGAGACAGCATATGCTAGAAGGAAAAACTCTCTGTCTCAGTCTTGAGACTCAAATTATATACATAATTTACAAAAAGGTGTCCCAAGAAATCCGGCACTAATTCGGCCGAGATTTTCGGATCTGAACTTTTTCTATCTTTCCGGAATAAGGTCCGGTCTAACAAAATTTCCTACCTTCTAACTTCTAACTACCTATCCTTCTTGAGGAGGTCCACCACTATCTAGACTAGCTATGGGGGAGAGTTCACTCAAATTCTGTAGCGATCAGGCGGACCAGTATTCCTCCAGTTAGCCCTAAATTCACACCAAGGGCCTACTTAGAGTAAACCGCTCCGGAATCGTTTCCACGAGGACTTGTGGATTACAGATTTATAGGCTATCCCAATCTAAATAGTCACTTTCTTCTCCGTCAGACTACTCTGGACTACAGGTCCGGTCCGGACATTAGTGCCGGATGGGTTCCGGAAGAATCCGGAAACCGTTTCAGTACCCCTTCTGGAATCCCTGGGTTTGGATGACGAGTGGCCAGATCCACCATTCGGATGCTTACCATGTCCGGAAACACGCTCTTTTTCCCTTTCTCTCTCTCTAATACTAACCTAACTCTTCAGGGACCGGAAGTGTCTTCCTGTTCCGTCACCTCACAAATCCGGAAGGCCTTCCGGATTAGGTCACATAAGGACGGTCAAGAACTACAACGACATTCTAACCTTTAACCGAGTACTGAGCCTCCTATCGACCGGGTGGTTTTTCCTGTACTCTCTTGGACTTGCGCCGGGGCTTGACTCTGTTCTTACGGGGAATTCCGGCAATCCGGAATTCGGGCACGTCTTGCAACACTTTCATACATGAAAGTGGCTAGCAGTCTCTCAGACACCCCTTTCACCTAAGGTTGTATCCTATACGCAGGCTATACCGGCATCCGAGCAGTACTACACTAACACTACTGCCGGAACCATCCAGTTGATCTCCCCCTCAAGTTAGTACATCCGGATACTCTCACGAAATCGACTCTTGCCACACAAGGTAAGTTCTCAGTTTCGGAAACACAAAAACGGACCCACACCTCCCACAAACATAGACCGTGTACGAGAAATATAAGAGAATGTATACTCCAAACACTTAGAATTAAGCTCAGAAAAAGGTACAATGCTGAAACTATGAGATGGCTGTGAATCACCAAAAAGGCCATTAAAACTCCTACTTATACTAAGACTAACATCATCCTAAAAATCCTACAAAACATTCTTACTGGACCGCTAGATTGCCGGAAAATCCTAGATCCTATAAATCCGGCTTTGACGGCCGGACTCCAATATTGCCGCTATACTACACTACTGCACATTATTCCTTGGAACCCGGATCCTTGGGAGGAATATAGTCCTTCAGAAGATCCAACTTCACCTCCTTCCGGCTACTCTCTGGAGAAAACAGATTTGGACCCCTTTGGCCCCATCTTTGGACTTTCACGATACTAGTGTCTTTGTCTACACTCCGGATCCCGACTACCTGAACGTCCGGACTCCCCCGGGAATCCTTCTGGGTCTTCTTATGACGCAGAGAAGACTGTATCGTCCGATTGGCGTGAACTTCCGAAGAACCACCCGTCAGGTCGATGGTCGGAGTCACCGGAAGTAGGTCTTCGCTTCCGTGAGGTACCACGGCTCCCCAATTCACTCCTTCGGGTCTTCCGGCTGGTGGTGAAAGTTCCGGATTCACCGGTACCACCGGTGAAACTTCTGTAACCATAGGTTCCAGATTGCTGCTTTCCGGAACCACCAAGGTTTGCGGGGACGGGGGAGACTGAGGTACCGGATCTGACTCGGTAGGAGTCAAAAACTCCATCATCTCCCTTATCTCGATCCAGGATGCATCCATCTGTTTCGCCTGTCCTAACAAGCATTTGATGACAGGGACCCGGCTTGAGCTGGCAGCTGCATCGAGGTTGGCTTTAAACAACCGGGCCTTGTTGATATAATCCACCGGTACGTCCAAAGAGCTCCGAAGCCGAACTACTCCTTGACACAAGGTTGCTATCTGCCGGCGATGGTCTTCTTCTGTGAGCCGGGCCGTTTCCTAAGTTGTGCAGAGAGTGCTCTCTAAATCCACACATTTGGATTTTGAGTCCCAGACTTGGTCTCGCAACGTCTGGTTCTCGATGCGCAACGTTCCCAGCTCCGTCACCAACTTCTTCCATTCTTCGATGAAGAGGCCGTTTTGTTGTTCCGCCGTTATCAAAGCATCCGTCCTCCGGAAGATGGCATTCCGGTCGGTTAGTGCCATCTTCCGGCACACCTAGTTGAGAGCTCCATCGTAATTCTCGCAAATCTGGGTGAGGTCATCCGCTCGCCACACCAGGTGCTAAGCCATCTCTTGGATGTCTTCCAGAGGCGTCCCTTCCAGCCGCATGGTGGTCCGATCTCCCTCCTCTATCTCTATCCTCCTAGTTTTGGAGGGTTCGGCCTCGGCTTGAGTGGCCACAGTGTGCGATCGTATTGGCCCCACCAGTTGCATGGAAGGTCGGACGTCTTCCGGAGTTGGTCCGGTCTCCATCTTCTGCTCCGGAACTTCTTCCTGTGGCTCTGGTGCGGTAGGCTCCTCTGACGGATTCCCCGGCAGCGGTGCCAAAATCGTCTTTTCTTCTTCTTTAGAAGAGAGGACGGCTGCTCGTCCTCTGTCTCCTCATCGTCCGGTCCGTCTCGAGGCGAGGGCTCTTCTCCCCCGTACTACTGGAGCTGGACTAGGTCTTGATATGCACTCTCCTCATTGGCCTTGAGCAAAGAGTGATGAGCGTACAGATGAGACAGGTATGCCGGAAGAGGATTTTGACTCTTCTTTCCGAACCGGAGGGAATGTACCAAGTCCTCGACTAGCTCATGGATGACGGCCGCCCAATCCATCATCATTTTCCCCTGGAGGCTCCCCAAGATGGTGGTAGCCACCTTCGCTACTACTCGCCGCGACTTGGTGGGATGGAGGATAGGGTTAAAAAATGCTATCACATCCCGATACTCCAGATTCACTAGGTCGGAAACTTGGTGACCTTCCTTCGGGTTGGCGGGCGCCCGGAATTTGCCTTCCATCACCTCCTGGTTTTTCTCCATAACCTTGTCCGGCGCCTCCCGAAACTTGTAAACTGCCCTCCAGGTGTTCACCGTCTAGAGGTCTGGCTTCGCTCGGATGGTGGTATCCAAGATGCCACTTTCCGGTGGAAGGATGTCAGACACGAGACTCTCCTTATAGATCCCCCACGGCACCTCCAGGAGTCCGTCACACCCCATGATGGTGAGGTTCTCTCGCAGGTGCCCCAACCAATCCTCCTCTGTCGGAATCTACGGAATTACCTTCATCACCGGAATAGTCCTTGGCCGGAGCACCGATGGCAACATCTCATCCTCCAAGTCCTTAGGCAGATCCTTCAACTTCCGCCGATGTGGGAGCACGGAAATCCAGTCTTTAGGTTTAAAAGGGAAATAAAGGGAATAGAGCTTTTACTCCCTATTTTTTTTTGTTTTTTTTTAGAAAAGTAGACCGTAAGTAGTTAGGAACTAGATACCGGAATAGGGTTACTTTAGAATAGATAATAGTATTAACAGAAGTAACCAGAAACTGGAAACCAAAAGTCCGGAAACGGCATAGATAGGTCAAGAGTAGGTCAGAGTGATTTTTATTAGAAATCGGAAACCGGAAGAAAATAGAAGACTGGAGACCGGAAACGAAAGACACGCAATCCGGGTGTAACGGGTGCCTACCTAGTTCTAAACCATACTTGAGAGCAGGTCTATTTTGAGGAAAACGGTCACCTGTAACGGCCCGGGTGAGGGCAGCCTTAGAAATAGGAGGGGCAGGTGGCTCAGACCTCCTTTTGCGGGAAAGCTACCTTGAGAAGAGATTGGTGAGGAGCATTCAAGGTGTACTTATATGTCAGCCAAAGAGAAGAAGTTATGGGCTCAGTTTACGGACCGGATTAAGGAGAGACGGGTCTCGAGAGGAGAGTTCATTTAGAAGTTCACGTATGAGTGTGGAGTTAGGAGTGTACTGGTGAGGCGACTTTTGAGGAGGTTCCTTGAGCGAAATAGGAAGACTAGAGCGCTAGTGATTGTGAGACTCCAAAGAGTGATTCTGGTCACTGAGAGGGTTTGAGAGAACAACCCACGATGGTGAGAAAAGAAGTAGCTGTATCCTTGCGCATGAAGAAGCCGGTGGTACCAACGGATCCACGAGAGAAAGCGGAGCTAAAAGAAGACCTTCGGCAGATGGGGTGTGAGGGGTTTCTAGCCCGGCCATGGAATTTGAAAGACGAGGAGATCGTGAGGGAGGTAATCGGTGCGCCGCTAAGGAAGTGGAAGGGGACGTTGAGAAGCCGGTCTGAAGACTGGACTCCAACGCTGTGAAGGGAGACGTACGATTTCAAGAAGACGGACAAGGGACCGGCTTCTCGGACGGATCGCTTCTACGTGGATAAGTTCCAGAATCCCCCAACGAAGAAGGATGGTTTCCCTGTGGCAGAGTGCATAAATGGTAGGGAGAAACGTTTAATGAAGTACCTAGCAGCCATCCTTAGTCCAGAGCGACCAAACAGGATTACGGTCACCTTGACGAACACTATTTTCGGTGCACTGTCGGATGACCGGAAAGTAGATTGGGGTGTAGTGATGAGAGATCAAATAAAGAGATTGGTAGGAGGTATAGGGAAGTCTAAACCTTTCCCTATAACCCCTTTTCTCTACTACTTGTATCAAGTACATGGCTGGCTTACAAATAGAGAGTTAGATTCATACGATACGGCCAAAGCCATGTCAGAATTCAAGATAGAAGACCCGGATGAGGAAGCCAGGCAGGAAGAGGAAGATTCAGAGGCAAACACTATACCGGTCGAGGAAGCTAAGTCTCAGTGAGGGAGGCAGGACCGGAAGGAGAGAGACTCAGAAATAGGAGAGGGTAGTAAGGGAGTCGATCCGGTCTAGAACCAAGATCCCCTAGGTCGAATTTTGAGGGAACTAAGTGAGTCCGGGTCCAATACGGGAAGAACCAAGAGACCATTCAAGAACTATGTCAACTGCTGAAGATCAGTCAACCGCAGCAGCTCGTTTCCCAATTGGACCGGAAGATGAAGGAAGCGGTGAAGAAAGAGTTGAGCGAAGCCGCGAGTAAGGTGGACCAGCTAACGAGGGAGTTGGAGGAGAAGAGAGAAGAAATAGACCAGCAGAGGAAATTCTCCAAGACAGACGCAAAGAACCTTCAAGCGATCCGGGATTTCATCGGCAATCTAGGCGAAGTTATCAACAAAGCAATGTTGTTTGACGAGAAGGTGATGGAGACCGGAAAGCAAATTCCAGCCAACCTGATGATGGTGTTAGTGTCCTACCACCGCAAGATGGAGGCAATAGTGGAGCACTGCGCAAGGTGATGAAGGAGGTAGAAGGACGAAGAGAGCAGGAGCAGGGACCGGAAATAGAACCGGAACTCGCACTAGCACCCCTTTCGGTCACCGAAGAAGAAGTAAAGGCGAAGGACAAGATGGAAGACGTGCCAAGCTCTTCCATCCGGTCAGAGCCTAAAGGAGAAATGACTTCCCTACTGGGAGAAGTAACGGACATTGCTCTTAATGCAGTGCGAGCAGTAGAAGCTGCTGAGGAAGAGAAGACCGGAGAAGTGGAGACAACAAGCAAGGCAAGGGAACTACCGAAGGAGGTGAAGGCCGCAGCTGAAGAGAAGACGAGATTTAGACCGGAACCGTCCGAGAAGAAGAACGTGCCCAAACCAGGGCTGAGCACCAAGTTTATCGACCTTAGTGAGTTATCTCCAGTCTCTTTGACTCCTCCTGCAAAGACATAGAAGGTATTTCCTTCCACCCTACTCAACTTATGTAGCGATTAGTCGAACTAGTATTCTTCCAATTAGCCCTTAATTCACACCAAAGGCCTTCTTAGAGTAAAACCGCTCCAGAATCGTTCCCACGAGGACTTGTGGATTACAGTTTCATAGGCTATCCCGGTCTAAGCACTCACTTTTCTCTCCGTCGGATTATTCCGGACTTTCGGTCTAGTTCGGACACTAGTGCCGGGTGGGTTCCGGAAGGATCCGGAAACCATTTAAGTGTCCCTTCTGGGATCCCTGGGTTTGGATGACGAGTGGCCAGATCCACCGTCCGGATGCTTACCGTGTCCGGAAACACACTCTCTTTCACTCTCTCTCTCTCTCTAATACTAACAGCAACCGAACTCTTCAGGGACCGGAAGTGTCCTCCTGTTCCGTCGCCTTATAAATCCGGAAGTTCTTCCGGATTAGGTTACATAGGGACGGTCAAGAACTACAACGACATTCTAACCTTTAACCGAACACTGAGCCTCCTGTCAACCAGGTGGTTTCTCCTGTACTTTCTTGGGCTTGCGCCGGGGCTTAACTCTGTTCTACGAGGAATTCCGGCAATCCGGAATTTGGGCACGTCTGGCAATACTTCCGTACACGGAAGTTTGCTAGCAGCCTCTCAGATACCCCTTTTCACCTAGGGCTATATCCTACACGCAAGCTATACCGGCATCCGAGCAGTACTACCCTAACCTTACTGCCGGAACCATCCGGTTGATCTCCCCCTCAAGTTAATACATCCGAATACTCTCACAACATCAACTCTTGCCACACAAGGTAAGTTCTCAGTCTCGGAAACGCAAGAACGGACCCACACCTCTCACAAATATATACCGTACACAAGAAAAATAAGAGATTGGATACTCCAACATACTTTAGAATTAAACTCCGAAAAAGGTACAATGCTGAAACTATGAGATGGTTGTGAATGACCAGAAAGGTCATTAAAAGTCCTACTTATACTAAGACTAATGTCATCCTAAAAATCCTACAAAGCATTCCTACTGGTCCGCTAGATTTCCGGAAGATTCCAGATCCTATTTTTCCGGCTTTGACGGCCGGACTCCGGTATTGCCACTATACTATACTACTGTATACTATTCTTTTGAATCTGGATCTTTAGGAGGAGCATAGTCCTTCAGAAGATCCAACTTTACCTCTTTCCGGCTACCCTCCAGAGAAAACAGATTCGGACCCCTTTGGCCCCATCTTGGGATTTCCACAATACCGGTGTCCCTGTCTACACTCCTAGTCCTGACTACCTGAGTATCCGGACTCCCTCTAGCATCCTTCTGAGTCTTCTTATGACACGGAGAAGACTATACCGTCCGTCTGGCGTGAACTTCCGGAGAAGCACCCGTCAGGTCAATGGTCGGAGTCACCGGCAGCAGGTCTTCACTTCCCGGAGGTACCACTGCTCCCCAGTCCACTCCTTCTGGCCTTCCAACTGGTGGTGAAAGTTCCGGATTTACTAGGACCACCGGTGAGACCTCCATAACCATAGGTTCCGGATTGCTGCTTTCCGGAACCACCAAAGTCTGTGCTGACGGGGGAGATTGAGGTGCCGGATTTGACTCTGTGGATGTAATGTAATCCATTATCTCCCTCATCGCGGCCCGGGATGTATCCATTCGTCTTGCCTGCTCTAGTAAGCATTTGACAATAGGAACCTGGCTTGAGCTAGCAGCTGCATCGAGGTTAGTTTCAAACAGCCAGGCCTTGTTGATATAGTCTGCCGAGACCTCTAGAGAGCTCCAGAGCTGAACTACACTTTCGCATAAGGCCGCTATCTACCGGCGATGAGCTTCTTTTGTGAGCCAGGCTGTCTCCTTAGCGGTGCGGATGGTGCTCTCTAAACCCACACAACGGGATTCCGAGTTCCGGACTTGGTCTCGCAATGTCCGGTTTTCCACGCGCAACGCCCCCAGCTCTATTACCAAATTCTTCTGTTCTGCTATGAGGAGGTTGTTTTGCTACTCCGCTGCTACCAATGCATCCGTCCTCCGGAAAATGGCATTTCGGTCGGTTAGCGCCATCTTCTGGCACACTCGTTTGAGAGCTCCATCATAGTTCTCATAGATCTGGAAGAGATCGTCTACCCGCCACACCAGATGCTAAGCCATCTCCTAGATGTCTTCTAGGAACGACCCTCCCAATCGCATGGTTGTCCGATCCCTCTCCTCCACCTCTATCATCCGGGTCCGGGAGGGTCCGGCCTCAACTTGAGTGGCGACGGTGTGCGGTCGTATTGACCCAACCAGTTGTAAGGATGGTTGGACTCCCTTCGGAATAGGTCCAGTTTCCGTCTTTACCTCCTGAACCTCTTTCTATGGTTCCGGTGTAGGAGACTCCTCTGACAGACTTACCGGTGGCGTCCTATTCCGCCGTTTCCTCTTCTTTAGTGGAGAGACCGGTTCCTCTTCCTCAGTGTCCTCATCGTCCGGTCCGTCTCAAGGCGAGGGCTCCTCTCCTCCGTACTGCTGAAGTTGGACTAGGTCCTGATACGCACTCTCCTCATTCGCCTTGAGTAGAGAGTGGTGGGCGTACAAATGAGACAAATATGCCGGAAGAGGACTCTGGCTCTTCTTTCCGGACCGGAGGGCACGCACTAAGTCTCCGACTAGCTCGTGGATGATGACTGCCCAGTCCATCATCATCTTTCCATGGAGGCTCCCCAAGATGGTGGAGGCTACCTTTGCTACTACTCGCCGCGGCTTGGTGGGATGGAGGATAGGGTTGAGAAACGCTACCACATCCCGGTACTCCGGATTCACTAGGTCGGAAACCTGGTTACCTTCCTTTGGATTGGCGGGCGCCCGGAACTCTCCCTCCATCACCTCCTGGTTCTTCTCCATGACCTTGTCCGGCGCCTCCCGGAACTTGTAGACGGCTCGCCAAGTGTTCACCGTCCACTGGTCTGGTTTTGCTCGAATGGTGGTATCCAAGATACTACTTTTTGGACGAAGTATGTCCGAAACCAGGCTCTCCTCTCGAATTCTCCACGGCACTTCTAGGAGTCCGTCACACCCCATGTAGCGGAGATGCTCCCGTAGGCGCACCAGTCGGTCCTCCTCCGTCGGAACCTCCGGAACCACCTTCATCACCGGGATGGTCCTTGGTCGAGGTACAAGTGCCGGCGCCTCGTCCTCTGAATCCTCAGGCAAGTCCTTCAACTTCCGCCGGCTTGCCCTAGAAGCCATTGTACTCACAATCAATCCTCACACAATCTCTCCCTAAATCTCTGCTCACAACTGTTACTCCAGTAACCCCTACACGATCGCAACTCACACAGTCCCTCAGTCTACTGGAATTCTAACAAAGCGAGGAAAACGGAATACGCCGGCGGAAGAACAAAAGAAAGAGGATAAGTGTACCCGCGGTCGGCTATAGTCCCCCTCTTATACGGACCCAATGTACGGGACAGGTTTTGGCGGCAAAACCCTATCCCTAGTACGGATCCGGTTTCCGATTTAGGGCCAGCGCCGTCATCCGATATCCGAAACTTTCTAGGGTTCCGGATTTTAGGTTTTTAGCCCTAATGAAATATTTCCGGATCTGGAAATCCGGTTTTTCCTAATTTGCCTTACTTCCTAGGAGAACTCAAAAACTTTCCCTCTGAAGGAGACAAATTTTGAATTTTTCCGTCCTATGCTTAGTATTATGGGTCTAGCATGTGGGATCGCATTCCCACACCCGAACTGAGGTTTTTGAAGAACATTTAGTTCTATGTTTGTAATGGTAATCATAGACTCATCTCGTGGATGAGTTACATTACCAAAAAACACTCGAAAGATGAGGAGTGGCATTACGCAGTGGATTCCATTGTACCAAATACCAAGGGCAAGACTGAGCTAGTCATGCATGTCATGCATGAAATTAACAAGTAAGTGTGTAATCTCCCTCTTTGGAATTCTAATGCCTCAATTGATTTCTCAGGGGGGGGCACTCTGTGACATCCATTTATTTATGTTCAAATTCCATATGTTATCCATTGTTGTTAACTCAATATATCATTTATTTTCTTCACATCGTTTCTTGGAAAATTTATTTGTATGTTGCATAATACTAAGTGAACATTTTCTTTGTCAACTCTATAACATGCATTTCTTCATATTCAAATTATTTATGTTTTATGGATTTACCTTCTCAAAGGTCTACATTTTCTTTTTAAAAATAGACACACTTAATACAATGCTATTATTACATACCCTATAGTTGTTAGAAAACATAGAATGGTATTTTAGGACCCTGGAGCATTAAAGGACAAATTCTACTACTTATCTCAAATGTTTTTTAGGCACCCTATTAGTTGATTGCATGTAGTATTTGACTGTTGCCGCTCACTTCAGCCCCCAAGTTAGGTTGTTCTTATAGTTTGTGGTATGTTGCAGTTTGTGGGTACAACAATAACTGAAATCGCTTTTGTGCATATCAAGTCTACGGAAGACTCGCACATGAAGACCAATTTGGTGCACACGTTATACAGGGTTCAAAAATATGGTCTCCTTACTATTGAGCGGTTCAAAGAGATGCTCAGGCCATCGGAGCTCTGATTGTGTGGGGCACACAAAGCTAAAAAGACTTGGTATTCTATGCCACTACAAGTCTTCATGTCGTTTGTTTTTAGGATAAGAATCTTTGTGAATGCTTCTCCCTTCGCTTCTATTGTATTTGTCTGTACCATTTTATTATACAATCATATATGTGTAATTCTTTTCTATCACACCTTTGCAGCAAGAAATTGCCCAGTCAGCAGATGCAGTAGGGCGGAGGTACAATGAGATGACACCGGAGGATGACAGGACTCCTGAGGAACTAGCGCATGCCATGAGATCCGGAGCTCATGAGAAGACTAGTAAACTCAACGTCAAAATGTCTAAGTTGGTTGCGGTGGCGAATCCAACTAACAAGCAAGGTTTTCTAGATGAGGTGATTTCATGACCTACATCATAAACTGAATCTATTGATGTCATGCAAACCTCAGAATCTAACATCCTCTGCTTTCCTTTTGTTGACCAGATTGAGAAACATTAGAGTTCCAATGAGGTTCCAAAGATGACTCTAGAGAAGCTCCAAATGGTGGCCACTTGCAATACTACGGTAGATCACAAGATCAAATTCCTGAAGTGGTGGAACTCCTCTACACCATCACGTGATGCTAGACGTTTTCCGCCTAGGCCAGTGTCAGAGACACTACTTGGTCCTTTCTTGAACCGTTGTGTTTGGTACGTAGGGGTAAGTGATTACCTATTCATGTAATTCAACTTGAAAGCCATCATAGTTCATATTCACTAGGATATTGAGAAATTAGAATTCTTGGAAGGCAGTGCATATCATATGATTTTGGTTTTTGGCATCTCTTTCTACAGATTGAAGATGCAGTTGTACAATACTTCGAGGAAGTTGTCAAGCAAGACAACATCATCATCAATATGAACGTTCCGCTTCAACCAGAAACCTTACCGGAATACTTGGAAGGGTGGAGGAGGAAAATTTGGGATCACGGGTTCTTGGCTCATCTTAGAGGAGCTAAGTACTTTAAGAAAAGCGACAACTTCAACACTTATGAGGGGTCCCAACAGGCAGTGAAGAGGGTCCTTTATCGGTATGTCTTCAATTGGATAAAAAAATATTCATTTGGAAGTGACTATTTGAATTAAAAATCTCTTGTCATTTGGCTAAAAATACATTGTTGAAGCAGGAAACCTATTAGAGATGAACGAAGGGAAAAAAATAGGGGGTCCTTAGGCTACCTGTAGAACATGCCTCGGATTCGAGGCATGCTCTAGAAGTAGTTGGGGGACCCCCATTTCTATCCTTTGAAAGGTCTACAATTTAATTTTTTGATCTTCTATTTCTTGAGACATAAGAAATGTTGCTTTGAAGTACATGTACACGAGATTGAAATTCTTCTTCTGTCTAATTTGATTTTTACAATTCGTGCTTACCATTCTTTGTTTATCATGATGCAGCTACTTCAAGTTTGAATTGGAAGGAAAAGGAGCCATCCAGAGGGCAGACCTTCCTCCATTCCTTTCGGTCTTCCTAGATTGCAATTCCGCAAGTTGCATGTACATGGCAAATCAGCTCAAAACATTTACCACGGCTCATCTAAATGGCGGTGGATGGTGCATTGATTTCCCAATATCGTACACACATCCATCGGAGGTACAACTCCGCGATTCCTTGAAGGACATTGGAGCGGTGGACATGGATGTCGATGAGTTTGCGGGCCTCACCGAAGATCAAAGGAGCAAGGCAATTGAAAGGAAGAACAATGCTGACAAGAAGAAAGCGGATCATCTACAAATTGCTTTGGATAACAAGCAAAAAAAGGAGGCAGAGCATTTGGCAAAGATAGAAGAGAAGGAGAAGGAAAAGCAGAAGGAGAAGGAGGAGAAAACAAAGGCAAAGGGGAAGAAAAAAGATGATGGTGATATCGTCGTTCCTACATCATCAGCGGTCAATCAGAGCTCGTAGTTGGTGCAGGAAAGTCAGAGTGGGATGAAGAGGAAGGTTGTGCTTGCCGAGTGGACGGAGGATATGGTGATACAAGGCACGCAGGTGGTTATATTAGATGATGATGACGTCGAGTCGGAGGAACTACTCTTGAATGTATCCATTGTTGACATCATGGACAATTTGGAGAGTTCACCACCTAATTCTTATATTGAGGTCATGGACTTCATTCAAAAGGTGTGTGGCAAGATGAAGTTCAGTTTGTAACTTCATAGGATTTCTTGATGAACAAATAGTTTCATTTTTTATCTTCTAATAACATGTACAATCACTGGACTGTAGGCAAATGCAGGAAAACCTCGTTCATTGAACAGCAAGGTGAGCCAAGAGCCTTTGGTGGATCTTATTATTTTTGATTGCCAAGAGAACCTACCCGTACCACTCATCTCTGAAAAGCATGTTCCGGCATGGAACTCGGACCCAACGTGTACGGGAATGCAAAATGCATTTCACTTCGCCGAGGAGAGCTTACAAGACAACGGCTGCGTTGTTGTATTTCACTCATACAGCCTTCAATTGCGGCGTATGTTTGCAGGACTGAAGAACGTCTTCAAGAAGTTGGTGATGAAGAAAGAGTGGTTGGCATTCAACCAATTGGACCTAGCGTCGGGTATTACACTTGGTCAAACGGTAAGTTTTTCTAAATGTATAGCGCGCATGTCAATTGGTTTAGCGGCATTCTCCCTTGCACTAAACCATTTTTTGCCTTTTTGTAGACTATGAAGTTTGGAGTCACCCTTTTTGTGAAGGATTTGGGTGAGAAAAAAAAATCAGCCTTCACATTCAGGCAGACTGAGGCCATGACGAAAGCAAAGTGGAATCTTCAGAGGAAGGACATGGTCATCAATTATATCACTGAGGAGACAATGTTAGTCAACAAGGAATCAAAAAAGCCTTGGCGCGGGCCGCGAGAGAAAGATGCAAGGTTCCTACAATTTTTCATCGAAGGTTGCTCGGATGAAGAAGATGTAGTTTTGGACTGCACCACTGCTACAGGTGATTTAATACTTTGAAATGAGAGTCCTAAATTAAAATGTTTGTGTGTATGTAAAATCTGTGAACTTCTAATGCTCGCATGGTTGTACTATAGGTGCATCGATTTTTGCATGTCGTGGCACTGGACGGCATATTGTGGCTTTGGAGGAGGATGAGAATATCTTCAAGGGGGTTCTCTTGCCAATGAAAAAAGCCGCTCCAATGCAAGAAATGACACAAGCTCCGGCAAAAGTTTTGCCGCTCTTGATCTGGATGCCGTGCACGTGGAACCAATGGTGTTTACACGCAACATTAGACCTAGTAAGTAAGTTTCACTTTTGGAAGACATGTAGATTTTTGTATTCAACAAGTATTGCATTTCATAAATCAATATGACTAACGTTGCATTGTTTGTTTTTGAAGGAACAAAGGAGTGATGGATGAACATTGTGTGAAGAAGATCAGAAGACTTATTTTGAGTCCCGAGAAGTCTTACGATCTTCCAATGTATGCCGAGAAGATGGCATCACAGTATGAACGACATGGTTGTAGAGAGCCTAAGCCTTCCAAACCCAAGTATGCTGCAAACGTAGTTCATTTTCTAGACGTTTCAGCTTCTGAAGGTGAGGAGACTCCAGAGTCATCCTCGAGTGAGGTTTCTATGGCCAACTCCACCACCACTTAGATTCATAAGATTGACGTATCTTATGAGTTGAATTATGTGTATTGATTTCTATGTTGATTTGATTTTGTGTGTTTTATGGCTACAAGTTGCAGGCATTGTGCTTCTCGTTTGATATTCAATGTACATGAGAAATGAAGTGAAGAAAAATGATCTTCAATGGTAAACAATCAATAGTTGATAAAAAAAAGATGCTAGATCTTGGGCTCATTCATTTTCCTTCCCATTCTTAGACCACATCATGTGTGACAACAAATTAATTCTTATTTATGTGAAAAATGTTCTCCACAATAGTGGTAGTGCCTCTAAGAGTCCACAAATGACCCTTAACTTACATACATATAATTATGAATGACATCCACGGTCATAGAACCTCAGTTGACTCCAAGTCCACGGTCATGGGTTAATCACAACTTCCCCCTATCATATACAAGTTTTTCCACAAGTTTTCTCATAAAAAAAACTTCCCGCTCACAAGCTCACAGGCTTCTGCTCCAGGCTCGCACAATAGCAACCCTCGTTGACATCGGAGGAGAACAAGGAGTGGAGGGCGCAGATGGCTCTCTGGACGTACGGTGGATCGGATGAGGAATCCGAGACGGAACCGGATAGCCCGAAACCGGAGGAGAAGGGTGAGAATCCTAAGAAGAGGAATTGGGAAGAAGAAGAAGAGGAGGAAGATGAGGAAGATGACGTTCCTCTCAACTGAAGGATGAAGAGGACGCCCAGTCTAAGGGGGTCTCCTTCGGGGCTTCGGAAGGATAAGGGACCGGAAATAGTTAAACCGGTCATCCCGAAGAAGTAGGAGCCGGTGGAAGTGGTCAGGCCGAAACCAGTTCCATCGTCCCAGTTGATGGACCTGACGGGTTCATACAACAACCTAATCTAGATTCTCAGTGTAGTGAGAGCGGATTGGGAAGTAAAGACCACGACGCTGCGTGAGGTGGCGGATTTGGTAGGAAGCGCTCCGACTAGTTCCCTGCCGGAAGCCGTGGCAAACTGCATCTGCAATCCGGATGAAGTGAAGGAGTTGGAGGATAGGTTACTGAAGCAGAATATCAACAAGTGAGAGACAGACGAGCAGGTGGTCCGGTTGCGAGGAGAAATCCAAAGCTACCGGAAGGACTTGGATGCTAGTCGCGACCAAGTGAAGGCCGCAATGTCCCTGTAGGAGGAAACCAGAACTGCAATCAACCGGATGACGACAGTAGTAGGGGCATCCGGTGAGGTAATGGCGAAGGCCAAATTGTTTGATGAGGGGATACATAAGGATCCGAAACCTTCGGGTACCCGTATCGCTCGCATCTTGGCTGACTTCGCCAGGGAATTAGAAGAGGCGATGAAGGACTTCCGGAAGGATGCAAAGGGATTAGAGGATTGCGTCCGGAAATTCCAGAGTGGGTTAGTCTTTTTATTTGGGATTTCGATCTCAGATGAATTCGATGAGGTAGAGATATTGGAGGGGAAGTTTGAAACTCCAATATCAAAGGAGAAGGAGGTTGGAAGGATTTCTACTTCAGTAGCCCCACAAACGAGGACAAGTGTAACTTCTCCTGTAGAACCGGAGTCGGAGCGAGTTCCGGAAAGGGGGGATAAAAGTAGAAATTTGAGTGAGCTCTCTCCCATAGCTACTCCAGATAGTGGTGGACCCCCTCAAGAGGGATAGGTAATTAGAAATTAGAGAGTAGGAAATTTTGTTAGACTGGACCTCGTTCCGGAAAGTTAGGAAAAGTTCAGATCCGAAAATCTCGGCCGAACCAGTGCCGGATTTCCGGGGAGACCTTTTTGTAAAATTCTGTATATAATTCAAGTCTCAAGACTGAGATTGGGAGTTTTTCCTTCTTGCATATGTTGTCTCTTGTATATTGTCTATTGTTTTCCTTGTCTTTCCAAAGATTGGCCAGATAAGGGAGGGAGAGATTGAGTATAGATGAGTAGAGTGTGAGAGGATCTTCTCCCCTTGTTGTCTTTTTGTTATTGCAGGTGCATGTGAACAGGTTGTAAGTGTTGGGAGTGAGTCAAGACACCTCAGTAGGTTTAAAGTTTATAATTCTGGGTGAGATAACCAGTGCTAGGCTAGGCAGTAAGAGAAAGGATCCTCAAACTGTATTAGAGCTGCTAGATGGAATGTCTGGATTAGCCTTTGAACACTTGAGAGGTCTCACCATCTGAAGAAGTAAACAGAAGAACGTTAGATTGTACTAGTACGGGCAAACGCACTTGTAGCCACCTTAGTTTCGCACGGATTGAAAAGGTAATAAGGTCGTTGTAGTAAGTGAGGGTCGTATGGGGGATCTTTGTGTGACCTACAGGCTGAGATTACTTCCAGTTTGTTGTGAAAGATCAAACCGGATCTTGTTAAGATAGGAGAATAGATTGGGTTAGTGAATTTTCCATCACTATAAAAACCGGAAAGAAAGGAGTGTCTATTTCTCTGAAAATAAGTGACAGATCCCTCTGAGGTGCCGACAAAGGCTAAACAGAACCGGAATAGAAGTTGAGGAAAGGAAGCCCTTGATTAAAGTGGTACGAGATCCGGTCGGAAGTGTGAATTCCGGGTTGGTTCTTGTAGGTTGTCAAATCAAGTTTGATTCAGGTCAGTGTTAGTTTGGACCGGATTAGTTTATAGGAGGATTAGGAAATCATCCGGTATTTGGGAAAAAGGGTGAGAGAGGTATAAAGAAGAATAATGGAATTGAGAAACTTTCCTCAAATCACCTAGTAACACGAAACACTTCACAGAGTCTCTTAGGTTCGATCTTCAGAGTCACTTTATTATGCTTTAAAGAGTTTTTTTTTAATATAATAGGGAATTTCACTTACCTTGTGCTGCGACACCCCGCGTTACTGATCCGGACGTAGACGCACGCCTAGTTTCAGTTTCTGGTGCAGTAGTATCCTTGGCCGGGGTGATGATCACCACATCTTTTGATGACTTCTCGGATCTATCCTTGGTCATTAGAGACAATTGCTTCACTTTTGGCCGCGGTGGCTTAGATGGAGTGGCTTCCTTAGCGGCGGTTGATTCCGGTTTGATTTCGGTCGGAGAGTGTCGTAGCACAGGAAAGCAAAAATCCTTCTCTAAGGCTCAATATTTCTTAAAAGAGGCCTTAAAGTGACTCGAGTAACGTTTGCAGACCGTAACCGGAATCTGCGTTTCTACAGATCTAACCTTAACCTCTAGTATTCACATCCGGTCCAGATCTCTACTCGTAACAATGTCGAGTTTAACCTCTGAACGAAGAGGGATCTGCTAATTGGGATTCAGGAAGGAAGCTTAATTCCTACCCTCCGATTTTAAAGTGTCAGAAGTTTCACTATGTGATCAAACTTTCAAAAATAAACTTTCAAATCCTACAAATGAGAAAACAGACCGTCCTCACAACTAGAAAGGAAACGCAGTCATGTCTAGCAGGTCACGCAAGCCGGTCTAATCCCTCCTAATCAATGCTACAACAACAACCTACTGAGTTAGTCCTAAATCTGATCTAAACTAGTGGGGACAATAAGGAGAAACAAGCGTTGCGGAGGCATGCTAACCCTTATTCTTTCCGGAGAGTATCCCTCCTCCGTACTCCTTCCGAGTCCATTCCTAGTCCACACTAGAGATCCCTTCTGCCTCTGCCCACACACACTAATCCAATACTGGACCGAATAAACTTAGCATCCGGATACACCTTGTATCTACTTACACTCACTTTCTAGCCTGGACTTCCAAAATACGGACAAGTGTCAAGTACATACAACTATGATTTGTTTCAATCACGCCAAGAGCGAACTCCCAAGTACTCATGAATATAAGAAAATAAGATAAAGATGCACACTAGGACCAAACAAGTCTCGGATTTAAATACTAAACTACTCCATCAAAATCCTAACCTAAAAGTAATGCTCCAACCAATCAGGGCTCAACACGTTTCATTCCCTTACTATTTTCTAGCCCTGTTGACTTTCACTCAAAATCCCACTACTTCCGCTAAAAGTGGATCTCAGATCCTATAATTTCGGACCCGGTCACTTTCCAACTGCTAGTGGCCGTGTCACTCAAAAAGTAAACTTTCTAATTATGTATAGCTATCCCAAAACTTTAGACTTTCACCACCCTATCTTCAGAAATTTACCCTACGTAACTTCCTAAGTTCTTAACTTCTTTGCGGCCGGCTTCTTTCCGGCTCCGGTCTTCTGTCCCTGGCATACCTTACCCCGAGCGGCAAGCTTCTTCTTCTTGGATGATGCAGCCTTAGTTGCCCGAGTCTCTGCCAGTGCTTGATCCGGGTCAAAATACAGCTCCGAGTCTTCCTCAGTACCGGATTTTTCATCCTCGTCCTCTTCTTCTTCTTCTTCCTCGTCATTGTCCTCTAGAATCGTCCACTTCTTCTGTGTTGATAGAATTAGAGGCTTCTTCTTCTGCATGGTTGGTGTGGGCGGAACATTGGCCCTGCACTTTGAGGAGTGGTTTCCTCAATCGTTCTACCCTTCCTGGATCCTTGCCCTTGTGATCCGGTCTTCCTTTCCTTCATTGATCCAGTTTTGCTTCCCAAAGCTAAGTTGAGTGGGGTGGAAAGAAATACCTTTTCTGTCTTTACAAGAGGAGTTGGAGAAACTAGAGATAACTCACTTAGAACGATAAACTTGTTGCTCAGCCTTGGTTTGGGCACGTTCTTCTTCTCGGACTGTTCCAATCCAGATCTTCACCTCCTCCGATGTTTCCTTCGCCTTGCTTGCTATCTCCACTTCTCCAGTCTTCTCTTCCTCAGCAGCCTCTACTGCTCGCGCTGCATTGAGAGCGACGTCAGTTACTTCCCCCAGTAGGGAAGTCATTTCTCCTTTAAGCTCCGACCGGATGGAAGAGCTTGGTACGTCCTCCACCTTGTCCTTCGCCTGAACTGCTTCTTCGGTGACCGGAAGGGGTGCTGGTGCGAGTTCCGGTCCCGTTTTCGGTTCTTGTTCCCGCTCTCTTCGTTCTTCTACCTCCTTCATCACCTCGCACAGTAGCTCCACTATTGCCTCCATCTTGCGATGGTAGAACACTAACGCCATCATCAGATTGGCTGGAATTTGCTTTCCGATCTCCATCACCTCTCGTCAAACAACATTGCTTTGTTGATAACTTTGCCCGAATTGCCGATGAACTCCCGGATCGCCTGAAGATTCTTTGTGGCTGTTTTGGAGAATTTCCTCTACTAGTCCATTTCTTTTCTCTTCTCCTCCAACTCCTTCGTTAGCTGGTCCACTTTACGCGTGGCTTCGCTCAGTTCTTTCTTCACCGCTTCTTTCATCTTCCGGTCTAGTTGGGAAACGAGCTGCTACGGCTGACTCATCTTCAACAACTGGCATAGTTCTTGAATGGTCTCCTGGTTCTTCCCGTACTAGATCCGGAACTCGTTGAGTTCCTTCACAATCCGACCTAGGGGATCCTGGTTCCACACCGGATCGACTCCCTTACTACCCTCTCCTATTTCTAGGTCTTTGTCCTTCCGGTCCTGCCTCTTCCACTGTAACTTAGCTTCCTCGACCGGTATAGTGTTTGCCTCTGAATCTTCCTCTTCTTGCCTGGCTTCCTCATCCGGGTCTTTTATTTCGAATTCTGACATGGCTTTGGCCGTATTGTATGAATCTAACTCTCTATTTGTAAGCCAGCCATGTGCTTGATACAAGTAGTAGAGAAAAGGGGTTATAGGGGAAGGTTTAGACTTCCCTATACCTCCTACCAATCTCTTTATCTGATCTCTCATCACTACGCCCCAATCTACTTTCTGGTCACCCGACAGTGCATTGAAAATAATGTTCACCAAGGTAACCGTAATCCTGTTTGGACGCTCTGGACTAAAGATGGCTGCTAGATACTTCATTAAACGTTTCTCCCTACCATTTATGCATTCTGCCACAGGGAAACCATCCTTCTTCGTTGGAGGATTCTGGAACTTACCCACATAGAAGCGATCTGTCCGGAAAGCCGGTCCCTTGTCCGTCTTTTTGAAATCGTACGTCTCCCTCTACAGTGTTGGAGTCCAGTCCTCGAGCGGGTTCCTCGACGTCCCCTTCCACTTCCTTAGTGGCGAGCCGATTACCTCCCTCACAATCTCCTCATCTTTCAAATTCCAAGGCCAGGCTAGAAACCCCTCACACCCCATCTGCTGAAGGTCTTCTTCTAGCTTTGCTTTCTCTCGTGGATCTGCTGGTACCACCGGCTTCACCATGCGCAAGGATACAACTACCTCTTCTCTCACCATCGTGGGTTGTTTCCTCTAACCCTCTCAGTGATCGGAATTACTCTTTGGAGTCTCACAATCACTCACACTCTAGTCTTCCTATTCCGCTGAAAGATCCTCCTCAAGAGTCGCCTCACGAGTACACTTCTAATTCTACACTCATACGTGAACTTCTAAGCGAACTCTCCTCTTGAGACCCGTCTCTCCTTAATCCGGTCTGTAAACTGAGCCCGTAACTCTTCTCTTTGGCTGACATATAAGTACACCTCGAATGCTCCTCACCAATCTCTTCTCAAAGTAGTTTCCCCGCAAAAGGAGGTCTCAGCCACCTGCCCTTCCTATTTCTAGGGCTTCACTCACCGGGGACCGTTACAAGTGACCGTTTTCCTCAAAATAGACCTACTTTCAAGTGTGGTCTAGAACTAGGTAGGCACCCGTTACACCCGGATTGCCTGCCATCCGATTCCGGTCTCCGGTCTTTTATTTCTAATAAAAATCACTCTGACCTATTCCTGACCTATCTATGCCGTTTCTGGATTTTCGGTTTCCGGTTTTCGGTTACTTCTGTTAACACTATTATCTATTCTAAAGTAACCCTATTCCAGTATCCGGTTCCTAACTACTTACGGTCTATTTTTCTAAAGAAAAACGAAAAAAAATAGGGAATAAAGAGCTCTATTCCCCTTATTTCCCTTCTAAACCTAAAGACTGGATTCCCGTGCTCCCAAAGGGAGGTTGTGCTACTTCCTCCATAACTTCTCTCATCTTCACCAACAATTCCTCCATGCCCTTTGCAATCTACATTCAACTAGTATGCAACTCATTTTACAACTTGAATGTAACTAATATCCAACTGCTTTTACAACTAACATCCAACTCTTTTTATAACTTGTATGCAACTAATATCCAACTCATTGGACAACCTATATACATCCAGGGTTGTCGTGGACATGCGTCCGCAGAAAAATTTCATCCAAAATCAAACATCCTAATGTTCGCACGTTCGGACCCTGTGGACGTAGACGGATGGTCCTCGGTCGCCGTCCGGCGGTCGGGCGGACAGATTGGAGGACGGGCCGGTCAGACTGGCGGAAGGGCGTTTTTATTGACAGGCGAGCGGACGGATGGGTGGACGAGCGGATGGGCGGTCGGGCGGACGGGCGAGCGAACGGATTGGCGGACGAGCAGATGGGCAAATGGTTCAAGCGGTTTAGGGAGTGACCGAGTGAGTGAGTGAGGATTTGTAACTTTGCATTTTGCAATTTTGCATGGTTTTCATTTTGTTTTAGTGTTCATTTTACATATTTGTGAGTTTTGGCACTTCAGAAATTTTTACGTGCTATACACTTGAAATTGAGAACAAAAAATAACACAATGAAGATTTCTTCAATATCACTTGGGACAAAATCCCCCCAAAATGATAGTTTGATTAATTTTTTCAAGATAATTTGGCAACCTTGTTGTCACGCCCCTATCTACTTGGGGTACCCAATGTACCTAAGTGTGTAAGAAGGACCTTGGGAGTGACTTCCCAAGCCTTGCAATAGACTAGGTAGGGAGAATGAAGAGACTCCCGATCAAACAGGGCGCAATAGCGCCCTGGTTTTGAAGTGAACATGAGAGTGTCATACATTCTTGGAAAGCTCTTGACAATACGCTTCTAATGGCGCAAAGAACGCGCAATTCGGAGTTGTGAGCGAAAAGTTATGGCCGCTCAAAGTGGACTGGGTCCTAGTGGCGCCGGGACACTTGAGGGCTAAGTGTGAGGGGTTCTCAATGAATCCCACAACAAAGTATGGCATGTGGCATATCATTGGAAAGCTATGAACACAAGGAACCTAGAATGACAAGCATTACGAGGTTCTAAGACATGAGTCAAAAGTTATGGCCAAAAGAAGAGATGTGGTGAAGGCGTGACGCCTCCCTCAGTGCATCCGAATCTTTAGAGGGCCATAACTTTGCGAGAACTTGTCCAAATGGGACGAGTGAGCCGTCCATCGGCATCTACTCGTCACGTAGATGTCTAAAATGGGCTCACATGTTGGATTTGGAGCTCAGAGCGCAAAGTTACGCCGGTTGGAAGTTCGGGAGTCCAAACGGTGACGTAACTTGGCAATTTGGGTTGGAAGTGGGTGGTCTTCCACAACCCAAGGTTATCCAAGGACTTCCTTCGACCTAGGACGGGGGGGTCTGTCGAATACCATAGAGAGTACTATAGGAGGGGTTGGTCTCCTTCTTCACTCCCTCTTGAAGCCTTGGTGAGTCCCGGTGGCTCATGGTTGGTGGTGGTGACTTCACCACCACTTCAAGGCACCATAGGACACTTGTGTGTGTCCCGTGGCATCGGTTGGGTGGAGTCCCGCTCCTTGCTAGGCCTCCTTGGATGTGTCCCGAGTTGTGAGCGCCGGTTACCTCTAGTGGATGAGTAGCAAATGCAAAAAGGGCTAGCATGGAGTGGGGTGACACTCAAGGGCGGTTAGGACCATGGTGAGTAGTGCCACCATGGTTCCTTGCACATTAAGGTGGAAGTTCCGCCCCATGTTACTAAGTGACATGCCCGGTGTCACGATGGGAGTGTGTGCTAGTAGTCTTGGTGACTGGGACTTGGCAAACTAAATTGGAAATGGGGACTAACACTGTGGGTGCTTGGCATGTGCAGTGTTAGGCAGTTGGTGACCAAGTGACGCCGTAAGTGGACTGGGGTGGACCTAGTGAGCTGTTGGGAGCAGGTAGGTGTCATTTGGGTCGTGACACTTGTACTACTAAGAAATGCTCCGAGATTTAATAAATCTTAGCTATTCATCTCTCTAAATCTTAAGCATTTGAACACCAAGTTCTATAAATGTTCTTGATTTAAACCCTTTCTAAATTTGAATGCCTAGGGGTGGTAATCACTATGTCCTTTTACCTCTACCCCGCTATTAAACTCTCTTGATTGGAATCCATCATCTTCATCACTCATGGTGTTCTCTTCATCGTTTGATGAAAGTGTTTGATTTCCCCCTCTTTTCTCTTGTATTGTTGAAGATACACGAGCTTTCTTAGGCTTGCCCATCATTTGCTCCTTCTTTGCTTTCATCAAGGTTTTCCCTACATGTTCACGGAGGCGATCAACCGCTTTTCCTTTTCTCAAAGAAGTTCTGGAATAGGCGGACGCTTATCAAGGGGGGATTTTCCTGCATTTACTTTCTTCGTTGGAGAGATAGCAAACAGCTCCATTACTCGTTTGTTCTTTGCTTTAGAGGGTTCTTCTATCATCATTGCCATCCTTGCCTTTTTCCCTTCTTCAGTGAATGCCTCTATAGCATTTGAAGATTCTAGTGTCGGGTCCGCTAGCCTTGTCGAAGATGTTGGTAGGTGGTTTCCTTGCTTCTTTAACATTGAGGCCAATGTCTCATCTTCCTCGTCATCGGTAAATGAAGAAATCTTCAATCTTCGATTTTCGATACGTTCTATTTCTTTCAAAATAATGGAAGCTCATGTCGGATGTTGAGAACTTCCTGAACCCACCAAAATAGTGCTTACATTATTAAATAGTGAGCGTGCACCTATTGGAGGAATGCTACGCAGTGGACGTACAAAACTTGTCATGTTTTCCTTTGTACCTTAGCCATTGTGAAGCAAGTTTGGACTTCCACATTCTATCAAACGTGAACGTACATTGTCTTGTGTCCCACTTGCTTCATGGTTTAGGCTACTTGGTTTCCCGTTGCTTTTGCTTGCCAATCCTCTTAGAGACTCCATGCTTATCTTGTCCACATTCATTTACTCGCGGTCCTCAACATTGTCATTCTTTTCTAGTTGGGCCACCACTATGGATGGAGACCTACCGCTTCCAATCACTTTATCTATTTCGGCATTGGATGCTATGGTTCCATTAGAAGCCAAGACTTGGACATTTACTTCCTCTTCGTTTAGATTGAGGACCTTGTCGCTACTTAGAAATCGGTTTCCATCTACAAACCTTGCTATGGAAGGTACGCCTTCGTCGTTTCCACAATCATTATCGTTCATTGGAAATTTGTACTCGTCTCGGTCATTGTTGCCCATGTCATCATCATCCATATTTACTCTTCCAAACGGTTCACCTCCAAAATTGTATGTATTGCCATCCAAATCTTCTTCTTCATTGAATATTGGGTCGTCCCAATTTGCTTCTTGTCCATGTGCTTCATCACTAGAAGAAATCCGCGTTTTAGGTGACGTTTTGTAATTTTTTCAGATGGATTTTAGGTGACGTCGGAAAAAACAACTTGTGTTTTTTTGTATTTATATTAGACACAAAAAAACACAAGTTGTTTTTTTCGACGTCACCTAAAATCCGTCCGAAAAAATTACAAAACGTCACCTAAAATGCGGGTTTCTTCTAGTGCATTTCCGTCCACACGAACACCTTCTTCTTCATCTTTGTTGCTCTCGTCATCTTCGTTTAGCCCCTCCGATTCTTTTGAATCTACATTTTCAAGGGACCACTTCTTCTCATCCCTCTCCTTAGATGCGGCCAACATTCTTGAATTAGTATACACATACACCAAATCCGCAGCTCTCTTTGTTCTCAACTTATTTCGAGATTTGTTGTAAACAAAAGAATAGCTACTCCAATTCCGTTCACATGAAGATGAAGATACCGGTTGGCCCCAATATTCTCCTTGCAATTGGAGCAATGAGCTTCCCACATGCGCCTTCAAAATCCCACCAAGCGTGTGCCGATAATTTTTGTTCACTTGGATCCAACATGTTGTGGAAGGGAGGCTCCCTATGTCGAAACGCCATGAATTCCTTGACGACGTCTACGTAGTCCGTAGGTTTACATATTCGCATGAGAACATGCTTGTATGCCTCGGTGGCCTCTGAATCGTCGTCTAGTTCTTTATCGTGCAAAAGATAGGGATTCAAAAGAGCTCCTGCATATTGGAGATCGGTTTCTACCATTTTCCATCTAGCGTTGAACGCCTCCTTCAATGGTTTGGCAAGTTCAGGGCTCAATAGAAAAGGCAGATTTTCTACCCCCCCACATGCGACCGTATCTTCTTCATAATGTACAAAACTTTCCCTAAACATGGCGTCTTTGCATCTAAATCACGAAGGCCATACACAACAATGCTCATCAACTGCACAAAATTTGTGCAACGCCTCTAGAAATGCTCGCTGTTTATTATCTTCTTTGTATATCGAGACTTTGTGCGGTTCTTCTTTTTCTTGTCGTCCAACGTCCTCACATATTGTTCCCAACGCGAATCTGTCACACTTTGTTGAAGTGCTCCCTTCACTTTCAACAAACGTTCAAGCGCAATGAAATTTGAAGCAAATCTTGTTTCGCCTGGCATCAATAAGCTGTGTTCTTGTTCGTATGAACGAAATATTGCAAGCGGCATGTGCCGCTTTCTAAAAAACGTCAAAATGATACGAGCTTTGGCCACGACATCTGCCACCCATGCTTCCTTCCCCCAATCTTTTAGCAACAAATTCAAGGCGTGCACCACACAACCTTGAAAAGAAATGTGAAGATATTTGTCTTTTATGATTCTACATGCTCGAGGGTTTACAAGAGCATTGTCCATTGTTATTTGCACCACATTATGCGGACCCACCTCCTCTATGAATTTGTCCAAAATAGAGGCCAAGTACTCTGCGTTTTTTACGAATCCACTTGTGTCCACCGATCCCAAAAATTGCTCCCCTGCAGAAGATACAAGCATGCAATTCACCAATGGCCGATTTGTAACCAAATTCCATCCATCAATAGACAATGTTGCTCCAAACTTTCTGATACTATCTTTGGTCCTCTTCTACAACTTTAGCTTGACATCTTCTTTCGCTTCTTCTAGTAATTTGGTTCATAGAGCGTCGTACGATGGTGGGTTGTATGGCTTACCAAACTCAGCTGTTTTCTTCACTGCTTCTTTGAAGGCCTCACTTCGAGCTACCACAAATGGTATGTTGGCTGAATAGAAGAAATTGGCTCACAGCGCATTCAAATTGCGTCTATCAGCTTGTTCAAACCCATCTACTAGCCGACTTTGTCTTCGGGGCCGATTGATGGAAGAGGGTGAAGTTGGACATTGTTCACTTGATGTTTCCACACTTTGATGTACCCTTGAAAACACACGATGAATTTCAGACGGCGCTGCACACGAGTCCTCTTATGTTGAACGTAAAAAATCCCTTCCATTTGAGGCATTGCTTGCAACCCTCCCTATGTTTTCACCATCTACATTGTCAAGGGCCGATCTTCGTGGAAATAACCCATTACAACCGGCAAAAAGAGTTCGAATTGACGAAGTCAATTTTGGACATATGCTTACCTCCCTGTCGCAAACACCGTCTTTGCCTTCATATCCAAGGTGGCTCAACATGCGACACTTCCGATTTGCAAACACCAAGTCACATGCCTTGCACTATACTTTTTTAGCTTAGTTGATGGAACAACATACCAACCGGAAAAATCCTTACTCATTGTCAAAAGCTCCGTTCAAGTTCAAGTTCAAGTTCCAATCTCGTCTTCAAATCCAAATGTTTAGGTTCAAATCACCATGTCACATGTATCAAATATAGTCTGTAAGCAAAGCCTTGGAAACAAAAGCCCCCATGTCCACTGAACTATGCATTACCAAGCAAGGGATACAAACATTGCAGCTCCTAGCCCTTGGAAATCTTAGCGTTCAGTTTCTCAGAAGTGCTTGTAAATGCCTTCTTCCTTGCTCTTATACTCCTAACTTGTTGAATGTTCTATGCCTTAGAAGTAACCGTTGAATATTAGTGCCAACGGTCATAGAACCCGGCGGACGGGATGGGCAGACGAGGCGAACGGATGGTCGGTCGGGGCAGGGCGGTCGGGCGGACAGGGCGATTTTAGCCTTTTAGGGTGGCCAATTTTACTTAGTTACTTCTTTACTTCGGACTTTTGGACTCTTGGTTCAATTGGTTGCATTCCATCCTAGGAATAACTAGATTACCAAAGTAGTAGAAAACAAGTGTAAAGTGCTACAACAAAAGACTCAATCAAAGACACAGTTCACTAAAAAATTGGGCATAACATGTACATTTCAATAAAACTTAGTCCAAGAAAATGAATTTTATAATAAAAACATAATATATATATATATATATATATATATTCAGAAAAACAAATAATTACTTGCAACATGTTTTTCTTCACTACATGTATATGCAATACAAAAAAGTCATGATGGACATGGTGGGCCACGTACAATACTACTAGTCATAAAAAAAAATGAAGCTCACACTACATAATTATATCCTGAATGCCATTAAAATACGACTACATAGGAAATTCAACATTTCACAATTACTTCAACACACTATTATCTTCTTCGGCATCACGAGATGTCCCCTCCCTCGCCATGAGTCTTCTACTTGTTCGACGAGGCACCGGTTGCAGACTATTTCCATGGCTTCTCCCTCCGCGGCTAGCTTATACCTGCATATCAACCTTCTCAAATTGTCGTTTGGTTTCCAGAGAGTGGTCATCCTCCTCTTCAATCTTCCGTTTATTCTTCTTCTTCGGAGACAGCTCCACTTCGTAGGCCCTCATAGCACAATCTATGTCATCCATCAGTTGTTTTATCATTTCATCCTCGCTTTTCATCATCCAAGCTTGTTCGCCTCCCTCTCCTAGATACTTCCTCCACTTGGTTATAGTGTCCTTCATGTTCATGTCAAATGCCCTTGCAACGTCTTCCATCTTATACTCTATAGATGATTTACCGTTTAGGTCCACCACAGAACGAACTCTTGCTACTTCTTTCAACTTCGACAAAATGAGGGCCCGCCCTATCAAATCCGTATTGTATCCCTCAAATTGCTTTATGACCTTTGGATCATGCTCAACCTCTACCAAGAGGTCATTTGGACCCTCTCTCTTCCATTCCTTCTCGGAAATTCGAAAGAACTTTTGGTGCTGTGTGCTGCAATGTCCGCCCATGCTACAACAGAACAACTCTCGAGCCTCGCTGTTCTTAATCTCAAAGGCACGCAACTCAACCTCCACGTCAGACGTCATCCAAAAGAATTTATCTTTGGTGGGAAATGGGCCATCGCATAGTTCATATATTTGTGATCAAGCATCCCACTTCATTGGTTTTCCCCAATGCAAATAGTTCTGAAATTTTTATGGCTCTTCGTCAAGTGGAAGGTTCCATCGATTGTATTCGTGCCCCGTAGGCATACGGTGCAAAATCCCTAGCATTTTATACAACCTTGGACTCAGAGGAATACAGCACTCGGGACAACGGTGTTGAAATTCCACCAATCTTTGAATGCAAAACACATGGAATGTATAGCAACACTGTCCCAATACTATAGCTCCTTCGAGCCCAAAACAACCTTGGCAAAGAGAACAATGATCCTCCAAGATGGAAATATTTGGAAAACTTCTTAGCACAAGCTCCTTCTCGTGTTATTGGAAGTGAGCTAACAACGTGCCATAAGGGACCCATCCTTCCTCTGCTTTCAAAGCCCAATCAATGTTCTCCATATCATAGGTCTTTTCGTGGTTTAGCTGCTCATACATCCTATCCATGTTCTCCAAAACCGCAAGTTTTAAATCAGGGTCCTTTCTTTCCTCCTCCAACTTCTCCACAAAACACTCATAAGAACTCTTGACATTCTTGTATGCTGTGTCCAATTGCAATGCATACCTCAAGAGCCCGTTCATGAGTCCGAATGATACAGAGGAATGATCTTGTAGTTGCCGCACCCACACCATCCACCATAAATCCGCATTTTTCATTGGAAGGATTTTACTTAGTACCCCTACTTGCATCATTCATTTCATTGTTGATTCGGCCTCATTCTTTTCTCGAACTACCAAGTCCAATTGATGCCTTAACTCTTGAACTTCAGGATTTTGTGACTGCATGGAAGCATCTTCAAATGAGAGGAAACTATGGATTTAGGGCTCGGAATGCGCTGTCGGAGTTCTACGGTCCCATCTTCAATTTTGCCCTCGTCAAGAGGAAGAGATAGTTGATCGCTCTCTTGTGTTGGTTCACTTGCCTCCAATAGCCTTGTTTCGCCAGGCGATTGTTGACCTGCCTTCTCGTTTTGTAATGTCCACAATGTTTTGCGATGCTCTTCTAACATCTCTTTGCATGTCTTCAACTCCAACACCAACTTCTCATTCATAGCCTTGAGATTCTCATTCGTAGCCTTCAAATTCTCATTCGTTCGCTTCAAAGTCTTGTTATCTTTCTTGACACTCTCATAGTCATCACCCAAGGGCTTCGAGTTTGGGGTCTGCCTCCAATACAACGTGTTGTATTTGCTCTTCAATATCTCATACTTTGCCTTGAGGTCATCATGATCTTCTTTGGAGTAACGCACCTCCTTCAACTCCAAATTCTGCTGTTCCAAAAAAATTTTATGCTTAAGGTCTTCCAACTTCTTGTCTTGTAGTTTTTCCGCAAGCTCGACAAACTTTTTGAAAGCCAAAGCACATGAAGAACGGATGGTGTCATTTTCGTAAATGTATCAGTTATTTGCGCAAGAGCAGGTGTCAATACAGCCACAACTCTAGTTATATATGATAGAGAATACGCAGTTCTAAATATCTCGCCAAATCCTGCTGTTGAATTGCCTGAAGTGGAGCTGCGTCCTTCATTTGTAGTGCCACCTTCATTAGGATTTCCCCCTACATTTGCAGGGCCACCTTTGTTTATAGTACTCCCTTCATTTCTGCCATTTGTTGCTTTTCGATGAATTTCAAATTGATTCCATCGGAGGGAACACTGCAACAAGTTCTCCATCTCTTCTAGTGGAGGCATCTTATGTAGAGTCTTGAGATCCTCTAGGCCCAACAAAGCTAGCAACGGATGATCTTGGATAATCGGGGTTTCTTCGTCGTTGTTCACAACAACCTCGTCCTAAGAGTCCATCCTTACATTTGTCAGTTGACTTGGATGCTCTTCATTTTGGTTTGGTGAAGTCCGAACTACATTTTTTGGTTTGGTGAAGTCCGAACTGCATTTTCAGGTTTGGACAATAGGCTTGGTCTTCTCCTCGATTTAGGAGACAGAGGGACATAGAACATGATGTCTTGTGCTGTGTCTGCTAAAAATTGGTCAATACAAGCCTGAGCCTCCTTCACGTCTTGAATGTCTTTTCTATCTTCAATGTCTTTTATAGGATCCTCTTCTTGGTGCTTTTGTGACATCGATGTAGATTCATATTCTGTTGGCCGAGGGAGCTTCATTGCAACGTTGCTTTCTGGCACCCCTTCTAACACGTTTTGTGTAGGGTTCAAATCCGTCAGTGGAGTCAAAAAGACCTCTCCCTCCACACCGTCCACAAGACAAGTGCTTCCTTTTGTGGGATCCCCCATACAAGTCGGTTCTACCGCCATTTTCTTTCCATTCACCACTTCTGTACAATGCACTTGGATTTCAAGAGGGATCTGAATTGATTCCACAACGTCCTCTAATGCTTTCTTTTTTTCACTTGCTTCAGGAAGTTGCGCCTTCGGAACAAACATATCAGGGATATGTTTCTGATGTTTGCCAATCGCAAGTAGCAATGTCGCTACCATAGGATACGTACTCCAATCCACCTGATGGCCTAGTATGAGTTCAGCGTAAACCATACCTGCCAAGCTGTAGTTAATTTTGCCCTTGCTCATAGCCTTCTTCGGAAATAAGGCCTTCCACACCTCCATCGAACGGTGCACAAAATGTTCATTGAGGCAATTCAATGGTTTAAAACAATATTCACAAGTGTGAAGAGGGTGACACTCTCGAGGCCACAACTTCTCAATGTGATACATTTTCACGTATTTGCGGCACAATTTAGAGGTCCAATACTCCACATCCTCTTTCTCCCAACCCGTCTTAGCCTTGATGTTGACGTCATTCAAAATGTCAAACCGTAGCTCATGACCAACGTCCTTCGGTTTTAACTTCTTCTTGCCTTCAGCTACAGTACTACTTGCCCCCGCCATGACTGCTTGAGTGTCGAGTACTCACTTGCAATTTTAGAATGGAAATTACCAATATATAATCCCCGTTCTCTCAAAATATATAATGTGCTTCAATGTCTCCAAACGTATGTAAGTAACCAAGGAACAAAATCCAATGTAGTATGATCAAAATATGACCCCCACTCTTCACCACATAGGAGCAACTAGCGCGTGAAGCAATAGTAGCACATCTGACATGGCAATGATTCCCAAATGGAAGAGTGAAAGTGAGGAAATCTAAGTTGGTCGTCCGCCAATATACCTGTCCGCTCCCAGACCTAAAAGAGGCCCGGGACCAGACCTGTCCCGGACCATGCGAACGTGGCCCGAGCTGGCGAACGGGCGGATGGAGCTGTCCCGTCCGCCGCCGAAGTGGACAGGCGGATGGCGGACGACCCAACTGCGTTTGACTGCCCCGTCCGCCCTGTGACCCCGTCCGCCTAGTCCGTCGTCTAGTATTTCGAGGCGTCCAAATTTTTTCCAATTTGGCATGAGACCTAGGATATTTCTCGTCCGCCTTTACTTACTGTCAGATTTTTTGGGTCAATTAAAGTTTCAGCAGCCTATGCTTTTGTCATTAACCCAAAAAATAAAAAATAGACAAATTATAATCAGATTTTAAATAATCATTTACAGTTCTTTGAAGTTTATATTGAGACCCTAAACCCAAAACTCTAAAACCCTAAAACCCTCAACACTTAATCTCCTACATTTCAGATTATGCCATTGTTTTGAGCAAATTGTAAATTTGTAATATTCATTTGAAATTGTATGCATACAAATTTTGTGGGAATGTGATCCCACATGCTAGACCCATAATACTAGCATATGACGGAAAAATTCAAAAATTGTCTCCTTAAAAAGGAAAGTTTTTGAGTTCTCCTAGGAAGTTAGGTTAATTTAGAAAAAACGGATTTCCGGATCCGGGAAAATTTCATTAGGGCTTAAAACCTAATTCCGGAATCCTAGAAAGATCCGGAAATCGGATGACGGCACCGGCCCTAAAAACCAAAAACCGGATCCGTACTAAGGATAGGATTTTGCCGCCAAAACCTATCCCGTACATTCATTCGCCTAAACCGACTATCGGGCCAGTATAAGAGGGAGACTGTAGCTGGTAGTGGGCACGAGTATCTCTTTGTTTGTTCTCCCACCAGTGTTTTCCGTCTTCCTAGTTTTGTGAGAATTCCGGTAGATTTAGGGACTGTATGAGTTGCGATCGTGCAAGGGTTATCAGAGTGAAAGTTTGTGAGCAGGAGAGTTAGGGAGAGATTGTGTGAGGGTTGTTTGTGAGCACAATGACTTCCAGAGTAAGCCGGCGGAAGCTAAAGGATCTGCCTGAGGACTCGGAAGACGAGATGCCGCCACCGGTGCCCCGACCGAGGACCATTCCGGAGATGAAGGTGGTTTCGGAGGTTCCTACAGAAGAGGATCGGATGGTGCGCCTGCGGGAGAACCTCAACAACATAGGGTGTGATGGGCTTCTAGAGGTACCGTAGGGGATCCGAGAGGAGAGTCTGGTGTCTGACATCCTTCGTTCGGAAAGTGGCATCTTGGATACCACCCTCCAGGCAAAGCCAAATCTATGGACGGTTAACACATGGAGGGCCGTCTACAAGTTCCGGGAGGCGCCGGACAGAAGAATCAGGAGGTGATGGAGGGCGAATTCCAGGCGCCCGCCAACCCGAAGGAAGGTCACCAGGTTTCTGACCTGGTGAATCCGGAGTACCGGGATGTGATAGCATTTCTTAATCCTATCCTCCATCCAACCAAGCCGCGACGAGTAGCAGCGAAGGTGGCTTCCGCCATCTTGGGGAGCGTCCAGGGTAAAATGATGATGGATTGGGCAACCATCATCTATGAGTTAATCGGGGACCTGGTGCGTTCCCTTCGATCCAGGAAGAAGGGTTAGAGTCCCTTTCCGGCGTATCTGTCCCATCTATACGCTCATCACTCTCTGCTCAAGGCAAACAAAGAGAGCGCCTATCAGGAGCTAGTTCAGCTCCAGCAATACGGGGGAGAAGAACCCTCGCCTCGAAACGGATTGGACGATGAGGAGACGGAGGACGAGCAACCGACCACTCCTCTAAAGAAGAGGCAACGGCGGAATAGGACGTCGCCGGTGAATTCGTCAGGAGAGCCTCTTGCACCGGAGCCATAGGAAGAAGAAGTTCAGGAGCAGAAGACGGAGACCGAACCAACCCCGGAAGAAGTTTGACCTTCCATGCAACTGGTTGGGCCGGTGCGACCGCACGTTGTTGCCACTCAAGCCAAGGCCGGACCCTCCCGGACCAAGATGATGGAGGTAGAGGAGGGAGACAGGACCACCATGCGACTAGGAGGGACACCATTAGAGGACATATAGGAGATGGCTCAGCACCTGGTGTGGCGGGCGGATGACCTCACCAAGATCTGCGAGAACTACAATGGGACTCTCAAACGGGTGTGCCGAAAGATGGCACTAACTGATCGGAATGCCATCTTTCGGAGGACGAATGCGTTGGTGGCGACAGAGCAGCAAAACGGCCTCCTCATAGAAGAACAAAAGAAGCTGGTGATGGAGATGGGAACGTTACGCGTAGAGAACCGGACGTTGCGGGACCAAGTCCGGGACTCAGAATCCAAATGTGTGGATTTGGAGAGCATTCTCCGCACAGCCCAGGAAACGGCCCGACTCACAGAAGAGGACCATCGCCGGCAGATAGCGGCATTGTGTCAAGGTATAGTTCGGCTCCGGAGCTCTTTGGACGTATCGGCGGATTGTATCAACAAAGCCCGGTTGTTTGAAGCCAATCTTGATGCAACCGCCAGCTCAAATCGGGTTCACATTGTCAAGTGCTTGTTAGAGCAGGCGAAACGGATGGATGCATCCCGGGCAGAGATGAGGGAGATGATGGAATATTTGGCTCCCACTGAGTCGGATCCGGTACCTCAGTCTTCCCCTCCGCACAAACTTTGGTGGTTCCGAAAGGCAACAATCCGGAACCTATGGTTACTGAAGTATCACCGGTGGTACCGGTGAATCCGGAACTTTCACCACCATCCGGAAGGCCAGAAGGAGTGGACTGGAGAGCCGTGGTACCTCAAGGAAGCGAAGATCTACTTTTGGTGATTCCGACCATCAACCTGACGGGTATTTCTCCGGAAGCTCACGTTGGTCGAACGATACAATCTTCCCCTCGTCATAAGAAGACCCAGAAGGATTCCCGAGGGAGTTCGCAAGTTCCGGTAGTCGGGACCTGGAGTGTAGACAGGGACCCCAATATTGTGGAGGTTCAAAGATGGGGACAAAGGGGTCCAAATTTGTTTTCTCCGGAGAGTGGCCGGAAGGAGGTAAAACTGGATTTACTGAAGGACTATGTTCTTCCCAAGGATCCGGATTCCAAGGAATAGTGTGCAGTAGTATAGTATAGCGGCAATATCGGAGTCCGGCCGTCAAAGCCAGAAAAATAGGATCTGGGATTTACCGAAAATCTAGCAGGCTAGTAAGAATGTTTTGTAGGATTTTTAGGATGATGTTAGTCTTAGTACAAGTAGGAGTTTTGATGGCCTTTCTGGTCATTCACATACATTCCATAGTTCTAGCATTGTACCTTTTTGAGCTTAATTTCAAGTGTTTAGAGTACTCATTCTCTTATCTTTTTGTATGTGGTACATGTTTGTGGGAGGTGTGGGTTCATTCTTGCGTTTTGGGAAACTAAGAACTTACCTCGTGTAGCAAGAGTCGATTTCGTGAGAGTATCCGGATGTACTAACTTGAGGGGGAGATCAACCGGATGGTTCTGGCAGTAGTGTTAGTGTAGTACTGCTCGGATGCCAGTATAGCCTGCGTGTAGGATACAACCTTAGGTGAAAGGGGTATCTGAGAGGCTACTAGCAACTTTCGTGTACGGAAGTGTCGCAAGACGTGCCCGAATTTCGGATTGCCGGAATTCCCCGTAGAACAGAGTCAAAGCCCCGGCACAAGCCCAAGAGAATACAGAGAAACCCACCCGGTCAACAAGAGGCTCAGTGCTCAGTTAAAGTTAGAATGTCGTTGTAGTTCTTGACCATCCCTGCGTGACCTAATCTAGAAAGCCTTCTAGATTTGTGAGGTGACAGAACAGGAGGACACTTCTGGTCCCTGAAGAATTAGGTTAGTACTAGTATTAGAGAGAGAGAGAGCGTGTTTCCGGACACGGTAAACATCCGGACAGTGGATCTGGCCACTCGTCACCCAAACCCAGGGATCCCGGAAGGGGCACCGAACAGTTTTCGGATTCTCTCGGAACCCATCCGGCACTAGTGTCCGGACCGGACCTATAGTCCGGAGTAGTCTGACAGAGAGAAAGTGAATGCTTAGATTGGGATAGCCTATAGATCTGTAAAACTCAAGTCCTCATGACAACGATTCCGAAGCAGTTTATTCTAAGTGGGCCTTTGATGTATGGCCAGATCATCATGTGCTAACTGGAGAAATACTGGTCCGACTAATCACTACAAATTTTAACTAGACTTAAAGGATATTATTTATTTATTTATTTTTTCATCATGTAGGATATTTCAAAGGGAAAGAAAAAAACAAGAACATGATCAATATTAGAAATGAAGTGAAACATTATAATTTACAATTGACCAAATTGAGATGGTGCTACAATCACAACAATTACTTGAAGGGGTTTGGTTTTGGTTTTGGTTTTGAACCTCATGGACAATTTCCATTGACTTCAAGATGTTTTGTATATATAGACTTATAGAGAAGCCAAAAATGTATATAACTTATGCATGTTATACACTTCAACGCCATGTTTGTATTTTATTTTGTAATGCCCTTTTTTTATTAGGATTGTTTTAAAAGTAAGGGTATACAAAGAGTGTAAGACTTCACAACATTTCTGGAATTAGTAGAACTCTAAAACCCTATCGTAATGAGAAAAACATTATAATCTTCTAATCTATAAAAGATATGTTTTTGGGTGTGTTTTTTTGTTTTTGTTTTGTTTTGTTTTTTTTCTTGGAGAATTTGAAACGTGAAGCAATAAAACATATTTAGTTTCTATTTGTATAAGTTAATTTTTTATCTAAAGGTGAGTTTATACTGTGCCTAAGGCCGGATGGAAGGCCGGCCGGATTTGCCTTCGATCCGTTCTTCAATCTGGCCCCAGTTTTTTCCATCCGGCCCTACTTAATCTATACCCCTTGGGCCGGATTCTAGGGCCGGATTTTCAATTCATGAACTCTTCAATTTTCTCAAGGCTCAATTAAAAAAATATATAAAAATATGCATGTCTATCTTTTCTTTCTTTTTTAATTAAAAACAAAGATTTTTTTTTCATTTTTCTTTTTGTTTCTATATATTTTATTTCTAAAATGCAAAAAGAAGTTTATTTATTTATTACTTAAAAATTTAAAAAAAATTTAATATTTTGGTTTTCCTCTTATATAGAATATGCATTTGTAATCAACATGTTTAATGCTAAAACATAGGTACCTTATTGTAGTCACTTATATGATTTTCCTTTAAAATTAAATAAAGTAAATCCATAAGGGAGTTGCTCTAAAAACACCTGTGCTCTAAGAGTGATCATGACGGAGAGGTACATTTTGCTTTAGTGAATGTACTAGCACATTTTAGGACCTGGTCACTTTTAATGACCGTTGCCTTTCAATTTTAAAAAATTCATAACTATTTACAGAAAGATTTAAAAAATATGAAAGAAATCAAGTCACCAAAAAAATATGAGGATAAAGGGCCTAACATGCATTTCAAAATCTACTCTACAATTTTTTAAATGAATCTTTAATGTGGTTTTTTCTCCAAGATTTAGTGTATTTGAGGCTCATTTCTAAAAGCCCTCAACACTATGAAAGTCAAGTTTGTGATGGACACTCTTGTAGAAAATCTTGAATAAAAAAATCATAATCAATCATTTTGAAAATTGGATTTTTGATGCTAAAATTAGATTTAAAATAGACTTATATATATTATATATATATATATATATAAACTACTAAGAATAGCAACTTGGTTAAGTATTATTAGACTTCAAAGTATAATTCATACCAAAATTTTGTGCCTTGGATATTTTAAATTTTTGAAAGATTTTGGAAAATGCCAAATAAAAAAGAAATTGAATCTCTATTCTCATAGATAATTTTCTTTCTTATTTAGTATTTAGGAAGCTTTAATTCATTTAATTAGGATTTGTTATGAGATTTCAATTTGTTTTCATCAATTTTTTTTGAGATTTCAACTTATGTCCTGCTATAAATTTTGAAAATTTCACTACATGCCATATTTATTTTATTTAATAATTAATTTTTAACAAATCTGACTCGAGCATAGGGTATTCCAAGTGATGAACTTCAATGTGCTAGAAAAATGGCCCGTCCGCCATCCGCCTGTCCGCCCATCCACCCATCTGCCCATCCGCCCATCCGCCCGCCCGCCGTGCGCCGTTCGCTCGCCCGTCCGCTGTGCGTCCGTTGTCTGTCCACTATCCGTCCAACCGTCCGCCGCCCGCTGTCCATCTGCCGCGCGGTCGAAGCGTCCGTCCTCGGGCTCCGTCCAATGCAGTCGTTCTCAGTTCGTTGAGGTCGTGTAATAGGATGCGTCGGGGCATATTGCCCGTCTGATCTAGCGGTCGGCCCGTCTGCCCGTCGGCTTCGGGCAGTGATGTTAGCATCGGTGGACGGTATAAACACTACTAGAAAATTTCATTTTTCTGTTGTTTTGGTCGTGTCGATCCGGTCAAAATCTGACAGAAATCTATTAAAAATTTTGTTACATTTTTGTCAGATTTTGACCGAATCAACGCGACCAAAACAACAGAAAAACGAAATTTTCTAGTACTGTAAAGAGGGGCGCGGACGGCCCATTCCGCACAGTTGTTTCCCTTGCGGTGTGGGCAGATCCAGCGCCAATTGGTATCTGTGAGCCCCTTCCGACTTGGAGCGTGAACAACTGTGAATGAATTAACTTAATTTTTTGTAATCTCTTCATCACCTTCTCAATTATAGAAATTGTAAACTTCTCACTCAAACATTGCATTCGGTGCGGAAAAGAAGGATTACCATGGCTCCAAAAGGATTTCCCAATCCGCTCAAGAAGAGTACAAAGGAAAAATCACAAGACATGGATTGGGACACCTACTTCAACCACTTTTGTGTAGCTGAAGAGGGATGGCAATACGAGCCCAAAGCAGTATGGACTTGCACAACGTGCCAAGAGTATGTGAAAATGCCACACATTGCGAAACTCTGGCCAGCAGATAACACGGCTGTGTTAGATAGACAAGTGAGACGGTGGGAAGGTCCCATGAACACTTGCAAGAATGAACATTTCAAACAGAGATACGAGGAGATTTGGGCATCTTGCGGTCTAGGTGCTTCCAAACCAAATATCATGAACTATTCCACCATGGCAATGATTTGGACGGAAATTGTACTCTAGAAAGACATGGATTGGCGTACGATGCCTGCAAAGGACAAGAAGACCAAATTGAACTATGACAAAGCGGTGATAGACACCAATTGGGTTGGCCCAAGCGATTGCATGCCGGAGTGGTCTAATCGTGGTCAATTTGGATTTCCTCTAGAGCCATTGCCAGATGCAGAGGACAATGATGATAATGACGAAGAAGACTTACCTCCTCCACCTCCACTTCCACAAAGGCACGAACGTCGAGAAGAGCGCGAAGACTTGGACTTCCAAAATCAATTGCGAGAGGCAACAAAAAATAGTATTTTGGATCAAGGTCACCTGCGTCAACAACGATCACCACCTCGTCATGATCGTGATGTGCATTGCCCGCAATATGGAGGAGGAAGTTCACATTTTAGCCTTGACCCCCACGATGACTTCCAAAACATACGAGGAAGTTATGGAAGCACAAGGTTCACGAACTACGGTGGATCTCAATATGGTGGGTCGCAATTCTATCCGGGGATGGGAGGGCCAGACTCATATGGGCCTCGCGAAAGCTCATACTACACCAGCTCAAGCGAACGAGGGACAAGAGGGTCCGAGGCAAATGCATCACCTCCTCCACCTCCACCATTTGGAGGTCCATACTTCTCCGATTACGGACAAGGAGGAGGGTCTAGCGGATATGGGCGATCTGGTGGCTTCAATCCCACACCCCAAGGTCGAAATGACGATAGTAGTTCGGATTCAGAATAGAGTATAATGTAGTTTAACTATTTAAGGGTAGAGTAGAAGATGTCTTTTGACTTATTTGGAGGTTATGGATTTACTATTATTGTTTAAATGTATTTTGTGACCACTTTTGTGACCATTAGTGGTCAATGATGTCACTATTTAAAACTTTGAATATGCACATCTATTAAACATGTTTAGTTGTAGTACCAAAAATCTCATCTTGGAAATGCTTGATAGTGTTTTTTCTTTTTGAGATTTAGTGCAAGGGTACCGAATGCAATGTTGACTTTCTATATTCTTTACCTACTCTTGGAAGTTGGAAATGAGATTGAAATACAGTTAGTTCTAGAGAAAAAATTAGAATCCAAATTCATTTGGAAGAATTGTATTATAGTATTGTGAATTTTGATTAGCCCTAATGTAATTGGGCTTATACACATTAAGCCTTCCAATTTTTCGTCTCACGAAGTTCATAGGTTTGACTTGCAAGAAATATTTGAACTCTTTTTTGTAATTTGAACAGCCTCATAGGTAACATTATAATTTTTAACTCCACAAGGGATAATGTTGTGCTTTCTTTTTTTTCATAATCTCTAGCATGTCTAGTTTGAATTTGTACGGTTAAAAACTTGAAATTCCAAGAAATTGATAAATGTAATGAAAATATTGGCATTTCTTCAGAAGTAAAAATTTCAAGAAATTTAAGGAAGTTGAGAAGAAGCCTTGGGTCTATTTTATTAATTATTAGGCATTGAAATGCCCAAATGCCCAATTCCTCTCAAACAAGAAGACCTACATGAAGCCTATTGAATGAAAAGGGGGAAAAATCACCCTAAAAATGAGACGGTAGGAATGAAGTGGACGATCTAAAAATTGCCCCCTCTAGACTGTCCGATCACACAGACTGTCCGTCCGCCCGATCGGACGGGCCAGAGGGGGTAGACAGCCACCCCGTCCACCCGATCAGACGGCCTCTGTCCGACCGTGTGGGCCGGACGAGGCGTCCGCCAACCCTAAACCGTCTGATCGGATGGCTAGGAAGAGGCGGACGGCCAGTCCGTCCGCCCAATCGGACAGCCTCCATCCGCTGTAAGACTAGAATGAGGCCGTCCGCCTCATATAAGAGAAGCAGACGGACTGTCCACTCTCACTTTTGCCTTCCCTCTTGCATGCAAGAGAGAGTGGAGAGCTTGGTAGTTTGACCTCCATTGGCTCCTTTCTTTGGGTAGGTAAGAGTCTAATATTTGGGGTAACTCTTGCCAATTTTTTTATAAAACTTTGACGTTCATCATTCTACCGGTTTATCAACATGCCGAGGGCGAAGAAGGCTTCTAAGGAGCTGAAGGGAAAAAAAGAAGTGCCCTCTATTCAGTGGACAAGGGAGAATCCCTCAGAGAGTTGCAAAGCATTCTAAATCGAATTGGTTGTGAAGTTTTATGAGACAGAGACTACAGTGTCTCTTGACACTAAACATGTGCTATATAAAGAGGACTGCATCGAGAAATTCTTCGTGGATATGAAGCAGAGGATGTTGGACGCTTTGTACGTATCGCAGTGGATTCATGAAATGGAGAAGAGGAATTTCCCCAAATTTCTTGACAGCAAGGTGCATAATGCATTATGGAATGCCTCGGTCATTTTGGATAAATATTGGAGGAAGAAACGCAGAAGTGATGAAGCCTTCGAGCATGTCATTATGAAAGCGGATTTATTCACCAAAAGGTGCCAACCATTTAAGAAGAGGCAGAATAGAGCAGAGTCAATTGGTTGGTGGATGAGCAAGCCTGGAATGGACTAAACACAAAATTCACGTCGCCTTCTAATAGCCCTTCCAAAAACGGCCACGGTGATTCCCGTAAATAACAAAATCATGCGGGGTGGCTATGCTACAATTCAGAGAGTGCGAATAGAAGGATGTGCGGAGATTCATCCATCATGGGAGTTTGCAGCAAAGATGTCTCTCCAAGAAGGTGAACGACCTGCTTTTGCAAAGATGGAACACAATACTAAGACTATGGCAGTGAGGATTCCACATGCTAGAGTGATACGTTTATTTGCAGTGCACTCCAAAAAGAATGAAGGATACTCATTCTGGTGGAACGGCGGTACATTGTGTGAAATGATGCGTCGGGATGACGACTATCCAGACAACATAGCCCTTCAAGTGTTGTATGAGCCGCGTATAACAGAAGAAGAAATCATTGCTGCAAAAATCTGAAGCGATTTAGAGCCAAATGCATGGAGCTTGCATGGGCATTACTGCACATCATGAATGCAGTACACACCGCTGGACATCTCCACAACGACATTTCTTCGGACAACATCATGTTTCATTTTCCTGAAGCTGAGTCCTGGGTTTACATTGGAGTTTGTGATTGGGGGATGACTACAGTGATGAGCAAGTCCATGAAGTCATTATATACATTCACATCAACAGCTAAAAAGGACGAAGCTATAAAGATGAGGTGGTGGGTGGATCCCACTATTACCTATATACACAGAAGAGATGCGGATGTGCAAAACATCCCTTCTCTTTCCATGCAATCCGAGTAGTATGCTATTGCTAAATTAGCTGAACGGATCAGTAGGCAGTGCATGTCGAAGGCGTATCACAAGTTGCAGCGTGAATCAACTAGCTCACATGTCAAGTACCTCCATCCACAATTTGCACAAGTGTTTGATACTTATTTGAAGCGCGTTCAGAACAAAGAGAGTACTTTGGCACAAATCATCTTCCGTTTTAGTACTTCATTCAACTGACCTATTCCAGATGAACACTTCCGTGGTTCATATTGAAGTTCAAGAATAGTTTATATAACTATATAGGCTGGTAGTATGCATAGATGCCAAGTAGTATGTATGCGAATTACATAGTTGCATAGCATATGTGCACCATTTTGATTTTTTAAGACCAATAAATGCCAATGTAGTTGGAGTTTTATGTGCCTTTGTAATTGGCGAGGATATTTTAATTGATAATGATTTTTAAAGTATGTGAATTGTCCCTATCTTTTGTCATTGTTGGTTTGCAATTTTGCATAGAAAAGTCTAAAATCCTGAAATTACGAAAATTGTGATTTTTTAAGTTGGTATTTGCAAGATTGGGAAGTTTTTGTTTTAAATTGTATGGTCTTCCAATTGTTCAATTTGCCATGTATGGTTGAAGATATTCAATTGGACAATGTATTATGTATAATTGTAAATTGTCTTTTAGATTCTAGAAGCATGGTTTTTTGTTTGGTATCAATGGTGTGTTGTTAATTTTTTTAATGCAACGGGTTTGTCGGCTTCATTAAGATGTTAAAAAAAATAGTAATTACCCCCTAAATGCTTGAGGTACCAAAATATTAAATATGGTGTTTGCAAAACTTTGAAGTTCAATAAAACCTAACTATTTTTCATCATTTTAGTAAGCTAATAATTTTGGGAAATTCTTTTTGAAGTCTACTTTTGACTCCAGAAGTCCGATCTTGCAATTAAAGGACAATGATTTTTCTAAAAGAGATTTTATGCAAGGGTACCTTGTGCAATTTTGACTTTTCTTTTGTGTTAAGAGCTTTTGGAAATGAACCTCAAATACAGTAGATCTTGGAGGAAATTTCACATTGGAAATTCATATTAAAAAATTATAGAGTAAATTTTGTAAAGCCGTAAATTGATTGGGGTAGTGCAAGTTCGGTCCATTAACCTCATATTCTTTGGGTCCCCAACATTTTAGATTTGCCTTGCCAAAAAGGCTTCAACTTTTTTTTGCAATTTTAACAGCATCATAGTCAAATGTTATAATCTTTCACTCTACAAGTGATATTGTTGTGCTTTCTTTTCCTATGCAATCTCTAACAAGTCTAGTTTGAATTTGTATGGTTACAATTCCAAAAAAATTGATACATCTTACCAAAATGTGGGCTCTTTGTTCAATTTAGAGCAAATTAGAGGAAGTTGAAATTTGAAAACAAGGCTTGGGCATGTAGGGGTTACAACATCCTATGGTTATTTGGATGATTGGATTTGTTTGAACCATCAACCATTGTTTTTTTTGGGCCAATTGAAGGCCCAAATGCCTAAAAAAAAATGGACTGCACCAAATTTATAGGTTAAATTTCAAGAAAACTTGGATGATAATGCCAAATTGCTCGAATTTGAAAGAAAAAAAATTGGATGAAATTGCGCACATCAAATGTAACTCATCTAAATATGTGGATGAAAAGATAGTTCTATCCAAAATATAAATGAATACTAAAAAATTTAGTAACATTATTTTGTCGTATATTGCCACTTTAGCAGTTCTCCAAAAATTGGAAAAAAACCATAATTTCATCCCTACACCGAAGTTTACCCCATTTTCCGCCCAATGCCCCGATCGGACAACCCCACACCGACCCGCCTTCGCGTCTGCCCCGTCCGCCCCGTTCGCCTCCCTGTCCGCCCCATCCACCCTGTTCGACTTCCTGTCTGCCCTGTTCGACTTCCTATCCGCCCTGTTCGACTTCCCGTCCGCCCCGTCTGAATCCCCGTCCGCCTTCCCGTCCGCCCATCCGCTCGTCCGCTAGACAGGGACGGTTGGAACGTCCTATGTCGGCAGACGTTCGGGAACCGGCGGACGCGGACGCTGGATGTCCATGTAACCCTGTATGCATCCAATATGCAACTAGTGTGCAACTCAATTTGCAACCTACATACAACCCCTTTTACAACCTATATGAAACTAGTATGCAACTCTTTCTAAACCTACCTGCAATTCATTTTACAACTTTTTTGCAACTTATATGTAACTACTTCTCAACATTTATATATTATTATTATTTTGCAATACAAGTGCAACTCATATGCAATTGCTATGCAACTAATTCTCAATTTTTTATATATTCTACATGCAACTAGTATGCAACTACTTTAACCATTGATTTAGTACATAACTACTATGCAACTACTATATAACCTATATGCAACTAATTTTCACCATTTGCAGCTTATATGCAATTAAAGGAGCGACTAACTACATGATTAGTTTGTATCTTAACTACTACAAGCCAACAGAGACAGAGACAATCATTTTTCACATAAAGCAATAGAAAACACAATAGAGATAGAGACAATCATTGTTCACACAAAATAATACAAAACCCATATATTAGATAAATATGTATATTGCTAGTCTAAAAAACATAGTTACTAATTCACTTGTCATTACATGCAATAATGACTATGAATCGCTCATCCCATATGGTATTAGCTCCTACAATGTCCTTCAACTTTAATTGGTTTCCTACTGGATTAGGATACATCAAGTCTATAAAACCACTTGGCGTATGTGCAATATCGAGCTTATACCACCCTCATGGTATAGGCTTCGTATGATGAAAAGCTTCTCCTCCGATACTAGTGACATATTCAATTGCCAGAATTTGTCTAGGTGTTGTTGGATTTAGAAGGAAAACGTGCTGGCCAATTAGAAACTGTAGTTGTTCACAATACAAAACAAAACATTAATGAGCAAATATAAATATATATAAATAAATATGTATATATCAACAATTTAGCTAACTTTAACATATAATATATAAACGATGAAATGTAGGGACTACCTTTGGAAATGCCAATTTTGAAAATGCCACCTTTGGCCTCCGTTTAGGTTGAGGTTTGAGTTTAGATTGAACCTTGGTCTGAACCCTCTTCCTCCTCAAGATCTCCTTCCTGACTAAAGGTTTCTACAACATTTAATCACAATCATTATAAGTAATTTATCAATATCAAAAGTTATCAAAAAAAATTTAGCTTCAAATTGTTTACTTAGATAATTGTCCTCACCTCTTGCTCCTTTCCTCTTAATTGCATTTTTGTATTAGGATTTTTTGAATTCTTTGATGGTTTAAGAGTAGAGCCATCCAATATTAGTACATCACCGCTGGCTCTATCTTTGCCCTCACTTTCATCCTCACCTAGTTTTTTGTCCTCATGACCCTTCTCCACACTTCCATCTTTGTCCTAAGGACTCTTTTCTATACTCCTATCACCAAAGTAGGATTGTTGACCTCCTAGTATCAAAGTAGAATTTGTAGGATTTACAACAATTTCAGATGGTTCAATATGGTCAATAGGTTCCACATCAGAGCTCACAATGTTGCTCTCTAATATAGGATTACTTAGTATAGAATCTGATAGTATAGTGTTGCTCTTTGATGTAGGATCCAATGAATTTGATGTAGGATCCGATGGATCAATGACCCCCTTCTTAGTAGACACTAGCTCATTTTCAATGGCCCTAGGCTCATTCTCAGTAGACATTGGCTTATGAATTTGGCTACTATTGTTCCCTTGCAAAAACATCATCAACATCTTCTGCATTGCTTCAACAACTTTCGTATTCCGCTCTGTAGTTGTAAGTATTTTGACTTTGAACTTGTCTAATTCATTTTGTTTACTTTTCAATGCAATCATTTTAGCTTGAAATCCTGAGAACACAACCTTTTGACCACAAACAAACAATGGTTGTAATGGTTAATGTAATATACATAAAGTTGTGACTACTACTAATCCTACAACTATTAAACAACTATTAATGATCTTTACAACTACTATACAACAAGTATACAACTACTTTTAATCTTTACAACTAGTTTACAACTAATATGTAACTACAAGAAATCTATGCAACTAATGTACAACTCCTATTAATCCTTTCAACTACTATGTAACTAATATTCAACTACTATTAACTTTTACAATCACAAGGCAACAATAACCTTGCAGATAATATACAACTACTACTAACCCTTTCAACTACTATGCAACTAATGTACAACAACCACTAATCCTATGCCATCAACCTAATCGCCTTCAAATCTAACATTATAACCAGAAACGATGAAAATAGCTAAAATAACTTTTAAGAACTCATGTGCAACTTCACAACATGATTGATTAAGCAAATTTGTATGCTTTAAAAGGAAAGAGTGTTGAATCTTTAATCTACAGTCTCTTGATCTAAAGTGCAAATGACTGGAATCTCTCGTGAATTGTGAACTACATCCATTAGAACTTCCTCAATTAAAAATCAAATCTCTTTCATCATCATAATTGATACAAAACAAGAAGACATTCCCTCTTTAAATTAATGACCTAGCTAAGATGTCATTCTCTACAAGCAAATCAAGAGATCTACCAAAATGAAGATTTGAAGTCCAAACAAGAAGAAAAGTAAACACTAGAGAGTTGGAATTCAAATCAGCACTCAATGTCAGTATGCAAAACCATGGGAAAAGGAGTCCAATAAATCCAACCTACTTTTAATTTCCGCATCTGGAATCGAAGTTTGTTGATCCTCAAAACCTTCAAACCTAGTTAACCTAGTATACATAAAATCTTTCTTCTCTCATAAATCATGAACGTACCACACTTAATCGATCGCAACGTTAATTCCTCAACCAAATTTTAGATCCTTAGTCATCACACACAATTATAAAGTTTCTCGCTCCCTCTTTGAATGAATGAGTGACCTTGCTAGTTAATTAAGCCATCTTCTTCTTGCATAACTAGATAGATTTACATAACAAAATGAATTTAACTAGAAGGAAGGTGAATAGTGCATTGCAGCTCAAGCCAAAAGAAAAATGGATACAAACAAGGCTACTACAACGGCTCTAGTAGTTGCCGCCATTGTCTTTTGTCGCCAACACCATCACAAACTAGGCACTATCCATCAACTCCACCCCAACCAAAACAAACTTGACTTTCTACCACGTGAGTGAGAAGAAACAAACTAGAAAGTGATGTATATCATGTTCAGCAAAGGTATACATCCAACAAAGGTGCACGTCCAACAAAGGTGTAGACTGAATACCAAGAATGCCACGACGAGTGCTCCTTTGAATTCGTATGCACACGATCACTCAACCAGCTACCTCTAAGTTCAGCTTCAACCAAATGAGCTAGAAAACACCCTCTTGCACTCAAAACAACAAAACAGATAGAGAACGCCCTCCTGTACCCAAAAAAACAAAATAAATACATGACCTCCAAATTCAACTTCAATCAAAAGAGCTAGAGAATGTCTTCCTGCACCAAAAACAACGAGACTAATACGAGGCCTCAAGTTCAGCTTCAATTGAAAGTACTAGAAAATGCCCTTTTGAAACAATGAAATAAACACTGATTGAAAACAAAGTTCAAAATCAAGAACACAAGGCAACGAAAAAGCATCATCGAGAGACAACAAATTTTCCTCGCAACTCTAGGGTTTTAGGAAGAAGAACCTCAAAAATATAAAACTTGCACCTTCTTTACCTCGCAATACAATCCTGCAACCACAATTTTGGCATTAGAGTACCACTAAACTTGCATTCACTCCAAAAAAAACCAATACTAATGTAGCACTAAAATAATATTCTCTCAAGAGTGAACTAACGCTAAACTAATACTAAACTAACATTAATTCACTAGTATGGATTACAGCAAAGATGATAGACAAGAACAGCAAAGCGGCGATGGTGAGAACACAACAAAGCGGTGGTGAAGGAGACAAAGAAGATAAACACTAGGTTGCTCTAGTCTACATGTTTCACCTCATCATTCTCACATATGTCATCTCATCATAGGATGAATGACAAAGTAAACAATTTTCATCGACACATGGCACTACTGGAGTCCATAGGTGGGTGGAATGTTGCTACATGCGTACTCTAAAAGTTCAATGGAGTTAATCGAGATTAAAAAGTTTCTAAGAAAATGTTCATTCTAAGAAAATTGAAGATGACACAGTTGTCGTGTACAACTTCACAATGCACAAATGCTACCTCCACTTTTGCCACTGTGCGTCTGAACTGGACAAGTTTGGAGGTGGGGTTTACAAATAGGCGTGTCGACTGGTGGCTTCTGGTTTAGCTACTCCAGAGGATGTACTTTCGTTACCTATTATTCCATTTTTAATTGGAGCCATAGAATTATCTACGGAAGAGAGTGTCTTAGCAGTTACAAGATATTGAGAGCATTTATGAATTGTAGATGTTTTGCATATGGAATGTAATCATTTGGTATTCAAATTTTAGTTCGTTTTTTTGGCAATGAAGTCATCTTCTTTGTTGCATCCTCATTGTTCCAACGCCACCACCCCGGTCGAAGGCAATTCCGTTAATGCGTGTGGTGCCGGAAATTCCAACCGATGAGGTCTGACTGGAGCGCCTATGACAGAACCTCATCAACATGGGATGTGAAGGTTTGATGGATGTCCCTTGGGGCATCCAGAAGGAGACTCTGGTGGCGGATTTGCTTCGACCAAAAAGTGGTATCTTGGATACCCCCCTCCGGGCGAAGCTTGAACTATGGACGGTCAACGAGTGGAAAGTTGTCTACGGGTTCTGGATGGCGCCGGATAAGGTGATGGAAAAGAACTAGGAGTACATGAAGGGCGAGTTCCGGACGACGGTAAACCCGAATGATGGCTTCTGGGTATTAGACCTAATCAAACCGGAATACAGAGATGTGGTAGCGTTTCTCAATCCTATCCTCCACCCGACCAAGCCGAGGCAAGTGGTGGCCAAGGTGGCTTCTACCATCCTAGAGAGCCTTCAGGGGAAGCTGATGATGGATTGGGCGTTCGTCATCTTCGAGTTGGTAGGGGATCTCATGCGTTCCCTTCGGTAGGGAAAGAAGGGTGGAAGCCCTCTTCCGGCTTATGTCTCCTACTTATATTCCCACCACTCTGTACTCAAGTCAAATGAGGAGGACGCCTATCAGGAGTTGACTTAGCTTCAGAAGTACGGAGGAGAAGAACCCTCTCACCGGAAAGGACCGGATGATGAGGAGACGGAAGACGAGGAGCAGCCCACTCTTTTGACGAAAAAGTCTCGGCGGCAGGCGACTCCACTAGTAATTCCAACGGAGGATCCTCCCGCACTAGAGCAAATGAAGGAGGACGCTCCGGACTGGAAAAAATAGTCCAGACCTTCTCAACAAGAGGCTGGACCTTCTCAGCCGGAAGTTGGTTCCTCTCAGACAAAGGCCGGTCCCTCCCGGACCAGACCTACAAAGGCAGAGGAAAAAGAGAGGATCGAGCTCCGACTAGGGGGGTTGTCCTTGGAGGACATTTCGAATTTGGCCCAGCACATCGTGTGGCGGACAGAAGACATCATGAAGATTCTCCAAAACTATGAGGAGACCCTCAAATGGGTGTGTTGGAAGATGGCATTGACCGATCGTGTAACAGCTCATATTTTTGATTTTTTTTTCGTTTACCTTTTTGAGTGGAATGGAAATTAAAAACATGTATCCGGATCCAGCTAAAGGGGGGGAGATAAATCAAAAATAGTCACAAGAGAACCTTACGGAATTAATCCGGTTCTAGGTAGAAGCGGACCGGATTGAATTTCCCACCAAAATGGAATTCCAACCGGATTCTCCTTGACCGGATTAGAGAGAACCGGATGACAAGGACCGGACCGGATGTCTGACCTGTCATAATAACCAGTCCAGTGCGTCAGGACTATATAGAGCCTGACCCTGCCCATTTTTAGGTCTCTGGTTTTTACGTGTTGTCGTTTCCTATCTTAGCGCCTAAGCTTTTCCGTTTACGGCGGTGAGGAGCGGAGAGTACGAGAGGGCCCAGTAGTGAGTGAGAGGTGTAAGACGAAGAGATCGCCTCCGGGCGTGAGTGGGTGAGACTTGAGCGCGAGCGGATATGGAACAGTGAGAGGCTGAGAGTGTGAGCGCGCAAGGAGGTTGGTTTGCAGGTAGAGTGGAAGACTAGAGTGTGAGCACTCCCTCGTTAGGTCAAAAGAGAGTGAATCTGGGTAGAGCCACCCTCATACCGCGGCTGAACTGGAAGAGACTAGGCTCTAGCACTCCACCCCCGAGTGAAGTGAAGTTGAGGAAGGTGGTTCCGGTCATGCCGACCAAGGAACCGGAACAGGGAGAACTCAGGAAGGACTTAGCATCCATAGGTTGTTAGGGATTAGCCTTGAAACCTTGGGGTTTCAAGGACGAGAGGATGATTAGGGAGCTTCTGGGTGGCGTATCGAACGAGTTCAATAACACCCTGAGAGGGAATCCGGTTCAGTGGACCGAGGATTTGTGGCGAGCCGTCTACGGATTCCGGACGGGAGGACTCAGGCTTGCCAGCTGGAAGGATGATTACATCCAGGGCAAGTTCGGAAGTGTCGTGAATCCGAAGGATGGCTACGCGGTAGAGGACTGTATCGATGACCGAGAGCGTCGCCTGCTGCAGTTCCTCGTTCCAGTCTTGCATCCGCAAAAGTCGACCAGGGTGACCATCACCTTGGGTAACACAATCTTCGGAGCACTGTGCAGAAACCAGAAAGTAGACTGAGGCTGGATCTTCTTTGATCTGGTGTCCCAGCTTACTACAAGAGTAGGGAAAAGTAAGGCTACCCCACTGTGCCCTTACGTGTACCACCTCTACCAGCAACAGGAACTGTTGACGGAAGTGGAGATGAAGGTTTGGAAGGCCTAGGAGCGGACCATGAAGTATGGTGAATTCGAGTCCAACCAAGAAGCGGATTTCGGGAACGAAACCGAGGAGGAGGAAGAAGAGGAAGAGGAAGAGGAGGAACCGCATTTCATCTCCAAGAGGCAGAAGACCACGCCGATCCGAAATCAAAGAACACCTCCGATTCAACCCCGACCGCGCAAAGAGGAGGCTCCAGCCGGATCGGATATGCCATCTAGATCGGAAACCAAAGATCCGTTCGACGAGTTGGTTGGGATCCTCTGCGGAATCCGGGTGGATTGGGAAATCAAGAAGCGAACGATCGGGGAGATCGTGCAATTGATTGGAGTAGAACCGGATAATCAACTGCTACTCCGGGTAGCTGAGAGTGTCATCAATTCAGATGAGCTCCAGAAGATAAAGGAGGAAAGCAAGCGGCAACATGATGAAGTTGATACCCTCAAAGCTGAGCTTTTTGCCTTGCTCGAGAACGCCACCGCGACAAGGGAGATGGCGAAGGAAATGAAGAAGCTGGCCGCGGAGGTGAAGGATGTGCTCGGAGGACCTGGAGCCGCGATCACCAAGGCACGCCTGTTCGAAGAGGAGGTGCATAAGGAAAAGAAGATATCCGGAACAAGGGTAGTGCACATCCTCACCGATTTTGAGGAGTAAATGGAGAATCTCCTATCCAAGGCACGGGAGTCAACGGACCGGATTGTAGAGAGCAGCCAGAAGCTGACAGAGATTCCGGTTCGGCTCTCTGAACTTTCACTTCCGGACTTGTTTTCGGAAGAGGCAACTCAGGAACCGGGGAAGGACAAGACGCCCCAGTTAAGCAGGGCACATAAGAAGACGCCCTCGACCGGACCGTAGCCGATCGATTTAGACTCCCCGGAAACTGATGAAGATCGCCCGGCTCCACCTCCGGATGGGGAACGGAACCGGAATCTAACTAAAGTGTTCGAGCAGTTGGAGAGACCTGATGAGAGTCCTACCATCGGATCTCGAGTATACGAGGCAGAATAGGAAGTGTTGTAGAAGTAGGAGTTATAAAGCAGGAACCGAATTGATAGAGTATGAACCGGAATAGAATCCGGTTAGGATAAAGTAGAACCGGATTGTCAGCGCCTTCAGAGGCGGAAATCGTGTATTTACTTTTTGCTTTTTGCTTTTTGTATATAAAACAGTCTCTGAGCTGGAGACTGAGAGAGTTCTTTTGGTATTTTTTTGCGTACTTTCCATTGATCTGGCTTTGTGTGTTTTCTCGAGTATTGGCAGGAGTACCCAGAGTTGGAGTAAGGGGATATGTACGGGTGTATTGGCAGAGTTCTCCCCTTGATGTGTCTTTCCGGTTCTAAGTACATGTGGTAGGTCACGAAGAATTAGGAGTGGATTCCAGATCCTCAGCATCTGCAGAAGCTTTGCATTCCGGGTAAGAAAGCCGTTGATTAGGCTAGGCGGATAGGAAGGGGTTCTTTAGCTACGCTAGAACTTCTGGGTGGAAAATCCGGTTGAGTATCTTGACTCCTGTGAGGTCTTGCCACCGTTATTGGTAAACGGAAAAGCTTGGTAGAGGTTGGAACGGAAGGGTGCACTTGTAGCCACCTAACTTTGTACGGAACGAATTCAGCATCAAGGTCGTTGTAGTATGAGAGAATCGTACGGGGGGTCTTTATGTGACCTGTGATCCGGATTGCCATCCGGATTGTTGTGAAGGACCAAACCGGATTCGGGTTAGTTAGGGGATTAACGGATAAGAGAGTAGGTCTTCAGCCACTATAAGTCACGGAAGGAGTGGTGGGCCTACCACTTTCAAAAGCAAGTGGCGAACCCTCTGATGGTAAAACAGAGGCAAAACTAAACCGGGTTTAGGAAGGTTGGACCGGAACGGATCCGCCCAAGAGGACATTTAGGACCAGAAGTTGCAAGGTCCTAAGTTGGGAAGTTAGTCAATAAACCGGAAAACTAGTGAAACCGGAATTAGGATAAAATCTAGTCGTAGTCTTCCGGTAGGTTCTTGGATGTTCCGGTTTCAGAGGTAGAACCGGAAGTTAGAATTTAAGGGTTAATTGGGTTTAGCTCCTTGTTAGGGTTAGCTACTTCACAGGATCTCGTGGGTTCGATCTGTAGGGTCATTTTGTTATGCTCTAGAGTGATTTTTGTGAGTATAATAGGGAAATTGCTTACTCTGTGCTACGACAGACCGGAACGCCATCTTCTGGAGGACGGACGCTTTGGTGGCGGCGGAAAAACAAAACGCCATCCTAATCAAGGAGCAAAAAAAGTCGGTGACGAAGGCGAGCGTTTTACGAGTGGAGAACCAAAAGTTGTTGGAACGAGCCCAAGAGACGGAGTCCACTTGTGCCTGGTTGGAGAAAGAGCTGCGAACGGCCCAAGAGAAGGCCAAAGCCATGGAAGAAGAACACCGCCGGCAGATAGAGGCACTGTGCCGGAGTGTGACCCAACTCCAGAGTTCCTTGGAAGTTCCGACGGACTACATCAACAAGGCCCAGTTGTTCAAAGCGAACTTCGACGTAGCCGCCAGCTCGAGCCGGGTGCCCATTGTCAAGTGTTTATTAGAGCAGGTGAGACCAATGGACGCATCTCGAGCAAAAATGCGGGACCTGGTGGAGTATTTGACACCCGCAGAGCCAAATCCGATAGACCCTCTTCTTTCTTCTCCTACACATACCTTGACGGTTCCAGAAGGCAATATTCCAAAATCCATTGTTACAGAAGTATCGCCGGTGGTACCGCCTGTTCTGGAACTTTCACCACCACCGGGGAGACCAGAAAGGATGGATTGGGGTACTGTTGTACCTAGAGGCAGTGACGACCTCCTCCACGAGATTCCGATCATTGACCTTACGGGTACTCCTCCAGAGACTCGGGGAACTCGGTCGGTTTAGTCTTCTCCCCGCTACAAACATACCCAGAAAGATTCCCGAGGAAGTCTGGAAGTTTCGAAAGTCGAAACTCAGAGTGTAGACAGAGGAACCAATATCACGTGAGGTCCAAGTTGGGGAGCAAGAGGCTCGGATGTGTTTTCTCCGGGAAGTAGCTGGAAGCAGATAAACCTTGACTTGTTAAACGACCTTATTCCTCCTAAGGACACCAAGGAATAAGAGGCAATTTTGTACATACTTGTGACAATACCGAAGCCTGGTCGCTGAGTCGGAAAAATAGGATCTAGTAGATTATCGGAAATCTAGTGGACCAATAAGAATGTCTTGTGGGATTTTGAAGATAATGTTAAGTTTCGTATAAATTAGATTTTGGTGGACCTTTGTGGTCATTCACACTTGTCCCATTATTTTCAGTTTGTACCTTTTGAGCTTAATTCAAACGTTTGAAGGCTTTCCATTCTCTTCCTTTTTGTATTTGGTACATACTTGTGGAGGGGGGGTCCATTCGTGCCTTTTCCGGATGCTGAGAACTTACCTTAATTAGCAAGAGTCGACATTGTAAGTAGTTTCCAGACGTCACTGGATTAATGGAGAGATCGGCCGGATTGTTCCGACGGTAGTGTTAGTGTGTTGCCTGCCTAGATGTCGGTATAGCCTGAGGGTAGGATATTGCCTCGTGTGTAAGGGTATCTAAGAGGTTGCTAGCAGCTTCCGTGGACAAGAGTTTGCAAGACATACCCGAATTCCGGATATCGGAAATCCCCATAGATAGAGTCAAAGCCCCGGCATAACGCCCAAGAGAGTGCAAAGATATCCACCCGGTCAATGGGAGGCTCAGTGTCGGGTTGATGCTAGAATGTCGTTGTAGTCCTTGACCGTCCCTGCATGACCTGGTCCAATAAGTATTCCGGATTTGTAAGGTGACGGAACAACAGGATACTTCCGGTCCCTGAAGTTAAGTTAGTATTAGGAGAGAGAAAGAGAGAGAGTGTGTGTGTGTGTTTCCGGACACGATAAACATCCGGACGGTGGATCTGGCCACTTGTCACCTAAACCCAGAGATCCCAGAAGGGGCAACTAAATAGTTTCCGGACTTTTCCAGAACCCATCCGGCACTAGCGGCCGGACCGAACCTCTGGTCCGGATTAGTAAGTAGAAGAGAAAGTGAAAGCTTAGATCAAATTAGCCTATGGATCTGTGAGCCTCGAGTCCTTGTGGGAACGATTCCAGAGCGGTTTACTCTAAGTGGGCCTTTAGTGAGAATTAAGGACTAACTGGAGGAATACTAGTCCGACTAATTACTACAATCCGCCACACGATGTGTTGGGCCAGTTCGGAAATATCCTCGTAGGACGACCCCTCCAGTCGGATCTAGGTCCTTTCTTCCTCTTCTGCTTCCGGAGGATTGGTCCTAGAAGGATTGACTTCTAGTTGAGAAGGACCGGCTTTTGGCTGGTCTGGAACATCTTCTATTCGGTCCAGAGCGTCTTCCTCCGTTCGCTCTAGAGCGAAAGGATTCCCCGTTGACATCATCAATGGAGTCGCCTGTCGCCGGGTCTTTCTCTTCAAAGGAGTGGATTGCTCCTCGTCATCTGACCTTCCCGGTGAAAGGGTTCTTCTTCTTCGTACTTCTAGAGCTGAATCATCTCCAGATAGGATTCTTCCTCATTTTCCTTGAGTAAAGAATGGTGGGAATATAAGTGGGAGGCATAATCCAGAAGAAGGCTCCTACCTTTCTTCCCTTATTGGAGAGAATGCACGAGATCCCCTACCATCTTAAAGATGATGAATGCCCAATCCATCATCATTTTCCCCTAGAGGCTTTCCAAAATGATGGAAGCTACCTTGGCCACCACTCGCCTCGGCTTGGTCAGGTGGAGGATAGGGTTAAGAAACGCTACCACATCCCGATATTCTGGATTTACCAGGTCTGAAACCTGATAACCCTCCTTTGGATTCACCGCCGTCCGAAACTCGCCCTCTATGCATTCCTGATTCTTCTCCATCACCTTGTTCGGCGCCACCCAGAACCCCTAGACGGTTCTCCACTCGTCCACCGTCCACTCTACTCAGGTTTGGTCCGGAGGGTGGTATCCAAGATACCACTCTCTGGGCGCAGCAGGTCCGCCACCAGACTCTCCTCCCGGATGCCCCAAGGGACATCCATCAATCCCTCGCATTCCATGTTGGTGAAGTTCCTCCAGAGACGCTCTAGCCGAACCTCATCGATTGGAATTTCCGGCACCACCCTCTACACCGGAATCGTCTTTGTTCGTGGTGGCAGCGTTGAAGTCAGCTCGTCTGATTCCTCCTCCCTTAGTCTGCATCGGCTCGCCCTGGAAGACATCACGCACACGCGAAGAGTCTCTCACAATCTCTCCCTAACTCTCTTTGCTCACAAAAGGTCACTCCGGAACACCTACATGATCGCAACTCATACAGTCCCTCAATCTACCGGAAGTTTTAAGAGCTGGGGAGGCAGGAACACAAAGATGTACGGTAGCAAGAAAACAACTGTGCCTTCTACCGGCTACAGTCCTTTTCTTATACTGGTCCAAATGGATGGACGGTCGGATGGATGAACAAAAGTCCGGAAGAGATTTTGGCGGCAAAACCTAACCCTTGTACAGATCCGGTTTCCAGCTTCTAGGGTCGGCGCCATCATCCGATTTTCGGAACTTTTTAGGGTTCCAGAATTAGGTTTTTTACACCTAATAGGAATTCTCCGGAACCGGAGTTCCGGTATTTCCCAAATCTTACTAATCCTCTATTGGAACTCAAAACTTTCCTTTTTAAAAGAATAAATTTTAAAATTTCCCGTCTAATGCTAGTTTTCTGGGTCTAGCATGTGGGATCACACTTCCACAATTACATTGTGTTTTTTCAAATTCAAAGGAAATTTGGGACTAGTACCATTCAATGTATTCTAATGGTGGTACATAAAAGCATGTCCTACATTGAAAATAAAGAATTAGAACTTAGTATTTTTTAAATTTAGAAGTTTGAATTTCATTTATTATTGCCTATGGCTTTCATAGCTTTAAAATCTTCGATATAGGATTTCATAATTGTTGATGCATTCTACACTTCAAGATTGCTAAGTAGGTGGTTGTTTTGCTCATGTCTTGTGGTTGAGGTTTGTTTGGTTGCCCAACTACCATCCTTCATTGGATAATAGTGTCAAACACCAATGGTATGTAAAAAATGTCATGTCTCAAACGTGTCCATGTGTTGTTTTTACAACCTCCCTTGTCTACTAGCTCTCACTTATGGGTCGATTTCTAAAATTTTGAATGTAGTGTATATGTCTGTGTGAATATTGCCTTGCCGGTGAAAAAATACAAATTTCATGCCACAACTTTCTACTTGTAGATTCAAATGTTTTGAAATTTTGTTCATATGAAAGATATTCCTTGTTCCTACATTCTACTAAAATTTGGACTCCAAATATGAAAATCTTTGTTCACAATTCCATACCTAAAATCTCAATGTTACTAAAAACATCATGTTGGTCCTTTAGGGGTTAATTTATCCAATTTTTTTTAATAAGTTGCTTGAATGCATTTTTAGTGAATGGAATTAGATACTCCTTTGTTGTGTTACATTTTGACTATTCTATGTAAAAAGATGTTCAATCTATGGATCATGTAGTGTATTTTTGCAATTTTTAGCTCCTTGTTCTTGATATGAATTTGAGTTCAACTATTGAAATGAAGTTATTGAAGTTTAGTTTTTTCTCCAACATGATTTTTTTTTAAGTTCTTAAAATTAACTATTCTATTGCAATTTGAATTTTTGGCCTATAACTATGGTCAACTAATTTTCTAATTATGAAAGATGAGGTAAATTTTTTTCCTCCATGGTATCTAAATATCATGTGCTAACCTATGGGAGAAATTTCATATTTTTCAAATATATTTTGAATATGATTTGAAGTTTCTTCACTTCTTCCTTAAAAAATTCTCACTACTTTCAAGTTTTCACAAAAAAATCTGAAATTTTTGTAAATTATAGAAGATTTGTGATTTCATGTTTGAAAAATAAACATAGAAATTTTCAAGCATAAATCGTGGCAACATTCATAGTGAAGGGATACTAGGGATACTAGGATACAAAGTTAGCCCTAAAAGTCTGTAGCCGTGGTGATGAAATGCAGTAACAGATGCCTACGGCCGTGACTCAAGATTCAAGAAATCAGAACCACGTGAAAGATGAGAGCGTTCACTTTTACATGTGAGATCCACAAACAAATTGGGCTCCTCAAAATAGATTCATTAGTTGGATCCTCAGAAAAAAAAATTCAGGCCGAGAGTCAGAGACGGAAATCGCCAAACAACATGATGGACACGGATCTCATGAGGTCAGATATCAAACTCGATAATCCTGTCAATGTTGACAGACTCCTTGTCTGTCTAGGTGGAAATGGATGAATTCCAGTTTTTCCATCTGCCTGTGCGGATTTCAGTTGTGTTTATGATCCGCCCAGGCCTAATGGTTAAGGATTTAGGGTTTCGTAGCGTGATAGGACAATCAAGAGTTTTGGTTATGTTTGTCGTGTTGGTTGATTCAGGGTTGTGTAACTTATATTCACGGATGACGATTTCGCAGAAGAGTGTGCTTAGTGTTGCACCATCAGCTATTTATCATCGTTCTTCATCGAGTGAGTCTCCGCTTCTATCAGGTGCGTTTGATCTTCCGAAGTTCCGATTTCTCCTCAGCTTGGCCCAATTTGTCCTCAATAAGCTTAAATAATTGTATTTTCAGTTCGTTGCTGCATGCCTGTGTATAGTACTCGTCTTGACCGTTCTGCAGAGCTTGTTCACTGGTTTGGTCGGATTGTTTCTACAATGTTTGATGAATTCTACTCAGTGTCTAGGGTTGCGAGAGTCTACATTTCCCGAGTACCACGAGTGGAGTTCGACAATGATACAGTTCAGTAGGTTCTCACTTGATTCGTCAATGGGTTTTTCTGGGTCGAGCTTTCGGGCTACGTCTGTATTGATTCACATTCCCCTTTGACCCACGTTGTGTACCATTCTGGGCACTATTGTTCGCAGGGGCATTGTGATTCCTGCCCTTGACTTCGTTTAGTTTGGTTAATTGATTGAGCAAGCCAAGCGATGGACGAGGAAGATGATGTTCCGCAGCTCAGTGCCCACACTTTGTTAGCCCTGCAAGAGTTTATGCGGGAGCAGGGTGACCAGCAAATAGACGATGCTGCGGACGGGGCAGAGCGGACGCATGGTGATGGCGACTTGACTTTGTTGTCGGAAGATTGGCGCATGAGCCAGTTTTGGTACGATGACACCACCTCCGCCTGTGTAGCTGCTGAAGTGAACCATCTTGCCTCATCTCAGTCTCGTTTCCGCGTTGCGTGCATCGCCTGCCCCACCTTGTTCGTGGAATTGAGGGTTTGTGACTCCGCCGTTCTTTGGGATTTTCCTTTGGAGGGTGCGCCGAACCCTAAACCGAGGTTCTCGATAGGGATTCAGTTTAGACTTCATGCTTCGTTTGACTAGCTGTCAACTTCGTATTCCGCAGGGTGGACGACGTTATTTGCTTCAATGTTTCAGCGCATAGGGCTGCTTTACGTTTTTTTGTTTTTTGGCGAAGCGGTTCAAAGTATTTATGCGTCCTTGGGACGAAGTAATGACCCTCGGAATGATCTTCAATTGTGGTGGCTGCGCAGAAAAGATATCCTGGCGTATCCACCGAACTGTTCGAGTATGACCGTCGATTCGAGAAATACGGCCGGAAGTTCACCTTCTACGATTACAATTTCCCGCTTGATGTGCCCCATGAACACGAAAAGGGCTTTCAGCTCGTGGTGGCCGATCCACCTTACCTGGTTTGACTCGCATATCATGCCCGATCTTAGTATTAGAATTGGCGTACCTCCCTCCATGATTGGTATATTCAGCATTCATTTCCTTTGCCCTATTCTAACCCGCTGAATACGTGACCGTCTGCAGAGTAATGAATGTTTAGAGAAGACCGTAGAGACTATGAGACACATAGCTGCAGACTCCGAAGCGACTCCCTCGTCGTTTATGGTGTTGACAGGTATTTCTTCTTCGTTCCTCATGCAAATGATTCTCCGGCGAGTTGGATAGTAGAGTTGGAGGATGAAAGAGTTTGCATTACTGATATGATCTTCTCGTATTTCAGAGGGACATGCTTCTTTGTCGGTTCATCGAAAAGCTGCTAAAATTGATGCGAACTTCTGCTTGTGTTCACAAATGTTCACAAATGCAGGGGCTGTGCAGGAGACCCAAGTGTGGGAGCTGTTGAAAGCTCGACCCTGCGTATTCAGGCCTGTTCATCGGAACAAACTGGGAAACGAGTTCAAGTTGTACACAAATTACGATCCTGTGGATCGTCTAGGTGGCTGGGAAGGTACCGCAACACACGGGATGAAACAAGCTGATGATGTTCAATGAATTCAGACTGTCTGAATAGATCTCATTTACAGTAGAACTTATCTTACTGCATGGTGCCGGGACTGGCGGTTAGGTATGCACATTGAAGGGGGATATGCATTTAGAGAGGCTAGGTTTATTTAGGTTTATTTAAGTCCGTTGGGGGCTTCTCTTACTCCGAGTTTGGAGTATTATTGTAGGACCAACTCGCTTGAAATTGGGAAATTCCGAGTTATGCAATAAGAGAGGATGCACTAAGACGAGTTCTACTGTTTTAGTTTAGTGGATGTCTACCGGAGATTTTTCGGCTTGCAGCTCTGTTACCTCTCAAGTTTTCAGTTTCCCAGTACTGGTCTATTTGTTTGTGCTATTTCTCTTGCAACCTTGCAAACTTGGTTTGACACAACGCCAAAGGGCGCTTGTGTTAATTTGTCGTGCTACCTTGCTCTTGTGGTCGGTGAGATTTGTGACACTTGCGTCACTTCATCAGATCATTATTTCTCATGCAAGTTGAATCATACAAACCTGGAGCTCACGTTTCTTTAACCAACTCGATTTCCAATATCGTAAGTGTATTGCCAATCCAGATGAAACCCATCTCCAAATCTGTGCAGCCTCCCTGCCTCAAATTAATATCACAAGGAACGTAGGCCGCTTCACCACCGGGTGAATGCCGGTTGAAGTTGTGGAAAGTCACGCATTTTCACTGTAAGTTCACCCTAGTTTCACTACTTGCAAGTAAAAGGTGTGAATCTTTGATTGCCCTTGTTATTACACCCTAGTTTCACTACTTGCAAATAAAAGGTGTGAATCTTTGATTGCCTTTGTTACTACGATTTCACTACCATTTCCCTACAATTTCACTACCATTCTTGTACCACTTACTATCATGTTAAACTAGTACCAAATGAATTGACACCCAAAATATTGGATGAGTTTTTGTGTCATGAATGACAACATAGAAGACATTGGATGAATCACATTGAAAATATTGAATAGATGACATGGATGATGTATGGATGAAAGTTTGAAGATGAATTTTTTGGGATGAATTTTTGGATGAAGTCTTTGGATAAAAATTTAAAGATGAAGTTTTTGGATGAAGTTTTGGATGAAATTTTGAGAATGAAAATTTTGAATGAAAACTTTGAGATGAAATTTCTTGATTGAATTTTTTGGATGAAATATGAAAATGAGGAAGCTATGAAACTAGGACGCACTGGAATGTTGTTTAGAAATAGAATGTCAAATATAAATGTTTTCATTAACAAATAATGTTGGAGCAAAGTGCTAAAGATACATTCTCCTGTCAAGTTATAGCTATTCTGCTAAACTATTCTACTAAAGAAGTTGCTGTCGATAGCACCACCACCATCGTCATTCTCAAGTAGATTTTGACAATTCTTATAGCATTGTTGTAAGAATCGTACAATTATAAGGGCTGCAAAGCAAAAAATAAATTAAAAAACAATAGATATATTTCACAAACATCCTTTTGAACAACTAGAAGCTTCCAATGGCAATTCCGTACCAACTAAAAAAGCTAAATACATCCACACTTGGTCTTAGCAGGGTTCTTAGGTAGTAGTATTATGTGAATAATTTAAGGTGGGTACATCCATTATGGCACAATGCCTTAACCTCTAAATACTCAACTGTGTTTTTTTGGCATTATAGCAATTTTGGGCAGCTCACTACAAATGGAGATTTTATTATTTTTCTTTGAAATTTTCACACAACATGTGCCCAAGGAATAGCTTTAAGGCTCAACAATTTTCATAACTGTTGACTACATGGTTAAAAAGTTATTGCATGATATGTCATTTTCAATGCTTAGTGGGCAGCTCAAAAAAATTCTGAAAAATCACTTTTTAAAAAAATAAAAATTTGAAATTGGTTTTCTAAAGTTATATATACATGAAAAGCTTCAAATCATTCCAATTTGATTTATGAGATGAAAGTTATGAACAAATTTAGTTTGCGGGCACTTATGGATTCTCAACTCTAAAATAATCTTTGGAGTCCTTTATTGAATTCAATTTTCAATATTTTTTGAAAAAAATAAAATCTTAGAATACATATTATATATTAAAACATTACAAACATTGGAATTCTCATTTTTCAATTCCATAAATAAATTCTTAATAATTTAGTGTTTTGAATGATTGTCTATTTCTTTCTACTTACAATTTTTTTCCTACATGTTGTACAATTCCAAATGATCTCAAATTTTTTAAGCATGTAGCCAACTTGCCTTGAAGAATGAATTCAAAAAGTAATCACCATTTTGGAGATTTTTCCATACAAATGTAACCTTGTGAAGTGTAGCTGCCCATTTTTTTGCAGGGACAAAAAAAGGAATTTTGTAAATTCAAATGCTAATATCTTGCAATCTATGTAGTGGAGATTTCTGAAATTTTTTCCACATCTTCTCAAAAAAATGTACTTGAAGATCCTACTATTACATATGTTTAAAAAAAAAATTCTAAAATTTGGTATTTGTCCTAAAAATGGCAATTTTGGAGTGTTTTTGGTGAAAACATAGTCCAATACATTTAGGGGTTAAAGCACATCCTAAATAAAGCCTTAAATGATGTAGTTATTTACTAAAAATTGTCAATGAGTGAATATGGTGATTTATCAAAGAACCATTGACCATTTTGATATTGGTGACATGCTTCTAAGCTCACATCACATGTTAATTTGTTTCTCTGATAAGGTAATCATTCTTTTTTCTTCTTTGAAATACATGGACAATTCCCATTGATTATTGACAAACTTTTCTATTGCTTGTTGGTGTTTAAAACAGTGATTTGATTTGTTTTTTTCATTGTTTTAAATACAATTGCAACTCCATTTCTTCTCATTTTGACACTTTGAAAGGAGAACTTTGTGCATGTGATTGTTGATTTTCAGTGTAGCCTATTAGCGCTTTTGAATACTCTATTTCCAAAACTTTGTCCCCTAATGTGGTCTCATATTTGTCAAAATCTAAATTCTTTTGTGCATTTCTTCCTTTTCTACACATTTCTTTACATCCCATATTCACTATTATCTACTTAACCTTCAAATTACTCCTAGCCCAATTTGTGGTGCTTTTTAGGTGTATCCACCTTATAGCGCATTCACACCCATGTTTCTTAGTATTCACCAAACCAACGTGGCGCGTGATGTGGCATTGAGGTAAGAGCAATACAAAGACTATTAAATCATTTGCGAACTTTGGTCCACCACTACCAAAATCACTTATATTAAAGCTTTTGAATCTCTTGAAAATGTGGATTTCAGGAAGTGCACACTAGTCTTAGTTAAAGGGACCTTAGATGGGCGATTAGAAAAGACTAGTGGCTTTCATCCAAAGAGCACCACGGCTTGAATTAAAGAGATTCATCCAAATATTGAACTTCGGGATGAATACAAGTTTTTTATGTACATATGGGGTGGTAGTAAGTAAAACAAACCATGTGGATATATGAATGAGAATTAGGATCGAGGACTTCGACCACTCATAATTAAGTCAAAAAGCAAAAGCAAGAATTATGTTTGAAGTAGAATTTCAAACCTTATTTAAAATGAGAGTGTAGTGACACATAGAGTTTTTAATCAACATGAGTTGAAACTCGGAGATCAATATTTTCATTAATATACATAGAGATCATGCCATATTGAACACCAAGTCATGAGCTTTGCAGTTGGTTGTAAGGGGCTATTTATCTTATTTAAGCGGTCCAAGTTCGATTCCCATTGAATTCGTATGAGCGGTTGAGAGACATATATGACTTGGTGTTGTCTAATGACCTATGCAGGCAGCTTGGAAAGTTGTAACAACCAAAGTGATTTTTCAACAAGACAATGCTGGTGTGCATACAACAAAGATTGTTCAAGATTGGTTTAGGAAGCAACCATTTTGTGTTTTAGAGTGGCTAGCACAATCCCCGGACCTAAATCCTATTGAACATATATGGGCTTTACTCAAACAGCGATTGAACTCCTATTCTACTCCTCCTAGTGGTATCCTTTAATTATGGGAACGAGTGCAAGAAGTTTTCTTCTCTATTAGTTTAGAAGAGTGTAAGAAATTGTATGCTAGCATGCTTGATCGAATTGCAGCAGTTTTGACTGCAAAAGGACAATGGACAAATTTTTAAGTGGCTTCTAAGATGTAGTGCAAAAACTGAGTCAATGTATATACTTTGCTTCAATCATCTTTGTTGTTTTGATGTAATTCAAATCATCTTTTTCTTGCTGTAGTATTGTGCAGCACTTCATATTCTACATTTTTCGTTTTTACAACTTTTAATTTCAATCATTTTTGTTTGCAACATTGTTATTTGAATGTGCTCATTCCTCATATAGATTCGGTTTTTGGAGTCACTATAGATGCTAATTCCAATGTGCAGGAAGTTGCAAATTGGCTGTTGCAATTTAGGCTAAAATCTAATTTTTTCAAGGATTTTCTCCAAATCCACTGATAATTTATCCACTGATAATTTTCAGTAGCAATGGAGCAAATTTTAGCCAGTTCTGTGAACGCTGCCTGGGACCTTGGCTTGATAGTTTACCTCCACAAAGCATTGGCTTTTCAAAGCTTACACAGGTAACTTACATGTAACTTGAACTTAAAAACACTCACATTATATTTGCTCGAAATCTATCGGACCGCAAGAGTGGTGAGGGACACTTGATCCCTACTCTTACATCACAAGGTGCTTCTTCTGCACGGGAACAAAACTAACTTAGGACTGCATTCCTGATTGTCGGGGAGCTAGAGCTAGACAACAGAAGTCATCCTACAACCGTACCGATGTTGAAAACCAGTGCAAAAGGTTGAAAGAGAAAAATTCTGCTGACTAGAGGGAAAATAATGTCTACAATCTGCTTAGACCTCCAATGGAAGGCAAAGAGATAGAGCCTCGTTGGTTGGCGCATCCCAGAACTCCTGAGCAGATGCATGACAACAAGAGCCTCGAGACCTTGAGGCTGTCCTGGACTTGGGCTGCATCCGTGGTCTGGCCGTTGCTGTCAATTTCGATACTGGACGGCTGCTAGACACCTTCACACTGACTTCTTTGAGAGGGCTAAACTGCACCGACTCGAATTTCGACTGCAGTGATGGATCTGAAGAATTTAGTGCTGGACTTGTAGAAGATTTCGAAGGAAATAAATTTGCCAACCACGAATTCCTCGAGTCTTTAACTGCAAGATCAAGCACCTGCTTCATGGTAGCCTGCTCACACAAACCAAACAGGTCAGAAGACCACCCGATGCCCATGATAGCTACACTATATAAATTGACCACCATTATCAGGCCAGAAAGACACGAGATAACTGATTGATAAGAGAAAGGCGCAAGAAACAAAGGATGAAAATGCAGAAAACAAGTAACACTTCAGATCAGGTAATAAAATTTTGTAAGAGAAACGAGGTACATATTGGCTAAAGGTCCATACGTACTGGCAATAACCAGGAATTTCTTCCAATGATCCAATGACCACGAAGGACATACCTGCGACACTAGACTGATTGACGCGAATATAGTTGGGAATGGTGAGTTTCCGACACTTCCTCCTTGTGGACTAGACATGGCAACCTTGCCAAAGCTTCGCGGTTTGGGATCTTCGTCGTCTTCCTCTTCCTCATCCTCATCCTCAATTTCCTCCTCATCCTTGACCCCTTGTTCAGAAGATCTGCCTTCCTCTACAGAACTGTCTTTTTCCTTACGGGCTTCAATAATTTCTTCGCTCGCTCCGCTCTCTTGCTGTCCATAAATTTCCTCAAGCTTAAGCTGAAGAGACATTTATCATAATCATTAATTTGTACGCACATCTGCAAACTGCTGCATCCAGGAATAGATGGTTAAGATACGAACAAGCACAAAAAGAAAAATTTCTGGGAAACTACGGCAACTGAGTACCTGCAATTCGGCCTCATCAACTGCCTCTTCGAGCTGCTCATCAAGTTCTTTCAATTCCAACTCCAGCTGCAGTTCCTCCTCTCTCTCTGCCCATTCAAGTTCCCTCTCCGCATCCTCCTCAGCCCAGCGCCTCCTCATCTCTTCTTCACCCTCTTTCCTATCTTTCTCCAGCCTCTCGTCTTTTGATAGTGGTTTGCCACCTTCACCCTCATCATCGTCGTCATCATCATCATCATCCTCGGGACTGGCTTTCTCCCCGAAAAATTGTTTCATGCCCATGGGCAGAGGAATAGCCAGGTCGGGATCCACTGAACCATCTTCAACTATAGGTTGAATAAAGAAACGCAGCTTCCCTTCACCATCCTCAGCCCAATTGATGAGCTGCCCGGAAGGAACATGTAACAAGATCTCTCCTCCATCTGCGTCAGAATTTTGGCCATCTCCTTCTCCAGTAAGGACCACGAACTCCTCATCTGCAACACCACGAATGTGTCAAACTGCTGCAGTGATGAATTAAGTTCGCTTTCGCTAATGTAATCATTAGTGAAAAATAGGTCCTTAGAGTAAACAATAGCGCACCCAAGAAGACTCCAAAAGTACGTACATATCAAAATATATTCCACACAAACGACAGGATCTTCACAATATAATAGCCAAAGATGAGTCCTATCACCAACCAAGCAACGGTGAATCGCTTGTACTGAAGTAGAAGAAAACGCAACAAAATTACGATGCCACAGCAACCATCCACACGTCGCCAGGAAAGCCATCCAAAGAGCCAAGCTAGATACAAAAATCAATAGATAGCACCTTTTCCCCACAGGTACTCAAGTTCGGCAGGCATCGGAATTCGAAGTGGGGCTTTTGTAAATGAATTGAGCCACATTTCTTGTTCAGCATCGACTTCCTTGACATACCTCTCCCAGAGTTCCGGTACCTGTCATTGATATGTGTTCAGCTGACCGAAATCACGTGCACCAAATTGGTATCCCTTGTGTACAATCTACCTCACACTCCAGAAACGATAAGCATTGAATCCGCATAGCCAATCGAGGAGCCCATATTTTAGTATAATACTCGAAATCTCAACCATTTTACCCAATTTTCCAATTCAATGTAATAGAGCAGCTGGGGAGAACTAACCGGATAAAACTGATTAATAAAGCCTGGAGCCATCCACATGTCTTCTTCCTCATACATGTAAGGATGCTGAGGATCAGAAAATGGGCCCTTCATCTCACGGACCACTGAATCCGCAACAATGAACCCATTATTATTCTAGACAAAGAATGAAGAATCTATAACACGCATGAGTCATTATAAAAGCTGGTAAAGCTATTCATGACTGATAACAACAATGGCTAAAGATTGGCAAAACTTTCGACACCAGTTTTATGACGACACTAGTTTTATGACGACACTTTAAGCGATTGCTTCTTCGACTCAAGCAATCAATGTTACACATTGGTGCGTTATCAAATCAAGAACGACTTACTTCCGTCAGGCTTGTTAACAAACATCCTTGCTTTTGCAGCAGCTACCTCTGCTAGTGAAGCATGCATCTGCCAAGAAGCATCTTCATAAGTTAGCAGATCAAACTCAAATTAGATAGGCCACCTATTTCTTACGTGTCAATTATCCTAAAACAGAATTCTACTCAGGTGAATACAGCAAAAAAACCGAACTCGTTTCAGAGTAATGTACCCGATTTTTAGAGCCGAAAATAAAAGCACTCAAAAGCAGCATCCACAATTATACCTTCTACAGAACACAGGACAGAGTTAAGTTCAAATCTTACAGCTGATATTTTCTCATCACACTCCTCCGTATCTAGCAGCATCTCTCCAAAATAAAACTTTCCCTGCAAGAAAATGGACACCGTTGCAGATATCTAGACTCTTTGATTACGATGCCTTGAATTTGGTCAAGCACTGTGAAAAAAATGTGCAAGAATTGAAAGATTCAACTAATTTGAATTTGATACATCACGAGCAAGAATATTACTCTCAACAAATATTAAATCTTCACCCAAGCATCAAGAATGAAAACCAAATCAAAACCTCCTAACCCATAACTGTCAAAATGGCCAACAGTGACCGCTTCCAAATCCATAGGTGGTGAAATAAATCAACAACTAGGAACGTATCAAAATAAACCAAGAAAATGGAAATCATGACCTATATTTTGAAATTGTAGAGATGTGTTTTATAAAATTACAATAATCGTCTAAACGTTTTCTTATATTTGAACACCTAGGATTAAACAATGTATGAACAAATACTAAAGACAGTCGTGCTTCTGCAACATTTATCGGTTCAGTTGCAAGTAACGGATGTCTAAGGTAGAGGAAAGATTGTAGCAGCTTAGAAATAATCACCCATGTTTGGCGGCCATTAAGCTCGTATACTCCACAACCATGCATACGACTGTGTTTCCATTGCCCAGCATACTTGTAATGACCTTTCTCCCTGCAAATTCCGCCAGATATCAGTGCTTACTTCATGAGAACCTGGAATGTAGCACTCGTGGGTATTCTGTCCCAAGAACTAATGCGAAAGCTAACTGAAGACAACTACCGCAGCATGATGAAATTTGACTTACGGCTTCTCTCCAAAGTACTTCACCCAGAGCTCATCATCTTCGAATGGAGAGGGGTCAACAGCCTCTGGATTGTCAGCAAGGGTATCCTCGAGGTCCATGCGCAACCATTCCTTATCCTCTGGATCTAGAAAATCAGTTTTCAAGATCTTTCCCTCTGCTTTCATTTTACGTTCTAACCTGCATTTCAACACATTTTAAAAGGTAACCAAAAGAACATCAGAAGAAAATGCATGATCATAGTGGTCACCTCTAAATCCACATCTGGACAGACCGCACATACTCCATAATGTCCACAAAAACCACTGAGAAGAATAGAATGTTCTATGAATTCATACCTTAAAAAAGAACATTTCGAAGCATGCACATGTGAAAACACGAATTCCTAATATCCTCCAGACTAAATTGTGAACATAGGAATTTGATGATAACGATAATCATACAGAAATCTGGATGACATAAGAGATATATTTATTTCGAGGCATGGGTACAAATAACTCGTAAAGGGAGGGTTTTATTAAACCCTAAGAGCCCAAAGGGTCAAAGGGTCCGCTTCCGTTGTAAAGGGTTGAAACAAATCATTGAGAAAGCTTCACGAAAATTAACAAAACGAATCAAAATCACACCTTACATTTTCAAACAACATAAATATATTTTGAAAGTTACTAAAAATAAAGATGAGCCTCTAAAGTGGATTTCTTTTTTTACCTCGGGCATTCAGGGGTTAAAGATTTTCTAGACAAAATTAGAACTTCTACTCACCACAATTCAGACAAACATCTGATAAATTTTATAAAGGCTGACAACACTAAGGCAACACATATGAGCAGATCCGAATGCAGGAACTTACTCAGAGCCAGGGGGTGGATCGGCCACAGGAATGTCCACTTCGATGACCCCATGTCCTTGCATGAGGTTCTGAAACCATTCACCTTCGTATCTGAAAAAAAGAAAAGGATTACTACTCTACACCATTCTCAGTAGTAAAGCTGATTACTAAACAAACCAAGTAATAGATATGTAAACAAATCTGTCAAAAAAGTACAAAAAATTGCATTGAAGTAAGCTTCCTACCTGCAAAGCTCCAGTGGCGTTGTGTAAACACCCTTCCCATGCGCAAGGTCGTCCCATACTGTTCCTTCATAACTGATAAATGACATAAATTACAGATAATCAGATTGTGATGGCGATCACTACAAGGGTGACTCGCATAACCCTTCTAGATCAAGCCACCAAGATACGCTATTCGAAATGATTATGTGCATCAGTTACACACTGAAAACAGAAGTGCATGGCACAAGGCACAGCAGATAGAACCTTATCTGATCCTAGTAATAGTGCACTATACGGTTCAAGAAAAATGAATATCCATGGAAAGTTCTTTCAGATCCAGGCAAGCCCGTACGGACACGAGTTCCAGACCTTTGGTAGTCCTCACGAAGAACACAAGCAGAAACATAGCGCTGGGTCAACATTGAGCAGGGACGCGATAATCACTTACGATGATCCATCTTCAAATATGTAACTAGCCCATACTAGGAATTCCTCCATGCGCTCCAGCTCCTCCACAACAGCTTCCGGGCTGTCAATATCAGGATGGTCTTCGGGAATTGAAGGATAACACTTCCTGTAAGGCACATAATAAGGTCTCTGCGGTGGAGCCCTTCCATCTTTCTCGAGCTTGGCGATAAGTTCCTCGTCATCTTCTGCTAACTCAGGATCTCTGCCCACTGTGTCATCGGCAGGGGTAGGGTCTGCCCACTCCTCCTCTAGATCCTCCTCTCTCCAATTTTCCCTGTCAATAGGAAAATTCCACTCGTCCTCCTCTTCCAAAACTTCTTCCTCCTCCTCCTCCTCCTCTCGTCTCTTCTTCGTGCGCCGCTTGGAAGCCGCAGACGGCTCCTGGCCATCTACCCCTGCCTCCGTAGGCTTTCGTTCCCCCTCGTCTTCTTCTTCCTCCTCCCCCTCCTCCTCCTCACTCTCTTCGTCCTCGGACTCGTCGTCATCTGACGCCCACTCTACCTGGAGGAGTCAAATCAAAAGGAACTATCTGAGAATGATCACCAGAATCGCTCGTGGACTTCTGTCGTCATCAGCACTTGAGGTAGTGAACCTCCAATGGCGGAATGTGCCACACCGTCTCCCTAAACCTTACCAGATGGCATCATCAGAAGGACCCCGGGGGATCAATGCGGCCGTGAACCTGAGAGAGAGAAGCGGGAGGGAAGAAATGCATAGAAAAAGAAGGCAACAGGGAAGGGCACCCTCGGCGGAACGAGGGCATTGCGAAGCCGCACATCAGCAAGAAGGCCAATGCATGCTAGGGTTTAGCGAAGGTTTAACGAGGAAGAAGGGGAGCATGCGAGAGGGAGGAAGAGGAAGAGATAGAGGAATGGAAGCATGGGGGAGAACACGACCTTGATCGGACCCTTAGAATCGGGCGCTTCGGGCTCGGGCACCTTGCCACGGAAATTGGGGATGACCGCAGGGGAAGAAGCAGCTGCACGGGGAGAAGAAGTGTCCGACAGAGGCTCATCGTCGTCATCCGGGAGAAGAAAGTCGTCCTCGGGGTTGTTGGAGGAGGCCATCGCCGATCGAAGGAGCGGGCGACGAGGCGAGCGACGAGGCGAGCGAGCGGAGGCAAGAGAAACGAAAGGAGCGAGGACTAACTTCCTTAACCCTTCAAGCCCACAGCCACACAAACAACCCAACCCCCAACTCAGGAGGAGCAACGGTGGTGGAATTCAAGTTCAGTTCAGCGTCCGTCTGATGTCCCCGCGGAAGGCTCCAAGCTCACCCCACCAGGAACACAGCGAGCAGCGCGCCTGAATGGCACAGGCACGCAACTGAAAGATAAGACGGATAAGGCCCTGCCTCCATACCCGCCCTTAGGACCCGCCCGCCTCCAGGACCGGCCTGCATACCCTCCGTCCTAGATAGACAGATAAAAACTCCGGTCTTTGAAGAAGGCCGGCGTGAATAAAGTGTATGTTCGTGATGACAATGAAGTATTGTCTAACGGATCAACTACTTTTCCCTTTCAAGAATAGACACTTTAGTTATCAGTAATCAAGATTAAAGTAACCAGGATTAAAATAGTTGAGTTTACATTGTGAGTGCAATGGAAAGTGATGTTGATCCAATTTCTTATTCATTTGGGAGTGGTTGGTAATTTTCTATTTTTCGTTTATGTAGGATGATTGATCCAACATATTGTATGGCAATGGTGCTGATTGTCTTAAAAATATGTTTCAGAGTATGTTCAGGTATTTTGAATTTATTTGCAAGGAGTGTCATTGATGGAGTGTGTGTTGTACCTCTAACTCCTGCTATTATGACAATAAGTGGATCAACATTCCATCCTTGAGTCATGATGTTATTGATTAGTGGTTGGTATTTTTGGATTTTGCTATCTATTGTTGTTTGCGAGAATCTATCATTAGTATATGTGAATTCTATAAACTATATAGTGAGATTGGTGTTTGGGCTAATTGGTGGATTATTTTGGTAGAGGAGTCCTTTAACACAAAGGATATCTAGTTTTAGTTTAGCATTATAATGACATCTTTGTCTTTTGCAAGAACAAGGTAAAAAACATGGGGGAACTATATTTTCTTGTGGATTGTTGTTGAATGTTCTTACATTCATGAGGATATAGCATCTAGTTTTTGGGGTGGATAGGATTACTTTATGCAATTCCTAGACTACTTTGTTATGTCTTTTGACTCTAAGAACATGGATATGTTGTTGATTACATTTTAGAAGTACATGGAGCCATGTGTCTATATTTGGTGACCTGCATATAAAGCATGTGATTGATAAAAATCTTTCGACGCCAAAAAATAATTGTTTCCTAGCATTCCCCATGTATTGGCCAGTGCGAAATTTTAACAAGCTTGTTTTTTGTGAGTCTGTTATTTCAGGGTTAGACCAAAATTCATTAGAGAGGTTGTTATCTATATCAAGATTGAATGTCCATTTGCTAATGTTAGGAAATCTTTGTGCTAATATCTCTAGATTTTTATCATGATCATGTTTGTTGATGTATGTTTGAAGGCATCTCACTAGGCCTTTGTCAGGTTGATAGGTTGGGCCTAGCCATTTGTCTTTTTTGATAATAGAATGGTGTAGTGTGTGCAAATTCATATGATTTTCAGGCAAATTTGTATTCCTTTGTTGTTCCATGTTTAGTGAGTCTATTTGCGTGTTTATTACCTATAATATTAATATGGGCTTTAATTTTGGAAATTGTTGTAGATTGTGTTCAACTTTGAAGCATTTCTACCATAGATTCTAATATGGTTTTATCTGCATGGTTGTGGTGCAACGTAGGGGATTTTAGTTGCATATTAAGTACATATAAACAGTTTTGGTAGTCTATAAATATGTGTGCCGATTCATGTAGGTATTTGGTAGTGATTATATGCAATGTTTTATGTATGGTCATTAGTTTAGCTCTAAAACTAGTTTGCAGATTAAGAAGTCTTTTAGAAATTTGGATTTTTCTTTAGAGGGGTTGTAAGGTAGGAGCATCCATAAGCATGAATTTAAGGAAAATGGAGCATGAAAATAGACAGAAGAATTCTGAAAATATTTTTGTTTAGTAAGTAGGAAGGAACTGAAATTTTTGGCGTGAATTCCACACTTTCAATTTCAAAAATGTGTTTGCAATAATTTTGCAAAGTCCAAAATCAATCAAAATGTAAAGGTGTGTGTAGGGGACGCTCAAAAAGATGCTTCTTGGAGCGTTCACTGTGGTTTGCATGTACAATAATAGACTATACATGCTTCTAGATTAGTGCTAGGTGGTATTCAAATCCGTCATAAAAGGGCGTTAAACTAATCCTACTTGGAAAGGATAAAAGCGAGGGCAAGTGGCTGGCCCTGCACTAACAAAAACACCCCTAGCCGTTATGGCAGCACCCACGTGTAGCGTCACCCAACCCAACTTGGACAAGCATGGTCCACACATCCGTCGTTCGAACAAACCTTTCCCGTTCATCACGGCCCCTGCTTCTGGATTTCGTCGTGGCACTTAGTTCACGAACTTTGTCGCCGCCCCTACTCCTGGACTCCTTCAAGACTTACCTTCCAACCATTGGGGTTCCCGTTGAATGCGGGAAAGCTGGAGTGGGTGGTGGAATCTCTCCGTTTTTGCCGTTGGATTGTGGAGCGCTTCGTCCGCGCTTCCTCCCTTCTGTCTCCGACGCCTTCTGAGCTTTCTCTGCTGCTTTCTTCAGGCGCTCCCACTCGCGATCTTCTTTCTTCTTCTCTGTTTGTAGTCGTTGGAGGACCTTGTCCACTTCTCGCTTCACCTTCTCTTCAAGTCTCTGTGCTTTTCGTTGCTCAGCTTGAGCCTTTCATTCCTCGCGTTCCTTGGCGACAGCTTCCTTCTATGTAGCTTTAGCAGTCATGGCAGAGATGTACTCGTCTGAAGTCATCAAAATAGATTTTGAATAATCAATGAGTGGCTTCGAAGTTTGTGATGCTCTCTATGCGTGACGTTCAACTCGTGGGAGAAGAAATAAATTTCATCGCAAGTTCGTCCCTAGATCCTCGTCGCTCTCAGTATCGCTACTGTCGTTGGAGATATCAGACTCTGTCTCGATGAAGTACTGTTGTGGCGACTGTTGGGTTTCGGGGATGATGTCTTTTGTTCCTACATCGTTAGAGGCAACAAGCTCCTCTTCAGAATGCTCCTTGTCTTCAACTTCGTAGGGGTCGATGTAACAAGAGCTAGGAGCCATGTACTTGTCCATAGCACTGCACTGTAGTAGCCAGATGCCAGTGGCTTCAAAGCCCTTCATTATTTTTGATGATGTGAGTACCTTTTTCAATGTTGTACCCACCCATTCTGCTAGTTCTTCCTTTCTTGCACCTCTGCCTTTGTTTTCTATACTCCACTTGTCTCTACATGCTCTAAATGCCACTTTGAAAGGCTTGAAGATACTAACATCTAATGGTTGCAATCTGTGGCTTGTGTGGCTAGGCAACGTGATTATATCAAGGCCTCGAGATTTGGCCTTCTAGATCACCTCTGGTGCCACATGAGAGCCATGACCGTCTAAAATCAATAGATGTCTATTTTCTTGTGAGATTCCATACCTTTTACTAAGAATGTCAATGAAACAAGAGATCCAACTAGAGAATAAGAATGTAGTCATCCAAACATTTAGTTGCATTTTCATGACAGCTTCAAGTTTACATTTGAAGATGAAATTTCTATATATCTTCTATATATAAGTTTGGGACGTGATGGCTTGTAGCATTGACACATGAGAGGACAGTTAGGTGTTCCTTACTGTTTGGTACTGTTGTATACACAGATCTAGTACCTCGTCTTGCAAACACTAGAGTCCCTCCTCCACTCCTTGCTTGTACTCCAGATTCGTCAGCATTCCAAATGTGGGATGGTAGGTATCCATGTTGTTGGTATGCTGCTTGCAAATTGTCATAAAATGATGCCATGCTACTCAGATTTAACCCCTTAATACGTGCCTCCTCCAAAGCTTGAGGAGATCTCAAAGTCAGCTTTGGATGGCAATTTTGAAACCATCGTAGCCATCCATGCCCAAAAATACCATCCTTGAAGGGTGTCCAACGATCTTGGGTAATCTCAGCCACTTTCCTCCTCAGCTCCGTGATGCAAATAGGATGTGCATGCTCCTACATCTCTAACATCGAGTTGACCAATGCAGATTCTTCCTCCACGGTTAGAACCCCTTGGCGTCCTTTTTTTCGTTTGATTGTTCTTCCGTAAATGTGGTCCCTCAAGGACGTTGCAAGAACCTTGAAGTTTCTTGCCACAGTTGTAAGCCCGCAGCTTGCATCTACAGTTGCAACTGCAGCTGCTAGTTGGTCGTCTGACCATGTCCCCGTCCGCTTTCTCTTGCTCCTACTCGATTCGCTTGGCAGAGGTGTTGTTGGTGTAGGTTCAGAGACTGCTCTAAGCGCCAACGCAATCATCGACCTTGTGATGATGCCGTTGCCGCCGGGGGTACTATGGGAGCACAAAAATCCGATTTTTAGATTTAGAAGGGAAATAAGGGGATTAGAACTCCTTATTCTCTATTTTTTTTTGTTTTTCTTTAGAAAAATAGATCGTAAGTAGTTAGGAACCGGATACTGGAATAGGGTTACTCTAGAATAGATAATAGTGTTAACAAAAGTAACTGGAGACCGGAAACTGAAAACCCGGAAACGGGATAGTTAGCTAAATAGTAGGGCGGAGTGAGTTTTATCAAAAAACGGAAAATGGAAGAAAATAGAGGACCGAAAACCGGGAACGGATAGAAGACAATCTGGGCATAACGGGTGCCTACCTAGCTCTAGACCACACTTGAGAGCAGGTCTATTTTTTGGGAAATGGTCACCTGTAACGGTCCCGTATGAATGAAGTTAGCCCTAGAAAGTTAAAATAGAAGGGGCAAGTGGCTGAAACCTCCTTTTACTTGAAAGTTGCTTTAAAAAGAGGTTTGTAAAGTGTATCCGCGGTGTTTTCATAGGTTAGCCGAAAGAGGAATTACGGGCGCATTCATTCTAGTTTATGGTCCAGATTAGGAGAAGACAGGTCTCAAGAGGAGAGCACTCTTACAAGTTCACAAATGAGCGTTAGAATTAGAAGTGTTATGTTGGAGCGACTCTTGAAGAGGATCCCTGAGTGGAGTGAGAAGATTAGAGCGCTAGTATTTTTGAAACCTCAAAGAGTGAATCCGGTCATTGATAAGTTTTAGAGAAAGCAGTTCACGATGGTGAGAGAGGAGGTAGTAGTGTCTTTACGCATGGTGAAGCTGGCAGTATTGGCTAATCCAAAAGAGAAGGCGGAGCTAGAAGAGAACCTCCAGCAGATGGGATGTGAAGGCTTTCTAGCCCAGCGTGGAACTTGAAGGATGAAGATATTGTGAGGGAGGTGATCGACGTACCATTGAAGAAATAGAAGGGGACATCAAGGGGCCGACTCGAGGACTGGACTCCAGCACTATGATGAGAAACATACGATTTCAAGAAGACGGACAAAGTACCTACCGGCTTCGCGGACGGACCGTTTCTTTGTTGGTAAGTTCCAGAATCCTCCCACGAAGAAGGATGTCATTCCTGTAGCGAAATGTATAAACGTTAGGGAGAAACGGTTGATGAAGTATCTTGCAGCTATTTTTAGTCCAGAGCAGCCGAATAGGATTACGGTCACCCTAGCAAACACCATTTTTGGTGCATTGTCGAGTGACCAGAAAATAGATTAGGAAGCAGTGGTGAGGGATCAAACAAAGAGGTTGGTACGGGGCATAGGGAAGTTTAAACCTTCCCATATAACCCTTTTCCTCTATCACTTGTACCAAGCTCATGGCTAGCTTACGAATAGAGAACTAGATTCATATAATATAGCCAAAGCCATGTCGGAATTTGAAATAGAAGACTTGGATGAGGAAGCCGGGTAGGAAGAGGAAGATTCAAAGGCCGAGGTAGGTGGGGATACTCCACAAGTCGAGGAAACTGAGTCACAGTGGAGGAGACAGAATCGGAAAGACAAAGATCCAGAAGTAGGAGAGGGAAGTAAGGGTGTCGATCCAATCTGAAACCAGGATCCCCTGGGTCAGATTGTGAAGGAACTCAGTGAGTTCCGCGTTGTCGTACGCGCAGTTAGCCATAAGTATCCTTACAACGACAAATTGTTGCAAGATGACACGAATTATCGTTCCAGGGAACTTCTAGTATGATATCGATTGGATTAGAAGTATCCGGATTGTGACTACTCACTTAATCCCCTAATTTCACGTCCCTACCTCATTCCGGAAACTTAGTACATTCCAAATTCCATTTCGGATCCGGACACACCCGGAATTGAGTTCCGTCTTTCTTCCGTTACTAGTTTTTGTTGCCTCTGTTTTACCTTCAGAGGGTTTCGCCCTTGATCTAGAAAGGGGTGGGGACTCACCACTTGTATAATTATCCTCTCTATACTCTAAATCTACTAAACAACACACCCAAGACAACACAGTTGTAGGAGGAGGGAGGAGTATTCTTTCACAGTTTCCGAATTGGCCGATCCGGAATCAGGTCACACAAAGAAATTCTCACACCTCTCTTTACTACAACGACGGATCCGAACTTATAGATCCAAAGGAATAGAGTCTCAAGGGGAAGACAATGTACCAAGGGGGAGGTTGGTAGACCTTCCGGAGTAGCGGGAGTTCCTTTCCTTTGGCGGTTGCTTATCTCCACACAGAACCCTCTTGGTTCTGGACTCGCAGGGACCTCTACCTTCTTATCTGGATTGCCATTCTGGCAATTTAAAGGCATATAACGCTCACACTCCCTTATTCAGCTTGCATTCCTTCTGACTAGCTCAACTTCCAAGCGATCCGTAGCTCAAGATCCGGATTCCTCCTCTCCTTCCCTTCTCTTTCTTTAGTACAAGGATGCAACACACATGTATATACTTAGCCAAAGACTCTATCTAAGCAAAGTACAGCTAGAGGCACCCTAACTGACTTAGATTAAGAAAAAAAAATTGTGATACATACGTGAAAGCACTAAGATGGAATGGAATAGAATGCCGACCACTAACTGACCGGCCCTTAAAATACTAACACAAAAATCCAAAGTCAACTCTTAAAAGCCTAAAAAGGAAACCCGGAAATCCAGGCAACCAATCACTGAACCTCCAAAATATCCGAAAAGGCCAATAACTACCATCCGAGATTGTCGGGTTTTCGTACTATCTACCTAAGATTCCGGAAACTGGGCCCATGCTCGGAAACCCGATCCAGATCCTATATTTCTTTTCCTATGAATTCTAATGCTTTGGCTTCCGTCCTTTCTTTGAGCGGCTCCCTACTTGACTAGTAGGCGTCCCCTTCGTATTTTTAGCTGGCATCGTTTTCGTTGTTGCTCGAGTCTGGATATGGCGCGTTGCAGGAGACGGATCGCTGTCTTCTTCAGTTTCGGAAGTAGAGTGGGCACTCTCCTCCTTATAGTCTTCGATGACTTGAACTTCCTTCTCCTTCTCTAGCAGTGTCTCCTCCAATGTTGCGGGTTCGCTTCTCTTTTCCGGTGTGGTCTCTTGCATGTGTGAAAATCCTTTCGGATTAGTCCGAGCCGGATTGATCATTCCACCGATCCGGTTAATGAGGTCTCCTCTAACTTGCTATCCCGAAACCTTGAATGTTTCGCTCATCAGATTCGGCATTGTTTGTGACTTGGGAACTTCCGGAGTTGAGAATTTGGGTGGTACCGGAATCGATTTCACGCTGGACTCAGGTTCTGGTTCCGAAGCTAGCCTCAAATTCAGCTCTGTCATCTGCATCTTGTTGGCGGAAGGCTCGACTGGCGTGAGTATCCCCCTCAATCCCTCCATTCGAGTTGCACGATCCGCTACCGGTCTCCCTAGAGTATCCGAGACAAAAGGAAGTTCCGGAAAGGTGGAGAAATCCATCACCTAATTTGGATTGATGGCCGCCAATAGCTGTTGGAGCTCCCTCAAAACTCGCTCTATCTTCGCAATGAAGTCTACGAGGATGGTTACTACCTTGGTTCCGGTGATGTAGCCTTCCGATATTAGCTTCGAGTCAAACAAGGCAGCATTTTATTGCGGGAGCTCATCCATGCTTGGTGAATGACTTGGATGTGCGTCATGGAGCTCTACAACAATTTTATTTGAAGCAAGGTCGTTTAAATCAACGTGAGGTGCGGTCTGATGAGTAAATCAACACGGGATACTAGCATTCCAAGCAATGGTTACATCGACAACAAAATGATCATGACAAAGGACGAAAGACTTAATTTTGACGAGGACGTCAAAAGATAGAGTGTGGGGCTATGTAGTTAAGACAATTTTAATTTCTAGTTAAATTTTGTTTTTTAGTGTGAAATGGATTATATGTTTTAAGTTTTGGGTAATTAAGTGTCAATGTGATGATATTTGAAGTTAAAGTGTGAAAAGACTTTTTGGCTTGAGCGGTTATGGACTTTGATGGGTTTTTATCAAGAGATTGGAAGGAGTATTTGAGGAAGGATTGTGATATATAGTTTGGGTCTTCTTTCATTATTCTCTCTCTTTTTAATTCTCTCTTGTGTTAGTGACATGAGGTCACATTTTTCTTGCGTTGTGTTATAGATTCATAGATGTTATTCCGTTTTTGTGTGGATTAATCACTTAAGTGATGGTATTTATTGCTAAAAGCATGAAGTTTAATCGTGAGGATTATTGCCTTGAGCAATTCTATTATGGAGAGTCTCTTAAGGAGAATTTGATAATGTGTTGAGTGGATTTTGTTCATCGGTTATAATTTATCTCTTAAGAGAATTTTTATGTCAATGCTCAAAGCAAAATTTGAAGTAGAAGAGAAGTAAAATATTAAGTTAGTGATTGACTTAATAATTCTAGTGATTGGAAATTGTTATAAACCAAGGAGTGATTTGGATTTGAGTGATCCAGAGATTGGATTTTATTTTTAAATTTAATAATTTACCATTGATTGGTAATTATTTTCATTAAAGTATTGGAATATTTTTTGTATTTCAAATGAACATGTATGTTTAAAACAAAACTTAAGATTGAGATTTATTTTGAGTTGGAAAATGATTTTACATTTCTAGTGAATAGAAATTATTGAACAATTACAAACAAATGATGTACATTCTAAATATTGAATGATTATTCATATAATTAATAAATGGTATTCCAATTGAAGACATGTGTACATGATTGAATGTTTGAATGTGTATTTAAATTTATTTTATTTTATTTATTAGAATTTATATTTAGTTGTGTAAATTTAGAAAGCATAATTTAGAGTTAGTATTGCAATTGGAGAAAAAAGGAGATCCGAGATAACTCGGTGATGCATCTCGAGGAAGCTTAAAGCTAAGATAGGAGAACACAAAATCGAACGAAGACCGGAGTCTTTAAAAAGAAAGAATTCGAAACTCTTTAAATAATTTAACAAAGCATATTGTATATCCCTTAAGGAAAATTTTAGAATTGCTTAAAGCATTTGGGTGATAATGTATTCGCTTAAAGCGATGTCCTTGGTTGTTTTCAATTCCTAAAAAGAATATGTGTTACATTTACTTTAAGTAATTGAGTCATTAGCGCTTAAAGCGACTTTGATGTTGAAAGGATAATTGTAAAAATAATTAATGAATTCTCGGTTTAACCGAATCTTCAAAGTTTGAATATATATTGTGAGATGCAGATTGCAAACAAATATTTTTGTAATATATTTATGTGAATTCAAAGTATGAGATTTGTGGATGCAGGTTCCCTTAATTTATACATTTAGTTCCACATTTTATTTTAATATAAGACTGGTACGGACTTAGTGGTTAGAAATTTATATTTATAATTGGACGGAAATTAGAAAGAGAACTCCTTTCCCATATGTAAATAGAATATGAAATATACCAAATACCTTAATACGTTAAGATTAACAATATAATTTACCTACAAAGTGACATTAGCTAACTAACACACTAAGCTAATTTGAGCTTTCCCTTGAACGAACCTTTTTGGAATTGCCTTAGTTTTGTCTTAGAAAAACTATAGTATAGTATCCTACTTCCGTAGCTACGAGGTCTATACGGTAGGTTCCTGTGTTCCGGGTGAATCCAGATTCCGGATCCAGATAAGTTCCGGCTACGGGTTGTGCCGGAACGCTTATTTCCTAATTCGAATTATCTCACACAAAAATCATGTACTTACTATAATTTTTTTTTATTTTCCCTATTTTTCTCGCCTAGTTCTTGTATCATTGATTCGTTTCTAGATTCCGGATTCCCACACGGGTCCAGTACGGGAAGAATCAAGAGACAATCCAAGAGCTATGCCAACTGTTGAGGATCAGTCAGCCGCAACAACTTGTTTCCCAGCTGAACCGGAAATTGAAAGAGGCGGTGAAGAGAGAGCTGAGAGAGGCTACACATAAGGTGGACCAACTGATGAAAGAGTTGGAGGACGAGAAAGAAGAACTAGACTAGCAGAAGAGGTTCACCAACACAGCCTCGGAGAATTTTCAGGCGATCTAGGAGTTCATCGACAATCCGGGCAAAGTCATCAACAAAGCAATGCTATTTGACGAAAAGGTGATGGAGACCGGAAAGCAGATTCCAGCAAACCTAATGATGGCCCTAGTGTCCTACCATCGCAAAATGGAGGCAGTAGTAGAGCCACTACGCGAGGTAATGAAGAGGTAGAAGAACGAGGACAACGGGAGCAGGAACCGGAAACGAAAACGAAACTCGCACTATCACCCCTTTTGGTACCCACAAAAGAAATTTAGTCGAAGGACAAGGTGGAGGACGTACCAAGCTCTCCCATCCTGCTTGAGCCTAGGGGAGAAATGACTTCCCTGTTGGGGGGAAGTAACAGATATTGCTCTCAATGTAACGGAAGCAGTGAAGGCTGTTGAGGAGGAGAAGACCGAAGAAGTGGAGACAATAGGCGAGGCGAAGAAAGCATCGGAGGAGGTGAAGGCTACAAATGAAGAAAAGACGAAATCTAGATCGGAACCGCCCGAGAAGAAGAACGTACCCAAACCAGGGCTGAGCAACAAGTTTATCGACCTAAGTGAATCATCTGTAGTTTCTCCAACTCCTCCAGCAAAGAAGGAGAAGGTATTTCCTTCCACCCCACTCAAGTTAGCTTTGGGAAGTGAATCCGGGTCGAGGTTGGAAAGGAAGACCGGATCTCAAGGATGAGGATCCGGGAAGGGTGGAACAATTGAAGAAACCACTCCTCAGAGTGCTAGGGCCAAGGTTCAGCCTACACCAACCACGCAGAAGAAGAAGCCTCCAATTATGTCAGCATAGAAAAAGAAGCCAATTCAAGAGGACGATGACGAGGAGGAGGAAGAAGAAGAGGACGAGGGTGAAGAATCTGGAACTGAGGAAGACTTAGAGCCGTATTCTGACGCGGATCAAGCACTGGCAGAGACTCGGGCGACCAAGGCTGTAGTAACCAAGAAGAAGAAACTCGCAGCCCGGGGTAAGACACGCCAGGGATAGAAGACCGGAACCGTAAAGAAGCCAGCCACGAAGAAGTTCAGAACTTAGGAAGTAACTTAGGGTAAATTTTTGAGGATAGGATGGTGAAAGCCTAAAATTTTGGGATAGTTGTACATAATTAGGAAGTTTATTTTTTGAGTGACACGGCCACTAGCAGTTGGAAAGTGACCGGGTCCGTAATTATAGGATCTGAGATTTACTTTTAGCGGAAGTAGTGGGAGTTTAAGTGAAAGTCAACAAGGCTAGAAAGTAGTAAGGGAATAAAACGTATTTGGCCTTGATTGGCTGATAGGATACTTTTAGGATAGGATTTTGAAGGACTAGTTCAGTATTTAAATCCGGGACTTGCTTGGTCCCGGTGTGCATCTTTATCTTATTTTCTTATATTCATGAGTACTTGAGGGTTTGTTCTTGGAGTGATTGAACAAATCATAGTTGTGTGTACTTGGCACTTGTCCGTGTTTTGGAAGTCCAGACTGTAAAGTGAGTGTAAGTGGATACAAGGTGTGTCCGGATGCTAAGTTTATCTGGTCCAGTATTGGATTAGCGTGTGTGGATAGAGGTAGAAGGGATCTCTAGTGTGGACTAGGAATGGACTCAGAAGAAGTACGGAGGAGGGGTACTCTCCGGAAGAAGTGAGGGTTAGCATGCCTCCGCAGCGCTCGTTTCCCCTTTGGTCCTCGTTAGTTCAGACTGGATTTAGGACTAACTCAGTAGGCTATCGTTGTAGCATTGGTTAGGAGGAATTAGACCGGCTTGCGTGACTTGCTGGACACGACTGCGTTTCCTTTCCAGTTGTGAGGACGGTTTGTTTCTCATTTGTAGGATTTGAAAGTTTATTTTTAAAAGTTTGATCACATAGTGAAACTTCTGACACTTTAAAATCGGAGGGTAGGAGTTAAGCTTCCTTCTTGAATCCCAATTAGCAGATTCCTCTTCGTTCAGAGGTTAAACTCGATATGGTTACAAGTAGAGATCTAGACCGGATGTGAATACTAGAGGTTAAGGTTAAATTTGTGGAAACGTGGATCCCGGTTACGGTCTGTAAAATGTAAATATGGGAAACTACTAGAGGTATTTGAATAGAAGTGTTGGGAGAGTTACGAGGTAGTGTAAAAATGTGGGGTAGGAAACCAACCAGTTAGAGAGTCTGTGTGATAAACAAGTGGATGTTTAACCGGATTAGATCCGGTCAGTGTTGTTAGATCGGGAAGATCTGGTCTAACCTGTATTAGTAATTGTTGGACCGGAGGGATCCGGTCGTGTTTGTCCAAGAAAACAATGAAATCAAGTAGAGTTCCGGTCTATTGTTTTGCTTGGGGTTTTGTGTTTTGTGACCACCACTCTACCATTTTCCGGTAATTGTGAATTTAGGAATTCAATCTTTGTGGGAACGATATTTGAGTCACTTTAAGGCCTCTTTTAAGAAATATTGAGCCTTAGAGAAGGATTTTTGCTTTCTTGTGCTACGACAGGTATTGAAGTTGCGCTTCAACGTCGGGGCCGCGCCGAACCAGGGATCCATCGCTGCCGACGCATCACAACATTGCTCCGTCATTGTAGGTGCTGGCTCGTTGAAGTTGTTGAAGATGTTGTATTATGGTTGTCCTGGTCCCCTCCAATCGCAGAAGCCAACTACTGCAACAGGTCCTCTCCGCGCATGTGGTCTTTGGATGTCTGGATTGTTGAGTTCATTCTGCAGCGGAAGCTTCGACTACTGACAATACGGTGACCAGATTCCTCCTCCACGGTTTACAAATGGTTGGTGCAGTTCCGGTGTCCATGTTTGTGGATATGTCATGTTTGCTTCTAAATGAATGTCTCAATTCCTCGATGACAGTATCCATGTGCATAGAATATAATGCTACGTTCCTCTGATCTTGCTTCGATACTGATGCTACGTTGTTTTACAAGCTCTGGTGTGATTTTGTATACACTTGTCGCAACACAGGGTAAGTGAAATTCCCTATTATGCTCACAAAAACCTCTTTAAGGCATAATAAAATGACTCTAAAGATCGAACCCAAGAGACTTTGTGAAGGGTTTGGTGTTACTAGGTGATTTGAGGAAAGTTTCTTAATTCCATTATTCTTCTTTATACCTCTCTCAACCTTTTTCCCAAAATACCAGATGATTTTCTGATCCTCCTATAAACTAATCAAGTCCAAACTAACACTGACCCGAATCAAACTTGATTGACAACCTACAAAAACTAATCTGGAACTCACACTTCCGACCGGATCTCGTACTACTTTAACCAAGGGCTTCCTTTCCTCAACTTCTATTCCGGTTCTGTTTAGCCTCTATTGGCACCTCAGCGGAATCTTCCACTTATTTTCAGAGAGGTAGACACTCCTCCCTTTCCGGTTTTTATAGTGATGGAAAGTTCACTAAGCCAATCTATTCTCCTATCCTAATAGGATCTGGTTTGATCTTTCACAGCAAACTAGAAGTAATCTCAGCCTGTAGGTCACACAAAGATCCCCCGTACGACCCTCACTTACTACAACGACCTTATTACCTTTTGCAATCCGTACAAAACTAAAGTGGCTACAAGTGCGTCTGCCCGTACCAGCACAATCTAACATTCTTCCGTTTACTTCTTCAGATGGTGAGACCTCTCAAGTGTTCAGAGGCTAATCCAGACATTCCATCTGGCAGCTCTAGCACAGTTTGAGAATCCTTTCTCTTACTGTCTAGCCTAGCACTGGTTATCTGACCCGGAATTATAAACTTTAAACCTACTGAGGTGTCTTGACTTACTCCCAACACTTACAACCTGTTCACATGGATTGCAATCACAAGAAGACAACAAGAAAAGAAGATCCTCTCACACTCTACTCATCTATACTCAATCTCTCCCTCCCTTATCCGGCCAATCTTTGGGAAGACAAAGAAAACAATAGACAATACACAAGAGACAGCATATGCAAGAAGGAAAAGCTCCCAGTCTCAATCTTGAGACTTGAATTATATACAAAATTTACAAAAAGGTCTCCCCGGAAATCCGACACTTATCCGGCCGAGATTTTCAGATCTGAACTTTTCCTAACTTTCCGGAACGAGGTTCGATCTAACAAAATTTCCTACTCTCTAATTTCTAACTACCTATCCCTCCTAAAGGGGTCCACCACTATCTGGAGTAGCTATGGGGGAGAGCTCACTCAAATTTCTACTTTTATCTCCCCCTTTCGGACCTCGCTCCGGTTCTACAAGAGAAGTTACTCCTTTCCTCGTCCGTGTAGCTTCTAAAGTAGAAGTCCTTCCGGCCTCCTTCTCCTTCGATATTGGAGTTTCAAACTTCCCCTCCAATATCTCTACATCATCGAATTCATCCAGGATCGAAATCCCAGATAAAGAGACTAACCCACTCTGGAATTTCCGGACGGTATTCTTTAATCCCTTTGCATCCTTCCGGAATTCCTTCATTGCCTCTTCTAATTCCCTGGCAAAGTCAGCCAAGATGCGAGCGATACGGGTACCCGAAGGTTTCAGATCCTTATGTATCCCCTCATCAAACAATTTGGCCTTCGCCATTACCTCATCGGATGTCCCTACTACTGTTGTCATCCGGTTGATTGCGGTCCGGGTCTCCTCCTGCAGGGACATTGCAGCCTTCACTTGTTCGTGACTAGCATCCAAGTCCTTCCGGTAGCTTTGGATTTTTCCTTGCAACTGGACCACCTGCTCGTCTGTCTCCCATTGATTGATATTCTGCTTCAACAACCTATCCTCCAACTCCTTCACTTCATCCGGATTGTTGATGCAGTTCGCCACGGCTTCCGAGAGAGAACTAGTTGGAGCGCTTCCTACCAAATCTGCCACCTCACGCAGCATCGTGGTCTTCACTTCCCAATCCGCTCTCACTGTATTGAGAATCCGGATTAGGTCGTTGTATGAACCTGTCAGGTCTATAATCAGGGACGATGGAACGAGTTTTGGCCTGACCACTTCCACCAGCTCCTGCTTCTTTGGGATGACCGGTTCCACTATTTCCGGTCCCTTATCCTTCCAAAGCTCCGAAGGAGACCCTCTCAGATTGGGTGTCCTCTTCATCCTTCGGTTGAAAGGAATGTCATCTTCCTCCTTTTCCTCTTCTTAGGGTTCTCACCCTTCTCCTCTAGTTCCGGGCTATCCGGTTCCATCTCGGATTCCTCATCCGATCCACCGCACGTCCAGAGAGCCATTTGCGCCCTCTATTCCTCGTTTTCCTCCAATGTCAGGAGACTCTGATTCTTGTATAGGTGGAAAAGGTAGGGGCTTACCGGAGTAGCCCTACTCATTCCCACATTTGAGACTAACACATTCACCATCGTTTGAATGAATATTGTCCAATCCATCCGCTTCTCTTCGCTCAGGGTGTGGGAATGCGATCCCACATGCTAGACCCATAATACTAGCATATGACGGAAAACTTCAAAATTTGTCTCCTTCAGAGGGAAAGTTTTTGAGTTCTCCTAGGAAGTTAGGGCAAATTAGGAAAACCGGATTTCCGGATCCGGAAAAAAATTTCATTAGGGCTAAAAACCTAGAATCCGGAACCCTAGAAAGTTCCAGATATCGGATGACGGCGCCGGCCCTAAACCGGAAACCGGATCCGTACTAGGGATAGGGTTTTGCCGCCAAAACCTGTCCCGTACATCGGGTCCATATAAGAGGGGGACTGTAGCCGGCCGTGGGCACACTTATCCTCTTTCTTTTGTTCTTCCGCCGGCGTATTCCGTTTTCCTCGCTTCGTTAGAATTCTGGTAGACTGAAGGACTGTATGAGTTGCGATCGTGTAGGGGTTACTGGAGTGACAGTTGTGAGCAGAGATTTAGGGAGAGATTGTGTGAGGATTGATTGTGAGCACAATGGCTTCTAGGGCAAGCCGGCGGAAGTTGAAGGACTTGCCTGAGGATTCAGAGGACGAGGCGCCGGCACTTGTACCTAGACCAAGGACCATCCCGGTGATGAAGGTGGTTCCGGAGGTTCCGACGGAGGAGGACCGGCTGGTGCGCCTACGGGAGCATCTCCGCAACATGGGGTGTGACGGACTCCTAGAAGTGCCGTGGGGAATCCGAGAGGAGAGCCTAGTTTCGGACATACTTCGTCCGGAAAGTGGTATCTTAGATACCACCATTCGGGCGAAACCAGACCAGTGGACGGTGAACACTTGGCGAGCTGTCTATAAGTTCCGGGAGGCGCCGGACAAGGTCATGGAGAAGAACCAGGAGGTGATGGAGGGAGAGTTCCGGGCGCCCGTCAATCCGAAGGAAGGTAACCAGGTTTCCGACTTGGTGAATCCGGAGTACCGGGATGTGGTAGCGTTTCTCAACCCTATCCTCCATCCCACCAAGCCGCGGCGAGTAGTAGCGAAGGTAGCCTCCGCCATCTTGGAGAACCTTCAGGGAAAGATGATGATGGACTGGGTAGCCATCATCCACGAGCTAGTCGGAGACTTAGTGCGTGCCCTCCGGTCTGGAAAGAAGAGCCAGAGTCCTCTTCCGGCATATTTGTCTCATTTGTACGCCCACCACTCTCTACTCAAGGCGAATGAGGAGAGTGCGTATCAGGACCTAGTCCAACTTCAACAGTACGGAGGAGAGGAGCCCTCGACCCGAGACAGACCGGACGATGAGAACACTGAGGAAGAGGAACCGGTCTCTCTGCTAAAGAAGAGGAAACGGCGGAATAGGACGCCGCCGGTAAGTCCGTCAGAGGAGTCTCCTACACCGGAACCACAAAAAGAGATTCAGGAGGTAAAAACGGAAACCGGACCTATTCCGAAGGGAGTCCAACCATCCTTGCAACTGGTTGGGCCGATACGATTGCACACCGTCGCCACTCAGGCTGAGTCCGGACCCTCCCGGACCCGGATGATAGAGGTGGAGGAGAAGGATCGGACAACCATGCGATTGGGAGGGTCGCCCCTAGAAGACATCTAGGAGATGGCTCAGCATCTGGTGTGGCAGGTAGACGATCTCTTCCAGATCTGTGAGAACTATGATGGAGCCCTCAAACAAGTGTGCCGGAAGATGGCGCTAACCGACCGGAATGCCATTTTCCGGAGGACGGATGCATTGGTAGCAGCGGAACAACAAAACAACCTCCTCATAGCAGAACAGAAGAATTTGGTAACAGAGTTGGGGGCGTTGCGCGTGGAAAACCGGACGTTGCGAGACCAAGTCCGGAACTCGGAATCCCGCTGTGTGGGTTTAGAGAGCACCATCCGCACCGCTAAGGAGACAGCTCGACTTACAGAAGAAGCTCATCGCCGGTAGATAGCGGCCTTATGCGAAAGTGTAGTTCAGCTCCAGAGCTCTCTAGAGGTTCCGGCAGACTATATCAACAAGGCCCGGCTGTTTGAAACTAACCTCGATGCAGTCGCCAGCTCAAGCCGGGTTCCTATCGTCAAATGCTTACTGGAGTAGGCAAGACGAATGGATACATCCCGGGTCGCGATGAGGGAAATGATGGAGTACATTACGTCCACAGAGTCGGATCCGGCACCTCAATCTCCCCCGTCAGCGCAGACTTTGGTGGTTCCGGAAAGCAACAATCCGGAACCTATGGTTACGGAGGTCTCACCGGTGGTCCCGGTAAATCCGGAACTTTCACCACCAGTTGGAAGGCCAAAAGGAGTGGACTGGGGAGCAGTGGTACCTCCGGGAAGTGAAGACTTGCTGCCGGTGACTCCAACCATTGACTTGACGGGTACTTCTCCGGAAGTTCACGCCGGACGGACGGTACAGTCTTCTCCACGTCATAAGAAGACTCAGAAGGATGCGAGAGGGAGTCCGGACATTCAGGTAATCGGGACTAGGAGTGTAGACAGGGACACCAGTATTGTGGAAATCCCAAGATGGGGCCAAAGGGGTCCGAATCTGTTTTCTTCGAAGGGTAGCCAGAAAGAGGTAAAGCTGAATTTTCTGAAGGACTATGTTCCTCCTAAAGATCTAGATTCAAAAGAATAGTATACAGTAGTATAGTATAGTAGCAATACTGGAGTCCGACGGTCAAAGCCGGAAAAATAGGATCTGGAATCTTCTAGAAATCTAGCGAACCAGTAGGAATGCTTTGTAGGATTTTTAGGATGACGTTAGTTTTAGTATAAGTAGGACTTTTCATGACCTTTTCAGTCATTCACAACCATCTCATAGTTTTAGCATTGTACTTTTTTTCGGAGTTTAATTCTAAAGTGTGTTGGAATATCCAACCTCTTATCTTTTTTGTATATGGTATATGTTTGTGAAAGGTGTGAGTCCGTTCTTGCGTTTCCGGGACTGAGAACTTATCTTGTGTGGCAAGAATCGATGTTGTGAGAGTATCCGGATGTATTAAACTTGAGGGGGAGATCAACCGGATGGTTCCGGCAGTAAAGTTAGGGTAGTACTGCTTGGATGCCGATATAGCTTGCGTGTAGGATATAGCCCTAGGTGAAAAGGGGTATCTGAGAGGCTACTAGCAAACTTCTGTGTACAGAGGTATTGCTGGACGTGCCCGAATTCCGGATTGCCGGAATTCCTCGTAGAACAGAGTTAAGCTCCGGCGTAAGCCCAAGAAAGTACAGGAGAAACCAGCCGGTCGATAGCAGGCTCAGTGTTTGGTTAAAGGTTTGAATGTCGTTGTAGTTCTTGACCGTCCCTATGTGACCTAATCCGAAAGAGTTTCCAGATTCATGAGGCGACGGAACAGGAGGACACTTCCGGTCCCTGAAGAGTTAGGTTGTTGTTAGTATTAGAGAGAGAGAGAAAGAGGGAGAGTGAAAGAGAGCGTGTTTCCAGACACGGTAAGCATCCGAACGGGGGATCTGGCCACTCGTCATCCAAACCCAAGGATTCTGGAAGGGACATTGAAACGGGTTTCCGGATCCTTCCGGAACCCACCCGACACTAATGTCCGGACCTGACCTAAAGTCCGGAAGTAGTCTGACGGAGAGAAAAGTGAGTGCTTAGACCGGGATAGCCTATGAAACTGTAATCCACAAGTCCTCGTGGGAACGATTCCGAAGCGGTTTACTCTAAGAAGGCCTTTGGTGTGAATTAAGGACTAATTGGAGGAATACTGGTCCGACTAATCGCTACACAAGGCTCCAAAGATCGCGTTTCCGAGCGTGGAAGTCACCCGGGTAGGTTTTTCCAGATGTAGAATCGGGACTAGGAATTCCAGCAGTCGTCTATGTCGCGCGTTGATGTAGTCCTCAATTGCATACCCGTCCTTGGGGTTAGCTGCTCCCCGGAACTTCCCTCGCACGAAGTCTCCCTTCCGGCTGGCCTGTTCCACGCCGCCTTCTTCCAGATCGTAAACTTTCCTCCAGATCTCCTTAATCCACATGGATGGAACCGGTCGGATAGTGCTGTCGAACTGGTTAGGGGCTCCTTCGATGAGCTCCCTCACTATTGCCTCGTTCCGAAACCCCCAAGGTTTCCCTAGGAACCCTACGCAACCCATGGCGGAGAGGTCCTCCATCAATTCGACTCTCTCCCGCTCACTACTGGGCTCTAAAGGAGCCACTTTCCTTACTCTAATTTCTATCCTCTGAGCGCTCGCTGGTACCTGATTTCGTCCGCGCTTTAACTATGGCATCCGTCTCTCTTTTAGATCACTACCTCCCTTTTCTCCTAGTTGCACGTCCCATTCCTCACACACACTCCTCGACCTTGACCGAATCGCTCAATGCACAAGTACCGCGGTGCTTCCTTTCCCTCTCTCTCAATTTCCCACTCGCTCACACACTCAATTCTTTCCTAATCTCTGCGCCCGTGTAAAGAAAACAAGCGTGCTCACTTACAACTCTCAGACTTTGCACAATTCACACAAAAATACACTCAATTTGCAGACACAACTCAAGGCACTGAGAGCGCGTCAAGTACGTTGGTGCTCCCAAGTGCAAATGACAGACAAACCTTAATATAGTCTCTTTTAAACCTCGAAAATCTCATCATTACTTTTTTCCGTTTTTCCGGTCGCAAATTCTAGATCCGTTCCTCTAGTTAGGGGACTAGACCGGATTCGTTTCCGATATCCGTTCCGCTCCCTAATTTGGTTCCTTCAGGGCTTATGTTTCTAGTCTTTCTAACTCTTGGCTTTTCTTTCCTCTTCCGTGCCAATCCGGGTCTACTCAATCCAAATTCCGTGTTACAGAACACGATAGAGAGAAAAATCAAAAAGTTAGGTTGCCACAACATTCACATAGCTACTAATCAATTCAATTCTGAATTGCTTGATTAATGACTGTAATGCGGTAATGTCACTAGATCAGTGAGTTTGATCAACTCACTTGAAGCACTCACGGTCTTTGTAATGCGATAACGTCACTAGATCAATGAGTTTGACCAATTCACTGGAAGCACTCACGCTCTTTATAATGCAGTAATGTCACTAGATCAGTGAGGTCAATCGACTCACTTGAAGCACTCACGGTCTACTTGTCGTTACTACGCTCACTACCAAACTCTCCCTGTCTACGATGCTTTCAATGGATCCCGTGAACTCTCCCAAAGCTTCAACTAAGCATACAATGAACTGTAACTTAATTGAACTTTAGCTAAGTACACAATGATTAAGTTACAACGATTTGAGTTTGCAATATCTTCACTTCAATTAAGTTCATGGTGTAAAGCAGCAGCAATTGTTGTAGTGAGGGCTACGCTGCCACTCATTTACAAATATGGCCAGCAATAACACTTAGTACTGCCACGTTCATCCCCATAACCACATGCATTACCTAAGCAATCACCGTAGATAGTACTCATAAATGTGACAATTACACCCATCGCCACTGTGTAAGAGATTTTAAACCGCCGGCACATCCACATCTTTAATTTATTCAATGTTGTATGTATAGAACTATGCTACGTCATGCAACGAATCTATTTCTGGACCCTCGTGTATTCATTTTCGATGCAGGTGTCACCCATGACCATTATTTTACCAGACTTGTCAGTTATGAGAGCAACAACTCATGGATATGGGTACCAAAATAGGTGTCGCCCATGGATACACTCATTTTTATGGATGCTCCTACCTTATATGCCATATCCCACTTTTTCACGTATCCAATAGCCATCTATATGTTATTGAGGTGGTATAAATGATCCATCTGTGTAGTAGCTATATTGTGGTGGAAATTTTAGTTGGAGGTTATTTATATATGTTGGTAGAGGAGGTATATGTATATTTATGGGGTTGCAGTTGGTTTTGTATATGAATTTATTCCAATTGGTGCTTTTATTCATAGCTACATTATTAGGTGTTGGAGGAACAATTTGTATGTAGTATTGTGGTATTTGCATATTTTGAAGGATCAATGTGAGAGTTTATTTGGTCGGGTGGGCCTATATAATGGTTTTGGTGGTATGTACATAGAATGTGTATTGCAAGGGGTTCAATATGTGGTCGTTTATTCAATTCAAGGGGAATAGTTGGTTCTTTGTATGTAATAGTGTCTGCAGCAAAATGGACAATAACATGTGTATTATCAAATGGTCTAGTATATGGAGAGAAGTTTTGGTACTAATTTGTATCTGGTATGGTAAGTATGGTTATAGTGTTTGGATCATGTTTGGATGCTAGTCTTGCCCAATGTAGTGCTTATTGGGTTGTTTCTTTATTGTGAGGGTGTGCAAAACCAATACCTTTCCATTTGTATTCAGTGAGCCAAATATTTTGTCTCTATCAAATTGAAAGTGGAATTGATTGATTTGTGTGGAGCAGATAATTGGTGAAGAAAAGTATGAATGGGATATGTTGAATGTTATTGTTATGAAGTCTAGAATATTTTGTGAGAGGGTGTGTTGTGATGTCTTGAATGGAATTTTAGTTGATTTTTTGTATTCGTATCTTTGGTAGAGCCATATGATTTTAGTTTCAAATGATTGTGTAGGCAGTACAAGGTCATGTGTGCTATAAAGGGCAGTGTGATGTTGCTTCCATAGCCATTGTAGTTTGGTAGGTGGGATTGTAATGAGGTGTTTACAGGTGTCTAGATAGAAATGTGTATGTTTATGGGGAATTTCATTAAAATGGCAAATATTTTGTGACTTTGACATCCCGTAGTTCAGACTAGGCGGTCTGAAATCTAGTACACTAATAGATTTCAGACCACTCGGTCTGAAATGTGGGAATGGCACACTGAGAAAATGGCACATGGAATATCGCCATTTTAATGAAATTCCCCATGTTTGTTTTGTGTTATTATGGTGTATGTATTTGTTAATATATCTTTTTCTTGGTTGCATTTGGTAGTGTAGATAGATGTAAGTGGGATTATTGTTGGAGGTGGGATGAATCGTATATCTCTAGTTTGTTCATGATTAAAGTTTGACATGATGTTATTGTAGTGTTGATGTTGTTGTTTTGTATAGTATTATGTTAATAGAATGATATTGTGTGCAATTACTGTTGGTTAATTAAATGGGAAATGGTCTCTTTGTGGCATCCATTTAGTATAAGATGTGTTATTTTGAAGTGTCCATTGACATATATATGTGGAATGTATTTAAATTGTTTTGGATATGTATAGGTGGGTGTTGTTGTTGTAATAGTTGTGGTGGTACTACATGTGAAGGATTTTCTAAGGTTCTTGGGTTTAGATCCCGGTTGTTTGATATGTATTGTACTTTGAGAGTTTGTGGTACTAGGTGTCTCTGGCAAGGGTTTGAACATTCAATTTTGGGTAGCAAAAAAATTGCTCTGCTATGTTTAAAGCGCTTTTTTCTATTTTAGTTGGGGTTTTATAGTATATTTTGAAGTCTTCTAGTGACATGAGATTTGTACTATTAGGAAGTGTAATGTGTTTTATTTTATGTATATTGAATGTGTAGTAGGAGTTTATGTAGCATTTTAAGAGAAAGGTTGTGGTTTATATGAGGTAAAATGATAGAAGTTTGCGACATCCATTCTTATTTAAGTTCTATTGTATGGAGTAGGAAGCTTTCTTTTATGCTTTTCAGGTGAATGTCTACTTCATGTTTTAGTAGGAACAAAGTTCATATTGTAGGCAATCTGACACAATCCTATGTTTTAATTTTGGGGATGTTTTTTGCGCCTCCGTATTTTGCTAAAATACAGTGAATGAGACCTTGATATACTATTCCTAGTCTACCTGGGTCATTTAGAGCGTTTCTATATTGTTCACTGATGCAACGTAGATAAGCATTTTTGAGTGAAAAAGCTTCAAGGCCAAAGAATTCATGCGGAGTTGTGCTATTACATTTGTAGTGCATTTTGGTAGTCCACATATAGTTTTTTGAATTCCAATGATCTTTTTATCAAGTTTTTTAATTGTTGGTAGAAAATATGGAAATGCATAGAAGCTGTAGGCTATGCTAGCTCTAATTACGGTGTCAACCATGTTGATTTTTTGTTTTATTGTGGCTGAACAATTTGTAAGTTATGCACATTGTTCTATTAATTTTTTAGTGGTTATAAAATATGCGTTAGTAAGTTCCATTTTAATAATGATACTAGTTGTATATCTAAGTATGTGTAGGATTCATTTTGATGTAAAATTGGTATTGGTTTATTTCTATAGCTAATATTTATGGTTTGCAATTGAGTTTTGAATGTGTCAGGTTTTATTTTTGATTTATTTGGGCATCCCGTGATTGCACATTTTGGTACTCCTAGGTCCATTCTAGACCATTTGCAAAATTTATCTAGTTTGTATAGTTGAATTTGAAGTGATTTGAGTTTATTTGATGTAGCTGCTAGGTCATTTGCATATGCTATAGAGCTCACAGTTATTTTGGTTATACCAAAGTTGTAACCATTATTCCCTGTTTGGAGCCATCTTAATAGTGATTCTAGAAAGATAAGGAAGAAGTAGGGTCTTAGGATGTCTCCTTGGATGGTACCTCTTTCTATTGGTATAGGCTTAGTTTTACCAAATTGTTCACCTATATATACCATGGTGGGATGTGAGTAGATATTTTCTATTAGAGCTACTGCACCTTTAAGATATCCAAGGTCTAACATTATGGCAAGGAGTCTAGCATGGTCTATGGATCTAAAGGCATTTTTGAAATCTATGTATAGTATAAAAATGTCTTGATTTGTAAATCGTGTGTCTTCCAGCATTGCTATGAGGAGTTGTAGTTGTCACGATGTGCTCTTTTTTGCTCTAAATCCCTCTCAGCTATCATGAAGGATTTGGCATTTTTTGCCATATTTGGAAAGGATTAGAATTATAGTATTGATGAAGAATTTATAGATAGTATTTGCAAGTGCAATAGGTCTATGGTTTAATAACACTACAAAAAAATGAATGTTTTATGACTACAAAATATGATTGTAGTGAGTCACCAAATCAAAAATGTGACTCAAACAAAAATCAGTGTAGATGGTTGGGATATGACTAGGATGAATTATGGCTGAGTCATTCACTTTCAGTCTTATGACTGGTGAGTCATATTTGCAGTCATATGGATTTGGAAGTATAATAAACCATTTTTAGACATATTTTGCTAACATGACGTATATGTTGACTACTCTTGGAGGCTTAACTTTCTCATGAGCTGCCTGGGCAAAAAAAAAAAATCTACATGGCATGTAACTGTGCCCAGTCATATTTTCGCTAACATGGAATGTAACTGTGGTAAATCATATTTTAAGTGATATGCAATACGACTACAGAGAGTTATATTTTAAAGAATATGGAATACAACCATGGTAAGTCATATTTTGAATCATATTTTAAGTGATATGGAGTATAACTGCAATGAGTCATATTTTGAGTTATATTTTAAGTGATATGGAGTATAATTGTTGTGAGTCATATCTTAAATGATATGGAATATAACTATTGTGAGTCATATTTTGGTTGATGAAACATATGACTATCGGGAGTCATATTTTGGTTGATGAAGCATATGACTATCGGGAGTCATTTTTTTGTTCAAGTTAGTACTAAAAGATAGTAAAAAGTAAAAGCTAAGGTATAACAAGTGGCAACAAAAACTAAAACTAAAAACCAATAAGAAGTAAAAATAAGACAAGTCAAGATGGAATAAAAGATTAGCAACAACTATAAAGCAACAACAAATTAACAACTATGAAACAACAACAAACTAACAACAAATAAAATGTAAGAAGCAACAATAGATTAGTAACAACTAAGAAACAACTAAAACCTCAATAATCAAACAACAACAACTAAAATACAACAATACAACAATTAGAACTTCAAAAAACAAAAGAAAGAAGAAGAAACAAGAGTTAAAAAGCAACAACACAACAACCAAAGCACAACAACACAACAATTAGTACTTTAAAAAACAAAAGGAAAAAGAAACAAGAGTTAGAAAACAACAACACAACAATTAGTACTTTAAAAAACAAAAAGAAGAAGAAATAAGAGTTAAAAAGCAACGATACAACAACCAAAGCGCAACAACACAACAATTAATACTTTAAAAAACAAAGGAAGAAAAAACAAGAATTAAAAAGCAACAACAACACAACAACACAACAATTAGTACTTCAAAAAACAAAAAAAGGAAGAAGAAACAAGAGTTAAAAAACAACAATACAACAATCAAAGCACAACAACACAACAATTAGAACTTCAGAAAACAAGAGAAGGAAAAAGAAACAAGAGTTAAAAAGCAACAACTAAACAACAATAAATAAAACACAAAAATACAACAATTAGAACTTCAAAAAACAAGAGGAAGAAGAAAAAACAAGAGTTAGAAAGCAACAACTAAATAACAACAACTAAAACACAACAACACAACAATTAAAACTTCAAAAAACAAAAGGAAGAAGAAGAAACAAGAGTTGAAAAGCAAGAAGATGAAGCACATGAAGTGGCGGCTAGGTATTTAAAACCCTAAAAAATGATGGTTAGAATTTCAAGATCCCCCGAAAACAATGGCTACGATTTTACATTTTTGAGCAATCATGAACTATAGAATATGACTGCATGTTGTCATATATGCAAAAATATGATTGACAAATATGACTAGAGTTTCCGTAATACATTTCCTACGGTTCCCTAAAAAATATTTTGTCGTTCTCCATGCATGTATACTATACACCCATGAAGTACAAAGGCAAAATATGACTAGCAGTCATATTTTTTCCCAACGTTGTGGGATCCAAAAATATGATTGCGAGTAGTTGCCAGTCATCCTCAGTCATATTTTTGCAGTCATAAAACACTTAAATCCTTGTAGTGTAATTGGGAGGGATCTTCTTTTTTAAAGAGTAGGACAATAAAACTAGTTTTCTGAGATGCTGGAATTTATTTTTGCTTATAACATTGAAACATTATGGCATATTTTAAATTCATTAACTAAAAAATTGTAACTTTAAAAAGGAAAAGGAAATTATGGAAACATTGTGGCATATTTTTTAGAATTATATTAGAAATTAGGTCTGGACCTGGTGTTTTATTGCTAGCTAGGTGTTTTAGGCAAGTGTCATATGTTTCTTTGTTGAGGTATTTGTATAAAGAAATTTTCGAGGTCCTTCTTTTGTTTATAATGTAGCCATCTAAATCATGCCATGGGTATTGTCTTACTCCACATGTATAGTGTGGCAAGTGTTCTGACAAGTAATAACATGTTGGAACTATGGGTATATTACTAATTGATTGTTGAATGTGTATTTCCTTGGCAATGTTTTTGATCAATTGGTTAACAAATTATTGTGTCTGTCCATAATGTAGTCTAGTGGAGGTGTATTTAGGTTTTTGAATACTTTTTTATTTATTTTTTTGAGGTTTTTTCATATAGTTGTCTATATTTTGAGATTATTTTTTTTATACAATTTTGAGTATATTGTGTAGTAATCTTACGAGCCTGTATATTTGCATTTTTGGCTAAGTTGGCTAGTGTTTTAATCCATTCTTGTTGGTTGGATTCCTGTATTGGAGGTGGTGGATTGTATATACAGGTTTGATTTTGTAGTTCTTCTATTATTGGATGAATTGTCTAGTTTATAGTGTTTTTTGTTATATATATTGCTTTTCTGATTACCTAGAGGTGAATTTTTCATTTTTTTGTAATTTTCTAGGTAAGAAACCACTTTGTTGTGACATACGGTTTGTTAGTTGAGGAAGTGGAGGTGCACTGCAATTTTCAAGTATTTTATTACATATACTTTGTATAAGGTGATATTACTGGTCTGTTAGATGTTCATTATTAAGAGTAGTTGTGAGTTCATTTATTTGTAATATGTGTTCTTCATAGAATTGTGTTTTAAGTTTTTCTATATTTTTTTGAGGGATAGGGTTGAGAATTCTTGGTGGTTTATTTTGTATTGGAAGTATGGAACATGCTAGTAGTGTATTTGGTGGTATATGCTTGGATATATGTAGTGTTACAAGTGAGTGGTTTGAATTGAGGTTGTAATTATGATTTGTAGTTGATATATATAAAGCCAGATTAGGTACTTTAATGTAGTAACCATCTATTAGACTAGTTTGGATATAGTTATTACCACCTTGTTTAACCCATTAAAGTCTGGTTGACCACTTCGATTCCAGGATTTCTGGTCGATTTCAGGACTTTTGGTCTCTTACAATTTGTAGAACATTTGATTTCAAAAAACTTAGAGAAGAATGCAATTAGAGTATCTTCATATGCTCCTAATAAAACCGATTTCAAGAGAATTGGTGCAAAAATAAGTAAATTGTGCTTGTCCAAAATTGAAATGACCTAACCTTTCATATTATAATTTTCAATGAAAATGCATATTTTATATAAAAGACAACTATAAATATGTGTGAAGGAATTAGTTGAAAGGTTTTTGGTCAATTTCCAAAGGATATATGCAAATTTATGCCCAATTGTAGCAAACCCTAGTTTTGCACTAGCACCGAAGGTGTTTTCGACACATCAATCTTTGAAGAGTTATTACAAAGATGTGAACCGTTGGATCACTTTGGTTTTTTGTTTGGTGCAAGAACCTATCCCATGGAATTTATATATTCAATCTGATCTAAGATTACATCTGTTGAGAAGGCACAAAATGACACTTTCTCATAATTGTATACAAAAACTATACTCGCCCCCCAAATCGACCACGGACGTTAATGGGTTAAAGAATGGGCTATTGGTAGGTATGTATGTGAGTTGAAGGTTGTCTATGAATGTGCGCCATTCTATGGCTTTTATTTGTATTCCAATGAGGGCAATGTCTCTATTAAAGTCACCACATAAAAGGTTTTTTTTGTTAAAATGAGACAATCTACACATTTTGAGACTTCAACCCTAAAATAGTTATAGTGATTTTATCATCGAGTCAACAACAAACAATCTACGCAATCTTTGGGCAATCAAAGGTTTGTATATATATTAATATATTAAAGTCTCAAATTACTGAATAGTCTCAAAATTGAACAGTTATAACGATTTATCTTTGAGTCGAAGATAAAATTGAGTTTATTTTTTGTCCAAATATAACAAATATGACCTTATAATATGTATGTGTGTTCTGGGTATAGGAAGATTTGATGAATTATGTGTTGTTGAATTTTTGGTATCAGTTGTAGGTCATCTATGTGTAAAGGCATATACATATGGAGTAGTAGCCATGGTTGTAGTGGGTGATTGTTTATTTTTATTATTTGTAAGTATGGTGAGAATTCAACGGGAGTGGGAATTTTGGTGATGTTTCCTAGATATGTGTATATTTTATTTATGAGGGTAAAAAGTCCTCCTTGTCTTGGTGTATATATTTTTCTTTGTTGTGTGCATCCAGTTAATGCATGTATATTGTTGAATATTAGTTTGTGTTGTGGGAATAAATTTTGAATGTAGTTTGTAGATTTTGTTGCCGTTATTTTGGTTTCTTGGATTGTTATTATAGCAAGAATATTTAGAGTGAGTGATATTAATTGATGAAGGTTTGGTAGAGTTGTATTAATTGATGAGGCATTCCATGTGGTGATATATGTATTAGGGTTTATTGTTTGTATTGTTGTTGCATGAGTTACAAATAAGTCAAGTAATGGAGGAAGGTGGGAGTATTCTTCTAAGGGGTCATTGCATTTTATTACTTCTATAAATAAATTTTCAAATAAAAATGGAAACTCGTTAAGCATAGTTTGTAAGGTTAATGGTTCATTTGTTTGTGTAATAAAATTATAAATTTCTTTATGAATGAAATTAGGGGGTTCGATGATTTTTTGTTTTTTTATCTTTAAACTGTGTATATGGGTATGGTATTGTGATGTGTCGTTCTGGTGGGTTTTGTAGTAAAGTCATTTTCTCTAATAGAGACGTAGTCCAATTTGGAGATGGTGATTGTATTAATTGTTGGTCACATATTTCTACTTGTGGGCTCATTGTAATAATAAGTGCAAATAGGAGACTTGGTGGTGGGTGATGTAGGTTTTGATAAATGTATCTTGATAAGTGCAGATAGTCTATAGTTGTTGTAGCAATTAGTTGGACCAATATTCCTCCAGTTAATCCTTAATTTATACCAAAGGCTTACTTAGAGTAAACCGCTCCGGAATCGTTCCCACGAGGACTTGAGGATTACAGATCTATAGGATAATCCAATCTAAGCATTCACTTTCTCTCCGTCAGACTACTCCGGACTATAGGTCCGGTCCGGCCACTAGTGCTGAATGGGTTCTGGAAGAATCCGAAAACCATTCAGTGCCCCTTCCGGGATCCTTGGGTTTGGGTGACAAGTGGCCAGATCCACCGTCCGGATGCTTACCGTGTCCGGAAACATGCTCTCTTTCTCTCTTTCTCTAATACTAGCACTACCCTAACTCTTCAGGGACCGGAAGTGTCCTCCTGTTCCGTTGCCTCACAAATCCGGAAGGCTTCCCGGATTAGGTCACGTAGGGACTGTCAAGGACTACAACGACATTCTAACCTTTAACTGAGCACTGAGCCTCCTGTCGACCGGGTGGTTTTTCCTGTATGCTCTTGGGCTTGCGCTGGGGCTTTGACTCTGTTCTACGGGGAATTCCGGCAATCCGGAATTCGGGCACATCTTACAACACTTCCATACACGAAAGTAGCTAGCAGCCTCTCAAATATCCCTTTCACCTAAGGCTGTATCCTACACGCAGGCTATACCGGCATCCGAGCAGTACTACACTAACACTACTGCCGGAACCATCGGGCTAATCTCCCCATCAACTTAGTACATCCAGAACCTCGCACGAAATCGACTCTTGCTACACAAGATAAGTTCTCAGTCTCCGAAAACGCAAGAATGGATCCACACCTCCCACAAACATGTACCACATATAAAAGGATAAGAGAATGAGTACTCTAAACACTTGAAATTAAGTTCAAAAAGGTACAATGCTAGAACTATGGAATAGATGCGAATGACCAGAAAGGCCATCAAAACTCCTACTTGTACTAAGACTAACATCATCCTAAAAATCCTATAAAACATTCTTATTGGCCCGCTAGATTTTTGATAAATCCCAGATCCTATTTTTTTGGCTTTAATGGCCGGACTCCGGTATTTTCGCTATACTACGTTACTGCACACTATTTCTTGGAATCCGGATCCTTGGAAAGAACATAGTCCTTCAGTAAATCCAGCTTCACTTCCTTCCGGCCACTCTCCGGAGGAAATAGATTTGGACCCCTTTGTCCCCATCTTTGGACCTCCACGATATTGGGGTCCCTGTCTGTACTCCGGATCCCGACTATTGGAACTTCCGGACTTCCCCGGGAATCTTTTTGGGTCTTCTTATGACGAGGAGAATACTGTACTGCCCGACCACTGTGAGCTTCCGGAGAAGTACCCGTCAAGTGGATGGTAGGGGTCACCGAAAGTAGATCTTCGCTTCTTTGGGGTACCACGGCTCCCCAATCCACTCCTTCTGGCCTTCCGGATGGTGGTGAAAGTTCCGGATTCACCGGTACCACTGGTGATACTTTAGTAACCATGGGTTTCAAGTTATTGCCTTTCGGAACCACCAAATTTTGCGCGGACGGAGGAGACTGAGGTACCGGATCCGACTCAGTGGAAGCCAAATACTCCATCATCTCCCTCATCTCGGCCTAGGATGCGTCCATCCGTTTCGTCTGCTCTAACAAGCACTTGACGATATGAACCCGGCTTGAGCTGGTGGCTGCATCGAGGTTGGCTTCAAACAACCGAGCTTTGTTGATACAATCCGTCGGTACGTCCAAAGAGCTCCGGAGCTGAACTATACCTTGACACAATGCCACTATCTGCCGGCGGTAGTCCTCTTTTGTGAGCTGGGCCGTTTCCTGGCCCGTGCGGAGAGTGCTTTCTAATTCCACATACTTGGATTCTGAGTCCCGGACTTTGTCCCGCAACGTCCGGTTCTCTACGCATAACGTTCCCAACTCCGTCACCAACTTCTTTCGTTCTTCTATTAGGAGGCCGTTTTGCTCCTCCACCGCCACCAACGCATCCGTCCTCTGGAAGATGGCGTTCCAATCAGTTAGTGCCATCTTCCGACACGCCCATTTAAGAGCCCCCTCGTAATTTTCGCAGATCTTGGTGAGGTCATCCGCCCGCCACACTAGGTGCTGAGCCATCTCCTAAATGTCCTCTAATGGCGTCCCTCCCAGTCGCATGGTGGTCCTCTCTCCCTCCTCTACCTCCATCATCCTAGTCCGGGAGGGTTCGGCCTCGGCCTGAGTGGTAACATCGTGTAGTCGCACTGGCCCAACCAGTTGCATGGAAGGTCGGACTTCTTCCCAGGCTGGTCCGGTCTCCGTCTTCTGCTCTTGAATTTCTTCTTCTTGTGGCTCCGATGCGGGAGGATCTTCTGACAGATTCACTGGCGGTGTCTTAGTCCGTTGTCGTCTCTTCCTTAGAGGAGTGGTCGGCTCCTTGTCCTTCGTCTCCTCATCGTCCGGTCCGTCTCGAGGCGAGGGTTCTTCTCCCCCGTACTGTTGGAGCTGAACTAGCTCTTGGTAGGCGCTCTCCTCGTTTGCCTTAAGTAGGGAGTGATGAGTGTATAGATGGGACAGATACGCCGGAAGGGGACTTTGACCCTTCTTTCCCGACCGGAGGGAACACACTAGGTCCCCGATTAACTCATGGATGATGGTTGCCCAGTCCATCATTATATTACCCTGGAGGCTCCCCAAGATGGCGGAGGCTACTTTCGCTACTACTCGCCGTGGCTTGGTTGTATGGAGGATAGGATTAAGAAATGCTATCACATCCCGATACTCCGGATTCACCAGGCTGGAAATCAAGTGACCTTCTTTCGGGTTTGCGGGCGCCCGGAATTCGCCCTCCATCACCTCCTAGTTCTTCTCCATGACCTTGTCTGGCGCCTCCCGGAACTTGTAGACGGCCCTCCATATGTTAACCGTCCATAGGTTTGGTTTCGCCCGGAGGGTGGTATCCAAGATACCACTTTCCGGACGTAGCATGTAAGACACCAGACTCTCCTTCCGGATGCCCCACGGAACCTCCAGGAGCCCATTACACCCCATGTTGTTGAGGTTCTCCCGCAGGTGCACCAGCCGGTCCTCCTCGGTAGGAATCTCCGGAACCACCTTCATCACAGGAATGGTCCTCGGTCGAGGTGCCGGTGGCGGCATGTCATCTTCCGAGTCGTCGGGCAGATCCTTCAGCTTCCGCCGGCTTGCCCTGAAAGTCATTGTGCTCACAAACAACCCTCATACAATCTCTCCCTAATTTTCCTGCTCACAAATGTTCACTCCGGTAATCCTTGCACAATCGCAACTCACACAGTCCCTCAATCTACTGGAATTTTCACAAAGCTAGGAAGACGGAAAATACTGGTGGAAGAAAAACAAAGAGATACTCGTGCCACTGTCGGCTACAGTCCTCTTGTTATACTGGCCAGATAGTCGGTTTAGTCGGATGAATGTACAGGACAGGTTTTGGCGGCAAAACCCTATCCCTAGTACGGATCCGGTTCTGGTTTTTAGGGCCGGCATTGTCATCCGATTTCTGAAACTTTCTAGGGTTACGGAATTAGGTTTTTAGTCCTAATGAAATTTTTTTCCGGATCCGGAAATCCGGTTTTCCTAATTTGCCCTAACTTCCTAGGAGAACTCAAAAACTTTCCCTTTGAAGGAGACAAATTTTGAAGTTTTCTATCATATGCTAGTATTATGGGCCTAGCATGTGGGATCACATTCCCACATTACCCCTTCCTCACCCGTGAACGTCCTCGTAAACTCCTACAAGGATAAATCCTGTAGGTAGAGTTTAATACGGGATCCATTCGTCCGGGTATCCAGAGGATTCCCATTTAAATCTGAAAGTTGTAAAGATCCATTTGGATAAATCTTTACTACTTTGTATGGGCCAATCCATCTAGTGTGAAGCTTACCCATGAAATCTTTGTATCGGCTGTCATACAGTAGGACCAAACATCCTTCGGTGATGCCGATTCCCCTTGATAATTTTTGGTCAAATATTTGCTTCCGGCGCCTCTGGACCTGAATAGTGAGATCTAGAGCATCCCCTTTGCTTTCTTCCAATGCTTCAATCTCTGCCAGGTGGGATTGAGGATCCTTTGATCGTTTCCCAAAACGAGCTGCCAAAATCCGGAACGTCTCGATTTCCGTCTCTATTCCTTGCAATACCGCCCTCCCAAATACTAGGAAAAAGGGAGTCTTACCGATAGTACTCTTCTGGGTGGTGTTGTATGCAAAGACGGCTGAGCTGAGTTTCCAGTCCCAGTCTGTCTTGTGGCAAGTCACTACCTTATTTAGGATGCCTCTGATAATCCCATTCGCCCTCTCCGTGAGTCCGTTGGCCTTGGGGTTGTAGGGCGTCGTCTTCCGGTGCTTAATACGATACCCATGGGTTAGTGCGGAAACTATTTCATATAGAAAATGAGTTCCTCTATCACTAACTATCTCTAAAGGACAGCCATACCGCATTAGGATTTTATCGTATAGAAAATCCGTAGCTGTCCGGGCATCGTTCTTCCAGGTTGGACTCGCTTCTACCCATTTGGTTGGATAATCGATGGCTAAGATTATGTACCGATTTTGTTGGGAACCTATTGGAGCGATAGGTCCTATGAAATCTATCCCCCACTTTTTAAATGGAGCTAAGGGGACAATAGGAGTATGCGGCCAATGATTCCGGAACACTGGATTTCCAGTCCTTTGACAAGGATCGCAACTCCGAACAAAGATGTGAACATCTTTATTCATAGTTGGCCACTAGTATCCGGCTGCTTGGATCCTCTCGATGGTGGATATTGATGCAAAGTGGCCTCCGGCGGGTCCTTCATGTAGACTTCGGATGACCGTTTTTCTATACTCCGGCTCTAGGCACCTTCTTAGTTTATCATCAGCGCCTTGTCTGAACAACATCACTTGTATGATAGAGTAAGGAGTTACCCGGTGCTGGAACACGCTCTTCTCTTTTCTACTTAACCCTTCTGGATATTCTCCGGTTTGGAGATAATCCATAATCATTCAGAAATATGGGTTGTCTCTTCTCTCTATCTGAAATACAGAGAAGGGTTCCGTATCTTCCTTTGATTCGGGTCGGAGAAGTTCCGGAAATTCATCCGGGAACTCATCTGTCAGACTTAGTGGTTCTTATCGTCCTCTTTGCCTAGAAAGGTAATCCACATTGGAGTTACTTTTCCCGGACTTGACCAACACCTTGTAGTCAAATTCCTGCAGTAATAGGATCCACCTTGCAAGCCTTCCTAAAAGGTCTGGCTTGTTGACCAGGTACTTCAAAGCATCGTGGTCGGTGTAGAACGTTACCTTATATCTAAGTAGGTAATGCTGGAACTTCTTGCAGGCATATATGACTGCAAGAGCTTCTCGTTCTGTCGCAGTGTAGTTCCGTTCAGCCGGACTCATTTGCCTGTTGGCGTAGTAAACTGGCCGTTCTTGATTTTTCTCGTTCGACTGCCATAGAATCGCTCCTAGACACCAACTAGAAGCATCCAACGTGACATGGAATTCCTTGTTCCAGTCTGGTGGAGATAAAATCGGAGCCGATATTAACCTCTTCTTTAACTCCTCAAACAAATGTTGCCTGGCTTCTGTCCATTCGTATGTCATTTGCTTCTTGAGTAACTCCGTCAATGGACTGGCAAGCCGGGCGTACCCTTCAATGAATCTCCGGTAGTATCCTACGCATCCAAGGAATCCACGCAACTCTCGGAGATTCTTGGGTGGTAGAAGTCCGATCATAACCTGGACTTTGCCTAAGTCCACCTCAATTCCTCTCTGACTGACCACATGTCCTAGGAGCAGTTCGGAGGCTAATCCAAAGAAACACTTACCCGGGTGTAGCTTGAGCTTAGTTTCCCGGCATTGCTGGAATGTCTTCCGGAGGTAAGAGAGGTGGTCGCTCCATTGGTTGAAAACAACAAAGTCATCTATGAAGACTTCCAAGAAGTGTTTAAGGAAGTCTTGGAATATATCCATCATGATAAGTCTTTGGAAGGTATCGGGAGCATTGTACAATCCGAACGGCGCCCGGCTAAAAGCAAACGTTCCCCAATCGAACACAATATTCAATATTTTGAGAGGTTTAGGGCCTCTCATAATAATATTTTCCATTTAGGCCCTAAAAAGTGAATTGTAATGTTAACTAGTTTAGGTGGGCAAACACTAACTTTGCTAGTTGTAATACACAATTTCCATTAAAATGAGAGTCTTTTTAGTGATGGACTGTTGAAATACATGAAGTTTGCTTTAGGGTATATATTCTGATTTATATAAGTGAAGAGAATGACATCTTTTGAACACCAAGTCATAAGCTCCGCGGTTGGTTGTAAGGGGTTCTTCATCTCATTGAAGCGGTCCGGGTTCGATTCCCATTGGGTTTGTATGAGCGCATGAGAGAAAAAACATGACTTGGTGCTACTAAGTGAGCTTTGCCGGCAGGAAAGTTGTAACAACCAACCAACCCCCTACCCAGAATGTGACAAGTGCTTTACATGTTAACCAAATAAATAGTGGATATATCCACTACATTTTTTTCTCCAATAGCAATGTAATTTCAAATAAAATATATTTAGTGATATACAAATAAGAAAATGAATTAAAAAATAGAAAAATATAGCTCAAGAATAAAATATATATATATATTAAAGACTATATTTAAATTCCATTGTTTTGTAAACACAAAACATACACTTGAAAACAATCATGCAGTATCAAACACTAAAATAGAATCAATCAACGGAAACCTATATCCTCTAAAAAAAACTAAAACGACTATCATCTATTATAATATTAAGGGTCCAACACTTATGCAATGAAAAACAACTTCATATAAGATGTAGAAATAAAACAATACCCTCCATATGAATGTAATAGTTAAAATGCATCCAATGTATGTACATGATTTCTCCATATCATGTATATGAAGCCAAACTCTGGTTGATGATTTCAATTTGAACTGTAGGGATCTTGATTCTGCATTGGCGAGTACCTCTTCTGTTTTGAGACTTCCATGCTGTAATTAAAGCATTTGTTGTCTCCCACGCAGGTTCTTCGGTTTCATCAACCCTCCAAAGCAAACCTCTATCACTATCCCATCCTTCATAGAAGTCTTGAACTTCTTGATTGCGTGATGTTGGCCGAAAGTATTGAATGTGCACACAGTTTGGTTTCTCGGGGTTAGAGTTTGGATCAGACAATGCTCTGGCAATCCAAACTGGTCTGTTGTCACCATCTGCAGGGTGAACTGCAATAAAATACCCTTTGTATACATCTCGAGCCACCCTAAAGGATGGTTGTGGATGATCCCTCAAGGGCCCAACATAAGAATCATCCTCTCCATACTCTTCGAGATCTTCACCATCTTCGTCTAAATGATCAGCTTCTGTCACTTGAATACGAGTAGTTGACCAGAAACCGTCTTTTAGAGCACTAGAAGTAGGAAGTGGCTCTTGAAGAGCTGCCTTTACACCACGCCAATACCGCACCACATTCTCATAGCGCCTACGATGTTCTCCACTCACGTCTGCTCTGCACAAGTCGTCCCAATAGTTTATGAATCCTGATAAACCTTTGACAATGTCATTGACACCTTTCATTGGGTTGAGTGGTACTGGCAAAGGCACACCACGTGGCCACAGACTCCGTCCTTCATCGTCTTCTTTCCACAACTTAATGGCTTGACTGTGCCTGCCTAACCAGTTTTCATCCGTGCACTTCAACTTGTACTTCATGACTGGGCATCCAACAGAGTCTAGGTAGAACTTCACTTGTTGCGGTCTTGTGTGTCCCACAAGGATTTCATCACCATCCATCCATTTTCCTGCAATGAAACGCTTGAAATCAGGCACCTCCTCTATGAGGTGAGGGATAGTAGGAATAGACTCAACATCCATAAATGACTTCATAAGCGCCGGGATTGTTGGGAAGTTCTCCTTCTTCAACAGCATGCTCCATCTTCCAAACAATGCGTCAATGTCGTCGTGTGTGTGACCAACAATCATGAAGTTGACATACACTTCTCTGAAGATCTTGTTAGCAACAAGTAGAGACCAGAAACAGAAAACATATCTATTCTTGTTGTCGCCGGTGGCATTGTCCATTTGCACATTCAAAATAGGAGGCAAAGGCACTGCTGGAACTGCATTCATTGGAGGTGGTGGCAGTGACGCGTCGCACATTTCTTTACCCTACAGCACTGCCCTGAACAAATTTGAAGACCCTGACCCAAAAAATAATTGCCGAGAAGAAGACTTCGATGGCAATTCCAGATCCCGCAACAACTTTGCCATAGAACCAATTGTATAGTTTGAATCGTGTTTAAAGAGATCCAAACCATAATGTGCGTAACGCACATCTCCATGACCATGAGCAATCATGCCAGTGACAGACACAGGCAATTTCACAAGGCCATCAAGCTCCTTACTCCTGTGGGAAAAGACTGGAGAAGCAGTCTTTGCATGATCCATCTTGTCGTGCATAATTGTGAGGCATTCGTGTGGAAAAGCTACTGAACGGTGACGGTTTGCATAATACAACTCCCGATGAGCTCGAGCAATCTCATTGTGCCTATCCAACTTCCGAGAATACTTCAATTCATTGTGAGACCCACTTATAGCACCCTTCTTGAGGTCTTGCAATTTGTTACACGTGCCACATTGCGCAAAATTGTCTCCAGGCTTCTTCACCTCATACTCAGGGAACTTACAGCACCTAATCTTACTCAAGTTCAAAGCTGACACCTCACTCAGTCCAAAAACAGCATTGACATCATTGAATTCTTTCATCTTACCCTTCCACTGGAAGGTGGAAGGTAGGATCTTGGCCACAACTTTCTCTCCTGACTTCAGGGTCTTCGTACGATGAGGCATGTGATCTGCTTCTTTCTCCAGAATGCACTTCAATGTTGCTATAGCTTGTTGAGTGTGTTTCCTCGGTTTCACCGTTCCCTTATTGCCATGGTCCTTTGCCTCTTGACCATGCCTCATGTACGATTGGTAGCGATAGAATGTGGCCTCAAGGACCCCAGCTATATGCATCTACACTCGCATACATACCGGTGTATTGTCAATTGACACCATTCGTCTACCACGCTCGTCAACATGCACCTGCCTATGCACATCCATTTTCATGTAGGTCCTGTGTTTGAACGTGGAGTTGCGATACATACATTCACGAAAGGCTCAAATCTTATCCCTAGGAAATGGCTGAACACAGTTGCGACTACAACATATTTTAGTAGACACTGCATGGATGGAATCTTGAGTAAGCAACTCCTTCGATTTCAAATTTGTTTCACGGGGCGCATTTCGGACCATACTTGTGTATGGTCTCGAAGACTTTGAAGAGGGCGGATTTAAGAGAGCCTGTTGGAGACAATTGAATTTGTCCCTAGCCTCATGGTCTCTAAGACTAGTTCCACGATAGTGGACAAGATGAATAGGCCAAGCCAACAATGAGCACACTTGTTCCTCTGGTAGGTCCTCTTCGTTATGTGTTTTGGAGATGTGGATCGCCACGTGGGTGTCACCAAGAGGGCCATTGGCACCCAAAACGAGGTCAGAGTTCACACTATGACAGACACCTTCACCCACAAGCACTCCAGCCTCATTGTACAAGGTGACAACTCGAGTATTCCAAAGCCGACGCGGTAGACCTTCGCATTCCGGGACCCCAACATTCATTGCTTCGACATTCTGAAATTCGTCTTCTGAAGATGCCATGAAATCCTCTTCATCATGTCTGAATTCACTGGATTCAGAACCCGATGACATGTCCATGTCATCAGGGTCATCTATAGTATCCATGGATACCTGTAAAAATGCAATGTGAAATAGGGTAAGTGAATTGAAGCATAGATCATGCAATTTCATTCATGTTCAGGTCGACCCGACCTGAATGACCAAATGTTATAGCTACATCTATGACAGCAACGAACCTATTTGTTGAAGCCTAGGTTTCAACTGCAATTGACATCATTCATTACAATTTCTTATAAATTCAGATATATGTAAACACTGTTTTCAGGTCGAATCGATCTGAAGTGTCTGACCCCTGTCTTGTATAATTTTTGTCAGCCGAAAATATAAATGTAAGAAGATTGAGTACAATCCTGAACTTCAGGTCGGATCGACCTGAAGTGTCCCTTGTACTCTGAGATAATGATCCCATCTTCATCTGTTAAATTCGACAGGGAATTCCCAATTTTATTCTTTTAAAAATCTCGAACTTCTCGAACTGAAGTCTGTGATGGGAGTACCCACACTTCAGGTCGAACCGACCTGAAATGAGGACTTGCAGTGAGCCAAATCCCATTTGCACACTATTATCATTACGTACAGAATTCTTGGTGACTGAATCTGTGCGTATCGGGAATTTCAACAGGACATCTACAAGATTTTCACTTGAACGAAATTACAATTATAGATACGGTTTAGGTCGACTCGATCTGAATTGCCATGTATACCATTTCATAAATGATATTCGATGACAGAACTATTCAATCTACCTAGGATACGTTTCAGATTACTTCAATAACTATCATATGGGTCAGTTCAGGTCGAGTCGACCTGAATTGCATGAACGAATGACTAATGTAGACAATCTCACATTCAGGTCGACTCGACCTGAATTGCATGAACGAATGACTGATGTAGACAATCTCACATTCAGTTCGACTCGACCTGAAGTGCATTAAAATTTACTCATGTACCGTTGTTCGTATTCAGGTCGACTCGACCTAAATAGTTTTGGATTTCTCGGACATTGTGTTGCCAGTCTCGTAGTAACTGTGATCTCGTGTTCCGGGTTTCTCGGCGAGATAATCGGGCACTGCACTCTTAGAATTCTGCAACTCAAATGTCGAAAACTGAACATTGAATAAAGACCTTGTCACTAAAAATTGAGGAAGCCCAAAACTCATAATCGTGCAACTCGATTTTCAGTAATAAACGTTGGAAACACACGCACTCTGCCAACTTCAGCAACTAGGAACTCAACAATAGATGGCAGCGCTGAAAGAAACATTATACACACTCAGAAAACTACTATGTGCTTACAAAGTAACTATGTCCAATCCATTGAATGAAAATGTTTGAAAATGCTAAAGGCTTCTAACCTGAGGACATACGGAAGGCAACAAGCGCGTTCACCGAGATCCTCGAAGCGCAATACTCCGACACTCTAGATAGTACAAGTACAGAAGTTGATAGAGGCCAGTAATGACATGAGAGAAGTGAAATCTCGCATGAACGTCCATGCATTCGCGACGGAGAAGGAGAGTACCCTAATGCGCGCGGACACAACCACATTCAAAACAATTTTGGCGGCAATGTGTAGGCGCGAATGCGAAGGCGGGACCTGTAGGACGGAATTTGAAAATCCCGAACTCCTTCCTTAAATTCCTTTGATTTTTGATTCCCGCCTACACTGTTCATGACAGAAATAGGCACTGACAGCTATTAAGTACTTATGAGGTTGCTTTCTTGCACCATTAAGTACTAATTTCTAGATTCTTTTTGTAACAGAATCTAGGCAAGAGATCTTCATTGTCTTTTTTTCTTTTGCAATTTCTGGAAGTCAATTTGATTTTGCTGAAGTTAGGGTCTGTTTGTAAATTTAGACAAACACAACCTTTTGCACCACCCAAGTGTTTGCATGTGATTTTATCAATAAGAGTTTTACGGTTTAGGGTTTAGGGTCTTTAGGGTTTAGGGTTTAGGGTTTTCAGGGTTTAGGATCTTTAGGGTTTAGGGTCTCTAGGGTTTAGAGTCTCTAGGGTTTAGGGTCTTGGATTCAAGTATTTTTGTAGATTAATAAATCATTTCATATCATGTTTTTGAAATATTGAACAAATATTTAATTTAGAAGTGAATTCAAGGTTTTAGTACACACTAAGGAATTATACTGCATGCACTTTCAAATTCTTTTTATAATGTTTGCAATATTAATTTTTCCATGAATCCGAATTATTTCGTAGAGATTTGCAACTTGTGTGTTATTTTTTCAGACATGCTTCCACGTCAAACCGATACAAATTAATGGTTTGGTTTGTATTAATTACAACATCAATCCTAAAGTATTTTTTTGGAAACTCATTTGAAAAAGTGTGGGGAACCAATAGGGTTGTCTTAAAATTAAGTTTTTCCATGAATCCTAATTATTTTGAAGATTTGCAACTTGTGTATTACGTTTTTGGACATGCTTGCACGTCAAACCAATATAATTTATTGGTTTGGGTTCTATTAAATACAGCATGATTTTTAGAGTATTTGTTTTGAAATCCATTTCAAATGAAGAAGACAACGTAGGAAAGCAATATGATTGTCTTAAAATTAAGTTTTTCCATGAATCCTAATTATTTTGAACATTTGCAACTTGTGTGTTACGTTTTTGGACATGCTTGAACCCTAAACCAATATAATTGATTGGTTTGGGTTATATTAAATACAGCATGATTTTTAGAGTATTTGTTTTGAAATCCATTTCAAATGAAGAAGACAGCGTAGGAAAGCAATAGGGTTGTCTTAAAATTAAGTTTTTCCATGAATCCTAATTCATTCATCATTAGAATTTTATAAGAATTGTTGTGTAAAACTTTCAAATAAATCTTCAAATAAAAATCTCAAAAACTTTCTGAAGAACTTAATTCTTTTGGAATCCAAAATCACTTCAATTGAATGAATTTCTCAAAATTATTTAGTAGTAGCAATAGAAGATTGAAATCATAAAAACTCACAGCTCACAAAAGAACAAAATCATAGAAGTGCACAGGAGTGTAAAGCCAAGAGAAGTAATGGATTTGCTACCTCTATAATATCATTCTATGGATCGTCTTTAATATCACCTTCATTTCAACAACTATATTATGTCTATAATATCACCCGGTGGAAAAAGTGATATTATAAAACTGATTGTTGGAGATCAACTCATGGTGTACAAGTGAAAGGTCAATATGAACGTTTACCTTGTGGTTATGATATTTGATTCCTAATTGTATTCATCTGATTTTAATTCTTGTATGATTTGAATATTGTTTGAGGAATTCTCTTCTCCGTTTTCAAATGAAATTAAACTTCTGTAACTCTCATTTCGGTGGAATACTCTCATTTTAATGAATATTACGTTATGACTAATAGTGAGCAAAATTTGTGGTGATTGTTTTTGTGTTATTTCAAAGTAATCAATAAGAATTTGTATATAGAATTGTTTTGATGGCTAGTCACTCCAAGGTTCATCGTGAAGAGTGCTAGGATGGTGAATAATTATAAATAAGCTAAGAATTCTACCGCCATAAAGAAATTCATATGTATAATTCAAATTATAAATAAAGTTTCCCTAAAAATTTATATTGAAATCTTTAGGAACATTGGAGTGGTCTGAAGGTCTTTGACCAAGGGTGTCAGTTAAGTTTTTATATGGAATTCATAAGTGCTCTTTCAGTTTTTTTAGAATTACATCAATTATGTTACACAATAAAAAGGGGTAATTACTACAGTCAGTACCAATTCATCTAAGGAAACTATTAGGCAATCGTTCTTATAGTATGCACTTAATGCCTAGAACAAAATTGCAACTAATAATGATCGAATTTTTTTTGTTAAAATGGGAGGTCTCTAGCAGTAGTCAGTATACAAATGAAAGTTCGTACACCTTACTAAAGCCAATGATTTAGATAGTGAAAAAAAGAATGATTTCCAAATGAAGAAATCAATATTTAAAGATTAAAAGGTAAAGGATTCACTTCCAATTCCCGTTAAAAAATTCAGGAATGAAAATATGTATTCTACATAGGTTTTCATGTGAGGAAGCTTTTAGGTATCATTGGGATTGAATTTGAAGGATTGACTATCGTGGTTAAGTACAAAAAATGTTACGTTATTCAAATGAAGTTTTGTGATATTAAAGTTTGTAAACAAACTTTTTAGGGTTTTTGTTTCAACTAGAGGTCGGCGCTTGCTATGCTACGCATTCATCATTAGAATTTTATAATTTTTTTATATATTAGATAGAATGCAGAACAAAAATTTCAATAAATCTTCAAATAAAAATGACTAAAATCTTTGTATAATTTTTTTTAAAAGTAAGCATATATTGAAATGTACAATAGAAATTTATTGAATGATGAATGAAACATATGCAATGGTAAATACTATAAAAGATACACATACATTAGGGTTTAGGGTTAAAAATTTGACTCCATTGTTACAAAAAATGGCAATCCAAATTGAAGAATTGAAAAGAAAAATTTATAAATCTTAAAAGCTTTTTAAACAACTCAATTGTTGTGGAATCCAAAATCATTTCAATTGAATAAATTTTTCAAAATCATTTGGTAGTAGCAATAGAAAATTGAAATCATGAAAGCTCAAAGCTCACAAAAGCACAAAATCATAGAAATGCAAAGAAGTGTAAAGCCAAGAGAAGCAATGGATTTGCCTTCTCTATAATATCATCATATGGATCCTCTCTAATATCACCTTAATTGCAACAACTATATTATTTCTATAATATCACCCTTTGTAAAAAGTGATATTATAGAAGTGATTGCGAACTGCTACTCTATTTCTATGATATCACATTGTGTAAAAATACAATTTCTATGTATGCATGATTGACAATATTTTTACATAATATTTAAAATAATTATTTTACAGACTTATTGAAATCATTATCATGCAATATATTCAAATATATCAAATTTTTACTAATATGTAATACAATGAATGCGTAGCATAGCAAGCACGAGCCCCTAGTATTAATGATAGCATTTGTGATATTATAGAGAGACTTATGATTTTAGTAGTATGATAAACAAACCAAATTTTGGAAAAAGGGTATCTATTATTATGTGAGGCTACAAAAAGGGACATATTACGGTCCAAGTACTTGGGACGGGTATTGAAGATGGTCGGGTATCAAAGGCGGGTATTGAAGAAGGCCGGGTACCTAAAACCACCTGGAAGAACCAGGTACCAAGACCGCCGGGTATTTGCCTACAGAGTTTTAGACACCTAGGGTTTGGTGTCCGCGCATTTTCGTGCGTGTTCGTTGTTTTGTCGTGCACCTCTGTTGTTCCCTCGTAAATCTCTACTGTTCCCTCGTGAATCTCTGCTGTTCTCTTGTGCATCTCTGCTGTTCTCTCGTGAATCTCTGCTGTTCCCTCGTGAATCTCTTGTTGCATCTTTGTTGTTTGTACATTTCGCATTTGCCAGCAGTTGACACGCATTTTTTTTAGCACGAGCGTCGTGAAGAAGAGGACCTTGTTTTCCGCATTGATTTGTGTGTGACTTTGGAGTTCGATTCAATTGGGGGGACTTGAAGCTGTGAAGAAGCGGACCGTCCTCAAGGCGGGCGTCGTGAAGAAGCGGACCTTGAGCATTGTTTTCTGTGTGATTTTGGAGTTCCATTCGATCGGGGGGACTTGAAGCTGTCTCAAGGACGTGCAGCTTGAAGCAGGGTTTGGGGTTTGAGGTAAAAACCTGACTCCATTCATCACTGTTGTAGGAGTGCAATGGTTCTCTTGAGGCGTGTTTAAGGGTTTAGGTCTGTCAGTTCTGTTTAGGCGTGTTTAAGGGTTTAGGTCTGTTTAAGGATTCTCTTGGGTCTTTTCTCAATTCCTCCAAGGTCTGTCAGTTCTGTGCTCAACGACGCTAGGATTTCGCGCAATAGGAGTCTTGCTTTTGCGTTCTGAATTTTTGTTACTGTGAATTTTCACAATTGTCTAAAGGAGGCTTGATCCACTTGGGAGAGTCTTTCCTCGAGAGTTTGTGTCCAGTAAAGCGGACCATCTTCGAGAATTTGTGTTTGTGAGCCATGGCTATGGCGTCTATTGATGCGAGGAGGTTTCCAGTGAAGTCCAGGTCGGTCTTGGGAGTGTTCCTGTTCTTAAGATTGGAGTCTCTGTTCCTCTTAGGATACTGATGTGAAAGTGACACTTCTGCTTCTTTGGACACTTAGGGTTTGGGATTGGTTTTTTTGCTTTGTATTTGCTTTGTGTTGGGAATACTGTTGCATTTCCTCTGAAGTGTTGAATTCAAAATAATGGAGGAGGTACTTTCACGACATTTCATGATTTGTATGCATAAGATGTTATTTGTACATTGTATGAGATGCAAGCTGCGTGCATTTCTACAAATGCATGTCTGCGTTTCTACATTGTTGGATTCAGCTACTTATGTGAATCCTCATTGTACTTGTGTGGGGATTGTATTGTGCCAGAGCACTTTGCCGAGGTTCTGAAAAGCAAGGTTGTGTAACCTTATTCTACTTCAAAGAATAGGTACTGGTGGATAAGCTACAACAACAACAACGAGGTTAGTATCTAGAACTTCATTGTTTGTTTTTCCTTGCTCACATGTGGTTGCACAATTTATTCTAGAAAATGAGCTTCTGGAGATAAGAGTTGTGTATTCTGTTGGGTGGTATTTGCTCCCAACAGATTGGATCTTTCTTTGTAAATGTTGGAAGGAATGTGGTTGCTTGGAATATGTTTGCAGTTTGTTTCTTGACATTTGGTTTGCAATGTAAGTTTTTTAAAATTGGTTTGTTTTTTGCATTTCAGATTGACAATTGTAGCACTGGAGTTACAAGATTGTGGAATCCATAATAAGCAGCAACACTGAAAGTAGGAGCTAAGTTGAGGCTGAAGTTGCATAGCGCTTGCTTGTAGAAACTCAGGTATGTATTAATTTCAATTCTCTTGCACCATCTCAGCTTTGAATAGTGATTTCTGTGATTGTTGTAAAGACAGTTGCAATGTCCAATGGGGTTTAATATGCGGGATGTATCGTGTGCGTACGTTCCTTTTTTAGTTCTCTTGAGGGTTGTTGTATTCTGTTAGAATTCATGGTTTGGGAGTTTTTAGATGGAAACATGCTTGTTTGGGATGTTGTAGGTTTGTACAGTGACTTTTTTGTTTTAGGTTTAGGTGGTCTGCTGGTTTGAGATGTTTTTGATTTCTTTGGCTTTTTTCAACTCTTGAATTTGTTGAAAATGTGGATAATATTGCAGGTTTAGGAGATTAATCCATCTGCATTGCATTTCAAGATCCTCATTTTTTAATTCCCGAGGTGAGTTATAATGCACAGGACTTCGTTTAGGGTTTAGGGTTCAGAAAATGGTATTCATTGTTTAGGGTCCAGTACTTCAGTTCTAGGGTTTGTTTAGGGTTCAGTGCCTAGGGTCCAGGGTTTGTTTAGGGTCCATTGCTTAGGGTTTAGGGTTTAGGGTTTCCTTAAGGTCTACGAATTTGAATTCAGAATGTCAAGGAAAGAAATGACCAGCCACAACCACACAAATTCTCCAAAATCAGCCCAATACTACCCGGGTATCATCTTGTCACACTGAATTTCTAAACGTACCACGAATGTAAGGCGCCTGAACGAAATTGCAATTCAGGTCGCATCGACCTGAATTGCATATCCCTTCAAACACATATTCTAGGTTCGGGCAAGTTCCATGAAAATTTTCGGATGAGATAAACCTGCATTTTAGGTCGGTCCGACCTGAAATGTACACCTACTAACATTTTCTGTACAAAGCACGGAACTAAATGGAAGGGAATTGCACTAACATGTCAGAAGACAAATAACAAAGTCGTCCAAATTCAATGCAGATCAGGTCGGTTCGACCGGAACTGCAAAGAACACCCTATGCAATCTGACGTGTCAAATAAGTTGTAAGATCAACAAATAAATAACTATCACGATATTAGACACCTATTTATAAACAAATGGACTAATAAATGAATTCATTAACGTGTCAGTAATGTATGTCACATGACCCACACTACAATTCAGGTCGCATCGACCTAAATTGCAGAGCCCCACAAATCATATCCTCTCCCAAATCTTTGCATTTGTCCGTGCTATTTCATGGACAATGTTGACATGAGATGAACATGCATTTCAGGTCGGACCGACCTGAAATGTACACCTACTAGCATTGTCAGTACAAGGCAAGCAACTGAGAAGCATACATTCACTATAAGAAATCAGTGTTTTTTTTAACAAGGGAAAAAACGTGCCGTGATGTCTAATTTAACAAGGACGATGCTTTTAGTGACGTCTAAAAAAATCCATTTAAAAAAACGGGCCAAAAACGGGCCATGTTATGTGCTAAAACGTGCTTAAATTTTTTATGACATCGAAAACAACAGGGTCACCCAAGAGTTTCTGAGAGTGCCATGTGGAGGGGTTTTGGCATCCACATAGGATTTTTAACGATGGGCAGGGACACGTTGGACAACTTTTTCATCCAACGACGTTGTGACGTGTCCAATGACGTGGACCCCTAAATATCCGACGTGGAAAATAATTTCTGGTGCACGCAGCCTACGTGGCAGCTGACGTGGCACTCTTCTGCGGTACATGTCGGTGTTCTGTGTGATGTTCTCTGGGACGTTACATTTGATAGGAGGATGTTTTAAATGACATCAGAGTCAACGAGAATGTGTGCTTTAGGAAACGACCTGGGTGGACAATATTGTAGAATTTATTCGTTGCTGAAATCGCAGACATCGTCCACATACACGTCTATTGTGACATTAAGTAGAGCAACCCGTGTACTGGGGTATGCATTGCATTGCGCTCAGTGTTCCGTTCGACATGCATAGTGACATCTACAGTGTTTTCTTGAGCATTACAGAAGACATACAATGCGAGAGGAAGGATGTTTTCTCGAACGAAATGAACAACGTGAATCATAAACCTCAACATCAAAGACAATGTACTCTACAGCCCATATACATGAGTGAATGGAAGATTGAGATATGCCATTAGAAGATGAATTATGTGTCTTTGTAAGAGATGTCCAAGCATAGAAGCTTGTGTTTTCAATGGCATTGGGATTATAAGGCCACTTGCCAACTTCTGCACAACATAGCTATGCACATGCCTATAATCCAGTACTATAAAGAAATCCACAACAACATTAAGTACAGCACCTTCGGTGAAAATATGGTGCGTTCTACTTAATGTTCTAAATAACATGCTTGACCATCATATGCAACGTTCAGTTGGACACACTGTGGCAAACAAGGACTCACTTCTTCTGAGGTGCATCCAATTTCTTGACAACAGCAGCCTGCATCATACCACACCAAGTCAAAACCAGCAGTACCTACTCGTGCATGTTTATTTCTAGGACTCTTATACAGCCACAACAAATGTCAAGGAATGCTACACTTGCATTATTCTTTTAAGTTGCATACAGAAACAAATGAAAGTATCGGTGAATGGAATGCAGCCTTTCTAACCTTTTTAGTGGATTGGGTAGGTTTAGGAAGACCCACCACTTTGGGAATTGTTGCCTTCAGTATAGCCTTCGTGCCCTTCGGAGCTTGCGTGGTCCTCATAGCACGCCGAGGCCGGCTTGAAGACTCACCAAGGACTTCAATGTCTTCCTGCAACACCATCACACAATTATTATTCACTTTTGATATCCTCTAATCACCTACACTTCCTAGCCTTACCTGAGCACCATTGAGGCACTTGCTTTCCTATAAGATGCACATAGTTATTGTAAAATATACCTGCGCATTCAATGGAATGGAGGACTGAAAGGAAACTTTGACTTCTGCTTACATACTATTCTGATGTACTCGCTTTGAAAAGAACAGGCTCAGCCCTAGAGTGCATCAGCGTCTGCCACTAGTGACGTTCACTTCGATGTCCAATTTGACACGCACTTGTAAAAAAAAATTGAAGCATTGCAAACAAACGCTACTACACTATGACACCATCCTCATACAAGGCAATTCATGGAAATAACGTCACTAGCCTAACAAAGGGAGTGCTTCACGTCAGTCACTTGGCACTTAAAATGGGAAGAGAGACGTCGCATCACCTGTTGCTCCGTAGAGGTCTCCATCGTGCTTTCTCTCCTCTCAGATGTTGCATGCGCCTTGGAATCCTTGACTATGGCGTACACATCTTCCACTCCTTGCTGACCTTCAGCAGTTTCAGGGATGGCAACTTCACCGGCGCCTTCTACTTGCTCCTCCTCAGCGTTAGCTACAACGTCGTGAACAACATCGTCTTCAACAGCCCGCTTGTCGGAGTTAACGTCAACAAGAACATCGTCTTTGACATTGCTTTGGCCAGCTATGGGGACTGGCTCAACGACATCTACAGGAGTTGTGGACTGCAACATGGGCACAAGACAGTCTTTCTGTGCCATTTACAATGCCTCTACCCTAGGTGACGTGAGAAGTGGTGGATTCCCTGCCCCGATTGGCGAGGATGGCTTCGTGACATCCAGGGTCCCCCCAGCACTTGCTTTACACTGACTTGCGAGGATCTTACGTAGCATTTCCTCCATGCTTTTGTGGGACGTGCTCACGATCTTAGTAAGGCGACTTACACTGAGCTCGAACTCATCCAGCCGACTGCGCATTTCTTGCAGCTCTTTGCCATGGGGACTTCGACCTTTGCGCTTCTCTTCTTCTAGACGCTGCAACTCCTTGGCCACTTCTACGTCCACCTCTGCTTCAAACAGTGCTCTGTTCCGCAACAAAGTCTACAAGGGGAAGAAGAATATGCACTTAGAGTCCACATGCAACGATTACATGCTTGAATGCCACCCATCAGAGTTCAGATGCAATGATTACATGCTTCAATGCCACCCCACAAAGGTCCTTCCACATGCGAAGAAGAAAGCCGAGTCCTCCACATCTACCATCATTTCTGACATTTTTTGGAACAACAAACGCAACATGTGCGATGAAAGTGGTGTCGACATGGGCAAGTAGGTGGACGTCAGTTACTACATACTTACCAGCCTCGAGATGACTTCTCTCTCTATGGCCTTATGCTAGGCTGTGCTGGATGCCTTCCCCTTAGAAATGGCAGACATATGGGCTGACTTCTCTTGGGAAGCATCGGTAGCACGAGCCTCCTTCAATGCCTCCCACACATCGTCATCCATTCCAATCGGCTTGGGTTTTCTGCCATCAATCAATCGATTGAGCTTCCAACGAACATGAATGAGCGCTTTTGTGATGAACGGCTGTATTCACTTCTCCGACACTCGCTCGGACTCTCCCTCTATACGCCAATCTACAAGCCAGAGGACTTAGTATAGCTACCTCTGCATTGTGTACGACATTGATGTGCCAAAAAATAACAAGAGAATTTACATGGACACCCCTATGTCTCTAGAAAACACTAGAGAATACACATTGCACGTCCCTGTGGTGCAGACGACCATAGGGACCACCCCTCACTGTAGAGGATCCTACACGGACGTCAATTGTGACATTATATTCGACGTCGCTGTGGACATTACAGGTGACATCCACTACCCCGCCTCATGGCCAATGAGCTACCTTCCACAACATTTACAGTCTTCTGAACTACATGCAATAGTGAACTACAAGGTCTATAGTCTCTTCATATCACAGAGAAGGACTGAATACAAACATGGATATAGGCGCCTAAATAAGCGCCGTCTGTCTTTCTTGGGCTGACCCTCCCATGATCTTAACCTGGGGTCAAGGTCTCTTGCATATTTCTTGATGTTGTTGGAGAAAGAAACCTTTATAGGTCCGAATGGTTCTCCCTATCGGTCTATTTCCACAGGTTTCTTCATTACAGTGCTTAAGCCTTTTTCACGAGCCTGTTCGGGGATCAGCTGCTCGATCATCTCTTTAGTATCAGCATTCGAAGGTGGTTCATCAGACCCTGTATTGTAGCCCTTACTGTAAAAAGTCAAATGCACTATCAGCTTGGGAAGAAAATGGGGCTTCATCAGTACAAACAAATCACTCCCGCAACTGGACCCTCGCAAAAGAGATGTCCACATACGCTATTTGCGGCTTCAAAGTACTCTACATGTTCTTCTGTTGCTCACTACGTTGAATCTAACATCGATGTAGACACGCCTGGACGTTGTTTTGAACATTACAGGAACTTTCTCTTGATAAAAACTGAAAAGACGCCGTGGTTTAGAGTCTGTCACCCTTGCAGGGGACTGACTCCCGTACGTCCTGATTGATCATTCCTGAATTCTTACAAATTTCTCTCTAACTAAGGAACAAACAATCACTTTTCTTTGTATAGAGTTCAACTCAAAGAACATGTCCTCCGTGATGAAGACATGAATGTCACACAATTTATGCGGACGTCACATTAAATGTCTATGACGTTTAACATGATAGAGTTGACGTCATAAGAAATAGGGTGTCCGTTGCACTTGACGTCCATACCAACGCGCACCTCCCCCAAAACCTTGAATACCACTAGTTCTATACTCAAATTATTTCTTCTTCCAAACTTACCTCCAAGACTGCTCTTTGAGTTCCTCCTCTTCCTCTGCGTCGTACCCTGCCTCCTCCAATAATTCCAACAGCACTTAAGGGATCTTCTTCCTCTTCGATGGAGGATTGTTGTCCCGATCTGAAGTACTTTCCAAGGGTGTTCAGGTAACTCCTTGAGAATGTAATGGAGATTTACCCAAATCTAAAATGAACAAATATCTTATAAATCCAACAGAATGCTCAGACCTAGATATCGGCACGACCAGAATAAGAAGGATACTGATTCTCATGTGAGAAATGATCATTTCCAAATTCACAACTTTTGAGTGGATTGTGAAATAAAACCTAACCACAAACTCCATAGTCAATGGAAAATGTAAAAGAAATTCATACAGTACTATACAAACGCTCATGAAAATTTTGTAGAAGCAGCTCATTTGAACATCCAAACTCAATCAGCAACATTATAAAGACTGCAATTGAATGCGAATTTCGCCTGGAGCAAATCACTTAATTCGGTCATTCATAACAACCAATAGTGAAATATTGATCTTATATTCTTGAGCACTTAGTTACACTGCACATTGTGATTCTCAAACTAGAAACCCAAACCCTAATCCGTCCCTGCATTAAACGTTTATCTCCATATCCAACAAGAACTAAGAACTTGTGAGATAGGATAAATCCAACGTAATGAACCTTGGAGAATACTGATTCTCAGGTGAGAACGAAAATTGAAAGATTCACATCTGAAAAATCAGATTTTGCGAATTAAAACATAATCACAACTCCATAGTTGATAACAATAATGTAAAGTACATTCAGAGAGTAATATAAGAAAACAAAGAAGAATATGAATAAATTCTCAAAAGGAACCCTCAATCACAAATTTACACTAAGAAAATAGCAATTCAATGTCAGCAAATCTGGCTTGCCTAGAGCAAATCGCCGACTGGGGGCGGAGTCTGGGGTTGATCTGGTGCAGGATCCTTGGGGTGAATCAGAACTGCCATCTTCTTCCTTTTTTTCTTTCTTCCAAGAAATTGAACAAGTAGCAAAGCTAAGTTGCAATTTGATAGATTACAATGGCATGAGAACAAGAGAATGCGCGAAATTGAGAGGAGCTACAAATCCGCTGGCTGCAATGCAATTAAAACCCTAATTTTATTGAGCTTGTCAAATGGAATAGAGATAGATATCACCCAAGTATCAGATCAATTGAGGACCCTACGAGCACAAATTTGATGTCGAACAATACTTTGAAGTTAAATAAAACCTAACTAAGTTTCTATTTTTAGTATTTTATATTTTTGAATTTTTTTTTGAAGTCTAGTTTTAGCATTAAAAATTCAATTTTGAAAATGAGCGATTATGATTTTTCTATTCAAGATTTTGTACAAGGCTGTCCATTGCACAATAGACAAGAGTAGATTTTGAGAAGCCATAAATTGGTTAGGATTTTGCATGTTAGGCCCTTATCCTCATATTTTTTTGGTGACCAACTTTTTAGATTTAGCATGTGAAAAGAGGATTGAAAGAGGAAATAAACAGGTTTCCACTTCTTCCCTAAATTGGTTTTGTGGATACCTGAATTCATGTTGGCATTCGTGTCAAACACTGTCTGTGCAAAAATCCGACAGACAATGTGAGAACACAACATTGGACCCATTACAACATCATCCACCGTAAAGGATTCAACGATGTTCTACATACCATGTCCGTTAGCTGGCGGCGTACGCTGCGCCATCCAGAGGAATATTCAAATTAGGCCTTGAAGCAATTCTTGCTCTTTTTGCCGCTGCTGCCTTTTTTACCGCCTCTCCATCGTAATGTGCAATCGCAGAATCAAGAGTTTGGGAAATCGGTTGTAAAAGCCTCGACAATTGGTGCCGTGCATCAGATGCAGCACTCTCCTTCATACTTTGTAGCTGACTGTACAACTGCGACATGGCAACCTTCAACCGCGAAGCTTTCTCTGACAATGCCGCCCAAAAATCCCGCAACTGGATTGGAAGGGAACCCTAGAGATCTTCCATTTCTGTCATGATAGAAATCCTCTCCGTCCTACACTTTTCGGCTCCGCGATCCGCTGCCTTATTAGACAAATCTTTATTCAGTGCCTTTTCCAGAGCATGAGCCACTGTGGTCGTATCTTTGAGCTCAGAATCCAAAGGGCTTCCTTCCAGTACAACGGCGGCATGGCGATTGATATCATGTATAATGGTGCGTTTGCGGGCACCACCCTGAATCATCTCCACGCTTTCTTTGGCCCCATCTCGAAGCACTCCATGACCAGGTAACGAGAGATAGTCATCGTTCAAGTCAGCTACCATGTCCAGTGTCGGATCCACCCTCCGGATTTTATGCCTGGCATTGCATGCAAGGATGTCGTCTTCCGTAGTGAATACTGCCAATTCCTCATCCTCAGCTGCCTCCGCCGCTGCTGCAGCACTGTTTTTGGTCCTATACAAATACTCAGCCCGACAATACTTGGTCCAGAATGCACTTTCTGTCATCTTCGAGGGAACGTACAAAAGAAATGCACGGTGGACGGCGGGCTTCTCTGCGAAAATCTGGTGAATGATCTCCGAAGTGAGGTTGAACATAACCTTATTCGACCTTCCATCTGTAAGTGGGCGGACATCTGCGAGCATAGCACTTCGAAGGCCAGTGCGTTCCTTCTGCACCCCACCTTGGTCCTCTTCCAGCAAGTTCTTCCAAGTGGCCCAAAACTCCACTTCTAATAACACGTTCCCACCAACAAGCTGTTGATGAAGCTTCAGCAGATCTGGATCCTGTTGCAAGAGTCTCATTCTTTGTCCCATCTCAACCGAGTTCAATTGGTCCCCAATCGGCTTCGGTGGAGTTCATGTGGACACTACAGCTGGAGCAGAAGCTCTGGTCTTATTCCTGGCTAAAACATTACTCACAGCATCTCGCGCCGGCGCCCGCGCATCGTAGTTTTGAAAGTTGAACAAGTACGACTTGCCGTCAACATCCGTCACCACTTTCATGAGCACTTTCTTGTTCAAGACTTCCTTGCTACATTGGTGCGAGATTATGTTGCCGGAATTGACCTCCAGAGGCAACCCTGAGGAAGGATCGTTCGGAGTCCACTTAAGCCCCTACACATTTATCATCAACACCCTCGGTATACCGGAGTCCCTCGGATTCCCAGTAACCAAAAACGTCGCACGCACAGTCACGGGCGGCATATCCATGATTGCCAATTACAACACCCCTAATATCAAACTGCGTGCGAAGAGATGGATTGGACGTCAGATCATGAATGGCAGCTTGTCCTTTCGGGCATCCTCGGTAGGGAACGATCTTGCAGTTTCTCACCCGCCTGTGTGAGTCTTTGTCTACTAGTTGCAGATTCTACTCGAGAGTTTTTGGCCATAACTTCAGCAATCCACTCTTGATACCCCTTCAAGAAACCATTGAGTGCGTCACGGTACGCGCTTGTGCGTGACGTGTAGATACATTGTAGGGCAGGCTTCACATTCTTTGAAACCGTTCTTGCAATCAGAGCTGCACAAATCCAAGTAGATCAAAAATGCATAGCAGTAGTCAACCGGAATTCTAAACCCTAAACCTTGCATCCGAAATTCTAACGGTCCAATGGTTAAAGTAAGGCTCAGGCACATGCGTGGTTCCCAAGACTACTTACCAATGTCATCTATCATGGACGGCTGAGCTCGTTTCTCCTGCTCTGTAACTTCTGGATCTTCCGGTTCATCAAGGCCAGCTCTTCAGAGAACGGGTCGGTTTCCGAACAGCTGAGCGATTGGAACCTACGAATCCATCATCCTTGACCATCGCTTGCGGAACTTGAGATGGGATAAGCCTGTAAGTGCAGTGAGGGGACTTGGGCAAGGAGGACGGAAACGCAATCTCCTTCCAGTCAAGCTCCCTGCCACGCTTCCAAGTCCGCCATGCCACGCCCCACTTCATCCCGACTCCTCCAACGCAGGCAGGCCAGGGGAATTGCGCATGGTGGCAGATTAGGTCGAGAGAAGCAAATGGAGGCACGAGAGGCGACGCGCGGCGAATGGCGATCGCTCCCACCTCGGCAAGGGCGACAGCAGCAGACATAACAAGAGGATTGAAAGACTTCAAATTTCTTTTACAATTTCAGCATCCTTATGATAAAACATTATAATCTTTCAATCCATAAGTAATACTGTTGTGTTTTCTTTTCCTATGTGATCTCTAAATTGTTTAGTTTGAATTTGTACAATTATAATTCCAAAAAAAATGATACAACTTATAAAATGATGTCTTTTTGTTCAATTTAGAACAAATTCCTCAAAGCTCAAACAAGGCCTTGGGCATTTAGGGGTTAAACAAACATCTATACTATAAGAAGTTTTGTCCTTGTGATAAAGGGACACTGAAAATCACTACTTTTTCTATTGAAAATAGTTCCTATTATTCTATTGATAGATAGGAACGAGTTTAGCTAATTTTTGAATGACTTTCGGGATGATAAAGGAGCTCATGGAGATGAAGTTGAAAGTTTAAAACTACCCTAAACCATAAGTAATTCTTCACGAATAGAAGCAAGGAAAAAAGTCAAACAAATATTCCAAATTTTGGAGATTTAAGCAGTAGCCATGCTACAGTATGTGAATGTAGTGCTTTACTCATCAAAAAATGAACGTAAATATTATTTTTTGTGTCTTTTTTCCTCCGCAAAAGATAATGCCCATCTGACTTCCACATTCCAATAGATATTGTAATTATAGTTCTACTATCACCAAGAAGCCCTTGCATAGTATATATATTCTATCTTTGTACAAACTATTGTGCTTTTTTTTATCATTCATTTGGCATGTACAAAGTCATTTGTAATTATTTTGCAAACCTAACACGCTTTTGTTGTTGGTGGACGTGGAGCCTCAGAGGCAACCGGCCGAAGATGGTGGCACATACATTTGACCATGGATGCGGTCTTGAAGTGAGTAGGAGAGAGATGGTTGACAATAGGCAAATGGAGGCTGATCTGTTATGAAATGGCTGCTACACACTCATTGTCAATGTTGACATTGCACATGATGTGCGAATGGATGTCAAGGAGGACGCCCACTCTAACACGCTTGTTGAAGAGGACGTTGGATATAACATTCCAGTGGACACATTTAAACCAAGGTCGCAGGCATGCTCTCTTGAATTGGAGCACCTTCCATTCTGAATGTTCTTTTCGCTACAGTAAAAAAGTTTTTTGTTTCCTTCCCATGGAGTTCTGAGGTGAAAGTTGCATGGAGAATGTCTCAAACACCATATTTGTTGTTGCCTTCACTTCAGAGCGAGGTCTAGGTACTTGCATGTGCTAGCACAAGACCTTCTCATAGATCTTAGGAAGATTGTTTAGTAGAGCATGGTGATGCAATGGAAAAAGTCATCTATGCATTGAATAGAAGGATTATCAATGTCTTGTATAGAATGGAATGTCACACCCCATGTTCCGTAGTAGTGAGAGGAGTTGTACTTGTAATTATTGTGTTCTACCATATTCAAAAAGTGGAAAATAGTAATGAATCAGAATGGGCTGAGTACATAATGTGCTTTCTATTTTTTTGTGGGCAGAGATCTCCCCACCTAGAACCCAATGGAATAAACTTGGCCGGAACACCCCCATGTTGTCCCCATTTAATTTTCCTCCCAACTCCCTAAATCTGAAAAGCAATGGAAGGAATGCACTATGGGGTGAAAGCACACTACACTGGATACACGTTCGTCAAAAATCAGAAGTACTTTCAAGTGGACATGAAGTACTTGAAGTATATAAAGTACCTTGGTGGAAGTACCATTAGAATTAAAATAAACTTTAAATGGATGCTTGTAGATTCTTGTCATTACAAAATAACATACTTATAGACAAGAGTTTCTTAATGAACATCTTCATTTGAACTTGAGTTTATTGGAAGTGCATTTTAGTGTGTTAACACAATTTCTAGTTATTCATGTCACTTTGAACCTTAAGAAACTTATATGCAAATTCTACTTCCTACAATAATCTCATTATTGGGATTAGTGCAATTGAAAGCTATCCTAGAGGTATTAATAATGTAAATTTGCCTTGTATCTTGATCTTTCTTCTATTTAAGAATTTTTTGAAAATGAGAATGAAGTGTCACGTGGAAATTTTATCCATTAGATTCTCAACTCGATTTTTCAACATAAAGATTTAAAGTTCATAACTCTGTAGTACCCAAATTTCAGATTAAGATTAATATTCAAAGTCAAATATTTTAACTGTACAATACATTAAAAGATAATTGAAGCCAAAACAAACCCAGAAGTTCCTTGAAGTTCCTAGATTGTGGGAATTCGCCACATTAGCATTTTATGCAAACCATGCCACAATACATAATATTAATTCATAATTTAAAAAAAATAAAATTGTAATTTTTTTTAAAAATTTAAAATTTTCAATTATAAAAAAGTAATTAAAATTATTTGACAGCAGTGGCTAATTCGAAATTCTTAGGCAACAAAGGGAAATTAAACAACCTTGAAATGCCCCTCCCTTGCCTTCAGAAATCTTTAGTAGTGTTGAAGAACTTGTGTTTTAAAATTTGAAAACGAAGAGTGGAGATGAAGTTGAAAGTTTAAAACTACCCTAAACCATAAGTAATTCTTCACGAATAGAAGCAAGGAAAAAAGTCAAACAAATATTCCAAATTTTGGAGATTTAAGCAGTAGCCATGCTACAGTATGTGAATGTAGTGCTTTACTCATCAAAAAATGAACATAAATATTATTTTTTGTGTCTTTTTTCCTCCGCAAAAGGTAATGCCCATCTGACTTCCACATTCCAATAGATATTGTAATTATAGTTCTACTATCACCAAGAAGCCCTTGCATAGTATATATATTCTATCTTTGTACAAACTATTGTGCTTTTTTTTATCATTCATTTGGCATGTACAAAGTCATTTGTAATTATTTTGCAAACCTAACACACTTTTGTTGTTGATAAAGTACTTTGTAGAGGATGGATGAAACACTAAATTGGATTAGAATGTGGTAGAATACCTTCTCTACATAAGTACCTACCAATTGGATCAATTGAAAAGTGAAAATAATGTTTATTTCATCTAAAAAAAAGTACGTTATATAAATACATCTTGAAAAAGTACTTTTCTGATGTACTTTGTAGGGGGGCGTAATGTGCTTTCCCCCTATGGAGACTGCAAGTCACTCCCAAATTGTTTGGGCCATCCCTAAACCCAAGTGGGAAAGCACTTCCTGGCACTCCCCACACGACCATTCATCCCAATTTTTTTGGGGGAACCCCCGAGCCCCAACCCAATGGAATGAACTTGGCCATAACCCCCCCATGTTCTCCCCATTTAAATTTTTTCCCAACTCTCTAAATCCAAAAAGCACTGGGAAGAATTCACTATGGGGACTTCAAATTACTCCCAAATTGTTTGGGCCATCCACGAACCCCCAATGGAAAGCACTTCTTCGCACTCCCCATACTACCATTCACCCCCATATTGGGTGGGGGGGACCCCCAAGCCCCATCCCAATGGAATGAATTTGAACTGGACACCCCTATATTGTCCCCATTTAATTTTCTCCCAACTCCGTAAATCCAAAAAACATTGGAAGGAATTCACTATGGGGACTACAAGTCACTCTCCATTTTATGGGGCCTACTTTGCAATTTCAAATCCAATGGAGAAATGACACATTAATCCCAACACTTCCAAGTAATCCCCATTTTATGTTCTCAAAACCCGTCTCCAAATAATATTGCGTAACTTCACCTCTATGAGGAGGTTATCCCAATGAGTCTCCATTTTTATTTCCCATCTTTCATGTTTTAGGACCTAAAATATTTAATTCTGTACATCCTTTTTATTTTGGCATACCCTAGACTTGTAACACCAAAACACATTTGTTGAGTCATTACATGTGTCTATGTCACTTTCATCCTACCTTGTACCCATGACTTCATATCCTCCCAGAAAGCCTGAAATTTTACACCCTGAAGCTCTTTCCTATACTGATAAGGTGTTTTCCCTATAGGGCAGCACCCCCCCCTGCCCTCTCAGTGCCAACAGTGCACCTGCCCGTAGTGAAAGACGCACTAGTGGCTGACATGGCCGATTCGTGTTTTTTTGGACGTCATCTGAAACGTCCGTTCAAAGTGACATCCCTATATTTCCTAACGTCTATTATGACGTTTCAAATGACATCACAAAAAATTGTCCCTGAACTACGCGTTCGTCCAAAAACGTAGTGACGTCAAAAGTAACGGTGATGTCACAGCGTAACGCAGAGAAAAACATGGGTTTCTTATAGTGATTATCACTAACATCCCAGAAGAGAAATAACATGATCGTCAAAATTAAATGCAGATCAGGTCGGTCCGACCTGAACTGCAAAGAACACCCTATGCAATCTGACGTGTCAAATAATTTGTAAGACCAACAAATAAATTACTATCACGATATTCGACACCTATTTGTAAACAAGTTGACTAATAAATGAATTCATTAACGTACCGGTAATGTACGTCACATGACCCACACTACAATTCAGGTCGATGCGACCTAAATTGCAGAGCCCCATAAATCATATCCTCTCCCAAATCTCTCCATTTGTCCGTACTATTTCATGGACAATGTTGACATGAGATGAACATGCATTTCAGGTCGGTCCGACCTGAAATGTAAATCTACTGGCATTGTCAGTACAAGGGAAGAAACTGAGTTCCAGACATTGTCACTAACATCCCAGAAGAGAAATAACATGATCGTCAAAATTAAATGCAGATCAGGTCGGTCCGACCTGAACTGCAAGGAAGACCCTCTGCAATTTGCACAGCAAATATGTATACCCTTCACCAACATACATATTTATATGACTATATTAGACACCTAGTATAATTAACAAATTGACCAAAAGACACATTTCTAATAAACATCCATTTACAAACAACAAACATGACAACACTACCGCATGCAATTCAGGTCGCACCGACCTGAACTGCCAGTTCCAGAGTGAGAACAATACGTACTAGGACGATCCAATAACATTAATCAATAACATTGAGGCCATCACAATAGCAAAAATATTTGCATATTCCGACTAGAACTTCAGTACGAGTCGACCTGAAGCGTATGAAGCAAAACGAACCGAGTCCAAGTAGATCGAACACATAGAAGATGAAATGTAGAAGCTCCATGTACGGGTTTTTAGGTCGGGTCGATCTGAATCAACATAGCATCAACTCCTGTTGTAACAACATCCCGTTTGGATAATGAATGCAGAATGGATGACCAAATTGAAAAGCTGGAGGCCTTCTACGTACGCTGTGCGCACGAATCCTCTGGGGAGGAAGGGGACGACTTTGACAATGACGGAGACTACTGGGAATTCAAAAATACCGACAAGGTTGAGAGTTGGAGTCTCCACATGATTCCTTTCAAGAACCTCATTTGCTTCGCTGCAAAGTTCAAAGACACCGACCATTTCTTCAACATATCCTTTGATGAGAAGATAAAGGACGTTGCCCACGATAGTGGTCCAATCTTGAAAATTCGGTGTGTTACAGCTGTGATTGGTACACCCGAAAGCGAGCAATACCACTTCACTATTCGTTTGGACTCCTCAAGATGTGCCTTCAACATATCGCACTTCCTGTCAACGTTGGAACCGACTGAGTACAGAACGGAGATTCCTGACCTTGAAAAGAAAGTTGACTACAACTACTTCAAGACAAAGGACGGGAAGTTGGCAACGGGAAAGGCCCTATACTCTCGCCTGAAGACACTCCTGAACGACTTCACAATTCTGAAGACGAAGCTTGAGCTGAAGAAGAAGGACATGACTGTCAGAACTGTCTCCCAGGAGTTTCCAAGTAACGTGGAGGAATAGAGCTCAATGGGTACACCTGGAACCCAATAGAGTCGGGGGACAAGAAAGTCCATGCAAGCCGCTACTCCAGCACGAGCTCCCAGGAAAAGTAAGTTCGCATCAACCTCAACAGTGGCAACAACAGCGCAAGACCCTAGTGCAGTTTTACTAGGGGAGCTGAGTTTTGTATCTGCGGTAACTGAGGTCCCGGTCCCTTATGACGCCAAGAAATTGCACGATTACATTGCGTCCGCGGAGGCATACAAGGCCTACTGGAAGCACTGCACGGACCCCTACATCTTTGGCCTGGAGGATAAGAAGACAATTTCCATTGAGCAGCTCATCAAGGCCCCAGAGGACTTAAACATCCGTAGCCATGAAATGAAGCTCGCGGAGGACATGATGACATACCTCTGGGAAATGCCAGATAAGTCCACAAAACAAACATTGTGTGTCATGCGAGTGGATTGCTTCGAGAAGCCAAAGCCGGAGGACTGGCCAGCACTTGAAAGGAAGAACTTCTACATCATTAATGGGCAGCACAGTGTGACTGCCAGCAAAATGATGGTAGATCAAAACCTTGACGAAGAGATTGTCAAGAACTTTCGTCAATGGGATTGCTACGTGGTCTGGTCCACAGATGCCCAGAAACTACGCGACATATCGGCGTACTACAATAGGGTCAACCACTTCATGGCGCAGAAGCCCTCGTGGTCAACAAACATTCTGGGAGCCAGAAAAGTGTGGGAACTCATGGGGAGGCCACGCAATCCGAGGGAAGTGGCACCAATAGCGACAATGTTCAACGTCAGGCGAAATGCTGAGAGTACAACAAATAAGAAGAAATTTATGGTAAGAGATTCAGGTCGAGTCGACCTAATCTGAGAATGTCGTCTGCCACCTAGTGTTCCAGACACAATAGGTGATGTATTGATTTACTTCACGTGATAATGAATGAAGAGTTCGATGTAAGCAGAACGACAAAGTTGCATTTGACGTTCAATATGAAATGTGTAGTTTAGGTCGGTCCGAGCTGAATAGAGAGCTCCAAATTGACCGTGACATACAAAATTATGTTGTAGGAATTTTCATCGGCAATGTACAAGCGGTTCGCTCTGCTAGACGTACTAAAGGCCCAGAAGGCTGCAAAAGGCAAGGACGCCAAGGAAAAGCTCGAGATCCGAAACGAGCTGAAGATAATCACAGCTCCGGACGACGTTTACAACCTGTGGAGCGAGGTCATTTCTAGTGCTGCGCATGGGGAGTTGATAGACCCCAATACTAGACTGAAGTACAACGAGAAGGCGACTTGGAAGCCCGAGCAAGGAAATCTGACGCATGAGTTCTTCAAAGTGCTCGGAAACCTTTCCTTCAATGACTTGTCGAAGCTGGCCGAACATATTCTGCATCAGAATCCAGGGAGCAAGAACAAGGACTATCCAAAGGTCACAATCAAGCTTCTCTCTGCTGTACAGGAGAGCTGCTACATTGCTAAGGAGTGGGTGGAGAGAAGGAAGCGCAAGCACAAGGTGAAGATGGAGCTTCACGCCCTGGACGCAAGCCTCGGGCTCATGTCCTCCTTGAACGAGCTGAACCACGAGAAGTGGAGGGAGTTCAAACAAAGTCGGAACTTCAGGAGTGCCACCATGAACGTGCTGCTAGAGCAGCCAGGGAATGAATACTGGATGGAGGCGAAGCAGTCAAGAGCAAAGGGGAAGAGCGCTGAGGAGATGTCAATGTACGCGGCTGAGTTCTTCCGGGTCTTCCTACAGCAGAGAAACAATTTTGTGCCCCCAAAATCCACTGCATACTATCGTCTATATGACGTTATGTATAAGACGCACCAGGATTGGCCTAGAGGCGTGCTCACTGCACAGAACGTGAAGGACATCAAGCTTGGAGTGTGGGACCTGCGTTACACCCCGAATGTGGTATCAAAGTCTAAGTGTACGCCAACCGATCCATACTTCGCTGCAGTTGTCGAGTCCTTCCAAGAAAAGGGCCAGCCCCTTCTCGAGGACATTCCGGTGTGGGTGCTCATTTGTTCCGACCTCATCGAGCAAATGCAAGTACTTCACTTTATAGACAGCAATCCCGCGTTGAAGGAGTACTCCATGAGTTTCTCTAACTACATGCCCTCACCCAATGAGCGTATCGGTGACTTGTCTGCACGAAGCAAGAAGGCGGTGGAACCAATTTACCTGACCATCCTGCAAAGCCCAAACAATGCTAGGACGGTGAGAATGAGGTCTTCCTATGATGCTCCCAATACTGAAACATTTACGAGGTCCGGGACTTACAACGAGCTAGAGTTCAGGATTAATAATACTGAGCTACGGATGGACTTCTTCCTCAATCTTGTGAGGAAATTCTGTGCTCCTGGAGAAAGCGTAATGTCATTCTTCGCTGGGTCGAAGTTCACGTGTGCTGCGATGGTAAGCCTGAACACAATGAATTCCACAATGTAATGTTTTGGCTATAGTTAAGGTCGATTCGACCTGAATAAAATGAACATGTATTTCTTCTTGAAATTATAAGGTGATAGAAACCAGGTCGGGTCGACCTGACTCGTAGCATTGACTGGAGTGTGTTCCTCCATAGTTTGGCTCGACCTGACCAATGCCATTGAGTGCCCGAGAGTGAACTTCAGGTCGGGTCGACCTGACCCAACCTACTGCTGACGTTACATGAAATACCATTGTATCCTCGTTAGGGAATTTTCATATTATTGTAATCTGATAGTATGTGACGCTGTGTGTGACTTTGTAGATGACTAGGGTTAATGTGTTTGCTGTGGGGGACTCGGAGGAGTCTGACCAGTGGACTGAAATTGCGACCACTGCGAAGAAACTGGATAAGAACGATTTTCTTCCAGAGGGGTACTTTGTCGATGAGGGCAAATTCCCGCGCCGACTATTGGGGTCAAGCACGCCTTTGTCATCAAAGCGCAAGGGGAAGGCAACTAGAGAGGCAAGCACGCCGTCCGGTCGGAGGTCATCTGCAATCATATTGTGTGAGTCCTCCGACAGCGATGGGGCAGCCAGTGATGACGACGACGACGACGTTCCCATGGATCGGAGCACCCCTCCAGTGATCCGCTCTCAAAGCATCCGGGGATCATCAGTGTCGTCGGGTCAACCACCCGACACCTCTGCCATGCCGTCTCCAACCTCCAAGCAGAAGCAGAAGAGGGGAAGATCGCAAGCCGACGACAACTATGATGCAGAAATTGCAGAGCTGAAGAGGAGGCGGGAACTGGATCAAATGATGTTTGACAGGCAGGCCAGGGAGATGGCGGAGTTGCGACAGTTTATGGTGGCAATGTCACAAAAGAACGACTCTAAACTGGAGGCCATTATCAACAGTCTTGGTGGGGCCATGCCTCTAGCATCCGTACAGCCGTCTCAAGCTGACCAAGTGCTTTTGCTGCAGGGAGCACCAACAAGACCAACGATGAGTGGATCTTCAAGCTTACCCTCCACTCCACGATTGACTGGGGTGCCTTCTGTCTCTCTCACTCCTCTTGCAGGTTCCGCAGATCCTCCAGCTCCTCCTCCTACTGAGGAGTGCCCCTCCACCCATGCACCTCCACCTGATGACGAGGACATGGCTCGAGTTCCACTTGATGGTGGCAGGTCCTTAGAGACCTTGGAGTCTAGCCCGAAGATGCCCGCGGATCCTGCCATCGCCATTGATGATGATCGGAGTCATGCATTGGATGGCCAGGATGCACCATCAGGTTGACCACACAATCACTCGATGTCATTTGTATAGAATTAGCTCGACTCGAGCTGATTTGTGTCATAGGTTGTACTTAGATAGAGACCCTTAGTGTGGAAGACAATACTTTTTGATAGAAAACAATTTTTTGGCTAATCCATATCTTCATGTAAGATGATGACTTTTTTGTACTCAATTTTATTAATCAATTATACGGATTTTTCTGTAAAAATTTTAAGTCTTGTTTGTCTGGCCCTTCCTGAATTGCAGAACTTCCTCTAATGGCTATCTCAACTGGACCGAATGATCTTCCGAAATCTATTGCTCATGTACAACATGTACAATGTCCAACATTTGGTTGTGGCATTATAGAAGCTATAAGTGGAGGTGCACCGGAATCTGAGTCCATGCACTTAGATGATGACGTCTCTATTCCCGACGCTCAGCTTCTAGAGATTGAAATGCCAGACCCTATTGGACCGACGCTGTCTTTGCCGGAAAAGGTAACCTCGTGCCCATGCGTCCTTGATCTCTGCGCTAATAGGTACCTCTGTGTTCATATATAGTCTGCGACAATTGGATTTTGCCTTTTTCCTTGAGTTTCGAAATGTGTCAGTGCAGCTTAGTAACTGGCTGCACATTTGTCCGTTTGATAGCAGGGATTGGTTCCCCCATCTGAACGTGGAGATACGTCGAAGGATGTTGAGATTCCATTGACGTCCAGGGTGACCGTCGCCGAGAAGTGGCTGAATGTTGTCCTGGACTTGAATGGAGTCTTGTGTGTTTGTAAAGACGCCAAGTACAAGGGGTGGGCTGTGCACGTCGGGAATGCAGACCAACCGCACTCCGCCACGATTCCTGTGATTGTGGGACCTAAGGCGGTCTTTGTCCGCCCAAATTGCGCTCATTTCCTTCGTGAGCTAGGATTGATAGCACACGTTTCTATTTGGAGCTCTATGAAGAAGTTTACCGTTCAAAAAATTGTCGATTATCTTTTTGTCGGTCTGGATAAGCCTCGCATTATACTTGGGCAGGAGTCTTGCACGACGCTCAAGTGTGAGGAACAGGGCCGGATAGTCACATTCAGGGAGCCAGGCACCACCAAGGACCTGTTCGTGAAGGACGTGAACACCTTGTTTAATAATTTCAATGGGCATTTTCTTCGAGAGAATACTGTCATAGTTGACGATAGTCCTATGAAGCACTTCATGAACAAGTCGGAGAACGTCGTTCTCCCCATCAATTGGTCTCCCAAGGGTAACGGCCCCAGGGACTCATATTTGGACATGGTCCTTTTGCCCTAGCTCAGGCGACTTCACGTAGCTCGAGATGAAGGGTTGAAATCATTTCGCAAGAGTAGTGCGGGAAAAATTGGGCGGAAGATGTTGTATGACGAGAGAAATCGTGGCATGTACAATAGTCTTATGGATGTAGTTAGAGTGTCTTCAGCGTACCAATAGCGCACTGCATTTCATTGCTGTTCATGAGCCACGTGGATGCAGTGACTGTGTCATCGTCTAATCGGCGTTACGAGAGGGTATTTTATTTATTGCTTTAGTTCAGGTCGAGTCGTGCTGAATGGCATGTGGATTGTTCTCTGAGTTCCTAGTGAACTTCAGCTCGCCTCGACCTTAATGGCTCGTGCATTCGCATGTATGGTTAGAGATATACGTAATTTCTGTAATATAATTTTTTTATGAATACCTTTCTGTATTTTCTTCTTCCTCCAGTTTAGGTCGGGTCGACCACATTCGATGGCCAGGACTTCCTAGACTGCAAATTTGCTATTGGAGTTTACTTGTAAATGTAATGACAGTTACAGTTTTTGATTGAATTGTTCTAATCTCTTTGTTTTCTTAGAATTTGGGAACGTCGTCCTCTCTAGTTCGGCACACCAGTCTTCCGTGCATTGCATCAGTTGACTCTTTCTCCGACTACGGGCAGAATCTAATTCTGAGTATAGGAAACTTCATGTGTTCGGCTGCCACTGCAAATTCGACAATGGACTTCTCCCTAAAGCCCGTTGATGATGGGGTGGTGGATAGTCCCCCGGATTCAGCTCTACATCGTCCAAAATCATGTTCTCCATCGCCCATGAATTTTAGCGATGTTTTTGCTACACCGATGTCGTCCTCACCTTGCGATAGAGCAATACAGCGGAAACTATATGGTGAGGACGTGGGTCCTTCTTCAAATGTCCAAGGAAGTAGGAGGGCTTTCCAAGCTCATGAATTACAAGCAAGTACAACCACAGGTCGAAGATGACAAAGGCAATCGTGGTGCTCAAGAATAAATGACACGTATAGTACTTGTTCATAGTGTAGAGTCATACATTCATGCTTCATGAAAGCTCAATGTGCATATTACAAAAGAACTCAGAGCTCGAGTGAATCACACTCGTGGCTTTTATAGTGTACATAGAACAATGTAATGAACTACATTACTGGCCTTTATAGTTCGTTGCCTGTAATATAGTGTCACTGGACCTAGCCAAGCATAGTTGAAGATATATGGAACAACTCATGGTGTACAAGTGAAAGGTCAATATGAGCGTTTACCTTGTGGTTATGATATTTGATTCCTACTTGTATTCATCTGATTTTAATTCTTGTATGATTTGAATATTGTTTGAGGAATTCTCTTCTCCATTTTCAAATGAAATTAAACTTCTGTAACTCTCATTTCCGTGGAATACTCTCATTTTAATGAATATTACGTTATCGGTGGTGAACGTTGTTTTTAGCTAATCCTGGCTTTGGATTAAGACCTGGTTATATCCAGGAAATCCATCCAGAAAACTGAAGCATTGCCTTCTAGATACATGATCCAATACCATATCTATGAATGGTAGCGGGAAATGATCTTTCTTGGTGGCTGTATTTAGTTTCCGGAAATCCTGACAAATCCAGATCTTTACCTTTCCGTCCGCTCCAACCTTCTTTGGTACAATCACAATGGGCGATACCCATTCAGAGTGATTCATTGGATAGATGAATCCGGCTTTCAACAACTTGTCAAGTTCTTCCTTGGCTAGCATTGAATACTTCGGATTGAGGCGGTACTGCCTTTGCCGAACTAGTACGGCTCCTTCAACCAGATCAATGGCATGTTCACCTAATTCCGGAGGGATGCCGGTAAGATCTGTAGGTGACCAGGCAAAGACATCGGAGTATTCCTCCAACAGTATCATATATTCCTTACGTTCCCGCTTAGATAGACGCTTCCCTATATAGAAGGTTTTATCTACCTCGACGGAAACAGACTCATAGTCGTCTGGTGAAGCTATGGGTTTGACACCCTCCGCTTCTTGGTTGTTCAATTGGTCAACCAACTATTTCCAAGACATTTGTTGACCATCCGAACGAGGCGGAAGCGTTTCGTCTGCAAGTTGCTTCCGGATCCACTCCTCCGACAGTTGAACATCAAACTGTCCCAAAGATTGATCAATTGGTACATCCTTAAGGTCTTCTTCAAAGGAAATAATTCCTTTTTCCGGAACAAGTGCTGAAAAACCAACATCTCCTTCCGTCGTCTCCCGGAACTGCTCAACTCGGTATGCCATAGTGGAGTCCGAATCCTCAGATTCGGTCCAGTTGGATGTGTATCCTTCCGGCCTACTGGTTTCTCCCAGGTGTTCCTCTGGACGCTAGGGTAAGGTGACTAGAGGATCTCCGAAAATGAAAGCCCACTTCTCCCAATTGACTTTAACCTTGGCCATGTATAACCATAGGTTTCCTAGAAGCAAAGGAAACGGCCGACCCTCTCCTACCTGGATCACCAGGTAATTGAGTACGTAGGTGTTTCCATGAATCTAAGTGGGTAATCCGGAGAGCTTCCCTACTAGGATGACCCGCGATTGATCCGTCATCCGTAGAGTCTATTGAGTATCCTCAAAGGAGGTATACCCTAGATCGAATGCCATACTTTCAAGGATTAAGTTCACTCCGGATCTTCCATCCACTGGTACATTCGTCAATCTCCACTGTCACTTCTGGAGCTCCAAAATCTTCCAGCTCCGCGAAGTTGATCGCCATAGGTGGGAGTCGGATTGCTCGTCGGCGTGAGCGGATCAAAGACTCCTTCAGTTGTTTCTGATAATTAGGATTATCATGTAATAACTAACCGATAGTAACATTGGCCTTTTGGGCCTTGATATCATGAAGGATATCATACTCATCCACCCAGATTCGAGAATCCGGTCGGAGTATTATTTTCGGTACAAGTACCTCCCGGACAAAGTCGTCCGGTCCTTGTGTCCGAGTAATTTCCTCCCCAACCTCTTGACTTACATTTGGGAATGGCGGAGCGACTGCTATCCCTTCCTCATCTTTAGCTACACCTCCTTCACTCTGAGAATCTTTAGACTGATCCGAAGGATCTGGAGTTCGGCTTGCCCCTGTTGTCCGGCGATGAAGTCGGGACTTCTTTCTTTCTTCTACACGCTTTCAGGTGGAGCTACAGGTGCTCAATTGGGCGACTTGGACCGCCCGTTCTTCCATTAGCTCCACCGAACACCGTCAACGATCCGGATTTTTGATGCCTGTGAGTGCCCATTTGGTCACTCATGCTTCGGAATTGTTTTTTTTGGATTTTATAAAGTTTTGAGTATAGTTTTATATACAAAAAGCCCCCAAAAGAGTGAATAACCAAAACGGAGATGTCACATACCAATATGACCATTGGTCCTAATTGAGGCATTTCTTGTTATTTGTAACCAAATCTTGCATGTAGATAGGGTAGAAACCCAGAAATTGTACAAAATAACCATGTTTAGTAGAAATTGTCCAACTTGTCTAAACCTGCCTTTCAGTGATAGATCCTAACCAAATTGGTCCAATGGAACTATGTAAAAACGTTAGTATAGATTCCCAAAGAGAGGTTTCAATTTTTTCATTCCATTGGCAAAATAGTAGAAACTCCAATTGTTAGCTTGTAGGTGAAGAAAACTCAAGACGAATCATAGGAGGGCATCTACAACTTAAGTACGGTAGTTCGAAGTAGAAATCATGCCAGGAGTCCAACGGAGCAATCTGCTCACCAAGATTCCCTTTTATTTGGAAGATTCCTTTTTATCGGAAGTTAAAGGAGATAGCAGGATTTGATTCTCCCTCCTTGGATGTGCAAAACGGGAATATGAGTTTGCAAATCCCTTGTGGAACTCCATGAGAGGTTCCATGAAAATTCTCGGTTTTTTCTGATCTTTAAAAGATCTTTTTCCGGATAGTCAACCGCTAAAAGTAATGATGGGAAATTCCTAGAAATTACCCAAGTAGCAGTAAAATCTCACTAAAAATTAGTTTAGCTTCTTTTATGTTAATAACAAGCTTCAATAAGTTTCATGGCATTCCGATAGTTAGAAGATGCAAAACCATCAAGATCCTCCAAAATTGGCAAATTTAAAGATTAATCGTGGAGTTGATTGGCGTACGGGGAGCATACAGAATTGGATTAAGGTCAAAGCGGGGTCTTTTCTTACTCCCTTACACCTAATAAAGAGCCTAGGCTAGTTACTTTTCTTAGAAAAGTTGATCTCCAAAAGTTGGATTTTTATCCAATTTTGGTCTTCTAGTTAGCGCTACAAATCTTTGTGATTTTGACGTAGGAAAAAGGGGAGGGGGTTTATTTAGACTAAAAATGGCCTTCTAAAGCCAATGGCGCAATCCGTTTGTGATTTGGAGCATTTCTCCAAAAGTTAATTGGACCAGCGTAGAAGTGAAAATTGGGCAAATTAGATGAAAATCTTAATTGATAAGATTACGTTGTAGGAAAAGAGAGGAGGGGGGTGCCCTTGGGAGAGTATATAAGGGCACCCATTCTCCTTTCAAAACACCCCTTAGGTTCATTTTGAACCGCCTTGTTTTCATTTGGGTCCATTTAGTTGGATTTTGGCCATTTAAGCCACGTTGCCAAATTTCCTTGTTTTTGGAGCATTTCAAGTTCTTTTGTTGTTGTTTTTGGATCTCTTTTGAAGGACTTGGGGTCCCTTCAAGCTTTGCTAACTTGTTTGCGTGTTTTTGTTAAGCTTTTGAAGTGTTATTTTGGATTTTTTGTTTGTTTTGTTGAATTACTAAGATTTGTACTAATCCTAGAGAAAATCTCCCTTCGTACCTTGGCGATGCCGCTTAGGGGGACCTCTAGTGTTTGATTTGAAGTATTTTGTGAACTAACACTTGTACTAACCATCACAATACAAGCTCATTGTGTGGGATTTCCCATTTTTTTGGAGTAAATCCCCCTACAAGCTTTGTTGGTGACAAGTCGCTTGTTGTTGTGGGTTGGATGTATGTATGAATCTACTAACCATTCCGATTTGAGCTTATTGTGTGGGATTTTACAATTCTTTGTTGAAAATCCCCTTAGAGCCTTGATAATCGTGTAAGTATGTCAAGTCTTTCCGAGAAGCTTTGAGTGAGATTCAAAGTTCTCCATGTCCACGTGTGTTTGTTATACCGTGTTCTTTTAAAAGAATTTGAGGTTAATCCCTCTAATACGGCGAAGCTATTGTCCCTAGCATATGTCTTTAGAAACCTATTAGTTTTGGGTGTTAGAAAAAATATGGCAAAGCTATAACTCTTAGTCTTAGAATTTAGGTGTATTTCAAAATTACGGCAAAGTTTTGACTTCGTGGGATTTGAATTCTTAGTTATTTTCATTTTGACGGCAAAGCTTTGAACCTCTCCTTTCTTTTGATCATTTCTATGTAGTTAGGCCTTTGGCCTTAGTTTGGTCAAGTTGTCATTTTTAATATTAGTCTTTCTTTAGGGCCGAGATTAAGGGTGTAGTCAGGCCGCTAAGAAGAAGGGTCAGTACAAATTGAAGTTCAAAATCTCATAGTAGAGGTCAAGAGCTTTCCAGAAACATAAAATACAAAGAAATCCGAGTTAAAATGAGTAAGATACAAGCGGATGAAGTTTCAGACACTAATTAGGACTCAAAACTTCATCCATGCATAACTTCTACTAGAAAAGTCCGATTTGCAAGTTCCACATCAACTTAGAAAGCTAGTTTTAGCCTCTACAAGGAAAACATATTAGAAGTCTAAAAATAGTAAGCTATCAAAAGTCAGACCGAGAGCTAAGGCATTTGATAAGGAAATTAAAAAATAGATTAGAAGGGAAGAAGGATAGATTAGGGAGGTGTGATTAGCAAGGAAGAATGCAAAACAAAGTTCTATCTCACCACTCTTTCAACTCTTCTAACTTAGACTAAGTTTGAGTTCAAAAACTCAATAGGAATGATAGTTGTGAATTGAAAACCAAATTGTTAGATTGTTATAGTTGAAGTTGAAGAAGAAGGAGAAATCTCAAGTATCTAGAACAACCAATAGGATTGAGACATGAAGGGTGGACCATGTGAAATATCGCAAGGTGTCATTAGGCAAGCGAAAAATGGAAAAGTAGTGGTTAGGAGGTCAAGAGTTTTCTAAGCCAACCATTAGAAAAATATAGTATAAAATCCCAAATAGAAGAAAGGAGGAATAGTAGCTAGAATAGTTGCAAATTTGTATTAAAAATCTACTTTCAAGCGATGAGCATAAATTACCGAGCGACGGAACCATGGAGGAAAATGGAGATTCTGGAAGACTCATCTACAACGTCCAAGACAACTCACAAAGTGAGGTAAGATTCTAAATACCCAAATTACTATCAAATTGCAAAGTAGATGGTTTTAAATACCTTAGCCGAACTAACCTTTCAAGTCAGAATATTAAAACTAGATTTTTTCCGAGTTTTAGATTCAGATTGTGATACCTTTAGTTTAGAGGTTTCCAAAAATGTCTCACACTTAGAAATCCAACGAAAAATGAGAAAGATAGAGACGGATGAAGTTTAGGGGTCAAAATAAATGAAAGTTAGATAAATCATCCAAAGTCAACCATATTAGAAAGTCAAATAGTAAATAGAGTTCAGAGACCAAAAGTCAAATCTCAAGTAAAATTATAAGGTAGATTAGTAGAAATCAATGGATGAAGTTTGATGAACCAATTAGCGGTCAAACTTCATCCTTCCATAACTATTGTTAGAAAGCTCGAATGAGGACGAGTTTTATATTTTTAGAAATGGCATAACATGTTCTATCACTTAAAAATGATAAATCTAGATTGAATTCATTTTGAATAAAAATCACATTGGCTTAATTAGTTGAGATAAAAGGGTAAAACTTATAGTTATTTAGAATTTCTTGTTGTTTTGTTTATTTTTCACATGTAAGAATTAGAAAAGATTCATTGTTTGGAAGGCACAATGGATTGACGCTAAGCACCCTTAGGACAAAACTTACAAAACAATACAAAGAACCTAGTTGTGCAACGTTAGTTTACCATGGGTGGGTAAAAAAGTGCTTACAATGCCCTCGGTGCTTCCGTAATTTAGCGCCGTCTTCTCGCGAGGTGGCACCTCCACTTGTTTGAATGTAACCCTTGGACGTGCTAGTTCTGGACATTCCTTAGCATGATGTCCATACTCCCGACAGTTTTGACAAAGTAAGGGTAAAGACCTGCCTTGTCCAGATCTGGGGTAGGGGTACTGATTAAGATAGTGAGACGGATCCCCACAATTAAAACAGGCCCCATACTGCTTCTCCATTGGAACCGGTGGTCTTGAAGGCAGGGACAGTCCCCCATAAGACGTTACCGGATGTGACATGATGGTGTAAAGTCTTGCCGGGTCTGTGTACTCCGGATTCGGATGATATGGAGCTCGATAGACCGGTTGTGGAGCTCGACCCCGTCCGTATAATGGAGCAACTTGATACACTGGTACTTTCTTTGCCTCTTCTTCCTCAAGTTTTGGAAGTGTGTAGTAAACTGCTCCTTCCTCATCTACGAATTGTACCTTCCGAGGCGGTAGTCGGAAACACTCATTGGGGTAGTGTCTGGCTTGTCCGCATCGTGTACACCAAACGTTTGCTCTTGCTGCCAAAAGAATCCGTCGTTACTTGCCACTTTTTGCCAACTGTACTTTGATGATAGCCAAACTCTCTTCGATTTCTTGTCACGCCCCTATCTACTTGGGGTGCCCAAATGAACCTTAGTGCGCAAGGGGGGACCTTGGGGGTGACTTCCCAAGCCTTGCAATAGACTTGGTAGGGAGAATGAAGAGACTTTCGATCAAACAGGGCGCAATAGCGCCCTGGTTTTGAAGTGAACATGAGAGTGTCAACATGCTTGGAAAGCTCTTGACAATATGCTTCTAATGGCGCAAAGAACACGCTATTTGGAGTTGTGGGCAAAAAGTTATGGTCGCTCAAAGTTGACTGGGTCTTGATGGCGCCGGGACACTTGAGGGCTAGGTGTGAGGGGTTCCCAATGAATCCCACAACAAAGTATGGCATGTGTCATATCATTGGAAATTTATGAACACAAGGAACTTAGAATGACAAGCATTACAAGGTTCTAAGACATGAGTCAAAAGTTATAGCCAAATGAAGAACCGTGGTGAAGGCGTGACGCCTCCTCCGATGCATCCGAATCTTTAGAGGGCCATAACTTTGAGAGAACTTGTCCAAATGAGACGATTGAGTAGTTCATCGGCATCTACTCGTTGCGTAGATGTCTAAAATGGGCTCGCATGTTGGATTTGGAGCTCAAAGCGCAAAGTTACGCCGGTTGGAAGTTCGGGAGTTCAAATGGTGACGTAACTTGACAATTTGGGTTGAAAGTGGGTGGTCTTCCACAACCCAAGGTTATCCAAGGACTTCTTTCGACCTAGGATGGGGGGGTCTGCCGAATACCACAGAGAGTACTATAGGAGGGGTTGGTCTCCCTCCTCATTCCCTCTTGAAGCCTTGGTGAGTCCCGGTGACTCATGGTTGGTGGTGGTGACTTCACCACCACTTCAAGACACCATGGGACACTTGTGTGTGTCCCGTGGCATCGGTTGGGTGGAGTCCCGCTCTTTGCTAGGCCTCCTTAGATGTGTCCCAAGTTGTGAATGCCGATTACCTCTAGTGGATGAGTAGCAAATGCAAAAAGGGCTAGCATGGAGTGGGGTGACACTCAAGGGCGATTAGGACCATAGTGAGTAGTGCCACTATGGGTCCTTGCACATTAAGGTAGAAGTGCCGCCCCATGTTACAAAGTGATATGTCCGGTGTCACGATGAGAGTGTGTGCTAGTAGTCCCAATAACTGGGACTTGGTAAACTGAGTTGCAAATGGGGACTAACACTGTCGGTGCTTGGCATGTGCAGTGTTAGGCAATTGGTGACCAAGTGATGCTGTAAGTGAACTGGAGTGAATCTAGTGAACTGCTGGGAGTTGGTAGGTGTCATTTGGGTCGCGACATTTGGTATTAGAGCAAGGCTACGTTGGTGTGCAGTGAGTCTTGGAGCCATGGTGGGAGCCATGGTGAGAGCCAAGACAGGTGAAGTTGAAGCTTCAAAACAAGGGCGCCAAACACGTAGTCAAGGTTTGGAGGCTAATGAACCTTCTTTGGAGGAAACTCAAGGAGGGGATTCTCTTCATTTGGAGCAAATGGGACAAGAATTGACTCCCATTGAAGAAGAGAATGTGGAAACTAGTGCCAAAGAAGGTGACACCGCCACTAGTCCCGGGAAACCCCAGCGTGATCGCAAATGGAAAGGGCATGACCTCATGTTTGAAGAACTTGTCAAAACACTTCAAGTGATGCAAGGTGAAATCAAAGAGCTAAAGGAGAAGGGTTCTACCTCTTCTTCTCACAAATTGTGCAAAACCAACATGCCATCTTCTTTCACAGGCATTGGCAAGGCCCACAAAGTGAAGGACTTTGTGGTGGAATTGGAGTTATACTTTGAAGCTCAAAGAGCACCTGAAGAAGACAAGATCACCTCGTGGTGACCTTTCTCAAGGATCATGCTTTGCTTTGGTGGACTCACTTTCGTGGGGAAAGTCCTGAGGTGGTGGACAACTTGACTTGGGCTGGTTTCAAGGAACGCATTAGCGATCGCTTTATCCCAGAATACCAAGACATTCGTGATGGAGTGGCACTTGTAAGACTCAAGTAAACAGGGAATCTTAGGGGGTATGTGCGGGAGTTTAATGCACACTTGAATGTGCTTCCAAAGCTAGATGAGCTAGCCAAGAAGATTATTTTCTTCAATGGGTTGCAAAGTTGGGCAGAACGTGCATTGTTTAGAATGCCCCAACTTCCAGAGACTTGTGCGGAGTTGTTGAAGCTGGCGGAAAGGATTGGTGATGATGAGGGCCAAAACAAGAAGGCTAAAGATGGGCCTTCAACAAGTGAGTCAAACAAACACTCCAAGCATAAGTTGAGGTGTCATGTTTGGATGAAGAGCAAGCATGGTGGAGATGGAGCCAAGTCAAGTGGGCCAAAAGAAGGACAAGCTAAGGGCATTGACAAAGGGGGTGACAAAACCAAAAGGGATGTGAGCCAAATGACTTGTTACAATTGTGGAGAGAAGGGCCACTTGTCCCGAGGTTGCTCCAAACCTAAGGTGAGTGTTCAAAATGCACGCTCTCACATTAGAGAGCATGTTCTTCAAGGTGGCTTCTTGGCTAAGGCAAATCAACCCAAGTTGAGTCTTTGCTTGTTGTTCTTAAAAGGATCCATAAGTAAGCATGATGTTTCACTCCTGGTGGATACAGGTGCAACTCACTCATTTGTAAGCCTAAGACATGCTTTGGAGTTGGGCTTGCAAATCAAGGAGTTTTGCAAGCCCATCAAAGTGCAGTTTGCCAAGGGTAAGCCGCACAAGACAAGCAAGGTGGCAACAAATGTGGAAGTAAAGTGTCGGGAGTTCACCTTTGTGGAGGACTTCACGGTATGTGATATGGATGGGGTAGACCTCATCCTAGGAAATACTTTCCTAGATACTTATGAAGTAGACATAAGAAGGGGGCCATCTTTGAAGGTGGTTGCCAATATAGATGGCAAAGAAATAGAGTTAGAAATAACTAAGTCACCCAAGATGTTGGGGACTCAAATCCATCTAGTAGTTTTGGAAGAACTTAGTGATATTAAGTTCTTGATTGTTATGCGTGCTAGTGTGGTTAGAAGGGAAAAAAAGTTGGCTAGTAGGGCCAATTCCTCTCCAAAGTGTGTAACAAGTGTAATCCATAAGTTTATGGATGTTTTGACAACTGAGTTGTCTGATGCCTTGCCTCCTAAAAGAGAAGTGGATAACAAAATTGAGGTGGTACTTGGATCACAACCACCATCCAAGACACCTTACCGGTTGAATCAAAGGGAGTTGAAAGAGTTGAAACACCAACTCAATGAGCTCTTAGCTAAAGGATACATTCGCAAGAGCAAGTTACCTTATGGAGCACCAGTTCTGTTTGTGAACAAGAAGGATGGAAAACTTCGCATGTGTGTTGATTATAGGGCGCTCAATAAGATCACTATTAAGAACAACTATCCTTTACCTCGAATTGATGATCTCTTTGATAGGTTGGCAGGGGCGGTGTACTTTAGCCGCATTGATTTGAAATCAGGTTACTACCAAATTCGAATTGCACTTGGAGACATTGAAAAGACGGCATGTAGGACCCGATATGGGTCCTATGAATTTTTGGTGATGCCTTTTGGTCTATGCAATGCCCCTTCAACATTCACCACCCTTATGAACACCGTGTTCCATCAAGAGATGGATGAATTTGTCATTTTCTACATTGATGACATCTTGGTGTACTCCAAGACGGCAAAGGGGCATACCAAACACCTTGAGATTGTGTTGGGGAGGCTTAGGGAACACAAGTTGTATGCAAATGGGGAGAAAAGTGAGTTTGGTTTGATGGAGATTGACTTCTTGGGCCACATGTTGTCTAGATCGAGGATCAAGTCGGATACAAAGAAGGTAGAAGCAATCAAGGAGTGGAAAGCACCTACTACCCAAAAAGGTGTGAGGTCATTTCTTGGACTTGCCAATTATTATAGGAGGTTCATTAGAGACTTCTCTAAGATTGCCAAACCTTTGTCTGACTTGTTGAAAAAGAACCAAGCCATAGTGTGGTCCAAGCCATAGTGTGGTCCAAGCCATGTGAGCAAGCTTTTGAGGAGCTCAAGGCCAAACTTTCTTCTCATCCAGTGTTGAAGTTTCCTGAGTTTGATCAACCTTTTGAGGTATACACGGATGCAAGTGATTTTGCAATTGGGGAAGTGTTGATGCAAGGTGGGAGGCCCATTGCTTTTGAAAGCAAGAAGTTAGATGGGACCCAAACCAAGTGGCCAACACATGAAAAGGAGATGTTTGCAGTGGTGCATTGTTTGAAGACATGGCAACATTACTTTGGTCTTCATCAAACCAAAGTATTCACCGATAATGTGTCGTTGAAGTATTTTGAGAGCCAAGCTAGAGTGACAGCCAAGCAGTTGAGGTGGTATGACACCTTGGCTCTTATGAATGTGGACTTGATTCACAAACCGGGCAAAGAAAATATGGTGCCCGATGCCCTTAGCTGAAAGGATGAGTTCAAACCAAGTTCTACTCAAATATTAAGGTTAATGTATGAGGGAGAAAGTGACTTAGCTAGGAGAATAAGGGAGGCTTATATGAAAGACCCAGAGGCTCAAAAGTTCCTAAGTGATTTGAGGGTTGGCAAGAAAGTGAAGGAAATTCGATTATACCAAGGCTTAATCAAATTCAAACAAGGTAGGGTATATGTGCCCAAAGGCAAGTTGAGGTCGCAAGTCTTGAAGGAGGAGCATGACAAGCTTCTTGCAGGTCATAGAGGTGAGAAAGCCACCATAAGTTTTGTGGCGAAGAGGTTCTATTGGCCTGGGATGAAAGAAGACATTGCACATTATGTAAAGACTTGTGTCACTTGTCAAGCTAACCAAGCTTCATATAAAAAACAAGTTGGGTTATTTAAGCCTTTGCCCATTCCAAATGGTCCATGAGAATGTATTTTCATGGACTTCATTACTAGCTTACCGAAGTCACACGGATTTGATGCCATCTTTGTGGTGGTAGATCGATTTAGCAAGTTGGCCAGGATGGCGCCAACAACAGGAGTGGCAACTGCATTTCAAACAGCCACACTCTTTTTCAACATTTGGTGGAGGCATAGTGGATTGCCTAGGGTGGTTGTCTCTGATAGAGATCCTAAATTCATAAGTGCATTTTGGAGGCACTTGTTTAGGAAAATGAAGACCAAGCTTTCATTTAGCACAACATTTCATCCTCAAACAGATGAACAAACAGAGGGGGTGAATGGGGTCCTGAATCAATATCTTAGAAACTATGTGAGTGCGGACCAAAGTAATTGGACGGAGTATTTGGCTTTGGTTGAGTTTAGTTACAACAAAGCCAAACATGCAACTACAGAAGAATCGCCATTCAAAGTGGCTTATAGTGTGGAGCCACTTATGCCTACTGTCCTTACCTTGGAAGGGTTGCAATCAGAGTTTGAAAGAAGCCAAGTTGCAGAAGACTTTGTTGTTCATGGAGAAGCTATACTTGAGAAGATCAAGTTGCATTTAGACAAAGCACAAAAGAGATACATCAAACAAGTGAACAAAGGGAGACGTCATGTGGAGTATGCTGTGGGACAAAAGGTATGGTTGAATGTGAAGAACTTCACATTGCCAGAAGGACTAACACCTAAGTTCATGGCCAAATATGCAAGTCCCTTTGTCATCGCCGAGTGGTTGTTTGAAGATGTCTATAAGTTAGAATTGCCACAAGAAATCAAGGTGCACCCAACTTTTCATGTTTCATTGTTGAAGCCATATCATGAAGATACCTTGAGGCCGGAACGCAAGCAAGTGTTGCGACCTCTCCCTAAGTTAGTTGGGGAACACCTTGAGTATGAGGTGAAAGGAATTCTCAAGAGTAGAAACACTAAAAAGAGGGGCAAGGAATACTTAGTGAAATGGCGGGGGTATCATGAAAAGGAAGCAACTTGGGTGAATGCCAAAGATATGATTCATGTAAAGGAGGTGGTGGATCGATTTGAACAAAGTAAACAATCCAACAAAAAGCCATGTAGGAGTTGATGAGGACATCAATCTTTGTTAGTGGAGGAGAAACACAACACTTGTGTAAACAGTGCATTTATACGCTTGTCTATTATATACTTGTTTTGAAATAAAGTTGCAATGTTGGAAATGACTCCTTGTATGTGAGTTAGCTCTTGATTGGCATTAGCACTATGAGATGAGTTCTAGTCTCATTGATGTTTGGTTTAGTAGAAGAGGATGGAATGATACATAAATCAATTTTGAGAATACTGCAAAATAGGGGCCTTGGCTTGAAAGTTACAAGGGACCAAACCTTTTGACTTTCAAGTTTAGGACTTGCTCGGGCGGGAATAAGATAGTGGCACGGGCTTACAAAAGTGCCCTTTGGGAGTGGACCATTGTCTACACATGGATTGATCATCCATGCCTTGGGAGAGTACTCAAAGGACAAGTCAGGCGGGACTTGACACTATCTCTGGGCTTGCAAAGTTCATCACTTGATAACTTAAGTGTTTGAGAGGGGTCTTGGTGTTGCAACCAAGTAGAAATTGATGAGCCTTGAGTTCTTCCTAGTCAAGTAAGTAAGATAGGCTAGTTGAGCCTAACCCGGAGCCAAAAGAGGGCAAACCGGGAGAGTCTCAAAGTAGATAAGTCCCTTTAGAGTAGGTCTAGGTCCTTCGATGTTTGCCATCCAGGGTGCCAAAACCATGGGCTTATCTAATGTCACCTTTGGAGACTTAGCCATTTAAACTAAGTAAATGAGTACTTGGATCATTGCGGGGTTAGCTACCCAGAACGCAATAAAAGTATTGAGGGGGATGGCTACCCTTTTTAACTCAATGCTTCCAATTAGAAGTAATGTCGATGAGGGCATCGACCCTATTTGGTGGGGGTGAGTGTCATGCCCCTATCTACTTGAGGTGCCCAAATGAACCTTAGTACGCAAGGGGGGACCTTGGGGGTGACTTCCCAAGCCTTGCAATAGACTTGGTAAGGAGAATGAAGAGACTCCCGATCAAACAGGGCGCAATAGCGCCCTGGTTTTGAAGTGGACATGAGAGTGTCACATTACATGAACTACCTATTTTTAAATTTTTTATGTCATGTCCATGTTAGAAAATATTTCAACCATGTTAGGAAATATTGTAATTGCATTAGGTGGCTTGATGACCACCATGGGTATAGTTATTGATGGCTTTGGAGGTAGTCTAGAGATTGTTTTGAGCCATTTGACCAATTTACTTCAAAAATTTGTAACAAATTCATATTTTGTCAAAAAAAAATTTCAGCTGCTCTCCCCATTTCTCATGTTTGCCTATATATGGAAAAAAAATTAAAAATTTTCAAATATGTCAACAAGGCAAACCAATCAATCTGCCTTTTATGTTTTGGAGGCTAGGTGGAGTGGTTTGCGAAGCCACCCTTATTAAGAAGCCATCCAGTTTAGAGGGCGGGTGGGCGTGTTCTAAGCAATGATTGGGATTCCCCGTGCCCGCCAAGCATACCGTGGGAATTGGCCCTACCTACACTACCTACTGACTCCCGTAAGAGCATCCCTACCAGTGCAGGAATGCTGTCACATGAGCGTAGAGCGTAGAGCGTAGATTACAAACTAATTTTTGGAAAAATTATAAGTTCATAAAAAAAACCTATTACCGTGCTTAGATGTGACCTAAAACCGTGTAAGAAATTGAAATATATGGAATAGGAATTATATGCTTAAATTTAAAATTCTTTGATAAAAACAAGACATGTAGTTTTTTCTCCCTTTTAAAAAATCACATCATCATATAATAGGCCTAGTAATATCATATTTTTTATAGCAATTTTTTTAGACATTACATGCATAAGGGAATAGAAATTTGCAATGACAATAATATCAATTTGGTGATCATTTAAGAATTTAATTAAAGAATACATAACAAGGTAATTAAAAATATATATTATATAAAAACCATTAATATTGCAGAAAGACTTTTTATAGTCTCTTTTTTATCTTTCATTTAAAGATAAAACGCTTTAACTCTTAAACTAGTATTCGGGTTAAATAAATAACACCACCAACTTCTAAAATTTCATTTTAGAAACACTATTTTACCATAATTTAGGGTGGAATGAAATGGCTACTTCCTTAAATGAGTTTATAATACTACCGTTGGCCTCTTAATCTTCGAGAAGTCTTCATATAATGAATATGACCTTCTAAATAATTTTAAACATAGGGACATAACCATAGAAACTTTACATTAGATTTGGATCACATTAAGCCTCTACAAATTCAATAGTTGAAGGAAACTAGAACTTTGTATGATTTAATGTAATTCCTTGGTAGTGAAGAAAAAGAATTTTTCATATAATCTCTGAAAATCAAAAAGAAAATGCAATCATGGTTGAAATATAAAACAAGTTCAAAAAAACGTAAACATCGATTCAAATTATTATACAATTAGTTTAAATATTCTAAACCATATTGGAGAACATGAGTGCGACATTTAGAATTAGAAATTGAAATTATAACAACATTTGAAGTTTCTAATAGTGGATAAACCTTTTAGTAAATTATTTGTATAATTCAAAACATATTTGCATTTGTGTGATTGAATTTGACAAAGATCAATGAAAACCAAGAAGTCGGTGGCCCTTATAGTCTCACCGATCAAAATAAAGCAGAAAATGCTATTGAAAAATGGGTAGTACATTCAAGAGATTTCAATCTCTTCACTACTCACAATCAACATCATCATCAAAATGTGTTGCATCATCCACTAACTGAAGAACTCTCCGGTCGCCACGAAATTTACAAGACTTGGAAAGAATGGGAGGTGCCCTAACAAATTCTTTTGCTACATCACGAGCATAAACCGGTAATCGGAAAGAATGAGGGGGGCTATTCACTATCTCCTTCCATGCAGATTGAAGTATAGAGGTCCTTGAAGAAACTGTAGTTACCCTTGAGCTGCATCATACCAAATTACGAAGATAATTTGTTATTGAAAGATACTAAAACATTATTAAGTACTTGGGATCAATTCTGAAAGAAACAACCGAATATAAAAAAGATTGAAGGACTTACGTACAGAATAAATTGTAGCTTCAACTTCCGGTACTTCAGAATCTGATTCGTCATTTTCATCGGAGCTAGTACTTTCTTCATTGATCCGTTGTCTCTTTGAAACTGGGGTTGATTTCTCAATGATAAGTGGCTGCAGAAGAGAATTGAAAATCAAAGTATCTTCTTCGAAGGCCACAATATGACGGCCTGACCTACGACAAGCATGAATGGAAGAACCTGAAAGTTATGAATTCAGAAATTAGATGTAGATTATGAACTTCCAAAGAAAAAATTAGATGAAAGTCAAGTAAACAAAATTCCTAGAGAAACAATAAAACAAAATGTAATGAATTGAAATAGCCTATATGGATAAAAGTAGGTAGCGTAAATGATATCAACATATATCAAAAGGAATGAAAATTAAAGGAAAAAAATTTTAAACCTGTGGCTGCAGAGCAGTCGAACACCACATCGCCAATTACTGAAAAAGATTCAACGAGAATTTGCAGTAGACCAAAATCTTTCTCACGTGAACCTTGCCAAAGAACATTATTGTGTAAGAGCTGTGATTCTTTTGTCACCATGTTGTATAGGACATCATCGAATTCAACATTTATACCAGCAGTGTCCAAATGTGGTACCATTTGGATTTTGAAACGAGATGGATGAACATCTTGAAAGTTCCTTACAAGTAGTTGAATACCAAAAATGAGAGTCTATATACAACAAATCCCAAAACATCAAATTTGTATGCTTCATATGCTAGATAAACAATAAAAATTAGTAAATTAAGATTATAGGAAAAATTGAAGTTCAATACCGTCTTTGAAGAATCACGAGGGTGGGCTAAATAAAGGTGATTGATCCTAGTCCATTTCCGATAAACTTTGAAATGAAATGCTCGATAGAATCCTTTCAAGTCTGATTTCACTTGAGTTGAATCGGAGTGAAAGATGAGTATAGCTCCGTCGTCGTGCACATGACTTCCAACAAAATCGAAGATAGACTTCAAGAAATCCGAATGAAGAGTGTTCCACGTTAGAACAACAGATGCAGGATTAGATATCCCTGGGACAGGAAGATCCTCGGGAACATCTAAAATCATAAGATCAACAGCTCGAGATTGGGAAACAATGCCTTTGAATAATCGTTCTTTGTCTCCCTTGTGCTGTTCAAAAATAAGAGTTAGAAAGTAAAATAACATTGTAAAAGTCAAATGAACTAGAAAGAATATATTAAAGTAAATGGGAGATGAAATTAGAGATTTACCTTGTCAAGAAAAGATTGAAGTTCATTCCACCCTGAAGGAAACGATCCATGCTGAATGCGGTGGTTCAGAAGCGAATGCAAAGACCCATTGAAGATAAAACTATCTACTTCTGGAAACTCCGAATCAATCGCTACTGGCACTAGCACATTGCCTAGCGAAAGACGAGAGATAGTAAGATCAATAGAGGAACTATCTCGCTTACGTGTGCCTTCTGTTAAAGAAGCTGAAGAAATCTGGGTGCCATCTCCACCAGATGCACCAATTCCGGGCAAATGTTTGGGTGCCTTGCTTGTAGCCTTAATAGCGGCCACTGCTTCAGCAGCCAGAGCCTTAACATTGGCCACCAAATCAACTTTAAACGCCTTTTCTGCTTTCTTCAGCTCACCTTTAATCTTCCGTGCTTCAGCCTTTTCAGCAGCTCATTGCATTTGTTTCATCGCTTTCTCTTTCTCATTCAAATGCGAAAGATCGTGAGCAATATCCTGCTCTGTGAGGGCTTCAAGATCAATTGGATTTTGAGTACAACTGCCTCCTAATCCCTTCTCTGCATCTTAAATCACTTTCATCTTCAATTCTTCTTCTTGTGGGTAGAAACCTCCTCCACAATCTAAGTACCAACAACCAGCATTTAGGTGTAGGATACCCTATGATCGAAGAATACCTGGTGAGTACATGCATTGTTCCATGGATGCCTTATCAACCCATGATAGAAAAAAACCCGAAAGTTGATCCTTTGCCACGGCACCTTTCAGTACCAATTCGAACATGAAATACCTACCAAAAATGATAAAGAATAATTAGTGGGAAATAAATTAGAATTGACAGAGCACAGCATTTGACATTATTATGAGCTCAATGAATGTAATGTACTTGTAAAGAACATGCTTCACAATGCGTGATGTATAATTGTACGAAGTGAATGCTCGAGTTCGTGAATATGAATCCTGTCCTCGAAACAAAGAAGAGAATCCATGCATCCAAATGCGAATACGCCAATATTCAATAAATTGGCCTGGAGACAATGGTAACTTAGAAGGATCTGCTGAAATGACAATGCCTTCTTCTGTTTGCACTCTCTCGTATTCCTTACTGAATACTTCGTCCAATTGAAGACAAACAATAACAATTCAGTGAATATTGCATCATACAATAAAGTTCCAAAATACTATCAAAGGAACATTGAAGATCGTGAAAATGAATTCCATAATGGAGTAAGACACTTACAGATCCCCAGAAACATGCCTTGTTTAGCCATAATTCAAATTCCTTATCCAAAAATGGTTTGTTTGGAAAATGGGCAACCGCTCTTGTTTCAGCACCGGAGTTCCACCAACACAAACACCTCACTTTAAAGAAAGCAGGAGCCATGGATGTTGCTAGCAATTGTAGTTTGTCCAACGTCATCTCAGGTTTTGAATTCTTGCTCCAATGCAAAATAATCTATACAAATAACAATGATTGAAATCAAGTTAAATATATTTTGGGCAAGCTGAATAAACCTTCATTGCATAATTTTTTAAAATAAAAATTGAATTGGAAGGATGAATTATAGAACCTTACCTCAGTAAGAAACTCATCACCTAGTGCCGGATTAGCAACTGCTAACCATTTAGAGAACTGGCCTTTATAAGTACTTGTCTTCAACTTGGCTGCATCTAGCATGGCACTTGTGATTTCCTCATCAGTCCTTGAAATTGTTGGATCTTCCTCTGATAGTTTTCTTGCTGCTTTGTCTACAGCATCAACAATTTCTTGTTGAAAATACCAATGTCATGGTTAAGATCATCTTAAGATTTGAAGATAAATACCACCAAAACAAATTTGCAAAATTGTAAGTTGTAAAATTTAGTACTCACCCGCCGTAGAAGTGAAATAAACACATCTTTTGTTAATGGGTACAAGCTTTTTCCTCTCGCAGGGTTTCGTAAGCATTTCTTATACTCCCATTCCGGTAGGATGTCTTTAAAACTCTCCAAGCTTTGTGTTCCTGTAGCTCGAATGCGGTGCAAAGTATGTACCAAATTGGTTTTGACATGACTATTTTCAGTGGACCTAAAAAACATTCTGCATATTAGCAAGGGCACCAAAGAATCATTCTTAACAAACAAAAGAACACTGAAAGAAATTGAAAATATTCTCACTTGTTGATATCATGCATGGCATGTAATAGAAGCCCTGTTTTTCCGGTCGGATCCAAACAAATGCTATCCACCGAAATGTGCCAACTTGGATCCCCTTTGTGAACTCGATCTATGAAGCCAGTCCAAGCCTTAAATCTATGGTTCTCGTCACAAATGAAAAACATTCTTCCAACCAAATGATGGAGGTTTGCGCTTTGCTGCATCTTCTCATCAAATCGATCACTCTTTAGTCTCCACAATGGACTCATCTTGGTTTTATCATCGTCAGATAAAGTCCGAACCATCCCATTCTCATTGCACACCGAGACATAAAAGACACTTGACCTTGGTCTATAACCATGTGTGAATTCTGCCTCCAACTTCTTGATGTCGGAGTCCAAAGAAGGGCGGACAATCGACATGGGAATTAAATAGCAAAGTGGAATTGAAAATCTCAATTCTTCCGTTGACAATATTCTCATTGCCTCAATGCAGGCAATGGAATTCACCTTCTGTGAAAGACGTAACTTGTGTTCATTTCATTTGGAACCTTCAATATTGTCATTTTCTGCATCACTTTCTGGCAATGCCTCTTCCAGTTCAACCACATCCTCAGTATCAATCATTTTTGGGACCTGAAACAGAGAAGCACAAAGTTGAAATTATTCCTATGTATCCCTTCATATGACACATTTTAAAGTATGAAAGATATTTTGTAGCTTACTTGGCTGTGGGATGCTTTGCCAACCGTTGATTGCACTTGAGAACGAAGTATTCTTCCCTTGTTCTCCATGTCTCTTGAATAGAAGAATGTCTCCAAGCCCTAAAGCAGAACAAAGAAATTTTACCAAGTCTAATCAATTATCAATCAATAATTTATTGATGTCAATTTTCATAAGCCATCATCAATCTTGCGATCAAATAATATTTGTGAATTATCCCAAGTTAACACATTCAAGATGATCAGGTAGAGGATGGAAAAATATCTATACTAGGCCAAATATCTATTCCTAAACAAACTTCAAAGTCAAGCAAAAAGGTTGTGAGGTTAAGGAGATGAATATGTGATCTGGGCCAATCATTTACGGAACACTAAACACATCTGGTCTATTTTGGCTAATTATTGACCACTTATACATTATATTGTATGACATGGCCAATGCAGATAATTGAGATTTTGAAATCCATCCAAAGCGACAGCCCCAAGCACAAGCCAAAATCAAGCAGGAATCCACAAAAAATTGGCAACAAATGTTGATTCAACAAGATACATTCACTTTTAATAATTACCCTAGACTAAATTGAAGAGGATCCGAACATTCCAAAATCAGCTACCTCCAGCTGCATCGACCTGCCCTCGATGACCTAGTTGGCAACAACTAAAATTTATTTCAAGAAGTCTACAGCTGAATCGTCTAGGCTTCGTGAACCCAGTCGGCACCGACCGACTACAACTGCAAGGAGAATCTCAACAACTCTAACCGAATAATTTCGAGTACTCGGCCACGTAGGTGAGTACAACATGATTGATTCAACCACAAAGAATATCGAAGCCAAAGATTGCTCCGTCTACAACATACAAGCACACAGATCAAAACACGAACTCCCCTAAACCCTAAACTTCAAATTTGGGGTGCACTGCAACTGCATTCACCTTTCTACGGTGACCCAGTCGGCACCGACTAGAATGAAAGGCAACAAGGATTGCAGCAAAACCGGGAATGAGAAGGTTGCTGTTCGGCGGTTCAACTTTCACGGGCTGGTGTTCATACACGTCGTCGGTTCAAGTTTCGGAGGCCACTGACCACAGACGTACACGATTCAAGTTCCGGGGGCTGCTGTCCACAAATGTACGCGGTTCAGGTTTAGGGGGCTGCTATCTACAGACGGACGCTGTTCAAGTTTCGGGAGGTGGTGTTCGTAGACGTCCGTAGTTCAAGTTTCGAGGGCCGGTGTTCCTAGATGTCAGCGGTTCAAATTAGGGGGCCGATGTTCACAGACGTCGACGGTTCACCGAGATGCAATATTCACGAAACATCGAAGCCGATCTAGGAACCAAGAAGCTGCTGGTCACCTCATGTAGGGAATCGAAAAGCTGCTGGTCACTAGACGTAGATGCCTACCTACAAAGGTCAGTGCATCCTAAAACCCAAAGAACATTCCACGTAACTTGATCCAGTAGAGGAAGGGTCTGCTCAAGATACCTCGAGTGGGCAGTAGGTCGAGATTTAGAAAATCCGGCGTTGGCGGCTTCAAAAAATGTAGCCCTTGAAGTACAACTTCCAAGTACATAAGTCGAGATGACTCACAAGATCAGCTTGATGTACATGGGTGATAGCACGAGAGGTGTGACAGAATATGGTGATAGTCAATCTAAGACCACATCACCGCATCTGAGACCACCATCTGAGAAGGTGGTCGTCGCATCACGAGTTCACCACATCTGAGACCACCACCTGAGAAGCCTGAACCACATCACAAGTTCACCGCATTTGATCCGGTACCTTGCCGCTGACAGAAGCTGAATACTGAAGCTGTATCGTAGATGAGAGTTCACCGCATTTGATCCGGTACCTCGCCGCTGACAGAAACTAAATATTGAAGCTATATCGCAAACGAAAGTTCACCGCATCTGAGAGTGTTGTCGCCAGTGACAGAAGCTGAGTACTGAAGTTGTACCGCAGACGAGAGTTCACCGAATCTGAGAAGGTTGTCGCCGCTGACAGAAGCTGAACTATCCAAGTTTGAACTGCGCATAATTGGTTCAAACCTGTATCGCAGATGCAGATTACAGAAAACTAGCGCGAAGGGCACAGAAAACTAGCGCACGTAGTTTCAAGAAACTTACTAGCCGTGGAAGACGAGGGGTCTGGTCAATAGGGAGACGAATGACGCAAAGAAGAGCCAGATCCACGAAATTTGGATCATTCTATTCTCATATCCTACTCTCTCTTGAGTGTAGTAGATTTGGAACAGTTTCTCCTCCATGTAAATGAATGAAACTTATGTTTGGTTTGGAGATCACGGTGTGCAGATTTCAGTGTCCTGACTTTCATTAGAAATTATTTTCTCTATAACGGACTGCTTCTACAAAAATCATATTTTCAGTTACCATTCGGTGGATAACACTTTAAATCAATAATTTTAAAATCACATAAATGTTGGATCAGGGAACAAACCTAAAGAGTATGGCAATTCGTGTAGTTTAAGCTGTCGACCTCCAGCACTTCACTAATTGAATCCAATATCGATTTTGTAGGAGAAGAGCATCCGCTATAGAATCCTACAGTTTTAGTACTTTCAAGGTCTGTGAATTGAAGCTTCTTAGTGAGACTAGACAAGACTCTTAGACTAATCACTCTCTGAAGTCTCTATTCCCTAGATCAGTGAAGTGCTTTCTTTGAAGAATAGTTGGTACTTGATTTCTTCCTCCTCCGCTTCGGATTCTCTAGTGAAGGAGAACAATTCCCTATTCTAGACATTTGAATTGCACTAAGTCTTCCAGAAGCGATGTAGAGAGAATGATGTGAGTGTGGTAATCCTTCTATACAATTCAAGTATTGTAGGTAACGGGCAATGGCATTAATGATTTAGTTCCAGTCATTACTTTTATTGTTAGAGTACAGACGTCATTTTGATATCACACCATAATATATAATAATCTATCAGTCCTTACAGGGTCCATTTGGAATAATTTACTATTTAATAGTGCTAGTGTCGCTTTGATTTTAAGATGACAACGGCTCTCTATTTTGCATTGTCTTTAATACTCATGATTTATTGGAATTCTCGTGAAAATTGAAATATATTGTAAAAAACATGTTTAATATGTACACCTCTAAGGTACCCTTCAGAGAAAAAGAATAATAGAATTTTAAAGTAAAAGAACTTGAAAAGTACAAAATCCTACAATCATAGATGATTTGTAATTCTTATATATGTAGAAGTGAAATCTACAATTTAATAGAAACTGATTTTGCAAATGTCTGAAGACTTCATGAGCACTGAATTTTAAAGGGTTTCATCTTGAAACCATTTTCAATGTTTGCAAATTGCAAGCGTACGGGGATTCTATTGGCATAAATGTTGAGGGCATAACATAATGTTTTCTAAAATCCATTTTGGTGGGTATTTGCTTCTCTAGTGTCAGAGTAGACGAATAGTCTTTAAAAAGTTGGGCTCTACATCATTAATTTTGAGTAGTAACCACTTGTTTAAAATCCCTACACCGCAAAGTTTCATAAATAAATTGAATTTAAATTTAAATATCAAATAAATTTTTGAAACTTATAAAATAAGTTCCCTTTTTATTATTAAAATATTGATCTTCACCAAGAAATCAAATTACATTGGACTGATTCTGCAAAAGATATGGGCGATTCGAACTTCAACATTGCAGAAGGGATATCAATTCAAAGTAGTACTGACAAGATGTAAGCAAAACATGATCATATAAGATTTTGGTATGTGTATAGGCCTCTATAACTAATTGTAATGTTGACTGTTGAACATTCAAATTAGAAGGGTTTAGAAAAAATTCACTAAACTGGCGTCTAAGATTTTTATGAAGTATCCCAACGGATACAGAGTCATAAAGTCGTACAGGGTTACACTGAATCATTTTGATGACTACCTAATTAATTTTCATCCGCTGGATTCAATTCATGCCATGCACCTATCCCATTTAATATTAATCAGGCCTTCATTTAATTTTATTCTTCCATACAAAACAATACTACCATTGAACACTCTAGTGGCACTTACTAATAAATTTTATCTTAAATAATATTATTTTGGAGAGCATGACTTCGTTTTTGCATTGACTCTACATTGACAGAATACTAGGAGTGTTGTGGAATGTAATGCATTCTTCCTATGGTGTTTACAGTATGCAATAATTAGTATGGCTTACAATTCGATGGTAGTCTTGAGATCAGTTGGGAATACAGTCCCTATCACATTTCCCGTTGACGAATTGGGATACGCTAGCTGTTGTCACTGCATTTTGCTTGAGTATTCGATTCCTTTTTTCTGAAAATTCATTACACATTGATGAAGAGGTCTTTGATAGTTCTACTGGTGAATTGACTCATACACTTGGTCGAGAGCCATGCCTTGATAGCCATTGTAGACAATGGCATTTGCAACCGGGAAGATATTTAGCATATGGCTTATCCGAATCAAGTTTAGGAGGATCATCTATTGATGCTACTCCGAAGTTATCAACCACATCTACTCAAAAGACTTCGCTGCCATCTTCGGTAAAGATTGAGCCACGGGTAGAGTGCATTACTATTTTGAGTGACGATTCTGACTACACATCCCCTTCTCGTAAGATTCTCAAACAAACTGTATTTCCTTCGTCCAATGATTGTGGCACATCTTCTTCACCATTTCAAAGTTTAGTTTCAAAGCATACCGTAGGAGAATCCATCATTCCTTGCCTATGGAAGCTTCGTCATACAAAAGGGTCTAGGAATCCATTCAAGAAGCTTGATTATGATTCAATTGTGATCCACCAAGTTCATTTTGTTCCACCTATCTTCAATGGTGATGTCATTTTTGAATTGCCACCCCTTCAAAGTTGTTCTACTCAAAGTCAAGGGAAGTTGCTGAGCGGAATGGAGAAACACTATGATGGACACGTTTGGTCCAATACACATACGACTAATATCAAAAATGACAATGGATTGACATTTCGAATGTCTTCATGTGTGGGTCATTTGCGTTGTGAGAATGCCAATTGCAACTATCTTACTCAAGTACACCGCACAACAACAGTGAATGAAATCGAATGGGATGGATGTTCTACTATTCCATTTGAGGTGGGTCCTATCCCTCCTTCTAGTTCAACAATCACATGCAAGATTTGCTCTGCTATTCCTTCATGTATTGCTACTTGCTCAGCAAAAATATACTATGTGGTGGGGACAAAAGAGATGACGCGTGCTTGTGTTCACTTTGGTCTTCATGAGCACCCTGTAAAAGATGGAGATTGTCATAGTTCAAAGGAAAAAACACGATCATTGATTTCTGATCAAGTTGAAAGGACCCCATTAGCAACCAATTCTTCAATTGTTCTTGAGGCCAGTAAGGAGTTTTTAGGTGAATTACTTCTTCGCCCTGAAGGATCCGCAAAATCAAAATTTGGACTTGACGAACTTATTCCAGTTCTTGATAAGTGCAAATTCATGAGTTCGCCAAGTATTAGAAATGAGGTTACCACCTTCAAGTACTTCCGGAGATTTGGAGTTATGGATAGCATTACAAAACTTTGGGGTTGCAGCAACTGGTCTTATGTTCAGGAAAACAAATTTCCAGGTCAAGGATCTGATTCAGACAAAGTTTTTGTATTCAAAATGTCTGAGTTAGGTCCCGGGAGTGGCGTTGATTTGGTGATGCGAATGCAACCAGGTAGTGACCTTCAGGATGCTTGGATCATGTTTGATCATGTCAAGCGAGTGAAGCAATGGACTACAATGGCATGCCATGTCTATGATCCAAGCTTCTGTCGTGTGATGACAATTGCAGTATGTGATATGCAATCTGAGGATACTATTGCCCAATGCAATTTCTGGGATAATTTGAATGCAGTCATAGCCAAACATGCCATTCCCTTACCATATTTCAAGGGATTCATGGTTGACTCTGCACAAGCTAATTGGAATGCTGTAAGAGCAATCTACAGGAGTGGTGACCAATCTAAAGCCTATGGTGAATCGAGAGCGCACATGTCTTTTCCACTGGACTCAATCCATGGAAAACATACAAAGGCAAACATTCGGGCCGACCTTCAAGATCAACACCAACAACTTTGTAAGCAATACAAAAACGCAACATCATCTGCCGACTCTGAAATCCAATATCATGCAATTCGAACATGGTGGCATTCCTCCGGAGCAACAACTGAGGAGGGGCTTCGCCACTTAGATTGTGGTTGGCATTTTGGCACTTTTGCTATAGACAGTGGGGCGGCTTTATGCAGATTGTGAGATTCCTAAATTCTTGATTTCATTGTACTTGTACTATATTAAAGATCATTCATTTGGCTATTTGTTTCAAATAAATATCATCAGTATCATTTAGTTTGCCCCCAAATCCTAAACCGCATATTATTTAGGAACATCCGTATTCTAAATTTCATCTTCTTATGCAATATGTTGTATGGTACAGGATTTGCTAGCCCATGAACTTGCAGAGATGCCTTCTTGCAACTTTGCCGAGACAGTCCATAACAAATGGCTCCAACAGTCCGGAAATTGAGGGAATGATTTGTGCGTTGCTACTGTTGATGACTATGTGAGGGCATTTCTGCAGATGGTTCGATATCATCAATTTTTGAAAGGTGATAATCCGGGGACAGGTCCTGGTAAAGAAGAACTTCTCCTTAGGGTTGCACAAAGGTACGCCCAACATACTAGAAATTCTAAAGGTCTCCATGATGCTATGGCAAGTGTACCAAGGGTTGGAGAATATTGTACAAGGGATCCTCACTTTGAAGATGAAGAGGTTTTTGGATCTCAAAAGCGAATGCCGGATTTGCCGCTTGGATCTGAATATGATTCACATAGCCTTGACAAAGTAAATTTCTCCCGACCACATCAAGGGGCCAGATCTTGCAGAGCAGGTTCATCTAGAATTCCTTTGGATAATATATCTGAAAATCCTTTATATCATGAAAGAGAGGAATAAGCTGAAATTTTAGTGTCACCTGGACCATTGACTACATCAACATCAAAGGCACATCGAGTAAAAACCATTGAAGAAACTGCTTGTGATGAGTCACAATGGCATATTGTGCGATTGCCAAAGACGTCAGCCAAGGCATGCTTTGCTCTGCAGGCTCTTACAAAGAAGAAGTGTACTACAAAAATTGTGCAAGGCAACAAAGCAACAGCAGCACCAACTTACACAGGCAACATGAACAACTATAAGAAGAGTAGGATTGAAAAGATGCAATTCTTTTTCTGAAATGATGACATTGAACATTGCGTAAAAGGTTCAAAGCGAAAATGGGTTCTTTCAAAACCTGGAGTACCAATCATTTGGCCTGTAAAGTTCGGAATAGATTTAACACCAAAAGAAATGATGGACCTTCAGAATGCCGGATTCCACCTTCCTGAGCATATTGAAATCTCTCCAAAGAGGTTGTTTGGAGACCATGACTTACCTCCTGATTTGTTAGGATTCCAAGTCCCAGCTTTTCCAGCAGACCATCCTGGTACAAGGTTTGGGAAAAAAATCCGGAGGAATCCTAATGTGCCAACAACTAAACAGGCAAACAACTGTACTTCTGCACTCATTTTGAAGGCATCTGTTTGTCATGTAAGTATGATACCTCACCTTGGGTTTGGATGCATCATAATGCTTGATTCGGGTGTTCCGCCTAACATTGAACAATATGTACTTACTATAGGTTCTTTTCCTGAATGCACCTGCCCAAATTTTAAAGAGATGTCAACAAAGGCACTAGGGAAAAGAGGGCAGTGGGCTAATTGTAAACATCTGTATTTCATATTTCTTGTGATATGCCACCTAGAAGCAACAATAGATGTCTTCATTCATGCTCCAAGTTTGAGTTTCAATGACGTCAAGCATATTCTTGAAAGTAGAATTCTGAGGTGCAAAAGTATTCCATAAGTGATTGAGATTAGTAACCAAATGGGTTGGTTAGTGATGAGGCAAACTTGAAAGTGCTTCTTGTAATCAAATTCCTTTTATATATGTGGTGAGACAAAAGGGCTACTACTTGATGTATAATATCATTGATTATGTATACGTTGTATTTGAATGTTATTCTGAAGTCTAAACATTTTGTGAACTTTTCACATAATTTTATAATAGTTTTGTACAGTACATGTGTTTCCTAAAGAAAAATGACATTTATATTGGGTCCCAAAAATTCATGAACAAGGTGGAATTCTAAAGATCTTTATCAATTTTTTGAAAACTTCTAAGTTTCATAGACTTTGAATGATTGTAGTGCAGAGCGTAATTTTAGAATTCTTTGCATCTCATGTATTTCACTTTCTATTTCTATAAATTCATTTATACACCAAGATATTTTTTAAGAGATCAACCAAGTAGTAGGTTGAAATTTTGTATTAATTATTTCTGAAATATTGTATTTCACACGGTCATAGGTCCACGGTCATAGGTCATAGGTCCATAATTAAATGTTTGAAAGCACCCATCTACATGTTATTGACATATTTTCAAATTTTCCATATAAAATTGCAACTTTGCCTAAACCAAAAAAGACTGTCTTCAAATGTCCTAACTCTAAACTTTCAAATTTCTATACTCCCCGCTCCCCGCTCCCGCTCCAAGCTCCCCGCTCCCGCTCCAAGCTCCCCGCTCCCGCTCCAAGCTCCCCGCTCCAAGCTCCCCGCTCCCGCTCTGCGCTTGCATACTAGCTTCATTGCCCACCAATGAGTTCCGTATCCTTAAAGCTTTAGGGAGAAGACCTCATATGCAAATAGAGATACAGAAATTTCACCGCACCAACCTTTATCCAAAACCTGTGTCTCTAAAATATACAGATTTCTGTAAAACTCTTCTTCTCCAGTTCTATATCCAGAGGCTCATATGGAGAACTCGCGAGGTCTCATCCCTATTTGATGTCCCAAGCTCAGGAACCAGATAGAGAAACGGTAGAGCTGGTGGATGCGCTAATGTTGTCAGCTTCGGCTCCTTCAGTTCTCCTTCTCCTTCCCTTTCTCCTCCTCCTTAGTATTCCTCGTTCTTGTTCCTTCTTACCAGTAAACTTAGTTACTCTCCCCTTGCTTCTGGCTTCCCAATTAGGGTTTGGAGCCCTGCCTGCTTGCTTGCAGTTGGCTTCCTTCCCTCATGGCTTTGGCCTCGCACCGTCGGCTCCTGGGCAACCCCCTGCCGTCGCTTCTTTCCTCTTCCTCCCCCCTTCGCCATGCCCCTCGTCCCCTCGCCCTCCGTCTCCCTGCTGCTGCTGCTGGTCGCCAACCTCGATATGCCGGCTTCCCTCGCCGCTTTGGTGCTCCCCACTTGCGACCGCATTATTCTGCCTCTTTCACGTCCAGCAACGATGCCGTCGCCGACGACGCCGACGACGCCGACACGAAGTCTCATGAATTAGCTTCTCGTCCCCCCAGCGTAGCATTCCGCACCCCTCCCCCGCAGACCAGGAATCCTCCGCCGAGCAAGCTGCATGTGCAGCAGCCGCGGAATCAGAACAATGCCGGTAAAAGGAAGTATTTACTGGACGTCATGGCCATTCGCAATCCAGGTCTGCCTACGTCGCCCTCTCGGCCTGCGGAAACCACCCACGCAGCTGGCCAGGAGGAGGTGCAGGTCTTCGAGGAGTGGGCGTCGAGGAAACTCCAGCAAGAGGGGTCCAGTGCCGAACCCTTCATCCAGGAGATGCGAACGTCTTGGATTCAGAGGTTGACACAAGCTCCGGCGACGGAACTGTGGCCTGACAGGTCTCCGAGCCTGGAAGTACCGACCGAAAAGGATTCTCTGGCTGGGGTAGCCGTCCGACCAGTCGTTGTCAAGCGGCGCACCAAAGTTCCCGAGGACTGGGATGGTCCTGGAGGCGCAGTTGTGCTAATTGACAAGCCCCGAGGTGACGTAGTAGTTCTCACCTTGACGTGAACGAAATCCCTCTGCCTCGCGTCTTTGGATCAAATGGTACTGTAGCTCTTTACAATCCGGTTAGGCCGGGGTTTACGGGGACTGAAGGTCACCGTTTGGGATGGGCCCTGCAGGATGGAGCTCGTTTGCAGTATGTGGTAAGCTACGTCACATGCTTGGGGTCAAGAAGGTTTGAGAGCTCTGACCTTTATTCTTAACAGTTCTCAGTTTCTGTAATGAAGTGAGCGGCTGCTTCTAGATTTGCGGATTCGTGAGCCCGATCCTCGTGCAGGTTTCAGGAGAGATTGTTAGGGAAAAATGGTTCAGCGTCAGCTACTTGATACACTAGTGTTTGAATTCTATTTGGCATAAGTATTTGCTGTGCTTACGAGAGACGGCATTTCGAGTGTTGGGATTCTGCAACTGGGATCATTTGTAACCCCATGTTCACCTGGAATCCTCTTTAGTATCGCGAACCTTTTGATCGAAGTTGGACTCGAAGGTCGTAATATGTATTCTTTTTTTGCAGGTGGGCCATGCCGGTACGTTGGATCCCTTGTCTACGGGGCTTCTTGTTGTCTGTGTGGGCAAGGCTACCAAACTCGCTGACAGGTTGGACACGCTTTTAAATATCTTTCTCCTCTCAAGGTATATGAGTTAGGAGAAATTTGTAATCCACTAGTAGTTCATTATGGATTCAACTATCATATAAATCTTGATATGGGAATTCCCCACAACAGTTACGGGCTACCAAACACCAAACAGGTCGCTTGGGCACAAGGATTGCTATGTTGATATAATTTTCAGGTGTTTCTTTTGTTTGTTTTGTACTGTTAGATAAATGGTTTGAATTGCGAATCATCTTGTCCAATTTGCATTTACCAAGTTTGTATGTTGCCTAATTTAGTGCAAGTTGAAAGTACATTATAATTCGATTGAACTTGACCTAGTTCTTACTACATTAGAGGATGTTGCGGTTCAGGTACCAGGCTATGACTAAGGTTTACAGTGGGACAATGCGCATTGGTGAGACGACGCCATCCTTGGATGCTGGCACACCGGTTTGTTGCTATCCTGTTTATCGGTTACCAAAGTAGGATCTCATGATGATTTACCTGTCTATTGTCAGAGAGATTGATAAATGCCCCTGGCCTTTGCAATTGCTGAATCTTACAAATGAGATATAATATATGTTGTTATGCAGGTTAGTGACGAGGCGCCTTGGGAGCATATCCAAGAACAGGATATACGGAGGGCAGTGGTTAATTCATTTCTTGGAGACATCATGCAGGTTCCTCCTATGTATTCAGCTATTAAGGTACGGCTTGATTGTAGTGCTCACCAAAATGACATCTTCCAGTATTTTCCCATCCTGAAGTTTATGTTGCATGCATACTGGTAGTTGATCACTTCACATTGGCACATTTGTATCATTGTAGTTCTGGTCTAAAGTATTTATGATCTAGTGCTAAGCCTAACCATCAGTTTACAGGTGAAAGGAGAAAGACTTTATACGAAAGCAAGGCGTGGAGAAGAGATTGTCGTGCCACCACGGGCTGTTAAAGTGTATGATTTCCAGTTGAAGCTCAGTTCACAGAACAGGTTGGTTGCTCTCAAACGTATTGTTCAGAAACTCTGTATTGATAATAGTGATCCCCAGCTGGTATCTGTTTTAGGTGGTGTGTTCAGTACACTGTTTTATTGTGTTCTTTGCTGTCTATTAAATCTCAATCCAGAATTTTTCCAGGCAAGAATGGGATTTTTACATCGTATGTTCCAAGGGAACTTACATTCGCTCCTTGTGTGCTGATCTCGCGCTATCACTTGGCAGGTAAGGTTACTGAGAGGCCTTGGAAATGAAGTTTGTATGTTTTAGGTGTTTGCTCACCCACGGGGCCGTGTGCTTGTTGGAACTTTGAGTGTCATTGTTGTAGTAGCTTCGTATGTGTCCCTACAAATATTGTTTTAGAATTCTATGGTAATAGACAGTTCAGTTTTAGACTATGCATGAAGTATTTGCTTTATATTTTGACTTCAGTCAAAGTTTTCCTAGTCTCAGCGCTAATCCTGCTGACATGCCATGTTTCCTTTAAACACTGGTGTCATGTGCATGCATCTTTGACGTCTGTTTGCTGTTTCAGCTGTGCGTATCTCACTTCTCTGCGGCGAGAGAGAATAGGTCTCTACCGACATTATTTTGAGTTAAAATCTTGTGGCTGTTTCTTGTATTTTACTTGGTTGAAGTATTAGATTGATTTTTTGTAGGTGTTATGTTACAGAGAGCAGCTCTTTCTATATGTGTTTGCACCGAATAATTCCTCCTCTTGCATGTATTATTTGAAGGATAACTACTAGATTGAGAATGTGCACCAGAGTAAGGCGCAACTTTTTTTTGTGACAGAATTTGAATATTTGCAATCCTGAGATGCTGTGGTTGATTTTTGCAGGGAGTTTAAGTGTGCAGGATGCGTGGCCCATCGAAGAATTAGAAATATATTACAGGGAAACACTGAAAGCACCCTTTCAGGCTTATAAGAACCCATGACGCTACACGATTGAGGATGCTATGTTGTTCACAATGGAATGGAATTTTGCAGCATATAGATTTCCTACTTTATGAATCCTCTAAGTAGCTGAAATGTGAAGGTGATTGGATCTCTGGTCTGCCGGCTAATCTCTGTCCAAACTTGGACGTCAATTCTTGCACTTTTGGCCTGCGTCTCCTTCCAGAGGGATGTTTTGTTATTGTCAAAATCGTTGTCCTTAACCCTTAAATGACGGGCTGGTGACCATGGAAATCAGCCCCTTTGGAACCGTGTGACATCATCTAGTTAAAAAAATTAAAAATATTCATTTAGAGTCAAACTACTATAGAAGATCTCCCCTTTCCCCCGTAATTTTGAGGATGAATAGTTGCATTTCTGTCCTACACATGAGAATTCCTTGTCATTCATCAGACACAAAACGTCCGCTGTGGCATATATGGGTTAAATACCGTCTGCTTCATTCAACAAGATTCTCTAGTTGGATATGTTGTGAGAATTTTTAGATCACATTTTTAATTCAGAAACAATAATGAGGTCATTTTGTGGCTTTTGAATGAATGTTTTTTGAATTGTAAGCAATTTTTCATCCACTTCTTTCTTGTTGACCTTCCATGTTGGGTTACGAAGATAAACTAGTTATGTTATTGTTTGTCTTCACATAAATGAGAAGTTATTAAAAACATGGATCACAAAATATGCTATTTTAGTGTATTTTAGAAAGTTGTTGCTCTTTGCTTTAAATCTGAAATTTCTCTACAAAAATGGTATTTTTTGAATTGTAGTTCAACTAACAAAATAAAGTATCATTCACTCTAGTTTCTATTCCAATTTGAATTTTGAAAAAATTCTTAATAATCAATTTTTTATTGCAATTTGAACTTTGGATGTATTTTCAATGTCTACTATGTTCTAATTATAGAATGGCACGGAAAGTGAGTTTACACCATGTTGTTCATCACTATAATATGCACACATGGTGAAATTTTCAGATTTTTTGAAATAACTTTCTATTTGATATGATTTTTCTTCATTATATCTACAAAAATTTATAAAAAAGTCAATTATTTACAAAAAAATCTAAAATTTTGGTGAAACAAAGAAGACATTTTGTTTCATCTTTGAAAAATAAATTAAAATTTTTTCATACATATCTTGTTGCAAAATGACAACAAATTGAGTGATGATAGTGAGGTTTGAAATCAACAGTCATAGGTCCGTCATTTAGGGGTTAACCCCTAAAGGACCAAGGAGCCCACTTTGGGCTTTTGGCAAATTTGGGCGGGCGTTTCTTGTGTCAATATTTGAGATAAAATTGTGATAAAAAGGTTGTACATGAGCATATTAAGAAGCTAGCTTTTCCCCAAAAAAAATTTGAAATTCATTGATTTTTAAATAAGATATGAAAGCATATGTGAATTTCATCTCAACAAGGGCAGCTTGAAATAAAAGATGAACAGAGGAATGACTTCGGGCCCCTGTCCATCAATAGTGCCAATAGATTGCCTTGGAATAAAAGAGATCTCCTAGTCAGCGGGATAGTTGGCTGAGTGGGAAGTCAAATCCCTGACTCCATCCTTTGAAAAATCACTATACTCAGATGTATGTACTCTTCATATGGCCAAAGGTGATGGCATGTGCAATGTGGCTACCACATTGCTGGGAAATTTGGTACTTCTACCATGTAATTGCGTCAATTGAAGTTGCTCAATTGTGGAGTCGCATACGAAAAGCATTGCTTTCAAGAGATTTGGTACATTACAACTAGTGTTTGGGCGGTTCGCGAGATTGTGGTGGAGGCACCCAGAACACGTGAATACAGTGTTAGAGGTTAGACAAGATGGGATTTCCTCGAGGACCTCAATCAAATGTATGCATGCAGGACAAGGATGAATGCTAAGGAAGAACTTCAAGTCATTTTCAATAAAAAGAATTTTATTCAATAGAAATTTGGGCTACCCATGGGGATCCATCTCGGGTGATATTACAGTTTGATTTCCAAAAGGGAACCTCAAGAACACGTTGAGGGAGTACAAACATCCGATGGTCCCGTTCCTCTGAACACTGCACATGCAAATTGATGATGACTTTTGCAGACTGCCTAGGCACCAATTATCTTAACCATTGATCCTATATTGGGATGGACCACTTTCTAGTACTCACGATTGCAATACTTTGCTATTGTTCAATTACATCAAGGTATTTGTCTATTTGTACAGTGTCATGGTCGTCATATAGACCAGACTGCTAGACAATTGAAGCTGTAGCACATGTTGTTGTTGAGGAGTCCAAGTCTTCCACATTGGAAGCTTGAGTATATGTTGCTGAAGTCTCCACCCGGTTCTCGCGTTTGGGTTCATGGAGAATTTCATTAAAATGGCGATATTCCATGTACTATTTCCACAGTTCAGACCGCTCGGTCTGAATTGTAGAATATCAAAGTCACAGAATATTCGCCATTTTAATGAAATTCCCCATGCTCGAAGAGACGCTTGAGGATTTGCATTGTTGTCGATTGCAAAGGATTCTTCCATGATGGATTGGATATGGTAGCACTTAGTGCTCTTTGAATTGTCATAGAACATGACTTATAGCAACGAAGGGACTTCGTGATCAGCATATTTCAGCATCCATTGACGACGCTCCCATAGGCAACGTGGGCGACGTTTATCATGAACGCCTTCCTCCATCATCTTCCGTCAGGGAGATAGAAGGCAACCGGGATCCATTGTCCTTTTCCATCACCCCACTTTGCATTCTTGAGGTTGGAAATAGTCGACTTTTGCCGGGACGTGGATTGGTGTGGAGATTCTCCTTCCTCAACACTTGTTAGTTGAGCACAATACAAGTTCTCCAGCATAGATGCACCTTCTACTGGGACAGTGCACATTGGTATCATGAGAAGTGTAAGCATTTTGAAATTTTGATTGTGCCCACCAGACAACTTTTGTTGTGCTCCGCTAACAAGTGTTGAGGAAGGAGATTCTCCGCACCAATCCACATCCCGGCAATAGTAGACTGGTCCAAGTCTAATGAATGCAATGTGCAGTGACGGAAAAGGATAGCGGATTCCAATTGCTTTCATCCTCCCCGATGGATGATGATAGAGGAAGGCATTCACGAAGAACACTGCCCATGTTGCTTATGGGAACGCCGTCAATGGTTGTTGAAAGATGTTGACCACGACATTTCTCAGCATCCAACACCTTGTTCAAGCATGGTCGGAAGAAGCTCATTTTTGTGTCATGAGCCACTATGTGGGCAACCGAGCTACCTCATAATGCCTTGCACTTTGTTGTATGGCCAAAGAATTGCATAGAGTGATTTCTGTGGACCGCTCTTGCCAAGGACTCTAAGAAAGTGCTCATTGATTGTAGTGTCGTGCGTTGCAAAGGATTATTCCTTGAAGTCCGCATATAGTGGAACATGGCTTAGAGCAAAGAAGGAATGCCGTGATCAACATTTTTCGGCATCCATTTGCGACGCTCCTATAGGCAATGTGGGTGGCATTCGTCATGACCGCCTTTTTCATCTCACGACAGAAAGATTGCTTGGGATTCAATACCCCTTCTCTTTCGTCGGTGCTCATAGTGCATGTACGCTCCAGAACTTTTATGGTGGTTCGCAAACTAGTGCCAACAAAGGAGATTCTCCACATCCATCCACATCCACTCACAAGTAGATTGTTTGCAACCTCTAGAATGCAAGGTGCGATGATGAAAGAAAAAGGTGATCGATTCTTTGCAATCTCTTGGTCGTGAGATGAAGAAGGGAGATCGTGACGAGCGCTGCCCGCATTGCCCATGAGAGCATCCCGAATGGATGCTGGAAAGTGATGACTACGACATCCCCACTATTCTGTACCATGTTCCAGCATGGCCGGAACGAGAAGCTCACTTTCGTTGCGAACAGTCCAAACAACCATAGTTCAGCAGATCGATGCATAGATTGAGCAACATCCTTTCAGATAATTCTTTTGTTCTTGCACGCCCATGTACAGTTTTGGAGTCCTACTACCATGATTGCAAATGTGAGCATGTAATCTTTCAATCCGCACCGCGGTTGTTCAGAGGCATATAAGTGGAACGAACTCAAACTGAACTATGCAATCTATACCACACAAATTGACCACTAGGACTATTTGTTTCCGAAGACCTGTCCTACTGTTGGGTTCAAAACATGCCCTTGAATTGAATGACGCCTCGATTGATCGTATGAAAGCAGACTGGTGGACAATTGCGGTAGTAGCAACCATTGTCGGCAAGGGCTCTAAGTCTTCCACATTGTAAGCTTGAGTATGTTCCATTGAAGTCTCCACTAAGGTGTCGTATGAAATTTGTAGGGACTCTAAGAAAGTGCTCGTCGATTATTGCATAGTGAGTTGCAAAGGATTCTTCCGTAAAGTCCGCATACGGTGGAATATGGCTTAGAGCAAAGAAGGAATGCCGTGATCAACATTTTCCGGCATCCATTCGCAATGCTCCCATAGGCAACGCGAGTGGCGTTCGTCATGAAGGCCTTCCTCATCTCACTACAGAAAGATTGAATGGGTTCCAATATCTTCTCTCTTCCGTCGCTGCTCATGGTACAATCCAATATCCTCTCTTCCGTCGCCGCTTGTGGTGCAAGTACGCTAGAGAACTATAGTGGTGCTTCGCAAACTAGTGTCAACGAAGGAGATTCTCCACACCCATCCGCATGTGCTCACTAGTTGATTGTTTCCAACTTGAAGAATGTAATGTGCGGTGACAGAAGAGAAAGGAGGCCCGTTCCCCTCAATCTCTTCGTCATGAGACGAGCAAGGAGGGCGTTCACAATGACTGTCGCATGCATTGTTTATCAGAGCAACACGAATGGATGCAGAAAAATGCTAACCACGACATCCCCACTATTCTGTACCATGTTCCAGTATGATTGGAAGGAGAAACTCACTTTGGATGCGGACAATCGAGACAGCCATAGTCCAGTAGATCGATGCATACATTTTGCAGCATCCTTTCAGATAATTCTTGTGTTCTTGTACGCCCATGTACAGTTTTGGAGTCCTGCCACCATGATTGCAAATGTGAGCATGTAATTTTTCAGTCTACACTGCGGTTGTTTAGAAGCATACCTCAACTGCCCAACATAGAAGTTATAACAGAGGAAGTGGTTGGTTGTATGTGGGAGTGTGATCCCACATGCTAGACACAGAAAACTAGCATTAGACAGGAAATTTTAAAATTTAGTCCTTTAAAAAGGAAAGTTTTGAAGTTCCTGTGACAACTCATATTTTTGATTTTTCTTTGGTTATTCTTTTAAGTGGAACGGAAATCCGAAATCCGGATCCGGATCCATCATAAAGGAGAGAGATAAATCAAAAATGGCCACAGGAGGACCTTACGGAGCTAATCCGGTTTCAGGTAAAAGCGGATCGGATTAGATTTCCAACCGGATTCTCCATAACCGGATTAGAGGGAACTGGATTGGAGTGAACCGGACCGGATATTCGACCGGTCATAAAGACAGTCCAGGGAGTCAGGACTATATAAAGCCTGACCCTGCTCATTTTTGGGTCTCTGACTTTTCACGTGTTGTTGTGTCCTGACTTAGCGCCTGACATTTTTTCCGTTTACAGCGGTAGAAAAGGGAAGTACAAGAGGACCCGGTAACGAGTGAGAGGTGTGAGAGAGAGAGATCGCCTCCGGGCACGAGTGGGTGAGAAACAGAGTGAGAGCGGATACGGAACCGTGAGAGACTGAGGGTGTGGACGTGCCAGTAGATTAATTTGCAGGTGGAGCGGAACATCGGAGTGTGAAAGCTTTCTTTTAGGACCGTAGAGAGAAACCGGGTAGAGTTAACCTCATGCCGCGGTTGAACCGGAAGAGACCAGGCTCTAGCACCCCGCCTCCGAGTGAAGTAAGACTGAGAAAAGTAGTTCCAATCATGCCGACCAAGGATCCGGAAAAGGGAGAGCTCAGGGAGGACTTAGCGTTGATGGGTTGTCAGGGTTTATCTTTGAAACCTTGGGGTTTCAAAGATGAGAGGATGATTAGGGAAATCTTGAGTGGTGTGTCGAATCAATTCGATAACACACTGAGAGGAAATCCGGTCCAATGGACCGAGGCTTTGTGGCGGGATGTGTACGGATTCCAGCCGGGAGGACTCGGACTTGCCAGCCGGAAGGATGACTTTGTCCAGGGCAAGTTCGGAAGCGTTGTAAACCCGAAGGACGGCTACGTGGTAGAGGATTGCCTCGATGACCGGGAGCGTCGCTTGCTCCAGTTCCTGGTTCCGGTTTTGCATCCGGAAAAACCCACCAGGTTGACCATCACCCTAGCTAACACGATCTTCGGAGCATTGAGCGGAACCCGGAAAGTAGACTGGGGCCGGATCTTCTTTGATCTGGTATCCCAGCTTACTACCAGAGTGGGGAAAAGTAGGGCTACCCCACTTTGCCCTTATGTTTACCACCTCTATCAGCAACAGGAACTGCTGACAGAAGTGGAGCTGAAGGTATAGAAGGCCCAGGAGCGGACTATGAAGTACGGTGAATCCGAGTCCGACCAAGAAGCGGATTCTGGAAATGAAACCGAGGAGGAGGACGAGGAAGAAGAAGAAGAAGAAGAAGAGGAGGAACCGCATGTCCCTTCCAAAAGGCAGAAGACCACGCCAATCCGGAATCGAAGGACGCCTCCGGTTCAACCTCATCCGCGCAGAGGGGAGACTCCACCCAGACCGGATGTGGCATCCGGATCAGGATCCGGAGATCCGTTTGACGCATTGATCGGAATCCTCTACGGAATCTAGGCAGATTGGGAGGTGAAGAAACGGACGCTCAAGGAGATTGCGGAGTTAATTGGAGCGGAACCGGACAGTCAGTTACCACAGCGGGTAGCTGAGTGTGTCATTAATCCGGAAGAGCTCCTGAAGATGAAGGAGGAAAGCAAGCGACAACATGATGAGTTGGACACTCTCAAGGCCGAACTTTTCGCCTTGCTCGAGAACGCCAACGCAACAAGGGAAATGGCAGGAGAAATGAAGAAGTTGGCCGAGGAGGTGAAAGATGTGCTCGGAGAACCCGAAGTGGCGATCACCAAGGCGCGCCTGTTCGAAGAGGAGGTGCACAAGGATAAAAAGATATCCGGAACCAGAGTGGTGCACATCCTCACTGATTTTGAGGAGCAGATAGAGAAGCTCCTGTCCAAGGCACGGGAGTTAGCGGACCGGATCGTGGAGAGCAGCTAGAAATTGATGGAGATTCTGATCCGGCTCTCTGAGATTTCACTTCCGGACTTGTTTCCGGACGAGACAGCTCAGGAACCGGAAAAGGACAAAACGCCTCAGTCAAGTAGGGCACAGAAGAAGACGCCCTCGATCGGACCGCAGCCGATCGACTTAGACTCCCCGGAAATTGAGGAACAACCGGCTCCACCTACGGATGGGGAGCGGAACCGGAATCTAACGGACGTATTTGAGCAGTTGGAGAGACCGGACGAGAGTCCTACCATTGGGTCTCGAGTGTATGAGACGGAATAGGAAGTATTGTACAAATAGGAATTAGGAACCGGACTTATAGAATATAAACCGGAATAGAATCCGGTTAGGATAAGGTAGGACCGGATTGTCAGTGCCTTCAGAGGCGGAAATCATGTATTCACTTTTTGCTTTTTGCTTTTTGTATATAATACAGTCTCTGAGCTGAAGACTGGGAGAGTTCTTTTGGTATTTCCTTGTGTACTTTCCATTGACTTTGTTTTGTGTATTCCTCCCGAGTGTTGGCAAGAATGTACAGAGTTGAAGTAAGGTGGTATGCACGGATGTGTGGGTAGAGTTCTCCCTTTGATGGATGTTTCCGGTTCTAAGTACATCTGAGTAGGTCATGAAGAGCTAGAAGTGGATTCCAGTGCCTCAGCATCTGCAGAAGTTTAGTATTCTGGGTAAGAAAGCCGTTGATTAGGCTAGGCGGATAGGGAGGGATTCCTTAGTTGCGCTAGAACTCCTGGGTGGGAAATCCGGTCGAGTGTCCTAACTCCTGTGAGGTCTTGCCCCCGTTGTGGGTAAAACGGAAGAACTTCTGTAGTTGATGGAACGGACAGGTGCACTTGTAGCCACCAAAATTAGTACGGAACGGATCAGCGTCAAAGTCGTTGTAGTATGAGAGGATCGTACAGGGGGTCTTTGTGTGACCTGTGATCCGGATTGCCATCCGAATTACTGTGAAGGATCAAACCGGATCCGGATTAGAGTAGGAGGATAGGAAGTGGGTCTTCAGCCACTATAAGTCACGGGAGGAGTGGTGGGCCTACCACTCTCAAATCCAAGAGGCGCCCCCTCTGATGGTAAAACAGAGGCAAAATTAAACCGGGGTTAGGAAGGGTGGACCGGAACAGATCCACTCCGTAGACACTTAGAACCGGAAATAGAATGGTCCAGAATTGAAAAGTTAGCCAGAGACCGTAGAACTAGTAAAACTGGAAATAGGATACGGTCCGGTCTTAGTCTTCCGGTTGGGTTTTGGGCGTTCCGGTTTTCCGAGGTATAACCGGAAAGTAGAATTGAAGGGTTTTATTAGGTTTATCTCCTTAATAGAGTTAGCTACTTCACAGGATCTCGTGGGTTCGATCTTTAGGGTCATTTTGTTATGCTCTAGGGTGATTTTTGAGGGTATAACAGGGAATTTACTTACTCTGTGCTACGACAGTTCCAATAGAAGATTAGTAAGATTTGGGAAATACCGGAACTCCGGTTTCGGAGAATTCCAATTAGGTATAAGAAACCTAATTCTAGAACCCTAAAAAGTTCCGAAAAATGGATGACGGTGCCGGCCCTAAAAGTTGGAAACCGGATCCGTACAAGGGTTAGGTTTTGCCGTTGAAATCTCTCCCGAACTTTCGTTCATCCGTCCGACCATCCATTTGTCTGGACCAGTATAAAAAAAAGACTGTAGCCAGTAGAAGGGACAGTTGTTTTCTTGTTGCTTTATATCTTTGTTTTCCATCCTCTCCATCTCTTAGAACTTCCGGTAGATTGAGGGACTGTGTGAGTTGCGATCGTGCAGGTGTATTCCGGAGTGACTTTTTGTGAGCAAGAGAATTAGGGAGAGATTGTGAGAGGCTCCTTGGGTGTGCGTTGTCGTACGCGCAGTTAGCTGTAAGTATCCTTACAACGACGAATTGTTGTACGATGACACGAATCATCGTTCCAAGGAACTCTAGTATGATATCGTTTGAATTAGAGGTATCCAGATCGTGACTACACCTTTAATTCCCTTCGTTTCACTTCCCTACCTCGTTTCGGAAACTTAGTACGTTCTGGAATCCGTTCTGGATCCGGACCACATCCGGAACCTAGTTTTGTTTCTCTTAGTTTACGGTTTTTGTTACCTCTATTTTACCCTCAGAGGGTCCGCCCTTAATCTAGAAAGGGGTGGGGACTTCACCACTTGTGTAACTAACCTCTCTACACTCTAAATCTAGTAAACAACACACCCTAGACAACGCAGTTATATGAGGAGGGAAAAGTATTCTCTTACAGCTTCCAAATTGGCTGATCCGGAAACAGGTCACACAAAGAAATTCTCACACCTCTTTTACTACAACGACGGTCCAAACTTATAGACTCAAGGGAGTAGATTTTCAAGGAGAAGACAACATATTGAGGTGGAGGTTGGTAGACCTTCCGGAGTAGCGGGAGATCCTTCCTCTGGCGGTCGCTTATCTCCACACAGAACCTCCTTAGTTCCGGACTTGCAAGGACCTCTACCTCTCTACCCGGATTGCCGTTCTGGCAATTTGAAGGCATGTAACGCTCACACTCCCCTATCTAGATTGCATCCCCTTTCAATTATTTCAACACCCAAGAGATTTGTCGCTCAAGATCCGGATTCCTCCTCTCCCGTCCTTCTCTTGCTCTAATACATGGATACGATACGAACACATACACTAGCTAAAACTCTATAAGCAAAGTGCAGCTAGCAGTACCCCAACTGACTTAGTTTAAGAAAAAAATTGAAATAACATATGTAAAAGCACTAAGATGGAATTGAAATGGAATGGTAGACCACTAACTTGCCTGCCATTAAATACTAATTGAAAGTCCAAAGTCAACTCCTAAAAGCCTGAAAAGGAAACCCGAAAATCAAGATAATCAATCATTGAACATCTCGGGATATCCGGAAAGGCCAGTCACTGTTGTCCCAAGAAAATCGGTAATTTCCAAACTACTTGCCTAAAACTCCGGACCTGGGCCCACGCTCGAAAACTCGTTCCGGATCCGAAACTACACTTTCTAAGAATTCTAATGCCTTGGCCTTCGAACCTTCTTCAAGCGGTTGCCCGCTTGACTGGTTGGCGTTCCCTTCACGCTCCTGGCTAGAGTCATTTTTGTTGTTGCTCGAGTCTGGGTGTGGCGCGTTGCGGGAGACGGATCGCTATCCCCCTCCATTTCAGAGGTGGAATGCGCACTCTCTTCTTCGGAGTCTTCAATGACTTGAACTTCCGTCTCCTTCTCTGGCGGTGTCTCCTCCAATATTGCGGATTCGCTTCTCTTCTCCAGTGTAGTCTCCTGCTTGTAAGCGAACCCTTCCGTTCGGGCCGGATTAGTCATTCCGCCGATCTGGTTGATGAGATCTCCTCTAACCCACTGTTGTGGGACTTTGAATGTTCCCCTCAAAAGGTTGGGTACCATCTGCGCTCTAGGGATTTCCGGAGTTGAGACTTTGGGCGGTACCGGAACCGATTTCGCACTGGACTCATGTTTTGGTTCCAAAGCTGGCCTCAAATTTAACTCTGTCATCCGTATCTTGTTGGAAGTAGACTTGGCTGGCGTGAGTATCCCTCTCAGTCCCTCCATCCAAATTACTCGATCCGCTAATGGTCTCCCTGGAGTACCTGAGACAAAAGGGAGTTCCGAAAAGTTTGAGAAATCCATTACCTGATTCGGATCGATGGCCGCCAACATCTGTCGTAACTCTCCTAAAACCCGCTCTATCCTTGCCGTGAAGTCTACTAGGATGGTCACCATCTTGGTTCCGGTTATGTGGCCTTCTTGTATCATCTTCAAATCAAACAGAGCTACTTTCGTGATGACGTCTGCTTTGATGTCGATTGCTTCGAATAGATTCTTGACAAGAGAGAGGGCCTCCTTCTCTCTCTCCTTTGAAGTTGCCATGTCCCCTTCCGCCCAATTCAGTCGGGTCTGGAGTTGATTGCGCTCCGTCTCCAACTCCTGAATCTGGTCCTCTTTCTTCTTTAGGTCTTCCGGTTTGGGCAGTCGCTTGACTGCTTCCATAATCTGATCCGGCTCCACCTTCAAAACTTCTGCCGTGTCTATCACCAGATCCGCTAGACTGTTGTGGAGCACCTTGGCTTCGCGTATCCATTCGAATCCAATATTGAAAAATGTTGATTTGGATTCTACTTCCGGATCTTTACTTGATTCTCCTCTCTCCATCATCGGTGGTTTGACTCGTGACCCTGGATTTGTTGACTTCCGCTTCTTTGTCCTCGGATTAGTCAGAGGTTCCTCGGGGTGCACTTTTGGCTCCGACTTGACCGGATCTTCCGCTTCTTCCCCAGAAAGTCTGTATGACAAAATAGCCTTTCCGGTATCGTACTGGACTATTTCCGCAGCACTTAAAAGTTCATATTGGTGGTATAAGTAGAACAGGTAAGTGCTAACTTGACTTGCCTTTGCGCGGGTTATATGCTCTGCTAATTTAGACACTAACCTGGCTATGACTCTACCCCAGTGCACGGTCCAATTCTCCATAGCCCCAAAAATTGTATTGGCCACCGTAACGGTGACCTGTGTAGGTTTTTCCGGGTACAAGATGGGGATGAGGAACTCTAGAACTCTCCTATGTCCTTGCATTTACTAATAGCAAATCCGTCCTTAGGATTTGTAGACCCTGTGAATTTTCCAGCTACAAAACGGTCCGTCCTTGATGCTAACCCATTTCCGCTCTTTCGGAACTGATACACATCCGCCCAGATGTCCTCCGTCCACATGATTGGCCGTCCTCTCAGAGTGAGCTCATACTAATTCGGAACTCCGTGGAGTAGTTTTTGGATCATATCTTCACTCTTAAGGTTCGATGGTCGGTGTAACAAACCGACACACCCTAACTTGATAAAATCCTCCTCTAACTACTTGTGCAGTTCCGGATTGTCTGGAGTAGCCGGAGAAATAATCCGGGCAAATACGACTACCTTCCGGACCGATCTTGATGCTATAAGGCCTAAATAGAAATGAGGGGAGAAAAAAGTAAACCTAAATCAGTCGCTAATTCACCATTCTTTCTCTCAACTACTCACATGGACGGTTTCAATAAACAAAACAGGAAGGTGGAGATGAAAACCCTTGGCAAACAGCTTAAATACTAAACCATCTCCCTACGGTAATCAGGATAACGGCTACAGGTTCGTTATACTAACAGTACCCTATTCCTGTAGCTCCGAGGTCTATAGTGTACATTCCTGCATTCTAGGTAATTTCGGATTCCGGATCCGGATAAGTTCCGGTTACGGATTTTGCCGGAACGCCTATTTTCTAGTTTAGGTTTTCTCACACAAAAATCACGTTCTAACTATAATTTTTTTTCTTTTTTTCTATTTTTCTCACCTAGCTCTCTTAACCTTGATCCATCTCTGAATTCCGGATTCCCGTATACGTGATGACTTCTAGGGCGAGTCGGCACAGACTGAGGGAGGAGCCGGAGGACTCAAACGAGCCGACTCCAACGCCGCCACCCTGGACGAAGACGATTCCGGTGCAGAAGGTGGTGCTGGAAATTCCAACCGATGAGGTTCGGTTGGAGCGTCTCCGGAGGAACCTCACCAATATGGGATGCACGGGATTGATGGATGTTCCTTGGGGCATCCGCGAGGAGAGTCTAGTGGCGGACTTGCTGCGACCAGAGAGTAGTATCTTGGATACCAGCCTCCGGGCGAAACCTGCGCAATGGACGGTGGGCGAGTGGAGAGCCATCTACGGGTTCCGGGTGGCGCCGGATAAGGTGATGGAGAAGAATCAGGAATGTATGGAGGGCGAGTTTCGAACGGCGGCAAACCCAAAGGAGGATTACCAGGTCTCAGACCTAATAAACCCAGAATATTAGGATGTGGTAGTGTTTCTTAACCCTATCTTCTACTCGACCAAGTCGAGGCGAGTGGTGGCCAAGGTAGCTTCCAACATCCTAGGGTGCCTCTAGAAGAAAATAATGATGGATTGGGTGTTCATCATCTTTGAGTTGGTAGGGGATCTCGTGCGTTCTCTCCGGCAAAGGAAGAAAGGTGGGAGCCCTCTTCTGGCTTATGTCTCCCACCTATATTCCCACCATTCTTTACTCAAGAAAAATGAGGAGGAAGCCTATTTGGAGTTGATTTAACTCCAGAAGTACGGAGGAGAAGAACCCTCTCATCGGAAAGGTCCGGATGATGAGGAGCAGTCCACTTCTCTGAAGAAAAAGACTTGGCGGCAGGCAACTCCACCGATGATGTCAATGGGGGATCCTTCCGCTCCAGAGAAAACGGAGGAAGACGCTCTGGACCGAACAGAAGAAGTTCCAGATTAGCCAGAAGCTGGTTCTTCTCAGCCAAAAGCTGGTCCCTCCTGGACTAATCCTCCGGAGGCAGAAGAGGAAGAAAGGTCCGAGATCCGACTAAGGGGGTCGCCCTACGAGGATATTTCGGAACTGGCCCAACACATTGTATGGCGGGCAGATGACATTTTGAAGATTCTCCACAACCATGAGGAGACCTTCAAACAGGTGTGCCGGAAGATGGCACTGACCAATCGGAATGCCATCTTCCGGAGGACGGACACTTTGGTGATGGCCGAGAAGCAAAACACCCTTCTGATCAAAGACCAAAAGAGGATGGTGATGGAGGCGGGTGCTCTACGAGTGGAGAACTAGACTTTGCTGGAATAAGCCCAAGGGTCAGAATCTACTTGTGCTCGGTTGGAGAATGAGTTGCGGACGGCCCAAGAGAAGGCCAAAGTCGTAGAGGAAGAGCACCGTTGGCAGACGGAGGCACTAAGCCGGAGTGTGACCCAACTCTGGAACTCCTTGGAGATCCCAGCGGACTACATTAACAAGGCCCGGTTGTTCGAAGCCAACTTCGACGTAGCTGTAAGCTCAAGCCGAGTGCCCATAGTCAAGTGTTTGCTAGAGCAGATGAGAAGGATGGATGCATCGCGAGTAGAGATGCGAGAATTAGTGGCACGCTTGGCACCCACAAAGCCAAATCCAGTAGACCCTCCTTCTTCCTCTCCCACCCATACATTGCCAGTTCCGGAGAAAAATGTTCTTCCGGAAACCGCTGTTGCAGAAGTGTCGCCGGTGGTACCTCCTGTCCCTGAACTATCACCTCCACCTGAGGGAACAGGAGTGGATTGGGGTACCATTGTACCTAAGGGAAGTGAGGACCTCCTCTAGGAGAATCTAGTCATTGACCTTACATGTACTCCTCCGGGAGACAAGGGGGACTTGGTCTGTTCAATCTTCTCCCCGCATGAAATTTACCCAGAGAGATTTCCGAGGCAGTCCGGAAGTTTCGATGGCCAGAATCCGGAGTGCAGATAGAGGAACCGATATTGCTACAAATTCAGGATGGAGAACAAGAATCCCTAGTGAGTTTCCTTCGAGAAGTAGCCGGAAGCAGATATACCTTGACTTGTTAAAAGACATTATCCCTCCTAAAGACAAGGATGCAGGTGAATAGGAAGTAATTTTGTACATACTTGTGAAAATACCGAAGTTCGGTCGCCGAGCCAAAAAAATAGGATCTAATGGATTATCGGAAATCTAGCGGACCAGTAGGAGTGCTTTGTGGGATTTTGAGATAATGTTAGGTTTAGTATAAGTTAGTTTTTGATGGACCTTTGTGGTCACTCACTCACTACATTATTTTCAGTTTCTACCTTTTGAGCTTAATTCAAAGCGTTTGGAGGCATTCCATTCTCTTCCTTCTTGTACTTGGTGCATACTTTTGTGGGTGTGGATCCATTTGTGCTTTTTTTGGATGCTGAAAACTTACCTTGATTAGCAAGTGTCGATGTTGTAAGTGGTTTCAGACGTCACTGGATTGATGGGGAGATCGATCGGATTGTTCCAATAATAGTGTTAGTGTGCTGCCTGCTTGGATGCTGGTATAGCCTGAGGGGAGGATGTTGACACATGTAGGAGGGTGCCTGAGAGGCTGCGAGCAGCTTCCGTATATGGAAGTTTGTAAGACGTGCCTGAATTCCGAATACCAAAATTCCCCCACAGACGGAGTCAAAGCCCCGCTGTAATGCCAAAGAGAGTGCGAGGATGTCCACCCAGTCGATGGGAGGCTCAGTGTCGGGTTGATGCTAGGATGTCGTTGTAGTCCTTGACCATCCCTACGTGACCTGGTCCGATAAGTATTCCGGATTTGTAAGGTGACGGAACAGCAGGATATTCCCGGTCCCTGAAGTTAAGTTAGTATTAGTAGAGAGAGAGAGAGTCAGTGTTTCCGGACACGGTAAACATCCGGACAGTGGATCTGGCCACTTGTCACCTAAACCCAGGGATCTCGGAAGGGACAACTGAACGATTTCTGGATTTTTCCGGAACCCATCCGGCACTAGTAGTTGAACCGGACCTTTGGTTCGGATTAGAAAGTAGAAGAGAAAGGATAAACTTAGATCAAGTTAGCATAGATTCGTGAGCCTCGAGTCATCGTGGGAACGATTCCGGAGTGGTTTACTCTAAGTTGGTCTTTAGTGGGAATTAAGGGCTAACTAGAGGAATACTGGTCCGACTAATCATTACATTGTGTCGCCTGTAGTGATTAGTCGGATCAGTATTCCTCCAGTTAACCCTTAATTCTCACTAAAGGCCCACTTAGAATAAACCGCTCCGGAATCATTCCCACGAGGACTTGAAGCTCACAGATCCATAGGCTAACTCGATCTAAGTTTTCACTTTCTCTCCTACTTACTAATACGGACCAAAGGTCGAGTCCGGTCGCTAGTGCCGGATGGGTTCCAAAAAAGTCCAAAAACTGTTTAAATGCCCCTTCCGGGATCCCAAGGTTTAGGTGACAAGTGGCCAGATCCACCGTCCGGATGTTTATCATGTCCAGAAAGACACACTCTCTCTCTCTCTCTCAACCTCTACTACTAATGCTAACTTAACTTCAAAGACCGGAAGTATCCTACTGTTCTGTCACCTCACAAATCCGGAATACTTATCGGACCAGGTCACGCAAGGACGGTTAAGGACTGCAACGACATTCTAGCATCAACTCGACACAGACCCTCTCATCGACCAGGTGGATATCCTTGCACTCTCTTGGGCGTTACGCTGGGGCTTTAACTCCGTCTATGGGGAATTCCGGTATCCGAAATTCGGGCATGTCTTGCAAACTCCCGTACACGGAACCTACTAGCAACCTTTTAGATACCCTCACACACGAGGCAGTATCCTACCCTCAGATTATACCGGCATCCAGGCAGGCAGCACACTAACACTACCGTCGAAACAATCCGGCTGATCTCCCCATCAATCCAGTGACATCCGGAACCACTCACAAAATCGACTCTTGCTAATCAGGATAAGTTCTCAGCATCCAGAAAGGGCACGAATGGACCCACCCCCCCACAAGTACCAAATACAAGAAGGAAAAGAATGGAAAGCCTCTAAACGCTTGAATTAAGCTCAAAAGGTACAAACTGAAAATCAGGGTTGTCGTGGACGTGTGTCCGCGGCAAAATTGTGTCCGAAATCAGACTTCCTGACGTCTACACATTTGGACCCTATGGACGCAGACAAACGGTCCTTAGTCGCCGTCCTATGGTCGGTCAATCGGACAGTTGAACGGATTGGCGGACGGGCCGGTCAGACTTGCGGACGGATGGGCGGGCAGACGGGCGAATAGATTGGCAGACGAGCGAACAGGCAAGTGGACGAGCGAACGATTCAAGGGATTTAGGGAGTGACCGAGTGAATGAGTGAGGGTTTGTAACTTTGCATTTTGCAATTTTGCATGGTTTTCATTTTGTTTTAGGGTTCTTTTTACATATTTGTGAGTTTTGGCGCTTCAGAAATTTTTATGTGCTATACACTTGAAATTGAGAACAAAAAATAACACAATGAAGATTTCTTCAATATCACTTGGGACAAAAAACCCTCAAAATGATAGTTTGATTAATTTTTTCAAGATAATTTGGCAACCTTGTACTACTAAGAAATGCTCCGAGAACTAATAAATCTTAGCTATTCATCTTTCTAAATCGTAAGCATTTGAGCACCAAGTTCTATAAATGTTCTTGATTCAAATCCTTTCTAAATTTGAATGCCTTGGGGTGGTAGTTACTATCTCCTTTCACCTTTGCCCCGCTATTGTACTCTCTTGATTGAAATCCATCATCTTCATTACTCATGGTGTTGTCTTCATCGTCTGATGAAAGTGTTTGATTTCCCACTCTTTTCTCTTGTATTGTTGAAGATACACGAGCTTTCTTAGGCTTGCCCATCATTTGCTTGTTCTTTACTTTCATCAAGGTTTTCCCTACACGTTCACGAAGGCGATCAACCGCTTTTCCTTTTCTCAAGGGAAGTTCTGGAATAGGCGAATGCTTATCAAGGGGGGGGTTCCTGCATTTACTTTTTTCATTGGAGAGATAGCAAATGACTCCATTATTCGTTTGTTCTTTGCTTTAGAGGGTTCTTCCATCATCATTGCCATCCCTGCCTTTCTCCCTTCTTCAATGAATGCCTCTATAGCATTTAAAGATTCTAGTGTCGGGTCCGCTAGCCTTGTCGAAGATGTTGGTAGGTGGTTTCCTTGCTTCTTTAACATTGAGACCAACGTCTCATCTTCCTCATCATCGGTGAATGAAGAAATCTTCAATCTTCGATTTTCGGTACGTTCTATTTTTTTCGAAATGATGGAAGCTCATGTCGGACGTTGAAAACTTCCTGAACCCACTAAAGTAGTGTTTACATTATTAAATAGTGAGCGTGCACCTATTAGAGGAATGCTACGCAATGGACGTACAAAACTTGTCATGTTTTCCTTTGTGCCTTGGCCATTGTGAAGCAAGTTTGGACTTCCACATTCTATCAAATGTGAACGTACATTGTCTTGTGTCCCACTCGCTTCATAGTTTAGGCTACTTGGTTCCCCGTTGCTTTTGCTTGTCAATCCTCCTAGAGACTCCACGCTTATCTTGTCCACATTCATTTGCTCGCGGTCCTCAACGTTGTCATTCTTTTCTAGTTGGGCCACCACTATGGATGGAGACCTACCGCTTCCAATCACTTCATCTATTTCGGAAGTTTTAACATTAAATGCTATGGTTCCATTAGAAGCCAGGACTTGTGTCGCAATACAGGGTAAGTGAAATTCCCTATTATGCTCACAAAAACCTCTTTAAAGCATAATAAAGTGATTCTAAAGATCAAACCCAAGAGACTTTGTGAAGTGTTTCGTGTTACTAGGTGATTTGAGGAAAGTTTCCTAATTCCATTATTCTTGGTTATACCACTCTCACCCTTTTTCCCAAAATACTGGATGATTTCCTAATTTTCCTATAAACTAATCCGGTCCAGACTAACACTGACCCGAATCAAACTTAATTGACAACCTTCAAGAACCAACCCGGAATTCACACTTCCGACCGGATCTCGCACTACTCTAATCGAGGGCTTCCTCTCTTCAACTTCTATTCCGGTTCTATTTAGACTTTGCCGGCACTTCAGAGGGATCTGTCACTTATTTTCAGAGAGGTAGATACTCCTTTCTTTCCGGTTTTTATAGTGATGGAAAATTCACTAACCCAATCTATTTTCCTATCTTAACAAGATCCAATTTGATCTTTCACAACAAACCTGAAGTAATCTTAGCTTGTAGGTCACACAAAGATCCCCCGTACGACCTTCACTTACTACAACGACCTTACTATCTTTTGCAATCCGTGCGAAACTAAGGTGGCTACAAGTGTGTCTGCTCGTACCAGCATAATCTAACGTTTTTCCGTTTACTTCTTCAGATGGTGAGACCTCTCAAGTATTCAGAGGCTAATCCAGACATTCCATCTAGTAGCTCTAGCATAGTTTGAGGATCCTTTCTCTTACTGTCTAGCCTAGCACTGGTTATCTCACCCGGAATTATAAACCTTAAACCTACCGAGGTGTCTTGACTCACTCCCAACACTTACAACCTGTTCACATGCACCTGCAATCACAAGAAGACAACAAGGGGAGAAGATCCTCTCACACTCTGCTCATCTATACTCAATCTCTCCCTTCCTTATCCGGCTAATCTTTGGGAAGACAAGGAAAACAATAGACAATACACAAGAGACAACATATGCAAGAAGGAAAAGCTCCCAGTCTCAATCTTGAGATTTGAATTATATACAGAATTTACAAAAAGGTCTCCCCGGAAATCCGGCACTTATCCGGCCGAGATTTTTGGATCTGAACTTTTCCTAACTTTCCGGAACGAGGTTCGATCTAACAAAATTTCCTACTCTCTAATTTCTAACTACCTATCCCTCCTGAAGGGGGTCACCACTATCTGAAATAGCTATGGGGGAGAGCTCACTCAAATTTCTACCTTTATCTCCCCCTTCCGAAATTCGCTCCGGTTCTACAGAAGAAGTTACTCCTGTCCTCGTCCATGGGGCTTTTGAAGTAGAAGTTCTTCTAGCCTCCTTCTCCTTCAATATTGGAGTTTCAAACTTCCCCTCCAATATCTCTACCTCATCGAATTCTTCCGGGATTGAAATCCTAGATAAAGAGACTAACCCGCTCTGGAACTTCCGAATGCTATCCTCTAATCCCTTTGCGTCCTTCTGGAATTCCTTCATCGCCTCTTCTAATTCCCTAGCGAAGTTAGTCAAGATGCGAGTGACATGGGTACCCGAAGATTTCGGATCCTTATGTATCCCCTCATCAAACAATTTGGCCTTCGCCATTACCTCACCGGATGCCCCTACTATTGTCATCATTCGGTTGATTGCAGTCCTAGTCTCCTCCTGTAGGGACATTGCGGCCTTCACTTGTTCACGACTAGCATCCAAGTCCTTCTGGTAGCTTTGGATTTCTCCTCGCAACTAGACCACTTGCTTGTCTGTCTCTCGTTGGTTGATGTTCTGCTTCAGCAACCTATCCTCCAAATCCTTCACTTCATCCGGATTGCTGATGCAGTTCGCCACGGCTTCCGTCAGGGAATTGGTCGGAGTGCTTCCTACCGAATCTGCCACCTCACACAACGTCGTGGTCTTCACTTCCCAATCCGCTTTCACTATACTGAGAATCCGGATTAGGTCGTTGTATGGACCCGTCAGGTCTAACAACTGGGACGATGGAAAAAGTCTCGGTCTGACCGCTTCCACCGGCTCTTGCTTCTTCGGGATGACCGGTTCCACTATTTCCGGTCCCTTATCCTTCCAAAGCCCCAAAGGGGACCCCCTTAAATTGGGCGTCCTCTTCATCTTTCGGTGGAGAGGAATGTCCTCTTCCTCCTCTTCCTCTTCTTCCCAATTCCTCTTCTTAGGGTTCTCACCCTTCTCCTCCGGTTCCGTCTCGGATTCTTCATCCGATCCTCCACACGTCTGGAGAGCCATCTATGCCCTCCACTCCTTGTTCTCCTTCGATGTCAGGAGACTCTGATTCTTGTACAGGTGGAAAAGGTAGGGGCTTACCGGAGTAGCCCTACTCTTTCCCACATTTGAGACTAAGACATTCACCATCGTTTGAATGAACGTCGCCCAATCCATCCACTTCTCTCCGCTTAGGGCCCCAAAGATCGCATTTCCGAGCGTGGAAGTCACTCGGGTAGGTTTTTCCGGATGTAAAATCGGGACCAGGAACTCCAGTAGTTGCCTGTGCCGTACATTGACGCAGTCTTCAATTGCGTACCCGTCCTTGGGGTTAGCTGCTTTTCGGAACTTCCCATGCACGAAGTCTTCCTTCCAGCTGGCTTGTTCCGCGCCACCTTCTTCCAGCTCGTAAACTTTTCTCCAGATCTCCTTGGTCCACATGGGCGGAACTGGCCGAATAGTATTGTCAAACTGATTAGGGGCTCCTTCGATGAGCTCCCTCACTATCGCCTCGTTCCGAAATCCCCAGGGTTTCCCTAGGACCCCCGCGCAACCCATGGCGGAGAGGTCCTCCATCAATTCGACTCTCTCCCGCTCACTACTGGGCTCTAAAGGAGCTACTTTCTTATTCTAATTTCTATCCTCTGAGCGCTCGCTGGTCCTTGATTTCGACTACGCTTTAACTATGGCATCTGTCTCTCTTTTAGCTCACTACCTCTCTTCTCTCCTAGCCGCATGTCCTGTTTCCTCACACACTCCCCTTGACCTTAGCCGAATCATTCAATGCATAAGTGTTGCGGTGCTCCCTTTCCCTCTCTTTCTCTCTTCCTGAATTTCCGCCTTACTCACGCACTCAATTCTATTCTAATCTCTACACCCGTGTAATCTGGATTCCGTGTTACAGAACACGATAGAGAAAAAAATCAAAAAGTTAGGTTGCGACAACTTGGACATTTGCGTCCTTTTCGTTTAGATTGAGGACCTTGTCGCTACTTAGAAATCGGTTTCCATCTACAAACCTTGCTATGGAAAGTACACCTTTGTCGTTTCCACAATCATTATCGTTCATTGGAAAGTCGTACTCGTCTCGGTCATTGTTGCCCATGTCATCATCATCCAAATGGTTCATCGCCAAAATTGTATGTGTTGCCATCCAAATCTTCTTCTTCATTGAATATTGGGTCGTCCCAATTTGCTTCTTGTCCATGTGCTTCATTTCCGTCCACACGAATACCTTCTTCTTTATTTTCGCTGCTCTCGTCATTTTCGTTTGGCCCCTCCGATTCTTCTGAATCTTCATTTTCAAGGGACCACTTCTTCTCATCCCTCTCCTTAGATGCGGCCAACATTCTTGAATTAGTGTACACATATATCAAATCCGCAGCTTTCTTTGTTTTCAACTTGTTTCGAGATTTATTGTGAACAAAAGAATAGCTACTCCAATTCTGTTCACATGAAGATGAAGATATCGGTTGGCCCAATATTCTCCTTGTAATTGGAGCAATGAGCTTCCCACATGCGCCTTCAAAATCCCACCAAGCGTGTGCCAATAATTTTTGTTCACTTGGATCCAACATGTTGTGAAAGGGAGGCTCCCTATGTCGAAATGCCATGAATTCCTTGACGACGTCTGCGTAGTCCATAGGTTTACATATTCACATGAGAACACGCTTGCATGCCTCGGTGGCCTCTGAATCGTTGGCTAGTTCTTTATCGTGCAAAAGATAGGGATTCAAAAGAGCTCCTTCATATTGGAGATCGGTCTCTACCATTTCCCATCTAGCGTTGAACGCCTCCTTCAATGGTTTGGGAAGTTCGGGGCTCAATAGAAAAGGCGGATTTTCTAACCCCCCCACATGCGACTGTATCTTCCTCATAATGTGCAAAACTTTCCCTGAACATGGCGTCTTTGCATCTAAATCACGAAGGCCATACACAACAATGCCCATCAACTGCACAAAATTCATGCAACACCTTCAGAAATGCTCACTGTTTATTATCTTCTTTGTATACCGAGACTTTGTGTGGTTCTTCTTTTTCTTGTCGTCCAACGTCCTCACATATTGTTCCCAATGCGGATCTGTCACACTTTGTTGAAGTGCTCCCTTCACTTTCAACAAGCGTTCAAGCGCAATGAAATTCAAAGCAAATCTTGTTTCGCCCGACATCAACACTAGTAGAAAATCAGTGACCAAATCAACAAATAGTCAACAATTTTCTATTAACTTGGGTACTGTATTGTCCATTTTCACAAATTTTTGTTGATTTGGATAGTGCAACTAAAATCAACAAAATTTTGTTAAATCTTTTAGAATCTTTTTGGAATCTTTTGGAATCTTTTGGAATCTCATGGAATCTCTTGGAATCTCTTGGAATTTTTAATTGTACAATGTAGATTTTTTTTATAACTAAACATTAACAATTCGGTATTTCTTAAAGTCAGCATACTTCAGGGCCGGTTTTGACTTAATAAATGACCTTTGTTCAAGAAACTTTGAACTAATAAAAGTTGGAAAATCAAGCCAACTTTCACCTCCAACAATCCGTTTGAGATTTAGATCCTCAAATCAAAAGTTATGAACAAAAATCAGAGAGGGGTGAAAATGAATCATTTTTTTTACATTTTTAAAACCCCTCTCTGATTTTTGTCCATAACTTTTTATTGGAGAATCGAAATCTCAAACGGATTGTTGGAGGTGAAAGTTGGCTTGATTTTCCAACTTTTATTGGTTCAAAGTTTCTTGAAAAAAAGGTCATTTACTAAGTCAAAACCAGCCCTGAAGTATGCTGACTTTAAAAAACAATGGGAAAAAAATGAAAAACTAAACAAGTAAGATTTTATATACACTTTAAACATGTATATGTATAAGTGGTGCATTGGTTTGAGTCTTGGGCCTCAACCATGAGGTTCAAGGTTCAAACCTTGATGGCAACATTTGCCACGTGAATTGCCAACGTGGCATTTGGACTGTCCACGTGGCATTCAAGTAGCTTGTGTGGCATGCCACGTGGATAGTTGGGGGTGCCTACATGGCATTGCCACGTGTCACCTTTTATTCATTTTTTTCCAAAAAATATAATTTAAAAAAATAATGTGACCAAATTAACAGAAAAATTAACACTTTTTTGTTCTAAAACAACACTTTTTTGTTCGAAATTCAACACTTTTTTGTTCTTAAACAACACATTTTTGTTCAAAAATCAACACTTCTCTGTTCAAAAGTGCCCAAATCAACACGTCCAAATTAACAAAAAAAATCAACACTTTTCTGTTAATTTTTGTTAATTTGGTCACTGTATTTTTCTACTAGTGCAATAAGCTGTGCTTTTGTTCGTATGAACGAAATATTGCAAGCGACATGTGCCGCTTTCTAAAAAACGTAAGAACGATACGAGCTTTGGCCACAACATCCGCCACCCATGCTTCCTTCCCCAAAACTTTTAGCAACAAATTCAAGGCGTGCACCACACAACCTTGAAAAGAAATGTGAGGATATTTGTCTGTTATGATTCTACATGCTCGAGGGTTTACAGGAGCATTGTCCGTTGTTATTTGCACCACATTATGCGGACCCACCTCTTGTATGAATTTGTCCAAAATAGAGGCCAAGTACTCTGTGTTTTTTATAAACCCATTTGTGTCCACCCATCTCAAAAATTACTCCCTTACAGAAGATACAAGCATGTAATTCACCAATGGCTGATTTGTAACCGAACTCCATCCATCAATAGACAAGGTTGCTCCAAACTTTCTAATACTATCCTCGGTCCTCTTCTGCAACTTTAGCTTGACATCTTCTTTCGCTTGATGGATGGAGTTCAAATGGTATGTTGGTTGAATTGAAGAAATTGGCCCACAACACATTCAAATTGCGTCTATCAATTTGTTCAAACCCATCTACTAGCCGACTTTGTCTTCGGGGCCAAGTGATGGAAGAGGGTGGAGTTGGTCATTGTTCACTTGGTGTTTCCACATTTTGATGTACCCTTGAAGATGCACGATGAATTTCAGACAGCGCTGTACATGAGTCCTTTTGTGTTGAACGTGAAAAATCCCTTCCATTTGAGGCATTGCTTGCAACCCTCCCTATGTTTTCATCATCTACATTGTCAAGGGCCGATCTTCGTGGAAATAACCCAGTTCAACCGGCAAAAAGAGTTCGAATTGACGAAGTCAATTTTGGACATATGCTTATCCCTTTGTCGCGAACATCGTCTTTGCCTTCATATCCAAGGTGGCTCAACATGCGACACTTTCGATTTGCAAACACCAAGTCACATGCCTTGCACTGCACTTTACCGCTTGATGGAACAACATACCAACTGGAAAAATCCTTACTCATTGTGGAAAGCTCCGTTCAAGTTCAAGTTCAAGTTCCAATCTTGTCTTCAGTTCCAAATGTTTAGGTTCAAATCACCATGTCACATATATCAAATAAAATCTATAAGCAAAGCCTTGGAAACCAAAGCCCCCCTATCCACTGAACTATGCATTACCAAGCAAGGGACACAAACATTGCAGCTCCTAGCCCTTGGAAATCTTAGCGTTCAGTTTCTCAGAAGTGCGTGTAAATGCCTTCTTCCTTGCCCTTATACTCCTAACTTGTTGAATGTTCTATGCCTTAGAAGTAACCGTTGAATATTAGTGCCAACGGTCATAGAACTCGGCGGACGGGGTGGGCGGATGTGGCGGATGGATGGGTGGTTGGGGCGGTCGAGGCGGCCGGGCGGTCGGCCGGGGTGGATGGATGGGCGGACGGGGCGGACGGGCGAGTGGACGGGTCAGACAGGCAATTAGGCGGATAGGGCGGTTTTAGCCTTTTAGGGTGGCCAATTTTACTTAGTTACTTCTTTACTTCGGACTTTAGGGCTCTTGGTTCAGTTTGTTGCATTACATTTTAGGAATAACTAGATTACCAAAGTAGTAGAAAACAAGTGTAAAGTGCTACAACAAAATACTCAATCAAAGGCACAATTCACTAAAAATTGGGCATAACATGTACATTTCAATAAAACTTAGTCCAAGAAAATGAATTTTATGATAAAATCATAATATATATATATATATATATATATATTCAAAAAACCAAATAATTACTTGCAACATGTTTTTCTTGCCTACATGTATATGCAATATAAAAAAGTCATGATGGACATGGTGGGCCACGTACAATACTATTAGTCATAAAAAAAAATGAAGCCCACACTACATAATTATATCCTGAATGCCATTAAAATACGACTACATAGGAAATTAAACATTTCACAATTACTTCAACACACTATTATCTTCTTCGGCATCACGAGATGTCCCCTCCCTCGCCATGAGTCTTCTACTTGTTCGACGAGGCACCGGTTGCAGACTACTTCCATGGCTTCTCCCTCCGCGGCTAGCTGTACCTGCATGTCAACCCTCTCAAATTGTCGTTTGGTTTCCGGAGAGTGGTCATCCTCCACTTCAATCTTCCATTTATTTTTCTTCTTCGGAGACAGCTCCACTTCGTGGGCCCTCAAAGCCCTCACAACACAATCTATGTCATCCATCAACTGTTTTATCATTTCATCCTCGCTTTTCATTATCCAAGCTTGTTCGCCTCCCTCTCCTAGATACTTCCTCCACTTGGTTATAATGTCCTTCATGTTCATGTCAAATGCCCTTGTAATGTCTTCCATCTTATGCCTTGTAGATGATTTACCGTTTAGGTCCACCACAGAACGAACTCTTGCTGCTTCTTTCAACTTCGACAAAATGAAGGCCCGCCCTATCAAATCCGTATTGTATCCCTCAAATTGCTTTATGACCTTTGGATCATACTCAACCTCCACCAAGAGGTCATTTGGACCCTCTTTCCTCCATTCCTTCTTGGGAATTCGAAAGAACTTTTGGTGCTGTGTGCTCCAATGTCCGCCCATGCTGCGACAGAACAACTCTCGAGCCTTGTTGTTCTTAATCTCAAAGGCACGCAACTCAACCTCCACGTCAGACGTCATCCAAAAGAATTTATCTTTGGTGGAAAATGGACCATCGCATAGCTCATATTTTTGTGATCGAGCATCCCACTTCATTGGTTTTTCCTAATGCAAATAGTTCTGAAATTTGTATGGCTCTTGGTCAAGTGGAAGGTTCCATCGATTGTATTCGTGCCCTGTAGGCATACGGTGCAAAATCCCTAGCATTTCATACAACCTTGGACTCAAAGGAATATGGCACTCGGGACAACGGCGTTGAAATTCCACCGATCTTTGAATGCAAAACACATGGAATGTATGGCGACACTGTCCCAATACTATAGCTCCTTCAGGTCCAACACAACCTTGGCAAAGAGAACAATGACCCTCCAAGATGGGAGTATTTGGAAAACTTCCTGGCACAAGCTCCTTCTCGTGTTACTGGAAGTGAGCTGACAACGTGCCATAAGGGACCCATCCTTCCTCTGCTTCCAAAGCCCAATCAATGTTCTCTGTATCATAGGTCTTTCCGTGATTTAGCCGCTCATACATCCTATCCATGTTCCCCAAACCGCAAGTTTTAAATCAGGTTCCTTTCTTTCCTCCTCCAACTTCTCCACAAAACGCTCATAAGAACTCTTGACATTCTTGTATGCTGTGTCCAATTGCAATGCATACCTCAAGAGCCCGTTCATGAGTCCGAATGATACAGAGAAATGATCTTGTAGTTGCCGCACCCACACCATCCACCATAAATCCGCATTTTTCATTGGAAGGATTTTACTTAGTACCCCTACTTGCATCATTCGTTTCATTGTTGATTCGGCCTCATTCTTTCCTCGAACTGCCAAGTCCAATTGATGCCTTAACTTTTGAACTTCAGGATTTTGTGACTGCATGGAAGCATCTTCAAATGAGAGGAAAACTATGGATTTAGGGCTCGGAATGCACTGTCGGAGTTCTACGGTCCCATCCTCAGCTTTGCCCTCGTCAAGAGGAAGAGATAGTTAATCGCTCTCTTGTGTTGGTTCACTTGCCTCCAATAGCCTTGTTCCGCCAGGCGATTGTTGACCTGCCTTCTCGTTCTGTAATGTCCACAATGTTTTGCAATGCTCTTCTAACATCTCTTTGCATGTCTTCAACTCCAACACCAACTTCTCATTCATAGCCTTGAGATTCTCATTCGTGGCCTTCAAATTCTCATTCGTTCGCTTCAAAGTCTTGTTATCTTTCTTGACACTCTCATAGTCATCACCCAAGGGCTTCGAGTTTGGGGTCTGCTCCAATACAACGTGTTGTATTTGCTCTCCAATATCTCATACTTTGCCTTGAGGTCATCATGATCTTCTTTGGAGTAACGCACCTCCTTCAATTCCAAATTTTGTTGTTCCAAATTTTTTTTATGCTTAAGGTCTTCCAACTTCTTGTCTTGTAGTTTTTCCGCAAGCTCGACAAACTTTTTGAAAGCCAAAGCACCATGAAGAACGGATGGTGTCATTTTCGTAAATGTATCAGTTATTTGCGCAAGAGCAGGCGTCAATACAGCCACAACTCTAGCTATATATGATAGAGAATACGCCGTTCTAAATATCTCGCCAAATCCTATTATTGAATTGCCTGAAGTGGAGCTGCGTCCTTCATTTGTAGTGCCACCTTCATTAGGATTTCCTCCTACATTTGCAGGGCCACCTTTGTTTATAGTGCTCCCTTCATTTCTGCCATTTGTTGCTTTTCGGTGAATTTCAAATTGATTCCATCGGAGGGAACACTGCAACAAGTTCTCCATCTCTTCTAGTGGAGGCATCTTATGTAGAGTCTTGAGATCCTCTAGGCCCAACAAAGCTAGCAACAGATGATCTTGGATAATCGGGGTTTCTTCGTCGTTGTTCATAGCAGCCTCGTCCTGAGAGTCCATCCTTACATCTGTCGGTTGAATTGGATGCTCTTCATTTTGGTTTGGTGAAGCCCAAATTGCATTTTCAGGTCTGGACAATAGGCTTGGTTTTTTCCTCGATTTAGGAGACGGAGGGACATAGAACATGATGTCTTGTGTTGTGTCTGTTAAAAACCAGTCACTACAAGCATGAGCCTCCTTCACGTCTTGAATGTCTTCTATATCTTCAATGTCTTTTATAGGATCCACTTCTTAGTGCTTCTATGACATCGATGTAGATCCATGTTCTGTTGGCCGAGGGAGCTTCATTTTAACATTGCTTTCTGGCACCCCTTTTAACACGTTTTATATAGGGTTCAAATCCATCGGTGGAGTCAAAAAGACTTCTCCCTCCACACCGTCCACAAGAGAAGTGCTTCCTTTTGTGGGGTCCCCCATACAAGCCGGTTCTATCGCCATTTTCTTTCCATTCACCACTTCCATACGACGCACTTGGATTTCAAGAGGAATCTGAATTGATTCCACAGCGTCCTCTAATGCTTTCTTTTTTTCACTTGCTTCAGGAAGTTGCGCCATAAAACAAACATATCAGGGATATGTTTCTGATGTCAACGACGCTAGCGTGCGAGCTTGGAGCAGGGAGCTTGTGAGCGAAGAGCATGGAGCCAAAAATTTCCCAATTTTTTTTTCATTTTTTTTTTTTGGCCAAAAAAATTCAAAAAATTGATTTATTTTGGCTGTTTAGGGTGAATTTGGGACCTATGTCCGTGTACCCCATGACCGTGGATGTATAGATGTTTATGCAAATTTTGAATCAGTTTTTGTAGAAAATTGGGCAATATTGTCTTGTGAACATTGCTGTGGGAACTCTTTACCGTTTTCATCACTCATGATACTCAGCGTTGCCGTACGAGCAGGAATTTAAAACATTTTGTATTGCAAAGTTTAGGGCAATTAAAAATAACGGCAAAAACTTTAGAAGGTTTAGGGAAGGCATTGGCCAAAATTGATACGTCAGTGGAAATATAGATGGAACTTTTGATGGGAAAATTTGGCATGAGAATTTTGTAACTGTAATATATAAAGAAGAGTTCATTACAACTGAAGTGCATACAGAAACATGTCTATGCCTATTCTGGAAGTGTGATCATGGCAGCCTGAAGTAGCAACAACTTCAATTCATTGAAGCTACAGCTTGGTGCATGAATAAATTTGTCTTCATTGACATCCATCTTGCAAAAGTACCTGTACAAATAGTACAAGTGTTTGCAATTCACGTACTGTTGCCGACCTCCAATTGCAGAAACTGCCATATTCACAAAGTCTGGGCATGTGCATGTGGGAAATTGGCCCATCGTAACTCTGTATGTATTTTTGTTAGAGTTTGACCCTGTCTCTAACTCCACAATTGCACCAAGGCCTGGAAAAGGGAGCAGTGTTACTCCCAAAATTTGTCCTTTAACATTGCCTGCGCTTTCCCACTTGTTCTGTTGCTCGGGAGTAGGCGCATTTGCAATCCTTCGAATTGCTCTGTTGTTCCTCACTGTTGGATACACATCTGAGTTTAGTGGCAGAGGGTTGTCATACAAAACCGGCTTGAATAGCTTAGACATGTAGAATAGCCGATGTGGTGATAGAATTGGTTGTTCTTGGAGGTGAAATCCGGCATGTTGCAGCAACAAGGTCTCTTCGCGGGTTAAGTTTGTTCCAGAAAGAACAGGCCAAACCTCTGGCACCTCTGGCCAATCTAAAACCCATTTGCGCTTTGTTCCCTTCACGCATCGCTCAATATCATCCCAACAGAACCAAAAATCAGCCACCACCTCTCGCTTACTACCATATTCTTCTTTCCTGCCGCGGTAAGTAGGAGCTGGAGTTCCCTTCTTTCCTTTTGCAATCTTGCTAATGCACTTGATGTTAGACCTGGACTGCTGAGCTTGACATCTTGCGTTGGATTTGTGTCTGATTCTAGCAATGTGCCAGTTGGATGCATCGCAGTCGCTTTCAAATGCTACATTCACATGCCCAGAAGTCTTTGCTTGAATTTTCTTACCTTTGTCTGGAGAAGATTGAGAAGCATTCGTGGTGGATCGTGTTTTGACACGGGGTTGGGAAAAATTGATCTTGTCTGGTCTGTGTGAGTCTCCTGCATCACCGATGGGCACATCCAACTTTCTCTTAGTGCTCCCAAAGATTTCTTCTCCTTCCAAGTGTGGCACTCTAGTTCCCATGTCCTCTACCCCAGGCAATGTGTTCAGTGCCTGTGCAATTTTTTGGGGGTCTCCGCTTCTTCTTGCAGCTCTCAACCTCAACTCCCCTTTTGATGGTCTTGATCCCGCTGCAGAACCTTTCAAGTATGCACGGTAGTTTTTTATTTGCATCCAAGCACGGATATTGTCGTCACATGTGGCATCGAACAAGCTGTTGCCTCGCTCCCCGGACATTTGTAGCCACTTGTTATGCACCGTTTCGGATAGATTGCATGATGGCAAATCCAACATCTCCTCCAAATTCAATTTCTGAATTTTGTAATCAAAGGGATAACAGAGTTAATAACAAATATTCACCACCGTTGTAACTTGTAGCATCTTCATAAATAATTTTCATTACTTTTATAGTTCTATACGACGAAAGACAAGTACTGCCTTCTGATAGTAGAAATCTACTGCTACTGCCGAACACAACACATCTAGCCTACTTAAAAACCCAAACCTAAAATAACTGAAAACAATTATGAAATGCAACTATTAAGTCAGATTTAGGGACACAAGTTTAAAGAATCAAGGGGGTCCCCTCCCCACCTCCGACACATGCCTCGAATCCGAGGCACGTACTGGAGGTGGGGAGGGAACCCCTAAGTTTTGTTTCCTAAGAGAGAAAATTTCTCATATTTTATCAAAAAAATTTGAGAGAACTATAACTGTTGCCCCTATTAAAATTTAATTCAGACTCTTCTATTTAGAAAACAGGTAAGGCCTCATCCAATGGACTATTCATGTCTCAAATCGAAGGCATGTTTTCCTATTGTGTGAAGCGTCCCAACTTCTTGATAAATAGAAATAAAATGTTCAACTTAATTAACAAATAGAAGTTAAGAAAAAGTTCTTTAAGAAGTACAAATAACATCATCATGCAAAGTGAGCCAGAGATTCCTAAGCACCTAAACACATTTGCGGACAAAATTGACTCACCAAGTCCATAAAGCCTCCCCATTGACGGTATCTGAAATGCCAGAAAGCAAGCCAATGGTCCAGGTGATGTAAGCCTTCTTCGTTGGCCGCACCAGATGACAACCACCAAGACCGTATTGCGAGATAACGGACCTCTGCTTGATCCATATTCTTTGAATCTTTGTATTGCTTACACAGAGCTAAATGTTGTTGTTGAAATATTTCTTTGATGTACTTTTGTGTGTGCTTGTGAAGAGAGGTACTCCAATGCAATAAGCATGTCCGCTCACGATTCTCCATTTCAACATTTGCAAAACCAGTGCCATACACTATTTGCACTGCATTCCAATTGGCCATGGCACTATCTGCCATGAATCCCTTGAAGTTGGGGTTTGGTACTCCGTGGCGTTGCATAACCGCGTTTAAGCTCCGCCAAAACTGTACCTGCACTTCGGTATCTTCGGATTGCATATCGCATAGTGCAATCGTCATCACCTTTTTGTAGTTGGTATCATACACGTGGCAAGCCATTGTGGTCCACTCCTTTACTCGCTTCACGTGGTCAAACATTAACCACGCATTCTGCAGGTCTCCATCCGGTTGCATTCGCTTCACAAGGTCGACTCCACTTCCTGGTCCCTCAGTGAGCATCTTGAAAATGTAAACCTTCTCTTTGCCTTGACTTGGGAAGACGCTGTCATGTATGAACTCAAACTTGGACTCCTTCTTCATGGTCATGATGTTGTCAATTACCCCTCCTCGGTTGTTTGAGCGGAAAGAAGAGATGACATTTCGAATACTTGGACTATTCAAGTATTGGAAGCGGTCCATGACCTCTTCCATTTCGTCAGCTTTTAGCATCTGCTTCTCTCCATCTCCATTGTAGAATAGATAGCTTCCGAGGAAGTCCTTACTAGCTGAGAGAGTGATTGCAGAGTTAGTGGCCGTGGGTGTTTTTGCCACTTGTTCTGCAATGAGTCCGTGTATTAGGGTGGTAGAGTCCCTGTACATGCCTGTAGCAACCGGGTGGCCATGCTCTCCGAAGTGAATAGCTGCCCTCGTCATTTCAGGGTTTTTAGAATACACAAAATATATCCTAGCCTTGCATGCGCCTAGACACTGGGGAGCCAACTTGCAAACCTTGCACACTAGAGTGGAGTCCTTTGGGGGGGCTTCACCGGGGGCGAAAGGAAACACAGTGTAGCCACTCCACTCAGTTTCGTTTTTCTTCGAAGCTCTCTTCATGTACTCACAATTGGCATTCTCACAAGCAAGATGGCCAGCATAGTAGGACTTACGAAATGTTAGGTTGTCGGAGTTTTGGATATTGGTAGTCACAAGCTTGCACCATGGATGTCCATCGTAGCGCTTGTCCATTCCCTCCAAGTTCTTGGCTCCCGACGAAGATGAAGATGCCCCACAAGGAGGCAATTCGAAGATGACATCTCCGTTGTAAACTGTTGGAAGGAATGGAACTCTTTGGTACTTCACTGTGCTCAAATCCATAGCGGACAACTCGTTCCGAGAGCGCTGCATACTACCAAGTCCCTTCAGATACTCCATAATGCTTTCCCTAGTTTCAACAGGATGGGGCGTTGGGGGGAGTGAGAATGAGGAATTGGAGAGACTTCTTGACAAGATTCTACATGAGGATTTTAGCATAGTGGGCTGAACAGATGCCATGCGGAATAAATCCTCCTCTCTTTGAGCACTAATATTGGGGGATTCACCTTCAGATTCACTTGACAACTCTATGATTGGATCTAACTTCTCCTCTTTCACAACAAGAAGCTTGGAAGGCATATGTAGCACAGTTGGAACATCTGTCGACGGACTGGGTGACATAGTGTGAGCAGTGACTGGCATATTCACGGTAGAATTATCTGACTGTCGACTTTGGATTTCTGTTGACGCACCTAGCATGGAGAGTAGAAGTCCGTATGCCCTGTAATTTCCTCGACCAAGATACCAACAATGCGTCCCATCATCGTCAGACCTCACAATTGGAACAGATTGAATCACTTCGCCAGTTTCGGACATTTTCTCCTCCTCAACGTAGATGGACGTTTCTACGAACCTAAAACGGACGTGAAGAAGGTGACTAGGAACTCTAGCGTAACCACCATGAACAATTGGGAACACTACAGGTATATCAAAACCGTCTACTCTAATGGAAGCCATCTTTGCAGCAAAAAGAGAATGTCAAGGAACAAGGAGAAGCCCAAGCAACCAAGAAGATGAGATCCACAGCAAAAAGGTATGGGTTCTCAATGATAGTGGTGCATCTTTGGTTTGTCCTATAGCAATCATATGTTAAAACCGATTAGCAAAATCTTAACACCTATCTGCAACATCTTTGATTCAATTTGAAACGATATGGCAGTTGAGTTTGAAGAAAATTAATTAGTTCAAAGGTCATTTCAAATTCTTACGTGACTGCTAAGCACAAGGAACACTCTAACAACATAGTGATGCAGAGAAGTATGCCTCCCAAATAAATATTGGGAACAGTACATTTAGGAATCCAATCAAAATTAATTACTTTAATAATTGAAATGCTCCTTACAAAAGCACTAGCACATATAGCTTGATATGAAGAGGCGAAATTGAATCACAAAGAAATTTTGGTGACAATATATACTGGGATCCACTCAATAGAAATTAGTTTTGTAATGAAAACCGCTCCTTAAAAAAGAACTTGCACAAGGAGGATGACATGAATATGCATAATTACACCCATCAAATTCTATTCCTTAAATTAATGAATGGCATATGTTGAAATTAATAATTATGCTAGGATGCTATTAAATTTACTTTTGGGAAGATGTCATCAAGTAAGGCACAGCGGAATATTAGTGATGATGTGCAATACAGAAAATTTAGTCTCTAATAACACGGGGTACTAACCTACTAAACAAAAAACTTTGCCAATACAGAGAAATTTTTTATTACCATAATTTGATGACATAGCTAATTTATAAACTACATTTTCACCTTGGACGCCTTCTTCATTTTAAGGTTTTGATTTAGTCAATTGAAATACCCATAGCATAATATTGATTATTATCTATGCAACTAAATGCATACATGGTACACTAAGAAGTTTGTTTATATTCATCCAACAACATTGAAGGCACTTGGTACTTTATTTCATAGATTGTAGGGTAAATTGCATGAAATGAAATCCAAATTTAAAATTCATGGTTTAAGAGCCCTACAAATTTTAGGCAACCATAATTGGCAGAGCTAATTAAATGGGGAGCAATTCATGAATAGAGCAACACTAATAAGGATTTTTGGCACACCATTAGAGGGAAGAACAAGTACTTTGTCAGAGTGAATGTTGTGCATTGAGAAAGTAGCTTCACCCTGTCAGGGTTTAATTTTAATGGAATCGGCGGTGCCCTCATGTGTATTGACAGTCCTATTATGGTCAGGGCCAACCTATCAAAAAAGGATTTGACGGCCGACGACGGCACAGCCAAAGGCGCCCACAAACAAAGCAAATTCGCATGTGTGTTGTCATTGTAGATTCAAATTTTGGCGGCTATTGATAGGAATGCCTGGCCAAACGTATAAGGCTTCATGTGCTTCTTTAGTTTTCATTGTCTTCCGGTTGTTTTCTGTTCTGTGGTATAGTTGAGAGCAACGATGGCGATGCCCTCTCTTTTCCCTTCATGCTTCTAGGGTGTGAGGTTAGTGAGGTTGTTTGTGTGAGGCCCATACAAAGAAGGAAGAGACGAGGGTCCTTTTATTTTTCTTCAGCTAGAGAGCTAAAGCGGTCGAGGATGAAAAGAAGTATACGAGGAGCGCCAAAGTCTGGGGAGACATTGTCTCCAGATCTTCGTAGAGTTCTGCAGTTCGAGAGCGGGAGTATTGTCGGACAAGAGGATGCCCGTGGTGAAAATGTCCAGCTTGTTGGAGAGGCTTCAGTAGACAGTTTGACCTCTGGACGCGGGAAGAACATAGTCGACATATCAAATGTAAGCACATCATCTTTGTGTTTTCTTTAAAAACTACTTAGCTCCCTTGATTTCTTTCCAGTGAAAGAACTGTCTTCACTCTACTCCTCTAAGGAAAGCTTGTAGAGTCATGTGGCCTCCTTGTTTGTTCATGGAACAAAGTTGGAAGGATTGCAATCACATGCAAGTATAATGAAATTCACAGTAATAGTTTAGAAGAGGTAACTACAGGGTTCATGGATGTGCTACAGAAGTTCAAGAATAGAGAGACTTCATTCGAAACAACTGTAACTCAAATATCTAGAACAACGATCGTGAAGGAAAACACTGTCAGGTTTTTCTAGAGTAGATTTTAAATGCTAAAATTAGGGACCTTGGATTTACGCACACACATAGTACTGGGTTTCTATGAGAGACCAAATGACAATTTCAAAATAGCCTTGTAAGTGCTCCCTGTAGAATCCAAGTAGAATTTGCAGCTTGTAAGTTCGAACGCACTTATAAATTTCAACCACATTAGTATTGCACTCTTTCTGTCAATACGAGAATGTTCATGTTGTTATTTCCTATATGAAAAAACTCCAAAGAATGAAACTTACTTTCGTACTAGAATTCAGAAGACCAAAGGTTAGGGTACTATGGCTTGTGAAATTCGAAAAAGCTTTGGCAACAGAGTCGTTTTGAATTTAAATGTCGTTCTCCTTGTGCCCCTCTTTGTCCCTGTTTCTTATATCACATGGAAGGTGATTTGAATTTTGTATAGCATTCAAGGTAAGTGTTTGAACATGCAGAAGTTCTCTTTTGGCAACTGTCTTCAGTAAAGCTCTATAGAGAGTAATGAAAACAAAAAATTTGTAAATCTCTTACAGTATCCAAGGTGCTAATATAGGGATGACTTGGGGACTAGTCCCTACACTTTGAAGAGTCAATATACTTTCACAACCGTAAACTACAGAAAATAGGATTGTTGATGAGGAGCGGATTTGAACCAGTCGAAATAAAATTCAATATGTGAAAGTTTTTGAACATATTCTCGTAAGCACAGTTTCTTGGTCTCAGTTCAAACTTTTTTTGCATAATGGACGTAAGTGAGAATCTCCAGCTTGTAACTGATTAGAGATCAAGGCCCATTATGATTTAACGCGAGCTCTTGGTATTGATCGTGAATGCATACATTTGATCTCCTAGCTAGCTTATGTATGTTTGGAAACCAGACATTCTGTTTCAAGCACTGCAAGGACCTGTGCATTCAATCGCGCTTGCTGAGGTACTATCATGTGTGAAACAGAGGTAGCTAGCGCTACCAATTCGAAATTCTTGTTGGTTGCTCTGTTGGAAATGTGTGGATGTGATCAATTAGGTACTAGCTCACATGCAGAAATCTCTGTTTACCGACCCCATTCATCTGTAGATTTTTATTCAACTGGCTCATGCATGGGGCGGGACAAGCGGATGGTGATATAGGTCGGTCGCCGTCTCCCTACACGTTGGTGAAACCAGGATCCTGATTTAGGAAGTTCGGCAAAAGTAACCGGCAGTCAAACCGATTTCTGAAGTTCGGCAGAAGTAACAGGCAGTCAAACCGATTTCTGAAGTTCGGCAGATGTAACCGGCAGTCAAACCGATTTCTGAAGTTCGGTAGAAGTAACCGGCAGCAAAAACCGATTTCTGAAGTTCGGCAGAAGTAACCGGCAGCAAAAACCGATTTTTGAAGTTCGGCAAAAGGAACCGGCAGTAAAACCGATTTTTGAAGTTCGGCAAAAGTAACCGGCAGTCAAATTTGGAATCACTTATAAATAAGTTCGGTCGATCAGTGTGGCCTGGAAACCACTGTGCATGAAATTAGCCGACTTCACCGATGAAGCAAGCCAAGGATTCACAACGTGGGCGACAAAATTAAAAACCCCTGCATTTCCGGCGATGACCTTATCTGGAATTCCGTGGTCCTCCGCGCTCCTCCATGCACATCGTAGTTGGACTCTATGATAACTTGGGTGTGCATCTCCATTTGCAAGCATTCTCGCATTGTACCGAAGTCGGTCCGTGAGCAGGTTTTTGAACTGAGCGTTGGGGTCGTGACTGTGATTTGCAGAGTATGACGATGAGGAGCACTAGGAGCCGTGGCCGTGGAGGCATTCAAGAACCCGGTCCACCCGCTGCGCCGGCTCGAGCAAAGGTAACCTTCGCTAGATCTGTTGCTTCATGTGAATTGTGAGTCTGGTGCGTGAGTACGATACGTCAGGCTTGAGTGTGGCGCGTGATACGTGGAGCTTGAGTGTGTTCGCAAATCGCGCATTGATCCTTGTAGCTTGAGAGTGTTGGGGTCAGCCTTTCAGATTCACGCAGTCGGCAAAGATTGAGGCTTGATTTCCTAGAAATGAACACTGTCGGGAAGATAGAATTCCGTTCCATCGTGAGTGTCAAGAGAATAGGATCGTGCAGTACGGAAGGGGAATCTGTGCACGCAAAGGGGAAAATTTATAAATCTGAGCTCCTCCCTGTATCTCCATGTACCAGTCCGTCAAGAGAGTCCGCGGCCGTAGTGAGCGTGGATGTGCAGATACAGTGCCGACAACGGGGAGTTTGAAGACAAGTACATTTTTTTTTGAAAATTTGGGGGGTCCAGGTTAGAGTGCCAGGTGGTGCCTCGGATCCGAGGCACCACCCGGCACTCTAACCTGGACCCCCCAAATTTTCAAAAAAAAATGAAAGATAATACTGCAAGCTTCCTGATCATCGGCCAGCTGACTTGCGCAAGCTCTCGCGGGCTCGTGCGGGCTCTCACATTTCCAACAGAGCAACCAACAATATGATCTCAACGATAGCGCAGGTTGAAACAGAATGTGTGGTTTCGAAACCTACATTATCTAGCTGGGCGATCAAATTCCAAGAGTACGCATTAAATCGTAATGGGCCTTGTTCTCTGATCAGTTACAAGGAGGAGATCCTCACTTACGTCCATCATGCACTCCATTTCTTGAATGAAATCAGGACAAGTCATTTTTTTTGGGAAATTTCTGGGGTCCTGGTCAGTTGGCCAAGTGGTGCCTCAGATCCGAGGCACCACTTGGCCGACTGACCAGGACCCCAGAAATTTCCCATAAAAAAATGTGGAAGTTAATTTCATGCATGTGAGTATGTCACTGATTTTTCTTGGCACTCGTGACGGTCATGGCACTCGTGACGCGAGTGGTGTTTGTGACGCCAGTAGCGCTCGTGTCACGAGTGGCGCTGGCGATTGCAGTGTGGCGCGGGTTCTCAAAATAAGTGAAAAGGTCATTTTTTGTTGCTCTTTAGTAGGTCCAGCGGGGGTGCACTAAATGACCTCTGAAAATTTAGGGATCCAAGGCACCTCCCATGGTTTAGGATTTAGGACCCTAGTACTGCCAAAAAGATTAAGGCATCCTGAATGAAAGACAATATCATGGATGTACATGCGTAGAGATGCCTAGTCCAAAATCTTAATTGTCTTTGTTGGAGATGATCTCCACATTTATATTATGAATTAAGGCTTGCTAGTTTAGATGTTTTTTTATACCCGTTTAAAAATTATATCTAACTCTATCATTGGTGCCTATCTTCAGACAAGACGAGGCCAAGAAAGAGCTTCACCCACAGTGACACCTATTCAGATGCCAGTCAGTGCTGAGGCAGAATCATCTCAGCCTCTTGTACCGTTGCAAGAGACTGAGATGGAGGTGTCAATCGAATCGGAGGATAAGAACATTGTCGGTGATCAACCAGAAGACGAAGAGGTATTGATTACTTTTGATGATGTCCTAGACACTGTGAACAACTTCCATGATACATTTGAGACCACTGTGCAGAGTCAAGCGTGTGTTCAAGGACCTCAGAAGCGTACACGCCACCATTCCCCACCATTACCATCAGTTGAGACAGACGATCCGAAACAACCTTGTCAAACCTTTTCGGAATCCCTACCATCCGAGACTGGTGGCAATCCCTTGGGTATAGAGTTCTGTGACTGCGCGTGTAGTAGTGCCCGGAATTTTGGAGATCCAATCTGCATCCTTTTCAGCTCAGACTCGAATGATGATGTAGAAATTGACTGACTCTAATGAGATACAGGGATGTAGTTCTTGAGATAGTTGCATTTCATTGACATTGGTTTTTCCATGAAATCCCATTACAGGAATGATTGATTGTATTCTCTTTTATTTCATTATGGATTTCATCAATTTTTCAATGTCATTATGTCTCTACATTTATCATGGCTATTTCAAATGTAATACAACTTCTCATGTTTTAAACTTGCAGATGGATGGCACCCCATCAAACTTGTGGCCTCAAGAGACAAATCTGCAGACTCCAACTACAGGAGACTCAACGCAACCAGCCATTGCAGGGGATGGAGAAGGGGAAGACGAGGGTGACATGATGGAAGAAGACGCACCAGTCATTGTGATGGAAGGAGATGACAAAGATTTTTTGGAAGAAGAACTCCGCCAGTACCACAAGGTGGATTCGGTGAAGTCTATAGCGTCCCTTCGAATGAAGCCGGACCACCTTTTCAGAATGAACATCCTACTTTGCCGGATGGTGTCCATGCCCATGGTAAGGCCTACCTTATCATGCGACCTCGAGTTCTTAGAACACGAGTTCAGCAAGGGCTACCGTGACGGGGCAGCGGTTTTCTACGTGACAACAACTGACGAGGCCGGAGAGAGCTCCCAATTCACTGAAGGGGAGATGGAGGCATGGGGGCCGCTATGGAAGGAAAAGAATGACGCGTTCAATGCCTACGTGGAATCCGTGCCCGAACTCAGGTTTTTAAAAAACCTGAAGTTCTATGTTTGCGATGGAAACCATCGACTCATCTCCTGGATGAAGTACATTGGCAAAATGCATTCCAAGGACATTGAATGGCATTACGCAGTGGATGCCATTGTACTTGATACAAAGAAGAGGACGGAGCTCGTCATGCATGTCATGCATGACATCAACAAGTATGCTTTCTGATACCTTCAAGCCTTTCTTATGTACTTTTGCTTCACATTTTAATTTTTTTATGTGATTTTCGGATGCTGCAGATACTGTGATGAATCTCACTATGATTAATTGTTTTTCAGATCCATCGAGGATTCTCACGTCAAAACCAACTTGGTTCACACACTCTACAGGGTGCAAAAGTATGGCCTTCTTCCCATTGAGCGTTTTCAAGAGATGTTGAGGCCTTCCGAGCTTCGACTGTGTGGGGCACCGAAACCGAAGCCAACGTGGTATTCTATGCCACTACAAGTCTTCACGGCATTTGTATTCAGGGTGAGGATGCTCGGGCTTGTTGAATTTGATGTGTTATATTCTCTTCTATTTTATACTTGCTTTATTTGTATTTGAAGGTGCTACTTTTCACTTGCTTCTGTAGCAAGAGGTTGCGCAGGCTGAGGTTGCGCAGGCTGCAGATGCAGCTGGTCGCAAATACAATGAGGTGACAGCACAGGAAGACCGTTCCCCCGTGGAACTAGCGCAAGCGATGCGAGCTGGGGCAAACGAGAAACTCGGGAAACTAAATGTCAAGATGTCCAAGTTGGTGGTGGTAGCCAATCCGGCGAACAAGCCAGGGTTTATTGAGGAGGTACCTCCATCACCTTGATAGCATTCATATGACATTGCGATTAGGAAGTCTGAAACAGTGACTGACTTTATTTTGTTTTTTAATATCAGATTGAGAGACATTGTAGTACCAATGAAGTGCCAGAGATGACTCTGGAGAAGCTACAAATGGTGGCCACTTGCAACACCACGGCAGAGCACAAGATCAAGTTCTTGAAATGGTGGAACTCATCAACACCATCTCGACATGCCAGGCGATTCCCGCCAAAGCCAGTTTCTGAGACATTACTTGGTCCCTTCTTGAACCGCTGTGTGTGGTATGCTGGGGTAAGTGATAATCTTTGTATACATTTGTAGACGTCATTGGACTTGGATTTTCTTTCCTTAGAATTTCTAGAGTTCATTTTCTTTCAGTGCATGATACATTTTTGTTGTTCTATGATTTCTCAGATCGAGGATGTAGCGGTGAAGTACTTTGACGACGTTGTCCAGCACGACGGCATTGTCATCAATATGAACGTCCCGCTACAGCCGGAGACCTTACAAGAGTACCTGGAGGGATGGAGGAGGAAAATTTGGGATGATGGATATATGAACTACCTCAGGGGATCAAATTATTTCAAAAAGAGCAACAATTTCAAGAAGCATGAGGGGTCCGAACAAGCAGTGAGAAGGGTGCTCTATCAATATGTCTTACACCACTTTTGTAAGGATCAATCAAAAATGCTAATTAATTGGGAACCAATTCAATCTTCCAAGACTTCCATAGCCTGCCTTCAAAGTAGCATATAATTTGTTTCCAACTCAGGTTCACTTTATCTTGACTCTCATTTGGTATTTGTGATGGAAATGTCTAGACTAAAACTTCACGTGTCGCTCACTTTTCCTTCAATGTTACATTTCTTTGGGCAATTCAGGTATTTCAAGTTTGAACTTGAGGGAAAAGGTGCAATCAAAAAGGATGACTTCCCAGAATTCCTTAGGAGTTTTCTTGATCGCCATTCGGCAACCTGCATGTACACTTCGAGTCAACTCCAAACGTACACCACGGCTCATCTTAGCCGTGGGGCGTGGTACCTCGATTGCCCTATTGGATACACGCATCCATCGGAGCAAGCCCTCCGGGATTCTTTGGAGGGCATTAGTGGGGTTGACTTAAATGTCGATGAGTTCGTAGGTCTCAACGCAGTTCAAAAGGCAAAGGCAATTGCCAAGAGGGACAGAGCTGACAGAAAGAAGGCGGCTAAGCTACATTTGGCGCTAGAAATCAAGTCAAAGAGGGAGGCAGACCGCTTGGCAAAGCAAGAGGAGAAGGAGAGGGAGAAATTGAGAGAGAAGGAGGAGAAAACGAAGGCCAAAGGCAAGAAAAAAGATGAGGGCGATACCGGGGTTCCATTGTCTTCAGCAGTTGACCAGAGCTCGCAGTTGGTGGAAGGAAGCCACACCGGGATGAAGAGAAAGGCCATACTTCCAGAGTGGACGGAGAATATGCTGACCCAAGGCACACAAGTCCTGGTGATAGACGACGACGATGTCAGAACGGAGGAGCTTATCTTAAACGTGTCCATCATTGATATTATGGAAGATTCTGAGAATTCACCACCAAATCCGTATGTTGAAGTCATGGACTTCATTCAAAAGGTATCGTCAACCTTCAAATGTATTTGAATTTTCCTCTCTTTCAATTTCTACATGAGTTTTTTGTTTCTTGTTCAATCCTCTTGTGACATGGTAAACTTCTTCGTCGCAGGTGAATGCAGGGAAACCGCGCTCATTCGACGGCAGGGTCACCAGAGATCCTTTGGTGGATCTAATCATCTTCGATTGCCAAGAGAACCTGCCTGTGTCTCTTGTCTTAGAGAAGCGCATTCCCTCGTGGAACGCGGACCCAGCATATGTTGGAATGCAAAATGCATTCCAATTTGCCGAGGAGTATTTACAAGACAACGGTTGTCTCCTGGTGTTTCATTCCTATAGCGTTCAGTCTCGAAGTATGTTTGCAGGATTGATGAAGATTTTCAAGAACTTGAAGATGAAGAAAGAGTGGTTGGCATTCAACCAATTGGACCTCGCGTCGGGAATAAACCTTGGCGAAACAGTGAGTTCTCTATTTTATTTTTCATGTGATTTTAGGTTTTCTTTTAGATGTGATTCTTGGTTTGATATATGGTGTGATTGTCAATGGCATTCCCCTCTTTAATAATTAATTTTTTGATGCAGACCGTGAAGTTCGGAGTCACTCTTTTCATAAAGGACGTGGGTGGAAAAGTGGCATCACTTTTCCAATTTAGGCAGACCACAGCCATGACCAAAGCAAAGTGGAACCTCCAGAAGAAAGACATGGTCATCAATTACATTACTGAGGAGACCATGATGGTAAACAAGGAAACCAAAGCGCCTTGGCGTGGACCCCGAGAGAAAGATGTGAGGTTCCTACAGTTTTTCATCGAAGGCTGTACCGATGAAGATGATGTAGTTCTCGACTGCACTGCTGCTACAGGTATAATACTACTCAATTTCAAGAAAGAGTTCTAAAATGAATTGTTTATTCTTGTAAAGATGTACTTAAACATTGATCACTACATGCTTCTATTGCAGGGGCGTCCATTATGGCTTGTTGTAGGACGGGCCGCCATATTGTGGCCTTGGAGAAAGACATCGATATCTTCAACATTGTTCTGAAGCCGATGAAGAAAGCCACTCCAGTAGAAGGAGTGACTCAAGCTCCAGTGGAAGCTATTGCAGCCCTTGATCTTGATGCTGTACACGTCGAACCAATGGTGTTTACACGCACCGTTAGACCTAGTAAGTAAGTTTTGCTTTGTAATGACAACATTTTTTGTTTTGTAATATACGTTGCATACAAAGAATTTCAAGGCCCTAAACCTTCTATGTGTGGTTCTTTAAGGAACGAAGTAGTGAAGGGAACGCATCCAATGAAGAAGATTCGAAGACATATCTTGAGTCCGAAGAAGTCTTACGAACTTCCAATGTATGCCGAGAAGATGGCGACACAATATGAACAGTATGGTTGTAGAGATCCTAAACCTCGCATCCCGAAGTATGCTGCAAATGTGGTTCATTTTGTAGACGTTTCAGCTTCTGAAGGTGAGGAGACGCCAGAGTCGTCTTCTAGTGAGGTTTCTATGACCGAGTCCACCGCAACTTAGACTCATAAGATTGACAAATCTTATGAGTTGAACTATGTGTATTCCTTTTATGTTTATTTGATTTGTGTGTGTTATGGCTACAAATGAGGTGCAATGTGCTTCTTGCTTGATACTAAACTTGCCCTAAAAAATGTTATGAAATATACACCCAGAGAGAAACTATGTCTATTGGACAAGTGTGGGAATTATAGAATTTGGAGTTCATTTACAACTGCAGGATTAGATACTCTGTAGTGGGGCAAAAATAGAGAAAACAAGGTACACTAAATTATTTATTGCAAATTAGTGAGTAGCGCGAAAAAATGTGATTGGAATAAAAATGGAAAGAAATTATAACTCCTTCCAATGGTAACTCCTACATAGTGGGGAAAAAAATGGAATGCAAATCAATGTTGTCACCTTTAAACGGCGATAGTCATGATATGAAGTAGTGAATAAAATGAGGTCACACTTGCCCTTCTAATGAACACATAGATTTGAATGGGAAGACAAACAAAGCTCAACAATTGAACCACTCTACCTAAACCCCCAACAATAAAATATCACTAGTAGATAACATTGCCTTCCTACATCTTTGACTCATTTAGGTACTTTCACCTTCTTCCAATAGTCCATGTGTGATAAGACACCCTATCTCTATTTTATGTGCAACAAAAATCCCTTAAATATAGAAGTATCCTTCATAGTCCACAAATGGCACTACATTCCCTAAATTGCTTTTGCTATTTTAATCCACGGTTATAGAGCCTACAGTCACCCTAAATCCACGGTCATGGGTTCGTTGCCGACCCTCTATTCAACTTTTGATTTTTGCACAAAAATTTTCTTAAAAAAATTCCCGCTCACAGGCTCGCAAGCTCCTGCTCCCAAGCTCGCACGCTAGCAACCCTGTTTCTGATGTTTGCCAATTGCAAGTGGCAATGTTGCTACCGTATGTGGGAATGTGATCCCACATGCTAGACCCATAACACTAGCATTTGACGGGAAATCTTAAAAAATTGTCTCCTTAAACAAGAAAGTTTTTGAGTTCTTATAGGAAATTAGGAAAACTTAGGAATACTGGATCTCTGGATCCGGAAAAATTCCATTAGGTATAAAAACCTAATTCCGGAACCCTAGAAAGTTCCGAAAATCGGATGACGGTGCCGGCCCTAAAAGCCGGAAATTGGATCCGTACTAGGGTTAGGTTTTTGCCGCCAAAACTTGTCCCGTACATTCATCCGACCGACCATCTGTCTGACTAGTATAAGAGGAGAACTGTAGTCGGCAGAAGACACGAGTACTTCCTTATTTTCCTTCCACCTGTGTTTTCCGTCTTCCTAGCTTTTTGAGAATTCTAGTAGACTGAGGGATTGTGTGAGTTGCAATCGTGTAGGGATTACCGGAGTGAATCTTTGTGAGCCAGAGGGGTAGGGAGAGATTGTGTGATATTTTCCTGTGAGCACGATGTCTTCTAAAGCAAGCCGGCGCAAGTTGAAGGATCTGCCCGAAGACTCAGACAAAGAACTTCCGTTGTCGTCGCCTTGGCCGAAGACGATTCTGGTGATGAAGGTGGTGTTGGAGGTTCCCACCGAGGAGGACCGGCTAGAGCGCCTACGACAAAACCTCACCAACATGGGGTGTGAGGGGCTCATGGAGGTTCTTTGGGCATAAGAGAGGAGAGTTTAGTGTCCGATCTACTTTGTCCGGAAAGCGGTATCTTATCACCCTCCGAGCGAAGCCAGAACTATGGTCGGTTAACGTGTGGAGAGCCGTCTACAAGTTCTGGGAGGCGCCGGACAAGGTCATAGAGAAGAATGAAGAGTGTATGGAGGGTGAATTCCGGGCGCTGGCTAATCCGAAGGAGGGTCACCAGGTTTTCGACCTGGTGAATCCAGAGTATCGGGATGTGATAGCGTTCTTTAACCCTATCCTCCACCCGACCAAGCCGAGGCGAGTGGTAGCGAAGGTGGCTTCCGCCATCTTGGGGAGTCTTCAAGGTAAAATGATGATGGATCGGGCAGCCATCATCCACGAGTTAGTAGGGGATCTTGTGCGCTCCCTCCGGTCTGGGAAGAAGGGTCAGAGCCTTCTTCTGGCGTACCTTTCCCATCTATATGCCCAACACTCCCTACTTAAGGCAAACGAGGAGAGTGCCTACCGAGTGCTTGTTCAGCTCCAACAGTACGAAAGAGAAGAACCTTCTCCCCGTGACGGACCGGACGATGAGGAGATGGAGGACAAGGAGCCGGCCACTTCTCTAATCAAGAGGCGACGACGGAATAATACTCCACCAGTAAGGTCGACAAAGGATCCTCCCGCACTGGAGCCCCTGGAGGAAGAAATTCCGGACCGGAAGACGAAAACCAGATCGGCCGTGGAAGAAGTCCGACCTTCTGCACAAGAGGTTGGACCAGCGCAGGAGCAAACTGGGCCCGCTCAGGCCGAGGTCGGACCCTCCAGGACCAGACTTATGGAGGTGTAGCGATTAGTCGGACCAGTATTCCTCCAGTTAGACCTTAATTCACACCAAAGGCCTTCTTAGAGTAAATCGCTCCGGAATCGTTCCCACGAGGACTTGTGGATTACAGTTTTATAGGCTATCCCAATCTAAGCATTCACTTTTCTCTCCGTCAGACTATTCTGGACTTTAGGTCCGGTCCGGACTCTAGTGCCGGATGGGTTCCGGAAGAATCCGAAAACCGTTCAGTGTCCCTTCCGGGATCCCTAGGTTTGGATGATGAGTGGCCAGATCCACCGTCCGGATACTTACCGTGTCCGGAAACACGCTCTCTTTCTCTCTCTGTCTCTCTCACACTAACACAAACCTAACTCTTCAGGGACCGGAAGTGTCCTCCTGTTCCGTCGCCTCACAAATCTGGAAAGATTCGGATTAGGTCACACAGGGACAGTCAAGAACTACAACGACATTCTAACCTTTAATCGAACACTGAGCCTCCTGTCGCCCGGGTGTTTTTTCCTGTACTTTCTTGGGCTTGCGCCGGGGCTTGACTCTGTTCTACGGGGAATTCCGGCAATCCGGAATTCGGGCACATCCGGCAATACTTCCGCACACGAAAGTTGCTAGCAGCCTCTCAGATACCCCTTTCACCTAAGGCTGTATCCTACACGCAGGCTATACCGGCATCCGAGTAGTACTACACTAACCCTACTGCCGGAACCATTCGGTTGATCTCCCCCTCAAGTTAATACATCTGGATACTGTCACAAAATCGACTCTTACCACACACGGTAAGTTCTCAGTTCCGGAAACGCCAGAACAGACCCACACCTCTCACAAACATATACCGTACACAATAAAGATAAGAGATTGGATACTCCAAACACTTTAGAATTAAGTTCAGAAAAAGATACAATGCTAAAACTATGAGATGGCTGTGAATGACCAGAAAGGCCATTAAAAGTTCTACTTATATTAAGACTAACATCATCCTAAAAATCCTATAAAACATTCCTATTGGTCCGCTAGATTTCCAGAAAATCCCAGATCCTATTTTTCCGGCTTTGACTGCCGGACTCCGGTATTGCCGCTATACTACACTACTCCATACTATTCTTTGGAATCCGGATCTTTGGAAGGAATATAGTCCTTCAGAAGATCCAGCTTTACCTCTTTCCGGCTACTCTCCGGAGAAAATAGATTCGGACCCTTTTGGCTCCATCTTTGGACTTCCACAATACTGGTGTCCCTGTCCACACTCCGGGTCCCGACTATCTGAGTGTCCGGACTCCCCCAAGCATCCTTCTGGGTCTTCTTATGACGCGGAGAAGACTGCACCGTCCATCTGACGTGAACTTCCAGAGAAGCACCTATCAGGTCAATGGTCGGAGTTACCGGCAGCAGGTCTTCATTTCCCGGAGGTACCACTACTCCTTAGTCTACTCCTTCTGGCCTTCCGACTAGTGGTGAAAGTTCCGGATTCACCAGTCCCACCGGTGAGACCTCCGTAACCATAGGTTCCGGATTGCTGCTTTCCGGAACCACCAAAGTCTGCGCTGACAGGGGAAATTGAGGTGTCGGATCCGACTCCGTGGAAATAAAGTACTCCATCATCTCCTTCATCGCGGCCCAGGATGTATCCATTCGTCTTGTTTGCTCTAGTAAGCATTTGACGATAGAAATCCGGCTTGAGCTGGCGGCTGCGTCGAGGTTAGTTTCAAACAGCCGAGCTTTGTTGATATAATCCACAGGCTCATCCAGAGAGCTCCGGAGCTGAACTACACTTTGGCACAATGCCGCTATCTGCCAGCAATGGTCTTCTTCTGTGAGCCGGGCCGTCTTCTGAGCTGTGCGGAGGGTGCTCTCAAAATCCACACAGCGAGATTCCGAGTTCTGGACTTGGTCTCGCAATGTTCGGTTTTCTACGCGCAACGTCCCCAGCTTCGTCACCAAATTCTTCCGTTCTTCTATGAGGAGGCCGTTCTGCTGCTCCGCTGCCACCAATGCATCCGTCCTTCGGAAAATGGTGTTCCGATCGGTTAGTGCCATCTTCTGGCACACTCGTTTGAGGCCTCCATCATAGTTCTTGCAGATCCGAGTCAAATCGTCTATCCGCCACACCAGGTGCTGAGCCATCTCCTAGATGTCTTCTAGGGGCGTCCCTCCCAATCGCATGTGGTCCGGTCCCTCTCTTCCACCTCTATCATCCGGGTCCGGGAGGGTCCAGCCTCGGCCTGAGTGGCGACGGTGTGCGATCGTACCGGCCCAACCAGTTGCATGGATGGTTGGACTTCCTTCGAAACAGGTCTGGTCTCCGTCTTTACCTCCTGAACCTCTTCTTGTGGTTCCGGTGTGGGAGGCTCTTCTGACGGACTTACCGGCGGCGTCCTATTCCACCTTTTCCTCTTCCTTAGCAGAGAGACTGGCTCCTCTTCTTCTATGTCCTCATCGTCCGGTCCGTCTCGAGGCGAGGGCTCCTCTCCTCCGTACTGCTGGAGTTGGATTAGGTCCTGATACGCACTCTCCTCGTTCGCCTTGAGCAGAGAGTGGTGGGCGTACAAATGAGACAAATATGCCGGAAGAGGACTCTGGCTCTTCTTTCCGAACTGGAGGGCACGTACCAGGTCTCCGACTAACTCATGGATGATGGCTACCCAATCCATCATCATCTTTCCCTGGAGGCTCCCCAAGATGGTGGAGGCCACCTTCGCTACTACTCGCCGCGGCTTGGTGGGATGGAGGATAGGGTTGAAAAACGCTATCACATCCTGGTACTCCGGATTCACCAGGTCGGAAACCTGGTGACCTTTCTTCGGATTGGCGGGTGCCCGGAATTTGCCCTCCATCACCTCCTGGTTCTTCTCCATGACCTTGTCCAGCGCCTCCCGGAACTTATAGACGGCCCTCCAAGTGTTCACCGTCCACAGGTCTGGCTTCGCCCGAATGGTGGTATCCAAGACACCACTTTCCGGACGAAGTATATCCGAAACCAGACTCTCCTCTCGGATCCCCCATGGCACTTCTAGAAGTCCATCACACCCCATGTTGTGGAGGTGCTCCCGTAGGCGCGCCAGCCGGTCCTCCTCCGTTGGAACCTCCGGAACCACCTTCATCACCGGGATGGTCCTTGGTCGAGGTGCCGGTGCCGGCGCCACGTCCTCCGAATCTTTAGGCAAGTCCTTCAACTTCCGCCGGCTTGCCCTAGAAGCCATTATGTTCACGAACAATTCTCACACAATCTCTCCCTAAATCTCTGCTCACAACTTTCACTCCGGTAACCCCTGCACGATCGCAACTCACATAGTCCCTAAGTCTACTGGAATTCTAACAAAGCGAGGAAAACGGAATACGCCGGTGGAAGAACAAAAGAAAGAAGATAAGTGTGCCCGCGGCCGACTACAGTCCCCTTCTTATACTAGCCCGATGTACGGGACAGGTTTTGGCGGCAAAACCCTATCCCTAGTACGGATCCGATTTTCGGTTTTTAGGGCCAGTGCCGTCATCCGATTTCCGGAACTTTCTAGGGTTCCGGATTTTAGGTTTTTAGCCCTAATGAAATATTTCCGGATCCGGAAATCCGGTTTTCCTAATTTGCCCTAATTTCCTAAGAGAACTCAAAAACTTTCCCTTTGAAGGAGACAATTTTTGAATTTTTCCGTCCTATGCTAGTATTATGGGTCTAGCATGTGGGATCGCATTCCTACAGGAGGCAAAAGAGGGAGATAGAACCCGCATGCAACTAGGAGGGACGCCGTTGGAGGATATCGTGGAAATAGCCCAACACATTGTAGGGCGGGCGGATGACCTCATGAAGCTTCTCGAGAATTACGAGGAGACCCTCAAGTGCGTGTGTTGGAAGATGGCACTGATTGACCGGAACGCCATCTTCCGGAGGACGGATGTGTTGATGGCGGTGGAGAAGCAAAACACCCTCTTGATTGAGGAATAGAAGCGGTTGGTGACGGAGTTGGGGGCTTTACGGGTGGATAAACGTTCATTACTGGACCGAGTCCAAAAATCTGAATCCAAGTGCATTAGATTGGAGAGCGATCTATGCACAGCCCAAGAGACGGTTAGAATCATAGAAAGGGACCACCGCTGGCAGATAGCAACACTGTGCTAAGGTATGGTCCAGCTCCAAAATTCCTTGGAAGTACCGGCGGATTGCATCAACAAAACCCGGATGTTCGAGGCCAACCTTGACGTAGCCACCAGCTTGAGGGAATGTGATTCCACATGCTAGACCTATAATACTAGCATATGATGGAAAAATTCAAAAATTGTCTCCTTCAAAAGGAAAGTTCTTGAAGTTCTCCTAGGAAATTAGGGCAATTTAGACAAACTGGATTTCCAGATCCGGTAAAATTTCATTGGGGCTAAAAACCTAATTCCGGAACCCTAGAAAAGTTCTAGAAATCGGATGACGACGCTGGCCCTAAAAACCGGATCCGTACTAGGGATAGGGTTTTGCCGCCAAAACCTGTCCCGTACATCGGGCCAGTATAAAAGGGGGACTGTAGCCGGCAGTGGGCACGCGTATCTCTTTGTTTGTTCTCCCGCCGGTGTATTCCATCTTCCTAGCTTTGTTAGAATTCCGGTAGATTGAGGGACTGCATGAGTTGCGATCGTGTAGGGATCACCGGAGTGAAAGTTTGTGAGCAAAGAGTTAGGGAGAGATTGTGTGAGGGTTGTTTGTGAGCACGATGACTTCTAGGGCAAGCCGATGGAAGTTGAAGGATCTGCCTGAGGATTCGGAGAACGAAATGCCGCCACCGGTGCCCCGACCGAGGACCATTCCAGTGATGAAGGTGGTTCCGGAAGTTCCGACAGAGGAGGATCGGTTGGTGCGCCTGTGGAAGAACCTCACCAACATGGGGTGTGATGGGCTCCTGGAGGTGCCGTGGGGTATTCGGGAGGAGAGTCTGGTTTCCGACATACTTCGTTCGGAAAGTAATATCTTGGATACCACCATTCGGGCGAAGCCAGACCTATGGACGGTGAACACATGGAGGGCCGTCTACAAGTTCCGGGAAGCGTCGGACAAGGTTATGGAGAAGAACCAGGAGGTGATGGAGGGCAAATTCCGGGCGCCCGCCAACCCGAAGGAAGGTCACCAGATTTCCTACCTGGTGAATCCGGAGTACCGGGATGTGATAGCATTTCTTAATCCTATCCTCCATCCCACTAAACCGTAGTGAGTAGTAGCAAAGGTGGCTTCCGCCATCTTGAGGAGCCTCCAGGGAAAGATGATGATGGATTGGGCAACCATCATCCATGAGCTAGTTGGAGACCTGGTACGTTCCCTCCGGTCCGGAAAAAAGAGTCAAAGTCCCCTTCCAGCTTATCTGTCCTATCTATACGCTCATCACTCTCTGCTCAAGGCCAACGAGGAGAGTGCCTATCAAGACCTAGTCCAGCTCCAGTAGTGTGGGGGAGAAGAACCCTCGCCTCGAGACGGACCAGACGATGAGAAGACGGAAGACGAGCAGCCGCCTTTTCCTCTAAAGAAGAAGCAAAGGCGGAATAGGACGCTGCCGGTGAATCCGTCAAAGGAGCCTCCCGCACCGAAGCCACAGGAAGAAGTTCAGGAGCAGAAGACGGAAACCGGACCTGCCCCGAAAGAAGTCCGACCTTCCCTGTAACTAGTCGGACCGGTAATCCGTACACTGTTGCCACTCAGGCCGAGGCTAGATCCTCCCGGACCAGGAGGATGGAGGTAGAGGAGGGAGATAGGACCACCATGTGACTGGGAGGGACGCCCTTAGAAGACATCCAAAAGATGGCTCAGCACCTAGTGTGGCGGGCGGATGACCTCACCTAGATCAGCGAGAACTACGACGGAGCTCTCAACCGGGTGTGCCCGAAGATGGCACTAACTAATCGAAATGCCATCTTCCGGAGGACGGATGCGTTGGTAACGGCGGAGCAGCAAAACGGCCTCCTCATAGAAGAACGAAAGAAGCTGGGGACGGAGCTGGGGACGTTACGCGTAGAGAACCGAACGTTGCGGGACCAAGTCCGGGACTCAGAATCCAGATGTGTGGATTTGGAGAGCACTCTTCGTACAGCCCAAGAAACAGCCCGGCTCACAGAAGAGGACCATCGCTAGCAAATAACGGCCCTGTGTCAAGGAATAGTTCAGCTCCGGAGCTCTTTGGACGTATCGGCGGATTGTATCAACAAAGCTCGGCTGTTTGAAGCCAACCTCGATGCAGCCACCAGCTCAAGTCAGGTTCCTATCGTCAAGTGCTTATTAGAACAGGCTAAACGGATGGATGCATCTGTGAGTGCCTATTTGGTTACTCATACTTCGGAATTGTTTTTTTTGGATTTTATAAAGTTTTGAGTATAGTTTTATATACAAAAAGCCCCCAAAAAGAGTGAATAACCAAAACAGAGATGTCACATACCAATATGACCATTGGTCCTAATTGAGGCATTTCTTGTTATTTGTAACCAAATCCTGTATGTAGATAGGGTAGAAACCCAGAAATTATATAAAATAACCATGTTTAGTAGAAATTGTCCAACTTGTCTAAACCTGCCTTTCAGTGATAGATCCTAACCAAATTTGTCCAAAGGAACTATGTAAAAATCTTAGTATAGATTCCCAAAGAAGAGGTTTCAATTTTCCCATTCCATTGGCAAAATAGTAGAAACTCCAATTGTTAGCCTGCAGGTGAAGAAAACTCAAGACGAATCATAGGAGGGCATCTACAACTTAAGTACGGTAGTTCGAAGTAGAAATCATGCCAGGAGTCCAACGAAGCAATTGGTTCACCAAGATTCCCTTTTATTTGAAAGATTCCTTTTTTATTGGAAATTAAAGGAGATAGCAGGATTTGATTCTCCCTCCTTAGATGTGCAAAACGGGAATATGAGTTTGCACATCCCTTGTGGAACTCCATGAGAGGTTCTATGAAAATTCTCGATTTTTTCTGATCTTTAAAAGATCTTTTTCCAGGTAGTCAACCGCTGAAAGTAATGATGGGAAATTCCTAGAAATTACCTAGGTAGCGGTAAAATCTCACTAAAAATTATTTTAGCTTCTTTTATGTTAATAACAAGCTCCAATAAGTTTCATGGCATTTCGATAGTCAGAAGATGCAAAACCATCAAGATCCTCCAAAATTGGCAAATTTAAAGATTAATCGTGGAGTTGACCGGCGTACGGGGAGCATATGGAATTGGATTAAGGTCAAAGTGGGGTCTTTTCTTACTCCCTTACACCTACTAAAGAGCCTAGGCTAGTTACTTTTCTTAGAAAAGTTGATCTCCAAAAGTTGGATTTTTATCCAATTTTGGTCTTCTAGTTAGCGCTAGAAATCTTTGTGATTTTGATGTAAGAAAAAGGGGAGGGGGTTTATTTAGACTAAAAATGGCCTTTTGAAGCCAATGGCGCAATCTGTTTGTGATTTGGAGCATTTCTCCAAAAGTTAGGAATTTGGACCAACGTAGAAGTGAAAATTGGGCAAATTAGATGAAAATCTTAATTGATAAGATTATCTTGTAGGAAAAGAGAGGAGGGGGGTGCCCTTGGGAGAGTAAATAAGGGCACCCATTCTCCTCTCAAAACACCCCTTAGGTTCATTTTGAACCGCCTTGTTTTCATTTGGGTCCATTTAGTTGGATTTTGGCCATTTAAGCTACGTTGCCAAATTTCCTTGTTTTTGGAGCATTTCAAGCTCTTTTGTTGTTGTTTTTGAAGCTCTCTTGAAGGACTTGGGGTCCCTTCAAGCTTAGCTATTTTCTTGTGGTGTTTCTTGTGGGTTATTTGAAGCTTGGGTGATGTTTTGTGGAGCTCTTATATTTTGTTGCCGTCTTGTAGGTGTTTTGAACTAACTTTGTACTAATACTAAAGGTTCTTCCCTTGTGATTGGCGATGCCGCTTAGGGAAGTCCTTTAGCTTGCTATTCCTCTAACTTGTACTAATTGTAGTAGTGTTTTGTACCATTAACACTCACTTGTTGTCTTAGTGATTTTTGTGTGTTATTTGACCTCTAATTGTCCCTAGGCAATAAAGCTCTTGAAAAATTTGGTTAGAATTTCCTCCGTATTTAAAAATACGGCGAAGCTTTGACTTTGTGTGTTTAGAGTCGGGAGTCTTTTTAGTGATTTTCGTAAAACCACGGCGAAGCTTTGACTTTGATTAGAAGGAAGTTATAGAATTTTTAGTGAATTCCTAAGAGATGGCGAAGCTTTGACTTTGGAAAGAAATAGAGTTTTTTTTTAATTTTAGAGTGTTTAGAAATACGGCAAAGCTTTGCAAGAAATTCTCACCAAGCTTAGTTTTCGGAAAAAATGCACTTTAGGAACCCCAAGCTTAGTTTTCGGAAAAAATGCACTTTAGGAACCCCAAGCTTAGTATCCAAAATTAGCACCATAGTTGTTGTATTAACCTCCAAAAATTAGTGTTCCATTTTTAATAGTCACCAAGAAGTAGTACCAAAATTTCAGTAGGAAAAAGAGTCCAAAAAACCCTCCAACATCCCCCAAGCCGAACTGTCCAGAGAAGAAATTGAATTGTCAAGAACCGACTCACAAAGGGCCACACAGGAAAGGGGTCTGGCTTATCTCGGGTTGCCACATGGCAGTGCCACCTCATCGATGACTGGGACGGGTCCAAGCAACCCGAGGGAGACACGTGGCGTAGTGGTGACTCCCGGTCTTGTGTTCCTGCCTGATCGAGTGTTCTGGTGACTTCCTGCTGGTCGTGTGTTCTGCGCTCCTAGTCTGTCTTTTGGTGGCTCTCTGGTCTATGCACTGGACTGCTGGACTGCCGCGGCCTTTGGCCAAAAATTCAGATTTTCCATTGAGAGGAAACTCAAATAAAAGAGAAAAATAGATCAAAGAACAAGCTAAATTTTATATGTAGGAAGAGGCTTTTAAAATATATATAGAGAGAGATGAAGTAGAGTAGACAGAAGGATAGAAATTAGAAATAGAATTAGAAGAGAGAAATTAGAAGTAGTATCAATTGCAACTCTTCACTTTACAAATACAACCATAAGAAAAGAATAGAATAGAACTTAAAACCTCTCATAGACTCCTCAACTCTCTTCAAAACTCAATAGAATGGAATGCAAATGAAGGAGAAGAGTCCAATTAGAAGTTGAAGTGACAATTGGAAGTTGAAGAGAAAATTAGAAGTCGGATTAGGTGGAAATCCGTGGGAGTCATTTTGAACCAATAGAACTTAGATAAAATAATAATTGACTTAAAGAGTTGATAGAAGATCAATTATTGTTTATAGGCCAAGTCAACCATTTGAATACAATAATGGAGGGGGAATAGTGTAGAAGGGAAAGAAATGATAGTAAAAGAAAAGAAATAGTACCAGCCTTATCTTTTGTATTTTCAGCCCTACTTTAAGCTGTGAGCAAAATTACCAAACGACTTCAACTAATGGCAAATGATGGGGATCTCAATGGAGTGATGGACAACCTACCGGATTATGTCTCCATCAAGGTATGAACTCAACTTCTCCTATTTCTTTTGATGTCCAAAGTTTAGCATTTATACCATTAAACCGAACTTCAAATATGATTCAGAGGGTTTAGAGTAGGTTTTAGTCAAAGTTTATCATTTTATATTTGTAGATTAGGTATAGAGGATTCCAAAAACATATAACACCTAGAAAACCGAGTTAAAACGACCAAGATATGGAAGGATGAAGTTTAGGGGTCAAAATGGATGAAAGTTAGATAAATCATCCAAAGTCAACCATATTAGAAATTCAAATAGTAAATAGAGTTCAGAGACCAAAAGTAAAATCTCAAGTAAAATTATAAGGTAGATTAGTAGAAATCAATGGATGAAGTTTAATGAACCAATTAGCGGTCCAATTTCATCCTTCCATAACTATTGTTAGAAGGCTCAGATGAGGTCGAGTTTTATATTTTTAGAAATGGCATAACATGTTCTATCACCTAAAAATGATAAATCTAGACTGAATTCATTTTGAATAAAAACCACATTGGCTTAGTTAGTTGAGATAAAAGGAAAAACTTATAGTTATTTAGAATTTCTTGTTGTTTTTGTTTATTTTTCACATGTAGGAGTTAGAAAAGATTCATTGCTTGGAAGGCACAATGGATTGACGCTAAGCACCCTTAGGACAAAACTTACAAAACAATACTAAGAACCTGGTTGTGCAACACTAGTTTACCATGGGTGGGTAAAAAAGTGCTCACACCCCCATAGCTACTCCAGATAGTGGTGGACCTCCTCAAGAGGGATAGGTAGTTAGAAATTAGAGAGTAGGAAATTTTGTTAGACCGGACTTCGTTCCGGAAAGTTAGGAAAAGTTCAGATCCGAAAATCTCGGTCGGATAAGTGCCGGATTTTCGGAGAGACCTTTTTGTAAATTCTGTATATAATTCAAGTCTCAAGATTGAGACTGGGAGCTTTTCCTTCTTGCATATGCTGTCTCTTGTGTATTGTCTATTGTTTTCCTTGTCTTCCCAAAAATTGGCTGGATAAGGAAGGGAGAGATTGAGTATAGATGAGCAGAGTGTGAGAGGATCTTCTCCCCTTATTGTCTTCTTGTGATTGCAGGTGTATATAAACAGGTTGTAAGTGTTGGGAGTGAGTCAAGACACCTTAGTAGATTTAAGGTTTATAATTCCGGGTGAGATAACCAGTGCTAGGCTAGGCAGTAAGAGAAAGGATCCTCAAATTGTGCTAGAGCTACTAGATGGAATGTCTGGATTAGCCTCTGAACACTTGAGAGGTCTCACCATCTGAAGAAGTAAACGGAAGAACGTTAGATTATACTGGTACGGGCAGACGCACTTGTGGCCACCTTAGCTTTGCATGGATTGCAAAAGATAGTGAGGTCGTTGTAGTAAGTGAGGGTCGTACGGGGGATCTTTGTGTGATCTACAGGCTGAGATTACTTCCAGTTTGTTGTGAAAGATCAAATTGAATCTTTTTAAGATAGGAGAATAGATTGGGTTAGTGAATTTTCCATCACTATAAAAACCGGAAAGAGAGGAGTGTCTACCTCTCTGAAAATAAGTGACAAATCCCTCTGAAGTGCCAACAGAGGCTAAATAGAATTGGAATAGAAGTTGAGAAAGGAAGTCCTCGATTAAAGTAGTGCGAGATCTGGTCGGAAGTGTGAATTCCGGGTTGGTTCTTGAAGGTTGTCAATTAAGTTTGATTCGGGTCAGTGCTAGTCTGGACCAGATTAGTTTATAGGAAAATTAGGAAGTCATCCGGTATTTTGGGAAAAAGGTGAGAGAAGTATAACTAAGAATAATGGAATTATGAAACTTTCTTCAAATCACCTAGTAATACGAAACACTTCATAGAGTCTTTTGGATTCGATCTTTAGAGTCACTTTATTATGCTTTAAAGAGGTTTTTGTGAGCATAATAGGGAATTTCACTTACTCTATGCTGCGACATTCGGTCGAGTACCGGAGGCGGGCGGAAGAAGTAATCCGACTTCAGACAAAGGTGGATACTATGGGAATGTGATCCCACATGCTAGGCCCATAATACTAGCATATGACCGAAAAATTCAAAAATTGTCTCCTTAAAAAGGAAAGTTTTTGAGTTCTCCTAGGAAGTTAGGTTAATTTAGGAAAACCAAATTTCTGGATCTGGGAAAATTTCATTAGATCTTAAAACCTAATTCCGGAACCCTAGAAAGTTCCGGAAATCGGATGACGGCGCCGGCCCTAAAAACTGGAAACCGGACGCGTACTAGGGATAGGGTTTTGCCTCCAAAACCTGTCCCGTACATTCATCCGACTAAACCGACTATCTGGCCAATATAAGAAGAGGACTGTAGCCAACAGTGGGCACGATTATCTCTTTGTTTTTCTTCTACCAGTATTTTCCGTCTTCCTAGCTTTGTGAGAATTCCGGTAGATTGAGGGACTGTGTGAGTTGCAATTGTGCAGGGGTTACCGGAGTGAAAGTTTGTGAGCAGGAGAATTAGGGAGAGATTGTGTGAGGTTTGTTTGTGAGCACGATGACTTCCAGGGCAAGCCGGCGGAAGCTGAAGGATTTGCCCGAGGACTCGGAAGATGAGATGCCGCCACCGGTACCCCGACCGAGGACCATTCCGGTGATGAAGGTGGTTCCGGAGGTTCCTACCAAGGAGGACCGGTTGGTGCACCTGCAGGAGAACCTCAACAATATGGGGTGTGATGGGCTCCTGGAGGTTCCGTGGGGGATCCGAGAGGAGAGTCTGGTGTTTGACACACTTCGTCCAGAAAATGGTATCTTGGATACCACCCTTCGGGCGAAGCCAGAACTATGGGCGGTTAACACATGGAGGGCCGTCTACAAGTTCCGTGAGGCGCCGAATAGGGTTATGGAGAAGAATCAGGAGGTGATGGAGGGCGAATTCCGAGCGCCCGCCAATCCGAAGGAAAGTCACCAAGTTTCCGATCTGGTGAATCCGGAGTACTGGGATGTAATAGCATTTCTTAATCCTATCCTCCATCCAACCAAGCCGCGGCGGGTGGTAGCGAAGGTAGCCTTTACCATCTTGGAGAGCCTCCAGGGTAAAATGATGATGGATTGGGCAACCATCATCAATGAGTTCATCGGGGACCTGGTGCGTTCCTTCTGGTCGGGAAAGAAGGGTCAAAGTCCCCTTCCGGCGTATCTGTCCCATCTATACGCTCATCACTCCCTACTTAAGGCAAACGAGGAGAGCGCCTATCAGGAGCTAGTTCGGCTCCAGCAGTATGGGGGAGAAGAACCCTCGCCTCGAGACGGACCGGACGATGAGGAGACGAAGGACAAGGAGTCGACCAGTCTTCTAAAGAAGAGACGACGGCGGACTAAGACACCACCAGTGAATCCGTCAGAAGATCCTCCCGCGCCGGAGCCACAGGAAGAAGAAGTTCAGGAGCAAAAGACGGAGACCGGATCGGCCCCGGAAGAAGTCCCACCTTCCATGCAACTAGTCGGGCTGGTGCGATCGCACGTTGTCACCACTCAGGCCGAGGCCGGACCCTCTCGGACCAGGATGATGGAGGTAGAGGAGGGAGACAGGGCCCACATGCAATTGGGAGGGACGCCATTAGAGGACATATAGGAGATGGCTCAGCACCTGGTGTGGCGGGCGGATGACCTCACCAAGATTTGCGAGAATTACGAGGGGGCTCTCAAACGGGTGTGTCGGAAGATGGCACTAATTGATCGGAACGCCATCTTCCGGAGGACGGATGCGTTGGTGGCGACGGAGCAGTAAAACGGTCTCCTGATAGAAGAACGAAAGAAGTTGGTGACGGAGTTGGGAACGTTACACGTAGAAAACCGGACGTTGCGGGACCAAGTCCGGGACTCAGAATCCAAGTGTGTGGGATTAGAGAGCACTCTCCGCACAGCCTAGGAAACAACCCGGCTCACAAATGAGGACCACTACCGGCAGATAACGGCATTGTGTCAAGGTATAGTTTGGCTCCGGAGCTCTTTGGACGTACCGGTGGATTGTATCAATAAAGCCCGGCTGTTTGAAGCCAACCTCGACGCAGCCGTCAGCTCGAGTCGGATTCACATCATCAAGTGCTTATTAGAGCAGGCGAGACAGATGGACGCATCCCGCGTAGAGATGCGGGAGATGATGGAATATTTGGCTCCCGCGGAGTCGGATCCGGTAACTCCGTCTTCCCCTTCCGCGCAAACTTTGGTGGTTCTAGAAAGCAATAACCCGGAATCCATAGTTATTGAAGTATCACCGGTGGTACCAGTGAATCCAGAGCTTTCACCACCATCCGGAAGGCCAGAAGGAGTGGACTGGGGAGTCGTGGTACCCCAAGGAAGCGAACATCTACTTTCGATGACCCCGACCATCAACCTGACGAGTACTTCTCCGGAAGCTCACAATGGTTAGGCGGTACAGTCTTCTCCTCGTTATAAGAAGACCCAGAAGGATTCCCGGGGAAGTCCGGAAGTTCTGGTAGTCGGTACCCGGAGTGTAGACAGGGACCCCAATATCGTGTAGTATTGCTCAGATGTCGGTATAGCCTGCGTGTAGGATACAACCTTAGGTGAAAGGGGTATCTTAGAGGCTGCTAGCAACTTTCATGTACAAAAGTGTTGCAAGACGTGCCTGAATTTCGAATTGCCGAAATTCCCCGTAGAACAGAGTCAAAGCCCCGACACAAGTCTAAGAGAGTACAAGGAAACCCACCCGGTCGACAGGAGGCTCAGTGCTCGGTTAAGGTTAGAATGTCGTTGTAGTCCTTGACCGTCCCTGCGTGACCTAATCCAGAAAGCCTTCCGGATTTGTGAGGTGACGGAATAGGAGGACACTTCCGGTCCTTGAAGAGTTAGGATAGTGCTAGTATGAGAGAGAGAGAGAGAGAAAGAGAGTGTGTTTCTGGACACGGTAAGCATCCGGACGGTGGATCTGGCCACTCGTCACCCAAACCCAAGGATCCTGGAAGGGGCTCTGAATGGTTTCCGGATAATTCTGGAACCCATCTGGTACTAGTGGCCGGACCGGACCTATAGTCCGGAGTAGTCTGACGGAGAGAAAGTGAATGCTTAGATTGGGTTATCCTATAGATCTGTAATCCTCCAGTCCTCGTGGGAACAATTCCGGAGCGGTTTACTCTAAGTGGGCCTTTCATGTAAATTAAGGGCTAATTAGAGGAATACTGGTCCGACTAATTGTTACAGATACCTTGAAGGCGGAAAATCTCGTCCTCATGGAGGATGCAGCCGCCACGAAGGAGATAGTAGAAGAAACATGACAGATAGCGGACCAGGTGAAGGACATTCTTGGAGTATCCGGGGCAGCCGCCACCAAGGCCAAGCTATTCAACGACGAAGTCCATAAGGAGAAGAAACTATCCAGTGCTAGGATAGTAAGGATTCTCACAAATTATGCGGAGCGGATTGAGACGGCGGTGAAGGAGGCACGGATTTCAGCGGACTGGATTGAACAGAGCAGTCTGAAACTGATGGGAGCTAAGGAGGTCCCTTTGTCAGAGCTCTCCCTACCAGAAGAGTTTCCAGATGTGACAATTGCTGAAGAGGAGAAGGATAAGACTCCCAAGCCCAAGATGACTGCACAGGTGTCTAAACCGGCAAACACCCCAGAATCCGCCATCGATTTGGAATCCACACCCGATTCCGGTCAAGCCGATCTAATTCCAAAACCTGTGAATGGGGAACAAAACCGGAACTTGACTGAAACCTTTGAGGGGATGGAAGCCGAGCCGAAGAGTCCTACCGTAGAGTTAGGATTATAGATAGTAAAAGTTTGTACATACTAGAGGAGTTAGATTGGAACCGAATTCTATCCGGTAGTAGGTAGGTAGGTAGGATTGGAAGTTCAGCCGGGAAATGCGGCTAGATTCCGTGACGCTTTTTGCCTTTTTGTACTTTTTTGGTTTTGTATATAAACTTACTTTGAAAAGGGGAGAGAGAGAAAAAAAAGCCTTCTTTTGCAAAATTCCTTTGTGTCCTCCGTTTTGCTTTGCTGTTGTATATGTGTGCCATGGAAGTTGTGTGCCTGTTGTATGACTGGAAGTGAGGAGAGCAAAGAGGGAAGCTAAGAATTGACATTTTCTCCCTTTGGTGTATTTTAGTCTTCAAGTTCCAGTGTATGTGAGTAGGTATTATAAGAGTTGGGAGTGCGCTTCAGTTCCTTAGCGTGTCTAGAGTTTGAGATTCCGGGTGAAAAAACCGTTGTTAGGCTAGGCGGATAGGGTTGCGCTAGAACTCTTGGGTGGGAAATCCGGTTGAGTGTCCGATCTCCTGTGAGGTCTTGCTGCCATATTTGGTAAACGGAATAGCTTTAGTAAGTGTTGGAATGGACGGGTTCACTTGTAACCACCTAACTTTGCACGGATAGGAGAGGATGCCCAAGGTCATTGTAGTATCAGAGGATCGTACGGGGGGTCTTTGTATGACCTGCAATCCGGATTAATACCCAAGTTTTTGTGAAAGACCAAACCGGATCCGTAGTAACTAGGAGATTAGAAGATAGAAGAGTAGATCTTCAGCCACTATAAGTTACGGAAGGAGTGGTGGGCCTACCACTCTGAAAATCAAGGGGCGAACCCTCTGATGGTAAAACAGAGGATAAATTAAACCGGGTAGTATCCAGAAGAGTACCGTTAGACTAGAACGAATCGGTCTACAAAAGTAATCAGGATCGGAGATTATAGCCTCCTGGGGTTGTGATTGTTGTTCAGACCGGATAGTTGGTAGAACCGAAATAGTGGTGGGAAGCTAATTCTCCGTTTTCCGGATATTATAGTTTTTTCCGGTAATTGACTTGAAACCGGAAGTTGGGTTTATAAGCTAAGTCATCCTAAATCGTGTAATGAAGCCAAATACTTCATAGGATCTCATGGGTTCGATCTTTAGAGTCACTTAGTTATACTTTAAAAGAGTTTTCGAGAGTATAACAGGGAATTTATTTACTTTGTACTGCGATACGAAAAATTTGGCACCGCTACCGGGGATCCTAAAGCTATTAGCTTTATCACAATATACAAGAAATTAGGTTAGCCGTAATTTTTAGAATTTCAGATTTGTCCCTTGATTAAGTTGCCTTGTTGTGTCAGTCAAACCGGATTGCTCACTCATGAGAAAAGGGGATAGGAATCCGTAGCGGATCTTTCCGTTGAGTTTCTGGATGAATTCTCGGATTGGCCCTCGATAGGAATCTTCCACCTTAGTAACGAGTTTGTTTCCAAATTTCAAGATATCATAGATTACTTAGTAGAATCTAGATATCCGGAACAGATGAACCGAAAAGAAAAAGAAATTTTTCAAAGAAAGGTAGCTCCTTACACTCTGATTAGGGGGGTCTTTTTTAAGTTAGGAGCGGATGACATCCTTAGGCGATGCTTAGAACTCCCAAACCGAAAAAAAGTTATCCAAGCACTCCATGCCCGGAGTTCGGGAGGACACTTTGCCTTTGTAAGTATACTTAGTAAATCGGACCCGGTCAGCCAGATACTAGTGGCCGTGTTTACATCAGGATGTCAGGAATTTTGTCCGGAGTTGTGATCAATGTCAGCGGATAGGAGTGCCATCCTTCCGGAATCATTGGCTACTTACTCCTATTATTCCTCTAGCTCCTTTTGAAAAATGGGGAATAGATTTTATTGGACCCATTTTTCCAGTTAGTGCTAGGAAAAAAAGGTACATCATCCTGGCCACTGACTATGTGACTAAATGGATGGAGGCCAAAGAAACAAGGAAAAACGATGCCGAGACCTTCGCAGCCTTTTTGTTTGAAGAGATTCTCATGCAATTTGGTCACCCTTTGGAGCTGGTCAATGATAGGGGGACTCATTTCCTCAATGATGTCATCACGGACCTTACCAACAAATACCTTATCAAACACCGGAAGACGACTCCGTATAATCCGAAGGCAAATGGATTGACAGAGCGGGCCAATGGGATTATTGGTAAGATTCTGAACTAGGGTTGCTATTTGGCGAGCCTATGAGCCTGAGCCTATGAGCCTGCGAGCTTGTGAGCGTGAAAAAAATGAATTGAAAAAATTTAGAATCTTGTAGAGTTGACCTATGACCGTGGGTATTGTGCTGTATACAGAGTGGTTAATGTGAGATCTGTTTTTGAAAGTCGGTTTAGTGTCCTGTTATTATTTTTCAATCTTTCTTATAGGCAAAGACAAAATACTATGAATTGAAGAAAATGAAGCAAGTAGAAAACATGCAAGAAAATTGAACACATGGAAGAAGTATCCATAAACACACAAATCCATCTACAATGAAAATCAACACATAATAGTTTGACCCATTAAAGAGATTTGTCAATCTCATGAATCTAAGTTGTTTAGGACTCTATCAAAGAATCAGAACTCGAAGATGACTCCGAGGACTCTCTACCTTCGGATGCTGAAACATCTATATACTGTAAGACATTTAGAACGTAAGTGTCTTTACGGCGTTTGGGTTTAGAGCAACCAAACTCCGCGAAGGCACTCACCATTTGCTCGGCATAGATTGGGAGCTCAAAAGACTTCTCCGGACTGATGAGAAGACTTAGTTGGGGTAGGGTGTCATTCCTTGCCATCAATCTCCCATCTCTGCAACAGAAAAAGACATGTTGTCAATATTGTAGAACATGAAAGTCTTCATCCAAGCAAAGATGAAAGAAAATGCCAACTTACTTACTGGATTTTCCCTTGCGAACGAATTTGCGAGGCACCACTGGCATATCCTCCGGATCTTATGAAAGGTGAACTATTGGTGGCACAATTGGTGTCACCACTACGGGTGTTGGTGACTTCCTCATGGGTTTCAGAATGGCATCATAAATGTCTTTATTCCCTTCCAAAGCCACAATGTGGTGGCTGGTGCCACGGCAAGCCGTAATACATGCACTTGGAGGCAGTGAAATCAAAATGACTTAGTTCCATGAAAGAATTATTGGAAGAACACATTTGGAGGAGTAACTTCTGAATGGAATCATTACCTGTAGATGCGGTACAATCCAGAATCAAGTCTCCTGGAACGCTTGTTGCCTCTAGGAGGATAGTGAAGAACCTTGGATCTTTTTCGCGTCCGCCTCGCCAAGGTTTGTTTCCATTCATAACCACGTCATCTGCATGGGTGTAATTGATCAGCATGTCATCGATAGCCAAGTCCACACCAACCTTCATTGTGGTATTAGTCTTTTTGAAGGAAAATTTGGATTTCCCTTTGGAGCCAAGGTCCTTCACGAGGAGGGTGATTCCAAACTTTTGTGTCTGCAATGTCCATAGCAAATGTACGTAAGAATGCATTGAATGGAGTGCATTGCAACTTGTTCATAAAAGTCAACAAAATTCTATGAAAATTACCGTCTTTGTGTTGTCTATAGCCGAGGTGATGTGCATGCGGTTCATCCCCATCCAGTCCTTCTTCATCAGCAAGTCATACGCCTCACATACCCCAGCAATGTTCTCTTTGGATTTGATGCTGTAGGAGTGAAATAGAATGATGCGCCCATCATCTTGTAGATGCTCTGCGGCGAAGCTACATGCCAATTGGAGAGCCTCATCATCAGCATCTGCATTCCACATTGGCACCTCATGGGTCGGTGTAGAGAGCCCAGGCACGGGTAAGTTCTCCGGACAGTCAATGAATATGACATCCACCCTCAGTCGAGCATTTGGCACTCCCTCGAACATGCGAGTCTTTCCGGCCGACATCTGCAAACATGTAGAACATGGTGAAGTTAAAAATAAGCATAGAAAACATTCATGAGACATGAAAGCACAAAATGCACTTTTGAGTACAAAGATGCATATGCATACCTTTTTCAGGAAATGCAACACCTCGTTGTACCACGTGGGCTTCTCCTCGACCATGTCTTTTGCTAGGACTTCGATGGAGATGTTGAGGATCAAATCCTCCGTCTTAGAAACATCACCTTCTGTAATGACCATGGCTTGTGTTATACGAGTGATAACTTCCTTGGTGAGCTGTAGGAGAGTAGCCTTCTTCTGTACTGCACTTTGCGCCTGTGAATCTTCATTTGCGGTGGAAGATGGTACCACCTCGCCTCCCGCTTCCTCCTTCTTCTTTCCCTTTCCCTTGCCTTTAACCTTCTCTTCCTTTTCTTTTGCCACCTTTCTGTCAGCGAGCTCGGATGCCTTCATCTCCTTCGCTTCAAGGTGGACTTGGACCCGCGCTTCTTTCTTCCGGTCCAGAAAATCCCTCCTTGCAATGGCCTTCTTTCTCGCTTTGTCATCCAGGCCTGTAAACTCATTGATCTCTAAGTCCAGGACCCCTTTCCCGTCCAAAGATCTCCTGAATTCAACCTCGGAAGGAGGAGTGAACTCGAGGAGACAATCCAGGTACCATCCTCCACCACTGAGATGAGCTGTGGTGTAGGTGCGGAGCTGGTGTGTAGTGAACATACAAGAATTGGATGTGCGATCCAGATATGATGATAGAAAGGGGGGAAGGTCTAAGCGATTGATGGCTCCTTTTCCTTTGAGCTCAAATTTGAAATATCTACAGCACAAGCATGATTTTGCATTCAGGAGAATGTAAATGATGATCATGGAATCTCTACAACATACATCTGTGAGCAATTCCGGATGGTAAGACCAATGAACTTGTGAAAAATAAATGCATTTCCAGTATAAGGGCCTAATGGAGACGTTGCAGAAGAGAATTATCATACAATTGCATACCGAAAGGTTCTAAAATAAGGAGTTAGAGTTGAAGTGAACATTTGAAACCTCATTATAATGGACTTCAAATAGTATAGTGATTTTTACAAGAACTTGCTGTCCACCAAGTTATTAGACATATTCTAGTATTGAGATAGTGGAACTCACCGGTACAAAACTCTGCGCACAACAGCGGTTGACGCTTCGTGAGCCATGAACGAGTCCCCCTTTTTGAAGTAATTGTGCCCTTTGAAATATGTCTGAAACCCGTGCTCCCAAATTGTGCGCCTCCACCCTTCTATGTACTCTACCAAGTACTGTGGTTGTATTGGAATGCTGTAGTTCACAGTGATGTTGTCCTGCTTCACCACCGAGTCGAAGTACTCCACTGCTGCATCTTTGATCTGCAGAGTACAATGCATGCTAAAAATGTACAATTGAAGACGTTCATGGTCCCATTCTGAACTTCTGAGTTATAATTTGAAAACCAAGTATCGCTTGGTATAGTTACTTGACTACAGAAATCAATTCCCTTACCCCAGCATACCAGACGCATTTTGCAAGGAAATGGGGCAGGAGATTTTCGGAGACGGGCTTTGGTGGGAACTTCCTTGCTTCACGAGATGGCGCAGAGGAGTTCCACCACTTCAAGATCTTGATCTTGTGTGCAGGCGCCATGTTGCATGTGGCCACCATTTGCAACTTCTCCAATGTCATTTCAGGCACTTCATTAGTGCTCCAGTGCCTCTCCACCTATGACAGCAACACATTCAATAACTCTTGGCGTTTGAAAACAGAAGAAGTAAATTTGTAGTTGTGTAAGGTTTCAGAATTAGACTGACCTCTTGTAAGAAGCCTGGCCCATTAGATGGTTGAGCCACTGCCAACAACTTCCCCATTTTCACCATCAGAGTTTTGGTTTTCTCCTTTGCTCCCGCCCTCATGGCAAGAGCGACTTCTTCAGGGGTCCTCTCCTCTTCTGGTGTAGCATCGATATACTTTCTCACTACAGCATCCGCAGCTTGGGAAATCTCTTGCTGCACATTCAGACGATAACATTGAATTAGAAGTTAGGCATGTCAAGAGTTTTGGGAGCAGGCTGCATCAAACTGAAGGATTCCAAATTTGTATAACACATAGTGTCTTACCTTGAAAATGAACGATGGAAAGACCTCCACAGGTATGCTATACCATTTCCTTGAAACCTTGAATTGCAAACACCTTTTCTTCTCCCCTAGCTTGAGGAGATCAGCAAATCGGTTGATTGGGAGAAGACCATACTTCTGCACCTGGTACAGAGTGTGTACCAAGTTTGTCTTCACGTGTGAATCCTCCACTGACTTGGAAGTAGATGACTATTTTAGGAAATCCAATAAGCCTCCATAATTTCACAACTAGGGCACATAAAAACCAAAGACCGGAAAAGCAGCTCAAGAAGGAAGAACTCACTTGTTGATGTCATGCATCACTTGCATGACAAGCTCGGTCTTCCCTTTGGTTTCGAGTACAATGCAGTCTACGACACAGTGCCATTTTGGGAGCAATGTGTAGCACCTGTCAATGAGGTTCATCCATGCAATGCGGCGATGGTTGCCGTCGCAAATGAAGAACTTCAAGTTCTTGAGGAACTGAAGTTCAGGTCTGGAGTCGAGGTAGCGTGTGAACACTTCATTTTTCTCTCTCCAGATTGGATCCCACTTGTTCATCTCGTCTTCTGCGAACTCTTGGCTTTCTCCTTCCTCATTAGTGGTAGAGACATAGAACACTACCGCTCCATCACGGTATCCACCTGCGAATTCTTGCTCCAACTTCGTAATGTCACAAACGAGTGTGGGCCTCACCATGGGCATAACGACAAGTCTGCAAAGCGGGATGTGTAGCCGAAAGAGTTCTTTGGGCTTCATTCGCAGAGTGGAGAGGATATCTACTGAGTCGCCTTTTTGTATGCGCTGCAATTCATCCTCCATGAGTCCTTGATCTTTGTCTTCTAGGTCATCTATTTGCATGGGATCTTGTCCTCCTCCTTCTTCGTCCTCTTCTTCATCCTCTTCATCTTCGTCCCCAATATGCGGCTGTGTCGTTTCATCTGTTCCCGGAGTCTCCAAGATGGTCTCTTCTTGAGTTACTCCAGTGGGTGAAACATCCATCTGCATGTACAATTCCAGTCAAAGAAGATTGCACTCGCAAATTAAAAAAGAGGCCAAGTCCGTGCGAAGAATTTATATTGAGACGCAGTTGAAAATTCTTTACTTCAATAAAAAAAATTACACTTATAAAATGGAAGAGTGGTAAATATATGAAAGAAAAACAGCCTGCACATGGCTTGCATGACTAAAACCGCAGAAGGTATGTAATTGGGGTCATGAAACCCTATTGGATGATGTCCACGTCATCATCCTCATCTGAGTCTGAGCTAAGGATGATGACTTCATATGTGTAAACTCTACCAATCCCAATACTCTCACTCACTTCCTCAAACGAGGGGCTAGAGCTAGCATTTGAGAGCTCAATGGCGGAGGAATACTCCGTCTCCGAGCTCTCAGAGGAGAACCATGGCCCAGGCCCTTGGTTCCAAGTAAGCCTATCTCCCTCGAAGTCATTTACAGCACGCTCTGCAGCGTCCATGATGTCTACAAAACTCATCAAGTTCTCTTCATCATCACTAGAGTCACTTGAAAGCACTTGGCGTGCTTGAGGCCCCTTCTGTGGTTGAGAAGGCCCTCCTATCTGCAACGACGTCAAGGTCTGGTCAATTGGGGCCTGTTTCTCTTTAGATGTCACCCTTGGGCGCTTGCCTTTGCGTTGGCCAACCTGGAGGAATGAATACAATGAAATTAGAGTTGAGGTTCAAGACAAGGTCTAAGAGCCATTGAATGCAACTGTAAGCAAGGAAACTTCAATTTACAAATCTCAACATGTACTATAAATACCAAAGGTCTCCATAACCGAACTTCCTGTACATGTAGGATTCATTCCCCTACATGAGTTCTATACCTACATTGAAGTGTAAAATCAAGACGCATATGTCTTGGCAAGGTAATTCTCTCTAACAATATGTTATAACTCTTTTAGAACAACCAAAAATGCATTTGCAAAGAACACAATGCAATAGCAATTCAAAATCCAAGCCAAAGGCTATGAGTACATTAGTAAGATTTTCCAAAGACATAGAGAACTGAAGGACGAGTCCTAACGAATAATGTAAGCAAAAAAAATTGGGAACTTGAGAACGAGTTTCCTAAGACATTCAGAGCTTGGGGACGAGTTCCTAACGACATTGAGAGCACTAAGCCTCAATTCCAAATCTGAATTCCCTCTATTTCATTACTTAAATATAAACAAAAAAAGACAGATACTAATACCTCATCAGAGATTGATTGTGTGCCATCGAACAACTCCCCATGACTATCAAATGTCTGAAGAAAGCAAAAGCACACGTCAGGATTGAAGATGGACCTATATAGCAATTTTGGAGAACAAATTGAGTAAAAACAACTTGGGCATGTGAATAATTCCATCAAGCTAGGGTGTCACCGTGAACACCGTCGGATCCGACAGTGTTCACGGTGACATCCCAACTTGATGGAATTATTCACATGCCCAAATCTCTAATTCTCGCAGCCTCATTATAATGAGATATGACCAGTCCAAGCCGACATTAAAATCCTACAAGATAAAGGGCAGCCCACATCCACATTCCAATTAGATCCACGCCAGTCCACGTGGCATTTTTGACGTGCCCAAGTTCTCTCTCAAAATCAGATTCCTCTCAAGTAGCACTGGGTCACGGTGGTACCGGGTCAGGGTAGTCGCTGGAGTCGTCTGCCTCAAGAAAACATGATCAGCCCGGGGTTGCTGCCTGAACACCGTCGGATCCGACGGTGTTCATGCAGCACCCCCGGGCTGATCATGTTTTCTTGAGGCAGACGTAACATCTCCCTTCTCACACTTCTGATGTTGCCGCCCCTTCCTGAATCCCAGATTGGAAACTCAGAAGTGGAATCCAGAGCAATCGATCGAGCAATACAGATTCTAACTGAATCGGGCACTCAACAAAACAAGCATCACCCGCGTGACGCGCTTGACGCGACTGTCGCGCACTGCGCGTGGCGCGAGTGGCGCGGGTGATGCTCAGTACCGGGTTAGGGTTGTCGCTGGAGTCGTCGGCCTCAAGAAAACATGATCAGCCCAGGGGTGCTGCATGAACACCGTCGGATCCGACAGTGTTCAAGCAGCACCCCCGGGTTGATCATGTTTTCTTGAGGCAGATTTGACATCTCCCTTCTCACACTTCTGATGTTGCCGCCCCTTCTTGAATCCCAGATAGGAAACTCAGCAGTGGAAGCTAGAGCAATCGATTGAGCAATACAGATTCTAACTGAATCGAGCACTTAAGAAAACAAGCATCACCGGCGTGACACGCTTAACGCGACAGTCATGCACCGCGCGTGGCGCGGGTGATGCTTGGACTGCGCGAGTGGCGCGGGTGATGTTTGGACTACGCGACTGGCGCGGGTGATGCCTAGACTGCGCGAGTGACGCTGCTGAAGTTTGGACTGCACGAGTGGCGCTGTACTAGCTTGGACTCCTGGTGCATTGGACTCACACGATGGACGAAAAAATAGACATTGACTTGAAGCGCGTCGTCCAGCTGGGCATCTGCCATCTTGGAACGACTGCGAGTACTGCGGGCCATTGCAGCTTCGTCCTGCAGATGAAGGAGTGCCAAGCTGTTAATAATTGATTTACAAAATGAAAATCCCAGAAGTTCTCATTCCAACACACGCGGCCGTTTGTGGCTTGTGATATTGTCAAGCACCAGCTTCTCAATGCAAGGTCCTCCACCGTCCAACGCGTATCGTGAGCGCTGCGCGAGTTTGAATGTTTGCCGCCTACGTCCACAGGAGGAATCCCTGGAAGCTTATTCGTTGGACGGCGCAGAGAGATATCCGCGAGTCTGTCTCGATATAGATTCACTTTCGCAGCATCTAGGACTCACCTGGGCGGCATCCGTGAACACTGTCAGATTCGTGAACATCGTCGGATCCGTGAACATCCATGAATTTGGATCAGAAGTACCTTTTCGGAGGCATTTTGGACGCTTGGAAATCAGGAACCAACTTCCTGGAGCGAGCGGTGCTCCAACTTCGAATTGTAGCTCTGGGCGCTCGACCAATTCTAAGCTCTTATTCAATTTCCCCGATTTCCAGTTTTAGACTCACAGTTGGAGATTGAGGACTCCCACGATTGGCTTCTGGATTGCTAGTTCAGAGGACGACTAACTTCTGAGCACTCTTTCATTTTGAAAACTCCAAAGCACCCCTGCTTGTGATTAAATTGCTTTGGCATTATAGAACTTTAAAAAAAAACATTTTCTTTCTTAGTGACATTAGAATGTCTACAAGCCTTCAAAGACTATGAATGTTTGCAAGCTTCATGTGAACACCGCAAACAAATTGTTCTTGTTCATACAAATGTCTAGCCTTGACCTTAAACACCCTTTCCAAATTACAGAAACGTACTTCTAAAATAAGGGATGTTCTACTTGTCTCTTTGGAGCAGCACCAGAGCCTTCAAGGCCTTCACTCCATATGAGAGTACTTATCACTCTCATATGATCTTGTTTGTCAGTACTAAAAATTGTACAACAACAACAGGAATGCAAACTTTGCGTGTCCAGAAATGCAACTAAACGCAAGTTCTCTCAATGCTTGTCCATGACTTACTAAAAGTCTAAAACTGAAGGTCTACAACTCAATGTCTAGAACTCAAAGTGTACAGCTCCACTTTGACATAGTCTTAAAATGGCCTACTGAAAGCACGTCTGTGCCATGCAAAGGTGTGTATTCAGGGTAAGTCTCCGATATGATAATGGTCAATCTCTAAGCAATGTAGTGCACAATCCACTACAATTAGGTACCATAACCAAGCTAAGGTCCTTTGTCACTATAATCTAGGTTGACACCATGACTGCAATATATGAGAGGAGTTCAAATCTAAACTCACATTCACCGTGTCGTCTCCTCCAAATTTGCTAAGTCCTGCACTCTCTCTGATCCCGTCATGCACAGTGTGCAATGGGAGACCCACTTCATCTACTGGAGGTGCATCACCCTCTTGGAACTGGATGGCTCTTGGTACCTCTCTCTCTACACCCTGCCTCGTCCTTGAAACTGTTTTCTTTGCTCTCGTCATCCTGGATACCCTCAAAGCCTTTGCTGTGGAAAAGAAGAAAGTTCTACGTCTCTTCCTTTTTGTACGATGTGACGGAGCTAAGATGGCCGAGTTTGGATTGCCTACAAGCATGAGACAGCACAAACTATGTGATTACTAAGATGCAATGCTACTACCACAATTGGAGTTGCAAAATGAAAAGGCTTTGAGCAGGTCCAAGGTACAGCTTATAGTTGCTCTTGAACGAGGTTCGCATGTTCGAAATTACTGCATTCTCCTAACTGGCCAAGCTATAATTAATCTCCTAAGATCAACTGACACGTGAGTATTGGTGGCTCCATGAAAGCGCCATGCATTTATTTTGCTTTGAAATCGGCATACTATGCTCTTGAAGTACTGGCAGCCCTAATGACTTTGAAGTCCGTCTCGTTTTGACAAAATTGTCATGCTGTCAGTTGAGTTTGCCACGCTCCAAATCCTCCAATGTCGGCACAATATTTCCTCCGCCTCCAATAATTAATTTTTGAAAATGATGGCGGAGTTGGGCACTCCTAACAATGACAGAGCTCCTGCAAGGCGTGCATGTATTGGCAATGAGTTTGGATACCTAATACATCATTGCAAAAATTCGGTATCATTGCTTGACGGCTAAGGTTATTAAACTACTCTTAATTTCAAAATTCTAACCTTTACTGGCGACAATACGGAAAGTAACTTAATTGAGTGGCAATAGAAATTTGTACTAACCTGGACCTCGCTATCTTCGTGAAAAGTGATGATCACAATGATTGCAAGGAACTCCTCAACAAAGTATAAAATCCTCAACATCCTTCTTAAAAGCCAGTTCTCTCATCAAAAATTCCTGCAGTCATCCTACTTACACTATGGCTTGTATTAGAGTAGACAGTCATGAAATACCTTTGGTGTTTCCAGTGAATAGAAGAAAGAAAGTCGGAATCAGGGGAATTAGGGCATTCCATTCCAGTGGAGAAGAGTGTAGAAGAAGAAGGCCACTGTTGATATCTGCGGGCAGGAAACTATAGAGCTTTTGGGCTTCCTCTTAGTCTTCTTGGGGCAGCCACTGAGCTAGGTAGTTGGCAATCAGACAATTCTACAGTGGACATGCCTTACATGTCTCCAAGACTTCCAACTAGTCTACCAAGTGACTGCTTTCCTATACTCCCGAACAATACGATTCTTACAAAGGTGAAGAGGGAGAAAATGGATACCATTGTAGAGTTGTCTAGTGAATCTGAGGGAGAATCCCCGCAAGTTGCACTTCAAAACGCCACGCTTGCGGTCCACAGTATGTCAGATACAAAAGTCACATCAACCACCCCATCCAATAGTTTACAATCTCCTGTGTTTCCATGCCCTCCACTGACAGCAAATCTTGGTACCCAAGTGAGTATTATGGATTGCTTGAAGAGATTGTCCAGTATTCATCACTCTAGAAGTTAATTGTCCACAACAAACTTTGATGTTATAAAGCACCATCGGGTGCAGTACCTTCCCCCTTCCTACAATGGAGATGTACTATTTGAGTTACCTCCGTGTCGCTCGTCCTCTTCATCATCCGCAGCGAAGAATTTGGAGGGAATGGACAAGCGCTATGATGGACATATATGGTGCAAACTCGTCACTACAAACATCCACAACGTCGACAACCTAAAGTTCCGTAAGTCTTTCTGTGCCGGTCACCTTGCTTGTAAGAACCATGAGTGCGAGTACTTGAAGAGGGCTGGAAAAAGGAATGAGACAGAGTGGAGTGGATCCACAGTCTTCCCGTTTGCAGTAGGGGATGGTCCACCCAAAGACTGTACCCTAGTGTGTAAAGTCTGCAAAGTGACACCCACTTGCCTTCACACATGCGATGCTAGGATCTACTATTGTTATAGCGACAATCCAAATATGACAAGGGCATCTATTCACTTTGGAGCCCATACTCATCCAGTAGGAAAGGGCATGTATAGAGATTCTAAAAAAGAAATTAGCGAACTCCTAGTGGAGCAGGTTGCGAAAACACCGATAGCCACTAACTCTGCTATAGCATTGTCCGTTAGCAAAGATTTCCTGTCGAACTACTTATTTCACCATGGAGAGGGAGAGAAGAGAATGTTGAAGGGAGAGGAAGTGGATGAGGTGATGGATCGATTCCAATATCTAAGTAGCCCTAGTATACGCAACGTCATTTCTTCCTTCCGCTCAAATAACCAAGGAGGGGTTATTGACAACATTATGACTATGAAGAGAGAGTCGAAGTTCGAATTCATACACGATAGCGTCTTCCCAGGACAGGGCAAAGAGAAAGTATACGTTTTTAAAATGCTAACTGAAGGACTAGGAAGCGGAGTGGATATGGTGAAGCGTATGCAACCAGGAAAGGACCTTGAAAACGCGTGGATGATGTTCGACCACGTGAAGCGCGTAAAAGATTGGACCACCATGGCCTGCCACGTGTACGACTGTCAGTACAAGAAAGTGATGACCATCGCAGTATGCGATATGCAGTCTGAAGATACCCAGGTCCAAGTACAATTTTGGAGGAGTTTGAATGTTGTTATGGCACGACATGGCGTGCTTGACCCGAACTTCAAAGGCTTCATGGTAGATAGTGCGATGGCTAATTGGAATGCGGTCCGTATAGTATATGGGAGTGGTTCTGCGAACGAGGTCATGGAGAACCGGGAGAGAACGTGTTTGCTACATTGGAGCACTTCCCTTCATAAGCACACACAGAAACACATCAAACAGAACTTTCAGCACCAACACATTACGCTATGTAAGCAATACAAGGAATCGAAGACCATGGATGAAGCTGAGCTTCGATACCTGGCAATCCGGTCATGGTGGTTGTCATTTGGAGCCGCGAATGAAAAAGCACTTCATCATTTAGATCATTGGCTTGCATTCTGGCACTTTCGATACCTGCAGTGGGGAGGCTTCATGACAATGGTAAGTGACCGTATCATCTCTCTATCTATATGCATGGGGAGGCTTCATGATATACACATATGCAAACACCTAAACGTTTACATGTATATGAACATATGTGTATATGGGTGTTTTTGGTAGTGTAGAATTTTTTTGATTCAAGTAGTTTTTTGAAATCCACGTATTCTTAGCGCACAATTCTGTTTTAGTGCACTACTGTTTTTGTAGTGAATTATTGGTTGCAGCCTAGATTTTTTGAATTTTTTCTCTTATTTGAATAGTATTTTGTTAGTCTAGACTTCTTTTTAGGATAGTGTTTTTTTTTGGCTTGATTTCCTTTATTCCTTTTATTGATAGTCTAGTTTTTTTGTTTTAGACAAATGTTCTTAGCCTAGTATTTTTTGGTAGTGTGCTAGTCATTTGTTCACTCCTAATTTTTTGTCAATGTAATATTCTTTTGAATATAGAGCTTTTTTCAGCAGAGTATTTCTTAGGTAGTTCACTGGTCTTCTAAACACTCCATGTTTTTAATCCATTTAATATTTTGTTGGAAGTCAATTTCTTTACCCTTCTCATATAAGTGCTATCTTCCAAGGAAACTCTCTACTGACCTCACAGAATGTATCTTTCATTTCCAATTTCCAAAATTCATTGGAAGTAGTGGAAGGTAGTCCTTCCATTATTTTCCCTGTGACATTCAGGGACTACAAAAGGGAGTACCAATAGAGAACATTTGGACATCCGTCGGATCCGACAGAAGTTGGAGTGCTCACTTCAAATGCTACTATTTGTAATACCTTGCATGAAAATATGTAAATTTTGGTCAAAGGTACAAATCCATAATTGGAGATTGAAGTATTGTAATGGGTGCATTTGCAAGGCTTGAGTTTGGAGGAGATGGCAGACTTGCCTTCGTGTAACTTGTCTGAAACAGTGCACAATAAGTGGCTTCAAATGTCCGGAAATAGAGGGAACAATTTATTTGACGCCACTTGTGATGACAGTATTCGTGCTTGGATGCAAATGACAAAGTATCGCGCCTACCTTAGAGGTCATGCAAGTGGGTCCGGCCCATCTAAGGGGGAACTGAAGTTGAGAGCTGCAAGACGTAGTGGTTGCCCAAAGAAAATTGCCGAGGCCTTGAACACATTACTTGAAGCACATGGTGTGGGAAGTCGTGTACCACATTTGGAAGGAGAGGAAGTATTTGGAAGCACAAAGAGGAAGTTGGACGTACCTATTGGTGATGTTGGAGACTCCCATAGACGAGATAAGATCAATTTCTCTCAACCACGTGTCCGGACTAGGTCTACGAAGGCTTCAGAAGAATTGATGGACAGCAAGGGCAATACAATTGAGGGTCGCCCCTTGCAGTATGTGACCGTTGCATTTGAAAGTGACTGTGACACATCGAAGTGGCACATTGCAAGGATTAGCCACAAGTCAAATGCCAGATGTCAAGCTCAACAACGGACGTCAAACATCAAGTGTAACACAAAAATTGCAAAGGGGAGGAAGGGAACCCCAGCTCCCACTTATTGCGAGAGGAAAGAAGAATATGGGAGTAGGCGCAAGGTGGTCTCTGACTTCTGGTTCTGTTGGGACGACATTGAAAGGTGCGTAAAAGGCTCAAAGCGGAAATGGGTCATTGATTGGCCTGAGGTGCCGGAGGTTTGGCCTGTATTGATTGGGACAAATCTCAATTGAGACGAAACTTTATTGCTACAGCATGCGGGCTTCCACCTCCAAGATTGACCTACCCTGTCGCCTCGTCGATTGTTCACCATGTCCAAGATTTTTGAAAGTGTTTTGTATGACCAACCATCGCCCAAGAATCCGGATGCTTATCCAACAATCAGGAACAACCGAACCATCAGAAGAATTGCAAATGCTCCAAGTACGGAACAATGGAACAAGTGGGAGAGTGCTGGGAACATTAAAGGACAAATTCTAGGAGTGACCCTACTCCCTTTTCCAGGCCTTGGCGCAATAGTGGAATTGGAGACAGGATCTAACCCTACCAAAAACGTATATCGAATTACGGTGGGTATGTTCCCCTCGTGCACTTGCCCGGATTTTGTGAATATGGCCGTCTCGGCAATTGGAGGAAGGCAGCAGTATGCAAATTGTAAACATCTATATTATTTGTATAGGTATTTTTGTAAGATGGATATCCATGATGACAAGTTCATTCATGCACCTAGTTATAGCTTCAATGAGTTGAAGCTACTTCTACTTCGAGCGGGACTCATCACTATCCCTGAGTAGGCACAATTGCAATTTTTGATAAATTCATGCATATTGTATTCGTTAGTGTATCTGGCAATAGAAATGATTTCAAGCATGTACCAATCAAAATGTTCCTTCATTTGCAAAGTGTGGGAGTATGTTTCAGAAGTGTCATTACTAAATTGTGTGAAATGAAATACCAATGCATGGCTAGAACCCTAATCCTATACTCTCGTGCTACCCTACACATACGAAGACTAAACTCATATAGATTTTTTGCTTTTCCACCTCTTCCCTACAATCTTAGTTCTTGTCAGGTTGGAAGGCAAAAAATTAGAAATTTAAAATACATGAAGTAAATCACTTTACGGTCAAAATTAGAAATCTACCACATTTGTTTGTAGTAGTCAACAAACCTTGACCTTTAGCTTGGCTAACTCTTCTATACCATTCCTCTTATACTAGCACTTGTTAGAAATAGCAATCATTATGGGATAGTTAGAAGCCCTAGTTCTCCATGCTCAATTTATCCCCTTCAAAAAACACTGTAGTGTTCTCCGAAACTCATGATGGTCTATTTTATAAAAAGTGTTATACCCCTACTTTTGTGTAGTAGGATGAATAAGAGTTTCAAATATATACATAATTTTACAAGTCCGAGAAGTTAGCAAATGAGGAACCCAAGCCTGAAATTATAAATTCAATGTAGACCACGATAATAGGAGCCACAGTCATAGGTCACAAAATTTACTATAAATAGTAAGTTTTTGGATGAAAAAAAATTGGATGAAAAAAATTTCCAAAAATATACTTTTGGTGCTCACTGCTCACAAACTTCACGCTCGCGGCTCGCAAGCTCCCCGCTCCAAGCTCACCTGCTAGCATCGTTGGATTTTGAATAAGATGGTTTCCGCTCACAAAACGGATTGGGATCGGAAACTACCATCAGCACTTTATGCGTACAACACCGCGGAGAAAAGTACGACCGGACAGTGTGAACCACTGTAATGGTTCACCTCTAAGATGATGGAAAATATAAAAATTATGTGTAAGATTTCAAGTTCAAAAGTGTTAGTTCATTAGATTAAACTATAACCATTAGTTAGAAGGCTTTTAATACATTAGATAGGAATCTATTTCAAAATTACAAACTAAAAATATTTAAAAGATAAGAAATACAAAAAGGGAATTGAAAACCAAGATTAGAAGTTGAAAATAGAGCTAAATATAAATTGAAAACCAACAAAAAAGAAGAAATTTGAAATGCACAAAAGAAGCCATCAAACATATAATTACTAGGAAGGCACTAACTAACATAGTGATAGGAGTACTATTTTAGGTAAAAATATTAATTAAAAGGTATTTTTCAATAAATTAAGGATGGATGAAGGTAATTAGGAGTGTGAATTAGTTGGAAAGTAGGAAAAGGTCGAATTAGGGTTGGGGTTTTTCTCTCTCTTGTGTGTGTAAGATTTTGAAAAGAAGAATGTTAGGAAGTGATGGCAAGGAGTTAGGATAGGATTAGAGCCAATTTGTCGAGTAGGTTTCCACCTTGGGGGTGGAAAGTGAAGATTGAGGAGAAATGGGGGAGAGGAAGTATGCTGCCGCGGCTAGGGAAGAGCGCCAACTTTGCGGGCATTCAGCGGAAGTTCTACAACGAATTTGAGGCTGAAATTTGGAGGGATGAAGTGCGTGGAAGTTATCTTTCCAACAAGCTATGGCTCGTCCCCAACGAAGCTTGAACGAGATCACGGCAACCGATTTAGTGCGAGGAGGTCTGCTGCCACGGCGAAAGGAGAGAACCAACTTTGCAGGCATCTAGCGGGAGTTCTACAGCAAGTATGAAGCTGAATTTTGGAGGGGAAGTGAAGGGTCAAGGTAGCTTTCCAGGGAGACTATTCTAAAGCCAATTGGACAAGTATAGAGATGTCAATGGCCGTTTTAGTGGCTGCTGGTCTGCTATGGGACTGAGGTGATGTTCACTCAATGTTTGTACTTGGTTGCAGTGCAATTTTGATTGCAAGTTTTATGGAATTGTTGGTTGTTTTTGGATTATGTGGGTGGTGAGCTTTATGAACAAATTGGGGTGAATGTAGAAGCACTCACTTAAGATTTAAGAGACATGTAAAAGAAGAGAAGGTGGAAAGAGAGTGGGGTTGAAGGTTTTGGATGGGATTAATGTGTGCTGGAATTTCTCAATTAGGGCTCAAATCTAGCCCTTGGAGCTCTCAATTGCACTTTTGAGTTCAACTTTCATCTGGGAACATACCCAAATTTACAAGGTTGGTGAGGGAAAGAATCTAAGGAGGTTTTAAGGCAATTGGGTAGAGGAAGATGTCTTGGAATAAATTTGAGATGCCAATTTTATCCATTTTGAGCCCTAAGTGGAGGTTTTTAAGTGCCATTTTGACCTACAGTAGGAGGATGCTACAACTTCTTAGGTGATGTTTTAGAATATTTAGAGAGTGTCATTGGACCTTTGAGGGAGTTGGTCAAGCTACCCTTTTCCCACCTAACCTCATACACATGAAAATTGGATAAAAAACTTGATAGAGTCCATTGCTTGGAGGCGTTAGTTAGAGGTCCCATACACTCCTCCCGGCCCAACCTTGTGGATGCATTTTGCCTCACAGTGAAATTCACTCACAAACAGACACCATACTTTCTTGTTTTTGGACAACATGTAGTTCATGGGGTGGAATTACAAGTAGAAACCTTCAGAGTCATGGCAGCATGGAATGCAGAATCAAGAATGGACACGCTTCCGCAACTACTTGTGATTGAAGAATTAGAGGAGACCAGGAACGCTGCTTTGGAAAGAACTATGGGAGTACAGTCTAAACGAAAGGAGGACTACGACTGGAAACTTCCATCAGATCACGGAATCTGAAAAGGAGGACTTGTCCTTCTCTACGACAATCGACACAAGGATTTTCCAGGTAAATTACATACCCGGTGGATGGGACCTTTCAAAGTCATTCAATGTCGCAATACAAGGTAAGTAAATTCCCTGTTATACTCCCGAAAACTCCTTTAAAGTATAACTAAGTGACCCTAAAGATCGAAACCACGAGATCCTGTGAAGTATTTGGCTTCATTATACAATTTAGGATGAGTTAGCTTATAAACCCAACTTCCGATTTCAGGTCAATTACCGGAAAAACTATAATATCCGAAAAATGGAAAGATAGCTTCCCACCACTATTCTGATCCTACCAACTATCTGGTCTGAACAACAATCACAACCCCAGGAGGCTATAATCTCCGATCCTGGTTACTTCTGTAGACCGATCCGTTCTAGTCTAACGGTACTCTTCTAGATACTACCCGGTTTAATTTATCCTCTATTTCACCATCAAAGGGTTCGCCCCTTGATTTTCAGAGAAGTAGGCCCACCACTCCTTCCGTAACTTATAATGGCTGAAGATCCACTCTTTTATCTTCTAATCTCCTAGTTACTACGGATCCGGTTTGGTCATTCACAACAACCCGGGTTTTAATCCGGATTGCAGGTCACACAAAGACCCCCCGTACAATCCTCTGATACTACAACGACCTTGGGCACCCTCTCCTATCCGTGTGAAGTTAGGTGGTTACAAGTGAACCCGTCCATTCCAACACTTACTAGAGCTATTCCGTTTATCAAATATGGCAGCAAGACCTCACAGGAGATCGGACACTCAACCGGATTTCCCACCCAGGAGTTCTAGCGCAAGTAGGGAATCCCTCCCTATCCGCCTAGCCTAACAACGGTTTTCTCACCTGGAATCTCAAACTCTAGACACGCTGAGGAACTGAAGCGCACTCCCAACTCTTTTAATGCCTACTCACATACTATAGCGATTAGTCGGACCAGTATTCCTCTAGTTAGCCCTTAATTCACACCAAAGGCCTTCTTAGAGTAAATCGCTCCGGAATCGTTTCCACGAGGACTTGTGGATTACAGTTTTATTGGCTATTCCAATCTAAGCATTCACTTTTCTCTCCGTCAGACTATTCCGGACTTTAGGTCCGGTCTGGACTCTAGTGTCGGATGGGTTCCGGAAGAATCCGGAAACCGTTCAGCGTCCCTTCCGGGATCCCTGGGTTTGGATGACGAGTGGTCAGATCCACCGTCCGGATGCTTACCGTGTCTGGAAACACGCTCTCTTTCACTCTCTCTCTCACTAACACTAACCTAACTCTTCAGGGACCGGAAGTGTCCTCCTATTCTGTCACCTCACAAATCCGGAAAGATCCGGATTAGATCACACAGGGACGGTCAAGAACTACAACGACATTCTAACCTTTAACCGAACACTGAGCCTCTTGTCGCCCGGGTGATTTTTCCTATACTTTCTTAGGCTTGCGTCGGGGCTTGACTCTGTTCTACGAGGAATTCCGGCAATCTGGAATTCGGGCACATCCGGCAATACTCCCGTACACGGAAGTTGCTAGCAGCCTCTCAGATACCCCTTTCACCTAAGGTTGTATCCTACATGCAAGCTATATCGGCATCCGAATAGTACTACACTAACCCTACTGCCGGAACCATCCGGTTGATCTCCCCCTCAAGTTAATACATCCGGATACTGTCACAAAATCGACTCTTGCCACACACGGTAAGTTCTCAGTTCCGGAAACGCCAGAACGGACCCACACCTCTCACAAACATATACTGTACACAATAAAGATAAGAGATTGGATACTCCAAACACTTTAGAATTAAGCTCAGAAAAAGATACAATACTAAAACTATGAGATGGCTGTGAATGACCAGAAAGGCCATTAAAAGTTCTACTTATACTAAGACTAACGTCATCCTAAAAATCCTATAAAACATTCCTATTGGTCCGCTAGATTTCTGGAAAATCCCAGATCCTATTTTTCCGGCTTTGACTACCGGACTCCGGTATTGCCGCTATACTACACTACTCCATACTATTTTTTGGAATCCGGATCTTTGGGAGGAATATAGTCCTTCAAAAGATCCAGCTTTACCTCCTTCCGGCTACTCTCCGGAGAAAACAAATTCGGACCCCTTTGGCCCCATCTTGGAACTGCCACAATACTGGTGTCCCTGTCTACACTCCGGGTCCCGACTACCTGAGTGTCCGGACTCCCCTGAGCATCCTTCTAGGTCTTTTTATGACGCGGAGAAGACTGCACCGTCCGACTAGCGTGAATTTCCGGAGAAGCACCTATCAGGTCAATGGTCGGAGTCACTGACAGCAAGTCTTCACTTCCCGGAGGTACCACTGCTCCCCAGTCCACTCCTTCTGGCCTTCCGATTGGTGGTGAAAGTTCCGGATTCATTGGTACCACCAGTGAGACCTTCGTAACCGTAGGTTCCGGATTGCTGCTTTTCGGAACCACCAAAGTCTGCGTTGACGGGGGAGATTGAGGTGCCGGATCTGACTCTCTGGAAATAAAGTACTCCATCATCTCCCTCATCGCGACTCGAGATGTATCCATTCATCTTGCCTGCTCTAGTAAGCATTTGACGATAGGAACCCGGCTTGAGCTAGCGGCTGCGTCGAGGTTAGTTTCAAACAGCCGGGCCTTGTTGATATAATCTGCCAACACATCCAGAGAACTCTGGAGCTGAACTACACTTTGGCACAATGCTGCTATCTGCCGGCGATGGTCTTCTTCTATGAGCCGGGCCGTCTCCTGAGCTGTGCGGGGGGTGCCCTCTAAATCCACACAGCAGGATTCCGAGTTCCGGACTTGGTCTTGCAACGTCTGGTTTTCTACGTGCAACGTCCCTAGCTCCGTCACCAAATTCTTCCGTTCTTCTATGAGGAGGTCGTTCTGCTGCTCTGCTGCCACTAATGCATCCGTCCTCTAGAAAATGGCATTCCGGTCGGTTAGCGCCATCTTCCAGCACACTCGTTTGAGGGCTCCATCATAGTTCTCGCAAATCTGGATGAGATCGTCTGCCCGCCACACTAGATGCTGAGCCATCTCCTAGATGTCTTCTAGGGACGACTCTCCCAATCGCATAGTGGTCCGGTCCCTCTCCTCCACCTCTATCATCCAGGTCCGGAAGGGTCCGGCCTTGGCCTGAGTGGCGACGGTGTGCAGTTGTACCAGCCCAACCAGTTGCAAGGATGGTTGGACTCCCTTTGGAACAGGTCCGATCTCCGTCTTTACCTCCTGAACCTCTTCCTGTGGTTCCGGTGTGGGAGGCTCCTCTGACGGATTTACCAGCGGCGTCCTATTCTGCCTTTTTTTCTTCTTTAGCGGAGAGACCGGCTCCTCTTCTTCTATATCCTCATCGTCTGGTCCGTCTTGAGGTGAGGGCTCCTCTCCTCCGTACTGCTGGAGTTGGACTAGGTCTTGATACGCACTCTCCTCGTTTGCCTTGAGCAGAGAGTGGTGGGCGTACAAATGAGACAAATATGCCGAAAGAGGACTCTGGCTCTTCTTTCCGGACCGGAGGGCACGCACCAGGTCTCCGACTAACTCATGGATGATGGCTACCCAGTCCATCATCATCTTTCCTTGGAGGCTTCCCAAGATGGTGGAGGACACCTTCGCTTTTACTTGCCGCGGCTTGGTGGGATGGAGGATAGGGTTGAGAAACGCTATCACATCCCGGTACTCCGGATTCACGAGGTCGGAAACCTGGTGACCTTCCTTCGGGTTGGCGGGCGCCCGGAATTCGCCCTCCATCACCTTCTGATTCTTCTCCATGACCTTGTCCGCCGCCTCCCGGAACTTGTAGACGGCCCTCCAAGTGTTCATCGTCCACAGGTCTGGCTTCGCCTGAATGGTGGTATCCAAGATACCACTTTCCGGACGAAGTATGTCCGAAACCAAACTCTCCTCTCGGATCCCCCACGACACTTCTAGGAGTCCGTCACACCCCATGTTGTGGAGATGCTCCCATAGGCGCGCTAGCCGGTCCTCCTCTGTCGGAACCTCTGAAACCACCTTCATCACCGGGATGGTCTTTGGTCAAGGTGCCGATGTCGGCGCCACGTCCTCCGAATCCTCAGGCAAGTCCTTCAACTTCCGTCGGCTTTCCCTAGAAGCCATTGTGTTCACCAACAATCCTCACACAATCTCTCCCTAAATCTCTGCTCACAACTTTCACTCCGGTAACCCCTACACGATCGCAACTTACATAGTCCCTCAGTCTACCGGAATTCTAACAAAGCGAAGAAAACGGAATACGCCAGCGGAAGAACAAAAGAAAGAAGATAAGTATGCCCGTGGCCGGCTACAGTCCCCCTCTTATACTGGCCCGATGTACGGGACAGGTTTTGGCGGCAAAACCCTATCCCTAGTACGGATCTGGTTTCCGGTTTAGGGCCGGTGCCGTCATCCGATATCCGGAACTTTCTAGGGTTCCGGATTCTAGGTTTTTAGCCCTAATGAAATATTTCCGGATCCGGAAATCTGGTTTTCTTAATTTGCCCTAATTTCCTAAGAGAACTCAAAAACTTTCCCTCTGAAGGAGACAATTTTTGAATTTTTTCCATCCTATGCTAGTATTATGGGTCTAGCATGTGGGATCACATTCCCACATTACCCCTTCCTCACCCGTGAACATCCCCGTCAATCCCTATAAGGATAAATCCTGTAGGTAGAGTTTAACACGGGATCCATTCGTCCGGGTGTCCGGAGGATTCCCATCTAAGTCCGAAAGTTGTAAAGATCCATTTGGATAAATTTTTACTACTTTGTATGGGTCGATCCATCTAGTGTGAAGCTTACCCGGGAAATCTTTGTACTGGCTGTCATACAGTAGGACCAAACATCCTCCGGTGATGCCGATTCCCCTTGATATCTTCCGATCAAATATTTGCTTCCGGTGTCTCTGGTTTTGAAAAGTGAGGTCCAGAGCATCCCCTCTGATTTCTTCCAGTGCTTCAATCTCCGCCAAGTGAGATTGAGGATCCTCTGATCTCTTCCCAAAACGAGCTGCCAAGATCCGGAACGTCTCGATTTCCGTCTCTATTCCTTACAATACCACCCTGCCAAATACTAGGAAAAAGGGAGTCTTACCGATAGTACTCTTCTGGATGGTGTTGTATGCAAAGACGGCTGAGCTGAGTTTCCAGTCCCAATCCGTCTTGTGGTAGGTCACTACCTTATTTAGGATGCCTCTGATAATCCCATTCGCCCTCTCCGTGAATCCGTTGGCCTTGGGGTTGTAGGGCGTCGTCTTTTGGTGCTTAATACGATACCCATGGGTTAGTGCGGAAACTATTTCATATAGAAAATGAGTTCCCCTATCGCAAACTATCTCCAAAGGACAACCATACCAAATTAGGATTTTGTCGTATAAAAAATCCGTAGCTGTCTGAGCATCGTTTTTCCGGGTTGGACTCGCTTCCACCCATTTGGTTGCATAATCAATGGCCAAGATTATGTACCGATTTCGTTGGGAACCTATCGGAGCGATAGGTCCTATGAAATCTATACCCCACTTTCAAATGGAGCTAAGGGAACAATGGAGGTAAGTGGCCAATGATTCCGGAAAACTGGATTTCCAGTCCTTTGGCAAAGATCGCAACTCCGAACAAAGATGTGGACATCTTTATTCATTGTTGGCCACCAGTATCCGGCTGCTTGGATCCTCTCGATGGTGGATATTGATGCAAAGTGGCCTCTGGCGGGTCCTTCGTGTAGACTTTGGATGACTGTTTTCCTAAACTCCGATTCCAGGCACCTTCTTAGCTTATCATCGGCGCCTTGTCTGAAGAACACCCCTTGTATGATAGAATAAGGAGCTACCCGATGTTGGAACACACTCTTCTCTTCTCTGCTCAATCCTTCTGGATATTCTTTGGTTTGGAGGTAATCCATAACACTAGAAGAAAAAGCAGGGTTTTGCGACTGCGGTTTGCGACTGGTTTATAGTCGTATCGGACGTTTGTGACTTGGTGATATTCTGGAGTCTGCAGTCGCAGTGGACAAGTCGCATGAGTTGCACTGCAGTCGCGAGGTTGTTTGTCATTCGATAGGCAATGGAGAACTTCGTCGATGAACTACTGTGACGTGGTTGCTGATGTGGAAGTTATTTCATTTATTTGTGTGCAACTGGTTTGCGACTAATGTACAACTGGTTTACGATTGACGTACAACTGGTATGCAACTCGTTTGCGACTAGTGTGCAACTAATTTGCGATTGACATACAACTGGTTTGCAACTAGTGTGCAACTAGTGTGCGATTGATGTGCAACTCGTTTGCGATTAGTGTGCAACTGGTTTGCGATTGACATACAACTGGTTTGCAACTTGGTTATAATTTATAGAGTTGTAGATTATAGAAATCTACAAAGTGTAAAAATCTACAAAATATATAAATATTAGAATTTCACTATCAAAATTCATTACACAAGAATGCTATAACTTATCATTCTTATCTGTTCAAGCTGATGGTATTCTTGACAATCGATATGGGACAATTGAATCGATTTTCAGTCATGTTCTAGTTGCATTGCACTTGTTCTCTAGTTGCATTTGAATCGTTTTTTAGTTGCACTGTAGTCGGGCTCTAGTTGCATTATAGTTGATTCCTAGTTGCATTTGAGTCATTTCTAAGTTGCAATCTTCTAGTTTTTAGTTGCAGCCTATAATCAGAGCGATTGCATTTTTCCACGGTGGACTCTACTTCGCGGATAGTTGTCCACATGGACAACTGCGATGAATACTGGATGTAGAATACCTCATGTCAGTTCTTCTGTTACAATATCGTAACCCTATTCTTCATTTTCCGACTACTTTATGACTACAACTACATACACGTGAAATTTGGTGCAAATACAGAGGGCTACAGTCGCATCTCAGTTGTATAGGACACATAGTCGCATCTCAGTGGGTTGCAACGGACATGTTTTTCTTCTAGTGTAATCATTCGGAAATCCGGATTGTTTCTTCTCTCTATCTGAAATACAAAGAAGGGTGCCATATTTTCCTTTGATTTGGACCAAAGAATTTCCGGAAATTCATTCGGGAACTCATTTGTTAAACTCAGTGGTTCTTCTCGCCCTCTTTGTCTAGAAAGGTAGTCCGCATTGGAGTTACTTTTTCCGGACTTGACTACCACCTTGTAGTCAAATTCCTGCAGTAATAGGATCCACCTTGCAAGCCTTCCGGAAAGGTCCGGTTTGTTGACCAGGTACTTCAAAGCATCATGGTCAGTGTAGAACATTACCTTGTATCCAAGTAGGTAATGCTGGAATTTCTTGCAGGCATATATGACTGCCTGAGCTTCCCGTTCCGTCACAGTGTAGTTCCGTTCCGCCGGACTCATCTGTCTGCTGGCGTAGTAAACCGGTCGTTCTTGATTTTTCTCGTCTGGCTGCCACAGAATTGCTCCTAGACACCAACTGGAAGCATCCAACGTGACATGGAATTCTTTGTTCTAGTCTGGTGGAGATAAAATTGGAGCCGATATTAACCTCTTCTTCAACTCCTCAAATGAATGTTGCCGGGCTTCTGTCCATTCGTATGTTGTTTGCTTCTTGAGCAACTCCGTCAATGGACTAGCAAGCCGGGCGTACCCTTCAATGAACCTCCGGTAGTATCCTACGCATCCAAGGAATTCGCGCAACTCTCGGAGATTCTTGGGTGGTAGAAGTCCGATCATAACCTGGACTTTGCCTAAGTCCACCTCAATTCCTCTCTGGCTGACCACATGTCCTAGGAGCAGTCCGGAAGCTAACCCAAAGAAACACTTACTCGGGTGTAGCTTGAGTTTAGTCTCCCGGCATCGCTGGAATGTCTTCCGGAGGTAAGTGAGGTGATCGCTCCATTGGCTGAAAACAGCAAAGTCATCTATGAAGACTTCCAAAAAGTGTTTAAGGAAGTCTTGAAATATATCCATCATAAGTCGTTGGAAGGTACCGGGAGCATTACACAATCTGAATGGCATCCGGCTAAAAGCAAACGTTCCCCAATCGGTGGTGAATGTCGTTTTTAGCTGATCTTGGCTCCAGATTAAGACCTGGTTATATCCAGAAAATCCATCCAGAAAACTGAAGCATTGCCTCCCAGATACATGATCCAATACCATATCTATGAATGGTAGTGGGAAATGATCTTTCTTGGTGGCTGCATTCAGTTTCCGGAAATCCTGACAAACCCGGATTTTCACCTTCCCATCCGCTCCAACCTTCTTTGGTACGATAACAATGGACGAAACCCATTCAGAGTGATTCACCGGATAGTTGAATCCGGCTTTCAACAACTTGTCAAGTTCCTCCTTAACTAGCATTGAATACATCGGATTGAGGCGGTACTACCTTTGCCGAACTGGTACGGCTCCTTCAACCAGAGAAGCACCTGTCAGGTCAATGGTCAGAGTCACCGGCAGCAGGTCTTCACTTCCTGGAGGTACCACTGCTCCCCAATCCACTCCTTCTAGCCTTCCGACTGGTGGTGAAAGTTCCGGATTCATTGGTACCACCGGTGAGACCTCCGTAACCATAGGTTCAAGATTGCTGCTTTTCAGAACCACTAAACTCTGCGTTGACGGGGGAGATTGAGGTGCCGGATCCGACTCCATGGAAATAAAGTACTCCATCATCTCCCTCATCGCGGCTCGGGATGTATCCATTCGTCTTGCTTGCTCTAGTAAGCATTTGACGATAGGAACCCGGCTTGAGCTGGCAGCTGCGTCGAGGTTAGTTTCAAACAGCCGGGCCTTGTTGATATAATCTGCCAACACATCCAGAGAGCTCTGGAGCTGAACTACACTTTGGCACAATGCCGCTATCTACCGGCGATGGTCTTCTTCTATGAGTCGGGCCGTCTCCCGAGCTGTGCGGAGGGTGCTCTCTAAATCCACACAGCAGGATTCCGAGTTCCGGACTTGGTCTCGCAACGTCTGGTTTTCTACGTGCAATGTCCCTAGCTCCGTCACCAAATTCTTCCGTTCTTCTATGAGGAGGTCGTTCTGCTGCTCCGCTGCCACTAATGCATCCGTCCTCTAGAAAATGGCATTCCGGTCGGTTAGCGCCATCTTCCAGCACACTCGTTTGAGGGCTCCATCATAGTTCTCGTAGATCTGGGTGAGATCGTCTGCCCGCCACACTAGATGCTGAGCCATCTCCTAGATGTCTTCTAGGGACAACTCTCCCAATCGCATGGTGGTCCGGTCCCTCTCCTCCACCTCTATCATCCGGGTCCGGGAGGGTCCGGCCTTGGCTTGAGTGGCAACAGTGTGCGGTTGTATCGGCCCAACCAGTTGCAAGGATGGTTGGACTCCCTTTGGAACAGGTCCGATCTCCGTCTTTACCTCCTGAACCTCTTCCTGTGGTTCCGGTGTGGGAGGCTCCTCTGACAAACTTACCGGCGGCATCCTATTCTGCCTTTTCTTTTTCTTTAGCGGAGAGACCGGCTCCTCTTCTTCTGTGTCCTCATTGTCCGGTCCGTCTCTTAGCTTCCCTCTTTGTTCTCCTCACTTCCGGCCATACAACAGGCACACAACTCTCATAGCACAGACATACAATAGCAAAGCAAAAACAAAGGACACCAAGGAATTTTGCAAAAGAAGGCTTTTTTTCTCCCCCTCCTCTTCTCAGGGCAGGTTTATATACAAAACCACAAAAGTGCAAAAAAGCAAAAAGCGTCACGGAATCCAGCCGCATTTCCCGGCTAAACTTCCGATCCTACCTACCTACTATCGGATAGAATCCGATTCCGATCTAACTCCACTAATATGTACAAACTTTTACTATCTACAATCCTAATCCTAAGGTAGGACTCTTCAGCTTGGCTTCCATGCCTTCGAAGGTTTCAGTCAGGTTTCGGTTCCGTTCTCCATCCATAGGTTTTAGAACTGGATCAGGTTGACCGGAATCGGGTGTGGATTCTAGATCAATGGCGGATTCTGGGGTGTTTGCCGATTTAGACGCCTGTGTAGTCATCTTGGGCTTGGGAGTCTTATCCTTCCCCTCTTTAGCAACTGTTACATCTGGAAACTCTTTTGATAGGGAGATCTCCGGCAGAGGGACCTCCTTAGCTTCCATCAGTTTCCGACTGCTCTCTTCAATCCGATCCGCTGAAATCCGCACCTCCTTCAGCGCCGTCTCAACCCACTCCGCATAGTCCGTGAGAATCCTTACTATCCTAGCATCGGATAGTTTCTTCTCCTTATGGACTTCGTCATCGAATAGCTTGGCCTTGGTGGCGGCTGCCCCGGATACTTCGAGAATGTCCTTCTCTTGGTCCACTATCCGTCGTATTTCCTCTGCTATCTCCAACGTGGCGGCTGCATCCTCCCTCAGGACGAGATTTTCCGCCTTTAAGGTATCCGCCTTTGTCTGAAGTCGGATTACTTTTTCCGCCCGCCTCCGATACTCGACCGGATCGGTGATACAGTCGGCTACCTTCGCTGGTAGCTGGTTGTCTAAGGCGCATCCACCAGTCTACCGATCGCCTGCAAGGTCAGATGCTTCACCTCCCAATCCGCCCAGACACTAGAAAGAATGCCAATCTAATTATTGAATGGATCTCGTGGATCCATTTCTTCCTCCATAACACCCTTCCGTTTCTCATCTAGAGTTGACGGGCCATGACTTGGAGGTGTTCTTCACCCATGGGGAGAAGTTGTCTTCTGTCGCTTGATCGGCGGCATTACCTCTTCCTCCTCTTCTTCCGTTTCCGGATCCGAATCCGGAATCGATTCCGCTTCATCGTCTTTTTCTGATTCCCCATACTTCAGGAGAGCTCCCTGAGCCTTCCACTCCTTCTCCTCATCATTCGTCAGGAGCTGATGGTTGTGGTATAGGTGGTACAAGTATGGGCATATGGGTGTAGCCCTACTCTTTCCTACCCTCCCGATGAGTTGGGTTACCAGATCTAAAATGATCCGGGCCCAATCCACGTTCCGGATTCCGCTCAGGGAACCAAAAATGGTATTCTCTAAGGTGATTGTCACCCTCGTCGGTTTCTCCAGATGGAGGATCGGAATCAGAAACCTCAAAAGACAACGGTGTCGGTCGTTTATGCAGTCATCAACTGCATATCCGTCTTTAGGGTGGGAACGCCATGGAACTCCCCCCAAATGAATTTCTCCTTCCGGCCAGCCATCCTAAGACCCCCTACCCGGAAATCATACACTCCTCTCTAGACTTCCTCAGTCCAGAGGGACGGATTCCCTCTCAAGGTGTTATCGAACTCATTGGCCAATTTGCCCAAGAGTTCCTTCACCATTCTCTCCTCCCGGAATCCCCAAGGTTTCTCAATGAACCCCGGGCAATCCATAGAAGCTAAGTCTTCTATGAATTGGTCCTTCTCTTGTTTGTTTGAGGGAATCTCCGGAAATATCTTCCGGAGTTTCACCTCGACCGGACCGGATCCTGACGACCCTGTTTTCTTCCGTCGTAGCAGCGGCATGGGGTGGATCACCTCTCACACGGATTTCCTCACCGATTCTACCTCACCCGCTCCTAGCCGCACGTCTCGTTCCTTTCTTCTCTCTCCGATTTCAACCGAAAGTACTAAAATTCTACTGAGGCACACTCTCTTGACAGGAAGGTACCAAATGCTATAAACAACATGAGGAGTGCCCCAATCTCGCGAGGAAATGAAAGGGGTAAGACTGGCAGGCTTGGTCTTTAAATAGTCCCAAGACTCTACCGTGGTCATAATGACTATTTCCGGTTTGGCGGCTTGACGTTCGGTCCAACCTTAATCCAGTTTCTACCCTAATTTCGGATGGGTTTCCGATCCCGACCAATTTGAAACTTTCAACTGAATTGAATTTGGTCTACATGCTATTTCATTTTTCATGTGTATATATCCAATTTTCCTACAACTTGCACTCAGATCCAGTTCCACTTCACTAGTTTCCGCTCTGAATTCTAGATAAGCTAAACAAAACCAAAAATTCACGTTGCGACATTACTCCCTCCTCATCTGTGAGCGTCCCCACGAACACTATTCTCCTTCATCAGAAGATGTAACCGCAATGTACTTTTTCACCCTTGATCCGTTCACGCGAGTATCGAGCCATTGGCCTTGCAGATTTTCAAGTTGCAGAGATCCATTTGGAAATACTTGAATGACTTTGAAGGGTCCCATCCACCGAGTATGTAATTTACCTGGAAAATCCTTGTGTCGATTGTCGTAGAGAAGGACAAGTCCTCCTTCTCGGATTCCGTGGTCTGACAAAAGTTTCCTGTCGTAGTCCTCCTTTCGTTTAGACTGTACTCCCATAGTTCTTTCCAAAGCAGCATTCCGGGTCTCCTCTAATTCTTCAATTGCAAGCAGTCGCGGAAGCGTGTCCATTCTTGATTCTGCATTCCATGCTACCATGACTTTGAAGGTTTCTACTTGTAATTCCACCCCATGAACTACATGTTGCCCAAAAACAAGAAAGTATGGTATCTGTCCGGTCGTACTTTTCTCCGCGGGGTTGTACGCATGAACTGCCGATGGTAGTTTCCGATCCCAATCCATTTTGTGAGCGGAAACCATCTTGTTTAGAATCTTACCAATAATCCCATTGGCCCGCTCTGTCAATCCATTTGCCTTCGGATTATACAGAGTCGTCTTCCGGTGTTTGATAAGGTATTTGTTGGTAAGGTCTGTGATGACATCATTGAGGAAATGAGTCCCCCTATCATTGACCAGCTCCAAAGGGTGACCAAATCGCATGAGAATTTCTTCAAACAGAAAGGTTGCGGAGGTCTCGGCATCGTTCTTCCGTGTTGCTTTGGCCTCCACCCATTTAGTTGCATAGTCAATGGCCAGGATAATGTACCTCTTTTTTCTAGTACTAACCGGAAAAATGGGTCCAATAAAATCTATTCCCCATTTTTCAAAAGGAACTAGAGGAATAATAGGAGTGAGTGGCCAATGATTTCGGAAGGATGGTGCTCCCGTCCGCTAACATTGATCACAACTCCGGACAAAGTTCATGACATCCCAATGTAAACACAGCCACCAGTATCCGGTTGACCGGATCTGATTTACTATACTTACAAAGGCAAAGTGTCCTCCCGAACTCCCGGCATGGAGTGCCTGGATAACTTTTTTTCAGTCTGGGAGTTCTAAGCATCGCCTAAAGATGTCATCCGCTCCTAACTTAAAAAGGACCCCCCTAATCAGAGTGTAAGGAGCTACCTTTCTTTGAAAAATTTCTTTTTCTTCTCGGTTCATCTGTTCTGGATATCTAGATTCTACTAAGTAATCTATGATATCTTGAAATTTGGAAACAAACTCATTACTAAGGTGGAAGATTCCTATCGAGCGTGAATCCGAGAATTCATCCAGAAACTCAGCAGAAATATCTGCTATGGATTCCTGTCCCCATTGCCTGAAGAAGTAATCTGCGTTTGAATTCGCCTTTCCGGGTTTTACTACAATTTCGTAGTTAAATTCTTGTAAAAGCAAAATCCATCTAGCAATCTGTCTTGATAGATCCGGTTTGTTTACAAGGTACTTCAAAGAGTCATGATCTGTGTGAAAAATTACCTTGTATCCCAGCAAATAGTGTCAGAATTTCTTGCAAGAATATACCACCGCCAACGCTTCTCATTCCGTGGTTGTGTAATTCCGTTCCGCCAAACTCATTTGTCTACTTGCGTAGTAAATTGGATTCTCACGCTTCTCTATATCATACTGCCACAAAATAGACCCTAAACACCAACCGGATGCATCAATAGTAACGTGGAACTCCTTCGCCCAATCTGGTATGGATAGGATTGGTGCTTTGACTAGCTGAGTCTTCAGATCCTCAAAAGCATCCTGTCGCTTTCCGATCCACATGAATTCTGTGTCTTTCTTAAGAAGTTCCATGAGGGGTATAGCCCTCTTGGCATATCCATCAATGAATCGGCGATAGTAACCCACACATCCGAGGAATCCTCGGATCTCCTTTACGTTGGTTGGGAAGAGTAAAGCTAGAATTACTCTAACCTTCTCTAAATCAACTTGTAATCCGGATTGGCTTACTACATGTCCGAGTAAAATTCCGGAAGTCATCCCAAGAAAACATTTCTCTGGGTGCAATTTCAAGTTGGTTTCCCAACACCTTTGAAATGTCTTCTGTAGGTATTCAAGATGACCCTTCCGGTCGCTAAAAACTGCAATATCATCTATGAATACTTCCAGGAAATGCCTAAGGAAGTCCTTAAAAATGTCCATCATTAGCCTCTGAAAAGTTCCGGGTGCATTGCACAAACCAAACGGTATCCGTGTGAAGGTGAAGGTTCCCCATTCGGTAGTGAATGTGATCTTCAATTGATCACACTGGCAAATGAACACTTGATTATAGCCGGAAAATCCGTCTAAGAAACTATAACACTCGTGTCCGGCCACATGGTCCAGAATAATATCAGTAAAAAGAAGAGGGAAGTAATCCTTCTTCGTAGCTGCATTCAATTTCCGGAAATCTTGACAGACCCGGATCTTGACCTTTCCATCCGTTCCTACTTTCTTTGGAACCACCACAATGGAGGAAATCCATACGGAATTGTTGACAGGGTAGATGAATCCGGCTTCTAATAGCCGATCGATTTCCTCCTTGACCATTAACGAGTACTTGGGGTTCAGTCGGTACTGTCGCTGACGGACCGGAATAGATCCTTTCGTCAGATCAATGTGGTGTTCTCCTAGATGAGAGGGAATTCCCTTCAAATCAGACGACTTCCAAGCAAACACATCAAGATATTCCTTTAGAAGTTGGACGTATCCGGCTCTCTTCTTGCCACTCATAAGTTTGTTGAAGTAAAAGCCCTTGCCTGGTTCAACGTCCTCCTTCTCATAATCCACAGGGGGCACAACCGGTTTGACCTTTTCCTTGTGAAGTTCTTCTAGAATGGAAACTAAGTTTCCCCAATTGGTTCTTGTTTCTTCCTTTCTGTCAGTTGGAAGGTCTCCAGCTCCAATCTGACGAGCAATCCATTCAACCGTAAGCGGAACATTTGACTCTCCCAATGACCGATCTTCCGTACACTTGTCGCGGATTTCTTCCGTCGTGTGTTCCACCACCGCTTCAGAGAATCCAAAACTTGCCTCGGATTTGTGTTCAAATGGATCTACATAATAACTCGGAACAAAATCCTCCGGATCTGTTCAGTCTGATGTATAACCATCCAAATCACTAGTTTCTCCTAAATGTCTCTCTGTGGCCCAGGGTATCCGGATGGAAGGTTTTCCTACCACCAGTTCCTTGGCTCCCCAATCTACGAGTACGCAGGCGGAATATAACCAAGGTCTGCCAAGCAACACTGCTCCTGGCCTAGTATATCAAAGGGGACCTTCCAATTGCTGAACAGGTGCCCAACAATCGGTTCTGCATTATGCTTCATCATGGTGGACTACACAATGACCCTATGCGCAATTTCCGACACCTGCCGCAAGAATTCCCTGACATTTTGTCTAGCGAATACTGCTTTCGATCTGATGACAGTCGGGTACCGATGGCTAAGAACGTTGTCTTCAAGCTTATAAGACTTCAATTTATCAGCAAATGCCCTCGGCATGCTCTGGCAAAGCACGCCGTTCAGGTCTAAGACAATATTCAGCCATTTTCTCCGTGGTGGAGGCATCGAAGGACGCAAGCTCGTTCGCAAGACCTCTCTTCGCCCCTCCGATGCTACCTGATCAAAGCAAAACAAATGAGAATTGGAGTTACCTGAATAAATGCAGAAGTGGGAGAGCCAGCAAGCGGACAGATGCATTTCATTCCACTAATTGACTGGGGACTTCCGCGAGGGAGTGCTTTCATTGGTACCGGACGTTGCACATTTCTATGTGTATTGAGCTGAGCATGAACACATGCACAAATCGGATCAATTAGACGTCATTGTACACAATCTATTGAAACGCTTATACTTTATTTAAGGTAGATTATAAAATATATGTCAAAATTTCGTTTAAGTATGGGTCGTCAAGACTGCGCATTGAGGCCTACGCTATACTATTCTACACGCATGTCGACCACGGACACAGGATCCGTCCGCGCAATTCATTCAAGGATAGGCACGCCATCCTGTCAAGCATCATGAATTCGAATAAGAGTCGGCAGTTCATGTGCACTGCATTCCACACATCCACACAATAATAAACGACTATCAGACTCTCCACCTTGGATTAATACTCTGGATTTGAGGAGTTTACCTGCGAAGATCCACCCGCTTGGATGGAATCGTCTTCCCCCTCAGCGGGCTTGGAAGAAGGACCTTTCTCTTCGACCGGAGGAGTATCGTGAAGATCTTCTTCGTCCTCGCCGTAGTCCACCTTCTCCTCCTCTTCATCAAAGGAGGGAGAATGGCGTTCCACAACAGCCTTTGCCGACTCAGGGACGGAGGTCATTTCAATCGGAGACGCCAAGACCTCTGCAACACGATCAGCATCGTCGACACGAGGATGATGTCCTGCATCTCGTAGGGCAATCTGTGGCTCCGGAACAACAACTTCAAATGCTGAAGGGATTGGCGAAGATATCCTTGGCACTTGCAAAGTTGGTGTGCAAACAACGACATCTTCCGGTGTCACTACACAACCACCCTCATTATCATCGACACGAGGATGAGGGAGCCCAGCGACCAGTTCCTGCACGATTGGTGATGTAGAAACAGGCAACGGAGGATGTGAAGGCCCAGCCTGGGATACAACCAAGGGATTTCCAGGTTGTTGACTAGACTGGGATGACAGGAGCTGCTTGAGTTGCTCAAACTGGGACGATAGATCCGAGATTTGGGCTTGCGACTTTATCTGCAACTCCATTATTTTTGCATTCGCATCGGCCAACTCTTTGTCTTTTGCTGCCCTTGCTGCTATTCTTTCAATTCTTCTGGCCCTCTTCTCCTCTTCTAGCCTCCAATAGTCCTTCTCCACCTTGATGATGGAACCCGTGGGCAAGAGCAGTGGCTTCATCTCCTTCTATTTGGGAGCGCCATCGTCGTTTTCTTCATCGTCATCAGATTCTCGAGGATGATCTGCAACATCATCATCACTGCCCAGGTCAATGAAGTTGGGCAAGTCTGGAACATGGGCATCAACGATGAGTTCATCATCTGCCCCAACAGCCTCTTGAACCTATGCTTGGCCGACATCCCCAACATTTTCAGCCCTCCTTGCGTCGTCCTCCAACATTTTGTCAAATTCCGTGTCTGATTCAATATCCTCCACGACATGACGCGCAACAGGATCCACATCCGCGAGTGCCTGTGATTCATTACAAGGAGGTTGGGCAGGTTCATTCTTGTCAGACACACCAGACACGTCTACCAATCTAAGAGGTTGGATGTTCAAATTCTCAGAGGTGACGGGATTAGTAGTCGGATCCAGAGTTGGCATCGACACCGAGGACAACCACACACGCATTTGGAACGTATTTGTTCCGAACTCGTTTATTCCATCCAATCCCGGATCGGAGCTAACGAGCTCTTCAATCTGCACTCGATTTTCCATCACGTAGGTCCCAACGGGTGATTCCAGTGTCATGGGAGGCGACGGAGGCGAGTCAAACAACACCATAACGGGTCCACGACGAGGGGGTTGGACATACGTGAGTGAGTACGGCGAATTTGAATGCATGAAGTCATTCTTGTCGAGTTTATCTGCAAAGTAGGATATACTTCTATATCCCTTTGCATCGTGCTTGTCGACATAACCATAGAAGAATGCCCCAAACATCTGAATCAGGAGAAGAGGATATCAATCATCTGTAGGGGAGCAAGGAGAGGTTATCGTCGTGTCGAGGATAACAAGAGCATCCTACATCCTTCGTTATGTATGAAGAGCAAAGACAAGAGCATGACAGAAAAATAGACTATACAAAATAGGTAATTATCGTTGAGTCGAGGATAACTGTGACAATTGCTCAATAGATTTCATGAACTACAGTAGCCTAACAAATCCACTCCGCAAATTGACCATTATCCTCGAGTCAATGATAGTAAATGACAATGTTAACGTGACATACCTTTGCAGCAAGCATGAGCTTGACTCCGGTATAAATTCCAAGCACGTTCTCGCCAGGGACTGCAAATGCTTGGAGGATCTCTAAATAGAACTCCATTCGGAGTTCAGTGGGGTGAATTCTCCACTTGCATTCTGTGTTCCTGTGCGCATCCTTGTAATACGGACATGTTTCCGAAGGCGCTCGATACTCTGGCTTCATGAAATCCCGTACAGATGAAGCGAATTTGTTCTCTTTCTTGAAGAGGAAGAGAAGAGGCACATCTGGGGCGGCGCCTCGGTTCGTCACGTTGTTGAGCATTTCCGCTTTGCATGGGATGTACTTGGACTTCAGTATGTCGTACTCCGCAATATTCATGTCAGCGAAGCTAACAGCCGCGCTCACATCCTCACTGTCACGTAATATGAAAAGCCACATGTTGGCTGCACTCATACTTAGCTCCAGCTTGTCGTCCAAGAAGTCCAGAAATGGGTCTATGGCTGCCTCGACTGTTGTGGGTTTTGATCGAGGGACTTCTCTAGTGTCAATCACTGCAAGATTCACCTCCCGACGGCAGTAAGTGAATCGATTAGTGGTGACAAGCGCCTTCGCCGTGACATCCATGCCGCGCATCTCCACTCCACCGCTCAATTCAGGAAGACTATATTTCAGCTTCATGAAGCGATTGTATATGTGCAGAACGTCTGGAAATTCTTTTTCGAGGTCCGTCACGCGCTTCAGCCATGCATCATTCCGTAGGCGCTTTTTAAAATAGTCGGCCTTGATGTGTGAAAGGAGGAAATCCCATGTAGCAGATGAGAATCGGTGGCGAGACTTCCAAGACCTCTACCGCTCATCGATTATGTCCTTCCGGCTATCTACAAGCTTTAAATCAGGCTTGATGCTCATCAAGTCTTGAATCACGATTTTCTTCCTCTTCCTTCGCTCAGTCCAGTCCGTACTTGTCATGTTGTCCACTGCTAACACCTTCATTCTTGAAACTGAAAGCTTGGGATATGGTGCAGCCCGACCAGGAGTAATCCCAAGCAGATGTTGTGCCTGTTTTCCGAAATCCTTGTCAGTGAAATGGCCAGCATGTTTGAAGAACTCTCTTCGTAATCCGGCAGGCTTCAATTTGTACCCTTTATTTTCCTTATATATTTTAAGGGTAGCTGGGTCAATGAGCTCGCCTTCACCGTGCTTTGTCAGGAAGAGTTTCCAGTGATCCCACAACTCGTCCGAGAGGGTTATTATCTGGATTTCGTTCTTCAGGTCTGACGGACCTCTTATTGTTGCACCGTCTCCTTTTGGATTAATATTCTGGAAACGATCTACAACTACATCGGTAAAGCTCTGCAAAAAGAGGTGATGGGAAAATGAGGGAAGAGAGAAAGAATGATTAAAAATAAACATTGAATCCATGATGAAATTGAGTTCTACATAAAATTCAAACTATTGACCAATGAATACAAGACTAAAAGAATTCAATGCTGTAGTGCAGTATGTATCGTCGAGTCGACGATGGTGGTAAGCTCTTGCTCACCTTGTAGTTGACCGGACTATATACAGCCTTGTTCTGTCGCACCACATGATCGGTCACTTCAAGAGTGGGACGCTTGTAGGCGATCCAGATGTTCCTACAGCTGATTATTTGATTCCCCCACGTCGGCTGCGCATGATCTAGGTGGTTCGTTGCATTGTAGAAGCGCGAAATGTGTCGAAGTTTGTTTGGGTCCAACGTCCAAACAATGTATGCGTCCCATCTTTGCAGTTCCACACGCCTGCTTTCACCGCACCCTTGCTTCTGAAGCTCCTTGGATGCTGTTATACTATGTTGGCCATTGATAATCATGAACTGGCCATTTTCAATGTCTTCCCACTTCTGGGGTTTCATTTTCAAGAGTTGATTATTTCTGTCCACTGGAGTCAAGCATACTTTCTGCCGTTGCTTGATGTCGATGAGTTGGATGAGCTGCTCTTTCACAGACTTGACCATGTCCTCTTGCAGTGCACGGATTATATACTGTTCTTTTGCAATCACGCATTGCTTGATGTCCACACTGACAGTGTTCTGATCGAAGAGGAAACACTACTTGTGTTCTGCCCAGAACTCCCTCTGAATGAGTGTGTGCCTCTGAAACTCTTCCATCGGCTCTTCTGATTGAGTTCCAACTGATGTCAATGTAGACCCCGAGCTACCTACACCTATGGCCCCTTCCACTAAACTTTTCCTTCTTCTCTTACTTGGTGGTGTTGGGCTCGGATCAATGGAACCCTGAGTTTGAGTCTCCGGCATGGGCTGACTAGGTTGAGTCCCTCTACTTCTACCTCCTCCGCTTCCAGATGGCAGGTTCCACTTTCCAGTCGATTCTCGTTGTTGAATATTACGTATTTGCCCTCCCACACTTGGAGGAGCCTGAACGTTTGACAAAGCGTACCTATCTAATATCTGGAAGATAAGGCTGAGCTTGGTCGCAGTAGCTTTGCCGGTCCCGGTTTTCCATGGAAGATATCCGCTATCTATGAATTGCTGATTGAGGGACTCCATTTCAGAGCCCTCCAATAATGTCATGAGGTTCTCAAGGTCAAACTCTGCTTGATTTGAGTTGACATTGAGCACTATTGAGTGACAATGTTTTCCAGCTTTCCCAGCGTCATCTACCTCACGTAGGACGACCGCAACGTAGTTGTTGTGGTGAGCATCTATGAACATCACCTTCTCATTCAAATTCCACACTAGGTAACCCGGCTGCCCAGTGACATTGTACCGGAGAAAGACGTAGTCTTTCCATCAGTTCACACCAAAACTCCAGCTCGCAACATGCGATTTGAACTGGAATAGTTTCCCATAGCTATCCTCCATTTCCGAAATGAAGGGTCCATCTTCGACAGGATTGACGAAGGGTTCAAGGTGGTGCTTTGTCACTGAATAGTCGTACGCATCCTCCGAATCCATTCTCAGGTCCTGTCAAAAGGTGTGCATGATTGGAATTTAGTTTAAGCCTCTACGCTCCGTTTCCAAAAGATGTCCTATGAATTTGCTTTAGTAAAAGTCACATAATTGGACATAGCATCGTCGACTCAACGATAACTAGTGTTTGGGAATGATTCCACTAGCTGCAAATTTGAGTGGTCATTTCATGTGAATGATATGTGGAGAATGTTTGGGACTACTCGAGTTTACTATTGTTTTTTTTGATGTTGTATCAATGATTTAAGGATTCAATGTTTTTAATACAAAATTATGGGGTTTTCTGGAAAATATTGTTCTTTACCTCCATTTCAGTTCAGTTTTGTTTATCTGGCTCTTATCGGATGATTGACTTCTATGAATGATGGTATGCATTCTAGTGGTTAACATCATTTACTTCCATGTTATCCTCAACTCGAGGATAACCAGGGATACTCCACAGGTTCCTAGGATGTCTGCATAGGATTGAATTTTCTCAGTTCATCTCTATTTCAATTCAGTGTTGTTATTTTCGCTCTTTACTGATGATTGTCTTCTATGATTGATTGTATGCTTTCTAGTGGTTAACTTCAATTAACTCCAGGTTATCCTCGACTCGATGATATCCAAGGATACTTTACAGATATCTATATTGTCTAGCTTTCGTTGATTTATCTCAGGTTACCTTCCATTTTAGTTGAATTTTGTTTTTTGTGGCTACAATTTGATTATTGTCTCCTAGAAATTATTGATAGCTTCCTAGTGGATAACATCAGTTACCTCCAAGGTATCCTTGAGTCGAGGACAACCAAGGATTCTTAACAGCTATCTAGAAAGTCTGGATACCGCTTAAGTGTCTCAGGTTATCCTCGACTCGAGGATAACCTTGACTTCTGCTGGGGACCTGTCTGGGGCATTTCGTGGAAACCCTAATTTTCGCATCTAAACCCTAAATGCTAGCATGATGGAACGAATTAGTTTTTCTTTCTCGACTTCAGTGGACAAACCTGGGACTTGGAAGACGCTTCCTCTGTGAACTTTGAACTTCAGATGCTCAACATATCCTTCGAATTCTGAAAATGCCATGTACAATGCAATTTCATTAAAGAAATGTAAGGTGCACGATCTGGAAACGATGTAATTATGCAAAATTCAAGTGGAAAACAGTGCAAGACACTACAAACTACAACCTAGAATCCAAACCGGGTACTTCAGCTCTTTCACTACTTACAAGCGTTCACAAACACCCTAAACAAGACATGCGACCCCAAAAAAGAGCCATCAAAGCACTGAAAAACAAGCGCTCCCAACAAATTCGTAAACCACTCCGCCAGGACCACTGTGGCACGCAAAATCGGAAGAAATGAACAGCATGAGTACTCACAATCCCAAACAAAAGCGTTGAAAAAGACGCTGACAAACACAAGCAGAAGACCGCAACAACCAGCGCGCACAAAAATATAAGCGCTCACTAATACACTCAGAAGCACAAGCCTTCCAAAGCCAGCGTCCACAGATTGAAAACATTAATCCTTCAACTTGTGGAAGCACTCGGTCACTCAGTGTACACCCAAAATGAACTTGTACGATGGAGTTCAGAAGTCAGAACATGAACCTCGTACCTTGCAAAGCGCCAAAAAACCCGATTGAACTCACAAAATTGATTGTTGCCGCTTCCAATTGAACTCACGGATCGTAGCAGCTCCTGATTGAACTTGCGGAATAAAGCTCACCTTAAACCCTGAAATTCGCAGATCCAACAGCTCACGATTGAACTCGTGGAAAAAATCTCAGCCTAAAGCCTGGAACTCGCGGAATGGAGCTCAGCTTATTCACCCTAAATCTTGAATACACTTACGAAATGGAACTCACCCTAAGCCGCAACCCTTGCAAAACGCAATTGCTCGCACTTCACACAACCCTAAAACACAATTGTGCAAACAACTCACGCACTGAAATTGATAGACAGACCGTAGAAGTCGCAGCACCTGGAAACCTACGCCGCCTGAGGAGGTCGACGACGACTACCCAAACCTCACGCTCGGCATACCCGAACCTCTTACGGTAGTACCCAAACCTCCCCTTACAACACCCAAACCTGCCCATATCCAAACCTCCCCTTACAACACCCGAACTTGCCTATGACTTACCTAAGGTAGAAGGTCCTAAAAGCACTCACCTAAGGTGGATACATCCAAAACCGTCAGTTTTTGGAGTTTAGCCTAGTTACTATTATAAAAATGGTAAAATTTTTGTATGTTCTTTGTTGGCAAGGGAATGGAGGTTCGAACGCACCAGAGAACACTAGATTTGGATACAATATGCAAAAGTTCTGGAAAGTCAAATCTATGACTAAAAGCGCTCCAATCAAATAGGTACATAACTGATTTTCAAAATGTTCACATCATGTACATGGCGCTTTTAGGTCAAGCGCCATTTTGGAGGTGAGTACCTTCAAGGAAATTAGGCCTTCTAAAGATCGTGGAGGACTTAAATTTATTTTGCCTTTTTTTTAGTGGAAGAGAATTTGGAGATTTATTTATTTCACGTATATGCTTGCCCAAAAAATAGTGGATGCAACCAATGAATGAATGAAACGACAAGCCACTCAATTCCAACTATTATGACAATTATTTTTCCTAAAACTGAAATCCCTGCTCACAAATCCTTGCTCCCTACTCTTTGCTCCCTGCTTCATGCTCACATATTAGCATTCCCCTAGGGTTCTTTTTTTGTTCCTTTATACAGCAATAATGCAAGAAACAACGTGCCGGAAAAGATGAAGTGGTTGTAAAAATCCATTAATAGGATGGGTAAAACCGTTCATGCAAATCTTTTAAAGCATCCAACAAAAGTTTGTGGGTTTAGAAATTCTCTAGTGATTTGATAATCATGCAAACCACATCCTTCAATTTGAAGTGCTGTAACTTGTGCATCCAATGTTCAAATTCAATAAAATTTATTGGAGAATTTACGCTCTTTTTTGTAGTTTGTGTGGTAAAATTTTCAGATGAATCCAAGATTTACCAATTCTCAGGAAGCCAAACTACGTTTGCAAGTTCCATTTGAGTCCTTCCACATGGTTGGGGAGTTTCCCATCACTGAAAGTTAAATCCATTTCAACACCCATGTCCAATATTTTAGAGCCTTTTGTAGGGGTGGTTCTTAATGCCTAAACCATTTTAGAGCCTCCCCCTATAAGCTTGGCCCAGAAGTTAAGTAGCCACTACAATGGATTATTTCATCCAAGATGGCCATCATTAAACCTTAAACAGACATGTTAGTAGATGTGGAGATCATGAATTCTACAACTGTCGAAAGAATTGTTTTTAAATAATTCAAAAGCTTATGTTGTAGGAGATTTTTCATTTCCACCCCTAATGCCAAGGCCAAATAGTTGTACTTCTGTCGTACAAAAGAACATGCTCTCTCATTCATCAACCAAAAAGCACTTTGAGCGTCTTTCAAAAGTTAATGTTTGATGAAGTACAATATTTCTCTATGCATCCATCTTTTTGAACAAAAAAACACTTTTTAGATGTATTCATAATTTGAACTTTGAGTTATGAATTCCAGAGTTCCATCTATATTTTGTAATGAGATTAAAAAGATTTAGCCAAAAACAATTACTTCTATATGGCAAGAAGTAGACATTTAATTTGGATTGGGGTATTTGTAATAGGTGAGCCTAGGAAGACCTAGAAGTCAAGGTTTGGCAAAAAAATTCAAGAACTAAACCACTTATAAAATTACTATTAAACAACTTAGGAAATTTTAAATGAATTAAACCACTTAGAAGAGACCATTCTATTTTGCGTAGTACACTATTTTGACTACCATTCTATCTTTGTGAATGGCTACACCACTTTTGAATTGAAATGATTCATTCTAATTATCTTATTTACACCATTTTTTTTGTAGTTTAAATGCCCACAATATAGAACATATCTCTAATTATATTTTATTATGCAAAGCATGAACCCTTCTCCTTAACCCAAGACTCCTGCTCTTCCATAAATAAATGGCAAATGAATTGAGCAACACTATCTCCCCATTTCTTTTCATTGCTACGGTATTCCAACACACTTGCGTGAAGAAAATAATGGGAGAGTAATTGAGCAACACTATCTCTCCATTTTTCTTCATTCCTCTCGTATTCCATCACACGTATATCACAAAATGGCAGATACATTGAGGAATACTATTTCCCCATTTTTTCCATTGCTACATTAATGAATTTTAATGTATGTCTATCTTTTACAACATTCACCATTGCATATATTTCATTCATCATTCAATAAAATTCTATTTTACATTTCAATATATGCTTACTTAGAAAAAAAATTATACAAAGGTTTCAATAATTTTTATTTGAAAATGTATTGAAATTTTAGTTTTGCATTCTATCAAATACATAAAATCTCTAATAAAATTCTAATGATGAGTGCGTACCATAGCATGTGTCAAAAATATTCTCAATGAGCGGGAGCTCATTTTTACGCTATGCTTACATGATTCATAATGACCCATTTTGTTTTGGTGTTTCCGGTTATTATATATTTAAGAAAAGAAAAAATTTAGAAGTGAAATATCTTATTTACACCACATTTTTTTAGTTTAAATGCCCACAAATCCACAACCTACAACATACCCCTAATTATATGATATTATCTAAAGCATAAACCCTTATCCTTAAGCCAAGACTCTGGCTCTTCTATAAATAAATGAAGAATTAATTGAGCAACACTATCTCTCCATTTCTTTTCATTTCTATGGTATTCTAAAACACTTGCATGAAAAAAACAATGGGAGAGTAATTGAGCACATTATCTCCCCATTTTTTTTCATTCCTCTGGAATTCCATCAAACGTATATCACTAAATGGCAAATACATTGAGCTGCATTGTTTCCCAATATTTTTCATTGCTACATTATTCCATCACACTTGCATGAAAAAATGGGAGAATAATTGAGCAACAAAATGTCCCAATTTTTTTTCATTTCTCCAGTATTCCACCAAACGTGCATGTATAAATGGAATATAAATTCAACAATACTATTTTCCATCCTATTCATTGGTACATTATTCCATTGCACCTTCATGAAGAAATAGAAGAGTACCTCCATTTTTTATCATCAATGCGACCGTAAACCCTATTTGCATGATGAAATGACAGAACATAAACCTTAAAACCTACAGCCCTAAATATATTCAAAACCCATTTGTCATGCTCCAAACCGTAACCCTAAAGCATTAACCCTAAAACCCCGAATCCTAAACCTCTAAAAATTCACAGCCTACAAATCCTAAATCCTAACCCCTAAACCCCTACAAATTCATAGCCTGAAAACCCTAAAATCCTAAATCCTAAACTCCTACAAATTCATAGCCTGAAAACCCTAAACCCTAAACCCTAAACTCCTACAAATTCATAGCCTGAAAACCCTAAACCCTAAACCCTAAACCCTAGAAGCCGTAAACCTATAAAAATTCATAGCCTGAATAGCCGAAATCCTAAAACCCAAAAATGGATTTGAAAGAAAATATGCCACCAAGAAAAGGCCTAAAAATATTGAGCAATCGATGGGCACATGACCTGAGAAGTCAACCTACTAGAACTATAGCAGACAATTCTGTATATGGACACTTTTTTTTTGGAGAAAGCATTAGTGGAGCCACATCTTGTTTGTAGAAAGCTGGCAAAAGCGCCTTCAAGCGAATAACTGATCAGCCAGGAATCAAGGAGTTCGCAGGAATTTTGAAATTTGGAATTGCCCGCTAAAATTTTCCCGTTTTCTCCAACTTTTTGACAATCTCTTGCCACGGACAACTTCACTTGCCAGACACACCTTCTTCCACAAATACGCCGAGGAGACTCTTTTGCTCTTGCGCTTCAAGTGTGTCTGCATAGCACATTGACAAGTTCAGGTCCTCAAAGTTTTTTCTTCTTGTTTGTGAGTTCTTAGATAGAAGGTGTAGTTTGTATTTAAATTAGTTGCCATTGACCTCGTTTGGTGGTGAGTTAGTTTTGTACATATTGATGTCAGGAAGTACGTGAAACTAGTCATTGAAGGTCCATGTTTGTGACATCTCAATGCGTGAAGACGTTATATTTGTTGAGCGAGCCTGTAGACTATAAGGAATTGGTTACTCTTGCTTTTGGTGAAGAGAGTTGTAACAAAGTTGTTTGCAATGCCCATTTTTTGCGGCGTGAATGTCGGAGCATTTCATGGATAATTTCATTACCTCAATACTGTCATTGAGGGTACTTATCGTTGAGTCGACGATAACTATGACCTCTTTGACTTCTGGTTATCGTCGAGTCGATGATAACATAGTCAGATTTTTTCAATCGGCATTCCTAGCAAATGTGTAGCTACTTCAGTTTCTTCTGATTTCAAAGCAAAATCAGCATCGGGTTGAATTATTTCTTTGCCAAATTGAACAAATCATGAAAGGAGTTTTGTTGAGGATAGTCATCGTTGAGTCAATGATACCTCTGATTTCTTTTGCTCCTAGTTATCGTCGAGTCGATGATAACGTAGTCAGATTTTCTCAATCGGTATTCTTAGCAAATGTGTAACTACTTCGATTTCTTCTGATTTCAAAGCAGAATGTGCATCGGGTTGAATTATTTCTTCGTCAAATCGAACAAATCATGAAAGGAGTTTCGTTGAGGATAGTTATCGTTGAGTCAATGATACCGCTGAATTTTTTCGCTCCTAGTTATCGTCGAGTCGATGATAACGTAGTCAGTTTTTTTCAATCGGCATTCTTAGAAAATGTGTAGGTACTTCAATTTCTTATGATTTCAAAGGAGATTGTGCATCGGGTTGAATTATTTCTTCGTCAAATCGAACAAATGATGAAAGGAGTTTCGTTGAAGATAGTTATCGTTGAGTCAATGATACCTCTGAATTCTTTCGTTTCTAGTTATCGTCGAGTCGATGATAACGTAGTCAGTTTTTTTCAATCGGCATTCTTAGCAAATGTGTAGGTACTTCAATTTCTTATGATTTCAAAGGAGATTGTGCATCGGGTTGAATTATTTCTTCGTCAAATCGAACAAATCATAAAAGGAGTTTCGTTGAGGATAGTTATCGTTGAGTCAATGATACCGCTGAATTCTTTCGCTCCTAGTTATCGTCGAGTCGATGATAACGTAGTCAGTTTTTTTCAATCGGCATTCTTAGCAAATGTGTAGCTATTTTAATTTCTTATGATTTGAAAGAAAAATGTGCATCGGGTTGAATGCTTCCTTTGTCACAACCAACGAATCATGAGAGGAGTTTCATTGATGATCGTTATCGTTGTGTCAACGATAACTTTGAGTTCTTCGAGTTCCAGTTATCGTCGGGTCGATGATAATCTTGTCAGTAATTTTTAAAGGTGTACATACTTCAATTTCTTATGATTTCAAACGAGATTGTGCATTGGGTTGAATTATTTCTTCATCACATCCAACGAATCGAGAAATGAGTTTTGTTGAGGAGAGTTATCATTGAGTCAACGATAACTCTGAGTAACAACAACTTCCGGTTATCGTCGGGGCGATGATAATGTCAACTATAAATAATGTGTTTGAAACTTTGCATTGAAAAGTATTTACTTAGATGAAGATGAATGACTGAATCATAGCACAAATCATTGGATCATCCATTCAACGATGTTGTATTCGTAAGAAATTATAGAGACATGATGTTAATATTAGTGAATATAGAGTATGTTTAGTTTCTAGTATACTAGAAGTTGCTGCAATAGAACATCTTTATCTTTGACTCAACAATGAATCTAAGGATTGGTCTTTGTGCTTGCAGAATGGATTTCCATGGGGTTGATGAGTTCGCGAATCCAATTCCCCCATTTCCACCTGATGTTCAGGTATGCGAGGGGATTGCTCGTGCAAAATGGGTGTCACGATTTGTCACTCTTCGAAACGAAGATGGGGTGGACCTTGCAAGGGGGGTTTGCCAAAATGTTGACCCAGAGTTAATCATTGACCAAGATGGAAAGCCTCTTGGCGATGACCGGGTTGCCATTCAAATCGCTGAGTCTCTGAACGAGGAACTCTTCTCATCGAGCAATGTATGGTCACTTCGTTCCTGGGACATCAAGAGAGTTTTTTTAGATGACGATGTCAGCTTATATGACCATGACCAAACCCATGTATATAACACAGCCATGAATCCATCAAGCAGAAGAATTCGTAAGGGGGTTCGATCATACGAAACAACTCGTGAAAGGATTGATCCAGAGATTCCACCTAAGAAAGAACTTCTCCTCTCTATGGAATCGATCACATCAGTGTCCACAAAATCATGTTGTGAGAAAAATTGTGTTCAACCTTTTCCGCGTGGGCAAATCCAAGCGATAAGGACTGAACTATATTCAGGTGAGGACTTCAAGGCGCGTAGCAAGACACTTTTGGAGGTGCACAGGCAAATCCATAAAGACAGTGGTGGCAAAGAGTGGATTACCTTGAAAGGTAGAGAAGTGTGCCCCACTGCATGGTGGATCATTCATGGGATTGCAAGAGCTACGTTCTATAGGTACAAAGAGAAGGCTAGAATTGGGAAGCAAGCTCAGGTGCATGGAAATGTGGGATCTAAAAAACCCCGCATGCATACTCTTCAAGCTACTACCACGCTTCGAACTCTTATTGAGTCTGATGCCGATCGAATGCCACACAAAACAAGGACAATAGAGTCTGGGGAGAAAGTTGCAGCGATGGTTCTACCTTCTGCTTTTCGTTGGAGTGACCAATTACCTAAAATCAATGAGTCTAATGTAGAGTTCAATTTGCAGCCGATTTCTTCCAGTGGCTTGAGCAACATTCACCGTCAGAATTTCCCTGAATTTGCTGCCAAGGCTCGTGGGGATAGTTTTGCTAGGTGTGGCTTGTGCGATGAGTATAAGTAATTGAGGAGCGCTTGTTGGAAATCAGAGTCGTTTGATAAGTATACCAATATTTTAAATACCCATGTTGCAGGTCAGAGGGCTCATAGAGAGTACTACTATGGAAATCGGGAATTTTCCGTGAGATGCCCGGACAAAATGTTGTGCATCATTCATGATAAAATGGATCATTCAAAAACGGCTTCTCCACACTTTTCTCACAAGAACAAGTCGACGGAATCCTTCATGAAAATGCCTGTTGCTGTTACAGATATGATTGCTCATGGTCATGGCGATGTATGATATGCACACTATGGTGTGGGCATTTTCCCAACAGATTCGAATCATACCATTGGGTCCATTGCAAGGTTGTTGCGGGATTTGGAAGGCCCGTCTAAAAATTCATCGGGGGCGTTATTTTCTATTGAGGAGGGGCAATCCACATTGACAAAGGCGCTTTTAAAAGGAGCAGAAAATTGCTTGGACTCCCTCCTTCCACCTCCAGAACAGCCACTTCCAGCTCAACCTCTCCCACCAATATTAATATTGCAATTGGACAATGCGTCAGGGGACAACAAGAATCGATATGTTTTTGCTTTCTGTTCTTTGCTTGTATACAAAGGCATTTTTCATGAGGTATACATCAACTTTCTTATTGTGGGACACACTCACGAAGACATTGATGCTCTTTTTGGTTGATGGAGTTCAAGATTGAAGACGAATGACTATCCAACACTTCCAAAGCTCATGAAGTCCTTTATGGATTGTGAAACGCACCCTGTGATTCCTCATCTCATTGAGGAGCTCCCTGATTTCAAGAAATTTGTGGAGGGTTATTTGGGCACTGGTGGAGATGAATTAGGAGGGCATTCGAAAAGTCAACAATTCAAGTTTTTTATGGATTCTTCAGGATGGCCTTTGATGGAGTATAAAAATTTGTGTACTGACCCAAAGTGGTTGCCAGAGCACGGCAATGGGATTAGAATGTGGTCAGAGACTGAGGATGGACTTCCTAAAGTACCAAGTGGTAGCCCTAAACCTTTGGCTCCAGTTCTAATGAAAGCTCTTGAAGAGATAAAGAAAGGTTTGAATGGCTATGTTAAACATTGGAACAAAATGGCAAACAATGATCATAGTGGAGAGTACAGGCGGAAGAATGGTCCACTAGAAGAGTATTGGAAAGGCATCAGAGCTGCTCTAGATGCACCTCTTCAGGTGCGAGAGGCATTACTTGATGGATTTTGGCCAGCTTCAAGGATTGCCAATGATGAAACAGATCAAATGCAAAGAAATGGCACATTGCGTGAAGAAAATGCCGAGGATGCCAACTTTGTTGGACGTAAGCGTGATTGTCCACGTTCTTCGTTTCGTGTTGCTCGTGATACACACACAGGTTATTTTGTTGCAGTGCGTCCTATTGATGGTGATCCAAAACCATTTTGGCTCGCTAGGGCTATTACGGCTACGAGTCCCGATCCAGGGCATATGCATATGATCAAAATCCAATATTGGAGGCCTACTTCGGATCGGCACATTAATATGGAGACATATGAGGGTTGGGACACCAAACAAGGAAATGTGTGGCGTGAAGATAGCGTTATACCTTCAACATGGTCAAGCACAGATTGTATCATGACAGCTTGGAAGCCACGGTTTCGTGATGGAACTAAAAATCCAAAGGTGACGGTTCCAAGTCTACAAATTCAAATTATTAAGGCATCAGTGGCAGCCTTCACGACTACTGTAAATAACGATGGTTCTATGATTGAAGAATGACTTATAGTTCATAATTTTATTAGATAAATGTTGTTTTGGTAGTTCAATTAGAGCACTCATTGTAATTATTAACAAGTTCGGACATGTTTACATTCATATATGTATTGGTTACTTTTATTATGGTAGTGTGCCTATGTATGAGAAATTTATTTCTATTAATAGTAAATTTTTTTATTACTATTGCGTCTCCAAGTATTGTATTCTAAATGTTTTTGGTGAATTTTTGGTAATTCATATGTTTAATTTCATGTTAAAGTTTGCTATCCTCCATGTATACATTAGTTTTTTGACATATGAAAGTTTTGATTTTTAAAAATGTCTCACTTCATAATGTCTTTGACTATTTTTTTTTTTTTTTTACAAAGGAATTAGTAAATCGAGATGTACTTTTGAGTTTGTGCTACTTTAGTTAATAGTCTAAAATTAATGAAATACATATTTGACATTTTCAAGTCTCAATTTAATGAACAGTCTCAATTTAATGAACCCTTCTTCCACCTTACATGTATGAAAAATTAAAATGAGACTGCAATTTGTCTCATTTTAACGAATAAGGCCTTATAAGTGGGTTGGACTTGATACACCTCTTCTTCTTCCTCCTTCATCATGGTGTAGTAAGCCTCATCCTCAGGGTACACCAAGTGAACTTGTTTCTGCATCCCTCTTTGACACTCGCTCGGGTAGTGACCCGGTTCTCTACACCTTCTGCACCAAACATTAGATCGAGAAGTCGGAACGATCCGTCTCGGTTTCCGGTTCTCTGCAAGGTTGACTTTAATCGCCTCCAATGATTCTTGGATATTCTTCATCATCTTGTTTGAATCCGCATCCTCCGTCTTGACCTTCACAATAGTCTTCTCCCGTGAAGCTCTTGATCTAGATGATCGGCGAGGTGGTGACCTACTCTCCTCCTCTTCCAAGCTCGATGAACATGAATCTGAATCTTCTGTCCCGGAAATGTCAGAACTATTTTCCAAGTCGGAAACTTCCTTACGATACTTCCCTTTCCGGTCATCTCTCTTTTTCCCTTTACCCCGTTTCTCACTTCTTCTGGAAGCCTTCCGGAGTGACTACGCTGAGTTCTCATAGTTGGTTGCAGCGTCCATAGCATCCCGGAGCGTCCTTGGCCTTGCTTGTCGGATCAAGAACCCCTCAATTTGGATAATCCGGCAACATACCACTCTACCTGTAGATTGGGAGCAATTTCCGTGGTCAGCTTTTGAATAAGCACCTTCACCCTCTGCCCATACTTCCGTACGGATTCAGATGACTTCATTGTTAAGATACTCAGTCGACCTAACGCTCGAGCTTCTCCTCCCACCTCTCGGAATGCTTGCAGGAATTCCGTTCTCAACTGTTCCCAGTTATTCCAGATAAGTTCCGGAACATCCTAATACCATTTGAGAGCTTCTCCCTTCAATAATCCCTAGAAAATTCTTCACTGGGCCGCCTCGTTTTCCTGGTTGGCTAGAGCTGTCAACTCAAACTCACACAGCCAATCATCCGCATCCTGGCTCCCGTCACCTTTAAAACGCTTGTATCTCAACTGGGTCATGATGTCTTCCTCTCCTCCTGGCTGCAAATTCCCTCCGTGTACTTCCGGTTCGTGGTCAACAGGTGGGGTTGTTCGCCCAACCCCGGATAGATCCCTTTCTCCTCCAAGTGTAGGTACAAAAATGGGTTGGTCTTCTGGATCCGTGATATCCGGATCACTAAAACCAACCTCTGATGACTCTCCTAGTCGTTGATTCTTCCTCACGCGTTCGGATGCTCTTCTGCTTCCTATCCCTTTTCTCATGAGTGAGCAATCTGGTTTGACTGACACAACGAGGCAACTTAATCAAGGGACAAATCTAAAAATTTAAAAATTACGGCTAACCAAATTCCTGTATATCATGATAAAGCTAATGGCTTTAGGATCCTCGGTAGTGGCGCTAGATTTTTCGTGTTACAGTACAAGGTAAGTAAATTCCTTGTTATACTCCCGAAAACTCCTTTAAAGTATATCTAAGTGATTCTAAAGATCAAACCCATGAGATCCTGTGAAGTATTTGGCTTCATTACATGATTTAGGATGAGTTAGCTTATAAACCCAACTTTCGATTTCAGGTCAATTACTGGAAAAACTATAATATCCGAAAAACGGAAAGATAGCTTCCCACCACTATTCCGATCCTACCAACTATCCGGTCTGAACAACAATCACAACCCCAGGAGGCTATAATCTCCGATCCTGGTTACTTCTGTAGACCGATCCGTTCCAGTCTAACGGTACTCTTCTAGATACTACCCGGTTTAATTTATCCTCTGTTTCACCATCAAAGGGTTCGCCCCTTGATTTTCAGAGAAGTAGGCCCACCACTCCTTCCGTAATTTATAGTGGCTGAAGATCCACTCTTCTATCTTCTAATCTCCTAGTTACTACGAATCCGGTTTGGTCATTCACAACAACCTGGGTTTTAATCCGGATTGCAGGTCACACAAAGACCCCCCATACGATCCTCTGATACTATAATGACCTTGGGCACCCTCTCCTATCCGTGTGAAGTTAGGTAGTTACAAGTGAACCCGTCCATTCCAACACTTACTAGAGCTATTCCGTTTACCAAATATGGCAGCAAGACCTCACAGGAGATCGGACACTCAACCGGATTTCCCACCCAGGAGTTCTAGCGCAAGTAGGGAATCCCTCCCTATCCACCTAGCCTAACAACGGTTTTCTCACCCGGAATCTCAAACTCTAGACACGCTGAGGAATTGAAGCGCACTCCCAACTCTTTTAATGCCTACTCACATACACTAAAACTTGAAGAATAAAATACACCAAGGGGAGAAAATGTCAATTCTTAGCTTCCCTCTTTGCTCTCCTCACTTCCGGCCATACAACAGGCACACAACTCTTATAGCACAGACATACAACAGCAAAGCAAAAATAGAGGACACCAAAGAATTTTGCAAAAGAAGGCTTTTTTTCTCCCCCTCCCCTTCTCAGGGCAGGTTTATATACAAAACCACAAAAGTGCAAAAAGGCAAAAAGCGTCACGGAATCCAGCCGCATTTCCCGGCTAAACTTCCGATCCTACCTACCTACTATCAGATAGAATCCGGTTCCGATCTAACTCCACTAATATGTACAAACTTTTACTATCTACAATCCTAATCCTAAGGTAGGACTCTTCGGCTCGGCTTCCATCCCCTCGAAGGTTTCAGTCAGGTTCCGGTTCCACTTCACTAGTTTTCGCTCTGAATTCTAGATAAACTAAACAAAACCAAAAATTCACGTTGTGACACCCCTATTCATCAAGTACTTTCACACACCACAATGTCTAAAGAGTAGTGTATGAGTGTACTTGACGAACATGGCATGAGTTGAGCTATATAATTTTTGCTTTGTCCATTTCCACTTTCAAGCTCAGTTGTGCACTCAGTCGGTTCCAAGACTGTGATGTCATGAAGCCTTCACAACTATGAGGTCTAGGATTGTCAAAGCTTGGAAATTGCAGAATCGAATACTAGTTGTTCCCCTAAGAAATATCCTCAAACATTACACCGGAGAAAGTGCAATGCAAAAGATTATTTTCTAAGGGAACAATTGATATTCAACTCTACAGTTTCTTAGCTCCGACAACCCCTACATTAGTCTCTGCTATTGATAAATTTGGGCTCAAGGCCTTACCAAGGTTTAGGGTTTATTATTTCTCTACTCTCTACGCAAACTTAGGGATTGTCGAGCCTATACATACATAATTAGAACCTCTTCTACATACAATTGTACATGAGGTACAAGATGTAGTCCTGAGAAGCATTTCCTAGTTCATTTCCCATGTGGAATGCTATTTAATTATCCTACATATACAAAGATATCTACAATATGGAAATAACACTACTATTGAACAATCTTCAGGATTGGAGGTCCACCCCAGGTCGATGAGTTCATTCAATTTCTTCATTCAGCTACACGATGCACTCTTCATCTTTTCCCGAGCCCTTCGAATTTCCGGTCCCCAATTGTATCCCCCCTTGTTAATATGTTCAAAGTCTCGAATGTATTGTCCCTTTTGAACTTGCAACAATCTTCTTTCCCATGCGTCCCAACTTGGAGTTGAGACATCAGTACAGAATGATCCACTACGCTTTGGTTTCTTCAATCTCCCCCATTCATACGGAATGTGTGGCCGTGGAATGGATGGTCCAACAGCAGGGATCAGAAGAGTTTCCGAAAGCGGATTAATTGGTGCCTTGGACTTTTCTTGTATTATGGAGGTTGGATAATTGGTGTCTCCATAAAGCTTCCTCTGAGTCCCCTTGTCCGAGGCAGTTGGTGACATTGATGATGCCCGGAGATCTTTAGAGCGCAGAGGAGATGGCGAGCATGAAACAGACAAGCGCAGCTTCTTCTCCAACGGACTGTTGTGACAACTCATATTTTTGATTTTTTTTGTTTACCTTTTTGAGTGGAACGGAAATTAGAAACAGGTATCTAGATCCAGCTAAAGGGAGGGAGATAAATCAAAAATAGTCACAAGAGAACCTTACGGAACTAATCCGGTTCTAGATAAAAACGGACTGGATTGGATTCCCAACTAGAAGGGAATTCCAACCGGATTCTCCTGGACCGGATTGGAGAGAACCGGATGACAAGGACCGGATTGGATGTCCGACCTAATGACCAGTACAAGGCATCAAGACTATATAAGGCCTGACCCTGCCCATTTTCAGGTCTTTGGTTTTCGCGTATTGTCGTTTCCTATCTTAACACCTGATCATTTCCGTTGACGGCGGCAAGAAGCTGAGAGTACAAGAGGGTTCGGTAGTGAGTGAGAGGTGTGAGACGAAGAGATCGCCTCCGGGCGCGAGTGGGAGAGACTTGAGCGCGAGCGGATACAGAATAGTGAGAGGCTGAGAGTGTGAGTGCGCAAAGAGGTTGGTTTGTAGGTGGAGCGAAAGACCAGAGTGTGAGCGCTCCCTTGTTAGGTCAAAAGAGAGTGAATCCGGGTAGAGCCGCCCTCATGCCGCGGCTGAACCGGAAGAGACCAAGCTCTAGCACTCCACCCCCGAGTGAAGTGAAGTTGAGGAAAGTGGTTCCAGTCATGCCGACCAAGAAACCAGAACAGGGAGAACTCAGGGATGATTTAGCATCCATGGGTTGTCAGGGATTAGCCTTGAAACCTTGGGGTTTCAAGGATGAGAGGATGATTAGGGAGCTCCTGGGTGGCGTATCAAACGAGTTTGATAACACCTTGAGAGGGAATCCGGTTCAGTGGACCGAGGATTTGGGACGAACCGTCTACGGATTCCGGATGGGGGGACTCGGGCTTGCCAACCGGAAGGATGATTACATCTAGGGCAAGTTCGCAAGTGCCGTGAATCTGAAGGATGGCTACGCGGTAGAGGATTATATCGATGACCGGGAGCGGCGCTTGCTGTAATTCCTTGTTCCGATCTTGCATCCGGAAAAGCCCACCAGGGTGACCATCACCCTAGGTAACACAATCTTCGGAGCACTGTGCGGAAGCCGGAAAATAGACTAGGGCCGGATCTTTTTTGATCTGGTGTTCCAGCTCACTACAAGAGTAGGAAAAAGTAGGGCCACCCCACTGTGCCCTTACGTGTACCACCTCTACCAGCAATAAGAACTGCTGATGGAAGTGGAGACGAGGGTTTGGAACACCCAAGAGCGGACCATGAAGTATGGTGAATCCGAGTCCGACCAGGAAGCAAATTTCGGGAACGAAACCGAGGAGGAGGAAGAAGAAGAGGAAGAAGAGGACCCGCATTTCATCCCTAAGAGGCAAAAGACCACGCCAACCCGAACTCGAGGAACGCCTCTAGTTCAACCCCGGCCATCCAAGACAGAGACTCCAACCGGACCAGATGTGCCATCCGGATCGGGAACCGGAGATCCGTTCGACGAGTTGGTTGGGATCCTCTGCGGAATCCGGGCGGATTGGGAAATCAAGAAGCGGACGATTGAGGAGATCGTGCTCTTGATTGGAGCGGAACCGGACAGCTAGCTGCCACACCGGATAGCTGAGAGTGTCATCAATCCGGATGAGCTCCGGAAGATGAAGGCGGAAAGCAAGCGACAGCATGATGAGGTTGACACCCTCAAAGCCGAAGTTTTTGCCTTGAACGAGAACGCAATCGCGACAAGGGAGACGGTGGAGGAGATGATAAGGCTAGCCGCGAAGGTGAAGGACATGCTCGGAGGACCCAAAGCCGCGATCACCAAGGCGCGCCTGTTTGAAGAGGAGGTGCACAAGGAAAAGAAGATATCCGGAACAAGGGTGGTGCACATCCTCACCGATTTTGAGGAGCAGATAGTAAAGCTCCTGTCCAAGGCACGGGAGTCAGCGGACTGGATTGTGGAGAGCAGCCGGAAGCTGATAGAGATTCCGGTTCGGCTCTCTGAACTCTCATTTCCGGACTTGTTTCCGGATGAGGCAACTTAGGAACCGAGGAAGGACAAGACGCCCCAGTCGAGCAGGGCACATAAGAAGACGCCCTCGACCGGACCACAGCCGATTGACTTAGACTCCCCGAAAACTGATGAAGATCGCCCGGCTCCACCTCCGGATGAGGAATGGAACCGGAATCTAATTGAGGTGTTCGAGCAGTTGGAGAGACCTGACGAGAGTCCTACCATCGGATCTCGAGTATGCGAGGTAGAGTAGGAAGTTCTATAAGAAATGGGAGTTAGAAGCAGGAACCGGATTGGTAGTGAGTGAACCGGAATAGAATCCGGTTAGGATTAGGTAGGACCAGATTGTCAGTGCCTTCAGCAGCAGAAATTGTGTATTCACTTTTTGCTTTTTGTGTATAAAACAGTCTCTGAGCTAGAGACTAGAGAGAGTTCTTTTGGCATTTCTTTGCATATTTTCCATTGATCTAGTTTTGTGTGTTTTTCCCGAGTATTGGCAGGAGTATACGGAGTTAGAGTAAGAAGGTATGTACGGGTGTGTTGGCAGAGTTCTCCCTTTGATGTGTCTTTCCGGTTCTAAGTACATGTGAGTGGGTCATCAAGAGTTAGGAGTGGATTCCAGATCCTCAACATCTGCAGAAGCTTTGCATTCCAGGTAAGAAAGCCGTTGATTAGGCTAGGCAGATAGGGAGGGATTCCTTAGCTGCGCTAGAACTCCTGGGTTGGAACGGAAGGGTGCACTTGTAGCCACCTAACTTCGTACGGAACGGATTCAGCATCAAGGTCGTTGTAGTATGAGAGAATCGTACGGGAGGTCTTTGTATGACCTGTGATCTGGATTGCTGTGAAGGACCAAACTGGATTTGGGTTAGTTAGGGGATTAGTAGATAGGAGAGTGGGTCTTCAGCCACTATAAGTCATGGAAGGAGTGGTGGACCTACCACTTTCAAAAGCAAGCGGCGAACCCTTTGATGGTAAAATAGAGGCAAAACTAAACCGGGTACGAAAGGATGGACCGGAACAGATCCGCCCAGGAGGACACTTAGGACCGGAAGTTGCAGGGTCCTGAGTTGGGAAGTTAGTCAATAAACTGGAAAACTAGTGAAACCAAAATTAGGATAAAATTTGGTCATAGTCTTCCGGTTGGTTTTGGATGTTCCGGTTTCCAGAGGTAGAACTGAAAATTAGAATTTAAGAGTTAATTGGATTTAGCTCCTTGTTAGGGTTAGCTACTTCACAGGATCTCGTGGTTTAGATCTGTAGGGTCATTTTGTTATGCTCTAGAGTGATTTTTGTGAGTATAATAGGGAAATTGCTTACTCTGTGTTGCGACAACTATCCACCACTCCTTCATCGATTGGTTTCCTTGAGAAGTCCATAGTGGAATTGATGGTCGGAGCTGAGTAGAGGAAGTTCCCAGTACTGAGTATAACGTACTGTCCATAGTCGAAGATGAAGTCCGTTGATGCCTGACAGGGGAGTCCTTCCGTTGCAGAGTACTCCGATGTGTTGTCCATCTGCAACAAACGTACTTCGAATTAGAATGACAATCGAGGGAATTTTGAAATTGGACATCATTTTGGGGTCTCCGTAGTCAAGATTGATAGAAGAGTCCACAACCATGATTGTCCGCGAAGTTGCAAATTAGCGCGACTCGAGATGAAATGTATGAGACTCCAAAAGTACTGAACGAGGCTTCAAAACACTACACATCAGCTCCACTCACGTTGAATCGCATACCTCCAGTGGGTCAGCTATCTAGTGCCACTAGGTGACCCCCAAACCACCTTCATGAGCTCGTCGTACTCTCGATGATTCCTTTCCTCGCACAACATTTTTTGCCCGATTTTCCACTTCTTCGCTTTCCTGAACGCTTTAAGTCCCATGTCCTGACTTTGGTGCAACTGTTGAAACCAAGGAAGTAGAACCCCGAGCAGAAACGTGTCCTTGTCTCCATTGCCCTTGTTACTCCAGGACTCCGAGACTACAACATTTTCCAGTTTGTTCATGACGTGCTTCCGGCGGTTGTCGTCGACTATGACTGTATTGTCAAGAGTGAAGTTGGTTCGGGAGTCGGCGAAAAGCACATCCAGGTTCTTGAGGAACAATGCTTTGTCGGTTCCCGGTTCCTTATAGGGGATCCACGTGCTGGCTCCATCCCAGTGCTTCAACGCTTTGCATGCGTCCTGCCCGAGAACTTGGAAGGGCAACCCTCCATCTCGGAACAAATAATCGCAGATCTCATCAATGGTGGACTTCTTCATGGAACTCCACACTAAGACGAATGCTATCCTGCCTAACTCCTTCAAGAACGAGGAGCAGTTGGGCCTGACGTAGACAACCTTGGGTCCTACAATGGCCCCGATTGTGGCCGAGTGTGGCTCTGACTTCTGGTTGTACGCATTCCCTGACCCCTTGGACTTCCAATCTTCTGTGACACATAGAATGCCATTGAGGTCCAGGATGACGTTCAACCATTTCCCTACCATCCTGGACCTCAATGACCTATGGACTCCCTCCGAGGATCCCTTATTAGAGCCCTGCAGATCGGATCCCTAGTAACAAACGGCAACAATCGTGTCCAGTCACGCCAAATGACACGAATTCTAGAAAGCAGCATTGCTTAAAATGAAGGCAGAAGAGTAATGAGTCCATCAGAACAAGAGGGCGCATTTTACCTTCCTCCGCATAGAACCTGAAGGTTCATTTTGGTTTTCCACTGCCAGTAGTGTAGGACTAGGAAGTACCGATTGCTCATCCATTGGTTGTGCCTCATCTACGTTTGGGTGTGGTAAAGGCATTGGTGGAAGAGAATGTGCGACAACAGAAGGGCCTTTCTCAGGCAAGCAATCGATATTCATAAGGCCCACGATTCAAGAATCAGGAAAAATAGTGTTTGTGAGAAATCCATATATTACAATTTCATGAAATGAGTTTTCATTTACAAAACTAGTCCTACATTTTCTGTACCACCTGAATTGCTTCTAATCGGCATGTTGTATCTATAATTGAATCTCTAGCCCAAAGACTACAATACAATTCAAAGCAAGTCGCGTTGAGACTACACACAGGACACTGAATGGTCATTGGGCACAACCTACAGGTGGTTCCTTGGTGGGTTGGTCAAAACTTACTTGCGTCGGCCCGGAATAATCCACTGGCAGGACGTGCCCAATGCCAACGTCCTCCATTGCGGTGTCTCCCTTGCCGACGTCGACACCACTCCATTCAATGGCCTCTAGAGCTTCCTCTGCCAACGGGAGTGGCATCGGGACAGGATCCGCACCAGGAAGAGGTGGAGGCACATTGTCAGAGTCCACCGGGCTAGAGGCATTGCTAATGTTGGAGCTAGAGGGTTGGCCTTGCAGCATCAGCGGTGGCAAATACATTGCGAGCTGTAGCTCAGCAAGAGGTTGGATTCCGACCCTCGACATTAACAACTGTATGATCTCCTTGTTCCTCCGGGACTCCTCCTTCATCTATTCTGTGTTGCGCTGGTGCATCTCCATGTTCAACAGCCGCTTGTTTGCACTGTTGGCTCTCATTTGAGCCAACGCTAGCTCCGTCTACTTCTGTGAATTCTCCGTCTGCTTCTGCAGAGCCGCCAGAGATTTTGCGGTTGACTTCTAAATTTCAGCCAGCTACTGGACGACACTGGTGATGGGATCTACCTTCCTCTTATTCTACGGTCGTCCAGAAGGAATGGGCGTCCGCGACGTCTGCAATAAGGACGGAAGCATGGATGAAGCAGACGACCCCAGCATGTCGGTGTGTCATCTCGTTGGTGTGGGCATCTCTTCAAAGCCTACATTATGATCATCCATCTCCATAATATCGTCTTCCTCTTCATCAGTGGAAATATCTTCTACATCATCGTAGACTGGAGCCGCCTTCTTTCTGGCTGGAGACTCCTGACTTGATCTCAATTTCCGCTTGGAGGAGGAACTGGGACCTTCACTACTCTTGATGGGGTACCCAATGTCGAGAAAATCTGCCCTATCCAGTGTTTAGGCCTTCGAACAGATTTTCTCCCAGTCAAGGGATTCCACTGCGAATCCAACAGCGTATACGTCTACAGATGACATCTGCAAGGGAGAGAGGAAGAGGGTTAGAATAAAATCGTAGACAGTGACAATTCAGCGCGACTCGCGCTGAATCAACTAGTGCATGAAACCATGAAATTGAGGAGGAAGGAAACAAATCAGCACTAGTCGCGTTGATCGGCAGTTAAGAATGGACATACCACTGCAACGCATGTAAGTTTGCCTCCCGCAAAACAGGAGAAGATGCAACCCCCTAGAGCGCAAAAACTCTTCACGAGCCACAAATAGAACTCCATGCGCAACTCCAAGCTGTGGAGCCGGTATTCGAGCTCGCTGTAGGCATGTGCCTTCACATACCAATTGGAGTCCGGGCATTCGTACTCCTCTGAAATACCCACTCCAATTGCGTTGTTGGGATGTTGAAGAAACACCAGAAACACCTTCGGCGGCTTATTCGACGCCGAAATATCTCCCAGGTAGTCATTCTTTCCCGCATTGTACGTGGAGTAGTCCAATAAGAAGGAAGCCAAAATCTCGTCCGACTCCATGAAGTGCAGGACCTGTGCTTGTTCCTTCTCATCGCCGCAAATAAAGAGCCAGGAGGGAACATTCTGAAGTACTGGGTCGTGCATCTTGCGAGTGACAGCATTACTTCCTTAAAGTAAGGGCTGTCCACAGTGGAGCTCCCTTTATTCTCGACTCCAAGTAATGTCTTGAAGTCGATCACGCCCAATGCCATTCACTTCGACATGTCTAGATCCCATGCTCTCGCTGGCCACTCCATAAAACTATTAGTGCTTTCAACATATGGGCGGTAATCACCCTTGGCCGTAGGCTTCTTGAATTTATTCTTGTGATGAAGAAATTCGTTGAAAAATTCGAATGCTTGTAGGGAGAGCTCCGTACAAGTCTTATTCTTTTGGTTGACGAATTTTGCTCTCCCGAAGTAGGCCTCTCTAGGTCGGTCGAGGAGCACGTCCATCGTGGCTCTAGAAAACATTCGCGACGTCTTGAATGCTTTCCAATTGTCCTTGATGATTTCGTTCTTGGCATTCATAAGTCCAAGCTCAGGATTGATTTGGTGAAGCTCTTTCTTCACCAAGTGCTTGCGCTTCCACCTCTCCGACCACTTCCTGGCGGTATAGCAACTCTGCAGTACAGACGACACGGCCTTCACCGTCACTTTCGGATAAGGCAAGGTGCGTTTCTCTCCCGTCTGGTTCAGCATATGCTTGGCGAGTGTCGCCAATTCGTCGTAGCTCAGGTTTCCCAGATGCTTGAAGAATTCTCGGTTGAGAGGGCAGTTATCTGGGTTCCATCCTTCCCTTGCATTGAACTTTCTCCGCGTGTCTAGGTTGATGAGCTCTCCGAATACGGCTGCAGTGATAACCTCGCTCCAGAGCTTGTACACTTCCTCTAGGGCCGTGATTAGCTTGAGCACGTTCGTGAGCTTCAGCTTCTCCTCCTTGGACTTTGTCTTTGCGATTCGGAGGTTCTTCTCCACGTCAATCATCGAGAATCGCAAGAAAACGACTTTCTTAAAGTCCTGAGGATTGAGTACAGCACTTTCATTAGACAAGGTGGTTTAATAATATTTGAATTGGCATTGCTAGTTGACTTGAGCCAAACGTGACACATCAACGCGAACCGCGCTGAAATGCATACATATCTGGAAGAACTCTCTGTTTCTTCTTGCTTCAACCATGCGTCTTGTAGCCATGCTGGTCCTGACGGACGTTGCCTACGTAGGATTTCTTGGATTCTCCATAGCCTCCCACATTGACCACGCTCCGAGGATATTCGTTGCCCATGACAGCTGCACAACCTGGAAGTGGTTTGTCCTATTGTAGAACGCAGAGATGAGCCTGAGCTTCTCTACGTCATTTGACCAGACCACGAAGCACTTCCATTTCCGGAAGTGTTCCCTCTCCGTGCAGTCCACCTTGTTGGCGTCATCCATCATCCACTTACTGGCGGCCACGCTATGCTACCCATTGATGATGTAGAAATCGCCTTTTTCAATCTCTGCCCACTCCTTCGGTTTTTCATTGTATCCAACCAGTATGACGCAGAGCGTTTGTCTCGTGCTCTTGTCGAGCATATTTAGTAGCCAGTTCACTAAATTCTCGACGATTCGGTCCTCCTTCGAGCGGATGTTGAAGATTGCAGGAGGTGGAACTAGTTGAGAGATGTCAATCTATTTCTTGCCATCAATCTTGAAGATGTAGGCGTCCTCACAAGTGGTCCAGAACTTCTTGTACACCTTGCTTACTTCTTCATAGTCTGGCTTTCTTTCCGTTGCTCGAGAATGGGGGACATGTGCCATCTCGTCGACGTAACTTGCCTCCGCAACTTCAGATACCTCAGAGGACCTTGCCAGAAGTGCCTGCACGGACGGGGAGGCCTTACTTTTCTTCCCTTTCTTATTTTCCGGGGTTTTTTCTACTAGCTTTCTCAAATTTCTGTTTTCCTAAGCGCCTCCGGATTCCTATGTGCTGTTGAGTCTAGAGCCCTCACTCACACCCTGTCTGGAGTGTCCACTAAGACAGATCTCGGCCGGCTCAACTCGGTCTGCATTGCCAACTTTCCTTTGAGTTGATCGAAGTCCTTGAACAAGGTGCGGATCTTACTGCAGAGCTTCTTATGGTTCAGGGGTGTGCCATCTGAATTCTGCCACTCATTGTTATTAATTTTTTTCTCCAACTCCTTTATTTCATCCCGGAACGACGTGGATTCTAGGCTTGCAAGGAGGGGTGTCATCACATACGGAATGAGGATGGAGTTTAGGCAGATTGTGAAGTGGTACTGGTCTTGAGGGCAACGTTGGGAAACGTTGTCACACACTTCACTCTAACCATGGGGAGGGGGTCTCTAGATCTTTTACCATCTCCTCGTAGGAGAGGTTTAGAAACACCTGCGCGTTCTTGAACTTGTACGCAAAGCAGAAGTTGTTTCTGAAGGGGATCATGTGGAATCCCTACGCTTCAACCCTCTCCGGATGTTTGAACTCCCAATACTCGCCTTCGATGAGGGATCCATCTGTCTCATTGGGGTCTTCAGGGTACTGAATATCACATCTGTCGAAGTACATTTCGAATGCTTCCCTGTGTTGATCCATTTTGCGAGGAGAATAATAATATGTCATTCGGCTTGTTATGAATGTACTTGTCGGATCAGCGCGAGTCGCGCTGATCTGCGTATGGTTTGTGGATTGTTATTTTTGTACTTATGTTATTGCTTTTCTATTGTAGATGTTGAGGTATTCTCTACTTATGAAGGTGAGGTTAGTTTTTATTGGGTTTTGGTTCTCTATTCCGATGACCTCAATTATCCTGCTTTCTTATCTTTTACGGTAAGACTTAACGATTCAGCGCGGGTTGCGCTGATGTGTATAGTTGTTATATATTTGCGTAGTGGAATTTATATATTGGGGTTCGTTTTATTTACTCTGAGGTGGTCTGTTTTTTGAGAAGAGACATTGTAGATCAGCGCGTCTCGCGCTAATCAGTAGTGCGGGGTTCTTAAATACTATGGAGTTGTGCTACTACGATTCAGATTGGGTCGCTCTGATTCACATGTTGGGAGATATTACCGTAGCGGACTTCCTAGATTTTAGTTCAATTATATGAACTTAGTTTATGTTTTGAGGGTGACATTGCAGATCAGCGCGGCTCGCGCTGATATGCAGTTCTTTGTTTCAGGTGACGGACTCCAGTTAATCACTGTGATCTTTGAACTACTTATCCTATAGGCTACCTAGCTATGTCAAATTTTTTTCTAGCTTCCATGATAGTATATTGTCAAATCAGCGCGGCTCGTGCTGATTTGCATTCTATCATATTTTAGGGTTTTAAGGGCAAGTCTGCTTCTGAACTCTTCCGGGATTTCTCATACAAATTCCAAAACACATACAGACCCTAAGCAAACCTAAGCACAGATAGACCTAGAAGTGAATTGACCTAGAAGTGAATTGGTTAAGGATATACCTATGATTGAAATCAAGGAAAGGCAAGAATTGGATCTGGACTGAAAACAAGAAAAAACCAAATTCCGAAGCTAGCTGAATGTTGAAACTGCAATTCACCTCCTCATTAATTGATTCCTGAATAAAATAACAAACACAATCTTTGAGACCTCAATGCTCTGCCAATGAATATAATCCATCCTTCAAAATGGCAACTTACACAACAAGTTTGAAAAGCAATGAAATACAGAAATGAAACATGAAACTTGGAACAACAAACGTTCATGCCTTTAGCTTTGACACCATAGCCAAAAGCAGTCCAACATCACACGAGAGAAAAACTGAGAGAAAAAATGTAAATCCCGCACAGTATGAACTTGGTGGAGCTCCACCATTGCACAATCCATCAAAATGGTTCCTTCTCAAACTTTGTATCCAGCAACTACCTACCAGAGATTGGAACCCTAATGTTGAACCTCTTCCTCCATCATTCAAAAGAATCTTTACTAAATTAGAAATACTTCTAGCATTCACTGTTGTAAACCGTGGCAGGTGAACAAACCCTAAACCCTAAGACTAAATTTCATGTGAGTTCAATTCTGAAGCACCCAAGACGGACAAAATCAACCCAAATGAGTTCTGTTTCATGTGAGTTTGAAACTTAAGGAACCAAAACGGACAACATGAAGAAACTTACAGGAGCCCACCTCTCTCACAGCAACATGATTGCAATTTCATGAAGCAAGTTTGGAGAAAGGAAACAAAAAAACCTACATTCCTAATCATCAGAAAGGAAAACCCGAAGTGCTCACCTACCACGATTAGAAGACCTTGCAGATTTGAACCCCGACCTCTTCTTCAGCAGCTTCAACCTCGACTGTGAACTCCTTCAAAACATTGGTCTCCCATAGTGAGCTCCTTCAAAACACAGCTCCTCCGCCGTGACGTATTCTAACTAATTGAAGCAATCAGGTCGGGAAATTGCTTCAAAACACAGGTCCTTGTGTGCGTCCGACAGTACAGAAGAAAAGTAAGCCACCTCCATGAAGAGCAAGCCTGGGAACTGAATAACAACCCTAAACCCTCAGAACGTGCTCCGCCCTGAATCACAACCCAAACTCTCACAAACAAAAAGCGCCACTGAAGAAGAATCGCGCCAAACCCTAGACAACAACCGGCCCGTGCTTAGAAGCTCAAGAACAAGTCCCTTCTCAGCAGTCCTACCTGCAACTCCTAAAATCAACAGCCGGATAACCTTCAGGGGCCACAAAGTATGAACTTACAGGTCCGAAACCAGAGGAGCTTACAACCCGATTGCAACCACAGGGTGCAAGCTTCAGAAAAAACTGCAATACGTTCTGGGCGACCAGCCAGCAGCCGACCTTATCTAGACAAAAGAGACGACGACTGAAGAAGAATTGTGCCGACCACCGCCACCTAGATCTTCGCGCCACTAAAGAAGAATCGTGCCAAACCCTAGACAACAACCGACCCGTATTCAGAGGCTGAAGAACAAGTCCCTTCTCAGCAGCCCTGCCTGCAATTCCTAAAATCAACAGCCGGATAACCTTCTGGGGCCACAAAGTATGAACTTACAAGTCTGAAACCAGAGGAGCTTACAACCCAATTACAACCACAGGGTGCAAGCTTCAAAAAAAACTGCAATACGTTCTAGGCGACCAGCTAGTAGCCGACCCTCTTTGGACGAAAGAAACGACGACTGGATGGAAACCCGACGACCGTCGGTTGAACTCCAACCGTCGTCACTCCGTCGTTCATTGAATCTTGGCCCCTGATCAAATTGTTACATGCCCCTAATCTGTTTGATACCCTGGGCCTATATTCAGATCCAAGTTTGAGAGGGGGTCTCACGAATGATACCTGTACAACGTATACCCAGGGCCCATACTCGGATCCGAGATTGGAAAGGTGTTTCACAAGGATCTCTGAATGGAAGATAAGTGGATATGGTGTGTGCATAGATGGATATCAATATCAATTAGAATCGATGGAGATACAAAGGCTTAGGCCTATTTTGAGTAATTTGGAATTTTTTTGAAATTGAACAAAATGCCAACATTTCCATAAGTTGTTTCAATTTTTGTTAAATTTTAAGCATACTAATTCAAACTTGACATATTAGAGATCTCATAAGAAAAGAAAAGACAACAATATCACTTATACAGTGAAAGATTATAATGTTTGACCATGAAGGTGTTCAAATTGCAAAAACATTTCAACCCTCTTTTCAAAAGTCAAATCTAAAAAACTGTTGACCAAAAAGATTTGAGGTTACAAAGCCTAACATGTATAACCCCAATGAACATATGGCTTCTTAAAATCTACTCTATAGTTGTTTAAAATGTACTCTATAGATGTTTGATGCTAAAACTAGACTTCACAAAGTTTTTTTGGAAATATTAAACTACTGAAAATAGCAACTTCGTTAAGTTTTGCTTGACTTCAAAGTTATGCAAACACCACATTCTGGTGCCTGGGGCATTTACACACATTACTAACATAAATTGGTAACCTGCATGTTTTATTAAAACTAAACTCTTAGAATTGACTTTACTTTTTGGTAGGTACAATGTCATGAAATTCAATTAAGGCCAATTTAAATGGGCCCAACAAATTTGTCCACAAGTTCTAAATTTTTTTTGGTTGTGGGCTTGGTCAATGCATGTGTGAAAAAAAATAAATGAGTGACCCCCATGTTTTTTTAAACCTAAACTCTTAAAATTGACTATACTTTGTAGTACCAATGTCATGAAATTCAATCAAGGCCAATTTAGATGGGCCCAACAAATTTGTTCACAAGTTCTAAATTTTTTCTGGTTGTGGGCTTGGTCAATGCATGTGTGAAAAAAAAAAATGAGTGACCCCCATGTTTTTTTAAACCTAAACTCTTAAAATTGACTGTATTTTGTAGTACCAATGTCATGAAATTCAATCAAGGCTAATTTAAATGGGCCCAACAAATTTGTCCACAAGTTCTAAATTTTTTTTGGTTGCAGGCTTGATCAATGCATGTGTGAAAAAAATAAATGAGTGACCCCCATGTTTTTTTAAACCTAAACTCTTAAAATTGACTGTATTTTGTAGTACCAATGTCATGAAATTCAATCAAGGCTAATTTAAATGGGCCCAACAAATTTGTCCACAAGTTCTAAATTTTTTTTGGTTGTGGGTTTGGTCAATGCATGTGTGAAAAAAAAAAAATCAGTGCCCCCCATGTTTTTTTAAACCTAAACTCTTAAAATTGACTGTATTTTGTAGTACCAATGTCATGAAATTCAATCAAGGCTAATTTAAATGGGCCCAACAAATTTGTCCACAAGTTCTAAATTTTTTTTGGTTGTGGGCTTGGTCAATGCATGTGTGAAAAAAAAAAAATCAGTGCCCCCCATGTTTTTTTAAACCTAAACTCTTAGAATTGACTGTACTTTGTAGTACCAACATCGTGAAATTCAATCAAGGCCAATTTAGATGGGCTCAAAAAATTGTCCACAAGTTCTAAATCACTTGAACTATACATCATCATGTTTAACAATTTCTAGTTTCATGTGACATTCATTATAATAGATTGAAATTGTTTCAACCAGAGTATAATGAATGTACTTAGTAGTAGCCTTAATATGATGTTGAGTCATCATATGATGTAGTGTCACCACAAATCACTTAAAATAAATAACGCTTCATCATGAATTCAATTTACTAGCCTCAGTAATTATGATGTTGGTACCCATAATTACAATTTAAGGTCACTACAAACTCCCATTAAGCGAATAACGCTTCACAATAAATATCTTAATACACTTCACAATCAAGCATTGAAATTCAAGGTACTAGTGATGATATTCATAGTGTACTATGAATATGGTGGCATTGTACCAAACAAATGTTTACTAAATATTGTTGAAGTCAAAGTAAATCTACTTAATGATCATGGTTAGTAGTATGTAATGTTTTTTCAAATGCATTGACCAAATCCACATCCGAAAAAAATTTAGAACTTGTGGACAAATTTTTTGGGCCCATTTAAATTGGCCTTGATTGAATTTCATGACTTTGGTACCACAAAGTATAGTCAATTTTAACAGTTTAAATTTATAAAAACATGTGGGTCACCGATTCAATTTTTTCACACATGCATCAACCAAACCCACAACCAAAAAAAATTTAGAACTTGTGGACAAATTTGTTGGGCCCATTTAAATTGGCCTTGATTGAATTTCATGACTTTGGTAGCACAAAGTATAGTCAATTTTAATATTTTAGGTTAACAGAAACATGTGCGTCACTTATTTATTTTCTTAAACATGGACTATCCGAGAAAGTTGAAAAAAAATGCAATGGAAGTGCAAATGGAAAAAGAAATTAACGTAGAAGTTGGAAACACCCTCTTTGATGATAATCCATGGGCACTTCTTTAAAAAAATAATGTAACTGAATTTTTCCACGTGGACCAAGTTCATGCAAAAATGGCCGGGGTTGTACTTTGTTTGAGAAAGTAAAAGAAAACATGCAAGGGAAGTACAAATGAGGAAGGAAAAATAGGTAGAAATTGGAATCATGCTCTTCAATGATAATCCAATAATCTATGATTGGGCACCTAACGAAAAAAATAATTTAATTTAATTTTTCTATGAGCCCTTTAGTTCATGCAGATATAGCTGAGCCTTGAATTTTGAAGTTCTTGTATGCATTACTCTTTTCACCTGACGTTTTTTCTACTGTTTTGAATTAGCACTTAATGAACCTTAGAATGAAAATACAATTGTGACGGCTATTTTGATTTTTGTTCATTTTCAAAAACAAAATTCTTTTTTCTAAGAAATGGCCATAGATTGTACATTTTGAATCCATTTAGAACTTGTATTTTGTTGTTCGTTTTGAACTCCATATTTTCTGCTTTGGTTTGCATGGATAAAAATTAGAACCTCTTTAAAGGCAAGGTTAAAAGAATTTAGGAATGGTAAATGTAATTTCCTTCCAAATTTTTTTGATGACTTGCTAGAGGCAATTTATTTGAATTTAGGGCGTGGATTCCAAGCCCTAAACCCTAAACCCTGAGACCGTGAACCCTTGAAATTGAAGCCAAAATTTTCCCATCCTAAACCCTTGAATCTGCTGCAGGAAAAGGGACATTCTTTAAACATTCCAACATTATTAGTAATTTTAAAGATCATACTTTTCATTCACTTTAGAAGAAGAACAATATTCCCGCTGACTAAAGGTGGGGAAGTTTGCAGTAAAGGCACTTTCCAGCCAAAATTAACATTATTTTAGTGTGTGCTATATATATGGCAAGCCACGTTACGTGCCACATGGTTAGTATAAGTAACGGAACCTTCATTTCCTAATAATGAATTTAGGTGCACTATAAGGTCAACAATTGGGCTCAAAATTTTGAAGTCAAAGTAGAAAAGGGCTTGGATAGTAGCTTCTGCTGTCCGCATTTGAAGACTGCCAAAGGGGATATGCCACTACGGAATTTAAAAGTCAATACAAACTTAATGAAAAGTGTAGTGACCCCATTATTTTTGTAGGGCCAGCCACTAAATTCAGGATTGCATGTGGATATTGAAAGGTTTACGTGGCAAGGTTGTCATGATTTTGGGGACACTTGATATTAGAATGTACGCCGTTCAAAAATGAGAACTGACTTTGCGCTCTTTCCTTCCCGTCGAGGAGTTGAGTGAACGTTGGCACTTTAGTTGCATTCCAATCATTCCACCTTTCTCTTCAACTGCATCAACTTTTAGCTTTGCTGTTCTTCTTTGTGTTTTCAACTTGTTCTATTATGTCTTTAGAAGAGTTTGATTAGTATTGTTCCGCAATTGTATTGGTACAACGCCGGTTGTTGTCCGTTGTGTTGCTCGAGCAGGAGATCCATCGCATAGGAATTATAGTAAGCCACTCCGACCCCTTTGAAAACACGAGAATTCTCCATTTAACAGCTTCTAGGATTTGTCATTCTAGCCTCTAGGTTTGCATAAGATCTTTCATTCTATGATTGGTAGTTGTTTTGCGTAGGTGTTCAATGATCTCCAGCACAGTTCACGTTGTGATTAGTTAGTCCGACTACTATCCATGAAATGTTCAAGTCCTCAAGTTGTTCGACGAGCATAGTCTGAAGAATGCGTAGAACTCTACATAAACCCCTCCGCAAAAGACGAACTTACATCTAAATAGAAATTCATTGACTAAAATGAAAATGAAATGCACTTCAGTGCAACTTGTGCTGAAGTGCTTCTACCAGAGTTTCCATTGTCTTTGTGCAGACGGATCACCTAGACTCGCGCTTAATTGATATTCATCCTTGGTTGGGCTGAAGTGTCTTCACAAAGGTAAAGGAATATGTAGTGTCGACACTTCAACGCGACTCGCGCTGATGTGCACTGAAGTAAGCTGGTCTAGATCTATATTCTATAAAAAACGTGATGGAATATACTCTGGAGACACTTCAAAGCTATCAAAGCTGAATTGCAATTCAACGCGAGTCGCGCTGAAGTGTAGATACGCACGTAGTGAAATGTAGTTTCACGATATTACACCACTACTAATGCCTAATTGCAATTCAGAGCGACTCGCGCTGAAGTGTCAAACTTATTGGATCTGAATTGCAATTCAGCGCGAGTCGCTCTGAAGTGTAGATATGCACGTAGTGAAATGTATTATGACAATATTCCACCACGGCCAATGACTAATTGCAATTCAGTGCGACTCGCGCTAAAGTGTTGTCACGGAGGGAATGAAATATATTGTGACGGTATTCTAGTGCGAGTAATTCCAAATTGCAATTCAGCACGCAGCGAATGAAATTTGTTCTGATGCTATTTTAGCTCAATTGGCGTTGAATTCTCATCACGCAGGGAGTGGAATTAGTAACGACGTATGTCTGCGTCGTAGGTGCTAAATTGCAATTCAGTGTTGGTCGCGCTAAAGTGCAATCACCTACTGCATGAAATTGATTGCGACGATATGTTAGCATTGTGGGAGCTGAAATACAATTCAACGCCAGTTGCTCTGAATTGCCATTCGGATATTACTACCGCTCAAAAATACCAACACCATTTACTACATCAATCAAGTCGATTGGAGTTTGATGCCAGACATTGACTTCAATACTGCTTTTTATTTGGTTTTCCAGATACGTGACATGACTTCATCTGCAACTTCTAACAACTTCATGGAATCCTCGGATGATGAATTCCCAGTTTTGGAAGGGATTAATGTAGGCATTCCTGAATGCAAAGGACTTCCGTGTCATCTTTGGAATACAAGATGTGTCACTCTTTATAATGAGGAGGGTCTACTTGTTGGCGAAGCGACTTACCATAGTGTCAACTCAGACCTCGTGCTTGGAGCTAATGGTCCTCTTGGAGATACCCATGTAGCAGTTCACATCACCAAGACATTCTCTGAAGCGGATATCCCTCAGGAGCAGATTTACTATTTAGTAGCTTGGCCGATTAAACGAGTCCACTGTGTGGGAGCAAGTCTTCACGACTATGAGGTGCAAGACAGATTCAATCAGCTACAAGCCCGCCTCTTGAATCCACAACCTCTAGCATCTGTACGGCCATATTCAAGTATCTTTAGGAATCCACCTCGCGTGACCTCCCGCAGATCTAAGGAACTCCTCACTCTAGAGTGCATCAACTTGGTGTCTAGCAAAGTCTGTTGTTCCCAGAATTGCGTTCAGCCATTTCCAAGGGAGAAGATTCGGGCCATCCGTGAGCGAATGTACTCCAATACATCGTTCAAGTTCAAGTCACACATGAAGACTGATGTATACAGGTCAGTGCATCTTGATGCACGTGGGAGGAAGACAGTGACTGTTGAAGGCATCAACGTGTGCATGTGAGTATGGATGCATATTTCTGGGGTCCCGGAGGCTACATTATATCAATACTTCAAATATTGGAAGGACGAATGAGAGGCAAGAGACCATGGAAATACAAGATTGGAGAAGCCGAGAAAGCACACTCAACAAGCAACTGCCACGCTAAAGTGCATCCTTGAAAAGGAGGCAAATCACATGCCACATCGTACTCGGACTTTGAAGTCAGGGGACAAGGTCGTATCCATGTGTCTTCCCTCTACTTTTTAGTGGAAGGGTAAGATGAAAGAAATCAATGATGTCAATGTAGCCTTCGGATTACCCGAAGTTTCCACTTCAAACCTGAGCAAGATCAGGTCCTCGAAGTTTTCAGAGTACGAGGTGAAAAAACTTGGTGATAATTTTGCTCGGTGTTTAGTATGTGACAAACTACAAGAGCTATGAAGGAGTTGTATTGTTGGATCTCAAAGTGCTTTGATATGGTCAAGGAGGCTTGACAAACATTTGGCTATTGCTCGGGCACATAGGGAGCTGTACTACGCAAATCGTTACCGCTCGCATGAGTTTCCACATGAATGTTTGACGATCATGCATGACAAGATGGACCATGCTAAGACCGCTTCTCTGGTCTTTTTCCACAAAACTAAAGAACTTGATGGGCTGATGAAGTTGCCCATCTCAATCACTGGCATGATTGCGCATGGTCATGCTGATGTTTGATATGCGCACTATGGCTTGGATATGTTTCTCCACGACTCAAACTACAGTGTTGGCTCCATGGCAAAGTTGCTGCGAGATTTGGAATTGCCACCAAAATCGTCTTCTCGACAATTGTTTACGGGGTTTGGATCCACAAATTTATCCAGGGCAATACTGAAGCATCGCTACCTCCGCTACCGGAAACGTTATGTCCAGGAATGCCGTTGCCTCCTATTTTGAATGTGCAGATGGATAATGCCATCGGAGATAACAAGAATAGATTTGTTTTCTGTTATTGGTCTCTACTTGTTGCAAACAAGATCTTTTGTGAAGTGTACATGAACTTCATGATTGTGAGTCATACTCATGACGACATTGATGCACTCTTCGGAAGATGGAGCATGCTTTTGAAGAAAGAAAACTTCCTTACAATTCCTGCACTTATGAAGTCATTCATGGATGTAGAATCCATTCCGACAATCCCTCACCTCATCGAAGAGGTGCCAGATTTCAAGGGATTCATAGCAAGCAAAGTTTTGGACGGCAATGACATCATGGTTGGCCATACAAAGCTACAACAAGTGAAGTTCTACCTTGACTCAACTGGGTGTCCAGTCATGAAGTACAAAATGCTGTGCACTGATGTGGAGTGGTTGCCGACGGGGATTGGTCATGGAATGAAATTGTGGAAGGAGGACTCTGAAGGGCAAAGTTTGTGGCCACGTGGAGTACCAGAAGCAGTTCTGTCGAGTCCAATGAAAGGTGCAGAGGACATCTTGAAGGGCATATCCGGACACGTGAGGTATTGGAAGAATTTGTGCAATCAAGATTGCACTGGAGAGTACCGAAGACGCTATGAGCACGTAGTGCACTACTGGCAAAGTGTCAAGGTAGCATTGCTAGAACCACTACCTTCATCTTCTATTTTGAAGGATGGTTTTTGGCCAACAAGCCGTGTTCAAGCAACTCAAGTGGATGAATTAGACGAAGACGGCAAGGATCGTGAAGAGTTTGGAGAAGATGACGCGTACGTAGGCCCTTTGAGAGGTCACCCACAACCATCCTTTAGGGTGGGTCGAGATCTCTTTGAAGGATATTTTGTTACAGTTCGACTTGCAGATGGTGTGGGAGCACGGAAATCCAGTCTTTAGGTTTAGAAGGGAAATAAGGGGAATAGAGCTTTTTACTCCCTATTTTTTTTTTTTTTTTTTTAGAAAAGTAGACCGTAAGTAGTTAGGAACCGGATACCGGAATAGGGTTACTTTAGAATAGATAATAGTGTTAACAGAAGTAACCGGAAACCGAAAACCGAAAGTCCGGAAATGGCATAGATAGGTCAGGAGTAGGTCAGAGTGATTTTCATTAGGAACCGGAAACCGGAAGAAAATAAAAGACCAGAGACCGGAAACGGAAGACAAACAATCCGGGTGTAACGGGTGCCTACCTAGTTCTAGACTATACTTGAGAGCGGGTCTATTTTGAGGAAAACGGTCACCTGTAATGGCCCTGGTGATGGCAGCCCTAGAAATAGGAGGGGCAGGTGGCTCAGACCTCCTTTTGCGGGGAAGTTACCTTGAGAAGAGATTGGTGAGGAGCATTCAAGGTGTACTTATATGTCAACTAAAGAGAAGAAGTTACGGGCTCAGTTTACGGACCAGATTAAGGACAGATGGGTCTCAAGAGGAGAGTTCACTTAGAAGTTTACGTATGAGTGTGGAATTAGGAGTGTACTGGTGAGACGACTTTTGAAGAGGGTCCTTGAGCGGAATAGGAAGACTAGAGTACGAGTGATTGTGAGACTCCAAATAGTGATTCCGGTCACTGAGAGGGTTTGAAAGAACAACCCACGATGGTGAGAGAAGAGGTAGCTGTATCCTTGCGCATGGTGAAGCCGGTGGTACCAGCGGATCTACGAGAAAGCGGAGCTAGAAGACCTCCGGCAGATGGGGTGTGAGGGGTTTCTAGTTCGGCCATGGAATTTGAAAGACGAGATCGTGAAGGAGGTAATTGGCGCGCCGCTAAGGAAGTGGAAGGGGATGTCGAGAAGCCGGCCTGAAGATTGGACTCCAACGCTGTGGAGGGAGACGTACGATTTCAAGAAGATAGACAAGGGACCGGCTTCCCGGACGGATCGCTTCTACGTGGGTAAGTTCCAGAATCCCCCAACAAAGAAGGATGGTTTCCTTGTGGCAGAGTGCATAAATGGTAGAGAGAAACGTTTAATGAAGTACCTAGTAGCCATCCTTAGTCTAGAGCGACCAGACAGGATTACGGTCACCTTGGCGAACACTATTTTCGGTGCATTGTCGGGTGACCGGAAAGTAGATTGGGGCGTAGTGATGAGAGATCAGATCAAGAGATTGGTAGGAGGTATAGGGAAGTCTAAGCCTTCCCCTATAACCCTTTTTCTCTACCACTTGTATCAAGCACATGGTTGGCTTACAATTAGAGAGTTAGATTCATACGATACGGCGAAAGCCATGTCAGAATTCGAGATAGAAGACCCGGATGAGGAAGCCGGGCAGGAAGAGGAAGATTCAGAGGCAGACACTATACCGATCGAGGAAGCTAAGTCTCAGTGGAGGAGGCAGGACCGGAAGGAGAAAGACTCAGAAATAAGAAAAGATAGTAAGGAAGTCGATCCGGTCTGGAACCAAGATTCCCTTGGTCGAATTGTGAGGGAACTCAGTGAGTTCCGGGTCCAGTACGGAAAGAGCCAGGAGACCATTCAAGAACTATGTCAGCTGCTGAAGATCAGTCAGCCGCAGCAGCTCGTTGCCCAACTGGACCGGAAGATGAAGGAAGCGGTGAAGAAAGAGCTGAGCGAAGCCACGAGTAAGGTGGACCAGCTAACGAAGGAGTTGGAGGAGAAGAGAGAAGAAATGGACCAGCAGAGGAAATTCTCCAAAACAACCACAAAGAACCTTCAAGCGATTCGGGAGTTCATCAGCAATCCGGGCAAAGTTATCAACAAAGCAATGTTGTTTGACGAGAAGGTGATGGAGACCGGAAAGCAAATTCCAGCCAATCTGATGATGGCGTTAGTGTCCTACCACCGCAAGATGGAGGCAATAGTGGAGCCACTACGCGAGGTGATGAAGGAGGTAGAAGGACGAAGAGAGCGGGAGCAAGGACTGGAAATGGAACCGGAACTCGCACCAGCACCCCTTCCAGTCACCTAAGAAGAAGTAAAGGCGAAGGACAAGATGGAGGACGTGCCAAGGTCTTCCATTCGGTCAGAGCCTAAAGGAGAAATGACTTCCCCATTGGGGGAAGTAACGGATGTTGCTCTTAATGCAACGCGAGGAGTAGAAGCTGCTGAGGAAGAGAAGACTGGAGAAGTGGAGACAACAAGCAAGGCGAGGGAACCATCGGAGGAAGTGAAAGCTACAACTGAAGAGAAGACGAGATCTGGACCGGAACCATCCGAGAAGAAGAACATGCCCAAACTAGGGTTGAGCACCAAGTTTATCGACCTAAGTGAGTTATCTCCAGTCTCTCCAACTCCTCCTGCAAAGACACAGAAGGTATTTCCTTCCACCCTACTCAACTTAGCTTTGGGAAGCGAAACTGGGTCAATGGAGGAAAGGAAGACCGGATCACAGGGGCAAGGATCTGGGAAGGGCAGAATGTGACAACTCATATTTTTTATTTTTATTTGTTTACCTTTTTGAGCGAACCGGAAATTAGAAATAGATATCCGGATTCATCTAGAGAGAAAAATAAAATCCAAAAATAGTCACAAAAGGACCTTACGGAACTAATCCGGTTTTAGGCAGAAGCGGAACGAATTAGATGCACAACCAGATAAGTATTTCCGACCGGAATCTTGTTGACCAGATTGGAGATAACTGGATGTTAAGAACCGGACCGGATATCCGACCGGTCATAAAGACAGTCCAGGGCGTCAGGACTATATAAAGCCTGGCCCTGCCCATTTTCAGGTCTCTGGATTTCCACGTGTTGTCGTGTCTTGATTTAGCGCCTGACGTTTCTATCGTTGACCACGGCAAGGAAGAGGAAGTACAAGAGGGTCCGGAAGTGAGTGAGGGGTGTGAGACGGAGAGATCTCCTCCGGACATGAGTGGGTGAGACCTTGAGTGCGAGCGGATACATGAAAAACTAAGAGTGTGAGCATGCCAGTAGGTTAGTTTACAGGCGGAGCGGAACATCTAAGTGTCGGCGCTCCCTTGTTAGGACTGTAGAAGAGTGAAAACCGGGTAGAGCTACCCTCATGCCGCGGCTGAACCGAAAGAGAGGTTCTAACACCCCGCCCCCGAGTGAAGTAAAGCTTAGAAAAGTGGTTCTGGTCATGCCGACCAAGGAACTGGAACAGGGAGAGCTCAGAGAGGATTTGTCGTTGATGGTTTGCCAGGGGTTAGCTTTGAAACCTTGGGGTTTCAAAGATGAGAGGATGGTTAGAGAAATCCTGAGTGGCGTATCGAATCAGTTCGATAACACCCTGAGAGGGAATCCGATCCAATGGACCGAGGCTTTGTAGCGGGACGTATACGGGTTCCGGCCAGGAGGACTCGGGCTGGCCAACTGGAAGGATGATTTCGTCCAGGGCAAGTTCGGAAGCGTAGTAAACCCGAAGGACGGCTACGCGGTTGAAGACTGCCTCGATGACCGGGAGTGACGCTTGCTCCAGTTCCTGGTTCCGGTTTTGCATCCGGAAAAGCCCACCAGGGTGACTATCACCTTGGCTAACACGATTTTTGGAGCGCTGAGTGGAACCCGGAAAGTAGACTGGGTCCGGATCTTCTTTGATCTGGTATCCCAGCTTACTACAAGAGTGGGGAAAAGTAGGGCTACCCCACTATACCCTTATGTTTACCACCTCTATCAGCAATAGGAGCTGTTGACGGAAGTGGAGTTGAAGGTGTGGAAGGCCCAGGAGCGGACCATGAAGTACGGAGAATCCGAGTCCGACCAAGAAGCGGATTCCGGAAACGAAACCAAGGAGGAAGAAGAAGAAGAAGAGGAGGAACCGTATGTTCCCGCCAAGAGGCAGAAGACCACACCGGCTCGGAATCGAGGAACGCCCCCGAGACATCCGCGGCCACACAGAAGTGAGACTCCAACCGAACCGGATGTGGCATCCGGATCCGGGACCGTAGATCCGTTCGACGAGTTGGTTGGGATCCTCTGTGGAATCTGGGCGGATTGGGAAGTTAAGAAGCGGACGCTCGGGGAGATCGCGGAATTAATCGGAGCGGAACCGGACAGTCAATTGCCACGGAAGGTGGCTGAGAGTGTTATCAATCCGGAAGAGCTCCGAAAGATGAAGGAGGACAGCAAGCGACAGCACGATGAGGTGGACACCCTCAAGGCCGAACTATTCGCGTTGCTTGAGAATGCCACCGCGACAAAGGAGATGGCAGAGGAAATGAAGAAGTTGGCCGCGAAAGTGAAGGATGTGCTTGGAGGACCCGGAGCCGCAGTCACCAAAGCGCGCCTGTTCGAAGAGGAGGTGCACAAGGACAAGAAGATATCCGGAACCAGAGTGGTGCACATCCTCACTGATTTTGAGGAGCAGATAGAGAAGCTCCTGTCCAAGGCACGGGAGTCGGCAGACCGAATCGTGGAGTGCAGCCAGAAACTGACGGAGATTCCGATCCGGCTCTCTGAGATTTCACTTCCGGACTTGTTTCCGGAAGACGTAGCTCAGGAGCCGGGAAAGGACAAGACGCCCCAATCAAGTAGGGCAAAGAAGGAGACGCCCTCGACCGGACATCAGCCGATAGATTTGGACTCCCCGGAAGCTGAGGAAGAACATCCGGTTCTACCAACGGATGGGGAACGGAACCGGAATCTAAATGAGGTCTTCGAGCAATTGGAGAGACCTGATGAGAGCCCTACCATTGGATCCCGAGTGTATAAAACGGAACAGGAAGGATTGTAAAAATAGGACTTATAAATAGGAACCGGAACAAAATCCGGTTAGGATAAGGTAGGACCGGATTGTCAGCGCCTTCAGAGGCGGAAATCATGTATTCACTTTTTGCTTTTTGTATATAAAACAGTCTCTGAGCTGGAGACTAGAGAGAGTTCTTTTGGCATTTCCTTATGTACTTTCCATTGACTTTGTTTTGTGTATTCCTCCCGAGTGTTGGCAAGAATGTACAGAGTTGAAGTAAGGTGGTATGCACGGATGTGTGGGTAGAGTTCTCCCTTTGATGGATGTTTCCGGTTCTAAGTACATCTGAGTAGGTCATGAAGAGCTAGAAGTGGATTCCAGTGCCTCAGCATCTGTAGAAGTTTAGTATTCCAGGTAAGAAAGCCGTTGATTAGGCTAGGCGGATAGGGAGGGATTCCTTAGCTGCACTAGAATTCCTAGGTGGGAAATCCGGTCGAGTGTCCTGACTCCTGTGAGGTCTTGCCCCCGTTGTGGGTAAAACGGAAGAACTTCTGTAGTTGATGGAACGGACGGGTGCACTTGTAGCCACCGAAATTAGTACGGAACGGATCGGCGTCAAAGTCGTTGTAGTATGAGAGGATCGTACGGGGGGTCTTTGTGTGACCTGTGATCCGGATTGCCATCCGGATTACTGTGAAGGACCAAACCGGATCCGGATTAGAGTAGGAGGATAGGAAGTGGGTCTTCAGCCACTATAAGTTACGGAAGGAGTGGTGGGCCTACCACTTTCAAAAGCAAGCGGCGAACCCTCTGATGGTAAAACAGAGGCAAAATTAAATCGGGGTTAGGAAGGGTGGATCGGAACAGATCCGCTCCGTAGACACTTAGAACCGGAAATAGAATGGTCCAGAATTGAGAAGTTAGCCAGAAACCGTGGAACTAGTAAAACCGGAAATAGGATATAGTCCGGTCTTAGTTTTCCGGTTGGGTTTTGGACATTCCGGTTTTCCGAGGTACAACCAGAAAGTAGAAGTGAGGGGTTTTATTGGGTTTATCTCCTTAATAGAGTTAGCTACTTCATACGATCTCGTGGGTTCGATCTTTAGGGTCATTTTGTTATGCTCTAGGGTGATTTTTGAGGGTATAACAGGGAATTTACTTACTCTGTGCTACGACACAGAACGATTGAGGAAACCACTCCTCAGAGTACTAGGGCCAATGTTCCACCCACACCAACCACGCAGAAGAAGAAGCCTCCAATTATGAGAAGAGGACGATTCTAGAAGACGATGACGAGGAAGAAGAAGAAGAAGAGACAAAGACAGAACACCCCTGAAACAAGGCCTCATCTTTTCAAGACCTAATTATGTAGCCAAACTAGAAACATGGTATAACTTTAGTAGAATATGGTAAAAAAATCCACAATCGAACCTGAAAAGTGTCATAGTAAGACACCCATAGTGCAAGTACAATATTTTCCAAACCATTGCTATGTCTCAAAGTCTCACTAAAGATATTAATGTAAATGAATAAAGATAAGATATCTCAATGCCAAAATAAACTTGCTCCAAGAACTCCTCAAGATGGGAATTTTAAACCTGAAGGTCCAGCCTCACTTGTGCCCGTCCCAAACACAACACAAACAAATGTGAAGTCAGTGAGGATGCACGAGGTGTCTTCAGCTGGAATCCAATTGCTATCTATGTCACAGGTTCAACAAAACCAGAAAAGGAGGACAAAAAACAAGTAGGTGAGAAAAGCATATCCCAAGCATAAAACAGCCCAAAGACCTTTGCCATTCCCTTGAGATGCAACAACTTGAAGCTCAAAGGTTGCCCACACGTAAACGCCACCACATCCAAATACAATCAATCGTCACAGTGAGAGAGGAAAGACTCGAGGCGAGGAAGCCACTATATACTCACTATTTTGAATTTGGGAGGGAAAACGAACCTACAGGCGAGCCTACAGGGAGGCCATAGTAGGACAATTAAGCCTAATTAAACATCCAAGGTAGTGGTATGCACCAATTAGATATCACCCTTAGTGGGTGGGTGGGAGGTACATCCACCAATTAGGCTATGATATTTAGAAACCATGTACTATTAGAGAGGTCACTTTATGTGGATATCCTTGGTTTAAAATGTTTGTAGTATGTAAAATATCGGTCAATGTACATAAGACCAAATCACAATAGTAAACATAGATGTGAAAGTAAATGATAGGCTAAAAAATTACTTTGAGGTGTAAAAAGTGGCTTAAATCGAGTAGGAGTCAATAAATAAAGAATTGACTTAAGAAATGGTTCAAAGATGTATTAAAATACTCATATAGCTTCAAGAAAATTTGAGTGGTTATTCCACAACAAAAGGCTATAGGAAAGGGCTTACTTTAACTTTGCCATGCTTTTTTAGAAAAATCCATAAGATAATCCTCAAAATTTTGAAACTACATGAATTTTTGCAATGGCTAAAGAAGAAGAAGAAGAAGAAGAAGAAGAAGAAGAAGACCCTCCACCACCCCTGGTGATGTTACCACTATAGGAGTTAGGCACTGGTATGCCACACTCCTATAGAGGTGCATACCAGGCTCAAACTTCATGGTAATTCTTACATACTTCTTAGAAAAAGTAAATAGAGGAGACTTACAGGGATGCTCTCACGCTCTGAATGTTGATGCGGACCGCAGGGAAGGGTCCATTGTCGAGGAATTTATAAATATTCCTCAATAAACGTTGTCGTTTAAAACCGTTATTGGTCATAGTCTCGATAATAAAATTAATCTCTTCTGTAGCAGCTGCATCAGTGCTGGAGATATATAAAACCGTAAGCACTTGAGAGATGGCAATATTGTATGCCTGATGGATTGGTCGATTGGAGTGAAACTTTATATACTGTGTGTATTTGAAAGGCAGATTACGTCTCTTGTCATATTTTTTGAATGCATAGCCATGTGGGTCAGTCTCATGAATGATGATCTGAACGTTCATGAAGTATGCTGATATTCCACGTTCAGGATTACTAATGGAAAATTTTGCGGTTTCTTCCTTGATAGTGAGAATATGCAGTGGGTAAATCCAATATGGATTTGTGTCAATACGAGGTTGTTCTGGAGATAGAAACATTTTGGAATTACCGACATTGATAAGGCACAAGTCATCGATATAGCGGAAAGCAGCTTGAAACTGGGACAAAATGTCCCGTCTTCCCAACTTGGCAATTCTTTGGATAAACTTAATCTCATAAGCAAGAAGGTAAATGTTGCACCATACCGGGGAGCAAGAAAAGCCCATGGGAATACCCATACACTGGCGCCACACACGATCCCCCAAAGTAAGAAAACAATGGTTCATGAGCCAGGAGTGCAGCTGGAGGATGCGTTCAATATTGAAAGGGATCCAATTTGCACTGGAAGGCCGTGAAGTAGCCCATTTGGCTGCAGCAGGCACCCCTTCTTTAGAAATGCGAATCCACATGGAAGTGGTAGCACGGGGATGTAAGCTACTAGCATACCAAAATGCTTTATGAGTGATAAAAGTAATGGCTTCATGCAGGTTGTCTGGTCCTTGCAAGGGTATCGACTCAAAACAGCAAGTTATATCACCGACAAATATGTCATGAATCTGGTCTGGTAAGTTCAGTATTGCATCCTGCACCGAATCGATGCTCCAGAACATGCTGGTTTTGGTACGTAGAAAATTTTCATAGCCCCTCTCGGTTGTTGCTGTGCATTGTTTGGTCGATTCAAGCATAGCATTGGACACAAGAGTGAGCAAAGTGGCTATATTAGAAAAGATAGTATGGAATGCATTAGTGAGCCACCGGTACTTTGCCTTGTGTTGTTTGTACGATGCCATAAGGTAAGGGAGTGCCTGAAATTTAGGAGGGCATTCTGGTAATAACTGAATGAGCTCCACATTGAGTTTATCAAGAATGGAAGTTGGTAAGTCCCACCCGTTGCTTGATTTGCAAGGAGCAAAATCTTTGCAATTTAATCTAGCCAGAGCTTGAAGTCGGATGTGCTTTATGCACAAGAAGCAAGCATTGTTGGCTGCTTTATCAACACCAGAACAATACAAGTGTTGTGATAACCATTGTAACTCGTTTTGGACGGCAGGGAGGCTTAGTACAGGAGGACCGAACTCCTTAAGGCCATATTTATTGATTTTCGAAGCATGTTTTAAGAGGTCAAGGGATTGGTCACGTAATCTGACCCTTGCTTCATCAATGGGAAACCCTAAAGATTCCAACTGTAGTATGGGGATCAATTGTTCGTATGCATCGATAATCGTAGCCAACGCATGCGAAATATTGGTAGGTTGTACTGGAATGTGATTTAAACCTTGTGCAATTACTTTACGTAGGCCATTATGCTGGATTATTGATAAATCCATAGTCCTAACATGTAAAGCAGGTTTAGCAAAATCAGAAACCTCATGCAAAGTGAGAGGATCAATGAATTTACGAAACCTGGAAGCTGTCATACAAACACATTGACTTGACGCATCAAGTAAGTGGACAAAGGAGAAATGTTTAAACACTGAAGAAGGTTTATAAAGTATTGTGGCTACATTTCCGGTATACGACCATGCAAATACAACGTCCTCAAGGATGGGACAGAGCTGATCGAATTGGAAAAAGATCAAGAGGTTACGAAAGATCTGCTTAAAATTTAGCCATTCTAAGGCTCGATTACAGTATCGAAGTTTCACAAAACCCGTTTTCCGTCCTTTGGTTATGCGCTGGACTTTGCGTCGGCCATAGCTGTCTGTGAGTAAGACCCGTCCTTCTTCTGCATCACATGAATACTTATTTTAGAATCAGATATTGTCCCAATTTAGGACCCGCCCTTGGAAGGGAGCAGATCGTGGCTTGGAGCTGTCAGCCTGATTAGCGGATGTTGGAGTATGTTCGATTCTCAGGAAATCAAACCTCCCCGAGACAGTGGGAGAAGAGTCCTGACGTCGCTGAGAGTTGCCACCGAAGAACTGGAATCCACCCGGGGATTTGTAGTTCCTGTTATAATTACCACGTCCTCCGCTCGTTCTTCCAAAGCCCCGTCCGCCGCTACGGTTCGGGTAAAAAGGCGGTGTACGTTGCTGGACGATGGGTGCTTCAGAGGCAGTCACGTTCATATTGAGCTTGCGCCGTTTCTGGGGCATAGTGGGAGCTACGTCAACAGAAAAAGAAGCTGGCTTAAAAAGCCTTTCGATCTTGCGAGCACCAGGGGCTTCGTAATGCTTTGTTAGGAGTCGCTGTGCAGGGTCAGTAGCGAACTCCAGTGCCGCTGTTTCCATGAGTCGCCGAATTGCAATAAAGGTAATTTGCATTTTAACCGCAAATTTGGCAGCACTCTTCATCCAGGTCAAGAAGGCACCATACTTGGATGGGAGAGAAGGATACGTATTATCAGGGAAAAACTTTGCCAAATTATTAATCATGAACCAGATGCTGTGGTCAAACCATAGCATATTGCCCTTGCATCCTACTTTAGCGTTCTGACTGCATTTGCATCTGATGTAGGGACGCTGACAGTTCCACAATTGAGACGTGAACTTGGGGTTTCGAGGAGCACAAGTGAGCACATCAAGTTTCACGTGAACATTGATTGCAGTGGTGGTGCACTTGTGATGGTCATACAATGCAATCGGGAAGGCATTGACGAGCTCAACAGGTTTCTCGTGTAGACTTGTACAACTAAGAGCTTTTTCCTCGCAGGCTGCGACCTCTTGATCGGATAAATCCGCCCAAAGTTTCCACATATGCACTGTGACAGGCGCTAATAAATTGGTGTTGGATAAACACCAAGTGCGATGGGCCCTGGAGGACAATTGTTCCTCAACCGCACGAGGGGGCAAAAAAGGTATCGATGGACCCTTCCCTGGAGCATCCAGCGTCGACATTTCCTTCTCGGACTGGGTTGTCTGGATGGAGTCAGACAAATCTTCAATCGCTGCCTTATGAGCCAGGACAATATTAATCTTGGACAAAAGCGGATGAAGCGTATTGGTTGGCGTGTTGGAGCCCGATGACAGATGCGAAAGGTCCACCAGTGGCGGAGCATCCCCCCACTCCTCATGAGGATTAGCGGCTCGTAGTGCACTCTCAACTCTCCTGGTGTTGCCCGCAGCTTCCACGAACTCCAACTCGTCTTGCTCAAAGAGTTGACCAAGCGCCTGGTGTGCTTCTCGAAGGCGCTCCAAACCCTTTTCTTTATTGGCAAATGCGGCGAGCATAATGGCCGTCCAATGTGACAGATCAAGTGTTGTTAGTAGCAGAGGAGCATGCTCACCCTCATCGTCGCGGTCAAGAAGGGCAGCGTTGTCAGTTTCTTGAATGAAAGCATGGATCTCTGAATCTGCAATGGTAGAGATAACCGACTGAACTGCTGGAGAAGGAGCCGGTAAAGGATCCTTGTAGCCTAAGCCAACAAGGTCCTGTAACCAGCCATTATGCAAGTCCTACAGGCAGTAAAAGAATTGTTATCAAAAGACGGAACACCAAGTTCTTGTATAGCTAATTTCTAGGTCAAGTAAAGGTGAAGACAGGAGCTCACCGCACCTGTGTGGTTGGATCACAAAGAAGAGACAAAGACAGAACACCCCTGAAACAGGGCCTCATCTTTTCAAGACCTAATTACGTAGCCAAACTAGAAACATGGTATAACTTTAGTAGAATATGGTAAAAAAATCCACAATCGAACCTGAAAAGTGTCATAGTAAGACACCCATAGTGCAAGTAGAATATTTTCCAAACCATTGCTATGTCTCAAAGTCTCACTAAAGATATTAATGTAAATGAATAAAGATAAGATATCTCAATGCCAAAATAAACTTGCTCCAAGAACTCCTCAAGATGGGAATTTTAAACCTGAAGGTCCAGCCTCACTTGTGCCCGTCCCAAACACAACACAAACAAATGTGAAGTCAGTGAGGATGCACGAGGTGTCTTCAGCTGGAATCCAATTGCTATCTATGTCACAGGTTCAACAAAACCAGAAAAGGAGGACAAAAAACAAGTAGGTGAGAAAAGCATATCCCAAGCATAAAACAGCCCAAAGACCTTTGCCATTCCCTTGAGATGTAACAATTTGAAGTTCAAAGGTTGCCCACACATAAACGCCACCACATCCAAATACAATCAATCGTCACAGTGAGAGAGGAAAGACTCGAGGCGAGGAAGCCACTATATACTCACTATTTTGAATTTGGGAGGGAAAACGAACCTACAGGCGAGCCTACAGGGAGGCCATAGTAGGACAATTAAGCCTAATTAAACATCCAAGGTAGTGGTATGCACCAATTAGATATCACCCTTAGTGGGTGGGTGGGAGGTACATCCACCAATTAGGCTATGATATTTAGAAACCATGTACTATTAGAGAGGTCACTTTATGTGGATATCCTTGGTTTAAAATGTTTGTAGTATGTAAAATATCGGTCAATGTACATAAGACCAAATCACAATAGTAAACATAGATGTGAAAGTAAATGATAGGCTAAAAAATTACTTTGAGGTGTAAAAAGTGGCTTAAATCGAGTAGGAGTCAATAAATAAAGAATTGACTTAAGAAATGGTTCAAAGATGTATTAAAATACTCATATAGCTTCAAGAAAATTTGAGTGGTTATTCCACAACAAAAGGCTATAGGAAAGGGCTTACTTTAACTTTGCCATGCTTTTTTAGAAAAATCCATAAGATAATCCTCAAAATTTTGAAAATACATGAATTTTTGCAATGGCAAAAGAAGAAGAAGAAGAAGAAGAAGAAGAAGAGGACGGTATTGAGGAAGACTCGGAGCCGTATTCTGACCCGGATCAAGCACTGGCAGAGACTCAGGCGACCAAGGCTACAGCATCCAAGAAGAAGAAGCTTGCCGCTCGGGATAAGGTACACCAGGGACAGAAGACCGGAACCGGAAAGAAGCCGGCCGTGAAGAAGTTAAAAACTTAGAAAGTTACGTAGGGTAAATTTCTGAGGATAGGGTAGTGAAAATCTGAAGTTTTGGGATAGTTGTACATAATTAGGAAAATTACTTTTTGAGTGACACGGCCACTAGTAGTTGGAAAGTGACCAGGTCCGTAATTATAGGATTTGAGATCCACTTTTAGCGGAAGTAGTGGGAGTTTGAGTGAAAGTCAACCGGGCTAGAAAGTAGTAAGGGAATGAAACGTGTTGGGCCCTAATTGGCTGGAGCGTTACTTTTAGGTTAGGATTTTGAGGGAGTAGTTTAGTATTTAAATCCGGGACTTCTTTGGTCCCAGTGTGCATCTTTATCTTACCTTCTTATATTCATGAGTACTTGGGAGTTCGCTCTTGGCGTGATTGAAACAAATCATAGTTGTGTGTACTTGACACTTGTCCATGTTTTGGAAGTTCAAGTTGGAAAGTGAGTGTAAGTGGATACAAGGTGTACCCGGATGCTGAGTTTATCCGGTCCAGTATTGAATTAGTGCGTGTGGATGGAGGTAGAAGGGATCTCTAGTGTGGACTAGGAATGGACTCGGAAGGGAGTACGGATTGAGGACCACTCTCCGGAAAGAATAAGGCACTATAAGAAACCCGTGTTTTTCTCTGCGTTACGCTGTGACATCACCGTTACTTTTGACGTCACTACGTTTTTGGACGAACGCGCAGTTCAGGGACAATTTTTTGTGATGTCATCTGAAACGTCATAATAGACGTCAGGAAATATAGGGATGTCACTTTGAACGGACGTGTTTATCACTACGTCCAAAAAAATAAAGGACGTTTCAGATGACGTCCAAAAAAACACGAATCGGCCACGTCAGCCACTAGTGTGTCTTTCACTACGGGCAGGTGCACTGCTGGCACTGAGAGGGCAGGGGTGTGTGCTGCCCTACAGGGAAAACACCTGATCAGTACAGGAAAGAGCTCCAAGGTGTAAAATTTCAGGCTTTCTGGGAGGATGTGAAGTCATGGGTACAAGGTAGGATGAAAGTGATATAGACACATGTAATGACTCAACAAATGTGTTTTGGTGTTACAAGTCTGGGGTATGCCAAAATAAAAAGGATGTACAGAATTAAATATTTTAGGTCCTAAAACATGAAAGATGGGAAATAAAAATGGAGACTCATTGGGATAACCTTATCACAGAGGTGAAGTTACGCAATATTATTTGGAGACGGGTTTTGAGAACAAAAAATGGGGATTACTTGGAAGTGTTGGGATCAATGTGTCCTTATTCCATTGGCTTTGAAATTGCAAATTAGGCCCCATAAAATGGAGAGTGACTTGTAGTCCCCATAGTAAATTCCTTCCAATGTTTTTTGGATTTACGGAGTTGGGATAAAATTAAATGGGGAGAAAATTAAATGAGGAGAATATAGAGGTGTCCAGTTCAAATTCATTCCATTGGGATGGGGCTTGGGGGTCCCCCCAATATGGGGGTGAATGGTAGTACGGGAAGTGCGAAGAAGTGCTTTCCATTGGGGGTTCTTGGATGGCCCAAACAATTTGGGAGTAATTTGAAGTCTCCACAATGAATTCTTCCCAGTGCTTTTTGGATTTAGAGAGTTGGGAAAAAATTTAAATGGGGAGAACATGGGGGGGTTATGGCCAAGTTCATTCCATTGGGTTGAAGCTCGGGGGTTCCCCCAAAAAAATTGGGGTGAATGGTCGTGTGGGGAGTGCCAGGAAGTGCTTTCCCACCTGGGTTTACGGATGGCCCAAACAATTTGGGAGTGACTTGCAGTCTCCATAGGGTGAAAGCACATGACGCCCCCCTACAAAGTACGTCAGAAAAGTACTTTTTCAAGATGTATTTATATAACGTACTTTTTTTAGATGAAATAAACATTATTTTCACTTTTCAATTGATCCAATTGGTAGGTACTTATGTAGAGAAGGTATTCTACCACATTCTAATCCAATTTAGTGTTTCATCCATCCTCTACAAAGTTCTTTACCAACAATAAAAGCGTGTTAGGTTTGCAAAACAATTACAAATGACTTTGTACAGGCCAAATGAATGATAAAAAAAACACAATAGTTTGCACAAAGATAGAATATATATACTATGCAAGGGCTTCTTGGTCATAGTAGAACTATAATTACAATATCTATTGGAATGTGGAAGTCAGATGGGCATTATCTTTTGCGGAGGAAAAAAGACACAAAAAATAATATTTACGTTCATTTTTTGATGAGTAAAGCACTACATTCACATACTGTAGCATGGCTATTGCTTAAATATCCAAAATTTTGAATATTTGTTTGACTTTTTTCCTTGCTTCTATTCGTGAAGAATTACTTATGGTTGAGGGTAGTTTTAAACTTTCAACTTCATCTCCAGTCTTCGTTTTCAAATTTTAATTTTCTTTTAAAAATTACAATTTTCTTTTTAAAAAATTATGAATTAATATTATGTATTGTGGCATGGTTTGCATAAAATGCTAATGTGGCGAATTCCCACAATCTAGGAACTTCAAGGAACTTCTGGGTTTGTTTTGGCTTCGATTATTTTTTAATGTATTGTACAGTTAAAATATTTGACTTTGAATATTAATCTTAATCTGGAATTTGGGTACCACAGAGTTATGAACTTTAAATCTTCATGTTGGAAAATGGAGTTGGGAATCTAAGGGAAAAAATTCCCACGTGGCACTTCATTCTCATTTTAAAAAAATTCTTAAATAGAAGAAAGATCAAGATACAAGGCAAATTTACATTATTAGTACCTCTAGGATAGCTTTGAATTGCACTAATCCCAATAGTGAGATTATTGTAGGAAGTAGAATTTGCATATAAGTTTCTTAAGGTTTGAAGTGACATGAATAACTAGAAATTGGGTTAATACACTAAAATGCACTTCCAATAAACTGAAGTTCAAATGAAGATGTTCATTAAGAAACTCTTGTCTATAAGTATGTTACTTTGTAATGGCAAGAATCTACAAGCATCCATTTAAAGTTTCTTTAATTAAGTTCTAATGGTACTTCCGCCAAGGTACTTTATATACTTCAAGTATTTCATGTCCACTTGAAAGTACTCTTGATTTTTGACGAACGTGTATTCAGTGTAGTGTGCTTTCACCCCATAGTGCATTCCTTCCATTACTTTTTAGATTTAGGGAGTTGGGAGGAAAATTAAATGGGGACAACATGGGGGGGTTCCGGCCAAGTTCATTCCATTGGCTTCTAGGTGGGGAGATCTCTGCCCACAAAAAAATAGAGAGCACATTATGTACTCAGCCCAATCTGATTCATTACTATTTTCCACTCTTAGAATATGGTAGAACACAATAATTACAAGTACAACTCCTCTCACTACTACGGAACATGGGATGTGACATTCCATTCTATACAAGACATTGATAATCCTTCTATTCAATGCATAGACGACTTCTTCCATTGCATCACCATGCTCCACTAAACAATCTTCCTAAGATCTATGAGAAGGTCTTCTGCTAGCACATGCAAGTACCTAGACCACGCTTTGGGGTGAAGGCAACAACAAATATGGTGTTTGAGACATTCTCCATGCAACTTTCACCTTAGAACTCCATGGGAAGGAAACAAAAAACTTTTTTACTGTAGTGAAAAGAACATTCAGAATGGAAGGTGCCCCAATTCGAGCGAGCATGCCTGCCACCTTGGTTTAAATGTGTCCACTGGAATGTTATATCCAACGTCCTTTTCAACAAGCGTGTTAGAGTGGGCGTCCTCCTTGACATCCATTCGCACATCATGTGCAATGTCAACATTGACAATGAGTGTGTAGCAGCCGTTTCATAACAGATGAGCCTCCATTTGCCTACTGCCGTCCATCTCTCTCCTACTCACTTGAAGACCGCATCCACGGTCAAATGTATGTGCCACCATCTTCGGCCGGTTGCCTCTGAGGCTCCACGTCCACCAACTGAGGTTGCAAACCGGGGAAGTCCGTGTCACTGCCAACATTAATTATGGTAGGCATAGGTTGGTTCACCTGTAGCTGTCCACGTCTGCCCCGGACATCTGTACGACACACAATTTTCCAACCTTGCCTGTGCGGATCATCGGAGAAGAATACTTGTTGACAATGCAATGGGAAAGCAAAAGAGTCAACGTGGACTCTGCCATCCATGCGAGTGAAGTTTGCTCTTGTAAACCCATATTGGTCTTTGCGGATGTTTGCATATCGAGCATCTTCGTTTGATCGAACCCAATCGCACACCAGCATTGTCGTGCAATGATTCCGGTAGTCCAACTCTAATATCTCCTAAATATACCCCACGCACTCATTGGTTCTCTCTATGGGTCGCCCATTGCAAAGCCCCCAACGCAGTTGCTCAGTGAATGAGGCCACAATTGCGGAGTCGCATGTGACACGGCCCCTCTCTGCACTACGAACACGGAGGTGCATGCCAAACGCATACATTTGGCGTTGTGAGACTGCATACCGCTTTGGAGGTTGCCCGTACTCTACAACATCAGGGTCAACATGTTCACCGGCATGTCGCAAACTCTGAACTCTTTCACTCAGCCACAATGCAAACGGAGGCAAATCGAAGAGCTCGCTGGGATACCGCACTGGCACTGACGGATGTTGACGACGAAATTGTCTTCGAAAGGCCTCCCTTTCTTTCCAGATGTGGCCTCTCGCGAACACATACTCCCTACAAGGCATTCAGATCATGCATTGTTAGACAACGCTTACAGTGCCAGGGCGCAGTGAAGAAGCATTGTGAAGGTACCATATGTCCTATTCGACGTGGACTGCAAGTTTTATGCATTCAGAGAGATGTTCACAATGACGTCGACACGAACACATGTATAGCTGAAACGTTACAAGAAATGTTTATCAAGACATGATCTCCGACATTGTGCACATTACCGTCCAAGTCCCTAGACAATAGAAGTACAAATATGATCTCATAGTAAACTCCAGGGAAACAATGTCAAGAAGGTTGAAAAGAACACTCACTCCCGCCATGGTTCTAAGCACGTTGCGTTGTCCAGGACGAAGGCATGCGCATAGTTGCGAAACTCATTGGACATTTTTCGCTTCTGCATCTTCTTGCTTGAAATAATTTCATCAGTCATAATGGGTTCCTCGGTTGCATCCCACACCCGTTGCGTTGTTGCTCTATACTGCTGCATGTACTCTGTACAAAATCCTAACGTCTCCTCCATTCGATAGCCTTCAGCAATGCTATCCTCGGGGTGTGCATACGTCCGCACATAGTCTTTGAGTGTTTTCATATATCGCTCAATTGGGTACATCCACCGACAATGCACAGGACTGCAAGTGAAAAGTTGCTCCACTAGGTGCACAGGCAAATGAGACATGATGTTCAAGAACGTTGTTGGAAACTCCTTCTCAATCTCGCATGTCGCCATGATAACATCGCGCATCATGTCTTCCTTGTCATCAGGTCGCACCTCCTTTGCACATAGCCTTTGGAAAACCCTGCTCATTTTAATAATAGCTAGGCGGACCCTCTCATCTAATATGTTCTGAACCGCAATGGGAAGAATCTGCAAAACATGTGGACGCACACAAACAAAGTTATTGCATTGTTGGATATTGTCGACATTGAGGTGTACACCAAGAAAGGAGTGCAGGTAGTTCCCTCACTTGTTGCATGAGGACATGATAATCATGTGTCTTCATATATTGCAGCTTCCCGTCCTCTAAGCGCTTGTAAATGCTACCCACATAGTTCGTAGGGGTCCGAATGTTTGAGACAATGGCTATAAATTCCTTGCGCTCATTTGGTGTTAGTATGAAAGGTGCACGTGGCATGTAGTATTGATCATTTTGCCGTCATGGAGGTTGTAGCCATATCTCTTCTCGAATGCCCAATTCCTCTGCATCTACTCTACTTCCAGCACTGTCCTTCATGCCCAACAAAGTTTTGACTATGTTTTCACACATATTTTTTTCGCAATGCATGGCATCCAAGATGTGAGGCTCCAACAAATGCTGCCACAATGGAAAAAAAAATTGGGAATTAAAGAAAAGAAAGCAGAGTTCCAAAACATGTGTACCACTACTGTCAAGCATGTACTCTTCAATTGCTGATGTACTCTTCACTTCTCAAAACAGAGTGTTGTTCATCCAAGGCAGTGACAACTACGTTACTCCCAATGTCTGATATAATGTCAACCATAATGTCCCAATAGACGTCAAGAATAACAACTGTGACATACAGATGGTTAGAAACCCACTGACCTTCCAATACGGCAACTAGGACAGAGGACACAAGTGCTTCACCCCAGTGACGTGAACTGGGTCATCAGGCCCATTTTCTCTCCCTCCTAGATCCAAGTACGATTGCCGCCACGCTGCGTATGCGATGTTTTCCTCGGTGGTTTGTTTCCGGGGCCTATCACGAGGCTCCGTTCGACCATTAAACCTCAAATTGCGTCGGTAAGGGTGATGCCGAGGTAAATAACGACGAACACCACCATACACAATCTTTGAGCCCTTTGTTCTCCTGTTAGGAAGAACGTCTCCCATTTTAGCCATCCTTGCATCGGTGTCTTTTCCACAACAAGGACAACCCTTGTATCCCTTACAGCACAAGCTGGATATGAGGCCCAAGGCCGGAAAATCTGAGATCGTCTACATCAATACAGCGCGTAAGGTGAAACTGCGATTCCCTTCTACTTGGGAGAAATCAAGGGCTGGAACACCTTGCCATAATTCTTCGAGCTCCTTCAGCAATGGACGGATGAAGACACCAACGCCTTTAGATGTAGGTGAGTGCTTTCCCGAAATTAGTATGGATAGTGAAATGAAAAATTTCTTGGTCACTAACCAAGGCTCAAAGTTGTATATTAGAATTAGCACTGGCCAAGTCGACCAATTACTGTTGTTCAACTTGAATGGATTCACACCATCTAAAGCTAGAGCCAGCCACATGTTTCGGACCTCAGAGCTGAAGGTGCCGAATGCGACGTCTGTGTCGATGTGCTTCCAGGTAGGACTATCGACAACTGAACGCATGATCCCGTCATCACTAACATGCTTGAGGTAGCCAGTCAACATCCGAGCTATCTCTGGTGAGCGCCACATTCGTTTGAGTCGAGGAATGAGTGGAAAGTGCCGAATGACCTTGGAGGGAATGTTATTGGAGCCATCCATCCACCGGGAGCTACTACAATGGGGACAAATCTCCAATGATGAATATTCATCTTCAAAAAGGATACAACCATTTGGACACCCATGCACGTTGTTGTAATGCAAGCCTAATTTCCTAATGGTCTTTCGTGCTTCGTAATGGGATCCCGGCAGTTGATTACCTCTTGGTAGTAGGTCCACAGACAAATACCGGAACAACTCATCACTAAACCTATTGCTCACCTAAAACACCGTACACATATTCATAATTATGATGGTGGCTGAGACAACACTTGTCCCTGATCCATTGTACAACGGGGTAGTAGCTTGTCTGTAAAGGTCCTCCAATCCGTCCACACTATCACCACCAACGTCATCGTTGTCGGGAAACTCCACACTACCTTCAGCCTCTCCGTGGAGTGCGTCTCCTTTGTCCAATGCCTCAAGGACCTGCCGGTGGACTACGTGATATGCATCTAAAGGGATGTGGGGCTCTGAATCAGCTTGCCCTTCATTTTCAGGCTGTGCGACGTTGTTGTTGATGTCAGGCTCAATGTCAGAGGGAGCATTGTCAATGACATCATCGTCATAAGCAATGTCCTCTACCCACATTCCCCGCCGTGGATAGCCCTCGGGGGGGTCTCCACCCAGTCAGGATTTTGTGAGAAATGGATCCCGACCAACCTCTTCGTGGTGCCAGCGAATAACCTGAATGGTTTTTTGTAAACCGCCCTTGCAATCCCTGCAGGGACACCTGAAGGATCGAATGTTTTCCTCTGTGGCCACTCTCAACTCAGTGTGCAAAATCAAGTCACCAAGTGGAATGTGGCGTAACGTGCGTCCATCTTCTGAAATACGGATAGTTGCACCTTGTCGGCGGGTTTGGGAATTGAGACGCCACGCCATCTACAAAGTGAATACAAGGTCACAACCAAGTGTTAAAGAGTGTTTAGGTTGAGAATGATACAAATCTGAGTGTGACATACAACGCACATTGCTTCCATGGCCAAGTTCCATCATTGCAGAACAACCTCGATCTTCAAATCACAACTGAAGACGTGCGTTAAGATTCCTTCACAATTAGCGTGCCTTTCTCAATGAAAGCATTACTAGAAATGAGTTCATTGTTTTACTTCGAGGCCCACACTGTGTCATCCAAGGATCGAAATGTAAATTTCAATTGATGGCACTTAGAGCCCTGTATTGACTGTCAAAAAGGATGTCCAAAGTGACGTCAACAATGACATGAACCTGAGTTTGTTTACACAGAAACTTTAGATGCCTCATCCGAAGTCGTCACAGAGCATGTTGTAAGTGATAGCATTGTGCACAAGAAGACATGTTCTTCAACACGAATATGACAGGCTGGATGTCCATTGTGACATCATTGACAATAGGAGTTCGTACGAACAGAGTCCAAGCTGAGGACTTTCTCCACGTGTTTAAGGGCTGTCCTACAATGACAGAGGTGACCACATTGCCCATGACTACTATCTTTTGTGTCTCATCAGTTGAGGGCGCACCACCTTATACCATAGAGTGTACACGTTCCTCACCAATATGGCCGTATACTGTGAATTGCCACTGCGTCGTACGGTGGTACGCTTTGCGGAGCCTTGCCAGGAGGTGTCTGTCGTCCCGGCGGAAGACTTGGAGGCGGCTTCGTTGCTCACTAGTTTTGTCTGTGGGCATATATGTACCAATCTAGAAGGTCAGTCTATGAAGACTCCACGAAGTACTGCTGGAGGAATCCTTCGACGCAGCTCTCGCCACACCGTCGAGGATGCTCTCCCACTTCAAACATTGCCTCCAAGGCATGAGTGCATTGCAAAGGAAGGTGCCGTCCAGCAGGTAATTTCCAATGTATACAACTTCTTTCAGGAAACGATGAAATATCGTGTAATTGGGATACTGGCGTGCCTCGCAACTGCATTAGGGTTTGCAGGGAGGACTGCCGCTGTCGCTCCGCGCGGGGTTAGGGTTTCCAAGCACAGGGGCACAGGCTTCCGGTGGCGCAGGCGCGACTCAAGCGTTTGCCGTGACGGGCATAGGGGCTCGTAGGGGGCCACCTCAGCTGTAGGCGGGGGCGGGCCTTCAATTCCACAACACCCCACTTCCGCCACGCTGCGTTGGTTTGAACGCGCGGCTTGGAAGAACCCTGAAATTTCAGCGTCTGTGTAATGCTTGAATTGCATTCGTCTTTGGAGCCAGCCTTGCTAATGTGAGAGAGGTGAGGTAGGTGCTCCCCAATCGGCATCGGTTTTGTAGTTTGAAATTTTCATTCTTGTGTCAATTTGGCAAGGGCGGCGTTCTTACATGCAGTTGCAAGGGGCGCAGCTCTCCACCGATCTGGAGCAACAAGGGTTCCAATCTTGCGCCACAGGTTCATGGGAGGCTAGAACACGCCTTGTAGCAAGTCGATTGCGCGCAGGTTTTGAGGTTGCCAAGATGCCTCCCCAATGTGTGACCTTTGTTGTGGACGCTCATGTGTGCGTTTGTGTGTGAGGAGGGTACAGAATGGTGAGTTCTACGTGCAGTGGAGAGGGGCAGGTGAGAAAATGCCTCGCACTCAGGCCCCTGCGCGGAAGAGGAACGCGAGTCAGTGGCGTGAAGAGGACTCCAGCGAACATGAAGAAACCCCGCCGCCAAAGCCAATCCGCATGCGCGGGGAGCATGAGCGCCACTCCAAGGCCAGAGGAGACCCTTGGCCTGTTGCGTCGGCGGGGAAGGGACGAGATCGGGACAGCAATCCTCCACCGAAGAGGAAGAGGACCCCTCAAGTGCAGTTGGAGTTGTCGGAGGAGGCAGGGCACGACGCAGAGGAAGAGGAGGAACTCAGAGAGCAGTCTTGGAGGTAAGTTTGGTAGTAGAAATAATTAGAGTATAGAACCAGTGGTATTCAAGGTTTTTGGGGAGGCGCGCGTTAGTACGGACGTCAAAAGCAACGCACACCATGTTTTTTTTGACGTCGACTCTATCATGTTCAACGTCATAGACGTTTAATGTGACGTTCGCATAAATTGTGTGACGTTCATGTCTACGTCACGAAGGACATGTTCTTTGCGTTGAACTCTGTACAAAGACAGGTGATAGTTTGTTCCTCAGAGAGCAATCATATTGAATTACGGAGTGATCAATGAAGACGTTCGGGAGTCATCCCTCTACAAGGGTGACAGACCCTAAACCACGGTGTCTTCCTAGTTTCTATCAAGAGGAAGTTCCTGTAATGTTCAAAACAACGTCCAGGCGTGTTTACATTGACGTCAGGTTCAACATCGTGAGCAATAGAGTCGCATGTACAAAACTGTGAAGCCAGAAATAGCGTATGTGGATGTCTTTTGCGGGGGTCCAGTTGCGGGATTGATTTGTTTGTACTGACGTAGCCCCATTTTCTTCCCAAGCTGATAGTGCATTTGACCTTTTACAATAAGGGCTACAACACAGGGTTTGATGAACCAGCTTCGGATGCTGATACTGAAGAGATGATCGAGTAGCTGATCCCCGAACAGTCTCGCGAAAAGGGCTTAAGCACTGTAATGAAGAAACCTATGGAAATCGACCGACAAGGGGAACCATTCGGACCTATGAGGGTTCCTTTCTCCAACGACATTAAGAAATATGCGAGAGACCTTGACCCCAGGTTTGGATGGGAGGGTCAGCCCAAAACAGACAGACGGCGCTTATTTAGGCGCCTCTATACAGGTTTGTATTCAGTCCTTCTCTGTGAAATGAAGAGGACTACAGACCTTGTAGTTCACTGTTGCATGTAGTTCAAAAGACTATAAATGTTGTGGAAGGTAGCTCATTGGCCATGAGGCGGGGCAGTGGATGTCACCTGTAATGTCCACAGCGACGTCGAATACAATGTCACGCCTGACGTCAGTGCAGGATCCTCTACAGTGAGGGGTGGTCCCTGTGGTCGTCCGCAACATAGGGACGTGCAGTGAGTTTCTGGAGACATAGGAGTGTCCATGTAAATTCTCTTGTTATTCTTTGGCACAACAATGTCATACATAATGCAGAGGTAGCTATACTAAGTTCTCTAGCTTGCAGATTGGCATATAGAGGGAGAGTCCAAGCGAGTGTCGGAGAAGTGGATGCAGCCGTTCATCACAAAAGTGCTCATTCATGTTCGTTGGAAGCTCAATCGATTGATCAATGGCGGAAAACCCAAGCCGATGGGAATGGATGACGATGTGTGGGAGGCATTGAAGGAGGCTCGTGCGACCGATGCTTCCCAAGAGAAGTCAGCCCATATGTCTGCCATTTCTAAGGGCAAGGCATCCAGCACAGCCCAACATAAGGCCATAGAGAGAGAAGTCATCTCGAGGCTGGTAAGTATGTAGTAACTGACGTCCACCTACTTGCCCAGGTCGACACCACTTTCATCACACATGTTGCGTTTGTTTTTCCAAAAAATGTCCGCTCTGGTGGTAGATGTGCAAGACTGGGCCTTCTTCTTTGCACGTGGAAGGACCTTTGTGGGGTGGCATTGAAGCATGTAATCATTGCATCTGAATTGTAATTGCATATTCTTCTTCCCCTTGTCGGGTGGCATTCAAGCATGTAATCGTTGCATGTGGACTCTAAGTGCATATTCTTGTTCCTCTTGTACGGTGCCATTGAAGCATGTAAGCTTTGCATGTGAACTCTAAATGCATATTCTTCTTCCCCTTGTAGACTTTGTTGCGGAACAGAGCACCGTTTGAAGCAGAGGTGGACGCAGAAATGGCCAAGGAGTTGCAGCGTCTGGAAGAAGAGAAGCGCAGAGGTCGAAGTCCCCATGGCAAAGAGCTGCAAGAGATGCGCAGTCGGCTGGATGAGCTTGAGCTCAGTGTAAGTCGCCTTACTGAGACCGTGAGCACGTCCCAGAAAAGCATGGAGGAAATGCTACGTAAGATCCTCGCAAGTCAGTGTAAAGCAAGTGCTGGGGGGACCCTGGATGTCACAGAGCCATCCTCGCCAATGGAGGCAGGGAATGCACCACTTCTCACGTCACCTAGGGCAGAGGCATCGAAAATGGCACAGAAGGATAGTCTTGTGCCCGTGTTGCAGTCCACAGCTCCTATAGATGTCGTTGAGCCAGTCCCCATAGCTGTCCAAAGCAATGTCAAAGACAATGTTCTTGTTGACGTTAACTCCGACAAGCGGGCTGTTGAAGACGATGTTGTTCACAACGTTGTAGCTAACGTTGAGGAGGAGCAGGTACAAGGAGCCGGTGAAGTTGCCATCCCTGAAACTGCTGAAGGTCAGCAAGGAGTGGAAGATGTATACGCCATAGTCAAAGACTCCGGGGTGCAGGCAACATCTAAGAGGCGAGAAAACACGATGGAGACCTCCACGGAGCAACAGGTGATGCGACGTCTCTCTTTCCATTTTAAGTGCCAAGTGATTGACGTGAAGCACTCCCTTTGTTAGGCTAGTGACGTTATTTCCATGAATTGCCTTGTATGAGGATGGTGTCATAGCGTAGTAGCGGATGCCTTGCAATGCTTCAATTTTTTTTTACAAGTGTGTGTCAAATTGGACATCGAAGTGAACGTCACTAGTGGCAGACGCTGATGCACTGTAGGGCTGAGCCTGTTCTTTTCCAAGCGAGTACATCAAAATACTATGTAAGCGGAAGTCGAAGTTTCCTTTCAGTCCCCCATTCCATTGAATGCGCAGGAATGTTTTACAATAACTATGTGCATCTTACAGGAAAGCAAGTGCCTCAATGGTGCTCAGGTAAGGCTAGGAAGTGTAGGTGATTAGAGGATGTCAGAAGTGAATAACAATTGTGTGATGGTGTTGCAGGAAGACATTGAAGTCCTTGGTGAGTCCTCAAGCCGGCCTCGGCGTGCTGTGAGGACCACGCAAGCTGCGAAGGGTACGAAGGCTACACCGAAGGCAGCAATTTCCAAAGCGGTGGGTCTTCCTAAATCTACCCAACCCACTAAAAAGGTTAGGAAGCTTGCATTCCATTCACCCATACTTTCATTTGTTTCTGTATGCAACTTAAAAGAATAATGCAAGTGTAGCATTCCTTCACATCTGTTGTGGCTGTATAAGAGTTCCAGAAATAAATATGCATGAGTAGGTACTGCTGGTTTTGACTTGGTGTGGTACGATGCAGGCTGCTGTTGTCAAGAAATCGGATGCACCTCGGAAGAAGTGAGTCTCTATTTGCCACAGCGTGTCCAACTTCACATCGCATATGATGGTCAAGCATGTTATTCAGAACATTGAGTAGAACGCACCATGTTTTCATTGAAAGTGCTGTAGTGAATGTTGTTGTGGATTTCTTCGTAGTACTAGACTATGGCATTTTTGTACAGAAGTTGGCAAGTGGCCTTATAATCCCAATGCCATTGAAAACACAGGCTTCTATACTTGGACATCTCTTACAAAGACACATAATTCATCTTCTAATGGCATATCTCAATCTTCCATTCACTCATGTATATGGGCTGTAGAGTACATCGTCTTTGATGTTGAGGTTTATGATTCACGTTGTTCATTTCGTTCGAGAAAACATCCTTCCTCTCGCATTGTATGTCTTCTGTAATGCTCAAGAAAACACTGTAGATGTCACTATGCATGTCGAACGGAACATTGAGCGCAATGCAATGCATACCCCAGTACACGGGTTGCTCTACTTAATGTCACAATAGACGTGTATGTGGACGATGTCTGCGATTTCAGCAACGAATAAATTCTACAATATTGTCCACCCAGGTTGTTTCCTAAAGCACACATTCTCGTTGACTCTGATGTCATTTAAAACATCCTCCTGTCAAATGTGACGTCCCAGAGAACATCACACAGAACACCGACATGTACCGCAGAAGAGTGCCACGTCAGCTGCCACGTAGGCTGCGTGCACCAGAAATTATTTTCCACGTTGGATATTTAGGGGTCCACGTCATTGGACACGTCACAACGTCGTTGGATGAAAAAGTTGTCCAACGTGTCCCTGCCCATCGTTAAAAATCCTACGTGGATGCCAAAACCCCTCCACATGGCACTCTCAGAAACTCTTGGGTGACCCTGTTGTTTTCGATGTCACAAAAAATTTAAGCACGTTTCAGCACATAACATGGCACGTTTTTGGCCCATTTTTTTAAACGGATTTTTTTAGACGTCACTACAGGCATCGTCCTTGTTAACTTAGACATCACGGCACGTTTTTTCACTTATTAAAAAAAACACTGATTTCTTATAGTGAGGGTTAGCACGCCTCCGCAGCGCTCGTTTCCCCTCTCTTCCCCGCTAGTTCAGATTGGATTTAGGACTAACTTAGTAGGCTGTTGTTGTAGCATTGGTTAGGAGAAATTAGACCGGCTTACGTGACCTGCTAGACACGACTGCGTTTCCTTTCCAGTTGTGAGGACGGTCTGTTTTCTCATTTGTAGGATTTAAAAGTTTATTTTTGAAAGTTTGATCACATAGTAAAACTTTTGACACTTTAAAATTGGAGGGCAGGAGTTAAGCTTCCTTTTTAAATCTCAATTAAGCAGATCCCTCGTCGAGAGGTTAAAATCCACATGGTTACAAGTAGAGATCTAGACCGGATGTGAATACCAGAGGTTAAGGTTAGATTTGTAGAAACGCAGATTCCGGTTACGGTCTGAAAAACGTAAATACATGTAACTACCAAAGGTATGTGAATAGAAGTGTTGGAAGAATTACAGGGCAGTGTAAAGCCATGGGGTAGTAAACTAATTAGTTAGAGAGTCTGTGTAATAAATAAGTGGATATTAAACTGGATTCGATCCGGTCAGTGTTGTTAGATCGAGAAGATCCGATCTAAAGTGTATTAGTAATTGTTGGACCGGAGGGATTTGGTCGTGATTGTCCAAGGAAACAAGGAGGCCAAGTGGAAGTTCCGGTCTATTGTTTTGCTTGGGGTTTTGTGTTTGTGTGTGTTTCGTAACCATCACTCTACCATTTTCCAGTAATTGTGAACCCAGGAAATTCGATCTTCGTGGGAACGATACTCGAGTCACTTTAAGGCCTCTTTTAAGAAATATTGAGCCTTAGAGAAGGATTTTTGCTTTCCTGTGCTACGACAGATGGTGACAATCATCCGGTTTGGATTGCAAGGGCGTTGTCTAATCCAAATTGCAATCCAGAAAAACCTAATTGTATATTCATTCAATACTTTCGTCCAACATCAAGAGATCAAGATGTTCAAGACTTCTACACTGGATGGGACAGTGAGAGAGGTCTACGTTGGAAAGTGGATGAAATTGAACCACCACTTTGGGAGCATACAAATGCTCTTATGACAGCATGGAAGTCTAGCATTCGAAAAGATACTCGTCAATGCATGATCAAGATTCCTGCTGTTCAAATTGACGTTATCAACCAAAGTCTCGCATCCTACACTTGATATCTGTAGCTATGTAATATGTATGCATATGTATTGTATGTTTAATAATTATGTTGTTTCCATCATCATGTTTTGTGTAACAAAGGGAATTCATATAGTAGATTAGATGGTATAGTTTTGAGTGCATTGATTTTATTTTATTGCTTGGCATTGCATTATTGATTTCAAGTGTATATTTTGTGTTTATAGAACATTGGAATTTAAGTATAGTCTCAATATACTTCTTTTTATATTCTTCAGCTATCTTTTCTTTAGTTTTTACTTCATTATCTTATTTGTTAATCAGTGAATATGTTTTATTTCAAATTACATTGTTATTGGGAAAAAAAAGTAGTAGATATATCTACTATTTATTTGGTTAACAGATAAAGCACTTGTCACATTTTGGGTAGGGGGGCGGTTGGTTGTTACAACTTTCCTACCTGCAAAGCTCATTTAGCAGCACCGAGTCATGTTGTTCTCTCATGCACTTATACAAGTCCAACGGGAATCGAACCCGGACCGCTTCAATGAGATGAAGAACCCCTCACAACCAACCGCGGAGTTCATGACTTGGTGTTTAGAAGATGACGTAATCTTTATTTATATTAATTATAACATTTACTCTAAACCGAACTACATGTGTTTGAACAGACCAACACTCAAAAGACTCTCATTTTAATGGAAATTGCGCATTACAACTAGCAAATTCAGTGTTTGCCCACCTAAATTGCCTAAAATTATAATTCATTTGTTAGGGTCTAAATGGACAATATTATTATGAGAGACCCCAAACCTCTCAAAGTATTGAATAAAGTGTTTTTGGCTTTCCGAAAGTTTGTCAAGTTTGCGGACAAACTACAAGACGAGAAGTTGGAAGACCTTAAGCATAAAAAAATTTTGGAACAGCAGAATTTGGAGTTGAAGGAGGTGCGTTACTCCAAAGAAGATCATGATGACCTCAAGGCAAAGTATGAGATATTGGAGAGCAAATACAACACGTTGTATTGGAGGCAGACCCCAAACTCAAAGCCCTTAGGTGATGACTATGAGAGTGTCAAGAAAGATAACAAGACTTTGAAGCGAACAAATGAGAATTTGAAGGCCCAAATGAGAATCTCAAGGCTATGAATGAGAAGTTGGTGTTGGAGTTGAAGACATGCAAAGAGATGTTAGAAGAGCATCGCAAAACATTGTGGACATTATAGAACGAGAAGGCAAGTCAACAATCGCCTGGCGGAACAAGGCTATTAGAGGCAAGTGAACTAATACAAGAGAGCGATCAACTATCTCTTCCTCTTGACGAAGGCAAAGCTGAGGATGGGACCATAGTACTCCGACAGCGCATTCCGAGTCCTAAATCCATCGTTTTCCCCTCATTTGAAGATGCTTTCATGTAGTCACAAAATCCTGAAGTTCAAGAGTTAAAGCATCAATTGGACTTGGCAGTTCAAGGAAAGAATGAGGTCGAATCAACAATGAAACGAATGATGCAAGTAGGGGTACTAAGTGAAATCCTTCCAATGAATAATGCGGATTTACGATGGATGGTGTGGGCGCGACAACTACAAGATCATTCCTCTGTATCATTCGGACTCATGAACGGGCTCTTGAGGTATGCATTGCAATCGGACACAGGATACGAGAATGTCAAGAGTTCTTATGAGCGTTTTGTGGAGAAGTTGGAGGAGGAAAGAAAGGACCCTGATTTAAAATTTACGGTTTGGGGGAACATGGATAGAATGTATGAGCGGCTAAACCACGGAAAGACCTATGATACGGAGAACATTGATTGGGCTTTGGAAGCAAAGGAAGGATAGATCCCTTATGGCATGTTGTCAACTCACTTCCAACAACATGAGAAGGAGCTTGTGCCGGGAAGTTTTCCAAATACTCCCATCTTGAAGGGTCATTGTTCTCTTTGCCAAGGTTGTTTTGGACTCGAAGGAGCTATAGCATTGGGACAGTGTCGCTATACATTCCATGTGTTTTGCATTCAAAGATCGGCGGAATTTCAACGCCATTGTCCCGAGTGCCGTATTCCTCTAAGTCCAAGGTTGTATGAAATGCTAGGGATTTTGCACCGTATGCCTACGGGGCACAAATACAATCGATGGAACCTTCCACTTGACCAAGAGCCATACAAATTTCAGAACTATTTGCATTGGAGAAAACCAATGAAGTGGGATGCTCAATCACAAAAATATGAGCTATGCGATGGCCCATTTTCCACCAAAGATAAATTCTTTTGGATGACGTCTGACGTGGAGGTTGAGTTGTGTGCCTTTGAGATTAAGAACAATGAGGCTCGAGAGTTGTTCTATCACAGCATGGGCGGACATTGGAGCACTCAGCACCAAAAGCTCTTTCGAATTCCCGAGAAGGAATGGAAGAGAGAGGGTCCAAATGACCTCTTGGTGGAGGTTGAGCGTGATCCAAATGTCGTAAAGCAATTTGAGGGATACAATACGGATTTGATAGGGCGGGCCTTCATTTTGTCGAAGTTGGAAGAAGCAGCAAAAGTTCGTTCTGTGGTGGATCTAAACGGTAAATCATCTACAGAGCATAAGATGGAAGACGTTGCAAGGGCATTTGACATGAACATGAAGGACATTATAACCAAGTGGAGGAAGTATCTAGGAGAGGGAGGAAAATAAGCTTGGATGATGAAAAGCGAGGATGAAATGATAAAACAGTTGATGGATGACATAGATTGTGTTGGGAGGGCTTTGAGGGCCCACGAAGTAGAGCTATCTCCGAAGAAGAAGAATAAACGGAAGATTGAAGAGGAGGATGACCACTCTCCGGAAACCAAACGACAATTTGAGAGGGTGGACATGCAGGCACAAGCTAGCCGCGGAGGGAGAAGCCATGGAAGTAGTCCGCAAATCGGTGCCTCGTCGAACAAGTAGAAGACTCATGGCGAGGGAGAGGACATCTCGTGATGCCGAAGAAGATAATAGTGTGTTGAAGTAATTGTGAAATGTTTAATTTCCTACGTAGTCGTATTTTAATGGCATTTAAGATATAATTATGTAGTGTAGGCTTCATTTTTTTTTATGACTAGTAGTATTGTATGTGGCCCACCATGTCCATCATGACTTTTTTGTATTGCATATACATATAGTCAAGAAAAACATGTTGCAAGTAATTATTTGTTTTTCTAAATATATATATTATGTTTTTATCATAAAATTCATTTTCTTGGACTAAGTTTTATTGAAATGTACATGTTATGCCCAATTTTTTAGTGAATTGTGTCTTTGATTGAGTCTTTTGTTGTAGCACTTTACACTTGTTTTCTACTACTTTGGTAATCTAGTTATCCCTAGGATGGAATGCAATTAACTGAACCAAGAGCCCAAAAGTCTGAAGTAAAGAAGTAACTAAGTAAAATTGGCCACCCTAAAAATCTAAAACCGCCCTGTCCACCTGCCCGCCCGCCCGTCCGAGATGTCCAACCCGTTCGACCCGTTCGACCCGACCGCCCATCCGTCTGACCCGTCCGACATGTCCGACCGGCTTGACCGACCCAACCGACCATCCGTCTGTCCCATCCACCCCGTCTTCCCACCCCGTCCGTTGGGTATTATGACCGTTGGCACTAATATTCAATGGTTACTTCTAAGGCATAGAACATTCAACAAGTTAGGAGTATAAGAGCAAGAAAGAAGGCATTTACAAGCACTTCTGAGAAACTGAACACTAAGATTTCCGAGGGCTAGGAGCTGCAATGTTTGTGTCCCTTGCTTGATAATGCATAGTTTAGTGGATAGGGGGGCTTTGGTTTCTAAGGCTTTGCTTACAGACTATATTTGATACATGTGACATGGTGATTTGAACCTAAACATTTGGAACTAAAAACAAGATTGGAACTTGAACTTGAACTTGAACGGAGCTTTCCACAATGAATAAGGATTTTTCCGGTTGGTATGTTCTTCCATCAAGCGGTAAAATGTAGTGCAAGGCATGTGACTTGGTGTTTGCAAATCGGAAGTGTCGCATGTTGAGCCACCTTGGATATGAAGGTAAAGACGGTGTTCGCGACAGGGAGGTAAGCATATGTCCAAAATTGACTTCGTCAATTCGAACTCTTTTTGCCGGTTGTAATGGGTTATTTCCATGAAGATCGGCACTTGACAATGTAAATGGTGAAAACATAGGGAGGGGTGCAAGCAATGCCTCAAATGGAAGGGATTTTTCACGTTCAACACAAGAGGACTCGTGTGCAGGGCCGTCTGAAATTCATCGTGCGTCTTCAAGGGTACATCAAAGTGTGGAAACATTAAGTGAACAATGTCCAACTCCACCCTCTTCCATCAATCGGCCCCGAAGACAAAGTCAGCTAGTAGATGGGTTTGAACAAGCTAATAGGCACAATTTGAATGCGCTGTAGACCAATTTCTTCTATTCAGCCAACATACCATTTGCGGTAGCTCAAAGTGAGGCCTTCAAAGAAGTAGTGAAAAAAACAGTTGAGTTTGATAAGCCATACAGCCCACCATCGTACGACGCTCTACAAACCAAATTACTAAAAGAAGCGAAAGAAGATGTCAAGCTAAAGTTGCAGAAAAAGACTGAGGATAGTATCAGAAAGTTTGGAGGAACATTGTCTATTGATGGATGGAGTTCGGTTACAAATCGGCCATTGGTGAATTGCATGCTTGAATCTTCTACAGGGGAGCAATTTTTGGGATCGGTGGACACAAGTGGGTTCGTAAAAAACGCAAAGTACTTGGCCTCGATTTTGGACAAATTCATACAGGAGGTGGGTCCGCATAATGTCGTGCAAATAACAAGTGAATGGACAATGCTCCTGTAAACCCTCGAGCATGTAGAATCATAAAAGACAAATATCCTCACATTTCTTTTCAAGGTTGTGTGGTGCACGCCTTGAATTTGTTGCTAAAAGATTGGGGGAAGGAAGCATGGGTGGCAGATGTCGTGGCCAAAGCTTGTATCGTTCTTACGTTTTTTAGAAAGCGGCACATGCCGCTTGCAATATTTTGTTCATACGAAAAAGAGCATAGCTTATTGATGCCAGGCAAAATAAGATTTGCTTCAAATTTCATTGCGCTTGAACGCTTGTTGAAAGTGAAGGGAGTACTTCAACAAAGTGTGACAGATCCGCGTTGGGAACAATATGTGAGGACGTTGGACGACAAGAAAAAGAAGAACCACACAAAGTCTCGGTGTACAAAGAAGATAATAAACAATGAGCATTTCTGGAGGCGTTGCATGAATTTTGTGCAGTTGATGGGCGTTGTTGTGTATGGCCTTCGTGATTTAAATACAAAGACGCCATATTCAGGGAAAGTTTTGCACATTATGAGGAAGATACAGTTGCATGTGGGGGGGTTAGAAAATCCGCCTTTTCTATTGAGCCCCAAACTTGCCAAACCATTGAAGGAGGCGTTCAATGCTAGATGGGAAATGGTAGAGACCGATCTCCAATATGCAGGAGCTCTTTTGAATCCCTATCTTTTGCACGATAAAGAACTAGCCGACGATTCAGAGGCCACCGAGGCATGCAAGCGTATTCTCATGCGAATATGTAAACCTACGGACTACACGGACGTTGTCAAGGAATTCATGGCGTTTCGATATAGGGAGCCTCCCTTCTACAACATGTTGGATCCAAGTGAACAAAAATTATCGGCACACGCTTGGTGGGATTTTGAAGGCGCATGTGGGAAGCTCATTGCTCCAATTGCAAGGAGAATATTGGGCCAATCGGTATCTTCATCTTCATGTGAACGGAATTGGAGTAGCTATTCTTTTGTTCACAACAAATCTCGGAACAAGTTGAGAACAAAGAGAGCTGCGGATTTGGTGTATGTGTACACTAATTCAAAAGTGTTGGCCGCATCCAAAGAGAGGGATGAAAAGAAGTGGTACCTTGAAAATGTAGATTCAAAAGAATCGGAGGGGCCAAACAAAGATGACGAGAGCAACGAAGATGAAGAAGAAGGTGTTCGTGTGGACGGGAATGAAGCACATGGACAAGAAGCAAATTGGAACAATCCAATATTCAATGAAGAAGAAGATTTGGATGACAACACATACAATTTTGGAGGTGAACCGTTTGGAAGAATAAATATGGATGATGATGACATGGGCAACAATAACCGAGACAAGTACGACTTTCCAATGGATGATAATGATTGTGGAAACGACGAAGGCGTACCTTCCATAGCAAGGTTTATAGATGGAAACCGATTTCTAAGTAGCGACAAGGTCCTCAATCTAAACGAAGAAGACGCAAATGTCCAAGTCCTGGCTTCTAATGGAACCATAGCATCCAATGCTGGAACTTCCGAAATAGATGAAGTGATTGGAAGCGGTAGGTCTCTATCCATAGTGGTGGCCCAAATAGAAAAGAATGACAACGTTGAGGATCGCGAGCAAATGAATGTGGACAAGATAAGCATGGAGTCTCTAGAAGGATTGGCAAGCTGTGGGAATCCGGAATCCAAAAACAAAACAATAACACAAGAAGTAGGTGCGAAAAAGAGTAAAAAAAATTAAAAAATAATGGTTAGATTGTGATTTTTAGACCAGATAGCTTGAATTAGAAAATTAGCGTTCCGGCACAACCCTAAACCGGAACTTATCCGGACTCATCCGGAACGCAGGAACCTACCGTATAGGTCCCGTAGCTACGGAAATAGGATACTGTTGAGACAATGGACCTGTAGTCGTTGTCCTTAAGACCGTAGAAAGACAGGTTAGTACTTAAGCTGTCCTCTTAGGGTTTTCTCTTCACTTTTTCTGTTCAGTGTTCCTGAGACTGTTTTTGTGAGTAGTTGAGAGAAAGAGTGGTGAGTTAGCGACTGAGGTAGAACTACTTTTCTCCTTCTCACGTAGATCTTATGGCATCCGGACCAGTACGGAAGATAGCGGTATCCGCCCGGGTGATCTCTCCGGCCATTCCGGATAGCACGGAACTGCACAAACAATTGGAGGAGGACTTGACTAGGTTAGGATGTGTCGGTTTACTACACCGACCGTGGAACCTCAAGAGTGAGGAGATGATCCAAGAACTACTTCACGGTGTTCCGAACCAGTACGAGCTCACTTTGCGGCCAGTTGCGTGGACCGAAGACATCTGGGCGGACGTATACCAGTTCCGGAAGAGTGGGAATGGCTTGGCATCGAGGATGGATCGTTTCGTAGCGGGGAAGTTCGCGGGGTCTGCTAACCCTAAAGACGGATTCGCTATCAGCGAGTGCAAGGACGAAAGACATAGACGGATACTGGAGTTTTTGATTCCGATCTTGTATCCGGAGAAGCCAACGCGGGTTACCATTACGGTGGCCAATACCATCTTTGGGGCTATGGAGAATCGGGTAGTGCATTGGGGTAGGGTAATAGCTGGAATAGTGGCTAAACTAGCGGATCACGTGACCCGAGCGAAGGCGAGTCCAGTTAGCACTTATCTATTTCATCTGTACCATCAACAAGAACTTTTGAGTGCAGCGGAGATAATTCAGTACGACACCGGAAAGACCCTCTTGTCATACGGACTTTCCGGGGAGGAAGCGGAAGATCCGGTTGAGTCTGAGCCGGAGGAGCTTCTCGAGGAACGGCTGACGGATCCAAGGACCAAGAAGAGGAAGTCAACTGATCTGGGTACAAGAATCAAGCCGCCGACAATGGAGAGAGGGGAATCCAGCAGAGGACCTGAAACGGAAACAGAATCCGCATTTTTCAATGCGGGGTTCGATTGGATACGTGAAGCCAAGGTACTTCATGACGGGTTGTCAGACTTGGTGATAGATACCGCGGAAGTGTTGAAGGTAGATCCGGATCAGATCGTGGAAGCCGTCAAGCGACTACCCAAGCCGGAGGATCTGAAGAAGAGGGACGAGCAAATCCAGGAGTTGGAGGCGGAACGGAACCTACTCCAGACTCGGGTGAATTGGGCGGAAGGGGAAATGGTGGCTGCGAAGGAGAAAGAGAAAGAGGCCCTTGCTCTGGTCAAGAATCTAACCGGAGCAGTCAACATCAAAGCCGACATCATCACTAAAGCTGCCTTGTTTGACTCAAAGATGATCTTGGAAGGCCACATTATCGAAACCAAGGTAGTTACCATTCTCGTGGACTTCACCGCGAAGATAGAGCGGATTTTCAAGGAAATTCAGAAGTTGCTGATGGCCATCGACCCAAACCATGCAATGGACTTCTCCACCTTTCCGGAACTTCCTTTTGTCACAGGTACCCCAGGGAAACCAGTGGCAGATCAGGCAACACGGATGGAGGGCCTGTGGGGGATACTCACACCAGCTAAGCCTTCCGCCAGTAAGATACGGATGACAGAGTTGAATTTGAGGCCAGCCTCGGAACCGACACCGGAGCCGGAACCGGAGTCTAGCGCGAAATCGATTCCGGTGCCATCCAAGTTCTCAACTCCGGAAGTTCCCAAGGCGCAAACAATGCCGAACTTGATGACCGGGACGTTCAAGGTTCCAGGGCAGCAAGTCAGGGGAGATCTGATCAGCCGAATCGGTGGAATGACCAATCCGGCTCGATCTAATCCGCAGGGATTTGTGCATATGCAGGAGACCACACCGGAAGAGAGAAGCAAACCCGCAACAATGGAGGACACCACACCGAAGAAGAAAGGGGAAATTCAAGTCATCGAAGAATCCGAGGAAGAGAGTGCCCACTCCACTTCCGGAACCGAAGACGACAGCGATCCGTCTCCTGCAACGCATCATATCCAAACTCGGGCCACAGTAAAGACCACGCCAGCAAAGGGTACAAAGGGGACGCCTTCCAGCCAAGCGGGGAGCCGTTCAAAGAAGGGACGGAAACCAAGATATTAGGGTTAGTAGGAAGTATAGAGTCCGGAATTGGATTCCGAGCATGAATCCGGTTTCCAGAATCTTAGGCGGATAGTAAGGGATCCGGTTATCTAGGGCGGCGGTTAGCAATCTTTCCGGATATCCCGGGGTTTGTAGTGATTGGTTGCCTGGATTTCCGGGTTTCCTTTTCAGGCTTTTAGGAGTTGACTTTGGATTTTTGTGTTAGTATTTTAAGGGCAAGCTAGTTAGTTGCCTGCCATTCCATTCTACTCCATTCGACCTTAGTACTTGCACGTATGTATTTCGATTTCCTTTTCTTAATCTACGTCAGTTAGGGTGCTTCTAGCTGCACTTTGCTTAGACGGAATCTTTGGCTTAGTGTATGCATGTATGATTGTATCCTTGTCCTAGAGAAAGAGAAGGGAGGGAGAGGAGGAATCCGGATCTTGAGCTACGGGATCTCTTGGTGTTGAGCCGAGTGGAAGAGATGTGAATTGAGTAAGGGAGTGTAAGTGTGATATGCCTTTAAACTGCCGGAACGGCAATCCGGGTAAGAAGGTAGAGGTCCCTGCGAGTCCGGAACCAGGAGGGTTCTGTGCGGAGATAAGCAACCGCCAAAGGAAAGGAACTCCTGCTACTTCGGAAGGTCTACCAACCTCCCCCTTGGTACATTGTCTTCCCCTTGAAACTCTGTCCCTTTGATCTATGAGTTCGGATTCGTCGTTGTAGTAAAGAGAGGTGTGAGAATTGCTCTGTGTGATCTGATTCCGGATCAACCAATCCAGAAACTGTGAGAGAATACTCCTTCCTCCTCCTACAACTGTATTGTCTTGGGTGTGTTGTTTAAGTAGATTTAGAGTACAGAGAGGATAATTGCACAAGTGGTGAGTCCCCAACCCTTTCTAGATCAAGGGCGGACCCTCTGAGGGTAAAACAGAGGCAACAAAAACCAGTGACGGAAGAGAGACGGAACTCAGTTCTGGGTGTGTCCGGATCCGGAACGGAATCCGGAAGGTACTAAGTTTCCGGAATGAGATAGGGTAAGTGAAAGAAAGAAGATTAAGTGAGTAGTTACAATCCGGATGCTTCTAACTCAATCGATATCATACTAGAAGTTCCCTGGACTGATAATTCGTGTTGTCTTGCAACAATTCGTGGTTGTAAGGATACTTACGGCTAACTACGCGTACGACACAAGCAAAAGCAATGGGGAACCAAGTAGCCTAAACCATGAAGAGAGTGGAACACAAGACAATGTACGTTCACATTTGAAAGAATGTGGAAGTCCGAACTTGCTTCACAATGGCCAAGGCACAAAGGAAAACATGACAAGTTTTGTATGTCGACCGCGTAGCATTTCTCCAATAGGTGTACGCTTACTATTTAATAATGTAAGCTGTCGCAACGTGAATTTTTGTTTCGTTCAGTTTATCTAGAAATTAGAACGGAAAACAGTTGGGAAGAACCGGATTGGAATGCTAGTCGTAGGAAAATCGGATATATACACGCGAAAAATGAAATAGTAGGTAGACCAGATTCAATTCAGTTGGAAATTTCAAATTGATTAGGACCGGAAACCCATCCGAAATTAGGGTAGAAACCGGATTAGGGTTGGACCGGATGTCAAGCCGCCAAACCGGAAATAGTCATTATGACTACGGTGGAGTCCTGGGGCTATTTAAAGACTAAGCTTGCTAGTCTTACCTCTTTCGTTTCCTCATGAGATTGGGCGCTCCTCATGTTGTTTACAGCATTTGGTACCCTCGTGACAGGAGAGTGTGCCTCAGTAGAATTTTAGTACTTCTGGTTGAGATCGAAGAGAGAAGAAAGGAATGGGATGTGCGGCTAGGAGCGGGTGAGGTAGAATCGGTGAGGAAATCCGTGTGAGAGGTGATCCACCCCATGCCGCTGCTACGACGGAAGAAAACGGGGTCGTCAAGATTCGGTCCGGTTGAGGTGAAACTCCGGAGGATATTTCTGGTGATTCCCTCAGACGAACAGGAGAAGGACCAACTCATAGAAGACTTCTATGGGTTGCTCGGGGTTCACTGAGAAACCTTGGGGATTCTAGGAGGAGAGAATGGTGAAGGAACTCTTGGGCAAATTGTCCAATGAATTTGATAACACCTTGAGAGGGAATCCGTCCCTCTGGACTGAGGAAGTCTGGAGAGGAGTGTATGATTTCTGGGTAGGGGGTCTTGGGATGGCTGGCCGGAAGGATGAATTCATCCGGGGGAAGTTCTATGGCGTTCCCAACCCTAAGGACGGATACGCAGTTGACAACTACATAAACGACCGACACCGTCGTCATTTGAGGTTTCTGCTTCCAATCCTCCATCCACTATAAGAATTCAGTGTTTTTTTTAACAGCGGAAAAAACGTGCCGTGATGTTTAATTGAACAAGGACAATGCCTGTAGTGACGTCTAAAAAAATCCGTTTAAAAAAACGGGCCAAAAACATGCCATGTTATATGCTAAAACGTGCTTAAATTTTTTGTGACATCAAAAACAACAGGGTCACCTAAGAGCTTTTGAGAGTGCCATGTGGAGGGGTTTTGGCATCCATGTAGGATTTTTAACGATGGGCAGGGACACGTTGGACAACTTTTTCATCCAACGACGTTCTAACGTGTCCAATGACGTGGACCCCTAAATATCTGACGTGGAAAATAATTTCCGGTGCACACAGCCTACGTGACAGCTGACGTGGCACTTTTCAGCGGTACATGCCGATGTTCTGTGTGATGTTCTCTGGGACGTCACATTTGACAAGAGGATGTTTTAAATGACATCAGAGTCAACGAGAATGTGCTTTAGGAAACGAGCTGGGTGGACAATATTGTGGAATTTCTTCTTTGCTGAAATCGTAGACATCGTCCACATACACGTCTATTGTGACATTAAGTAGAGCAACCTGTGTACTGGGGTATGCATTGCTTTGCGCTCAGTGTTCCGTTCGACACGCACAATGACATCTGCAGTGTTTTCTTGAGCATTACATAAGACATACAATGCGAGAGGAAGGATGTTTTCTCGAACGAAATGAACAACGTGAATCATAAACCTCAACATCAAAGACGATGTATTCTACAGCCCATATACATGAGTGAATGGAAGATTGAGATATGCCATTAGAAGATGAATTATGTGTCTTTGTAAGAGATGTCCAAGCATAGAAGCCTGTATTTTCAATGGCATTGGGATTATAAGGCCACTTGCCAACTTCTGCACAAAATAGCTATGCACATGCCTATAGTCCAGTACTACGAAGAAATCTACAACAACATTCACTACAGCACTTTCAATGAAAACATGGTGCGTTCTACTCAATGTTCTGAATAACATGCTTGACCATCATATGCGATGTGAAGTTGGACACGCTGTGGCAAATAGAGACTCACTTCTTCCGAGGTGCATCCGATTTCTTGACAACAGCAGCCTGCATCGTACCACATCAAGTCAAAACCAACAGTACCTACTCATGCATGTTTATTTTTGGGACTCTTATACAGCCACAACAAATGTCAAAGAATACTACACTTGCATTATTCTTTTAAGTTGCATATAGAAACAACTAAAAGTATGGGTGAATGGAATGCAACCTTCCTAACCTTTTTAGTGCATTGGATAGGTTTAGGAAGACCCACCGCTTTGGGAATTGTTGCCTTCGGTGTAGCCTTCGTGCCCTTCGCAGCTTGCGTGGTCCTCACAACACGCCGAGGCCGGCTTGAGGACTCACCAAGGACTTCAATGTCTTCCTGCAACACCATCACACAATTATTATTCACTTTTGACATCCTCTAATCACCTACACTTCCTAGCCTTACTTGAGTACCATTGAGGCACTTGCTTTCCTGTAAGATGCACATAGTTATTGTAAAACATTCCTGCGCATTCAATGGAATGGGGGACTGAAAGGAAACTTCAACTTCTACTTACATACTATTCTGATGTACTCGCTTTGAAAAGAACAGGCTGAGCCCTAGAGTGCATCAGCGTCTGCCACTAGTGACGTTCACTTCGATGTCCAATTTGATACGCACTTCTAAAAAAAATTGAAGCATTGCAAACAAACGCTACTACGCTACGACACCATCCTCATATAAGGCAATTCATGGAAATAACGTCACTAGCCTAACAAAGGAAGTACTTCACGTCGGTCACTTGGCATTTAAAATGGAAAGAGAGACGTCGCATCACCTGTTGCTCTGTGGAGGTCTCTATCGTGCTTTCTCTCCTCTCAAATGTTGTATGCACCCCGGAGTCTTTGACTATGGCGTACACATCTTCCACTCCTTGCTGACCTTCAACAGTTTCAGGGATCGCAACTTCACCAGCGCCTTCTACCTGCTCCTCCTCAGCGTTAGCTACAACGTCGTGAACAACATCATCTTCAACAACCCGCTTGTCGGAGTTAACGTCAACAAGAACATCGTCTTTGACATTGCTTTGGCCAGCTATGGGGACTGGCTCAACGACATCTACAGGAGTTGAAGCTTCAGAGCTGAGCTGAACAACATGCAATAGTGAACTACAAGGTCTATAGTCCTCTTCATTTCACAGAGAAGGACTGAATACAAACCTGTATATAGGCGCCTAAATAAGTGCTGTCTATCTTTCTTGGGCTGACCCTCCCATCCAAACCTGGGGTCAAGGTCTCTCGCATATTTCTTGATGTCGTTGGAGAAAGGAACCCTCACAGGTCCGAATGGTTCCCCCTGTCGGTCTATTTCCACAGATTTCTTCATTAGAGTGCTTAAGCCTTTTTCGCGAGCCTGTTCGGGGATCAGCTGCTCAATCATCTCTTTGGTATCAGCATCCGAAGCTGGGTCATCAGACCCTATGTTGTAGCCCTTACTGTAAAAGGTCAAATGCACTATCAGCTTGGAAAGAAAATGGGGCTACGTCAGTACAAACAAATCACTCCCGCAACTGGACCCCCGCAAAAGAGATCCACATACGCTATTTGCGGCTTCAAAGTTCTCTACATGTTCCTCTGTTGCTCACTACGTTGAATCTAACGTCGATGTAGACACGCTTGGACGTTGTTTTGAACATTACAGGAACTTTCTTTTGACAGAAACTGGAAAGACACCGTGGTTTAGGGTCTGTCACCTTTGCAGGGGGCTAACTCCCATACGTCCTGATTGATCACTCCTGAATTCAATATGATTGCTCTCTGACCAAGGAACAAACAATCACTTTTCTTTGTATAGAGTTCAACTCAAAGAACATGTCCTCCGTGACGAAGACATGAATGTTATACAATTTATGCGGACGTCACATTAAACGTCTATGACGTTTAACATGATAGAGTCGACGTCATAAGAAACAGGGTGTGCGTTGCACTTGACGTCCGTACCAACGCACGCCTCCCCCAAAACCTTGAATACCACTGGTTCTATACTCAAATTATTTCTTCTTCCACACTTACCTCCAAGACTGCTCTCTGAGTTCCTCCTCTTCCTCTGCGTCGTACCTTGCCTCCTCCGACAACTCCAACAGCACTTGAGGGGTTCTCTTCCTCTTCGTTGGAGGATTGCTGTCCCGGTCTCGTCCCTTCCCTACCGACGCCGCAAGCCAAGGGTCTCCTCTGGCCTTGGAGTGGCGCTCATGCTCCCCGCGCATGCACATTGGCCCTGGCGGCGGTGTTACTTCATGTTCGTTGGAGTCCTCTTTATGCCGTTGACTCGCATTCCTCTTCCGTACAGGGGCCTGAGGGCGAGGCATTTTCTCACCTGCCCCTCTCCACTACACGCAGAATTCACCGTCCTGCACCCTCCTCACACACAAACGCGCACATGAGCGTCCATAACAAAGGTCACATATTAGGGAGGCATCTTGGCAACCTGAAGACCTGCACGCAATCGACTTGCTGCAAGACATATTGTAGCCTCCGATGAGACGACTTAGCAAGTTGGAACCCTTGTTGCTCCCAATCGGTGGAGAGTTGTGCCCCCTGCGACTGCATGTAAGAACGCCGCCCTTGCCAAATTGCCACAAAAATGAAATTTTCAATAAAACCAGTTTCCAATGAAGGAGGTGTCAATTCAACCTCAAGAAAAACAAATTCAAAAGACCCACGCAAAACTATGTTACCATCTTTCACCAAAAAAGCGAATGCAGGAACAGTAGTTCGAGAGTATATACAAAATACGTCAATAGCGACCTGCCTTTGTACTACGGAAGGTTTAATTCTTGCAAGGGCAACAAGCTCTTGAAGCTCCACTTTGTTGAAGTTGCTGACCTGCAACATTGTAAAGTTCTTCAGCAAGTCTAAACTGCAGAAGGATGCTGGCTCAGATTGATATTACATATTAAAAGTACATCCAAGAAGTCTCTAAGAGCTTGGTGCTGAATTAAGTCTCCAGTAAGATACGTATCATCAGCAAGTTTTGACGGTTAACGGCTTAGGTTTTAGGACGCAAGACGATTCGCAGACATAGTCCTTACACCGATTGCCCGTATTTTGAGCTCATCATGCAACTCTTCCAAAGCCTTCCAGCTGCAGATAGGCCATAAGTTAGTATTACTGCACAAGTTGGACACAAGAACCAGCGTTCTGCCCTAAAACCTACACTTCGATCGTAGCTTGAAGCTGATAGTTGCAACTACAGATTACAATTAAACAGAAGGTACATTAAGTAGGCACACCTTTCCTGCCATGATCCAGCATGCTTCATGTCATGACAGACGGCCAAAAAGCACCGAGGATAGTGAAGTAAAAAGAGGTCGACGTACGAGGTTCCCAAGTCCTATAAGGACGTGTTGAATTACTACTTTGTGACCTCATATCCCAAGTGCCTTGGATGCAGCTGATTATTTAACACAATTCTTTTGTTGGTTTCTCTCCAAAAACCATATATCAAGCTTTATACAAAACCCTAAACCCTAAGCCCTTAACCTCAGAAAAATGAAAAACTCTACGCTAAACCATCGGGACCAAAAGAATGCACATCGATATAGAATGACAGAAAAAGAGGAAACAAATTCAGGATACCTTGGAAACAAGAAACACTTGGTCTCTTGGAACATTGGACGAGCGTATGGCTCTGCCCACAGCTTTCTCATTGTACCATTCTGTAGCTTGCGCCGAGTCAATCAACCTAGAATTCTCCCCATCTAAGGTCTGTGAGCACATGAACCATAAAATTCTCTCACCATTTGGTGCACTCGCCCTTCTACAAAAACCATGACTTCATTCCTCTTAGACATCAAAGAGGGTATGAACACGGATGTACAAATCAAAAGAGAACGCGAGAACACGAAAACATGTAACCTGCTCTCTACTTCCAAAGCCCATGAAGCAGCTCTCTTAGTTGCCTCTCCTAGACCAGCCATCCCAAAGCCTAACCGCGGCACTGAGAATTGAAGGAACCGCTATTAATACCGATACATCAGATCATTAGCATTTCTTTGAGAAAATTCATCTTAGAGGGTCAACAAATCTGACTTCAAATTCCAAGAATTCTGCCAAATCAGAACTTCCTTTGTGGAAACAACGAAAGCACATTGTTATACTAAATGACCAATCCCACAAAAGATTGAAATTACCAAACTTAACCCGTAAAGGACCAAACCAAGGATTCACGATATCAAAATGACACAATTCGATTGATCTTGCTAAAACTGTAAATCAAAAGGGCGCCAAATCTTAAATCACTAGAATCAATCAAGAACATTGTATGTCTTGGTCAAAAATTGATACGAGATTGAACCAAAAATCGTCCATACATGACCTCCTCAAATCTGAAGCCTAAAAACTGAATCAATTTTAGGCTTCAGATTTGAGGAAGTCATGTATGGACGACACGCAATTGCAAAAGAGGTGGGGTGTAGGTACGAACAGCGCACGCCGTTGGGAAGGACGACAACATCAAGGGGATGCATTGTGCTCACAACCATTCCCAAAGTTGTGGCGCTTGGAAACTAAAGCTTTAGATGAGCGGACAATCGAGTTTAGAGTTGCGGATGCAATTGCAAGAAAAATTGTTGCAGCAAAAGGAGAGAGACGAAAGCAAGGCATCCGAGCAAGGAGGAGACACATAGTTGGACCAAACCCCGGAGATGCCATCGCCAATGCGCACTGTTCTTCTTGATCGGCATCTTCCGTCGTTGCTGGAGACGCTGAATCCGCAACAAGGAGCCAGGTTACAAGAAGGAAACTGCAAGGCCAAAGCTGGCCTGCGGAAATCCCACAATCCCCACTTAAAATTAGTCCCTTCGGATCCAATATTCTTAAAAATGCCTTTGTACCATTCGAAAAAATTTGCATCACACAAGGTAAACCAGCCCATTGTGGTTAGAATGAGGAGTTTGACATCATCTCGTTGTTGAAATTCTTCAATTTTTGAGTGGACATTAAGTACTTGAAGTATATAAAGTACCTTGGTGGAAGTACCATTAAAACTTAAATAAACTTTAAATGAATGCTTGTAGATTCTTGCCATTACAAAGTAACATACTTATAGACAAGAATTTCTTAATGAACATCTTCATTTGAACTTAAATTTATTGGAAGTGCATTTTAGTGTGTTAACACAATTTCTAGTTATTCATGTCACTTCCAACCTTAAGAAACTTATATGCAAATTCTACTTCCTACAATAATCTCACTATTGGGATTAGTGCAATTGACAGCTATCTTAGAGGTATTAATAATGTAAACTTGCCTTGTATCTTGATCCTTCTTCTATTTAAGATTTTTTTCAAAATGAGAATGAAGTATTGGGAATTTTTTCCCTTAGATTCTCAACTCAATTTTCCAACATAAAGATTTAAAGTTCATAACTCTGTAGTACCCAAATTTGAGATTAAGATTAATATTCAAAGTCAAATATTCTAACTCTAGAATACATTAAAAGATATTCGAAGGCAAAAAAACCCCACAAGTTCCTTGAAGTTCCTAGATTGTGGGGATTCGCCACATTAGCATTTTATGCAAACCATGCCATAGTACATAATATTAATTCATAATTTTTAAAAAGTTTTTAAAATTTTTAATTATAAGAAAGTAATTAAAATTATTTGACAGCAGTGGCTAATTCAAAATCTTAGGCAGCAAAGGGAAATTAAACAACCTTGAAATGTCCCTCCCTTGCCTTCAAAAATCTTTAGTATTGTTGAAGAACTTGTGTTTTAAAATTTGAAAACGAAGAGTGGAGATGAAGTTGAAAGTTTAAAACTACCCTAAACCATAAGTAATTCTTCACGAATAGAAGCAAGGAAAAAAGTCAAACAAATATTCAAAATTTTGGAGATTTAAGCAGTAGCCATGCTACAGTATGTGAATGTAGTGCTCTACTCATCTAAAAATGAACGTAAATATTATTTTTTGTGTCTTTTTTCCTCCGCAAAAGATAATGCCCATCTCTCTTCCACATTCCAATAGATATTGTAATTATAGTTCTACTATCACCAAGAAGCCCTTGCATAGTATATATATTCTATCTTTGTACAAACTATTGTGCTTTTTTGATCATTCATTTGGCCTGTACAAAGTCATTTGTAATTATTTTGCAAACTTAACACGCTTTTGTTGTTGGTAAAGTACTTTGTAGAGGATGGATGAAACACTAAATTGGATTAGAATGTGGTAGAATACCTTCTCTACATAAGTACCTACCAATTGGATCAATTGAAAAGTGAAAATAATGTTTATTTTATCTAAAAAAAAGTACATTATATAAATACATCTTGAAAAAGTACTTTTCGGACGTACTTTGTAAGGGGGCGTAATGTGCTTTCACCCTATGGAGACTGCAAGTCACTCCCAAATTGTTTGGGCCATCCCTAAACGCAGGTGGGAAAGCACTTCTTGGCACTTCCCACACGACCATTCACCCCAATTTTTTTGGGGGAACCCCCGAGCCCCAACCCAATGGAATGAACTTGGCCATAACCCCCCCATGTTCTCCCCATTTAAATTTTTTTCCAACTCTCTAAATCCAAAAAGCACTGGGAAGAATTCACTGTGAGGACTTCAAATTACTCGCAAATTGTTTGGGCCATCCACGAACCCCCAATGGAAAGCACTTCTTCGCATTCCCTGTACTACCATTTACCCCCATATTGGGGGGGGGACCCCCAAGCCCCAAACCAATGGAATGAATTTGAACTGGACATCCCTATACTCTCCCCATTTAATTTTCTCCCCATTTAATTTTATCCCAACTCTATAAATCCAAAAAATATTGGAAGGAATTCACTATGGGGACTACAAGTCACTCTCCATTTTATGGGGCCTAATTTGCAATTTCAAAGCCAATGGAATAATGTCACATTAATCCCAACACTCCCAAGTAATCCCCATTTTATGTTCTCAAAACCCGTCTCCAAATAATATTGCGTAACTTCACCTCTATGATAAGGTTATCCCAATGAGTCTCCATTTTTATTTCCCATCTTTCATGTTTTAGGACCTAAAATATTTAATTCTGTACATCCTTTTTATTTTGGCATACCCTAGACTTGTAACACCAAAACACATATGTTGAGTCATTACATGTGTCTATGTCACTTTAATCCTACCTTGTACCCATGACTTCACATCCTCCCAAAAAGCCTGAATTTTACACCCTCAAGCTCTTTCCTATACTGATCAGGTGTTTTCCCTATAACACAGCACCTCCCCTGCCCTCTCAGTGACAGCAGTGCATCTGCTCGCAGTGAAAGACGCACCAGTGGCTGACGTGGCCGATTTGTGTTTTTTTGGACGTCATTTAAAACGTCCTTTATTTTTTTGGACATAGTGAAAAACACGTCCATTCAAAGTGACACCCCTATATTTCCAGACGTCTATTATGATGTTTCAGATGACATCACAAAAAATTGTCCCTGATTTGCGCATTCATCCAAAAACATAGTGACGTCAAAAATAACGGGTGATGTCACAGTGTAACGCAGTAAAAAACATGGGTTTCTTATAGTGATCTGGAGAAACCGATGAGGGTGACAATCACCCTAGGGAATACCATTATCGGTTCCCTGAGCGGAACCCGGAACGTGGATTGGGCCCGGATCATTTTTGATCTGGTAACCCAACTTATCGAGAGGGTAGGAAAGAGTAGGGCTACACCCATATGCCCATACTTGTACCACCTGTACCACAACCATCAGCTCCTGACAAATGATGAGGAGAAAGAGTGGAAGGCTCAAGAAGCTCTCCTGAAATATGGGGAATCAGAAGAAGACGATGAAGCGGAATCGGTTCCGGATTCGGGTTCGGAAACGGAAGAAGAGGAGGAAGAGTTGATGTCGCCAATCAAGCGACAAAAGACAACTTCTCTCCATAGGCGAGGAACACCTCCAAGTCATGGCCCGTCAACTCCAGATGAGAAACGGAAGGGTGTTATGGAGGAAGAAATGGATCCACGAGATCCATTCAATAATTTGATTGCCATTCTTTCCAGTATCCGGGCGGATTGGGAGGTGAAGCATCTGACCCTGTAGGTGATCAGAAGATTGGTGGATGCGCCGCCAGACAACCAGCTACCAGCGAAGGTAGCCGACTGTATCACCAATTCGGTCGAGTACTGTGAGTGCTCATTTGGTCACTCATGATTCGGAATTGTTTTTTTGGGATTCTATAAAGTTTTGAGTGTAGTTTTATATACAAAAAGCCCAAGAAAGAGTAAATAACCAAAACGGAGATGTCACATACCAATATGACCATTGGTCCTAATTGAGGCATTTCTTGTTATTTGTAACCAAATTCTACATATAGATAGGGTAGAAACCCAGAAATTTTACAAAATAACCATGTTTAATAGAAATTGCGCAACTTGTCTAAATCTGCCTTTCAGCGACAGATCCTAACCAAATTGGTCCAAGGGAACTATGTAAAAACCTTAGTATAGATTCCCGAAAAGATGTTTCAGTTTTCTCATTCCATTGGCAAAATAGTAGAAATTCCAATTGTTAGCCTGCAGATGAAGAAAACTCAAGACGAATCATAGGAGGGCATCTATAACTTAAGTACGGTAGTTCAAAGTAGAAATCATGCCAGGAGTCCAATGGAGCAATCGGCACACCAAGATTCCCTTTTATTTGGAAGATTCTTTTTTTATCGGAAGTTAAAAGAGGAGATAGCAAGATTTGATTCTCCCTCCTTAGATGTGCAAAACGGGAATATGAGTTTGCACATCCCTTGTGGAACTCCATGAGAGGTTCCATGAAAATTCTCGGTTTTTTCTGATCTTCAAAAGATCTTTTTCCGGATAGTCAACCGTTGGAAGTAATGATGGGAAATTCCTAGAAATTACCCAAGCAGCGGTAAAATCTCACTAAAAATTAAGGTAGCTTCTTTTATGTTAATAACAAGCTCCAATAAGTTTCATGGCATTCCGATAGTCAGAAGATGCAAAACCATCAAGATCCTCTAAAATTGGCAAATTTAAAGATTAATCGTGGAGTTGACTGGCGTACGGGGAGCATACGGAATTGGATTAAGGTCAAAGCGGGGTCTTTTCTTACTCCCTTACACCTACTAAAGAGCTTAATCTAGTTACTTTTCTTAAAAAGTTGATCTTCAAAAGTTGGGTTGTTATCCAATTTTGGTCTTCTAGTTAGCGCTAGAAATCTTTGTGATTTTGACGTAGGAAAAAGGGGTGGGGGTTTTTTTAGACTAAAAATGACCTTTTGAAGCCAATGGCGCAATCCATTTGTGATTTAGAGAATTTCTTCAAAAAGTTAGGAATTTGGACCAGCGTAGAAGTGAAAATTGGGCAAATTAGATGAAAATTGGGCAAATTAGATAAAAATCTTAATTGATAAGAGTACCTTGTAGGAAAAGAGAGGAGGGGGTGCCCTTGGAAGAGTATATAAGGGCACCCATTTTCCTCTCAAAACACCCTTTAGGTTCATTTTGAACTGCCTTATTTTCATTTGGGTCCATTTAGTTGAATTTTGGCCATTTAGGCCAAAACGCCAAATTTTGCGTGTTTTTGAGCATTTCAAGCTTCATTGTTGTTGTTTTTGAAGCTTTCTTTGAAGGACATTGGGGTCCCTTCAAAGTTTGCCTTTGTTGTGTATGTTTGAATTTTTTTCTGTATTAACTTTGCTACGTTTCCAATTGGTTGAGTTTTATGTGGTTGTATTAATCTTGGAACCTCTTCCACCATAAGTTTGGCTATGCCGTTGTAGAGGACTTCTAGTGTACATTTTTTTTTTATCTAACCTTCTAAGTGGAAAATTACTTAATTGAGAAATTCCCTAAGTTTGTAGTGGATGTACTAATTTGTTGTAAACGTTCTTGAACTAACAAGTGTTTGTACTAACCTCCTTGCTCTAACAAATTTTGAATCAAGCTTAACTTCATTGAAATTGTCTTGTGCACTTGTGGTTTTGTCAAAATCGGCGAAGCTTTGACTTTATGTATTAGAATTTGTCCTAGAAATTAGAGCAACGATGCTAGCAGGCGAGCTTGGAGCGGGGAGCTTGCGAGCCGCGAGCGTGAAGTTTGTGAGCGGGGAGCACCAAAAGTATATTTTTGGAAATTTTTTTCATCCAATTTTTTTTCATCCAAAAACTTACTATTTATAGTAAATTTTGTGACCTATGACCGTGGCTCCTATTACCGTGGTCTACATTGAATTTATAATTTCAGGCTTGGGTTCCTCATTTGCTAACTTCTCGGACTTGTAAAATTATGTATATATTTGAAACTCTTATTCATCCTACTACACAAAAGTAGGGGTATAACACTTTTTATAAAATAGACCATCATGAGTTTCGGAGAACACTACAGTGTTTTTTGAAGGGGATAAATTGAGCACGGAGAACTAGGGCTTCTAACTATCCCATAATGATTGCTATTTCTAACAAGTGCTAGTATAAGAGGAATGGTATAGAAGAGTTAGCCAAGCTAAAGGTCAAGGTTTGTTGACTACTACAAACAAATGTGGTAGATTTCTAATTTTGACCGTAAAGTGATTTACTTCATGTATTTTAAATTTCTAATTTTTTGCCTTCCAACCTGACAAGAACTAAGATTGTAGGGAAGAGGTGGAAAAGCAAAAAATCTATATGAGTTTAGTCTTCGTATGTGTAGGGTAGCACGAGAGTATAGGATTAGGGTTCTAGCCATGCATTGGTATTTCATTTCACACAATTTAGTAATGACACTTCTGAAACATACTCCCACACTTTGCAAATGAAGGAACATTTTGATTGGTACATGCTTGAAATCATTTCTATTGCCAGATACACTAACGAATACAATATGCATGAATTTATCAAAAATTGCAATTGTGCCTACTCAGGGATAGTGATGAGTCCCGCTCGAAGTAGAAGTAGCTTCAACTCATTGAAGCTATAACTAGGTACATGAATGAACTTGTCATCATGGATATCCATCTTGCAAAAATACCTATACAAATAATATAGATGTTTACAATTCGCATACTGCTGCCTTCCTCCAATTGCCGAGACGGCCATATTCACAAAATCCGGGCAAGTGCACGAGGGGAACATACCCACCGTAATTCGATATACGTTTTTGGTAGGGTTAGATCCTGTCTCCAATTCCACTATTGCGCCAAGGCCTGGAAAAGGGAGTAGGGTCACTCCTAGAATTTGTCCTTTAATGTTCCCAGCACTCTCCCACTTGTTCCATTGTTCCGTACTTGGAGCATTTGCAATTCTTCTGATGGTTCGGTTGTTCCTAATTGTTGGGTAAGCATCCGGATTCTTGGGCGATGGTTGGTCATACAAAACACTTTCAAAAATCTTGGACATGGTGAACAATCGACGAAGCGATAGGGTAGGTCGTTCTTGGAGGTGGAAGCCCGCATGCTATAGCAATAAAATTTCGTCTCGATTGAGATTTGTCCCAATCAATACAGGCCAAACTTCCGGCACCTCAGGCCAATCAATGACCCATTTCCGCTTTGAGCCTTTTACGCACCTTTCAATGTCGTCCCAACAGAATCAGAAGTCAGAGACCACCTCGCGCCTACTCCCATATTCTTCTTTCCTCCCGCGATAAGTGGGAGCTGGGGTTCCCTTCCTCCCCTTTGCAATTTTTGTGTTACACTTGATGTTTGACGTCCGTTGTTGAGCTTGACATCTGGCATTTGACTTGTGGCTCATCCTTGCAATGTGCCACTTCGATGTGTCACAGTCACTTTCAAATGCAACGGTCACATACTACAAGGGGCGACCCTCAATTGTATTGCCCTTGCTGTCCATCAATTCTTCTGAAGCCTTCGTAGACCTAGTCCGGACACGTGGTTGAGAGAAATTGATCTTATCTCGTCTATGGGAGTCTCCAACATCACCAATAGGTACGTCCAACTTCCTCTTTGTACTTCCAAATACTTCCTCTCCTTCCAAATGTGGTACACGACTTCCCACACCATGTGCTTCAGGTAATGTGTTTAAGGCCTCGGCAATTTTCTTTGGGCAACTACTATGTCTTGCAGCTCTCAGCTTCAGTTCCCCCTTAGATGGGCCGGACCCACTTGCATGACCTCTGAGGTAGGCGCGATACTTTGTCATTTGCATCCAAGCACGAATACTGTCATCACAAGTGGCGTCAAATAAATTGTTCCCTCTATTTCCGGACATTTGAAGCCACTTATTGTGCACTGTTTCAGACAAGTTACACGAAGGCAAGTCTGCCATCTCCTCCAAACTCAAGCCCTGCAAATGCACCCATTACAATACTTCAATCTCCAATTATGGATTTGTACCTTTGACCAAAATTTACATATTTTCATGCAAGGTATTACAAATAGTAGCATTTGAAGTGAGCACTCCAACTTCCGTCGGATCCGACGGATGTCCAAATGTTCTCTATTGGTACTCCCTTTTGTAGTCCCTGAACGTCACAGGGAAAATAATGGAAGGACTACCTTCCACTACTTCTAATGAATTTTGGAAATTGGAAATGAAAGATACATTCTGTGAGGTCAGTAGAGAGTTTCCTTGGAAGATAGCACTTATATGAGAAGGGTAAAGAAATTGACTTCCAACAAAATATTAAATGGATTAAAAAAATGGAGTGTTTAGAAGACCAGTGAACTACCCAAGAAATACTCTGCTGAAAAAAGCTCTATATTCAAAAGAATATTACATTGACAAAAAATTAGGAGTGAACAAATGACTAGCACACTACCAAAAAATACTAGGCTAAGAACATTTGTCTAAAACAAAAAAACTAGACTATCAATAAAAGGAATAAAGGAAATCAAGCCAAAAAAAAACACTATCCTAAAAAGAAGTTTAGACTAACAAAATACTATTCAAATAAGAGAAAAAATTCAAAAAATCTAGGCTGCAACCAATAATTCACTACAAAACAGTAGTGCACTAAAACAGAATTGTGCCCTAAGAATACGTGGATTTCAAAAAACTACTTGAATCAAAAAAATTCTACACTACCAAAAACACCCATATACACATATGTTCATATACATGTAAACATTTAGGTGTTTGCATATGTGTATATCATGAAGCCTCCCCATGCATATAGATAGAGAGATGACACGGTCATTTACCATTCTCATGAAGCCTCCCCACTGCAGGTATCGAAAGTGCCAGAATGCAAGCCAATGATCTAAATGATGAAGTGCTTCTTCATTCGCGGCTCCAAATGACAACCACCATGACCGGATTGCCAGGTATCGAAGCTCAGCTTCATCCATGGTCTTCGATTCCTTGTATTGCTTACATAGCGTAATGTGTTGGTGCTGAAAGTTCTGTTTGATGTGTTTCTGTGTGTGCTTATGAAGGGAAGTGCTCCAATGTAGCAAACACGTTCTCTCCCGGTTCTCCATGACCTCGTTCGCAGAACCACTCCCATATACTATACGGACCGCATTCCAATTAGCCATCGCACTATCTACCATGAAGCCTTTGAAGTTCGGGTCAGGCACGCCATGTCGTGCCATAACAACATTCAAACTCCTCCAAAATTGTACTTGGACCTGGGTATCTTCAGACTGCATATCGCATACTGCGATGGTCATTACTTTCTTGTACTGACAGTCGTACACGTGGCAGGCCATGGTGGTCCAATCTTTTACGCGCTTCACGTGGTCGAACATCATCCACGCGTTTTCAAGGTCCTTTCCTGGTTGCATACGCTTCACCATATCCACTCCGCTTCCTAGTCCTTCAGTTAGCATTTTAAAAACGTATACTTTCTCTTTGCCCTGTCCTGGGAAGACGCTATCGTGTATGAATTCGAACTTCGACTCTCTCTTCATAGTCATAATGTTGTCAATAACCCCTCCTTGGTTATTTGAGCGGAAGGAAGAAATGACGTTGCGTATACTAGGGCTACTTAGATATTGGAATCGATCCATCACCTCATCCACTTCCTCTCCCTTCAACATTCTCTTCTCTCCCTCTCCATGGTGAAATAAGTAGTTCGATAGGAAATCTTTGCTAACGGACAATGCTATAGCAGAGTTAGTGGCTGTCGGTGTTTTCGCAACCTGCTCCGCTAGGAGTTCGCTAATTTCTTTTTTAGAATCTCTATACATGCCCTTTCCTACTGGATGAGTATGGGCTCCAAAGTGAATAGATGCCCTTGTCATATTTGGATTGTCGCTATAACAATAGTAGATCCTAGCATCGCATGTGTGAAGGCAAGTGGGTGTCACTTTGCAGACTTTACACACTAGGGTACAGTCTTTGGGTGGACCATCCCCTACTGCAAACGGGAAGACTGTGGATCCACTCCACTCTGTCTCATTCCTTTTTCCAGCCCTCTTCAAGTACTCGCACTCATGGTTCTTATAAGCAAGGTGACCGGCACAGAAAGACTTACGGAACTTTAGATTGTCGACGTTGTGGATGTTTGTAGTGACGAGTTTGCACCATATATGTCCATCATAGCGCTTGTCCATTCCCTCCAAATTCTTCGCTGCGGATGATGAAGAGGACGAGCGACACGGAGGTAACTCAAATAGTACATCTCCATTGTAGGAAGGGGGAAGGTACTGCACTCGATGGTGCTTTATAACATCAAAGTTTGTTGTGGACAATTAACTTCTAGAGTGATGAATACTGGACAATCTCTTCAAGCAATCCATAATATTCACTTGGGTACCAAGATTTGCTGTCAGTGGAGGGCATGGAAACACAGGAGATTGTAAACTATTGGATGGGGTGGTTGATGTGACTTTTGTATCTGACATACTGTGGACCGCAAGCATGGCGTTTTGAAGTGCAACTTGCGGGGACTCTCCCTCAGATTCACTAGACAACTCTACAATGGTATCCATTTTCTCCCTCTTCACCTTTGTAAGAATCGTATTGTTCGGGAGTATAGGAAAGCAGTCACTTGGTAGACTAGCTGGAAGTCTTGGAGACATGTAAGGCATGTCCACTGTAGAATTGTCTGATTGCCGACTACTTAGCTCAGTGGCTGCCCCAAGAAGACTAAGAGGAAGCCCAAAAGCTCTATAGTTTCCTGCCCGCAGATACCAACAGTGGCCTTCTTCTTCTACACTCTTCTCCACTGGAATGGAATGCTCTAATTCCCCTGATTCCGACTTTCTTTCTTCTTCGACGTAGATTGAAGACTCTAGGAACTTGAATCTGACATGCAAAAGGTGATTAAGTACTCTAGCATGTCCTTCGTGATTCACTGGAAACACCAAAGGTATTTCATGACCGTCTACTCTAATACAAGCCATAGTGTAAGTAGGATGACTGCAGGAATTTTTGATGAGAGAACTGGCTTTTAAGAAGGATGTTGAGGATTTTATACTTTGTTGAGGAGTTCCTTGCAATCATTGTGATCATCACTTTTCACGAGGACAGCGAGGTCCAGGTTAGTACAAATTTCTATTGCCACTCAATTAAGTTACTTTCCGTATTGCCGCCAGTAAAGGTTAGAATTTTGAAATTAAGAGTAGTTTAATAACCTTAGCCGTCAAGCAATGATACTGAATTTTTGCAATGATGTATTAGGTATCCAAACTCATCGCCAATACATGCACGCCTTGCAGGAGCTCTGTCATTGTTAGGAGTGCCCAACTCCGCCATCATTTTCAAAAATTAATTACTGGAGGCGGAGGAAATATTGTGCCGACATTGGAGGATTTGGAGCGTGGCAAACTCAACTGACAGCATGACAGTTTTGTCAAAACGAGACGGACTTCAAAGTCATTAGGGTTGCCAGTACTTCAAGAGCATAGTATGCCGATTTCAAAGCAAAATAAATGCATGGCGCTTTCATGGAGCCGCCAATACTCACGTGTCAGTTGATCTTAGAACACAATATTCAATATTTTGAGAGGTTTAGGGCCTCTCATAATAATATTTTCCATTTAGGCCCTAAAAAGTGAATTGTAATGTTAAGTAGTTTAGGTGGGCAAATACTAACTTTACTAGTTGTAATACACAATTTCCATTAAAATGAGAGTCTTTTTAGTGATGGACTGTTCAAATACATGAAGTTTGCTTTAGGGTATATATTCTGATTTATATAAGTGAAGAGAATGACATCTTTTGAACACCAAGTCATAAGCTCCGCGGTTGGTTGTAAGGGGTTGTTCATCTCATTGAAGCAGTCCGGGTTCGATTCCCATTGGGTTCGTATGAGTGCATGAGAGAAAAAACATGACTTGGTGCTACTAAGTGAGCTTTGCCGGCAGGAAAGTTGTAACGACCAACCGACCCCCTATCCAGAATGTGACAAGTGCTTTACATGTTAACCAAATAAATAGTGGATATATCCACTACATTTTTTTCTCCGATAGCAATGTAATTTCAAATAAAATATATTTAGTGATACACAAATAAAAAAATGAATTAAAAAATAGAGAAAATATAGCTCAAGAATAAAAAATATATATATATTAAAGACTATATTTAAATTCCATTGTTTTGTAAACACAAAACATACACTTGAAAACAATCATGCAATATTAAACACTAAAATAGAATCAATCAACGGAAACCTATATCCTCTAAAAAAAACTGAAACGACTATCATTTATTATAATATTAAGGGTCCAACACTTATGCAATGAAAAACAACTTCATATAAGATGTAGAAATAAAACAATACCCTCCATATGAATGTCATAGTTAAAATGCATCCAATGTATGTACATGATTTCTCCATATCATGTATATGAAGCCAAACTCTGGTTGATGATTTCGATTTGAACTGTAGGGATCTTGATTCTGCATTGGCGAGTTCCTCTTCTGTTTTGAGACTTCCATGCTGTAATTAAAGCGTTTGTTGTCTCCCACGCAGGTTCTTCAGTTTCATCAACCCTCCAAAGCAAACCTCTATCACTATCCCATCCTTCATAGAAGTCTTGAACTTCTTGATTGCGTGATGTTGGCCGAAAGTATTGAATGTGCACACAGTTTGGTTTCTCGGGGTTAGAGTTTGGATCAGACAATGCTTTGGCAATCCAAACTGGTCTGTTGTCACCGTCTGCAGGGCGAACTGCAACAAAATACCCTTCGTATACATCTCGAGCCACCCTAAAGGATGGTTGTGGACGATCCCTCAAGGGCCCAACATAAGGCTCATCCTCTCCATGCTCTTCGAGATCTTCACCATCTTCGTCTAAATGGTCAGCTTCTGTCACTTGAATACGAGTAGTTGGCCAGAAACCATCTTTTAGAGCATTAGAAGTAGGAAGGGGCTTTTGAAGAGCTGCCTTTACACCACGCCAATAGCGCACCACATTCTCATAGCGCCTACGATGTTCTCCACTCACGTCTGCTCTGCACAAGTCGTCCCAATAGTTTATGAATCCTGATAAACCTTTGACAATGTCATTGACACCTTTCATTGGGTTGAGTGGTACTGGCAAAGGCACACCACGTGGCCACAGACTCCGTCTTTCATCGTCTTCTTTCCACAACTTAATGGCTTGACCGTGCCTGCCTAACCAGTTTTCATCCGTGCACTTCAACTTGTACTTCATGACTGGGCATCCAACAAAGTCTAGGTAGAACTTCACTTGTTGCGGTCTTGTGTGTCCCACAAGGATTTCATCACCATCCATCCATTTTCCTGCAATGAAACGCTTGAAATCAGGCACCTCCTCTATGAGGTGAGGGATAGTAGGAATAGACTCAACATCCATGAATGACTTCATGAGCGCCGGGATTGTTGGGAAGTTCTCCTTCTTCAACAGCATGCTCCATCTTCCAAACAATGCGTCAATGTCGTCGTGTGTGTGACCAACAATCATGAAGTTGACATACACTTCTCTGAAGATCTTGTTAGCAACAAGTAGAGACCAGAAACAGAAAACATATCTATTCTTATTGTCGCCGGTGGCATTGTCCATTTGTCCATTCAAAATAGGAGGCAAAGGCACTGCTGGAACTGCATTCATTGGAGGTGGTGGCAGTGACGCGTCGCACATTTCTTTACCCTGCAACACTGCCCTGAACAAATTTGAAGACCCTGACCCAGAAAATAATTGCCGAGAAAAAGACTTCGATGGCAATTCCAGATCCCGCAATAACTTTGCCATAGAACCAATTGTATAGTTTGAATCGTGTTTAAAGAGATCCAAACCATAATGTGCGTAACGCACATCTCCATGACCATGAGCAATCATGCCAGTGACAGACATAGGCAATTTCATAAGGCCATCAAGCTCCTTACTCCTGTGGGAAAAGACTGGAGAAGTAGTCTTTGCATGATCCATCTTGTCGTGCATAACTGTGAGGCATTCGTGTGGAAAAGCTACTGAACGGTGACGGTTTGCATAATACAACTCCCGATGAGCTCGAGCAATCTCATTGTGCCTATCCAACTTCCGAGAATACTTCAATTCATTGTGAGACCCACTTATAGCACCCTTCTTGAGGTCTTGCAATTTGTCACACGTGCCACATCGCGCAAAATTGTCTCCAGGTTTCTTCACCTCATACTCAAGGAACTTACAGCACCTAATCTTACTCAAGTTTGAAGCTGACACCTCACTCAGTCCAAAAACAGCATTGACATCATTAAGTTCTTTCATCTTACCCTTCCACTGGAAGGTGGAAGGTAGGATCTTGGCCACAACTTTCTCTCCTGACTTCAGGGTCTTCGTACGATGAGGCATGTGATCTGCCTCTTTCTCCAGAATGCACTTCAATGTTGCTATAGCTTGTTGAGTGTGTTTCCTCGGTTTCACCGTTCCCTTATTGCCATGGTCCTTTGCCTCTCGACCACGCCTCATGTACGATTGGTAGCGATAGAATGTGGCCTCAGGGACCCCAGCTATATGCATCCACGCTCGCATACATACCGGTGTATTGTCAATTGACACCATTCGTCTACCACGCTCGTCAACATGCACCTGCCTATGCACATCCATTTTCATGTAGGTCCTGTGTTTGAACGTGGAGTTGCGATACATGCGTTCACGAAAGGCTCGAATCTTATCCCTAGGAAATGGCTGAACACAGTTGTGACTACAACATATTTTAGTAGACACTGCATGGATGGAATCTTGAGTAAGCAACTCCTTCGATTTCAAATTTGTTTCACGGGGCGCATTTCGGACCATATTTGTGTATGGTCTCGAAGACGTCGAAGAGGGCGGATTTAAGAGAGCCTGTTGGAGACAATTGAATTTGTCCCTAGCCTCATGGTCTCTAAGGCTAGCTCCACGACAGTGGACAAGATGAATAGGCCAAGCCAACAATGAGCACACTTGTTCCTTTGGTAGGTCTTCTTCGCTATGTGTTTTGGAGATGTGGATCGCCACGTGGGTGTCACCAAGAGGGCCATTGGCACCCAAAACGAGGTCAGAGTTCACACTATGACAGACACCTTCACCCACAAGCACTCCAGCCTCATTGTACAAGGTGACAACTCGAGTATTCCAAAGCCGACGTGGTAGACCTTCGCATTCCGGGACCCCAACATTCATTGCTTCGACATTCTGAAATTCGTCTTTTGAAGATGCCATGAAATCCTCTTCATCATGTCTGAATTCACTGGATTCAGAACCCGATGACATGTCCATGTCATCAGGATCATCTATAGTATCCATGGATACCTGTAAAAATGCAATGTGAAATAGGGTAAGTGAATTGCAGCATAGATCATGCAATTTCATTCATGTTCAGGTCGACCCAACCTGAATGACCAAATGTTATAGATATATCTATGACACCAACGAACTTATTCTGTGAAGCCTAGGTTTCAACTACAATTGACATCATTCATTAAAATTTCTTATAAATTCAGATATATGTAAACTCTGTTCTTAGGTCGAATCGACCTGAAGTGTCTGAACCCTGGCCTTGTATAATTTTTGTTAGCGGAAAATATAAATGTAAGAAGACTGAGTACAATCCTGAACTTCAGGTCGAATCGACCTGAAGTGTCTTTTGTATTCTGAGATAATGAACTCATCTTCATCTGTTCAATTGTACAAGGAATTCTCAATTTTATTCCTTTATAAATCTCGAACTTCTCGAACTGAAGTCTGGGATAAGAGTACCCACACTTTAGGTCGAACTGACCTGAAATGAGGACTTGCAGTGAGCCGAATCATATCTGCACACTATTATCATTACGTACAGAATTCTTGGTGATTGAATCTGTGAATATCGAGAATTTCAGCAGGACATCTACGAGATTTTCACTTGAATGAAATTACAATTATAGATACGGTTTAGGTCGACTCGATCTGAATTGCTATGTATACCATTTCATAAATGATATTCAATGACAGAACAATTCAATCTACCTAGGATACGTTTTACATTACTTCAATTACTATCATATGTGTCAGTTCAGGTCGACTCGACCTGAATTGCATGAACGAATGACTAATGTAGACAATCTCACATTCAGGTCGACTCGACCTGAATTGCATGAACGAATGACTAATGTAGACAATCTCACATTCAGGTCGACTCGACCTGAATTGCATGAACGAATGACTAATGTAGACAATCTCACATTCAGGTCGACTCGACCTGAAGTGCATAAAAATTACTCATGTACCGTTGTTCGTATTCAGGTCGACTCGACCTAAACAGTTCCGGATTTCTCGGACATTGTGTTGCCAGTCTCGTAGTAACCGCGATCTCGTGTTCCGGGTTTCCCGGCGAGATAATCGGGCACTGCACTCTCAGAATTCGGCAACTCAGATGTCGAGAACTGAACATTGAATGAAGACCTTGTCACTAAAAATTGAGGAAGCCCAGAATTCATACTCGTGCAACTCGATTTTCAGTAATAAACGTTGGAAACACACGCACTCTGCCAACTTCAGCAACTAGGAACTCCACAATAGATGGCAGCGCTGAAAGAAACATTATACACACTCAGAAAACTACTATGTCCTTACAAAGTAACTATGTCCAATCCATTGAATGAAAATGTTTGAAAATACTAAAGGCTTCTAACCTGAGGACATACGGAAGGCAATAAGCGCGTTCACCGAGATCCTCGAAGCGCAATACTCCGACACTCTAGATAGTACAAGTACAGAAGTTGATAGAGGCCAGTAATGACATGAGAGAAGTGAAATCTCGCATGAACGTCCGTGTATTCGCGACGGAGAAGGAGAGTACCCTAATGCGCGCGGACACAACGACATTCAAAACAATTTTGGCGGCAATGTGTAAGCGCGAATGCGAAGGCGGGAGCTGTAGGACGGAATTTGAAAATCCCGAACTCCTTCCGCAAATTCCTTTGATTTTTTATTCCCGCCTACACTGTTCATGACAGAAATAGACACTGACAGCTATTAAGTACCTATGAGGTTGCTTTCTTGCACCGTTAAGCACTAATTTCTAGATTTTATTTGTAACAGAATCTAGGCAAGAAGTCTTCATTGTCTTTTTTTCTTTTGCAATTTCTGGAAGTCAATTTGATTTTGCTGAAGTTAGGGTTTGTTTGTAAATTTAGACAAACACAACCTTTTGCACCACCCAAGTATTTGCATGTGATTTTATCAATAAAGGTTTTACGGTTTAGGGTTTAGGGTCTTTAGGGTTTAGGGTTTAGGGTTTTCAGGGTTTAGGATCTTTAGGGTTTAGGGTCTCTACGGTTTAGAGTCTCTAGGGTTTAGGGTCTCGGGTTCAGGTATTTTTGTAGATTAATAAATCCTTTCATATCATGTTTTTGAAATATTGAACAAATATTTAATTTAGAAGTGAATTCAAGGTTTTAGTACATACTAAGGAATTATACTGCATGCACTTTCAAATTCTTTTTATAATGTTTGCAATATTAATTTTTCCATGAATCCGAATTATTTCGGAGAGATTTGCAACTTCTGTGTTATTTTTTCGGACATGCTTCCACGTCAAACCGATACAAATTAATGGTTTGGTTTGTATTAATTACAACATCAAGACTACAGTATTTTTTTGGAAACTCATTTGAAAAAGTGTGGGGAAGCAATAGGGTTGTCTTAAAATTAAGTTTATCCATGAATCCTAATTATTTTGAAGATTTGCAACTTGTGTATTACGTTTTTGGACATGCTTCCACGTCAAATCGATATAATTTATTGGTTTGGGTTTTATTAAATACAGCATGATTTGTAGTTCTTCATTTGAAATCCATTTCAAATGAAGAAGACAGCGTCGGAAAGCAATAGGGTTATCTTAAAATTAAGTTTTCCAAGAATCCTAATTATTTTGAACATTTGCAACTTGTGTGTTACGATTCTTGACATGCTTGCACGTCAAACCAATATAATTTATTGGTTTGGGTTCTATTTAATACAACATGATTTTTAGAGTATTTGTTTTAAAAATCCATTTCAAATGAAGAAGGCAACGTAGGAAAGCAATAGGGTTGTCTTAAAATTAAGTTTTTCCATGAATCCTAATTATTTTGAACATTTGCAACTTGTGTGTTACGATTCTTGACATGCTTGCACGTCAAACCAATATAATTTATTGGTTTGGGTTCTATTAAATACAGCATGATTTGTAGAGTATTTGTTTTGAAATCCATTTCAAATGAAGAAGGCAGTGTAGGAAAGCAATAGGGTTGTCTTAAAATTAAGTTTTTCCATGAATCCTAATTATTTTGAACATTTGCAACTTGTGATTGTGTTACGATTCTTGACATGCTTGCATGTCAAACCGATATAATTTATTGGTTTGGGTTTTATTAAATACAGCATGATTTGTAGAGTATTTGTTTTGAAATCCATTTCAATTGAAGAAGTGTAGGAAAGCAATACGGTTCTTTTAAAATAATTTTACCCTAAAATCCTACCCGATGAATTCATCCTCAAAATTTCAGTAGAATTTTTATGTATTAGATAAAATGCAGAGCAAGAAATGGGTTGGCGCTAACCCTTGCTATGCTATCCATTCATCATTAGAATTTTATAAGAATTGTTGTGTAAAACTTTCAAATAAATCTTCAAATAAAAATCTCAAAAACTTTCTGAAGAACTTAATTCTTTTGGAATCCAAAATCACTTCAATTGAATGAATTTCTCAAAATTATTTAGTAGTAGCAATAGAAGATTGAAATCATGAAAACTCACAACTCACAATAGAACAAAATCATAGAAATGCAAAGAAGTGTAAAGCCAAGAGAAGCAATGGATTTGCCTTCTCTATAATATCATCATATGGATCCTCTCTAATATCACCTTAATTGCAACAACTATATTATTTCTATAATATCACCCTTTGTAAAAAGTGATATTATAGAAGTGGTTGCAATTAGCTACTCTATTTCTATGATATCACATTGTGTAAAAATACAATTTCTATGTATGCATGATTGACAATATTTTTACATAATATTTAAAATAATTATTTTACAGACTTATTGAAATCATTATCATGCAATCTATTCAAATATATCAAATTTTTACTAATATGTAATACAATGAATGCGTAGCATAGCAAGCATGAGCCCCTAGTATTAATGATAGCATTTGTGATATTATAGAGAGACTTATGATTTTAGTAGTATGACTAGCAGTTGGTGCTTGCTATGCTATGCATTCATCATTAGAATTTTATAAGAAAATTTATGTATTAGATAGAATGCAGAACAAAAATTTCAATAAATCTTCAAATAAAAATGACTAAAAATCTTTGTATAATTTTTTTTATAAGTAAGCATATATTTAAATGTACAATAGAAATTTATTGAATGATGAATGAAACATATGCAATGATAAATACTTAAAAAAATACACATACATTAGAATGCATCAGAAATTTGACTTCATTGTTAATTAGAATTAGAATTTCATTAGAATTTCATTAGAATTTTTATGTATTAGATAGAATGCAGAGCAAGAATTTCAATAAATCTTCAAATAAAAATTACTAAAATTTTTATATAATTTTTATTAATAAATAAGCATATACTAAAATAAACAATAAAAATTTAATGAATGATGAATACGATAAAAGATACATATACATTAGAGTGCATTAAAAATTTGACTCAATTGTTACAAAAAATGCCAACCCAAATAGAAGAATTTAAAAGAAAAATTTGTAAATCTCAAAAGCTTCATGAACAATTTAATTGTTGTGAAATCCAAAATCGGTTCAGTCTAATAAATTTCTCAAATCATTTGGTAGTAGCGATAGAAAATTGAAATCATGAAAGCTAAAAGCTCACAAAAGCACAAAATTATAGAAGTGCAAAGAAGTGTAAAGCCAAAAGAAGCAATTGATTTGCCACCTCTATAATATCATCCTATGGATCCTCTTTAATATCACCTTAATTGCATCAACTATATTATTTCTATAATATCATCCTTTGTAAAAAGTGATATTACAGAAGTGATGGCAAATTGCTACTCTATTTTTGTAATATCAAATTGTGTGAAAATACGATTTCTATGTATGCATGATTGGAAATATTTTTATAAAATAATTAAAATAATTTTTTTACAGACTTATTGAAATCATTATCATGCATTCTATTCAAATATATCAAAATTTTACTAATATGTGATACAATAAATGCGTAGCATAGCAACCACAAGACCCTAGTATTAATGATAGCATTTGTGATATTACAGAGGGACTTATGATTTTAGTAGTATGATAAACAAACCAAATTTTGGAAAAAGGGTATCTATTATTATGTGAGGCTACAAAAAGGGACATATCACGGTCCAAGTACTTGGCATGGGTATTGAAGATGGTCGGGTATCAAAGCCGGGTATTGAAGAAGGCCGGGTACCTAAAACCACCTGGAAGAACCAGGTACCTAGACCGCCGGGTATTTGTCTGCAGAGGTTTGGAAACCTAGGGTTTGGTGTCCGCGCATTTTCGTGTCCGTTGTTTTGTCGTGCACCTCTGTTGTTCCCTCTGTTGTTTCCTCTGCTGTTCTCTCGTTCATTCCGCTATATTCTCGTGCATTCCACTGTTCTTTGGACGCATTTTTGTTGCATCTTTGTTGTTTGTGCATTTCGCACTTGCCGGCAGTGGACACGCATTTTTTTTAGCACGGGCGTTGTGAAGAAGAGGACCTTGTTTTCCGCATTGTGTGTGACTTTGGAGTTCGATTCAATTGGGGGGACTTGAAGCTATGAAGAAGCGAACCTCAAGGCGGGCGTCGTGAAGAAGCGAACCTTGAGCATTGTTTTCTGTGTGATTTTGGAGTTCCATTCGATCGGGGGGACTTGAAGCTGCTGGCTGGTGCTGTGTGTTTGCATCTGAACGAGGTGCAGCTTGATCTCAAGGACGTGCATCTTGAAGCAGGGTTTGGAGTTTGAGGTAAAAACCTGACTCAATTCATCACTGTTGTATTAGTGCAATGGTTCTCTTGAGGCGTGTTTAAGGGTTTAGGTCTGTCAGTTCTGTTCAGGCGTGTTTAAGGGTTTAGGTCTGTTTAAGGGTTCTCTTGGGTCTTTTCTCAATTCCTCCAAGATTGGAGTCTCTGTTCCTCTTAGGGTACTGATTTCAAAGTGGCACTTCTGCTTCTTTGGACACTTCGGGTTTGGGATAGTTTTTTTTGCTTTGTATTTGCTTTGTGTTGGGAATACTGTTCAATCCACCCTCTGAAGTCTTGAATTCAAAATAATGGAGGAGGTACTTTCACGACATTTCATGATTTGTATGCATAAGATGATATTTCTACATTGTATGAGATGCAAGTTGCGTGCATTTCTAAGATGCAAGCTGCGTGCATTTCTACAAGATGCATTTCTGCAAGTTGCGTGCATTTCTACAAATGCATGTCTGCGTTTCTACATTGTTGGATTCAACTACTTGTGTGAATCCTCATTGTACTTGTGTGGGGATTGTATTGTGCCAGAGCACTTTGCCGAGGTTCTCAAGCGCAAGGTTGTGTAACCTTATTCTACTTCCAAGAATAGGTACTGGTGGATAAGATACAACAACAACAACGAGGTTAGTATCTGGATTATCGTTTGCACCAGTTCCGCAGGGTTGTAAGTTGGATGATAGGAAACCGCTTCAGCTTTTCTGGTGGTGTGCATTGTCTTCGAGTCGTGTTTCGTAGTTGTCTACGATGTGAGGTGGCGATTTGAAGAGCCCCTTCCTCTGGACTGCCCTAAGTTCATTTACTATCCCGTATACCTGTATTTTCATTTCCCCCGTATCGAGATAGTTTTTGAACATGGTAGACTGCAACAGACGTGGGATTAGCGACGTATATGTATCCCTGACATGTATACCGAGGTTAGTATCTGGTGGATAAGATACAACAACAACAACGAGGTAAAATAATTATTTTACAGACCTCGTATAAGATACAACAACAACAACGAGGTTTGAATAGTGATTTCTGTGTGATTGTTGTAAAGTTAGCTGCAATGTCCAATGGGGTTTAACTTGCGGGATGTATCGTGTGCGTACGTTCCTTTTTTAGTTCTCGTGAGGTTTGTTGTTTTCTGTTAGAATTCATAGCTTGGGAGTTTCTAGATGGAAACATGCTTGTTTGGGATGTTGTAGGTTTGTACAATGACTTTTTGGTTTTAGGTTTAGGTGGTCTGCTGGTTTGAGATGTTTTTGATTTCTTTGGCTTTTTTCAACTCTTGAATTTGTTGAAAATGTGGATAATATTGCAGGTTTTGGAGATTAATCCATCTACATTGCATTTCAAGATCCTCATTTTTTAATTCCCGAGGTGAGTTATAATGCACAAGACTTCATTTAGGGTTTAGGGTTCAGAAAATGGCATTCATTGTTTAGGGTCCAGTACTTTAGTTCCAGGGTTTGTTTAGGGTTCAGTGCTTAGGGTCCAGGGTTTCTTTAGGGTCCATTGCTTAGGGTTTAGGGCTTAGGGTATACTGAAGGTCTACGAATTAGAATTCAGAATGTCAAGGAAAGAAATGAGCAGCCACAACCACACAAATTCCCCAAAATCAGCCCAATACTACCCGGGCATCATCTTGTCAAACTTAATTCCTAAACGTACCACGAATGTAAGGCTCCTGAACGGAACTGCAATTCAGGTCGCATCGACCTGAATTGCATATCCCCTCAAGCACATATCCTAGGTCCGGGCAAGTTCCAAGAAAATTTTCAGATGAGATAAACCTGCATTTCAGGTCGGTCCGACCTGAAATGTACACCTACTAGCATTTTCTGTCCAAAGAAGGCAACTAAATGGAAGGGAATTGCACTAACAGGTTAGAAGACAAATAACAAAGTCGTCCAAATTCAATGCAGATCAGGTCGGTCCGACCTGAACTGCAGAGAATACCCTATGCAATCTGACGTGTCAAATAAGTTGTAAGACCAACAAATTAATAACTATCACAATATTAGACACCTATTTATAAACAAATGGACTAATAAATGAGTTCATTAATATGTCGGTAATGTACGTCACATGACCCTCACTACGATTCAGGTCGCATCGACCTGAATTGTAGAGCCCCATAATTCATATCCTCTCCCAAATCTTTGCATTTGTCTGTGCTATTTCATGGACAATAGTGACATGAGATGAACATGCATTTCAGGTCGGACCAACCTGAAGTGTACACCTATTAGCATTGTCAGCACAAGGCAAGCAACTGAGTAGCAGACATTGTCACTAACATCCCAGAAGAGAAATTACGTGATCGTCAAAATTAAATGCAGATCAGGTCGGTCCGACCTGAACTACAAGGAAGCCCCTCTGCAATCTGACGTGTCAAATAATTTGTAAAACCAACAAATAAATCACTATCACGATATTAGACACCTACTTGTAAACAAGTTGACTAATAAATGAATTCATTAACGTACCGATAATGTTCGTCACATGACCCGCACTACAATTCAGGTCGATGCGACCTGAATTGCAGAGCCCCATAAATCATATCCTCTCCCAAATCTCTCCATTTGTCCGTACTATTTCATGGACAATGCTGACATGACATGAACATGCATTTCAGGTCGGTCCGACCTGAAATGTACACTTACTAGCATTGTCAGTACAAGGGAAGCAACTGAGTAGCAGACATTGTCACTAACATCCCAGAAGAGAAATAACATGATCGTCAAAATTAAATGCAGATCAGGTCGGTCCGACCTGAACTGCAAGGAAGACCCTTTGCAATCTGGCACAGTAAATACGTATTCCCTTCACCAACATACATATTTATATGACTATATTAGACACCTAGTATAATTAACAAATTGACCAAAAGGCACATTTCTAATAAACATCGATTTACCAACAACAAACATAAAAACACTACCGCATGCAATTCAAGTCGAACCGACCTGAAATGCCAGTTCCAAAGTGAGAACAATACGTACTAGGGCGATTCGATAACATTAATCAATAACATTGAGGACAACACAGTAGCAGAAATATTTGCATATTCCGACTAGAACTTCAGGTCGAGTTGACCTGAAGCGTATGAAGTAAAACGAACCGAGTCCAAGTAGATCAAACACAAAGAAGATGAAATGTAGAAGCTCCATGTACTGGTTTTTAGGTCGGGTCGATCTGAATCAACATAGCAACAACTCTTGTTCTTACAACATCCCATTTGGATAATGAGTGTAGAATGGATGACCAAATCGAGAAGCTGGAGGCCTTCTACGTATGCTCTGCGCACGAATCCTCTGGGGAGGAAGGAGACGACTTTGACAATGACGGAGACTACTGGGAATTCAAAAATCCCGAAAAGGTTGAGAGTTGGAGTCTCCACATGATTCCATTCAAGAACCTCATTTGCTTCGCTGCAAAGTTCAAAGACACCGACCATTTCTTCAACATATCTTTTGATGAGAAGATAAAGGACGTTGCCCACGACACTGGTCCATTCTTGAAAATTCGGTGTGTTACAACTGTGACTGGTACACCCGAAAGCGAGCAGTACCACTTCACTATTCGCTTGGACTCCTCAAGATGTGCCTTCAACATATCGCACTTCCTCTCAACGCTGGAACCGACTGAGTATAGAACGGAGATTCCCGACCTTGAGAAGAAAGTTGACCACAACTACTTCAAGACAAAGGACGGGAAGTTGGCAACGGGGAAGGCCCTATACTCTCGCCTGAAGACACTCCTCAACGACTTCACAATTCTGAAGACGAAACTTGAGCTAAAGAAGAAAGACATGACTATTAGAACTATCTCCCAAGAGTTTCCAAGTAACGTGGAGGGACAGAGCTCAATGGGTACACCTGGAACCCAACAGAGTCGGGGGACAAGAAAGTCCATGCAGGCCGCTACTCCATCACGAGCTCCCAAGAAAAGTAAGTTCGCATCAACCTCAACAGTGGCAACAGCAGCGCAAGACCCTAGTGCAGTTTTACCAGGGGAGCTGAGTTTTGTATCCGCAGTAACTGAGGTCTCGGTCCCTTATGACGCCAAGAAATCGCACGATTACATTGCGTCCGCGGAGGCATACAAGGCCTACTGGAAGCACTGCACGGACGCCTACATCTTTGGCCTGGAGGATAAGAAGACCATTTCCATTGAGCAGCTCATCAAGGCCCCAGAGGACTTAAACATCCGTAGCCATGAAATGAAGCTCGCGGAAGACATGATGACATACCTCTGGGAAATGCCAGATAAGTCCACAAAACAAACATTGTGTGTCATGCCCGTGGATTGCTCCGAGAAGCCAAAGCCGGAGGACTGGCCAGCACTTGAAAGGAAGAACTTCTACATCATCAATGGACAGCACAGTGTGACTGCCAGCAAAATGATGGTGGACCAAAACCTTGACGAAGAGATTGTCAAGAACTTTCGTCAATGGGATTGCTACGTGGTCTGGTCCACAGATGCCCAGAAACTACGGGACATATCGGCGTACTACAATAGGGTCAACCACTTCGTGGCGCAGAAGCCCTCGTGGTCAACAAACATTTTGGGAGCCAAAAAAGTGTGGGAACTCATGGGGAGGCCACGCAATCCGAGGGAAGCGGCCCCAATAGCGACAATGTCCAACGTCAGGCGAAACGCTGAGAGTACAGCAAATAAGAAGAAATTCATGGTAAGAGATTCAGGTCGACTCGACCTGATCTGAGAATGTCGTCTGCCACCTACTATTCCATCTACAATAGGTGATGTTTTGATTTAATTCACGTGATAATGAATGAAGAGTTCGAAGTAAGCAGAACAACAAAGGTGCATTCGACGTTCAAAATGAAATGTGTAGTTTAGGTCGGTCCGAGCTGAATAGAGAGCTCCAAATTGACCGTGAATTACAAAATTGCATTGCAGGAATTCTCATCGGCAATGTACAAGCGGTTCGCTCTGTTGGATGTACTAAAGGCCCAGAAGGCTGCAAAAGGCAAGGATGCCAAGGAGAAGCTCGAGATCCAAAACGAGTTGAAGATAATCACAGCTCCGGACGACGTGTACAACCTGTGGAGCGAGGTTATCTCTAGTGCTGCATATGGGGAGTTGATAGACCCCAATACTAGATTGAAGTACAACGAGAAGGCCACTTGGAAGCCCGAGCAAGGGAATCTGACACATGAGTTCTTCAAAGTGCTCGGAAACCTTTCCTTCAATGACTTGTCGAAGATGGCCGAACATATTCTGCATCAGAATCCAGAGAGCAAGAACAAGGACTACCCGAAGGTCACAATCAAGCTTCTCTCTGTTGTGCAGGAGAGCTGCTACACTGCTAAGGAGTGGGTGGAGAGAAGGAAGCGCAAGCACAAGGTGAAGATGGAGCTTCACGCCCTGGACGCAAGCCTCGGGCTCATGTCCTCCTTGAACGAGTTGAACCACGAGAGGCGGAGGGAGTTCAAACGAAGTCGGAACTTCATGAGTGCCACCATGAACGTGCTGCTAGAGCAGCCAGGGAATGAATACTGGATGGAGGCGAAGCAGTCAAGAGCAAAGGGGAAGAGCGCTGAGGAGATGTCAATGTACGTGGCTGAGTTTTTCCGGGTCTTCCTACAGCAGAGAAACAATTTTGTGCCTCCAAAATCCACTGCATACTATCGTCCATATGACGTTATGTATAAGACGCACCAAAATTGTCCTAGAGGCGTGCTCACTGCATAGAACGTGAAGGACATCAAGCTTGGAGTGTGGGACTTGCGTTACACCCCGAATGTGGTGTCAAAGTCTAAGTGTACGCCAGCCGATCCATACTTCGCTGCAGTTGTCGAGTCCTTCCAAGAAAAGGGCCAGCCCCTTCTCGAGGACATTCCGGTGTGGGTGCTCATTTGTTCCGACCTCACCGAGCAAACGCAAGCACTTCACTTCATAGACAGCAATCCCGCGTTGAAGGAGTACTCCATGAGTTTCTCTAACTACATTCCCTCACCCAATGAGCGTATTGGTGACTTGTCTGCACGAAGCAAGAAGGCGGTGGAACCAATTTACCTGACCATCCTGCAAAGCCCAAGCAATGCTAGGACGGTGAGAATGAGGTCTTCCTATGATGCTCCCAATACTGAAACATTTACGAGGCCCGGGGCTTACAACGAGCTAGAGTTCAAGATTAATAATACTGAGCTACGGATGGAGTTCTTCCTCAATCTTGTGAGGAAATTCTGCGCTCCTAGAGAAAGCGTAATGTCATTCTTCGCTGGGTCGAAGTTCACGTGTGCTGCGATGGTAAGCCTGAACACAATGAATTCCACAATGTAATGTTTTAGCTATGGTTAAGGTCGATTCGACCTGAATAAAATGAACATGTATTTCTTCTTGAAATTATAAGGTGATAGAAACCAGGTCGGGTCGACCTGACTCGTAGCATTGACTGGAGTGTGTTCCTCCATAGTTTGGCTCGACCTGACCGGTGCCATTGAGTGCCCGAGAGTGAACTTCAGGTCGGGTCGACCTGACCCAATCTACTGTTGACGTTACATGAAATACCATTGTATCCTCGTTAGGGAATTTTCATACTATCGTAATCTGATAGTATGTGACGCTGTGTGTGACTTTGTAGATGAGTGGGGTTAATGTGTTTGCTGTGGGTGACTCGGAGGAGTCTGACCAATGGACTGAAATTGCAACCACTGCGAAGAAACTGGATAAGAACGATTTTCTTCCAGAGGGATACTATGTTGATGAGGGCAAATTCCCGCGCCGACCATCGGGGTCAAGCACGCCTTCGTCATCAAAGCGCAAGGGGAAGGCAACTGGAGAGGCAAGCACGCCGTCCGGTCGGAGGTCATTTGCAATCATAGTGTGTGAGTCCTCCGACAGTGATGGGGCAGCCGATGATGACGACGACGACGACGACGACGTGCCCATGGATCGGAGCACCCCTCCAGTGATCCGCTCTCAAAGCATACGGGGATCATCAGCGTCGTCGGGTCAACCACTTGACACCTCTGCCATGCCGTCTCCAGCCTCTAGGGAGAAGCGAAAGAGGGGAAGATTGCAAGCCGACGACGACTATGATGCAGAAATTGCAGAGCTAAAGAGGAGGCGGGAATTGGATCAAATGATGTTTGACAGGCAGGCCAGGGAGATGGCGGAGTTGCGATAGTTTATGGTGGCAATGTCACTAAAGAACGACTCCAAACTGGAGGCCATTATCAATAGTCTTGGTGGTGCCATGCCTCTAGCATCCGTACAGCCGTCTCAGGTTGACCAAGTGGTTTTGCTGTAGGGAGCGCCAGCAAGACCAACGATGAGTGGATCCTCAAGCTTACCCTCCACTCCACGATTAACTGGGGTGCCTTCTGTCTCTCTCACTCCTCTTGTAGGTTCCGCAGATCCTCCAGCTCCTCCTCCTACTGAGGAGTGCCCCTCCACCCCTGCACCTCCACTTGATGACGAGGACATGGTTCGAGTTCCACTTGATGGTGGCAGGTCCTCAGAGACCTTGGAGTCGAGTCCGAAGATGCCCGCGGATCTTGCCATCCCCATTGATGATGATCGGAGTCATGCATTGGATGGCCAGGATGCACCATCAGGTTGACCACACAATCACTCGATGTCATTTGTATAGAATTAGCTCGACTCGAGCTGATTTGTGTCATAGGTTGCACTTAGATAGAGACCCTTAGTGTGGGAGACAATACTTTTTTATAGAAAACAATTTTTTGACAATTCCATATCTTCATGTAAGATGATGACTTTTTTGTACTTAATTTTATTAATCAATTATACGGATTTTTCTGTAAAAATTTTAAGTCTTGTTTGTCTGGCCCTTCCTGAATTGCAGAACCTCCTCTAATGGCTATCTCAACTGAACCAAATGATCTTCCGAAATCTATTGCTCCTGTACAACATGTACAATGTCCAACATTTGGTTGTGGCATTATAGAAGCTACAAGTGGAGGTGCACCGGAATCTGAGTCCATGCACTTAGATGATGACGTCTCTATTCCCGACGCTCAGCTTCTGGAGATTGAAATGCCAGACCCTGTTGGACCGACGTTGTCTTTGCCGGAAAAGGTAACCTCGTGCCCATGCGTCCTTGATCTCTGCGCTAATAGGTACCTCTGTATTCATATATAGTCTGCGACAATTGGATTTTGCCTTTTTCCTTGAGTTTCGAAATGTGTCAGTGCAGCTTAGTAATTGGCTGCACATTTGTCCGTTTGATAGCAGGGATCAGTTCCCCCATCTAAACGTGGAGATACGTCGAAGGATGTTGAGATTCCATTGACGTCCAGGGTGACCGTCGCCGAGAAGTGGCTGAATGTTGTCCTGGACTTGAATGGAATCTTGTGTGTCTGTGAAGACGCCAAGTACAAGGGGTGGGCTGTGCACGTCGGGAATGCAGACCAACCGCACTCCGCCACGATTCCTGCGATTGTGGGACCGAAGGCGGTCTTTGTCCGCCCAAATTGCGCTCATTTCCTTCGTGAGTTAGTATTGATAGCACACGTTTCTATTTGGAGCTCCATGAAGAAGTTTACCGTTCAAAAAATCGTCGATTATCTTTTTGTCGGTCTGGATAAGCCTCGCATTATACTTGGGCAGGAGTCTTGCACGACGCTCAAGTGTGAGGAACAAGGCCGGATAGTCACATTCAGGGAGCCAGGCACCACCAAGGACCTGTTCGTGAAGGACGCGAACACCTTGTTTAATAATTTCAATGGGCAATTTCTTTGAGAGAATACTATCATAGTTGACGATAGTCCTATGAAGCACTTCATGAACAAGTCGGAGAACGTCGTTCTCCCCATCAGTTGGTCTCCCAAGGGTAAGGCCCCAGGGACTCATATTTGGACATGGTCCTTTTGCCCTGGCTCAGGCGACTTCACATAGCTCGAGATGAAGGGTTGAAATCATTTCGCAAGAGTAGTGCGGGGAAAATTGGGCGGAAGATGTTGTATGATGAGAGAAATCGTGGCATGTACAATAGTCTTATGGATGCAGTCAGAGTATCTTCAGCGTACCGATAGCGCACTGCATTTCATTGCTGTTCATGAGCCACGTGGATGCAGTGACTGTGTCATCGTCTAATCGGCGTTACGAGAGGATATTTTATTTATTGCTCTAGTTCAGGTCGAGTCGTGCTGAATGGCATGTGGATTGTTCTCTGAGTTCCTAGTGAACTTTAGCTCGCCTCGACCTTAATGGCTCGTGCATTCGCATGTATGGTTAGAGATATACGTAATTTCTGTAATATAATTTTTTTATGAATACCTTTCTGTATTTTCTTCTTCCTCCAGTTTAGGTCGGGTCGGCCTCATTCGATGGCCAGGATTTCCTAGATTGCAAATTTGCTATTGGAGTTTACTTGTAAATGTAATAACAGTTACAGTTTTTGATTAAATTGTTGTAATCTCTTTGTTTTCTTAGAATTTGGGAACGTCGTTCTCTCTAGTTCGGCACACCAGTCTTTCGTGCACTGCATCAGCTGACTCTTTCTCCGACTACGGGCAGAATCTAATTCTGAGTACAGGAAACTTCATGTGTTCGGCTGCCACTGCAAATTCGACAATGGACTTCTCCCTAAAGCCCGTTGATGATGGGGTGGTGGATAGTCCCTCGGGCTCAGCTCCACATCGTCCAAAATCATGTTCTCCATCGCCCATGAAGTCTACCGATGTTTTTGCTACACCGATGTCGTCCTCACCTTGCGATAGAGCAACACAGCGGAAACTATATGGTGAAGACGTGGGTCCTTCTTCGGATGTTCAAGGAAGTATGTGGGCTTTCCAAGCTCATGAATTACAAGCAAGTACAACCACAGGCCGAAGATGACGAAGGCAATCGTGGAGCTCAAGAATAAATGACACGTATAGTACTTGTTCATAGTGTAGAGTCATACATTCATGCTTTATGAAAGCTCAATGTGCATATTACAAAAGAACTCAGAGCTCGAGTGAATCACACTCGTAGCTTTTACAGTGTACGCAGAACAATGTAATGAACTACATTACTGGCCTTTATAGTTCGTTGCCTGTAATATAGTGTCACTGGACCTAGCCAAGCATAGTTCAAGATGTATGAAACAACTCATGGTGTACAAGTGAAAGGTCAATATGAACGTTTACCTTGTGGTTATGATATTTGATTCCTACTTGTGTTCATTTGATTTTAATTCTTGTATGATTTGAATATTGTTTGAGGAATTCTCTTCTCCGTTTTCAAATGAAATTAAACTTCTGTAACTCTCATTTCGGTGGAATACTCTCATTTTAATGAATATTACGTTGAATGTGGATGTGGGCTGCCCTTTATCTTGTAGGATTTTAATGTCGGCTTGGACTGGTCATATCTCATTATAATGAGGCTGCGAGAATTAGAGATTTGGGCATGTGAATAATTCCATCAAGCTGGGATGTCACCGTGAACACTGTCGTATCCGACGGTGTTCACGGTGACACCCTAGCTTGATGGAATTATTCACATGCCCAAGTTGTTTTTATTCAATTTGTTCTCCAAAACTGCTATATGGGTCCATCTTCAATCCTGACGTGTGCTTTTGCTTTCTTCAGACATTTGATAGTCATGGGGAGTTGTTCGATGGCACACAATCAATCTCTGATGAGGTATTAGTATCTGTCTTTTTTTGTTTATATTTAAGTAATGAAATAGAGGGAATTCGGATTTGGGATTGAGGCTTAGTGCTCTCAATGCCGTTAGGAACTCGTCCCCAAGCTCTGATTGTCTTAGGGAACTCGTTCTCAAGTTCCCAATTTTTTTTGCTTACATTATTCATTAGGACTCGTCCTTTAGTTCTCTATGTCTTTGGCTTTGGCTTGGATTTTGAATTGCTATTGCACTGTGTTCTTTGCAAATGCATCTTTTGTTGTTCTAAAAGAGTTATAACATATTGTTAGAGAGAATTACCTTGCCAAAACATATGCGTCTTGATTTTACACTTCAATGTAGGTATAGAACTCATGTAGGGGAATGAATCCTACATGTACAGGAAGTTCGGTTACGGAGACCTTTGGTATTTATAGTACATGTTGAGATTTATAAATTGAAGTTTCCTTGCTTACAGTTGCATTCAATGGCTCTTAGACCTTGTCTTGAACCTCAACTCTAATTTCATTGTATTCATTCCTCCAGGTTGGCCAACGCAAAGGCAAGCGCCCAAGGGTGACATCTAAAGAGAAACAGGCCCCAATTGACCAAACCTTGACGTCGTTGCAGATAGGAGGGCCTTCTCAACCATAGAAGGGGCCTCAAGCACGCCAAGTGCTTTCAAGTGACTCTAGTGATGATGAAGAGAACTTGGTGAGTTTTGCAGACATCATGGACGCTGCAGAGCGTGCTGTAAATGACTTCGAGGGAGATAGGCTTACTTGGAACCAAGGGCCTGGGCCATGGTTCTCCTCTGAGAGCTCGGAGACGGAGTATTCCTCCGCCATTGAGCTCTCAAATGCTAGCTCTAGCCCCTCGTTTGAGGAAGTGAGTGAGAGTATTGGGATTGGTAGAGTTTACACATATGAAGTCATCATCCTTAGCTCAGACTAAAATGAGGATGATGACGTGGACATCATCCAATAGGGTTTCATGACCCCAATTACATACCTTCTGCGGTTTTAGTCATGCAAGCCATGTGCAGGCTGTTTTTCTTTCATATATTTACCACTCTTCCATTTTATAAGTGTAATTTTTTTTATTGAAGTAAAGAATTTTCAACTGCATCTCAATATAAATTCTTTACACGGACTTGGCCTCTTTTTTAATTTGCGAGTGCAATCTTCTCTGACTGGAATTGTACATGCAGATGGATGTTTCACCCACTGGAGTAACTCAAGAAGAGACCATCTTGGAGACTCCGGGAACAGATGAAACGACACAGCCGCATATTGGGGACGACGATGAAGAGGATGAAGAAGAGGACGAAGAAGGAGGAGGACAAGATCCCATGCAAATAGATGACCTAGAAGACAAAGATCAAGGACTCATGGAGGATGAATTGCAGCGCATACAAAAAGGCGACTCAGTAGATATCCTCTCCACTCTGCGAATGAAGCCCGAAGAACTCTTTCGGCTACACATCCCGCTTTGCAGACTTGTCGTTATGCCCATGGTGAGGCCCACACTCGCTTGTGACATTACGAAGTTGGAGCAAGAATTCGCAGGTGGATACCGTGATGGAGCGGCAGTGTTCTATGTCTCTACCACTAATGAGGAAGGAGAAAGCCAAGAGTTCGCAAAAGACGAGATGAACAAGTGGGATCCAATCTGGAGAGAGAAAAATGAAGTGTTCACATGCTACCTCGACTCCAGACCTGAACTTCAGTTCCTCAAGAACTTGAAGTTCTTCATTTGCGACGGCAACCATCGCCGCATTGCATGGATGAACCTCATTGACAGGTGCTACACATTGCTCCCAAAATGGCACTGTGTCGTAGACTGCATTGTATTGGAAACCAAAGGGAAGACCGAGCTTGTCATGCAAGTGATGCATGACATCAACAAGTGAGTTCTTCCTTCTTGAGCTGCTTTTCCGGTCTTTGGTTTTTATGTGCCCTAGTTGTGAAATCATGGAGGCTTATTGGATTTCCTAAAATAGTCATCTACTTCCAAGTCAGTGGAGGATTCATACGTGAAGACAAACTTGGTACACACTCTGTACTAGATGCAGAAGTATGGTCTTCTCCCAATCAACTGATTTGTTGATCTCCTCAAGCCAGGGGAGAAGAAAAGGTGTTTGCAATTCAAGGTTTCAAGGAAATGGTATAGCATACCTGTGGAGGTCTTTACATCGTTCATTTTCAGGGTAAGACACTATGTGTTATACAAATTTGGAATCCTTCAGTTTGATGTAGCCTGCTCCCAAAACTCTTGACATGCCTAACTTCTAATTCAATGTTATTGTCTGAATGTGCAGCAAGAGATTTCCCAAGCTGCGGATGCTGCAATGAGAAAGTATATCGATGCTACACTAGAAGAGGAGAAGACCCCTGAAGAAGTCGCTCTTGCCATGAGGGCGAGAGCAAAGGAGAAAACCAAAACTCTGATGGTGAAAATGGAGAAGTTGTTGGCAGTGGCTCAACCATCTAACGGGCCAGGCTTCTTACAAGAGGTCAGTCTAATTCTGAAACCTTACACAACTACAAATTTACTTCTTCTGTTTTCAAACGCCAAGAGTTATTGAATGTGTTGCTGTCATAGGTGGAGAGGCACTGGAGCACTAATGAAGTGCCTGAAATGACATTGGAGAAGTTGCAAATGGTGGCCACGTGCAACATGGCGCTTGCACACAAGATCAAGATCTTGAAGTGGTGGAACTCCTCTGCGCCATCTCATGAAGCAAGGAAGTTCCCACCAAAGCCCGTCTCCGAAAATCTCCTGCCCCATTTCTTTGCAAAATGCGTCTGGTATGCTGGGGTAAGGGAATTGATTTCTGTAGTCAAGTAACTATACCAAGCGATACTTGGTTTTCAAATTGTAACTCAGAAGTTCAGAATGGGACCATGAACGTCTTCAATTGTACATTTTTAGCATGCATTGTACTCTGCAGATCAAAGATGCAGCAGTGGAATACTTCGACTCGGTGGTGAAGCAGGACAACATCACTGTGAACTACAGCATTCCAATACAACCACAGTACTTGGTAGAGTACATAGAAGGGTGGAGGCGCACAATTTGGGAGCACGGGTTTCAGACATATTTCAAAGGGCACAATTACTTCAAAAAGGGGGACTCGTTCATGGCTCACGAAGCGTCAGCCGCTGTTGTGCGCAGAGTTTTGTATCGGTGAGTTCCACTATCTCAATACTGGAATATGTCTAATAACTTGGTGGACAACAAGTTCTTGTAAAAATCACTATACTATTTGAAGTCCATTATAATGAGGTTTCAAATGTTCACTTCAACTCTAACTCCTTATTTTAGAACCTTTCGGTATACAATTGTATGATAATTCTCTTCTGCAACGTCTCCATTAGGCCATTATACTGGAAATGCATTCATTTTTCACAAGTTCGTTGGTCTTACCATCCGGAATTGCTCACAGATGTATGTTGTAGAGATTCCATGATCATCATTTACATTCTCCTTAATGCAAAATCATGCTTGTGCTGTAGATATTTCAAATTTGAGCTCGAAGGAAAAGGAGCCATCGATCGCTCAGACCTTCCCCCCTTCCTATCATCATATCTGGATCGCACATCCAATTCTTGTATGTTCACTGCACACCAGCTTCGCACCTACACCACAGCTCATCTCAATGGTGGAGGATGGTACCTGGATTGTCTCCTCGAGTTCACTCCTCCTTCCGAGGTTGAATTCAGGAGATCTTTGGACGGGAAAGGGGTCCTGGACTTAGAGATCAATGAGTTTACAAGCCTGGATGACAAAGCGAGAAAGAAGGCCATTGCAAGGAGGGATTTTCTGGACCGGAAGAAAGAAGCGCAGGTCCAAGTCCACCTTGAAGCGAAGGAGATGAAGGCATCCGAGCTCGCTGACAAAAAGGTGGCAAACGAAAAGGAAGAGAAGGTTAAAGGCAAGGGAAAGGGAAAGAAGAAGGAGGAAGCGGGAGGCGAGGTGGTACCATCTTCCACCGCAAATGAAGATTCATAGGCGCAAAGTGCAGTACAGAAGAAGGCTACTCTCCTACAGCTCACCGAGGAAGTTATCACTCGTATGACACAAGCCATGGTCATTACAGAAGGTGATGTTTCTAAGACGGAGGATTTGATCCTCAACATCTCCATCGAAGTCCTGGCAAAAGACATGGTCGAGGAGAAGCCCACGTGGTACAACGAGGTGTTGCATTTCTTGAAAAAGGTATGCATATGCATCTTTGTACTCAAAAGTGCATTTTGTGCTTTCATGTCTCATGAATGTTTTCTGTGCTTATTTTTAACTTCACCATGTTCTACATGTTTGCAGATGTCGGCCGGAAAGACTCGCATGTTCGAGGGAGTGCCAAATGCTCGACTGGGGGTGGATGTCATATTCATTGACTGTCTGGAGAACTTACCCGTGCCTGGGCTCTCTACACCGACCCATGAGGTGCCAATGTGGAATGTAGATGCTGATGATGAGGCTCTCCAGTTGGCATGTAGCTTCGCCGCAGAGCATCTACAAGATGATGGGTGCATCATTCTATTTCACTCCTATAGCATCAAATCCAAAGAGAACATTGCTGGGGTATGTGAGGCGTATGACTTGCTGATGAAGAAGGACTGGATGGGGATGAACCGCATGCACATCACCTCGGCTATAGACAATACAAAGACGGTAATTTTCATAGAATTTTGTTGACTTTTATGAACAAGTTGCAATGCACTCCATTCAATGCATTCTTACGTACATTTGCTATGGACATTGCAGACACAAAAGTTTGGAATCACCCTCCTCGTGAAGGACCTTGGCTCCAAAGGGAAATCCAAATTTTCCTTCAAAAAGACTAATACCACAATGAAGGTTGGTGTGGACTTGGCTATCGATGACATGCTGATCAATTACACCCATGCAGATGACGTGGCTATGAATGGAAACAAACCTTGGCGAGGCGGACGCGAAAAAGATCCAAGGTTCTTCACTATCCTCCTGGAGGCAACAAGCGTTCCAGGAGACTTGATTCTGGATTGTACCGCATCTACAGGTAATGATTCCATTCAGAAGTTTATTCCTCCAAATGTGTTCTTCCAATAATTCTTTCATGGAACTAAGTCATTTTGATTTCACTGCCTCCAAGTGCATGTATTATGGCTTGCCGTGGCACCAGCCACCACATTGTGGCTTTGGAAGGGAATAAAGACATTTATGATGCCATTCTGAAACCCATGAGGAAGTCACCAACACCCGTAGTGGTGACACCAACTATGCCACCAATAGTTCACCTTTCACAAGATCCGGAGGATATGCCAGTGGTGCCTCGCAAATTCGTTCGCAAGGGAAAATCCAGTAAGTAAGTTGGCATTTTCTTTCATCTTTGCTTGGATGAAGACTTTCATGTTCTACAATATTGACAACATGTCTTTTTCTGTTGCAGAGATGGGAGATTGATGGCAAGGAATGCCACCCTTCCCCAACTAAGTCTTCTCATCAGTCCGGAGAAGTCTTTTGAGCTCCCAATCTATGCCGAGCAAATGGCGAGTGCCTTCGCAGAGTTTGGTTGCTCCAAACCCAAACGCCGTAAAGACACTTACACTCTAAATGTCTTATAGTATATAGATGTTTCAGCATCCGAAGGTAGAGAGTCCTCGGAGTCATCTTCGAGTTCTGATTCTTTGATAGAGTCCTAAACAACTTAGATTCATGAGATTGACAAATCTCTTTAATGGGTCAAACTATTATGTGTTGATTTTCATTGTAGATGGATTTGTGTGTTTATGGATACTTCTTCCATGTGTTCAATTTTCTTGCATGTTTTCTACTTGCTTCATTTTCTTCAATTCATAGTATTTTGTCTTTGCCTATAAGAAAGATTGAAAAATAATAACAGGACACTAAACCGACTTTCAAAAACAGATCTCATATTAACCACTCTGTACACAACACAATACCCACGGTCATAGGTCAACTCTACAAGATTCTAAATTTTTTCAATTCATTTTTTTCACACTCACAAGCTCGCAGGCTCATAGGCTCAGGCTCATAGGCTCGCCAAATAGCAACCCTGGAAATTAGAGTGTTATTAAAAAGACGGCGAAGCTTTGAACCTCTCCTTTCTTTTGATCATTTCTATGTAATTAGGCCTTTTGGCCTTAGTTTGGTCAAGTTGTCATTTTTAATATTAGTCTTTCTTTAGGGCCGAGACCAAGGGTGTAGTCAGGCCGCTAAGAAGAAGGGTCAGTACAAATTGAAGTTCAAAATCTCATAGTAGAGGTCAAGAGCTCTCCAAAAACATAAAATACAAAGAAATCCAAGCTAAAATGAGTAAGATATAAGCGGATGAAGTTTCAAACACTAATTAGGATTCAAAACTTCATCCATGCATAACTTCTACTAGAAAAGTCCGATTTGCAAGTTCCACATCAACTTAGAAAGCTAGTTTTAGCCTCTACAAGGAAAACATATTAGAAGTCTAAAAATAATAAGCTGTCAAAAGTCAAACTGAGAGCTAAGGCATTTGATAAGGAAATTAGAAGGGAAGAAGGATAAATTAGGGAGGTGTGATTAGCAAGGAAGAATGCAAAACAAAGTTCTATCTCACCACTCTTTCAACTCTTCTAGCTTAGACTAAGTTTGAGTTCAAAAACTCTAGGAATGATAGTTGTGAATTGAAAACCAAATTGTTAAATTGTTATAGTTGAAGTTGAAGAAGAAATCTCAAGTATCTAAGAACAACCAATAGGATTGAGACACGAAGGGTGGACCATGTGAAAGGTCGCAAGGTGTCATTAGGCAAGCAAAAAATGGAAAAGTATTGGTTAGGAAGTCAAGAGTTTTCTAAGCCAACCATTAGAAAAATATAGTATAAAATCCCATATAGAAGAAAGGAGGAATAGTAGCTAGAATAGTTGCAAATTTGTATTAAAAGTCTACTTTCAAGCGGTGAGCATAAATTACCGAGCGATGGAACCATGGAGGAAAATGGAGATCTTGGAAGACTCATGTACAACGTCCAAGACGACTTACAAAGTGAGGTAAGATTCTAAATACCCAAGTTACTATTAAATTATAAAGTAGATAGTTTTAAATACCTTAGCCGAACTAACCTTTCAAGTCAGAATATTAAAACTAGATTTTCTCCAAGTTTTAGAATCAGATTGTGATACCTTTAGTTTAGAGGTTTCCAAAAATGTCTCACTTAGAAATCCAACGAAAAATGAGAAAGATAGAGACGGATGAAGTTTAGGGGTCAAAATGAATGAAAGTTAGATAAATCATCCAAAGTCAACCATATTAGAAAGTCAAATAGTAAATAGAGTTCAGAGACCAAAAGTCAAATCTCAAGTAAAATTATAAGGTAGATTAGTAGAAATCAATTGATGAAGTTTAATGAACCAATTAGTGGTCAAACTTCATCCTTCTATAACTATTGTTAGAAAGCTCGGATGAGGACGAGTTTTATATTTTTAGAAATGGCATAACATGTTCTATCACTTAAAAATGATAAATCTAGACTGAATTCATTTTGAATAAAAACCACATTGGCTTAGTTAGTTGAGATAAAAGAAGGCATTATTCGTTAAATTGAGACAATTAAGAGTCTCATTTTAAATCCAATCTATATTTACACTAAAATAATTGTTCATTTTTCATGTCAAATTATATTTTATATAATTTGTGGTGAATCTTGTGAACATAAATATGTTGATTGAATGCAACAAGGCACTACAAAATGAAATTTTTTTGGGGTTTAGGGTTTAGGGGTACTAGAAAAGTGATTTGCTAACTTGAATTACAAAAAATTCGCAAGAACTACTTCTACATCTCAAATATTTGAAAAGCATTGCAAATGCGCGAATTGAAGGTTCAAATCACATCTATAAGAAACATAACAATTTCATACTATTAATAGAAATTGATATTGGCATATAACCACAATATCATATTCAAAACAACATAATTGATACTTGCAAATATCTAAAATGAAAATGTGCATTCAGCTTCTATCCTTCTAATAATAAAATACTAATATATAGACAATAAAATCAAAGTAACTATTCTTCTTAAACCGGCAAGGATGATCCGTAATGGAAGACGATGGCATACTACATCTTAAACCACAAAGGCTTCTACGGATGATTTAATGATGTTGATTTGTGGTTTAGGGATAGAAATTTTTGTAAGAACTTGAGGTACATCAATAGCCCCCTTCTTTCCGCGTGGCTTCCAAGCTGTCATAATACAGTTAGTATTTGACCAACTTGGAGAGATAGCTCGATCTTCACACCACAAATTTCCTGCCTTTGTGTTCCATCTAACGTATGTGTCCATGTTGATGTGACGACTTGAAATAGGCGTCCAATATTGAATTTGGATAAAGTGAACATGCCTTGAATCCGGATTTGGATTTGTAATCGTCCTAGCTAGCCAAAATGGCTTCGGGTCACCATTAGCGGGATGCACAACAACAAAATAACCTGCGTATACATCACGACCAACACAAAACAATGGCCGTGGACGATCACGTCTATGTCCAACAAAAGGCGCATCTTCTGCATATTCTTCACGTAGTATGCCATCGTCTTCCATTCGGTCTTCCACTTCGTTGTTGATTCTAGAAGCAGGCCAAAATCCATACTGCAATGTATTACACACCAAAAGGGGTGCATCTAGAGCGGTTCTTACACCTTTCCAATAATTTCTTATCGGATCATTCTTCCTTCGAAACTCTCCTGAATGGTCTTCATTGGCCATTTCTGTCCAATATGAAATAAAACCATCCAAACCCTTTTTGATCTCCTTTGACGCTTTCATTTCCTCCGAAGCCAAAGGCGGTGGACTACCATTTGGCACTTTTGGACGCCCATCTTCAGTCTCAAACCACAAACGAATCCCTCGACCATGTTCTGGCAACCAATTTGGATCCGTACACAAATATTTGTACTCCATCAGGGGCCAACCATTGGAATCCATAAAGAATTTGAATTGTTGGCAAGCCGAATGACCTTCTAAAAAGTCCCCAACTGTGCCCAAGTACCCGTGGACAAACCTCTTGAAATCAAGAACTTCCTCTATTAAATGAGGAATCACTGGATACTTCTCACAATCCATAAAGGATTTCATCAGCCTCGGAATAGTCGAGTAGCTATTTGTCTTCAACATTGTACTCCATCTCCCAAAAAGAGCATCAATGTCTTCATGAATATGCCCAACAATGAGGAAGTTGATGTAAATCTCTCGAAAAATGCCTTTAAAAACAAGAAGAGAACAAAAGGCAAACACCCATCTGTTTTTGTTGTCCCCTGATGCATTGTCTAAATGCAAAGTAAGTATTGGTGGCAAAGGTTTAGGTGGAATAGGCTCATGTGGAGGAGGTAAGAGGGAATCAAGGCAAATGTTTGATCCTTCTAATACTGCCTTTGTCAAGGTAGATTGACCCTCTTCTACAGAAAATAGTTGGCGCGATGAATTCGTAAGCAGTCTGTCACGCCCCTATCTACTTGGGGTGCCCAATGTACCTAAGTGTGTAAGGGGGACCTTGGGAGTGACTTCCCAAGCCTTGCAATAGACTAGGTAGGGAGAATGAAGAGACTCCCGATCAAATAGGGCGAAATAGCGCCCTGGTTTTGAAGTGAACATGAGAGTGTCATACATGCTTGAAAAGCTCTTGACAATACGCTTCTAATGGCGCAAAGAACGCGCAATTCGGAGTTGTAAGCGAAAAGTTATGGCCGCTCAAAGTGGACTGGGTCCTAGTGGCGCCGGGACACTTGAGGGCTAGGTGTGTGGGGTTCTCAATGAATCCCACAACAAAGTATGGCATGTGGAATATCATTGGAAAGCTATGAACACAAGGAACCTAGAATGACAAGCATTACGAGGTTCTAATACATGAGTCAAAAGTTATGGCCAAAAGAAGAGACGTGGTGAAGGCGTGACGCCTCCCCCGGTGCATCCGAATCTTTAGAGGGCCATAACTTTGCGAGAACTTGTCCACATGGGACGAGTGAGCCGTCCATCGGCATCTACTCGTCACGTAGATGTCTAAAATGGGCTCCCATGTTGGATTTGGAGCTCGGAGCGCCAAGTTACGCCGTTTGGAAGTTCGGGAGTCCAAACGGTGACGTAACTTGGCAATTTGGGTTGGAAGTGGGTGGTCTTCCACAACCCAAGGTTATCCAAGGACTTCCTTCGACCTAGGACGGGGGGGTTTGTCGAATACCACAGAGAGTACTATAGGAGGGGTTGGTCTCACTCCTCACTCCCTCTTGAAGCCTTGGTGAGTCCCGGTGGCTCATGGTTGGTGGTGGTGACTTCACCACCACTTCAAGGCACCATGGGACACTTGTGTGTGTCCCGTGGCATCGGTTGGGTGGAGTGCCGCTCCTTGCTAGGCCTCATTGGATGTGTCCCGAGTTGTGAGCGCCGGTTACCTCTAGTGGATGAGTAGCAAATGCAAAAAGGGCTAGCATGGAGTGGGGTGACACTCAAGGGCGGTTAGGACCATGGTGAGTAGTGCCACCATGGGTCCTTGCACATTAAGGTGGAAGTTCCGCCCCATGTTACTAAGTGACATGTCCGGTGTCACGATGGGAGTGTGTGCTAGTAGTCTCGGTGATTGGGACTTGGCAAACTAAATTGGAAATGGGAATTAACACTGTGGGTGCTTGGCATGTGCAGTGTTAGGCAGTTGGTGACCAAGTGACGCTGTAAGTGGACTGGGGTGGACCTAGTGAGCTGTTGGGAGCAGGTAGGTGTCATTTGGGTCGCGACATTTGGTATCAGAGCAGGGCTACGTTGGTGTGCAGTGAGTCTTGGAGCCATGGTGAGAGCCAAGACAGGTGAAGCAGGAGCTTCAAGACAAGGGCGCCAAACACGTAGTCAAGGTTTGGAGGCTAATGAGCCTTCCTTGGAGGAAACTCAAGGAGGGGATTCTCTTCATTTGGAGCAAATGGGACAAGAATTGACTCCCATTGAGGAAGAGAATGTGGAAACTAGTGCCAAGGAAGGTGACACCGCCACTAGTCCCGGGAAACCCCAACGTGATCGCAAACGGAAAGGGCGTGACCTCATGTTTGAAGAACTTGTCAAAACACTTCAGGTGATGCAAGCTGAAATCAAAGAGCTTAAGGAGAAGGGTTCTACCTCTTCTTCTCACAAATTGTGCAAAACCAACATGCCATCTTCTTTCACAGGCATTGGCAAGGCCCACAAAGTGAAGGACTTTTTGGTGGAATTGGAGTTGTACTTTGAAGCTCAAAGAGCACCTGAAGAAGACAACATCACCATCGCGGTGACCTTTCTCAAGGATCATGCTTTGCTTTGGTGGACTCACTTTCGTGGGAAAAGTCCTGAGGTGGTGGATAACTTGACTTGGGCTAGTTTCAAGGAACGCATTAGCGACCGCTTTACCCCAGAATACCAAGACATTCGTGATGGAGTGGCACTTGTAAGACTCAAGCAAACAGGGAGTCTTAGGGGGTATGTGTGGGAGTTTAATGCCCACTTGAATGTGCTTCCAAGGCTAGATGAGCTAGCCAAAAAGATCATTTTCTTCAATGGGTTGCAAAGTTGGGCAGAACGTGCATTGTTTAGAATGCCCCAACTTCCAGAGACTTGTGCGGAGTTGTTGAAGCTGGCGGAAAGGATTGGTGATGATGAAGGCCAAAACAAGAAGGCTAAAGATGGGCCTTCAACAGGTGAGTCAAGCAAACACTCCAAGCGCAAGTTGAGGCGTCATGTTTGGATGAAGAGCAAGCATGGTGGGGATGGAGCCAAGTTAAGTGGGCCAAAAGAAGGACAAGCTAAAGGCATTGACAAAGGGGGTGACAAAACCAGAAGGGATGTGAGCCAAATGACTTGTTACAATTGTGGAGAAAAGGGCCACTTGTCCCGGGGTTGCACCAAACCTAAGGTGAGTGTTCAAAATGCACGCTCTCACATTGGAGAGCATGTTTTTCAAGGTGGCTTCTTGGCTAAGGCAAATCAACCCAAGTTGAGTCCCCGCTTGTTGTTCTTAAAAGGATCCATAAGTAAACATGATATTTCACTCCTGGTGGATACAGGTGCAACTCACTCATTTGTGAGCCCAAGACTTGCTAAAGAGTTGGGCTTGCAAATCAAGGAGTCTTGCAAGCCCATCAAAGTGCAGTTTGCCAAGGGCAAGCCGCACAAGACAAGTAAGGTGGCAACAAACGTGGAAGTGAAGTGTGGGAAGTTCACCTTTGTGGAGGACTTCACGGTGTGTGATATGGATGGGGTAGATCTCATCTTAGGAAATACTTTCCTAGATACTTATGAAGTAGATATAAGAAGGCGGCCATCTTTGAAGGTGGTTGCCAATGTAGATGGCAAAGAGATAGAGTTAGAAATAACTAAGTCACCCAAGATGTTGGGGACTCAAATCCATCTAGTAGTTTTGGAAGAACTTAGTGATACTAAGTTCTTGATTGTTATGCGTGCTGGTGTGGTTGGAGAGGAAAAGAAGTTGGCTAATAGGGCCAATTCCCCTCCAAAGTGTGTAACAAGTGTAATCCATAAGTTTATGGATGTTTTGACAACAGAGTTGCCTGATGCTTTGCCTCCTAAAAGAGAAGTGGATCACAAGATTGAGGTGGTGCCTGGATCACAACCACCATCCAAGGCACCTTACCGGTTGAATCAAAGGGAGTTGAAAGAGTTGAAACACCAACTCAATGAGCTCTTCGCTAAAGGATACATTCGCAAGAGCAAGTCACCTTATGGAGCGCCAGTCTTATTTGTGGACAAGAAGGATGGAAAACTTCGCATGTGTGTGGATTATAGGGCACTCAATAAGATCACTATTAAGAACAACTATCCTTTACCTCGAATTGATGATCTCTTTGATAGGTTGGCAGGGGCGGTGTACTTTAGCCGCATTGATTTGAAGTCAGGTTACTACCAAATTCTAATTGCACTTAGAGACATTGAAAAGACGGCATGTAGGACCCGATATGGGTCCTATGAGTTTTTGGTGATGCCTTTTGGTCTATGCAATGCCCCTTCAACATTCACCACCCTTATGAACACCGTGTTCCATCAAGAGATGGATGAATTTGTCATTGTCTACATTGATGACATCTTGGTGTACTCCAAGACGGTGGAGGAGCATGTCAAGCACCTTGAGATTGTGTTGGGAAGACTTAGGGAACACAAGTTGTATGCAAATGGGGAGAAAAGTGAGTTTGGTTTGATGGAGATTGACTTCTTGGGCCACATGTTGTCTGGATCGGGGATCAAGCCGGATACAAATAAGGTAGAAGCAATCAAGGAGTGGAAACCACCTACCACCCAAAAAGGTGTAAGGTCATTTCTTGGACTTGCCAATTATTATAGGAGGTTCATTAGAGACTTCTCTAAGATTGCCAAACCTTTGTCTGACTTGTTGAAAAAGAACCAAGCCATAGTGTGGTCCAAGTTATGTGAGCAAGCTTTTGAGGAGCTCAAGGCCAAACTTTCTTCTCATCCAGTGTTGAAGTTTCCTGAGTTTGATCACCCTTTTGAGGTACACACGGATGCAAGTGATTTTGCAATTAGGGGAGTGTTGATGCAAGGTGGGAGGCCCATTGCTTTTGAAAGCAAGAAGTTGGATGGGACCCAAACCAAGTGGCCAACACATGAAAAGGAGATGTTTGCAGTGGTGCATTGTTTGAAGACATGGCAACATTACCTTGGTCTTCATCAAACCAAGGTGTTCACCGATAATGTGTCGTTGAAGTATTTTGAGAGCCAGGCTAGAGTGACAGCCAAGCAGTTGAGGTGGTATGACACCTTGGCTCTTATGAATGTGGACTTGATTCACAAACCGGGCAAAGAAAATATGGTGCCCGATGCCCTTAGCTGAAAGGATGAGTTCAAACCAAGTTCTACTCAAATATTAAGGTTAATGTATGAGGGAGAAAGTGACTTAGCTAGGAGAATAAGGGAGGCTTATATGAAAGACCCAGAGGCTCAAAAGTTCCTAAGTGATTTGAGGATTGGCAAGAAAGTGAAGGGAATTCGATTACACCAAGGCCTAATCAAATACAAACAAGGTAGGGTGTATGTCCCCAAAGGCAAGTTGAGGTTGCAAGTCTTGAAGGAGGAGCATGACAAGCCTCTTGCAGGTCATAGAGGTGAGAAAGCCACCATAAGTTTTGTAGCTAAGAGGTTCTATTGGCCTGGGATGAAAGAAGACATTGCACATTATGTAAAGACTTGTGTCACTTGTCAAGCCAACCGAGCTTCATATCAAAAACAAGTTGGGTTACTTAAGCCTTTGCCCATTCCAAATGGTCCATGGGAATGTATTTCCATGGACTTCATCACTAGCTTACTGGAGTCACAAGAGTTTGATGCCATCTTTGTGGTGGTAGATCGATTTAGCAAGTTGGCCAGGATGGCGCCAACAACAGGAGTGGCAACTGCATTTCAAACAGCCACACTCTTTTTCAACACTTGGTGGAGGCATAGTGGATTGCCTAGGGTGATTGTCTCTGATAGAGATCCTAAATTCACAAGTGCATTTTGGAGGCACTTGTTTAGGAAAATGAAGACCAAGCTTTCATTTAGCACAGCGTTTCATCCTCAAACAGATGGGCAAACAGAGAGGGTGAATGGGGTCTTGAATCAATACCTTAGAAACTATGTGAGTGCTGACCAAAGTGATTGGACAGAGTATTTGGCTTTGGCTGAGTTTAGTTACAACAAAGCCAAACATGCAGCTACAGGGGAATCGCCATTCAAAGTGGCTTATGGTGTAGAGCCACTTATGCCTACTGACCTTGCCTTGGAGGGGTTGCAATCAGAGTTTGAAAGAAGCCAAGTTGTAGAAGACTTTGTTGTTCATAGAGAAGCTATGCTTTGAGAAGATCAAGTTGCATCTAGACAAGGCACAAAAGAGATACATCAAACAAGTGAACAAAGGGAGACGCCAGGTGGAGTATGTGGTGGGACAAAAGGTGTGGTTGAATGTGAAAAACTTCACATTGCCAGAAGGACTAACACCTAAGTTCATGGCCAAATATGCAGGTCCCTTTGTCATCGCCGAGCGGTTGTTTGAGGATGTTTATAAGTTAGAATTGCCACAGGAAATCAAGGTGCACCCAACTTTTCATGTTTCATTGTTGAAGCCATATCATGAGGATACCTTGAGGCCGGAACGCAAGCAAGTGTTGCAGCCTCTCCCTGAGTTAGTTGGGGAACACCTTGAGTATGAGGTGGAAGGGATTCTCAAGAGTAGAAACACTAAGAAGAGGGGCAAGGAATACTTAGTGAAATGGCGGGGGTATCATGAAAAGGAGGCAACTTGGGTGAATGCCAAAGATATGGTTCATGCAAAGGAGGTGGTGGATCGATTTGAACAAAGTAGACAATCCAACAAAAAGCCGTGTAGGAGTTGATGAGGACATCAATCTTTGTTAGTGGGGGAGAAACACAACACTTGTGTAAACAGTGCATTTATGCGCTTGTCTATTGTGTACTTGTTTTGAAATAAAGTTGCAATGTTGGAAATGACTCCTTGTGTGGGAGTTAGCTCTTGATTGGCATTAGCACTATGAGATGAGTCCTAGTCTCATTGATGTTTGGTTTAGTAGAAGAGGATGGAATGATACGTAAATCAATTTTGAGAATGCTGCAAAATAGGGGCTTGGGCTTGAAGGTTGCAAAGGACTAAATCCTTTTGACTTTCAAGCTTAGGACTTGCTCGGGCGGGAGCAAGATAGTGGCATGGGCTTACAAAAGTGCCCTTTGGGAGTGGACCATTGTTTACACATGGATTGATCATCCATGCCTCGGGAGAGTACTCAAAGGACAAGTCGGGCGGGACTTGACACTATCTCTAGGCTTGCAAAGTTCATCACTTGATAACTTAAATGTTTGAGAGGGGTCTTGGTGTTGCAACCAAGTAGAAATTGATGAACCTTGAGTTCTTCCTAGTCATGTAAGCAAGATAGGCTAGTTGAGCCTAACTCGGAGCCAAAAGAGGGCAAACCGGGAGAGTCTCAAAGTAGATAAGTCCCTTTAGAGTACGTCTAGGTCCTTGGATGTTTGCCGTCCAGGGTGCCAAAACCATGGGCTTATCTAGTGCCACCTTTGGAGACTTAGCCATTTGAACTAAGTAAATGAGTACTTGGGTCATTGCGGGGTTAGCTACCCAGAACGCAATGAAAGTGTTGAGGGGGATGGCTACCCTTCTTAACTCAATGCTTCCGACAAGAAGTAATGTCGATGAGGGCATCGACCCTATTTGGTGGGGGTGAGTGTCACGCCCCTATCTACTTGGGGTGCCCAATGTACCTAAGTGTGTAAGGGGGACCTTGGGAGTGACTTCCCAAGCCTTGCAATAGACTAGGTAGGGAGAATGAAGAGACTCCCGATCAAATAGGGCGAAATAGCGCCCTGGTTTTGAAGTGAACATAAGAGTGTCATACATGCTTGAAAAGCTCTTGACAATACGCTTCTAATGGCGCAAAGAACGCGCAATTCGGAGTTGTAAGCGAAAAGTTATGGCCGCTCAAAGTGGACTGGGTCCTAGTGGCGCCGGGACACTTGAGGGCTAGGTGTGTGGGGTTCTCAATGAATCCCACAACAAAGTATGGCATGTGGAATATCATTGGAAAGCTATGAACACAAGGAACCTAGAATGACAAGCATTACGAGGTTCTAATACATGAGTCAAAAGTTATGGCCAAAAGAAGAGACGTGGTGAAGGCGTGACGCCTCCCCCGGTGCATCCGAATCTTTAGAGGGCCATAACTTTGCGAGAACTTGTCCACATGGGATGAGTGAGCCGTCCATCGGCATCTACTCGTCACGTAGATGTCTAAAATGGGCTCCCATGTTGGATTTGGAGCTCGGAGCGCCAAGTTACGCCGTTTGGAAGTTCGGGAGTCCAAACGGTGACGTAACTTGGCAATTTGGGTTGGAAGTGGGTGGTCTTCCACAACCCAAGGTTATCCAAGGACTTCCTTCGACCTAGGACGGGGGGGTCTGTCGAATACCACAGAGAGTACTATAGGAGGAGTTGGTCTCACTCCTCACTCCCTCTTGAAGCCTTGGTGAGTCCCGGTGGCTCATGGTTGGTGGTGGTGACTTCACCACCACTTCAAGGCACCATGGGACACTTGTGTGTGTCCCGTGGCATCGGTTGGGTGGAGTGCCGCTCCTTGCTAGGCCTCATTGGATGTGTCCCGGGTTGTGAGCGCCGGTTACCACTAGTGGATGAGTAGCAAATGCAAAAAGGACTAGTATGGAGTGGGGTGACACTCAAGGGTGGTTAGGACCATGGTGAGTAGTGCCACCATGGGTCCTTGCACATTAAGGTGGAAGTTCCGCCCCATGTTACTAAGTGACATGTCCGGTGTCACGATGGGAGTGTGTGCTAGTAGTCTCGGTGATTGGGACTTGGCAAACTAAATTGGAAATGGGAATTAACACTTTGGGTGCTTGGCATGTGTAGTGTTAGGCAGTTGGTGACCAAGTGACGCCGTAAGTGGACTGGGGTGGACCTAGTGAGCTATTGGGAGCAGGTAGGTGTCATTTGGGTCGCGACACAGTCCTTCCAAGTCATACAACAATTTTGCAATGGAGCCAATGGTATGATTTGAATCCGTTGGAAAAATATCAAACCTATAGTGCGCATACCGAAAGTCGCCATGACCATGAGCAATCATTCCTGTAATAACTGAGGACATCTTCATGAAAGAGTCCGTCACTTTGGTTTTATGAGAGTAGTGTGGAGAAGTTGTCTTCGAGTGATCCATTTTGTTATGAATAACGCACAACATCTTCTCGGGGTACGTCTCTGACATATGCCGATTCCCATAATAAAGTAGCCTATGTGGCTGTTGCCCCGATCGATGAGTACCCAAAAGGTACGCCCACTTGTTCGCTGAAGTAGAAAGCGGAGTGCAAGTACTCCTCAATTGCTTGTACCTATCGCAGAGGCCACACCTTGAAAAACTATCTCCACGGGCTTTCACTGCGAACTCTGGGAAAGAAGCACGTCGAATATTGCTCAAGCCACTAAGTTCCCGTGCGCCTCAGCCTCTTGCCCATTCTTAGCCATCTGTTTGTACCTATAGAATGTAGCTTTTGAAATACCATGAATTATCCACCAAGCCATAGGACACACTTCCCGACCCCTCAAGGTTATCCACTCCTTCCGAACAGAATCTTTGTGGATTTGCCTGTGCACCTCAATGAGACACCGTTTACGAACATACACCCCACCATGCACATGAAGTCTAGATCGTAGAGCTTGAATATCTCCGTGAGGAAACGGTTGCAGGCAATTGCTTGGGCAACATGTCTTTGTAGACACTTCTGTAATTGCTTCTATAGTAAGAAGGGAGTCCTTCTTGGGTAGATGGTCTGCTTCTCTTCTCTCCCGGCAGCTTTCATAGGAATGAACACCAACACGAACACGACGACCAATGGCATTCATTGCTGCCTTGTATATGTGTATCTAGTCATGGTCATATAAACTCACGCCATTCAAAAACACGAGTTTTATGTGCCAAGAACGCATAGACCACATCCAAACAAACAGCACTTCCTCCTTGCATAAGGACTCTGCAATTTGAACGGACACCCAATCATCACCAAGAGGTTTACCATCCGCATCAATGACGTCCTCCGCATCCACGCTATGACAAACTCCTCTTGCAACATCATCTCCTACGTCGTTTCTCAAAGTAACACCCTTTGTGATCCAAGAAGCCCGTGGGACCCCATCACACACTACAACACCAGCGGGTAAAGTGGGGACCGGATTGACGAAATCATCAGGCCCATGAATATCCATACTACAAAACAGTAGTCCACAGTTAGAGAAATAAGGTGTTCAACGACATAGTACAACTACAAGTTCAGATATCAAGACTATAGAATCGAATGACAGAAAACTATTATCCACAATTATCCTCGACTCGAGGATAATTGAACATATATCAAACCATTAGACAAAAGCAACTGATATCAATTACAAACCAAACTAAACACTATCTATATGTACGAAGAATTCAAAAGCCACCATGTTAGAAAACTATTATCCACAACTATCCTCGACTCGAGGATAATTGAACATATATCAAACCATCAGACAAATGCAACTGATATCAATTACAAACCAAACTAAACACTATCTATATGTATGAAGAATTCAAAAGCCACCATGTCAGAAAACTATTATCCACAACTATCCTCGATTCGAGGATAATTGAACATATATCAAACCATCAGACAAATGCAACTGATATCAATTACAAACAAAGCTAAACGCTATCCATATGTACAAAGAACTCAAAAGCCACCATGATAGAAAACTATTACCTACAATTATCCTCGACTCGAAGATAATTGAACATATATCAAACCATCAGACAAAAGCAACTGATATCAATTACAAACGAAACTAAACGCTATCCATATGTATGAAGAATTCAAAAGTCACCATCACAGAAAACTATTATCCACAATTATCTTCAACTTGAGGATAATTGAACATATATCAAACCATCACACAAAAGCAACTGATATCAGATACAAAAAAAGCTAAACGCTATCCATATGTACGAAGAATTCAAAATCCACCGCTCATAAAATCAAATCCTATGTGAATGAAATGACACAACTATTACTGATTCAAACAAGAATTTTCATTAATAATCTTCAAATCGACGATAAAAAATCAAAACAATTTTAATCCAACCACAAACAGCGAAGAATAGCTTCAGAATGAGGTTTACTTTGTACGCCACTTATAAGTTCCTCATATTAATGAGTTTCATGCAGTAACCCCAAATAACACCTACAGGTGTATCAGAAAATCAGAATGAACTCATCCACCGGAGATTCACTTCAAACATTTTAATAAAATTATCCTCGACTCAAAGATAAATCAATACATCACACTCTTTAATTGATAAAGAAATCTAAAGACTTCACATCCTCTTATCTTGTAAAGACCCATCCATCTAAAGATCAATCCAAAAGAAATATTCAATACGAAATAAATATAAGCTATAGTGATCTATCGATTTTATCCTGGACATAGAGATAATTCATTCAAAGTAAATTTATAATATATACACTATATTTCGTTAGGCTAGTAATCAACGATCGTCGACTCGAAGATAAGTGTACCCAACATTGAAATAAAGGTAACAATCAATTAATTATCGTCGAGTCGAAGATAAGTGTACACATAATTACCACAAAGGTATGAATCAGTTAACGTTCAATCAAACATATGTGTACCCAGAATATCCACAAAGGTGACTATCACTTATCATCGACTCGAAGATAACTATACCCAGAAATGTCACAAATGAAAATATCAGTTATCGTCGACTCGAAGATAACTATACCCAGAAATGTCACAAATGAAAATATCAGTTATCGTCGACTCGAAGATAATGATACAATCAAATGCCTTCAAGAAATGAATCATCGTCGACTCGAAGATAAGCGTACCCAACAACAAACAAACAAATGCATTATCATCGACTTGAGGATAAATTCATTCCGGGGTTTAAGTGATTCCTACATTTGCGCCGCAATTTCCGGACTCCAAACATAATACAACATTGAACAACAATTGAACAGCAATGCACAGAACCACTTGCAACCAGTTCATTCATAACATACAAAATACGGTGTACAAATATGCCTTATATCTCAATGACAAAGCACATCGGCATCAACAACAACATGCAAGACGATGATAGCAGAAAATACTTCAAAATTAGGAGAATCTGAAGAGACCTCACCTCACTAAGAAGCTCCTGATTTCAAATCCATTCACGCTCAAAACAGTAGGACAACACACACGTAAGCAACAATGTGCAACCAAAAAAACGGGCGGTGACGGCAGAACAACAACGCAAAAGAAACTGTTGCATGCATGAGAATTGTGTAGCAAGGCCAAAACAAAATACAATAAGGTTCGTGGGAGAGAAGGTTGAACAGTTCTGGAAGGATAGCGGCGCGGGAATGATAACGGCGTGGCGCCCACAAGTTCCAATTCAAAAACCCGACTTTTAGGAAAGGGCACGAATTTATGGCTTTCTTTCCTGACAGCTCTATCAGAAGGTGATATTTTAAGAGGATTCCTTAATTTACATTCGGTCGACAAATTCATAGCGCCGCTCAAGTATTTTCGGTAGTCAACTTACTCCAAGTTTAGATCATTGCAGCGGAATTTAAGTTGCTTCTCGAGGAGTTTCCGGACAGCATTTACGGCTAGGGAATTTATCATTTCTAAGATTGGACAACCGATTCAACGTTAGAATTTAGGGTTTAGGGTTTAGGGTTTAGTGATCCATCGCAAGGGGGGTGTTCTTATTAATTAGTATAGCCATAGGTAGATGAAGTATATTTAACTCTATCTCTTAATTGTTTTAGATTTTTCATTATTCTATTTCTTAATTTTGTAGATTTGTATTGAGCCCATTTCAAATTTATATGGAAATTTATGCAAATTCTAGTGACATCAAAATACTTGAAGTGATTGCATGAAATTTTAAAAGTATCTTATAATCAATATCTTCCACAATCATGTATAGCTTTGTCTGACATCATTTAGTAAGTACAACAATAGGCCCTTTTAGTTGAATGCTATAAGTTTCAAAATAAAGTGCTATATTAGTTTAATGCAGTCATTTTCAAAATAGGATGAGGTGCAAAATTTTCTTAAAATATTATAGATGATCTTAAGGCGAGTCTCCGACATTAATTTAATAGAATAGGTGCATTAAAACATAGTGAAATTTTGTTTGACAACAAAAATATAAAAACTTTAATACTAAGTTGTAGGAACTTTGAAAATTCACATGCAATAATAATTTTTGAACATTTCATTTGTATTTTGGAAAAGTTTATTTCAAGTATTTTACTTGTACTCCCTCTCCAAAATACAATGGGTTGAGAGCCCTTTGGAAGAATTTCAATATTTCATTTTTCGACCAGGATATAAATGGAAAAAAAGAAAGTATGTTTAAAGAAAGGAAAGAGTGATAAAATAAGAACTATTAGAGCTTCTTCATTATTATTTTTAATTAGATAATGGAACCAATTTGTTAAGAGCTTAGAATGTCTACTAATATCCTTCCAATGTATCATGGAACATACTAGAAATTAATTTGAACATACAATCCTTCAATTGAAGCTTGTGTAATTTAGATAGTAATTTTAATTTTTGTATTAAAAAATTCTAGACTACTTATTAGAACAATTTCACAATTGACGAGGTCTCCTAGCTTGGAAACAAGGCCTCCAAAGCTTCAATCTTGTATCACTAGTATCATGGAGAGCAATAAAACCTTCTTCTACAAATAATGTAGGAATTTCAAATGAAGAGAATTCAAGGTTCATTAAGCTATTACGATAACAGAAGGTGCCTCGAAAATATTTATTACTACACTGAACTTCAATTATATCTTGCAATCTATGTAGTCAAAAATTGTATAATAAAATTCATCATATGTTTGGATACAAATGTTTTTTATTGTAATGAAAAAATTTGAATTTAATTTGGATAAGAATAATTTTAGAGTATTATTTGATCTTGTATAAATATAAAACCTCTTTCGCTAAATCACTCACAATTATTGCTTCTAGCCTAAAATAATAATATACAAAGCATATATAGTACATAGTGAAATTATAATTTTTTTCCTTAAAATATACTTATTTTGAGGAAATATTTTGAATTCTAGAAATATAAATTATTTACCATGACATTTTTTCTACAAAAATTTTCTTATTCATAAGTGTTGCATTTATTTAGGTCCAAAAAAATCGTAAGAACTACATCTATTTTCAATGTATATGATCTTTTTCTAATTAATCTTGTTCAGTGTAGGGTTACTTTCAAACTCCTCGACAAGACCCTATAAGATTCAAATGAGTGTAACAGACCCACTTACAAATTATTTATAGATTTCATAAAAATCTGTAGACTTCTACGAAATGAATAGCAAAAGAATTTGAATTGAATAAATTGAAATTTTTCTACAAAAGTTAACCCTAAATTCAAAAAATCCCTTATGATTGTATGAACCCTATACAATACTTTGATTATAGCTTGTTTAAGATGTTAGGAAACTCTTAGACAAGAATAGTAAATCATTCAATGGACTCAATATCCTCGCCTCGAGAATAAATAGGACTACGGGTCTACTAAATTATCCTCGCCTCCAGGATAAATATCCTCGCCATCAGACTAAAACGTAATATTCATTAAAATGAGAGTATTCCACGGAAATGAGAGTTACAGAAGTTTAATTTCATTTGAAAACAGAGAAGAGAATTCCTCAAACAATATTCAAATCATACAAGAATTAAAATCAGATGAACACAAGTAGGAATCAAATATCATAACCACAAGGTAAACGCTCATATTGACCTTTCACTTGTACACCATGAGTTGTTCCATATATCTTCAACTATGCTTGGCAAAGTCTAGTGACACTATATTATAGGCAACGAACTATAAAGGCCAGTAATGTAGTTCATTACATTGTTCTGCGTACACTGTAAAAGCCACGAGTGTGATTCACTCGAGCTCTGAGTTCTTTTGTAATATGCACATTGAGCTTTCATGAAGCATGAATGTATGACTCTACACTATGAACAAGTACTATACGTGTCATTTATTCTTGAGCACCACGATTGCCTTCGTCATCTTCGACCTCTGGTTGTACTTGCTTGTAATTCATGAGCTTGGAAAGCCCTCCTACTTCCTTGGACATTTGAAGAAGGACCCACGTCCTCATCATATAGTTTCCGCTGTGTTGCTCTATCGCAAGGTGAGGACGACATCGGTGTAGCAAAAACATCGCTAGACTTCATGGGCGATGGAGAACATGATTTTGGACGATGTGGAGCTGAACCCGGGGGACTATCCACCACTCCATCATCAACGGGCTTTAGGGAGAAGTCCATTGTCGAATTTGCAGTGGCAGCCGAACACATGAAGTTTCCTGTACTTAGAATTAGATTCTGCCCGTAGTCGGAGAAAGAGTCAACTGATGCAGTGCACGGAAGACTGGTGTGTCGAATTAGAGAGGACGACGTTCCCAAATTCTAAGAAAACAAAGAGATTAGAACAATTTAATCAAAAACTGTAACTGTCATTACATTTACAAGTAAACTCCAATAGCAAATTTGCAGTCTAGGAAGTCCTGGCCATCGAATGTGGTCGACCTGACCTAAACTAGAGGAAGAAGAAAATACAGAAAGGTATTCATAAAAAAATTATATTACAGAAATTACGTATATCTCTAACCATACATGCAAATGCGCGAGCCATTAAGGTCGAGGCGAGCTGAAGTTCACTAGGAACTCAGAGAACAATCCACATGCCATTCAGCATGACTCGACCTGAACTAAAGCAATAAATAAAATACCCTCTCGTAACGCCAATTAGACGATGACACAGTCACTGCATCCACGTGGCTCATAAACAGCAATGAAATGCAGTGCGCTATCGGTACGCTGAAGACACTCTGACTGCATCCATAAGACTATTGTACATGCCACGATTTCTCTCGTCATACAACATCTTCCGCCCAATCTTCCCCGCACTACTCTTGCAAAATGATTTCAACCCTTCATCTCGAGCTACGTGAAGTCGCCTGAGCCAGGGCAAAAGGACCATGTCCAAATATGAGTCCCTGGGGCCGTTACCCTTGGGAGACCAACTGATGGGGAGAACGACGTTCTCCGACTTGTTCATGAAGTGCTTCATAGGACTATCGTCAACTATGACAGTATTCTCTTGAAGAAAATGCCCATTGAAATTATTAAATAAGGTGTTCGCGTCCTTCACGAACAGGTCCTTGGTGGTGCCTGGCTCCCTGAATGTGACTATCCGGCCCTGTTCCTCACACTTGAGCGTTGTGCAAGACTCTTGCCCAAATATAATGCGAGGCTTATCCAGACCGACAAAAAGATAATCGACGATTTTTTGAACGATAAACTTCTTCATGGAGCTCCAAATAGAAACGTGTGCTATCAATACTAACTCACGAAGGAAATGAGCGCAATTTGGGCGGACAAAGACCGCCTTAGGTCCCACAATCGCAGGAATCGTGGCGGAGTGCGGTTGGTCTGCATTCCCGACGTGCACAGCCCACCCCTTGTACTTGGCGTCTTCACAGACACACAAGACTCCATTCAAGTCCAGGACAACATTCAGCCACTTCTCGGCGACGGTCACCCTGGACGTCAATGGAATCTCAACATCCTTCGACGTATCTCCACGTTCAGACGGGGGAACCGATCCCTGCTATCAAACGGACAAATGTGCAGCCAGTTATTAAGCTGTACTGACACATTTCGAAACTCAAGGAAAAAGGCAAAATCCAATTGTTGCAGACTATATATGAATACAGAGGTACCTATTAGCGTAGAGATCAAGGACGCATGGGCACGAGGTTACCTTTTCCGGCAAAGACAGCGTCGGTCCAACAGGGTCTGGCATTTCAATCTCCAGAAGCTGAGCGTCGGGAATAGAGACGTCATCATCTAAGTGCATGGACTCAAATTCCGGTGCACCTCCACTTGTAGCTTCTATAATGCCACAACCAAATGTTGGACATTGTACATGCTGTACATGAGCAATAGATTTCGGAAGATCATTTGGTTCAGTTGAGATAGCCATCAGAGGAGGTTCTACAATTCAGGAAGGGCCAGACAAACAAGACTTAAAATTTTTACAGAAAAATCCGTATAATTGATTAATAAAATTAAGTACAAAAAAGTCATCATCTTATATGAAGATATGGATTAGCCAAAAAATTGTTTTCTATAAAAAAGTATTGTCTCCCACACTAAGGGTCTCTATCTAAGTACAACCTATGACACAAACCAGCTCGAGTCGAGCTAATTCTATACAAATGACATCGAGTGATTGTGTGGTCAACCTGATGGTGCATCCTGGCCATCCAATGCATGACTCCGATCATCATCAATGGCGATGGCAGGATCCGCGGGCATCTTCGGGCTAGACTCCAAGGTCTCTGAGGACCTGCCACCATCAAGTGGAACTCGAGCCATGTCCTCGTCATCAGGTGGAGGTGCAGGGGTGGAGGGGCACTCCTCAGTAGGAGGAGAAGCTGGAGGATCTGCGGAACCTGCAAGAGGAGTGAGAGAGACAGAAGGCACCCCAGTCAATCGTGGAGTGGAGGGTAAGCTTGAAGATCCACTCATCGTTGGTCTTGTTGGCGCTCCCTGCAGCAAAACCACTTGGTCAACCTGAGACGGTTGTACGGATGCTAGAGGCATGGCCCCACCAAGACTATTGATAATGGCCTCCAGTTTGAAGTCGTTCTTTCGTGACATTGCCACCATAAACTGTCGCAACTCCGCCATCTCCCTGGCCTGCCTGTCAAACATCATTTGATCCAATTCCCACCTCCTCTTTAGCTCTGCAATTTCTGCATCATAGTCGGCGGCGGCTTGCGATCTTCCCCTCTTCCGCTTCTCCTTAGAGGCTGGAGACGGCATGGCAGAGGTGTCAGGTGGTTGACCCGACGACGCTGATGATCCCCGGATGCTTTGAGAGCGGATCACTGGAGGGGTGCTCCGATCCATGGGAACGTCGTCGTCGTTGTCATCACCGGCTGCCCCATCGCTGTCGGAGGACTCACACAATATGATTGCAGATGACCTCCGACCGGACGGCGTGCTTGCCTCTCCAGTTGCCTTCCCCTTGCGCTTTGATGACAAAGGCGTGCTTGACCCCGATGGTCGGCGCGAGAATTTGCCCTCATCGACAAAGTACCCCTCTGGAAGAAAATCGTTCTTATCCAGTTTCTTCGCAGTGGTCGCAATTTCAGTCCACTGGTCAGACTCCTCCGAGTCCCCCACAGCAAACACATTAACCCCAGTCATCTACAAAGTCACACACAGCGTCACATACTATCAGATTACGATAATATGAAAATTCCCTAACGAGAATACAATGGTATTTCATGTAACGTCAGCAGTAGATTGGGTCAGGTCGACCCGACCTGAAGTTCACTCTCGGGCACTCAATGGCACCGGTCAAGTCGAGCCAAACTATGGAGGAACACACTCCAGTCAATGCTATGAGTCAGGTCGACCCGACCTGGTTTCTATCACCTTATAATTTCAAGAAGAAATACATGTTCATTTTATTCAGGTCGAATCGACCTTAACCATAGCCAAAACATTACATTGTGGAATTCATTGTGTTCAGGCTTACCATCGCAGCACACGTGAACTTCGACCCAGCGAAGAATGACATTATACTTTCTCCAAGAGCGCAGAATTTCCTCACAAGATTGAGGAAGAACTCCATCCGTAGCTCAGTATTATTAATCCTGAACTCTAGCTCATTGTAAGTCCCGGGCCTCGTAAATGTTTCAGTATTGGGAGCATTATAGGAAGACCTCATTCTCACCGTCCTAGCATTGTTTGGGCTTTGGAGGATGGTCAGGTAAATTGGTTCCACCGCCTTCTTGCTTCGTGCAGACAAGTCACCGATACGCTCATTGGGTGAGGGCATGTAGTTAGAGAAACTCATGGAGTACTCCTTCAACGCGGGATTGTTGTCTATGAAGTGAAGTGCTTGCGTTTGCTCGGTGAGGTCGGAACAAATGAGCACCCACACCGGAATGTCCTCGAGAAGGGGCTAGCCCTTTTCTTGGAAGGACTCGACAACTACAGCGAAGTATGGATCGGCTGGCGTACACTTAGACTTTGACACCACATTCGGGGTGTAACGTAGGTCCCACACTCCAAGCTTGATGTCCTTCACGTTCTGTGCAGTGAGCACGCCTCTAGGCCAATCCTGGTGCGTCTTATACATAACGTCATATGGACGATAGTATGCAGTGGATTTTGGGGGCACAAAATTGTTTCTTTGCTGCAGGAAGACCCGGAAGAACTCAGCCGCGTACATTGACATCTCCTCAGCGCTCTTCCCCTTTGCTCTTGACTACTTCGCCTCCATCCAGTATTCATTCCTTGGCTGCTCTAGTAGCACGTTCATGGTGGCACTCGTGAAGTTCCGACTTTGTTTGAACTCCCTCCACTTCTCGTGGTTCAGCTCGTTCAAAGAGGATATGAGCCTGAGGCTTGCGTCCAGGGCGTGAAGCTCCATCTTCACCTTGTGCTTGCGCTTCCTTCTCTCCACCCACTCCTTAGCAGTGTAGCAGCTCTCCTGTACAACAGAGAGAAGCTTGATTGTGACCTTTGGGTAGTCCTTGTTCTTGCTCCCTGGATTCTGATGCAGAATATGTTCGGCCAGCTTCGACAAGTTATTGAAGGAAAGGTTTCCGAGCACTTTGAAGAACTCATGCGTCAGATTTCCTTGCTCGGGCTTCCAAGTTGCCTTCTCGTTGTACTTCAGTCTAGTATTAGGGTCTATCAACTCCCCATGCGCAGCACTAGAAATGACCTCGCTCTACAGGTCGTACATGTCGTCTGGAGCTGTGATTATCTTCAGCTCATTTCGGATCTCGAGCTTTTCCTTGGCGTCCTTGCTTTTTGCAGCCTTCTGGGCCTTTAGTACATCTAGCAGAGCGAACCGCTTGTACATTGCCGATGAGAATTCCTGCAACAAAATTTTGTATGTCACGGTCAATTTGGAGCTCTCTATTCAGCTCGGACCGACCTAAACTACACATTTCATATTGAACGTCAAATGCAACTTTGTCGTTCTGCTTACATCGAACTCTTCATTCATTATCACGTGAAGTAAATCAATACATCACCTATTGTGTCTGGAACACTAGGTGGAAGACGACATTCTCAGATCAGGTCGACTCGACCTGAATCTCTTACCATGAATTTCTTCTTATTTGCTGTACTCTCAGCGTTTCGCCTGACGTTGGACATTGTCGCTATTGGTGCTGCTTCCTTCGGATTGCGTGGCCTCCCCATAAGTTCCCACACTTTTCTGGCTCCCAGAATGTTTGTTGACCACGAGGGCTTCTGCGCCACGAAGTGGTTGACCCTATTGTAGTACGCCGATATGTCGCGTAGTTTCTGGGCATCTGTGGACCAGACCACGTAGCAATCCCATTGACGAAAGTTCTTGACAATCTCTTCGTCAAGGTTTTGGTCTACCATCATTTTGCTGGCAGTCACACTGTGTTGCCCATTGATGATGTAGAAGTTCTTCCTTTCAAGTGCTGGCCAGTCCTCCGGCTTTGGCTTCTCGAAGCAATCCACTGGTATGACACACAATGTTTGTTTTGTGGACTTATCTGGCATTTCCCAGAGGTATGTCATCATGTCCTCCGCGAGCTTCAATTCATGGCTACGGATGTTTAAGTCCTCTCGTGTCACGCCCCTATCTACTTGGGGTGCCCAATGTACCTTAGTGTGCAAGGGGGGACCTTGGGGGTGACTTCCCAAGCCTTGCAATAGACTAGGTAGGGAGAATGAAGAGACTCCCGATCAAACAGGGCGAAATAGCGCCCTGGTTTTGAAGTGAACATAAGAGTGTCATACATGCTTGAAAAGCTCTTGACAATACGCTTCTAATGGCGCAAAGAACGCGCAATTCAAAGTTGTAAGCGAAAAGTTATGGCCGCTCAAAGTGGACTGGGTCCCGGTGGCGCCGGGACACTTGAGGGCTAGGTGTGAGGGGCTCTCAATGAATCCCACAACAAAGTATGGCATGTGGCATATCATTGGAAAGCTATGAACACAAGGAACCTAGAATGACAAGCATTACGAGGTTCTAAGACATGAGTCAAAAGTCATGGCCAAAAGAAGAGACGTGGTGAAGGCGTGACGCCTCCCCCGGTGCATCCAAATCTTTAGAGGGCCATAACTTTGCGAGAACTTGTGCACATGGGACGAGTGAGCCGTCCATCGGCATCTACTCGTCGCGGAGATGTCCAGAATGGGCTCGCATGTTGGATTTGGAGCTCGGAGCGCCAAGTTACGCCGGTTGGAAGTTCGGGAGTCCAAACGGTGACGTAACTTGGCAATTTGGGTTGGAAGTGGGTGGTCTTCCACAACCCAAGGTTATCCAAGGACTTCCTTCGACCTAGGACGAGGGGGTCTGTCGAATACCACAGAGAGTACTATAGGAGGGGTTGGTCTCACTCCTCACTCCCTCTTGAAGCTTTGGTGAGTCCCGGTGACTCATGGTTGGTGGTGGTGACTTCACCACCACTTCAAGGCACCATGGGACACTTGTGTGTGTGTCCCGTGGCATCGGTTGGGTGGAGTCCCACTCCTTGCTAGGCCTCATTGGATGTGTCCCGAGTTGTGAGTGCCGGTTACCTCTAGTGGATGAGTAGCAAATGCAAAAAGGGCTAGCATGGAGTGGAGTGACACTCAAGGGCGGTTAGGACCATGGTGAGTAGTGCCACCATGGGTCCTTACACATTAAGGTGGAAGTTTCGCCCCATGTTATTAAGTGACATGCCCGGTGTCACGATGGGAGTGTGTGCTAGTAGTCCCGGTGATTGGGACTTGGCAAACTAAATTGGAAATGGGAATTAACACTGTGGGTGCTTGGCATGTGCAGTGTTAGGCAGTTGGTGACCAAGTGACGCTGTAAGTGGACTGGGGTGAACCTAGTGAGTTGCTGGGAGCTGGTAGGTGTCATTTGGGTCGCGACATCTAGGGCCTTGATGAGCTGCTCAATGGAAATTGTCTTCTTATCCTCCAGGCCAAAGATGTAGGCGTCTATGCAGTGCTTCCAGTAGGCCTTGTATGCCTCCGCGGACGCAATGTAATCGTGCGATTTCTTGGCGTCATAAGGGACCGGGACCTCAGTTACCGCGGATACAAAATTCAGCTCCCCTGGTAAAACTGCACTAGGGTCTTGCGCTGCTGTTGCCACTGTTGAGATTGATGCGAACTTACTTTTTCTGGGAGCTCGTGCTGGAGTAGCGGCCTGCATAGACTTTCTTGTCCCCCGACTCTGTTGGATTCCAGGTGTACCCATTGAGCTCTGTCCCTCCACGTTATTTGGAAACTCCTGGGAGACAGTTCTGACAGTCATATCCTTCTTCTTCAGCTCAAGCTTCATCTTCAGAATTGTGAAGTCGTTCAGGAGTGTCTTCAGGCGAGAGTATAGGGCCTTCCCCGTTGCCAACTTCCCGTCCTTTGTCTTGAAGTAGTTGTGGTCAACTTTCTTCTCAAGGTCGGGAATCTCCGTTCTGTACTCAGTCGGTTCCAACGTTGACAGGAAGTGCGATATGTTGAAGGCACATCTTGAGGAGTCCAAACAAATAGTGAAGTGGTACTGCTCGCTTTCGGGTGTACCAGTCACAGCTGTAACACACCGAATTTTCAAGATTGGACCAGTGTCGTGGGCAACGTCCTTTATCTTCTCATCAAAGGATATGTTGAAGAAATGGTCGGTGTCTTTGAACTTTGCAGCGAAGCAAATGAGGTTCTGAAAGGAATCATGTGGAGACTCCAACTCTCAACCTTGTCGGGATTTTTGAATTCCCAGTAGTCTCCGTCATTGTCAAAGTCGTCCCCTTCCTCCCCAGAGGATTCGTGCGCACAGCGTACGTAGAAGGCCTCCAGCTTCTCAATTTGGTCATCCATTCTGCATTCATTATCCAAACGGGATGTTGTTAGAACAAGAGTTGTTGCTATGTTGATTCAGATCGACCCGACCTAAAAACCCGTACATGGAGCTTCTACATTTCATCTTCTATGTGTTTGATCTACTTGGACTCGGTTCGTTTTGCTTCATACGCTTCAGGTCGACTCGTACTGAAGTTCTAGTCGGAATATGCAAATATTTTTGCTATTGTGATGGCCTCAATGTTATTGATTAATGTTATTGGATCGTCCTAGTACGTATTGTTCTCACTCTGGAACTAGCAGTTCAGGTTGGTGCGACCTGAATTGCATGCGGTAGTGTTGTCATGTTTGTTGTTTGTAAATGGATGTTTATTAGAAATGTGTCTTTTGGTCAATTTGTTAATTATACTAGGTGTCTAATATAGTCATATAAATATGTATGTTGGTGAAGGGTATACGTATTTGCTGTGCAAATTGCAGAGGGTCTTCCTTGCAGTTCAGGTCGGACCGACCTAATCTGCATTTAATTTTGACGATCATGTTATTTCTCTTCTGGGATGTTAGTGACAATGTCTGGAACTCAGTTTCTTCCCTTGTACTAACAATGCCAGTAGGTTTACATTTCAGGTCGGACCGACCTGAAATGCATGTTCATCTCATGTCAACATTGTCCATGAAATAGTACGGACAAATGGAGAGATTTGGGAGAGGATATGATTTATGGGGCTCTGCAATTTAGGTCGCATCGACCTGAATTGTAGTGTGGGTCATGTGACGTACATTACCGGTACGTTAATGAATTCATTTATTAGTCAACTTGTTTACAAATAGGTGTCGAATATCGTGATAGTAATTTATTTGTTGGTCTTACAAATTATTTGACACGTCAGATTGCATAGGGTGTTCTTTGCAGTTCAGGTCGGACCGACCTGATCTGCATTTAATTTTGACGATCATGTTATTTCTCTTCTGGGATGTTAGTGATAATGTATGCTTTTCAGTTGCTTGCCTTGTACTGACAATGCTAGTAGGTGTACATTTCAGGTCTGTTCGACCTGAAATGCATGTTCATCTCATGTCAACATTGTCCATGAAATAGCACGGACAAATGCAAAGATTTGGGAGAGGATATGATTTGTGGGGCTCTGCAATTCAGGTCGATGCGACCTGAATTGTAGTGTGGGTCATGTGACGTACATTACTGGCACGTTAATGAATTCATTTATTAGTCCATTTGTTTATAAATAGGTGTCTAATATCGTGATAGTTATTTATTTGTTGGTCTTACAACTTATTTGACATGTCAGATTGCATAGGGTGTTCTTTGCAGTTCAGGTCGGACCGACCTGATCTGCATTGAATTTGGACGACTTTATTATTTGTCTTCTGACATGTTAGTGCAATTCCCTTCCATTTAGTTCCATGCTTTGTACAGAAAATGTTAGTAGGTGTACATTTCAGGTCGGACCGACCTGAAATGCAGGTTTATCTCATCCGAAAATTTTCATGGAACTTGCCCGAACCTAGGATATGTGTTTGAAGGGATATGCAATTCAGATCGATGCGACCTGAATTGCAGTTTCGTTCAGGCGCCTTACATTCGTGGTACGTTTAGAAATTCAGTGTGACAAGATGATACCCGGGTAGTATTGGGCTGATTTTGGGGAATTTGTGTGGTTGTGGCTGGTCATTTCTTTCCTTGACATTCTGAATTCAAATTCGTAGACCTTAAGGAAACCCTAAACCCTAAACCCTAAGCAATGGACCCTAAACAAACCCTGGACCCTAGGCACTGAACCCTAAACAAACCCTAGAACTGAAGTACTAGACCCTAAACAATGAATGCCATTTTCTGAACCCTAAACCCTAAACGAAGTCTTATGCATTATAACTCACCTCGGGAATTAAAAAATGAGGATCTTGAAATGCAATGCAGATGGATTAATCTCCTAAACCTGCAATATTATCCACATTTTCAACAAATTCAAGAGTTGAAAAAAGCCAAAGAAATCAAAAACATCTCAAACCAGCAGACCACCTATACCTAAAACAAAAAAGTCATTGTACAAACCTACAACATCCCAAACAAGCATGTTTCCATCTAAAAACTCCCAAACCATGAATTCTAACAGAATACAACAAACCTCAAGAGAACTAAAAAAGGAACGTATGCACACGATACATCCCGCAAGTTAAACCCCATTGGACATTGCAACTGTCTTTACAACAATCACAGAAATCACTATTCAAAGCTGAGATGGTGCAAGAGAATTGAAATTAATACATACCTGAGTTTCTACAAGCAAGCGCTATGCAACTTCAGCCTCAACTTAGCTCCTACTTTCAGTGTTGCTGCTTATTATGGACTCCACAATCTTGTAACTCCAGTGCTACAATTGTCAATCTGAAATGCAAAAAACAAACCAATTTTTAAAAACTTACATTGCAAACCAAATGTCAAGAAACAAACTACAAACATATTTCAAGCAACCACATTCCTTCCAACATTTACAAAGAAAGATCCAATTTGTTGGGAGCAAATACCACCCAACAGAATACACAACTCTTATCTCCAAAAGCTCATTTTCTAGAATAAATTGTGCAACCACATGTGAGCAAGGAAAAACAAACAATGAAGTTCTAGATACTAACCTTGTTGTTGTTGTTGTAGCTTATCCACCAGTACCTATTCTTTGAAGTAGAATAAGGTTACACAACCTTGCTTTTCAGAACCTCGGCAAAGTGCTCTGGCACAATACAATCCCCACACAAGTACAATGAGGATTCACACAAGTAGCTGAGTCCAACAATGTAGAAACGCAGACATGCATTTGTAGAAATACACGCAGCTTGCAGAAATGCATCTTGTAGAAATGCACGCAGCTTGCATCTCATACAATGTACAAATAACATCTTATGCATACAAATCATGAAATGTCGTGAAAGTACCTCCTCCATTATTTTGAATTCAACACTTCAGAGGAAATGCAACAGTATTCCCAACACAAAGCAAATACAAAGCAAAAAAACCAATCCCAAACCCTAAGTGTCCAAAGAAGCAGAAGTGCCACTTTCACATCAGTACTCTAAGAGGAACAGAGACTCCAATCTTAAGAACAGGAACACTCCCAAGACCGACCTGGACTTCACTGGAAACCTCCTCGCATCAATAGACGCCATAGCCATGGCTCACAAACACAAATTCTCGAAGATGGTCCGCTTTACTGGACACAAACTCTCGAGGAAAGACTCTCCCAAGTGGATCAAGCCTCCTTTAGACAATTGTGAAAATTCACAATAACAAAAATTCAGAACGCAAAAGCAAGACTCCTATTGCGCGAAATCCTAGCGTCGTTGAGCACAGAACTGACAGACCTTGGAGGAATTGAGAAAAGACCCAAGAGAACCCTTAAACAGACCTAAACCCTTAAACACGCCTAAACAGAATTGACAGACCTAAACCCTTAAATACGCCTCAAGAGAACCATTGCACTCCTACAACAGTGATGAATGAAGTCAGGTTTTTACCTCAAACCCCAAACCCTGCTTCAAGCTGCACGTCCTTGAGATCAAGCTGCACCTCCTTCAAATGCAAACACACAGCACCACCCGGCAGCTTCAAGTCCCCCCGATCGAATGGAACTCCAAAATCACACAGAAAACAATGCTCAAGGTCCACTTCTTCACGACGCCCACCTTGAGGACGGTCCGCTTCTTCACGACGCCCGCCTTGAGGATGGTCCGCTTCTTCACAGCTTCAAGTCCCCCCAATTGAATCGAACTCCAAAGTCACACACAAATCAATGCGGAAAACAAGGTCCTCTTCTTCACGACGCCCGTGCTAAAAAAAATGCGTGTCAACTGCTGGCAAGTGCGAAATGCACAAACAACAAAGATGCAACAAGAGATTCACGAGGGAACAGTAGAGATTCACGAGAGAACAGCAGAGATGCACAAGAGAACAGCAGAGATTCACGAGGGAATAGTAGAAATTTACGAGGGAACAACAGAGGTGCACGACAAAACAACGAATACGCACGAAAATGCGCGGACACCAAACCCTAGGTGTCCAGAACTCTGCAGGCAAATACCCAGCAGTCTTGGTACCTGGTTCTTCCAGGTGGTTTTAGGTACCCGGCCTTCTTCAATACCCGCCTTTGATACCCGACCATCTTCAATACCCGTCCCAAGTACTTGGACCGTAATATGTCCCTTTTTGTAGCCTCACATAATAATAGATACCCTTTTTCCAAAATTTGGTTTGTTTATCATACTACTAAAATCATAAGTCTCTCTATAATATCACAAATGCTATCATTAATACTAGGGGCTCATGCTTGCTATGCTACGCATTCATTGTATTACATATTAGTAAAAATTTGATATATTTGAATAGATTGCATGATAATGATTTCAATAAGTCTGTAAAATAATTATTTTAAATATTATATAAAAATATTGTCAATCATGCATACATAGAAATTGTATTTTTACACAATGTGATATCATAGAAATAGAGTAGTAGTTCGCAATCACTTCTATAATATCACTTTTTACAAAGGGTGATATTATAGAAATAATATAGTTGTTGCAATTAAGGTGATATTAGAGAGGATCCATATGATGATATTATAGAGAAGGCAAATCCATTGCTTCTCTTGGCTTTACACTTCTTTGCATTTCTATGATTTTGTGCTTTTGTGAGCTTTGAGCTTTCATGATTTCAATTTTCTATTGCTACTACCAAATGATTTTGAAAAATTTATTCAATTGAAATGATTTTGGATTCCACAACAATTGAGTTGTTTAAAAAGCTTTTAAGATTTATAAATTTTTCTTTTCAATTCTTCAATTTGGATTGCCATTTTTTGTAACAATGGAGTCAAATTTTTAACCCTAAACCCTAATGTATGTGTATCTTTTATAGTATTTACCATTGCATATGTTTCATTCATCATTCAATAAATTTCTATTGTACATTTCAATATATGCTTACTTTTAAAAAAAATTATACAAAGATTTTAGTCATTTTTATTTGAAGATTTATTGAAATTTTTGTTCTGCATTCTATCTAATATATAAAAAAATTATAAAATTATAATGATGAATGCGTAGCATAGCAAGCGCCGACCTCTAGTTGAAACAAAACCCCTAAAAAGTTTGTTTACAAACTTTAATATCACAAAACTTCATTTGAATAACGTAACATTTTTTGTACTTAACCACGATAGTCAATCCTTCAAATTCAATCCCAATGATACCTAAAAGCTTCCTCACATGAAAACCTATGTAGAATACATATTTTCATTCCTAAATTTTTTAACGGGAATTGGAAGTGAATCCTTTACCTTTTAATCTTTAAATATTGATTTCTTCATTTGGAAATCATTCTTTTTTTCACTATCTAAATCATTGGCTTTAGTAAGGTGTACGAACTTTCATTTGTATACTGACTACTGCTAGAGACCTCCCATTTTAACAAAAAAAATTCGATCATTATTAGTTGCAATTTTGTTCTAGGCATTAAGTGCATACTATAAGAACGATTGCCTAATAGTTTCCTTAGATGAATTGGTACTGACTGTAGTAATTACCCCTTTTTATTGTGTAACATAATTGATGTAATTCTAAAAAAACTGAAAGAGCACTTATGAATTCCATATAAAAACTTAACTGACACCCTTGGTCAAAGACCTTCAGACCACTCCAATGTTCCTAAAGATTTCAATATAAATTTTTAGGGAAACTTTATTTATAATTTGAATTATACATATGAATTTCTTTATGGCGGTAGAATTCTTAGCTTATTTATAATTATTCACCATCCTAGCACTCTTCACGATGAACCTTGGAGTGACTAGCCATCAAAACAATTCTATATACAAATTCTTATTGATTACTTTGAAATAACACAAAAACAATCACCACAAATTTTGCTCACTATTAGTCATAACGTAATATTCATTAAAATGAGAGTATTCCACCGAAATGAGAGTTACAGAAGTTTAATTTCATTTGAAAACGGAGAAGAGAATTCCTCAAACAATATTCAAATCATACAAGAATTAAAATCAGATGAATACAATTAGGAATCAAATATCATAACCACAAGGTAAACGTTCATATTGACCTTTCACTTGTACACCATGAGTTGATCTCCAACAATCAGTTTTATAATATCACTTTTTCCACCGGGTGATATTATAGACATAATATAGTTGTTGAAATGAAGGTGATATTAAAGACGATCCATAGAATGATATTATAGAGGTAGCAAATCCATTACTTCTCTTGGCTTTACACTCCTGTGCACTTCTATGATTTTGTTCTTTTGTGAGCTGTGAGTTTTTATGATTTCAATCTTCTATTGCTACTACTAAATAATTTTGAGAAATTCATTCAATTGAAGTGATTTTGGATTCCAAAAGAATTAAGTTCTTCAGAAAGTTTTTGAGATTTTTATTTGAAGATTTATTTGAAAGTTTTACACAACAATTCTTATAAAATTCTAATGATGAATGAATTAGGATTCATGGAAAAACTTAATTTTAAGACAACCCTATTGCTTTCCTACGCTGTCTTCTTCATTTGAAATGGATTTCAAAACAAATACTCTAAAAATCATGCTGTATTTAATATAACCCAAACCAATAAATTATATTGGTTTAGGGTTCAAGCATGTCCAAAAACGTAACACACAAGTTGCAAATGTTCAAAATAATTAGGATTCATGGAAAAACTTAATTTTAAGACAATCCTATTGCTTTCCTACGTTGTCTTCTTCATTTGAAATGGATTTCAAAACAAATACTCTAAAAATCATGCTGTATTTAATATAACCCAAACCAATCAATTATATTGGTTTAGGGTTCAAGCATGTCCAAAAACGTAACACACAAGTTGCAAATGTTCAAAATAATTAGGATTCATGGAAAAACTTAATTTTAAGACAATCCTATTGCTTTCCTACGTTGTCTTCTTCATTTGAAATGGATTTCAAAACAAATACCTTAAAAATCATGCTGTATTTAATAGAACCCAAACCAATAAATTATATTGGTTTGACGTGCAAGCATGTCCAAAAACGTAACACACAAGTTGCAAATCTTCAAAATAATTAGAATTCATGGAAAAACTTAATTTTAAGACAACCCTATTGCTTCCCACACTTTTTCAAATGAGTTTCCAAAAAAATACTTTAGGATTGATGTTGTAATTAATACAAACCAAACCATTAATTTGTATCGATTTGACGTGGAAGCATGTCCGAAAAAATAACACACAAGTTGCAAATCTCTACGAAATAATTCGGATTCATGGAAAAATTAATATTGCGAACATTATAAAAAGAATTTGAAAGTGCATGCAGTATAATTCCTTAGTGTGTACTAAAACCTTGAATTCACTTCTAAATTAAATATTTGTTCAATATTTCAAAAACATGATATGAAATGATTTATTAATCTACAAAAATACCTGAATCCGAGACCCTAAACCCTAGAGACCCTAAACCCTAAAGATCCTAAACCCTGAAAAGCCTAAACCCTAAACCCTAAACCGTAAAACTCTTATTGATAAAATCACATGCAAATACTTGGGTGGTGCAAAAGGTTGTGCTTGTCTAAATTTACAAACAGACCCTAACTTCAGCAAAATCAAATTGACTTCCAGAAATTGCAAAAGAAAAAAAGACAATGAAGATCTCTTGCCTAGATTCTGTTACAAAAAGAATCTAGAAATTAGTACTTAACGGTGCAAGAAAGCAACCTCATAAGTACTTAATAGCTGTCAGTGCCTATTTCTGTCATGAACAGTGTAGGCGGGAATAAAAAATCAAAGGAATTTAAGGAAGGAGTTCAGGATTTTCAAATTCCGTCCTATAGCTCCCGCCTTCGCATTCGCGCCTACACATTGCCGCCAAAATTGTTTTGAATGTTGTTGCGTCCGCACGCATTAGGGTACTCTCCTTCTCCGTCGCGAATGCATGGACGTTCATGCGAGATTTCACTTCTCTCATGTCATTACTGAACTCTATCAACTTCTGTACTTGTACTATCTAGAGTGTCGGAGTATTGCGCTTCGAGGATCTTGGTGAACACGCTTGTTGCCTTCCGTATGTCCTCAGGTTAGAAGCCTTTAGCATTTTCAAACATTTTCATTCAATGGATTGGACATAGTTACTTTGTAAGCACATAGTAGTTTTCTGAGTGTGTATAATGTTTCTTTTAGCGCTGCCATCTATTGTCGAGTTCCTAGTTGCTGAAGTTGGTAGAGTGCGTGTGTTTCCAACGTTTATTACTGAAAATCGAGTTGCACGATTATGAGTTTTGGGCTTCCTCAATTTTTGGTGACAAGGTCTTTATTCAATGTTCAGTTTTCGACATCTGAGTTGCAGAATTCTGAGAGTGCAGTGCCCGATTATCTCGCCGAGAAACCCAGAACACGAGATCACAGTTACTACGAGACTGGCAACACAATGTCCGAGAAATCCGGAACTATTTAGGTCGAGTCGACCTGAATACGAACAACGGTACATGAGTAATTGTAATGCCATTCAGGTCGAGTCGACCTGAATGTGAGATTGTCTACATTAGTCATTCGTTCATGCAATTCAGGTCGACTCGACCTGAACTGACCCATATGATAGTTATTGAAGTAATCTGAAACGTATCCTAGGTAGATTGAATAGTTCTGTCATCGAATATCATTTATGAAATGGTATACATGGCAATTCAGATCGAGTCGACCTAAACCGTATCTATAATTGTAATTTCGTTCAAGTGAAAATCTCGTAGATGTCCTGCTGAAATTCCCGATATGCACAGATTCAGTCACCAAGAATTCTGTACGTAATGATAATAGTGTGCAAATGGGATTTGGCTCACTGCAAGTCCTCATTTTAGGTTGGTTTGATCTGAAGTGTGGGTACTCCCATCACAGACTTCAGTTCGAGAAGTTCGAGATTTTTAAAGGAATAAAATTGGGAATTCCCTGTCGAATTTAACAGATGAAGATGGGATCATTATCTCAGAGTACAAGGGACACTTCAGGTCGATCCGACCTGAAGTTCAGGATTGTACTCAGTCTTCTTACATTTATATTTTCGGCTGACAAAAATTATACAAGACAGGGGTCAGACACTTCAGATCGATTCGACCTGAAAACAGTGTTTACATATATCTGAATTTATAAGAAATTATAATGAATGATGTCAATTGCAGTTGAAACCTAGGCTTCAGCAAATAGGTTCGTTGCTGTCATAGATGTAGCTATAACATTTGGTCATTCAGGTCGGGTCGACCTGAACATGAATGAAATTGCATGATCTATGCTTCAATTCACTTACCCTATTTCACATTGCATTTTTACAGGTATCCATGGATACTATAGATGACCCTGATGACATGGACATGTCATCGGGTTCTGAATCCAGTGAATTCAGACATGATGAAGAGGATTTTATGGCATCTTCAGAAGACGAATTTCAGAATGTCGAAGCAATGAATGTTGGGGTCCCGGAATGCGAAGGTCTACCGCGTCGGCTTTGGAATACTCGAGTTGTCACCTTGTACAATGAGGCTGGAGTGCTTGTGGGTGAAGGTGTCTGTCATAGTGTGAACTCTGACCTCATTTTGGGTGCCAATGGCCCTCTTGGTGACACCCACGTGGTGATCCACATCTCCAAAACACATAGCGAAGAGGACCTACTAGAGGAACAGGTGTGCTCATTGTTGGCTTGGCCTATTCATCTTGTCCACTGTCGTGGAGCTAGCCTTAGAGACCATGAGGCTAGGGACAAATTCAATTGTCTCCAACAAGCTCTCTTAAATCCGCCCTCTTCAAAGTCTTCGAGACCATACACAAATATGGTCCGAAATGCGCCCCGTGAAACAAATTTGAAATCGAAGGAGTTGCTTACTCAAGATTCCATCCATGCAGTGTCTACTAAAATATGTTGTAGTCGCAACTGTGTTCAGCCATTTCCTAGGGATAAGATTCGAGCCTTTCGTGAACGCATGTATCACAACTCCACGTTCAAACATAGGACCTACATGAAAATGGATGTGCATAGGCAAGTGCATGTTGACGAGCGTGGTAGACGAATGGTGTCAATTGACAATACACCGGTATGTATGCGAGCGTGGATGCATATAGCTGGGGTCCCTGAGGCCACATTCTATCGCTACCAATCGTACATGAGGCGTAGTCGAGAGGCAAAGGACCATGGCAATAAGGGAACGGTGAAACCAAGGAAACACACTCAACAAGCTATAGCAACATTGAAGTGCATTCTGGAGAAAGAGGCAGATCACATGCCTCATCGTACGAAGACCCTGAAGTCAGGAGAGAAAGTTGTGGCCAAGATCCTACCTTCCACCTTCCAGTGGAAGGGTAAGATGAAAGAACTCAATGATGTCAATGTTGTTTTTGGACTAAGTGAGGTGTCAGCTTTGAACTTAAGTAAGATTAGGTGCTGTAAGTTCCCTGAGTATGAGGTGAAGAAACTTGGAGACAATTTTGCGTGATGTGGCACGTGTGACAAATTGCAAGACCTCAAGAAGGGTGCTATAAGTGGGTCTCACAATGAATTGAAGTATTCTCGGAAGTTGGATAGGCACAATGAGATTGCTCGAGCTCATCGGGAGTTGTATTATGCAAACCGTCACCGTTCAGTAGCTTTTCCACACGAATGCCTCACAGTTATGCACGACAAGATGGATCATGCAAAGACTGCTTCTCCAGTCTTTTCCCACAGGAGTAAGGAGCTTGATGGCCTTGTGAAATTGCCTGTGTCTGTCACTGGCATGATTGCTCATGGTCATGGAGATGTGCGTTACGCACATTATGGTTTGGATCTCTTTAAACACGATTCAAACTATACAATTGGTTCTATGGCAAAGTTGTTGCGGGATCTGGAATTGCCATCGAAGTCTTCTTCTCGGCAATTATTTTCTGGGTCAGGGTCTTCAAATTTGTTCAGGGCAGTGCTGTAGGGTAAAGAAATGTGCGACGCGTCACTGCCACCACCTCCAATGAATGCAGTTCCAGCAGTGCCTTTGCCTCCTATTTTGAATGTGCAAATGGACAATGCCATCAGCGGCGACAAGAATAGATATGTTTTCTGTTTCTGATCTCTACTTGTTGCTAACAAGATCTTCAGAGAAGTGTATGTCAACTTCATGATTGTTGGTCACACACACGACGACATTGACGCATTGTTTGGAAGATGGAGCATGCTGTTGAAGAAGGAGAACTTTCTAACAATCCCGGCGCTCATGAGGTCATTCATGGATGTTGAGTCTATTCCTACTATCCCTCACCTCATAGAGGAGGTGCCTGATTTCAAGCGTTTCATTGCAGGAAAATGGATGGATGGTGATGAAATCCTTGTGGGACACACAAGACCGCAACAAGTGAAGTTCTACCTAGACTCTGTTGGATGCCCAGTCATGAAGTACAAGTTGAAGTGCACGGATGAAAACTGGTTAGGCAGGCACGGTCAAGCCATTAAGTTGTGGAAAGAAGACGATGAAAGACGGAGTCTGTGGCCACGTGGTGTGCCTTGCCAGTACCACTCAACCCAATGAAAGGTGTCAATGACATTGTCAAAGGTTTATCAGGATTCATAAACTATTGGGACGACTTGTGCAGAGCAGACGTGAGTGGAGAACATCGTAGGCGCTATGAGAATGTGGTGCGCTATTGGCGTGGTGTAAAGGCAACTCTTCAAGAGCCACTTCCTACTTCTAGTGCTCTAAAAGACGGTTTCTAGCCAACTACTCGTATTCAAGTGACAGAAGCTGATCATTTAGACGAAGATGGTGAAGATCTCGAAGAGCATGGAGAAGATGAGCCTTATGTTGGGCCCTTGAGGGATCGTCCACAACCATCCTTTAGGGTTGCTCGAGATGTATACGAAGGGCATTTTGTTGCAGTTCGTCCTGCAGACGGTGACAGCAGACCAGTTTGGATTGCCAAAGCATTGTCTGATCCAAACTCTAACCCCGAGAAACCAAACTGTGTGCACATTCAATACTTTCGGCCAACATCACGCAATCAAGAAGTTCAAGACTTCTATGAAGGATGGGATAGTGATAGAGGTTTGCTTTGGAGGGTTGATGAAACCGAAGAACCTGCGTGGGAGACAACAAATGCTTTAATTACAGCATGGAAGTCTCAAAACAGAAGAGGTACTCGCCAATGCAGAATCAAGATCCCTACAGTTCAAATCGAAATCATCAACCAGAGTTTGGCTTCATATACATGATATGGAGAAATCATGTACATACATTGGATGCATTTTAACTATGACATTCATATGGAGGGTATTGTTTTATTTCTACATCTTATATGAAGTTGTTTTTCATTGCATAAGTGTTGGACCCTTAATATTATAATAGATGATAGTCGTTTCAGTTTTTTTTAGAGGATATAGGTTTCCGTTGATTGATTCTATTTTAGTGTTTGATACTGCATGATTGTTTTCAAGTGTATGTTTTGTGTTTACAAAACAATGGAATTTAAATATAGTCTTTAATATATATATATTTTTTATTCTTGAGCTATATTTTTTCTATTTTTTAATTCATTTTCTTATTTGTATATCACTAAATATATTTTATTTGAAATTACATTGCTATTGGAGAAAAAAATGTAGTGGATATATCCACTATTTATTTGGTTAACATGTAAAGCACTTGTCACATTCTGGGTAGGGGGTTGGTTGGTTGTTACAACTTTCCTGCCGGCAAAGCTCACTTAGTAGCACCAAGTCATGTTTTTTCTCTCATGCGCTCATACAAACCCAATGGGAATCGAACCCGGACCGCTTCAATGAGATGAAGAACCCCTTACAACCAACCGCGGAGCTTATGACTTGGTGTTCAAAAGATGTCATTCTCTTCACTTATATAAATCAGAATATATACCCTAAAGCAAACTTCATGTATTTCAACAGTCCATCACTAAAAAGACTCTCATTTTAATGGAAATTGTGTATTACAACTAGCAAAGTTAGTGTTTGCCCACCTAAACTAGTTAACATTACAATTCACTTTTTAGGGCCTAAATGGAAAATATTATTATAAGAGGCCCTAAACCTCTCAAAATATTGAATATTGTGTTCTAAATATCCTCACCTTCAGAATAAATATCCTCGACTTAAGGATAAATATCCACAAAGCACGAAAAAATTAGGGACCCTGGGAACTTTTTATCGTCGAGTCGACAATAATCATCCTCGCGTGAATGTCTATGGCCTAAATATTTAGTCATGCTGGATTATTGGTAATTGCAATTATCTTCGGATCGATGATAATTTGTTTGTGGACTGGACGTGTATGCAAAAATCCTATAACTGAACATTAAACGAGGAATCGAATTACTATACCCTAAGACATTCTGTATTGGACAAAGAGGAATTGCCTAAATCCTAAACCCTTAAATCAAGCCTGACTCCTCTCTAGACTACCGAGCCTACTACCCAAACCTGCCGCCGCCGAGCCTAGCGGGCCAAGCCTACACCGTGTGGTCTGGCACCGCTAATTTGTGTTGCCGAGCCTACCGTCGTTTAGGTTCGGCACTGCCTTAGTAGGTCATCTCCCTCCCGCCAACGCGCGTACGCGCATTTGTTTTCTGAGCTGTGAGTGTCTGTGCGTGTGTATAGTTGTTGTGCGTGATTGTGCGTGATTCTTTGCGGCCAGTGTAGTTGAGTGAGTTGTTTCTTGTGAGTGCGTGTAGTTCAATGAGTTCAGTTGAGTTATATGTACGTGATCTTTATGTGAGAGTTATTTGCGCAAGTTTTTGTGTTTGGGTTTGTGAATGCTAGTTTGAAGCTCTGCGCACACCTTCATTTACATTTCCAAGTCGTTTAGAATCGTCCTTTTCCACGGTGCATGTAGTGGAGTTGGAGTGGAGCGTCGACAAATTTTTTGGGTTTCAGCGCTTGTGTACTATTGTTATTGTCAGGTATGTATTCAGTTGTTGTTCTTGAATTTCAATTTCTACCTTCTTGCATTGCATTTGGAGTTTGCTTTATTGCTTTTCTTTTTTATTAGTTCATAGTTGTCTGTAACAAGGTTCGAGTTCATTAGTGTTCAGTTGTTACATTCATAGTTCCTATCTGGACGAATGTTTTAGGGTTTAGTAATACGACATGGAATTCAAGGAACTCCATTTGAATATAAGTTTTAGGGTTTACGCCTATACATCCATTCCCCGAATGAACATGCTGCAGTTATCTTCGACCCGAAGATAATTGTGTTTTCCCTTAGTCCAACACGATTTCATTTTCAGGGTCTAGTCATTCTAGAGAGGATAATTATCCTCGATTCGACGATAACAAATTCGAGGGGTTCCAAATCTATTCTTGCCTCGAGGATAATTATCCTCGGGGCGAGGATAACCTCGTGTACCCGTGGTGCAATTTATCCTCGAGTCGAGGATAAATTGCGCACAACAAAATGATTAATAATCCGATGTCCTTGTAGAAATGATAGCTGAAGCGTTGGAAAACCAAGTCAATTATCGTAAGACCAGCATCGTACATTCCATCAGATGAGTTTTAATTCACAATAAATTTGAGTGTTTTGATGTCTACGCGCAGTCCTAGAATGTCCATGCTACTATTATCATCGACGCGAAGATAATTGTGTTTATCAATACAAATTAAAAATGCTAAGATAAGAAAAATTAAAGCCTGCCAAAGGCCTATTCAGGTATATCAGAGACACAAGAGAACAACATAATGACACTGAAGATGATGGAATTCCGTATCAATGAAACACATATAATTCAATTGCATCAGAAGACTAAAGTGAACGAACCATTACTCATGCTAGGTCCACAATGATGACGGTCATTTATCTTCGATTCGAAGATACATTGTTTCCTCTTGTCCGAGAGGATAGACCATATTCACGGTCGCCATCGTATCTAGCTATCAACATTGACATCACGCCATGAGTAGAAGTAACAGCATTCTAGGAGTCAAGCCTAGAAATAATGGAAACACATCCTCGACTCGAAGATATCCTCAGTGGAAGTCGTAACCTGATCAATACGTGGGCAAGTGTAGATATGAAGGCGGAAGGCAGTTACGACTACTCAACTATACTACTACTGATGGAGCCGTTTATCGTACGCGCAGTTAGCCGTAAGTATCCTTACAATGACAAATGGTTGCAAGATGATACGAATTATCGTTCCAGGGAACTCTAGCAACGAAGCTAGTATACGAGCGTAGAGCGTAGAGCGTGGAATTGGAGCATGGAGCATGGATTTAGGGCCTTTTTCTGTAATTTGGTGCGGTAGAAATTTATTTATTTATTTATTTTGTTAAATTTGGGTGTTTACTTTCAAAAATCGACTATAAGTTTTGGGCCCTTTTTCCATAAATCAACATACTTTGGGGGTAATAAAAAATCCAGTCTAAAAATTTGGGGATTTAAAAAGTCTAACCTCAAAAGTTTAGGGTGGACTAACATTTGAATATGTGTGAAAATATTTTATGACCATTGACCACATGGAGGGAAGGGTTATATTGATTGAACTTAGAAGAATTATTTGTTATTGTTGGTGAGTAACTTCAACAATGACATTGGACACCTCTACGGTGGGATTATGACAAACCAATATATGTAGGGGATCGGTCTTTTAATGCTATATCAATTTATTGGTTCATGTGCCAAAGCTTAGTGGCCTATCTTTCGAGTGGATAGTGAGAATGTCTCACTATCCACTCCCAAAAAAAAAATGAAATTGAATTTTTCTACCTCCCACCAATAAGGCAATAAGCTCAAATTTTTGGTATATTAAATTTCTCGTTTCCCCCTCTCCCCCCCTTCTCTAATTTTCAGGTGGGGCTAGGGGTAACATTTGATATGGGATATATCCATATCCGTACCTCATATTTTGTATCTACATTGTATTGTATTTATATTGCATTTGAACTATATTCCGTATCTCATATCTGTACCGTACTATATTTGTATTGTATTTGAACTATATCTTGATTCTCGTATCCGGATCGGGTCTATATTATATCGTATTTGTCTGTGTATAGTATCCCTACCCATATCCAGATCAACGGCATGGAAGGGAGAAAGGAGTTTGTTTTCTTCAAGGATTGGCCTTTCAAAGTTTTACAAAGTAGAACATGATGACTTTATATTCATGCCCCCATGACCGTGAAAATGGACCTATCACCGTGGATCCAAGACAGGAGACCCGAAATCTACACCAAAAATATTATTTGGGTGTGAACCTATAACCGTGGTATCAAGCCATATAACATAACCTTTCACCACGGTTTTAGGGTTTAGGTGTGCTCCTATAGCTGTGGTTTTAAGATCTCAATGTAATTGTGGACCTCAAATTGTGGACCTCAGATTGTGAACTAGTAGAACTGCTCCTTTAAAGGTGAAAGAAAGGCATACTTCTTGGGTGAGGGTTCAAGGTTTAGGGTATTTATGATTGCCTTCATGGCCTGTTTATAGAATATCTGTTAAATTTTTTAGGAGGATTATATTTAGGGTTTAGAATAACTTTCTTTTGCTGGATGGACATTTGCTTATTGTATTGTTAAATGTATGGTCAGGTGAACAATTTAACTTAAACTACTGAACAACTGTAGTTAGAAGGCTTGGAATTAGGCTATCATTTCCATGTGATAGGGTAAAAATGATTAATTAAGTTCATCCATGCGCGACCACTTTACCAATTTATCATATAAAAGGCATTAGCATGTTGCCAAACTTCCTATTGATAATAATGCATTTCAATTATGTTTGCAATCATGTCATCAATAATTAGTACTCATATGTATTGCAAGGGAAGCTAACTTCTACCAATGCTAGCATGAGATAGTGCTAATAAAAAATGGGTTTACAACCATAGCAAGTTCAGATAAATGTTGCAGAATTTTGAATGCCTAAGGTGACCACCTCTAGGTTACTTCTCAGTACCGAGAGGAACCTTAGAGGTGGTCACCTTAAGCATTTAAAAGTTTGCCGTTGTCCTACTCCATTCATTGTGAAAAGGGAATTCAGGCAAGGTCATTTTTAGTGGATTGGGACGAGGGAAGGCCATTTTATTTTGTTGCAATTATCAATAACAATCTAAACAACCCTCTATGAATATTTTATATCCAGAGATATATACAAATCATACTAGAGAGCGTGGATGGGCAATCATGCACGAATGCATAATAGTGCAAGGTGCAATGGACAAATGACAATTGAAATGAAGTAGTGGCCCTTTTAGTCTCACTACAATTCTTACGTGAATCAAGTTTGGAGCACATCATCCAAAGGTACATTGCAATATGCTAGTGCCAACCGTTTTGAAGGATAACTATGTACTAATTGGATTTCAGCTTCAAGATACCACTCTGAAGTATGCGTTTCACTTCGTTAAAGCTAAAGCTTGGAGCATGAATAAAAAGATCTACTTCTGCATCCAATTGGCAAACTCCAGTGAACAAAAAGTACAAGTGCTTACAATTAGCCCATTGCCCTCTTTTTCCTAAAGCCTTTGTTGACATGTCCTTGAAATAAGGGCAAGTGCATTCAGGAAATGCACTTACAGTGATCATGTAATGTTGAATGGCAGGCGGTGTACCTGAGTTCAGTGCAATGATGCATCCAAAGCCCGGATGCGGTACCATAGTAACTTCATGAACCACTACTTTCATTGTGAGTGCGGAGGCGCAATTGTTTGCTTGCTTTGTTGTAGGTGCTTTTGGATTCCTCCGAATCTTCTTTCTTGACCGTGTGCTGGGGTGTTCTGCGGGTGACTCTGGAATTTGAAGTCCCAAATCATCAGGGGGCAAATCATGATTTCCAAATAGCCTACGAGGGGAAATGGCAAGACGCTGCGGAAGACGGAACCCTGCATTTTGAAGATCTAGTATCTCTTTGGGTGTAAGATTGGTTCCAAGTTGCACCGGCCAAATATCTGGTACTACCGGTTTTGATAGAACCCATTTCCGCCGAGAACCTTTGACGCACTGCGATATATCATCATTGCAGAAAAAAAATTGCATTCTCTCAATCCTATTTTTCTTGTAGTTGTCCATGCTGCCGGTGTATGTAGGTGCAGCTGTTCCCCTATTGCCTTGCACTATTTTAGCTACACACTTTTTTCGCGTAATGGCCTGCAATGCAAAACATGCCTTCGAAGACGTCTTAGGCAAGCGGGCAATATGCCATTGAGACTCATCACAAACTGTTTCTTGGACGGTCCTCACTTGGGAGACCACCTCAGTTGCAGGAATTGACCTAGTCTTAGGTGACTCCAACAAATCCGGATGATCTTCATGCGTCACAAGCCATGGTTCTTCAGAAATGCGATCCAAGGAAATGACTGGTGTGGGTGCAGGGGTGGCCCTCGTTCCAACCCGGGGTCGGGAGAAATTCACTTTGTCAGGACGATGCGAGTCATATTTAGAACCAGAAGGAAGATTTGGCATTCGCTTCTCAGATCCAAAAACTTCCTCGCCTTCCAAATGGGGCTTCCTAGTGCAATACTCATTGACACCTGGTACAGATGCCATGGCATCGTTCAATCCTTTCGGATTACCGGTACGTTGGGCATATCTTTGTGCTACACGAAGCAATAGTTCTTCTTTTCCTGGACCAGTTCCCGGCTTCTCACCTTTTAGGAACTGGTAATATCTAACCATTTGCATGAACGCTCGAACATAGTCATCTACGGTGGCGACGTACAAATCAGTGCCACGTTTTCCAGATTGTTGCAACCATTTGTTATGGACGGTCTCCGCGAGGTTGCAAGTAGGAATGAATCCAAGTTCATCTTCAGTGAGTCCCTGTTCCATAGAGCATGGATTAAAGCTACTACTATATTTCCTGGGTTTAAGGTCTACGATTAGGGTTGTTATATGAAGTACTCGAGAAACTAAAGATAAAAAGCATAAAACAAATAATTTATTAGCAATGATAGAAGATAAGACAGCAACAAGAACCATATCCTGAAAAACAAAGAAACGACGGATACAGTGATCAAGAATCTTATAGTGTCTATGAATGCTCCCCATTGCCTATACCGGAAGTGCCAAAACGCTAACCACAGCTCCAAACGGCGAAGCCCCTCCCCGGTTGTGGCTCCGGATGAATGCCACCACGTTCGAATTGCATGAAACCTAGTCTCTGCCTCTGCTAAAGAATTTGCATCCTTATATTATTTGCATAGCTTCCGATGCTGGTCTTGAAGGTCAATGCGAATGTCTGCTTTCGTGTGTTTCTCCATTGACTGAGTCCAATGAAATAAACATGTACGTTTTCGATTGGGCATGGGCTCGGTTGGGTCACCACTTCCATAAACTATGCGCACTGCATTCCAGTTTGCTTGTGCCGAATCAGCCATGAAGCCCTTAAAATAGGGCAAGGTATGTCCATGTCTACCCATCACAACGTTTAGGTTTTTCCAGAAGTCGCATTGGGCAACTACATCTTCTGACTGCATATCACTAACTGCAATAGTCATGACACGGCAATATGTCGTGTCATAAACATGACACGCAATTGTAGTCCAGAGCTTCACTCGCCTAACATGATCAAACATGATCCATACGTCCTCAAGGTCACCACCAGGTTGCATACGCGATACCAAGTCCACGCCACTTCCAGGGCCAACCTCGGACATTTTGAACACAAGTACTTTGTCAGAGTTGGATTCCTGACCAGGAAATCTGTTCTCCTGCACAAAAGCCCAATTGCTACAACTACGAAGCTTTGTGATGCTGTCCATGACTCCAAAGCGCCGGAAGTACTTGAACGTACTTACTTCATTGCGAATACTTGGAGAACTCATGAATTTGCATTTCTCCAGAACCGGCATCAATTCCTGGAGACCAAATACGGTAGGTGTAGTTCCTTTGGGTCAAAGTAGCATCTCTCCAAGGAATTCCTTGCTAGCCTCTAGGACGATAGCGGAATTTGTTCCAGACGGGTTCCGCTCAACTTGGTCTGATATCAAAGACCGAGTTCTCTCCTTGGAGTCCTGACAATCTCCATCTTTCACAGGGTGGTTGTGAATACCGAAATGAACACAAGCCCGAGTCATGTCCTGTGACCCAACTACATAATAGATTTTCGTAGGACAACTACCAATACCCGATGGAGCAATTGAACAAATTTTGCATGTGATAGTGGAACCAACTGGAGGAATATCATGAACCTCAAATGGAACAGGAGAACAACCATCCCATTCAGTCTCGTTGATGAGAGCTACACGGTGCTTTCGAGTTAGATAGTCACAACTCGGGTTGACACATTGTAGGTGGCCCACGCAAGACGCCAACCGAAATGTCAGGCCGTCTATATTTTTTATATTTGTTGTATGAAGATTTGTCCAAACGTGACCATCATAGCGTTTCTCCATTCCAATGAGAAGCTTAGCCTGACTGTGAGTTCCCGAAACATCTCTGACGGGTGGTAACTCAAAAATCACATCGCCATTGAATGAAGGTAGAACAAATTGAACACTACATATTCTAATTGAGTTCCAATTGACCCTCTTGAACGGGTTCCTGGAACCTTTTGTGTGGCACAACTTCTGCAAACATGAAACAATTGAAGACGCACGGGATGATGATGATGGTGTCACTGTATCTGTAGAAGGCGAGAAGGATGAGTACGCTCTACCAACTGCAGACAAGGATGTCGGTTTCAGAAGTTTGCAGGGTGGAGATGAACCATCAGAGTCATCACTTCCAATGGTAATCACCTCCACACCAGACTCAATTTTCACAGTATTCTCGAAAGTACTAGTCCTAGAAACTCTAGCGGATCCCTCTGCATTGGAGGCTCTTGGACAGGACTGCGGTAATCCATATGTTAAATACCTACCTTCACGCAAATGCCATTGCCTAACAGGGCCACACATAGAGGGCTCTTGCCCTATAGTATGCGTCAAGTCACCACTTATACTATCAAATACTTCTTCGTCAATATCTAATGAGTTCTCCACAAGTTGGAAACGGGCACTCAATCGAGACGAACTAACAACAGCATATCCCAACTCGCCCACAGGAAATGAGATCGGAACACACTCTCCATGTGTCCTCACAATTGCCATTGAAGATCCTGTCATGCTATCAGTCAAAGCAATGCATCCTTCCTGAGACTCTTGAGGTTGTAAATTCCAAGGGCGAAATAACACTATAACCGAAGACTATATTTCATACAGAACATTAGCGTAGAAGTATTGAAAGGCTCTGAATAACACATTCAAAATCAGGCCTGGAATGAAATGCAATAAATACAACATGTAAATACTGAATACTAGTAGTAACTCAAGAAGTACAATATAGTATGAAAACGGCGGCACACAAATTGTTAGGAGAACAAAGATTAAATAGGCCATTGAATGTATTGGGTATACCGTTAATACATGTCAGATAGGTCTGTGTAAGTATTCCCTTAGTACAGTGATATATATGAGAGGCTTCTGTAGTAAAGAAGCACAATCCACTTAGCACAGTGAAATCAAATCTCTAGATTCTTCAGAATCATTAACATTTCCAAAAAGAATTTGACCGTAATACGTAAACGAACACACTAACCATAATCTAAGTCATCCATCAAGTAATAATAAGGGATATTGTAAATGATATCGCAATTATGGAGGATTTTTAAGATATGCAGATAAATCTTATATTAGACTTATACAAGGTTACTTCACTTCGTTTCCAAGATTGTACCCCTCCTAGGACTGTGAGCAAATAACTATAATATGTGCTGTAATCAAACAATGGTACTTACTACCAATAATGAGTGCATGAAATAAGCAAATATATACTATCCTCCCTACTCTATAGAAAAGCTTGGCCCGAGAACAAGTACTACAGAATATTTAAAGTGACTGAATTTTTATAGAGACTACATACCTAAAAACATCATATTTAGAATAGATACCAACTGATATTTCTTGTAATGAAATTTAATTGCTCACTATTGTGAAGCTCAAAGTATAATGAAAACCCTCAGCCGACGAATACTATTCGATCCTATTGAAGAAATGATCCACAATATAGGGACATAATTAATTAGGATTTCAACTCATAACATACAATCTACAAATTGATAATCCATTGAATGCGAAGCGAGGTGTAAAGAGAGGTAGGTGAGGTAGGAATATGGATCACTAAAGATGTAGGCTAATACCCTTTGATGCAACCATAGACCCAAACGTAGTTCCAACCGAACCGTTGTTCTGGCCATAGTTCAAAACCGTACTTCCCTACATAGTCTGGACCGTACATCCCAGAAAAATACAGCATCCCGCCGTCAACCCTAATCCAGAAAGGGAGCGCGATACCATACCTTGCTGGGGAGCAACTCCGCAGCCATTTCGTCCTCGGGTCGTCGACTTGCCCTGTCTACACAGTTGACGCTGCGGTTGTGATTCCCGCATCGGCGTCCGCGAAGGTTAATCTGGTAGGACATCCCTAACTTTCTGTGTCCACTTCACTAACTTATTCCGATATAGAGTGTTATGAGGTATTCATGGATTCCTGACGTGTGGAGGCAATTTTGTGTTTCTCCAAGGTCTTCAGTAATGGATCGAGTTCTGCGTCCGAGAAGAAATCAAGCTGGAGACAATACTGTGCTACCACTTGCGCAAGAAAGCGCCACCGCCGTAGCCCAGGTACGTTGAAGCACAACATACTTGCATGTCGACTATACTAGCCTCATACAACTCCGGATTGACACGGTTTGTCATGCCTAGAACCCTAAACCTCTTTCATAACTACGGTACCACCAGAATGCTTCAGTGTCACTCGAGGGACGGGGTTCCTGCATGAATTTCATAGCTTGTTTACCTGTAGCATGTTTCCGTGTAGACCGACAGCGTTCACCGAATCAAGTGCTCTCCTTCCGCCCCTCACTTGCGTTGAATCAGAAAATAGGGATTAGGGTCCCTGATTAAATCTGGGAGCCCGAAATTTTTGTTTAGGGCATCAGCGGGATCATGCATGCCTCCTCATTCAAAAGAACTCTCTCGGGACCGAGAGAACCCCTGACAACTCGGAGCCATGCATGATTAATGACTCCTCCAACATGTTTCTTCCGTTTCTACGCCGTCAGTACATTCGTGAATTTAGGGTCTCTACCGAGGTCTGCCCTGCCGAGGTATGCCCTCCCTAGGTTTAGGCTTGCGTAATGCAGTGCAACAAATTGTGCACGGCGTCGCACCCTGGATCCTTCTCTCGGGACCGAGACGGCACCGACAAGGTTCCAGCCAAGCATACATTTACCAGCCTACAGGATCCTAGAAGGCTTACTGGCAGTATGATTCCGTGTATTCCGACAGGGTTCACCGAATCAAGTGTTCTCCTTCCGCCCCTCGCGTGCGTTGAATCTGATAATAGGGTTTAGGGTCCCTGATCAAATTTGGGAGCCCGAAATTTTTTGTTTAGGGCATCAGCGGGATCATGCATGCCTCCTCATTCAAAAGAACTCTCTCGGGACCGAGAGAACCCCTGACAGGTCGGGTCCATGCATGATTAATGACTCCTCCAACATATTCCTTCCGTTTCTACGCCATCAGTACATTCGTGAATATAGGGTCAATGTTGGAAGCTTGGTGCCATGCATGATAAGGTGCCCTGCTGAGATCTGCCATGATTAGTTGCCCTGCCGAGGTATAGGGTTGCATAATTCAGTTCAACAAATCGTGCTCGGCATCTTTCCCCGAATCCCTCTCTCGGGACCGACACGGCATCGATAGGGTTTGCGCCAGGCATAGATTTCTTAGCTGTCTTACCTGGAGAAGGCTTACCTGTAGCATGATCTCTTGTAATCTCTGAGGGTTCACCGAATCAAGAGTTCTCCATCCACCCCTTCCTCAGTACATAGGGTTTGTATCCCTCATCAAATATGGGATCCCGAGACTTTACATTTAGGACATCAATGGGATCCTATTCAAAATCATGCATGCATCGTCATTCAATGACACTCTCTCGGGATCGAGAGAACACCTGGAAGGTCGGTGCCATGCATGATTACTTACCCTGACGACGATTGACCTGCCGAGGTATAAGCTTGCATATTACAATAAAAGAAATCGTACATGCCGTCCCAGCCCAGATCTCTCTCTCGGAACCAGGACGGCACCTCCAAGGTTCAGGCCAAGCATAGATATCTTAGCATGAATACCTGTAGCTTGCCTACTTGTACACTCCGTGGGTTCACCGAAATCATGCACATCTCGTCATTCAGAATCACTTTCTCGGGACCGAGATAAAATCTGACCGCTTGGGTCCATGCATGATTAATGGAAACAAAATCTTTCATCACTCCTCTAGCATCTTGTTTTCGTTTGTACCGAGTTGGGAATTTCAAGAATTTAGCTTTTACAGATTAGGGGTTTTAGGCTTGCATAATACAGTACACCATATCGTGCATGGTATTGCACCGCAAATCGCTCTCTCGGGATCGAGACTCCACCGACAAGGTTCGGGCCAAGCATGAGTTTTTAGTCACGGTTAACTCTTGCCCGTGCTAGTGACCTGGTAGCTCAATTATGCTGACTCGGCTCCCATGCGCTGTCAGCCTGTTATAATTTGTCTCCTTTCACCGAATGTTCTGGAATCCTAGTTTCTTAATCAATTTGTTGTGAATATTTTTTGTTCATCTTATATAAGTGTTCTAATTATTTCCATCTCCAGGTTGAATGTCATGAGAACGTTGTTGAAGTTCAGAATGTGCAAGATCCTAATCTTGCGGCCGTGGAGATTCAAGTCCCAGATATAGATGCCGACATTCATCTCCGAGAAAAGCAGCCAAGGGTACCATACGATCTTCAGAATCTGATTCGCAAACTCAATGAGGGAGTAGATGACCTGCAGAGTTTGGGGTTGTCGGGTTCTTCAGAGTCATGCTGCACGTCCGTTGGATTCGGGGACCAGGAACTTGTATTCACAGATGATGTGTCATCTAGGCTTACTACCCCAGAGGATATCATCCAATATTGATTTGGGAGATACATTATTTTCACTAGAGAGTGTGGTTTGTGGACATGTGTTTGATGATGTTAACTACATAAATTGATCTCTCTATAATATTCCATTCTAAATCATTCAGATTGATAATCATGATGTCCTTTTCAAATGAACATTCCAATATATTTCTCAATGTATCTGTATGTGAAATTCATATGACAATTGCAACTCCATTGTCTTTTTGAATACACAGGAGCCTGCATCCCAGAAATCCCCACCAAGAGCATTATCTATGACTGCTAGGGCTCTTGCACCTAGGGGTGTCGAGGAGGATGACGACGGTGAAGCCTTGGAGATTTCAATTCCTGGGGTTCAACCGCACTACATGGAAGACGAAATTCGGAAGTCGCAGACGATGGACATTGTGTCCATCATTCATAGCTTGAGATTGACATCCAATGACCAATCAAGATTGAAGATACCTTTATATCGTCTAATTCCAATGCCTATGGTACGGCCTACATTCTCGTGCGATTTGACGTTGTTGGAGAACCAATTCAGTCGGGGATATGAGGAGGGCGCAAGAGTCTTCTATGTCTCAGTATCGAATGAGGCGGGTGCGATGGCAGTCTTTACCGATGCTGAGAAGAAAGAATGGGGACCTACATGGAATGCAGTGAATGATGAATTCAACGAGAAGCTTGAGCATACTGTCCTCAAGCATTTGGTGGACTACAAGTTTTTTGTCTGCGATGGGAATCATAGACAAATCGCCTGGATGAATCACATTGAGCGCCTCCACAAAGCAGATCGTGAATGGCACATTTGTGTAGACTCAATAGTCCTAGACACAAGGCATCGAATTGGAGTTGCAATGTAAGCAATGCACGATATTAACAAGTGAGTTTACACCAACCTCATTGTCATCGTTTGCCGTCACCTATCAGAATACGTTTCTTGAACAATGCTCTATTTCCTGGAGTTACTTCTCAGGTGCATCCTAAATTATTATTTACTGCAGGCATACCGAGAACTCGCATGTCAAAACCAACCTGGTTCATACACTCTACCGCGTTCAGAAGTATGGATTACTTGAGCTTGAGAAATTTCATGAATTGCTGAGTCTTGAGGAGAAGGCAAAATGTCAACAGAATACACGAAAGTTGTGGTAATCTATGCCCTTGGATGTCTTCACATCGTTTATTTTTAAGGTATGGATGTGATCAGTAACACTAACTCATATTGAACTTTCATGAAGCACTCCATGTTAGTATCATTTGTTCTATTGAATACTTATGTGGCTTCCCCCATGTTTGAACAACAAGAGATAGCCACAACTGCTGATGCGGCAGTCCGAAAGTATCATGAGGATACGCCTGAAGATGAGGTTACAAGAGAGGGTGTTGCCCTGGCTATGAGGGCATCAATTAAGGATTCTACGGAGAAGCTATACAAGAAGCTCTCGAAGATTGTAGCCGTTGCAAATCCGGCATTGGGACTTGACTGGTTGAAAGAGGTATTTTCACGAAACCATTGGTTCAGCTTTTTGCTCTTCATCCATTTGTCTCTTCTTCACTGACGATGCCTTATCATTTTCTTGATACAGATAGAGCGACATTGGAGCCTTTTTGCTGTTCTCGAGTTGACTCTAGAAAAGTTACAGTTGATTGCAACAGCCAACGTGTCTCCAGAATTAAAAGTCAGGTGGCTTAAGTGGATGAATGCTTCTGGTCCCTCCCGTGAGGCTCGCCGATTTCCACCTCGTCCTGTGAATGAGGAGAGGTTGACTCAATTTCTTGCTAGGGCGTGCTGGTATGCTGGGGTAAGGGTTATATCTCATGGTTTCATTATTGTATTTAATGCATTACTATTTCACATTCTGTGTTGCACAACTTGGCCTCAATGTGTTTACATTTACTTCTTCAGATTGAAGAATCAGCCAACGACATGTTTGAATCAATCATTCGAGCTGACAATATTCCAATCAATATGAGCGTTCCAAGCGAACCAATGACACTGATTGAGTACATTGAGAGTTGGAGGATGAAGCTTTGGGATATTGCTTTCACCGGTGTTTTCAAGGGTGCTGACTCCTTCAAGAAGTCAGACAGCTTCAAGGATTTCAGAGGGTTGGCGCTAGTTGTGAAGCATGTGATTTACAGGTGTCTAACCTTGTGTAGGAGTTCTTATGGCATTGCGGCTCTTCCGTACAACCATGCTGTAATCATATTTGGAGGGTCCAATGCATTGTCCTTGGGCCTTGTTTATTGTACAATCACTTCTTCTTATAAAGGTAGCTAACTAATCCTGCATTGGACGCAGGTATTTCAAGTTTGAGTTATACAACAAGAAGGCAATTGCGAAGGCAGATTTACCACCGTTTTTGACTACTTGGTTAGATCGGTCTTCTCCGGACTGCATGTTTTCTCCCATGCAGTTGACAAAGTGGACAAGTCCACATCTGCAAGCGTGTCCTTGGTATATAGAGTGCATCTTTGGGACTACTCCGCCAAATGAGGAGGCTCTATTCCAGACCTTGAAGGATGCCGCTACTGTTGATGCTGAGTTTGACGAGTTTGCTCATCTTGATCCAGAGATGCGAGCAAGATGCATCCAAAGGCGGGAGGTCTCTGATAGGAAGAAGCTAGAGAAGCTTAAAGAAGCACAGAGGAAGTCCGACGACATTAGAAAGAAGCGACAGGCCACCCAATCTGAGAAGGCCCAAGAGAAGGGTAAAAAGAAGGGGACCAAGAGGAAGGCCGAAACCGCAAACCCAGAACCAGCTACAAGTGCAGCTGAGGTGAAAGAAGGGTCATCAGGCTTTTCGCTTACTCAAGAGCACTTGGTCCACGGGCTCACTCCGTCCTCTCACTACCCTGTTCATGATGTAGACGAGTGCATATTGAACCTGTCGTTGTCCGCTTTACCAAGTCAGAAGAAAGCATTTGATGACGTGAATGCGTTCCTTTCAATGGTACGTTTCAAGCAAGACCATCATTTATAAATTCTTTTTATCATTCACATACTACTGCAATTTCATCAACTCCCTTTTGAAGTTCTATGTGCCTATATTGTGTTTCTACTTATCCCTCATGTTTTCCTACAGCATTCGAGTGACAAACAACGCTTCTTCAATGGAGTCTTGAAGCGTGAGGCTGCAGTGGACTTGGTCATCGTGGATGTTCTTGAAGGCCTTCATATTCCCACACTTTCAACTCCTCCTGCACCTATACCAAAGTGGAACGTGTTTGCAGATGATTGGTTAGTGCCAATCTTTGACTTTGCCGAAGCATACCTCCATGACTATGGAGGTCTTCTCATAATATATCCCGCCCTCTCTCGTGCCCACAGAAGCCAACTCCTTGGTTGTTGCCAAGGATACAAATTCAAGATACTACGGACATGGTTCGGCATGAACCGCCTTCATCTAACGTCTCTAGCAGACAACACTAAGACGGTAATGTATTTCCCCAAGTCTTCTATGGGTGCTTTAATGATTTCCTAAAATAGTGTTTAATCCTCACTTCTTGGTTGTTGCAGACTATGCGGTTCTCCATAGCTCTCGTTGTAAAAGAGAACGGACCAAAGTCCGAGGATGACTACCCCTTCCAATACGTGGAATCCCACGATGCTGTGGGTATTAATGTGGGTAAGAATGACATTCTGCAGAATTTCTGCAACAAGAATGATGTTACCATGAATGGAGATATACTATGGAGAGGACCTCGAGAGAAATCTCGAGAATTCATGCAGATGCTTGTGGAAGCATGCAGCAAACCAGGGGACGTTGTGGTCGATTGCACAGCCGCTACAGGTACTTTGGTATAAACTTGTCACTGTCATGATCATGAATTAAAGCACTTGGTGGTTTTTCCTTTGTCCACTTCCTTGGACTTATTTCATGTCTTCAGGTGCAACCATCAAAGCTTGCCGTGCCACACTGCGACATATTCTTGCATTCGAGGAGGATAAGGCTATTTTTGATGCACTTATTGCTCCAATGATGCGCACGGTCGTCGATCCCAGCCCTAACCCACCTAAACCAGCTAATGTACCAGTCGATATGGATGAAGACGAAGTTCCCATCCAAGCTATTGTGAAGACTACTAGATTCCGTAAGTAAGTCATCTTGTGACTGTTTTCCTCTTCGCATGTCATCAATACATCAATTTCTAACCATCCGACTTACATGTGGATAACTTGGTTTTTCAGGCAAGCCCACAACGTAACAACTGCAGCCAATGTCCCTTTCTTCCACCGAAGCCATTTACTCTTCCCGTGTATGTTGATGCAGTGGCTCACGAATTTGTTGCCCTGAATCCTAAACCACGTGCTAGGGCCCACCTAGTTGACCCACGTGCTCTTAACTTTATAGATGAATTCGCAATACAGTCAGATTTACAGGCATCAGACAGTGAGGGCAGTTCGATTTCGGCATAGTATGTCTCAACTGATCATGTAGGGTTCTTGGTGTTTTCAACACATGGTTATAAAACTTACAATTCTGGGCATTTTTCGTTTGTCGTTAATCCTTCCTACAGTTTCTTACAAGTGAAGTTGGAAGCCACTTATACACAGTATACTTTCCTTCATGCTTGGGCAAGTCACTTGCTATATATTGGGAGACCATGTCTGCTCCTGTGATTACTAAATCGTCTTTTTCACTTGTGCTTAAACTAAAGTTCCACTCCACAATTTTCATGTTTGATAATTAATTACTATGGGTTTATGTTGCTAGTAATTCCCAATCCATATATTGCTTGATATGACATTAAAATTCGTTTGCAAACAGAACAAAATGGCATGTTTTTATGCTACTAACTTAGTGGCTAATTAATTAAGATTACCACAGGGTTGAAATTGACAGAAGAATATAGTTTCAATATTAACTTGAATTCCGTTTTCTGCGGGGGTTTCCACAATTGCTCAATGCCATAGTATTGAATTGCACAGTACAGAACTCTTCAACATACCTTCTTCTGTTATCATGCCCTAAATTTTGTGCCCAAAACTACATACTCTAAACTTGTTCCAAGCACTCGTGACCCGTTGTTATATTCTGTAAGAGTCTACGTATATGTTGTAGTCCGTAAAATCCAATCTCAAATGTTTTACCTAATCCCTAATGCCACGGTGGTCGAACCCACTGCACTTCCACGGTCATAGAGGAAGTTATTCCCACAAAACCTGAACCTTCAATCTCTCTTGCATCATTAGAGGTTGAATGAGATTATTTCTCTACAATACATCCTTTCTACTCCATTTCATGTAATATATTTTTTTAATAACTCTTTTTTATACTTGTATCATCCATTTTTTTCATCCTTTGTTCCCTTCTACTTCTTCCATCCATTCCTTTCATCACCTTTTTCCATCCTACCCTTCAACTATTTCTTCTATGAACTCCATCTTATTTTATCCTAAATATTTAACAGTTTTCAACTCATCCTTCATCCATTTTTACTAGCTTTAATCCAACTTTTATTCAAGTTCTTCTAAGTTTTTCCTACGCTTTAAATGTAGAAGCTCACCCTAAACCGTAATCCACTATACACACTAGTACCAGCGTAATCCATTTTTCATCTACTTTTTCATCCACTTTCCTAATTTTCATCCAACTTCTGACATTATTCATCATCTTTCTTCCACTTTTTCATCCACTTTTTCATCCACCCTAAACCCTCGTCCACTTTTTGGTCTACTCTTTCATCCACTTTTTAACTACTTTATCATATGTTATACCAAAATTTCTTTTTAAAAATTTAGAAATCCATGCTCCACGTTCTATATTCTACGCTCTGTGCTCTACGCTCGCATACCAGCATTCCCCGGAACTCTAGTATGATATCGATTGAATTAGAAGTATCCGGATCGTGACTACACCCTCAATCCTCCTTATTTCACTTCCCTACCTCATTCTGGAAACTTAGTACATTCCGGATTCCGTTCCGGATCCGGACACACCCGGAACTGAGTTCCATCTCTCTTCCGTTACTGGTTTTTGTTGCCTCTGTTTTACCCTCAGAGGGTCCGCCCTTGATCTAGAAAGGGGTGAGGACTCACCACTTGTATAATTATCCTCTCTATACTCTAAATCTACTAAACAACACACCTAAGACAACACAGTTGTAGGAGGAGGGAGGAGTATTCTTTTATAGTTTCCGGATTGGCCGATTTGGAATTAGGTCACACAAAGAAATTCTCACACCTCTCTTTACTACAACGGCGGATCCGAACTCATAGACCCAAAGGAATAGAGTCTCAAGGGGAAGACAATATACCAAAGAGGAGGTTGGTAGACCTTCCGGAGTAGCGGGAGTTCCTTTCCTTTGGCTGTTGCTTATCTCCGCACAGAACCCTCCTAGTTCTGGACTCAAAGGGCCCTCTACTTTCTTATCCGGATTGCTGTTCCGGCAATTTAAAAGCACGTCACACTTACACTCCCTTACTCAGCTCGCATCCCTCCCACTCAGCTCAACACCAAGAGATCCATAGTCCAAGATCCGGATTCCCCCTCTCCCTCCCTTCTCTTTCTCTAGTACAAGGTTACACACACATGCATACACTCAGCCAAAAGACCCTGTCTAAGCAAAAGTGCAGCTAGAGGTATCCTGGCTGACTTAGATTAAGAAAAGAAAATTGTAATACATACGTGAAAGCACTAAAACGGAATGGAGTAGAATGGAATGGTAGACAACTAACTTGCCTGCCCTTAAAATACTAACACAAAAACCCAAAGTCAACTCCTAAAAGCCTAAAAAGAAAACCCGGAAATCCAGGCAACCAATCACTGAAAACCCCGGGATATCCGAAAAGATTACTAACTATTGTCCGAGATTGTCGGATTTCTTGACTATCCGCCTAAATTTCCGGAAACCGGGTCCATGCTCGGAAACCCGATCCGGATTCTATACTTCTCCTACAAATTCTAATGTTTTGGCTTTTGTCCTTTCTTTAAGCGGTTCCCCGCTTGGCTGGTAGGCGTCCCCTTCGTATTCTTTGCTGGTGTGGTTTTCGCTGTGGCCCGAGTCTGGATATGGCGCATTGCGGGAGACGGATCGCTGTTGTCTTCGGTTCCGGAAGTGGAATGGGCACTCTCCTCCTCCGAATCTTCGATGATTTGAACTTCCTTCTCCTTTTCTGGCATTGTATCCTCCAAGGTTGCGGGTTCGCTTCTTTTCTCCGGCGTGGTCTCTTGCATGTGCACAAATCCTTTCGGATTAGTCCGAGCCAAATTGGTCATTCCACCGATCCGGTTGATGAGGTCTCCCCTGACTTGCTGTCCCGGAACCTTGAATGATCCGGTCATCAAATTTGGCATTGTTTGTGACTTGGGAACTTCCGGGGTTGAGAATTTGGGTGGTACCAGAACCGATTTCACGCTGGACTCAGGTTCCGGTTCCGAAGCTGGCCTCAAATTCAACTCTGTCATCCGCATTTTGTTGGCGGAAGGCTCGGCTGGTGTGAGTATCCCCCTCAATCCCTCCATTCGGGTTGCATGATCCGCCACTGGTCTCCCTGGGGTACCTGAGACAAAAGGAAGTTCCGGAAAGGTGGAGAAATCCATCGCATGGTTTGGGTCGATAGCCGCTAATAGCTGCTGGATCTCCTTTAAAACTTGCTCTATCTTCGCAGTGAAGTCTACGAGGATGGTTACTACCTTGGTTCTGGTAATGTGGCCTTCCGATATCATCTTTGAGTCAAACAAGGCAGCTTTTGTGATGATGTCGGCTTTGATGTTGACTGCTTCGGATAGATTCTTGACTAGAGCGAGAGCCTCTTTCTCTTTTTCTTTTGCAGCTGCCATTTCCCCTTCCGCCCAATTCACTCGGGCCTGGAGTTGGTTCCGTTCCGCCTTCAACTCCTGGATCCGCTCCTCCCTCTTCGTTAGATCTTCCAGCTTGGGCAATCACTTGATAGCTTCCACGATCTGATTCGACTCCACCTTCAAAACTTCCGTGGTATCTATCACCAAATCTGCCAGACTGTCGTGGAGTACCATAGCTTCACGTATCCACTCGAGCCTCGCATTGAAAAATGCGAATTCCGTTTCCACTTCAGGTCCCTTGCTGGACTCCCCTCTCTCCATCGTTTGTGGCTTGGATCGAGACCCCGGATCGGTTGACTTCCTCTTCTTGGTCCTCGGATCGGTCAAACGTTCCTCGGGAAGTTCCTTTGGATCAGACTCGACCGGATCTTCCGCCTCCTCCCCGGAAAGTCCGTATGACAGGATCGCCTTTCCGGTGTCATACTGGATTACTTCCGCTGCACTCAGAAGTTCCTGTTGATGGTACAGATGGAACAAGTAGGTGCTAATTGGACTCGCCTTTGCTCGGGTCACGTGATCCGCTAACTTAGCCACGATTCCAGCTATGACTCTACCCCAGTGCACCACCCGGTTCTCCATAGCCCCGAAAATAGTATTGGCCACCGTAATGGTAACCCGTGTTGGCTTTTCCGGATACAAGATGGGAATGAGGAATTCTAGTATCCGCCTATGTCTCTTGTCCTTGCATTCGCTGATAGCGAATCCGTCCTTAGGGTTTGCAGACCCAGTGAACTTTCCAGCTACAAAACGGTCCGTCCTCGATGCTAATCCGTTCCCGCTCTTCAAGAACTGATAGACGTCCGCCCAGATGTCCTCGGTCCACGCGACTAGCCGCCCTCTCAAAGTGAGCTCATACTGATTCAGAACACCGTGAAGTAGCTCTTGAATCATCTTTTCACTCTTGAGGTTCCATGGTCGGTGTAGTAGACTGACATATCCTAACTTAGTTAAGTCCTCCTCTAACTGCTTGTGTAGTTCCGAGTTATCCGGAATGGCCGGAGAGATAACCCAGGCACATACCGCTACCTTCCGTACTGGTCCGGATGCCATAAGATCTAAGTCAGAACGAGAGAAAAGTAGCTCTACTTCAGTCGCTAATTCACCACTCTTTCTCTCAACTACTCACACGAACAATCTCAGAAAAGTAAAACAGGAAAGTGAAGAGGAAAACCCTAGGCAAACAACTTAAATACTAAACCGTCTTTTTACGGGTTTAAGGACAACAGCTACAGGTCCGTTGTACTAACGGTATCCTACTCCTGTAGCTATGTGGTCTATACGGTAGGTTCCTGTGTTCTAGGTGAGTCCGGATTAGTCCGGATTCCGGGTTGTGCCGGAACGCTTACTTCCTAATCCAAGCTATCTGGTCCAAAAATCACGTTCTAACTATAATTTTTTTGATTTTTTTTCTATTTTTTGCACCTACTTCTTGTTTTATTGACCCGTTTTCGGATTCCGGATTCCCACACCGTTCAAGAATCCGTTTGTGAATGAGCCGTTCATAGCTGAATTGCTAGAGACTTACGGGAAGCTCTGGCGATTCAAAGACAACATTGCCACGTGGTCATTCGGCATGAATAAGTATAAGGATTATGTCTACCTTCTCTACCGCGCCAAGGATCAGACAAACTTTTTACCACTGAAGCAAAACGAAAAAGTTTCAGTAATCGAAGAGCACCACCAACACTATGTCGTTATTGTGCTCCGGGACGTCGGGGAAGATGGGCGTGCTGGTGATCACTACCACTTTCTTGTCCTAGACATAAGAAGTGATCACACACGGTTCGACAAGGCGTATCTTGTCGCTACTTTGGAGGCATCTCAGATTACGGAGTTGGTGAGGACGTTTGAGGCATCAAAATATTTGCCCTGGATTGATGGTACAGCGTCTGTCATTTGTAGAAGACTCAATAATATCTGGGGAGTGTTAGATCAATATGCAATCAAGCATGTGTAACAAGTCCCTGCAATTGGTGGGCCTCAGAATCGAAAGAAAAGAAAATTGACTGACCCAAGCCAGACAGCGACTACTTCGGGTAGTGTTGCAACTGGTCAAGGACAAGTGTGTTCGGAGCTACGCAGTCGTCCGGAGACTCAATCCGGAGGTCCATTGAGTTCCAAGCCAAAGCGACCGCGGAGAGGCACTGCATCCAAATCAGCAGTGGCTGGTAGTTCTGGATTAGCCCTTACGACTGTGGAAGCAGTCGACAAGGAGAAAAAGGATTTCGAGAAGTTTGCTGAAATTCAGAAGAATTTCTGGAATACTCACACCGCTTGCTTTGTGTTGGGCCAAGACCCTGTCGTAGTGTCGATCAAACAATGCTTTCTTGCGGAAGACGAGTATATTATTCGGAAGCTCGAGAGAAGCATTGTTGAGGACGTGAAGAAGGAGCTCATCCAATTGGGTGATATTAAGCAAAGGCAGCGTATTTGTATCACTCCCGTGGATGCCAAGAAACGACTTTTGAAGTCCCCTCCCCTAAAATGGGATGACATTAAGGACGGTGGATTCATGATAATCAATGGCCAACACAGTGTCACCGCCTCTCAGGAGTTGCAGGTTGAGGACTGTGGTGAAACGCGAAGGCGAGAACTTCAGACGTGGGAGGCTTATGTTGCCTAGACCCTAAACCCAGAGATGTTGACGAACATCTCCGCCTTCTACAACTCCACCAACCACCTCGATCACGCAGCCAACCTGGAGGAACCAGATTGTTAGTTGTCGAAACATTTGGATCCATTGTCTCCACCCGACAAATGATCCAGAGGAGGCAAATTTGAGAAGAAATGGAGCCATCTTAAGTAGTACCCAGTACCAGGTAAGTCTTGAATGATCTTCATTATCTTTGAGTCGAGGATAGATTTCCAATAGTAGACATTGTTTGCAATACATGTCAGTAGTAATTAATTATCATTGATTCGAAGATAAGTGCGAGATATGTAGCTATGCATTGACCCAACCTACTCGTGTCTTGCAAAAATTTTGTACGCTTATGGTCAGTCGCTTCAAAAATATCAATCCAGAAAAGGACGGAGTGACTATCAAGACAGTAGCTGACTTGAAGTGTGCGATGAAGATTATCACGCTTTGGGACAGTCTTTTCAAGTACTGGAATGAATTTTTGACGATGCATTTTGAGGGCGAGTTAGTCGAGCCAATCACAGGGCTGAAGTTTAAAGAACTCAAGGGCTTCAATCAAAAAGCTTTTTCCTTGAAACGAGAGTTTTTCAAGCACCTTGGCCACTTCACAGACAAGGACTTGGCTGCATATGCATTGCATTTGCTGAACAAGACACCTTCCCGGAATGGGTCTTACCCGAAAGTGTCCGTGTAGAGGACCAAGATTTTGGTGCCCGACAACTACGCTGGCGCAGATTGGATTGAACACAGGAAGCGAAAGAAGATTGTCCTTGAAGAACTCATAGCTATCAAGCCCTCGATGGACTTACGACAAGACAATGGAGACATCTTGGACAACGTCTAGAGGGCATGGAAAGCGAGGCATCGATTTTCTGCGTCGACATGGGACTTCCTTCTGTCACACCCTCAAGGAGAATTTTTTAAGAAGAGGTTGACGAATGAAGCCAAGAATCGGAGGGCAAAAGATCTTGGAGAGAAGTTCGAGGACGAATAAACTCTTTTCCAAAGGTTCATGAAGTTGAAGTATAGATTGCCTTCTATTTCTGAAGGAGTGGCGTTGAGGGGACTGGACGTTCATGAAAGGGTTCTCGTCGTCAGCGGGAGTTACAATTATGAGCCGCGGCCTCTCAACCTTGCCATTCTTGATGTCCGTCAACTCTAGAAGCCCAAGGAGACGGATAAAACACCATCTCTGCAACCATTTCTGGAGTTCCTCGCCACGAAGCTGCAACCAACAGCTACGGAGGCGAGTGTATGGTTGTGGATCCTGGGAGACCCAACTGAACGACAAAGTGATGTATAATTTGCCAAAACTCAACTCACAGAGTTTGACTATGTTCAGTCAAGATACATTCCCAACCGAGCGGAGCAGTTGAACAATGTGACGAACCGGTCATCGGCTCCTCCAGTGATGTTGCTCTTTCTGTTCAAGAAGGGTGACGAGCACGCTTCTCTGGTGCGGCGGAGAATGAAAACGGAATACGGCACCCCCGATATTTCGTACTACCTGGATTCCTCCAAGAACAATGAAGCGAAGTGGAGGTTGTATACAACGGAACTTCGAATGGAGTTCTATTTCGAGATCCTCCAAAGCTTCACGGTTTCCAGCGAAAATGTCTTGGGCATCTACGTAGGATCGAAGTGTATGCTGGCTGCAAAGGTATGTTTATCCTCGACTTGAGGATAGTCCATTGCTTTTGTTCAATTTTCTAGCATAGGCTTTGTTTTTAGATGTTTTTATGATCCTTGAACTATCCTCGACTCAAAGATATAGTCGATTCTATTCTTAATGGCATAATATATTAGTGACTATGGTGTTTAGGAAATTATCCTCGACTCGAGGATACAAACTCTATAATCATAGTGACTAAGATTTGGGTCCATTGTTGGCTTGTCTAGATGTTCGGAGCATACTTCTACTGCATTGTAGACAAAGATCTAATGGCAAGACATCGAGTAGTGGCAACATTGGCTGACTCATTGGATATGAATGATTTTCTTCATTCCAATTCCCCGTATTCTGCGAAGTACGTGCGGCCGTTGCACATTGGGTCTCCACTTTTGTTGTCCGTGTCTCCGCCACATGGCGACGATCTGGAATCACCTCGGTCAACATCAGAGCGAGAGTCATCAGATGAGGACTCTAGTCCTGGAAACAGACGCGAGGTGACACCGTGTCCCTTAGAAGTAGTTCCTGATGAGGACCTGCTTTGCATTGACGAATATGGGAGTATGGTGCCCATTTTGAAGCCTGTGCGGATTACCGAGGCAGTTGAGACAGATACGGAGTGGGACCAACGGCAAGCTGAACTAAGGACCAAGCGAACGCAAGAGCAACGGGGAGATCGGGGACAACCACCTCGTCAACAATCACCTGTGCAGCGGTCACATGAGCTGCCTCCTCCTCAGCAGTTAGAAGCTATACAGAACCGCGCTGAGGATGAGGTTCCGGATGCCGCAATGGGTGGTTCCCAAGCGCATGAGGTTGAAGGTAGAGCCGGTGAAGACGTCTTTCCTGCCGAACGCCAAAAAATGAAGTTCGTAATCACTCACGAGGTTGTGGATCTAAGTGATTTTGATTTAGAGGACTTCCCTCACTCCTCTGACGACGACGATGAAGAGAGTGAGTCCGAAAAAGAGGTTGTCGTGTCGACGCCGGCAGTCTCTGAGTCGGCGGCTAAGCCTTCCGCGAAAGTGAAGGATGATCCCGAATATTGGGACATGGTAAACGAGCGGAAGGCTAGGAGAGAGGCAAGGAAGAAGGCACGACAGGACGAGCTTGACCTCAAGGACAAGCAGATCAGAGAAACTGTGGCCTCGAGTCAAGAGACCAGTCTGAGGTGCGCCAAGCTGGAGGAAATGGTGGCGGAACTTTTTGCTAGATTTCTATCGCAGACTCTTCCGAGCCAAATTTCAGTGCCACCTCCAATCCATTCTTCATTGCTTGTAGCATCCGCGTCCTGCGATGTTGCAATCCTTCTCATCCTCGAGTCGAGGATAAGACTGACGAGGTTTGTCCCTCCGGAGACGACTACATTGTAGCGACTCCGGCGTCTCAACTGCCCGCGCCTAGTCTCACACATCACGACGGGTAGTCTGCGCTCATCCCCGAATCTGCGGGCGTCACTCCTGCAGCACATCCTCGAGTCAAGGATATTGCTGGAGTTCCTGCGTCTTCGTCCATAGGACCCTCAAGGCTTCCAAAAGTGGTCGACGAAACAAAGGCTGGTTTATGCACAACTTCCCAAGAAGCGAGTGGAGAAGATCTTCGTGTCGATGATCTGGAGGAGGATCTTCTTGATTACAGGGAGGCCGAAGAAGACATCCTCGAGAACATTCTCGAGGAGGGGGAAGTTCAGGCGAAGGCGACCACAGTTGGTGAGGGCAAGGGGTCACAAAGCGATGCATCGGAGGTACACTTGGCTGATCCATATGCATTTATCTGAGTGTCTGCGATGTGTAATGATTCGTGTCTTGTTTGGCTTGCGAAAGAGGCTTCTCTTTTGATGTAGATTTCCTATACTGAATGAAGTTTCGTTGGCAGGAAATCACATTTATGATTGCTAGGCATTGATGCAGACCTCTACGAAGGCCTGCGTGTAGAATAGTGTAGCATAGAGTGTTCGCGTGAATCTGTGCTTCATTTAGTTTCATGCGAAGTGTAACATGTAATCTTTGTAAAGAAAATGTAAATAAAATTCCTGTTCTCACAGGCTTCTAATTTCAATCTTTGTCGATGTTTTGTTTGCTTAGCCTATAATTCTTAAAAGCTTGCACCATCCGAGGGCATTGAAATCGCTTCCTGACTGGAACATGCAATCCATTAGTGGAATTCTATGCTCCATCCCGTTGTCTAGCTCACCTGATTCTGCATTCAAACAGGTAACTCCATTTCTTTATTGTTCTGCTTTCATCAGGTAGAATTGCACAGGGGCGGAGAGAACGTGACGGATATCGTAGAGCCCTCACCCCCAATCAAGTGGCTCAACATTGTCTTCGATCTGAACGGCATTCTCTGTTAGTGCTTGCCAAGGTTAGTCGCTAATAGTTTCAAGCCGTATCATGTTGAAATCCGGTTGAGTGTCCGATCTCCTGTGAGGTCTTGCTGCCATAGTTGGTAAACGGAATAGCTCTAGTAAGTGTTGGAATGGACGGGTTCACTTGTAACCACCTAACTTTGCACGGATAGGAGAGGGTGCCCAAGGTTGTTGTAGTATTAGAGGATCGTACGAGGGGTCTTTGTGTGACCTGCAATCTGGATTAATACCCAAATTGCTATGAAAGACCAAACCGGATCTGTAGTAAATAGGAGATTAGAAGATAGGATAGTGGGTCTTCAGCCACTATAAGTTACGGAAGGAGTGGTGGGCCTACCACTCTGAAAACCAAGGGGCGAACCCTCTGATGGTAAAACAGAGGATAAATTAAACCGAGTAGTATCAAGAAGAGTACCGTTAGACTGGAACGGATTGATCTACAAGAGTAACCAGGATCGGAGATTATAGCCTCCTGGGATTGTGATTGTTGTCCAAATCGGATAGTTTGTAGAACCGAAATAGTGGTGGGAAGCTAATTCTCCGTTTTCCGGGTATTATAGTTTTTTCCGGTAATTGATCTGAAACCGGAAGTTGGGTTTATAAGCTAACTCATCCTAAATCGTATAATGAAGCCAAATACTTCAAAGGATCTTGTGGGTTCGATCTTTAAAGTCACTTAGTTATACTTTAAAGGAGTTTTCGGGAGTATAACAAGGAATTTATTTACCTTGTACTGCGACATAAGCACTACTTTGGTGGGTTCAGGAAGTTCTCAACGTCCGACATGAGTTTCCATCATTTCGAAAGAAATAGAACGTCCTGAAATTAAATTGAAGATTGAAGATTTCTTCATTCACCGATGATGAGGAAGATGAGACGTTGGCCTCAATGTTAAAAAAGCAAGGAAACCACCTACCAACATCTTCGACAAGGCTAGCGAACCTGACACTAGAATCTTCAAATGCTATAAAGGCATTCACTGAAGAAGGGAAAAAAGCAGGGATGGGAATGATGATGGAAGAACCCTCTAAAGCAAAAAACAAACGAGTAATGAAGCCGTTTGCTATCTCTCCAACGAAAAAAGTAAATGCAGGAAACCCCCCCTTGATAAGCGTCCGCCTATTCCAGAATTTCCCTTGAGAAAAAGAAAAGCGGTTGATCGCCTCCGTGAACATGTAGGGAAAACCTTGATGAAAGCAAAGAACAAGCAAATGATGGATAAGCCTAAGAAAGCTCGTGTATCTTCAACAGTACAAGAGAAAAGAGGGGGAAATCAAACACTTTCATCAGACGATGAAGACAACACCATGAGTGATGAAGATGATGGATTCCAATCAAGAGAGTACAGAAGTGGGGCAGAGGTGAAAGGAGATAGTAATTACCACCCCTAGGCATTCAAATTTAGAAAGGATTTGAATCAAGAACATTTACAGAACTTGGTGCTCAAATGCTTACGATTTAGAGAGATGAATAGCTAAGATTTATTAGTTCTCGGAGCATTTCTTAGTAGTACAAGGTTGACAAATTATCTTGAAAAAATTAATCAAACTATCATTTTTGGGGGATTTTGTCCCAAGTGATATTGAAGAAATCTTCATTGTGTTATTTTTTGTTCTCAATTTCAAGTGTATAGCACGTAAAAATTTCTAAAGCACCAAAACTCACAAATATGTAAAAAGAATCCTAAAACAAAATGAAAACCATGCAAAATTGCAAAATGCAAAGTTCCAAACCCTCACTCACTCACTCGGTCACTCCCTAAACCCCTTGAACCGTTCGCCCATCCGCCCGTCCGCCCGCCCGCCCATCTGTCCGCTCGCTCATCCGCCCGCCCGCCCATCCGTCCGCTCGCTCATCCGCCCATCCGTCCGCTCGCTCATCCGCCCGTCCGCCAATCCGTCCGCCCGACCGCAGGACGGCGACCGAGGACCGTCCATTTGCGTCCGTAGGGTCCAGACGTGCGGACGTCAGGACGTCCGATTTTGGACGCAATTTCGCCGCGGACGCACATCTACGACAACCCTAGTCTACAAGGCTGCGTCTGTCGGAGGTTCTATTAGCGGGTCGGAGGTTCTATTAGCGGGTCGCATGGAAATGCAGGGGCAAGGCGACCTCGTCCCCAAACAATCCAAGCTCAAGCAACTCTCATGATGATCATCAACGAAAATGCAGACCATATGCCCAATGAATTCAGACTGGTTGGGAACAAACGCGTCGACAATCTCAAGGTTGTCCCCTCAGCAATGAATTGGGATCACATGCATAAACAAGTTAATTATCTGTCTCTGTAGTTCCTAGACAATTGGAGATCCTCATCATTCTGCTGTTATGTCGGCTGGCGTCCGATACAATTGTTTCTTCTCTCTCGGAGTCTCATCCATCGAGGTTTGTCCATTAGGTCAATGGAATATGCAATATGAAGCCGGTCTCGCAGTCTGCAATCAGTTGCTTTCAGAAAGTTCATTTCAAAAACGTAGAGGTCAAAGTGATTGGGAGCAATTTCTCAAAATGCACAGAATGTAACTTCTTGGTAGAGTTCATTGCAAAGTATCCCTAAGGATGTGATGAATGGCAGGCCCTCGTCGACGACAGAGAGAGACATCTCAATTACCAACGCGCTTGTAGAAATGTCTACAGCGGATGGATTGCGCAATCCGTGCAAAATCCATCAGAGTTCCTCTGCATTATTCATGACAAAATGGACACTACAAAGACAGCTATTCCAAGGATGCAACGCATTACGAAGGCAACCGTCGGGTTTGGGCAGATACCAATCTCGTGTACAGGTATGCTCACTCATGGACATGGAGACGGCACGTATGCTCATTACTCCACTTCACTCTGGCCTAGGGATTCAAATTTCACAATATCCTCGCTATGTAGGGTACTCAGAGCTCTCAAAAAGCCACCTGTCCGAGAATCAAAGATTCTCTTTGCGACTCCACCGCAAAACAACTTTTTTGAGGCCCTGCTTCATGGAAAATCAAGTATGCATCTCGTCCATTCCGGAGGCATCGAGAATACTCACAAACACTCCAACATTAAGACGACCTCATGTGCCACTTCCAAAAAAACTATTCTTGCAGCTCGATAACTCAACGAAGGACAATAAAAATAGGTTCCTCATGGCATTCGGCTCATTACTCACCGCCAGGCGTATATTCAAAGAAGTCACTGTTGGCTTTCTCATTGTCGAGTATATACACGAAGACATTGACGCGCACTTCAGCTATCTCTCAAAACTCATCAAAAGAAAAAACACATATGTACTTGTAGATCTCATGAAGGCGTTCATGGATTTACAGAAGACTGTAGCCTTCATTCCGGAGTTCATACAGGAGGTGGCCGACTTCAAGTCATATTTCAAGGGCTTCCATCATGATGGGGTCAACGAAATAGTCGGGCTCGGGGATAAGCACCTCTTTAAATTCTATGTCATCAACGCCAGACATGATCAAGGATGGCCGGTCATAAGGTACAAGATTAGGGCGACGGATTCCTCGTGGATGCCTCCTAGGCCGCCTGTCAAAATGTGGATGGCGCACAAGGATGGGAGACCCAAAATTCCACAGGGGGATCCAAGACCGGTGCCTTTCAAGCCACTCTGGGGGAATGTGGACATAAATTCGAGAAGGCGAAACGTAGAGAAGGAAGTTGCAAGGGCTACCGAATGTAGTGAGAAACAAACATTCATCAAGAATGGAATAGCAAAGTATATTGAGTTCTGGAAATCGGGAATGGCCAGAGACAAGCGATATGCACAGGAAATGGCAGGGTGTGTGGCTTACTGGAAAAGAATTCAGTCGGAGATGAATTTGCCGCTGCCCCGAAATCTAATATTGCTTCAAGAAGGATTATGGCTGCTCTCGGACTGGAAAAGAGATCATGTAGCCGTTCCTACAAAGGACAACGGGGATCCAGATAATCCAATGGACACTACTCCGGAGGACGAAGCAAATCCCACTCCATATTGCGGACCTGCCAAGGATAGGCCAAGGTTGGCTTTCAATCCATTCAGAGATGTTCTGCTGGAAGACTTTGTTTTGTGTCGACCATGTCACAACAATTACCTGCCTGTTTGGCTCGGGCAGGTACTCGAGCGTGTGGACATGACTCCTAGCCCGACGTTCGGGAATTTTAAGATAGAGTGGTGGACTCCAATGGAAGCCAAGAGGGAGGGAAAAGCTCTGGTGGCGAGGGAGTGCTGGACACGGAGATGGCACAAGGAACTCTGTCTTCCGTAGATGGTTCATGTCAACATTGTCTTGTATTCTCACAGAATGCCTTCGCATGCAAAGAAGGGACCTCCCACATCTCATGTTATCTCAGAGACCTCAGTTGCTGCTGCAATTGCCAATCTAGAGGCAACGGGCGCTGCTTTGGATAGAGATGCGGACGACGAGGGAGATGATTAGCAACAACAGGATTTTATGGCTTATCGGCTGCCAGCCGATAACACACTTTTGGCCTATGGAGTTGTTACACCAGGACGCCACTCGTTCGATCTAGTGCTTGGTTGCAAGTGTCGGCTGCTAGTCGATACGTTGGACTACTGCATATTGAATGCACTGCTCGTTCAACAGGATAGTCTCCTCTTGGAATGGTTAAACGAATGTTGACATTACTTTTTCTGGTTTTGGTTCAAGTTGGGAATAGCTTTAGGTGTGCAATTTATTGTTTGGACATTTAATTTGTGTATTGGTTGCCCGCCAACATAAGTAACGTATGGAAGTAGATGATCTACTCAAACAATATTTGTAGTCATGGCCGTCTTAATTATGCTCTCTTCAGGTTTGAGTTGAATCGGATTCGTGTATTTTCATTCCTATTTTATATAAAGCTCTTGTGGGGGCAATTTTCCAACTCAGTTCTCTATTGTTGTATTCTTTTCTTTTGAATACACACGTTATTCTGCTCTTATCGGCTGCCAGCCTATACATGTCATAGGAATCACGTTGTCTTCTGCTCAGGATTTCGAAATCTAAAGGGACGGAATCGAGTTGTATTGGAATCCACCTTGGTTTTGGGTGCACAGTTTTAGGCATCTCTTCTGGTTTCTCATTGTCACGTCTGTAAATAAACGAATCCACTACTTTTTATTTCTTTTGTAAGCAAAATGTCCATAAAAATAGTTTGTTACAATCAAGTATTTTTATTCAACAATGTGTGGGTGGGATGCTGACACTTTCCCATCATTTTAAGCATGTTCTTCTCTTTCTTTAGGTGATTAGGGCCTATGAATTTGTCCATAATTTGTACAATTGTCCATAATTAGTTAAATATGGGTTACTAGTATGGAAAATTGATTCTTACAATTTACAAATATTGGTACAAACAAAATGATAACTTCTTCATAGGTAATTGATATGCATAATTGTTCAATTGGAAAATAAAGCATTATTGAGGAGATGTTTTGCAACTTACTCCGAGAAATCCTTCTTTGTGAAAGTACCTTCAGTTGAAGATTTGTTACTCCACAATGCTTTGTCCATTTTTTTTTTAAAAATACAACATAGTTACCATGTAAACTAATATTAACTACATTATACACATTACACTACCCTCATTCCAAGTGTTATAGGTAATAAAAATTTCTCTTCAAAACTTTCCATTTTTGAAAATGGAATGAGGAAAAAAATAACTATGTGAGGCACTTGATTTCTGATTTAAGTACCTCCGAAAAAGCAATGTTCCTAAGTACACTTCATACTTTACAAGGTTCTACAATTTCAGGTTTGGAGTTTAGAGTTTAGGGTTTAGGGTATAGGGTTTAGGATTTTTACGGTTCAAGAATGAAGTTTTCTATTTTAATGGGTTGTGCCGTTCAAGACTTGCCTCCCTCTCTTATGCAGTCTTGGAGTACATATTCAAAAATTGACACTAGGGCGCAGACATTGAAGGGCGGGGATGTTAAGGGAAGGTCAGGGACGTCATTCACGAGGCGAGGACGTTTGGGCGGAGACACTACTGGAGGGAGGAAAGGGAGAAGTTTGTAGCTTCTTCCAAGCCTTCAGAATTAGAGAAGTGGTGCAAGTAGAAATTGCTTTGAATCCTACATACCTGTGACGAAATTAATTCTATAATCACGTGCATTTACAGTGTCAAGACATTGAACAGTAGGAGCACAAACATAGAATTTATTGCTAAAGTCAAATGGATTTTGGGAATCACGACGCGGAGCACACTTCAGAACACAGTACTATGGGGGAGTGGAGGACTCCTATTGCTTTGCTGTTCGAGAGTGCAGGGCGTGGATGTTGAGGCGTGTACTGTAGGGCGCGCACGTTGGGGTGTGGACGTTGGAAGTGAGAAGCCACTGCTTTACTTTTCGGGATGCCCGGGCGTGGACGCTAGGCACAGATGGTGGAGTTGAGAAGACTGAATTTGTTTTTGGGAGTGTAGGGCGCGGACGTTGGAATTTAGGCGTGGGACGCCCACTGCTTGTATTTTGTTGAAGACACTGAAAACCAAGTGCAAGTTAATCCTTAAATGTCCACGCATCTAAAAAGTGGATACAACCTTCATTACAACTTTTAGAATATCCATTTTCGAATTTATTTTAAACTAAAGAAATAAAGCTTCATAAGTTCTACTTGTACTCTAATTTGAAATTTTGAAATATGTCAGAAATTGAGAGAATTATTTGAAGTAGACGGAGGCTCTATGTGTTAAAATCCAAATAACACCATGTAAAGTGCTTTCTATTCATATTTGATTTTAATTTTAATTTAATTTATAAATAATTTACATATTTGTGTTTCTCATCCTTGTTTTTATTTATGGTAAAAATTATAGGTTATTTTAATATACATTTTAATTGATATAAACTTTTTACAAATTTTAGCTTTAAAAATTCACTATAATTTGATTTTTCCACCAAAAATATTGAAAAAAACCAGAAAAATAGAAAATGCATTCATCTACTAGCAAAAACTATCAAAATTCTTTCTACTTATTCAATAAACGGATAGATTTGCTTTAACAATTGAATTTGACTTCAAGATCTTTGTTGTTATTGTTTTGGGTATAAAAAACAAGACATTCAATTGAAAATTTTTCATACTAATCTCTCTTTCTCATTGTAGCTCTTGAAAAAATTTCAAGATATTTAGATTGTTTTTTCTATTTTTATTTATTTATGTTAATTTTTTACATAAAACATTATAACAATTTCAATTTTTCATGAAACAAATTGGAATTTCTTAAAATGATAAAGAATTCATAGTTTGAACTATTTAAAATATAATTTTTTTTCTACGGTTCAATTTAAAAAGATGGATTTAGCTTAGACTATAAGTTTGACTATTTTAGAATGGATCAAGTCCTTTAAGGGTTCAAATGAACATGGAGCTAAGGATGCTAGGGTGAAGGGAAATTGTGCTTTGAGGAAGTGACAAATATTGAAATATGTAAGCAAATATGAAATTGACAAGTAGAACTTATACAAAATGGAAGTAGTACAACAGCACAATATTTGATAATAGTTGTATGTATTTCATGTATGTCATAAAAAACAAAATTGAAAAATTGCACAACATACCATTTTTATAATAGTCTCAATGTGTTGTGTTGTACACATGGGCGTACATGATAAATATTAAAAAAGCTATAAGCCTCTACACTTGTAAGTAGTTTTATCTATTTTTTTCTATTATGCCTCAACTGTTCAAAATTAGGCTTCGTCCACATCCATAGGACTACTAGCAGTGCCACTTAGACCTGCTTCATCGTCATGTGTGCCGCATTCGAGAATGTAGTCTTCATCAAAGCCCAAGCGAAGCCTCCGGATTGCAGACCGAGTCTGCCTAGCTGGCCCATCCTCCTCTAATATGGCCCTCAAAACTTGGGATTGTTGGAGCTTTTCAAGAGCTTGACGCGTTTGCGCACTATGTTGGTCCAACAGAAAATCTATCGCATCAAGTTTGAATTGGTTTCGCTACTCGGTTTTTGACATCATGACTCTTTCCCGTGGACCAGGCATGTCATATCCGTCGTCGTTGTCGCTCTCAATGTCCACCACCTCGTGCTTGTTAATACGCACTCCATCTTTATCCCAAAGCCAGTTCCGGGGGTGGGGCCCAAATCGGAATTTCTTCTCATTTTCATCTCAATGCTCGTTGAAGCATTGGAAGAAGAAATTCCTCTTTCCTTGGCTTGCTTCCGATGTGCCTTTAATCAAGTTGTGGCACACTTTGACAACTGCATCTGGATCATTTTCCCAACCCCATTGATCACAGAGTTGGGACTTCTCCAACAAGTGGTACTTGTACCGCCAATTCCAAACAAGGTCTTCTCCCCATTTACTGGGATGGTCAGGTGCATTGTTGGCATCAAATTTGCAACTTGGTGGCATGAATTCGACCAAGCCAAACAACTCATATAAACACTCATGGAAAGGAACTTTGCACACTGCACAGCGCCTACGGTTGACCATTAAGCTGGTCAAGCAAATTGGGTGATACAAGTGCCCACACATGTCCAAATGCATTCCACCTTCCGGGCCAAAGTTATTTAAACAAATTATACACTGAGTTCCATCTTCAACAAAGGCAGATGGTTTTGGCCATAATAGTTTACTGGGGGTGGTCACATGGGCAAATATGGCATTCTGAAAATCCCAACTACTTTGAGCCCAATCAATGACAGTCCGAAAATGACTTTCGTTGCCATTTTCTCAGGTTGGAAGAGGTTGTCCACAGGGGCCCAAGAAGTTAAGCTGAAGACATGTTCTTGATTGTGTTCAAGATATGTGTTGAAAATTTTAGTGAACTCGGCAGCCATTTGCCGGTTCCTATCCACGATGAATATGTCTCGCAGCACAGGGTAAGTGAAATTCCCTATTATGCTTACAAAAACCTCTTTAAAGCATTAAAGTGACTCTAAAGATCGAACCCAAGAGACTCTGTGAAGTGTTTCGTGTTACTAGGTGTCGCAGCACAGGGTAAGTGAAATTCCCTATTATGCTCACAAAAACCTCTTTAAAGCATAATAAAGTGACTCTAAAGATTGAACCCAAGAGACTCTGTGAAGTGTTTCGTGTTACTAGGTGATTTGAGGAAAGTTTCCTAATTCCATTATTCTTGGTTATACCTCTCTTATCCTTTTTTCCCAAAATATCGGATGATTTCCTAATTTTCCTATAAACTAATCCAGTCTAGACTAACACTGACCCGAATCAAACTTAATTGACAACCTTCAAGAACCAACCCGGAATTTACACTTCCGACTAGATCTTGCACTACTTTAATCGAGGGCTTCCTGTCCTCAACTTCTATTCCGGTTCTGTTTAGCCTTTGTCGGCACTTCAGAGGGATCTGTCACTTATTTTCAAAGAAGTAGACACTCCTCTCTTTCCGGTTTTTATAGTGATGGAAAATTCACTAACCCAATCTATTCTCCTATCTTAACAAGATCCGGTTTGATCTTTCACAAAAAACTGGAAGTAAACTCAACCTATAGGTTACACAAAGATCCCCCGTACGACCCTCATTTACTACAACGACCTTACTATCTATCTTTTGCAATCTGTGTGAAACTAAGGTGGCTACAAGTGCGTCTGCCCGTACCAATACAATCTAACGTTCTTCCGTTTACTTCTTCAGATGGTGAGACCTCTCAAGTGTTCAGAGGCTAATTCAGACATTCCATCTAGTAGCTCTAGCACAGTTTGAGGATCCTTTCTCTTACTGCCTAGCCTAGCACTGGTTATCTCACCCGGAATTACAAACCTTAAACCTACTGAGGTGTCTTGACTCACTCCCAACACTTACAACCTATTCACATGCACCTGCAATCACAAGAAGACAACAAGGGGAGAAGATCCTCTCACACTCTGCTCATCTATACTCAATCTCTCCCTTCCTTATTCGGACAATCTTTGGGAAGACAAGGAAAACAATAGACAATACACAAGAGACAGCATATGTAAGAAGGAAAAACTCCTAGTCTCAGTCTTGAGACTTGAATTATATACAAAATTTACAAAAAGGTCTCCCCGGAAATCCGGCACTTATCCGATCGAGATTTTCGGATCTAAACTTTTCCTAACTTTTCGGAACGAGGTCCGGTCTAACAAAATTTCCTACTCTCTAATTTCTAACTACCTATCTCTCCTGAGGGGGTCCACCACTATCTAGAGTAGCTATGGGGGAGAACTCACTCAAATTTCTACTTTTATCTCCCCCTTCCGGAATTCGCTCCGGTTCTACAGGAGAAACTATTCCTGTCCTCGTCCGTGGGGCTTCTAAAGTAGAAGTCCTTCCAGCCTCTTTTTCCTTTGATATTGGAGTTTCAAACTTCCCCTCTAATATCTCTACCTCATCGAATTCTTCCGGGATCAAAATCCCAGATAAAGAAACTAACCCGCTCTGGAACTTCCGGACGCTATCTTCTAATAACGCTATATTCAAAATTTTGGGAGTTTAGGACTTTCCCAAAATAATATTGTCGATTTTGATACCAATACGAATGGATGTTTTGTATATAATTTAGGTTGACAAATATTAGACATACTAATTTTTTAATGTAATTTCCATTAAAATGAAAGTGTAGTGACATACAAAGTCTCTAATTCAAACATTAGGTCAAATTTCAAGCACCAATGCTAACATTAATATATAGAAAATCTTTACTTTTTGAACACCAAGTCATGAGCTTTGAAGTTGGTTGTAAAGGATGGTTCATGTCATTCAAACGGTCCAAGTTCAATTCCCATTGAATATGAATAAGCGGTTGAGGGACAGGCATGACTTGGTGCTGCCTAATGACCTATGCATGCAGCTAGGAAAGTTGTAACAATCAATCGGCCCCCTATCCGAATTGTGACAATTACTTAACACAATTATCAAACACATAGTGATTATAACCACTACTCATTTTTTCCAGTTGCTTCAAATTATCAATAATATTTGTCATAGATATTATAACATAAATGCTTCAACAAAAATAAATTAAAACATAGAAAAAAAATAAAACTCAAATGTACTTAGAAGCAATTTATTATAATTGAAATTGAATACTCTTGTTTTGTAAAAACAAAAGCTACATTTCAAAGCATATAAACAATACCAAACTATAAATCCAAACCAACAAAATTAAAGTATATGCCATCTACTGCAATATATAAATTCCATCCATTACACACAATATGTGGATGGGAAATACAAAACAAAGCATATCACATATACCCTTATGTACATATGGCTTCTCAATTATAGGAAGTCAAGCTCTTGTTGATGACTTCAATTTGTATAGCAGGGATCTTAATCATACACTCTTGAGTGTTTTTCTTGATCCTCAACTTCCACACTGTCATAAAAGCATCAGTGTGTTGCCCAACAGGAGGTTCAGTTTCATCGACCTTCCAACGCAAGCCTCTTTCGCTGTCCCATCCGGTGTAGAAATCTATAACATCTTGATTTCTTGATGTTGGACGGAGGTATTGAATAAGGACACAATTCGGATTTTCTAGGCTGCAGTTCGGATTAGACAATGCCCTTGCAATCCACACCGGATGAGTGTCACCATCTGTGGGGCGAACTGCAACAAAATAGCCTTCAAACAAATCTCGAGCTACCCGAAAGGATGGATTTGGACGACCACTCAACAGCCCAACGTACGGGTCATCTTCCCCAAACTCTTTACGCTCTTCACCTTCCTCGTTCAATTCATCCGCTCGATCTGCTACTACTCGTGAAGTTGGCCAAAAACCATCTCTCAAAACACCAAAGGTAGGTAATGGTTCCATCAACGTTGCCTTGACGCCACGGTAGTACCTCACTATGTGCTTATAACGTCTTAGGTAATCCCCGGTGACGTCTGCATTGCATAAATTGTTCCAATATTTCATGAACCCCGACACACCTTTGACGATATCATCTAAGCCTTTCATAGGCTTCAACGGAACAGGCAGCGGTTCACCCCGTGGCCACAAACTTCGCCCTTCAACATCTTCTTTCCATAATTTGATGCCTCTTCCGTCTTCTCCTAACCACTCTGCATCAGTGCAAAGAAGTTTGTACTTCATGACAGGGCACCCCGTTGAGTCCAGGTAGAACTTCAATTGATGTGGTTTTGTGTGTCCAACGAGGATGTCATCACATCAACAAGTGACCCTGCTATAAAACCCTTGAAATCGGGCACTTCTTTAATAAGGTGAGGGATAACGGGGATGGAATCCACATCCATGAACGACTTCATTAGTGCTGGTACTGTTGAGAAGTTGTCTTTCTTCAAATCCATGCTCCATCTTCCAAACAACGCATCTATGTCATCATGTGTGACCCACAATCATGAAGTTCACATACACTTCCCGGAAGATTTTGTTTGCAACAAGTAAAGACCAAAAACAGAAAACATATCTATTCTTGTTGTCTCCAGTGGCATTGTCCATCTGCACGTTCAAAATGGGTGGTAACCGCATGGTTGGAGTTAAAGTATTTAGCAACGGCGGTTGTGACAACTCATATTTTTAATTTTTATTTGTTTACCTTTTTGAGCAAACCGGAAATTAGAAATAGGTATCCGGATTCATCTAGAGAGAAAAATAAAATCCAAAAATAGTCACAAAAAGACCTTACGGAACTAATCCGGTTTTAGGTAGAAGCGGAACGGATTAGATGCACAACCGGATAAGTATTTCCGACCGAAATCTTGCTGACCGGATTGGAGATAACCGGATGTCAAGAACCGGACCGGATATCCAACCGGTCATAAAGGCAGTCCAGGGCGTCAGGACTATATAAAGCCTAACCCTGCCCATTTTCAGGTCTCTGGATTTCCATGTGTTGTCATGTCCTGATTTAGCGCCTGACGTTTCTATCGTTGACCACGACAAGGAAGAGGAAGTACAAGAGGGTCCGGAAGTGAGTGAGGGGTGTGAGACGGAGAGATCTCCTCCGGACATGAGTGGGTGAGACCTTGAGTGCGAGCGGATACGTGAGAAACTAAGAGTGTGAGCATGCCAGTAGGTTAGTTTACAAGCGGAGCGGAACATCTAAGTGTCGGCGCTCCCTTGTTAGGACTGTAGAAGAGTGAAAACCGGGTAGAGCTACCCTCATGCCGCGGCTGAACCGGAAGAGAGGTTCTAACACCCCGCCCCCGAGTGAAGTAAAGCTTAGAAAAGTGGTTCTGGTCATGCCGATCAAGGAACCGGAACAGGGAGAGCTCAGAGAGGATTTGTCGTTGATGGGTTGCCAGGGGTTAGCTTTGAAACCTTGGGGTTTCAAAGATGAGAGGATGGTTAGAGAAATCCTGAGTGGCGTATTGAATCAGTTCGATAACACCCTGAGAGGGAATTCGGTCCAATGGACCGAGGCTTTGTGGCGGGACGTATACGGATTCCGGCCAGGAGGACTCGGGCTAGCCAACCGGAAGGATGATTTCGTCCAGGGCAAGTTCGGAAGCGTAGTAAACCCAAAGGACGGCTACGCGGTTGAAGACTGCCTCGATGACCGGGAGCGGCGCTTGCTCCAGTTCCTGGTTCCGATTTTGCATCCGGAAAAGCCCACCAGGGTGACTATCACCTTGGCTAACACGATTTTCGGAGCGCTGAGCGGAACCCGGAAAGTAGACTGGGGTCGGATCTTCTTTGATTTGGGTATCCCAGCTTACTACAAGAGTGGGGAAAAGTAGGGCTACCCCACTGTGCCCTTACGTTTACCACCTCTATCAGCAAAAGGAGCTGCTGACGGAAGTGGAGTTGAAGGTATAGAAGGCCCAAGAGCGGACCATGAAGTACGGAGAATCCGAGTCCGACCAAGAAGCGGATTCCGGAAACGAAACCGAGGAGGAAGAAGAAGAAGAAGAAGAAGAGGAAGAGGAGGAACCGTATGTTCCCGCCAAGAGGCAGAAGACCACACCGGCTCGGAATCGAGGAACGCCCCCGAGACATCCGCGGCCGCACAGAAGTGAGACTCCAACCGGACCGGATGTGGCATCCGGATCCGGGACCGCAAATCCGTTCGACGAGTTGGTTGGGATCCTTTGTGGAATCCGGGCGGATTGGGAAGTTAAGAAGCGGACGCTTGGGGAGATCGCGGAATTAATCGAAGCGGAACCGGACAGTCAGTTGCCACGGAAGGTGGCTGAGAGTGTTATCAATCCGGAAGAGCTCCGGAAGATGAAGGAGGACAGCAAGCGACAGCACGATGAGGTGGATACCCTCAAGGCCGAACTATTCGCGTTACTTGAGAACGCCACCGCGACAAAGGAGATGGCAGAGGAAATGAAGAAGTTGGCCGCGGAAGTGAAGGACGTGCTTGGAGGACCCGGAGCCACAGTCACCAAGGCGCGCCTGTTCGAAGAGGAGGTGCACAAGGACAAGAAGATATCCGGAACCAGGGTGGTGCACATCCTCACTGATTTTGAGGAGCAGATAGAGAAGCTCCTGTCCAAAGCACGGGAGTCGGCGGACCGGATCGTGGAGAGCAGCCAGAAATTGACGGAGATTCCGATCCGGCTCTCTGAGATTTCACTTCCGGACTTGTTTCCGGAAGACGTAGCTCAGGAGCCGGGAAAGGACAAGACGCCCCAGTCAAGCAGGGCAAAGAAGGAGACACCCTCGACCGGACATCAGCCGATAGATTTGGACTCCCCGGAAGCTAAAGAAGAACATCCGGTTCTACCTACGGATGGAAAACGGAACCGGAATCTAACTGAGGTCTTCGAGCAATTGGAGAGACCTGATGAGAGCCCTACCATTGGATCCCGAGTGTATGAAACGGAACAGGAAGGATTGTAAAAATAGGACTTATAAATAGGAACCGGAATAGAATCCGGTTAGGATAAGGTAGGACCGGATTGTCAGCGCCTTCAGAGGCGAAAATCATGTATTCACTTTTTGCTTTTTGTATATAAAACAGTCTCTGAGTTGGAGGCGAAGAGAGCTCTTTTGGCATTTCCTTGTGTACTTTCCATTAACTTTGTTTTGTGTATTCCTCTCGAGTGTTGGCAAGAATGTACAGAGTTGAAGTAAGGTGGTATGCACGGATGTGTGGGTAGAGTTCTCCCTTTGATGAATGTTTCCGGTTCTAAGTACATCTGAGTAGGTCATGAAGAGCTAGAAGTGGATTCCAATGCCTCAACATCTGTAGAAGTTTAGTATTCCAGGTAAAAAAGCCGTTGATTAGGCTAGGCGGATAGGGAGGGATTCCTTAGCTGCGCTAGAACTCCTAGGTGGGAAATCCGGTCGAGTGTCTTGACTCCTGTGAGGTCTTGCCCCCGTTGTGGGTAAAACGGAAGAACTTCTGTAGTTGATGGAACGGATGGGTGCACTTGTAGCCACCGAAATTTGTACAGAACAGATCAGCATCAAAGTCGTTGTAGTATGAGAGGATCGTATGGGGGGTCTTTGTGTGACCTGTGATCCGGATTGCCATCCGGATTGCTGTGAAGGACCAAACCGGATCCTTGTTAGTTAGAAGATCAGTGAATAGGAGAGTGGGTCTTCAGCCACTATAAGTCACGGAAGGAGTGGCGGGCCTACCACTTTCAAAAGCAAGTGGCGAACCCTCTGATGGTAAAACAGAGGTAAAATTAAACCGGGGTTAGGAAGGGTGGATCGGAACAGATCCGCTCCGTAGACACTTAGGACCGGAAGTAGAATGGTCCAGAATTGAGAAGTTGGCCAGAAACCGTGGAACTAGTAAAACCGGAAATAGGATACAATCCGGTCTTAGTTTTCCGGTTGGGTTTTGGACATTCCGGTTTTCCAAGGTACAACCGGAAAGTAGAAGTGAGGGGTTTTATTGGGTTTATCTCCTTAATAGAGTTAGTTACTTCACAGGATCTCGTGGGTTCGATCTTTAGGGTCATTTTGTTATGCTCTAGGGTGATTTTTGAAGGTATAACAGGGAATTTACTTACTCTGTGCTACGACAACGGTAGTGACACGTTGCACATGTCTGCACCCTCTAGCATAGCCTTAAACAAATTAGTGGACTTTGAATTTTTGAACAACTCTCGAGAAGAAGACTTCGGAACTAACTTTAAATCTCGCAACAACTTTGCCATTGATCCAACGGTATAGTTGGAGTCATGGGAGAAGACATCCAAGCCATAATGCGCGTAGCATACATCTGCATAACCATGTGCAAGCATGCCCGTCATAGAAACTGGTAGCTTCATGAGGCCATCGAGTTCTTTACTCTTGTGAGAGAACACAAGACAAGCGGTTTTCGAGTGATCCATTTTGTCGTGTATGATTGTAAGACATTCATGCGGAGACTTGAATGACAACTCTCAATTGATGTAATATACATCCCTATGGGCACGAGTAATGGTAAGATGCCTATCCAATCTTCTTGACCATTTCAAAGCAGTTTGAGATCCACTGATAGCACCCTTAACAAGCTCATTTAGCTTGTCACAAGTAGCACACCGAGCAAAATTATCCCCTGATTTCTTCACATCGAACTCTGAGAACTTTGTGGACCTTATTTTACTCAAGTTCGAAGTGGAGATCTCCTTCAATCTGAAAGTCGCATTGGAATCATTGAGTTTCTTCAATTGGTCCATCCATTGAAATGAGGCCGGAAGAATCTTTGACACGACCTTCTCACCTGCCTTCAAACTCCGGGTGCGATGCGGCATATGATCGGCTTCCCTGTCAAGGATGCACTTTAAAGAAGCTATTGCTTGTAGGGTATGTTCTCTAGGCTTCAACAATCATGTATTACCGTGATCCCTTGCTTCTCGATCGAGCTTCATGTATTTTGAGTAGCGATAGAATGTAGACTCAGCAACTCCCGCAATAAGCATCCATGCGTACAAACACACATTTATGCCTTCAATTGTAACCATCTTCCTTCAATGTGCACCTTCATGAATTTATTTGTGCACATTAGTCTTCATGAAGGCACGGTGTTTAAATGTTGAATTTTTGTACATTCTTTCTCGAAATGCCCGAATTTTCTCCCTCGGGAACAATTGGACACAATTCTTATTGCAACCACTACAACAAAAGCAGTGTTTTATGACTGCAAAATATGACTGCAGTGAGTCGTAAAATCAAAAAATACGACTCACGCAGAAATTTTTTGTAGATGACTCGGAATATGACTAACTCCAATCGTTTAGAAGCAATCGCTTCAGACATCAGTCATATTGACAGTCATATTGGCAGTCATATTGACAGTCATATTGGCAGTCATATTGGCAGTCATATTTTACGAGGGGTATAAATACCCATTTTTAGCCATAGTATGCCAACATGGCATATACTTTGACTTTCCTAGGGGAGTCTTGACTTTTTCTTGAGTTGCTCGGGCAAACAAAAAAATCCTACGTGGAATATGACTATAGTCAGTCATATTTTGGATGACATGGAATATGACTACAGTCAGTCATATTTTTGGATGACGTGGAATATGACTGCGGTTAGTCATATTTTTGGATGATGTGGAATATGACTACGGTCAGTCATATTTTTGAATGACGTGAAATATGACTACGGTGAGTCATATTTTTTGATGACATGGAATATGACTACGGTGAGTCATATTTTTCGATGACATGGAATATGATTGCGGTGAGTCATATTTTTTTATGACATGGAATATGACTGCAGTGAGTCATATTTTTTTATGACATGGAATATGACTGCAGTCAGTCATATTTTTGAATGACATGGAATATGACTACAGTTAGTCATATTTTTGGATGACGTAAAATATGACTGCAGTGAGTCATATTTTTTGATGATATGGAATATGACTGAGGTGAGTCATATTTTTGAATGACGTGGAATATGACTGCAGTCAGTCATATTTTTGGATGACATGGAATATGACTAAGGTAAGTCATATTTTGCAATAATGTAGAATACGACTTTCGTCAGTCATATTTTATGGAATATGACTTTTGTAAGTCATATTTTTGGCTTCATGAAGTTGCAAGTAGCTTCCAATGTCTTTGTTTCAACTTTTGATGTCTACATATACAATCAAAGAAATGAGAGGTTAGTTTTTAGTGATTGAACAACAAAGCTTAACCTTCAAAGATTTACAATCAACACAAAATATGTAGCTCAAGTTTAGGATAGGAAGAATAAGATTGATGATGGAGAAAACAAGAAAAAAAATATAAGTACTAAGAGATAACAAGAATCAGAAGTTAAAATGCAATAAGGATTAAGAAACAACAACTAAGCAACAACTAAGCAACAACTAAGACACAATAAAAAACAAGAAGCAACAATTAAGACACAATATGAGGCAACAATTAAGACATAAGAACAAATAAAAAGCAACAACTAAGATACAAGAAGAAACAAGAAGCACCAACTAAGACATGACAAGAAACAACAAGAAATGAGAGTATAAATGCAACAAAAAGAAATAAGAAGCAAGAACTACAAAACAAGAGGAAACAAAAAAACAAGAACTAGGAAGAAGAAAGAGTTCAAATGCAAGAGAAAGAAAGAATTTAGATGCAATAATAAGAAACAAGAAGTATGAACTAGAGAGCAACAAGAAACAAGACTTAAGATGCAACAAAAAGCAACAACAAGTGAGAGTTAAGAGACAATAAAAAGTAAAGAAGAAGAGCCACAAGAAGTGACGGCTAGGGTTTCAAAACCCTAAAAAAATGACGGCTAGGGTATCAAAACCCTAAAAAAATAGTGACTAGGATTCAAAATCCAAAAAAGTAGGTGACTAGGATTTCAAAATTTTAAACAATGACTTCTCTATATTTTTTTGGAATTGCCCAAATTATTCTTGAATTGCCCAAAACAAAACAAAATCACTATTATATGAAAATATTAGTGATAATATGATTCAATGTTCCCAAACATGTTCCTAACGTTTCCAAACATATTCCCTACATTCCCTATGAAGTACTTTGGTATTCCTAATGGCCATATAGTATATGCTTGTGAAGTACAAGGCGTAAAAATAACTGGCAGTCATATTTTGCAGTCATAAAACACTGCCATTGTTGTAGTGAACACACCTTGCTAGACACCATGTTGATTGACTCTTGTGTAAGGAGGTCTTTTACTTTAACAGCAGTTTGACAAGGCGGATTTCGGTTGGCACTTGCATAGGGTCTAGCAGATTTGGATGATGGTGGATTCATTAGACTTGCTTGCAGACGGTTGAATTTGTTTCTTTGTTCATGATCGCGTAAACTAGCACTACGACAGTGCACGAGTTCAATAGGCCAAGCTACTAATGAGAAGACATTTTCTTCAAAAATGTCCACTTCAGAATGTGATTTTGAAATGTGCACTGATACATGAGTGTCTCCAAGAGGTCCAGTGACACCAAGTACAAGATCTGAATTCACACTATGACAAGTACCTTCTCCAACAAGAACGCCCTCTCCATTATACAAAGTAACAAACCTTGTATTCCATTTTTGTCGAGGAAGCCCTTCACACTCATGAATGCCAGTACTCATTTCTTGAAGTACCTAGAGCTCATCGTCTGATGAGTCCATGAGGTCAAGTGGGACATCAACGGAGCCCATATTATCTGTAAACATAAACCACAATCCGAATAGAAAATTAATAGATGAAGAAAGACCTATCAAATTTTATTTAATGTAATTTATTAATTTATGTAAATGCAGTTTAGGGCGGACCTCCCTAAACTGCACAACTAGACAAACAAAGTTCTAGATCACTAAAAACCAATCTGATATAAATTAATGATCATTGTACGGCTGACAACCCTTAGCTATTTCACAGTAGTGTGAAGTTTTCTAAACGCAGATGGCGTAGACCTCATTCATTTTCTTAATCTGTCAATATCAATGGTGTGGCGGTTTTAGGCGAACAGCATGACCACTTTGTCAGATTTTAGAAACTAAATAAGACATCCCTTCATATTTTCTTTCTTAAGTACTGAAATTGTGGCATTTCAATTTAGGGCGGACCTACCTAAACTGCATGAACATAGTGTGAAATATTTCAGACTCGACATCCTGAAATCCTATAAATTGAACATGGAAGAAGTGCATTTTAGGGCGGACCTCCCTAAACTGCATGACTGGTAAAAACTGCGTGAGGGTTGTCGAAGTCCTTTCCAAATTGAACAAGAACTTGCTTTGTTCACTGTTGTGCAAGTAATGAAACTGTTGCAATGCAATTTAGGGCGGACCGTCCTAAAGTGTATGTCCGGAATCTCCGTGTATTGAAGATATAGCAATACTTACCTAGTTAATGCTTCTAAAACATTTAGGTTTGTTAGTATGTAGTTTAGGACGAATCGCCCTAAACTGCAATGACAGTATAAATAGTGTAGTTATAAATTGTCTTTATTTCAGTGGGTAAATGATGCATTGCAATTTAGGGCGGACCAACATAAATTGCTCGTCCCACTAGTAAAAATTTCGCTATATAGAATATAAATTAAGGCATTGATGCATTTCATTTTAGGGCGGACCGACCTAAAGTGCATATCCAAACTGTTGATTTTGTGATTATTTATTAGAAACCCTGACTTATTTAAGTCTTCAGAAAATATTTAGGTTTGTCAATCTGCAATTTAGGGCGGACCGCCCTAAACTGCATGAATATGGTCAAGGAAATTGGATTCAATGTTAGTGTATTTTGTTGTAATATTCATAAAATTATTCCCGATCGCAATGCAGTTTAGGTCGAACCGACCTAAACTGCACTTCTTACAAAAACGTAATATGCTCGACATGAAATACAAATCATGACATGGTCTACTTGCGTTTTAGGACGGATTGTCCTAAATTGCACGTCTTCAAAAACATGTAGTCCAAGAAGTTTCTAAATATAGACCTGGATTTTACGGCTACAAACTAGGGTACCTATTCACACCGCAGAAATTGAATTCAGTATGATGACTTAAAACTGAACTTGTACTTGAAAATGTATGAGCACATTGCAAATTCCTCAATATGAAATTGAAATGTACAAGAAGAAGAGGAGAACTCTATCGAACTTGAAATCTGTTGCGTTACATGACAAAGTACTGAAGTGCTAGATATGTCTGGACAAAGAAAATACTTTCATCTGTTGGTTGTACGCAAAGCGCACCTTGAACTGCAGAACGCCTCGTCCAACTGTGTCGCATTTAAAGTCTTCAAACCACAACAGAAAAAAATTACAACAATGAATAACGGAGAGTTTGAACAAGTTCACGATCACATAAGAAAAGCCAAATGAGAATGAGAACGACACTAACAATCTCAACGCGCATACACAAAGCACCCGCGCCGAGGGAAGCAAAGTTTTGGCGCGGGGGGGAACAAAGTTTTGGCGCCGGAGGAGGGCCGCGCCAAAACAAAATGAATTCAAATTTCAATTTTTTTTTCGGGAGATTCGTTTTCCACTTTGTAGCAGTTTTTCAGGCCACACGATCTTTGGAAGAAGTTTGTGCAGTCTTTGATTAGAAAAATAGTCGTCCACTTGATAGTGCTTACTTCAAATTCAAGCCTATTTCAGGTGATTGCGGATTTGCAAAGTCAACTACTGGAATTTTTTTTCACAAATCACAGTGTTGACAAAGCAAATTTTGCGCGCGATTTTTTGTCTAACATTAATGATTTTCAGAAGTAGGTGAGACATTCTCTCCTTTTTCCTTGCCACGCAACAATGCATGTGCAAAGAATGTATTGAACTTTTGTAAAGAAATTGACTTTGCGTTTCAAAAATAAAATCTCTTTGTTTATGAATTTTGGTGTACAAAATGTAAACAACGCTTTAGGGTTTAGGGTTTAGGGTTTAGGGTTTAAGGGTTTAGGATTTAGGGTTTAAGGGTTTAGGGTTTAGGGTTTGGGGTTTAGGGTCCAATGTAAAAAATTTGGATTAAATGTTCAACATTCGAAAAAAGAGCACATACATAAACATTGAAAAAACTGGAAAAAAAAAGTTTTAACACTTTGGTATAAACCAAAGCCTTACAAATGAACTTAAAAAAAATTAATTGATACTTCTTCAAATGGGTTTGAATAGTTAAAAAAGTGTAAAAGTCCATGTACTTTTATGGACCGCTCATGCAAAAGTCGTGGACTTCAACCTAATACCAAAGGAAAAAATAGGTATAAGCTCGAAATTCTTTCAAAATCGACTAATCATGATTTCTTGGAATTACTCTTTTTGTTTAAAATAATAGAACATTATGAAAGACATACAATAAATCAATTAGTATCTTTGACAAAGCCAAAAATATTACCCAAATAATTACCCATTCACTTGGAATCAAAGTTCATCATACTACTAAAATCATAAGTCCCTTTGTAATATCACAAATGCTATCATTAATATTAGAGGCTCATACTTACTATACTACGTATTCATTGTATCACATATTAGTAGAAATTTGATATATTTGAATAGAATGCATGATAATGATTTTGATAAGTCTTAATAATAATAATTTTAATTATTTTATTAAAATATTTCCAATCATGCATACATAGAAATCATATTTTCAAACAATGTGATATTATTGAAATACAGTAGTAGTTCACAATCACCTTTGTAATATCACTTTGTATAGAGGGTGATATTATAGAAATAATATAGTCGTTGCAGTTGAAGTGATATTAAAGAGGATCAATATGGTAATATTATAAAGGTAGCAATTCCATTGCTTTTGTTGGTTTTATACTTCTTTTGCATTTCTATGATGTTGTGCTTTTTTGAGTTTTGAGCTTCTCATTTGAATTATGTATTGCTATTATCACATGATTTGAGAAATTTATTAGATTGAATTGATTTTGGATTTCACAACAATTAAATTGTTCATAAAGTTTTTGAGATTTACAAGTTTTTCCTTTAAATATAATAGTATAATAATAAATAAACTATTTTAATTTTTGCTTAGCAAAACAAGCGCCACCTATGTAATATCACATTTTTCAAAATTTATGATATTATAGAAATACAATGGCTTTTACAATATCACACCTCTAAACTCTACAAAATTACAAAAGTATGATGGTCATTGAAGAGAGGTGGAAGTTAAAAAATATAAATAGAGTGATATAAAAGAATTGACATTTCATTGCCTTTTTTGGCTTCAAACTTCATTGCACTTTCATAATTTGGTGATTTTATGAGTTTTAAACTTTTGTGACTTGAATGTTTTATTATTATCAATTGATTTGAAAATTTTGTTAGATTAAAAAAATAATAATAATTTTTTAATATAATAGTATGGCAAATGAGTAGTGCACCAAGCGCCAACCTTTAGTCATTTATAAAATATTAGTATTTAGGGTTTGTATAGTTCAAAGAATATTAGAAAATTGTGAATTCAAAATCTTTAAGCGTCAAATTTATAAAACAGTTATTAGAAAAACAAATTTGATTATCAATGAAGATAGTAATTTTAGAGAATGAGAATAGTTAGAATATTGCATTTTGATCTTGTAAAATTTTTTAATTAATTCAAAACATAACTAATACCCAATATTTCATCAATTTCAAAATATTTTTATATCTATTTCGCTAATAAATATTGGTTAATGCAATGGAAGATGTAAACATATAGAGGATGAGTATAGATTATAGATTAGAAGTGTTAAAAGTCACTGCTAAGTTAAGTTGCAATTTACAATACATCTTTATGTTTTAGAGATTGAATTTTTAAGTCCTTAGGAAATTATAGGCTGTCAATGATTTAAAAAGGGACAATAAATGTTACCATTTTACAGTCACAGTAATTTCTTCTAAACCAAAGACAATTTTTATGCTCTTAACCAATGAATGTGCTTAGATTTGATATTTTCTTAAACCTCAAAGTTCCATTGTAACTTGAACTGATTTTAGGTAGGCTCTTATGGACTCAATATTCATCTATTTATGATTTTTTGAAACTTCTTGTAGAGATAGAAAATACACTACCTTTTTGAGAATATAAATTTTTTTCAATCACTACGCCATGGGCGCAAAAATTATTGTACAAAAGCTCCTTTTTAAAGTTTGGTGGAGAATCCATCCTCCTAAAAAAGAAATTCAATATATATTTGAATTCTTTTTTATCATAGATTTTGTATAATCATCTGCATGGAAAGCTTTCATTCCTCTTCATGAAAGCTCCTTCTTTATTCTTTGAATTTCAGGTTTATCAATAGTTCTTTCTTCTCTTCGCTTGTATAATTGAATCAACTTCATCACTCAACAAAGATGACATGAAGTAGCACTATTGTGATGTGTGCCATTATCATAATTTAAAATTTTTAAAAAGAATCTCACTCCATAAATCTTTGGAATTCAATAAAGAATTTATATAGTGTAAAGAAGTGATATTTTTGGTATAAATTGACAGTTCAATGCCCTACATAGTGCAAGGGCTTTGTTTGTGAATGCATTGTGAAAGTTATTTTTGTTTCAAAAATAAAAGATAACTGAATTTAAATCTTTAATTTTTCCAAGCCTTACATTTCAAATGGTAATTCCAAATGCCACAAAATTGGCATGAATACAAAGCACTTGTGCACAAAAGAGTGCAAAGACTTCATACAAGAGGAAAATTTTACTTAGTTCACGATTTAGGGTACAAAAAATAACATTTCAAGATCCTAATTGCTTTCTTTCGAAAAAATTAAGCCAACTTCTAAATATAAATGTATTGTCTATGGCTATGGTATACATGATTTGGTTTTGTCAAGAAAATTAACTAAACTGTTCCACCACCATATCCGAAGATTCCTTCATCACTCCTTAGACGACAAACGTATGCTGCAGTGTTTATGGATTAACCTTTAAATGACGAGGTGGATGTTTTTTGTCTAATGGATGACAAGAAAATTTCATGCAAATGATGGAAGTTCCACTATTCATCCTTCTAATTTGTGTGAAAACGAAAAGATCATCTATAGTATTTTTCTCTTGCAATGAGTGTTTCTGCATTATTTTAATCTAACAATTCACACGGTGAAAAAACAGTTTTTCGATTTAGTGGGTATCAGCTAGAGGTGGGAACCTGATTAAGTATGGTTGAGCATTGGGTGGGTATGAGGCCGTTACAAGTCGGGTAGGGGGCGGTTTAAAAGGCAGGTAGGGGGGCAGGTACGAGGCGGGTATGCGGTGAGTAGGGTGCGATTACGGGGCAGGTGCGGGGCGGATAAGAGGCGGGTGCGGGGCGGATAAGCGGCGGGTACGGGGCGGGTAGGGTGCGATTACGGGGCAGGTGCAGGGCGGGTACGAGGCGGGTACGGGACGGGGAGGTTGAGGTCGAACATTCCGACTAGGGTTTGTTTTCCGCTGCTTCTGCTCCTCGTCGTTGCTCCTACTCCTCGTTGTTGCTGCTCCTCATCGTTGTGCTGCTCCTCGTCGTTGCCACTCCTTTTGTTCCTGCTAGGATTCTTTGCCACAGAACGTGAGATCAGGGTGTGTCTGCATGCGATTTAGGAAGGAGGTGTTTGGTGGCGGATTTGCAGATCAGGTCTGCAGCGACTCAAAGGCCGAGGGACGTTGATGTTAGCGTGAAGAAGCTCACGTGATTCAGCATCATTCTATTCAGGTTTGCTCCTGCTCCTCGTCGTTGCTGCTCTTCGTCATTGCCAGTCGCGTGCATTGTTTTCACCGATTTGCTCTTGCGCCGCTCATCCCACTCCAGTCAAAATTTATAATTTTCTGGTGTAGTTTTCTTATTATATTGTTGTTCGGGAAAGAGAGTGGCTTGATTTGTGCTGGCACTCGCTGCAAACTCAGATTGAGTGTAGTTGGAGACTGGATGGAGTGTTGGCGGTGGAGTATGGAGCGTAGGGATCTAGAGTGAGAAAACGAAGATAACATGATTGATTGGGGTGTTGGAGATGGGATTGCGGTTTGGGTGTGTAATGTGATGGTTAGGTTTTTATGAGGGGGAGAATTGGAAGTCTTGAGTTCGTTTTGGATGGTTTGGTGCGAGTTTGGAGGAATTGAGGGAGTATTGTGATTGCTTGCTATTGTGATTTCTTAATAATTTGATTGCTTAGATTTTGTGTGAAGAGATGAGATGAGTCTTCCGGTGAAGTGGTAGCACGAGGAGATGGTGGTGGTTAAGGTGGTGGAGACGGGAGCAGGAAAGCAGCAGCAGCAGCAATTGCTCCTGCTCCTCGTCGTTGCGCTACTCCTCGTCGTTGCCACTCCTTTTGTTTTTGCTAGGAAGGAGGTGTTTGGTGGCGGATTTGCAGATCAGGTCTGCAACGACTCAAAGGCCGAGGATCGTTCACGTTAGGGTGAAGAAGCTCACGTCATTCAACATCATTCCATTGAGGTTCACATCTTTTTCACTTCATGTAAATTTGCATTTGTCACTTTGGTTGTGCTCTAGGTGGTGATTTCAATTTGCCAAAGAGGCGGACGTGTTAGGTCAGTTTACTGTGTGCTGGTACTAGTGTTGTAATTTGTACATGCCCACCGACTTGACACTGTGAGAAACCGTGAGAAACCGTAAGATTTGGTTATTAGGATTCTTTGCCACAAAACGTGAGATCAGGGTGTGTCTGCATGGGTTTCATTTCTATTTATAGAATGGTGGAAAACAATTGGGAGCAATGGTTTCAATTGCATCTAGATGTTGCAATTATGTTGAACATGGGGACGAATCAATTGCCTGTCTTCTAAATTACATGTGATTGACTATTTGCAATTATACTTCTCTTGTTTTTTCACTCCTTGTTTTGCACTCTTGGATTTGCAGCACTGCGATTTGGATACGTTTGTGGTAGCAGCTTTGAGGATTTTTTCATTTGTGGAAGGAGACAAGTATCAAAAACCTATCATTGTGTTATTTGGCAGGTCATGAATTCTGCATTGGATGTTAATAAATGGTTCAGGTTTAAGGGTTTAAGGGTTTAGGGTTTAGGGTTTAGGGTTCTAATTATCATGCTTTATAGTTGAAGAACGTGTTAACCTTCGCATAGAATTTGACGGATATGACCATGATATCTCCGGATCTTAGGCGGGTATCACCTAGATATCCCCGAGTATCAAGCGGGTATTGAATGCAAAGTCAGAAATAAAACGTATGCAATTTAGGGCGGACCGTCCTAAACTACATTTCTGTACATCATGAGAACTGATCAATCCTATATATATGCTACGCTGAGAAATCACAAATATAGTCCATGCGCAATTTAGTACGGACCATCCTAAACTGAATTATTGTTCATAATGAGAATTGATCAATCCTACATATATGCTAAACTAAGGAATAAAAAATGTAGTCCATGCGCAATTTAGGGCGGACCGTTCTAAACTACATTTCTGTAGATCACGAGAATTCATGAACCTTATGCATATGCTATGCTGAGAAATAAAAAATATAGTCCGTGTGCAAGTTACGACGGACCGCCCTAAACTGCCTTTCTGTTGATATTGGGAATTGATCAACCCTATATATATGCTACGCATAAAAAATGAAAATATAGTCTATGCGCAATTTAGGACGGACCGCCCTAAACTGCACTCCCAAGCACTACACTGACGACAGAAGCATAGACATTATCATAAAATGATTAAAGAAATCAGACACATTAAAAAATTTCAGTGATGATTGGTAGATAAAATACTTCTAAAACTCAATGCCTCTTATACTAATTAAACAAAAATGCTTACAAACCAAAGAATAATCCCAACAGTTTAGGGCGGACCGCCCTAATCTGCAGACTAATAGAGAAACGTAGGCAACAAACAGAAGACTACCAAATCAAAAATAAATAAGGGCGCAATCAAAATTGACTTAATAAAGATCAACAAGAAAAATGTGCGTCTACATCTAGCAACAGTTTAGCTCGGTCCGTCCTAAACCGCAACAATAGACTGAATTTTAGTTGTCCATGCTCAGAATGGAGGATTACATGGATCAACTCAAGGCGCACTTCAAAAGAGTAGAGGATGTCGAAGAAGAAAGTCCAAATGTAGACGAGGATATGATAGAAGGGGACTTGTTTCTAGTTTCCTCTCCACTCAAAAGGTAAACGAAAAAAAATCAAAAGTATGAGATGTCACATGAAGCATATAATGAAAGGCCTCATAATGTCATACTACCTGATTCATGGAGTTATAGAGGGAATGGTCCGCGGGACTCCTTTCTTTTCGATGTTTTGCTTTCTTGGTTTCAACGTTTTCACATAGCTTGAGACCAAGGTTTGAAGGCATTTAAGGAAAATGGTCCTGGAAGAATTGGGCGATGAATGTTTTGCGTCGAAAGGAACCGCAAGGAGTACGAAGTGCTAATGGAAGTAGTTCGCGCTTCCTCTAGTTTGAGTTAGGTCATGGTCTATGGTTTCCTAGGGAAGTGTAGTTCGAGTGCAAGACTGGCACATTTTAGCTCGGTCCGCCTTAAATTGTATATACTTATTTTTTAATTGATACTTGTAGACTGGTGGATTGAATAAAACCATTCAGAACGTTTAAGCGATATTAGTTTTGTGTGTGGTATGTTTGAACTGCTTTGTTCCAGTTTGTTGTGTGATCCACTTCATTCGTTTCAACTTGTGCAGTTTAGGTCGGTCCGACCTAAACAGCACATGCTTGGCTTATATACATGTCAAAGTTCTTTTGAGCTTTCTGCTGGGTGTTGTCTTTTGTTTTAGTTCTTATATTGTTTGGGCTGTGTATTGCGCGGCAGTGTTTCTCAATTTGAATTATGTTCTTCAATCTGTGGCTTTCTTTGCTTGATAGATGATGAGAACTTCGGAGGCCCATGTTCCAAAAGGTGGATTCGCTTGTGCAGCTTCTGCTGACTCCATCTTAGACTATGGGCAATACATCATTCTCAGCACTGGAAATTTACTATGTTCGGCCGCTACTGCAAATTCCACCATGGATTTCTCGACGAAGCCTATTGAGGACGACGTGGTCGACAGTCCTCCGAGTGGTAGGACGCGTCCGCGGCTTTCTTGCTCCCCGTCGCCGCTGCGATCCGTTGGCCAACGTGCTTTGCCGTCTACTTCTGATTGAATGACTCAAAGAAAGCTTTACATGGAGGAAGGTTGTCCAGGCATTGGAACAAATGTAACTTTAGGCATTGCAAGTGAGATTTGCCAAGTGCGTCCAGATATTGCTTCCTCTCTTCCCCGCCTTCCTCCACTTACGGAAGGTGTCCAAACAAAGCGATCTTGGAGCTCTTCCATGTATATTGCAGAGGCGACCACACCGGAGGTTCCACTATCTCCAATTCATAGACGCAGATACTTGAATGTTCCAAAACGTCAACGCTCAAGTTTTAGTGGAGAGTCCCAACTAGAAGGGAGCCGTCGGGATGCTACGGAAGAAAGGTCCTTGGAGAAGCAAAGGTGGGACATCATTCGAGAGCGGTCCGCAATTTGTACTGGGTATAGTAGAGGACCGGAAATATTGAAGGCATATGAGAAGTTGAAGAGTATGTCATAGTAGTAAAGCACATTATACTTATTACGGAGTATGAGCTACATCATCCGATACAATGTAGATGTAAAGTTGAACATCAACAATTGTTGACCATGATAACATTTTGGATTCCTTATAAAAGGCTACTGTAAAGTCTAGAATCCAAATGTAATTTTGGGTTCCTTATAAAAGGCTATTGTAAAGTTTAGAATCCAAAGTGTCATTCCATAGTGTACACACTATTACTTGTATATTTGATGGATATTATTAGTAAATCCATTCTTCTCATAATGGACTTGCAATATTTACACTCTTTTCTAATGATGCATTGCTTTTCTCTCTCCGTATAGAACAAAATCACCTATGTTTAAAGAAAACTATGTATTTAGAACCTCTCATTTTCTTGGAAAACTCTCATTTTAATGAATATAGTGTTTAATCCTTTTGCGTCCTTCCGGAATTCCTTCATCGCCTCTTCTAATTCCTTGGCAAAGATGCGAGTCATACGGGTACCCGAAGGTTTTGGATCCTTATGTATCCCCTCATCAAACAATTTAGCCTTTGCCATTACCTCACCGGATGCCCCTACTACTATCATCATCCGGTTGATTGCAGTCTTGGTCTCCTCCTACAGGGACATTGCGGCCTTCACTTGTTTGCAACTAGCATCCAAGTCCTTCTGGTAGCTTTGGATTTCTCCTCGCAACCGGACCACCTGCTCGTCTGTCTCCCGCTGGTTGATGTTCTGCTTCAGCAACCTATCCTCCAACTCCTTCACTTCATCCGGATTGCTGATGCAATTCGCCACGGCTTCCGTCAGGGAATTGGTCGGAGTGCTTCCTACCAAATCCGCCACCTCACGCAACGTCGTGGTCTTCACTTCCCAATCCACTCTCACTATACTGAGAATCCGGATTAGGTTGTTGTATGGACCCGTCAGGTCCAACAACTAGGACAATGGAACAGGTCTTGGTCTAACCGCTTCCACCGGCTCCTACTTCTTCGGGATGACCGGTTCCACTGCTTTCGGTCCCTTATCCTTCCGAAGCCCCGAAGGAGACCTCCTTAGACTGGGCGTCTTCTTCATCCTTCGGTGGAGAGGAATGTCCTCTTCCTCTTCTTCCCAATTCTTCTTCTTAGGGTTCTCACCCTTCTCCTCCGGTTCCGGACTATCCGGTTCCGTGTCAAATTCTTCATCCAATCCTCCACACGTCCAGAGAGCCATCTGCGCCCTCCACTCCTTGTTCTCCTCCGATGTCAGGAGACTCTGATTCTTGTATAGGTGAATAAGGTAGGGGCTTACCGGAGTAGCCCTATTCTTTCCCACATTTGAGACTAAGACATTCACCATCGTTTGAATGAATGCCGCCCAATCCATCTGCTTCTCTCCGCTTAGGGCCCCAAAGATCGCATTTCCGAGCGTGGAAGTCACCCGGGTAGGTTTTTCCGGATGTAAAATCGGGACCAGGAACTCTAGTAATTGCCTGTGCCGCACATTGACGCAGTCTTCAATTGCGTACCCGTCCTTGGGGTTAGCTGCTTTTCGGAACTTCCCACGCACAAAGTCTCCCTTCCGGCTAGCCTGTTCCGCGCCGCCTTCCTCCAACTCGTAAACTTTCCTCCAGATCTTCCTGGTCCACATGGGCGGAACTAGCCGAATAGTGTTGTCAAACTGATTAGGGGATCCTTTGATGAGCTCCCTCACTATCGCCTCGTTCCGAAACCCCCAGGGTTTCCTTAGGAACCCCGCGCAACCCATGGCGGAGAGGTCCTCCATCAATTCGACTCTCTCCCGCTCACTACTAGGCTCTAAAGGAGCCACTTTCCTTACTCTAATTTCTATCCTCTTAGCGCTCGTTGGTCCCTAATTTCGACTACGCTTTAACTGCGGCATCCGTCTCTCTTTTAGCTCACTACCTCTCTTCTCTCCTAGCTGCACATCCCGTTTCCTCACACACTCCCCTCGACCTTGGCCGAATCACTCAATGCACAAGTGCTGCGGTGCTCCCTTTCCCTCTCTTTCTTTCTTTCTAAATTTTCGCCTTGCTCACGCACTCAATTCTATTCTAATCTCTACGCCCGTGTAAAGAAAACAAACACGCTTACTCACAACTCTCAGACTTTGCACAATTCACACAAAAACACACTCAATTTGTAGACACAACTCAAAGCACTGAGAGCGCGCCAAGTACGCTGGTGCTCTCAGGTGCAAATGACAGACAAACCCTAAAACAGTCTCTTTTATACCCCAAAAACCTCATCATTACTTTTTTTTCGATTTTCCGGACGCAAATTCTGGATCCGTTCTTCCAATTAGGGGACTAGACCGGATATGTTTCCAATATCCGTTCCATTCCCTAATCTAGTTCATTCAGGGCTTATGTTTCTAGTCTTTCTAACCCTTGGCTTTTCTTTCCTTTTCCATGCTAATTCGGGTCCACTCAATCCGGATTCCGTATTACAGAACATGATAGAGAGAAAAATCAAAAAGTTAGGTTGCGACATTACCCCTTCCTCATCTGTGAGCGTCCTCGTGAACATCAGGTAGAGGATTCTCCAGAAGAAATGGCTTCTGTGTACTTCACCCTTGATCCATTCACCCGGGTATCAAGCCAGTATCCTTGAAGATCCTCTAGTTGCAGAGATCCATTCAGGAAGACTTCATTGACCCTATAAGGTCCCATCCATCGGGGATGTAGTTTATCTGAAAAATCTTTATGTCTATTGTCATAAAGTAGTACCAGCTCTCCTTTCCTTATTCCGTGGTCAGTCAGGATCTTCCGGTCATGCGTCATCTTCCTCCTCACCTAGACTTCCCTTGTCCGATCCAAGGCTAGTTCTCAGATCTCTTCTAGTTCTTCAATTGCAATCAATCTTGGATGAATATCCGGTCCTGACTTTCCATGTCATGCTGCCATGACTCGGAATGTTTCTACTTCTAACTCGATCCCATGGACTGCTTCTTGTCCAAAAACTAAGAAATACGGCGTTTGTCCCATGGTTGTTTTCTTCGTAGTGTTGTACGCATGGATTGCCAAAGGTATTTTCTGATCCCAATTTGTTTTGTGCGCGGAAACCATCTTGTTGAGAATCTTACCAATAATCCCGTTCGCCCGCTCGGTTAATCCGTTTGCTTTTGGATTATAAGGAGTGGTCTTCCGGTGCTTGATAAAATACTTTGTTGTTAGGTCGATGATGACATTGTTTAGGAAATGGGTTCCCTGGTCGCTAACCAATTCGAGTGGATGGCCAAACCTCATAAGAATTTCTTCAAAAAGAAAGTTAGTGGAAGTCTCAGCGTCATTTCTTCGTGTGGCTCGAGCCTCTACCCATTTGGTTGCATAGTTCGTGGCCAATATAATGTACCTCTTCCTCCTTGCACTGACCAGAAAGATGGGTCCAATAAAATCGATCCCCCAATTCTCAAAAGGAGCTAAAGGAATGATAGGAGTTAGCGGCTAGTGATTTCGGAAAGATGGAACTCCGGTCCGCTGACATTGATCACAGCTCTTAACAAAATTTCGGACACCTTTATGTAAGCGTGGCCACCAATATCCAGCGGTACGAATACGGTTAACTGTACTTATTGAAGCAAAGTGTCCACCTGAATTCCCAGCATGCAGCGCTCAGATGACTTTCTTCCGTTCTGCATCCTCTAAACATCTCTTCAGAACATCATCTACCCCCAATTTAAAAAGTACCAGGTGCGACCTTTCTTTGAAAAATCTCTTTCTCCTCTCGGTTTATGGGTTCAGGATATCTAGATTCTCTCAAATAGTCTATAATATCTTGATACTCAGAAACAGTCCCATCATTGAGTTGAAAGACATTTGACAACAGAGCTTTCGACTCATTTGTTGAAACTGGGGTATCTGTCCAAAAAAATTTATCCGGAAACTCATCCGGAAATTCATCCGGAAATTCAGCGGATAGATCCGCTATGGATTCTTTTCCTCTTTACCTGGAGAGATAATCTGCATTGGAGTTTGCTTTACCGGATTTCACTACAATTTCGTAGTGAAATTCCTGTAACAGTAAGATCCATCTAGCTATACGTCCTGACAGATCGGGTTTGTTCACTAAGTACTTCAAAGAATCATGATCTGTATGAAAGATTACCTTGTACCCAAGTAAGTAATGTTGGAACTTCTTACAGGAATAACGTAATATTCATTAAAATGAGAGTATTCCACGGAAATGAGAATTACAGAAGTTTAATTTCATTTGAAAACAGAGAAGAGAATTCCTCAAACAATATTCAAATCATACAAGAATTAAAATCAGATGAACACAAGTAGGAATCAAATATCATAACCACAAGGTAAACGCTCATATTGACCTTTCACTTGTACACCATGAGTTGTTCCATATATCTTCAACTATGCTTGGCAAAGTCCAGTGACACTATATTACAGGCAACGAACTATAAAGGCCAGTAATGTAGTTCATTACATTGTTCTGCGTACACTGTAAAAGCCACGAGTGTGATTCACTCGAGCTCTGAGTTCTTTTGTAATATGCACATTGAGCTTTCATAAAGCATGAATGTATGACTCTACACTATGAACAAGTACTATACGTGTCATTTATTCTTGAGCACCACGATTGCCTTCGTCATCTTCGACATGTGGTTATACTTGCTTGTAATTCATGAGCTTGGAAAGCCCTCAAACTTCCTTGAACATCTGAAGAAGGACCCACGTCCTCATCATATAGTTTCTGCTGTGTTGCTCTATCGCAAGGTGAGGACGACATCGGTGTAGCAAAAACATCGCTAGACTTCATGGGCGATGGAGAACATGATTTTGGACGATGTGGAGCTGAACCCGGGGGACTATCCACCACTCCATCATCAACGGGCTTTAGGGAGAAGTCCATTGTCAAATTTGCAGTGGCAGCCGAACACATGAAGTTTCCTGTACTTAGAATTAGATTCTGCCCGTAGTCAGAGAAAGAGTCAACTGATGCAGTGCACGGAAGACTGGTGTGCCGAATCAGAGAGGACGACGTTCCCAAATTCTAAGAAAACAAAGAGATTAGAACAATTTAATCAAAAACTGTAACTGTCATTACATTTACAAGTAAACTCCAATAGCAAATTTGCAATCTAGGAAGTCCTGGCCATCGAATGTGGTCGACCCGACCTAAACTAGAGGAAGAAGAAAATACAGAAAGGTATTCATAAAAAAATTATATTACAGAAATTACGTATATCTTTAACCATACATGCAAATGCACGAGCCATTAAGGTCGAGGCGAGCTGAAGTTCACTAGGAACTCAGAGAACAATCCACATGCCATTCAGCATGACTCGACCTGAACTAAAGCAATAAATAAAATACCCTCTCGTAACGCCAATTAGACGATGACACAGTCACTGCATCCACGTGGCTCATGAACAGCAATGAAATGCAGTGTGCTATCGGTACGCTGAAGACACTCTGACTGCATCCATAAGACTATTGTACATGCCACGATTTCTCTCGTCATACAACATCTTCCGCCCAATTTTCCCCGCACTACTCTTGCGAAATGATTTCAACCCTTCATCTCGAGCTACGTGAAGTCGCCTGAGCCAGGGCAAAAGGACCATGTCCAAATATGAGTCCCTAGGGCCGTTACCCTTGGGAGACCAACTGATGGGGAGAACGACGTTCTCCGACTTGTTCATGAAGTGCTTCATAGGACTATCGTCAACTATGACAGTATTCTCTTGAAGAAAATGCCCATTGAAATTATTAAATAAGGTGTTCGCGTCCTTCACGAACAGGTCCTTGGTGGTGCCTGGCTCCCTGAATGTGACTATCCGACCCTGTTCCTCACACTTGAGCATCGTGCAAGACTCTTGCCCAAGTATAATGCGAGGCTTATCCAGACCGACAAAAAGATAATCGACGATTTTTTGAACGGTAAACTTCTTCATGGAGCTCCAAATAGAAACGTGTGCTATCAATCCTAGCTCATGAAGGAAATGAGCGCAATTTGGGCGGACAAAGACCGCCTTCGGTCCCACAATCGTAGGAATCGTGGCGGAGTGCGGTTGGTCTACATTCCCGACGTGCACAGCCCACCCCTTGTACTTGGCGTCTTCACAGACACACAAGACTCCATTCAAGTCCAGGATAACATTCAGCCACTTCTCGGCGACGGTCACCCTGGACGTCAATGGAATCTCAACATCCTTCGACGTATCTCCACGTTCAGACGGGGGAACCGATCCCTGCTATCAAACGGACAAATGTGCAGCCAGTTACTAAGCTGCACTAACACATTTCGAAACTCAAGGAAAAAGGCAAAATCCAATTGTCGCAGACCATATATGAACACAGAGGTACCTATTAGCGCAGAGATCAAGGACGCATGGGCACGAGGTTACCTTTTCCGGCAAAGACACCGTCGGTCCAACAGGGTCTGGAATTTCAATCTCCAGAAGTTGAGCGTCGGGAATAGAGACGTCATCATCTAAGTGCATGGACTCAGATTCTGGTGCACCTCCACTTGTAGCTTCTATAATGCCACAACCGAATGTTGGACATTGTACATGCTGTACAGGAGCAATAGATTTCGGAAGATCATTCGGTCCAGTTGAGATAGCCATCAGAGGAGGTTTTGCAATTCAGGAAGGGCCAGACAAACAAGACTTAAATTTTTTACAGAAAAATCCGTATAATTGATTAATAAAATTGAGTACAAAAAAGTCATCATCTTACATGAAGATATGGATTAGCCAAAAAATTGTTTTCTATCAAAAAGTATTGTCTCCCACACTAAGGGTCTCTCTCTAAGTACAACCTATGACACAAATCAGCTCGAGTCGAGCTAATTCTATACAAATGACATCGAGTGATTGTGTGGTCAACCTGATGGTGCATCCTGGCCATCCAATGCATGACTCCGATCATCATCAATGGCGATGGCAGGATCCGTGGGCATCTTCGGGCTAGACTCCAAGGTCTCTGAGGACCTGCCACCATCAAGTGGAACTCGAGCCATGTCCTCGTCATCAGGTGGAGGTGCAGGGGTGGAGGGGCACTCCTCAGTAGGAGGAGAAGCTGGAGGATCTGCGGAACCTGCAAGAGGAGTGAGAGAGACAGAAGGCACCCTAGTCAATCGTGGAGTGGAGGGTAAGCTTGAAGATCCACTCATCGTTGGTCTTGTCGGCGCTCCCTGCAGCAAAAGCACTTGGTCAACCTGAGACGGCTGTACGAATGCTAGAAGCATGGCCCCACCAAGACTGTTGATAATGGCCTCCAGTTTGGAGTCGTTCTTTTGTGACATTGCCACCATAAACTGTCGCAACTCCGCCATCTCCCTGGCCTGCCTGTCAAACATCATTTGATGCAGTTCCCGCCTCCTCTTCAGCTCTGCAATTTCTGCATCATAGCCGTCGTCGGCTTGCGATCTTCCCCTCTTCCGCTTCCCCTTAGAGGCTGGAGACGGCATGGCAGAGGTGTCAGGTGGTTGACCCGACGACGCTGATGATCCTCGGATGCTTTGAGAGCGGATCACTGGAGGGGTGCTCCGATCCATGGGAACGTCATCGTCGTAGTCGTCATCACCGGCTACCCCATCGCTGTCGGAGGACTCACACAATATGATTGCAGATGACCTCTGACCGGACGGCGTGCTTGCCTCTCCAGTTGCCTTCCCCTTGCGTTTTGATGACGAAGGCGTGCTTGACCCCGATGGTCGGCGCAGGAATTTGCCCTCATCGACAAAGTATCCCTCTGGAAGAAAATCGTTCTTATCCAGTTTCTTCGCAGTGGTCGCAATTTCAGTCCACTGGTCAGACTCCTCCGAGTCTCCCACAACAAACACATTAACCCCAGTCATCTACAAAGTCACACACAGCGTCACATACTATTAGATTACGATAATATGAAAATTCCCTAACGAGAATACAATGGTATTTCATGTAACGTCAGCAGTAGATTGGGTCAGGTCGACCCGACCTGAAGTTCACTCTCGGGTACTCAATGGCACCGGTCAGGTCGAGCCAAACTTTGGAGGAACACACTCCAGTGAATGCTACGAGTCAGGTCGACCCGACCTGGTTTCTATCACCATATAATTTCAAGAAGAAATACATGTTCATTTTATTCAGGTCGAATCGACCTTAACCATAGCCAAAACATTACATTGTGGAATTCATTGTGTTCAGGCTTACCATCGCAGCACACGTGAACTTCGACCCAGTGAAGAATGACATTACGCTTTCTCTAGGAGCACAGAATTTCCTCACAAGATTGAGGAAGAACTCCATCCGTAGCTCAGTATTATTAATCCTGAACTCTAGCTTGTTGTAAGCCCCGGGCCTCGTAAATGTTTCAGTATTGGGAGCATCATAGGAAGACCTCATTCTCACCGTCCTAGCATTGTTTGGGCTTTGGAGGATGGTCAGGTAAATTGGTTCCACCGCCTTCTTGCTTCGTGCAGATAAGTCACCGATACGCTCATTGGGTGAGGGCATGTAGTTAGAGAAACTCATGGAGTACTCCTTCAATGCGGGATTGCTGTCTATAAAGTGAAGTGCTTGCATTTGCTCGGTGAGGTCGAAACAAATGAGCACCCACACCGGAATGTCCTCAAGAAGGGGCTGGCCCTTTTCTTGGAAGGACTCGACAACTACAGCGAAGTATGGATCGGCTGGCGTACACTTAGACTTTGACACCACATTCGGGGTGTAACGCAGGTCCCACACTCCAAGCTTGATGTCCTTCACGTTCTGTGCAGTGAGCACGCCTCTAGGCCAATCCTGGTGCGTCTTATACATAACGTCATATGGACGATAGTGTGTAGTGGATTTTGGGGGCACAAAATTGTTTCTCTACTACAGGAAGACCCGGAAGAACTTAGCCGCGTACATTGACATCTCCTCAGCGCTCTTCCCCTTTGCTCTTGACTACTTCGCCTCCATCCAGTATTCATTCCCTGGCTGCTCTAGCAGCACGTTCATGGTGGCACTCGTGAAGTTCCGACTTTGTTTGAACTCCCTCCACTTCTCGTGGTTCAGCTCGTTCAAGGAGGACATGAACCCGAGACTTGCGTCCAGGGCGTGAAGCTCCATCTTCACCTTGTGCTTGCGCTTCCTTCTCTCCACCCATTCCCTAGCAGTGTAGCAACTCTCATGTACAGCAGAGAGAAGCTTCATTGTGACCTTCGGGTAGTCCTTGTTCTTGCTCCCTGGATTCTGATGCAGAATATGTTCGGCCAGCTTCGACAAGTCATTGAAGGAAAGGTTTCTGAGCACTTTGAAAAACTCATGCGTCAGATTCCCTTGCTCGGGCTTCCAAGTCGCCTTCTCGTTGTACTTCAGTCTAGTATTGGGGTCTATCAACTCCCCATGCGCAGCACTAGAAATGACCTCGCTCCACAGGTTGTACACGTCGTCCGGAGCTGTAATTATCTTCATCTCGTTTCGGATCTCGAGCTTCTCCTTGGCGTCCTTGCCTTTTGCAGCCTTCTGGGCCTTTAGTACATCTAGCAGAGCGAACCGCTTGTACATTGCCGATGAGAATTCCTGCAACGCAATTTTGTATGTCACGGTCAATTTGGAGCTCTCTATTCAGCTCGGACCGACCTAAACTACACATTTCATATTGAACGTCAAATGCAACTTTGTCGTTCTGCTTACATAGAATTCTTCATTCATTATCACGTGAAGTAAATCAATACATCACCTATGCTAGCTGGAACACTAGGTGGCAGACGACATTCTCAGATCAGGTCGACTTGACCTGAATCTCTTACCATGAATTTCTTCTTATTTGCTGTACTCTCAGCGTTTTGCCTGACGTTGGACATTGTCGCTATTGGTGCCGCTTCCCTCGGATTGCGTGGCCTCCCCATGAGTTCCCACACTTTTCTGGCTCCCAAAATGTTTGTTGACCACGAGGGCTTCTGCGCCACGAAGTGGTTGACCCTATTGTAGTACGCCGATATGTCGCGTAGTTTCTGGGCATCTGTGGACCAGACCACGTAGCAATCCCATTGACGAAAGTTCTTGACAATCTCTTCGTCAAGGTTTTGGTCTACCATCATTTTGCTGGCAGTCACACTGTGTTGCCCATTGATGATGTAGAAGTTCTTCCTTTCAAGTGCTGGCCAGTCCTCCGACTTTGGCTTCTCGAAGCAATCCACGGGCATGACACACAATGTTTGTTTTGTGGACTTATCTGGCATTTCCCAGAGGTATGTCATCATGTCCTCCGTGAGCTTCATTTCATGGCTACGGATGTTTAAGTCCTCTGGGGCCTTGATGAGCTGCTCAATGGAAATTGTCTTCTTATCCTCTAGGCCAAAGATGTAGGCGTCCGTGTAGTGCTTCCAGTAGGCCTTATATGCCTCCGCAGACGCAATGTAATCGTGCGATTTCTTGGCGTCATAAGGGACCGGGACCTCAGTTACCGCAGATACAAAACTCAGCTCCCCTGGTAAAACTGCACTAGGGTCTTGCGCTGCTGTTGCCATTGTTGAGGTTGATGCGAACTCACTTTTCCTGGGAGCTTGTGCTGGAGTAGCGGCCTGCATGGACTTTCTTGTCCCCCGACTCTGTTGGGTTCCAGGTGTACCCATTGAGCTCTGTCCCTCCACGTTACTTGGAAACTCCTGGGAGACAATTCTGACAGTCATGTCCTTCTTCTTTAGCTCAAGCTTCGTCTTCAGAATTGTGAAGTCGTTCAGGAGTGTCTTCAGGCGAGAGTATAGGGCCTTCCCCGTTGCCAACTTCCTGTCCTTTGTCTTGAAGTAGTTGTGGTCAACTTTCTTCTCAAGGTCGGGAATCTCCGTTCTGTATTCAGTCGGTTCCAGCGTTGACAGGAAGTGCGATATGTTGAAGGCACATCTTGAGGAGTCCAAACGAATAGTGAAGTGGTACTGCTCGCTTTCGGGTGTACCAGTCACAACTGTAACACACCGAATTTTCAAGAATGGACCAGTGTCGTGGGCAACGTCCTTTATCTTCTCATCAAAGGATATGTTGAAGAAATGGTCGGTGTCTTTGAACTTTGCAGCGAAGCAAATGAGGTTCTTGAAAGGAATCATGTGGAGACTCCAACTCTCAACCTTGTCGGGATTTTTGAATTCCCAGTAGTCTCCGTCATTGTCAAAGTCGTCCCCTTCCTCCCCAGAGGATTCTTGCGCACAGCGTACGTAGAAGGCTTCCAGCTTCTCAATTTGGTCATCCATTCTGCATTCATTATCCAAACGGGATGTTGTTAGAACAAGAGTTGTTGCTATGTTGATTCAGATCGACCCGACCTAAAAACCCGTACATGGAGCTTCTACATTTCATCTTCTATGTGTTCGATCTACTTGGACTCGGTTCGTTTTGCTTCATACGCTTCAGGTCGACTCATACTGAAGTTCTAGTCGGAATATGCAAATATTTTTGCTATTGTGATGGCCTCAATGTTATTGATTAATGTTATTGGATCATCCTAGTACATATTGTTCTCACTCTGGAACTGGTAGTTCAGGTCGGTGCGACCTGAATTGCATGCGGTAGTGTTGTCATGTTTGTTGTTTGTAAATGGATGTTTATTAGAAATGTGTCTTTTGGTCAATTTGTTAATTATACTAGGTGTCTAATATAGTCATATAAATATGTATGTTGGTGAAGGGTATACGTATTTGCTGTGCAAATTGTAGAGGGTCTTCCTTGCAGTTCAGGTCGGACCGACCTGATCTGCATTTAATTTTGATGATCATGGTATTTCTCTTCTAGGATGTTAGTGACAATGTCTGGTACTCAGTTTCTTCCCTTGTATTGACAATGCCAGTAGGTGTACATTTCAGGTCGGACCAACCTGAAATGCATGTTCATCTCATGTCAACATTGTCCATGAAATAGTACGGACAAATGGAGAAATTTGGGAGAGGATATGATTTATGGGGTTCTGCAATTTAGGTCGCATCGACCTGAATTGTAGTGTGGGTCATGTGACGTACATTACCGGTACGTTAATGAATTCATTTATTAGTCAACTTGTTTACAAATAGGTGTCGAATATCGTGATAGTAATTTATTTGTTGTTCTTACAAATTATTTGACACGTCAGATTGCATAGGGTGTTCTTTGCAGTTCAGGTCGGACCGACCTGATCTGCATTTAATTTTGACGATCATGTTATTTCTCTTCTGGGATGTTAGTGATAATGTATGCTTCTCAGTTGCTTGCCTTGTACTGACAATGCTAGTAGGTGTACATTTCAGGTCGGTCCGACCTGAAATGCATGTTCATCTCATGTCAACATTGTCCATGAAATAGCACGGACAAATGCAAAGATTTGGGAGAGGATATGATTTGTGGGGCTCTGCAATTCAGGTCGATGCGACCTGAATTGTAGTGTGGGTCATGTGACGTACATTACCGACACGTTAATGAATTCATATATTAGTCTATTTGTTTATAAATAGGTGTCTAATATTGTGATAGTAATTTATTTGTTGGTCTTACAACTTATTTGACACGTCAAATTGCATAGGGTGTTCTTTGCAGTTCAGGTCGGACCGACCTGATCTGCATTGAATTTGGACGACTTTGTTATTTGTCTTCTGACATGTTAGTGCAATTCCCTTCCATTTAGTTGCCTTCTTTGTACAGAAAATGTTAGTAGGTGTACATTTCAGGTCGGACCGACCTGAAATGCAGGTTTATCTCATCCGAAAATTTTCATGGAACTTGCCCGAACCTAGGATATGTGTTTGAAGGGATATGCAATTCAGGTCGATGCGACCTGAATTGCAGTTTCGTTCAGGCGCCTTACATTCGTGGTACGTTTAGGAATTCAGTGTAACAAGATGATACCTGGGTAGTATTGGGCTGATTTTGGGAAATTTGTGTGGTTGTGGCTGGTCATTTCTTTCCTTGACATTCTGAATTCAAATTCGTAGACCTTAAGGAAACCCTAAACCCTAAACCCTAAGCAATGGACCCTAAACAAACCCTGGACCCTAGGCACTGAACCCTAAACAAACCCTAGAACTGAAGTACTGGACCCTAAACAATGAATGCCATTTTCTGAACCCTAAACCCTAAACGAAGTCCTGTGCATTATAACTTACCTCGGGAATTAAAAAATGAGGATCTTGAAATGCAATGCAGATGGATTAATCTCCTAAACTTGCAATATTATCCACATTTTCAACAAATTCAAGAGTTGAAAAAAGCCAAAGAAATAAAAAACATCTCAAACCAGCAGACCACCTAAACCTAAAACAAAAAAGTCACTGTACAAACCTACAACATCCCAAACAAGTATGTTTCCATCTAGAAACTCCCAAACCATGAATTCTAACAGAATACAACAAACCTCAAGAGAACTAAAAAAGGAACGTATGCACACGATACATCCCGCAAGTTAAACCCCATTGGACATTGCAGCTGTCTTTACAACAATCACAGAAATCACTATTCAAAGCTGAGATGGTGCAAGAGAATTGAAATTAATACATACCTGAGTTTCTACAAGCAAGCGCTATGCAACTTCAGCCTCAACTTAGCTCCTACTTTCAGTGTTGCTGCTTATTATGGACTCCACAATCTTGTAACTCCAGTGCTACAATTGTCAATCTGAAATGCAAAAAACAAACCAATTTAAAAAAACTTACATTGCAAACCAAATGTCAAGAAACAAACTGCAAACATATTCCAAGCAACCACATTCCTTCCAACATTTACAAAGAAAGATCCAATCTGTTGGGAGCAAATACCACCCAACAGAATACACAACTTTTATCTCCAGAAGCTCATTTTCTAGAATAAATTGTGCAACCACATGTGAGCAAGGAAAAACAAACAATGAAGTTCTAGATACTAACCTCGTTGTTGTTGTTGTAGCTTATCCACCAGTACCTATTCTTTGAAGTAGAATAAGGTTACACAACCTTGCTCTTCAGAACCTCGGCAAAGTGCTCTGGCACAATACAATCCCCACACAAGTACAATGAGGATTTACACAATACTTGATTCAGCTGGAGTCATGCGCATCTAAAATTCCATCGAGACCAAGGGAGATGTGTACAATCCGGCACAATCCAAGATCCGAAATCCAACAATGCAGAAACGTAGACAATAACATCTTATGCATACAAAGCATGAAATGTCGTGAAAATACCTCCTCCATTATTTTGAAGCCAACACTTCAGAGGAAATGCAACAGTATTTTCAATACAAAGCAAATACAAAGCAAAAAAACAAATCCCAAACCCTAAGTGTCCAAAGAAGCAGAAGTACCACTTTCACATCAGTACCCTAAGAGGAACAAAGACTCGAATCTTAAGAACAGGAACACTCCCAAGACTGACCTGGACTTCACTGGAAACCTCCTCGCATCAGTAGACGCCATAGCCATGGCTCACAAACACAAATTCTCGAAGAAAGCCTACTTTACTGGATACAAACTCTCGAAGAAAGACTGTCCCAAGTGGATCAAGCCTCCTTTGGACAATTGTGAAAATTCACAGTAACAAAAATTCAGAACGCAAAAACAAGACTCCTATTGTGTGAAATCCTAGCATCATTGAGTATAGAACTAACAGACCTTGGAGGAACTAAGAAAAGAAACAGCAAGATCACACGCCTCAAGAGAACCATTGCACTCCTACAACAGTGATGAATGGAGTTAGGTTTTTACCTCAAACCCCAAACCCTGCTTCAAACTGCACGTCCTTGAGATCAGCTACATCTCCTTCAGAAGCAAACACACAGCACCACCTAGCAGCTTCAAGTCCCCCCGATCGAATGGAACTCCAAAATCACACAGAAATCAATGCGGAAAACAAGGTCCTCTTTTCCACGACGCCCGTGCTAAAAAAAATGCACGTCAACTGCCGGCAAGTGCGAAATGCACAAACAACGAAGATGCAACAAAAATGCGCCCAAAGAACAGCGGAATGCACGAGAATACAGCGAAATGCACGAGAGAACAACGGAGATTCACGAGGGAACAGCAAAGGTGCACGACAAAACAACGGACATGCACGAAAATGTGCGGACATCAAACCCTAGGTTTCCAGAACTCTACAGGCATATACTTGGTGGTCTAGGTACCCGGCTCTTCGTGGTGATTTTTGGTACCCGGCCTTCTTCAATACCTGCCTTTGGTACCCAAGCATCTTCAATACCCGTCTCAACTACTTGAACCGTGATATATCCCTTTTTGTAGCCTAAACATAATAATAGATACCCTTTTCCCAAAATTTGGTTTGTTTATCATACTACTAAAATCATAAGTCTCTCTATAATATCACAAATGCTATCATTAATACTAGGGGCTCGTGCTTGCTATGCTACGCATTCATTGTATTACATATTAGTAAAAATTTGATATATTTGAATAGATTGCATGATAATGATTTCAATAAGTCTGTAAAATAATTATTTTAAATATTATGTAAAAATATTGTCAATCATGCATACATAGAAATTGTATTTTTACACAATGTGATATCATAGAAATAGAGTAGCAATTCGCAATCACTTCTATAATATCACTTTTTACAAAGGGTGATATTATAGAAATAATATAGTTGTTGCAATTAAGGTGATATTAGAGAGGATCCATATGATGATATTATAGAGAAGGTAAATCCATTGCTTCTCTTGGCTTTACACTTCTTTGCATTTCTATGATTTTGTGCTTTTGTGAGCTTTGAGCTTTCATGATTTCAATTTTCTATTGCTACTACCAAATGATTTTGAAAAATTTATTCAATTGAAATGATTTTGGATTCCACAACAATTAAGTTGTTTAAAAAGCTTTTAAGATTTATAAATTTTTCTTTTCAATTCTTCAATTTGGATTGCCATTTTTTGTAACAATGGAGTCAAATTTTTAATCCTAAACCCTAATGTATGTGTATCTTTTATAGTATTTACCATTGCATATGTTTCATTCATCATTCAATAAATTTCTATTGTACATTTCAATATATGCTTACTTTTAAAAAAAATTATACAAAGATTTTAGTCATTTTTATTTGAAGATTTATTGAAATTTTTGTTCTGCATTCTATCTAATATATTAAAAAATTATAAAATTCTAATGATGAATGCGTAGCATAGCAAGCGCCAACCTCTAGTTGAAACAAAAACCCTAAAAAGTTTGTTTACAAACTTTAATATCACAAAACTTCATTTGAATAACGTAACATTTTTTGTACTTAACCACGATAGTCAATCCTTCAAATTCAATCCCAATGATACCTAAAAGCTTCCTCACATGAAAACCTATGTAGAATACATATTTTCATTCCTAAATTTTTTAACGGGAATTGGAAGTGAATCCTTTACCTTTTAATCTTTAAATATTGATTTCTTCATTTGGAAATCATTCTTTTTTTCACTATCTAAATCATTGGCTTTAGTAAGGTGTACGAACTTTCATTTGTATACTGACTACTGCCAGAGACCTCCCATTTTAACAAAAAAAATTCGATCATTATTAGTTGCAATTTTGTTCTAGGCATTAAGTGCATATTATAAGAACAATTGCCTAATAGTTTCCTTAGATGAATTGTTACTGACTGTAGTAATTACCCCTTTTTATTGTGTAACATAATTGATGTAATTCTAAAAAAACTGAAAGAGCACTTATGAATTCCATATAAAAACTTAACTGACACCCTTGGTCAAAGACCTTCAGACCACTCCGGTGTTCCTAAAGATTTCAATATAAATTTTTAGGGAAACTTTATTTATAATTTGAATTATACATATGAATTTCTTTATGGCGGTAGAATTCTTAGCTTATTTATAATTATTCACCATCCTAACACTCTTCACGATGAACCTTGGAGTGACTAGCCATCAAAACAGTTCTATATACAAATTCTTATTGATTACTTTGAAATAACACAAAAACAATCACCACAAATTTTGCTCACTATTAGTCATAACGTAATATTCATTAAAATGAGAGTATTCCACCGAAATGAGAGTTACAGAAGTTTAATTTCATTTGAAAACGGAGAAGAGAATTCCTCAAACAATATTCAAATCATACAAGAATTAAAATCAGATGAATACAATTAGGAATCAAATATCATAACCACAAGGTAAACGTTCATATTGACCTTTCACTTGTACACCATGAGTTGATCTCCAACAATCAGTTTTATAATATCACTTTTTCCACCGGGTGATATTATAGACATAATATAGTTGTTGAAATGAAGGTGATATTAAAAACGATCCATAGAATGATAATATAGAGGTAGCAAATCCATTGCTTCTCTTGGCTTTACACTCCTGTGCACTTCTATGATTTTGTTCTTTTGTGATCTGTGAGTTTTCATGATTTCAATCTTCTATTGCTACTACTAAATAATTTTGAGAAATTCATTCAATTGAAGTGATTTTGGATTCCAAAAGAATTAAGTTCTTCAGAAAGTTTTTGAGATTTTTATTTGAAGATTTATTTGAAAGTTTTACACAACAATTCTTATAAAATTCTAATGATGAATGAATGAAGATTCATGGAAAAACTTAATTTTAAGACAACCCTATTGCTTTCCTACGCTGTCTTCTTCATTTGAAATGGATTTCAAAACAAATACTCTAAAAATCATGTTGTATTTAATAGAATCCAAACCAATAAATTATATTGGTTTGACGTGCAAGCATGTCCAAAAACGTAACACACAAGTTGCAAATGTTCAAAATAATTAGGATTCATGGAAAAAATTAATTTTAAGACAATCCTATTGCTTTCCTACGTTGTCTTCTTCATTTGAAATGGATTTCAAAACAAATACTCTAAAAATCATGCTGTATTTAATAGAACCCAAACCAATAAATTATATTGGTTTGACGTGCAAGCATGTCCAAAAATGTAACACACAAGTTGCAAATGTTCAAAATAATTAGAATTCATGGAAAAACTTAATTTTAAGACAACCCTATTGCTTCCCCACACTTTTTCAAATGAATTTCCAAAAAAATACTTTAGGATTGATGTTGTAATTAATACGAACCAAACCATTAATTTGTATCGGTTTGACGTGGAAGCATGTCCGAAAAAATAACACACAAGTTGCAAATCTCTACGAAATAATTCGGATTCATGGAAAAATTAATATTGCGAACATTATAAAAAAAATTTGAAAGTGCATGCAGTATAATTCCTTAGTGTGTACTAAAACCTTGAATTCACTTCTAAATTAAATATTTGTTCAATATTTCAAAAACATGATATGAAATGATTTATTAATCTACAAAAATACCTGAATCCGAGACCCTAAACCCTAGAGACTCTAAAACCTAGAGACCCTAAACCCTAAAGATCCTAAACTCTGAAAACCCTAAACCCTAAACCCTAAAGACCCTAAACCCTAAACCGTAAAACTCTTATTGATAAAATCACATGCAAACACTTGGGTGGTGCAAAAGGTTGTGTTTGTCTAAATTTACAAACAGACCCTAACTTCAGCAAAATCAAATTGACTTCCAGAAATTGCAAAAGAAAAAAAGACAATGAAGATCTCTTGCCTAGATTCTGTTACAAAAAGAATCTAGAAATTAGTACTTAACGGTGCAAGAAAGCAACCTCATAAGTACTTAATAGCTGTTAGTGCCTATTTCTGTCATGAACAGTGTAGGCGGGAATCAAAAATCAAAGGAATTTAAGGAAGGAGTTCAGGATTTTCAAATTCCGTCCTATAGCTCCCGCCTTCGCATTCACACCTACACATTGCCGCCCAAATTGTTTTGAATGTTGTTGCGTCCGCGTGCATTAGGGTACTCTCCTTCTCCGTCGCGAATGCATGGACGTTCATGCGAGATTTCACTTCTCTCATGTCATTACTGAACTCTATCAACTTCTGTACTTGTACTATCTAGAGTGTCGGAGTATTGCGCTTCGAGGATCTCGGTGAATGCGCTTGTTGCCTTCCGTATGTCCTCAGGTTAGAAGCCTTTAGCATTTTCAAACATTTTCATTCAATGGATTGGACATAGTTACTTTGTAAGCACATAGTAGTTTTTTGAGTGTGTATAATGTTTCTTTCAGCGCTGCCATCTATTGTCGAGTTCCTAGTTGCTGAAGTTGGCAGAGTGCGTGTGTTTCCAACGTTTATTACTGAAAATCGAGTTGCACGATTATGAGTTCTGGGCTTCCTCAATTTTTAGTGACAAGGTCTTCATTCAATGTTCAGTTCTCGACATCTGAGTTGTAGAATTCTGAGGGTGCAGTGCCCGATTATCTCGCCGGGAAACCCGGAACACGAGATCACGGTTACTACGAGACTGGAAACACAATGTCCGAGAAATCCGGAACTGTTTAGGTCGAGTCGACCTAAATACGAACAACGGTACATGAGTAATTGTAATGCCATTTAGGTCGAGTCGACCTGAATGTGAGATTGTCTACATCAGTCATTCGTTCATGCAATTCAGGTCGAGTCGACCTGAATGTGAGATTGTCTACATTAGTCATTCGTTCATGCAATTCAGGTCGACTCGACCTGAACTGACCCATATGATAGTTATTGAAGTAATCTGAAACGTATCCTAGGTAGATTGAATAGTTCTGTCATCGAATATCATTTATGAAATGGTATACATGGCAATTCAGATCGAGTCGACCTAAACTGTATCTATAATTGTAATTTCGTTCAAGTGAAAATCTCGTAGATGTCCTGCTGAAATTCCCGATATGCACAGATTCAGTCACCAAGAATTCTGTACGTAATGATAATAGTGTGCAAATGGGATTCGGCTCACTGCAAGTCCTCATTTCAGGTCGGTTCGATCTGAAGTGTAGGTACTCCCATCATAGACTTCAGTTCGAGAAGTTCGAGATTTTTAAAGGAATAAAATTGGGAATTCCCTGTCGAATTTAACAGATGAAGATGGGATCATTATCTCAGAGTACAAGGAACACTTCAGGTCGATCCGAGCTGAAGTTCAGGATTGTACTTAGTCTTCTTACATTTATATTTTCGGCTGACAAAAATTATACAAGACAGGGGTCAGACACTTTAGATCGATTCGACCTGAAAACAGTGTTTACATATATCTGAATTTATAAGAAATTGTAATGAATGATGTCAATTGCAGTTGAAACCTAGGCTTCAGCAAATAGGTTCGTTGCTGTCATAGATGTAGCTATAACATTTGGTCATTCAGGTCGGGTCGACCTGAACATGAATGAAATTGCATGATCTATGCTTCAATTCACTTACCCTATTTCACATTGCATTTTTACAGGTATCCATGGATACTATAGATGACCCTGATGACATGGACATGTCATCGGGTTCTGAATCCAGTGAATTCAGACATGATGAAGAGGATTTCATGGCATCTTCAGGAGACGAATTTCAGAATGTTGAAGCAATGAATGCTAGGGTCCCGGAATGCGAAGGTCTACCGCGTCGGCTTTGGAATACTCGAGTTGTCACCTTGTACAATGAGGCTGGAGTGCTTGTGGGTGAAGGTGTCTGTCATAGTGTGAACTCTGACCTCGTTTTGGGTGCCAATGGCCCTCTTGGTGACACCCACGTGGCGATCCACATTTCCAAAACACATAGTGAAGAGGACCTACTAGAGGAACAAGTGTGCTCATTGTTGGCTTGGCCTATTCATCTTGTCCACTGTCGTGGAGCTAGCCTTAGAGACCATGAGGCTAGGGACAAATTCAATTGTCTCCAACAGGCTCTCTTAAATCCGCCCTCTTCAAAGTCTTCGAGACCATACACAAGTATGGTCCGAAATGCGCCCCGTGAAACAAATTTGAAATCGAAGGAGTTGTTTACTCAAGATTCCATCCATGCAGTGTCTACTAAAATATGTTGTAGTCGCAACTGTGTTCAGCCATTTCCTAGGGATAAGATTCGAGCCTTTCGTGAACGCATGTATCGCAACTCCACGTTCAAACACAGAACCTACATGAAAATGGATGTGCATAGGCAGGTGCATGTTGACGAGCGTGGTAGACGAATGGTGTCAATTGACAATACACCGGTATGTATGCGAGCGTGGATGCATATAGCTGGGGTCCCTGAGGCCACATTCTATCGCTACCAATCGTACATGAGGCGTGGTCGAGAGGCAAAGGACCATGGCAATAAGGGAATAGTGAAACCGAGGAAACACACTCAACAAGCTATAGCAACATTAATGTGCATTCTAGAGAAAGAGGCAGATTACATGCCTCATCGTACGAAGACCCTGAAGTCAGGAGAGAAAGTTGTGGCCAAGATCCTACCTTCCAGTGGAAGGGTAAGATGAAAGAACTTAATGATGTCAATGCTGTTTTTGGACTGAGTGAGGTGTCAGCTTCGAACTTGAGTAAGATTAGGTGCTGTAAGTTCCCTGAGTATGAGGTGAAGAAACCTGGAGACAATTTTGCGCGATGTGGCACGTGTGACAAATTGTAAGACCTCAAGAAGGGTGCTATAAGTGGGTCTCACAATGAATTGAAGTATTCTCGGAAGTTGGATAGGCACAATGAGATTGCTCGAGCTCATCGGGAGTTGTATTATGCAAACCGTCACCGTTCAGTAGCTTTTCCACACGAATGCCTCACAGTTATGCACGACAAGATGGATCATGCAAAGACTGCTTCTCCAGTCTTTTTTGGGTCAGGGTCTTCAAATTTGTTCAGGGCAGTGCTGTAGGGTAAAGAAATGTGCGACGCGTCACTGCCACCACCTCCAATGAATGCAGTTCCAGCAGTGCCTTTGCCTCCTATTTTGAATGTGCAAATGGACAATGCCATCGGCGACAACAAGAATAGATATGTTTTCTGTTTCTGGTCTCTACTTGTTGCTAACAAGATCTTCAGAGAAGTGTATGTCAACTTCATGATTGTTGGTCACACACACGACGACATTGACGCATTGTTTGGAAGATGGAGCATGCTGTTGAAGAAGGAGAACTTCCCAACAATCCCGACGCTCATGAAGTCATTCATGGATGTTGAGTCTATTCCTACTATCCCTCACCTCATAGAGGAGGTGCCTGATTTCAAGCGTTTCATTGCAGGAAAATGGATGGATGGTGATGAAATCCTTGTGGGACACACAAGACCGCAACAAGTGAAGTTCTACCTAGACCCTGTTGGATGCCCAGTCATGAAGTACATGTTGAAGTGCACGGATGAAAACTGGTTAGGCAGGCACGGTCAAGCCATTAAATTGTGGAAAGAAGACGATGAAGGACGGAGTCTGTGGCCACGTGGTGTGCCTTTGCCAGTACCACTCAACCCAATGAAAGGTGTCAATGACATTGTCAAAGGTTTATCAGGATTCATAAACTATTGGGACGACTTGTACAGAGCAGACGTGAGTGGAGAACATCGTAGGCGCTATGAGAATGTGGTGCGCTATTGGCGTGGTGTAAAGGCAGCTCTTCAAGAGCCACTTCCTACTTCTAGTGCTCTAAAAGACGGTTTCTGGCCAACTACTCGTATTCAAGTGACAGAAGCTAATCATTTAGACGAAGATGGTGAAGATCTCGAAGAGCATGGAGAGGATGATCCTTATGTTGGGCCCTTGAGGGATCATCCACAACCATCCTTTAGGGTGGCTCGAGATGTATACGAAGGGCATTTTGTTGCAGTTTGCCCTGCAGACGGTGACAGCAGACCAGTTTGGATTGCTAGAGCATTGTCTGATCCAAACTCTAACCCTGAGAAACCAAACTGTGTGCACATTCAATACTTTCGGCCAACATCACGCAATCAAGAAGTTCAAGACTTCTATAAAGGATGGGATAGTGATAGAGGTTTGCTTTGGAGGGTTGATGAAACCGAAGAACCTGCGTGGGAGACAACAAACGCTTTAATTACAGCATGGAAGTCTCAAAACAGAAGAGGTACTCGCCAATGCAGAATCAAGATCCCTACAGTTCAAATCGAAATCATCAACCAGAGTTTGGCTTCATATACATGATATGGAGAAATCATGTACATACATTGGATGCATTTTAACTATGACATTCATATGGAGGGTATTGTTTTATTTCTACATCTTATATGAAGTTGTTTTTCATTGCATAAGTGTTGGACCCTTAATATTATAATAGATGATAGTCGTTTCAGTTTTTTTTAGAGGATATAGGTTTCTGTTGATTGATTCTATTTTAGTGTTTGATATTGCATGATTGTTTTCAAGTGTATGTTTTGTGTTTACAAAACAATGGAATTTAAATATAGTCTTTAATATATATATATTTTTTATTCTTGAGCTATATTTTCTCTATTTTTTAATTCATTTTCTTATTTGTGTATCACTAAATATATTTTATTTGAAATTACATTGCTATTGGAGAAAAAATTGTAGTGGATGTATCCACTATTTATTTGGTTAACATGTAAAGCACTTGTCACATTCTGGGTAGGGGGTCGGTTGGTTGTTACAACTTTCCTGCCGGCAAAGCTCACTTAGTAGCACCAAGTCATGTTTTTTCTCTCATGCGCTCATACAAACCCAATGGGAATCAAACCCGGACCGCTTCAATGAGATAAACAACCCCTTACAACCAACCGCGGAGCTTATGACTTGGTGTTCAAAAGATGTCATTCTCTTCACTTATATAAATCAGAATATATACCCTAAAGCAAACTTCATGTATTTCAACAGTCCATCACTAAAAAGACTCTCATTTTAATGGAAATTGTATATTACAACTAGCAAAGTTAGTGTTTGCCCACCTAAACTAGTTAACATTACAATTCACTTTTTAGGGCCTAAATGGAAAATATTATTATGAGAGGCCCTAAACCTCTCAAAATATTGAATATTGTGTTGAATATACAACTGCTAATGCTTCTTGTTTTGTTGTGGTATAATTCCGTTCCGCTGGACTCATCTGTCGACTGGCGTAGTAAATAGGTCTCTCACGTCCTTCCGGATCTGGCTGCCATAAGATTGCTTCGAGACACCATCCGGATGCAGCAATAGTTACGTGAAATTCCTTTTCCCAATTTGGAACAGAAAGTATGGGTGCCTTGGAAAGCAGAGTCTTCATGTCTTCAAATGCCAACTGTCGCCTTCCGGTCCAACTAAATTCCGTATCCGTCTTAAGTAGTTCAATAAGGGGGATGGCTTTCTTGGCGTATCTGTCAATAAATCTTCGATAGTACCCTACACAACCGAGAAATCCTCGAACCTCTCTTACATTGGTTGGAGTTAACAAAGACAAGATCACTCTTACTTTGTCTATATCTACCTGCAATCCGGCTTGGCTCACAATATGTCCAAGCAAGACACCTGAACTCATTCCAAAGAAGCATTTCCCTGGATGGAATTTTAAATTGGTATCTCGACATTTCTTAAACATCTTTCGTAAACAACCCAAATGACTCATCCGGTTACTAAAAACCACAAAGTCATCAATGAAGACTTCAAGGAAATGTCTCAAAAAGTCTTTGAAAATATCCATCATCAATCTCTGAAAGGTTCCTGGCGCATTGCATAATCCGAATGGCATCCGTGTGAAAGCATACGTGCTCCATTCCGTTGTGAACGTGGTTTTCAGCTGATCACACCATCGGATGAAAACCTGATATATCCAGAGAATCCATCCAAGAAACTGTAACATTCATGACAGGAAACATGGTCTAGAATAACATCTGTAAATGGAAGAGGAAAATAATCCTTCTTGGTGGCGGTGTTTAGTTTCTGGAAGTCTTGATAGACTCGGATTTTCACCTTTCCATCTGTTCCTATCTTCTTTGGTACTACCACAATAGGAGATACCCATTCGGAATTGATAACCGGATAGATAAATCCTACTTCCAATAGTCGATCGATCTCCTCTTTAACCATCAATGAATACTTGGGATTGAGCCGATATTGTCGTTGGCAGACAGGGCTAAATCCTTCCGTCAAGTCTATATGGTGTTCTCCCAAGTGAGATGGAATCCTAGTCAAATCAGATGGTTTCCATGCGAATACATCCAGATACTCCTTCAAAAGTTCGGCGTATTCGGATTTCTCTGATTCTCCTAAAAGCTTGCTCAAGATAAAGCTTTTATCCGGCTTGACTTCCACCTTCTAATAATCTGTAGGTGAAACCACAGATTTGATCTTCTCTGGATGGGTTTCCTCAGATTCAACGAATAACTCACTCCATCCTACCTTACCAGCTTCAGTCTGGTTTGGTGGGAGGTTTCCTTCCCTGATTTGGCAATCTACCCATTCCGCTGTGAGTGGAACATTTGACTCTCCTAAAGATCTATCTTTCGGAACTACAGAACGTGTTGTTGGAGTAAGTTCTTGGACTGCATTGGGGAATCCAAAATTCTCTTCGGACTCTTGCTCAAAGGCATCTATAAAATAATTTGGAGGGGAATTGGATTTTTCCAGATCTGTCCAATCCGAAGTATATCCGTCTGATTCACTTGTTTCTCCCAAGTGTTTCTCCGTCGCCCAAAGAATTTAAACTGCAGGTTTCCCAACTATGACTTCCTTGGTTCCCCAATCTACAAGTACTCTAGCAGTATACAGCCAAGGTCACCCTAATAACATTGGAAAAGGCCTTCCCTTTTGTATCCGAATAATAATGTAATTCAATAGATAATCTTTTCCTCCAATCCTGGTCGAAACTTGAGAAAGTCATCCAACTGGATGTACTCTAGACTGATCTGCCATCCGTAAGACTTGCTCCGTTGCTTCAAAGGATGTGAATCCTAAGTCGAATGCCGTTTCTTCCAACATCAAATTCACTCCCGATCCTCCATCGATCGGAACACTAGGAATTGAACACTCGTCAATTTCTACTGTGATCTCAGGAGCTCCGGAATCTTCCGGTCGAGTAAAGTTAACAACTACCGAAGGTAACTTCACTCTCCTTCTGCGCTTCCTAGTCCATGCTTCTCGAATCATCTTCTAATAATTGACATTATCATGAAGAAGTTCTCTAATCGTGACATTGGCCATCCGATTTTTAATATCCTGAACAATGTCATATTCATGTCCTTGTGTACCTGGGTTGATAACCACAGGAGTATCGTCAAAAGTAACTGATTTAAGGACTGGTGGAACATTCGTCTTGGAAATCTCCTCCCGTACTTCAGTGCTGATGTCCCTAGGGATCCGATGAATTGCGACCCCTTCCTCGAAGTAGTCCTCCTCTTCTTCTGGTTTCTTCAATGCAAGAGGTAAATCAGAGTCATCACTAGACCCCCACTTCCTTCTGTGTTTTTTTCTTCCTTTCCGGTTCCTGGTTGGCCACTCCAGTTGTGCTTTGTTGGAATTGCGAGTAGTTATCCGGTTTACTTCCTTCTCTCCTAGCAGCTCCACCTCGCACTGTCATTTCTTTGGTTTCTCAATCCCTTCTGAATAACCGTAATTGAGTGCTATCTGCTCTTTGAATAGTATCTGAACTTGTTTGTAAACCGGCCTAACTCGTATAGGATGTGGACATTTAACTTCCGAGTGTCCATATTCCTAACAATTTTGGCATGGGAGAACCCAAGGTGCTCCTGATGCTTGTCCCTGATTAGGGCATGCATTTGCATAATGACCCGGTTCTCCACAACTTTAACAAATCACAACTTGCCTACCTGGATAACTTGGAGTTTGGATAGGTTGATGCATCATCAGCCCTTGGCTTGGTCCAGGAAGGAAATTCCGGTTCAATGGGTTGGACCGCATCGGAACCGCAATTCCCTTTCCTCTCCCGTATGTCGACTGCACTTGACAAACTTCTTCTCCATCGTCATTCCCTAAAGTGTAGTAGGTTTCCTCCTCCTCCGGGTATACGTAATGTACTGCCTTGTGAGTGGTTTGCTGACACTCACTAGGATAGTGGCCCGGTTCTCCACATCTTCCGCACCACACATTCGCTCTGGAAGTAGGAACGATCCGCCTCGGCTTCCGATTTTCTGCGAGATTTACTTTCATGGCCTCCAAAGACTGCTGGATACTTTTCATCATCTTCTTAGAATCCGGATCCTCCGTCTTGACTCTGACCATCGCCTTCTCACGCATCCCCTTAGATTTCAACGATCTTCTTGGAGGCGAAACACTCCTTTCCGTGTCGGAGTTTGAGGAGCTGGAATCCGACTCCTGAGATTCAGAGTTCTCGGAGCTACTATCCGAATCAGGAATCCTCTTTCGGTTCTTCGATCTTCAATCACGCTTCTTCTTCTTTTCCTTGTCTCTCCTTTCACTTCTCCTCAACGACTTCCGGAGCGATTGTGCCGAATTTTCATAATTGGTGGCAGCATCAATCGCTTCTCGGAGTGTCCTTGGTCTAGCCTGCCGGATTAGGAATCCCATAGATTCCGGTAGTCCAGCCACATACCATTCCACCTGCAAACTAGGAGCAATTTCCGTGGTTAGCTTTTGGATTAGAGCCTTTACCCGGTGCCCATACTTCCGTACAGATTCGGATGACCTCATAGTCATCGTACTTAGCCTCCCGAGAGCTTTGGCTTCTCCTCCCGTTTCTTGAAATGCTTGAAGAAATTCCGTTCGAAGCTGGTCCCAGTTATTTCGGATAGGATCCGGAATATCTTGGTACCACTGCAACGCCTCTCCCTTCAACAGGCCTTGAAAAATACGTCGTTTGGCCACTTCGTTGTCCTGATTTGCCACTGCGGTTGCTTCAAACTTGCACATCCACTCATCCGCATCTTGATCTCCGTCCCCTTTAAAGCGTTTATACTTCAAGCGAGCCATATAGCACTCCCTTTCCTAGAACGAATCTTCTTCTCCTTCCGGTCCTAGATTTGGCTCCGAACTTGGAGGTGTAAGAGCAGACCTAGGATCCGCTTCGTTAGGTCTCTCCACCAACACCGAATTATCTTCACAGTCCGTTGATTCCTGATCACTGAGATTCGATCTCGACGATTCTTCGGCTTGCTGGTTTTTCCTGATTCGCTCTGACTTCCTTCCCAACACTACTGCCTTTTTCATTAGTTAGGATTCCGGTTACTACAACAATTCACTCTCCGGTTCCTAGAAAATCAACAAGGGGTTTACTAATTACTAACTTCACTTTGTTTCCGGTTTTGAGTTAACACTAACAGCTTTAGAGTCCCCGGCAGTGGCGCCAGATTTTTGCCATGTCGCAGCACAGGGTAAGTGAAATTCCCTATTATGATCACAAAAACCTCTGTAAAGCATAATAAAGTGACTCTAAAGATCGAACCCAAGAGACTCTATGAAGTGTTTTGTGTTACTAGGTGATTTGAGGAAAGTTTCCTAATTCCATTATTCTTGGTTATACCTCTCTCACCCTTTTTTCCCAAAATACTGGATGATTTCCTAATTTTCCTATAAACTAATCCGGTCTAGACTAACACTGACCCGAATCAAACTTAATTGACAACCTTCAAGAACCAACCCGGAATTTACACTTCCGACTAGATCTTGCACTACTTTAATCGAGGGCTTCCTGTCCTCAACTTCTATTCCGGTTCTGTTTAGCCTTTGTCGGCACTTCAGAGGGATCTGTCACTTATTTTCAAAGAAGTAGACACTCCTCTCTTTCCGGTTTTTATAGTGATGGAAAATTCACTAACCTAATCTATTCTCCTATCTTAATAAGATCCGGTTTGATCTTTCACAAAAAACTGGAAGTAATCTCAACCTATAGGTCACACAAAAATCCCCCGTACGACCCTCATTTACTACAACGACCTTACTATCTATCTTTTGCAATTCGTGCGAAACTAAAGTGGCTACAAGTGCGTCTGCCCGTACCAGCATAATCTAACGTTCTTCCGTTTACTTCTTCAGATGGTGAGACCTCTCAAGTGTTTAGAGGCTAATCCAGACATTCCATCTAATAGCTTTAGCATAGTTTGAGGATCCCTTCTCTTACTGCCTAGCCTAGCACTGGTTATCTCACCCGGAATTACAAACTTTAAATCTATTGAGGTGTCTTGACTCACTCCCAACACTTACAACCTGTTCACATGCACCTGCAATCACAAGAAGACAACAAGGGGAGAAGATCCTCTCACACTCTGCTCATCTATACTCAATCTCTCCCTTCCTTATCCGGACAATCTTTGGGAAGACAAGGAAAACAATAGACAATACACAAGAGACAGTATATGCAAGAAGGAAAAACTCCTAGTCTCAGTCTTGAGACTTGAATTATATACAAAATTTACAAAAAGGTCTCCCCGGAAATCCAGCACTTTTCTGGCCGAGATTTTCGGATCTGAACTTTTCCTAACTTTTCAGAACGAGGTCCGGTCTAACAAAATTTCCTACTCTCTAATTTCTAACTACCTATCCCTCTTGAGGGGGTCCACCACTATTAAGAATAGCTATCGGGAGAGCTCACTCAAATTTCTACTTTTATCTCCCCCTTCCGGAATTCGCTCCGGTTCTACAAGAGAAACTATTCCTGTCCTCGTCCATGGGGCTTCTGAAGTAGAAGTCCTTCCAGCCTCTTTCTCCTTCGATATTGGAGTTTTAAACTTCCCCTCCAATATCTCTACCTCATCGAATTCTTCCAAGATCAGAATCCCAGATAAAGAGACTAACCCGCTTTGGAACTTCCGGACGCTATCCTCTAATTCCTTTGCGTCCTTTCGGAATTCCTTCATCGCCTCTTCTAATAATCTAATTCCCCGGTGAAGTCAGCCAAGATGCGAGCGATACGGATACCCGAAGGTTTTGGATCCTTATGTATCCCCTCATCAAACAATTTGGCCTTCGCCATTACTTCACCGGATGCCCCTATTACTGTCGTCATCCGGTTGATTGCAGTCCTGGTCTCCTCCTGCAGGGACATTGCGGCCTTTACTTGTTCACGACTAGCATCCAAATCCTTCTGGTAGCTTTGGATTTCTCCTCGCAACCGGACCACCTGCTCGTCTGTCTCCCGCTGGTTGATGTTCTCCTTTAGCAACCTATCCTCTAATTCCTTCACTTCATCCGGATTGCTGATGTAGTTCTGTGGCACTCTAGTTAGAAAGAAGGATTACTTTATGATGAAAATAGAGTAAGGGGACCCATTACTAGCATATTTTTTTGGTTAGGATAAATTATTCAGCCTTTAAAATGCTAGATTCAGACTTAAGGACCTTCAAAATTCCTTAATATGATAAAGTAGTTAAAAAGGAAGATAGTCCATCCGGAATCGGAAACCGGATTATAGTCCTTTTCCAGGAAATTCAATTAAAACCGAAATTAGGAGTAACGGCGAAATAGACTTATGGGCTAATCCTATCAGAAGCCTATGCTTAACGTTAATCTCCTAGTGGGAATGATGGGTTATCGGGGAAATCCTATCCGTTAGAAAAGTACCAACGGTAGGAACCTTAATGGACACCGAGATCGGAATTCAAGGAAAGGAAAAAAGGGAAATTCTTTTCCGTTCAGGATCATTCTGGGTTGTCAATTTTTCGTAATTCTGAGGTGAGCTTTGAGCAAGAGAGAGAGGGAATTCTATTCCGGATTCTCGAAAGAGATATGTGAGGTGATTTACTCGTCTTGTCTGGAGTAGAGTTGTATGTTTTTGGAGCAGTTGGAGGAATCGTTAGTCGCCATGAGTGATAGGGAGAGCTCTGAGGATATGAGCAGTGAGGAAGGAGTACTATTAGCACTCTGGACGGTAGATCCTATCATTCCAGAAGATGAGAACGAGAAGGCGCAGTTGGAGGAGGATCTTACTCGTACCGGCTGCTTGGGACTACTCAAGAACGTAATATTCATTAAAATGAGAGTATTCCACCGAAATGAGAGTTACAGAAGTCTAATTTCATTTGAAAACGGAGAAGAGAATTCCTCAAACAATATTCAAATCATACAAGAATTAAAATCAGATGAACACAAGTAGGAATCAAATATCATAACCACAAGGTAAACATTCATATTGACCTTTCACTTGTACACCATGAGTTGTTCCATACATCTTTAACTATGCTTGGCAAGGTCCAGTGACACTATATTACAGGCAATGAACTATAAAGGCTAGTAATGTAGTTCATTACATTGTTCTGTGTACACTGTAAAAGCTACGAGTGTGATTCACTCGAGCTCTGAGTTCTTTTGTAATATGCACATTGAGCTTTCATGAAGCATGAATGTATGACTCTATACTATGAAAAAGTACTATACGTGTCATTTACTCTTGAGCTCCACGATTGCCTTCGTCATCTTCGGCCTGTGGTTGTACTTGCTTGTAATTCATGAGCTTGGAAAGCCCTCAAACTTCCTTGAACATCTGAAGAAGGACCCACGTCTTCACCATATAGTTTCCGCTATGTTGCTCTATCGTAAGGTGAGGACGACATCGGTGTAGCAAAAACATCGCTAGACTTCATGGGCGATGGAGAACATGATTTTGGACGATGTGGAGCTGAACCCGGGGGACTATCCACCACCCCATCATCAACGGGCTTTAGGGAGAAGTCCATTGTCGAATTTGCAGTGGCAGCCGAACACATGAAGTTTCTTGTACTCAGAATTAGATTCTGCCCGTAGTCGGAGAAAGAGTCAGCTGATGCAGTGCATGGAAGACTGGTGTGCCAAACTAGAGAGGACGACGTTCCTAAATTCTAAGAAAACAAAGAGATTAGAACAATTCAATCAAAAACTGTAACTGTCATTACATTTACAAGTAAACTCCAATAGCAAATATGCAGTCTAGGAAGTCCTAGCCATCGAATGAGGTCGACCCAACCTAAACTGGAGGAAGAAGAAAATACAGAAAGGTATTCATAAAAAAATTATATTATAGAAATTACGTATATCTCTAACCATACATGCAAATACACGAGCCATTAAGATCGAGGCGAACTGAAGTTTACTAGGAACTCAGAGAACAATCCACATGCCATTCAGCATGATTCGACCTGAACTAAAGCAATAAATAAAATACCCTCTCGTAACGCCAATTAGACGATGACACAGTCACTGCATCCACGTGGCTCATGAACAGCAATGAAATGCAGTGCGCTATCGATACACTGAAGACACTCTGACTGCATCCATAAGACTATTGTACATGCCACGATTTCTCTCGTCATACAACATCTTCCGCCCAATTTTCCCCGCACTACTCTTGCGAAATGATTTCAACCCTTCATCTCGAGCTATGTGAAGTCGCCTGAGCCAGGGCAAAAGGACCATGTCCAAATATGAGTCCCTGGGGCCGTTACCCTTGGGAGACCAATTGATGTGGAGAACGACGTTCTCCGACTTGTTCATGAATGCTTCATAGGACTATTGTCAACTATGACAATATTCTCTCGAAGAAATTGTCCATTGAAATTATTAAACAAGGTGTTCGCATCCTTCACGAACAGGTCTTTGGTGGTGCCTGGCTCCCTGAATGTGACTATCCGGCCTTGTTCCTCACACTTGAGCGTCGTGCAAGACTCCTGTCCAAGTATAATGCGAGGCTTATCCAGACCAACAAAAAGATAATCGACGATTTTTTAAATGGTAAACTTCTTCATCGAGCTCCAAATAGAAACGTGTGCTATCAATCCTAGCTCATGAAGGAAATGAGCACAATTTGGGCAGACAAAGACCGCCTTCGGTCCCACAATTGCAAGAATCATGGCGGAGTGCAGTTGGTCTGCATTCCCGACGTGCACAGCCCACCCCTTGTACTTGGCGTCTTCACAGACACACAAGACTCCATTCAAGTCCAAGACAACATTCAGCCACTTTTCGGCGACAGTCACCCTGGACGTCAATGGAATCTCAACATCCTTCGACGTATCTCCACGTTCAGATGGGGGAACCAATCCCTGCTATCAAACGGACAAATGTGCAGCCAGTTACTAAGCTGCACTAACACATTTCGAAACTCAAGGAAAAAGGCAAAATCCAATTGTCGCAGACTATATATGAACATAGAGGTACCTATTAGCGCAGAGATCAAGGACGCATGGGCACGAGGTTACCTTTTCTGGCAAAGACAACGTCGGTCCAACAGAGTCTGGCATTTCAATCTCCAAAAGCTGAGCGTCAGGAATGGAGACGTCATCATCTAAGTGCATGGACTCAGATTCCGGTGCACCTCCACTTGTAGCTTCTATAATGCCACAACTAAATGTTGGACATTGTACATGCTGTACAGGAGCAATAGATTTCGGAAGATCATTCGGTCCAGTTGAGATAGCCATCAGAGGAGGTTTTGCAATTCAGGAAGGGCCAGACAAACAAGACTTAAAATTTTTACAGAAAAATCTGTATAATTGATTAATAAAATTCAGTACAAAAAAATCATCATCTTACATGAAGATATGGATTAGCCAAAAAATTGTTTTCTATCAAAAAGTATTGTCTCCCACACTAAGGGTCTCTCTCTAAGTACAACCTATGACACAAATCAGCTCGAGTCGAGCTAATTCTATACAAATGACATCGAGTGATTGTGTGGTCAACCTGATGGTGCATCCTGGCCATCCAATGAATGACTCCGATCATCATCAATGGCGATGGCAGGATCCGCGGGCATCCTCGGGCTAGACTCCAAGGTCTCTGAGGACCTGCCACCATCAAGTGGAACTCGAGCCATGTCCTCGTCATCAGGTGGAGGTGCAGGGGTGGAGGGGCACTCCTCAGTAGGAGGAGAAGCTGGAGGATCTGCGGAACCTACAAGAGGAGTGAGAGAGACAGAAGGCACCCCAGTCAATCGTGGAGTGGAGGGTAAGCTTGAGGATCCACTCATCGTTGGTCTTGCTGGCGCTCCCTGCAGCAAAAGCACTTGGTCAACCTGAGACGGCTGTACGGATGCTAGAGGCATGGCCCCACCAAGACTGTTGATAATGGCCTCCAGTTTGGAGTTGTTCTTTTGTGACATTGCCACTATAAACTATCGCAACTCCGCCATCTCCCTAGCTTGCCTGTCAAACATCATTCGATCTAGTTCCCGCCTCCTCTTCAACTCTGCAATTTCTACATCATAGTCGGCGGCGGCTTGCGATCTTCCCCTCTTCTGTTTCTCCTTGGAGGCTGGAGACGGCATGGCAGAGGTGTCATGTGGTTGATCCGACGACGCTGATGATCCCTGGATGCTTTGAGAGCGGATTACTGGAGGGGTGCTCCGATCCATGGGAACATCATCGTCGTAGTCGTCATCACCGGCTACCCCATCGCTGTTGGATGACTCACACAATATGATTGCAGATGACCTCCGACCGAACGGTGTGCTTGCCTCTCCAGTTGCCTTCCCCTTGCGTTTTGATGACGAAGGCGTGCTTGACCCCGATGGTCGGCGCAGGAATTTGCCCTCATCGACAAAGTATCCCTCTGGAAGAAAATCGTTCTTATCCAGTTTCTTCGCAGTGGTCGCAATTTTAGTCCATTGGTCAGACTCCTCCGAGTCCCCCACAGCAAACACATTAACCCCACTCATCTGCAAAGTCACACATAGCGTCACATACTATCAGATTACGATAGTATAAAAATTCCCTAACGAGGATACAATGGTATTTCATGTAACGTCAGCAGTAGGTTGGGTCAGGTCGACCCGACCTGAAGTTCACTCTCGAGCACTCAATGGCACCGGTCAAGTTGAGCCAAACTATGGAGGAACACACTCCAGTCAATGCTACGAGTCAGGTCGACTCGACCTGGTTTCTATCACCTTATAATTTCAAGAAGAAATACATGTTCATTTTATTCAGGTCGAATCGACCTTAACCATAGCCAAAACATTACATTGTGGAATTCATTGTGTTCAGGCTTACCATTGCAGCACTTGTGAACTTCGACCCAGCGAAGAATGACATTACGCTTGCTCCGGGAGCGCAGAATTTCCTTACAAGATTGAGGAAGAACTCCATCCGTAGCTCAGTATTATTAATCCTGAATTCTAGCTCGTTGTAAACCCCGGGCCTCGTAAATGTTTCAGTATTGGGAGCATCATAGGAAGACCTCATTTTCACCATCCTAGCATTGTTTGGGCTTGCAGGATGGTCAGGTAAATTGGTTCCACCGCCTTCTTGCTTCGTGCAGATAAGTCACCGATACGCTCATTGGGTGAGGGCATGTAGTTAGAGAAACTCATGGAGTACTCCTTCAACGCGGGATTGCTGTCTATAAAGTGAAGTGCTTGCATTTGCTCGGTGAGGTCGAAACAAATGAGCACCCACACCGGAATGTCCTCAAGAAGGGGCTGGCCCTTTTCTTGGAAGGACTCGACAACTACAGCGAAGTATGGATCGGCTGGCGTACACTTAGACTTTGACACCACATTCGGGGTGTAACGCAAGTCCCACACTCCAAGCTTGATGTCCTTCACGTTCTGTGCAGTGAACACGCCTCTAGGCCAATCCTGGTGCGTCTTATACATAACGTCATATGGACGATAGTATGTAGTGGATTTTGGGGGCACAAAATTGTTTCTCTACTACAGGAAGACCCGGAAGAACTTAGCCGCGTACATTGACATCTCCTCAGCGCTCTTCCCCTTTGCTCTTGACTACTTCGCCTCCATCCAGTATTCATTCCCTGGCTGCTCTAGCAGCACGTTCATGGTGGCACTCGTGAAGTTCCGACTTTGTTTGAACTCCCTCCACTTCTCGTGGTTCAGCTCGTTCAAGGAGGACATGAGCCCGAGACTTGCATCCAGGGCGTGAAGCTCCATCTTCACCTTGTGCTTGCGCTTCCTTCTCTCCACCCATTCCCTAGCAGTGTAGCAACTCTCTTGTACAGTAGAGAGAAGCTTGATTGTGACCTTTGGGTAGTCCTTGTTCTTGCTCCCTGGATTCTGATGCAGAATATGTTTGGCCAGCTTCGACAAGTCATTGAAGGAAAGGTTTCTGAGCACTTTGAAAAACTCATGCGTCAGATTCCCTTGCTCGGGCTTCCAAGTCGCCTTCTCGTTGTACTTCAGTCTAGTATTGGGGTCTATCAACTCCCCATGCGCAGCACTAGAAATGACCTCGCTCCACAGGTTGTACACGTCGTCCGGAGCTGTGATTATCTTCATCTCGTTTCGGATCTCGAGCTTCTCCTTGGCGTCCTTGCCTTTTGCAGCCTTCTGGGCCTTTAGTACATCTAGCAGAGCGAACCGCTTGTACATTGCCGATGAGAATTCCTGCAACATAATTTTGTATGTCACGGTCAATTTGGAGCTCTCTATTCAGCTCGGACCGACCTAAACTACACATTTCATTTTGAACGTCAAATGCACCTTTGTCGTTTTGCTTACTTCGAACTCTTCATTCATTATCACGTGAAGTAAATCAATACATCACCTATGCTGGCTGGAACACTAGGTGGCAGACGACATTCTCAGATCAGGTCGACTTGACTTGAATCTCTTACCATGAATTTCTTCTTATTTGCTGTACTCTCAGCGTTTTGCCTGACGTTGGACATTGTCGCTATTGGTGTCGCTTCCCTCGGATTGCGTGGCCTCCCCATGAGTTCCCACACTTTTCTGGCTCCCAAAATGTTTGTTGACCACGAGGGCTTCTGCGCCACGAAGTGGTTGACCCTATTGTAGTACGCCGATATGTCGCGTAGTTTCTGGGCATCTGTGGACCAGACCACGTAGCAATCCCATTGACGAAAGTTCTTGACAATCTCTTCGTCAAGGTTTTGGTCCACCATCATTTTGCTGGCAGTCACACTGTGTTGCCCATTGATGATGTAGAAGTTCTTCCTTTCAAGTGCTGGCCAGTCCTCCGGCTTTGGCTTCTCGGAGCAATCCACGGGCATGACACACAATGTTTGTTTTGTGGACTTATCTGGCATTTCCCAGAGGTATGTCATCATGTCCTCCGTGAGCTTCATTTCATGGCTACGGATGTTTAAGTTCTCTGGGACCTTGATGAGCTGCTCAATGGAAATTGTCTTCTTATCCTCTAGGCCAAAGATGTAGGCGTCCGTGCAGTGCTTCCAGTAGGCCTTGTATGCCTCCGCAGACGCAATGTAATCGTGCGATTTCTTGGCGTCATAAGGGACCGGGACCTCAGTTATCGCGGATACAAAACTCAGCTCCCCTAGTAAAACTGCACTAGGGTCTTGCGCTGCTGTTGCCGCTGCTGAGGTTGATGCAAACTTACTTTTCCTGGGAGCTTATGTTGGAGTAGCGGCTTGCATGGACTTTCTTGTCCCCCGACTCTGTTGGGTTCCAGGTGTACCCATTGAGCTCTATCCTTCCACGTTACTTAGAAACTCCTGGAAGACAGTTCTGACAGTCATGTCTTTCTTCTTCAGCTCAAGTTTCGTCTTCAGAATTGTGAAGTCATTCAGGAGTGTCTTCAGGCGAGAGTATAGGGCCTTCCCCATTGCCAACTTCCCGTCCTTTGTCTTGAAGTAGTTGTGGTCAACTTTCTTCTCAAGGTCGGCAATCTCCGTTCTGTACTCAGTCGGTTCCAGCGTTGACAGGAAGTGCGATATGTTGAAGGCACATCTTGAGGAGTCCAAGCGAATAGTGAAGTGGTACTACTCGCGTTCAAGCTGTCCTGTCACAACTGTAACACACCGAATTTTCAAGAATAGACCACTATCGTGGGCAACGTCCTTTATCTTCTCATCAAAGGATATGTTGAAGAAATGGTCCGTGTCTTTAAATTTTGCAGCGAAGCAAATGAGGTTCTTGAATGGAATCATGTGGAGACTCCAACTCTCAATCTTTTCGGGATTTTTGAATTCCCAGTAGTCTCCGTCATTGTCAAAGTCGTCCCCTTCTTCCCCAGAGGATTCGTGTGTACAGCGTACGTAGAAGGCCTCCAGCTTCTCAATTTGGTCATCCATTCTGCATTCATTTTTCAAACGGGATGTTGTTAGAACAAGAGTTGTTGCTATGTTGATTCAGATTGACCCGACCTAAATGCCAGTACGTGGAGCTTCTACATTTAATCTTCTATGTGTTTGATCTACTTGGACTCGGTTCGTTTTGCTTCATACGCTTCAGGTCGACTCGACCTGAAGTTCTAGTCGGAATATGCAAATATTTCTGCTATTGTGATGGCCTCAATGTTATTGATTAATGTTATCGGATCGTCCTAGTACGTATTGTTCTCACTTTGGAACTAGCAATTCAGGTTGGTCCGACCTGAATTGCATGTAGTAGCGTTGTCATGTTTGTTGTTGGTAAATGGATGTTTATTAGAAATGTGTCATTTGGTCAATTTGTTAATTATACTAGGTGTCTAATATAGTCATATAAATATGTATGTTGGTGAAGGGAATACGTATTTGCTGTGCTAGATTGCAGAAGGTCTTCCTTGTAGTTCAGGTCGGACCGACTTGATCTGCATTTAATTTTGACGATCATGTTATTTCTCTTCTGGGATGTTAGTGACAATGTCTGCTACTCAGTTGCTTCCCTTGTACTGACAATGCTAGTAGGTGTACATTTCAGGTCGGACCGACCTGAAATGCATGTTCATCTCATGTCAACATTGTCCATGAAATAGCACGGACAAATGGAGAGATTTGGGAGAGGATATGATTTATGGGGCTCTGCAATTCAGGTCGCATCGACCTGAATTGTAGTGTGGGTCATGTGACGTACATTACCGGTACGTTAATGAATTCATTTATTAGTCAACTTGTTTACAAATAGGTGTCTAATATCGTGATAGTAATTTATTTGTTGGTCTTACAACTTATTTGACACGTCAGATTGCATAGGGTCTTTTTTGCAGTTCAGGTCAGACCGACCTGATCTGCATTGAATTTTGACAACCTTGTTAATTGTCTTCTTAGATGTTAGTGCAATTGCCTTCCACTTAGTTGCCTTCCTTGTACAGAATATGCTAGTAGGTATACATTTCAGGTCGGACCAACCTGAAATGTAGGTTAATCTCATCTGAAAATTTTCAATGAACTTGCCCGGACCAATGAATAGATTTAAGAAGGGGAAGTATTTGAAGGGATATGCAATTCAGGTCGATGCGAACTGAATTGCAGTTTCGTTCAGGTGCCTTACATACGTGGTACGTTTAGAAATTTAGTGTGACAAGATGATACCCGGGTAGTTTGGGCTGATTCCGGGGAATTTGTGTGGGTGTGGCTGGTCATTTCTTTCCGTGACATTCTGAATTCTAATTCGTAGACCTTAAAGAAACCCTAAACCCTAAGCAATGGACCCTAAAGAAACCTTGGACCCTAAGCACTGAACCCTAAACAAACCCTGGAACTGAAGCACTGGACCCTAAACAATGAATGCCATTTTCTGAACCCTAAACCCTAAACAAAGTCCCGTGCATTATAACTCACCTCGGGAATTGAAAAATGAGGACCTTGAAATGCAATGCAGATGGATTAATCTCCTAAACCTGCAAGATTATCCACATTTTCAACAAATTCAAGAGTTGAAAAAAACCAAAAAAATCAAAAACAACATCTCAAACCAGGAGACCACCTAAACCTAAAACCTAAAAGTCATTGTACAAACCTACAACATCCCAAACAAGCATGTTTCCATCTAGCAACTCCCAAACCATGAATTCTAATAGATTACAACAAACCTCAAGAGAACTAAAAAAGGAACGTACGCATACGATACATCCCGCAAGTTAAACCCCACTAACACATTCATTGGACATTGCAGCTAGCTTTACAATAATCACAGAAATCACTATTCAAAGTTGAGATGGTGCAAGAAAATTGAAATTAATACATACCTGAGTTTCTACAAGCAAGCGGTATGCAACTTCAGCCTCAACTTAGCTCCTACTTTCAGAGTAGCTGCTTATTATGGACTCCACAATCTTGTAACTCCAATGCTACAATTGTCAATCTGAAATGCAAAAAACAAACCAATTTTAAAAAACTTATATTGCAAACCAAATGCCAAGAAACAAACTACAAACATATTCCAAGCAACCAGATTCCTTCCAACAATTACAAAGAAAGATCCAATCTGTTGGGAGCAAATACCTCCTAATACAATACACAACTCTTATCAGAAAGCAAATACCTCCAAACACAATAGACAACTCTTATCCACAATAATTGAATTTCAACAAGATTCTTTGGGCACCCAACACAATGCGATTTCATCCTCAGTTTTTTTTGCAAATTTTGAATTCATATTTGTAATTAGAGACCTCACATTAGTTAAAACAGAATTGAAATATGCCCTAGACATGGCTCAAAATTGGGAACATGATTTTACTTTTATTCCAAGAGAACTCCACATTACCTTGTTGGGCTCACTTCGTGGACATGATTTAGCTAGTGTCCTGTGACGATGAGAACAGGAACAACAGTCGACCTAATTCTATACAAAATGACATCGAGTTAATTCTATACAAATGACATCGATTCAGTTCCATTACTACAATTTGCTGAAGCAAGGGAATTTATCTCGTTCTAAGTCCCGATTCTAATTTGCGATGTCCGTTGTCGGGGTTTTAGGGTTCAGGGTTTTGCGTATGAAATCCTTCAGAGTACGCAATTCAAATTTTTTCATGAAAGAGATTAGTACCCTCTCAAGCGAGGTCGAAAGCACATATCAAACAGAGCAAGGAAAGAGAGGATACCTGATACCCTAAACCGCTGCTGCTGCACCTCTGCTGTTGCGAATGACCTCTGCTGCTGCGACAAATGTTGGTGCGCCCTGTGCTTCAGCGCCTTGTGCTCCGACGAATGCTGTTGCGACGAATGCTGCTGCGCCCTGTGCTCCAACGAATGCTATTGCGACGAATGCTGCGAGTGCCCGAGTGCTCCTCTGTTGCAAGACTGTGCTCTCTGCTACAAGACCGGCGCCCTCTGCTGCAAGACTGGCACCCTCTACTGTAAGACCGTGCTCCCTCACTCTCCTCCAACCTACAATGTCTTCTGCAATCGTGTAGCTCTCTCAACGAGCAATCCAGGTTCCACCTTCCGCTGTGAGCATGGAAAATCCTACTCCCTCACTCTCCTCCAATCCCACAATCCGACACCTCTACTCTATTGTGAAAACTGAAAAACAAAAAACATGAAAACAAAACAAAAACACACACTCACACTGCACAATACGATAGAGCAATAAAACACAACGAAACAATCCAAACCCTAACCAGCCCGAACCCTCCATCCCGCGACGAACACGCCCGAACATGCCTGATTCTATTCCCGCCTGCCCAAACTTGTTCCCGCTCGCCCAAACCTGTTCCCGCCCGCCCGAACGTGTACCCGCCTGCCCGAACATGTTTCCACCCGCCTAAACCTGTTCCCGGCCACCCGAACCTGTACCCGCCCGCCCAAACCTGTTCCCGCCTGCCCAAACCTGTACCCGCCCGCTCGAACCTGTACCCGCCCGAACCCGGACCCACCTCAAGAAACCGTACCCGGATTTGCCCAAACCGGTACCCGGACACGCCTATGGAACCCGTACCCGTACCGGCTTTATACTTCTTTTGCATTACTACTCGAGTGCCCTATGGCATTGCCACAATGAAAACAAAAATAAAAGTAATTTTTAAATTTTCTTAATAACCAAAAACAACTCAAAAATGCATAACTTTCTAACTGTAAGTTGGAATGCCATGAAACCAAGCCTATGCACCCCTCCTTGCCAAGAACTCTCCAACGATACCAAAATTGTGACCAAAATAACTAAAAAATGCACAACTTTCTCACCGTGAGGCGGAATGCCACAAAACCAAGCCCGTGCACGCCTCCTTGTCAAGAGCTTTCCGATGGTACCAAGATTGCAACCAAAATATAAGAAAAAATAATTTTCTAATTTTCTAGAACCAAAAATAACTCGAAAATGCACAACTTTTACACCGTTCATGAAGCTTTTGAGATTTACAAGTTCTTCCTTGAAATTTTTTTTTCGGGTGCTAACGTTAGTAACAATTGAATCAAATTTCTAATGCATTTTAATGTATCTGTATTTTTTACCATATTCACTATTTGATTCATGTATTTCATTCATCATTCATTAAATTTCTATTGATTATATCAGTATATGTTTATTTCTTAAATAAATTATATGAATATTTTAGTAATTTTCATTTAAATATTTATTAAAATTCTTGCTCTGCATTCTATCATACTACTAAAATCACTAGGCTTTCTGTAATATCACCTTTTTACACTGTGTGATATTATAAAGCTTCAATGGCTATTTGACCTATAATAGCACAGAGTGTAAAAAGGTGATATTACAGAGGTAAAGTGATATTATGGAGGCTTCATATTTCTTGGCTTCTGTCGCAGCACAGAGTAAGTAATTTCCCTATTATACTCACAAAAATCACTCTAGAGCATAACAAAATGACCCTAAAGATCGAATCCACAAGATCCTGTGAAGTAGCTAACTCTAACAAGGAGATAAACTCAATTAAACCCCTTAAATCTATTTTTCCGGTTCTACATCTAAGGACCGGAACAACCAAAACCAACCGGAAAGCTTCAACCGGACTATATCCTACTTCCGGTTATACTAGTTCCCCGATTTCTGGACTGACTTCTCAATTCTGGACTCTGCAACTTCCGGTCCTATATATTCCCCTGGGCGGATCCGATCCGGTCCCTTCTTCCGTATCCGGTTTAGTTTTACCTCTGTTTTACCATCAGAGGGTTCGCCTCTTGCTTTTGAAAGTGGTAGGCCCACCACTCCTTCCGTGACTTATAGTGGCTGAAGACCCACTTTCCTATCCACAGATCCCCTAACTAATACGGATCCGATTTGGTCTTTCACAGTAACCCGGATAGCAATCCGAATCACCGGTCACACAAAGACCCCCCGTACGATCCTCTCATACTACAACGACCTTGACACTGATCCGTTCCGCACGAAGTTTGGTGGCTACAAGTGAATCTGTCCGTTCCAACACCCACGAAAGTTCTTCCGTTCACCCACAACGGTGGCAAGACCTCACAGAAGTCAGGATACTCGACCAGATTTCCCACCCAGGAGTTCTAGCACAGCTAAGGAATCCCTCCCTATCCGCCTAGCCTGATCAACAGATCTCTTACCCGGAATGCTAAACTTCTGTAGCTGCTGAGGCACTGGAATCCACTTCTAACTCTTCATAACCTACTCACATGTACCTAGAACCGGAAACATACATCAAGGGGAGAATCTCTACTGACACCTCCGTACTCACTTTCCTATTCTGACTCAGTACACTCTTGCCAATACTCGGGAAAAATACACAAAAGTTAGTTCAAAGGAAAGTACACAAGGAAATGCCAAAAGAACTCTCTTCGTCTCCAGCTCAGAGACTGTTTTATATACAAAAAGCAAAAAGCAAAAAGTGAATACATGATTTCCGCCTCTAAAGGCGTGGACAATCTGGTCCTACCTTATCCTAACCGGATTCTATTCCGGTTTCTATCTATAAGTCCTATTTTTACAATCCTTCCTGTTCCGTCTCATACACTCGGGATCCAATGGTAGGGCTCTCATCAGGTCTCTCCAACTGCTCGAAGACCTCATTTAGATTCCGGTTCCGTTCTCCATTCGTAGGTAGAACCGGATGTTCTTTCTCAGCTTCCGGGGAGTCCAAATCTATCGGTTGATGTCCGGTCGAGGGTGTATCCTTCTTGGCCCTGCTTGACTGGGGCGTCTTGTCCTTTCCCGGGTCCTGAGCTACATCTTCCGGAAACAAGTCCGGAAGAGAGATTTCTGAGAGCCAGACCGAAACTTCTGTTAACTTCTGGCTACTCTCCACGATCCGGTCCGCTGACTCCCGTGCCTTGGATAGGAGCTTCTCTATTTGCTCCTCAAAATCGGTGAGGATGTGCACCACCCTGGTTCCGGATATCTTCTTGTCTTTGTGCACCTCCTTTTCGAATAGGCGCGCCTTGGTGACTGCGGCTCCGGGTTCTCCAAGCACGTCCTTCACTTCCGTGGCCAACTTCTTCATTTCCTCCGCCATCTCCTTTGTCGCGGTGGCGTTCTCAATCAACGCGAAAAGTTCGGCCTTGAGGGTATCCACCTCATCGTGCTGCCGCTTGCTTTCTTCCTTCATCTTCCGGAGCTCTTCCGGAGCTCTTCCGGATTGATAACACATTCAGCTACCTTCCACGGCAATTGACTGTCCGGTTCCGCTCCTATCAATTCCGCAATCTCTCCGAGCGCCCGCTTCTTAATCTCCCAATCTGCCTGGATTCCACAGAGGATCCCAACCAACTCGTCGAACGGATCTTTGGTCCCGGATCCGGATGCCACATCCGATCCGGTTGGAGTCTCACTTCTGCGCGGCCTCGGATGTCCCGGAGGCGTTCCTCGATTCCAAGTCGGAGTGGTCTTCTGCCTCTTGTTGGGAACATAAGGTTCCTCCTCTTCTTCCTCCTCTTCTGCTTCTTCCTCCTCCTCGGTTTCGTTTCCGGAATCCGCTTCTTGGTCGGACTCGGATTCGCCGTACTTCATGGTCCGCTCTTGGGCCTTCCATACCTTCAGTTCCACTTCCGTCAACAGTTCCTGTTGCTGGTAGAGGTGATACACATAAGGGCACAGTGGGGTAGCCCTACTTCTCCCCACTCTCGTAGTAAGCTGGGACACCAGATCAAAGAAGATCCGGCCCCAGTCTACTTTCCGGGTTCCGCTCAACGCTCCGAAAATCGTGTTAGCCAAGGTGATAGTCACTCTGGTGGGCTTTTCCGGATGCAAAACCGGAACCCGGAACTGGAGCAGACATCGCTCCCGGTCATCAAGGCAGTCTTCGACCGCGTAGCCGTCCTTCGGATTTACTACGCTCCCGAACTTGCCCTGGACGAAATCATCCTTCCGGTTGGCAAGGCCGAGTCCTCCTGGCCGGAATCCGTATACGTCCCGCCACAAAGCCTCGGACCATTGGACCGGATTCCCCCTCAGGGTGTTATCGAACTGATTAGACACGCCACTCAGGAGTTCTCTAACCATTCTTTCATCTTTGAAACCCCAAGGTTTCAATGCTAAGCCCTGACAACCCATCAACGACAAATCCTCTCTGAGCTCTCCCTGTTCCGGTTCCTTGGTCGGCATGACCGGAACTACTTTTCTAAGCTTTACTTCACTCGGGGGCGGGGTGTTAGAACCTCTCTTCCGGTTCAGTTGCGGCATGGGGGTAGCTCTACCCAGTTTTCACTCTTCTACAGTCCTAAAAAGAGACCGCGCGACACTGAGAAGTTCCGCTCCGCCTATATACTACCCTACCGGCGTGCTCACACTCTTAGCTTCTCACGTATCCGCTCGCACTCAAGGTCTCACCTACTCAGGTCCGGAGGAGATCTCTCCGTCTCACACCCTTCTCTCACTTCCGTACCCTCTTGTACTTTCTCTCCCTGGCCGTGGTCAACGATAGAAACGTCAGGCGCTAAATCAGGACACAACAACACGTGGAAAATCAGAGACCTGAAAATGGGCAGAGCCAGGCTTTATATAGTCCTGACACCCTGGACTGTCTTCATGACTGGTCGGATATCCGGTCCGGTTCTTGACATCCGGTTACCTCCTAATCCGGTCAACAAGATTCCAGTTGGAAATACTATCCGGTTGTACATCTAATCCGTTCCGTTTTGACCTAAAACCGGATTAGTTCCGTAAGGTAATTTTGGTAACTATTTTTGGATTTATTTTTCTTTCTAGATGAATCCGGATACCTATTTCTAGTTTCCGGTTCGCTCAAAAAGGGTAAACAAATAAAATTCAAAAATATGAGTTGTCACAGCTTCATACTTCATTTTACTTCCACAATTCTATGATTTTCTTTTCTTACTACCAAATGATTTGAAGTTTTGTTAGATTAAAGCAATTTTGAATTCTACAATAAAGTATTTACAAAGTCTTTACAATCTGACAAATTTGCATTTCAATTCTTCAATTCTGGTCACCACTGCTTGTAAGTGAAAAAATTCATCAAGTGGTGGTGTCCTTGCAAATGTTTTCATGTTTACAAAGATTTCAAAAAAAAATTGTGATATAAAGATTTTCTTTAATTACTTTGTATTGCACAATATATGTATTTCCAAAAAGTATTGTATGAGAATGTCAATATTTTCATTTAAAGATTATAAATACTTTATTAATCTACATTCTATTACATAAGAATTTGATGAAAGTAATATAGTTAACGTGTAGCAAAGCAAGCGCCAACCGCTAGTCTAATACATAAAAATTCTAATGAATGATTGAAATTTTGAGGATGAATGCGTCTGGTAGGATTCATTGAAAAAAATATTTGAAAAGAACCCTATTGCTTTCCTACACTTTGTCAATTGAAAATTTGAAATGGGTTTTAAAAAAAATCCTCTAAAAATCATGCTGTATTTAATAGAAACCAAACCAATAAATTATATCGTTTTGACGTGGAAGCATGTCCGAAAACATAACACACAAGTTGCAAATCTTCGAAATAATAAGGATTCATGGGAAAATGAAGTTTGAGAGAATCCTATTGCTTCCCCACACTTTTCCAAGTGAAATGGGTTTTAGAAAAAAGACTCTAAAAATCATGCTGTATTTAATAAAACCCAAACCAATAAATTATATCGGTTTGACGTGCAAGCATGTCCAAAAACGTAACACACAAGTTGCAAATGTTCAAAATAATTAGGATTCATGGAAAAACTAAATTTTAAGACAACCCTATTGCTTTCCTACACTGTCTTCTTCATTTCAAATGGATTTCAAAACAAATACTCTAAAAATCATGCTGTATTTAATAGAATCCAAACCAATAAATTATATTGGTTTGACGTGGAAGCATGTCCAAAAACGTAACACACAAGTTGCAATTGTTCAAAATAATTAGGATTCATGGAAAAACTTAATTTTAAGTTAGACAACCCTATTGCTTTCCTACACTGTCTTCTTCATTTGAAATGGATTTAAAAACAAATATTCTAAAAATCATGCTGTATTTAATAGAACCCAAACCAATAAATTATATCGGTTTGACGTGCAAGCATGTCCAAAAACGTAACACACAAGTTGCAAATGTTCAAAATAATTAGGATTCATGGAAAAACTTAATTTTAAGACAACCCTATTGCTTCCCCACACTTTTTCAAATGAGTTTCCAAAAAAATACTTTAGGATTGATGTTGTATTTAATACAAACCAAACCATTAATTTGTATCGGTTTGACGTGGAAGCATGTCCGAAAAAATAACACACAAGTTGCAAATCTCTACGAAATAATTCGGATTCATGGAAAATTTAATATTGCGAACGTTACAAAAAGAATTAGAAAGTGCATGTAGTATAATTCCTTAGTGTGTACAAAAACCTTGAATTCACTTCTAAATTAAATATTTGTTCAATATTTCAAAAACATGATATGAAATGATTTATTAATCTACAAAAATACTTGAACCCGAGACCCTAAACCCTAGAGACCCTAAACCCTAAAGACCCTAAACCCTGAAAACCCTAAACCCTAAAGACCCTAAACCCTAAACCCTAAACCGTAAAACCCTTATTGATAAAATCACATGCAAATACTTGGGTGGTGCAAAAGGTTGTGTTTGTCTAAATTTACAAAGAGACCCTAACTTCAGCAAAATCAAATTGACTTCCAGAAATTGCAAAAGAAAAAAAGACAATGAAGACTTCTTGCCTAGATTTTGTTACAAATAGAATCTAGAAATTAGTGCTTAACAGTGCAAGAAAGCAACCTCATAAATACTTAATAGCTGTCAGTGGCTATTTCTGTCATGAATAGTGTAGGCGGGAATCAAAAATCAAAGGAATTTGTGGAAGGAGTTCGGGATTTTCAAATTCCGTCCTACAGCTCACGCCTTCGCATTCGCGCCTACACATTGCCGCCAAAATTGTTTTGAATGTCGTTGCGTCCGCGCGCATTAGGGTACTCTCCTTCTCCGTCGCGAATGCATGGACGTTCATGCGAGATTTTACTTCTCTCATATCATTACTGAACTCTATCAACTTCTGTACTTGTACTATCTAGAGTGTCGGAGTATTGCGCTTCAAGGATCTCGGTGAACGCGCTTGTTGCCTTCCGTATGTCCTCATATTAGAAGCCTTTAGCATTTTCAAACATTTTCATTCAATGGATTGGACATAGTTACTTTGTAAGCACATAGTAGTTTTCTGAGTGTGTATAATGTTTCTTTCATCGCTGCCATCTATTGTCGAGTTCCTAGTTGCTGAAGTTGGCAGAGTGCGTGTGTTTCCAACGTATATTACTGAAAATCGAGTTGTACGATTATGAGTTCTGGGCTTCCTCAATTTTTAGTGACAAGGTCTTTATTCAATGTTTAGTTCTCGACATCTGAGTTGCAGAATTCTGAGAGTGCAGTGCCCGATTATCTCACCGAGAAACCCGGAACATGAGATCACGATTACTACGAGACTGCCAACACAATGTCCGAGAAATCCGGAACTGTTTAGGTCGAGTCGACCTAAATACGAACAACGGTATATGAGTAATTTTTTAATGCACTTCAAGTCGAGTCGACCTGAATGTGAGATTGTCTACATTAGTCATTCGTTCATGCAATTCAGGTCGAGTCGACCTGAATGTGAGATTGTCTACATTAGTCATTCGTTCATGCAATTCAGGTCGAGTCAACCTGAACTGACCCATACGATAGTTATTGAAGTAATCTGAAACGTATCCTAGGTAGATTGAATAGTTCTGTCATCAAATATGTTAATGAAATGATATACATGGCAATTCAGATCGAGTCGACCTAAACCGTATCTATAATTGTAATTTCGTTCAAGTGAAAATCTCGTAGATGTCTTGCTGAAATTCCCGATATTCACAGATTCAATCACCAAGAATTCTGTACGTAATGATAATAGTATGCAGATGGGATTTGGCTCACTGCAAGTCCTCATTTTAGGGTGGTTTGATCTGAAGTGTGGGTACTCCCATCACAGACTTCAGTTCGAGAAGTTCGAGATTTTTAAAGGAATAAAATAGGGAATTCCTTGTCGAATTGAACAAATGAAGATGGGTTCATTATCTCAGAGTACAAGGAACACTTCAAGTCGATCCGAGCTGAAGTTCAGGATTGTACTTAATCTTCTTACATTTATATTTTCGGCTGACAAAAATTATACAAGACAGGGGTCAGACACTTCAGGTTGATTCGACCTGAAAATAGAGTTTACATATATCTGAATTTATAAGGAATTTTAATGAATGATGTCAATTGCAGTTGAAACCTAGGCTTCAGAAAATAAGTTCGTTGCTGTCATAGATGTACCTATAACATTTGGTCATTCAGGTCGGGTTGACCTGAACATGAATGAAATTGCATGATCTATGCTGCAATTCACTTACCCTATTTCACATTGCATTTTTACAGGTATCCATGGATACTATAGATGACCTTGATGACATGGACATGTCATCGGGTTCTGAATCCAGTGAATTCAGACATGATGAAGAGGATTTTATAGCATCTTCAGGAGACGAATTTCAGAATGTCGAGCAATGAATGTTGGGGTCCCAGAATGCGAAGGTCTACCGCGTCGGCTTTGGAATACTCGAGTTGTCACCGTGTACAATGAGGCTGGAGTGCTTGTGGGTGAAGGTGTCTGTCATAGTGTGAACTCTGACCTCGTTTTGGGTGCCAATGGCCCTCTTGGTGACACCCATGTGGCGATCCACATCTCCAAAACACATAGCGAAGAGGACCTACCAGAGGAACAAGTGTGCTCATTGTTGGCTTGGCTTATTCATCTTGTCCACTATCGTGGACCTAGCCTTAGAGACTATGAGGCTAGGGACAAATTCAATTGTCTCCAACAGGCTCTCTTAAATCCGCCCTCTTCGACGTTTTCGAGACCATACACAAGTATGGTCCGCAATGCGCCTCGTGAAACAAATTTGAAATCGAAGGAGTTGTTTACTCAAGATTCCATCCATGCAGTGTCTACTAAAATATGTTGTAGTCGCAACTATGTTCAGCCATTTCCTAGGGATAAGATTCGAGCCTTTTGTGAACGCATGTATCACAACTCCACGTTCAAACACAGGACCTACATGAAAATGGATGTGCATAGGCAGGTGCATGTTGACGAGCGTGGTAGACGAATGGTGTCAATTGACAATACACCGGTATGTATGCGAGCGTGGATGCATATAGCTGGGGTCCCTGAGGCCACATTCTATCGCTACCAATCGTACATGAGGCATGGTCGAGAGGCAAAGGACCATGGCAATAAGGGAACGGTGAAACCGAGGAAACACACTCAACAAGCTATAGCAACATTGAAGTGCATTCTGGAGAAAGAAGCAGATCACATGCCTCATCGTACGAAGACCCTGAAGTCAGGAGAGAAAGTTGTGGCCAAGATCCTACCTTCCACCTTCGAGTAGAAGGGTAAGATGAAAGAACTCAATGATGTCAATGCTATTTTTGGACTTAGTAAGGTGTCAGCTTCGAACTTGAGTAAGATTAGGTTTTGTAAGTTCCCTGAGTATGAGGTAAAGAAGCCTGGAGACAATTTTGCGCGATGTGGCACGTGTGACAAATTGCAAGACCTCAAGAAGGGTGCTATAAGTGGGTCTCACAATGAATTGAAGTATTCTCGGAAGTTGGATAGGCACAATGAGATTGCTCAAGCTCATCGGGAGTTGTATTATGCAAACCGTCACCGTTCAGTAGCTTTTCCACACGAATGCCTCACAGTTATGCACGACAAGATGGATCATGCAAAGACTGCTTCTCCAGTCTTTTCCCACAGGAGTAAGGAGCTTGATGGCCTTGTGAAATTGCCTGTGTCTGTCATTGGCATGATTGCTCATGGTCATGGAGATGTGCGTTACGCACATTATGGTTTGGATCTCTTTAAACACAATTCAAACTATACAATTGGTTCTATGGCAAAGTTGTTGCGGGATCTGGAATTGCCATCGCAGTCTTCTTCTCGGCAATTATTTTCTGGGTCAGGGTCTTCAAATTTGTTCAGGGCAGTGCTGCAGGGTAAAGAAATGTGCGATGCATCACTGCCACCACCTCCAATGAATGCAATTCCAGCAGTGCCTTTGCCTCCTATTTTGAATGTGCAAATGGACAATGCCACCGGCGACAACAAGAATAGATATGTTTTCTGTTTCTGATCTCTACTTGTTGCTAATAAGATCTTCAGAGAAGTGTATGTCAACTTCATGATTGTTGGTCATACACACGACGACATTGACGCATTGTTTGGAAGATGGAGCATGCTGTTGAAGAAGGAGAACTTCCCAACAATCCCGACGCTCATGAAGTCATTCATGGATGTTGAGTCCATTCCTACTATCCCTCACCTCATAGAGGAGGTGCCTGATTTCAAGCGTTTCATTGCAGGAAAATGGATGGATGGTGATGAAATCCTTGTAGGACACACAAGACCGCAACAAGTGAAGTTCTACCTAGACTCTGTTGGATGCCCAGTCATGAAGTACAAGTTGAAGTGCACGGATGAAAACTGGTTAGGCAGGCACGGTCAAGCCATTAAGTTGTGGAAAGAAGACGATGAAGGACGGAGTCTGTGGCCACGTGGTGTGCCTTTGCCAGTACCACTCAATCCAATGAAAGGTGTCAATGACATTGTCAAAGGTTTATCAGGATTCATAAACTATTGGGACGACTTGTGTAGAGCAGACGTGAGTGGAGAACATCGTAGGCGCTATGAGAATGTGGTGCGCTATTGGCGTGGTGTAAAGGCAGCTCTTCAAGAGCCACTTCCTACTTCTAATGCTCTAAAAGACGGTTTCTGGCCAACTACTCGTATTCAAGTGACAGAAGCTAATCATTTAGACGAAGATGGTGAAGATCTCAAAGAGCATGGAGAGGATGAGCCTTATGTTGGGCCCTTGAGGGATCGTCCACAACCATCCTTTAGGGTGGCTCGAGATGTATACAAAGGGTATTTTGTTGCAGTTCGCCCTGCAGACGGTGACAACAAACCAGTTTGGATTGCGAGAGCATTGTCTGATCCAAACTCTAACCCCGAGAAACCAAACTGTGTGCACATTCAATACTTTCGGCCAACATCACGCAATCAAGAAGTTCAAGACTTCTATGAAGGATAGGATAGTGATAGAGGTTTGCTTTGGAGGGTTGATGAAACCGAAGAACCTACGTGGGAGACAACAAATGCTTTAATTACAGCATGGAAGTCTCAAAATAGAAGAGGTACTTGCCAATGCAGAATCAAGATCCCTACAGTTCAAATCGAAATCATCAACCAGAGTTTGGCTTCATATACATGATATGGAGAAATCATGTACATACATTGGATGCATTTTAACTATGACATTCATATGGAGGGTATTGTTTTATTTCTACATCTTATATGAAGTTGTTTTTCATTGCATAAGTGTTGGACCCTTAATATTATAATAGATGATAGTCGTTTCAGTTTTTTTTAGAGGATATAGGTTTCTGTTGATTGATTCTATTTTAGTGTTTGATATTGCATGATTGTTTTCAAGTGTATGTTTTGTGTTTACAAAACAATGGAATTTAAATATAGTCTTTAATATATATATATTTTTTATTCTTGAGCTATATTTTCTCTATTTTTTAATTCATTTTCTTATTTGTGTATCACTAAATATATTTTATTTGAAATTACATTGCTATTGGAGAAAAAATTGTAGTGGATGTATCCACTATTTATTTGGTTAACATGTAAAGCACTTGTCACATTCTGGGTAGGGGGTCGGTTGGTTGTTACAACTTTCCTGCCGGCAAAGCTCACTTAGTAGCACCAAGTCATGTTTTTTCTCTCATGCGCTCATACAAACCCAATGGGAATCAAACCCGGACCGCTTCAATGAGATAAACAACCCCTTACAACCAACCGCGGAGCTTATGACTTGGTGTTCAAAAGATGTCATTCTCTTCACTTATATAAATCAGAATATATACCCTAAAGCAAACTTCATGTATTTCAACAGTCCATCACTAAAAAGACTCTCATTTTAATGGAAATTGTGTATTACAACTAGCAAAGTTAGTGTTTGCCCACCTAAACTAGTTAACATTACAATTCACTTTTTAGGGCCTAAATGGAAAATATTATTATGAGAGGCCCTAAACCTCTCAAAATATTGAATATTGTGTTCAAGGTGCCCTGGAACCTGCGGGATGAAGCGATGGTGCAGGAGCTACTCAAGGAGGCAACTGACGAAATGAAAAGCACAATCCTGGGGCAGCCAGGAAGGTGGACGGCGGAGTACTGGGAGAAGGCGTATGGCTTCACTGCATCTAGAGAAGGTTTGAACACACAGTGGGACAAGTACAAGGGTAAGTATACCCGAACCATTCACGCAAAGAATGGGTACATGATTGCGCATTGTGGGGATGAGCGTGAGAGGAGAGTTTTAGAATTTCTGGCTCCGATTATCAATCCGGACAGGCCAACCTGGCTCACAGTCACCCTGTCCAACTGCATCTTTGATGCACTAACCGAAGCGAGAGAGATAAGGTGGGGGTTAGTAATCAAGGAGACAGTGAGGAAGATGGTCGCTGCTGGTAGATCATAGGAGAGCTCCAGAATCAGGTCAAGGAGAAAACAGATGAATTAGAGAGGAGTAAGAAACTCTTTGCTGAATCTGTGGACTTGCTTGGGCGGTTTGGGGAATTCCTTGGGAATACCGGAGATGTGGTGAATCGGGCCTGGTTGTTTGATGAGGGCGTTTACAAGGAAGGAACGCAACTGGGGCCAAAGTTGGTTTTAGTTCTAGTTAGTTATGGTGCAAAAATGGAGAAGACTTTGAATGAGATGAGAGACCTGTTGGGATTAAACCAACCAGAAAAAGGAATGGGAGGAACGAGTGGTGCCACCCCCTCCAAGGCTCATTCTCCTTCTCCCATATCATCCAAGAAGGGGAAAGGGATTGAATTCACCCCTCCCCGAATCCCACCATACGGGAAGATGGGGTCTGAAGCCGGCAAAGATTCAACACCCGGATCGCATACCCGAAGTCACTCAAGGTTGGGCGAAAGTTTGGACTCTCCGGTCAGCAAGAAGCCGAGTCCAGTTCAACCAAGCGCTACCAAGAAGAAGCAAACAAACAAGAGGGCGAGGTCACCAGACGTTATTCCGGTTTTAGACGAAGAGGAGGAAGATTCGCCCGAGGTCAGTGACAAAGAAGGCAGTATAGCTGAGTCTTCAGAATCAGAGTCGCCTTCCAAGAAAGGTAAATTGAAAGGGGCCATTCCAGGGAAGGGCCATACATCACGAGGAAGGAAGACTGCGACCGGAAGGAAGCAACCAACTTGGAAAGGAGGGACCAAGAATTTGGAAGACACCTCCAAGCGACCGAAGAAGTAAGGGCTAGGCATAAGAGTTAGTCAAGACCAGAGTTGTTAGTAGGAATAGTTAGGAAGGTACTTTCCAGTGCAGATGTATCTGGACTTTTTGATCCGGACTCTTAGGATCTGGATTCCTTCTTTTTGTTTCCTGTCTTGTAGTGAAAGTGAAGGATATGCTTTGGGATGGCACGTGTCACTCCCTTGTGGTTAGTTAGGATTCTCAGCTGGGGACCATTGTGTCCCTGGGTTTGTTATTTAGGAGGTGACGATCAATTGTTTCCTCGGACAATTTCCGGTTGTGAGAATTCCGTCTTGATATGAAGTAAAAATCAGTATTTCCACTTCACAAATTGATGTGTCTATTGTATTGTACTTGTATTGGTATGCCTAGTGGTGAGTTATCACTGATCTGTGCGAGTAGTTAAGGTTGCTGTGGTTGAGAGAAAGGAAAGAGGAAACAATCCCCGGATCCTAGCAGATCCGGTTCTATGAGTAAGAGTTGTACACTGAGGTGCTGAGAGTGCGAGGAAGATAGGGAAAGATTGTTTGGAAATCCTTCTCCATATGTTTGAGTAGGGTGCAGGTATGAAAACTTAGTCAAGTGGCGGTAGTTGGGATACTAATCCAGATATCTCCCCTGAGGAAGTGAATAAATCTAAAACCATCAAGTGAGCATTACGGAGTATGTTGGAATGATTGAGTAACTGCTACTCCCTTTAAAGCTCTTAAGCATCTCCTTATAGAATTGAGTCGGCTTAGGATTTGTCATTGTAGTAATTGAAGAGGGTAAGGCTTCTTGCGTGACCTACTGATTTAGTGAACAAACCGGATTAGCTGTGAGGAAGTCATTACTTGGATATTTCTTTGGGTTGTGTAGAATATAGGTGTGGGTGAATGAGCGTTTTCTTCAAGTCCCTAAATACTTGGAGGGTAGGATTTACGTGTCCTCCCTTAAATCTAAGCACGGAACCCTCTTCCCTAAGAGGTTAAACTACTTTGTATAACTGAATCGGAATATGGACAAGACATAGGTCTTGGTTGTTCTTTCTTAGATTCCGGATAACAGTGGAAGATATTTTGAAACTAAGATAAGAGAGAGATTCAGTAGATTAAAGAGGAAAGAATGATAACCGGAATACATTCCTAATCTAGATGTTTAAAGGAATTACAAACTAAATCCCTGTGGAACGATACACGAGTCACTTAGTGGTGTTTTTATGCCATTAGGAGTAATTGTGCTTTCTTGTGCTACGACAAGTTCGCCACGGCTTTCGTCAGGGAACTGGTTGGAGTGCTTCCTACCAAATCCGCCACCTCACGCAACGTCGTGGTCTTCACTTCCCAATCCACTCTCACTGTACTGAGAATCCGGATTAGGTCGTTGTATGGACCCGTTAGGTCCAACAACTGGGACAATGGAACGGGTTAGCTTCCACCGGCTCCTACTTCTTCGGGATGACCGGTTCCACTACTTCCGGTCCCTTATCCTTCCAAAGCCCCGAAGAAGACCCTCTCAAACTGGGCGTCCTCTTCATCCTTCGGTGGAGAGGAATGTCCTCTTCTTCCTCTTCCTCTTCTTCCCAATTCTTCTTCTTAGGGTTCTCACCCTTCTCCTCTGGTTCTGGGCTATCCGGTTCCATCTCAGATTCTTCATCCAATCATCCACACGTTCGGAGAGCCATCTGCACCCTCCACTCCTTGTTCTCCTCCGATGTCAGGAGACTTTGATTCTTGTATAGGTGGAAAAGCTAGGGGCTTACCGGAGTAGCTGTGACAACTCATATTTTTGATTTTTATTTGTTTACCTTTTTGAGCGAACCGGAAAATAGGAATAGGTATCCGGATTCATCTAGAGAGAAAAATAAAATCCAAAAAATAGTCACAAAAGGGCCTTACGGAACTAATCCGGTTTTAGGTAGAAGCGGAACGGATTAGATGCACAACCGGATAAGTATTTCCGACCGGAATCTTGTTGACCGGATTGGAGATAACCGGATGTCAAGAATTGGACCGGATATCCAATTGGTCATAAAGGCAGTCCAGGGCGTCAGGACTATATAAAGCCTGACCCTGCCCATTTTCAGGTCTCTGGATTTCCACGTGTTGTCCTGTCTTGATTTAGCGCCTGACGTTTCTATCGTTGACTACGGCAAGGAAGAGGAAGTACAAGAGGTGAGGGGTGTGAGACGGAGAGATCTCCTCCGGACATGAGTGGGTGAGACCTTGAGTGCGAGCGGATACGTGAGAAACTAAGAGTGTGAGCATGCCAGTAGGTTAGTTTACAGGCGGAGCGGAACATCTAAGTGTCGGCGCTTCCTTGTTAGGACTGTAGAAGAGTGAAAACCAGATAGAGCTACCCTCATGCCGCGGCTGAACCGGAAGAGAGGTTCTAACACCCCGTCCCCGAGTGAAGTAAAGCTTAGAAAAGTGGTTCCGGTCATGCCGACCAAGGAACCGGAACAGGGAGAGCTCAGAGAGGATTTGTCGTTGATGGGTTGCCAGGGGTTAGCTTTGAAACCTTGGGGTTTCAAAGATGAGAGGATGGTTAGAGAAATCCTGAGTGGCGTATCGAATCAGTTCGATAACACCCTGAGAGGGAATCCGGTCCAATGAACCAAGGCTTTGTGGCGGGACGTATACGGATTCCGGCCAGGAGGACTCGGGCTCGCCAACCGGAAGGATGATTTCGTTCAGGGCAAGTTCCGAAGTTCGGAAGCGTAGTAAACCCGAAGGACGGCTACGCAGTCAAAGACTGCCTCGATGACCGGGAGCAACACTTGCTCCAGTTCCTGGTTCCGGTTTTGCATCTGGAAAAGCCCACCAGGGTGACTATCACCTTGGCTAACACGATTTTCGGAGCGCTGAGTGGAACCCGGAAAGTAGACTGGGGCCGGATCTTCTTTGATTTGGGTATCCCAGCTTACTACAAGAGTGGAGAAAAGTAGGGCTACCCCACTGTGCCCTTATGTTTACCACCTCTATCAACAACAGGAGCTGCTGATGGAAGTGGAGTTGAAGGTGTGGAAGGCCTAGGAGCGGACCATGAAGTACGGAGAATCCGAGTCCGACCAAGAAGCGGATTCCGGAAACGAAACCGAGGAGGAAGAAGAAGAAGAAGAAGAGGAGGAACCGTATGTTCCCGCCAAGAGGCAGAAGACCACACCGACTCGGAATCGAGGAACGCCTCCGAGACATCCGCGGCCGCACAGAAGTGAAATTCCAACCGGACCGGATGTGGCATCCGGATCCGGGACCGTAGATCCGTTCGACGAGTTGGTTGGGATCCTCTGTGGAATCCGGGCGGATTGGGAAGTTAAGAAGCGGACGCTCGGGGAGATCGCGGAATTAATCGGAGCAGAACCGGACAGTCAGTTGCCACGGAAGGTGGCTGAGAGTGTTATCAATCCGGAAAATGAAGGAAGATGAAGGAGGATAGCAAGTGGCAGCATGATGAGGTGGACACCCTCAAGGCCGAACTATTCGCGTTGCTTGAGAACGCCACCGCGACAAAGGAGATGGCAGAGGAAATGAAGAAGTTGGCCGCGGAAGTGAAGGATGTGCTTGGAGGACTCGGAGCCGCAGTCACCAAAGCGCGCCTGTTCGAAGAGGAGGTGCACAAGGACAAGAAGATATCCGGAACCAGAGTGGTGCACATCCTCACTGATTTTGAGGAGCAGATAGAGAAGCTCCTGTCCAAGGCACGGGAGTCGGCAGACCGGATCGTGGAGAGCAGCCAGAAACTGATAGAGATTCTGATCCGGCTCTTTGAGACTTCACTTCCGGACTTGTTTCCGGAAGACGTAGTTCAAGAGCTTGGAAAGGATAAGACGCCCCAGTCAAGCAGGGCAAAGAAGGAGATGCCCTTGACCGGACATCAGCCGATAGATTTGGACTCCCCGGAAGCTAAGGAAGAACATCCGGTTCTACCAACGGATGGGGAACGGAACCGGAATCTAAATGAGGTCTTCGAGCAGTTGGAGAGACCTGATGAGAGCCCTACCATTGGATCCCGAGTGTATGAAACGAAACAGGAAGGATTGTAAAAATAGGACTTATAAATAGGAACCGGAATAGAATCCGGTTAGGATAAGGTAGGACCGGATTGTCAACGCCTTCAGAGGCGGAAATCATGCATTCACTTTTTGCTTTTTGTATATAAAACAGTCTCCGAGTTGGAGACGAGGAGAGTTCTTTTGGCATTTCCTTGTGTACTTTCAATTGACTTTGTTTTGTGTATTCCTCCCGAGTGTTGGCAAGAATGTACAGAGTTGAAGTAAGGTGGTATGCACGGATGTGTGGGTAGAGTTCTCCCTTTGATGGATGTTTCCGGTTCTAAGTACATCTGAGTAGGTCATGAAGAGCTAGAAGTGGATTCCAGTGCCTCAGCATCTGTAGAAGTTTAGTATTCCGGGTAAGAAAGCCATTAATTAGGCTAGGCGGATAGGGAGGGATTCCTTAGTTGTGCTAGAATTCCTGGGTGGGAAATCCGGTCGAGTGTCCTGACTCCTGTGAGGTCTTGCCCCCGTTGTGGGTAAAACGGAAGAACTTTTGTAGTTGATGGAACGGACGGGTGCACTTGTAGCCACCGAAATTAGTACGGAACGGATCAGCGTCAAAGTCGTTGTAGTATGAGAGGATCGTACGGGGGATCTTTGTGTGACCTGTGATCCGGATTGCCATCCGGATTGCTATGAAGGACCAAACCGGATCCGGATTAGAGTAGGAGGATAGAAAGATAGGAAGTGGGTCTTCAGCCACTATAAGTCACGGAAGGAGTGGTGGGCCTACCACTTTCAAAAGCAAGCGGCAAACCCTCTGATGGTAAAACAGAGGCAAAACTAAACCGGGTTTAGAAAGAGTGAAACGGAACAGGTCCGCTCCGTAGACACTTAGGACCGGAAATAGAATGGTCCAGAATTGAGAAGTTAGCCAGAAACCGTGGAACTAGTAAAACCGAAAATAGGATGCAGTCCGGTCTTAGTTTTCCGGTTGGGTTTTGGACATTCCGGTTTTCCGAGGTACAACCGAAAAGTAGAAGTGAGGGGTTTTATTGGGTTTATCTCCTTAATAGAGTTAGCTACTTCACAGGATCTCGTGGGTTCGATCTTTAGGGTCATTTTGTTATGCTCTAGGGTGATTTTTGAGGGTATAATAGGGAATTTACTTACTCTGCACTACGACAGTAGCCCTATTCTTTCCCACATTTGAGACTAAGACATTCACCATCATTTGAATGAATGCCGCCCAATCCATCCGCTTCTCTCCGCTCAGGGCCCCAAAGATCGCATTTCCGAGCGTGGAAGTCACCCGGGTAGGTTTTTCCGGATGTAAAATCGGGACCAGGAACTCCAATAATTGCCTGTGCCGCACATTGACGCAGTCTTCAATTGCGTACCCGTCCTTGGGGTTAGCTGCTTTTCGAAACTTCCCATGCACAAAGTCTCCCTTTCGGTTCGCCTGTTCCACACCGCCTTCCTCCAACTCGTAAACTTTCCTCCAGATCTTCCTAGTCCACATGGGCGGAACTGGCTGAATAGTGTTATCAAACTGATTAGGGGCTCCTTCGATGAGCTCCTTCACTATCGCCTCGTTCCGAAACCTCCAAGGTTTCCCCAAGAACCCCGCGCAACCCATGGCGGAGAGGTCCTCCATCAATTCGACTCTCTCCCGCTCACTACTAGGCTCTAAAGGAGCCACTTTCCTTACTCTAATTTCTATCCTCTTAGCGCTCACTGGTCCCTGATTTTGACTACGCTTTAACTGTGGCATCCGTCTCTCTTTTAGCTCACTACCTCTCTTCTCTTCTAGCCGCATATCCCGTTTCCTCACACACTCCCCTCGACCTTGGCCGAATCACTCAATGCACAAGTGCTGCGGTGCTCCCTTTTCTTCTCTTTCTCTCTTTCTAAATTTTCGCCTTGCTCCCGCACTCAATTCTATTCTAATCTCTGCGCCCGTGTAAAGGAAACAAACACGCTTACTCACAATTCTCAGACTTTGCACAATTCACACAAAAACACACTCAATTTGTAGACACAACTCAAAGCACTGAAAGCGCGCCAAGTACGCTAGTGCTCTCAGGTGCAAATGATAGACAAACCCTAAAACAGTCTCTTTTATACCCCAAAAACCTCATCATTACTTTTTTTTCGATTTTCCGGACGCAAATTTTGGATCCGTTCTTCCAATTAGGGGACTAGACCGGATACATTTCCGATATCCGTTCCATTCCCTAATCTGGTTCATTCAGGGCTTATGTTTCTAGTCTTTCTAACCCTTGGCTTTTCTTTCTTTTTCCATGCTAATTTGGGTCCACTCAATCCGGATTCCGTGTTACAGAACACGATAGAGAGAAAAATCAAAAAGTTAGGTTGCGACACCCTGGAAACCTAATCATTACTTTTTTCCAATTTTCTGGGCACAAATCCTGAATCCGTTCCTCCGGTCATGGGTCTAGACCGGATTCGTTTTCAATATCCGTTCTGTTCCATATTCCGGTTCATTTAGGGCTTACTTTTATAGTCTTCCTAACTTTTAGCTTTTCCTTTCTTTTTGTACCAATCCGGGTATACTTTTCTGGATTGCGTGTTTCAAAACACGAAAGAGGAAAAAAATCAAAAAGTTAGGTTGCGACAACACGCATGCAAACTTCCACTGATAATACTACGAGACCAATGCATCCAAATGCTCTTGGAGCTCCACATTCCGTGCAAGAAGGGATGGAAGGTCTTCGTCCTCTCCTGTGACGTCTGCTGCAGGAATATCTTGAGGTTGTACGACTGTGGAACGAACCTCATTAGTTATCGTAGTCGCTTCAAGAACACGTTACGAGCGACCAATTTCTTGGGATTGTCGGGTGATGGTATTGTTCTTGTCTTTCAACTCCACCCTCAACCTGTGACTATCTTCATATAGTCCTTGAAGTTCGCTGATTTTGTCATTCAACTCCTTCTTCAAACTCTCAACCATATCCACCTGCACATCTATTTTTTCTTACATTGGCATAAGAGGTTCTTCAGTTGCTTCAGAAACCGGTTCATTTGGTGCTTCAATGACCGGTTCATTAGGAACTACTGGTGGAACCCCTTCTTCATGCTCATCCATTTGTATGGCCCTCCATCTTCTGATGCATTGCTAACTCCGAGTAGTTGGTGGTTGTAGAGGCGTACGTGTGCCATCGGAATCATTATTTGTAGAGGAATCTTTGGTCATATAATTGTCGTGAGGCACTTCCACTATTGTTCTGAAATGTCCCAATCCACCCTCTTGATACCTTCTCGCATTCATCGAGATTAATCCGTTTATGGGATGTGGCACTTTAATTTTGCTGCCTCTTTCCACCACAGTAGACCAGTCCATCCTCTTTCCAAGTTTGACTTCCGCATGTACGCCCTGCGCAATGAAAAGATGAACCTCGTTGCGTTCCACAGTGGGTCGGTCATACAACACTTGGTACATGTCAATGCATCGATTCTTGAATGCATCATCTGTGCAATACCTCAAATTTGCTTTGTTGAATCGGCGGTGATGAGTATGCTGATCTTCTGGGAAGGATTTGCCAATGTGGCACCACTCGATGTAGGATGCGCAAGTTTCCATGGTCCATGGATCAGGTATGTCTTGTCAACCTCTGAATGCAAGTTTCGTGGGATTTTGTAAAACGTTTATACGCTTGCATTGTTTTTGGCCTTGTCGTTTGCGGGTTCTGTCTCGTTCCATCTTCGTCATCTTTGGTGGCGTGTCCATGGTGATGATGGCCTACAAAAAAACTGAGTGAATTTGGTACTGTAGAAGGCCCCACAACCGCTCGGGCAACCAGCTCAACAGAAATGGAGGAACGAGGGAAGCTATGAAGTACAATGAACGGGGCAGAGATGCCTTATATAGGGGCAGGGGCATAGGCGGTGGGGCGGGGACTATCTCAATGGGGGCAGAACGTCAAGAGTCGGGAACATTCTCGATGGGGCAAAGACGTTCTTGTTGGACGGACGAAGACATTCTCGATGGATGGGCGGGGACGTTCTCAATGGACGGGTGGGGACGTTATCGACGGGGCGGAGACGTTTCCAACATAGAGTTGTCGTTCCCGACTCTTGACGAGGGCGAGGATGCTGGTGCGGACTGAGCGGGGACATTCTCACCCCTCTGGCTATAAACCCCCCCTAGGCGACCTCTTATTTGCCAAGCCTCCTCCACTGCCCCATGTTGTAGCTCGCTCCGCGGCCTATGTAGTGCGTTGGTGGGTGTACAGACTTGGCCCATAGTACGCACCTGCTTTCACTAATTTAAAAAAAAATCCAGAACCTCTCCAAAGCATGGCTTCATCGGGAAGTGGTTCATTTGGGAAGCACCCTCTACATGTTGATCTTGATAGACTTGAGGAAGGTGGGCCTTCGGTTTGGGACATGTCTTAGATAATCCCATCATCAAATCGAAATTGTCTGAATTTGGCATTATCATTACTGGTTATAGTGGCAAAATGCCATGATGAGGGTTTTCTCCATAATGACTTGTCTCCATCCAACGTTCTCTTCCATTTCAACCCTTGGAAACAGAATGTGGAGTATACATAGGAGTTTGTGATTGGGGACTTTCTGGTAGGGTGGTGGAGAAAGAGCCATCTAAATATGGATATGCTACAATGGACGAACTCTTGAAGGTGAAAGCTGTAAAACGCTTTGTTGCTCCAGAATTGTTCTATACCTTTGGCCCCCCGAATTCAATCAATTTACTTCAAGTCATGCAAAAGAAGCATTTGTATACAATGGAAGCGGAAGCCTGTGCAGCAGGTTCAATAGCACAACGGATTTGGAACCATGATTGGGATCATGTGTACTTCACGAAACGAAATCCGGAGCAATACACAAATTTGGCTTTGAAACTGAAGAGCCTCCAAGAAGATGTGGATAAGAGGGCAATAGTCTCGGGTGTAGTAGAGACTTTGAAACAAAAACCACATTGCTGGAGTATGCCTGAGTGTTGTTATCGTAGGTAGGAAGGCCTTGTTTTGGTGATGGTAGTTAGGCTAGTTGTAATAGCTCGACAATGTAAAAAAAACATGCCATTAAATCATTAATGTGTGATGTTACAAAAAAAAAAGTGTAGTAGGCATTGTACAACCTTCTGGCTTGGCCTTTTTGTTCTATTCTCCTAATAGAATGAGTTCCCATTTCTTTCAAATACAAATAAGTGTATTTGACATTTGTGAGAAAAATGGTTGTATATGAAATTGACATGTTCAAGACATTAGTGAATGGAATTGTTGCATTGAATTTTGTGGGCACCCAAAGATTCACTCACAAATTTGAAGTGTTTCACACCTAGAGGGGCCCCAAACATTCCCTCACAAAATGCTTGTGGTTTCATACTTTGAAAGGGAAGGGGCACCAAGACATTTTATTCCAATTTTGTAACCTCTATGTGCCCAAGGCCTATTTTGAGATACTTGGAATTTGCTCTAAATTGAACAAAAAATCAACATTTTGATAAGTTGTACCAATTTCTTTTGAATTGTAACCATACAAACTCAAACTACAGATGTTAGGGATCACACAAGAAAAGGAAACATAACAATATCTCTTATAGATTGAAAGATTATAATGTTTGATCATGAGGGTGTTAAAACTATGAAATTTTTTTTATTCTCTTTAGCATGTCAACTCTAAAAAGTTGGTCACCCCAAAAAATGAGGTTGTAGGGCCTAGCATGCATAACCCCAATGAATTTACAAATTTTCCAAAAAAATTCTACAATTCTTTAAAATGAATTTTTAATGTGAATTTCTCTCCAAGGTCTAGTGTATTTGAGGCTCATTTCCAAAAGCCCTCAACACTATGGGAAGTCAAGATTGCAATGGCCAATGGGTATCCTTGTACAGAATCTTCAATAAAAAAATCAAAGTCATTCATTTTTCAGATCGAATTTTTGAACCTAAAACTAAACTTCAGAATGAGTTATCCAAAAATATAAGCTACTAAAACTAGCAATTTGGTTGAATTTTATTTAACTTCAAACTTTTCAAAACACCAGAATTTGATGCCTTGGGCAGTTAGGGGTTTAAATTGAAGGGATAGAACACCCAATGCCATTTTTTTCTATCCTTCATGCACGCCCTGAATTGCACCCTCATGTGGGCCCACCATTTCCCATCTGCGCCTTGAACAACGTCCACGCCCCCTTTCCGTCCGGGCCCTAAACTACGTCCATGCCCTGATAGGGTCTGCGCCCCATGTCGTTTGCGTCCTTGCCCACACCTTGTTTCCGCCCTGACTCTCTTCCGTCTATGCCCCACCCTCCTTGCTGGCATCCACGTGTCGTTGAATTTTCTTGTAATCCGAATTTTTTCCATTCACTTTAAGTCAGCTGCCCGTTGACCACTTCGGACACTTCAGACGGACGTCATTCCTATCGGATAGACGAACGGACTGTCCGTCCGTCCAATGTGACAACCTAGGAATTGAGGGTGTGGTCACGATCCGGATACCTCTAACTCAAACGATATCAAACTAGAGTTCCCTGGAACGATAATTCGTGTCATCTTGCAATAATTTGTCATTGTAAGGATACTTACGGCTAACTACGCATATGACAGGCATAGTTGGAAACATCCTCCGATTCGACGTCGACTTCAGTGTGAATTTTGGATTTGATCCAAAACCCAAAATCTTCTTTATCTTTGGATTCTTCTTCTCCGCTGAAGAGGGTTCGGCTTGCTGTGCCGGTTGAGCAGATGGTTGTAGATTTGAATGAGGTTGAGTTGGAGCGTCGGAAAAGACTCCTCCGGGGAGATTTGTAAAAATTGTCTAGTCTAACCCTAGAAGTGGATCGAAGTTCCCTAACAGTTGAATGGCACATTTCCCTCAACACTGTCTCGATCCGAGTTTCAAAGTCAATTAGAATGGTGACAACCTTAGTTCCAGAAATGTGTCCCTCCTTGGTCATCTGGGAATTCTAGAGGACGGCCCATGTCATCATGTCGGCCGATTGGTCGACCACCTCCTTGAGCTTTCGGACTAGGTCCATTGCCTCCGTGCCCTCTTATTGGCGGCGTTCATCTCCCCTTCCATCCAGTGAGCATGCTCCCAAAAATGGTTTCGTTCTTACCCCAAACTCCGGATCTAATCTTCCATCTATTGCACTTCTTCCAATTCCGGTCTTCGATCTAGGGTGTCCATCACTTAGGCTTCTTCCTTCACTCCCAACTTCTCGCACATTTTTTGGATCAGAGTCGTCATTTTCTTATGTGACCCCTTCATGATTCTCAATCAGCCAATGGTGGTTTCGAATGGATCTGATTCCGGAACTAGGTCCTTGAAGGGTCCTACTTCTCTGGTTTCTTGTCTTCTCAAACATGAATCCATAGACTTTTGGCGTGTTTGGGATACTCTGATGTCCCATGCCTCAATTCCGGATCTTCCTCTTCTTCCAAATCCGGATGATTCGGTTTCTCTTCCAGAGAAAGTCCTTTCCGGTACATGATGCCTTCCTGCTCACTCAACATCTCCCGAAAGTAGTAAAGGTGGAAAAAAAACGGGCTAATTGGGCTAGATTTTCTACTTGTAAGATTATTCACCAACTTATCTACAATGGAGTGGATAAGTGCTCCCCAATTGACAGGTCTAGGAGTCGAACTCCCTCTCTTTCCTAACGCTTCAAAGATGGTATTCACCACTGTAACTATGACCCGGGTGGGCTTTTCCGGATAGAATATTGAAATTAGGAACTCTAGCAATTGTTGATTTCTAAGGTTTCGGCAATCACTCGTGACATACCCATCCTTCGGATCCGCCTGATTCTGGAATTTGTCTATGGCGTGTTTCTCCGTGCGGCCAACCCATCCGGCTCCCTTATCATTGTGAAATATACGTTGGCCCACATTTCTACAACCCACGCCTTAGGACGACCTCTCACCGTCAATTGGAATTGATTGGGAACCCCGTAAATGAGTTCATCAATCATTTCCTCACTCCAGATGTTCCACAGCCTGCGTAGAAATCCAAGACAGTCCATGGTTGTCAAATCCTCCTCTAACTCTTATAGATGATCCGAATTGGAAGGAATGCCCAGACTAATTATCTGGGCCACCACTATTCCCTTCCAAGTCTGACTAGGTCTGGCCATGAACAGCGTCGTCCGGCTAAGTATTGACTTCTCCTAACGCAATTCTAATCTCACCACTCTTTCACTCCCTAAGCGGCCGCGCATTTGAATCACGAAGAAAAGAGGAGAAATGAGGGTGGCGGTAGGATTTAAGTACCTATCAAGTACTCTACATTCCCAATTGGACTCTATTCCTGTAAGTTCCCTAGTTGGAACCAAGGCAGTGGGTCCCTCAAGTTTCGGAACTTTCCAGTTTCTGTTGGTTGGTTCGAAGTCATTCCAAAACCCTAATTAGGATTTCAACTATTCTAGAGACATGCTATTTCCTAGTTCTAAGTTTTAGTTCTAACTTTCTTATTCTTGCATCAAAAAAATTGAAAAAAAATCCTAGTTTATTCCTATTTCTTAGTCTACGTGTGAGTTTCAGATATTGTGTACTTCCACATATTGTTTTGTGGAAACTGTTGATTCAAGGGTGGATTGAAGTGCTCCTCCTTCAAAAGTAGAGATTACTTAAAGTCAATGGAAGGACCAGTGGCTCGTGCAATTTGAATGGTTGCAATTTGATGCTAACGTCGGGAGGGTATTTTGCAAGGTTTGCAGGGATAAGGGTGGGTGATCATCGTATGCCAAAGACGGATCCAAAAACCTAAAGGTAAATGCTTTCCAAGATCACTCTCGCTCCAATGAGCACAGATGCCATTGCAGAGTGACAAAAAGGTGATGGAGAAAGCCATTTTGAGTGGCTAGAGAACGTGCGATGAGGCCCTGGCATCTTTGCTGCGGGCTGCATATTTTTTGGAGAAGAATTATTTACCCTATTCAAAATTCCCTTTTTTATGTAAATTGTTGGTAAGTGTTAAAGCCCTGATGATCATATTTTTGTATTAAGACGGGAAAGATTGTGGTTGATTTGATAATGTGCATTTCAGTTGTAATTCATAAGCAAATTCTCAACCGTGTTCAAAATTCACCGTTTTTTGGTGTGATGATAGACGAATCTATCGATATCAGTGTCACAAGGCACCTTGTGGTGTTTACTAGTATCATCAAGGAGGGGCTACCGGTGAGTGTTTTTCTAGGCTTGTTGCCAATTGCAGGTGGGAAGAAGGATGCAAGCATCATCTACCAAGTTTTGATTGCAGTTCTGTAATTGTGGAACTTGGACTTGCAGAAGTTCTTGGGCTTTGGCAGCGATGGCGCTAGCACAATGACGGTCTCTCACAACGGAGTGGCTGCATGCCTAAAAGGAGAGGTAAACCCTTATTTGCTCGTTGTTCACTATGTGGCGCACCACACAAATTTGGCCACCCTTGATGCTGCAAAGTTGCTCCTCTTACAAGGTGATTTCAGATGAGATTGATTTCTTGTTGAATTTAATTGTTTCTTTTTTCTACAAATAGTTTAAGCGGAAGCATACTTTGACTACCTTGCAAGAGGAGCTCATTGATGCACAAAAATGCATGAAACGCTACTATAAAATTAGGTGGCTTTCTCGTTTGCAGGCGGTGAGTACTTTGTGTGACTCGTTAGAGTCTGTCTTGTTTTACATCTATGATGTGAAGGACAACGATGCTAGTAAGGCTCCGTCAATTTTTGGAAAGTTGTACCAATTCAAGGTCATTTATATTTTGTTCTTTCTTGATGACATTTTGAAGTCCTTGGCTATGTTGTCTAAAATCTTCCAATGTAAATTTGTAGATGTTACCTTTGTAGACAGCATAGTGCACACCAATGACGCTAGCGTGCGAGTTTGGAGTGGGGAGCTTGTGAGCGGGGAGCAGGGAGCCTATGAGCAGAGAGCATGGAGCCAAAAATTTCCCATTTTTTTCCCACTATTTTTTTTTTTGGCAAAAAAATTTCAAAAAATTGATTTTTTTTTTTGCTGTTTAGGGTGAATTTGGGACCTATGTCCGTGTACCCCATGACCGTGGATGTATGGATGTTTATGCAAATTTTTAATCTGTTTTTGTAGAAAATTGGGCAATCTTGTCTTGTGAACATTGCCGTGGGAACTCTTCACCGTTTTCAGCACTCATGATACTCAGCGTTGCCATACGAGCAGGAATTTAAAACATTTTGTATTGCAAAGTTTCTTACAATTAAAAATAACAGCAAAAACTTTAGAGGGTTTAGGGAAGGCATTGGCCAAAATTGATACGTCAGTGGAAATATAGATGGAACTTTTGATGGGAAAATTTGGCATGAGAATTTTGCAACTGTAATATATAAAGAAGAGTTCATTACAATTGAAGCGCATACAGAAACGTGTCTATGCCTATTCTGGAAGTGTAATCATGGCAGCTTGAAATAGCAACAACTTCAATTCATTGAAGCTATAGCTTGGTGCATGAATAAATTTGTCTTCATTGACATCCATCTTGCAAAAGTACTTGTACAAATAGTACAAGTGTTTGCAGTTCACGTACTGCTGCCGACCTCCAATTGCAGAAACTGCCATATTCACAAAGTTTGGGCATGTGCATGTGGGAAATTGGCCCATCGTAACTCTATATGTATTTCTGTTAGAGTCTGACCTTGTCTCTAACTCCACAATTGCACCAAGGCTTGGAAAAGGGAGCAGTGTTACTCCCAAAATTTGTCCTTTAACATTGCCTGCGCTTTCCCACTTGTTCCGTTGCTCGGGAGTAGGCGCATTTGCAATCCTTCGAATTGCTCTGTTGTTTCTCACTGTTGGATACACATCTGAGTTTAGTGGCGGAGGGTTGTCATACAAAACCGACTTGAATAGCTTAGACATGTAGAATAGCCGACGTGGTGATAGAATTAATTGTTCTTGGAGGTGAAATCCGGCATGTTGCAGCAACAAGGTCTCTTCGCGGGTTAAGTTTGTTCCAGAGAGAACAGGTATAGTATATTTTTCAGAATCTAATATTATTCAACTAAATCTGAGTTCGAACACTAGGGAATGAACTATGTAAGGCTAGCGTAGTGTATTCAAAGGTCACAATGTACTAGTTTATTAGGTTAGAAGGTTTATTTATTCTTATTCCCATTAAAACCAAGGTATCACTCAAGCTGTCCATTAGTAGATGCTATTGACTGATGTATGCAGTCACAGTCCTATCTAGTGTGCTACTGGCTCGTGACAATAGTTTTGGGACAATAGTTCAATGTGAACTGACTTGTAGTAAATGCATGTGCAATGCAAGACTTAGACTTTAGTACAACCCACTATAGTACTTTGAAAATAGTACAAATATATGTATTCAATATTTCAAAACAAATTAGAGTTAAGGGTTTGGAAAGGCTTACAATAAGTCACCCCAAGGCTCTAGGACAATATGGCCAATATCAAGGGTTAGCAACTACCTACAATCCCAAATCAATACAAAGCACATTTAAACATTATACTTACAACCATCCAATCAAAAAAAAAAAATTTATAAATATCTTATTAAACTTTTAATTTTTATCTTTTAATTTTAATTTTAATTTTACCCCGGTTGATACCCGGCAAACTCCCGGACTTTTAGTCAGGTATCAACTCGTTTCAAGAACCAGGTGACAATTGAGATTTCAACAGTTCAATTGAGATCCATCCAAGGTCTCAACTCTAACTTGGGACCTCGTCGGGCATCTCACCCTATCTTGGGACCTGAATCCCAAACCTAATCCTTTCCCGCAGTATGCACAGACTAGATTTCGACGTCTAATATCTCATACGATTTTAGCCCGATTTGAGAATTTCTTAAGTCTATCTTGCCTGAAATTCTTTTTTCTTTCCAGCAGTATGATTTACACTTCCTGATTCCTTATACACAAGAAGTTATTCCAGTTCGAAATTCACTGATTTTACAAAACTATGACTGTAACATTTTCGATTCACAACCTGGCTACAAATTCCAATTGAATTCAGCCACTTCTAACGCAATGCACACTCACATTAACTTCTAACAATGCATCCTAGCAAAGTAATCATATTCAATTTATCTGATCAACCAATTAAAACCAACCTATGCACACATGTAGAAGCTTGAGCAATTTTAGTGTCCTCTCTTACATTCACAGGCTTCTCCACACCAACGTGAAATTCACAGGTAATAAATTGGTGCAATCTGAGCCTTCGGTCCTGTGATGATTGACTCAAAACTCTCGTCTCACAAAATCTCGCTCACACCCCCCCGTTCACAGCACCGATTTGGTGACTCCACTAGTTCTCGCTAGTAACCTTAACACAACAGTGGTACTCAATCGATAATCTCCTCCTTTTCCGCAACCGGTACCCCAAGATTCTTGCTACTTCTTCACCGAACTACGGTTCCTTCGTTGAAAATTAGGTCTGAATCCGGTTAGCGCTTCTGATGCTCCACTCGCAGACTTTGATTCTTCCAACCAGTCTGTTGCACAGAATTCTTCACCAGCATTCACAAGTTTTCGAATTAATCAACATTTTCCCCACCGCAATCACCGTAATAACCTGATTTGCGATCCGCTCAACAACACACCATCTTCCACTCAGCACCAACACCGGAACTTACAATGTACACAGTAGCCAAACAATTCAACAACAGGCATACAATCTTTCAAATACACACACGCATTCAGCAAACACGAATTGCATGCCCCAAACAACAATCGCCCAAATTCACAGCACTAAAATAAACGCACACAGATTATATTAAAACCATGAATTTATAGCGCAAAATTACGCACAAAAAAATGAAGACGATGAACAGCATGGGAGGAGCGGAAAAAAATGAGAGTAGGAATAAGATAAATGTCAAATTTTCGGGGGGTGATCAGAGAGGTCGCAGCGCTCGCTATCGACGCAACGTTCTCACGCGCCTCCTGAAACCCTAGGTTTTGTTTTCTTTATCTTTATCTTTATCTTTATCTTTTTCTTTATCTTTATCTTTTGCCTTTTGCTTTAATCTTTACTTTTCCTCTCTTTGACTATTATACTAATTATAAACTAAAATGTCTTTGAACTTTTCCAAACTTTAATAAAAATAGACTACTTTTTATACTAAATATTAGATATAGCATAACATAATGTATATAAAGTCATTAGGAGATTAATTGCAGCTTGGCCAGTTAGGAGAATGCAGTAATTTCGAGCATGCGAACCTCGTTCAAGAGCAACTATAAGCTGTACCTTGGACTTGCTCAAAGCCTTTTCATTTTGCAACTCCAATTGTGGTAGCAGCGTTGCATCTTAGTAATCACGTAGTTTTTGCTGTCTCATGCTTGTAGGCAATCCAAACTCTGCCATCTTAGCTCCGTCACATCGTACAAAAAGTAGAGACGTAGAGCTTTCTTCTTTTCGACAGCAAAGGCTTTGAGGGTATCCAGGATGACGAGAGCAAAGAAAACAGTTTCAAGGACGAGGCAAGGTGCAGAGAGAGAGGTACCAAGAGCCATCCAATTCCAAGAGGGTGATGCGCCTCCAGTAGATGAAATGGGTCTCCCGTTGCACATTGTGCATGACGGGATCAGAGAGAGTGCAGGACTTATCAAATTTGGAGGAGACGACACAGTGAATGTGAGTTTAGATTTGAACTCCTCTCATTTATTGCAGTCATGGCGTCAACCTAGATTATAGTGACAGAGGACCTTAGCTTGGTTATGATACCTAATTGTAGTGGATTGTGCACTACATTGCTTAGAGACTGACCATTATCATATCGGAGACTTACCTTGAATACACACCTCTGCATGGCACAAACGTGCTTTCAGTAGGCCATTTTAAAACTATGTCAAAGTGGAGCTGTACACTTTGAGTTCCAGATATTGAGTTGTAGACCTTCAATTTTAGACTTTTAGTGAGTCATGGACAAGCATTGAGAGAACTTGTGTTTAGTTGCATTTCTGAATACGCAAAGTTTGCATTCCTGTTGTTGTTGTACAATTTTTAGTACTGACAAACAAGATCAATTGAGAGTGATAAGTACTCTCATATGGAGTGAAGGCCTTGAAGGCTCTGGTGCTGCTCTAAAGAGACAAGTAGAACAATTTTTATTTTAGAAGGACTTTTTTATAATTTGGAAAGGGTGTTTAAGGTCAAGGCCAGACATTTGTATTAACAAGAACAATTTGTCTGTGGTGTTCACATGAAGCTTGCAAACATTCATAGGCTTTGAAGGCTTGTAGACATTCTAATGTCACTAAGAAAGAAAATGAATTTTTTTTTAAAGTTCTATAATGCCAAAGCAATTTAATCACCAGCAGGGGTGCTTCAGAGTTTTCAAAATGAAAGAGTGCTCAAAAGTTAGTCGTCCTCTAAACTAGCAATCCAGAAGCCAATTTTGGGAGTCCAAAGATGGAAACTGTGAGTCTGAAACTGGAAATCGGGGAAGATGAATAAGAGCTTCGAATCGATCGAACGCCCTGAGCCACAATTCGGTGTCTCTCGTACTGCTCGCTCCAGGAAGTTGGTTCCTGAATTTCCAAGCGTCCACAATGCCTCCAAAAAGGTACTTCTGTTCCAAGTTCACGGATGTTCACGGATCCGACGGTGTTCACGGATGCCGCCCAAGTGAGTCCTGGATACTGCCCAAGTGAGTCAATTTCGAGATAGACTCGCGGATATCTCTCTGCGCCGTCCAACGAATGAGCTTCCAGGGATTCCTCCTGTGGACGTAGGCGGGAAACATTCAAACTCTCTCATCGCTCACGATACGCGCTTGACGGTGGAGGACCTTACATTGAGAAGCTGGTGCTCGATGATATCACATGCAATCAAACGGCCGCGTGTGCTGGAATGAGAACTTGTGGGATTTTCATTTTGTGAATCGATTATTCAGGCTGAACTACTAAACTATCATACCTTGGAATATGGAAGTCGTTCACCATTAGTGCAACAGTGTGTCCGAAGAATCTAACAGCTTGGCACTCCTTGATCTGCAGGACGAAGCTGCAATGGCCCGCAGTACTTGCAGTCGTTCTAGGATGGCAGATGCCGAGCCGGACGTAGCGCTTCAGGTCAGTGTCTAGATTTTGGTATTCTTATGTGAGTCCTATGCGCTAAGGAGTACAAGCTTCAGCAGCGCCACTCGCGCCACGTGCGGCACGTGACAGTCGCATCACGCGCGTTACGCGGGTGATGCTTGTTTTCTTGAGTGCCCGATTCAGTTAGATTGAAATTGCTCTAGCCATGCTTTGGCTTCCACTGCTGAGTTTCCAATCTGGGCTCAAGGAAGGGGCGGCAACATCAGAAGTCTGAGACTGAAATCCTCAATCACATGGTTTGGTTGCCAACCACCACATTAGTATTGACTGTAGCAGTTCACTCCAGCCTTTAGCAGTTCACTGGAGCAACAGGGTTGCTAGCAGGCGAGCTTGTGAGCGTGAGCCCATGAGCCTGTGAGCCTATGAGTGGAAAAGATTTTTTATTAAAAAAATGTGGGGGACCTATGACCGTGGATGTAAGTGTATTTTTTTTTGTGAAGATTTGAGCTCATTCTTCTGAAATTTTACTTACTTACAAACTTAAATGAAATAAAAAATTGCAACAACCAATTGTATTCAACCTAGAAAGGCCATACAGGACGTCAAATGTCTAATGAATGACAAAATAATCTCATATGTAGGACGTAACTGCAACTATTCATGGACATAATTAAAGGTGGAAAAGAGAGATTTTCTACAATACTTTGACTCCCAATAATTATTTTTGGTATTGTTAAAGTAAATGATGTCACACGGTTCCAGAATCATTGATTTCTACGGGACCCTATCCGACGTTCAAGAGTTAATTTTGACAGAAAATATAAAATGCAAAATGTTGAAGGGGAATGAATCATACTAAAGATGTAGCCATAAAACACACAATCAAATCAAATCATACTGTAAATGAATACATAATAATTTGACTCATGAGATATATCAATCTCATAAATCTAGGTTGTAGTGGACTGAGTTGCAGATGCCAAGCTACTCTCAGACTCTGAAGTCTCTTTCCCCTCTGCTGCCGATTCATCTATAAATTGCAGAACATTAAGAGCATAGGTATCTTTTCTACGTTTTGGTTCTAAGCTACCAAAGTTTGCAAATGCTGATGCTAATTGCTCAGCATAAACTGGGAGATCAAAAGGCTTCTCTGGACTTAGTACTAGTTTGCGTCTCTTCCTCAGTGCATCTGTGGACATCAATTTCTTACACCTACAAAAAAAACATATAGAATATTAAAGTCACGAAATAGAAGAAGTAGGATGGCAAATAGCACTTGAAAAATATGAAAAACTTACTTACTAGGTTTAGTTCAGCGAGGAAATTTCCGAGGAACCACTATCATTGCGTCCGGATCTTGTGAAGATGCAGCCGGCAGTGGCAGTTGCGTTTCAGTTATTATCACATCTTTTTCAGTGTTCCTTTTCATAGGTTCAAGGACGGCGTGAAAAACAGTGTTGTCTTCCTCTAAAGCCACTATGTGTCGTCCCGTGCCGCGACATGCTGTAATTGATGCACCTACAAATTACAAAATGCAATTCATATCAATGAATCATTATATGAACACATATATGAAAATCCAGTTACTAAAATGAAAACTAACCAGTGGATGCTGTGCAGTCGAAAACCAAGTCGCCTTCTTCAGTTGTCTCCTCTATAAGGAATTGGAAGAACCTAACATCCTTTTCGCGAGGCCCTCGCCATGGAATTTTGGTTAGTGGATTGACCAACATGCTCTCTTCAGTTGTGTAGTTAATTAATTTATCATCCTTGCATAGGTCTACTTTTGCCTTTTGCATTGCTTACGATCGCTTCAAAGAGAACCCTAAGTTCTCTTTATCACCGAGGTCCTTCACCAAGAGAGTGATTCCAAACTTCAAAGTCTACAGTCACAAAAAAATTATGTATTAGAAAAGAATACAACCATCTGTCAATGCCAGTTTCCATTAAAATTATGAAAATATTTGAAAAACACTAACCGTTTCCGAGTCCTCCACAGTTGAAGTTAAATGCATACGATTGATATCCAACCATTCCTTCTTCATTACCAGTGAAGGATAAGACTCGCACAATCCTGCAATAATGCCCTTTGAATCGGCACACCACGACTGAAATACTATCATGCAACCATGGTCGTGTAAGTGCATATCTGCAAAGAAAAAGGCCGATTAAATGGCTTCATACTCTGGATCTGAATTCCATGAAGGTATTGCTTTCTCTGGAGAAGATACATCTGGGACAAGTACATTCTCTTGGCAGTCAAAGAAGATGAGGTCCACTAAAGGTGCTTGGCTCACTTTACCTCCATACACTAGAAGAAAAAGCAGGGTTTTGCGACTACTGTTTGCGACTAGTTTGTAGTCGTATCGGACATTTGAGACTTGGTGATATTCTGGAGTCCACAGTCGCAGTGGACAAGTCGCATGAGTTGCACTGCAGTCACGAGGTTGTTTGTCATCTGATAGGCAATGGAGAACTTCGTCGATGAACTGTTGTGACATGGTTGCTTACGTGAAAGTTATTTCACTAATTTGTGTGCAATTGGTTTGCAACTAATGTGCAACTGGTTTGCGATTGATGTGCAACTCGTTTGCGACTAGTGTGCAACTAGTTTGCGATTGACATACAACTGGTTTGCAACTAGTTTGCGACTTGGTTATAATTTATAGATTTGTAGATTATAGAAATCTACAAATTGTAGAAATCTACAAAGTGTAAAAATCTACAAAATATATAAATATAAGAATTTCACTATCAAAATTCATTACACAAGAATGCTGTAACTTACCATTCTTATCTGTTCAAGCTGATGGTATTCTTGACAATCGATATGGGACAATTGAGTCGATTTTCAGTCATGTTCTAGCTGCATTGCACTTGTTCTCTAGTTGCATTTGAATCGTTTTTTAGTTGCACTGTAGTCGGGCTCTAGTTGCATTATAGTTGATTCCTAGTTGCATTTGAGTCATTTCTAAGTTGCAATCTTCTAGTTTTTAATTGCAATCTGTAATCAGAGCGATTGCATTTTTCCACGGTGAACTCTACTTCGCGGATAGCTGTCCACATGGACAACTGTAATGAATACTGGATGTATAACACCTCATGTCAGTTCTTCTGTTACAGTATCGTAACCCTATTCTTCATTTTCCGACTACTTTGCGACTACAACTACATACACGTGAAATTTGGTGCAAATACAAAGGGCTACAGTCGCATTTCAGTTGTATAGGACACATAGTCGCATCTCAGTGGGTTGCAACGGACACGTTTTTCTTCTAGTGATACATACGGGACTTCCCTGGTGCCAACTGCAGAAACGAATTTATGCAAATAATCAATTATTTATACAACTTTTTTTCAAAGGTCCACAAAAAAAAGGATTCATAGTTCTAGACAAAGCATCATGGTTACCTTCTTCAAAAAGGTCGTCACTTCAGTATAGCACTTGGGCACCTTGGACTCCATATTTTCCATCACGTCCACTATAGAGACGTTCAAGATCAATTCCTCTGAAGTGACGTCTGCATCATCACCAAGAACTATGGCTTGAGTACCTTGTGTTACGATGTCCTCTGTGAAATCTGGAAGTATCGCCTTCCTCTTCAACCCACTTTGGGATCCACTTTGCATGTGCGAGTTCTGATCAACCGTTGAAGACGCCGGTACTTGTTTATTGCCTTCTTCTTTCTTCTTGCCTTTGCCTTTCCCCTTGCCCTCTTCTTTCTCCTTCTCCTTCTCTGCTAACTTCATAAGACGCTCTGCTTCTTTCTTCTCCTTGTTCTCACGAATCTCTTGCTCTTTGTTCTCTTTCTTTTTGTTAGCAACCATTCTCCTTGCAATTGCTTTCTTCTTCTATTGATCAGTGTAGTTGTTGAATTCGGGAACCTCTAAGTCAATGACGCCAAGACCATCTAGTGATTTCCGAAGTTCTACTTCCGATGGATGAGTAAATGTCAACGGACAATCTAGATACCATGCACCACCACTCAGATGAGCCGTCGTGAATGTCTTCAATTGGCTTGACGTGAACATGCACTCTTCAAAACTCCAGTCCAACCATGTGGTTAGAAATGGAGGAAGATCCTCCCTAGGTATGGCGTTCTTCCCTAAAAGCTCGTACTTGAAATACCTACAATAAGAACATTCAAAAAATTAGTAACAATCACATAGCCGAATTCCTTGTTACAAATAACACAAATTCACTGAACAAATAACTACGTATGCTCATCCTTCGAAGAAAGTAAGGAAACATAAAATTCATATTTACATAAACATACCAGAAAAAAACTCTACGAACAACATCATTTGATCCATCAAAATTTGAGAAGGTCTCCGACTTCTTAAAAGGGTTTGATCCCTTCAAAGTCGGGCCAAAACCTTGATCCCAAATCTTCCTTCTCCATCCTTCTATATACTCTGGAAGATACTCCGGTTGAAGTGGGGATGCCATATTGATTTTTAGGCCATCTTTATTGACTACATTGTCAAAGTACTCTACCGCACTATCCTCAATCTGCATTATATTCTTATCAGTACAACTCCATTATCGTTTCGTATACATGAAAAACCAAAACTGCAAAATGTAGTACTTCATGATTTTGTCATTATATACATGAAATATCATTTACATAAATACAAACACTTACCCCTGCCCACCAAACCCATTTATTGAGGAAAGGCCCCAATTTATCTTCAAAAACTGGCTTTGGAGGGAAACGTCTGGCATCCCGTGAAGGCATGAACGAGTTCCACCACTTCAACAACTTTGTCTTCTGTGCTACAGAGGTATTGCAAGTGGCTACCATTTATAGCTTTTCCAATGTCATTTCAGGAACTTCATTTGTGGTCCAATGCTTTTCAATCTTCACAAGGAAATAAAAAAATTTCAGCATTAAATAAATCACAATAATAAAAAATAAGACAACCGTTTTTTACATCATAAATCTTCATCACCTCTTCTAGAAATCCTGGACCGTGAGTAGGATTTGCCACCGCAAGCAATTTTCCCATTTTCACGTACAACTTTGTCGCCTTCTCCTTAGCTCCAACCCTCATGGCATTAGCCACCCCTTGATCACTTTTATCTTCAGATGCTGTCACTTCATTGTACTTCCGTACTGCGGCATCCGCTCCTTGAGCTATCTCTTGCTAAAAAATAACATCAACACAATTTCAATTACAGCAAATTTGCACATTCTTCAATCCTTCCTATATTGTAATGACCTAAAATGAAAGATATATAAAATAATTAGAACATTTTCACTCTTACCCGAAAAACAAAAGCCGTGAAGACCTCCACTAGCATTGAGTACCATGTTTTTCTCACTGATTGCGTACCACAACGTTTCCTCTCAGAAGGTCTCAACATTTCATTGAACTTCTTCATGGGAAGAAGCCCATACTTCTGAACACGATAAAGAGTATGAACTAGATTGGTCTTCACATGGGAATCCTCTGTTGACCTACAATTCACATTAGGCTATAAAATCATTTCATACATATGAATAAATTGAATAACAAAATAATAAAAGTCAAAGATTAAGTTCAATCAAACAACATCATATGATACACGCTTACTTATTGATGTCATGCATAATCTGCATGACAAGCTCTATTCTCCCTTTCGTGTCCAAAATGATGCTATCTATTGAAATGTGCCAAGCTCGATCCGCCACATGCAGCCTCGAGATATGATTCATCCACGCCAAGCGACGGTGATTTCCATCACAGATAAAAAACTTTGAATTCTTCAAGTACCTCAACTCTGGTAATGAATCTAAGTACTCATTGAAGATGTCATTCTCTGATTTCCACAGAGGACCCCAAGCATCCATTTCATCTCTCGAGAATTCAGAAGACTCCCCCGCCTCATTAGTTGTGGAAACATAAAAAACTGCGGCTCCATCCCGATATCCATGAACAAACTCTTATTCAAGCTTTACAAGATCACAAGAGAGGGTGGGCCTAACCATTAGCATGGGTACCAATCTGCACAAAGGTATGCGCATTCGGGAGTGTTTTTGAGGCCTCATCCTCAAACTCTCGATGGTGGCCACAGAGTCTACCTTCTGCAACCGTCGGAGTTCATCTTCCAGCAACTCCTTCTCCTCCTCCTCATCAACATCATTCACCTCAACATCTCCTTCTTCCTCAGTGCCAATTTCTGGTTGACCTCTTTCACTGGTAGGTGGAGTTGAATGAACTTCCTTTGCCTGTAACAGATTAATTGGTGACTCCTCCATCTGCAAGATCATATACATTTTTTAGAGCAATTACGAAATACACGGAAGTCCTCCAGAAGTTCCAAGTTCAACTTTCAAACAAATCTTTACTATGATGGTAAGAAAATTCTCAATACAAAGGATTGTACAAGTAATACATAATCGCCTGTATCATAATAACACCAATGACTAAGTAATACAAATGCTGCAACACTGCAACTGCTTCTATTCCTTTCAAACTCAATCAATTTCTACACTAGCATTTGAATCAGAACTCAAGTGGATGAGGACAATATCATGCCTGCCCAATCCGGAGCTGCCAGCAGTATCTCTAATATCCTCAATTGATGGACTAGAAATGGAGATTGATGTTTGACAATTAGAGCTACTATACTCAGTCTCAGAACTCTCAGGAGAGAACACTGGTTGTTTTCGTTTTCGTCTTTTGGAATCACTGAACCTACTGCAACAAGGTTCATCTAATTGATCAGTTGCTCAGTCACAAGCATCAAGAATGTCTCCAAGGCTTACCAAGTCAGTGTCTTCATGAGGCAATGACTGGCTAGCAATGTTGATGTTTCTATCTTCTGGAGTCTTAGGTTCCAAAGTTCCCGCAACATCTGCAATATGGATTGCCATATTGGAAGGTATTGGTAAAAGGGCATGGTCGTTCAGACTCTCATGTGTATTCATCTACAAAACCATTTTAATAATAAGGTAGGCCAATGTTAGTTACAATCGAATAAATTTTTAAAAAATAATACTAAGAGTACATCAATAAAAAGTAAGAAGAAAAAATCAATATTAAAAACAGAAACTGACATCTCAAACTTACTTGACTTCCATTTCAGCATTTCCATAGCTAGAATACCAAATATTTATAAATTCTGTAATTTGCACGAAAATAGGGAAAGCCCTCTTATGACATATGCCTATCCCTTCCTTATAATCATACAGGGAGGAAACTCAAGGAATTGAAACAATTAAAAAAATAGAACTCATGCACTTGAACATAAAACAAAATCACGTGGACATCACTTGAGGTCATTCCCGGTCAATGCACCCAAACATGGCTGCTGAAATGTACTATAAATCCACTACTGACGTGCATATTGAGCGTCCCTCACCATGGAGACTAGGTTAGCAAGGCGAGAAATAGGAGTACCGTAAGGTACCCCAAGGAACCCTGTCGGGTCCGATAGGGTTCCTTGGTGTAGTTCACGCTACCCCTGGTTTTGGTCTTGCTTTGTCATGGCGTGTGCATTTTGGTCCACGGCGTTTGCATTGACCATGAATTTCTCAATGAACTTAAAGTCACGTTGACTACACTAATGATGGTATTTAGTGTTATGTTACTAATAGTTTTACTTGAATTTCTACCACACCCACTCAAAATTTCAATTGGTTTGCATTTAGTGTTTTGTTCACCATTTCTTAATTCATCTTTTCAGGTTTTTATTTTTTTCATTGTAATTTTATGAAATAATAGGTAACACTAAATGTAATTTTGTAAAATAATTTTGTCCAATAGTTGACTTCTTTAAATCAATTAGTATACGTAACACTATTTATCATCATTACTGTATTGCTATTGAAGCGTACTGTACCTAACTGCAGTACCCAATCAAACCATACGGACAAGATTGGATGAATGGAAAAAAAAAACTGTCGTACGCGTAGTTAACCGTAAATATCCTTACAACCACAAATTGTTGCAAGACGACACGAATTATCGGTCCAGGGAACTTCTAGTATGATATCGATTGAGTTAGAAGCATCCGGATGGAGACTACTCACTTAATCCTCTTTCTTTCACTTACCTTCCCTTATTCCGGAAACTTAGTACCTTCCGGATTCCGTTCTGGATCCGAATACACCCGGAACTGAGTTCCGTCTTTCTTCCATCACTGGTTTTTGTTGCCTCTGTTTTACCTTCAGAGGGTCCGCCCTTGATCTAGAAAGGGGTGGGGACTCACCACTTGTGCAATTATCCTCTCTATACTCTAAATCTACTAAAACAACACACCCAAGACAACAAAGTTGTAGGAGGAGGAAGGAGTATTCTCTCACAGTTTCCGGATTGGCCGATCCGGAATCAGGTCACACAGAGCAATTCTCACACCTCCCTTTACTACAACGACGGATCTGAACTCATAGACCAAAGGGACAAAGTTTCAAGGGAAAGACAATGTACCAAGGGGGAGGTTGGTAGACCTTCCGAAGTAGCGGGAGTTCCTTTCCTTTGGCGGTTGCTTATCTCCGCACAGAACCCTCCTGGTTCCGGACTCGCAGGGACCTCTACCTTCTTACCCGGATTGCCGTTCCGGCAATTTAAAGGCACATCACACTTACACTCCCTTACTCAATTCACATCTCTCCCACTCAGCTCAACACCAAGAGATCCGTGGCTCAAGATCCGGATTCCTCCTCTCCCTCCCTTCTCTTTCTCCAGTACACGGATACACACACATGCATACACTGAGCCAAAGATTCCGTCTAAGCAAAGTGCAGCTAGAGGCACCCTGACTAACTTAGAAAAAAAAAGGAGATCAAAATACATACGTGAAAGCACTAAGGTCGAATGGAGTAGAATGGAATGGCAGACAACTAACTTGCCTGCCCTTAAAATACTAACACAAAAATCCAAAGTCAACTCCTAACAACCTAAAAAGGAAACCCGGAAATCCAGGCAACCAATCACTGCAAACCCCGGGATATCCGGAAAGATTGCTAACCGCCGCCCTAGATAACCGAATCCCTTACTATCCGCCTAAGATCCCGGAAACCGGATTTATGCTCGGAACCCAATTCCGGACTCTACACTTTCTACTAACCCTAATGTCTTGGTTTCCGTCCCTTCTTTGACCGGCTCCCCGCTTAGCTGGAAGGCGTCCCCTTTGTACCCTTTGCTGGCGTGGTCTTTGCTGTGGCCCGAGTTTGGATATGACGCGTTGCAGAAGACGGATCGCTGTCGTCTTCGGTTCCGGAAGTGGAGTGGGCACTCTCTTCTTCGGAATCTTCGATGACTTGAATTTCCCCTTCCTTCTTCGGTGTGGTGTCCTCCATTGTTGCGGGTTTGCTTCTCTCTTCCGGTGTGGTCTCCTGCATATGCACAAATCCCTGCGGATTAGATCGAGCCGGATTGGTCATTCCACTGATCCAGCTGATCAGATCTCCCCTGACTTGCTGCCCTAGAACCTTGAATGTCTCGGTCATCAAGTTCAGCATTGTTTGCGCCTTGGGAACTTCCAGAGTTGAGAACTTGGATGGCACTGGAACCGATTTCGCGCTAGACTCCGGTTCCGGCTCCGGTGTCGGTTCCGAGGCTGGCCTCAAGTTCAACTCTGTCATCCGTATCTTACTGGCGGAAGGCTCGGCTGGTGTGAGTATTCTCCGCAAGCCCTCCATCCGTGTTGCCTGATCCGCCACTGGTTTCCCTGGGGTAGCTGCGACAAAAGGAAGTTCCGGAAAGGTGGAGAAGTCCATTGCATGGTTTGGGTCGATGGCCATCAGCAACTTCTGAATTTCCTTGAAAATCCGCTCTATCCTCACGGTGAAGTCCACGAGAATGGTAACCACCTTGGTTCCGGTAATGTGGCCTTCCGAGATCATCTTTGAGTCAAACAAGGCAGCTTTGGTGATGATGTCGGCTTTGATGTTGACTGCTCCGGTTAAATTCTTGACCAGAGCAAGGGCCTCTTTCTCTTTCTCCTTCGCAGCTACCATTTCCCCTTCCGCCCAATTCACCCGAGTCTGGAGTAGGTTCCGTTCCGCCTCCAACTCCTAGATCCGCTCGTCCCTCTTCTTTAGATCCTCCGGCTTGGGCAGTCGCTTGACGGCTTCCACGATCTGATCCGGATCTACCTTCAACACTTCCGCGGTATCTATCACCAAGTCTGACAACCCGTCATGAAGTACCTTGGCTTCATGTATCCAATCGAACCCCGCATTGAAAAATGCGGATTCTATTTCCATTTCAGGTCCTCTACTGGACTCCCCCCTCTCCATTGTCGGCGGCTTGATTCTTGAACCCGGATCGGTTGACTTCCTCTTCTTGGTCCTTGGATCCGTCAGCCGTTCCTCGGGAAGCTCCTCCGGCTCAGACTCAACCGGATCTTCCGCTTCCTCCCCGGAAAGTCCATATGACAAGAGGGTCTTTCCGGTGTCGTACTGAATTATCTCCGCTGCACTCAAAAGTTCTTGCTGATGGTACAGATGAAACAGATAAGTGCTAACTGGACTCGCCTTCGCTCGGGTCACGTGATCCGCTAGTTTAGACACTATTCCGGCTATGACCCTACCCCAATGCACTATCCGATTCTCCATATCCCCAAAGATGGTATTGGCCACCGTAATGGTAACCCGCGTTGGCTTCTCCAGATAGAGGATCGGAATTAAAAACTCTAGTATCCGTCTATGTCTTTCGTCCTTGCACTCGCTGATAGCGAATCCGTCCTTAGGGTTGGCAGACCCCGCGAACTTCTCCGCTACGAAACGATCCGTCCTCGATGCCAAGCCGTTCCCACTCTTCCGGAACTGGTATACGTCCGCCCAGATGTCTTCGGTCCACGCAATTGGCCGCCCTCTCAAGGTGAGCTCGTACTGGTTCGGAACTCCGTGAAGTAGTTCTTGGATCATCTCTTCACTTTTGAGGGTCCACGGTCGGTGTAGTAAACTGACACATCCTAACCTAGTCAAGTCCTCCTCCAATTGTTTGTGCAGTTCCGAGCTATCCGGAATGGCCGGAGAGATCACCCGGGCGGATACCACTATCTTCCGTACTGGTCCGGATGCCATAAGATCTACGTGAGAAGGAAAAAAAGTAGTTCTACCTCAATCGCTAACTCACCACTCTTTCTCTCAACTACTCACAAAAACAGTCTCAGGAACACTGAACAGAAAAAGTAAAGAGGAAACCCTAAGAGGACAGCTTAAGTACTAACCTGTCTTTCTACGGTCTTAAGGACAACGGCTACAGGTCCGTTGTCTCAACGGTATCCTACTTCTGTAGCTACGGGACCTATACGGTAGGTTCCTACGTTCTGGATGAGTCCGGATTCCGGATCCAGATAAGTTCCGGTTTAGGGTTGTGCCGGAACGCTAATTTTCTAATTCAAGCTATCTGGTCTAAAAATCACAATCTAACTATAATTTTTTCATTTTTTTCTATTTTTTTGCACCTACTTCTTGTGTTATTGCTCTGTTTCCGGATTCCAGATTCCCACAAAAACCATGATGGCGGAGTAGTTCTATAGCTCTGTTGAATCTGTTGAAGGACCTTGTTGAATCCTCACAACGACACCAAAGTGACCAGCAAGACATGAATTGGGGGTAGCGTGAGCTACCCTAGGGAACCCTATCGGACCCGACAGGGTTCCTTGGGGTAGCTCACGCTACCCCCAATTCGTGTCTTGCTGGTCACTTTGGCCTTTCCAGTTCCAGGATGTTTCGGAACTTCCGAACCTCCTCATCGCGAACCTCCTCATGCACGTACCTCTTCCACGATCGCAGTGACGGGAGAATACTTCAGAGTCTATGACAGAACCTCTATTTCACATTACTGATCTAGTTGTGGAAGACGAGACAACTGCTGAACTAGTGGTTCATGAAATTCAACTACATTCTAATGATCAATTTATTATGACCGATCGAAGGCATTTGTCTACGAAACAGAGACTGGGCGATCTTCAATTCAAGGTCAATCAAAAACGGAAAAGCAGCTATGCCTGGCATAGATGCTCACTGATCATCACTGCTCAAACAAACTATATACCTAGATGAAAAGGAAAACTGCTGTAAATATTAGAATCTTCAGAGTAGAAAAAAGTTCAAATATTTCACAATGAGAGCCAGACATCTCGATTGGAGGACGATGCTAACCTGGTTGTTGTGCAGGTCATTTAAAGTCGGTGCCGGCTCCACCTCTTCCGACTGTAGCCGCTTCTGTCTCCTAGTGTTCCGCATTCTCGGAGGTTGGAGCGTACCGCCGAAGTTCGAAGCCACCTGCATGACGACAGAAGTTCAGCTAGAATACAAGAGCAAGTCAATGAAGCTTAAACGAACGGGAAATATTAACTGGAAACTACAGTAAGAGGAGAGAGGACACTTACCGAAGGGGACTTCAGGGATACTATAGGAAACTCGTGGACCGTCCAGAGACTCGAACAAGAGAACGTCAAGTACTAAGCAAGCAGTTCAGAACGTCAAGCACGAAGCAAGCAGTTGAGGATGTCTGAGAGACCCTGCAATTCTATACTGCAGTCATTCAAAGCTAGAGGAAGGAAGTTCTTACGGAAGATTCCCAGGAAGAACCTCGGAAGACACTTTTCAAATTCAAAACATTCCTTCCCTCAATGTCAGCATGGCCACATGCGGTCCGTCATTCCAGTATGGCAGGAGATTCCAAACTCATAATGATGCACATGGAGTACAGGTAGTTCAGTCGGAAAAGGATTTTCAGTGGCCTTCAGTTTTAGCGAATTCAGATCCTAAGATGGCACGTCATGCATGCGACGTTGTCAGGTGCTTTAGTTTTTGACGTTTGTCCAGGTTTGCCGAATCAACTCTGTATTTTTCATCATGTAATTATCAGCTAATGGCACGCCTTGCTCGCGATGGATTCAAAAACAAAGCCTTAGAAGGCTCTGTTTGCGCAAGCAATGGAGGGCATTTTGGTGTGGGAACGTTAGTGCCCGGACAAAGCTGGGGAGTACCGTGCGCAAAGCTAAAAGTTCTTCCGGAATTCAGAATATGCTGATTTAAAGTAAATGCTCACTTGCATGCACAAGCTCGGCTGTTCACGGAAGAATCTCAATCAAATTTGGTTTGTGGTTATGAATTCGGTGCATGCATTTGGATGAGCTCGGCTGTTTACGAAAGAATCCCAGTCAAAATCTACCAACCGCAAAAAGGCTGCACCGTAAAACCTGCTTGATTTCCATGAAACTAGCTTGCTCAGTAGAAGAGTATTGAGAGAGAAGGTTAAATACCACGATAAGCAGGCTGACAGTAATAATTTAACCCCTGAACGGCCCTCGGGCTCTTCCTCTACAGCACCGTATCCAATGAATACGGTGACCCATGAATTTCAAGAAGTTAATTCTCGATGGTGAGTTGGGATTCCAGCCATTCCGATTGCTTTTGTGGTGTCGTGAGGTCACGTAGAAATTTTCACGAGACTATAGACTGAAGCGATGCACAGAATTTTGGGACAATTCATCGAACTTCACACTACGTTGTCTCATGCATGAACTTTAGGATTTATGTGAAATTCTCTTCTCGGGCACTAGGCAATCGTTCTAGTGCATGGGCTTACAATGCTGCAAGGACCGTCAACAAAAAATTTAGAGTCGAAATTGCAAGTGGATTCGAATTCCACAAAGGTCCACAGAATATGAAACGACTGGGATTAGATGTCAATTCAATTTTTTTTTCTACGCCAATTCACTGAAAATTGTTTTGAGCTGTTTAGCTTTCCCAAAAATGCAATGACCTCTTTAAGGGTCGGTTTAAGAGCCACCTACCTTATATCATGAGAATACTGGAGTGCCCTGTGCCGTTGCTACAACTCAAAATATACTTAGAAATCAATCAATTTTCTAATGCAGGTCCAAACTTCATGAAACCAAAAACTTTAAGTGCATTTTGTTGAATACAAAATGGAAGAGTACTCATTATGACTATTGTCGAATATGGAATAGAAAGATTAATTCTTAATTTCACAAAATGTTCAGAAATGCTATGCTAAATTAGTTCTCTTCTGACTATTATCTTCAATTTCTACTCTATACGAATAATTACATTTCCGCTACAGTGAATAGAAAAATTAAGTTTTACGATACCACTATACTCTCTTCACATTCTACACTAGATAAATATTTTCATTTCCTGTCCAAGGATGCAACTATGTGGGTTATGTGGATTTGTGTAAGGTTAATGGCTTGGGCTTATAAAATGGTGTGTGCCACCGTATGCCGAAGCCAATGAATGATAAAGGAACTTGCCATGATGAAGGAACCTAATTAAAGAGGCAGGCTGATTGGCTTATTTCATTGTTTATTGTACTATATCCATAACATTGGGCATGATTTATAGTTACCAGAAACTATGAAAGTTAAATAGGATTAAAAATAAAGTTTAGCCAAGAACTCACAATCAGAAGTTAGTTTCATATTCATCACAATTGTAATGAATGTAGACATTTGGGCCATCCATGAGGGAATTTGAAGGAATATATATGCAATCCCCATGAGGCAATCCGAGGGAATTTGTAAACCATCTTCTTTCTTTAGGAAGTGCTTTGAAAGCAGTTCTAATTACTGAAGCATAGACAGTACAAATGGATGTGTTCATTTATGTACAGAAAATTGCAATGCAATCCCTTTTTATTGTATGTGGAAAATAGGTTATTCTATTATATTTTTGTACTGTATACCTCAGTGGTAGTCATGTTATCAACTTTCAAATAATTGGTGCAGAAAGAATTCTATTGTAGACAATCTGAGCCTACTAGAGTATTAGGCTTAGTTGCCAATTATTCTAATTTTTGAAATTGTTGCGCAAATAATTCTATTGTAGACAATCTGAGCCTACTAGAGTACTAGGCTTAGTTGCCAATTATTCTATTTTTTGAAATTGGTGCGCAAGTACTTCTTCTATACGTAGTGTAAGTGTGCCAGGTATAGCCGCGAACATCAATAAATGTTTAACTGTGGGGCCCTATTATGAGAATGTTGTACAAGTTGCAAGACAGTTGTTAATGTCCGGTAAATTTGAAGTTTAACTACTTCCTAGTATCCTATTCAGTTTTCACTAGTTGTATAGTAAAGTCAATTTGCATGAAAATGCACTATAAGAGAGTGAGTATTCATACTCAAAACACCGAAGACAAATTTGTAGTTGATCTTCACTATTGTTTTCAAGTGAAGATTGTATCATGGCTTGCATTCGTGTAGATGGCCATGACATTCCCCTAGTGTTTCCAATTGATGAGGGTAGACACGCTAGAGTTCTGAGCCATCTCTTACACGTCCGTTTTAGATTTGTGGAGTCGTCCATCTATGTAGAAGAAGAGAGAATGTCTGAATCAAGAGAAGTACAGCAGTCAATTCCAATATTGAAGTCTATAGAGGAAGGAAGTCAGTGTTGGTATCTTCCTATTGGAAACTATAGAGCTTATGGGCTACCATTGTCTATGGTAAATGCATCAACCGAAATTCGAAGTAGGCAGTCAGATAACTCTTCTGTAGATATGCCATATGTTGCTCATATGGTTTTATGCAGTCCTAGTCGTCAAGCTCTGCCAGTCCTTTTTGATAACTCAGGTCTTCGCCCAGTTAAAATTGAGAAGTTAGATACCATCATAGAGTTGTCTAGTGAATTAGAAGGAGAGTCTCCTGACTTAACAGTCCGGAGAACTGCATGCAAAATTGAAGTTGCATAGCAGGGAAATGCTTCAGTGAAGCCAGTGTCAAGCAACCCATCAGACAGTGGAGGTCGAACTCAAGTGTCCCGTCCTCCATTGCATCCAGATGTAGGGAATCGAGTGAGTATAATGGAGTCTTTGAGGGGATTAGGGAAAATGCATTGTTCACGGAATGAGTTGTCAATGACGGACTTGAACAGCATGAAGCACCATCGCATACAGTTTTTTCCACCCGTCTTCAATGGAAATGTCATATTTGAGTTGCCTCCATGTCGTTCATCTTTTTCTTCATCAGCGGCGAAGAACTTGGAAGGAATGGACAACAGATATGATGGACACCCATGGTGCAAGTTGGTGACTACAAACATCCACAACTCCGACAAGTTGAAGTTCCGTAAGTCATACTGCGTTGGTCATCTTGTTTGTCTAAATGTAGAGTGTGACTATCTAAAGAGGGCTTCAAAGCGCAACGAAACTGAGTGGACTGGTGCGACAACCTTCGCTTTCACAGTAGGGGATACTCCTCCTAAAGATTGTACTCTGGTTTGCAAACTCTGTAGAAAAACTCCTACGTGTCTAAGCACCTGTGATGCTAGGATGTACTACTGCTATAGTGAGAATCCAAAAATGACTAGGGCCGCTATTCATTTTGGACATCATGCTCACCCTACTGCCAAAGGCATGTACAGAGATTCTACAGAGAAGATTAGTGAATTGATTGCAGAGCAAGTGGCCAAAACACCAACGGCCACGAACTCCGCCATTGCTCTATCAGCAAGCAAAGACTTCCTTACAAACTATCTATTCCACAACAGAAATGGAGAGAAGAAGATGTTGCAAGGGGAGGAATTGGAGGAAGTGATGGATTGTTTCCAATATTTGAGCAGTCCAAACATTCGGAATGTGATTTTTTCATTTCGCTCAAACAATAGAGGAGGAGTCATAGACAACATTATGACCATGAAAAGAGACTCAAAGTTTGAGTTCATTCATGATAGCGTTTTTCCTGGTCAAAGAAAGGAGAAGGTATACCTTTTCAAAATGCTGACCGAAGGACCTGGTAGTGGAGTAGACTTGGTGAAGCGCATGCAGCCAGGGGGGAATCTGTAGAATGCATGGATGATGTTTGACCACGTGAAGCGTGTGAAGGACTGGACTACAATGGCTTGCCACGTGTATGATTCCGAGTACAAAAAGGTAATGACCATTGCAACATGCGATATGCAGTCAGAAGATACGGAAATTCAAGTGCAATTCTGGAGGTCATTGAATGTTGTCATGTCAAGACATGGACTAGATCACCCAAACTTCAAAGGGTTCATGGCAGATAGTGCTATGGCCAATTGGAATGCAGTTCGAATTGTCTACGGAAGTGGATGTGCCAATGAGAAAATGGAGAATAGGGAGAGGACATGCTTACTACATTGGAGTACTTCTCTCCAAGAACATACTCAGAAACATATTAAGGAAGTATTTCAACAACAGTACAATATACTCTGCAAACAGTATAAAGATGCTAAAACTATGGAGGAGGCAGAGACACGTTACCTAGCAATTCGTTCATGGTGGTTATCATCAGGTGCTGCCACGGAAGATGCACTTCATCACTTGGAGCATTGGTTGGCATTTTGGCATTTCAGATACCGACAGTGGAGGGGGTTCATGCAAATGGTAAGAGAATATTCACTTTTCTATATGTAAATTTGTTACCGTACAAGCAAGTTTTAGTCATATTCGACGTAAAAAGTGAATTGTATATTGATGATGTATTATTTTGTTTCAGCATAAATAGTATGTGTTTTCTAATTAATTATTTAGGAATGCCTTTTATGCCATTTGAACTATACATGCACATAATTAATGGTCTTTAGTATTTTCTGTAGGTGGAATGAATGAAAGTAATTATGAGAAGTAATTTTGGTTATTGGATGCATGTCTAGGATTTGAATCTGGAAGAGATGGCAGATATGCCTTCGTGCAATCTATCAGAGACAGTTCATAATAAATGGCTTCAAATGTCTGGCAACCGAGGAAACAATTTGTTTGATGCCACATGTGATGATAGCATCCGTGCGTGGATGCAAATGACAAACTACCATGCATATTTGAGAGGCCATGTCTTTGGATCCGGTCCGTCAAAGGGGGAGTTGAAGTTGAGAGCTGCAAGACGAAGTGGAGATCTTAAGAAAATGGCAGAAGCATTGAATTCCCTACCTGGGTCTGAAGGAATTGGAAGTCGTATACCACATTTGGAAGGAGAAGAGATATTTGGGAGCACAAAGAGGAAATTGGACGTTCCAATTGGCGATGCAGGAGACTCACATCGACTAGACAAAGTAAATTTCTCTCAACCTCGTGTCCGAACAAGGTCCACTATTCCTCCTATAAACTCTTCGGAAGGCAAAAGAAAAGAACCAGAGTCAAATAGGTATAACCATGTCACAATTGCATTTGAAAGTGATTGTGACACATCAAAGTGGCACATTGCAAGGATCAATCACAAATCTAATGCTAAGTGTCAAGCTCAGCAGCGAGGGTCAAATATGAAGTGCACTGCTCGAATTGCAAGAGGACGAAAGGGAATAGCAGCTCCAACTTATCGTGGTAGAAAAGAAGATTACGGAACAAAACAAGAGGTATTTGCAGACTTTTGGTTTTGTACAGATGATATTGAACGATGTGTGAAGGGTACAAAGCGTAAGTGGATAATAGATTGGCTGGATGTGCCAGAAATTTGGCCTATTTTGATAGGAACAAACCTCAGTCGAGACGAGACTTTATTGTTGCAACATGCTGGCTTTCGGTTGCAAGAACAACCTACATTGTCACCACGTCGTTTGTTCAGCATGTCAAAGATTTTTGAAAGTGTTGTGTATGATGAAGTCCCGCCAACAAATGCAGATGTGTATCCTACAGTGAGGAACAATCGAACCATACGGCGAATAGCAAATGCACCAACTGCAGAACAACGCAATAAGTGGGAGAGTGCAGGCAATGTTAGAGGTCAAATTTTGGGAGTGACCTTGCTTCCTTTCCCGGGACTAAGAGCAATCATATCTCTGGAGACTGGGATAGATCAGAACAAAAATGTGTATCGAGTAACCGTGGGTATGTTCCCTTCCTACACATGCCCAGACTTTGTGAACATGTCTACTTCAGCTATTAGAGGACGTCAACAGTATGTGAATTGCAAGCACCTATATTACTTGTATCGATATTTCTGCAAGATGGACATCCATGACGACAAATTCATTCATGCACTGAGTTATAGTTTCAATGAGTTGAAACTTCTTTTACTTCGAGCAGGAATAATCACTATGCCACAGTAGGCACGTATTAAACTTCATATGTATTTGAATGGTATTTTTTTAATATATTTAAAATACCATTGAATTGATGGGAAGTAAAGAAAAATGGAAGCTTGAAAACTACAATTGAAAGAGGTAATGTAGTTATGAAAATATGAATATGAATGACATTTTCTTTTCCTTCTTCTTTCTTTTTCTCTTCTTGAATTGTATTTCACATGTCTTTCCCCTTTTTTTACCTTGGCTTTCCATTAGTATTTCCATTTTTCTTCATATTGACTTTCATTTGTTTCGTCATGCAATTGTATGTTTTTTTATTTTTTTCCTATCCTAAGTCCATATTATTTTTTTTCCTCCACTGTTACTTGTATTTCATTTTATTTTTCTATTTTGTATAATTTAGTACCCTCCTTTTCACATTTTACTTCCCATTTCTTTCTTTTGTTTTCCTTTTGTCTTTCATGTCATTTATCTTTTATGGTTACTTACCCATTTTCTAGGAAGACGTCTTCTATGCTTTATATTTATTTTTTTCAATTGAGTAATCACTCCATTAAGTTGGAGTATATTAGCAAGAGGTCCATGAGACTGAAATGTGATGGCCCGGGTTCGAATCCCGTGAGGCCCCAAATTATGCCGTTGGGCGCAATCCCCATATTGAGCTAAGTCTTAAGAGTTCTTCTAGAGCAGCTATAGTGGAGGCTAGGTAATGTCCGTCAAATATTTTTTATAGTGTTCTTTGCTAAACTAATTATATCTTTTCCTATAAATGATTGGTGATTGCATACATAGTTGCATTATAGAGTTGAAAGTACATGCCTAACTGTATACTAATGTTGAAGAAAATTTTCACATTTCAAATGGTAATTATTGAAATAATTTTAAAAAAAAAAATTCACGGTCATAGGTGGCTTGGTCATAGGTCCCAAATTTTACTAAAAATAGTAAGTACAAGTCTTTTTTTAGAACAAAAATTTTTAACTTATTTTTTTGGAGGGGGGGGTGGATTTTTATAATTTTTGGGGCTCCATGCTCGCAAGGCTTACGCTCGCAGCTCACAAGCTCGCCGCTCAAGGCTCGCACACTAGCGTCGTTGACTGGAGCAATACAAGTTAGAATCGATCGGTAACTGTAATATTTTGGGCTTACGGAAGCTTACACGGGGGGATACACAACGGCAATTATGAGGAAAATAATTCGGAAGTTGATTATGAGGGAGGTGTCACGTTGGTATGAAGAAAAAATGATCAGCCCGAGGGTGCTGCTTGAACACCGTCGGATCTGACGATGTTTAAGCAGCACCCCCGAGCTGATCATTTTTTCTTCATCCTGACGACTCCAGCGACCACCCTAACCCGGTTTTGAGCGGAAGTCTTATCTTCCTTGAGCTCCACACTAGGGGAGATGCGATAATCCGAGATAAAGCTGATATTGAGAAAGGCTGGCTCGATTTAGCTTCCGAATTTTGTTTTGCTACTGAAATTTGTCACCGCAGCACGTAGTATCCTTAGTCCCAGTAAGGCATTCCAGATTTAGTATAAACACTAGAATGAGACATGTTTAATCTGGCGCTTGCACTTGCCTTGATCGATTAACATTCAAATCTCTCGCATGGACTGGTCTGGATCTCATTTTGAGAGAAATCTGATTTTGAGAGAGGACTAGGTGTGAAAAATTCCATCAGGTTGGGGTGTGGAAGGCCCAGGAGCGGACCATGAAGTACGGAGAATCCGAGTCCGACCAAGAAGCGGATTCCGGAAACGAAACCGAGGAGGAAGAAGAAGAAGAAGAAGAGGAAGAGGAGGAACCGTATGTTCCCGCCAAGAGGCAGAAGACCACACCGACTCGGAATCGAGGAACGCCCCCGAGACATCCGCGGCCGCATAGAAGTGAGACTCCAACCGGACCGGATGTGGCATCCGGATCCGGGACCGTAGATCCGTTCGACGAGTTGGTTGGGATCCTTTATGGAATCCGGGCGGATTGGGAAGTTAAGAAGCGGACGCTCGGGGAGATCGCGGAATTAATCGGAGCGGAACCGGACAGTCAGTTGCTACGGAAGGTGGCTGAGAGTGTTATCAATCCGGAAGAGCTCCGGAAGATGAAGGAGGACAGCAAGCGGCAGCATGATGAGGTGGACACCCTCAAGGCCGAACTATTCATGTTGCTTGAGAACGCCACCGCGACAAAGGAGATGGCAGAGGAAATGAAGAAGTTGGCCACGGAAGTGAAGGATGTGCTTGGAGGACCCGGAGCCGCAGTCACCAAAGCGTGCCTGTTCGAAGAGGAGGTGCACAAGGACAAGAAAATATCCGGAACCAGAGTGGTGCACATCCTCACTGATTTTGAGGAGCAGATAGAGAAGCTCCTGTCCAAGGCACGGGAGTCGGCAGACCGGATCGTGGAGAGCAGCCAGAAACTGACGGAGATTCCGATCCGGCTCTCTGAGATTTCACTTCCGGACTTGTTTCCGGAAGACGTAGCTCAGGAGCCGGGAAAGGACAAGATGCCCCAGTCAAGTAGGGCAAAGAAGGAGACGCCCTCGACCGGACATCAGCCGATAGATTTGGACTCCCCGGAAGCTGAGGAAGAACATCCGGTTCTACCAACGGATGGGGAACGGAACCGGAATCTAAATGAGGTCTTCGAGCAGTTGGAGAGACCTGATGAGAGCCCTACCATTGGATCTCGAGTGTATGAAACGGAACATGAAGGATTGTAAAAATAGGACTTATAAATAGGAACCGGAACAGAATCCGGTTAGGATAAGGTAGGACCGGATTGTCAGCGCCTTCAGAGGCGGAAATCATGTATTCACTTTTTGCTTTTTGCTTTTTGTATATAAAACAGTCTCCGAGTTGGAGACGAGGAGAGTTCTTTTGGCATTTCCTTGTGTACTTTCCATTGACTTTGTTTTGTGTATTCCTCCCGAGTATTGGCAAGAATGTACAGAGTTGAAGTAAGGTGGTATGCACGGATGTGTGGGTAGAGTTCTCCCTTTAATGGATGTTTCCGGTTCTAAGTACATCTGAGTAGGTCATGAAGAGCTAGAAGTGGATTCCAGTGCCTCAGCATCTGTAGAAGTTTAGTATTCCAGGTAAGAAAGCCGTTGATTAGGCTAGGCGGATAGGGAGGGATTCCTTAGCTGTGCTAGAACTCCTGGGTGGGAAATCCGGTCGAGTGTCCTGACTCCTGTGAGGTCTTGCCCCCATTGTGGGTAAAACGGAAGAACTTCTGTAGTTGATGGAACGGACGGGTGCACTTGTAGCCACCAAAATTTGTACGGAACGGATCAGCGTCAAAGTCGTTGTAGTATGAGAGGATCATACGGGGGGTCTTTGTGTAACCTGTGATCCGGATTGCCATCCGGATTGCTATGAAGGACCAAACCGGATCCGGATTAGAGTAGGAGGATAGAAAGATAGGAAGTGGGTCTTCAGCCACTATAAGTCACGGAAGGAGTGGTGGGCCTACCACTTTCAAAAGCAAGCGGCGAATCCTCTGATGGTAAAATAGAGGCAAAACTAAACCGGGTTTAGAAATAGTGAACCGGAACAGGTCCGCTCCGTAGACACTTAGGACCGGAAATAGAATGGTCCAGAATTGAGAAGTTAGCCAAAAACCGTGGAACTAGTAAAACCGGAAATAGGATACAGTCCGGTCTTAGTTTTCCGGTTGGGTTTTGGACATTCCGGTTTTCCGAGGTACAACCGGAAAGTAGAAGTGAAGGGTTTTATTGGGTTTATCTCCTTAATAGAGTTAGCTACTTCACAGGATCTCGTAGGTTCGATCTTTAGGGTCATTTTGTTATGCTTTAGGGTGATTTTTGAGGGTATAACAGGGAATTTACTTACTCTGTACTACGACAGATACAAAGAGCAGAATGGAATTGGTCATGCAAATTATGCATGACATCAACAAGTAAGTAAAATGACATCATAATTTATTAATTTATTGTTTCTGAGCTTTGACATTCAGAATTCCTAGGTTGAATTTGTATATGTCTCAGCAAAATACTTATTGTATTGTATGAATTGTAGGTCAACGAAGGATTCCCATGTGAAGACCAATTTGGTTCACACTTTGTACCGTGTTCAAAAATATGGACTTTTGCCTTTTGAAAAGTTCAATGAAATGTTGAGATCTTCTGAGAGGAAACGTTGTGGTATGTAAGGAGTGAGGAAAACATGGTATTCCATGCCAATTGAGGTCTTCACAGCATTTGTTTTTCGGGTGAGAGTCTCAATGTTCTGACAATGTTATATATCTTTCAGTATTTATCATTATTGGATAGAAAGGGCTAAAGCATTCACTATAAGAAACCCATGTTTTTTACTGCGTTACGCTGTGACATCACCGTTATTTTTGACGTCACTACGTTTTTGGACGAACGTGCAGATCAGAGACAATTTTTTGTGATATCATCTGAAACGTCATAATAGACGTCAGGAAATATAGGGATGTCACTTTGAACGGACGTGTATATCACTGTGTCCAAAAAAATAAAGGACGTCTCAGATGATGTCCAAAAAAACACGAATCGGCCACGTCAGCCACTGGTGCGTCTTTCACTGCGGGCAGGTACACTGCTGTCACTGAGAGGGCAGGGGGGGTGCTGCCCTATAGGGAAAACACCTGATCAGTATAGGAAAGAGCTCCAGGGTGTAAAATTCAGGCTTTCTGGGAGGATGTGAAGTCATGGATACAAGGTAGGATGAAAGTGACATAGACACATGTAATGACTCAATAAATGTGTTTTGGTGTTACAAGTCTAGGGTATGCCAAAATAAAAAGGATGTATAGAATTAAATATTCTAGGTCCTAAAACATGAAAGATGGGAAATAAAAATGGAGACTCATTGGAATAACCTTCTCATAGAGGTGAAGTTACGCAATATTATTTGGAGACGGGTTTTGAGAACAGAAAATGGGGATTACTTGGGAGTGTTGGGATCAATGTGTCATTATTCCATTAGCTTTGAAATTGCAAATTAGGCCCCATAAAATGGAGAGTGACTTGCAGTCCCCATAGTGAATTCCTTCCAATGTTTTTTAGATTTACGGAGTTGGGATAAAATTAAATGGGGAGAATATAGGGGTGTCCAGTTCAAATTCATTCCATTGGGATGGGGCTTGGGGCTTGGGGGTCCCCCCCAATATGGAGGTGAATGGTAGTACGGGAAGTGCGAAGAAGTGCTTTCCATTGGGGGTTCGTGGATGGCCCAAACAATTTGGGAGTAATTTGAAGTCCCCACAGTGAATTCTTCCTAGTGCTTTTTGGATTTAGAGAGTTGGGAAAAAATTTAAATGGGGAGAACATGGGGGGGTTATGGCCAAATTCATTTCATTGGGTTGGGGCTCGGGGGTTCCCCCAAAAAAATTGGAGTGAATGGTTGTGTGGGGAGTGCGAGGAAGTGCTTTCCCACCTGGGTTTAGGGATGGCCCAAACAATTTGGGAGTGACTTGCAGTCTCCATAGGATGAAAGCACATTACGCCCCCCTACAAAGTACATCAGAAAAGTACTTTTTCAAGATGTATTTATATAACGTACTTTTTTTTAGATAAAATAAACATTATTTTCACTTTTCAATTGATCCAATTGGTAGGTACTTATGTAGAGAAGGTATTCTACCACATTCTAATCCAATTTAGTGTTTCATCCATCCTCTACAAAGTACTTTACCAACAATAAAAGCGTGTTAGGTTTGCAAAATAATTACAAATGACTTTGTACAGGCCAAATGAATGATAAAAAAAGCACAATAGTTTGTACAAAGATAGAATATATATACTATGCAAGGGCTTCTTGGTCATAGTAGAACTATAATTACAATATCTATTGGAATGTGGAAGTCAGATGGGCATTATCTTTTGCGGAGGAAAAAAGACACAAAAAATAATATTTACGTTCATTTTTTGATGAGTAAAGCACTACATTCACATACTGTAGCATGGCTATTGCTTAAATCTCCAAAATTTTGAATATTTGTTTGACTTTTTCCCTTGCTTCTATTCGTGAAGAATTACTTATGGTTTAGGGTAGTTTTAAACTTTCAACTTCATCTCCACTCTTCGTTTTCAAATTTTAAAACACAAGTTCTTCAACACTACTAAAGATTTCTGAAGGCAAGGGAGGGGCATTTCAAGGTTGTTTAATTTCCCTTTGTTGCCTAAGAATTTCGAATTAGCCACTGCTGTCAAATAATTATAATTACTTTCTTATAATTGAAAATTTTAAATTTTTTTTTAAAATTACAATTTTATTTTTAAAAAATTATGAATTAATATTATGTACTATGGCATGGTTTGCATAAAATGCTAATGTGGCGAATTCCCACAATCTAGGAACTTCAAGGAACTTCTGGGTTTTTTTTGGCTTCAATTATCTTTTAATGTATTGTACAGTTAAAATATTTGACTTTGAATATTAATCTTAATCTGAAATTTGGGTACTACAGAGTTATGAACTTTAAATCTTTATGTTGGAAAATCGAGTTGAGAATCTAAGGGAAAAAATTCGCACGTGGCACTTCATTCTCATTTTCAAAAAGTTCTTAAATAGAAGAAAGGTCAAGATACAAGGCAAATTTACATTATTAATACCTCTAGGATAGCTTTCAATTGCACTAATCCCAATAGTGAGATTATTGTAGGAAGTAGAATTTGCATATAAGTTTCTTAAGGTTCAAAGTGACATGAATAATTAGAAATTGTGTTAACACACTAAAATGCACTTCCAATAAACTCAAGTTCAAATGAAGATGTTCATTAAGAAACTCTTGTCTATAAGTATGTTACTTTGTAATGGCAAGAATCTACAAGCATCCATTTAAAGTTTCCTTAAGTTCTAATGGTACTTCCACCAAGGTACTTTATATATTTCAAGTACTTCATGTCCACTTGAAAGTACTCCTGATTTTTGACGAACGTGTATTCAGTGTTGTGTGCTTTCACCCCATAGTGCATTCCTTCCATTGCTTTTCAGATTTAGGGAGTTGGGAGGAAAATTAAATGGAGACAATATGGGGGTGTTCCGGCCAAGTTCATTCCATTGGCTTCTAGGTGGGGAGATCTCTGCCCACAAAAAAATAGAGAGCACATTATGTACTCAGCCCATTCTGATTCATTACTATTTTCCTCTCTTAGAATATGGTAGAACACAATAATTACAAGTACAACTCCTCTCACTACTACGGAACATGGGGTGTGACATTCCATTCTATACAAGACATTGATAATCCTTCTATTCAATGCATAGACGACTTTTTCCATTGCATCACCATGCTCTACTAAACAATCTTCCTAAGATCTATGAGAAGGTCTTGTGCTAGCACATGCAAGTACCTAGACCTCGCTCTGGGGTGAAGGCAACAGCAAATATGGTGTTTGAGACATTCTCCATGCAACTTTCACCTCAGAACTCCATGGGAAGGAAACAAAAAACGTTTTTACTGTAGCGAAAAGAACATTCAGAATGGAAGGTGCCCCAATTCGAGCGAGCATGCCTGCGACCTTGGTTTAAATGTGTCCACTGGAATGTTATATCCAACGTCCTCTTCAACAAGCATGTTAGAGTGGGCGTCCTCCTTGACATCCATTCGCACATCATGTGCAATGTCAACATTGACAATGAGTGTGTAGCAGCCGTTTCATAACAGATCAGCCTCCATTTGCCTATTGTCAACCATCTCTCTCCTACTTACTTCAAGACCGCATCCACGGTCAAATGTATGTGCCACCATCTTCGGCCGATTGCCTCTGAGGCTCCACGTCCACCAACAACAAAAGCGTGTTAGGTTTGCAAAATAATTACAAATGACTTTGTACAGGCCAAATGAATGATAAAAAAAGCACAATAGTTTGTACAAAGATAGAATATATATACTATGCAAGGGCTTCTTGGTCATAGTAGAACTATAATTACAATATCTATTGGAATGTGGAAGTCAGATGGGCATTATCTTTTGCGGAGGAAAAAAGACACAAAAAATAATATTTATGTTCATTTTTTGATGAGTAAAGCACTACATTCACATACTGTAGCATGGCTATTACTTAAATCTCCAAAATTTTGAATATTTGTTTGACTTTTTTCCTTGCTTCTATTCGTGAAGAATTACTTATGGTTTAGGGTAGTTTTAAACTTTCAACTTCATCTCCATGAGCTCCTTTATCATCCCGAAAGTCATTCAAAAATTAGTTAAACTCGTTCCTACCTATCAATAGAATAATAGGAACTATTTTCAATAGAAAAAGTAGTGATTTTCAGTGTCCCTTTATCACAAGGACAAAACTTCTTATAGTATAGATGTTTGTTTAACCCCTAAATGCCCAAGGCCTTTTTTGAGCTTTGAGGAATTTGTTCTAAATTGAACAAAAAGACATCATTTTATAAGTTGTATCATTTTTTTTAGAATTATAATTGTACAAATTCAAACTAAACAATTTAGAGATCATATAGGAAAAGAAAACACAACAATATTACTTATGGATTGAAAGATTATAATGTTTCATCATAAGGATGCTGAAATTGTAAAAGAAATTTGAAGTCTTTCAATCCTCTTGTTATGTCTGCTGCTGTCGCCCTTGCCGAGGTGGGAGCGATCGCCATCCGCCGCGCGTCACCTCTCGTGCCTCCATTCGCTTCTCTCGACCTAATCTGCCACCATGCGCAATTCCCCTGGCCTGCCTGCGTTGGAGGAGTTGGGATGAAGTGGGGCATGGCATGGCGGACTTGGAAGCGTGGCGGGGAGCTTGACTGGAAGGAGATTGCGTTTCTGTCCTCCTTGCCCAAGTCCCCTCACTGCACTTACAGGCTTATTCCATCTCAAGTTTCGCAAGCGATGGTCAAGGATGATGGATTCGTAGGTTCCAATCGCTCAGCTGTTCGGAAACCGACCCATTCTCTAAAGAGCTGGCCTCGATGAACCAGAAGATCTAGAAGTTATAGAGCAGGAGAAACGAGCTCAGCCGTCCGTGATAGATGACATTGGTAAGTAGTCTTGGGAACCACGCATGTGCCTGAGCCTTACTTTAACCATTAGACCGTTAGAATTTCGGATGCAAGGTTTAGGGTTTAGAATTCTGGTTGTCTACTGCTATGCATTTTTGATCTACTTGGATTTGTGTAGCTCTGACTGCAAGAACGGTTTCAAAGAATGTGAAGCCTGCCCTACAACGTATCTACACGTCACGCGCAAGCGCGTACCGCGACGCACTCAATGGTTTCTTGAAGGGGTATCAAGAGTGGATTGCTGAAGTTATGGCCAAAAACTCTCGAGCAGAATCTGCAACTAGTAGACAAAGACTCGCACAGGCGGGTGAGAAACTGCAAGATCGTTCCCTGCCGAGGATGCCCGAAAGGACAAGCTGCCATTTGTGATTAGACGTCCAATCCATCTCTTCACACGCAGTTTGATATTAGGGGTGTTGTAATTGGCAATCATGGATATGCCGCCCGTAACTGTGCGTGCGACGTTTTTGGTTACCGGGAATCCGAGGGACTCCGGTATACTGGGGGTGTTGATGACAAATGTGCAGGGGCTTAAGTGGACTCCGAACGATCCTTCCTTAGGGTTGCCTCTGGAGGTCAATTCCGGCAACATAATCTCGCACCAATGTAGCAAGGAAGTCCCGAACAAGAAAGTGCTCATGAAAGTGGTGATAGATGTTGACGGCAAGTCGTACTTGTTCGAGTTTCAAAACTACGATGCGCGGGCGCCGGCGCGAGATGCTGTGAATAATGTTTTAGCCAGGAATAAGACCGGAGCTTCTGCTCCAGCTGTAGTATCCGCATCAACTCCAGCGAAGCCGATTGGGGACCAATTGAACCCGGTTGAGATGGGACGAAGAATGAGACTCTTGCAACAGGATCCAGATCTGCTGAAGCTTCATCAACAGCTTGTTGGTGGGAACGTGTTATTAGAAGTGGAGTTTTGGGCCACTCGGAAGAACTTGCTGGAAGAGGACCAAGGTGGGGTGCAGAAGCAACGCATTGGACTTCGAAGTGCTATGCTCGCAGATGTCCGCCCACTTACAGATGGAAGGTCGAATAAGGTTACGTTCAACCTCACTCCGGAGATCATTCACCAGATTTTCGCAGAGAAGCCCGCTGTCCACCGTGCATTTCTTTTGTACGTTCCCTCGAAGATGACAGAAAGTGCATTCTGGACCAAGTATTGTCGGGCTGAGTATTTGTATAGGACCAAAAACAGTGCTGCAGCAGCGGCGGAGGCGGCTGAGGATGAGGAATTGTCAGTATTCACTACGGAAGACGACATCCTTGCATGCAGTGCCAGGCATAAAATCCGGAGGGTGGATCCGACACTGGACATGGTAGCTGACTTGAACAATGACTATCTCTCGTTACCTGGTCATGGAGTGCTTCGAGATGGGGCCAAAGAAAGCGTGGAGATGATTCAGGGTGGTGCCCGCAAACGCACCATTATACATGATATCAATCGCCACGCCGCCGTTGTGCTGGAAGGAAGCCCTTTGGATTCTGAGCTCAAAGATACGACCACAATGGCTCATGCTCTGGAAAGGGCACTGAATAAAGATTTGTCTAATGAGGCAGCGGATCGCGGAGCCGAAAAGCGTAGGACGGAGAGGATTTCTATCATGACAGAAATGGAAGATCTCCAGGGTCCCCCCCAATCCTCTTTCGTTTCGCTTACCATCGAGGATCCCCGGAATTACTTCGATTCACAGCAGTCTGTAGGGCTCGAAAGAGGAACCACGAATTTGGCGTCTATCAATCCTGCTAAATTGCTTAGTACTTTCAAGACGCAGTTGAAGAATTTTCAGACCAAGAGGCAAAGAGACCCCGCCATTGCTCCTGAGCTTGCGTTCAAGATACTCACTGACGTTACTCAACAAATAGCAAGTTCAAGACACACCACGGGCACTGCAGCAGAACGTAATATTCTAGAGAGTTTGCCAAGGGCCATAAGGGATGAGCTGCTCCAACATTGCCAACGAGCTACTTCGCCATTTTTGGGCGGCATTGTCAGAGAAAGCTTCACGGTTGAAGGTTGCCATGTCGCAGTTGTACAGTCAGCTACAAAATATGAAGGAGAGTGCTGCATCTGATGCACGGCAACAATTGTCGAGGCTTTTACAACCGATTTCCCAAACTCTTGATTCTGCGATTGCACGTTATGATGGAGAAGCGGCAAAAAAGGCAGAAGCGGCAAAAAGAGCAAGAATTGCTTCAAGGCCTAATTTGAATATTCCTCTGGATGGCGCAGCATACGCCGCCAGCTAATGGACATGGTATGTAGAACATCGTTGAATCCTTTACGGTGGATGATGTTGTAATGGGTCCAATGTTGTGTTCTCACATTGTCTGTCGGATTTTTGCACAGACAATGTTTGACACGAATGCCAACATGAATTCTCAGATATCCACAAAACCAATTTAGGGAAGTAGTGGAAACCTGTTTATTTCCTCTTTCAATCCTCTTTTCACATGCCAAATCTAAAAAGTTGGTCACCAAAAAAATATGAGGATAAGGGCCTAACATACAAAATCCTTACCAATTTATGGCTTCTCAAAATCTACTCTTGTCTATTGTGCAATGGACAGCCTTGTACAAAATCTTGAATAGAAAAATCATAATCGCTCATTTTCAAAATTGAATTTTTAATGCTAAAACTAGACTTCAAAAAAAAATTCAAAAATATAAAATACTAAAAATAGAAACTTAGTTAGGTTTTATTTAACTTCGAAGTATTGTTCGACATCAAATTTGTGCTCGTAGGGTCCTCAATTGATCTGATACTTGGGTGATATCCATCTCTGTTCCATTTGACAAGCTCAATAAAATTAGGGTTTTAATTGCATTGCAGCCAGCGGATTTGTAGTTCCTCTCAATTTCGCGCATTCTCTTGCTCTCATGCCATTGTAATCTGTCAAATTGCAGCTTAGCTTTGCTACTTGTTCAATTTCTTGGAAGAAAGAAAAAAAAGGAAGAAGGCAGTTCCGATTCACCCCAAGGATCCTGCACCAGATCAACCTCGGACTCCGCCCCTAGACGGCGATTTGCTCCAGGCAAGCCAGATTTGCCGACATTGAATTGCTATTTTCTTAGTGTAAATGTGTGATTGAGGTTCTTTTTGAGAATTTATTCATATTCTTCTTTGTTTTTTTATATTACTCTTTGAATGTACTTTACATTATTGTTATCAACTATGGAGTTGTGATTACGTTTTAATTCGCAAAATCTGATTTTTCAGATGTGAATCTTTCAATTTTTGTTTTCTCACCTGAGAATCGGTATTCTCCGAGGTTCATTACGTTGGATTTACCCTATCTCACAAGTTTTTAGTTCTTGTCGGATATCGAGATAAAATTTTAATGTAGGGACGGACTAGGGTTTGGGTTTCTAGTTTGAGAATCACAATGTGCAATCTAACTAAGTGCTCAAGAATATAAGATCAATATTTCACTGTTGGTTGTTATAAATGACCGAATTAAGTGATTTGCTCCAGGCGAAATTCGCATTCAATTGCAGTCTTTATAATGCTGCTGATTGAGTTTGGATGTTCAAATGAGCTGCTTCTATAGAATTTTCATGAGCGTTTGTATAGTACTGTATGAATCTCTTTTACATTTTCCATTGACTATGGAGTTTGTGGTTAGGTTTTACTTCACAATCCACTCAAAAGTTGTGAATCTGGAAATGATCATTTCTCTCATGAGAATCAGTATCCTCCTTATTCTGGTCGTGTCAATATCTAGGTCTGAACATTTTGTTGGATTTATAAGATATTTGTTCATTTTAGATTTGGATAAATCTCCATTACATTCTCAAGGAGTTACCTGAACACCCTTGGAAAGTACTTCAGATCGGGACAACAATCCTCCACCGAAGAAGAAGAGGACCCTTCAAGTGCTGTTGGAGTTGTTGGAGGAGGTAGGGCACGACGCAGAGGAAGAGGAGGAACTCAAAGAGCAGTCTTGGAGGTAAGTTTGGAAGAAGAAATAATTTGAGTATAGAACCAGTGGTATTCAAGGTTTTGGGGGAGGCGTGCGTTGGTATGGACGTCAAGTGCAATGCACACCCTGTTTCTTATGACATCGACTCTGTCATGTTAAACGTCATAGACGTTTAATGTGACGTCCGCATAAATTGTGTGATGTTCATGTCTTCATCACGGAGGACATGTTCTTTGAGTTGAACTCTATACAAAGAAAAGTGATTGTTTGTTCCTTAGTTAGAAAGAAATTTGTAAGAATTCAAGAGTGATCAATCAGGACGTACGAGAGTCAGCCCCCTACAAGGGTGACAGACCCTAAACCACGGCGTCTTTCCAGTTTCTGTTAAGAGAAAGTTCCTGTAATGTTCAAAACAACGTCCAGGCGTGTCTACATCGATGTTAGATTCAACGTAGTGAGCAACAGAAGAACATGTAGAGTACTTTGAAGCCGCAAATAGCGTATGTGGACATCTCTTTTGCGGGGGTTCAGTTGCGGGAGTGATTTGTTTGTACTAACGTAGCCCCATTTTCTTCCCAAGCTGATAATGCATTTGACCTTTTACAGTAAGGGCTACAACACAGGGTCTCATGAACCAGCTTCAAATGCTGATACTGAAGAGATGATCGAGCAGCTGATCCCCGAACAGGCTCGCAAAAAAAGCTTAAGCACTGTAATGAAGAAACCTATGGAAATAGACCGATAGGGAGAACCATTCAGACCTATGAAGGTTCCTTTCTCCAACGACATCAAGAAATATGCAAGAGACCTTGACCCTAGGTTAGGATCATGGGAGGGTCAGCCCAAGAAAGACAGACGGCGCTTATTTAGGCGCCTATATACATGTTTGTATTCAGTCCTTCTCTGTGATATGAAGAGGACTATAGACCTTGTAGTTCACTATTGCATGTAGTTCACTATTGCATGTAGTTCAAAAGACTGTAAATGTTGTGGAAGGTAGCTCATTGGCCATGAGGCGGGGCAGTGGATGTCACTTGTAATGTCCACAGCGACGTCGAATATAATATCACAACTGACGTCAGTGTAGGATCCTCTACAGTGAGGGGTGGTCCCTATGGTCGTCCGCACCACATGGACGTGCAGTGTGTATCCTCTAGTGTTTTTTAGAGACATAGGGATGTCCATGTAAATTCTCTTGTTATTCTTTAGCACATCAATATCGTACACAATGTAGAGGTAGCTATACTAAGTCCTCTGGCTTGCAGATTGATGTATAGAGGGAGAGTCCGAGCGAGTGTCGGAGAAGTGAATACAGTCGTTCATCACAAAAGCACTCATTCATGTTCATAAGAGCTCAATCGATTGATTGATGGCGGAAAACCCAAGCCGATCGGAATGGATGATGATGTATGGGAGGCATTGAAGGAGGCTCGTGCTACCGATGCTTCCCAAGAGAAGTCAGCCTATATGTTTGCCATTTCTAAGGGGAAGCCATCCAGCACAGCCCAGCATAAGGCCGTTGAGAGAAGTCATCTCGAGGCTGGTAAGTATGTAGTAATTGACGTCCACCTACTTGCCCATGTCGACACCACTTTCATCACACATGTTGCGTTTGTTGTTCCAAAAAATGTCAGAAATGATGGTAGATGTGGAGGACTCGACTTTCTTCTTCGCATGTGGAAGGACCTTTGTGGGGTGGCATTGAAGCATGTAATCATTGCATCTAAACTGTAATTGCATATTTTTCTTTCCCTTGTCGAATGGCATTCAAGCATGTAATCATTGCATCTGAACTCTAAGTGCATATTCTTTTTCCCCTTGTACGGTGCCATTGAAGCATGTAACCTTTGCATGTGAACTCTAAGTGCATATTCTTCTTCCCCTTGTAGACTTTGTTGCGGAACAGAGCACCGTTTGAAGCAGAGGTGGACGCAGAAGTGGCCAAGAAGTTGCAGCGTCTAGAAGAAGAGAAGCGCAGATGTCGAAGTCCCCATGGCAAAGAGCTGCAAGAGATGCGCAGTCGGCTGGATGAGCTTGAGCTCAGTATAAGTCGCCTTACTGAGACTGTGAGCACGTCCCACAAAAGCATGGAGGAAATGCTACGTAAGATCCTCGCAAGTCAATGTAAAACAAGTGCTGGGGGGACCCTAGATGTCACGGAGCCATCCTCGCCAATCGGGGCAGGGAATCCATCACTTCTCACGTCACCTAGGGCAGAGGCGTCGAAAATGGCATAGAAGGACTGTCTTGTGCCCGTGTTGCAGCCGAAAAGCTCCTGTAGATGTCGTTGAGCCAGTCCCCATAGCTGGCCAAAGCAATGTTAAAGACGATGTTCTTGTTGACGTTAACTTCGACATGCGAGCTGTTGAAGATGATGTTGTTCACGACGTTGTAGCTAACGCTGAGGAGGAGCAGGTAGAAAGCGCCGGTGAAGTTGCCATCCCTGAAACTGTTGAAGGTCAGCAAGGAGTGGAAGATGTATACGCCATAGTCAAAGACTCCGGGGTGCAAGCAACATCTGAGAGGAGAGAAAGCACGATGGAGACCTCCACAGAGCAACAGGTGATGCGACGTCTCTCTTCCCATTTTAAGTGCCAAATGACCGACGTGAAGCACTTCCTTTGTTAGGCTAGTGACATTATTTCCATGAATTGCCTTATATGAGGATGGTGTCGTAGCGTAGTAGTGTTTGTTTGCAATGCTTCAATTTTTTTTAGAAGTGCGTGTCAAATTGGACATCGAAGTGAACGTCACTAGTGGCAGACGCTGATGCACTCTAGGGCTCAGCCTGTTCTTTTCAAAGCGAGTACATCAAAATACTATGTAAGCAGAAGTCGAAGTTTCCTTTCAGTCCCCAATTCCATTGAAGGCGTAGGAATGTTTTACAATAACTATGTGCATCTTACAGGAAAGCAAGTGCTTCAATGGTGCTCAGGTAAGGCTAGGAAGTGTAGGTGATTAGAGGATGTCAAAAGTAAATAATAATTGTGTGATGGTGTTGCACGAAGACATTGAAGTCCTTGGTGAGTCCTCAAGCCGGCCTCGGCGTGCTGTGAGGACCACGCAAGCTGCGAAGGGCATGAAGGCTACACCGAAGGCAGTAATTTCCAAAGCGGTGGGTCTTCCTAAACCTACCGAACCCACTAAAAAGGTTAGGAAGGCTGCATTCCATTCACCCATACTTTCATTTGTTTCTGTATGCAACTTAAAAGAATAATGCAAGTGTAGCATTCCTTCACATCTGTTGTGGCTGTATAAGAGTCCAAGAAATAAACATGCACGAGTAGGTACTGCTGGTTTTGACTTGGTGTAGTACGATGCAGGCTGTTGTTGTTAAGAAATCAGATGCACCTCGGAAGAAGTGAGTCCTTGTTTGCCACAGCGTGTCCAACTTCACATCGCATATGATGGTCAAGCATGTTATTTAGAACATTGAGTAGAACGCACCATGTTTTCACCGAAGGTGCTGTACTTAATGTTGTTGTGGATTTCTTTGTAGTACTAGATTATAGGCATGTGCATAGCTATGTTGTGCAGAAGTTGGCAAGTGGCCTTATAATCCCAATGCCATTGAAAACACAAGCTTCTATGCTTGGACATCTCTTACAAAGACACATAATTCATCTTCTAATGGCATATCTCAATCTTCCATTCACTCATGTATATGGGCTGTAGAGTACATCGTCTTTGATGTTGAGGTTTATGATTGACGTTGTTCATTTCGTTCGAGAAAACATCCTTCCTTTCGCATTGTATGTCTTCTGTAATGTTCAAGAAAACACTGCAGATGTCACTGTGCGTGTCGAACGGAACACTGAGCGCAAAGCAATGCATACCCCAGTACACGGGTTGCTCTATTTAATGTCACAATAGACGTGTATGTGGACGATGTCTGCGATTTCAGCAAAGAATAAATTCCACAATATTGTCCACCCAGCTCGTTTCCTAAAGCACATTCTCGTTGACTCTGATGTCATTTAAAACATCCTCCTGTCAAATGTGACGTCCCAGAGAACATCACACAAAACACCGGCATGTACCGCAGAAGAGTGCCACGTCAGCTGCCACGTAGGCTGCGTGCACCGGAAATTATTTTCCACATTGGATATTTAGGGGTCCACGTCATTGGACACGTCACAACGTCGGTGGATGAAAAAGTTGTCCAACGTGTCCCTGCCCATCGTTAAAAATCCTACGTGGATGCCAAAACCCCTCCACATGGCACTCTCAGAAACTCTTGGGTGACCCTATTGTTTTCGATGTCACAAAAAATTTAAGTACGTTTTAGCACATAACATGGCACGTTTTTGGCCCGTTTTTTTAAACGGATTTTTTTAGACGTCACTACAGGCATCGTCCTTGTTAAATTAAACATCACGGCACGTTTTTTCTCTTGTTAAAAAAAACACTGATTTCTTATAGTGATTAACAAAACTGATGTAACTGAAATGATACTGATGATATTTTGTAGCAAGAGATAGCACAAGGAGCGGATGCTGCAGTACGAAAGTACAATGAAGTGACAGCAGTGGATGATAAAAGCGATGAGGGAGTGGCTAATGCCATGAGGACAGGAGCTAAAGAGAAGGCAGCTAAGTTATACGTGAAAATGGGGAAATTGCTTGCAGTGGCAAACCCTGCTTATGGTCCAGGATTTCTGAAAGAGGTGCTGAATGCATTTGAAGCATGAATTTGTTTTTGCATGTTTTATTTGAATTGTTAATTTGATGTTGATAAAATCTTATGTGACTTTGAAGGTTGAAAAGCATTGGACCACAAATGAAGTTCCGGAAATGACTTTGGAAAAGCTCCAGATGATAGCCACTTGCAATACCTCTGCAACTCAGAAGATAAAGTTGTTGAAGTGGTGGAACTCATCCGTACCTTTACGGGATGCTAGACACTTCCCTCCAAAGCCAGTTTCCAAAGAGAAGTCCCTTCCTCAATAAATGGGTCTGGTGGGCAGGGGTAAGTGATTTTTTTCATGTGAAATAGCTTTATGTCTGTAATGTCATTTTCTTGAAGTGGTGCATTTTATTAATGTTTGACAACAATGAAAATTATTTAACAAGAACATCTTGTAGATTGAGGATTGCGCAGTGGAATACTTCAACAATGTGGTCAAGAAAGATGGCCTTACAATCAATATGGCAGTCCCTCTTCAACCGGAGTATCTTTCAGAGTATATAGAGGGATGGAGGAGGAAGATTTGGGATCAAGGTTTCGGCCCAACTTTGAAGGGATCGAATCCTTTCAAGAAGTCTAAAACCTTCTTAAATTATGATGGCTCAAATGACGCTGTTCGTAGAGTTATTTTCCGGTATGTTTAAGTGAATTTGGATTTTATGTTTCATCAATTTCTTAGAAGATTAGTATATGTGGTTATTTGTTTTGAGTGTTTGAGTTTTTTAAATGAAGTGAATTAGTTTCTAAAATACAATGACAACATTGAAGGCTACGATACGATGAAAACCCCCCCAAACCTGCATTAGGTCCAACAGGGGGAGTCGTAAACCTTCATTGTACCCTCACTATAGCATTATTTTATAGAATAGTCGTGCATAGTAGAACTTCTTTGGATGCCTAGAATACTTTTGTAGTGAACAACTGTTTCTGATTCGTTTTTTGAAGTTGAAGTGATCAGTTGTGTGAAATAACCCTAAACATTGATATTTTAATGAGTATTCAAATTTTGATATGTCATTATTATTAAATTTTTTATGTTCTTATCATAGGTACTTCAAGTATGAGCTCTTACAAAAGAACACCATCTCTAGGGAGGATCTTCCTCCATTTCTGACCACATGGTTGGATCGGAGTTCTGAAGAATGCATGTATACATCCAGCCAACTGAAGACATTCACCACAGTTCATCTTAGTGGTGGTGCATGGTATTTAGATTGTCCATTGACATTCATTCATCTATCAGAGGTGGAACTTCGAAAATCATTAGATGGTCTCAACGTCATTGATGTAGAGGTTCCCGAATTCAACAACTACACTAATCAACAGAAGAAGAGAGCAATTGCAAGGAGGATGGTTGCTGACAAGAAGAAAGAAAACAAAGAGCAGGAGATTCGTGAGAACAAGGAGAAAAAAGAAGCAGAGCGTCTTGCGAAGTTGGTAGAGAAGGAGAAGGAAAAAGAGGAGGGCAAGGGAAAAAACAAAGGCAAGAAGAAGGAAGAAGGGAACAAACAAGTGCCAACCTCTTCAACGGTTGATCAAAACTCGCACATGCAAAGTGGATCGCAAAGTGGAATGAAAAGAAAGGCAGTACTTCCAGATTTCACAGAGGATATGGTGACATAAGGTACTGAGGTCATAGTTGTTAGTGATGATGTAGACGTTACTTCAGAGGAATTGATCTTGAACGTCTCTATTGCTGATATTATGGATAACATAGAGTCTGAGGGACCTATATGCTATAGTGAAGTTGAGACCTTTCTAAACAAAGTAAGCATTGTTTTTTTCCTAAAACTTTGAATCTTTTTGGGGGGGATTTTTAAAATTTTCAATTGCTATATGAAATATTGATTATTTCAATTAATTTGTTTCTGCAGTTCGCATCAGGGAAGCCCCGTATGTATGGAGGTAAAGTGAGCCGAGCACCCTTAGTAGACCTCATCTTTTTTGACTGCCAAGAGAATTTACCTGTTCCAGAGGTATCTGCTTCAAAGAATACAATACCTTCATGGAATTCAGACCCAGAGTATGAGGCCATTCAATCGGCCTTCCTCTTTGCAGATATGCACTTACAAGACCATGGTTGCATGATAGTATTTCAGTCATAGTGTGCCGATTCAAAGGGCATTATTGCAGGATTGTGCGAGTCTTATCCTTCATTGGTGAAGAAGAAGGAATGGTTGGGCATCAATCGTATACACTTAACCTCAGCTGTGGATGACTCCGAAACGGTTAGTGTTTTCAAATGTTTTCATGATTTTAATGGAAATTGGCATTCTGAAATTGTTGTATTCAATTCTAATATATATTTTTTTATGACTCCAGACTTTGAAGTTTGGAATCACTCTTCTGGTGAAGGACCTTGGTGATAAAGAGAAGTCGAAGTTCTTTTTGAAGCGGTCACAAGCAATGTAGAAGGCGAAAGTAGACCTCTGCAAGGATGACACATTAATTAACTACACAACTGAAGATACCATGTTGATCAATCCAGAAACCAAAATTCCATGGCGAGGCCCTCACGAAAAAGATAGTAGGCTCTTCCAATTCCTTATAGAAGGGACAACTGAAGGAGACTTGGTTTTGGACTGCACAGCATCTACTGGTTAGTTTTCATTTCAATAATTGATTTTTTATATATCTATTGACATAGTGATTTATTCATATCATGAATTGCATTTTGTAAATTGTAGGTGCATCGATTACAGCATGTCGCGGTACGGGACGACATATAGTGGCTTTGGAGGAGGACAATAATGTCTTTAATGGTGTCCTTAGACCCATGAAGAAAACCACTGAAGTAGATGTGATAATAACTGAAACGCAACCACCACCACCAATTACATCTTCACAAGATCTAGACACCATGACTATAGTGCCTTGAAAATTTCCTCGCCGAACTAAACCTAATAAGTAAGTTTTTCATATTTTTGGAGTCTCCCTTTACATACTACTTCTTCTATTTTGTAATTCTAATATTCTATCTATTCTTTTTGCAGGCGTCAAAAACTGATGTCCGCTAATGCATTGAGGAAGAGACGCAAACTTGTTCTAAGTCCGGAAAAGTCTTTTGATCTCCCAATTTATGCAGAGCAATTAGCATCAGCGTTTGCAAACTTTGGTAGCTTAGAACCAAAACGTATAAAAGATACATATGCTCTTAATGTTTTGCAATTCATAGATGGATCAGCATCAGAGGGAAAAGAGACTTCAGAGTCTGAGAGTAGCTTGGCATCTGCAACTGAGTCCACTGCAACTTAGATTCATGAGATCGACATATCTCATGAGTCAAATAGTTACGTATTCATTTTCAATATGATTTGATTTCATTGTGTGTTTTATGGCTACATCTTTAGTATGATTTATTTCCCTTCACAATTTTGCATTCTATATTTTCTATAAAAATTAATCACAATTGATTGTTGCAATTTTTTATTTCATTTAAGTTTGTAAGTAAGTTAAATTTTCTAATAATGAACTCATATTTTAAAAAAAAAAGACACCTACATCCACGGTCATAGGTCCCTCACATTTTTTTAATAAAAAAAATTTCCCGCTCACAGGCTCACAGGCTCATGGGCTCACACTCACAAGCTCGCCTGCTAGCAACCCTGGTATTTGAATTTTCCTCTCTTTCAATTTCTGGATGAGTTTCTTGTTTCTTGTTCAATCCTCTTGTGACATGGTAAACTTCTTCGTTGCAGGTGAATGCAGGGAAACCGCGCTCATTCGATGGCAGGGTCACTAGAGACCCTTTGGTGGATCTAATCATCTTCGATTACCAAGAGAACCTGCCTGTGCCTCTTGTCTCAGAGAAGCGCGTTCCCTCGTGGAACGCGGATCCAGCATATGCTGGAATGCAAAATGCATTCCAATTTGCCGAGGAGTATTTACAAGACAACAGTTGTCTCCTAGTGTTTCATTCCTACAGTGTTCAGTCTCGAAGTATGTTTGCAGGGTTGATGAAAATTTTCAAGAATTTGAAGATGAAGAAAGAGTGGTTGGCATTCAACCAATTGGACCTCGCGTGGGAAATAAACCTTGGCGAAACAGTGAGTTCTCTATTTTATTTTTCATGTGATTTTAGGTTTTCTTTTAGATGTGATTCTTGGTTTGATATATGGTGTGATTGTCAATGGCATTCCCCTCTTTACTAATTAATTTTTTGATGCAGACCGTGAAGTTCAGAGTCACCCTTTTCATAAAGGACGTGGGTGGAAAAGTGGCATCACTTTTCCAATTTAGGCAGACCACAGCCATGACCAAAGCAAAGTGGAACCTCCAGAAGAAAGACATGGTCATCAATTACATTACTAAGGAGACTATAATGGTAAACAAAGAAACCAAAGCGCCTTGGTGTGGACCCCGAGAGAAAGATGTGAGGTTCCTACAATTTTTCATCGAAGGTTGTATCGATGAAGATGATGTAGTTCTTGACTGCACCGCTGCTACAGGTATAATACTACTCAGTTTCAAGAAAGAGTTCTAAAATGAATTGTTTATTCTTGTAAAGATGTACTTAAACATTGATCACCACATGCTTCTATTGCAGGAGCGTCCATTACGGCTTGTCGTGGGACAGGCCGCCATATTGTGGCTTTAGAGAAGGACATCGATATCTTCAACATTGTTCTAAAGCCGATGAAGAAAGCCACTCCAGTAGAAGGAGTGACTCAAGCTCCAGTGGAAGCTATTGCCACCCTCGATCTTGATGCCGTACACGTTAAACCAATGGTGTTCACATGCACCGTTAGACCTAGTAAGTAAGTTTTGCTTTGTAATGACAACATTTTTTTGTTTTGTAATATACGTTGCATACAAAGAATTTCAAGGACCTAAACCTTCTATGTGTGGTTCTTTAAGGAACAAAGCAGTGAAGGGAACGCATCCAATGAAGAAGATTCGAAGACTTATCTTGAGTCTGAAGAAGTCTTATGAACTTCCAGTGTATGCCGAAAAGATGGCGACACAATATGAACAGCATGGTTGTAGAGATCCTAAACCTCGCATCCCGAAGTATGCTGCAAATGTGGTTCATTTTGTAGACGTTTCAGCTTCTAAGGGTGAGGAGACGCCAGAGTCGTCTTCTAGTGAGGTTTCTATGACCGAGTCCACCGCAACTTAGGCTCATAAGATTGACGTATCTTATGAGTTGAACTATGTGTATTCCTTTTATGTTTATTTGATTTGTGTGTGTTATGGCTACAAATGAGGTGCAATGTGCTTCTTGCTTGATACTAAACTTGCCCTAAAAAATGTTATGAAATATACACCCAGAGAAAAACAATGTCTATTGGACAAGTGTAGGAATTATAGAATTTGGAGTTCATTTACAACTGCAGGAGTAGGTACTCTGTAGTGTACACTAAATTATTTATTGCAAATTAGTGAGTAGCGCGAAAAAATGTGATTGGAATAAAAATGGAAAGAAATTATAACTCCTTCCAATGGTAACTCCTACATAGTGGGAAAAAAAATGGAATGCAAATAAATGTAGTCACCTTTAAACGGTGATAGTCATGATATGATCGAAGTAGTGAATAAAATGAGGTCACACTTGCCCTTCTAATGAACACATAGATTTGAATGGGAAGACAAACAAAGCTCAACAATTGAACCACTCTACCTAAACCCCCAACAATAAAATATCACTAGTAGATAACATTGCCTTCCTACATCTTTGGCTCATTTAGGTACTTTCACCTTCTTCCAACAGTCCATATGTAATAAGACACCCTAGCTCTATTTTATGTGCAACAAAAATCCCTTAAATATAGAAGTATCCTTCATAGTCCACAAATAGCACTACATTCCCTAAATTGCTTTTGCTTTTTTAATCCACGGTTATAGAGCCTACAGCCACCCTAAATCCACGGTCATGGGTTTATTGCCGACCCTCTATTCCACTTTTGATTTTTGCACAAAATTTTTCTTAAAAAAAAATTCCCACTCATAGGCTCGTAGGCTCCTGCTCCCAAGTTCACACACTAGCAACCCTATAGTGCACACAAAGATAGCTAAATTTGGATGTTGTTCATTGTGAAAAATACAAATTTGAACACTAACACTTTTAATAAGAATAGAGGGTTTTCATGTGCTTCCTGAATATGGCCCTTTTGGAGGTCATTTGAGGAAGCTTCAAAGCCAAATACGGAGGAGTATGTTTCATGATATTGCAATGTCTAGGTCTAGACTAGGAACCAACTTGGAAGAAGCTTTCCATTTTCAATGTTTATTTGTTGAAGTAGTATGTGAGGGTTTGGAAGCTTGATTTCAAGACAATAACCTCATTTCTTGTTTGAAAGTACTTAACTCTTCTAATATGCCATCCAAGCAAGTTGGATTGTAGAGCTGGGATGTCTCCAAGTTGAACAGACTGTTGCAGTTGTATGGAAAGGACCGGTTCACATTCAAGTTCTTCCTTCCCCTCCCTTCTTGACATGGAGGCTTGTAAGCAGGAATTTCTATCTTTCAAATTGCAATGTACCACTGAATGGAGAGACAAAACCTTCCGGGATTTGTGGGGCATGATTACTTGGAATCATGCCCTACCAATCTGGTATCCAAATTTGCTTGTCCTTACTGATATAGGTAGAATACAATGTGTTTGCACAACTACTTGCGAGAGAATTTTCAACATTCAGAATTTAATTAAAACTCATGTTAGGAACCAATTGGGAAGCAAAAAATTTGAGGCTTTGCTTAGAGTTGCTTTGGAGGGACTGGAAGATGAGTATGATGGTATAGTACATGATGCCATATCCTTGTGGAAGCATGAAACAAAATACAAGTATCTTTATACTAATCCTTCTACTTATTTGTCTAATTCAGCCACGGGTCCTAGTGCAAGCAATGCATCTTCAATGTATGAAGATGTGCACCAGCAAGGGACACCATTGTATTGACAGCTTCTTGTGATTTGTATTCATTTGTTGCCTTGTAAATGGTAAATGATTTCTATTCATATGTTGCCTTGTGAATGGTGGCTTCTTTTCACTCCTCTCCCCATTTTTTTGAATCATCATGTTTTGATTCTTGTAAATGTGAATGTTGTGGGCATGTCATACTAACTAGCCTCCTGAAAATGCATTGATCCTCTTTTGGATCGATGCATTTTTAGAAGGCTGAATCCCTGGCCCTAAGTTGGTAGGGGCAATGTTAGGTTTAAATCTTGCCAAAGGTAATGCTTATGAACAACTAATATCAAATATGCAATATACATGTGCAACGACCATCAAACTAAGCAATAAATTGGTCATCACTTCTAATCATTGCAGGTCTAACAAGTAACACCTACATGGTATCAACAAATAGGATCTCACCAACCATTAACCCGACCTCATTCTTATGATACACCTATGAATATTAACTAATTACAAAAAAAATGGTGCAACACCAAAAAACCCTAGCCAACAATGCTTGCAAGTATGGAAGATGTGCAAAACAAAAATTAAAAATCAAAATTGAACTTTCTTCCCCATACAACAAATTGTTGAGGTTTAAAGGTGTGAATAAAAGCCACTAGTAAATACATGCAATGGATGATCACAAATTGCAATTCCTACAACAATACTAAAAGAAAATCCAAAAAAATATCTATATAGGCTCTGAAACCTACAAATTTTGAATTTTTATAAAGATTGGTGTTTCAAAATACCATTCAATCTATGAAAATACTATTCCAAGCTAAAAATCAATTCCATATGCCAAATTAATTGTACCATATAATTCCTAGTCAAATTTCACATAAAATAAGCTCAAATTTAATTCAAATCAAAATTACAATACCCCCATAATTAAATTTCAAAGTTTCTATTACTAATTTTTATACCTTGATTATTCAAAATCTATCCAAAATGAAGATTTTTTAAAAATATCTAAATCATTCAGTTCTATAAATCTCCCAGATTTTTAGATTTCAAAACATCTTAGAAATTCCTTGATTTCAAAAAATAAAGGCCTTTGGACTTAAATGGCAGAAAACTAAATCCTATATCTTCCTCAAAAATCACTCTAATCTCACAATTTTTGAATCAATAAATTTGTCTACAAATCTTCTATTGGTACAACAAATAGCAATTAAACAAAAGTTGACATTTTGTCCTTCTACTCAAAATTGCTACTACAAGGAAGGAAAATCAAAATTTTGGAGAATACTTTTGGAGCTTTCTAAGTTCTCTCTTCTACTTACAATCACCTCAAAAACAATCTAAAATTACTAAAAACGCTTGAAAATTCCCACAAATTTGAGGATTCCAAGCAACAGTCAAGAAATCAAACTAGCCTCAATTCAAGAATTTGTTACACCACTCATCTTGGAGAAAATGATTCTTGTCAAGTGACAAACTAAGAGTCTACATTCAAGAAGTTAAGTGTCTCTTACTCCACACAAATGCAAAGTCCAAGAATGCAAGTGTGAGTAAAAAGTGAAGACTTTATTAAATGATAAACCATCATCTTTAAGTAAACACTACTAAAAAATGATGTTCAAGTCAATAGAAATTTAACAATTTTTTGTTGACTGGGATACTATATTGATCATTTTAACATTTTTTATTAATTTGATACAAGCTAATAAAATGATCATTGAATTTTTGTTAATTCAAATAGTACAACGTCCAAATCAATAAAAAAAAATTAATATTTTTTTGTTAAGAAGACATGCCTTGTAGTATATTTTTCGGAATCTAATCTTATTCAGCTAAATCCGAGTTTGAACACCAAGGAATGAACTATGTAAGGCTAGCGTAATGTGTTTAGAAGTCATAATGTATAAACGTGCAAAATTCAGAGACTTATTCACTCTTAATCCCTCTAAAACCCAAAGGTATCACTCAAGCTGTCCATTAGTAGATGCTATTGACTGATGTATGCAGTCACAATCCTGTCTAGTGTACTACTGGCTCGTGACAATAGTTCTAGGACAATAGTTCAATGTGGACTGACTTGTAATGATTGCATGTGCAATGCAAGACTTATAGACTAAATAAATAATAGTATTATTATTCTTAGTATTTAGCAAAAGAATAAGAGTTAACGTTTTAGATTAACTCACAATAAGTGCACGCACACACAACCAGGGACAATATGGCCAAACACGTGCAAATCAATATGCTCTACTTAAAACCCACACAAAACTCCCATTTACAACATGCATATGCAATTTCAAAATTGACACTCCAAACCTATGTTAGGACCTATACCCAAACTAAGGATATGGCCCAAAGGGCCGTTCAAAAAATCTGAGCCTTATTTTAATTTGTTTTATTTGTCACTACCCTATGGCCGTGCGATACCTTGTAGATATCCTAGTAGATACCCAGACTGTCCCAATACCCGTATCCCGAGCCACCAAGACCCTTATCCGGCCTATACCCATATTGGCTTCCTCACGGGTCTCAACCGTCCACCCGTCGTTGTCAGTCTGTCGGACTTCGGCGAAAGCTGCTCCGACAAGCCAGACCAACTCCGCGGCTGCTTCCGCCAGATTTAGGTGATCAAATTTTTGATCGATTCTTTAAATTCTAATCGGAATCCTTCTTCCCTAATCTTGGTGAGCACATGATCAAACAAAATTTGGATTGAATTTCAATTCTGATCCAAATTTTGTTTCCAGGTTACGATTTAACAAACACAAATTCCAAATCCTCAGCTTACAGCCCTCGGACCATCGAATTTGCAATCCGGTGCTCCAAGATCAGACCAATTTCATCAGACTATACGACTACTCAATGCTCTTGAGCCAATATGCACGAGGATCCACGTAAAGATTCATAAAATTGAATTTGAATTTTTGTTTTGAGCCTGATTTGGCACCACAACCTCTGGCAATGGGATGGCGATGACGATGGTGACTCTCACCCGCAGCTCATCGACTCACCCTAATCACTCCCCTAATCTTGACCAATCAGTTTCACAAAAATTCAATGCACACTGATTCACTCCAAAATCTCCATTCGAGAGATCAATTTCACTCCGATGAAGCCGTATCGCTCTCCTGCTGTCGCTCTTAATTAGCCTTGCACTGGAGCTTGTCGCTCCTCCAGTTGCCTCGGAATCAATCCGACTCACCAAAATGTCACCAAATTCACCTCCGAAATTCATCGCACTGCACTCAGCGACCTATCTCGCCTCGTCGACACTCAATCTTCCCGAATCCACAATCCCCACGACCAATTTCCCACTCCAAGATTCACAATCATACACTCCAATGTCCAAACAATTTCACAATGCTCACAGGATTGATTCAACCACCAGACCAAAACTAAAACAATTGCACAGCACAACTCATAATATACACTAATACACACACAAATGTATTGCAATTACAAAGTTTGCATGCGCAAGAATTTACAACACAGAGAAGCTCTACAATTTGCACTGTTTGCACTTCAAGGGAGAAGAAAATGAGAGAAGGAAGAGGGATTTAAGTCAAGGGATGGGGGTGATCGGAAACGGGAAGAGTTGCGCAAGCACCGCTTCCAATCGCTCCTGCAACCCTGACTTTCTCCCTTTCTCTTTTCCTTTTCTCTCTTTTTCTTTATCTTTCTTTTTCTTTATCTTTAATCTTTACTTTTCTTTCCTTTTACTATTATATTAACTACCAACTAAAGTATCTTTGAACTTTTCCTAATTTTAATAAAAATAGAATACTTTTTATACTAAATATTAGATATAAAATAAAATAATGTATATAAAGTCTTTAAAAATCGAAAAAGTACTTAAAAAAACGAAAAAACTAGACTACATGCCTCTCCCTTATTGGTGATAAAATAGAGGTGACTTCAATGACATAAGAGAGAAGAAGACAAACTCTTTATACAAATGGGGTGATAAAAGGTCAAACAAAGCATATGGAATATGTGAATTATTCATAGTTTTAATTCACATACCCCATATAGTTTGTTCTACCTTTTACCACCTCATTTATATAAAGAGCTTGTCTTTTTTTTTTTTCTCTTCTATCACCAAAGTCACTTCTCTTCTATTATCAATCTCCAAGTTATGAGGTTGGTTTTCTTTCTTCTTAATAAATTATAAAGTTTAACTTTTTTTTAATTAAATTATAAAGTCTAATTGATAGTTCTATCTATGTGTTATTTTTTGCCTATGTGACAATTTGTATTGGAATGGTTTTTGACTTGCTAGATGGCCGCCATTTATTAAGCAAATTTATAAATGAAATAATATTATTATTTTTTTGATTTGACCACTATAACAAAATGGTCAATAGTTTTTAGTTAGGTATTGTCCAAGACAGCATGACTGAGGATATAAACGACATCAACACTTTTTTGTTAATTTTTTGTTATGGTAGTCATTGTTTTTCTATTAGTAAAAGTTGAATGTACAACTCTCTAAAAAACACTCACAAAACTTGATGTGACAAAAATGTCAAGTTAAGGAGTTCTCTCAATATAAACACTCAAATTCTAAATTTGATGAACTCTAAAAATTTAACTGAAATTTGAACTTTGGATGAAATTCATCCAAAACTAAGATGAACTCCCACATAAGCGAAGAGTTCATTCAACACTTTAATTTGATGTGAAGTGGTCCCAATGCCATTTCATGGGACATCCAATAAAAACAAAAAAATATAGTTAGAGCCACTATTTATAGGATGGATCTGAGAGCAATATATATGAAGCATTCAATTGATCTATATCATCTGTACTATGCATGTGAGTTTTATATTACAAGTGGATTGTAAAAGTTTGGATCCTCTCTTGTTGCATCATTCTTTTGAAGTATGATGACCATGGAAAATTCTACTAGAAATTGAATAGGAAAAAAATGCTTAGAAAGTAAAAACACCAATCTCTTATCTTTCCAAATAATACAAATATACAACTAACAACCCATGGTTTTTGAATCATATATATGATGTTCCAATGTCCATGAGCACTTCATGCAAAAGATTTAGTATTTTTCACCACCAATGGTATTCCCTCCTAATTTGTATGTAGAATTATTGTAGTACAAATGCCTCTTTCCAATAAACTTTTGAATAGTCTAATAGAAATGAAATAGTACTCCATTTGTCATAAAGTGGCCATTTTCTTTGTGACCCACTAATAAATGCAATGCAGCCACATTATGATCTAAAAAAGGATTTTTAGATTGTAGATGCTCTTTCTACTACTATGGATTTTCTACAATAAATTTCAAAATTTAAAACAAACTTAGATGTTCTTTCTACTACTATAAATTTTCTTCAATAAATTTTAAAATTTGAAACAAATTTAAAAATAGAGTTCACTAACATCAAACCTTGATGTTCCATTTTTGAGGTTTCTTAAGCATATATTGCTATGAACAATATGAGCCTTTATACCTTATAATCATTTCATATACCATTGCATGTTTTTCAAAATGACAAGCCCTTCCATGAGTTTCTAATGACATTTAGTGTAACCATTGAATTTGCTCTATTTTGTCATTATCTCATAAATTTTTGTCTTGTTGATAAGATTTTAGATTAATAAATTGATAATGTACAAGCATCTCATCAAGGACTTGAATCTCTGCTAAAGCTTGATGTTTAAGATAATTGGATAAAAAAATATGGCCCCTTTCTTATACCAATACCACTTGTGATTAGATTGCCTTCCTATAGCCATGTATAAGAAAGTACTATTAAGAAGGCCTTCAAACCAGGCTCTATCAAATCCTTCTAATCCTTGTCTCCAATGCATTTTCCATTCCAACCAATGTCTGTGGCATACTAGTCGGTCTTTGATATAATAGCTCATAAAACATGAAAAGGCTAGAAAATTGCAAATAATCTAAGTATTGTGGAAACATGTTGCAATTCCAAAAAAATGAGCAACATGTTCTCATAAAATCAAAGGGCTCATGATCATACAATATATGATTTTTACTCCATGTGCCATTCTCATACAAATGTTTGATGCCATTGAGGTCCCCATCAATACCATCAAATTTTCTATTACCTTCTGTCTTCTTCATCACTATTTTTCTATTCAAACAATGAACTGTCATTCTCATTGATCCACATGGATATATAGGTGGCCATTCTATTCCAACATCACTATGGAGGTTCTTCTATTGGAAGAATATCATGCCTATCCTCGTCATCATCCACATAATTAATAAAGTCACCTTAAATATTTTCATCTACAAATGTACCAACATTGCTTACATTTATCCTCATGTGGACCAACATATTGGTTCATTTTTTAGGTTTTGGTTAAGAACTTTGAGAAGTTAGAGCAAAATGGTAGAAAATACAATTAAGAGGAAATTAAGGGAAAATTTTAGGAAAAAACTAGGGATTTAAAACTAAAAAGATGTTAAGCAAGATTTGGTAGAGTAACCAAATTAGGCTAACAATAAAATGAGGACAAAATGAAAACCAAAAATGTAAGAATCAAAACGAAAATAAAACACTCCAAGAAGAAAATGAAACTAGGATCAAATTGTAAACTATAAATTTATATATAATATAGTATAATATAAAAAATACAAAATACATAATTAAAACTAAAACTATTATTAAAATATTAGGATAGTGAGTAAAACACTAAAATAATGCTAGAAACATTAAAATAGGAGTTCTACAATAATTTATAATGTTTTACATTAAAATAGGAGTTCTACAATAATTTGGAATGTTTTGCACAAAATTAGTTCAATTTTCACTAATTTGGTGCATTTCACACTATTTTAGTATTTTTATAGTAAACTAGTGATGGATGAATAAAAATAGAGAAATAAATCCATTAGGAGTTTGAATATAGGCAAAATTAGGGTTGGAGCCCTCTATCTCCCAACTTTGGTGTTTTTAATGTGTGTTAGAGAGTGTGTAGAGATGTGGTGAAAAATGAAGCACAAAGGTTAGAAGAAGTAGGAAAATGAGTTAAAGGGAAGATTAAAATAATTTATCAAGTAGGTTTTCACTATGTGAGGAAAAAAAGGGATGAATAATGGAGATTTTTTTGGTCAGATGGAAAAAGTGCTTCAAAATGAGGGGAGAAGTTTTAGCAAGATTGGACTTCCAACTTTGACAGGCAATTGCAAGAGTATAGAAATTTGAATTGAACTAAATTTTGATGGGCAAATGCATCGTCAAGATGGCTTTTCAAAAAGTCTAGGCTCAAACCATTTAGATCACTAATGAGGCGTTGGTGATTGATTTAGTGTGGAGAGGTCAGTTGTAGTTATCAACAAAGATTACCAACTTCGGCAAGCAATTGTGGGAGATTGGCCCAGCCAAATGTGAGCACTTATTTACCCACCCTTGGTAAATCAGCAAACACAACTAGGTTCTTTTAGTTATTTCTATCCTATGGGTGTTCTAACATCGGTCCATTGTGCCTTCCAAGCAATGAATCTTTCTAAGTGTCCTAAATGTCCTACACTTGCAAAACAATTCTTGTTCAAATCCAAACTTTAGTTCCTAAAAAACTAATAAAAAGGGAGACACTTGAGATTAGTGATAAAGCAAAAGCTTTGCCATCTTTTAGGAAATCATCAAAGTTCTATCACAATCCTAGGACTTGAAGTCAAAGCTCCGCCGTCTTTTAGGAAATCATCAAATTTTCATAACAATCTTAGGACCTGAAGTCAAAGAACCGCCGTCAAAATGAAAATAACTAAGAGTTTAAATCCCATGAAGTCAAAGCTTCGCCGTATTCTAAAGAATATACAATTTCCTCCTTTACTCTAAAACATGCAAAGTCAAGCTTCGTTGTTCCAAATGAGACAAGAAAATTACAAGGAAATACTACCATTTCCACTACAAGTTCGTACAATCATAAAAGAAACTCTAGAGACCCCCACAAAGCGGCATCGCCAAGGTACGGAGTGGGGTTTCTTTCTAAGATTAGTACAAGCCAAAAATCCAACAATAATGACCCCAAACCCAAATTTCAATGACAAAAAACAACCAAGATGAAGCCAAGATTTGAAAGAACTTGGCCAAGGACAATACGAAGGAATTAGCTTATCGAAAGAACACACATTCACGAGCTAAAGGCTCCCCTAAGCGGCATCGCCAATTACAAGGGAAGAACCTCTAGGATTAGTACAAAAACTCCAAACTCCAAACTAGTACACAACTAGATTTTGAGAATTTTGTTCCAACCAAAACTTCTCCAAATGACACAAAGAAGAAACACAAAATATGGCCCAAAGGGCCCAAACTTAGAAGACCATGAGACTACAAGAGAGATGGAGTGAGCGAGGAGAGGAAGCCTTATATACCTTCTCCAGGTCCTCCAAATCAAAGAAGACTTGGAGTGCACTCCAAGCAATCCTATCCCTTTAGATTTTCATCCTAATTCTAATTTTTTAACTTTTTACGCTGGTCTAAACTTCTAACTTTTGGAGAAATGCTCCAAATCACAAATGAATTGCGCCATTGGCTTCAAAAGGCCATTTTTAGCCTGTGTAAACCCCCTCCCCTTTTTCCTACATCAAAATCACAAAGATTTCTAGCGCTAACTAGAAGACCAAAATTGAATAAAAACCCAACTTTTGGAGATCAACTTTTCTAAGAAAAGTAACTAGCCTAGGCTCTTTAGTAGGAGTAAGGGAGTAAGAAAAGACCCCGCTTTGACCTTAATCTGATTCCGTATGCTCCCCGTATGTCGGTCAACTCCACGATTAATCTTTTAAATTTGCCAATTTTGGAGGATCTTGATGGTTTTGCATCTTCTGACTATCGGAATGCCACGAAACTTGTTGGAGCTTGTTATTAATATAAAGGAAGCTACCCTAATTTTTAGTGAGATTTTACCGCTGCCTGGGTAATTTCTAGGAATTTTCCATCATTACTTCCAATGGTTGACTATCCGGAAAAAGATCTTTTGAAGATCAGAAAAAATCGAGAATTTTCATGGAACCTCTCATGGAGTTCCACAAGGGATGTGCAAACTCATATTCCCGTTTTGCACATCTAAGGGGGGAGAATCAAATTCTGTTATCTCCTTTAACTTCCGGTAAAAAGGAAATCTTCCAAATAAAAGGGAATCTTGGCGAGCCGATTGCTCCGTTGGACTCCTAGCATGATTTCCACTTTGAACTACCGTACTTAAGTTGTAGATGCCCTCCTATGATTCGTCTTGAGTTTTCTTCACCTACAAGCTAACAATTGGAGTTTCTACTATTTTGCCAATGGAATGGAAAAACTGAAACCTCTCTTTGGGAATCTATACTAAGGTTTTTACATAGTTCCCTTGGACCAATTTGGTTAGGATCTGTCACTGAAAGGTAGGTTTAGATAAGTTGGGCAATTTCTACTAAACATGGTTATTTTGTACAATTTTTGGGTTTCTACCCTATCTACATGCAAGATTTGGTTACAAATAACAAGAAATGCCTCAATTAGGACCAATGGTCATCTTGGTATGTGACATCTCCGTTTTGGTTATTCACTCTTTTGGGGGCTTTTTGTATATAAAATTACACTCAAAACTTTATAAAATCTAAAAAAAACAATTCCAAATCATGAGTGACCAAATGGGCATTCATATATGGCGGCCTTCTGGTAATGATTCCTAATCATAGGACCTAGAACTCTTTTGCTATCCATGGGCACACGGTCAATTTCTTTCTATTTACAAAGGCGATCATATTAGGGAACCAGACTAATACCTTGGATGGACTGATCTTTTGTTGTGGATTATCTTGTACGTCCCATTGACTTGGATATCTGTCAAGAGGGTCTACTATATACAAGGTTTTAAAACAAGAACTTGATGGGAACCAACTCTCAAACTAAAAGATTTTGAGAAATCTTTACCGCACAATTTTTTGTTCATTTTCTATTTATCTAGTTTTTAATTTTCTTGTTTTATCCCATCCGCCTCAATCAGAGTTGACTTGGATCTATAGAGAAAAAATCATAAAACCCATCCTTCCGCCCTCATCGAAGTGAGTTTGGAACTAAAAAAGGAAAGATAGAATATAAGAGAGAGAAACCCTGTCTGCCTTTGATGGAACAAATTTGGACCTATAGCCAAAAAATATTTCAAACCCACCTTCCTCCCTCAACGGAGTGAGTTTGGACTAAAGATAGAAAAAAAAAGCAATATAAAGAAAAAAGAGGGAAGTGGTTCAAGACCTCAATGCTCTAAGCTTCAAAAGGGGGTGTCTCCAACCGCAATTGTTGGTAACATTTCTTGCCTTTCCACTAGCTCAGGGGTAGCGCCAACCAGCCTCGGAATTGAACTGTCGTCGCTGGGGAAATAAATCGGTAACTTGTAACCACCGTCACCACGTCCCAACAGCTGGAGACGTTTGATGTGCCGGTTAGAAAGTATAAATACCCTTGCTACGCCCCATTATATTTTGATTTTTTTTTTTTTTTTTTTTTTTTGCATTTTTATGTACACTATGTACAAGACAAAGAACCAATTGTTGTCCTACTGAGGTAGTATGGAATACCATTATTGCCCATCAACGAACTGCACAAGAAATGAGAGGCTATCCAATTCCAAAAAACGAGGTAAGCTGTCCCATTACTTCTAGCACATAAACTGGCCATTGTTCCCTGTGGAGTGGCTGAAGTGAGCCACAAACTGTGAATATGTGGCCTTTGTCCGTGGATCTCTGAGTAATGTTAATTACTTCGTCTAGATTTGCAAATTGGCCCTCCATCATGATGTTGTTGCCAGGCTGCAAAATCTCAATGTTCTCCAAATAAATTAGTAACGATCTGGCTCTTGGTGGCCAGGGACCTTGATTCTCCAACATTAGAGGAATCCTCTCTAATGGAACTTCACGCCCAAGTTGCTCTTCCTCATCACGTGGTCTTCTTCTTGCATTTAGTGGTGGTAAAAGAGGCAAAGATTCACTTGGAATTTGGGTGCCCAATGGTTCCGCTAGGGTCTCAATGGATTCCACCAGAGTTTGGTGTAACTTTGGCCTCTCTGAGAGCACTAGTTCAATCGGGGTCTGGATCAAGGTTGCTTCTTCTTGCTCAAGGGATGCCATAGTTGATGTAATACGACCATCAACCTCTTGGCTTAACATCTTGTCCTACTCTATACTAATCCTCTACTGTAAGTAATGTCCGCCTCAATGGAATTAGTTTAGATCTATAGACTAAAAAGAAGGATTTCAAATCCAGCCTTCCGCCCTCAATGGAGTGAGTTTGGAACTAAAAGAGAGATAGAAATGAGAGACAATGGCACCTTGTGTCAGGACCCTTACAAAGCTTATACACTCAAACTAACACATAGATAGTATGTTCCCAACCATCACCATAGTTGGTAACTGATAATAGCACAGGCCAAAGACTTTACAAGACTTGCCTAAGGAATTTGAATCCAAAATGAGTGAGAAGAAATTGCAAAAAGCTACGTTTTTCAACACAATGTACTCTAATATTAGTGATAATAGTTGGAAGGACCACCGAGGGTTGATACTAGTTGTGGTTTGTATACTAATCCTGCAACAACACAACCTTTAATAGACAAAGACAAAGGTCTTCACTTGTTTATAATGGATAGGACATATAAGACTCAAGCTATCTGCATTTTCACTCAAAAACGTAGACTCTTGTAATTAGGAAATGTGAATCAGAAGCCAATAACTAGTAACTAGTTCCGATAGGGATTTTTATTTTATTTTTTTATTTTATTTTTTTATTTTTAAATTTTTTACATATCATGGCATATATTAAATCCACTTCTAGAGTCACAAAAGGTAAGAAAACCATAGTAACCAGTTCCACTAGTGTCTTTTCAGCTTGCAATGGCATATATTACGCCTACTAGTAGATTAAAGAGGTAAAGAACTATAAAAAGTGCTCCCACAATTCCCATTAGCTGTTTTATGATAGTCCTGGTTGTCGGGGTTTAGTGTTCAAGAAGTTAGATCAAACTTCAACAAGATAAAGGTAAAGAACTATAAAAAGTGCTCCCACAATTCCCATTAGTTGTTTTAAGACAGTCTTGGTTGTCGGGGTTTAGTGTTCAAGAAGTTAGATCAAACTTCAACAAGATTGTAGCGATTAGTCAGACCAGTATTCCTCCAGTTAGCCTTTAATTCACACCAAAGACCCACTTAGAGTAAACCGCTTCGGAATCGTTCCCACAAGGACTTGAGGTTTATAGGTCTATAGGATAATCCAATCTAAACATTCACTTTCTCTCCGTCAGACTACTCCGAACTATAGATCCGGTCTGGCCACTAGTGCTAGATGGGTTCTGGAAGAATCCGGAAACCATTCAGTGCCCCTTCTGAGATCTCTGGGTTTGGGTGACAAGTGGCCAAATCCACCGTCCAGATGTTTACCGTGTCCGGAAACACGCTCTCTTTCTCTCTCTCTCTCTTTTACTAGTACTAACCTAACTCTGTAGGGACCGGAAGTGTCCTCCTATTCCGTCACCTCACAAATCTGGAAGGCTTTCCGGATTAGGTCTCGCAGGGACGATCAAGGACTACAACGACATTCTAACCTTAACCGGACACTGAGCCTCCCGTCGATCGGGTGGGTTTCCTTGTACTCTCTTGGGCTTGCGCCAGGGCTTTGACTCTGTTCTACGGGGGAATTCTAGCAATCCAAAATTCGGGCACGTCTTGCAACACTTCCGTACACGAAAGTTGCTAGCAGCCTCTTAGATACCCCTTTCACCTAAGGCTGTATCCTACACACAAGCTATACTGGCATCCGAGCAGTCCTACACTATCCCTACTATCGGAACCATCCGATTGATCTCCCCATCAAGTTAATACATCTGGAAACCGCTTACGAAATTGACTCTTGCTATTCAAGGTAAGTTCTCAGTCTCTGGAAAAGTAAGAATGGACCCACACCTCCCACAAACATATACCACATACAAAAAGATAAGAGAATGGATACTCCAAACACTTGGAATTAAGCTCAAAAAAAGGTACAAATGCTGGAACTATGGAATGGATGCGAATAACCAGAAAGGCCATCAAAACTCCTACTTATACTGAAATTAACATCATCCTAAAAATCCTACAAAACATTCCTACTGGTTCGCTAGATTTCCAGTAAATCCTAGATCCTATTTTTCCGGCTTTTGATGGCCGGACTCTGGTATTGCCGCTATACTACGTTACTGTACACTATTCCTTGGAATCCGGATCCTTGGGAAGAACATAGTCCTTTAGCAAATCCAGCTTCATCTCCTTCTGGCTACTCCTCGGAGGAAACAGACTTGGACCCCTTTGTCCCCATCTTTGGACCTCCACGATGTTGGGGTCCCGGTCTACACTCCGGGTCCCAACTACTGGAACGTCCGGACTTCCCTAGGAATCCTTTTGGGTCTTCTTATGACGAGGAGAGGACTGTATCGCCCAACCACTGTGAGCTTCCTGAGAAGTACCCGTCAGGTCGATGGTCGGGGTCACCGGAAGTAGATCTTTGCTTCTTTGGGGTACCACGGCTCCCCAGTCCACTCCTTCTGGCCTTCCGGATGGTGGTGAAAGTTCCGGATCCACCGGTACCACCAGTGCTACTTCAGTAACCATGGATTCCGGATTATTGCCTTCCGGAACCACCAAAGTTTGCGCAGAGGGGGAAGACGGAGGTATCGGATCCAATTCAGTGGGAGCCAAATACTCCATCATCTCTCGCATCTCTGCCCGGGATGCGTCCATCCGTCTCGCCTGCTCTAATAAGCACTTGATGATGTGGACCCGACTCGAGCTAGCGGCTGCGTCGAGGTTGGCTTCAAACAGTCGGGCTTTATTGATACAGTCCGTTGGTACTTCCAAAGAACTCCGGAGCCGAACTATACTTTGACACAATGCCGCTATTTGCTGGCGGTGGTCCTCTTCTATGAGCCGGGCCGTTTTCTAGGCTGTGCAGAGAGTATTCTTGAATCCCACGCACTTGGATTCTGAATCTTGGACTTGGTCTCGCAATGTCCGGTTCTCTACGCGTAACGTTCCCAACTCCATCACCATCTTCTTCCGTTCCTCTATTAGGAGATTGTTTTGTTGCTGTGCCGCCATCAACGCATCCGTCCTTCGGAAGATGGCGTTCCGATCAGTTAGTGCCATCTTCTGGTACACTCGTTTGAGAGCCCCCTCGTAATTGTCGCAGAGCTTAGTGAGGTTATCCGCCTGCCATACCAGGTGCTAAGCCATCTCCTGGATGTCCTCTAATGGCGTCCCTCCCTGTTGCATGTGGGTCCTGTCTCCCTCCTCTACTTCCATCATCATGGACCGGGAGGGTCCGGCCTCAACTGGAGTGGTACCAACTTGTGGTTGCACCGGCCCAACCAATTGCGTAGAAGGTCGGACTTCTTCCGGGGCCGGTCTAGTATCCGTCTTCTGCTCCTGAACTTCTTCTTCCCGTGGCTTCGGTGCGGGAGGATCTTCTGACGGATTCACCGGCGGCGTCCTAGTTTGTCGTTGCCTCTTCTTTAGAAGAGTGAGCGGCTTCTCGTCCTCCGTCTCCTCATTGTCCAGTCCGTCTCGAGGACAGGGTTCTTCTGCTCCGTACTGTTGGAGCTGAACTAGCTCCTGATAGACGCTCTCCTCGTTTGCCTTAAGCAGGGAGTAATGAGCATATAGATGGGACAAATACGCCGGAAGGGGACTCTGACCCTTCTTCCCCAACCAGAGGAAACGCACAAGGTCCCCGATTAACTCATGGATGATGGTTGCCCAATCCATCATCATTTTATTCTGGAGGCTCCCCAAGATGGTAGAGGCTACCTTCGCTACCACTCACCGCGGCTTAGTGGGATGGAGGATAGGATTAAGGAATGCTATCACATCCCAGTACTCCGGATTCACTAGGTCGGAAACCTGGTGACCTTCCTTTGAATTGGCGGGCGCCCGGAATTCGCCCTCCATCACCTCTTGGTTCTTCTCCATAACCTTGTCCGGTGCCTCCCGGAACTTGTAGACGGCCCTCCATGTGTTAACCGCCCATAATTCTGGCTTCGCCCGGAGGGTGGTATCCAAGATACCATTTTCCGGACGAAGTAGGTTGGACACCAGGCTCTCCTCCCTGATGCCCCACGGAACCTCCAGGAGCCCATCACACCCCATGTTGGTGAGGTTCTCCCGCAAGCGCACCAGCCGGTCCTCCTCGGTAGGAACCTCCGGAACTACCTTCATCACCAGAATGGTCCTCGGCCGGGGCGGCAGTGGTGGCATCTCTTTGTCTAAGTCCTCGGGCAGATCCTTCAGCTTGCGCGGACTTGCCCTGGAAGACATCATGCTCACAGAAAAGCCTCACACAATCTCTCCCTAACTCTCCTGCTCACAAAATTTTACTCCGATAACCCTTGCACGATTGCAACTCACATAGTCCCTCAATCTACCGGAATTCTCACAAAGCTAGGAAGACGGAAAACACTGGTGGAAGAAAAACAAAGAGATACTTGTGCCCACTGTCGGCTATAGTCCTCCTCTTATACTGGCTAGATAGTCGGTTAGTCGGATGAATGTACGAGATAGGTTTTTGGCAACAAAACCCTATCCCTAGTACGGATCCGGTTTTCGGTTTTTAGGGCAGGCGCCGTCATCCGATTTCCGGAACTTTCTAGGGTTCCGGAATTAGATTTTTAGATCTAATGAAATTTTTCCAGATCCGGAAATCCGGTTTTCCTAAATTAACCTAACTTCCTAGGAGAACTCGAAAACTTTCCTTTTTAAGGGAACAATTTTTGAATTTTCCCGTCATATGCTAGTATTTTGGGCCTAGCATGTGGGATCACATTTCCACAAAGACAGAGGTAAAGAACTATAAAAAGTGCTCCCACAGTTCCCATTAGCTGTTTTATGACAGTCTTGGTTGTCAGGGTTTAGTGTTCAAGAAGTTAGATCAAACTTCAACAAGATAGAGGTAAACAACTATAAAAAGTGCTCCCATAGTTCCCATTAGCTGTTTTATGACAGTCTTGGTTGTCGGGGTTTAGTGTTCAAGAAGTTAGATCAAACTTCAACAAGACAGAGGTAAAGAACTATAAAAAATGCTCCCACAATTCCCATTAGCTGTTTTATGACAGTCTTGGTTGTCGAGGTTTAGTGTTCAAGAAGTTAGATCAAACTTCAACAAGATGCTACTTCTCAGACAAAGAAAAGTAAGGGGTGCCACTCCCTCAGTCGACATGCCAAAGAAGTAGTGACAACTAGTTAAGCCATTTTAAGTGTTGGTTGACCCAAAGGCTTTTCTTTTTACGTCAGATGTGAATTATCTTTGTAAAAGACAACTCCGACCCAAAAACCAAGTGGCTTTGTTTGGTGGGAGATCCTAAAAAGGTATCTCAATATTTAAAAAAATTGCTTGCAATAAGTCAACTTGTACAGACCATTCCTACAGCTTATATTTTGCGTTAACATTAACTACCTCGCAGAATAGCTAATAATTGACAATTTTAAAATTTTTAATATGTTTTTGGTAGCTTTAAATTCCATGATTTAATTAATATAGAGCTACCTCGTGTATTAGCTAGCCATTTAATAACCCAGAATTTGTTGCGTATTTTTTTAGTATTTTTAATTTTTAGTTGATTTTGTGATTTTTTTTAGCTATCATTTTAACAAAGTGTTAATAAATTGAAAGCTACATATTTTTGTTTGGAGGGATATTATTAGCCCTTTTACGTATTCTTCTACAGCCAAAAAACACAACTAAATGATTAGTTTAAGTTTAAAAAAATACAATCTAGTGATTAAATCTTACGAAGCAGAAAAAAACTAAAAAAAAATACTACTCTTATATTAAAGCATGACCTGCACAATCCTAAATGGCCTAGTTAGTTGTCTTTTCAGCTCATAAGCGTATTTTACGATAGTCTAGTGATTTTCATAAACCCCTACTAGCTGTCTTTTTAGCTCAAAGGCATATATTATGTCCAGTCTAGCGATTCCTATAGAAGTTCATCTAGCTGTCTTTTCAGCTCTTAGGCACATATTACAACAATCTAGCAAATCCTTTGATTAAACGGGAAACTAGATATTGCTTCTCTTTGACGTCACCTTCTAACAATGGAAGGTGAGACATGAAGAATAAACCATCAACTATCTAGTCATCTACCCAAGTTTGACATCCTAAAAAAATATGTACTAAACAATTCAAAGCAAAGTTCATTGACCCTAGGGCCCTCTTTTTTTATTTTTTATTTTTTATTTTTATTTTTATTTTTTTAATTTATTTTTATAAAAAATTTATACACTTAAATACTACTCAAAAACATAAGATGAAAGGTTCAAGCAACAACTTAGCTATATTATTAGTCAAAGTTGTGGTGGTATGGTGGATTGGTGCCTCCCCTTCGTGTGCTTTTATCATGCTATCCGCATCCTTTGTGTCGTTGAAGTGTAGGAATGTGATCCCACATGCTAGACCCATAACACTAGCATATGACGGAAAAATTCAAAAATTGTCTCCTTAAAAAGGAAAGTTTTCGAATTCTCCTAGGAAGTTAGGTTAATTTAGGAAAATTGGATTTCCGCATCCGGGAAAATTTCATTAGATCTAAAAATCTAATTCCGGAACCCTAGAAAGTTCCAGAAATCGGATGACGGAGCCGGCCCTAAAAACCAGAAACCGGATCCGTACTAGGGATAGGGTTTTGCCGCCAAAACCTGTCCTGTACATTCATCCGACTAAACCAACTACCTGGCCAGTATAAAAAGAGGACTATAGCTGGTAGTGGACACGAGTATCTCTTTATTTTTCTTCCACCAGTGTTTTCTGTCTTCCTAGCTTTGTGAGAATTCCGGTAGATTGAGGGACTGTATGAGTTGCGATCGTGCAGGGGTTACCGGAGTGAAAGTTTGTGAGCAGAAGAGATTGTGTGAGGGTTGTTTGTGAGTACGATGACTTCCAAGGCAAGCCGGCAGAAGCTGAAGGATCTGTCCAAGGACTCGGAAGACGAGATGCCGCCACCAGTGCCCCGACCGAGGACCATTCCGGTGATGAAGGTGGTTCCGGAGGTTCCTACCGAGGAGGACTGGCTGGTGCGCCTGCAGGAGAACCTCAACAACATGGGGTGTAATGGGCTCCTAGAGGTTCCGTGGGGGATCCGGGAGGAAAATCTGGTGTCTGACATACTTCGTCCAGAAAGTGGTATCTTGGATACCACCCTCCGAGCGAAGCCAGACCTATGGACGGTTAACACATGGAGGGCTGTCTACAAGTTTCAGGAGGCGCCGGACAAGGTTATGGAGAAGAACTAGGAGGTGATGGAGGGCAAATTCCGGGCGCCCGCCAATCCGAAGGAAGGTCACCAGGTTTCCGACCTGGTGAATGCAGAGTACCAGGATGTGATAGCATTTCTTAATCCTATCCTCCATCCAACCAAGCCGCGGTGAGTAGTAGCGAAGGTAGCCTCCGCCATCTTGGGGAGCCTCCAGGGTAAAATGATAATGGATTGGGTAACCATCATCCATGAGTTAATCGGGGACCTGGTGCGTTCCCTCCGGTCCGGGAAGAAGGGTCAGAGTCCCCTTCCGGCGTATTTGTCCCATCTACACGCTCATCACTCCCTACTTAAGGCAAACGAGGAGAGCGCCTACCAGGAGCTAATTCAGCTCCAATAGTACGAGGGAGAAGAACCCTTGCCTCGAGACGGACCGGACGATGAGGAGACGGAGGACGAGGAGCCGACCACTCCTCTAAGGAAGAGACGACGACGGATTAAGACGCCGTCGGTGAATCTGTCAAAAGATCCTCCCGCACCGGAGCCACAGGAAGAAGAAGTTCAAGAGTAGAAGACGAAGACCGGATCGGCTCCGGAAGAAGTCCGACCTTCCATGCAACTGGTTGGGCCGGTGCGACCGCATGCTGTTACCACTCAGGTCGAGGCTGGACCCTCCCGGACCAGGATAATGGAGGTAGAGGAGGTAGATAGAACCATCATGCGATTGGAAGGGACGCCATTAGAGGACATCCAAAAGATGGCTTAGCACCTGGTGTGGCAGGCGGATGACCTCACCAAAATCTGCGAGAATTACAAGGGGACTCTCAAACGGGTGTACCGGAAGATGGCACTAACTGATCGGAACGCCATCTTCCGGAGGACGGATGCGTTGGTGGCGGCGGAGCAGCAAAACGGTCTCTTGATAGAAGAACGAAAGAAGTTGGTGACGAAGCTGGAAACGTTACGCGTAGAGAACCGGACGTTGCGGGACCAAGTCCGGGACTCGGAATCCAAGTATGTGGGATTAGAGAACACTCTTCGCATAGGCCAGGAAACGGCCCGGCTCATAGAAGAGGACCACCGCCGGCAGATAGCGGCATTGTGTCAAGGCATAGTTCGGCTCCGGAGCTCTTTGGACGTACCAACGGATTATATCAACAAAGCCCGGTTGTTTGAAGCCAACCTCGACGCAGCCGCCAGCTCGAGCCGGGTTCACATCATCAAGTGCTTGTTAGAGCAGGCGAGACGGATGGATGCATCCCGGGCAGAGATGCGGGAGATGATGGAGTATTTGGCTCCCACTGAGTTGGATCCGGTACCTCAGTCTTCCCCCTCTGCGCAAACTTTGGTGGTTCTGGAAGGCAATAACTTGGAATCCGTGGTTACTGAAGTAACACCGATGGTACCGGTGAATCTGGAACTTTCACCACCATCCGGAAAGCCAGAAAGAGGGGACTGGGGAGCCGTGGTACCCCAAGGAAGCGAAAATCTACTTCCGGTGACCCCGACCATCGACCTGACGGGTACTTCTCTGGAAGCTCACAATGGTCGGGCGGTACAGTTTTCTCCTCGTCATAAGAAGACCCAGAAGGATTCCCGGGGAAGTCCGGAAGTTCCGGTAGTTGGGACCCGGAGTATAGATAAGGACCTCAATATCGTGGAGGTCCAAAGATGGGGACAAAGGGGTCCAAATCTGTTTTCTCCGGAGAGTAGCCAGAAGGAGGTGAAGCTGGATTTACTGAAGGACTATGTTCTTCCCAAGGATCCGGATTCCAAGGAATAGTGTGTAGTAGTGTAGTATAGTGGCAATACCGGAGTCCAACCGTCAAAGCCGGAAAAATAGGATCTGGAATTTATCGAAAATCTAGCAGACCAGTAGGAATGTTTTGTAGGATTTTTAGGATGATGTTAGTCTTAGTACAAGTAGAAGTTTTGATGGCCTTTCTGGTCATTCGCATCCATTCCATAGTTCTAGCATTGTACCTTTCTGAACTTAATTTCAAGTGTTTGGAAGTATCCATTCTCTTATCTTTTTGTAGGCGGTACATGTTTGTGGGAGGTGTAGGTCCATTTTTGCTTTTCTGGAGATTGAGAACTTACCTTGTGTAGCAAGAGTCGATTTTGTGAGAGTATCTGGATGTATTAACTTGATGGGGAGATCAACCGGATGGTTCTGGCAGTAGTGTTAGTGTAGTACTGCTCAGATGCCGGTATAGCCTACGTGTAGGATACAGCCTTAGGTGAAAGGGGTATTTGAGAGGTTGTTAGCTACTTTCGTATACAAAAGTGTTGCAAGACGTGCCCGAATTCCGGATTGCTGGAATTCCTCGTAGAACAAAGTCAAAGCCCCGGCGCAAGCCCAAGAGAGTACAAGGAAATCCACCCAATCGACAGGAGGCTCAATGCTCGGTTAAAGTTAGAATGTCGTTGTAGTCCTTGATCGTCCCTGCGAGACCTAATCCGGAAAGCCTTCCGGATTTGTGAGGTGACGGAACAAGAGGACACTTCCGGTCCCTGAAGAGTTAGGTTAGTGCTAGTATTAGAGAGAAAGAGAGAAAGAGAGCGTGTTTCTGGACACGGTAAGCATCCGGACGGTGGATCTGGTCACTCGTCCCCCAAACCTAGGGATCCCGAAAGGGGCACTGAACGATTTCCGGATTCTTCCGGAATCCATCCAGCACTAGTGACCGGACTGGACCTATAGTCTGGAGTAGTCAAACGGAGAGAAAGTGAATGCTTAGATTGGATTATCCTATAGATCTGTAATCCTCAAGTCTTTGTGGGAACGATTCCGGAGCGGTTTACTCTAAGTGGGCCTTATTGAGATTACAAAGTAATGAATGAAGAAAGGCTTTACTTAGATGGTAGGAGGATACCAAACCCCATGAGTGGGTTGAACATAAGGTAGAAGCCTTTCATAGTTATCCACATACATCATGGGATAACTAACCTCAATGGGCTGCCTTTGACTACAAGCAATACCCAAGAGACTCTAAGACTAACTAAGAGTCTAATGCTACTCCTAGGGCTGAATGTACATAGTCTACACTAATATGTACATGTTCTTCAACACTCCCACTTTGAGAGTGGTCAAAGGCTCTAAGGCCCATCTTCCCAATCAAGTTTTGGTGTTGTGGCTTCCCAAGGGCCTTGGTCAGCACGTCAGCAACCATAGCTTGGGTAGGCACATACTTGAGCTCAATCACCTCAGCTTCCACTCGTTCACGAATGAAATGGTGTTGCACATCAATGTGCTTCGTCCGAGAGTGGTGGGTGGGATTCTTGGCCAAAGCAATGGCCCCTTGATTGTCACACCAAATTGGTGTGCTGCCCTCTTGGATAAGGCCAACATCAGCCAAGAGTTGCCTTAGCCAAATGGCCTCCTTGGTGCATTGGCTCATGGCCATGTACTCCGCCTCCGTTGTAGAAAGAGCTATGGTGGGCTGCCTCTTGGAATTCCAAGTAATGGCACCCAATCCAAGCATAAACACGTAACCGGTGGTGGATCTCCTATCCGCCTCATCGCCCGCCCAATCCGCATCACAAAAGCCATGCAAACTCACATTGGCACCCCCAAGTTGCAACTTCAGTCCAAGTGTGCCTTGAAGGTACCTCATCACCCTCTTGACCGCAGCCCAATGCTTGGGGCCATACTTGGACGTGTGTTGACTCACCACACTCACCGGAAAGGCCAAATCAGGCCTTGTGGCTACCATGGCATACATGAGGCAACCCACCGCTGCCTTGTAAGGCACACCTTGCATTTCAGCCCTCACGTCTTCAAATTCAGCATCCGTGAGCTGGGGAACTTCCCATGAGTGTCAAGTGGTGTACCTATGGCTTTGCACTCCTCCATGTTGAAGCGCTTGAGAATTTCTTCAAGGTACTTGCGTTGGCTCATGGTGATGGTGCGGGCAGCCCTATCCCTCTTGAACTCCACTCCAAGGCAATACTTCAACTCTCCAAGATCCGTCATCTCATACTCCTTCTTGAGCATATCCTTCACTTCAAGCATCTTGGTCATGCTACTTGCAAGGAGGATCAGATCGTCCACATAGAGGATCACAATCACCAAATGCTCACAACTTTGCATGGTGTACAAAGAGTGATCAGCATAGCCTCTTTGGAAGCCCTTCCTTGCAAACATGGCATCAATATCCCTATACCAAGCTCTCCCCGATTGCTTCAACCCGGGAAGTGCCTTCTTCAACTTGCACTTGAGATGCCCTTGGCCTTCTTGCACAAAGCCTTGGGGCTGATCCATGTAGATGACCTCCTCAAGCTTGGGGTTGAGAAAAGCCGTCTTCACATCCATTTGGTGCATCTCCAAGTCCATGGCTGCCCCAATACTCACAATGCACCTAATGGTGCTAAACTTAGCAACGGGGGCAAAGGTCTCATTGAAGTCCACCCCTTCCACTTGAGAAAACCCCCTAGCAACCAACCTTGCCTTGTACCTCACAATGTGGCCCAAAGCATCCCTTTTAGTGGAGAAAACCCACTTACAACCCACACTTGATCTCTTGGAAGGGAGGGCAGCGAGTTCCCATGTCTCCTTGGCAATGAGGGCATTATACTCCTCTTGCATGGCCAACTCCCACTTGCTTGCATCTTCACAATGCAACACCTCTCCAAGTGTAGATGGATCTCCAAGGAAAGCCACATTGGCTTGATCTTCATGTTGTGGGGGAAGAATGTGATTCAACCACCAATCTCCAAGGGGCTTGCGGGTCCTTGTGGGATAACGGGGCTCCTCCATGGGCTGATCTTGCTCTTCCAAGGGCTGATCTTGCTCTACCAAGGGCTGATCATGCTCTTGCTCCCTTGGTGAAGTACTTGGAGAAGGAATTGCTGATCTCTTCACTTGGGGTGTGGCCACCTTCTTCTTGGGCTCCACCAAGTCTTCATCTTCCTCTCCTTGCTCTTCATCTTCATCTTCTTCATCTTCTATGTGCACTCTTGGAGTTGTGCCCACTTTTTGGGCTGGTCCTCCATTGCTCCCACTTGGGCTCATCTCCAAGAGCTTAGGATCAACACCTCCATCCTCCAAGAAGGTCACATCTCGACTCTTGATGATGGCCTTGCTCTCCACACACATCAGCCTATAAGCCTTGGTTCCCTCACAATAACCAAGGAAAAGACACTTGATGCCCTTAGCATCCAACTTGGTCCTCTTGGCACTTGGAACCAAGGCATAGGCAATGCACCCAAAGATGCGCATGTGAGACACATGAGGCCTAATCCCACTCCAAGCTTCTTGAGGTGTCATGCTTGTCAAGGCTTGGGTGGGGCATCGGTTCCTTGTATAAACTGCTGTAGACACCGCCTCACCCCAAAGCTCAAACTTCAGCCCTTGGGCATGAATCATGGACCTTGCCATCTCCACAATGGTGCGGTTAGCACGCTCCGCTACGCCGTTTTGTTGAGGAGTGTAAGGTGCTAATGTATGGTGCTCAATGCCATGGGCCTTCAAGTACTCCTCAAAGGCCTTGGACACATACTCCCCTCCATTATCCGACCGCAGCACCTTCACCTTGCAATCAGATTGGGCCTCCACAAGGGCCTTCCAAGTCTCAAAACGCCCAAACACCTCACTCTTGCACTTCAGTATGTACACCCACACCTTGCGGGAGAAATCATCAATAAATGTCAAAAAATACCTTGCTCCTCCTATGGTGGTGGTCTTCATTGGTCCGCACACATCGGAATGCACAAGCTCCAATGGCTTGCTGGCCCTTGTTGCCCCATCCTTGGGGAAGGGCTGCCTTGCTTGTTTGCCCTCAATGCACCCCTTGCACACCCTAGAACTCCAATCATGCTTGCAAGAAGAGAGGTTCAGCCCCTTCACAATGTGTTGGAGGCTCTTCATGCTCTTCACATTCAAGTGCCCAAGCCTCCTATGCCAAAGCTCCACAAGGTCTCCATGAGCTGATCCTTGGGCAACACATGCTAGGGAGGTGCCATTCACCTTGGTGAAGTGGAGGAGGTACAAGTTGCCCTCACGAGGGGCTGATGCAATCAAAACTCCACTTGGTGCCCTCACAACACACCCCACATTGTTCAAATGCACTTTCAAACCTCCCAAACACAATTTGCTCACAGAAAGCAAGTTGGCATGCAACTTGGGCACATGGAGTGCCTCTTGAATTCTGATCCTCTTGGTCTCCCCCTTCACTTGCACCTCCACAAGGATCAGCCCCATGCCAAGGGCCTCCACCACACCATTGTCTCCCAAATAAATCTTCTTCCCCGAAATGGGCTGATAGGTGTGGAAGGCATCTCTATGGCTGGTCATGTGTTGAGTGGCCCCCGAGTCCACTATCCAAGTAAACATGTTGGCCTTCTCCCCTCCTCCATGGGTGGCAAAAGCAAATTCCTCCTCTTCCTCCTCTTTGGAGGCTTGGTGTGCACTCTCCTTGCCTTTGGCTTGGCTGCCCTTGCAATGCTTAGCAATGTGGCCTGATTTGCCACACTTGAAACATGTCCTTGTCTCCTTGAAGACCTTGGTGTTGACCCCTTTGCCATGTCTAGAGACAAGGGCTGATCCATCTCCTTGGGCCTCATTCTCCTTGCGCTTGGTCACCTCATGCATCAAGCGGGTCGTGACAAACTCCATGGTCAGCTCCTTCATAGGCCTTGTCTCCAATGCGGTGATGAGGAACTCATAAGACGGTGGCAAGCTCTCTAACAAAGTCATCACCACATCTCCATCCGTCACGGGTGCCTCCAAACAAGCCAACTCATCCGCAAGGGCCTTGATCTTGTTGACATGATCCAACAAGTCATCCTCCTCTTGCATCTTGCTAGTGAAGAACTTGCGCCGGAGAAAAAGGATGTTGGAGAGGCTCTTGGTCTCATGGATGTTGCAAAGGGTGGTCCATGCTTGGGCTGGTCCCTTGCAATGGCGAATGTGTGCAATTTGCCGGTCCACAAGGTTGATGGCAATGAGAGCAAAGGCCTTCTTCTCCTTCCTCTCAAATGCCTTCTTGGTCTTTGGATCAGCATCTTCACTTGGTGGCTCCTCACTCCCATCCACCACCTCCCACAAGTCCTTCTCCGCAAGAATCATCTCCATCTTAAACTTCCACATGCCAAAGTTCTCCCCATTGAACTTGTCAATGATGCGCACGCCTTCTCCTCCACTTGATGCCATGATGGAGCACCTCCCACTTGTTGGCAGCCCCCCAAGTGTCTCCTAGAGTTGACAAACTCAATTCAGCCTCCAAACAATCCCTTGGAAGCCAATTGGGCTGAAATGGCACCAATCAGCCCTTGCAAGCACCTCCAAAGATCCCTCACACCCTAAGCAAGACCCAAGACTCCTCACAAGTGCCTCACCTCCTCTCCACACCAATTCAGACCCTAATGAAGCTCAAAATCACCACATGGACATCATGGGCAAGTGCTACTTCAAACTAGCAAGCAAACACACAATGGTCCTCACAAATAGGGTTCTCCACACTCCAAGGAGCTCAAGACCTCCAATCAGCCCTAGATGGAAGCTACTACTCACAATGAGCACCTCAAAAAAAAAAATGGCTTCCAACAACCCTAGTTGGATCACCAAGCCAACAAAGAACCCCAATTGGCTCCACAATGCTCACAAGGGCACAAATCAGCCCTCTAGGGTTCACAAAAAAAAAAAAAAAAAAAAAAAAACCACTAATTGGCTTCACTCACTCACAAGGGCTCTAATCAACCCTCTTGGGATCACCAAGTCCACTACTTCGCCTATTCACTCACAAGGGCACAATTCAGCCCTCAATGGATGGCAAACGCCTCAAGCATCCCAAACATGCTTCCAAGACTTACAATGGACTCTCACTAGATTGCAATAAGCACAATCACACTCAACTATGCACCAAAATGCAAAATCAGCCACAAAGGACTCCCACTAAAGTGCAATTGGCACAATCTCACTCCACAATGCACCCAAGTGCACAATCAGCCTTAAAAGACTCTCACTAAAGTGCAATTGGCACAATCTCACTCCACAATGCACCCAAGTGCACAATTAGCCTCAAATGGCTCTCAATGCACACTTCTAAGTGCAAACTCAAACTAGGAGCATGCAACCAGCCCTTACTAGGTCTGATTACTACCATAAGCAATGTCTCCACCAAAATGTACTCAAAACCTCACAAACCAGCCAATGAGAAAAGAAACAAAACTCCTTTTTTTTTTTAAAGTGCACTCCAAGTTTTTGACAATTTACTCACACCATATGGTTTGTAGGTGAAAAATACACACAAGGCTGATTGCTCCTCCAAGCTCCAAGATCTCCTCCAAATGATTTGAACTTCTCCTTCAAACGCAACTCCAAGTGCGTGGGCCCATAACCTATTGAGATTACAAAGTAATGAATGAAGAAAGGCTTTACTTAGATGGTAGGAGGATACCAAACCCCATGAGTGGGTTGAACATAAGGTAGAAGCCTTTCATAGTTATCCACATACATCATGGGATAACTAACCTTAATGGGCTGCCTTTGACTACAAGCAATACCCAAGAGACTCTAAGACTAACTAAGAGTCTAATGCTACTCCTAGGGCTGAATGTACATAGTCTACACTAATATGTACATGTTCTTCAACAAGCCTTTAGTGTGAATTAAGGGCTAATTGGAGGAATACTGGTCCGACTAATCGCTACAATGCACTCCAAGCAATCCTATCCCTTTAGATTTTCATCCTAATTCTAATTTTTTAACTTTCTACGCTGGTCTAAACTTCTAACTTTTGGAGAAATGCTCCAAATCACAAACGGATTGCGCCATTGGCTTTAGAAGGCCATTTTTAGTCTACAAGAATCCCCACCCTTTTTTCCTACATCAAAATCACAAAGATTTCTAGCGCTAGCTAAAAGACCAAAATTGAATAAAAACCCAACTTTTGGAGATCATGTTTTCTAAGAAAAGTAACTAGCCTAGGCTCTTTAGTAGGAGTAAGGGAGTAAGAAAAGACCCCGCTTTGACCTTAATCTGATTCCGTATGCTCCCCATACACCGGTCAACTCCACAATTAATCTTTTAAATTTGCCAATTTTGGAGGATCTTGATGGTTTTGCATCTTCTGACTATCGGAATGCCACGAAACTTATTGGAGATTGTTATTAACATAAAGGAAGCTACCCTAATTTTTAGTGAGATTTTACCGCTGCCTGGGTAATTTCTAGGAATTTTCCATCATTACTTCCAATGGTTAACTATCCGGAAAAAGATCTTTTGAAGATCAGAAAAAATCGAGAATTTTCATGGAACCTCTCATGGAGTTCCACAAGGGATGTGCAAACTCATATTCCCGTTTTGCACATCTAAGGGGGGAGAATCAAATTCTGTTATCTCCTTTAACTTCCGGTAAAAAGGAAATCTTCCAAATAAAAGGGAATCTTGGCGAGCCGATTGCTCCGTTGGACTCCTAGCATGATTTCCACTTTGAACTACCGTACTTAAGTTGTAGATGCCCTCCTATGATTCGTCTTGAGTTTTCTTCACCTACAAGCTAACAATTGGAGTTTCTACTATTTTGCCAATGGAATGGAAAAACTGAAACCTCTCTTTGGGAATCTATACTAAGGTTTTTACATAGTTCCCTTGGACCAATTTGGTTAGGATCTGTCACTGAAAGGTAGGTTTAGATAAGTTGGGCAATTTCTACTAAACATGGTTATTTTGTACAATTTTTGGGTTTCTACCCTATCTACATGCAAGATTTGGTTACAAATAACAAGAAATGCCTCAATTAGGACCAATGGTCATCTTGGTATGTGACATCTCCGTTTTGGTTATTCACTCTTTTGGGGGCTTTTTGTATATAAAATTACACTCAAAACTTTATAAAATCCAAAAAAAACAATTCCGAATCATGAGTGACCAAATGGGCACTCACACCAAACGGTTTGAATTTTTGGGAGGATGAAAAAAAAATTTAGATTTTCAAAAAGTTATTGTTTGCCAAGGTTAAAGATGGCACAACCAAATTTGTACAAGGAAGTGTGTTACAATAATGCGGTGACTAAATTTTCTTTCCTATTGTTGTTCTTTTCCATTCTCATGTGGTGCCATGTAATTTTCAAATGTAATTACACATGTTCTTGTCTTGAAAAGATTGTTTGCATGACCCAATCCATATATAATGAATTTTTTTTGTAAAATGGGTTGGAGTGTCTAAAAAATGATGTATGAATAAGTGTCTACTTTTCCGGGTTTTAGAGCAAGTGTAGAAGTATTGCCCAAATTGGGTTAGAATTAGGATTGGGGTGTGTGAATGATCAAATGGGTGAAAAATATTAATTTGCCTTAACCACTTAAAGTAAAAGTTGCATTTTCTTGGCAACATAGCGATTTGGGGCAACTTAGTATGAATGGATTTTTTTTTTTTTTGCTGAAATTTTCACACAACATTTTTTCAAGGAGTAGCTTCAAGGCCCAACAATTTTCATAACTATTGTCCACGTGGTTCAAAAGTTATTGTATGATGTGTCATTTTTATTGCTCAAAATTCTGGTTTTTTGAACAACCTAAGTAGCTCAAAAACTTATGTAAAAATCATTTTAAAAAAAAAATTGGAATCGGGTATTTAAATTTATATATAATTTGGAATCTTTGAATCATTCCATTTTGATTAATGAGATGAAAGTTACAAGAAGTTTTAGTTTGCAAGGTAGTTTTGGTTTTCAAAGAATTTATACCTACCCACAAACTAAAATTCTTTGTAACTTTCATCTCATTAATCAAAATGGAATGATTCAAAGCTTTCTACTTATATATAAATCTAAAGAACCAATTTCAAATTTTTATTTTTTTAAAAGTGATTTTTATAGAATTTTTTTGAGTTACACAAGTTGCCTGCCAAGCAATGAAAATGACACATCATGCAATAACTTTTGAATCATGTAGACAATAGTTATGAAAAGTGTTGGGCCTTGAAGCTATTCCTTGGAAAAATGTTGTGTGAAAATTTCAGCAAAAAAAAATAAAATTCCATTTGTAGTAAGCTGACCAAAATTGCTAAATTGCCAAAAAATATAATTTAGTGCTTTAGGGGTTAAATGAAGGTGGGAATGTTATGGTATGGGTCTAGGAAATTAATGAAGTACATGGTGTTAATGCATGGATTGAGTTAGAATTTTGTTTGATTGAAATGTGATGAAAATAATTTTCAAGGCTTCAATTTAGCCTATTTGGAGCCCTAATAGCCTATTTCGGGAGGATTTAGACCTCGAAGGTTGTCTTATCCTCTTAAAGCATGTTATAGGGTGAATTGAAAATGTTAGGATATCTATTTTGGTGGTTTTAGATGAGCTACCCTCTTTTTCTATAGACTCATTTAATTGAAGCTTAATAAAAAAATTAATACAAAATTAACCAAAAACACCATAGGAATCCAATAATTGTTTGGAAGGCAATCTAGGTTGGAGGTCCCATACACTCCCAACCGACCAACTCTAGGGGGGATTTTTGCCACATACATTGAAAATCTCTCATACCTCACAATGTCACTTCCATGAGTCTAGAAGCCTTTTGCATTTTGCTTTCCATTTTTCCATTCAATCTACCAATTGCCTCTACCATCCCTAGCTCTTTCAACTAGCCAACTTCCACAAAACAACCTATTAAACTACCACCTCCCACTCCTCTAACTTTGGTGGCCACTACTTTCCCCTTCTCCATTGCTACTTGCAACCTCTTTTATTCCACTCCTTCCACCAGTCTACCAATGTGTAATGCTTCTCAACCTTTTCTTGCTTTTTGGTCTTTTGCAAGATTAGGTACACTTTTTTTTTTTTAAGGAGTAGTTGTTATACAAGCATTTAAGAAGCCCTATTAATTCAATAAACTACCAACCTAGGCAAGCTTGTGGGATTGATAGATTATTTTGTAGTACAAAAAGAATGGTTGATCAATAGGGATTTAGAAGTTAAATATTCAATTTGATGGGACACTTTGTAACCAAATTACCTCCAATAACTCCATACACTTCAGTTTTTCAATTAACTTTTTTTCATACATACAAAACATAGAACCAATTTGCAAATGGAAAAATGGAAATATATTCACAATTTGAGCATGAGTTTACAAAACAGGCCATACCACTTGTAGAAACTAAAAATTATTCTAATAGACTTTTAGACATATATTCTCAAAATTGTGAAGACAACTCTTCATTAAACTTAAATTTAACTAATTATGGACTTTGGCAAGTCCATAAATAACATATGCATGTGCCAAAACATGATGAAAATATATACATGGGGTACATTTTGAATTCAAAATGTACAAATGTATCGGCTGCCAGCCGATACCTTAATTGTCCATAATTTGCAAAAAAATCCAGAATTAATTAAATATAAGATATTAGAAAGGTTGCCAAGCTAATTTATTTTTTTCTATTTTTTCCAATTAGCCTATTTTATATCTAAAACAACTACCAATTTGACTCCCATATCATATATTCAACTCTAAAGCACTTGCTAATGGAAATAAGACAAGTTGCTAACCCTATTCACACATCAACAATCAAATAGACATAAAAATTAAAAAATTGGCAATAGCAAGCCCACCATAAATCCTGAAGCATTCTTCTTTTATCTTTTGCATTATCAAAATCATGTAAAAAAGCCATATTTGTTAAAATGAGATAATTTATAGTCTCATATTATCTTTGATTTTACATGTAGATGATAAATGTTTGATATTAAATTTTTTTGGTAAATTGAGACTTCAATATGTTAATGCATTTTGCAAACTTTTGATTTTATAAAGGTTGATGGGTTCATAAATTTTTTATTTGTTAAAATAGAGGTCTTGAATAATACGGCCAAAGTCTCAAAATGTTTTTTTTGTCTTAATTTAAAGAATATGGGCATTAAATTGTCTTTGGAGAGATCTTCACAAGTAGACTTCTTCTCCCTCCTTTCAATAATTTAAGAAGTTGGGATCATAGTTTTTAATAATTTGTCTAAGAGATGTAGCAATGCTTGTAATCACAACTTAGAATTGGGGTGGACTATGTTGCCATGTGGGATATAATGAAGTGGTGACAATTGGTGAAGTTGACTCTATTTTTGGTGTCAATATAGTGTTAGTGCTAGCATTCCTTATCTATAGTCAAAGTTTCTTCCAAATAATTAGTAGGTTGTAAATAAGCCAATAGAAATGTGAGTGGATAGAATAGACAGAATGTTAGAAAGTAGATAGAAGCATTGCAATAAAAAATCTGAAATGTAAGAATTGAAATTGCACAGATGAATTCATCCCATTCCTCTTCCATCTAGGCACATGATTTTATTTCTTTGGCATTTTTTTTGAAAGTAATGATGAGAGAGTGTGGTGAAGTTGAAGTATCTCCTCACTAGCAATGCAATTGAAGTTAAAGTCTTGAGAGTAGAAACACCCTTTATTCCTACATTCTAATTCATGCTTGTGAATTTTGCTTATTTGCATTGAATTTGTAATTTGAAGTGTGTGTAGTTATGACAAATTGCAATTTTGTCCTCCACTTTGTCCCAACTACTCATTATTGCTTTTAGTTTGAATCCTAGAAAAAAACTTACATTGGCAAATTTTCCTTTTGCTTGCAAAAGTTTGCAATTGTAGTTGACAACATATTTTGGGGAGGCTATTGCATTCAAGAAATGCATGGCTTTTATGGTGTGTCAATTGCCAAGTACATCATGTATCCAATGTAATTGAAATCTAAGGTCAATGGAATTTAATACAAAAAATTCAAATTGAATTGAAGTTTTTTTAAAAGAAACAATTATAGCTTTAGTTGTTCACAACAATTCACAACAATTCCCCTTATAGATAAGGTAGAACTGTCCATTATAATACATATTTGCTATCTAGGTACTTTGAAGAAGCTATTTGTCAATTTCTTTATTTTTCAAAGATTGAAAAGTTTGAAAGAAGTCAATTACAAAAAGAATGAAAATTCTCCGACAAGAAGTGAAGTGGTATTAGGTAGTTCTACCGTGGGTTTGAAGTCCCTTGTTTGAAGACCCTCTCCTTTGAAAACCTCCTTTGGGCAAAATAAAGTTTTTCAACCTTGAAGTTTAGTAATGTTGTGAAATAAAATGTTATAATAAAATAGAAATTAGTTTTATAAAAGTTACACATCATAATATGTAGTTTGGGTGTCATTTGTTAAAATTGCTTGATGACTTCTTATGGGACCCAAGATGAATAGCAAACTTTTAATTTGTATCACCCTAACAAGGTTGGAGTTTCTTCTTTTCTTTTTACAATACATACAAACAAACAAAAAGTTGGTTGGGAATGGGTATCAAACATGTAAGCAATGTTGACAAAAACATTGATTAAGAAAGCTATTATTTGTATCTTGAACCAAGTACAATAGCTCATAATATATACTATGTACCAATTGTAGAGGAGTCTCATTTCACTTGAAGTAAAACTAGTAAGAGTATTTAGAATAAAGAATGTTTCCTTGCTTTGTCTTGACTATGGCATTGATTCTTGCATCAACTATGGTTTTGAATTTGAATTTCCAAATCCTATCTATAATGGCATTTACACTATACAATGCAGTTAGGATTTGGTTGAAGTGGGGATTTGGGATTTCAAGATTTGATTTACCTCCACAATACCTACAACAGAGTCTCATGGTCATGCCATTTTTGTTTGTTTTCCTACGAGATGAGGTGTCCTATGTAAATGTCCCTTTACTCCCTTAGATTCTTTTCTTCTTCATAGGGTTAAATTCTAGTAAGGGTACCCCACACTAGTAGAATCTCATGTTTATTTAAACATGAGTTCTCTAACTTGATGTTGTTTACCTAGATGTTCAATGTAATAACCCTATGTTTTTATGTCATTGAAGATGTTATAGTGAACATTAGTGGATGTCAATGTTGACATAATATTGACATAAAAATATGGGGTTGTTATATTGAACATCTAGATAAACAGCATCAAGTTACACAACTCATGTCTAAATAAACACAAGATTCTACTAGTATCAAAAGCTATCTCTACAACCATTTCAATTCATGTTGTTTTGTCAAATAAGTTCATCTTTTAATTCTAATAAAATATGATTGCACTAAATGTGGTTTTAAATGTCTACACTAATATCTTATCAAAAAAAAATTATCACAACCAAAGATTTTAAAGTATTTTTAATTATTAGTATTTAAAGATTTTAAAATATTTTTAATTATTAGTATTTAAAGATTTTAAAATATTTTTAATTATTAGTATTTAAAGATTTTAAAATATTTTTAATTATTAGTATTTAAAGATTTTAAAATATTTTTAATTATTAGTATTTAAAGATTTTAAAGTATTTTTAATTATTAATTGAAAAAACAAATTGTATCCTATTTACCTAAAATCCTCAAAATCAAGCATTTGGAATATTAGAAAAAATCATTTTAATATCATTTTTGGATATAACTTATATTCAACTGTGTATTTTATAAAATAATATATTTTATTAATTAAAAATTAATAAATTATATACTATAACTATAATACTTGTAGATTTTAAAATTAAATAGTTTATATCAATAGGTTCAATAGATCCAAATATATAATAATTAAAAAAACTCATCAAAAATATAGATTTTGATTTCATTTATATGAAATAGTTTTTATTTTTATTTTTTATAATCTTGTTAATTAATCAAAATCAACAAAATAGACAAACTTTGGAGGTTTTAAGCAAAAATCACCTAATTAGTATGTAGTATTTTAAAAAAGTAATACCCTTATTGGAACTCAACCCCATATGAGAACTAGTTGTTGGTTTGAGGCTTTGAGCCTAAGAAAATATAGTCTTCTATTGGATTCTCATGATTGATTAGGGGACCATATAATTATTTTAGTGGTGAAACCTACTATTTTAGAATGTTATGCTTGGTTGCGGGTTTTAAACAAACAATTTGAAAAAAAAATCAAAGGTTATTGGTTGAATTGACAGCATCCTTTATTATAAAAAAAAAGTTGGTAAAAAAAATTGCACTCAAAATAGAATGCAATTCTTTATCCACCATTCTCTGTAGTCCCAAAAGTACTATTAAAATTTTCTTTTTGTATTTTTTATTGCAATTTTTTTTAATATTGGGATGTATAATATGCTATTAGAAAGGTAAATTTTGTAATTACAAAGTATATATCACACACCAAAATTCAAAAAATTGGAGTTAAAAATATAAAAATGAATTCTATAGACGTAATGGGTTGTAGGCTAGTATAAGACCATAGGTAAAAGAATTGCAACCAATTTTGATTTCAATTTTGTTTTACCAACTTTGGTTAAAGTGCTTGTCTAGTGAAATGTTCAAACCTAAGATATGTCTACTTTTTGAATCCATTAGATCATCAATCAATGTAGTCCATTTTAGCAAATAAGATGGAGAAGTTTTGGAACTTACTTGAGGTAACTCTAAACTAGGTTTGTTCTGTCGAATACATTTTTGGGTTTTGTTGTCAAGTTGTTTGTCTGATGTTGCGTGTTGTATATGACAAATGTCAGTCATATACAATAGACTTGCAGTCTACCCGAAGTTGCCCAAATTTTTGAAATTTTTTAGTCAACTGGACAATCCTACGTAGAAAGCCTGAATCATATTACCATAGGCAACTACAGGTGGTGTGACTGCGGGTGAGGGTGGGGTGACCGCAAGTCCAAAGCACTAGGCAACTACAAATTTAGAAGTGGCCGCGGGTGCTTGTATAGGATGACTGTAGATTTATGGTGACTTTCGGTGTTTGTATAGAGCGACTATAGGTATGGGTCCTTGTACACCACGCCCACCCACACTCGCCCTCTGAATGTACCTGAGGTCGTCCTACCCGCATTCATCTTGTACCTGAGGTCATCCAAATCTAAACTCGCCCTGTACCCAAGGTCGCCCAGATCCATATGCTCTCCCATGCCATGTGGGGGCTACATAGCAACCACGTGACCAATTGGAAGGCCAAATTTTTGTTGAATAGTCAAAAGGAAATTTGACCTTATTAAATGAACAAGGGATAAAATTCATGTCGTGTTTGTTGTGTTGTTGATTTGTCGAGGTGAACAACCATGCTCCAAAACTCTCTAGTGGAGAAACACTCTTACTTTCTTTAGCATTGCTCAACGAGTCTAAAGTCACATCTGATGAATTGAAAGACATAATCATACAACCTTGTTGTCAATATGTTTTGTACTTTGCATCAACTATCATCCATTGATTCTAATAAAAGAGACACAATATACAAGTTCAACATGCTTTCAAATACTATGACTCATTAATCAATAAAGCATGATAGGTCCACCAACAAGGGAGGTCATTGGCATACTTTGCCCTACAGCAAACCCCACCCACGTACAATTTTATTTATTTTTTGGTTTGTTGCTTTGAATGGGGTAGTATGGGAGGGAGGAAGGGAAGGAAAGGAATGGGAAGTTAGGATTTTGAAAGGGGACTAAATGGGAAATGAACCCTAATGTAGCTTGCCACTACTTCCTCTAAAAACCCTAAGCCTCTCTCCCACAATTTGTTGCTCCACCACCTTATGAAGTTCCACACGTTTCAGATATAGATGTGCATACCAAGAGTGCACTTGGCCAAGTGTAGGAATGATAAATTGTGTATAGATGCACACACAATGACCTGATGATATGGAAGTCCTTTGGGAGGATGAAAGGATGTGTCGTTGTTTATGCTTTCTGCAGTTGCTCATCTGAACCACCTCTCTCTGTCTGTCATGGAGGGGACGGACTCTTCTATCCCAGTGAACTTAACTTACCAGTGGTCAAAAGGCAGAGTTACGTGTGGGTCACCGCTTCGCTTCAGTCCGCCGCGGAGTGCCTTCCCACATCCCCCTCGATCTGTGCACCTGCGCCCCGCCCGCCCGCTCTCGCATCCTCACTTCCATTTCATTTCTCACTCCGATCCGTCATGACTGCTGGCTGGCTGGTCCCTCTTCAATCCGTTATTCGATCGACATACGGACGGACGAGTCGTTAAAAGAATCATCAAATAACACTCTTTATTAAATGATCACGTTCACCCAATTTGCTACCAAACCTTGTCTGGCACGCTGATTAAGCCTAACCACCGATCCGCGTGTTGCCTTCTCCTCGATCCTGGCTTCGATCTCCACGGCCGCTCGCACCGCTCGATCGAGAGAGCGCGTCTCTCCCCTACAGATCGACGGACAGACAGTTGTCATGATTCGGCTATGCCTAATTTGCGATCGATAGATAAAAAAGGGGTGAATGATTATGCATGTTCATTCCGCCGATTCGATACATCCGGATGGAGACTGGCGTACGGCGAAATCACATGTATGCAGGGGTGGAGCCAACGGAACGGAAGGCCCGATCGATCCAAAGGAGAGGAAAGTTATGAAGGAGCGCCCAATGGATTGAATTGATTGAGTACAAGTTCCAGAGATTGAGTTTATGAGACTGAATATGTATACATATATGTATACATATACCCAGCAGCAGCAACAACAGGAGAAGAACTAGAACTAGAAGGCCACACGTGACATATTGCATGCAAAGTAAAGCTAAGAGCAGGGGACCGTTATTCTCGAATGCCTCGTCGGCAGCAATCATATCATTATTATATAAGTTTCAGCAAACAGAACGAATTGAATCACATGGCATATCGTTCGATCGGCAGGAGACGTCCGGAGTGGAAGGAGGTTGCAGACGCCCTAATTAATTGATTGATTGATTGGTTGGTTGATTGCATCGGCTGATCGACGCACCCACGGGGCAGTCACATACAGTATCGACCTCATTCGATATTTCATTCAGTTTTTTTAGGAAAGTGACTTCCTCACCCTTGACCAATACATTTATTCATTGATGATACTCACGTGCACTCGTGACGCCAATTTTTGGGTCCGTCCGATGTCCATAACCATAGGAAAATTAATAGGATTAGCTAGGAAGTGGCCGGTATGGAGCACCCACAGAGTGCACATGAATTCTTCTCCTTCTCCTTCTCCTTATCTCTACCAACCTTGTTCTGAGAATCGAAGAAGTAGTTACATGAATATACATAATAATCCTTTAATTCCGACCTTCTAGACCTCCCGTCGTGGAAGTAGGAGGCTGGAAATCAAGGACGGAGGGGAGGGGGGAGAGGGAGGGGGAGAGGGAGGTCTTGTTCAAAGTTAGGATCAGCAATATATACAGCTTGCATCCACAATTAATCAATTGGAGAAAGTTGGTACCAATGATAATTCACGCAGGTCTACGTACTGTCATGCTTGCTGGGCGATATCCGCTACGATCAGTGAGATGGAGATTCTGTCAACCGAGATTATATCTGGGGAATGCTTTTCTGTGGTACAGGGTCAGCTGCGGTTGCGGCTCCCTCCAGAAGGGAAGAAGGATTAAATTGAGCCCCCGGCCCTACCGATCGAGTGAGAGAAAGAGGGACCTAGACAGGATTAGCAAGCAAATTAAAATGGTGAGCATTGGCGCCATCACCTATTGGTGTTACATCAGCGCAGTGCTGGTGCAAGCTGTGGAGGCATTAGCCTTCATTTGCGACCCGCCGCGCCTGGTGGCCGTGGCGTCTGATGCGTACGCGCAATTCTTCATCCGCGTCACTGGCATCTGCCTACTGTGCTTGACGCAAGTGTTTTGGGGCTTCCGGCATTTGCCGTTCCAGGCGCAGGGCGGGGTGGATGCGCAATTGGCGTCGTACGCGCATGGGTGCGGGCGCCTGTTTGCCAAGTTCCACATGCTAATGGCGCTGCTGGTGATGTACGCCACGTCGCACCTGGGCATGAGCATTCCGCACGCCCAGTGCCTGCTGGGTCTGCACGTGACGTGGGCCTCCATCATGGCGTACGCGCTGGTGCAGCACCATCGCCTCGTGCGTGGCTACATCATCGATACCAGCTCCGTCCCCGCCGCCGCCAAGAGCTTCAAACAGTTGGTGCAGGGCGAGGACGATGAACCGCGCACGGTGCTGCAAATGATAAAGGGCGAGGACTCGAGCTCGAAGAGTGTGATGCAAATGCTCCAAGGTTCGTTCGCAGCTCTGAGCTTGCTTGCTTGCACGCGTGTGCTTCCTTAATGAATTCATCCACCGTGCATGCAGCTTCTTCATTAATTTCCTTGTTACTTGCTGCATCCTCGCATCTGATCTTATCTACATCCATTTTTGGCCAGTCGCTCATTTTTGGCTATAGCCTTCTTTCCCTCCCGACCTACTTACTACAGACATAGTCTGTCTTCCTCGCTCTGGTAGCAGCGGCGGCTGCTGCTGCAGCAGCACTTTATGTGTTCAAAGTCGTCCTGACTTCCGTGCCTATTAATGAACCCACTCCCTAGGCAATGGCTTCACTTACAGTCTCATTGTTATGCTCAATGCCCCATCCACTTTCGCATTGGGCTGTCTTCACCGATCTTGGAGAAGTGAAGACAACGTGCGGCAATTTGTCGCCATTCCCTGGGATACTGTTTGACTAGTTTATTTGCTCTGTGAGTGCTGGCTCTGGTCGGCGTTGCAAGCCTGACATATCGATGCCGCTTGATGCAGACGAAATCAAGACCGACTGAGCTTGGCCTTTGAGGCCGTCGCGCGGCTTGAGTTCACGCTTTCTATTCTGTCAAGCTAAGCTGAAGAACTACATACACCTGTCTAACTCTTTCGTGCAGGTTACAAATGAGACTGTCTCTTCACCAAAAACGCAATGTTTGTGTTCTCCCGTGAGGCTAGCTTGTGACTGTCTGGACGTCTGAACTCTATTTTGCTCGCGATAGCACATGTGAGTCATACGTGTGGTTTGGTTCTTCAAGAAGTGATTCTGTATTTATCATCGAACCTGTGGAAAAAAATTATAATTCAAGAACAGATAATGACGCATTTTGACCTGGCGCCCACATAAGAACTTAGCACGCACGGCGAAGCGTTCTCTCACGACTCTATTGCAGTAAGGATTGATACAGAACTCAACTTAACTAGATGAACACCAGTGAAAGATGGCGGTATTTCTTCGTAGACTTGTTGACCAGCACTCTCTTGGAAGGCCCATGAGAAAGTCCATCTCTTAGACGTCCGTTGTAAATACACTGAAGTGATGTTCGTAATGAACGCGAAGAAGAAAAATCACTTGTTCTCACTCTGAACTAATTCGCTTCCAATGCCCGACCACTTTGAGACAAGTCAGCAACATCCCTGTGAATCTGGGTCCTCATTTGGCGTAGTCTCACGCTCTGTTCACGCCATTCCGTCCAAGCTGCCCTGACCCCCACCATTTCAGCCTCCGGAATCTTCACGTTTCTCTCCAAGTTCATCATCCAGTCGCGCCAGTTAGGTGTCTGTGCGTTAATTAGGGGCAATAGATCTGGCATCAGAACGTTTCCACAAAATTCCTCAATTCGGTCAAGAATCTTATTGCTCATTTCCAACTTCGGATGTTTTTGTTGAGGGCGCAGTACTGGCCGTATCTTTGCCTCAATGTCGCTTTTCTTCTGATAGATGGGAGGAAGTCGAAATGGCATGAAATCATTGCGGGCTAAGATAAGACCATCTGGGGGAGCCAATGGTAAAACAATCCTTGAGTGTCGCGCTAGAGAAATAGGAATAACGTCACTGGGTAGAAGCTCATGCAGGACTGCAATTGCAGTTCCAATCATTTTGCGGATCTGCAACAAAGACAATTCCAAATTCGAATCTCAGGAATCCTTGTATCTACAGATTCAACGCACAGAGAAACATTACGTGAACGAAGACATCGGTCGTAGAAGGAAATCGATGAGGATCAGTTTAGAGCAATGAGAGTCGCTGCAACATTTCTGTGCAGACTTTAGATTGACATATAATCTCTAATGGGAAGAGTATCGAGTCTTCCAGAACATCAATCAGCACCACCTACTCTATTCAAATTTAAGTCGTCAAAGCTATCAAAAGAACACCAAATATGGTCATTGATAACTTACTATTTGACTCAAATAGTAAGTTCATATGGTCTTGACTCAAATAGTAAGTTATCAATGCATTTATTTGTGAAAATACTCTTTCTTATGCAACTGATAGCCATTAGGGGATCTTGAACCTGATGAACCATGAAAGAGCTGCCGGTGACGGAGATTCGTATAAATTGAGTTTCCCTGAATATCTCGGGCATGCCGCAAGTGCAAGAGAGAACTTTTCTAAAATGTGATGACCAAACTTTGTCTAATCCATCTGGAGTAGGAAGCCACCATGCTCTCCGGTCAGAGGCATTTTCTCCAGGTAAGGAAACAGTCGGCGACGTCGATACCTTTTCCACACATCGTATGTCATCTGCAAAGGTATTCACCATTTCATCAGCCAATTCGCCTGCTAGTATATCAGACAGCTCTTCCGTTAAGTCTTCTTCATCCAAGAATTCTAACTCGCTACCACTGATGACCGTGGAGGATTTGCCATATCTCTCATTACTAGAATCATCGCCGGAGCGATCATGTGGACGAGATTTGAAAGGTTTTTGCGGGAATGGCCTGTAGAGCCTTCGAATCGTGTAGTTATGGAAAGCATGCTTGCCCTGCAAAAATGCACAGTTCAGCTTTAGCTACACTTGATTTCAATGGCACTAAACAGTAACTCAAGAACATAACATTCAAAATCAAATTGCAGCTTGACCTTCACTGCGGAAGGACCAGAGTAAAGACCTCGAAAAGGTGAAGAAGAGAGCGAAATTTCGTCACACGCTGCTCAACTTCTGAAGAATGTGTGTCTGGATGTATGCCAATAATGGCAGCAGGAAGAAGGTAGTCATAAGTGCGAGTGCAGCAGTCGTGTCGTGCTCGAAATGACCTGCATAATGAAGGGTTATATCTCTTAACTTGACGTCCTTCACAAATTCAACACCCAGGTAACATGCAATATATCTGTGGTCTCTTGAATTCTTAAGCCTCAGGAAAATAGGAAGATCTTAGAAAATTTCGTAGTAGAGAAGAAGTTGCAGCGAGAATAGGCCATTAACTTGCAGCAGGGGTTTATAGAGTACGAAATATTCGCAGTACTTTGTCACTGGGACGATGCCAAAAACTCGTATGAATGGAGATAGATGCGAATTAATGGTGTCAGCAAGCGCGAAACCGTCCAAGTCATTAACCCAAGCTGCCTCTGGAACTTCCATCTTCATGGATATTACTGTACACAACGAATGCACCTGCATCACACGCCACATCGACCACTTCAAAAACAGTAATGTCGGAGTCACACAATTGTTTCTCATAGATATTCACGTTCATACCACAGATGTAGCATAACACACAAACCCCTCGCATATCAGAGAGAACCCTATCTTACTACGGTAATCAACAAAAGAAATGGAAAAAGAATGCACTGCTATACCTAAGACCTACCCCTTTGTCTGTGCGACTGCTTCGTGTCCACGAAATTTTTGCTAGATTGCCGAAATTGCTCTCGATGATGCCTCCAGATTTGAAAATGGCACGTTCCAGCTCCTCCTCTATGGCTGCGTCAACCCATCAAAACGTATAAGTCCCCGCATTCTCCAGAGAAAATCTCACAAAAATTCGAGCGACTTTCTCATCCCCCTGCAAATTTTTTTCCATCCGTCTATCAAACTTGAAAGAGAAGGGGGTTGTGAGCGTACCACTTACTCTGAGCATTCCCTAGACCCCGCTGGATCTGCAGGCCTGTCATCATTTGAAAATATCAAATCCAATAAGAAAGTCAATGTACAAATGACGATTGCATCGTCGTGGATAGAAGCATGTTTACCATTTGCTTTTCCTGATTTAAGAGTCTTGCCAAGAAGGTTTATTCCGGAGAACTTCCACCAGAACGTTCCGTTTAGTCAAATCGGCGTGTAGCCTACACCCTTCACGAATGAACTATCCGGACGAATAAATAGAGCGAAGAAAATCAATCAGAACCCTATTACTGCTAACCACATTATAATTCTTGCAAACATAGAGCACAACCTTTGCAAGAAACGATTCATTGGAAACGCCACGGTCACTCAGAAGGAAGGGCACAAACGCATCAGCGAATTAGATAGAAGTCCGTTTCGTGGCGGGGAAAACGCATGAAATCGCATGTCCCAACCCTACCTTTATAACGAGTCCCGACGTATCCCAACCACATGGCGACTTTCTTCTTCATCCGCCTCCCGTGGATGGGGGGGGCGGGGGCGTCCGAGGGAAAGGTGTCGGAGAGTGCGAACGTGGAGAAGACTTCGGGGGCGCCCCATCGAAGCCGCACATCGCCTTCGGCATCGCCAGGGATCGCACGAAGGAGGCAGGCGGGATAAGGTAGCAGCACTGCGAGGGAGGGCCAGCCTGGGAAGGAGAAGGGCGAGGCCCATTGGAAAGCGCGAAAGGGAGAGGTCACCCCTACAAGAGAAGATGTTAGAACCGACAGACCCGCGAAGCTAACGGCAAGCCATTGAATCGAAGCAGTTCAAGAGGAGGCTCGAGATGACGAGGGCCGGAACGAGGGAGGGAGGGCAACCGAGCGAGCGAGCTCCACTATCCTCCTCAATCAGTTCCTCCCAACAATAATGACTCAATTCCAGGAAGTCCGATCGATATGTAAGCTAGCTTACTTGCGGTGAAGGGGGCCTTGCCAAGGAAGGCCGGAACGTGAAACATGCTGGCGACAGGTGAGGAGGCGAATGTAGAACTGATTTCGAACATCCCAATCCTATGAAGAAGCTCGTGCCGCCTGCTGGCTGGCACCTCAGGGGACAAGGGCAGGAGCGAGGGAGGCGGGGGAACGAGAGAGAGTAGAATCTCTCAAAGAGACGGAGACTCTGGTGAGGGATGAAAAGTACGGAGAGTACGGAGTGAAAAGTGTTGAGATGACGATTTTAGTTAACTTAGGTTAAGTGAGATTTAGGTTAAAGTAAAAGTGATATTTTCACTGCAAGTAATGATACTATCAAGGCTATGACTCTCAGATAGATAGATAGATAGATATATATATATATATATATATATTTGTGTGAAAACACAGGAGATGCCATTTTTGCATGATTTATTTTATTTTGCATGATCGTAAGGCATTCATGAGGGTAGGCGCTCAACCTGTATCGATTGGCATAGTATAGATCTCGATGAGCTCGAGTACAAGCATTGTGTTTTTCCAATAGGTAGTCCCACTTCCGTCGTAATCCAATGGGGGCAATTCTTCTTTGTCCATGATATCTATCACAATCAAAGCAACGAGCGAAATTATCTCCGGGTTTCTTCACTGAGTATTCAGGAAAATTCAATTTTCTAATTTTGCAGATATTCAATGGAGAAACTTCTTTCAATCCAAACACAGCATTTGCTGCGTTGACCTCAGATAGCGTATTTTTCCAAGTGAAGGTGGCGGGTAGAATCTTAGACACCACCTTCTCCCCAGACAAAAGGGTGTGCGTGCGGTGCGGCATGTGGTCAGCTGACTTCTCAAGCACACACTTCAATGTCGCAAGGGCTTGCTAAGAATGCTTTCGAGCCTTCTGTGTTCCCAAATTTCCATGTGGTTGAGCTTGATCACCTCTTGCAGCATATCCTTGGAAACGGTGGAAGGTGGATTCGGAGACACCTGCAATATGCCGCCATGTGCCATACAAACATCAATCCCTTCGAGAGTGACCATCCTCTTCCCTTGAGCATTACGGTGAACTTGTCAATTTACGTCCAACTTCATGTGGTATCGGAATTCAAAGGTTGTCTTGTGGTACATACGTTCACAGAAAGCTCGAATCTTTTCTCTTGAAAAAGATTGGATACAATTTCCGGGGCAGCACGTCTTGCTCGATACTAAATTGATACACTCTTAGCTGAGTAGAGTGTATGCTCTAACAGGAGCCTGAGGCGGAGGAATCCTAACGAAGCTTGTGTATGGTCTTGCACTTGAGGAGGACCCCTGTGACACTCTTGCTTGTAGACGATTATATTGGTCTCGAACCTCGTGGTCATTAAGGCTGGCCCCATTTAAAAACACCCGGTCAATGGGCCAAGCACGAAGTGAGTACTTCTAGTCTTCAGGAACTTTAGTAGGCCGTAGCGATTTGGATATTTGAACAGCGACAAATGAGTCTCCAAGGGGACCATTGCTACCTACAACATGTTTGGAATTCACGCTATGATAGATTCCCTCAGCAACCACTTCCCCATCAGAGTTGTGGAGGACAACAATTTTCGTGCTCCATAGTCTTCGAGGGATACCGTCACAATCTGGAATGATGATGTCTTGTATTGGATCAATCTCAATCTCTCCTTCATCAGAAGAGTACTCCTGCAAAGGATGATTGCGAGCAGCCATATCAACTCTACGTGAAATTAACAATTTATTAGACATGGACACTAATATTGAATCATTTGATATCACCGTGTGGATGAATATACTTAACTCGACTCGAGTTAACTGTAAGCAACGACCTTGTAAGATACTGAGTTTTAACTCGAATCGAGTTAACTTAGAGGGCATCGATGATTGATCTTATGAGGGCGAGATATACAGAACATTAAAATATCCTACGGATGAAATCAGTAATCGACTATTTCAGGTCAGTTAATCAAGAAATCAGTTTGATGAAAGTAAACATGCAACCTGAAATCTTTAACTCAATTCGAGTTAAATGAACTAGGATTGAGAGCATATGATATCTTCCACGAGAAGAATTTTATCTAAAATATACTTCAGCCCAACCCTTCGCATTTAACTCGATACGAGATAAAGTACTTGAACGATTAAATACAATGTTACATTGCAAAATTTTACGAATGACTAAATATCAAAGTTCATATGGTTCCATATGACCATAGATATTTATTCATTTCTGAAACAAGACACCATGCCCTCAAGGTAAAACAAAGTCAATTCGACTCGAGTTAAATAGAAAATAACGGTTCTATTAGTATATTCCAAAATTACAGTTACTTTTGTCCTCTAACAGGTAGACGTGAGATTAAATAATTTCCTCCTATATGATTTAACTCGAGTCGAGTTGAAATTCCTCTTGTAACACAATTCTCGTTGAATGATGTACTAATACTTTAACTCAGGTCAAGTTGAAATTCCTCCTGTAACACGATTCTCGTCGAATGATGTACTCATATTTTAACTCGGGTCGAGTGGAAGTTCGTTCCCGCAATTCACGGAGGTTTCTCATATTATGTTATTTAGTGATCATCCTAAAAATGCGGCGGGTATTCGAGGATTTCATTTACACAAACCACACCATGAACCACGGAATGTGATGCAGAGCCTTGCCGAGTTGATCGCAATAAGTCCCATATCCGAAATGAAAACACTGAAAGACCTCAAAATCTACAGAAAATTACAAGCAGCGAACAAGACGTTTCCAATCACCCTATGAAATCCGCATACTCTCCACTATCCCACAACTGGATTACGTAAAATTCAGAAGACACAAATTCAAATGATGTGTTTTGCAGATACGCGGAGCATATTGTCAGAGAGGCCGCATGAGAGATAGAATAACAATGCTTGATGGAAAAAACAGAACGATTGTTGGAAGAAAATGAAGAGAGATTGAGTGACATGTATTGCGTATCCAAACCCGGAATCCAATCAAATGAATTGTCACCAGCAACCCTTATGAAAATCAAAGATGCCTACTTACTGTCCTAGTAAAGACGTAATAAAATGACCTTTGTTAGATTGGGTGTGTGGCATACTACGAAAAGAGATGTAGGATTCTCAGTGCAGGCGACGAAAATGACAATGGGGAGCTGTGCGTGAGGGAGGTGTATGAGTGCGAACGGCGAAAATGACAATGGAAAGTTCTGCCTGAGGGAGGATTCTAACTGTGGACGGCAGAAATGAGAATGGGAAGTTCGCATAAGGGAAAGGGAGAGGAACACTGTTGCCGCTAAACGCATTACACAAAGGTTATCCCGGGAACAAGGCGCAGGATTTTCAAACGTTTCTCATGAACCGCAAATAGAAATACGTCGGCACTTTTGCTCCCATTGACAAGTGCATTTATTAATTTCTGACAGCCTAGAATCTTCTACTTTTAGCTACTTAAGAATAATTAGCTCGATGTCGCCAGTATAACTTTTTTACGCAAAAAAGCTCCTATTTCCAAAACCTAATGTCGATATTAATTAACTATTTTGTCGAATTCAGAAAAAGAAAAGGAAGAATCTTATGCAATTTGCAGGGCCGGATGTGAATCCTGGAATGCCGCCAGTGCAAATTGCATAGGATTAGGGTTTAGGATGATAGTCCAGGGTTTGGATGACAGTCCAGGGTTCTCAAGAGAGATGAGAAACATTTTTTTCATCCACTTCTTGTTGTTGATCTTTCATGTTGAATTACAAAGAATATCCAATTGAGTTTTTAGTCTAACTAGTATTTGTTTTCATGTAGTTGAGGATTAAGTAAAAAAACGGATTACAAAATATGCTATTTCAGTGTATTTTGGGAAGTTGTGGTTCCTTGCTCTAAATCTGAAATCTTTCTACAAAAATGTTGTTTTTTGAGTTTGAGCCCAACTAATGAGATGAAGGTCATGTACATTAGTTTCTACTCCAATTGAGATATTGAAAAAAATTATAATACTGAATATTTTATTGCAATTTGAACTTCGGATGTATTTTCAATTTCTATAGAATTCTATTTATAGGATGACACGGAAATTGAGTTTACACCATGATGTTTATCACTATAATATACACACATGGTGAAAATTTCGGATTTTTTGAACTAATTTTCTATTTGATATGATTTGTCTTCACTTCTTCTTCAAAAATTATCAAAATAATCAATTTTCCTCAAAAAAATCTAAATTTTTTGTGGTCTAAAGAAGACATGTAGTTTCATCTCTGAGAAATAAATATAAAATTTTTCATGTATATTTACTTGCAAAATGGAAGAAAAATAAGTGATGGGCACTAAGGCTTGAAATCAATGGTCGTGGATCCGGCATTTAGGGGTTAAACACACACCCCTCGAGCAAAAGGGGGGGCCTGTCAGGCGCAATGGGGCGTGCTCCTCCTACATTCCCTCTGTCCGTTCCCTTCACTGTCCCGCCTTGGCTCCTCCTCTTCTCCCTCCCTCTCTTGCTCCCTTGCTCCCTTCCTTCACTCTTATCCTTTGGCCACGGATTTTTTCAACCTCAACCTTGTGTCTTTGTCTTTAACCCTTAATCGTTCAAGGCACCAAATTTTTAAGTTTCAAATATTGTGAAGGTAAATAAAACCTAACCAACTTTCTATTTCTAGTAGTTTATTTTTTTGCGAAACTATATTTGAAGTTTCATTTTAGCATTAAAAATCCAATTTTTAAAATAGATGATTATGATTTTTCTATTCAAGATTTTGCGCAAGGCTACCCTTTCAATCTTGACTTCACGTAGTATTGAGGGTTCTTGGAAATGAGCCTCAAATACACTAGATTGTGGAAAAAAAATCACATAAGAAATTCATTTAAAAAAATTATAGAATAGATTTTGGAAAGCCATAAATTGATTGGGGTTGTGCATGTTGGGCCTTATAACCTCATATATTTGGGGGGTGACCAACTTTGTAGATTTCATATGTGAAAAGAAATTTAAAAGGTTTTTAAACATATTGACTTTTCCAACATATTGACTACATGGACAAGTTATAACGCATACATATTTTTTATCTAAAAATGTTGAAATACAAAAGCCTTCACCTTTTAGAAGTGCTAGTGAAGCCTACATTTAAAGTTAACTTTTAGTACATTGAATTTGCAATTGGTAGTAAAAGTCATTTTATAATCTTAGAACAATGTACTTGAACAAGTTAACCAAAGAATCCTATGGTTGAATTTGTTTTAAAAAAATATTGATGAAGACTATAACCATGCTTTTGGAATGAATGGTGCTTAAGAAGTATTTGAAATGAAATTTTAAATAAAACATTTGATGCAAAAGAAAACATTTAACCCTAAATGCTTAAGGCTTGTTTTTAGCTTCTCAAGATTTGCTTTAAATTGAACAAAAGCCAACATTTTGATAAGTTCAATCAATTTTTTTTCAAAATGTTGTGTGTAAAGAACTTTGAAGTTATATGAACCCTTACCTGATTGCTATTTTTGGTAGTTTAAATTTTTGGAAGGATCTTTTTGAATTCTACTTTGAGCATGAATAATTTGATTTTGAAAATATTGCAATAGCATCCAAGCCTTAGTATATCGTCAATAGAATAAATCATTTTAAAAAAAAGGAAATCATATTGTACGACTTGCAATCACTCATAAACTCAAGAATTTAGACACAGATGTAGGCAACTGTAGGTCTTTTTGAATGACCTTGTATGTGAAATAAAAAATGAAGGCAAGAACCTTGCCTTGTACTTTAATGTCCAAAACTATATAATAGTGGACATTCATGTGAAAAAAATGGGAAACATGTTGTCCAAGTTGCAATCAATCCTAAACTCAAGCATTCAAAAAAATATGATATTGGTGGTCACTTTGAATGACCTTCTACGTGAAATAAAGAAAATGGGGTCAAGAACCTTGCCGTGCCCTTTAATGTGGAAATCAATATAAAGTCATGAAATTCACGTGAGAAAAAAGTACAATAATATCACTTATGGAGTGAAAGATTATAACGTTTGATTATGAAGGTGCTAAAATAGCAAAAAACAATTGAAGTCTTTTTTGCAAGTGAAATCTAAAAAGTTCATGACAAAAAAAATTTGAGGTTAACTTGCTTAACTTGAAGAACTCGAATGAATTTACGACTCCTCGAAATTCTCTCTACAACATTTTAAAATAAATTTAGAATCTGATTTTTTCTCCAAGATCTACTGTATAATTTGAGGCTCATTTCTAAGAGCTCTTAACACTTAAGAAAGTCAAGATTACACAGGGTACTCTTGCACAAAATCTCTTATAGAAAAATCACTGTCATTTAATTTCAAGATTGGACTTTTGGAGGTAAATCTAGACTTTAAAAAGAACATTCAAAAATATGAACTACTAAAAGTACTAAGTTGGTTAAGATTTATTTAACTTCAAAGTTTTGCAAACACCATATTTGGGTGCCTTTGGCATTTAGGAGTTCATTTTAGATTTCACCTAAACCCTAATATATACACACAAATAGTAAAAATTAATTATAAGATGGAATTGTAAAGAGTGAGGACATTTGGTATTATATGATTAAATTTTGTAAGAATCAATAAAAAATAGGTACTCTTAAGATGTGAAGAAAAGAACATTCAAGAATCTTCAAGCGCATTGTAGTAGGAATAGAGAGTGTATCGAATAATTAGTAATGTGGGGATGATAAAGTTTATAATTTGTTTTACTATCTTGAAATCGTATCGTGATTTTTGTCATACCTTTTCAATATTGATGACTATCAATGAAATATTAAGAATCCCATAAAGAAATGTGATATATGAAGTATGCAAAATGTATTTATCAAAATACATGAGGGGTTTAGAGTTATGATATTGACAATTTCAAGATGAAATGTACTAAGGTACGAGGTCCTAAAATAGCACTCTTTCTAAAATGGCCCACCTTCTTAAATATACACTATTTGTACATGTTTTTTTTTCATAGTCCTTAGTAATGTACCAAAAGTGTACATTCTAGGAGGTGAGCCATTTTGGAGCCCTATGCCATTTCAATTGCAAAATTGAATAACTAATTACACAAAGCTCCAAAAAATATGAAACATTTTGGGTTAGATGTGAATTCTACTTGTCTTTTAGGAAAAATTTATTGAAAAAAATTTGAAGATGTTTCACCTATCCTAATTTCAATTCTAGGTCCTTAGAAAATCCATGTATGGACCTCCTACCATTTGTGTCAAAGAAATTAATTAAAAAAATTAAAAATCAGCATGCCCCAAATCCAAATCAGCAACTTCCTTACCATAACTAGCATGTCATTAATGCCAAATTTGGAGGCTAAATGCGCTAGAGACAGTAATCATCAATCTGGACAATCAATTGGAATGGAGGGCCCAGATTGCACGCCTCCCCGAAACCCGAGTTCCTTCGTCCGCACGCTGGAACCCTAGCCTCTTCGAAATGCGTTGTTCCGTGTTTCATTTTCATGTGCTATTATTCCAGTTTATGCTTGCATGTAGTCAGAGAGTCTGTGTGATTTCTGTGTGACTTTTTATTTTTGTGATTTGTGTTTGTCTTGTTTTGAGTTTGCGAGCTTCGGCGAGTGGTGAGTAGTCGGCGAGTAGTCGGCAAGTAGTCGCAAGTGAGCTTCGGCGAGTAGCGGTAGCTTCGGCGAGTAGTTATAGGTGGTAGAGACTCTCTTGGCGAGTTCATGGTTTGGTGCATTCCACTACAACAATGGTAGTGTTTTATGATTGCAAAATTATGACTGAGGATGACTAGCGACTGCTTGCAATCATATTCTTGAAGGCATGTTTGGGAACGTTGTTTGGGAACGTTGAGAAAACATGTTTGGGAATATTGGGAACATGTTTGGGAACATTGAGTCATATTATCACTAATATTTTCATATAATAGTTTTTTTTTTTTGGGCAATTCCAAAAAAATATAGAGAAGTCATTGTTTAAAATTTTGAAATCCTAATCACCTACTTTTTTAAATTTTGAATCCTAGTCACTATTCTTTTAGGGTTTTGATATCCTAACCGTCATTTTTTTAGGGTTTTGAAACCCTAGCCGTCACTTCTTGTGGCTCTTCTTCCTTACTTTTTATTGTCTCTTAGCTCTCACTTGTTGCTTTTTGTTGCATCTTAACTCTTGTTTCTTGTTGCTCTCTAGTTCATGCTTCTTGTTTCTTATTGTTGCATCCAAATTCTTTCTTTCTCTTGCATTTGAACTCTTTCTTTTTCCTAGTTCTTGTTTTTTTGTTTCTTCTTGTTTTGTAGTTCTTGCTTCTTATTTCTTCTTGTTGCATCTATACTCTCATTTCTTGTTGTTTTTTATCATGTCTTAGTTGGTGCTTCTTGTTTCTTCTTGTATCTTAGTTGTTGCTTTTTATTTGTTCTTATGTCTTAATTGTTGCCTCATATTGTGTCTTAGTTGTTGTTTCTTGTTTTGTATTGCTTCTTGTTTCTTATTGTGTCTTAGTTGTGTCTTAGTTGTTGCTTAGTTGTTGCTTCTTATTCCTTATTGCATTTTAACTTTTGATTCTTGTTATCTCTTAGTACTTATATTTTTTTTCTTGTTTCCTCCATCATCAATCTTATTCTTCCTATCCTAAACTTGAGCTACATATTTTGTATTGATTGTAAATCTTTGAAGGTTAGGCTTTGTTGTTCAATCACTAAAAACTAACCTCTCATTTCTTTGATTGTATATGTAGGCATCAAAAGTTGAAACTAAGACATTGAAAGCTACTTGCAACTTCATGAAGCGAAAAATATAACTTACAGAAGTCATATTCCATAAAATATGACTGACGAGAGTCGTATTCTACATTACTGCAAAATATGACTCACTGCAGTCATATTCCATGCCATCAAAAAATATGACTCACTGCAGTCATATTCCATGTCATCAAAAAATATGATTCACTGCAGTCATATTCCACGTCATCCAAAAATATGACTGACTGTAGTCATATTCCATGTCATTCAAAAATATGACTAACTGCAGTCATATTCCATGTCATTAAAAAATATGACTCATTGCAGTCATATTTCATGTCATCAAAAAATATGACTCACTGCAGTCATATTCCATGTCATCAAAAAATATGACTAACCGCAGTCATATTTCACGTTATCCAAAAATATGACTGACCGCAGTCATATTCCACGTCATCCAAAAATATGACTGACCATAGTTATATTCCACGTAGGATTTTTTTGTTTGCCCGAGCGACTCAAGAAAAAATTAAGACTCCTCTAGGAAAGTCAAAGTATACGCCATGTTGGCATACTATGGCTAAAAATGGGTATTTATACCCCTCGAAAAATATGACTGCCAATATGACTGATGTCTGAAGCGACTGCTTCTAAACGACTGAAGTCAGCTATATTCCGAGTCATCTACAGTGATTTCTGCGTGAGTCGTATTTTTTGATTTTACGACTCACTGTAGTCATATTTTGCAGTCATAAAACACTGCTTTTGTTGTAGTGTTCCGATTTGGATTTAGGGTGTGTGAAGCTCGTTTCATTTTTTTTGTGGGAGGAGGTAGGGTGTAGGATTTGCTGGATTCCGTTTTGGAGTTTTTGTGTGCAGCTCATGTCTAGTTCTTCGGGGGCGCAGCGTTTAGGGTTTGGGGGATTCCGTTGCTGCTCCGTTTTCGGATGTTTTGGAGTTCATGCGTCTGAGCTTGTTCAAGTTTTTGTTCCTAGTATGCAAAATTTCTACCTTGTACTGAATTTTACTTTCATTGCAATCCTCCTTTTGTTGCAATCCTCCTTTCATTCCAATCCTGTTGTGCATCTGCATACACAGTTTCTGAGCTTTTAGATTTGTGGCATTGAATAGTTTTGTGGCATTGCAATTCTCATTGTATGCAACTGTTTGAACCCATTCAATTCACAGAGCAAAGTAAAGGGCGTAGCGTTTAGGGTTTGTGGGATTCCGTTGTTGCTCTATTTTCGGATTTTTGGGAGTTTTTGCGTCTGAGCTTGTTCGAGTTTCTGTTCCTGTTTGTCAGACGTACACAACTGAAGTCTCAAGGTACACAAAATTTCTAGCTCGTACAAAATTTTACTTTCATTGCAATCCTCCTTTTGTTGCAATCCTTTTTTCATTCCAATCCTACTGTGCATCTGCATACTCAGTTTCTGAGCTTTTAGATTTGTAGCATTGAATTCATAATTTCTATGGCATTGCAATTCTCATTGTGTACAACTGTTTGAACCCATTCAATTCACACAGCAAAGTAAATCCAGTAGAAACCCTAAATCCTAAAACCAATCACGATGTACGTTTAACTCGATAACTCACTATTCAAAAGCTCTTCTTTCGAAGCATCGCTAGATTTTAACTCAATTTGAGTTAAAATTGTATGCAATTTGACTGTCATTACTATACACGATGTAATTTGTGGATGAAGAAAGCCCAGAAACATATCGAAAATCAATCCTGATGACCAGTTTAACTCGAGCCTAGTTAAATGCCAGCGGCAAACCTCCATTGAGTATTTTAGAGAACGAATCTATTTAACTCGGTTCGAGTGAAATAGTGAATAAATACTGAATTCACATACATACTAAGAAGAAATATTGAACTCCGAAAATAATCCAATCCAACAGATGATATAATTGTAAAATAAACCATTTTCCTAGGCAGACAAAAACAACTGCAACACACAATAGAGACCTTAACTCGGCTCGAGTTAAAAACCATGCAAACGGTAAGCGTCGAACTAAATCAGTACCATCGAAAACACACTTCATCAGTAGAATTCAAGCAAACCACTATGCTCCTGAAAATAAATTTATGACTGAATAATATTTAACTCGAGTCGAGTTAACAGTTGGAACTGTGTGATACCATTGCAGAAATGGATGCATAGGTTTCCGGTTTGGAGGTGTACCTGAAGTGGTTTGCCATTCCTGAAGAAGACCGAGACGAGTACGGCGACGCCGACATGCTCGGTGAATGTTGGGAGTGGCAAGAACCCCATGAAGTTGAGTATTGGACTATTGTCCTTGTTCCCATGATGAAACACCTGTCATTCAGAACCAAATACAAGAAAGTGGAAGACAACCTCCCCGTCACACTAATGGAGGCGGTGCGGGAGGTATTGACAGGTCCAAATGGCTTGCTATTCATTTGCTGTAAAACTGTGGACCCCAACCAAACGGAGGAGTACATATTCTCCTACGTTGTGAATAGCTGGAAGTGTTCCTTCTCCGTGGCTGCGTACTACAAGACATTGGAGAACACAAATTATCAAGCGCTGTAAAAGATTATCGAGAAGTAGCTAGAGGAGAAGAGGTGGCAAAACAAAGATGGAGGAACTCTGCAGTTAGTTACATTGGCATCGAGGGTGAATTCACTCATCAACGGGTTTGGTAATTTCAAGACATCACTAGCAAGCAAGAATGACAGACTACAGCCAGTCTCACTTACGAGGGATTACAACAACCAGCCTAGCCATGGATCCCTCGTGCTTGTCACACTAGAGACTGGTCGAAGCCACACACGTCTGAAGCAAACCGAACGATTCAGCCGAGGAGATTCGTCAGGGTCTCCCTCGACTATGCCAAAACCCCGAGTAGTGAAAGGAAGGACATCGCTAGTACCTGAAAGCAGTTTGTCATCCGAGATTGTAGACATTCCACAAGACCTCGGGGGAAACGTAAAGGACATCGACTACGAGGTGGCGTGTAAATCGTATTCCGATTATTGGTTTGCATGCACGGAATTGTACGTCGAAGGGATCGGTCAGAAGTTTGAGATTTCCATAGACCAGTTGGAGAAGCTGCCTCAAAATCTCAACATTCGAGAGTTGGAAGAACAGGGTGTACTGAGGTCGTTGAACTTCCTAGTAAACATGCCCGACCCTGACAAGAAGATGACCCTCTGCGCCTATCCCCAAGGAGTAAAGACAAGGCCAGCAAGGTTTGAAGATGTCAAGGACGCCAAGTTCTGGATGGTGAATGGCCAACATTGCGTGGCAGCGTCTCAGCGAATGCAAGGGATGGAGCAAATTCCTGATGACAAGAAGGCGAAGTTCAAGAAGTGGGACTGTTTTGTGGTTTGGAACAAGGACGACAGTGTCATCAAGAAAATCTCGGCATACTATAATCGGGTGAACCATTTCCAGAACTTCATGCCAACATGGTCTACCAATATTCTTGCATCAAGGTCTGTGTGGACAAGTATGGGAAGTCCAACTCCACCAAGAGAGTCCACAAAGCTTGGGAAGATGATAACTGGTGTGAAGAAGACAAAGGCAGACGGCTATAATCAGAGACTGTTTGCGGTAAATTCATGAACTTCAACTCGAGCCGAGTTAAAACTTTTATTTCTTGGTCCTTGTCTCTGTTTCTGCATATTTAAATCGCATTCTTTACTCAAATGAAGATGCCATTGAACAAGAAGAAGACAATCAATGAGCTATCTCCCATGGCCAAGGAGTTCTTCAAGGTCTTTTTGGAGAGCAAGGGGCAGTTCATAAAGCCGCAAGCAAGCGCCTTCTTCCGGCCCCTACGAAACGAAGGACGACGAGCTCGGCCATTGGGATACAAATGTTTGGGATGAGGAAGTGTAGATGAAGATCAAGATGGCGATTATTGACTTCAAGAACATCCCTGGTGTCATCAATAGGGGTTCAAGCACGCAGGACTCTTCATTCTTTGAGAAATTCATGGGAATTCTCGAAGAAGATCCAGACAATGACCTCACCGATCCACAGGTGTATCTCTGGATCGCAGGGGAGAAAGACGTGGAATTGGAACTCCGCGGATTCATCAGGACGTTGATATTCGGAACGCATTATTCCGTGCACTATGCCGACTATCAACCGTCTAACTTCGAAAGGATAGGCAACATTCCTGAGAAGAGTAGTTGTGTGAGGGATCCTATTCAGCTACTCTTCCTTGTGAAGAATGGGGCGGCCATGAAGAACCGCCAAATTCCGCGATTATTTTCAATACCACCAAAATCGCATTACAACGCTAAGAGGCAAACAATGGAGGTCGAGTATAGGATCTATGACACAGAATTCCGAATGGAATTCTATTTAAATGTGCTAGACCTACTCGTTTGCCCGAGGGATGTTGTGTTGTTGTATTTCGCAGGAGGCAAAATTACATGTGCTGCATGGATAAGTGTGTGTGCATACGGAATCATGTTGTTATCATTATGTGTGCCAACAATTTTGAATTGAGTTTAATTCGAGTCGAGTGGAAACTATTGTGTTGACTACTGTGACAACTCATATTTTTGATTTTTATTTGTTTACCTTTTTGAGCGAACCGGAAATTAGAAATAGGTATCCGGATTCATCTAGAGAGAAAAATAAAATCCAAAAATAGTCACAAAAGGACCTTACAGAACTAATCCGGTTTTAGGCAGAAGCGGAACGAATTAGATGCACAACCGGATAAGTATTTCCAACCGGAATCTTGTTGACCGGATTGGAGATAACCCGATGTCAAGAACCGGACCGGATATCCGACCGGTCATAAAGACAATCCAGGGCGTCAGGACTATATAAAGCCTGGCCCTGCCCATTTTCAGGTCTCTGGATTTCCACGTGTTGTCGTGTCCTGATTTAGCGCCTGACGTTTCTATCGTTGACCACGGCAAGGAAGAGGAAGTACAAGAGGGTCCAGAAGTGAGTGAGGGGTGTGAGACGGAGAGATCTCCTCCGGACATGAGTGGGTGAGACCTTGAGTGTGAGCGGATACGTGAGAAACTAAGAGTGTGAGCATGCCAGTAGGATAGTTTACAGGCGGAGCGGAACATCTAAGTGTCGGCGCTCCCTTGTTAGGACTGTAGAAGAGTGAAAACCGGGTAGAGCTACCCTCATGCCGCGGCTGAACCAGAAGAGAGGTTCTAACACCCCGCCCCCGAGTGAAGTAAAGCTTAGAAAAGTGGTTCCGGTCATGCCGACCAAGGAACCGGAATAGGGAGAGCTCAGAGAGGATTTGTCATTGATGGGTTGCCAGGGGTTAGCTTTGAAACCTTGGGGTTTCAAAGATGAGAGGATGGTTAGAGAAATCCTGAGTGGCGTATCGAATCAGTTCGATAACACCCTGAGAGGGAATCCGGTCCAGTGGACCGAGGCTTTGTGGCGCGACGTATACGGATTCCGGCCAGGAGAACTCGGGCTGGCCAACCGGAAGGATGATTTCGTCCAGGGCAAGTTCAAAAGCGTAGTAAACCCGAAGGACGGCTACGCGGTCGAAGACTGCCTCGATGACCGGAAGCGACGCTTGCTCCAGTTCCTGGTTCCGGTTTTGCATCCGGAAAAGCCCACTAGGGTGACTATCACCTTAGCTAACACGATTTTCGGAGCGCTGAGTGGAACTCGGAAAGTAGACTGAGGCCGGATCTTCTTTGATTTGGTATCCCAGCTTACTACAAGAGTGGGGAAAAGTAGGGCTACCCCACTGTGCCCTTATGTTTACCACCTCTATCAGCAACAGGAGCTGCTAACAGAAGTGGAGTTGAAGGTGTGGAAGACCCAGGAGCGGACCATGAAGTACGGAGAATCCGAGTCCGACCAAGAAGCGGATTCCGGAAACGAAACCGAGGAGGAAGAAGAAGAAGAAGAAGAGGAAGAGGAGGAACCGTATGTTCCTGCCAAGAGGCAGAAGACCACACCGGCTCGGAATCGAGGAACGCCCCCGAGACATCCGCGGCCGCATAGAAGTGAGACCCCAACCGGACCGGATGTGGCATCCGGATCCGGGACCGTAAATCTGTTCGACGAGTTGGTTGGGATCCTCTATGGAATCCGGGCGGATTGGGAAGTTAAGAAGCGGACGCTCGGGGAGATCGCGGAATTAATCGGAGCGGAACCGGACAATGAGTTGCCACGGAAGGTGGCTGAGAGTGTTATCAATCCGGAAGAGCTCCGGAAGATGAAGGAGGACAGCAAGCGGCAACATGATGAGGTGGACACCCTCAAGGCCGAACTATTCGCGTTGCTTGAGAACGCCACCGTGACAAAGGAGATGGCAGAGGAAATGAAGAAGTTGGCCGCGAAAGTGAAGGATGTGCTTGGAGGACCCGGAGCCGCAGTCACCAAAGCGCGCCTGTTCGAAGAGGAGGTGCACAAGGACAAGAAGATATCCGGAACCAGAGTGGTGCACATCTTCACTGATTTTGAGGAGCAGATAGAGAAGCTCCTGTCCAAGGCACGGGAGTCAGCAGACCGGATCGTGGAGAGCAGCCAGAAACTGACAGAGATTCCGATCCGGCTCTCTGAGATTTCACTTCCGGACTTGTTTCCGGAAGACGTAGCTCAAGATCTTGGAAAGGACAAGACGCCCCAGTCAAGCAGGGCAAAGAAGGAGACGCCCTCGACCAGACATCAGCCAATAGATTTGGACTCCCCGGAAGTTGAGGAAGAACATCCGGTTCTACCAACGGATGGGGAACGGAACCGGAATCTAAATGAGGTCTTCGAGCAGTTGGAGAAACCTGATGAGAGCCCTACCATTGGATCCTGAGTGTATGAAACGGAACAGGAAGGATTGTAAAAATAGGACTTATAAATAGGAACCGGAACAGAATCCGATTAGGATAAGGTAGGACCGAATTGTCAACGCCTTCAGAGGCGGAAATCATGTATTCACTTTTTGCTTTTTGCTTTTTGCTTTTTGTATATAAAACAGTCTCTGAGTTGGAGACTAGAGAGAGTTCTTTTGGCATTTCCTTGTGTACTTTCCATTGACTTTGTTTTGTGTATTCCTCCCGAGTGTTGGCAAGAATGTACAGAGTTGAAGTAAGGTGGTATGCACGGATGTGTGGGTAGAGTTCTCCCTTTGATGAATGTTTCCGGTTCTAAATACATCTGAATAGGTCATGAAGAACTAGAAGTGGATTCTAGTGCCTCAGCATCTGCAGAAGTTTAGTATTTCGGGTAAGAAAGCCGTTGATTAGGCTAGGCGGATAGGGAGGGATTCCTTAGTTGCGCTAGAACTCCTGGGTGGGAAATCCGGTCGAGTGTCCTGACTCCTGTGAGGTCTTGCCCCCGTTGTGGGTAAAACGGAAGAACTTCTGTAGTTGATGGAACGAACGGGTGCACTTGTAGCCACCGAAATTTGTACGGAACGGATCAGCGTCAAAGTCGTTGTAGTATGAGAGGATCGTACGGGGGATCTTTGTGTGACCTGTGATCCGGATTGCCATCCGGATTGCTGTGAAGGACCAAACCGGATCCGGATTAGAGTAGGAGGATAGAAAGATAGGAAGTGGGTCTTCAGCCACTATAAGTCACGGAAGGAGTGGTGGGCCTACCACTTTCAAAAGCAAGCGGTGAACCCTCTGATGGTAAAACAGAGGCAAAACTAAACCGGGTTTAAAAAGAGTGAACCGGAACAGGTCCGCTCCGTAGACACTTAGGACCGGAAATAGAATGGTCCAGAATTGAGAAGTTAGCCAGAAACCGTGGAACTAATAAAACCGGAAATAGGATACAGTCCGGTCTTAGTTTTCCGGTTGGGTTTTGGACATTCCGGTTTTCCGAGGTACAACCGGAAAGTAGAAGTGAGGGGTTTTATTGGGTTTATCTCCTTAATAGAGTTAGCTACTTCACAGGATCTCGTGGGTTCGATCTTTAGGGTCATTTTGTTATGCTCTAGGGTGATTTTTGAGGGTATAATAGGGAATTTACTTACTCTGTATTACGACATGCAAAAATCTTGTACGTTATTTACAGATGCTATCGTTGGATCACTATGTTGTTGGTGATAGAAAGAAGAAGAATGAGTTCCTCTCCTTGTGCGTCAAGTCTGAAAACATGGACAAGGATGATTTCCTTGAATCTGTGTATTTCTTGGACAACCAGGACTTTAATGGAAGGAATGAAAGGCCTGCGCCATCTACTCGGGGCAAAGAAGCGTCAACTTCAAGAAAGGAGAAGGAATCTGCGCGACAATACCAACAGAGGATTCCTGATCAGTCTGGGAGAGATGATTAGATTGACCTTGTAGAGATCAACGATGACGAGGAGGCATAATGGATCGACCCCGTTGACAGTGTATTGGAATTGAGCGCTGACAGGCCTGGTGCAGCAACGTTGAATCTTGAAACCAGTAAGATGAAGGGATCATCTAGTTCATCGGCCCAAGAACTTCACACGCCGATCTTGCGTACTCACCTCTCCCAGAAGAGGAAAGCGCATTCGCCACCGTCTGATGTTCCGGTTAGTCAACAATGGATCTTGGATATTATCCAAAAGAATAATGAATCGGAGGAAAGGAAACGGCGAGAAGAGCGAGAGGAGATGAGGGCGGAAAACAAGCGCTCTCGGCAGGAAAGCAATCAACTGATCTCTTAACTGATCGATGCCTTGCCTGAGGTCGTGAGCAATATGATATCCGCAAGACCGATGATGATGCTGGACCCAACTGCTATGCCTCCCCAACTCATGATCGCAAATCAGGTGCAAGGCTCAACGGATAGTGCTAGGCAAGCGTGGGCTACATCTCCAGTCATCCCATCTGTATCGACCATGTCGGAGAATTTGATGGCGCATGCGTCAACAAGCTCTGCACCGATCAAGCGGGACTTGGTGGTGATGGATGATGGAGCACAGGGAGTTGCAAATGTCGACATTGCACCAGATTCTGCCACACAATTAGAAGATGAGCAAGGATCCACGGAAGGAATAGAGGGCCAATAGTCACAGGGCCCTGTGACTAGTATGCCTCTAGATTGTTCCCTGTGACTCCCTCAGCCTTCATTTCAACTCGGTACGAGTTGAAATTCTTCCGAGTTCTTTTGGACAGTGTAGAGTAGCGACTAGCAGATAGGTTCAATTTTCTTAGTCCATTGTATGTAATGTAACATTTTCTCATTCAGAGAGCTATTGTAATATATTATTTCTCTCACAAAGCATTGTCTGGCTTGAATGTTGTAGTCGCAGGTTTGATGTGTGTCAATGATGTTCCTCTCTACGATGCTCCAAAATCGTTGCTAGAGGAATTCCTTGGGCATGGCATAGAAGAGGTTGTGGCTCCCAACGATGAACCTCCACATGAGGCATGTCTGCCATGTCCTGCGGAAGTGAGATTCGAGGATGATGGTCTTCCTGGCTACAACGTTGAGGTGCTTGAAGCTCTTCCCGAAGACGCTCAGGTGCTCGAAGCCCTTTCCGAAGACGCTCAGGTGATGGGTGATATTGCTCCATGCGGTGAAAGAGAGGATCTAGAAAGCTCACCTCCAGATCCTTCGGTTGATATTGCGATATGTACTTTGCCATGTACGTTTCACTATCGTGGTCGCTGTGACTGACACTAGTTGAAAACCCTTGTTTTTCTTGACCTCCTCGATGTAATTCATGGTCTCTGATATGCGGCTTCGGTGCTGCCGTTGATTTTGAATTTGCACCCATTTGATTTTCTCTGTGTCTCTGTTCCTTATGAGCAGGGTGCCATAGAGGGAACTGTTGCTGACTGTGAGGCGGAAGTCCAAATCTTTAGACCATGCATGTCCAGGTCCACTAAGAAATGGTTCAATGTCGTTCTAGATCTAAATGGTCTATTGTGCGTGTGTGATGGTATAAGATATTACATAAGAGAAAGAAGATTATGCTATCCTGGAGAGGTAGTCCGTGAGGCCGTCTACAACGTCATGGAATTGCATAGGATCACTCCTAGACAGTTAGACCTTATGTCAAAAGGTTCTTGCGGGAGTTGACATCCATCACAAACGTCGTGGTCTGGAGCTCCATGGACCAATACTACGCCAAGCTCATCGCTGAATTCTTCTTTCGCGAACTAATCCCCCCCTATGGTGTCTTAGGTTGAGAACAATGTGTCGTTATGAAATGTAGAGATAGAGATGGAACGCTACAAAACGACAAGTTGACGGGATCCTGCAAAGACCTATATTTGAAGCCATTGGAAAGATTGTACAAACTGAAGGGCTCCATCTTCACTAAAGACAACACTGTAATAGTGAACAACAAGCCCGAGAAACACTTCTTGAATGACCCCACAAACGTAGTGCTCCTAGATACGTGGTCGTTCAAAGGTCAAGGGCCGAGAGACATGGTCCTCATATGTGAACTTCTACCTTGGATTAAGAGACTGCATGTAGAGAAGCCTTGGGAACTGTTTCTTTTTCGGAAAGACGATGCTGTGGGGGGGATCCACCTCATGTATAATCTCGACCAATCCAAGTACAAGGAATTGCAGAGGGTGCTTGCAGTCTCCAATACACTTCATAGTGAGCGGAAAGTGGATGATTTTGGACGTGCCATCCCTTGGAAGAAGAAAACCGCAGCGAAACGTGAGGAGCTTAGTATAGAAGACATCTTCTTCCGTCCTTGTCCGCCTCCCGCACCACGAAGTTTGTAGAATCTCATGGATTTTGTGGTCGCCTTCGTTGTATTGAAAGAGTATTCCTGAAATGTGATTATTGGTGAAGCAAATACAATACTTCCTTCATTTGTAGTGAATATCTTTGTGTTGTGTCCAGGAGGTTAGGAATGCTATGGCACCTGTAATTCGGCATATCATGTACTCGGCGGCTACTGCACAGTCCACAATGGATTTCTCTATGATGGACATAGATGATGGCGTTATTGATAGTCCTCCCAATGGAGGAAAGCGCCTTGCATTAATGCACGCTCCATCTCCTTTGAAGTCCCATTCGAAAACTCCACGGGATCGGTCTGGAGTGAATCTAGAAATGCAAAGAAAGCTCTATGATGATGAAGAGGTTGTCATGGCCGTTGTTGAGGTGTGTTACCAACAACTGAATGCGGTCTGTTCTCTTAGAGTTTTGCATTGTAGACTATGTAGGTTACAAATGTCTGATTCTACTGATTTTTGCAAGTGGAGGATTCAATGCCTTCTTCTGTTGCCATGTTGGGCAACACTTTTGAGGGCATAAAGACTATAGAATTGGTGAAGCGGCCTGCAATAGTTAAAGGCACTCTACCTTGTCTATCTTCTTTGGATATTGTGAAACGACAATGCAAAACACATGTTGGATTGCTTCCTCTTCATTGTAGCAGTGGATCGTGGGATACTTGGGAGCGGAGGTCCTTGAAGATACAACGGCGAGAGAGTGCCCGCCAAAGATCCGCTAGTAGTAATGGATATAGTTGAGGGCCAAAAATATTAAAGGCAATAGAGATACTGAAGAGTAGGACACAATCATAGTATGTAGAGTTAGAGTCATGGTATCACATTTATAGTATGTTGAATTAGCATCATGGTTAAGCCTCTATAATGCAAAGTACAATGTGATCATATGCCATTATGATCTGTTTTTTTGGACAGTACGTTGTCGGAGCTCGGAAGTTGTAGAGTTGAATAACAACTGTTCCCTTAGTAAATAATCGTTTGCATTGCACTTTCTCTGGTGCAATGTTTGAGGATATTTCTTGGGGGAACACCTGGTATTCGATTCTACAATTTCCGAACTTTGATAATCTTGGACCTCATAGTCAGGATGGACTGTAGGTGACAACGATGTCTTAGACCCGACTATGTGCACAGTTGAGCCTGTTTGTGGTAGAGGACAAAGCAAACATTATATAACCTTTACTCTCAGCTATTCTTCGAATGTACACTCATACACTACTTTTTGGACATTGTGGTGTGTGAGAGTACATTCGAAGAGTAGCTGAGAGTTAAGGTTATATAATGTTTGCTTTGTCTTCTACCACGAACAGGTTCAACCGTGCACTTAGTCGGTTTTAAGACATTGTTGTCATAAATCCTGCATTTTTTACATGCCGTAGCCATTTCCTTTGTCACAATCTACCTGCAGTGGTGGTGATGCCTCTAGTTCACTCTAAGCACAATGTACTGCGTTATCAATAGTATCCACTATATAGTTCTCAGTGTCATTCCATAGTGTACACACTATTACTTGTATATTTGATGGATATTATCAATAAATTCCATTCTTCTCATAATGGACTAGCAATATTTACACTTGCAATATTTATACTCTTTTCTAATGATGCATTGCTTTTCTCTCTCCGTATAGAACAAAATCACCTATGTTTAAAGAAAACTGTGTATTTAGAACCTCTCATTTTCTTGGAAAACTCTCATTTTAATGAATATAGTGTTCTATTGAGGAGTTGGAGGAAGTCCGAGTGGATGCACTGGAAAGGACCATCCAAGTCCAGACCAAAAGGAAAGAAAATTTTGATGCAAAACTGCTTAAGGACCATGGAATAAAGGAAAATGGTTTGGTGTTACTCTACGACAACAGACGAGAAGAATTATCGGGTAAGTTGCATACTAGGTGGATGGGACCCTACCGGGTCCAACAGATATTTCCGAATGGATCACTCCAACTTGAGGATCTTCACGGAGATGGTCTGGAAACTAGAATGAATGGATCTAGGGTGAAGAAATATACACCACATTCATTCTCGGATTTCGATCTAGAGGAGAGGAGTCCTTGAAGTTGTCCCAAAAATATTAAGGTTTAAAGGTTGATTAGTGTTTTCCAGGGACGCTCACAAGTGAAAATGGGGTGATGTAAGTGTCGCGACCCAAGTAACACCTACCAGCTCCCAACAGCTCACTAGGTTCACTCCAACCCACTTACAGCGTCACTTGGTCACCAACTGCCTAACACTACACATGCCAAGCACCCACAGTGTTAGTCCCCATTTCCAACTCAGTTTGCCAAGTCCCAGTCACCAGGACTACTAGCACACACTCCCATCGTGACATCGGGCATGTCACTTGGTAACATGGGGCGGAACTTCCACCTTAATGTGCAAGGACCCATGGTGGTACTACTCACCATGGTCCTAACCGCCCTTGAGTGTTACCCCACTCCATGCTAGCCCTTTTTGTATTTGCTACTCATCCACTAGAGGTAACCGGTGCTTACAACTCGGGACACATTCAAGGAGGCCTAGCAAGGAGCGGGACTCCACCCAACCGATGCCATAGGACACACACAAGTGTCCCATGGTGCCTTAAAGTGGTGGTGAAGTCACCACCACCAACCATGAGTCACTGGGACTCACCAAGGCTTCAAGAGGGAGTGAGGAGGGAGACCAACCCCTCCTATAGTACTCTCTGTGGTATTCGGCAGACCCCCCCATCCTAGGTTGAAGGAAGTCCTTGGATAACCTTGGGTTGTGGAAGACCACCCACTTCCAACCCAAATCGCCAAGTTACGTCACCGTTTGGACTCTCGAACTTCCAACCGGCGTAACTTTGCGCTCAGAGCTCCAAATCCAATATGCAAGCCCATTTTGGACATATATGCGACGAATAGATGCCGATGGACTGCTCACTCGTCCCATTTGAACAAATTCTCGCAAAGTTAGGGCCCTCTAAAGATTCGAATGCACTAGGGGAGGCGTCACGCCTTCACCATGGCTCCTCTTTTGGCCATAACTTTTGACTCATGTCTTAGAACCTCGTAATGCTTGTCATTCTAGGTTCCTTGTGTTCATAGTTTTCCAATGATATGCCACATGCCATACTTTGTTGTGGAATTCATTGGGAAACCCTCACACCTAGCCCTCAAGTGTCCCGGCGCCATTGGGACCCAGTCAACTTTGAGCGGCCATAACTTTTCGCTCACAATTCCAAATTGCGCGTTCTTTGCGCCATTAAAAGCATATTGTCAAGAGCTTTCCAAGAATGTGTGACACTCTCATGTTCACTTCAAAACCAGGGAGCTATTGTGCCCTGTTTAATCGGGAGGCTCTTCATTCTCCCTACCTAGTCTATTGCAAGGCTTGGGAAGTCACCCCCAAGGTCCCCCCCTTGCGCACTAAGGTTCATTTGGGCACCCCAAGTAGATAGGGGCGTGACAGTAAGAGTCCTAAATAGGGCTTTAGGAGAAATTGAAGACATAGTGGGTTCATCTAGATAAATTTTTTGTCTTTTTGCTATAAAAATAGAGCAGGGAGAGAAAAGAACCGGAACCGAAAAATCAGAAAACCTTAATTCTATAATAGAGTTAATGGATACTCCTAAAATTTGGAACCGAAAAATCAATAATCGGGAACGGGATTGATTTCAGTTGGTATTCCAAAAGATATGGCTCAGTAGAAACCGAAAACCTGAAGTTAACGATTATCCACAGATAATGATGAGCAAAATAGTGGTCCGGAGGATTTCACGACGAAATTCCAACAACCATTTTAACGGTCCAGTGATTGGAAACGTCAAAACCAACAGTGGGAAATGGAAAATAGGAAGAATTCAATGTCAGACCTTTTCCCAGTTTCTCCATCAAGTTATAACTTGGGAATTGTTTCCGTTAGGGTTCATGTGGGAATGTGATCCCACATGCTAGACCCATAATACTAGCATATGACGGAAAAATTCAAAAATTGTCTCCTTAAAAAGGAAAGTTTTTGAGTTTTCCTCGGAAGTTAGGTTAATTTAGGAAAACCGGATTTTCGGATCTGGGAAAATTCCATTAGGGCTAAAAACCTAATTCTGAAACCCAAGAAAGTTTCGGAAATTGGATGACGGTGCCGACCCTAAAAACCGGAAACTGGATCCGTACTAGGGATAGGGATTTGCTGCCAAAACCTGTCCTGTACATTCATCTGACTAAACCGACTACCTAGCCAGTATAAGAAGAGGATTGTAGCCGGCAGTGGGCACGAGTATCTCTTTGTTTTTCTTCCACCAGTGTTTTTCGTCTTCCTAGATTTGTGAAAATTCCGGTAGATTGAAGGACTGTGTGAGTTGCGATCGTGTAGGAGTTACTGGAGTGAAAGTTTGTGAGTAGGAGAGTTAGGGAGAGATTGTGTGAGGGTTGTTTGAGAGCACGATGACTTCCAGGGCAAGCCAGTGGAAGCTGAAAGATTTGCCTGAGGACTCAGAAGACGAGATGCCGCCACCGGTGCCCCGACCGAGGACCATTCCAGTGATGAAGGTGGTTCCGGAGGCTCCTACCGAGGAGGACCGGCTAGTGCGCCTGCAGGAGAACCTCAACAACATGGGGTGTGATGGGCTCCTGGAGTTTCTGTGGGGGATCCGGGAGGAGAGTCTGGTGTCTGACATACTTTGTCCGGAAAGTGGTATCTTGGATACCACCATCCAGGTGAAGTCAGACCTATGGACGGTTGACACATGGAGGGCCGTCTACAAGTTCCAAGAGGTGCCGGACAAGGTTATGGAGAAGAACCAGGAGGTGATGGAGGGCGAATTCCGGGTGCCCGCCAATCCGAAAGAAGGTCACCAGGTTTTCGACTTGGTGAATCCGGAGTACCAGGATGTGATAGCATTTCTTAATCCTATCCTCCATCCAACCAAGCCGCGGTGAGTAGTAGCAAAGCTAGTCTCTGCCATCTTGGAGAGCCTTCAAGGTAAAATGATGATGGATTGGGCAACCATCATCCATGAGTTAATCGGGGACCTATTGCGTTCCCTCCGGTTCGGCAGGGTTGTCTCGGACGTATGTCCATCACGAAATTACATCCAAAATCCGGACGTCCGGATGTCCGTCGTCCAGGCGTCATGGATGCGGCTGGACTGTGGTCGGTCGGCGTCCAGCAGTTGGTCGGACGGTCGTGGGAGTGGTCGGGCGTGACGTCGCAGCGGTCGGGAGGGTGGCCAACGGAGCGGTCGGGAGGACGACTGACGGAGTGGTCGGGCGGACCGACGTTGCAGCGGTCGGGCAGACCGCCAGTCCGTAGGTTCGGGAGCGGATGGACCGTCCGATTGAATGTCGTCCACAAGTTCGGGGTAGGTTCGCGTCGTCCGGGGTAGATTCGGGAAGACAAGTTTTAGATTTGGGCACGGACGGCTATATGAGGGGACGGTCAAGGCATTTTTCCTCACTTCAACTCTCCTCCTTGGGAAACAACACCACATCGGATGTGCTACTGTTGCTTCACCGCACCAGTTGCTTCTATGTGGTAGAGAGTTGGGGTCATACATCTTCGAATACACCGGAGGGGTTTTGAATCGGTCATTTACACACGGTTGAAGAGAAGAATCAAGGCATCAAGTAGCTATGGAAGAAAAGGGCAGTATTAAAGGTGAAAGTAGCAAGAGATCGAAACAAAAAGGAACTCGTCACGAGCTCCGTCTTGACATTTTAAAGGATGAGAACATTTTAGTAGAGCCTGAGTGGGAGAAGGTGGTCGATGAATACTGGACTTCCAAGTTGTGCAAGAAATATGTGAAGATGTATTACATTGGGAAGTTGTGGCCTAAAGAATTACATGCTGGTCACACTCGGGAGTTTTCTTTTAAACCCGCAAGTTGTCTCAGCCCTCATTTTGTCCATCGTTCCGTAGAGGTGTGGCGGGCTCTCTTCGGGGACAAATCGATGAGCAAGGGTAGAATTAACTACACCATAGCAAGCATGGTGTATACAGAATTGAAGTTGGCTCGCAAGGTGGATTGGAATACGTACCCCGGGACAGTAGAAACATCGCTTGTGCTTCCTGATGGCCAGAAAGATATTCCCGATACGTTTGTTTCAAAGGGACAACTTCTTCAAATGGTTGAAGGCAATGCTACTCTACAGCACAACACGGAAGAAAAACGTGTTTCTATTCAAAACGAAGTGCAGAACATGAAAGACAAAGGGGAAAACAAGGAGGAGCGCCCCCTTGAAAGTAGCAAAATGAATGCCACATCAACGGATCGGACGAATCAAGCTGACATTTCACTTCAACCCAAAGTGGAAAATACAGAAGGTAATGGAGGAGGAAGTATGACGCTAGAACCGGATACAGTATGTAATACTACAAAAGCTTTAGCGTCTTCTTCGAAGGGTGCGGAACGAGTCGTGCTTGACACTCTACCGATGTTTCTGAGCCCTTTACCAATTGCATCAAGCGCGAAGGGAGAACCTGATATTTTCAAGGTGCCATCTCATCCATCAAAACAAGGATCGACGTTGAAGACATTGGAGTGCAAAGAAGAGGTTCCTTCAGAAGAGATGGACAAGACAACTGCTAGAATCACTCGTCTTCTAGACAGTGATGCCCTTATGGACATCAGTACCAGGACTACAAATGAAGAAATTAATAGAAGTGCAAGTCCAGTTTGGAGTCCAATGTATGAAGTGCCACCTTCCCAAAACATGAATGATGAGAACCTACAGAAGGTAGAAATGGACTCTCGGGAATCGGGCGTTCTTAACAATGGCGAAGAGACCCCAAAGACAGAGGAGAATCCAATCCTAGCATTCTTGGGTTCAGAGGATCTAAAGACTTTATCAATGATGCCTCCGCTACAAGAAATAGAGCACTTACTACAATGTTCTCTTAAATGGAAGACTTTTGAAGTTCAAGAAGAAGTTCATCCTTCTGCAAATGAAGAGGGTACAACAAATGAAGGAGGCACGATAGATGAAGGGCAAACCTCAACCCCGTGCAACCGAGTATGGAAGTTCGGCGAATTGTTCAAGACTACCTACTCTCTATCATATACAGCTAAACTTGTAGCTGTTATGACACCTGCCCTCACACAAATAGCTGAAGAATTTATGAGCATGACACCAGAGATATTGGAGGGTGCCGTGGCCTTCTAGAAAATTCATTGAATTTGCAAATAAACTCCAAGAAGTGAAGGTGGAAAATCTCAAGGTTGTGGTTGAGCTTCAAACTCAAAACGAGAAGCTCATGAAGGTCAATTATGACAAAGAAGATCATGATCGCCTGAAGGTCAAGTTCGACAAATTGGATAAGCATTGCTCTATGGTGTTCTGGGATAAAGACCATGAAGCCTTGAGAGATATGTGTTTTAGTCTTCAAAAAGAAATTGAGACTTTAAAGCTCTCGAATGGAACGTTGGAGTTCCAAAACCAGAAGTTGGTTTTGCAATTGAAGACATCTGAGGACAATTTACAATGGCATCGAGAGATGCTGAAGACATTACAAAACGACAAGTCATCTGAACATTGCAGGGACGGAGCAAGCCTCTTAGAGGCAAGTCAACCAACTCAAAAAAGCGATCAACTTTCGCTTCCTCTTAACAAGGGCAAAGTTGTGGACGAGACTGTAGAAGTCGTTATGGCCATTGAGAGCCCTAAAGTTGTGCCTCCACTCTCATTAGAAGTTGGTTGCACGCAAACGGTGAATCATGAAGTCCAAGAATTAAGGCAACAATTGGACTTGGCAATTCAAGCAAAGAATGACGCAGAGTCTTCACTGCGGAGAATGGAACACGTACAAATACTATACGACATCCTTCCAATGAAGACCGGGGATCTACGGTGGGTGCTGTGGGCAAGGCACCTACAACAACAATCCGGTTTATGCTCTCAACTCATGAGGGGGCTCTTAAAGTATGCAATGCAGTCGGACGAATCGTTGAGCAACGTGCAGTCTTCTCACCTGAGTTTGAAAGAGAAGTTCAACGCAGAATTAAAGGATCCCGAAGTGTGCATTACAATTTGGGGAAACATGGATAGAATGTTTGAGCGATTGAATCACGGGAGAATCTATGAATTAGACAACATCAATTGGGTGTTGGAAATGGAAGAAAGATGGGTTCTTCACAACACATTGTCTGCTTATATTGTTCAACATGAGAAGCAGCTTATACTTGGAAGTGATCCCAATGTTCCTTTGATGAAGGAAAAGTGTTCTCTTTGCCAATATCGTTTTGGCCCTGAAGGAGGTGTAACTTTGGGTCAATGTGGCCACTCTTTTCATATTCTTTGCATCCAAAGAGCAACACAATATTCCGCCCGTTGCCCCAACTGTCGTACTCCTTTGAATGCAAGGTTTTATGAAATGCTAGGAATATTGCATTCTATGGCATCAGGTCATGAATTCAATCGGTGGAACCTTCCACTAGACCAAGCGCCACACAAATTCCAAAATCATTTGCATTGGGGAAAACCAATGGTATGGCTACCAAACGAAGGGATGCATTCATTATACATGGATCCTCAAGACAAGGATGAGTACTTCTGGATGACACCGGACTTGGAAGTGGAATTGCGTGCCTTCGGGATCCTGGATAACGATGCAAGAGAAATGTTTTGTTGTAGCATTGGGGGGCACTAGAGCACACAGCACCAAAAATTCTTCCGATTTCCTGATAAGGAATGGAAGAAAGAAGGGCCAAATGACCTTTTCGTGGAAGTGGAGTCTGATCCTAGAGTCACAAAGCAATATGAGGGGTACAATTCCGATTTGGTCGGGCGGGCCCGCATCTTAGCGAAGTTGGAAGAAGTAGCTAAGGTTCATTGCATGTTGGACTTGAACACGAAAGCAATGACAAGGCATAAGATGGAAGAGATTGCTCGGGCTTTCGATAAACGGATGGATGATGTTATCACCAAGTGGAGGAAGTATCTAGGGGGCGAACCTCCAATAGTTGATAAAGGTGTACCAGCTTGGTATTACGTGCAGAGCGAAGATAAAGTCATCTAGTACCTCGAAGACTTAGTACATGCCGCTCTAAGGACTTTAAACGCCCATGAAGTGGAATTGTCTTCGAAGCGGAAGAATAAACGGAGAGTTGAAGAAGAGGATGACTACTCTCCAGAAACTAAAAGACTATTTGAGAGGGTTGACATGGAAGTATAAACTAGAGAAGGACCCAGTGGTGGTGAGGCGATACCTCGTCGCAAAAGCAAAAGACTCATGGCGAAGGAGGGGACATCTCGTGTTGCAGAAGAAGATAGTAGTACTGAAAACTAATAGGGAAATGTTTCGTTTCCTACTCTACATCTATTATATTAGTACTAGTAGAAAACAAATAGCTTGTGGAGATTTTAATTAGTAGTTTTCTCTACCAAAAATTATTGTACTTAGGCTATCGCGTTCATCATAGCTTCTTCATAATGTACATCGAATCATAGGTGTATGCTACAAAAGTATGTTTTGATTTCCTTCACTTTACATGTATATCTATATATACATATTTTGTATTCTATCTCTTTCTTTATATATATAGTTTTTTTGGGCATATGAATTGAAGAATATGTCTATTTTTTCATTTATTTATTTATTTCATTGTTTGAATTCAATTCAATATGTTCTATTTCAGACTCAATATTATGCCTCATTTGCTTGCTCGGCCCTCTGGGGTTGGACGGCCCTTTGAGGTCGGCCGGCCTATAGGGTCGGTCGTCCTAGTCCGGTCGGTCAGCCCCCTTGGGTCGGTCGGCCCTGTCCGCCCAGACCGCGCGATCGGCCCTGTCCGCTCGGTCAGACCTTTTCGTCGGTCGGCCCCGTCCACCCACACCGCGCGGTCGGCGCCGTCCGCTGATTTCTCACGACCGTTGTACTCGGCCTACGGACTGTGCAACGGTCAATTCTTATTTCTTAAGCAAAGTGCGGACTGGGCAGAGTATAAGAGCAAGGTTCAGGTCATTTGCAAGCACTCCTGAGAAGCTGAACGCTAAGATTCCCAAGGGCTACGAGCTGCAAATTGAAAAATTTGTATCCGTTGCTTGGTAATGTATAGTTCAGTGGACAGGGGGGCTTTGGTTTACAAGGCTTCATACACAAATTTTTTTTCGTACATGTGATTGGGTGCAGGAATGAATGTACTATGCGTTTGAAATCGAAGGCCGATATTTGAAGTTTCAAATTGGATCTGCAAACTATTCATTTTTTAAAATGAGTACAAATTCTCATCTTTGGTATACCATTCCATCCCCCAGCAAAGTGAAGTGTAAGGCATGTGGACTGGAGTTCGTAAATCGGAAATGTCGCATGTTGAGCCACTTGGGATACGAAGGCAAAAATGGTAGGCGCGACTTAGGAATAAGCCTATATCTACGATTGACATCGGATGTCAAGTCTCTTTTCCTTCGTTGTGATGGGATGTTTCCATCCAAATCAATCATTGAAAATGTAGATGGTCGGAACGCACTAATGGTTCTAGGCAATACCTCAAATGGAAGGGAGTCGCCATGTTCAACACAAGAAGACTCGTGCACAGCACCAGAACAAGCAGCTCTTTCAGCTTCAAGGGTGATTCCTAGTGCCCAAACATCAAGTGACCAACGACCTACACCTTCTTCTATAACTAGGCCTAAAAAACAAAGCTGATTAGCAGATGGATTTGAAGAAGCCGAAAGACGGAAGTTGAATATGTTGTGGGCTAATGTCTTCTATTCGGCAAACATACCATTCACAGTAGCTCGGACTGCAGCATTCAAAGAAGCCGTCATGAGAACGGCTGACTTCAAAAGGCCATATAGTCTTCCATCGTATCAGGCTCTACGAACTAAATTGCTAGACGAAGCAAAGGCAGATCTTGAGGTGAAGTTGCATAAGAGGACCGAGGATAGTATCCGAAAGTTTGGTGCAACATTGTCTATTGACGGGTGGTCCTCGGTTACGAATCGGCCATTGGTAAATGTCATGCTTGTATCTTCCGCAGGGAAGCTGTGGGAATCCGGAATCCGGAAACGGATCAATAACACAAGAAGTAGGTGCAAAAAATAAAAAAAAATAAAAAATTAGAATTAGAGTGTGATTTTTGGACCAGATAGCTTGAATTAGAAAATAAGCATTCCGGCACAACCCTAAACCGGAACTTATCCGGATCCGGACTCATCCGGAACACAGGAACCTACCGTATAGGTCTCGTAGCTACGGAAGTAGGATACCGTTGATACAACGGACCTATAGCCGTTGTCCTTAAGACCGTAGAAAGACGGTTTAGTACTTAAGCTGTCTTCCTAGAGTTTCTTCTTCATTTTTTCTGTTCTGTGTTCCTGAGACTATTTGTGTGAGTAGTTGAGAGAAAGAGTGGTGAGTTAGCGACTGAGGTAGAACTACTTTTCCCTCGTTCTCACTTAGATCTTATGGCATCCGGACCAGTACGGAAGGTAGCGGTATCTGCCCGGGTTATCTCTCCGGCCATTCCGGATAGCCCGGAACTACACAAGCAGTTAGAGGAGGACTTGACTAGGTTAGGATGTGTCGGTCTACTACACCGACCATGGAACCTCAAGAGTGAAGAGATGATTCAAGAGCTAGTTCACGGTGTTCCGAACCAGTATAAGCTCACTTTGAGAGGACAGCCAATCGCGTGGACCGAGGACATCTGGGCGGACGTCTATCAGTTTCGGAAGAGTGGGAGCGGTTTAGCATCGAGGACGGACCGTTTTGTAGCTGGGAAGTTTACGGGGTCTGCAAACCCTAAGGACGGATTCGCTATCAGCGAGTGCAAGGACGAGAGACATAGGCGGATACTAGAGTTCCTGATTCCGATCTTGTATCCGAAAAAGCCAACGTGGGTTACCATTACGGTGGCCAATACCATCTTTGGGGCTATGGAGAACTGGGTAGTGCACTTGGGTAGGGTCATAGTTGGGATAGTGGCTAAATTAGCGGATCACGTAACCCGAGTGAAGGTGAGTCCAGTTAGCACTTATTTGTTTTATCTGTACCATCAACAGGAACTTTTGAGTGCGGCGGAAATAATTCAGTATGACACCGGAAAGACGCTCCTGTCATACGGACTTTCCGGGGAGGAAGCAGAAGATCCGGTCGAGTCTGAACCGGAGGAACCTCCCGAAGAACGTCTGACAGATCCGAGGACCAAGAAGAGGAAGTCAACCGATTCGGGGTCGAGAATCAAGCCACCGACAATGGAGAGGGGGGAGTCCAACAGAGGACTTGAAATGGAAACAGAATCCGCATTTTTCAATGCGAGGCTCGAGTGGATACGTGAAGCCAAGGTACTTCACGACGGGTTGTCAGATTTGGTGATAGATACCGCGGAAGTATTGAAGGTGAATCCGGATCAGATCGTGGAAGCTGTCAAGCGACTGCCCAAGCCGGAGGATCTAAAGAAGAGGGAAGATCGGATTCAGGAGTTGGAGGCGGAACGGAACCTACTCCAAACCCGGGTGAATTGGGCGGAAGGGGAAATGGTAGCTGCGAAGGAGAAAGAGAAAGAGGCTCTCGCTCTAGTCAAGAATCTAACCGGAGCAGTCAACATCAAAGTCGACATCATCACGAAAGCTGCCCTGTTTGACTCAAAGATGATATCGGAAGGCCACATTACTAGAACCAAGGTAGTTATCATCCTCGTAGACTTCACCGCGAGGATAGAGCGAATTTTCAAGGAGATTCAGAAGTTGCTAGCGGCCATCGCCCCAAACCATGCGATGGATTTCTCCACCTTTTCGGAACTTCCTTTTGTCGCAAGTACCCCAGGGAAACCAGTGGCGGATTAGGCAACCCGGATGGAGGGCCTGAGGGGGATACTCACACCAGCCGAACCTTCCGCCAGTAAGATACGGATGACGGAGTTGAATTTGAGGCCAGCCTCGAAACCGGACCCGGAACCGGAGTCTAGTGCAAAAACAGTTCCGATGCCATCTAAGTTCTCAACTCCGGAAGTTCCCAAGGCACAAACAATGCTGAATTTGAGGACTGGAACATTCAAGGTTCCAGGACAACAAGTCAGGGGAGATCTCATCAGCCGGATCGGTGGAATGACCAATCCGGCTCGGTCTAATCCGCAGGGATTTGTGCACATGTAGGAGACCACGCTGGTGGAAAGAAGCAAACCCGCAACATTGGAGGATACCACACCAAAAAAGGAGGAGGAAGTTCAAGTCATCGAAGATTCTGAGGAAGAGAGTGCCCACTCCACTTCCGGAACCGAAGACGATAGCGATCCGTCTCCCGCAACGCGTCATATCCAGACTCGGGCCACAGCAAAGACCACACCAGCAAAGAATACGAAGGGGACGTCTACTAGCCAAGCGGGGAGCCGTTCAAAGAAAGGACGGAAGCCAAGACATTAGGGTTGGTAGGAAAAGAAGTATAGGGTCCGGAATGGGGTTCCGAGCATGAATCCGGTTTCCGGAATCTTAGGCGGATAGTAAGGAAATCCGGTTATCTCGGACGGCAGTTAGCAATCTTTCCGGATATCCCGGGGTTTTCAGTGATTGGTTGCCTGGATTTTTGGGTTTCCTTTTCAGGCTGTTAGGAGTTGACTTTGGTTTTTTGTATTAGTATTTTAAGGGCAGGCAAGTTAGTTGTCTGCCATTCCATTCTACTCCATTCGACCTTAGTGCTTTCACGTATGTTTTACGATTTCCTTTTTCTTAATCTAAGTCAGTCAGGGTGCTTCTAGCTGCACTTTGCTTAGACGAAATCTTTGGCTCAGTGTATGCATGTATAATTGTATCCTTGTACTAGAGAAAGATAAAGGAGGGAGAGGAGGAATCCGGATCTTGAGCTACGGATCTTTCGAGGGTAGAGCTAGTGAGAAGGAATGCAAGCAGAGTGAGGGAATGTGAGAGTTACGTGCCTTTAAATTGCCGGAACGGCAATCCGGATAAGAAGGTAGAGGTCCCTACAAGTCCAGAACCAGGAGGGTTCTGTGCGGAGATAAGCAACCGCCAAAGGAAAGGAACTCCCACTATTTCGGAAGGTCTACCCACCTCCCCCTTTGACATTGTCTTCTCCTTGAGATTCTATTCCTTTGGGTCTATGAGCTCGGATCCGTCGTTGTAGTAAGAGAGGTGTGAGAATTGCTCTGTGTGACCTGATTCCGGATCAGCCAATCCGGAGACTATGAGAGAATACTCCTCCCTCCTCCTACAATTGTGTTGTCTTGGGTGTGTTGTTTAATAGATTTAGAGTACAAAGAGGATAATTGTACAAGTGGTGAGTCCCCACCCCTTTCTAGATCAAGGGCGGACCCTCTGAGGGTAAAACAGAGTCGATAAAAACCAGTGACGGAAGAGAGACAGAACTCAATTCCGGGTGTGTCCGGATCCGGAACGGAATCCGGAATGTACTAAGTTTCCGGAATGAGATAGGGTAAGTGAAAGAAAGAGGATTAAGTGAGTAATCCCAATCCGGATGCTTCTAACTCAATCGATATCATACTAGAAGTTCCCTGGACTGATAATTCGTGTCATCTTGCAACAATTTGCCGTTGTTATGATACTTATGGCTAACTACGCGTACGACAAGAGCAATTTCTGGGATCAGTGGACACAAGTGGACATGAAAAGAATGTAGAGTACTTGGCTTCTATTTTGGATGAATTCATACAAAAGGTGGGGCCTTAAAATGTGGTGCAAATAACAACGGACAATGCTCCTGTGAATCCCAGAGCGTGTGAGATTATAACCGACAAATATCCTCACATTTTTTTCCAAGGTTGTATAGTTCACGCCTTAAACTTATTGCTCAAAGATTGGGGAAAGGAAGCATGGGTGGAGACGGTAGTAACAGAGTGATGCCCGAGTGGTTCTTAAGTTCTTTAGAAAGCGACACATGCCACTTGCAATATTCCAGAGTTACGAGAAAGAGTACTGCTTGTTGATGCCGGGGGAAACAAGATTCGCCTCCAATTACATGGCGCTTCACTAATTGTTGAAGGTAAAGGGTGCTTTAAAATAGTGTGTAACAGACCCTCGTTGGCGAAAATATGCGAGGACATTGAGGAAGAAGAAGAATGGTGGCGAGGAATCTACAAATGCGACAAAGATAATTAACGATGACCACTTTTGGAGGCATTGCACCAATTTCGTTCAGTTGCTGAACCCCGTGGTACATGGCCTCCATAATTTAGATGCAAAGACGCCATGCACAGGCAAGGTTTTGCATATCATGAGGAAAATACGGAAGCACGTGGTGGATTTGGAGAATTTGCCTTTTAAACTAAATTCGGAACTTGCAAAGCCATTGAAGGCAGCATTCCAAGAGTGATGGGAAATGGTAGAGACCAATATTCAATATACAGGAGCTCTTCTAAATCCCTATTTGCTTCACGACAAAGAACTAGCAAACGATGGTGAGGCGATTGACACATGCAAACGTGTCCTCATGCGAATTTGTAAGCGTGGAGAGTACGTTGACGTCGTGAAAGAATTCATGGCTTTTTGACATAAAGAACCACCTTTTTACAATATACTGGACCCAAGCGAGTCCAAATTATCGGCACATGCTTGGTGGGATTTTGAAGGTGTTTGTGGAAAGCTCATTGCTCCGATTGCAAGGAGAATTTTAGGGCAATCGGTCTCTTCCTCTTCATGCGAGCGAAATTGGAATAGCTATTCCTTTGTTCATAATAAGGCTCGAAACAAGTTGAAAACAAAGAGAGCCATGGATTTGGTATATGTGTATACCAATTCCAAAGTCCTCACTGCTTCAAAGGAGAACAATGAGAAGATGTGGTATTGCGAGAATGCGAAGTCAGAGGAATTCGAGGGGCTTATGGAGGATGACGAAAGTAGTGATCATGATGTCGAGGAAGAACATCTTCCACGGCGTGGAAATGAGGAGGTCAATGACGACAAAGGGGAATCGGAATTGGAACCAGAAACAAGTGATGACAACCTCAAATCCGATAAAGAAGAGGATCTGAATGACGACACGTACGCTTTTTGTGGTAGACTGTCACAAAGACGAAATGAGTATGATGATGACATGATTGACTTGGATACAAATAACCAAGATGAATTTGAATTTTCAGAAGACGAAGATCTACCTTCTATAGCGAGATTTGTAGATGGGAGCCGACTTCTAAACAGCCATACCGTTTTGGCAAACAAGGAAGACACCATTGTGGAAAAGGCGGTTCAGAACGGGATATCAGTTATAAGAGGCCAAACTTTACAAGCAAATGAAGTGATTGAACGTGAAAGGTCTCCATCCATACCATTAGGCCAACCTGGAGAAAATGACAAACTACATTCTTGGGAGAAAATGAATGCAGACAAAACAAGCTTCGAATTTGGAGAAAAATTGGTTGATAAGAGCATCGAGGGACCGAGCTTCCTAAGCCTGAAACCGCTAGAGGTATTGAACAAGGGGGATTCAGGTTCGAAAGAGTGCAGAAGTCCGAACATGGTCCACAATGGCCAAGGCAGAAATGACAACATGCAGAGGTCGCAACGTCCAACGAATAACGATCCTCCACCCGCTCCATGCTCATTGTTGAACGGTGGAAGTGGTAGTACTACTCTGGAGGGTTCAACGAGTTTTCTACCTACATTGCAAGCTTCCAACATTCAAGAAGAAACTGTGAAGCGGAAATTCACTAGTTTAGAGTGTACTAGTGATAGGGAAGATGAGACATTGGAATCAATGTTCAAGAGCATAGCAAGTCGCCCACCACAATGTTCTCAAAGACTAGAGGACATGAAACTGTGATCTCTGAATGAAATAACAGCAGTCGCTTGCCAACGGAGGCAATAGGCAAAAAAAGCAATGGTAGAAGAATCCGCTAAACCTAAGAAGAAACGAGTGATGGAGCCATTTGCTATCTCCCCAAGGAAGAAAGTACATGGAGGAAGAACCCCCTTGGATACACGATTATCCCTTCCAACTCTTCCCGCAAAGAAAGGACGATTGGCTGGCGGTCTTCGAGAACGCATCCTCGGTAAGAATTTCTTACGGAGGAAGGATGATCCAAACATAGGCAAGGGGAAGAAAGCTTCTACATCTACGGAAATCAGAGGAAAAGAGAAAGAAAAAGTATTGGCTTCATCAAATGATGAAGACAATACTTTCGACGATGAAGACGACAGATGGATATCAAGAGACTATAGTAGTGGGGCAGAGGTAAAAGGAGATAGTGATTATCATCCTTAGGAATTGAATCTTACATTCTTAGAATGGGTTAGATTAGAATACGTTACATAGATAGTTCTTCAAATCTTTATGATTTGAATTTGGAAGACTTTATGAACGCAGGAGAAATGAGGTTTGACATTTGACACGCATTGCTCTATAATAGGAATTTGCGTGTTTATTTTGAAAAATGTAATAAACCTTTTTTATTCATTATCTTTGGTTGAATGGTTGAATAGGAAATTGAAGAAGTCTTCACTGCGTGTATTTTGGTTATTCATTCTCCATGTACAAAACAAATAAATCAGATAATTTCTTGGGAAGCGTTAGAAATAATGAACCTCAGAAAGAAAGCTTGCATAAAAACTGAAATCTGTAAATACCAAATTACAAAATTGAAGATTGTGGTTGGCGGAATGGCGGGGGGGCACAACGGCAGCAATGCAGCAGACTCTTCGACTGCGTGGAAGGTCGCAGATGGGCCGACCGTAGGTCCGTAGCGGACCGTCCACGAGAGAAAGAGAAGAGAAGTAGGGGCCACAGACTGGCCGACTGGGCCTACCGCAGGTTTAACGACGGTCCGACCGGCGACCGCAGCGGACGGGGCCGACCGATGGTTCGCAATGGACTGTCCTACCACGCAAATGGGACGATCGCGTTGGACGGGGCCAACCGATGGTCCGCAGCGGACTGTCGGACTGCGCGGATGGGCCGACCGCGCCGGACTAGGCCGACCGATGGTCCGCAACGGACTGTCTGACCGCGCGGATCAACCGACCGCAGCGGCCGCATAAAGGGTGATCCAAATGATTAAGAGGTCATCTGCCATTCGTGAAACTGGGACTTACTGTGATTCTTGTCTTCAGGTTTGAGGTCTGAGGTTCGATCACTTGAGTTCATGCGGTGGCTTTACACATTAAGTAGATGTTCCTATAAGGTTGGAAGAAGTGAAAGTTGAATTTCGTTCAAAGATTATCGTATCACTATTATGATTCAGAACTCAGAAGTCTCTGACCGGAAGGCAAAAATCATCCCTTCCAGCCTTCAGGGAACGTCAATACCATATTACCATAACATTTTTTTTGGGGGGGGGGCAGGAATTTGGTTTAGCAAGCTGTACAAATTATACATTTATACATAATTTGGGAATGAACAATAACAAAGCTAAAGCCCTTGCCAAGTGCCAACGAATCTTGAATGAAACCTACCACTAGAAAATGCAAAGAGTAAATTACTTAAATATTTTTTGATTTCAGGGCTACAGTTTTTCACGGCCAGTCGGCTATGTCACCATGTAGCATTCTTTACAGAATTACAATGCATATATTTATATGGTCAAACTATAAATGGAATCGGTTTTAAATGAAAACAAGGTTTCATATAGCAGAGAAAGCTCTATGTGAAATTCCTACATAAGTACATTTGTATTCTTTGTAATTTGAAACCTCCAACCAAATTATTCCACAAAATATTTAATCCAAGCTGGAAAGCTCAAATGAATGAAGAAACACCTATACTATTTACTATCTCACCTTGCATATTGATTTGTTTGTTGGCTAGGAATTCTGCATTTTAGATCTACATGATTCAAGATTTATTAATAAGGTATTTATAACTATTTTACAGCTTATCTAATTTCTTGGCAATTTTAATATTTGGGATTTTTAGGACTATTTAGTACCCGAATAAACAAATTTGAATCTGAGATTTGAAGAAGATGATTTTGTAGCAAACTTAAAGGAATCCTAAAAATATTGAATATTATGTGGTGTACAAGTTCACTAAATGAACTTTTTTATTAATGACTTTTGAAATGCGTTATGTTCTTTGAATGGTTCTTTTCATAAATGACCATCTTCAGAAAATTGTTACAAATGGGATTTTTATAATATTTGTATAGTTTTTCCCTTTTTTTTTTTAATTACACGTTAGAGCACATATTTTCTTGAAATTGGAACTATTCTAGAACTTTCTCCTACTTATAGAATTTATTGGTGGGTTTTTTTTTGGTAATTGCCTCCATCTTGAAAGTGAATACATTGGACATTACTTGGACATATTTCTTCAATGTTTTTTGAATATTTTTCTTTTAAATTTTGAAAGTATTCTACAAAAAAATCATGAGTATTGGACGAAGCACAACAAAATTATCAAATGTTTCTTGCAGTCACCTAGATCCATTAGAAATTAGAAAAAATTTAGAATTTTCATTGTATTTAATTTACATTTCAATGTCAAAAGGCTCCCAATTCTATATTTGGAATGATGAACTAAGTGACTAGGAAGATGTTTCATCTAAATCAGGATGTTTTATCCAAAATGATTCTGGAGAGTGCAAACCTTCAATGACCAATTTGATGAAATGGAGGTAACCAATAAACCAATATGTACACAAAGAATAGAAGCAAAAATATACAAGATTTAGAATATTATTCTTTTGTTAAATTACTAACAACAACTTCAAGGGGCTCTAACTCTAATCCCTCAAGTTGACTTCACATAAATACCTAAATATGACCTATAAACAGAAACCGAATTATTTAATGCATTATTGCATTGAGATTTGTAACTTTAAATGACAGTTTGTTTAATTGTTTAGATGCAATTTTATGAAATGGAATTGGAGTTGGAGATGGAATAAGGTCATTCTATATTTAACTATAGTGAAAAGTGATTGAATGAGTATTTTACTATAGTTTGTAACTTTGTATAATCATACTTTCTTAGTTTTTGTTGGATTTTATTCGCAATTGAAGGGTGATTTTAAGAAATACTCATATTATTTTAGAGTCATGTATTGAGTGCTTGCAAGTTGCAATGTCTTTTTTTATAACTTTTCATACTTGATTTTTTTTGAGTTTACTAAAGTTTTGACTACTGAAAGCAATACTTTTACTCTTTTAGAAACAAGCTTTTACGAGTTCTGAAGTTTACAGTTCAGATTTTAAGTATTTCACAAATCACAAAGAATCATTATTTTATGATTATATGCATTAGAAAATGACTACAAACTTCACTTTTCTTCAATTACATATTTTTAAAATTCACCATGAAAAAATGAAAATTTAGTCTCTCTCCCTCTATATACATTTATAGTTTGTACTCAAAGTACTTATAAGATGTAAGAATGAGTCAATTGCAAACATATTTGATGAAGAGAAATATTGAAATTCTAAAAGTGAGTAGTCATCAGAATTACGGGTAGGATTCATGGTTTTTAGGGTATAGGGTTTAGGGTTTAGGGCATGGAGTTATTTTTCAAGTTTTACATTGAAGGGGCAAAATTCCCGCCTTCAGTTTTCAAAGTTTTTATGTCCTTACCTGAAGTTTATAACGAACTAATGGTCTAACAAGCTGCCAGCTCACTCCTTTGGATTCTCCACTCACAAATAACTAAGTTTGGAGAATCCATAGGTCGTGGGCTACCTGGCCGTCCGCTCGGCGGACACTGCGCCGACCAAGCGGTCGGCGAAAGCAGCGACCCGTCTGCTGAGCAAACGGGCCAATGGCCTCTCGATCAGGCCGACGGCCAATTAGTCGGGGCAAACGAAGTCCGTCCGTCCGCTCGGCGGACGGCCCGACGGCCAAGCGGTCGGTGCGTCCGTCCGACTTGGCCGTCCGTACGTCTCTGTCAACCGTGGGATGGGAGATGCGAATTCATACTGTCCGTTCGATCTTGCCGTCCGACCCTCAAGCCGACAGCGACGTCCGCCTCATTGGTCGGTATAAAAAGCAGAGCGGACGGCTCATTCCGCACAATTGTTTCCCTTGCGGAGTGGGTGATCCAGCGGCTATTGGTCTCTGTGCGCCCCTTCCGCCTTGGTGTGTGAACAATTGTGAATGAATGAATGGTATTCACTAATTATTATAATCTGAAACCACTACACATTAATCATTCTAATGTTGAGGTCATTTATAGAGAAGGGTACTATGCCTCGCAAAGGAATTTCGGTTCTTTCCGGTTCTTCGAAGAAAAGTTCGAAGGGGAAACCACAAGAATTAGATTGGGATGTTTACTTCGATGAATTCAATGTGGCAAAGGAGGGGTGGGAGTACGAGTCCGACAAAGTGTGGACTTGTACAATGTGCAAGAAATATGTGACCATGTCACACATAGCCAAACTGTGGCCAGCAAATGACAGTTTGGAGAAGCAAGTGAGACAGTGGGAAGGCCCTATGAAGACGTGTATGAGTAGACACTTTGTAGAGAGATACGAAAAAATTTGGGCAGCTTCAAATCTAGGTCCCTCGAAGCCTACCATCATGAACTATTCTACCATGGCAATGGTTTGGGTGGAGATTGTACTCTAGAAAGACGTTGATTGGCATATAGTTATAGGGATGAATAAAGAGACGAAGATGACGTGTCACTCAACTGTGGTGTTTACTAACTAGCGTGGCGAAAGTGATTGCATGCCGGCTTGGTCGAACTGAGGTCAATTTGGGTGCTCAAGTTGGCCTATGCGGGATGCAGAGGACAGTGATGCTGACGATGATGAAGAACCAGCTGAACAGTTGCCACCTCCACCTTCGGAGAGGCACGAACGCTGAAAAGAACGCGAAGACATAGAATACGAGAATCAAATGTGGGAAGCATTGAAGAGGAGTGTCGAGGATCAAGGCCGACCTCGTGAATATCACACTTCACCTCGTCGTGAACGTGATGTACATGGCTCGCGACATAGAGGAAGTAGTTCACACTATAGCAACAACCCTCGAGATGGTGGTCCAAACGTAGAAGGAGGCTGTAGAACTACGACCTATACGGACTACGGTGGTCTTTCACATGGCGGCCCTCAATATTACCCAGGAACAAGGGGACCTCATGGAAACACCAGTTATATAGACTATGGTGGTTCGGAACAAGGCAGCTCGCGAAATTATCCGAGAACAGGAGGACATGATTTGTATGGGCCTCATGGAAGTTCTTACTACACTGGTTCAAGCCATGGAGGGACTGGAGGCTCACATGAATATGCTTCAATTCCACCTCCAACTTTTGGAGGTCCTTATTACGAAAATTATGGACAATGGCAACAATCAAGCGAATATGGGCCATATGGTGGCTCCGGTTCTACGCCTCAAAGTCAAAATCATGATAGTAGTTCTGATTCTGAATGAAGTATAGTGTTATTTTGTAGAAAAATACAAGGTGCCATTATGTAGTTATGGGCTTTGTTTTTTAATGTGGTTTTCAAGTGTAATGCATTGTCAATTTGTCATTTGCCATTTGGAAACAATGCAATAGTTGTAGGAATGCAAGTATATTCGAACAAGTGAGATCTATGAAGAACTTGTTTTAGCCCCCAAAACGAAAGTGGTACAGGCTATAAGACTATTTTATAATATAATAAAATTATTTGCTTTTTACCTTGTAGAGTAAGTAGAGTTCCATACTATCACTCCAATATGAATGGTTAATTGTTGCAAGTGTTGAGTATGTGAATGATGTGGTGTAATGTATTTGAACATCGGAAGTTACGTATTTTGGTCATTTGTAATGAATGTGTACTGAAAATCATAAAAGTTACGTGCTTGTATATAGAATTGCAAATGTACGGTTGTTTTTTGAGACAAAATGGTGTGACCAAATCATTTTTATAAAACCTTTGTCGAATAACTCAACACCTTTTGGTAATTGGTAATTTGGTATGCACCAAAAGAAATTTCATTATGTAATTAGCTTTGATATTGTACTTCCCAAATGCTATTTTAAGTATTGGACCTTCATGACAACAATTCAAGACTTATTCTTCTTCAAGTATTTAACACTAGAAGAGTAAAAACAACAAGATGTCTTGTTGTTGAAATTCATTGATGAAATGAATTCGAGCTCTCTGGATATTGGATAGGCAAGAATATAATGTACAAGTAAAAAATTAAAAATTAAAAATTAAAACAAGTTGCAATTATTTTCCTACCTACTATGACCTACTAGGCTACTACCTAGTGTAGTAGTGCCTACACTCCCCCCCGTCCCTTGTTTTGAGCAATTTAGGTCATAACTTCTATTCCCGGTCACTGATTGTGGAAAAAATGAGGTCTCCATTATCCCATATAGCTTAATAAGATTATCAATTTTTCCATCTTCAGAAAAAGTTTCAAAAAATCACGACAAAATTTCAAGTTGTAAGTACCTACCTAATAACCCCTAAACCCTCGAAGGGACCCTAAGCCCTTTAGAAGTGAACCTTCAACTCACAATTAGGCACTCACATACAATCATACATTCATACACGATGTTTCCCTCGGTCCTTTAGTTGCCCTCCATCGTCATATCAATTATAGAGACATAGAGGTAAGTAAACGCTTACCATTTTTTATATTGTCATTGACATTATTATAATGAACATCTTCAATCACATTTACTATACCACACAAATGAAGACAAGGACTTGTCAACCTAACAATCAATGAATCATTGAATCATCAATCATCAATTAAAAATTGAATGAATAAAGAATTGCAAATTATTTCATATAATGATTTCGAGATTTCCAATTTTTCATCCAAACATATGATGACAAATGGCGTAAAGACTTCCAAGTTCTCCAAAATCATTGTGAATTAAAACATGCTCATTGATTACAAATGCTGAGATGCACCTTACTGTAAAACAACATTCACAATCAATCCAATCATTGGTGATGAAACTGAGGTATATCATCCGTATATACTGTACTACTATATAATTGACATGTAACTTAGTATATGTCTTTGCCTCTATGAATAGTGCATACTATAAACACCTATAGGCTATAGTTAATTACTTATATATGATATATTAATATCATTAAAGACTTAAACTACAACTCCAAAGTGGCGGAAGTGTTCATCCGGTATAGGCCAATGAAACGAAGAAGTAAATCGCGAAATCACTTGCGCCAAACTACTATGGCCATTGGGACCATCTTCGCAAAGTCTCCCCAAATACACTTGAAAGACTTGTGCTAAGTCGTGATGCGAGTTCAACACATGTTTTTTACTTCCACGACCTTGCAAACCGTAGTATATCTCTGACATACATGTACTGTTGATTCTCTTCGCTATTTGACCAACAGCAAATTCTTCGGACTTAATGGTAAGTACGGGTATGTTCTCCACATCTGCATCTCTTCGATGTACATATGTAATCTTCGGATCGATCCACCACCTCTTCCTTAGAACTTCGTCCCGATCACTTGTTGATGTGAATGTATACAATGACTTCATAGGCTCTGTACTAGTCGTGGTCATCCCCCAATCGCAAATTCCAATAAAAACCTACGACTCGTCTTCCGGGAAATGGAACATGATGTTGTCTGAAGAAATATCGTTGTGAAGGTGTCCGGCACCATGTACCGCATTCATAATATGCAACAGTGTCCAAGCAAGCTCCGTACGCTTTGCTCTCCATCGCTTTAGACGATGAGCACGAATGACCTCCTCGTCGCTAATTTTGGGGTCACACATAATGCGTATGGCAATATTGTCTGGATAATCGTTATCCATTCTCAACATTTCACGCAAAGTACCACCATTCCACCACAATGAATAGCCTTTGTTCTGATTTGTGTGAACTGCAACGAAGTGTATGACTCCATCGTGCGGAATCCGCACCGCCATCGATTCAGTTTGGTGTTCCATCTTTGCAAGCTCAGGTCGTCGACCCTCTTGGAGAGACATCTTTGCTGCAAATTCCCAATGTGGTTGAAGTTCAGGGTACCCTTTGATTCGCACCCTACGAATTGTGGCATAGCCTCCGTGTAGGACAATATTATCTTGTAGAATCACCCTTGTGGTTCTCGAGAGCACTATTAAATGGCGAAATACAACTCACATGTTTACTCTCCCTTCGTGAGTTGTCCACCAACTCATAAATCCACCTCTATTTCGTCTTGAAGCAAATGGTCTCATCCGACTCACGAACATGTCCACTTTTGTAATCACGTGCGTGAAGGCTTCATCATCAATGCGATGAACCTTACCAAATTTTTCGACGATCCCTTTTGCATTCCATAGTGCATCATGCGCCCGTTTGTCCAACCAACTAGTGAAATCCTTCTTTTCCATTTCTTCATACCACCCTTCCACCCGCAACGCTTCATGCATCATGTCCTTTATATCGCCTTTGAACTTCTCAATGCCCTCCTCTTGATAACGAACATACTTAGAGTCAAGAGACATGGTAGTTTCTCTCTCATAGAATTCAACAATGCATTTTCTCAAAAATGTGGTACAAGTGTGCGAGGGGTTGTCCATGATGTCGGCCTTAGTAGATTCCTCCACAAACTTCGTTTTCTTCTTTGCCCCTGGCATCTTAATGAATGTCGCACGATTTGAGAAAAAAAATGGCAAGGGTCCCCCCAAGATTTCACCTTTACCCTCTCGAGGAGAGGAGGCAATAGGGCCCAAAGGTACTAAGCTTCTCCGCTCTCTCTTGCAAGCAAGGGGGAAGATAAAAGTGAGAGGCGGACGGCCATCCCGTCTGCCCAATCTCAGCCGTCCGCCCTAGCAGACGGCTGTGAATGCCCATTTGGTCACTCATGCTTCAGAATTGTTTTTATTTTATTTTATAAAGTTTTGAATATAGTTTTATATACAAAAAGCCCCCAAAAGAGTGAATAACCAAAACGGAGATGTCACATACCAATATGACCATTGGTCCTAGTTGAGGCATTTCTTGTTATTTGTAACCAAATCCTGCATGTAGATAGGGTAGAAACCTAGAAGTTGTACAAAATAACCATGTTTAGTAGAAATTGCCCAACTTGTCTAAATCTGCCTTTCAGTGATAGATCCTAACCAAATTGGTCCAAGGGAACTAGATAAAAATCTTAGTATAGATTCCCAAAGAGAGGTTTCAGTTTTCCCATTCTATTGGCAAAATAGTAGAAACTCCAATTGTTAGCTTGTAGGTGAAAAAAACTCAAGACGAATCATAGGAGGGCATCTACAACTTAAGTACGGTAGTTCGAAGTAGAAATCATGCCAGGAGTCCAACGGAGCAATCGGCTCACCAAGATTCTCTTTTATTTGGAAGATTTCCTTTTTTATCGGAAGTTAAAGGAGATAGCAGGATTTGATTCTCCCTCCTTACATGTGCAAAAAGGAAATATAAGTTTGCACATCCCTTGTGGACCTTTATGAGAGGTTCTATGAAAATTCTCGGTTTTTTCTGATCTTCAAAAGATCTTTTTCCGGATAGTCAATCGTTGAAAGTAATGATGGGAAATTCCTAGAAATTACTCAGGCAGCGGTAAAATCTCACTAAGAATTAGGTTAGCTTCTTTTATGTTAATAACAAGCTCCAATAAGTTTCATGGCATTCCGATAGTCAGAAGATGCAAAACCATCAAGATCCTCCAAAATTGGCAAATTTAAAGATTAATCATGGAGTTGACCGGCGTACGGGGAGCATACAGAATTGGATTAAGGTCAAAGCGGGGTCTTTTCTTACTCCCTTACTCCTACTAAAGAGCCTAGGCTAGTTACTTTTCTTAGAAAAGTTGATCTCTAAAAGTTGGGTTTTAATTCAATTTCGGTCTTCCAGTTAGCGCTAGAAATCTTTGTGATTTTGACATAGGAAAAAGGGGAGGGGGTTTTTTTAGACTAAAAATGGCCTTTTGAAGCCAATGGCGCAATCCGTTTGTGATTTGGAGCATTTCTCCAAAAGTTAGGAATTTGGACCAGCGTAGAAGTGAAAATTGGGCAAATTAGATGAAAATCTTAATTGATAAGATTACCTTGTAGGAAAAGAGAGGAGGGGGGTGCCCTTGGGAGAGTATATAAGGGCACCCATTCTCCTCTCAAAACACCCCTTAGGTTCATTTTGAACCACCTTGTTTTCATTTGGGTCTATTTAGTTGGATTTTGGCCATTTAGGCCACGTTGCCACATTTCCTTGTTTTTGGAGCATTTCAAGCTCCTTTGTTGTTGTTTTTGGATCTCTCTTGAAGGACTTGGGGTCCCTTCAAGCTTAGCTATCTTCCTGTGGCATTTCTTGTGGGTTATTTGAAGCTTGGGTGATGTTTTGTAGAATTCTTGTATTTTGTTGATGTTTTGTAGGTGTTTTGAACTAACTTTGTACTAATACTAGAGGTTCTTTCCTTGTGATTGGCGATGCCGCTTAGGGAAGTCCTTTAGCTTGCTATTCCTCTAACTTGTACTAATTGTAGTAGTGTTTTGTACCATTAACACTCACTTGTTGTCTTAGTGGTTTTTGTGTGTTATTTGACCTCTAATTGTCCCTAGGCAATAAAGCTCTTGAAAAATTTGGTTAGAATTTCCTCTGTATTTAAAAATACGGCGAAGCTTTGACTTTGTGTGTTTAGAGTTGGGAGTCTTTTTAGTGATTTTCGTAAAACCACGGCGAAGCTTTGACTTTGATTAGAAGGAAGTTATAGAATTTTTAGTGAATTCCCAAGAGACGGCGAAGCTTTGACTTTGGAAAGAAATAGAGTTTTTTTAAAATTTTAGAGTGTTTAGAAATACGGCAAGGCTTTGCAAGAAATTCTCACCAAGCTTAATTTTCGGAAAAAATGCACTTTGGGAACCCCAAGCTTAGTATCCAAAATTAGCACCATAGTTGTTGTGTTAACCTCCAAAAATTAGTGTTCCATTTTTAATAGTCACCAAGAAGTAGTACCAAAATTTCAGTAGGAAAAAGAGTTCGAAAAACCCTCCAACATCCTCCGAGCCGAACTGTCCAGAGAAGAAATTGAACTGTCAAGAACTGGCTCACAAAGGGCCACACAGGAAAGGGGTCTTGTTTATCTCGGGTTGCCACGTGGCAGTGCCACCTCATCGATGACTGGGACGGGTCCAAGCAACCCGAGGGAGACACGTGGCGTAGTGGTGACTCCCATCTTGTGTTCCTGCCTGATCGAGTGTTCTGGTGACTTCCTGTTGGTCGTGTGTTCTGGGCTCCCGGTCTGTCTTTCGGTGGCTCTCTGGTCTATGCACTGGATTGTTGGACTGCCGCAGCCTTTGGCCAAAAATTCAGATTTTCCATTGAGAGGAAACTCAAATAAAAGAGAAAAATAGATCAAAGGACAAGCTAAATTTTATATGTAGGAAGAGGCTTTTAAAAAATAGAGAGAGAGATGAAGTAGAGTAGACGGGAGGATAGAAATTAGAAATAGAATTAGAAGAGAGAAATTAGAAGTAGTATCAATTGCAACTCCTCACTTTACAAATACAACCATAAGAAAAGAATAGAATAGAACTTAGAACCTCTCATAGACTCCTCAATTCTCTTCAAAACTCAATAGAATGGAATGCAAATGAAGAAGGAGAAGAGTCCAATTAGAAGTTGAAGTGACAATTGGAAGTTGAAGAGAAAATTAGAAGTCGGATTAGGTGGAAACCCTTGGGAGTCATTTTGAACCAATAGAACTTAGATAAAATAATAATTGACTTAAAGAGTTGATAGAAGATCAATTATTGTTTATAGGCCAAGTCAACCATTTGAATACAATAATGGAGGGGGAATAGTGTAGAAGGGAAAGAAGTGATAGTAAAAGAAAAGAAATAGTACCAGCCTTATCTTTTGTATTTTCAGCCCTACTTTAAGCTGTGAGCAAAATTACCAAACGACTTCAACTAATGGCAAATGATGGGGATCTCAATGGAGTGATGGACAACCTACCGGATTATGTCTCCATCGAGGTATGAACTCAACTTCTCCTATTTCTTTTGATGTCCAAAGTTTAGCATTTATACCATTAAACCGAACTTCAAATATGATTCAGAGGGTCTAGAGTAGGTTTTAGTCAAAGTTTATCATTTTATATTTGTAGATTAGGTCTAGAGGATTCCAAAACCATATAACACCTAGAAAACCGAGTTAAAATGACCAAGATATGGAAGGATGAAGTTTAGGGGTCAAAATGGATGAAAGTTAGATAAATCATCCAAAGTCAACCATATTAGAAAGTCAAATAATAAATAGAGTTCAGAGCCCAAAAGTCAAATCTCAAGTAAAATTATAAGGTAGATTAGTAGAAATCAATGGATGAAGTTTGATGAACCAATTAGCGGTCCAATTTCATCCTTCCATAACTATTGTTAGAAGGCTCGGATGAGGTCGAGTTTTATATTTTTAGAAATGGCATAACATGTTCTATCACCTAAAAATGATAAATCTAGATTGAATTCATTTTGAATAAAAACTACATTGGCTTAGTTAGTTGAGATAAAAGGGTAAAACTTATAGTTATTTAGAATTTCTTGTTGTTTTTGTTTATTTTTCACATGTAGGAGTTAGAAAAGATCCATTGCTTGGAAGGCACAATGGATTGACACTAGGCACCCTTAGGACAAAACTTACAAAACAATACAAAGAACCTGGTTGTGCAACACTAGTTTACCATGGGTGGGTAAAAAAGTGCTCACAATGGCCGATCGGGCGCCAGTCGGGTCCGTCCGATCGGACTGCCGTCCGGTTGGACGGGCCACTCGATCAGCCGACCGATCGGTCGGCCCCGTCCACCTCGTCCATCCGCTTGGTCGGCCCTGTCCGACCCGTCCGACTTGTCCGTCCGCGCGGTCGGCCCCAACTGCCCCGTCCTCGCCGTTCGACCGCTCGGTCGGCTCACTGAACCAGCTGACCGCCCGTCCACTGGATGGACGCGAGTCCGAAATTTCTATGTCCCCGGATGCTCGAAAACCCGTGGACGCGGACGTTGGACGTCCGTCCGTCCGTTTGGGCGTCCCAGCGTCCGTGCAACCCTGCGGTCCGGGAAGAAGGGTTAGAGTCCCCTTCCGGCGTATTTGTCCCATCTATACGCTCATCACTCCCTACTTAAGGCAAACGAGGAGAGCGCCTACTAGGAGCTAATTCAGTTCTAGTAGTACGAGGGAGAAGAACCCTCGCCTCGAGACGGACCGGACGATGAGGAGACGGAGGACGAGGAGCCGACCACTCCTCTAAAGAAGAGACGACGGCGGACTAAGACACCACCGGTGAATTCGTCAGAAGATCCTCTCACATCGGAGCCACAGGAAGAAGAAGTTCAGGAGTAGAAGACGGAGACCGAACCGGCCCCAGAAGAAGTCCAACCTTCCATGCAACTGGTTGGGCTGATGCGACCGCACACTGTTACCACTCAGGTTGAGGCTGGACTCTCCCGGACCAAGATGATGGAGGTAGAGGGGGGAGACAAGACCACCATGCGATTAGGAGAGATGCCATTAGAGGACATCCAGGAGATGGCTTAGCACCTGGTGTGGCGGGCGGATGGCTTCACCAAGATCTGCGAGAATTACGAGGGGGTTCTCAAACGGGTGTGCCGAAAGATGGCACTAACTAATCGGAACACCATCTTCTGAAGGACGGATGCGTTGGTGGCAGCGGAGCAGCAAAATAGTCTCCTAATAGAAGAACGAAAGAAGTTGATGACGGAGTTGGGAACGTTACGCGTAGAGAACCGGACGTTGCGGGACCAAGTCTGGGACTCAGAATCCAAGTGTGTGGGATTAGAGAGTACTCTCCGCACAGGCCAGGAAACGGCCCGGCTCACAGAAGAGGACCACCGTCGGTAGATAGCGGCATTGTATCAAGGTATAAATCGGCTCCGGAGCTCTTTGGACGTACCGGCGGATTGTATCAATAAAGCCCGGCTATTTAAAGCCAACCTCGACGCAACTGCCAGCTCGAGTCGGATTCACATCATCAAGTGCTTATTAGAGCAGGCGAGATGGATGGACGCATCCTAGACAGAGATGCGGGAGATGATGGTGTATTTGGCTCCCACTGAGTTGGATCCGGTACCTCAGTCTTCCCCCTCCGCGCAAACTTTGGTGGTTCCGGAAGGCAATAACCCGGAACCCATGGTTACGGAAGTATCACCGGTGGTTCTAGTGAATCTGGAACTTTCACCACCATCCGGAAGGCAATAACCCGGAACCCATGGTTATGGAAGTATCACCGGTGGTTCTAGTGAATCTGGAACTTTCACCACCATCCGGAAGGCTAGAATGAGTGGACTGGGGAGCCGTGGTACCCCAAAGAAGCGAAGATCTACTTTTGGTGACCCTGACCATCGACTTGACGGGTACTTCTCCGGAAGCTCACAATAGTCGGACGGTACAGTCTTCTCCTTGTCATTCACCCAGAAGAATTCCCAAGGACCCAGAAGGATTCCCGAGGAAGTCCAGAAGTTCCGGTAGTTGGGACCCGGAGTGTAGACAAGGACCCCAATATCATGGAGGTCCAAAGATGGGGACAAAGGGGTCCAAATCTGTTTTCTCTGGAGAGTGGCCGGAAGGAGGTGAAGCTGGATTTACTAAAGGACTATGTTCTTCCCAAGGATCCGGATTCCAAGGAATAGTATGCAGTAGTGTAGTATAGCGGCAATACCAGAGTCCGGCCGTCAAAGCCGGAAAAATAGGATCTGGGATTTACCGGAAATCTAGCAGACTAGTAAGAATGTTTTGTAGGATTTTCAGGACGATGTTAGTCTTAGTATAAGTAGGAGTTTTGATGGCCTTTCTGGTCATTCGCATCCATTCCATAGTTTCAGCATTGTACCTTTTTAAGCTTAATTTCAAGTGTTTGGAGTATCCATTCTCTTATCTTTTTGTAGGCGGTACATGTTTGTGGGAGGTGTGGGTCCATTTTTGCTTTTCCGGAGATTGAAAACTTACCTTGTGTAGCAAGAGTCGATTTCGTGTGAGGTTACGGATATACTAACTTGATGGGAAGATGAACCGGATGATTCTGGCAGTAGTATTAGTGTAGTACTACTCGGATGCCGGTATAGCCTGCGTGTAGGATACAGCCTTAGGTAAAAGGGGTATTTGAGAGGCTGCTAGCAACTTTCGTGTACAGAAGTATTGCAAGACGTGTCCGAATTCCGGATTGCCGGAATTCCCCGTAGAACAAAATCAAAGCCCCGGCACAAGTCCAAGAGAGTATAAAGAAACCCACCCGGTCGACAGGAAGCTTAGTGCTCGATTAAGGTTAGAATGTCGTTGTAGTCCTTGACTGTCCTTGCGTGACCTAATCTGGAAAGCCTTCCAGATTTGTGAGGCAACGGAATAGGAGGACACTTCCGGTCCCTGAAGAGTTAGGTTAGTGCTAGTATTAGAGAGAGAGAAAGAAGAGAGAAAGAGAGCGTGTTTCTAGACACGGTAAGCATCCGGACGGTGGATCTAGCCACTCGTCACCTAAACCCAAGGATCTCGGAAGGGGCACTAAATGGTTTTCAGATTCTTCCGGAACATATCCAACACTAGTGGCCGGACCGGACCTATAGTCCGGAATAGTCTAACGGAGAGAAAGTGAATGTTTAGATTGGGTTATCCTATAGATCTGTAATCCTCAAATCCTCGTGGGAACGATTCTGGAGCGGTTTATTCTAAGTGAGCCTTTGGTATAAATGAAGGGTTAACTAGAGGAATACTGGTCTAACTAATTGCTACAGTTCATAGTTGGTTGGAGGATTTCCGGTTTTCATTGACAATTTAAGTTTCCGAGTGAGCCAGTGCTACAGTAATAGCGACTGCTGCGAGGGTTAGTCGGAGAAGAGAAGGGAGAGCACTACAACCATGTCTGGGAGTGAGGCTGAGGAAGAGACCCCTACCACAAAGATATCACTATAACAAAAGCAGTGTTTTATGACTGCAAAATATGACTGCAGTGAGTCGTAAAATCAAAAAATATGACTCACGCAGAAATCACTGTAGATGACTCGGAATATGACTGACTCCAGTCGTTTAGAAGCAGTCGCTTCAGACATCAGTCATATTGGTAGTCATATGGGTTGAGGGATATAAATACCCATTTTTAGCCATAGTATGCCAACTAAGCATATACTTTGACTATCCTAGGGGGGGTTTGATTTTTTCTTGGGTTGCCCGGGCAAATAAAAAAATCCTACGTGGAATACGACTGTGTCAAGTCATATTTTTTGATAACGTGGAATATGACTGCGATGAGTTATATTTTTTGATGACGTGAAATATGACTGTGATGAGTCATATTTTTTTATGATGTGAAATATGACTGTGGTGAGTCATATTTTGCAGTAACATGGAATATGACTGCAGTGAGTCATATTTTGCAGTGATGTGGAATATGACTGCGGTAAGTCATATTTTGTAGTAACGTGGAATATGACTACAGTGAGTCATATTTTTTGGTTAAATGGAATATAACTAGGGTAAATCATATTCTTGTTAATGTGAAAAATGATTCTCATGAATCATATTTTTGAATGATGTAGAATACGACTCTCGTCAGTCATATTACTAACTACAATCACATTTTTAATGCATTTTAAATGGACATGATATATAACTATCATACATCAAGATAATTTGACAATTGAATAAAAAGCCTCATGCAATTAAAAATGAATACATAATATATGATTTTAGAGATGTATGAGAGATAATCATATTAAAGAAGGAGAATGCAAGAACAAATACAATTATCTTCATTGACATTTATTAGTCATTAATACAAAATATATATATCACAATGAATCATTCACACAATCCAATAAGGCCTACAACCCTTACAATAATGTGAAGATGGTTTCATTGGGTTGTAAGTAGCCTCCAATGTCTTTGTTTTAATTTTTGGTGCCTGCATATACAATTAAAGAAATGAGAGGTTAATTTTTAGTGATTGAACAACAAAGCTCAACCTTCAAAGGCTTATAACAACACAAAATATGTAGCTCAAGTTTAGGATAGGAAGAATAAGATTGATGATGGAAGAAACAAGAAAAAAAAGATAAGTATTAAGAAATAACAAGAAATAAAAGTTAAAATGCAATAAGAAATAAGAAGCAACAACTAAGCAACAACTAAGACACAACAAGAAACAAGAAGCAACAACTAAGACACAACAAGAAACAAGAAATAACAATTAAAACGCAAGAAGAAACACAAAACAAGAAACAACAACTAAGACATAAGAGAAAATAAGAAGCAACAACTAAGACACAAAAAGAAACAAAAAGCACCAACTAAGATATAACAAGAAACAACAAAAAATGAGAATGTAGATGCAACAAGAAGAAATAAGAAGCAAGAACTACAAAACAAGAACTAAAAAGAAGAAAGAGTTCAAATGCAAGAAAAAAAAAATTTAGATGCAACAATAAGAAGCAAAAAACATGAAGTAAAAAGCAACAAAAAACAAGAGTTGAGATGCAACAAAAAACAACAATAAATAAGAGCTAAGAGACAATAGAAAGTAAGGAAGAAGAATGACAAGAGTGACGGCTAGGGTTTCAAAACCCTAAAAAATGGCGGCTAGGATTCTAAAACCCTAAAAAAAATAATGCCTAGGGTCTCAAAACACTAAAAAAGTGATGACTAGGATTCAAAATCCAAAAAAGTAGGTGACTAAGATTTCAAAATTTTAAATGATGGCTTATTAATATTTTTTTTAGAATTGCCCGTATTTTCTTGAATTGCTCAAAACAAAAAAAAATTCACTACTATGAAAATATAATTGATAATATGACTCAACGTTCCCAAACATGTTCCCTACGTTCCCTATGAAGTACTTTGATATTCCTAATGGCCGTATAGTATACACTTGTGAAGTACAAGGCATAAAAATGACTGGTAGTCATATTTTGCAGTCATATTTCTCCCCAAAGTGTTGGCCTTCAAGAATATGACTGCAAGCAGTCGCCAGTCATCCTTAGTGTCGTAGACCAAAATGAGAGGATGAGGATGGTTATATAGAATATATAAGTAAGGAGTGGATATTGGTAAAAAATTTTGATTTGCAAGATGGCAAACTAATTATATTATCAATATTAACCCTACCTCACTATTGGATTAGTAGTAGATAGATAATTTGGTTAAGAAAGATATTGTAAGATTCCTATTTTCCTAAAGATCCGGAACCGGATCCGCATCCGAGGAATGGAATAGGGGTCGAAAAATATACCGGGGCCGGAAGCAAACGCATCCGCACACTACTGGAAGATTATCGGGACGGGAAGAGGAAATCCCGGATCCAACGGTAATCCCATACATCACGGAGGACCGTTTTAACGGCTAGTTTTCTCCGCGATAATTGCGGAAACAGCTACTTTCCCAACGGCTGTGACTACTAGGAAGGGATACGTAGGGGTTTGGTTCCTCAAACCTCATTGTGTCTTTGTGGTTTGGGAGCGCTCTCAGAGCAAGGTGTGAAAGGATTGGGTGATCTTACTTTCCGGATCCTGTCGTGGAGAGGAGGAGGATTGACTGGGAGCTGTGGCAAGAAAAGGCAGGAGGTTTGAGTGGTGAGTGTTTTAGAGAGTTCTGCAACCATGGTGAAGGCGGAAGCAAGCAGGTCATTTTCTTTCAAGATCAAGAGCATCTGTCCAGTGATTTCGAAGGATGATGGAGAGCGGAAGCAACTAGAGGAGGATCTAGGCCAACTCGGATGTACGAGATTCCTCTGCCGACCATGGAGCTTGAAGAGCGAGGAAATGATCCATGAGTTGACAAAGGAGCAATCGAACGAATGGATCAAGACCGTCCGAGCTCTGTCCGGAAGGTGGACTGTGGACATCTAGAAGAGGGTCTACGACTTTCCTCGACCTGGAGAGGGGATGGCTTCACGAGTACACAAGTTCGCGGAAAGTAAATTCTCTAATCCTCCTCACCCTAAGGATGGCTATGCAGTAGCAGATTGCAAAGTGGCAAGAGAGAGGAAGATGTTAGAATTTGTAGTACCAATCTTGTATCCGGAACGGCCAAACCGGATCACAATAACTTGGGTCAATACGATCTTCGGAGCGTTGAGTGGGGAAAGGAAAGTGTTTTGGGGAGAAATAGTGAAAGATCTGTTAGGGAAGATGGTGAACGCCCTAGGAAACGCAAAGGCCACCCCCATTGGGCCGTTCCTCTTTCACCTGTATAACTCCCTAGGTACTCCGAAAACTTTAGAGAAGACCATGTACAAGGCCGCAGCCACCTTAGTGAAACTTAATCTTACTCCACCCCGAGAGGAAGAGGAAGAAGAGAGAAAGGAAGAACCAGATGAGGGATCTGAGAGGGGATCCTCAGAGAGAAGGAAGGAGCCTTCCGAAAGGAGGACAGAGGCTGAGAGGGTTTCAGTCTCTTCTAAGAAGGGATCCAGAGAGAAGAGGAAAGTCTCGCCGGAATCGGAAGTTCTGGGAGAAGATACTTTAGGGAGGATCATTTCGGACTTAGAGAGAGTCCGGGAGGAGCTTGACACGGAGAGAGGAGCAGTGAGGAATGTATGTGGACTACTTGGAGGGATCAATGTGTCAAAGCTCGTGAAGAAAGTAGAAGGGTTGATCCGGAATAGTGAAAACCGGAAGTGGGAGACCCGCATCAAGGAGTTGACGGAGAGAAATGCGGATCTCTAGCGGCAAATTGAGAAGGGTGAGGAAAAGAAGAGAGAGGTGGAACGGCTTACCTCAGAGTTTAAGGGGGTCATTAGGAGAGTTGGGGCCTTTGTTTCCAACACTGCGGATGTTGTAAACAAAGCCAAACTGTATGATGAGGGAATCCATGAAGCAGGACCGGAAGCCGTAGGTAAGGTTGTTTTAGTTTTGACAGAGTATTCCGAGGAGATGGAGAGGTTCATGTTTGAAGTCCGAGATGTTCTTCATCAAGTAGAACGGTTTCCGGAATCCGGAATAAAGAGGAAGGATGAAGAGATGGAGCCAACCAAAAAGGATGCGCCCACAAAGACTCCAACAAAGACGCCAGTCAAGCGGGAAAGGCAGGCGGAGGAGATGACACCAACCTCTAAGGGTATGGAGGGGAAGAAAGAAGGATCAGTGCACGGATCCGGATCAAAGGATCGAATCCGGAAGTCGGAATCCGACTTAGGCACACTACAGAGTATAGGCTCTCAACCCTCACCCGCCAAGAAGATTGTGAAGAAGGTTACTCCCATTAGAGGAAGAGACGTACCTCTAAGGAGTCAACAATCCGCGGAGGACGAGTCTCCAAGCCAATCCGAGCGGGAGGAAAGTCGGTCGAGATCCGGAGAAGAGGATTCGGAAGACACCGGATCAGAAGAGGAATCAAAACCTGAGCAAATTTCACCAACAAAGTTCAAAGGGAGAACTTCAACACCGTCTAAGGGGAAGCCGCCCTTGAGTGGGAAACCGTCAGCTAATAGGAAACAGCCAGCTAGGAAGGGGGCAACAAAGTTAGAGGAACCTTCTCCAAAGAAGGCTAGGAAATAGATAGGAAAGTTGTTAGGAAGTTTCTAGGAAGCGACCCTAGCATGGTCAACCAAAAACTCAAGTTTTTGATAGGTAGAAAGTAGCTTGGGAGGTGCTTTTCAGGTGCATGCACTTGGGCTGCACTTTCCAGATTTTTAGGATCTGAGATCCACATTTTGCGGATCGGATGGGGTTGGTAGGAAAGTCAACTTAGAAGGATAAGGAATGACACCTGTCATTTTCCTGTCCTTTAGTTTTATTCTTTGGGACCTTTGGGGTTCCTTGGAGTGTGTATTTAGGGGGCTGAAGTTAGTTTGAAGCCCCAGGTGTTTTCTTATTTGTGTTTTTCAACACTTTGCGAATTGATTTCAGATTTCCACTTCATAAGTGCTGGTCTGAAAAGGCTAAGTTCTGTATTGGTATGCCATGCAATGCTAGAACCATTGTTTAGTGCGGGTAGCTGGTTTGTAGGTGTGGAGGAAGACAAGTAGCCCCCAGATTCTGTACAAGATCTAATTTTGAGAACTTTGAGGATTTGGTTAAGGAAAACTTTGTGTACTGAGAGGGTATTTTAGTTGCTGAAGTTCCTTGGGAGTCTTCTGAGTAGGATAGCCATTTTTAGGTTGGGTGAATTCTTCAGGAGGGAGAACGAATGCTAGCCGACGTCTGATGAGGTCTTGCTGGATCCGGAAGAGAAGAACAGGAAGGTAGTTAGGATCTCTCAGTTATCGGGTGCCGGATCACGCTCTTGGGGTCCTGTCCGGATAGGTCTGTCGTTGTAGTACTGGGAGGATAATACACTACTAGAAAATTTTGTATTTCTGTTGTTTTGGTCGTGTTGATCCGGTCAAAATCTGACAGAAATCTGTTGAAACCAACAGATTTCTGTCAGATTTTGACCGGATCAACGCGACCAAAACAACAAAAAAATGAAATTTTCTAGTAGTGATAGGGGTTTCCTGAGTGACTTGCTAGTCTGGATTAACATCCGGATTAGTTGTGAGGAAGTAACTATTTCCTATTTCTTTTTGGTATTTGTTGTTGTTATTCTAAGTGGATCTTCATTTCACTCTAAACACGTTTGAAGGGTAGGATTTACGTTCCCTTCCTAAAACCAAAGAGCGGAATCCTCTTGGTAGAGGTAAAACTAACATTTTGTGAGTTACTGCAATCGGATAGAAATCCTCTTTTCGGTTCCGCATCCGTCTAAGTCGATCCGGATAGGGAGGGGTAGAGGATTATGACCATTCTCCTTGTTTGATAACTGGTGATAGACTTGGAGTGGATGTAAGGGAATCAGAATATGGAGAAGAGAGGGTATTGAGAGAGAGTTTCATGTTGCAAATATTTAGATCCGGTTTTGCTTGGGTTTGGTGTTTTCCGAATCCTGTTCCGGATATCTTGAGGAAACTAACGTTGAAATCCTGTGAGAACGATACACAAGTCATCTAAGGTGTTTTACATCAATTTAACACCTAAGGGTAGGATTTGTGCTTCCTTGTACTATGACACTCAGTCATAATTTTGCAGTCATAAAATACTGCCATTGTTGTAGTGTATTGCTTAGAAACATTGTTCTGGTTATTCCGGAAGATATGGGAGAGAGAGCCAACCTAGTAGAGGATCTTAGTCAGATGGGCTATGTAGGGCTGATAGAAAGACCTTGGAGTTTCAAAGACGAAGTGATGGTGCGGGAGATATTGCATCTACAGTCGAACGAATGGAGGAAGACCGTGAGGGCGCTTCCAGACAAGTGCACTGCAGGAGTATGGCGGAAGGTTTACGGTTTTGCTCAGGGTGAAGAAGGGATGGCCTCTTGGACAGACAAGACCACGATGGATAATTAGTTCCGGAACGCCTTTCATACAAAGGATGGATACACGGTGAGTGACTGCAAAGATGAGCGAGAGAAGTAGGTGCTAGAATTTCTAGTTCTGATTCTCAGTCTAGATAGAGGAAACCGGATGACCATAACTTTAGGAATTACAATCTTTGATGCACTGTCCGGAGATAGGAAGGTAGATTGGGGATTAGTCTTGAGAGATTATGTTGCCAAACTATGCAAAGGAGTGGGAAAGACTAAACCATCTAGCATTTCCCCATTTTTTTTTCATTTGTATCATGCCCAAGATTGTATGAGGGCGCAAGAGAGGCAGGAATACACAGTCCAAGAGGTCAAATTGGCCCACGGGATGAAACCTGACTCCGATGATGAGATGGAAGAGAGAGAGGTTAAGAAAGAAGCTTCCGATTCGTCGGGAAAACCGGAACTGAAAAAAAGGAAAGGGAAAGAGGTCCAGATAGAGGAAGAGAAGGATCCAATCTGGAACAGCGAACCCTTAGAATCGATTATAAGAGAGCTCAAGAGAGTCCGAAAAGAACATGAGAAAGAGAAAAATACCTTGAAAAAGGTATGTAATGTAGAGATTAGTCGGACCAGTATTCCTCTAGTAAGCCCTTAATTTACACCAAAGGCCCACTTAGAGTAAACCGCTCCGGAATCATTTCCACAAGGACTTGAGTATTACAGATCCATAGGCTATTCCAATCTAAGCATTTACTTTCTCTACGTCAGAGTACTCCGAACTATAGGTTCGATCTGGCCACTAGTGCCGGATGGATTTCAGAAGAATCCGGAAACCGTTTCAGTGCCCCTTCCGGGATCCCTGGGTTTGGATGACAAGTGGCCAGATCCACTGTCTAGATGCTTACCGTGTCCGGAAACACGCTCTCTTTCTCTCTCTCTCTCTAATACTAGCACTAACCTAACTCTTCAGGGATCGGAAGTGTCCTCTTGTTCCATTGCCTTACAAATCTAGAAGGCTTTCCAAATTGGTCACGTAGGGACGGTCAAGGACTACAACGACATTCTAACCTTTAACTAAGCACTGAGCCTTCTGTCGACCAGGTGGTTCTTCCTGTACGCTCTTGGGCTTGCGCCGGGGCTTTGACTCTGTTCTACGGGGAATTCCGGCAATCCGGAATTCAAGCACGTCTTGCAATACTTCCGTACACGAAAGTTGCTAGCAGCCTCTCAGATACCCCTTTCACCTAAGGCTGTATCCTACACACAGGCTATACCGGCATCCGAGCAGTACTACACTAACACTACTGCCGGAACCATCCGGTTGATCTCCCCCTCAAGTTAGTACATCCGGATACTCTCACGAAATCGACTCTTGCTACACAAGGTAAATTCTCAGTTTACGGAAACACAAGAATGGACCCACACCTCCCACAAACATAGACCGTATACCCAAAAGATAAGAGAATGGATACTCCAAACACTTAGAATTAAGCTCAGAAAAAGGTACAATGCTGAAACTATGAGATGGCTGTGAATGACCAGAAAGGCCATCAAAACTTCTACTTGTACTAAGACTAACATCATCCTAAAAATCCTACAAAACATTCTTACTGGCCCGCTAGATTTCCGGTAAATCCTAGATCCTATTTTTCCGACTTTGATGGCTGGACTCCGATATTGCCGCTATACTACACTACTGCACACTATTCCTTGGAATCCGGATCCTTGGAAAGAACATAGTCCTTCAGAAGATCCAGCTTTACCTCCTTCCGGCTACTCTCTGGAGAAAACAGATTCGGACCCCTTTGGCCCCATCTTTGGACTTCCACGATACTGGTGTCCCTGTCTACACTCCGGGTCCTGACTATCTGAACTTCCGGACTCTCCTGGGAATCCTTCTGGGTCTTCTTATGACGCGGAGAAGACTGTACCGTCCGATTGGCGTGAACTTCCGGAGAAGTACTTGTTAGGTCGATGGTCGGAGTCACCGGAAGTAGGTCTTCGCTTCCTTGAGGTACCACGGCTCCCCAGTCCACTCCTTCGGGCCTTCTGGTTGGTGGTGAAAGTTCCAAATTCACCGATACCATTGGTGATACTTCAGTAACCATAGGTTCCGGATTGCTGCCTTCCGGAACCACCAAAGTTTGCGCGGACGGGGGAGACTGAGGTACCGGATCTGACTAAGTGGGAGTCAAAAACTCCCTCATCTCCCTCATATCGGCCCGGGATGCATCCATCCGTTTAGCCTGTTCTAATAAGCACTTGACGATAGGAACCCGTCTTGAGCTGGAGGCTACATCGAGGTTGGCTTCAAACAGTTGGGCTTTGTTGATACAATCCGCTGGTATGTCCAAAGAGCTCCGGAGCCAAACTATTCCTTGACACAGGGCCGCTATCTGCCGGCGATGGTCTTCTTCTTTGAGCCGGTCCGCTTTCTGGATTGTGCGGAGAGTGCTCTCCAAATCCACACATCTGGATTCTGAGTCCCGGACTTGGTCCCGCAACGTCCGGTTCTCTATGCGCAATGTCCCCAGCTCCGTCACCAACTTCTTTCGTTCTTCTATGAGGAGGCCGTTTTGCTACTCCGCCGTTACCAACGCATCCGTCCTCCGGAAGATGGCATTCTAATTGGTTAGTGCCATCTTCTGGCACACCCGTTTGAGAGCCCCATCGTAGTTCTCACAGATCTGGGTGAGGTCATCCGCCCACCACAGCAGGTGCTGAGCCATCTTTTGGATGTCCTCTAAGGGCGTCCCTCCCAGTCGCATGGTGGTCCTGTCTCTGTCCTCTATCTCCATCCTCCTGGTCCGGGAGGGTCCAGCCTTGGCCTGAGTAGCAACAGTGTACGGTTGTACCGGCCCAACCAGTTGTATGGAAGGTCGAACTTCTTTCGGGGCTGGTCCGGTCTCCATCTTCTGTTCCTGAACTTCTTGTGGCTCCGGTGTGGAAGGCTCCTCTAGCGGATTCACCGGCAACGTCCTATCCCGCCGTTGCCTCTTCTTTAGAGGAAAGGGCGGCTCCTCGTCCTCCGTCTCCTCATCGTCCGATCCATCTCGAGGCGAGGGTTCTTCTTCCCCGTATTGCTGGAGCTGGACTAGGTCTTGATAGGCACTCTTCTCGTTTGCCTTGAGCAGAGAGTGATGAGCGTATAGATGGGACAGATACGCTGGAAGGGAACTCTGACCCTTCTTCCCGGACTGGAGGGAATGCACCAAGTCCCCGATCAACTCATGGATGACGGTTGCCCAATCCATCATCATTTTTCCCTGGAGACTCCCCAAGATGGCGGAGGCTACCTTCGCTACCACTCGCCGCGGCTTGGTTGGATGGAGGATAGGATTAAGAAATGTTGTCACATCCCGGTACTCCGGATTCACCAGGTTGGAAACCTGGTGACCTTCCTTCGGGTTGGCGGGCGCCCGGAATTCGCCTTCCATCACCTCCTAATTCTTCTCCATAACCTTATTCGGTGCTTCCAGGAACTTGTAAACGGCCTTCCATGTGTTCACCGTCCATAGGTCTGGCTTCGCCTGGATGGTGGTATCCAAGATATTACTTTCCGGACAAAGTATGTCAGACACCAGACTCTCCTCTCGGATCCTCTACAGCACCTCTAGGAGCCTATCACACCCCATGTTGTTGAGGTTCTCTCGTAGGCGCATCATCCGGTCCTCCTCCGTCGGAACTTCCGGAACCACCTTCATCACCGGGATGGTCCTCGGTCAAGGCATCGGTGGCAGCATCTCGTCCTCCGAGTCCTCGGGCAAATCCTTCAACTTCCGCCGGCTTGCACTGGAAGTCATTATGCTTACAAACAATCCTTACACAATCTCTCCCTAACTGTCCTACTCACAACTTTCACTTCGGTAACCCCTGCACGATCGCAACTTATACAGTCCCTCAATTTACTGGAATTCTCACAAAGCTAGGAAGACGGAATACACCGGCGGGAGAACAAACAAAGAGATACTCGTGCCCACTACCGGCTACAATCCCCCTCTTATATTGGCCCAATGTACGGGACAAGTTTTGGCGGCAAAACCCTATCCCTAGTACGGATCTGGTTTCTGGTTTTTAGGGCCGGCGCCGTCATCCGATTTCCAGAACTTTTTAGGGTTCTGGAATTAGGTTTTTAGCCCTAATGAAATTTTACCGGATCCGAAAATCCAGTTTTCCTAAATTGACCTAACTTCCTAGGAGAACTCAAAAACTTTCCTTTTGAAGGAGACAATTTTTTGAATTTTTCCATCATATGCTAGTATTATAGGTCTAGCATGTGGGATCACATTCCCACATGTAAGATATTGGGAGATATTTCTAAGACAGAGTGTGTAGAGCAAATCTAGAACTTAATATAGGATGCTGAGGAAAAATTTAAAAAGGCAAAGTATCAGGATTTAGCGGATGAATTGTTATCCCTGAAAAAAGAACTGAGTAGACAGAAACAGAAGAGTGAGCGTAACCGGAAGTATTCAGTTCAAACTGAGGATACGATTGACCGGATTAGGGAATTCATCACCCTTCCGGCAGAAACATTGAACAAGGCTAGGTTATTTGATGAGAAGGTTTTGGAAGGGGTAGGAAAGCTAGGGGACAAAGTCATTCATGTCCTAGTATCCTTCAATTCCAAGATGGAACAACTACTTGTTCAATTGAGAGAGGTCATGGGGGAGGTTAGTCCACCTCTCCAACCGGAATCAAAATCGGAAATGGTTGGTACAACAGAGGCGACTCCATCCAAGCCACCGCGGTCAGAGACCAAGCAGACATCTCCAATGACACGAGAAAAATCCGAACATTCATCCAAAGACGTGATGATAGTCACTCTTGCTAAGGAGACGGTTACCCTGGAAACCGAAACTGCACACACACCAACACCCGGATCAGTATTGCGGGGAAAGGTGAAAGTGGAAGAGGTAGATTTAGGGACATCGCAGAGCAAGATTTCGAAGGCCTCTCCCACTCCTAGCCAGGCAAAGTTGAAGACTCCAAGCCCTCCATTAGCAAAGAAATCAACCTGGGCGAAGTCAGAGGAAGAAGAAGAAGATGAGGATTCAGAAGAAGAGGAGGAAGAAGAGGATTCCAGTTCTGAATCCGGAAAGGAGTCCAAACCATACTCTGATCCGGATCAAGAACTGGTCGCACCAAAGAAGAAGAGAGACAAGACCAAGGCTCAGTCCTCCAAGGCCAAGAAACGGAAGACAGTTTCCAGTTTCGTCCGGAAACAACCAGCGCGGAAGGGCACCCCGAAACCAAGTGCAACACCGGGGAAGCGGCAGAAAAGTTAGAGTAGGACAGTTAGGTAGGATAGAATCTCCGCTGAAAATCCAAGTTTTTGGTAGAAAGTATTTTGTAAATCACTTTTAGTAGGAAAAGTAGAATTGATTTCTTGGATCCAGATTTATCGGAACGGGAATTTTAACGGCTAGTTCCAGGATTATAGTAAGTCAACGTCATTTTTGTAGATGAGGAGGAGGATACATGTTGATTCAGGAAAGGTAGATTTTGATTCCCATTGACTGAGGAGTCCTATGGGTTGTTTAGTATTTAGTTAGCCGATTATTGTTAATCTGGTGTGCATTTCCATACTTTGATTTCCTAGCATTGTGCAATCCAAATCAGTTTTCTGGTTCACAATTTGAGGTGGCGGCGTGTGCTTTGGTGGTGGATAACCATTAATGTATGTTTTGTAGAGATTGCAGGAATAGGTAAGGAGGGAGTGTGCTCGGATATTAAGATTGTCCGGATTCTTGAAGAGAGATTGCGAGCGAGGGTGTTTTCCAGACCTAAGTGTGACCGGTTCGTGTTTCTAGTTGAGTTTTGATAGTCCCGGATGTGTGCGGAGTGTAACTGTTGACTGTTCCTGAGTAGTTCCCGTTTTCTCGGTCGATAGGTTCAGACTTAACCGGAATCCCGAAGGGGAGGTAACAACTTCCTAACTCAGCCATCCCGAGTTTTGCCAGGAATCCAGATTAACTAATAGACTGTTGTTGTAGTCCAAGTTAGTATTCTAGTCAACTATACCTTGCATGACCTGCTGATCTCGATAGTTATCTGGTTCAGTTGTGAAGGAGAGTTCGGCCGGAATTGGGCTTTATTGTATTGTGTTTTTTTCTTCTTCTTTTTACAGTGGATCTCTTGTCACTCTAAAATTTAGAGGGTAGGTTTTAAGTTTCCTACCTCAAACCCAATACGCCGAACCCTCTTGATTCAGAGGTTAAACTCGATTCCGGTTATTAAGAACAGGAAAGTCGGACTAGCTACCCTCTTTTCAATTCCGGTTTGATTGTAAATAGATTGTAGATAATCAGAGGGTAGGTTTTAAGCTTCCTGCCTCAAGCCCAATATGCAGATCCCTCTTGATTCAGAGGTTAAACTCGATTCCGGTTACCACAAATGGGAAAGTCGGCCTAGCTACCCCCTTTTCAGTTGCGGTTTGATTGTAAATAGATTGTAGATAATGTGTGAATAGAAGAAGTTAAAGGGTGAGTATGGTAATAGAATAGAATAGTTAGACTTAACCAGATTAGAATAGATGTTCGTGGGTTTGTTGTGACAAGGCAAATCCCTCTCTTTCGGACAAACAAGGATTCCTCCAACTAAATCTCTGTGGGAACAATAAACGGGTCACTTTAGGATCATTTCCGGTACTAGAGAAGCAACCTGACTTTCCTATTCTACGACAGCATTACAAGTGGAGTCACCTGCTACCGGGACTTCTTCGTTAGAGGGGTGGGCGGCTCCTCGTTTTCCGTCTCCTCGTCATCCGGTCCTTCCTGGGGAGAGGGTTCTTATCCTCCGTACTTTTGAAGTTGAATCAATTCCTGATAAGCATCCTCCTCATTTGTCGTGAGCAGGGAGTGGTGGAAATACATGTGGAAAACATAAACCGGAAGAGGGCTCCCACCCTTCTTCCTCTGCCGGAAAGAGCATACAAGGTCCTCTATTAATTCGAAGATGACGAAGGCCCAATCCATCATCAGCTTCCCTTGAAGACTCCCTAGGATAGTGGAAGCCACCACTCGCCTTGGCTTGGTCGGGTAAAGGATAGGGTTGAGAAACACTATCACATCTCGATATTCCGGCTTTACTAGGTCTAAAACTTGGTGACCATCCTTCGGGTTTGCCGGCGCCCAGAACTTGCCCTCCATGCACTCCTAGTTCTTTTCCACGACCTTGTTCAATGCCATCCAGAACTCGTAGACAACTCTCCACTCACTGACCGTCCACAGTTCCGGCTTCACTCGGAGGGTGGTATCCAAGATACCACTTTTTGATCGAAGCAAATCCGCCACCAGACTCTCCTCCCAAATGCCCCAAAGGACATCCATCAAACCTTCACACCCCATGTTGGTGAGGTTCTGTCGCAAGCGCTCTAGCCGGACCTCATCAGTTGGAATTTCCGACACCACCCGCATTAACGGAATTGCCTTCGGCCAGGGCGGTGGCGTTGGAATCGCCTCGTCTGAGTTCTCCGGCTCCTCCTTCAACCTACATCAGCTCGCCTTGGAAGTCATCACGCTTACAAGAACCCTCGTACAATCTCTCTCTACCCTTTTTGCTCACAAAAGGTCACTTCGGAACACCCTGCACGATCACAACTCACACAGTCCCTCAATCTACCGGAAATTTCTAAGACTTGGAAAGGTGAAAAACGGATTTGTAAGGAAGTAAGAAAGCGACAGTGCCTTCTACTGGCTACAGTCCCAATCTTATACTGGTCAGGTGGATGGATGGTCGAACGAGAGTACGGAATAGGTTTTGGCGACAAAAACCTAACCCTAGTACAGATCCGATTTCCGGTTTTTAGGGCTAGCGCCGTCATTTGATTTCTGAAACTTTCTAGGGCTCCAGAATTAGGTTTTTACACCTAATAGAATTTTTCCGGATCCGGAGTTCCAGTATTCCTGAAATCTCTCTAATCTCCTAGGGGAACTCAAAATCTTCCTTTTTAAAAGAATAAATTTTGAAATTTCCCGTCAAATGCTAGTGTTCTGGATCTAGCATGTGGGATCACATTCCCACATAATGTCAAAATCTTGAAGTACTACATTGTAAAGTTTTGTTTTTTCATGTATATCGAACAACAATGAAAATGTATTGACAAGAACATGATGCAAATTGAGGATAGTGTGGTAGAGTATTTTGACAATGTAGTCAATAAAGATGGCTTCAAAATCAATATGGCAGTCCCACTTCAACCGGAGTATCTTCTAGAGTATATAGAGGGATGGAGAAGGAAGATTTGGGATCAAGATTTTGGCCCAACTTTGAAGGGATCAAACCCTTTCAAGAAGTCAGAGACTTTTTGTTAGAAGCAAAGCAAATAGATTTTAGTTATTTCAAATAGAATTTGAAGTAAGAAATCCATTCATAGTACATTTTCTTTATTCTGTGGGGTAGAAATAGAGAAATTACTAGAGTTATGAATTAACAACTGTAGGGGCTCTTAATTGCGGTAAAATGGTTAAGGAGGAAATTTGCATTATCCGTCCTAACCGGAAATCGGAGCCTGAAGAGTTGTCCAAAAAGTATTTTCAAAGACTTTTTGTAGTATCGGAACTAGATCCGGAATCAATCTGGAACTATTCCGAACTAACGGATCTGGAATCCAAAAATGTCTAGGATCCGGATGAAGATCCGGATAGGACCCGAAATCCGGAAAATGATTCGGAATAAAAGCCTCATACTAGGCGGCAACGAAGACGACTCCGGCTGGAAGCGGAAAGGACGGATCCAGGAAAGGGCGGATCTAGAACGGGCAGATCCGGAACGGACAATTCCAGAATGGATCCGGAATTTTAGGGATTTTCGGAAATTTAGGACGTTCCGGAAATTTAGGATTTGATGGTAATCTTTCCGGATATCCCGGGGTGTTCAGTGATTGGTGGCCTGGATTTCCGGGTTTCCTTTTCAGGCTTTTAGGAGATTGACTTTGGATTTTTGTATTAGTATTTTAAAAGCAGGCTAGTTAGTGGTCTACCATTCCATTCCATCTTAAGTCCATCTTAGTGCTTTCATGTATGTATTGCAATTTTCTTCTCTTAATCTAAGTCAGTCAGGGTGCCTTTAGCTGCACTTTGCTTAAATAGAGTCTTTGGCTAAGTGTATGCGTGTGTGTTGTATCCTTGTACTAGAGAAAGAGAAGGGAGGGAGAAGAGGAATCCGGTTCTTGAGCTACGGATCTCTTGGGTGTAGTCAAGAGGGATGCAAGCTGAGTAAGGGAGTGTGAGCGTTACGTGCCTTTAAATTGCCGGAACGGCGATCCGGGGAAGAGAGGTAGAGGTCCCTACGAGTCCGGAACCAGGGAGGTTCCGTGCGGAGATAAGTGACCGCTAGAGGAAAGGATCTCCCCCTACTTCGGAAGGTCTACCAACCTCCACCTCAGTGCGTTGTCTTCTCCTTGAAAATCTACTCCTTTGGGTTTATGAGTTAGGATCCGTCGTTGTAGTACGAGAGGTGTGGAAATTTCTTTGTGTGACCTGTTTCCGGATCGGCCAATCCGGAAACTATGAGAGAATACTCCTCCCTCCTCCTACAACTATGTTGTCTTGGGTGTGTTGTTAATTAGGATTTGAGTGTAGAGAGGTTAGTTACACGAGTGGTGAGTCCCCACCCCTTTCTAGACTAAGGGTGGACCCTCTGAGGGTAAAACAGAGGCAACAAAAACTAGTAACGGAAGAGAGACGGAACTAGGTTCCAGAGGTGGTCCGGATCCAGAACGGAATATGGAAAGTACTAAGCTTCTGGAACGAGGTGAGGAAGTAACAAGAAGGGGATTAAGAGTGTAGTTACGATTCGGATACTTCTAATTCAATTGATATCATACTAGAGTTCCTTGGAACAATAATTCGTGTCATCTTGCAACAATTTGTCGTTGTAAGGATACTTATGGCTAACTGCGCGTACGACACCTTTGTCGCAACCTAACTTTTTGATTTTTTTCCTCTATCGTGTTTTGAAACATGGAATCTGAAAAAAGTATATCTGGATTGGTACAAAAAGAAAAAAAAAGCTAAGAGTTAGAAAGACTAAAGAAGTAAACCCTGAATGAACCAGAATATAGAGCGGAACGGATATCAAAAATGAATCCGGTCTAGACCCATGACCGGAGAAACAAATCTGGGATCTATGCCCGGAAAATTGGAAGAAAGTAATGATTAGGTTTCTAGGGTACAAAAAAGACTGCTTTAGGGTTTGGGAGCGCTCGCATACCTACCACCACTACAAAAAAACAGCCCTTAACGTGACTGCAAAAACGTGACTACAGGGATTTTATGCTACATTTAACTACTTCTGGACTTTTGAAAGTCCAAAATTCATAATGGTCATTGAGAGATGCATCAAAGGATCTATCCAAAACATCAGAGGATCTAAATTTTCATCAAGGGATCAGTTTAAAACATCAAAAGATCTATACCAACATCAAAAGATCTCCCAATCTATACAAACATCGGGAGATCTTCCGATGTTTTGAATTCAGTGAATAGTCCAAAATTCAATGAATAGTCCAGAAGTAGTTAAATGTGGCATTTTTGCGACTGCCGCGTAACTTCACCTCTGTAATTGCACCATCGGAGTCATTTAGGAAATCTTGCAGTCATTTTGCAATTGCGTTTTCACTGCCGGATGAGCAGGGAAGGAGCGATACAATTCATCCAGAAGCCGCAGTCGGATATGAGTCATGAGTATCAATGCACGCGACTTCAATATGACTTTAGAGTGACTGTAGAATGACTTGAAACATTGCCAACAGTCACAGGGAGTCGTTTTCTTTAACTCCGACTTAAAGAAAAAGATAAAACTACCAGCGCCATCTAGGGAGGATTGGGTCCTCCTGTTTCGTCAACTATCTCGAGCATATGACTGGAGTGCAACTGTAATGTGACTCTTGCATACTACAAGAGGAGATGCAAGAAGGATATTTTGTGAATATCCTCCGAGGGTTTGCAAGTACCCGACATGGATGAAGCTGGGATTAGATGTGAGGCGAAACCACCTGATTACCCTTAAGGAGAGAGAGAGTCGTGGGAGCACCATTGTGAAGTAAGAAAACACACGAAGCTATAATGACGAATTCAAAGAAACTGACATGGCCCAAGGGGTTCATGAACTCTGCATGCCATGTTCGACATGGCATGGACTGTTTCAATACCTCATGTCAAGGTTCGTGTTAAAGCATTCGAGCTAAGATTTTGGAAATAGATACTCAAATTAGGCATGAATTAAAACGACCATGGCACTGTGAATTCCTAATAAAAACCAGGACATTGCAGGGACAGAAGATAGACGTTGTTGGAATGGACTACCTCACTATAGTATGACTACGGCATGACTGTGATGGTGCGACTGAAGTCTATCTGACTATAGTATGACTACGGGACGACTGCAATGCGACTATTTAATGACTCAGACAGGAATGCCTATTTGGAATGACTTGAGGATAATTGCTACCTGACCAACATCCGCAGAATGGTGTACCTATTACAATGGTGTATGCTACAGCGGTCATGTACTGCTCCGCGACCTAGAGCACAGTGACGGGCACTTACAATGATGTGGTCCCTATGGTAGCATAGAACTTGAACACCAGTGTACCTAGTATTGCTCTTGCGCCAATAAATTCTCTTCCAACGATAATTCAATGGCTCCGACTAGATTGGCGGCGGAGCTTCTATTTGCCACTGTTCGCGGAGTAGTGAGTCCTATGGCCGAGCCAGTAGTTGTGATGAAGGCATCTGTGCGGTCGACTACTTCTCGTTTGGAACGAACTTTGCGGCGTAGGACTACTTTCCATCCAGGTCTGTCTGCCACATCCGAGAAAAAAACCTATGTGGCTTGATTTGGGAAGATGAATGGCTCAGCCATGCGAGGTAGTTTATGGTGGAAGTTGACCAAAAGAAATCCTACGTCATCACGCACATACGTAGGGTTCCCTCGCGTGTCCCGAGGTTTTACCCATTCACAGCGTAGGAGAATAATGCGTGTATGTAATGTGCCGTAGTCTAGCTCCAGGACCTTCAGCACGCCAACGTACTGCACAGAGGACTCGCTACCACTTCCAAGGGGCATTTTGAACATAAATGCCACACCACTATTGTAGCTCAAAAGTCAGAGGGTTGAATCATCTTCAATACGAAAGTGATTTCCAAATGCCGTGATGCCGTGATGCCTTCATGACTTTACAACTCTTGAATGTATGCGTCAGTGCAGGGTTCTTACAAGCGCATCCAAATGGACACCGTCAAGAATTTTTGTTCCCATTATCATTTAGTTATGTACAATCATTGTCTTCTCTTGTTCTCTGATCTAAATTCCGTCGGCCACTCGGCCAGGCCATGTCTGCTACTCTCATTGTAGTAGAATGCTCTTTAGATCAGGAAGTGCACGTCTAATCTAATTTAGTCCTACGCTGTCTCTTGCATGCTACAAGGTTTTGCCATCTGCGATGAAGTCTTCCTCAGGATCTCACTTTCTTTTGTGTGCAGCGTGAGGTGTTACTTGACTTTGTGTGGGACGTCCCCGCCCTTCAATCGCGTTCTTGTCGTGTAGAAGTCACCCAAAAGTCACGCTGGAGTCATGACTTGCTTGCAAGTCATACTGTAGTGTTCGCGAAGTCGTGAATGACTGGAACGTGACTGCTTCATGACTTTAATACTCTTGAATGTAGGGTTCAATGCAAGGTTCTTACATCACCATCCGAATGGGTGGCGTCAAGGATTTTGACTACACTCATTTATTTCTATAGTTCTATCCCGCACTGTAGTGATCCTAATCCTGACTTCATTTGGTCCTTGAACGAGTAGGAAGGTCATTCTAGTGCAACGGAATTGAGTTTTGGAAGTGCACGTCTAATTTACCAATGGGTTTTCTTTTGCATGCTACAGGGTTTCAACGTTGGTGATGAAGTATTCCTCATGAACCCACGTGCGGTACGTCAGAAGGTGGCCCTTTGCATGGTTAGCGGCCTTCCCAGGTCTCACAAGTTTCACGGTAAGAAAATTCCACCATCTTGGGTGAAGATGGACGTCCGTGAACCTCTTCAATCAGGTGTTCCACTCATGTTCCCCAATGCAGCAGCGGACATGGAGTTCATAGAGCAAGCAAAGGGATTAGCTGCAATTTGGTCCCAGAAATATGTGAAGCTCAATAAGGGTACTTGATTTATGTTGTCGGTTTCTACGCTGGAGTTCGTGGACCTCAAATAGTTTGTACATATTTTGGGGGGGAACTCAATAGAGCACTGGGCAGTGGTTATTTCTCAAGTAGCCAGTTGAACTATGTCCTCCCGCTGTAGTTAGTATATTGAATGCAAAATTGTGTTCTAACTCTCTAGATCGAGTATGTACCCTTGTTGTAAATAGAATATGACTCACTGGGTTTTTTGATTACTCGCTTTCTTTTAGCCATATTGTTGATGTCATAAGTTTGTAAGTAGGTGGTAGCCTTTATACCTTGTGGCAACAGGAGAATGACTACCCCTGAACTTCTACGTGACTTTAGCAGTATTTCAAAAACACTACACGTGCTATTTTGACGCAACTCCGAAGTGCCTGTCGCACAACTTTTAATTCACCCTAATCTGCCCCTAAATCTTTAGCCATGTCGGACTCGGGCGCGACTGCATAATGACTGCTGTGTAATTGCATTTGAAATATCCACGTTAGATTTAGGAGGGGTCAGGCAAAACTATAACGCGACTTCAACCTCACTCCATGAGTGACGTCCACGTTACTTTTTTTAGGGGTCAAACGCGACTAAAGAATGACTGCATTGTGACTGCTCGCAATATGTCCACATCAGATTTTGGAGGGGTTAGAAACAACTCTATTGTGGGAATCCGGAATCTGGAAACGAATCAATAATATAAGAAGTAGGTGCGAAAATTGAAAAAAAATCAAAAATTTATAGTTAGAGCGTGATTTTTGGACCAGATAGCGTGAATTAGGAAATAAGCGTTCCGGCACAACCCGTAACCGGAACTTATCCGAATCCGGAATCCGGACTCACCTGGAACACAGGAACCTACCGTATAGGTCTCGTAGCTACGGAAGTAGGATACCATTAATACAACGGACCTGTAGCTGTTGTCCTTAAACCCGTAAAAAGACGGTTTAGTATTTAAGATGTCTTCCTAGGGTTTTCTTCTTCACTTTCCTGTTCTGTACTTCTGAAGACTATTTGTGTGAGTAGTTGAGAGAAAGAGTGATGAGTTAGCGACTGAAGTAGAGACACTTTTTCTCGTTCTAACTTAGATCTTATGGCATCCGGACCAGTACAGAAGATAGCAGTATCTGCCCGGGTTATCTCTCCGGCCATTCCGGATAACTCGGAACTACACAAGCAGTTAGAGGAGGATTTAACTAAGTTAGGATGTGTCAGTCTACTACACCGACCATGGAACCTCAAGAGTGAAAAGATGATTCAAGAGCTACTTCACGGTGTTTCGAATCAGTATGAGCTCACTTTGAGAGGGCGGCCAGTCGCGTGGACCGAGGACATCTGGGCAGACGTCTATCAGTTCCGGAAGAGTGGGAACGGGCTAGCTTCAAGGACGGACCATTTTGTAGCTGGGAAGTTCACGGGGTCTACAAACCCTAAGGACGGATTCACTATCAGCGAGTGCAAGGACGAGAGACATAGGCGGATACTAGAGTTTCTGATTCCGATCTTGTATCCGGAAAAGCCTACACGGGTTACCATAACGGTGGCCAATACTATCTTTGGGGCTATGGAGAACCGGGTAGTGCACTGGGGTAGAGTTATAGCTGGAATCGTGGCTAAATTAGCAGATCACGTGACCCGAGCATAAGCAAGTCCAGTTAGCACCTACTTGTTTCATCTGTACCATCAACAGGAACTTTTGAGTGCAGCTAAAGTGATCCAGTATAACACCGGAAAGGCGATCCTGTCATACAGACTTTCCGAAGAGGAGGCGGAAAACCCGGTCGAGTCTGACCCAAAGGAACTTCCTGAGGAACATCTGACTGATCCGAGGACCAAGAAAAGGAAGTCCACCGATCTGAGGTCACGAATCAAGTCACAGACGATGGAGAGGGGGGAATCCAGTAAGGGACCTGAAATGGAAACGGAATCCGCATTTTTCAATGCGGGGCTCGAGTGGATACGTGAAGCCAAGGTACTCCACGACGGTCTGTCGAATTTGGTGATAGATACCGCGGAAGTTTTGAAGGTAGATCCGGATCAAATCGTGGAAGCTATCAAGCGATTGCCCAAACCGGAGGATCTGAAGAAGAAGGAGGAGCAGATCCAAGAATTGGAGGCGGAACGGAACCTACTCCAGAGTCGAGTAAATTGGGCGGAAGGAGAAATGGCGGCTGCAAAAGAGAAAGAGAAGGAGGCTCTCGCTCTGGTCAAGAATCTATCCGGAGCAGTCAACATCAAGGCAGACATCATCACCAAAGCTACCTTATTTGACTCGAAGATGATATCGGAAGGCCACATTACCGGAACTAAGGTGGTGACTATCCTTGTAGACTTCACTGCAAGGATAGAAAGAGTTTTGAAGGAGATCCAGCAGCTATTGGCGACTATCGACCCAAACCATGCGATGGATTTCTCCACCTTTCCGGAACTTCCTTTTGTCTCAGGTACCCCAGGAAAAGCAATGGCGGATCATGCAACCCGGATGGAGGGACTGAGAGGGATACTTACACCAGCCGAGCCTTCCGCCAGCAAGATGCGGATGACGGAGTTGAATTTGAGACCAGCTTCGGAACCGGAACCTGAGTCTAGCGCGAAATCGGTTCCGGTGCCATCTAAGTTCTCAACCCCGGAAGTCCCCAAGTCCCAAACAATGCCGAACTTGATGACCGGAACATTCAAGGTTCCAGGACAGCAAGTCAGGGGAGATCTCATCAACCGGATCGGTGGAATGACCAATCCGGCTCGGTCTAATCCGCAGGGATTTGTGCACATGCAGGAGACTACGCCGGAGAAAAGAAGCGAACCCGCAACATTGGAGGATACCACACCAAAGAAGGAGGAGGAAGTTCAAGTCATCGAAGATTCTGAGGAGGAGAGTGCCCCCTCCACTTCCGGAACCGAAGACGACAGCGATCCGTCTCCCGCAACGCGTCATATTCAGATTCGGGCCACAACGAAGACCACACCAGCAAAGAATATGAAGGGGACACCTACCAGCCAAGTGGGGAGCCGCTCAAAGAAAGGACGGAAGCCAAAACATTAGAATTCGTAGGAGAAGAAGTATAGAATCCGGAATAGGTTTCCGAGCATAGACCCGGTTTCCGGGATCTTAGGCGGATAGTAAGGAAGTCCGGCAATCTCGGACGGTAGTTAGTAATCTTTCCGGATATCTTGGGGTTTTCAGGGATTGGTGGCCTGGATTTCCGGGTTTCCTTTTCAGGATTTTAGGAGTTGACTTTGGGTTTTGTGTTAGTATTTTAAAGGCAGGCAAGTTAGTTGTCTGCCATTCCATCCTACTCCATTCGATTTTAGTGCTTTCACGTATGTATTACAATTTCCTTTTCTTAATTTAAGTCAGTCAAGGTGCTTTTAGCTGCACTTTGCTTAGACAGAATCTTTGGATCAGTGTATGCATGTGTGTGTATCCTTGTACTGGAGAAAGAGAAGGGAGAGAGAGGAGGAATCCGGATCTTGAGCTACGGATCTCTTGGTGTTGAGCTGAGTGGGAGAGATGCGAATTGAGTAAGGGAGTGTAAGTGTGATGTGCCTTTAAATTGCCGGAACGGCAATCCAGGTAAGAAGGTAGAGGTCCCTGCGAGTCCAGAACTAGGAGGGTTCTGTGCGGAGATAAGCAACAGCCAAAGGAAAGGAACTCCCGCTACTTCGGAAGGTCTACCAACCTCCCCCTTGGTACATTTTCTTCCCCTTGAAACTCTATTCCTTTGGATCTATGGGTTCGGATCCGTCGTTGTAGTAAAGAGAGGTGTGAGAATTACTCTGTGTAACCTGATTCCGGATCGGCCAATCCGAAAACTGTGAGAGAATACTCCTCCCTCCTCCTACAACTATGTTGTCTTGGGTGTGTTGTTTAGTAGATTTAGAGTACAGAGAGGATAATTGTACAAGTGGTGAGTCCCCACCCCTTTTTAGATCAAGGGCGGACCCTCTGAGGGTAAAACAGAGGCAACAAAAACCAGTGACGGAAGAGAGACGGAACTCAGTTCCGGGTGTGTCCGGATCCGAAACGGAATCCGGAATGTACTAAGTTTCCGGAATGAGGTAGGGTAAGTGAAAGAAAGAGGATTAAGTGAGTAGTCACAATCTGGATGCTTCTAACTCAGTTGATATCATACTAGAAGTTCCCTGGAACGATAATTTGTGTCATCTTACAACAATTTGTTGTTGTAAGGATACTTACAGCTAACTACGTGTACGACATCTATCATGACTGCGACGCAACTGCAGTCTTGAAGTCCACGTCAGATTTAAAAGGGGTCTAACGCGACTGTAGTATGACTGCAAAGCGACTTAAGTGGAAAAGTCCACGTCAGATTTAAAAGGGGTCAACTGCAACTGTATCACGACTGCGATGCGACTTCAGTAGAAAAGTCCATGTCAGATTTAAAAGGGGTCCAGCGCGATTGGAGCATGACTGCCACGTGACTTCAGTGGAAAAGTCCACGTCAGATTTAAAGGGGTCAAACACGACAGCAGCGTCACTTCACCGTGACTGCGTTTTCTTGGTCCACGTCAGATTTTAGAGGGATCTAGTTTCGGTCCACCTAATACTAAAAAGTTCTCATAGTCTACATGGCAAGTTCACTCCATCTTTTTTAAGTCTTTTTATCTTTATCTCCCTCAACTGAGAAGTTCTAATCCAAAGTTCCATCCATCGTAGCTTCGTTGGGTGATAATACTTCTGTAGTCATTCTTGTAAATGACTTGTCCGAAATGACACTAAAGCCACAGAGTCACATTTTCGAAATGCGACTGCAACATGACTGTTTTGCAGTCATTTGCCGCAGTCACACTAAGGCCCCTTTTTTTGTAGTGCACGCTCTCAGTGATTTCTGTCTGTGAGAGTGCGCGAGTGTGTTGTGAGTTTCTGGGTTTTGTAAAGAGTGAAGGTGTTTGTGAGTGTGTAGGTGTGAGCACTTATTTACCCACCTTTGGTAAATCAACAAACACAACCAGGTTCTTTTAGTTATTTCTATCCTATGGGTGTTCTAACGTCGGTCCATTGTGCCTTCCAAGCAATGGATCTTTCTAAGTGTCCTAAATGTCCTACATTTGCAAAACAATTCTTATTCAAATCCAAACTTTAGTTCCTAAAAAACTAATAAAAAGGGAGACATTTGAGATTAGTGATAAAGCAAAAGCTTTGCCGTCTTTTAGGAAATCATCAAAGTTCTATCACAATCCTAGGACTTGAAGTCAAAGCTCCGCCGTCTTTTAGGAAATCATCAAATTTTCATAACAATCCTAGGGCTTGAAATCAAAGCTCCGCCGTCAAAATGAAAATAACTAAGAGTTCAAATCCTACAAAGTCAAAGCTTTGCCGTATTCAAAAGAATATACAATTTCCTCCTTCACTCTAAAACATACAAAGTCAAAGCTTCGCCGTTCCAAATGAGACAAGAAAATTACATGGAAATACTCCCATTTCCACTACAAGTTAGTACAATCATAAAAAAAACTCTAGAGACCCCCACAAAGCGGCATCGCCAAGGTACGGAGTGGGGTTTCTCTCTAGGATTAGTACAAGCCAACACTATAAGAAACCAAAATTTATTGATGTCAAAAGGAACGGATTTTAGGTGATATTGAAAAAAACAAACCCATGTTTTTATGTCAACAATGATGTCCAATATAACATCAATGGACATCGTTGTTGGCATAAAAACATGGGTTTGTTTTTTTCAATATCACCTAAAATCCGTTCCTTTTTATGTCAATCCGTCACATAAAACAAGGTTTTTTTATAGTGCAAAAATCCAACAATAATGACCCAAAACCCAAATTTCAATGACAAAAAACAACCAAGATGAAGCCAAGATTTGAAAGAACTTAGCCAAGGACAATACGAAGGAATTAGCTTATCGAAAGAACACACATTCACGAGTTAAAGGCTCCCCTAAGCGGCATCGCCAATCACAAGGGAAGAACCTCTAGGATTAGTACAAAAACTCCAAACTCCAAACTCCAAACTCCAAACTCCAAACTCCAAACTAGTACACAACTAAACTTTGAGAGTTTTGTTCCAACCAAAACTTCTCTAAATGACACAAAGAAGAAATACAAAATATGGTCCAAAGGGCCCAAACTTAGAAGACCATGAGACTACAAGAGAGATGGAGTGAGTGAGGAGGGGAGGCCTTATATACCTTCTATAGGTCCCCAAAATCAAAGAAGACTTGGAGTGCACTCCAAGCAATCCTATCCCTTTAGATTTTCATCCTAATTCTAATTTTTTAACTTTCACGTTGGTCTAAACTTCTAACTTTTGGAGAAATGCTCCAAATCACAAACGGATTGCGCCATTGGCTTCAAAAGGCCATTTTTAGCCTAAAGATCCCTTACTCCTTTTTCCTACGTCAAAATCACAAAGATTTCTAGCGCTAACTAGAAGACCAAATTTCGATAACAACCCAACTTTTGGAGATCAACTTTTCTAAGAAAAGTAACTAGCCTAGGCTCTTCAGTAGGAGTAAGGGAGTAAGAAAAGACCGCACTTTGACCTTAATCCGATTCCATATGCTCCTCGTATGCCGGTCAACTCTACGATTAATCTTTTAAATTTGCCAATTTTGGAAGATCTTGATGGTTTTGCATCTTCTGACTATCGGAATGCCACGAAACTTATTGGAGCTTGTTATTAACATAAAGGAAGCTACCCTAATTTTTAGTGAGATTTTACCGCTGCCTGGGTAATTTCTAGGAATTTCCCATCATTACTTCCAACGGTTGACTACCTGGAAAAAGATCTTTTGAAGATCAGAAAAAACCGAGAATTTTCATGGAACCTCTCATGGAGTTCCACAAGGAATGTGCAAACTCATATTCCCGTTTTGCACATCTAAAGAAGGAGAATCAAATCCTGCTATCTCCTTTAACTTTCGATAAAAAGGGAATCTTCCAAATAAAAGGGAATCTTCCAAATAAAAGGGAATCTTGGTGAGCCGATTGCTCTGTTGGACTCCTGGCATGATTTCCACTTTGAACTACCGTACTTACGTTGTAGATGCCCTCTTATAATTCGTCTTGAGTTTTTTTCACCTGCAAGCTAATAATTGGAGTTTCTACTATTTTGCCAATGAAATGGGAAAATTGAAACCTCTCTTTGGGAATCTATACTAAGGTTTTTACATAGTTCCCTTGGACCAATTTGGTTAGGATCTGTCACTGAAAGGCAGGATTAGACAAGTTGAGCAATTTCTACTAAACATGGTTATTTTGTACAATTTCTGGATTTCTACCCTATCTACATGCAAGATTTGGTTACAAATAACAAGAAATGTCTCAATTAGGACCAATGGTCATATTGGTACGTAACATCTCCGTTTTGGTTATTCACTCATTTTGGAGCTTTTTGAATATAAAACTACACTCAAAACTTAATAAAATCCAAAAAAAAAAATTCTGAATCATGAGTGAGCAAATGGGCACTCACATATGGCGGCCTTTTGGAAATCTGTCTCTTCTACGCAAGTGATTGAGGTTTCTTTGTGCTAAGTGAGGAGAAGAGTTGATTGCGTATCTATGAGAGTGGCTGATTGAGGACGAGTAAGCGCTGCGAGAATCTGCGTGAAGATTGGCACAAAAGATAGCTCGGTTGAGGTTGTGAACCACCATACTGGTTCACTTTTAATATAATAGAAAATAATTAAAATATATATATGAGTTTTAGATTCAAAAGTGTTAGTATCCTAAATTAAACTATAACCATTAGTTAGAAGACTTTTGGTACATAGGACAAGAAACTAGATCAAAATTTCAACCCAAAAATATTTAAAAAGATAAAAAATACAAAAAGGAATTGAAAACAAGGATTAGAAGTTGAAAATGGACCTAAATATAAATCAAAAACCAACAAAAAAGAAGAAATATGAAAAGCACAAAAGAAGTTATCAAACTTAAAACTACTATGAGAAAACTAACATAGTGGTAGAAACTTTAATTTAGGCAATTAGTAATGATTTAATGAAATTTCAGTAAATTAGCTTGGATGAAAGTGATTTAGAGTGTTAGTTAGTTAGTTGGTTTAGGGTTAGGAGTCTATTCTCCTCTCTCTCTTCTCTCTTGTGTGCTTGTTTTTAAGCTCTCTTGTGTGTTGAGTGGGTATGTCTTTTTGGGGAGAAAACAATGAGTGCAAGAGGTTGATTGAGGATCTTAGGGTAATTAGTCGAGTAATTTTTTTACCTTGGGAGGAAAAATGGGTGAAAAGAGGAGTGGTGTAAGGTTAGATGGAAAATTGGAAGAGAAAACATGAAGGAAAGTTAGGGTTTCGGAGCCTTGCACCAAACTGCCATCTTTGAAGAGCTACGAAGGGCGAATAGTAGCTTGATGGGGTTGAAAATTGTAGGAGAGGGGCGCATTCAAGTTAGCTTTCCATGAAGACAATTTTCATACAATTTGAAGCAAATTTGAAGAAATGGGGGCCGTTTTTGTGAGGAGAGGTCTACTACCGCGGCGAATGGACAACACCAACTTTGGCGAGCCACTACAAACGATTGAAGAATGGGATGGAGCTGAATTTTGGGGAGGACAAGGATGATCAAGTTGGCTTTCCAAAAAGTCAAAACCCAAGCCAATTGGAGATAGTGTGAAGAAATGGTGACTGTTTTTGTGAAAGCTAGTCTGCTGCCTCTAGATGGGGGAACAATTGGAGGTTTGGATGGGTTTTTTCCTTCTCAATTGTGGTTAAACAATTGCAATTTTAATTGCACATTGCTATAAAACTTGTGATGAACCAAGTGTATGTAGAGTGAATGGGTGCATGTGATGCTATGAGAGAGTGAGTGCTGAAATTTTCACTTGAACCTTACTTAGAGTCACATTGAGTGTCCTAATGGTAATTTTTAGGGCAAAATCACATACTAAAGTTAATCTATTAAATTGAGGATGAATGGCCATTGCTTGGAAGGCTAGGTAGTTAGGGGTCCATACACTCCTCACGGCCCAATTTTGTGGATGGATTTTGCTTCATAGTGAAATCCACTTACAGAGGCCGAGGAGTGAATTGTGAAGAAACGGGACATGCGGCCAGGATAGAAGTGAGGTAGTGATTTGGAGAGGAGACGGATGCCGTAGTTAAAGCGCGGTAGAAATCAAGGCTAGATGAGTGCACACAAAATAGAAATCAAAGTGAGAAAATTGGTGCCTTTAGAGTCCAGTAACGAGCGGAAGAGAGCGGAGTTAATGGAAGATCTCTCCGCCATGGGATGCGCGGGTTTCTTTGGATAACCCTAGGGCTTCTGGAGTGAAGCCATAGTTAGGGAGCTCATAGAAGGAGCCCCTAACCAGTTTGATAACTCCCTTCGACTGACTCCGCCTATGTGGACGCGGGAGATTTGGAGGAGAGTTAATGACTTTGAAGAAGGTGGTACAGCGCAGGCCAGTGAGAAGGGAGACTTTGTACGCGGAAAGTTCAGGGGAGTGGCCAACCCCAAGGACGGATTCACCATCAAAGACTGTGTCAACGCGTAACACCGGCAGCTGCTCGAATTTCTAATACCCATTCTACATCCGGAAAAACCCACCCAGGTGACCTCCACGATCGGAAATGCTATCTTTGGGACCTTGAGCGGGGAAAAGTGGATGGATTGGGCAGGCTACATTCACACACTGGTGAATGTCCTGGTCTCAAATGTGGAAAAGAGTAGGGATATTCTGGTATGCCCCTACCTTTTCTACCTATACAAGGACCAAAGTCTCCTGACTTCAGAGGAGAACAAGGAATGGAAAGCTCAGATGGCTCTCCGGACGTGCAGAGGATTGGATGAAGAATCCGAGACGGAATCGGATAGTCCGAAGCCGGAGGGTGAAAACCCGAAGAAGAGGGCATGGGAAGAGGAGGATGAAGAAGCCCCTCTCAACCAAAGGAGAACCAAGTGGACGCCCAGTTTAAAGGGCTCTCCTTCAGTGCCTTGCAGGGACAAAGGACTGGAACTAGTGGAAAGAGTGGAGCCGGTCATCTCGAAGAAGCAGGAGCCAATGGAGGTAGTTAAGTAGAGACCTACTCCAGTGTCTCAAATGACGGACCTGATAAGTCCATAAAACGACCTAATCCGGATTCTCAATGTAGTGAGAGCGGATTGGGAGATCAAGACCACTACGCTTCGTGAAGTGGCGGACTTGGTGGGAAGTACTCCAACTAGTGCGCTACCGGAAGCTGTGGCGAACTGCATCAGCAACCCTGATGATGTTGGGGAATTAGAAGAAAGATTGCTGAAGCAGAATATCAACTAGCGGGAGATGGATGAGCAGATGATCCGGTTGCGAGGGGAGATCCAAAACTTCCGGAAGGACTTGGATGCTAATCGCAATCAGGTGAAGGCTGTAATATCCCTGCAAGCAGAAACCAGGGCGGCAATCGACCGGATGACAATAGTAGTAGGGGCATCCGGTGATGTGATGGTGAAGGCCAAGCTTTTTGATGAGGGAATGCACAAGGATCAGAAACCTTCTGGTACCCACATCGCTCGCATCTTAGCTGATTTTGCAGGAGAGATGGAGGAGCCCATGAAGGAATTCCGGAAAGACGCTAAAGGGTTGGAAGACAACATCTGGAAGTTCCAGAGTGGATTGGTCTCTCTATCCGGGATTTCAATCCCGGAAGAATTCGATGAAATGGAAATCCTGAATGGAAAGTTTGAGACTCCAATCTCCAAGGAGAAGAAGGGAGGAAGAACTTCCACTTCAGTGGCTCCGCGGACGATGACAAGGGTGACTTCCCTTGTAGAAACGAAACGAGTTCCGGAAGGAGGGGATAAGAGTAGAAACTTGAGTGAACTCTCCCCTATAACTACTCCAGATAGTGGTGGACCCCTTAGGATGAGTAGGTGTCGTAGCACAGGAAAGCAAAAATCCTTCTCTAAGGCTCAATATTTCTTAAAAGAGGCCTTAAAGTGACTCGAGTATCATTCCCACAAAGATCGAATTCCTAGGTTCACAATTACTAGAAAATAGAAGAGAGATGGTCACAAAACACAAAATCCCCAAGCAAAACAATAGACTGGAACTCTACTTGGTTTCATTGTTTTCTTGGATAAACACGACCGGATCCCTTCAGTCCAACAATTACTAATACACGTTAGACCGGATCTTCCTGATCTAACAACACTGACCGGATCCAATCCGGTTTAACACCCACTTGTTTTTTACACAAACTCTATAATTGGTTGGTTTCCTACCCCACATCTTTACACTACCCCGTAACTCTCCCAATACTTCTATTCACATACCTCTAGTAGTTTCCCATATTTACGTTTTACAGACTGTAACCGGGATCCGCGTTTCCACATATCTAACCTTAACCTCTAGTATTCACATCCGGTCCAGATCTCTACTCGTAACCATATCGAGTTTAACCTCTGAACGAAGAGGGATTTGCTAATTGGGATTCAGGAAGGAAGCTTAACTCCTACCCTCCGATTTTAAAGTATCAGAAGTTTTACTATGTGATCAAACTTTCAAAAATAAACTTTCAAATCCTACAAATGAGAAACAGACCATCCTCACAACTGAAAAGAAAACGCAGTCGTGTCCAGCAGGTTACGCAAGCCGGTCTAATTCCTTCTAACCAATGCTACAACAACAGCCTACTGAGTTAGTCCTAAATCTGGTCTGAACTAGCGGGGACCAAAGGGGAAACGAGCGCTGTGGAGGCGTGCTAATCTTCACTTCTTTCGGAGAGTACCCCTCCTCCGTGCTTCTTTCGAGTCCATTCCTAGTCCACACTAGAGATCCCTTCTGCCTCCGTCCACGCATACTAATCCAATACTGAACCGGATAAACTCAGCATCCGGACACACCTTGTATCCACTTACACTCACTTTCCAGTCTAGACTTCCAAAACACAGACAAGTGCCAAGTATACACAACTACGATTTATTCAATCACTCCAAGAGTGAACCCTCAAGTACTCATGAATATAAGAAAATAAGATAAAGATGCACACCCGGACCAAACAAGTCCCGGATTTAAATACTAAACTACTCCCTCAAAATCCTATCCTAAAAGTATCCTACTAGCCAATCAAGGCCAAACACATTTCATTCCCTTACTACTTTCTAGCCTTGTTGACTTTCACTTAAACTCCCACTACTTCCGCTAAAAGTAGATCTCAGATCCTATAATTACAGATCCGGTCACTTTCCAACTGCTAGTGGCCGTATCACTCAAAAAATAAACTTTCTAATTATGTACAACTATCCCAAAATTTTAGGCTTTCACCACCCTATCCTCAAAAATTTACCCTAAGTAACTTTCTAAGTTCTCAACTTCTTCGCGGCTGGCTTCTTTATGGTTCCGGTCTTATGTCCTTGGCGTGTCTTACTCCGAGCGGCGAGCTTCTTCTTCTTCTTGGTTACTGAAGCCTTGGTCACCCGAGTCTCTACCAGTGCTTGATCCGGTTCAGAATACAGCTCCGAGTCTTCCTCAGTTCCAGATTCTTCATCCTTGTCCTCTTCTTCTTCTTCCTCATCATTGGCCTCTTGAATCGGCCTCTTCTTCTATGTTGACATAATTGGAGGCTTCTTCTTTTGCGTGGTTGGTGTAGGCGGAACCTTGGCCCTAGTACTCTGAGGAGTGGTTTCTTCAATTGTTCCACCCTTCCCGGATCCTCGTCCCTGAGATCCGGTCTTCCTTTCCACCTTCGACCCGGATTCACTTCCCAAAGCTAACTTGAGATGGGGTGGAGGGAAATACCTTCTCCTTCTTTGCTGGAGGGGTTGGAGAAACTGGAAATGATTCATTTAGGTCGATAAACTTGCTACTCAACCCTGGTTTGGGCACGTTCTTCTTCTCGGGCGGTTCCGGTCTAGATTTCATCTTTTCTTCATTTGCGGCCTTCACCTCCTCCGATGCTTTCTTTGCCTCGCTTGTTGTCTCCACTTCTCTGGTCTTCTCTTCCTCAGCAGCCTTCACTACTTCTATTGCATTGAGAGCAATGTCCGTTACTTCCCCCAGCAGGGAAGTCATTTCTCCCTTAGGCTCAGGCCGGATGGGAGAGCTTGGTACGTCCTCCATCTTGTCCTTCGCCTGGACTTTTTCTGCGGGTACCAGAAGGGGTATTGGTGCGAGTTCTGGTTTCGGTTTCGGTTCCGGTTCCTGCTCCCGCTCTCCTCGTTCTTCTACCTCCTTCATCACCTCGCGTAGTGGCTCTACTATTGCCTCCATCTTGCGATGGTAGGACACTAGGGCCATCATTAGGTTTGTTGGAATCTGCTTTCCGGTCTCCATCACCTTTTTGTCAAATAGCATCGCTTTGTTGATGACTTTGCCCGGATTGTCGATAAACTCCCGGATCGCCTGAAGATTCTCCAAGGCTGTATTGGTGAACTTCTTCTGCTAGTCCAGTTCTTCTTTCTTGTCCTCCAACTCCTTTGTCAACTGGTCCATCTTATGTGTGGCCTCGCTTAGTTCTCTCTTCACTACCTCTTTCAATTTCCGGTCCAACTGAGAAACAAGTTGTTGCGGCTGACTGATCCTCAACAGTTGGTATAGCTCTTGGATTGTTTCTTGATTCTTTCCGTACTGGACCCGGAACTCACTAAGTTCCTTCACAATCCAACCTAGGGGATCCTGGTTCCAGACCGGATCAACACCCTTACTTCCCTCTCCTACTTCTGGGTCTTTGTCTTTCCGATCCTGCCTCCTCCACTGTGACTTAGTTTCCTCGACTTGTAGAGTATCTCCACCTACCTCGGCCTCTGAATCTTCCTCTTCCTGCTCAGCTTCTTCTTCCTGCTCGGCTTCTTCTTCCTGCCCGGCTTCCTCATCCGAGTCTTTTATTTCAAATTCCGACATGGCTTTGGCTGTATTGTATGAATCTAGTTCTCTATTCGTAAGCCAGCCATGAGCTTGGTACAAGTGATAGAGGAAAGGGGTTATAAGGGAAGGTTTAGACTTCCCTATGCTCCGTACCAACCTCTTTGTTTGATCCCTCACCACTACTCCCCAATTTATTTTCCGGTCACTCGATAATGCATCAAAAATGGTGTTTGCCAAGGTGACCGTAATCGTATTTGGCCGCTCTAGACTGAGGATAGCTACAAGATACTTCATCAACCGCTTCTCCTTAACGTTTATACATTCTGCTACAGGAAAGCCATCCTTTTTCGTGGGAGGATTCTGGAACTTACCAACAAAGGAACGGTTTGTCCGCGAAGCCGGTCCTTTGTCCGTCTTCTTGAAATCGTATGTTTCTCGCCATAGCACTAGAGTCTAGTCCTCGGGTCAGCCCCTTGACGTCCCCTTCCATTTCTTCAATGGTACGTCGATCACCTCCCTCACAATATCCTCATCCTTCAAGTTCCACAGCCGAGCTAGAAAGCCTTTACATCCCATCTGCCGGAGGTCCTCTTCTAGCTCTGCCTTCTCTTTTAGATCAGCCGGTACTACCAGCTTCACCATGCGTAAAGACACTACTACCTCCTCTCTCACCATCGTGGATTGCTTTCTCTAAAACTTATCAGTGACCGGAATCACTCTTTGAGGTTTCAAAAATTACTAGCGCTCTAATCTTCTCACTCCACTCAGGGATCCTCTTCAAGAGTCGCTCCAACAGAACACTTCTAATTCTAACGCTCATTTGTGAACTTGTAAGAGTGCTCTCCTCTTGAGACCTATCTTCGCCTAATTTGGACCGTAAACTAGAATAGATGCACCCGTAACTCCTCCTTCGGTTAACCTATAAAGACACCGCGGATGCACTTTACAAACCTCTTCTTAAAGCAGCTTTTAAGTAAAAGGAGGTCTCAACCATTGCCCCTTCTATTTTAACTTTCTAGGGCTAATTTCATTCACACGGGACTGTTACAGGTGACCGTTTACCGAAAAATAGACCTGCTCTCGAGTGCGGTCTAGAGCTAGGTAGGCACCCGTTATGCCCGAATTGCCTGCTATCTGTTTCTAGTTTCTAATAAAATTCACTCCGTCTTACTCTGACCTAACTATTCCGTTTTTTTATTTCCGGTTTCCGGTTACTTTTGTTAACACTATTATCTATTCTAGAGTAACCCTATTCCGGTATCCGGTTCCTAACAACTTACTGTCTATTTTTCTAAAGAAAAACAAAAAAAAATAGGGAGTAAGGAGTTCTAATCCCCTTATTTCCCTTCTAAATCTAAAAACCGGATTTCCGTGCTCCCATAGTAGGTAGTTAGGAGTTTAGAGATAGGAAATTTTGTTAGACCGGACCTTAACTCAAAAAGATAGGAAAAGTTCAAATCCGAAAATCTCAGCCGGATCAGCCGATCAGTGCCGGATTTTCGGAAACACTTTTGTATAAATTCTATATATAATTTGAGTCTCAAGATTGAGATGGAGAGTTCTTCTTCTTGCATATACTGTCTCCTTTGTATTTTCTGTAGTGATTAGTTGGACCAGTATTCCTCCGGTTAGCCCTTAATTCGCACCAAAGGCCTACTTAAAATAAATCGCTCCGGAATCATTTCCACAAGGACTTAAGGTTTACAGATTCATAGGCTAACTCGACCTAAGCATTCACTTTCTCTCCTTCTTACTAATCCGGACTACAAGTCCGGTCCAGCCACTAGTACTGGGTGGGTTCCGGAAAAATCTGGAAACCGTTCAGTTGCCCCTTCCGGGATCCCTGGGATTAGGTGACGAGTGGCTAGATCCACCGTCCGGATGCTTACCGCATCACTACAACAATGGCAGTGTTTTATGACTGCAGAATTATGACTGAGGATGACTGGCGACTGCTTGCAGTCATATTCTTGAAAGCCAACACTTTGGGGAGAAATATGACTGCAAAATATGACTGTCAGTCATTTTTACGCCTTGTACGTCACAAGCATATACTATACGGCCATTAGGAATACCAAAGTACTTCATAGGGAACGTAGGGAACATATTTGGGAACATTGAGTCATATTATCACTAATATTTTCATATAATAGTGAATTTTTTTTGTTTTGGGCAATTCAAGAAAAATTTGGGCAATTCCAAAAAAATATAGAGAAGGCATTGTTTAAAATTTTGAAATCTTAGTCACCTACTTTTTTGGATTTTGAATCCTAGTCACCACTTTTTTAGGGTTTTGAGACCCTATCCGTCATTTTTTTAGGATTTTGAAACCCTAGCTGCCACTTTTTAGGGTTCTGGAACCCTAGCCGTCACTTCTTGTGGCTCTTCTTTCTTACTTTTTATTGTCTCTTAGCTCTCACTTGTTGTTGCTTTTTGTTGCACCTTAATTCTTGTTTCTTGTTGCTCTCTAGTTCATGCTTCTTGTTTCTTATTGTTGCATCTAAATTCTTTTTTTCTTTCTTTTGCATTTGAACTCTTTCTTCTTCCTAGTTCTTTTTTTTGGTTTCCTCTTGTTTTATAGTTCTTGCTTTTTTTTTGTTCTTGTTGTATCTATACTCTCATTTCTTGTTGTTTCTTGTTATGTCTTAGTTGATGCTTCTTGTTTTTTCTTGTGTCTTAGTTGTTGCTTTTTCTTTGTTCTTATGTCTTAATTGTTGCCTCATATTGTGTCTTAATTGTTGTTTCTTGTTTTATGTTGCTTCTTGTTTCTTGTTGTGTCTTAGTTGTTGCTTAGTTGTTGTTTTTTATTCCTTGTTGCATCTTAACTTTTGATTCTTGTTAACTCTTAATACTTATCTTTTTTTTTTTGTTTCTTCCATCATTAATCTTATTCTTTCTATTCTAAACTTGAGCTAAATATTTTGTGTTTTTGTAAGTCTTTGAAGGTTAGGCTTTGTTGTTCAATCACTAAAAACTAACCTCTCATTTCTTTAATTGTATATACAAGCATCAAAAGTTGAAACAAAGACATTGGAAGCTACTTGCAACTTCATGAAGCCAAAAATATGACTCACAGAAGTCATATTCCATAAAATATGACTGACAAAAGTAGTATTCTACATCACTGCAAAATATGACTCATCTCAGTCATATTTTATAAAATATGACTACCAAGAGTCATATTCTACATCACTGCAAAATATGACTCACCTCAATCATATTCCATAAAATATGACTGACGAGAGTCGTATTCTACATTACTACAAAATATGACTCACCTCAGTCATATTCCATAAAATATGACTGACGAGAGTCGTATTCTACATCACTGCAAAATATGACTGACTGCAGTCATATTCCACGTCATCCAAAAATATGACTGACCATAGTCATATTCCACGTAGGATTTTTTTGTTTGCTCGGACAACTCAAGAAAAAGTCAAGACTCCCCTAGAAAAGTCAAAGTATACGCCATGTTGGCATACTATGGCTAAAAATGGGTATTTATACCCCTCGGAAAATATGACTGCCAATATGACTGATGTTTGAAGCGACTGCTTCTAAACGATTGGAGTCAATCATATTCCGAGTCATCTACAGTGATTTCTGCGTGAGTCGTATATTTTGATTTTACGACTCACTGCAGTCATATTTTGCAGTCATAAAACATTGCTTTTGTTGTAGTGCATCTAGAAACACGCTCTCTCTCTACCTCTAATACTAATGCTAAACTAACACTTCAGGGACCAAAAGTGTCCTACTTTTCTATCACCTCACAGATCCGGAATGCTTACCAGACCAGGTCACGCAGGGACAGTTAAGGACTACAACGACATTCTAACATTAGCCGGACACTAAGCCTTCCATCGACCGGGTGGATATCCTTGTACTCTCTTGGGCGTTGCGCCGGGGCTTTTATTCCATCTATGGGGAATTCCGGCAATTCAGAATTCGGGCACGTCTTGCAAACTCCCGTACACAGAAGTTGCTAGCAGCCTCTCAAATATCCTTTCACCTAAGGCCGTATCTTACCCTCAGGCTATATCGGCATCTAGGCGATAGTACACTAACACTACTGTCGGAACAATCCGGTCGATCTCCCCATCAAGTAGGTGACACCCGGAAACCACTCACAAAGTCGACTCTTGCTACTCAAGGTAAGTTCTAAGCGTCCGAAAAAGCAAGAATGGACCCACACACCCCACAAGCATGTACCGAATACAAAAGATAAGAGAATGGACACTTCCAAACACTTGGATTAAGCTCAAAAAGATACAAGCTGAAACTATGGGACGGATGTGAATGACTAGAAAGGTCCATCAAAAACCCAACTTATACTAAAATTAACATCATCCTAAAAATCCCACCAAACATTCCTACTGGTCTGCTAGATTTCCGGTAAATCCTAGATCCTATTTTTCCGGCTTTTGACGGTCAGACTCCGGTATTGTTGCTACTCTATACTACTGCACACTATTCCTCGAGATCCTTATCTGTGGGAGGAGCAAGGTTCTTCAACGAGTCTAGATTGATCTACTTCCGGCTACTCCCTGGAGAAAACACATCCGGACACCTTGCTCTCCATCTCAGGACTTCCACGATGTTGATGTCCCTATCTACACTTTGGGTTCCAACTATTGGAACTTTCGGACTTCCCCGAGAATCCTTCTGGGTCTTTTTATGACGGAGAAAGATTGTATCGCCTGGCCCTCTTGAGTCTCCGGAGGAGTACCCATAAGGTCAATGATTGGGGTCACCGGAAGGAGGTCTTCGCTTCCTTGGGGTACCACGGCACCCCAATCCACTCCTTCCGGCCTTCCGGGCCGTGGTGAAAGTTCCGGACTAGCCGGTACCACCAATAATACTATTGTAACAATGGGTTCCGGATCATTACCTTCCGGAACCACCAAAGTTTGAGCGGAAAGGGAAGAAAGAGTGAATAGATCTGACTCAGCGGGAGCTAGATAAGCCATCATATCCCACATATCTGCTCGGGAGGCGTCCATCCGTCTCACTTGCTCCAACAAACACTTGATGATGTGTACCCGACTCGAGCTGGCGGCTGCATCGAAGTTGGTCTCGAACAGCCGGGCTTTGTTGATGCAGTCCGCCGGTACTTCCAAGGAATTTCAGAGTGTGGGAATGTGATTCCACATGCTAGACCCATAATACTAGCATATGACGGAAAAAATTCAAAAATTGTCTCCTTCAAAAGGAAAGTTTTCGAGTTCTCCTAGGAAGTGAGGGCAATTTCGGAAAACCGGATTTCCGGATCCGGAAAAATTTCATTAGGGCTAAAAACCTAATTCCGGAACCTTCGAAAGTTACGAAAATCGGATGACGGTGCCGTCCCTAAAAACTGGAAACCAGATCCGTACTAGGATTTTGCCGCCAAAACCTGTCTCGTACATTGGGCCAGTAAAAGAGGGGGACTGTAGCTGGCAGTGGACACGCATATCTCTTTGTTTGTTCTTCTGCCGGTGTATTTCGTCTTCCTAGCTTTGTTAGAATTCCGGTAAATTGAGGGACTGTGTAAGTTGCGATCGTGCAGGGGTTACTAGAGTGAAAGTTTGTGAGCAGAGAGTTGAGGAGAAACTGTGTGAGGGCTGCTTGTGAGCACGATGACTTCTAGGGCAAGCCAGCGGAAGTTGAAGGATCTGCCTGAGGACTCGGAGGACGAGATGCCGCCACCGGTGCCCCGGCCAAGGACTATTCCGGTGATGAAGGTAGTTCCGGAGATTCCGACAGAGGAGGATTGGTTGGGGCGCCTGCGGGAGAACCTCACCAACATGGGGTGTGACGGACTCCTGGAGGTGCCGTGGGGGATCCGTGAGGAGAGTCTCGTGTTTGACATCCTTCGACCGGAAAGTGGCATCTTGGATACCACCATCCGAGCGAAGCCAGACCTCTGGACGGTGAACACCTAGAGGGCAGTTTACAAGTTCCGAGAGGCACCGGACAAGGTTATGGAGAAAACCCAGGGGGTGATGGAGGGCGAATTCCGGGCGCCCGCCAACCCGAAGGAAGGTCACCAGGTTTCCGACCTAGTGAATCCGGAGTATCGGGATGTGATAGCGTTTCTTAACCCTATCCTCCATCCCACCAAGCCACCGCGAGTAGTAGCGAAGGTGGCCTCCGCCATCTTGGGGAGCCTCCAAGGGAAAATGATGATGGATTGGGTGGCCATCATCCATGAGCTAGTCGAAGACTTGGTATGTTCCCTCTGATCCGGAAAGAAGAGTCAGATTCTTCTTCTGACATACCTGTCTCATCTGTACGCTCATCACTCTCTGCTCAAGGCCAACGAGGAGAGTGCATATCAAGACCTAGTCCAACTCCAGCAGTACGGGGGAGAAGAGCCCTGTCGCAGCACAGAGTAAGCAATTTCCCTATTATACTCACAAAAATCACTCTAGAGCATAACAAAATGACCCTAAAGATCAAACCCACGAGATCCTATGAAGTAGCTAACCCTAACAAGGAACTAAACCCAATTAACCCTTAAATTCTAACTTTCGGTTTTACCTCTGAAACCGGAACATCCAAAAACCCACCGAAAAATTACGACCAGCATTTATACTAATTCTGGTTTCACTAGTTTTCCGGTTCATTGACTAACTTCCCAACTCAGGACTTTACAACTTCCGGTCCTAAGTGTCTTCCTGGGCGGATCCGTTCCGGTCCACCCTTCCGTACCCGGTTTAGTTTTGCCTCTATTTTACTATCAGAGGGGTCGCCGCTTGCTTTTGAAAGTAGTAGGCCCACCACTCCTTCCATGACTTATAGTGGCTGAAGACCCACTCTCCTATCCGCTGATCCCCTAACTAACTAGGATCCGGTTTGGTCTTTCACAGCAATCCGGATGGCAATCCGGATCACAGGTCACACAAAGACCCCCCTATACGATCCTTCCATGCTACAACGACCTTGATGTTGAATCTGTTCTGTACAAAGTTAGGTGGCTACAAGTGCATCCATCCGTTCCAACTTCTACCAAGCTCTTCCATTTACCAACAACGGTGGCAAGACTTCACAGGAGTCAGGATACTCAACCGGATTTCCCACCCAGGAGTTCTAGCGCAGCTAAGGAATCCCTCCCTATCCACCTAGCCTAATCAACGGCTTTCTTATCCGGAATGCAAAGTTTTTGCAGATGCTGAGGATCTGGAATCCACTCCTAACTCTTGATGATCCATTCACATGTACTTAGAACCGGAAAGACACATCAAAGAGAGAACTCTACCAACACACCCGTACATACCCCCTTACTCCAACATTGTGTACTCTTGCCAATACTCGGGAAAAACACACAAATCCGGATCAATGGAAGGTACACCAAGAAATGCCAAAAGAACTCCCCTAGTCTCCAACTCAGAGACTGTTTTATATACAAAAAGCAAAAAACAAAAAGTGATTACACGATTTCCACCTCTGAAGGCGCTGACAATCCGGTCCTACCTTATCCTAACCGGATTCTATTCCGGTTCATACTCTATCAATCCGGTTCCTGCTTTATAACTCCTACTTCTACAACACTTCCTATTTTGCCTCGTATACTCGAGATCCGATGGTAGGACTTTCATCAGGTCTCTCTAACTGTTCGAATACCTCAGTCAAGTTTCGGTTCCGTTCCTCATCCGGAGGTGGAGCCGGGCAATCTTCATCAGTTTCCGGGGAGTCTAAGTCGATCGGTTGCGGTCCGATCGAGGGCGTCTTCTTCTGTGCCCTGCTTAACTGGGGTGTCTTGTCTTTTCCTAGTTTCTGAGCTGCCTCTTCCGGAAACAAGTCCGGAAGTGAAAGTTCAGAGAGCCGGACCGAAATCTCTGTCAACTTCTAGCTGCTCTCCACGATCCAATCCGCTGACTCCCGGGCCTTGGACAGGAGCTTCTCCATCTGCTCTTCAAAATCGGTGAGGATGTGTACCACTCTCGTTCCGGATATCTTCTTTTTCTTGTGCACCTCCTCTTTGAACAGGCGTGCCTTGGTGATCACGGCTTCGGATTCTCCAAGCACATCCTTCACCTCCGCGGCCAGCTTCTTCATTTCCTCCGCCATCTCCTTTGTCGTGGTGGCGTTCTCGAGCAAGGTGAAAAGCTCAGCTTTGAGGGTGTCAACCTCATCATGCTGCCGCCTTGCTTTCCACCTTCATCTTCCGGAGCTCATCTGGATTGATGACACTCTCAGCTACCCGCTGTGGCAGTTGACTGTCTGGTTCCGCTCCAATCAATTCCGCGATCTCCTTGATCGTCTGCTTCTTGATTTTCCAATCCGCCCGAATTCCGCAAAGTATCCCAACCAACTCGTCGAACGGATCTCCGGTTCCCGATCCGGACGGCACATCCGGTCCGGTTGAAGCCTGCTCTTTGTGCGGCCGTGGGTGAACCGGAGGCGTTCTTCGATTCTGAGTCGGCGTGGTCTTCTGCCTCTTGGAGGTGAACTACGGTTCCTCCTCTTCCTCTTCTTCTTCCTCCTCCTCGGTTTCGTTTCCAAAATCCGCTTCTTGGTCGGACTCGGATTCACCATACTTCATGGTCTGCTCTTAGGCCTTCCAAACCTTCAGCTCCCCTTCAGTCAACGGCTCCTGTTGCTGGTAGAGGTGGTACACGTAAGGACACAGTAGGGTAGCCCTACTTCTTCCCACTCTTGTAGTAAGCTGGTACACCAAATCGAAAAAGATCCGGCCCTAGTCTACTCTTCGGTTTTCGCTCAGCGCTCCGAAGATTGTATTACCCAGGGTAATGGTCAACCTGGTGGGCTTTTTCGGATGCAAAACTGGAACAAGGAACTGCAGCAGGTGACGCTCCTGGTCATCGATACAGTCCTCTACCGCGTAGCCATCCTTCGGATTCACGACACTTCCGAACTTGCCGTGGATGAAATCATCCTTCCGGTCGGCAAGCCCGAGTCTTCCCGTCCGGAATCCATATACGTCTCGCCACAAATCCTCGGTCCACTGGACTAGATTCCTTCTCAAGGTGTTATCGAATTGGTTCGATACACCACTCAGGATCTCCCTAATCATTCCCTCATCTTTGAAACCCCAAGGTTTCAAGGCTAATCCCTGACAACCCATGGACGCTATGTCCTCCCTGAGTTCTCCTTGTTCCGGTTCCTTGGTCGGCATGACCGGAACTACCTTCCTCAGCTTTACTTCACTCGGGGGCGGGGTGCTAGAGCCTAGTCTCTTCCGGTTCAACCGCGGCATGAGGGCGGTTCTACCCAATTTCACTCTCTACTGACTTAACAAGGGAGCGCTTACATTCTTCCGCTCCACCTGCAAACCACCCTCCTTGCGCGCTCACACTCTTCCGCTCACTCGCGCCCAGAGGCGATCTCTTCGTCTCACACCTCTCACTCACTAATGGGAGTTCTTGTACTCTCCCTCCTCGCTGTCGTAGACAGAAAAGCTTCAGGCGCTAAGACAGGAAACGACAACACGTGAAAGCCAGAGACCTGAAAATAGGCAGGGCCAGGCTTTATATAGTCCTGACGCCCTGGACTGGTCATTATGACTGGTCGGATATCCGGTCCGGTTCTTGACATCCGGTTCTCTCCAATCCGGTCAAGGAGAATCCGGTTAAAAATCCATTCCGGTTGAAAATTTAATCCGATCCGCTTCTACCTAAAACCGGATTAGTTCCGTAAGGTCCTTTTGTGACTATTTTTGATTTATCTCTCTCCTTTTAGATGGATTCGGATACCTATTTCTAATTTCCGTTCCACTTAAAAAGGTAAACGAAGAAAATCAAAAATATGAATTGTCACAAGCCCTCGCCTCGAGATGGACCAGACGATGAGGAGACGGAAGACGAGCAGCCGTCCTCTCCTCTAAAGAAGAGGAAAAGATGATTTTGGCACCGCTGCTGGGGAATCTGTTAGAGGAGCCTACCGCACCGGAGCTACAAGAAGAAGTTCCGGAGTAGAAGATGGAGACCGGACCAACTCCGGAAGACGTCCGACCTTCCATGCAACTGGTGGGGCCGGTACGACCGCACACTGTGGCCACTCAAGCCGAGGCCGGACCCTCCAGAACTAGGAGGATAGAGATAGAGGAGGGAGATCGGACCACCATGCAGTTGGGAGGGACACCTCTGGAAGACATCCAAGAGATGGCTCAACACCCGGTGGGGCGAGCGGATGACTTCACCCAGATCTACGAGAACTATGATGGAGCTCTCAACCGGGTGTGCTAGAAGATGGCACTAACCGATCGGAATGCCATCTTCCGGAGGACGGATGCTCTGATAACGGTGGAACAACAAAACGACCTCCTCATCAAAGAATGGAAGAAGTTGGTGACGGAGCTGGGAACGTTGCGCGTCGTGAACCGGACATTGCGGGACCAAGTCCGGGACTCAAAATCCAGATGTGTAGATTTTGAGAGCACTCTCCGCACAGCCTAGGAAACGGCCCGGCTCACAGAAGAGGACCATCGCCGGCAGATAGCGGCCCTGTGTCAAGGAATAGTTCGGCTCTGGAGCTCTTAGGACGTACCAGCGGATTATATTAACAAGGCCCGGTTGTTTGAAGCCAACCTCGATGCAGTCGCTAGCTCAAGCCGGGTCCCTATTGTCAAATGCTTGTTAGAACAAGCGAAATGGATGGAAGCATTCCAGACCAAGATGAGGGAGTGTGGGAATCCGGAATCCGGAAACGGATCAATAACACAAGATGTAGGTGCGAAAAATAGAAAAAAATAAAAAAATTATAGTTAGAGTGTGATTTTTTGGACCAGATAGCTTGAATTAGAAAATAAGCATTCCAGCACAACCCTAAACCGGAACTTATTCGGATCCGGAATCCGGACTCATCCGGAACACAGGAACCTACCGTATAGGTCTCGTAGCTACGGAAGTAGGATACCGTTGAGACAACGAACCTGTAGCCGTTGTCCTTAAGACCGTAGAAAGACGGGTTAGTACTTAAGCTGTCTTCCTAGGGTATCCTCTTTACTTTTTCTGTTCGCTGTTCCTGAGATTGTTTGTGTGAGTAGTTGAGAGAAAGAGTGGTGAGTTAGCGACTGAGGTAGAACTACTTTTCCTCGTTCTCACTTAGATTATGGCATCCGGACCAGTACAGAAGGTAGCGGTATCTGCCCGGGTTATCTCTCCGGCCATTCCGGATAGCCCGGAACTACACAAGCATTTAGAGGAGGACTTGACTAGGTTAGGATGTGTCGGTTTACTACACCGACCATGGAACCTCAAGAGTGAAGAGATGATTCAAGAGCTACTTCACGGTGTTCCGAACCAGTACAAGCTCACTTTGAGAGGACGGCCAGTCGCGTGGACCAAGGACATCTGGGCGGACGTCTATCAGTTCCGGAAGAGTGGGAACGGTTTAGCATCGAAGACGGACTGTTTTGTAGCTGGGAAGTTCACGGGGTCTACAAACCCTAAGGACGGATTCGCTATCAGCGAGTGCAAGGACGAGAGACATAGGCGGATACTAGAGTTTCTAATTCCGATCTTGTATCCGGAAAAGCCAACGCGGGTTACCATTACGGTGGCCAATACCATCTTTGGGGCTACGGAGAACCGGGTAGTGCACTTGGGTAGGATCATAGCCGGAATAGTGGCTAAATTAGCGGATCACGTGACCCGAGCGAAGGCGAGTCCAGTTAGCACCTATTTGTTTCATCTGTACCATCAACAAGAACTTTTGAATGCGGCGGAAATAATTAAGTATGACACCGGAAAGACGCTCTTGTCATACGGACTTTCCGGGGAGGAAGCGGAACATCCGGTCGAGTCTGAACTAGAGGAACTTCCCGAGGAACGTCTGACAGATCCGAGGACCAAGAAGAGGAAGTCAACCGATCCGAGGTCGAGAATCAAGCCACCGACAATGGAGGAGGGGGAGTCTAGTAGAGGACCTGAAATGGAGACAGAATCCGCATTTTTCAATGCGGGGCTCGAGTGGATACGTGAAGCCAAGGTACTTCACGACGGGTTGTCAGACTTGGTGATAGATACCGCGGAAGTATTGAAGGTGGATCCGGATCAGATCGTGGAAGCTGTCAAACAACTACCGAAGCCGGAGGATCTAAAGAAGAGGGAGGATCGGATCCAGGAGTTGGAGGTGGAATGGAACCTACTCTAGACCCGGGTGAATTGGGCGAAAGGGGAAATGGTAGCTGCGAAGGAGAAAGAGAAAGAGGCTCTCGCTTTGGTCAAGAATCTAACCAGAGCAGTCAACATCAAAGCCGACATCATCACGAAACCTGCTTTGTTTGACTCAAAGATGATATCAAAAGGCCACATTACTGGAACGAAGGTAGTTACCATCCTCGTAGACTTCACCACGAGGATAGAGCGAATTTTCAAGGAGATTCAGAAGTTGCTGGCGGCCATCGCCCCAAACCATGCGATGGATTTCTCCACCTTTCTGGAACTTCCTTTTGTCGCAGGTACCCCAGGGAAACCAGTGGCGGATCAGGCAACCCGGATGGAGGACCTGAGGGGGATACTCACACCAGCCGAGCCTTCCGCCAGTAAGATACGGATGATAGAGTTGAATTTGAGGCCAGCCTCGGAACCGGACCCGGAACCGGAGTCTAGCGCGAAAACGGTTTCGGTGCCATCTAAGTTCTCAACTCCGGAAGTTCCCAAGGCACAAACAATGCCGAATCTGATGACTGGAACATTCAAGGTTCCACGACAACAAGTCAGGGGAGATCTCATCAACCGGATCGGTGGAATGACTAATCCGGCTCGGTCTAATCCGTAGGGATTTGTGCACATGCAGGAAACCACGCCGGAGGAAAGAAGCAAACTCGCAACATTGGAGGATACCACACCAAAGAAGGAGGAGGAAGTTCAAGTCATCGAAGATTCTGAGGAAGAGAGTGCCCACTCCACTTCCGGAACCGAAGACGACAGCGATCCGTCACCCGCAACGCGTCATATCCAGACTCGGGCCACAGCAAAGACCACACCAGCAAAGAATACGAAGGGGACGCCTACCAGCCAAGCGGGGAGCCGTTCAAAGATAGGACGGAAGCCAAGACATTAGGGTTGGTAGGAAAAGAAGTATAGGGTCTGGAATAGGGTTCCAAGCATGAATCCGGTTTCCGAAATCTTAGGCGGATAATAAGGAATCTGGTTATCTCGGACGGCAGTTAGCAATCTTTTCGGATATCCCAGGGTTTTCAATGATTGGTTGCTTGGATTTCCGGGTTTCCTTTTTAGGCTTTTAGGGGTTGACTTTGGGTTTTTGTGTTAGTTTTTAAGGGCAGACAAGTTAGTTGTCTGCCATTCCATTCTATTCCATTCGACCTTAGTGCTTTCACATATGTATTACAATTTCTTTTTCTTAATCTAAGTCAGTCAAGGTGCTTCTAGCTGTACTTTGCTTAGACAGAATCTTTGGCTCAGTGTATGCATGTATGATTGTATCCTTGTACTAGAGAAAGATAAGGGAGAGAGAGGAGGAATCCGGATCTTGAGCTACGGATCTCTTGGTGTTGAGCTGAGTGGGAGAGATGCGAATTGAGTAAGGGAGTGTAAGTGTGATGTGCCTTTAAATTGCCGGAACGGCAATCCGGATAAGAAGGTAGAGGTCCCTACGAGTCCAGAACCAGGAGGGTTCTATGCGGAGATAAGCAACCACCAAAGGAAAGGAACTCCCGCTACTTCGGAAGGTCTACCAACCTCCCCCCTAGTACATAGTCTTTCCTTTGAAACTCTATTCCTTTGGATCTATGAGTTCGGATCCGTCGTTGTAGTAAAGAGAGGTGTGAGAATTGCTCTATGTAACCTGATTCCGGATCGGCCAATCCGGAGACTATGAGAGAATACTCCTCCCTCCTCCTACAACTGTGTTGTCTTGGGTGTGTTGTTTAGTAGATTTAGAGTATACAGAAGATAATTGTACAAGTGGTGAGTCCCCACCCCTTTCTATATCAAGGGCGGATGTCGTAGCACAGAGTAAGTAAATTCCCTGTTATACCCTCAAAAATCACCCTAGAGCATAACAAAATGACCCTAAAGATCGAACCCACGAGATCCTGTGAAGTAGCTAACTCTATTAAGGAGATAAATCCAATAAAATCCTTCACTTCTACTTTCTGGTTGTACCTCGGAAAACCGGAATGTCCAAAACCCAACCAGAAAACTAAGACCAGACTGTATCCTATTTCCGGTTTACTAGTTCCACGGTTTCTGGCTAACTTCTCAATTCTGGACCATTCTATTTCTGTTCCTAAGTGTCTACGGAGCGGATCTGTTCCGATCCACCCTTCCTAACCCCGGTTTAATTTTACCTCTGTTTTACCATCAGAGGGTTCACCGCTTGCTTTTGAAAGTAGTAGGCCCACCACTCCTTCCGTGACTTATAGTGGCTGAAGACCCACTTCCTATCTTCCTATCCTCCTACTCTAATCCGGATCCGGTTTGGTCCTTCACAGCAATCCGGATGGCAATCCGGATCACAGGTCACACAAAGACCCCCCCGTACGATCCTCTCATACTACAACGACTTTGACGCCGATCCGTTCTGTACTAATTTCGGTGGCTACAAGTGCACCCGTTCGTTCCATCAACTACAGAAATTCTTCCGTTTTACCCACAACGGGGGCAAGACCTCACAGGAGTCAGGACACTCGACCGGATTTCCCACCCAGGAATTCTAGCGCAGCTAAGGAATCCCTCCCTATCCGCCTAGCCTAATCAACGGCTTTCTTACCCGGAATACTAAACTTCTACAGATGCTGAGGCACTGGAATCCACTTCTAGCTCTTCATGGCCTACTCAAATGTACTTAGAACCGGAAACATCCATCAAAGGGAGAACTCTACCCACACATCCGTGCATACCACCTTACTTCAACTCTGTACATTCTTGCCAACACTCGGGAGGAATACACAAAACAAAGTCAATGGAAAGTACACAAGGAAATACCAAAAGAACTCTCCTTAGTCTCCAACTCAGAGACTGTTTTATATACAAAAAGCAAAAAGCAAAAAGTGAATACATGATTTCCGCCTTTGAAGGCGCTGACAATCCGGTCCTACCTTATCCTAACCGGATTCTGTTCCGGTTCCTATTTATAAGTCCTATTTTTACAATCCTTCCTTTTCCGTTTCATACACTCAGGATCCAATGGTAGGGCTCTCATCAGATCTCTCCAACTGCTCGAAGACCTCAGTTAGATTCTGGTTCCGTTCCCCATCCGTTGGTAGAACCGGATGTTCTTCCTCAGCTTCCGGGGAGTCCAAATCTATCGGCTGATGTCCGGTCGAGGGCGTCTCCTTCTTTGCCCTACTTGACTGGGGCGTCTTGTCCTTTCCCGGCTCCTGAGCTACGTCTTCCGGAAACAAGTCCGAAAGTGAAATCTCAGAGAGCCGGATCGGAATCTCCGTCAGTTTCTGGGTGCTCTCCACGATCCGGTCCGCCGACTCCCGTGCTTTGGATAGGAGCTTCTCTATTTGCTCCTCAAAATCAGTGAGGATGTGCACCACTCTGGTTCCAGATATCTTCTTGTCCTTATGCACCTCCTCTTCGAACAGGCGCGCGTTGGTGACTGCGGCTCCGGGTCCTCCAAGCACATCCTTCACTTCCGCGGCCAACTTCTTCATTTCCTTTGCCATCTCCTTTGTCGCGGTGGCGTTCTCAAGCAACGCGAATAGTTCGGCCTTGAGGGTGTCCACCTCATCGTGCTACCGCTTGCTGTCCTCCTTTATCTTCCGGAGCTCTTCCGGATTGATAACACTCTCAGCCACCTTCCGTGGCAACTGACTATCCGGTTCCACTCCGATTAATTCCGCGATCTCCCCGAGCGTCCGCTTCTTAACTTCCCAATCCGCCCGGATTCCACAAAGGATCCCAACCAACATGTCGAACGGATCTACGGTCCCGGATCTAGATGCCACATCCGGTCCGGTTGGAGTCTCACTTCTGTGCGGCCGCGGATGTCTCGGGGGCGTTCCTCGATTCCGAGCTGGTGTGGTCTTCTGCCTCTTGGCGGGAACATACGGTTCCTCCTCTTCTTCTTCTTCTTCTTCTTCTTCCTCCTCGGTTTCGTTTCCGGAATCCGCTTCTTGGTTGGACTCGGATTCTCCGTACTTCATGGTCCACTCCTGGGCCTTCTACACCTTCAACTCCACTTCCGTCAGCAGCTCCTGTTGTTGATAGAGGTGGTAAACATAAGGGCACAGTGGGGTAGCCCTACTTTTCCCCACTCTTGTAGTAAGCTGGGATACCAGATCAAAGAAGATCCGGCCCCAGTCTACTTTCCCGGTTCCGCTCAACGCTCCGAAAATCGTCTTAGCCAAGGTGATAGTCACCCTGGTGGGCTTTTCTGGATGCAAAACCGGAACCAGGAACTGGAGCAAGCGTCGCTTCCGGTCATCGAGGCAGTCTTCGACCGCGTAGTCGTCCTTTGGGTTTACTACGCTTCCGAACTTGCCCTGGACAAAATCATCCTTCCGGTTGGCGAGCCCGAGTCCTCCTGGCCGGAACCCGTATACGTCCTGCCACAAAGCCTCGATCCATTGGACCGGATTCCCTCTCAGGGTGTTATTGAACTGATTCGATACGCCACTCAGGATTTCTCTAACCATCCTCTCATCTTTGAAACCCCAAGGTTTCAAAGCTAACCCCTGACAACCCATCAACGACAAATCCTCTCTGAGCTCTCCCTGTTCTGGTTCCTTGGTCGGCATGACCGGAACCACTTTTCTAAGCTTTACTTCACTCGGGGGCGGGGTGTTAGAACCTCTTTTCCGGTTCAGCCGCGGCATGAGGGTAGGTCTACCCGGTTTTCACTCTTCTACAGTCCTAACAAGGGAGCGCCGACACTTAGATGTTCCGCTCCGCCTGTAAACTAACCTACTGGCATGCTCACACTGTTAGTTTCTCACGTATCCACTCGCAGTCAAGGTCTCACCCACTCATGTCCGGAGGAGATCTCTCCATCTCACACCCTTTTCTCACTTCCGGACCCTCTTGTACTTCCTCTTTCTTGCCGTGGTCAACGATAGAAACGTCAGGCGCTAAATCAGGACATGACAATACGTGGAAATCCAGAGACCTGAAAATGGGCAGGGCCAGGCTTTATATAGTCCTGACGCCCTGGACTACCTTTATGACCGGTTGGATATCCGGTCCGGTCCTTGACATCCGGTTATCTCCAATCCGGTCAGCAAGATTCCGGTCGGAAATACTTATCCGATTGTGCATCTAATCCGTTCCGCTTCTGCCTAAAACCGGATTAATTCCGTAAGGTCTTTTTGTGACTATTTTTGGATTTTATTTTTCTCTCTAGATGAATCCGGATACCTATTTCTAATTTCCGGTTCGCTCAAAAAGGTAAACAAATAAAAATTAAAAATATGAGTTGTCACATTACCCCCTCCTCATCTGTGAGCGTCCCCGCGAACATCATTCCTCATCATCGGAAGAAGTAGCAGCATTATACTTCTTTACTCTCGATCCGTTCACCCGAGTATCAAGCCACTGGCCCTGTAATGTTTCCAATTGCGAGGAGCCATTCTGAAAAACTTGATTCACCCGGAATGGTCCCATCCATCTGGTATGTAATTTACCTGGAAAATCCTTGTGACGATTGTCATATAGAAGGACCAATCCTCCTTCTCGAATTCCGTGGTCAGCCGGAAGTTTCCGGTCGTAGGTTTCCTTCCGCTTCTCTTGAACACCCAAGGTTTTCTCCAGCGTTGCATCTCGGATTTCCTCCAGTTCTTCGATGGCAATGAGTCTTGGAAGTGTTTCCATTCTTGATATGGCATTCCAGGCTGCCATTACACGGAATGTTTCCACCTCTAATTCCACCCCATGCATTGCTTCTTGTCCGAAGACCAGGAAGTATGGTGTCTTTCCGGTCGTGGTTTTCTCCGTAGTGTTGTATGCATGGACCGCCGAAGGCAGTTTCCGGTCCCAATCCGTCTTGTGAGCGGAAACCATTTTGTTCAGGATCTTACCAATGATACCGTTCACTCGCTCCGTCAATCCGTTCGCCTTTGGGTTGTAAGGAGTGGTCTTCCAGTGTTTGATGAGATATTTGCTTGTCAAGTCGAGGATAACATCATTGAGAAAATGAGTGCCCCGGTCACTAACTAACTCCAATGGGTGCCCAAATCGCATGAGAATTTCATCAAACAAAAAGTTCGCTGAAGTTTTCGCATCGTTCTTCCTAGTTGCCTTGGCCTCCACCCATTTGGTTGCGTAATCCGTGGCTAGGATAATGTATCTCTTCTTCCGTGTACTAACCGGAAAGATAGGTCCGATAAAATCTATCCCCCATTTCTCAAAAGGCGCTAAAGGGATGATTGGGGTGAGCGGCCAATGGTTCTGGAAAGATGGTACTCTGGTCCGTTGACACTGATCACAATTTCGAACATAACTCCTCACATTGCAGTGCAAGCCTGGCCACCAGTATCCGGCTGTACGGATCCGGTTGACAGTATTGACAAACGCAAAATGTCCTCTTGAACTTCTGGAATGAAGCGCTCGGATTACTTTTTTCCGCTCCGGAAGTTCTAAGCATCTCCTGAGTATATCATCTGGTCCTAACTTGAAGAGAACTCCTCTAATCAAGGTATAAGGAGCCACTTTTCTCTGAAAAATCTCTTTTTCTTCTCGGCTCATCTGATCCGGATATCTAGATTCCACTAAGTAATCTATGATATCCTGATATTCCGATATAGACTCATCATTGAGGTGAAAGACATTTAGTGAGAAAGTTTCCGGAAACTCATCCAGAAACCTAGCAGATATATCTGCTACGGATTCCGGTCCCTTTTGTCGGGAAAGGTAATCCGCGTTTGAATTTTCCTTTCCGGGTTTAACTACTACTTCATAGTTAAATTCCTGTAACAACAAAATCCATCTAGCAATCCGGCCTGACAAATCCGGTTTATTTACAAGGTACTTTAAAGAATCATGGTCCGTATGAAAAATTACCTTGTAACCCAAAAGGTAATGTCGGAACTTTTTACAAGAGTACACCACAGCCAACGCTTCCCGTTCCATGGTGGTGTAATTCCGCTCCGCCATACTCATTTGCCTACTTACGTAGTAAATCAGATTCTCGCGTTTTACTCCATCAAACTGCCAAAGAATAGATCCGAGACACCAACCGGATGCATCGATGGTGACGTGGAATTCCTTTGTCCAATCCGGAACACAGAGGATCGGGGCTTTAGCAAGCTGGATTTTGAGATCTTCAAAAGCTTGCTGCCGGATTCCAGTCCACTCGAATTCCATATCCTGTTTAAGGAGTTCTGTAAGAGGAATCGCTCTCTTAGCATATCCGTCAATAAATCGGCGGTAGTATCTGACACATCCAAGAAATCCACGGATCTCTCTAACGTTGGTTGGAGGTAGTAAGGTTAACACTGCCCTGACCTTATCCATATCCGCCTTCAATCCAGATTTGCACACTACATGTCCGAGTAGTATTCCGGAACTCATCCCAAAAAAACACTTGCCCGGATGCAACTTTAAGTTGGTTTCTCGACATCTCTCAAAAGTTTTCCGTAAACAGTCCAAATGACTTTTCCGGTCACTGTAAACCGCAAAGTCATCGATAAATATCTCAATAAAATGTCGAAGAAAATCTCTGAAAATGTCCATCATGAGACGCTGGAAGGTCCCGGGTGCATTGCGCAATCCAAACAGCATCCGTGTGAAAGCAAAAGTCCCCCATTCCGTTGTGAATGTTGTCTTCAACTGAGCGCACCATCGGATGAAGACTTGATTGTAACCGGAAAATCCGTCCAGAAAACTGTAGCACTCGTGTCCAGCTACTTGGTCCAAAATGATATCCATGAACGGAAGAGGAAAATAATCTTTCTTCGTGGCCGTGTTCAACTTCCGGAAATCCTGGCAAATCCGGATCTTGACTTTACCGTCCGGTCCCACCTTTTTCGGGACCACTACGATAGGGGAAACCCACTCGGAATTGTTAACCGGATATATGAATCCGGCTTCCAATAATCGAGTAATTTCCTCCTTCACCATCAATGAGTACCTGGGGTTGAGTCGGTATTGTCGTTGACGGACCGGAATGGATCCTTCCGTCAAGTCGATGTGGTGTTCTCCTAAATGAGGGGGAATCCCCTTCAAATCGGATGGCTTCCAAGCGAAAATGTCGAGATACTCCTTCAACAGTTGACTGTATCCGGATCTCCTTTTCCCTTGTAACAGCCTATTGATGTAAAAGCTCTTACCGGGGTCGATTTCCACTTTCTCATAATCCGTGGGTGAAACGACTGGTTTGATCTTTTCCGGATGGACTCCTTCCTGATCTGAATCTAACGCTGCCCACTCTGCCGTTCCCGTTCCGAGGATATTGACCGGAAGATTTCCGGTTTGGATTTGTTCTGCGATCCATTCAGTTGTAAGTGGAACGCTTGACTCTCCCAGCGATCGGTCTTCCACCACCGGATCCCTCGTTGTGTCCGGAACATGTTCCAGAACTGCATTGGGGAAGCCATAGCTAGTCTCAGACTGATCTCCAAATGAGTCCACATAATAGCTAGGAGCGGAATCCTTCGGTTCCGACCAATCCGTGGTGTATCCTTCCGAGTCGCTGGTTTCCCCCAGATGTCTTTCCGTCGCCCAAGGAATTTGGATAGGAGGTTTTCCTACCACCAACTCCTTGGCTCCCCAATCTACTAGTACCCGGGTAGAATATAACCAAGGTCTTCCGAGCAACATTGGAAATGGCCTTCCTTTGTTAACCCGGATAACCACGTAGTTTAGTAAGTAATCTGTCCCCCCGATCCGGGTTGGTACATCCGATAATCTTCCGACCGGATTCACCCGAGACTGGTCCGCCATTCTAAGGACTTGATCCGTGGCTTCAACAGTGGTGAAACCTAAGTCAAATGCCGTCTCCTCCAACATTAAGTTGACCCCGGATCCTCCATCTATAGGCACATGCGGAATCGAGCATCCCTCTATTTCCACAGTGACTTCTGGTACTCCGGAATCTTCCGGTCTTGTGAAGTTCACTGCAACGGACGGAAGTTTCACTCGCCTCTTCCGTCTCCGTGTCCACGCCTCCCGGATCAGCTTTTGGTACGTTACGTTGTCATGCAGTAGCTAACCGATAGTCACGTTCACCTTCTGATCCTTGATATCCTGGATGATGTTGTATTCCTGTGTACTCACATCCGGGTTGATAATGACTGGGGTGTTACTAAAACTCACCCTCTTTGGTTTAGGTACAAGATCCGATCCGGAAATTTCTGCTCGGATCTCTGCACTAATATCTCTCGGAATCCGATTCCTCTCCACCCCTTCCTCAGACTGAACCTTATCCGGTTCCGGTCTTACCTCTACAGGGACTGGGTCGGAATCACTACTTGATTCCGGTTTCTCCCTATGCTTTTTCTTCCTCCTTCTCCTATTCGACTGATCCAGTTCGTTCCGGGTGGAGCTGCGGGTGGTTACCCGGTTTACCATAGTGTCTACTTCATCTGGCAGCTCCACTTGACACCGTCATTTTTCCGGATTCTCCGTGCCGGCCGTGTGTCCGTAATTGAGGGCGGTTTGCCTTCTTGGAAGAATTTGCACTTGCTTATACACCGGTCTTGGTACAACCGGTTTCGGACATTGTTCTTCCGGATGTCCGTATTCCTGGCAGTTTTGACAAGGAAGGATCCGTGGTGCACCTTGCCCTATACCCTTGTTTGGACAGGAATTGGCATAGTGTCCTGGTTCCCCACAACCATAACAAATCACCACTTATCTATCCGGATAACCAGACAGTCTCATTGGCTGCTGCATCATCATCCCTTGACTTGATCTAGGTAAAAAGTTCCGGTTCAACATGTTGGAACGGATCGGAACAGCGATCCCTTTTCCCCTTGCATAAGTTGGTTGAATCTGATAAACTTCTTCCTCCTCTTCCGCCATGGTGTAGTACATTTCTTCTTCAGGATACACATAGTGAACCTGCTTCGATGGAGTCCGTGGACATTCACTCGGGTAGTGACCCGGTTCTCCACATCGTCCGCACTAGACATTAGATCGGGAAGTCGGAACAATCCGTCTCGGTTTCCGGTTCTTTGCAAGGTTGACTTTGATTGCCTCCAAAGACTCCTGAATGCTCTTCATCATCTTCTTCGAATCCGTATCCTCCGCTTTCACTTTGACAGTGGTCTTCTCTCGCTGGTTCCGTCTTGATGAACGCGGAGGGGGTGAAACACTCCTCTCTTCATCTGAACTAGAAGAATCCGGATCCGATACTTCCGTTCCGGATGTATCAGAGCTGCTTTCCGAGTCTGAAGCCTTCTTCCGGTGCTTCGACTTCCGGTTGCCCTTCTTATTCCGGTCTTTCTCCTTCTTCTCGCTCCTTCTCAGGGACTTCCAAAGTGACTGTGCCGAGTTCTCGTAGTTGGTTGCTGCATCCATAGCCTTCCTTAGTGTCCTTGGCCGCGTCTGCCGGATTAGAAATCCCATGGATTCTGGTAATCCGGCCACGTACCACTCCACTTGTAAGTTTGGTGCGATTTCAGTAGTCAACTTCTGCATCAGTGCCTTTACTCTCTGTCCATACTTTCGTACGGATTCCGTTGACTTCATCGTGAGCGTGCTCAGCCGTCCCAGCACTCTGGCCTCTCCTCCTACTTCCCGGAAAGCTTGCAAGAAATCCGCCTTCATCCGGTCCCAGTCATTCCGGATTGGATCCGGAACATCTTGGTACCATTTGAGGGCTTCTCCTTTTAGCAGTCCTTGGAAAATTCTTCTCTGGGCCGCCTCATTCTCTTGATTGGCGAGTGCAGTTGACTCAAACTCGCACACCCATTCATCCGCATCCTGACTCCCGTCTCCCTTGAAACATTTGTACCGTAACCGGGTCATGTTGTTCTCCTCGTTGAACTCCGACTCTTCTCTTTCCGGTTTAGATCCGCACTCGGAAATTGGAGGCGTGTGTTTCGGTCTTGGACTTTCGCTTGAATCCCTTAGTAAGGAGTTGGTCGATCTTCTGGATCCGAGAAATCCAGATCACTCAAATTTGGCGCAGCAGATCCTTCCGCTTGATGAATCTCTCTTTCCCGTTCCGCCTTCCGTTCGCTTCTTGTCCTTCTTCTCATGAGTACGGGATCCGGTTCCGGTTTAATCACATGAAATCACAATATCTCCCACTTAGAGCTTACTAGCTTTAGAATCCCCGGCAACGGCGCCAGATTTTTGCGTGTCGTAGTACAGAGTAAGTAAATTCCCTGTTATACCCTCAAAAATCACCCTAGAGCATAACAAAATGACCCTAAAGATCGAACCCACGAGATCCTGTGAAGTAGCTAACTCTATTAAGGAGATAAATCCAATAAAACCCCTCACTTCTACTTTCCGGTTGTACCTCGGAAAACCGGAATGTCCAAAACCCAACCGGAAAACTAAGACCGGACTGTATCCTATTTCCGGTTTTACTAGTTCCACGGTTTCTGGTCAACTTCTCAATTCTGGACCATTCTATTTCTGTTCCTAAGTGTCTACGGAGCGGATCTGTTCCGATCCACCCTTCCTAACCCCGGTTTAATTTTACCTCTGTTTTACCATCAGAGGGTTCACCGCTTGCTTTTGAAAGTGGTAGGCCCACCACTCCTTCCGTAACTTATAGTGGCTGAAGACCCACTTCCTATCTTCCTATCCTCCTACTCTAATCCGTATCTGGTTTGGTCCTTCATAGCAATCCGGATCACAGGTTACACAAAGACCCCCCCGTACGATCCTCTCATACTACAACGACTTTGACGCCGATCCGTTCTGTACTAATTTCGGTGGCTACAAGTGCACCCGTTCGTTCCATCAACTACAGAAATTCTTCCGTTTTACCCACAACGGGGGCAAGACCTCACAGGAGTCAGGACACTCGACCGGATTTCCCACCCAGGAATTCTAGCGCAGCTAAGGAATCCCTCCCTATCCGCCTAGTCTAATCAACGGCTTTCTTACCCGGAATACTAAACTTTTGCAGATGCTGAGGCACTGGAATCCACTTCTAGCTCTTCATGACCTACTCAGATGTACTTAGAACCGGAAACATCCATCAAAGGGAGAACTCTACCCACACATCCGTGCATACCACCTTACTTCAACTCTGTACATTCTTGCCAACACTCGGGAGGAATACACAAAACAAAGTCAATGGAAAGTACACAAGGAAATACCAAAAGAACTCTCCTTAGTCTCCAGCTCAGAGACTGTTTTATATACAAAAAGCAAAAAGCAAAAAGTGAATACATGATTTCCGCCTTTGAAGGCGCTGACAATCCGGTCCTACCTTATCCTAACCGGATTCTGTTCCGGTTCCTATTTATAAGTCCTATTTTTACAATCCTTCCTTTTCCGTTTCATACACTCAGGATCCAATGGTAGGGCTCTCATCAGGTCTCTCCAACTGCTCGAAGACCTCAGTTAGATTCTGGTTCCGTTCCCCATCCGTTGGTAGAACCGGATGTTCTTCCTCAGCTTCTGGGGAGTCCAAATCTATCGGCTGATGTCCGGTCGAGGGCGTCTCCTTCTTTGCCCTACTTGACTGGGGCGTCTTGTCCTTTCCCGGCTCCTGAGCTACGTCTTCCGGAAACAAGTCCGAAAGTGAAATCTCAGAGAGCCGGATCGGAATCTCCGTCAGTTTCTGGGTGCTCTCCACGATCCGGTCTGCCGACTCCTGTGCCTTGGACAGGAGCTTCTCTATCTGCTCCTCAAAATCAGTGAGGATGTGCACCACTCTGGTTCCAGATATCTTCTTGTCCTTATGCACCTCCTCTTCGAACAGGCGCACTTTGGTGACTGCGGCTCCGGGTCCTCCAAGCACATCCTTCACTTCTGTGGCCAACTTCTTCATTTCCTTTGCCATCTCCTTTGTCGCGGTGGCGTTCTCAAGCAACGCGAATAGTTCGGCCTTGAGGGTGTCCACCTCATCGTGCTGCCGCTTGCTGTCCTCCTTCATCTTCCGGAGCTCTTCCGGATTGATAACACTCTCAGCCACCTTCCGTGGCAACTGACTGTCCGGTTCCGCTCCGATTAATTCCGTGATCTCCCCGAGCATCCACTTCTTAACTTCCCAATCCGCTCGGATTCCACAGAGGATCCCAACCAACTCGTCGAACGGATCTACGGTCCCGGATCCGGATGCCACATCCGGTCCGGTTGGAGTCTTACTTCTGTGTGGCCGCGGATGTCTCGGGGGCGTTCCTCGATTCCGAGCTGGTGTGGTCTTCTGCCTCTTGGCGGGAACATACGGTTCCTCCTCTTCTTCTTCTTCTTCTTCTTCTTCCTCCTCGGTTTCGTTTCCGGAATCCGCTTCTTGGTTGGACTCGGATTCTCCGTACTTCATGGTCCACTCCTGGGCCTTCTACACCTTCAACTCCACTTCCGTCAGCAGCTCCTGTTGTTGATAGAGGTGGTAAACATAAGGGCACAGTGGGGTAGCCCTACTTTTCCCCACTCTTGTAGTAAGCTGGGATACCAGATCAAAGAAGATCCGGCCCCAGTCTACTTTCCCGGTTCCGCTCAACGCTCCGAAAATCGTCTTAGCCAAGGTGATAGTCACCCTGGTGGGCTTTTCTGGATGCAAAACCGGAACCAGGAACTGGAGCAAGCGTCGCTTCCGGTCATCGAGGCAGTCTTCGACCGCGTAGTCGTCCTTTGGGTTTACTACGCTTCCGAACTTGCCCTGGACAAAATCATCCTTCCGGTTGGCGAGCCCGAGTCCTCCTGGCCGGAACCCGTATACGTCCTGCCACAAAGCCTCGATCCATTGGACCGGATTCCCTCTCAGGGTGTTATTGAACTGATTCGATACGCCACTCAGGATTTCTCTAACCATCCTCTCATCTTTGAAACCCCAAGGTTTCAAAGCTAACCCCTGACAACCCATCAACGACAAATCCTCTCTGAGCTCTCCCTGTTCTGGTTCCTTGGTCGGCATGACCGGAACCACTTTTCTAAGCTTTACTTCACTCGGGGGCGGGGTGTTAGAACCTCTTTTCCGGTTCAGCCGCGGCATGAGGGTAGGTCTACCCGGTTTTCACTCTTCTACAGTCCTAACAAGGGAGCGCCGACACTTAGATGTTCCGCTCCGCCTGTAAACTAACCTACTGGCATGCTCACACTGTTAGTTTCTCACGTATCCACTCGCAGTCAAGGTCTCACCCACTCATGTCCGGAGGAGATCTCTCCATCTCACACCCTTTTCTCACTTCCGGACCCTCTTGTACTTCTTCTTTCTTGCCGTGGTCAACGATAGAAACGTCAGGCGCTAAATCAGGACATGACAATACGTGGAAATCCAGAGACCTGAAAATGGGCAGGGCCAGGCTTTATATAGTCCTGACGCCCTAGACTGTCTTTATGACCGGTCGGATATCCGGTCCGGTTCTTGACATCCGGTTATCTCCAATCCGGTCAGCAAGATTCCGATCGGAAATACTTATCCGATTGTGCATCTAATCCGTTCCGCTTCTGCCTAAAACCGGATTAGTTCCATAAGGTCCTTTTGTGACTATTTTTGGATTTTATTTTTCTCTCTAGATGAATCCGGATACCTATTTCTAATTTCCGGTTCGCTCAAAAAGGTAAACAAATAAAAATTAAAAATATGAGTTGTCACAGCGGACCCTTTGATGCTTCTAACTCAATCGATATCATACTAGAAGTTCCCTGGACCGATAATTCGTGTCATCTTGCAACAATTTGCTGTCGTTAGGATACTTACAGCTAACTATGCGTACGACACTTTTGGCGCCGCTGCCGGGGAACTACTGAATAACTTATCGATAGAGTAGAAGAAAAAAAATAAAAAATAAAAATAAAAAAAGAGGTAGTTCAGGACGGTAAGCTAGGACTCAGCCATAGGACTAAGTAAATGAGGGCCCAGTGAATGAGAATTTGATTCTAACTTCATGAGTAGGCCTCAAAGAAGAAATAGAGCTTTACGTCGGACGAAACGTCAAGAGGAAGAAAATAGGCGAATAGTGGTGCACAAGTTACCAACGTCACAGTCCATAGAGGATCTGGTTATAATTCCTCCTAGGCCGGAAGTACTTCCGGAACGTTCTCAAAGTCCTGAAGCGGTTGAGGAACCAGAAGCGGAACCAGTTACTTCTGAGGAGGAACGATTCCCTGACGAACTAGATATCATGGTGACCACCACACGTCTCCGTTATAGTAGGTTTCGGGGAGACGGTAGTAAGGATGTAGACGATTGGATGGGGGAATTTGAGGCTACTACTGTAGCTAATCAAGAAGATGCCGCTTCCAGACAGAGAATTTTTCAGGGACTACTAAAAGGTGAAGCCCTTAGATGGTATCAAGATGTTTCGGAAGGTACCCGGAACAACTGGGACCGTCTGACGGAACTCTTCCTGCGGACCTTTAGAGAAGTAGGAGGAGAAGCTAGAACTTTGGGCAGACTTAGTAAAGTCTCCATGAGACCCAACAAGTCGGTCCGAAAATACGGTTAGAGGGTAAAAGACCTGATCAAGAAACTAACCACGGACGTAGCCCTGAGTATACAAGTGGAATGGTATGTGGCAGGGTTTCCGGAGGAGATGGGTTTTCAGATCCGACAGTCCCGACCCGCAAAGCTAAGAGAAGCCATGGAGTCAGCCCAAAATTACGAGAACTCAGCTCAATCATTACGATAGTCCATTAAGAAGAGTGAGAAAAGAGAGAAAGGGAAGAAGTACGAGAAGAAGATGAAGCGAAGAGGGAGGTATTTGGACTCCTAAACCTCAAGTTCCGGAACCGGATCGGACGAGTCATCCGACAGCGCCAACAGTTCGGATAGTGAGGTAGAGACTTCTAGCATCCGACGAGTGGCGCGAGGCAAAAACGAGAAGGTTAACAGAAGAACCGTCAAGGTGAAGGTGGAGGAGGATGATTCCAAGAAACTTATGAAAAGCATCCAAGAATCTTTGGAGGCAATCAAGGTCAACCTCGTTGATAATCGGATGCCTCGACGGATTGTACCGACTTCCCGAGCTAATGTATGGTGCGTAAGGTGTGGAAGACCCGGTCATTATGCAAGCGAATGTCCCTAGGGACATCAGAAGCAGATCCATTTTGTGGATGAAGAAGGAGTGTACTACACACTTCCGGAACCGGAGGGGTGTGAAGATCCGGTGAATCCAGTATTCTAGATCCAAACCGGATACGGAAGAGGGAAAGCACCTCAGCAGTTGATCTGCACCAATTTTCATACGCATCCACCGACTGGATCTAGTCAAGGTACTTATTCTACTTTTAGATTCCCACCCGAGTGTTGTTTCGTGTGTAGAAGTCCCCAACATTATGCCAATAGCTATTCCCATAAAGGGCAGGGGCAAGGGGCCCCTCTAGCGTTACCATGCCAGAATTGTTTAGAATATGGACATGGAATGAATGAGTGTCCCAGGCCGCAACAGATCCATACTATTTACAAACACGTAGAAGTCCCACCTCGTGACCAAACCGGACTCAATTACGGATCCACTGCCGGAATTGAGAATACGGAAAAATGACAACCAAAGGTGGAACTTCCAAAAGTTTTAGAGAGACTTGTTCATCGAGTATCAACTCGAAGTTCCACCAAAGACCAAAGGGATAGGCATAGAACTAGAAGGCAGAGACGAAAAGAAAAGCCTCAGGGGAGTATTCCCATTCTAGAATCCGATCTGAGTGATTCTGATCACACGGAGGAAACGGATCCTATAAGACCTACAGTAGAAGTAGAAAAAGGGGTCGGACCTCTTCTGATTCCCATTGACATTAGTTCGGAAGTACGACAGAATCTGGACAATATCGGTGTGATTCCAGATCCTAGAAAGAAGAAGGTTACATTTGAGGATGTTCCGGTTCTGATCAATCCAGTACCAAACTTAGATACATACGACATCGTGCAAGATATCAAAGATCAGAAAGCTAGTGTCACCTTCGGGCAACTCCTTCATGATAATGCAAATTATCAGAGATTGATCCGAGACGCTTGGACAAAGAAGAGAAACAGACGACTCAAACTTCCGTCAGTCGCAGTCAACTTCTCCCAGATCGAAGACTTTGGAGCGCCAAAGTTGGAAGTTGAAGTAGGAGGATGTACGGTCACTCGGGTTCCAGTTGATGGTGAATCGGGAGTCAACCTAATGTTGGAAGACACCGCCTTTGATCTAGGATACACGACATTCCAAGAAACTGACCAAGTCTTGAGGATGGCAGATCAATCAAGAGTGTATCCGGTAGGAAGGTTGGCCCGGATTCCAACCCGAATCGGAAGAGAGACTTATCTACTAAATTATGTAGTCATCAGAGTATCTAAGGGAAGGCCTTTTCCCATGCTACTAGGAAGACCATGGTTATATGCAGCAAAAGTGCTGGTTGACTGGGGAGCCAAGGAGTTTGTGGTGGGGAAACCTGCCATACGGATACCTTGGAAACATGTTGATCACTTAGGAGAGACTAGTGAGTCTGATGGATATACTACGGACTGGTCTGATCAGGAGAACTCTGATTCTGTGACTAGTTACTTCACGTCTGTTATAGAACCAGATTTTGAATTTCCAGAACCCATCTTGGAAATTGCAACGGAAGAAGTAGAAACCCCGACACCAACAATACCGGAAGATCGGTCATTGGGAGAAATGAGCGTTCCGTTATCATATGAATGGATCAAACGATAGCTCAACGAAGAGAATTTTCCAACGGTAGGACTGGGTCGAATAAATCAAGAATCCGTCTGGAGCGAGTTACGAAACGAGAAAGATGGACCAGAGCCAGAAAGGAGGAAACCTATAGTAAGCCCAGTGGAGTATGAGGAGGTGAGTGTTACCATTGGAAAAACTTTCTTTATTAACAAAGCAATGTCTGTTCCAGAGAAAGCTAAATACAAGAAGCTTCTAGAAGAATAGCTCGATGTCTTTGCTTGGGCACCCTCCGACCTTAGTGGGTTACCAGCAGAACTAGGAGAACACCGGATCGACCTTGTCGAAGGAGCGGTTCCGGTATGCCAGCGACAGCACAGGTTAAACCCAAGATACTCTTTGATGGTGAAGGAGGAAATTGACGCCTTGTTAGAAGTCGGGTTTATTTACCCAGTCCTCAATTCAGAATGGGTTTCACCCATTGTTGTCGTTCCAAAGAAACCAGGCCCAGGAGGAAAGATCAAGATTTGGGTATGCCAAGACTTCCGGAAATTAAATGATGCAACTCGGAAAGACTACTTTCCGCTTCCTTTTACGAACATCATTCTTGATCAAGTTTCCGGAAATGAGTGTTACAGCTTCCTTGATGGCTTCTCCGGATACAACCAAGTTTTCATCTGGTTATTAGACCAGCTGAAGACCACCTTCACGACGGAATGGGGAACCTTTGCATTCACCCGGATGCCCTTCGGGTTATGCAATGCCCCCGGAACTTTCCAACGACTCATCATAGACATCTTCCAGGATTTTCTACGTCACTTCCTAGAGGTGTTCATCGATGACTTTGCTATCTACAGTTCCAAAGAAGCGCACTTGGAATACCTGCGGAAAACCTTTCAGAGATGCAGAGAGACAAATCTCAAATTGCATCCCGGAAAGTGCTTTTTCGGAATGGAATCCGAAATCCTCTTAGGACATGTGGTTAGTCGGAAAGGGTTAGAGGTAGACCTGGACAAGGTCAAAGCCATACTCACCCTTTCTGCTCCAACTTGTGTACGAGAGATCCGAGGATTCCTTGGTTGTATAGGGTATTATCGGAGATTTATAGACGGATATGCCCAAAAGGCTACTCCACTTACGGAACTACTAAAAAGGGATACTGAGTATGTGTGGAATGCGAAACGACAAGAAGCTTTTGAGATGTTGAAATCAGCGTTAGTCAAGGCCCCTATTTTGTCTTCACCGGATTGGACTAAGGAATTTCATGTTACCCTAGATGCTTCCGGATGGTGTTTAGGAGCAATTCTCTAGCAACACGACAGTCACCAGAGAGAATGCCCCATTTACTACTCCAGCAAACAAATGAGCTTGGCGGAAAGGAAGTACACCACCACGGTGCGGGAAGCGTTGGCAGTGGTCTATGCATGCAAGAAGTTCCGGCATTACCTGCTTGGGTATCGAGTAATATTCCACACGGATCATGATTCACTCAAGTATCTGGTAAACAAACCTGACCTTTCCGGAAGAATAGCAAGATGGGTGTTATTGCTCCAAGAATTCAATTATGAAGTAAAAGTGAATTCTGGAAAGTCAAATGCAAATGCGGACTACCTCTCTAGAATTAGGGGACCGACTTCACTTGAAGACATTTCCGCAGAATTCCCAGATGACTTTCCGAAAATTCCGGAAGAATCCCTGTTCCACCTACAAGCAGGAACTCGATCGGATTACCAAGACATCATCGATTTCCTTGTAGATGGGAGATATCCGGAAGGGTTAAATAGGGAGGAGAAAATTATGTTCTACCATAAGGTTGGCCCTTACTCATTGATTAAGGGAACCTTATTCAAAATGGGAGCGGATGATCAGCTAAGGCGATGCGTGGAAACAAAGGACCAGAAGAAGATAATGCGAGCCTTGCATTCCGGACCTTCTGGAGGACATTTTGCAGCTATCACCACTGTGAACCGGATCCGAGCAGCCGGATATTGGTGGCCATATCTGATCCGGGATGTCAAGAAGCATGTGGGGAGCTGTGACCAATGTCAACAAATGGGGGCTCCTTCCTTCCAGAACCATTGGCCACTCGTTCCAATCATGCCTATCGCCCCCTTTGAGAAGTGGGGAATAGATTTCATAGGTCCCATTTCTCCAGTTACAACTAGAAGAAAGAAGTATATCATCTTGGCGACGGATTATGCCACCAAATGGGTGGAAGCACAGGCTACCCGAAATAGTTTCGCCCAGACTGCAGCATCATTCCTGTTCACAGAAATTCTGATGAGATTTGGACACCCACTAGAGTTAGTGAGTGATCGAGGACTCCATTTCCTGAATGATACCATTCAGAATATTACCAAGAGATATCTGATCACCCACCGGAAGACCACTCCTTATAACCCAAGGGCCAACGGTTTGACGGAACGAGCCAATGGAGTAGTAGAAAAGGTTTTGAACAAAACCATCTCTAAGCACAAGACGGATTGGGATTTGAAACTTCCATCGGCAGTCCATGCATACAACACCTCACAGAAGACTACCACTGGGAGAAGTCCATTCTTTCTGGTATTTGGACAGGAGACCACCCATAGGATAGAATTGGAGGTAGAATCACACCGGGTGATGTCGACCCGGAACGCTATCCGGACCAGCGATCCGGACATCCGGCTGATGGCCATTGAAGATTTGGAGGAGGCAAGATTGGTGGCCCTCGATCACACGAAGAGAGTACAAGAAAAAAGAAAGGCAGATCATGACAAGAAATTACCAACCAATCACGGGATCAAGGAAGGGGAGTTAGTTCTATTGTATGATAGCCGTTACCAGATTTTTCCAGGAAAACTTCACACCAGATGGATGGGCCTATATAGGGTACAACAGTTATTCTCTAATGGATCCATTCAACTGAAAGATCTTCAAGGGGTGTGGATGGACACAAAGGTGAATAAATCCCGGGTCAAAACGTACGTATAGGAGTCGGATTCCCAAGACGAAGATGAGGATGTTCGCGGGGACTCTCACAGTTGAAAAAGGGGTAATGTGGGAATCCGGAAACGGATCAATAACACAAGAAGTAGGTGCGAAAAATAAAAATAAATAAAAAAATTATAGTTAGAGTGTGATTTTTTGGACTAGATAGCTTAAATTAGAAAATAAGCGTTCCAGCACAACCCTAAACCGGAACTTATTCAGATCCGGAATCCGGACTCATCCGGAATACAGGAACCTATTGTATAGGTCTCGTAGCTACGGAAGTAGGATACCATTGAGACAACGAACCTGTAGCCGTTGTCCTTAAGACCGTAGAAAGACGGGTTAGTACTTAAGCTGTCTTCCTAGGGTTTCCTCTTCACTTTTTCTGTTCGGTGTTCCTGAGATTGTTTGTGTGAGTAGTTAAGAGAAAGAGTAGTGAGTTAGCGACTGAGGTAGAACTACTTTTCCTCGTTCTCACTTAGATTATGGCATCCGGACCAGTACAGAAGGTAGCGGTATCTGCCCGAGTTATCTCTCTGGCCATTCCGGATAGCCCGGAACTATACAAGCATTTAGAGGAGGACTTGACTAGGTTAGGATGTGTCGGTTTACTACACCGACCATGGAACCTCAAGAGTGAAGAGATGATTCAAGAGCTACTTCACGGTGTTCCGAACCAGTACAAGCTCACTTTGAGAGGACGGCCAGTCGCGTGGACCGAGGACATCTGGGCGGACGTCTATCAGTTCCGGAAGAGTGGGAACAGTTTAGCATCGAAGACGGACTGTTTTATAGCTGGGAAGTTCACGGGGTCTACAAATCCTAAGGACGGATTCGCTATCAGCGAGTGCAAGGACGAGAGACATAGGCGGATACTAGAGTTTCTAATTCCGATCTTGTATCCGGAAAAGCCAACGCAGGTTACCATCACGGTGGCCAATACCATCTTTGGGGCTATGGAGAACCGGGTAGTGCACTTGGGTAGGATCATAGCCGGAATAGTGGCTAAATTAGCGGATCACGTGACCCGAGCGAAGGCGAGTCCAGTTAGCACCTATTTGTTTCATCTGTACCATCAACAAGAACTTTTGAATGCGGCGGAAATAATTAAGTATGACACCGGAAAGACGTTCTTGTCATACGGACTTTCCGGGGAGGAAGCGGAAGATCCGGTCGAGTCTGAACTAGAGGAACTTCCCGAGGAACGTCTGACAGATCCGAGGACCAAGAAGAGGAAGTCAACCGATCCGGGGTCGAGAATCAAGCCACCGACAATGGAGGAGGGGGAGTCCAGTAGAGGACCTGAAATGGAGACAGAATCCGCATTTTTCAATGCGGGGCTCGAGTGGATACGTGAAGCCAAGGTACTTCACGACGGGTTGTCAGACTTGGTGATAGATACCGCGGAAGTATTGAAGGTGGATCCGGATCAGATCGTGGAAGCTGTCAAACAACTACCGAAGCCGGAGGATCTAAAGAAGAGGGAGGATCGGATCCAGGAGTTGGAGGCGGAACGGAACCTACTCCAGACCCGGGTGAATTGGGCGGAAGGGGAAATGGTAGCTGCGAAGGAGAAAGAGAAAAAGGCTCTCGCTTTGGTCAAGAATCTAACCAGAGCAGTCAACATCAAAGCCGACATCATCACGAAACCTGCTTTGTTTGACTCAAAGATGATATCAGAAGGCCACATTACTGGAACGAAGGTAGTTACCATCCTCGTAGACTTCACCACGAGGATAGAGCGAATTTTCAAGGAGATTCAGAAGTTGCTGGCGGCCATCGCCCCAAACCATGCGATGGATTTCTCCACCTTTCCGGAACTTCCTTTTGTCGCAGGTACCCCCGGGAAACCAGTGGCGGATCAGGCAACCCGGATGGAGGACCTAAGGGGGATACTCACACCAGCCGAGCCTTCCGCCAGTAAGATACAGATGACAGAGTTGAATTTGAGGCCAGCCTCGGAACCGGATGTGGCAACTCATGTTTTTGATTTTTATTTGTTTACCTTTTTGAGCGAACCGGAAATTAGAAATAGGTATCCGGATTCATCTAGAGAGAAGAATAAAATCCAAAAATAGTCACAAAAGGACCTTACGGAACTAATCCGGTTTTAGGTTGAAGCGGAACGAATTAGATGTACAACCGGATAAGTATTTCCGACCGGAATCTTGCTGACCGGATTGGAGATAACCGGATGTCAAGAACCGGACCGGATACCCAACCGGTCATAAAGGCAGTCCAGGGCGTCAGGACTATATAAAGCCTGGCCCTGCCCATTTTCAGGTCTCTGGATTTCCACGTGTTGTCATGACCTGATTTAGCGCCTGGCGTTTCTATCGTTGACCACGGCCAGGAAGAGGAAGTACAAGAGGGTCTAGAAGCGAGAGAGGGGTGTGAGACGAAGAGATCTCCTCCGGACATGAGTGGGTGAGACCTTGAGTGAGAGCAGATACGTGAGAAGCTAAGAGTGTGAGTATGCCAGTAGGATAGTTTACAGGCGGAGCGGAACATCTGAGTGTCAGCGCTCCCTTGTTAGAACTGTAGAGTGAAAACCGGGTAGGGCTACCCTCATGCCGCGGCTGAACCGGAAGAGAGGTTCTAACACTCCGCCCCCGAGTGAAGTTAAGCTTAGAAAAGTAGTTCTAGTCATGCCGACCAAGGAACCGGAACAGGGAGAGCTCGGAGAGGATTTGTCATTGATGGGTTGTCAGGGGTTAGCTTTGAAACCTTGGGGTTTCAAAGATGAGAGGATGGTTAGAGAAATCCTGAGTGGCGTATCGAATCAGTTCGATAACACCCTGAGAGGGAATCCGGTCCAATGGACCGAGGCTTTGTGGCGGAACGTATACGGGTTCCGACCAGGAGGACTCGGACTGGCCAACCGGAAGGACGATTTCGTCCAGGGCAAGTTTGGAAGCGTAGTAAACCCGAAGGATGGCTACGCAGTCGAAGACTGCCTCGATGACCGGGAGCAACGCTTGCTCCAGTTCCTGGTTCCGGTTTTGCATCCGGAAAAGCCCACCAGGGTGACTATCACCTTGGCCAATACGATTTTCGGAGCGCTGAGCGGAACCCGGAAAGTAGACTGGGGCCGGATCTTCTTTGATCTGGTATCCCAGCTTACTACACGAGTGGGGAAAAGTAAGGCTACCCCACTGTGCCCTTACGTTTACCACCTCTATCAGCAACAGGAGCTGCTGACGGAAGTGGAGTTGAAGGTATGGAAGGCCCAAGAGCGGACCATGAAGTACGGAGAATCCGAGTCCGACCAAGAAGTGGATTCCGGAACGAAACCAAGGAGGAAGAAGAAGAAGAAGAGGAAGAGGAGGAACCGTATATTCCCGCCAAGAGGCAGAAGACCACACCGGCTGGAAATCGAGGAACGCCCTCGAGACATCCGCGGCCGCACAGAAGTGAGACTCCAATCGAACCGGATGTGGCATCTGGATCCGGAACCGCAGATCCATTCGATGAGTTGGTTGGGATCCTCTGTGGAATCCGGGCGGATTGGGAAGTTAAGAAGCGAACGCTCGGGGAGATCGCAGAATTAATCGGAGCGGAACCGGACAGCCAGTTGCCACAGAAGGTGGCTAAGTGTGTGTTCAATCCGGAAGAGCTCCGGAAGATGAAGGAGGACAGCAAGCGGCAGCACGATGAGGTGGACACCCTCAAGGCCGAACTATTCGCGTTGCTTGAGAACGCCAACGCGACAAAGGAGATGGCAGAGGAAATGAAGAAGTTGGCCGCGGAAGTGAAGGACGTGCTTGGAGGACCTGGAGCAGCAGTCACCAAGGCACGCCTGTTCAAAGAGGAGGTGCACAAGGACAAGAAGATATCCGGAACCAGGGTGGTGCACATCCTCACGGATTTTGAGGAGCAGATAGAGAAGCTCCTATCTAAAGCACGGGAGTCGGCGGACCGAATCGTGGAGAGCAGCCAGAAATTGACGGAGATTCCGATCCGGCTCTCTGAGATTTCACTTCCGGACTTGTTTCCGGAAGACGCCGCTCAGGAGCCGGGAAAGGACAAGACGCCCCAGTCAAGCAGGGCAAAGAAGGAGACGCCCTCGACCGGACATCAGCCGATAGATTTGGACTCCCCAGAAGCTGAAGAAGAACATCCGGTTCTACCTACGGATGGGGAACGGAACCGGAATCTAACTGAGGTTTTCGAGCAGTTGGAGAGACCTGATGAGAGCCCAACCATTGGATCCCGAGTGTATGAAACGGAACAGAAAGGATTGTAAAAATAGGACTTATAAATAGGAACCGGAATAGAATCTGGTTAGGATAAGGTAGGAGCGGATTGTCAGCGCCTTCAGAGGCGGAAATCATGTATTCACTTTTTGCTTTTTGCTTTTTGTATATAAAACAGTCTCTGAGCTAGAGACTGGGAGAGTTCTTTTGGCATTTCCTTGTGTATTTTCCATTGACTTTGTTTTGTGTATTCCTCCGGAGTGTTGGCAAGAATGTACAAAGTTGAAGTAAGGTGGTATGCACGGATGTGTAGGTAGAGTTCTCCCTTTGATGAATGTTTCCGGTCCTAAGTACATCTGAGTAGGTCATGAAGAGCTAGAAGTGGATTCCAGTGCCTTAGCATCTGTAGAAGTTTAGTATTCCGGGTAAGAAAGCCGTTGATTAGGCTAGGCGGATAGGGAGGGATTCCTTAGCTGCGCTAGAATTCCTGGGTGGGAAATCCGGTCGAGTGTCCTGACTCCTGTGAGGTCTTGCCCCCGTTGTGGGTAAAACGGAAGAACTTCTATAGTTGATGGAACGGACAGGTGCACTTGTAGTCACCGAAACTTGTACGAAACGGATCAACATCAAAGTCGTTGTAGTATGAGAGGATCGTACGGGGGGTCTTTGTGTGACCTGTGATTCGGATTGCCATCCGAATTGCTGTGAAGGACCAAACCGGATCCGGATTAGAGTAGGAGGATAGGAAGATAAGAAGTGGGTCTTCAGCCACTATAAGTCACGGAAGAAGTGGTGGGCCGACCACTTTCAAAGGCAAGCGGCGAACCCTCTGATGGTAAAACAGAGGCAAAACTAAACCGGGGTTAGAAGGACGGACCAGAACAGATCCGCTCCGTAGACACTTAGGACCGGAAGTAGAATGGTCCAGAATTGAGAAGTTGACCAGAGATCGGGAAACTAGTAAAACTGGAAATAGGATACAGTCCGGTCTTAGTTTTCCGGTTGGAGTTTGGACATTCCGGTTTTCCGAGGTACAACCGGAAAGTAGAATTGAAGGGTTTTATTGGGTTTATCTCCTTAATAGAGTTAGCTACTTCACAGGATCTCGTGGATTCGATCTTTAGGGTCATTTTGTTATGCTCTAGGGTGATTTTTGAGGATATAACAGGGAATTTACTTACTCTGTGCTACGACACCGGACCCGGAACCGGAGTCTAGCGCGAAAACGGTTTCGGTGCCATCTAAGTTCTCAACTCCGGAAGTTCCCAAGGCACAAACAATGCCGAATCTGATGACTGGAACATTCAAGGTTCCAGGACAACAAGTCAGGGGAGATTTCATCAACCGGATCGGTGGAATGACCAATCCGGCTCGGTCTAATCCGTAGGGATTTGTGCACATGCAGGAGACCACGCCGGAGGAAAGAAGCAAACTCGCAACATTGGAGGATACCACACCAAAGAAGGAGGAGGAAATTCAAGTCATCGAAGATTCTGAGGAAGAGAGTGCCCACTCCACTTCTGGAACCGAAGATGACAGCGATCCGTCACCCGCAACGCGTCATATCCAGACTCGGGCCACAGCAAAGACCACACCAGCAAAGAATACGAAGGGGACGCCTACCAGCCAAGCGGGGAGCCGTTCAAAGAAAGGACGGAAGCCAAGACATTAGGGTTGGTAGGAAAAGAAGTATAGGGTCTGGAATGGGGTTCCAAGCATGAATCCGGTTTCCGAAATCTTAGGCGGATAGTAAGAAATCCGGTTATCTCGGACGGCAGTTAGCAATCTTTTCGGATATCCCAGGGTTTTCAATGATTGGTTGCTTGGATTTCCGAGTTTCCTTTTTAGGCTTTTAGGGGTTGACTTTAGGTTTTTGTGTTAGTATTTTAAGGGCAGACAAGTTAGTTGTCTGCCATTCCATTCTATTCCATTCGACCTTAGTGCTTTCACATATGTATTACAATTTCTTTTTCTTAATCTAAGTCAGTCAAGGTGCTTCTAGCTGCACTTTGCTTAGACAGAATCTTTGGCTCAGTGTATGCATGTATGATTGTATCCTTGTACTAGAGAAAGATAAGGGAGGGAGAGGAGGAATCCGGATCTTGAGCTACGGATCTCTTGGTGTTGAGCTGAGTGGGAGAGATGCGAATTGAGTAAGGGAGTGTAAGTGTGATGTGCCTTTAAATTGCCGAAACGGCAATCCGGATAAGAAGGTAGAGGTCCCTACGAGTCCAGAACCAGGAGGGTTCTATGCGAAGATAAGCAACCACCAAAGGAAAGGAACTCCCGCTACTTCGGAAGGTCTACCAACCTCCCCTCTGGTACATAGTCTTTCCTTTGAAACTCTATTCCTTTGGATCTATGAGTTCGGATCCGTCGTTGTAGTAAAGAGAGGTGTGAGAATTGCTCTATGTAACCTGATTCCGGATCGGCCAATCCGGAGACTATGAGAGAATACTCCTCCCTCTTCCTACAACTATGTTGTCTTGGGTGTGTTGTTTAGTAGATTTAGAGTACAGAGAGGATCATTGTACAAGTGGTGAGTCCCCACCCCTTTCTAGATCAAGGGCGGACCCTCTGAGGGTAAAACAGAGGCAACAAAAACTAGTGACGGAAGAGAGACGGAATTCAGTTCTAGGTGTGTCCGGATCCGGAACGGAATCCGGAATGTACTAAGTTTCCGGAATGAAGTAGGGTAAGTGAAAGAAAGAGGATTAAGTGAGTAGTCACAATCCGGATGCTTCTAATTCAATCGATATCATATTAGAAGTTCCCTGGACCGATAATTCGTGTCATCTTGCAACAATTTGCCGTTGTTAGGATACTTACGGCTAACTACGCGTACGACAGGGAGATGATGGAGTTTTTGACTCCTACCGAGTCAGATCCGGTACCTCAGTCTCCCCCGTCCGTGCAAACCTTGGTGGTTCCAGAAAGCAGCAATCCAGAACCTATGGTTACGGAAGTTTCACCAGTGATACCGGTGAATCCGGAACTTTCACCACCAGCCGGAAGACCCGAAGGAGTGGACTGGGGAGCCGTGGTACCTCAGGGAAGCAAAGACCTACTTCCGGTGACTCCGACCATCGACGTGACGAGTGCTTCTCTAGAAGTTCACACCAGTCAGACGGTATAGTCTTCTCCGCGTTATAAGAAACCCAGAAGGATTCCCAGGGGAGTCCGAACGTTCAGGTAGTCGGGACCCGGAGTGTAGACAGAGACACCAGTATCGTGGAAGTCCAAAGATGGAGCCAAAGGGGTCCGAATCTGTTTTCTCCAGAGAGTAGCCAGAAGGAGGTGAAGCTGGATCTTCTGAAGGACTATGTTCCTCCCAAGGATCCGGATTCCAAGGAATAATGTACAGTAGTGTAGTATAGCGGCAATATCGGAGTCCGGCCGTCAAAGCCGGATTTATAGGATCTAGGATTTTCCGGAAATCTAGCAGACCAGTAAGAATGTTTTGTAGGATTTTTAGGATGATGTTAGTCTTAGTATAAGTAGGAGTTTTGATGGCCTTTCTGGTCATTCACAGCCATCTCATAGTTTCAGCATTGTATCTTTTTCTAAGCTTAATTCTAAGGGTTTGGAGTATACATTCTCTTATCTTTCTCGTACACGGTCTATGTTTGTGGAAGGTGTGGGTCCGTTCTTACATTTCCGGAACTGAGAACTTACCTTGTGTGGCAAGAGTCGATTTCGTGAGAGTATCCGAATGTACTAACTTGAGGGGGAGATCAACCAGATGGTTCCGGTAGTAGTATTAGTGTAGTACTGCTCGGATGCCGATATAGCCTGCGTGTAGGATACAGCCTTAGGTGAAAGGGGTGTCCGAAAGGCTGCTAGCCACTTTCATGTACGAAAGTGTTGCAAGACGTGCCTGAATTCCGGATTGCCGAAATTCCCCGTAAGAACAGAGTCAAACCCCGGCACAAGCCCAAGAGAGTACAGGAAAAAACACCTGGTCGATAGGAGGCTCAGTACTCGGTTAAAGGTTAGAATGTTGTTGTAGTTCTTGACCGTCCGTGTGTGACCTAATTCGGAAGGCCTTCCGGATTTGTGAGTCGATGGAACAGGAGGACACTTCCAGTCCCTGAAGAGTTAGGTTAGTATTAGAGAGAGAAAAAGAGGGAAAGAGAGCGTGTTTCCGGACACGGTAAGCATCCAAACGGTGGATCTAGCCACTCGTCATCCAAACCCAGGGATCCCAGAAGGGGTACTGAAACGGTTTTCAGATTCTTCTGGAACCCATCCGGCACTAATGTCCAGACCGGACCTGTAGTCCGGAGTAGTCTGACGGAGAAGAAAGTGACTACTTAGATTGGGATAGCCTATAAATCTGTAATCCACAAGTCCTCGTGGGAACAATTCCGGAGCGGTTTACTCTAAGTAGGCCCTTGGTGTGAATTAAGGGCTAACTGGAGGAATACTAGTCCGACTAATCGCTACATAGAGCCGGACCACACCTTGGCACAATGCTGCTATCTGCCGGCGGTGGTCCTCTCCTATGACTTTGGCCGTCTCTTGGGCTGTGCGTAGATCACTCTCCAATCTAACGCACTTGGATTCTGATTCCTGAACTCGATCCAGCAATGTCCGTTTCTCCACCCGTAAAGCCTCCAACTCTGTCACCAACCACTTCTGCTCTTCTATCAAGAGGGCGTTTTGCTTCTCTACCGCCACCAATGCATCCGTCCTCCGAAAGATGGCGTTCCGGTCGGTCAGTGCCATCTTCCAACACACCCGCTTGAGGGTCTCCTCGTAATTATTGAGAAACTTCATGAGATCATCCGCCTGCCATACAATGTGCTCGGCCATTTCTGCAATATCCTCCATCGGCGTTCCCCCTAATTGCATTTGGGTTCTATCTCCTTCCTCTGCCTCTATAAGTCTGGTCCGGGAAAGTCCAGCCTCGGTCTGAGCACGACCAGCTTGCTGCTACACCGGTCCAACTTCTTGTGCAGAAGGTCGGACTTCTTTCGGAGCCGGTCTGGTTTTCGTCTTTCGATCCAAAATTTCTTCTTCCAGTGGCTCCGGCGCGGGAGGATCCTATATTGGCTTTACCGGTAGAGTACTATTCCGCCGTTGCCTCTTCGTTAGAGGAGTGGCCATCTCCTTGTCCTCCGTCTCTCCATCGTCCGGTCCGTCGTGGGAAGAAGGTTCTTCTCCTCCGTACTACTAGAGCTGAACTAGCTCTTGGTAGGCAATCTCCTCATTCGCCTTGAGTAGGGAGTGTTGGGCATTTAAGTGGGAGAGGTACGCCGGAAGAGGGCTCGGACCCTTCTTCCCCGACCGGAGGGAACGCACAAGGTCCCCTATTAACTCGTGGATGATGGCTGCCCAATCCATCATCATTTTACCTTGAAGACTTCCCCAAGATGGCGGAAGCCACCTTTGCTACCACTTGCCTTGGCTTGGTCGGGTGAAGGATAGGATTAAGAAACGCTATCACATCCCGATACTCCAGATTCACCAGGTCAGAAACCTAGTGACCCTCCTTTGGATTGGCCGACACCCGAAATCCGCCTTCCATAACCTCTTGATTCTTCTCCATGACCTTGTCCGGCGCCTTCCGTAGACGGCACTCCACTTGTTAACCAACCACAGTTCTAGCTTCGCCCGGAGGGTGGTATCCAAGATACCGCTTTCCGGACGAGTAGATCAGACACTAAACTCTCCTCTCTGATGCCCCAAGGAACCTCCATGAGACCCTCACACCCCATGTTGGTGAGGTTCCGTCGCAAGCGCTCCAGCCGGTCCTCCTCGGTAGGAACCTCCGGCACCACCTTCATCACTGGAATCGTCTTCGGTTGGGGCGGCGGCAGCGGAAGTTCTTCGTTTGAGTCTTCAGGCAGATCCTTCTACTTGCGCCGGCTTGCCCTGAAAGACATCATGCTCACTAGAAAACCTCACACAATCTCTCCCTACCTCTCCTGCTTACAAAGATTCACTCCGGTAACCCCTACACGATCGCAACTCACACAGTCCCTCAGTCTACCGGAATTCTCAAAAAGCTAGGAAGACGGAAAACACAGATGTAAGGAAAATAAAGAAGTACTCATGTCTTCCGCCGGCTACAGTTCTCCTCTTATACTAGCCAAACGGACGGTCGGTCGGATGAATGTACGGAATAGGTTTTGGCGGCAAAAACCTAATCCTAGTATAGATCCAATTTCCGACTTTTAGGGCCGGCGCCGTCATCCGATTTCTGGAACTTTCTAGGGTTCCGAAATTCGGTTTTTATACCTAATGGAATTTTTCTGGATCTGCAGATCCGATATTCCTAAGTTTTCCTAATTCCTATGAGAATTCAAAAGCTTTCCTTTTTAAGGGGTCAATTTTCGAGATTTCCCGTCTAATGCTAGTATTCTAGGTCTAGCATGTGGGATCACATTCCCACATTTTGTATTGTTTTCCTTGTCTTCCCAAGGACTAGCCGGATGAGGGAGGGAGAGATTGAGTATAGATGAGCAGATTGTGAGAGGAACTTCTCCCCTTGGTGTCTTCTTGTGATTGCATGTATATGTGGACAGGTTGTAAGTGTTGGGAGTGAGTCAAGACACCTCAGTAGGTTTAGAGTTCATTATTCCGAATGAGATAGCCAGTGCTAGGCTAGGTAGTAAGAGAGAGGATTCTCAAACTACGCTAGAGCTACCAGATGGGATGTCTGGGTTAGCCTCCGATCACTTGAGAGATCTCGCCTTCTGAAGAAGTAAACGGAAGAGCTCTAGATTGTACTGGTACGGGTAGACACACTTGTAGCCACCTTAGTTTCGCACAGATCTGAAGAGACAGTAAGGTCGTTGTAGTTGGTGAGGATTGTACAGGGGATTTTTGTGTGACCTACAGACTGGGAACATTCCTAGTTTGCTGTGAAAGATCAAACCGGAACCTGCTAGAATAAAAGGATAGATTAGCTGAGTGAATCTTCCGTCACTATAAAGACCAAAAGGAGAGGAGGGCCTACTTCTCTGAGAACAAGTGGAAGACCTCTCTGAAGTGTCAACAGAGGTTAAGCGAAACCAGAATAGAAACTAAGGAGAATAAGTTTCTCGGATGAAGTAATAAAGATCTGATCGGAAGTATGAGTTCCGGTTGGATTCTTGTTGGTTGTGTGAATAGATTTTGATTCGGATCAGGTATTAGCTTAGACCGGATCAGCCTACAGTAATAGAAAGGAATTGTCTGATATTTGGGGAAAAGGATAAACAGTGAGAAAGAAGAGTATTTGAATTCATTTGAGAATTTTTCTCAAACCACCTAGTAACACAAAATACTTCATAGAGTCTCTTGGGTTTGATCTTTAGAGTCACTTTGTTATCCTTTAAAGAGGTTTTTGTGAGCATAATAGGGAATTTCACTTACCCTGTGCTGCGACAACCTTCTCAAATTTTGATGGATCAAATGACGTTGTTCGTAGAGTTATTTTCTGGTACATTTATGTAAATATAAATTTCAAAATTCCTTAATTTCTTTGGAAGATTAGCATATGTAGTTATTTGTTCAGTGAATGTGTATTATTTGTAATAAGGAATTCGACTATGTGATTGTTACTAATTTTTGTAATGTTCTTATTTTAGGTGTTTCAAGTACGAGCTTTTAGAGAAGAATGCCATCCCTAGGGAGGATCTTCCTCCATTTCTAACCACATGGTTGGACTGAAGTTCTGAAGAGTGCATGTACACGTCAAGCCAACTGAAGCCATTCATGATGGCTCATCTTAGTGGTGGTGCGTGGTATCCAGATTGTCCGTTGACATTCACTCATCCATCAGAAATAGAACTTCGAAAATCACTAGATGGTCTCAGCATCATTGACTTGGATGTTCCCGAATTCAACAACTACACTGATCAACAAAAGAAAAGAGCAATTGCAAGGAGAATGGTTGCTGACAAGAAGAAAGAGAACAAAGAGCAAGAGATTCATGAGGACAAGGACAAAAAAGAAGCAGAGTGTCTTCTCAAGTTGGCAGAGAAGGCACTAGAAGAAACCCGCGTTTTAGGTGACGTTTTGTAATTTTTTTAGACGGATTTTAGGTGACGTCGGAAAAAACAACTTGTGTTTTTTGTGTCTAATATAACATCCAGATGTTATATTAGACACAAAAAACACAAGTTGTTTTTTCCGACGTCACCTAAAATCCGTCTAAAAAAATTACAAAACGTCACCTAAAACGTGGGTTTCTTCTAGTGAGGAGAAGGAGAAAGAAAAGGGCAAGGAGAAAGAAGAGGGCAAGGAGAAAGAAGAGGGCAAGGGGAAAGGCAAAGGGAAGAAAAAGGAAGAAGGCAATAAACAAGTACAGGCCTCTTCAACGGTTCATCAAAACTTGCACATGCAAAGTGGATCCCAAAGTGGATTGAAGAGGAAGGCGATACTTCCAGATTTCACAGAGGACATCATGACACAAGGTACTTAGGTCATAGTTCTTGGTGATGATGCAGACGTCACTTCAGAGGAATTGATCTTGAACGTCTCTATTGTCGACGTGATGGATAACATGGAGTCCGATGTGCCTACGTGCTATACTGAAGTGACAACCTTTTTGAAGGTAACCATGATGTTTTGCCTAAAACTAATAATCCTTTATTTTTTGGACCTTTGAAACAAAGTTGTATAAATAATTGATTGTTTGCATAAATTCGTTTCTGTAGTTGGCACTAAGGAAGCCCCGTATTTATGGAGGTAAAGTGAGCCGAGCACCTTTAGTGGACCTCATCTTTTTTTACTGCCAAGAAAATTTACCTGTCCTGGATGTATGTACTCTAGAGAAAGCAATACCTTCATGGAATTCAAATCCAGAGTATGAGGCCATTCAATCGGCCTTCTTCTTTGCAGATATGCACTTACAAGACCATGGTTGCATGATAGTATTTCAGTCATGGTGTACCGATTCAAAGGGCATTATTGCAGGATTGTGCGAGTCTTATCCTTCACTGGTAAAGAAGAAGGAATGGTTGGGCATCAATTGTATATACTTAACTTTAGTTGTAGATGACTTGGAAACGGTTAGTATTTTCAAATATTTTCATGATTTTAATGGAAATTGACATTCACAGATGGTTGTATTCTTTTCTAATATATAATTTTTTATGACTGTAGACTTTGAAGTTTGGAATCACTCTCTTGGTGAAGGACCTCGGTGATAAAGAAAAGTCAAAGTTCTCTTTGAAGCGGTCAAAAGCAATGCAGAAGGCAAAAGTAGACCTACGCAAGGATGATACATTAATTAACTACACAACTGAAGAGAGCATGTTGGTCAATCTACAAACCAAAATTCCATGGCGAAGGTCTCACGAAAAGGATACTAGGCTCTTCAAATTCCTTATAGAGGGGACAGTCAACTGAAGAAGGCGACTTGGTTTTGGACTGCACAGCATCCACTAGTTAGTTTTCATTTCAAGAATTGGATTTTCATATATGTATTGATATAGTGATTCATTGAAATAAATTGCATTTTGTAAATTGTAGGTGCATCAATTACAACATGTCGCAGCACAGGACGACACATAGTGGCTTTAGAAGAAGACAATTATAGTGTTTTTCATGGCATCCTTGAACCCATGAAAAGGAACACTAAAAAAGATGTGATAATAACTAAAACGCAACCGCCAATGCCGGTTGCATCTTCACAAGATCTAGACACAATGATTGGGGTTCCTCGAAAATTTCCTCGCCGAACTAAACCTAGTAAGTAAGTTTTTCATATTTTTTAAGTGTCTTTCTGACATTCTACTTCTTTTATTTTGTGACTCTAATATTCTATATGTTTTTTTTTAGGCGTCAGAAACTGATGTTCGTAGATGCATTGAGGAAGAGATACAAACTAGTACTAAGTCCAGAAAAATCTTTTGATCTCCCAGTTTATGCTAAGCAATTAGCATCAGCATTTGCAAACTTTGGTAGCTTAGAACTAAAACGTAGAAAAGATACATATGCTCTTAATGTTTTGCAATTCATAGATGGATCGGCATCAGAAGGGAAAGAGACTTTAGAGTATGAGAGTAGCTTGGCGTCTGCAACTGAATCCACTACAACCTAGATTTATGAGATTGACATATCTCATGAGTCAAACTGTTATGTATTCATTTTCAATTTGATTTGATTGTGTATTTTATGGCTACATCTTTAGTATGATTCATTTCCCTTCAAAATTTTGCATTTTATGTTTTCTATCAAAATTAACTCTTGAACGTCGGGCTGGTTACCGTGAAAATCAGTGATTCTGGAACCGTGTGACATCATTTACTTTAAAAGTATTGTAGAAGATCTCTCTTTCCCACCCTTAATTATGTGGATGAATAGTTGCAGTTACGTCCTACATATGAGATTCTTTTGTCATTCATTAGACATTTGACATCCTCTGCGGCGTTTATGGATTAAACACAATTGGTTGTTGCAATTTTTTATTTCATTTAAGTTTGTAAGTTAATTTTTTGAAGAATGAGCTCACATCTTCAGAAAAAATAAGACACTTACATCCACGGTCATAGGTCCCCTACATTTCCTTAATAAAAAAAAATTCCCGCTCATAGGCTCACAGGCTCATGCTCACAAGCTCGCCTGCTAGCAACCTTGATAGGCCGTGAAATAGGCCCTAGCTTTTCAATTAACACCCTCCCTCTTCCATGGAAAAAAAAACAAAACAAAGTTGTTGATTACAATTACCAAAAAAATGCCCCCCCCCCTTTCCAAAGCCATTGATTTGTAGAAGTGTGAAAAAATTTGTGGTTGTTGATGGCATTGTCCTTAGAGACAATTTTGACCATCCAAAACTTCTTTTCAGTTGAAAACTTGTTATGTGTTTGGCTTTTGTAGACAAAGGTATAGAAGTTTGCACATGATAGGTCAAAGGGCAATGATTATCCACAACAAGGAAGGTGGGAGAATTCGATGAGTCGCTCCATTGGTTGTCACTTTTTGTAGTTGCACACTTAGGTTTAGGATTTGGCGTTTAGAGCTTTTTAAGTTTTGTGAGTGGGAGGGTGTGATTGGGTTCCTGCTCTAATTGAGGAAAACAATTGTACTTGGAAGGTTTGAAGGTTTTCAGACTCATTGGAGGTGGATTCAATTTTGTAGATCCATTAAAAAGTAGATACAAATGGATTTGCAGTTTGTCACCATAGGCCTCTAAGGTAATTCAAACCTTGAATCTGTGTTTGATTGGGTTTAATGTAGGTTAATCTAATGAAGTTTGCTTCATTGTCTAGTTAAACATTGAGGTGTAAAGATTAAGGTTCTAAAGTACTTCAAACCTTGCATTTGTGTTCAACTTGGTTTTCATTGTTTAGATTTAGGGATTGAATTGGCAAATTACCTTCTTTCAAGAAGATTAACCACATTATCTCCTCCAATTTGAAGTCTATGTTGTTGTCTTTCCATTAATGCATTCAATTTTGTCTTCAACAATGTTATACAATGGCACCAACTTTGTTGCAAGTGAAAGCAACGACCTTTAAAGGAAAAGCTGTTGACATTGAAAATGTAGTAGATTTACAATACACTAGCACTGGAGTGCAATTTCAAGTTCCTGCATCTCAAAGCAAGAACCTTGGTTGTGCTGAAAATGTACCCACAAAGTTTGTATTAATTAAAAAATATCTAAAAGAAATTACTGCCTTGAAAAAACCTCCTAGAAAAAATCTCCTCTACAACTCAAGGAGGTGGTTGTTAGTGTTACTATTTCAGTGGGTAGTACTGACATTAGCATAGACCTACTGAGAAAAATGGACAAATTTGTAGAAAAAGAGTGCATTTCTAGACTTTATTCCATTAAAAGAGGTAGTCCTTTCTTGAGATTGCATGTACAAATGGTGTGTTGCCTTCTTGTTCCTCAATAACCATGGTTAGTAAATGAATTAAAACTTATCTCGGATGGGATAATTGTCATAATGCCACAATGGACCACCACATTCTCACAAAAACTTTCTACAATGTTGGATTGTATACATTCATTGGAATAAAGGCCATATTCATTATATTGAGACTTTTTGTAGTTTTATTTTTATCTTCGACTCGAAGATAAATCACTTTATCTCTTTATTAGTATTTTTTTATTAATAGACAACAACACTAACTTTTAGAATTTCATTTTAGAATCGTTATTTGAACATTATAATATCTAACATTTTGTCTCAAAATCTGCAAAAAGTCTCATTATATTGAATATGACTTTAATATTGGGCTACTGTATAAAAGACAAAGGTGAAGAACATTTTGAATGTGCACACAAATTCAGGTACACGATTAGCTAATTGCGCTCACAAACAACTAGCTGCATATTTAAACAAAGTGCGAGGTGCAGAACATGATTATATGCTCACCAGTAATTATATTCTCTCCTTTCAATGCCAATTTTATAGTACTCAAAGCATACTTTGTCCTTTTCTCAATGTGGTTTTTTCTTGAATGAAAAATGGGAGGGGTACTTCTTATTATTATTGCAAGTACTGTTCTGGAGGAAATAGATCAAATAGATCATGACCAGAATAATGTTATTGTTATTGATGGCACATGACATGCAGCTCTAGCTCTAGCACACTTGCCATATTAGAGTAATGCTAACGTGGATGATCAAACAATGGCTATACCCATGTTCATTCCGGTGTTCCAGTGAATGTGATGTGCACAATAGTTTTGAATTCTAGTACTCAGTATTGAAACGCTCATGGGCTTTTTAATTGAAAATTGTGAACTTTGTTTTTTTAACACTAAATTACATGTGACTTTTATACCCTTTAAGAATTTTTTGAAAAGTTTAATCACTAATGGTGGAATAACACATGTATCCTACAATGTTTTTTATATTTGATTTTTAAAAAATGATCAATCTGTCACTATGTACCTATGTACCTAAAAGATGCATGTATCTTTTTGGTGATTATTAGTAGTAGTAGTACTATACGTAAGAAAAGAAAATTCTATGGATTTCATGACATTTTTCTAATATTTTTGCATGACTTTCCATCTTCGGGCTACTTCATACTTTGTCCCATGTTTTACTAAATTTTCAAATTTTGATTGGTAGAGAGATTAAAGTCTTAAAATTGTGACTTGATGTATCACAAGGTGTTTCAAATCCTCATGTACTAAGAAATATCTACATACCAATACTTTTTGGAAGTTTTGGTGTCTAAGAAATTGGAGTTTAGAAGAAGAGTTGAAATTCAAGTTTGGCTAGATTTAATACTTAACCAAAGTCTCAACTCTTTCTACAAAATGTAATAGAAGCCGAGAATAACATTGTATCAAACATTCTTATGGGGTGATTTTTGTTACAAATTTGTCTACTGCAATGTCTATGCTTTTTAAATTTAGTTAGTAAAATATTTACAACTTTATACATGGCACGTGACATGGCAATATATATTGTAGTCATAGAGTGATAGATCCTTCAATGGATGCTTTAGGATCTTTATGAAGGTGCTTCAAACATGCACCCTTAGGCATGATTTGCCATGAAATTCTTATTTTGTCTTTCAATTTACTTTTAATTACATTGGTATAAGCCCTGAAGGACCAAGTGGTGTTTTTTGGCAACACAGTAATTTCAAACAATTCACTAAGAATAGAATTTTTATTTCTTTGCTTTAAAATTTTCACACATGTGGTCAAGGAGTAGCTTTAAGGTGCAACAATTTTTATAACTTTTGACTACATCGTTAACCCCTAAAGGACCAAGTTCCTTTTTTCTGCAAAAAACACTCAAAACTGCCATTTCTATAGCAAAGAGTAAAAAAATTCGAAAATTGTTTTTTTTGCACATTTAACCATAGGAACTTACACCTAACTAGTATGAAAATATGGATAATTTTTTAGAAATTTTGACTACATAGATTGCAAGATATCTTTGTTTAAAGTGAAAAAATAAGTTTTTCAACACATCGTGGAATTGGATTATTTGACTTTGAACCTGCTTAACTTAAATTTTTTGCACTACAAAGTTTTGAGGTTTAAATCTTTATGGTGAAAAATTGAGTTGAGGTTCAAAAAAAAAGTTTTGAAAATAACTATATTTTCATTCTTAAAAAAATTATTAAGTAGAAGTAGGTATGAGATAGAAGGAAAATCTAAATTATTAATATCTCTAAAATGGAATTAAAACACACTAATTCCAATAGTGAGATTGTTCTAAGAAGCAAACAAAACCATGTGGAACTTTTTTATTTTAAATTGTAAAAATTGCATCTAGAAATCCTACAAGTTATTTCTTCAAGAAGATGTTCTAATTGCCTAAAAAACAAGATTCCCATAATTTTCTCATAACAAATTCAAATGGAATGAATCAAAGCTTTATATATAGACATATATACAATCTATGAGAAAAAATTCAATTTTATTTTTCAAATTTTCAAAATCTTTTTTTTGCTGCCCCTTCTCCCCTATTTTGAGTTTATTTGGGTATAACTTTTGTTCTTGGACACTGATTGAAAAAAAATTATATTCTCGTGAAGCTAATTAGTTTTTCTATCTTCAAAAAAAGTTTCATAAAACCATGACAAAAATTCAGCCCATAGGTACCTACCCAAAATCCCATTTGTCTTGTAAAAGGACAATGGTCCTTTAGGGGTTAAAAAAGTTATTGTATAATACACAATTTTTGTTGCTTTCCAAACACCAAAGCAGCTCAAAAAGAATCATTTTATTAAAAAATAAAATTTGAAATAAAATTCATATGTATGTGGAAAGCTTTGAATCATTCTATTTTGATTGATAAGATGAAAATTATGAAGAGTTTTAGTCTAATGGAATCTCTACTCTAAAATAAACTTTGAAGTCTTTCGTTTAACTCAATTTTCAATATTTATAAAAAAAACCCATTGGAATTAGAATTTTTCAATTTCACAACTTAATTCTTAAAATTTTAAAATCATACTATACTTCTTTTTACTTAACTCCCTCTCTACTTAATACTCCCTCTGTCTCAAAATAAGACCGGTATTTCCTTCGTATTTTACAAAGGAAACACTAGTATTATTTTGAGACAGAGAGAGTATTTTTTTCCAAGCATGAATATGAAATGTTTCTTGTTGAAATTTTTTGTATGTATTCCCAACTTATTTCTTCAAAATATTATGGGGACTAACAAGTTGCAAGATCTATACATTTTTGTGTAAATTGTTGAAAATATTTCTTTTTTAAACCAAGTGACATGATCTTACAATTGGTAAGGTTTCTTATTTTGAAATTGTAGAAGGGTGTATTTTAACAAGTTTCCAGAAGGTGGATTTGATAATGAATAAATATAGACGAAGGTTTTAGCCGTAGTTTGGATTTGAGTTCTTTGAAACAGTTTTAGGCCTACATACATCAATTTCATTTACGGGTTGAGTGAATTTTGTTGCCCTTCCAATGATATGACTCTCTAATACCGTACCAATCAAAAGTTACTAATTTCTTTGCTGGGCGAGTATGTGAAGCGCTGCGGACGCTCTGGACGCTCTAAATACCAGATCTTAGGGTTTTCGTACTTAAATACTCGAGATATTCGAAATTTAGGAAGGAAGCACCCCCATCCTTTCGGGGTTAAGGAAAGGATCACCTTCAGAACCTTTGGGACCTCAAAGAAACCCGTTCAAAAGATCATAACACGTCTTACAAGGATCGATTAAAAACTCTTTTTACAGTAATTACATGAAAAACTGAACCTACGACCTGTCAATTAATTGTCGCGATGGACTCTAGACTACGCAAAGACTGAGGACTTAAAGCCAAATCAGAAGTCCTAATTCTACAAGAAAATGCTGCTGACTCGGTGGAGACGAAGTAAAATCAAGCTCCCAGCTCTCTTTCTGGTTAAAAAAATATTGCAAACTTAAGGACATCTACAGAACCCCTCTATACAAACTGTGAGAGCAACAGGGAGCCACTAGCAATTTAGCGACCCGTACTTCTTGCCATCTAGACATTTGATAGTCTACTGATCCGATTGTCGAGGATGATCAGTGTAGATCCATCCAGCATCATCAGTACTTTCATCGTATGTTGAATCAGCTGGTGATGGCGGCGGTGGTGGGGTGATGCTCTCTTGGCTGGACCTGCTTCCCGCTGGATTTGATCCTCCCTCTAAAGCTCTTGCAGATTGCAAAGCATCCTGTGCAGCTTGATACACTGCACCCACATTGTTTTCATTCCAAGTTACTCAATATGTAATTCATCGAACTTGTAAGCCAACCAAACAGGATAGAAATGGCTGTCTTCGGACTGCTATTGCACGTCCACGACCAACAATGAATTCAATAAACTTGCCTACAATGGAGAACTTCTTGAGCATGCGTTGCACTGCTTGCACCTCATGTTGGTGGCTAACAATAAACTTATTCTGCAATCAGGTCAGATCATTAGTGCCTAGATATCAAGAGAAATGATGGCTCCCCAACTAGGGAGAATATCAAGAAAAAATCAGCCATTGTGTTGACCCAAGCATCCAGAAACCGTCGAGATTTCCTGACAGGAATACTCTACATAACAATATTTTTTAATAAGAAATAGCTAGCAGATTAGAAAATTGCCGCACCATCTCATTGCGAGTGCCGTCCACAATGCGATCAAGTCTGACATGATGCTTCAGAAGCAACGGGCGTAAGAGACTAGAATACAAATGTCGGGCTCCCTGGAAGATAGCAATAGAACATTAGCTGTGTTATTCTACAGAAGGGCAGGCGACAATATCGGAGTGTGAAGAGAATCAGTGCAACAAAAACGTTCCCTTCCACGACATGAAGTGGAAGGTCATATCAACAGACAGGTGAGCGAAAATCAAAAAGCACGTACAGAAAAAACCACCCCTTTATGCCACAAAAATATTCCTTCATAGCATATACCACAAACAGAAATTCTCGAAGCAAGACTTAATATCATGAAGTAAATGAGTTGTTGGCAATGCTCGTGTCAACAGCGAACAGTAAGTATCAGAGACTTCAAGAAGATGATAGCAAGGCTGAAGTATTCCTTCAAAAAACGTACAAAATTCTTCGGGAGCTGAAGCCACACTAGAAACACAAACTTTGCATGATAATAGAAGGGACACCTGCAGAACCCAACCCCAAAGATTGTGCTTTAGCTATACGCCAGCTCATCAGCATTCCAGGGTTTTATCGCATTAAGAAGCTAAATTCTGCAAAAGCCTAGACAAGAAACTAAGTTGGAATACATTGAATACAATGAAGGGCTTCGGAAACACACACCAAGACAAAAGCTTGTCAGAAAAAACTTCCGCCACACTGAAGCACCCATAAGCTACATATCCCACAATAAACATTAGTAGGGTTGAACCATATCCCTCTTCTTTCCAACCTTCCAAGTGCCACGATAGGGTCGCTGTGCTGCAATAAAAAATGGACGAAGCGAAGACTAGCCAAATAAATCTCCCAATCGCGGCCGAATTACAACAGCCACTCCCGGCGGCGGTGATTACGACACGCTTGACTCAATTCCATCAAACGGCGGCTCATCTGGAAACGATACTCTAATTCATAGAGCCCAAGACATAAAACTCCGAGGGCATGCATGACTTAATTACCAGAGGATTATCGCATTAGAGAGAGTCGACATGGTCGTACATGGCACCCGTTCATGTTGAAAGATATACATGACCGTTAATAACTTGGTTTCGCCGTATTTTTTCTCGTAAGCTCAAATAGGGACCGAAGAAATTCAAGAAACTTGATTACATACTTTTATGCATACAAGGATCCTATTCCCAGATTCAAGGGATGGAGGAAACCGCCAAACACATACCTGCCCAATAAACAAGCCACTCTTCTTGTTCGGTGTGGTTGTTGGTCTCGATTGCTTTGTGAGTGGAGTAGATGGGAAATCCGATGCCAACCACAGTACTGCACAATGCAGAACCACAAGAATGTCATCAAGAACAGTATGTCGTGAGTACGAATTCTTCATTCCGCGGGACTTTCCTCCACGTCATTTTGGGACAAGAAATTCATGCCAAAAGGAAGATCATTTTGGGACGGATTATTCAAGAAGCATGAAATACGGAACGACCATGACACCTCACGAGGTGCCCCTCCCATAAAAATAATAATAACCATAAAATCTTGAAAGAAAGAAAAAAAGAAAGAGGGCTCCATCCATAGCCCCTCGAAACGGTTTATGACGGTGCGGCAAACTATGACGGTGCGGCAAACTATGACGGTGCGGCAAACTATGACGGTGAAAGCGACGGACCAGAAATTGGAATTGAGAGGGAAGGTGGTGCAGGTACCAGGCAGTGCGCACAATGACATGAGAAGCGGCTGGCGTGAGCAATAGGCGCAACCCAAGCTGCACACGGACGGAAGCAAGGAAATTAAACCGCCGAGTCAGAAGAACAAGGCAAGCACGGCAGACCCAAGGAAGGCAAAGGGCACGCGCGCAAGAACGAGAGCGAGGACAAGGAATGCAAGGGCAGGCAGCGATGAAGAATGCAGGGTCGTACCTCACCCCCTAAGGCGGACACAGCAGCAGCCATGGCAAGAGGCGCCGGCGAAGCATAAGCAGGGCCGAGGGATGGCTATGGCGATGAAAGGGAACCCTAACAGCAACAGACAGACAGAGAAAGGGAAAGACACGGGGCCCTTCCCTGCACTTCACGAACTTAACTTCCGCTTCAGTTCACTTCTTGGGAAATTGGAACCCCTCGCTCAGAGACTGTATTGGACAGTACAGTAAGCTTACTGTACTGTACTGTATATAGATGTATATAGATGTATTTGCTGCTGATCAGTGTTAATTATTACGGAGGAAGGTGGTCTCAGGTGGTTGTTTTTGGAGCGAAAATTTTCATTGTTCTGCTACAAATGGATGCCAATTTGTTGGGGAAACATTTGGCAAGATATTCTTCCTTTTTCAGTGCATTGGATGAAATCACAAAATGCTACCAATCAAATCTTGGAACCGTCTAGAGTGTTCAATTTTGGATGAATGTACACTCTTTTGGATGAATAAATATAATTTCTTCCATATACTGGTAAGTTTCATTCATTTCCATAGATGTAAATAGCTTCATCACTCCAATGAAGATCGCTTTCTACACTACCAAAGGTGAATGAAAAAAACACCTAGTCAATCTATTGGTATCATCAAATTTATTCTATTTTGGACTAACCCCTGCACTACATACAATAGTCAAGAGCTATATGCAACAAATCTTAAATGTGTTCCAAGATATGACTTCTTCAACCGTTCTATTGTTTGCACTAAAAGAAAAGTTGTCAAGTATGAAAGATTCAAAATTATTTACATGGACTAATACTTGAAAAATATTTATACATCTACTTGAAATCAAATTTAAAGTATAATATTTCCTTTGAAATTTTATGAAAAAAATAAAAAAATTCTATTTTTCATCATTCAAAATTTATGCAATCAAATAGAATTGTGGTTACAATAGATTTGTAGAAAACCAAGATAAAAGTCTTAAGGGAAAAAATAGCAATATTTTCTCCTAATAATAATTTTTTTAACACTTAGTATCATTTTTTTTGTAGAATACCTTAGCTATAGAAATAAATAAATAAAAATTGAAAGATAATCCAATCTAAAATCTAGTAACCCCTTAACTCCTCAAAGCCTAACAACTTTCTAGGTTTTCAATAAATCATCCAACTTTGATATTTTTCTGCACATAGATGTGCTTGAAAATTTTAACACTATATGTAAATTATAGGAATAGCACATTATTTTTTCAAATGTTGAAAGACAAAAACTTCATCTTTAGAAAGGCCTTCAAAAGCCTACTTTTTGAAGTTTAGGTACATCCATCTTGCAATTGGTGTAGGGATTCAATCTAAGATTTTGCGGGGATATATTTGAACAAGTTATAAAATCCTAGATTTGAAAATAATCATGTAGTTGGATTAGAGAATAAACATAGATAAATATCATAGTGTGAACCACCATGTTGGTTCATTTTAGATTGTAGAAAATATAAATAATTTGCATGAATTTACAAGTCCGGAAGTGTTGGTATTCCGAGTTAAACCAAGACCACCAATTAGGGAGTTTTCCATTAGATTTTGGTAGGAACTTTGAGAAGTTAGAGTAAAATGGTAGAAAATACATCTAAGAGAAAATTAAGGGAAAATTCTAGGAAAAATTAGGGATTTTAAATTAAAAAGATAATAATCAAGAGTTGGTAAAGTAATCAAATTAGTTGACAATATAATGAAGACAAAATGAAAACCAAAAATACAAAACCAAAATGAAAACAAAACACTACAAGTAGAAAATGAAACTAGAATCAAATTAGAAACCAAAAAATACATAAAATATATTAAAAAAATAAAAAAAGACATGAAGTAGGAAATGATATTGAAAATAAATTGAAAACCACTAAAAACAATAAATATAAAAAAATCACAAAAGAAGTTAGTAATTTAAAACTCTTGCTAGAATATTGAAATGGTGTTGGAAAGCTAAAATGAGATAAAAACAATAAAATGGGAGGAAAATAATAATGTAGGGGATTTTGAACTTAATTAACATAATCTATACTAAATTAGTGTAGTTTATTTAAAATGAGTACAAATTTCACAAATTTGGCACGTTTCACACTAGTTTAGCACTTTCATAGTAAGGAGTGATGGATAAACAAAATTAGGGAAATTAGGGTTTGGAGCCCTCTTTCTTTTCTCTTGCACCTTTTGAAGTGCATATATGTTTTGAAAGCAATTTTTTATTTATGGACATTTTAAGTATAAATTGTTGGAGACTAGGGTAAAGAATGATTAGGAACAATTTTTTGAGTAGATTTTCACCATTTTTGAAAAAAATATGGGTGAAAATGGAGATTTTTGAAATTAGATTGGAAGCTATTTAAGAAGAAATAGAAGAAAATTAGGTTTCTTTAAGATTGGAAGGGGCTATCAACTTTGGTGAGCATCAACAAACAAATGGCAAGGCAAATGGTACTAAATTTTTAAAGAGTAGTGTGTGTTGAAGTTAGCTTTCCCAACAAGCTATGGTTCAATTGATTTGGAAAAAGGACAAAGTTGGGGCCGCCAATTTTGTGCAAAGAGGTCAACAATCACTCAAATTCAAAACTGCCAACTTTGGCATGCAATAGTGAGAGAACAACAATTTGAACTAAGCTAAATTTTAGAGGAGTAGGAATTAAGCTTTGTGTTTAAGGTTTGGATGAGTTGTGAAGGATCTCATGAATTCATGATCAAATTGTCAATTGTATGTGTTGTGTGAGTGGGAATTGCATGTGATAGTGTGCTATATATGCTTGGGTCATGGCTCAATTAGGGACCACTTTAGTGCTGTAATAGTGATTTTGAGGGAAATTTTGCATGTCATAGTATGTTGAAATTTGTGGTCATGGCTTGATTAGGATTCATTTGGAGACCTAATGATGATTTTGAGGGGGATTTTAGTCTAAAGTTAAACTTTGGGATTGAAGTGGATTAGAAAATTAGGTATTTTAGAGTTAATGATGTATATTGAAATTGTTGAATAAATGTTAATTTGGATCATATTTGGGCCCCAATAATGAATTTTAGGTAGATTTTGAGCTTGGGATTTGACTTATTCATTTAAATGTACAATGGGATTGTTGCATGATAAAAAGTTGCTTGTGTTGTAGTAATGACATGTGCTAAAATTTTAAATTAGGTCACACTTAGGGCCCATTTTAGTGCCCTAATTGCCTACCTAATTGTGATTATTAGGAAGAAATTATGTTCTAAGATTAAACCTTGGGACTTAGGTTGAATTAAGAATTCCTTGGGGTCAATGCATGTAAAAGTGTTATTTTCATGTGATGGTGTCATGTGTTAGACTTGTTTTTTAGAGCTAAATTAGGGTCCATTTGGGTGCCCTAATCATGATTCTAAGGTAATTTTAGGCATAGAATGTTGTTCATGGCTATAAGAGTCCATTGCTTGAAAATCCAATGGATTTAGGGCCTCATACACTCCACCACAACCAACTTTAGGGAGAGTTTTTGCTATGACTGTGCAAATCACTTATACATAACCTTGCTTTAGATATGAGTGTTTTGAAGAAATTTTGGATCTTAAATCATTATAGAACTTTAGGGATTATTCCCCAAAGTCCCAAAGCTTTTTTTCATCAAAACCTTCTCAAAATTTTTAAAAATAATATTTTTGCATATTTAACCATAGAATCTTGTAGTAGACTAATATGAAAATTTGTGGGAAAATTTTCATACACTTTGATTACATAGATTGCAAGATAAAGGCATTCAAAGTGAGGAAATTGTATTTTTTGGCATCATGACAAACTAGTATATGAGACTTTGCATCTTCTTAACTTATAAAATTTTGCTCTATAGATTTTGAATTGAGTTGAAAATATAGGAAAAAAAATTAAAACATAATGTGATTTTTTAAATTAAAAAAATTATTAAATAATAAAAGATACATGAAATAATCATTAATACATTTCTAAAATGAAATTAAAACACACTAATGCCAATGGTGAGACTATTCTAACAATCAAACTTAATCTTGTGGATTTTTTTTTTTTTTTAAATTATAAAAATTGAGGTCTAAAACATATTTTGTACGTTATTTTTTCAAAAAGATACTTTGATTGCCCACAAAACAAGATGCTCTATAACTTCAATCACATCACAAATAAAAAAAGTGGAATGAATTAAAACTTTCTATATATACAAAAATACAATCTATATAAAATAAATTTTAAAATTTTTATTTAAAATTTTTTTTAAATATTTTTTCTTGAAAAATTTTAGGCTTACTATGGTGTAATTTTTGCTTCCAAGCAATTGAAATAATAATTATATTTCCCTAAAGCTAATAAATTTTTCATCTTATGAGAAAGTTTCAAAAAATTTCATTCAAAATTGAACTTGTAGGAACTTGCCGAAGATGCATTTTATCTCATGAGGGGATAATGGGACTTCATAAAATTTTCTCAAATTTATACAAATACATATAAGGATTGTCAAAGAAAGTCAAAAGGGCTCACACAAAAATGACTCAATGTAACACATTATCATGTAGGAACATTCATTTTTATATCTCATGAATCACATGCCTCTCACAAGTATCTACATACCAAGTGGCAATTATCATTGAGTAATCATAACAAATTTTTGAACCCATTTTGTAATTCTTGACCCAACTAGTTAGTTGAGAAGAGGCTCTTTCCCACCCAAACTATTGCATTACAAAGTAGCCCCTTCTTGGGTTCAATTTCCGCCTAATGACACTTTGTATACTTTGCATAGATCCAGACACTCACTGATTCAAGACAAAGATCCCTTACAATTTCACTGCATTCATTCCTTTAAAAAGCACAAGGGCACCAACCTTGAAACATCTGTCTCCGTGTGCTCTTCAGCAGGTCGAGTGCCAGAGGAATTCCTAATTAAATATAACGGTACCGGAACCTTACGGCTTCCTACAGCGATCAGGAGCACTCAGGCTGCCTCTTTCTTGTCAAGCATGGCCAGTAGCCCGTGAGGTCATTTGAGGTACTGTCGGAGCCTAGCAAGAGTAACGTCACCGGGTCCAAATCCCTCGAGTACTGCTTTAGCCGTTGGAAACTCTGCCCGAGATGTTGCACTGTTGCAAGGAACATAAATCAAAGTCATGGTGCAGATGAACCTAACTTTCTACCCGCTTAATATCGATATCCAAACTAGTTAGGATGCTAATCACTTAACTGTATGCTCAGCTTCAGAGAAACACGCATAAGACCTCTACAATTTCAAATAATTCCCATATCTACTGGGAGGGACAGAAGACACAGATTTTTCACTATACCCTACAACCATTAGCAAAATCTCAAGATGGAATGCACTCTGAAGAGAAAACCAAGGCAGGTGCAACAAACCTGCTGCGCACTACCACACACGGCATGCCTATCCGAGAAGCAACTAGAAGACCTGTTTGCGCACCCGCCAACAATATACATTGATCCACGGCCACTGCGGCTGCTTCAGCTCCTGCCCGTAAAGCTGCTATATTTTCTCTAGATCTAACACCCACAGTTCAGAGTAAAGGTTGATGTCAATAACGAGTATGTGTACGTCTAGGAGGGTAGAAGGCAACCCAAATATACATGAGCAATGTTTCAAGTACTTCAAATATTTGGATATGTAGTGAGGTAACACTTTTGAAATTTAGAAGCTTTTATATTGTGTTTCAGCCACATCAACGTACGATTTTGATGCACTGGTATTGATGTCGACGCTGACTCCCAGCTTGTTTGCAACTTCTGCGGCCACCCGCTGCTTCTCAGCTGCAACTGTCATTAGAAAAATCAACTATCACTATCAGGTCTCATATTCAAATGGCACGAGCGATTACATTTTTTCTTATCACATACCTGGCTCCAGGCTCGTGGCAGCAACTTAGCGAATTCGACCCTTATCTTGCCGTTCGCAAGGATAAAACTCAAGGGAAAATACTACCAACCTGCTTTGGCAGCTTCCATGGCTAGCTGCTCATCAAGGCCGGCCACAACTCCGGCTCCTAGAACAACTTGCCCGTACGAACTGCTCTTTACTTCAACCTCCCCCACCACACTGATATCCTTTGCACGCTCCGGGCCCAACTGGGCAATCAGTGACCTGACCTAATTGCACACTATTCAGTGGTGGAGCCACAAGTACCTGAAGTTGCCTTTCATTCAATCTGTTTACTAGATATCACACTATGCATCTTAAGATCAGTTAGTCACACAACAAACTGTACGAGAAGTTGCAGCAAATTCAGTAGTAGTTCACAAACACGCTCCCACTCTGAATCTAAAAATAAGTTTGTATGAAAGCTACCTGGCGACCACCTCCCCGCTCTTGCTATAAGCCGCCAGAATAACAAGGGGTACTTTAGCTTCCAACACCTCGTCTACAAACCTGCACAACTCTACCAACCTAGCAATTAGAAATAACAGCGCATCCTGACTTGTCAAATAATAGAAGTGGCAAACAGTGGCGAAGCAGAATTTATAACTTCAGAGCCCACCGTGGTTGGCAGAAGAGCACAGGATTCAAGCACTCCACCACTGTGCAGAAGGGAGAGAGGATCTGGGCTTTAGCATCAATGTCCAAGTAATGCTTATGTTTTGTATTTATGGTAATACCTTTTAACAACTATGTAAAGCTTACAAGCACATGTGGTAATGCACCTACTCAATAAAGCCAGGGCGCAAAGGAAGGTCTCCCGAAGCTGCTAATTTTTCCAGTGCTCGTTGCTGTACACGTCAGCCACGACAAGATAAGCATGAAAGCACGAATTTCCAGTTTATATGTCAATGTAACTCTACAAGTGTCTATTTACCAGTATGTAATGCTTTTAAAAGTAAAAACGCACCACAGAGTAGGAAAGCCAACAAACTATTAAAGGCCAATTGCTATGCAAAGTCCCAAGTCTATTGCTCGAACCAATCAAATTACGATATAAGATATGAACATGGATATATGAGCTAAGGATCTTATTTTAATTGTCTTAGGCCTATCCTCCGGAAATGTTCCATACCTTGGCTTTCATAATGTTCTGGACAAAACCATTATTCTCACTGGTAGGAAGAGATGATGGCCACCCAATCTGAACGAAAAGTTGATTCATCGGGGAATGTTAGCATACGATTTGTTGTCAATATCTTGCAATTCTACTCATTCACATAGACCCTAAGAAGTTCTCAAGCTCCAAAAATGCATTCGTGTTCAACTCTACCAACTTTATCGTACTGAACCCAAATGAGCGACCTCAGTGACTACTTGACAAGGAATTCAGAACAGAGCAGTATTTCCTCATCCTCTAGAAAAAAATTTAACACTAAAGGTAATACAGACCCGATCAAAAAAAGCGCGAAGCATGGCATCCTCTGCACCACCTGCATGTCTGCACAATACCGAAGAAACAATTACTTACCAGCTTGCCGGCACAAAAGTGTCCAAGAAGTTCAATGTCTACAAATCCAAGGCATCCAAATATGTGATAATATGTGAAGGGGTCATAAGCACCTTAAGAGATCAGCATAAACTGGCTCGGACCAATTTGCACATTCAAGATTAAACTCCTGAAAAGCTGCAAATAACCCATTATAATGAGAAGTGCTATGCTTCAGAAATAATGAACCTTCAAAACCAAATGATGTTCTTCATGCTTGAGATTTCTCTACCCTGTAGTTTGCAGAATCTGATCCTGTTCGGTCTTCATTACTGAGAAAATTTGATTTCTCTCCCGAATCTTCCATACCAAGCTTGCAATATAGACGAAGACAACTATACGTTTTCTTGTTTCAAGACTCACCTAAATTGAAACTGCTTCGATGACCAAATTTGTGCACGTCAGCCACCACTCTGCAATATGCAGGCCCATGATCGCAATCAAGAATAGAAATGTGTTCAACCTCACAGCTTAAGCAGTTCGACTCGATCGCCTGGCACCACAACCGGTGAATGAGAGCCATCTAAATGCCTCTCCTGCTGCTACGCAGGAAAGGACAACATGTCAATAAGTAGAGACGAGATTAGAGAAGGAGAGCCCTGAGTTTCGAGGTCCAAGAAGCACTACCCTTCCACTTCCAGCAGGATTGCCATTTTGGAGGTGCCTTCGGAATTGGAATTGGAAGACGCTGATGATTGCAACGATGATCTCCCATTCATCGATGGCAGCCGACTCTTAAGAGAATTGACGGACAAGCTGAATTCTTCCTTTGTCGGCCGATGCCACGGTCCCATTTTGAAGGAGCGGCATGTCGCCCTAGCTACATCTTTGCCCAGAAACTTGGGTCTGGAAATCGAAGGAGCTGATGAAGCGAGGCGAGCGTCCGTGACTGCCAGCGGCATCATCATCATCATCTCCATGAACCCCCCCCCGGGGTGGGTCCACTATGACGTCTGGAAGAAATGAATATCAATCCCTGCTGTGCTCCCAAAAGACCGACCCACGTCCCAGTCTAAAGACAGCGGCAGATTGAAGTGTTAACCGAGCGATGACTTCGGACAGATACCATCAGCAGCCGCATTTCCCAAGCAGTGATCCCATCCGCGCCACTTCTCGAAGCTCCTCCCCCTTCCAGATGAGCAGCAGCAGCGTGTGAAAGTTCGGGGTTCCGGGTTCCCGAACCCGATGGGAGGGTGGAATTGGGGTGCTCTGGAGGTGGGCCACCAAGGAGAGGACGCCACCCCTGTGACGAGGAGCACCTACCCTAAGCACAGACAGGAGAACTGAAGCGGAGTGAAGGGGAGAGAGGCGAGACTCCAGCGAGGGAGAGGGAAAAGAACTCACGGAACGGAACGTACGAAGGAAGGAAGTGAAAACTTCACATTCGTAAGTAACTGATAAGGTAGCGAACGGGCCACGAAAGGAAGCGAAGAGGAGAGAGAGTCTGCGAAGGATGTGGAGGGGCCGGGAAGGGTGAGAAGTTCTACAGTAAAAAAACGCTGAAGAGAAGAGGATGTGGAGGGACAGGCAGAAAGCCAGGCAAAGAGAAGAGATCCTCTGTGTTCCTGGCAGCATGCCGATTTGGAGGGACATCAAAGTATTCCTTTTTTTAATGTTAGAACTAGCGACAAAACACTAGAAAAAATAAAAATAAAAAAACTGCTTTTTTTTAGACAAACTAAAACTTGAAGAAAGAAAAAAGGAAAAGAAGTAAACTATAGTAATGCAATGAGCCTCTTGTGCACTACTAGAAATTGGCACCAAACGTGACTGCAAAATGTACATAGCAGTTGTTGATAAATCGTATGACTAGGTGATGACTTTTGGCCCTGTAGTCGTGGTGGACAAGTCATGCAACAGTCACGATGACAATATACTATGAACATCCATTTTGGCGAATGGATGAAGAATCAGGCAAATGAGTAGGAATAAAGAAACTTGGGCTTAAAGGAAATAAATGACAAGTTGCCATGTAGATAGTGCACCCTAATATAAATAATTAACTGAAATTCCACATTAGTTGTGGCGAAGTCATGGGTCAAGAAATTTTAAGATTATATTTTGAAATCTAAGAAGTTTAAAAATTAACTTTTGCAATCTAGGATTATTTTTTGAAATCTAAAAAAATTGAAGATTATATTTTGAAATCTAGGAAGTTTGAAGATTATTTCTAAAATCTAGAAAATTTGAAGATTGTTTTTTGAAATCTAGGATTATATTCTAAATCTAGAAAATTTGAAGGTTTTTTAAAAATCTAGGATTATATTCTGAAATCTAGTAAATTTGAAGATTATTTTCTAAAATCAAAGAGTGGTCATTTTACAATTTTATTAGTACATTCACAGTTCTATGGCAATATAACATACACCATAAGCCATACACCATACATCATAAGCCATACAACATAGACAAATATATAATATGTCATACACTCTATTTTGTATATGTTTACATGACTTTCCAAACCACTATACAAGTGTGAAGCATGCAAATCACATGCCTTTTATATAAGTGACTTGGTAGGAGGCACGACAAACCATATGGAATTTGTAAAACATAGGAATTGTACTATAGTTGTGCTGAAGTTATAGAAGAGTAGGTGTACAATATATTGAGTCATTTTGAAGTCATTCTGAAATTGTAGGAAGTCATACTTTAGTCATCAATAGTCATTTTGCAGTCGTAAAAAGTCATTTTGTAATAGTAACAAAAAAAAACATTGTTGTCTACGTTAGGAAGAAAGAACATTTAATAACTACTTCTAGCACTATAAAAATACCTTTGTGTATGTATGTTGGATCCTTCAAATAGTCAATTTTTTAGCATCAATATATATTTGTTATAACCACAACGCATTTTCTTGATACCCTTAGTAATTCAAATTCATCTATCTCAAGTACTTCCAAGTAGTATCTAACAATGGTGCAAATTTTTATAAGTCAATGCTTGCAAACTTATAGGGGGATAATTAAATCATGCAATGGATTTAGCATAAGGGAAAAACAACATACAACCAGTGTTTGAGAAAATGGCAATCCATTTTTCATCCATGATTGATGCATATATTCTTAGTTGTTGCTATAGATCTAAGAGTTTGGTTTACGGAGTCATAGGGAAGTGTCTATTGAGTCATAGGCAAGTGGCACCAAGTAAGTGGTGATTGGTGGACTCTCCTTTAGCTACAATGGAGTAACAATGAAGTCATTATGGAGTAGTTGGGAAGACATGTCATAGTTATGTATGGGACTCTGAAGTACACATCAATCACTTTTGAAGGCATTGTGCTACTTAGACTGAGGGGCACGTCTTCCCAACACATGCTTTAAGTAGCCTTTTTTATGTTAGGTAAATCATGGTTGATGACTCCAAGCATAGTAGTCATTTGTAGTAGTCAAGCGAATTCTTAACTTCTAGGGACCAAGGTCATTTTTCTATCAAAAACACTCAAAACTATCATTTCTACTATGTTCATCTAAGAAAACCAAAAAGAAACTTTTTTTAGAATCTAACTACAGGTTCTTGTGATTTACTTGTTTAAGATGACATGGTAAAAATTTCAAAATTTTTAGCCGTATAGATTGGGAGATATGAGCATTCAAAGTTGAAAAAGAGAACTCTGGTTTGTAGTTTCAAATGACTTTGATTGCCATTTATAGAAATCTTTTATACTACAAATTTTGAATTAAAATTTTTTTGTTTTGAAGGATTGAGTTGAAAGTCTAGGAAAAAAAGATGATTTTCATTCTTTAAAAAATTGTTAAGTAGAAGTAGGTTCAGGATTGAAAGAAAATCTAAATTGTTAATAACTCTTAGATGGGATTGAAATACAATAATTCCAAAAGTAAGATTGATTTAGCAAGCAAGTTCAACCTTATCCAACAATTTTTTTAGGAAAATTGCTGAAATTGCATTCAGAAATGAATCCTATAAGTTATTTTTTCTTAAATTGACCAAAAACAAGATTGTTCATAATTTTTTCATTATTGATCATTTTAATTTTTTGTATAATTATTTTTTTGCCTGCCAAGTTGAAAATTGGGCTTTTTGTGGTATAACTTTTGCTACTGACTGAAATAAAGACTATACTCCTATAAAGATAATTACTTTTTTTATCTTATGTAAAAGTTTCAAAAAGTTTTATTAAAAATTGAGATCATATAAACTTGTCCAAACTCCAAATTGTCCCCTAAGGGAACAAAGGTCCTTTAGAAGTTAAGCTGATTTACACTCCCCATTTTCTTGGCTTTAGCCCCCACTATAACAATGGCAGTGTTTTATGACTGCAGAATTATAACTGAGGACGACTAGCGACTACTTGTAGTCATACTCTTCGAGGCCAAAACCTTCTGTAGAATTATGACTGCAAAATGTGACTGCCAGTCATATATTCACTGTGTACTTTATATATGCATACTATACGCCCGTGGGGAACACCAAAGTATTTCATAGGGAACAAGTGGGAACATGTCTAGGGAACGCATAGTCATATTACCAGTCATATTTTTCCTTTAGTCATATTTTGCAATCATATTTCCTTGAATTTTTTTTTTTTGGGTAGCATGATGAAAATTTGGGCAGTTTTAGTGGTAGGTGAATGCCCAGTTGCAATTTTGCATCAGTCATATTTTCCAGTCATATTTTTCTGTTAGTCATATTTGTCAGTCATATTTTTTTGTCAGTCATATTTTTAAACCAGTCATATTTCACAGTCATATTTTTTGTCAGTAATGTTTTTTTGCTAGTTATACTTTGCAGTCATATTTTTTTGTTAGTCATATTTTTTAGCTAGTCGTATTTTGTAGTCACATTTTTTGTTAGTAATATTTTTTTGTCAAACATACTTTACAATCATATTTTTTTGAATTGTTTTAACTTTTAACTAGTTAGTGACTTTTTTTTTATGAGTACTATGATGAAAATTTGGGAAGTTCTAGTGGTACGTGAGTGCTTAGTCATAATTTTGCTTATCATATTCTCATTATTTTGCACTCATATTTATTTTATATTCATACTATGCACTCCTGTTTTTCTATTATTATTCTTTTTTCTTCTAGTGTAGTTAAAAAAACCCGTTATGCAATCTAATTTTTTTGTGCTGTATGTAGGTTATACGGTCATTCTTTGGGACGTTTGCATGACTTTGCTAAATGCCTTTTAAAAAAAGGTTATGTGTTACTGTGTCTTGTTTCTATTATTACAGAAACCTCCAAAAATTTGAGGTTTCACATAATTATATTTTCATAAATGGATTTCATTTCTTCATATGATTTATTACGGAAGTACAAACAAATAAAGTAGTTCGCAACATGAAACTACAGTAAAGGAGATATTTTCTATCAACTACATTGAAAGGGTAAAGGGAAGGGTCTCAATACACATTCTTCACTTCCTCTACTTCTTTACGATAGTTTCATCTTTACTTTCAAATGTACTTCATGCAACACAAGCATTCTCAGACTGTGACGATATTGAACGTACAGGTTCTTGAATTTCTGCAAACACAAGTGACGTTTATAGTTTGAAAATTGAATTTGATCAATAAGATATGATCTCCAATCCAACTTTTGCATTGGCACACTCACTATCCAATCTACTGTATATTGTACACTATCCCTTATATGGCATCTTCCTCTGATGACAACCATGTTTTTGTACTATATTTGTATATTATGTATTGAATGCTATGTTCTTCAAAATACTCACTTTGGAATATGACTACGGTTCTTCATGTATTATACTTTTGGGCATGGCCTGCAACTCAATCACAATCTCCATTACAATACTGTAGGTTATCAACATGTACATCATCTTGTTGTAGACGTTGCAATGCAATTGCGACCACATCAGCTTCTACTTCCACTACATCACTTAAGATGGGTGTCTTCGGTATGAGGTCTTCATACAAGTCTGTGGCTTCAAGTCCGGGAAACTCTGTTGTCTTCCTTAAGGATATGCACTCTACTTCAATTGATGCTTCATGCTTAGAGAACGACAGGACACCTCTTGGTTCCCTACGGAGTACAACTTCCCATCCATCTCTGGCCTTGTCTGCTACAAAAAATACTTATTCAATGTGGAGAGGGAAGGCAAATGATTGCGCTGAGTATGGAATCAATCTATCAAAGTTCACACTAGTGAATCCATACTCATCACGCTTCATAGTGGCCCCATCACCCTTGGTGTTTGCAACCACCCAATTGCAAAAAAGTACCACTAACGATATATTCAAAAAAATGGGAGTATTGGGGTATCCCAAAATAATATTGTCCATTTTGATAGTTATAAGAATGGATTTGCTCCAAACAACTAAAGTTGACAAATACAAACTTTTTTGTATGAAGGCACAATTTTCATTAAAATGAGAGTAAAATGAGTGCATAAAAATGAAAGTGTAAAACACGACTATGCAAAAAAAACAAGTGAAAATGATGGGGGAAAAATATAGTCAATTCAAATAAATAAAATAATATATTAAAATGAAAATAGAGTGCTCTTGTTTATGAAAAACAAGATGTACATTTCCAAAACATAGAGGTCATACCAAACACTAAAATCCAATCCAAAACATAGAGGTCATACCAAACACTAAATCCAAACCACAATAATTGAAACCTAGGCTTTCTATAATTTCCATTCATTACACACAATATAAGGATGTTAAATACAAAACAAAACATGCCACATAATTATATAGATATGTGGTTATGGCTTCTCAATTATACAAAGCCAGACTTTTGTTGATGACTTCGATTTGTATAGCCGGGATCTTGATCATATACTCCACAGTGTCCTTCTGGATCCTCGACTTCCATGCTATCATAAGAGCATCCGTGTGTTGCCACATTGGACCTTCAGTTTCATCAACCTTCCAACGTAGACCTCTTTCGCTATTCCAACCGGTGTAGAAGTCTTGGACATCTTGATTCCTTGATGTCGGACGAAAATATTGAATAAGAACGTAGTTCGGATTCTCTGGATTGCAGTTTGGATTAGACAATGCCCTTCCAATCCAAACAGGATGGAGGTCACCTTCAGTAGGTCGAACTGCAACAAAATAGCCTTCAAATAAGTCTCGCGCTACTCTGAAAGATGGATTTGGACGACCACTTAGTGGCCCGACGTATGGTTCATCTTCTCCAAATTCTTCATGATCCTCTCTATCATTGTCTATTTGATCCACTCGACTTGGTTGAACACGTATAGTTGGCCAAAAACCGTCCTTCAAAGTTGGAAACGTGGGTAATGGTTCCATCAATGCTACTTTCACGCCACGCCAATACTTCACCACGTGCTCAAAATGTCTCCGATACTCCCCGGTGACGTCCGCATTGCACAAATTGTCCCAATACTTCACAAACCCCGACACGCCTTTCACGATGTTCTCCAAGTCTTTCATAGGCTTCAACGGAACGGGCAACGGTACACCTCGTGGCCACAAACTCCTTCCTTCAGCATCTTCTTTCCACAACTTGATGTCATTACCATCTTTCCCTAGCCAATCAATATCAGTGCACAAGAGTTTGTACATCATGACAAGGCAACCCGTGGAATCCAAGAAGAACTTCAATTGTTGCGGTCTTGTATGCCCAACAAGGATCTCATTGCCATCTTCAAATGAACCCACTATGAAGCCCTTGAAATCAGGCACTTCTTCGATGAGGTGAGGGATAGTGGGAATGGAATCCACGTCCATGAACGACTTCATGAGCGCAGGAACTGTAGGGAAGTTCTCCTTCTTCAAATCCATGCTCCATCTTCCGAAGAGCGCATCGATGTCGTCATGTGTATGACCTACAATCATGAAGTTCACATAAATTTCCCGGAAGATCTTTTTTGCAACAAGCAGAGACCAAAAATAGAATTGAGTGCATGTGCAAAACGGAAATTCAGAAAGAGAGAGAGAGAAAGGAAGGGAGTACCGTAGCACTTGTGCATTGAGTAATTCAGCCAAGGTCGAGAGGAGTGTGTGAGGAAACGGGACGTGCGGCTAGGAGAGAAAAGAGGTAGTGAGTTAAAAGAGAGACGGATGCCGCAGTTAAAGCGTAGTCGAAATCAGGGACCAGCAAGTGCTCAGAGGATAGAAATTAGAGTAAGGAAAGTGGCTCTTTTAGAGCCCAGTAGTGAGCGGGAGAGAGTCGAATTGATGGAGGACCTCTCTGCCATGAGTTGCGCGGGGTTCCTAGGGAAACCCTGAAGGTTTCGGAACGAGGCGATAGTGAGGGAGCTCATCGAAGGAGCCCCTAATCAGTTTGACAACACTATTCGGCCAGTTCCGCCCATGTGGACCAGGGAGATCTGGAGGAAAGTTTATGAGCTGGAGGAAGGCGGCGCCGAACAGGCCAACCGGAAGGGAGACTTCGTGCGTGGGAAGTTTCGGGGAGCAGCTAACCCCAAGGACGGGTACGCAATTGAAGACTACGTCAATGTGTGACACAAGTGACTACTGGAGTTCCTGGTCCCGATTTTACATCCAAAAAAACCTACCCGGGTGACTTCCACGCTCGGAAATGCAATCTTTGGGGCCCTGAGCGGAGAGAAGCGGATGGATTGGGCGGCATTCATTCAAACGCTGGTGAATGTTTTAGTCTCAAATGTGGAAAAGAGTAGGGCTACTCCAGTAAGCCCCTACCTTTTCCACCTATACAAGAATCAGAGTCTTCTCACAGCGGAGGAGAACAAGAAGTGGAGGGCGCAAATGGCTCTCCGGACGTGTAGAGGATCGGATGAAGAATCCGAGACGGAACCGGATAGCCCGGAACCGAAGGAGAAGGGTGAGAACCCTAAGAAGAGAAATTGGGAAGAAGAGGAGGAGGAAGAAGACGTTCCTCTCCACCGAAGGATGAAAAGGACGCCCAGTCTGAGGGGTCCTTCTTTGGGGCTTCGGAAGGAAAAGGGACCGAAAGTAGTGGAACCGGTCATCCCGAAGAAGCAGGAGCCGGTAGAAGCAGTCAGACCGAAACCCATTCCATTGTTCTAGGTGTTGGATCTGACGAGTCTATACAACAACCTAATCCGGATTCTCAGTATAGTGAGAGCGGATTGGGAAGTAAAGACCACAACGTTGCGTGAGGTGGCGGATTTGGTAGGAAGTACTCCAACCAGTTCCCTGATGGAAGCCGTGGCGAACTGCATCAGCAATTCGGACGAAGTGAAGGAGTTGGAGGATAGGTTGCTGAAACAGAACATCAACTAGCGGGAGACAGACGAGCAGGTGGTCCGGTTGCGAGGAGAAATCCAAAGCTACCGGAGGGACTTGGATGCTAGTCGTGACTAAGTGAAGGCTGCAATGACTCTTCAGGAAGAGACCAGGATTGCAATCAACCGAATGACGGCAGTAGTAGGGGCATCCGGTGAGGTAATGGCGAAGGCCAAATTGTTTGATGAGGGGATACATAAGGATCCAAAACCTTCGGGTACCCGTATCGCTCACATCTTGGCTAACTTCGTCAGAGAATTAGAAGAGGCGATGAAGGAATTCCGAAAGGACTCAAAGGGATTAGAGGATAGCATCCGGAAGTTCCAGAGTGGGTTAGTCTCTTTATTTGGGATTTCAATCCCGGATGAGTTCGATGAGGTAGAGATATTGGAGGGGTAGTTTGAAACTCCAATATCGAAGGAAAAGGAGGCTGGAAGAACTTCTACTTCAAAAGCCCCACGGACAAGGACAGGAGTAGTTTCTCTTGTAGAACCGGAGTGAATTTCGGAAGGGGGAGATAAAAGTAGAAATTTGAGTGAGCTCTCTCCCATAGCTACTCTAGATAGAGGTGGATCCCCTTAGGAGGGATAGGTAGTTAGAAATTAGAAAATAGGAAATTTTGTTAGATCGGACTTCGTTCCGGAAAGTTAGGAAAAGTTCAGATCCGAAAATCTCGGTCGGATAAGTGCCGGATTTCCGGGGAGACCTTTTTGTCAACTCTATATATAATTCAAGTCTCAAGACTAAGACTGGGAGTTTTTCCTTCTTGCATATGCTGTCTCTTGTGTATTATCTATTGTTTTCCTTGTCTTCCCAAAGATTGGCCGGATAAGGAAGGGAGAGATTGAGTATAGATGAGCAGAGTGTGAGAGGATCTTCTCCCCTTATTGTCTTCTTGTGATTGCAGGTGTATGTGAACAGGTTGTAAGTGTTGGGAGTGAGTCAAGACACCTCACACCTCAGTAGATTTAAGGTTTATAATTCCGGGTGAGATAACCAGTGCTAGGCTAGGCAGTAAGAGAAAAGATCCTCAAACTGTGCTAGAGCTACTAGATGGAATGTCTGGATTAGCCTCTGAACACTTGAGAGGTCTCACCATCTGAAGAAGTAAACGGAAGAACGTTAGATTATGTTGGTACGGGCAGACGCACTTGTGGCCACCTTAGTTTCGCACGGATTGCAAAAGATAATGAGGTCGTTGTAGTAAGTGAGGGTTGTATGGGGGATCTTTGTGTGACCTACAGGCTGAGATTACTTCCAGTTTGTTGTGAAAGATCAAACCGGATCCTGTTAAGGTAGGAGAATAAATTGGGATAGTGAGTTTTCCATCACTATAAAAACCGGAAAGAGAGGAGTGTCTACCTCTCTGGAAATAAGTGACATATCCTTCTGAAGTGCCGACAGAGGCTAAACAGAACCAGAATAGAAGTTGAGGAAAGGAAGTCCTCGATTAAAGTAGTGCGAGATCTGGTTAGAAGTGTGACTTCCGGGTTGGTTCTTGAAGGTTGTCAATTAAGTTTGATTCGGGTCAGTGTTAGTCTGGACCAAATTAGTTTATAGGAAAATTAGGAAGTCATCCGGTATTTTGGAAAAAAGGTGAGAGAAGTATAACCAAGAATAATGGAATTAGGAAACTTTCCTCAAATCACCTAGTAACACGAAACACTTCACAGAGTCTCTTGGGTTCGATCTTTAGAGTCACTTTATTATGCTTTAAAGAGGTTTTTGTGAGCATAATAGGGAATTTCACTTACCCCATGTTGGTACATTCTTCTCCTTCTACAGTGACTGCAATTGGAAAAATTCCTTCTCGTTTTTAATTCAATAAATATTGACCGCCTCAAAATAGTACTCTATATGGAGTCCATGGAACTAAATTCCAATTCCACTTTACACTCACGGCATTTCAGGTTTCCGCTTCTAAAAGTTTAGATACTTAATAAATAGATACTTAAATAGAGTTTACATTTCACGAAGTTCACATTGAGGTTTTAGGATATTAGGGTTTTTAGGGTTTAGGGTTTCAGGTTTCAAGCTTGAAGGTATGTCATGTGAAATCCACGGCACTAAGCTAATTCTTTTCACATACCAAATTGAATAGATGCCAAAAAATTTAAATAATTGCTTAGGGAGCTTTAAAGGCATACGTGTAGACGAATACAATTCAATGTCACATTGAAGACCAAACTTATTCATAACGTTCTAAGTTGTTTTTGGAGGGGTAAATCCATAAAAATATGTATTTCTTTAAAATAACAATAGCATTATTTTGGAATAATAGGCAAAATGTGTTTGTTCAAGGAATAGTAGACCCATGTTCTAGCACAAATTATAAATGTTACATAATGATAAATGTTATATAATTTAAAATTTCTACTTCCTTTGTACTCTTTGACTATAATATATGTCAAATACTTTCAAGTTTTGTATTTATGAAAATACAACTCATACTAATAAATGTTCTTATCTTATGATTCTCTATGAAATTTAATTGTATGCCTCATTTTCATCAACTTCTACTTCAATCATTAAAAACAAATCAACTACTACTTCAATCGTGTCCTTAAAAAATAATTTTTAGATTCATTTTAACAAATGTTAAACTTACCTATGAAATCAAAAGGCAACCATAGTAAACTTGTTTGCATACAAAGTTATCAAATTCAAATTGAAACTTCTAAATCAAGCAATTGTGCTCAAAAAGTAGGAAACAATCATAAAAAGGTTTAGGAAATCTATAATGGTACAAGACCTACTTCTATAAAAGTAGCATGAATTTACTGCAAAGAATCCAGATTCACAGTTTTATCATTCACAAAGATGAAATTAAGGATGTTGAAAATGAGCATTCACGTACAAAATTGAGGAAGATAAGTAAATAACATTTTATAGTACAAATTCTGAATTTATATTTATTAGAGTTTAGGAATCTTGTTGGAAATCATAGAATTAAATTTAAGGATTGGGTGTTTACATACAGAATTGACATTCTTATGAAATTTTTTACCTGAATGCTCACATTTTCATTAAGGAAGTTAAAATTAGTGGCTACTGGGCATAGTATTCTAGAATAATGTCCGATTTGTGCCCACATAGAAATTCAACTTTACATGAATAAAAAGAAATTGGGAATGAAATGGGCCCGACCCTTTCAAAGTCCAAATTTGAAAATGTCTTGCAATTTGTTACGTCAATAATCAAATAACTTTAAAGCAAGTTAAAATTACTGTAACTAAAGTTATGCATTGGATTCCAAGCAAATTTTCAATGCTTGCCCATTTAATAAATCATGTACACGTGACAAAAGAAGTTTCATGGCCGCTAGACTGAAGATGTCCAAAATTTAAAATGTCATGAAATTTAAAACGTGAATGCTCAAAATTTTCATTAAGGAAGTTCAAATTAGTTGTGGGCATTATATTCAAATTAGTGCTGGGCATTATATTGAAAACAAAGTACACATACAATAAATAAAATAATTTTTTGTTTTTTTACAATGTACTACGTGAATTTTTACATTCCACATGAGAATGTAGAAAGATAAGCACATAAAATGAAAGATGCATTCGGTACTCATGTTAAAAATTATGTAATTGTATATTTTTTTGCATGTTCAATGGAATCATGAACACCCTTTGCAGAGGACTTTCCTATTGCACTAAATAATAATTATGGTGTATGAAGATCTTGTATGATGGACTTTTCAACTTTTTTAAACATAAGCACATGACTAAACAATCATTTTTAACTAAAAATTTGGGTGATTGACACATACAATGAACTTTGGAAGTGGCAAAAGGTGAGGTCATCTCTTGAAGTGAAGAACAGTAATTATTGAAATGATTAAGTTGGAAAATCCATCATGGTGGAGTCCACCATGCATTCACATCACACTCTCAATTATGAATTATAAGCTTATATTATGGTAATTCACACTCGCAAGTGCCATTCAATCATGAAGGCACTAGCACTATAATTATTTGAAATGTGCCACCAATCATGCAAGTTATTTTCTTAGTTATCCATAGAAAGTAGCCAAAATTTGAAAGGCATCTGTAGTACATTAAAATTTTAAGGTTTTATTTACTTCTTCAAAAATGAGTTGGACGTCTGAACGCTCAATCCATGGAATTTGAGAATTCAAAACGTTTACAACTTGCACCATATTTATGTGCTTGCATGCAAAACCTTTTTTTATAGCTTTCCAGACTCAAATACCACACACTTATAATAACACTTAGAGCTAGTGTTGGCATTGTGGATCGGTGGACCGATGTAATAAATTCTTCTCAACAATTTTTTAATCAATAAAATGAATTGGAATGTTCCTAATTTTAAATTTGGGTTCAAGATTTGTAACAAGATTCTTTGAATTCAACCCAATAAATATAAATTTGTAGATTGTAATATATTTTTCTTTCATACCTTTTAATTATTCGAAATAGAACTACAATTTCATATGGATAAAAATTTGAAGTCTCTCAGTACCATTTATTGCAATTAATTTGTTTTGGCATGTCTCCAAGTGCCTAGAAGGAACATTAGTTTCGTTTTATTATGAAATCTAAATTGCTCATTTAGTATGCAACTTGTACATGTATTTTGGGTTTTATTATTTTCATATATGTCATGGCTTTTTGACTTTATTATTTGTAAACTACAGCACATGATTTATTCAATTAGAAGTTCTTTTGCATGTCAAAATGCATAAAAGGACCTTTAATATTGTTTTATCATGAAATCTAGATGTTCATCTAGTATGCAACTTGTACATGTATTTTGTTTTTTTATTATTTTCATATATGTCATGGCTTTTCGACTTTATTATTTGTAAACTACAGCACATGATTTATTCAATTAGAAGTTCTTTTGCATGTCAAAATGCATAAAAGGACCTTTAATATTGTTTTATCATGAAATCTAGATGTTCATCTGGTATGCAACTTGTACATGTATTTCGTTTATTTATTATTTTCATATATGTCATGGCTTTTGGGCTTTATTATTTGTAAACTACAGCACATGACTTATTGAATTAGAATTCTTTTGCATGTCAAAATGCATGAAAGGACCTTTAATATTGTTTTATCATGAAATCTAGATGTTCATCTAGTATGCAACTTGTACATGTATTTTGTTTATTTATTATTTCATATATGTCATGGCTTTTGGGCTTCATTATTTGTAAACTATAGCACATGACTTATTCAATTAGAATTCTTTTGCGTGTTAAAATGAATGAAATGACCATCAATAATGTTTTATCATGAAATCTAAATGTTCAATTAGAATGCAACTTGTACATGTCTTTTGCGTTTGATTATTTTCATATACATCATGGTTTCTGGACTTTAGTATTTCTATACTACAGCACATGAGTTATTGAATTACATATTATTTTTGCTTGCAAAAATGTATAAAAGAAGCATTAGTAGTGTTTTTTTATTATAAAATCTTAAAGTTCATCTAATTCATAACTTGTACTAATATATATTTTATTTACCATTTTATGAATTCATCCCATAAGGCCATGATTTGAATAGAATGGACCATTCAAGGGGAGGGCCCATTCTATTCCCATTTTTTTTTATTCACGCAAAGTTCAATTTCTAAGTGGGCAAGATTGAAAATGAACGCACGATGTCGCTTGTACCACTATTTACAACTTGCTTGATCAAAATTTGAGCAATCACTTACAAAATTCCATGACCTTTTTAATTTTGAACCGTTAAGGTACAACAGCCGTATCCTTGGCAATCCTTCCTTTTCACATGTAAATTAACTCCTAAATGAGCTAGCATTGAGAATTAATGTGGAATCCAATGTGTAGCACGAATTTCAAGTTGCTTGAAATTTATTTGAGCATTCTTTTTTAATTATTGCAAGACATTTGAAGGATTTGGACCATTCAAGGGGAGGGCCCATTCTATTCCCATTTTTTTTTTATTCATGCAAAGTTCAACTTCTAAGTGGGCAAGATTGTTATGATTTATGAAAAGGAAGGATTGCCCTAAAAGAGATTATAAAAAATGCTAGAAAAAGTGGATGAAATTGCTAGACAACTTTGAAATATAAAAATATATTAGATGAAATTGCCCAATTGTGGATGAAAACCATACCATACATCCAATACAAGAGGCAACCCATTTATAACCGACATCTCATTCTGGTAGTATAGACCATTGCTTTTTTGACTGTGCACAAAAAATTTGCAGCAATTACATATGGCATAACTTTCTATGCAGTTGTCGCACTATATAATTGGCTTAGGAGAGTCTCAATATTGCAATCAAAATTGTTGGAAAGATAATGGGCTATATCATCAGAATAGAAGCAAGCCCATTTTCCACTAAAATTCTCAATAATTTTATGTTGCAAAAAAACATCTAAAAAATTATGCCTACATTGTAATGCCTCTTTCGAAACTTGTAGAAATGAAAGTTTTGAAAAAATCAGCCGTGCAAATAGTCCAAACGGCTTAAGTGGTCAAAATGGGTTGGCTCCCTTAAATGGATGAATGTTGCAATTTGGAAAACCAATATCATTTTTTATATTGCCAATATGGCACTTCTTCAAAAATGGAAAAGAAGCCTGTAGCACCAACGTCCAACCTTGTGGCCTCGGTTGCCGACCTTGTGGACTTGGTTCCCGACCCTATGGCCTCGGCAGTCGAACGTTTACCCGACCCTAAGTCCGAACTTAATACCGACCTTGGTTGGAGGCTCGGTGTAGCCCCGGTCGGTCGTCACCCTCCTTTCACCGCGCGGGGGGAGGGTCAGTGCATTTGTTACTAGCTTTGTTAGTTTTGTTGGTTTGGCTTTTTTTTAGTTTTTTCGTTGAGGTTTCGTGTAAAGTTCATTGTGGAGAGGTTTGATGGCCGCCTGAGCTGCAGTGGAGGAGCGCGGCGAAAGAGCTATGAGGAATGCTTGAAATTTGAAATTGCGAGGTGCTAGGTGCGATTGCTTGGTGCGAGGTGCGGATTGCGGATTGCTTGGTGCTTGGTGCTTGCTACGAGGTGCAAGGTTTAGGGTTGCACCTGTTGTGCGAGGTGTGAGGTGCAAATTGTTTGGTGCGAGGTGCGGATTGCTTGTTGCTTGGTGCGAGGTACTTTATGCTTGGTACTCGGTACTCGGTGCGAGGTTTAGGGTTGCACCTGTTGTGCGAGGTGTGGATTGTTTGGGTAGAGGTGCGGATTGCTTGGTGCGAGGTGCTTCGTACTTGGTGCTTGGTGCGAGGTTAAGGGTTGCACCTACTGTTGCTGTGCTCAGTGCGAGGTTTAGGGTTGCACTTGCTGTCTGAGTTGCACCTGCTATTGCGGTGCTTGGTGCTCGGTGCGAGGTTTAGGGTGCACCTACTGTCTGAGTTGCACCTGTTGTGTGAGGTGCTTGGTGTTGAGTTGCACTTGCTGCCGTCTGAGTTGCTTGGTACTTGCTGCGAGGTGCTTTGTTGTCTGAGGTGCGAGGTGCTTACTGCGAGGTGCTTTGTTGTCTGAGGTGCGAGGTGCTTACTGCGAGGTGCTCTACTGTTTGAGTTGCTTTGCAGTCTGAGGTGTGAGGTGCAAAGTGCTTGTTGTAAGGTGCTTTGTTATCTGAGTTGCTTGCTGCTTGCTGCAAGGTGCTTGGTGCGAGCTGTGCGAGTTGCACTTGAGCGTACCTGCTGTCTATGAGACACTTGAGTTGCGAAGTGGGAGGCACAAAATTAGAATTCCTCGTTTCAACAGGTACTTTGCCAATTTTTTTTCACGCTTTTTTTACCTAAATTCAAGCTGTTAGAAATTGCCAGAGAGCTTGGGACAGTGCTAATTTCACAAGTTGCTGGTTCCTTACTTGATGAGATTCATATTAGATGCTATACTGTATTAGGGTTTTGTTTCTGTATGATTGAATTTCAAGGATTTTGTGGTGCGATTTTATTATGTTCTTTGTTCGTATAATTGGAATTTCAATGAGGGCATTCTCGTGTGGACAGAGCCACTTGAGTTGTGAGGTGTAATCTTTAAGTTGCACTTGTTGTCTGCGAGGTACCTGTTGCTATTTTTTAGGTACGTGGTCAATAAATTTCGAATTTTCTTGCTTGCTTGAATGCTTCTTCCTTGACTTGCTTGCATGCTTGCTTGAATGTTTCATCCATGACTTGCTTGGTTGCTTATTGCTTGCTTAGTCATCTTCCATTGAAGCAAACCCAAAATTAGTCATGATCTGGTAACAATGAAGCGAATGATGTTCGTGGTTTAGGGTTTTAGGTTTAATACATGTGTTTGTTGTTGGTTGTTGTTGTTGTTGCTCTTGCTGTTTGCTGTTCCTGTTGCTGTTGGTAGTTCTAAAACCCTGAACCCTATTTTTTGTAACCTGAAACCCTAAAAATAAAGTCATGACTAAATAAAATGTTAATCGGCCGTTTTAGCGCGGCTCGCGCTAAAATGGTATATCCAGAAATTCGTAAAGCTAAGCTTGCTACTTAAGTGTCCTATACATTCCATTCAATAACAACATAGCACCCGATACTCACAAGACATAGTCATAAAATACATATCCATTTTAGTGCGAGTCATACTAAATAATGTCTAAACAGCATCTTGTTCCTAAAAATCTCCTGCCCAGAACCAAAAAATACAAAATGTAGATAACTAGAACAACCAATTCAACTTTAGCGTGAGTCGCGCTAAAGTATAATCATCCGACAAGAAAGTATCAGTCTTTCGATCTAGCGCAGGTTCTCTGAGTTAGCGTGACTCGTGCTAAATCACTCCTAACGATGCTTATCTGAAATCTCCTTTGACCCAATTCATCCTTAGCGCGACTCGCGCTAAAGTATATTCCAACATAATGATAGCGTAAGACCTCCACTTTAGCGCGACTCGCGCTAATCAGTTCCTACCAGTGATTCATATCAAATCCTCTCTAAACCAATTCAACTTCAACGTGAATTGCACTAAAGTATTTTCTGCCAATATGAGAGTCATCATGCTTTGATTTAGCGTGAGCTAGGCAAAAGAGTCAAAATTCAAATATGAATAGAAATTTGCGCTAGAGATCTCAATTAATACATATCAGTGTTCTGACATGAAACACCGTAACATTGTTTTGGCAGAATGGAGGACCAAGTCGAAGCCCTTGAAATGTACTTCAAAAGATGTGAAGTGCAGTGCGCGGATGATGATCCCAGTGCGGACGAGAGCGTAGTTGAAGGCGAGTACTGGGAGTTCAAAGAGCCTGAAGAAGTAGAGTGTTGGAGCATATGCATGATACCAATGACAAACATGATCTGCTTCAGCTACAAGTTTCAAAACGCAGCATGCGCCCTCCAACTCTCCTATCAACAAATGATCAAAGATGTCGAAGTGGACGCGCATCCCATGATCAAAGTGAAATGCATGTTCGTTGTGTCGGGAGCGAGCAAGCAATACCACTTTGCCATCTGCATCAACTCGGTCCTCATTCCATTCAACCTCAGCCACTTCCTAGAAAGCCTCCAGCCTACTCCATACGTCGACGAGATCATAGAGCTGGAGAAGAAGCTTGACAACAACGAGTGGAAGAATGCAAACGGCACTCTTTTAACTTGGAAGAGGCTGTGTACAAAAATCCGCCAGCTGTTCAACGACTTCAATATGTTGAAGGGGAAGCTTTCCATACAACAAGAGTATAGCAAGCCTCGATCGGTCACAAGAGAAATGGTGTAGCAAGGCGTCAGCCAGACCTCTAAGGTGATCGTGAAGCAGGAATCAAAGACAAGTCGAGGTCAGAGGAAAACTCAAGCACAACCTTCGAAGCCTCAGCAGCGAAAAGGAAAAAAAGTGGCTGATCCTCCTAAGAAAGAGACAACAATAGCAACCGAGCCTCTAGTCTCCGAAGTTCCCGAAGGATGTTACGTTGAGGAGATGGCAAACTTGCCACACTCCCGAGCGACGTTGAGAAGACCTGACTATAAGCATGTCAGCTAGGTCTACAAGCAATTTTGGACCAGCTGTGAAGACGCTTATGTCTTTGGTGTTGGTGACAAGCAAGAGATTGATATCTTTCAGCTCGTGGAGGCTCCTGCGACCTATAACATCCGATCGAAGCAAGATAACATTATTGAGGACATGGTCAACTACCTCCTCAACATTCCTGACAAGAGCACGAAACAAATGCTCTGCGTCATGCCCGTGGGCTGTACTAAGAAGCCGGAGACGAGGGAAGAAATTGTAGCCGGCAATTTCTACATAATAAACGGGCAGCATAGTGTGGAGGCAAGCAAGTTCATGTTTAATGACTCCAACAACATCGACAAAATCGAGCACAAGCACTTCCAAAAGTGGAATTGCTTCATTGTGTGGTCGGAGAACGCGGAGAAGCTCAGATGCATTTCTGCCTACTACAACTGCACAAACCACTTCATCGTTGTGTAGCCATCTTGGGCAAGCAACATCCTCGGGGCTCGTCAAGTGTGGGAGGATATGGGTAGGCCCGAAAATCCCAAGCCCACCAAGTCTGTTGGAACCGCGTCTCAAGTACGGCAGACTGTAGAGAACAAGATGAAGCGCGAGCGATTTCAGGTCAGCACTTCAGTGCGAGTCGCGCTAAACTGCCTCGTTGACTAACAGAATTCCAGCCCTGTCCAAAATGCATGCTACGTGATTGATCTTTGATGAGCTACGTCGTCGCTTCTAATTAAATTTGTCTAATTGTGTGTCAGGTATTTGAGAGGGCCATGACAGTCAGATTTTCTATGATTGACGTTGTCAAGAACCTGAAAATCTCAAAAACCAAGGCCAGAGAAGAAAAACTGAAGCTCACGAACGAACTCCGGCTCATCACGGCACCCGATGATGTGTACAAGCTCTGGAGTGAAGTCATCACTGCTGCTACGCATGGAGAGCTCGTTAATCTTGATACGGGGGACATGTTCAATGCGAGGGACGATTGGAATCCCGAGAGCTGTGTGCTGAATCGGGAGTTCTTCAAACACTTGGGGAACTTGAGCTACGCAGAATTGAAAAGACTTGCTGAACATTTGCTCAACGAGACGGGTGAAAAGCATAGGTTCTTATACCCGAAGGTTATAGTAAAGAGCATCAAGAACATGCTTGACGACTGTTGCAGTACAAAAGACTCGATTGAGCGCCGTAAGCAGAAGAATTTGGTGATCAGAGAGCTTCATGGAATCAAGCCTGCTCTCAGGTTTCTGAATGCGGAAGGTGACATCATCCACGAGAACTGGAAGACTTTCAAGAAAGACCATCAGTTATCCAGCGCTACCATGGACGTCCTTCTTGACAGGCCAGACGAAGCATACTTCGGGAAGGCCAAAAATAAGTCTTCCCTCAACAAAGAGATTACAAAGCTGTCCAAAGATGTGCAGGATTTCTTGAAGAGATTTCTGCAACATAAGTCTAATTTCTAGGTCCCAACCGCAAGTGGCCACTACCAAGGCTATGTGGTGGTGGGCAATATACACAAGGACTAGACAACGAATGTAATGACTGAGTAAATCACCAAAAATATGGCGCTTGGGGTTCTCGACTTCAGGACAATGCCCGGGATTCAGAAGAAGCAGAGCTCCACAATCGACCATCCGTACTTCATTGAAGTACTCACCTTGATGGCCAAGACAAAGAAACCTGCCCTTGAAGATGTCCGAGCGTGGCTCTTTATTTGTGGGGACAAAAAGGAACAATCTCAAGTCCTCCATTGGATTGAATCCAATGTGGTCTTAAAAACCTTCGAGGTTTCGTACGCTTTGTACTATCCCAGCAAGAACAATCGACTCGGTGATTACTCAGCTGCGAAAACGTCGAAGAAAGTGCAGTTGATCTTTCTGCAGAACCCAACCAATGTCAACAAAGTGGCCATTCCAGATGAATTTGAATGTCCAGAGATGGCACGGTTGTGACAACTCATATTTTTGATTTTTTTTTGTTTACCTTTTTAAGTGGAATGGAAATTAGAAATACGGATCCGGATCCATCAAAAAGGAGAAAGATAAATCAAAAATGGTCACAGGAGTACCTTACGAAGCTAATCCAGTTTTAGGTAGAAGCGGATCGGATTAGATTTCCAACCGGATTCTCCTTAACCGGATTAGAGGGAACCGGACTATACAAAACCGGATTAGAGGGAACCGGACCGGATATCCGACCGGTCATAAAGACAGTCCAGGGAGTCAGGACTATATAAAGCCTGACCCTGCTCATTTTCAGGTCTCTGATTTTTCACGTGTTGTCGTTTCCTGACTTAGCGCCTAACGCTTTTCCGTTTACAGCGGCAAAGAGGGAAAGTACAAGAAGACCCGGTAATGAGTGAGAGGTGTGAGCCAGAGAGATCGCCTCCGGGCACGAGTGGGTGAGACACAGAGTGAAGGTGTGGAAGGCCCAGGAGCGGACTATGAAGTACGGTGAATCCGAGTCCAACTAAGAAGCGAATTCCGGAAACGAAACCGAGGAAGAGGACGAAGAAGAAGAAGAAGAAGAAGAAGACGAAGAGGAGGAACCGCATGTCCCTTCCAAAAGGCAGAAGACCACGCCGATCCGGAATCGAAGGACGTCTCCGGTTCAACCTCATCCGCGCAAAGGGGAGACTCCACCCGGACCAGATGTGGCATCCGGATCAGGATCCGGAGATCCGTTCGACGCGTTGGTCGGAATCTTCTGCGGAATCCGAGCAGATTGGGAAGTTAAGAAACGGATGCTCGGGGAGATTGCGGAGTTAATTGGAGCAGAACCGGACAGTTAGTTGCCGCAGCGGGTAGCTGAGTGTGTCATCAATCCGGATGAGCTCCGAAAGATGAAGGAGGAAAGCAAGCGGCAATATGATGAGTTGGATACCCTCAAGGCCGAACTTTTCGCCTTGCTCGAAAACGCCAACGCAACAAGGGAAATGGCGGAAGAAATGAAGAAGCTGGCCGAGGAGGTGAAGGACGTGCTTGGAGAACCCGGATCCGTGGTCACCAAGACGCGCCTGTTCGAAGAGGAGGTGCACAAGGACAAGAAGATATCCGGAACCAAGGTGGTGCACATCCTCACTGATTTTGAGGAGTAGATAGAGAAGCTCCTGTCCAAGGCACGGGAATCAACGGACCAGATTGTGGAGAGCAGCCAGAAATTGGCGGAGATTCCGGTCCGGCTCTCTGAGATTTCACTTCCGGACTTGTTTCCGGAAGAGACAGCTCAGGAACTAGGGAAGGACAAGACGCCTCAGTCAAGTAGGACACAGAAGAAGACGCCCTCGATCGGACCGCAGCCAATCGACTTAGACTCCTCGGAAATTGAGGAAGAATACCCGGCTCCACCTACGGATGGGAAACGGAACCGGAATCTAATGGAAGTGTTTGAGCAGTTGGAGAGACCTGACGAGAGCCCTACCATTGGATCCCGAGTATATGAGACGGAATAGGAAGTATTGTAAAAATAGGAATTAGGAACTAGACTTATAGAGTATGAACCGGAATAGAATCCGGTTAGGATAAGGTAGGACCGGATTGTCAGCGCCTTCAGAGGCGGAAATCATGTATTCACTTTTCACTTTTTGCTTTTTGTATATAATACAGTCTCTGAGCTGGAGACTAGGAGAGTTCTTTTGGCATTTCCTTGTGTACTTTCTATTGACTTTATTTTGTGTGTTCCTCCCGAGTGTTGGCAAGAGTGTATAGAGTTGAAGTAAGGTGGTATGCACGGATGTGTGGACAAAGTTCTCCCTTTGATGGATGTTTCCAGTTCTAAGTACATATGAGTAGGTCATGAAGAGCTAGAAGTGGATTCCAGTGCCTCAGCATCTGTAGAAGTTTAGTATTCCGGGTAAGAAAGCCGTTGATTAGGCTAGGCGGATAGGGAAGGATTCCTTAGCTGCGCTAGAATTCCTGGGTGGGAAATCCGGTCGAGTATCCTGACTCCTATGAGGTCTTGCCCCCGTTATGGGTAAAACGGAAGAACTTTTGTAGTTGATGGAACGGACGGGTGCACTTGTAGCCACCGAAATTAGTACGGAACGGATCAGCGTCAAAGTCGTTGTAGTATGAGAGAATCGTACGGGGGGTCTTTGTGTGACCTGTGATCCGGATTGCTATCCGGATTGCTGTGAAAGACCAAACCAAATCCGTATTAGTTAGAAGATCAGTGAATAGGAGAGTGGGTCTTTAGCTACTATAAGTCATGGAAGGAGTGGTGGGCCTACCACTTTCAAAAGCAAACGGCGAACCCTCTGATGGTAAAACAGAGGCAAAACTAAACCGGGTTTAGGAAGGGTGGACCGGAACAGATCCACTCCGTAGACACTTAGGACCGGAAATAGCATGGTCCCGAATTGAGAAGTTAGTCTAGAGACCTTGGAACTAGTAAAACCGGAAGTAGGATACAGTCCGGTCGTAGTCTCCCGGTTGGATTTTGGACATTCCGGTTTTTCGAGGTATAACCGGAAAGTAGAATTGAAGGGTTTAATTAGGTTTATCTCCTTAATAGAGTTAGCTACTTCACAGGATCTCGTGGGTTCGATCTTTAGGGTCATTTTGTTATGCTCTAGGGTGATTTTTGAGGGTATAACAGGGAATTCATTTACTCTGTGCTATGACAACGGTATGTCAAGCCGCGCGCATACAGTGAGCTGAAATACCGAATCCATCCCACCGAATTGCGAATGGAGTTCTATTTGTGGATCGTCAAGAAGTTCTGCAAGTCTGGGATGTCAATATACTCGGGCTTCGTTGGAGGGAAGCTGATGTGTGCAGCAATGGTAAGTGGTTTCTGTCAATTGTTTAGCGCGAGTTGCGCTAAAATGACCTGTTGTATTAGCGCGAGTCGCGCTAAAGTCACTTGCGTTACATATTCAACAGTCTGTACATGTAGACTTCTTCATAGTATTCCTGTCTTTGCATTCCTAGAAACCAATAATTTAGCGTGAGTCACGCTGAATTCTGGATCCTCAATACAGGATTAGACTGATCCTCTTTGTTCTGTTAGCAGATGAGTGATGTGAATGTCTTCGCCATTGGTTTAGCCAGTCAATCAATATGGTGGGACGAAATTTGTGTCAAAGCAATGACACTTGACATCGTGGATTTCCTTGACACTGGGTATTCAATGCCTGGTGATCAAGGTCAATGCTCAACACCCTCGTCCTACAAGAAAAAGTTGAGGTCAAGCCAATGCTCTCCTCTCAATTTGCAGAAGAACGTTTAGAGCCCTGTCTACAACGAAGCAGAGTCCGAATTAGAGGAGAAGGAGGGAGAAGAGATTGCAGATGACGGTCTGGAAGGACTTGATGAAATGGCGACACCGACCAATCGCATATCAGCGGATGTACCTAGTTCATCGGCAAGCTCCATGTTGCCACCGTTGTCGCAGACACCAATGACTCTTGTCGGATCTGGACGGCCAACGAAAAAGAGGAAGCGCGATACAATTGCAAGTATTGCGAGTGAATTGGCCAAAATTTCTCAGCGGCATAACGAGTCCATGCAACAGATGCAACAGCAAGCTCTGATGGTGCAACAAAAGACCGAGCTTGCATTGGCGCAAATGGTGGCCGATCAAGTGAAGGAGAGGCTGGCAAACATTGAATTGCATAAGGACAGTCAGAAGTGGATGCAAGAGGAGTCAAGGGCCAACCGAGAGCTTGCTCAGCAGAACAAGGAGATGCTCCAGCTCTTATTCAAGAAGGTTGATGTGGAGCCAATCGAGAGGCTGCCGCCCGCTGAACCATCGCCTATGCTGCTCACCTAGGGTCAGCCCTTTGGCTCGAACATCAGTAATGCTTCGAGTCCGTCGCAGGCAATGCCCATGCCACCACCTCTTCTCATGGAGACGCCCAAACCGCCAGCTCCTATACCGATTGAAGACGTTGAAGCCGAGGAACTTGCACCAATGGAGATTGGCCGTCCCGAATTCCAAGCTGAGATTGAGACGGCAACAGAGGCAGGCATTGAGCAGAACATGTCTAGGGATGCTTCCAAGGTGGAGTCTGGAAGTGATGCCCTGACCACCGAAGATCAACCTGCAGGTTCTACTCAATAAACTTCTGTTCGGAATGCGTGATGTAGATTTAGCGCGACTCACGCTAAACTGTGTGATAGATTCCTAGCTGATTTTTTTGTATGTATATACAGCGCTAGATGTCTAGCAGATGTTTTGTAGCTATAGTAATTGCCAGTAGATATATCTAGAGTGAGTTTTGTATTCTAAAAGACAATGTCTCTGAAATTGTAATATATCTCTCACAGAGAAACGTTTCCCCGATTCTGGAATTGCAGGCCTCTTGAATATTGAATCATGTCCTGAAGATTGTGTTGTCCCTCCGATGCAAAATCTGCTGCAGATGAGTCCAAATTCGGCCAGTTGCAAAAACGTTGATCAGCCTTCACAGTCAGCACTAGAGAAGGTATAATCTCTACTTCCTTCTTCATGACGCGGCCGGACTTTGTTAACATTTTTTCAATCCCAATCGGGGAACGCTTTTGTCTGATTTGTCTTGTTGTTCCAATGAAGCCAATTTCACGATTGTAACTGGTTGGAAATTCCTACGTTTATTAGCAGGGGTCTCATCCTACAATAGATCGTGAGGGATCTTCGGAGGCCGTCCATCGTCCATTGAGGTCTGGGGGGGGCAGAGAAGTGGTTGAACGTCGTCCTAGACCTCAATGGCATCTTATGTTGCTGTGAGGACATGAAATCTAACCCTTCCATCAAGTAGTTTAACAAGGCCTCGGACCCGCACTCAGCCACCATTCTTGTCGCTGTTGGACCCAAAGCGATTTATGTTTGTTCCAATTGCGCCGAGTTCTTGAAGGAGCTACAGAAGATTACAAACATTTCTGTATGGAGCTCCATGAAGAAAACAACGGTTGATGAAATTGCTGTCTACTTCTTTCGTGAGGGAAAATGGCCCTTCCTTGTTCTCGAGCAGAACTCCTGCAAAACGATCAAGCGCATGGATAAGGCCGGGAGATTGGTGGCTTACAAAGAGCCGGGAACGGATAAGGACTTGTTCCTTAAAAACCTCGATGTCCTTTTCGGTGGCTTCCACGGGATTTTTGCTCCCGATAACACTGTCATAGTCGATGACAATCCTCGCAAACACCTCATGAATAAGCCCGAAAATGTAATTTTGTTGGATTCATGGAGTAACCGAGGGAATGGGGACAAGGACACGACTCTTCTATCCGTCTTACTGCTGTGGTTGCAAAAATTGAACGGCAGCCGCAGCACTGGTCTCAAGTCCTTTAGGGAGGATAAAATGTGGAGGATTGGAAGACGAATGCTGTGCGAGGAACGGGGTCGTCGAGAGTATAACAATCTCATGGAGATCTTGCTTGGGCCTATTGTTGTTAGTTAGACTTACTGGTGGAGGTATGCGGTCAAGCTCTCGTTGTTTGCATGTTGCAGTTCCTCTAATTCTCATGCACTGTATTTTAGCGCGCTTCGCGCTAAGGTGTGGTAGGCGATCATGGCATTTGTGAATAACACTTTTCTCCTTTATAAATGCTGAAGTTTAGCGCGCTTTGCGCTAATATGTTGTTTGAGTTGAAGTTTGTTTAGTTAGCCTGTATTCCATCCCTTCTGCTTTTGCTTCATCGTGGACTTGCTGTGATTGTGTTTGGTTGAAGGTTCCAATGCTAATTCTCTTCCGTTTTCTATCAGGTGAGAAGTCCTTCCGCAAAATCTAGAAGGGGTGGGATCTTTCCATGTCAAGCGTCAGAGGACTCCCTTCTTGACTATGGACAATACATTATTCTTAGCACGGGGGACTTCCTGTGCTCGGCTCCAACATTGAATTCCACCATGGATTTCTCTGTGAAGCACGTCGAGGATGGAGTGGTGGACAGTCCTCCGGAGAAGAAGCCACGCTTGCCAGTTTCGTGCTCACCATCCCCTTTGAGCTCCAGGCAAGTCAGGAATTCCTCATCGTCGCCGGCTACTTCAGAGAAAGGGACGCAGAGAAAGCTCTACGGAGATGCAAATTATCTAATGAAGACAACAGAAGTGAAAAACGATGCGCCACATGACTTGAACGTGGAAATCAATACTTCCCATGTTGCACAGCTTCTTCTCCCACGTCGTGCACCGGCTGAAGCAAGTAAGTTGAAGAGGAAAGTCGAGAGGCCGGCGTGTACTCATTCCTCGACTTCCACTTGGGACTCTACAGAACGGAGGTCACTATAGGCGCAGCGGAGGGAATACATGTGCCAGGAAAGTGCGGATGTCAAGCCAAAATGTAGTTGTGGGAATCCGGAATCCGGAAATGGATCAATAACACAAGAAGTAGGTGCAAAAAATTTAAAAAAATAAAAAAATTATAGTTAGAGTGTGATTTTTGGACCAGATAGCTTGAATTAGAAAATAAGCGTTCCGGCACAACCCTAAACCGGAACTTATCTGGATCCGGGATCCGGAATCCGGACTCATCCGGAATACAGGAACCTACCGTATAGGTCTCGTATCTACGGAAGTAGGATACTGTTGATACAACGGACCTGTAGTCGTTGTCCTTAAGACCGTAGAAAGACGGTTTAGTACTTAAGCTGTCTTCCTAGAGTTTCCTCTTCATTTTTTCTGTTTTGTGTTCCTGAGACTGTTTGTGTGAGTAGTTGAGAGAAAGAGTGGTGAGTTAGCGACTGAGGTAGAACTACTTTTCCCTCGTTCTCACTTAGATCTTATGGCATCCGGACCAGTACGGAAGGTAGCGGTATCTGCCCGGGTTATCTCTCCGGCCATTCCGGATAGCCCGGAACTACACAAGCAGTTAGAGGAAGACTTGACTAGGTTAGGATGTGTCGGTTTACTACACCGACCATGGAACCTCAAGAGTGAAGAGATGATTCAAGAGCTAATTCACGGTGTTCCGAACCAGTATGAGCTCACTTTGAGAGGACGACCAATCGCGTGGACCGAGGACATCTGGGCGGACGTCTATCAGTTCCGAAAGAGTGGGAACGGTTTAGCATCGAGGATGGACCGTTTTGTAGTTGGGAAGTTCACGGGGTCTGCAAACCCTAAGGACGGATTCGCTATCAACGAGTGCAAGGACGAGAGACATAGGCGGATACTAGAGTTTCTGATTCCGATCTTGTATCTGGAAAAGCCAACGCGGGTTACCATTACGGTGGCCAATACCATCTTTGGGGCTATGGAGAACCAAGTAGTGCACTTGGGTAGGGTCATAACCGGGATACTAGCTAAATTAGCGGATCACGTGACCCAAGCGAAGGCGAGTCCAGTTACCACCTATTTGTTTCATCTGTACCATCAACAAGAACTTTTGAGTGCGGCGGAAATAATTCAATATGACACCGGAAAGACGCTCCTGTCATACGGACTTTCCGGGGAGGAAGCGGAAGATCCGGTCGAGTCTGAACCGGAAGAACTTCCCGAGGAACGTCTGACAAATCCAAGGACCAAGAAGAGGAAGTCAACCAATCCAAGGTCGAGAATCAAGCCACTGACAATGGAGAGGGGGGAGTCCAGCAGAGGACCTGAAATGGAAACAGAATCCGCATTTTTCAATGCGGGGCTCGAGTGGATATGTGAAGCCAAGGTACTTCATGACGGGTTGTCAGATTTGGTGATAGATACCGCGGAAGTTTTGAAGGTGGAGTCGAATCAGATCGTAGAAGCTATTAAGTGATTGCCCAAGCCGGAAGATCTAACGAAGAGGGAGGAGCGGATCCAGGAGTTGAAGGCGGAACGGAACCAACTCCAGGCCCGAGTGAATTGGGCGGAAGGGGAAATGGCAGCTGCAAAAGAAAAAGAGAAAGAGGCTCTCGCTCTGGTCAAGAATCTATCCGAAGCAGTCAACATCAAAGCCGACATCATCACAAAAGCTGCCTTGTTTGACTCAAAGATGATATCGGAAGGCCACATTACTAGAACCAAGGTAGTAACCATCCTCATAGACTTCACTGCGAAGATAGAGCGAATTTTCAAGGAGATTCAGAAGTTGCTGGCGGCCATCGCCCCAAACCATGCGATGGATTTCTCCACCTTTCCGGAACTTCCTTTTGTCGCAGGTACCCCAGGGAAACCAGTGGCGGATTAGGCAACCCGGATGGAGGGCCTGAGGGGGATACTCACACTAGCCGAGCCTTCCGCGAGTAAGATACGGATGACGGAGTTGAATTTGAGGCCAGCCTCGAAACCGGACCCGAAACCGGAGTCTAGCACGAAAACGGTTCCGATGCCATCTAAGTTCTCAACTCCGGAAATTCCCAAGGCACAAACAATGCCGAACCTGATGACTGGAACATTCAAGGTTCCAAGACAGCAAGTCAGGGGAGATCTCATCAACCGGATCGATGGAATGACCAATCCGGCTCGGTCTAATCCGTAGGGATTTGTGCACATGCAGGAGACCACGCCGGAGGAAAGAAGCAAACCCGCAACATTGGAGGATACCACACCAAAGAAGGAGGAGGAAGTTCAAGTCATCAAAGATTTTGAGGAAGAGAGTGCCCACTCCACTTCCGGAACCGAAGACGATAGCCATCCGTCTCCCGCAACGCGTCATATCCAGACTCGGGCCACAACAAAGACCACACCAACAAAGAATACGAAGGGGACGCCTACCAGCCAAGTGGGGAGCCGTTCAAAGAAAGGACGGAAGCCAAGACATTAGGGTTGGTAGGAAAAGAAGTATAGGGTCCGGAATGGGGTTCCGAGCATGAATCCGGTTTCCGGAATCTTAGGCGGATAGTAAGGAAATCCGGTTATCTCGGACGGCAGTTAGCAATCTTTCCGGATATCCCGGGGTTTTCAGTAATTGGTTGCCTGGATTTCCGGGTTTCCTTTTTAGGCTTTTAGGAGTTGACTTTGGATTTTTGTATTAGTATTTTAAGGGCAGGCAAGTTAGTTGTCTGCCATTCCATTCTACTCCATTCGACCTTAGTGCTTTCTCGTATGTATTACGATTTCCTTTTTCTTAATCTAAGTCAGTCAGGGTGCTTCTAGCTGCACTTTGCTTAGACAAAATCTTTGGCTCAGTGTATGCATGTATGATTGTATCCTTGTACTAGAGAAAGATAAAGGAGGGAGAGGAGGAATCTGGATCTTGAGCTACGGATCTTTCGAGGGTAGAGCTAGTGAGAAGGAATGCAAGCAGAGTGAGGGAATGTGAGAGTTACGTGCCTTTAAATTGCCGGAACGGCAATCCGGATAAGAAGGTAGAGGTCCCTGCGAGTCCAGAACTAGGAGGGTTCTGTGCGGAGATAAGCAACCACCAAAGGAAAGGAACTCCCGCTATTTTGGAAGGTCTACCCACCTCCCCCTTTTACATTGTCTTCTCTTTGAGATTCTATTCCTTGGGGTCTATGAGTTCGGATCCGTCGTTGTAGTAAGAGAGGTGTGAGAATTGCTTTGTGTGACATGATTCCGGATCGGCCAATCTGGAAACTGTGAGAGAATATTCCTCCCTCTTCCTACAACTATGTTGTCTTGGGTGTGTTGTTTAGTAGATTTAGAGTACAGAGAGGATAATTGTACAAGTGGTGAGTCCCCACCCCTTTCTAGATCAAGGGCGGACCCTCTGAGGGTAAAACAGAGGTGATAAAAACCAGTGACGGAAGAGAGACGGAACTCAGTTCCGGGTGTGTCCGGATTCGGAACGGAATCCGGAATGTACTAAGTTTCCGGAATGAGATAGGTAAGTGAAAGAAAGAGGATTAAGTGAGTAGTCACAATCCGGATGCTTCTAATTCAATCGATATCATATTAGAAGTTCCCTGGACCGATAATTCGTGTCATCTTGCAACAATTTGCCGTTGTTAGGATACTTACGGCTAACTACGTGTACGACAGTAGTTGAGGCCCGGAAATTTGGAGGGCCCTTGAGAAGCTGAGGAGTACATCACGTAGTTAATACTTGTTTATAGTTGTTCATACTAGATGGATACTCTGATAGTTGGTAGTTGTTCATAGTTGTTCATACTGGGCGGACACTTCAATAGTTGGGAGTTGTTCATATTGGACGTACAGGTGGCATGTTTTTTCATCGGAGTTCATCTCCATTGATGACTCCTATGGGTTTTAAAGGGCTTCAGGAATTCATTCCTTGAGTCCTATAGTTGTAATCGTAGATGAATGTACACAGTAGTTCGTGGTGTTAGAATGTTACAAATCAGGTAGTTCAAAATACCACATCCCTATTGCTCTTGGTAGGCGTGCAGTTAGGTTGGTTGAACATGTGAGGGCGTAGTAGTTGAAGAATGATGTGGATTCTCAACTTCGTCTTCAATCTTAGCATAAATAGTATAGAAACACGACAGCCAAGCGTCGCTCTAAGCACATTCATAAGTGACACTTCAAACTACAAGGTGTGGAGTCTCATTTGAGAGAGTGCTACAGTGGCGTTTGGATGACTTGTTTCTATAATGTTTGTGCTTAGATCCAATCCAAAACTCAGCATCCACAACATTCATCAACTACCATGCACTCATGTCTTCAAGTAATCAATTTGTAGTGTCTTATATGAGCAGTAAGGGTGTGGTATTTGGCTTCCAGGCGTGTAGCGGTACACTACGCTTCTATTAGATTTTGTTTGGCAATGGATTTAGCCAATAATTTCATGTATATGAGATGAATTTTGCCTATTATTCGGAATTCAATCAGTGCATTGATGCATATCTTTTCCACATTCCTTAATTTCAGACCTCTCTTGATTGCAACTCAATCATTTTTACGTGTTGGAGACTTGTCATTCTTCCCAATTTGCAATAATGTGCCATATGAAATTACAAAGTCATTCAAAATTTATTCCCATTTCATTGGAAAACTCCCAAAATATTGAATATACCGTTCACTACGTCAAATTGCCCATAATCTACAGATAGAATTTCTTCCACCCACCCCACGTACTCCAACTCTGAGTCCTTCATGTTTCTATCTTTTATGCCTGTTCGGCAGAGTTGTCGAAAGGTTGCTGCTATTCCTTAGTCCATTGTTGTCAATTGCTTCTCAACGTTTCGAACACGAATGTGGTTTCCAAATGCATATATAGAACGATATGACTTGGCTTGATCTGATGGAGGTAACATTAATGTCCTCACATCTTCATCCACTTCTTCTGTACCTTCTTCTATAGCTCGTAGCACTGCCTTGGGAAACCAAATATGGAACGTTTCGTTGCACATTTCAGTCGGGTACTTTACTTGTTTCTGATGTTTTTTACGCTTGTACTGTTGTCGCTCTCTTTCGCGATAGTACATGTCATCCTCATGCCTCCTACATCATTCAATAATTAAACATATGAGTTCATTTTCATACACAAAACCTATACTACGTAAACTTATAGAGGCATTCACAATACTTGTTGCAGTCATAAATGCAATTACATCACTAGGTCGAGTCACAAATGCAATCACATCACTCATTGTTGTCCAAAATACAATTACAGTAATGGTGAATATCATAAATGTTACAACATCACTATATACAGTCAGAATTGCATATACAAGTATTTGAATTGCATACATTCAATTTTTCATGTGCTCATGTAGTACGGGAATTATTTCTTTCACAGGACCTTACCTCCTCCACTCCTCTAACGGTGTCGCATTGTTTAGTATGAACTCGTGAATCCATTGCCGTAGTTCATTTGATAGGTGTCGTGCTCATCCGCTACCTTCTAAGATTTCATTATACATTGACGGATCTTCTTTGTCATCCCACACTCTTCTGGCGGTCACCGTATACTCTTGCATGTATTCAGTACAAAAACCCAATGCTTCTACCATAGCGTAGCCTTCAGCCATGCTACCCTCTGGTCGAGCCCGATTTCGGACATATCCTTTTAATATCTTCAAATACCTTTCAATGGGATATGTCCAACATGTATGAACAGGACCACAAATTTCTACCTCTTCTATAAGGTGGACCACTAAGTGGCTCATGATGTCAAAAAAAGATGGCGGAAACTCTTTCTCTATCATGCATAATGCTATCACCATATTTGACCTCAACTCTTCAAGACCACTAGTATCAATGGTCTTAGCACATATCCTTCTGAATACACGACTCAACATGATTATAACCGTGCGGACCTCCTTTGTTAGCATTGAACGAACATAGAGTGGTAGCAGTTGCTGCATGAGGACATGGTAGTCATGAGATTTCAAGTTCTTTATGGTCCCATTCATGTGCACACGCTTTTTCAGTTGGCCCACATATTGGGTGGGTGTTCGCAATGAACGGATTCCATCTATAAAGACTTGATGTTCCTGTTTCGTAAATGTGTAAGATGAACGAGGTAATATGACGCTCCCTGGTTTCTTTCCAGGTATGGGCCACAGATGTTTTTGTACACCTGCCTCCTTCATGTCCAAACGGACCTCTAACAAGTCTTTCTCTCCATATAAGGTTTTCAACATATTGTCGGTGATGTTTTTCTCACAATGCATGACATCCAATGTGTGACGAATCAAAAGATCCTGCAAAATGACTTTAGGATGTTACAAATTGCATCTACTACAATTACATTCAACCATTTCTTTCATATGATAACCTGTACTTATGATACTTTGGTTTCCAATGCAACAAATGTAATCAGAGTGCTCCACTTCTTTGTAGTTGAACAACCAATCTTCTAAGTTACATAAGACATCAAATCCCAAAAAAAACTTACTTTCCAATATGGCAAGTCATACAGACATGTCCTCCTCTTCACTCCGTGCTTGTGTACTGGATCTGGCAATTCTTCTATTCCATTTTTACGAGACTTTGTCAACCATTCCTTTATCTCTTCTGCATAATGAAGTTGTTCTCGACCAATCATCCTCCTTGGTGGAGGTCTTACATCCACTTCACCATCAAATCTACCCCTCTGTTGTCTCCATCGATGAGTCATTGGCAAGTATCGTCTGTGCCCCATATACACGTTTTTTCTCAAGGCTTTTGAACGCCTAGTCACTATATTTGGCCCACATACAGGGCATGCCCTATATCCTTTTGTTACTTGACCAGAGATTAATCCATATGCTGAAAAGTCATTCACCGTCTACATTAGAATGCCATGTAACTTGAATGATTTCACTTCTGAGTTCTTGGAAGATCCGTCCAAGCAATCAACACCTCTCCATAGTTCTTGAAGTTCCTCAATCAATGGTGCAAGGTAAACATCTATATTTTTTTCTGTTACACTCTCTTTCCCTGGGATGATTAATGTGAGCATCAGAAAGAAATTTTTGGTCACCAACCAAGGAGGAAGATTGTAGTTGAGCATGATCACAGGCCAAGTTGAATGGCTAAGGCTTTGGTTCTGAAATGGATTCACACCATCCAATGCAAGGCCAAGCCTGACATTGTGCACTTCTTCGGCAAACCATTGCCACTTGTTGTTCACGTGATCCCAAGCCTTCGAATCCACTACAGATCATATAACCTTGTCTTTGCTTTTCCCACCTATATGCCACTTCATGAGCTCTGCCAACTACGTATTGCTATACATTCTTCTTAATCGGGGAATTAAAGGGAAGTGTCTTAATACTTTCACTGGTATTGTGTTGGAGTTCTCTACATATCGGGATTTGTGGCAAATAGGGTACTCTGTTGCATCTTGTAGTTTGTTTCAGAACAAACAACATCCATCTCTACACGCATGTATGGAATTGTAGGATAATCCCAACTTCATCAGAAGACTTTTGGCTTCATAAAAAGATTTGGGAAGTGAATTGTCCTTTGGTAATATTGTCTCTGTTAACAACTTCAACAACTCGTCAATAAAGCTATTAGGGACACCATGAGTAGTGCAACTCACTAGCAATATGAGTGTAGACATCAGACGGTTGGAATTGCTTCCTACGTAAAGTGGAGTCTGTGCTTCGCCCAAGAGGACATTCATGTCCACGCCAGCGACATCCTCCATGTTCATTGAAGTCCCCTCTCTTTCCATCCGATCATTGTTGGCATCCACTCCATCATCAATATTATTAGTATATGAATCTAGTAAACCATTCATCCCCATACCATCTTCTGTTGCTGAATCCTGAATTGGATTAGTTATAATATTCTCTGTTCCTTCTCCATTGACATGCATATTGTCATATTTGTTAAAGCACTCTATCACCATACGAAGCACATCCACTTCTCCTGCATTTGGAGAGGGGTCTCGTTGAACAGGTTCTCTTCAAAAACTTCTTCGTTTACGCAATCGAAGGTCTACAGGAGCATAATCATCTTGCATTAATATATGTGCATCACATGCACATATAAGTTTTTTGTCAAATTCATCATTGAATCATGTAAACTCATTGGACGTGATTATACTAACATATAGGGCTCCATACTAGTGGATACTCATCATCAACAATAATGATGACATCTCCAAAATATAATTTGCTACTTGAAAGAAATGATTTGCAATTTCACTTTTCATTAATTGACAACAATTTCAATTTTGTTTACTCAATTCTATGCTTGAAATTCAGTGAAAATAATTATCATTTTGACCTGTTATGCCATGAATACACAATTACATCCTCATGTTGTGTTTTGTCAAAACACATGCCAATAATTGACTTTTCCTAACACTATACCATAATATTCTACAAATGACAACTGTCCTCAATAATATTTCTAACTACAAAATATGACTGACCACTACTTGTGACTAATCACAGTTTCTTGGAAAAATTGATTATTCCTAGTCATTTCAAAGTAAGCTTCTCAATTGACATAGTAATGTGCATAGAGTTCTTCTCCAGCTACAATGTCCCTTAATGCTAACATCATTACATATCCCCACTCCAAGTTGTTCCATGGTTTGGGCAGCATGCGAAACTCCCACATGACATTTCCTAACTCCTCTCGACCTACACAACTACTAATAAACCCAGCTACATTTCCCTTCACTACATCTCCGTCTACATACAAGTCTGGCTCAACTTGCATCACATACAACTTCATGCGAGGCTATCTCTTCTTCAAAGTTTTATACTCTGCTAGAGTGTACTATGGTCCTACAAAGGGAAGTAATTCTTCCCCTTTCTTGGCAGGTTGGAGTGCAAAAAGACCCCAACCCATGAAAGGAAACATTGATACCTTCACGTCCCAATTTCTTTTCCGATAGGAAAATCTTGTTAATTTTGGTATGGGTCCATTACACCATTGTCCATCATACACGTTTGACCTCCACTTCTCTAAAGCTATTATTCTTGTAGATGTTTATTTGAACGAGCCATTTGCTGAAGTACGTTTCTCTCTTAGAAAGGTTTGTAAAGATACCAAAGTGGAAGCTTCTACATAGGGTCTCCACAAGGCCTACACAAGTCACTAATACTTTAACAAAGCAAGAAAGCCAGAACGTTGGTAATTGCATAAAATTTCTCTAATGAACAATTGGTTTTCTTCAAAGTCCTTATCAAGATTGACGCTGTAAACGCTGGATCCCTTTTCTTGCTTCAAAGATGTTTTCGAATTGTACGTCTATCAAGCACTTTCCCGCCTACACACTTCATGCATGGGCATGGGTATTTCGTTAGACGCATGGTATCTGCTTGAATTTCTTTTTCTTGCCATAATTGTAGATCTCGCAAACTTTGAAGCTCCACTTCAGACATGGTGTGCACTTCCTCCATATGTACTACAAAGAAAATTCCACTGTCAAAAATTCAAATCAATTTTCGGATTTGACATAATGGAATCTTTAAATGACCATTGCAAATAGCTATGACTACTCCAAAGTCATAGAAATGATTTAGAATGACTATATTCAATCATTTCAATGCCTATAGATGACTCACAACAGTCATATAACTTCATATATAACTCAGGCTACTTGACATGACTCAGTACAGTCATATAACTCAGTACAGTCATATAACTCAGTACAGTCATATAACTCAAAATATGACTCAAGTTACATGACATGACTTGGTATAGTCATGTAAATCGAGATATAAGTCAGGTTACATGACATGACTCGGTACAGTCAGATAACTCAATATATAACTCAGGTTATATGACATAATTTGGTACAGTTACATAACTCAAAATATAATTCAGGTTACATAACATGGCTCGGTACAGTCAGATAACTCAAGATATAACTCAGGTTACATAACATGGCTCGGTAGACAACTGAAGCATTTTTGTGATACTATATAAGATGCCTACTTTCCAAACTACACAATATGTACTTTCCACAAATGTTCAGTAATGAAACCTCCATTTCATTTTTCTGAATTAGAACCATAAAAAAGTTGTCCTTCTAAAATTCAAATCCAATTATAGAAATGAAGGCTACTCGAATTTGAAAAATGATAAAATATCCTACATTTTCTATAGAATTTTTAAATTTCGACCTACAACAATTTACACTATCACATTCTCCACTATAATACATACCTAGAATGAAATTTCCAAATTCATATCAAAAAATCACATTTGATTTGATTTTTTTTTTAAATTATTTAGAAATTTAAAAAAAATTTAAACTTTCTATATAAACATTAAGTTCTTATGACTAATAAAATATATATGATTTAATTTTTTGAAAAAAAATAATAAAAACAATTCAACTACATGTAATAGTGAAATATGGAATGCACAACAGAAGATAGTATAAGAGGTACCAAAACTAATTGTTTTGAAACTTCCAACATCAACCTTGAAGCCTCAAATGGCCATCTACTTTGACAAAATTACATCAAAAGGTTTTTTGAGCATCCAATGGGAGTTCAAGATTATTCTAAAGTATCCATTGGCTATGGGGTGATTGCAAGAAACACTTTTACTATTTTGTCACACCTTGCGGGCTGAGTTGTTTTCTGGCCATAACTTTTGTGTTCTAACTCCAAATGACTTAAGATTCACAAGGAAGGTACTCATGACTATCCTACAACTTCCTTGCTTTTTTGGTAATTTTCGAAAATATTTTACCATCCAAAGATAGGCCTGAAATGAATGTCACACTTGCCAATTTGGAGGTTTTTAGTACTATTGAGTACCTTTTCCATATACCCTACATCAAGAAAATTATGTGGAGTTGTTCCTTACATATAAATACAACTTCTCATCAAAAGGTTTTTAAAAATAATTAATTATGTGTGGTGTGGAAGTCTATGAAGAGAGCTTCCTTCTGCTTGCATTTTGAAACATATAAAATATTATTTTTTTAAGTTTTTCGGTGAATAACCATCTTCACAAAGTTTTTAAAAATATATACTTTTTATTTTTTGTATTTACTTATTTTTACTATTTTTTAATTCATTTTTGAATCAAAAGTCATATTTTCTTCAAATTTGGCACTTTTCAAGTTCTCCTACTTAGAGAATTTTCCTACACATTTCCTTTGGTGAAAACCTTAATTTTAGAGGTATATAAATAAGTCATATTTTTAAAATTAAAAAAGAAATTTTTTTCTAATTTTAAAATACTCCTAAAGATTTCATGAGTACTATTGAAAAACGCAACAAATAGTACAAGTGTTTCTTGCAAGCATCCTATGACGTATTTCATGGTTCAAGTGTCTCTATTTGAACTTTGTTCAATGGACAATATTAGGTTTACAAATAACTTTCAACCTAAAAAACTCATAGAATATTGTTTAAGCATTTGGAAATTGTAGTTTAAATTACGTTGATTTTGAATTGGGGTAGGCTTAAATTGTTTAATCTCTATGACATTCCAATTAACAAATTACAATAATCAACAAATTTTCATCTCTATACCATATACCAACTTAGATTTTGACAAGTTTGACACCTTTGGCACGAGTTTCTTCTATAATTCTTATGGGATCTAGGATCAACTTTAGCAAATCATACTACTTTCATTCGATGACATACATATAACGCATTTGAATATTACTCTTTTTCATGTGCTAGTGCGTTCTCTCCTACCCTTTCCAATATACAATAATGCTCACAGAGAAGGACGTCAATGTGTCGAACGATTTCATGGAATCAATTCCGCAAACATGAATGACAATTGCAGAACAACACGGCAGATAAGAAACAACACAACTGATAAAGCTATAATTATAAAAAACAAACTAGCATGCTGTTGTCATGTTCTACTAACTAACAAATATTGCATGCTTCATGAAGTCAGAGGCATTGACAGCATTTGACAATTCTAATTTTGCCATAAAATAAATGTTATTGAGGATTTGGGTTTATACTTTCACCCTGCCACAATGCCTAATTCGTCCTCCACAACTTCATGAATTGCGTAACTGCTCTACACTGTTTCAGCATCGACATACGTTACGAAAACCAACAGTTATTGAATTTCAAAAAGTGCAGAACTGAAATCCTTGAAGATCGAAACATACTGACAGCGTATCCAAATGTGAATTCCTAGGACGACCTACTGCAAACTTCATTTTAGATTCCATAACTAGTTGCACTTCTGTCTACAAAACAACTCGTAGTTGCATAACTTGAAGACAGAGAACGAACTTGTACGTGCATAACTTGAAGACAAAGAACTCGGAGTATCTAGCTTGCATCCCAACAATAATTTCGTGACTCACACCGAAGTAGAAGATCGTGAGGCTGTGTCTGCATGAGAAGATCGGCAGTCAAGCTCTTTGTTGAAATCTGTCATCCACCCTGTCCTACTTTGCACTCAAATATCACAACACATGGCTGTGAGAAGGTGGGGACTTTGAGATCGAATTGAAGAATCTACCCAGAAGAAGTGGTTGACATGCATGTCACTGCGGCGCAACAGACCTTGGAATAGAATTTTCTATTCATAGATGACTTTCTAGCGTGGACAATTCATAAATGCAGATGGGCGAAAGTGGGCCCAGTGAACATGGCTAGACCTTGGGCCAGGCCACGATGGCCCGTGGAGCCCGACCCGGCACTTGACGCCCGCTCTCATCGCGACCTGACGTCAATGGAGAAGCAGCAACAGAGATGGAGCGCCAGTTGATAGAGGCGGAGGTCCGTGCTTTCAGTTTCTTCTTTTTAGCTTCCTTTGCTTGTGCTGCGTCGTTGTTTGCGCTTAGGTTTTAGTGTATGCGTCATTTTTGCTTTTCCTTACGTTGTTGTGGTTTGGGGTATGCTCGTAGTCGCGCACCTTGTCTGCGTCTGCTCTAGGTCTCCTCCGTAGGGTTGGAGAATGCGTATTTGCTTGCATTTGAGTAAAAAAGTGTCGATATTGACTGAGATTCCAAACTCAGGTTCAAAATCAGGTGCAAAAAAAATTCCATTATCTTTGAAAGAGTGTTGAAGCAAGATGAAGCAGAATTATGCTTGATTAATCGATTAAATGGTTTTTGAGACTTATTGAGGATGTTATTTCACTATAAGAAAACTGCGTTTTTGACGATGTTTTGACAAAAACACGTGACGTCCAAAAAAACGTCACATGTTTTCAAAAACATCCGACGTTTGCCAAAAAACAAGTGCTGGGTAATGAGATTTCAATTGATGTCAACGACAACAAGGCAACAAAATTCAGAGAATAAATGAATGTTACTTGCAACGTCACATGTCTTCCATGACGTCAAACACAACAGAATATGTTTTTTTTGACATCACAAAAAACATGAGAAATCCACGTCAGCAAGTAAACTTATTTTGATTATGGCTAAATTAGTAAAAATTGTTTTGAAATGTTGACCACATATAAAAATTTAAGGATAGGGCAACTACGTGGCATACCTTGCAAAAAAAAAGGACATGGATGGATGTGCACTATGGATGAGAAGAGCTGATTTTTATACTAGTGGGGTGATAGGAAGAGAAACAATCCATATGGGATAAGTACAACAAAACTTGTGTTCAATATAAAATGTGTAAGAAAACAAAACTCGTTGATTCTGATGTCTAAATCAACATATCACATGTCTGAAACAACATCTATATGTCTAAAACAACATCTACATGTCTAAAGCAACGTCAAAATGGACAATGTTCAAATTCCCATTCTCCATTTATCCCATATCTTTTGTCTCATCATGGACAGAGAATGAATATAAATAGGACCCCTTTACCTTCATTTTTAATAAATTTTAATGACTTATTTCCTTCATTTTGCCATCAAAAATCCTTTTGATCGTACATGGTAAGTTTTCTTTACATTTTTTTGAATTAAAATTTTTTATATGTTTATTTTATTTTATTTTTTTCAATAGTTTTTTTTGTACTGACCTTGTTTAGGGTTTTTTGTACTGACCTTTGCATGACATAAAGGTTGTTCACAATGATGTCAAAATGGACACGTCTACGTTTTATGAGACGTCATGAACAACAGGACTTTAGAATTTCAACTCACCCAATATTGCTGACGTGGCATGTCCACGTAAAAAATGCCACGTCAGATTTGAAAGGGGTCCACGTCACCGCCCCGGGCAAGAAGGGGTTGGGGGAAAAAAAGTACACGTGGCAAAAACTGCCCAAACAAAAGTTAAGTTGGCATTTTGGACCCCTCCACATGTCACACTTAGAGAAGTTTTGAGGCCTTGAATTTTTTTGACGTCACAAAAAATCGTCATGTTATTGGTGATGTTCACAAAAATTTTAGCATGTTTTGGACGTTTCTTTTTTGACGGATTTCGGAGGACATCAACGTCGATGTCAAACCCGTTTTTAAAAACATAGATGCCTGTTTTTTGTGACATCTAAAAATACTACGTTTTCTTATAGTGTTTTGGTCTTTGTCGATGTGAGTTAGTGAAGAGTTTTTTTTTAACTTCCAAACAATTTTCTGAGTAACTATGTTGATGAACAAATATCTGGGTCGACGGGCAATTGTTGAATTGTGCAGGTTTGAAGGTGCTCGTTGATGCAACTGCAGCTAGCTGTCTATCAATTACAATCATGACTTTGAATTTTGAACTATCTAAAATTTGATTGCACAAAGCACGTATTCGGAGCGTGCTGAGGATTTGCATTGGTAGTGCAAATGTAATCAGTTCAGTTAATTGTATGGTAGAGATTTGGAATCTCCGCATATGTTTATAATATCTTTAATTTCCTAAGAAAATCAGGAGAAAAGAGTTGTATTGACTTTTTTAAAGACTACTACTTTCTCAGTTTCGTGGCCAATCGTAATTTCTTCTTCATAATGGCCTTTGGTTATAGTCAATGTGCATGGAGTTAATAGACACTCGCATTGGAAGTCAACAATTAATTTGATCAATTGCGAATTTGCGATCTCCGCAAGTCGTGAAATCTTGGCGTGTTAAAGCAGGCGCGGACTTCAAGGAATTAATTCAGCACACACAAAGAAATCAAAGGAGTTTTTGTTCAATCCTGGAAGACGTTCACAGACAATTCTACTTCACATACCACCAACTGAAAGTGCACTCACATTCCTGGTGAACTATGCACTAGATTAACCCCAAATCACGATATTTTTTGGCGACGCTGGATGTACTTCAAAAACAAATCCAGTCCTCTATAACTTGACCGGCATTTTCGACAAGTCCAGTTGTACATGGAACTGAACCAATTAGGTGATCAGATCGAGCTAACTAACTGATCTCCGCAAGTCTTTAAATCTTGGCGTGTTAAAGCAAGCGCGGACGAGGCGTACAGAAGGCGCGCGACCTGTCGCATTCCCCAAACCGCAACAACGTCAAGAAAAGCAACAACGGCCTGGGCGCAAACGACGACGCAGTACAAGCAAAGGAAGTTGAAAACAACAAACTGAAAGCACAGACTCCGCCTTCTGCGGCTAGCGATTCGTCTCCGTCGCGCTACTTCTCCGTCGGGATTGGGGTCTGGGTTGTGATAGGAACAGGTGGCAAGTTGCGGGTCGCGCTCTACCAGCCAGGCTGTAGGGTCGTGGCCGAGCCCAAAGTCGAGCCGACGCGCTAGGTAATCCGGGCCCACTTTCGGAGGCACGACTGAAGGTCCGTCTTCATGAAGTGGCACACTTGGAGCATAAGTGAGGGTTAGGTGACGGTGCTATATTTGCACCTTATTGGGTCCCACTTGAAGTTGTTGTTAGCACCTCATCGGGTCCCACTTGCCTTAAACACCTCGCAGGTCCTCGTAGCAGGGTTGGTCCGGCTGGAAATGCGAGACTGTCATCCTCCATTATGCGCTGTTTTCTCAACCGTGCACCCTAGATCTCGCCCGTCTTCTTTACGCCCTACGGAGTCACTACCAGCAGCGGGTATGAGTTTGTGTATACGGGTCCTGGACAGTTCTTTTCAACTGCAGCATGGTCTGACATGTTAGTGCTAGAACTCAAATTAATTGAGTTCATGTTTGGCAAGTTGCAGGAGGTACAAGATCAAAATTTGATTCTGCTGACATGAGCATCGCCTCCAAATTGCCGCCGAGGTTGTGCAGAGAAAATTGTCCCAAGATTCTAACTTCTTAGGAGTTGGCTGCCAAAAACAAACGAAACAAAGGCCTTGTCTTGGCAGTTCAATGTAGGTTGGAAAATTGTGTCCAACCAAGAAATAGTCTCCTTTACCATAGACCGCATGTGTGGCCTTCCAAAGAACCCAAAAGCTCACTATAATCGTAGTCACCAAACGCAGGCACAAGCAGTGTAACGCATGAAACGGAAGTTCTGTTTGCATTGTTTGTTGGAGTGTTTTCTTGTTGGAAAATTAGGGCACGATGTAGATTCTAATTGGAAGTCCTCCGTGCGCAGGTGCTCAATTTTACTTGAACGACATGAGGAGTGCATCATAGAGTCGTGAAGCCACGAGATTTGACAATTGTATCAATTTCCGGTACGTCATTGGTGGAACTCCTTGAATGACGTTGAATGCACTGCAATATTTTACTCTCATTTTGTGCACATTTTGAGGACATTGGTAATATTTTTTAATTCTAAAAACAAATTAAGTTTCTATAGCTTCAATGAAGAGAAATTCTACGAAGTTTCAGAATTAGGTTGAAATTTAGGCATAACATTGTCCTACTTTGACATTTCACTCAAAAAATCAATGACTCCTAAAAAAAGGCAATTCACAGAGAAAAGCTTATATGTTATGAATCATGAATGTGATGGTGAACAGATTTTGACAATAATATATTTAATTGTTCATTGAATGACTTTAATTCAAATGGAACATTCTTCTTATCTCAAGCAATAGAGAAATATGAGCCCTTTTCTAATCTTATTCATCTAAAAACTAATTTTGATTTTGACGAAATGAAAACAATTGTCTACAATGGGAATTTTTTTTCCCCTATTATCAATTTTCTAGAATATAATGATGTCTACGAAGGTGGACACATTTCACTGTAGAATGGGACTTTATGAATAAAATTAGGTATATGTTTCTATGTTAGCATTATCACATGTGGCCTTCAAAGAATAGTGTAGCGTAATAAGAGTACAGTGGCTTGAAGATAGTCATAAAAGTTTAAAACATTATGCGTATATTCAATTGTGATTGAAGTAAAATGTAATGGATGACTATTTAGAACAACGGTATTCATTTTTTTTGCATAGTTGTAGTTTCTAATTGTAATATGTGTTATATAATGGTATCTTGCTATTTCCTACTCTATACCATATATGAATGAAGAAGATGTTAGCACTTAGCATTAATATTTGAGATGTCACTATTGTACTAAGATGCAATTTTTTCCTTTCCAAGTAGGACTCGTCCATGTAAATTCCCACAATAGCATGGCTTCTGAGATCAATGAGTACGAGAGGTTGAGAAAAGAAAAAATTCAGAGGAACTTATAGAAATTGAGTGATTTAGGCTTGTTGGACATTGCGGCACAATTGGCAAACCTTAGAGAAGTGAGGTAAGATATTGAGCTCTACTAAATATTCGATACATAAATGGAGTTGTCTGCAGGAGTTCATTGAAGCCAAAATTGTTGTCCCTTATCATGCTTAAGGATAGTACAGATTCAAGTTAATTATAGGGAAGTGTCATTAGTTTGAAACATAATGGAGAGGTCTGACCCATGTGTTCTTTGACCTAAATCAATTACATCAGGGCTCTAGGATTCAGAACTATGGAGAATATCTTGGCGAAATTGACAAGACAAATAGCTAATTTGTCAAATGATGTGCAAGTGGATTTGTTTCGCACAATTGCTAGTTTTTCAGCAATTACGTTTCCTATATTGGAAATGACTTCTAATAAGCTTGCGGGGATTTTTAAGAGCAGCTGCGACGTGCCCCTTGAGAAGCCACAAGCAATAAAGCTAGGAAAAGGAGGGGAGAGCTTTGGCACTGTGTTCCCAGTATTTGAAAGGCATACACGGGCAACAACAAAGAAGGTTGTGGAGGGGGGGAGTTTTGGCATCAACTCAGGAGATAGTGACAAAAAAAAGAGGAAGAGGCGTCAAAGGGAGAGTACCATACATTAAAGGTTAGATGAATTCCTTCCCAAATGCAAGTAATAGTTATATTGAAATGCATATAATTAATGGAATATTGGGAAAATTTCCCATCATTGTTGAAGCGTTGTTTTATTGCAATTGCCATGCATATGTGGATTATTGCAAAGGACATTTTTTATAGAAGAGTGCAACCATTTATAGGACTCATGATTTGTCTTTAGAAATTTGGTCTTCGTCATTTCTAAGTTCTTCAAGTTTTGCAAGTGGATTTCTAAGATTTTTTTTAAAAAAAAAGAAGAAGTTTTAAGTCATTTGAGTGTCACGTGAGCACATGTGATTGATCAAGGTTAGAGAAAATCAATTCTTAATCAGTACTTTCGTAATGACCAAGTAAGATATATTGTAGTCTCAAATGACCATTCGTGAGTGATTATTGTCATGAATGACAACAGTATGTAGACTTCTGACTAGAAAATCATGTTTTATGACTGTTTTTAGTCATTATTGTTGTTTATTGACTTTGTAGCAATCAATATTGATCCATTGTGATTGTTTGTAGTGAAGTATTGTCTATTGTGATTGTTTATAGTTGCTAATGATATTTTGTGACTGAAAGTCAAGTCTTGCATTGTCTTTGGTGACTATTTGCAATCGCAAATGATGTTTTGTGACTACAAGCCAAATAACAAATGATTTTTTGTGACTGCTTATAGTCACAAATAATATTTTGAGAATTCAAGGGAAGTCGGAAATGTTGTTTTGTAACTGTTTGTAGTTAGAAATGATTTTCTATGACTATTGGTAGTTAGAAATGATTTTTTGTGACTATTTGTAGTTAAAAATGGTTTTTGGTGATTGTTTGTAGTTAACAATGATTTTCCGTGACTAGTTGGTAGTTAGAAATGATTTTTGGTGACTGTTTGTAGTTACATATGATTTTCTGTGACTGGTTGCAGTCACAAGTAATAGTTACTACGATATAATCAATTATTTTTATTTGCCTTCACAGGTGCTTGAACAACAACAACATCACCCTAGGCCGTGGCCCAAGAAAGTTACAAAGAAGAAGACGATGACGTCATCAAAGGACGTGATGGTCACGATACAAGCAGAAGAGGATAATTTGTTATTTGATGACACCAAGGACACAATGATGGGGGAGGAATCTGAAGAAGACATGGACAAGCACTTCAGTGCGGAGGATGATGGAGATGGCCCAAATGACGAGCTCTCTACCGATGTAGTAGATGAATTGGAGTTATGAGAAGTTAGTATATTGAAGCGCATGGCAAAGAGTGGAGCTAACCCAAATGAATTACGTGAGAAGATGTGGAAGCTGAGTGCAACTGAAGGCGAGGAATTTCGGAATGTGGACAGAAGTATAAGTCTTCAACGACAATCCAATCTCAAGCAGTTGAGAAGGAATCTACAGAAAGTTGATGACAGAGATTGGGTTGAAGTTGATCTTATGGGTTGTCCTACGGGAGTGCATAGGGTGGATTGGTTGATAAAGCTTCGTGGGTATTCTCGTGATTTGGATTGGAGTGTGGATGACTTCAATTCGCATCCCCGACCTCTACTTATAGCAATCAAGGAGAAAATGGTGTCAAAGTTCGAGTATCGTGGTGGAAAAGGTGATGTACCTAAAAATGTCTTATTCCGCATTTTGAGGTCACAAATGAAGACGAAGAGGGCAAACATGAAGAAATTGATAGAAGCTGAGGCTCCCATTCCAAAAACAATGAAGGCACACCACGTTGAGAACTTCAAGAAGCTCATCAAGAGGACAGACAAAGTAGCATATTCTGAACGTATGAAGGTTGCACGATAGACCATGCAAAATGTGTCCCACAGTGGACGATCTAAGGGAGAAGTTAAATCACGCCTTGTAAGTAAAAGAGACGTTTGCCTTGCTGTCATTGTAGTTGATGCATGTTATTGTGTATATAGTATTATTTTCACAATCATTGATTCTTGAATTGAGCATCTATACAAGGCAAAGTTTTTTGGAGATATGACAATGTTTAGCTTGGAATTGGAAATGTTCAATACAATATAGAATGATGAATAAGATGGTGCTATGAGTACTTGCAATCATAATGAATAGACATTAATGTACATGAAATTATATTTCGACTGTATTGTGACTAACTGCACTTGTATGTAGCCTTGCATGTGACTACATGTACTCATATTAGGATACAATGGTAACAATGTATAGTCATATGTAGGTAGTCCTAGAATTACATGAAGTCGTACGTGGTTTACAACATGACAATTTACATTTCTAAATAGTAAGTTATGTTAGTATTTTCACTTGTAATTGGACACATGGGTGAGGAGGTGAAATAGTGTATTTATTGTCAATGCTTCTTAGTATTTTAAGTACGTTTGATTGTGTTGATCATGAAATTAACACATGTAGGACTGCCTTCCTTGCAGGTTGCACATTTGGGTAGACCCCCTACTCAAATGGAAGTGGAAGCAGAGCTTGCTTCACCGGACAAATCATTGCACATCCGCTCATCAAGTTCAGGAGGGGCAATGAGTAATTCAAGGTTGGTTGGTAAAGGCATAGAAGAAGTGCGAAATGAATTGTATACATTTAAAGAGACTATCAAAGGGGAGCTGAGTGAAATGGGTGCCCTAGTGAAGCAGCTTCTATTCGAGGTCCGGAAGCAGAGTGGACGGAATACACACCCTTCAAGTTCTGAAATAGGCACCACAATGCTTGAAGGTGCCGGTGGTGAAGAGATGATGGAGGGATTGATAAATGTCAGCACCTCTGTCCCTCTGAAGACACTAGAAGAAGCAACCACATAATCCCATGTAGTGAATGTGTGGAAAGAGGTTGAGTTTGTGGATGCGGCAATAGAAGTTTGTGCAAAGATCATAAGCCCTTCAATGTCATTCAACGTACTTGAATAGGCTTTGTTGCCATTGTATTTGTTCAGAGTTGTATGTCATTTGAGGAAGTTAGACATGAAATCCCAACAATTGAATTATAAATGTGATTGTGACTTTAAAGGAGGAAGACACTATTGATGAGGTGGAAAATGTAAAGAAAAATGGGAACACTTTGCCAACGATTCAAGCAAGTGCAAAACCAGTTGGTGTTACAAAAGGAAAAAAGGATCATGTAAGTGTAAAGAAGAGGAAGGGCGAGGTTGAGAAATTGGGCACAAACAGAAGTCTTCAATCCAGCCATGCAGCATTGACTGGAGGGAATGCTGGTGACAAGACGAAGGAGATGCAACATGATTCAAAGGTGAGATGGACTGGCATGAGTGTATTCACTGCTTCATTTGTTGAGTTTATTGTTTATTAAAAAGAGTTGCATGGAAAGTGTAATTGTTTTAGGTGAACAAATAAATAATGTTTGAATGATAGTGAAATACAAGATGGTATAGTATTCTACACAGGGTTGGGAGGTTCATGTTAATGAATATGTTGTATATGTGTATGAGTTGTGCATGACGTGCATGTGGAATAGGAAGCATTAGTATGTCTTAGAATGCAAGTGTTGGCGATCATAATTTCTGTTTTGTGATTAGAGACAATCATTATTTGTAGTATTTGCATATATTATGACTAGTGGCAGTCATAATTTTTAATGTATGACTGCCTTCAATCAAAATTTGTAGTATATGCATGGTGGCAGTCATAATTTTCAATATATGACTGTTTTCAAGCAGAATTTGTAAAATATAACTAGTGCCAGTCATATTTTATAGAATATAACTAGTAATAGTCATATTTTGTAGTATATAGTAGATGGCAGTAACATTTTTTAATATATAACTAATGAAAGTTGAATTTTTTAATATATAAGTAATAGAAGTTGTATTTCATATTGTGTAACTATAGGGAGTCATATTAACTTATATCACTAGAAGAAACCAAAATTTTCGATGTCTAAGGAAACGGATTTTAGGTGACATTGAAGAAAATAACCTATGTTTTTCTGTCAACAATTATCTCCATTAATGTTTCATTGGACATCATTATTGACATGAAAAATACAGGTTGTTTTTTTCAACGTCACCTAAAATTCGTTCCCTTTGACGTCGGTTGTTTTTTTGAATGTCACCTAAAACAAGGTTTTCTTATAGTGTGTGTAAGTTGTATTAGCCATATGTCTTTGTATATAACTTTGCGAAGTTACTTTTATTTGTCTGTTTTACGAGGTGCTAATTTTCTTGTGTTTAAGAAGGTCCTTATGTATTACACTACGTATGAGTATGAGTATTCTTATTTATCATTATGTGACTGTGGTGAAGTATATTTTGTTGCATGCTATGGTGGGTAATAATTTTCCACCATTTCTGAAGAAGGCCACTAATATTTTAATATATATAAGCACGGGTGATTAGAATAGTTATTGTGTGAGTAGCTGTAGGTGCTCCTAAGTCACATGTATGTATAATTTGTAATTGATATTCTGTTCTTGTATTTGTTGAACTCATGTTTTGTAGAATGTAAATGATAGTGAATGCTAAATTATTGATGTGCATGTAGACTGGAATAGGAGGGTCTCGGCAAGAACTTTCAGAATTCAGTTCGGAATTCACAAAGGAGGAGCCTCCCATAAGGAGGGAACACAATATTCAATATTTTGAGAGGTTTAGGGCCTCTCATAATAATATTTTCCATTTAGGCCCTAAAAAGTGAATTGTAATGTTAACTAGTTTAGGTGGGCAAACACTAACTTTGCTAGTTGTAATATACAATTTCCATTAAAATGAGAGTCTTTTTAGTGATGGACTGTTGAAATACATGAAGTTTGCTTTAGGGTATATATTCTGATTTATATAAGTGAAGAGAATGACATCTTTTGAACACCAAGTCATAAGCTCCGCGGTTGATTGTAAGGGGTTGTTCATCTCATTGAAGCGGTCCGGGTTCGATTCCCATTGGGTTTGTATGAGCGCATGAGAGAAAAAACATGACTTCAGTTGGTGCTACTAAGTGAGCTTTGCCAGCAGGAAAGTTGTAACAACCAACCGACCCCCTACCCAGAATGTGACAAGTGCTTTACATGTTAACCAAATAAATAGTGGATATATCCACTACATTTTTTTCTCCAATAGCAATGTAATTTCAAATAAAATATATTTAGTGATACACAAATAAGAAAATGAATTAAAAAATAGAGAAAATATAGCTCAAGAATAAAAAATATATATATATTAAAGACTATATTTAAATTCCATTATTTTGTAAACACAAAATATATACTTGAAAACAATCATGCAATATCAAACACTAAAATAGAATCAATCAACAGAAACCTATATCCTCTAAAAAAAACTGAAACGACTATCATCTATTATAATATTAAGGATCCAATACTTATGCAATGAAAAACAACTTCATATAAGATGTAGAAATAAAACAATACCCTCCATATGAATGTCATAGTTAAAATGCATCCAATATATGTACATGATTTCTCCATATCATGTATATGAAGCCAAACTCTAGTTGATGATTTCAATTTGAACTGTAGGGATCTTGATTCTGCATTGGCGAGTACCTCTTCTGTTTTGAGACTTCCATGCTGTAATTAAAGCGTTTGTTGTCTCCCACACATGTTCTTCGGTTTCATCAACCCTCCAAAGCAAACCTCTATCACTATCCCATCCTTCATAGAAGTCTTGAACTTCTTGATTGCGTGATGTTGGCCGAAAGTATTGAATGTGCACACAGTTTGGTTTCTCGGGGTTAGAGTTTGGATCAGACAATGCTCTGGCAATCCAAACTGGTCTGCTGTCACCGTCTGCAGGGCGAACTGCAACAAAATACCCTTCGTATACATCTTGAGCCACCCTAAAGGATGGTTGTGGATGATCCCTCAAGGGCCCAACATAAGGCTCATCCTCTCCATGCTCTTCGAGATCTTCACCATCTTCGTCTAAATGATCAGCTTCTGTCACTTGAATACGAGTAGTTGGCCAGAAACCGTCTTTTAGAGCACTAGAAGTAGGAAGTGGCTCTTGAAGAGCTGCCTTTACACCACGCCAATAGCGCACCACATTCTCATAGCGCCTACGATGTTCTCCACTTACGTCTGCTCTGCACAAGTCGTCCCAATAGTTTATAAATTTTGATAAACCTTTGACAATGTCATTGACACCTGTCATTGGATTGAGTGGTATTGGCAAAGGCACACCACGTGGCCACAGACTCCGTCCTTCATCGTCTTCTTTCCACAACTTAATGGCTTGACCTTGTCTGCCTAACCAGTTTTCATCCGTGCACTTCAACTTGTACTTCATGACTGGGCATCCAACAGAGTCTAGATAGAACTTCACTTGTTGTGGTCTTGTGTGTCCCACAAGGATTTCATCACCATCCATCCATTTTCCTGCAATGAAACGCTTGAAATCAGGCACCTCTTCTATGAGGTGAGGGATAGTAGGAATGGACTCAACATCCATGAATGACTTCATGAGCGCCGGGATTGTTGGGAAGTTCTCCTTCTTCAACAGCATGCTCCATCTTCCAAACAATGCGTCAATGTCATCGTGTGTATGACCAACAATCATGAAGTTGACATACACTTCTCTGAAGATCTTGTTAGCAACAAGTAGAGATCAGAAACAAAAAACATATCTATTCTTGTTGTCGCCGGTGGCATTGTCCATTTGCACATTCAAAATAGGAGGCAAAGGCACTACTGGAACTGCATTCATTGGAGGTGGTGGCAGTGACACGTCGCACATTTCTTTACCCTACAGCACTGCCCTGAACAAATTTGAAGACCCTAACCCAGAAAATAATTGCCGAGAAGAAGACTTCGATGGCAATTCCAGACCCGCAACAACTTTGCCATAGAACCAATTGTATAGTTTGAATCGTGTTTAAAGAGATCCAAACCATAATGTGCATAACGCACATCTCCATGACTATGAGCAATCATGCCAGTGACAGACATAGGCAATTTCACAAGGCCATCAAGCTCCTTACTCCTGTGGGAAAAGACTGGAGAAGCAGTCTTTGTATGATCCATCTTGTCGTGCATAACTGTGAGGCATTCGTGTGGAAAAGCTACTGAACGGTGACGGTTTGCATAATATAACTCCCGATGAGCTCGAGCTATCTCAACGTGCCTATCCAACTTCCGAGAATACTTCAATTCATTGTGCGACCCACTTATAGCACCCTTCTTGAGGTCTTGCAATTTGTCACACATGCCACATCGTGCAAAATTGTCTCTAGGCTTCTTCACCTCATACTCAGGGAACTTACAGCACCTAATCTTACTCAAGTTCAAAGCTGACACCTCACTCAGTCCAAAAACAACATTGACATCATTGAGTTCTTTTATCTTACCCTTCCACTGGAAGGTAGAAGGTAGGATCTTGGCCACAACTTTCTCTCTTGACTTCAGGGTCTTCGTACGATGAGGCATGTGATCTACTTCTTTCTCCAGAATGCATTTCAATGTTGCTATAGCTTGTTGAGTGTGTTTCCTCGGTTTCACCGTTCCCTTATTGCCATGGTCCTTTGCCTCTCAACCACGCCTCATGTACGATTGGTAGCGATAGAATGTGGCCTCAGGGACCCCAGCTATATGCATCCACGCTCGCATACATACCGGTGTATTGTCAATTGACACCATTCGTCTACCACGCTCGTCAACATGCACCTGCCTATGCACATCCATTTTCATGTAGGTCCTGTGTTTGAACGTGGAGTTGCGATACATGTGTTCACAAAAGGCTCGAATCTTATCCCTAGGAAATGGTTGAATATAGTTGCGACTACAACATATTTTAGTAGACACTGCATGGATGGAATCTTGAGTAAGCAACTCCTTCGATTTCAAATTTGTTTCACGGGGTGCATTTCGGACCATACTTGTGTATGGTCTCGAAGACTTTGAAGAGGGCGGATTTAAGAGAGCCTGTTGGAGACAATTGAATTTGTCCCTAGCCTCATGGTCTCTAAGGCTAGCTCCACGATAGTGGACAAGATGAATAGGCCAAGCCAACAATGAGCACACTTGTTCCTCTGGTAGGTCCTCTTCGCTATGTATTTTGGAGATGTGGATCGCCACGTGGGTGTCACCAAGAGGGCCATTGGCACCCAAAACGAGGTCAGAGTTCACACTATGACAGACACCTTCACCCACAAGCACTCCAACCTCATTGTACAAGGTGACAACTCGAGTATTCCAAAGCTGACGCGGTAGACCTTTGCATTCCGAGACCCCAACATTCATTGCTTCGACATTCTGAAATTCGTCTCTTGAAGATGCCATAAAATCCTCTTCATCATGTCTGAATTCACTGGATTCAGAACCCGATGACATGTCCATGTCATCAGGGTCATCTATAGTATCCATGGATATCTGTAAAAATGCAATGTGAAATAGGGTAAGTGAATTGTAGCATAGATCATGCAATTTCATTCATGTTCAGGTCGACCCGACCTGAATGACCAAATGTTATAGGTACATCTATGACAGCAACGAACTTATTTTCTGAAGCCTAGGTTTCAACTGCAATTGACATCATTCATTAAAATTTCTTATAAATTCAGATATATGTAAACTCTGTTTTCAGGTCGAATCGACCTGAAGTGTCTGATCCCTGTCTTGTATAATTTTTGTCAACCGAAAATATAAATGTAAAAAGATTGAGTACAATCCTGAACTTCAGCCCGGATCGACCTGAAGTGTCCCTTGTACTATGAGAGAATGAACCCATCTTCATCTATTCAATTCGACAGGGAATTCCCTATTTTATTCCTTTAAAAATCTCGAACTTCTCGAACTGAAGTTTGTGATGGGAGAACCCACACTTCAGGTCAAACCGACCTGAAATGAGGACTTGCAGTGAGCTGAATCCCATCTGCACACTATTATCACTACGTATAGAAGTCTTAGTGACTGAATCTGTGAATATCGGGAATTTCAGCAGGACATCTATAAGATTTTCACTTGAACGAAATTACAATTATAGATACGGTTTAGGTCGACTCGATCTGAATTGCCATGTATATTATTTCATTAACATATTTGATGACAGAACTATTCAATCTACCTAGGATACGTTTTAGATTACTTCAATTACTATCATATGGGTCAGTTCAAGTCGACTCGACCTGAATTGCATGAACAAATGACTAATGTAGACAATCTCACATTCAGATCGACTCGACCTGAGTTGCATGAACGAATGACTAATGTAGAGAATCTCACATTCAGGTCGACTCGACCTGAATTGCATGAACGAATGACTAATGTAGAGAATCTCACATTGAGGTCGACTCGACCTGAATTGCATGAACGAATGACTAATGTAGACAATCTCACATTCAGGTCGACTCGACCTGAAGTGCATTAATAAATTACTCATGTACCGTTGTTCGTATTCAGGTCAACTCGACCTAAACAGTTCCGGATTTCTCGGACATTGTGTTGGCAGTCTCATAGTAACCGTAATCTCGTGTTCCGGGTTTCTCGGCGAGATAATCGGGCACTGTACTCTCAGAATTCTGCAACTCAGATGTCGAGAACTGAACATTGAATAAAGACCTTGTCACTAAAAATTGAGGAAGCCCAAAACTTATAATCGTGCAACTCGATTTTCAGTAATAAACATTGGAAACACACGCACTCTGCCAACTTCAGCAACTAGGAACTCGACAATAGATGGCAGCGCTGAAAGAAACATTATACACACTCAGAAAACTACTATGTGCTTACAAAGTAACTATGTCCAATCCATTGAATGAAAATGTTTGAAAATGCTAAAGGCTTCTAACCTGAGGACATACGGAAGGCAACAAGCGCGTTCACCGAGATCCTCGAAGCGCAATACTCCAACACTCTAGATAGTATAAGTACAGAAGTTGATAGAATTCAGTAATGACATGAGAGAAGTGAAATCTCGCATGAACGTCCATACATTCGCGACGGAGAAGGAGAGTACCCTAATGCGCGTGGACGCAACGACATTCAAAACAATTTTGGCGGCAATGTGTAGGCGCGAATGCGAAGGCGGGAGCTGTAGGACGAAATTTGAAAATCCCGAACTCCTTCCGCAAATTCCTTTGATTTTTGATTCCCGCCTACACTATTCATGACAGAAATAGCCACTGACAGCTATTAAGTACTTATGAGGATGCTTTCTTGCACCGTTAAGCACTAATTTCTAGATTCTATTTCTAACAGAATCTAGGCAAGAAGTCTTCATTGTCTTTTTTTCTTTTGCAATTTCTGGAAGTCAATTTGATTTTGCTAAAGTTAAGGTCTCTTTGTAAATTTAGACAAATACATCCTTTTGCACCATCTAAGTGTTTGCATGTGATTTTATCAATAAGGGTTTTACAGTTTAGGGTTTAGGGTCTTTAGGGTTTAGGGTTTAGGGTTTTCAGGGTTTAGGGTCTTTAGGGTTTAGGGTCTCTAGGGTTTAGGGTCTCTAGGGTTTAGGGTCTCGGGTTTAGGTATTTTTGTAGATTAATAAATCATTTCATATCATATTTTTGAAATATTGAACAAATATTTAATTTAGAAGTGAATTCAAGGTTTTTGTACACACTAAGGAATTATACTGCATGCACTTTCAATTTCTTTTTATTATGTTCGCAATATTAATTTTTCCATGAATCCGAATTATTTCACAGAGATTTGCAACTTGTGTGTTATTTTTTCGGACATGCATCCACGTCAAATCGATACAAATTAATGTTTGGTTTGTATTAAATACAACATCAATCCTAAAGTATTTTTTTGGAAACTCATTTGAAAAAGTGTAGGGAAGCAATAGGGTTGTCTTAAAATTAAGTTTTTCCATGAATCCTAATTATTTTGAGCATTTGCAACTTGTGTGTTACGTTTTTGGACATGCTTGCACGTCAAACCAATATAATTTATTGGTTTGGGTTCTATTAAATACAACATGATTTTTAGAGTATTTGTTTTGAAATCCATTTCAAATGAAGAAGACAGTGTAGGAAAGCAATAGGGTTGTCTAACTTAAAATTAAGTTTTTCCATGAATCCTAATTATTTTGAGCATTTGCAACTTGTATGTTACGTTTTTGGACATGCTTCCACGTCAAACCGATATAATTTTTTGGTTTGGGTTCTATCAAATACAACATGATTTTTAGAGTGCTTTTTTTAAACCCATTCCAATTGAAAAAGTGTGGGGAAGCAATAGGGTTGTCTTAAAATTAAGTTTTTCCATAAATCCTAATTATTTTGAACATTTGCAACTTGTCTGTTACGTTTTTGGACATGCTTCCATGTCAAACCGATATAATTTATTGGTTTGGATTCTATTAAATACAGCATGATTTTTAGAGTATTTGTTTTGAAATCCATTTCAAATGAAGAAGACAGTGTAGGAAAGCAGTAGGGTTGTCTTAAAATTAAGTTTTTCCATGAATCCTAATTATTTTGAACAATTGCAACTTGTGTGTTACGTTTTTGGACATGCTTCCACATCAAACCGATATAATTTATTGGTTTGGATTCTATTAAATACAGCATGATTTTTAGAGTATTTGTTTTGAAATCCATTTCAATTGAAGAAGTGTAGGGAAGCAATACGGTTCTTTTAAAATAATTTTTCCAATGAATCCTACTCGATGAATTCATCCTCAAAATTTCAGTAGAATTTTTATGTATTAGATAAAATGCAAAGCAAGAAATGGGTTGGCGCTTGCTATGCTATCCATTCATCATTAGAATTTTATAAGAATTGTTGTGTAAAACTTTCAAATAAATCTTCAAATAAAAATCTCAAAAACTTTCTGAAGAACTTAATTGTTTTGGAATCCAAAATCACTTCAATTGAATGAATTTCTCAAAATTATTTAGTAGTTGCAATAGAAGATTGAAATCATGAAAACTCACAGCTCACAAAAGAACAAAATCATAGAAGTGCAAAGGAGTGTAAAGCCAAGAGAAGCAATGGATTTGCTACCTCTATAATATCATTCTATGGATCCTCTTTAATATCACCTTCATTTCAACAACTATATTATGTCTATAATATCACCCGGTGGAAAAAGTGATATTACAAAAGTGATTGCAAACTGCTACTCTATTTCTGTAATATCAAATTGTGTAAAAATACAATTTCTATATAAGCATGATTGAAAAAAATTTTACAAAATATTTAAAATAATTATTTTAAGGACTTATTGAAATCATTATTATGCATTCTATACAAATGTGTCAAAATTTTACTATTTGTTTGGACTCAATTGTTACAAACAATGGCAATCCAAATAGAAGAATTTAAAGGAAGAACTTCTAAACCTCAAATGCTTTGTGAACAATTTAATTGTTGTGAAATTCAATTGGTTCAATCTAATAAATTTCTCAAATCATTTGGTAGTAGCAATAGAAAATTGAAATTATGAAAGCTCAAAGCTCATAAAAGCACAAAATCAAAGAAATGCAAAGAAGTGAAAGCCAAGAGAAGCAATCATGGATTTTCTACCTCTATAATATCACCCTATGGATCCTCTTTAATATCACCTGAATTGCAACAATTATATTATTTTTATAATATTACCCTTTGTAAAAAGTGATATTCGAGGTGATATTATAGAAATGATTGCAAATTGCTATTCTATTTCTATAATATCACATTGTGTGAAAATGCGATTTTTATGTATGCGGGTTCAACAGGGTATCGTGGCGGGTAGAATAGGATATTTTGGCAGGTATAGTAGGGTTTAGGGGCGGGTATTGTTGCGCATACAGGGAAAGGCATTGTGGGCGGGTATCGGAGGGTATCGGACTCTGGTTCGGGCGACGGGTACAGTAAGGGTATCGTGCGCGGATATCGGAGGGTATCGGGCTGTGGGCGGGCGCGGGTTAGGGTTTAGCGCTCTGTCTGCTTTCCTCTTCGTTGTTGTTTTCATGTTTCTCTAATTTTAAATCATTTACTTGCTCGTGAGGGAGGAGGATCTTGCTCACAGCGCGCGCGGGTTAGGATTTAGGGTAGAATTTCAGTGCGACAGCGCAGCAGCAGCGGGCGGGCGGGCGCAGGTGCACACCAGTAGCGGCGGGTGCAGGTGCACATTTCTTCACCTCGCAGAATTTTCTCATTTTTTTCAACTCTTCTCACCCTCACTTCATCTTTTGTGAACTCTGGTGAAGTGGCTAGCATCCATCGTCTCCAGTTTCGAACGGTAACCAACAAATAAACGAAGGTATATACTAGTCTTCCAGAATGATCACAATCTATACTTGCGCAGTTAGAAGATACAACTCATGGTTGCAAAACCAATAGGAAACATCCACCTCTATGTCAGTAATGGGATTCACATAAAGACGGAGAGAGAATCTGCACACCAAAGCGATGCAGAACATAATTATGGTATCTGATACCGAACAAAACTACAATAGGTCAGGTGGTTCCTTCTATGAACTGGTTCACAGATTTTTTTGTGACGCAGGTCTTCAAGGTTTGAGTGAACGTGTTTGATGAATGGATTTCGATGTAGTAGATATTGTATATGAGTTAAGGAAATGGAGCTTGAATGAATTTGTTGGAACTTTCAGACTGCGGTGTTGGAGGTTTGAGCGTTTGAATGCGCTTGATGTATGGATTTTGAGAGTACTAGATTTAGGGTTGAGTTAAGAAAATGGAACTATGAGACCCAAGTATTGGAAGTTTGAGTGAACGCATTTGATGTATGGATTCTGGAGTAGTGGATATTCTATGTAAGTTAAGAAAATGGAGCTTGATTGAAAGTATTGGAGAATTGCAATACCTTGCAATAATAAGTAGATTGGTTGGGTACCTTGTTTCGAAGCTTGCCGTACCAGATGTAGGGTTCTGTGGAAAAATGGTCTTAAATTCCCAAAAATTGAGGATGAAATCGCATTGTTTCGAAATCAGTTTTGAATTTGCTTCTTTTGATGTTGGAATGATCTGATTGAGTGACGATTGTGTTGTGTATTGTGTTGGTAGGTATTTTCTCCCAACAGATTGGATCTTTGTTTTTAATTGTTGCAATGAATCTGATTGCTTGGAATGTGTTTGTAGTTTGTTTCTTGGAATTTGGTTTGCAATGAATGTTTTTTAAATTTGGGTTGTTTTTGCTTGTAGATTGACGATTATAGCACTGAAGTTACAAAATTGGGGAGTCCATAATAAGCAGCTACGGGTGAAGTTGCATAGCGCTTGCTTGTAGAAACTCAGGTATGTATTAATTTCGATTCTCTTGCACCATTTGTGCTTTGAATAGTGATTTCTGTGATTGTTGTAAAGCTAGTTGCAATATCCAATGAATGTATTAGTGGGGTTTAAGTTGCATAATGTATCGTATGCATACGTGCGTTTCTTCGTTCTCTTGAGGTTTGTTGGTTTTTGTTAGAATTCATGGTTTGGGAGTTGCTCGATGGAAGCATGCTTGTTTGAGATGTTGTAGGTTTGTTCAATTAGTCTTTGGGTTTTTGGTCTAGGTTGTCTTTTGGTTTGCAATGTTGCTGCTTTTGATGTTTTGGCATTGTTCAACTCCTGAATTTGTTGAAAATGTGGATACTCTTGTAGGATTTGGAGATTAATCCATCTGCATTGCATTTTGAGGTCTTCATTTGTCAATTCCCAAGTGAGTTTTAATGCACAGGACTTTGTTTAGGGTTTAGGGTTCAGAAATAGGCATTCATTGTTTAGGGTCAAGATTTGTTTAGGGCCCAGTGCTTAGGATCCAGGGTTTGTTTAGGGTCCAGTGCTTAGGGTCCAGGGTTTGTTTAGGGTCCAGTGCTTAGGGTCCAGGGTTTGTTTAGGGTCCAGTGCTTAGGGTCCAGGGTTTCATTAGGGTCCATTGCTTAGGGTCTAGGGTTTGCTTCACAACCACATAAATTCACAGGAATGAGCTCGGTATACCCGGGTATCATCCTAAATCCTTAAACGTATCAAGAATGAATGTTACATGAACCAAACTGCAGTTCAGGTCGCATCGACCTGAATTACAAAGCCCCTTAAAACATATCGCCTTTCAAACCGATACTGCTGTCCGTGGTAGTTCATGGATAATTTTGAGATCAAATTAACATGAATTTGAGGTCGATTTGACCTGAACTGTACACCTACTAGAATTGTGTGCATGAAGATTCAACTAAATAGGAGGTAATTGCACTAACATCTAAGACAAGAAATAACAACATTGTTAACATCAAATGCAGATCAGGTCGGTTTGACCTAAACCCCACAAAAGACCCTATTCAATTTGATGCGTCAAGTCCATTGAGGTACCAACATAAAATTACTATTAGGAAATTAGACACCTAGTATACCTAAAAAATTGACCACTACAAACATTCTGAATTGTAAGGATAATGTACGTAACATGAACCGAACGACAATTCAGGTCGCATCGACCTGAATTGCAGAGCTCCTTCAAACATATCCACTCTCAAATCAATGCCATTGCCCGTGAAAGTCCATGGATAATATTGATATGAGATTAACATGCATTTCAGGTCGATTCAACCTGAAATGTACACCTACTAGCATTGTCTGCACAACTAAGTAACTAAGAAACAGACATTTGCATTTACATCCTAGAAGAGAAATGACATCATCGTTTAAATCAAATGCAGATCAGGTCGGTCCGACCTGAACTGCAAAGGGGACCCTATGCAATCTGACGCGTTAAATACGTAGTGGTACCAACAAAACAAATAATATTAGGATATCAGACACCTACTTTAATTAACAAATTGAACATCAAATACATTTCCAATAATCATCAAGCTAACAACAATCGACCTCTCAAAATGAACGCATGCAATTTAGATCGGACCGACCTGAATTGTAAGATTAGTAGTGAGATGAGTACGTACTACGACATGTACGATGATACGATAACACTAAACAAAGCCGTCACACTAGGAAAAACATTCACATGTTTCGACTATAACTTCAGGTCGACCCGACCTGAAGCGTGTGATACAAACCGAACCAAATCCAAGTACACCAAATGCAAGTAACTGGAAACATATAGAAGATGAAATCTAATAACCCCATGTATTCACATTTAGGTCGACTCAACCTGAAGCATACGAGGGGAACCAAACCGAAGTAAATTAGATCAAGTACGTAGAGAATAAATCTAGAAGCTCCAAGCACTAACATTCAGGTCGAATCGATCTGAATATATAGAGAAACAACTCTTGGTGTAACAATACCTGATTGAAAAATGAGTGCAGAATGGATGACCAAATCGAGAAGCTGGAGGCCTTCTATGTACGCTCTACGCACGAATCCTCTGGAGAGGAAGGGGACGACTTTGACAATGACGGAGACTACTGGAAATTCAAAAATCCCGAAAAGGTTGAGAGTTGGAGTCTCCACATGATTCCTTTCAAGAACCTCATTTGCTTCGTTGCAAAGTTCAAAGACACCGACCATTTCTTCAACTTATCCTTTGATGAGAAGATAAAGGATGTTGCCCACGACAGTGGTCCATTCTTGAAAATTCGGTGTGTTACAGCTGTGACAGGATAGCTTGAAAGCGAGCAGTACTACTTCACTATTCGCTTGGACTCCTCAAGATGTGCCTTCAACATATCGCACTTCCTGTCAACGTTGGAACCGACTGAGTACAGAACGGAGATTTCCGACCTTGAGAAGAAAGTTGACCACAACTACTTCAAGACAAAGGACGGGAAGTTGGCAACGGGGAAGGCCCTATACTCTCGCCTGAAGACACTCCTGAACGACTTCACAATTTTGAAGACGAAACTTGAGCTGAAGAAGAAAGACATGACTGTCAGAACTGTCTCCTAGGAGTTTCCAAGTAACGTGGAGGGACAGAGCTCCATGGGTACACCTGGAACCCAACAGAGTCAGGGGACAAGAAAGTCCATACAGGCCGCAACTCCAGCACGAGCTCCCAGGCAAAGTAAGTTGGCATCAGCCTCAACAGCGGCAACAACAGCGCAAGACTATAGTGCAATTTTACCAGGGGAGCTGAGTTTTGTATCCGCGATAACTGAGGTCCCGGTCCTTTATGACGCTAAGAAATCGCATGATTACATTGCGTCCGCGGAGGCATACAAGGCCTATTGGAAGCACTACCCGGACGCCTACATCTTTGGCCTGGAGGATAAGAAGACAATTTCCATTGAGCAATTAATCAAGGCCCCAGAGGACTTAAACATCCGTAGCCATGAGATGAAGCTCGCGGAGGACATGATGACATACCTCTGGGAAGTGCCAGATAAGTCCATAAAACAAACATTGTGTATCATGCCAGTGGACTACTTCGAGAAGCCAAAGCCGGAGGACTGGCCAGCAATTGAAAGGAAGAACTTCTACATCATCAATGGGCAATATAGTGTGACTGCCAGCAAAATGATGGTGGACCAAAACCTTGACGAAGAGATTGTCAAGAACTTTTGTCAATGGGATTGCTACGTGGTCTGGTCCACAGATGCCCAGAAACTACACGACATATCGGCGTACTACAATAGGGTCAACCACTTTGTGGCGCAGAAGCCCTCGTGGTCAACAAACATTCTGGGAGCGAGAAAAGTGTAGGAACTCATGGGGAGGCCACGCAATCCGAAGGAAGCGGCCCCAATAGCGACAATGTCCAACGTCAGGCGAAATGTTGAGAGTACAGCAAATAAGAAGAAATTCATGGTAAGAGATTCAGGTTGAGTCGACCTGATCTGAGAATGTCGTCTGCCACCTAGTGTTCCAACCAGCATAGGTGATGTATTGATTTACTTCACGTGATAATGAATGAAGAGTTCGAAGTAAACAAAACGTTAATGGTAAATTTAACGTTCAAAATGAAATGTGCAGTTTAGGTCAGTCCGAGCTGAATGGAGAGCTCCAAATTGACCGTGACATACAAAATTATGTTGCAGGAATTCTCATCGGCAATGTACAAGCGGTTCGCTCTACTAGATGTATTAAAGGCCCAGAAGGCTGCAAAAGGCAAGGACGCCAAGGAGAAGCTCGAGATCTGAAACGAGCTGAAGATAATCACAGCTCCAGATGACGTGTACAACCTGTGGAGCGAGGTCATTTCTAGTGCTGTGCATAGGGAGTTGATAGACTCCAATACTAGACTGAAGTACAACGAGAAGGCGACTTGGAAGCCCGAGCAAGGGAATCTAACGCATGAGTTCTTCAAAGTGCTCGGAAACCTTTCCTTCAATGACTTGTCGAAGCTGGCCGAACATATTCTGCATCAGAATCTAGGGAGCAAGAACAAGGAATACCCGAAGGTCACAATCAAGCTTCTCTCTGTTGTACAGGAGAGCTGCTACACTACTAGGGAGTGGGTGGAGAGAAGGAAGCGCAAGCACAAGGTGAAGATGGAGCTTCACGCCCTGGACGCAAGTCTCGGGCTCATGTCCTCCTTGAATGAGCTGAACCACAAGAAGTGGAGGGAGTTCAAACGAAGTCGGAACTTCACGAGTGCCACCATGAACGTGCTGCTAGAGTAGCCAAGGAACGAATACTGGATGGAGGCGAAGCAGTCAAGAGCAAAGGGGAAGAGCGCTGAGGAGATATCAATGTACGCGGCTGAGTTCTTCCGGGTCTTCCTGCAGCAAAGAAACAATTTTGTGCCCCCAAAATCCACTGCATACTATCGTCCATATGACGTTATGTATAAGACGCACCAGGATTGGCCTAGAGGTGTACTCACTGCAGAGAACGTGAAGGACATCAAGCTTGGAGTGTAGGACCTGCGTTACACCTCGAATGTGGTATCAAAGTCTAAGTGTACGCCAGCCGATCCATACTTCGCTGCAGTTGTCGAGTCCTTCCAAGAAAAGGGCCAGCCCCTTCTCGAGGACATTCCGGTGTGGGTGCTCATTTGTTTCGACCTCACCGAGCAAACGCAAGCACTTCACTTCATAGACAGCAATCCCGCGTTGAAGGAGTACTCCATGAGTTTCTCTAACTACATTCCCTCACCCAATGAGCATATTGGTGACTTGTCTGCACGAAGCAAGAAGGCGGTGGAACCAATTTACCTGACCATCCTACAAAGCCCAAGCAATGCTAGGACGGTGAAAATGAGGTCTTCCTATGATGCTCCCAATACTGAAATATTCACGAGGTCCAGGGCTTACAACGAGCTAGAGTTCAGGATTAATAATACTGAGCTACGGATGGAGTTCTTCCTCAATCTTGTGAGGAAATTCTGCGCTCCTGGAGGAAGCGTAATGTCATTCTTCGCTGGGTCGAAGTTCACATGTGCTGCGATGGTAAGCCTGAACATAATGAATTCCACAATGTAATGTTTTGGCTATGGTTAAGGTCGATTCGACCTGAATAAAATGAACATGTATTTCTTCTTGAAACTATAAGGTGATAGAAACTAGGTCAGGTCGACTTGACTCGTAGCATTGACTGGAGTGTGTTCCTCCATAGTTTGGCTCGACCTGACCGGTGCCATTGAGTGCCCTCGAGTGAACTTCAGGTCGGGTCGACCTGACCCAATCTACTGCTGACGTTACATGAAATACCATTGTGACCTCGTTAGGGAATTTTCATACTATCGTAATTTGATAGTATGTGACGCTGTGTGTGACTTTGCAAATGAGTGGGGTTAATGTGTTTGCTATGGGGGACTCGGAGGAGTCTGACCAGTGGACTGAAATTGCAACCACTGCGAAGAAACTGGATAAGAACGATTTTTTTCCAGAGGGATACTTTGTCGATGAGGGCAAATTCCCACGCCGACCATTGGGGTCAAGCACGCCTTCGTCATCAAAACGCAAGGGAAAGGCAACTGGAGAGGCAAGCACGCCGTTCGGTCGGAGGTCATCTGCAATCATATTGTGTGAGTCCTCCGACAACGATGGGGCAGCTGGTGATGACGACTACGATGATGACGTTCCCATGGATCGAAGCACCCCTCCAGTGATCCGCTCTCAAAGCATCCGGGGATCAACAGCGTCGTCGGGTCAACCACCTGATACCTCTGCCATGCCGTCTCCAACCTCCAAGGAGAAGCGGAAGAGGGGAAGATCGCAAGCCGACGACGACTATGATGCAGAAATTGCAGAATTGAAGAGGAGGCGGGAACTGGATCGAATGATGTTTGACAGGCAAGCTAGGGAGATGGCGGAGTTGCGACAATTTATGGTGGCAATGTCACAAAAGAACGACTCCAAACTAAAGGCCATTATCAACAGTCTTGGTGGGGCCATGCCTCTAGCATCCGTACAGCCGTCTCAAGTTGACCAAGTGCTTTTCCTGCAAGGAGCGCCAACAAGACCAACGATGAGTGGATCCTCAAGCTTACCCTCCACTCCACAATTGACTGGGGTGCCTTTTGTCTCTCTCACTCCTCTTGCAGGTTCCGCAGATCCTCCAGCTCCTTCTCCTACTGAGGAGTGCCCCTCAACCCCTGCACCTCCACTTCATGACGAGGACATGGCTCGAGTTCTACTTGATGGTGGCAGGTCCTTAAAGACCTTGGAGTCTAGCCCGAAGATGCCCGCGGATCCTGCCATCGCCATTGATGATGATTGGAGTCATGCATTGGATGGCTAGGATGCACCATCAGGTTGACCACACAATCACTCGATGTCATTTGTATAGAATTAGCTCGACTCGAGCTGATTTGTGTCATAGGTTGTACTTAGATAGAGACCCTTAGTGTGGGAGACAATACTTTTTGATAGAAAACAATTTTTTGGCTAATCCATATCTTCATGTAAGATGATGACTTTTTTGTACTGAATTTTATTAATCAATTATACGGATTTTTCTGTAAAAATTTTAAGTCTTGTTTGTCTGGCCCTTCCTGAATTGCAGAACCTCCTCTAATGGCTATCTCAACTGGACCGAATAATCTTTCGAAATCTATTGCTCTTGTACAGCATGTACAATGTCCAACATTTGGTTGTGGCAGTGTGGAAGCTACAAGTAGAGGTGCATCTGAATCTAAGTCCATGCACTTAGATGATGACGTCTCTATTCCCGACGCTCAGCTTCTGGAGATTGAAATGCTAGACCCTGTTGGACCGACGTTGTCTTTGCCGGAAAAGGTAACCTCGTGCCCATGCGTCCTTGATCTCTGCGCTAATAGGTACCTCTGTGTTCATATATAGTCTGCGACAATTAGATTTTGCCTTTTTCCTTGAGTTTTGAAATGTGTCAGTGCAGCTTAGTAACTGGCTGCACATTTGTCCGTTTGATAGCAGGGATCGGTTCCCCCATCTAAACGTGGAGATACGTTGAAGGATGTTGAGATTCCATTGACGTCCAGGGTGACCGTCGCCGAGAAGTGGCTGAATGTTGTCCTAGACTTGAATGGAGTCTTGTGTCTCTGTGAAGACGCCAAGTACAAGGGGTGGGCTGTGCACGTCGGGAATGCAGACCAACCGCACTCCGCTACGATTCCTTCAATTGTGGGACCGAAGGCGGTCTTTGTCCGCCCAAATTGCGCTCATTTCCTTTGTAAGCTAGGATTGATAGCACACGTTTCTATTTGGAACTCGATGAAGTTTACCGTTCAAAAAATCGTCGATTATCTTTTTGTCGGTCTGGATAAGCCTCGCATTATACTTGGGCAGGAGTCTTGCACGACGCTCAAGTGTGAGGAACAAGGCCGGATAGTCACATTCAGGGAACCAGGCACCACCAAAGACCTGTTCGTAAAGGACGCGAACACCTTGTTTAATAATTTCAATGGGCAATTTCTTCGAGAGAATATTGTCATAGTTGACGATAGTCCTATGAAGCACTCATGAACAAGTCGGAGAACGTCGTTCTCCCCATCAGTTGGTCTCCCAAGGGTAACGGCCCCAGGGACTTATATTTGGACATGGTCCTTTTGCCCTGGCTCAGGCGACTTCACGTAGCTCGAGATGAAGGATTGAAATCATTTCGCAAGAGTAGTGCGGGGAAAATTGGGTGGAAGATGTTGTATGACGGGAGAAATCGTGGCATGTACAATAGTCTTATGGATGCAGTCAGAGTGTCTTTAGCGTACCGATAGCGCACTGCATTTCATTGCTGTTCATGAACCACGTGGATGCAGTGATTGTGTCATCGTCTAATCGGCGTTACGAGAGGGTAGTTTATTTATTGCTTTAGTTCAAGTCGAGTCATGCTGAATGGCATGTGGATTGTTCTCTGAGTTCCTAATGAACTTCAGCTTGCCTCGACCTTAATGGCTCGTGCATTCGCATGTATGGTTAGAGATATACGTAATTTCTGTAATATAATTTTTTTATGAATACCTTTCTGTATTTTCTTCTTCTTCCAGTTTAGGTTGGGTCGACCTCATTCGATGGCCAGGACTTCCTAGACTACATATTTGCTATTGGAGTTTACTTGTAAATGTAATGACAGTTATAGTTTTTGATTGAATTGTTCTAATCTCTTTGTTTTCTTAGAATTTGGGAACGTCGTCCTCTCTAGTTCGGCACACCAGTCTTCCGTGCATTGCATCAGCTGACTCTTTCTCCGACTACGGGCAGAATCTAATTCTGAGTATAGGAAACTTCATGTGTTCGGCTGCCACTGCAAATTCGACAATGGACTTCTCCCTAAAGCCCGTTGATGATGGGGTGGTGGATAGTCCCCCGGATTCAGCTCTACATTGTTCAAAATCATGTTCTCCATCGCCCATGAATTTTAGCGATGTTTTTGCTACACCGATGTCGTCCTCACCTTGCGATAGAGCAACACAACGGAAACTATATGGTGAGGACGTGGGTCCTTCTTCAGATGTTCAAGGAAGTAGGAGGGCTTTCCAAGCTCATGAATTACAAGCAAGTACAACCACAGGCTGAAGATGACGAAGGCAATCGTGGAGCTCAAGAGTAAATGACACGTATAGTACTTGTTCATAGTGTAGAGTCATACATTCATGCTTCATGAAAGCTCAATGTGCATATTACAAAAGAACTCAGAGCTCGAGTGAATCACACTCGTAGCTTTTACAATGTACGCAGAACAATGTAATGAACTACATTACTGGCCTTTATAGTTCGTTGCCTGTAATATAGTGTCACTGGACCTAGCCAAGCATAGTTGCAGATGTATGGAACAACTCATGGTGTACAAGTGAAAGGTCAATATGAACGTTTACCTTGTGGTTCTGATATTTGATTCCTACTTGTGTTCATCTGATTTTAATTCTTGTATGATTTGAATATTGTTTGAGGAATTCTCTTCTCCGTTTTTAAATGAAATTAGACTTCTGTAACTCTCATTTTGGTGGAATACTCTCATTTTAATGAATATTACGTTAGGGGGGCAATGAGGGCTGCAAAGGTTGGCAAACCTCCAAAGAAGAAGAATATGTCAAGGAAGTTGAAGTTCCCACCGGTGAGAGTTTTGGATGATTCACATAGAAAGATATTTGTGTTGAATGTCCTAGGTTTTCTGTGTGACATCCGACCACTGCACGAGGAAAAAAAGTGGGGGCCCGATGGTACAATCCATTATGATAGAGAGTTTAAAGTAAAAATTAAGAAAAGGGTTGAGTGTGCAGCGTTTGTGACAATGCTCCATTCTCGATTTGATGTCGGGATATGGGCTCCAATTGGAGAGGCGCTTCTACAGGAAGTGGCTGGATTCCTAGCTTGTGGGACACCCATGAAGTGGTATTTTCTTTGGGGAAGGGAAATTGGTGGTGGAAAGAGAGACTTGCATGATTTATTTGACATGATTCCAGATCCAACCCATGGCTCGGCTAGGGTCCTTCAAGTGGATTGGGATTCCACAGCTACATCTAAGTTACCTAGTACAAATGTATTATCCATTGCTGCATGGGATCCTTTAGCTTCAGAAGACAACTTCCTAAAGAACCTGAAAGGACCCTTTGAAGTTTTTAGTCAAAATCCTTCCGACATTGAATATTGTGTGATGTTCTTAGACAAGGCGATCAGTCAGTTACAGAATCCATTGCCCCAGGTATGTATTTTTGAATATATTGTTTGCCTTCCAATGAAACCAGTGAAAGTGAAGCTCCATTGTTTGTATACTTAAAGTATACATGTATTGTCAATGTAAATACAGGATGCAGAAGGTGGAAAGACATCGCTTGAAGGTTCTCGGAGCTCAAAGAATCAAAGCCTTGTCTCCTGGGCTGTAGGGTCAAAGGTGAAATTGTTCGACGTGGACGATGACAAGAAAGCCAAAGAAAATGTAATTGCACATGGAGTCATAGTTAATGTTGCAGGAGGTTCACTTTATGGACAGCTCATTGAAGAGGGTAATGTGTCTATTAGTATAACATCTGTGGTTCCTGGATCGGAAATGGTTCTTTTATATGAGGCAAACAACAACAACGACCCTCCTATGGTGCATGTAGGCGACGCTGTGAAGTCTGTGACGAAGTGGCCCATTGAAGCTTTGGCTCCTTCAACTGAATGAATGAAGATATGAAGTAGTGGATTGTACATTGCAGTATAAAGTGAGGTGTGTGTACCTTTGGTGTTTACAGTGCGAATGTTTATCATATGTGTTTTGAACTTGAGTAAAAAATGTCTTTGAAGTGCATCTTTGAATTTATGTCTAGGTTTGTTGATTGGAGTTGCAAATTCATGTTTAGGACATGATATTAGAATGTCATGTTGGTTTCTTTTGTATAGAAGAGGATATGATTTTTTTTTAGAAAAAATAGTAGTGGACCTCACTCATAGCAGTAACAAAAAAAACTCAATAATCGTATTGTACATGAAATATGACTAAGAGGAGTCATATGTCATGACACTGGGAAATAAAAGGAGTCATATGACATGAAATATGACTCGTATTTCACGTCACTGAAAATATAGCTAACCGCAGTCACATTTTTTGTCACTACAAAATGTGATTTCCCATAGTCATATTCCACGTGACTGCAAAATATGACTCAACATAGTCATATTCCAAGTCACTACCAAATATGACTCACCGTAGTCATATTCCACCTCACTGAAAAATATGACTCACCATAGTCATATTCCATGTCACTACGAAAAATGACTCACCATAGTCATATTCCATCTCATTGCAAATTATGACTCATCGCAGTCATATTTCATGTCATAGCAAAATATGACTCACCGTAGTCATATTCCATGTCACTAAAAAATATGATTCACCGTAGTCGTATTCCATGTCACTAAAAAATATGACTCATTACAGTCACATTCCACGTCACTGCAAAATATGATTCACCGCAGTCATATTCCATATCATCCAAAAATATGACTCACTTCAGTCATATTCCATGTCATCAAAAAATACGACTCACTCCAGTCATATTCCATATCATCAAAAAATATGACTCGCCACAATCATATTCCACGTAGGATTTTTTTGTTTGCCCGGGCAACTCAACAAAAAGTCAAGACCCCCCTAGGAGAGTCAAAGTATACGCCATGTTGGTATACTATGGCTAAATATGGGCATTTATACCCTTCAACCTATATGACTGCCAATATGACTGATGTCTAAAGCGACTGCTTCTAAACGACTGGAGTCAGTCATATCCCGAGTCATCTACAGTGATTTTTGCGTGAGTCATATTTTTTGATTTTACGACTCACTGCAATCATATTTTGCAGTCATAAAACACTGCCATTGTTGTAGTGCCCACAAGGCAATCACTTTCAAAAAACTAACTCCTTCAACTAGCTCATGTTTTTTTGAGAGCCCCCTTTATATGTTTGCACCCTTTCGATGCATCACACTCAATATGTGACCACTTCCCAAATGATAAATGAGTGTAATACTAATCCTTTTACTTCTTCCTAGGTCAACTGTGCTTCACTTTTTTTGCCCAATAATGACTTCTTTTCAATGTTCTTATATCACTTCCTCATGATTCACTCTACATGTCCCCTCCCATTTTCCACCACATTATCATTTGATGTCAACAAAGTCCAATCTTCAACCCCAAGCCATGAGAAACATGTTTCTATTTGGTACATGGTGTACTAGTAAAGCAACAATCTCCGTTTAGACAATTTGTAGTCACATTTCAGTGCTAGTGCAATAGCCCCTAGCTGGCAATTCAGCCGCAATAAAAATCGCAGCAAGCCATCTTTTTCTTTATCTTCTCTATGTAGTAAATGCACCCAATTCAAGGAGTCACATTCCAGTCAAGTGAAACGAAGTGGTGTCCCAATCATAGCATAGTTGCGTTCGAGTTCCGCGTAGTTACAGGTGGTCACTATTTAGGCCGTCAACTCCAATTGTTGCTGCTTGGCGGAGTCCACATCAGCATCTGCAATCGCAATGGATGGATGGAACTCATCCACCCAGGCTTTTCATCCTGTAGTCACGTTCCATGAGACCATGACTACGCCATGACTGCAACAATGCTATTAAGTAGAAATCAATGCAATTAGAGAGGATCAAGTCGCATTGTAGTTGCCAAGTCACACTGTCCAGTTGCGTTTGGTGCCAATTTCTAGTAGTGATTTGCATTATCCAAGAATGAAGTAATGACATTCTACAATACAAGGAAATTTGGACTCATGTATGGTATTCAACATTGTGTTATTCATTTGGAATAAAATAGAAACTTCCATTTTTAGCATTCTAAACCTTAGACAGCAAAACTGTGACCTCACCTTTGACACTCATTCAATGTTTGAATTAAAGATCAAGTTTCCAATCTCACACATGTATCAAGACTGCCCCTTAAGCCTTCAATGATAAAACAACAATTTTCCTCAAGATCAAGTTTTCAACTTGGTTCATGTGCTAAGAATAGCCTTCAACCATAAAACAAGAGTTTTTGATGATAAGGCAATGCTCTCAAAGACAAGTGACACAGTAATGATGAACCCTAAGTGCTACCCTAAACATAACATATTCATTTTAACTTGATTTTGGCTATAAAAAGAACATGAAGGACACTACAATGATGGCATAAACAATAATCAAAACACAAGTACACAATTCAAGTTTGAAAGTAAACAAAGGACTTTCAAAAACAACCCTAAACCATGGCCTAAACTTGGCATTCATCCATAACAAATGAGAAGGCAATACACTATATGAATAGATTGATAGTTAATATACTATTAAAACCTGGCAATGGTGATGTTTTGAAGGGTGTAAGTGGAAAAATTTGGTTGGCACTAAATGGACATAGGTTGGCTTGGTCTAATGTGTACATAACATGTGCTTGTTGCCTGATGTAACAGATGTGGCATTAATACATCACCTCAAATCCAAGATTTTCCAAAGGCCTAGTGTTGACTTACAATTTTTGGTGTAATTAGGCATTTAAATGCCTAATTAAAAAAACATTGGTTTCTATTGAGGGTAGGAGGGGTTTTGAATCCTTTGCTATAGTTTATTTTCAAAATTCTATATGCAACTACTATATGCAACTAAGATTTCAAAGTAGGCGTATAGATGTATGTAATAATTGAGATTAGTATGGAATTAGATTAACATTATTTTCCATATATATCTATAAGGGTTGCTATTATGTGAGCCTAAAGACATGAGTGCATAAGCCTAAAAGACTATACACCTATATTTTAGGTGTCTATATTATAGAAACCTTCCATGATTATAGTGTAACTATGATATAGGTGCTTATATTATAAGAGTTTATATTATAAGCACCTTCAATGATTGTATTATATCTACTTTTACATATAATCAAAGCTTACATGCTCGCACTCTCATGCTCACATACTAGCACTATTGTATTTCTATAAGTGGAAAACTAGTAGACTATGGCATTTGCCCCAAATTTCATAAAAGCTTCAAATCTTCAAATTGGAGTAGAAATTACACTTCATTAACTTCAATTCATGAGTTTTACTCATTCTTAAAAAAGATCATTTTGCAGTTCAAATTCACATAAAAGCAAAGAAGTAAAAGTAGAGCTCTCATCTACATCTTATCACATTTCATCTCATCACCTCATTGATGTGTATCTTGACATTTGCATGTTCTTGAAGAATCACTATTAATGCAAAAATGTATGGAAAATTGTTGATTCATTAAGAGGATATGCTTTTGTGTTCATCAAAAAGATGTAAAGCCTACACCTAAGGGTCCTTAAGGCAAGGTCTTTTTTGTGTTAAATAGTAAATTTTTTGTTCAAACAAATTAGAAGATTGCAATGAAAGGTGTTACAAGTAGTATTTGAATTTTTGCTACTTGGAAAATATGTTATAAATTTTGAAAAGCAACAAGCTATAGGCCCTAACAATGCGTCATAGATTTAGTAGGAAACAACACATTTTGAACCATAAAGTGAATGATGCATGAATAGAGGCATCTATAAATAGCTACTTTCAATTGATAATCTACTTTAAGGTCTAATAAATAGGAGACTTTGTGGTTTCACATGCAAATTTGGCTTGGGTATGAGACAAAAAATAAGTGTCTGTTTTAGGTACTTGTTGCCACTAGAAGAAACCCATGTTTTTTGTGACAAGTCCTTAAAGTGGTAATTATGTTTTTATGGACGTCAACTGCGTTCAATCAAATATAAAAAAAATGCGTCAAGATTGATAGGCCCCGAAATATACAAAATTAAATAAAACATGGTTAGATTTCATGAAGATTTAAAAGGACATCTTAGAAAACATGGTCTTCTAAGATGTTAAGAAGTTGCCATGTGGCTACCACATGTATGCCACTTTAGTGATGATAGGGCAAGTAGTGCCACAAAAGCTATTTTTTCATCCATTTTTTGGATGACATCACTGCTACATGTCAACTTTCTAGTGGTTTTAGAATTATGACATTTTCATTGCGTTGTATCTAGTCTAAAGTCTAAAAAGCCATCTTCTATGACATGCACATATTTTGTTTGACATCCTTAGTTATATGATTTTCATACTATTGAATATCATTTATATTATGCCTTGTGCTATAGCACGTTCTTTACAACATGGATGTCTACTAAGATGTCTATGAGTTTTTTGAGATATGAATTGACACAAAATTATATTCATATATAATACCCCTAGCCATATAAAATATGCCATGAATTATATACCATACATAATATTTCATAGGTTATACACCATACATAGAATTCTATATATGGTGTATAATTTATGGGATATTCATTTCTAGAGATATTTGATTTGATGTTCCAAAAAACATCTCAAAAAATATGTAGATATCTCAATTGACATCTCAAAAAATAGAATAAAAATTCTCAAATGCTGTAGAAGTATATATAAACTTTTTTATATACAAAGAATCTTGTTATATTTCTATGAGTATAGTTTTTATTTCAAATATTATACTTTTGTGTATATATAATAAAGCTTTGATTCATTCAATTTGCACTTGTGATGAGAAAGTTATAAACTTCATTTGGGGGCAATCTAAGCACCTTGGTGAAATGAACCTTATAGAGTTTATTTCTTGGTGCAATTTTAACCCCTAAAGGATTTTGACTATGTTTTCACTAAAAATGCTCCAAAACTACCATCTCTAATACAAGTATCAAATTTTTGACAAAAAAAACATCTTTTGACACATCTAACCATAGGATATTATATTAATTTGGTTTGAGAAGATGTGGAAAAAATTTCAGAAATTTTCACTATATAGATTGCAAGATATAAGCATTTGAAGTGGCAAAAATCCTTTTTTTGCACTTGCAAAAAAACGGGCAGTTGCACTTCACAAGGTTAGATCATTATGAAAAAATGTCCAAAATGGTGGTTACTCTTTAAATTCATTCTTCAAGGCAAGTTGTCTACATGCTTGAAAATTTTCAATTCATTTGGAAATATACAACATATAGGAAAAAAATAGAAAGTAGAAAGAAGTAGAGAATGATTCAAAATACTAAATTGTTAACAATTTATTTATGGAATTGAAAAATGCCAATCCCAATGGTTGTAATGTTGTAATAAACCATCTATGCCTAATGTTTATATTTTTTTCCAAAAATATTGAAATTTGAGTTAAATAAAGGACTTCGAAGTTTATTTTAGAGTAGAGATTCCATAACTACCTTCAAACTACCCACAACTAAAACTCCTCATAACTTTCATTTCATTAATCAAAATGGAATGATTCAAAGATTTCCATGTATAAATAAATCTAGAGAATAAATTTCAAATTTTTATTTTTTTTAAAAGTGATTTTTAAAGAAGTTTTTTCTGTTGCCTGAACTGCCCACCAAACGTTGAAAACTACATATCATACAATAACTTTTTACCCATATAGTCAAAAGTTATGAAAATTCTTGGGCCTTAAAGCTACTCCTTGGACACATGTTGTGTGAAAATTTCAATGAAAAAAATTAAAAATTTCATTTGTAGTGAGCTGCCCAAAATCACTATGTTACCAAAAAACACCGTTTGGTCCTTTAGGAGTTAAAAAGGAATATATTTTTTTAGCAAGGGTAAACTACCATACTAAAATAATCTCTCCATTTGGGTTTTTGTGTTTCAATTCTATCTCATACCTATTAGTGGTTTAGTTTTTTGTTCAATTTTAAACCTACATTTTTTTAACAATTTTTTAATGAAAACAAAGTTTTTTTTGGAATTTTTCATAGACTTTGAACTTAATTATTCAACACAATTTTTTTAAATTCAAAAATTCATAATGCAAAAATATTCCTCAAATGGCAATGAAAGTCATTTAAAATTATTGATTAGCATTCAATTTTTTTTTCCAACTTTGAATGCTAATGTCTTCCAATTTGTAGCCCTTTATGAAATTTTTACCACATGATGTAAGATAAGTATAGTACAAGATCCCATGTTTTGACTTTAAAAAATTATTCATTTTGTTATTATAGATGAATGCATCAGAAATAGCAATTTTTAGTGTTTTTTGACAAAAAAATGGCCTTGATATTGTAGGGCTTAAATTACTCGGATTTAAATATAAACAAATTGGAAATTGAATTGTAAGTAGTTCAGAATTAAATATTTTTTGATTTAAAATTTATTATTCAATTCAAATTCAAATTAGAATCAAAATAGTTCAAAATTGATCTTAGAAAAGTGAAATTATAAAATAAAATAACAAAAAAATCTTCAAAAACCATGATGTATGCTTGTTGAATTACACTTTAGAATATAAGTTAGAAATTTAATTAAATTATAAGTTTGAATTCTAATCAAAATATATTCTATAGAATATTGAATGAAAAATGCATTAAAATATAAATTCTAATTGGAGTTGAATTTATTGGAATTGAATCAAAGTTTGAATTTTCATTAAATTATTTGAATCTAACTTTGAATTAGAGTTGAATTTTATTAAAATTTTGATGAAATTCTAAGTTCACATCATAGTTATTGAATTTTATTAGAATTCAAATCACATTCAAAATTAAATTATACCCGTAAAAAATTTCAATTGATTGAAATTCAAACTCTGAATTTATACTCCATAGAAATTAGAAAAATCCAAATGATTTTGACAGATTTTGGAAGATTCTAAAAGGTTCTAATAGAATTTGAATTGTGAAATCCCTAATTCTAATAGAAGCTGAATAGTGAAGTCCCTGAAATATGAATTCTTGCCAAATGGCATATTTTTAGTGTTTTTTAAAATTACTTTTTCTATTTTTATAAATTAAATAATCAAAATACTTAAATATCTTTTTTCATGAGATTTTATTCTTTTCTAGTTCTCTTATTTAGAGAATTTTTTAATGCTATTCCTTCTTTGAATACCATTTTTGTCACTACAAGAAAGACGCATTTTTAGGGTTGTTTGACAAAAAACACACCGTATTTTTTCTGACGTCACAGCGTCGGGCGGTTTGGGCGGCAAGAATGGGAATTCTGCGTGATGTCCATGGAAACAGGCACCTAGAAGAGGGCTAAATGGGTATATGTCTACACGGATGGGCATGTCCATATGAACATTACCAAAAATAGGTCTGTGTTTTTACAAGATGTTTAAGTAAACATGACAGTGTCATGTCATTGTTTTCACTGTGGGTAAATTGGAAAAAGCTACAATGACAACGGGTAAAACACTGCCCAAGAGGGAAAAACACGAAGGAAGGGCAATTGCTTAGGTAGGTTGTGAAAAAACTTTCTTGAATGCATCTTGATGTGGATGAGGGATGACAAAATGACTATCATGGGCTCTTTTGTAGTGGTGTTTGTTGTTACTTGTGGTCATTCAAGAGAGTACAAAATATTATAGAGAATGGAAACGAAAGGCGCAATTTACAAAAAGGGAAAAGGGATCCTCGAATTCCTGAATTTTGAAAATAAAATTTGCTCCCATATTCCTAGGGGCTCAAAATACATAGAACATTATAGTTGCCACACCAACAGATGGTTTTGGCCCAAAAAAATTGGAAATATAAAAAAAATCCATCTCAACATATAATGAAAAAGAAAAAGAAAATTGCCTCTATTCTCATTCACTTTAGGAAATATGCAACTTCTAATACAATTGCTTGCCACCTATTTAACGACTAGAATGAGGTCCAAGAAATACAACATTTTGAAAATAAAATTTGCTCCCATGTCCCTATGGGGCTCAAAATACATAGAACGTTATCGGTGTCACACTAATGGATGGTTTTGGCCCCAAAAATTGTAAACATTAAAAAAAATTCACCTCAACAATTGATTAAAAAGAAAAAAAACTACCTTCTACTCTTATTTACGTTAGATAGAGTGCAACTAATATTCTCATCAATTTAGGATTATATAAGACAGTCACCATGTGATGCAAAAGAGGCAACAACAAATACAACATGCATAGAGTGTACAAAAAAGTCATAGGTTGCCTTCATGACATGGAAAAAACCTTTGTCGACAAATGAAAAAAAACACAAATGCTCTTTGGCATCACCACAAACACGTCTCAGGATGTCTAGGTACATGTACAATGCGTTGTACTTGACATCAACTACAACATGTTTCATTACGGCGGGCTTCAAACTCCATTTGCAGTAACAATGCTATAGATGACTAGATTGATACTATTTACTATTGTACTTCCATTTCTTGTGGCCTTGGAGGCTCGGCTACTAGTAGGATGTACATTCCACCCACAATTGCAGCCTCACAAATGGATTCAACATCTAACATATCCGGTTGTAAGCCATCAAAGTCCTTGTCATTCCCCACATCAATGCTCAGGGGGTGCACTCCCCTTTTTATGTTTGTGTGCAAACAAAACTTTGGACCTCCTACATAATTTTTGAATTTTAAATAAAATTAAATGAAAAAACATGAATAGATTTTTTTTACTTTGAAAGTTTATGTTTTGAATTATTGATATTTTTATTGTTAATAATAATTGGTTACAAATTGTTGAAGTAAAAAGATACATTGTAGAACTGAAAAATAACTTTCACACTCCTATATTGTATAAGAAAAAATTGTCTAAGAAACGAATAAAAAATTCCTTAAAATAACTCTTTATTGAAAGCTCATTTTGAGTGGAATATTGATGCAATGGTCATCTAAATGTGTTCTCTAAAAATATTTGAGTTAAAAAAAACATGCCATTTTAGTGCATTTTTAACCTTTTCTAGAAATCATTCCATATTTTGTTTGAGTTTGAAATTTTGGGAGTAGAATCCTATAGTCATTAGTAAACAATGCTCAAAATTTGAAGTTAAAATTATAGTTTATTAGAAATCACTTGTTTGCACGTGACTAAGTGCACCCACCGGGCATCAATGACATGAGGGGTGTGGAACTGTGATGTTCACAAAATAGGCCATGCTATATTAGACATCACTGTGCCTGTGGGTTCCGGGTCTCCGGAGTGAGAATTCAAAGTAATGTCAACAAAACGGATGTCATGTCAATGTAGACTAGCTTGTCAAATGCGACATCTAGAAAAACATGTCCATATTTTTTCAAACATCACAAAAAACACAAAGATGTCATGTTAGCAAGTAGTTTCATTTTAACTATGAATAAATTTGTAAAAATTAATGTGATCAATGGTAAAATATTAAACATCTATGAAAAATTGAAGGAAAAGGTAGCCACATGGTATATTTTGCAAAAAGTAAAAAAAAGTGAATGGATGTGCATTATACTACTATGGATGAAAAGAGCTAATCTTTATACAAGTGAGGTGGTGGGAAGTGAAACAATCTATATGGGACATCTAAAAACAATTTGTGTTCAATATAAAATGTCTGTGATGTTTTTCTTAATGTCTAAAATAACATATAGATGTCCAAAGCAATGTGTAAATGTTCAAAACAACATCTACATGTCTAAAATGATATCAAGATGGACAACGACAAAGATCCTATATTCAGTTATCCCATATCTTTTGTCTCATCATGAATGAACTACATAACAATATAAGTATGACCTCTCTTTCCTTCACTCTCACTAACTTTTAATGAAGGAATTCCTTCATTTCACAATCAATAATTTAAGGAAATGGTAAAGTTTTCTTCAATTCTTGTTGAATTTTATATAATTTATTTTAACTAATTAATTTTTATTGATATTTTCTTGAGGGTATGGTATGCACTAATTGATGTTTCGAAAGACATCTAATTTGATGTTTCTAGGAAGACACCATAGAGGATGTCTATGAAGATGCTTAGAGGTAATTTTTTCAACTTTGTGGCAGAGGTGTCACGCATAATGTCAATAGGGGCGGAGTTCATTCTGAGGGTGTTAGAAAGAGACGTCATGGCATTTCAAGTGGTGTTTATATAAACAAGTTCTGTTTTTCTTTTTTGTCAACTGCTGAAGTTGTGGGACTTGAGAGCAGCATGTCTATGAAGAAGGTGTTGTAAAGCAGAATTAGGTAGCTACGGGTGATTTTGCACTCATAGCCATGAGTAGGAGGTTTCACCTTGCAACAATATGTAGTAAAGGGAATGTTGTATTTTGTAATTAAATATATCTCTTCAACATTGTCATGTGTGATTTCCAATCTCATGTCTCCCATGTTTCTGGTCAAATCCATGTGCAAAGAGTGATGTTTGTTTTGCTTTGTATTCTACGTAGTACAAAGGAGAACAAGATGGATTTGTCATGTCCAACCACATGCTGAAATACACACCCGCCTTTGGTTTTAGCATTTGCTCCAATGTTGCGGATGATGCATTTGGATGTCTTTGTTGAACCCCCATATCTAATGAGATGTTCATGTAAACACCACTATTAATAACATACATTTCTGAGTTTGTCTTTCCCGACATCCGCAGCGACAATGACAAATACATGAAATGTTCCCCTCAATGTCAATGGCAACAATGTTGCCAACATGCCCCCATTGTTGCTGGCAACTCATAAAACAGACCCGAACTGTCTTCTACTGGCTTGCAAGAACACATGCCCATCTTCGAAGACATCCATAAAAACATAATCGCATCACAGAGAATGTCCCCCTAAACAAAAATTTAGTGTATAAAATAGTACTAGAAAGTACAATCTATGTCAGCCACAAACAGATGCCATGCCAAATTTTTACGGGTTCTATGTCAAAAGACATGTCACAAAGGAGTTGGATGAAAAAAATTGACTTGGCACTGCTTGTGGATGACCTAGTGATGTGGAGGTGACGTGTTGCCATGTGTTGTCCATGTGCTACTCCCTCAAGCACTTGCAATAGTGCGTTCCATTGACCATTAAAAAAAATTTTGCTCGTTTTTGCATAATAGAGCACATTTTTTTCCTGTTTATTTTGATGAATTTTGTAAGACATCAACGAAGATTTTTTTTTGCATTACAAGTAATACAATACCACATTTTTTTTAATGTAAAAAAAAACATTGATTTTTTATAGTGTGTACAAGTGTATATATTGGGCATATTTTATATGTTTTTGAAATTATTTTTCTAATTTTAAAGTACTCCAATAGAAATGATGAGGACTTTGTAAATGCTACAAGGGGGTGTTTCTTTCAATAACCCCAAAGTCTATCTGCACCATTGTGTGTACCATGTATCAAATTTCATCTATATGTACAAAAGTGAATGAAAAAATATATTCATTTCAGACATTTTGTATATTTTGAATTTTTTTATAAATAGCAAATGTAGATAAAATAGAAGTCATCAATATCAATTGACAGTGCCAATATTGTACAAAAGCAACTAAACAAAAAATGTATTGAAATTGATACGTTCAATGTATGATAAAACTTCTAATTTGTCTTATAAAAGAATGTGAAACCCCAAAGACATGACTTTTGTATGATATTCAAGGGTCAGCAATAGTAGAACAAATTACATGTCTAATAGCTTCTTTAGAATAGTATATAAAATTAGAAAAACCAATAAGGTACGTAAGGACCATTTAGAAACAAATGAAATGTAGAAAAAATTGGCTTGTATATTGAGGGGTATAAAGAAAGAGACAAAATAGAAAGACCTATGCATTAACATTTGTTTGCAGTGTTCTATTTTTTCTAATTTATTGAGAATACCAAATAGTTGGTTAGATTTTGGTATGATACATGCATTAATAAAATTTATGTAATTAGCTTTTTAATGCTATTATTATTTAGATGAAGAATATACTTTTCATGTATATGAATGTATTTTAGGATTTGTTGTTGGAAGGACTACAAACAATTTTTGCATTATAACAAATAGTATGCATTGAGATTGAAGAGAAATGCATTATAAGTAATTATAACGAATCGTATGTAATATAGAATTTGCTCACCTAGATGTGAAGCTCTAAAATTGTACAATCCCCTTACAGTACGAAATGGATTTGGAACCTACTCAAATACACTGAATATTCAACTTGATTTGTGGATAGTTTTTTTTGAAGAAAGAATGACACAATAACTTTTTGGAAATAGAGTTTTTTAATCAAACAATAATCAACACTAGAAGTGACAACAATGGAAGCCCTTCTTGTAGGTGCAACACAATAATACCCCCCCCCATTGAATAGAAATCAAAACAAATGCTAGGAATTAATTTTTTGCACTTTCTAATTGAAAATATAGTAGAATCTTTCATTTTTGCAAAATGACTATCTTGTATAGAAGGTGGAGGCTAACTTTCCATTTGGGTGAGCATATCATTTTCTTGCAAAAGTTATTTTTAGGATACATTTGTGAACTATCAATATTGCAACACCTTATCAAGAATAGAAGAATTGTTGTAAACAATTTAAATACAATAGAAATAAGAGTTCATGTTTTCCTATAAATTGTTGATGTGATCATAATTTAAAAAGTTTGAACATGCTTTGAAGCTTCCAGTACAACATATATTCAGGAAGCATATGATTGAAAGTGAAGAATAGTACATCGTACTTGGCATATGAAAATTTAAAGGATTTAGATATATTTTTAATAATTATATTTGTGTATATCTCTACTTATAGAAGAGATGCCAACAAATTTTGTGCTTCATTAAAGGTCTTGACTAAAATGTATTAAAAAGTAGCTTCATCATCCATCCATAGAAAGGGTTCTTGGAAGCCTCCCAAGTAACTGCCCTTTCCCTGCTTGGGGGGTGCACTACAAAAGAAGTTCATGGGTGAGGTCACATTTAACTACTTTTGGACTATTCATTGAATTTTGGACTATTCACTGAATTCAAAACATCGGGAGATCTCTTGATGTTTGTATAGATTGGGAGATTTTTTGATGTTGGTATAGATCTCTTGATGTTTTGAACTAATCCCCCGATGAAAATTTAGATCCCCTGATGTTTTGGATAGATCCTTTGATGCATCTCCCAATGACCATTATGAATTCTGGACTTTCAAAAGTCCAGAAGTAGTTAAATGTAGCATAGGAGTGACCAAACCCTAAATATCCATTTCTACTTTTCCTAATTACTTTTTAATAAACTATAATTTCAACCTACAATTTTGAACTTTGTTTAACAATGTCTACAAGTTTTTATTGCTAAAAATTTCAATCCTAAATAACATGTGATATATTGTTTGGAAAGGATTGAAAAATGAACTAAAATGGCATGTTTTTCAACTAAAATATTTATAGAGATCACATAAAGATGACTATTGTATCAATATTTAGCCAAAATAAACTTTGAGTAGAAAGCTATTTTATAGAAGTTTTTTTTCATTTTTCAAATTTTTTTTCTTATATAATATAGGGATGTGACTATGTGAAAGTAATTTTTAGCTTTACAATGTATCTTTTTTCTTCTAAAATTTATAACTAATTCTTATTAACATAAAAAAATACCAATAATTCAGAACATAAACTTTCAAAGTAAGAAAAGCACACACATGTGTGTGTATATATATATATATATATATATATATATATATATATATATATATAAGTCACTCCAAAAATCCCAAAGGTCACTCCAAAAATTCGCTAAACCAGTTGTGTCATTGGAATTATTTGCTTCGATCTTTCCACCAGCAGAACTTGACGGAGGGATGTGAGAACAAATTAAATGGATGAGTGCGCGGCAATAAAATGAGTGAACAACATCAATCAAGTGGAACAACTAAAGGAGCGAAGGCTAATAATTATAAAACGATGTTTAATTTAGTTTGCACCAATCAATTAGTGTAGGTCTAGCTAGGACCGGATTTCGTGTGTGCTCCATTGTGTTGGTTCAGTCGATCATGGCAAAGTAAAATAAGTCCGGCATATCTAGAGGACAATCTCTGCAGTGCATTGAACTGATCGACGTGCAATGAAAACGAGCAGTTCGTGTTGTCGGCAGCAGAGTATCGCTGAGAATTGAAGCAACCAGCTGTTCATGCTAGTCAGTTCCAAAGAACGGCCGGCCGGCTTCATGTGATCGGCAGCAGTGAGTCAGGCAGGCTAGGGGGATGATGCTGACGACTGAAGGAAGGAAGGGCTCATCTTCCACCCACAGCAAGCAGTCAGAACCTAATGCGGATGAACGTTTGGTAATTTGCAAACGGAGTTTCGATCTAGCATTCTTGAGGCGGTGGCTCCGGACACTTGTTTGAGTTGTAAATTGAAGCAGGAGCAGGAGCAGCTTCAGGATACTTGATGGAGGGAGTTTGAAGTGGGTCGGGGCTCTTATTGTTGTTAGGGGAACTTGGCGAGGAATCGGCACCAAAGCAGCAGGATGGACCCGACTTGATGGCAAACAAGCGCTTTCTGATCTGCATCCATGTCAAGAGACCAATAGCAAACATGAATCAGATCAACAATTAATATTGGGATATGCTGCACGTACAGATCAGCCATTGGATCGTGGAAGCAGTATTGTAGTAGTTTTATATGTACGTGGAGCTGGTTGCGAGGCTGATCGAGATAAAGAACATTGAGTCAGATATATACATTTCAAGAGCAAGAGTAAACTAACCATTTGACATCAACGTACACTACTTGAGTACAGCACAGTTCACAACATATAGTAGTAGTACTAGTACGAACTAGGACGGTACCAATAATCTTCTGCAAATTATTTGTGTTGTGAAATGCAAATCGACGCAAGCAGCTGGTGTGTCATTCTACAATTTGGGGTTGGGGGGAGGGACGAGGGAGAAAAGGATGGGTTGGATTGGATTGGACTTGGTAGAAGAATATTGACCTCGGGGAGTTGCTGCTTGAACACAATCTGGATGCGAGCGTCGAGCGTGTTATCCAGTACAATATGGCCGTCCTTGGTCGCCAGAATAAGCCCACCCAGACTACAAATGCACACATCATATCCATGCAATTAATTGGTATCAGCTAGCGGTATGCATGTCGTTCAGTTCCCTAGCCGCTCCTTATCATATCTCTAACTCCTCCCTCTCAATCTGAGAATCATGTACGAGTCCAGAATGATGACATGAGCAACAACATCCAACTTACAGCACCAGTGCCAGGCAGGACAAGCATAGGTTTGTTCGTACCAGGTGGAGCCAAACACTCCCGGTTGTGGAGGTCCTGGCAGGAACGACTTCTCGTCCACTGTCACTTGCGGCACCGTGACATTGGCCTTACTGACATAAATTTCACACGCTGATTGCACCACCGCTTGAACCAGGTACAGGTCTTCTTTCCGGCACCGAATTTGCAATGCAGGCTCTCTTAGCCTCAGTAAACCCTAATTCATCCGCCAGCCCAGTCAGTCAATCAGTCAGTCACACATTGTGACTGGGAAGGCTATACCGGGTTTTTTTTGGGGTGGGGTGGGTGGGGGGGAAGAGGGGGTATGTAACTATACCCGCACCCCGGTATCGGCCTCCCGTTCTCCCTGTGTCAGTGGTGTCAGTCAGTCAGCAGTTCGTCAGTCAGTCAGCAGTCAGTCAGAGTGAGCTCACGAAGTGACCTGACCTGCATGAGAGATAGAGAGAGCGAGGAGTGATCACTGTACGTCATTCGCTGATTATTATTTCTATTCTACATCGATCTGTGAATGATGCTCAATTCTTCGCAAAGTACGTAACCAATCCGCGCCGTGCGTGATGCATGGATCACAAAGGGCATTGCCATCATACTTGGATGATCAGAGCTTCAAGAAACTTGGCATATGGCCCCTGTTGGCTACTGATGGTGGCAAGCTGCCTCTCTGCGGCATCACGCATCCGCCTGAGGAGGTCATCTTGAGCTTGTAGGTATCGAAGCCTTTGTGCATTCAATTGCATGGAATGCTCTCTACACACATGAGACAAGATGGCAAAAGTATTACTTACTACTAGTTCTTCTACTCTGCCTCCCGCCTGCATCAAGGATCATTCATTCTGATCCTTACAAATCAAATGAAATGATAATTATCATGTTTGGTACCAAACATCATCCTAGCCTCACCTCGGCTGCAGCCGTCTGTATCTGATGCTCTGACGACAGAGGTGGACATTTCAATCCATTCCATTACAAGAACTGAATGCATGGCGTAATTGATTGATCACGTTCATATATGATGAGCAAAACGAAGGAAAGGAAGCAGTCGTAGCAAGGGCTTGCAAGCATCAAAGTTAAGCATGCAGTTGCACGAATGAATTTTCACATTTTTTGGCGGAGAGTAACGAGGCGCTCCTTGCGATCATAATCCGCACGGATTTTAGTCCTCTCGGCCTCTACCAGTTGCAGCTTGTCGATGTTGAACTCCTGCATCGTCATCAACGCATTATGTGATAGTTTTATCAGTCAGAGCAGACCTTCTACAATTACAGGAGCCTCAATTCACGGGAAGTGAAGGGCGCCTATCTTAAAGTTCTAGTTCAGTTCAAGAATGTATAAAATCTACCCAGCACCATTTTATGGTTGGTTAATTCAGGAAAAATTATTCTACCTTCCTTAAATCCCTAAAATGATATCAAATTTGTCAAATTATTTGTTTAAGAATGACAAGCAGTTCTTGCATTATTCTGTGAAAGGTTTAGTAATTCACTTGGAGTCTATCCTACTTATGCAATAAATGCTAAGATGAGATATACACCTAGGGAAACTTATGGCAATCCGATGGCAACAAATGTGTAAGTGCTTACTTGGAATCTTAAAGTGCAATCATTTTATTATTACTGGAGAAATCAAGAGGGACAACACAACACTGAATATCATTTGGGTTGAATCTTCCTTATTTTTTCCTTGGTAGAAAAGCAAGGGAATCTTGCTAGGTTTTGTAAACATAGTAGTCTTATTTAGGTACCTCTAAAAATATACATCAAGGCTAGTGAAACCCTATTATCAATGGAGAATAATGAAAATTGAGCTTGCAATTGACATTCAAAAAGTCTAATATGTGGCGAGATATGTGGCAAAGTTCATGTATTGTAAGCCAATCCCTATAGTAGGTATCACACCACTTAAATATGATTCAACAAACTTGCTGAACCAAAATCTCAATTCTTGTAGTGAAGTTTGTTCTATTCAACGGATACCATGTAACACAATACAATATGAAATCAACTTGATGTTAGAGGAGCAATACAAGCTTTATAATCCACTAATGCAAGAGGAAGAGTTGTTAGTACGTGATTACAAAATCTTGAGACTTTGTACAAAATGTTGTAAAGGTCAAGGTTGATATTCATACTTCTTCTGTGATCACCGCAATCTCATTAGCTTTTTCTTTAGCATCTTGGCGGATGAATTGAACCATTTGTTGAATTTGTCTCTCTACCTCAATTTCATTCATTTTAGTGAATATATTGCACTCAAAACATGTGTTCAAACCCTTAATTGCCTTATCACTACAATCATCATATCATATCTATATAGAATTTATTTACAATTCTACTCAATTCAAATAGGTGGGTGGGTTTGCCACCCATGTGCTTTAGCAACATCACACACTAACCTACAATAACAATGACCATGCTTGCCTAGAAGTGAAAATCAAGCACATGATGGTCATTCCTACCTTGCAAACTCACACAAATTTATGCTACACTTAAATTGCCATCTATTGTTTGTCACTTAACATGGCTTGAATTTCAAAGACAAGAAACTTCATCTATTATTAAAAATATAGAACCAAGAACAACAATTTAAGAGTCTTAATATGGGAAAGTCTACACCAAGGAATAGACATTGCTTTCATTAACAAATTACTCCCCACTCCCTAACTTAATTCACAAACATTTTAGAGCCAAATTACATCACATCTCTACAATTGCCTCTATTAGGTCAAAATGATAGCCCTCTCAAACTTGATGCAACTCAATACTATTTGGATATGAAAGGTCAAAGGAGTTTAGGAGGCAAACACGTGAGAAACAATGGGGTAAAAGAAATCAATTGTTGAAAAGTATAGGTATAGAACCTTCTATTACCAATATTCTTTCCTATTTTCAATAGGAACATTGAATTAAAAATGATATTTCAAACCACAAAATAAAGTAGCCACACCCACAACCAAATTTTTTTGGGGGTTTTACCATCTTCTAAGGTCAGTTTCAATTTCACAAATTGTTTTATAATTTTATAACACTTGTAAAATATTTTGTGAATTTTTAGAGTTGAAAGCATAGGATACCTACTTATGCCACTAGACTCAACCTTAATCCCTAAAGCCCAAGGCCTTTTGAGGTTCAAAAACATCATTGCTTTTGAAGTGCTATAGATCTAAATGTTAGTAAGGTATAAAAATTTCACCCATTCAATCTTGTAGTGTACATATTGTAGATAGCATGAACCAAATTTGGAGTCATTTGGCCATATAGATTGCAAGATTATAATGTTTTAGTGTTGAAAAAGAATGTTGAAATTTTCCTAGCAACACATTCAAAAGCAAAATTCAATTTCTAAATCTACTCAAATAAATAAACTTTAAACTATTAAGTCATTCAAAACTGGCATACAAACACATTTGTGAAGAAAATATCATTCAATTGACTCATTGTGTTTGCAAAATGCTACCGAAATGTCAAAAAATAGCAACAAAAAATACATTTGAAATTGAACCTCTCCCTATTAAAATGCTTCTCAATCACTCATAACTTTTTGGATTGATATGAAATTTTAGCCACATAAACTAGGCTAGTATGCACAACTTTTCCTAAAAAATTATTGAAAACAAATACTATATGAAGAAGAAACAAGCTACCAAAATTCACTGTAATCCAACAATACCGAGATTTTGAACTTTGAATTGCTCCCAAACATTCAACTTTATATTGACATGAAATTTTACTACAATAACTAAACTTCAAGGGGAACCCAACAAATTTTATTGAAAACAAACATTGGATGAAGGAGATATAAGCCCCCAAATGTAGTTTGGTAAATTCAAATTGAACCTCTAAACTTCAATTGGCTCATAGAAATTAGTATATCTTGGATTGATTTGAAAATTTTAGTACACTAACCAGAAGACAGAGCACAAAGTTCCCAACAAATTTTATTGAATTCAAACATAATTGAATTGAGACATAAGATGCAAAAGTTACAGCATGAGGACACTTTCAATCACTTTTGGCATTCAGGGGTTAAAACAATCACTCTCAAAATAAAAGATATTGGGGGCCTCTACCTTAGTGACTTATCAGCAATTAAATTCTAAGTATTACACAAAATTCCAAGAAGTGCAAGCTGCCTCAACGTTGTAGTAGGTAAATTTTTTAGGAAATAGAGTTTCATCAAATGTACATTTTAATCTCTAAATGACGAACCTATGATTGCTGATTTTAACTCCCAAAGGACCACAATATTTACAAGCTCAAATGACTTGAAATCAACTTCTTTCAATAAAATGATTAGTGGATCAAATTTTTGAAACTTTTTCATAAATTTAATTGTGAGATCTTATTTGTCACTCATTTATGTAACACCCTTCTAAATTTTAGACTTAGCAAGGGCATACTTCATGAGATTATAACACTCAAAGTAGAGTCAAAACTTTTTTTGGGTCTTGCTCGGGGTGTCAACATTTCTTTAGGTCATTCAAAATGATAACTTCCGCTCTATGAATGTCTTGTGAAATTTGAATTTCTTATAGAGCTTGAAGTTGGCTATATCCGTGACAAATTTTATGATCATTGAATACTCATAATATAGTGGAAAAAAATAGGAAGCGGGAACTGCTTTGTTGAAACACAATTCACACTAAGAAAACTTCATGGACAAGATTTTGATAGTAATAAATTTCAATTATAAAATTCGTATGGTATAAACCTAAAACATCATGTATAGTATTTGTGGGAAAAAAATTGAAATTAAAAAAAATTGTAAAATTAAAATGATTACGAAGTTAAGCAAATTTGACCGCAAAAACCTTGGGCATCCAACTAAAGATGCGGTCCTTGGACTCACCCGGCCTCGTCTTAGATGAGTTCGGTCTTGAGCCTCATAATCTGTTCACTTGGATTCAATTTCAACACTTAGGAAGAAGGTTCAAGGAGGATTGGGTCCCCACCATCTGGAGGAAGGCTTGAGGAAGGAGGCTCTGGGAGTTGGATGCGGGTTGGGACAGTTGGGGAAATGCAGATGTACCCAATAACCCCACCAAGGGAAAAACAAAAGCTTTTACATTGTATGTAATCATATACATTTTTTTACATATTGTTTGTCTACATAAATAAAAAATTATATATAGGAATATATTTGCATGCATTTATAAATAATAAGTTATGTGCATATATTTATATATTCTCATACATACTAGAGTGCCATGTGCTATTGCCATGTTCAAAATAAAAATAAAAAATAAATTTTGAACTTTTTATATGCATTTAAAAAAAAATTCAATATCTTTTATGCACGAAGGAGTGCAAGGGCTTTGTTTTGTGGCATTAAGACATGTGACGTGAAAATAATGGTTTTGCAAAATAAAAGACAATTTAATTCAATTTTTTAATTAAAAATGGTCCATAACTTTCACATTATAGGTCCAAATACCATGAAACTGGTACAAATACAAAGCTTTATGCACAAAGGATTGCAAGGATTTTGTTTCATGACGTTTGGACCTACAATGTAAAAATTATAGTTTTTCCAAAATAAGAGATAATATAATTCAATTTTTTGATGAAGGAAAAACTTTAAAATTCAATAATTTTCACATAGTACGTCAAAACACCACGGAATAAAGTTGTTGTAGTTTGCCTTGCAACGAGCTTTCCAACACCAGCAAGAATGCCGCCAAATGCCTCATGATTTCTTACATTTTAGCATATCAAACAAAGTAACAAAGCAAAACAAAACAAACAACATAATTTAGTATATAGATGTATTTATAGATAATGAAAAATATACATTTCTATATTCTATAAGCTCACATTTTAGACTTTTTGAATATATTTTGTATTTTCATATGAATTATTTTATTTTTTCTTAACCTCTAAAGGACCATCATGTTCAGAAACTCTAAACCACTTCAAAATACTCATCTTTGAAGCAAGGTCAAAATCTTCATCAATGATTATTTCTTAGCAAATACAACCATAGAATATTTTAGTTGACTTGTTCAAAACATTGTGCTAAAATTTTAGAGCAAACATCCCTACCAATTGCAAGTTCAATATGCCTAAACTTCAAAATGTAGGCTTCTCTAGTCCTTCCAAAAGGTGAAGTTTTGACTTTCAACATTGTTAGGAAAAAACATGTACTACAACTTATGTATTTTAGTCAATACTAGTGTACCCTGTACCGTTGCCACAGTCAAAACAAAAGTAAAACTAATTTTCTAATTACTTAGCACATAAAAATACTTCAAAATTCAATAACTTTCACACCGTGAGTTGGAACACCACTAAACCAAGCCGATGCACCCCTCCTCACCGAGGGCTTTCCAATGGTACCAATATTGTGACCGAAATATAAGAAAAAGTGATTTTCTAATTTTTTAGAACCAAAAATAACTCAAAATGCACAACTTTCGCACCATAGGTCTGAATACCACGAAACCAAGCTGGTGCACCCCTCCTCGCCAAGGGCTTTTTGACGGTATCAAGCACGTGACCGGGGGATGTATGGTCCGGGAGATCTCAATGTGACAAACAAAACAAACAAAACAAACAAACAACTTGTCTTAATAGAAGAGAAATTGGAAATTGGGTTCAAAACATATGCAAAAAATTTTAACCAAAAAAACTTTCATATTCATATTCAAATTGTAAGGTGAAAGGTATTACTAAATGAAAGATAAAAATAATATATGCTAATAACTTTTGGAAGAATTTGAAAATTGTTAATCCCAATGGTGAGAATGTTCTAGTAAACAATAACTATCTTGAATTTTTATTTTTATTTGAAATTGAGAGCAAAAGATGACTTTATATGTTTTTTCTACCTTCATTATTCGCAAAATAAAACTTGTCATAACTATTACATCATCATTTGGAATTGAATGGTTCAATTTTTTTCCACTATATATCGATCTACACAATCTCTAAAAAATAATTAATATTTTTCTAAAATATATTTCTTGCTGCTCGATTTAGGTTTGAAATAAGAAAAAACCTTCTAATTTTTGCAATGTTTATTGGAATGATAAGAAACACAACTTTGCATATAGATTATGATGAGTAGCATCCATCCTAATAATTCCATGCAAAAGTCAAAAGAGCTTGCTTGAGTTCTCAAAAAGCCAAGAGTTACAAGCTCCTTGGTCCTTTAGGGACTAAAAAATTATAATATTTTCAAATTTTTGCAAGACAATTTGAAATTTTTAACTTGTAGTAGACACATGATTTCATCTCTGAAAAATAAAAATAAAATTTTCATTCATATCTATTTGCAAACAACAAATACACACTACAACAATGGCAGTGTTTTATGACTGCAGAATTATGACTGAGGATGACTGGCGACTGCTTGCAGTCATATTCTTGAAGGCTAACACTTTGGGGAGAAATATGACTGCAAAATATGACTGCAAAATATGACTACCAGTCATTTTTACGCCTTGTACTTCACAAGTGTATACTATACAGCCATTAGGAATACCAAAGTACTTCATAGGGAACGTAGGGAACATGTTTGGACTACCAATCATTTTTACGCCTTGTACTTCACAAGTGTATACTATACAACCATTAGGAATACCAAAGTACTTCATAGGGAACGTAGGGAACATGTTTGAGAACGTTAAGTTATATTATCAATTATATTTTCATAGTAGTGAATTTTTTTTTGTTTTGAGCAATTCAAGAAAAATATGGGCAATTCTAAAAAAAATATAAATAAGCCATCATTTAAAATTTTGAAATCCTAGTCACCTACTTTTTCGGATTTTGAATCCTAGTCACCACTTTTTTAGTGTTTTGAGACCCTAGCCATTATTTTTTTAGGGTTTTAGAACCCTAGCCGCCACTTTTTAGGGTTTTGAAACCCTAGCTGTCACTTCTTGTGGTTCTTCTTCCTTACCTTCTATTGTCTCTTAACTCTTATTTGTTGTTGCTTTTTGTTGCATCTCAACTCTTGTTTTTTGTTGCTCTTTACTTCATGTTTCTTGCTTCTTATTGTTGCATCTAAATTCTTTTTTTCTCTTGCATTTGAACTCTTTCTTCTTTTTAGTTCTTGTTTTGTAGTTTTTACTTCTTATTTCTTGTTGTTGCATTTACACTCTCATTTCTTGTTGTTTCTTGTTATGTCTTAGTTGGTGCTTTTTGTTTCTTCTTGTGTCTTAGTTGTTGCTTCTTATTTCCTCTTGTGTCTTAATTGTTACTTCATGTTGTGTTTTAGTTGTTGTTTCTTGTTTTGTGTTTCTTCTTGCATTTTAGTTGTTGTTTCTTGTTGTGTCTTAGTTGTTGCTTCTTGTTTCTTGTTGTGTGTAGTGATTAGTCGGACCAGTATTCCTTCAGTTAGCCTTTAATTCTCACCAAAGGCCCACTTAGAGTAAACCGCTCCGGAATCGTTCCCATGAGGACTTGAGGTTTATAGATTCATAGGATAACTTTGACCTAAGCATTCACTTTCTCTCCTTCCTACTAATCCGGACTACAGGTCCGGTCCAGCCACTAGTGCCGGGTGGGTTCCGGAATTATCCGGAAACTGTTCAGTTGCCCCTTCCGGGATCCCTAGGTTTAGGTGATGAGTGGCCAGATCCACCGTTCGGATGCTTACCGTGTCCGGAAACACGCTCTCTCTATACCTCTAATATTTACACTTCAGGGACCGGAAGTGTCCTACTTTTCCGTCACCTCACAGATCCGGAATGCTTACCGGACCAGGTCATACAGGGACGGTCAAGGACTACAACGACATTCTCACATTAGCCGGACACTAAGACTCCCATCGACTAGGTGGATATCCTCGTACTCTCTTGGACATTGCACAGGGGCTTTTACTCCGTCTATGGGAAATTCCGGCAATCCGGAATTTGGGTACGTCTTGCAAACTCCCGTACACGGAAGTTGCTAGCAACCTTTCAGATACCCTTTCACCTAAGACCATATCCTACCCTCAGGCTATACCAGCATCCAGGCGGTAGTACACTAATACTACTGTCGGAACAATCCGGCCGATCTCCCCATCAAGTTAGTGACGCCCGAAAACCACTCACGAAGTCGACTCTTGCTACTCAAGGTAAGTTCTAAGCGTCTGAAAAAGTAAGAATGGACACACACACCCTACAAGCATGTACCGAATACAAAAGATAAGAGAATAGAAACTTCCAAACACTTGAATTAAGCTCAAAAAGATATACGTTGAAAATAATGGGACAAATGTGAATGACCAGAAAGGTCCATCAAAACCCTACTTAAACTAAAACTAACATCATCCTAAAAATCCCACAAAACATTCCTACTGGCCCGCTAGATTTCCGGTAAATCCCAGATCCTATTTTTTCAGCTTTTGACGGTTGGACTCCGGTATTGTCGCTACTCTACACTATTGCACACTATTCCTCGGGATCCTTATCTGTGGGAGGAGCAAGGTCCTTCAACGAGTCCAGATTGATTTGCTTCCGGCTACTCCCTGGAGTAAATACATTCGGACGTCTTGCTCCCCATCTCGAGACTTCCACGATGTTGGTGTCCCTATCTACACTCCGGGTTCCCACTATCGGAACTTTTGGACTTCCCCGAGAATCCTTCTGGGTCTTCTTATGACAGGAAGAAGATTGTATCGCCCGGCCCTCGTGAGTCTCCGGAGGAGTACCCGTAAGGTCAATGATTGGGGTCATCGGAAGGAGGTCTTTGCTTCCTTGGGGTACTATGGCACCCCAATCCACTCCTTCTGGCCTTCCGGGCGGTGGTCAAAGTTCCGAACCAGTTGGTACCACCGGTGATACTGTTGTAACGATGGGTTCCGAATCATTACCTACCGGAACCACCAAAGTTTGAGCGGAAGGGGAAGAAAGAGTTACTGGATCTGACTCAGCGGGAGCCAGATACTCCATCATATTCCGCATATCTACCCAGGAGGCGTTCATCCGTCTCACCTACTCCAGCAAACACTTGATGATGGGTACCTGACTCGAGTTAGTGGCTGCATCGAGGTTGGCCTCGAACAGCCGGGCTTTGTTGATGCAGTCCGCCGGTACTTCCAAGGAATTCTGGAGCCGGACCACACCTTGGCACAGTACTGCTATCTGCCGACGGTGGTCCTCTCCTATGACTCTGGCCGTCTCTTGGATTGTGCGTAGATCGCTCTCCAATCTAACGCACTTGGATTTCGATTCCTGGACTCGATCCAACAATGTCCGTTTCTCCACCTATAAAGCCCCCAACTTCGTCACCAACCGCTTTTGCTCCTTTATTAAGAGGGCTTTTTGCTTCTCCATTGCTACCAACGCATCCGTCCTCCGGAAGATGGCATTCCGGTCGGTCAGTGCCATCTTCCGACACACCCGCTTGAGGGTCTCCTCGTAATTATCAAGAAACTTCATGAGATCATCCGCCCGCCATACAATGTACTAGGCCATTTCCGCAATATCCTCCATTGGCGTTTCCCCTAATTGCATTTGGGTTCTATCTTCCTCTTCTGCCTCCATAAATCTGGTCCGGGAAGGTCCGGCCTCGGTCTGAGTGGGACCAGCTTGCTGCTGCACCGATCCAACTTCTTGTGAAGAAGGTCGGACTTCTTGTGGAGCTGGTCTAGTTTCCGTCTTCCGGTTCGGAATTTCTTCCTCCAGTGGCTCCGGCGCGGGAGAATCCTCTGTTGGCTTTACCGGTGGAGTACTATTCCGTCATCGCCTCTTCGTTAGAGGAGTGGTCGTCTCCTCTTTATCCATCTCCTCATCATCTGGTCTGTCGCGGGGAGAAGGTTCTTCTCCTTTGTATTGCTGGAGTTAAACTAGCTCCTGGTAGGCAATCTCCTCGTTCGCCTTGAGCAGGGAGTGCTGGGCATATAGGTGGGAGAGGTACATCGGAAGAGGGCTCTGACCCTTCTTCCCCAACCGGAGGGAACGCACAAGGTCCCCTATTAACTCGTAGATGACGGCTGCCCAATCCATCATCATTTTACCTTGAAGACTCCCAAGAATGGCGGAAGCCACCTTTGCTACCACTCGCCTTGGCTTGGTCGGGTGAAGGATAGGATTAAGAAACGCTATCACATCCCGATACTCCGGATTCACCAGGTCGGAAACCTAGTGACCCTCCTTTGGATTGGCCGGCGCTCGGAATCCGCCGTCCATAACCTCCTGATTCTTCTCCATGACCTTGTCCGGCACCTCCTAGAACTTGTAGACGGCTCTCCACACGTTAACCGCCCATAGTTCTGGCTTCGTCCGGAGGGTGGTATCCAAGATACTGCTTTCCGGACGAAGTAGATCAGACACTAAACTCTCCTCTCTGATGCCCCAAGGAACCTCCATGAAACCTTCACACCCCATGTTAGTGAGGTTCCACCGCAGGCGCTCTAGCCGGTCCTCCTCGGTGGGAACTTCCGGCACCACCTTCATCACCAGAATCGTCTTCGGTCGGGGCGGCGGCGGTGGAAGTTCTTCGTCTAAGTCTTCGGGCAGATCTTTCAGCTTGCGCCGGCTCGCCTTGGAAGACATTGCGCTTATAGGAAAACCTCACACAATCTCCCTACCTCTCCTGCTTACAAAGATTCACTCCGGTAAAGCCTGCACGATCGCAACTCACATAGTCCATCAGTCTACCGGAATTCTCAAAAAGCTAGGAAGACGGAAAACACAGATGTAAGGAAAATAAGGAAGTATTTGTGTCTTCCGCCGGCTACAATTCTCCTCTTATACTGGCCAGATGGACGGTCGGTCGGATGAATGTACGGCATAGGTTTTGGTAGCAAAAACCTAACCCTAGTATGGATCCGGTTTCCGGCTTTTAGGGCCGGCGCCGTCTTCCGATTTCCGGAACTTTCTAGGGTTCCGGAATTAGGTTTTTATACCAAAATAAATTTTTCCGGATCCGGAGATCCGGTATTCCTAAGTTTTCCTAATTTCCTATGAGAACTCAAAAACTTTCTTTTTTAAAGGGACAATTTTCGAGATTTCCCGTCAAATGCTAGTATTCTGGGTCTAGCATGTGGGATCACATTCCCACATTGTGTCTTAGTTGTTGCTTCTTAACTTTTACTTCTTGTTATTTCTTAATACTTATCTTTTTTTTCTTGTTTCCTCCATCATCAATCTTATTCTTCCTATCCTAAACTTAAGCTACATATTTTGTGTTGTTATAAGTTTTTGAAGGTTGAGCTTTGTTGTTCAATCACTAAAATTTAACCTCTCATTTCTTTAATTGTATATGCAGGCACCAAAAGTTGAAACAAAAACATTGGAGGCTACTTACAACTCAATGAAGCCATCTTCACATTATTGTAAGGATTGTAGGCCTTATTGGATTGTGTGAATGATTCATTGTGATATATATATTTTGTATTAGTGACTAATAAATGTCAATGAAGATAGTTGTATTTGTTCTTGCATTCTTCTTTAATATGATTATCTCTCATACATCTCTAAAATCATATATTATGTATTCATTTTTAATTGCATGAGACTTTTTATTCAATTGTCAAATCATCTTGATGTATGATAGTTATATATCATGTCCATTTAAAATGCATTAAAAATGTGATTGTAGTTAGTAATATGATTGACAAGAGTCGTATTCTACATCATTCAAAAATATGACTCATGAGAATTATTTTTCACATTAACAAGAATATGACTCACCGCAGTCATATTTCACATTACTGCAAAATATGACTCATTGCAATCATATTCCACATTACTACAAAATATGACTCATTGCAGTCATATTCCACATCATTGCAAAATATGACTCACCGCAGTCATATTCCATGTTACTGCAAAATATGACTAACCACAATCATATTCCATGTCATCAAAAAATATGACTCACTACAGTCATATTCCACGTCATCAAAAAATATGACTTGATACAGTCGTATTCTACGTAGGATTTTTTTATTTGCCCGGGCAACCCAAAAAAAAGTCAAAACTCCCCTAAGATAGTCAAAGTATACGCCTAGTTGGCATACTATGGCTAAAAATGGGTATTTATACCCGTCAACCCATATGACTGCCAATATGACTGATGTCTAAAGCGACTACTTCTAAACGACTGGAGTCAGTCATATTCCGAGTCATCTACAGTGATTTCTACGTGAGTCATATTTTTTTATTTTACGACTCATTGTAGTCATATTTTGCAGTCATAAAACACTGCTTTTGTTGTAGTGACAGTGATGGAAATGGGCCTAACAAAGCCAACCAAAATCTCAAGTTATTGTACTTGTGTATGGTAGTTTCTAAGGTAGGAGGTTCTATAAGCGCTTAGCCTATAAAATCATCCACCTTCTCAAAAGTACAATACTTATACATGCTATTTTTTCATAGCCTCCAATAATGTAAATATACTGTACACTTGAGGCAGTGGGCCATTTTAGAGCCCTCTACCATTTCAACTTCAAAATGTCATAACAAATTCCACAAAGCTCCAAAAATTATGAAACGACTTGGGTTAGATGCCAATTCTACTTTTCTTTCAAGGAAAATTTACTGAAAACTAAATCGAGAAGTTTTACCTCCCCAAAATTCATTTTCAGCTCAATTGATAGATCCTACCTTATCTGTATCTGTAGATGGAGAAGGGATGGGAGGAAGGGACAAGATCTAGGGATAGGAACTGGGAATAACAGCCAAGTAAACTGCCAATTGGAGCATGAGGGCTCCCTGTGAACTAAGGTAGAACTATCCATTACCATAGAAATTTTCTATCTAGGTACTTTGGAGAATCTATTTATGAGCTCTCATATTTTTCAGAGATGGAATTGTTTGAGAGAAGTCAATTGCAAAAAGAATGAAGATATTCCGACAAGAATTGAGTTTTTTGTGATTTTTCAAAGTTGAAATGTAAAATTGTGAGTAGACCCTTGTTGAAGCATGATCAAACCATTATTGAAGCATGATCAGACCATTGTTGAAGCCTGGGTTCATGTGTCCGCTCCCTAGTGCATTGCCATTGTGATCATGGATTAGTAAGATAGTGGTAATAAGATGGGCCAATGACGGAAATGGAAAGAAGCTGTAGGTGGTGGAATTGGATAAATGGTGGTAATGGATAGTTCTACCTTACATGCAAGCCAAGGTGGACAGAGACTGAAATTCTCCAAGAACTCCAAGGATTTTCTAATTCCTACTTAGTTAGATTGAAAAATCAGTTTTCATATTCATTTATATGTAGTGAGCTCTGTAATAATAATTCAATATGGCATGGACATAGTTGCAAAGTCATAGCACCAAAAATATTTAAAAAAAACAGCTCTTTCTTATGTTCATGAAGAATTCAAAAGTCCCACTACAATCCTTGGTATGTCCATGATACAGAGACCATCCAAAATGAAATTGAAATAATAATTTTATAAAATACCAACATCCAAATCAAATACTCACCTAATGATGATCACTCAATAAAACACACTCACACTAATATTACTACTACATGCCTCCAACTACTGGGTTGTTCTAGCTACCTCAAAGACAAGCTTGTGCATAAAGTCCTTCATTACGGTTCAAGATTCTAGTGTGATATGTCTCATAGCAATCCTTGTTGAGATACATGAATTTATTCTTATACTTAGCACAATAGTAGTAACATCGTGTCTCTCGACAAACAACACATATCCGTTGTAATTTAGTCCATGTTGGCACATGGATGAGGTGATCATCACTCCGGTCCAATTTATCATTTCTCCTCTGTCCTTGCCACCCAACAATCAAAGCCTCGCAAAAATCTGCCTTGAATTGCAAATGGGAAATAGGAACTGTCCTCACCAGTTGTTTTGCAATGTCAAGGTACAAAATGTACATATTCACAACCGTAGTATCTAAAAGAAAATAAAAAAATTCGGTTCCATTACTTGTTTGGCAAGAATAAGAGGCCCGAAGTTGATCCACTACAACTATACCCCTCATGTGGGTTGTATATTCCAAGTGCATTGGTGAAGTGAAGACTCTTTCAATATTTGCCCCATTTCTCCTTGGGACCGTGGGCACCGGAACACATGGATATGCTAGAGGCATAGCACGAGTGGAGATTAGTAAAACGGGACGTTTGTTGGTCCATATTATACCACTAATGGATTGACTCTCGCGCATTTTTCATGCCAATGTCCCTTGCAAGCTTCGGTTGAATGCTTTCACATTCTTCAAAACTAGAGGTAATCCTACTCGATTGGACCTCATTGTGCCGGTGGCATACATGCCCATGTTGGCCAAATCAATGAATAAACCTACACTAGAAAAATAGTTATCTATGACTATAACATGGCCTTTCCCTTCCAAACCATGCACTAGTTTCAAAACTACTGAGTGTGCCAATTTTGGCTCCCCCCTCTCAACTACCGAAGCCACCTCATCAATGTCATTTTTGCCACAATATATGTCAACATTGTACACAAATTTTGACCTTGAATCTACTAAACACCATACCTTGATGCTCCATTTTGGGGGCTTTGGGGGCATGCATTGCCTAACCGGGCAATAAGATCCTTTGTATCAGATCATCATTTTGTCAATGGTGAGGTATTTACCCAAGGTCCACATGCCCTTACAATTATCTCTAATTTCATTCACTAACCAACGCACTTGGCCCATCTTATCATAACCCGGCAAATTCTTATCTCTCACATACTCTGCTGGATTAGTTAGGTGCAAGCATCTAGTCAATTGAAGAAACTTGTATGGGATAAAATTTGAAAAATGATAGGACAATGGAAAAAATAACCTTCTTTTGACTAATAACTCTTGTTGTTTGGTTGTTTCTTTATGCCAATGTAGAGTGATAAGGCAATAAAAGCTTTCAATTCCACAAATGTCAAGGCCTCCCATTTCGGCCCTCTAGGTGTTTTACCATGTGGATCCGCGGTAGTCGCATACCGATTAGTCTCTACTACAATCTTGTGCAATAAGGTGTATGGCCAAAACAAGGAGAATAAGTGTAAAAATGTTGGCATTCTCCAATATGAAACTTTGAATATAGAGCGACCAATAAATTGTATTCTTGGTAGCTTATATGTGAAACTTGTGTCACACCATACAGAGTTCCTAAACAAGTGTTTTATGTTCTCTGGATGAGATGGATCTCCATCAACACCATCATCCAATTCAATGCCCTCACTCGTATACCCCTCCATATCATCACTCCACTCTCCATTCATTTGTTGTCTCACCCAAGGTCCTCCAATAGAATGATCTCCATCTGAAATTTCAGCCCAAACAATTCCATTCCCCCCAACCCTAGCCACCTCAAGCCCCCCATAGCAATGCAAATGTGACCCTCCTTCTAGAAGGCCATAGTCTTCCTCTACCCAGTCGTTGCCTTCTCCACCCACCCCATCACTACTTCCCTTCCCACCTGCCCCGCCACCACTTCCCTTCCAATTTGCCCTGCTACCACTCCTCTCCTTGCCACCACTTCCCTTCCAACCCGCCCGGATGTTGTCCTCCCAACTTGCCTCGCTGTTGTTGGGCAAAGCCTCTTCGTCGTTAATTGTTGTATGTTCCTTATAAAACTGCAATTTCTTCTATGATCTCGCCTAATGTTTTGTTTTGTAGTATTGATGTTGTGAAGTAGCTCAAGAGGCCATAGTAGGGCCTCCAAACTCACATCTTTGTAGTCTTGTTCTTCTTCATTGTCTGAGTCTTCAGATTCTTCAGCACATGACAATTCTTGTCCCATAGAGAAATGTGTGTCATCATTGTCAAAGTAGTCTTCCTTGGGATCTTCTATAATCGTGGGTAGAATAACTGGGTCATCACCAATGATTGCTGATTCGAGGGCAATGGGAATTGTTGGAGCTTGCGACCTTGTTGTCGGCCTTGTATGAGGTGAGGATGGTGGTGGCGATTGACCGGAGTTGCTTATTTCACTTGTTGCATTCAAGGGTCCTTCCTCCAACTCTCTCAAGCGCATGCTCCGTCGAGGCAAGATCTCGTTCATGGCGGCCTAGAGGACAAAATTGCAGAAGAAGGTGAGTGTCTTACTGAAGGTATTGAATTTCATAGAAGAGAATGTGAATAAAGCTTACCCATTTTCCTCTCCATTAGCAGGGTAGGCGACGCATCGCACTTAGAAGATGAAGGGTGATGGATGTTTGGCCAAAACATTTTCCAAATCAATTGAAGCAATTATTCACTGAATGTATGCCGGTTTACCCACCCTAATGCTTTGGCCACATGCCTATAAAAATGATGCTTGAATGTGGCAGGCGTTGGATTGCTTGGCCGCTTTTTTGTCTTCAATGGAATAGGAAGAGAGCATAGATGATCCTCTTGCAAGTGGTGGACAATGAGGTTTACTACAGCAATGGATGCCTTAGCTTCTAAAATAGCCTAAGTTCTAAGCGCAACACCTATTGATTTGAGTTGTTCCTCAAAATCTATGGTTTGAATATACTTTAAAAGGTAGTCTTTCATGAACGCCGGTCCAATCCCAATTGAGAACTTTGAGTCTGGACTTTCTAACACTGTGAAAGGTTTCAGCAATGGCTTTTCGAAGCACTGAATCTACTGGGAGGAAGTGGAGTCTCTCTGAACAGTGATGGCACTAGTGTCACAAAACTTCCGATTGCCAATGTACTCGTGCTCAATAGTGGTTTGTCTCTCGGCTGTGGTCTCTCTCTCAACTCTGGCAATATTTGCAGTATTACGTTCAACAAAGCGGTCCCCCATGAGAGCAATGACAGCAAGTACAACAAGTAGAAGCTATGGCAAGAGCTAATGGTGAGCACTCGATGAATGCAATTAAGTATGAAGTGAATGTGGGAATGGCAATTTATTTGTATTGTGATTTTTGCAATTGAAATTACGTTATGGATTTCTTGATGGACATTTGTCTCATCATGTGAGTGTGGGTTGTCCATTTTAGCATGTAAGTAATGTCAAAGTAGTGGAAATTGTATTTTAGGTGAATGGGAAGTAGTAGAGAATTTTAGAGTGTAATTGAGGTAGTGTTCTAAATGCTTGGTGCTAATTACGTGATGGCATGACTTTGGTAATGAATGCCATTTTTTAGGAGATGCTACAAATTCAACACTTGGTGAAGAATAGGTGGTTGGTGTGGGTCTAAATTGCCATGATGGAATTATTGGAGACTCCTCATGTAGAAAGTAAAATCCTTGTGGCATTGTCCATGCTATTTTTAGATTGAGTTGACCTTCACATTGAATGCAAAGTGCATTGAAAATCTTCAAATTGTCAACTTGTAATGAAATAGGATTTTTGATGAGTCCATTGAGTCATCATGGAAGTAGTTGAGGCAACCTAAATGTGGATTAGATCACAATTAGCAAGTAGTAGGATGTTATTAGAAGATCATGACCTCCACTTTGATGGTCTAAATTGAAAAACAGCTTGGAAAAAAATTCTTTGATAGAATAGAAAGTATGGTGTCACCTATCATGACATAGGTAGATGGGTAATTTCATTAAAATGGCGATATTCCGCATGCCATTTGTGTGAGTAGGACGATTTTGGCGGTTTTTGAGATTGCATGTGGACTGGCGCCATTATAATGGAATTGCATGGAAGTGGTGGAGTGCCCAATGTTCGTAGAGGTTTTCGGTGATCGAGGTGCGGGTTGCACTCCCCCCCTCCCCAATCGGAATTATTGTCCTTGCATTCGCTTAGTATTTCACAGTGCACAATGGTGAGTATTTCACAGGTAGCATTCTTGATGGGAGGTGGTCAACAAATGCAAGTGGAAAAGCTTCATATATTTCAGGATGAATATAATAGTTTGTACATATATGGTAAAGGTCGAAGTACATGCATCCTAAAGTCTGCCTTAGAACTTGGAAGTCCAAAAAAAGGAGTCAAGAAATAGCCAAACAATGAAAAGCCACGCACGATCACATTGCATGTATGTGGGATCCTTCCTTCTAGAGGCTCTTCCAAGTTAGAGCATTTAGTTTGGATTGCGTTGTTGTTCTTCTTCTGCAATGCGGCATAAATTATCGATGGCAAAGCTAATTTGTTGTTGCGGTGCAACAAAGCTCAGTCCTTCATTCTTCTTTGGCTTCCAAGATGCCATAATGCTATTCATTGAAACGTAGTCAGCTTGGGTTGCTGCTCGATCGATCTTTCATCTGAAATTGGTCTTGGTATCCTACCCCGTGTACAATCGCCACATGTCCTTGGACGTTCCACACGTCGGTATGTACCATTGCACGAGGACTTTGCAGAAGTGGTCTGCTTTTGGATCAAACTCTGGATTCGCAACAATCCTACCAAGCCAAACCGGATCCTCGCAATCTAATGCTGGTCTCACAAATACGTAAAAGCCTTCACGAAGATTAGTGGCCACGTTGTATGCACGCGGTGGCCTCCCCTCTAAGATGTCGATGTAAGGGTCTTCTACCTCTACCTCCTCTTGCATACTTCCGTCTTGCATGAAGTCCATCATAAAATCCCCTAGTTGTCGAGTTTGAGGCCAAAATCCCTACTGCAATTCATGAAAATGGAGGGGCTCTTGCAGCTCTCTATTACGTATTACATTGGTCACGCCGGTCCAATATGTCTCCAAGTGCGACATACGGGCCTTGTACTCTCTGGTCCCATCCTCTTTTGCAATATTTGTCCAGTGCTGGATGTATCCATCGAGTCCATGTAGAATCTCCGCTTCGTTTGTCATTTTCTTGGGTTTCATGCATGGAGGATCACCTTCAGGAAGTTGAGGTTTGTGTTCGGCATCTTCCTTCCATAACTTCAAGCCCTCTTTGGGCAACCACTGAATGTCAGTACATGCTAGTTTGTATTGCATGATGGGCCAACCGTTGTCATCCACGAAGAATTTGTACTGCCTTGCGTTTGAGTGACCCACCAATTGCTTCTTCTTCATCCCAAGATAAGGTTTCACATAAGCCTTGAAATCAGGCACCTCTTCGACAAGGTGTGGAATGAATGGAACCTCTTCCATTTCCATGTATGACTACATCAACAACGGCAATGTCGGATGGTCCTTTGCATAGAGGACCATACTCCATCGCCCAAAAGATGCGTCGATGTCGTCGTGCGTGTGCCCTACTATCATGAAGGATACCACCACTTCTTTCACAATCCGTCCTGCAACCAGGAGGGACCAAAAACTAAAGACGTATTTGTTTTTGTTCTTTCTCCAAGAATTGTCCATTTGAATGTGAAGCACAGGTGGCAATGGTCAAGCCATGATGGGGTCCGAAGGAATGTCTCCCAAGGAACTTACACAAATCTTACTATCCTTCAGCAACGTTCGATACAATTCAGTGCTGCTGGACCCTCGAAATAATGATCGGGAAGACTTGGTTGGGGGATCTTCTAGATCTCATAGCAATTTCGCAATTGATCCCACGGTGAAGTTACTGTCGCTTGGAAAAACATCTAGATTGTAGTGTGCGTATTTGCCATCGCCGTGGCCGTGTGCAAACATTGCTGTCACTTTGACGGGCAACTTCATGAATCCATCTAGTACTTTTGTTTTCCTTGCCAATGCAGGACATGCAGTTTTGGAGTGGTCCATCTTGTTATGCATGATGGCCAGAAGTTGGGACGGACACAACTTGGATAGCCATTGGCTACGATAGTACGTATGGCGACAAGCCTCTTGAAAGAACAAATGCTTTTCAAAATGCCTTTGGATTCGATTGTAGTCCTCAGTTCCAGGTGCATGCAAGGCCCGCAATTGCTTCAAGTTGTCACAAATGCTACATCTTGCAAAGGAATCTCCTCTTCCTTTGATCACATAGTCATAAAAGTATTTTTGCCGAATCTTATTGAAGCAAGGTTGTGATATCAGAGACAACCCCAATGCCTGGTTTGTCTATAAGCAAGGTGAAGCACACGGTCACTCTTTAGTATCCGAGCTCTTCCAGAGGTAAAGTAAATCCACACTTCTAGTTGTAGAATGAGTCCTATGCAAAGGGTTCTCTGCCCCTCTACTACATGCCGAGGGGGAATAAACTACAAAGACTTCACATGTGCAACACGTACATAGAATTGAATTCCTCTACCTTTAAATTTGTATTTTCAATGTGAGGCCCCAAATTGGATAAGAATAGGTGTAGAGTAAGATAACATCTAGTACAGTACAAAATAAGGGACTTCCATGCCAACTTCAACTTGGGTTGCCTCGTTGTTTTGTATTCCTTCTATCACTATAAGAAAACTGTGTCTGCCGTGACATCGCAATTTGGACACCCGGACATCGTGCGAGACGCGTTCTATGTTTGCACTGATGTCCAATCACTTTGTGATGCCGTGGACATGCCCAAAACATGGTACGTTGCATCAAATTTGCAGGACCAGCATCGTGATGTCCAAAAAGACATCAGTCAACGGGTAACTTCAGGAGTTGACATGTGGCTGCCACCTAGGCGCTAGAAAGCCAGAGTGTCATTTTTTTCATCCATTGCTCGTCTATGATGTGGCATCTAACATGTAATTGACGTGGCATGCCATGTCGGTGCTGACGGGATTGGCTGACGTGGCATCTACAGAAGCTGACGTGGCATTTTTGGGGGCCACTTGCTTGGTCTGCCTAGCATTTTAGGATGTCTTCTGAGACATCGTTGTGGACATCTAGTGTCTTAAATGACGTCAAGTGAAACAGTTGTATGCTGATTGAAATGTCCATCTGAGCGTGTGGAATTTGCACATGCGTGTTTCTCAAAGCATACCCTATCATAGGAGATGTCTGTTTGCACAAGCCAACACAAGTACATGCTGGGATAGCAAATGGCTTTTTGCATTGTAGGATGTCAACGGCGACGTCCACTTATTTTTTGGAACATCTCCTGGAACGCATGTATGCATTGTATCAACACAATTACATGCTAGGGCAGCAGATGGCTTCTTGCATTGTAGGATGTTAGCGGCGACGTCCACTTATTTTTTGGGACATCTCCTGGAACGCATGTATGCATTGTATTGGACGTTCTAATGTTGTCAATGTAGTAATATGTTGTACACAATATAAAATATGCAATATATAATATATCATATGCAATACAACATATAAAATATGCCATACAAAATACACCATACAAAATACAATATATATACAACATGCCATACAAAATACACCATACAATATGCCATACACTATATTTATCAAGTATATTGAATGGCTCAAAAATCTACTTATTAACTGATGAAAAGACAAGCCTTTTATACTAGTGGGGTGTAGGAGGCATGACAAACAATATGGGATATAAAAAACTAAAATATGAGCAGCAACATAAATACAATGATGTTTGAAATGATGTCTGAAATGATGTCTTAAAAAACATTTACATGTCTTAGTTATGTTTTTTTCGACGTCATTGTAAACATTCAAAAGAACATCTGTAGTATGAAATTCGACATTCACATCAATGTTGTTTTAAACATTTGCTTCAACAATTTCTAAATTTTCTACAAATCTTCTTTGTTGTTTATGATGTTGTGATGAACATTTGCATGTCATTTCCAACATATATGGGGATGTCTCCTTGAACATTTAATTGATAAAGTCATATTTATTAAATCTAGGTTGTTTGCAACATCAACTTCAATATAGTTTGACACAACAATACATCCAACATGGAATTTCAATTGTAGATTATATTTTTGTCTATCTAGAAAGCTCTGATTCATTTCATTTGGATTTGTTATGAGAAAGTTATGGACATTTTTGTTTTTTAGGCAATTAGAGCATCTTCTTGAAAAAAATAACTTGTTGGATGCATTTTTGAATGCAATTTTTACAATTTTTTCAAAATAAAAATTTCACGTGGTTTAGTTTACTTGTTAGAACAATCTCACCATTGGGATTAGTGCATTTTAATTCCATCTAAAATTTATTAATAATTTAGATTTTCCTTCTATCTCATACCTACTTCTATTTAACAATTTTCTTAAGAATGAAATTTAAGTTTTTTTATTTTTTATTTATTTGCCTGAACTCTCAACTCAATTCCCTACTATAAATATTTAAATCTCAAAACTCTGTAGTGCAAAAATTTTACAAAGTCAAAAAATCTAGTCCCTCAATGCGCTAAAAAACTTGTTTTTTCCACTTTAAATCTATGCGGTCAAAAATTCTGAATTTTTTTCTATAATTTTTTCTACTTGTTAGGTGTAAGATCCTATAGTTAGATGTGGAAAAAAATTAAAATTTCTTTTACTCTTTGCTACAAAAATGGCAATTTTCAATGTTTTCTGGCAAAAAAAAGGCCTTGGTCCTTTAAAGGTTAAGATGTCAAATATCTCAAAGTCCAAGAACACTAGAAAATTACCCCACATTAGATATTGATGCAAAATTTATAATTTTAAACTAATAAAATTTAGAAATTTAAATCTTAAGTTAAAAATAAATAATTTTATATAATATAATATTGATATGATTTTGTAAAACTTTTTTCATAACAAATCCATTCATCTAATTTATATAAAATTGTTATATACATTAAATCTATATAGCTTATAACATTTTGAAATTTTTCTGGACATTTTTTAAAACATCTGATGTCCACAACAATGTCTTAGATTGCATCATTGTTTTTCATAGCACCAATATGTTGTGACTGAAATTTAGCAATGCTTTCTATAACATCAAACCAAAATCTCTACTTTTCCAGCGTCCGTCGACGTGACATCCCAATGTTTTCTCAGACGTATGATGTTATTCTGGATGTACAATGTTTTTGGTTGGACATCAGAAAAAACACAATTTTCTTATATGGTGCAGTTGGTGTTGACATTGCATCTGAGGAAGAAATATAGGGTGTTCACATCACTAACATGTGTTTGTTGTGCTAGCATTTTGACGTTACATAAGACGTTTGTAACGTCAAAAATAGCCGTTTGTAACGTTTGTAATAGCCCAAAAATGAACTTAAACCAAGTAAACACATAAGTCATTTTGTACTACATAGGAAGGACGTGCATCATGTGCAAATTCAACCTTGGGCATAAAGTCATGTCATGCATCTATAGTCATTTTGACATCAAAGAAGACGCCTACAATTGCTTCCACAACATCCACACGTCCAATCAGATGTAATGAAACACACAGTGGATAGCATGTGGTTTGAAGTTACATTTGCAGTAAGTATAAAATGTTGACGCCAGAAGTGACGTCAATGTGGACGTTAGTACGTCACTTGTGACGTCTACAGAGACATCTAAGATCGAAACATGGATAGGCCAAGTATGTTGACGTGGCATGTTACGTCATCACCCATGTCCACGTCACCCAATTTCCACGTCATTATGCCAAGTCACACAATTTCCACCTCATCACGCCACGTCAACATACATGTCCTCTTTTTAACATTAGGTAGTCACTTTACCTCTGACCGCACCAAAATTCTAAATCAACTTCTGAGCTAAGTTTGACCAAAGATGGTGACGTGGCTGAACATGTTATTGTAGACATCCTTATAAACATCTGGTGTCCACCTGGATGTCTTACATTGCATCAATGTTTTTCGTAGCATCAGTATGCTGTGACTAAAATCCAGCAATGCTGTCGAAGACATGAAAGCAAAATCTTCACTTTTTCGGCCTGACACCCCAATGTCTTCTGCGACGTGTTGGGTTGTCGTGGACATACGTCGTTTTTGGCTAGATGTCCAAGTAGACACGATTTTCTTATAGTGTATCACTACTCTGGGAGCACGGAAAGCCGTTTTTTAGATTTAGAAGGGAAATAAGGGGATTAGAACTCCTTACTCCCTATTTTTTTTTCGTTTTTCTTTAGAAAAATAGACTGTAAGTAGTTAGAAATCGGATACCGGAATAGGGTTACTTTAGAATAGATAATAGTGTTAACAAAAGTAACCGGAAACCAAAAACCAAAAACTTGGAAATAGGATAGTTAGGTCAAAGTAGGACGGAGTGAGTTTTATCAGAAACCGGAAACGGATAACAAGCAATCTGGGCATAACAGGTGCCTACCTAGCTCTAGACCGCACTCGAGAGCAGGTCTATTTTTTGGGAAACAGTTACCTGTAATGGTCCCGTGTGAATGAAGTTAGCCCTAGAAAGTTAAAATAGAAGGGGCAAGTGGCTAAGACCTCCTTTTACTTGAAAGCTGCTTTAAGAAGAGGTTTGTAAAGTGCATTCGCAGTGTCTTCATAGGTTAGCCGAAGGAGGAGTTACGGGCGCATCCATTCTAGTTTACGGTCCAGATTAGGGGAAGACAGGTCTCAAGAGGAGAGCACTCTTACAAGTTCACAAATGAGCGTTAGAATTAGAAGTGTTCTGTTGAAGCGACTCTTGAAGAGGATCCCTGAGTGGAGTGAGAAGATTAAAGTGCTAGTAATTTTGAAACCTCAAAGAGTGATTCCGGTCATTGATAAGTTTTAGAGAAAGTAGTCTACGATGGTGAGAGAGGAGGTAGTAGTGTCTTTACGCATGGTGAAGCCGGCAGTACCAGCTGATCCAAAAGAGAAGGCGGAGCTAGAAAAGGACCTCCGACAAATGGGATGTGAAGGCTTTCTAGCCCGGCCGTGGAACTTGAAGGATGAGGATATTGTAAGGGAGGTGATCGGTGCACCATTGAAGAAATGGAAGGGGACGTCGAGGGGCCGACCCGAGGACTGGACTCCAGTGCTATGGCGAGAAACATACAATTTCAAGAAGACGGACAAAAGACCGGCTTTGCGGACGGACCGTTTCTTTGTTGGTAAGTTCCAGAATCCTCCCACGAAGAAGGATGATTTTCCTGTAGCGAAATGTATAAACGTTAGGGAGAAGCGGTTAATGAAGTATCTTGCAGCTATCCTCAGTCCAGAGCGGCCGAATAGGATTACGGTCACCTTGACAAACACCATTTGTGGTGCATTGTTGGGTGACCGGAAAATAGATTGGGGAGTAGTGGTGAGGGATCAAACAAAGAGGTTGGTACGGGGCATAGGGAAGTCTGAATCTTCCCTTATAACCCTTTTCCTCTATCACTTGTACCAAGCTCATGGCTAGCTTACGAATAGACAACTAGATTCATACAATACAGCCAAAGCCATGTCGGAACTTGAAATAGAAGACCCGGATGAGGAAGCCGGGCAGAAAGAGGAAGATTCAGAGGCCGAGGTAGGTGGAGATACTCCACAAGTCAAGGAAACTGAGTCACAGTAGAGGAGGTAGGATCGGAAAGACAAAGACCCAGAAGTAGGAGAGGGAAGTAAGGGTGTCGATCCGATCTGGAATCAGGATCCCCTGGGTCGGATTGTGAAGGAACTCAATGAGTTTCGGGTCCAGTACGGGAAGAATCAAGAGACAATCCAAGAGCTATGCCAACTGTTGAGGATCAGTCAACCGCAGCAACTTGTTTCCCAATTGAACCGGAAGTTGAAAGAGGCGGTGAAGAGAGAGCTGAGCGAGGCCACACATAAGATGGATCAGCCACTATAAGAAAACTGCGTCTAAATTGACGTGGTTTTTTTGGACACCCATGTCGCAACTGATGTTTTTATATCAACAATGATGTCCACTGTAAAATCTTCATATTGTATTAGACATCATTGTTAACATAAAAACATCACTTGCAACATTGGGTGTCCAAAAAAACCACGTCAACTCAAACATCCGGTTTCTAAGTTTCTTATAGTGATCTGACGAAGGAGTTGGAGGACAAGAAAGAAGAACTGGACTAGTAGAAGAGGTTCACCAACACAGCCTCGGAGAATTTTCAGGCGATCCGGGAGTTCATCGGCAATCCGGGCGAAGTCATCAACAAAGCGATGCTATTTGACAAAAAGGTGATGGAGATCGGAAAGCAGATTCCAGCAAACCTAATGATGGCCCTAGTGTCCTACCATCGCAAGATGGAGGCAATAGTAGAGCCACTACGCGAGCTGATAAAGGAGGTAGAAGAACGAGGAGAGCGGGAGCAGGAACCAGAACTCGCACCAGCACCCTTTCCGGTACCCGCAGAAGAAGTTCAGGCGAAGGACAAGGTGGAGGACATATCAAGCTCTCCCATCCGGCCTGAGCCTAAGGGAGAAATGACTTCCCTGTTGGGGGAAGTAACAGACATTGCTCTCAATGCAGCAGAAGTAGTGAAGGCTGCTGAGGAAGAGAAGACTGGAGAAGTGGAGACAATAGGTGAGGCAAAGAAAGCATCGGAAGAGGTGAAGGCCGTAGATGAAGAAAGGACGAAATCTGGACCAGAACTGCCCGAGAAGAAGAACGTGCCCAAACCAAGGCTGAGCAGCAAGTTTATTGATCTAAGTGAATCATCTCCAGTTTTTCCAACCCCTCCAGCAAAGAAGGAGAAGGTATTTTCCTCCACCCCACTCAAGTTAGCTTTGGGAAGTGAATCCGGGTCGAGGGTGGAAAGGAAGACCGGATCTCAGGGATGAGGATCCGGGAAGGGTGGAACAATTGAAGAAACCACTCCTCAAAGTACTAGGGCCAAGGTTCCGCCCACACCAACCACGCAAAAGAAGAAGCCTCCAATTATGTCAATACAGAAGAAGAGGCCGATTCAGAAGGACGATGACGAAGAGGAAGAAGAAGAAGATGAAGAGGAAGAATCCGAAACTAAGGAAGACTCGGAGCCATATTCTAACCCGGATCAAGTAGTGGCAGAGACTCGGGCGACCAAGGCTGCAGCAACCAAGGAGAAGAAGAAGCTCGCCGCCTGGGATAAGACACGCTAGGGACATAAGATCGGAACCGTAAAGAAGCCGGCCACGAAGAAGTTGAGAACTTAGGAAGTTACTTAGGGTAAATTTTTGAGGATAAGGTGGTGAAAGCCTAAAATTTTGGGATAGTTGTATATAATTAGGAAGTTTATTTTTTGAGTGACACGGCCACTAGCAGTTGGAAAGTAACCGAGTCTGTAATTATAGGATCTAAGATCTACTTTTAGCGGAAGTAGTGGGAGTTTAAGTGAAAGTCAACAAGGCTAGAAAATAGTAAGGGAATGAAATGTGTTTGGCCTTGATTGGCTGATAGAATACTTTTAGGATAGGATTTTGAGGGAGTAGTTTAGTATTTAAATTCGGGACTTGCTTGGTCCCGGTGTACATCTTTATCTTATTTTCTTATATTCATGAGTACTTGAGGGTTCACTCTTGGAGTGATTGAACAAATCATAGTTGTGTGTACTTGGCACTTGTCCGTGTTTTGGAAGTCCAGACTAGAAAGTGAGTGTAAGTGGATACAAAGTGTATCCGGATGCTGAGTTTATCCGGTTCAGTATTAGATTAGTGTGCATGGACAGAGGCAGAAGGGATCTCTAGTATGGACTAGGAATGGACTTGGAAAAAGTACGAAGGAGGGGTACTCTCTGGAAGAAGTAAGGGTTAGCACGCCTTCACAGCGCTCGTTTCCCCTTTGGTCCCCACTAGTTCAGATCGGATTTAGGACTAACTCAGTAGGCTGTTGTTGTAGCATTGGTTAGGAGAAATTAGATCGGCTTGCGTGACCTGCTGGACACGATTGCGTTTCCTTTTCAGTTGTGAAGACGGTCTATTTCTCATTTGTAGGATTTGAAAGTTTATTTTTGAAAGTTTGATCACATAGTGAAACTTCTGACACTTTAAAATTGGAGGGTAGGAGTTAAGCTTCCTTCCTGAATCCCAATTAGTAGATCTCTCTTCGTTCAGAGGTTAAACTCATGGTTACGAGTAGAGATCTGGACCGGATGTGAATACTAGAGGTTAAAGTTAGATATGTGGAAACGCGGATCCCGATTACAGTCTGTAAAACGTAAATATGGGAAACTACTAGAGGTATGTGAATAGAAGTGTTGGGAGAGTTACGGGGTAGTGTAAAGATGTGGGGTAGGAAACCAACCAATTAAAGAGTCTATGTGATAAACAAGTGGGTATTAAACCGGATTAGATCCAGTCAGTGTTGTTAGATCGGGAAGATCCGGTCTAACGTGTATTAGTAATTGGTTGGACTAGAGGGATCCGGTTGTGTTTGTTCAAGAAAACAATGAGACCAAGTAGAGTTCCGGTCTATTGTTTTGCTTGGTGTTTGTGTGTGTTTCGTGACCATCACTCTACCATTTTCTAGTAATTATGAACCTAGAAATTCGATCTTCGTGGGAACGATACTCAAATCACTTTAAGGCCTTTTTTAAGAAATATTGAGCCTTAGAGAAGGATTTTTGCTTTCCTTTGCTACGACAACTACTAACGCCTATGCAATCAACCTTCACTATGTACTATCTTCGCAAGTAGGGAAACTGCAAATCTGTTGAAGAGCACTTCATTGCCTCAAGAAATTCACTTAGAAAACACATCAACGTCCACTCTTATTTGTGAGGAGTCATTACGAACAATACGGCCCCTCAGTGATTTTACCTTGATAAGTGTTAATTTGATTGAAGTGGGGCCATGAAGACATTAAATCTCTAATGGAATTGAATTGGATTCATCATGTGTTATGTGGATAATAATCAAGTTGGTGTGAACAAAATAATAAATATTGCATATACCTCACACAGTATTCACCATGAATTCATAACCATTGTTCCATTCAATTCCAAAGTCATTTGAGTATTATCCACAAAAGTCTTTTAATCTGAGTGTCAACTACTAACTATGACAACATCCTTTGCTCTCAAGTGATAACAGAAGTTGAGGCTAAAATGAAAGTCCTCGTTGTGTCAATGTTAGTGGGCAGCGCAGTCCAACTAGTAGTCCTTACCTCGTTGACAAAAGCTAATAATTGGTTCCATTGGGTACCAGCAGGGAGAACTTTCAAGCTCACTTTGTCTCCACTTTCTAAAGTGCGAGACAAGTGGGGCATGTGGTCTGCGCTTCCCTCCAACAAAGACTGTAGAGTTTGGATGGCTTGAACAGTTGATGTCCGCTTCTTCATGCTGTTAAAGTTGCCATGCGGAGCACCTCGGATGTCGACCTTCGCCTTACCCTTGTACCTTTGAAAGGTCCGCAAGGAAACCTTGTGAAGCATCCTCCAAGCAAGCGGACAAATGCTTATGCCTTCTACGGTGACAATTCCTTTGTGCATACTCTAGTGGATGTCCAACATCTTGGTGGAGTTCACTTGAAATGTCTGCAAGTGCAACTCCGTGCGGAGGGCATGAATGGTTGAAGGACGGAATTTCTTTGTGCAGTCTTTGTTGCAGCATCGTTGCACAAAGACATAGGCAATGGATTTGATGATAACAAGTTTGTCTTTTTGTTCAATAATGCAACGGCTTGTGTTCTTCACTCATAGCAATATGGTCATTTGCCTTGTCTTTTCCGACTTTGCTCTAATTTTTTGTCGAGGGTAGCTTGTTTTCGAGCATGATTATAGACACTAGCATAACCATTATCTCCGAGATAAAATAGGAGGCGCGTTGGTCAACGCAAGCACGTATCTCCCACACTGGGATCCCCATTGTAGACCTCCAACACAATGATGCCAACATCATCGTCGCCCAAACGGTTGCATCCATCAATACAGGCCTCGAGATTTGCAGCGATGATAATCACTTCAACAAAATTAGAACCATCAGCTTGCCTTGCCAGTAGAGCCTTCCCAGACCATTCGTCACAATCAATGCCTTCACAGTTAGGGATGGGACTAGGGTCTACAACTGCAGTGGAAGGATCTTCTAATACATCTTCCTCACATTCTTCAAATCCCTGTCCACGCAACCACATAGGAGTCAAGACCATCACAAGAGTGGAATGCTTTATTCACTACAACAAAACATGGTAAAAAATCACACTCGATTTTGAGTGCGCAATTTTTTTGGCATGTTTCGTTGTAGTGATGTTGGGGTCCAAATATGCAGAATAAAGCAGCACGCAGAGAAGAAAACCTAGTCAATGTCGACTTTGCTTGACAATGTATGAATCATGGAGACAAATTGCCCAAGGACCTGCAACGCCACGGACATCGAAATGAACTCTCAATTCCGGGAGGATGGCAAGCACGCTTCAGGAAGATATAAAAGGCGGAAACATTGATGTTCAGAGACATTCAGTCTTTGCACCAAGATTCACCAAAGACAGAAACTGAGACTACTTAAAAGGAAATTGGCCGATGTGAACAAAAAATCAAGCCCACCAACAAGGGTCCGGTTCAGAAGGTGACATGTGCAATCCATGCTCACAACCTCCACCAAATCGACTGTGTAGTCTGAACATCCAACTACTAGTTCAGCAAACAGTCGGCATAAGTGGACACGAATGGGTAATGAAATCTACAGTTGAGGTCATCGGAAAATTCAATATCCGCGAATGCAGTCACGCGGCGCGGTCGGAAACTGTGGTTGTGGTGGCAATATATACTATAACCGTGGACTTCAGACCGCACGATCTCAACCTAGAAGCAACGTTCTCGGAATGGTAGTGACCGCTAGTGCTTTCAGAATGCGTAGTCTAGATCTAAACTTCCCACACTCGGAAATGTGGCCGTCATAATCGCTTTTAGGATGTGTAGTCTAATCCCAGCAATACCTCGTCGATGGCCAAAAGTCACAGCAATCGAGTTCAGACCGCGCGGTCTGAATCTACAGATTCATGTTCAGGGATGGGAGTGGAAGTACAAGAGTGCAGACCGCGCAAAATAAACCAGACGCCACTACCTCGAAATTCAGTCACCTCGAACAAGTTCAAACTGTGCGGTCTAAACCCTGCATTACTTGATCAAGGAATTCATGGATGTAGACGCTATCAAACCGCACGGTCGAAGCCTCATGCCACCAACTCGGAAAATAATCACCCCGAGAGAGTTCAGACCGCACGGTCTAAACCCATCGATTCATGTTGAAGGAATGGAGTGGAAGTGGATGCTTTCAGACTACGTGGTCTGAGTTTGATGCCACCGGCTCGCAATTTAGTCACCTTGGCCAAATTCAGACCATGCGGTCTAAACCCTAAATTACCTGATAAAAGAATCCGTGGACGCAAACGCCATCAGACCGCAAGGTCAAAGCTTCATGCCACCGACTCGGAAAATAGTCACCCCAAGAGAGTTCAGACTGCGTGGTGTGAACTAGGCCCTCTCCATATTGCAAGGACAATTAGAGACGGACAGATAAATCAATTCATGATGCGTAGTCCGAACCACTGCACTTGCTTCTTCTCAACTAAAACATTACGGTAATTGACATCATCGTAACACTACTTGCCATAAGCTACATTTGTTGGCCTATTACGGACACAGGATTGCATGTATGTAACAAAGTGAATAGTCTACTTGCAGAGTCAAGTTGCACATTCTATGACTTGTAGAATACGAAGTGATGAAGTCTAAGTACAGTTGCCGTATAAGAATCATACACTGAGACCAATTCAGCAATTTAGCCTTTACTAGCACAATTATTCATGATTGCAAGGTCACATTCAATCAAAGCAGAAATAGAAAACGTCTCCATCTCTACATTTCTAGTGTATCCAATCCTAATGCTCAAGAGCACGCCTTTCAAGGAATCTGAATCGACCAATTCCGCCATACGGTGCTCAATTCTACAATCTGAAATCAACAGACGACCTAATTCTGCGAATCAGCCAATTTTGCAGTGCGATGCGGGAATTCTTCCTCAAGACACTCACTGAACTTCCCTTCTTTAGAATCCCGATATTCTAATAGTTGCCACTTCCGGCAACGGCTTCTGCACTCCCAGCAATGGCTTTAGCACTCCCGAGAACAGCTTCAGCACTTTTGGCAACGGCTCCCCTCCGTCCTCTGGAGTGGATGTACAAGATGACCCGGCAGACGACATGGAAATGACGGAGGCCACAGTATGGGATGAAGTCCCCCCCGTTGATCTTGCATAGGCAACTCCGGCTATCACGAGTGAGGTCCCGCCAATGGAGTTGTCGATGACGGGTGCGGCTATTGTTGCGGAGGAAGTTCCCGTCTTTTTGGAAATGACCACTACTGCCGCTCTCGAGGAAGTCCCTCCGACCGCGACTGCCCCTTCCAAGGATGTGATGAAGGTGAGACTCGCTTCCCTGCCTTTGGAGAAAAATCCCTTACATTGTCCCCCCTTGTTTATCTTGTCTGCATCTCTAAAGTACATAATGTTTTCCACATCCTCCATTCAAGATAGGGCCTTGTAATGTACGGTTCCCTTCCCCTCTCCACGAGTCTGTGCGTCGCGCCCTTTAGTTTAAAAGAGTCACATGTCTTTCAATGTTGGCTTAGAGCGCTCGTTCTCGATCCGACTTTTTGTGCGGGGTATCGCTTATGCAGGCACCGTTGCCTCACCTTCCGAAGCATTTGTCCCTCTTTAGTTACTTGATCGTGCTGGAACTGGAAGGGGTCGTATGTCACGTCAAGCAGGTGGGGCCTGAGATGCCAAATCCCATTGTCAAAGGAGTGGATTCCGTTGGCAAAGAAGTGGATGAAATTGTCAAAGGAGCGGATCCCATTGGCAAACAAGTGGATCCGATTGGCAAAGTGCAACCGTCCAAGGAAGATTTCGACTCTATCAGGCGACACAGGTTCGGCGAATACGAGCTGCGTTGTCGTCCCGATCTGCGCCTCTTCTTAAGCGGCTTGGCCAAAAGGTTTCGCGTAGCCATCTGGACGAGAGTGCCGGCCAGCATCGCCAAGCCCGTGGTGAAATTCTTCTTCCGCGGCTATAACACCTAGCACTTGCACGTCCTCACCTTGGAGGACTACATCTTCATTGTAGAGAGACCGGCGTATTGGAAGTGCGATTGTAGACCCAACCCTGTACGTCCATGTAGTGCACCCATCTACTCGGCGCACCTTGGCCTCAACGATTGTGATGCTACCATAGTGAGCAACACGTACCTTCAATGCGACGAACATCCAAGCGGCCTCCTACGCCTCAAGGTCTTGTACAAGGCGGTGCAGCGGCTCTGGACCAAAGATTTTGTGCCGAACTCCACCAACACTTTGCTCGTTGATTGTAGTCCGCACAGCTCCATTTTGAATTCGGGATATAGTGCAGTGATTAGTCGGACTAGTATTCCTCCAGTTAGCCCTTAATTCTCACCAAAGGCCCACTTAGAGTAAACCGCTCCGGAATCGTTCCCACGAGGACTTGAGGTTTACGGATTCATAGGATAACTTCGACCTAAGCATTTACTTTCTCTCCTTTCTACTAATCCGGACTACAAGTCCGGTTTGGCCACGAATGCCAGGTTGATTCCGGAACAGTCCAGAAACCGTTCAGTTGCCCTTTTCGGGATCCCTGGGTTTAGGTGACGAGTGGCTAGATCCACCGCCCGGATGCTTACCGTGTCCTAAAACACGCTCTCTTTCTCTCTCTCTCCACCTCTCCACCTCTCTACCTCTAATACTGATGTTAAATTAACACTTCAAAGACCGGAAGTGTCCTACTTTTCCGTCACCTCACAGATCCGGAATGCTTACCAGACCAAGTCACGCAGGGACGGTCAAGGACTACAACGACATTCTAACATTAGTCGGATACTAAGTCTCCAATCAACTGGGTGGATATCCTTATACTCTCATGGGCATTGCGTCGGGGCTTTAACTCTGTCTATGGGGAATTCCGGCAATCCGGAATTCGGGCACGTCTTGCAAACTCCCGTATACGGAAGTTGCTAGCAACCTCTCGAATACCCTTTCACCTAAGGCCGTATCCTACCCTCAGGCTATACCGGCATCCAGGTGGTAGTATCCTAACACCACTGTCGGAACAATCCGGCCGATCTCCCCTTCAAGTTAGTGACGCCCGGAAACCACTCACAAAGTCAACTCTTGCTACTCAAGGTAAGTACTAAACATCCGGAAAAGCAAGAATGGACCCACACCCTCCACAAGCATGTACCGAATACAAAAGATAAGGGAATGGACACTTCCAAACACTTTGATTAAACTCAAAAAGATACAAGCTGAAACTATGGGACGGATGTGAATGACCAGAAAGGTCCATCAAAACCCCTCCTAAACTAAAACAAACATCATCCTAAAAATCCCACAAAACATTCCTACTGGTCCGCTAGATTTCCGGAAAATCCTAGATCCTATTTTTCCGGCTTTTGATGGCCGGACTCTGGTATTATTGCTACTCTACACTATTGCGCACTATTCCTCAGGATCCTTATCTGGGGGAGGAGCAAGATCCTTCAACTCGTTCCAGCTACTCCCTGGAGAAAACACATCCGGACGCCTTGCTCCCCAATTCGGAACTCCTACGATGTTGGTGTCCCTGTCGACACTTCGGGTCCCAACAATCGGAGCTTCCGGACTTCCTTGAGAATCCTTCTGAGTCTTTTTATGACGAGGAGAAGACTATATTGCCCAGCCCCCTTGAGTCTCCGGAGTAGTACTCATAAGATCAATCACCGAAAGGAGGTCTTCGCTTTTTGGGGGTAACACGGCACCCCAATCCACTCCTTCTGGTCTTCTGGGTGGTGGTGAAAGTTCCGGACTAGCCGGTATCACTAGTGATACCACTGTAATGATGGATTCCGGATCATTACCTTCCGGAACTACCAAAGTTTGAGGGGAAGGGGAAGAAAGAGTTACCGGATCTGACTCAGCGGGAGCCAAATACTCCATCATATCCCGCATATCTGCCCGGGAGGCGTCCATCCATCTCGCCTACTCCAGCAAATACTTGATGATGTGTACCCGACTCGAGCTGGCAGCTGTGTCGAGGTTGGCTTTGAACAGTCGGGCTTTGTTGATGCAGTCCGCCGGTATTTCCAAGGAATTTCGGAGCCGAACCATACCTTGGCACAGTGTTGCTATCTGCCGGCAATGGTCCCTTTCTATGACTCTGGCCGTCTCTTGGGCTGTGCGTAGATCGCTCTCCAATCTAACGCACTTGAATTCCGATTCCTGGACTCGGTCCACTAATGTACGTTTATCCACCCGTAAAGCCCCCAACTCCGTCACCAATCGCTTCTGTTCCTCAATCAAGAGGGTGTTTTGCTTCTCCGCCGCCATCAACGCATCCGTCCTCCGGAAGATGGCGTTCCGGTCAGTCAGTGCCATCTTCCGACACACTCGCTTGAGGGTCTCCTCGTAATTCTTGAGAAGCTTCATGAGGTCATCCGCCCTCCATACAATGTGCTGGGCTATTTTTGCGATATCCTCCAGCGGCGTCCCTCCTAGCTGCATATGGATTCTATCTCCCTCCTCTACCTCCATAAGCCTAGTCCGGGAGGATCCGGCCTTGGTCTGAGCGGGACCAGCTTACTGCTGCGCCGATCCAACCTCTTGTGTAGAAGGTCGGACTTCTTCCGGGTCCGGTTTGGTTTCCGTCTTTCAGTCCAGAATTTCTTCCTCTAGTGGCTCCAGCGCAGGAGGATCCTCTGTCGGCCTTACCAGTGGAGTATTATTCCGCCGTCGCCTCTTCATTAGAGGAGTAGCCGGCTCCTCGTCCTCCGTCTCCTCATCGTCCGGTCCGTCACGGGGAGAAGGTTCTTCTGCTCCGTACTACTGGAGCTGAACTAGCTCTTGGTAGGCACTCTCCTCATTCGCCTTAAGCAAGGAGTGCTGGGCATACAGATGGAAAAGGTACGCCGGAAAAAGGCTCTGACCCTTCTTCCCCGACCGGAGGGAGCGTACAAGATCCCCTATTAATTCGTGGATAACGGCTGCCCAATCTATCATCATTTTACTTTGAAGACTCCCCAGGATGGTGGAAGCCACCTTTGCTACCACTTGCCTTGGCTTGGTCGGGTGGAGGATAGGGTTAAGGAACGCTATCACATCCCAATACTCGGGATTCACCAAGTCGGAAACCTAGTGACCGTCCTTCGGATTGTCCGGCGCCCGGAATTCGCCCTCCATACACTCCTGATTCTTCTCCATGACCTTGTCCGGCACCTCCCGGAACTTGTAGACGGCTCTCCACATGTTAACCGGCCATAGTTCTGGCTTCGTCTGGAGGGTGGTATCCAAGATACCGTTTTCCGGACGAAGTAGATCAGACACTAAACTCTCCTCTCTGATGCCCCAAGGAACCTCCATGAAACCTTCACTCCCCATGTTGGTGAAGTTCCGTCGCAGGCACTCCAGGTGGTCCTCCTTAATGGGAATTTTCGGCACCACCTTCATCACCGAAATCGTCTTCAGCCGGGGCGGCTGTGAACCACCATATTGGTTCACTTTTAATATAATAAAAAATAATTAAAATATATATATGAGTTTTAGATTCAAAAGTGTTAGTATCCTAAATTAAACTATAACCATTAGTTAAAAGACTTTTAGTACATAGGACAAGAAACTAGATCAAAATTTCAACCCAAAAATATTTAAAAAGATAAAAAATACAAAAAAGGAATTGAAAACAAGGATTAGAAGTTGAAAATGGATCTAAATATAAATCAAAAACCAACAAAAAAGAAGAAATATGAAAGCACAAAAGAAGTTATCAAACTTAAAACTACTATGAGAAAACTAACATAGTGGTAGAAACTCTAATTTACACAATTAGTAATGATTTAATGAAATTTTAGTAAATTAACTTGGATGAAAGTGATTAGGAGGGTTAGTTAGTTAGTTGGGGGAAAAGGTCAAATTAGGGTTAGGGTCTCTCTCTCTCTCTCTTCCACTTTGGTATGCATGTGTGTTTTGGGAGAGTAACTTTTTGTGATTGTGGATTTCTTAAGCAAAAAGTGTTGGAGATGAAGGAGGGGAACCATGTAGGACAATTTGTCGAGTAGATTCGCCTCTTTTGTGAGAAAATGGGTGAGAAAAATGAGGTCTTTTAGGTCAGATGGAAAACGTGCTTGAGAAGGAGAGGAGAATTTTGAGTGAGATTAGACTACCGACTTCAACGATCGATTACAAGAGCTTGGAGGATTTGATGGAGCTGAGTTTCAGAGGGGTGGTGCGCCTTGAAGTTAGCTTTCCGAGAAGCTATGGCTCGCCCAATTTGGAGCAACGACGAGGTCGGGGCAACTGATTTAGTGCAAGGTGGTCAGTTGCCATCACCACGGAAGACTGACAACTTTGGCGAGCGATTGCGGAAGTTCGGCATGACAAAATGACTTGAATTTTTGGTAGGAGGAAGATGAGGAAGTTATCTTTTCAACAAGATAAAGCTCGCCCAATTTGGAGAAAGGACGAAGAGATGGAAACCATTCTTGTGGAGGAGGGTATGCTGCCCCAAGGAGGAAGACATGATTTTTGAGGGTTTTTTTGGTAGTTTTGCATTTTTTGGTTGTGTAATTGCAATTTTCATTGCATCTTATCATTAAGCATGGTGGATTTGATTGTGTGAACTTGTTTATGAGTCACTCTGTTGTATGAGCTTTATGTTTCAATGTAAGAGTGAAGTTGGATATTTTTGGTGATGGAAGTTGTGTTGTAATTGTTTTCTAAGGCCCAAATTCTCCATTTTTGTGTCCTAGATTCCAAATTTCAATGAGATTTTTGACATAGAAGATAGATTGTAGGACAAGGGGTGAATTTGAGGGTGTATAAACCATGGTATAAAAAGAATGATAGGGTCAATGCATGTGAGAATTTTAGGGTTTTGAGTGTATGGGATGTGCTGAATTTGTATTTTTGGGTCCAATTTAGGTCATTTGGGACCCCAATTTGCCAATTAGAGTTAGATTTTTGCATATAAGTTGCCTTAATCTTTTCTAGTCCATGATTGAGGGATTTGGGGGATTAAGACATTTGATTGGGTCATTTTAGGTGTGCTGCCCCCACTCCATTTAGGGCTTTTTAGGCCAATTTTGAGTATTGAGAGTGGGGTCCCATTGCTTGGAAGGCAATCTAGATTAGAGGTCCCATACACTCCCCACCGGCCAACTCTAGGGGGGATTTTTCCACATGTGGTGAAAATCTCTCACAGCGGCGGCAGTGGAAGTTCTTCATTTCAGTCTTCAGGTAGATCCTTCTGCTTGCGCCGGCTTGCCCTGGAAGACATCGTGCTCTCAAGAAAATTTCACACAATCTCTCTCTACCTCTCCGGCTCACAAAGATTCACTCTGATAACCCTTGCACGATCGCAACTCACAGAGTCCCTCAATCTACCGGAATTCTCAAAAAGCTAGGAAGATGGAAAACACAGGTGTAAGGAAAATAAGGAAATACTCGTGTCTTCTGCTGGCTACAGTTCTCCTCTTATACTGGTCAGACGGACGGTCGGTCGGATGAATGCACGGGACAGGTTTTGGCAGCAAAAACCTAACCCTAGTACAAATCCGGTTTCCGGCTTTTAGGGTCGACGCCGTTTTCCGATTTCTGAAATTTTTTAGGGTTCTAGAATTCGGTTTTTATACCTAATGGAATTATTCCGGATCCGGAGATCCGGTATTCCTAAGTTTTCTTAATTCCTATGAGAACTCAAAAACTTTCCTGTTTAAGGGGACAATTTTTTGAGATTTCTCGTCAAATGCTAGTGTTTTGGTTCTAGCATGTGGGATCACATTCCCACATACAATGTGATTTATCTAGTCCCATACATAGGGAGCAAGCATAACAACTTCTTGATCTGGTCGTTGCGCCCATATCTAGCGGGCTTGCTCAAGTGCAATCGGGGCGTGTCACACTACTTGTTCCAAAATCCCCCGTACTTTGGACAACTCGAGACGCCCCTCAAGAAGTGGGTCTTGACATAGAAAGTGAAATCGTATGCCAAGATGCAGGACCCGTCCCTCTTGCTGCAATACCCGAACAAAGTCAACATGTACCATCCAAACAAGAACAATGACTAGACTTGAAAAACGGATGTATGAGCTCATGCATACAGTGAAAATGGGATGCGTGTGTAGAATTGTCGGCGTGCTCGCGTTCCAGTCATCTCTACTCTCGACGCATTTAGAACCTCTTCCAAGCGTTCTAGGCGACGTTGGATGTGCATAATGGAAGGTGTGGGCTCCTTGGATGGATGCATCTGCTCAAACAAGGAGGGCCTGGATGTGATGTCCGCTCCTCTTAGAAAAAAGGGTGTCATCATTGGTGGCGTGTGCGCAACTCCGACGTGCTTTGCATATCGTCTAACAAGAAAGCTCAAGGGAGGTACGTGCGGTTGGACGTATGACATTGAAGGAGAGACAATTTTTTCCCAACATGTAGTATTGGGTGGAATAAGATAGAGGAAAGTAGTTTCTACAACCAATCTTCCTGCCTTTGTTATTGGCTCGTTGCTTACATTACAATTCTTGTGTCGAGGGGGGCCTCATCATTTGTTATGGTGTATAGGCTGTTGCCCATGAATCTTGTAGGGGTGTCAACATGTAGCCTACACTAAAACCAAGCTAGGCGGTCAAGGGTGCGGGTAGTATGGCTGGACCAACAGAATGGTGGATAACCAAGTGGGTGTGGTTGACAGTGAACTTCAACCATTGTTCCCGTGTACCTTTCTCATTTGCATTGTTCTTCGACGCTTTTGAAAATGGTTCCACCCGTGGACCCCTTAGACGGACTCGAGATTGTTCCATAAATGAATTCCATGTACGTTGTAGTGTGTCAAAGACTAATGGAAAATACAAACATTATTACATCCATCCATATTAATTTTCTACATATTAGATCCATTCATATTAATTTTGTGCAATAAACTTTGAAGTATTTCTCACATATGAATCCAAATGAAAACATTATAACATTATAGATTCATATGGCCCACAAGATGATAGCTTCGTATGGCCCACTATATTGTAGAACGCTATATTCAAAATTTTGGGAGTTTAGGACTCTCCCAAAATAATATTGTCGATTTTGATACCAATACAAATGGATTTTTTGTACATAATTTAGGTTGACAAATACTAGACATACTAATTTTTGAATGTAATTTCCATTAAAATGAGAGTATAGTGACATACCAAGTCTCTAATTTGAACATCAGTTCAAATTTCAAGCATCAATGCTAACATTAATATACAGGAAATCTTTAGTTTTTGAACACCAAGTCATGAGCTCTACTGTTGGTTGTAAAGGATGGTTCATGTCATTCAAACAGTTCGAGTTTGATTCCCATTGAATTCATATGAGCGGTTGAGGGACAAGCATGACTTGGTGCTACCTAATGACCTATGCATGCAGCTAAGAAAGTTGTAACAATCAATCGGCCCCCTATCCGAATTGTGACAAGTACTTAACATAGTTACCAAACACAAAGTGATTATAACCACTACCCATTTTTTCCAATTGCTTCAAATTATTAATAATATTTGTCATAGATATTATAACATAAGTGCTTCAACAAAAATAAATTAAAACATAGAAAAAAAATTAAACTCAAATGTACTTAGAAGCAATTTATTTTAATTGAAATTGAATACTTTTTTTTTGTAAAATTAAAAGCTACATTTCAAAGCATATAAACAATACCAAACTATAAATCCAAATCAACAAAATTAAAGTATATGCCATCTACTGCAATATATAAATTCCATCCATTACACACAATATGTGGATGGGAAATACAAAACAAAGCATACCACATATACCCTTATGTACATATGGCTTCTCAATTATAGGAAGTCAAGCTCTTGTTGATGACTTCAATTTGTATAGCAAGGATCTTAATCATACACTCTTGAGTGTTTTTCTTGATCCTCGACTTCCACGCTGTCATAAAAGCATCAGTGTGTTGCCCAACAAGAGGTTCAGTTTCATCAACCTTCCAACGCAGGCCTCTTTCGCTGTCCCATCCGGTGTAGAAATCTATAACATCTTGATTCCTTGATGTTGGACGGAGGTATTGAATAAGGACACAATTTGGTGTAGAAATCTATAACATCTTGATTCCTTGATGTTGGAAGTAAGTATTGAATAAGGACACAATTTGGATTCTCTGGGTTGCAGTTCGGATCACACAATGCCCTTGCAATCCACACCGGATGAGTGTCACCATCTGCAGGTTGAATCGCAACAAAATAGTCTTCGAACAAATCTCGAGCTACCCAAAAGGATGGATTTGGACGACCACTCAATGGCCCGACGTACGGGTCATCCTCCCCAAACTCTTCACGCTCTTCACTGTCCTCATTCAATTCATTCGTTCGATCTGCTACTACTCGTGAAGTTGGCCAAAAACCATCTCTCAAAACACCAAAGGTAGGTAATGGTTCCATCAACGATACCTTGACGCCACGCCAGTACCTCACTATGTGCTCATAACGTCTTAGGTAATCCCCGGTGACGTCTGCATTGCATAAATTGTCCCAATATTTCACAAACCCCAGTACACCTTTGACGATGTCATCTAAGCCTTTCATAAGTTTCAACGAAACAGACAATGGTTCACCCCGTGGCCACAAACTTCACCCTTCAACATCTTCTTTTCAGAATTTGATGCCTCTTCCGTCTTCTCCTAACCACTCTACATCAGTGCAAAGAAGTTTGTACTTCATGACAGGGCACCCCGTTGAGTCCAGGTAGAACTTCAACTGATGTGGTTTTGTATGTCCAACGAGGATGTCATCACCATCAACAAGTGACCCTACTATAAAACCCTTGAAATCGGGCACTTCTTCAATAAGGTGAGGGATAACGGGGATGGAATCCACATCCATGAACGACTTCATTAGTGTTGGTACTGTCAAAAAGTTGTCTTTCTTCAAATCTATGCTCCATCTTCCAAACAACACATCTATGTCGTCATATATGTGATCCACAATCATGAAGTTCACGTACACTTTCCGAAAGATTTTGTTTGCAATAAGTAAAGACCAGAAACAGAAAACATATCTATTCTTGTTGTCTCCAATGGCATTGTCCATCTGCACATTTAAAATGGGCGGTAGCCGCGTGACTGGAGCTAAAGTATTTGGCAACGGTGGTAATGACACGTTGCACCCTCTAGTGGACTTTGAATTTTTAAACAACTCTCGAGAAGAAGACTTCGGAACTAACTCTAAATCTCGTAACAACTTTACCATTGATCCAACGGTATAGTTGGAGTCATGGGAAAAGACATCCAAGCCATAATGCGCGTAGCGTACATCTGCATGACCATGTGCAAGCATGCCCGTCACAGAAACTGGTAGCTTCATGAGGCCATCGAGTTCTTTACTCTTGTGAGAGAACATCGGACAAGCGGTTTTCGAGTGATCTATTTTGTCATGTATGATTGTAAGACATTCATGTGGAGACTTGAACGACAACTCTCGATTGATGTAATACACATCCCTATGGGCACAAGCAATGGTACGATGCCTATCCAATCTTCTTGCTCATTTCAAAGCAGTTTGAGATCCACTGATAGCACCCTTAACAAGCTCATTTAGCTTGTCACAAGTAGCACACTAAGCAAAATTATCACCTGACTTCTTCACATCAAACTCTAAGAACTTTGTGGACCTTATCTTACTCAAGCTTGAAGTAGAGATCTCCTTCAATCCGAAAGCCGCATTGGAATCACTGTGTTTTTTCAATTGGTCCTTCCATTGAAATGAGGCCGGAAGAATCTTGGACACAACCTTCTCACCTGCCTTCAAACTCCAAGTGCGATGAGGTATATGATCGGCTTCCCTGTCAAGGATGCACTTCAAAGAAGCTATTGCTTATAGGGTATGTTCTCTAGGCTTCAACAATCATGTATTACTGTGATCCCTTGCTTCTCAATCGAGCTTCATGTATTTTGAGTAGCGATAGAATGTAGACTCAGCAACCCCCGCAATAAGCATCCATGCTTGCAAACACACATTTATGCCTTCAATTGTAATCATCTTCTTTCGACGTGCACCTTCATGAATTTGTCTGTACACATCAGTCTTCATGAAAGTACAATATTTAAATGTTGAATTTCTATACATTCTTTCCCGAAATGCCCGAATTTTCTTCCTAGGGAACGGTTGGACACAATTCTTACTGCAACACACCTTGCTAGACACCATGTTGATTGACTCTTGTGTAAGGAGATCTTTTGCTTTGACAGCAGTTTGACGAGGCAGATTTTGGTTGGCACTTGCATAGGGCCTAGCAAATTTGGATGATGGTGGATTAAGTAGACTTGCTTGCAAACGGTTGAATTTGTCTCTCTGTTCATGATCGCGTAAACTTGCACCATGACAATGCACGAGCTCAATAGGCCAAGCTACCAATGAGAAGACATTTTCTTCAGAAATGTCCTCTTCAGAATGTAACTTCGAAATGTGCACTGATACATGAGTGTCTCCAAGAGGTCCAGTGGCACCAAGTACAAGATTTGAATTCACACTATGACAAGTACTTTCTCCAACAAGTACTTTCTCCAACAAGAACATCCTCTCCATTATACAAAGTAACAAACCTTGTATTCCATTTTTGGCGAGGAAGCACTTTACACTCAGGAACGCCAACACTCATTTCTTGAAGTACCTGGAGCTCATCGTCTGATGAGTCCATGAGGTCAAGTGGGACATCAACGGAGCCCATCTTATCAGTAAGCATAAACCACGATCCGAATAGAAAATTAATAGATGAAGAAAGACTTGTCAAATTTTATTTTAATGTGATTTATTAATTTATGTAAATGCAGTTTAGAGTGGACCTCCCTAAACTGCACAACTAGAAAGACAAAGTTCTAGATCAATGAAGACCAATCTCATATAAATTAATGATCATTGTACGGCGGACAACCCTTAGCTGCTTGACAGTAGTGTGAAGTTTTCTGAACGCAGATGGCCTAAACCTCATTCATTTTCTTGGAAAAGGAAATCTGTCAATTTCCATGTTGTGGCGGTTTTAGGCGAACAGCATGACCACTTTGTCAGATTTTAGAAACTAAATAAGACATCCCCTCATATTTTCTTATTTAAGTATTAGAATTGTGGCATTTCAATTTAGGGCAGACCTACCTAAAGTGCATGAACATAGTGAGAAATATTAAAGACTTTTCAAGACTGGACATCCTGAAATCCTTGAAATTGAATATGGAAGAATTGCATTTTAGGGCAGACCTCCCTAAACTACATGACCTGTCAAAATTGCATAAGGGTTGTCGAAGACCATTTCAGATTGAATAAGAACCTTCTTTGTTCACTGTTGTGCAAGTAATGAAACTGTTGCAATGCAATTTAGGGCGGACCACCCTAAAGTGTATGTCCAAACTCTCAATCTATTGAAGATATAGCAAGACCTGCCTAGTTAATGCTTTTGAAACATTTAAATTTGTTAGTATGCAGTTTAGGACGGACCACCCTAAACTGCAATGATAGTATATGAAGTGTAGTTTTAAATTGTTTTTATTTGAGTGGGTCCATGATGCATTGCAATTCAGGGCGGATCGACCTAAAGTGCACGTCCCACTAGTAAAAATTTCATTTATATTGAATATAAATTAAGGCATTGATGCATTGTACTTTAGGGTGGACCGACCTAAAGTGCATATCCAAACTGTTGATTTTGTGATTATTTATTAGAAACCCTGACTTATTTAACTCTTCCAAAAATATTTAGGTTTGTCAATCTGCAATTTAGGGCGGACCGCCCTAAACTGCATGAATAGGGTCAAGAAAATTAGATTCAATGTTAGTGTATTTTGTTTTAATATTCATAAAATTATTCCCGATCGCAATGCAGTTTAGGTCGGACCAACCTAAACTGCACTTCTTACAAAAACATAATATGCTCGACATGAAATACGAATCATGACATGGTCGACTTGCGTTTTAAGACGGACCGTCCTGAATTGCACGTCTTCATAAACATGTAGTCCAAAAAGTTTCTAAAAATAGACCCAGATTTTACAGCTACAAACCTGGATACCTATTCACACCGCATAAATTGAATTCAGTATGATGACTTAAAACTAAACTTGTACTTGAAAATGTATGAGCACATTGCAAATTCCTCAATACAAAACTGAAATGTACAAGAAGAAGAGGAGAACTCTGTCGAACTTGAAATCTGTTTCGTTACATGACTATGCACAAAGTATTGGAGTGCTAGAAATGACTGGACAAAGAAAATGCTTTCATCTGTTGGTGTACGTAGAGCGCACCTTGAACCGCAAGACGCCTCGTCCAACTGTGCCGCATTTAAAGTCTTCAAACCACAACAAAAAAAAATTACAACAATGAACAACGGAGAGCTTGAACAGGTTCAATGGTTCACGATCACACAAGAAAAGCCAAATGAGAATGAGAACGACATTAACAATCTCAACGCACATACACAAAGCACCCGCGCTGGGGGGAGCAAAGTTTTGGCACTGGAGGAAGGCCGCGCAAAAACAAAAAGAATTCAAATTTCAAATTTTTTTTCGGGAGATTCGTTTTCTACTTTGTAGCACTTTTTCAGGCCACATGATCTTTGGGAGAAGTTCGTGCAGTCTTTGATTAGAAAAATAGTCGTCCACTTGACAATGCATTTTTCAAATTCAAGCCTATTTCAGGTGTTTGCGGATTTGCAAAGTCAACTACTGGAATTTTTTTTCTTAAATCATAGTGTTGACAAAGCAAATTTTACACACGATTTTTTGTCTAACATTAATGATTTTTAGAAGTAGGTGAGACATTCTCTCCTTCCTTTTTCTTGCCACACAACAATGCATGTGTCAAGAATCTATTGAACTTTTCTAAAAAAATTGACTTTGCGTTTCAAAAATAAAATCTCTTTGTTTATAAATTTTGGTGTACAAAATGTAAACAATGCTTTAGGATTTAGGTAGGGTTTTAGATAGGATTTAGGGTTTTAGGGTTTAGGGTTTAGGATTTAGGGTTTTTAGGGTTTGGGATTCAAGGTCCAGTGTAAAAAATTTGGATTAAATATTGAACATTCAAAAAAAGAATATTTAAATAAATATTGAAAAAACTGGAAAAAAAAATTTTAACACTTAGTATGAACCAAAGCCTTACAAATGAACTTTAAAAAAATTAATTGATACTTCTTCAAATGGGTTTGAGTAGTTAAAAAAATTTAAAAGGCCATGTACTTTTATGAACCGCTCATGCAAAAGTCATGGACTTCAACCTAATACCAAAGAAAAAAATAGGTATAAGCTAGAAATTCTTTCAAAGTCGACTAATCATGATTTCTTGGAATTATTCTTTTTGTTTAAAATTATAGAACATTATGAAAGACATACAAATTAAATTAGTATCCTTGGGAAAGCCTAAAATATTACCCAAATAATTACCCATTCACTTGGAATCAAAGTTCATCATACTACTAAAATCATAAGTCCCTTTATAATATCACAAATGCTATCATTAATATTAGAGGCTTATGCTTACTATACTACGTATTCATTGTATCACATATTAGTAGAAATTTGATTTATTTGAATAGAATGCATGATAATGATTATGGTAAGTCTTTAAAATAATAATTTTAATTATTTTATTAAAATATTTCCAATCATGCATACATAGAAATTATATTTTCACACAATGTGATATTATTGAAATACAATAGTAGTTCACAGTCACCTTTGTAATATCACTTTCTATAGAGGGTGATATTATAGAAATAATATAGTCGTTGCAATTGAGGTGATATTAAAAGGATCAATATGGTGATATTTATGAAGGTAGTAATTCCATTGCTTTTCTTGGCTTTAGACTTCTTTTGCATTTCTATGATTTTGTGCTTTTGTGAGCTTTGAGCTTCTGATTTGAATTATCTATTGTTACTACCACATGATTTGAGAAATTTATTAGATTGAATTGATTTTGGATTTCACAACAATTAAATTGTTCACGAAGTTTTTGAGATTTTACAAGTTTTTCCTTTAAATTCTTCTATTTGGGTTGCCATTGTTTGTAACAATTGAATTCAAATTTCTAATGCATTCTAATGTATGTGTATCTTTTACCATATTCATCATTGCATGTATTTCATTCATCATTTGTTAAATTTCTATTGTTTATTTCAGTATATGCTTATTTATTTTAAAAATTATATGAAGTTTTTAGTAATTTTTATTGAAAGATTTATTGAAATTCATGCTTTGCCTTCTATCTAATACATAAAATTTTTAATGAAATTGTAATGGTGAATGCATAGCATAGCAAGTGCCAACCACTAGTCATACTATACTATTAAAATCATAAGGACCTCTATAATATCACATATTCAAACTTTATATCATTACAATAATAAAATGGCTTGTGTAATATGACATTTTCAAAATCTATATTTCTACAATAATAAAATTTCCTCTATAATATCACATTTTCAAACTTTTCAAACTCTCTAATTTACAAAAATACAATGGTTGTTCAAAAGAATTGATATTACAGTAGATTGATACAGTTACATTACAGAAGTGGCAATTTGATTGCTTATTTTGGCTTCAAACTTCATGCACATATTATATCTATACATACAATAATTCAACATGCTTGTAAAGATTTTAATTTTAAGAATGCCAATATAATAATATAATAATAAATCAACTATTTTAATGTTTGCTTAGCAAAACAAGCGCCAACTATGTAATATCACATTTTTCAAAATTTGTGATATTATAGAAATACAATGTTTTTTACAATATCACACCTCTAAACTCTACAAAATTACAAAAGTATGATGGTCATTGAAGAGAGGTGGAAGTTAAAAAATATGAATAGAGTGATATAAAAGAATTGACATTTCATTGCCCTTTTTGGCTTCAAACTTCATTGCACTTTCATAATTTGGTGATTTTATGAGTTTTAAACTTTTGTGATTTGAATGTTTTATTATTATTATCAATTTATTTGAAAATTTTGTTAGATTAAAAAAAAATTTAATTTTTTAATACAATAGTATGGCAAATGAGTAGTGTACCAAACGCCAACCTTTAGTCATTTATAAAATATTAGTATTTACTATTTGTATAGTTCAAAGAATATTAGAAAATTTGAATTCAAAATCTTTAAGAGTCAAATTTATGAAACAGTTATTACAAAAACAAATTTGATTATCAATGATAATAGTAATTTTAGAGAATGAGAATAGTTAGAATATTGCATTTTGATCTTGTAAATTTTTTTAATTAATTCAAAACATAACTAATACCCAATATTTCATCAATTTCAAAAATATTTTTATATCAATTTCACCATTAAATATTGGTTAATGCAATGGAAGATGTAAATATACAGAGGATGAGTATGGATTATAGATTAGAAGTGTTGAAAGTCACTACTAAGTTAAGTTGCAATTTACAGTACATCTTTATGTTTTAGAGATTGAATTTTTAAGTCCTTAGGAAATTATAGGCTGTCAATGATTTAAAAAGGGACAATAAATGTTACCATTTTACAGTCACAGTAATTTTTTCTAAACCAAAGACAATTTTTATGCTCTTAACCAATGAATGTGTTTAGATTTTATATTTTCTTAAACCTTGAAGTTCCATTGTAACTTGAACTGATTTTAGGTAGGCTCTTATGGACTCAATATTCATTATGATTTTTTGAAACTTTTTGTAGAGATAGAAAATACACTACCTTTTTGAGAATATAAATTTTTTTCAATCACTATGCCATGGGCGCAAAAATTATTGTACAAAAGCTCCTTTTTAAAGTTTGGTGGAGAACCCTCCTCCTAAAAAAGAAATTCAATATATATTTGAATTCTTTTTTATCATAGATTTTGTATAATCATCTGCATGGGAAGCTTTCATTCATCTTCATGAAAGCTCCTTCTTTATTCTTTGAATTTCAGGTTTATCAATAGTTCTTTCTTCTCTTCACTTGTATAATTGAATCAACTTCATCACTCAACAAAGGTGACATGAAGTAGCACTATTGTGATGTGTGCCATTTGTCGCAACGTGAATTTTTGTTTCGTTCAGTTTATCTAGAAATTAGAGCGGAAAGTAGTTGGGAAGAACCGGATTGGAATGCTAGTCGTAGGAAAATCGGATATAAACACACGAAAAATGAAATAGTAGGTAGACCGGATTCAATTCAGTTGAAAGTTTCAAATTGGTCGGGACCGGAAACCCATCTCAAATTAGGGTAGAAACCGGATTAGGGTTGGACCGGACGTCAAGCTGCCAAATCGGAAATAGCCATTATGACCACGGCGGAATCCTAGGGCTATTTAAAGACCAAGCTTGCCAGACTTACCTCTTTCATTTCCTCGCGAGATTGGGCGCTCCTCATGTTGTTTACAGCATTTGGTACCCTTGTGTCAGGAGAGAGTGCCTCAGTAGAATTTTAGTACTCCGGTTGAGATCAGAGAGAGAAGAAAAAAACGGGACGTGCTGCTAGGAGCGGGTGAGGTAGAATCGGTGAGGAAATCCGTGTGAGAGGTAATCCACCCCATGCTGCTGCTACGTCGGAAGAGAGTGGGGTTGTCAGGATCCGGTCCGGTCGAGGTGAAACTCCGGAAAATATTTCCGGTGAGTCCCTCAGACGAATAGGAGAAGGACCAACTCATAGAAGACTTAACTTCTATGGGTTGCTAGGGGTTCATTGAGAAACCTTGGGGATTCCGGGAGGAGAGAATGGTGAAGGAACTTTTGGGCAAATTGTCCAATGAGTTCGATAACAGCTTGAGAGGGAATCCGTCCCTCTGGACTGAGGAAGTCTAGAGAGGAGTATATGATTTCTGGGTAGGGGGTCTTGGAATGGCTGGCCGGAAGGATGAATTCATCCGGTGGAAGTTCCATGGCGTCTCCAACCCTAAAGATGGATACGCAGTTGACGATTGCATAGACGACAGACATTGTCGTCTTCTGAAGTTTTTGATTCCGATCCTCCATCCGGAGAAACCGACGAGGGTGACAATCACCCTAGGGAATACCATTTTCAGTTCTCTGAGCGGAACCCGGAACGTGGATTGGGCCCGGATCACTTTTGATCTAGTAACCCAGCTCATTGGGAGGGTAGGAAAGAGTAGAGCTACCCCCATATGAGCGTACTTGTATCATTTGTACCATAACCACCAGCTCCTGATGAACAAGGAAGAGAAAGAGTGGAAGGCTCAGGAAGCTCTTCTAAAATATGGGGAATTAGAAGAAGACGAAGAAGCGGAATCGGTTCCGGATTCGGATGTGGAAATGGAAGAAGAGGAGGAAGAAGTACTGCCGCCAATCAAGCGACAGAAGACAACTCCTCCCCATAGGCGAGGAACACCTCCAAGTCATGGCCCGTCAACTCTAGATGAGAAACGGAAGGGTGTTATGGAGGAAGAAATGGATCCACGAGATCCATTTAATAACTTGATTGCCATTCTCTCCAATGTCCGGGCGGATTGGGAAGTGAAGCATCTGACCTTGCAGGCGATTAGAAGACTAGTGGATGTGCTGCCAGACAGCCAGCTACCAACGAAGGTAGCCGACTGTATCACCGATCCGGTCGAGTATTGAAGGCGGGAGGAAGAAGTAATCCGACTTCAGACAGAAGTGAATACCTTGAAGGCGGAAAATCTCGTCCTAAGGGAGGATGAAGCCGCCATGAAGGAGATAGCAGAGGAAACACGACGGATAGCGGACTAGGTGAAGGACATTCTTGGAGTATCCGAGGCAGCCACCACCAAGGCCAAGCTATTCGATGACGAAGTCCATAAAGAGAATAAACTATCCGGTGCTAGGATAGTAAAGATTCTCACAGACTATGCGGAGCGGGTTGAGACGGCGGTGAAGGAGGCAAGGATTTCAGCGGACCGGATTGAAGAGAGCAATCGGAAACTGATGGGAGCTAAGGAGGTCCCTCTGTCGGAGCTCTTCCTACTGGAATTGTTTCCGGATGTGACAGCTGCTGAAGAGGGGAAGGATAAGACCTCCAAATCAAAGAAGACGGCATAGACGTCTAAACCGGCAAACACCTCAGAATCCGCCATCGACCTGGAATCCACACCCGATTCCGGTCAAGCTGATCCAGTTCCAAAACCTATGGATGGAGAATGGAACCAGAACCTGACTGAAATCTTCGAGGGGATGGAAGCCGAGCCGAAGAGTCCTACCTTAGGGTTAGGATTGTAGAATAGTAAAAGTTTGTACATACTAGAGGAGTTAGAACGGAACTGGATTCTATCCGATAGTAGGTAGGTAGGATCGGAAGTTCAGCCGGAAAATGCGGCTGAATTCCGTGACACTTTTTGCCTTTTTGCGTTTTTTTGGTTTTGTATATAAACTTGCCCTAAGAAAGGGAGAGGGAGATAAAAAGTCTTTTTTTGCAAAATTCCTTTGTGTCCTCCGTTTTGCTTCGCTGTTGTATGTGTGTGCCTGTTGTATGACCGGAAGTAAGGAGAGCAAAGAGGGAAGTTAAGAGTTGACATTTTCTCCCCTTGGTGTATTTTAGTCTTCAAGTTCCAGTGTATGTGAGTAGGTAGTAAAAGAGTTGGGAGTGCGCTTCAGTTCTTCAGCATGTCTAGAGTTTGAGATTCTGGGTGAGAAAACCATTGTTAGACTAGGCGGATAGGGAGGGATTCCCTACTTGTGCTAGAATTCCTGGGTGGGAAATCCGATTGAGTGTCCGATCTTCTGTGAGATCTTGCTGCCATATTTGATAAACGGAATAGCTCTATTAAGTGTTGGAATGGACGGGTTCACTTGTAACCACCTAACTTCGTACGGATAGGAGAGGGTGCCCAAGGTCGTTGTAGTATCAGAGGATCGTCTTTGTATAACTTGCAGCCTGGATTAATACCCAGATTGTTGTGAAAGACCAAACCGGATCTGTAGTAAGTAGAAGATTAGAAGATAGGATAGTGGGTCTTCAGCCACTATAAGTTACGGAAGGAGTGGTGGGCCTACCACTCTGAAAACCAAGGGGCGAACCCTCTGATGGTAAAACAAAGGATAAATTAAACCGGGTAGTATCAAGAAGAGTACTGTTAGATTAAAGCGGATCGGTCTACAGAAGTAATCAGGATTGGAGATTATAGCCTCCTGGGGTTGTGATTGTTGTCTAGACCGGATAGTTGGTAGAACCGGAATAGTGGTGGGAAGCTAATTCTTCGTTTTCCAGATATTATAGTTTTTCCGGTAATTGATCTGAAATTGGAAGTTGGGTTTATAAGCTAACTTAGCCTAAATCGTGTAATGAAGCTAAATACTTTACAGGATCTCGTGGGTTCGATCTTTAGAGTCATTTAGTTATATTTTAAAGGAGTTTTTGGGAGTATAACAAGGAATTTACTTACCTTGTACTACGACACCATTATCATAATTTAAAATTTTAAAAAAGAATTTCACTCCATAAATCTTTGGAATTCAATAAAAAATTTATATAGTGTAAAGAAGTGATATTTTTGGTATAAATTGAAAGTTCAATGCCCTACGTAGTGCAAGGGCTTTGTTTGTGAATGCATTGTGAAAGTTATTTTTGTTTAAAAAATAAAAGATAATTGAATTTAAATCTTTAATTTTTCCAAGCCTTACATTTCAAATGGTAATTCCAAATGCCACAAAATTGGCATGAATACAAAGCACTTGTGCACAAAAGAGTGCATAGACTACATACAAGAGGAAAATTTTACTTAGTTCACGATTTAGGGTACAAAAAATAACATTTCAAGATCCTTATTACTTTCTTTCAAAAAAATTAAGCCAACTTCTAAATATAAATGTATTTTCTATGGCTATGGTATACATGATTTGGTTTTGTCAAGAAAATTAACTAAACTGTTCCACTACCGTATCCGAAGCTTCAAAATAGACTGAAAAATGATTGTTGGGATTCAAGTGACTTGCAAACCACTAGATTAGTTTATTATGTTTGTAACCCTAAACCCCACTATTCTTAGCATTAATAATTATATTAAGACCTCAAATTCTCTAATGCTAAAATATGCATGAACTTTGAATTTTTGTATGCTGAGCTGGTCAATGTGAAAATCATTGACTCTAGAACTTTGTGAACTTCAAGAAATACTAAAAATACTTAATATAATAGATGATGTTCAAAATTTTGAGGTTCAAAGTTACAAATAATAAAAATTAATCAAGTGACTCCATATATTGAGACCTCAAGTACCTTAATGGTCAAATGTGCATCAATTTCTAATTCTTTGGACATCGAGCTAATCATCGTCAAAATCATTGATTATGGAACCATATGTCATCATCTACTTTAACTAAACCTAAAAAACTTATTCGGAGTGAAACTACTATACAAGATTTTCCTTTTCCACCCTTCATTATGTGGATGAATAATTGCACTTTTGTCCTATACAAAAGATTCCTTCATCATTCCTTAGACGACAAACGTATGCTGCAGTGTTTATGGATTAACCTTCAAATGACAAGGTGGATGTTTTTTGTCCGATGGATGACAAAAAAACTTCATGCAAATGATGGAAGTGCCACTATTTATCCTTCCAATTCCATGTGAAAACAAAAAGCTCATCTATAGTATTTTTTTTTTGCAATGAGTGTTTCTGCATTATTTTAATCTAACAATTCACATGGTGACAAAACGTTTTTTCAATTTAGTGGATATCAGCCAGAGGTGGGAACCTGATTAGGTATGGTCGAGCATTGGGTGGGTATGAGGCCGTTACAAATCGGGTAGGGGGCGGTTTACAAGGCGGGTAGGGGGCAGGTACGAAGCGGGTATGGGGCGATTACGGGGCAGGTGCGGGGCGGGTATGGGGAGATTACAGGGTAGGTGCGGGGCGGGTACAAGGCGGGGAGGTTGAGGTCCAGCATGCGTCCGACTAGGGTTTGTTTTGCGCTACTCCTGTTCCTCGTTGTTGCTGTTGTCGCTCTTTTTGTTTCTGCTCTTCTTCTTCCTCGTTGCTGTTGTTTTGTGTTCCTACTCTGGGTCGTTTCTACTTTGTGCTCGTGTTTTACTCCGCCTTCTATTAGGGTTGTGCTTCGCTTTTTGCTGTTGCCTTTCCTTTCGCTTGCTTCAGCATCATTCCATTGAGGTTCACATCTTTTTCACTTCATGTGCATCTGCACTTGTCACTTTGGTCGTGCTCCAGGTGGTGATTTCAATTTGCCAAAGAGGCGGACGTGTTAGATCAATTTGTTGTGTGCTTGTACTAGTGTTGTAATTTGTACATGCCCACCGACTTGACACTGTGAGAAACTTTGAGAAACTGTTAGATTTGGTTATTAGGATTCTTTGCCACAAAACGTGAGATCAAGGTGTGTCTGCATGGGTTTCATTTCTATTTATAGAATGGTGGAAAACAATTGGGAGCATTGGTTTCAATTGCATCTTGATGTTGCAATTTTGTTGAACTTGGCGACGAATCAATTACTTGTCTCCCAAATTACATGTGACTGACTAGTTGCAATTGCACTTTTCTTGTTTTCTCACTACTTGTTTTGCACTCTTGGATTTGCAACAGTGCGATTTGGATACGTTTGTGGTAGTAGCTTTGAGGATTTTTTCATTTGTGGAAGGAGACAAGTATCAAAAACCTATCATTGTGTTATTTGGCAAGTTAGGACTTCTGCATTGGATGTTAATAAATGGTTCAGGTTTAAAGGTTTAAGGGTTTAGGGTTCTAATTATCATGCTTTACAATTGAAGAACGTGTTAACTCTCGCATAGAATTTGACGGATATGACCATGATATCTCCGGGTCTTAGGCGAGTATCACCCAGATATCCCCGGGTATCAAGCGGGTATTGAATACAAAGTTAGAAATAAAACGTCTGCAATTTAGGGCAGATCGTCCTAAACTGCATTTTTGTAGATCACGAGAATTGATCAACTCTATATATATGCTACACTTAGAAATAAAAAATATAGTCCATGCGCAATTTAGGGCGGACCACCCTAAATTGCACTCCCGAGCACTACACTAACAACACAAGCATAGACATTATCATAAAACGTTTGAAGACATCAGATATTTTAAAAAATTTCAGTGCATATTACTAGATCAAATACTTCTAAAACTCAATGCCTTTTATACTAATTAAACAAGAAATGCCCCAAAACCCTGAAAAATCTCAGTAGTTTAGGGCGGACTGCCCTAATCTGCAGACGCATAGTGAAAACTAGGCAACAAACTAAAGACTATTAAATCAAAAGTAGATAAAAGCGCAATCAAAATTGACTTGATAAATATCAACAAGAAAAATGTGCGTTTACGTCTAGCAACAATTTAGCTCGGCCCGTCCTAAATCGCAACAATACACTGAATTTTAGTTGTCCACGTTCAGAATAGAAGAATACATGGATCAACTCAAGGCGCACTTCAAAAGAGTAGAAGATGTTGAAGAAGAAAGTCCAAATGTAGACGAGGATATAATAGAAGGGGACTGGTGGGAGTTTGAAAACCCAAAAGAGGTGGATGCGTGGTGTCTGAAGATGGTGCCCCATATAAACAACATGCACTTCAACATGAAGTACCAAAATTCCAAGGCGTATCTCCCGATCTCATTCGACGAGAAAGTGAAGCGGGTGTCTACGGAGAAATTCCCAAACATCAAAATTCACTACGTCACCACCAGCAACGCATTCCCAGCAAGCAATCAATACCACTTCACAATACTCTTGAACTCAGAGAAGATTTGGTTCAACATATCGCCATTTCTAGAGAGTCTGGAGCAGACGTCATATAGTTCGGAGATCAAGGAGTTGGAGCGGAAAATAGACAATGGCGAATACCACAATATGGACGGAAGTCCACTGATGGGAAGCAGACTCTACATAAAGATCACGCTCCTGATGAACTTCTTCGTAGTCATTAAGGAAAAGATGGCAATATAAAGATCCTTCATGGCTCCGCGAATGGTATCCATTGAGACAGCTACTCAAGATGAAGGTTAGCCATCAACAGGGAAAAAGGCTAGCGGGTCACAAAGTAAAGGCAAGAAAAACAGGAAGCCTCCACCATCTCCAACGACAGCACCTCAAAGCAGTCCGCTGGCATCCAGGTCAGCAAAGAAGGCCCGGATTTCAGAGTAGTCAGGCGTGGAATCGGCAAGCTATCTCGAAGAAATGAATGTCGTTCCGGAAGCCTTCAAGACGGAGCGGAAGCCAAACTACAAAGATATAAGCCATTTGTGCAAGAACTTCTGGGAGAAGTACTCCACCGCGTTTATCTATAGAGTTGGTGAGAAGAAAGAGCTTCCAATTGGAAAGTTGAAGGAGGCACCTGCCGAACTCAACATATGTGTGAAGGAGGACAAAATTGTGAAAGAAATGCTTCATTATCTTGTCAACTTGCCGGACAAGAGTGTGAAGCAGACTCTTTGCGTCACCCCGGTCTTGCCAAAAGGCAGAAGAGATCCGCCTCGATGGGAGGAGGTGATGGACGGCAACTTCTACATCATTAATGGCTAGCACAGCGTAGCTGCAAGCCACTTGATGATGCAAGAAGAAAGCATTGTAAACAAAGAAGTGAAAAAATACTTCAGAACCTAGAAATGCTACGTGGTTTGGTCACTCGATAAGGAGATGTTGAGGACAATCTCCGCATACTATAATCGCACCAACCACTTTCAGCCTACTATGCCATCTTGGGCAACGAATATCTTGGGAGCAAGGACTGTGTGGGTTTCCATCGGAAGACCGGCACCACCAAAAGGAGACAAAACTGGTGGACCCTCAGAACAAGGCAAAGCCCATACTGCGCTAACGCAAAAGTACAAGGTAAGCATTTTAGGGCGGACCGCCTTAAACTACATAAGCATACAATTTTGTACTTGTTCTCTGAGTGAGCTCCTTCTGCAACATAGTGTATGATAAGATCACAAGTTAATGAATCTAGTCAATCCTTGTGCAAAGTTTTGAAAAGGCAATTAATCTCAGCTTTGCCATGATTGATGTAAACAAAAGCTTCACGCTCTCAAAGAAGAAGGGTGCAGACAAAAAGCTAAAGCTTACAAACAAACTGAAAATAATTTCTGCGCCCGACGACGTTTATGAGGTTTGGAGCGAAGTTATCATCAGTGCTGCACATGGGGAGCTCATTGATCTGGAGACGAAGATGAAGTTCAATGAGAAGGAGAACTGGAAACAAGAAAGCTGCGCAATGAGTAGGGACTTCTTTAGGCCCTTTGGAAATCTCAGCTATGACGATATGAAGAGATTGGCAAAGCACATTCTCAATCGCTCCGGCCCAAGTCACCACCACCCATATCCAAAAGTGACAATCAAACCGGTTTCTACGGTTGTATAAGACTGCTACAGTGCCAAGGAATGGGTGGAGAGAGTGAAGCGGGAGAAGAAGGTGAAAAAAGAGTTTCACTTGATCTACCCATAACTCAACTTGTTCAATGCAAGGAATGAGCTCATTCAGGAGAATTGGCAACAGTTTAAGAGGAGCCGCTGCTTCACTAGTGCGACGATGAATCTATTGCTCGAAAGGCCGGGTGAAGCATATTTTTCAATGACCAAGCAAACCCGAGGGAGATATAAGACAGTAGCAACCATCGATCCCGATATAGAGGCCTTCTTCAAAGTGTTTCTGGAGAAGAAGAACCAATTTTGCATTCCTTCGTCGGTCGCACATTTGTGTCCTTACAGCATAAGTAAGAATACGCAAGAGAACTGGCCAACGGATATTTGGACGTTGGAGACAGTGAACATGATCAGTTTGGGAGTGATCGATTTTCGATCGATTCCCGGAGTGCTGGAGAAGGAGAGCTCCACAATGGAGAAGCCGTTCTTCTTGGAAGTATTAATGTCTCAGCAGCAAATGAAGCAACCTCTGCTTGAAAAAGTAAAGACTTGGTTGTTCATTGTCGAGGACGAGACCGAATTATCTCAAGTCCTTGGATTCATTGAGAAAAATGAGGTCGTACACACATACAATCGGAGTTTTTCCGATTACTACCCAGCGAAAAATGAGAGGCTGCATGATCTTCCAGCAAATTCGGCAAAGGTGCTATCACGCCCCTATCTACTTGGGGTGCCTAAATGAACCTTAGTGTGCAAGGGGGGACCTTGGGGGTGACTTCCCAAGCCTTGCAATAGACTAGGTAGGGAGAATGGAGAGACTCCCGATCAAACAGGGCGTAATGGCGCCCTGGTTTTGAAGTGGACATGAGAGTGTCACATATGCTTGGAAAGCTCTTGACAATACGCTTCTAATGGCGCAAAGAACGCGCAATTTGGAGTTGTGAGCGAAAAGTTATGGCCGCTCAAAGTTGACTGGATCTCGATGGCGCCGGGACACTTGATGGCTAGGTGTGAGGGGTTCCCAATGAATCCCACAACAAAGTATGGCATGTGGCATATCATTGGAAAGCTATGAACACAAGGAACCTAGAATGACAAGCATGACGAGGTTCTAAGACATGAGTCAAAAGTTATGGCCAAAAGAAGAGACGTGGTGAAGGCGTGACGCCTCCTCCGGTGCATCCGAATCTTTAGAGGGCCATAACTTTGCGAGAACTTGTCCAAATGGGACAAGTGAGCAGTGCATCGGCATTTACTCGTCGCGTAGATGTCTAAAATGGACTCGCATGTTGTATTTGGAGCTCGGAGCACAAAGTTACGCCGGTTGGAGTTCGGGAGTCCAAACGGTGATGTAACTTGGCGATTTGGGTTGGAAGTGGGTGGTCTTCCACAACCCAAGGTTATCCAAGGACTTCCTTCGACCTAGAACGGGGGGGGTCTGCCGCATATCACAGAGAGTACTATAGGAGGGGTTGGTCTCCCTCCTCATTCCCTCTTGAAGCCTTGGTGAGTCTCGGTAACTCATGGTTGGTGGTGGTGACTTCACCACCACTTCAAGGCACCATGGGACACTTGTGTGTGTCCCGTGGCATCGGTTGGGTGGAGTCCCGCTCCTTGTTAGGCCTCCTTGGATGTATCCCAAGTTGTGAGCGCCAGTTACCTCTAGTGAATGAGTAGCAAATGCAAAAAGGGCTAGTATGGAGTGGGGTGACACTCAAAGGCGGTTAGGACCATGGTGAGTAGTGCCACCATGGGTCCTTGCACATTAAGGTGAAAGTTCCGCCCCATGTTACTGAGTGACATACCCGGTGTCACGATGGGAGTGTGTGCTAGTAGTCCCGGTGATTGGGACTTGGCAAACTGAGTTGGAAATGGGGACTAACATTGTGGGTGCTTGGCATGTGCAGTGTTAGGCAGTTGGTGACCAAGTGACGCTGTAAGTGGGTTGAAGTGAACCTAGTGAGCTCCTGGAAACTGTTAGGTGTCACTTGGGTCGCGACAGGTGCTGAGGAAAGTACCGCTCATTTTTCTCCAAAGTAGAGACCTGGCATTGCAAATTCGGATTGAACCGGAATTTTAAGTTCCAAATACAATCACTTACAAAGAATCTAAGAGGTACAATGAGCTACCATTTAGAATGTATATTATGGAGCTGCGAATGGAATTCTATCTTGGGATCATCAAGAAGTTCTGCCATCCGGGGTTAAGCGTATTTTCTGTTTTTGTTGGGAGCAAATTGACATGTGCTACACTGGTAAGTACATCGCTACAATTAAGTCGGACCAATCTAAACTACAAACCTGCACTTGAAGCTTACTGTTTACTTGTACTAAATGAACAATTTCTAGAACTTGGTTGTAGTTTAGGGAGGATCGTCCTAAAATGCACACATAGTCTAGAACTCAATGATTAATTGTCATCATTGTCGACGTTATTTTTCTATCCTAGCCTGTATTCCTTGGATGCTGTTTAGGTCGGACTATCCTAAATTGCAAGTCAATAACTCTGAGATTTTGCATGCTATGTTTGGCTGCAGATGAGTTGGGTAGATGTTTTTGCTGTTGTCCCGGATTGTGAAACCGACATCTGGCAAAATATTGCCACGGTCGGTTTATCGTTGGACAAGGATGACTTCCTCGACTCCTCATATGCCGTTGACGAAGACATTGTATCGACTCAACATGAGTCACAGTCGAATTCTGATTCGACCAGACCAAGGGGGCGTTCGGAGACTGTTGCCTCGCCTAGCCAAAACCGGAGGAAGAGGTGCATGGAGGAAGATGTTGAAGAAGATGAAAATGAGGAGGAAGAGGATGACTTCGATGTAGAAGACATTGCGGTGGATTACGACGTATTTGACAAAATCACCACTCCAGGTGCTCGTGCATTGCAGACCAATTTAGGGTCATCAAGCTCAACAGGGCTGCAGAACACGACAGTCCAACCTGTTGATGCTGAAACTCCGGTTTCCAGAACTAGGCCTGCTAAGAAAAAGAAGGTGGACTATATGCAGGCTTTGTCGATGTCATTGGCGGTGGTCTTGAAGCAGCAAGAGGAAATCAGGCGCGAACAAAAGAGAGACCGGGAGGTAAAATTAGAGATCCAAAAAGAATCAACTAAAAACTTTGCGGGTCTAGCGCAGGCCTTCCTAGAGGAACAAAGGTTGAATAGGGAGGAGCGTGAACATAATCGGGTAATGTGGCAAGCGTACTTGGATAGAAATCAAGCCCAGTCAGTTGCCACGCTTCCACCACCGACAACTTCGCAGCAGCTCCTCATCGGAAACAACCTATCAGGATCCAATGAGAGTGTTGTCTCCGTTCCGCAGAGAGATGCTGCTGCGCCTCCGCCTCTTCCACCGGGGCCTTCGGATTTTATCCCTTCGCCTATTCTTGTGCGAGAAAGAGGTGGAGGTCAGAGTTCCTCATCGCCCAAGAACGTGACATGGACTTTGGAGGGCGCACAAGCTGCAAGCGAGGGGATATCCAGGGGAGATCAACAGTGTAATAGTGGGCAGAACTTGTCCGTGGATCTAGAAGAGGTAGTGCTCGGGAGTAGCACCGATCACGCTAATGATCCACCAACAAGTTGTACCAAGTAATCACTCGATGTCATTTGTTGTAGCTCGACTCGAGTTGATGTGTATTATAGAGCCGCACTTGTAGATATAGTGTACATAGTTTTTTTATGGACACGGAAACTTCTAGTGGACTGAACCATGGAGTTCCAAATTTTATAATTAATTTTGTACTTTAACACTCATTTGTTGAGGTTGTAATATATTGTTGTCTTACACAACATTCTTTCTTAATTCTTCTATTGCAGGGCTTCAGAATGTTTTCAATGTTTGTACAACTCGCACTTCTTCTGTAGCACCATCAATTCTTGTGTTGGAAAATGAGTTTGTTGCTATTGATGAAATGTTGGTGCTAGGACCTCCTCAAAGTGAATCGAACAAGGTGGTTACGACTGTCATTCAACCCGAGACTAAGCCTGATGTCTCGGATATTCCTGCTGAGTCCTCTCATTGGCAAGTATGTTCTTTTCCCTATTTCCCTATTGTCCACGGGTTCTTGAATTTGTATCATTCTAGTGTCGACAAGAAGAGAGAGGTGTAGAATGTTAACTGTTCGCGTTCTATTCCTTTAAACAACAAGAATCCGGTCCTCCATGTCGTCGTGAAGGGACTTTGAAGGGCGTTGTTCGTCCATTCAGGTCTACGGTGGTGGACAAGTGGATCAATGTTGTCCTGGACCTAAATGGCATTCTATGTGTTTGCAAAGATTGAAAGTCCAAGGGATTGTCGCACAAAAAATTGAGAGACTTCTCGCAGCCGCACTCCGCAACTGAGTCCGCACTAGTTGGACCCAAGGCTGTATAGGTGCGGCCTCATTGCTCTAATTTCCTTATAGAGCTTCAAAAATTTGCAACAGTTTCTGTGTGGAGTTTTATGAAGAGGTCTACCACTAAACTGATTTTTCAATATCTTTTCCGAGACAGATTGTTGCCTCCACAAATACTTGGGTAGGACTCCTACTAAATACTAAAACAAAGAGATAGATCGAGAAGGTTGACCTATTTCAAAGTACTATGAACGGACAAGGACTTATTCCTCAAAAATCTAGACAGGTTATTTAAAAATAGAAGAGGAAGCTTCTCATCTGACAATACTGTCATTGCAGATGACAGTCCTGTGAAGCATATAATAAACAGGCCTCATAATGTCATACTGCCTGATTCGTGGAGTTATAGAGGGAATGGTCCACAAAACTCCTTTCTTTTCAATATTTTGCTTTCCTTGGTTTCAATGTTTACACATAGCTCGAGACCAAGGTTTGAAGGCATTTAAGGAAAATGGTCCTGGAAGAATTAGGCGACGAATGCTTTGTGACAAAAGGAATCACAAGGAGTACGAAGTGCTAATGGAAGTAATTCACGCTTCCTCTAGTTTGAGTTAGGTCATGGTCTATGGTTTCCTAGGAAGTGTAGTTTGAGTGCAAGACCAGTGCATTTTAGCACGGTTCGCTTTAAATTGTATATACCTATTTTTTAATTGATACTTGTAGACTGGTGGATTGAATGAAACCATTTAGAACTTTTAAGCGATATCAATTTTGTGTGTGATATGTTTGAACTGCTTTGTTCTAGTATGTTGCGTGATCCATTTCTTTCGTTTCAACTTATGCAGTTTAGGTCGGTCCGACCTAAATAGCACATACTTGGCTTATGTACATGTCAGAGTTCTTTTGAGTTTTTTGTTGGGTGTTGTCTTTTGTTTTAGTTCTTATTTTGTTAGGTCTCTGTATTGCGTTGTAGTGTTTTCTGAATTTAAATTATGTTCTTCTTCTGTGCCTGTCTTTGGTTGTTAGATGATGAGCACTTCGGAGACCCATATTCCGAAAGGTGGATTGGCTTGTGCAGCTTCTGCTGACTCCATTTTAGACTATGGACAATACATCATTCTCAGTACTAGAAATTTACTGTGTTCGGCCACTACTGCAAATTCCACCATGGATTTCTTGACGAAGCCTATTGAGGACAACGTGGTCGACAATCCTCCGAGTGATAGGACGCGTCCGCGGCTTTCTTGTTCCCCGTCGCCGTTGCGATCCGTTGGCCAACATGCTTTGCCGTCTATTTCTGATCGAATGACTCAAAGAAAGCTTTACGGGGAGGAAGGTTGTCTAGGCATTGGAACAAATGTAACTTTAGGCATTCCAAGTGAGATTTGCCAAATGCGTCCAGATATTGCTTCCTCTCTTCCCTGCCTTCCTCCACTGATGGAAGGTGTCCAAACAAAGCGATCTCGGAGCTCTTCCATGTATATTGTAGAGGCGACCACACCGGAGGTTCCACTACCTTCAATTCACAGACACAGATACTTGAATGTTCCAAAACGTCAACGCTCAAGTCTTAGTGGAGAGTCCCGACTAGAAGGGAGTCGTTGTTTATAGGATGCTGCGGAAGAAAGGTCCTTGGAAAAGCAAAGGTGGGACATCATTCAAGAGCGGTCCTCAATTTGTACTGGGTACAGTAGAGGATCGTAAATATTGAAGGCATATGAGAAGTTGAAGAGTATGTCACAGTAGTAGAGCATATTATGCTTATTACGGAGCATGAGCTACGTCATCCAATACAATGTAGTTGTAGAGTTTAATATCAACAATTGTTGACTATGACAGCATTTTGGATTCTTTATAAAAGGCTATTGTAAAGTCTAGAATCCAAATGTAATTTTTGGATGTTTACTTGCCAGGGGTGGTGATGCTTCTAGAACCATGTGCAGCGCTACAACTAAATCTATTGTATAGTTTTGGATGTCTTTAGATCTTGTCATCCTATAGTGTACACATTTATATTTGTATATGTGATGGCTATTTCCTATAAAGTGCATTGGTTTTGAAAGGAACTTGCACCTACATTTGTGCTGTTTGGATAAGTTTATTGCTTTTCACTCTTACCATGTTCCAATATTCGTGTATTCATAAACAATTGTGATTTTTTAATCTCTAGTTTCTCTAGAAATCTCTCATTTTAATGAATATAGTGTTGTAGGTGTATATAGGCCATAGTATTATAGCTTTACACAGGCTCCAACAAGACAATTCTCCTTCAACATAGCATATTTTTGGATACAACACTTTTAGTATAGTATTTCTTTCAATGACGCATTTGAACATAGCATTTTTTTGATACAATACTTTCAGTATAGCGTTTCTTTCAATATAACATTTCAACATAGCATTGTTTTCAATATAGCACTTTCCCTTTCAAATTGAATGTGGCATTTCCCTTCTCAGTACAGTGTGGTCTAATTATGTATAGTGCTTTCACCCTTGGTCTATTTTTGTAGCCTTCATGCTAGAGGGCATTAGTGCGCCCCTCATTTCTCCACAGCAATGAAGTGATCGCTTCCCCGTCATGTGCGTCTGACTAGTGTGGGAATCCGGAATCCGAAAACGGATCGAGGATAAAAGAATTAGGTGAGAAAAATAGAGAAAAATAAAAAAAATTATAGTTAGAACGTGATTTTTATGTGAGAAAATCCAAATTAGAAAATAAGCGTTCCAGCAAAATCCGTAATCGGAACTTATCCGGATCTAGAATCCGGATTTATCTGGAACACAAGAACCTACCATATAGACCTCATAGCTACGGGAGTAGGATACCGTTAGTACAATGGACTTGTAGCTGTTGTCTTGATTTCCGTAGAGAGACGGTTTAGTATTTAAGTTGTTTGCCAAGGGTTTTCCTCTTCACCTTCCTGTTTTGTTTTTCTGAGACTGTCCGTGTGAGTAGCTGAGAAAAAGAGTGGTGAGCTAGCGACTGAATTAGGGTTACTCTTCTCTCCTCTCATTTTTACTTAGGTCTTATGGCATCCAGAGCGATACGAAAGGTAGCGGTATCTGCCCGAATTATCTCTCTAGCCATTCCGGCCAATCCGGAACTACGCAAGCAGTTAGAGGAGAATTTGACTAAATTAGGGTGTTTCGGTTTATTACACCGACCATGGAACCTTAAGAGTGAAGTTGTGATCCAGGAGCTACTTTACAGGGTTCCGAATCAATATGAGCTCACTCTGAGAGGACGGCTGGTCATGTGGATGGAGGACACCTAGGCGGATGTCTATCAATTCCGGAAGAGCAGAAACGGGTTAGTGTCAAGGACGGACCGTTTTGTAGCCGGGAAATTCACAAGGTCTGCAAACCCTAAGGACGGATTCGCTATTAGCGAATGCAAGGATGAGAGACATAGGCGAGTCCTAGAGTTCCTCATTTCCATCTTGTATCTGGAAAAACCTACACGGGTCACCGTTACGGTGGCCAATACTATTTTTGGGGCTATGGAGAATCGGGCCGTGCATTGGGGTAGAGTCATAGCCAGATTAGTTTCTAAATTAGCAGAGTATGTAATCCACGCCAAGGCGAGTCCGGTTAGTACCTACTTGTTCCACTTATACCACCAACAGGAACTTTTGAACGCTGAAGAGATAATCCAGTATGACACCGGAAAGGCCATTCTATCATACGGACTTTCTGGGGAGGAAGCAGAAGATCCGGTCAAGTCGGAACCAGAAGAACTCCTCGAAGAACACTTGACCGATCCGAAGAAGAAGAAGAAGAAGTCAACAGATCCAGGTTCGCAATTCAAGCTACCGGGGGAGTCAAGCAAAGGACCAGAAGTGGAAACTGAATCAACATTTTTTAATGCTGGATTCGAGTGGATACGAGAGGCCAAGGTACTCCACGACAGTCTAGCGGATCTGGTACTAAACACGGCGGAAGTTTTGAAGGTGGAACCGGATCGGATTGTGGAAGCCGTCAAACAATTGTCCAAACCGGAAGATCTAAAGCAACGAGAGGACTGGATTCAGGAGCTAGAGGCGGAATGGAATCAACTCCAGGCCTGATTGAATTGGGCGGAAGGGGAGATGGCAGCTTCAAAGGAGAAAGAAAAGGAGGCTCTCTCTCTTGTCAAAAAACTATTCGAAGCAATTGACATCAAGGCCAACGTCATCACGAAAGCGGCTTTGTTTGATTCAAAGGTGATATCAGAAGGCCACATCACCGGGACCAAGATAGTGACCATTCTCGTGGACTTCACTGCAAAGATAGAGCGGGTTTTAGGAGAGCTACGGCAGCTACTAGCAGCCATCGATCCGAACCAAGTGATGGATTTCTCAACCTTTTCGGAACTTCTTTTTGTCTCGAGTACTCCCAGGAGACCGGTAGCGGATCGAGCAGCTCGAATGGAAGGACTGAGAGGGATACTCACGCCAGTTGAGCCTACCTCCAACAAGATGCGGATGACGGAGTTAAATTTGAGGCCAGCTTTAGAATCGGAACCTGAGTCCAGTGTGAACTCGATTCCGGTACCACCCAAAGTCTCAACTTCGGAAATTCGCAAGGCGCAAACGGTACCAAACCTTATGAGGGGGACATTCAAAATTCCAAGACAGTAGGTTAGAGGAGATCTCATCAACCGGATCGATGGAATGACCAATCCGGCCCGAACGAATCTGGAAGGGTTCTCGCATATGCAAGAGACTACACTGGAAAAGAGAAGCGAACCCGCAACACTAGAGGAGACACTGCCAGAGAAGGAGAAGGAAGTTCAAATCATTGAAGATTCCAAGGAAGAGAGTGCACACTCCACTTCCGGAACTGAGGGGGACAACGATCCATCTCCTGCAACGTGCCACATCCAAACTCGAGCAACAACGAAAACGACTCCAGCCAGAAGTATGAAGGGGACGCCAACTAGTCAAGCAGGCAACCGTTTGAAGAAGGGACGGAAGCCAAAACATTAGAATTCTTAGGATTGAAGAGTAGTATCGGATCCGAAACGGGTTTCCGAGCATGGGCCCAGGTTCCGGAATCATAGGCATGTAGTTTGGAAAGATCCAGCAATCTCGGGACTACAATAACTAGCCTTTCCGAATATTTCGGGGGTTCAGTGATTAGTGGACTGGATTTCCGGTTTTTTCCTGTTAGACTTTTAGGAGTTGACTTTGGGTTTTTCAGTTAGTATTTTAATGACAGGCAAGTTAGTTGTCTTGCATTCCATTCCAATTCCACTATAGTGCTTTCACGAATGTTATTTCAATTTTCCTTCTTAATCTAAGTCCACTATAAGAAATCAGTGTTTTTTTTAACAAGGGAAAAAACGTGCCGTGATGTCTAATTTAACAAGGACGATGCCTGTAGTGACGTCTAAAAAAATCCGTTTAAAAAAACGTGCCAAAAACGTGCCATGTTATGTGCTGAAACGTACTTAAATTTTTTGTGACATCGAAAACAACAGGGTCACCCAAGAGTTTTTGAGAGTGCCATGTGGAGGGGTTTTGGCATCCACGTAGGATTTTTAACAATGGGCAAGGACACGTTGGACAACTTTTTCATCCACCGACGTTGTGACGTGTCCAATGACGTGGACCCCTAAATATCCGACGTGGAAAATAATTTCCGGTGCACGTAGCCTACGTGGCAGCTGACGTGGCACTCTTCTGCGGTACATACCGGTGTTCTGTGTGATGTTCTCTGGGACGTCACATTTGACAAGAGGATGTTTTAAATGACATCAGAGTCAACGAGAATGTGCTTTAGGAAACGAGCTGGGTGGACAATATTGTGGAATTTATTCTTTGCTGAAATCGCAGACATCGTCCACATACACGTCTATTGTGACATTAAGTAGAGCAACATGCATTGTTTTGCGCTCAGTGTTCCGTTCGACACGCACAGTGACATCTGCAGTGTTTTCTTGAACATTACAGAAGACATACAATGCGAGAGGAAGGATGTTCTCTCGAACAAAATGAACAACGTGAATCATAAACCTCAACATCAAAGATGATGTACTCTACAGCCCATATACATGAGTGAATGGAAGATTGAGATATGCCATTAGAAGATGAATTATGTGTCTTTGTAAGAGATGTCCAAGCATAGAAGCTTATGTTTTTAATGGCATTGGGATTATAAGGCCACTTGCCAACTTCTGCACAAAATAGCTATGTACATGCCTATAATCCAGTACTACAAAGAAATCCACAACAACATTAAGTACAGCACCTTCAGTGAAAACATGGTGCGTTCTACTCAATGTTCTAAATAACATGCTTGACCATCATATACAACGTTCAATTGGACACGCTGTAGCAAACAATGACTCACTTCTTCCGAGGTGCATCCGATTTCTTGACAACAGTAGCCTGCATCGTACCACACCAAGTTAAAACCAGCAGTACCTACTCGTGCATGTTTCTTTCTTGGACTCTTATACAACCACAATAAATGTCAAGGAATGCTACACTTGCATTATTCTTTTAAGTTGCATACAAAAATAAATGAAAGTATGGGTGAATGGAATGCAGCCTTCCTAACCTTTTTAGTGGGTTGGGTAGGTTTAGGAAGACCCACCGCTTTGGAAATTGCTGCCTTCCGTGTAGCCTTCGTGCCCTTCGTAGCTTGCGTGGTCCTCACAACACGCCGAGGCCGGCTTGAGGACTCACCAAGGACTTCAATGTCTTCCTGCAACACCATCACACAATTATTATTCACTTTTGACATCCTCTAATCACCTACACTTCCTAGCCTTACCTAAGCACTATTGAGGCACTTGCTTTCCTGTAAGATGCACATAGTTATTGTAAAACATATCTGCGCATTTAATGGAATGGAGGACTAAAAGGAAACTTTGATTTCTGCTTACATACTATTCTGATGTACTCGCTTTGAAAAGAATAGGCTGAGCCCTAGAGTGCATTAGCGTCTACCACTAGTGATGTTCACTTCGATGTCAAATTTGACACACACTTGTAAAAAAAAATTGAAGCATTGCAAACAAACGCTACTACACTATGACACCATCCTCATACAAGGCAATTCATGGAAATAACGTCAGTAGCCTAACAAAGGGAGTGCTTCACGTTGGTCATTTGGCACTTAAAATGGAAAGAGAGACGTCGCATCACCTGTTGCTCTGTGGAGGTCTCCATCGTGCTTTCTCTCCTCTCAGATGTTGCTTGCACCCCGGAGTCTTTGACTATGGCGTACACATCTTCCACTCCTTGTTGACCTTCAACAGTTTCAGGGATGGCAACTTCACCGGCGCCTTCTACTTGCTCCTCCTCAGCGTTAGCTACAATGTCGTGAACAACATCGTCTTCAACAGCCCGCTTGTCGGAGTTAACGTCAACAAGAACATCGTCTTTGACATTGCTTTGGCCAGCTATGGGGACTGGCTCAATGACATCTACAGGAGCTGTAGGCTACAACACGGGCACAAGACAATCCTTCTGTGCCATTTTCGACGCCTCTACCCTAGGTGACGTGAGAAGTGGTGGATTCCTTGCCCCGATTGGCGAGGATGGCTCCGTGACATCCAGGGTCCGCCCAGCACTTGCTTTATACTGACTTGTGAGGATCTTACGTAGTATTTCCTCCATGCTTTTGTAGGACGTGCTCACGGTCTCAGTAAGGCGACTTACACTGAGCTCAAGCTCATCCAGCCGACTGCGCATCTCTTGCAGCTCTTTGCCATGGGGACTTTGACCTCTGCGCTTCTCTTCTTCTAGACGCTGCAACTCCTTGGCCACTTCTGCGTCCACCTCTACTTCAAACAGTGCTCTGTTCCGCAACAAAGTCTACAAGGGGAAGAAGAATATGCACTTAGAGTTCACATGCAAAGGTTACAGGCTTCAATGGCACCGTACAAGGGGAAGAAGAATATGCACTTAGAGTCCACATGCAACAATTACATGCTTGAATGCCACCCAACAAGGGAAAGAAAAATATGCACTTAGAGTTCATATGCAATGATTACATGCTTCAATGCCACCCCACAAAGGTCCTTCCACATGCGAAGAAGAAAGCCGAGTCCTCCACATCTACCATCATTTCTGACATTTTTTGGAACAACAAACGCCACATGTGTGATGAAAGTGGTGTCGACATAGGCAAGTAGGTGGACGTCAGTTACTACATATTTACCACCCTCGAGATGACTTCTCTCTCAACGGCCTTATACTGGGTTGTGCTGGATGCCTTCCCCTTAGAAATGGCAGACATATGGGCTGACTTTTCTTAGGAAGCATCGGTAGCACGAGCCTCCTTCAATGCCTCCTATACATCGTCATCCATTCCGATCAGCTTGGATTTTCTGCCATCAATCAATCGATTGAGCTTCCAACGAACATGAATGAACGCTTTTGTGATGAACGGCTGTATTCACTTCTCCGACACTCGCTCGGACTCTCCCTCTATACGCCAATCTGCAAGCCAGAGGACTTAGTATAGCTACCTCTGCATTGTGTACGACATTGATGTGCCAAAGAATAACAAGAGAATTTACATGGACACCCCTATGTCTCTAGAAAACACTAGAGGATACACATTGCACGTCCCTGTGGTGCGGACGACCATAAGGACCACCCCTCACTGTAGAGGATCCTACACTGACGTTAGTTGTGACATTATATTCGACGTCGCTGTGGACATTACAGGTGACATCCACTACCCCGCCTCATGGCCAATGAGCTACCTTCCACAACATTTACAGTCTTCTGAACTATATGCAATAGTGAACTACAAGGTCTATAGTCTCTTCATATCACAGAGAAGGACTGAATACAAACATGTATATAGGCGCCTAAATAAGTGTCATCTGTCTTTCTTGGGTTGACCCTCCTATGATCCTAACCTGGGGTCAAGGTCTCTTGCATATTTCTTGATGTTGTTGGAGAAAGGAACCCTCATAGGTCCGAATGGTTCTCCCTATCGGTCTATTTCCACAGGTTTCTTCATTACAGTGCTTAAGCCTTTTTCGCGAGCTTGTTTGAGGATCAACTGCTCGATCATCTCTTTAGTATCAACATTCGAAGCTGGTTCATCAGACCCTGTGTTGTAGCCCTTACTGTAAAAGGTCAAATGCACTATTAGCTTGGGAAGAAAATGGGGCTACGTCAGTACAAACAAATCACTCCCGCAACTGGACCCCCGCAAAAGAGATGTCCACATACGCTATTTGCGGCTTCAAAGTACTCTACATGTTCTTCTGTTGCTCACTACGTTGAATTTAACATCGATGTAGACACGCTTGGACGTTGTTTTGAACATTACAGGAACTTTCTCTTGACAGAAACTGGAAAGACGCCGTGGTTTAAGGTCTGTCACCTTTGTAGGGGGCTGACTCTTGTACGTCCTGATTGATCACTCTTGAATTCTTACAAATTTCTCTCTAACTAAGGAACAAACAATCACTTTTCTTTGTATAGAGTTCAACTCAAAGAACATGTCCTCCGTGATGAAGACATGAACGTCACACAATTTATGCAGACGTCACATTAAACGTCTATGACGTTTAACATGATAGAGTCGATGTCATAAGAAACAGGGTGTGCGTTGCACTTGACGTCCATACTAACGCGCGCCTCCTCCAAAACCTTGAATACCACTGGTTCTATACTCAAATTATTTCTTCTTCCAAACTTACCTCCAAGACTGCTCTTTGAGTTCCTCCTCTTCCTCTGCGTCGTGTCCTGCCTCCTCCAACAACTCCAACAGCACTTGAGGGGTCCTCTTCCTCTTCGGTGGAGGATTATTGTCCCGATCTGAAGTACTTTCCAAGGGTGTTCAGGTAACTCCTTGAGAATGTAATGGAGATTTATCCAAATCTAAAATGAACAAATATCTTATAAATCCAATAGAATGTTCAGACCTAGATATCGGCACGACCAGAATAAGGAGGATACTGATTCTCATGTGAGAAATGATCATTTCCAAATTCACAACTTTTGAGTGGATTGTGAAGTAAAACCTAACTACAAACTCCATAGTCAATGGAAAATGTAAAAGAGATTCATACAGTACTATACAAACACTCATGAAAATTCTGTGGAAGCAGCTCATTTGAACATCCAAACTCAATCAGCAGCATTATAAAGACTGCAATTGAACGCGAATTTGGTCATTCATAACAACCAACAGTGAAATATTGATCTTATATTCTTGAGCACTTAGTTAGACTGCACATTGTGATTCTCAAACTAGAAACCCAAACCCTAATCCGTCCCTGCATTAAAAGTTTATCTCGATATCCGACAAGAACTAAGAACTTGTGAGATAGGGTAAATCCAACGTAATGAACCTCGGAGAATATCGATTCTCAGGTGAGAAAACGAAAATTGAAAGATTCACATCTGAAAAATCAGATTTTGTGAATTAAAACGTAATCACAACTCCATAGTTGATAACAATAATGTAAAGTACATTCAGAGAGTAATATAAGAAAACAAAGAAGAATATGAATAAATTCTCAAAAGGAACCTCAATCACACATTTACACTAAGAAAATAGCAATTCAATGTCGGCAAATCTGGCTTGCCTGGAGCAAATCACCGACTGGGGGCGGAGTCCGGGGTTGATCTGGTGCAGGATCCTCGGGGTGAATCGGAAGTGCCATCTTCTTCCTTTTTTTTTTCTCTTCCAAGAAATTGAACAAGTAGCAAAGCTAAGCTGCAATTTGACAGATTACAATGGCATGAGAACAAGAGAATGCGCGAAATTGAGAGGAGCTACAAATCCGCTGGCTGCAATGCAATTAAAACCCTAATTTTATTGAGCTTGTCAAATGGAACAAAGATAGATATCACCCAAGTATCAGATCAATTGAGGACCCTACGAGCACAAATTTGATGTCAAACAATACTTTGAAGTTAGATAAAACCTAACTAAGTTTCTATTTTTAATATTTAATATTTTTGAATTTTTTTTTGAAGTCTAATTTTAGCATTAAAAATTCAATTTTGAAAATGAGCGATTATGATTTTTCTATTCAAGATTTTGTACAAGGCTGTCCATTGCACAATAGACAAGAGTAGATTTTGAGAAGCCATAAATTGGTTAGGATTTTGCATGTTAGGCCCTTATCCTCATATTTTTTTGGTGACCAACTTTTTAGATTTGGCATGTGAAAAGAGGATTGAAAGAGGAAATAAACAGGTTTCCACTTCTTCCCTAAATTGGTTTTGTGGATACCTGAGAATTCATGTTGGCATTCGTGTCAAACACTATCTGTACAAAAATCCAACAGACAATGTGAGAACACAACATTGAACCCATTACAACATCATCCACCGTAAAGGATTCAACGATGTTCTACATACCATGTCCGTTAGCTGGCGGCATACGCTGCGCCATCCAGAGGAATATTCAAATTAGGCCTTGAAGCAATTCTTGCTCTTTTTGCCGCTTCTATCTTTTTTGCCGCCTCTCCATCGTAATGTGCAATCGTAGAATCAAGAGTTTGGGAAATCGGTTGTAAAAGCCTCGACAATTGGTGCCGTGCATCAGATGTAGCACTCTCCTTCATACTTTGTAGCTAACTGTACAACTGCGACATGGCAACCTTCAACCGCGAAGCTTTCTCTGACAATGCCGCCCAAAAATCCCGCAACTGGATTGGAAGGGAACCCTAGAGATCTTCCATTTCTGTCATGATAGAAATCCTCTCCGTCCTACACTTTTCGGCTCCGCGATCCGCTGCCTCATTAGACAAATCTTTATTCAGTGCCTTTTCCAGAGCATGAGCCACTGTGGTCGTATCTTTGAGCTCAGAATCCAAAGGGCTTCCTTCCAGTACAACGGCGGCATGGCGATTGATATCATGTATAATGGTGCGTTTGCGGGCACCACCCTGAATCATCTCCACGCTTTCTTTGGCCCCATCTCGAAGCACTCCATGACCAGGTAACGAGAGATAGTCATCGTTCAAGTCAGCTACCATGTCCAGTGTCAGATCCACCCTTCGGATTTTATGCGTGGCACTGCGTGCAAGGATGTCGTCTTCCGTAGTGAATACTACCAATTCCTCATCCTCGACCGCCTCCGTCGCTGCTGCAGCATTGTTTTTGGTCCTATACAAATACTCAGCCCGATAATACTTGGTCCAGAATGCACTTTCTGTCATCTTCAAGGGAACGTACAAAAGAAATGCACGGTGGACGGCGGGCTTCTCTGCGAAAATCTGGTGAATGATCTCCAGAGTGAGGTTGAATGTAACCTTATTCGACCTTCCATCTGTAAGTGGGCGGACATCTGCGAGCATAGCACTTCGAAGGCCAGTGCGTTGCTTCTGCACCCCACCTTGGTCCTCTTCCAGCAAGTTCTTCCGAGTGGCCCAAAACTCCACTTCTAATAACACGTTCCCACCAACAAGCTGTTGATGAAGCTTCAGCAGATCTGGATCCTGTTGCAAGAGTCTCATTCTTCGTCCCATCTCAATCGGGTTCAATTGGTCCCCAATCGGCTTCGGTGGAGTTGATGCGGACACTACAACTGGAGTAGAAGCTCCGGTCTTATTCCTGGCTAAAACATTACTCACAACATCTCGCGCTGGCGCCCGCGCATCATAGTTTTGAAAGTCGAACAAGTATGACTTGCCGTCAACATCCGTCACCACTTTCATGAGCACTTTCTTGTTCGGGACTTCCTTGCTACATTGGTGCGAGATTATGTTGCCGGAATTGACCTCTAGAGGCAACCCTGAGGAAGGATCGTTCGGAGTCCACTTAAGCCCCTGCACATTTATCATCAACACCCCCGGTATACCGGAGTCCCTCGGAGTCCCGGTAACCAAAAACGTCGCACGCACAGTCACGGGCGGCATATCCATGATTGCCAATTACAACACCCCTAATATCAAACTGCGTGCGAAGAGATGGATTGGACGTCAGATCACGAATGGCAGCTTATCCTTTCGGTCATCCTCGGTAAGGAATGATCTTGTAGTTTCTCACCCGCCTGTGCGAGTCTTTGTCTACTAGTTGCAGATTCTGCTCGAGAGTTTTTGGCCATAACTTCAGCAATCCACTCTTGATACCCCTTCAAGAAACCATTGAGTGTGTCGCGGTACGCGCGCGACGTGTAGATACGTTGTAGGGCAGGCTTCACATTCTTTGAAACCATTCTTGTAGTCAAAGCTGTACAAATCCAAGTAGATCAAAAATGCATAGCAGTAGTCAACCAGAATTCTAAACCCTAAACCTTGCATCCGAAATTCTAACGATCCAATGGTTAAAGTAAGGCTCAGGCACATGCGTGGTTCCCAAGACTACTTACCAATGTCATCTATCACGGACGGCTGAGCTCGTTTCTCCTGCTCTGTAACTTCTGGATCTTCCGGTTCATCGAGGCCAACTCTTTAGAGAATGGGTCGGTTTCCGAACAGCTGAGCGATTGGAACCTACGAATCCATCATCCTTGACTGTCGTTTGCGGAACTTGAGATGGGATAAGCCTGTAAGTGCAAGGAGGGGACTTGGGCAAGGAGGACGGAAACGCAATCTCCTTCCAGTGAAGCTCCCTGCCACGCTTCCAAGTCCACCATGCCACGCCCCACTTCATCCCGACTCCTCCAACACAGGCAGGCCAGGGGAATTGCGCATGGTGGCAAATTAGGTCGAGAGAAGCGAATGGAGGCACGAGAGGCGACGCGCGGCGGATGGCGATGGCTCCCACCTTGGCAAGGGCGACAGCAGCAGACATCACAAGAGGATTGAAAGACTTCAAATTTCTTTTACAATTTCAGCATCCTTATAATAAAACATTATAATCTTTCAATCCATAAGTAATATTGTTGTGTTTTCTTTTCCTATGTGATCTCTAAATTGTTTAGTTTGAATTTGTACAATTATAATTCCAAAAAAAATGATACAACTTATAAAATGATGTCTTTTTATTCAATTTAAAACAAATTCCTCAAAGCTCAAAAAAGGCCTTGGGCATTTAGGGGTTAAACAAACATCTATACTATAAGAAGTTTTGTCCTTGTAATAAAGGGACACTGAAAATCACTACTTTTTCTATTGAAAATAGTTCCTATTATTCTATTGATAGGTAGGAACGAGTTTAGCTAATTTTTGAATGACTTTCGGGATGATAAAGGAGTTCATGGAGATGAAGTTGAAAGTTTAAAACTACCCTAAACCATAAGTAATTCTTCACGAATAGAAGCAAGGAAAAAAGTCAAACAAATATTCCAAATTTTGGAGATTTAGGCGTAGCCATGCTACAATATGTGAATGTAGTGCTTTACTCATCAAAAAATGAACGTAAATATTATTTTTTGTGTCTTTTTTCTTCCGCAAAAGATAATGCCCATCTGACTTCCACATTCCAATAGATATTGTAATTATAGTTCTACTATGACCAAGAAGCCCTTGCATAGTATATATATTCTATCTTTGTACAAACTATTGTGCTTTTTTGATCATTCATTTGGCCTGTACAAAGTCATTTGTAATTATTTTGCAAACCTAACACGCTTTTGTTGTTGGTGGACGTGGAGCCTCAGAGGCAACTGGCCGAAGATGGTGGCACATACATTTGACCGTGGATGCGGTCTTGAAGTGAGTAGGAGAGAGATGGACGACAGTAGGCAAATGGAGGCTGATCTGTTATGAAACGGCTACTACACACTCATTGTCAATGTTGACATTGCACATGATGTGCGAATGGATGTCAAGGAGGACACCCACTCTAACACACTTGTTGAAGAGGACGTTGGATATAACATTCCAGTGGACACATTTAAACCAAGGTCGCAGGCATGCTCGCTCGAATTGGGGCACCTTCCATTCTGAATGTTCTTTTCGCTACAGTAAAAAAGTTTTTTGATTCCTTCCCATGGAGTTCTAAGGTGAAAGTTGCATGGAGAATGTCTCAAACACCATATTTGTTGTTGCCTTCACCCCAGAGCGAGGTCTAGGTACTTGCATGTACTAGCACAAGACCTTCTCATAGATCTTAGCAAGATTGTTTAGTGGAGCATGGTGATGCAATGGAAGAAGTCGTCTATGCATTGAATAGAAGGATTATTAATGTCTTGTATAGAATGGAATGTTACACCCCATGTTCCGTAGTAGTGAAAGGAGTTGTACTTGTAATTATTGTGTTCTACCATATTCAAAGAGTGGAAAATAGTAATGAATCAGAATGGGTTGAGTACATAATGTGCTCTCTATTTTTTTGTGGGCAGAGATCTCCCCACCTAGAACCCAATGGAATGAACTTGGCCGGAACACCCCCATGTTGTCCCCATTTAATTTTCCTCCCAACTCCCTAAATTTGAAAAGCAATGGAAGGAATGCACTATGGAGTGAAAGCACACTACACTGGATACACGTTCGTCAAAAATCAGAAGTACTTTCAAGTGGACATGAAGTACTTGAAGTATATAAAGTACCTTGGTGGAAGTACCATTAGAACTAAAATAAACTTTAAATGGATGCTTGTAGATTCTTGCCATTACAAAGTAACATACTTATAGACAAGAGTTTCTTAATGAACATCTTCATTTGAACTTGAGTTTATTGGAAGTACATTTTAGTGTGTTAACCCAATTTCTAGTTATTCATGTCACTTCGAACCTTAAGAAACTTATATGCAAATTCTACTTCCTACAATAATCTCACTATTGGGATTAGTGCAATTGAAAGCTATCCTAGAGGTATTAATAATGTAAATTTGCCTTGTATCTTGATCTTTCTTCTATTTAAGAATTTTTCGAAAATGAGAATGAAGTGCCACGTGGGAATTTTTTCCCTTAGATTCTCAACTTGATTTTCCAACATAAAGATTTAAAGTTCATAACTCTGTAGTACCCAAATTTCAGATTAAGATTAATATTTGAAGTCAAATATTTTAACTGTACAATACATTAAAAGATAATTGAAGCCAAAACAAACCCAGAAGTTCCTTGAAGTTCCTAGATTGTGGGAATTCGCCACATTAGCATTTTATGCAAACCATGCCATAGTACATAATATTAATTCATAATTTTTAAAAGAAAATTAAAATTTGAAAACGAAGAGTGGAGATGAAGTTGAAAGTTTAAAACTACCCTAAACCATAAGTAATTCTTCACGAATAGAAGCAAGAAAAAAAGTCAAACAAATATTCCAAATTTTGGAGATTTAAGCAGTAGCCATGCTACAATATGTGAATGTAGTGCTTTACTCATCAAAAAATGAACGTAAATATTATTTTTTGTGTCTTTTTTCCTCCGCAAAAGATAATGCTCATCTGACTTCCACATTCCAATATATATTGTAATTATAGTTCTACTATGACCAAGAAGCCCTTGCATAGTATATATATTCTATCTTTGTACAAACTATTGTGCTTTTTTGATCATTCATTTGGCCTGTACAAAGTCATTTGTAATTATTTTGCAAACCTAATACGCTTTTATTGTTGTTTAAGTACTTTGTATAGGATGGATGAAACACTAAATTGGATTAGAATGTGGTAGAATACCTTCTCTACATAAGTACCTACCAATTGGATCAATTGAAAAGTGAAAATAATGTTTATTTTATCTAAAAAAAAGTACGTTATATAAATACATCTTGAAAAAGTACTTTTCTAACGTACTTTGTAGGGGGGCATAATATGCTTTCACCCTATGGAGACTTCAAGTCACTCCCAAATTGTTTGGGCCATCCCTAAACCCAGGTGGGAAAGCACATCTTGGCACTCCCCATACGACCATTCACCCCAATTTTTTTGGGGGAACCCTTGAGCCCCAACCCAATGGAATGAACTTGGCCATAACCCCCCCATGTTCTCCCCATTTAAATTTTTTCCTAACTCTCTAAATCCAAAAAGCACTGGGAAGAATTCACTGTGGGGACTTCAAATTACTTCCAAATTGTTTGGGCCATCCACGAACCTCCAATGGAAAGTACTTCTTCGCACTCCCCGTACTACCATTCACCCCCATATTGGGGGGGACCCCCAAGCCCCATCCCAATGGAGTGAATTTGAACTGGACACCCTTATATTCTCCCCATTTAATTTTCTCCCCATTTAATTTTATCCGAACTCCGTAAATCCAAAAAATATTGGAAGGAATTCACTATGGGGACTGCAAGTCACTCTCCATTTTATGGGGCCTAATTTTCAATTTCAAAGCCAATGGAATAATGTCACATTGATCCCAACACTCCCAAGTAATCCCCATTTTCTGTTCTCAAAACCCATCTCCAAATAATATCGCGTAACTTCACCTCTATGATAAGGTTATCCCAATGAGTCTCCATTTTTATTTCCCATCTTTCATGTTGTAGGACCTAATAAAAATATTTAATTCTGTACATCCTTTTTATTTTGGCATACCCTAGACTTGTAACACCAAAACACATTTGTTGAGTCATTACATGTGTCTATGTCACTTTCATCCTACCTTGTACCCATGACTTCACATCCTCCCAGAAAGCCTGAAATTTTACACCCTGGAGCTCTTTCCTGTACTGATCAGGTGTTTTTCCTGTAGGGAAGCACCCCCCCCTACCCTCTCAGTGACAACAGTGCACCTGCCCGCAGTGAAAGACGCACTAGTGGCTGACGTGGCCGATTCGTGTTTTTTTGGACGTCATCTGAAACGTCCTTTATTTTTTTGGACGTAGTGATAAACACGTCCGTTCAAAGTGACATCCCTATATTTCCTGACGTCTATTATGACGTTTCAGATGACATCACAAAAAATTGTCCCTGAACTGTGCGTTCGTCCAAAAACGTAGTGACGTCAAAAATAACGGTGATGTCACAGCGTAACACAGAGAAAAACATGGGTTTCTTATAGTGGTTAGCTGGGGTACTATTGGCTATACTTTGCTTACATGGTTTTGGCTAGTGTATGTGTTTGTGTGGTATCCTTGGACTGGAGTAAGAGAGGGAAGGGAGAGGAGGAATCCGGATCTTGAGCTACGGATCTCTTGGGTGTTGAGCTAATCAGGAGAGGATGTAGGGTGAGTAAGGGAGTGAAAGCGTTACGTACCTTTAATTTGCTGGAACGGCGATCCGGGTAAGAGAGGTAGAGGTCCCTGCAAGTTCGAAATCAGGAGGGTTCTGTGTAGAAATAAGCAACTGCTAGAGGAAAGGAACTCCCACTACTCCGGAAGGTCTACCAATCTCCCCCTTAGTACTTGTCTTCTCCTTGAAAATCTACTCCCTTGAATCTATAAGCTCGAATCCGTCGTTGCAGTAAGAGGTGTGAGAAATTCTTTGCGTGACTTGTTTCCAGAATCGGCCAATCCGGAAGCTGTGAGAGAATACTCCTCCCTCCTACAACTGCGTTGTCTAGGGTGTGTTGTTTAGTAGATTTAGAGTACAGAAAGGATAGTTATACAAGTGGTGAGTCCCCACCCCTTTCTAGACTAAGGGCGGACCCTCTGAGGATAAAACAGAGGCAATAAAAACCAATTACGGAGGAGAGACGGAACTAGGTTCTGGAGGTGGTCCGGATCCGGAACGGAATCCGGAAAGTACTAAGTTTCCGGAACGAGGTGAGGAAGTAACAAGAAGGGAATTAAGGGTGTAGTCACAATCCGGATACTTCTAATTCAACCGATATCATACTAGAGTTCCCTGGAACAATTATTCATGTCATCCTGCAACAATTTGTCGTTGTAAGCATACTTATGGCGAGCTACGCGTACGACAACTAGTTGCCTGTCATCCATATTCATGGTGTTGGAATATGGTGCAGAATAATGGGGATGCCGTGGTCAATGTTTTCCGGCATCCATTCTTCATACTCTAATAGGCAATGTGGGCGATGCTCGCCATGAATACCTTCCTTCATGTGGAAGGCCACGAGTGTTGCCTATAGGAGCATTGCGAATGGATGCCGAAAGATGTAGATTACATCATTCCTTCTTTGCTCTAAGCCATGTTCCACCATATGCGGACTTCACGGAAGAATCCTTTGCGAACCAGTACTCTATAGTCCACGAGCACTTGGAGTCAGTGGCAAGAGCGGTTTCTACTTCTTTAATCGTCCACCACTCTACTTCTGTACGGTCGATTGAGACGTCGTTCAATTTGAGGGCTTCATCAATGAAAGCAGCTTGAATCTTGAGAAAAGTGGATTTCGTAGCATCGGTGTCCTTCCATTCAGGTTGGCCATTGCAAGGTTTAGACTGCCCAATCTGATTCCTGCACCTCTCGTCTAGGTGACATGTTGGCCTTGAATTGGTCGTTGTAGGGCGCTCGGTTTGAACGCCCATCTTGAACCCAATAGCAGGATGGGTCTTCAGAAATAGATAGTGCTAGTAGTGGTCAATGCGTGGTATAGATTGCATACCTCAATTCGAGTTCCTTCGGCTTGTAGCACTACTAATACAACCAATCACTTCCTCTACTTTAACTTCTACCTTGGGTTGCTACGCTGGGGTATGCCTTTGAACAACCGCAGTGCGGACTGAAAGATTACATACTCACATTTGCAATTATGGTGGCAGGACTCCAAAACTGTACATGGGCATGAAAGAACACAAGAATTATCTGAAAGCATGCTGCTCAATCTAAAGATCGATCTGTTGAACTATGGTTGCACTATAAGAAACCTGTGTTTTTCTCTGCGTTACGCTGTGACATCACCGTTACTTTTGACATCACTACGTTTTTGGACGAACGTGCAGTTCAGGGACAATTTTTTGTGATGTCATCTGAAACGTCATAATAGACGTCAGGAAATATAGGGATGTCACTTTGAACGGACGTGTTTATCACTACGTCCAAAAAAATAAAGGACGTTTCAGATGACGTCCAAAAAAACACGAATCGGCCACGTCAACCACTGGTGCGTCTTTCACTGCGGGCAGGTGCACTGCTGTCACTGAGAGGGCAGGGGGGGTGCTGCCCTACAGGAAAAACACCTGATCAATACAGGAAAGAGCTCCAGGGTGTAAAATTTCAGGCTTTCTAGGAGGATGTGAAGTCATGGGTACAAGGTAGGATGAAAGTGACATAAACACATGTAATGACTCAATAAATGTGTTTTGGTGTTACAAGTCTAGGGTATGCCAAAATAAAAAGGATGTACAGAATTAAATATTTTAGGTCCTAAAACATGAAAGATGGGAAATAAAAATGGAGACTCATTGGGATAACCTTATCATAGAGGTGAAGTTACGCAATATTATTTGGAGACGGGTTTTGAGAACAAAAAAAGGGGATTACTTGGAAGTGTTGGGATCAATGCGTCCTTATTCCATTGGCTTTGAAATTGCAAATGAGGCCCCATAAAATGGAGAGTGACTTGCAGTCCCCATAGTGAATTCCTTCCAATGTTTTTTGGATTTACGGAGTTGGGATAAAATTAAATGGGGAGAAAATGAAATGGGGAGAATATAGGGGTGTCCAGTTCAAATTCATTGCATTGGGATGGGGCTTGGGGGTCCCCCCAATATGGGGGTGAATGGTAGTATGGGAAGTGCAAAGAAGTGCTTTCCATTGGGGGTTCGTGGATGGCCCAAACAATTTGGGAGTAATTTGAAGTCCCCATAGTGAATTCTTCCCAGTGCTTTTTGGATTTAGAGAGTTGGGAAAAAATTTAAATGGGGAGAACATGGGGTGGTTATGGCCAAGTTCATTCCATTGGGTTGAGGCTCGGGGGTTCCCCCCCCAAAATTGGGGTGAATGGTCGTGTGGGGAGTGCCAGGAAGTGCTTTCCCACCTGGATTTAGGGATGGCCCAAACAATTTGGGAGTGACTTGCAGTCTCCATAGGGTGAAAGCACATTATGCCCCCCTACAAAGTACGTCAGAAAAGTACTTTTTCAAGATGTATTTATATAACGTACTTTTTTTAGATGAAATAAACATTATTTTCACTTTTCAATTGATCCAATTGGTAGGTATTTATGTAGAGAAGGTATTCTACCACATTCTAATCCAATTTAGTGTTTCATCCATCCTCTACAAAGTACTTTACCAACAATAAAAGCGTGTTAGGGTTGCAAAATAATTACAAATGACTTTGTACAGGCCAAATGAATGATAAAAAAAACACTATAGTTTGCACAAAGATAGAATATATATACTATGCAAGGACTTCTTGGTCATAGTAGAACTATAATTACAATATCTATTGGAATGTGGAAGTCAGATGGGCATTATCTTTTGCGGAGGAAAAAAGACACAAAAAATAATATTTACGTTCATTTTTTGATGAGTAAAGCACTACATTCACATACTGTAGCATGGCTATTGCTTAAATCTCCAAAATTTTGAATATTTGTTTGACTTTTTTCCTTGCTTCTATTCGTGAAGAATTACTTATGGTTGAGGGTAGTTTTAAACTTTCAACTTCATCTCCACTCTTCGTTTTCAAATTTTAATTTTCTTTTAAAAATTATGAATTAATATTATGTACTATGGCATGGTTTGCATAAAATGCTAATGTGGCGAATTCCCACAATCTAGGAACTTCAAGGAACTTCTGGGTTTGTTTTGGCTTTGATTATTTTTTAATGTATTGTACAATTAAAATATTTGACTTTGAATATTAATCTTAATCTGGAATTTGGGTACTACAGAGTTATGAATTTTAAATCTTCATGTTGGAAAATCGAGTTGAGAATCTAATGGAAAAAATTCCCACGTGGCACTTCATTCTCATTTAAAAAAAATTCTTAAATAGAAGAAAGATCAAGATACAAGGCAAATTTACATTATTAGTACTTCTAGGATAGCTTTGAATTGCACTAATCCCAATAGTGAGATTATTGTAGGAAGTAGAATTTGCATATAAGTTTCTTAAGGTTTGAAGTGACATGAATAACTAGAAATTGGGTTAACACACTAAAATGCATTTCCAATAAACTCAAGTTCAAATGAAGATGTTCATTAAGAAACTCTTATCTATAAGTATGTTACTTTGTAATGGCAAGAATCTACAAGCATCCATTTAAAGTTTCTTTAAGTTCTAATGGTACTTCCACCAAGGTACTTTATATACTTCAAGTATTTCATGTCCACTTGAAAGTACTCTTGATTTTTGACGAACGTGTATTCAGTGTAGTGTGCTTTCACTCTATAGTGCATTCCTTCCATTGCTTTTCAGATTTAGGGAGTTGGGAGGAAAATTAAATGGGGACAACATGGGGGTGTTCCGGCCAAGTTCATTCCATTGGGTTCTTGGTGGGGAGATCTCTACCCACAAAAAAATAGAGAGCACATTATGTACTCAGCCCAATCTGATTCATTACTATTTTCCACTCTTTGAATATGGTAGAATACAATAATTACAAGTACAACTCCTCTCACTACTACGGAACATGGGGTGTAACATTCCATTCTATACAAGACATTAATAATCCTTCTATTCAATGCATAGACGACTTCTTCCATTGCATCACCATGCTCCACTAAACAATCTTGCTAAGATCTATGAGAAGGTCTTGTGCTAGCACATGCAAGTACCTAGACCTCGCTCTGGGGTGAAGGCAACAGCAAATATGGTGTTTGAGACATTCTCCATGCAACTTTCACCTTAGAACTCCATAGGAAGGAAACAAAAAACTTTTTTACTGTAGTAAAAAGAACATTCAGAATGGAAGGTGCCCCAATTCGAGCGAGCATGCCTGCCACCTTGGTTTAAATGTATCCACTAGAATGTTATATCCAACATCCTTTTCAACAAGTGTGTTAGAGTGGGCGTCCTCCTTGACATCCATTCGCACATCATGTGCAATGTCAACATTGACAATGACTGTGTAGCAGCCGTTTCATAACAGATGAGCCTCCATTTGCCTACTGCCGTCCATCTCTCTCCTACTCACTTGAAGACCGCATCCACGGTCAAATGTATGTGCCACCATCTTCGGCCGGTTGCCTTTGAGGCTCCACGTCCATCAACTGAGGTTGCAAACCGAGGAAGTTCGTGTCACTGCCAACATTAATTATGGTAGGCATAGGTTGGTTCACCTGTAGCTGCCCACGTCTGCCCCGGACATCTGTGCAACACACAATTTTCCAACCTTGCCTGTGCGGATCATCGGAGAAGAATACTTGTTGACAATGCAATGGGAAAGCAAAAGAGTCAACGTGGACTCTGCCATCCATGCGAGTGAAGTTTGCTCTTGTAAACCCATATTGGTCTTTGCGGATGTTTGCATATCGAGCATCTTCGTTTGATCAAACCCAATCGTACATCAGCACTGTCGTACAATGATTCTGGTAGTCCAACTCCAATATCTCCTGAATATACTCCACGCACTCATTGGTTCTCTCTATGGGTCGCCCATTGCGAAGCCCCCAACGCAGTTGCTCAGTGAATGAGGCCACAATTGCGGAGTCGCATGTGACATGGCCCCTCTCTACACTACAAACACGGAGGTGCATGCCAAACGCATACATTTGGCGATGTGAGACTGCATACCGCTCAGGAGGTTGCCCGTACTCTACAACATCGGGGTCAACATGTTCACCGGCATGTCGCAAACTTTGAACTCTTTCACTCAGACACAATGCAAACGGAGGCAAATCGGAGAGCTCGCTGGGATACCGCATTGGCACTGACGAATGTTGACGACGAAATTGTCTTCGAAAGGCCTCCCTTTCTTCCCAGATGTGGCCTCTCGTTAACACATACTCCCTACAAGGCATTCAGATCATGCATTGTTAGACGACACTTACAGTGTCAAGGCATAGTGAAGAAGCATTGTGAAGGTACCATATGTCCTATTCGACGTGGACTGCAAGTTTTATGCATTCAGAGAGATGTTCACAATGACGTCGACACGAACACGTGTATAGTTGAAACATTACAATAAATGTTTATCAAGACATGATCTCCGACATTGTGCACATTACCATCCAGGTCCCTAGACAACAGAAGTACAAATATGATCTCATAATAAACTCCAAGGAAACAATGTAAAGAAGGCTGAAAAGAACACTCACTCCCGCCATGGTTCTAAGCATGCTGCGTTGTCCAAGACGAAGGCATGCGCGTAGTTGCGGAACTCATTGGACATTTTCCGCTTCTGCTTTGAATTGCATACATAGAAATCATATTTTCACACAATGTGATATTACAGAAATAGAGTAGTAGTTTGCAATCACCTCTATAATATCACTTTCTACAAAGGGTGATATTATAGAAATAATATAGTCGTTGCAATTGAGGTGATATTAAAGAGGATCAATATGGTGATATTATAAAGGTAGCAATTCCATTGCTTTTCTTGGCTTTATACTTCTTTTGCATTTCTATAATTTTGTGCTTTTGTAAGCTTTGAGCTTTTGATTTCAATTTTCTATTTCTACTACCAAATGATCTAAGAAATTTATTGGATTGAACCGATTTTGGATTTCACAACAATTAAATTGTTTACAAAGCTTTTGAGATTTACAAGTTTTTTCCTTTAAATTCTTCTATTTGGATTGCCATTGTTTGTAACAATTGAGTCAAATTTCTAATGCATTCTAATGTATGTGTATCTTTTATCGTATCCATCATTGCATGTATTTCATTCATCTTTCATTAAATTTCTATTGTTTATTTCAATATATGATTATTTATTAAAAAAATTATATGAAGATTTTAGTAATTTTTATTTGAAGATTTATTGAAGTTCTTGCTTTGCATTCTATAACACTATATTCATTAAAATGAGAGTTTTCCAAGAAAACGAGAGGTTCTAAATACATAGTTTTTTTTAAACATAGGTGATTTTGTTCTATACAGAGAGAGAAAAGCAATGCATCATTAGGAAAGAGTCTAAATACTGGAAGTCCATTATGAGAAGAATGGAATTTACTGATAATATCCATCAAATATACAAGTAATAGTGTGTACACAATGGAATGACACTCTGGATTCTAGACTTTACAATAGCCTTTTATAAGGAACCCAAAATTACATTTGGATTGTAGACTTTACAGTAGCCTTTTATAAGGAACCCAAAATGTTATCATGGTCAACAATTATTGATGTTCAACTATACATCTACATTGTACCGGATGATGTAGCTCATGCTCCGTAATAATCATAATGTGCTTTACTACTGTGACATACTCTTCAACTTCTCATATGCCTTCAATATTTCCGGTCCTCTACTGTACCCAGTACAAATTGCGGACTGCTCTCGAATGATGTCCCACTTTTGCTTCTCCAAGGACCTTTCTTCCGCAGCATCCCATAAACGACGGCTCCCTTCTAGTCGGGACTCTCCACTAAGACTTGAGCGTTGACGTTTTGGAACATTCAAGTATCTGCGTCTATGAATTGGAGGTAGTGGAACCTCCGATGTGGTTGCCTCTGCAATATACATGGAAGAGCTCCGAGATCGCTTCGTTTGGACACCCTCCGTCAGTGGAGGAAGGCGGGGAAGAGAGGAAGCAATATCTAGACGCACTTGGCAAATCTCACTTGGAATGCCTAAAGTTACATTTGTTCCAATGCCTGGACAACCTTCCTCCCCGTAAAGCTTCCTTTGAGTCATTCGATCAAAAGTAGACGGGAAAGCACGTTGGCCAACGGATCGCAGCGGCGACGAGGAGCAAGAAAGCCGCGGACGCGTCCTACCACTCGGAGGACTGTCGACCATGTTGTCCTCAATAGGCTTCGTCGAGAAATCCATGGTGGAATTTGCAGTAGCGGCCGAACACAGTAAATTTCCAGTGCTGAGAATGATGTATTGCCCATAGTCTAAGATGGAGTCAGCAGAAGCTGCACAAGCGAATCCACCTTTCGGAACATGGGCCTCCGAAGTTCTCATCATCTATCAAGCAAAGAAAGGCACCGATTGAAGAACATAATTCAAATTGAGAAAACACTGCCGCGCAATACACAGACCTAACAATATAAGAACTAAAACAGAATTTCTTGAATTTCTTGGCAGCAGTGCTCTACACTTCAGGTTGGCTCGACCTGAATTTCTTGGCAGCAGTGGTCTACACTTCAGATTGGGTCGACCTGAAGTGTCCGCTGCAATTGTCTGCACTTCAGATCAACCCGACCTAAATTTCTTGGCAGCAGTGCTCTACACTTCAGGTTGGGTGGACTTGAAGTGTCCCCTGCACTTGTCTGCACTTCAGGTCGACCTGACCTAAATTTCTTGGCAGCAGTGCTCTACACTTCAGGTGGGGTCGACCTGAAGTGTCCCCTGTAATCGTCTGCACTTCAGATCGACCCCACCTGAATTTCTTGGCAGCAATGGTCTACACTTCAGGTCGGGTCGACCTGAAGTGTCCCCTGCAATCGTCTACACTTCAAGTTGACCCGACCTGAATTTCTTGGCAGCAGTGCTCTACACTTCAGGTTGGGTGGACCTGAAGTGTCCCCTGCAATCGTCTGCACTTTCGGTCGACCCGACCTGAATTTCTTGGCAGCTGTGCTCTACACTTCAGGTTGGGTCGACCTCAAGTGTCCCCTGCAATCGTCTGTATTTCAGGTCGACCCGACCTGAATTTCTTGGCAGCAGTGCTCTACACTTCAGGTTGAGTCGACCTGAAGTGTCCCCTGCAATCGTCTGCACTTCAGATCGACCCGACCTAAATTTCTTGGCACCAGTGCTCTACATTTCAGGTTGGATCGACCTGAAGTGTCCTCTGCAATCGTCTGCACTTCAGATCGACCTGACCTAAATTTCTTGGCAGCAGTGCTCTACATTTCAGGTTGGGTGGACCTGAAGTGTCCCCTGCACTTGTTTGCACTTCAGGTCGACCCGACCTGAATTTCTTGGCAGCAGTGCTCCACACTTGAGGTTGGGTGGACTTCAAGTGTCCCCTGCACTTGTCTTCACTTCAGGTCGACCCGATCTGAATTTCTTGGCAGCAGTGCTCTACACTTCAGATTGGGTCGACCTGAATTTCTTGGCACCAGTGGTCTAAACTTCAGGTGGGTCGACCTGAAGTGTCCCCTGCAATGGTCTGCACTTCAAGTCGACCCGACCTAAATTTCTTGGCAGCAGTGGTCTACACTTCAGGTTGGGTGGACCTGAAGTGTCCCCTGCAATCGTCTGCACTTTAGGTCGACCCGACCTGAATTTCTTGGCAGCAGTACTCTACACTTCAGATTGGGTGGATCTGAAGTGTCCCCTGCACTTGTCTGCACTTCAGGTCGACCCGACCTGAATTTCTTGGCAGCAGTGCTCTACACTTCAGGTTGGGTTGATCTGAAGTCTCCCCTGCAATCGTCTACACTTCAGGTCGACCCGACCTAAATTTCTTGGCAGCAGTGGTCTACACTTCAGGTTGGGTCGACCTGAAGTGTCCGCTGCACTTGTCTGCACTTCAGGTCGACCCGACCTGAATTTCTTGGCAGCAGTGCTCTACACTTCAGGTTGGGTTGACCTGAAGTCTCCCCTGCAATCGTCTACACTTCAGGTCGACCCGACCTGAATTTCTTGGCAGCAGTGCTCTACACTTCAGGTTGGGTTGATCTGAAGTGTCCCCTGCAATCGTCTGCACTTCAGGTCGATCCGACTTGAATTTCTTGGCAGCAGTGCTCTACACTTCAGGTTGGGTCGACCTGAAGTGTCCGCTGCACTTGTCTGCACTTCAGGTCGACCCGACCTGAATTTCTTGGCAGTAGTGCTCTACACTTCAGGTTGGGTTGACCTGAAGTCTCCCCTGCAATCGTCTACACTTCAGGTCGACCCGACCTGAATTTCTTGGCAGCAGTGCTCTACACTTCAGGTTGGGTCGATCTGAAGTGTCCCCTGCAATCGTCTGCACTTCAGGTCGACCCGACTTGAATTTCTTGGCAGCAGTGCTCTACACTTCAGGTTGGGTCGACCTGAAGTGTCCGCTGCACTTGTCTGCACTTCAGGTCGACCCGACCTGAATTTCTTGGCAGTAGTGCTCTACACTTCAGATTGGGTCGACCTGAAGTGTCCCCTGCAATCGTCTACACTTCAAGTCGACCCGACCTAAATTTCTTGGCAGCAGTGCACTACACTTCAGGTTGGGTCGACCTGAAGTGTCCGCTGCACTTGTCTGCACTTCAGGTCGACCCGACCTGAATTTCTTGGCAGCAGTGCTCTACACTTCAGGTTGGGTTGACCTGAAGTCTCCCCTGCAATCGTCTACACTTCAGGTCGACCCGACCTGAATTTCTTGGCAGCAGTGCTCTACACTTCAGGTTGGGTCGATCTGAAGTGTCCCCTGCAATCGTCTGCACTTCAGGTCGATCCGACTTGAATTTCTTGGCAGCAGTGCTCTACACTTCAGGTTGGGTCGACCTGAAGTGTCCGCTGCACTTGTCTGCACTTCAGGTCGACCCGACCTGAATTTCTTGGCAGTAGTGCTCTACACTTCAGGTTGGGTTGACCTGAAGTCTCCCCTGCAATCGTCTACACTTCAGGTCGACCCGACCTGAATTTCTTGGCAGCAGTGCTCTACACTTCAGGTTGGGTCGACCTGAAGTGTCCGCTGCACTTGTCTGCACTTCAGGTCGACCCGACCTGAATTTCTTGGCAGCAGTGCTCTACACTTCAGGTTGAGTCGACCTGAAGTGTCCCCTGCAATCGTCTGCACTTCAGATCGACCCGACCTAAATTTCTTGGCACCAGTGCTCTACATTTCAGGTTGGATCGACCTGAAGTGTCCTCTGCAATCGTCTCCACTTCAGATCGACCCGACCTAAATTTCTTGGCAGCAGTGCTCTACATTTCAGGTTGGGTGGACCTGAAGTGTCCCCTGCACTTGTTTGCACTTCAGGTCGACCCGACCTGAATTTCTTGGCAGCAGTGCTCCACACTTGAGGTTGGGTGGACTTCAAGTGTCCCCTGCACTTGTCTTCACTTCAGGTCGACCCGATCTGAATTTCTTGGCAGCAGTGCTCTACACTTCAGATTGGGTCGACCTGAATTTCTTGGCACCAGTGGTCTAAACTTCAGGTTGGGTCGACCTGAAGTGTCCCCTGCAATCGTCTACACTTCAAGTCGACCCGACCTAAATTTCTTGGCAGCAGTGGTCTACACTTCAGGTTGGGTGGACCTGAAGTGTCCCCTGCAATCGTCTGCACTTTAGGTCGACCCGACCTGAATTTCTTGGCAGTAGTGCTCTACACTTCAGATTGGGTGGATCTGAAGTGTCCCCTGCACTTGTCTGCACTTCAGGTCGACCCGACCTGAATTTCTTGGCAGCAGTGCTCTACACTTCAGGTTGGGTTGATCTGAAGTCTCCCCTGCAATCGTCTACACTTCAGGTCGACCCGACCTAAATTTCTTGGCAGCAGTGGTCTACACTTCAGGTTGGGTCGACCTGAAGTGTCCGCTGCACTTGTCTGCACTTCAGGTCGACCCGACCTGAATTTCTTGGCAGCAGTGCTCTACACTTCAGGTTGGGTTGACCTGAAGTCTCCCCTGCAATCGTCTACACTTCAGGTCGACCCGACTTGAATTTCTTGGCAGCAGTGCTCTACACTTCAGGTTGGGTCGATCTGAAGTGTCCCCTGCAATCGTCTGCACTTCAGGTCGATCCGACTTGAATTTCTTGGCAGCAGTGCTCTACACTTCAGGTTGGGTCGACCTGAAGTGTCCGCTGCACTTGTCTGCACTTCAGGTCGACCCGACCTGAATTTCTTGGCAGTAGTGCTCTACACTTCAGGTTGGGTTGACCTGAAGTCTCCCCTGCAATCGTCTACACTTCAGGTCGACCCGACCTGAATTTCTTGGCAGCAGTGCTCTACACTTCAGGTTGGGTCGATCTGAAGTGTCCCCTGCAATCGTCTGCACTTCAGGTTGACCCGACTTGAATTTCTTGGCAGCAGTGCTCTACACTTCAGGTTGGGTCGACCTGAAGTGTCCCCTACAATCGTCTACACTTCAAGTCGACCCGACCTGAATTTCTTGGCAGTAGTGCTCTACACTTCAGATTGGGTCGACCTGAAGTGTCCCCTGCAATCGTCTACACTTCAAGTCGACCCGACCTAAATTTCTTGGCAGCAGTGCACTACACTTCAGGTTGGGTCGACCTGAAGTGTCCGCTGCACTTGTCTGCACTTCAGGTCGACCCGACCTGAATTTCTTGGCAGTAGTGCTCTACACTTCAGGTTGGGTCGACCTGAAGTGTCCGCTGCACTTGTCTGCACTTCAGGTCGACCCGACCTGAATTTCTTGGCAGCAGTGCTCTACACTTCAGGTTGGGTTGACCTGAAGTCTCCCCTGCAATCGTCTACACTTCAGGTCGACCCGACCTGAATTTCTTGGCAGCAGTGCTCTACACTTCAGGTTGGGTCGATCTGAAGTGTCCCCTGCAATCGTCTGCACTTCAGGTCGACCCGACTTGAATTTCTTGGCAGCAGTGCTCTACACTTCAGGTTGGGTCGACCTGAAGTGTCCCCTACAATCGTCTACACTTCAAGTCGACCCGACCTGAATTTCTTGGCAGTAGTGCTCTACACTTCAGGTTGGGTCGACCTGAAGTGTCCCCTGCAATCGTCTGTACTTCAGGTCGACCCGACCTAAATTTCTTAGCAGCAGTGGTCTACACTTCAGGTTGGGTTGACCTGAAGTCTCCCCTGCAATCGTCTGTACTTCAGGTCGACCCGACCTAAATTTCTTGGCAGCAGTGCACTACACTTCAGGTCGGGTCGACCTGAAGTGTCCCCTGCAATCGTCTACACTTCAAGTCGACCCGACCTAAATTTCTTGGCAGCAGTGCACTACACTTCAGGTCGGGTCGACCTGAAGTGTCCCCTGCAATCGTCTACACTTCAAGTCGACCCGACCTAAATTTCTTGGCAGCAGTGGTCTATACTTCAGGTTGGGTGGACCTGAAGTGTCCCCTGCAATCGTCTGCACTTTAGGACGACCCGACCTGAATTTCTTGGCAGCAGTACTCTACACTTCAGATTGGGTGGACCTGAAGTGTCCCCTGCACTTGTCTGCACTTCAGGTCGACCCGACCTGAATTTCTTGGCAGCAGTGCTCTACACTTCAGGTTGGGTTGATCTGAAGTCTCCCCTGCAATCGTCTACACTTCAGGTCGACCCGACTTGAATTTCTTGGCAGCAGTGCTCTACACTTCAGGTTGGGTCGACCTGAAGTGTCCGCTGCACTTGTCTGCACTTCAGGTCGACCCGACCTGAATTTCTTGGCAGTAGTGCTCTACACTTCAGATTCGGTCGACCTGAAGTGTCCCCTGCAATCGTCTACACTTCAAGTCGACCCGACCTAAATTTCTTGGCAGCAGTGCACTACACTTCAGGTTGACTCGACCTGAAGTGTCCGCTGCACTTGTCTACACTTCAAGTCGACCCGACCTAAATTTCTTGGCAGCAGTGCTCTACACTTCAGGTTGGGTCGACCTGAAGTGTCCCCTGCAATCGTCTGCACTTCAGGTCGACCCGACCTAAATTTCTTGGGAGCAGTGCACTACACTTCAGGTTGGGTCGACCTGAAGTGTCCCCTGCAATCGTCTGTACTTCAGGTCGACCCGACCTAAATTTCTTAGCAGCAGTGGTCTACACTTCAGGTTGGGTTGACCTGAAGTCTCCCCTGCAATCGTCTGTACTTCAGGTCGACCCGACCTAAATTTCTTGGCAGCAGTGCACTACACTTCAGGTTGGGTCGACCTGAAGTGTCCCCTGCAATCGTCTACACTTCAAGTCGACCCGACCTAAATTTCTTGGGAGCAGTGCACTACACTTCAGGTTGACTCGACCTGAAGTGTCCGCTGCACTTGTCTACACTTCAAGTCGACCCGACCTAAATTTCTTGGCAGCAGTGCTCTACACTTCAGGTTGGGTCGACCTGAAGTGTCCACTGCACTTGTCTGCACTTCAGGTCGACCCGACCTGAATTTCTTGGCAGTAGTGCTCTACACTTCAGATTGGGTTGACCTGAAGTCTCCCCTGCAATCGTCTACACTTCAGGTCGACCCGACTTGAATTTCTTGGCAGTAGTGCTCTACACTTCAGGTTGGGTCGACCTGAAGTGACCGCTGCACTTGTCTGCACTTCAGGTCGACCCGACCTGAATTTCTTGGCAGTAGTGCTCTACACTTCAGATTGGGTCGACCTGAAGTGTCCCCTGCAATCGTCTGCACTTCAAGTCGACCCGACCTAAATTTCTTGGGAGCAGTGCTCTACACTTCAGGTTGACTCGACCGGAAGTGTCCGCTGCACTTGTCTACACTTCAAGTCGACCCGACCTAAATTTCTTGGCAGCAGTGCTCTACACTTCAGGTTGGGTCGACCTGAAGTGTCCGCTGCACTTGTCTGCACTTCAGGTCGACCCGACCTGAAGTGTCCGCTGCACTTGTCTGCACTTCAGGTCGACCCGACCTGAATTTCTTGGCAGTAGTGCTCTACACTTCAGATTGGGTTGACCTGAAGTCTCCCCTGCAATCGTCTACACTTCAGGTCGACCCGACTTGAATTTCTTGGCAGTAGTGCTCTACACTTCAGGTTGGGTCGACCTGAAGTGACCGCTGCACTTGTCTGCACTTCAGGTCGACCCGACCTGAATTTCTTGGCAGTAGTGCTCTACACTTCAGATTGGGTCGACCTGAAGTGTCCCCTGCAATCGTCTGCACTTCAAGTCGACCCGACCTATATTTCTTGGGAGCAGTGCTCTACACTTCAGGTTGACTCGACCGGAAGTGTCCGCTGCACTTGTCTACACTTCAAGTCGACCCGACCTAAATTTCTTGGCAGCAGTGCTCTACACTTCAGGTTGGGTCGACCTGAAGTGTCCGCTGCACTTGTCTGCACTTCAGGTCGACCCGACCTGAATTTCTTGGCAGTAGTGCTCTACACTTCAGATTCGGTCGACCTGAAGTGTCCCCTGCAATCGTCTACACTTCAAGTCGACCCGACCTAAATTTCTTGGCAGCAGTGCACTACACTTCAGGTTGACTCGACCTGAAGTGTCCGCTGCACTTGTCTACACTTCAAGTCGACCCGACCTAAATTTCTTGGCAGCAGTGCTCTACACTTCAAGTTGGGTCGACCTGAAGTGTCCCCTGCAATCGTCTGCACTTCAGGTCGACCCGACCTAAATTTCTTGGGAGCAGTGCACTACACTTCAGGTTGGGTCGACCTGAAGTGTCCCCTGCAATCGTCTGTACTTCAGGTCGACCCGACCTAAATTTCTTAGCAGCAGTGCTCTACACTTCAGGTTGGGTTGACCTGAAGTCTCCCCTGCAATCGTCTGTACTTCAGGTCGACCCGACCTAAATTTCTTGGCAGCAGTGCACTACACTTCAAGTTGGGTCGACCTGAAGTGTCCCCTGCAATCGTCTATACTTCAAGTCGACCCGACCTAAATTTCTTGGGAGCAGTGCACTACACTTCAGGTTGACTCGACCTGAAGTGTCCCCTGCAATCGTCTGCACTTCAAATCGACCCGACCTGAATTTCTTGGCAGGAGTGCTCTACACTTCAGGTTGGGTCGACCTGAAGTGTCCCCTACAATTGTCTACACTTCAAGTCGACCCGACCTAAATTTCTTGGCAGTAGTGATCTACACTACAGGTTGGGTGGACCTGAAGTGTCCGCTGCAATCGTCTGTACTTCAGGTCGACCCGATCTAAATTTCTTGGCAGTAGTAATCTACACTTCAGATTGGGTTGACCTGAATTCTCCCCTCCAATCGTCTACACTTCATGTCGACCCGACCTAAATTTCTTGGCAGTAGTGCACTACACTTCAGGTTGGGTCGACCTGAAGTGTCCCCTGCAATCGTCTGCACTTCAAGTCGACCCGACCTAAATTTCTTGGCAGCAGTGCACTATACTTCAGGTTGGGTGGACCTGAAGTGTCCCCTGTAATCGTCTGCACTTCAAGTCGACCCGACCTAAATTTCTTGGCAGCAGTGCTCTACACTTCAGGTTGGGTCGATCTGAAGTGTCCCCTGCAATCGTCTGCACTTCAAGTCGACCCGACCTAAATTTCTTGGAAGGAGTGCTCTACACTTCAGATTGGGTTGACCTGAAGTCTCCCCTGCAATCATCTAAACTTCAGGTCGACCCGACCTAAATTTCTTGGAAGGAGTGCTCTACACTTCAGATTGGGTTGACCTGAAGTCTCCCCTGCAATCGTCTACACTTCAGGTCGACCCGATCTAAATTTCTTGGCAGGAGTGCTCTACACTTCAGGTTGGGTCGATCTGAAGTGTCCCCTGCGATCGTCTGCACTTCAAGTCGACCCGACCTCAATTTCTTGGCAGCAGTGATCTACACTTCAGGTTGGGTCGATCTGAAGTGTCCCCTGCGATCGTCTACACTTCATGTCGACCCGACCTGAATTTATTGGCAGCAGTGCTCTACACTTCAGGTTGGGTCGATCTGAAGTGTCCCCTGCAATCGTCTGCACTTCAGGTCGACCCGACTTGAATTTCTTGGCAGTAGTGATCTACACCTCAGGTTGGGTTGACCTGAAGTCTCCCCTGCAATTGTCTACACTTCAGGTCGACCCGACCTGAATTTCTTGGCAGTAGTGATCTACACTTCAGGTTGGGTCGACCTGAAGTGTCCCCTGCAATCGTCTACACTTCAAGTCGACCCGACCTAAATTTCTTGGCAACAGTGCTCTACACTTCAGATTGGGTCGACCTGAAGTGTCCCCTACAATCGTCTACACTTCAAGTCGACCCGACCTAAATTTCTTGGCAGGAGTGCTCTACACTTCAGGTTGGGTCGATCTGAAGTGTCCCCTGCGATCGTCTGCACTTCAAGTCGACCCGACCTAAATTTCTTGGCAGCAGTGATCTACACTTCAGGTTGGGTCGACCTGAAGTGTCCGCTGCAATCGTCTACACTTCATGTCGACCCGACCTGAATTTCTTGGCAGCAGTGCTCTACACTTTAGGTTGGGTCGATCTGAAGTGTCCCCTGCAATCGTCTGCACTTCAGGTCGACCCGACTTGAATTTCTTGGCAGTAGTGATCTACACCTCAGGTTGGGTTGACCTGAAGTCTCCCCTGCAATCGTCTACACTTCAGGTCGACCCGACCTAAATTTCTTGGCAGCAGTGCTCTACACTTCAGGTTGGGTCGACCTGAAGTGTCCCCTGCAATCGTCTACACTTCAAGTCGACCCGACCTAAATTTCTTGGCAGCAGTGCTCTACACTTCAGATTGGGTCGACCTGAAGTGTCCCCTACAATCGTCTACACTTCAAGTCGACCCGACCTAAATTTCTTGGCAGGAGTGCTCTACACTTCAGGTTGGGTCGACCTGAAGTGTCCGCTGCACTTGTCTGCACTTCAGGTCGACCCGACCTGAATTTCTTGGCAGGAGTGCTCTACACTTCAGGTTGGGTGGACCTGAAGTCTCCCCTGCAATCGTCTACACTTCAGGTCGACCCGACCTAAATTTCTTGGCAGTAGTGCACTACACTTCAGGTTGGGTCGACCTGAAGTGTCCCCTGCAATCGTCTGTACTTCAGGTCGACCCGACCTAAATTTCTTAGCAGCAGTGTTCTACACTTCAGGTTGAGTCGACCTGAAGTGTCCCCTACAATCGTCTACACTTCAAGTCGACCCGACCTAAATTTCTTGGCAGTAGTGATCTACACTTCAGGTTGGGTGGACCTGAAGTGTCCGCTGCAATCGTCTGTACTTCAGGTCGATCCGACCTAAATTTCTTGGCAGTAGTGATCTACACTTCAGGTTGGGTCGACCTGAAGTGTCCGCTGCAATCGTCTGCACTTCAAGTCGACCCGACCTAAATTTCTTGGCAGCAGTGCACTACACTTCAGGTTGGGTGGACCTGAAGTGTCCGCTGCAATCGTCTGTACTTCAGGTCGATCCGACCTGAATTTCTTGGCAGTAGTGATCTACACTTCAGATTGGGTCGACCTGAAGTGTCCCCTGCAATCGTCTGCACTTCAAGTCGACCCGACCTAAATTTCTTGGCAGCAGTGCACTACACTTCAGGTTGGGTCGACTTGAAGTGTCCCCTACAATTGTCTACACTTCAAGTCGACCCGACCCAAATTTCTTGGCAGGAGTGCTCTACACTACAGGTTGGGTTGACCTGAAGTCTCCCCTGCAATCGTCTACACTTCAGGTCGACCCGACCTAAATTTCTTGGCAGTAGTGATCTACACTTCAGGTTGGGTCGACCTGAAGTCTCCCCTGCAATCGTCTACACTTCAGGTCGACCCGACCTAAATTTCTTGGCAGCAGTGCTCTACACTTCAGGTTGGGTCGACCTGAAGTGTCCCCTGCAATCGTCTGCACTTCATGTCGACCCGACCTAAATTTCTTGGCAGCAGTGCTCTACACTTCAGGTTGGGTGGACCTGAAGTGTCCGCTGCAATTGTCTGTACTTCAGGTCGACCCGACCTGAATTTCTTGGCAGTAGTGATCTACACTTCAGGTTGGGTCGACCTGAAGTGTCCGCTGCAATCGTCTGTACTTCAGGTCGACCCGACCTAAATTTCTTGGCAGTAGTGATCTACACTTCAGGTTGGGTTGACCTGAAGTCTCCCCTGCAATCGTCTACACTTCAGGTCGACCCGACCTAAATTTCTTGGTAGCAGTGCACTACACTTCAGGTTGGGTCGACCTGAAGTGTCCCCTGCAATCGTCTGTACTTCAGGTCGACCCGACCTAAATTTCTTAGCAGCAGTGTTCTACACTTCAGGTTGAGTCGACCTGAAGTGTCCCCTACAATCGTTTACACTTCAAGTCGACCCAACCTAAATTTCTTGGCAGGAGTGCTCTACACTTCAGGTTGGGTGGACCTGAAGTGTCCGCTGCAATCGTCTGTACTTCAGGTCGACCCGACCTGAATTTCTTGGCAGTAGTGATCTATACTTCAGGTTGGGTTGACCTGAAGTCTCCCCTGCAATCGTCTACACTTCATGTCGACCCGACCTAAATTTCTTGGCAGTAGTGCACTACACTTCAGGTTGGGTCGACCTGAAGTGTCCCCTGCAATCGTCTGCACTTCAAGTCGACCCGACCTAAATTTCTTGGCAGCAGTGCACTACACTTCAGATTGGGTGGACCTGAAGTGTCCCCTGCAATCGTCTGTACTTCATGTCGACCCGACCTAAATTTCTTGGCAGTAGTGCACTACACTTCAGGTTGGGTGGACCTAAAGCGTCCCCTGCAATCGTCTGTACTTCAGGTCGACACGACCTAAATTTCTTAGCAGCAGTGCTTTACACTTCAGGTTGAGTCGACCTGAAGTGTCCCCTGCAATCGTCTGCACTTCAAGTCGACCCGACCTAAATTTCTTGGCAGCAGTGCTCTACACTTCAGGTTGGGTCGACCTGAAGTGTCCGCTGCACTTGTCTGCACTTCAGGTCGACCCGACCTGAATTTCTTGGCAGTAGTGATCTACACTTCAGGTTGGGTGGACCTGAAGTCTCCCCTGCAATCGTCTACACTTCAAGTCGACCCGACCTGAATTTCTTGGCAGCAGTGCACTACACTTCAGGTTGGGTGGACCTGAAGTGTCCGCTGCAATCGTCTGTACTTCAGGTCGATCCGACCTGAATTTCTTGGCAGGAGTGATCTACACTTCAGATTGGGTCGACCTGAATTGTCCCCTGCAATCGTCTGCACTTCAAGTCGACCCGACCTAAATTTCTTGGCAGCAGTGCACTACACTTCAGGTTGGGTCGACTTGAAGTGTCCCCTACAATTGTCTACACTTCAAGTCGACCCGACCCAAATTTCTTGGCAGGAGTGCTCTACACTACAGGTTGGGTTGACCTGAAGTCTCCCCTGCAATCGTCTACACTTCAAGTCGACCCGACCTAAATTTCTTGGCAGTAGTGATCTACACTTCAGGTTGGGTGGACCTGAAGTGTCCGCTGCAATCGTCTGTACTTCAGGTCGATCCGACCTAAATTTCTTGGCAGTAGTGATCTACACTTCAGGTTGGGTCGACCTGAAGTGTCCGCTGCAATCGTCTACACTTCATGTCGACCCGACCTAAATTTCTTGGCAGCAGTGCTCTACACTTCAGGTTGGGTCGATCTGAAGTGTCCTCTGCAATCGTCTGCACTTCAGGTCGACCCGACTTGAATTTCTTGGCAGTAGTGATCTACACTTCAGATTGGGTCGACCTGAAGTGTCCCCTACAATCGTCTACACTTCAAGTCGACCCGACCTAAATTTCTTGGCAGTAGTGCACTACACTTCAGGTTGGGTGGACCTGAAGTGTCCGCTGCAATCGTCTGTACTTCAGGTCGACCCGACCTGAATTTCTTGGCAGTAGTGATCTATACTTCAGGTTGGATTGACCTGAAGTCTCCCCTGCAATCGTCTACACTTCAGGTCGACCCGACCTAAATTTCTTGGTAGCAGTGCACTACACTTCAGGTTGGGTCGACCTGAAGTGTCCCCTGCAATCGTCTGTACTTCAGGTCGACCCGACCTAAATTTCTTAGCAGCAGTGTTCTACACTTCAGGTTGAGTCGACCTGAAGTGTCCCCTACAATCGTTTACACTTCAAGTCGACCCAACCTAAATTTCTTGGCAGGAGTGCTCTACACTTCAGGTTGGGTGGACCTGAAGTGTCCGCTGCAATCGTCTGTACTTCAGGTCGACCCGACCTGAATTTCTTGGCAGTAGTGATCTATACTTCAGGTTGGGTTGACCTGAAGTCTCCCCTGCAATCGTCTACACTTCATGTCGACCCGACCTAAATTTCTTGGCAGTAGTGCACTACACTTCAGGTTGGGTCGACCTGAAGTGTCCCCTGCAATCGTCTGCACTTCAAGTCGACCCGACCTAAATTTCTTGGCAGCAGTGCACTACACTTCAGATTGGGTGGACCTGAAGTGTCCCCTGCAATCGTCTGTACTTCATGTCGACCCGACCTAAATTTCTTGGCAGTAGTGCACTACACTTCAGGTTGGGTGGACCTGAAGTGTCCCCTGCAATCGTCTGTACTTCAGGTCGACCCGACCTAAATTTCTTAGCAGCAGTGCTTTACACTTCAGGTTGAGTCGACCTGAAGTGTCCCCTGCAATCGTCTGCACTTCAAGTCGACCCGACCTAAATTTCTTGGCAGGAGTGCTCTACACTTCAGGTTGGGTGGACCTGAAGTGTCCGCTGCAATTGTCTGTACTTCAGGTCGACCCGACCTGAATTTCTTGGCAGTAGTGATCTACACTTCAGGTTGGGTCGACCTGAAGTGTCCCCTGCAATCGTCTGCACTTCAGGTCGACCCGACTTGAATTTCTTGGCAGCAGTGCTCTACACTTCAGGTTGGGTCGACCTGAAGTGTCCGCTGCAATCGTCTGCACTTCAGGTCGACCCGACCTGAATTTCTTGGCAGTAGTGATCTATACTTCAGGTTGGGTTGAACTGAAGTCTCCCCTGCAATCGTCTGTACTTCAGGTCGACCCGACCTGAATTTCTTGGCAGTAGTGATCTACACTTCAGGTTGGGTCGACCTGAAGTGTCCCCTGCAATAGTCTGCACTTCAAGTCGACCCGACCTAAATTTCTTGGCAGCAGTGCACTACACTTCAGGTTGGGTGGACCTGAAGTGTCCGCTGCAATTGTCTGTACTTCATGTCGACCCGACCTGAATTTCTTGGCAGTAGTGATCTACACTTCAGGTTGGGTCGACCTGAAGTGTCCCCTGCAATCGTCTGCACTTCAAGTCGACCCGACTTGAATTTCTTGGCAGCAGTGCACTACACTTCAGGTTGGGTCGACCTGAAGTGTCTGCTGCAATCGTCTACACTTCAGGTCGACCTGACCTGAATTTCTTGGCAGCAGTGCTTTACACTTCAGGTTGGGTCGATCTGAAGTGTCCCCTGCAATCGTCTGCTCTTCAGGTCGACCCGACCTGAATTTCTTGGCAACAGTGCTCTACACTTCAGGTTGGGTCGACCTAAAGTGTCTCCTGCAATCGTCTACGCTTCAGTTCCGGGTTTTTCGGCACCTGATCGGGTAATCCCATTGTAATCTTAACCGCGCATTCCGAATTTTCCGGCGACAAAATCGGACAAAACACTCTCACAACTCTAGAACTCTGATGTCGAGGAATGATCATTCCATACAAACTTGGTCACTGTCAATTCAAGAAGTCTCAAAGTCGATGCTGTGCAAGTAAGGATTTGGAGAATGCGATATGGAATCACGCGCACTTTGCCTTGAACAACTCACAACTTCAGATCTATACAATATACATTATCCTCACGCGCATTTCTACTAACTTCCGGAAAGAGATAGAGTGCAATTCATTGCATGGAAACAGTTGACGGTGCTAAAAGTTTGATGGAACATATCGAAATCAACAATCGCATTCACTGAAGCGCAACAGTTCGACACTACAGATACGAGGAGTATACTCTCCAACGAACGTTGACGCACTTGTGATGGAGAAAGAGAGTGACCTACTCCGCATTGACGCAGCATCACTTCCAAAAAATTGGGCGGGAATGCATTGGCGCAAATGAGAAGACGGGAGGTGCGAGATAGAGTTCGAAAGTCCTGAACACCATCCACAAATTCCTACTCAGGTACGACAAATTTGATTCCGCAGTATATTATTATTGACGGAAAAGCCACTGACAGGTATGATGTACTTACGAAGTCGCTTCAATGCATCGTTCGGCAATAATTTGTAGATTTTATTTCCAATATAAGGAAGAGAAGAAGTACTTCTTTGACCTCTTTCTTTTTCAATTTCTGGAAGTCAAATTTTGGGGGGGGAATTAGGATTCGCTTGTAAATTTAGATAAGCAGACCCCTGTGCACCACCGAATTCTCTCCATCTGATTTCATGTAAAAGATTTACAAGGGTTTAGGGTTTTAGGGTTTAGGATTTAGGGTTTAGGGTTACGGTTTACGATCTACGGTTCTAGGGCTTTGAGCGTTTTAGTGTTTGGGGTATGGCAATTACATTTAGGTATTTTACGAAAATCATCCAATATCATATTCCTAAAGTTTATTAAAAACACTAGAGGCACAAGTTGAATGCAAGGTCTTCAATGGTACTCCATGAGAAACTCACCAAAAAAAAATGTAATTGAGATTTTTAACATGGCCCCATGTTCATGCACAAATGGCCAGTTATGGATTTATTTGGGAAAGGTCCAAAATAATATGCAACGAAAGCTCTAATGGGGAACCAAAAAATAGGCACAAGTTGAATGCAAGGTCTTCAATGGTACTCCATGAGAAACTCACCAAAAAACTGGCTAACATTACAATTTAATGTTTAGGGCCTAAATGGAAGAATATTATTATGAGAGGCCCCAAACCTCTCAAAATATTAAATATTGTGTTATTTGAATCAATTGTTACAAACTATGGCAATCCAAATTGAAGAATTGAAAAGACAAACTTGTAAATCTCATGAACTTCCTAGACAATTTAATTATTGTGAAATCCAAAATCAATTTAATTGATTAAATTTCTGAAGTTCAAAGAGAACTTGGATAGTGTGCAAATAAAGAACGCAAGCAAGCAAGCGAGAATTAAACTAATTTGGAAACATTTTAGTTAGCTTTAAATGATCATACTCTACGGAAGTTCATGTAGGTTACCTAAACCCAACTATAAACAGACAAATTAATTCAAAAATAACATTTCAAATTTGTTGAAAAAGGTACTAATAAATAAATGCATTCATTCCTTTAGAATAAATCAAATTACATTGAACTTGCCCTTTTTCACAGTCATACTTCTCTGAAAATAATACATGTGTTCATTAGTAAAAAATACATTCAATTAATTGTAAATTCACTTTTAATTGTGAAAATATGAACTTATAATTATTTTCTATCTTTAATTTCTCTTGAAACTCTCAAGAAATTGATATTGGAGATCTTTCTTAATCTATTGAAATGAAATGACCCTAAACTAAAAACATTAAAGAACTTGAATCACCCATGTACCCTAAACCCTAAACCCTTCTACATAAAATTAGATTCAAACTATTGGGCAGTCCACAAGGTGTGGTTGCCAAAATTTAAAAGCGGACGCTGCTTTCCCCCAGAAGAAATTGACTTCCGGAAATTTAATATAGTGTTCACTAAAGACCTTGCATTGAATGAGATGAACAACCCCTTACAATCAACATTGGACCACATGACTTTTGGTTTAGCAGATGTATTTGTTGTCACTTATATCAATCAGAACATTTATCCATTATTTTTTGGTGAGCTTCTCATGGATTATCATTGAAGACCTTGCATTCAACTTGTGCCTATTTTTTGGTTCTCCATTAGAGCTTTCGATGCATATTTTTTTGGACCTTTCCCAAATAAATCCATAACTGGCCATTTATGCATGAACATAGGGCCATGTTAAAAATTTCAATTACATTTTTTTTTGGTGAGTTTCTCATGGAGTACCATTGAAGACCTTGCATTCAACATGTACCTATTTTTTGGTTCTCCATTAGAGCTTTTGTTGCATATTATTTTGGACCTTTCCCAAATAAATCCATAACTGCCCATTTGTGCATGAACATGGGACCATGTTAAAAATTTCAATTACTTTTTTTTTTGGTGAGTTTCTCATGGAGTACCATTGAAGACCTTGCATTCAACTTGTGCCTCTAGTGTTTTTAATAAACTTTAGGAATATGATATTGGATGATTTTCGTAAAATACCTAAATATAATTGCCATACCCCAAACACTAAAACGCTCAAAGCCCTAGAACCGTAGATCGTAAACCGTAACCCTAAACCCTAAATCCTAAACCCTAAAACCCTAAACCCTTGTAAATCTTTTACATGAAATCAGATGGAGAGAATTCGGTGGTGCACAGGGGTTTGCTTATCTAAATTTACAAGTGAATCCTAATTCCCCCCCAAAAATTTGACTTCCAGAAATTGAAAAAGAAAGAGGTCAAAGAAGTACTTCTTCTCTTCCTTATATTGGAAATAAAATCTACAAATTATTGCCGAACGATGCATTGAAGCGACTTCGTAAGTACATCATACCTATCAGTGGCTTTTCCGTCAATAATAATATACTGCGGAATCAAATTTGTCGTACCTGAGTAGGAATTTGTGGATGGTGTTCAGGACTTTCGAACTCTATCTCGCACCTCCCGTCTTCTCATTTGCGCCAATGCATTCCCGCCCAATTTTTTGGAAGTGATGCTGCGTCAATGCGGAGTAGGTCACTCTCTTTCTCCATCACAAGTGCGTCAACGTTCGTTGGAGAGTATACTCCTCGTATCTGTAGTGTCGAACTGTTGCGCTTCAGTGAATGCGATTGTTGATCTCGATATGTTCCATCAAACTTTTAGCACCATCAACTGTTTCCATGCAATGAATTGCACTCTATCTCTTTCCGGAAGTTAGTAGTAATGCGCGTGAGGATAATGTATATTGTATAGATCTGAAGTTGTGAGTTGTTCAAGGCAAAGTGCGCGTGATTCCATTTCGCATTCTCCAAATCCTTACTTGCACAGCATCGACTTTGGGACTTCTTGAATTGACAGTGACCAAGTTTGTATGGAATGGTCATTCCTCGACATCAGAGTTCTAGAGTTGTGAGAGTGTTTTGTCCGATTTTGTTGCCGGAAAATTCGGAATGCGAGGTTAAGATTACAATGGGATTACCCGATCAGGGTCCGAAAAACCCGGAACTGAAGCGTAGACGATTGCAGGAGACACTTTAGGTCGACCCAACCTGAAGTGTAGAGCACTGTTGCCAAGAAATTCAGGTCGGGTCGACCTGAAGTGCAGACGATTGCAGGGGACACTTCAGGTCGACCCAACCTGAAGTGTAGAGCACTGCTGCTAAAAAATTCAGGTCGGGTCGACCTGAAGTGCAGACGATTGCAGGGGACACTTCAGGTCGACCCAACCTGAAGTGTAGAGCACTGCTGCCAAGAAATTCAGGTCGGGTCGACCTGAAGTGCAGACGATTGTAGGGGACACTTCAGGTCGACCCAACTTGAAGTGTAGAGCATTGCTGCTAAGAAATTCAGGTCGGGTCGACCTGAAGTGCAGACGATTGCAGGGGACACTTCAGGTCGACCCAACCTGAAGTGTAGAGCACTGCTGCCAAGAAATTCAGGTCGGGTCGACCTGAAGTGCAGACGATTGCAGGGGACACTTCAGGTCGACCCAACCTGAAGTGGAGAGCATTGTAGGGGAGCACTTCGAGTCAGGTTGACTTGAAGTTTAGAGCACGATAGGGGACCACTTCAAGTCGACCCAACCTGAAGTGTGGTGCACTACAAGGGAGCACTTCAGGTTGGGTTGATCTGAAGTGAGACCGACTATGGAGGACACTTCAGGTCGACCCGATCTGAAGTTAAGCATTCTCATTCTATCATTAATAGTTCTGAAAATGAAAACGGATAATTTCTGCAAACATAATCTGTACATTCATCAAATGGGATTTTGGTATTTAGGATTGAGGGACACTTGTGGTCTCCAAAAACACTTCAGGTCAGGTCGATCTGAAGTGGAGACTAGTACAAGGGGCACTTCAGGTCGACTCGACCTGAAGTTGAGGACTAGGAGGAGGTTCTGTACGTGTCCGCCTTTTTGGATTAGGGGTGCACCTATAAAGAATTATGAACTTCAGTTCCATTCAATCTGAATACCAAGCTGACAAATGTGTTCCTACAATGCACTCTAATTATTTCATCCCAAGGATTCATTAAATGATTGATCATTCAAGTCGGTTCGACCTGAACCAAAATGAGACTGCATTATCCTTGCTTCAATTCAATTAACATATTCTACACTGCAACTTCTCAGGTACCCATGGATACCGCGGGTGACCTTGACAATATGGAGGTGTCGTCGGAATCTGAATCTAGTGAATTAAGGCCTGCTGAGGAGATGGCGGAGTTGCGACAGTTTATGGTGGCTATGTCACAAAAGAATGATTCCAAACTCGAGGCCATTATCAATAGTCTTAGTGGGGCCATGCCTCTAGCATCCGTGCAGCCGTCTCAGGTTGACCAGGAACTTTTGTTGCAGGGAGCGCTAGCAAGACCAACAATGAGTGGAATCTCATGCTTACCCTCCACTCCCCAATTGACTGGGGTGCCTTTTGTCTCTCTGACTCTTCTTGCAGGTTCCGCAAATCCTCCAGCTCCTCCTCCTACTGAGGAGTGCCCCTCGACCCCTGCACCTCCGCCTGATGACGAGGACACGACACAAGTTCCACTTGATGGTGGTAGGTCCTTAGAGACCTTGGAGTTTAGCCCGAAGATGCCCGTGGATCCTACCATCGCCATTGATGATGATCGAAGTCATGCATTGGATGGCCAGGATGCACCATCAGGTTGACCACACAATCACTCGATGTCATTTGTATAGAATTAGCTTGACTCGAGCTGATTTGTGTCATAGGTTGTACTTAGATAGAGGCCCTTAGTGTGGGAGACAAAACTTTTTGATAGAAAACAATTTTTTGGCAAATCCATATGTTCATGTAAGATGATGACTTTTTGTACTCAATTTTATTAATCAATTATATGGATTTTCAGTAAAAATTTTAAATCTTGTTTGTCTGGCCCTTCCTGAATTGCAGAACCTCCTTTGTTGGCTATCTCAACTGGACCAAATGAACTTCCGAAATCTATTGCTCTTGTACAGCATGTACAAAGTCCACCATTTGGTTGTAGCACTATGGAAGCTACAAGTGGAGGTGCACCAGAATCTGAGTCCATGCACTTAGATGATGACATTTCTATTCCCGACGCTCAACTTCTGGAGATTGAAATGCCGGACCCCGTTGGATTGACGTTGCCTTTGTGGGAAAAGGTAACCTCTTGCCCATGCGTCCTTGATCTCTATGCTAATAGGTACCTCTGTATTCATAGTCTGCGACGTTTGGATTTTGCCTTTTTCTTTGAGTTTCGAAATGTGTCAGTGCAGCTTAGTAACTGGATGCACATTTGTCCGTTTGATAGTAGGGATCGGTTCCCCCATCTGAACGTGGAGATATGTCAAAGGATGTTGAGATTCCATTGACGTCCAGGATGACCGTCGCCGAGAAATAGCTGAATGTTGTCCTGGACTTGAATGGAGTCTTGTGTGTCTGTGAAGACGCCAAGTACAAGGGGTGGGCTGTACACATCGGGAATGCAAACCAACCACACTCCGCCACGATTCCTGCGATTGTGGGACCGAAGGCGGTCTTTGTCCGCCCAAATTGCGCTCATTTTCTTTGTGAGCTAGGATTGATAGCACACGTTTCTATTTGGAGCTCGATGAAGAAGTTTACCGTTCAAAAAATCGTCAATTATCTTTTTGTCGGTCTGGATAAGCCCCGCATTATACTTGGGCAGGAGTCTTGCACGACACTCAAGTGTGAGGAACAAGGCTGGATAGTCACATTCAGGGAGCCAGGCACCACCAAGGACCTGTTCGTGAAGGACGCGAACACCTTGTTTAGTAATTTCAATGGGCAATTTCTTCGAGAGAATACTGTCATAGTTGACGACAGTCCTATGAAGCACTTCATGAACAAGTCGGAGAACGTTGTTCTCCCCATCAGTTGGTCTCCCAAGGGTAACGGTCCCAGGGACTCATATTTGGACATGGTCCTTTTGCCCTAGCTCAGGCGACTTCACGTAGCTCGAGATAAAGGGTTGAAATCATTTCGCAAGAGTAGTGCGGGGAAGATTGGGCGGAAGATGTTGTATGACGAGAGAAATTGTGGCATGTACAATAGTCTTATGGATGTAGTCAGAGTGTCTTCAACGTATCGATAGCGCATTGCATTTCATTGCATGTTCTTCAACCACGTCGATGCAGTGACTATATCATTGTCTAATCGGCGTTACGAGAGGGTAGTTTATTTATTGCTTTAGTTCAGGTCGAGTCGTGTTGAATGGCATGTGGATTATTCTCAGAGTTCCTAGTGAACTGTAGGTCGCCTCGACCTTAATGGCTCGTGCATTCACATGTATGGTTAGAGATATACGTAATTTCTATAATATAATTTTTTTATGAATACCTTTCTGTATTTTCTTCTTCCTCTAGTTTAGGTCGGGTTGACCTCATTCGATGGCCAGGACTTCCTAAACTGCATATTTGTTATTGGAGTTTGCTTGTAAATGTAATTATAGTTACAGTTTTTGTTTGAATTGTTCTAATCTCTTTCTTTTCTTAGAATTTGGGAACGTCGTCCTCTCTAGTTCGGCACACCAGTCTTCCGTGCACTGCATCAGCTGACTCTTTCTCCAACTACGGGCAGAATCTAATTCTGAATACAGGAAACTTCATGTGTTCGGCTGCCACTGCAAATTCGACAATGGACTTTTCCCTAAATCCCGTTGATGATGGGGTGGTGGATAGTCCCCCGGGTTTAGCTCCATATCGTCTAAAATCATGTTCTCCATCGCCCATGAAGTCTAGCGATGTTTTTGCTACACCGATGTCGTCCTCACCTTGCGATAGAGCAACACAGCGGAAACTATATGGTGAGGACGTGGGTCCTTCCTCAGATGTTCAAGGAAGTATGTGGGCTTTCCAAGCTCATGGATTACAAGCAAGTACAACCACAGGCTGAAGATGACAAAGGCAATCGTGGAGCTCAAGAGTAAATGACACGTATAGTACTTGTTCATAGTGTAGAGTCATACATTCATGCTTCATGAAAGCTCAATGTGCATATTACAAAACAACTCAGTGCTCGAGTGAATTACACTCGTAGCTTTTACAGTGTACACAATGCAATGTAATGAACTACATTACTAGCCTTTATAGTTCATTGCCTGTAATATAGTGTCACTGGCCCTACTCAAGCATAGTTGGAGATGTATGGAACAATTCATGGTGTACAAGTGAAAGGTCAATATGAAAATTTACCTTGTGGTTCTGATATTTGATTCCTACTTGTGTTCATCTTATTTTAATTCTTGTATGATTTGAATATTGTTTGAGGAATTCTCTTCTCCGTTTTTAAATGAAATTAGACTTCTGTAACTCTCATTTCGGTGGAATACTCTCATTTTAATGAATATTACGTTTTTAGGGCGGTCCGCCCTAAAATGCTTACCTTGTACTTTTGCGTTAGCGCAGTATGGGCTTTGCCTCGTTCTGAGGGCCCACCAGTTTTGTCTCCTTTCGGAGGTGCCGGTCTTCCCATGGAAACCCACACAGTCCTTGCTCCCAAGATATTTGTTGCCCAAGATGGCGTAGTAGGCTGAAAGTGGTTGGTCCGATTATAGTATGCGGAGATTGTCCTCAACATCTCCTTATCAAGTGACCAAACCACATAGCATTTCCACGTTCTGAAGTGTTTCTTCACTTCTTCGTTCACCATGCTTTCCTCTTGCATCATCAGGTGGCTTGCAGCTACGCTGTGCTGGCCATTGATGATGTAGAAGTCTCCGTCCATCACCTCCTCCCATCGAGGTGGATCTCTTTTGCCTTTTGGCAAGACCGGTGTGACGCAAAGAGTCTGCTTCACGCTCTTGTCCGGCATGTTGACAAGATAATGGAGCATCTCTTTAACAATTTTGTCCTCCTTCACGCATATGTTGAATTCGGCAGGTGCCTCCTTCAATTTTCCAATCGGCAGCTCTTTCTTCTCACCAACTCCGTAGATAAACGCGGTGGAGTACTTCTCCCAGAAGTTCTTGTACAGAGCGCTTATATCTTTGTAGTTTGGCTTCCGCTCTGTCTTTAGGGCTTCCGGAACGACATTCATTTCTTCAAGATAGCTTACCGACTCCACGCCTGACTGCTCCAATGTCCTCTCCACTGCCTTCCTTGCTGACCCGGATGCCAGTGGACTACTTTGAGGTGCTGTTGTTGGAGATGGTAGGGGCTTCCTGTTTTTCTTGCCTTTACTTTGTGACCCACCAGCCTTCTTCCCCGTTGATGGCTGACCTTCATCTTGAGTAGCTGTCTCAACGGATACATCCGTGGAACCATGAAGGATCTTTGCATTGCTATCTTCTCCTTGATGACTACGAAGGAGTTCATCAGGAGCGTGATCTTCGTGCATAGTCTGCTTCCCGTCAGTGGAGTTCCGTCCATGTTGTGGTACTCGCCACTGTCTATTTTGCGCTCCAACTCTTTGATCTCCGATCTGTATGGCGTTGGCTCTAGACTCTCCAAGAATGGCGATATGTTGAACCAAATTTTTTCTGAGTTCAAGAGTAATGTGAAGTGGTACTGATTGCCCGCTGGGAATTCGTTGTTGGTGGTGACGCAGTGAATTTTGATAATAGGGAATTTATCCGTAGACACTCGCTTCACTTTCTCGTCAAATGGAATCGACAGATACGTCTTCGAATTCCGGTACTTCATGTTGAAGTGCATGTTGTCTGTATGGGGCACCATCTTCAGACACCACGCGTCCACCTCTTTTGGATTTTCGAACTCCCACCAGTCCCCTTCTATCATATCCTCGTCTACATTTGGACTTTCTTCTTCGACATCCTCTACTCTTTTGAAGTGCGCCTTGAGTTGATCCATGTATTCCTCCATCTGCGCATGGACAACTAGAATTCAGTCTATTGTTGCGGTTTAGGACGGACCGAGCTAAACTGTTGCTAGACGTAGACGCACATTTTTCTTGTTGATATTTCGTAAGTCAATTGTGATTACGCCATTATTTATTTTTGATTTTGTAGTCTTTTGTTTGCTGGCTACGTTTCTGTATTAGTCTGCAGATTAGGGTGGTCCGCCCTAAACTGCTGGGATTATTCTTTGGTTTGTAAGCTTTTTTGTTTAATTAGTATAAGAGCCATTGAGTTTTAGAAGTATTTTATCTACCAATCATCACTGAATTTCTTCAATGTGTCTGATTTCTTTAATCATTTTATGGTAATGTCTATGCTTCTATCATCAGTGTAGTGCTTTGGAGTGCAGTTTAGGGCGGTCCGTCCTAAATTGCGCGTGGTCTATATTCTCGGTTTTTATATGTAGCACATATATAGGGTTGATCAATTCTGAATTTCAACGAAAAGGCGGTTTAGGGCGGTCCGTCCTAACTTGCACATGGACTATATTTTTTATTTTTCAGCGTAGCATATGCATAGGGTTCATCAATTCACGTGATTTAGAGAAATGCAGTTTAGGACGGTCCGCCCTAAATTGTGCATGGACTACATTTTTGATTCCTTACTGAGTTTGCGTACCTTATATATAGAGTTTATGAGTTCTTATTATGAACAAAAATTCAGTTAAGGATGGTCCGCACTAAATTGCGCATGGACGACATTTTTTATTTATCAGTGTAGCATATATATAGGATTGATCAATTCTCATAATCTACAGAAATGCAGTTTAGGACGGTCCGCCCTAAATTGCAGACGTTCTATTTCCGACTTTGCACTCAATAGCCGCTTGATATCTGGGGATATCTAGGTGATACCCGCCTAAGACCCGGAGATATCATGGTCATATCCATCAAATTCTATGCGAGGGTTAACACGTTCTTCAGCTGTAAAGCTTGATAATTAGAACCCTAAACCCTAAACCTCTAATACTAAACCCTAAACCCTAAATCCCTTAAACCCTTAAACCTGAACCATTTATTAACATCCAATGCAGAAGTCCTGACCTGCCAAATAACACAATGATAGGTTTTTGATACTTGTCTCCTTCCACAAATGAAAAAATCCTCCAAGCTGCTACCACAAACGTATCCAAATCACACTGTTGCAAATCCAAGAGTGCAAAACAAGGAGTGAGAAAACAAGAAAAGTAGAATTGCAACTACTTAGTCACATGTAATTTGGGAGACACGCAATTGATTCGTCCCCAAGTTCAACAGAATTGCAACATCCAGATGCAATTGAAACCAGTGCTCCCAATTGTTTTCCACCATTCTATAAATAAAAATGAAACCCACAAGCATCCCACAACCCACAACCCACAAGCATATGACCTAAAATTGCACCACAGAATCCTTGAAATTCAATCACACGGAAACAAAACTCTAATACAGCATAGCATCTAATATGAATCTCATCAAGCAAGGAACCAGCAACTTGTGAAATTAGCACTGTCTGGCAATTTCTAGCAGCTTGAATTTAGGTAAAAAAAGCGTGAAAAAAGATTGGCAAAGTACCTGTTGAAACGAGGAATTCTGATTTTGTGCCTCCCACTTTGCAACTGAAGTATGTCGCAGATAGCAGGTGCAGCTCAAGTGCAGCTCGCACCAGCTTGCACCAAGCTTGGTACCTCGCAGCAAGCACCTCGCACCTCGGACGTCGCACCTCGCAGCAAGCACCAAGCACCAAGCACCTTGGACCAGCAAGCACCTCGCACCTCGCAAGCAAGCACCTCGCAGCAAGCAGCAAGCACCTCGCACCTCTCACCTCAAACAGCACCTCGCACCTCGCATAGCAAGTACAACTCAAAGAACAGCTGCATCCTAAACCTCGCACCGCAACAGCAGATGCAACTCAAATAGAAGGTGCAACCCTAAACCTCACACCGAGCACAGCAACAGCAAGTGCAACCCTTAACCTTGCACAAAGGATTCAACACCAAGCACCAAGTACGAAGCAATCAAGCACCAAGCAGCAAGCAAGCAGTACGAGCAACAAGCAGCAAGCAATCCGCACGTCGCACCTCGCAGCAAGCACCAAGCACCAAGCACCGAGCACAGCAACAGCACACCAAGTACGAAGCAATCAAGCACACCAAGTACAAAGCAATCAAGCACCAAGCAGCAAGCAAGCAAGCAGTACGAGCACCAAGCAAGCAGTACGAGCACCAAGTACCAAGCAGCAAGCAAGTAGTACGAGCACCAAGTAGCAAGCACCTCGCACCTCTCACCTCAGACAGCACCTCGCACCTCGCATAGCAAGTGCAACTCAAAGAACAGCTGCATCCTAAACCTCGCACCTTGCACCGCAACAGCAGATGCAACTCAGACAGCAGCAGCAGCAATTTCAAATTTCGAGCATTCCTCACAGCTCTCTCGCCGCGCTCCTTCGCTGCAACCCAGGCGGCCAACAAACCTCTCTACAATGACCTAAACCCTAAACCTCAACGAAGAAACTAAACCCTAAACCAAACCAACAAAACTAACAAAGCTAGCAAATGCGCTGACCCAAACCCCCGCTCGGCGAAAGGAGGGTGACGACCGACCGGGGCTACACTGAGCCTCCAACCAAGGTCGGTATTAGGTTCGGACTTAGGGTCGGTATTAGGTTCGACTACCGAGGCTACAAGATTGGGAATCAAATCCATAGGATCGGCAACTGAGGCCGCAGGGTTGGACGTCGGTGCTACGGGCTTTTTTTCCATTTTTGAAGAAGTGCCATATTGGCAATATAAAAAATGATATTGGTTTTCCAAATTGCAACATTTATCCATTTAAGGGAGCCAACCCATTTTGACCACTTAAGCCGTTTGGACTATTTGCACGGCTGATTTTTTCAAAACTTTCATTTCTACAAGTTTCGAAAGAGGCATTACAATGTAGGCATAATTTTTTAGATGTTTTTTTGCAACATGAAATTATTGAGAACTTTAGTGGAAAATGGGCTTTCTTCTATTCTGATGATATAGCCCATTATCTTTCCAACAATTTTGATTGCAATATTGAAACTCTCCTAAGCCAATTATATAGTGCGACAAGTGCATAGAAAGTTGTGCCATATGTAATTGCTTCAAATTTTTTGTGCACAGTCAAAAAGGCAATGGTCTATACTACCAGAATGGGATGTCGGTTATAAATGGGTTGCCTCTTGTATTGGATGTATGGTATGGTTTTCATCCACAATTGGGCAATTTTATGTAATATATTTTTATATTTCAAAGTTGTCTAGCAATTTCATCCACTTTTTCTAGCATTTTTTATAATCCTTTTTAGGGCAATCCTTCCTTTTCATAAATCATAACAATCTTGCCCACTTAGAAGTTGAACTTTGCATGAATAAAAAAAAATGGGAATAGAATGGGCCCTCCCCTTGAATGGTCCAAATCCTTCAAATGTCTTGCAATAATTAAAAAAGAATGCTCAAATAAATTTAAAGCAACTTGAAATTCATGCTACACATTGGATTCCACATTAATTCTCAATGCTAGCCCATTTAGGAGTTAATTTACATGTGAAAAGGAAGGATTGCCAAGGATACGGCCGTTGTACCTTAACGGTTCAAAATTAAAAAGGTCATGGAATTTTGTAAGTGATTGCTCAAATTTTGATCAAGCAAGTTGTAAATAGTGGTACAAGCGACATCGTGCGTTCATTTTCAATCTTGCCCACTTAGAAGTTGAACTTTGCATGAATAAAAAAAAATGGGAATAGAATGGGCCCTCCCCTTGAATGGTCCATTCTATTCAAATCATGGCCTTATGGAATGAATTCATAAAATGGTAAATAAAATATATATTAGTACAAGTTATGAATTAGATGAACTTTAAGATTTTATAATAAAAAGCACTACTAGTGCTTTTTTTATACATTTTTGCAAGCAAAAATAATATGTAATTCAATAACTCATGTGCTGTAGTATAGAAATACTAAAGTCCAAAAACCATGATGTATATGAAAATAATCAAACGCAAAAGACATGTACAAATTGCATACTAATTGAACATTTAGATTTCATGATAAAACATTATTGATGGTCATTTCATTCATTTTAACACGCAAAAGAATTCTAATTGAATAAGTCATGTGCTGTAGTTTACAAATATTGAAGCCCAAAAGCCATGACATATATGAAAATAATAAATGAACGAAATACATGTACAAGTTGCATACTAGATGAACATCTAGATTTCATGATAAAACAATATTAAAGGTCCTTTTATGCATTTTTACATGCAAAAGAACTTCTAATTGAATAACTCATGTGCTGTAGTTTACAAATAATAAAGTTGAAAAGCCATGACATATATGAAAATAATAAAACCCAAATACATGTATGAGTTGCATACTAAATGAGCAATTTAGATTTCATAATAAAACGAAACTAATGTTCCTTCTAGGCACTTGGAGACATGCCAAAACAAATTAATTGCAATAAATGATATTGAGAGACTTCGAATTTTTATCCATATGAAATTGTAGTTCCATTTCGAATAATTAAAAGGTATGAAAAAAAAATATATTACAATCTACAAATTTATATTTATTGGGTTGAATTCAAAGAATCTTGTTACAAATCTTGAACCCAAATTTAAAATTAGGAAAATTCCAATTCATTTTATTGATTAAAAAATTGTTGAGAAGAATTTATTACATCGGTCCACCGATCCACGATGCCAACACTAGCTCTAAGCGTTATTACAAGTGTATATTATTTGAGTCTAGAAAGCTACAAAAAAAGGTTTTGCACGCAAGCACATAAATATGGTGCAAGTTGTAAACGTTTTGAATTCTCAAATTCCATGGATTGAGCGTTCAGACGTCCAACTCATTTTTGAAGAAGTAAATAAAACCTTAAAATTTTAATGTACTATAGATGCCTTTCAAATTTTGGCTACTTTCTATAGATAACTAAGAAAATATCTTGCATGATTGGTGGCACATTTCAAATAATTATAGTGCTAGTGCCTTCATGATTGAATGGCACTTGCGAGTGTGAATTACCATAATGTAAACTTATAATTTATAATTGAGAGTGTGATGTGAATGCAAGGTGGACTCCACCATGATGGGTTTCCCTAATTTATCATTTCAATAATTAATGTTCTTCACTTCAAGAGATGACCTCACCTTTTGCCACTTCCAAAGTTCATTGTATGTGTCAATCACCCAAATTTTCAGTTAAAAATGATTGTTTAGTCATGTGTTTATGTTTAAAAAAGTTGAAAAGTCCGTCATATAGGATCTTCATACACCATAATTATTATTTAGTGCAATAGGAAAGTCCTCTGCAAAGGGTGTTCATGATTCCATTGAACATGCAAAAAAATATACAATTACATAATTTTTAACATGAGTACCAAATGCATCTTTCATTTTATGTGCTTATCTTTCTACATTCTCATGTGGAATGTAAAAATTCACGTAGTACATTGTAAAAAAACAAAAAATTATTTTATTTATTGTATGTGTACTTTGTTTTCAATATAATGCTCAGCACTAATTTGAATATAATGCCCACAACTAATTTGAACTTCCTTAATGAAAATTTTGAGTATTCACGTTAAAAATTTCATGACATTTTAAATTTTGGACATCTTCAGTCCAGTGGCCATGAAACGTGTACATGATTTATTAAATGGGCAAGCATTGAAAATTTGCTTGGAATCCAATGCATAACTTTAGTTACAGTAATTTTTGGCTTTGCCAAGGATACTAATTGATTTATTGTATGTCTTTCATAATGTTCTATTATTTTAAACAAAAAGAGTAATTCATGGACTTTTACATTTTTTTAACTACTCAAACCCATTTGAAAAAGTATCAATTAATTTTTTTTAAGTTCATTTGTAAGGCTTTGGTTTATGCCAAAGTGTTAAAACTTTTTTTTTCCATTTTTTTCAATGTTTATGTATGTACGCTTTTTTCGAATGTTGAACATTTAATCCACATTTTTAACACTGGACCCTAAACCCTAAACCCTAAACCCTAAAGCGTTGTTTACATTTTGTACACCAACATTCGTAAACAAAGAGATTTTATTTTTAAAATGCAAAGTCAACAAAGTTACAAAAGTTCAATACATTCTTTGCACATGCATTGTTGCGTGGCAAGGAAAAGGAAGGAGAGAATGTCTCACCTACTTCTGGAAATCTTTAATGTTAGGCAAAAAATTGCGCGCAAAATTTGCTTTGTCAACACTGTGATTTGCGAAAAAAATTTCCAGTAGTTGACTTTGCAAATCCGCAAACACCTGAAATAGGCTTGAATCTGAAGTAAGCACTGTCAAGTGGACGACTATTTTTCTAATGAAAGACTGCACGAACTTCTTCCAAAGATCGTGTGACCTGAAAAAGTGCTACAAAGTGGAAAACGAATCTCCCGAAAAAAAATTTAAAATTTGAATTCATTTTGTTTTGGCGCGGCCCCCTTCCGGTGCCAAAACTTTGCTCCCCCTGGCATGGGTGGCCGAGTGCTTTGTGTATGCGCGTTGAGATTGTTAGTGTCGTTCTCATTCTCATTTGGCTTTTCTTATGTGATCGTGAACCTGTTCAAGCTCTCTGTTATTCATTGTTGTCATTTTCTTCTGTTGTGGTTTGAACACAGTTGGACGAGGCGTTCTGCAGTTCAAGGTGCGCTTTGCGTACAACCAACAGATGAAAGCATTTTCTTTGTCCAGACATTTGTAGCACTCCAGTACTTTGTGCATAGTCATAGAACGCAACAGATTTCAAGTTCGACAGAGTTCTCCTCTTCTTCTTGAACATTTTAATTTCGTATTGAGGAATTTGCAATGTGCTCATACATTTTCAAGTACAAGTTCAGTTTTAAGTCATCATACTGAATTCAATTTCTGCGGTATAAATAGGTACCCTGGTTTGTAGCCGTAAAATCCGGGTCTATATTTAGAAACTTCCGTGGGCTACATGTTTTTGAAGACGTGCAATTTAGGACGGTCCGTCCTAAAACGCAAGTAGACCATGTCATGACTTGTATTTCATATCGAGTATATAACGTTTTTGTAAGAAGTGCAGTTTAGGTCGGTTCGACCTAAACTGCACTGCGATGGGAAATAATTTTATGAATATGACAACAAAATACAGTAGCACTGAATCCAATTTCCTTGACCCTATTCATGCAGTTTAGGGCGGTCCGCCCTAAATTGCAGATTGACAAACCTAAATATTTTCTGAAGACTTGAATAAGTTGGGGTTTCTAATAAATAATCACAAAATCAACAGTTTGGATATGCACTTTAGGTCGGTCCGCCCTAAAATGAAATGCATCAACGCCTTAATTTATATTCTATATAGTAAAATTTTTACTAGTGGGACGAGCAGTTTAGGTTGGTCTGCCCTAAATTGCAATGCATCATTTACCCACTGAAATGAAGACAATTTATATTTACGCTATATATACTGTCATTGCAGTTTAGGGCGGTCCGTCCTAAACTACATACTGACAAACCTGAATGTTTTAGAAGCATTAACTAGGTAGGTATTGCTATATCTTCAATACACGGAGAGTCCGGACATACACTTTAGGACGGTCCGCCCTAAATTGCATTGCAATAGTTTTTTATTGCACAACAGTGAACAAAGCCAGTTCTTGTTCAATTTAGAAAGGACTTCGACTACCTTCACGTAGTTTCTACCGGTCATGCAGTTTAGGGAGGTCCGCCCTAAAATACACTTCTTCCTTGTTCAATTTATAGGGTTTCAACATGTCGAGTCTGGAATATATCACACTATGTTCATGCAGTTTAGGTAGGTTCGCCCTAAATTGAAATGACACAATTTTTGTACTTAAGAAATAAAATATGAGGGGATGTCTTATTTAGTTTCTAAAATCTGACAAAGTGGTCATGCTATTAGCCTCAAAGCGCCACACCATTGATATTGACAGATTAAGAAAATGAATCAGGTCTGCGGCATCTGTGTTCAAAAAATTTCACACTACTGTGAAGCAGATAAGGGTTGTTAGCCGTACAATGATCATTTATTTCGATCAGATTGGTCTTCATTGATCTAGAACTTTGTCTGTCTAGTTGTGCAGTTTAGGGAGGTCCGCCCTAAACTGCATTTATATAAATTAAAAAATTACATTAAATAAAATTTGACAGGTCTTTCTTCATCTATTAATTTTCTATTCGGATTGTGGTTTATGGTTACAGATAATATGGGCTCCGCTGATGGGCTCCGCTGATGTCCCACTTGACCTCATAGACTCATCAGACGATGAACTCCAGGTACTTCAAGAAATGAGTGCTGGCATTCTTGAGTGTGAAGGGCTTCCTTGACAAAAATGGAATACAAAGTTTGTTACTTTGTATAATGGAGAGGGCGTTCTTGTTGGAGAAGGTACTTGTCATAGTGTGAATTCAGATCTTGTACTTGGTGTCACTGGACCTCTTGGAGACACTCATGTGTCAGTGCACATTTCAAAATCACATTCTGAAGTGGACATTTCTGAAGAGAATGTCTTCTCATTAGTAGCTTGGCCTATTGAGCTCGTGCATTGTCGTGGTGCTAGTTTACGCGATCATGAACAGAGAGACAAATTCAACCGTTTGCAAGCAAGTTTAAAGAATCCACCATCATCCAAATCTGCTAGGCCCTATGCAAGTGCCAACCGAAATCCGCCTCGTCAAACTGCTGTCAGAGTAAAAGACCTCCTTACACAAGAGTCAATCAACATGGTGTCTAGCAAGGTCTGCTGCAATAAGAATTGTGTCCAACCGTTCCCGAGGGAGAAAATTCGGGCATTTCGAGAAAGAATGTACAGAAATTCAACATTTAAACACCGTGTCTTCATGAAGACTGATGTGCACAGACAAATTCATGAAGGTGCACATCGAAGGAAGATGGTTACAATTGAAGGCATAAATGTGTGTTTGCGCGCATGGATGCTTATTGCGGGAGTTGCTGAGTCTACATTCTATCGCTACTCAAAATACATGAAGCTCGATCGAGAAGCAAGGGATCACGGTAATACAGGACTGTTGAAGCCTAGAGAACATACCCTACAAGCAATAGCTTCTTTAAAGTGCATCCTTGACAGGGAAGCCGATCATATGCCGCATCGCACCCGGAGTCTGAAGGCAGGTGAGAAGGTCGTGTCAAAGATTCTTCCGGCCTCATTTCAATGGAAAGACCAATTGAAGAAACTCAATGATTCCAATGCGGCCTTCGGATTGAAGGAGATCTCCACTTCGAACTTGAGTAAAATAAGGTCCACAAAGTTCTCAGAATTCGATGTGAAGAAGCCAGGGGATAATTTTGCTCGGTGTGCTACTTGTGACAAGCTAAATGAGCTTGTTAAGGGTGCTATCAGTGGATCTCAAACTGCTTTGAAATGGGCAAGAAGATTGGATAGGCATCTTACCATTGCTCGTGCCCATAGGGATGTATATTACATCAATCGAGAGTTGTCATTCAAGTCTCCGCATGAATGTCTTACAATCATACACGACAAAATGGATCACTCGAAAACCGCTTGTCCTGTGTTCTCTCACAAGAGTAAAGAACTCGATGGCCTCATGAAGCTACCAGTTTCTGTGACGGGCATGCTTGCACATGGTCATGTAGATGTACGCTACGCGCATTATGGCTTGGATGTCTTCTCCCATGACTCCAACTATACCGTTGGATCAATGGCAAAGTTGTTGCGAGATTTAGAGTTAGTTCCGAAGTCTTCTTCTAGAGAGTTGTTCAAAAATTCAAAGTCCACTACTTTGTTTAAGGCTGTACTAGAGGGTGCAGACATGTGCAACGTGTCACTACCGCCGTTGCCAAATACTTTAGCTCCAGCCATGCGGCTACCGCCCATTTTGAACGTGCAGATGGACAATGCCACTGGAGACAACAAGAATAGATATGTTTTCTGTTTTTGGTCTTTATTTGTCGCAAACAAAATCTTCCGGGAAGTGTACGTGAACTTCATGATTGTGGGTCACACACATGACGACATAGATGCGTTGTTTGGAAGATGGAGCATGGATTTGAAGAAAGACAACTTCTCAACAGTACCAGCACTAATGAAGTCGTTCATGGATGTGGATTCCATCCCCGTTATCCCTCACCTTATTGAAGAAGTGCCCGATTTCAAGGGTTTTATAGCAGGGTTGCTTGTTGATGGTGATGACATCCTCGTTGGACACACAAAACCACATCAGTTGAAGTTCTACCTGGACTCAACGGGGTGCCCTGTCATGAAGTACAAACTTCTTTGCATTGATGCAGAGTGGTTAGGAGAAGACGGAAGAGGCATCAAATTATGGAAAGAAGATGTTGAAGGGCGAAGTTTGTGGCCACGGGGTGAACCGTTGCCTGTTCCGTTGAAGCCTATGAAAGACTTAGATGACATCGTCAAAGGTGTGTCGGGGTTCGTGAAATATTGGGACAATTTATGCAATGCAGATGTCACTGGGGATTACCTAAGACGTTACGAGCACATAGTGAGGTACTAGCGTGGCGTCAAGACAGCGTTGATGGAACCATTACCTACCTTTGGTGTTTTGAGAGATGGTTTTTGGCCAACTTCACGAGTAGTAGCAGATCGAGCGGATGAATTGAACGAGGATGGTGAAGAGCGTGAAGAGTTTGGGGAAGATGACCCGTACGTTGGGCCGTTGAGTGGTCGTCCAAATCCATCCTTTCGGGTAGCTCGAGATTTGTTTGAAGGCTATTTTGTTGCGGTTCGCCCCGTAGATGGTGACACTCATCCGGTGTGGATTGCAAGGGCATTGTCTGATCCGAACTGCAGCCCAGAAAATCTGAATTGTGTCCGTATTCAATACTTCCGTCTAACATCAAGGAATCAAGATGTTATAGATTTCTACACCGGATGGGACAGCGAAAGAGGTCTGCGTTGGAAGGTAGATGAAACTGAACCTCCTGTTTGGCAACACACTGATGCTCTTATGACAGCGTGGAAGTCGAGAATCAAGAAAGACACTCAGGAGTGCATGATTAAGATCCCTGCTATACAAATTGAAGTCATTAACGAGAGCTTGAGTTCCTATAATTGAGAAGCCATATGTACATAAGGGTATATGTGGTATGCTTTATTTTGTATTTCCCATCCACATATTCTGTGTAATGGATGGAATTTATATATTGCAGTAGATGGCATATACTTTAATTATGTTGGTTTGGATTTATAGTTTGGTATTGTTTATATGCTTTGAAATGTAGCTTTTGTTTTTACAAAACAAGAGGATTCAATTTCAATTATAATAAATTGCTTCTAAGTACATTTGAGTTTTATTATTTTTCTATGTTTTAATTTATTTTTCTTGAAGCACTTATGTTATAATATCTATGACTAATATTATTGATAATTTGAAGCAACTGGAAAAAATGGGTAGTGGTTCTAATGACTATGTGTTTGATAATTGTGTTAAGTAATTGTCACAATTCGGGTAGGGGCCGATTGATTGTTACAACTTTCCTAGCTGCATGCATAGGTCATTAGGCAGTACCAAGTCATGCCTCTCCCTCAACCACTTATTCATATTCAATGAGAATAGAACTCGGACCGTTTGAATGACATGAACCATCCTTTACAACCAACTTCAAAGCTCATGACATGGTGTTCAAAAAGTAAAGATTTTATGTATATTAATGTTAGCATTGGTGCTTGAAATTTGACCTAATGTTCAAATTAGAGACTTTGTATGTCACTACACTCTCATTTTAATGGAAATTACATTAAAAAATTAGTATGTCTAATATTTGTCAACCTAAATTATATACAAAACATCCATTTGTATTGGTATCAAAATCGACAATATTATTTTGGGAGAGTCCTAAACTCCCAAAATTTTGAATATAGCGTTCTATCTAATATATAAAAATTCTAATGAAATTCTAATGGTGAATGCATAGCATAGCAAGTGCCAACTGCTAGTAGAAGTCTAAAATTCTACTTTAAACACAATTTTTACTTTTGACTTAACTATAAGTGGTCAAGTTCCTATTAATTCTAATTTGTACTATTCCACATGGTTTGTTCTACATCCTACCACCCCATATGCATATAAATAGTTTATGTACTCAACCAAACACTTAAAGTAAGTTGGAGATGTTTTTGAAAGCGTCCAATGGTTGATGGATTCAATTCTCATTCCACCCTTGAATGATAGACTAGTGCCCGTGGAAATCATCTATTTTGATACCGTAGGAATCATTGTTTTAAAAATTTCCAAAAGCACTCATTGGAAGTCAAAATATTGTAAAAGGTCTCCTCTTTTCACACAAAATTTCAAGGATGAATAGCTACACTTATGTCCTATATAAAAAAATTCTCTGTCATCCATTAGGCACCAAATGTCCACCTTGACATTTAAGGGTTAATCAAACTTTGAATTTTTGTACGTAGTTTGATTTTATAAGCTACAAAACTACTTGACATTGCATACCCCACTTGGTGTCCCTTTTTGGCATGTCCACAGTGGGGCACATGAAAATTAGTGTGGCCCTAGTCTCCAATTCCACATGCCAATCGAGCATTTGGCTCCACCATCCGGCAAGTCAATTGAGTCAACTGTATGAAACTTTTGAACAAGGTGCTTCAAACACAAATGGATAAATAAAACGTGGACTAATATTAAGTTTAACCCTTAAATGACAAGCTGGTCATTGTGGAAATCATCTCTTTGGGTACCATATGAATTATTGGCTTAAAAAAATGAAAAAGCACTCATTGAAAGACAAGTTACTGTCCTTTTTTCACAAAATTTGAAGGATGAATAGTTGCACTTTTGTCCTGCATGGAGAGATTCTTTGTCATTCATTGACCGAAAAACATCCTCGATGTCGTTTAAGGGTTAAAGACAGTCTGATGACATTCTGATGACAGTCTGATGATAACTCTACAGGGGATGATTCTCAAATCAGTCGTGAGTCGTGACTTCCACCAACTCACTAACAAGGTGTGGTCTTCTGGAACTCCATTTGCGTTCTGGCTTTCGCTTCTCATTGCTAGATTAGAGTTTTACGGTTTCCGCCTTACCATCTCTCGATTCCTTGTATCAAACTCTTATGCTTCTTCTGTAGGACATCGCCGTCGGTGCTCTTTGCGGTTGTTAAACTCTTTTCTGGTTTGAATTTCTCTTCGCACGCCTGGTAAGGTTGATCGATGGTAGATCTTTGTGGTGTACTTGAAGCTCCCAAGAGGCTATTGCTTGGGTTCAAGGCTTCAGAACTTCCTCATTGCTTGCATTATTGTTGAAATGCTCCTTGTTTTACATATTTGCAGGTTGTCTATGCGTAACCACTAGCGGTCGATCAATATATTTACGTACCAGTGTATTTTTTCTAGCGCAGGCATCATTTACACTCACTTGGGATCCCGCCGACGAGAGGAATGAAATGCAGTATCACGACCTTGTCTCGTTTGAATCTGGCGACATCAAGACAGAAATCCGAAGCAACAAACAGGTACTCTCCTTTGCGATGTTGATGCATTTGAATTGTCCTGTATTTTTTCGTTCAAACATGTCAATGAATTTGATTCAACCAAGCGCGGCCTCTTCTTGTGCACCGTTTTCTCTCGACAGTATGATAGTCTCACAAGCCATCCCTCTATTTGATAGATTACTTTGGTTTGGAAGTCTCCACCTCAATCTGTATTCATTCTCTTGAAGCCGAATGCAGCAGCCATGCAAAGGCTTTGTAAAGAAATGGTTTGGTAAGTGAATCATTACAGACCTTGTAGAATAGTTAGCTGGGGCGTCTTGAAAATTTTCGTACTTTATCTAAAATGTGCATGAAATTTTCAAACGTATCTTCTTGCTTATTTTGTTTACTATAGCATGTATTTTACATCGTGCAGACGCCTTGCATCTCTGCGGAGAGTTCTTACCGCGAGTGGAGTTTGACAGTCAATGCTATATATGGTCTTGGCTCCTGTATTGAGCACATCAACCATGATCTGCAGGTGGCTCAGAGAACAGAATATTGCTAATGTTTATGTGGAAGCAAGAGTCAAGGCAGAATTGTTGGAGGATAGTACTAACTTTGAGTTCATCCAAACGTATGAGACAGGTATAATCTTTGAAGTTGCTTTTAGCCATCTATGTTGCAGCATTAATGGTTCACATATTTTTAACACCATGCAAATAGTGAGTCTTACTTCAATCCCCAAAGACCCCAAGACAATGCGTTTACAATTACCTAAGTTGTATGTCTGGAAATTTCTAACCTGGTTTTGATGTCTAGAACTATCGATGCACGTTGATGACAATATGGAAGCTACATATGGCTGTCTAGCTTATTCCTAATTCAGTAGAATAGGACAGAATATCATCAATTGACTTAATTGGATTATACATTGTGAATTTTTGTTGGCAGAGGATCAACTGAAGGACATCGACGAGCGACTGGACCTGATCATCACTTTAGGTGGTGATGGAACGATGCTCTGGGCAAGCTTACTTTTCTCTGTTCATGCTTAGTTTAGAGTCCATCACTAAGTAAAAACTAAGCTTTGTGTTTGCCTCAAACCGATGTTCAGAGTGGATACGGATTTGGTTTACGTGAAATTTCCATTGTTTTTAATAATTTTAGATCCTCGCAAGTCAGTTTAAAGCAAGTGCTGGGGGGACCCTAGATGTCACGGAGCCATCCTCGCCAATCCGGGCAAGGAATCCACCACTTCTCACGTTACCTAGGGCAGAGGCATCGAAAATGGCACAGAAGCACTGTCTTGTGCCCATGTTGTAGCCCACAGTTCCTGTAGATGTCGTTGAGCCAATCCCCATAGCTGGCCAAAGCAATGTCAAAGACGATGTTGTTGTTGACGTTAACTCCGACAAGAAGGCTGTTGAAGACGATGTTGTTCACGATGTTGTAGCTAACGCTGAGGAGGAGCAAGTAGAAGGCGCCGGTGAAGTTGCGATCCCTGAAACTGCTGAAGGTCAGCAAGGAGTGGAAAATGTGTATGCCATAGTCAAAGACTCCAAGGCGCAGGCAACATCTGACAGGAGAGGAAGCACGATGGAGACCTCCACGGAGCAACAGGTGATGCGACATCTCTCTTTCCATTTTAAGTGCCAAGTGACCGACGTGAAGCACTCCCTTTGTTAGGCTAATGAAGTTATTTCCATGAATTGCCTTGTATGAGGATGGTGTCGTAGCGTAGTAGCGTTTGTTTGCAATGCTTCAATTTTTTTTTTACAAGTGCGTGTCAAATTGGACATCGAAGTGAACGTCACTAGTAGCAGACGCTGATGCACTCTAGGGCTCAGCTTGTTCTTTTCCAAGCGAGTACATCAGAATAGTATGTAAGCAGAAGTCAAAGTTTCATTTCAGTCCCCCATTCCATTGAATGCGCAGGTATGTTTAACAATAACTATGTGCATCTTACAGGAAAGCAAGTGCCTCAATGGTGCTCAGGTAAGGCTAGGATGTGTAGGTGATTAGAGGATGTCAAAAGTGAATAATAATTGTGTGATGGTGTTGCAGGAAGACATTGAAGTCCTTGGTGAGTCCTCAAGCCGGCCTCGGCATGCTGTGAGGACCACGCAAGCTGCGAAGGGCATGAAGGCTACATCGAAGGCAGCAATTTCTAAAGCGGTGGGTCTTCCTAAACCTACCTAACCCACTAAAAAGGTTAGGATGGCTGCATTCCATTCATCCATACTTTCATTTGTTTCTGTATGCAACTTAAAAGAATAATGCAAGTGTAGCATTCCTTGACATTTGTTGTGGCTGTATAAGAGTCCCAGAAATAAACATACACAAGTAGGTATTGCTGGTTTTGACTTGGTGTGGTACGATGCAGGCTGCTGTTGTCAAGAAATTGGATGCACCTCGGAAGAAGTGAGTCCCTGTTTGCCACAGCGTGTCCAACTTTACATCGCATATGATGGTCAAGCATGTTATTCAAAACATTGAGTAGAACGCACCATGTTTTCATTGAAAGTGTTGTAGTGAATGTTGTTGTGGATTTCTTTATAGTACTAGACTATGGGCATGTGCATAGCTATTTTGTGCAGAAGTTGGCAAGTGGCCTTATAATCCCAAAGCCATTGAAAACACAAGCTTCTATGCTTGGACATCTCTTACAAAGACACATAATTCACCTTCTAATGGCATATCTCAATCTTCCATTCACTCATGTATATGGGCTGTAGAGGACATCGTCTTTGATGTTGCGGTTTATGATTCACGTTGTTCATGTCGTTCGAGAAAACATCCTTCCTCTCGCATTGTATGTCTTCTGTAATGCTCAAGAAAACACTGCAGATGTCACTGTGCATGTCGAACGAAACACTGAGCGTAAAGCAATGCATACCCCAGTACACGGGTTGCTCTACTTAATGTCACAATAGACGTGTATGTGGACGATGTCTGCGATTTCAGCAAAGAATAAATTCCACAATATTGTCCACCCAGCTTGTTTCCTAAAGCACATTCTCGTTGACTCTGATGTCATTTAAAACATCCTCCTGTCAAATGTGACGTCCTAGAGAACATCACACAGAACACCGGCATGTACCGCAAAAGAGTGCCACATCAACTGCCACGTAGACTGCGTGCTCCGGAAATTATTTTCCACGTCGGATATTTAGGGGTCCACGTCATTGGACACATCACAACGTCGTTGGATGAAAAAGTTGTCCAACGTGTCCCTGCCCATTGTTAAAAATCCTACGTGGATGCCAAAACCCCTCCACATGGCACTCTCAGAAACTCTTGGGTGACCTTGTTGTTTTCGATGTCACAAAAAATTTAAGCACGTTTCAGCACATAACATGGCATGTTTTTGGCCCGTTTTTTTAAACGGATTTTTTTAGACGTCACTACAGGCATCGTCCTTGTTAAATTAGACATCACGGCACGTTTTTTCCCTTGTTAAAAAAAACACTGATTTCTTATAGTGTTGTCTCGTATGTCACCAACGAAAGTGAGCATCTCCTTCCGACTATGCTGGAACATGGTGTAGAATAGTGGGGATGCCGTGGTCAACACTTTCCTGCATCCATTTGGAATGCTCTGATGGGCAATACAGGTGGCGTTCGTCATGACCACCCTCCTCAATCTCACACTCGAGAGATAGCGGGGAACCGATCACCTTTTTTTTCCATCACCGCACATTGCATTCTTTAGGTTGGAATCAATCCACTAGTAAGTGGATGTGGATGGGTGTGGAAAATCTCCTTTGTAGATGCTGGTTTGCAGAGCACCACAAAAGTACTGCAGCGTACATGCACCATGTGTAGTGACGGAAGAGAAAGGGTATCGGATCCCTAGCAATCTTTCAGTCGTAAGAGGAGGAGGGCATTCATGATTAGCATCCACTTGCGTTACCTATGGGAGCATCTCGAATGGATGCCGGAAAATATAGATCACGACAATCATTTTTTGCTCTAAGTCATGTTCTATCATATGCGGACTTCACGGAAGAATCCATTGTGAGTCACGAGGCTACAGTCAACGAGCACTTTTTTGAAATAAGTAGCCACAAGGGTTGCTATTTTTTCAATCGTCCACCACTCTGCTTTCGTACGGTCGATTGGGATGTTGTTCATTTCAAGGGCTTCTTCAACGAAAGGAACTTCAATCTTGAAAAAGGCAGATTTCGTTGCATCGGTGTCCTTCCATTCAGATTGGCCATTGCAAGGTTTAGACTGCCCAATCTAATTGTCGTACACGCAATTAGTCGTAAGTATCTTTACAATGACAAATTGTTGCAAGATGACACGAATTATCGTTCCAGAGAACTCTAGTATGATATCGCTTGACTTAGAAGTATCTGGATTGTAACTACACTCTTAATCCCCTTCTTGTTACGTCCTCACCTCGTTCCGGAAACTTAGTACTTTTCGGATTTCGTTCCGGATCCGGATCACCTCCGGAACCTAATTTCGTTTCTCCTCTGTTACCGGTTTTTGTTGCCTCTGTTTTACCCTCAGAGGGTCCGCCCTTGGTCTAGAAAGGGGTGGGGATTCACCACTTGTGTAACTAACCTCTCTACACCCAAATCCTAATTAACAACACACCCAAGACAATACAGTTGTAGGAGGAGGGAGGAGTATTCTCTCACAGTTTCCGAATTGGCCGATCCGGAAACAGGTCACACAAAGAAATTCTCACACCTCTCATACTACAATGACGGATCCGAACTCATAAATCTAAAGGAGTAGATTTTCAAGGAGAAGACAACTTATTGAAGTGGAGGTTGGTAGACCTTCCAAAGTAGGGGGAGATCCTGTCCTCTAGCGGTTGCTTATCTCCGCAAGGAATCTCCCTAGTTCTGGACTCGCAGGGACCTCTACCTCTCTTATCCGGATCGCCGTTCCGGCAATTTAAAGGCACGTAACGCTCACACTCCTTTACTCAGCTTGCATCCCTCCTGATTAGCTCAACACCCAAGAGATCCGTAGCTCAAGATCCAAATTCCGCCTCTCCCGCCCTTCTCTTTCTCCAGTATAGGGATACCACACACACGCATACACTTAGCCAAAGACTCGGTTCAAGCAAAGTGCAGCTAGAGGCATCTTGGCTGACTTAGATTAAGAAAAGCAAAATTGCAATACATACGTGAAAGCACTAAGATGGAATTGAGATGGAATAGAATGGCAGACCATTAACTGGCCTGCCCTTAAAATACTTATACAAATATCCAAAGTCAACTCCTAAAAGTCTGAAAAGGAAACCCAGAAATCTAGGCTACCAATCACTGAACCTCCAAAATATCCGGAAAGGTTAATAACTACCGTCCGAGATTGCCGGATTTCTCCAAACTATACGCCTAAGATTCCGGAAACTGGGCCCATGCTTGGAAACCCAATCCGGATCCGATACTATTCTTCCTACGAATTCTAATGCCTTGGCTTCCGTCCCTTCCTCGAGCGGCTTCCCGTTTGACTGGTTGGCATCCCCTTCATACTTTTAGTTGGAGTCGTTTTCGTTGTTGCTCGAGTCTGGATATGGCGCGTTGCGGGAGACAGATCGTTGTCTCCTTCAGTTCCGGAAGTGGAGTGTGCACTCTCTTCCTCATAATCTTCGATGACTTGAACTTCCTTCTCCTTCTCTGGTGGTGAATCCTCCAATGTCGCGGGTTTGCTTCTCTTTTCCAGTGTGGTCTCTTGCATGTGCAAAAATCCTTCCGGATTAGTCCGAGTCGGATTGGTCATCCCACTGATCCGGTTGATGAGGTCTCCTCTAACTTGCTGTCCTAGAACTTTGAATGTTCCCCTCATCAGGTTCGGCACTGTTTGTGACTTGGGAATTTTCGGAGTCGAGAATTTGGGTGGTACCAGAACTGATTTCACGTTGGCCTCAGGTTCCGGTTCCGAAGCTGGCCTCAAATTCAACTCTGTCATCCGCATCTTGTTGGCGGAAGGCTTGGCTGGCGTGAGTATCCCCTTCAATCCCTCCATTCGAGTTGCACGATCCGCTACCAGCCTCCCTGGTGTACCCAAGACAAAAGAAAGTTCCGAAAAGGTTGAGAAATCCATCACCTGATTCGGATCAATGGCCGCCAATAGCTGCCGAAGCTCCCCCAAAACTCTCTCTATCTTAGTAGTAAAGTCCACGAGGATGGTCACTATCTTGGTTCCGGTGATGTGCCCTTCCGATATCAGCTTCGAGTAAAACAAAGTGGCTTTCGTGATGACGTCGGCTTTGATGTCGATTGCTTCAGATAGATTCTTGACAAGAGAGAGAGCCTCCTTTTCTTTCTCCTTTGAAGCTGCCATTTTCCCTTCCGCCCAATTCACTCGGGCCTAGAGTTGGTTCCGTTCCGCCTCCAACTCCTGAATCCGATCCTCCCTTCTCTTTAGATCTTCCGGCTTGGGCAGTCGCTTGACGGCTTCCACAATCTGATCCAGTTCCACCTTCAAAACTTCCACGGTATCTATCACCAGATCCGCCAGGCTGTCGTGGAGTACCTTGGCCTCGCGTATCCATTCAAACCCAGTATTGAAAAATGCTGATTCAGTTTCCACTTTCGGTCCTTTGCTTGACTCCCCCCTCTCCATCGCCGGTGGCTTGGATCGCGATCCCGGATTGGTTGACTTCCTCTTCTTGTTCCTCGGATCGGTCAAGTGTTCCTCGGGGAGTTCTTTTGGATCTGACTTGACCGGATCTTCTGCTTCCTCCCCAGACAGTTCGTATGATAGAATCGCCTTTCTGGTGAAATACTGGATTACTTCCGCCGCGCTCAAAAGTTCCTACTGATGGTATAAATAGAACAAATAGGTGCTAACTGGACTCGCCTTCAAATTTGTTCCACTTGTAGCATTGGCGATGTGGGAGTGTGATCCCACATGCTAGACCTAGAAAACTAGCATTTGATGGGAAATTTCAAAATCTATTTCCTTAAAAAGGAAAATTTTGAATCTCCACAGGAGATTAGAAAGATTTGAGGAATACCGGAACTCTGGATCCAGAGAAATCCTATTAGGTGTAAAAACCTAATTCCGGAACCCTAAAAAGTTCCGGAAATCAGATGACGGCACCGGCCCTAAAAGCCGGAAACCAGATCCGTACTAGGGTTAGGCTTTGCTGCCAAAACCTATCCCATATGTGGGAGTACGGGAATCCAGTCTTTAGGTTTAGAAGGGAAATAAGGAGAATAGAGCTCTTTACTCCCTATTTTTTTTCGTTTTTCGTTAGAAAAGTAGACCATAAGTAGTTAGGAACCGGATACCGGAATAGGATTACTTTAGAATAGATAATAGTGTTAACAGAAGTAACCGAAAACCGGAAATCGAAAGTCCAGAAACGGCATAGATAGGTCAGGAGTAGGTCAGAGTTATTTTCATTAGAAACTGGAAACCGGAAGAAAGTAGAAGACCGGAGACCGGAAACGGAAGACAGGCAATCCGGGTGTAACGGGTGTCTACCTAGTTCTAGACCATACTTGAGAGTGGATCTATTTTGGGGAAAACGGTCACCTGTAACGATCCGGGTGAGTACTACCCTAGAAATAGAAGGAGCAGGTGGCTGAGACCTCCTTTTGCGAGGAAACTACCTTGAGAAGAGATTGGTGAGGAGCATTCGAGGTGTACTTATATGTCAACCAAAGAGAAGAAGTTACGGGCTCAGTTTACGGACCAGATTAAGGACAGACAAGTCTCGAGAGGAGAATTCACTTAGAAGTTCACGTATGAGGGTGGAATTAGAAGTGTACTAGTGAGGCGACTTTTGAGGAGGGTCCTTGAGCAGAATAAGAAGACTAGAGTGCGAGTGATTGTGAGACTCCAAATAGTGATTCTAGTCACTGAGAGGGTTTGAGAGAACAGTCCACGATGGTAGCTGTATCTTTGCGCATGGTGAAGCCGGTGGTACCAGCGGATCCATGAGAAAAAGCGGAGCTAGAAGAAGACCTTTGGCAGATGGGGTGTGAGGGATTTCTAGTCCGGCCATGGAATTTGAAAGACGAGGAGATTGTGAGGGAGGTAATCGGCGCGCCGCTAAGGAAGTGGAAGGGGACGTCGAGAAGCCGGCCTGAAGACTGAACTTCAACACTGTGGAGGGAGACGTACGATTTCAAGAAGACGGACAAGGGACCGGCTTCCCGGATGGATCGCTTCTACGTGGGTAAGTTCCAGAATCCCCCAACAAAGAAGGATGGTTTCCTTGTGGCAGAGTGCATAAATGGTAGGGAGAAACGTTTAATGAAGTACCTAGCAGCCATCCTTAGTCCAAAGCGACCAAACAGGATTATGGTCACCTTGGCATATACTATTTTCGGTGCACTGTGGGGTGACCGGAAAGTAGATTGGGGCGTAGTGATGAGAGATCAGATCAAAAGATTGGTAGGAGGTATAGGGAAGTCTAAGCCTTCCTCTATAACCCCTTTTCTCTACCATTTGTATCAAGCACATGGCTGGCTTACAAATAGAGAGTTAAATTCATATGATACGGCCAAAGCCATGTCAGAAATCGAGATAGAAGACCCGGATGAGGAAGCCAGGCAAAAAGAGGAAGATTCAGAGGCAGACACTATACCGGTCGAGGAAGCTAAGTCTCAGTGGAGGAGGTAGGACCAGAAGGAGAAAGACTCAGAAATAGGAGAGGGTAGTAAGGGAGTCGATCCGATCTAGAACCAGGATCCCCTAGGTCGAATTGTGAGGGAACTCAGTGAGTTCCGGGTCCAATACGGGAAGAGCCAAGAGACCATTCAAGAACTATGTCAGCTGCTGAAGATCAGTCAACCACAATAGCTCGTTGCCCAACTGGACCAGAAGATGAAGGAGGCGGTGAAGAAAGAGTTGAGCGAAGCCGCGAGTAAGGTGGACCAGCTAATGAGGGAGTTGGAGGAGAAGAGAGAAGAAATGGACCAGTAGAGGAAATTCTCCAAAACAGCCGCAAAGAACCTTCAGGCGATCCAGGAGTTCATCGGCAATCTGAGCGAAGTTATCAACAAAGCAATGTTGTTTGACGAGAAGGTAATGGAGACTGGAAAGCAAATTCCAGCCAACCTAATGATGGCGTTAGTGTCCTACCACCATGTCGCAACTCAAATTTTTGGTTTTCTTTGAATTAATTAAAATCAGAACAGAAACCAATGCCTAGGTATCCGGATCCGGTTAAGAAATTGTAGGAAACCAGAATTTATTAGCGACAAAGAGATAGCGGCAAATCAGGTCAGATTCTATCCGGATCGGTGACAGAATGGAAACAGATTTTTATCCGTATTTTGGTCTGACCGGATTAGGACGGACCGGATCACTACCTGGACCGGATTCATGAACTGGATCGGAAACGGTCATGCTGACGTGTCTTAGGGAATTAGGGGTATATAACGATTGGTCACCCCAGTCTCAGTCCCTTTTGCCATCTTCGCCTTCTGTGAATGTTGTGCGCGTGCCTTGTGCTTTTCAACCATGTACCTTAAAGTTGGAGCTGGAGTGTGGTTGTTGGTGCGCCTCTTCTCCTCGTATTTCTATGGCCTGCAGGTTTCCGATTGAGATCGAAGGGTGAAAAGAGAGGAACGAGACGTGTGGCTAGGAGAGAGTGAGGTAGAATTGTAAATACTTAGGAGTAGAATTAAAACCGGAATTGCGGATTCGGACTGAAACCGGATTTGGGCTGAAACCGGATTTGGGCTGAAACCGGATTCGGACTGAAACCGGATTCGGATTGAAACCGGATTCGGATTGAAACCGGGTTCGGACTAAAACCGGGTTCGGACTAAAACCGGATTCGGACTGAAACCGGATTCGGACTGAAACTGGATTCGGATTGAAACTGGATTCGGACTGAAACCGGATTGGTAGGTGAACCGGATTGGGGATCCGGTTAGAGCTAGTTAGGTCAACCGGAAGTTCCGCCAGAATGGCGGCGGGCTTTCGCGGGCTTTTTGCGCCCTTGTAAATTCAAAATGTATATAAGCCAGTCCCTGCGGGAGTGGTGTGGGCCTTCTTTTGCAAACTTTCTCTCGTCTTCTATTGTTTCCTTTGTGTGTACTTCTCTCCCAAGCGTGGCAGTGGTGTATGACAGGGAATCAGGTTGAGGCGTGCGAGTGTGTTGGAGGATTGTCCCCTTTGGTATCTTAGTTCCTGGTTTATGTGCATGTGAGTGGATAGTCAAGAGTTGGGAGTGAATTCTGGTCCCTCAGCATAGCTGGAGTTCAGGATTTCCGGGTGAGAAAGTCGTTGTTAGGATTAGGTGGTTAGGGAGGGAGTCCTTGATTACGCTAAGTCTCCCGGATGGGAATTTCGGTTGAGCATCCGATCTTCTATGAGGTCTTGCCACCGTGAGTGGTAAAACGGAAAGGACTTTGGTGAGTGATGGCATGGGCGGATACACTTGCAACCACCTGACTTCGTACGGATCGGGACGAGTGCTAAGGTCGTTGTAGTATGAGAGGATCGTACGGGGGACCCTTATGTGACCTATCATCCGGATTGCTATCAGGGTGACTGTGAGGGGTCAAACCGGATCCGGATTAGAGTAGGAGGATAGGAAGATAGGAAGTGGGTCTCCAGTCACTATAATCCGCGGGAGGAGTGGTGGGCCTACCACTGTCAAATCCAAGAGGCGACCCCTCTGATGGTGAAACAAAGGCAAAACCAAACCGGGAGAGGATAAGAGACTAGAAAGGTGATCCGGAGCGGATTAGTTCGGAGAGGAATTTAGGACCGGATTAGTCTAAGACCGGATATGAGCGGATTCCTGGATAGTGAGAATCCGTTTGACAGGCCAAACCGGAAGTAGGAAGTAATCCGGTTTGGGGTTTTCTAGGTGTTTGGGAAGTTTCCGGTCCCTATGTTAGGACCGGATTAGTCTAAGACCAGATATGAGCGAATTCCTGGATAGTGAGAATCCGTCTGACGGGCCAAACCAGAAGTAGGAAGTAATCCGGTTTGGGGTTTTCTGGGTGTTTGGGAAGTTTCCGGTCCCTATGTTAGAACCGGATTAGTCTAAGACCAGATATGAGCGGATTCCTGAATAGTGAGAATCCGTCTGACGGGCCAAACCGGAAGTAGGAAGTAATCCGGTTTGGGTTTTTTTGGGTGTTTGGGAAGTTTCCGGTTCCTGTGTTAGGACCGGATTTTAGGAAAGGAAAAGCTGACTGGGCTTAATCGCTTAATAAGGCTAGATACTTCACAGGATCTCGCCTGTTCGATCTTTAGGGTCATCAAGTTATACTCTAAGGTGATTTTTGAGGGTATAACAGGGAATTTACTTACTCTGTGCTACGACACACCACAAGATGGAGGCAATAGTGGAGCCACTGCGCGAGGTGATGAAGGACGAAGAGAGCGGGAGTAGGGACCGGAAACGGAACCAGAACTCGCACCAACACCCCTTCCGGTCACCGAAGAAAAAGTAAAAGCGAAGGACAAGATGGAAGACGTGCCAAGCTCTTCCATCCGGTCAGAGCCTAAAGGAGAAATGACTTCCCTACTTGGGGAAGTAACGGACGTTGCTTTTAATGCAGCGCGAGCAGTAGAAGCTGCTGAGGAAGAGAAGACTGGAGAAGTGGAGACAACAAGCAAGGCGAGGGAACCATTGGAGGAGGTGAAGGCCGCGGCTGAAGAGAAGACGAGATCTGGACCGGAACCGTCCGAGAAGAAGAACGTGCCCAAACCAGGGCTGAGCACCAAGTTTATCGACCTAAGTGAGTTATCTCCAGTCTCTCTGACTCCTCCTGCAAAGACACAAAAGGTATTTCCTTCCACCCTACTCAACTTAGCTTTGGGAAGCGAAATTGGGTCAATAGAGGAAAGGAAGACCGGATCACAGGGGCAAGGATCCGAGAAGGGCAGAATGATTGAGAAACCACTCCTCAGAGTGCTAGGGCCAATGTTCCGCCCACACCAACCATGTAGAAGAAGAAGCCTCCAATTATGTCAACACAGAAGAAGAAGACGATTCTAGAGGACGATGACGAGGAGGAAGAAGAAGAAGAGGACGAGGATGAAGAATCCGGAACTGAGGAAGACTCGGAGCCATATTCAAACCCGGATCAAGCACTGGCAAAGACTCGGGCGAGTAAGGCTGCAGCATCTAAGAAGAAGAAGCTTGCCGTTCGGGGTGAGGTACGCCAGGGACAAAAGACCGGAACCGGAAAGAAGCCAGCCGTGAAGAAGTTAAAAACTTAGAAAATTACGTAGAGTAATTTCTGAGGATAGGGTGGTGAAAATCTGAAGTTTTGGGATAATTGTACATAATTAGGAAAATTACTTTTTGAGTGACACGGCCACTAGCAGTTGGAAAGTGATCGGGTCCGTAATTATAGGATCTGAGATCCACTTTTAGCGGAAGTAGTGGGAGTTTGAGTGAAAGTCAACAGGGCTAGAAAATAGAAAGGGAATGAAATGTGTTGGGCCCTAATTGGCTGGGGCGTTACTTTTAGGTTAGGATTTTGAAGGAGTAGTTTAGTATTTAAATCCGGGACTTCTTTGGTCCCAGTGTGCATCTTTATCTTACCTTCTTATATTCATGAGTACTTGGAAGTTCGCTCTTGGCGTGATTGAAACAAATCATAGTTGTGTGTACTTGACACTTGTCCGTGTTTTGGAAGTCCAGGCTGGAAAGTGAGTGTATCCGGATGCTGCGTTTATCCGGTCAGTATTGAATTAGTGCGTGTGGATTGTGGGAATGTGATCCCACATGCTAAACCCAAAACACTAGCATTTGACGGGAAATTTCAAGAATTGTTCCCTTGAAAAGGAAAGTTTTTGGGTTTTCATAGGAAATTAAGGAAACTTAGGAATACCGGATTTTCGGATCTGGGAAAATTTAAATAGGTCTAAGAAACCTAATTCCGGAACCCTAAAAAGTTCCGAAAAACGGATGATGGCGCTGGCTCTAAAAGTCGAAACCGGATCCGTATTAGGGTTAGGTTTTTGCCGCCAAAATCTATCCCGTGCATTCATCCGACCATCCATCCGTCGGACCAGTATAAAAAGAAGACTGTAGCCGGTGGAAGGCAAAGTTGCTTTCTTACTTTCTTGCATCTTTGTTTTCCTGCCTTTTTCAGCTCTTAGAAATTTCTGGTAGATTTTATTTATTTCAAATAGAATTTGAAGTAAGAAATCCATTCATAGTATATTTTCTTTATTCGGTGGAGAAAGTACTAGAGTTATGGATTAACAACTGTAGGGGCTCTTATTGCGGTAAAATGGTTAAGGAGGAAATTTGCACTTTCCATCCTAACCGGAAACCGGAGCCTGGAGAGTTGTCTAAAAAGTATTTTCAAAACACTTTTTGTAGTATCGGAACTAAGTCCGGAATCAATCCGGAACTAGTCCAAAACTAATGGATCCAAAATCTGTAAATGTCTAGGATCTGGATAGGATCCGGATGAAGATCCGGATAGGATCCGGAATCCGGAACATGATTCGGAACAGAAGCCTCATAATGGGTGGTAACAAAGACAACTCCGGCTGGAAGCGGAAAGGGCGGATCTGGAAAGGGTAGATCCGGAAACTTCCGGAAGATCCAAAATTTTAGGAAGATCCGGAGTCCGGCCGTCAAAGCCGGAAAAATAGGATCTGAAGCTGATTTTTCCGGAATTATAGGATCTGGAATTTACCGGAAATCTAGCGGACCAGTAGGAATGTTTTGTAGGATTTTTAGAATGACATTAGTCTTAGTATAAGTAGGAGTTTTAATGGCCTTTCTGGTCATTCACAACCATCTCATAGTTTCAGTATTGTATCTTTTTCTGAGCTTAACTGTAAAGTGTTTGGAGTACCCAATTTCTTATCTTTATTGTGTATGGTATATGTTTGTGAGAGGTGTGGGTCCGTTCTTGCGTTTCCGGAATTGAGAACTTACCTTGTGTGGCAAAAGTTGATTTTGTGAGAGTATCCGGATGTATTAAATTGAGGGGGAGATCAACCAGATGGTTCCGGCAGTAAGGTTAGTGTAGTACTGCTCGGATGCCGGTATAGCCTATATGTAGGATACTGCCTTAGGTGAAAGGGGTATCTGAGAGGTTGCTAGCAACTTCCATATACGGGAGTATTGCCGGACGTGCCCGAATTCCGGATTGCCGGAATTCATCGTAGAACAGAGTCAAGCCCTGGCGCAAGTCCAAGAAAGTACAGGAAAAACCACCCGGTCGACAGGAGGCTCAGTGTTCAGTTAAAGGTTAGAATGTCGTAGTTCTTGACCGTCCCTGTGTGACCTAATCCGGATCTTTCCAGATTTGTGAGGCGACAGAACAGGAGGACACTTCCGGTCCTTGAAGAGTTAGTTTAGTATTAGCATTAGAGAGAGAGAGAGTGGAAGAGAGCGTGTTTCCGGACACGGTAAGCATCCGGACGGTGGATCTGGCCACTCGCCATCCAAACCCAGGGATCCCGGAAGGGGCACTGAACGGTTTCCGGATTCTTTCGGAATCCATCTGGCACTAGAGTCCGGACTAGACCTAAAGTCCAGAATAGTCTGACGGAGAGAAAAGTGAATGCTTAGATTGGGATAGCCTATAAAACTGTAATCCACAAGTCCTCGTGGGAACGATTCCGGAGCGGTTTACTCTAAGAAGGCCTTTGGTGTGAATTAAAGACTAACTAGAGGAATATTGGTCCAACCAATCGCTATATGGATGGAGGCAGAAGGGATCTCTAGTGTGGACTAGGAATGGACTCGAAAGGGAGTACGAATTGAGGACCACTCTCCGGAAAGAGTAAGGGTTAGCACGCCTCCGCAGCGCTCGTTTCCCCTTTTTTCCCCGCTAGTTCAGACCGGATGTAAGACTAACTCAGTAGGCTGTCGTTGTAGCATTGGTTAGGAGGAATTAGATCAGCTTGCGTGACCTGCTAGATACGGCTGCGTTTCCTTTCCAGTTGTGAGGACGGTCTGTTTTCTCATTTGTAAGATTTGAAAGTTTATTTTTGAAAGTTTGATCACATAGTGAATCTTCTGACACTTTAAAATCGGAGGGTAGGAGTTAAGCTTCTTTCCTAAATCCCAATTAAGCCGATCCCTCATCGAGAGTTTAAAATCCACATGGTTACAAGTAGAGATCTAGACCGGATGTGAATACTAGAGGTTAAGGTTAGATCTGTGGAAACGCGGATTCTGGTTACGGTCTGTAAAACGTAAATACATGTAACTACCAAAGGTATGTAAATAGAAGTGATGAGAGAGTTACGGGGTAGTGTAAAGCTGTGGGGTAGTAAACTAACCAGTTAGAGAGTCTGTGTGATAAACAAGTGGGTGTTAGACCGGAATCAATTTTTGCTTTCCTGTGCTATGACACCGTACTCTCGTCCGACCGTCCATCCGTTTGGCTAGTATAAGAAGAAGACTGTAGTCGGTGGAAGGCAAAGTTGCTTTCCTACTTTCTTGCATCTTTGTTTTCCTGCCTTTTCTAGCTCTTAGAAATTTCCGGTAGATTGAGGGACTGTGTGAGTTGCGATCGTGCAAGGTGTTCCGGAGTGATCTTTTGTGAGCAAGAAGGGTAGGGAGAGATTGTGCGAGGTTTCTTGTAAGCGTGATGTCTTCTAAGGCAAACCGGCGTAGGCTGAGGGAGGAGCCGAAGGACTTAGATGAGCCGATTCCAGCGCCACCACCCTAGCCGAAAGCAATTTCGTTAATGCGGGTGGTGCCGGAAATTCCAATCGATGAGGTTCGGCTGCAGCGCATTCGACAGAACTTCATCAATATGGGATATAAGGGTTTGATGGATGTCCCTTGAGGCATCCGAGAGGAAAGTCTGGTGGCGGATTCGCTTCGACTGGAAAGTGGTATCTTGGATACCTCCCTACGGGCGAAGCCTGAACTGTGGACGGTCAGCGAGTGGAAAGTTGTCTACAGGTTCCGGATGGCACCGGACAAGGTGATGGAAAAAAACCAGGAGTGCATGGAGGGCGAGTTCCGGATGGCGGCAAACCCGAAGGATGGCTTCCAGGTATTAGACCTGGTTAAACCGGAATACAGAGATGTGGTAGCGTTTCTCAACCCTATCCTCCATCCAACCAAGCCGAGGCCAGTGGTGGCCAAAGTGGCTTCCACTATCCTAGGGAGTCTTCAAGGGAAGTTGATGATGGATTGGGCCTTCGTCATCTTCGAATTGGTAGGGGATCTCGTGTGTTCTCTCCGGTAGGGGAAGAAGGGTGGGAGCCCTCTTCTGGCTTATGTCTCCCACTTGTATTCCCACCACTCCATACTCAAGTCAAACAAGGAGGATGCCTATCAGAAGTTGATTTAGTTTCAGAAGTACGGAGAAGAAAAACCCTCTCACGAGAAGGACCGGATGACGAGGAGCAGCCCACTCTTCTGACGAAGAAGTCCCGGCGACAGGCAACTCCACCGGTAATGCCAACGAAGGATCCTCCCGCACCAGAGCAAATGGAGGAGGACGCTCTAGACCGGAAAGAAGAGGCCGGACCTTCTCAGCAAGAGGTCTGACCTTCTCAACTGGAAGCTCGTCCCTCTCAGACAGAGGCCATCCCTTCCGGACCAGACCTACAAAGGCAGAGGAGAAAGAGAGGACCGAGCTCCAACTAGGGGGGTCGCCCTTGGAGGACATTTCGGATCTAGTTCAACACATCGTGTGGCGGACAGAAGACATCATGAAGATTCTCCAAAACTATGAGAAGACCCTCAAATGGGTGTGCCAGAAGATGGCACTGACCGATTGGAACGCCGTCTTTTGGAGGACGGACGCTTTGGTGGCGGTGGAGAAAGAAAACGCCATCCTAATCGAGGAGCAAAAGAAGTCGGTGACGGAGGTAGGCGTTTTACACGTGGAGAACCAAACGTTGTTGGAACGAGCCCAAGAGTGGGAGTCCACTTGTGCCCGGTTGGAGAAGGAGTTGCGAATGGCCCATGAGAAGGCCAAAGTCGTGGAGGAAGAACAACGCCGGCAGATAGAGGCACTGTGCCAGAGTGTGACCCAGCTCCGGAGTTCTTTGGAAGTTCCGGCGGACTACATCAACAAAGCCTGGTTGTTCAAAGCCAACTTCAACGTAGCCGCCAGCTCGAGCCGGGTGTCCATTGCCAAGTGTTTACTGGAGCAAGCGAAACGGATGGACGCATTGCAAGCAGAGATGCGGGACCTAGTGGAGTATTTGGCACCCGCAGAGCCAAATCCGGTAGACCCTCTTCCTTCCTCTCCCGCACATATCTTGACGGTTCCGGAAGGCAATATTCCGGAATTCATTGTTACAGAAGTATCGCCGGTGGTACCGCTTGTTCTGGAACTTTCACCATCGTTGGGGAAACCAAAAGGAGTGCATTGTGGTACTGTTGTACCTAAGGGCAGTGAGGACCTCCTCCAGGAGACTCCGATCATCGACCTTACGGATACTCCTCTGGAGACTCGGGGAACTTGGTCGGTTCAGTCTTCTCTCCACCACAAACATACCCGGAAAGATTCCCGAGGAAGTCCGGAAGTTCCGATAGTCAAGACCTGGAGTGTAGACAAAGGAACCAATATCACGGGAGGTCCAAGTTGGGGAGTAAGAGGCTCGGATGTGTTTTCTCCGGGGAGTAGCCGGAAGCAAATAAACCTTGACTTGTTAAATGACCTTATTTCTCCTAAGGTCGCCAAGGAATAGGGGGCAGTTTTGTATATACTTGTGACAGTATCGGAGTCCGACCGCCGAGCCGGAAAAATAGGATGTAGTAGATTACCGAAAATCTAGTGGACCAGTAGAAATGTCTTGTGGGATTTTGAAGATGATGTTAGGTTTAGTATAAGTTAGATTTTGGTAGACTTTTGTGGTCATTTACACTCGTCCCATTATTTTCAGCAGGGTTACTTACATAGACATCCAGACGTTTGGACGTCCAACGTCCACGTCCACCGGTTCCCGAACATCCACCGACATAGGACGTTCCGACTGTCCCCGTCCAACGGACGGGCGGATGGGCAGACGGGAAGGCGGATGGGGATTCGGATGGGGCAGACGGGGCGGACAAGAAGGCAGATGGGGCAGATGAGGCGGACAGGGAGGCCGACGGGGCAGACAGGAAGGCGGGTCGGTGTGGGGTTGTCCAATCGGGTGGAAAATGGGGTAAACTTCGGTGTAGGGATGAAACCATGGTTTTTTTTCCAATTTTCGGAGAACTACTAAAGTGGCAATATACGACAAAATAATGTTACTAAATTTTTTAGTATTCATCTATATTTTGGATAGAACTATCTTTTCATCTACATATTTAGATGAATTACTGTCGTAGCACAGAGTAAGTAAATTCCCTGTTATACCCTCAAAAATCACCTTAGAGTATAACTTGATGACCCTAAAGATCGAACCCACGAGATCCTGTGAAGTATCTAGCCTTATTAAGCGATTAAGCCCAGTCATCTTTTCCTTTCCTAAAATCCGGTCCTAACACAGGAACCGGAAACTTCCCAAACACACAGAAAACCCCAAACCGGATTACTTCCTACTTCCGGTTTGGCCTGTCAAACGGATTCTCACTATCCAGGAATCCGCTCATATCCGGTCTTAGACTAATCCGGTCCTAAATTCCTCTCCGAACTAATCCGCTCCGAATCAACTTTCTAGTCTCTTATCCTCTCCCGGTTTGGTTTTGCCTCTGTTTCACCATCAGAGGGGTCGCCTCTTAGATTTGAGAGTGGTAGGCCCACCACTCCTCCCGCGGATTATAGTGACTGGAGACCCACTTCCTATCTTCCTATCCTCCTACTCTAATCCGGATCTGGTTTGGTCCTTCACAGCAATCCGGATGGCAATCCGGATCACAGGTCACACAAAGACCCCCCGTACGATCCTTTCATACTACAACGACCTCAGCACTCGTCCCGATCCGTACGAAGTCAGGTGGCTGCAAGTGTATCCGCCCATGCCATCACTCACCAAAGTCCTTTCCGTTTTACCACTCATGGTGGCGAGACCTCACAGAAGATCGGATGCTCAACCGGAATTCCCATCCGGGAGACTTAGCGTGATCAAGGACTCCCTCCCTAACCACCTAATCCTAACAACGGCTTTCTCACCCGGAAATCCTTAACTCCAGCTATGTTGAGGGACCAGAATTCACTCCCAACTCTTGACTACCCACTCACATGCACATAAACCAGGAACTAAGATACCAAAGGGGACAATCCTCCAACACACTCGCACGCGTCAATCTGATTCCCTGTCACACACCACTGCCACGCTTGGGAGAGAAGTACACACAAAGGAAACAATAGAAGACGAGAGAAAGTTTGCAAAAGAAGGCCCACGCCACTCCCGCAGGGACTAGCTTATATACATTTTGAATTTACAAAGGCGCAAAAAGCCCGCGAAAGCTCGCCGCCATTCTGGCGGAACTTCCGGTTGACCTAACTAGCTCTAACCGGATCCCCAATCCGGTTCACCTACAAATCCGGTTTCAGATACAAATCCGGTTTCAGTCCTGATCCGATTTCAGTCCGAATCCGGTTACAGTCTCAATCCAGTTTCAGTCCGAATCCGCAATTCCGGTTTTAATCCTACTCCTAAGTATTTACAATTCTACCTCACTCTCTCCTAGCTACACGTCTCGTTCCTCTCTTTTCACCCTCCGATCTCAACCGGAAACCTGCAGGCCATAGGAACACGAGGAGAAGAGGCGCACCAACAACCACACTCCGGCTCCAACTTTAAGGTACACGGTTGAAAAGCACAAGGCACGCACACAACATTCACAGAAGGCGAAGATGGCAAAAGGGATTGAGACTGGGGTGACCAATCGTTATACACCCCTAATTCCCTAAGACACGTCAACATGACTGTTTTTGATCCGGTTCATGAATCCGGTCCAAGTAGTGATCCGGTCCGTCCTAATCCGGTCAGACCAAAATACGGATAAGAATCCGTTTCCATTCTGTCACCGATCCGGATAGAATCTGACCTGATTTGCCGCTATCTCTTTGTCGCTAATAAATTCCGGTTTCCCACAATTTCTTAACCGGATCCGGATACCTAGGCATTGGTTTCCGTTCCGATTTTAATTAATTCAAAGAAAACCAAAAATTTGAGTTGCGACAATTACATTTGATGTGCGCAATTTCATCCAATTTTTTTTCTTTCAAATTCGAGCAATTTGGCATTATCATCCAATTTTTCTTGAAAATAATTTAACCTATAGATTTGGAGCAGTCCATTTTTTTTAGGCATTTGGGCCTTCAATTGGCCCAAAAAAAACAATGGTTGATGGTTCAAACAAATCCAATCATCCAAATAACCATAGGAATATGTAACCCCTACATGCCCAAGCCTTGTTTTCAAATTTCAACTTCCTCTAATTTGCTCTAAATTGAACAAAGAGCCCACATTTGGGTAAGATGTATCAATTTTTTTGGAATTGTAACCATACAAATTCAAACTAGACTTGTTAGAGATTGCATAGGAAAAGAAAGCACAACAATATCACTTGTAGAGTGAAAGATTATAACATTTAACTATGATGTTGTTAAAATCGCAAAAAAAAGTTGAAGCCTTTTTGGCAAGGCAAATCTAAAATGTTGGGGACCCAAAGAATATGAGGTTAATGGACCGAACTTGCACAACCCCAATCAATTTACGGCTTTACAAAATTTACTCTATAATTTTTTAATATGAATTTTCAATGTGAATTTTCCTCCAAGATCTACTGTATTTGAGGCTCATTTCCAAAAGCTCTTAACACAAAAGGAAAGTCAAGATTGCACAAGGTACCCTTGCATAAAATCTCTTTTAGAAAAATCATTGTCATTTAATTTCAAGATCGGACTTCTAGAGCCAAAAGTAGACTTCAAAAAGAAAATTCCAAAATTATTAGCTTACTAAAATGACGAAAAATAATTAGGTTCTATTGAACTTCAAAGTTTTGCAAACACCATATTTAATATTTTGGTGCCTCAAGCATTTAGGGGGTAATTATTGTTTTTTTTTAACATCTTAATGAAGCCGACAAACCCATTGCATTAAAAAAATTAACAACATACCATTGATACCAAACATAAAACCATGCTTCTAGAATCTAGAAGATGATTTACAATTATACATAATACATTGTCCAATTGAATATCTTCAACCATACATGGCAAATTGAACAATTGGAAGACCATACAATTTAAAACAAAAACTTGCCAATCTTGCAAATACCAACTTAAAAAATCACAATTTTCATAATTTCAGGGTTTTAGACTTTTCTATGCAAAATTGCAAACCAACAATGACAAAAGATAGGGACAATTCACATACTTTAAAAATCATTATCAATTAAAATATCCTCACCAATTACAAAGGCACATAAAACTTTAACTACATTGGCATTCATTGGTCTTAAAAAATCAAAATGGTGCACATATGCTATGCAACTATGTAATTCGCACACATACTACTTGGCATCTATGCATACTACCAGCCTATATACTTATATAAACTATTCTTGAACTTCAGTATGAACCACGGAAGTATTCATCCGGAATAGGCCAGTTGAATGAAGTACTAAAACGGAAGATGACTTGTGCCAAAGTACTCTCTTTGTTCTGAACACACTTCAAGTAAGTATCAAACACCTGTACAAATTGTGGATGGAGGTACTTGATATGTGAGCTACTTGATCCATGCTGCAACTTGTGATACACCTCCGACATGCACTGCCTATTGATCCTTTCAACTAATTTAGCAATAGCATACTGCTCGGATTGCATGGTATGTCAATTCATATTTTTGATTTTTTTTTCGTTTACCTTTTGAGTGGAACGGAAATTAAAAACAAGTATCCGGATCCAACTAAAGGAAGGGAGATAAATCAAAAATAGTCACAAGAGAACCTTACGGAACTAATCCGGTTCTAGGTAGAAGCGGACCAGATTGGATTTCTAACCGGAAGGGAATTCCAACCAGATTCTCCTTGACCGGATTGGAGAGAACCGGATGACAAGGACCGGACCGGATGTCCGACCTGTCATAATGACCAGTCCAGGGCGTCAGGACTACATAAGGCCTGACCCTACCCATTTTCAGGTCTTTGGTTTTCACGTGTTGTCGTTTCCTGTCTTAGTGCTTGAGCTTTTCCGTTTAAGGCGGCGAGGAGCGGAGAGTACGAGAGGGTCTGGTAGTAAGTGAGAGGTGTGAGACGGAGAGATCGCCTCCGGGCGCGAGTGGGAGAGACTTAAGCGCGAGCAGATACGGAACAATGAGAGGCTGTGAGTGTGAGCGCGCAAGGAGGTTGGTTTGCAGGTAGAGCGGAAGACCAGAGTGTGAACACTCCCTTGTTAGGTCAAAAGAGAGTGAATCCGGTTAGGGCCGCCCTCATGCCGCGGCTGAACCGGAAGAGACCAGGTTCTAGCACCCCACCTCCAAGTGAAGTGAAGTTGAGAAAAGTGGTTCCGGTCATGCCGACCAAGGAACCGGAACAAGGAGAACTCAGGGATGACTTAGCATCCATGGGTTGTTAGGGATTAGCCTTGAAACCTTGGGGTTTCAAGGATGAGAGGATGATTAGGGAGCTTCTGGGTGGCGTATCGAACGAGTTCGATAACACCCTGAGAAGGAATCCGGTTCAGTGGACCGAGGATTTGTGGCGAGCCGTCTACGAATTCCGGACGGGGGGACTTGGGCTTGCCAACCGGAAGGATGATTACATCTAGGGCAAGTTCGGAAGTGCCGTAAATCCAAAGGATGGCTACGCGATAGAGGATTGTATCGATGTGGGAATGCGATCCCACATACTAGACCCGTAATACTAGCATATGATGAAAAACTTCAAAAATTGTCTCCTTCAAAGAGAAAGTTTTTGAGTTCTCCTAGGAAGTTAGGGCAAATTAGAAAAACCGGATTTCCAGATTCGGAAAAATTTCATTAAGGCTAAAAACCTAAAATCCAAAACCCTAGAAAGTAACAAAAATCGGATGACGGCGCCGGCCTTAAAAAAACTGGAAACCGAATCCGTACTAGGGATAAGGTTTTGCCACCAAAACCTGTCCTGTACATTGGGCCAGTATAAGAGGGGGACTGTAGCCGTCAGTGAGCATACTTATCTTCTTTTTTCTCTCGCCGGTGTATTCCGTTTTCCTAGCTTTGTTAGAATTCCGGTAGACTGAGGAACTGTGTGAGTTGCAATCATGCAGGGGTTACCGGAGTGAACATTTGTGAGCAGAGATTTAGGGAGAAATTGTGTGAGGATTGTTCGTGAACACAATGGCTTCTAGGGCAAGCCGGCGGAAATTGAAGGACTTGCCTGAGGATTCGGAGGACGAGGCACCGGCACCGGCACCTCGACCAAAGACCATCTTGGTGATGAAGGTGGTTCCGGAGGTTCCGACGGAGGAGGACCGGCTGGCGCGCCTACAGGAGCACCTCCACAACATAGGGTGTGACGGACTTCTAGAAGTGCCGTGGGGGATCCGAGAGGAGAGTCGGGTTTCGGACATACTTCGTCCGGAAAGTGGTATCTTGGATACCACCATTTGGGCGAAGCCAAACTTGTAGACGGTGAACACTTAGAGGGCCGTCTACAAGTTCCGGGAGGCACCGGACAAGGTCATGGAGAAGAACCAGGAGGTGATGGAGGGCGAATTCCGGGCGCCCGCCAATCCAAAGGAAGGTCACCAGGTTTCCGACCTGGTGAATCCGGAGTATCGGGATGTGATAGCGTTTCTCAATCCTATCCTCCATCCCACCAAGCTGCGGCGAGTAGTAGCGAAGGTGGCCTCCACCATCTTGGGGAGCCTCTAGAGAAAGATGATGATGGACTGGGCAACCATCATCCATGAGTTAGTCGGAGACCTAGTGCGTGCCCTCCGGTCTGGAAAGAAGAGCCAGAGTCCTATTTTGGCGTATTTGTCTCATTTGTACGCCCACCACTCTCTGATCAAGGCGAACAAGGAGAGTGCGTATCAGGACCTAGTCCAACTCCAACAGTACGGAGGAGAGGAGCCCTCGCCTCGAGACGGACCGGACGATGAGGACACAGAAAAAGAGGAGCCAGTCTCTTCGCTAAGGAAGAAGAAAAAGCAGAATAGGACACCGCCGGTAAGTCCGTTCATGATACCTCCCACACCAAAACCACAGGAAGAGGTTCAGGAGGTAAAGACGGAGACCGGACCTGTTCCGAAGGAAGTCCAACCATCCATGCAACTGGTTGGGCCAGTACGACCGCACACCGTCGCCACTCAGGCCGAGGCCGGACCCTCCCAAACCCGGATGATAGAGGTGGAGGAGAGGGACTGGATTACCATGCGACTGGGAGGGACGCCCTTAGAAGACATCCAAGAGATGGCTCAACACCTGGTGTGGCGGGCAAACGATCTCATCCAGATCTACGAGAACTATAATGGAGCCCTCAAACGAGTGTGCCGAAAGATGGCACTAACCGACCGGAACGCCATCTTCCGGAGGACGGATGCATTGGTGGTAGCGGAGTAGCAGAACGGCCTCTTCATAGAAGAATGGAAGACTTTGGTGACGGAGCTGGGGACGTTGTGCGTAGAAAACCAGACGTTGCGAGACCAAGTCCGGAACTTAGAATCCCGCTTTGTGGATTTAGAGAGCACCCTCCGCACAGCCCAAGAGACAGCTTGGCTCACAGAAGAAGACCATCCCCGGCAGATAGCGGCATTGTGCCAAAGTGTAGTTCAGCTCCGGAGCTCTCTGGATGTACCAGTAGATTATATCAACAAGGCCCAGCTGTTTGAAACTAACCTCGATGCAGCCACCAGCTCAAGCCGGGTTCTTATCGTCAAATGCTTACTAGAACAAGCAAGACGAATGGATACATCTCGGGCCGCGATGAAGGAGATGATGGAGTACTTTATTTCCATGGAGTGGGATCCGGCACCTCAATCTTCCCCGTCAGCGCAGACTTTGGTGGTTCCGGAAAGCAGCAATCCGGAACCTATGGTTACAGAGGTCTCACCGGTAGTACCGGTGAATCCGGAACTTTCACCACCAACCGGAAGGCCAGAAGGAGTGGACTGGGGAGCTGTGGTACCTCCGGAAAGTGAAGGCCTGCTTCCGGTGACTCCGACCATTGACCTGACAAGTGCTTCTCCAGAAGTTCACGCTGGACGGACAGTGCAGTCTTCTCCGCGTCATAAGAAGACCCAGAAGGATTCTTGGGGGAGTCCGGACACTCAGGTAGTCGGAACCCGGAGTGTAGACTGGAACACCAATATTGTGGAAGTCCAAAAATAGGGCCAAAGGGGTCCGAATCTGTTTTCTCCGGAAAGTAGCCAGAAGGAGGTAAAGTTGGATCTTCTGAAGGACTATGTTCCTTCCAAAGATCCGGATTCCAAAAAATAGTATGTAGTAATGTAGTATAGCGGCAATACCGGAGTCCGGCCGTCAAAGCCGGAAAAATAGGATCTGGGATTTTCCAGAAATCTAGCGGACCAATAAGAATGTTTTGTAGGATTTTTAGGATGACATTAGTCTTAGTATAAGTAGGAGTTTTAATGGCCTTTCTGGTCATTCACAGCCATCTGACTCATAGTTTCAACATTGTATCTTTTTCTGAGCTTAACTGTAAAGTGTTTGGAGTACCCAATTTCTTATCTTTATTGTGTACGGTATATGTTTGTGAGAGGTGTGGGTCCGTTCTTGCGTTTCCGGAATTGAGAACTTACCTTGTGTAGCAAGAGTTGATTTTGTGAGAGTATCCGGATGTATTAACTTGAGGGGGAGATCAACCGGATGGTTCCGGCAGTAAAGTTAGTGTAGTACTGCTCGGATGCCGGTATAGCCTGCATGTAGGATACAGTCTTAGGTGAAAGGGGTATCTGAAAGGCTGCTAGCAACTTCCGTGTACGGGAGTATTGCCGGACGAGCCCAAATTCCGGATTGCTGGAATTCCCCGTAGAACAAAGTCAAGCCTCGGCGCAAGCCCAAGAAAGTACAGGAAAAACCACCTGGTCGACAGGAGGCTCAGTGCTCGGTTAAAGGTTAGAATGTCGTTGTAGTTCTTGACCGTCCATGTGTGACCTAATCCGGATCTTTCCGGATTTGTGAGGTGACAGAACAGGAGGACACTTCCGGTCCTTGAAGAGTTAGTTTAGTATTAGCATTAGAGAGAGTGGAAGAAAGCGTGTTTCCGGACACGGTAAGCATCTGGACGGTGGATCTGGCCACTCGCCATCCAAACCTAGGGATCTCGGAAGGGGCACTGAACGGTTTCCGGATTCTTCCGGAATCCATCCGGCACTAGAGTTCGGACCGAACCTAAAGTCCAGAATAGTCTGATGGAGAGAAAAGTGAATGTTTAGACTGGGATAGCCTATAAAACTGTAATCCACAAGTCCTCGTGGGAACGATTCCGGAGCGGTTTACTCTAAGAAGGCTTTTGGTGTGAATTAAAGGCTAACTGGAGGAATACTGGTTCGACTAATCGCTACAATCGATGACCGGGAGCGTCGCTTGCTGCAATTCCTTGTTCCGGTCTTACATCTGGAAAAGCCCACCAGGGTGACCATCACCCTGGGTAACACAATTTTCGGAGCGCTGTGCGAAAACCAGGAAGTAGACTGAGGCCGGATCTTCTTTGATCTTGTGTCTCAGCTCACTGCAAGAGTAGGGAAAAGTAGGGCCACCCCATTGTGCCCTTACGTGTACCACCTCTACCAACAATAAGAACTGCTGACAAAAGTGGAGACGAGGGTTTGGAAGGCCCAAAAGCGGACCATGAAAAATGGTGAATCCGAGTCCAACCAGGAAGCAAATTCCGGGAACAAAACCGAGGAGGAAGAAGAAGAAGAGGAAGAAGAGGACCCGCATTTCATCCCCAAGAGGCAAAAGACCACGCCAACCTGAACTCGAGGAACACCTCTGGTTCAACCCCGGCCGTCCAAGACGGAGACTCCAACCCGACCGGATGTGCCATCCGGATTAGGAACCAGAAATCTGTTCGACGAATTGGTTGGGATCCTCTGCGAAATCCGGGCGGATTGAAAAATCAAGAAGCGGACGATTGGGGAAATCACGCACTTAATTGGAGCGGAACCGGACAGCCAACTGCCACACCGGATAGCTGAGAGTATCATCAACCCGGATGAGCTCCAAAAGATGAAGGTGGGAAGCAAGCGACAACATGATGAGGTTGACACCCTCAAAGCCGAAGTTTTCGCCTTGAACGAGAACGCAATCGCGACAAGGGAGACGGCGGAGGAGATGATAAGGCTAGCCGCGAAGGTGAAGGACATGCTCGGAGGACCCAAAGCCGCGATCACCAAGGCGCGCCTATTTGAAGAGGAGGTGCACAAGGAAAAGAAGATATCCGGAACAAGGGTGGTGCACATCCCCACCAATTTTGAGGAGCAGATAGTGAAGCTCCTGTCCAAAGCACGGGAATCAGCGGACCGGATTGTGGAGAGCAGCCGGAAGCTGACAGAGATTCCGGTTCGGCTCTTTGAACTCTCATTTCCGGACTTGTTTCCAGATGAGGCAGCTTAGGAACCGGGGAAGGACAAGACGCCCCAGTCGAGCAGGGCACATAAGAAGACGCCCTCGACCGGACCACAGCCGATCGACTTAGACTCCCCGGAAACTGATGAAGATCGTCCGGCTCCAACTCCGGATGGGGAACGGAACCGGAATCTAACTGAGGTGTTCGAGCAGTTGGAGAAACCTGCCGAGAGTCCTACTATCGGATCTCGAGTATGCAAAGCAGAGTAGGAAGTTTTATAAGAAATGGGAGTTAGAAGCAGAAACCGGATTGGTAGAGTATGAACCGGAATAGAATCCGGTTAGGATTAGGTAGGACCAGATTGTTAGCGCCTTCAGAGGCGGAAATCGTGTATTCACTTTTTGCTTTTTGCTATTTGTATATAACAGTCTCTGAGCTAGAGACTAAGGGAGAGTTCTTTTGGCATTTCTTTGCATATTTTCCATTAATCTAGCTTTGTGTGTTTTTCCCGAGTATTGGCAGGAGTACACGGAGTTGGAATAAGAGGGTATGTATGGATGTGTTGGCAGAGTTCTCCCTTTGATGTGTCTTTCCGGTTCTAAATACATGTGAGTGGGTCATGAAGAGTTAGGAGTGGATTCCAGATCCTCAGCATCTGCAGAAGCTTTGCATTCCGGGTAAGAAAGCCATTGATTAGGCTAGGCGGATAGGGAGGGATTCTTTAGCTGCGCTAGAACTCCTGGGTGGAAAATCCGGTTGAATATCCTGACTCCTGTGAGGTCTTGCCACCGTTATTGGTAAACAGAAAAGTTTGGTAGAGGTTGGAACGGAAAGGTGCACTTGTACCCACCTAACTTTGTACGGAACGGATTTAGCATCAAGGTCGTTGTATTATGAGAGAATCGTACAGGGGGTCTTTGTGTGACCAATGATCCGGATTGCCATCCGGAGTGTTGTGAAGGACCAAACTGGATTCGGGTTAGTTAAGGGATTAGCAGATAGGAAAGTGGATCTTCAGCCACTATAAGTCACGAAAGGAGTGGTGGGCCTACCACTTTCAAAAGCAAGCGGTGTGGGAGCATGGAAATCCAGTCTTTAGGTTTAGAAGGGAAATAAGGGGAATAGATTTTTTTTTACTCCCTATTTTTTTGTTTTTCTAAAGAAAAGTAGACTGTAAGTAGTTAGGAACTGGATACCGGAATAGGGTTACTTTAGAATAGATAATAGTGTTAACAAAAGTAACCGAAAACCGGAACCGAAAGTCCGGAAACGGCATAGATAGGTCAAAAGTAGGTCAGAGTGATTTTTATTAGAAACCGGAAACCAGAAGAGAGCGGGAGCAGGGACCGGAAACAGAACCGGAACTCGCACCATCACCCCTTCCGGTCATCACAGAAGAAGTTCAGGCGAAGGAAAAGATGGAGGACATACGAAGTTCTTCCGTCCGGTCAGAGCCTAAAGGAGAAATGACTTCCCTATTGGGGGAAGTAACGGACGTTGCTCTTAATGCAGCACGAGCAGTAGAAGTTGCTGAGGAAGAGAAGACCAGAGAAGTAGAGACAACAAGCAAGGCGAGGGAACCATCGGAGGAGGTGAAGGCCGTAGCTGAAGAGAAGACGAGATCTGGACCGGAACCGTCCGAGAAGAAGAACATGCCCAAACCAGGGCTGAGCACCAAATTTATTGACCTAAGTGAATTATCTCCAGTCTCTCCGACTCCTTCTATAAAGACACAAAAGGTATTCCCTTCCACCCTACTCAACTTAGCTTTGGGAAGCGAAACTGGGTCAATGGAGGAAAGGAAGGCCGGATCATAGGGGCAAGGATCCGGGAAGGGCAAAACGATTGAGGAAACCACTTCTCAGAGTGCTAGGGCCAATGTTCCGCCCACACCAACCACGCAAAAGAAGAAGCCTCCAATTATGAAGAAGAGGACGATTCTAGAGGACGATGACGAGGAGGAGGAAGAAAAAACTAAGACAAAACACCCCAATACTGGGCCTCATCTTTCCAAAACCTAACTATAGCCAAATCAAAATCAAGGCATAATTTTGTGAATAGTACAAAACATCCTCAATCTGGCCCCAAAATGTCAAAGTAAGACACCCACAAGGTAGGTACAAGTTTCTAAATTAAATATATGTACCCAAGTGCTTAACAAAAATTATCCAAGTAAAAAGAACATAGACAAAAATGTTCAAATGCTAGAATAAGCTTGCTCCAAATATTCCAAAATTGGGAAGTCTTGACCTGAAGGCTCAGCCTCACCTGTGCCCGTCCCAATCACAAACACAAACCAATGTGATGTTAGTGAGGATGCACGAGGTGTCTTCAGCTGAAAGCCAATTGCTATCTATGTCACAGGTCAACAAACATCAAAAAGTGAGAAGATTGTTGCAAATTAGTGAGCAAAGGAGTCACAATCACAATCATAATCCGAAGCAAAATGTATATTCCCAATGACCTTTGCCATTCCCTTGGACTGTAAGCACGTTTGAAGTAGAAGATGAAGAGTTTCCCACAAGACTACTCAAAGCCACCGCAAATCAAACGCCGCAATGAGAACACCGTAAGAGAGAGCAAAACAAGGGCAGAGAAGCCACTATATTGTGCACTAGTTTGAATTTGGGAGGGAAAGGCCAGAGAAGTGGCCATAAAGTGGAAGTTTGAATTTAGGAGGGAAAGGCCAGAGAAGTGGCCATAAAGTGGAAGTTGGGCTTAATTATGAGGCCACATGTAGTGGTTGATTAAGCCCTTATGGAAACTCAAATTAAAAAATCTAAAAATCCAAAATTTTTTGTCACCCATAGTGGGTGGGTGGGAGGTATCCTCACCAGTCAACTTAGTTGTACAATTTGAACCCAAATACCATAAGGTAGTTTACATCAAAGAGATGTGTTGGGAATTAAAATATTCACCCATTACATATGTGAAATATGTATGGTCCATATCTTGAGTCTATGGATTTAGAATTATATATTGAATATCTTATGTTAAACATGGAAATAAAAATAATAAATAATAAATAATAAAAAATACATATATAGTGCTTTTGTAGAAAGTTTTGACCATAAATAATCATTTAAGGTGCAAAAAAGGAAAATTGGCAGGGAACTAAATAGATTAATTAGAGGCAAAATTCATAGTGAAAATACGAAATTTTCTTTTTGCCATATAGAGATGTGAAACAAAGGCTTAGAGGTCAAAGGGACTACTTTATATGAAATAGCCTTACTATAATTCAAAGATTATTTGAACCAAAATTGTTCAATGGCTAAAGAAGAAGAAGAAGAAGAGACAAAGACAGAACACCCTTGAAATAGGGCCTCATCTTTTCAAGACCTAATTACGTAGCCAAACTAGAAACATGGTATAACTTTAGTAGAATATGGTAAAAAAATCCACAATCGAACCTGAAAAGTGTCATAGTAAGACACCCATAGTGCAAGTACAATATTTTCCAAACCATTGCTATGTCTCAAAGTCTCACTAAAGATATTAATGTAAATGAATAAAGATAAGATATCTCAATGCCAAAATAAACTTGCTCCAAGAACTCCTCAAGATGGGAATTTTAAACCTGAAGGTCCAGCCTCACCTGTGCCCGTCCCAAACACAACACAAACAAATGTGAAGTCAGTGAGGATGCACGAGGTGTCTTCAGCTGGAATCCAATTGCTATCTATGTCACAGGTTCAACAAAACCAGAAAAGGAGGACAAAAAACAAGTAGGTGAGAAAAACATATCCCAAGCATAAAACAGCCCAAAGACCTTTGCCATTCCCTTGAGATGCAACAACTTGAAGCTCAAAGGTTGCCCACACGTAAACGCCACCACATCCAAATACAATCAATCGTCACAGTGAGAGAGGAAAGACTCAAGGCGAGGAAGCCACTATATACTCACTATTTTGAATTTGGGAGGGAAAACGAACCTACAGGCGAGCCTACAGGGAGGCCATAGTAGGACAATTAAGCCTAATTAAACATCCAAGGTAGTGGTATGCACCAATTAGATATCACCCTTAGTGGGTGGGTGGGAGGTACATCCACCAATTAGGCTATGATATTTAGAAACCATGTACCATTAGAGAGGTCACTTTATGTGGATATCCTTGGTTTAAAATGTTTGTAGTATGTAAAATATCGGTCAATGTACATAAGACCAAATCACAATAGTAAACATAGATGTGAAAGTAAATGATAGGCTAAAAAATTACTTTGAGGTGTAAAAAGTGGCTTAAATCGAGTAGGAGTCAATAAATAAAGAATTGACTTAAGAAATGGTTCAAAGATGTATTAAAATACTCATATAGCTTCAAGAAAATTTGAGTGGTTATTCCACAACAAAAGGCTATAGGAAAGGGCTTACTTTAACTTTGCCATGCTTTTTTAGAAAAATCCATAAGATAATCCTCAAAATTTTGAAAATACATGAATTTTTGCAATGGCTAAAGAAGAAGAAGAAGAAGAAGAGGACGAGGATGAAGAAGACTCGGAGCCGTATTCTGATCCGGATCAAGCACTGGCAGAGACTCGGGCAACCAAGGCTGCAGCATCCAAGAAGAAGAAGCTTGCCGCTCGGGGTAAGGTACGCCAGGGACAGAAGACCGGAACCGGAAAGAAGCCGGCCATGAAGAAGTTAAAAGATTAGAAAGTTACGTAGGGTAAATTTTTGAGGATAGGGTAGTGAAAATCTGAAGTTTTGGGATAATTGTACATAATTAGGAAAATTACTTTTTGAGTGACACGGCCACTAGCAGTTGGAAAGTGACCGGGTCCGTAATTATAGGATCTGAGATCCACTTTTAGCGAAAGTAGTGGGAGTTTGAATGAAAGTCAACAGGGCTAGAAATTAGTAAGGGAATGAAACGTGTTGGGCCCTGATTGGCTGGAGCGTTACTTTTAGGTTAGGATTTTGAGGGAGTAGTTTAGTATTTAAATCCGGGACTTCTTTGGTCCCAGTGTGCATCTTTATCTTACCTTCTTATATTCATGAATACTTGGAAGTTCGCTCTTGGCGTGATTGAAACAAATCATAGTTGTGTGTACTTGACACTTGTCCGTGTTTTGGAAGTCCAAGCTGGAAAGTGAGTGTAAGTGGATACAAGATGTACCCGGATGTTGAGTTTATCCGGTCTAGTATTGAATTAGTGCGTGTGGATGGAGGCAGAAGGGATCTCTAGTGTGGACTAGGAGTGGACTCAGAAGGGAGTATGGATTGAGGACCACTCTCTAGAAAGAGTAAGGGTTAGCACGCCTCCGCAGCGCTCGTTTCCCCTCTCTTCCCCGCTAGTTTAGACCAGATTTAGGACTAATTCAGTAGGCTGTCGTTGTAGCATTGGTTAGGAGGAATTAGACTGGCTTGCGTGACCTGCTGGACACGACTGCGTTTCCTTTCCAATTGTGAGGACGGTCTGTTTTCTCATTTGTAGGATTTGAAAGTTTATTTTTGAAAGTTTGATCACATAGTAAATCTTCTGACACTTTAAAATCGGAGGGTAGGAGTTAAGCTTCCTTCCTAAATCTCAATTAAGCAGATCCCTCGTCGAGAGGTTAAAATCTACATGGTTACAAGTAGGGATCTAGACTGGATGTGAATACTAGAGGTTAAGGTTAGATCTATGGAAATGCAGATTCTGGTTACGGTCTGAAAAACGTAAATACATGTAACTACCAAAGGTATGTGAATAGAAGTGTTGGAGGAGTTACAGGATAGTGTAAAGCCGTGGGGTAGTAAACTAACCAGTTAGAGAGTCTGTGTGATAAACAAATGGGTGTTAGACCGGATTGGATCTGGTCAGTATTGTTAGATCGGGAAGATCCGGTCTGACGTGTATTAGTAATTGTTGGACCGGAGGGATCCGGTCGTGTTTGTCCAAGGAAACAAGAAGGCCAAGTAGAAGTTCCGGTCTATTGTTTTGCTTGGGGTTTTGTGTGTGTTTCGTGACCATCACTCTACCATTTTCTGGTAATTGTGAACCTAGGAAATTCGATCTTCGTGGGAACGATACTCGAGTCACTTTAGGGCTTCTTTTAAGAAATATTGAGCCTTAGAGAAGGATTTTTGCTTTCCTGTGCTACGACAAGCGGCGAACCCTCTGATGGTAAAACAGAGGCAAAACTAAACCGAGTACGAAAGGGTGGATCGGAACAGATCCGCCCAGGAGGACACTTAGGACCGGAAGTGGCAGGATCCTGAGTTGGGAAGTTAGCCAATAAACCGGAAAACTAATGAAACCGGAATTAGGATAAAATTTGGTCATAGTCTTCCGGTTGGTTTTGGATGTTCCGATTTTCAGAGGTAAAACCGGAAATTAGAATTTAAGGATTAATTGGGTTTAGCTCCTTGTTAGGGTTAGCTACTTCACAGGATCTCGTAGATTCGATCTGTAGGGTCATTTTGTTATGCTCTAGAGGGATTTTTGTGAGTATAATAGGGAAATTGCTTACTTTGTGCTGCGACACATGGAAAGAGAAGGGATGTTTTGCACATCCGCATCTCTCCGTGTACATAGGTAATAGTGGGATCCACCCACCACCTCATCTTTATAGCTTCATCCTTTTCAATTGTTGATGTCAATGTATACAACGACTTCATGGGCTTGCTCATCACTGTAGTCATCCCCCAATCATAAACTCCAATGTAAACCCGGGACTCATCTTCAGGAAAATGAAACATGATGTTGTCCAGAGAAATGTCATTGTGGAGATGTCCAACGGTATGCACCGCATTCATGATGTGCAGTAATGCCCATGCAAGCTCCACGCGTTTGGCTCTAAATCGCTTTAGATTTTTAGCAGCAATGATTTCTTCTTTTGTTATATGCGACTCATACATTACTCGAAGGGCTATGTTTTCTAGATGGTCGTCATCCCGACGCATCATTTCACGCAATGTACCACAGTTCCACCAGAATGAGTATCCTTCATTCTTTTTGGAGTGCACTGCAAAAAACCGTATCACTTCAGCATGTGGAATCTTCACTGCAATGGTCTCAGTATTGTGTTCCATCTTCGCAAAAGCAGGTCGTTCACCTTCTTGGAGAGACATCTTTGCTGCAAACTCCCATGATGGATGAATCTCCGCACATCCTTCTATTCGCACTCTCCGAATTGTAGCATAGCCACCCCGTATGATTTTGTTATTTACGGGAATCACCGTGGCCGTTTCTGGAAGGGCTATTAGAAGGCAACATGTATTTTGTGCTTGGTTCATTCCAGGCTTGCTCATCCACCAACCAATTGACCCTGCTCTATTCTGCCTCTTCCTAAATGGTTGGCACCTTTTGGTGAACAAATCCGCTTTCATAATGACATGCTCAAAGGCTTCATCACTTCCGCGTTTCTTCCTCCAATATTTATCCAAAATGACCGAGGCATTCCATAATGCATCATGCACCTTGCTGTCAAGAAATTTGGGGAAATTCTTCTTCTCCGTTTCCTGAATCCACTGCGATATGTGCAAGGCGTCCAACATCCTCTGCTTCATATCCACAAAGAATTTCTCGATGCAGTCCTCTTTATATTGCACATATTTAGTGTCAAGAAACACTGTAGTCTTCGTCTCATAAAACTTCACAATCAATTTGATTAAGAATGCTTTGCAACTCTCCGAGGGATTCTCCCTTGTCCACTGAATAGAGGGCACTTTTTCTTTTCCCTTCGGCTCCTTGGAAGCCTTCTTTGCCCTCGGCATATTGATAAACCAGTGGAATGATGAATGTCAAACTTTTAAAAAAAATTTGGCAAGAATTACCCCAAATATTAGACTCTTACCCACCCAAAGAAAGGAGCCAATGGAGGTCAAACCACCAAGCTCTCTACTCTCTCTTGCATGCAAGGGGGAAGGCAAAAGTGAGAGCAAAGGGTCTATCTGCTTCTCTTGTATAAGGCGGACGGCCTCATTCCCGTCCTACAGCGAAAAGAGGCCGTCTGACCGACCGCCCCGTCGGGTTTGTCCGATCGGGCGGATGGACTGGCCGTCTGTCTCTTCCTGACCGTCCAATCGGGCGATTTAGGGTTGGCGGACGCCTCGTCCGGTCTGCCCGGTCGGACAGAGGCCATCCGATCGGGCGGATGGGGTGGTTGTCCACCCCTTCTGGCCCATCTGATCGAGTTGACGGATAGCTGTCTACGTGATCGGATGGTCCACAGGGGGCGATTTTTAGATCGTCCGCTTCATTTCTACCGTCTCATTTTTAGAGTGATTTTTCCCCCTTTTCATTCAACAGGCTTCATGTAGGTCTTCTTGTTTGGGAGGAATTGGGCATTTGGGCATTTCAATGCCTAATAATTAAAAAAATAGACCCAAGGCTTCTTCTCAACTTCCTTAAATTTCTTGAAATTTTTAATTCTGAAGAAATGCCAATATTTTCATTACATTTATCATTTTCTTGGAATTTTAAGTTTTTAATCGTACAAATTCAAACTAGACATGCTAGAGATCATGGAAAAAAGAAAGCACAACAATATCCCTTATGGAGTTAAAAATTATAATGTTTACCTATGAGGGTGTTCAAATTGCAAAAAAGAGTTCAAATATTTCTTGCAAGTCAAACCTATGAACTTCGTGACACAAAAAATTGGAAGGCTTAATGTGTATAAGCCCAATTACATTAGGGCTAATCAAAATCCACAATACTATTATACAATTGATCCAAATAAATTTGGATGCTAATTTTTTCTCCAGAACTAATTGTATTTCAATCTCATTTCCAACTTCCAAGAGCAAGTAAAGAATACATAAAGTCAACATTGCATTCGGTACCCTTGCACTAAATCTCAAAAAGAAAAAGTACTGTCAAACATTTCCAAGATGAGATTTTTGGTACTACAACTAAACTACACAAAGAAATTTTCAATAATATAAAGTACAAAAAATAACATACGTCTCTTGTATTTTTATATAGAAGGGGTTTTCCATACATGTTGTTTTCAATAGATGTGCATGTTTAAAGTTTTAAATAGTGACATCATTGACCAATGATGGTCACAAAAGTGGTCACAAAATACATTTAAACAATAATAGTAAATCCATAACCTCCGAATAAGTCAAAAAACATCTTCTACTCTACCCTTAAATAGTTAAACTACATTATACTCTATTCTGAATCCAAACTACTATTGTCATTTCAACTTTGGGGTGTGGGACCGAAGCCACCAGATCACCCATATCCGCCAGACCGTCCTCCTTGTCCGTAATCGGAGAAGTATGGACCTCCAAATGGTGGAGGTGGAGGAGGTGATGCATTTGCCTTGGACCCTCTTGTCCCTCGTTCGCTTGAGCTAGTGTAGTATGAGCTTCCGCGAGGCCCATATGAGTCTGGCCCTCCCGTCCCCGGATAGAATTGCGACCCACCATATTGAGATCCTCCGTAGTCTGTGAACCTTGTGCTTCCATGGCTTCCTCGTATGTTTTGGAAGTCATCGTGGGGGTCAGGGCTAAAATGTGAACTTCCTCCTCCATATTGCGGGCAACGCACATCACGATCATGACGAGGTGGTGACCGTTGTTGACGCGGGCAACCTTGATCCAAAATACTATTTCTTGTTGCTTCTCACAATTGATTTTGGAAGTCCAAGTCTTCGCGCTCTTCTCGACGTTTGTGCCTTTGTCGAAGTGGAGGTGGAGGTGGTAAGTCTTCTTCGTCATCATCATCATTGTCCTCTGCATCTGGCAATGGTTCCGGAGGAAATCCAAATTGACCACGATTAGACCACTCCAGCATGCAATCGCTTGGGCCAACCCAATTGGTGTTTATCACTGCTTTGTCACAGCTCAATTTGGTCTTTTTGTCCTTTACAGGCACCATACGCCAATCCACGTCTTTTTGGAGTACAATCTCCGTCCAAATCATTGCCATGGTGGAATAGTTCATGATATTTGGTTTGGAAGCACCTAGACCGCAAGATGCCCAAATCTCCTCGTATCTCTGCTTGAAATGTTCACTCTTGCAAGTGTTCATAGGACCTTCCCACCGTCTCACTTGTCTCTCTAACACAGCCGTGTTATCTGTTGGCTAGAGTTTCGCAATGTGTGACATTTTCACATACTCTTGGCACGTTGTGCAAATTCATATTGCTTTGGGCTCGTATTCCCATCCCTCTTCAGCCACACAAAAGTGGTTGAAGTAGGCGTCCCAATCCATGTCTTGTGATTTTCCCTTTGTACTCTTCTTGAGCGGATTGGGAAATCCTTTTGGAGCCATGGTAATCCTTCTTTTCCGCACCAAATGCAACGTTTGAGTGAGAAGTTTACAATTTGTATAATTGAGAAGGTGATGAAGAGATTATAAAAAATTAAGTTAATTCATTCACAGTTGTTCACACTCTAAGTCGGAAAGGGCTCACAGATACCAATTGGCGCTGGATTAGCCCACTCCGCAAGGGAAACAACTGTGCGGAATGGGCCGTCCGCGCCCCTCTTTATATCGTCCACCGATGCTAACATCACTGCCCAAATCCGACGGGCAGACGGGCCGACCGCCAGATCGGATGGGCAATATGCCCCGGCGCGTCCAATCGCACGGCCTCGATGAACTACGAATGACTGCATCGGACGGAGCTTGAGGACGGACGCTCCGACCGCGCGGTGGACGGACAGCGGGCGGCGGACGGTCGGACGGACAGCGGACGGACGAGCGGACGAGCGGATGGGTGGATGGGCGGACAGGCAGACGGCAGATGGGCCATTTTTCTAGCACATTGAAGTTCATCACTTGGAATACCCTATGCTCAAGTCAGATTCGTTAAAAATTAATTAAAAAATAAAATAAATATGGCATGTAGTGAAATTTTCAAAATTTATAACAGGACATAAGTTGAAATCTCAAAAAAAATTGATGAAAACAAATTGAAATCTCAAAAAAGATCTTGATAAATGATGAAAAATGAAAAACAATATTGTCAATGTGTTTAAAAAATTAAAAAAACAATATAAAATAATATTAAGTAATATTCCATACATAAAAAACTATGCTATAAAGCCTTACTTGTAAAGTTTGATTTCCTTATTGTAAGTTTTACTTGTTAAGACTTAATTTTGGCTTCAGAAATCATGGTGATTTAAATTGGAGCCTAAAATGGATTACCAGCCTTCCTTGCATTAAGGCCTTCATTGCAATAAGGCTTGATTTAGCTTGAATAAAACAAGATTTTGAAAAGTATGCCTTGAATTTAGCCACCCAAAACAAGATTCCGTGATGCCTTGTGTCATATTGAGCTTGCAATTCTATATTAAAGGAGGACCATAGCTACAATTAACTAAATATTCCCAATCAAAAATTCGAAATATATAAAATCTGAAAATTCAAAATTCAATTAATGAAAGATAATTCAATTAAAAAAGAAACAATTTCGTTTTGGCTCTGACGAACCTGACCTCAACGTACAGTACCAAGACCACTTTGTAAATGCGAAAACTACATTTTTTGACTTAGAATATTTTTAAATTCAAATTTTTGCACTATAGAGTTTTGAGCTTTAAATCTTTATAGTAGAGAATTGAGTTGAGAATCTAAGAAAAAAACAAAAATCCAAAAAAACTTAATTTTGAGGGCATTACATTGAAAATTGGAAAAATGAAAAAATTGCATTAGCAAATGAATCTTGTGAGTTCTTTTTTTTACAAAGATGCTTTAATTGCCCAATTTTACAAGAATGTCTATAACTTTCTCATAACAAATCCTAATTAAATGAATTAAAGCTTCCTAAATACTAAATAGGAAAGAAAATTATCTATGAGAATAGAAATTCAATTTCTTTTTTATTTGGCATTTTTCCAAATCTTTCTAAATTTCTAAATATCCAAGGCACAAAATTTTGGTGTGAACAATACTTTGAAGTCTAATAATACTTAACCAAGTTGCTATTCTTAGTAGTTTATATATATATATATTTTTTAAAGTCTATTTTAAATCTAATTTTAGCATCAAAAATCCAATTTTCAAAATGATTGATTATGATTTTTTTATTCAAGATTTTGTACAAGAGTGTCCATCGTAAACTTGATTTTCATAGTGTTGAGGGCTTTTGGAAATGAGCCTCAAATACACTAAATTTTGGAGAAAAAACCACATTAAAGATTCATTTAAAAAATTATAGAGTAGATTTTGAAATGCATGTTAGGCCCTTTATCCTCATGTTTTTTTAGTGACTTGGTTTCTTTCATATTTTTTAGATCTTTCTATAATTAGTTATGAATTTTTTAAATTGAAAGGCAACGGTCATTAAAAGTGACCATGTCCTAAAATGTGCTAGTACATTCACTAAAGCAAAATGTACCTCTTCGTCATGATCACTCTTAGAGCATAGGTGTTTTTAGAGCAAACTCCCTTATGTATTTATTTTTTTTAATTTTAAAGGAAAATCATCTAAGTGACTACAATAAAGTACCTATGTTTTAGCATTAAACATGTTGAACATCATATTCATTATTTTGGGAGATTGGGGACCTCCCAAAATAGTATTGTTCATTTTTTGACCAGAAAATTGAATTTGCGTTTCTGAAAATTTAAGTGATGGATGATTGAATTTGTCCTTTTTTTAGTCCTAATTTCCATTATAATGACAGTTTAGGCTTTTGGGGGCGTATTTGACAAATTATTAGTGACATTGATAATATGTCTTCTCATATAAATGCGATGAATGGTCCTTTCTTGACACCAAGTCATGAGCTGGATGGTTGGTTGTAAAAAGCTATTTATCTCATTCAGGTGGTCCGAGTTCGATTCTCATTGTACTCATATGAGCAGCTATGAGATATACATGATTTGGTGTTGTTAAGTGAACTTCGGTGGCAGGAAAGTTGTAACAACCAACCGGCCCCCTATCCGTATTGTGACAAGTGCTTCATACGTTAACAAAATAAAAAGTGGTCCTACCCACTATAATTTTTTTCAAGTCAATGACATACAAAGTGAATGTTCTTTTAAAAATCAATGACATACAAAGTGAATTAATATTGAAATGATGCCATCATATAGATTGCCACATGTATAATATGAAAAAAAAAATTTAATACTATTAGTATTAGTTACACTTTGCTATGCAAGTAATAACACACAAAATATAGAAGTAATCCTAATAAAGAACTATGAAATCCAATCCACACAATGTACTCTACAACACACACTAATAAATCATAGAAAATTGTGTATGGTTATACAATACCATTACTATAGGGTAATAACTACTAAACTGAACTTCAAATACAATAAACTGACTCCACTACCATTAGTACATGTTCAATCGGAATTGTACGAAGACAAACTCCCGTTGATGACATGAACTTGTGCTGCAAGGATTCTAAGGACACACTCTATTGTGTCCTTCTTGACCTTCAACCTCCATGCTGTAATGAGGGAATTCATATCTTCCCAAATAGGTTTTTGGGTCTCGTCCACTTTCCAACGCAATCCCTTCGCAGAGTCCCAACTAGTGTAAAAGTCTTGAACATTTTGGCCTCTTGCCGTGGGCCGAAAATACTGAATTAAGATACAATTTGGATGCTCCGGATTTGTGAATGGGTCAAACAAAGCTCTAGCAATCCAAACGGGCTTTGTATCACCTTCAACCGGTCGAAGGGCGACAAAAAAGTCTTTCTGAACATCACGTCCCACTTGGAAAGATGGCAATGGCCGATCACGGCGTTGCCCCACAAAGACATCGTCCTCAGTAAATTCTTCACGAACGTCACCATTGTCATCAAGTTCGTCCTCTACAATGGCTTCCACTCGTGTAGAAGGCCAGAAACCATCTTTCAACGTCTCAAATGGTACTATGGATTGCACCAAGCATGCTCTCACTGCACGCCAATAGAACAACAAATGCTCGAAGCATCTCCTGTACTCTCCACTCTCGTCTTCGTTGCATAATGCCTCCCAATATTTGATGAACCCTGACATCCCTTTTGAGATGTCCTCCACACCCCGCATGGGAACGTAGTCAACTGGGATGGGCTCACCACGAGGCCATAGACTTCGTCCTTCAGAGTCTTCTCGCCACAATTTGATTCCCCCTTCTTCTGGAAGCCAATCACTATCCGTACAATACCTCTTATACTTCATGATTGGAACACCTGCCGAGTTGAGGTAGAACTTGAATTGTTGTGCCTTTGTATGGCCAACAAGTGCTTCGTCCCCTTCCAAAATGGAGCCTTCTATAAAGGCTTTGAAATCAGGTACCTCCTCAATCAAATGTGGAATTGTAGGCACAGAATCTACATCCATGAAGGATTTCATGAGAATTGGAATGGTAGGGAAAGTTTCCTTCTTCAATTGCATGCTCCATCTTCCAAACAAAGCATCAATGTCATCATGTATATGACCAACTAACATGAAATTCACGTAAATCTCCCGAAAAATCTTCTTTGCTACTAAAAGGGACCAAAATGCAAAGACATAACAATTCTTGTTGTCACTAGTGGCATTGTCCATTTGAACGTTTAAAACTGGAGGAAGGGGAACGGCTGCAATAGAGACTTCGAGCGATGGCCGAAGTGACGACGTACACATTTCAGACCCTTTCAACACTGCTTCAAATAATGGAGCTGAGCCCGATCCAACAAACAACTCCCAAGAGGAATACTTTGGAGGAAGTTCAAGGTCTCGCAATAGCTTTGCAAACGACCCCACCGTGTAGTTAGAGTCGTGTAAGAAGATATCAAGACCATAATGAGCATAATAGACGTCACCGTGCCCATGAGCAATCATTCCAGTCACTGATACCGGCAACTTTGTGAGGCCATCAAGTTGTTTGCTTTTGTATGAAAACACAGGAGATGCCGTTTTTGCATGATCCATTTTATCATGCATGATCGTAAGGCATTCATGAGGGTAGGCGCTCAACCTGTACCGATTGGCATAGTATAGATCTCGATGAACTCGAGCACAAGCATTGTGTTTTTTTAATAGGTGGTCCCACTTCCGTCGTAATCCAATGGGGGCAATTCTTCTTTGTTCATGATATCTATCACAATCAGAGCAACGAGCGAAATTATCTCTGGGTTTCTTCACTGAGTATTCAGGAAAATTCAATTTCCGAATTTTGCAGATATTCGATGGAGAAACTTCTTTCAACCCAAACACAGCATTTGCTATGTTGACCTCAGGTAGCGTATTTTTCCAAGTGAATGTGGCGGGTAGAATCTTAGACACCACCTTCTCCCCAGACGAAAGGGTGTGCGTGCGATGCGGCATGTGGTTAGCTAACTTCTCAAGTACACACTTCAATGTTGTAAGGGCTTGCAAAGAATGCTTTCGAGCCTTCTGCGTTCCCAAATTTCCATGTGGTTGAGCTTGTTCACCTCTTGCAGCATATCCTTGGAAATAGTGGAAGGTGGATTCGGAGACATCTGCAATATGCCGCCATGCTGTCATACAAACATCAATCCCTTTGAGAGTGACCACCCTCTTCCCCTGAGCATTACGGTGAACTTGTCGATGAACGTCCAACTTCATGTGGTATCGGAATTCAAAGGTTGTCTTGTGGTACATACGTTCACGGAAAGCCCGAATCTTTTCTCTTGGAAAAGATTGGACACAGTTTCCAGGGCAGCACGTCTTGCTCGATACTAAATTGATAGACTCTTGGCTGAGTAGAGTGTATGCTCTAACAAGAGCCTGAGGCGGAGGAATCCTGACGGAGCTTGTGTATGGTCTTGCACTTGAGGAGGACCCTTTTGACAGTCTTGCTTGTAGACGATTATATTGGTCTCGAATCTCATGGTCATTAAGGTTGGCCCCATTTAAAAACACCCGGTCAATGGGCCAAGCACGAAGTGAGTACTTCCAGTCTTTAGGAACTTCAGTAGGCCGTAGCGATTTGGATATTTGAACAGCGACAAGCGAGTCTCCAAGGGGACCATTGCTACCTACAACATGTTCGGAATTCAAGCTATGACAAATTTCCTCAGCAACCACTTCCCCATCAGAGTTGTGGAGGACAACAATTTTCGTGATCCATAGTCTTCGAGGGATACCATCACAATCTGGAATGACGATGTCTTGTATTGGATCAATCTCAATCTCTCCTTCATCAGAAAAGTACTCCTGAAAAGGATGATCGCAAGCAGCCATATCAACTCTATGTGAAATTAACAACTTATTAGACATGGATACTAATATTGAATCATTTGATATGACCATGCGGATGAATATACTTAACTCGATTCAACTATAAGTAACGAACTTGTAAGATACTGAGCTTCAACTAGAATCGAGTTAACTTAGAGGGCATCGATGATTGATCTTACAAGGGCGAGATATATAGAACATTAAAATATCCTACAGACGAAATCAGTAATCGATTATTTCATGTCAGTAAATCAAGAAATCAGTTTGAAGAGAGTGAACATGCCACCTGAAATTATCAACTCGATTCGAGTTAAATGAACTAGGATTGAGAGCACATGATACCTTTCGCGAGAAGAATTTTATCTAAAATATACTTCAACATTTAACTCGATACGAGATAAAGAACTTGTACGATTAGATACAATGTGACATTGCAGAATTTCATGGCTGATTGAATATCAAAGTTCATATGGTTCCATATGATCATAGATATTAATTCATTTATGAAACAAGACACCATGCCCTAAAGGTAAAACAAAGTCAACTCGACTCGAGTTAAATAGAAAATAACGGTTCTATTCGTATATTCCAAACTTACAATTACTTTTGTCCTCTACCAGGTAGAAGTGAGATTAAATAATTTCCTCCTATATGATTTAACTCGGGTCGAGTTGAAATTCCTCTTGTAACACATTTCTCGTTGAATGATGTACTAATAGTTTAACTCGGGTCGAGTTGAAATTCCTCCTGTAACACGATTCTCGTCGAATGATGTACTCATACTTTAACTCGGGTCGAGTGGAAGTTCATTCCCGCAATTCACGGAGGTTTCTCATATTACGTTATATAGTGATCATCCTAAAAATGCGGCGGGTATTCGGGGATTTCATTTCCACAAACTAGACCATTAACCATGGAATGTGACACAGAGCCATGCCGAGTTGATCGCAATAAGTCCCATATCCAAAATGAAAACACTGAAAGACCTCAAAATCTACAGAAAATTACAAGCAGCAAACAAGACGTTTCCAATCACCCTATGAAATCCGCATACTCTCCATTGTCCCACAACTGGATTACGTAAAATTCAGAATACACAAATTCAAATGATGTGCACTGCAGATATGCGGAGCATATTGTCAGAGAGGCCGCATGAGAGATAGAATAACAATGCTTGATGGAAAAAACAAAACGATTGTTGGAAGAAAATGAAGAGAGATTGAGGGACATGTATTGTGTACCCGAACCCGGAATCCAATCAAATGAATTGTCGCCAGCGACCCTTACGAAAATCAAAGATGCCAACTTACTGTCCTAGTAAAGACGTAATAAAATGACCTTTGTTAGATCGGGTGTGTGGCATACTATGAAAAGAGATGTAGAATTCTCAGTGCAGATGACGAAAATGACAACGGGGAGCTGTGCGTGAGGGAGGTGTATGAGTGCGGACGGCGAAAATGACAATGGAAAGTTCTGCCTGAGGGAGGATTCTGATTGTGGACGGCGGAAATGAGAATGGGAAGTTCGCATGAGGGAAAGGGAGAGGAACACTGTTGCCGCTAAACGCATTACGCAAAGGTTATCCCGGGAACAAGGCGCGGGATTTTCAAACGTTTCTCATGAACCGCAAATAGAAATATGCCGACACTTTTGCTCCCATTGACAAGTGCATTTATTAATTTCTGACAGCCTAGAATCTTCCACTTTTAGCTACTTAAGAATATTTAGCTTGATGTCGCCAGTATAATTTTTTTACGCAAAAAAGCTCCTATTTCCAAAACCTAATGTCGATATTAATTGACTGTTTTGTTGAATTTAGGAAAAGAAAAGGAAGAATCCTATGCAATTTGCAGGGCTGGACGTTAACCTTGGAATGCCACTAGTGCAAATTGCATAGGATTAGGGTTTGGGTGACAGTCTAGGGTTTGGATGATAGTCTAGGGTTTGGATGATAGTCTAGGATTCTCAAGAGAGATGAGAAGCATTTTTTTCATCCACTTCTTGTTGTTGATCTTTCATGTTGAGTTACAAAGAGTATCCAATTGAGTTTTTAGTCTAACTAGTGTTTGTAGGTATGTAGTTGAGGATTAAGTAAAAAAACGGATTACAAAATATGCTATTTCAGTCAGTGTATTTTGGAAAGTTGTGGTTCCTTGCTCTAAATCTGAAATCTCTCTACAAAAATGTTGTTTTCTGAGTTTGAGTTGAACTAGTGAAACGAAGGTCATGTACATTAATTTCTACTCCAATGAACTTTGGATGTATTTTCAATTTCTATAGAATTCTATTTATAGGATGACATGGAAATTGAGTTTACACCATGATGTTTATCACTATAATATACACACATGGTGAAAATTTCGGATTTTTTGAACTAATTTTCTATTTGATATGATTTGTCTTCACTTTTTCTTCAGAAATTATCAAAAAAATCAATTTTGCTCCAAAAAAATCTAAATTTTTTGTGATCTAAAGAAGACATGTAGTTTCATCTCTGAGAAATAAATATAAAATTTTTCATGTATATGTACTTGCAGAATGGAAGAAAAATAAGTGATGGGCACTAAGGCTTGAAATCAATGGTCATGGGTCCGGCATTTAAGGGTTAAACACCCCCCCTCGAGCAAAAGGGGGGGCCTGTCAGGCGCAATGGGGCCTGCTCCTCCTAGTATGTTCCCTCTATCCATTCCCTTCGCTATCCTGCCTTGGCTCCTCCTCTTCTCCCTCCCTCTCTACTCCCTTGCTCCCTTCCTTCACTCTTATCCTTTGGCCACGGATTTTTTCAACCTCAACCTTGTGTCTTTGTGTTTAACCCTTAATCGTTCAAGGCACCAGATTTTCAAGTTTCAAATATTGTAAAGGTAAATAAAACCTAACCAACTTTCTATTTCTATTAGTTTATTTTTTTGCAAAACTATATTTGAAGTTTCATTTTAGCATTAAAAATCCGATTTTTAAAATAGATGATTATGATTTTTCTATTCAAGATTTTGCGCAAGGCTACCCATTTCAATCTTGACTTCACGTAGTATTGCGGATTCTTGGAAATGAGCCTCAAATACTTTAGATTGTGGAAATAAAATCACATAAGAAATTCATTTTAAAAAATTGTAGAATAGATTTTGGAAAGCCATAAATTGATTGGAGTTGTGCATGTTGGGCCTTATAACCTCATATATTTTGGGGGTGACCAATTTTTTAGATTTCATATGTGAAAAGAAATTTGGAAGGTTTTTGAACATATTGACTTTTTCAACATATTGACTACATGGACAAGTTATAACACATACATATTTCTTTTCGAAAAATGTTGAAATACAAAAGCCTTCACCTTTTAGAAGTGCTAGTGAAGCCTACATTTAAATTTAACTTTTAGTACATTGAACTTGCAATTGGTAGTAAAAGTCATTTTATAATCTTAGAACAATGTACTTGAACAAGTTAACCAAAGAATCCTATGGTTGAATTTGTTTTAAAAAAATATTGATGAAGACTATAACCATGCTTTTGGAATGAATGGTGCTTAAGAAGTATTTGAAATGAAATTTTAAATAAAACATTTGATGCAAAAGAAAACATTTAACCCTAAATGCTTAAGGCTTGTTTTTAGCTTCTTGAGATTTGCTTTAAATTGAACAAAAGCCAACATTTTGATAAGTTCAATCAATTTTTTTTCAAAATGTTGTGTGTAAAGAACTTTGAAGTTATATGAACCCTTACCTGATTGCTATTTTTGGTAGTTTAAATTTTTGGAAGGATCTTTTTGAATTCTACTTTGAGCATGAATAATTTGATTTTGAAAATATTGCAATAGCATCCAAGCCCTAGTATATCATCAATAGAATAAATCATTTTAAAAAAAAGGAAATCATATTGTGCGACTTGCAATCACTCATAAACTCAAGAATTTAGACACAGATGTAGGCAATTGTTGGTCTCTTTGAATTACCTTGTATGTGAAATAAAAAATGAAGGCCAGAACCTTGCCTTGTACTTTAATGTCCAAAACTATATAATAGTGGACATTCATGTGAAAAAAAATGGGAAACATGTTGTCCAAGTTGCAATCAATCCTAACAAATAAGGCCTTAAATGCTTAAGGCTTGTTTTTAGCTTCTCGAGATTTGCTTGAAATTGAACAAAAGCCAACATTTTGATAAGTTGAATCAATTTTTTTTGAATTGTAACTATATAAATTCAAACTAGACACGTTAGAGATCACTTAGGAAAATAAAATTGATTCTTAAGGCTTTATTCAACATCACAATATTTGAAATGCGAAAATTCGATGCCTTGGACAATTAGGGGATAAAGGCAAAAACATGAGGTTGAAGCTAAAGAAACCTGTGGCCAAATGATAGGAGTCAAGGAATGAAGCAAGGGAGCAAGAGAGGGAGGAGAAAAGGAAGAGCGAAGGCAGGGAACGAAGGGAATGGACAGAGGGAACAGAGGAGAAACAGGGGCCCACTATGCCTAATAGACACCCCTTTTTACTCGAGGGGGGATGTTTAACGTCTGACATTTGCAGGTTCAGTTCCGATTCCGATTGACCAGTTACTGTTTAGGGTTTAGGGTTTGCGCGATGTTAAACAGCCCCCTTCAAGAGAAAGGGGGCCCTCTGTGGCAGGCAGTGGGCCCTGGCCAGGCTGCCAGGCCCAACTGCCCGGCCTGCACTCTTACCCGATTGTACTCCCTCCACTCTCTCTCGCCCAGCAACTCCCTTCCACCCAGCAACTCCGTCTCGCTCAACCCAACTCCTGCTCTTGGTCCATTCCTTAGTACAGCACTGAACTCATCAATTAAGGTACGAAGTCTATAAGTAGACCATCTAAGGTTTGGAACTGAATTTTAGGGAGGTGAAACATTTTGAAATATTTTTCAGTAAATTTTCCTTGAAAGACAAGGAGAATTGACATTTGGTCCAAGTCGTTGCATATTTTTTGAAGCTTCGTGGAATTGAGAATTCATATTGGCAACTCTTGAAATTGAGTATTCTTAAGGTTTAGAGACCTTTCCTTTTTTGCAAAATGAAACTCTTCGTAACTTTTATTTCATAATTAAAAATTTGAATGGTTCAAAAGTCAGGTGTAGGTATCAATGTATACAATCATAACTTCTATTCCCTAATTAAAAATTAAATGGTTTAGAAGTTGAGGGGAAAGTATCATTTCATGCAATTAAAAAAACATACATTATTTCTTTTGAAATAAATTTTTTACTACCCAATTTTAACATAAAAAATTAAACTTAAGACTTCTGGAATTTTTTTTGGAATGACATGAAACAAAGCTTCACGTATAAATTTGAATGAATGACATCCACTATATGAAATTCATGTAAAGATTCTAAATCATAAAACCAATAGAGGACTCACAAGTTCTCAGAAAATCCAAAGTAACCTATTTGGTCATTTGTGAGTTAATTGAAATTTGTTGTATTACAAATTTTGAATTGTGATAAATTTGTGTTCAATAAATTCATTTAAATTTTGGAAAAATCAATAGAATAGAAACTCTATTATTATTATTTTTTAAAATAATTAACTTCAATTATATACAAAACAGAAGAGAAAATCAAATTCATAATGCTTGTAATATAAGATTCAAACACTCTAATTTGTGCCATGGCATTGCAAATTAAAACATGTAGGATTATTTGTGTCTTTAGATTATAAGAATGTAAATCATAAAGAAATCTAAGGCATTAAATTACTCAAAAATTTCAAAAGAACATATTCTTTCATTTTTTCTAAATAGTGTTGACATATAATACTTGTAGACCTACAATTAAATGTCTAAACCTTTACCTACCATGTATCAATGACATGCTACTTTTGAACTTTTCTGGACTTCGGTTCTAAGAATCCTTTGCGACGTATCAAACTATTATCACCAAGCAATTTAGGGAAAGACCAAGTACTAATGAATGCTCCAACATTGACAACCCCTTGTGCTACCATACTCTTATACTTCCCTCAAATGGCTTGAAGATCGGCTATCCGGTGATCATGCAAATCATATTCATCTACTAGTGTCAATAGGTCTTCAAAAAGAACATGAGGATTAGGCCGAACTACCCCACACACTTAGGGATCTTTGTCTTTGAAGACCATCGGCTCTTCTTCAGTATTAGAAATATCAATTGCTCCTACGTCGTCATCAATCCAAGCCCTAGTATATCGTCAATAGAATAAATCATTTAAAAAAAAAGGAAATCATATTGTGCGACTTGCAATCACTCATAAACTCAAGAATTTAGACACAGAATGATGTAGGCAATTGTTGGTCTCTTTGAATTACCTTGTATGTGAAATAAAAAATGAAGGCCAGAACCTTGCCTTGTACTTTAATGTCCAAAACTATATAATAGTGGACATTCATGTGAAAAAAAATGGGAAACATGTTGTCCAAGTTGCAATCAATCCTAAACTCAAGCATTCAAAAAAATATGATATTGGTGGTCACTTTGAATGACCTTCTACGTGAAATAAAGAAAATGGGGTCAAAAACCTTGCCCTGTCCTTTAATGTCCAAATCAATATAAAATCATGAAATTCACGTGAAAAAAAAGTACAACAATATCACTTATGGAGTGAAAGATTATAACGTTTGATTATGAAGGTGCTAAAATAGCAAAAAACAATTGAAGTCTTTTTTGCAAGTGAAATCTAAAAATTCCATGACAAAAAAAATTTGAGGTTAACTTGCCTTACTTGAAGAACCCGAATGAATTTACGACTTCTCGAAATTCTCTCTACAACATTTTAAAATGAATTTAGAATCTGATTTTTTTTCCAAGATGTACTATATAATTTGAGGCTCATTTCTAAGAGCTCTTAACACTTAAGAAAGTCAAGATTCCACAGGGTACTCTTGCACAAAATCTCTTATAGAAAAATCACTGTCATTTAATTTCAAGATCGGACTTTTGGAGGTAAATCTAGACTTCAAGAAGAACATTCAAAAATATGAACTACTAAAAGTACTAAGTTGGTTAAGATTTATTTAACTTCAAAGTTTTGCAAACACCATATTTGGGTGCCTTTGGCATTTATGAGTTCATTTTAGATTTCACTTGAACCCTAATATATACACACAAATAGTAAAAATTAATTATAAGATGGAATTGTAAAGAGTGAGGACATTTGGTATTATATGATTAAATTTCGTAAGAATCAATAAAAAAAAGGTACTCTTAAGATGTGAAGAAAAGAACATTCAAGAATCTTCAAGCGCATTGTAGTAGGAATAGAGAGTGTATCGAATAATTAGTAATGTGGGGATGATAAAGTTTATAATTTGTTTCACTATCTTGAAATCGTATCGTAATTTTTGTCATACCTTTTCAATATTGATGACTATCAATGAAATATTAAGAATCCCATAAAGAAATGTGATATATGAAGTATGCAAAATGTATTTATTAAAATACATGAGGGGTTTAGAGTTATGATGTTGACAATTTCAGGATGAAATGTACTAAGGTATGAGGTCCTAAAATAGCACTCTTTCTAAAATGGCCCACCTTCTTAAATGTACACTATTTGTACATTTTTTTTTCATAGTCCTTAGTAATGTACCAAAAGTGTACATTCTAGGAAGTGAGCCATTTTGGAGCCCTATGCCATTTCAATTGCAAAATTGAATAACTAATTACACAAAGCTCCCAAAAATATGAAACATTTTGGGTTAGATGTGAATTCTACTTGCCTTTTAGGAAAAATTTATTGAAAAAAATTTGAAGATGTTTCACCTACCCTAATTTCAATTCTAGGTCCTTAGAAAATCCATGTATGGACCTCCTACCGTTTGTGTCAAAGAAACTAATTAAAAAAATTAAAAATCAGCATGCCCCAAACCCAAATCAGCAACTTCATTACCATAACTAGCATGTCATTAATGCCAAATTTGGAGGCTGAATGGGCTGGAGACAACAATCATCAATCTGGACGATCAATTCCAATGGAGGGTCCAGATTGCATGACTCCCCGAAACCTGAGCCTGTCCGCGCGTTGGAACCCTACCCTAGTCTTTTTTTCAGTTTCTGTGCTTCGGCGAGTGGTGAGTACTTGGCGCGTTTTGGCGAGTGGTTTGTTTTTAGTTTGCATGCTTCGGTGCTTTGGCGAGTGGTGAGTACTTGGCGCGTTTCGACGACTGGTTTGTTTTCAGTTTGCGTGCTTCGGTGCTTCGGTGAGTGGTGAGTACTTGGCGCGTTTCGGCGACTAGTTTGTTTTCAGTTTGCGTGCTTCGGCGAGTGGTGAGTAGTTGGCGAGTTCCCGATTTGGATTTAAGGTGTGTGAAGCTCGTGGGGAGAGGCAGCGTGTAGGATTTGCTAGATTCCGTTTTCTACTTCTTCGGGGGCACAGAGTTTAGGGTTTATGGGATTCCGTTGCTACTCCGTTTTCGGATGTTTTGGAGTTCGTGCATCTGAGCTTCTTCAGGTTTCTGTTCCTGGTATGCAAAATTTCTAGCTCGTACAGAATTTTACTTTCATTGCAATCTTCCTTCTGTTGCAATCCTTCTTTCATTCTAATCCTGCTGTGCATCTACATACTCAGTTGTTGAGCTTTTAGATTTGTAGCATGGAATACATAGTTTCTGTGGCATTGCAATTCTCATTGTGTGCAACTGTTTGAATCCATTCAATTCACAGAGCAAAGTGAAGGGCGTAGCGTTTAGGGTTTCTGGGATTTCGTTGCTGCTCTGCTTTCAGATTTTTGGGAGTTGTTGTGTCTGAGCTTGTTCGGGTTTCTGTTCCTGTTTGTTAGTCGTACAGAACTGAAGTCTGCAGGTACGCAAAATTTCTAGCTCGTACAGAATTTTACTTTCATTGCAATCCTCCTTCTGTTACAATCCTTCTTTCATTCCAATCCTGCTGTACATCTGCATACTCAGTTTCTGAGCTTTTAGATTTGTAGCATTGAATTCATAGTCTCTGTGGCATTGCAATTCTCATTGTGTGCAATTGTTTGAACCCATTCAATTTACACAGCAAAGTAAATCCAATAGAAACCCTAAACCCTGAAACCAATCACGATGCACGTTTAATACGAAGCAATTTAACTCGATGCTAGTTTAACTCGATAACTCGATATTCAGAAGCTCTTCCTTCAAAGCATCGCTAGATTTTAACTCGATTCGAGTTAAAATTGTACGCGACTTGACTGTCATGACCATGCACGATGTAATCTATGGATGAAGAAAGCCCAGAAACATATCGAAAATCAATCTTGACGACCAGTTTAACTCAAGTCGAGTTAAATGCCAGCGGCAAACCTCCATTGGTTATTTTGGTAACCGAATCTATTTAACTTGGTTCGAGTAAACACTGAATTCACATACTTAATAAGAACAAATATTGAACTCCGGCAATAATCCAATCCGACAAATAACATAATTGTAAAAGAAACCATTTTCATAGGAAGACAAGAACAACTGAAACCATATCAAAATAGAAACCTTAACTCGGCCCGAGTTAAAAGCAATGCAAACGATAAGCGTTGAACTAAATGAGTGCCATTGATAACACACTTCACCCGCAGAATTTCAAGCAAACTACCATGCTCTTGAAAATGCATTTATAACTAAATAATATTTAACTCGAGTCGAGTTAACAGTTGGATCTGCGTGATACTATTGCAGAAATGGACGTACAGGTTTCCCGTTTGCAAGTGTATCTGAAGCGGTTTGCCATTCCTGAAGAAGACCGAGACGAGTATGGTGATGCCGACATGCTCGATGAATGTTGGGAGTGGCAGGAACCTTATGAAGTTGAGTATTGGACTATTGTCCTTGTTCCCATGACTAAGCACCTGTCATTCAGAACCAAATACAAGAAAGTGGAAGACAACCTCCCCATCACACTAACGGAGGCGGTGTGGGAGGTATTGACAGGTCCAAATGGCTTGCTATTCATTTGCTGTAAAACCGTGGACCCCAACCAAACAGAGGAGTACATATTCTCCTACGTCGTGAATAGCCGGAAGTGTTCCTTCTCCGTGTCTGCGTACTACAAGACATTGGAGAACACAGATTATCAAGCACTGCAAAAGACTATCGAGAAGCAGCTAGAAGAGAAGAGGTGGCAAAACAAAGATGGAGGCCCTCTGTAGTCAGTTACACTAGCATCAAGGGTGAATTCACTCATCAATGGGTTTGGTAATTTCAAGACATTACTGGCAAGCAAGAGTGACAGATTGTAGCCAGTCTCATTTACGAGGGATTACAGCAATCAGCCCAGCCATGGATCCCTCGTGCTTGTAACACCAAAGATTGGTCAAAGCCACACACGTCTGAAACAAACCGAGCGATTCAGTCGAGGAGATCCGTCAGGGTCTCCGTCGACTACGCCAAAACCCCGAACTCTGAAGGGAAGGACATCGCTAGTACCTGAAAGCAGTCTGTCATCTGAGATTGTAGACATTCCATAGGACCTCGGCGGAAACGTAAAGGACATCGACTACGAGGTGGCGTGTAAATCGTATTCCGATTATTGGTTTGCATGTACGGAATCGTACGTCGAAGGGATTGGTCAGAAGTTTGAGATTTCTATAGACCAATTGGAGAAGCCACCTCAAAATCTCAACATTCAAGAGTTGGAAGAAAAGGATGTACTGAGGGCATTGAACTTCCTGGTGAACATGCCTGTCATAGCACAAGGAAGCACAAATCCTACCCTTAGGTGTTAAATTGATGTAAAACACCTTAGATGACTCGTGTATCATTCCCACAGGATTTCAACGTTAGTTTCTTCAAGATATCCGGATCAAGATTCGGAAAACACCAAACCCAAGCAAAATTGGATCTAAATATTTGCAACATAAAACTCTCTCAATATCCTCTTTTCTCCATATTCCAATTCCCTTACATCAACTCCAAGCCCTCTACCAATTATCGAACAAGGAGGGTTGTCATAATCCTCCGTCTCCCCCTATCCGGATTGATTTAGACGGATGCGGAACCGGAAAGAGGATTCCTATCTAGTTATAGTAACTCACAAATTCTCAGTTTAACCTCTACCGAGAGGGTTTCGCTTTTTGGTTTTAGGAAGGGAACGTAAACCCTACCCTTAAAACGTGTTTAGAGTGAAATGAAGATCCACTTAGAATAACAACAACAAATACCAAAAAGAAATAGGAAATAGTTACTTCCTCACAACTAATCCGAATGTTGATCAAGACTAGCAGGTCACTCAGGAAACCCCTATTATCCTCCCAGTACTACAACGACAGACCTATCCGGACAGGACCCTAAGAGCGTGATCCGGCATCTGATAACTGAGAGATCCTAACTACCTTCCTGTTCCTCTCTTCCGGATCCAGCGAGACCTCATCAGACGTCAGCTAGCATTCGTTCTCCCTCTTGAAGAATTCACCCAACCTAAAAATGGCTATCCTACTCAGAAGACTCCCAAGGAACTTCAGCAACTAAAATACCCTCTCAGTACACAAAGTTTTCCTTAACCAAATCCTCAAAGTTTTCAAAATTAGATCTTGTACAGAATCCGGGGGCTACTTGTCTTCCTCTACACCTGCAAACCAGCTACCCGCACTAAACAATGGTTCTAGCATTGCATGGCATACCAATACAGAACTTAGTCTTTTCAGGCCAGCACTTATGAAGTGGAAATCTGAAATCAATTCGCAAAGTGTTGAAAAACACAAATAAGAAAACACCCGGGGCTTCAAACTAACTTCAGCCCCCTAAATACACAGCTCCAAGGAACCCCAAAGGTCCCAAGGAAAAAAACTAAAGGACAGGAGAATGACAGGTGTCATTCCTTATCCTTCTAAGTTGACTTTCCTACCAACCCCATCCGATCCGCAAAATGTGGATCTCAGATCCTAAAAATCCGGAAAGTGCAGCCCAAGTGCATGCACCTGAAAAGCATCTCCCAAGCTACTTCCTACCTACCAAAAACTTGGGTTTTGGGCTAACCATGCTAGGGTCGCTTCCCAAAAACTTCCTAACTACTTTCCTATCTATTTCCTAGGCTTCTTTGGAGAAGGTCCCTCTAACTTTGTTGCCCCCTTCCTAATTGGCTGTTTTCTACTGACTGACGGTCTCCCACTCAAGGGCGGCTTCCCCTTAGACGGTGTTGAAGTTTTCCCTTTGAATTCTATTGGTGAGATTTGCTCGGGATCCGATTCCTCTTCTGATCCGGTGTCCTCTTCCGAATCCTCTTCTGATCCAATGTCCTCTTTCGAATCCTCTTCTCCGGATCTCGACAGACTTTGCTCCTGTTCAGATTGGCTTGGAGATTCGTCCTCTGCAGATTATTGACTCCTTAGAGGCACTTCTCTTCCTCTGACGGAAGTAACCTTCTTCACAGTCTTCTTGGCGGGTGAGGGTTGAGAGCCTTTACTCTGTGGTGTGCCTAAGTCGGATTCCGACTTCCGAATTTGAGACTTCGATCCGGATCCGTGCACTGATCCTTCTTTCCTCCCCTCCATACTCTTAGACGTTGGTATCAACTCCTCCTCCTGCCTTTCTCGCTTGGTTGGCATCTTTATTGGAGTCTTTGTGGGCGCATCCTTCTTGGTTGGCTCCATCTCTTCATCCTTCCTCTTTATTCCGGATTCCGGAAACTGTTCTGCTTGGTGAAGAACATCTCGAACTTTGTCGCAACTCAAATTTTTGGTTTTCTTTGAATTAATTAAAATCGGAACGGAAACCAATGCCTAGGTATCCGGATCCGGTTAAGAAATTGTGGGAAACCGGAATTTATTAGCGACAAAGAGATAGCGGCAAATCAGGTCAGATTCTATCCGGATCGGTGACAGAATGGAAACGGATTCTTATCCGTATTTTGGTCTGACCGGATTAGGATGGACCGGATCACTACCTGGACCGGATTCATGAACCGGATCAAAAACGGTCATATTGACGTGTCTTAGGGAATTAGGGGTATATAACGATTGGTCACCCCAATCTCAATCCCTTTTGCCATCTTCGCCTTCTGTAAATGTTGTGCGCGTGCCTTGTGCTTTTCAACCGTGTACCTTAAAGTTGGAGCCGGAGTGTGGTTGTTGGTGCGCCTCTTCTCCTCGTGTTCCTATGGCCTGCAGGTTTCCAGTTGAGATCGAAGGGTGAAAAGAGAGGAACGAGACGTGTAGCTAGGAGAGAGTGAGGTAGAATTGTAAATACTTAGGAGTAGGATTAAAACCGGAATTGCGGATTCGGACTGAAACCGGATTGAGACTGTAACCGGATTCGGACTGAAATCGGATCAGGACTGAAACCGGATTTGTATCTGAAACCGGATTTGTAGGTGAACCGGACTGGGGATCTGGTTAGAGCTAGTTAGGTCAACCGGAAGTTCCGCCAGAATGGTGGCGGGCTTTCGCGGGCTTTTTGCGCCTTTGTAAATTCAAAATGTATATAAGCTAGTTCCTACGGGAGTGGCGTGGGCCTTCTTTTGCAAACTTTCTCTCGTCTTCTATTGTTTCCTTTGTGTGTACTTCTCTCCTAAGCATGGCAGTGGTGTGTGACAGGGAATCAGATTGATGCGTGCGAGTGTGTTGGAGGATTGTCCCCTTTGGTATCTTAGTTCCTGGTCTATGTGCATGTGAGTGGGTAGTCAAGAGTTGGGAGTGAATTCTGGTCCCTCAACATAGCTGGAGTTCAGGATTTCCGGGTGAGAAAGCCATTGTTAGGATTAGGTGGTTAGGGAGGGAGTCCTTGATCACGCTAAGTCTCCCGGATGGGAATTCCGGTTGAGCATCCGATCTTCTGTGAGGTCTCGCCACCATGAGTGGTAAAACGGAAAGGACTTTGGTGAGTGATGGCATGGGCGGATACACTTGCAGCCACCTGACTTCGTACGGATCGGGACGAGTGCTGAGGTCGTTGTAGTATGAGAGGATCGTACGGGGGGTCTTTGTGTGACCTGTGATCCGGATTGCCATCTGGATTGCTGTGAAGGACCAAACCGGATCCGGATTAGAGTAGGAGGATAGGAAGATAGGAAGTAGGTCTCCAGTCACTATAATCCGCGGGAGGAGTGGTGGGCCTACCACTCTCAAATCTAAGAGGCGACCCCTCTGATGGTGAAACAGAGGCAAAACCAAACCGAGAGAGGATAAGAGACTAGAAAGTTGATTCGGAGCGGATTAGTTCGGAGAGGAATTTAGGACCGGATTAGTCTAAGACCGGATATGAGCGGATTCCTGGATAGTGAGAATTCGTTTGACAGGCCAAACCGGAAGTAGGAAGTAATCCGGTTTGGGGTTTTCTGGGTGTTTGGGAAGTTTCCGGTTCCTGTGTTAGTACCGGATTTTAGGAAAGGAAAAGCTGACTGGGCTTAATCGTTTAATAAGGCTAGATACTTCACAGAATCTCGTGGGTTCGATCTTTAGGGTCATCAAGTTATACTCTAAGGTGATTTTTGAGGGTATAACAGGGAATTTACTTACTCTATGCTACGACAGACTTCAAACATGAACTTCTCCATTTCTTCAGAATACTCTGCCAAAACTAAGACAGCCTTACTTGCGGCTTCCGGTCCTGCCTCATGGATTCCTTCATCATAGAGTTTGGCTTTGTTTACAACATCCGCAGTGTTGGAAACAAAGGCCCCAACTCTCCTAATGGCCCCCTTAAACTCTGAGGTAAGCCGTTCCACCTCTCTCTTCTTTTCCTCACCCTTCTTAATTTGTCGCTGGAGATTCGCATTCCTCTTAGTCAACTCCTTGATGCGGGTCTCCCACTTCCGGTTTTCACTATCCCGGAGCAACCCTTCTACTTTCTCCGCGAGCTCTGACACGTTGATCCCTCCAAGCAATCCACATACATTCCTCACTACTCCTCTCTCCGTGTCAAACTCCTCTCGGACCCTCCTTAAGTCCGAAATGATCCTCCCCAAAGTATCCTCTCCCAGAACTTCCGGTTCCGGCGAGGCTTTCCCCTTTCTTTTGGATCCCTTCTTAGAAGAGACTGAAACCCTCTCAGCCTACGTTCTCCTTTCGGAAGGCTCCTTCCTTCTCTCTGAGGATTCCTTCTCAAATCCCTCATCTGGTCCCTCCTTTCTCTCTTCTTCCTCTTTCTCTCGGGGTGGAGTAAGATAAAGTTTTACTAGGGTGGCTGCGGCCTTGTACATGGTCTTCTCTGAAGTTTTCAGAGTACCTAGGGAGTTATACAAGTGAAAGAGGAATGGCCTAATGGGTGTGGCCTTTGCATTTCCTAAGGCGTTCACCATCTTCCCTACCAGATCTTTCACTATTCCTCCCCAAAACACTTTCCTTTCCCCACTCAACGCTCCGAAGATCGTATTGGCCCAAGTTACCGTGACCCGGTTTGGCCGTTCCGGATACAGGATCGGTACTACAAATTCTAACATCCTCCTCTCTCTTGCCACCTTGCAATCTGCTACTGTGTAGCCATCCTTAGGGTGAGGAGGATTAGAGAATTAACCTTCCGCGAACTTGTGTACCCGCAAAGCCATCCCTTCTCCAGGTCGAGGAAAGTCGTAGACCCTCTTCCAAATGTCCTCAGTCCATTTTCTGGGCAGAGCTCGGACGGTCTTGATCCATTCATTCGACTGCTCATTCATCAACTCCCGGATCATTTCCTCGCTCTTCAAGCTCCATGGTCGGTGGAGGAATCCCGCACACCCGAGTTGGCCCAAATCCTCTTCCAACTGCTTCCTCTCTCCGTCATCCTTCGGAATCACTGGACAGATGCTCTTGCTCTTGAAAGGAGATGACCCGCTTGCTTCCGCCTTCACCATGGTTGTAGAACTCTCCACAACACTCACCACTCAAACCTCCTGTCTTTTCTTGCCACAACTCCCGGTCAATCCTCTTCCTCTCCACGACAGGATCCGGAAAGTAAGATCACCCAATCCTCTTCACACTTCTAAAGACAGACCTTGCTCTGAAAGCGCTCCCAAACCACAAAGACACAATGAGGTTTGAGGAACCAAACCCCCGTGTATCCTTTCCTAGCAGTCACAGCCGTTGGAAAAGTAGCCGTTTTCGCAATCATCGCGGAAGAATCTAGCCGTTAAACGGTCCTCCGTGATGTATGGGATTACCATTAGATCCGGGATTTCCTCTTCCCGTCCCGATAATCTTTCGGTAGCGTGCGGATGCGTTTGCTTCCGGCCCCGGTATATTTTTCCGATTCCTGTTTGGTTCCTTGGATGCGGATCCGGTTCTGGATCTTTAGGAAAACAGGAATCTTACAATATCTTTCTTAACCAAATTGTCTATCTACTACTAATCCAATAGTGAGGTAGAGTTAATATTGGTAATATAATTAGTTTACCATTTTGTAAATCAAAAAATTGTACTAATGTCAACTCTTTACTTCTAAATTCTATATAACCAACCTCATCCTCTCATTTTGGTCTACGACAATGCCCAACCCTGACAAGAAGATGATCCTCTTTGCCTATCCCCAAGGAATAAAGACAAGGCCAGCAAGGTTTGCCGATGTCAAAGACGCCAAGTTCTGGATGGTGAATGGCCAACATTGCGTGGCAGCGTCTTAGCGAATGCAAGGGATGGAGCAAATTCCTGATGATAAGAAGGCGAAGTTCAAGAAGTGGGACTGTTTTGTGGTTTGGAACAAAGACGATAGTGTCATCAGGAAAATCTCGGCATACTATAATTGGATGAACCATTTCCAGAACTTCATGCCAACATGGTCCACCAATATTCTTGCATCAAGGTCTGTGTGGACAAGTATGGGAAGTTCAACTCCACCAAGAGAGCCCACAGAGCTTGGGAAGATGATAACTAGTGGGAAGAAGACAAAGGTAGACGGCTATAATCAGAGACTATTTACGGTAAATTCATGAACTTCAACTTGAGGCAAGTTAAAACGTTTATTTTTTGGTCCTTGTTTGTGTTTCTGCATATTTAACTCGCCTCGAGTTAAGATCACTCATTGACAAACTGAATATGACATGTAAAAACTGCAGGAGTTCAAGACCGCTATCAAGCTTAGGTTTTCTATGATTGATGTGAAGAAGAACCAAGGCTACCTCGGCAAGAAGAACCAGAGGGACATTGACATTCACAATGAGATCAAACTCATTACTGCGTCTCAAGATGTCTATGACCTCTGGGCCGAGGTCATTTCAAGTCAGTCCCAAGGGGGTCTCATCGATCCCGACTCATTGATGGCGTTCAAGGACGTCAAGGGTTGGAACCTGGACAAGGATGGAGTCATATCTTAGGAGTTTTTCAAATGGATCGGTAACGTCACCGAGAATAACCTAAGGAGGCTTGCCCTGCATCTCCTTTTCAAGACAAAAAATCGGGCGCACGGTCACCCGAAAGTTGTCATGAAGGCGCCAAAGTTAGTTCTCCCTGATTGCTACACTGTAAAGGACTGGCTAGAACGAACGAAGAGGAAAGCCGCTGTGAGGATTCAGCTTCACCACTTTGACTCAAAGCTCCGGCTATTTGACAACGACGGGAGCTCCAGGAGGAAAGCTTGCAAGGATTTCAAGTGTGACTATAACGTTACCAAGGCCATGATGAACACGCTGCTCATAAGGCCTGAGGAGACATTCTTCACTCAAATGAAGATGCCATCAAACAAGAAGAAGACAATCGATGAGTTGTCTCCCATAGCCAAGGAGTTCTTCAAGGTCTTCTTGGAGAGCAAGGGGAAGTTCATAAAGCCGCAAGCAAGCGCCTTTTTCCGGCCCTACGAAACGAAGGACAACAAGCTCGGCCATTGGGATGCGAATGTTTGGGATGAGGAAGTACAGTCGAAGATTAAGATGGCGATCATCGACTTCAGAAACATCCCCGGCGTCATCAATAGGGGTTCAAGCGCGCAGGACTCTTCATTCTTCGAGAAATTCATGGGAATTCTTGAAGAAGATCCAGAGAACGACCTCACCGATCCACAGGTGTATCTCTGGATCGCAGGAGACAAGGACGTGGAGTTGGAACTCCGCGGATTCATCAGGACGTCGATATTCGGAACGCATTAATCTGTACACTATGCCGACTATCAACTGTCCAACTTTGAAAGGATAGGCGACATTCCTGAGAGGAGCAGTCGCGCGAGGGATCCTATTCAGCTACTCCTCCTTGTGAAGAATGGGGCGGCCATGAAGAACTGCCAAATTCCGCGATCATTTTCGGTACCACCGAAATCGCATTACAACGCTAAGAAGCAAACAGTGGAGGTCGAGTACAGGATCTACGACACAGAACTTCGAATGGAGTTCTATTTAAATGTGCTGGACCTGTTCGTTTGCCCGAGGGATGTTGTGTTGTCGTATTTTGTGGGAGGCAAACTCACATGTACTGCGTGGGTAAGTGTGTGTGTACGAAATCATGTTCTTATCATTATGTGTGCCAGCAATTTTGAATTGAGTTTAACTCGAGTTGAGTGGAAATTGTTGTATTGACTACAGTCTTGTATGTTATTTATAGATGCTGTCGTTGGATCACTATGCTGTTGGTGATAGCAAAAAGAAGAATGAGTTCCTCTCCTTGTGCGTCGATTCTGAGAACATGGATAAGGATGATTTCCTTGAGTCTGTGTATTTCCTAGACGACCAAGACTTTGATGGAAGGAATGAAAGGCTTGCGCCATCTACTTGGGCCAAAGAAGCATCAACCTCGAGAAAGGGGAAGGAATCTGCGCAATAATACCAACAGAGGATTCTTGATCAGTCTCGAGGAGATGATCAGATTGACCTTGTAGAGATTGACGATGACGAGGAGGCATAATGGGTTGACCCCGTTGACAGTGTATTGGAATTGAGCGCTGACAGGCCTGGTGCAGCGGCGTTGAATCTTGAAACCAGTGAGATGAGGGGATCATCTAGTTCATCGGCCCAAGAACTTCACACGCCAATCTCGCGTACTTGCCTCTCCCAGAAGAGGAAAGCGCATCCGCCACCGTCTGATGCTCCGGTTAGTCAACAATGGATCTTGGATATTATCCAAAAGAATAATGAATCGGAGGAAAGGAAACGGCGGGAAGAGCGAGAGGAGATGAAGGCGGAAAACAAGCGGTCTCAGCAGGAAAGCAATCAACTAATCGCTCAACTGATCGATGCCTTGCCTGAGGTCGTGAGCAATATGATATCCTCAAGACCGATGATGATGCTAGACCCGACTGCTATGTCTCCCCAACTCATGATCGCAAATCAGGCACATGGCTCAGCGGATAGTGCTAGGCAAGCGCGGGCTGCGTCTCCAGTCATCCGATCTGTACCGACCATGTCGGAGAATTTGATGGCGCATGCGTCAACTAGCTCTGCACCGATCGAGCGGGACTTGGTGGTGATGGATGTTGGAGCACAGGGAGATGAAGATGTCGACGCTGCACCAGATTCTGCCACATAGTTAGAAGATGAGCAAGGAACCGCGGATGGAATAGAGGGCCAACAATCACAGGGCCCTGTGACTAGTATGCCTCCAGGTTGTTCCCTGTGACTCCCTCAGCCTTCATTTCAACTCGGTACGAGTTGAAATTCTTCCGAGTTCTTGTGGATAGTGTAGAGTAGCGACTAGCAGATAGGTTCAATTTTCTTAGTCCATTGTATGTAATGTAACATTTTTTCATTCAATGAGCTTTTGTAATATATTTTTTCTCTCACAAAGCATTGTCTGGCTTGAATGTCGCAGTCGTGGGTTTGATGTGTGTCAATGATGTTCCTCTCTACAATGCTCCAAAATCGTTGCTGGAGGACTTCCTTGCGCATGGCACAGAAGAGGTTGTGGCTCCCAATGATGAACCTCCACATGAGGCATGTCTGCCATGTCCTACAGAAGTGAGATTCGAGGATGATGGTCTTCCTGGCTACAACATTGAGGTGCTCGAATTTGTTACTGACGACGCTCAGGTTCCCGATGCCCTTTCCGAAGACGCTCAGGTGCTCGAAGCCCTTCCCGAAGACGCACAGGTGCTCGAAGCCCTTCCTGATGACGCTCAGGTGATGGGTGATATTGCTCCGAGCGGTGAAAGAGAGGATCCACAATGCTCCCCCCCATATCCTTCGGTTGATATTGCGGTATGTACTTTGTCATGTACATTTCACTATCGTGGTCGTTGTGATTGACACTGGTTAAAAATCCTTGTTTTTCTTGACCTCCTCGATGTAATTCATGGTCTCCTATACGCGGCTTCGGTGCTGCCATTGATTTCAAATTTGCACCCATTTAATTTTCTCTGTGTCTCTGTTCCTTATGAGTAGGGTGCCACAGAGGGAATTGTTGCTGATTGTGAGGTAGAAGTCCAAATCCTTAGACCATGCATGTCCATGTTCACTAAGAAATGGCTCAATGTCGTTCTAGATCTGAATGGTCTATTGTGCGTGTGTGATGATTTAAGATATCACATAAGAGAAAGAAGATTATGCTATCCTGGAGAGGTAGTCCATGAGGCCGTCCACAATGTCATGGAATTGCATAGGGTCACTCCTAGACCCCATGTCAAAAGGTTCTTGCGGGAGTTGACATCCATCACAAACGTCGTGGTCTGGAGCTCCATGGACCAATCCTACGCCAAGCTCATCGCTGAATTCTTCTTCTACGGACTAATCCCCCCTTACGGTGTCCTAGGCCGAGAACAATGTGTCGTTATGAAATGTAGAGGCAGAGATGGGATGCTACAAAACTACAGGTCTCTAGGATCCTGCAAAGACCTATATTTGAAGCCATTGAATAGATTATACAAACTGAAGGGCTCCATCTTCACTAAGGACAACACTATAATAGTGGACGACAAGCCTGAGAAACACTTCTTGAATGACCCCACAAACGTAGTGCTCCTAGATACGTGGTCGTTCGAAGGTCAAGGGCCGAGAGACATGGTCCTCATATGTGAACTTCTACCTTGGATTAAGAGACTGCATGTAGAGAAGCCTTGGGAACTATTTCCTTTTCAAAGAGACGATGTTGTGGGGGGGATCCACCTCATGTATGATCTCGACCAATCCAAGTACAAGGAACTGCAGAGGGCGCTTGCAGTCTCCAATACACTTCATAGTGAGCGGAAAGTGGATGATTTCGGACGTGCCATCCCCTGGAAGAAGAAAACCGCAGCGAAACGCGAGGAGCTTAGCGTAGAAGACATCTTCTTCCGTCCTTGTCTGCCTCCCGCACCACGAAGTTTGTAGAATCTCATGGATTTTGTGGTCGCCTTCGTTGTATTGGAAGAGTATGCGTGAAGTGTGATTGTTGGTGAAGCAAATACAATACTTCATTCATTTGCAGTGAATATCTTTGTGTTGTGCCCAGGAGGTTAGGAATGCTATGGCATCTGTAATTCGGCATGTCATGTACTCGGCGGCTACTACACAGTCTACAATGGATTTCTCTATGATGGACATAGATGATGGCGTTGTTGATAGTCCTCCCAATGGAGGAAAGCGCCCTGCATTAATGCACTCTCCATCTCCTTTGAAGTCCTATTCGAAAACTCCACGGGATCGGTCTGGAGTGAATCTAGAAACGCAAAGAAAGCTCTACGATGATGAAGTGGCTATCGTGGACGTTGTCGAGGTGTGTAATCAACAACTGAATGCGGTCTGTTGTCTTAAAGTTTTGCATTGTAGACTATGTAGGTTACAAATGTCTGATTCTACTGATTTTTGCAAGTGCAGGATTCAATGCCTTCTTCTATTGCCATGTTGGACAACACTTCTAAGGGTATAAAGACTATAGAACTGGTGAAGTAGCCTGCAGTAGCTAAAGGCACTCTACCTCGACTATCTTCTTTGGATATTGTGAAACGACAATGTAAAATACATGTTGAATTGCCTCCTCTTCATTGTAGCAGTGGATCGTGGAATGCCTGGGAGCGGAGGTCCTTGAAGATACAACGGCGAGAGAGTGCCCGCCAAAGATCCACTACTAGTAATGGATATAGTCAAGGGCCAAAAATATTAAAAGCAATAGAGATACTGAAGAGTAGGACGCAGTCATAGTATGTAGAGTTAGAGTCATGGTATCACATTTATAGTATGTTGAATTAGCATCATGGTTAAGCCTCCATAATGCAAAGTACAATGCGATCATATGCCATTATGATCTGTTCTTTTGGACAGTACGTTGTCGTAGCCCGGATGTTGTAGAGTTGAATAAAAACTGTTCCCTCACCAAATAATCTTTTGCATTGCACTTTCTCCGGTGCAATGTCTGAGAATATTTGGTGGGGGAACAGCTGGTATTCGACTCTCCAATATCCGAGCTTTGACAATCCTGGACCTCATAGTCATTATGGACAGTACGTTGTCGTAGCCCAGATGTTGTAGAGTTGAATAACAAGTGTTCCCTCACCAAATAATCTTTTGCATTGCACTTTCTCCGGTGCAATGTCTGAGAATATTTAGTGAAGGGACCGCTGTTATTCGATTCTACAATTTTCGAGCTTTGACAATCCTGGACCTCATAGTCATTATGGACAGTACGTTGTCGTAGCCCAGATGTTGTAGAGTTGAATAACAACTGTTCCCTCACCAAATAATCTTTTGCATTGCACTTTCTCCGGTGCAATGTCTGAGAATATTTGGTGGGGGAACAGGTGCTATTCGATTCTCCAATATCCGGGCTTTGACAATCCCTAGTACGTTTGTCTCTACTATTGATAAAAACAGGCTCATAGCCTTCTAGTCACGAAGCCTTCATTTTGTAGACGCAATTGTCAATTTCACAGAAGTCCTAGTACTCAGTTGTAGTGCTTCCTGAACCCTACGTTTTACATCATATGTATCTTATACAAGTGTAGTCCACAATGGAAGTAGTAGTTTAGTACATGGATTACACTATGTTTATAGTGCATACATCCAATACATGTATATTTGATGACTTCCTATAAATTATGAAGAAGTCACAATTTTGACCTTCGATTTTGGAATTTGTCCCTTTCGTATGCACTTTCTGTGTCATTGCAATGCTTTTCTGGTACTCATTGGTCTACAAGTATATTAAATTCATGGTTGAAAGTCTCTTCCTCCACTCCCATTTCACTGGAAAACTCTCATTTTAATGAATATGATGTTGTTGATTACAAATGCATATTCTATATAAGAAGAAAATCAAAATATTAAATTTATTTTTTATTATTAAGTAATAAATAAATAAACTTCTTTTATTATTTTAGAAATAAAATATATAGAAATAAAAAGAAAAATGAAAAAAAAAAATCTTTGTTTTTAATTAAAAAAGAAAAAAAAGATAAACATGTATATTTTTATATATTTTTTTAATTGAGCCTTGAGAAAATTGAAGAGCACATGAATTGAAAATCCAGCCTTAGAATCCGGCCCAAGGGGTTTACATTAAGTAGGGCCTGATGGAAAAATTGGGGCCGGATTGAAGGCCGGATCGAAGGCAAATCCGGCCGGCCTTCCATCCGGCCTTAGGCATAGTATAATCTCACCCTTAGATAAAAGATTAACTTATACAAATGGAAACTAAATATGTTTTATTGCTTCACGTTTCAAATTCTCCAGGAAAAAAAACAAAACAAAACAAAACAAAAAACAAAAAACAAAACACACCCCAAAACATATCTTTTATAGATTAGAAGATTATAATGTTTTTCTCATTACAATAGGGTTTTAGAGTTCTACTAATTCCAGAAATGTTGTGAAGTCTTACACTCTTTGTATACCCTTACTTTTAAAACAATCCTAATCAAAAAAGGGCATTACAAAATACAGTACAAACATGGCGTTGAAGTGTGTGACATGCATAAGTTATATACATTTTTGGCTTCTCCATAAGTCCATATGTACAAAACATTTTGAAGTCAATGGAAATTGTCCATGAGGTTCAAAACCAAAACCAAAACCAAACCCCTTCAAGTAATTGTTGTGATTGTAGCACCATCTCAATTCGGTCAATTGTAAATTATAACGTTTCACTTCATCACTAATATTGATCATGTTCTTGTTTTTTTCTTTCCCTTTGAAATATCCTACATGATGAAAAAATAAATAAAAAAATAATATCCTTTAAGTCTAGTTAAAATTTGTATGCATACAATTTCAAATGAATATACAAATTTACAATTTGCTCAAAACAATGGCGTAATCTGAAATGTAGGAGACTAAGAGTTGAGGGTTTTAGGGTTCTAGGGCTTAGAATTTAGGGTCTCATTGTAAACTTCAAAGACCTCTAAATGATTATTTAAAATCTAATTATAACTTGTCTATTTTTTATTTTCTGGATTAATGACAAAAGCATAGGATGCTGAAACTTTAATTGACCCAAAAAATCTAACAGTAAGTAAAGGTGAACGAGAAGAATCCTATATTTCATGCCAATATGGAAAAATTTGGACGCCTCGAAATACTAAGCGACGGACTAGGTGGACGAGGCGGTCGGGTGGACAGGGCGGATAGGGCGATTGGGCAAACAGGGTAGTCGGACGCAGTCGGGTCGCCCGCCATCCGCCTGTCCGCTTCGGCGTCGGACGGGGCAAGTTTGTCCGCCGGGCGGATGTGATCAACCCGGCCGGCTGGCCGCTTCGGCGGCAGACGGGGCAGCTCCATCCGCCCGTCCACCGGTTCAAGCCATGTCCGCGTGGTCCGGGACAGGTCCGGTCCCGGGGCTCTTTTAGGTTTGGGAGCGGACGGGTATATTGGTGGACGGCCAACTTAGATTTCCTCACTTTCACTCTTCCATTTGGAAATCATTGCCATGTCGGATGTGTTACTATTGCTTCACGTGCTAGTTGCTCCTACGTGGTGAAGAGTGGAGGTCATATTTTAATCATACTACATTGGATTTTGTTCCTTGGTTACTTACATACGCTTGGAGACATTGAAGCACATTATATATTTTGAGAGAACGAGGATTATATATTGGAAATTTCCATTTTAAAATTGCAAGTGAGTACTCGACACTCAAGCAGTCATAGCGGGGGCTCGTAGTGCTGCAGTTGAAGGCAAGAAGAAGTCAAAACTGAAGGGCGTTGGTCATGAACTACGGTTTGACATTTTGGATGACATCAACATCAAGGCTGAGACGGGTTGGGAGAAAGAGAATGTGGAGTATTGGACCTCTAAATTGTGCCGCAAATACGTGAAAATGTATCACATTGGGAAGTTGTGGCCTCGAGAGTGTCACCCTCTTCACACTCGTGAATATTGTTTTAAGCCATTGAATTGCCTCAATGTACATTTTGTGCACCGTTCGATGGAGGTGTGGAAGGCCCTATTTCCGGAGAAGGCTATGAGCAAAGGCCAAATTAACTACAGCTTGGCAAGCATGGTTTACGCTGAACTCATACTGGGCCGTAAAGTGGATTGGAGTACGTATCCTACGGTGTAGTAATTAGTCGGACCAGTATTCTTCCAGTTAGCCCTTAATTCTCATCAAAGGCCCACTTAGAGTAAACCGCTCCAAAATTGTTCCCACGAGGACTTGAGGTTTACAGATTCATAGGATAACTTTGACCTAAGTATTCACTTTCTCTCCTTCCTACTAATCTGGACTAGAGGTCCGGTCCGGCCACGAGTGCCGGGTTGGTTCCGGAAAAGTCCGGAAACCGTTTAGTTGCCCCTTCCGGAATCCCTGGGTTTAAGTGACGAGGGTCCAGATCCACCGTCCGAATGTTTACCGTGTCCGGAAACACGCTTTCTCTCTCTCTCAACCTCTCAACCACTCTACCTCTAATACTGACGCTAAACTAACACTTCAAGGACCGGAAGTGTCCTACTTTTCCGTCACCTTACAGATCCGGAATGCTTACCGGACCAGGTCACGTAGGGATGGTCAAGGACTACAACGACATTCTAACATTAACCGGACACCAAGTCTCCAATCGACTGGGTGGATATCCTCATACTCTCTTGGACATTGCGCCGGGGCTTTAACTCCGTCTATGGGGAATTCCGGCAATCCAGAATTTGGGCACGTTTTGCAAACTCCCGTACACAGAAGTTGCTAGCAACCTCTCAGATACCCTTTCACCTAAGGCCGTATCCTACCCTCATGCTATACCGGCATCTAGGCGGTAGTATCCTAATACTATTGTCGGAACAGTCTGGCCGATCTCTCCATCAAGTTAGTGACGCCCGAAAACCACTCACGAAGTCGACTCTTGCTACTCAAGGTAAGTTCTAAGCATCCGGAAAAGCAAGAATGGACCCCCACCCCCCACAAGCATGTACCGAATACAAAAGATAAAAGAATGGACACTTCCAAACACTTGGATTAGGCTCAAAAAGATACAAGCTGAAACTATGGGACGGATGTGAATGACCAGAAAGGCCCCTCAAAACCCTACTTAAACTAAAACTAACATCATCCTAAAAATCCCACAAAACATTTCTACTGGTCCACTAGATATTCGGAAAATCCTAGATCCTATTTTTCCAGCTTTTGACGACCGGACTCCGGTATTATCGCTACTCTATACTATTGCACACTATTCCTCAGGATCCTTATCTGTGGGAGGAGCAAGATCCTTCAATTCGTCCAGATTGATCTGCTTCCGGCTACTCCCTAGAGAAAACACATTCGGACGCCTTGCTCCCCAACTTGGAACTCCCATGAGGTTGGTGTCCCTATCGACACTCCAGGTCCCAACAATCGGAGCTTCCGCACTTCCCCGAGAATCCTTCTGGGTCTTCTTCTGATGAGGAGACGACTATATCGCCCAGCCCCCTTGAGTCTCCGGAGTACCCGTAAGGTCAATGATTGGGGTCACCGGAAGGAGGTCTTTGCTTCCTTGGGGTACCACGGCACCCCAATCCACTCCTTTTGGCCTTCCGGGTGGTGGTGAAAGTTCCGGACTAGCCGGTACCACTCGTAATACCACTGTAATGATGGGTTCCGGATCATTACCCTCTGGAACCACCAAAGTTTGAGCAGAAGGGGGAGAAAGAGTTACCAGATCTGACTCAGCGGGAGCCAGATACTCCATCATATCCCGCATATCTGCCCGGGAGGCATCCATCTATCTCGCCTACTCCAGCAAACACTTGATGATGTGTACCCGACTCGAGCTGTGTAGCGATTAGTCGGACCAGTATTCCTCCAGTTAGCCCTTAATTCGCATCAAAGGCCACTTAGAGTAAACCGCATCGGAATCGTTTCCACGAGGACTTGAGTTTTACAGATCCATAGGTTATTCCAATCTAAGCATTTACTTTCTCTCCGTCAGACTATTCCGGACTGTAGGTCCGGTCTGGCCACTAGTGCCGGATGGATTCCGGAAGAATCCGGAAACCGTTCCAGTGCCCCTTCCGGGATCCCTGGGTTTGGATGACGAGTGGCCAGATCCACCGTCCGGATGCTTACCGTGTCCGGAAATACACTCTCTCACACTCTCTCTCTCTCTAATACTAACACTAACCTAACTCTTCAGGGACCGGAAGTGTTCTCCTGTTCCGTCGCCTCACAAATCCGGAAGGCCTTCTAGATTAGGTCACCCAGGGACGGTCAAGAACTACAACAACATTCTAACCTTTAACCGAGCACTGAGCCTCCTGTCGACCGGGTGTTTTTTCCTGTACTCTCTTAAGCTTGTGCCGGGGCTTTGACTCTGTTCTACGGGGAATTCCAGCAATCCGGAATTCGGGCACGTCTTGCGATACTTCCGTATACGAAAGTTGCTAGCAGCCTCTCAGATACCCCTTTCACTTAAGGCTGTATCCTACACGCAAGCTATACCGGCATCCGAGCAGTACTACACTAATACTACTACCGAAACCATCCGGTTGATCTCCCCCTCAAGTTAATACATCCGGATACTTTCACGAAATCGACTCTTGCTACACAAGATAAGTTCTCAATTCCGGAAACGCAAGAACGGACCCACACCTCCCACAAACATAGACCGTATACAAGAAAGATAAGACAATGGATACTCCAAACACTTAAACTTAAGCTCAAAAAAGGTACAATGCTGAAACTATGAGATGGTTGTGAATGACCAGAAAGGCCATTAAAACTCCTACTTGTACTAAGACTAACATCATCCTAAAAATCCTACAAAACATTCCTACTGGCCCGCTAGATTTCCGGTAAATCCTAGATCCTATTTTTCCGGCTTTGACGGTTGGACTCCGATATTGCCGCTATACTACACTACTGCACCCTATTCCTTGAAATCCGGATCCTTGAAAGGAACATAGTCCTTCAGAAGATCCAGCTTTACCTCCTTCCGGCTACTTTCCGGAGAAAACAGATTCGGACCCCTTTGGCCCCATCGTTGGACTTCCACGATACTGGTGTCCCTGTCTACACTCCGGGTCCCGACTATCTGAACTTCCGGACTCCCCTGGGAATCCTTCTGGGTCTTCTTATGACGCGGAGAAGACTATATCGTCCGACTAGCGTGAACTTTCGGAGAAGTACTTGTCAGGTCGATGGTTGGAGTTACAGGAAGTAGGTCTTTGCTTCCCTGAGGTACCATGGTTCCCCAATCCACTCCTTCTGGTCTTCCGGCTGGTGGTGAAAGTTCTGAATTCATTGGTACCATCGATGATACTTCCGTAACCATAGGTTCCGGGTTGTTGCCTTCCGGAACCACCAAAGTTTGCGCGGACGGGGGAGACTGAGGTACCGGATCTGACTCAGTGGGAGTCAAAAACTCCATCATCTCCCTCATCTCGGCCCGGGAAGCTGTGAGCACTTTTTTACCCACCCATGGTAAACTAGCATTGCACAACCAGGTTCTTAGTATTGTTTTGTAAGTTTTGTAAGTTTTGTCCTAAGGGTGCCTAGCGTCAATCCATTGTGCCTTCCAAGCAATGGATCTTTTCTAACTCCTACATGTGAAAAATAAACAAAAACAACAAGAAATTCTAAATAACTATAAGTTTTATCCTTTTATCTCAACTAACTAAGCCAATGTGGTTTTTCTTCAAAATGAATTCAGTCTAGATTTATCATTTTTAGGTGATAGAACATGTTATGCCATTTCTAAAAATATAAAACTCGACCTCATCCGAGCCTTCTAACAATAGTTATGGAAGGATGAAATTGGACCGCTAATTGGTTCATCAAACTTCATCCATTGATTTCTACTAATCTACCTTATAATTTTACTTGAGATTTGACTTTTGGTCTCTGAACTCTATTTACTATTTGACTTTCTAATATGGTTGACTTTGGATGATTTATCTAACTTTCATCCATTTTGACCCCTAAACTTCATCCTTCCATATCTTGGTCGTTTTAACTCGGTTTTCTAGGTGTTATATGTTTTTAGAATCCTCTAAACCTAATCTACAAATATAAAATGATAAACTTTGACTAAAACCTACTCTAAACCCTCTGAATCATATTTGAAGTTCAGTTTAATGGTATAAACGCTAAACTTTGGACATCAAAAGAAATAGGAGAAGTTGAGTTCATACCTCGATGGAGACATAATCCGGTAGGTTGTCCATCACTCCATTGAGATCCCCATCATTTGCCATTAGTTGAAGTCGTTTGGTAATTTTGCTCACAGCTTAAAGTAGGGCTAAAAATACAAAAGATAAGGGTGGTACTATTTCTTTTCTTTTACTATCACTTCTTTCCCTTCTACACTATTCCCCCTCCATTATTTATTCAAATGGTTGACTTGGCCTATAAACAATAATTGATCTTCTATCAACTCTTCAAGTCAATTATTATTTTATCTAAGTTCTATTGGTTCAAAATGACTCCCACAGATTTCCACCTAATCCGACTTCTAATTGTCACTTCAACTTCCAATTGTCACTTCAACTTCCAATTGTCACTTCAACTTCCAATTGTCACTTCAACTTCCAATTGTCACTTCAACTTCTAATTGGACTCTTCTCCTTCTTCATTTGCATTCCATTCTATTGAGTTTTGAAGAGAGTTGAGGAGTCTATGAGAGGTTTTAAGTTCTATTCTATTCTTTTCTTATGGTTGTATTTGTAAAGTAAGGAGTTGCAATTGATACTACTTCTAATTTCTCTCTTCTAATTCTATTTCTAAATTCTATCCTCCCGTCTACTCTACTTCATCTCTCTCTCTCTCTATTTTTTAAAAGCCTCTTCCTACATATAAAATTTAGCTTGTCCTTTGATTTATTTTTCTCTTTTATTTGAGTTTCCTCTCAATGGAAAATCTGAATTTTTGGCCAAAGGCTATGGCAGTCCAGTAGTCCAGTACATAGACCAAAGAGCCACCGAAAGACAGACCGGGAGCCCAGAACACACGACCAGCAGGAAGTCACTAGAACACTCGATCAGGCAGGAACACAAGACCGGGAGTCACCACTACGCCACGTGTCTCCCTCGGGTTGCTTGGACCCGTCCCAGTCATCGATGAAGTGGCACTGCCACATGGCAACCCGAGATAAGCCAGACCCCTTTCCTGTGTGGCCCTTTGTGAGCCGGTTCTTGACAGTTCAATTTCTTCTCTGGACAGTTCGGCTCGGGGGATGTTGGAGGGTTTTTTGGACTCTTTTTCCTACTGAAATTTTGGTACTACTTCTTGGTGACTATTAAAAATGGAACACTAATTTTTGGAGGTTAATACAACAACTATGGTGCTAATTTTGGATACTAAGCTTGGGGTTCCCAAAGTGCATTTTTTCCGAAAACTAAGCTTGGTGAGAATTTCTTGCAAAGCTTTGCCGTATTTCTAAACACTCTAAAATTAAAAAAAAACTCTATTTCTTTCCAAAGTCAAAGCTTCACCGTCTCTTGGGAATTCACTAAAAATTCTATAACTTCCTTCTAATCAAAGTCAAAGCTTTGCCGTGGTTTTACGAAAATCACTAAAAAGACTCCCAACTCTAAACACACAAAGTCAAAGCTTCGCCGTATTTTTAAATACGGAGGAAATTCTAACCAAATTTTTCAAGAGCTTTATTGCCTAGGGACAATTAGAAGTCAAATAACACACAAAAACCACTAAGACAACAAGTGAGTGTTAATGGTACAAAACACTACTACAATTCGTACAAATTAGAGGAATAGCAAGTTAAAGGACTTCCCTAAGCGGCATCACCAATCACAAGGGAAGAACCTCTAGTATTAGTACAAAGTTAGTTCAAAACACCTACAAGACGTAAACAAAATATAAGAGCTCCACAAAACATCACCCAAGCTTCAAATAACCCACAAGAAACACCACAAGAAAATAGCTAAGCTTGAAGGGACCCCAAGTTCTTCAAGAAAGCTCCAAAAACAACAACAAAAGGAGCTTGAAATGCTCCAAAAGTAAGGAAATTTGGCAACGTGGCTTAAATGGCCAAAATCCAACTAAATGGACCCAAATGAAAACAAGGCGGTTCAAAATGAACCTAAGGGGTGTTTTGAGAGGAGAATGGGTGCCTTTATATACTCTCCCAAGGGCACCCCCCTCCTCTCTTTTCCTACAAGGTAATCTTATCAATTAAGATTTTCATCTAATTTGCCCAATTTTCACTTCTATGTTGGTTCAAATTCCTAACTTTTGGAGAAATGCTCCAAATCACAAACAGATTGCGCCATTGGCTTCAGAAGGCCATTTTTAGTCTAAAAGAACCCTCATCCCTTTTTCTTACGTCAAAATCACAAAGATTTTTAGCGCTAACTAGAAGACCAAAATTGGATAAAAATCCAACTTTTGGAGATCAACTTTTCTAAGAAAAGTAACTAGCCTAGGCTCTTTAGTACGTGTAAGGGAGTAAGAAAAGACCCCGCTTTGACCTTAATCCAATTCCGTATGCTCCCCGTACGCCGGTCAACTCCACGATTAATCTTTAAATTTGCCAATTTTGGAGGATCTTGATGGTTTTGCATCTTCTAACTATCGGAATACCATGAAACTTATTGGAGCTTGTTATTAACATAAAAGAAGCTAACCTAATTTTTAGTGAGATTTTACCGCTGCCCGGGTAATTTCTAGGAATTTCCTATCATTACTTTCAGCGGTTGACTACTCGGAAAAAGATCTTTTGAAGATAAAAAAAAACCGAGAATTTTCATGGAACCTCTCATGGAGTTCCACAAGGGATGTGCAAACTCATATTCCCGTTTTGCACATCTAAGGAGGGAGAATCAAATCCTGCTATCTCCTTTAATTTCCGATAAAAAGGAATCTTCCAAATAAAAGGGAATCTTGGTGAGCCGATTGCTCCATTGGACTCCTGGTATGATTTTTACTTCGAACTACCGTACTTAAGTTGTAGATGCCCTCCTATGATTCGTCTTGAGTTTTCTTCACCTGTAGGTTAACAATTAGAGTTTCTACTATTTTGTCAATGGAATGGGAAAACTAAAACCTCTCTTTGGGAATCTATACTAAGGTATTACATAGTTCCCTTAGACCAATTTGGTTAGGATCTATCACTGAAAGGCAGGTTTAGACAAGTTGGGCAATTTCTACTAAACATGGTTATTTTGTATAATTTCTGGGTTTCTACCCTATCTACATGCAGAATTTGGTTACAAATAATAAGAAATGCCTCAATTAGGACCAATGGTCATCTTGGTATGTGACATCTCCGTTTTGATTATTCACTCTTTTGGGGGCTTTTTGTATATAAAACTATACTCAAAACTTTATAAAATCCAAAGAAAACAATTCCAAAGCATGAGTGACCAAATGGGCACTCACAAGGGAAGAGCTCACTCAAATTTCTACTTTTATCTCCCCCTTCTGGAATTTGCTCCGGTTCTATAGGAGAAGTTACTCCTGTCCTTGTCCATGGAGCTTCTGAAGTAGAAGTTCTTCCAGCCTCCTTCTCCTTTGATATTGGAGTTTCAAACTTCCTCTCCAATATCTCTACCTCATCGAACTCATCTGGGATTGAAATCCCAGATAAAGAGATTAACCCACTCTAGACCTTCCGGACGCTATTCTCTAATCCCTTTGCGTCCTTCCGAAATTCCTTCATCGCCTCTTCTAATTCTCCGGCAAAGTCAGCCAAGATGCAAGCGATACGGGTACCCGAAGGTTTCGGATCCTTATGTATCCCCTCATCAAACAATTTGGCCTTCGCCATTACCTCACCGGATGCCCCTACTACTGTCGTCATCCGGTTGATTGCAGTCCTGGTCTCCTCCTGCAGAGTCATTGCAGCCTTCACTTGGTCGCGACTAGCATTCAAGTCCCTCCGGTAGCTTTGGATTTCTCCTCGCAACCAGACCACCTGCTTGTCTGTCTCCCGCTGGTTGATGTTTTGCTTCAACAACCTATCCTCCAACTCATTCACTTCGTCCGGATTGCTGATGCAGTTCGCCACAGCTTCTGTCAAGGAACTAGTCGGAGTACTTCCTACCAAATCTGCCACCTCACGCAACGTCGTGGTCTTCACTTCTCAATCCGCTCTCACTTTACTAAGAATCCGGATTAGGTCGTTGTATGGACCCGTCAGGTCCAACAACTAGGACGATGGAATGGGTTTCGGTCTGACCGCTTCCACTGGCTCCTACTTCTTCGAGATGACCGGTTCCATTGCTTCCGGTCCCTTTTCCTTCCAAAGCCCCGAAGGGGACCCCCTCAGATTGGGCATCCTTTTCATCCTTCGGTGTAGAGAAATGTCCTCTTCCTCCTCCTCCTCTTCCTCTTCTTTCCAATTCCTCTTCTTAGGGTTCTCACCCTTCTCCTCCAGTTCCGGGCTATCCGATTCCGTCTCGGATTCTTCATCCGATTCTCCACACGTCCGGAGAGCCATCTGCGCCCTCCATTCCTTATTCACCTTCGCTATGAGAAGACTCTGATTCTTGTATAGGTGGAAAAGGTAGGGGCTTACTGGAGTAGCCCTACTCTTTCCCACATTTGAGACTAAGACATTCACCAGCGTTTGAATGAATGCCGCCCAATCCATCCGCTTCTCTCCACTCAGGGCCCCAAAGATCGCATTTCTGAGCGTGGAAGTCACCCGGGTAGGTTTTTCCGTATCTAAAATCGGGACCAGGAACTCCAGTAGTCGCTTATGCCGCACATTGACACAGTCTTCAATTGCATACCCGTCCTTGGGGTTAGCTGTTCCCCGGAACTTCCCACGCACGAAATTTCCCTTCCGGCTGGCCTGTTCCGCGCCGCCTTCTTCCAGCTCGTAAACTTTCTTTCAGATCTCCCTGGTCCACATGGACGGAACTAGCCGAATAGTGTTGTCAAACTGATTAGGGGCTCCTTCGATTAGCTCCCTCACTATCGCCTCGTTCCGAAACCCTCAGGGTTTCCTTAGGAACCCCGCGCAACCCATGGCAGAGAGGTCCTCCATCAATTCGACTCTCTCCCGCTCACTACTGGGCTCTAAAGGAGCCACTTTCCTTACTCTAATTTCTATCCTCTAAGCGCTCGTTGGTCCTTGATTTCGACCGCGCTTTAATTGCGGCATCCGTCTCTCTTTTTGATCAGTACCTCCCTTCTCTCCTAGCCACACGTCCCGTTTCCTCACACACACTCCTCGACCTTGGCCAAATCGCTCAATGCACAAGTACCACGGTGCTCCCTTTCCCTCTCTCTCTCTCTCAATTTCCGCCTCGCTCACGCACTCAATTCTTTTCTAATCTCTGCGCCCGTGTAAAGAAAACAAATGCACTCACTCATAACTCTCAGACTTTGCACAATTTACACAAAAACACACTCAATTTGCAGACACAACTCAAAGCACTGAGAGCGCGCTAAGTACGATGGTGCTCCTAGGTGCAAATGACAGACAAACCCTAAAACAATCCCTTTTATACCCCAAAAACCTCATCATTACTTTTTTTTCGATTTTCCGGACGCGAATTCTAGATCTGTTCTCCCGATTAGGGGACTAAACCGGATACGTTTCCGATATCCGTTCCATTCCCTAATCTGGTTCATTCAGGGCTTATATTTCTAGTCTTTCTAACCCTTGGCTTTTCTTTCCTTTTTTATGCTAATCTGGGTCTACTCAATCCGGATTTTGTGTTACAGAACACGATAGAGAGAACAATCAAAAAGTTAGGTTGCGACACCGGATCAGTGATATAGTCGGCTACCTTCGCTGGTAGCTGGCTGTCTGGCGGCGCATCTACCAGTCTTTCGATCGCCTGCAAGGTCAGATGCTTCACCTCCCAATCCGCCCGGACATTGGAGAGAATGGCAATCAAGTTATTAAATGGATCCCGTGGATCCATTTCTTCTTCCATAACACCCTTCCGTTTCTCATCTGGAGTTGACGGGCCATGACTTGGAGGTGTTCCTCACCTATGGGGAAGAGTTGTCTTCTGTCGCTTGAATGGCGACATCAACTCTTCCTCCTCTTCTTCCGTTTCCGGATCCGAATCCGGAACCGATTCTGCTTCATTGTCTTCTTCTGATTCCATATATTTCAAGAGAGCTCCCTAAGCCTTCTACTCCTTCTCCTCATCATTTGTCAGGAGCTGATGGTTGTGATACAGGTGGTACAAGTATGGGCATATGGGTGTAGCCCTACTTTTTCCTACCCTCCCGATGAGCTGGGTTACCAGATCAAAAATTATCCGGGCCCAATCCACGTTCCGGGTTCCGCTCAGAGAACCGAAAATGGTATTCCCTAGGGTGATTGTCACCCTCATTGGTTTCTTCGAATGGAGGATCGGAATCAGAAACCTCAAAAGACGACGGAGTCGGTCGATTACGCAGTCATCAACTACATATCCATCCTTAAGGTTGGGAACGCCATGGAACTTCCCCCGGATGAATTCATCCTTCCAACCAGCCATCCCAAGACCCCCTACCCGGAAATCATACACTCCTCTGCAGACTTCCTCAGTCCAGAGGGACAGATTCCCTCTCAAGGTGTTATCGAACTCATTGGACAATTTGCCCAAGAGTTCCTTCACCATTCTCTCCTCCCAGAATCCCCAAAGTTTCTCAGTGAACCCTGGGCAACCCATAGAAGTCTTCTATGAGTTGGTCCTTCTCCTGTTCGTCTGAGGGAATCACCGGAAATATCTTCCGGAGTTTCACCTCAACCGGACCGGATCCTGACGACCCCGTTTTCTTCCATCGTAGCAGCAGCATGGGGTGGATCACCTCTCACATGGATTTCCTCACCGATTCTACCTCACCCGCTCCTAGCCGCACGTCCCGTTCCTTTCTTCTCTCTCCGATCTCAATCGGAAGTACTAAAATTCTACTTAATCACACTATCCTAATACGAGGGTACCAAATGCTGTAAACAACATGAGGAGCGCCCAATCTCGCGAGGAAATGAAAGGGGTAAGATTAGCAAGCTTGGTCTTTAAATAGCCCCAGGACTCCGCCGTGGTCATAATGACTATTTCTGGTTTGGCGGCTTGACATCCGGTCCAACCCTAATCCGGTTTCTACCCTAATTTCGGATGGGTTTCCGATCCTGACCAATTTGAAATTTCCAACTGAATGGAATCCGGTCTACCTACTATTTTGTCGTACGTGCAGTTAGCCGTAAGTATCCTTACAACGACAAATTGTTGCAAGATGACACGAATTATCATTCCAGGGAACTTCTAGTATGATATTGATTGAATTAGAAGCATCTGGATTGTGACTACTCACTTAATCCTCCTTCTCTCACTTTCCCTATCTTACTCCGGAAATTTAGTACATTCCGGATTCCGTTCCGGATCCGGACACCTCCGAAACCTAGTTCCGTCTCTCTTCCGTCACTGGTTTTTGTTGCCTCTGTTTTATCCTCAGAGGGTCCACCCTTGATCTAGAAAAGGGTGGGGACTCACCACTTGTACAATTATCCTCTCTATACCCTAAATCTACTAAACAGCACACTCAAAACAACACAGCTGTAGGAAGAGGGAGAAGTATTCTCTCACAATTTCCGGATTGGCTGATCTGGAAACAGGTCACACAAAGAAATTCTCACACCTCTCTTACTACAACGACGAATCTGAACTCATAGACCCAAAGGAGTAGAGTCTCAAAGAGAAGACAATGTACCAAAGGAGAGGTTGGTAGACCTTCCGGAGTAGCGGGAGTTCCTTTCCTTTGGCGGTTGCTTATCTCCGCATAGAACCCTCCTAGTTCTGGACTCGTAGGGACCTCTACCTTCTTATCCGGATTGCTGTTCCGGCAATTTAAAGGCACGTAACGCTCACCCTCCCTTACTCAGCTTACATCCCTTCTAACTAGCTCCACCCCCAAGAGATCCGTAGCTCAAGATCCGGATTCCTCCTCTCCCTCCCTTCTCTTTCTCTAGTACAAGGATACAACACACATGCATACCCTTAGCCAAAGATTCTGTCTAAACAAAGTGCAGCTAGACGCACCCTGACTGACTTAGATTAAGAAAAGAAAATTGTAATACATACGTGAAAGCACTAAGATGGAATGGAATAGAATGGAAGGAGGAGAGTGTCCACTTCCGGAACTCTCCTCCTCGGAGTCTTTGATGACTTGAACTTCCTTTTCCTTCTCTGGCGGTGTATCCTCCAATGTTGCGGGTTCACTTCTCTTTTTCGGCATGGTCTCTTGCATGTGTGCAAATCCTTTCGGATTAGTCCGAGCCGGATTGGTCATCCCACCGATCCATTTGATGAGGTCTCCTCTGACTTGCTGTCCCGGAACCTTGAATGATCTGGTCATCAAATTCGGCATTGTCTGTGACTTGAAAACTTCCGGAGTTGAGAATTTGGGTGGTACCAGCACCGATTTCATACTGGACTCAGGTTCCGGTTCCGAAGCTGGCCTCAAATTCAGCTCCGTCATCCGCATCTTGTTGGCGGAAGGCTTGGCTAGTGTGAGTATCCCCCTCAATCCCTCCATCCGAGTTGCACGATCCACCACCGGTCTCCCTGGAGTACCCAAGACAAAAGGAAGTTCCGGAAAGGTGGAGAAATCCATCACCTGATTTGGATCGATAGTCGCCAATAGCTGCTGGATCTTCTTCAAAACTTGCTCTATCCTCGCAGTGAAGTCTACGAGGATAGTTACTACCTTGGTTCCGGTAATGTGGCCTTCCGATATCAGCTTCAAGTTAAACAAAGTGGCTTTCATGATGACGTCGGCTTTGATGTCGATTGCTTCAGATAGATTCTTGACAAGAGAGAGAGCCTCCTTCTCTTTCTCCTTTGAAACTGCCATTTCCCCTTCCGCCCAATTCACTCGAGCCTGGAGTTGGTTCCATTCCGCCTCCAACTCCTGGATCCACTCCTCCCTCCTCTTTAGATCTTCCGGTTTGGACAGTCGCTTGACAGCTTCCACAATCTGATCCAGCTCCACTTTCAAAACTTCCGCGGTATCTATTACCAAATCCGCCAGGCTGTCGTGGAGTACATTGGCCTCACATATCCACTCGAGCCCAGCATTGAAAAATGCTGATTCAGTTCCTACTTTAGGTCCTTTGCTAGACTCCCCCCTCTCTATCGCCGGTGGCTTGGATCGCGACCCTGGATCGGTTGACTTCCTCTTCTTATTCCTTGGATCGGTCAAGCGTTTCTCGGGAAGTTCCTCCGGATCTGACTCGACCGGATCTTCCGCCTCCTCCCCGAAAAGTCCGTATGACAGAATCGCCTTTCCGATGTCATATTGAATTACTTCCGCTGCACTCAAAAGTTCTTGCTGATGGTACAGATGGAACAAATAGGTGCTAATTGGACTCGCCTTTGCTCGAGTCACATGATCCGCTAACTTAGCCACTATCCCGACTATGACTCTACCCCAGTGCACCACTCGGTTCTCCATAGCCCCGAAAATAGTATTGGCCACCATAATGGTAACCCGTGTTGGTTTTTCCGGATACAAGATGGGAATGAGAAATTCTAGTATCCGCCTATGTCTCTCGTCCTTGCATTCGCTAATAGCAAATCTGTCCTTAGGGTTTGCAGACCCGGTGAACTTCCCAGCTACAAAACGGTCCGTCCTCGATGCTAACCCGTTCCCGCTCTTCCGAAACTGATAGACGTCCACCCAGATGTCCTCGGTCCACGCGACTGGCTGCCCTCTCAAAGTGAGCTTATACTAATTCGGAACACCATGAAGTAGCTCCTGAATCATATCTTCACTTTTGAGGTTCCATGGTCGGTGTAGTAGACAGACACACCCTAACTTAGTTAAGTCCTCCTCTAACTGCTTGTGTAGTTCTGAGTTATCCGGAATGGCCAGAGAGATAACCCGGGCAAATACCGCTACCTTTCGTACTAGTTCGGATGCCATACGATCTAAGTCAGAACGAGGGAGAAGTAACCTTACTTCAGTCGCTAATTCACCACTCTTTCTCTCAACTACTCACACGGACAGTCTCAGAAAAGCAAAACAGGAAAGTGAAGAGGAAAACCCTAGGCAAACAGCTTAAATACTAAACCGTCTTCTTGCGTATTTAAAGACAACGGCTACAGGTCCGTTGTACTAACAGTATCCTACTCCCGTAGCTACGAGACCTATATAGTAGGTTCCTGTGTTCCGGATGAATCCGGATTCCAGATCCGGATAAGTTCCGGTTACAGGGTGTGCCGGAATGCTTATCTCCTAATTCGAGTTATCTTACCCAAAAATCACGTTCTAACTATAAAAAAATTTATTTTCCCCTATTTTTCGTATCTACTTCTTGTATTATTGATCCGTTTCCGGATTCCGGATTCCCACATATTTCATTTTTCGTGTGTGTATATCCGATTTTCCTACGACTGGCATTCCAATCCAGTTCTTCCCAACTACTTTCCGCTCTAATTTCTAGATAAACTGAACGAAACAAAAATTCACGTTGCGACACTAAGGCACTTGCAAATCGGACCTTCCTAGTAGAAGTTATATATGGATGAAGTTTAACTACTAATCGGTGTTTAAAAACTTCATCTACTCATATCTCACTCATTTCAACTCGGATTGTTTTGTATTTTCACTCTTGGACTTAGCTCTAAATATTCACTTAATACTAAGAAATGACCAACTTGGCCAAACTTCTACTAACAAGGCCAAAGCAATTTAATAACATAAAACGGGTACAAGAGGGGGTTCAAAGCTTCACCATTGCTTAGAATTTTACAAGATTTCTAAAACATTCAAACCATCTAAGGTCAAAGCTCCGCCATAGTTGTGGACAACCTTTAAATTCTACCAATTTCTATAACCTCTAAGTTCAAAGCTCCACCATGTTTTGGGTTTTCTTCTAAAATTTTGATAATTTCACAACATGCAAAGTCAAAGCTTCGCCGTCCCGAATGCGACAAAAATACAAAAAAATACTCCCACTCCCACTACAAGTTAATACAAACTCTCATACACGTGTTAGTACAAATTCTAACCACACATTGTTAGTACAAACATAAGTTAGAATAAAACAAGAATTTTTAACACACAATTTGTTAGTACAACCATAAAAACTTTAGAGACCCCCACAAAGCGGCATCGCCAAGGTACAAAGTGGGATTTCTCTCTAGGATTAGTACAAAAACATAAGAAACTTAAGAAAATATACAACCAACTTCAAAAATTGGTTAAAACACTACAAGTTATCAAAAATATACCAAAATACAAACAACAAAGTGTTAGTAAAGTTTGAAGGGACCTCTAAGTTCTTCAAAACTTGCACAAAAATTAACATTGGAGCTTGAAATGCTCCAAAAACACCACGTTTACAACTTTGGTTTAAAAATGGCTCAAAAGTTTAAACTAATGGACCAACATATATAAAGTCAAAACTTGGCAAAAAAAAGGTGTTTTGAGAGGAGAAGGGGTGCCCTTATATACTCTTCCAAAGGCAACCATCTCCTCTCATTTTCATAAGGTAAACTTATCACTTAGAATTTTCATCATAATTTTCCAAATTTTGACTTTTACGTTGGTTCAAAACTCTAACTTTTGAAGATTAACTTCAAATCACAAAAGGATTGGGCCATTGGCTTTAGAAGGCCATTTTTAGTCTAAAGAAACCCCTGCCCTACACTCAAAATGCAAAGAATCCTAGCGCCAACTTAATACTAAAATAGGGTAAAAATCCAATTTTTGGAGTTTGACTTTTCTATGAAAAGTAACTAGCTTAAGCTCTTAAGTAGGTATAAGGAAATAAGAAAATACCCCACTTTGAATTCAATCCAACTTCGTGTGCTCCCGATACGCTAGTCAACTCCATATTTAATCTTCAATTTTGCTGGTTTTAGAGGATCTTGTTATTTTTGATACTTCCGACTATTGAAACACCAGGAAACTTTTTGGAGCACATTATTATCATAAAAGAAGCTAAGATAATTTTTAGTGAGATTTTATCGCAATCAAAGTAATTTCTATGAATTTCCCATTGTAAATTTTGGCGGTTGACCGTCCAGAAGAATATCTTTTGACTATTAGAAAATTCCGAAACTTTTTGTGGAACCTCTCATGGAATCCCACAACACACATGCAAGTTTATATTTTTACCTTGCACCTTCTCCAAGGAGAATTAAATCCCGCTACCTCCTTTAACTTCCGATAAATAAAAAATCTTTCAAACGAAAGGGAATCTTGGCAACTTGATTGTCCCGCCAAACTCTGGGCATGATTTCCACTTCAAATTACCATAATTAGGTCATAGATGCCCTTCAATGGTCCGTCTTGAGTTTTCTTCACTTGTAGGCTATCAATTGGGGTTTCTACTATTTTGTCGATAGAATGGAAAAACTGAAATTTTTCTTTGGGAATTTATTTTAGGGTTTTCACATAGTTCTTTTGGACTATTTTTAGCCATTTTGTCTTCACATGCACAACAAGTTTAGACAATTGGGCATTTCTATTTAAACACACTAACTATATACAATTTGTGGGTTTCTACCCTATTTACATGAAGGATTAGGATATTCTTGTATGAAAATACACTATTTGGGACCAATTTCTATATTCGTATGTGACATACCTATTTTGGTTTTACACTCTTTTGGAGGCTTTTTGTATACTAAACTACACTCAAAATTGTAAGAAATCCAAAAAATAACTTCTGAGTCCCAAGTGACGAATATGGGACTCACAGATGACTTCATGAAACAAACAAATAAACAAACAAAAGAATGCACTTATTGGTACAATAATAGGAGCATTTTGGTAACTACTTTGGTCATGGGGCTACGTCCTTCAAGGATTAATCTTTAAAAGATAGGCTTGTGACCATGGAAATCATCCTTTTGGACATTATGTGAATAATTAGTTTAAAAAAATCCTAAAGTACAAATTGAAAGTCAAACTACTATACAAAACCTCCCATTTTCATGCAAAATTTTGAGAATGAATAGTTGCACCTCTATCCTATACACAAATATTCTTTGACATTCATTGTCCACAAAATGGTTGTAGCAACATCAAGGGTGTCGTTTATTAACCAAGTCAAGCAATACATTGTGATCCCTTATAATGACCCTCTTATTCATGTCATAGTGGTCATATTGGAAAATTAGCATGCAATTGTCACATCAACCTTTAAACAACATTCCCATTCCTAGAAGCTAGCCAAAACCAAGAGAATAAAAGTCTCCTTGAAGAAGGAAATGGGTCTTGTTGCTTGCCCAAAACTTGTTCGGTCTAAACATACAAAAATGAACAATGAATAGTGCTTTGATTTGGTAGTCTAAATGTGATGCTTGACACTTTGTGACTTTGCAAATTGATCAAATTTGGTTTTTGATTGCTATTTGGGGCCAACAAAACAACTTCAAGTAGTAGTTCCCTCTCCATCCATGCAATCATCAATCAAAAGACAAATGAAATGATTAAAGGGATCATTCAATATTATTCATTCTTATTTTTTTGCATCTCTTTGAATATTGCCCAATTGAAGGGGATGAAGCTCTGGGAGGTGGAACAAAGGGCCACACATGGTCTTGAGTATATACTAAATGCTTACAAAATGACGACCTCACACTCAACAATTAATTGACTAGTGATGCTTCTTAAAAATGCCCCCCTAAATCTACTTTTCAATATTCCCAAAATACACTTTGAAAAGGGCTCTAAAACTCAAAGTTTCAAAAATGCTAGGAATGCATCAAATTCTACTCATATCACAAAATTGATTTTTAAAATGTTAATTTTAGCCTTAATACAAAATATTTTGTCCAACATAAAGATCATTTTAGGACAGTGGTAGTACAACTTATTTGATGCTCTATAATTACATTTGTTGTCTACTAAGGTCACAACAATGAAGATGTTGTAGTCACAATATGAGTTCACTTCTTGATTTTGTCCCCAAGACTTGTCACAATATAAAATTTGTCATATCACAAGATCTTATATAAAGAGGATTGGAGTTTATATCCTAATACCTAGTAATAATTTGCTAGTTTAGCTTCTACCCTCCCCCTTTTCCAAAAGATGATCAACACCCTCTCTCAAAACTGAAAATCAAAAAAGTTTAAGAAAACCTATTTATCAAACCTCCAAGACACTACAAAATACAACATATGGTGGCATCTCCCAATGCGCCAATGACCCTGTCATCTTTACTCTATGTACCTATAAATAATAGTTTTGCATAATAGCAATTAGTGGTAGTTTGGGGGGTATCCACATGAGATATTGTATATTTTTTTAGCTTGCAATGGTTAGTTTTTTCTGTTTTTATATGACGAACTTGTATCACAAAATTAATAAATCTAATAGATGATCAAAATTCATAGAATTCACACTTGACAGTCAAAGGTATAAGTTTATGACCACTTGAACAATTATAAGTTATGGCACAGTTCTTAGCATAGTTGTGGTGCATTATGATTGGCTACAAGACTTTCAATATTGCAATTAGCCTTCATTGGATTTTGCAACCAATCCTTGATCAAAAATAGGAAGGTCTATGTGATCAATATGGATTGAATAGAATCTTTAGCTAAAAAACTTAATAGTAATTATATTCTGAGAAATAAAAATTTGGAAAATTATGGAAACCTTCCTAACTCTATTTTTGCACACAGGATAATTTCCCCGTTGAAGAAAAAAGCCCTGCAGATGCGTGTAACTGCTTAAATGGTCAGAAATGGATTACCTCCCAAGGGGACAGATTCTGGCCGTTCATAGTTTGGAAGTATAATTCAAACTGCTGTAACTTTTGCATCCAATGACCAAATTTAATAGAACTTGTTGGAAAAGTTGTGCATACTAGTCTAGTTTGTGTAGTAGAATTTTCAGATCAATCCATGACGAATTGAGTTTGTGAAAGCCATTCAAAGTTCACAGGTTTAGTTTGAGTTCAACACACTGCATTGTCATGGCTGCAACTTTGAAGGCTTGTATCTCCTTCATCCAATGTTTGTTTTCAATACAATTTGCTGAATTTTGTTCCTCTAGAAGTCTAATTATTGTGATAAAATTTTCATAGCAATCCAAGTTGTTTTGAATGCTTCGAAGCAATTCGAAGTTCAAAACCCTAACATTTTTTGGTTAGTATGTACTTCAGCGGCTTGTTACTTCTTCATACTATGTCCATTTTCAAAACTTTTTTGGGGGAAAGCTGTGCATACTTGCCTAGTTTGTGTGGCTAAAATTTTGTGTTAATCGAAGAAGTAACAAGTGACTAAGAAGCATTTTAGTAGTAGGTTCAACCTTAGATGTGTTTTTTGCACCCTTTTTGACTATTTTTTTGACATTTCAAAGTCATTTTGCAAACACAATGAGTCATTTTCATGAATTTTTTTCCACCAATGAGTTTGTATATTGATTTCAAATCACATTTTAGTTTAAAATTTTTTCATGTGAGTAGGTTTAGAAATCAAATTTCACCTCCAAATGTGTTTTTAGGAAAATTTCAGCATCTTTTCTCAACACTAAAACATTATAATCTTTCAATCCGTGCAGTCAAATGACTCCAAATTTGATCCACATCATCTACAATATGTACACTACAAGATTGTATGGTTGAGATTTTCATACCTTAGCGAGATATAGACTTATAAGGCTTGAAAAGCAAGGATGTTTTCATACCCAAAATGGCCTTGGGCCTTCTAGGGTTAAGTGCCAGAAATCAAGCAACCCAGCTGATGTTTTCCCAACATTTTGATTGATGTTTTAATGAGCTCCAAAAACTTCCGTATCAGTCAATCATCAAGTTCATTAAATTGGCATACAATTACACAGAGCTATGCAAAATAGTACAGGTATACATTTATGTTTCAAGCCACCCGCCCTGAAAGGTGCCAAAAGTAGTATCTACAGTACAGTACCGCAAAGTGAACGAAATTGACGACCGATTTCGCCTTCAATTGCAAAATTCTCGTGAAGTGCATGTTCAAACGATCCAAAATAATTTCCATTGACATATATGAATCTATAGCAAAAAATCCGAAATCAACCCTAGGCATTCGGGGGTACAGCTGTACATTTGAAGCAAGAATCTGTAGGACTCCATCTGGAAACGGGTTGCAATTGGGTGTAGATGCCTTATCGCTGAGAAAAAAAACCTTCTACCTTACACTGGGCAAGGGACAGAATAATAAAAGATCATAACGGAAGGGACACTAACAAACGTTGTACAGTACAGCATTCAAGATCCGTAGTGGCAAAAGGAATCAAACTACCACAACAAACAAAGTATTCTCAGGGTTTTTGTTTCCGACAGGACACGGCTCTCAATTTGAAAGAGCAACCTCCGACATTCCAACTATTGATAGAGGATGAAGCACATGAAATTGCTGTTGGACGACTTGAATACCAGACCGGATTCGTTCTCTTTCTGGCGTTTCGGAATCTGAGTCGGTGTGCTGAATGTAACGGGGAAGTCAAATGTCACAGCAACACTGCACCCAACAACGAAATGGCCAGACACGAGGAAAATACCGCCGCGCTCAATCGGATTGCGGCTGGCGGAGAACCACTAACAGTAAAGTCGTCACCAGAGCCAGGACTCACGGTCCCACTCGTGGTGCTGTTGGGTGCGCTCACCCGAATGGATTGGGTACCTGCAACCACAGTCATACACACGGTGTACATTCCCAACATCAGGAATTCTCTCTGTACACTCCCCGCCCCACCAGAAACTATTATACTTAATAATGCCGCGCCCCCTCTCTCTCCTAATCACGCGGCTGCTCGCTTTTCATGGCCACCTACTGTGCACTCAACGAAACCTACCTATGCTCTGTACCAGTCAAGACGAACAGAGGTAAAGAAACACTTACAGTCATACGGCTTCCAGCCAAGCCTGTGCTTTTCATTATCGTACACAACAAGCTGATCTTTCAGCACAATATCTGCCATGGATCATTTCCCACGCAAGTCAGTCTTGGCAGGACTAGTTCAATTTCCATGCCATTCAAGACCCAAGGAAGAACATGAGTATCCCAACCACCCCACTTTAACTATCCCGAAGGGCAGAAAACATAAATCATTACCTCCAATTATTGTGTAAGAATCTGAACTCTGCCATCCCATACAGTAGGCTGTGCTCCCGTCCTGCCAACATTTTTTAAAACGACGTCAGTCTCCTTAAAAAAGCAGAAACATTCTCTAACATCTAGTACTCACGTTTGTATCCCAGGGTACTCTAAGCTACAGGAGCAGCAGTCTAAAGTCTTCACCTGAAGGGATGTTAACCTCCGTTCTACTATTTGAAGAGACATGAAATTGATATCCAAACACTAAGAAGATTTCTATCCATAGAAAAATAGTATCATCGGGTACCAGATCCTCGACAACAAGAATCGAAGCCCATCACTCTCTGAAAAAGCAAGAGACAGCGCGAGAAATGACAACACTTACGCTTAATTGTAGGTCGTACAAATAATTTGAAGCAACCAAATTCATTACGACTCCACCATCAAAGAAGAGCGTCACAGATGGAAAATCAGTGTTGATGCTGCACCATCCAAGCACAAGTCGCCAAGGGGAATTCGTCAGAGGTTAGCTTGAAATTAAACCAATGACAACTAAGCAAAGTCGCAATGAAACGAACGCTTTTAAGCCTGGAAGGATAGGAAAGAGATATGACTACTCACTTGCCAGTAGTGACCCAACAAGTGAGGGATTCAGTACCAGAGCGAACTGGCGTAACTTGAACAGGGGCTCCTTTGGTGATCTGCCATAATCCGTCACAACACAACCAAGGTAGAACTGGTAAGAACCACTACTGATCAATAGTAAAATGAATGCCTATTCGAGGAGTGAGAGCCAACTGAAGCCTGAGTACGACTTACAGCGTCCACGAACTGGGTAAACGCAGGTTCTGGTAAGTACGCCAGGGTGGTACCACTGTCCATCACCACCCCACCTCCTCCGGTCGCCGTGATTTCAAAGGATGCTGGCGAAGTGATGTTCACTCCACTGACAGCAATGTTCTGCATGCCGACATTGTAGTGCGTCCTGCAAGTCGGGCCACAGAGAGCGTCAGAGCTCGTCCCAGTCGTGGCTGCATGCTGCATCAAATGTATTTGCACAGAAACGTTCAAGCAGCAGTAAGAGTCGGTAAAGACGTAGATGGAGGGTGTACATACTGTCCGGACACCAGAGGAGTGTACGAGAGGTTGGGCTCCAGAATGTTGCCGATCACAAACGTGCCGCCGCCCTGGTTGTTCCCTTGCAAGCAATGAGCAAACACGCGGCCCACTTTGCCGAGCGCCGCCAGCTGCGATGGCACAGAAGCGTCGCTTGCCCCGAAGCCCATGATCCCATCGACGGCCCTCGACGTCGACAGCAAGTTTCCTGTTTGCGTAGTTCCACACCTGTTGGCAGCCCACTTCCATTTCGCCATTAGCATGCACTTCCGTTTTCAACCCTAGGGTAGGCTAGGTTCGACAATCAGAACTTCACGATAAGTTAGATGAGGCCAGACAGTCAGTCCCTCAATATTCCTCCGTATTTGTACGCAAGCAGTCGGACGAGTAAGGGAGGAATGGAGGAAAATTTGTGCGGCTGACCCAAAATAGACACTCGCGGTGCCATTGACAGTCGTCGAGTTGTTGACCTGCTGGAAGGTCAACACGTCGTTGATGAAATACCCAGTGGTGCTGCTCCCATCGCCGTACTTCACCTGATACTTACACGCTTTGGAGCTGGTGCACGTCGGCGACCCCCCATCCGACGCCTCGGCGCATGTAGCTTCCCCGCATCCCACAACAGTATCCGTAGATGACAGCGCAGGATCGTAAAGCTGCAACGTGATCTGCACCACCCCCACCAAGCATCCCTCACTAAGGTCGAATTCCCAATCATCACACGCTCTCTCTCATTCCCAATTTCGTAGGCTCGAGCTCATTCTCGATCGACCGTCCAGGGAAATTTTAACCTCCCACGCAAGGTGCAGGCGTTTGCTTCGACAGACCGCTAGCCATGCCCTCCAGGAAAACACCCTCGACAGAGATACTCACTTCGGTCTCACATTCGGATTTCATGCAACAAACTGACAATTTAATTGAGGACACTGAACTGAACTAATCATCGGAGTCAAAAGTGAGGGTAGGGTAAGGCGCGACGTACCCCTTCAATACCGGATTGTAGAGGGCAACCAGGGCATGGGGCGCAGTTTATCCAAAGTATATCGCTTCCGGTGTCCACTTGCACAAAAAATTGGCGCGGAGGGGTACCCAGCTCGAGCTCCGTGTAGTACAACCTGACACAGATTCAGCGAACCCACCCCCACAGCAACCTTTATCGCCTGACTACACCAAGCACTTGAATCTATCAATTTTATTATTGCCAAGCGATCAGACAGTCACAATTTCCACACACTACGTGCGCACGAGTAAGGTTGCGAATTTCCCCCGCGGTCTCTACCGACATGCCCATCGTGCCTGCAGAAATAATTAGTGCGCACGTCTAGCCTCCTTTCAGTTTCTAGAGATGCCCAGAAATCCCGGTCTATGCACACAAAATTGACCACGGTCCGTAAACCCTATGAATGGAGAGCCTGAGAAGCCAGGCCAAAATCTGAACCTCTGGACAAGAATCTGAATCCAATTTCAATACTAATGATGATGGAGGGAATCTAGGCATCAGCTGCGGCGGGCCCCATGGCAGAATTCGTCGGTCTGTTATCCCACTAGCAAGGGAAACAAGACGTCTGACCTCCGCCGAGATCGTGTAATTCCACAGTGCCCAATTCACGACCGAATGTCCTCCCCTGTTTCGCTAATACTCTGCGCAGGATCAATCTGCTGCCTCAAACTACTGCTTCACACGGCCGAGATCAATTTACATGAGAAAAGTGTGGCACATGCCCCGCGAAGTCCGTTGGTGCATGGCAGAGACATGATACATACCCGATGGAGGTGGGGTCGTCGTCGCCGCGCACAGGGAAGTCCGCTACCACGGCCAGGCGGCGACGATCGTGAGCCAGCAGTAGGGCCGAATACTCCGGCGATGCTCCCCGGCCCCCGCTGTTGGCTGGCGATCCCTCCATGTGCGCGTACCTGTGCACCACATTAAACTGCTGCGCCGTCGCCGTCCACAACTGGATCATCACCAGCACCGTCACGACCAGCGCCACCATCCTCCCACCCATGGCGCGCCACGCCCACCGCAATCCAGTCGCAACTAATCCGCGGCCAAATCCACGAGAGAGTCAAATCAATCCAGCGTCTCGTCCGAGCGAGCGAGATCTAAAGAAGCAGTTTGCGAGAAGTCTGTGCGCCTGCAAATATTTTCGTCCTGGAACTATCTAACAAACTGGAAGCACCTCGGGAAAGGGGAAAGATGGCGAAATATAGATTCAAAAATACGAAGATGCAGCAGCTAGAGGAGGTAGCAAACGCAGGGGCGCTGGAGGTGATTGAAGGGTCGCGGCATCAAAAGAATGTCAATGGGTTCTGGTTTGGGATTGAGCGGAACGCGCTTCAGAGTTAAGAGGACGGTGGCGAAGATTCATCGTCGTCGGCTCCATCATCATCTCATCATCATCTCATCATCGAGCGGGATGCAGCAGCTTCGTAGAAGCTAGTCACTGCCGAAAAGACCACACCGAGGTGGCCGAGACTGGGTTATTACCGCTCGGCGTTCGTTGGTGTTCCACGGAAGCGGGCGTTGCGAAGGAGAGCGACTTCAACGCAAAGCAGTCAGGTAGTCAGGTAGTCACGTAAGCTTGAAGCAGCTATAATTAGCAAATGAAAACTCCAGATGCAGCGTGACTCACCTCTAAAGTAAAAGCGACCGAAGGCAACTGAAGTAAGTCACGACAGACGCGGAGCCCGCCACGGGCGCCAGCCTGCCAGCCAGCGGGCCACGGCGGATTGCCCGGACAGCGAGGCTCCTTCACTTGTTCCTTTCGCAGCCGGCCGGATTTGGGAGTTGGGTAAGTTACTTTCAGTTGTCTGGGGGAAGAAGTTTGCCCACCCGCCCGTTCCCTCTGCCCGACATTCCATTGTCTGCCTTGGGCCTTGGGCCCTCTGTTCCTGCCTGCTTCTCGTTCCAGCTAATAAGTGAATGCCACAGTGAGAGGAAACGCAAGCTGAAGCGCTCAGAAGCACAGTCCGGGGGGGAAATTTAGCTCAACCGGCTAAGATCCTACATTTTTCCTCTAAAAGGATCAATTTTCGTATGAAGATTTTGAACTCAATTCAGAAATTATAGATTTCAACCGGCTAACTTGTAACTAAAGGTTGGCACACCCAAGACATTGCTCGGAAGAACTGAACTTCCTCTCAGTTCAGTAGTCCAACAAAAGTACTCGGAGCTGTTCCACTCATTTTGGAGCACCAAAACTGAGGATGATGTAGTTTGGTGCTGTGTTTCTTTTGTACTATTCTTAGTTAAACCTTTCTCTGACATCTGTTTACAAATCACAGGACAAACTTTACAACTAACTCTATTATCTCGAAATACTCACTCACTGTGCTGTACCCTCAAGCATCTCAAAACTGAATGAGTTAGCAAGGCAGGGTCTTACAGTAACTTACTAGAACTACTGGGAGGGAACATGTCTGAAAACAAGCTCAACAGTACTGCTGTTCACTTGTCCTTGAGTGACTCCCACATTCAATGCAGTATTGCGTGTGGGTAATGGACTAATGGGTTGACAGTCCATGAACCCCATTCTCACTTGTTGGAATGGAACCCTGGAACGACGACCAACGCAGACTCAAGTGGTCAGATAGAGGACAGAGAAAAGTGCAGTTGTGCATCCTTGGAATTTTGTGCAGAAAGAGGAGGTCTTGCACCAGAGTTTGACCTCTCATGAGTGCTTTGGGGCTTTTTCTACTCTATGATTGACTATGTACCAAAAAGGATGGTTTCCATGGTGACCAGCCCATCCTTACATGGTGAGACCCCAAGCATCTTGAACAGCAAAATGAATGGGCATCTCATTTAATATGGCCATGTTGGAGCAGCTCAAGGAGAGCCTTTCTTTTGTTGAATGTCAATTATATGCAGACCAACATGTGCAATGCACTTCTCTGATAGGCTAGTGATGTAGTCTCATTGGCATTATGTATGTTGCTAGCAACATGAGCAAGAACACACCAATGTTCTTGTTCATGATAACTAAAGTCCTGGGTTTACACATTATCACTTATGGCATTCACAACAGTGTTGTCTGTGATGACTATTCCACATGCATGTTCAACCCATAAAACACTGGTCAGTGTTTTTAGGTCCAGATTGCTTCAAAACACTGGAACCCAAAGTGGCACTAAAATGTTCATCTATATTTATTCTTCAACAAATTCAACAGTAGGGTCCTTTAGTGAACTTGTTCAAGTACATTCTCCCCAAATATTAGAGTGAAAATCCCTCACCCATTGCAAGTTCAACATGCTTAAACTTCAAAAAGTAGGTTTATCAACCCTTAGTTAACCAAAAGGTAAAGTTTTTGTTTCAGAATAAAAATATGTGTTTATAATAAAATGACTTGTGTGTTTTAGTCAATATGTTGGAAAATGGATTGAGAATATATCAAAAAATTCAATCCCCCAATAAATCATATTCATCTTTAAAAAATTTATAAAAGTAGAAGGTGGTACTTGATGAAAGAAAAAAATAAATTGCTAATAACTTTGACAAGAAATTGAGAATTATAAATGCTAAAAGTGAGAAATCAATGTTCTAATAAGCAATATATGTCCTATATTTTTGTTTCTATTTTTTAAAATTCAAAATTGAGTTCAAAAAACAATTTCAAATGTTTTTCCTACCTTCATTGCCACAAATAAAAACTCCTCATAACTTTCATCTCATTATTCAAATTTTAATGGTTTGGTTGTTTTCTACAGTCATCAATCTAAACAATCAAATAAAACTAAGTAATCTTTTTTTAGAATATATTTTTAGCTATCCATTGTTCTTGAAATCAAAAAGACATTAGACCTCAAAGGATTATTGCCTAAATTTAGAAGAAAAATATAAATAGAAAAAAATCCTTGTTGTACCAACACATGAAGATTTCTTATTTAAATTTAAAATAAAAGAAAGAGACTAAAATTAGAAAAAAGTTGTATATCATATTGGGAACAAAATTTTGTCTAAAATTAGAAAAATAAAAATAAGTAGGTTAATTTTTTTATTTTGTTTGAAATGGCAATTGAGATTTTTATGACTGGTTGGTTGCCAAAATGTATTTGGTATAGTTAGAAAGTCTTCCGCAAAAGACATGCAAGAAACACTTTTAAGATGTTCTAACCTATATGTAGACCATATTGAGCCTCAAATATCTTTCACTTGAATTTTAAAAGTAAAAAGTAAAAGAGAAAAGTCTTTATCATATTGGGCTTCAAAGGTTTTTTTGGATTTTGCATAAAAGCAAAAGGGACTTTGCATAGACTATTGAAAATTTGCATATATGCTACAACCAAAGGGTTGAGTATATATTATACAAATAGAGTTGTAGCAATGATAGAACACAAGCTAGTTTGAAATTAAAACGCTATTGGATTAGTTGCTTAGGTTCCTACATTCACATAGACATTTACTTTGAGTACACAAAAGTCAATTCAAAGTAGCTCACCTTAGCTTGTTGAGAGAGGGTTTATAGATTATTGGGCCTCTTATAAGTTATTCTTCAATGACTAAAAGACTATTTTATGATTGTTGCTCAATTATGAGTAATATGTTTGATATATAACATTTTAATGTAAATGTCTTTACAACATAATATTTGAAAATTTACATAAGATTCTATAAATATATTCAATGGATAAAAAACAATTCTTTTATGTGCATGGAACATAATTGAATTCATTTATCATCCAAAATTTATACCTTTGGTCTATATGTTTAGAAGAATAAAAACTGTCCAATTTAATCATAGAATTAGAAAATTACTATCATTTGTTTATTGATGTTCTCATTATCAATTACTTAATTATTTTGATTGTTCACCACTAAAAAATTCAAAAATATAGATTTAGCTAACTCATAATGTTTTAAATCTAAAATGAAGGATGATATTTTTTGCTAATCCAATTTTTTTGTAATTTTGCAGTATACATGGTTAATTTTTTTGACATTTGCATCCTATGTCATGTTAGTTACATACTTGGTAAATTTTAAAAATAGAAGAGGAGTTTTGCAATTGTTTTTTACCATGTCCAAAATACTTTCTGAAACTAATAAATTTGGATTTAGGCACTTGATTAAGAAAAAAAAATTTAAAACTAGATACATATCTATATACCATATTAAAATTTTAAAATATCCATTCAAAAATGACTTTGTAGGAGCCTACATAAACATCCAATTGTCCTTTGAATAGTAGTAGACACTTTTGTATTTGGTTGAAGAATTGTTTGTTCTTTCACCATCAATGTTTCACATTATTTTGACAAATGAATCATTGTCTCTACCATTATCCGCAAAGCCAATATCCCTCACTATCCCCTCAAATACGCCAAGTATCCTATCTGAGATTGAAAATGGGTTGGTCTGAGAGAGAAAATATTAAAACTAAAAATCAAATGATGTAGCAGGGGTTAAATTGGACAATATGGTTACAAATACATATATGTATAGAATTATTTATAAGTTGGATGCAGATTATTCCATATTTTTTGTTGAGAACTTGAATTGATGCCAATATTTTAAAATTTTGAATTTTGAATAACAATTTAAAAATTAAATTAAGGTGATTGCATTTAATTTTATCAATTGAGACTTTGATACATTGAGTGACTCAACATTGCCCATTCAAGAATACAAAGTACAAGAAATTACAAGAAACATATTTTGGAAATAATTTTAGGAATGTATTAGAAATTTTTGGATTGTGGGGAATGTGGAAATAGTGCCAAATCAGCTCCAATTCAATAGTTTGATATGGTTAGAAGATTGCCTTGTAAAATACTCATATTTAATTAAATTATTTTTTTAAAAATAATATATAAAAATTTTATTTAATTATTTAATAAGTTACAATTGTTTACAACAAAGAAAATAACTAGGGCTTTTTTTGACTTTTTGGTACCAAATTGCACCAAAAAAAAAATTTGGCCAAAAAATGCCAAAAAAATGTCAAAAAACTTGGATGAAATTGCCAAAACACTTCAAATGAAAAAAAATCTTAGATGAAATTACCATATTGTGGATTAAAATCGAATTATAGACATGTGATATGTACTAATGTGATATTTTCTATCCAATATGTAGATGAATGTTGAAATTTGGAGCACTACTATAACATTTTATATCGCCACTTTGGCAATATAAAATGTTATAGTTACTTCTGGCAATAAAAAATGTTATAGTCACTTTTCCCTCATTGTGCCAAGTTAGGCAAAGGCAAATGAAAGGCAAATAAAGATTCTCATAAAGATTCAAGGCAAGTATCTACCAATATGAGAAGAGTATTATAAAGTCGGCAAAGCATCAATAATTGACACTTTAAGTAATTTCTTATACTTTGGGTGGTGCAATCATGTGAATATATGAGACTAATTTAATATAGTATAAATATATAATTAAGAATTTTTTAGTAAAAACTAAGTGATCTTATGAATTTGTATAAATATACCATGGGTTTTGAAATTCAATTGCATGATGTGCCTCAATATTATTTTTTATTGGCATATATGCAAGCTATTCATTTTGGACTACTTTCAAGATTAATTGATATAGGGTGCAAGGTTGGAAAAGGGTACTAATACCTTAGGATAGATTTTCATGTGCTAAAATCAACCAAGCTTTGTAGAAAGACAAAATGTTTTTTGAAACTCTATATAGAAGTGTGGTGTATACACACAAAAAAACATCTAAGAAACTATTATAAAATTTGAATAAACAAAAGAGTGAACCACAATCATTGGTTATGAGATACTTAATACAAATATCTACTATTTGTCTATTATTGGTTACAAGTTACTAATCCTAGGTTTGTGACATAGATTCTACTTCCAAAAGGAAGCATCAAGGAAGGAGCAAGTTTCTAACTACTGGAAAACTACTTTTAACATAAGACTAGAACTTTTGGATTGTTTTTAGTTTAATAATAAGACAAAAATACTCCTAGAATATAGTTTCTCCTTACTCACAAGTCAAAGCTATTCCTCTAATTTAGTTTTTTCTATTCACATGGAAGTGTAAGCATAAAAGAAGCTGACAAAAACAATTTCAGTTTTAGAAAACTTGAAAATTATTTTTTGATTCCAACTCTACATGGAAGCTCGCATGGTCATAAGAACATCCACTCCAACAAATAGAACAATAGTTTAGAGTGCAAGAGATGTCACACCAAGAAATTGTAGCCTAACTCCAAAACAATGATGACAAGAAGGGTGACATATTGAGCCCCAATATTATGATGTTGGTCTTCTATGATGTCAAGCTTTACAAATGAAGGTATGATCCATGGCAAATCTTAAAATGTTGCAATCATATGCAGATTTTTTTATCTTGAGTTCTCTCTTGTTTTAGGGCGCAAGCTCATAGTCTCATTTTGTAGTCTAAGGCAAGAGAAAGTGGATCAAATATTTGGCAACTCAAGGCACCACTAAGTTGGGGCCATTGGCTTCAATAGAGAAAATCATATATAGTTGAGAAAGTCATGATTCTCCTCTCCTCTAACTTTTTAAAACATTGAATATGTCAATTGCATGAAAAATCGTATTTATATTCTTTTTTATTGAACTTGGAAAAGTTTTGTTGCTTGATAAAATAGGTGATTACAAATTCATTGAAGTTGATGAAACAAGAATATGCTCATTGAAATGTAATATGATTAACTCACAAAGATACATCATATCACACATTCTAATTTCTGAAAAGATGTGGTCATAATAATTGAGGGCTCCTTCATGATTGGTTAATACAAATTCAAATACTACTTTAGCTTCACTAGAAAAATACTACGCTAGAGTCAACACAATCAACTTGATGTTTTTTTGTTTCCAGTACAAAATTCTATATTCCAATGTAGAATTTTGTGTTGGAAACAAAAAAAAACATCAAGTTGGTTGTATTAATCAATATAGTTTTCTTCTAGTGCTTCCTAGGAGCTTGGTTAAAAATAATTAAAAGGTGTGGATTTTTGGAAAATTATTGACTTTGCTACCTCAATATTTAATTAAAAGATTGCCTAATTTATAGAAATTTACTTGCTCAAGATACTACTAGAAAATTTAGCTTTTCTGTTGTTTTGGTCGCATTGATCCGGTCAAAATCTGACAAAAATCTGTTGATTTCAACAGATTTCTGTCAGATTTTGACCGGATCAATGCGACCAAAACAATAGAAAAGCTAAATTTTCTAGTAGTGAGATATACAATCTTGCGTTTTTTTTTTGTCAATGTCTATAAACATATGTTGCAAAGTTCTTTACCTCACCATTTTAACCATTCTAAAACACAATCTCTCACAAACAAAACATATCTTTCATATAGAATAAACCTTGACACTTAACAAAACCCTACACGTAAGGTAGAGAATTTAGGGTTTGGAAGTCAAGACTAAAGTTTAGATAAATGCAGCCACCCTAAATGAAAATAGCAACAACCATCCAAAAATTATAAGACCAACTTTGATTAATGCCTACTTTATTTTAATTATATTTTAAAATTTAAAAATTTAAAAAAATTATTTTTTGGATTGTCTAGTTGTTTTTTTGCTCTTTAATTAATTAATAGGCCCAAAGCCTCCTAAGCTTCTAGGAAGCTATGATATGGTCTCAAAGCAAGTCTCAAAGAAATGGATAATAATAATTTTTTGTAACAATGACTCCTAATAAGGGCATTTTCCATTGGGTCTACAAAGGGCCTGAAACTAGAGGCCAACCAAAAGCTCCTTGGCCCCTCCAAGTGGGCCTATACAATGACAAAGTTTCCATTGTGCTTGTAACTGAATTTGGAGCTCCCTCAAAATTAGCATGTTTAGCAAAAGCTTTATTGAAATCATCACATGCTATAACAACATCCCTATAACTAACACAAAAGGGGGCCAAGGGAACTCAATATGATTAATGGGTGGGCCATGGCTAAAAAACTGTCCCATGGTATGCATACCAAAGTGAAAAAACATAACTGGTCATTTCAAAAAGTAAAGAAGGCATGGACGAATAGAGACTCTTGGGCATGACTTGCTAAGCTATTTAAAAATCTTTTTGAACCCACTTTTTTATAAGCTATTCTTCAAAAACTCAAAAGATTCTTTTCAAACCACTTAATAGGTCTCCCCATGGGGCCGTGACTTCAATAAAAATGATGGCATATCAAACCTCCAAAATTGCATGTTTGGTGCCCTTTTCAATGAGCCTCACATAGGGATGTTCTAACCATGTGCCTAATTAAATATACTTTATTTGAGACTTTATTAAGCATACTTTAAAGAAACTATAGTAGCTCATCGCCCATTATATAGCTCCATATCATTCTAAAATGTTGCATAGATTTCATGGTAGTTATTCATTTTGTTTTTTCCCTTCAAATATTGCCCCAATCCCCTCTAGTCCAACATCCAAGCCTTCTATCTTTGCAAACATGAAATGCAAGGACTGGAGGTTGGACAAGAGGTTGAAGTTTAGTTGTATGAGGAGCCTAATATGGAGGTCCAACCAAGGGTGAATGTAAAAAAAGCCCCCTATTTTGTGTTGTGTTAATTCTATTTTTCTACACCTTTCCTAACTAATTTGTGACCTCAAATTGCAAATATGAACTCGAAATTTGCAAATTTTTTCATGCGTTGCAAATAAAAAGTTCTTGCATTTCCCTTGGGATAAAACGCGATGGCAAAATGGCCCTCTGCATGAGGCTTGTCGTACAACTATAAGTGTGATCTTGGAGCTCCCACCCCAAAGGAATGTATTTAGAAGGTCTAGTTCTAGAAGTCTAGCCTCTTAATATAAACACGCTCTAACTCAAATGTGAGTGAGTGTCGCTCCTACTTACATAACTCTATGCCCACTAGCCATTGATTTGTATTATACTGAAAACTACTAAGATAAATATTATCTTCACAATTACGTTTTCCATTCTAGTTAACTATAGTTTACTTTAAGGTATAAAGACAAATTAGAGATTATACTAGAATCCCTTAGACCAATAATAAAGGAGTAGAACTATTAGTCTATTCTTTTCTTCTTCCTTGTTTATGTATCAAATCTTCTTCCTAATAACACCTATCTATTCTTGTTTATACACTTGGCTGTGTGAGGTTTTGTATTTTATTTTTTTGCTTTCATTCTCAACACATTATCAGCACGTACACTCTTGCATGTACTCCATAGTTTTTAGTTTAATTTTGAGAGTTTTTTGATTTTTTTGAGAATTTTTGCATTTTTTTTCCTCACTTCTTCGCATGGTCTTCCCTCCATCCTTGGACTTGTTCCCTTGCAATTTCTTTGTTTTGATTTTCTTTTCATTCTAAGCTCTTTTGCTTCTGATCTTCTCTTTTCTTATTTTCTATACATCCATCATCTTTTATTTTTATATTATAAGTATTTCCACCCCTTCCGTTGCTACACCTACAACTATCCCAGTGGTTGCTACCACTATTGAGCCACCATGACTTCAACCTCTTTTATTTCCAAAATTGATGGCCAATAGAAGCAATTATTTACTTTGGGCGAGGACTACAAAAGCACACATTTTTGCAGAGCAATTATCGGTGTACATCAATTTTGACAAGTTTTTTGTTGTAAGTGATCCTGTTTCTACATCTATTACTTGGAAAATGTTGTTTTTACTCTGTCGCCATCTTATTCCTACTTTGTAGCATCAATATTTGGAGCTTGAAAGTCTAAATGAGCTTTGGCACAAGCTCAAATCTTGCTTTGATCATCAGAAAACCATCTTTCTTTTTAGAGCCCTCCATGATTGGACTCATTTGCGAGTGTTAGATTTTTCAACACTCATTGCTTTCAACAATGAAATGCACTGCATCATATCACAATTAAAGTTGTGTAGTCAGTCCATTATCAAACATGAAATGATTGAAAAAACTCTTTTAATATTTCCGCCTGCATTTGTTGTATTCATACAGTAGTACAAAAATATGAAATTTAAAAATCATTCAAATCTCATGTCTCTATTACTCCTTGTTGAGAAGAAAAATCAGATTCTTTTAAGTAATGTAGAGGCTCATCTAATTGGAACTACTCAATTACAATTCCTAAATTTCATATTGTCAAGGTTTCTCATGGTAAACCTAAAACACATAAACATGGAATTTTTTTTTATAAACACCAAAGAAGTTATAGTCGTATCCATACCCACAATCATGATAGCTAATAGCTACAAAGGAAACATAGTACTTCTTTTACTAGTAGTCATGATAAACGTCCGTTATAGTCACATTCTTGCCACAAATGTGGTAGAGTGGGCCATTTGGCCAATGCCTATCGAATATCAAAGTATTTTATGAAGATGTTTCACGAGAATAAGAAACTTCGAATTGAAAATTGAGAAGCTCATACTATGGATGCGTGTATGCTTTTGTTTGCGGATGAAGACCGCAAAGCTCATACTATAGATGTGTCTATGGATTTATTTGCAGATGAAGACCACAAAGTATATGTTATTAAGGATACTTCCACTAGTGAGTCTTGTAATGCGCTCCTTGACTTTGCAATTACACATACAATCTTGCAAGATAAGAAGTTTTTTGATGAAAATAATTTTTTAGCTTGGCAAACACTAGTAGAAAAATACAGTGATCAAATTAACAAAAATCAACAGAAAAGTGTTGATTTTTTTTGTTGATTTGGACATGTTAATTTGGGCACTTTTGAACAGAAAAGTGTTGATTTTTGAACAAAAATGTGTTGTTTAAGAACAAAAAAGTGTTGAATTTCTAACAAAAAAGTATTGTTTTAGAACAAAAAAGTGTTAATTTTTTTTATTGATTTGGTCTCATTATTTTTTTTTTTTAAAATTTGGAAAAAAATAAATAAAAGGTGACACGTGGCAATGCCACATAGGCACCCCAACTTGCCCCATGGCATGCCACACAAGCTAATTGAATGCCACATGGACAATCCAAATGGCAAACGTTGCCATCAAGGTTTGAACCTTGAACCTCATGGTTGAGGCCCAAGACTCAAATCAATGTACCACTTATACATATACATGTTTAATATTTATATAAAATCTTATTTGTTTAGTTTTTCATTTTTTTCCCATTGTTTTTAAAAGTCAGCATACTTTAGGGTCGGTTTTGACTTAGTAAATGACCTTTTTTCAAGAAACTTTGAACTAATAAAAGTTGGTAAATCAAGCCAACTTTCACCTCCAACAATCCGTTTGAGATTTAGATCCTCCAATCAAAAGTTAAGGACAAAAATCAGAGAGGGGTGAAAATTAATCATTTTTTTTACATTTTTAAAACCCTTCTCTGATTTTTGTCCTTAACTTTTGATTGGACGATCTAAATCTCAAACGGATTGTTGGAGGTGAAATTTGGCTTGATTTACCAACTTTTATTAGTTCAAAGTTTCTTGAAAAATGGTCATTTATTAAGTCAAAACCGGCCCTGGAGTATGCTGACTTTAAGAAATATCGAATTGTTAATGTTTAGTTTTAAAAAAAATCTACTTTGTACAATTAAAGATTCCAAGAGATTCCAAGAGATTCCAAAAGATTCCAAAAAGGATTCCAAAAAATTTAACAGAATTTTGTTGATTTTAGTTGCACTATCCAAATCAACAAAAATAATGTGACCATTTTGTTAATTTGGGCAAAATCAACAAAAAATTGTGAAAATGGACAATACAGTACCCAAGTTAACAGAAAATTGTTGACTATTTGTTGATTTGGTCAGTGATTTTCTACTAGTGAAACCAGAAATTTAATGATTATAACTGGATTGAATGTATTTTGTTTTCAAGAGGGACCAATAAAGGCAATCTTGCTTGAGGGCACCACCATAACATGCATGCGTGATATGCTTTCTTTTTCTGCACCTCGGAGCTTAGTTAGCTATCGGGATGTGCGTACCAATGGTTTTCACCTCTTGACCAAAATTCTAGATAGGCGAGAGGCTCTGATTTTATGCATAAAAACAAAGTTGTGGAAATAACCTTTACAGTGACAAGTGGTTTATATCAAATTCCAATCCAACCACCTATTATATCTAATTTTGCTTTATCTTATAAAAATAATAAAACTTCCATTTGGTATGGAAGATTGGGTCATCCTAACTTTACTTTATTTAAAAAAATTATTCCATGTATTGTTGTATATGATTGGCAACCAGCACATATCAATTCAATGACACTGTGTCAAACATGTGTACAAGGCAAATTAATTGCCAAACCATCATTGTAGCAGCTATCTTATGAATTGCTACCTATGCTTTCAAAATTACATGGTGATATTTGTAATCCAATAAATACTAGCTTTGAACCATTTTGATATTTTTTAGTTTTGGTTGATGCCTTAAGCAAATAATCACATGTCTCATTATTATCAATGAAAAATTTGGTCTTTACTAATCTACTTTCAATGCTCATCCCTCGGCTCCTCCGTTTTAAAGCTCATTTTTTTTAATTATCCAATTAAAACTTTACATATAGATAATGTTCAAGAATTTTAGTCAAGATCTTTTAAAGATTATTGCACTGCGACGGGGATTGACTTAACCTATTCAGTTCAATATGAGCATGCTCAAAATGGACTAGCTGAGTCTTTTATCAAACCGATTCCATTTATTGTAAGACCGTTGCTGCTTCATATAAATTTGTCTATATCTATGTAGGGACATGCAATTCTATATGCTGCAATTTTAATTCGGCTCCATCCTTCATCTTTGGAGATTGTTTCATCACAAAAATTTCTTTCAGAACGTGTTCCAAGTATATCTCATCTACAAATATTTGGTTGCCATGTATGGGTTCCAATTCTAAAATCTCAATGCTATATTATTGGAGCTCATTGACAAGAAGACATATATGTTGGATTTGATTCACCAAGTATTATTCATTACATCAACCCATCAATTAATACGTTGCTTCATGCCCGTTTTGCCAATTGTCGATTTGAAGAAGATATATCTCAATCTCTAATAGAAAGAATATCGACTTAAGAGTATTTTTAAGAATTTAGTTTTCAAGGTACTTGAGACTTTTGCATTAAATCTTGATCTTCTCACATCTTTGGCTGAAAATGAGGTTGCTAAGATCTTGCATTTGTAAAAGATAGCGGATCAGATACTAGATGATTTTAATGATGCATTGAAGATTACTAGAAATCCATTAAATGAGGCTAAAAATGTCCATGCTAGAGTTTTAGTCGTAGAACCTGTTAAATTGGGCAAATGGACTCGGAGACCTGATAAGCAACCACAGAAGCAAAAGATTATGTTTAATAATATTATTTCTCCTTCATTAACAACAACCAATGCCAATTTTACAAGATCATTTCTATTAAATTCTCCGTCTACATCCAATGTTACTATGATTCTCAAGGAAGAATTTATTGCTTGCAAGCAAAATAAGTCTAAATTGAATACATAGCTATTTGTAATGTACTGCGATACAAGTGATATTTGGGATAGAAAAACAATTGAAATAGATGACTTATTTAACTCTATGATTGTGGAGAATATTTTTTGTTAGGAAGATGATCCAAATCCAAGTACTATTGGGTGGAAGTACATTAGACCCTTGTACTTTTGAGGTCACAATGCAAAATTGGTAGTAAATATGATTTTGTACTTAGTATTACTCAAATTGGAAATTATTTTTTCAAACACCTATATTAATTTCCTATAGATTATAAGATGTTATGTAGCGAAGAGTATGGTTAAATTCATTGAAAAGCTTAGTTCATTCTATGAAAAAAGTACTATTGTACATGACTACCAAAATGTCACAATACTACAAATTACGTAAAAGTACTTGTTTGGAGGCCATAGAAAACTCTTTTTCTGCTTCCTTTTCTTTACATGAAACATTGAAGGCGTCTTTACCCGAATCTTCTTTCACATTCTTGATTACAACTTGTATTTGGCGATGAAGTACAAAAATAGAGCTGATTTTTTGGAAAGCTGTAACTTGTTCGAAAATTACGTTATATCTAAATCAGTTTCTGGATTCTAGATGCCCTTAACATTTTAAAGGAGGGCTAGGTGTCAAATTTAGAAAATATTGTTTTTTGCGCATCGTAATTTTTTCCCTCGCTGTTCGTCTTTTTAGTACAAAAGTATATTTAATAAACTGAAAGTACTTCACAGAAATATTCCCTCATAACTGTTGCCGCCAAGTATTTCGGGAAGGGCTATTTTCGATGAGTGTTGATTAGGATGAGGCTAGATTTCTTGCTCAATGCATCCGTTGTCTCTCACAAACTCCCGTCTCTCTTACCCAAATCTTTCTACATGCATGCTCTTTGAATTTTCTGTAGTTTTTGTACTCTTCTTCTTTGCTTGCTACTTCAGCATGTACCTAAAGGAGGCTCCGAATACGCTGGTGGGTATAGTGGAGGCGGTTCATACTATACCCCCTCCCTCCAAGTTGACTCTCAAGGCAAAGGACAAAATTATAGAACCTCGCACTATAGTAGTTCCATCCAAAGAGGCTCTTTTTACAATGGTTCAAATGAAAGAAAGTTTCAACATACTACTGCAATTCCTCCTCTAACTTTTGGAGGATCGAACTACGAGAATTATAGACAAAGAAGTGGGCAAAGCGGGTATGGGGAGTATTACGGAGGTGGTCCATATATTGGAATACAATTGAGAGGCCCAATTCCAAAAGATGAACCCGATTCAAATTATGAGTAAAGTAAAGTGCATCTTTGTAGTGCTTGATTAATATACTGTTCTTTTAATTTTTACTCTCTACGATATGTGTAGTGTAACCAAAATAGTTGAATTATAGTAGCATACTTTGTGATTTTTATGAAAGTATTGTATATTCAAAAAACTTGTATATTGTGTATTCCAAAAATCTATGTAATGTGTATTCCCAAAAACTGTGTATTGTGTTCTTCCAAGAATTGTGTATTGTGTATGCCAAAAAACTGTATATTGTGTATAACAAAAAACTAAGTATTGTCTATTGTGTATGCTACAAAATTGTTAATCTTTATGAAAATGTTCACATTTTAAAATAAAATTGAATGAATTTAAGACAACTGTCCGTGCAGACGGATGGCGGATCGTCCACTGCGGGCCGTCCGCATCGTCGTCGTCATTCATGTCATGTGAGGTGACATCATAGCCACATGGCATCTAAATGTAGTGTTAGGTGGACTTTTTGGAGAGATTACCTTAGTAGGGATGGATTTCATCTACTTGTTATAGTTCATCCACCTTAGGGTTTGAAGCTTAAGGTGGAGAGAGTTCCTTGACTTGGCATTCTTGTCAAGTCAAGTTTTGTGAGCATTTTTGAGAGAGAGTTGTGTGTTTTTGCTTTGCTTGGAGATGATGGTTCTATCATTTAGTAAAGTTTCACTTCTTCTCTTATGTTTGCACTCTTTGATTCTTCCTTTGTGGAGTGAGAGCCGCTTGACTTTGTGTGTGTAGATTCTTAGTTTCTCACTTGACAAGAATTTCCTTCTTTCTTTCTTGTAGGACTTATCTTGAGAGGAAAGACAAAATTTCAACTTCTAGATTGTTTCTAGTACTTGTGGTGGTAGTAGAGGAGCTCCATACGATTCCAACGCTTCGAAAAACACAAGATTTGAGTGATTTTTGAAGAAGATATGGGGTTTTGAAGTTTGTGGAAATTTTGGCAATGAGTCCCTGGAGTGTGCGGCGGATTGTGACATCTACAAATTTTGAAGATTTTTCAAAATCTAGGTATTTTCAAGTTTTTTTTGAAATCTAGGAATTTTGAAGATTTTTTAATAGAATCTAGGTTTTTGAGAGATTTATGAAATCTAGGAAATTTGAAGATTCTGAAATCTAGTATTTTAGAAGATATCTGAAATGTTCCAACTGGATACATTTTGCAAAATTCAGAGTCTTTCATCTTGTAGACTTAGAATTTTCTCTTATTAATAAAAAAAAAAAATAGGGTACAAACTTCAAAATTCATTTTTAGAAGCATTTTAGCTCGGATTTGAGTGAAATTTGTGCCTATTTTATGTGAAATTTGCCAAGGATTCCAATGGTGTAGTTGTAGTGGCATTTGGACTTGATTTTCAGCCTGTAGGAGCAATTATCATGGGCTGAATGGTGTTTTTAAACACTAATTTTCAAGATTTCCGGGGATATTAGGTTTTGGAACCTAAAAGAGACACTTGCTAGTGTCTTGTATTGTTTTCATTGACATAGGATTCGCGACTCGTGATCATCCACCATAGGCGTGTGTCGGTGGCTCTGATTCACATTTTCTTGTGTTTTTGCAATTCGTTGTTTAGGGAAGAGGATCCAATTTGGATTTCTTGGATTTTGTCTTGGTACCTTCCCTCGTGGCGGACATTGTTGCCGGCAGTTTCCGGTTTTGTCCCATTTTGTGTTGTAATTAGTTTGTGATAGACGAATTGTAGGAGTGAGGTCGGATTGATGACCGACGTGACTCTTTTGTTGTGGGCTGTTGGACTTGTAGTAATTCGGAGGTGATGACCAGTGCACTATATAGTTTGGTGCTTTTGCAGGTGTTGGTTGCCCTAAACCTTTAGATAGTTGCAAGTACCTAAGTAGTCACTGTATGGTGCAGACTCGGAGTCGATATTATCGATCTCCGTCACGTGACTACTTAGAAGATACTCACACCGATAACTTTGAGTCAGTGGTGGATACCAACGAGGCTTTTGAGCCTATTTCAGCGTTGGATACCACTAGTAGGCTTCGGGTTTGGAGTATGAGTACGGTTTACGATATGGACGACGATTCTCGCAACACAGTGAGAGATCGATTCTCCGGGAGGGTTGGAGGTATTTCCCTACCCGACTGGAAGCTTCAATTCCGGACTTGGATGAAGAAGAAGCGTCAGCGATCTCCAAATTTCAATGATTAGTACGCCTTTGAGTTGTTACCGCAACATTTGGAGTATGAAGCACTTCAATCATACGAGCGATGAACCATAGAGCATACTGATGATTTGCGTCGAATAGAACGCTATTGGAATGCTCGTATGGAACTTGTTTCTGCACTTAAAGAGGGTGCAGTTGCTAGTTTGATTTTTCCACAAAACACAGGTGTGGCAATACCAAAAGGTGGTTCATCTCCCGAGGACACTAAAGGGAAGACTTTGGCACCAGTCCAAACTTCTGTTACCTTATCTCGGATGGCACAAGCCACGCAAGCGGCGTTAGCAGCAGTTGGCGAGCCACTAATATTTGAACCGATGCACCTCTTCATTGCTCATCTTGAAGTTGAGTATGGAGGTTTTTGACGTGACCAAATGCAACGCATTCAAGATTTTCGTCGTGAAAAGGAGGATACTCCACGCACGATGTATACGAGATTGGCACGATTTGCAGTGGAATCTGGAGGTGTATTTGCTGAGAGCTAGCTGGTGAATATCTTTTTGTCTAAAATTGACAAAAGACTTCTTGATTTAGCCACACCAAGGATTCTTATCAACTATGAGGTCGAGCAACGCTAGCACAAGCGTTTGCTGAAGTTGAGAGGTGTGATAGAGCTCTATATCAGCATGATGCTATCGACATGGTTTCTTGGATGATAGATAGTAGTAAGCCTAAGAAAGCTGCTACTGCTACTGCTACAAGTAGTTTGGCAGAAACTCAGCCTGAAAAGACCTCAAAGACTCTATATTGTTGGGGATGTGGAGAATCGGGCCATGCCAAAAATGATCCCAATTGCCCAAAGAAGAAAAAGGCTCAGTCTTATGAGAAGCCCAAACAAAAGACAGAAGTGGCCAAGGTAGGGGAAAAATCCAAGAAGAAGGATTTGAAGTGTATCCATTGTGGTAGACTCAATTATAATATAGATCACTGTTTTATTCTACATCCGGAAAAGAGACTTGCTTTAGACAAAGAAAAGGCTCTAGAAGCCAAAATTGCTGAGCTTGAAAAGCGGTTCAATACAGTGGCCTCACTTGGTCAAGTTATAGATGCTAAGCTCACTTCTCAAACTAGAGCTAGTGGTTCTAGTTCTGACTTATACGTATTTGGCGCCGCTGGAGAAATGATGTTGTCAACTGTTGCTATACGTGCTCAAACGGCAGCCGAATCACTTGTACCATCTTTAAATGTTTCTAAAGATGATGAGTGTATGCGCCATGGTGGTTTGCCAGATCATATTGGTCAAGCACGTTTGCCATTATCATTCGGCCTTGCAGATGCTACTTCTGCAACCCATCCTTACATTTTGTTGGCAAAATCCCAAGAAGCAACTACTTCAAAAGACTTGGCACATACTTTGGCTTATAAAGTATTACAAACGCCAGTCTTTTCTTCTATAGAGATGTTAGCTCTAGGTTTTGCACCAGCTCAAGTATTTCACTTAGCGGACAAGATGTTGGAGGGTAAGGTATCTTTGCCATCTCTAGATGTGGCTCAAGCTATTACCGCGCCTTCTACCGATGACGACTTGATTAAGTTGCCAACATTGGTTATACTAAACTACCATTGCAATTGATTTTTTGCATTAGATCTAGACCACTTTATTTTCATTTATCACTACAATGTATTGTCACTAATGCTACCAACTATGACATATTGGTTGGTCAGCAAGCATTATATCCTCTTGGATTTGGTCTTGATAATTAAACTGAAGAGGCATGGATTAGATCGAGATGGTCTACTAGTGACGGGAGAAAGAAATTTATTCCCGTAGCTTTTGTAGCAGCTGCAATGACAATGTCAGCAGAGGTCTTATTTGGTTGTAGTGCGTTGGCATCAGATTTACCATGTGGTTCAGTGCTTCTAAAAGAGACTATGGCATTTATGTCTAGTTCCATGGCATTATCTGATCCACCTACTTTTGAAGTTTTTAACCAACATTGCAAGGATCCTACTCCTCCATGGGGTACAAGTATTCACTTGTCTCAACAATGTCGAGACATTATAACTTTATTGGATGCTATAGAGGAGCCTTCTGGTTCTTTTACATCTCTTTTTGCCCAACCTATTCATTGGCAGCCATCATTAGAAGGCATTACCCTCGTGGAGCTATTTGCGAGCATCGGAACTAGTTTGGCAGCTGTTTTAGCAGCTGGACTTAAAGTTAAACGCTACATTCATGTGGATAATGGGATAACACCCAATCAAGCTGCTCGTCATCATATTCAACGATTGTTGGCTCTATATCTAGAGTAACTTCCACCTTCTGCTATTCATGGTTGTTTTAACAAACTTCCTCAAGATGTCACTCTCATTAATGATGAAGATTTGAGGAGGTTGGGCCATATTGATTTACTTATTGCCGGGTGGCCTTGCCAAGGTCATTCACGAGCTGAAGCAGGTAGAGGTCTTAACGATCTACGATCTAGTCTTTTCGCAGATTTGCTTTGGCTCATACAGTGGTGGTACACCCACCAATCTTCCCCACCGGCATATATTTTCGAAAACGTGCCTCCATTGGGTGATACAAGGTCACAGGTTCTCGAGGATGGGCATTATATTCACCAAATTTTAGGCCCTCCAACTTTTGTAGATGCTGCAACTTTAGGTTCCTATGCTCATCGTCCATGTTGAATTTGGACCAATCTAGCTGCATTCAATGTGCTTACAGCATCTCTTTTAAGAATCAAAAGGCCTATTGGACGCAAGGTGGTTGATATTTTGGATGATCATCGTGTTCCTTTGGATGTTTCTAAAGACGATGAGTCTCTTTTGGCTTATGTGAACAAGATGGGGGCACCACGAGTTGCCTTCCCTACCTTTGTGACTTATCCAAGTTCTTTCGCATTTCAAGCACGTGGTCCTGGTATGATTTGGAGTGGCATCTCCCACATCCATGAAGAACCTAATGCAGATGAGCGGGAACGTGCTATGGGTTTTTTGACTAGTACCACTACTGCTACCGACCTTACAGAAGGTCAACGACGTTTTCTTTTAGGCCAAGCTATGGATCTCAATACCCTTGTATGGGTTATTGGCACATGTCTGGCTATTCAGCGTCATTATGATGGCCATTTGCTTACTCAGAGGCAAGCAAGCAATGGTCAGGGGGCAGTAGAGCCAAAACCCATTGAGATTGAGGAGTCTAAACTATTTTTTCATTTGAAGCAACAAGCAGCAGAAGAACTTCGTGCTCAACGTGTTTTTATTGCTTTGGCTCAAGAGTTTGGAAAAGTAAATGCCCAAGAGATGTTTTCATGGGTGTTTATGCATGATACTCTACTTCCTCTAGATATACTACCAAGTCTCATACAAATTGTCAAGTTGAAGCTCTTCATTTAACTTCAAGCGAGGAGTTGGGGGCACAAAAATTGCGCCTCTTATAGATTAGCAATCAAGGGCCGTGCCGGCATACAGTGGTATTCCATCAATTGAAAAGGTGACCATTGAGTTTGATGATTGGCCATTGGAATTGGGGCCAAATCTTACTAGTGCCGAAGCACGGAAGGTGCGAGCTTTTATTCGCTCGTATCGTAGTTGTTTTGCATTTAAATTGGAAGAGCTTAAGGGCTATAAAGGCAAGCCTATTCATATTCAATTGGAGGATGATCATCCAATCTTTAGGTGCCATTACAGACTGAGTGTATTAGAAAGAGAAGGTGTTCAAACTCGTTGTCGAAAATTATTGGCTGCGGGCTTGATTGAACTTTCTAATGGCGAGTACGCTTGTGCTACGGTTATGCCTTCTAAGAAGGATATATTTGGTAATTGGACGGAAAAACGAATGTGTGGAGATTACCGCCTAGTGAATCGTAAGACCAAGTCAGACCGGTATTTATGCCAGAAGAGATATTTGATGCAATGGGATTCTCACGGGTTTTTAGTATCTTGGACTTGCAATCTGGTTATCACCAATTGCCATTGCTTGTGGGAGATCAAGTTAAGACAACATTCTAGAGAGTTGATCAAGATGGAAAAGATCAACTTTATCATTGGAAGTTTCTTCCATTTGGTCTAAAGAATGCACCAGCTGAGTTTCAAAGGGTAATGGACCGAGTTTTCGCTGGACTATCATTTGCTAGATGCTACATTGATGATGTCATCATCTTTAGTAGCAATCCTCAGGAGCATGTCAAACATTTACAAACAATATTTGAACGATTACAACAATGGGGATTACGCTTGCATCATGGCAAGTGTAGATTCTTCCATGATCGGTTGCCATATTTAGGCCATATGATTGTGCTAGGAGGTCTTGGAGTGCAACAAGCAAAGGTAGATGCATTGCAAAAGATCCCTGCACCTATTGATGTGCCACGGCTTCGAGCATTTTTTGGCTTAGCGAATTACTATCGCCAGTTTGTCAAGAACTTTAGCTTGATTGCTAAGCCATTAACGATACTAACGGAAAAAGACCAACCATGGATTTGGAGTCGTGAGCAGCAGCAAGCTTTTGATACATTGAAGCAAAAGTTGAGCTCAACTCCAATGTTGTGAAGGCCAGATGCTACCAGATCCTTTCAATTACACACTAACTGGAGTGTAGTGGGATTAGGAGCGGTTTTAACACAAAAGGATGATGAAGGACGAGAATATGTCATTGCATTTGCTTCTAGAAGCAATAATAGCGCAGAGTCCAACTATTCATCTTATGAAGGAGAAACTTTGGCTGCAGTTTGGGCCATCGTTCATTTTCGTCCTTATTTATATGGTCAACGTTTTACTGTGATGACAGATCACCAACCTTTGAAGTGGCTCATGGAATCAAATAAACTTACTGGCAAACTTGCTAGATGGGCATTGTTGCTTCAAGAATATGATTTTGATGTTGTCCATCGCGCCGGCATTACCAATTTGGATGCTGATGGACTTTCTTGTAATCCAAGCCTTTCAGAAGAGGACTTGACGGGAGCTAGATGGTATGGAGAATGTGACAGAGAGGCAATTCCTGGATGGCATGCCGCGGTATACCTTACTATGTTATTAGGTTTTGCATCTGTGATACCCGAACCAGGGTCAGATGAAAAATCTGATAGAGCCCAAGTTGTTAGTGATGTGTGGGAAGCCCAAGAAGTCTTGTACAAACTTCAACAAGGGACATTTTCTATACCTATCTTTGCCTTAGAGCGGGATAGAGTTTGTCATCGTGCAACAAGGTTCCGTTGGGAGAACGGTTTGTTGTTTCGTGTGTGGTCGGATGGATCTAGGCGTATAGTTCCAAGACTAGATCAAAGGGCATCTTTGATACATCACGTACATGAAGACCTTGGACATTTTGGGGTGCGTAGAACACATTCTATGTTACGCAGCCAATATTGGTAGACTGGTATGCATCAACAAGTTGCCAATTATGTTTCTTGGTGTGAGGTATGTGATCGAGTTAGATCAAGTTTTAACACCTTATCACCATAGTTGAGGCCTTTACCTATTATGGGTTTGGGCTATCGTTGGTCATTGGATTTTGTTGGGCTGTTGGTTGTTACCTCACATGGAGCTAAATATGTGTTGGTAATGGTAGAACATTTTAGCAAGTGGATTGAACTTGTTGCTCTACCACAAAACTCTTCAGAATTTGCGGTTATGGCTTTTCTTGATCGTGTTTTATCACATTTTGGAGCTCCCGCTGAGGTGTTGACCGATCAAGGGCGAGAATTCCTTGGTTCATTTGAGGAATTATGTACTAAGGCCCTAATAGATCACTGTACTACCTCTAGGGATCATCCAGAGGCGGATGGCTTAGCTGAGCGGGTTGTTCAGATAGTTACGCGTGGTTTACGGAAGTATGGATTGCTTCATGGCAATCATTGTGATTGGGACTTGATGTTGCCATGGATTGCTATGGGCTATCGTTTTAGCAGGCAAGCATCATTGGCATCTTATAGCCCTTACCAATTATTATATGGACGGGAGCTAGTTTTACCCAGCTCAGTACGAGAGAAGTTAGCTTTAGTTGTCAATTTGGATGATTCTGATATGTGGGCACAATGTCTAAATGATCGAGCAGAGTTTTTCAAAAAGGCCATGCCTATGGCTATGGAGAACTTATCCATTTCTCAACATCGTGATACTTTACAGTATTATAACCCTAAACCCTTGTTATAGTTCATCCACCTTAGGGTTTGAAGCTTAAGGTGGAGAGAGTTCCTTGACTTGGCATTCTTGTCAAGTCAAGTTTTGTGAGCATTTTTGAGAGAGAGTTGTGTGTTTTTGCTTTGCTTAGAGATGATGGTTCTATCATTTAGTAAAGCTTCACTTCTTCTCCTATGTTTGCACTCTTTGATTCTTCCTTTGTAGAGTGAGAGCCGCTTGACTTTGTGTGTGTAGATTCTTAGTTTCTCTTTGAGGGTGTGTTTGTTGCACATTCTAGCTTTGTTTTGCTATGGTATTTTAGATATTGATTGTGGCACTCGATCTATTGTGTAGAACGATCTTTGTTTACACGACATCCACTCAAGTGGACGGTAGTTTGTCCGCTGGGGCTTGTCCACGTTGTGGGAGCCGTCCACTCGGTCGGACAGTGGATTGGCATCCGTGGCGTCCGCGTGTTTGCAGCTGTCCGATGTGGCAAATGGCGGATTGTCCGCTGCGGTCCGATCGATAGATGTGGTAGACAGGCGCCCGGTCGTTGGATGAGGCAGACAAGCCGTCCGCCTCATATAAAAAGGGCGGATGGGCCATCCACCTCTCACTTTTTCCTTGCCCCTTGCTAATGCAAGTGGAGAGTGGAGAGCTTGGTGGGTAAACCTCCATTGGTTCCTTCCTTAGAAAGGTAAAAGTAATATATTGGGGGCCCCTTATTTTGCAATGCATATTACTAGTACCAACGGTGCTAGATTGTGAGCATGTGAGCGTGAGCCTACGAGCGTTGAACATGAAGTATGTGAGCATGGAGTTCTGGAATTGTAAAAAATTCAATAATATTTATAAAAATAGAATTTTCAAGAAAGGGATTCAAATAAATTCTATTTTCAGGATATTCGTACCCTATTATCATGGACCTTTTGCCGTGGACCTATTACCGTGGATACATTACCGTGGTTATATACAATTTGTATACAATTTTGAGTTTCAATTACTGGTTAGAGTAATAGAAGTGCATGTTGCGAAAGGCAAACAAATGACCTACAAGAAAAAGTAAATCGAGATTGAAAATAGGTTGTATTGAATACTTCAAGAAATTACAGTATTCAAACATACAAATTGGTACTTCTAAAGCTATACATCTCACTTTAGTCTATAGTCCTTCAATCATTAATACCAATCACCTAGGGATTCTTGGACTTCTAAACATGTTAAAGACTGTCCCTTGAAACTTTGATGATGTTGGCCTTTGTGAGAAGGAGCTTCACTTCATTGAAGCTGAAGCTTGGAGAATGTATAAACTTATCCTCTGCCGGATTCATTTTGCTGAAGTAGTGAAGTAAGTAATAAAAATGTTTGCAATGCACGTATTGCTGGCGTCCACCAATTGCTGAAACGGCCATGTCGACAAAATCAGGACAAGTGCACTCTGGATATATGCCAAGTGTAATGCGATAAAGCTTTTGCCGAGGTTCAAGTCCGGATTGAAGGGAGATTATGGCTCCAAGTCTAGGGAAGGGGAGCAAGGTTACTCCTAGAATTGTTCCCTTGACATTACCAGCACTCTCCCATTTATTGCGGTGCTCTGTTGTAGGAGCATTTGCAATACGGCGAATAGCTTTGCTCCTTCGAGTAGTTGGATATGTGTCAGCATGCAAAGGACTAGGATGATCATAGTAGATGGCCTGGAATACATTGGACATGGTGAATAAACGTCGAGGAGACATAGATGGTCATTGTTGTAGCTGGAAACCAGCCTCTTGCAACAACAATGTTTCTTGGTGGGTCAAATTTGTGCCTGTTAGTACAAGCTACACATCCGGAACTTGGGGCCAATCAATTACCCAAACTCGTTTGGAGCCTCGTACACATCGTTCAATATCATCTAGGCAAAACCAGAAGTCAATCATGATCTCTTTGTTTCCGCCATACTGTTTTTTTCTACCACGGTAGGTTGGAGCTGGAGTACCTCTAGATCCCTTTGCAATTTTGGCAACACAGCGGATGTTTGAATTCCGTTGTTGCGCATGACATTTGCAACTGGACTTGTGTGAGATTCTTGCGATATGCCACTGTAAAGTATCACAGTCAGTTTCCATTGCAAATGTCACATGTGGTACATGCGTAGAATCAACCAACGTGTCTGCTTCATTAGAAGCAACCGTGGGTGAACATGTTGATCGTATTTGTACTCGAGGCTGAGAGAAGTTGACCTTATCTGGACGATGGGAGTCACCATCTGACCCAATGGGGAAGTCAAGCTTTCGCTTACTGCTACCAAATACTTCTTCGCCTTCCAAATGGGGAATACGTGATGCAACACCAACCCCTCTAGGAAGGTCGTTCAGCGCCTCCGCAATCTTCTTAGGATCCCCGCTACATCTAGCGCCTTGTAACTTTAACTCTTCTTTAGATGGCCCTGACCTTGATATGTTGCCTTTAAGAAAAGCTCGATAATTGGTCATTTGCATGAAAGCTCGAATGCAATCATCAGAAGTTGCGGCAAACAAATCATTACCCTGATTACCCGATTACTGCAACCACCTATTATGGACTGTTTCGGATAAGTTGCATGATGGCATGTCTGCCATCTCCTCAACATTTAATTCCTGAAATAACAATATCAATGACAAATCAAATCAAAATTATGTATCATCACAGTTCTGAGTTACAATGAAATACTTAAACTTTGATCTCTCTACTATACGGGCAAGGCTCCTCTCGACGTCGAGGGGAGAATCCTTGATACTCTGGAGTGATCAATATTTTCAAAGAAGGTAGCAATATTTGCTCCAAGCTTTGTTTCAGTAAAATAAAAGTGAATCTAAAAGATTGCAAAATAAGAAAGATAAGAGCATCGCCACCAGTGACGCAAAATTGGACCACGGCATCAACAAGTGGCGAGGCACTTGCCGCCTCATTAGATGTAGTGGTGCCGTGACCATCCAATGCTCCCCACCAACAACTCACTAAAATTGGATTGACTATCATTATTTAAATGCCACGTCATTGGGAATGTCATTGTGGTACTCTTATTATACTTGTTTTGAAGCAAAATTTTGAATTGACTTTTATTCCACATGAACATAATATTAAAGGGTTAAAAGTAAAAAAATTATCTCCTAAATTGTAGATGTCTATTACATGAACATGGTACTAAAAGGTTAAAAATAGAAGCTTTATCTATTACAGTGTAGATATCTAATATATGAACATGTACTAAAGAGTTAAAAATGGAAGCTTTATCTTTTACATTGTAGATATCTAATACATGAACATGGTACTAAAGGATTAAAAATAGAAACTTTATCTTGTACTTTGTAAACATCTACTAAAGAATTAAAAATAGAAGTTTAATTTTTTACTTTATAGATATCTATTACATACACACACTACTTAAGAATTAAAAGTAGAAGCTTTATCACTTACTTTGTAGATATCTATTACATGTACATGTACTTCTTAATATTTATAGATTCTTTAATTTTATTTAGATGTAAATTCTTATATAATCTTATATTCTTAAGTAGAAATTCTTTTATCATTTTTATTTGTGGATTTTGTCCATCCTTCAAACATGTGTGGAGTGTGCATTGTTGAAGAATTGCTTCCAAAGCATCTCTACACACTTTGAAGGTTAGGCATGGGTTCACTTGAAATATGATTTCTTATCTCTGTGATGTGTCTTTAAAAATTTCCACTCTTCTGTCCGGTCCCTTGCTTTGGATCCCATGAAATGTACAAAAAAGAAAAGCACAGTTGCTTTTTCTCAGCCTCACGAAAGTTCTTCCCCTTCTTTATACATCCCCCACTACCCTCTATTACCTCCACGTTAGCATCCACAGAGGCCATAGTCTACATTGAGTCGTTGACCAAATTAGCGTGACTATAAAATTGCCCTCTACAAAGACCCTCTTTTGCCGAGCAAATGTGAGAGTGACGGAAGAGACAGTAGAATTAGTAGCGTGACGGGATGCTGGTGTGGAGCCATTCTCCACTAAAAATGCACAGCAAATAGAAAGTGCCGTTGCCGAGGCCATTACACTACTAGAAAATTTCATTTTTCTGTTGTTTTGGTCGCGTTGATCCGGTCAAAATCTGACAGAAATCTGTTGGTTTCAACAGATTTTTGTCAGATTTTGACCGGATCAACGCGACCAAAACAACAGAAATACGAAATTTTCTAGTAGTGTTAGGAGCAGCTGGTGGCGATGCTCTAAGGTAGGAAAATTACCATTTGCATGAACCCGCCCCACTGATGATATCGAAAGTGCCAAAATGCAAGCCACAACTCGAGTTCCCTCATAGCATATTCCCAAGCTGCTCCAGATGAAAGCCACCAAGATCGTATCGCTAGGTAACGCGTCTCAGCTTCGTCCATAGTTTTGGAGTCTTTGTATTGCTTACAAAGTTGAGTATGTTGGTGTTGCAAGTCCGTCTTGATGAGCTTCTGTGTATGGTGATGCAAAGAGGTACTCCAATGTAAAAGACATGTCTGCTCTTGATTCACCATCTTTGTTTTGGGATCTCCTGATCCATAGACAATTCGAACGGCATTCCAATTCGCTTGTGTGCTATCAGCCATAAAGCCTTTAAAATTTGGATTCTCAATGCCATTGCGTCTTATGACTCTGTTCAAAGATCTCTACATGATGCATTGAACCTCAGTGTCCTCAGATTGCATATCACACACAGCTATTGTCATCACTTTCCGGCATCCTGTATCGTAAACATGGCAAGCCATGGTTGTCCAGTCTTTAACCCGCTTGACATGGTCAAACATGAGCCATGCGTTCTCCAGATCTCCACCCGGTTGCATCTGTTTGACAAGGTCCACACCACTCCTTGGCCCTTCTACAAGCATCTTAAACAAGTAAACCTTCTCTTTGCCTTGACCAGGAAACACACTATCATGGATGTACTCAAACCTCAAATTCCTTTTCATATTCATGATACTATCTATTATCCCACTTTTGCCACTTGAACGGAAAGACGAAATAACATTTCGGATATTAGGAGAACTTAGTATCTGGAACTTGTCCATTATATCATCTAACGGATTCCCTTGCAACATCTGCTTTGGACCTTCACCGTTGTGTATCAAGTGGCTATCAAGAAATTGCTTGCTAGTTGCTAGGGCAATGACAGAGTTAGTGGCACTAGGGGTTTTGGAAACCTCGCCAGCAATGAGTTCGGACACAACACCTAAAGACTCTCTATATGTTCCGGAAGTGACCGGATGCACATGATTCCCCAAATGAATGCAAGCTCTTGTCATGCTTGCAGAATCACCAAAAATGTAATAGATTCGAGCATCACAGACATTGATGCAATGAGGCGGACATTTGCATATCTTACAAAGGAGGGTAGAATCCTTTGCAGGAATGGCACCAATACGAAATGGTCCAGAAGTGAAACCACACCACTCAGTCTTGTTTGGCTGAGAAGAACGCTTCAAGTAGTTGCATTCTGAATTCTTACAAATAAGATGGCCTCCACAGGAAGATTTCCTAAACTTCAAACCATCGTGATTGTTGATGTTAGATGTCATTGTCCTACACCAAGCGTGTCCATCATAACGTTTATCCATGCCTTGTAACTTCCCAGCAGCAGATGATGAAGTCGGCATCAAAAGAGAAGGCAACTCAAAAACTACATCTCCGTCAAAATTAGCAGGAAGGTACTGAACCTTGTGATGGATAAGTGCATCATAGTCTAATGATGCTACTTCATTTCGAGAACCACGTATAGACGCTAGCTTCCATAGGCAACCCACAATACTAATTGCGGATGCACAACCGGGATATGTTGGTGGACGCGAGTACGTGGACAAAGCAGGACTACTAGAAGGCATTAGCTTTGTCGTAGACAATGTGTTGAGGGCATCGTCAGAGACTGTACTAGGAAGTATTGGCTGGTTTGGAGACTCTCCTTCGGACTCACTTGACAGATCTATAACAAGGTCATTGGGTTCTTGCTTTACAGTGAATAAAGGAAAAGGAGTGACAATATTTGTGACATGCTCACTTTCAGAAGTGTTTTGGTTGTCACGATGGGAAGGAGGCATGTCCACTGTAGAATGTTCGGAATGCCGATGTAACATCTCAGTGGAGTCTACCCTCATAACAAATGGTAAACCGTAAGCTCGATAGCGCCCTTCCCGAAGATGCCAGAAATGATTGTCATCAATTACCATTCTCTGCATATGGATTGACTCTCTTAAAGTTCCGAACTTAGAGAATACTTCCTCTTCAACATAGATACTAGACATGACAAATCCAAAACATACATGAAGAAAGTGAGCAGAAACCACAATAAAATCCTGATCTCCAAGAGGGAGAAAGAGAGGAACCTCATGGCCATCCGCTCGAAGGGAGGCCATGTTCCCAAAATCGAATCCCACTATTGACAAGAACAATATGACCTAAACTATTTCAACGATCAAGTACGTTTGAACTGAGCACCCTTCCTAAGCGTACTGCATGGCCATATGAATGAGATTAAAATGGATTTGACAATCTAGGATTTCCAACGTTAGCATCTACAATTAATATTCATTAATATAATAGCGACCCGTATATAATATACTTTAAAGAGTTACTAATACAGACGGTTGCGCTTGGAATTAAGGAAATGCGTTCAACTGTCCATTGAATGAAAGTAACATGAACGCCAAATGAATTGAACTTTATTAAGCTTAATAGTTAGATTGTGGCACAATAACAACATGAAAATATGTAGATCTTCTTTGTACGCGAGTTTCGAACATTATAAAAATTGGACCATTAGTTCATCAAATCGAATAGAGTAGACTATGCAGATTTAGCTTCAATTACCAATAGTCACCAATATTCTAATAACTGAATTATGGACACAAGCCTATAAAAGAGGGTACTTGTGTGATGTGGGATTTCATAAATCAAAGTAGAAAATCGTGAAGTACTTCAAAAACAATTATTGGGGTTCAAATGTTGAGTATGGTGAAATCATGAATTGATTAGAGGAATTTGAATTTGAATAGTTCTGACACTTTGAGAACGAAAGTAGTCCCAATAATATGATTGATTTCCCTAAACCCTGAATGCAGAGATGGTTCTATCCAACTACACTATCCTATTTCTCATTGATAATTATCACTACATACAATGGTCGTATGTATGTAGTGTTAGTCATATGCTTACACCAGATATCACAAGCGATGGAATTCAACATGGTTCTAGGAAAAGGAGGAAGAGAGGAAGAACATTATTTTCTTCTAGGAAAGAGTTGCAGAGGTCAAGAAATAGAAGTAAGAAGGTTGTATCATTGACTGAGTCCCAGTCACGTGAACAAACTCAAAGTGTTGTAATGCATGTAGACGACTTCAATATAGATCTCATTTCAAAGAGTGAGCATATTGTAAGTGTCCCTGAGGAAGAGCCGCCAAGGTGTAGCATTGGCCAAGAGAGATTGCATCATTCGGTAAGTAAATATACTTGGTATTCGCAGTTCCCTTTCCCTTTGCAATATTGTATCTTGGAAGTACCATTAGGATATCCAAGAATGAATCAGCTGATGACCATACAAACTCGAGAAAGTCCCCGTTACAACTAGGGGTCCACGTTATTTTGTATCTCTTTGTAACAAAGCTCATTCCTTACTCTCAACACATTTCTGTTGTGCTTCTTCTAACCTAGAAAGCGGACATGGCGAAGAAATGGAAAACTAGGAGCATAGCCGCGGAGGCGTAGAGAAGCAAAGAACACGATCAGAACAACAACGATCAGGAAGAAGTGATCCATCCCATGAAGTCAACAGAAGGACCAACAACTCAGAGCTCAGAGGTATTCAAACTTTGCATTCCTGTCAATCCTTGTTTCTCTCAGAAAAATTAAGAAGGTTTAGGGTTCTAGGTCGCTCCATTTCTTTCCTGTCTGTATGTTCTTGGATTAGGTCTCCCCGGTCCAGCCGTGCCTTCGGCGCCGAGGGGAGGGGGGGAGCGCATTCGTGTTGATCTGCTCCGTCAAGGGTGAGCCCCGGGGCCCCTGGATTCGTCCGCGGGTCTCCCCATTTCATTTCAGGCTGGATGTGTTTGGATCAGGACTCCCCCGCCCCGGCCTTGCCTTCGGCGCCGAGGGAAGGGGGGGAGTGCATTCATGTTGATCTGCTCCGTCGAGGGTGAACCCCGGGGCCCCTGGATTCGTCCGCAGGGTCTCCCCATTTTATTTTAGTCTGTATGTATTTGGATCAAGACTCCCCCGCCCCGGTCTTGCCTTTGGCGCCGAGGGGAGGGGGGGAGTGCATTCGTTTGATCAGCTAGGTCACCCAGTGAACTGGGGGACCCCGGGATATGTAGTTCATTCATTGTTCATGTACTTCATGAGTGACTCACTTCTTCGACTTGTTTCTTACTAATGACATTATTGGATGGCTTGTATGACTTCGATTCAGGTGGAAGTAGGTTCACCAATTTAAGTTTTGGAGGGTACAATGGAGCTTGTTACCACTACTGATGTTGACATTGAGGTTGAGAATATTCACCAAGACGAAGGGGAAGATGAAGAAAAATTCCAAACCGAGGACGCTTATAGGAGGTCTCAGAAGGTGAACTCTGTAGCCTCCATTGCCGAATTACGCCTAAAACCTACCTCTATATCTCGGATTCGGATTCCATTGTGTCGCCTTGTCCAAATGCCCATGGTTAGACCCGCACTTCAAAGCGATCTTACCAAATTGGAGCAGGAGTTCGTTCATGGGTACAGAGATGGATCGAATGTTTTTTATGTGTCCCTCACTAATGAGCAGGGGGAGACTGAGATGGTGTCTGATGCGGAAAGAGAGGCTTGGGGGCCGATGTGGAATGAAGAGAACGACAAATTCAATGCAATGTTGTCTTCCACCCCAGGCCTCCAAAACTTTCAAGGGTCTAAGTTCTTCGTTTGTGACGGCAACCACAGACTTTTGGCATGGACCTCTTACATCAGCAAACACCACAACCGTGACCGGGATTGGCATATTTTGGTGGATTCCATCATTCTTGACACTAAGGGGAGGATTGGTGATGTCATGCATGCTATGCACGACATTAATAAGTGAGTGCTCCTTTGCAAGTAGTTCATCATTTTGTCTTTTCTATGTGATCGTGTAGGAAGAAATTGATGTGTTTTTGCCTCCGTTTCAGGCATACAAAAAGCTCATTCATCAAGACCAGTCTTGTCCATACACTATACCATGTTCAAAAATATGGCATGCTGCCGCTTGAGAAGTTCTCTGAGCATTTAAATGAGACTGAAATGACTCAATGCCAACAAAATCTGCGTAAGAGTTGGTACTCAATGTCGGTTGAAGTGTTCACTTCATTCATCTATTGGGTAATGATTCTCTCAAATCATGTGCATATTTTTTCTATAGTAGAGGTGTTTAGAAACATCAATGCTTTCAATGGTTTTCTCACTTCCATGTGGTTTTGCAGTATGAGATAGCAGCGGCCGCTGACCTAGCAGTTAGGTTGTATAGGGAAGAGACACCTAAGGACCTACAATCAGAGGAGGGTGTCTTGGATGCCATGAGGTTAGGTACGAAAGAGAAGACAGCTAAGTTAGTTCAAAAATTGGGGAAATTGACTGCCGTTGCCAATCCCAATCTGGGAAATAAGTGGCTTCAAGAGGTATGATAACATCCCTTTAGACTTTACCTTTTTTTATTCTTCTGATTTCATTTTGTTCACTTAACTAGATGTGATTTGTGGTGTCAGATCGAGCGTCACTGGAGCTCAAACATCACTCCAGAGATGACTCTAGAAAAGTTGCAGTCCGTGGCAACTTGCAATGTTAGTAAGGAGCATAAGGTAAAGTGGCTCAGATGGTGGAACTCATCAGTTCAGACAAGGGAGGCAAGAAGGTTTCCATTAAAGCCAGCCGGAGAGATAGAACTGAAGTCTTTCCTAGTGAAGGCATGTTGGTATGCTAGAGTAAGTGTTTTTCTTTCATTTCTATCATGTTTCATTCATCTCATTTTTTGGTTGTCATCTGTTCCGTTGTGACATTTGACCGTTTTTGTAATTTGGAGTGCAAAGTATTTTGTAGAATACCACTTCACTTTTAATGGCCTTGCAGATACAAGACACGGGAGCTAAAATGTTTGATAACATTGTGAAGAAAGACCAACTCAAGTTGGCTTTGGACTCTCCTATGGAGCCCGACAGTTTTCCAGATTATGTTGAAGATTGGAGAATTCGAGTTTGGGACCATGTTTTCTTGCCCCAGTTCAAGGGACATGATGTCTTTAGGAAGTCAGATGACTTCAAAAAACACAAAGGCTCTAACCTAGTTGTCAAACGGGTGATCTATCGGTAAACATCTGATATCTTAATGCCATTGTGATATGCTTGAGTATGTTTTTTGATTGCGGCCGTTGAATCAGTTTCTGTATTTTGAAGTATTTGTTCCTTACAGGTATTTCAAGTATGAGTTGTTACCCAAGGGGGCAATTGCGAAGCGCGACCTTCCTCCATTTTTAGGAACATGGTTGGATGTCACTTCAGAGCATTGTATGTTCTCAGCGTCACAATTGAGATGGTGGACGAGCTTACATTTGAAATCCGGTGCGTGGTACTTGGACTGCCCGTCGGAATTCACGCCGTTGCCTGAGGAGCATCTAAAGCGGTCAATCAATACCCAAAACGTGGTCGAGGAGTTTGATGAGTTTGCTGGCCTTAATGAGGATGCAAAGGCAAAAGCAATCAAAAAGAGAGACGACGCAGACAAGAAGATTGCACTCAAGAACTTCGAGGCGGTGGACAAGGCAAAGGAGAGAGCCACAAAGAAGACAAAGAAGGTTGTTGAGTCCAAGCGGGTACCAACGGCGGAGAAGGAGAAGGGGAAGAGGCCCCCAAAGGATGTCTTACCTTCATCTTGCAATGACGCGGCTTCCCAGCACCAACGCACAAATTCACGTGGCACTAAGCGTGATGCTGAGTATGCTTCACTCAGCAATGACGAGATGCAGCATGGTCCATCCGTTGTAGAGTACTTTCCGGATTCAGAGATTTCTATTCACGAGTTGCTTCTGAATTACTCTCTTATGGATGTCCTGGCCGATCCTCTTCCCAAAGTATACCACGACATTGTCAATTTTGTTGACAAGGTTGGCATTTTCATTTTCATCCATTTGTTTTTTATGTTGGGGTTTTCAAACATTTCTGGTCTGGTTCCTAATCAATTGAATGATTTTGCAGCACAAAGGAGAGAAGGTGCGTTTCTTCCGTAGTGCTCCAAGCAATAAACCCCGAGTAGACCTTGTGATTGTGGACATGCCTAAGGGGTTGCCTGTCCCAGGTCTATCAGTACCTACAAATAATGTTCCGAAATGGAACACAGCCGACCCTTCTTGGCTGGAGGCGGTCTTCGAGTTTGCTGATGGTCATTTGCATGATGATGGTGCATTACTTATTATTCATTCTCGGAGTCCTCTCGCGAAGGCTACGATTTTGAAGTATGCTGCAACATATTCGTTTCAGAAGATGAAGGATTGGTGGAAAACCAATTGGCTTCACCTAGCTTCACCGATCTCTACTGGAAGTACGGTATGTACATCCTTCATTGTTCCTTGTTTTATTCATGTACTCATCCTTTGTTGACGTGCATACTTTCATTCTTCAATTTTCCATCTTCTATTTCAAGTAGTGATTTTTTGGGTAACTTTTCTTTGGATTGTCTTAATTGATTACATTTGTGCTTCAATGGGTTTGTTTTGGCAACTAATAGTTTAGATTTGTTCATTCAATTTAGACTTATTTACTTGGCACCACTTCACTTCTGCAGACACAGTTCTTCCGTGTCATGTTGCTGGTCCGGAACTTGGATGGTATTGGTCCTTCCAAGTTTCAATTCCAGCCATGCCCCAAGCTGAAGGAGCTAGGAATAGACGTGGCAGTTGATGATGTTATTCAGAATTTCACGAAGAGAGAGACGTTGACCATGGATAGCAATTTCAAACCTTGGAGGGGTGCAAGAGAAAAGGATCCCCGTTTCATGCAGATGTTGATAGAAGCATCAACATTTGCCAACGATGTTGTTATTGATTGCACTGCAACGACAAGTATTTTCTTGAGCATTTACTGTCTTTTATTGTTTAGATTGATTATTATTTGTTCTTCTATTCTTATTGAGTGCTGTTGTAATTTGTTTTGTTTTGTTTGGGGATTAGGGGCTTCCATCCACGCTTGCAGGATTTTGAGCAGACACATCATTGCACTTGAAGAAGACAAGGGAATTTTTGAAGCTATTTTGGCCCCAATGATTCGCGTGGAGAGAGATGTTCCACCGTCACTTGCACCTGTCGTACTAGATTCTGACGATGATGGAGCTCAAGAACTTGAAGTTCCCCACATCGTGAAGAAGTCTCGTTTCAGTAAGTAAGTCTACCCCTGCTTGTTTTTTCTACATTTTCTACAAATAGCTGTATACTATTCAATCACTTTAATTTGACTTTATCCTACAAGTTTCTTTCTTCATGAACATGATCTTTTTATCATTCCTAATAATCATTTTCTCATTTGCAGCATAACTTGCAATCCACTTGCTCCCCGGCCATTTTTCACTCTATCCTCTTTTTTATCAAGCCCAAAGAAGCCCTTTGTGTTGCCATCGTATACAGAGGCTCTAGCTGGGACATTGGCCTGTCAAGAGGATTTTTGTAGACAGAGAAAGTCTAAATTTGTAGACCCTAGAATTCTGCAATTTGTAGATGAGATAGCTGTAGAATCAAAGCAGGAGACCTCATCCACTGAGAGTAGTGACCACTCTCAGTCTATGTCTTTATCATCTATGTGATTCTGTTTCTAGTTACTTTTCACATGTTGATTTTTATTCTATTGTTTATTGTACGTTGTTTTGTGTATTTCAATTAGGATTACCTAAAAAATCCAGATCAAGAATGAATGCTTAGAGGTAGAACTTCATAATCGTGGAAAGTACCTTCATACCCTAAACGCTAATTCAAATCTTTTGTTGAACCCTAAACTACATTTTCATATTTTAAACCCTATATTTCAATATGTAGCCAAACATCATGAACATTATATTTGAAGGGATGAAATTCACATCACAAACCCCAAAAATAAATAACCTTATTTCACTACAATCGTGAACTATGGACCAAATATCTTTTCAATCCTAAAAATCCTAACATAGTATAAGGCCTTATTCGTTAAAATGAGACAAAATGGTCATTTTGAGACTTCAAAAATTGAAAACCAAAGCCCCATTTCACAAAGATTTGTTGAACTCAATGATAAATAGAACTGTTTTCTCAACATCAACAAGAAGTTGCATCTAAAGAGATAGAAGAGGTGATTTTATATGATGACAATCAATTTAATAATGCGATGGTTCAAAAGGTGCTTTCAAGGAAATTAATCAAGCGAATGAGTTCATGATCAATTAAAAAGCTTTGAGGAACTGTGTCATTTGCAATAGAATAGATCATTTACAGTGAAAACAAACGAATCATTGAGTTTATTTTTGATTTTCCGAAATCCATGTGAAAACAATAAAGTGCTTCATAGTTAAATGTCGTAGCACCTCCTCCGTGTTCTAGTTTTTGTATATTTGCTATGCTATTTATAATAACTACAATATGCCCGTACATACTCAATTTCTCTGAGTACTTACAATTTGACAATCATTCTACTCATGGTAAAAGAGACTACAAAATTGATGGATTCTAAAACTTGTCTTTGTTATTCGCACATTTTCTCCCACTTTTTTTCTTTGGTTTCGGAACTTTCAATCTTTGCTGCTTCCATTGCTTGCACTTTTGCAAGCCCTCGTAGAATATCGTCACGCCTCGAAGGATAATGCAGCCGACCTCGACTATCAGAAGTATCCCAATCATTCAAACTCTGCGTAGCCCTAGCTTTCCGCTTTGGCCTCCTCATGTTTTCGGGAACCTCCAAAGCAGAATGAGATTTTGGACCTTTGAGGGGCAGCCTTGGTAGAATCGGTTTAGGGTTTAGGTCTACAACTACAGCCTTGGTAGATTTTGAGCCCATACTATGTCTTTGCTCTCTGACAATTCTTTGTCGAAGAAGACTATCCGATGACGGCGTTCGCCTTGCTCCCCGAGACTTCAAATGAAGTGATGGATTACCATCACACAAAGTTTTACAAAAGGAAACAGCCTTCCCGTGAAGTAAAATCTCCTTATCTCCCTTTAGAAGTGGATCTGATTCCACTCCAACAATGAGGATAGATGCTAATGGAGTTGAAGTTTGAACGTCATCCTCGAGCCGAGGAAATTTCACAACGTTGTCGACCGAGAGCTTTAGTTTCCGACTTGTGGGAGTGCCCATGCACGAAGTTGGTGATGCGGATCGTCCGTGGCTCGAGGATGTGCGCTTCAACAGCGACGGAGAACAGATAGGAGTCCTTCCGGGTCCACGACTCGGGGGGCTGTCCACAACGCCGTCCTCAATATCCCCCTTTGAATAGTCGATGGCAGCCGATGCGGCATCCGCGGCAGAGCGCAACATGTAGGGCTTAGAGAAGGGAGCCGTTTCACAGCTTCCACCATCGGATTTGGAGTCACTCGATCGTGCCTTTTCCGATCCAAAGAGGAGGCTCCTTGTGATTTTTTGCTTCACAAGTGATTCCAAAAAGCGAACACCTTCGACCTGCACTAAATAATTATTAATAAGCTCAATTCCTGCCTTTTGCATCGATCAAGTAGGACTTCGAGGACAAACAAATTCTGAAACATTGTGCCAGAAGATGATTGATAAAAAAAGAGCTTCATATATTAATCTCAAAGAATGGTCATTCACTTGAAATACATAGTACAAAATGCCTGGACCCCTGCATGCTCAATCACACGGAAGTGTAAACTCTAAGTCGAATTTTAAACTCTACGGCGACGCGTCTCAACACGTAGACCTAATGCAGAAAGTTCGTAAGAGCAATTCATGACCTTCACGGACTCCTTCATGCCCTCAATGATATCTTGGAGGGAATCGTCATCGGGACTGGGGGGGTCTAATCCGATCTGATTTTCATTGACGTATTGTTACATCCCGTCGTCCGGACAGGTTGAAGGCAACCTCCGGAGCCAAGGGAGCAGCTCGTCCATGAGCACGTCGTCCCTCCGCTTGGAATGACTCCAAGTCTCGAGGAACAAGGCATTCCCATTATCATTGCAAATACTCTTTTCAGGAGAATCATCAATGAGAAGGGTATTCCGGTCGTTAAAGAACGGGTCCTGACTATGAACGGAAAACAGGCCATCTTCAATAATCTTCAAGCAGAACACTTTGTTTCTGCGATGGAAGAACTTTCCAGGAGCGACTTCTACCTTCAAACACTGCTCCTGGCCTAGTATATCAAAGGGGGCCCTGCAATTGCTGAACAGGTGCCCAGCAATCGGTTCTGCATTATGCTTCATCATGGTGGACCACACAATGACCCTATGCGCAATTTCCGACACCTGCCGCAAAAATTCCCTGACATTCTGTCTAGCGAATACTGCTTTCGATCCGATGACAGTCGGGTACCGATGGCTAAGAACGTTGTCTTCAAGCCTATAAGACTTCAATTTATTAGTGAACGCCCTCGGCATGCTCTGGCAAAGCACGCCGTTCAGGTCTAAGACAATATTCAGCCATTTTCTCCGCGGTGGAGGCATCGAAGGATGCAAGCTCGTTCGCAAGACCTTTCTTCGCCCCTCCGATGCTACCTGATCAAAGCAAAACAAATGAGAATTGGAGTTACCTGAATAAATGCAGAAGTGGGAGAGCCAGCAAGCGGACAAATGCATTTCATTCCACTAATTGACTGGGGACTTCCGCGAGGGAGTGCTTTCATTGGTACCGGACGTTGTACATTTCTATGTGTATTGAGCTGAGCATGAACACATGCACAAATCGGATCAATTAGACGTCATTGTACACAATCTATTGAAACGCTTATACTTTATTTAAGGTAGATTATAAAATACATGTCAAAATTTCGTTTAAATATGGGTCGTCAAGACTACGCATTGAGGCCTACGCTATACTATTCTACACGCATGTCGACCACGGACACAGGATCCGTCTGCGCAATTCATTCAAGGATAGGCACGCCATCCTGTCAAGCATCATGAATTCGAATAAGAGTCGGCAGTTCATGTGCACCACATTCCACACATCCATACAATAACAAACGACTATCAGACTCTCCACCTTGGATTAATACTCTGGATTTGAGGAGTTTACCTGCGAAGATCCACCTGCTTGGGTGGAATCGTCTTCCCCCTCAGCGGGCTTGGAAGAAGGACCTTTCTCTTCGACCGGAGGAGTATCGTGAAGATCTTCTTCGCCCTTGCCGTAGTCCACCTTCTCCTCCTCTTCATCAAAGGAGGGAGAATGGCGTTCCACAACAGCCTTTGCCGACTCAAGGACGGAGGTCATTTCAATTGGAGACGCCGGGACCTCTGCAACACGATCAGCATCGTCGACACGAGGATGATGTCCTGCATCTCGTAGGGCAATCTATGGCTCCGGAACAACAACTTCAAATGCTGAAGGGATTGGCGAAGATATCCTTGGCACTTGCGAAGTTGGTGTGCAAACAACGACATCTTCCGGTGTCACTGCACAACCACCCTCATTATCATCGACACGAGGATGAGGGAGCCCAGCGACCAGTTCCTGCACAATTGGTGATGTAGAAACAGGCAACGGAGGATGTGAAGGCCCAACCTGGGATACAACCAAGGGATTTCCAGGTTGTTGACTAGACTGGGATGACAGGAGCTGCTTGAGTTGCTCAAACTGGGACGATAGATCCGAGATTTGGGCTTGCGACTTTATCTGCAACTCCATTATTTTTGCATTCGCATCAACCAACTCTTTGTCTTTTGCTGCCCTTGCTGCTATTCTTTCAATTCTTCTGGCCCTCTTCTCCTCTTCTAGCCTCCAATAGTCCTTCTCCACCTTGATGATGGAACCCGTGGATAAGAGTAGTGGCTTCATCTCCTTCTGTTTGGGAGCGCCATCGTCGTTTTCTTCATTATCATCAGATTCTCGAGGATGATCTGCAACATCATCATCACTGCCCAGGTCAATGAAGTTGGACAAGTCTAGAACATGGGCATCAACGATGAGTTCATCATTCGCCCCAACAGCCTCTTGAACCTGTGCTTGGCCGACATCCTCAACATTTTCAGCCCTCCTTGCATCGTCCTCCAACATTTTGTCAAATTCCGTGTCTGATTCAATATCCTCCACGACATGACGCGCAACAGGATCCACATCCGCGAGTGCCTGTGATTCATTACAAGGAGGTTGGGCAGGTTCATTCTTGTCAAACACACTAGACACGTCTACCAATCCAAGAGGTTGGATGTTCAAATTCTCAGAGGTGACGGGATCAGTAGTCGGATCCAGAGTTGGCATCGACACCGAGGACAACCACGCACGCATTTGGAACGTATTTGTTCCGAACTCGTTTATTCCATCCAATCCCGGATCGGAGCTAACGAGCTCTTCAATCTGCACTCGATTTTCCGTCACGGAGGTCCCAACGGGTGATTCCAGTGTCATGGGAGGCGACGGAGGCGAGTCAGACAACACCATGACGGGTCCACGACAAGGGGGTTGGACATACGTGAGTGAGTACGGCAAATTTGAATGCATGAAGTCATTCTTGTCGAGTTTATCTGCAAAGTAGGATATACTTCTATATCCCTTTGCATCGTGCTTCTCGACATAACCATAGAAGAATGCCCCAAACATCTGAATCAGGAGAAGAGGATATCAGTCATCTGTAGGGGAGCAAGGAGAGGTTATCGTCGTGTCGAGGATAACAAGAGCATCCTACATCCTTCGTTATGTATGAAGAGCAAAGACAAGAGCATGACAGAAAAATAGACTATACAAAATAGGTAATTATCGTTGAGTCGAGGATAACTGTGACAATTGCTCAATAGATTTCATGAACTACAGTAGCCTAACAAATCCACTCCGCAAATTGACCATTATCCTCGAGTCAATGATAGTAAATGACAATGTTAACGTGACATACCTTTGCAGCAAGCATGAGCTTGACTCCGGTATAAATTCCAAGCACGTTCTCGCCAGGGACTGCAAATGCTTGGAGGATCTCTAAATAGAACTCCATTCGGAGTTCAGTGGGGTGAATTCTCCACTTGCATTCTGTGTTCCTGTGCGCATCCTTGTAATACGGACATGTTTCCGAAGGCGCTCGATACTCTGGCTTCATGAAATCCCGTATAGATGAAGCGAATTCGTTCTCTTTCTTGAAGAGGAAGAGAAGAGGCACATCTGGGGCGGCGCCTCGGTTCGTCACGTTGTTGAGCATTTCCGCTTTGCATGGGATGTACTTGGACTTCAGTATGTCGTACTCCGCCATGTTCATGTCAGCGAAGCTAACAGCCGCGCTCACATCCTCACTGTCACGTAATATGAAAAGCCACACGTTGGCTGCACTCATACTTGGCTCCAGCTTGTCGTCCAAGAAGTCCAGAAATGGGTCTATAGCTGCCTCGACTGCTGTGGATTTTGATCGAGGGACTTCTCTAGTGTCAACCACTGCAAGATTCACCTCCCGACGGCAGTAAGTGAATCGATTAGTGGTGACAAGCGCCTTCGCCGTGACATCCATGCCGTGCATCTCCACTCCACCGCTCAATTCAGGAAGACTATATTTCAGCTTCATGAAGCGATTGTACATGTGCAGAACGTCTGGAAATTCTTTTTCGAGGTCCGTCACGCGCTTCAGCCATGCATCATTCCGTAGGCGCTTTTTAAATAGTCGGCCTTGATGTGTGAAAGGAGGAAATCCCATGTAGCAGATGAGAATCGGTGGCGAGACTTCCAAGACCTCCACCGCTCATCGATTATGTCCTTCCGACTATCTACAAGCTTTAAATCAGGCTTGATGCTCATCAAGTCTTGAATCACGATTTTCTTCCTCTTCCTTCGCTCAGTCCAGTCCGTACTTGTCATGTTGTCCACTGCTAACACCTTCATTCTTGAAACTGAAAGCTTGGGATATGGTGCAGCCCGACCAGGAGTAATCCCAAGCAGATGTTGTGCCTGTTTTCCGAAATCCTTGTCAGTGAAATGGCCAGCATGTTTGAAGAACTCTCTTCGTAATCCGGCAGGCTTCAATTTGTACCCTTTATTTTCCTTATACATTTTAAGGGTAGCTGGGTCAATGAGCTCGCCTTCACCGTGCTTTGTCAGGAAGAGTTTCCAGTGATCCCACAACTCGTCCGAGAGGGTTATTATCTGGATTTCGTTCTTCAGGTCTGACGGACCTCTTATTGTTGCACCGTCTCCTTTTGGATTAATATTCTGGAAACAATCTACAACTGCATCGGTAAAGCTCTGCAAAAAGAGGTGATGGGAAAATGAGGGAAGAGAGAAAGAATGATTAAAAATAAACATTGAATCCATGATGAAATTGAGTTCTACATAAAATTCAAACTATTGACCAATGAATACAAGACTAAAGGAATTCAATGCTGTAGTGCAGTATGTATCGTCGAGTCGACGATGGTGGTAAGCTCTTGCTCACCTTGTAGTTGACCGGACTATATACAGCCTTGTTCTGTCGCACCACATGATCGGTCACTTCAAGAATGGGACGCTTGCAGGCGATCCAGATGTTCCTACAGCTGATTATTTGATTCCCCCACGTCGGCTGCGCATGATCTAGGTGGTTCGTTGCATTGTAGAAGCGCGAAATGTATCGAAGTTTGTTTGGGTCCAACGTCCAAACAATGTATGCGTCCCATCTTTGTAGTTCCACACGCCTGCTTTCACCGCACCCTTGCTTCTGAAGCTCCTTGGATGCTGTTATACTGTGTTGGCCATTGATAATCATGAACTGGCCATTTTCAATATCTTCCCACTTCTGAGGTTTCATTTTCAAGAGTTGATTATTTCTGTCCACTAGAGTCAAGCATACTTTCTGCCGTTGCTTGATGTCGATGAGTTGGATGAGTTGCTCTTTCACAGACTTGACCATGTCCTCTTGCAGTGCACGGATTATATACTGTTCTTTTGCAATCACGCATTGCTTAATGTCCACACTGACAGTGTTCTGATCGAAGAGGAAACACTGCTTGTGTTCTGCCCAGAACTCCCTCTAAATGAGTGCGTGCCTCTGAAACTCTTCCATCGGCTCTTTTGATTGAGTTCCAACTGATGTCAATGCAGACCCCGAGCTACCTACACCTGTGGCCCCTTCCACTAAACTTTTCCTTCTTCTCTTACTTGGTGGTGTTGGGCTCGAATCAATGGAACCCTGAGTTTGAGTCTCCAGCATGGGCTGACTAGGTTGAGTCCCTCTACTTCTACCTCCTCCACTTCCAGATGGTAGGTTCCGCTTTCCAGTCGATTCTCGTTGTTGAATATTACGTATTTTCCCTCCCACACTTGGAGGAGCCTGAACGTTTGACAAAGCGTACCTATCTAATGTCTGGAAGATAAGGCTGAGCTTGGTCGCAGTAGCTTTGCCGGTCCCGGTTTTCCATGGAAGATATCCGCTATCTATGAATTGTTGATTGAGGGACTCCATTTCAGAGCCCTCCAATAATGTCATGAGGTTCTCAAGGTCAAACTCTGCTTGATTTGAGTTGACATTGAGCACTATTGAGTGACAATGTTTTCTAGCTTTCCCAGCGTCATCTACCTCACGTAGGACGACTGCAACGTAGTTGTTGTGGTGAGCATCTATGAACATCACCTTCTCATTCAAATTCCACACTAGGTAACCCGGCTGCCCAGTGACTTTGTACCAGAGAAAGACGTAGTCTTTCCATCGGTTCACACCAAAACTCCAGCTCGCAACATGCGATTTGAACTGGAATAGTTTCCCGTAGCTATCCTCCATTTCCGAAATGAAGGATCCATCTTCGACAGGATTGACGAAGGGTTCAAGGTGGTGCTTTGTCACTGAATAGTCGTACGCATCCTCCGAATCCATTCTCAGGTCTTGTCAAAAGGTGTGCATGATTGGAATTTAGTTTAAGCCTCTACGCTCCGTTTCCAAAAGATGTCCTATGAATTTGCTTTAGTAAAAGTCACATAATTGGACATAGCATCGTCGACTCAACGATAACTAGTGTTTGGGAATGATTCCACTAGCTGCAAATTTGAGTGGTCATTTCATGTGAATGATATGTGGAGAACGTTTGGGACTACTCAAGTTTACTATTGTTTTTTTTGATGTTGTATCAATGATTTAAGGATTCAATGTTTTTAATACAAAATTATGGGGTTTTCTGGAAAATATTGTTCTTTACCTCCATTTCAGTTCAGTTTTGTTTATCTGGCTCTTATCGGATGATTGACTTCTATGAATGATGGTATGCATTCTAGTGGTTAACATCATTTACTTCTATGTTATCCTCGACTCGAGGATAACCAGGGATACTCCACAGGTTCCTAGGATGTCTGCATAGGATTGAATTTTCTCAGTTCATCTCTATTTCAGTTCAGTGTTGTTATTTCCGCTCTTTACTGATGATTGTCTTCTATGATTGATTGTATGCTTTCTAGTGGTTAACTTCAATTAACTCCAAGTTATCCTCCACTCGATGATATCCAGGGATACTTTACAGATATCTATATTGTCTAGCTTTCGTTGATTTATCTCAGGTTACCTTCCATTTTAGTTGAATTTTGTTTTTTGTGGCTACGATTTGATTATTGTCTCCTAGAAATTATTGATAGCTTCCTAGTGGATAACATCAGTTACCTCCAAGGTATCCTTGAGTCGAGGACAACCAAGGATTCTTAACAGCTATCTAGAAAGTCTGGATACCGCTTAAGTGTCCCAGGTTATCCTCGACTCGAGGATAACCTTGACTTTTGCTGGGGACCTATCTGGGGCATTTTGTGGAAACCCTAATTTTCGCATCTAAACCCTAAATGCTAGCATGATGGAACGAATTAGTTTTTCTTTCTCGACTTCAATGGACAAACCTGGGACTTGGAAGACGCTTCCTCTGTGAACTTTGAACTTTAGATGCTCAACATATCCTTCGAATTCTGAAAATGCCATGTACAATGCAATTTCATTAAAGAAATGTAAGGTGCACGATCTGGAAACGATGTGATTATGCAAAATTCAAGTGGAAAACAGTGCAAGACACTACAAACTACAACCTGGAATCCAAATCGGGTACTTCAGCTCTTTCACTGCTTATAAGCGTTCACAAACACCCTAAACAAGACATGCGACCCCAAAAAAGAGCCATCAAAGCGCTGAAAAACAAGCGCTCCCAACAAATTCGTAAACCACTCCGCCAGGACCACTGTGGCACGCAAAATCGGAAGAAATGAACAGCATGAGCACTCACAATCCCAAACGAAAGCGCTGAAAAAGACGTTGACAAACACAAGCAGAAGACCACAACAACCAGCACGCACAAAAATATAAGCGCTCACTAATACACTCAGAAGCACAAGCCTTCCAAAGCCAGCGTCCACAGATTGAAAACATTAATCCTTCAACTTGTGGAAGCACTCGGTCACTCAGTGTACACCCAAAATGAACTTGTACAATGGAGTTCAGAAGTCAGAACATGAACCTCGTACCTTGCAAAGCGCCGAAAAACCCGATTGAACTCACAAAATTGATTGTTGCCGCTCCCAATTGAACTCACGGATCGTAGCAGCTCCTGATTGAACTTGCGGAATAAAGCTCACCTTAAACCCTGAAATTCGCAGATCCAACAGCTCACGATTGAACTCGTGGAAAAAATCTCAGCCTAAAGCCTGGAACTCGCGGAATGGAGCTCAGCTTATTCACCCTAAATCTTGAATACACTTACGAAATGGAACTCACCCTAAGCCGCAACCCTTGCAAAACGCAATTGCTCGCACTTCACACAACCCTAAAACACAATTGTGTAAACAACTCACGCACTGAAGTTGATAGACAGACTGTAGAAGTCGCAGCACCCGGAAACCTACGCCGCCTGAGGAGGTCGACGACGACTACCCAAACCTCACGCTCGGCATACCCGAACCTCTTGCAGTAGTACCCAAACCTCCCCTTACAACACCCAAACCTGCCCATATCCAAACCTCCCCTTACAACACCCGAACTTGCCTATGACTTACCTAAGGTAGAAGGTTCTAAAAGCACTCACCTAAGGTAGGTACATCCAAAACCGTCAGTTTTTGGAGTTTAGCCTAGTTACTATTATAAAAATGGTAAAATTTTTGTATGTTCTTTGTTGGCAAGGGAATGGAGGTTCGAACGCACCAGAGAACACTAGATTTGGATACAATATGCAAAAGTTCTGGAAAGTCAAATCTATGACTAAAAGCTCTCCAATCAAATAGGTACATAACTGATTTTCAAAATGTTCACATCATGTACATGGCGCTTTTAGGTCAAGCGCCATTTTGGAGGTGAGTACCTTCAAGGAAATTAGGCCTTCTAGAGATCGTGGAGGACTTAAATTTATTTTGCCTTTTTTTTAGTGGAAGAGAATTTGGAGATTTATTTATTTCACGTATATGCTTGCCTAAAAAATAGTGGATGCAACCAATGAATGAATGAAACGACAAGCCACTCAATTCCAACTATTATGACAATTATTTTTCCTAAAACTGAAATCCCTGCTCACAAATCCTTGCTCCCTACTCTTTGCTCCCTACTTCATGCTCACATATTAGCATTCCCCTAGGGCTCTTTTTTTGTTCCTTTATACAGCAATAATGCAAGAGACAACGTGCCGGAAAAGATGAAGTGGTTGTAAAAATCCATTAATAGGATGGGTAAAACCGTTCATGCAAATCTTTTAAAGCATCCAACAGAAGTTTGTGGGTTTAGAAATTCTCTAGTGATTTGATAATCATGCAAACCACATCCTTCAATTTGAAGTGCTGTAACTTGTGCATCCAATGTTCAAATTCAATAAAATTTATTGGAGAATTTACGCTCTTTTTTGTAGTTTGTGTGGTAAAATTTTCAGATGAATCCAAGATTTACCAATTCTCAGGAAGCCAAACTACATTTGCAAGTTCCATTTGAGTCCTTCCACATGGTTGGGGAGTTTCCCATCACTGAAAGTTAAATCCATTTCAACACCCATGTCCAATATTTTAGAGCCTTTTGTAGGGGTGGTTCTTAATGCCTAAACCATTTTAGAGCCTCCCCCTATAAGCTTGGCCCAGAAGTTAAGTAGCCACTACAATGGATTATTTCATCCAAGATGGCCATCATTAAACCTTAAACAGACATGTTAGTAGATGTGGAGATCATGAATTCTACAACTGTCGAAAGAATTGTTTTTAAATAATTCAAAAGCTTATGTTGTAGGAGATTTTTCATTTCCACCCCTAATGCCAAGGCCAAATAGTTGTACTTCTGTCGTACAAAAGAACATGCTCTCTCATTCATCAACCAAAAAGCACTTTGAGCGTCTTTCAAAAGTTAATGTTTGATGAAGTACAATATTTCTCTATGCATCCATCTTTTTGAACAAAAAAACACTTTTTAGATGTATTCATAATTTGAACTTTGAGTTATGAATTCCAGAGTTCCATCTATATTTTGTAATGAGATTAAAAAGATTCAGCCAAAAACAATTACTTCTATATGGCAAGAAGTAGACATTTAATTTGGATTGGGGTATTTGTAATAGGTGAGCCTAGGAAGACCTAGAAGTCAAGGTTTGGCAAAAAAATTCAAGAACTAAACCACTTATAAAATTACTATTAAACAACTTAGGAAATTTTAAATGAATTAAACCACTTAGAAGAGACCATTCTATTTTGCGTAGTACACTATTTTGACTACCATTCTATCTTTGTGAATGGCTACACCACTTTTGAATTGAAATGATTCATTCTAATTATCTTATTTACACCATTTTTTTTGTAGTTTAAATGCCCACAATATAGAACATATCCCTAATTATATTTTATTATGCAAAGCATGAACCCTTCTCCTTAACCCAAGACTCCTGCTCTTCCATAAATAAATGGCAAATGAATTGAGCAACACTATCTCCCCATTTCTTTTCATTGCTATGGTATTCCAACACACTTGCGTGAAGAAAATAATGGGAGAGTAATTGAGCAACACTATCTCTCCATTTTTCTTCATTCCTCTCGTATTCCATTACACGTATATCACAAAATGGCAGATACATTAAGGAATACTATTTCCCCATTTTTTCCATTGCTACATTAATGAATTTTAATGTATGTCTATCTTTTACAACATTCACCATTGCATATATTTCATTCATCATTCAATAAAATTCTATTTTACATTTCAATATATGCTTACTTAGAAAAAAAATTATACAAAGGTTTCAATAATTTTTATTTGAAAATGTATTGAAATTTTAGTTTTGCATTCTATCAAATACATAAAATCTCTAATAAAATTCTAATGATGAGTGCGTACCATAGCATGTGTCAAAAATATTCTCAATGAGCGGGAGCTCATTTTTACGCTATGCTTACATGATTCATAATGACCCATTTTGTTTTGGTGTTTCCGGTTATTATATATTTAAGAAAAGAAAAAATTTAGAAGTGAAATATCTTATTTACACCACATTTTTTTAGTTTAAATGCCCACAAATCCACAACCTACAACATACCCCTAATTATATGATATTATCTAAAGCATAAACCCTTATCCTTAAGCCAAGACTCTGGCTCTTCTATAAATAAATGAAGAATTAATTGAGCAACACTATCTCTCCATTTCTTTTCATTTCTATGGTATTCCAAAACACTTGCATGAAAAAAACAATGGGAGAGTAATTGAGCACATTATCTCCCCATTTTTTTTCATTCCTCTGGAATTCCATCAAACGTATATCACTAAATGGCAAATACATTGAGCTGCATTGTTTCCCAATATTTTTCATTGCTACATTATTCCATCACACTTGCATGAAAAAATGGGAGAATAATTGAGCAACAAAATGTCCCAATTTTTTTTCATTTCTCCAGTATTCCACCAAACGTGCATGTATAAATGGAATATAAATTCAACAATACTATTTTCCATCCTATTCGTTGGTACATTATTCCATTGCACCTTCATGAAGAAATAGAAGAGTACCTCCATTTTTTATCATCAATGCGACCGTAAACCCTATTTGCATGATGAAATGACAGAACATAAACCTTAAAACCTACAGCCCTAAATATATTCAAAACCCATTTGTCATGCTCCAAACCGTAACCCTAAAGCATTAACCCTAAAACCCCAAATCCTAAACCTCTAAAAATTCACAGCCTACAAATCCTAAATCCTAACCCCTAAACCCCTACAAATTCATAGCCTGAAAACCCTAAACTCCTACAAATTCATAGTCTGAAAACCCTAAACCCTAAATCCTAAACTCCTACAAATTCATAGCCTGAAAACCCTAAACCCTAAACCCTAAACCCTAGAAGCCGTAAACCTATAAAAATTCATAGCCTGAATAGCCGAAATCCTAAAATCCAAAAATGGATTTGAAAAAAAATATGCCACCAAGAAAAGGCCTAAACATATTGAGCAATCGATGGGCACATGACCTGAGAAGTCAACCTACTAGAACTATAGCAGACAATTCTGTATATGGACACTTTTTTTTTGGAGAAAGCATTAGTGGAGCCACATCTTGTTTGTAGAAAGCTGGCAAAAGCGCCTTCAAGCGAATAACTGATCAACCAGGAATCAAGGAGTTCGCAGGAATTTTGAAATTTGGAATTGCCCGCTAAAATTTTCCCGCTTTCTCCAACTTTTTGACAATCTCTTGCCACGGACAACTTCACTTGCCAGACACGCCTTCTTCCACAAATACGCCAAGGAGACTCTTTTGCTCTTGCTATTCTCTTGCGCTTCAAGTGTGTCTGCATAGCACATTGACAAGTTCAGGTCCTCAAAGTTTTTTCTTCTTGTTTGTGAGTTCTTAGATAGAAGGTGTAGTTTGTATTTAAATTAGTTGCCATTGACCTCGTTTGGTGGTGAGTTAGTTTTGTACATATTGATGTCAGGAAGTACGTGAAACTAGTCATTGAAGGTCCATGTTTGTAACATCTCAATGCATGAAGACGTTATATTTGTTGAGCGAGCCTGTAGACTATAAGGAATTGGTTACTTTTGCTTTTGGTGAAGAGAGTTGTAACAAAGTTGTTTGCAATGCCCATTTTTTGCGGCGTGAATGTCGGAGCATTTCATGGATAATTCCATTACCTCAATACTGTCATTGAGGGTACTTATCGTTGAGTCGACGATAACTGTGACCTCTTTGACTTCTGGTTATCGTCGAGTCGATGATAACGTAGTCAGATTTTTTCAATCGGCATTCCTAGCAAATGTGTAGCTACTTCAGTTTCTTCTGATTTCAAAGCAGAATGTGCATCGGGTTGAATTATTTCTTCGTCAAATCGAACAAATCATGAAAGGAGTTTCGTTGAGGATAGTTATCGTTGAGTCAATGATACCGCTGAATTTTTTCGCTCCTAGTTATCGTCGAGTCGATGATAACGTAGTCAGTTTTTTTCAATCGGCATTCTTAGAAAATGTGTAGGTACTTCAATTTCTTATGATTTCAAAGGAGATTGTGCATCGGGTTGAATTATTTCTTCGTCAAATCGAACAAATGATGAAAGGAGTTTCGTTGAGGATAGTTATCGTTGAGTCAATGATACCTCTGAATTTTTTCGCTCCTAGTTATCGTCGAGTCGATGATAACGTAGTCAGTTTTTTTCAATCGGCATTCTTAGCAAATGTATAGCTATTTTAATTTCTTATGATTTGAAAGAAAAATGTGCATCGGGTTGAATGCTTCCTTCGTCACAACCAACGAATCATGAGAGGAGTTTCATTGATGATCGTTATCGTTGTGTCAACGATAACTTTGAGTTCTTCGAGTTCCAGTTATCGTCGGGTCGATGATAATCTTGTCAGTAATTTTTAAAGGTGTACATACTTCAATTTCTTATGATTTCAAACGAGATTGTGCATTGGGTTGAATTATTTCTTCATCACATCCAACGAATCGAGAAATGAGTTTTGTTGAGGAGAGTTATCATTGAGTCAACGATAACTCTGAGTAACAACAACTTCCGGTTATCGTCGGGGCGATGATAATGTCAACTATAAATAATGTGTTTGAAACTTTGCATTGAAAAGTATTTACTTAGATGAAGATGAATGACTGAATCATAGCACAAATCATTGGATCATCCATTCAACGATGTTGTATTCGTAAGAAATTATAGAGACATGATGTTAATATTAGTGAATATAGAGTATGTTTAGTTTCTAGTATACTAGAAGTTGCTGCAATAGAACATCTTTATCTTTGACTCAACAATGAATCTAAAGATTGGTCTTTGTGCTTGCAGAATGGATTTCCATAGGGTTGATGAGTTCGCGAATCCAGTTCCCCCATTTCCACCTGATGTTCAGGTATGCGAGGGAATTGCTCGTGCAAAATGGGTGTCACGATTTGTCACTCTTCGAAACGAAGATGGGGTGGACCTTGCAAGGGGGGTTTGCCAAAATGTTGACCCAGAGTTAATCATTGACCAAGATGGAAAGCCTCTTGGCGATGACCGGGTTGCCATTCAAATCGCTGAGTCTCTGAACGAGGAACTCTTCTCATCGGGCAATGTATGGTCACTTTGTTCCTGGGACATCAAGAGAGTTTTTTTAGATGACGATGTCAGCTTATATAACCATGACCAAACCCATGTATATAACGCAGCCATGAACCCATCAAGCAGAAGAATTCGTAAGGGGGTTCAATTATACGAAACAACTCGTGAAAGGATTGATCCAGAGATTCCATCCAAGAAAGAACTTCTCCTCTCTATAGAATCGATCACATCAGTGTCCACAAAATCATGTTGTGAGAAAAATTGTGTTCAACCTTTTCCGCGTGGGCAAATCCAAGCGATAAGGACTGAACTATATTCAGGTGAGGACTTCAAGGCGCGTAGCAAGACACTTTTGGAGGTGCACAGGCAAATCCATAAAGACAGTGGTGGCAAAGAGTGGATTACCTTGAAAGGTAGAGAAGTGTGCCCCACTACATGGTGGATCATTCATGGGATTGCAAGAGCTACGTTCTATAGGTACAAAGAGAAGGCTAGAATTGGGAAGCAAGCTCAGGTGTATGGAAATGTGGGATCTAAAAAACCCCGCATGCATACTCTTCAAGCTACTGCCACGCTTCGAACTCTTATTGAGTCTGATGCCGATCGAATGCCACACAAAACAAGGACAATAGAGTCTGGGGAGAAAGTTGCAGCGATGGTTCTACCTTCTGCTTTTTGTTGGAATGACCAATTACCTAAAATCAATGAGTCCAATGCAGAGTTCAATTTGCAGCCGATTTCTTCCAGTGGCTTGAGCAACATTCGCCGTCAGAATTTCCCTGAATTTGCTGCCAAGGCTCATGGGGATAGTTTTGCTAGGTGTGGCTTGTGCGATGAGTATAAGCAATTGAGGAGCGCTTGTTGGAAATCAAAGTCGTTTGATAAGTATACCAATATTTTGAATACCCATGTTGCAGGTCAGAGGGCTCATAGAGAGTACTACTATGGAAATCGGGAATTTTCCATGAGATGCTCGGACAAAATGTTGTGCATCATTCATGATAAAATGGATCATTCAAAAACGGCTTCTCCACACTTTTCTCACAAGAACAAGTCGACGGAATCCTTCATGAAAATGCCTGTTGCTGTCACAGGTATGATTGCTCATGGTCATGGCGATGTACGATATGCACACTATGGTGTGGGCATTTTCCCAACAGATTCGAATCATACCATTGGGTCCATTGCAAGGTTGTTGCGGGATTTGGAAGGCCCGCCTAAAAATTCATCGAGGGCGTTATTTTCTATTGAGGAGGGGCAATCCACATTGACAAAGGCGCTTTTAAAAGGAGCAGAAAATTGCTTGGACTCCCTCCTTCCACCTCCAGAACAGCCACTTCCAGCTCAACCTCTCCCACCAATATTAATATTGCAATTGGACAATGCGTCAGGGGACAACAAGAATCGATATGTTTTTGCTTTCTGTTCTTTGCTTGTATACAAAGGCATTTTTCGTGAGGTATACATCAACTTTCTTATTGTGGGACACACTCACAAAGACATTGATGCTCTTTTTGGTCGATGGAGTTCAAGATTGAAGACGAATGACTATCCAACACTTCCAAAGCTCATGAAGTCCTTTATGGATTGTGAAACGTACCCTGTGATTCCTCATCTCATTGAGGAGCTCCCTGATTTCAAGAAATTTGTGGAGGGTTATTTGGGCACTGGTGGAGATGAATTAGGAGGGCATTCGAAAAGTCAACAATTCAAGTTTTTTATGGATTCTTCAGGATGGCCTTTGATGGAGTATAAAAATTTGTGTATTGACCCAAAGTGGTTGCCAGAGCATGGCAATGGGATTAGAATGTGGTCAGAGATTGAGGATGGACTTCCTAAAGTATCAAGTGGTAGCCCTAAACCTTTGGCTCCAGTTTCAATGAAAGCTCTTGAAGAGATAAAGAAAGGTTTGAATGGCTATGTTAAACATTGGAACAAAATGGCAAACAATGATCATAGTGGAGAGTACAGGCGGAAGAATGGTCCACTAGAAGAGTATTGGAAAGGCATCAGAGCTGCTCTAGATGCACCTCTTCAGGTGCGAGAGGCATTACTTGATGGATTTTGGCCAGCTTCAAGGATTGCCAATGATGAAACAGATCAAATGCAAAGAAATGGCACATTGCGTGAAGAAAATGCCGAGGATGCCAACTTTGTTGGACGTAAGCGTGATCGTCCACGTTCTTCATTTCGTGTTGCTCGTGATACACACGCAGGTTATTTTGTTGTAGTGCGTCCTACTGATGGTGATCCAAAACCATTTTGGCTCGCTAGGGCTATTACGGCTCCAAGTCCCGATCCAGGGCATATGCATATGATCAAAATCCAATATTGGAGGCCTACTTCGGATCGGCACATTAATATGGAGACATATGAGGGTTGGGACACCAAACAAGGAAATGTGTGGCGTGAAGATAGCATTATACCTTCAACATGGTCAAGCACAGATTGTATCATGACAGCTTGGAAGCCACGGTTTCATGATGGAACTAAAAATCCAAAGGTGACGGTTCCAAGTCTACAAATTCAAATTATTAAGGCATCAGTGGCAGCCTTCACGACTACTGCAAATAACGATGGTTCTATGATTGAAGAATGACTTATAGTTCATAATTTTATTAGATAAATGTTGTTTTGGTAGTTCAATTAGAGCACTCATTGTAATTATTAACAAGTTCGGACATGTTTACATTCATATATGTATTGGTTACTTTTATTATGGTAGTGTGCCTATGTATGAGAAATTTATTTCTATTAATAGTAAATTTTTTTATTACTATTGCGTCTCCAAGTATTGTATTCTAAATGTTTTTGGTGAATTTTTGGTAATTCATATGTTTAATTTCATGTTAAAGTTTGCTATCCTCCATGTATACATTAGTTTTTTGACATATGAAAGTTTTGATTTTTAAAAATGTCTCACTTCATAATGTCTTTGACTATTTTGTTTTCTTTTTTACAAAGGAATTAGTAAATCGAGATGTACTTTTGAGTTTGTGCTACTTTAGTTAATAGTCTAAAATTAATGAAATACATATTTGACATTTTCAAGTCTCAATTTAATGAACAGTCTCAATTTAATGAACCCTTCTTCCACCTTACATGTATGAAAAATTAAAATGAGACTGCAATTTGTCTCATTTTAACGAATAAGGCCTTGTATCAATAAAATTTGCAATGAATTTCATTGAAAATGGATTGCGTTACCCTACAATCAAAACATATATATCACATTTTATTTTTTTCCATCATACATCGTTAGGTGTAGTCCTCTTTCCAATTTCCACGGTCATAGGTACCTCATCAAACCCTAGACAAAAAAGTTGTATGCTCACACGCTCACAGGCTCACACATTCCCGTCCATAGGCTCACCCGCTCCCGCTCACAGGCTCACAGAATAGCAACCCTGTTACTAGTACATCACAGTGACAAGAACAAAGAAGGTTGCAAAAGGGAAGCAGGTCATGGATGTAGGGCCATCGATGATGGAATGAGCTCAAGAAACTTCATCTGATGCATGCAAAAAGTTCATGACTGAATGCATCATTCAGTTTTATGAGTCCTAGACGACTATGTCCTTAGATAACAAATATATCAAATATGGAGAAGACTGCTCGTTGAAATTTAAGGCACACATAATGCAGAAGATGTTGGATGCTTTAAATGTTGCCAAATGGAGGGAAGACATGGAGAAGAGATACTTCCAAAAATGTTTGGAAAATAAAACGCACAACGCATTGTGGAACAATAAAGATATTTTGGAGCAGTATGGCAAGGAGTACCTACAAAATGATGAGGCATTTCAACAAGTCATTCTCAAAGCGGACTTATTCAGGGCCTGATGTGCTCCATTTGCTAAGAGGCACAATAGGGTCGGGTCACTATCTTGGTGGAATAGCAATGATGGAGTTGTTGAAGTAAATAGAAATAGACGGCATCTCATAGCGCTTTTAGATATGACATAGGTCATTCAAGTAGATGACAGGACGATGAGAGGAAGGTAAGGATGATGAGAGGAAGGTACACAACGATTCGAAAGGTGCAAATCAAAGGATGTCTTGGGATACTATCGTACTAGGAGTTTGCAACAAAGAAATCTATAGACCATTGTATTCAACCTCAGCTTGCTAAGTTGGAACACCAAAACGAGTCGATGGTTGTGAGGATTCCACATCTTGGAGTGATACGATTTGCAGCAGTGCATGCAACTACGTACGAAGGCTACGCATATTGGTGGAATGGCGAAACCTTGAGACATATGTTGAACACGGATAGCGATTATTTAGACAACATATACATTCGTTTGATGTATTCACATCCTTCGGAAGTCGAAGTAATACATGCCTATCATCTTGTTCAATTTAGGAAGAAGCGCACAAAACTTGCATGGGCCTTTGTGAACATAATGAATGCAATGCATGTTGCTAGACATCTGCACAATGATATATCTCTAGATAATATCATGCTACATTTCCCCAAAGACAAGTCACGTGTGTACATTGGAATTTGTGATTGGGGCATGTCTACCTTAGCTACTGAACCAATGAAGTCCTTGTACACGTTTACATCACCAAGTAAGAGGACCGAAACTTTGCATAAGAGATGGTGGGTGGACCCTGATATTGCATATTTGTATGTGAAAGATGCTGATGTGGAAAACATTCCGAAGTATTCACGCACATCAAAAGAATATGTGGTTGATAGAATCGCTCAAAGAATCAATAGACAATGCATGTCGGAGGCCTACTTCAAATTGCAACGAGAGACTAAAGGAATGGACATGTTTACCTTCGATGTAAGTATTGATGAATTTCACTATTGGATTCAACTAGCCTATACCAGATGAACACTTCCGCCATTCATATTAATAGAGTAGTAGTTCAATATGCTATGGAGAACTCTATAATTAGTTGAGGAATATAAAGTCGAGGAGGTACGTGTGCAAGTTTGCACCTATATCTAATATATAGTGTACTTAAACCAACAATGTATGCCAATATATATGAATTGAAAATACATTTTGAATTGTTGGTTCATTTTGCACTTGTAATGATTGAGATTTTTTTACATTATATATATATATATATATATATATATATATATAATTTATGGTACAATATGCCCATAACAAAAGTCAACAAGCAGTACAAAAAATATCAGAAAAATTAAAAATATTTTTTTGAATATTTTTTTCCTAAAATCTTATATTTTTGTCTACATCTGAAGCTTTGATTCATTCCATTTGGACTAGTTATGAGAAAGTTATGGACAATCTTAGTTTTGTAGGCAATCTAAGTATCTTCTATTCTTTTTGTAAAAACAACATGTAGGATTCATTTGTGAATGCAATTTTTACAATTTTTCAAAAGAAATTGTTGAAGAAGGTTAGATTTGCTTTCTAGAACAATTCCACCGTTGGGATTCTTGTATGCCATTGCCATCTTAAAGCTATTAATGATTTAGTGTTCCCTTCAATCTTTAATGTACTTCTACATAATAAATTTTTAATGAGTGAAAACTAAGTGTTTTTTCGTTGAACTTTTTTCTTTACATTCTAAACTCCACTATTCAATATAAAAACTTAGAAAATCAAAATTAATAGTGCAAAAATTTCTAGTGAAAATGAATTAAAGCCCCAAAATCTAGTTTAAAAAGTTACAAAAAAAACTTCTTTTGCTTACTTTGGATGCAAATACCTTGCAACCTACGGAGTGAAATTTGATGAAATGTTTTACCAAATGCTTTCAAATTAGTTAAGTACAAGATGTAATGGTTGTTTTTTTAAAAAACATACTTCTTTGGTTTTCTTAAGTGAATAGAGCAAAAATGGTAGTTTGAAATGGGTTTTGATAGATAACATTTTTTGGGCTTTAGAAGTTTAAAATTTAAAGGTTAAAAATTCAATTTTTCCTTTTTCCTTTTTTTTGCCAAGACTTTTAACTAAATTCTATACTACATTAGTTTTTAGCTGAAAACATGTCATATGGCAAATTATAAGATTAAAATTTCAAACGAGCGTAGATAGTCGAGCGTCTGCCTTAGCAGATGGCTTCGATGAGGCAGAAGCTAGGCCATTCGCAACCGACACACGCCTGCACGAGGCACGCACTTCGCCGTCCGCCTGCCTCGAGCGTCCGCTGAGGCGGACGCCCAAATGGAGCCGATAGCTGGACACCCGTTTTGGCTAACGATTGACCATGCACTTCGGCGGACGATCAATCCAGCGAACGGTCGGGTGTCCACCAAAATGTCTGCTGTGCCATCCGCTGTGTGGAGATTGTCCGATTTGGCGAATAGTCGAGTGTCCATTGCATTGGACGGGCCCGACGAAGCCAACCGCGTGTCCACATCCGCGACTGCTTGTTCGCCGGGCTGCGACCGCTTGTCCACTTGTCCCCAACCGCCCGTTTGCCCATCCGCGACCGTGAGTCCGCCCGTCCACGCCTACCTACCCGTCCGCTACCTATCGGAAAACAATGTTTTTCGAATACCCAAGGACGTCCGTACTTCAACGTCTACGTCCGCTGGACGTTCATCCGTAACATTAGACGTATGAACATCCGTGCAACCCTGGCTAAAACTGGTGTAGAAAATAGATTAACCCCTAAAGCCCTAAGGGTGTTTTCTATCAAAAACCACTTAGATTTTCAATTCAACTATTCAACATAGAATTCCACTTAATTTTCACTCATTAAAAATTTGTTAAGTAGAATAGATTAAGGATTGAAGGAAAAGCTAAATCATTAATAACTTTAAGATGGAATTGACATACGATAATCCCAATGGTGAGATTGTTCTAGGAAGCAAACCTAACCTTTTCTAAATTTTTTTTTGAAAATTATAAAAATTGCATTCACAAATGTAGCGATTAGTCGGACCAGTATTCCTCCAGTTAGCCTTTAATTCACACCAAAGGCCCACTTAGAGTAAACCACTCCGGAATCGTTTTCATGAAGACTTGAGGTTTACAGATCTATAGGATAACCCAATCTAAGCATTCAATTTCTCTCAGTCAAACTACTCCAGACTATAGGTCTGGTCCGGCCATTAGTGCCGGATGGGTTCCGGAAAAATCCGGAAACCGTTCAGTGCCCCTTCCGGGATCCTTGTGTTTGGGTGACGAGTGGCCAGATCCACCATCTGGATGCTTACCGTGTCCGAAAACACGCTCTTTTTCTCTCTCTTTCTCTCTAATACTAGTACTAACCTAACTCTTCAGGGACCGGAAGTGTCCTCTTGTTCTGTCACCTCACAAATCCGGAAAGCTTTCCGGATTAGGTCACATAGGGACGGTCAAGGACTACAACGACATTCTAACCTTAACCGGGCACTGAGCCTTCCGTCGACCGGGTGGATTTCCTTGTACTCTCTTGGGCTTGCGCCGGGGCTTTGACTCTGTTTTACGGGGAATTCCGGCAATCCGGAATTCGGGCACGTCCGACAATACTTCCGTACACAAAAGTTGCTAGCAGCCTCTCAGATACCCCTTTCACCTAAGGTTGTATCCTACACACAGGCTATACCGGCATCCGGGAAGTACTACACTAACACTACTGCCGGAACCATCCAGTTGATCTCCCCATTAAGTTAGTACACCCGGAAACTACTCATAAAATCGACTCTTGCTACTCAAGGTAAGTTCTCAGTCTCCGGAAAAGCGAGAATGGACCCCCCCCATAAACATGTACCACATACAAAAAGATAAGGGAATGGATACTCCAAACACTTGGAATTAAGCTCAAAAAGATACAATGCTGAAACTATGGAATGGATGCGAAAGACTAGAAAGGCCATCAAAACCCCTACTTATACTAAGACTAACATCATCCTAAAAATCCTACAAAACATGCCTACTGGTCCGCTAGATTTCTTGTAAATCCTAGATTCTATTTTCCGGCTTTTGACGGCCGGACTCCGGTATTGCCGTTACACTACGTTACTGTACACTATTCCTTGGAATCCAGATCCTTATGAAGAACATAGTCCTTCAGCAAATCCAGCTTCATCTTCTTCCGGCTACTCCCCGGAGGAAACAGACTTGGACCCCTTTGTCCCCATCTCTGGACTTCCACGATGTTGGGGTCCCAGTCTACACTCCGGGTCCCGACTATCGGAACGTCCGAACTTCCCTGAGAATCCTTCTGGATCTTCTTGTGATGAGGAGAAAACTGTATCGCCCGACCACTGTGAACTTTCGGAGAAGTACTCGTCAGGTCGATGGTCGGGGTTACCGGAAATAGATCCTCGCTTCTTTGGGGTACCACGGCTCCCCAGTCCACTCCTTTTGGCCATCCAGGTGGTGGCGAAAGTTCCGGATCAACCGGTACCACCGGTGCTACTTCAGTAACCATGGGTTCCAGATTATGGCCTTCCGTAGCCACCAAAGGGAGAAGAAAGAGTGACCGGTTCTGACTCGGTGGGAGCCAAATACTCCATCATCTCCCGCATCTCTGCCCGGGATGCGTCCATCCGTCTCGCTTGCTCTAACAAGCACTTGATGATGTGCACCCGACTCGTGATGGCGGCTGCGTCGAGGTTGGCTTCGAACAGTTGGGCTTTGTTGATACAATCCACTGGTACTTTCAAAGAGCTCCGGAGCCGGACTATACCTTGACACAATGCCGCTATCTGCCAGTGGTGGTCTCTTTCTATGAGCCGAGCCGTCTCCTGGATTGTGCGTAGAGTGCTCTCTAATCCCACGCACTTGGATTCTAAATCTATCACAACCTAACTTTTTGATTTTTCTCTCTATCGTGTTCTATAACACGGAATCCGGATTGAGTAGACCCGGATTGGCACGGAAGAGGAAAGAAAAGCCAAGAGTTAGAAAGACTAGAAACATAAGCCCTGAAGGAACCGAATTAGAAAGCGGAATGGATACCGGAAACGAATCCGGTCTAGTCCCCTAACCAAAGGAACAGATCCAAGATTCAAGTCCGGAAAATCGGAAAAAAGTAATGATGAGGTTTTTGGGGTATAAAAGAGACTGTTTTAGGGTTTGTCTGTCATTTGCACCTAGAAGCACCAACGTACTTGGCACGCTCTCAGTGCTTTGAGTTTGTGTCTTCAAATTGAGTGTGTTTTTGTGTGAATTGTGCAATGTCTGAGAGTTGTGAGTGAGCGCGTTTGTTTTCTTTACATGGGCGCAAAGATTAGGAAAGAATTGAGTGCGTGAGCGAGTGGGAAATTGAGAGAGAGAGAAAGAGAGGGAAAGGGAGCACCGCGGGACTTGTGGATTGAGCGATTCGGTCGAGGTCAAGGAGTGTATGTGAAGAAACAGGACGTGCGGCTAGGAGAGAAGAGAAGTAGTGAGCTAAAAGAAAGACTGATGCCGCAGTTAAAGCGCAGTCGAAAGCAGGGACCAGCGAGCGCTCAGAGGATAGAAATTAGAGTGAGGAAAGTGGCTCCTTTAAAGCCTAGTAGTAAGCGGGAGAGAGTCAAATTGATGGAGGACTTCTCCGCCATGGGTTGCGCGGGGTTCCTGGGGAAACCCCAGGGTTTTTGGAACGAGGCAATAGTGAGGGAGCTCATCGAAGGAGCCCCTATCCAGTTCGACAACACTATCCGACTAGTTCCGTCCATGTGGACCAGAGAGATCTGGAGGAAAGTTTATGATCTGGAGGAAGGCGGTGCGGAACATGCTAGTCAGAAGGGAGACTTTGTGCGCGGGAAGTTCCGGGAAGCAGCTAACCCCAAAGACGGGTACGCAATCGAGGACTGCATAACGCGCGACACAGACGACTGCTGAAATTCCTAGTCTCATTTCTACATCCGGAAAAACCTACCCGGATGACTTCCACGCTTGGAAACGTGATCTTTGGAGCCCTGAGCAGAGAGAAGCGGATGGATTGGGCAACATTCATTCAAACAATGGTGAATGTCTTAGTCTCAAATGTAGGAAAGAGTAGGGCTACTCCGGTAGGCCCCTACCTTTTCCACCTATACAAGAATCAGAGTCTCCTGACGTCAGAGGAGAACAAGGAGTGGAGGGCGTAGATGGCTCTCCAAACATGCGGTGGATTGGATGAGGAATCCGAGACGGAACCAGATAGCCCAGAACTGGAGGAGAAGGGTGAGAACCCTAAGAAGAGGAATTGGGAAGAAGAGGAAGAAGAGGAAGATGACATTCGTCTCCACCGAAGGATGAAAAGGACGCCCAGTCTGAGGGGGTTCCCTTCGGAGCTTCGGAAGGATAAGGGACCGGAAATAGTGGAACCAGTCATCCCAAAGAAGTAGGAGCCGGTGGAAGTGGTCAGGCCAAGACTCGTTCCATCGTCCCAGTTGATGGACCTGACGGGTCCATACAACGATCTAATCCACATTCTTAGTGCAGTGAGAGCGGATTGGGAAGTCAAGACCACGACGCTTCGTGAGGTGGCGGATTTGGTAGCCAAAAAGCACTTCGACTAGTTTTCTACCGGAAGCCGTGATGAACTGCATCAACAATCCGGATGGAGTGATGGAATTGGATGATAGATTGCTAAAGCAGAATATTAACCAGCAGAAGACAAACGAGTAGGTGGTTCGATTGCGAGGAGAAATCCAAAGCTACCGCAAGGACTTGGATGCTAGTCGCGACCAAGTGAAGGCCGCAATGTCCATGCAAGAGGAGACCAGGACTGCAATCAATCGGATGACGACAGTAGTAGGGGCATCCGGTGAGGTAATGGTAAAGGCCAAATTGTTTGATGAGGGGATACATAAGGATCCGAAACCTTCGGGTACCCGCATCGCTCGCATGTTGGCTGACTTTGCCGGGGAATTAGAAGAGGCAATGAAGGAATTCCGGAAGGACGCAAAGGGATTAGGGGATACCGTCTGGAAATTCCAGAGTGGGTTAGTCTCTTTATCTGGGATTTCGATCCCGGATGAGTTCGATGATGTAGAGATATTGGAGGGGAAGTTTGAAATTCCAATATCGAAGGAGAAGGAGGCTGGAAGGACTTCTACTTCAGAAGCCCCACGGACGAGGACATGAGTAGTTTTTCTTGTAGAACCGGAGCGAGTTTCGGAAGGGGGAGATAAAAGTAGAAATTTGAGTGAGCTCTCCCCCATAGCTACTCCAGATAGTGGTGGACCCCCTCAAGAGGGATAGGTAGTTAGAAATTAAAAAGTAGGAAATTTTGTTAAACCGGACCTCATTCCGGAAAGTTAGAAAAAGTTCAAATTCGAAAATCTCGGCCGGATCAGTGCCGGATTTCCGGGGAGACCTTTTTGTAAAATTTTGTATATAATTCAAGTCTCAATACTGAGACTGAGAGTTTTTCCTTCTTGCATATGCTGTCTCCTGTGTATTGTCTATTGTTTTCCTTGTCTTCCCAAAGATTGGCCGGATAAGGGAGGAAGAGATTGAGTATAGATGAGCAGAGTGTGAACGGATCTTCTCCCCTTGTTGTCTTCTTGTGATTGCAGGTGCATGTAAACAAGTTGTAAGTGTTGAGAGTGAGTCAAGACACCTCAGTAGGTTTAAAGTTTATAATTCCGGGTGAGGTAACCAGTGCTAGGCTAGACAGTAAGAGAAAGGATCCTCAAATTGTGCTAGAGCTACCAGATGGAATGTCTGGATTAGCCTCTGAACACTTGAGAGGTCTCACCATCTGAAGAAGTAAACAGAAGAACGTTAGATTGTGTTGGTACGGGTAGATGCACTTATAGCCACCTTAATTTTGCACGGATTGCAAAAGGTAATAAGGTCGTTGTAATAAGTGAAGGTTGTAAGGGGGATCTTTGTGTGACCTACAGGCTGAGATTACTTCCAGTTTGCTGTGAAAGATCAAACTGGATCCTGTTTGAATAGGAGAATAGATTAGCTTAGTGAACTTTTCATCACTATAAAAACCGGAAAGAGAGGAGTGTCTACCTCTCTAAAAATAAGTGGCAGATCCCTCTGAGGTGCCTATAGAGGCTAAATAAAACCGGAATAGAAGGTGAGGAAAGGAAGTCCTTTGTTAAAGTAGTACGAGATCCGGTTGGAAGTGTGAGTTCCGGGTTGGTTCTTGTAGGTTGTCAATCAAGTTTGATTCGGGTCAGTGTTAGTCTGGACCGGATCAGTGTATAGGAGGATCAGAAAATCAACCGGTATTTGGGAAAAAGGGTGAGAGAGGTATAACCAAGAATAATGGAATTGGAAAACTTTCCTCAAATCATCTAATAACATGAAACACTTCACAGAGTCTCTTGGGTTTGATCTTTAGAGTCACTTTATTATGCTTTAAAGAGTTTTTTGTGAGCATAATAGGGAATTTCACCTACCTTGTGCTGCGACAGAATCCCAGACTTGGTCCCGCAACGTTCGGTTCTCCATGCTTAACGCTCCCAACTCCGTCACCTGTTTCTTCCGTTCCTCTACTAGGAAACTGTTTTGCTGCTCCGCCGCCATCAACGCATCTGTCCTCCGGAAGATGGCATTCTGATCAGTTAGTGCCATCTTCCGGTACACCCGTTTGAGAGCCCCCTCGTAATTCTCGCAAAGCTTCGTGAGGTCATCCGCCCGCCATACTAGGTGCTGGGCCATCTCTTGGATGTCCTCTAATGGCATCCCCCCTAGTTGCATGTGGGTCCTATCTCCCTCCTCTGCCTCCATCATCTTGGGCCGGGAAGGTCCGGCCTCGGCCTGAGCGGTACTAGTTTGCGGTTGCACCGGTCCAACCTTCTGAAAAGAAGGTCAGACTTCTTCCAGGGCTGGTCTGGTCTCCATCTTCTGCTCCGGAACTTCTTCCTCCAGTGGCTCCGGTGTAGGAGGATCTTCTGTCGGATTTATCGACGGCGTCCTAGTGCACCGTTGCTTCTTCTTTCAAGGAGCACTAGAAGAAAAACGTGTCTGTTGCAACCCACTGAGATGCGACTATGTGTCCTATACAACTGAGATGCGATTGTAGCCCTCTGTATTTGCACCAAATTTCACGTGTATGTAGTTGTAGTCGCAAAGTAGTCGGAAAATGAAGAATAGGGTTACGATATTGTAACAGAAGAACTGACATGAGGTATTCTACATCCAACATTCATCGCAATTGTCCATGTGGACAGCTATCCGCGAAGTAGAGTTCACCGTGGAAAAATGCAATCGCTCTGATTATAGGTTGCAACTAAAAACTAGAAGATTGCAGCTTAGAAATGACTCAAATGCAACTAGGAATCAACTATAATGCAACTAGAGCCCGACTACAGTGCAACTAAAAAACGATTCAAATGCAACTAGAGAACAAGTGCAATGCAATTAGAACATGACTGAAAATTGATTCAATTGTCCCATATCGATTGTCAAGAATACCATCAGCTTGAACAGATAAGAATGGTAAGTTATAGCATTCTTGTGTAATGAATTTTGATAGTGAAATTCTAATATTTATATATTTTGTAGATTTTTACACTTTGTAGATTTCTATAATCTACAACTGTATAAATTATAACCAAGTCGCAAACTAGTTGCAAACCAGTTGTATATCAAACGCAAACCAGTTGCACACTAATCGCAAACGAGTTGCACATCAATCGCAAACTAGTTGCACACCAATTGCAAACCAGTTGTATGTCAATCGCAAACCAGTTGCACATCAATCGCAAACGAGTTGCACACCAGTTGTATGTCAATCGCAAACCAGTTGCACATTAGTCGCAAATCAGTTGCACGCAAATAAGTGAAATAACTTCCACATCAGCAACCACGTCACAGTAGTTCATCGACGAAGTTCGCCATTGCCTATCGAATGACAAACAACATCGCGACTGTAGTGCAACTCATGCGACTTGTCCACTGCGACTGCGGACTCCAGAATATCACCAAGTTGCAAATGTCCGATACGACTACAAACCAGTCGCAAACCGTAGTCGCAAAACCCTGTTTTTTCTTCTAGTGGAGTGGGCGGCTCCCCGTCCTTCGTCTCCTCATCGTCTGGTCCCTCTTGAGAAGAGGGTTCTTCTCCTCCGTATTGTTGGAGCTAAACTAGCTTATGATAGGCACTCTCTTCGTTTACCTTAAGCAGGGAGTGATGAGCATACAGATGGGATAAGTACGCCGGAAGGGGACTCTGACCCTTCTTCCCCGACCGGAGGGAACGCACAAGGTCCCCTATTAACTCGTGGATGATGGTTGCCCAATCCATCATCATTTTACCTTGGAGACTACCTTCGCTACCACTCGCCGCGGCTTGGTCAGATGGAGGATAGGATTAAGGAAGGTTATCACATCCCGATACTCCGAATTCACCAGGTCGGAAACCTGGTGACCTTCCTTCGGATTGGCGGGTGCCCGGAATTCACCCTCCATCACATCCTGATTCTTCTCCATGACCTTGTCCGGCGCCTCCTGGAACTTGTAGACGGCCCTCCACGTATTAATCGCCCACAGTTCTGGTTTCACCCGGAGGGTGGTATCCAAGATACTGCTTTCCAGATGAAGTAAGTCAGACACCAGGCTCTCCTCCCTGATGCCCCACGGAACCTCCATGAGCCCCTCACATCCCATGTTGGTGAGGTTCTCTCGCAGGCGCACCAACTGGTCCTCTTCGGTAGAAACCTCCGGAACTACCTTCATCACCGGAATAGTCCTCGGTCGAGGCGGCGGCGGCGGAAGCTCATCATCTGAATCCTCAAGCAGATCCTTCAGCTTGCGCCGGCTTGCCCTGGAAGTCATTGTGCTCACAAACAGACCTCATACAATCTCTATCTAACTCTCCTGCTCACAAAATTTCACTCCCGTAACCTCTGCACGATCGCAACTCACACAGTCCCTCAATCTACCGGAATTCTCACGAAGCTAGGAAGACAGAAAACACAGGTGGAAAGAAAAACAAGGAAGTACTCGTGCCCATTGCCGGCTACAGTCTTCCTCTTATACTGGCCAGATAGTTGGTCAGTCGGATGAATGTACGGGACAGGTTTTGGCGACAAAAACCTAACCCTAGTACAGATCCAGTTTCCGTCTTTTAGGGCCAGCGCCGTCATTCGATTTTTGGAACTTTCTAGGGTTCCGGAATTAGGTTTTTAGACCTAATGAAATTTTCCCGGATCCGGAAATCTGGTTTTCCTAAATTTCCCTAACTTCCTAGGAGAACTCAAAAACTTTCCTTTTTAAGGGAACAATTTTTGAATTTTCCCGTCATATGCTAGTGTTCTGGGCCTAGCATGTGGAATCTCATTCCCACAAAATTATATGAAAATCCTAGTTTACACTCCCCAAAAGAGGTTTCAGTGTCCTCATTCCATTAGTGAAATAGTAGAAATCCAAATTATTAGCCTATAGGTGAAAAAAAACTCAAGACAATTCAGAGAAAAGCATCTACAACCAAAGTACAATGAATTGAAGTGGGAATTATTCCAAGAGTCCAATGGCACAATTGGTTCACCAAGATTTCCTTCCATTTGAAAGATTCCTTAGTTATCAGAAGTTAAAAGAGATAGTGGGATTTGATTTTCTTTTTTCAGATGTGCAAGTAAAAATATGAGCTTACACATCTCTTGTAGAATTCCATTAGAGGTTTCATGAAAATTCTTGGTTATTTCTGATCTCTAAAAGATCTTTTTCCGAGCGGTCAGCTATTGAAAGCCATGATGGAAAATTCTTAAAAATTATTCACGCTACAATAAAATTTCACTAAAAATTATTATAGATTTTTTTATATTAATAATGAGTTCCAACAAGTTTTGTAGCATTCCAATAGAAAAATTGATCTCAAAAAGTTGGATTTTTATCCATTTTTGGTTGTTCAATTAGTACTAGAAATCTTTGTGGTTTTGATGTAGGAAAAAGGGGAGAGGATTTTCATTAATTAAAAATGACCTTCTAAAGCCAATGGCGCAATTAATTTATGATTTAAAGTCTTTCTTCAAAACTTAGAGTTTTGAACCAGCATAGAAATTAAAATTTGGAAAATTAGTGTGAAAATCTAAAGTGATAAGTTGACCTTATGAAAATGAGAGGAAGTAGGTGCCCTTAGAAGAGTATATAAGGGCACCCCTTCTCCTTTCAAAATACCTCTTCTAGCCATTTTTTTGGCTTTGTAAACATGTTGATCCATTAACATGGATTTTTTGTCATTTTTGAGCCAAAGTTGTAAACATGATGTTTTTGGAATATTTCAAGCTCCTTTGTTGCTATTTTGTAAGCCTTGAAGGACATTGGGATCCCTTCAAGTCTTATTTGTTGTCTTTAAACTTTTTTTTGAAGTTTTTGGCAAAGGTTTGGTCGTATTTTAGTTGTACTAACTCTTGTTTGGGTATAATTGTTGTTCCTTCAAGTCCTTGTTTAAGACTTGAGATTTTGCACTAATCCTAGAGGAATCTTCCCTAATGACTAGCGATGCCGCTTAGGGAAAACCTCTAGCTTGTTATGGTTATGATTTTTTGTACTAACACATTTTGGGAATAATTGTTATACTAATACTAACATGGTAGATGGTGTTGTACTAACACCCTTGATTCCATCCTGTTTTAATTCTTTTTTGTCAAACCTTTGTGTTATTCCTCGTGCTTACCATTCCACAACGAAGTTTTAATTTTGATCTTTAGGATTTGATAGGAATTTAATGGGGTTTTGGAAGCATGGCGAAGCTTTGCCCTTAATCAAACTTCTATGTTAGTTTTGTGTTTAAAAGGTCCCTTTACGGAGCCCTTGTGTTTTATGTGGCTAAACAACAGCCAATATTTTGATTAAAACTATAAAAATCCAAACCAAATAGCCAGTTGTGAGTGTAATTTGCCCTTGAGGCAAACAACGCCTACAAAGTTGGCCAAGGGGGAGTGTATGAAGCTCCTACTCTAATTTTCCTCCAAGCAATGGACTCCTAAACAATTTTTGGTAAGTTTTTCTTAAATGATATTTAGTTGGGAGGAGCAGCCCTTCTCACCCTACTTAAATGACCTTTCTAGCCACTTTCATCATATAATTGGACCATGAAGTTGGTTAAGACCATACAAGGGACAAAATTCACTTCAAATGTGCAATTTGATGCCCAAAATAGCCCAAATTGGACCCTCCTAACTAATTTCAGCACATCTTTACATGATTCAATATTTCATTTAGCATGCATTGCCCTACATTTCCCCTTCTTAATTGTTGTTCTCAATTCAAGGTTAAAGATTTTTTCTTCTTTTGTAATCCTCAAAATGGTTCTTGCATTTGAGATACTTGATCCCTCTAAACCCTAATCTTAGTCCAGTTAGGGCAACACTTTTACAATTGCCTTCATACCCCTAAATTCAACTCCCATGCACTCTTCATCATTCTCAAACATTCAATTCAAGTATCCTTCCATGCAAGTCTTTTTTCATGTTCATGTGCAATGAAAATTGCAAGTAATCAACAACAATGATGAAGAAATCCTATCAAAACCTCAATTCGGACTCCCTCAGTGGGGGCAGCAGACGCCCTGTTGGAAAACTGGCTGCCATTCGTTCATCATAGCTCTACATGTCACACAATTTGTCTCATTTGGAAGCTAACTCCACTTTGCATCATTCCCCAAAATTTGAGCTCCAAATTCACCGTCGTTTTGCCGCAGTAGCCCTCCAAAGTTGTTGCTCTTGATCCACCGCGGCTGCAGACCCTCCTCCACCAAAACGGCCACCATTTCTTCAATTCTTCTCCAAATCAGGCGAACCATATCTTCCTGAAAAGATGACTTCAAGGCGCTCCTTCTCTCCAATTTTCAGCCCATTTAAATTCTCCACGCTCCCACAGTGGCTCGTCAAAGTTGCTTCTCCTAATTGCAACGGCAGCGGACCTTCCTCCTAAACACCTTTTCCATCTGACCCTGAAATCTTCACTTTTCACCCATCTTTTACCTCTTGAGGTGAAAACCTACTCGACAAATTGGCTATATTCTCAATCCACCTCTTGTGCTCATTGTTTCCTCCCAAAAGAAAACATGCACCCTCAACACACATACAAGAGACAAGAGAGAAAGAAGAGAGAATGAGCTCCTAACCCTAATTCGACCTTCATCCTCTCCTTCCTACTAAAACTACATTCTTAACCCTTTCATCCACCCTAATTCATATTAAAAATGCCCTTACTTTGCTGTTTTTACTCTAAATTAGTGGTTTTCTTCCAATGTAGGTGTCTAAACATTGATTTTAAGCTTACTAATTCCCCTATGAACCCATTATGTTTATCCCATTTTGTAATTTTTATCTTGTTTTTTGTTTGTTTTTAGTTCTAAGTCTTGTTTTTAGTTCACTTTTTCATTAATTTATAATTTGGATGTAGTTTTAGGTTTAAGTTCAACATTTATATTAAAAAACCTATTAACTAATATTACTAGTGTAATTTAGAATTTTAGCACTTTCTAATTCAAAAACTTAACCTATTGTCCATATTTTTTATATTTTCATAATGTGAACCATTTCAATGGTTCACAGGTGTCGACCATCTGCGGGGCATTCGTGAGAATGCTACGGACCTAAAGTCTCGAAGCACGTAGGCAAGATGCCTTTCCATTGGGCCTACACGGTTATTCATGTCAAAACTTGCCTAGTTACAAGTTGTGGGAAAAGGAAACTAAGTCCTATTCAATGCGGCCACTAGAATGGATCATTTGGATAAGCACCCAGCATCTCGTAGCGTGGTATCGATGGTTGGACTACGTTCGGTGACATGCCTTTGTTGGATTTGTAAGACCATGCAAAAGCCTTTTGAGATTTTTGAGCTATTTTTATGCATTTAGCTACCTCTACCGGTGCTAGTTTAGTGTCCATCCTAATAGGTTGACACTTTTTGTCATCCAAGATCACATCTTGATGATGGTGCTCATTAATTGGGGTTGTGGCCGGTGGTTTGGATTTGTAACGCCCTTTATAAGGCGTCACAGAATAAGTTGGAAGGTCACTTTTGGCCTTCCATTTTGTAGAGTTTTTCGGACATGAAGGATTGGCGGGAGATCATCTTCTTCATCTATGAAACCCTCAATACCGTGGAGTTGTGTACCATCTCCCTCAAGGACATACACGGCCTCATATTCTACCGCATCTAACGACATCATGGGATTCAAATATGAGTTTGGAGACTCATCTACTACACTTATGGTAGTGGTAAAATTGACCACATAGGTCTTCAAGGTCTCGGGATCTTTAGGGTGTTCTCAAAGCCATGCGGCAAATTCTCCATCATCCTCCCAATCATAAAGATCGGGGCCTAAATTCCTAATAGGCCCTAAATCGACGGAGGCTTTCTTGGGGACCAATGTAGGATACAATGCTCCCACATTCTCCATCTTGGGGTCCATCACGACTTTGGATTTTGTCCTATCCGGTGAATCAGTAGGGGTGTTTTTAGACCCAATGGTAATCTCGGTTTGATTGTCCGATGGACCAAACTCTAGATAAGATTTACCAATGGACCAACGCTCGGAGGCATTGGCCCTCTTCAACCAATCTCGACCTAACAGGAAGGGATAAGCGGTCTTGTTGGTCATCAACCTTAACACATGAAAGGTTAAGGTATAGATTTCTCCTCCGGCCTCTACTTGACAATTTACGATTTGACCAAGAGGAGTGACGGGACGTTGATCGGCCACATTCATCACATATGGTGATGGACCAGTGACTTTCAACCCTAGGCTCTCCATGGTAGAAAGTGGCATGATGTTGATGCCACTTCCGCCATCTATTAAGGTATGTGGAATGACTTTGTCTAAAATAGACACGTCAATTTCTAATGCCCCATCATCCGTTAAGGCACTAGAGTAGATCCTAGCAGTCATCATAGTTTTCCGAGATTTTCGGGGAATGGTAGCTCCTTCTTTGAATTCTTTTCTCAAGGATGGAGCTACTTGGATAAGTTGGGCAATAAAAATATTAGCCCGTAGGGCACAAAGGTCTGCCCATAGATCATAGTCCTCCGCCGGATTGCACACCCAGGAAGAAGAAATTTTAGCCACCCCATCATGTTAGTCGCCAATATTCACGTCCTCTACAAAACGATAGAGGTCATCTTCCTCATCACTTAAAAGATCATCCAATGGAGCATCTTCCATTGGCTCATGGTGATTTGGAAGTGGCTCATGGATGTTTTCTTGGGTTTGTTTCCTCAAAAACTCCCTTGTGGCTTGAATGTCTGGATCTTCTTCCGAACTACTACTTCCCTCAGAGATTGGCTCTAACGGGGATTGTCTAAACGTTGTCGGTGAGTCATCACCGCCACCGCATGTCTTAGGGTTGGTTGACTAGTGGATGCCTCGGTTTTCTCCTCATTCTCATGAATGATGAGATGGGAATTTTGGCTCAAGGGTCCATCGAGCTTGGGAAGGGATGGAGGATCCAATGGTTGAGTTCCTCCGGGACAAAACACTCCATCATTTCGAGCATCTTGTGAAATTGCCAAAGGTGGATAGACGGCCGGTCAAGGCATTGAAGGTATAGAGGAATGAACCGGTTGCAATGGATGTAGGAGTGGTGCCACCGGTTGTATTGGTGGAGGATATGGGGGTTGTGCTACCGATTGTGATGCAATTGGTAGTGCTCCATAAGGAGGATACCATTGTACGAGTTGTGGGCTCACGTAGTATCCTTGAGCTCCTTGAAGTGCTCTATGGTAAAACAAGTTCGAGGGAGGTTGTTTGGTAGTGCTTGTATCTACTCCAAACCCCTTTTTAGGCCTCCTACACTTATCGGTGGGGTGGTTGCCTCCGCATTCACCACAAACTACACCGGTCTCTACCCAACAAATTCCCGGACCTAAAGGATGCACCCGGCCATAAGTAGAACATGGAATGCCTTTTGGTTGGGATTGACCACCTCCCGGTTGGATAGGTGGATGAGAACGGGGTTGGGGAGGGATGTATGGCCCATGATTCTTTGGAAGTGGGCAAAATTGGTCACAATGACCATATTGGTTGCAATTTCGACACCAAATGTTGGTGGGGAAGTTGCCAGTCTCGTTTAGAGAGGGTGGCGCATGGGCTGATTTTGCACCAATGGCCATGGCAATTTGATCTCCAAGGCCTTTGATTGACCTCATGACATCTTCATTGAGATCATCATTGGCCTTTTGAAATTTGGCCTCTAATTCCGCTAATTGGGATGTTTCTGATTGCAGTTGCCATGGAAGTGGAGGAGCCGGTGGCCTATAATCTAAAGGTGCCAGATGACTTGGAATGAGAGGGTATGGATGTCCATGAGAAGGTGCTACCGATGTGGATGGCACATAATGGGCGGGGATAAACGCCGGCACCGGTGCTACGGTCCGGTTCCACATCCTAGCGTTTTCTTTCTTGAACTGCTCTACGTGTCGAGCCGCTACTTGGGCCTCATCTAGCGTTCGGAGACTTGTGTTCAAGATCTCCTACATTATAGTTTGTTGGTTGAATCCTTGGATGAAATAAAACCTAATGGTTTCATCGTTGAGGTGGTTTCCTACAAACTATCACCAATGAACCAACCATGCTCACAGGTTCCTTTTATAATTTGGGCGATGTCGAGAGCATCAGAAAAAGGTCCTTTGGCAACCGGCATGAGATCATGGCTTTTGGCCCTCTCAGGGTTTTACCCGCCCACCTCCGCGCAATATACGTCCTGGAAACCCTTGTTCACTTACTAACATTCTTCGGAATGTTGTAAAGGTCAAGGTTATGTGTAAAAATAAAAGTAAAAATAAAAAATAAAAAATAAAAAAACTATGCAAGGGGATAGCAAGGGTATTTATACTTTCCAACCGGCACATCAAACGTCTCCAGTCGTCGGGACGTGGTGATGGTGGTTACAAGTTACCGATTTATTTCCCCGACAACGACGGTTCGATTCCGAGGCCGGTTGGCACTACCCATGAGCTAGTGAAAAGGCAAGAAACGTTACCAACAACCGCGGTTGGAGACACCCCCTTTTAAAGCTCAGAGCATTGAGGTCTTGAACCACTTCCCTCTTTTTTCTTTATATTGTTTTTCTTTTTCTATCTTTAGTCCAAACTCACTTCGTTGAGGGAGGAAGGTGGGTTTGAAATATTTTTTGGCTATAGGTCCAAATTTGTTCCATCAAAGGCGGATAGGGTTTCTCTCTCTTATATTCTATCTTTCCTTTTCCAAACTCACTCCGATGAGGGTGGAAGGATGGGTTTTATGATTTTTTCTCTATAGATCTAAGTCAACTCCGATTGAGGCGGATGGGATAAAACAAAAAAATTAAAAACTAGATAAATAGAAAATGAACAAAAAATTGTGCGGTAAAAATTTCTCAAAATCTTTCAGTCCAAGGATTGGTTCCAATCAAGTTCTTGTTTTATATACTTGTATATAGTAGACCCTCTTGAGAGATATCCGAGTCAATGAGACATACAAGACAATCCACAATAAAAGATCAGTCCATCCAAGATATTAGTCTGGTTCCCTAGTATGATTGTCTTTATAAATAGAAAGGAATTGATTGTGTGCCCATGGATAGTAAGAGAGTTCTAGGTCCTATGATTAGGAATCATTCCCAGAAGGCCGCCATATGTGAGTGTCCATTTGGTCACTCATACTTCGGAATTGTTTTTTTTGGATTTTATAAAGTTTTGAGTATAGTTTTATATACAAAAAGCCCCAAAAAAGAGTGAATAACCAAAACGGAGATGTCACATACCAAGATGACCATTGGTCCTAATTGAGGCATTTCTTGTTATTTGTAACCAAATCCTGCATGTAGATAGGGTAGAAACCCAGAAATTGTACAAAATAACCATGTTTAGTAGAAATTGTCCAACTTGTCTAAACCTGCCTTTTAGTGATAGATCCTAACCAAATTGGTCCAAGGGAACTATGTAAAAACCTTAGTATAGATTCTCAAAGAGAGGTTTCAGTTTTCCCATTCCATTGACAAAATAGTAGAAACTCCAATTGTTAGCCAGCAGGTGAAGAAAACTCAAGACGAATCATAGGAGGGCATCTACAACTTAAGTACGGTAGTTCGAAGTAGAAATCATGCCAGGAGTCCAACGGAGCAATCGGCTCACCAAGATTCCCTTTTATTTGGAAGATTCTTTTTTATCGGAAGTTAAAGGAGATAGCAAGATTTGATTCTCCCTCCTTAGATGTGCAAAACGGGAATATGAATTTGCACATCCCTTGTGGAACTCCATGAGAGGTTCCATGAAAATTCTCGGTTTTTTCTGATCTTTAAAAGATCTTTTTCCGAGTAGTCAACCGCTGAAAGTAATGATGGGAAATTCCTAGAAATTACCCAGGCAGTGGTAAAATCTCATTAAAAATCAGGGTATCTTCTTTTATGTTAATAACAAGATCCAATAAGTTTTGTGGTATTCCGATAGTCAAAAGATGCAAAACCATCAAGATCCTCTAAAATTGGCAAATTTAAAGATTAATCGTGAAGTTGACCGGCGTATGGGGAGCATACAGAATTGGATTAAGGTCAAAGCGGGGTCTTTTCTTACTCCCTTACTCCTACTAAAGAGCCTAGGCTAGTTGCTTTTCTTAAAAAAGTTGATCTCCAAAAGTTGCATTTTTATCCAATTTTGGTCTTTCAGTTAGTGCTAGAAATCTTTGTGATTTTGACGTAAGAAAAAGGGATGAGGGTTTTTTTAGACTAAAAATGGCCTTCTGAAGCCAATGGCGCAATCCGTTTGTGATTTGGAGCATTTCTCCAAAAGTTAGGAATTTGAACCAACATAGAAGTGAAAATTGGGCAAATTAGATGAAAATCTTAATTGATAAGATTACCTTGTAGGAAAAGAGAGGAGGGGGGTGCCCTTGGGAGAGTATATAAAGGCACCCATTCTCCTCTCAAAACACCCCTTAGGTTCATTTTGAACCGCCTTGTTTTCATTTGGGTCCATTTAGTTGGATTTTGGCCATTTAAGCCACGTTGCCAAATTTCCTTACTTTTGGAGCATTTCAAGCTCTTTTGTTGTTGTTTTTGGAGCTTTCTTGAAGAACTTGGGGTCCCTTCAAGCTTAGCTATTTTCTTGTGGTGTTTCTTGTGGGTTATTTGAAGCTTGGGTGATGTTTTGTGGAGCTCTTATATTTTGTTTACGTCTTGTAGGTGTTTTGAACTAACTTTGTACTAATACTAGAGGTTCTTCCCTTGTGATTGGTGATGCCGCTTAGGGAAGTCCTTTAACTTGCTATTCCTCTAATTTGTACGAATTGTAGTAGTGTTTTGTACCATTAACACTCACTTGTTGTCTTAGTGGTTTTTGTGTGTTATTTGACTTCTAATTGTCCCTAGGCAATAAAGCTCTTGAAAAATTTGGTTAGAATTTCCTCCGTATTTAAAAATACGGCGAAGCTTTGACTTTGTGTGTTTAGAGTTGGGAGTCTTTTTAGTGATTTTCGTAAAACCACGGCGAAGCTTTGACTTTGATTAGAAGGAAGTTATAGAATTTTTAGTGAATTCCCAAGAGATGGTGAAGCTTTGACTTTGGAAAGAAATAGAGTTTTTTTTTTAATTTTAGAGTGTTTAGAAATACGGCAAAGCTTTGCAAGAAATTCTCACCAAGCTTAGTTTTCGGAAAAAATGCACTTTGGGAACCCCAAGCTTAGTATCCAAAATTAGCACTATAGTTGTTGTATTAACCTCCAAAAATTAGTGTTCCATTTTTAATAGTCACCAAGAAGTAGTACCAAAATTTCAGTAGGAAAAAGAGTCCAAAAAACCCTCCAACATCCCCCGAGCTGAACTGTCCAGAAAAGAAATTGAACTGTCAAGAACCGGCTCACAAAGGGCCATACAAGAAAGGGGTCTGGCTTATCTCGGGTTGCCACGTGGCAGTGCCACCTCATCGATGACTGGGACGGGTCCAAGCAACCCGAGGGAGACACGTGGCGTAGTGGTGACTCCCGATCTTGTGTTCCTGCCTGATCGAGTGTTCTGGTGACTTCTTGCTGGTCGTGTGTTCTGGGCTCCCGGTCTGTTTTTCGGTGGCTCTCTGGTCTATACACTGGACTACTGGACTGCCGCGGCCTTTGGCCAAAAATTCAGATTTTCCATTGAGAGGAAACTCAAATAAAAGAGAAAAATAGATCAAAGGACAAGCTAAATTTTATATGTAGGAAGAGGCTTTTAAAAAATAGAGAGAGAGAGAGATGAAGTAGAGTAGACGGGAGGATAGAAATTAGAAATAGAATTAGAAGAGAGAAATTAGAAGTAGTATCAATTGCAACTCCTCACTTTACAAATACAACCATAAGAAAAGAATAGAATAGAACTTAGAACCTCTCATAGACTCCTCAATTCTCTTCAAAACTCAATAGAATGGAATGCAAATGAAGAAGGAGAAGAGTCCAATTAGAAGTTGAAGAGAAAATTAGAAGTCGGATTAGGTGGAAATCAGTGGGAGTCATTTTGAACCAATAGAACTTAGATAAAATAATAATTGACTTAAAGAGTTGATAGAAGATCAATTATTGTTTATAGGCCAAGTCAACCATTTGAATTCAATAATGAAGGGGGAATAGTGTAGAAGGGAAAGAAATGATAGTAAAAGAAAAGAAATAGTACCACCCTTATCTTTTGTATTTTCAGCCCTACTTTAAGCTGTGAGCAAAATTACCAAACGACTTCAACTAATGGCAAATGATGGGGATCTCAATGGAGTGATGGACAACCTACTGGATTATGTCTCCATCGAGGTATGAACTCAACTTCTCCTATTTCTTTTGATGTCCAAAGTTTAGCATTTATACCATTAAACCGAACTTCAAATATGATTCAGAGGGTCTAGAGTAGGTTTTAGTCGAAGTTTATCATTTTATATTTGTAGATTAGGTCTAGAGGATTCCAAAAACATATAACAACTAGAAAACCGAGTTAAAACGACCAAGATATGGAAGGATGAAGTTTAGGGGTCAAAATGGATGAAAGTTAGATAAATCATCCAAAGTCAACCATATTAGAAAGTCAAATAGTAAATAGAGTTCAGAGACCAAAAGTAAAATCTCAAGTAAAATTATAAGGTAGATTAGTAGAAATCAATGGATGAAGTTTGATGAACCAATTAGCGGTCCAATTTCATCCTTCCATAACTATTGTTAGAAGGCTCGGATGAGGTCGAGTTTTATATTTTTAGAAATGGCATAACATGTTCTATCACCTAAAAATGATAAATCTAGACTGAATTCATTTTGAAGAAAAACCACATTGGCTTAGTTAGTTGAGATAAAAGGATAAAACTTATAGTTATTTAGAATTTCTTGTTGTTTTTGTTTATTTTTCACATGTAGGAGTTAGAAAAGATCCATTGCTTGGAAGGCACAATGGATTGACGCTAGGCACCCTTAGGACAAAACTTACAAAACAATACTAAGAACCTGGTTGTGCAACGCTAGTTTACCATGGGTGGGTAAAAAAGTGCTCACACACATGTAGTTTGCAAATGCATGACTGCAAAAAGTTTCAGCTTGTGACCCGGCTCATGAAGGCACTAGTGGTTTCATTGTTCAAAATGGGGTCCCGGTAATGCTATGACGAGAAGCATATTTAGGTAGAAAACATTCCTCCTTACTAGATGTTAGTAATTCAAGATAATTATTCAATTCTATATACATTTGTAGACTCTCTAGAATTGAACCAACTTTTAATATGATGTGGGAATGCGATCCCACATGCTAGACCCATAATACTAGCATATGAAGGAAAAATTCAAAAATTGTCTCCTTCAAAGGGAAAGTTTTTGAGTTCTCCTAGGAAGTTAGGGCAATTTAGGAAAACTGGATTTCCGGATCTGGAAAAATTTCATTAGGGCTAAAAACCTTAAATCCGGAACCCTAGAAAGTTCCGAAAATCGGATGACGGCGCCGGCCTTAAAAACCGGAAACCAAATCCGTATTAGAGATAGGGTTTTGCCGCCAAAACCTGTCCCGTACATCGGACCAGTATAAGAGGGAGACTGTAGTCAGCAGTTGGCACGCGTATCTCTTTGTTTGTTCTCCCGCCGGCGTATTCCGCCTTCCTAGCTTTGTTAGAATTCCGGTAGACTGAGGGACTGTGTGAGTTGCGATCGTGCAGGGGTTACTGGAGTGAAAGTATGTGAGCAGAGAGTTAGGGAGAGATTGTGTGAGGGTTGTTCGTGAGCATAATGACTTCTAGGGCAAGTCGACGGAAGTTGAAGGATCTCCCTAAGGACTCGGAGGACGAAATGCCGCCATCGGTGCCCCGACCGAGGACCATTCTAGTGATGAAGGTGGTTCCGGAGGTTCCGACAGAGGAGGACCGGTTGATGCGCCTACGGGAGCACCTCCACAATATGGGGTGTGACGGACTCCTAGAGGTGCCGTGGGGGATCCGGGAGGAAAGTCTGGTTTCGGACATACTTCGTCCGGAAAGTGGCATCTTGAATACCACCATTCGGGCGAAGTCAGACTTGTGGATGGTGAACACTTGGAGGGCCGTCTACAAGTTCCGGGAGGCGCTGGACAAGGTCATGGAGAAGAACCAGGAGGTGATGAAGGGCGAATTCCGGGCGCCCGCCAATCCGAAGGAAGGTCACCAGGTTTCCGACCTGGTGAATCCGGAGTACCGGGATGTGATAGCGTTTCTTAACCCTATCCTCCATCCCACCAAGCCGCGGTGAGTAGTAGCGAAGGTGGCCTCTACCATCTTGGGGAGCCTCCAGGGAAAAATAATGATGGACTGGGCAGCCATCATCCATGAGTTAGTCGGGGACCTGGTGCGTTCCCTCCGGTCTGGGAAGAAGAGTCAGAGTCCTCTTTCGGCGTATTTGTTCCATCTGTACGCCCATCACTCTCTGCTTAAGGCAAATAAAGAGAGTGCGTACCAAGACCTAGTCCAGCTCCAGCAATATGGAGGAGAAGAGCCTTCGCCTCGTGACGAACAAGTCGATGAGGAGACAGAAGAAGAGGAGCCGGTCTCTCCGCTAAAGAAGAGAAAAAGGCGGAATAGGACGCCGCCGATAAGTCCGTCAGAGGAGCCTCCCGCACCGGAACCACAGGAAGAAGTTCAGGAGGTAAAGACGGAGACCGGACCTGTTCCAAAAGAAGTCCGACCATCCATGCAACTGGTTGGGCCGGTACGACCGCACACCGTTGCCACTCAGGCCGAGGCCGGACCCTTCCGAATCCAGATGATAGAGGTAGAGGAGGGGGACAGGACCACCATGCGACTGGGAGGGACACCCTTAGAAGACATCCAGGAGAATTTGGTGACGGAGCTGGGGACGTTGCGCGTAGAGAACCGGACATTGCAAGACCAAGTCCGGGACTCAGAATCCCGATGTGTGGATTTGGAGAGCACTCTCCGCACAACCCAAGAGACGGCCCAGCTCACAGAAGAGGACCATCGCCGGCAGATAGCGGCATTGTGCCAAGGTGTAGTTCAGCTCCGGAGCTCTCTAGATGTACCGGCGGATTATATCAACGAGGCCCGGCTGTTTGAAGCCAACCTCGATGCAGCCGCCAACTCAAGCCGGGTTCCTATCATCAAATGCTTGCTAGAGCAGGCAAAACGGATAAATGCATCCTGGGCCGTGATGAGGGAGATGATGGAGTATTTTATTCCTACGGAGTCGGATCCGGCACCTCAATCTCCCCCGTCAACGCAAACTTTGGTGGTTCCGGAAAGCAGCAATCCGGAACCTATGGTTACGGAGGTCTCACCGGTGGTACCGATGAATCCGGAACTGTCACCACCAACCGGAAGGCCAGAAGGTGTGGACTGGGGAGCCGTGGTACCTCAGGGAAGCGAAGACCTACTTCCGGTGACTCCGACCATCAACTTGACAAGTGCTTCTCCGGAAGCTCACGCCGGACGGACGGTACAGTCTTCTCCGCATCATAAGAAGATCCAGAAGGATTCCCAGGGGAGTCCAGACGATCAGATAGTCGGGACCCGGAGTGTAGACAGGGACACCAATATCGTGGAAGTCCAAAGATGGGGCCAAAGGGGTCCGAATCTGTTTTCTCCGGAAAGTAGCCGGAAGGAGGTAAAACTGGATCTTCTGAAGGACTATGTTTCTCCCAAAGATCCGGATTCCAAAGAATAGTATGCAGTAGTGTAGTATAGTAGCAATACCGGAGTCCGGCCGTCAAAGCCAGAAAAATAGGATCTGGGATTTTTGGAAATCTAGCGGACCAGTAGAAATGTTTTGTAGGATTTTTAGGATGACATTAGTCTTAGTATAAGTAGGAGTTTTAATGGCCTTTCTGGTCATTCACAACCATCTCATAGTTTCAGCATTGTATCTTTTTCTGAGCTTAATTCTAAAGTGTTTGGAGTATCCAATCTCTTATCTTTCTTGTATACGGTCTATGTTTGTAAGAGGTGTGGGTCCGTTCTTGCGTTTCCGGAACTGAGAACTTACCTTGTGTGGCAAGAGTCGATTTTGTGAGAATATCCAGATGTACTAACTTGAGGGGGAAATCAATCGAATGATTCCGGCAATAGGGTTAGTGTAGTACTGCTCGGATGCCGGTATAGCCTGTGTGTAGGATACAGCCTTAGGTGAAAGGGGTATCTGAGAGGCTGCTAGCAACTTCTGTGTACGGAAGTATTGCCGGACGTGCCTGAATTCTGGATTGCCGGAATTCCCCGTAGAACAGAGTCAAGCCCCGGCGCAAGACCAAGAAAGTACAGGAAAAAACACCCGGTCGACAGAAGGCTCAGTGCTCGGTTAAAGGTTAGAATGTCATTGTAGTTCTTGACCACCCCTGTGTGACCTAATCCGGAAGGCCTTCCGGATTTGTGAGGCGACGAAACAGGAGGACACTTCCGGTCCCTGAAGAGTTAGGTTAGTATTAGTATTAGAGAGAGAGAGAGTGGAAGAGAGCGTGTTTCCGGACACGGTAAGCATCCGGACGATGGATCTGGCCACTCGTCATCCAAACCCAGGGATCCCGGAAGGGGCACTGAACGGTTTCCAGATTCATCCGGAACCCATCCGGCACTAGAGTCCGGATCGGACCTAAAATCTGGAATAGTCTGATGGAGAGAAAAGTGAATGCTTAGATTGGGATAGCCTATAAATCTGTAATCCGCAAATCCTCGTGGGAACAATTCCGGAGCGGTTTACTCTAAAAAGGCCTTTGGTGTAAATTAAGGGCTAACTGGAGGAATACTGGTCCGACTAATCGCTACATATGATGTTCATAGAACTCTCATATTAATCTATGTATAGGAAGTCTACTAAATGAATGCATGTCAAATTGTCATACGCGCAGTTAGCCATAAGTATCTTTAAAACAACAAAATGTTGCAAACTGACATGAGTTATCATCCCGGGGAATTCTAGTATAGTGTTGTTGGTTTCAAAGCCTTCCAGATTGTCCTTCTCTCTCCCCAAACATCCAATCCACTTGTAAGGTCTATTACTTCCTTACTCCATTCCGAAAACAAAGACTTTTCGAATTCTGATCCGGATCCAATCACACCCAAAATTCAGTTCTGTCTCTTCAAACTGTTGGTTTTTGTTGCCATTGTTTTACCTTCGGAGGGTCTGTCTTTGATCTAAAGAGGGGTGGGGACTCACCACTCGTTTGTCTGACACTTCTATACTCCAACGTTAAATGACAAAATGCCTAGATTACAAAGTTGCACGATGAGGAAAAGAAAGTATTCTCTCACACTTTTCAGATTGGCCAATCCAAAGACAAGTCACACAGAGGTACTTCCCTATTCCTCTCACTACAACGATAGATCCGAATTTTTGGATCCAAAGGGAAGAAGGTTGAGAGAAGATCAGTTCACTAATTCAGAGGTTGGTAGACCTTCCAGTGTAGCAAGAAATCTTCCTACTTGCGGTTGCTTATCTCTACATGGAATCACTCTGATTCTGGACTTGCATTGACTTCCACTTTCCTACCCGGATAACCGTTACGGCAATTTAAAGGCACATTACTCTCACACTCCTTCACTTAGATCACCTTACTTCACAACTCCCCCAACCCAAAGATTTATGACCCACAATCTGGATTCCTCTTCATCTGTCCCTCTCTCACCCCAACACCCAAGTACACACACCAACTGCAACTCTATGCACAAAGTTAAGCCAGTAGGTACCCTAGCTTGGGTCACATGCTCTGCTAGCTTGGCAACAGTTCCTACTATGATTCTATCTCAGTGGACGATCCTATTCTCCATAGCCCTAAAAATGGTATTGGTTACCGTAATGGTGACTCGCATGGGTTTTTCCGGATACAAGATTGGGATGAGAAACTCCAAGACTCTCCTATATCTCTTGTCTTTACAATCACTAATAGCAAAACCATCTTTAGGGTTTTCCAACCCTAAAAATTTACCTGCTATGAACCGATCCATCCACAAGGCTAACCCTGCTCCGCTCTTTTGGAACTAGTATACGTCTACCCAAATGTTTTCCGTCCAAGTAATCAGCCGACCTCTTAGTGTGAATTCAAACTAGTTTGGAATTCCACTAATCAATTCCTAAATCATACTCACTTTTCACACTCCATGGTCAACATAATAGACCGACACACCTAATACTGGTCAGATCTTCCTCTAACTGCCTATACTATTTTGTATTCTCTGGAATGGATGAAGAAATCATCTGGACAGTCACAATGAATTTCTAGACAGGTCCCAATACCATGAAACTAAGTAGGAAATGAGATACTAAGGACCGGAATACTCCTAACGCGATTTCTATCTCACCACTCTTTCATTCAACTATCAACGCAAAAGATTAGCGAAGAGAAAATGTGAGGAATGAACCAAGGGGCAGCCGGCTTAAATACCGACGTGCCAACTATGATTATCAGAGTTGAACGGATACAAGACCATTTCAGGAAACGGTACCCTAATCTTATAGTCCCAGAGCCTAGGCTATAGGCTCCTTGGTTTTGGCAATTTCCAGATTTTGGATCTGGTTAGGATCCAGTTACAAATTTTGTTGTAATGTCTATTTTACAATTTAAATTCACTTAGACTAAATCCAAGTTCTAACCAAAAAATTTTGAAATTTTTCAAATATTCCTACCTATTTCTATGAAATTTGAATCCGTCCCAAGTTTTCGGATTCCCATACAAATATTGCAACAAAGGTAGAGAAATGTCTTATTGGAAAATGCATAGCCCAAACAATTTTGAATTTCATGAAAATGACTTCAATGTAGGTAAATGGAATACAAAGATGCTTACATTTATATTTATATGCTCTTCTCGCAGAACTATTTGTACAGCAGTGGTGTCATCGGACATTGCTTCCACAGAATCCAAGTTGTGCGCACCAACATCCTCTGCTTGAGTACTCCCTCCTACTCCAAAGTGAAATGATTTCTTGAGGTTCTCAGATGTTAACTGTTTTGATTTTGACAGTATTTAGAGAATTATCAAAATGAGATTTTATAGTAATTAATATTGTACGCCAATTATTCAAATGAACACAACCAAAACGTGCCTAATATAGCCGCCTTTGTCAATTACTATTATTCTAATTGATGCTATGAAAAGAATACTAAGAATTTTAAATTGACAATTGTCTTCTAAAATTGAAGTGATTATTCATCCACTTGGTTAACGCAATTGTCTACTCCCTGAACTCATAAACAAGGTATTAGGAATGCTAAAGCACTTGACAACAATTCTATCTTCTAAACTTGCACAGAGGATTGACTTCACTGTTTTGTGTTATTCTTTGTGCACATAGGCTGCATGATGGCTTGTATACATATAGATGGTTATAAGATTCTGCTTGTGTTTCCAGTAGATAAAGACGGCCACGCAAGAGTACCTAGCCATTTTCTTCACGTCCGATTCAAATTTGTAGAGTCTTCTATCTATGTTGAATAAGAGAGGATGTCTGAATCCGGAGAAGTTGAGCAATCTATTCCCATAGTAAAGACTATGGATGCAGATGGATAGTATTGGTACCTTCAATATAGAAACTATAAAGCTTACAGGCTTCCATTGTCCATATTAGCTATTTCAACAGAGATTCAAAGTCGTGAATCTGATGCGTCAACTATGGACATGCTGTATATTGCTCACACAATTTCACCTACTCAAAGTTGGAAAGTATTCCTTGTACTTTTGAATGATGGAATTCTCCGCAAAGTGAAAACTAAGAAAATAGATTCTATCATTGAGTTGTCTAGAGAATCTGAAAGAGAGTCCTCAAACTTAACACTTAGGAAGCAACCATCTCTTATGCAAGTTGCATCAGAGGACGTTGCACTTTAGAATTCAATATCTTGCACCCCATCCAATAGTCCAACTCAACCTCTACTGTCCCGTCCTCCGTTGCATCCAAATGTTGTCGATCGAATGAACATAATGGAATGTTTAAAGAGATTGTCAAGTATGCATCATTCTCGAAATAAATTGCCGACAATAAACTTGACAAGAATAAAACACCATCGCGTACATTTCTTCCGGCAGTATTTAACAAGAACGTTATCTTTGAGTTGCCACCATGTCGTTCATCTTCAACTTCATTGATGACCAAGAACTTGGAAGGAATGGACAAACGACATGATGGAGACATGTAGTGCAAGTTGGTGACAACAAACATTCACAACTCTGACAATCTGAAGTTCCGTAAGTCATTCTGTGCTAGCCATCTTGCTTGTAAGAATCCAAATTGTGAATACTTGAAGAAGACTTCCAAATGCAATGAAATAGAATGGATTGATTACACAACCTTCTCTTTTGTAGTAGAAGACAGTTCTCCCAAAGATTGTACTCTAGTTTGCAAATTGTGTAAAAAACACCAACATGTTTAAACACTTGCGATGCTAAGATTTACTACTACTATAGTGATAATCCTAAAATGAGTAGAGCAGCAATTCACTTAGAAGAGCATACTCACCTTGTAGCAAAGGGCATGTATAGAGATTCTATAGAAACAATTTGTGGATTCATTGCGCATCAAGTTGTGAAAACCTCAACGGCTACCAACTCAGCAATTGTTCTCTCTGCTAGCAAGGACTTTTTGACAAACTACCTATTTCACAATGGAGAGGGGTAGAAAGAGATGTTGAAGGGAGAGGAAATGAAAGAAGTCATGGATCACTTCCAATATTTGAGTAGTCCAAATATAAGAAATGTGATATCGAATACATTCATGACAGTGTCTTTCCGGGCTAAGGAAAGGAGAAGGTGTATATTTTTAAGATGCTCATTAAAGGATTTGGAAGTGGAATGGACCTGATGCGTTGCATGCAACCTAGAGGGAATCTACAGAATACGTGGATGATGTTTAACCACGTCAAGCATATAAAGGAATGGACTACAATGGCTTGCCATGTGTATGATTTAGAATACAAAAAGGTGATGACTATTTCAACATGCGACATGCAATCTAAAGATATCAATATATAAGTACAATTCTAGAGGTACTTAAATATTGTCATGGCACGACATGGAGTGGACCACCCAAACTTCAAGGGATTCATGGCAGATAGCGCTATGGCTAATTGGAATGCAGTTTGTATTGTGTATAGAACTAATTTTGCGAATGAAAAAATGGAGAATCGTGAGAGGACGTGCTTATTGCATTGGAGTACTTCTCTTCAAAAACACACTCAGAAGCACATTAAGACGGCATTCCAGCAACAGCATAATACACTATGCAAACAATACAAAGATGCAAAACTATGGAGGAGGCTGAGACACGTTACCTAGCAATTTGGTCGTGGTAGCTCTCATCTGGAGCTGCCACTGAAGATGCACTTCACCACTTAGACCATTGGCTAGCATTTTGGCATTTTGGGTATCGTCAATGGGGAGGCTTCATGCAAATGGTAAGTGTATGTTGAATTAAAAGTTGTATGTCAAATCATACATTTTAAAATTCAAAAATGCATATGTATATTTGAAGAAAAGGGTTAGGAGTACCTTTGATTTCCAATTTTTTTTTTCTATTTTTTTTATGTCATTTTTCCCAGCAATTTAACCAGAAATGGGGATACCATGATGGAATCCAAAAAGTACCTTTAGATCTGAAGGTAGTTTTTGGGCTACATCGTGGTACCCCTATTTCTCGTTAAACTATTGAAAAAATGACACCAAAAAAAATACCATTGAAAAATATTTTTTTAGCATTATAAGAGTGAACTTGCATACTTGTTCCAATGTTATCTATAGATAAATAAATTCTTGCATGACATTTGAATGTCCTTTTCTTTTTGAGTTCATTTAAAGTAAATGTAAATTGAATTTTCCAAGTTTGCAATTGCTATTGAGTTTGATATAAGAAATTCAATTTTGAAAATGAAGTTTATTTTATATGACTTTGTAGGATTTGAGTTTGGAAGAATTGTCGGATATACCTTCGTGCAACTTGTTGGAAACAGTTCATAACAAGTGACTTCAAATGTTTGGCAACCGAGATAACAATTTGTTTGATGCCATTTGTGACGATAGTATCTATATTTGGATACAATTGACTAACTATTGTGCTTATATAAGAGGACAAACATGTGGATCTGGGCCATCAAAGGGGGAGTTGAAGTTGAGAGCTACAAGACAAAGCAAAGACCCAAAGAAAATTGTAGAGGCGTTGAACACATTACCTAAAGCTGAGGGAGTTGGAACTCACATATTGCATTTGGAAGGAGAAGAGATCTTTGGAGTTTGGAAGCATGAAGAGGAAGTTGAATGTTCCCATTGGCGATTCAAAAGACTTACATCGACCAGACAGAGTTAACTTCTCTCAACCTTGTATTCGAACAAGGTCCACAACAGTTCTTGTAGACACTTCCTAAAACAATAAAAAAAAGAGCCTGAAGTGCAACCGTTCAAACATGTGACTATGCATTTAAAAGTGACTGTGATACGTCAAAGTGGCACATTGCAAGACTTAGCCACAAATCGAATGTGCTTTGTCAAGCTCAACAGTGGGGGCAAATATAAAGTGCACTGCAAAAATTGCAAGGGGAAAGAAGGGAACTCCGACTCCCACCTATCATGGTAGAAAGGTAGAGTATGGGAGTAAACGAGAGGTCCTAGCAGATTTTTGGTTTTGTAGAGATGACATAGAACGATGTGTGAAAGGTACCTAATGGAACTATATCATTGACAGATTAGAGGTGCCAAAACTTTGGCCTATTTTGACTAGGACAAACCTTAGTCAGGAAGAAATTGTATTGCTACAACATACTGGATTTCATCTCCAAGAGTGCCCTACATTGTCGCCACGATGACTTTTCAACATGTCTAACATATTCCAAAGTGTCTTGTATGATCAAGCACCACTACAAAATGCAGATGTGTATCCAATGGTTAGGAACAATTGAACTATATGAAAGAATGCAAATGTACCAATGGTAGAACAACGCAACAAGTGGGAGAGTGCAAGCAACATCAAAGGACAAATTGTAGGAATGACTTTGCTTTTTTTTCCAGGGCTAGGTGCAATAGTGTCATTGGAGACCGCAACAGACCATAATAGGAATGTCTATTGAATTACAGTGGGTATGTTCCCTACTTGCACATGCCCAGACTTTGTTCATATGGCAATCTCCGCTATTGGGGATCGTCAATAATATGTGAATTGCAAGCACTTGTACTACTTGTATTGATACTTCTACAAGATGGACATTCATAATGACAAATTCATTCATGCACCTAGTTACAACTTAAACAAGGTGAAACTTCTTCTAATTCGAGCAGGGATCATCACAGTACCAGAATAGACATGGCTAGATACTTGAAGGTACTTCATTTCTCTTGTATTGACTTAAATTTGATACAATTTAAGTGATTTGAAGTGTGTAGAATCCAAGAAATTTATGCATTCATGAAGTATATGAAGTCTGTCTCATTTGTTTTCTGAAATGTTAAGAAGTAAGAAGACTTGAGTGCCAAAGTTCTGAAATGTTGACTACTAATGTAGTATCTAAAATATACATATGAAATCATTTTGGGGGGAATTTTTTTTTTCTATTTTTTTCTAATATGAACTTCTTTAGCATTTCAATTTATTTTCTTTTAGTTTCCATTTTCCTTTCTAGTTTTTTGCCCCCTTGTTAATCATGTACTTTCCATTTTGTTTCTTTAATTTGTATTTTGTTTTTTTCCCAATTTGTTTTCATTTAACTTTTTTTGTGTAAGACTTGAACCACATCATATATTTTTTTCTTTGCAAAGAGTGATCATTCAATTAGGTTGGCGTATATTTGCTAGAGGACTATGAGATTGAAGTTGATGTCCTAGTTTTGAATCCCATTAGGCCTCCAATTATGGTAATAGGTGCAATTTATATACTGAGTGTAGTGTTCATAATTCATATAGAGCAACCGAAGTGGAGGCTACCTAATACTCACATTTTCTTCTGTAAACTTCTTGCTCAACTATTTACATTGTATTCTATACATAATCAATAACTAGAGTGCCCTGTGGCGTTGCCACAATTAAAACAAAAATAAAAGTAATTTTCTAATTTTTTTAGGACCAAAAACAACTCAAAAATGCATAACTTTCTCAGTATGAGTCGAAATGCCCCGAAACAAAGCCTGTACACCCCTCCTTGCCAAGGGCTTTCCGATAGTACCCAGATTGTGACCGAAATAGAAGAAAAAATAATTTTCTAATTTTTAGATCCAAAAAATACTCCAAAATTCAATAACTTTCACACTGTATGTAAGAACGCCATGAAACCAAGTCGGTGCACCCCTCCTCACCGAGAGCTTTCCGACAATACCAAGATTGTGACCAAAATTTAAGAAAAAATAGTTTTTTAATTTTTTAGTTCATAAAAATACTTCAAATTTCAATAACTTTCACACTATGAATTGGAACGCCACGAAACCAAGCCCGTGCACCTTTCCTTGCCGAGGGCTTTCCGACGGTACCAAGATCGTGAACAAAATATGAGAAAAAGTAATTCTCTAATTTTTCAGAACAAAAAAGAACTCGAAAATGCACAACTTCCACACCGTACATCCAAACGCTATGAAACCAAGCCGGTGCACTCCTCCTCGCCAAGGGCTTTCCGGCGGTACCAAACACGCGACCAGGGGACGCACAGTCCAGGAGATCTCAAAGTGACAAATAAAACAAACATGTTGTCTTAATAGAAGAGATAGCATATAAAGTGCAATTGCAGTGTTGGAACACAATGATAAATTATGCACTAAAGTCCCAAGGTTTGTCTCCATTAAAAATGACAAATACTAGAGCAAATAAAAATAAATGATACCATCCACGGTCATAGGTCCCAAAACCTACTATAAATAGCAATTTCAACTCTATTTTTTGACCCCCAAAAAAATCTAAAATTTTTTTAGAAAAAAATCTTCAAATTTTTTTTCAAGGCTCCAAATTCATAAGCTCCACGCTCGCAGCTCACAAGCTCGCTTCTTCAGGCTCACACGCTAGCATCATTGTGCTACAGGCTATATTTCCATGAAAAATTTATTGGGAACCTCTCACTAGAACATTGTCAATTTTGAATGGCCATAATTTTTATCCTACTAGTTCAAATCACACATTTTTTAGATGGTTAGATGCTTCTTCTCAAGGGATTTGCAAGCATATATGATACACTATGTGGGCACTTTATTCCAAGGGTGGGAATAAAGTATACACAACTGGGTTCTAATGTTTATTGTCGTATGTTGGTCCTAATGGGTGTCTACAATGTCAAATTTAATTGTGCCTTTCAAGCAATAGATTTTTGTTGTTTTGTCTACTTTGAACTTCCTTAATAGCAAATGACTAACAATTCAATGGAAATTCGTACCTAAGATCTAGTTTTGGCTATGACAACCAAAACTAGAGGTCAAATGAGATAGTCAAGCGGAAAAGCAAAGTGGACAAGATTGTAGGGCTTAATTTTCCCTTTCCAAATCAATAAAGAACTTCAGTTTTGACTCAAATCTAGTGGATAATGGTAGATGAAGTTTGGTACTAAATCTAACACCTAAAATTTCATCTGTCAATTACTAAGGTTCTAGCTACTGAAATTGAATGCGGATTTTTGGATTATTTTTTATTCTAAAACCTCTACCAAAATTATAAATTTGACTTGATTTGGTCAACTTTGGTTGACTTTCATCCAAATCCCACTTATTTTTGGTTAAAACTTCATTCTACTTTAACTCATTCAATATTCATTCAATTCTTAAATTTAAATAGGTTTTGGAATCCAAAAAATATTCCTTTTAAGATTATATCCTCCATTTAATCCTTGGTTATCTTTAAATTCTACTTGGTAAATTTTTAAGTATTTTGACTACTTTTAATGAATTCAAGTTTTACTTTTACTTCTATGGTTAATTGGCTTTATCTTTAAAAGTTCTACTTTGACTTTCTAGCAAAGTAAAACCTTCTTACTTTTGACTTCTTGAGTAAATGTTTTTTACGGCAAATTTTGACCATCGACCAGTTAACCAAAATTCTCACATAATTCTTTTTTACAATGCAAATTCAAAATTATTTAGACTTTCACCTTTTTATTTCTACTTTGACTCTAAATTCTAAGATTCCTAAAGATTTTCTAAAAGATTTTTTGGATGATTTCCTGATTTTTCATCCAAATTCTATGACTTTTCATCCAAGGATAAATTTTGGTAAATTCTTTATAAAAGTATTATGGTAATTTTTGATTGATTCTAAAACCTACTAGTTGATTTTACCATTTACTATGGATTTAATTGAGTCTAATCCCAAATTCAAAAGTCAAATTCTATTCTAATGTTTTTGGTAAAAATGCAAGAAATGGAGTAAAAATATTTAGTTACTAACCTCAATGTTGACTTCCTCTTCGTCAAATGTCGTCGCCATGTTGTTCACCGTGTGCTCCAACTCCATCTTCAATGTTCTTGATTATTTGTTGATTTTTTTTGTAAACTTCTTTTAGACTTAGGGATGTCCTAAGCTTCCTCCTTCGGCAATTCTCTTTTCTTTTTCTTCTTCCTTCTTTCAAATGTTCTCTTTTGTTTTTGTAGATATTTCTTTGGGAATAAAATCCTACCAAATCTAACACTAAATCTTGTCTAATTTGCTTGGAATCAAATGAAATATTAAGACAAAACTCACTTAACTTCTTCTAACTAATAACTACTTCTAGAATATCCCTAAAGATTAATTATTCCATTCTTTTGTTTTTTCTTCTTGTTATATAAGCAAAATCCAACCTTAATTGATGGATCAATATTCTCTTATGGATTTGCACGTGCTAATTCTTTCTATTGAACTTCCTACTTGAGCAATTGTTTCCTTCACTTCACTTTGTTTTGTGAGTGTTTGGTTGCTTGGAGCATGGCTCTGTCTTCAAAGTGAAGCTTTGTCAACTTTGGACGAGATTGCTGCACAACAGTTGGAAATTTGAGTGACTCAGGGTCTGATCACACTGAGCAGTAAATAAGTATTTTGTTATTACTTAAAGGCCCGCCTCAAACAAAGAGAAGGACATTTCATTAAGCAGCAGGCTCGGAACCAGCCTTGAGGACTAGTCCAGCACTTTCCATCACTCATTCCTTGTCTCCTACAGTAGATATCTGACCTCACTATCGTGTTTCTCACAAGCTTGTGGCAAATAGTGGGGCTTCAATACGCCTCGCCAAAGGATTTGACTGACCTCTTCACTCCATCTTTGATGGTAGTGACAGTCCCTTCTACCCCATCGTCGAGGCACTGACCTCAAATAACCTCACAAGTAATTTGAACCACAGTTCATCCTTTACTTGTGTCAAAAAAATAAAATCATCTTCCAACTACAATAAAGTCCCCTTTACTTGTGTGTAGAGAGTCGAGATAGGCTTTTCAACTTTGTTAAGTTTCGAGTGAAAAGTGTAGCTCACTATATACACATAGGGTGGTAGGAGGTAGAACAAACAATGTGGGATAAGTAGAATTAGAGTGAGCTCAACACTCATAGTTAATTCAAAGTTCATTCTATTATGTCTACTTTTGAATTAACTATGAGTGTTAAGCTTCTACTTACTTTAATTTTACTTATCCCACATTGTTTGTTCTACCTTTTACCACCCCATGTGTATATAGTGAACTTCTCTTCATCCTCAGAACTCAAAATAAGTTAAGAATGCTTTTGAAAAAATGTGAGGTAATGCATTGAAATTTGAAAGTTAAATTTTTGTAAATTTAATTTCAAAACCTTCAAACCGTTTTCATTTAATATCCATTAAGCGCCCCGGCTTGGCGCGTCAGCCATGGGGCAGAGTCCCACTTTCCAAATCCACACGCCAAGGCTGTATTTGGCGACCCTACTTGAAGTGCAGCTGTGGCGATGCTATGAACTATTGACGTTTTCTACGATGAGCGACCTTACTTGAGCACCAGCTCAGCACCCACGCAGGCTTGGCAAATATGCTAATGTTTCAGTGGGAACCCTCCCTCCACTTTTACTTGTTTCTATCCTAATGCCGTAGTATAGGAAAGTTAGGTTGCTTCTCTAGGACCGGAAATGATCCTAAAGTGACCCGTTTATCATTCCCACAGAGATTTAGTTGGAGAAATCTTTGTTTGTTCAGAAGAGAGGGATTTGCCTTGCCACAACAAACCCAAGAACACCTACTCTAATCTAGTTAAGTCCCAATTTTAACTATTCTATTCTATTACCATATTCACCCTTTAACTTCTCCTATTCACACATTATCTACTATCTATTTACAATCAAACCGGAACTGAAAAGGGGGTAGCTAGTCCGACTTTCCCGTTCTTAGTAACCGAAATCGAGTTTAATCTCTGAATCAAGAGGGTTCCGCGTATTGGACTTGAGGCAGGAAGCTTAAAACCTACACTCTAAGTTTTAGAGTGACAAGAGATCCATTGTAAAAAGAAGAAGAAAAACACAACACAACAAAGTCTAATTCCAGCCGAACTCTCCTTCACAGTTGAACCAGATAGCTATCGGGATCAGTAGGTCACGTAAGGTATAATTGGCTAAAATGCTAACTTGGACTACAACGACGGCCTATTAGTTAATCTGGATTCTTGGCAAAAACCGGGATGGCTGAGTTAAGGAGTTGTTACCTCCCCTTTGGGATTTTGGTTAAGTCTAAACCTATCGACCGGAAAACGGGAGCTGCTCTGGAACAATCAACAGTTACACTCCGCACGCATCCGGGACTATCAAAACTCAATTAGAAACACGAACCGGTCACACTTGGATCCAGAAAACACCCTCGCTCGTAATCTCTCTTCAAGAATCCGGACAATCTTAATATCCGGGCACACTCCCTCCTTACCTATTCCTGTAATCTCTACAAAACATACATCAATGGTTATCCACCACCAAAGCACATGCCGCCACCTCAAATTGTGAACCAGAAAACTGATTTGGATTGTACAATGCTAGGAAGGCTGATTTGGATTGCACAGTGCTAGGAAATCAAAGTATGGAAATGTACACCGGATTAACAATAACCGGCTAACTAAATACTAAACAACCCATAGGACTCCTCAGTCAATGGGAATCAAAATCTACCTTTCCTGAATCAACACGTTTCCTTCTCCTCATCTACAAAAATGACGTTGACTTACTATAATCATGGAACTAGCCGTTAAAATTCCCATTCTGATAAATCTAGATCCAAGAAGTCAATTCTACCTTTCCGGCTAAAAGTGATTTACAAAATACTTTCTACCAAAAACTTGGATTTTCAGCCAAGATTCTAACCTACCTATCTGTCCTACTCTAACTTTTCTGCCGCTTCTCCGGTGTTGCACTTGGTTTCGGAATGCCCTTCCGCGGTGGTTGTTTCTGGACGGAACCGGAAACTGTCTTCCGTTTCTTGGCCTTGGAGGATTGAGCCTTGGTCTTAGCTCTCTTCTTCTTCGATGCAGCCAGTTCCTGATCCGGATCAGAGTATGGTTCGGACTCCTTTCCAGATTCAGAACTGGAATCCTTTTCTTCCTCCTCTTCTTCTGAACCCTCATCTTCTTTTTCTTCCTCTGACTTTGCCCGGATTGGTTTCCTTATTGATGGAGGCCTTGAAGTCTTTATCTTCACCTAGCTAGAAGTGGGAGAGGCCTTCGAAATCTTGCTCTGCGGTGTCCCTAAATCTACCTCTTCCACTTTCACCTTTCCCCGCAATACTAATCCGGGTGTTGGTGTGAACGCAATTTCGGTTTCCGGGGTAACAATCTCCTTAGCAGGAGTGACTATCACTACATCTTCGGATGAATGTCCGGATTTCTCCCGTGTCATTAGAGATGTCTGCTTGGTCTTTGACCGCGGTGGCTTGGATGGAGTCGCCTCTATTGTAGCGACCATTTTCGGGTTTGATTCTGGTTGGGGAGGTAGACTGACCTCCCCCATGACTTACATACCCACAACTTACATACCCTTTTCAAGGTACTTCTCTCTTTCTCATGTTCTTCTCGGACTTTCGTGAGCTCCCTTATAATCGATCCTAAGGGATCGCTGTCTTAGATTGAATCCTGCTCTTTCTCTATCTAGACCTCTTTTCCTTTCTTCATTTCCGGTTCCAATTTTCCCGACATACCAAAAGCCTCTCTCTTAACCTCTATCTCTTCTATCTCATCATCGAAGTCAGGTTTCATTCCGTGGGCCAGTTTGACCTCCTGGACTGTGTATTCCTGTCTCTCTTGCGCCCTCATACAATCTTGGGCATGATACAAATGAAAAAGAAATGGAGAAAGGCTAGATGGTTTAGTCTTTTCCACTCCCTTGCATAGTTTGGCAACATAATCTCTCAAGACTAGCCCCCAATCTACCTTCCTGTCTCCGGACAGTGCACCAAAGATCGTATTTCCCAAAGTGATGGTCATCCAGTTTCCTCTATCCGGACTAAGAATTGGAACTGGAAACTCTAGCATCCTCTTCTCTCGTTCATCCTTGCAGTCACTCACTATGTATCCATCTTTTGTATGAGGGACATTCCAGAACTTACCCACCGTGGACTTGTCTGTCCGGGACGCCAGCCCTTCTCCGCCCCGGGAAAACCTGTAAACCTCCCGCTATACTCCTGTGGTCCACTTGTCCGGAAGTGCCCTCAAGGTCTTTCTCCATTCGTTTGACTGCGGATGCAATATCTCCCGCACCATTTCTTCGTCTTTAAAACTCTAGGGCCTTTCTATTAGCCCTACACAGTTCATCTAACTAAGATCCTCCATCAGGTTTGCTCGTTATTCCGCATCTTCCGGAATAACCGGAATGATGTTTCTAAGTGATATCTTTGTGGTGGGGGTCTCTTCCTCAGCCTCACTTCTAGACATATTTGCAATGCTCTCTTTTTCTCTTCTCAGACTAACCCTCACAGTAGTCACTAGCATATGTAAGAAGGAAAAACTCTCCGTCTTAGTCTTGAGACTTAAATTATATACAGAATTTTACAAAAAGGTCTCCCCGGAAATCCGGCCCTGATACGGCTGAGATTTTCGGATTTGAACTTTTCCTAACTTTTCGGAACAAAGTCTGGTCTAACAAAATTTCCTACCTTCTATTTTCTAATTAGCAATCCCTCCTGAGGGGGTCCACCACTATCTGGAGTAGCTATAGGGGAGAGTGTCGCAGCACAGGGTAAGTGAAATTCCCTATTATGCTCACAAAAAACTCTTTAAAGCATAATAAAGTGACTCTAAAGATTAAATCCAAGAGACTCTGTGAAGTATTTCGTGTTACTAGATGATTTGAGGAAAGTTTCCCAATTCTATTATTCTTCTTTATACCTCTCTCATCCTTTTTTCCAAATACCGGATGATTTCCTGACCCTCCTATAAACTGATCCGGTCCAGACTTATATTGACCCAAATCACACTCGAGCGACAACCTACAAGAACCAACCCGGAACTCACACTCCCGACCGGATCTCGTACTACTTTAACCGAGGACTTCCTTTCCTCAACTTCTATTCCGGTTCTGTTTAGCCTCTGTTGGCACCTCAGAGGGATCTGTCACTTATTTTCAAAGAAGTAGACACTCCTCTCTTTCCAGTTTTTATAGTGATGGAAAGTTCACTAAGCTAATCTATTCTCCTATCTTAACAAGATCTGGTTTGATCTTTCACAGCAAACTGGAAGTAATCTCAGCCTGTAGGTCACACAAAGATCCCCCATACGACCCTCACTTACTACAACGACCTTACTACCTTTTGCAATCCATGCGAAACTAAGGTGGCTACAAATGCATCTACCCGTACCAATACAATCTAACGTTCTTCCGTTTACTTCTTCAGATGGTGAGACCTCTCAAGTGTTCAGAGGCTAATCCAGACATGCCATCTGGTAGCTCTAGCACAGTTTGAGGATCCTTTCTCTTACTGTCTAGCTTAGCACTGGTTATCTCACCCGGAATTATAAACTTTAAATCTACTAAGGTGTCTTGACTCACTCTCAACACTTACAACTTGTTTACATGCACCTGCAATCACAAGAAGACAACAAGGGGAGAAGATCCGTTCACACTTTGTTCATCTATAGTCAATCTCTTCCTCCCTTATCCGGCCAATCTTTGAGAAGACAAGGAAAACAATAGAAAATACACAAGGCACAGCATATGCAAGAAGGAAAAACTCCTAGTCTTAGTCTTGAGACTTGAATTATATACAGAATTTACAAAAAGGTCTCTCCGGAAATCCGGCCCTGATACGGCTGAGATTTTTGGATCTGAACTTTTCCTAACTTTTTGGAATGAGGTCCGGTCTAATAAAATTCCCTACTCTCTAATTTCTAACTACCTATCCCTCTTGAGGGGGTCCACCACTATCTGGAGTAGCTATGGGGGAGAGCTCACTCAAATTTCTACTTTTATCTCCTCCTTTCGGAACTCGCTCCGGTTCTACAGGAGAAGTTACTCATGTCCTTGTCCGTGGGGCTTCTGAAGTAGAAGTCCTTCCGGCCTTTTTCTCCTTTGATATTGGAGTTTCAAACTTCCCCTCCAATATCTCTACCTCATCGAACTCTTCCGGGATCAAAATCCCAGATAAAGAGACTAATCTACTTTGGAATTTCCGGACGGTATCCTCTAATCCCTTTGCATCTTTCCGGAATTCCTTCATTGCCTCTTCTAATTCCCTAGCCAAGTCAGCCAAGATGCGAACGATACGGGTACCCGAAGGTTTCGGATCCTTATGTATCCCCTCATCAAACAATTTGGTCTTCGCCATTACTTCATCGGATGTCCCTACTACTGTCGTCATCCGGTTGATTGCAGTCCTGGTCTCCTCCTGCATGGACATTGCGGCCTTCACTTGGTCATGACTAGCATCCAAGTCCTTGCGGTAGCTTTGGATTTCCCCTTGCAACCGGACTACCTGCTCGTCTGTCTCCCGCTGGTTAATATTCTGCTTCAGCAACCTATCCTCCAACTCCTTCACTTCATCCAGATTGTTGATGTAGTTCCGACAGAGAACTGGTCGGAGCGCTTCCTACCAAATCCGGCACCTCACGGAGCGTCGTGGTCTTTACTTCCCAATCCGCTCTCACTGCATTGAGAATCCGGATTAGGTCGTTGTAGGGACCCGTTAGGTTCAACAACTGGGACGAGGGAACTTGTCTCGGTTTGACCACTTCTATCGGCTCCTGCTTCTTTAAGATGACCGACTCCATTGGTTCCGTTTCCTTCTCCTTTCGAAGCCCTAAAGGAGAGCCCCTTAGACTGGGCGTCCTCTTGATCCTCCTTCGGTTGAGAGGAATGTCATCTTCCTCCTCTTCCTCTTCTTTCCAATTCCTCTTTTGAGGGTTTTCACCCTTATCCTCTGGTTCCGGGCTATCCGGTTCCGTCTCGGATTCTTCATCCGATCATCCGTACGTCCAGAGAGCCATCTAAGCCCTCTACTCCTTGTTCTCCTCTAAAATCAAGAGACTCTAATTCTTGTACAGGCGGAAAAGATAGGGGCATACTGGAGTAGCCCTACTCTTTCCCACATTTGAGACCAAAACATTCACCAACGTTTGAATGAATGTCGCCCAATCCATTCGCTTCTCTCTGCTCAGGGCTCCAAAGATCGCATTTCCGATTGTGGAAGTCACCCGGGTGGGTTTTTTCCGGATGTAGGATCGGAACCAGGAATTCAAGCAGCTGCCTGTGCCGCGCATTGACACAGTCTTCGATGGCGTATCCGTCCTTGGGGTTAGCCGCTCCCCTGAATTTTCCGCACACGAAGTCTCCCTCCCGTTTATAGTTCATAATTCCGGGTGAGATAGCCAGTGCTAGGTTAGACAGCAAGAGAAAGGATTCTCAAACTGTGCTAGAGCTACCAGATGGCATGTCTGGGTTAGTCTCCGAACACTTGAGAGGTCTCACCATCTGAAGAAGTAAACGGAAGAGCGCTAGACTGTGTTGGCACGAGCAGACGCACTTGTAGCCACCTTAGTTTTGCACGGATTTCAGAAGATAGTAAGGTCGTTGTAGTGAGTGAGGATCGTACGGGGGATTTTTGTGTGACCTACAAATTGGGATTACTTCTAGTTTGCTGTGAAAGATCAAACCGGATGGTGTTAGAATAGGAGGATAGATTAGCTGAGTGAATTTTCCATCACTATAAAGACCGGAAGGAGAGGAGTGCCTACCTCTCTGAGAACAAGTGGTAGATCCTTTTGAAGTGCCAACAGAGGTTAAGTAAAAGCGGAATAGAAGTTGAGGAAAGGAAGTCCTCGGTTAAAGTAGTACGAGATCCGGTCGGGAGTGTGAGTTTCAGTTTGGTTCTTGTGGGTTGTCAATCGATTTTTGATTCGAGTCAGTATTAGTCGGGACCGGATCTGTCTATAGAAAGAGGAGGAAATTATCCGGTATTTGGGAAAAAAGGTGAAGAGGGATAAAGAAGAGTGATAAAGAAGAATAATGGAATTGAAAAACTTTCCTCAAATCATCTCGTAACACAAAACACTTCACAGAGTCTCTTGGGTTCGATATTTAGAGTCACTTTGTTATGCTTTAAAGGGGTTTTGTGAGCATTATAGGGAATTGCACTTACCCTGTGCTGCGACACCAGCTCCGCGTAGGTTGCTTCCTCATTTTGCTTGAGTAAGGAATGGTGGGCGTACAAGTGGGAGACATAGGCTAGAAGGGGGCTCCCACCTTTCTTCCCCTTCCGGAGAGAATGCACAAGATCCTCCACTACCTCAAAGATGATGAACGCCTAGTCCACCATCATCTTTTCTTGGAGACTTCCCAAGATGGTAGAGGCCACCTTGGCCACCACCCGCTTTCGCTTGGTTGGGTGGAGGAGATAGGGTTAAGAAACCCTATCACATCCCGGGATTCTTGGTTTACCAGGTCCGAAATCTAGAAACCTACCTTTGGATTTGCCGCCGTCTGGAATTCACCCTCCATGTATTCCGGGTTCTTTTCCATCACTTTGTCCGACGCCACTTGGAGCCTATAGACAGCTCTCTACTCATCCACCATCCACTACTTAAGCTTCGCACGGAGGGTGGTATCTAAGATACCACTCTCTGGTCGCAACAGGTCCGCCACCAAGCTCTCCTCCCAGATGCAACAAAGGACATCCATTAATCTCGCGCACCCCTAAATCCTCCTCATCTCCTATTGGAGTTCAAAGCTTTCCTATTTAAAGGAATAAATTTTAAATTTTCCCATCTAATGCTAGTTTTCTGTATCTAACATGTGGGATCACACTCCCACACTCATGGAGCACCTTGGCTTCTTGTATCCACTCGAACCCAACATTGAAAAACGCCGATTTGTATTCCTCTTCCGGATCCTTGCTTGACTCACCCTTCTCTATCACCAAAGGTTTGATCCATGATCTCGGATCCGTCGACTTCCGCTTCTTTGTCCTCAAATCATTCAAAGGTTCCTCGGGTTGCTCTTCCGGTTCCGACTTAATCGAATCTTTCGACTCTTCTCCAGAGAGGCCGTAAGTCAAAATAGCCTTTCTGGTATCATATTGGACCATCTCCACAACACTCAAGAGTTCCTGCTGGTGGTACAAGTAAAACAGGTAAGTGCTAACTGGACTGGCCTTCGCGCGGATCATATGCTTGGCTAGTTTGAAGACTATTCTTGCTATGACCCTACTCTAGTGGACAACCCTATTCTCCATGGCTCCAAAAATTGTATTAGCTACCGTAATGGTGATCCACGTAGGTTTTTCTAGGTACAAGATTGGGATGAGAAATTCTAGGACTCTCCTATATTTCTTGTCCTTGCAATCGCTAATAGCAAATCCGTCTTTAGGGTTTGTAACCCCCGTGAATTTTCCAGCTACAAAACGATTTGTCCTTGATGCTAATCCGGCTCCGTTCTTCCGGAACTGGTACACATCCGCCTAGATATCCTCCGTCCACATGATTGGCCGTCCTCTCAGAGTGAGCTTGTACTGATTTGGAACCCCGTGGACCAATTCCTGAATCATACCTTCACTCTTTAAGTTCCATAGTCGGTGCAACAGCCTGACACACCTTAGACTAATCAGATCCTCTTCTAACTGTTTATATTGTTCCGTGTTGTCTGGGATGGCCAAAGAAATGATCCGAGCAAGCACAACTAACTTCCGGATAGGCCCCATCGCCATAAAGCTAAGTAGAAATGAGGGAAGAAAAGAAAGCCTAAGGTGGTCGCTATCTCACCACTCTTTCTCTCAACTACCCACACGGAAGACTAGCGAACAAACAGGAAAATGGAGATGGAAACCCTGAGTAGACAACTTAAATACTGGATCATCTCCCTACGGTCATCAGGATAACGGCTATAGGACCATTTTACAAACGGTATCCTAAAACCGTAGCCCTGATGGTCTATACTGTACGTTCCTGAGTTCCGGGTATTTCCGGATTCCGGATCCGGATAAGTTCCGGTTACGGATTTTGCCGGAACGTCTATTTTCTAATTTGGATTTTATTAAACTAAAATCAAGTTCTAACTAGATTTTTTTTTAATTTTCTATTTCTTTCCACCTACTACTCTCAAACTTGATTTGTCCCTTGATTCTGGATTCCCACAAGTCACAACAGGTCGACTCCAAAAGAGAAGGGGAAGGATGTTACTAAGGAAGAATTGGATCCCCGGGATCCATTCAATAAGTTAATAGCCATCCTTTGCGGCGTTCGAGCGAACTAGGAGATCAAGAACAGGATCTTGGACGCGATCGAGAAGCTGGTGGGAGCGAGACCCGACAGCATGCTGCCAAAAAAGGTAGCTAACTGTATCATCGATCCGGTCGAGTTCCGGAAGTAGGAAAAAAAGATCGTCCGGCTACAAAAGGAGGCAGATACTTTGAAGGCAGAAATCTTCACCTTAAAGGAAGATGTGACCGCCACTTGGAAAATGGCGGAAGAAACTCGGAAGGTAGTTGAGCAGGTGAAAGACACCCTAGGAATATCCGGGATGGCCGCTGCCAAGGCTAAGCTATTTAATGAGGAGGTGCAGAAGGAGAAGAAACTATCCAGTTCTATGATAGTGAAGATTTTTTTAGATTACGCTGAGCGGATTGAGACGGTGATGATGGAGGCCGATCCAAGAGTCCTACTTTAGGTTTAGGGTTGTAAATTAGTTAAGTTTGTACATACTAGGAGGATTTAGGACAAAACTAGATCCTGTTCCAATTCGGCAGAGTAGTAGGTAGGACCGAAAGTCCAACCTGAAAATGCGGCAGGATTCCGTAGTACTTTTTGCCTTTTTGTACTTTAGGATTTTGTATATAAACTAGTCCCTGGGAAGGGAAAAGGGGGAGAAAAGTCTTCTTTTGCAAATTCTCTTGTGTTTTTCTATTTACTTCCTTATTGTATGCTTCTTCCATGTGTTAGTGTTGTATGATAGGAAGTAAGGAGTGCAGAAGTTAAATTAGAACTGACTTTCCTCCCCTGGTGTTTCCGTTCTTCTTTTAAAGTGTATGTGAGTAGGTAGTAAAGAGTTGGGAGTGCATTTCAATTCCTCAACACATCTAGAGTTTCGAGATTCCGGGTGAAAAAACCGTTGTTAAGTTAGGAAAATAGGGAGGGATTTCTTAGACGCGCTAGAACTTCTAGGTGGGAAATCCGGTTGAGTGTCCAATCTCTTGTGAGGTCTCATTGCCCTAGTTGGTAAACGGAATAGCTCTGGTAGATGTTGAAACGGACGGGTATACTTGTAACCACCTAACTTTGCACGGATAGGAACGAATACCCGAGGTTGTTGTAGTATAAGAGGATCGTACGGGGGGTCTTTGTATGACCTACAATCCATATTAATATTTAGGTTGTTGTGAAGGACAAAACTGGATCCGTAGTAAGTAGAAGATTAAGGAGATAGGATAGTGGGTCTTCAGCCACTATAAATTACAGAAGGAGTGGTGGGCCTACTGTGAGCACTTTTTTACCTACCCATGCTAAACTAACGTTGCACAACCAAGTTCTTAGTATTGTTTTGTAAGTTTTGTCCTAAGGATGCCTAGCGTCAATCCATTGTGCCTAGCGTCAATCCATTGTGCCTTCCAAGCAATGGATCTTTTCTAACTCTTACATGTGAAAAATAAACAAAACAACAAGAAATTCTAAATAACTATAAGTTTTACCCTTTTATCTCAACTAATTAAGCCAATGTGGTTTTTATTCAAAATGAATTCAGTCTAGATTTATCATTTTTAAGTGATAGAACATGTTATGCCATTTCTAAAAATATAAAACTCGTCCTCATCCGAGCTTTCTAACAATAGTTATGGAAGGATGAAGGTTGACCGCTAATTGGTTCATCAAACTTCATCCATTGATTTCTAATAATCTACCTTATAATTTTACTTGATATTTGACTTTTGGTCTCTGAACTCTATTTACTATTTAACTTTCTAATATGGTTGACTTTGAATGATTTATCTAACTTTAATTCATTTTGACCCCTAAACTTCATCCATGTCTATCTTTCTCATTTTTTGTTGGATTTCTAAGTGTGAGACATTTTTGGAAACCTCTAAACTAAAGGTATCACAATCTGAATCTAAAACTTGGATAAAATCTAGTTTTAATATTCTGACTTGAAAGGTTAGTTCGGCTAAGGTATTTAAAACCATCTACTTTGCAATTTGATAGTAATTTTGGTATTTAGAATCTTACCTCACTTTGTGAGTCGTCTTGGACGTTGTAGATGAGTCTTCCAGGATCTCCATTTTCCTCCATGGTTCCGTCGCTCGGTAATTTATGCTCACCGCTTGAAAGTAGACTTTTAATACAAATTTGCAACTATTCTAGCTACTATTCCTCCTTTCTTCTATTTGGGATTTTATACTATACTTTTCTAATGGTTGGCTTTGAAAACTCTTGACCTCCTAACCACTATTTTTCCATTTTTCGCTTGCCTAATGACACCTTGCGACCTTTCACATGGTCCACCTTTCATGTCTCAATCCTATTGGTTGTTATAGATATTTGAGATTTCTCCTTCTTCTTCAACATCAACTATAACAATCTAACAATTTGGTTTTCAATTCACAACTATCATTCCTATTGAGTTTTTGAACTCAAACATAATCTAAGTTAGAAGAGTTGAAAGAGTGGTAAGATAGAACTTTGTTTTGCATTCTTCCTTGCTAATCACACCTCCCTAATCTATCATTCTTCCCTTCTAATCTATTTTCTAATTTCCTTATCAAATGCCTTAGTTCTCGGTCTGACTTTTGACAGCTTACTATTTTTAGACTTCTAATATGTTTTCCTTGTAAAGGCTAAAACTAGCTTTCTAAGTTGATGTGGAACTTGCAAATCGGACTTTTCTAGTAGAAGTTATGCATGGATGAAGTTTTGAGTCCTAATTAGTGTCTGAAACTTCATCCGCTTATATCTTACTCATTTTAGCTTGGATTTCTTTGTATTTTATGTTTATGGAAAGCTCTTGACCTCTACTATGAGATTTTGAACTTCAATTTGTACTGACCCTTCTTCTTAGCGGCCTAACTACACCCTTGGTCTCGGCCTTAAAGAAAGACTAATATTAAAAATGACAACTTGACCAAACTAAGGCCAAAAGGCCTAACTACATAGAAATGATCAAAAGAAAGAAGAGGTTCAAAGCTTCGCCATCAAAATGAAAATAACTAAGAGTTCAAATCCCACGAAGTCAAAGCTTTGCCGTCTTTTTAATAACACTCTAATTTTTAAGACAATTTCTAATACACAAAGTCAAAGCTTTGCCGATTTTGACAAAACCACAAGTGCACAAGACAATTTCAATGAAGTTGAGCTTGATTCAAAATTTGTTAGAGTAAGGAGGTTGGTACAAACACTTGTTAGTTCAAGAACGTTTACAACAAATTAGTACATCTACAACAAGCTTAGGGAATTTCTCAATTAAGGAATTTTCCACTTAGAGGGTTAGATAAGAAAAAAACGTACACTAGAAGTCCTCCACAATAGCATAGCCAGACTTGTGGTGGAGGAGGATCTAGGATTAGTACAATAACTTCAAACAAACACTAGAAGTCTTCCACAACGGCATAGCCAGACTTATGGTGGAAGAGGTTCCAAGATTAGTACAATCATATAAAACTCAACCAATTGGAAACGTAGCAAAGTTAATACAAAAAAAATTCAAACATACACAATAAAGGCAAACTTTGAAGGGACCCCAATGTCCTTCAAAAAAAGCTTCAAAAACAACAACAATGAAGCTTGAAATGCTCAAAAACACGCAAAATTTGGCAACTTGGCTTAAATGGCCAAAATCCAACTAAGTGGATCCAAATGAAAACAAGGCGGTTCAAAATGAACCTAAGGGGTGTTTTGAGAGGAGAATGGGTGCCCTTATATACTCTTCCAAGGGCACCCCCCTCCTCTCTTTTCCTACAAGGTAATCTTATCAATTAAGATTTTCATCTAATTTGCCCAATTTTCACTTCTACGCTGGTCTAAATTCCTAACTTTTGGAGAAATGCTCCAAATCACAAACGGATTGCGCCATTGGCTTCAGAAGGCCATTTTTAGTCTAAAAAAATCCTCATCCCTTTTTCTTACGTCAAAATCACAAAGATTTCTAGCGCTAACTGAAAGACCAAAATTGGATAAAAATGCAACTTTTGGAGATCAACTTTTTTAAGAAAAGCAACTAGCCTAGGCTCTTTAGTAGGAGTAAGGGAGTAAGAAAAGACCCCGCTTTGACCTTAATCCAATTCTGTATGCTCCCCGTACGCCGGTCAACTTCACGATTAATCTTTAAATTTGCCAATTTTAGAGGATCTTGATGGTTTTGCATCTTTTGACTATCGGAATACCACAAAACTTATTGGATCTTGTTATTAACATAAAAGAAGATACCCTGATTTTTAATGAGATTTTACCGCTGCCTGGGTAATTTCTAGGAATTTCCCATTATTACTTCCGGCGATTGACTACCTAGAAAAAGATCTTTTGAAGATCAGAAAAAACCGAGAATTTTCATGGAACCTCTCATGGAGTTCTACAAGGGATGTGCAAACTCATATTCCCGTCTTGCACATCTAAGAAAGGAGAATCAAATCCTGCTATCTCCTTTAACTTTCGATAAAAAAGGAATCTTCCAAATAGAAGGGAATCTTGGTGAGCCGATTGCTCCGTTGGACTCCTGGTATGATTTCCACTTTGAACAACCATACTTAAGTTGTAGATGCCCTCCTATGATTCGTCTTGAATTTTCTTCACCTAGAGGCTAACAATTGGAGTTTCTACTATTTTGCCAATGGAATAGGAAAACTGAAACCTCTCTTTGGGAATCTATACTAAGGTTTTTACATAGTTCCCTTGGACCAATTTGGTTAGGATCTGTCACTGAAAGGCAAGTTTAGACAAGTTGGGCAATTTTTACTAAACATGGTTATTTTATACAATTTCTGGGTTTCTACCCTATCTACATGCAGAATTTGGTTACAAATAACAAGAAATGTCTCAATTAGGACCAATGGTCATATTGGTATGTGACATCTCCGTTTTGGTTATTCACTCTTTTTGGGGCTTTTTGTATATAAAACTACACTCAAAACTTTATAAAATCCAAAAAAAACAATTCCGAATCATGAGTGACCAAATGAGCACTCACACCTACCACTATTAAAATCAAGTGGCGATCCCTCTAATGATAAAACAAATGCTAAATTAAACTGGATAGGATTAAAGATATATGTAGGTAGACTGAAACGGATTGGTCTATAGAGGAAACCAGGATCGGATTTTGTAGGATTCTAGAGTGTTGGTGTTATACAGACCGGATAGTTAGTAGGACCGGAATGGTGGGAAAAAGCCGTTCCTCAGCTTTCCAGGTATTATAGTGTTTCCGATTTTAGACATAGGATCAGAAAGTAAGTTTGTATACTGATTTGGCTTAAATTGCTTAATGAAGCTAGATACTTCATAGGATCTTGTGGGTTCGATCTTTAGAGTCACTTAGTTATGCTCTAAAGTGGTTTTTGGGAGTATAATGGGGAATTTACTTACCTTGTACTGCGACAATAGTCACCACCTTCGTTCTAGTCACGTAACCCTCCCATAACAGTCTTGTGTCAAACAGGGCCGCCTTCGTGACAACATCTGCTAGCTCGGCTACCAAGCCTAACAAGTTTTTAACTAGGGATATGGCCTCCCTCTCCCGCTGCTTTAAAGCTGCTAACTCTCCCTCCGTCCAATTCAGCTAGGATTGAAGCTGGTCCTGTTTCGTCTCTAGCTTGTGGATCCGGTCCTCCCTCCTCTACAAGTCTTCTGATTTTGGCAACCGCTTGACCACCTGCATGATTTGGTCTAGTTCTACCTTTAGTGCGTCTATAGTGTTTAGCACAAGATCCGACAAGCTATCATGAAGAACCTTAGCTTCCCGTATCCATTCGAACCTAGCATTGAAAAATGCCAAACCTTGGTCCTCTTCCGGATCCTTGATTGGTTTATCTTTCTCCATAACCAGAAGTTTGATCTGTGATGATGGATCTGTAGACTTCTTCTTCTTTGCTCTCAGATCAGTCAAGTGCTCCTCAAGTGGTTCTTCTGGTTTCGACTCGACTAGATCCTCCGTCTCCTCTCTAGTAAGACTGTACTCCAAAATGGCATTACCTGTATTATATTGGACTACCTCTTAATTGTTTAAGATTTTCTAGTGGAGATACAAATGAAAAAGATAGGTGTTAATCAAACTAGCCTTAGCCCGGGTTACATACTCGACTAGCTTGGCAACTATTCCGGCTATGATTCTACCCCAGTGGACGATCCTATTCTCCATAGCCCCAAAAATAGTATTGGCTACCGTAATTGTGACCCGCGTGGATTTTTCGGTGTCGCAACCTAACTTTTTGATTTTTCTCTCTATCGTGTTCTATAACACGGAATCCGGATTGAGTAGACCCGGATTGGCACGGAAGAGGAAAGAAAAGCCAAGAGTTAGAAAGACTAGAAACATAAGCCCTAAAGGAACCGAATTAGAAAGTGGAATGGATATCGGAAACGAATCCGGTCTAGTCCCCTAACAGGAGGAACGGATCCAGAATTCGCGTCCGGAAAATCGGAAAAAAGTAATGATGAGGTTTTCGAGGTATAAAAGAGACTGTTTTAGGGTTTGTCTGTCATTTGCACCTGGGAGCACCAACGTACTTGGCGCGCTCTCAGTGCTTTAAGTTTGTGTCTGCAAATTGAGTGTGTTTTTGTGTGAATTGTGCAATGTCTGAGAGTTGTGAGTGAGCGCGTTTGTTTTCTTTACATGGGTGCAGAGATTAGGAAAGAATTGAGTGCGTGAGCGAGTGGGAAATTGAGAGAGAGAGAAAGAGAGGGAAAGGGAGCACTGCGGTACTTGTGCATTGAGCGATTCGGTCGAGGTCGAGGAATGTGTGTGAGAAAACGGGATGTGCGGCTAGGAGAGAAGAGAGATAGTGATCTGAAAGAAAGACAGATGCCGCAGTTAAAGCGCAGTCAAAATTAGGGACCAGCGAGCGCTCAGAGGATAGAAATTAGAATAAGGAAAGTGGCTCCTTTAGAGCCTAGTAGTGAGCGGGAGAGAGAGTCGAATTGATGGAGGACCTCTTGTGAACCACCATACTGGTTCACTTTTAATATAATAGAAAATAATTAAAATATATATATGAGTTTTAGATTCAAAAGTGTTAGTATCCTAAATTAAACTATAACCATTAGTTAGAAGACTTTTGGTACATAGAATAAGAAACTAGATCAAAATTTCAACCCAAAAATATTTTAAAAAATAAAAAATACAAAAAGGAATTGAAAACAAAGATTAGAAGTTGAAAATGGACCTAAATATAAATCAAAAACCAACAAAAAAGAAGAAATATGAAAAGCACAAAAGAAGTTATCAAACTTAAAACTACTATGAGAAAACTAACATAGTGGTAGAAACTTTAATTTAGGCAATTAGTAATGATTTAATGAAATTTCAGTAAATTAGCTTGAATGAAAGTGATTAGGAGGGTTAGTTAGTTAGTTAGTTTGGGGAAAAGGTCGAATTAAGGTTAGGAGTTTTTTTATCCTCTCCTCTCTCTCTCTCTTGTGTGTATGTGAGATTTTGAAAAGAAGGATGTTAGGAAGTGATGGCAAGGAGTTAGGATAGGATTAGAGCCAATTTGTCGAGTAGGTTTCCACCTTGGGGGGGAAAAGTGAAGATTGAGGAGAAATGGGGGAGAAGAAGTATGCTGCCGTGGCTAGGGAAGAGCGCCAACTTTGCGGGCATCCAACAGAAGTTCTACAACGAATTTGAGGCTGAAATTTAGAGGGATGAAGCACGTGGAAGTTAGCTTTCCAACAAGCTATGGCTCGTCCCCAACAAAGCTTGGACGAGATCACGGCAACCGATTTAGTGCGAGGAGGTCTGCTGCCGTGGCGAAAGGAGAGCACCAACTTTGCAAGCATTTAGCGGGAGTTATACAGCAAGTGTGAAGCTGAATTTTGGAGGGGAAGTGAAGGGTCAAGGTAGCTTTCCAAGGAGACTATTCTCAAGCCAATTCGACAAGTATAGAGATGGCAATGGCCGTTTTAGTGGCCGCTGGTCTGTTATGGGACTGAGGTGATGTTCACTCAATGTTTGTACTTGGTTGAAGTGCAATCTTGATTGCAAGTTTTATGGAATTGTTGGTTGTTTTTGGATTATGTGGGTGGTGAGCTTTATGGACAAATTGGGGTGAATGTAGAAGCACTCACTTAAGATTTAAGAGACATGTAAAAGAAGAGAAGGTGGAAAGAGAGTGGGGTTGAAGGTTTTGGATGGGATTAATGTGTACTGGAATTTCTCAATTAGGGTTCAAATCTAGCCCTTGGAGCTCTCAATTGCACTTTTGAGTTCAACTTTCATCTAGGAACATACCATAATTCACAAGGTTGGTGAGGGAAAGAATCTAAGGAGGTTTTAAAGCAATTGGGTAGAAGAAGATGTGCTGGAATAAATTTGAGATGCCAATTTTACCCATTTTGAGCCCTAAGTGGAGGTTTTTAAGTGCCATTTTGACCTAGGAGGATGCTACAATTTCTTAGGTGATGTTTTAGAATATTTAAAAAGTGTCATTGGACCTTTGAGGGAGTTGGTCAAGCTACCCTTTTCCCACCTAACCTCATACACATGAAAATTGGATAAAAAACTTGATAGAGTCCATTGCTTGAAGGGGTTAGTTAGAGGTCCCATACACTCCTCCCGACCCAACCTTGTGGATGCATTTTGCCTCACGGTGAAATTCACTCACACCTCTCCGCCATGGGTTGCGTAGGGTTCCTAGGGAAACCCTAGGGGTTTTGGAACGAGGCAATAGTAAGGGAGCTCATCGAAGGAGCCCCTAACCAGTTTGACAACACTATCCGACCGGTTCCGCCCATGTGGACCAGGGAGATTTGGCGGAAAGTTTACGAGCTGGAGGAAATTTTACGATCTGGAGGAAGGCGGCACGGAACAGGCCAGTCGGAAGGGAGACTTCGTGCATGGGAAGTTCCGGGGAGCAGCTAATCCCAAGGACGGGTACGCAATTGAAGACTGCGTCAATGCATGGCACAAACGACTGTTGGAATTCCTGGTCCCGATTCTACATCCGGAAAAACCTACCCGGGTGACTTCCACGCTCGGAAACGCGATCTTTGGAGCTCTGAGTGGAGAGAAGCAAATGGATTGGGTGGCATTCATTCAAACGATGGTGAATGTCTTAGTCTCAAATGTGGGAAAGAGTAGGGCTACTCCGGTATGCCCAAATCTTTTCCACCTGTACAAGAATCAGAGTCTCTTGATTTCAGAGAAGAATAAGGAGTGGAGGGCTTAGATGGCTCTCCGGACGTACGGATGATCGGATGAAGAATCCGAGACGGAACCGGATAGCTCGGAACCAGAGGATAAGGGTGAAAACCCTCAAAAGAGGAATTCGGAAGAAGAGGAAGAGGAGGAAGATGACGTTCTTCTCAACCAAAGGATGAAGAGGACGTCCAGTCTGAGGGGGTCTCCTTCGGGGCTTCAGAAGGATAAGGGACCGGAAATAGTGGAACCGGTCATCCCAAAGAAGCAGGAGCCGGTGGAAGTGGTCAGGCCGAAACCTGTTCCATCGTCCCAGTTGTTGGACCTGACGGGTCCCTACAACGACCTAATCCGAATTCTCAATGCAGTGAGAGCGGATTGGGAAGTGAAGACCACGATGCTGCATGAGGTGGCGGATTTGGTAGAAAGCGCTCCGACCAGTTCTCTGCCGGAAGTTGTGGTGAACTGCATCAGTAATCCGGATGAAGTCACTACAACAATGGTAGTGTTTTATGACTACAGAATTATGACTGAGGATGACTGGCGACTGCTTGCAGTCATATTCTTGAAGGCCAACACTTTGGGGAGAAATATGACTGCAAAATATGACTGTCAGTCATTTTTACGCCTTGTACGTCACAAGCGTATACTATACGGCCATTAGGAATACCAAAGTATTTCATAGGGAACGTAGGGAACATGTTTGGGAACGTTGGGAACATATTTGGGAACATTGAGTCATATTATCACTAATATTTTCATATAATAGTGATTTTTTTTTGTTTTGGGCAATTCAAGAAAAATTTGGGCAATTCCAAAAAAATATAGAGAAATCATTGTTTAAAATTTTGAAATCCTAGTCACCTACTTTTTTGGATTTTGAATCCTAGTCACCACTTTTTTAGGGTTTTGAGACCCTAGCCGTCATTTTTTTAGGGTTTTGAAACCCTAGCTGCCACTTTTTAGGGTTCTGGAACCCTAGCCGTCACTTCTTGTGGCTCTTCTTTCTTATTTTTTATTGTCTCTTAGCTCTCACTTGTTGTTGCTTTTTGTTGCATCTTAACTCTTGTTTCTTGTTGCTCTCTAGTTCATGCTTCTTGTTTCTTATTGTTGCATTTAAATTCTTTCTTTCTCTTGCATTTGAACTCTTTCTTCTTTCTAGTTCTTGTTTTTTTGTTTCCTCTTGTTTTATAGTTCTTGCTTCTTTTTTGTTCTTGTTGTATCTATACTCTCATTTCTTGTTTTTTTTTGTTATGTCTTAAGTCGTGCTTCTTGTGTCTTAGTTGTTACTTTTTTTTTGTTCTAATGTCTTAATTGTTGCCTCATATTGTGTCTTAATTGTTGTTTCTTGTTTTGTGTTGCTTCTTGTTTCTTGTTGTGTCTTAGTTGTGTCTTAGTTGTTGCTTTTTATTCCTTGTTGCATCTTAACTTTTGATTCTTGTTAACTCTTAATACTTATCTTCTTTTTTTTTGTTTCTTCCATCATTAATCTTATTCTTTCTATCCTAAACTTGAGCTAAATATTTTGTGTTTTTGTAAGTCTTTGAAGGTTAGGCTTTGTTGTTCAATCACTAAAAACTAACCTCTCATTTCTTTAATTGTATATACAGGCATCAAAAGTTGAAACAAAGACATTGGAAGCTACTTGCAACTTCATGAAGCCAAAAATATGACTCACAGAAGTCATATTCCATAAAATATGACTAACAAAAGTCGTATTCTACATCACTGCAAAATATGACTCATCTCAGTCATATTTCATAAAATATGACTGCCAAGAGTCGTATTCTACATCACTGCAAAATATGACTCACCTCAGTCATATTCCATAAAATATGATTGACAAGAGTCGTATTCTACATTACTACAAAATATGACTCACCTCAGTCATATTCCATAAAATATGACTGACGAGAGTCGTATTCTACATCATTGCAAAATATGACTCACTCCAGTCATATTTCACGTCATCAAAAAAATGATTGACTGCAGTCATATTCCATGTCATCCAAAAATATGACTGACCGCAGTCATATTCCACGTCATCTGAAAATATGACTGACCGTAGTCATATTCCACGTAGGATTTTTTTGTTTGCCCGGGCAACTCAAGAAAAAGTCAAGACTCCCCTAGGAAAGTTAAAGTATACGCCATGTTGGCATACTATGGCTAAAAATGGGTATTTGTACCCCTCGGAAAATATGACTGCCAATATGACTGATGTCTGAAGCGACTGCTTCTAAACGACTGGAGTCAGTCATATTCCGAGTCATCTACAGTGATTTCTGCGTGAGTCGTATTTTTTGATTTTACGACTCACTGCAGTCATATTTTGCAGTCATAAAACACTGCTTTTGTTGTAGTGAGTAAAGGAGTTGGAGGATAGGTTGCTGAAGTAGAATATTAACCAACGGGAGACAGACAAGCAGGTGGTCCGGTTGCAAGGGGAAATCTAAAGCTACCGCAAGGACTTGGATGCTAGTCGCGACCAAGTGAAGGCCGCAATGTCCATGCAAGAGGAGACCAAGATCGCAATCAACCGGATGACGACAATAGTAGGGGCATCCGGTGAAGTAATGGCGAAGGCCAAATTGTTTGATGAGGGGATATAAGGATCCGAAACCTTCGGGTACTCGTATTACTCGCATCTTGGCTGACTTTGCCGGGGAATTAGAAAAAACGATGAAGGAATTCCGGAAGGACGCAAAGGGATTAGGGGATACCGTCTGGAAATTCCAGAGTGGGTTAGTCTCTTTATCTAGAATTTCGATCCCGGAAGAGTTCGATGAGGTAGAGATATTGAAGGGGAAGTTTGAAATTCCAATATTGAAGGAGAAGGAGGCCGGAAGGACTTCTACTTCAGAAACCCCACGGACGAGGATATGAGTAGTTTTTCCTGTAGAACCGGAGCGAGTTTCAGAAGGGGGAGATAAAAGTAGAAATTTGAGTGAGCTCTCCCCCATAGCTACTCCAGATAGTGGTGGATCCCCTCAGGAGGGATAGGTAGTTAGAAATTAGAGAGTAGGAAATTTTGTTAAACTGGACCTCATTCCGGAAAGTTAGAAAAAGTTCAGATCCGAAAATCTCGGCCGGATCAGTGCCGGATTTCCGAGGAGACTTTTTTGTAAAATTCTGTATATAATTCAAGTCTCAAGATTGAGATTGGAAGTTTTTCTTTCTTGCATATGCTGTCTCTTGTGTATTGTTAATTGTTCTCCTTGTCTTCCTAAAGATTGGCTGGATGAGGGAGGGAGAGATTGAGTATAGATGAGCAGAGTGTGAGCGGATCTTCTCCCCTTATTGTCTTCTTGTGATTGCAGGTGCATGTAAACAGGTTGTAAGTATTGGGAGTGAGTCAAGACACCTCAGTAGGTTTAAAGTTTATAATTCCGGGTGAGGTAACCAATGCTAGGCCAGACAATAAGAGAAAGGATCCTCAAACTATGCTAGAGCTACCAGATGGCATGTCTGGATTAGCCTCTGAACACTTGAGAGGTCTCACCATCTGAAGAAGTAAACGGAAGAACGTTAGATTGTGTTGGTAAGGGCAGACACACTTGTAGCCACCTTAGTTTCATACGGATTGCAAAAGGTAGTAAGGTCGTTGTAGTAAGTGAGGGTCGTACGGGGGATCTTTGTGTGACCTACAAGTTGAAATTACTTTCAGTTTGCTGTGAAAGATCAAACCGGATCCTGTTAAGATAGGAGAATAGATTGGCTTAGTGAACTTTCCATCACTATAAAAACCGGAAAGAGAAGAGTGTCTACCTCTCTGAAAATAAGTCGTAGATCTCTTTGAGGTGCCAACAAAGGCTAAACAGAACCGGAATAGAAGTTGAGGAAAGGAAGTCCTCGGTTAAAGTAGTACGAGATCCAGTCGGGAGTGTGAGTTCCGAGTTGGTTCTTGTAGGTTGTCGATCGAGTTTGATTTGGGTCAATATTAGTCTGGACCGGATTAGTTTATAGGAAGATCAGGAAATCATCCGATATTTGGAAAAAAGGGTGAGAGAGGTATAAAGAAGAATAATGGAATTGGAAAACTTTCCTCAAATCATCTAATAACACGAAACACTTCATAAAGTCTCTTGGGTTTAATCTTTAGAGTCACCTTATTATGCTTTAAAGAGGTTTTTGTGAGCATAATAGGGAATTTCACTTACCCTGTGCTGCGACATCTGGATACAAGATTGGGATGAGAAATTCTAGAACTCTCCTATGTCTTTTGTCCTTACAATCACTAATGGCGAAACTATCTTTAGGGTTTGCCAACCCTGAGAATTTACCCGTTATGAATTGATCCGTCCTTGAGGCTAACCCTGCTCCGCTCTTCCAAAACTGGTATACATCCGCCCAGATATCTTTCGTCCACGTGATCGACCGACCTCTTAGCGTCAGTTCGAACTGGTTCAGAACTCCACTAATCAACTTCTGAATCATCCCCTCACTTTTCACACTCCACGGTCGACATAACAAATCAACACATCCAATGCTAGTTAGATCTTCCTCTAGCTGCCTTTATTGTTCTGTATTCCCTAGAATGGATGGAGAGATCATCCGGGCAAGTATAACGAGTTTCTGGACAAGTCCTGACGCCATGAAGCTAAGCAGAAATGAAATACAAGGGTATGGAATACCTCTAACACAATCTCTATCTCACCACTCTTTCACTCAGCTAACAGTGCGGAAGACTTGCATAAAGAAAATGAAAAGTGAACTTGGGAGTATCCAGCTTAAATATAGACGCGTCGACTACGATTATCAGGATAATGGCTACAAGACTGTTTCAAAAACGATACCCTAATCTCGTAGCCCTGGAGTCTAGGCTATAGGTTCTTGGGTTCCAGTAATTTCTAGATTCCAGATGCGGATAGGATCTATTTGTGAATTTCGCTGTAACGTCTACAATTTAAGTTCATTTAGACTAAATCCAAGTTCTAACCTAAATTTTTTTAAATTTTCACCTATTTCTACTCGTTTCTATCAAATCTAAATCCGTCCCAAGTTTCCGGATTCCCACAGGGCTCCTATTACTTTGGTCAAATTTGACACTTCTAAAGGCACTTGTAATGTCAAAAAAATGCTTCATTTAGTCACATAATGAACTCATAAGCTGAAAACAACCATAGCATTGCTACCTAAATCACCTTTATATTTATATGTATATATATGAAATTCCTAAAATTCAATAAACTTACAAGCCAAAACAACCAACATCATTGCTACCTAAACCACCTTTACTTTATATTAAGTTCCTAAAGTTCAATTTTTTATAAAAATTATAATATGACAGCCTAAACCATTTTTTACATAAATGACATATTAAATTCTCCATTTTAAAGAAAGAAATGAGTATTAAATTTTACACCCTATAAATATAACATTGAATGAAGATGTTGAATAATAAGAAATTAAGAGTACATGTCCTAATTAATCATTTTATAATTTTTTTATCCCTATAAATATAACATTCAACAGTGATGTTGCAATTCAAGATATCTAAAATGAATTTTCTAAAGTTTTATCTATAAGAATGAATGATTTTCAAAAGTCTTTGAAATTCAAGAGATGCTTATCCTTCATAGATATTAACTAAATAACAAATTAAAAGGTACAAGTTAGAACATATTGACCAACAAAATGGCAATGAAAGGTAAATTACAGTACATGTCACTAAGAGTCAAGTACTACTAAGTGGAGTTCCTGAAAGTTTCAAAGGAATAGAGGCATTCCAAACTACAAATTGCCTTGACAAGATTAATAATTTCATGAATTGAAACATGAAACTCAATACAATTACATCTAATCCTAATCCACAATCATGGTAGCTCTTATTAGAACTACAAACAGAACATAACAATGTAGAATTCAAATTCCATTCCAATGTAAATGGAACATAAGAACTCTCTTTCAATTAACTCATTGATCTACACATCTCTACAAGTTTCACATTTGTCTACACATCTCTACCTTCCTTCTACCAAAATAGCATGGATAAAACACCCAACGAATCTCACGACTTTCTCCAATTTTTTGTCAAATCCAAACTTAAAGAATTTGATTCCATAAAAAAACAATAACACCCACCACTAGCAAAACAGAAGATCCAAGGAAGAAGAATAGAGTTATAAAAAGAAAACATGCAGATGAAAGAACCAAAATTCTATCATTGCAAAAACGTTGGTAGGTAGGTAGCTAGCATATATGCTATAGTTTTTGAAAGGAATGAAGGCAATAGAGCTTTGGGAAGAGAACATTAAAATAAGTGCCTATGTGGAATCAACATGTATAAACACTCAACTTCAAATTGAAAACCCTAAATAATCCTAAACAATAAGCAACACTAATTCAAAACTTTTGCAAGAATAAGCAAACAAACAATAGAGATCAACTAAATCAATTTTTTAAACATAGCATCAAAAAAATTTAACATAGCATTACAACATATATGCAAAACACTCTGATGAATTCAACCGTTGAAGCTAAAGGATCTCTCTTCCCATCAATATTCCACACTTGATGATTTTTTTTCCAATTGAGAACACACTTTGTGTAAATATAGGAAAACAAAAAGAGAGTAGAAGCCAAAAAGTCATAAGCAACAAATACAATTCAATAGAAATCCTTTCAATTACTATGAATACCTTCAATTCCTATAAATATGAGAGTATATTGAAAAACTGCTCTTATAGAATTTGAACAAGAAAGACATAATATGAAAACCCACCTCTTAATTGTGAAATCTCTCTCAACATAGGATTTGCTTGAACGTACAATTCGATGTAAAAAATTTTGTTACTAAAATTAGAGTCCTTTGGCTCCAATTCACCTCCCGACCCTTGCCTAAAATGGATGTCATCCATTGTAAAGTCTTGTTCTTACTCTACATGTGTTGAATGCATTTGCCTGATAGTTTTATTGCACTCCCGCTCCTCCTTGACACAAGTAGCATTAGTACATTCTTCCATTTCTTTCTCACTTGCTTCATATTTAGCCACCTTGATTATTTTTTGGTGACAATCAATTTCAAGTCAAGCTTCTAATTTTTCAAACTCCTCCTCTTGGCATAGTTGAATGAATCTCTATGCTGCACAAAAACATCCTTGCTTGTAAATTGCAATAAATCTTGTTAAATTGTGTTTAATGTGACTCCATTTGGAATCCAAAGAATGAGGTCCCCTATACCCCAATAGCTTGATTGGATCATAGTGGCTTAAAATTTGTTTTTAAAATGCATTATGCTTTTTTTGGTTTCCAACAATAGAATCTTAGCTTACAGAAAGGACACTATGTGAGTTGTATTTCTTCACTTTCTCAAAAATATCTATCCTTTGTTGTGTCCATCTCGATAGTGCTTCCATCCTCATTGTCCTCATACTCTAGCAATTGGTCATCTAACTTGTACAAAGATTCAAGTGGTACTTCAAGTTGCCAAATACTACAACCACCATCGTGACCACTATTGTGACCTTTGTTGCTCCAAAACAACCACAAGAAGCCATGGGTGGACAAAATTTGACAATGAGATTCTACAAAATTTGTAGTCATGTGTCACTCCAAAGGCTCGCTACTCTTGAGTGTCTGCTTTCATTTTTATGTGGTCACTTAAAAAATAACAATTGTGAGAGTCTTAGTGGAGATCAAAAAGCTACGAGGGCTTGCTAGTAGCCCTTGAGGCCAACTCTAGTGGACCACGGGGGGAATGCTCTAATGGAAATGGGTTGGTTTACCATACCCTATGGCACAACCTTCATCTATTTTTTAGATGGTGTTTGACCATTAGAGCACTGGTAGGACTCTTTTTTCAATCTTTGCACCAATACTAATTCATTGTTCAATTAGTGTCCCATTTGGATGGCGATGCTTTGAGCCTAGCTTGATTGCGTACTCACAAGCATTGGTCTCTCCACTCTCTATATTCCTAAGCTTATGGCTTTTCTCCTTTGTTGCCAATGTTACCAATTACCCCTCCTTGGCCGTTGTTTTATGGAATACTTTTTGCATGCCCCTAATTCTGGGCTCAAAATACTGCACAACTACATTTAGTCATTTGATTTATTAAAATCCAAGGTGTAGCTTTGACAATTGCAACCACTAAAATTGCATAAAGCAGGTGCCCACTCGTGTACCATTTGCCCTTGCACGTTTTGCTTCAGACATACAGTTCAAAGGTTTGTAGGTTTGCCTAGCAGGAAAGTTGTAGCAACTCCACAATTTGACCCCCTCTTGTTGTTGTCATACTGCCATTGTGTTCTTTTCAATACATGGGGTCTGGTTTTTTTATAATGTAGTCTTTCTTTCTTTGGAAACCCATAGTACTAGATTATATCCATGTTCATTTGACAAGGCTAAAATCCACAATCTACATTGGCTTCACAGGTAAGGTAGTCTGCTCTTAAATCCAAAGTGACCCCGGGGGTAGAATGTGTCCTCAAACAATATTTTCAGCTTAATTACAAAAAATCTACAACAAATTAGGGAATTTACTAAACTACATAATTGAGGGGGAGAAAATTCTAAAGAGAACTCATATTGACAATTGCCCAAATGACGTATTGTTCATTTGCTAAGGCCACATCATCAACGCAAGGTTCCATTTTTAGACTCCAAAGGACAATGCCAGCTAGGATTGTTAGCCCGGGTCACTGCTGTCACGACCCGGAGAAAGTCAGTTGCAGGACATCATTCCGTCCCTTGGGACACAATCGTTCCCACCACCAAAAACTTGCTCACACTAGTACACTTGTCTTGCTTACACAAGGACAGGGATTTAGAAACAATTTTCCTCTGTTCAAACGAGGACTAGGGCTTAGGTTTTTTGAGCGCCAAATTGCGAGCAGTTGTTATGAGGGGGCTTTGTATCCCTGCAAGGACTATTCCTAGCTGAGAGTGGAATTTTGGTGGGAATGGCTTCTACATCCTGGCAATGGCGACAATGAGAAGGAATCGGCGGCAACGGTAGAGAGGTCAAGATCCGCCACCATTTCCTAATTGCTTTCACGAAATGAATTTGCGGTGTGGGGTGAGCAACAACTTCCTTTTGGAATTTTTCTTTCCCCCACTACCTGCCATCCTTGCAATTGCGCAATTGTTGCGGTAGACTGCAATGTGAGATGGAGATGGAAAATTTATAGCTTGGCTGGGGTTGCCAATTCCCACAATCTCAAGTGCAGCAAGCCCATGTCATTGACGCATGGCTTATAGAAATTCAAGCAGATGACAATCAATGGAGACGAGTACTCAGTTTCTTGGATGAGGGTCACTTGCTAAGCCTCCTTCGATGCACGTCAATAATTCAACTACTGGAGGTTTTGAAGCCAACGCATTGGAGAATTCTTTTCTATAGTAACGTTGCCCACATTTTAGGGTGGAAAGAAAGGTGTGATTTCCCTAACTTCTTTTTCTGCGTGGTGAGGAGCATCTGGCCAAACGAGAATGAACAACATGGCCACTTCGGTGAAAAAGGCTGCCCGTGTCGTGGCACAGGAGCGGTTGCTGTTGCAAAGCCCAACATGCAAACAACGCATCAAGTGGCAAGAGAGGAAGCGCTTGAAGACGGAGAAGACAATTAAGCAAGGCGAGCACAATTCGGGATCCCTATCACCAACAAGAGATTCCACATTCAACTTGGAGAACGCTTTATCACTGGTGGTTTGTCCACCCACAAATTGCAAGAGGTTGCAATTGTTCCTAATTGGAGTGTTGGCAAGCTTGTAGAAGGTTCCAGCAACTCCCCTTCCACCAACAGTTGCCAATCCACTAGACGCTTTGGACAACGACATCGTCAGATCAGGAAGAAGGAATTCTGTCAAAAACAAACTGAAGACCGCCTACTCATCGACAGGGAAGGAAGAGGCACAAATAAAGGATGCATGAAGAGGAGTACACGAGGAAAAAGTACAAGGCAGGGAGGGAAGAGACATGCCTCCATCCTGTAGAGGCATTCAAGATGGTAATCAGAAAGATCGGCGAGAAAGGGGAAGGGGCAATGTTGTGGAAGTTGAGAAGAGGAGGAGTACAATTTCGGTCAAGGGTGCTCATCGACAGGGGAAGAGGCGCGGGGTGAAGAAGGGAAACAAAGACAATAATGAAGAATTGGAGGCAAGTTTGATTTATAACATAGGAACACCGTCATTTTGGGTGCAACTGACAATTCAACCTCAAAGGCAACGATCACCCAAGCAACCACGAAGCAACATATGCATGAATCTGTTGTTTCATATACAAGACTCAAGACACATGTGGGAGTTAGGGCCTTAGAAGTTTTTAGGAGGAATTGAGGACATAGTGGATTCATTTAGATAAATTTTTTGTCTTTTTGCTATAAAAATAGAGCAGGGAGAGAGAAGAATCGGAACTGGAAAATCAGAAAACTTTAACTCCATAATAGAGTTAATGGTTACTCCTGAAAACCGAAATCGGAAAATCAATAATCGGGAACGGGATTGATTTCTGTCAGTATTCCAAAAGATATAGCTTAGTAGAAACCGGAAACCAGAAGTTAACGGTCATCCCGGGATAATGATGAGCAAAGTAGTGGTTCGGAGGATTTCACGGCGAACCTCCAATAGCCATCTTAACGGTCCAGTGACCAGAAACGTCAAAACCAACGGTGGGAAACAGGAAGTAGGAAGAATTCAATGTCAGACCTTTTTCCAGTTTCTCCGGCAAATTATAACTTGGGAATTGTTTCCATTAGGGTTCATAGTTGATTAGAGAGTTTCCGGTTTTTGATGACAATTTAAATTTCCGAGTGAGCCAGTGCTACAGTACGAGCGACTGCTACGAGGGTTAGTCGGAAAAGAGAAAGGGAGAGCACTACAACCATGTTTGGGAGTGAGGCTGAGGAAGAGACCCCTACCACGAAGATATCACTTAGAAACATCGTTCCGGTTATTCCGGAAGATGCGGAAGAACGAGCAAACCTGGTGGAGGATCTTAGTCAGATGGGTTGTGCAGGGCTAATAGAAAGGCCCTGGAGTTTCTAAGACAAAATGATGGTGCGGGAGGTATTGCATCCACAGTCGAACGAATGGAGGAAGACCTTGAGGGCGCTTCCGGACAAGTAGACCGCAAGAGTATGGCGGGAGGTTTACAGTTTTTCCCGGAACGGAGAAGGGCTAGCATCCCGGACAAACAAGTCCACGGTGGATAAATTCCAGAACGCCCCTCATACAAAAGATGGATACACAGTGAGTGACTGCAAGGATGAACGAGAGAAGAGGGTTCTAGAGTTTTCAGTTCCAATTCTTAGTCCGGATAGAGGAAACCGGATGACCATCACTTTGGGAAATACGATCTTTGGTGCACTGTCTGGAGACAGGAAGGTAGATTGGGGGCTAGTCTTGAGAGATTATGTCGCCAAACTATGCAAGAGAGTGGGAAAGTCTAAACCATCTAGCCTTTCTCCATTTCTTTTTCATTTGTATCATGCCCAAGATTGTATGAGGGTGCAAGAGAGATAGGAATACATAGTCCAAGAGGTCAAACTAACCCATGGAATGAAACCTGATTCCGATGATGAGATAGAAGAGATAGAGGTTAAGAGAGAGGCTTCCGGTTTGTCGAAAAAACGGAACCGGAAAAGAGGAAAGGGAAAGAGGTCCAGATAGAGAAAGAGGAGGATCCAATCTGGAACAGCGATCCCTTAGGGTCAATTATAAAGGAGTTCACGAAAGTCCGAGAAGAACATGAGAAAGAGAGAAGTACCTTTAAAAAGGTATGTAAGTTGTTGGGGGATATTCTTAGGACAAAGTATGTAGAACAAATCCGAAACTTGATAGAGGATTCTGAAGGAAAATCCGAAAAGGCGAAGTATCAGGATTTAGCGGATGAATTGTTGTCCTTAAAAGAAGAACTGAGTAGACAAAAACAGGAGAGTGAACGTAACTGGAAGTATTCAGTTCAAACTGTAGAGACGATTGACCGGATTAGGGAGTTCATCACCCTTCCAGCAGAAACATTGAACAAGGCTAGATTATTTGATGAGAAGGTTTTGGAAGGGGTAGAAAAGCTAAGTGACAAAGTCATTCATGTCCTAGTATCCTTCAACTCTAAGATGGAACAGCTACTTGTTCAATTGAGAGAAGTCATAAAGGAGGTCAGTCCACCTCCCCAACCGGAATCAAAACCGAAAATGGTTGTTACAACAGAGGCGACTCCATCCAAGCCACCGCGGTCAGAAACCAAACAGACATTCCCAATGACACGAGAGAAATCCGGACATTCATCCGAAGATGTGGTGATAGTTATTTCTGCTAAGGAGACTGTTACCTCGGAAACCGGAACTGCACACACACCAACACCCGGATCAGTATTGTGGGAAAAGGTGAAAGTGAAAGAGGTAGATTTAGGGACGCCGCAGAGCAAGATTTCGAAGGCCTCTCCCACTCCTAGCTAGGCAAAGTTGAAGACTCCAAGCCCTCCATCAGCAAAGAAATCAACCCGGGCGAAGTCAGAGGAAGAAGAAGAAGATGAGGATTCAGAAGAAGAGGAGGAAGAAGAGGATTCAGAAGAAGAGGAGGAAGAAGAGGATTCCAGTTCTGAATCCAGAAAGGAGTCCAAACCATACTCTGATCCGGATCAAGAACTGGCCGCACCAAAGAAGAAGAGAGACAAGACCAAGGCTCAGTCCTCCAAGGCCAAGAAACGGAAGATAGTTTCCGGTTCCGTCCAGAAACAACCAACGTGGAAGGGCACTCCGAAACCAAGTGCAATACCGGGGAAGCGGCAGAAAAGTTAGAGTAGGACAGGTAGGTAGGTTAGAATCTCGGCTGAAAATCCAAGTTTTTGGTAGAAAGTATTTTGTAAATCACTTTTAGCCGGAAAGGTAGAATTGACTTCCTAGATCCGGATTTATCGGAACGGGAATTTTAACAGCTAGTTCCAGAATTATAGTGAATCAACGTCATTTTTGTAGATGAAGAGGAGGGCACGTGTTGATTCAGGAAAGGTAGATTTTAACTCCCATGGACTGAGGAGTCCTATGGGTTGTTTAGTATTTAGTTAGCCGGTTATTGTTAATCCGGTGTGCATTTCCATACTTTGATTTCCTAGCATTGTGCAATCCAAATCAGCCCTCTGGTTCACAATTTGAGGTGGCGGCATGTGCTTTGGTGGTGGATAACCATTGATGTATGTTCTGTAGAGATTGCTGGAATAGGTAAGGAGGGAGTGTGCCCGGATATTAAGATTGTCTAGATTCTTGAAGAGAGACTACGAGCAAGGGTGTTTTCCGGAGCAAGTGTGACCGGTTCGTGTTTCTAGTTGAGTTTTCATAGTCTCGGATGCATGCGGAGTGTAACTGTTGACTGTTCCAGAGTAGCTCCCGTTTTCCGGTCGATAGGTTCAGACTTAACCGGAATCCCAAAGGGGAGGTAACAACTCCCTAACTCAGCCATCCCGGTTTTTGCCAGGAATCCAGATTAACTAATAGGCCGTCGTTGTAGTCCAAGTTAGCATTCTAGCTAATTATACCTTGCGTGACCTGCTGAGCCCGATAGCTATCCGGTTTAGCTATGAAGGAGAGTTTGGCTGGAATTAGGCTTTGTTGTATTGTGTTTTTCTTCTTCTTTTTAAATGGATCTCTTGTCACTCTAAAATTAGAGGGTAGATTTTAAGCTTCCTGCTTCAAGCCCAATACGCGGATCCCTCTTGATTCAAAGGTTAAACTCGATTTTGGTTACCAAGAACGGGAAAATTTGACTAGCTACCCCCTTTTCAGTTCCGGTTTGATTGTAAATAGATAGTAGATAATGTGTGAATAAGAGAAGTTAAAGGGTGAGTATGGTAATAGAATAGAATAGTTAGAATTGGGACTTAACCGGATTAGAGTAGGTGTTCTTGGGTTTGTTGTGGCAAGGCAAATCCCTCTCTTGCAGACAAACAAGGATTCCTTCAACTAAATCTCTGTGGGAACGATAAACGGGTCACTTTAGGATCATTTCCGATCCTAGAGAAGCAACCTGACTTTTCTGTGCTACGACAACACACATTGGAGCGATTGATTGCAGGCGAGCCGAGTGAAGTTGGAGATCATCACACGATTGGGGTACATGTTGAAGAAGGCATGGGGGATGATAATTCACCGGATTGTAAAGAGACCCATAGATCCGGTTATGAGAGCGTAGAGCGCCTTAAGCTCATCTAAGAAGGCAAGCAAGCTGCATGTGAGGGGGAAGAATTCTAACATGACCAGCGGACTGGTGACAACCTCTAGTGGTACAGTTCCTGCAGCAATGGGGGAGGGTGCGTGCACCTCGATGGCAATGACGAGTCCTAGGCAACAGGAACTTTGGCTCATGGTGTTGGAATTGTCACCTATGTTCAAGTGCCTCATCCAATATTGGAACTTAGCCCACATGTTGGTGAAACTAACCTATTACTGGGTGAGGTGATGCAAGAATTTGAACAACTCATAACGGGAGCTACAATGTACAAGGTCCAATTCGGTGGGGTATTTAGAACACGGGTAGTTGAGAAGGACAAATGTTACCCTATACGTGAGGGGGACGGGATGGTAGCACCAATAGCACCAGAAGGTAGCCGCAACCAAGATCCACTGCTCAGTCAAGAGTCGACATTCATAGTGGACCTCCCTAACTATCTTGAAGATGGAGGAGACGAGAGTGATGAAGCGGTAGCTGATCCAGATTGGAAGGCCAATTTTAGCGATTGGCAAGGAAACTCCGATTCAGGTAATTCTGACTGGGTCCTCTCAAATGACGGGTCTGATCCAGAAATCGTTGAGGACAATATGATTCATGTTCCCGATTTGGAGTTTGATTTATTTAGCTTTGAGCATCGTTATGCCGCAGAGCATTGGGAGGATCTCAATACGACTCTTCTACCCGATCGCTTTCCTTTCATAGGCCCCTCTCTTGGGCCTATGAGGCATGTAGGTCAACATCCAGTCCCTTTGCATGACTTCTTTGCACCCTATTGGCCAGACCACACCCTCAAATTGATTTGTGAGTACACAAATCAATATGCCAAGCAACCATGATATAGTAACCATAACAAATTGAACGGTGGTTCCAATTGGAAGGATGTGACACCACGAGAGATTCGTTTGTGGCTCGGGATTTGCATTTACATGGGCTTGAAGAAGCTCCCCAACAATTGCTTGTACTGGGACAATAGGAAGATGTTTGGCTGCCCCATTGTAAAGGCAGCCATGTGTAGGCACAGGTTTGAACAGATTTGTCAAAATATCTACTTGGTGGATAATATGCAGTTAATTGTAGACAAAGCAGATACTAATTACGATAAACTTGGTAAGGTACGTTGGCTATTAGAATCTTTCGTGCAAACTTGCAAGTAACTTTACAAATGTGAGCGTCATATTTGTATAGATGAAATCATGATTCCGTATACAGGTAGAAGATGCGCCATAAAACAATACATGCCAACAAAGCCTGTGAAATACGGAATCAAAGTTTGGGCATGTACAAATAGAAAGTCTAGGTACATTTACAACTTAGAAGTGTACACAAGGCGAAAGGGTGATCATGCAAAAAAGGATCTTGGATTAAAGGTCGTCAAGGCTTTGGTGTCCGATCTCAAAGGTTTCGGTCACGTGGTTGTGACAGATCGATTTTTTACTTCCCCCCAACTATTTGACAACTTGTTCAAGCAAGGGTTTCTTGCCACCAGGACAGTAAAGCCCAACCGACTTGGTATGCCTTCCATTTTACCTCCTTACTCGCATGTAGCTAGGGAACGTGGTGGGGTCATTGTGAAGATGCACCATTCTCGGCGCATGTGCGCCATTGTTTGGTTCGATCGGATTTCAATATTTCTCTTGAGCACTTCAATAGATCGTTAGCAGCGGGCCTATTATGCTTCAAGTGGACTAGGCGAGAAAGAAGGAAGGCATTCTATACGTCTCCCATTTTGCTCAAGTATCAAGAAATGATGCGAGGGGTCGACTTAGTGGACCAATGTCGAATGGAATATAGCTCAACTGAGGTCCCACAAGTGGTGGCACCGCTTGTTGCTATTTGTCCTCGATACCAGCCTCAGAAATGCGTATGTTTTGTATAGGAGTCATGCCCTTGGTTCAAGGCAGAAGCGATTGTTATCTCAAATAGAATTCCATTATACACTTGCCAATTGGTTATGTAACACTGAAGTGTGCCCTGGCCGCACGGGCACTTCTTTCAATCGCAACGATTGGGAATTGCACTACTTAGTGAGGCACGTAAAGTTGAGGGCAAAGTGCGTCATTTGCGAAAGAAAGCAAATACAATATTGCCCGAGTTGCGGGGGGGCTTATATGTGTGAAGGTACCTGCTACCTCAAAGTACATAGCATCCCAAAGTATGCCTCCAAAATTTTGAAGTGAAGACGTTTTGGAGGTTTGTTCCCTGTGCTTGCATTGAAGGTGAGGTCGGACGAAGCAGCGCCGTTCTGCTGCAAGGAAGATGCCGGAGCTTACTAAGAGAGCTACTTCAATGCTAGCACCGTTCCAATAGCTCCCGTGGTTTGTGTACTTGTAAACAGAGTGGGTGCGTGATTTTGGTGGTTGTTTGCGCTTGGTTAGTTTTGGCCTTTCATTTTTAGTTCGCTCAAGTCTATACAATGTTAGAAGCAGAACTTGGTCACGCTTGCAATTGCCAGAACTCTGTATTGTTTTTGTCTTGAAACTTTGAAGGCAATGGAATTTGGTTGCAATTTTCCTCAATTTTTGTTGCATGTTGTTGTAATTTAGGAAGCCAAGTGTAATTGGTTGTTGAATTATTGTTTTGCGTGGGAGGATTTGCGGCACCTTGGAATTGCTGTCGATGCATGACGAACCTGGTCATGGCAACCTCCCTTTGTTAAAAGCGGTTATCCTTCCCGCCTTTTGAAGCGTACCTGTCTCTTTCCAATTGCGCAGGATGCCCACTTGCTCACGTGTCTCGCGTAAATGTATCGTGTCATGCTTGCTTCGTACCAAAATCACCCTTCATTTCGCCGGGTCGCTACCCATGTGCCTCATTTGGGAGTGTTGCATGCAAACGATCCATTGGATTTCGACAAATAACATTCTATTGTTCGTATTGTTGTCTCCACTATACCCACCGTTTGGATCATCAGGTTTCATTGCTCATTTTTTACAATGAATATTGGATTCCCATAGCACGTTTGTGCCTCTTTGAACACCTCAAACTTTGGGAGCATGGGGACAAACCTACCTTGTCGTTATTGCAATATTTTTTGGGGCCCATGTGTTGTGCACGTCGTCACCTATCTAACATAGAAAATGGCATCTCAATCTACCCTTTTTCCCATCATGTAGTAGACATTGAAGCTAAACCTATCCTATAAAATGCAGATTTGGTACAATTTGTACAATCTCAAATGTGTGAATCTTGTGCAATTTGGGTTGCAATTCGGGGCTAAAAAAATTGACACGATCCTTGTCATGTACTAATGCAATCCGTACAGTTACATTTCCTCTCCGAGGACTTCCCTAATTTGCAAATTTCGTCTTCTGTTTGCATCTCTTATACGGCTTGCACTGTCAGGAAATCAGCGGGTCGTTCTGGGGTTAAAGCAACCATTTTAGAGTTGATTTCCTTTTCAAGGAAGCTAAAGTCTTTGAAAAAAATTCAGTAAATTTTTGTTGGAAGAAAAATGGAATTGGCATCTAATCCAAGATGTTTTACATTTTTTAGACCTTTATGGAATTAGTTACAAATTTTCAAAGTTAAAATGCGATAATCTCTAAAAGCGACTACCTTTTCAAATGTACATTGTTGGTACATTGAAGAAAGCAAAATGTACCTTTATGTCATGGACAAATGAGGTGTATGGATTGAGAGTTGTGTTGCTCAAACCAAAATGGATACATGGCCTACATATGCTACACCCCTCATTTTTCCAAAAATCATTCATCTTTCCAAGGGAAAAAAAAACATATTCATTGTGGTATATGCAAGCTTCAATTGAAGGATCATATGTTCAAATTAGTTTGTAGTATGTTGAATTCAATGATATAACATTATTAGACAAAGCTCCTAACAACCTAACTCCATTTTCTAATTCAAGGAATAATGAAGATAAGTAAAAAGCTCAAATTTTCTAACATTTTTCTTCTTTTACACATTGTTTATTCTCCATTTCAAGAATTTTGAAAAACAAAATCCTTGCACTGAATCACTTCAATAACTACTTTATATTAACTTTTAGATTGACATTTGTGGTAGAGGGATGCTATTATGTGAGCCTAAAAGCATAAGCCTATAAGCCTAGAATATTATATACCTGTGTCATAAGTGTCTATATTATAGAAATCTTCTATGATTATAGTGCAACTATGATGTATATTATAAGTGTTTACATTATAAGCACCTTCAATGGCTATAGTATGTAAACTTTTATATATATATATATATATATGCATGCGCTCAAAGCTCATATGCTCACATGATTATACTCACATATTAGCACCATTGATTTGTGGCAATAGTTTATAAATGGACGTTTGTGAGTATGCAATTAACATAATGATGTATACTATTTTCAACCATTCCAATTGAATCAATACCTTATTTTTGTATTTTTTTTAAATTTCATATAACTTTTTAATAGTATGTTGTAAGATAATTAGCAAGACAAATCTCTTTGAATAGTTTCAAATTTTTATAAATCCATCATATGTAAATATTGTCTCTTTAATCACTTTTGCCTCAAGTTTCATTTTCTAAAGAATGGATAGGTCTTTAGAGCATCTTTATATTATATTCATCTTATGCAATAAAAGGGTTCTCAACCCATTGTAGTAGTAAGTCCTTTGTATTATTTTGTAACCACATACATCTACGGTGTATTTTTAAGGGATACTAGCGGTTGGCTCTTGCTATGCTACGCATTCATCATTAGAATTTTATAAAAAAATTTATATATTAGATAGAATGCAAAACAAAAATTTCAATAGAATTTCAAATAAAAATGACTAAAATCTTTGTATAATTTTTTTTATAAGTAAGCATATATTTGAAATGTATAATAGAAATTTATTGAATGATGAATGAAACATATGCAATGGTAAATACTATAAAAGATACAAATACATTAGAATACATTAGAAATTTGACTCTATTGTTACAAAAAATGGCAACCCAAATTGAAGAATTGAAAAGAAAAACTTATAAATCTCAAAAACTTTGTGAACAACTTAATTGTTGTGAAATCCAAAATTGCTTCAATTGAATAAATTTCTCAAAATCATTTGGTAGTAGCAATAGAAAATTGAAATCATGAAAGCTCAAAGCTCACAAAAGCACAAAATCATAAAAGTGCAAAGAAGTGTAAAGTCAAGAGAAGCAATGGATTTGCTACCTCTATAATATCATCCTATGGATCCTCTTTAATATCACCTTAATTGCAATAACTATATTATTTCTATAATATCACCCTTTGTAAAAAGTGATATTACAAAAGTGATTGCAAACTGCTACTCTATTTCTGTAATATCACATTGTGTGAAAATACGATTTATATGTATGCATGATTGAAAATATCTTTACAAAATATTTAAAATAATTACTTTAAAGACTTATCAAAATCATTATCATGCATTCTATTCGAATATATCAAAATTTTACTAATATGTGATACAATGAATGCGTAGCATAGCAAGCACAAGCCCCTAGTATTAATGGTAGCATTTGTGATATTACAGAGGGAGTTATGATTTTAGTAGTATGATGATTAATAACATGCTTAAAACTTATTTTTCTAGAATATACATAAAATATCTAGAAATTATTCCTACATGTGATTTTTTGAAGCCACTGTTAACTTCTTTTTTTTTAAGTTTTTAGAATTTAGTTGCCAAAAAAAATGACACACCATGTTTTGATTTATCCAATTTTTTATATTGATATTGGTGACATCCCTTGAGGTTTATAGTAATTTAAGAGAATCTCCACCCACCCCCCTTATATTCATGATATAAGAAAAAATTACTTGAAAAGAGGTACATATTCAAATCACTAATAACTTGACATGGAATTAGAAATGTTGGTCCCAATTGTGAAATCCTTTGTGTAAGTAAAAAATATCCTATGGTTTTGTTTTTATCTCCAAAAATTAAAAATTGAGTTTCAAAAACACTTTATATGTTTATTTTTTAATTTAGTACCAACAAAACAAAGTCCTTCACAACTTTCATCTTGTTATTTGAAATACAATGATTGATTCAAAAATTTATGTATAGATATCAAATAGTTTATTCTAATCCAATCAATTAAAAGTTAAAAGTTATTTATTTATAGATTTTTGTTTTGAAATTTATAGTATCAAGTTTAAAATGACTTTTTTGTAATACGTACAAAATGGCATGAAACCAAATTTCACATGTGGAAGATATTGATTAGAAGCTACTTTGAAATTTCATGCAATTACTTAAATTTGCAAAAAAAATTCAGAATGGGCTCAATAAAATATTTAGAAAGATTAAAAAATAAAGCTCAATATGCTTTATTTATCACTTGACTATACTAATTACTAAAAAAATCCCATTTGCATGGATAGATAATGTTATGAGTTGGACAATTGCTCATTGGTTTTTTGATTGAAAATTTACTCAAAAATATAACAAAGATTATACTCAAAAATACATACTATTTTTTCATGGATGAAATAGCTAAAATGACAATGTGATGCAACACATATGACATGATTGTATAATCTATTGTTCAAGTACGACAAGAAAAATAGGGACAAGGGCAAAGTGGCCCTCTTAAAGGTACTTAGTTTGGTTTGGTACCATCAAGATGTTTTGTTGTTATTTTATCCTCTTGTTGTTTTAAAAGGAAACTAGTTGTCTTTATTTTGACCACCAATCTCAACATGCTTCTTTAGGATCTAGATTGATCCTTGTTTATAGATTACAAATCTTTCAAAAAAAATGAAAATAGCTAAATTACTACGAAACTATTTGTAGGTGAATGGATAAGCTTTTAGATGAATAATTGAATTATCCTCCCTTGTAGCAATGAATGCTTGTAAATTACTCCTCTTTTTTGCAAAAAAGAGGGTATTCGTGCAACGCAAATTCTTGAGCTAGTGATCATTTTTAGAATAAAAGGGCAAACAACCAAGAAACATAATCACATTTGTGAGGCCATGCCACTACTGTTCAATTATCACCTGCCGATTGTATGCAATTCCAAGCACTAGCAAACCCCAATTGAAGGTGATTTTTTTAAACACATGGGCAATTTCCACTAAAGGTGATTTTAATAATTATCTCTCAAGTCCCTGAAACGCTCGTAAATATGCTCAACTTTCCTTCACATTTAACACAACTGTATTGACGATTTTCAGTTGAGCTCTAATTGTTTGCTTGGTATAAACTCCCTACCCAAGTACCTTACCCAAAAACCAAATGAAGGGAGTCCACACACAACAGTGGGCTCAATAAGTTGTACTCTCCTCTACATCCCACTAAGGTAGGTGGCTCTTAAACCAACCCTTTAAGAGCTGATTGCATTTTTGGGAAAGCTAAACAGCTCGAAACAATTTTCAGTGAATTTTGGTAGAAAGAAAAATGGAATTGGCATCTAATCCAAGTCGTTTCATATTTTTTAGACCTTTGTGGAATTAGTTACAAATTTTTGAAGCTGAAAAACAGTGGTTTCTAAAACCGACCCCCTTCTGAAATGTACGCAGTTCATACATTTTAGAAGTAAAATATACCAAATTGGTTTTAGAAGCGGGTCCAGATTAGAGCCACCCACCTTACTAGAGACAGTGTCCTGCCCTACACAATCGCAATCTCGAATGTTCTACATGCTGCCTGCCACAATGTTGCTGCCCGAAATTGGCGTGCAAACGGGACTCCATGTGCTTGGGCCATGGAAAACAACCCCACCCCACCCCACCCCACCCACCCCGAATTCGAGTCCTAGAAGCCTGAAACCGACGCCTGAAGCCTGAAGTAATAAATCTTCCAGACCTCGAAATGGCATCTACCCACACCGCGAAGCGCGAACGGCAGAGGGTGCAAAAGGATACCATACCGTTTCCCTTCTTTTCCTACTTGCCTTCGCCTCTTTCTGTTTCGGCATCTTCCTCACGTCGTCGCTGACTTAACTGACTTCACTTGCTGCCTCTTCTCGTACAACCCTCACGTCACTTCAGTTCCTTCTCCGCACTCCCATTCCGACCCCTTCTTGATCCCGCCAGTCAATTATCCCGTTGCCCCCCACCGTCCGTCGGTGCGTTACTCTGCGTCAATTTCCCTCGCAGCGTTCGGTACTAGGGCTAATTCTACTTCACCCTTGCCTTCCCATCAACGTCAACATCTCTCGCATGAGTGCGTGGACGTGCTCCCGCTCCTGGCTGCTCCCCATCCATCTCCCCCTTTGGCTTCATTTCTTGTGTTGGTTGTGCTGCTCCTGCCGCCACTTTCCTTCCGTCCTTCGTCGTCGGCCATGCCCCCGCCATCGGAATCTTCCTACGGCACCCTTGTCGATCATGAAGTTCGGGAAAACGTACACCGAGCATATTGAGCGCCAGGTCCAGAATCGTCTGTCGGGATGCTCCTATGTCGAATTCAAGCGCCTCAAGAAAGTGTTGAAGCGGTGCCCTCGCCACCACTCCCGCTGCCGCCCACCTCATGCCCATGGTCCCATCCCTTCGGCTTTGGCTTCGGCCACTGGCTTGGGCGTCGACCGCTCAGGCCCTCCGAGTAGACCGCGCCACGACCACATGTTGGAGCCCCCGGCACGGCCCTCCTCCAGGGAGGTCTCGCTCTCTTGTCCGGGTTAGTTGGTTGGTACCTTACCTTTTGCCTTGCCTTGCCTTGGATCTGCTGAAGCAATCGATCGTGCGGAGAACGAAGCTAGGATGCGGACAACGAAGTAGCAGCAACAGCAGCAGGGACTTCTGGAAGCAGAATCGGTTTAGGATCTCACATTTTGGATTTCCTTCTTCTGTGTAGGTTGTGACTCCATGTTTTTCGGGGAACTGATGGAGGAACTGGAGGAAGTGGTAGGATGTTTTAATACTCGGGCTCAGGAGTTGCTGCAACTGCACCTGGCATCAGGATTCCGCAAGTTCCTCCTTCACCTGACGTTTAGCAAACTGGATCGGGCAGCCATGATCCAGCAAGGGCGGTCTTTAGTGAGCTACGCTTTCTTGAATGCTACCGCAGTGCGCAAAATTCTGAAGAAGTATGACAAGGTAGGCAGGATTCAATTCAGATTGTGGACGCAGTGTCCCTGTATGGTCTGATGACACTATGTGTTTTTGCAAAGATGATGAAAAATTGGAAATGTAACAAGAGTTTACGGCAATCTTTGCTAGAGTCCATGTAGCTTGCTGTCTTGCTCTCCGACAGCTCGTGGTAGTTATTTGTGGAGTGCATACATGCGCTCTCAATGCGTGAGGAAATCCTTGCAGGTTCACCAATCGAATAACGGGGGTGTCTTCAAGAGGCGGTTGCTGGCCCTGCGTGGGGAACTGTTGCAGTCCCCCTGGATTTTAGAGTTGACTGCCCTTCACCTCAATCTTGCAGACACTGGAGCGTTGTCATCACCGCTCATTGAAGGTCTTGGAGAGTTTTCATGTGACTTTGAGAGTGACTCGCCCACTTTGTCATGTACTGTGCTGGAGCCAGCAAGGCTTGAGTTCGCTCTGAATTGTTCGATTTGCCTGGTATGTTCATCTTCTTAGCCTAATTTATTTATTATTCAAATGAAGAAATAATTTTATTCTAAATATTTTGACTTCTGGCCTTAATATTTTAACAGCTAAAGAGTTATTATTCACCATTCCTCCAAATTTACCTTTTGTGTGGCATTGACCCTGCTGTTGCTCGCTTCTTCTTTTCAGGATACAGTCTTTGACCCAGTTGCATTAGGATGCGGGCATGTGTTTTGCAACAGTTGTGTCTGTGCAGCGGCCTCTGTTCCTGCATACGAAGGTCCCCGTGCTGCTGATTCTAGCGCTAAGTGTCCTTTGTGCAGAAAGGTAAGGACTTGAATTTGGGAGCTGGCTACCCGACATTTATGTCATTTTAATTATCGGATTATCAATTATCCTCCTGCAGTTGTGCGTGATCACAGACGACGTGTCCTATTCTTGCAGTTAGCTGATAGTTAACTGAGATTAGCTAGTATGACGGAACATGAGAGCATGTTTGATGTCCATTTCACTTGCTAATCTTCAAAGGTGCTTTGATTGCATGCGTGCAGGTTGGGGTTTACCTCAATGCTGTAAGATTGAAGGAGCTGGCAACTTTAGTACACAATAGGTAAGAAACCCTCTTAAACATCTTGACGGCCATATCGTGCAAGCGACTGAAGTTCCATTTTACCGCGCTTGACTTGGTATTGATGAGCTTTTGTGCGTACCTCATGGCTTTTAGTTCTTTATCAACGCGTCATGATATTCTCAATGAGTCTTGCTAAAGCCAAAGTGATTTTTTTTGCATTTTGACGTAGATGCAAAACTTACTGGACCGAGAGATTGCGTAAGGAACGTAAGGAGCAGCTGAGAGAAGCCAAGATGGCATCTGAAAGGATTCTTCGTGAAGTCATGCGGGCCTGAGTTTCTTCAATTGCCTAAATTCCACCTCAGCGTTGGAAACTAGACTGACGCACTAATGTACCTTTCTGTAAGCATTTTAAATCATTGAGGTATGTCAAGTAGAACTTTGCATTTCTCAAACTCAAGCCAAGCCAACCCAAGCCGTGAGCTCCAATTTTTGGTAAAGTAAAATCCTGAAAGAGAGTTAGCAGACACAGTGGATGATGAACAGTCTCAATACGACAGACATCGTCGGTTCGTTATATTGGATGGTTCCTGCTTGTCCTCCTTGTACACAAAAGCAGTGTACTTTGTATTGTTGCTACTGGATTGCAATGAGGGTAGTGTAGAAGCACCCATTCCCAACCCTGTACCCTAAACCGAGTTTGAAAATGTGTAGATACAGGAAGTCCAAAGTGTGCAGTGTGCATGCATGAATGCCAAAAATGGTTTGGGGGTACACCATGTATTTGAACTTCACAAATTCATAGCATATTAATAACCTATTTAGAAAATTCTCAATCTTTTTTGAATTCATGATTTTCAGTTGCCAATGTGTTAAAAGAACAATTTTGTGTGTGGATTCCACCTCAAAGGATGTGGAAATGCTTGGAATGTCAGATATAGGTGCTTCTACCTTAGGCTATACTTTCGAGCACCATTTCTACAATACTTTTGAACTACTGTCTGCTATATTACCGTAAATGCTTGGCATCACTACATTGTCATGATTTCATCCATTTGGATGGTTGTGTATTTGTCGTAACATATTTTCATCCAAAACTTGGGAGCTCTCTTGAGTTTGAAATTTAATCTCTTGCACTCCTAACGAGCTAGTTTGTCAAAATCGGGTACATTTTTCTTACGCAAGGGTTTGCTGCTATTATGTCAGTTGCAATAGTTACACTATGAGCTAAGCTTAAGAGTTCCATTCGAAGTGAGCTCTCCCGGCATTATCTGCAACTTGTGCAACTGTCTAGTCTATTCTAGCTGTAGTGCTCTGATGTTTTCAAAAATTATAGCTGGTGTTTTATTTCGGCTAGGCTGAAATTTAGGAGCAAATTAGTTGTCATCGATGTATTTCGGGTTTTACTTGGCTGTCATTGAGCTATGCATCTCCACTTTACAGGGTACCACTCAAATAACTTAGTTCTCCAATGATTTTGATGAATCTTCAATATAGGCGCTCAGCTTCTGCCAAGTTGTGGTCTGAGCAGTGTTGTACTGGTACCCTCCAAGAAGTTTTGCACCTCAACTATGAAGCCCTTCAAGTTTTTCCTTTTTAACTCCATTTTAAGAATATTGTATCAAAACTATCCTATTAAATCTATTGCTTTATGAAACCTTAACAAACATATGAAATTTCAATGTTTAAAAATAGAAACTTCATTTTTGGTGAATTATTTTATTTTATTTTTATGGTTTTACATAATAATTAATTGAAAAATATACATGATGAATTTTTAAGATCTCATTGCACATATATTTAGGAAATATCATTGTTCACATCTTTCATGTTACAAAGACTCACACTATATAGGTAAAATTTTCCTCTATGTGGCTTTAATGGATTTTGCAATTTTCTTCCAAACACAATCAAGGAAAAGGAAAACAAGCTCATGTATTCAAAAAAAAATTGAACAAATGTTGTCAAATAGGGTATCATTAGAAAGCTATAGTATTGTAAAAGTCTACTATAACAAGACTGTGTAAGACATTATGTCTTACTCACTAGCAACTACTTTGTAACACTACCATTGAATACTATCACCTTGAGTTGCTATCATAGGATCCGTTTGGTCCGATTCGGCATTGTAGAAATTAACTTTTGGATACTTTCTTGAGGTATAATTTTTCATGCCAAATTCATTAATGTCCACATTTGGTCTTTATTATGGAGTCTACATCGTTTTTTCACTTGATCTTTGACTTGCTTCCATAAGTTTCCTATTGGATTGTCGTCAAAGGAATTTGGTGGCCAATCCAAGAATTTTACATTATGTCATGGTACAAAGTTAACTAACACTACTTAAAACTTTACAAAGTTTACTTATAAAATTTTTAGCAACATCACAACACAACATTTTAAACAATGAAACATCAATCTTTTCTCACAAAACTTCTAGGCTAGGTCTACAAGCAACAATCAATAGAAGCATACATGCATTAATGTTGATCCTCTCAACTCTAAAGTCAATTGGAATCCACTACCTATGATCTCCTACAATGAAATTTTAAAGTGCAATATGGTACCTTTAAACTCAACTTAGTGTTTTTAAAATCAACCACCTCTCATAAAGAGAGATTTCTAACAAGTGGAATGAGTCACAACAAGGTACATGACTTACCTTGTTCCAAGGCAAAAAATCTCAATCAAACATCTAAATTTGCTTGCCACAACTTTACTCTCTACTTAAATTACTTGGCTAAGAACCAGATATGGGGTTGCAAAACTTCTTGGAGAGTATTATACAAGCCATTTCAATCTGCTATCTTAGATTAGATAATTGCAAAGTAGGTAAAGTTATCAAAATTAATTGCCAGTCGACATACTAAGTATAGGGCAGCAAGATTGGTATTAACCTATGGTTATTTTTGATAATTTAGCCTACTTTGCAATTATTGAACATAATCTCAATGTAGGAGAGTTGAGTTGTTTGTCTTCTTTAATTGCTTAACCAATCAAAACATGCTACAATGGCAAAACTCTCTTGCATTTAAATTATGTTAGATAGATTCACATTCATTAATTTAATATTGATTAGTAGTAGTAGAGATTTCTCTCAAAATTTCTCACAAAATTTCTCACAAAATTTCTCACCACCAATGAAATTTCTACTTGATACCCACCTTGTTGAGGCAAGTAGTTAGCATTATCAATCTTACATTGCCTCTCCTTAACCAATTGAAATGTGCTACAATGGCAAAACTCACTTGCATTGATATTACAAGGTAGGTAGATCAAAAATCAACCTCATCTAATTGCAATAGTAAGATGCAATGCACCTTAATGTAGTGAAAACTATCTAAAGCTTTGTATTTATCCTTTAAGCACTTCGACATCTATATCCTAGATGATGAACAAAGGACTTACAAGCATTGTTTAGTTCAACTAACTTCTCATACATTCAATGTTATACTTGAATATTGAAAAGACAATCCTTCTATAAAGAATAATTTCATGAAATTGCTATAAATGATATTTATGTGCAAAAATACAAGTTAATTTTGTCAAAATTAGAAAAAGATCAAGGCATTTAAGGGTTATTAAATCAATTTCTACTCAAAGCAATAAAATTGATAGATTCATTCATTATTCTACAATCTTATGGTTTGTATTGGAATTAATATTGCAATTGTATAGGAAATTAAAGAGTAACAATAGAATCCAAATGGGTATCCTTGACACAATAGGATCTTCATCATTGCATGCTAAAATTGGCATGCAATGTGTCACAATCACATTTGACTTTACAAGCCTTCCAACTTCTTGGTTCCCATCCTCACACCAAATGGAATAGAATTTGTGCAAGGAATTATAGTAGATTTACTCCAATCATAAGTGGAATACAATATAACCTAGATTTAGTGGGCTTAATCTTATTACAATAAGTTGAAATCTTTGGAAAATAAGTGACATGGTATTAAGCACTTCTCATCTACTCTAGTAGTCCGGTTATACATGAAGCCTTCTTATTGCAAGGATGTGGATCTTATGAGACCATATTTTGGAGGAAGTGACTATTTTTTGTCACCTAACCATTTAAAATTTTTCATTTGAAAGAAAAGGCTAAAATTTAGGATTTATCAACCATGGTCAAATTTAAAAACTTCAAGTCATAATTGGAACCAAAGCCTCCAAATGAGCTAGAACCAATTGAGAAATATTAAATAAATTTTAAAAAAAATAGGAGGCAAATTATTGCATTAATTTGGATACAATGAAAATTTTGGAATCAAATGAGTGAAAAATATATGTATAACCTCCACAATGAAGAGGGCATATGTCAAGCACCTTATCCTCCAATGTCATGTAATGTACTATTTAGACAAGTTCAGTGAATTTGATTCTAAAAATAGATGATATTATTTTGAATGTTATAGAAAAAGATAACTTTGAATAATATGTCTATATTTTACTTCTATTGATATTTAAAAAAAATGTATCAATCTTATAACACCTAGATTTTTTGAAGTATTATCAATATGACTTTAAATTATCATTGTAGAATGCCTTCAAAATATCAATATAGCACATGTTAAAAAAATAATAGAGCCTTTAGCAAATGGTTTTGGATTGTTTGAAGATACTTCAAAGATGTACATGTATGACATCCTTAAGGGTTTTTTATAAGACCAAGCATCCAAATGACCTCAAGTAATGTTAAGGCAATAGAACCATAATTGTATATCACATATGCAATTGGTAAGGAAATCTTATTTTATACAAATGACTTCTTTTCAACAAATTGAATATTCCTTTGAATTTCTACTTTTCAATTGCAGAAATCATCAATTTTTCTTCAACAATTTCTAAAATTTTAAAACTCTAAAATATGTATGAATGTTCAATCCAACTTTGCAATTTAGATAGGCAAGTTCAAAATTAAAAAAATTAGGTATAATATATTGGTAAACTCAGAAAAAATAATTGGATGCAAATAGAAAATGAATGGCAATTTACAAGCACAATACCTTTGTTTAAAATAGTATGAATAAGCATTTCAATATAAATATTATTTTAAAATTATCTTAAATTTTGATGTTTCATGTTGGAAATTGAAAAAATCTAAATTCTCCGCTTACCATGTATTTTGCAGACATTGGATGAAATCATAGGTATTCAATATATTCATTTATTACAAGTATATCCAAATCAACACATGGTTTTCTATGTATAGAAACCATCTATTTTAATCCCTAAAGTTCCAAGGTTGTTTTCTTGTCAAAAAACACTCAAAACTTCTAGTTTTGCTACATTTGCTTACAAAATAAAAAATAAATAAATGGGAATCTAATCGTAGAATCTTATACTACACTCGTCTTTGATCATGTGATAAAAAATTTGTAATTTTTGACCATATAGATTGAAAGATACTAGTATTCAAAGTAAAAGAAAAGATTTCTTTTTGAAAGAAGTTGTGATTGCCCACAAAATAAGAAGCCTCATAACTTTCATATCCTAATCCAAATGGAATGAATCGAAGCTCTCCATTTAGAAAAAAAAATTAAATTTTTTATTTCATTTTTTGTGAAATTTTTTTGCTACCTAAACCATTGGCTATAATACCACTCTACTACCAAAGCTAAAAGCCTCCACATTGAATTCCACATTATTATTTGCATTAGATAGTTAAATAGAAGCATCCAAATGTAACAAGATTCAAAGTAATGCACACCTAGAATAAGCCCTAAAGTAATAGGTGGACCCAAAGCTAACAAGAGGGATACAAGTTCTCAAGATCATGAGGGCAAATTTTACATTGGCCAATCTCCTACAAGTGATACAAACTTAGGGTTTGTCACTTTTAGATGTTTGGAGACCACATGTGTATTAGTCTACAATTCATAGTAGTGCATCAATAAAGTTGTTTCTACAAATTCATATTAACTTCATACAAGATCATAAAAATACAAAACCAATTTTGTTGATTTAGTAAACCATTTCCTAATATGCACACCAGCATTTCATTATGTAGCTATCCTCTAGATTTGTAGATCTTGAACAAGTGTTACTTTTGGATACATTCCATCTAGAGTAAACAAGCCATTCACCACACATCCAAGAAATCGCACAACCACCATTGCCAATTACCACAAAGTAACCACATAATTCAACTACCAATTCAATTGTGATGGGAACAAAATTTTATATCACCACCCATTGACCACACACTATGCAATGAATGGTCACAAGGAATTGTTTACTAGATTTCAAGTGCATCACCTTTAAACTACAATAAAATTTGTACAAAGAAATCTTTTTGCATTAGATTTCAAGTGCATCACCTTTAAACTACAATAAAATTTGTATGAAGAAATCTTTTTGCATTAGACTTCAAGTGCATCACCTTTAAACTACAATAAAATTTGTACGAAGAAATCTTTTTGCATTCTATTTTTGAAGGCAAATCTTAACATGACATTTAATAATTGCATTGAATTTCAAAACATAAGTCTCTATTGTGGAGAAGGATTTGAATTTTGTCTACGGTGATTGGCAAGTTTACTATATGTGAAACTGGGGACTGGAAACTTGAAAGCGTAAAGAAGAGGCCCAGGGAGTCCCAAGTATGAGTTTAGTCTGTACCCACCCATATGCAGAACACTAGCTTCGTGCAGAATTGTCGTGTCGTACGCACTTGGGACGAAGAACCGGACGGAGATGGGATTTGACATGCATACATACGTACGTGGCACGTGCATAAGAACTGAGTTTACTGGGCTGTGTGACTCACTCCGCTGCCATGCCGACCATCGAGACCGTCGTCGTTGTCCTTGAACACCTATTCAACGATAGTAACCAATAATGAAAGCTTGCTGGTGGCAGCTTAAGCTAAGGGAGTGCAGCCGCTTCCATCTACTCGGAAGTTGTCGTCCGCACGCATGCACGGGCCGATCGAGGCGGCAGCTGCTGTTGCTCTGCTGCATGTTCCACGGACGGCCGGCGCGCACGATGACAGTTGAGCAACTGCACGAATTACCGCAGGCAGGCAGGCAGGAGGCAGTGCACCTTACAGTCCACTGAGTCCAGTCCAGTACTGCCTGTCTGACGATCCTCCGACTTGCTCGGTCGCTCGCTTGCTCGCTCGCTCTTGGGGCATGCAGGCAGTCAAAGAATGGACTGTCACCACTCCACCTCTGCAGCTGCAGCAGAGCTCCTAGTTCACGTGATCTGTTTTCCGGTCATTCCCAGAGTATTTTGTTCTCGTACATTTTGCCTGTCTGGCTCAGGTTTCATGCTCCTCCAGGTCCCTATTAATTAATAGCTATTACTACATACTACTGTCAGCTAACTGGTCACACTAGCATGTCAGGCTCCCCTCCCTCTTATCTCTCGGGCCAACGGAGCTGGTCTCAGCATGCATATCTATCTTCGCTCCTTCGCTGTTGTACCTCAAAATACATAATTCTTCTGGCAGATCTCGGATCCCGTTGCGGACAAATTGGTAAATATGAATGGGCGCCTGGATGAATCGTTGCTTCAATTGGGTGAGCTCCAGGATACATGCCCGACGCCGACATTGTGGAGAATCTTCCCAAACCCCACAAGACTGTCAAGCTCCGCGGCACCACGAAATCAGCTGACTACACCAAACCAACAATGCAGAAGAACCACCATCACCACCACCAGTCTGACCCTCTCAACGTCATTAGAAAGGCGCCCAGCAGAGATATGACCGGACTCGCGCTTTGCACGACATTTAGAATACTCGCCATGGTCGGAGCCTTCATACTCTCATGATCGCCATGGACATGGCTTTCGATTAAACTAGAAGTTGAGCCTCTACTACCAATTGAGCTCCGGATACACGTGACTCAGACACTCGCCCAATGAGACAACAGAATACCAGTCGACATCAAAGTGTCCAAAATGAGTCCAGAACTCTAATCTCCAACTGTCTAATTGTTACATTCATAGTAAAACTTCTTGACAAAATCAATACTCTTCGATATTTGACAAACTCGAGGTATCTGCAAGATCCGCAATCGCTGAATGTACATAATTGGGCCTCAAGTCCACCAAAAATACAAGTAGCATAACTCAATCCCAAGTGAATGGAAATCATTCTATTAATAATAAAAATTTGCTCTCAATTCCAACTGGAAGACCAAGTGCGTAATATTGCTCACGAACTGTGACTTTCATCTCTTTAAGTTTACACATCAAAATTGGAATAACTTCCTCGGCTCGGATGGACAAGTTGATGGAAGACATCGACCTTCGGACACTAGCCTCTTTATTATACTGGACAATGATAAGGTCCCAATTCGACAATTTATAGACGAGGATCACGTAGCAATGTACGAACGCCATGTCCTTAAATCTGTTGGCAGAAATAGAATATCGCATGGTGTTACACGGAGCATAACCTTTGAAGTCAAAGCAGAGAGGTTTGTCCGAAAAATCGATCACTCGAAACGATGAGGAAGTGGAATACCGGGATTGCTAGTTCAGCCTTATTCAGTGAGTTTTCCAAACAAAACTCCTCAATTTCTCGAAGCTTGTTAATCTTCACGGAGTTTAAATGAGAAAAAAAGTTCTCAGACATTTTTAATCACCTTACCTCATAGAGCTCGCGGAAGACTCTCCTAAGAAAAACGAGCACAACTAATGGAATTAACAGGAAGACTTCCAAGACGACGACTTAACAGGTTTAAAGACATCCCAGCAAGCACTTGAACGATTTTATGTCAATAAGCCATACTGGCATGAACAGAATTTCTCTGACCTTGATTTGTAGTTTCGTTTCCGAGAGCTTCGTGTTGCCACCGGCAGTTGTTTTTCCCTGTGCCGTTCATTTGTGTCGAAAATAAAATCAAAGTCAATACTCCCAATGCATTAAAGCAGTATTGAGTTGGTTTTATACCTACAATTCAGGCAACGAATGAAAGGGTGAGAGGAATAGGAACATACGCTCATGGAATAACGATGAACGTTAAACGATGCAAAGGTGGTCACCTTCACGTGATGCAGAGGCCACATTCGTCCTCACATCATTCGATGAGAACCAGGTGTATCAGTGATTCTTAGTACAACCGCAGCACGCAAAAACCGTCGGGCAAAGAACATAATAATCCTCATTTCAACTAGAATATGTGGCAGTGCTTCGCTGGCTAGTAATCCCACAAATTCCAAGCCGAGCAGATCCTAGGTTCACCTACACATTACAAGCACACTGGAGTAGTGCATCGCCTTTCGGGCCATAGACATCTGACCATGCCACATTGTATGAAGACATATGCCAGACAACAAGCTCATATCATGGATATGTCATTGGTAAGGTCATCTGCCCATTAGTCATCTTGCTTGCTTGCCTAGAATAGTATATTCTAGCTAATTCTTCCAGTTAGCAGCAATTGCACTAGAAAATCGTCATGTACCCTAATTGTTGGTCTAACCCATTTAGCTGTCGATCACATCAAACAATGGTAATGTCGATTTAAGACTGACCATGTGTCTTCGAGCTTGCTTTCCTATCTCCATTTGACTCGGCGTACTAGCTAAATTTTGCACGAGCTGATCGATTCATTACAAGTTGTGATAATGAATGGTGGTCTAGAGATTCTCAGAAATGCCTTGGAAAACCCAAGTATCCCAAAACCACAATTACATACCCAGCATAAACACCTGCAAATCTCCAAGGAAAATAAGGTCAATGTGGGCCAAGGATCATCCTCTTCATCACTTAATGGTTCCCATATGACACGTAACTATTAAGTCACCAAGATTCTGTGACCCAGCATCAAAGTTCTCAATATTTTTAAAGAGATAATAGAAACCAAGCATCATTACCTGCTCTATTTCAGGTATCCGTTGAAGCATTTACTTTCTTCGTTGATGTACAATGTGTTGATCTGTTCAAAGAGCAGAAGAGAATTTACCTGGCGATGAAATCGAAGAGAAATATTCCGAACGTCCAGCAGGCTACAGACTTCATGAAGGATCCAAAAAGGAGAAGCTAGCCATCCTGCTGCTCTGAACCGATCCAAAGCTTTCAAAGTGGAAAACCAATGCAATTGATATCATTGAAGGAATTTCATTGCTGACTCGTAGACAAGAAATGTCAGTGACGATGAAGGCACAACCCGTAACAGGTTTGGAACAATTCCTTTATAAAGCCCACGGAAGCCCTCATACCGCATTATGGATTGAAATGTGTGCCAAGTATTCCCATATCTAGACACTCCATCGTCACTTGGCCGTTGTTGCAGACGCGAACGTACTACCTGGTAGGGATAAGTCGCCATGACGGCAAAAAGCTTCGACGATGCTCCTAAAATTACAAAATCTGGCGAAGTCATGAGCTGCTCTCCACTAGCAACAACGTCGGGATGCCCTGCCGCTTCCCCAGTGCGGTGCGAAATCAAAAATTTCCGACCTTCTTCATACGCCATAAATTGCAAAGCTCCATGAGAGACGAGAATGAGCCCTGGGCCAAGCCCTTTGTACAAACCACGCAGTCCTTCCTCTCGCAGAATGCTCTTAAAAGCGTCCGAGAAGCCCCGATAAGGCTTCCGAGCCCCATGGCCAGGAGCTTGCAGCTGCAGACGCGTTTTCACCACCCAGACGGGATTTGTCATCACAGCGACAATGGATCCCGCCTCCGCAGCCGACAGTAGGTGCAACGATGGCCCGAGAGCATCTCTGTGGAATTGCCGCCGGTTCCGCTCCTTGATGTTACTGTAGAGAAAGAAGTAGAGACTCCACGACAAGCCCGATCCGAACACCGCCGGGACCAATCCGGCGTAGAGCCCTCGCAAGCCCTCCACCCGGCCGATGGTGAACAGAGCATGGAAGGTGTGGCGGTAGGAGGGCACGGCTGCACGGAGGCCGTCGTGAACTTGAAAACGAGTGCGCACGATATCCAGAGGATGCAGCGCCACCACAGTGGTGAGACCCGCCACACCGCCCGCCACCGCACTCTGCCACTTCCAATCCGTCCACTGGAAGTGCACGCTCTGCATTGCAAGTCAGGATGAGAAGAGAGGCGAGGAGAGCGAAGCAGCTGCAGGCAACAACGCCCAGGATCGGCAAAGAGAGTGGAATGGAGGCGTGGAACGCAAGCACGAAGCGGCAGCGGCAGCGGCAGCGAGGGGAGGCAGCAGGAGCAGAATAACTTAGTTACGAAATGGGGATTAGGGTTGCGAAGAGCACATCTCCGCCACGGCCCAGATCGAATGTCGGAAGGGGCGATTGATGTCGAATTGTTCAAGCGCGGCAGGCAGGCAAAGGACGGAATAAACCGACCGAGGCCCCGAAAGAAATCAATCAACTGGGACTCTGGGAGAAGCAGCAAGCGGACACCCCGAGAGACGGACTCTCAGGATTTCACAAGCAATCGAACCACAGATCGAAGTCCGGGGGAGCTGATCTTCAGTCTCGCACAATCGCATGGAAACATCCGGCACCCCCTTCCCCAAAGTCAGTTCCAGGCAGGAAGCTTACCAACATGGGTTTCACCCCAAAGCGGTGACCACTCTAAGCTGCCACGCCAGTTCTTGCTAAGAGCTACAATGGGGGTTCTACGTGTCCACCATAGGATTGTGCATAGACTTGGATGATCAAGAATGTGTGGAAAATCGAGATTCTATGTGCTTGGGACATGCTTGTTGCATTCCTTCATTGTTCCCAATTTGAGTCTATGGTTCATGAGGAATTCACAACTAAGGAACATTCCATATTTGCGCTTGGTTAAACTTCATTGGTTCTCTATATTAAATTTTTTTTTTAAATTTAATATTTTTCTCATCCAATAATATAAATCCAAAATTTAACTTCATTTTTCATATTTACAACATTGAAATGAATTTTCTATGATTTTCTTAAGCAATTATTTTATGAAATAATACTAATTACAAAAATATTTAAAAATACATTAATTTTTTTAGCAAAAACTAGTGGTTGGCGCTTGCTATGCTATGCATTCACCATTGGAATTTCATTAGAATTTTTATGTATTAGATAGAATGCAATGTAAGAATTTCAATAAATCTTCAGATAAAATTTATTAAAATCTTCACATAATTTTTTTTATAAATATGCATATACTGAAATAAACAATAGAAATTTAATGAATGATGAATGAAATACATGCAATGATGAATATGGTAAAAGATACACATACATTAGAATGCATTAGAAATTTGACTCAATTGTTACAAACAATGGCAACCCAAATAGAAGAATTTAAAGGAAAAATTGTAAATCTCAAAAGCTTCGTGAACAACTTAATTGTTGTGAAATCTACAATCAGTTCAATCTAATAAATTTCTCAAATCATTTGGTAGTATCAATAGAAAATTGAAATCAGAAGTTTAAAACTCACAAAAGCACAAAATAATAGAAATGCAAAAGAAGTATAAAGCCAATAAAAGCAATGAAATTGCTACCTTAGTATATAATATCACCATATTAATCCTCTTTAATATCACCTCAATTGCAACGACTATATTATTTCTATAATATCATCTTTTGTAAAAAATTATATTATAGAGGTGATTGTGAACTGCTACCCTATTTCAGTAATATCACATTGTGTGAAAATATGATTTCTATGTATGCATAATTGGAAATATTTCTATAGAATAATTAAAATAATTATTTTAAAGACTTATCGAAATCATTACCATGCATTCTATTCAAATATATCAAATATTTACTAATATGTTATATAATGAATGCGCACGAGCCCCTAGTATTAATGGTAGCATTTGTGATATTACAAAGGGACTTGTGATTTTAGTAGTATAATAAATGAAGATGATAGTACTAAACATCATGATGTAATTGGTGTTCATCTTGAAGTCTTGAACTTTAAGAGAAATTTGATAGAAAAGTTTAAAAGTGGTGTATTTTAAAATGCTACCATCAAAGTATTACAAAAGTTAAAATTTTGAAAATTTTGGAAAAAATCAAAATTTATAAAAAATTTAAAAGACTAGTGGAACTACATTTCTTTAGTCAAGTTCAAAGATATTTTAAAATTTTAAAAACTATATAAAATTCATATTTGACTTTTTATCATTCCCTCAAGGTTTAAAGATTAAGGGGCATTAGGAAAAATCCACGCCTCAAAGAGGCTATAAGTGTTGTCCTCCTAATGCAATTATAAAAAAAAAAAAAAAAAAATTTGATTTGACATGGCACTATTAGTGCCATATCAATGCCACGTCAAATTGACTATTTTTTTTTTAAAATTATGTACTTGCACTCTACCAAGGGGTCAAAAATCAAAAACTTGCGGCCTTTTCAAATTTGAAATTTTTCCTAATGAAGACTCTCCTATTGGGATGGGAGATCTCTCTTTTAAACCTTTTAGTTGAAGTCTTTAGTCGTCCTCATTGCAACCTAACAATGTCAAATTGAATTTTCTCCCACTATAATCAATCCCTTGTTCAGGCACTAGATGTTGTAGTCTCCTACATCCTATCATTACATCCTATATCTAAAAACCGACAACAAACAATATCAAAAATGAATAAAGACATTGTCACATCCCTACCTCCTTGGGGTGCTTGAAGTGCCTTAATGAGTATGGGGAATCTTGGAGGTCACTTCCCAAGCTTTGTAAGAGCTTAAGAAGGGAGAAATAGGTGTCTACCAAGTAAACAAGGCATAACAACACCTTGGATTTGAAAGTTATGATAGTGTATTATACATGTTTGAAAAGTCCTTAAGAATACACATCCAACCATTCAAAGAATGCATGATTTGGACTTGTGAGCTAAAAATTATGGCCGTTCAAAGTTGGTGGTGTCCCGATGACGCTAGGACACTTAAGGGCTAGTAGTGTGAGGTTTTCAATGAATCCTTAATGGAAATATGTCATGTAGCATATCATTGAAAAGCTAAAAACACAAGAAAGTTAGAATGACAAGCATTACAAGGTTCTAAATTATGAGTTAAAAGTTACGGCCAAGAGAAGGGTTGTGATGAAGGCGTGATGCCTCTCCTAGTGAACCCAAATCTTTGAAGGGCTATAACTTTTCAAGAACTTGTCCAAATGGGATGAGTGAGTAGCCTATTGACATCTACTTGTTGTTTATATATTCAAAATGGGCTTTATGTAGGATTTGGAGTTGGGATTGCAAAGTTACACCATTTGAAAGTTTAAGAGTCCAAACGGTGGCATGACGTTGTGATTTTGGTTGAAATTGGTGGTCTTCCATAACTCAAGTGTGTTTGAGGTTATCCTTTGACCTAGGACGGGGGGTGCTGAATATTACAAAGAGTACTATAGAAAGGATTGGTCTCCCTCCTCCCTCTCTCTTGAAGCCTTGGTGAGTGTCACGCCCCTATCTACTTGGGGTGCCCAAATGAACCTTAGTGTGCAAGGGGGGACCTTGGGGGTGACTTCCCAAGCCTTGCAATAGACTAGGTAGGGAGAATGAAGAGACTCCCGATCAAACAGGGCGCAATAGCGCCCTGGTTTTGAAGTGAACATGAGAGTGTCACACATGCTTCGAAATCTCTCGACAATACGCTTCTAATGGCGCAAAGAACGCGCAATTTGGAGTTGTGAGAGAAAAGTTATGGCCGCTCAAAGTTGACTGGGTCCCGGTGGCGCCGGGACACTTAAGAGCTAGGTATGAGGGGTTCTCAATGAATCCCACAACAAAGTATGGCATGTGGCATATCATTGGAAAGCCATGAACACAAAGAACCTAGAATGACAAGCATTACGAGGTTCTAAGACATGAGTCAAAAGTTATGGCCAAAAGAAGAGCCGTGGTGAAGGCGTGACGCCTCCCCCGGTGCATCCGAATCTTTAGAGGGCCATAACTTTGCGAGTATTTGTCCAAATGGGACAAGTGAGTAGTCCATCGGCATTTACTCGTCGCGTAGATGTTTAAAATGGGCTCGCATGTTGGATTTGGAGCTCGGAGCGCAAAGTTACGCCGGTTGGAAGTTCGGGAGTCCAAACGGTGATGTAACTTGGCGATTTGGGTTGGAAGTGAGTGGTCTTCCACAACCCAAGGTTATCCAAGGACTTCCTTCGACCTAGGACGGGGGGTCTGCTGAATATCACAGAGAGTACTATAGGAGGGGTTGGTCTCCCTCCTTCCTCCCTCTTGAAGCCTTGGTGAGTCTCGGTGACTCATGGTTGTTGGTGGTGTCTTCACCACCACTTCAAGGCATCATGGGACACTTGTGTGTGTATCCCGTGGCATCGGTTGGGTGGAGTCCCGCTCCTTGCTAGGCCTCCTTGGATGTGTCCCGAGTTGTGAGTGCCGGTTACTTCTAGTGGATGAGTAGTAAATGCAAACAGGGCTAACATGGAGTGGAGTGACACTCAAGGGCGGTTAGGACCATGGTGAGTAGTGCCACCATGGGTCCTTGCACATTAAGGTGGAAGTTCCGCCCCATGTTATTAAGTGACATGCCCGGTGTCACGATGGGAGTGTGTGCTAGTAGTCCCGGTGATTGGGACTTGGTAAATGAGTTGGAAATGGGGACTAACACTGTGGGTGCTTGGCATGTGTAGTGTTAGGCAGTTGGTGACCAAGTGACGCTGTAAGTGGACTGGGGTGAACCTAGTGAGCTGTTGAGAGCTGGTAGGTGTCATTTGGATAGCGACAGTGAGTCCCAGTGACTCAAAGTGCGTATAGTTATAGTCTCAAAGGTTGGAGAAAATCTAAATTTTTTTAAAAATTGAAGCAAGAGTCTTGCTCCAATTAATAAACTTCAAATATGTGTTGATGCTTTGGAAGTAACTCTTTCAATATATATACCTTATAGTCTCAACAAGTAGTAGACCTTTCCTTTGATCTAAAATTAAAAATTAAATCATAAACCTTACAAAAAATCTAATAAAAAAAGCATATTATACATACAATAATCCTAATCTATAAGTGTAGATTATATATAATTTTTATTTATATATGCAAAAATCCTCAAATTTTTATACAACAAAAGAAAATGTTTTAGATCGTGGTTATGTGTTGCTTATTTATAATTCTATCTATTTATATTTAAGTATTTTAGTCTATTTATATTAAATATAGCAAAAATATAGCAAAAATATAGCAAAAAATAAAGGTTGTGTATCTAAATTTTTATTTGTGAATTATTATTCTATCTATTTTTAAAATTTATATTAGAGATTTCAATTTCAATTGCTAACTTCTTTAAAAAAGGTTTTGGTATTCACTAATTTTTATTGAAAATAAAAGATTTATTTTATTGCATACAAGAGTTGATGTGGTAATCTTTTGTAGAAGATGTCTATATAGAGGTTCATATTATATTTATTTTGAAGGATAATACAATTGCATTAGTTTACATATTACTAATTAAAGGTTGTATTTTTAATTTTTTATGATAATTTTATAATCAATTTTTATAAAATAATAGAAATATATAGATATAGTTAGTATAATAAGTATATCAATATAAAGACAAATACATGTAGAAGATAAGCTTTCATTTTAACAACAAGAGAGCAAAAACAAGAAACCTAAATTGAAACTAAAACTTACAAAAGAGCTCCTAGCCACAGTCAAGGCTCAATAGTAACCCCTCTTTACTTTAGATCATAGTTTGTTAGTGTAACTTAGAGTATCGTGCAACTAATTGAAAGACCAAAATCAAGAAAATATACAAGCAATGATAGTTTGGGTGGGGCTTTGGGGCGGGAATGACTAGGGAACTAGTCCATCGTGAACCACTAGCTTTTCTATTTTGTAAGCTCGCCATTTGTTTTTCCCTGTACTCACTTTCTTGTGAAAGAGTGGTGATGCTTTTCTAAATCCCAGTTCAATAGAACAAGAGTGGGTGTTTCTACCTTAACCCTTAAACAACAAGCCAACCACTATAGAAATCATTTGTTTGGATGCCATGTGAATTGTTGGCTCACAAAAATGAAAAAGCATTCATTGGAAGTCAAACTACTATACAAGATCTTTTCTTCATGCAAAATTCTAAGAATGAATAGTTGCATTTTTGACCTATACTCAAAAATTCTTTGTCATTCATCAATCAAAAAATGGCTGCAACATTGTTTATGGATTAACCTAGTAAGGATGTTGTAGATCACAATGGTTCAATGATGAATTCCTTGTTGATTGTAGAAAAAGTGAATGTACCTATTGGTTCAATAATTGGAAAATTTTGATGACTACCATGGTCATGGAACCATGTCCTTATTCCCTTCCCTTCCCTTGGGTTGAAGGGAGAGACCGTCATAGGTTGCACAAATGCATATGATGATAATATCCTTATCGGGAGGGAGCGCAGCTACGCAGCCGGGCCCCGCCGGCTACTCCCCGCACTGAGGGGGGCGAAGTTATGACGTGGGCCGACGGGCGGGAGGGGACGGGTGAGCTGAGCGATCTTGCAGCCAGGGCGGGGCGCGCTCTGCCTGGCTGCCCGCCCGCCCTCTCCTCCCCAACTGAACTGAACTGAACTCCACTCACTCCACCCCACTAAGCGAAGCTAAGCTTCGTGAACTCCTAGTCCACTCCACCTCCCGCGGGCTTTCTTAACGAAACTTACCCTTGCCTTCCTTTCTCCGTGAGTCCGTCGCCTCATTCTGCCGGGGTGCCTCCTCCACTCGTCGGTCAGGCGCCGGAATCCTTGCAGCTCTCCCACTCCTCAGCCACAGACGGCCTTCGGGCCTTCCCGCTCCCCTTTCGCTTCAGATGCCGCCCGCCCCGCCCCTGTCTGCCGCCGGTCTGACACATCTCAGCCATTCCTGCCCCTCCACTCAATTTTCCACGCTCCCTTCAGGTTGCAGTTGATGCTCTCGTTCTCCCCCCCCTCTTCACTCTCCCGTTTCTTCTTTCTTCATTTTCTTCCTCTTTACTGCGGTCTTCACTTCTTAATTTCAGTAGCTAAGCTAGCTCGTCGTCGCCTTCTGCTCCATCATGTTCACCTACTCGGAATGCTTGCTCACTCCTTGTCCCATCTGGCGTCCCGCATTCCCCTCCACTTGCCCGTCCCTTTTCTTTTTCCGTCTACGCTGTCTCGTTTGCTCCTGCCTTTCATCCTTGCTCTGACCGTCTTCCTTCCATGGCCGCTGGTTGGTCAATTCGCATTTTCACAGAGTAATTCTGCCTTCTCCGGTCTGTCAGGGGGCCAGAGATTTCTATAGTTTCATCCTCCTCGTACTTTCTGACGTTTTCCTCGTCAGAATCACATTTCCTGGTTCTTCTGTCCTTTCACAGGTTTCGACTGTGCGGCCACAGCCCTTCGTTGCAGTCAGTTGTCTATACTCTTGACCTCTGGGCACCGCCTCCATCTCTCTGAACCCCCTTCCCCTTCGCCAGTTCGCGGAGCTCTGCAGCGCAAGCGGAATCCGCAGCTGCTGCTGATAGTGGTTTCTTTGGCATTTGGGGCAGTGACACCGGAGGTTCCGTGACCATCATCCTGGGAAACGAAATCGATCCGCCTGCCTTGTCGTTTCTTAATATCCTGTGCTGCACTGCACAATGTTTGTGTGCACGTTTCTTCTTTCAGGTGGCTCGCTCTTCGTTGATTGTGCTTGAGTAGACAAGGGCGGGCACCGTGCGACGGCGATTCTGCTGAGTTGGTCGGAAGGTGTCTAATCCCTCTGAGGATTTGGTGTGAGGTGTGGGCAGTAGCTAAGTAGATTTAGAAGCAGTGGATTGTAGTTAGGAGGCAAAAGTAAAAAAACTCGTAGGAGTGGAAACTGCTGTACAGGAGGTCACCGCGTAGAGAAGATGTTGGAAGACAGGGGAGCGAAAGTGGATTGGTTAGCGAGAACTCGAGCAGACATGGCGACGAGTTTGACGCCAAAGTTTGACACTTTGAAGCCGCTTCCTGCAAGGCGGCATTCGCTTGACATCGTAACGGGGCGAAGAACATCACGTGCCAGCTTCTCTATGAAGCGCACGAACGAGTGGTAACCATCTCGGTCCTTCTGCCGCCATATTGTTGCACAGTGCCTCTGTCCAGCACTGTTTCGTTGTCTGTGATTTGCATTAAATTCTGTAAACGACACTGTTTAACATTTTTCTATGTGGAATTTCTTGGGATTGTTTTTGTTTCGCTTGGTCTTTGTAACGATGACGTAGAGAAATGCCGTATCTCTCGGTCTTATGCTTAATATTTCCGTACATGTAATTAACTGAATTCACCAGGGCAGCTTCTAGTATCTCTCATTCGAATGTGTGGGTCGAAAGTTGGTCACATCCTGTTGTCACCCCTTCTGTCGTCCCGTTTTTTCCTTCGCCACTGTGGAAAGTGCCGAAGAGTCGTCTGTGCACACAATAAACATGAATTGGCGGGTAATTGTTTTGAATGTAGTTCACAATTTACCTGTATTGACGTTGACAGTATTATTCCCTTCGTCTACTTGTGAACGTTGATGACTCTGTAACACATTTAGTTTGGTGTGTTTTTGTTAAAGAGTTGCAGTTCTGACGGCGTCTTGTGGAGGAATTTAAGTGCGTGTTCGTCTACACAGCCAGTTGCTAATTTGTTGCCACATCGATGCAGGGTACTGACGACGGACGTTCCTAGTGACATAGTTGTTGAAGCCGGCGGTATGAATTTCTCATTACACAAGGTGAGATTTTTCATATTGTGGCACCTCTGTAGCCTTTCCGTACACATATGTTTTTTTAGTAATTGGGAAAAGACTGCGTGAGCAGTGTTAATGGCGTTTCAAGTTATTTGCGACATTGTGCCTAAGCAGATGATCACTTCTTCATCAGAAATTGCCCCCCTTGCAGCATCGAAATTATGTTTCTTAGCTGGCTGACTGACACTTTGTAAATCCTGCTCAATTTCGCATTTTCACCCTAAAGCGCGTTAGCATTAGTGCTCCAGCAGGGACCGTGACCAGCCCTAACTAGACGAACAGGCCAGTGGTGGTGGCGGGAATTATGTTTTCAACAGGTTCACGGTCTCTGCCAGTTTGTTCCTTGGAATTGGTGAATAGGGGTACTGCCATTCTAATGATTGAAATGGTTGATTTCCAGTTTCCGTTGGTAGCGAGGAGTGGACGTATTCGTAAACTTGTAGCCAATCTGGCAGATAGCGACAATCCCAACTTGCTTCAGCTTACCGATGTACCCGGCGGCGCTGAGGCTTTTGATCTAGCGGCTAAGTTTTGTTACGGCATCAACTTTGAAATCACAACCTCGAATGTTGCAGTATTGCGATGTGCTGCGGAGTCTTTAGAAATGACAGAATCTTATGGGGAAAATAACCTGGTGGCACGAACGGAGTCCTACCTTTCAGAGGTCGTTTTGCAGAGCCTGGCAGATTCGATTGCCGTGCTACACAACTGTGAAAATCTTCTTCCTCTTGCAGAAGACCTGGGCATCGTGAGCAGGTGCATTGAGGCTGCAGCTACTAAAGCTTGCAGGTGATTTTGTGATCCACTCTTCTTCCAACTATTATACCTCCAGAGGCGTCACCTCTTGGATGCCCAGGCTGTCTATTGCTTAGTTTTTGTCACATCCGTCACACGTACACCCTCCGTGTTGCTTAGGATTTTCATTTGGAAATCTCTTTGAAAGGTTTGTGAACATTTTAACCCTGGAGTGTACTTGGAGATGCACCCTGGCTCATCTTTTCCTTTTGGGCACTATGGCTGCTGCTTTTCCGTTTCCTGAAGACTTCGGTACATCTCTATTTATGATGTGCGTTACTCGGATTTTTTATTTATTTTTTCGAACAATTTCTCTAAGTTTAAAATTCTTGAATTGCAAGTGTGTTCGAAGTCACTTGCTTCCCTTGCTGTTAGTTGTCTCCTAGGGCTCTATTATATCTCGTCTTCTTACCTCTTGTTTTGTCTTGTTGATTTTAATCGTCAAATCTTTCCTTTCGCATTTCCCTATCTTTCTCCATCAGCAAAATCGAGTGGCTGATGTGATTGAACTAAATCACTTTGAGCCTGAAGTTTGAACTTGAGCTTATTTGACCTTGAAATGCAGGGAACAAAACGCCAATGCCATCGGTCGCGCTGAGTTTGGGGGCTCAGGGCGTTCTGAGAACTTCAAGCTTTCAAATAGCAGTAATCTTTCGCATAGCAAGGTTCCCTTGGCGGACTGGTGGGCTGAAGATCTGGCTGTGCTTCGTATAGATTTCTATCAAAGGGTTCTAGCAGCCATGAGAACGAAGGGTTTACGGGTGGAGAGTATGGGAGGGGCGCTCATGCACTTTGCTCAAAGATCTTTGAAGGGATTTAACAGGAAACAAAATGGGCGTAGTGATATGAAACCTCCAAAGATGAAGGTGCCATCTTTCTCAATATTATAAGGTTGTAGTAGACCATAATATAAGAGTGCAGTGTCGAAGATAGGTTTAAAATATTTTTCTGTGTACATTTGTTTGACGTACCAACAGTGCGCGTTAGTATAGGTCTTTTCATTTAGGGCAGAATTCTAGACTTGTTTTGGTTGCTTCTTGTTTGCATTTCATTTGAATGACTTTGTCTCATGCAGGTCCATGACTCTTCGACAGCAATGGAGCATGAACAACGTATTTTAGTGGAAACTATAGTCAGCCTACTTCCTCCTGAGAGGAACACAACAACCTGCAGCTTTTTGTTTGGACTGCTGCGAACAGCAATTATACTGGACACTACCATAGCATGTAGACTGGATCTTGAGAAGCGAATTGGTATGCAGTTGGAGCAGGCAACATTGGATGATTTGCTAATCCCCTCCTTTTCTTACACCGGAGACACTTTGTTTGATAATGATATAGTTCACCGAATCGTCGTCAACTTTCTGCAACAAGATGACAGTGACGATTTACAGGTACACTGACCCTGAATTAACCTTTGTCATCTGTATCTGATCGTATTATTTATTTTTTAAGACCGTTCGACCATTCTGGAAGTAATCCGTTTCCAGAACTGCTAAACGCAACGCTGAGACAGGTGGTAATAACACTAAAATTGTGCTTGTTTCAAAATGTTCAGTTGGGGGTTTTGAATTTGAATATTCATAAATTCTGCATTTACTTATTCCTGTCATTGGAATATGTCAGGTGGCCCATCCCATGTACGAGTCAGATGGTGGAGGTTCGCCTTCTCAAAGTGCGATGATGAAGGTGGCGAAACTTGTCGACAGCTATTTAGCAGAAATTGCACCTGATGCAAACCTCAAGCTTTCCAAGTTTATCGTTCTGGCTGAAATGTTGCCTGATTATGCAAGAGTTGTGGACGATGGTTTGTACAGAGCTGTTGATATCTATCTCAAGGTACTGCACCAAGTATTTACTTTTGCACGGACTCCATGCTTTCTGAAACATATGCTTGGGTTTCCCTTTAAAAGTTTTTGGAAAATTACCTAGGTTCTATTTCAAAGTTATGTATGTAAATGTTTAGCAGAATGGGGTATCCGTTGTGATGTAGTGTCATTTCAGATGAATGTTTTGAGATGCACCGTTTTTAATTTATTTTGATTGACTGGCACGTTACTGTACATCAAATGGGGACTTCTAATTTTCAGACTTACGGTACTATAAGCATTTCTTGGGTCGCAGGATGCATTCCTTAATGGGTTTTTAATGGGCTTATCTGAACTGATTGCGTCTGTCGCAGGCACATCCAGCGTTGAATGAGATAGACCGAAAGAAAATATGCAAGTTGATGGATTGCCAGAAGCTTTCACAGGAGGCATGCACTCATGCGGCCCAGAATGAAAGACTGCCAGTGCAAGTGGTGGTTCAAGTCCTCTACTTTGAGCAGCTGCGAATGAGAAATGCATTGGCATCAGGAGCTTTTGCAGATCCAGTGGATTCTAGCAACGGACACTACCAACATCGAATCAGCAGTGGTAATATGAGTGCTGCACACTCACCAAAAGATAACTACTCAGCTATTCGGCGTGAAAATCGAGAACTGAAACTGGAACTTGCCCGGATGCGAATGCGGCTAACTGACATAGAAAAGGATCACGCTCTAATGAAGCAAGATATACTGCCCGAGAAGCCCATAAAGAGCTCCAAGTCGACAGTCGGTAGGAAGCTTAGCAGATTAAACCCTTTTGCACGCAAAGATTCAAAAGACTTGGGCTCCAGTAATGGTAGTGGCAAGCCTGTCCAAACTCCGGAAGTCAGTTCGCGAGGTGGATTCGGACGGAGACGGAGACACTCAATTTCGTAGTGCACAGCGTTACTGTCGCTTTAAGCCAAGTTGGGAAAGTGGTTGGTTTGCCGGCGCATGACAAGAAGCCATTTGTCAATGCATTTGCAGCCTCTGTACATGTGTACCATTATGATGTCATAGGTGTATTAGGTTGGGTTTGGGGGAGTGCAGGCTCTTGGCTTTTAAGAGCTTGTTCAGAATTATGAGTCCAATTTTACGTTTAGGGAGGTCCAGTCAGGTACAGGTTGCATAAGCTTTCGTTTTTATACATTAGGAAAGGTAGATTTGTCTAAGAGCAGTGAATTTTGATTATCAAAACTTTGGCCTCTTCCCATTTCACTTCGAAGTGTTGTGAAAATTTCGTCTGCATCCATTCTCTGACCTCGAAATTTACGGAGTCAGGTGCGGGTGATTAACCTGGCGATGTTTGCTATCGAGAGAATAATGCGTGTGAGGCACTACCCCGATGGATAAGGAATGAGAGATTGGGGTGTCTGGATCAAGTTACAGCAGGCAGTTGCTTCACAATAGAAACAGGGACTGGGACGAATTTCTCGCTCTTCCACCCACTCTCTTGCCTCTCCTGCCGTGCGCACTCAGATGGCCGTCATGCCTGCAGCCTTCGAGCTGTGCCATGAGTGAGCCCCCAAATCAAATTGAAGTTCGATTAATTGTTTCCTTCGAAGCACGTTTTTGAGTGTTGGTATCCCTGCCACGAGAAATACGGAGTGAATTTAATTCCAGTTACGTCCATGCCCAATCCATGACATGAAATCATCTTACTAGTCCTCTCTCCCCCTCGACGTCCTCCTGCCCCGCCCGGAGACACGCTGACAATCACGTGATTCAGATCCACGTCGCTCAAGGACTCGGGAAGGCTAGCGGGTAAGCTCCAGTACTGTACTGTACAGTAGTACAAGTCAGACAGTAAAGCTCCAGTTAAGTACAGGACAGGTCAGGAGCTGCGTGCTTGCTGCGATCGAGCGGGATGGGATCTCTCAACTAAGCACGTTGCTTACTGCGCGGGAGATGCGTGACGTACGTACATCTTCAAAAGGCAAGCAGCAAGCCGGCTGGTCATGATCGATCAATGTTGCCGACGGAGCGCCAAGGTGCACGAGGAATGGAAATTTGAACACAACGGGGAATCCAATTTTCCAGGGATTTCTCCTGTGAATCTGTGATTCATCTGGGTCCAAGATCGAACTCTACCAGGTTTCTGTCCTCGATCGCCTGCAACCCTACGTGAAGATCGCCCCGGCCTATACATATTTGCACATTAAATACTTAGCCCAGGCCAGTGCTCAGCGATATTAATAAAAGATTGGGAATGAATCAATTAAGGCCATGCCAGTTGCATTTCTAGGCCGCCCTCGTGACAGTACTACTGTAGTGCTCTGACATATCCATCCATCCATCCGTTCATGCATCTATTCATCCTTCGTTGCATGTTCTTCTATAATCTGTCATTATTCTCTGTCCTCTTCTCATTGAAACAGAATGATATGCATGAATCCAGTGCTTGTGACTAAAATTAATGATATATAGAGAATGAATTATTACCGAATGTTTGGCCGTTCATTCGAAAGATATAGAGTATTCTACCCCAATAAATGCTAATCCAGAGCTGATGTAGGCATTGAAGTTTCCATTGTTGACCCTGGCCGGCGCGATCACAAATAGATCGGGCTTAGACTTTGGATCGGAGTCGCATAGGATCGGAGTCAACTTGGGCGGACTTCATTTACCCAGGCGAGAAAATTCGATTCACTTCATCGTCCACGACCTTTTAGAATGTGAAGATCCAGGAGCACAATGCCAAAGCTATGCACATGCATCGGCCGGGGTCTATATATACGATATATATATCTGTTCCCGATCGTCCGATCCCTTGTTGTGTATGCGCAGCAACATATGTGCGTCGATCCATATTTGCCACACCATGGAGACAGTCGCACTAGCTGCAGCCTACGATCTATATATTCCATGAAAGTAATCATAGATGATCTAGGAATTGAAGTTGCTAGCCGACGACGTACATTCATATATCGGAGTACGTACCAGAGGTGGACTGACAACATTGCTGGCGCACGGTGTTTGATTGATGTTCCCCAGCTAGGGTACGTGTTGAAGGGCGCTCTTAAAACCTTAAAACCCTGTGCTCCAAACTCATTCATCCGCCCACTTATCTGTTCATCCTAGCTAGAGTAAACCACAACCAAATTAGTTAGCAACTGACATTGCCAAATACTGGCCCTTCCCTGAAAATCTAGATTTTTGGTCTTTCTTTAGAAATCTGAATTTCTGGCCCTTCCTTGGAAATCTGAATTTCTGACCCTTCCTTGGAAATCTAAATTTTTGGCCCTTCCCGATTGGACAAAAGGAGGCACCATTCTCCAAAAACTAAACTAGATCGAGGCAAATTTTTTTACTACAGAGCTAAAATAGTGTTAGAATGTGTAATTAGTGTTCTAACACTAACCTTGCAAATCACAATTAGTGTTAGTTCGACTAATTAGTGTTGCCAACACTATTTACCAATTTTAGTGTAGTGGGTAAGCTTAAGTAACCCACCTTTGGCATGTATATAACGAGCTTGATCTTTGATCAGTGTAATTCAATACGGTGAATTCACTGCGACACAGTAACTTGAACTTCTTCACGGTATCATAGCGTAGCTTCATCAGGGGCTTTGACTCGTCTTCCATGGAAGAAAAAACGTCTTTCTTCCATGATCTCCAATGGAAAATTTTGATCATGGAGAAAGTACATTACACGGAGAAGAAAGTGAGACTCATAGAGGAAAATTTAACTTTTCTCTTTGATATTATACCTTTTTTTTGTAGGCTTGGACCGTCTTTGTGAGAGATGAAAATAAATTATTTTGGATGATTTTTTATAATTTGAATGAATGAAACGATGGATTTTGGATGAATAAGAAAATAAACCTTTGGATGAAAATGTGATTCACGAATGACAATACAATCAACATTGAATGACTCTCATTTGTAAATGGCATAGATGATATTTGGATGATTTTCTATAGATGAAAACTTTGGATGAACTTTTTGGATGTTTTTCGCAAGTGACATTTCTGGAATATTAGGGGATTCTTTTGGATGAAATTTTGGATGGGTTTTTTTGGATGAAATTTTGGATGGACTTTTTTGAATGAAATTCTGGATGGATTTTCTGGGATGAAATTCTGGATGGATTTTTTGGGATGAAATCATGTAAACGAGATTTTTTGACAGAAGAACAACATTCACAATGAAATCAATGGAGACAGAATGACCAAATAAAATTATTTTATTATCAAAGCAACGGTACAAATGATAAGCGTTTAAATTGCTCAAGGTTGTCACAACCCTCAACTTTGCAGGCTCCAAATTGAAGGTTTTCTTCAACCTTCCAATTGTTGTCCTTCAACTCAGCTTGGTGGAAACAAAATCCAGTTGCTAAGATCAACTCAATTTTCGATCCGTAATTGAACTCCTCCGCACCAAAACTTTGGTTCCAGCATGTGAAGGCTGCAAGCCCCTCCTTTGCACACACAAACCATACCCTTACCAATTAGACAACTGTGTTTATACATGAAATTTTCTATGTTGTAACATTCTCATCCCTCATGTAACAAATAATAAACAAACAGGCAATTCAGTGTACCACAACCCATAATACTACAAGTTAATCTAATGCTATTTTGAATAAGTTATGTGCTTTACTTGGCACTCCGTGAATTTCTCAATGTTTTGGAGAGAGGGAAATGCCTGATGCGGGTCAAAATTTGGTGTCCAGCCAACCAATCACTTAGTACCACCCCTTCAAATATCTGCAAGCTACAACCAACACTTGTCACGCAGCGAACTACATAGTATGTGTTGAAAAAAAAAACCTTTGATCCTCTTCATTTCCAGATTACTTCAAGACACAATAAACTTTGCATACTTAAATTCCCCTCCAATAAAAACATTGTTGTACCAACTTTGAGACTAGTATTCATTTCTTTCGTGGCCTGACATCATTTGCCCTACGATAAAAAAACCCTTCACAACTAATTGTAATTAGGAAAAAATTTCCAAGTGAATCAACAATAGTACCTCTTTGGGAGACTTGGTAAGTCGATGTGTCATTTAAGAAATTAACTTGCTTGCTCCACAACTTTGCGAGAAGGTTTTCGAGTTCTTGATGGCTTTCCTTGCTTAATCATGGCACCAATCCTTTCAACTTCAGGGGCACCTGTTGAAACCTCAAAGGTGATAGAGGGAAGCTTAGAGGTGTCAGCCGGAACTTCCGAAACAGAATTAGTAATTTCCATCAATGGGGCTTGGGCTTGGTCCACGGAAATTTGAGATTTCATGCCTTTTGAACTTCTTCTATACTTCTTGATGGTGGACACGTGCCTTACAATATCACTAGTTTTCCATCTCAAAGTCAGTCCCTCTTTTGGGAACTCCAATTTCTTGATCAAATCTTTTTTAGTGCTAGATTTTCGCTTCTCATCACAATATTTTGCAATTTCCTTCTTCAGAGATTTATTCCAGCGTAAAGATGCGCATTTCAATACTCTGTCTACAAAATCATTTGTACCTAGTAGAAACCACTCCCGCACAATGCAATAATTTTTATGCATTTTCTTGTGTTGTCTATGATACTCTATGTGACTTTTCAAAAAAGCCTTTCTCCACAAAACATTGTTTCCAACACCGTGTGGTTTTACTCCATAAACTCTATCATATAATGTGATAGGTTTTGTACCTGTGTATTCTGGCACATTCCAAAGTTGAACTATGGTTTTGTGCTCCCCAATATCATCATGCTGTGGAATTTCATTTGCATGAACAACTTCGATCACACACACCATTTGAGAAGCTCTATGTTGGCCACAAGCAGAGCAAAATTTTGACGTAGCTTTGGGAAAACATTCCCCCCAATTATCACAAAATCTTGTCATGGTGGAACAAGGGTAAAAACAATGAGGACCTCCTTATGCGTAGCTCACGTTGTCCCTTCCAACCTGCCACAATGTTGTAGCAAAAAGAATTCAACAATCAATCATGAGTTGTCAGGCTTAATGTCTCTGTGGAGAAAGCTCTTGGTGTGAACGAACTCCACTCAGTTCACTTAAAACTATTTCATGAATTTTTATTCCAGACATCTTCATGCAAAACAATGAAAAATTATATTTCATTAATTAGTATCTTACTAAAGTACTCTGTCCCATGGCATCACATTGGGACTTCCGACTCTCACATGGCCTCTCATATTGTAATGAACAATATAGTACAACCACTTCCTCTTCCGCCTGTTCACGCTGGTGGTGTCTGGCTTGCCCTTTTGTAAGTGACGATCCTCACTGATCAAGCTATCACTGAATCCATTTTTCCATGAAATAAAAGAGTTCATATCAACTATAATTAAATTGGGTTGTAGAGAATGTTTATTTTCTTTTTTTTTACACTATTTAGGACCCTATAGAGAATGTTCCCATACAACTACATATACCACTTCTTACACCCATGCAGTTCACTTACAGAGATAAATGGAGGCTGGTGAATTAGTTGATAGCTGATTCTTTATGGCTATTTCTTTTTGCATTCATTACTGGCTATAAGTATGTTGGAATGTTGCAGCACTTACTAACTGTGGGTAAGCTTAAATTACTAGTCGTATTAAGTTAATGTGAGAAAACAAAAAAAAAACCTCAATCCTATTGGCTTGCATGTATCCTACTTTACTTCAGACTTTTAAAGCACAAACCTCCACTGAAATTCGCTCCTCAAAAACAAAATAAATGAAATAAAAAAACCATGGATGGGATGGTATGAATAGATGAAACCCAAAATTGGGCTTTCCCCAGTTTTCGTCTTTCAGAGTTTAAATTGGGGCTTAGTTCACATTCTTCAGGTGACCAATTTCAAAGTAGATCTGCATCCTATTCTTTCTCTACATAGTTAGAAACCTCAACACCTCACGTAGAACATTGTAGTGGGTTTTTTTTGGGTGAAATTCAAAATTATTTTTGGTATGTTTGGGTGCTCTTAAGCGGCGTGTTTCTTTACTACGCTATGAGTGCTCGGATTTTCAAGAACTGCTGTAGAGAAAATGCATCTAGAATCAAAGAATTTTCCACAAAAAAACGAGGACCACTAAACGAACGCATGGAACATTTGATGGTTGTCAGTTGAAGGCTACTTACTTCCCATGAAGAATCAGGTACAGGTTTGATTCGTCAAGTAGCTGGAATGCTTCAGCTGGGATGCTTCGTCTTTATGCTTTACTGCAAAGCAACAACAGATCAAAGACAACTGGTCAAATCCTAGAAAGACATGAAAAGTCAAAAGAAGGTGGGTGAAGATGATAAACAAGATCCCCATTACACTTCGGAACCACAGGTCCACCTTTGACAGGACCACATCGCAACAACCCAATATACCTGATATACGGTGGAAATGGCTATGTCGGCAATGGCGAACCTCTTCTCCCAAAATGGTAGCACCGTTGCCAACTCGATGCGCTACACCTTCCGAAACGCCAGAGTGGGCCACAACACCAAATTGGACAAGCTTGCTACGACCAAATTTGCGGCGGAAGTGCACAAAGGACACAATTGTCACTGTCAACAAAATTGAAAGTGCCAAACCAAGGAGTGTTAAATGACGACAGAGCGCGAACCCTCAAGAACATGCTCTTGTCCTCTTCTACAAACCCCAACTTCCACAACCACGAGCACAAGATAAAAATGACGACAATACAAAGATAGCGGCAAGTGGTCCCAATTGAATACCTAGAGTTGCGGAAACAACCCCTTCGCATACAGTGGCCTTGCACACGACAGTCGTGGCCCCTATCTTACAACCGGACTCTTTGAGCCACTCAAATTCTCTTTTACAATGTAGCATGTAATTGGTAGATTTTGGTATATATAATTACCATGGTATCCTTACATAAATACATAATCCCACACAATTGCACCAAATTTCAGTTTTTGAAAACAAAATCTCCATTTTCAGTGAATTTTTAAAAGTCAAATTCCTTGGTTTTACATTAAAAAAAAATTTAAGCAATATGTGGTAAGTTTTTTAGTTTTTTTTTTGCCAAAAAATACTCAAACTTGCCATTTCTATAGTAAAGAATTAAAAAATCTGAATTTTTTTTTCACACATCTAACCATAGGATCTTGCACCTAACCAGTATGGGAATGTGTGGAAAAAATTTCAGATTTTTTGACAACACAGATTGAAATATACTCGCATTCAAGGTAAACAAAATAAGTTTTTCAACACATTACAGGATTGGATTTTTTGATTTTGAATCTTCTTCACTTTAATTTATTTTTTCTTAAAAGAATTCAGAGTTTTATATCTTTGAGATGGAAAATTGAGTTGATAATCTAAAGAAAAAGAAAAAATTCTAAAAATTTAATTTCCATTCTTAAAGAAATTGTTCAGTAGAAGTATATACAGGATTCATAGAAGAAAATTTAAATTATTAATATGTCCAACAATGCACTAATCCCAATGATGACATCGTTATAGAAAAAAAACTAAACTATGTGGACCATTATTTTTCAGAAATTTTTAAAATTGCATTTAGAAGTAAATTCTACAATTTATTTTTTAAATAAGATGCTCTAATTGAAAAAAAAACAAGATTGTCCATACCCAAACCCTAAACAAATCAAAATCCAGTGAACAACATATAAATTTATGTATGATGTATTTACATAGGAAAAAAAATTGAAAAAAATTAATTCAATTTTTAAAAAAAAAGGACTTCATATACCCCACTTTATAGTAAGCTCTACTTCATTTACAAATGGCTGATTTGAGCCATTCCAATTTTTATTGCATAATAATAAAAAAAATTAGATATTTTTTTTTGCATAACATACATCTAATTCTTATACAATCCCAATCAAGCATACCAAATTTCAACTTTAGAAGAAAAAAATTTTCCATTGTTGATGAATTTTAGAATTCTTTTTTTATGGTTTTATATAATACTTTACTAAAGAAAATTGGTGAAGAATTTTTGGATTTCAATTGTGTACATATGTGAAGAAAAATCCATATGCAAATCTTTCATATTAAAAAAAACCACATTAATTAACAAAATAATAAGCAAGGAAGAATTTAATGTATAGCATCCTTTGACTAAATTTTGGAAAATAGATATCTTCATTATTTTAACCAAATTTTGCTATTTTGCCCACACATTGTAACTTGTATTGTATATTTGAACATGATTGCTTTCTAGTTAATTTAGTTAAAAACTTAAAATAGTAAAGATATCAATTACACAAACTTTGATAAAAGGTCGCTTCACATTGAATTCTTCATAGCTTATAATTTTGTTACTTAACCCATTTAAGTCTATGGTCGATTCGGGAGACGAGTGTAGTTTTTGTATACAATTCTGAGAAAATGTCATTTTGTGCCCTCTCAAAACATGTAATCTTACATGAGATTGAATAAATCAATTCTATGGGGTAGGTTCTTGAACCACACAAAAAATACAAGTGATTCAATGATTCATATCTTTGTAATTACTCTTCAAAGATTGATGTGTCATAAACACCCTTTGACACTAGTGCTAAATAGGGTTTACAACTAGGCATAAATTTGAGAATACGGTTCGAAAATTGACCAAACACCTTTCGACAAATCCTTTCATAAATATATATATATATATATATATATATATATATATATATATATATATATATATATAGTGGTCATTTACATTAAATATGTATTTCTTATTCAAAAATCCACTATGAAAGGTTAGGCCATTTCAAGTTTGGACAAGCACAACTCACTCACTCAATTTTGCACAGATTCTCCTAAAATTGGTTTTGTTAAAAGCGTATGAATACACTCTAATTGCAGTCCTCTCTAAGTTTTTAGAAATCAAATGTTCTACGAATTGTAGGAGGCAAAAAGTCTTGAAATCAACCAGAAAGTGGTTGACCAGTCCATAACCCCTACAGGACCGAGGACATTTTTTGCCAATAAACACTCAAAATTGCCCCTATTGCTGCAATCATCAATCTAAACAAAAAAAATATGTTTTTTTAGAATCTAACCATGGGATCTTATAGTTAACTTGTCTTAGATCATGTGGTGAAAATTTCATCCAATTTGACCGTACGGATTGAAAGATATTTGCATTCAAAGTTGGACAAAAAGTTTTTTTTCCAGAAAGATGCTTAGATTGCCCAAAACAATGCTTTGATTGTCCATAACTTTATCATATTTAGTCCAATTAGGTTGAATCAAAGCTTCACATGTACACATAAATATAATCTTTTAGGAAAAAAAACTTTAAAAAATTATTCTGACTTTTTGTGATTTTTTTGAGCTGCTCGTCAAAATTTGTTTTTCACTTATTATGCCATCACTTTTGTTCCTGGGCACCAATTGAAATAAAAATTATATACCATGGAAGCTCTTGTTGAGACGTTGAACCTCCAAAAGTTTCAAAAAAATACTCTGAAAAATGAGACCATGGGAACCTACCCGGACCCACGCCCGGATCTAATTTGTCCCCCAAGGGGACAAACGGTCCTTTAGGGGTTAATGGGTTAATGGTGTGTTTATTGATGTGAAAGATGTGCATATGGATGTTCTCTACATATCAATACAATTGAAAATCAAAAAATTCTTCACCAATAGTTTTTAATAATACATTATGAAAAAACATAAAAATTGAATTCTAAAATTAATCAAAAATGGAAATGTTTTTTTTTCTGAAGTTCAAAATACATTAGGGTAGTTCAGAAAATTTTAGAGGATAGAAGTCAAAGTCTAGTTACAACTTATTGGAGAGAGGCCTAGCGCAAGTATAAAAGGCCCCCCTGAAGGTTGTCGTTACCCTCATTCTATTGTCATTCCTTTGTGCAGACTTTACTCTTGTTTTCTTTATTTTTCTTTTGTGGTGTCACTAGTGGTGCTAGGGCACATATTGTGGCCAAATTACTTCTTAATTTTTTGTTTGTGCACTCCAAAGGGCTATAGGGTCCCTTTTTATAGTGTCTTGTATTTTATTTTCTTGATTTTTGAGACTAAATTCCTATTTGTTTTGTCTTGTGAAAGTTTGAAAAAATTAGACCTTCAAAAACTCTATTTTTGTTTGCAATTAATTGAAATACTAACATTTTGTACTTGATCTAGCAAAATTTGGGATTTAGTTACAAATCTTTGGTTAAACATTGCTATGTATACCTCCTTTAGTGATTAAATGTTCAAATACGTTGAAAGTTCAACTATTAACTTTCTAATGTTCGGTTGAACACTATCATGTGTACCACCTTTAAAAAGTAAACTTCCAAAATACTATTATTTGTCCACTGACATTGTTTTTGCTTGGAGTCACCCCCGCACGGCAAAGCTTTGACCTTGGTACTTTTAAATTTGGAATTTAGAATTGTGAGGTTTGGAGGTTCAAGGCAAAAGAGTGCATTCAAGAATCCTCTTTGCTGTGAAAATCCATTTGTTAGAGCCTCATTGTTCTATCAACTTGTCTTTGTGAGTTTATATTTTGTGTTCGAAAGAAATTCTCATGAAAATCCCCCAAAATTAGATTGATTAGCTATAGCTGTTTAAGAGAGAAAATTCTTGAATTCCTATAAAATTAGAATAGCTTCCCTTTTAGAGAATCCTTCTTCAAAGAACTGAACTTGAGTCGTTAGTTTTTATTTCACTAATACTTGTTAGTATTCTTTTAGCTAATTGATGCTTGTTACTTTAATGTTCTAATTTTCCAAAAGTTTGAATCAAGATAGCTGGACAACAGTTGGAGGCAGTTGTAACAATTGTGGGAACATTTATTGTGTACCACACAATTAGACCACGATACGTAGAAGCAGCATACAAACAACAATACACAAGCAGTTGATCAGACAGTCAACTTACAGAACTTGCAAATAAGTACAAACTCAAATCATTTAAACAAAAAGTTGGTTGGAATCTTATACCAATTTATTGATATAAACAACCATAGAAATTGAAGTAAATGAGTTGGCCTCATAATTGTAGGTAAATTTTAATTCCTAATACCGCAATGCACCTCGTTCATAACTATCATGCAAGACAATTCCTTGCCAAGTGGTAGGTTGTCCCTGGATATGATGTGTTGCAATACTACTTTCAAGTACATGGCCTACTAGCGAATTCCAAGAACATTGAAAGGGTTTTGTCCTACTAGCTTTGTATTCACCTCTCTCTATATTCCTAGTAGAAATCAATGTATTACACATTACATGTCCACAATAACGGTCCTTACTATTGCTTGTCTCCATCTCAGTACTACCATCTTCTTGTAAGTGTTGTGGCAATAAAACTTCTATAATAACACAAATTTGAACTCTATGTGGTGTTGCTAGGTCACGCCGGTAGTACATAATGTCATTAACTTGTGGCCATGGAGGACAATATCCAATACCTCCCAACTGAATCAAATGCATTGGAACCTTTAAATTCGACATCTCAAATGCAATAATAACATTTGTTCTTCCAGGAATAGGTTGTTCCATGAATTTGTGTAGAATTAGGTGTATTGGTCTACAATCATCTGCTCTTGAAAAAGTCGGTCTCGAATTTAAAATGCACATTGAAGAGAAATCCGATAATTGAACAGCTGTATTATTGTTGACTTTTGTTATCTGAAATGAAAAAAAAACAAAAACATTGTATGTCATATTTTCTATAGCAGAATATTAATTTTTTGATGGTCTATTATCTTATTGGACTCTAGGTCTTATAGAAATACAAAGTATGAAGAAAAGAAATATTATGAACTACAACTACTTGTAATGAACAAAGTTCAAATTTTTAACACATTACCTGTTTGTAGAATCTACCATGAAAGAACAACCTATGATGTCCCAAAAACTCATGGATAAAAAGCATTGTGATCTTCACTTTGTAGGTCCAATGATCCAACTCATTCAGAGAATGTAATTCAGTGCCGTCCTTCCTTGCCAGAACATAATCTCCTACTTCATAGCAAGTTCCACGGAATATCACAAAAGTTACTTTTTCAACATCTTTGTGAAATTGACTAGAGGTATCTTCATTTAGAAGACCCTTTGTTGTCCAATATTTGCGCAAATATTCATCTATACTATTCAATGGTTGATAATCAATGCGTTGTTTTTTTGTGACAGAAATGCCTTTAGATTCAAGAACATCCTTGCAATGACAAGGTGGCAACAACTCTTTAAGCTTTTCCAACTTCAAGGCCTTCAATCTTGAATGTGCTATAATGATTCTTTTATTGTGGGATTCATTGCAAGCATGAATGTTAGGAGCTGCATGTATTACTACATAGAATCATATTAGTCTATGAACTACAAAATACTATGAGAAGCTCAATGAATTCATAAACTTCTAAAATAAGAGAAGAGAAATTTAAAATTACAAATAAATGCACTATAATAAAGAAGTAGTTAGAATCATTTACTTGTTTGAAGACCAGGACGAAAATGTATTGTTAGAAGATGTTTATGGATTTCCTCTACTGCTTTTTGTGGAGGATATAAATTATCATTCTCTTTGGAAATACTTTCTCTTACAATCCTGAATGCAATACGTGCTTCATATTTGCAGTATGTGACTTCAGACAGCTTCTGGTTTGTCTTGATGCTCTTGTATGATGAAACACTTCTTTCGAAACGGTAACACCAATATAAGTCATGTGGGCCATGTCTAAGGACATCATCTAACATTTCTCCATTTCCTGTGCACAATAAATATAACATTAGATATAGATTATGTCTATATAATAATAATAAACTAGAGTTTTTATACATGAAAGGACAAAAACAATTGAAAAATAAATAAATATTCTAATCATTGGTGTTACTAGTACATTATATTTTGTGATAGATTTGTATGATTTTACCTGCGACGTGATGTAAAATTGAACCAGTTGGACCATTATATTCTTCCCACTCAATGTGCCATGTTGATAGTAATGTGCGTGCAATGTTCATGGATTCTTCAGTCCAACTATATATTCTTGTATGTGTGAAATATAGCCGAGCAATTTCGAAAAGGATCTGGGCAATTTTGTACAACCTATCCGTATTGGGAATTTGCACCTTATCAATACAATATGGGAGGCACCACATAATAAACAATTGGTACTCCTCTGCTTTCTAGAATGCAAGTCTGTTTTCCATACTAGATGTCCATCTTGATCCAAGTTGTTTGGGTCGATAAATTGTAATTTCACGTAATGCCACATCCATTTCTCTAGCCAAACCTTTTTGCACCAAAAGGTCTACAAAGCTTTTAAAAAGATTAAGGGGAAAAATGTGTATGGCATCATATACCAAATCAAGACTTAAATCAAAACCATATAAGAAGTACAATCTCCATAGTTTTGAAAATGAAGTAACATTGTGACTTCTTCTTGAACGATTCGAAGCAGCTGAGTTTGCAACATCCTTGGCCTCTACTAGAATGTTTTCAATTGTTCGACGTTCATGTGGGTAATGGATTTCATATCGATTATTTGGATATATAACTGAGCCACGTCCTTGTAGTATTTTGCTAGGAAGGTGGCAACAACGACATGCATGATAGCCAGATGATTTAAATCCTCCCACTTTACATTGAGCTGGGTGGTCTCCAGTCCAATATATGAGCATAGCTCTCAATATGAGAGGTTCAACATTTGGTATACTGTAATCAATTATTTTTGACGGATAGTTGTACTTAACTGGAAATCTATGAACAAATATGGACTCCAATTCCCTTAAAAAAGGCTCTAGAAATATTGTAAGAACCCCTTCATCAAATTCTTTTACAATTTGATTAGAGGATGCTGGAATGAATACAACTGGCATTGGATGCATGAGATTCTGCATCCCAGCATTAAGCAACTCAATCTCCACTGCCCATGAATCTTTATATTTTGTTGTTGCAGGAAGAAATCCATCCCAGTGTGCAGCAATCGCAAAGTTTCTCGGATCACCCTATACCTCCAAGAAGCACATTATTAATTTATGTGATGGTGAAGATTGAAAAAATTAAAATGTCAATTTTAAAATTAAAGAAAATTATATATTGAATAATAGATAATTTTAAAGAAATAGGAAGATGGATTTTCAATCATTATATTTCTAAGTCTTACCTGTACAAATGAAGGAACAATTTTAGTGATGTTCCTGCAAGAGCATTTGATTTGATATATTTGCAATTGTTCATTCCACCCTTCTAGCAATTCCACACATTTTGTTGGAAATGCCTTAAACACACATTGGCATGTTGGACTAGAACAATAAATTGGCAATTCCCACTGAACATGAGGATTCCAAAATTTTTGTAGTTCCCTCATTTTTCTCCCATGCCAAAACTGTGAAATTGAAGGTGGTTTGTAACCAACACTTTTATGCATCCAATCTTTGCGATTCCTCCATATTTCAAGGAATTCATAGCAAGATGTTTTACTTTCACACATTTTAGCAATTCGAGGTCCAAAAGGTAAATAGTCAAATGCCAAGGTTAGTTTGCGCAATTTCTGACATGTAGGGCACTTGAGACAACAACGTGGACAATCTCTTTTAAGTAGTGCCTTATTTCTCTCATTACATAAACATTTTATAGTTTGTGCTCCTTCATATATGTCTTCGTTGTTCGGTTCTAAGAGAATGGGTGCATGGGGATTGCCATCCACACCTGTGTAGAGTTTGTATCGCACTAGACTAATCATACCTTCAGTTTTGTAAAAACCCTCTAGTTTATCCCACGTCGGAGGATCAAAGTATTCTACGGACCTAGATTCTGCAAATGTTTATATGCCAGTGGTTGTTATCAGAATTTGTAAAATACCCCATGTATATGAATTTATTAACAATACATTCATGTAAATTTTAGTAATTCTATAATTAAAAAAATATTTAACAAAATATAAATATAAATGCTCAAGAAACTAAAAATTATGGAAGAATATTTATTATTTTTAAGATTTTCAAACGTATCAATTTATGTATGATGTATTTGCATATGTATTATGATATATTATAGAGAATAATGAAATGTGTAATTCTTGACTTTTATTATGGACTAAGAGATAGAAAAAAAATTCACCTGCTAAAACAAATAGTTGTCTCAAGCCCATTCCATCATAGTTTTCAGGATCTTGTTGATTTTCTAAGTTTTTGGCGAATAATTGCTCTAAAATTTTGCCTTGTATAGTAATTGGTACGTTGGAATCATCAAACAATCTTTGAAAGCTTACCACCTTATTTTCAATGGCTTTTGCCAAATCCATGTGTATTGGAATGGAAGGTGGAATTCTGCCATCTATGAATCCAATCCCAGCCCACTTATCAACAACATTTACTTGGAATTCATCAGAAGGTGTTGGAGGTGAATTTGTGTGTGCACTTGAGGTGGAATTGTCTTCACCACCTAACATTGGGAATACCATACTTGCATCTGAAGAAGAAGAAGTTGATGAAGAAGTGGAAGATGATGATGGAACAAGTAATGGAATTGGTGCCTGTTGTGAGGGTCCTGCTGCATCTTCTGAAGATGTATCACTATTTGATTGTGATCTTCGTCGGTAGTAAGTAGCTTTTGAAACTTCTTTTCCACCAAGAAGATATTTTTTGGGACCTATACCTAAAGATCATTTGAACAAATTTAAGTTAGATGTAGACAAGAATATGTCCTATATTTTTTCTTAAATACAATGAGATTATTTTTAAAAAAAAATGGAATAATCCTAAACCTACAAAAAAGATTCATATCAAATTCAAATTATATTTATTTTGAACAAAAAAACTAAATAAAGGTGCATTTCCTCACTTGTTGGTATTTTATTGCTGCACTGTTTTGATGTCACTTTGTATTTGCAAGAAATAGAAACTAAAACGTTTTATCACGTAGATAGTATAGAGAAAAAAATATATGAGTAATTGAGTATATAAAAATAGAGCTTGCACAATTGTTGTTTGTATTCTTATTGCACATATATATACATTAAAAGTAAAAATTTAGGATTTTACTTTAATATAAGTCATAAAGAACTAGGAACATAATTTAAAAGATAAATTTATTTTAGTAGTTTACTACAAAAAGTAAATTTAATACCGGAAATTAAATTAGAAAATAATTTTATAATGTTTCTTTTGGAAAATAATGGAAAAGTCAAAATACATATGGTTGTATTAGCCTTCAAGTATTCAATACATATAGAGAGTATCTTCTATAGAACAAATGTACTTGACTCAAAATAATGAATATTAAAAATACATAAACTTACAGTTTTTTTTTTAATAAAAGCATATTCATTATCTATATTTTTAATACTTGAATGAATGCAACACTGTATAGTAGAAGACAATATTTAATGCATACAATAATGTTTGAAGAATTGCAAAAGTAAAAGTATTAGAATTTTATAAGAACAATTTAGAAATAATTGTGAATGCAAAAAATACTTATACTATTTTGCATTACAACTAATATGCTTCATGTTGTTTTTTTTGGCCATAATTTTTGCATTGTCTTTTAATAGACTCATAATTTATAAGTTAGGTACTCATGACTATTATACAATTTGTCTACTATTTTTCATAGGCCCCTTCAGGGAATGTTTACGCTCCCCAGCAGGTAAGAACTTCGAGGGAACTTTATTGGTGCAGGAGAACGTTTATGCTCAACTCACATCTTATAATTTTTTCAGTTTGGTGTCGGCCAAATTAGCGAATCTTTAGCTCATTTGGTCTGGTGGGTTTTCCTATGTCACTCTTTGTAGATCTTTGGATTGCGGTTGATACTAAAGTTGAGGATTCAAATTGTGTGCACAAATGCCCATGATGAAGTACATCATTTGTACGCCAAATGTAACATTGATGTTGTAACTCTAGGGCTACAGTCTTCAAATAATTCCGTCCTCCCTTGCCTACAGGCTAGTTTTGAGAGGCCTAATGCGTTGACAAATTTCTATTGTCTCAACCTTTAAATTTGAATTTTATTTTGCAAGAACTATTAGGGAACCGACTCTTTTTATCTTCCTTGTAAGCAGTTTTTGTCAATTGCAAGCAAGTGACTATGAAATTTGAGGTTGTAGCTTTTAATCTTTGTATGTAGTATGTTTATCACATTCAAAATACATGCTTGTGGCTAAAGTTCGTGTTCATTTGTTTTTTTTTCTAATTTTGAGAACCGCTTCCAGGCTTAGGTTTTTGATCATGTTACACATTTTGAGAACTGCTTCCATGGGATGGATTCGTTGCTCTTGTACATTTAACACCTAAAAGACCATTTGTCCCTTTAGGGAAAAAGTGGGATTTTGGGTAGGTACCTATGGTATCAATTTTTGTCTTGATTTTTGAATTTTTTTTAACATAGAAAAACTAATTAGCTTCATGGGAATATAATTTTTTTTCCAATCAGTGCCCATGAACAAAAGTTATGCCCAAAACAACACAAACAAGGAAGAAGGAGGGGGAGCAGTTGCAGGAAAAAAAATCTCAAAAATTTGAATTTTAAAAAATTTCTTTTTTTCTCTTATCAATTATATTTTTTTCTGCATGGAAAGCTTTGACTCATTCCATTTGGATTTGTTATGAGAAAGTTATGGACAATCTTCTTTTTTGGGCAATTCGAGCATGTTCTTGAAAAAATAACTTGTAGCATTCAATTTTAAGAAAGAAAAAGTTCCACATGGTGTAGTTTTCTTGCTAAAACAATCTCACCATAGGGATTAGTGCATTTTAATTGCACATAAGAAACATTAATAATTTGAATTTTCCTTCTATCTTGTACCTTCTTCTATTTAACAATTTTTTAAAGAATAAGAATTAAGTTTTTTTGGGTTCTTTTTTGTTATCCTAGATTTTCAACTCAATTCTCTACTATAAAGATTTAAAGCTCAAAACTCCATGGTGCAAATAATTAAAGTTAAGAAGGTTCAAAGTCAAAAAATCTAGTCCCACAATTTGTTGAAGAACTTGTTTTTTTCACTTTTAACACAATTATCTTGCAATATGTGTGGTCAAAAATTCTGAAATTTTTTCCACCCATTCTCATACTAGTGAGGTGTAAGATCCTATGGGAAGATGTGCAAAGAAAACAATTTTCAAATTCTTTTACTCTTTGCTATAGAAATGGTAGTTTTGAGTGTTTTTTTGGCAAAAACAAGGCTTTAGTCCTTTTGGGGTTAATATCCTACTAGTTTGCCCTATGCCTTTGCCACAACCATTGGGATGTTAAAAGTGATGGTTGTGCCCTCTTCAATCTCCTCAAGTATAATTAAACATAATTTCTTAATTTCTTAACTCATAAAGTACTTTGAAAATCAATAACTTTTGTACCCAAGGTCCAAACTTCACGTGAGCCCGTGCATCCCTCCTTGGTGAGGGCTTTTCGATGGTATGAAGAACTCGATCAAGAAATGCACAATCCGTGAGATCTCAAAATAAAGGAAATCTTCTAATGTTTCAACTAAAAAGTACTTTGAAAATCAATAACTTTTCCACTGTAGGTCCAAACTTCACCAAACCAAGCCTGTGCAACCCTCCACGCCGAGGGCTTTTCAAAAGTACCAAGTACGCAACTGAAAGGCACACGGTCCGGGAGATCTCTATTTACAAACAAAACAAACAAACAAAACAACCTTTCTTAAAGGAAATGATATAACATGACACTGTGAAGATAGCATCTCCAGAGCTCATAATACAATGTTTTTGAATTTTTTAAAATTAAATTTCTCTTAATGTACATAATTTATTCCATGATGTTCACTACTTTTATTTTCAAACTATTTGAAGTATTTTGGTAATTTGTGGGATGTCTTCAAAGAATTTTTGTATAAAGAGTGATAAAACTTCATCATCAATTATTGTTGTATTTCAATTAAGTTGGCAACCAGTACGAAGTTTTCATGAGATAATTTACATGTACGAGGATAAAATGTGTTAAATATATTGGTAAAATATATATTTATTTACAAAAATAGAGAATTGGTCAATTCTTTTTTTTCCAATGTTTTTTAATTTGAAAAATTTGTAATTGATTTTATGAAGGTCCTAATAATATGAATTATGAAAGGGCTTGGTAAAAATGCTGATTCCATTTCTTTTTTTACAGAGTGGTTCATAAAAAGTCACTTTAAGAATTTTATGGGTTTTATAACTTCACTATTCTATATGGAACACCAACCAAAACAAACAACACATAAACATGTGATACTTTCAAGTTTTATAAAATATTATATTGATTTGTATCCAAATCATTGCCTATGGGAGAACTAAAGTATATTATTTAAAGTTGGCTTTCAATCCAAAAACAATATTGTAACATAAATTGGTAGTAGGATCAAAGACTCCTCAGCTATAACCCATAATTGCCACCGCAGATACAAAACATACAATGAGTGACAAAGAATCTTTCAATGTGGGATAAAAGTGCAATAATTCATCTTCCATTTTTTGTGTGATAAGAGGAGATCTTTTACAATAGTTTGACGTCCAATGAATACATCTAGATATTTTTAAAACAATGATTCACAAGGTAACCAAAACGGATGATTTACACAAACCATCATTTAAGGAATAATCCATTAAGGACCTATCAACCACTTTTTGGTCGATTTTGACACTTTCTCATTAGTAGCTAGAGTTTTAGAATGAATTTGGATATGGACAAAAAGGAACGAATGTGAGGAATTGGGATTTGAATGCATTGGGACAAGAATGACAACAATATGTGCTAGCATGTGGTTCAAGGGTTCAAAAAACTAACAAAATTTAGGTTGAAAATACAATAATTTGAAATTAGGGTTTAGGATAATTGCCCCAAAATTTATTGTGAAGACCTAAGCATTTATGCCAATTCCATTGCTACGGTCAAATCAATATAGTGATTTTTAATTTTTTTTTCCACTGATTTGTTGGAACTCTCAAGTGGAAAAAAACCTCTTGACATACATAACAAGAAACTTGGTGGATGGGATGCAACCTTCTGAGACATCCTAATGCCCCTAGACCGATTATGGAGGTCAGGGTGGATACCGGCGTGGCCTCCATTTCCGTGGTCATACCTCGGGTAGAGAAGCTGGGGTTCGGGAAGGCAGGGGAAAAAAAAGGGAATCGCAGGGAAGCTCACGGGGGAAACTCTACGATTCTCCTATAAGCATCGGAGAAGACTTGAATAAGCTCCCTATGCTTCAAAGAACAGAACGTGAGATCAGAGGAGAGTGAGATTAGAACGAGAGATCAAAGGCAAAACGTGAGATCAGAGGAGAGTGAGAGGAGAGTGGATCAGAGTGAGATCAATCATCGGACTTGAATCACAGAGCACAGTAGATCAGAGATCAGAGTGCGGTTCCGTCAAACTAGAGTCACAGTAGAGCTCTGCTACAAGAAATGGCTGAAAATTCCAATGTAGCATTAAGCAAAGAGATAAGCTCAAAGGCTTCTCCAACTATTACGTGTGGGCCCTAAAATTGAGGGCAGTACTGAGAACAGAGGGACAATGGACAATTACAGAAACTGAACAAAATCATTTTTAGTTACAATAGGAGAGGTAGTGACCGAAGCACAACTAAAAAGAAAGAAAATACTTGCATGCCGATTATTCTTGTTATTGGTTTCTAATGACCTCGTTGATCTCATTGTAGAACACTCAGACCCAGCCGTGGCATGGAGAGCACTCAAGGATCAGTTCAACTCGGGTGACCAATCTCAAGTTCTGATTCTGAGGAGACAATTACAATCTCTCCGAATGAAGGAAGGAAGTTTGATTGACGATTACGTCAAGAAGGCAAGGGAGCTAAAGAACCGACTAAGCAACATGGGAGAGAAGCTCTTCTATCGCAATATCAGCGAATTGGTGATGAACGGGTTGCCATGCTCGTTCGAAAGCACGATTCAGACAATTACACATTTTGACCCCAACATCCGAGAGGTTGAGTACGAGCCTCATGTGCGAGTCACACAGGCGCCAGCACCGCAACCAGCAGCTCGATAACAAAGAAGTCCTAGCAAGGAGTTTTTCAAAGACAAACAAACATGTGTGGACGAGGAGGACGCTGGCCACCGAGAGGACGAGGATTCCTACGCAGGGGACACTACAGAGCTCCTAGACCACCACCGGTATGCTTCAACTGTCACAAACCTGGTCATCTTGCCAGAGACTATAGAATGCCTCGCAATCCGTACACTTTTCCCAACCTTAAGAGCACAAGATATGCCAACTTTGCTGAGATCTTTAGCTCACAACTAAAAGACTACGATCCATATTATTATTGGGGCAATAGTATTTAGACAGTGGAGTGTCAGGCCACATTGCCTCAGACTACTAAAAGCTAGATCATTCTCCTAGCTCCTCCAAAGTAAGATCAGTGAGATCAAAACCGGAGGGAGGGAATCTCATGCGACAAAAAGGTCTAGCGCGGACACTGTAAACACGGAGAATGGTGCAATAAAGTTGAAATCTATTAGGTGCATACCAAGTATAAAAAGAACTTAATTTCTGATGGAGCAACCGTTGACTCTGGACACAATGCCGTATTTTTGAGCAGCCAATTCTGGATCATAAATATGCAAGGTCACATTGTTGCATCAGGAAAAAATATCTATTGTATGGACTATATTATTTAAAAAATCAAATGGCAGCACTATTGGCTGCTAGCATTGACATAACTACACTCTAGCATCGTTGCTTGGGCCACTTGAGTTTCCCTGGCTTACATTGTAAGAAAGATGGTATTATTTTGCATCACAATGAGAGTGACTTTCTATAACTTTTGAAGCATGAATCTCATTAACTTGAAATTTTTAACTTAGCTAATTTGTCACACTTTGCAATTTAGGGTTTTTTAGTATTGGGGAGCATCCAAAATTAATGATCTAAAGCTGAAATTTTGTGGTCTATTCCCATATTAGGAAGTCATGTTTCTACCAAAGGAAATTTTAAAATATTTTATTTTATGTCCTCCACATGCATGCTAATAGGGCTCCTTTGCACATGCATTTCTAAACATTGAAGATGGTTTTAAGATTGTTCTTTTGGTAAAATCTTTTCATCAAAAAGTTCTCCTCAAAAATTCAATTTTTTGTTTAAAAAAAAATTATTTTCCTATTTGTTACAAATTAAAACGTGAAAGTATTTATTTTCCTAAGATTTTGCTAGTTCATGAGACTTTTCTAGTTCTCCTTCTTAGAGGTTTTTTCTATGCTTTTTCTTCTTAGGATAACTTCTTAAAGGTGTATACATTAAGAATATTTTTCATATTTTTTAATTTTTAAAAATTATATAGTACTCTTGAAAGAAAAATAAGTATAGAAAAAAACACTACAAAAATTGGTCAATCTTTTTTGCAACCACCCATTATTTGTTGATAACCTCACATGTACTTGAAATCGATTTGAAAAAGAAAATTTGCTCCTAATACTTAGTAGGATGTTAACACATGGAATAATTTCCAAAATGATTAGAGACTAGAGAAAGCAAACCAATGCAACGTATCTATACCAACTTCATAAGTCCAATACAATAGACATTGCTGGGAGGATTCTACTACATACTTGTATTTCCCAATGATTTTATTCACAAAACTTGAATTTATTTTATGAAATATAAAAGTGAAACAAAAACCAACGACGCTAGCATGCAAGCCTTGGCCTTGTGAGCATGGAGCCCCAAAAATTGTTAAAAAAACAAAAAATAAAAAAATAAAAAATCTTTTTTTTTCCAAAAAAAGATTTGGATTTATTATTTTTAGTAAAATTTGGGACCTATAACCAATCCACCTATAATCGTGAATTTAAAAAAAAAAATTATTTCAATAATGACCATTTGAAAATTGAAATGTGAAAATTTCCTTATACATTAGTATATATTTAGGCATGTAGTTCCAACTTTATAATGCAATGATGTATGCAATCACCAATAATTTATAGGAAAAAACATAATTAGTTCAGCAAAGAATACTCTAAAAAATATTTGGTGGACATTACCTAGCCTCCACTATAGCTACTCTAGATGAACTTTTAAGACTTAGCTCAATATAGAGATTGCGTCCAATGGCATAATTTGGAGCCTCATGGGATTCGAACCCGAGCCATTACATTACAGTCTCATAGACCTCTTGTTAATATACTCCAACTTAATGTAGTGATTACTGAATTGAAAAAAATAAATATGATACATATAAGACATCTTCCTAGAAAATGGGTAAGCAACCAAGAAAAATAAATGACATGGAAAAGGAAAGGAAAACAAAAGGAAGAAAAGGGAAGTAAAATGTAGAAAGGAGGGTACTAAATGATACAAAATAGAAAACTAAAATGAAATACAAGTAATAGTGGAGGAAAAAAAATAGTATGGATTTAGGATAGGAAAAAAATAAAAAACATACAAGTGCATAATAAAACAAATGAAAGTCAATTTCAAGAAGAATGGAAATACTAATGGAAAACCAATAGAAAAAAGGGGAAAGAAATGAAAAATACAATTCAAGAAAAAAAATGCAAACAAAAGAAGGAAAAAAAATGTCATTTGTATTCATATTTTCATAACTACATTATCGTTTTCAATTGTAGTTTTTAAGCTTCCATTTTTCTTTACTTCCCATCAATTCAATGGAATTTTAAATATATTAATAAAATACCACTAAAATACATATGAAGTTCTGCACATGCTTATTGTGGCACAGTGATTATTCCTGCTTGAAATAAAAGAAGTTTCAACTCATTGCAACTATAACTTGGTGCATGAATGAATTTGTCATCATAGATGTCCATCTTGTAGAAATATCAATACAAGTAGTATAGGTGCTTGCAATTCACATACTGTTGACGTCCTCCAATAGTTGAAGTAGCCATGTTCACAAAGTTTGGGCATGTGCAGAAAGGGAACATATCCACTATTACTCGATACTCATTTTTGTTTTGATCTATCCTAATCTTCAGAGATATGATTGCACCTAGTCCCGGGAAAGAAAACAAGGTTACTCCTAGAATTTGACCTCTAACATTGCCTGCACTCTCCCACTTATTGCGTTGTTCTGTAGTTGGTGCATTTGCTATTCATTGTATGGTTCGATTGTTCCTCACTATAGGATACACATTTGCATTTGTTGGCGGAACTTTATCATACACAACACTTTCAAAAATCTTTGATATACTGCAGCGATAAGTCGGACTAGTATTCCTCCAATTAGCTCTTAATTCGCACCAAAGGCCCACTTAGAGTAAATCGCTCTGGAATCGTTCCCACGAGGACTTGAAGTTTACAGATTTATAGGATGACCCAATCTAAGCATTCACTTTCTCTCCGTCATACTACTTCGGACTATAGGTCCGGTTCGGCCACTAGTGCCGGATGGGTTCTGGAAAAGTCCGGAAACCGTTCAGTGCCCCTTCCGGGATCCCTGGATTTGGGTGACGAGTGGCCAGGTCCACCGTTCGGATGCTTACCATGTCCGGAAATATGCTCTCTTTCTCTCTCAATCTCTAACACTAATACTAACCTAACTCTTCAGGGACCGGAAGTGTCCTCTTGTTCTGTCACCTCAGAAATCCGGAAAGCTTACCGGATTAGGTCACGCAGGGACGGTCAAGGACTGCAACGACATTCTAACCTTAACTGGGCACTGAGCCTCCTGTCGACCTGGTGGATCTCCTTGTACTCTTTTGGACTTGCACCGGGGCTTTTAACTCTGTCTACGGGGAATTCCGGCAATCTGGAATTCGGACACGTCTTGCAAAACTTCCGTACATGGAAGTTGCTAGCAGCCTCTCAGATACCCTTTCACCTAAGGCCGTATCCTACTCGTAGGCTATACCGACATCTAGGCGGTAGAATACTAACACTACTGTCAGAACCATCCGGTCGATCTCCCCATCAAGTTAGTTACATCTGGAAACCACTCACAAAGTCGACTCTTTCTACTCAAGGTAAGTTCTTAGTCTCCAGAAAAGCACAAATGGACCCCCACCCCCCACAAACATGTACCGAATACAAAAGATAAGAGAATGGATACTTCCAAACACTTGGATTAAGCTCAAAAAGATACAATGCTGAAACTATAGGACGGATGTGAATGCCCAGAAAGGCCATCAAAAACCCTACTTATACTAAAACTAACATCATCCTAAAAATCCCACAAAACATTCCTACTGGTCCGCTAGATTTCCGGTAAATCCTAGATCCTATTTTTCCAGCTTTTGACGGCCACATTCCGGTATTGTCGCTACTCTACACTATTGTACACTATTCCTTGGGATCCTGATCCATGGGAGGAGTATAGTCCTTCAACAAATCCAGCTTGATCTCCTTCCGGCTACTCTCCGGAGAAAACAAATTTGGACCCCTTTGTCTCAATCTCGGAACCTCCACGATGTTGGTGTCCCTGCCTACACTCCGGGTCCCGACTATTGGAACTTTCGGACTTCCTCGGGAATCCTTTTGGGTCTTCTTATGACGAGGAGAAGACTGTACTGCCCGGCCACTGTGCGTCTCCGGAGAGGTACCCGTAAGGTCAATGGTCGGGGTTACCGGAAGGAGATCTTCGCTTCCTTGGGGTACCACGGCACCCCAGTCCACTCCTTCTGGCCTTCTGGGTGGTGGTGAAAGTTTCGGACCAGCCGGTACCACCGGTGATACTTCAGTAACGATGGATTCTGGATTATTATCTTCCGTAACCACTAAAGTTTGCGCGGAGGGGGAAGAAAGAGTTATCGGATCTGACTCAGTGGGAGCCAAATACTCCATCATCTCCCGCATATCTGCCCGGGAGGCATCCATCCGTCTCGCCTGCTCCAGCAAACACTTGATGATGTGTACTTGACTCGAGTTGGCGGCTGCGTCGAGGTTGGCTTTGAACAACCGGGCTTTGTTGATGCAGTCTGCTGGTACTTCCAAGGAGTTCCGGAGCCAGACCACACCTTGGCACAATGTCGCTACCTGCTGACGGTGGTCCCCTTCTATGACTCAGGCCATCTCCTAGGCTGTGTGTAGATTGCTCTCCAATCCAATGCACTTGGATTCTGATTCCTGAACTCGATCCAGCAATGTCCGGTTCTCCACACGTAAAGCCCCCAACTCCGTCACCAGTCGCTTCAGTTCCTCTATTAGGAGGCTGTTTTGCTACTCCGCCGCCATCAACGCATTTGCCCTCTAGAAGATGGTATTCCGGTCGGTCAGTGCCATCTTCCGGCACACCCGCTTGAGAGTCTCCTCGTAATTCTTGAGAAGCTTCATGAGTTCATCCACCCGCCATACAATGTGCTGGGCCATTTCCGCGATATCCTCTTGTCGCAACCTAAGTTTTTGATTTTTCTCTCTATCGTGTTCTGTAACACGGAATCCAGATTGAGTAGACCCGGATTGGCACGAAAGAGGAAAGAAAAGCCAAGAGTTAGAAAGACTAGAAACATAAGCCCTGAAGGAACCGGATTAGGGAGCGGAACGGATATCGGAAACGAATCTGGTCTAGTCCCCTAATAGGAGGAACGGATCCAGGATTCGCGTCCGAAAAATCGGAAAAAAGTAATGATGAGGTTTTCGGGGTATAAAAGAGATTGTTTTAGGGTTTGTCTGTCATTTGCACCTAGGAGCACCAACGTATTTGACGCGCTCTCAGTGCTTTGAGTTTGTGTCTACAAATTGAGTGTGTTTTTGTGTGAATTGTGCAAAGTCTGAGAGTTGTGAGTGAGCGCGTTTATTTTCTTTACACGGGCGCAGAAATTAGAAAAGAATTGAGTGCGTGAGCGAGGCGGAAATTGAGAGAGAGAGAAAGAGAGGGAAAGGGAGCACCGCGAGACTTGTGCATTGAGCGATTCGGTCGAGGTTGGAGAGTGTGTGTAAGGAAACGAGACGTGCGGCTAGGAGAGAAGAGAGGTAGTGATCTAAAAGAAAGACGGATGTCGCAGTTAAAGCGCAGTCGAAATCAGGGACTAACGAGTGCTCAGAGGATAGAAATTAGAGTGAGGAAAGTGGCTCCTTTAGAGCCCAGTAGTGAGTGGGAGAGAGTCGAATTGATGGAGGACCTCTCTACCATGGGTTGCACAGGGTTTCTGGGGAAACCTTGGGGGTTTCGGAACGAGGCAATAGTGAGGGAGCTCATCGAAGGGGCCCCTAACCAGTTCGACAACACTATCTGACCGGTTCCGCCCATGTGGACCAGAGAGATCTGGAGGAAAGTTTACGATCTGGAGGAAGGCAGCGCGGAACAGGCCAGCCAGAAGGGAGACTTTGTGCGCGGGAAGTTCCGGGGAGCAGCTATCTCCAAGGACGGATACGCAATCGAGGACTGCGTCAATGCGCGGCACAGACGACTACTGGAGTTCTTGGTCCCAATTCTACATCCAAAAAAACCTACTCGGGTGACTTCCACACTCGGAAACGCGATCTTTGAAACCCTAAGTAGAGAGAAGCGGATGGATTGGGCGGCATTCATTCAAACGATGGTGAATGTCTTAGTTTCAAATGTGGGAAAGAATAGGGCTACTCCGGTAAGCCCCTACCTTTTCCACATGTACAAGAATCAGAGTCTCCTGACGTCGGAGGAGAACAAGGAGTGGAGGGCGTAGATGACTCTCCGGACGTGCGGTGGATCAGATGAGGAATCCAAGACGGAACCGGATAGCTCGGAACCGGAGGAGAAGGGTGAGAACCCTAAGAAGAGGAATTGGAAAGAAAAGGAATTGGGAAGAAGAGGAAGAAGAGGAAGAGGACATTCCTCTCCACCGAAGGATGAAGAGGACGCCCAGTCTGAGGAGGTCCCCTTTGGGGCTTTGGAAGGATAAGGGACCGGAAATAGTGGAACCGGTCATCCCAAAGAAGTAGGAGCCGGTGGAAGTGGTCAGGCCGAGACCCGTTCCATCGTCCCAGTTGATGGACCTGACGGGTCCATACAACGACCTAATCTACATTCTTAGTATAGTGAGATCGGATTGGGAAGTCAAGACCACGACGCTTCGTAAGGTGGCGGATTTGGTAGCCACGAAGTACTTCGACCAGTCCTCTACCGGAAGTCGTGGCGAACTGCATCAACAATCCGGATGAAGTGAAAGAGTTGGAGGATAGGTTGCTAAAGCAGAATATTAACCAGCGAGAGATAGACAAGCAGGTGGTCCGGTTGCGAGGAGAAATCCAAAGCTACCGAAAGGACTTGGATGCTAGTCGCGACCAAGTAAAGGCCGCAATGTCCCTGCAGGAGGAGACCAAGACTGCAATCAACTGGATGACGACAATAGTAGGGGCATCCGGTGAGGTAATGGCGGAGGCCAAATTGTTTGATGAGGGGATACATAAGGATCCGAAATCTTCGGGTACTCGCATCGCTCGCATGTTGGCTGACTTTGTCGGGGAATTAGAAGAGGCAATGAAGGAATTCCGGAAGGATGTAAAGGGATTAGAGGATATCGTCCGGAAATTCTAGAGTGGGTTAGTCTTTTTATCTGGGATTTCGATCCCGGATGAATTCAATGATGTAGAGATATTGTAGGGGAAGTTTGAAACTCCAATATCAAAGGAGAAGGAGGCCGGAAGGACTTCTACTTCAGAAGCCCCACGGACGAGGACATGAGTAGTTTCTCCTGTAGAACCGGAGCAAGTTCCGGAAGGGGGAGATAAAAGTAAGAATTTGAGTGAGCTCTCCCCCATAGCTACCCCAGATAGTGGTGGACCCCTCCAGGAGGGATAGGTAGTTAGAAATTAGAGAGTAGGAAATTTTGTTAGACCGGACCTCATTCCGGAAAGTTAGGAAAAGTTTAGATCCGAAAATCTCGGCCGGATCAGTGTCGGATTTCCGGGGAGACCTTTTTGTAAAATTCTGTATATAATTCAAGTCTCAAGACTGAGACTGGGAGTTTTTCCTTCTTGCATATGCTGTCTCCTATGTATTGTCTATTGTTTTCTTTGTCTTCCCAAAGATTGGCTGGATAAGGGAGGGAGAGATTGAATATAGATGAGCAGAGTGTGAGAAGATCTTATCCCCTTGTTGTCTTTTTGTGATTGCAGGTGCATGTGAACAGGTTGTAAGTGTTGAGAGTGAGTCAAGACACCTCAGTAGGTTTAGAATTTATATTTCCGGGTGAGATAACCAGTGCTAAGCTAGACAGTAAGAGAAAGGATCCTCAAACTGTGCTAGAGCTACCAGATGGCATGTTTGGGTTAGCCTCTGATCACTTGAGAGGTCTCATCATCTGAAGAAGTAAACGAAAGAACGTTAGATTGTGTTGGTACGGGCAGACGCACTTGTAGCCACCTTAGTTTCGCACGGATTGCAAAAGGTAGTAAGGTCATTGTAGTAAGTGAGGGTCGTACGGGGGATCTTTGTGTGATCTACAGGCTGATATTACTTCCAGTTTGCTGTGAAAGATCAAACCGGATCCTGTTAAGATAGGAGAATAGATTAGCTTAGTGAACTTTCCATCACTATATAAACCGGAAATAGAAGAGTGTCTACCTCTCTGAAAATAAGTGACAGATCCCTCTGAGGTGCCGACAGAGGCTAAACAGAACCGGAATAGAAGTTGAGGAAAGGAAGTCCTCGGTTATAGTAGTATGAGATCCGGTCGGAAGTGTGAGTTCCGGTTTGGTTCTTGTAGGTTGTTGATCGAGTGTGATTTGGGCCAGTGTTAGTCTGGACTGGATCAGTTTATAGGAGGATTAGGAAATCAACCGGTATTTGGGAAAAAGAGTGAAAGAGGTATAAAGAAGAATAATGGAATTGGGAAACTTTCTTCAAATCATTTAGTAATACGAAACACTTCACAGAGTCTCTTGGGTTCGATCTTTAGAGTCACTTTATTATACTTTAAAGAGGTTTTTGTGAGCATAATAGGGAATTTCACTTACCTTGTGCTTCGACATGGCAAAAATCTGGCGCCGCTGCCGGGGACTCTAAAGCTATTAGTGTTACCGGAAATCGGAAATGAAGCGAAGTCAATAATTAGTAAACCCTCTGTTGATTTTCTAAGAACTAGAGAGTGAATTATTGTAGTAACCGGAATCCTAACTAATGAAAAAGGCAGCAGTGTTGGGAAAGAAGTCAGAGCGAATCAGGAAGAACCAGCAAGTCGAAGAATCATCGAGACCGGATCTTAGTGATCAGGAAACAACGGACCGTGAAGATAATCTAGTGTTGGTGGGGAGATCTGACGAAGTGGATCCTAGGTCTGTTCTTACACCTTCAAATTCGGAGCCAGATCTAGGACCGGAAGGAGAAGAAGATCCGTTCCAGGAAAAGGAGTACTGTATGGCTTGCCTGAAGTATAAACGCTTTAAAGGGGACGGAGATCAAGATGCGGATGAGTGGATGTGCGAGTTTGAAGCAACCGTAGTGGCAAATCAGGACAATGAAGCAGCCAAACGACGTATTTTTCAAGGCCTGTTGAAGGGAGAGGCGTTGTAGTGGTACCAAGATATTCCGGATTCTATCCAAAATAACTGGGACCAGCTTCGAACGGAATTTCTTCAAGCATTTCGAGAAATGGGAGGAGAAGCTAGAGCTCTCGGGAGGCTAAGTACGATGATTATGAGGTCATCCAAATCTGTATGGAAGTATGGGCACCGGGTGAAGGCTCTAATCCAAAAGCTAACTATGGAAATTGCTCCTAGTTTGCAGGTGGAATGGTATGTGGCTAGACTACCGGAATCTATGGGATTCCTAATCCGGCAGGCTAGACCAAAGACACTCCGAGAAGCGATTGATGCTGCCACCAATTATGAAAATTCGGCGTAGTCGCTCCGGAAGTCGTTGAGGAGAAGTGAAAGGAGAGACAAGGGAAAAAAGAAGAAGTGTGATCGAAGGTCAAAGAACCGAAAGAGGATTCCTGATTTGGATAGTAGCTCCGAGAGCTCTGAATCCGAGGAGTCGGATTCTAGCTCCTCAAACTCTAATACAGAAAGGAGTGTTTCGCCTCCAAGAAGATCGTTGAAATCCAAGGGGATGCGGGAGAAGGCAATGGTCAGAGTCAAGACGGAGGATCCGGATTCTAAGAAGATGATGAAAAGTATCTAGCAGTCTTTGGAGGACATCAAAGTAAATCTCGCAGAAAATCGGAAGCCAAGATGGATTGTTCCTACTTCCAGAGCGAATGTGTGGTGCGGAAGATGTGGAGAATTGGGCCAGTATCCTAGTGAGTGTCAGCGAACCACTCACAAGGCAGTACACTACGTATACCCGGAGGAGGAGGGAACCTACTACACTGTGGGAAATGACGATAAAGAAGAGGTTTACCAAGTATAGTCGACATACGGGAGAGGAAAGGGAATTGCGGTTCCGATGTGGTTCAACCCGTTGAACCGGAATTTCCTAGCTGGACCAATCCAAGGGCTGATGATGCATCAACCTATCCAAACTCCAAGTTATCCAGGTAGGCAAGTTGTGATTTGTTATGGTTGTGGAGAACCGGGTCATTATGCAAATGCATGCCCTAATCAGGGACAAGCACCAGGAGCACCTCGAGTTCTCCCATGCTAAAATTGTCAGGAATATGGACACTCGGAAGTTAAATGTCCACACCCTATACGAGTTAGGCCGGCTTACAAACAAGTCCAGATATTACCCAGAGAGCAGACAGCACTCAATTACGGTCATTCAGAAGGGATTGAGAAATTAGAGAAATGACTGTGCGAGGTGGAGCTGCCGGGAGAGAAGGAAGTAAATCGGGTAACTACTCACAGTTCTACCAAAGCACAACTGGAGCGGCCAACCAGGAACCGGAAAGGAAGAAAAAAATACAGAAGGAAATCGGGGTCTAGTGATGACTCTGATTTACCTCCTGCGTTGAAGGAACCGGAAGAAGAGGAGGACCATTTTGAGGAAGGGGTCACAATCCACCGGATCCCTAGGAACATCAGTATTGAAGTACGGGAGGAGATTTCCAAGACGAATGTTCCACCAGTCCGGAAATCAGTTACTTTTGATGATACTCCTGTGGTTATCAACCCGGATACACAAGGACATGAATATAACATTGTCCAGGATATCAAGAATCGGATGGCCAATGTCACGATTGGAGAACTCCTTCATGATAATATCAATTATCAGAAGTTGATTCAAGAAGCATGGACTAGGAAACGTAGGAGAGTGAAGTTACCTTCGGTAGCTGTTAACTTTACTCGACCGGAAGATTCCGGAGCTCCTGAAATCACGGTAGAAATTGACGGGTGTTCAATTCCTAGTATTCCGATCGATGGAGGATCGGGAGTGAATTTGATGTTGGAAGAAATGGCATTCGACTTAGGATTCACGTCCTTTGAAGCAACGGAGCAAATCTTACGGATGGCAGATCAGTCCAGAGTACATCCGGTTGGAAGACTTTCTCAAATTCCGACTCGGATTGGAGGAAAAGATTATCTATTGAATTACGTTATTATTCAGATACAGAAGGGAAGGCCTTTTCCAATGTTATTAGGGAAACCTTGGCTATATACTGCTAGAATACTTGTAGATTGGGGAGCCAAGGAAGTCATAGTTGGGAAACCTGTAGTCCGAATTCCTTGAGCGACGGAGAAACACTTGGGAGAAACACTTGGGAGAAACAAGTGAATCGGACGGATATACTTCGGATTGGACAGATCCAGAAAAATCCAATTCCCCCCCAAGTTATTTCATAGATGCATTTAAGCAAGAATCCAAAGAGAATTTTGGATTCCCCAATGCAGTCCAAAAATTTACTCCAACAACAACACGTTCTGTAGTTCCGGATGATAGATCTTTAGGAGAGTCAAATGTTCCACTCACAGTGGAATGGGTAGATCGCTAGATCAAGGAAGGAAACCTCCCACCAAACCGGACTGAAGCTGATAAGGTAGGATGGAGTGAGTTATTCACTGAACTTGAGGAAATCCATCCAAAGAAAATCAAATCTGTGGTTTCATCCATAGATTATCAGAAGGTGGAAGTCAAACCGGATAAAAGCTTTTTCTTGAGCAAGCTTTTAGGAGAATCAGAAAAATCCGAATACGCCGAACTTTTGAAGGAGTATCTGGATGTATTCGCATGGAAACCATCTGACTTGACTAGAATTCCATCTCACTTGGGGGAACACCATATAGACTTGACAGAAGGATTTAGCCCTGTCCACCAACGACAATATCGACTCAACCCCAAATATTCATTGATGGTCAAAGAGGAGATCGATCGACTATTGGTAGTAGGATTTATCTATCATGTTATCAATTCCAAATGGGTATCTCCTATTGTGGTAGTACCAAAGAAGATAGGAGCAGATGGAAAGGTAAAAATCCGAGTCTGTCAAGACTTCCGGAAACTAACGCCGCCACCAAAAAGGATTATTTTCCTCTTCCATTTACAGATGTTATTCTAGACCATGTTTTCGGTCATGAATGTTACAGTTTCTTGGATGGATTCTCTGGGTATAATCAGGTTTTCATCCGATGGTGTGATCAGCTGAAAACCACGTTCACAACGGAATGGGGCACATATGCTTTCACATGGATGCCATTCGGATTATGCAATGCGCCAAGAACCTTTCAGAGGTTGATGATGGACATTTTCAAGGACTTCTTGAGACATTTCCTTGAAGTCTTCATTAATGACTTTGCGGTTTTTAGTAACCATATGAGTCATCTGGGTTGTTTACGAAAGACGTTTCAGAAATGTCGAGATACCAATTCAAAACTCCATCCAGGGAAATGCTTCTTTGGAATGAGTTCAGGTATCTTGCTTGGACATATTGTGAGCCAAGCCGGATTGTAGGTAGACATAGACAAAGTAAGAGTGATCTTGTCTTTGTTACCTCCAACAATGTAAGGGAGGTTCGCGGAATTCTTGGTTGTGTAGGGTACTATCGAAGATTTATCGACGGATACGCCAAAAAAGCCATTCCCCTTACTGAGCTACTCAAGACAGACAGGGAATTTAGTTGGACCGGAAGGCGACAATTGGCATTTGAAGACCTGAAGACTCAGCTTTCCAAGACACCCATACTTTTTGTTCCAAATTGGGAGAAGGAATTTCACGTAACTATTGATGCATCCGGATGGTGTCTCGGAGCAATCTTATGGCAGTCGGATCCAGAAGGACGTGTGTGGGAGCACGAGAATCCAGTCTTTAGGTTTAGAAGGGAAATAAGGGGACTAGAGCTCCTTACTCCCTATTTTTTTTTTTTTTTTAAGAAAAGTAGACCGTAAGTAGTTAGGAACCGGATACTGGAATAGGGTTACTTTAGAATAGATAATAGTGTTAACAAAAGTAATCGGAAATTGAAAACCGAAAACCCGGAAACGGCATAGATAGGTCAGGAGTAGATCAGAGTGATTTTTATTAGAAATTGGAACCGGAAGAAAATAAAGGACTGGAGACCGGAAACGGATGGCAGGCAATCCGGAGGTAACGGGTGCCTACCTAGTTCTAGACCACACTTGAGAGCAGGTCTATTTTGAAGAAAACGGTCATCTGTAACGGTCCCCGGTGAATGAAGCCCTAGAAATAGGAGGGGCAGGTGGCTGAGACCTCCTTTTGCTGGAAAACTACCTTAAGAAGAGATTGGTGAGGAGCATTCGCAGTGTACTTATATGTCAGCCAAAGAGAAGAGTTACGGGCTCAGTTTACGGACCGGATTAAGGACAGACGGGTCTCAAGAAGAGAGTTCGCTTAGAAGTTCACGTATGAGTGTTGTCGACCATCTGCGGGGTATTTGTGAGAATGCTACGGACCTAGAGTCTCGAAGCACGTAGGTAATATGCCTTTTTGTTGGGCCTACACGGTCATACACAACAAAACTTGCTTGGTTGCAAGTTGTGGGAAAGGGAAACTAAGTCCTATTCAACGTGGCCACTAGAATGGATCATTTGGATAATCATCCATAATCTTATAATGTGGTATAGGTGGTTGGACTACGTTTGGTGAGATGCCTTTGTTGTGCTTGTAGGACCATGCAAAAGTATCTTGAGATTTTTGAGCTATTCTCATGCTAGCTACCTCTACCGGTGTTAATTTAGTGTCCATCCTAATAGGTTGACACTCTTTGCCATCTACGACCACATCTCGATAATGGTGCTCATTAACTGGGGTTATGGCCGGTCTTTTGGTTCCATGAGACCAATTACAAGGTACCATGGAATAATGGAGAAGGTCATTCTCCTCCTCTAAATTTATGAAGGCTTTCCGGATATGAAGGGGTGGTGGGAGAATATTGTCTTCATCCAATAGTCCCTCCAAACCATGGGGTTGTATACCATTTAGCTCAAGATTATACATAATCTCATATTCTACAGTGTCTAAGAATGTCTCTAAACTAGGATAGGGATCCGGTGGCTCATCCACCACACTTGTGGTGGTAGTACAATTGACCATTTGGATCCTTGGGGTCTCAAGATCCTCAGGATGTTTCTGAAGCCATGCGGTGAATTCCCCATCATCCTCCCAATCATAAAGGCTGGGGCCTAAATTTTTTATCGGCCCTAAATCGATGGGATCCTTCACTGGGATCAATGTAGGGTGTAAGACTCCCACATTCTCAACGCAAGGGTCTAATGCAACTTTACGTTTTGTCCTATCCGGTGAATTTATAGGGGTATTGTGGGATCCAATGGTGATCTCGGTCCGGTTATCTATTGGACCAAATGCTAGGGTGGATTTGCCAATGGACCATTGCTCGGAAGCATTTGCCCTCCTCAACCAATCACGGCCTAAAAGAAGAGGGTATGCGGTCTTGTTTGTCATCAACTTCAACACATGAAATGTCAAAGTGTAAATCTCACCCCCAACCTTTACTTGACAATTCACAATTTGACCAAGAGGGGTGATGGGGCGTTGATCGGCCACATTCACCACATAAAGTGATGGACCGGTGACCTTTAACCCTAAGGCTTCCATGGTTGAAAGTGGCATGATGTTGATGCTACTTCCTCCATCTATCAAGGTTCTTGGGATGACCTTGTTTAAGATAGACACATCAATTTCTAATGCCCCATCATCCATCAAGGCACTAGAATATATCCTAGCGGTCACCATAGTCTTTCAAGACTTGTGAGGTATTGTAGCTCCCTCTTTGAACTCCTTTTTCAAAGAAGGAGCCATTTGGATAAGTTGGGCTATGGAAATATTAGCACGGAGGTTGTTTAAGTCGGTCCATAAGTCATATTTCTCCGCCATGTTGAAAACTCGGGAAGAAGGGTCTTTTGACACCACATTATGTTGGTTGTCAATGTCCATATTCTCTACAAACCGGTTGAGGTTTTCTTCTTCATCACTCAAAGGTTCATCGAGAGGCACATCCTCTATAGTTGGATCATTCAATGGGGGCTCACCAAGGTTCTTATGAGTATGATTTTTCAAAAACTCTTGTGGCTTGGATATTGGGTTCCTCCTCCGAACTACTACCCTCCTTGGGGATTGGCCCTATAAGAGGATTATCTCAACGTTGTTGGCGTGTCATAACCGCCACCCTATGTTCCATAGCCCTTTGGCTAGTGGATGCCTTGGTGTGATCCTCATCCTCATGAATAATGAGATGGGTAGTTTGGGTTGTGGTAGCACCCGAGTTAGAAGAAGGTGTATGACCCGGTAGTGGGACACCTCCGGGATAAACTACTCCCTCATTTCGAGCATCTTGCAAAATTCCTGGAGGAGGATAAATAGGAGGTCGTGGTATTGGAGATGGAGAGGTATAAACTGGTTGCAATGGATGTAGTGGTGGTGCCATTAGTTGTACCGATGGGGGATATGGGGGTTGTGTTAACAGTTGTGATGCAATTGGTGGTACCCCATACTGAGGATACCATTGCCCAGGTTGTGAACTCATGTAGTATCCTTGCTGGTCTCTACCCAACAAAGTCCGGGACCAAGAGGATGCACCCGGCTACAAGTAGGGCATGGGATGCCTTTTGGTTGGGATTGGCCACCTCCTGGTTAGATAGGTGGATGTGGACGAGGTTGGGAAGGTATGTATGGCCCATGGTTCCTTGGAAGTGGGAAAAATTGGTCACTATGACCATATTGGTTGCAATTTTGACACCAAATGTTGGTGGGGAAGTTCCCGGTCTCATTTAGAGGGGGTGGCGTATGGGCTAATTTTGCACCAATGGCCATGGCAATTTGATCTCCAAGGCCTTTGATTGACCTCATGACGTCTTCTTTGAGATCATCATTGGCCTTTCGAAATTCGGCCTCTAATTCCGCTAACCGGGATGTTTCCGATTGCGGTTGCCATGGAAGTGGAGGAGCCGATGGCCTAGAATCTAAGGGTGCCGGATGACTTGGAATGAGAGGGTATGGATGTCCATGAGAAGGTGCCACTGATGTGGATGGCACATAATGGGCGGGGATAAATGCCGGCACCGGTGCTACGGTTCGGTTCTACATCCTAACGTTTTCTTTCTCGATCCGCTCCACATGTTGGGCCGCTACTTGGGCCTCATCTAGCGTTCGGGGACTTGTATTCAAGATCTCCCGCATTATGGTTTGTTGGTTGAATCCTTGGATGAAGTAAAACCTAATGGTTTCATCGGTGAGGTGGTTTCCTACAAACCGCGTGATTACTGTGTTAAAAAGGCGAATGTACTCCGAGATTTCCTCGGTGGGACCTTGGCGCATTCCCATGAGGGCTACCAAGGCACTTTGTTGCCTGATTTCGGGCCGAAATTGTCATAAAAAGGCCGTTTGTAATGCCGGCCATGTAGCAAAAGTGTTGGGGGCATGTGATCGATACCACTCATATGCTTGCCTCTCAAGTGTGGTTGAAAACCACACCAATCTATAGGTCTCCTCGGGGATCACATTGGTTACAAGTATTTCAATGTACCGCTCAATGTGTTCCGAGGGATCTTCGTGGGCCAATCCCAAAAATTTCGGGAGATGTGTAGGCATAGCTCGAGGTGCCATGCCGGGGGGCATAACTATTGGTAGTCCCTGGGGTGCCATCATGGCATCTGCCGGATCTAAATCAGCCATGGGGGTAGGTGGCTCCACCTCCTCTATTCTATCAAAATCATTTTCTATTTGCACTTCAAGGGTGAAGTTGTTGTCTCCAATTCCTTCTACTACTACTTGTGGTTCTTCAACTACCGGTGGTTCTTCTACTCTAAGTTCTTCCTCTACCGGTTGAGGTTCTACAATTGGTGGTGGTGTCGGTGGTCTCCCTCTACCTCTACTAGTTCTTCCTTCTACACTAGTGGAAGATTGGCGGCTATGTGACTTTGATCGGGTAGTCACCATTGAGGGTGTACTCCATAGTCATCCTTGGGGTGCAATTTTTGCTACCCTCAAGTTTGGCAACAAGATTTATAGCTAGCCAATTTCTCCATCTTTGAGATGAAGACGTTCTAATGAGGCATATGGATTCCTACCTAAACTCCAATTTGTCATTGATACTCATAGCTTCAAGGTTTCCCCCATCCCTCCACTTCTACGAAATGGAAGTAGGTTCTACATATACTACCGGCACATATCGCACTTGTTCATTCCTATAGTCCCATATTCTTGCCAGTTTGACAAGAAAGAATTTGGAGAATCAAATGGTACTATCTTCCACTCACAATAAAGATCTCGATCCTAACATGTGAAATACCTAGACTCACAATGCAATTAAGTCGGTGATATAAGGGTCACAATTTGACGATTAGACACCAAGTAGCTCTATGGGCTCAAAGGTCCTCCAATCCAAGCAATTCATACCATGTGCCCATACAAGCAAGGAAGGAAACGATAGCCTTGTCCCATACCCGGTCGTTTACCGAGTTCCCTCGAGTCAAGGCTAACTCACTGCCCAAAGGCGTGGGAGGGCCGAAGCCTTTCGCTAGCCTTGCTCTCTTGCATGGTAAGCACAGAAAAATGAAGTGATCACCAACACAAGGGAGTGCACCCTCATGCTGGGTCGGGGTGAACCCTCACACCTTCACTTCTCCACATGGAAAAAGAATCCTTGGAATTAAAAAGTCTTTTGATTCCACCAAGTTTCCTTTTGCCTAAAACCAAACCATAACACTTTGATTTGCGACTTTAGTCACTTGTGCCCTCTATTTCATCCCAACCCTTAATTCTAGCATGATTTGTGCTGAAATTTTTAGTTCAACGTCCCTAAACTAAGAAAAGGTTAATTTTTTTGTGATTTTGTGTTTTTTGCACAATTCGAAGGGTCTAACTAAGACTAAGAAAGACAAAATCAGCACATGGAGTTGCTGAAATTCATAGATGGAGACTACTATCTATAGAAAGTTGATTTTTGGTAGTTTTTGACGATTTACAAGGGTCCAAAGGCCTATTTTGGGATAAAGAAGTAGAAAACAGCACACAAAATTGCTGAAATTCGAAGGTGAATAGTACTATGTGGTGAAAAACTAATTTTTTGGGTGATTTTGTGGATTTGGGTGGTCCTAAGCATCTAATTTGGAGTATAGAAATAGAAAACAGCACTCAAAGTTGCTAAAATTCATAGGTAGAAAGTCCTAAGAAGAGGAAACTAATTTTTTGGGGTGATTTTAAGGATTTAGATGATCCTAAGGGACTTTTGAAGGAAAAAAAATGAAAAAACAGCAACCAGCATCACTCCAAACAATTCCTTTTTGGGTGGGTTAGAAAATTACAAGTTAATGGATTACTACATGTAAACACAATAGCCATCCACCCCTTACCGTTCGGTGCATGTCTTGGAAGTGAAAATCCACCTAGGAACCCCCGTGCCGGTTCCTAGATGGGCGGCATCACCCGTTCACTTCCAATTTCCCTTGGGTTTCCGACCAATGAGAGTGTACAAGGTTCCTTTTTAAGAAATTTTAATGGTTATACACAGGGTTTGGACCGCAAAAACCAGGTTTGACGAGGGTATGACGGGCAACCTGTAATTCAACCTACAACCAACGACGCTAGCATGCGAGCTTGTGAGCGGCGAGCGAGGAGCTCGTGAGCAGGGAGCCTGAAAATTAATTATTTTTAAATTAAAAAAAAATTAAAAAAAAAATTGGACTTAAAATTTATTTACTTTTTTTAGTAAATTATGAGTCCTATGACCGCTTGTCCTATTACCGTGCTTTTCACAAAGTTTTTATTTTCAAGCTAGTAATTTCTTTTATATGGCAAAATTAAAGAATATTACTTCTTTCATGTTTAATTAGTTCCCTTCAACGAGTTAAAGGTTCTCTTAGTTCGAGCGGGGATTATTACTATTCTGGAATAGGCACAAATATTTTTTTCTATGTACTTGAATTATATACTATGAATATGAAGTTCTAAACAATTGAATTGCAAAATATTGGCATTTGTTTTCTTTTTTATGAAATGTCTGCTTTGTAGTTGTTGTATGGTTATAAAATTTTGTACTTCTCATTTTCTGTGTACTTCTTTGGGATGATGAAACCGTTACCCATTTAAATAACTTCTATGTGAAGATGTGGTCACTCCATTAAGTTGAGAGTATATTAGCAAAATTGCGAGAGGTCTATGAGACTAGAATGAGGTTGAAACTATAGCTTGGTGCATGAATGAATTTGTCATCCTCAATGCTCATCTTGCAGAAGTATCAATACAAGTAGTACAAATGCTTGCAATTAATATATTGCTGACGTCCTCCAATGGCAGATACAACCATACTTACAAAGTCTGGACATGTGCAGGAAGGGAACATACCCATTGTAATGCGATACACATTTTTTTTGTCATCTGCTCCTGTCTCCAATGATACAATTGCACCTAGACCTGGTAATGGAAGCAAGGTCACTCCTATGATTTGGCCTTTGATATTCCTTGCACTTTCCCACTTGTTCCGTTGCTCTATTGTGGGGGCATTTGCAAGTCTACGAATACTACGATTGTTCCTCACTGTTGGATACACATCTGCATTTGATGGCGGTGCATGATCATATAAAACAGTCTGAAAAACCTTCGACATACTGAAAATTTTACGTGGTGATAAAGTTGGTCGCTCCTGGAGACAGAATCCCGCATGCTGCAGGAGCAAAGTCTCTTCCCGACTCAAAATGGGTCCCACTTAAAACAGGCCAAATGTCTAGCAAACTTGGCTAGTCAATGACCCACTTCTGCTTTGTACCTTTCACACAACGTTCAATGTCATCTGGACAAAACTAGAAGTCACTTATCACCTCTCTCTTGCTTCCGTAATCTTCCTTTCTTCCGCGATAAGCTGGAGCTGGTGTTCCCTTCCGTCCCTTCGAGATTTTTGTAGTGCATTTCATATTTGACCCCCGCTGTTGAGCATAACATCTTGCATTTGATTTGTGGCTGATCCTTGCAATGTGCCACTTAGATGTATCACAGTCACTTTCAAATGCAACTGTAACATGATTGAAGTCATTTGTCCCTTGTTCTTTTCCTTTGTCACCAGAAGACTCCACCCCAACTACAGTTGACCTTGTACGAATACGAGGTTGCGAAAAATTAACCTTGTCCGGTCGATGTGAATCCCCTGCATCACCAATAGGTACGTCCAACTTCCTCTTTGTGCTTCCAAAGATTTCCTCTCCCTCCAAGTGTGGTACACGAATTCCAAAACCTTCACATCCAGGTAAGGTATTCAATGCCTCTGCCATCTTCTTAGGGTCTCCACTTCGTCTAGCAGCTCTCAACTTCAACTCACCCTTCGATGGGCCACATCCTGATGCATGCCCTTTTAAATAAGCTCGATAGTTAGTCATTTGCATCCACGCACGGATGCTGTCATCGCATGTAGCATCAAATAGATTGTTTTCTCGATTGCCAGACATTTGGAGCCACTTATTGTGAATTGTCTCCGACAAATTGCAGGAAGGCATATCCACCATCTCTTCCAAATTCAAATCCTGCATTGCATCACAAGCAGAGAAAAAAAAATTGCAGTCAATTCCATACATTACAATCTTCCGCAATAAAAAAAAGGATTATTACATCCAGTAATTTAATCTAGTTTAGGGTAGAATTTTGAAGACGACAAAATCCTTCATGCTATTCTTCATAAACGATTTCTCTATGCGCTTAACTACTAAAACACCAAGAAAAATATTAACAATTAATACCATTTCCTTTAATTCTATTCACCTCCTTTTATTTTAGATCATTTACGTATCCTATTTTATTACTAAAACGAAGACCATTTCCTTGGGGTAGTCTTCTATAACTACTCTAATGTACATGATACAGAAATGTTGTACTCACCATTTGCATGAATCCCCCCCATTGCCGATATCGAAAATGCCAAAATGCTAACCAGTGATTTAAGTGATGAAGCGCATCTTCAGTTGCTGCTCCAGATGATAACCACCATGACTTAATTGCTAGATATCGTGTCTCCGCTTCTTCCATTGTCTTGGAATCTTTGTATTGTTTGCAAAGTTTTGTGTGCTGATGTTGGAATTCCTCCTTGATGTATTTTTGAGTATGCTTCTGAAGTGAAGTGCTCCAATGCAGTAAGCATGTTCGCTCACGATTCTCCATTCTGTCACTAGCTGAACCATTTCCATAGACTATACGAACAACATTCCAATTTGCCATAGCGCTATTTGCCATGAACCCCTTGAAGTTTGGGCAATGTACTCCGTTTCGTGACATGACGACATTCAAACACCTCCAAAATTGCACTTGAATTTCAGTATCTTCAGATTGCATATCACAGACTGCAATGGTCATTACCTTCTTGTATTGTGCATCATAAACATGACATGCCATTGTTGTCCACTCCTTTACACGCTTCACATGGTCAAACATCATCCAAGCATTCTCCAAATTCCCTCCAGGTTGCATGCGCTTCACCAAATCCACTCCACCTCCAGGACCCTTAGTAAGCATCTTGAAAATGTAAACTTTCTCCTTTCCCTGTCTTGGAAATACGCTGTCGTGAATGAATTCAGACTTTGATTCCTTCTTCATGGTCATGATGTTATCAATTACACCTCCTCCATTGCTTGAGCGAAATGATGATATGACATTTCTAACATTCGGACTGCTTAAGAATTCAAAGCGATCCATCACTTCCTCCAACTCTTCTCCCTTCAACATTTTCTTTTCCCCTTGACCATCATGAAATAAATAGTTTGTCAAAAACTCTTTGCTTGCAGACAAAGCAATTGCTGAGTTAGTGGCCTTTGGTGTCTTAGCCACTTCATCTGCTAGAAGTCCACAAATTTCTTTTGCAGAATCCCTGTACATTCCTTTTGCAACAGGGTGAGTGTGGTCTCCAAAGTGAATTGCAGCTCTACTCATATGTGGATTAGCACTGTAGCAATAGTAAATCTGAGCATCACACACACTTAGGCATGATGGTGAAATCTTGCACACTTTGCAAACAAGCGTACAATCTTTTGAAGTATTGTTTCCTACTTCAAAAGGAAATGTTGTGTAGCCACTCCACTCTGTCTCATTGCGTTTAGAAGTCCTCTTCACATAATCACAATCTGGATTCTTACAATCTGGATTCTCACAAGCAAGATGACCTGTACAATATGACTTACGGAACTTCAGATTGTCAGAGTGCTGAATGTTTGTAGTCACCAATTTGCACCAAGGATGTCCATCGTATCGCTTATCCATTCCTTCTAAGTTCTTCGCTGCTGCTGAAGAGGACGACAGTCGACAAGGAGGCAATTCGAAAATGACATTCCCATTGAATACGGTTGGAAGAAATTGCACGCGGTGATGCTTCATACTGTTGAGGTCCATTGTGGATAACTCATTCCTTGAATGATGTATAGATGCCCATCTCTTCAGGCATTCTATTATACTTAATCGACTGATTGCACTTGGATGCAACGGGGGACGTGACACAGAAGAACGCCCTGGACTACTGGATAGGGTGTTCTGCACCGAAAATGAACTTCCATTTTCATTTAGAGCAGCCTTGTTAGGAAGCAATGGCTTTAACACTCCTAACTGAAGAGATTCTCCTGATGAATCGCTAGACAACTCGATGACAGAATCTTCTTTCTCTAGTTTCACTGCACGAAGAACAAAACCATGTGGAGCAGCTCTAGACACTTCTCGAGTCGAACTAGGAGATAATACATAATTAACATACGGCATATTGACAGTAGAAGTATCTGAATGCCGACTTGGGATTTCTGATGATGAAGATACCAAACACAAAGGAAGACCATAAGCTCTATAGTTCCCCTTCGACAGATACCAACAATGACCACTTTCTTCTTCAGACTTCACCATAGGAATTGAGTCTTGCACTTGTCCTGACAGTGACATCCTCTCTTCTTCAACATAAATGGAAGATTCTACAAACTTAAAACGGACATGTAAGAGATGGCTCAATACTTTTGCTCGTCCTCCTTCATTAACCGGAAAAATAAGTGGAACTTCATATCCATCTACACGAATGGAAGCCATGATATACAAACCATATGCAAAAACTACACAAGATGTAAGAGTGTAATCCTTATAGGTCAGTGCTGAACCACTTCTTTTTCTACGGTATAATGACGTACATGGAATTTGAATTCCACCTCAAATTAGGAGGCGTAGGGATGGACGACCCTCCTTTCTTAGTTACTATTATTGAATCCAAATTTTTAGGTAGCCATTTTAAAGCACTTTTTGTGCACCGCCTTCCTATAATACATTCACAGCATCTCAGAGGCTATGTTCGGCATCATAATTATGTATCCACATCACCTACGCAATAGAAAAATGAAGCACCTACCTTTTGAGTTGCTTCAATTAGAATAATATTAAACGCAAATAGGTGGCTATGTCAGTTAGTTTCAAATTGTGTGTAAATAAAGATTTCAGAATATGGTTTAGGAAAGTTCACTAATGGTTATTTTTGATATTTCTCTAGTATGAGGTGGCATTTTCAAATGGACAATTTCAGCGCTGACGTTATCAATTAATATCACAATGCAGCAAAATTACCTCACATTCAGTGGTTGGATGAAAATTCAAAAATCAGGTGAAAACATAGTATAAAAAAAAGGGCAGGGTTTGTAATATCAATTGCACCACCCAGCCTTAAGTCTCCTTGTCAAAGCGCATAGCTCTCCCTCCTTTCTTATTTCAATTCTTTCAGTATTCCGTGCAATTGTAGAGATATTGCTTTCCCTTGCATTTTGAGTTTCAATGAGTGCGACTATGTTTTCAGTTTAAAGATTCTTCAGCGCTTGTTTTGAATTCTTAGAAGATAGTACAAACTAGTAGTCATTCTCACGTTGATCTCATTTGGGCATTAGAAGACATCTTTCAATTCTGCAGCTTCGGAGTTCATTCACCGGAAGAAGCCACGAACTACCGTGATTGTCGTCGACTTAAACTGGAATTTTTTTTTGATTAGGAGCGTTCATCAATCATCCATCCTTGAAGTCTAAGTTCTTAAAGTACTTTTGCATTAGGACTCCTGTTCTTCTGCAACATCTTAGGACTTGGTCATTCTTTTCTTCATGTGGAGAACAAATATTTCATTAAAATGATGCCATTTTAACGCCATTTTTCTACTCTTTTTCTACAAATGGTGTACATTTAGAACACATGGTCTAAACTGATCTAGGACTGGTGTACGTTTTAGAACACATGTTTTAAACCTGAAAGTGCCAAGTTTGCGGAATAATGCCATTTTAACGAAATATCCGTTAAGGGTTGTACTAAATCATCAATTCCTCATTATTTTTTCGATTGATCGCGTCTTTTCAACACTCACAAAATGTCTAGCTTCATTCACACGTGGCAAGGTGAGGGGGTTGGTAGTTTAGTACTTTCTGGAACCCTGCCAGTTGTTGTCCATACTGGTACATCTATGGTGGGCCAGTTCAAGGGTAGTCAATTACCAAACCCACAGTCCAAGTTTTTCCCATAACGCTGTTTAACTTCTTAAATGATTTCACGTCAGCAAGCCATTTCGCGTGCCAGACACTTCTAAAATGGCTTTTGTTGCTTTCACGGTATGTAGAGTAAGTTGAAGATTACCATTACAACAAGTCTCCAACAACCAATTGAACTGAAACCAGTGTGCGATGCCGTGGTTTCATCAGAGGAGTTTTGAGACGGTCATCGAACAAATATTATCCTTTTTGTGCTTGCAATGAACAGTACTGTAGTGATTTACGGAAGAGTGGTCCACATGTTCTGTGCAAAGAGATAGTAGAATACGAGTGAATTAGCACTCATGGACTAGTATGTCAAGAAACTCGACGTCCCACAGAATCAAGGAAACCTGAGAAAATCTCGGCAACAACTCTAGTGCAGAAGTTGCAATTTCTAGATCTAAGTTGCCATAACAATCATCCCGGGTTTCAGTGCTGAACTCTGCAGCAATTGGGCGAGTTGCTAGAAATAGTGAGCAGGAGCTCTAGATTAGAAAATGGGAACCGATGGGAAAGCTCAGTCTTGCCGAGTAACAAACACAGGGAAGAATTGTTTAATGAAGAAGAGTTCAAGAGGGCATGAATTACGCCAACGTCATGGCACACCCCAGCTACAAAAGAGATATATGGTCTCTAGCAACAAGATCCCACTACGGGCTCAACTTGCTCATACAATAATCATTCGCTATGAAATGTTGTTATTGAAGTGTGAGCAAGATTTTATTGAAATTATATCTCACAAATCAAGCATTGGCAGAAACCTTTCACTGAAGTCTCCTGGACCAATCCACCTTTTTATCGTACTACTCAGTATTGCACTGAACCCTTAAATCTCAACTATCGGACTTTGCAGACCTAGTTATGCTCATGATCTGGTTTCATGTCCTTGACTTGTTGGGTATTGTGTTGCGTGAGAATTCGACTTATTTTTTGTACAGGATGTAGTCTGAACTATGAGCATTAGTGCATGTTTTCTTACTTGATCTTCATAGTGACGTTACACTAGAATGATATGTGCAGGGGAAAGATTATCAAACTCAATTGCAACTAGGCAAGAATACTTTCTATGGGTTCAATTATATTCAGGTTCAATGCCGAGAGTTTGGATGTTCATTTGGTGGCTTCTTTGCCTTCAGCTTGTGTGGATTTCATTTGGATTTGTTGCTCTAAAGAGGCACAATCTCGTTAGAAATTTTTAGTAGCTTTAGCCATGATTCTCATCTTTGTTCACGTCTGTTGGTTGGTTCGATTCATATTTCACTCGATCCGTTTTCTTGGTGGTGATTGCGCAACGTTTACTATCCTTGGAACACCTATGATTTTATGCGTGTTCGTGAATGGTGCCTTAATTAGTTCTGTCGGGTGGTTAAGGTTTGCGAGGAGAGATTGGATCCCTTGTCTGATTATTCACAAAATGTGGCCTGGTTGGGAACCAAAATGTAACGCGTACAGTGGCTTCGGGAGGTGAAGTGTTTCGGTTGGGCCATCAACGGAAGTCTGGCATTGGTTTTGCTGGTCGATGTAACACAGAGAAAGTGGTATGTATAACCAGCCACCCTTAGTCCGGTTATGGTATTCCGAAATTATTAACAGGCTTTGATAATTTGGGACTACAAATTTGTGTGGTTCGTGCAGAATTTTCTCATTTATATTTTGTCTCCTGTCACCAGTTACCATCTATTAATGATGTTTGTTTGTGCAGGTGGCAACTGCGCAATTTGCAAGCACTGGAATTGTTTCATTGACCTATGTGCAACGAATGTCAGACAAGGTACTTTCGATCCCCTCCTCCAACATGTTCATTTTCATGGAATGTCCCGTGAAGCTTTCAATCACGCATTGTTGTAACCTTGTCGTATTGTTTGCTTATTTCATTCACGATATCTTCATTTTATGTCTCCTTGTGTAACAATTTTTTGGTGCATCCATTTATTCGATTTGTTATCGAAGACCCTTTTTCTTCCATTGTGTGATGGATTTGGACCAGCCTTTTCCCATTTCCAGATGATGTCACAAAGACCTAAAACCTCACGATAGCACATTGAATCCAGAAATTCTGTTAACATAATATCACGATACAGAAAAACTCATGTTCTTTATCTCCTTCATAAGGAAGAAGGGAAAAGACCGAAACTGGATTAAACACTACAGGAATGTGCGTTGGTGCCGAACCTGTTGCAATGGCCTAAGTTCTCTATTTTGCATGTCTATCCTCATGGGGTGCATGATTTTGTGGACTTGAATGGAGTCTCATTTGCAGCTTACATGAACGAGATGTGGGTCCTCCATTTCTGGGAGACTCTTGTTAACAGTATTCCTTCAGTGTTGTCTTTTTTATAAAGCACTGGCCCAGGGGTGTCTAGAGTAGATTCCGCAGATGACATTTTCATGAGAGAATGATTGGAAATTAAGTAGACATTATTTAAAGTATAAGAGACTCCGGTTGTACCATTTTTCATTCTAATTATCAACGTTGAATTGGCATGGAAGCCTGTTAATGTGAAATATATATCGATCTCAGCCACGCAGATCGGTCGATGATCAATCACCCATCAGTTACTGACTTTTGCACACAAGTGGCTTGCCTTCTATTGTACGTAACTATGAACTCATTGGTTGGCATGCATGCATGAGGCTTCGGAATTGCTCGATCAGCTTGTTGATTTGTTGACGTAACTTGTACAGTATAGTGTATGTAGAATAAATTGCTCTGACTATACGTGAGGCAGCTTGTGAATGCCTTTCGGCGCATGTTTTGTAAGCTTGTGGAATGTCAATGGTCTTCCAACTTGGCTAGGTGTTCAGAAACCACTCCTCCAGATTTTCAAGGGCCGCCGAGGATGCACCTGACACCGCAAGACGTGCGGTGCTTTACCAGCCGCTAAACCTTATCTCCGGGTAAGCCGATTCTAGGGTAGGCAGGCAGTAAAAAAAAAAAAGCGTGCAATTTGGCACCATAACCCAACTTTCCGTTCATCTCGCATGGCCAGTTCTGCTTACCACAAATGGCCGACTTGGAGTGCTCATTCTGTCCCAGGATTCTCTTACACAGCGCTCCAATTCAAACTCATAGCGCTCCGAACCGAATTTAGATTCGATGAACCACAATCGCTGAGAATTAACTAAACGGTGTTGAGATAATTTCCTTCATTAATTAATTTCTACCTTACCACCGTCAGTTTTTGGATGCTTTTGCAGGTTTCTTCAATTACAGCCGAGAATCTACAGCTTTAGAACAGAGGATCTTGAAAAAGAAAACTGTGGATGAAAACGCAGAACTAGGTGATTGGTAAAAATTCAGTTCACGCGTTCACAGTAAGTTTTGGAATGCTCCTGCGTTCATAGTAAACAATGCAGTGGAGAGTAGATGCAAGCTCTCTCAAATTTTGCAAGTGTGCACATCGAAACCTCATCGTTCTTGTGTCAATTTCTTTTGAGCAAGAAAATGAGTGTCCACCATGATGCATGAAGGTTAGTCCTTGAATTAATATCGCAGCGTGTAAAAAATTAATATATTTTCGTTACCAATCAAAGATCATCCACCGCGTCACCGTCACTGTCACCGTCACAGCACCCTTCCCTTGTGCGGCCCTCTCTATGGACACTCAGTCTTTTGTTTTTTAAGAATTCTTTTTGCACCTGAGAAAGAGACGGCTGCAGCTTTGTTGCGGGAATTTCAAGAAACCGTACAACTTGGCTCCATGATGAGGCATACTCGTTCTCGTGCGAGATTGGATTCCAGCTCTCCTGCATCGCAAGAGCAAGTGTCTGTACATACGGTAAGTTCAGCTTTGCATTTTTTTTCTGTTTCCAGAACAGTAATTGACGGTGCATCTCCTTGTACATTCCGATTCCCCACTGAAATGTTGGGGTCCTCTAGCGTCTTCGGGGAAGATAGTCGGATCCGACGCTTCCTCTATTAGTCGCTCCTGGACCCCCGAATTTGAGTGCGGTCATCGCCACAGTTGTCCTTCTTATCTTCTTGTTGTTGCTGTACCGATCAAAGATACTTATTACTGTTTGAAGTTTTAATTTATACTACTGCGAAAAGATCGTAGTCGACATAACCGCTAAATGTGAGGATGCACGGTCCGAACTCCAGAAGATGTGTCGAAGACTAAGGCAGTTCACGTAACTTGAATTCATGTACATATTGAGGTTTGCCTATGTCCACCAACTCGGTGATGGGTAGTTTGAGTCTTCTCCTGGTCGTTCGTTGTAGCGAGCGTCCCACGTGGTTGGCACCGGTTCTATACTGGTGACCGTGCGTATGTATGGGTGTGTTGAGTTTTCAGTGCACATGCACGTTTTCTGTGAAGATTGAATCTCTTCAGCTTTTGAGTTGTTGGCTGCGGTGTGAATATTTTAGGTGCGGTGTACATTTCAATCCCGATCATAATACCCTTAGTTCAACTTTACGAATCTCTTTCAGTCTCGCTCGTGGATTTATTGAGTCAATGGGTGAGTGAGTTGGATCACCTGTGCGGGAATGCATGAGCTCGACCGAGGGCAAAATCTTGACTGTGTCAGTTATGGGCAATGCAATGCCGAATCTACTTAAATTTTTTTACCTACGTGGACTACTTCTTTCTTGAAATTCATTGTGGTTTCAGGAGTATGTACAAACGGGGAGTGAAACTAATGTGTATTATTGAACCCGGACTATGCTTCAATGAATCCCAATTCCCGAAAGCAGTAAGAAGTGTGAACTGATCTTGAATGAGATCTTCAACAACCTTCAGGTCCGAGGTGTGCAAGTTTTTTTGAGAATGTGGAACGATTTCAAATTTCAGCTGAACTACGTATGTCCAGTGGAAAGACAGAGTATTGAATTCTGAAGCCGCCTCATTTTGGGGGGTCCACGACAATCCAGTGAACAGACAGTCGGATCCGACGGTCTCCTTCCTGGTAGTAACGGGACCCCCTTCTTTTGCTATAATTCTTGGATTCTCTCAGAAAGGTTCTAGTTTTTCTAAGTTTCTACACTAGTCGACTTTTGAAGGCTCCAAGTTACTGACTTGCTGTGAAGGTAGAATGCATAGGTGGCGAAAGCCGGAAGACCAAAGTGGGATTTGATACGTGGCAGGGAAGCCAGAGGTTACCTTTGCAGCTTTGCTACGCTGTGAGACATAACCAACGATGCTGAAGGTGTTTGGATCGAAATCCCCCGCTGTCATATGCCATAGTTGGTGTGGGTTTATAAGGTTCCGAATTCTTGAAATATGTGGGTCGCGGTGACCATAGGGAATGTACTATCGGATCCGATGGTCTATTTGCCATTGCTGCCTGGACCCCCGAACTTCTAATGTTTGGGTTTTAATATTTTGGTTTTAATTTTAACTTTGACTCGTTTGTATTAATTGCGCAGCGTTTGATTGTAGTTTTGAAGTCTTCTTAAAGTTTCAGGAGTTTACCTTGACCTTCATTTTCAATATGTGACGAGTCTTTTAATTTTTTTTATAATTTGCATTTAATATGTAAGAGTGCCTTTTTGTTTATGGTTACTTCAATTGAAAAGGCCAAACAGAAGTTGTTGTTTATTCGCATTATGTCCTTAAGAATGCTGACGACAGAAACTACGGCAACTATAATCCCATGACGGGGGGTGTAGGACTTTCTTCATCATGGACCGTCAGATGTGACTGTAAAAAATCATATTAGCTATAGACCCCTCCGTTTGACAATAAAATTTTTTACTCTTTCTGAATGTGTGGTATTATAGTAATTTCTAAAATTTAAGTACATTTGGGCTCTTTTCTAGTAGGTTCAGTTGTAGATGAAGTGAATTTGTACATTCAATAATGTATATGGTTTGATAAGTTGGTACTATTCAACAAAGAAAAAGTAATGTTAGTGTTCATCACTTTCTCTTTAGTTTTATTAAATCTTGTGATTGTCATTTGGGAAAGAATATAGTGATATAAAATTAGTGACGTTTTATGTCGTCTGATTGGATGTGCAGGGAGGACATCAGAGGAGTACATCAACAGGAAGAGACCGTCCTCCAAATCCCCTGTTGCTATCAAGGGCTGGACCTTCTCACATTTCGACACCATCACCAACGGCCACGGAAGTCTCCAGCAGTTCGGAAGAAGAAGAACGAAGAGAAGAAGAAATGGTAAGTTTTTCCAAATCTTAATAAGTGCACATTATTTGGCAGATGTATACAAGAAACGTGCCCTCAATCATGTGAGTGATCCAAGGATTGTGCATTATTCTATGTTAGTGTTGTTTTACACTAGATTTGGACGAATCCTTAAAATAAGGATGCATTTAGTTATAGGACAGCAGAGCACTCTCTAGAGAGTTCAGAGGAAAAACAACATTAATAGGCAGAGTTCTATTACTGACAATGCACCTATAATTCATGAAACTTTTGATTGTACATGGAGCACAATTACACATAGTGAAGATGTTGTATTCATTGATCTTTGTTCAGTCTCAAATTGACATGTAACAAACTTCTCCGTTGTATCTTGTATTGGTTTATTAATTTATTTGGTTATTTTGGTGTGTTTTTGAAATTGTTACTTTAGAATCATTTTCAATTATTAATTTTGCACAAAGCTCGTTTGTGATGGTCTTCATAGTAGACATATTAGTTACCAATGTAGTTTGAAATTGACAGTGAGTTCATAGTATTCTGTTGGTCATTGTCTCCATTGGAATCCTTTCTAATTCTTTCATTTTCATATTTGAACTTTCAGATGCAAGACGGTACAGCTAACCTTTGGGTAGAGGAAACCATTCCCGAGACTCAGGCAATCGAAGCTTCAGAGCAACCAGACATTGAACAAGAAACTGAAGATGAAGATGAAGGTGAACATGAGTACGGGGTAGGTGATGCAAGGAAGGACGTTGTAGAAGATGAGTCTAAAGACCTTCTGGAGGATGACCTTCGGCAGTATCACAAGGTAGATGGTGTGAAGTCTATTGCAGCTTTGCGGATGAAGCCGGACCACCTGTTTCGGTTGCAAATACCATTGTGTAGAATGGTAGCCATGCTTATGGTAAGGCCCACTCTTGCAAGTGACCTATTGTTACTAGAGCATGAATTTGTGAATGGCTATAGAGATGGAGCCATAGTGTTTTATGTGACAACAACAAATGAGGGAGGGGAGAGTTTGGAGTTCATGGAAGAGGAGATGGAGGCTTGGGGTCCTATTTGGAAAGAGAAAAATGCCATTTTTACCTCGCACTTAGAGTCCGTGCCCGAGCTCAGGTTTATGAAGAACTTGAAGTTCTACGTTTGCGATGGAAACCATCGGCTAATTTCTTGGATGACCCACATCAAGAGGCGTCACTTCGGTGACGCAGATTGGCACTGTGCTGTGGATTCCATTGTCCTAAACACAAAGGGGAAGACGGAGTTGGTCATGCATGTAATGCATGACATAAACAAGTAAGTCTTTTTTTCCTTTTTAATATGGCATTGTCTATTATCTTTATTTGCATATGTTTTTTTTATGTTTGTATTTCAAGTCTTTAATTAACCCATTTTATCAAATGAATTGTAGGTCGACGGAGGATTCACATGTGAAGACTAATCTTGTCCACACATTATACAGAGTCCAAAAGTATGGACTTCTTCCCATTGACAAGTTCAAGGAAATGTTGAGGCCATCTGAACTCAAACTATATGATGCAGTGAAGATGAAGAGGACTTGGTATACTATGCCTGTGCAGGTCTTCACTTGTTTTCTTTTCTGGGTAAGAGACGTCTTCAAGAATTATGAATTACTGGATGCATGTTTTGTTGTCATGTGGTTGGATTTGAGCTTTCAAGCTGTTTGTAATTTAATTTATCATGTAATTTTTGCAGCAAGAGATAGCTCAAGCTACAAATGGAGTAGTACGGAAGCACCATGAAGTCACTCCTAAGGAAGAGAACATGCCAGAAGGGGTGGCACATGCAATGAGAGCTAGAGCACGGGAGAAGATAGGGAAATTGAATATAAAGATGATGAAACTTGTTACAGTGGCCAATCCAACTCTCAAGTCAGAGTTCCTACAAGAGGTTTGTGTCTTATGCATATGCAACTACAATTTGACTCCTATTGTTGAAAATGACATTTGAGGCTAACAAAAAATTTGCAAATTGTAGGTGGAAAGGCATTGGAGTGCTAATGAGGTTCCAGAGATGACTCTGGAGAAGCTACAAATGGTTGCAACTTACAACACTACACCAGCACATAAAACAAAGTTCTTGAAGTGGTGGAATTCATCTGGGCCATCACGTGATGCTAGGCGTTTTCCGCCGAGGCCAGTGTCTGAGATATTACTTGCACCATTTTTAAACAGATGTGTTTGGTATGCTAGAGTGAGAGCTTGTTTCCTTTACAAGTGCATGCAGTAGTGACTAGGACTTTAGGAAAAAAATAATAACATTTTGCCCTGCTTATACATACGGTAGGATAAAACAATTTTCCTATTTCTTAAGAACATGCTCAATATTGGAACGTTGAAAGAAGTGTATACAGTTTTATACATGTATTGTAATCTTTGAACTTTTTACTTATTACAAAATTGAAGTGTAGGTACATGGAGTAATTGCATTGCATTGTATATTTTGGACATAGCTTACAAGACCTTTGTCTCTTAGATTGAAGATGCAGCCATGAAGGAATTCGACAGTATTGTGAAGGGTGACAATATCGCTGTGAACATGGATGTACCAGAGCAACCAGATACCTTGGTGGACTACCTAGAAGGTTGGAGAAAGAAGATTTGGGATCAAGGGTTCTTACCACACTTGAGAGGAGCAAATTTTTTCAAGAAGAATGACAACTTTGAGGCCTATGAAGGGTCCAAGCAAGCGGTGCGAAGAGTTCTTTTTCGGTAAGTGTTAAGTAATCTTAAGTGTTCATTGTATTTATTTTGTACTTCATACAATGAAGTGAAGAATATCTCATTGTATGTCAAAAAATGTAGACGTGCAAGAATACTTATAAAACGAAGGGGACTATGGGCACAATTGAAGAGGTTTATAGTGTGAGTTGAAAAGTTGTATGACATAATTCAAAGTTTGTGGACAGAGTTCTTGCTCCCTTTGGTCTTATTTGTTGATGAAGTTTTTTTTTTAAATTGCAAATAAATTAATGAAGTGTATTTGAAGCATTTCTTAGTATAAATGAAATCTTGCAATCTGTTTAAACAATACTGTGATGTGTTTTGATTTTTCTTTTTTGCATTGTACAATGGAACTACAGATACTTCAAGTTTGAGTTGCTGGGCAAAGGTGCAATTGAGAAGAAAGACTTCCCTACATTCCTATCGAATTTCTTAGACCGTACTTCCCCGAGTTGCATGTACACTTCCATGCAACTGAGGATGTATACAACGGCCCATCTTGGTGGTGGTGGATGGTACCTTGACTGCCCAATTTTGTACACACATCCATTGGAATCACAACTCCGGAACTCATTGGAGGGTATTGGTGCCATTGATTTGGAAGTGGATGAGTTCGTAGGGATGACCGATGTCCAGAAACGGAGGGCCATTTCGAAGAGGGAGTCTAGTGACAAGAAGAAGGCAGCAAAGCTTAAAGTTGCATTGGAGAACAAACAGAAGGAGTTAGAGCGTTTGGCGAAGTTGGCAGAGAAGGAAAAAGAGAAGGAAGAAAAGGCTAAGGTGAAAGGGATGAGGAAAGACGAAGGTGGACCCGTTATTCCTACATCATCAACGGTGGACCAGAGCTCTGAGATGGTAGGAAGAAGTCAAAGTGGAATGAAGAGGAAGGCAGTCCTACCAGACTTCAATGAAGATATGGTCACCCAAGGGACTCAACTGGTTCACATTTCAGACAACGAAGAGGTAACATCAGAGGAGTTAATCCTGAATGTCTTCATCGAAGACATCATGGAAAATGAACTAAAACCTGGGCCGAATTGCTACACTGAGGTTATTGATTTCCTACAAAAGGTAAGGATTTCTTGTTTTTGTTCTTTACGAGATCATTTAGAAGTCCAGAATGAGAATTCCATCTTAGAAACTACTAATTGGTACCAAATTTCCTATTGTAGGTGGTGGTAGAGAAAGACAGGGAATATGATGGGAAGGTAAACAAATTTCCCGGATTTGACTTGATGGTCTTTGATTGCCAAGAGAATTTACCGGTGCCGGGGTGTTCATTGACAACAGATATTATACCGGCGTAGAACTCAGACCCCCATTACAATATGATATTCCAAGCAGTTGCATTTGCAGAGAAGCATTTGCAAGACCATGGTGCAATTGTGGTTTTCCATTTGTGGAGTGTGGATGCAAAGAGCACCATTGCGGGATTATGTACAGAATTTCGAAAAATAGTTGTGAAGAAGGACTGGCTATGTACGAATCGAGTGCATCTAATATCGACTGTGGACAAAAAGAGCACGGTAATATTTTCCAAATCCCTTACAGTTTTTGGAACATTATCGTGGTTGAGTTTTAATTCATTTTTTTAATGTGAGTTGTGATTTTGTACTAGTAGACCTTGAAGTTTGGTATCACCATTCTCGTGAAAGACCTTGGTCCTAGAGGGAAATCAAAGTTCTACTTCAAGCGATCAAAGGCAATGGAGCAAGCCAAAGTGGACCTTAAACAAGATGACGTGCTTATGAACTATACGACAGTAGATTCCCTATCGGTGAATAAAATCAATGGAAAACCGTGGCGTGAGGCTCGAGAAAAGGATACTCGACTATTGGCATTTCTCATTGACGGTACCACTGACAAGGGAGACATTGTTCTTGATTGCACAGCGTCAACGGGTAAGTATGAAATTCAAATGAAGTTTGTATATAGTCTTCAAATGCAACACCAACCCTAAACACTTATTGAATGAAATTTCTTTTGGTTTTCACAGGTGCCTCCATCAAGGCCTGTCGCGGAACAGGGCGCCATATTCTAGCGTTGGAGAAAGACGAGAACATTTTCAAATATCTCCTTGAACCTATGAAGAGGACTATTACTCCTATAAGTCCTGTTGCCCCAATTGGAATGAGCGAAGTTGCTGACGTTCAAGTGTCACAAGATCCAGATTCAATGACAATTGTACCTCGGAAGTTCCCTCGTCGTGATAGACCAAGTAAGTAAGTTTTCTTTAGTCCTCAAATTCTAATGTTTCTTAAGTACATGTAAGATGTCATGATCTAATTGTGAATCATTTGCATGTGCAGCAGTCCGAGATTGATGGCAGATGATGCAATTAAGAGAAGGCGAAGGCTTCTCCTTAGTCCTGAGAAGTCATTTGACTTACCAGTTTATGCATCGCAGTTAGCATCAGCATTTGCAGAGTTTGGGACTGCAGAACCCAAACGCTGAAAGCCTTTGTATGCGCTAAATGTCTTGCAGTTTATAGATGGATCGGCCTCAGAGGGTGAAGAAACTTCGGATTCTTCTAGTGACAGGGATTCTGCAGTAGAATCGACTGCCACTTAGACTCATAAGATTGACGTATCTTATGAGTCTAAACAATATGTGTTGATTTTGATTATGATTGGATTTGTGTGTTGTATGGTTATATGTGTGTATATCACCGTTTTTGCTTTACAATATGCAGTCGTGCATTCAAATGAATTCTAACCTTAGTGTCTTACATTTGACACTTTTGAATGACAATACAAGGGAATACATAGTAGTTCATCATTTCAAGTGTCTCAATGAAAGAGACACAGCCTATAAGAGAAATAAACATTCACAATGACCATGGTTTGAAAAGATTTCAAAACTACGGAATATTGGGTTTAAAAAAACATTCCAACTACATGAATGTGATTAATTTAAACATTTTGTAGCCATATAGGGTGTCCAATAACATTACAAGTAATCGAAAGTTTTTGTAGTGTATTTAAAAAAAATTGCAATTGCACACGACTTATTCTCCAAAATATAAGGTGTCAAAAAAACACAAGTACTATAGATTTTGAATGATCAAGAATAGGATGTCATATTAAAATTGAAACTATAAATGTGGGCTTCCAAAAAAAGATGTCAAAGAACATTACAACTATCCAGACTCCCTACAGCTTATATACTAGGGTGTCTACCAAAATAGAAACTATACCAAAACTTTCAAAAAAAAATATAGATTTAAAATAAATGGCAACTACTCCAATACTTCCATTAAAAAATATAGAAGCCTCAACAAAAAAACAATTGCACAGAAATGATTTTTGTTGAAAAAGACAGTGTGAAATACAATACAAGTACACCAAAGCTTCAGTGACATAAATTGTGGTTTAACCAGAAATAAAGCTTGTAGAAGACTGATTACCATCACTACATAGATAGCAAACAAATCTTTATATATCCCTAAACCTACACCATTATTAGGGTTACAACAAATACCAAAAAATATACAACCACGACCCTCTAAAGAACCACGGTCATAGGTGATTCAATCATTTTATGAATCCATGGTCATAGGTAATTCATGTTTATTTGTTCTTGTTCACACGCTCACATGCTCACGCTTGCACGCTAGCGACCCTGAACCTACAACCACAAGCTCTCGGGGCTTTAGGGCATCACTCCCGCCACGCCTGATTTCAAACGACATATACAGTCCCACCGGTCATTACTCCGGCCTCACCGTGATACAAAAACGTATAATAAAGAATGCACTAAACAACACTCAAGAGGGTGTAGCGATTAGTTGGACCAGTATTTTTCTAGTTAGCCCTTAATTTATACCAAAGGCCTTCTTAGAATAAACCACTCCGGAATCGTTCCCACGAGGACTTGCGGATTACAGATTTATAGGCTATCTCAATCTAAGCATTCACTTTTCTCTCCGTCAGACTACTCCGGATTTTAGATCCGGTCCGGACTCTAGTGCCGGATGGGTTCCGGATGAATCCGGATACCGTTCAGTGCCCCTTCCGGGATCCCTGGGTTTGGATGACGAGTGGCCAGATCCACCGTCCGGATGCTTACCGTGTTCGGAAACACGCTCTCTTCCACTCTCTCTCTCTCTAATACTAACACTAACCTAACTCTTTAGGGATCGGAAGTGTCCTTCTGTTCCGTCGCCTCACAAATCCGGAAGGCCTTTCGGATTAGGTCACACAGGAATGGTCAAAAACTACAACGACATTCTAACCTTTAACTGAGCACTGAGCCTCCTGTCGATCGGGTGGTTTTTCCTGTACTTTCTTAGGCTTGCTCCGGGGCTTGACTCTGTTCTACGGGGAATTCCAACAATCCGGAATTCAGGCACGTCCGGCAATAATTCCGTATACAGAAGTTGCTAGCAACCTCTCAGATACCCCTTTCACCTAAGGTTGTATCCTACACGCAGGCTATACCGGCATCCGAGTAGTACTACACTAACCCTATTGCCAGAACCATCCGATTGATCTCCCCCTCAAGTTAGTACATCCGGATACTCTTACGAAATCGACTCTTGCCACACAAGGTAAGTTTTCAGTTTCGGAAACGCAAGAACGGACCCACACCTCTCACAAACATAGACCATATACAAGAAAGATAAGAGATTGGATAATCCAAACACTTTAGAATTAAACTCAGAAAAAGGTACAATGCTGAAACTATGAGATGGCTGTGAATGACCAGAAAGGCTATTAAAACGCCTACTTATACTAAGACTAATGTCATCCTAAAATTCCTACAAAACATTCCTACTGGTCCGCTAGATTTCCAAAAAATCCCAGATCCTATTTTTCCGGCTTTGACGGCTGGACTCCGGTATTGCCGCTATACTACACTACTGCATACTATTCTTTGGAATCCGGATCTTTGGTAGGAAATTAGTCCTTCAGAAGATCCAGCTTTACCTCCTTCCGGCTACTTTCCGAAGAAAACAGATTCGGACCCCTTTGGCCCCATCTTTGGACTTCTACGATACTGGTGTCCCTATCTACACTCCGGGTCCCGACTATCTGATCGTCTAGACTCCCCCGGGAATCCTTCTGGATCTTCTTATGACGCGGAGAAGACTATACCGTCCGTCCGGCGTGAGCTTCCAGAAAAGCACCTGTCAAGTTGATGGTCGGAGTCACCAAAAGTAGGTCTTCGCTTCCCTGAGGTACCACGGCTCCCCAGTCCACTCCTTCTGGCCTTTCGGCTGGTGGTGACAGTTCCGGGTTCACCGGTACTACCGGTAAGACCTCCGTAACCATAGGTTCCGGATTACTGCTTTCCGGAACCACCAAAGTTTGCGCTGATGGGGAAGATTGAAGTGCCAGATCCGACTCCGTGGGAATAAAATACTCCATCATCTCCCTCATTACGACCCGAGATGCATCCATCCGTTTTGCCTGCTCTAGCAAGTATTTGACGATAGGAACCCGGCTTGAGCTGGCGGCTGCATCGAGGTTGGCTTCAAACAACCGGGCCTTGTTGATATAATCCGCTAGTACATCCAGAGAGCTCTGGAGCTGAACTACACCTTGGTACAATGCCGCTATCTGCCGGCGATGGTCCTCTTCTGTGAGCCGGGCCGTCTTCTGGATTGTGCAGAGAGTGCTCTCCAAATCCACACATCGGGATTCTGAGTCCCGGACTTGGTCTCGCAACGTCCGGTTCTCTACGCGCAACGTTCCCAGCTCCGTCACCAAATTCTTCCGTTCTTCTATGAGGAGGCCGTTTTGCTGCTCCGCTGCCACCAATGCATCCATCCTCCGGAAGATGGCATTCCGGTCGAGTAGTGCCATCTTTCAGCACACCTGTTTGAGAGCTCCATCGTAGTTCTCGTAGATCTAGGTGAGGTCATCTACCCGCCACACCAAGTGCTGAGCCATCTCCTGGATGTCTTCTAAGGGCGTCCCTCCCAATCGCATGGTAGTCCTGTCCTCCTCCTCTACCTCTATCATCCGGGTTCGGGAGGGTCCGGCCTCGGCCTGAGTGGCAACGGTGTGCGGTCATACCAGCCCAACCAATTGCATGGACGGTCGGACTTCTTTTGGAACAGGTCCGGTCTTCAACTTTACCTCCTGAACTTCTTCCTGTGGTTCCAGTGCGGGAGGCTCCTCTGACGGACTTACCGGCGGCGTCCTATTCCGCCTTTTCCTCTTTTAGCGGAGAGACCGGCTCCTCTTCTTCTGTCTCCTCATTGTCCTATCCGTCACAAGGCAAAGACTCTTCTCCCCCATACTGCTAGAGCTAGACTAGGTCCTGGTATGCACTCTCTTCATTTGCCTTGAGTAGAGAGTGATGGGCGTACAGAACACAATATTTAATATTTTGAGAGGTTTAGGGCCTCTCATAATAATATTTTCCATTTAGGCCCTAAAAAGTGAATTGTAATGTTAACTAGTTTAGGTGGGCAAACACTAACTTTGCTAGTTGTAATACACAATTTCCATTAAAATGAGAGTCTTTTTAGTGATGGACTGTTGAAATACATGAAGTTTGCTTTAGGGTATATGTTCTGATTTATATAAGTGAAGAAAATGACATCTTTTGAACACCAAGTCATAAGCTCTGCGGTTGGTTGTAAGGGGTTGTTCATCTCATTGAAGCGGTCCGGGTTTGATTCCCATTGGGTTTTTATGAGCACATGAGAGAAAAAACATGACTTGGTGCTACTAAGTGAGCTTTGCCGGCAGGAAAGTTGTAACGACCAACCGACCCCCTACCCAGAATGTGACAAGTGCTTTACATGTTAACCAAATAAATAGTGGATATATCCACTACATTTTTTTCTCCAATAGCAATGTAATTTCAAATAAAATATATTTAGTGATACACAAATAAGAAAATGAATTAAAAAATAGAGAAAATATAGCTCAAGAATAAAAAATACATATATATTAAAGACTATATTTAAATTCCATTGTTTTGTAAACACAAAACATACACTTGAAAACAATCATGCAGTATCAAACACTAAAATAGAATCAATCAACGGAAACCTATATCCTCTAAAAAAACTGAAACGACTATCATCTATTATTATATTAAGGGTCCAACACTTATGCAATGAAAAACAACTTCATATAAGATGTAGAAATAAAACAATACCCTCCATATGAATGTCATAGTTAAAATGCATCCAATGTATGTACATGATTTCTCCATATCATGTATATGAGGCCAAACTTTGGTTGATGATTTTGATTTGAACTGTAGGGATCTTGATTCTGCATTGACGAGTACCTCTTCTGTTTTGAGACTTCTATGCTGTAATTAAAGCGTTTGTTGTCTCCCACGCAGGTTCTTCGGTTTCATCAACCCTCCAAAACAAACCTCTATCACTATCCCATCCTTCACAGAAGTCTTGAACTTCTTGATTGCGTGATGTTGGCCGAAAGTATTGAATGTGCACACAGTTTGGTTTCTCGGGGTTAGAGTTTGGATCAGACAATGCTCTGGCAATCCAAATTGGTCTGCTGTCACCGTCTGCAGGGCGAACTGCAACAAAATACCCTTCGTATACATCTCGAGCCACCCTAAAAGATGGTTGTGGACTATCCCTCAAGGGCCCAACATAAGGATCATCCTCTCCATGCTCTTCGAGATCTTCACCATCTTCGTCTAAATGATCAGCTTCTGTCACTTGAATACGAGTAGTTGGCCAGAAACTGTCTTTTAGAGCACTAGAAGTAGGAAGTGGCTCTTGAAGAGCTGCCTTTACACCATGCCAATAGCGCACCACATTCTCATAGCGCCTACGATGTTCTCCACTCACGTCTGCTCTGTACAAGTCGTCCCAATAGTTTATGAATCCTGATAAACCTTTGACAATGTCATTGACACCTTTCATTGGGTTGAGTGGTACTGGCAAAGGCACACCACGTGGCCACAGACTCTATCCTTCATCATCTTCTTTCCACAACTTAATGGCTTGACCTTGCCTGCCTAACCAGTTTTCATCCGTGCACTTCAACTTGTACTTCATGACTGGGCATCCAACAGAGTCTAGGTAGAACTTCACTTGTTGCGGTCTTGTGTGTCCCACAAGGATTTCATCAGCATCCATCCATTTTCCTGCAATGAAACGCTTGAAATCAGGCACCTCCTCTATGAGGTGAGGGATAGTAGGAATAGACTCAACATCCATGAATGACTTCATGAGCGCCGGGATTGTTGGGAAGTTCTCCTTCTTCAACAACATGCTCCATCTTCCAAACAATGCGTCAATGTCGTTGTGTGTATGACCAACAATCATGAAGTTGACATATACTTCTCTGAAGATCTTGTTAGCAACAAGTAGAGACCAGAAACAGAAAACATATCTATTCTTGTTGTCGCCGATGGCATTGTCCATTTGCACATTCAAAATAGGAGGCAAAGGCACTGCTGGAACTGCATTCATTGGAGGTGGTGGCAGTGACGCGTCGCACATTTCTTTACCCTACAGCACTGCCCTGAACAAATTTGAAGACCCTGACCTAGAAAATAATTGCCGAGAAGAAGACTTCGATGGCAATTCCAGATCCCGCAACAACTTTGTCATAGAACCAATTGTATAGTTTGAATCGTGTTTAAAGAGATCCAAACCATAATGTGCGTAACGCACATCTCCATGACCATGAGCAATCATGCCAGTGACAGACACAGGCAATTTCACAAGGCCATCAAGCTCCTTACTCTTGTGGGAAAAGACTGGAGAAGCAGTCTTTGCATGATCCATCTTGTCGTGCATAATTCTGAGGCATTTGTGTGGAAAAGCTACTGAACGGTGACGGTTTGCATAATACAACTCCCGATGAGCTCGAGCAATCTCATTGTGCCTATCCAACTTCCGAGAATACTTCAATTCATTGTGAGACCCACTTATAGCACCCTTCTTGAGGTCTTGCAATTTGTCACACGTGCCACATCGCGCAAAATTGTCTCCAGGCTTCTTCACCTCATACTCAGGGAACTTACAGCACCTAATCTTACTCAAGTTCGAAGCTGACACCTCACTCAGTCCAAAAACAGCATTGACATCATTGAGTTCTTTCATCTTACCCTTCCACTCGAAGGTGGAAGGTAGGATCTTGGCCACAACTTTCTCTCCTGACTTCAGGGTCTTCGTACGATGAGGCATGTGATCTACTTCTTTCTCCAGAATGCACTTCAATGTTGTTATAGCTTGTTGAATGTGTTTCCTCGGTTTCACCGTTCCCTTATTGCCATGGTCCTTTGCCTCTCGACCACACCTCATGTACGATTGGTAGCGATAGAATGTGGCCTCAGGGACCCTAGCTATTTGCATCCACGCTCGCATACATACCAGTGTATTGTCAATTGACACCATTCGTCTACCACGCTCGTCAACATGCACCTGCCTATGCACATCCATTTTCATGTAGGTCCTGTGTTTGAACGTGGAGTTGCGATACATGCGTTCACGAAAGGCTCGAATCTTATCCTTAGGAAATGGCTGAATACAGTTGCGACTACAACATATTTTAGTAGACACTGCATGGATGGAATCTTGAGTAAGCAGCTCTTTCGATTTCAAATTTGTTTCACGGGGCACATTTCGGACCATACTTGTGTATGGTCTCGAAGACGTCGAAGAGGGCGGATTCAAGAGAGCCTGTTGGAGACAATTGAATTTGTCCCTAGCCTCACACTATAAGAAACCCGTGTTTTTCTCTGCGTTACGCTGTGACATCACCGTTACTTTTGACGTCACTACGTTTTTGGACAAACGTGCAGTTCAGGGACAATTTTTTGTGATGTCATCTGAAACGTCATAATAGATGTCAGGAAATATAGGGATGTCACTTTGAACAGACGTGTTTATCACTACGTCCAAAAAAATAAAGGACGTTTCAAATGACGTCCAAAAAAACACGAATCGGCCACGTCAGCCACTGGTGCGTCTTTCACTACGGGCAGGTGCACTGCTGGCACTGAGAGGGCAGGGGGGGGTGCTGCCCTACAGGGAAAACACCTGATCAGTACAGGAAAGAGCTCCAGGGTGTAAAATTTCAGGCTTTCTAGGAGGATGTGAAGTCATGGGTACAAGGTAGGATGAAAGTGACATAGACACATGTAATGACTCAAGAAATGTGTTTTGGTGTTACAAGTCTAGGATATGCCAAAATAAAAAGGATGTACAGAATTAAATATTTTAGGTCCTAAAAGATGAAAGATGGGAAATAAAAATGGAGACTCATTGGGAGAACCTTATCACAGAGGTGAAGTTACGCAATATTATTTGGAGACGGGTTTTGAGAACAAAAAATGGGGATTACTTGGAAGTGTTGGGATCAATGTGTCCTTATTCCATTGGCTTTGAAATTGCAAATTAGGCCCCATAAAATGGAGAGTGACTTGCAGTCCCCATAGTGAATTCCTTCCAATGTTTTTTGGATTTACGGAGTTGGGATAAAATTAAATGGGGAGAAAATTAAATGGGGAGAATATAGAGGTGTCCAGTTCAAATTCATTCCATTGGGATGGGGCTTGGGGGTCCGCCCAATATGGGGGTGAATGGTAGTATGGGAAGTGCGAAGAAGTGCTTTCCATTGGGGGTTTGTGGATGGCCCAAACAATTTGGGAGTAATTTGAAGTCTCCACAATGAATTCTTCCCAGTGCTTTTTGGATTTAGAGAGTTGGGAAAAAATTTAAATGGAGAGAACATGGGGGGGTTATGGCCAAGTTCATTCCATTGGGTTGAAGCTCGGGGGTTCCCCCAAAAAAATTGGGGTGAATGGTCGTGTGGGGAGTGCCAGGAAGTGCTTTCCCACCTGGGTTTACGGATGGCCCAAACAATTTGGGAGTGACTTGCAGTCTCCATAGGGTGAAAGCACATGACGCCCCCCTACAAAGTATGTTAGAAAAGTACTTTTTCAAGATGTATTTATATAACGTACTTTTTTTAGATGAAATAAACATTATTTTCACTTTTCAATTGATCCAATTGGTAGGTACTTATGTAGAGAAGGTATTCTACCACATTCTAATCCAATTTAGTGTTTCATCCATCCTCTACAAAGTACTTTACCAACAATAAAAGTGTGTTAGGTTTGCAAAACAATTACAAATGACTTTGTACAGGCCAAATGAATGATAAAAAAAACACAATAGTTTGCACAAAGATAGAATATATATATTATGCAAGGGCTTCTTGGTCATAGTAGAACTATAATTACAATATCTATTGGAATGTGGAAGTCAGATGGGCATTATCTTTTGCGGAGGAAAAAAGACACAAAAAATAATATTTACGTTCATTTTTTGATGAGTAAAGCACTACATTCACATACTGTAGCATGGCTATTGCTTAAATATCCAAAATTTTGAATATTTGTTTGACTTTTTTCCTTGCTTCTATTCGTGAAGAATTACTTATGGTTGAGGGTAGTTTTAAACTTTCAACTTCATCTCCAGTCTTCGTTTTCAAATTTTAATTTTCTTTTAAAAATTACAATTTTATTTTTAAAAAATTATGAATTAATATTATGTATTGTGGCATGGTTTGCATAAAATGCTAATGTGGCGAATTCCCACAATCTAGGAACTTCAAGGAACTTCTAGGTTTGTTTTGGCTTGGATTATTTTTTAATGTATTGTACAGTTAAAATATTTGACTTTGAATATTAATCTTAATCTGGAATTTGGGTACCACAGAGTTATGAACTTTAAATCTTCATGTTGGAAAATCGAGTTGGGAATCTAAGGGAAAAAATTCCCACGTGGCACTTCATTCTCATTTAAAAAAAATTCTTAAATAGAAGAAAGATCAAGATACAAGGCAAATTTACATTATTAGTACCTCTAAGATAGCTTTGAATTGCACTAATCCCAATAGTGAGATTATTGTAGGAAGTAGAATTTGCATATAAGTTTCTTAAGGTTTGAAGTGACATGAATAACTAGAAATTGGGTTAACACACTAAAATGCACTTCCAATAAACTCAAGTTCAAATGAAGATGTTCATTAAGAAACTCTTGTCTATAAGTATGTTACTTTGTAATGGCAAGAATCTACAAGCATCCATTTAAAGTTTCTTTAATTAAGTTCTAATGGTACTTCTGCCAAGGTACTTTATATACTTCAAGTATTTCATGTCCACTTGAAAATACTCTTGATTTTTGACGAACGTGTATTCAGTGTAGTGTGCTTTCACCCCATAGTGCATTCCTTCCATTGCTTTTCAGATTTAGGGAGTTGGGAGGAAAATTAAATGGGGACAACATGGGGGGGTTCCGGCCAAGTTCATTCCATTGGCTTCTAGGTGGGGAGATCTTTGCCCACAAAAAAATAGAGAGCACATTATGTACTCAGCCCAATCTGATTCATTACTATTTTCCACTCTTAGAATATGGTAGAACACAATAATTACAAATACAACTCCTCTCACTACTACGGAACATGGGATGTGACATTCCATTCTATACAAGACATTGATAATCCTTCTATTCAATGCATAGACGACTTCTTCCATTGCATCACCATGCTCCACTAAACAATCTTCCTAAGATCTATGAGAAGGTCTTCTGCTAGCACATACAAGTACCTAGACCTCGCTCTGGGGTGAAGGCAACAACAAATATGGTGTTTGAGACATTCTCCATGCAACTTTCACCTTAGAACTCCATGGGAAGGAAACAAAAAACTTTTTTACTGTAGTGAAAAGAACATTCAGAATGGAAGGTGCCCCAATGCGAGCGAGCATGCCTGCCACCTTGGTTTAAATGTGTCCACTGGAATGTTATATCCAACATCCTTTTCAACAAGCGTGTTAGAGTGGGCGTCCTCCTTGACATCCATTCGCACATCATGTGCAATATCAACATTGACAATGAGTGTGTAGCAGCCATTTCATAACAAATGAGCCTCCATTTGCCTACTGCCGTCCATCTCTCTCCTACTCACTTGAAGACCGCATCCACGGTCAAATGTATGTGCCACCATCTTCGGCCGGTTGCCTCTAAGGCTCCACGTCCACCAATTGAGGTTGCAAACCGGGGAAGTCCGTGTCACTGCCAACATTAATTATAGTAGGCATAAGTTGGTTCACCTGTAGCTGCCCACGTCTGCCCCGGACATCTATGCGACACACAATTTTCCAACCTTGCCTGTGCGGATCATCGGAGAAGAATACTTGTTGACAATGCAATGGGAAAGCAAAAGAGTCAACGTGGACTTTGCCATCTATGCGAGTGAAGTTTGCTCTTGTAAACCCATATTGGTCTTTGCGGATGTTTGCATATCGAGCATCTTCGTTTGATCAAACCCAATCGTACACCAGCACTGTCGTGCAATGATTCCGGTAGTCCAACTCCAATATCTCCTGAATATACCCCACACACTCATTGGTTCTCTCTATGGGTCGCCCATTGCAAAGCCCCCAACGCAGTTGCTCAGTGAATGAGGCCACAATTGCGGAGTCGCATGTGACACGGCTCCTCTTTGCACTACAAACACGGAGGTGCATGCCAAACGCATACATTTGGCGATGTGAGACTGCATACCGCTCTGGAGGTTGCCCGTACTCTACAACATCAGGGTCAACATGTTCACCGGCATGTTGCAAACTCTGAACTCTTTCACTCAGCCACAATGCAAACGGAGGCAAATCGAAGAGCTCGCTGGGATACCGCACTGGCACTAACGGATGTTGACGACGAAATTGTCTTCGAAAGGCCTCCCTTTCTTTCCAGATGTGGCCTCTCGCGAACACATACTCCCTACAAGGCATTCAGATCATGCATTGTTAGACAACGCTTACAGTGCCAGGGCGCAGTGAAGAAGGATTGTGAAGGTACCATATGTCCTATTCGACGTGGACTGCAAGTTTTATGCATTCAGAGAGATGTTCACAATGACGTCGACACGAACACGTGTATAGCTGAAACGTTACAATAAATGTTTATCAAGACATGATCTCCGACATTGTGCACATTACCGTCCAGGTCCCTAGACAACAGAAGTACAAATATGATCTCATAGTAAACTCTAGGGAAACAATGTCAAGAAGGTTGAAAAGAGCACTCACTCCCGCCATGGTTCTAAGCACGTTGCGTTGTCCAGGACGAAGGCATGCGCGTAGTTGCGAAACTCATTGGACATTTTCCACTTCTGCATCTTCTTGCTTGAAATAATTTCATCAGTCATGATGGGTTCCTCGGTTGCATTCCACACCCGTTGCGTTGTTGCTCCATACTGCTGCATGTACTCTGTACAAAATCCTAACGTCTCCTCCATTCGATAGCCTTCAGCAATGCTACCCTCGGGGTGTGCATACGTCCGCACATAGTCTTTGAGTGTTTTCATATATCGCTCAATTGGGTACATCCACCGGCAATGCACAGGACCGCAAGTGAAAAGTTGCTCCACTAGGTGCACAGGCAAATGAGACATGATGTTCAAGAACGTTGTTGGAAACTCCTTCTCAATCTCGCATGTCGCCATGATAACATCGCGCATCATGTCTTCCTTGTCATCAACTCGCACCTCCTTTGCACATAGCCTTTGGAAAACCCTGCTCATTTTAATAATAGCTAGGCGGACCCTCTCATCCAATATGTTCTGAACCGCAATGGGAAGAATCTGCAAAACATGTGGACGCACACAAACAAAGTTATTGCATTGTTGGATATTGTCGACATTGAGGTGTACACCAAGAAAGGAGTGCAGGTAGTTCCCTCACTTGTTGCATGAGGACATGATAATCATGTGTCTTCATATATTGCAGCTTCCCGTCCTCTAAGCGCTTGTAAATGCTACCCACATAGTTCGTAGGGGTCCGAATGTTTGAGACAATGGCTATAAATTCCTTGCGCTCATTTGGTGTTAGTATGAAAGGTGCACGTGGCATGTAGTATTGATCATTTTGCCGTCATGGAGGTTGTAGCCATATCTCTTCTCGAATGCCCAATTCCTCTGCATCTACTCTACTTCCAGCACTGTCCTTCATGCCCAACAAAGTTTTGACTATGTTTTCACACATATTTTTTTCGCAATGCATGGCATCCAAGATGTGAGGCTCCAACAAATGCTGCCACAATGGAAAAAAAAATTGGGAATTAAAGAAAAGAAAGCAGAGTTCCAAAACATGTGTACCACTATTGTCAAGCATGTACTCTTCAATTGCTGACGTGCTCTTCACTTCTCAAAACAGAGTGTTGTTCATCCAAGGCAGTGACAACTACGTTATTCACAATGTCTGATATAACGTCAACCATAATGTCCCAATAGACGTCAAGAATAACAACTGTGACATACAGATGGTTAGAAACCCACTGACCTTCCAATACGGCAACTGGAACAGAGGACACAAGTGCTTCACCCCAGTGACGTGAACTGGGTCATCAGGCCCATTTTCTCTCCCTCCTAGATCCAAGTACGATTGCCGCCACGCTGCGTATGCAATCTTTTCCTCGATGGTTTGTTTCCGGGGCCTATCACGAGGCTCCGTTCGACCATTAAACCTCAAATTGCGTCGGTAAGGGTGATGCCGAGGTAAATAACGACGAACACCACCATACACAATCTTTGAGCCCTTTGTTCTCCTGTTAGGAAGAACGTCTCCCATTTTAGCCATCCTTGCATCGGTGTCTTTTCCACAACAAGGACAACCCTTGTATCCCTTACAGCACAAGCCGGATATGAGGCCCAAGGCCAGAAAATCTGAGATCGTCCACATCAATACAGCGCGTAAGGTGAAACTGCGATTTCCTTCTACTTGGGAGAAATCAAGGGCTGGAACACCTTGCCATAATTCTTCGAGCTCCTTCAGCAATGGACGGATGAAGACACCAACGCCTTTAGATGTAGGTGAGTGCTTTCCCGAAATTAGTATGGATAGTGAAATGAAAAATTTCTTGGTCACTAACCAAGGCTCAAAGTTGTATATTAGAATTAGCACTGGCCAAGTCGACCAATTACTATTGTTCAACTTGAATGGATTCACACCATCTAAAGCTAGAGCCAGCCGCATGTTTCGGACCTCAAAGCTGAAGGTGCCGAACGCGACGTCTGTATCGATGTGCTTCCAGGCAGGACTATCGACAACGGAACGCATGATCCCGTCATCACTAACATGCTTGAGGTAGCCAGTCAACATCCGAGCTATCTCTGGTGAGCGCCACATTCGTTTGAGTCGAGGAATGAGTGGAAAGTGCCGAATGACCTTGGAGGGAATGTTATTTGAGCCATCCATCCATCGGGAGCTACTACAATGGGGACAAATCTCCAATGATGAATATTCATCTTCAAAAAGGATACAACCATTTGGACACCCATGCACATTGTTGTAATGCAAGCCTAATTTCCTAATGGTCTTTCGTGCTTCGTAATGGGATTCCGGCAGCTGATTACCTCTTGGTAGTAAGTCCACAGACAAATACCGGAACAACTCATCACTAAACCTATTGCTCACCCGAAACACCGTACACATGTTCATAATTATGATGGTGGCTGAGACAACACTTGTCCCTGATCCATTGTACAACGGGGTAGTAGCTTGTCTGTAAAGGTCCTCCAATCCGTCCACACTCTCACCACCAACGTCATCGTTGTCGGGAAACTCCACACTACCTTCAACCTCTCCGTGAAGTGCGTCTCCTCTGTCCAATGCCTCAAGGACCTGCCGGTGGACTTTGTGATATGCATCTAAAGGGATGTGGGGCTCTGCATCAGCTTGCCCTGCATTTTCAAGCTATGCGACGTTGTTGTTGATGTCAGGCTCAATGTCAGAGGGAGCATTGTCAATGACATCATCGTCATAAGCAATGTCCTCTACCCACATTCCTCGCCATGGATAGCCCTCGGGGGGATCTCCACCCAGTAAGGATTTTGTGAGAAATGGATCCTGACCAACCTCTCCATGGTGCCGGCGAATAACCTGAATGGTTTTTTGTAAACCGCCCTTGCAATCCCTGTAGGGACACCTGAATGATTGAATGTTTTCCTCTGTGGCCACTCTCAACTCAGTGTGCAAAATCAAGTCACCAAGTGGAATGTGGCGTAACGTACGTCCGTCTTCTGAAATACAGATAGTTGCACCTTGTCGGCGGGTTTGGGAACTGAGACGCCACGCCATCTACAAAGTGAATACAAGGTCGCAACCAAGTGTTAAAGAGTGTTTAGGTTGAGAATGATACAAATCTAAGAGTGACATACAACGCACATTGCTTCCATGGCCAAGTTCCGTCATTGCAGGACAACCTGGATCTTCAAATCACAACTGAAGATGTGCATTAAGATTCCTTCACAATTAGCGTGCCTTTCTCAATGAAAGCATTACTAGAAATGAGTTCATTGTTTTACTTCTAGGCCCACACTGTGTCATCCAAGGATCGAAATGTAAATTTCAATTGATGGCACTTAGAGCCCTGTATTGACTGTTAAAGAGGATGTCCAAAGTGACGTCAACAATGACATGAACTTGAGTTTGTTTACACAGAAACTTTAGATGCCTCATCCGAAGTCGTCACAGAGCATGTTGTAAGTGATAGCATTGTGCACAAGAAGACATGTTCTTCAACACGAATATGACAGGCTGGATGTCCATTGTGACATCATCGACAACAGGAGTCCGTACGAACAAAGTCCAAGCTGAGGACTTTCTCCACGTGTTTAAGGGCTGTCCCACAATGACAGAGGTGACCACATTGCCCATGACTACTATCTTTTGTGTCTCATCAGTTGAGGGCGCACCACCTTATACCATAGAGTGTACATGTTCCTCACCAATATGGCCGTATACTGTGAATTGCCACTATGTCGTAGGGTGGTACGCTTTGCGGAGCCTTGCCAGGAGGCGTCTGTCGTCCCGGCGGAAGACTCGGAGGCGGCTTCGTTGCTCACTAGTCTTGTCTGTGGGCATATATGTACCAATCTAGAAGGTCAGTCTGTGAAGACTCCACGAAGTACTGCTGGAGGAATCCTTCGACACAACTCTCGCCACACCGTTGAGGATGCTCTCCCACTTCAAACATTGCCTCCAAGGCATGAGTGCATTGCAAAGGAAGGTGCCGTCCAGCAGGTAATTTCCAATGTACACAACTTCTTTAAGGAAATATCGTGTAATTGGGATACTGGCGCGCCTCGCAACTGCATTAGGGTTTGTAGGGAGGACTGCTGCTATTGCTCCGCGTGGGGTTAGGGTTTCCAGGCAAGGGGGCACAGGCTTCCGGTGGCGCAGGCACGACTCAGGCGTTTGCCGTGACGGGCATAGGGGCTCGTAGGGGGCTCGCTCAGCTGTAGGTGGGGGCGGGCCTTCAATTCCAGAGCACCCCACTTCCGCCACGCTGCGTTGGTTTGAACGCGCGGCCTGGAAGAACCCTGAAATTTCAGCGTCTGTGTAATGCTTGAATTGCGTTCGTCTTTGGAGCCAGCCTTGCTAATGTGAGAGAGGTGAGGTAGGTGCTCCCCAATCGGCATCGGTTTTATAGTTTGAATTTTTCATTCTTGTGTCAATTTGGCAAGGGCGGCGTTCTTACATGCAGTTGCAAGGGGCGCAGCTCTCCACCGATCTGGAGCAATAAGGGTTCCAATCTTGCGCCACAGCTTCATCGGAGGCTAGAACACGCCTTGCAGCAAGTTGATTGCGCGCAGGTTTTGAGGTTGCCAAGATGCCTCCCCAATGTGTGACCTTTGTTGTGGACGCTCATGTGTGCGTTTGTGTGTGAGGAGGGTACAGAACGGTGAGTTCTACGTGCAGTGGAGAGGGGCAGGTGAGAAAATGCCTCGCACTCAGGCCCCTGCGCGGAAGAGGAACGCGAGTCAGCGGCGTGAAGAGGACTCCAGCGAACATGAAGAAACCCCGCCGCCAAAGCCAATCCACATGCGCGGGGAGCATGAGCGCTGCTCCAAGGCCAGAGGAGACCCTTGGCTTGCTGCGTCGGCGAGGAAGGGACGAGATCGGGACAGCAATCCTCCACCGAAGAGGAAGAGGACCCCTCAAGTGCAGTTGGAGTTGTCGGAGGAGGCAGGGCACGACGCAGAGGAAGAGGAGGAACTCAGAGAGTAGTCTTGGAGGTAAGTTTGGCAGCAAAAATAATTTGAGTATAGAACCAATGGTATTCAAGGGTTTGGGGGAGGCGCGCGTTGGTACGGACGTCAAGTGCAACGCACACCATGTTTCTTTTGACGTCGACTCTATCATGTTCAACGTCATAGACGTTTAATGTGACGTCTGCATAAATTGTGTGACGTTCATGTCTGCGTCACAAAGGACATGTTCTTTGCGTTGAACTCTGTACAAAGACAGGTGATAGCTTGTTCCTCATAGAGCAATCATATTGAATTCCGGAGTGATCAATGAAGACGTTCGGGAGTCATCCCTCTACAAGGGTGACAGACCCTAAACCACGGCGTCTTCCCAGTTTCTATCAAGAGGAAGTTCCTATAATGTTCAAAACAACGTCCAGGCGTGTTTACATTGACGTCAGGTTCAACGTCGTGAGCAACAGAGTCGCATGTACAGAACTATGAAGCCAGAAATAGCGTATGTGGATGTCTTTTGCGGGGGTCCAATTGCGGGATTGATTTGTTTGTACTGACGTAGCCCCATTTTCTTCCCAAGCTGATAGTGCATTTGACCTTTTACAGTAAAGGCTACAACACAGGGTCTGATGAACCAGCTTCGGATGCTGATACTGAAGAGATGATCGAGCAGCTGATCCCCGAACAGTCTCGCGAAAAGGGCTTAAGCACTGTAATGAAGAAACCTGTGGAAATCGACCGGCAAGGGGAACCATTCGGACCTATGAGGGTTCCTTTCTCCAACGACATTAAGAAATATGCGAGAGACCTTGACCCCAGGTTTGGATGGGAGGGTCAGCCCAAAAAAGACAGACGGCGCTTATTTAGGCGCCTCTATACAGGTTTGTATTCAGTCCTTCTCTGTGAAATGAAGAGGACTACAGACCTTGTAGTTCACTGTTGCATGTCGTTCAAAAGACTGTAAATGTTGTGGAAGGTAGCTCATTGGCCATGAGGCAGGGCAGTGGATGTCACCTGTAATGTCCACAGCGACGTCGAATACAATGTCACGCCTGACGTCAATGCAGGATCCTCTACAGTGAGGGGTGGTCCTTGTGGTCGTCCGCAACACAGGGACGTGCAGTGAGTTTCTGGAGACATAGGACTATCCATGTAAATTCTCTTGTTATTCTTTGGCACAACAATGTCATACATAATGCAGAGGTAGCTATACTAAGTTCTCTGGCTTGCAGATTGGCGTATAGAGGGAGAGTCCGAGCGAGTGTCGGAGAAGTGGATGCAGCCGTTCATCACAAAAGCGCTCATTCATGTTCGTTGGAAGCTCAATCGATTGATTGATGGCGGAAAACCCAAGCCGATGGGAATGGATGACGATGTGTGGGAGGCATTGAAGGAGGCTCGTGCGACCGATGCTTCCCAAGAGAAGTCAGCCCATATGTCTGCCATTTCTAAGGGCAAGGCATCTAGCACAGCCCAACATAAGGCCGTAGAGAGAGAAGTCATCTCGAGGCTGGTAAGTATGTAGTAACTGACGTCCACCTACTTGCCCAGGTCGACACTACTTTCATCACACATGTTGCGTTTGTTTTTCCAAAAAATGTCCGCTCTCGTGGTAGATGTGCAGGACTGGGCCTTCTTCTTTGCACGTGGAAGGACCTTTGTGGGGTGGCATTGAAGCATGTAATCATTGCATCTGAACTGTAACTGCATATTCTTCTTCCCCTTGTCGGGTGGCATTCAAGCATGTAATCGTTGCATGTGGACTCTAAGTGCATATTCTTGTTCCTCTTGTACGGTGCCATTGAAGCATGTAAGCTTTGCATGTGAACTCTAAGTGCATATTCTTCTTCCCCTTATAGACTTTGTTGCGGAACAGAGCACCATTTGAAGCAGAGGTAGACGCAGAAATGGCCAAGGAGTTGCAGCGTCTGGAAGAAGAGAAGCGCAGAGGTCAAAGTCCCCATGGCAAAGAGCTGCAAGAGATGCGCAGTCGGCTGGATGAGCTTGAGCTCAGTGTAAGTCGCCTTACTGAGACCGTGAGCACGTCCCACAAAAGCATGGAGGAAATGCTACGTAAGATCCTCGCAAGTCAGTGTAAAGCAAGTGCTGGGGGGACCCTGGATGTCACGGAGCCATCCTCGCCAATGGAGGCAGGGAATGCACCACTTCTCACGTCACCTAGGGCAGAGGCATCGAAAATGGCACAAAAGGACAGTCTTGTGCCCGTGTTGCAGCCCACAGCTCCTGTAGATGTCGTTGAGCCAGTCCCTATAGCTGTCCAAAGCAATGTCAAAGACGATGTTCTTGTTGACATTAACTCCGACAAGCGGGCTGTTGAAGACGATGTTGTTGACGACGTTGTAGCTAACGCTGAGGAGGAGCAGGTACAAGGAGCCGGTGAAGTTGCCATCCCTGAAATTGCTGAAGGTCAGCAAGGAGTGGAAGATGTGTACGCCATAGTGAAAGACTCCGGGGTGCAGGCAACATCTGAGAGGCGAGAAAACACGATGGAGACCTCCACGGAGCAACAGGTGATGCGACGTCTCTCTTTCCATTTTAAGTGCCAAGTGATTGACGTGAAGCACTCCCTTTGTTAGACTAGTGACATTATTTCCATGAATTGCCTTGCATGAGGATGGTGTCATAGCATAGTAGCAGATGCCTTGCAATGCTTCAATTTTTTTTTACAAGTGCGTGTCAAATTGGACATCGAAGTGAACGTCACTAGTGGCAGACGTTGATGCACTGTAGGGCTGAGCCTGTTCTTTTCCAAGCGAGTACATCAAAATACTATGTAAGCGGAAGTCGAAGTTTCCTTTCAGTCCCCCATTCCATTGAATGCGCAGGAATGTTTTACAATAACTATGTGCATCTTACAGGAAAGCAAGTGCCTCAATGGTGCTTAGGTAAGGCTAGGAAGTATAGGTGATTAGAGGATGTCAGAAGTGAATAACAATTGTGTGATGGTGTTGCAGGAAGACATTGAAGTCCTTGGTGAGTCCTCAAGCCAGCCTCGGCGTGCTGTGAGGACCACGCAAGCTGCGAAGGGCACGAAGGCTACACAGAAGGCAGCAATTTCCAAAGCGGTGGGTCTTCCTAAACCTACCCAACCCACTAAAAAGGTTAGGAAGCCTGCATTCCATTCACCCATACTTTCATTTGTTTCTGTATGCAACTTAAAAGAGTAATGCAAGTGTAGCATTCCTTGACATCTGTAGTGGCTATATAAGAGTCCCAGAAATAAATATGCATGAATAGGTACTACTGGTTTTGACTTGGTGTGGTACGATGCAGGCTGCTGTTGTCAAGAAATCGGATGCACCTCGGAAGAAGTGAGTCTCTATTTGCCACAGCGTGTCCAACTTCACATCGCATATGATGGTCAAGCATGTTATTCAGAACATTGAGTAGAACGCACCATGTTTTCATCGAAAGTGCTGTAGTTAATGTTGTTGTGGATTTCTTTGTAGTACTAGACTATGGCATTTTTGTGCAAAAGTTGGCAAGTGGCCTTATAATCCCAATGCCATTGAAAACACAGGCTTCTATGCTTGGACATCTCTTACAAAGACACATAATTCATCTTCTAATGGCATATCTCAATCTTCCATTCACTCATGTATATGGGCTGTAGAGTACATCGTCTTTGATGTTGAGGTTTATGATTCACGTTGTTCATTTCGTTCGAGAAAACATCCTTCCTCTCGCATTGTATGTCTTCTGTAATGCTCAAGAAAACACTGTAGATGTTACTATGCATGTCGAACGGAACACTGAGCGCAATGCAATGCATACCCCAGTACACGGGTTGCTCTATTTAATGTCACAATAGACGTGTATGTGGACGATGTCTGCGATTTCAGCAACGAATAAATTCTACAATATTGTCCACCCAGGTCGTTTCCTAAAGCACACATTCTCGTTGACTCTAATGTCATTTAAAACATCCTCCTGTCAAATGTGACGTTCCAGAGAACATCACACAGAACACCGACATGTACCGCAGAAGAGTGCCACGTCAGCTGCCACGTAGGCTGCGTGCACCGGAAATTATTTTCCACGTCGGATATTCAGGGGTCCACATCATTGGCCACATCACAACGTCGTTGGATGAAAAAGTTGTCCAACGTGTCCCTGCCCATTGTTAAAAATCCTACGTGGATGCCAAAACCCCTCCACATGGCACTCTCAGAAACTCTTGGGTGACCCTGTTGTTTTCGATGTCACAAAAAATTTAAGCACGTTTCAGCACATAACATGGCCCGTTTTTGGCCCGTTTTTTTAAACGGATTTTTTTAGACGTCACTACAGGCATCGTCCTTGTTAACTTAGACATCACGGCACGTTTTTTCACTTGTTAAAAAAAACACTGATTTCTTATAGTGTCATGGTCTCTAAGGCTAGCTCCACGATAGTGTACAAGATGAATAGGCCAAGCCAACAATGAGCACACTTGTTCCTCTGGTAGGTCCTCTTCGCTATGTGTTTTGGAGATGTGGATCGCCACGTGGGTGTCACCAAGAGGGCCATTGGCACCCAAAACGAGGTCAGAGTTCACACTATAACAGACAACTTCACCCACAAGCACTCCAGCCTCATTGTACAAGGTGACAACTCAAGTATTCCAAAGCCGACACGGTAGACCTTCGCATTCCGAGACCCCAACATTCATTGCTTCGACATTCTGAAATTCGTCTTTTGAAGATGCCATAAAATCCTCTTCATCATATCTGAGTTCACTAGATTCAGAACTCGATGACATGTCCATGTTATCAAGGTCATCTATAGTATCCATGGATACCTGTAAAAATGCAATGTAAAACAGGGTAAGTGAATTGCAGCATAGATCATGCAATTTCATTCATGTTCAGGTCGACCCGACTTGAATGACCAAATGTTATAGGTACATCTATGACAGCAACGAACTTATTTTCTGAAGCCTAGGTTTCAACTGCAATTGACATCATTCATTAAAATTCCTTATAAATTTAGATTTATGTAAACTTTGTTTTCAGGTCGAATCGACCTGAAGTGTCTGACCCCTGTCTTATATAATTTTTGTGAGCCGAAAATATAAATGTAAGAAGACTGAGTACAATCCTGAACTTCAGCTTGGATCGACTTGAAGTGTCCCTTGTACTCTGAGAGAATGAACCCATCTTCATCTGTTCAATTCGACAGGGAATTCTCTATTTTATTCCTTTAAAAATCTCGAACTGAAGTCTGTAATGGGAGTACCCACACTTCAGGTCGAACCGACCTGAAATGAGGATTTGCAGTGAGCCGAATCCCATCTGCATACTATTATCACTACGTACAGAATTCTTGGTGACTGAATCTGTGAATATTGGGAATTTCAGTAGGACATCTACGAGATTTTCACTTGAATGAAATTACAATTATTGATACGGTTTAGGTCGAATCGATTTGAATTGCCATGTATATCATTTCATTAACATATTTGATGACAAAACTATTCAATCTACCTAGGATACGTTTCAGATTACTTCAATTACTATCATATGGGTTAGTTTAGGTCGACTCGACCTGAATTGCATGAACGAATGACTAATATAGACAATCTCACATTCAAGTCGACTCGACCTAAAGTGCATTAAAAAATTACTCATGTACCGTTGTTCGTATTCGGGTTGACTCAACCTAAATAGTTCCGGATTTCTCGGACATTGTGTTGGCAGTCTCGTAGTAACCGTAATCTCGTGTTCCGGGTTTCTCGACGAGATAATCGGGCACTGCACTCTCAGAATTCTGCAACTCAGATGTCGAGAACTGAACATTGAATAAAGACCTTGTCACTAAAAATTGACGAAGCCCAGAATTCATAATCGTGCAACTCGATTTTCAGTAATAAACATTGGAAACACACGCACTCTGCCAACTTCAGCAACTAGGAACTCGATAATAGATGGCAGCGCTGAAAGAAACATTATACACACTCAGAAAACTACTATGTGCTTGCAAAGTAACTATGTCCAATCCATTGAATGAAAATGTTTGAAAATGCTAAAGGCTTCTAACCTGAGGACATACGGAAGGCAACAAGCGCGTTCACCGAGATCCTCGAAGCGCAATACTCCGACACTCTAGATAGTACAAGTACAGAAGTTGATAGAGTTCAGTAATGACATGAGAGAAGTGAAATCTCGCATGAACGTCCATGCATTCACGACGGAGAAGGAGAGTACCCTAATGCGCGCGGACGCAACGACATTCAAAACAATTTTGGCGGCAATGTGTAGGCGCGAATGCGAAGGCGGGAGCTGTAGGACGGAATTTGAAAATCCCGAACTCCTTCCGCAAATTCCTTTGATTTTTGATTCCCACCTACACTGTTCATGACAGAAATAGCCACTGACAGCTATTAAGTACTTATGAGGTTGCTTTCTTGCACCGTTAAGCACTAATTTCTAGATTCTATTTCTAACAAAATCTAGGCAAGAAGTCTTCATTGTCTTTTTTTCTTTTGCAATTTCTGGAAGTCAATTTGATTTTGCTGAAGTTAGGGTCTCTTTGTAAATTTAGACAAATACAACCTTTCGCACCACCCAAGTGTTTGCATGTGATTTTATCAATAAGGGTTTTACGATTTAGGGTTTAGGGTTTAGGGTTTTCAGGGTTTAGGGTCTTTAGGGTTTAGGGTCTCTAGGGTTTAGGGTCTCTAGGGTTTAGGGTCTTGGGTTTAGGTATTTTTGTAGATTAATAAATCATTTCATATCATGTTTTTGAAATATTGAACAAATATTTAATTTAGAAGTGAATTCAAGGTTTTTGTACACACTAAGGAATTATACTCCATACACTTTCAATTTCTTTTTATAATGTTCGCAATATTAATTTTTCCATGAATCCGAATTATTTCGTAGAGATTTGCAACTTGTGTGTTATTTTTTCGGACATGCTTCCACGTCAAACTGATACAAATTAATGGTTTGGTTTGTATTAAATACAACATCAATCCTAAAGTATTTTTTTGGAAACTCATTTGAAAAAGTGTGGGGAAGCAATAGGGTTGTCTTAAAATTAAGTTTTTCCATGAATCCTAATTATTTTGAACATTTGCAACTTGTATGTTACGTTTTTGGACATGCTTGCACATCAAACCGATATAATTTATTGGTTTGGATTCTATTAAATACAGCATGATTTCTAGAGTATTTGTTTTGAAATCCATTTCAAATGAAAAAGACAATGTAGGAAAGCAATAGGCTGGGTTGTCTTAAAATTATATTTTCCATGAATCCTAATTATTTTGAACAATAGCAACTTGTGTGTTACGTTTTTGGACATGCTTGCATGTCAAACCGATATAATTTATTGGTTTGGATTCTATTAAATACAGCATGATTTCTAGAGTATTTGTTTTGAAATCCATTTCAAATGAAGAAGACAGTGTAGGAAAGCAATAGGGTTGTCTTAAAATTAAGTTTTTCCATGAATCCTAATTATTTTGAACATTTGCAACTTGTGTGTTACGTTTTTGGACATGCTTGCACGTCAAACCGATATAATTTATTGGTTTGGATTCTATTAAATACAGCATGATTTTTAGAGTATTTGTTTTGAAACCCAATCCAATTGAAAAAGTGTAGGGAAGCAATAGGGTTGTCTGAAAATTAAGTTTTTTCATGAATCCTAATTATTTTGAACATTTGCAACTTGTGTGTTTCGTTTTTGGACATGCTTCCACGTCAAAACGATATAATTTATTGGTTTGGGTTTTATTAAATACAACATGATTTTTAGAGTATTTGTTTTGAAATCCATTTCAATTGAAGAAGTGTAGGAAAGCAATACGGTTCTTTTAAAATAATTTTTCCAATGAATCCTACCCGATGAATTCATCCTCAAAATTTCAGTAGAATTTTTATGTATTAGATAAAATGTAGAGCAAGAAATGGGTTGGCGCTTGCTATGCTATCTATTCATCATTAGAATTTTATAAGAATTGTTGTGTAAAACTTTCAAATAAATCTTCAAATAAAAATCTCAAAAACTTTCTGAAGAACTAAATTCTTTTGGAATCCAAAATCACTTCAATTGAATGAATTTCTCAAAATTATTTAGTAATAGCAATAGAAGATTGAAATCATGAAAACTCAGAGCTCACAAAAGAACAAAATCATAGAAGTGCAAAGGAGTGTAAAGCCAAGAGAAGCAATGGATTTGCTACCTCTATAATATCATTCTATGGATCCTCTTTAATATCACCTTCATTTCAACAACTATATTATGTCTATAATATCACGCGGTGGAAAAAGTGATATTACAAAAGTGATTGCAAACTGCTACTCTATTTCTGTAATATGAAATTGTGTAAAAATACAATTTCTATGTAAACATGATTGAAAAAAAATTTCAAAATATTTAAAATAATTATTTTAAGGACTTATTGAAATCATTATTATGCATTCTATACAAATGTGTCAAAATTTTACTATTTGTTTGGACTCAATTGTTACAAACAATAGCAACCCAAATAGAAGAATTTAAAGGAAGAACTTCTAAACCTCAAATGCTTTGTGAACAATTTAATTGTTGTGAAATCCAATTGGTTCAATCTAATAAATTTCTCAAATCATTTGGTAGTAGCAATAGAAAATTGAAATTATGAAAGCTCAAAGCTCACAAAAGCACAAAATCAAAGAAATGCAAAGAAGTGAAAGCCAAGAGAAGCAATCATGGATTTGCTACCTCTATAATATCACCCTATGGATCCTCTTTAATATCACTTGAATTGCAACAATTATATTATTTTTATAATATCACCTTTTGTAAAAAGTGATATTCGAGGTGATATTATAGAAGTGATTGCAAATTGCTATTCTATTTCTATAATATCACATTGTGTGAAAATGCGATTTTTATATATGCATGATTGCAAATATTTTTATAAAATAATTATTTTAAAGACTTATTGAAATCATTATCATGCATTCTATTCAAATGTATCAAAATTTTACTAATATGTGATATAATGAATGCGTAGCATAGTAAGCACGAGCCCCTAGTATTAATGGTAGCATTTGTGATATTACAGAGGGATTTATGATTTTAGTAGTATGATAGGAAACTGCTACTCTATTTTTGTAATATCACATTGTATGAAAATACAATTTCTACATATGCATGATAGGGGTTAGTATAAGCCGAAGGATAGGATACAAGGAGAATATCGTGGCGGGTTTAGGAGGGTATCGTGGCGGGTTCAGCAGGGTATTATGGCGGGTAGAAGAGGGTATCGTGGCGGGTACAGCAAGGTTCAGGGGCGGGTATCGTTGCGGGTACAGGAAGGGTATCATGGGTGGGTATAGGAGGGTATCGGGCTCTGGTTCGGGCGGGCGCGGGTTTAGCGTTGTGTCGTTGTTGCTTTCCTATGTCGCTGTTGTTTTCGTATGTTGTTGTTGTTTTCTTGTTTCGTGAGGGAGGAGGATCTTGCTCACAATGGTTTAGAGTAGAACTTGGAGTGCTCGCTGAGGGCGCAGCAGCAGCAGAGGGCGCAACAACAGCGAACGACGTAGCAGAGGGCACAGCAACAACGGATGCAACAGCAGCGGGCAACACAGCAGAGGGCGCTTGGTTGAGGTGCGCTTTCTAATTGTAATCCCTCACTTTGAGGTGCGCTTTGTAATTGTATATGAGTTAAGAAATGGAGCTTTCAGACCCCTCCATCTGGTCGAAGTCTCAATCTCTTGGCATACTGTAACGAGTTCAGAATACGAAATACCTCGAGAGGCAACAAAAATAAGTACCGGAAACTGTCAATTGTACACTACAACTATGTCCACGTCTGTAGAATTGACTAAGACTTCATACAGACTTAAAAAGATTGAGCTGCGGAAAACATTAGCGAGGCCTTCTCTGTAGATCAACGCTACAAGATTTTTTGGGGTTTAGGGTTTGTCAGCTATCACGGAAGGTTTTGAATGAGTTGTGGGGGTTTAGGGTTGAGGAGATTCTGTTTGGTTGTGTATTTCGTGGAATCATGTTTAGTTTTAGTATTCTGATGAAAATGTCTTTCATAATTTGGACACCTGGATGCCTGATCACTTTGCGATTTGAGGCATTAGCTGGAATCACCCTCACTTGATCTTTTGTGAACTTTGTTCTCTGTGTTTGATTCATATGGCGCAGTATAGGCGAGTCCTTCTCCCTAGGTCAGCACTGCAGATTTTTTTGTGACGTAGGTCTTGAAGGTTTGAGTGAATGTGTTTGATGAATGGATTTCGGTGTAGTAGATATTGTATATGAGTTAAGGAAATGGAGCTTGAATGAGTTTGTTGGAGCTTTCAGACTGCGGTGTTGGAGGTTTGAGCGTTTGAATGCGCTTGATGTATGGATTTTGAGAGTACTGGATTTAGGGTTGAGTTAAGAAAATGGAACTATGAGACCCAGGTATTGGAGGTTTGAGTGAACGCATTTGATGTATGGATTCTGGAGTAGTGGATATTGTATGTAAGTTAAGAAAATGGAGCTTGATTGAAAGTGTTGGAGAATTGCAATACCTTGCAATAATAAGTAGATTGGTTGGGCACCTTGTTTCGAAGCTTGCCGTACCAGATGTAGGGTTCTGTAGAAAAATGGTCTTGAATTCCCAAAAATAGAGGATGAAATCGCATTGTTTCGAAATCAGTTTTGAATTTGCTTCTTTTGATGTTGGAATGATCTCATTGAGTGACGATTGTGTTGTGTATTGTGTTGGTAGGTATTTGTTCCCAACAAATTGGATCTTTGTTTTTAATTGTTGCAATGAATCTGGTTGCTTAGAATGTGTTTGTAGTTTGTAGTTTGTTTCTTGGAATTTGGTTTGCAATGAATGTTTTTTAAATTTGGGTTATTTTTGCTTGTAGATTGACGATTATAGTACTGGAGTTACAACATTCGGGAGTCCATAATAAGCAGCTGCGGGTGAAGTTGCATAGCGCTTGCTTGTAGAAACTCAGATATGTATTAATTTCGTTTCTCTTGCACCATTTGTGCTTTGAATAGTGATTTCTGTGATTGTTGTAAAGCTCGCTGCAATGTCCAATGAATGTGTTAGTGGGGTTTAAGTTGCATAATGTAACGTGTGCATACGTGCGTTTCTTCGTTCTCTTGAGGTTTGTTGGTTTTTGTTAGAATTCATGGTTTGGGAGTTGCTCGATGGAAGCATGCTTGTTTGAGATGTTGTAGGTTTGTTCAATTAGTCTTTGGTTTTTTGGTCTAGGTTGTCTTTTGGTTTGCGATGTTGCTGCTTTTGATGTTTTGGCGTTGTTCAACTCCTGAATTTGTCGAAAATGTGGATATTCTTGTAGGATTTGGAGATTAATCCATCTGCATTGCATTTCGAGGTCTTCATTTGTCAATTCCTAGGTGAGTTTTAATGCATAGGACTTTGTTTAGGGTTTAGGGTTCAGAAATAGGCATTCATTGAACGTATCCTTAAACGTATCAAGAATGAATGTTACATGAACCAAACTGCAGTTCAGGTCGCATCGACCTGAATTACAAAGCCGCTTAAAACATATCGCCTCTCAAACCCATGCTGCTGTCCGTGGTAGTTCATGGATAATTCTGAGATCAGATTAACATGAATTTTAGGTCGGTTCGACCTGAACTATACACCTACTAGAATTGTGTGCATGAAGATTCAACTAAATAGCAGGTAATTGCACTAACATCTAAGACAAGAAATAACAACATTGTTAACATCAAATGCAGATCAGGTCGGTCCGACCTAAACCCCACAGAAGACCCTATTCAATTTGATGCGTCAAGTCCATCGAGGTACCAACATAAAATTACTATTAGGAAATTAGACACCTAGTATAACTAAAAAATTGACCACTACAAACATTCTGAATTGTAAGGATAATGTACGTAACATGAACCAAACGACAATTCAGGTCGCATCGACCTGAATTGCATAGCCCCTTCAAACATATCCACTCTCAAATCAATGCCATTGCCCGTGCAAGTCCATGGATAATATTGATATGAGATTAACATGCATTTCAGGTCGATCCGACCTGAAATGTACACCTACTAGCATTATCTGCACAACTAAGTAACTAAGAAACAGACATTTGCACTTACATCCTAGAAGAGAAATGACATTATCGTATAAATCAAATGCAGATCAGGTCGGTCCGACCTGAACTGCAAAGGGGACCCTATGCAATCTGACTACGTTAAATACGTAGTGGTACCAACAAATAAAATAATATTAGGATATCAGACACCTACTTTAATTAACACATTGAACATCAAATACATTTCCAATAATCATCAAGCTAACAACAATCGACCTCTCAAAATGAACGCATGCAATTCAGGTCGGACCGACTTGAATTGTAAGATCAGTAGTGAGATGAGTACGTACTACGACATGTACGACGATACGATAACACTAAACAAAGCCGTCACACTAGGAAAAACATTCACATATTTCGACTAGAACTTCAGGTCGACCCGACCTAAAGCGTGTGATACAAACCGAACCAAATCCAAGTACACCAAATGCAAGTAACTGGAAACACATAGAAGATGAAATCTAATAACCCCATGTATTCACATTTAGGTCAACTCGATCTGAATCAGTAGATTGCATTTAGGTCGACTCGACTTGAAGCATACGAGGGGAACCAAACCGAATTAAATTAGATCAAGTACGTAGAAAATAAATCTAGAAGCTCCAAGCACTAACATTCAGGTCGAATCGATCTGAATATATAGAGAAACAACTCTTGGTGTAACAATACCCGATTGAAAAATGAGTGCAGAATGGATGACCAAATCGAGAAGCTGGAGGCCTTCTACGTATGCTCTGCACACGAATCCTCTGGAGAGGAAGGGGACAACTTTGACAATGACGAAGACTACTGGGAATTCAAAAATCCCGAAAAGGTTGAGAGCTGGAGTCTCCACATGATTCCTTTCAAGAACCTCATTTGCTTTGCTGCAAAGTTCAAAGACACCGACCATTTCTTCAACATATCCTTTGATGAAAAGATAAAGGACGTTGCCCACGATAGTGGTCCATTCTTGAAAATTCGGTGTATTATAGCTGTGACAGGACAGCTCGAAAGCGAACAGTACCACTTCACTATTCGCTTGGACTCCTCAAGATGTGCCTTCAACATATCGCACTTCCTCTCAACGCTGGAACCGACTGAGTACAGAACGGAGATACCCGACCTTGAGAAGAAAGTTGACCACAACTATTTCAAAACAAAGGATGGGAAGTTGGCAACGGGGAAGGCTCTATACTCTCGCCTAAAGACACTCCTAAACGACTTCACAATTCTGAAGACGAAACTTGAGCTGAAGAAGAAAGACATGACTGTTAGAACTGTCTCCTAGGAGTTTCCAAGTAACGTGGAGGGACAGAGCTCAATGGGTACACCTGGAACCCAACAGAGTCGGGGGACAAGAAAGTCCATGTAGGCCGCTACTCCAGCACGAGCTCCTAGGAAAAGTAAGTTCGCATCAACCTCAGCAGCGCAAGACCCTAGTGCAGTTTTACCAGGGGAGCTGAGTTTTGTATCCGCGGTAACTGAGGTCCCGGTCCCTTATGACGCCAAAAAATCGCACGATTACATTGCGTCCGCAGAGGCATACAAGGCCTACTGGAAGCACTGCACGGATGCCTACATCTTTGGCCTGGAGGATAAGAAGACAATTTCCATTGAGCAGCTCATCAAGGCCCAGAGGACTTAAACATCCGTAGCCATGAGATGAAGCTCGCGGAGGACATGATGACATACCTCTGGGAAATGCTAGATAAGTCCACAAAACAAACATTGTATGTCATGCTAGTGGATTGCTTCAAGAAGCCAAAGCCGGAGGACTGGCTAGCACTTGAAAGGAAGAACTTCTACATCATCAATGGGCAGCACAGTGTGACTGCCAGCAAAATGATGGTGGACCAAAACCTTGACAAAGAGATTGTCAAGAACTTTCGTCAATGGGATTGCTACATGGTCTGGTCCACAGATGCCCAGAAACTACAGGACATATCGGCGTACTACAATAGGGTCAACCACTTCATGGCGTAGAAGCCGTCGTGGTCAACAAACATTCTGGGAGCAAGAAAAGTGTGGGAACTCATGGAGAGGCCACGCAATCTGAGGGAAGCGGCCCCAATAGCGACAATGTCCAACGTCAGGCGAAACGTTGAGAGTACAACAAATAAAAAGAAATTCATGGTAAGAGATTCAGGTCGAGTCGACCTGATCTGTGAATGTCGTCTGCCACCTAGTATTCCAGCCAGCATAGGTGATGTATTGATTTACTTCACGTGATAATGAATGAAGAGTTTGAAGTATGCAGAACGTCAAAGGTGCATTTGACGTTCAAAATGAAATGTGTAGTTTAGGTCGGTCCGAGCTGAATAGAGAGCTCCAAATTGACCGTGACATACAAAATTGCGTTGCAGGAATTCTCATCGGTAATGTACAAGCGGTTCGCTCTGCTAGATGTACTAAAGGCCTAGAAGGCTGCAAAAGGCAAGGACGCCAAGGAGAAGCTCGAGATCCGAAATGAGCTGAAGATAATCACAGCTCCGGACGACGTGTACAACCTGTGGAGCGAGGTCATTTCTAGTGTTGCGCATGGGGAATTGATAGACCCCAATACTAGACTAAAGTACAACGAGAAGGCCACTTGGAAGCCCAAGCAAGGGAATCTGACGCATGAGTTCTTTAAAGTGCTCGGAAACCTTTCCTTCAATGACTTGTCGAAGCTGGCCGAACATATTCTGCATCAGAATTCAGGGAGCAAGAACAAAGACTACCCGAAGGTCACAATCAAGCTTCTCTCTACTGTACAGGAGAGCTACTACACTGCTAGGGAGTGGGTGGAGAGAAGGAAGCGCAAGCACAAGGTGAAGATGGAGCTTCACGCCCTGGACGCAAGTCTCGGGCTCATGTCCTGTGGGAATCCGGAATCCGGAAATGGATCAATAACACAAGAAGTAGGTGCGAAAAATAAAAAAAAATAAAAAAATTATAGTTAGAGTGTGATTTTTGGACCAGATAGCTTGAATTAGAAAATAAGCGTTCCGGCACAACCTTAAATCGGAACTTATCTGGAACCGGAATCCGTTCTCATCCGGAATATAGGAATCTACCGTATAGGTCTCGTAGCTACGAAAGTAGGATACCGTTGAGACAACGGACCTGTAGCCGTTGTCCTTAAGACCGTAGAAAGACGGTTTTGTCGTGACCCAAATGACACCTACCTGCTCCCAACAGCTCACTAGGTCCACCCCAGTCCACTTACGGCGTCACTTGGTCACCAACTGCCTAACACTGCACATGCCAAGCACCCACAGTGTTAGTCCCCATTTCCAATTTAGTTTGCCAAGTCCCAGTCACCGAGACTACTAGCACACACTCCCATCGTGACACCGGGCATGTCACTTAATAACATGGGGCGGAACTTCCACCTTAATGTGCAAGGACCCATGGTGGCACTACTCACCATGGTCCTAACCGCCCTTGAGTGTCACCCCACTCCATGCTAGCCCTCTTTGCATTTGCTACTCATCCACTAGAGGTAACCGGCGCTCACAACTCGGGACACATCCAAGGAGGCCTAGCAAGGAGCAGGACTCCACCCAACCAATGCCACGGGACACACACAAGTGTCCCATGGTGCCTTGAAGTGGTGGTGAAGTCACCACCACCAACCATGAGTCACCGAGACTCACCAAGGCTTCAAGAGGGAGTGAGGAGGGAGACCAACCCCTCCTATAGTACTCTCTGTGGTATTCGGCAGACCCCCCCGTCCTAGGTCGAAGGAAGTCCTTGGATAACCTTGGGTTGTGGAAGACCACCCACTTCCAACCCAAATCGCCAAGTTACGTCACCGTTTGGACTCCCGAACTTCCAACCGGCGTAACTTTGTTCTCCGAGCTCCAAATCCAATATGTGAGCCCATTTTAGACATCTACGTGACGAGTAGATGCCGATGGACGGCTCACTCGTCCCATTTGGACAAGTTCTCGCAAAGTTATGGCCCTCTAAAGATTCGGATGCACCGGGGGAGGCGTCACGCCTTCACCACGTGTCTTCTTTTGGCCATAACTTTTGACTCATGTCTTAGAACCTCGTAATTCTTGTCATTCTAGGTTCCTTGTGTTCATAGCTTTCCAATGATATGCCACATGCCATACTTTGTTGTGGGATTCATTGAGAACCCCTCACACCTAGCCCTCAAGTGTCCCGGCGCCACCGGGACCCAGTCCACTTTGAGCGGCCATAACTTTTTGCTCACAACTCCAAATTGCGCGTACTTTGCGCCATTAGAAGCGTATTGTCAAGAGATTTCCATGCATGTATGACACTCTCATGTTTACTTCAAACCAGGGCGCTATTGCGCCCTGTTTGATCGGGAGTCTCTTCATTCTCCCTACCTAGTCTATTGCAAGGCCTGGGAAGTCACTCCCAAGGTCCCCCTTACACACTTAGGTACATTGGGCACCCCAAGTAGATAGGGGCGTGACACTCACCCCCACCAAATAGGGTCGATGCCCTCATCGACATTACTTCTTGTCGGAAGCATTGAGTTAAGAAGGGTAGCCATCCCCCTCAACACTTTCATTGCGTTCTGGGTAGCTAACCCCGCAATGACCCAAGTACTCATTTACTTAGTTCAAATGGCTAAGTCTCCAAAGGTGGCACTAGATAAGCCCATGGTTTTGGCACCCTAGACGGCAAACATCCAAGGACCTAGACCTACTCTAAAGGGACTTATCTACTTTGAGACTCTCCCGGTTTGCCATCTTTTGGCTCCGAGTTAGGCTCAACTAGCCTATCTTACTTACATGACTAGGAAGAACTCAAGGCTCATCAATTTCTACTTGGTTGCAACACCAAGACCCCTCTCAAACATTTAAGTTATCAAATGATGAACTTTGCAAGCCTAGAGATAGTGTCAAGTCCCGCCCGACTTGTCCTTTCAATACTCTCCCGAGGCATGGATGATCAATCCATGTGTAGACAATGGTCCACTCCCAAAGGGCACTTTTGTAAGCCCGTGCCACTATCTTGCTCCCGCCCGAGCAAGTCCTAAGCTTGAAAGTCAAAAGGGTTTAGTCCTTTGTAACCTTCAAGCCAAGGCCCCTATTTTGCAGCATTCTCAAAATTGATTTACGTATCATTCCATCCTCTTCTACTAAACCAAACATCAATGAGACTAGGACTCATCTCATAGTGCTAATGCCAATCAAGAGCTAACTCCCACACAAGGAGTCATTTCCAACATTGCAACTTTATTTCAAAACAAGTACACAATAGACAAGCGCATAAATGCACTGTTTATACAAGTGTTGTGTTTCTCCCCCACTAACAAAGGTTGATGTCCTCATCAACTCCTACGCGGCTTTTTGTTGGATTATCTACTTTGTTCAAATCGATCCACCACCTCCTTTGCATGAACCATATCTTTGGCATTCACCCAAGTTGCCTCCTTTTCATGATACCCCCACCATTTCACTAAGTATTCCTTGCCCCTCTTCTTAGTGTTTCTACTCTTGAGAATCCCTTCCACCTCATACTCAAGGTGTTCTCCAACTAACTCAGGGAGAGGCCGCAACACTTGCTTGCGTTCCGGCCTCAAGGTATCTTCATGATATGGCTTCAACAATGAAACATGAAAAGTTGGGTGCACCTTGATTTCCTGTGGCAATTCTAACTTATAAACATCCTCAAACAACCGCTCGACGATGACAAAGGGACCTGCATATTTGGCCATGAACTTAGGTGTTAGTCCTTCTGGCAATGTGAAGTTCTTCACATTCAACCACACCTTTTGTCCCACCACATACTCCACCTGGCGTCTTCCTTTGTTCACTTGTTTGATGTATCTCTTTTGTGCCTTGTCTAGATGCAACTTGATCTTCTCAAGCATAGCTTCTCTATGAACAACAAAGTCTTCTGCAACTTGGCTTCTTTCAAACTCTGATTGCAACCCCTCCAAGGCAAGGTCAGTAGGCATAAGTGGCTTCACACCATAAGCCACTTTGAATGGCGATTCTCCTGTAGCTGCATGTTTGGCTTTGTTGTAACTAAACTCAGCCAAAGCCAAATACTCCGTCCAATCACTTTGGTCAGCACTCACATAGTTTCTAAGGTATTGATTCAAGACCCCATTCACCCTCTCTGTTTGCCCATTTGTTTGAGGATGAAACGTTGTACTAAATGAAAGCTTGGTCTTCATTTTCCTAAACAAGTGCCTCCAAAATGCACTTGTGAATTTAGGATCTCTATCAGAGACAATCACCCTAGGCAATCCACTATGCCTCCACCAAGTGTTGAAAAAGAGTGTGGCTATTTGAAATGCAGTTGCCACTCCTGTTGTTGGCGCCATCCTGGCCAACTTGCTAAACCGATCTACCACCACAAAGATGGCATCAAACCCTTGTGACTCCGGTAAGCTAGTGATGAAGTCCATGGAAATACATTCCCATGGACCATTTGGAATGGGCAAAGGCTTAAGTAATCCAACTTGTTTTTGATATGAAGCTCGGTTGGCTTGACAAGTGACACAAGTCTTTACATAATGTGCAATGTCTTCTTTCATCCCAGGCCAATAGAACCTCTTAGCTACAAAACTTATGGTGGCTTTCTCACCTCTATGACCTGCAAGAGGCTTGTCATGCTCCTCCTTCAAGACTTGCAACCTCAACTTGCCTTTGGAGACATACACCCTACCTTGTTTGAATTTGATTAGGCCTTGGTGTAATCGAATCCCCTTCACCTTCTTGCCAACCCTCAAATCATTTAGGAACTTTTGAGCTTCTGGATCCTTCATGTAAGCCTCCCTTATTCTCCTAGCTAAGTCACTTTCTCCCTCATACATTAACCTTAGTATTTGAGTAGAACTTGGTTTGAACTCATCCTTTCGGCTAAGGGCATCGGGCACCACATTTTCTTTGCCCGGTTTGTGAATCAAGTCCACGTTCATAAGAGCCAAGGTGTCATACCACCTCAATTGCTTGGCTGTCACTCTAGTTTGGCTCTCAAAATACTTTAAGGACACATTATCGGTGAACACCTTGGTTTGATGAAGACCAAGGTAATGTTGCCATGTCTTCAAACAATGCACCACTGCAAACATCTCCTTTTCATGTGTTGGCCACTTGGTTTGGGTCCCATCCAACTTCTTGCTTTCAAAAGCAATGGGCCTCCCACCTTGCATCAACACTCCCCCAATTGCAAAATCACTTGCATCCGTGTGTACCTCAAAAGGTTGATCAAACTCAGGAAACTTCAACACTGGATGAGAAGAAAGTTTGGCCTTGAGCTCCTCAAAAGCTTGCTCATATAACTTGGACCACACTATGGCTTGGTTCTTTTTCAACAAGTCAGACAAAGGTTTGGCAATCTTAGAGAAGTCTCTAATGAACCTCCTATAATAATTGGCAAGTCCAAGAAATGACCTTACACCTTTTTGGGTGGTAGGTGGTTTCCACTCCTTGATTGCTTCTATCTTATTTGTATCCGGCTTGATCCCCGATCCAGACAACATGTGGCCCAAGAAGTCAATCTCCATCAAACCAAACTCACTTTTCTCCCCATTTGCATACAATTTGTGTTCCCTAAGCCTTCCCAACACAATCTCAAGGTGCTTGACATGCTCCTCCACCGTCTTGGAGTACACCAAGATGTCATCAATGTAGACAATGACAAATTCATCCATCTCTTGATGGAACACGGTGTTCATAAGGGTGGTGAATGTTGAAGGGGCATTGCATAGACCAAAAGGCATCACCAAAAACTCATAGGACCCATATCGGGTCCTACATGCCGTCTTTTCAATGTTTCCAAGTGCAATTCGAATTTGGTAGTAACCTGACTTCAAATCAATGCGGCTAAAGTACACTGCCCCTGCCAACCTATCAAAGAGATCATCAATTCGAGGTAAAGGATAGTTGTTCTTAATAGTGATCTTATTGAGTGCCCTATAATCCACACACATGCGAAGTTTTCCATCCTTCTTGTCCACAAACAAGACTGGCGCTCCATAAGGTGACTTGCTCTTGCGAATGTATCCTTTAGCGAAGAGCTCATTGAATTGGTGTTTCAACTCTTTCAACTCCCTTTGATTCAACCGGTAAGGTGCCTTGGATGGTGGTTGTGATCCAGGCACCACCTCAATCTTGTGATCCACTTCTCTTTTAGGAGGCAAAGTATCAGGCAACTCTGTTGTCAAAACATCCATAAACTTATGGATTACACTTGTTATACACTTTGGAGGGGAATTGGCCCTATTGGCCAACTTCTTTTTCTCTCCAACCACACCAGCACACATAACAATCAAGAACTTAGTATCACTAAGTTCTTCCAAAACTACGAGATGGATTTGAGTCCCCAACATCTTGGGTGACTTAGTTATTTCTAACTCTATCTCTTTGCCATCTACATTGGCAACCACCTTCAAAGATGGCCGCCTTCTTATGTCTACTTCATAAGTATCTAGGAAAGTATTTCCTAAGATGAGATCTACCCCATCCATATCACACACCGTGAAGTCCTCCACAAAGGTGAACTTCCCACACTTCACTTCCACGTTTGTTGCCACCTTACTTGTCTTGTGCGGCTTGCCCTTGGCAAACTGCACTTTGATGGGCTTGCAAGACTCCTTGATTTGCAAGCCCAACTCTTTAGCAAGTCTTGGGCTTACGAATGAGTGAGTTGCACCTGTATCCACCAGGAGTGAAACATCATGCATACTTATGGATCCTTTTAAGAACAACAAGCGGAGACTCAACTTGGGTTGATTTGCCTTAGCCAAGAAGCCACCTTGAAGAACATGCTCTCCAATGTGAGAGCGTGCATTTTGAACACTCACCTTAGGTTTGGTGCAACCCCGGGACAAGTGGCCCTTTTCTCCACAATTGTAACAAGTCATTTGGCTCACATCCCTTCTGGTTTTGTCACCCCCTTTGTCAATGCCCTTAGCTTGTCCTTCTTTTGGCCCACTTGACTTGGCTCCATCCCCACCATGCTTGCTCTTCATCCAAACATGACGCCTCAACTTGCGCTTGGAGTGTTTGCTTGACTCACCTGTTGAAGGCCCATCTTTAGCCTTCTTGTTTTGGCCTTCATCATCACCAATCCTTTTAGCTAGCTTCAACAACTCCGCACAAGTCTCTGGAAGTTGGGGCATTCTAAACAATGCACGTTCTGCCTAACTTTGCAACCCATTGAAGAAAATGATCTTTTTGGCTAGCTCGTCTAGCCTTGGAAGCACATTCAAGTGGGCATTAAACTCCCGCACATACCCCCTAAGACTCCCTGTTTGCTTGAGTCTTACAAGTGCCACTCCATCACCAATGTCTTGGTATTCTGGGGTAAAGCGGTCGCTAATGCGTTTCTTGAAACCAGCCCAAGTCAAGTTATCCACCACCTCAGGATTTTCCCCACGAAAGTGAGTCCACCAAAGCAAAGCATGATCCTTGAGAAAGGTCACCGCGATGGTGATCTTGTCTTCTTCAGGTGCTCTTTGAGCTTCAAAGTACAACTCCAATTCCACCAAAAAGTCCTTCACTTTGTGAGCCTTGCTAATGCCTGTGAAAGAAGATGGCATGTTGGTTTTGCACAATTTGTGAGAAGAAGAGGTAGAACCCTTCTCCTTAAGCTCTTTGATTTCACCTTGCATCACTTGAAGTGTTTTGACAAGTTCTTCAAACATGAGGTCACGCCCTTTCTGTTTGTGATCATGTTGGAATTTCCCGGGACTAGTGGCGGTGTCACCTTCCTTGGCACTAGTTTCCACATTCGCTTCCTCAATGGGAGTCAATTCTTGTCCCATTTGTTCAAAATGAAGAGAATGCCCTCCTTGAGTTTCCTCCAAGGAAGGCTCATTAGCCTCCTAACCTTGACTACGTGTTTGGCGCCCTTGTCTTGAAGCTCCAGCTTCACCTGTCTTGGCTCTCACCATGGCTCCAAGACTCACTGCACACCAACGTAGCCCTGCTCTGATACCAAATGTCACGACCCAAATGACACCTACCAGCTCCCAACAGCTCACTAGGTTCACCACAGTCCACTTACGGCGTCACTTGGTCACCAACTGCCTAACACTGCACATGCCAAGCACCCACAGTGTTAGTCCCCATTTCCAATTTAGTTTGCCAAGTCCCAATCATCGGGACTACTAGCACACACTCCCATCGTGACACCGGGCATATCACTTAGTAATATGGGGCGGAACTTTCACCTTAATGTGCAAGGACCCATGGTGGCACTACTCACCATGGTCCTAACCGCCCTTGAGTGTCACCCCGCTCTATGCTAGCCCTTTTTGCATTTGCTACTCTTCCACTAGAGGTAACCGCACTCACAACTCGGGACACATCCAAGGAGGCCTAGCAAGGAGCGGGACTCCACCCAACCAATGCCACGGGACACACACAAGTGTCCCATGGTGCCTTGAAGTGGTGGTGAAGTCACCACCACCAACCATGAGTCACCGAGACTCACCAAGGCTTCAAGAGGGAGTGAGGAGGGAGACCAACCCCTCCTATAGTACTCTCTGTGATATTCAGCAGACCCCCGTCCTAGGTCGAAGGAAGTCCTTGGATAACCTTGGGTTGTAGAAGACCACCCACTTCCAACCCAAATCGCCAAGTTTCGTCACCGTTTGGACTCCCGAACTTCCAACCGGCGTAACTTTGTTCTCTGAGCTCCAAATCCAACATGTGAGCCCATTTTAGACATCTACGTGACGAGTAGATGCCGATGGACGGCTCACTCGTCCCATTTGGACAAGTTCTCGCAAAGTTATGGCCCTCTAAAGATTCGGATGCACCGGGGGAGGCATCACGCCTTCACCACGTGTCTTCTTTTGGCCATAACTTTTGACTCATGTCTTAGAACCTCGTAATTCTTGTCATTCTAGGTTCCTTGTGTTCATAGCTTTCCAATGATATGCCACATGCCATACTTTGTTGTGGGATTTATTGAGAACCCCTCACACCTAGCCCTCAAGTGTCCCGGCGCCACCGGGACCCAGTCCACTTTGAGCAGCCATAACTTTTCGCTCACAACTCCGAATTGCGCGTTCTTTGCGCCATTAGAAGCGTATTGTCAAGAGATTTCCATGCATGTATGACACTCTCATGTTCACTTCAAAACCAGGGCGCTATTGCGCCCTGTTTGATCGGGAGTCTCTTCATTCTCCCTACCTAGTCTATTGCAAGGCTTGGGAAGTCACTCCCAAGGTCCCCCTTACACACTTAGGTACATTGGGCACCCCAAGTAGATAGGGGCGTGACAGACTTTTTGGTGGAATTGGAGTTGTACTTTGAAGCTCAAAGAGCACCTGAAGAAGACAAGATCACCATCGCGGTGACCTTTCTCAAGGATCATGCTTTGCTTTGGTGGACTCACTTTCGTGGGGAAAATCCTGAGGTGGTGGATAACTTGACTTGGGCTGGTTTCAAGAAACGCATTAGCGACCGCTTTACCCCAGAATACCAAGACATTGGTGATGGAGTGGCACTTGTAAGACTCAAGCAAACAGGGAGTCTTAGGGGGTATGTGCGGGAGTTTAATGCCCACTTGAATGTGCTTCCAAGGCTAGACGAGCTAGCCAAAAAGATCATTTTCTTCAATGGGTTGCAAAGTTAGGCAGAACGTGCATTGTTTAGAATGCCCCAACTTCCAGAGACTTGTGCGGAGTTGTTGAAGCTAGCTAAAAGGATTGGTGATGATGAAGGCCAAAACAAGAAGGCTAAAGATGGGCCTTCAACAGGTGAGTCAAGCAAACACTCCAAGCGCAAGTTGAGGCGTCATGTTTGGATGAAGAGCAAGCATGGTGGGGATGGAGCCAAGTCAAGTGGGCCAAAAGAAGGACAAGCTAAGGGCATTGACAAAGGGGGTGACAAAACCAGAAGGGATGTGAGCCAAATGACTTGTTACAATTGTGGAGAAAAGGGCCACTTGTCCCGGGGTTGCACCAAACCTAAGGTGAGTGTTCAAAATGCACGCTCTCACATTGGAGAGCATGTTCTTCAAGGTGGCTTCTTGGCTAAGGCAAATCAACCCAAGTTGAGTCTCCGCTTGTTGTTCTTAAAAGGATCCATAAGTATGCATGATGTTTCACTCCTGGTGGATACAGGTGCAACTCACTCATTCGTAAGCCCAAGACTTGCTAAAGAGTTGGGCTTGCAAATCAAGGAGTCTTGCAAGCCCATCAAAGTGCAGTTTGCCAAGGGCAAGCCGCACAAGACAAGTAAGGTGGCAACAAACGTGGAAGTGAAGTGTGGGAAGTTCACCTTTGTGGAGGACTTCACGGTGTGTGATATGGATGGGGTAGATCTCATCTTAGGAAATACTTTCCTAGATACTTATGAAGTAGACATAAGAAGGCGGCCATCTTTGAAGGTGGTTGCCAATGTAGATGGCAAAGAGATAGAGTTAGAAATAACTAAGTCACCCAAGATGTTGGGGACTCAAATCCATCTCGTAGTTTTGGAAGAACTTAGTGATACTAAGTTCTTGATTGTTATGTGTGCTGGTGTGGTTGGAGAGAAAAAGAAGTTGGCCAATAGGGCCAATTCCCCTCCAAAGTGTATAACAAGTGTAATCCATAAGTTTATGGATGTTTTGACAACAGAGTTGCCTGATACTTTGCCTCCTAAAAGAGAAGTGGATCACAAGATTGAGGTGGTGCCTGGATCACAACCACCATCCAAGGCACCTTACCGGTTGAATCAAAGGGAGTTGAAAGAGTTGAAACACCAACTCAATGAGCTCTTCGCTAAAGGATACATTCGCAAGAGCAAGTCACCTTATGGAGCGCCAGTCTTGTTTGTGGACAAGAAGGATGGAAAACTTCGCATGTGTGTGGATTATAGGGCACTCAATAAGATCACTATTAAGAACAACTATCCTTTACCTCGAATTGATGATCTCTTTGATAGGTTGGCAGGGGCAGTGTACTTTAGCCGCATTGATTTGAAGTCAGGTTACTACCAAATTCGAATTGCACTTGGAAACATTGAAAAGACGGCATGTAGGACCCGATATGGGTCCTATGAGTTTTTGGTGATGCCTTTTGGTCTATGCAATGCCCCTTCAACATTCACCACCCTTATGAACACCGTGTTCCATCAAGAGATGGATGAATTTGTCATTGTCTACATTGATGACATCTTGGTGTACTCCAAGACGGTGGAGGAGCATGTCAAGCACCTTGAGATTGTGTTGGGAAGGCTTAGGGAACACAAATTGTATGCAAATGGGGAGAAAAGTGAGTTTGGTTTGATGGAGATTGACTTCTTGGGCCACATGTTGTCTGGATCGGGGATCAAGCCGGATACAAATAAGATAGAAGCAATCAAGGAGTGGAAACCACCTACCACCCAAAAAGGTGTAAGGTCATTTCTTGGACTTGCCAATTATTATAGGAGGTTCATTAGAGACTTCTCTAAGATTGCCAAACCTTTGTCTGACTTGTTGAAAAAGAACCAAGCCATAGTGTGGTCCAAGTTATATGAGCAAGCTTTTGAGGAGCTCAAGGCCAAACTTTCTTCTCATCCAGTGTTGAAGTTTCCTGAGTTTGATCAACCTTTTGAGGTACACACGGATGCAAGTGATTTTGCAATTGGGGGAGTGTTGATGCAAGGTGGGAGGCCCATTGCTTTTGAAAGCAAGAAGTTGGATGGGACCCAAACCAAGTGGCCAACACATGAAAAGGAGATGTTTGCAGTGGTGCATTGTTTGAAGACATGGCAACATTACCTTGGTCTTCATCAAACCAAGGTGTTCACCGATAATGTGTCCTTAAAGTATTTTGAGAGCCAAACTAGAGTGACAGCCAAGCAATTGAGGTGGTATGACACCTTGGCTCTTATGAACGTGGACTTGATTCACAAACCGGGCAAAGAAAATGTGGTGCCCGATGCCCTTAGCCGAAAGGATGAGTTCAAACCAAGTTCTACTCAAATACTAAGGTTAATGTATGAGGGAGAAAGTGACTTAGCTAGGAGAATAAGGGAGGCTTACATGAAGGATCCAGAAGCTCAAAAGTTCCTAAATGATTTGAGGGTTGGCAAGAAGGTGAAGGGGATTCGATTACACCAAGGCCTAATCAAATTCAAACAAGGTAGGGTGTATGTCTCCAAAGGCAAGTTGAGGTTGCAAGTCTTGAAGGAGGAGCATGACAAGCCTCTTGCAGGTCATAGAGGTGAGAAAGCCACCATAAGTTTTGTAGCTAAGAGGTTCTATTGGCCTGGGATGAAAGAAGACATTGCACATTATGTAAAGACTTGTGTCACTTGTCAAGCCAACCGAGCTTCATATCAAAAACAAGTTGGATTACTTAAGCCTTTGCCCATTCCAAATGGTCCATGGGAATGTATTTCCATGGACTTCATCACTAGCTTACCGGAGTCACAAGGGTTTGATGCCATCTTTGTGGTGGTAGATCGGTTTAGCAAGTTGGCCAGGATGGCGCCAACAACAGGAGTGGCAACTGCATTTCAAATAGCCACACTCTTTTTCAACACTTGGTGGAGGCATAGTGGATTGCCTAGGGTGATTGTCTCTGATAGAGATCCTAAATTCACAAGTGCATTTTGGAGGCACTTGTTTAGGAAAATGAAGACCAAGCTTTCATTTAGTACAACGTTTCATCCTCAAACAAATGGGCAAACAGAGAGGGTGAATGGGGTCTTGAATCAATACCTTAGAAACTATGTGAGTGCTGACCAAAGTGATTGGACGGAGTATTTGGCTTTGGCTGAGTTTAGTTACAACAAAGCCAAACATGCAGCTACAGGAGAATCGCCATTCAAAGTGGCTTATGGTGTGAAGCCACTTATGCCTACTGACCTTGCCTTGGAGGGGTTGCAATCAGAGTTTGAAAGAAGCCAAGTTGCAGAAGACTTTGTTGTTCATAGAGAAGCTATGCTTGAGAAGATCAAGTTGCATCTAGACAAGGCACAAAAGAGATACATCAAACAAGTGAACAAAGGAAGACGCCAGGTGGAGTATGTGGTGGGACAAAAGGTGTGGTTGAATGTGAAGAACTTCACATTGCCAGAAGGACTAACACCTAAGTTCATGGCCAAATATGCAGGTCCCTTTGTCATCGTCGAGCGGTTGTTTGAGGATGTTTATAAGTTAGAATTGCCACAGGAAATCAAGGTGCACCCAACTTTTCATGTTTCATTGTTGAAGCCATATCATGAAGATACCTTGAGGCCGGAACGCAAGCAAGTGTTGCGGCCTCTCCCTGAGTTAGTTGGAGAACACCTTGAGTATGAGGTGGAAGGGATTCTCAAGAGTAGAAACACTAAGAAGAGGGGCAAGGAATACTTAGTGAAATGGTGGGGGTATCATGAAAAGGAGGCAACTTGGGTGAATGCCAAAGATATGGTTCATGCAAAGGAGGTGGTGGATCGATTTGAACAAAGTAGATAATCCAACAAAAAGCCGCGTAGGAGTTGATGAGGACATCAACCTTTGTTAGTGGGGGAGAAACACAACACTTGTATAAACAGTGCATTTATGCGCTTGTCTATTGTGTACTTGTTTTGAAATAAAGTTGCAATGTTGGAAATGACTCCTTGTGTGGGAGTTAGCTCTTGATTGGCATTAGCACTATGAGATGAGTCCTAGTCTCATTGATGTTTGGTTTAGTAGAAGAGGATGGAATGATACGTAAATCAATTTTGAGAATGCTGCAAAATAGGGGCCTTGGCTTGAAGGTTACAAAGGACTAAACCCTTTTGACTTTCAAGCTTAGGACTTGCTCGGGCGGGAGCAAGATAGTGGCACGGGCTTACAAAAGTGCCCTTTGGGAGTGGACCATTGTCTACACATGGATTGATCATCCATGCCTCGGGAGAGTATTGAAAGGACAAGTCGGGCGGGACTTGACACTATCTCTAGGCTTGCAAAGTTCATCATTTGATAACTTAAATGTTTGAGAGGGGTCTTGGTGTTGCAACCAAGTAGAAATTGATGAGCCTTGAGTTCTTCCTAGTCATGTAAGTAAGATAGGCTAGTTGAGCCTAACTCGGAGCCAAAAGATGGCAAACCGGGAGAGTCTCAAAGTAGATAAGTCCCTTTAGAGTAGGTCTAGGTCCTTGGATGTTTGCCGTCTAGGGTGCCAAAACCATGGGCTTATCTAGTGCCACCTTTGGAGACTTAGCCATTTGAACTAAGTAAATGAGTACTTGGGTCATTGCGGGGTTAGCTACCCAGAACGCAATGAAAGTGTTGAGGGGGATGGCTACCCTTCTTAACTCAATGCTTCCGACAAGAAGTAATGTCGATGAGGGCATCGACCCTATTTGGTGGGGGTGAGTGTCACGCCCCTATCTACTTGGGGTGCCCAATGTACCTAAGTGTGTAAGGGGGACCTTGGGAGTGACTTCCCAGGCCTTGCAATAGACTAGGTAGGGAGAATGAAGAGACTCCCGATCAAACAGGGCGCAATAGCGCCCTGGTTTGAAGTAAACATGAGAGTGTCATACATGCATGGAAATCTCTTGACAATACGCTTCTAATGGCGCAAAGTACGCGCAATTTGGAGTTGTGAGCAAAAAGTTATGGCCGCTCAAAGTGGACTGGGTCCCGGTGGCGCCGGGACACTTGAGGGCTAGGTGTGAGGGGTTCTCAATGAATCCCACAACAAAGTATGGCATGTGGCATATCATTGGAAAGCTATGAACACAAGGAACCTAGAATGACAAGAATTACGAGGTTCTAAGACATGAGTCAAAAGTTATGGCCAAAAGAAGACACGTGGTGAAGGCGTGACGCCTCCCCCGGTGCATCCGAATCTTTAGAGGGCCATAACTTTGCGAGAACTTGTCCAAATGGGACGAGTGAGCCGTCCATCGGCATCTACTCGTCACGTAGATGTCTAAAATGGGCTCACATATTGGATTTGGAGCTCGGAGAGCAAAGTTACGCCGGTTGGAAGTTCGGGAGTCCAAACGGTGACGTAACTTGGCGATTTGGGTTGGAAGTGGGTGGTCTTCCACAACCCAAGGTTATCCAAGGACTTCCTTCGACCTAGGACGGGGGGGTCTGCCGAATACCACAGAGAGTACTATAGGAGGGGTTGGTCTCCCTCCTCACTCCCTCTTGAAGCCTTGGTGAGTCTCGGTGACTCATGGTTGGTGGTGGTGACTTCACCACCACTTCAAGGCACCATGGGACACTTGTGTGTGTCCCGTGGCATTGGTTGGGTGGAGTCCTGCTCCTTGCTAGGCCTCCTTGGATGTGTCCCGAGTTGTGAGCGCCGGTTACCTCTAGTGGATGAGTAGCAAATGCAAAGAGGGCTAGCATGGAGTGGGGTGACACTCAAGGGCGGTTAGGACCATGGTGAGTAGTGCCACCATGGGTCCTTGCACATTAAGGTGGAAGTTCCGCCCCATGTTACTAAGTGACATGCCCGGTGTCACGATGGGAGTGTGTGCTAGTAGTCTCGGTGACTGGGACTTGGCAAACTAAATTGGAAATGGGGACTAACACTATGGGTGCTTGGCATGTGCAGTGTTAGGCAGTTGGTGACCAAGTGACGCCGTAAGTGGACTGGGGTGGACCTAGTGAGCTGTTGGGAGCAGGTAGGTGTCATTTGGGTCGCGACAATACGTGAAGCCAAGGTACTTCACGACGGGTTGTCAGATTTGGTGATAGATACCCCGGAAGTGTTGAAGGTGGATCCGGATCAGATCATGGAAGCTGTCAAGCGACTGCCCAAGCCGGAGGATCTAAAGAAGAGGGAAGATCGGATCCAGGAGTTAGAGGCGGAACGGAACCTATTCCAGACCCGGGTGAATTGGGCGGAAGGGGAAATGGTAGCTGCGAAGGAGAAAGAGAAAGAGGCTCTCGCTCTGGTCAAAAATCTATCCGGAGCAGTCAACATCCAAGCCGACATCATCACGAAAGCTGCCTTGTTTGACTCAAAGATGATATCAGAAGGCCACATTACTGGAACCAAGGTAGTTACCATCCTCGTAGACTTCACCACGAGGATAGAGCGAATTTTCAAGGAGATTCAGAAGTTGCTGGCGGCCATCGATCCAAACCATGCGATGGATTTCTCCACCTTTCCGGAACTTCCTTTTGTCGCAGGTACCCCAAGGAAACCAGTGGCGGATCAGGCAACCCGGATGGAGGGCCTGAGGGGGATACTCACACCAGCTAAGCCTTCCGCTAGTAAGATACGGATGACGGAGTTGAATTTGAGGCCAGCCTCGGAACCGGATCCAGAACCGGAGTCTAGCGCGAAAATGGTTTCGGTGCCATCTAAGTTCTCAACTCCGGAAGTTCCCAAGGCACAAACAATGCCGAACTTAATGACTGGAACATTCAAGGTTCCAGGACAGCAAGTCAGGGGAGATCTCATCAGCCGGATCGGTGGAATGACCAATCTGGCTCGGTCTAATCCGTAGGGATTTGTGCACATACAGGTGACCACGCCGGAGGAAAGAAGCAAACTCGCAACATTGGAGGATACCACACCAAAGAAGGAGGAGGAAATTCAAGTCATCAAAGATTCTGAGGAAGAGAGTACCCACTCCACTTCCGGAATTGAAGACGACAGCGATCCGTCTCCCGCAACGCGTCATATCCAGACTCGGGCCACAGCAAAGACCACACCAGCAAAGAATACGAAGGGGACGCCTACCAGCCAAGCGGGGAGCCGTTCAAAGAAAGGATGGAAGCCAAGACATTAGGGTTGGTAGGAAAAGAAGTATAGGGTCTGGAATGGGGTTCCGAGCATGAATCCGGTTTCCGGAATTTTAGGCAGATAGTAAGGAAATCCAGTTATCTCGGATGGTAGTTAGCAATCTTTCCGGATATCCCGGGGTTTTCAGTCATTGGTTGCCTAGATTTCCGGGTTTCCTTTTCAGGCTGTTAGGAGTTGACTTTGGGTTTTTGTGTTAGTATTTTAAGGGCAGGCAAGTTAGTTGTCTGCCATTCCATTCTACTCCATTCGACCTTAGTGCTTTCACGTATGTATTACGATTTCCTTTTCTTAATCTAAGTCAGTCAGGGTGCTTCTAGTTGCACTTTGTTTAGACGAAATCTTTGGCTCAGTGTATGCATGTATGATTGTATCCTTGTACTAGAGAAAGATAAAGGAGGGAGAGGAGGAATCCGGATCTTGAGCTACGGATCTTTCGAGGGTAGAGCTAGTGAGAAGGAATGCAAGCAGAGTGAGGGAATGTGAGAGTTACGTGCCTTTAAATTGCCAGAACGGCAATCCGGATAAGAAGGTAGAGGTCCCTGCGAGTCCAGAACCAGAAGGGTTCTGTGCGGAGATAAGCAACCGCCAAAGGAAAGGAACTCCCGCTATTTCGGAAGGTCTACCCACCTCCCCCTTTTACATTGTCTTCTCCTTGAGATTCTATTCCTTTGGGTCTATGAGTTCGGATCCGTCGTTGTAGTAAGAGAGGTGTGAGAATTGCTCTGTGTGATCTGATTCCGGATCGGCCAATCTGGAAACTATGAGAGAATACCCCTCCCTCCTCCTACAACTGTGTTGTCTTGGGTGTGTTGTTTAGTAGATTTAGAGTACAGAGAGGATAATTGTACAAGTGGTGAGTCCCCACCCCTTTCTAGATCAAGGGCGGACCCTCTAAGGGTAAAACAGAGGCGATAAAAACCAATGACAAAAGAGAGACGGAACTCAGTTCCAGGTGTGTCCGGATCCGGAACGGAATCCGGAATGTACTAAGTTTCCGGAATGAGATAGGGTAAGTGAAAGAAAGAGGATTAAGTGAGTAGTCACAATCCGAATGCTTCTAACTCAATCGATATCATACTAGAAGTTCCCTGGACCGATAATTCGTGTCATCTTGCAACAATTTGCCGTTGTTAGGATACTTACGGCTAACTACGCATATGACATGTCCTCCTTGAATGAGCTGAACCACGAGAAGTGGAGGGAGTTCAAACAAAGTCGGAACTTCATGAGTGCCACCATGAACGTGCTGCTAGAGCATCCAGGGAACGAATATTGGATGGAGGCGAAGTAGTCAAGAGCAAAGGGGAAGACCGCTGAGGAGATGTCAATGTACGCAGCTGAGTTCTTCCGGGTCTTCCTGTAGCAGAGAAACAATTTTGTGCCCCTAAAATCCACTGCATACTATTGTCCATATGACGTTATGTATAAGATGCACCAAGATTGGCCTAGAGGCATGTTCACTGCAGAGAACATCAAGCTTGGAGTGTGGGACCTGCGTTACACCCCGAATGTGGTATCAAAGTCTAAGTGTACGCCAGCCGATCCATACTTCGCTGCAGTTGTCGAGTCCTTCCAAGAAAAGGGCCAGCCCCTTCTCGAGGACATTCCGGTGTGGGTGCTCATTTGTTCCGACCTCACCGAGCAAACGCAAGCACTTCACTTCATAGACAACAATCCCGCGTTGAAGGAGTACTCCATGAGTTTCTCTAACTATATACCCTCATCCAATGAGCGTATCGGTGACTTGTCTGCACGAAGCAAGAAGGCGGTGGAACCAATTTACCTGACCATCCTGCAAAGCCCAAGCAATGCTAGGACAGTGAAAATGAGGTCTTCCTATGATGCTCCCAATATTGAAACATTTACGAGGCCCAGAGCTTACAACAAGCTAGAGTTCAGGATTAATAATACTGAGTTGCGGATGGAATTCTTCCTCAATCTTGTGAGGAAATTCTGCGCTCTTGGAGAAAGCGTAATGTCATTCTTCGCTGGGTCGAAGTTCACATGTGCTGCGATGGTAAGCCTGAACACAATGAATTCCACAATGTAATGTTTTGGCTATGGTTAAGGTTGATTCAACTTGAATAAAATGAACATGTATTTCTTGTTGAAATTATAAGGTGATAGAAACCAGGTCGGGTCGACCTGACTCGTAGCATTGACTAGAGTGTGTTCCTCCATAATTTGGCTCGACCTGACCGGTGCCATTGAGTGCCCGAGAGTGAACTTCAGGTCGGATCGACCTGACCCAACCTACTGCTGACATTACATGAAATACCATTGTATCCTCGTTAGGGAATTTTCATACTATCGTAATCTGATAGTATGTGACGTTGTGTGTGACTTTGCAGATGAGTGGGGTTAATGTGTTTGCTGTGGGTGACTCGGAGGAGTCTGACCAGTGGACTGAAATTGCAACCACTGCAAAGAAACTGGATAAGAACGATTTTCTTCCAGAGGGATACTTTGTCGATGAGGGCAAATTCCCGCGCCGACCATCGGGGTCAAGCACACCTTCGTCATCAAAGTGCAAGGGGAAGGCAATTGGAGAGGCAAGCACGCCGTCCGGTCGGAGGTCATCTGCAATCATATTGTGTGAGTCCTCTGACAACGATGGGGCAGCCGGTGATGACGACTACGACGATGACGTTCCCATGGATCGGAGCACCTCTCCAGTGATCCGCTCTCAAAGCATCCGGGGATCATCAGCGTCGTCGGGTCAACCACCTGACACCTTTGCCATGCCGTCTCCAGCCTCCAAGGAGAAGCGAAAGAGGGGAAGATCGCAAGCCGCCGCCGACTATGATGCAGAAATTGCAGAGCTAAAGAGGAGGCGGGAACTGGATCAAATGATGTTTGACAAGCAAGCCAGAAAGATGGCGGAGTTGCGACAGTTTATGGTGGCAATGTCACAAAAGAACGACTCCAAACTGGAGGCCATTATCAACAGTCTTGGTGGGGCCATGCCTCTAGCATCCGTACAGCCGTCTTAGGTTGACCAAGTGCTTTTGTTGCAGGGAGCGCTAGTGTTGCGACCCAAATGACACCTACTAGCTCCCAGCAGCTCACTAGATTCACCACAGTCCACTTACAGCGTCACTTGGTCATCAACTACCTAACACTGCACATGCCAAGCACCCACAGTGTTAGTCCCCATTTCCAACTCATTTGCCAAGTCCCAGTCACCGAGACTACTAGCACACACTCCCATCGTGACACCGGGCATATCACTTAGTAACATGGGGCGGAACTTTCACCTTAATGTGCAAGGACCCATGGTGGCACTACTCACCATGGTCCTAACCGCCCTTGAGTGTCACCCCGCTCTATGCTAGCCCTTTTTGCATTTGCTACTCTTCCACTAGAGGTAACCGCACTCACAACTCGGGACACATCCAAGGAGGCCTAGCAAGGAGCGGGACTCCACCCAACCGATGCCACAGGACACACACAAGTGTCCCATGGTGCCTTGAAGTGGTGGTGAAGTCACCACCACCAACCATGAGTCACCGGGACTCACCAAGGCTTCAAGAGGGAGTGAGGAGGGAGACCAACCCCTCCTATAGTACTCTCTGTGATATTCAGCAGACCCCCGTCCTAGGTCGAAGGAAGTCCTTGGATAACCTTGGGTTGTAGAAGACCACCCACTTCCAACCCAAATCGCCAAGTTTCGTCACCGTTTGGACTCCCGAACTTCCAACCGGCGTAACTTTGCGCTCCGAGCTCCAAATCCAACATGCGAGCCCATTTTAAACATCTACGCGACGAGTAGATGCCGATGGACGGCTCACTCGTCCCATTTGGACAAGTTCTCGCAAAGTTATGGCCCTCTAAAGATTCGGATGCACCGGGGGAGGCGTCACGCCTTCACCACGTCTCCTCTTTTGGCCATAACTTTTGACTCATGTCTTAGAACCTCGTAATTCTTGTCATTCTAGGTTCCTTGTGTTCATATCTTTCCAATGATATGCCACATGCCATACTTTGTTGTGGGATTCATTGAGAACCCCACACACCTAGCCCTCAAGTGTCCCGGCGCCACCGGGACCCAGTCCACTTTGAGCGGCCATAACTTTTCGCTCACAACTCCGAATTGCGCGTTCTTTGCGCCATTAGAAGCGTATTGTCAAGAGATTTCCATGCATGTGTGACACTCTCATGTTCACTTCAAAAGCAGGGCGCTATTGCGCCCTGTTTGATCGGGAGTCTCTTCATTCTCCCTACCTAGTCTATTGCAAGGCTTGGGAAGTCACCCCAAGGTCCCCCTTTGCGCACTAGGGTTCATTTGGGCACCCCAAGTAGATAGGGGCGTGACAGCTAGCAAGACCAACGATGAGTGGATCTTCAAGCTTACCCTCCACTCCACGATTGACTGGGGTGCCTTCTATCTCTCTCACTCCTGTTGTAGGTTCCGCAGATCCTCCAGCTTCTTCTCCTACTGAGGAGGGCCCCTCCACCCCTGCACCTCCACCTGATGACGAGGACATGGCTCGAGTTCCAGTTGATGGTGGCAGGTCCTCAGAGACCTTGGAGTCGAGCCCGAGGATGCCCGCGGATCTTGCCATCGCCATTGATGATGATCGGAGTCATGCATTGGATGCCAGGATGCACCATCAGATTGACCACACAATCACTCGATGTCATTTGTATAGAATTAGCTCGACTCGAGCTGATTTGTGTCATAGGTTGTACTTAGATAGAGACCCTTAGTGTGGAAGACAATACTTTTTGATAGAAAACAATTTTTTGACAAATCCATATTTCAACGACGCTAGCGTGCGAGCTTGGAGCAGGGAGCTTGTGAGTGGGGAGTAGGGAGCTTGTGAGCAAAGAGCATGGAGCCAAAAATTTCCCAATTTTTTTTTTCATTTTTTTTTTTGGCCAAAAAAATTCAAAAAATTGATTTATTTTGGCTGTTTAGGGTGAATTTGGGACCTATGTCCGTGTACCCCATGACTGTGGATGTATAGATGTTTATGCAAATTTTGAATCAGTTTTTGTAGAAAACTAGGCAATATTGTCTTGTGAACATTGCTGTGGGAACTCTTTACCGTTTTCATCACTCATGATACTCAGCGTTGCCGTACGAGCAGGAATTTAAAACATTTTGTATTGCAAAGTTTAGGGCAATTAAAAATAACGGCAAAAACTTTAGAAGGTTTAGGGAAGGCATTGGCCAAAATTGATACGTCAGTGGAAATATAGATGGAACTTTTGATGGGAAAATTTGGCATGAGAATTTTGTAACTGTAATTTATAAAGAAGAGTTCATTACAACTGAAGTGCATACAGAAACGTGTCTATGCCTATTCTGGAAGTGTGATCATGGCAGCCTGAAGTAGCAACAACTTCAATTCATTGAAGCTACAGCTTGGTGCATGAATAAATTTGTCTTCATTGACATCCATCTTGCAAAAGTACCTGTACAAATAGTACAAGTGTTTGCAATTCACGTACTGTTGCCGACCTCCAATTGCAGAAACTGCCATATTCACAAAGTCTGGGCATGTGCATGTGGGAAATTGGCCCATCGTAACTCTGTATGTATTTTTGTTAGAGTCAGACCCTGTCTCTAACTCCACAATTGCACCAAGGCCTGGAAAAGGGAGCAGTGTTACTCCCAAAATTTGTCCTTTAACATTGCCTGCGCTTTCCCACTTGTTCCGTTGCTCGGGAGTAGGCGCATTTGCAATCCTTCGAATTGCTCTGTTGTTCTTCACTGTTGGATACACATCTAAGTTTAGTGGCGGAGGGTTGTCATACAAAACCGGCTTGAATAGCTTAGACATGTAGAATAGCCGACGTGGTGATAGAATTGGTTGTTCTTGGAGGTGAAATCCGGCATGTTGCAGCAACAAGGTCTCTTCGCGGGTTAAGTTTGTTCCAGAGAGAACAGGCCAAACCTCTGGCACCTCTGGCCAATCTAAAACCCATTTGCGCTTTGTTCCCTTCACGCATCGCTCAATATCATCCCAACAGAACCAAAAATTAGCCACCACCTCTCGCTTACTACCATATTCTTCTTTCCTGCCGCGGTAAGTAGGAGCTGGAGTTCCCTTCTTTCCTTTTGCAATCTTGCTAATGCACTTGATGTTAGACCTGGACTGTTGAGCTTGACATCTTGCGTTGGATTTGTGGCTGATTCTAGCAATGTGCCAGTTGGATGCATCGCAGTCGCTTTCAAATGCTACATTCACATGCCCAGAAGTCTTTGCTTGAATTTGCTTACCTTTGTCTGGAGAAGATTGAGAAGCATTCGTGGTGGATCGTGTTTTGACACGGGGTTGGGAAAAATTGATCTTGTCTGGTCTGTGTGAGTCTCCTGCATCACCGATGGGCACATCCAACTTTCTCTTAGTGCTCCCAAAGATTTCTTCTCCTTCCAAGTGTGGCACTCTAGTTCCCATGTCCTCTGCCCCAGGCAATGTGTTCAGTGCCTGTGCAATTTTTTGGGGGTCTCCGCTTCTTCTTGCAGCTCTCAACCTCAACTCCCCTTTTGATGGTCCTGATCCCGCTGCAGAACCTTTCAAGTATGCACGGTAGTTTGTCATTTGCATCCAAGCACGGATACTGTCGTCACATGTGGCATCGAACAAGCTGTTGCCTCGCTTCCCGGACATTTGTAGCCACTTGTTATGCACCGTTTCGGATAGATTGCATGATGGCAAATCCAACATCTCCTCCAAATTCAATTTCTGAATTTTGTAATCAAAGGGATAACAGAGTTAATAACAAATATTCACCACCGTTGTAACTTGTAGCATCTTCATAAATAATTTTCATTACTTTTATAGTTCTATACGACGAAAGACAAGTACTGCCTTCTGATAGTAGAAATCTACTGCTATCGCCGAACACAACACATCTAGCCTACTTAAAAACCCAAACCTAAAATAACTGAAAACAATTATGAAATGCAACTATCAAGTCAAATTTAGGGACACAAGTTTAAAGAATCAAGGGGATCCCCTCTCCACCTCCGACACATGCCTCGGATCCGAGGCACGTATTGGAGGTGGGGAGGGAACCCCTAAGTTTTGTTTCCTAAGAGGGAAAATTTCTCATATTTTATCAAAAAAATTTGAGAGAACTATAACTGTTGCCCCTATTAAAATTTAATTCAGACTCTTCCATTTAGAAAACAGGTAAGGCCTCATCCAATGGACTATTCATGTCTCAAATCGAAGGCATGTTTTCCTATTGTGTGAAGCGTCCCAACTTCTTGATAAATAGAAATAAAATGTTCAACTTAATTAACAAATAGAAGTTAAGAAAAAGTTCTTTAAGAAGTACAAATAACATCATCATGCAAAGTGAGCCAGAGATTCCTAAGCACCTAAACACATTTGCGGACAAAATTGACTCACCAAGTCCATGAAGCCTCCCCATTGACGGTATCTGAAATGCCAGAAAGCAAGCCAATGGTCCAGGTGATGTAAGCCTTCTTCGTTGGCCGCACCAGATGACAACCACCAAGACCGTATTGCGAGATAACGGACCTCTGCTTGATCCATATTCTTTGAATCTTTGTATTGCTTGCACAGAGTTAAATGTTGTTGTTGAAATACTTCTTTGATGTACTTTTGTGTGTGCTTGTGAAGAGAGGTACTCCAATGCAATAAGCATGTCCGCTCACGATTCTCCATTTCAACATTTGCAAAACCAGTGCCATACACTATCCGCACTGCATTCCAATTGGCCATGACACTATCTGCCATGAATCCCTTGAAGTTGGGGTTTGGTACTCCGTGGCGTTGCATAACCGCGTTTAAGCTCCGCCAAAACTGTACCTGCACTTCGGTATCTTCGAATTGCATATCGCATAGTGCAATCGTCATCACCTTTTTGTAGTTGGTATCATACACGTGGCAAGCCATTGTGGTCCACTCCTTTACTCGCTTCACGTGGTCAAACATTAACCACGCATTCTGCAGGTCTCCATCCGGTTGCATTCGCTTCACAAGGTCGACTCCACTTCCTGGTCCCTCAGTGAGCATCTTGAAAATGTAAACCTTCTCTTTGCCTTGACCTGGGAAGACGCTGTCATGTATGAACTCAAACTTGGACTCCTTCTTCATGGTCATAATGTTGTCAATTACCCCTCCTCGGTTGTTTGAGCGGAAAGAAGAGATGACATTTCGAATACTTGGACTACTCAAGTATTGGAAGCGGTCCATGACCTCTTCCATTTCGTCAGCTTTTAGCATCTGCTTCTCTCCATCTCCATTGTGGAATAGATAGCTTCCGAGGAAGTCCTTACTAGTTGAGAGAGTGATTGCAGAGTTAGTGGCCATGGGTGTTTTTGCCACTTGTTCTGCAATGAGTCCGTGTATTAGGGTGGTAGAGTCCCTGTACATGCTTGTAGCAACCAGGTGGCCATGCTCTCCGAAGTGAATAGCCGCCCTCGTCATTTCAGGGTTTTTAGAATACACAAAATATATTCTAGCCTTGCATGCGCCTAGACATTGGATAGCCAACTTGCAAACCTTGCACACTAGAGTGGAGTCCTTTGGGGGGGCTTCACCGGGGGCGAAAGGAAACACAGTGTAGCCACTCCACTCAGTTTCGTTTTTTTTCGAAGCTCTCTTCATGTACTTACAATTGGCATTCTCACAAGCAAGATGGCCAGCACAGTAGGACTTACGAAATGTTAGGTTGTCGGAGTTTTGGATATTGGTAGTCACAAGCTTGCACCATGGATGTCCATCGTAGCGCTTGTCCATTCTCTCCAAGTTCTTGGCTCCCGACGAAGATGAAGATGCCCCACAAGGAGGCAATTCGAAGATGACATCTCCGTTGTAAACTGTTGGAAGGAATGGAACTCTTTGGTGCTTCACTGTGCTCAAATCCATAGCGGACAACTCGTTCCGAGAGCGCTGCATACTACCAAGTCCCTTCAGACACTCCATAATGCTTTCCCTAGTTTCAACAGGATGGGGCGTTGGGGGGAGTGAGAATGAGGAATTGGAGAGACTTCTTGACAAGATTCTACATGAGGATTTTAGCATAGTGGGCTGGACAGATGCCATGCGGAATAAATCCTCCTCTTTTTGAGCACTAATATTGGGGGATTCACCTTCAGATTCACTTGACAACTCTATGATTGGATCTAACTTCTCCTCTTTCACAACAAGAAGCTTGGAAGGCATATGTAGCACAGTCGGAACATCTGTCGACGGACTGGGTGACATAGTGTGAGCAGTGACTGGCATATTCACGGTAGAATTATCTGACTGTCGACTTTGGATTTCTGTTGACGCACCTAGCATGGAGAGTGGAAGTCCGTATGCCCTGTAATTTCCTGGACCAAGATACCAACAATGCGTCCCGTCATCGTCAGACCTCACAACCGGAACAGATTGAATCACTTCGCCAGTTTCGGACATTTTCTCCTCCTCAACGTAGATGGACGTTTCTACGAACCTAAAACGGATGTGAAGAAGGTGACTAGGAACTCTAGCGTGACCACCATGAACAATTGGGAACACTACAGGTATATCAAAACCGTCTACTCTAATGGAAGCCATCTTTGCAGCAAAAAGAGAATGTCAAGGAACAAGGAGAAGCCCAAGCAACCAAGAAGATGAGATCCACAGCAAAAAGGTATGGGTTCTCAATGATAGTGGTGCATCTTTGGTTTGTCCTATAGCAATCATATGTTAAAACCGATTAGCAAAATCTTAACACCTATCTGCAACATCTTTGATTCAATTTGAAACGATATGGCAGTTGAGTTTGAAGAAAATTAATTAGTTCAAAGGTCATTTCAAATTCTTACGTGACTGCTAAGCACAAGGAACACTCTAACAACATAGTGATGCAGAGAAGTATGCCTCCCAAATAAATATTGGGAACAGTACATTTAGGAATCCAATCAAAATTAATTACTTTAATAATTGAAATGCTCCTTACAAAAGCACTAGCACATATAGCTTGATATGAAGAGGCGAAATTGAATCACAAAGAAATTTTGGTGACAATATATACTGGGATCCACTCAATAGAAATTAGTTTTGTAATGAAAACCGCTCCTTAAAAAAGAACTTGCACAAGGAGGATGACATGAATATGCATAATTACACCCATCAAATTCTATTCCTTAAATTAATGAATGGCATATGTTGAAATTAATAATTATGCTAGGATGCTATTAAATTTACTTTTGGGAAGATGTCATCAAGTAAGGCACAGCGGAATATTAGTGATGATGTGCAATACAGAAAATTTAGTCTCTAATAACACGGGGTATTAACCTACGAAACAAAAAACTTTGCCAATACAGAGAAATTTTTTATTACCATAATTTGATGACATAGCTAATTTATAAACTACATTTTCACCTTGGACGCCTTCTTCATTTTAAGGTTCTGATTTAGTCAATTGAAATACCCATAGCATAATATTGATTATTATCTATGCAACTAAATGCATACATGGTACACTAAGAAGTTTGTTTATATTCATCCAACAACATTGAAGGCACTTGGTACTTTATTTCATAGATTGTAGGGTAAATTGCATGAAATGAAATCCAAATTTAAAATTCATGGTTTAAGAGCCCTACAAATTCTAGGCAACCATAATTGGCAGAGCTAATTAAATGGGGAGCAATTCATGAATAGAGCAACACTAATAAGGATTTTTGGCACACCATTAGAGGGAAGAACAAGTACTTTGTCAGAGTGAATGTTGTGCATTGAGAAAGTAGCTTCACCCTGTCAGGGTTTAATTTTAATGGAATCGGCGGTGCCCTCATGTGTACTGACAGTCCTATTATGGTCAGGGCCAACCTATCAAAAAAGGATTTGACGGCCGACGACGGCACAGCCAAAGGCGCCCACAAACAAAGCAAATTCGCATGTGTGTTGTCATTGTAGATTCAAATTTTGGCGGCTATTGATAGGAATGCCTAGCCAAACGTATAAGGCTTCATGTGCTTCTTTAGTTTTCATTGTCTTCTGGTTGTTTTCTGTTCTGTGGTATAGTTGAGAGCGACGATGGCGATGCCCTCTCTTTTCCCTTCATGCTTCTAGGGTGTGAGGTTAGTGAGGTTGTTTGTGTGAGGCCCATACAAAGAAGGAAGAGACGAGGGTCCTTTTATTTTTCTTCAGCTAGAGAGCTAAAGCGGTCGAGGATGAAAAGAGGTATACGAGGAGCGCCAAAGTTTGGGGAGACATTGTCTCCAGATCTTCGTAGAGTTCTGCAGTTCGAGAGCGGGAGTATTGTCGTACAAGAGGATGCCCGTGGTGAAAATGTCCAACTTGTTGGAGAGGCTTCAGCAGACAGTTTGACCTCTGGACGCGGGAAGAACACAGTCGACGTATCAAATGTAAGCACATCATCTTTGTGTTTTCTTTAAAAACTACTTAGCTCCCTTGATTTCTTTCCAGTGAAAGAACTGTCTTCACTCTACTCCTCTAAGGAAAGCTTGTAGAGTCATGTGGCCTCCTTGTTTGTTCATGGAACAAAGTTGGAAGGATTGCAATCACATGCAAGTATAATGAAATTCACAGTAATAGTTTAGAAGAGGTAATTACAAGGTTCATGGATGTGCTACAGAAGTTCAAGAATAGAGAGACTTCATTCGAAACAACTGTAACTCAAATATCTAGAACAACGATCGTGAAGGAAAACACTGTCAGGTTTTTCTAGAGTAGATTTTAAATGCTAAAATTAGGGACCTTGGATTTACGCACACACATAGTACTGGGTTTCTATGAGAGACCAAATGACAATTTCAAAATAGCCTTGTAAGTACTCCCTGTAGAATCCAAGTAGAATCTGCAGCTTGTAAGTTCGAACGCACTTATAAATTTCAACCACATTAGTATTGCACTCTTTCTGTCAATACGAGAATGTTCATGTTGTTATTTCCTATATGGAAAAACTCCAAAGAATGAAACTTACTTTCGTACTAGAATTCAGAAGACCAAAGGTTAGGGTACTATGGCTTGTGAAATTCGAAAAAGCTTTGGCAACAGAGTCATTTTGAATTTGAATGTCGTTCTCCTTGTGCCCCTCTTTGTCCCTGTTTTTTATATCACATGGAAGGTGACTTGAATTTTGTATAGCATTCAAGGTAAGTGTTTGAACATGCAGAAGTTCTCTTTTGGCAACTGTCTTCAGTAAAGCTCTATAGAGAGTAATGAAAACAGAAAATTTGTAAATCTCTTACAGTATCCAAGGTGCTAATATGGGGATGACTTGGGGACTAGTCCCTACACTTTGAAGAGTCAATATACTTTCACAACCATAAACTACAGAAAATAGGATTGTTGATGAGGAGCGGATTTGAACCAGTCGAAATAAAATTCAATATGTGAAAGTTTTTGAACATATTCTCGTAAGCACAGTTTCTTGGTCTCAGTTCAAACTTTTTTTGCATAATGGACGTAAATGAGAATCTCCAGCTTGTAACTGATTAGAGATCAAGGCCCATTATGATTTAACGCGAGCTCTTGGTATTGATCGTGAATGCATACATTTGATCTCCTAGCTAGCTTATGTATGTTTGGAAACCAGACATTCTGTTTCAAGCATTGCAAGGACCTGTGCATTCAATCGTGCTTGCTGAGGTACTATCATGTGTGAAACAGAGGTAGCTAGCGCTACCAATTCGAAATTCTTGTTGGTTGCTCTGTTGGAAATGTGTGGATGTGATCAATTAGGTACTAGCTCGCATGCAGAAATCTCTGTTTACTGACCCCATTCATCTGTAGATTTTTATTCAACTGGCTCATGCATGGGGCGGGACAAGCGGATGGTGATATGGGTCAGTCGCCGTCTCCCTACACGTTGGTGAAACCAGGATCCTGATTTAGGAAGTTCGGCAAAAGTAACCGGCAGTCAAGCCGATTTCTGAAGTTCGGCAGATGTAACCGGCAGTCAAACCGATTTCTGAAGTTCGGCAGAAGTAACCAGCAGCAAAAACCGATTTCTGAAGTTCGGCAGAAAGAACCGGCAGTAAAACTGATTTTTGAAGTTCGGCAAAAGAAATCGGCAGTCAAATTTGGAATCACTTATAAATAAGTTCAGTCGATTAGTGTGGCCTGGAAACCACTGTGCATGAAATTAGCCGACTTCACCGATGAAGCAAGCCAAGGATTCACAACGCGGGCGACAAAATTAGAAACCCCTGCATTTCCGGCCATGACCTTATCTGGAATTCCGTGGTCCTCCGCGCTCTTCTATGCACATCGTAGTTGGACTCTATGATAACTTGGGTGTGCATCTCCATTTGCAAGCATTCTCGCATTGTACCGAAGTCGGTCCGTGAGCAGGTTTTTGAACTGAGCGTTGGGGTCATGACTGTGATTTGCAGAGTATGACGATGAGGAGCACCAGGAGCCGTGGCCGTGGAGGCATTCAAGAACCCGGTCCACCCGTTGCGCTGGCTCGAGCAAAGGTAACCTTCACCAAATCTGTTGCTTCATGTGAATTGTGAGTCTGGTGTGTGAGTACGATATGTCAGGCTTGAGTGTGGCGCGTGATACGTGGAGCTTGAGTGTGTTCGCGAATCGCACATTGATCCTTGTAGCTTGAGAGTGCTGGGGTCAGCCTTTCAGATTCACGCAGTCAGCAAAGATTGAGGCTTGATTTCCTAAAAATGAACACTGTCGGGAAGATAGAATTCCGTTCCATCGTGAGTGTCAAGAGAATAGGATCGTGCAGTACGGGAGGGGAATCTGTGCGCGCAAAGGGGAAAATTTATAAATCTGAGCTCCTCCCTGTATCTCCATGTACCAGTCCGTCAAGAGAGTCCGCGGCCGCAGTGAGCGTGGATGTGCAGATACAGTGCTGACAACGGGGAGTTTGAAGACAAGTACATTTTTTTTTGAAAATTTGGGGGGTCTAGGTTAGAGTGCCAGGTGGTGCCTCGGATCCGAGGCACCACCCAGCACTCTAATCTGGACCCCCCAAATTTTCAAAAAAAAATGAAAGATAATACTGCAAGCTTCCTGATTATCAGCCAACTGACTTGCGCAGGCTCGCGCGGGCTCTCACATTTCCAACAGAGCAACCAACAATATGATCTCAACGATAGCGCGGGTTGAAACAGAATGTGTGGTTTCGAAACCTACATTATCTAGCTGGGCGATCAAATTCCAAGAGTACGCATTAAATCGTAATGGGCCTTGTTCTCTGATCAGTTACAAGGAGGAGATCCTCACTTACGTCCATCATGCACTCCATTTCTTGAATGAAATCAGGACAAGTCATTTTTTATGGGAAATTTCTGGGGTCCTGGTCAGTTGGCCAAGTGGTGCCTCGGATCCGAGGCACCACTTGGCCGACTGACCAGGACCCCAGAAATTTCCCATAAAAAAATGTGGAAGTTAATTTCATGCATGTGAGTATGTTACTGATTTTTCTTGGCGCTCGTGACGGTCATGGCACTCGTGACGCGAGTGGTGTTTGTGACGCCAGTAGCGCTCGTGTCGCGAGTGGCGCTGGCGATTGCAGTGTGGCGCGGGTTCGCAAAATAAGTGAAAAGGTCATTTTTTGTTGCTCTTTAGTAGGTCCAGCAGGGGTGCACTAAATGACCTCTGAAAATTTAGGGATCCAAGGCACCTCCCATGGTTTAGGATTTAGGACCCTAGTACTGCCCAAAAGATTAAGGCATCCTAAATGAAAGACAATATCATGGATGTACATGCGTAGAGATGCCTAGTCCAAAATCTTAATTGTCTTTGTTGGAGATGATCTCCACATTTATATTATGAATTAAGGTTTGCTAGTTTAGATGTTTTTTTATACCCGTTTAAAAATTATATCTAACTCTATCATTGGTGCCTATCTTCAGACAAGACGAGGCCAAGAAAGAGCTTCACCCACAGTGACACCTATTCAGATGCCAGTCAGTGCTGAGGCAGAATCATCTCAACCTCTTGTACCGTTGCAAGAGACTGAGATGGAGGTGTCAATCGAATCGAAGGACAAGAACATTGTCGGTGATCAACCAGAAGACGAAGAGGTATTGATTACTTTTGATGATGTCCTAGACACTGTGAACAACTTCCATGATACATTTGAGACCACTGTGCAGAGTCAAGCATGTGTTCAAGGACCTCAGAAGCGTACACGCCACCATTCCCCACCATTACCATCAGTTGAGACGGACGATCCGAAACAACCTTGTCAAACCTTTTCGGAATCCCTACCATCCGAGACTGGTGGCAATCCCTTGGGTATAGAGTTCTGTGACTGCGCGTGTAGTAGTGCTCGGAATTTTGGAGATCCAATCTGCATCCTTTTCAGCTCAGACTCGAATGATGATGTAGAAATTGACTGACTCTAGTGAGATACAGGGATGTAGTTCTTGAGATAGTTGCATTTCATTGACATTGGTTTTTCCATGAAATCCCATTACAGGAATGATTGATTGTATTCTCTTTTATTTCATTATGGATTTCATCAATTTTTCAATGTCATTATGTCTCTACATTTATCATGGCTATTTCAAATGTAATACAACTTCTCATGTTTTAAACTTGCAGATGGATGGCACCCCATCAAACTTGTAGCCTCAAGAGACAAATCTGCAGACTCCAACTACAGGAGACTCAACGCAACCGGCCATTGCAGGGGACGGAGAAGGGGAAGACGAGGGTGACATGATGGAAGAAGACGCACCGGTCATTGTGATGGAGGGAGATGACAAAGATTTTTTGGAAGAAGAACTCCGCCAGTACCACAAGGTGGATTCGGTGAAGTCTATAGCGTCCCTTCGAATGAAGCCGGACCACCTTTTCAGAATGAACATCCCACTCTGCCGGATGGTGTCCATGCCCATGGTAAGGCCTACCTTATCATGCGACCTCGAGTTCCTAAAACACGAGTTCAACAAGGGCTACCGCGACGGGGCAGCGGTTTTCTACGTGACAACAACTGACGAGGCCGGAGAGAGCTCCCAATTCACTGAAGGGGAGATGGAGGCATGGGGGCCGCTATGGAAGGAAAAGAATGACGCGTTCAATGCCTACGTGGAATCCGTACCCGAACTCAGGTTTTTAAAAAACCTGAAGTTCTATGTTTGCGATGGAAACCATTGACTCATCTCCTGGATGAAGTACATTGGCAAAATGCATTCCAAGGACATTGAATGGCATTACGCAGTGGATGCCATTGTACTTGACACAAAGAAGAGGACGGAGCTCGTCATGCATGTCATGCATGACATCAACAAGTATGCTTTTTGATACCTTCAAGCCTTTCTTATGTACTTTTGCTTCACATTTTAATTTTTTTATGTGATTTTTGGATGCTGCAGATACTGTGATGAATCTCACTATGATTAATTGTTTTTCAGATCCACCGAGGATTCTCACGTCAAAACCAACTTGGTTCACACACTCTACAGGGTGCAAAAGTATGGCCTTCTTCCCATTGAGCGTTTTCAAGAGATGTTGAGGCCTTCCGAGCTTCGACTGTGTGGGGCACCGAAACTGAAGCGAACGTGGTATTCTATGCCACTACAAGTCTTCACGGCATTTGTATTCAGGGTGAGGATGCTCGGGCTTCTGGAATTTGATGTGTTATATTCTCTTCTATTTTATACTTGCTTTATTTGTATTTGAAGGTGCTATTTTTCACTTGCTTCTGTAGTAAGAGGTTGCGCAGGTTGCAGATGCAACTAGTCGCAAATACAATGAGGTGACAGCACAGGAAGACCGTTCCCCCGTGGAACTAGCGCAAGCGATGCGAGCTGGGGCAAACGAGAAACTCGGGAAACTAAATGTCAAGATGTCCAAGTTGGTGGCGGTAGCCAATCCGGCGAACAAGCCAGGGTTTATTGAGGAGGTACCTCCATCACCTTGATAGCATTCATATGACATTGCGATTAGGAAGTCTGAAACAGTGACTGACTTTATTTTGTTTTTTAATATCAGATTGAGAGACATTGTAGTACCAATGAAGTGCCAGAGATGACTCTGGAGAAGCTACAAATGGTGGCCACTTGCAACACCACGGCAGAGCACAAGATCAAGTTCTTGAAATGGTGGAACTCATCAACACCATCTTGACATGCCAGGCGATTCCCGCCAAAGCCAGTTTCTGAGACATTACTTGGTCCCTTCTTGAACCGTTGTGTGTGGTATGCTGGGGTAAGTGATAATCTTTGTATACATTTGTAGACGTCATTGGACTTGGATTTTCTTTCCTTAGAATTTCTAGAGTTCATTTTCTTTTAGTGCATGATACATTTTTGTTGTTCTATGATTTCTCAGATCGAGGATGGAGCGGTGAAGTACTTTGACGACGTTGTCCAGCACGACGGCATTGTCATCAATATGAACGTCCCGCTACAGCCGGAGACCTTACAAGAGTATCTGGAGGGATGGAGGAGGAAAATTTGGGATGATGGATATATGAACTACCTCAGGGGATCAAATTATTTCAAAAAGAGCGACAATTTCAAGAAGCATGAGGGGTCCGAACAAGCAGTGAGAAGGGTGCTCTATCGGTATGTCTTACACCACTTTTGTAAGGATCAATCAAAAATGCTAATTAATTGGGAACCAATTCAATCTTCCAAGACTTCCATAGCCTGCCTTCAAAGTAGCATATAATTTGTTTCCAACTCAGGTTCACTTTATCTTGACTCTCATTTGGTATTTGTGATGGAAATGTCTAGACTAAAACTTCACGTGTCGCTCACTTTTCCTTCAATGTTACATTTCTTTGGGCAATTCAAGTATTTCAAGTTTGAACTTGAGGGAAAAGGTGCAATCAAAAAGGATGACTTCCCAGAATTCCTTAGGAGTTTTCTTGATCGCCATTCGGCAACCTGCATGTACACTTCGAGTCAACTCCAAACGTACACCACGGCTCATCTCAGCCATGGGGCGTGGTACCTCGATTGCCCTATTGGATACACGCATCCATCGGAGCAAGCCCTCCGGGATTCTTTGGAGGGCATTAGTGGGGTTGACTTAAATGTCGATGAGTTCGCAAGTCTCAACGCAGTTCAAAAGGCGAAGGCAATTGCCAAGAAGGACAGAGCTGACAGAAAGAAGGCGGCTAAGCTACATTTGGCGCTAGAAATCAAGTCAAAGAGGGAGGCAGACCGCTTGGCAAAGCAAGAGGAGAAGGAGAGGGAGAAATTGAGAGAGAAGGAGGAGAAAACGAAGGCCAAAGGCAAGAAAAAAGATGAGGGCGATACCGGGGTTCCATTGTCTTCAGCAGTTGACCAGAGCTCGCAGTTGGTGGAAGGAAGCCACACCGAGATGAAGAGGAAGGCCATACTTCCAGAGTGGACGGAGAATATGCTAACCCAAGGCACACAAGTCCTGGTAATAGACGACGACGATGTCAGAACGGAGGAACTTATCTTAAACATGTCCATCATTGATATTATGGAAGATTCTGAGAATTCACCACCAAATCCGTATGTTGAAGTCATGGACTTCATTCAAAAGGTATCGTCAACCTTCAAATGTATTTGAATTTTCCTCTCTTTCAATTTCTACATGAGTTTCTTGTTTTTTGTTCAATCCTCTTGTGACATGGTAAACTTCTTCGTCGCAGGTGAATGCAGGGAAACCGCGCTCATTCGACGGCAGGGTCACCAGAGATCCTTTGGTGGATCTAATCATCTTCGATTGCCAAGAGAACCTGCCTGTGCCTCTTGTCTCAGAGAAGTGCATTCCCTCGTGGAACGCGGACCCAGCATATATTGGAATACAAAATGCATTCCAATTTGCCGAGGAGTATTTACAAGACAACGGTTGTCTCCTAGTGTTTCATTCCTACAGCGTTCAGTCTCGAAGTATGTTTGCAAGGTTGATGAAGATTTTCAAGAACTTGAAGATGAAGAAAGAGTGGTTGGCATTCAACCAATTGGACCTCGCGTCGGGAATAAACCTTGGCGAAACAGTGAGTTCTCTATTTTATTTTTCATGTGATTTTAGGTTTTCTTTTAGATGTGATTCTTGGTTTGATATATGGTGTGATTGTCAATGGCATTCCCCTCTTTAATAATTAATTTTTTGATGCAGACCGTGAAGTTCGGAGTCACTCTTTTCATAAAGGACGTGGGTGGAAAAGTGGCATCACTTTTCCAATTTAGGCAGACCACAGCCATGACCAAAGCAAAGTGGAACCTCCAGAAGAAAGACATGGTCATCAATTACATTACTGAGGAGACCATGATGGTAAACAAGGAAACCAAAGCACCTTGGCGTGGACCCCGAGAGAAAGATGTGAGGTTCCTACAGTTTTTCATCGAAGGCTGTACCGATGAAGATGATGTAGTTCTCGACTGCACCGCTGCTACAGGTATAATACTACTCAATTTCAAGAAAGAGTTCTAAAATGAATTGTTTATTCTTGTAAAGATGTACTTAAACATTGATCACCACATGCTTCTATTGCAGGGGCGTCCATTATGGCTTGTCGTGGGACGGGCCGCCATATTGTGGCCTTGGAGAAGGACATCGATATCTTCAACATTGTTCTGAAGTCGATGAAGAAAGCCACTCCAGTAGAAGGAGTGACTCAAGCTCCAGTGGAAGCTATTGCAGCCCTTGATCTTGATGCTGTACACGTCGAACCAATGGTGTTCACACGCACCGTTAGACCTAGTAAGTAAGTTTTGCTTTGTAATGACAACATTTTTTGTTTTGTAATATACGTTGCATACAAAGAATTTCAAGGCCCTAAACCTTCTATGTGTGGTTCTTTAAGGAACGAAGTAGTGAAGGGAACGCATCCAATGAAGAAGATTCGAAGACATATCTTGAGTCCGAAGAAGTCTTACGAACATCCAGTGTATGCCGAGAAGATGGCGACACAATATGAATAGTATGGTTGTAGAGATCCTAAACCTCGCATCCCGAAGTATGCTGCAAATGTGGTTCATTTTGTAGATGTTTCAGCTTCTGAGGGTGAGGAGACGCCAGAGTCGTCTTCTAGTGAGGTTTCTATGACCGAGTCCACCGCAACTTAGACTCATAAGATTGACAAATCTTATGAGTTGAACTATGTGTATTCCTTTTATGTTTATTTGATTTGTGTGTGTTATGGCTACAAATGAGGTGCAATGTGCTTCTTGCTTGATACTAAACTTGCCCTAAAAAATGTTATGAAATATACACCCAAAGAGAAACTATGTCTATTGGACAAGTGTGGGAATTATAGAATTTGGAGTTCATTTACAATTGCAGGATTAGGTACTCTGTAGTGGGGCAAAAATAGAGAAAACAAGGTACACTAAATTATTTATTGCAAATTAGTGAGTACCGCAAAAAAATGTGATTGGAATAAAAATGGAAAGAAATTATAACTCCTTCCAATGGTAACTCCTACATAGTGGGGAAAAAAATGGAATGCAAATCAATGTTGTCACCTTTAAACGGCGATAGTCATGATATGAAGTAGTGAATAAAATGAGGTCACACTTGCCCTTCTAATGAACACATAGATTTGAATGGGAAGACAAACAAAGCTCAACAATTGAACCACTCTACCTAAACCCCCAACAATAAAATATCACTAGTAGATAACATTGCCTTCCTACATCTTTGACTCATTTAGATACTTTCACCTTCTTCCAATAGTCCATGTGTGATAAGACACCCTAGCTCTATTTTATGTGCAACAAAAATCCCTTAAATATAGAAGTATCCTTCATAGTCTACAAATGGCACTACATTCCCTAAATTGCTTTTGCTTTTTTAATCCACGGTTATAGAGCCTACAATCACCCTAAATCCACGGTCATGGGTTCGTTGCCGACCCTCTATTCAACTTTTGATTTTTGCACAAAATTTTTCTTAAAAAAATTCCCGCTCACAGGCTCGCAGGCTCCTGCTCCCAAGCTCGCACGCTGGCAACCCTGCTGCCGGATGTGAAACCCCATCTCGTCTGGAAATCCTGCAACATACCACTCAACTTAGACGTTTGGGTTTATCTCCATATCTAGCTTTTGAATAAGAGCTTTCACCCGTTGTCCATACCTCCTTACTGATTCTGAAGGTCTCATAGTCATGACACTAAGTCGTCCTAACGCTCTGGCTTCTCTACCGGATTCTGTAAACGTTCTGACGAACAGGTCTGTGAGCCGGTCCCAGTTATTCCGGGTTTCGTCCGAAACATCTTGGTACCATTTCAGCGCCTCACCCTTTAGTAGTCCTTGGAATATCCGCTATTTGGCTTCAAATTCCTCTTGGTTGGCCAAAACAAGGGAGTTAAACTTACACAGCTAGTCATCTACATCCTGATTGCCGTCCCCTTTAAAACTACTATACTTTAGGCGAGTGGATTCTACCATAGTGTCACTTTCCGGTTCTGAGTGGACTAATTCTACCTCCTCCTCAGACTCGACCGGAATCTCCTGAATCTGAACTATGACCGGCTCAGGTTCAGGGACTTCAACAATTACTTCTAACGCTTCAACTTCTGCTGGTACAGTGTCCCCAGACATAGGGTGTAATCTTGGATTCACGTTCACGCTAGGTAGCCCATGAACAAGAACGTCTCCACGAATATTCCGGGTAGATCTTCTAGACGAAGTTCCTTCTCCTCCCTTTCTATTCATGGATAAGTTCTATGTTCTCTATTCAGCACTTCTCAGATATCCTCTGAATAGACTAACGAACTCAGATACTACACTCCTACAGATGTTTTAACTTTTCATGACCGTCTCTTCCAGAGATCGGATTGCTAATTCTAAGTATTTTCGATCCCCGGCAGCAGCGCCACTTTTCCGTGTCGTAGCACAAGAAAACAAAAATCCTTCTCTAAGGCTCAATATTTCTTAAAAGAGGCCTTAAAGTGACTCGAGTATCGTTCCCACGAAGATCGAATTTCCTAGGTTCACAATTACCGGAAAATGGTTGAGTGATGGTCACGAGACACACAAACACAAAACCCCAAGCAAAATAATAAACCGGAACTTCCACTTGGCCTCCTTATTTCCTTGGACAAACACGACCGGATCCCTCCGATCCAACAATTACTAATACACTTTAGACCGGATCTTCCCGATCTAACAATACTGACCGGATTGATTCCGATCTAACACCCACTTGTTTATCATACAGACTCTTTAACTGGTTAGTTTACTACCCCACGGCTTTACATTACCCTGTAATTCTCCCAACACTTCTATTCACATACCTTTGGTAGTTACATGTATTTACATTTTTCAGACCGTAACCGGAATCCGCGTTTCCACAGACTTAACCTTAACCTCTAGTATTCACATCCAGTCTAGATCTCTACTTGTAACCATGTGGATTTTAACCTCTCGATGAGGGATCTGCTTAATTGGGATTTAGGAAGGAAGCTTAACTCCTACCCTCCGATTTTAAAGTGTTAGAAGTTTCACTATGTGATCAAACTTTCAAAAATAAACTTTCAAATCCTACAAATGAGAAAACAAACTGTCCTCACAATTGGAAAGGAAACGCAGTCGTATCCAGCAGGTCACGCAAGCCGGTCTAATCCCTCCTAACCAATGCTACAACGACAGCCTATTGAGTTAGTCCTAAATCCGGTCTAAACTAGCAGGGAAGAGAGGGGAAACGAGCGCTACGGAGGCGTGCTAACCCTTATTCTTTCCAAAGAGTGGTCCTCAATCCGTACTCCCTTCTGAGTCCACTCCTAGTCCACACTAGAGATCCCTTCTGCCTCCATCCACACGCACTAATTCAATACTAGACCGGATAAACTCAGCATCCGGATACACCTTGTATCCACTTACACTCACTTTCCAGCCTGGACTTCCAAAATACGGACAAGTGTCAAGTACACACAACTATGATTTATTTCAATCACGCCAAGAGCGAACTCCCAAGTACTCATGAATATAAGAAGGTAAGATAAAGATGCACATCGGGACCAAAGAAGTCCCGGATTTAAATACTAAACTACTCCCTCAAAATCCTAACATAAAAGTAACGCTCCAGCCAATCAGGGCTCAACACGTTTCATTCCCTTACTAATTTCTAGCCCTATTGACTTTCACTCAAACTCCCACTACTTCCGCTAAAAGTGGATCTCAGATCCTATAATTACGGACTTGGTCACTTTCCAACTGCTAGTGGCCGTGTCACTCAAAAAGTAATTTTCCTAATTATGTACAATTATCTCAAAACTTCAAATTTTCACTACCCTATCTTCAGAAATTTACCCTACGTAATTTTCTAAGTTTTTAACTTCTTCATGGCCGGCTTCTTTCCGGTTCTGGTCTTCTGTCCTTGGTGTACCTTACTCCGAGCGGCAAGCTTCTTCTTCTTGGATGCTGCAGCCTTGGTTGCCCGAGTCTCTGCCAGTGCTTGATCCAGGTCAGAATACGGCTCCGAGTCTTCTTCAGTACCGGATTCTTCATCCTCGTCCTCCTCTTCTTCTTCCTCCTCCTCGTCATCGTCCTCTAGAATCGTCCTCTTCTTTATAATTGGAGGCTTCTTCTTCTACGTGGTTGGTGTGGGCGGAACATTGGCCCTAGTACTCTGAGGAGTGGTTTCCTCAATCGTTCTGCCCTTCCCGGATCCTTGCCCCTGTGATCCGGTCTTCCTTTCCTCCATTGACCCAGTTTCGCTTCCCAAAGCTAAATTGAATAGGGTGGAAGGAAATACCTTTTGTGTCTTTGCAGGAGGAGTCGGAGAGACTGGAGATAACTCACTGAGGTCGATAAACTTGGTGCTCAGCCCTGGTTTGGGCACGTTCTTCTTCTCGGACGGTTTCACTCCAAATCTCGTTTTTTCTTCAGCTGCAGCCTTCACCTCCTCCGATGGTTCCCTCGCCTTGCTTGTTGTCTCCACTTCTCCGGTCTTCTCTTCCTCAACAGCTTCTACTGCTCGCGCTGCATTAAGAGCAACGTCCATTACTTCCCCCAATAGGGAAGTCATTTCTCCTTTAGGCTCTGACCGGATGGAAGAGCTTGGCACGTCCTCCATCTTGTCCTTCGCCTTTACTTCTTCTTTGGTAACCGGAAGGGGTGCTGGTGTGAGTTTCGGTTCCGTTTCTGGTCCCTGCTCCTGCTCTCTTTGTCCTTCTACCTCCTTAATCACCTCGCATAGTAGCTCCACTATTGCCTCCATCTTGCGGTGGTAGGACACTAACGCCATCATTAGGTTGGCTGGAATTTGCTTTCCGGTCTCCATCACCTTCTCGTCAAACAACATTGCTTTGTTGATAACTTCACCCGGATTGCTGATGAACTCCCGGATCGCCTAAAGGTTCTTTGCGGCTGTCTTGTAGAATTTCCTCTACTGGTCCATTTCTTCTCTCTTCTCCTTCAACTCCCTCGTTAACTGGTCCACCTTACTCGCGGCTTCGCTCAGCTCTTTCTTCACCGCCTCCTTCATCTTTCGATCCAGTTGGGCAACGAGCTGCTGCGGCTGACTGATCTTCAACAGCTAACATAGTTCTTGAATGGTCTCCTGGCTCTTCCCGTACTGGACCCGGAACTCACTGAGTTCCCTCACAATTCAACCTAGGGGATCCTGGTTCCAGACCGGATCGACTCCCTTACTACCCTCTCCTATTTCTAAATCTTTCTCTTTCCGATCTTGCCTCCTCCACTAAGACTTAGCTTCCTCGACCGGTATAGTGTCTGCCTCTAAATCTTCCTCTTCTTGCCCGGCTTCCTCATCCGGGTCTTCTATATCGAATTCTGACATGGCTTTGGCCGTATCATATGAATCTATCTCTCTATTTGTAAGCCAGCCATGTGCTTGATACAAGTGGTAGAGAAAAGGGGTTATAGGGGAAGGCTTGGACTTCCCTATACCTCCTACCAATCTCTTGATCTGATCTCTCATTACTACGCCCCAATCTACTTTCCGGTCACCCGACAGTGCACCGAAAATAGTGTTCGTCAGGGTGACCGTAATCCTGTTTGGTCGCTCTGGACTAAAGATGGCTGCTAGGTACTTCATAAAACGTTTCTCTCTACCATTTATGCACTCTGCCACATGGAAACCATCCTTCTTCGTTGGGGGATTCTGGAACTTACCCATGTAGAAGCGATCCGTCTGGGAAGCCGGTCCCTTGTCCGTCTTCTTGAAATCGTACGTCTCCCTCCACAGCGTTGGAGTCCAGTCTTCAGGTCGGCTTTTCAACGTCCCCTTCCACTTCCTTAGCGGCGCGCCGATTACCTCCCTCACATTCCATCTGTCGGAGGTCTTCTTCTAGCTCCGCTTTCTCTCGTGGATCCGTTGGTACCACCGGCTTCACCATGCGCAAGGATACAGCTACCTCTTCTCTCACCATCGTGGGCTGTTCTCTCAAACCCTCTCAGTAACTAGAATCACTATTTGGAGTCTCACAATCACTTGCACTCTAGTCTTCCTATTCCGCTCAAGGACCCTCCTCAAAAGTTGTCTCACCAGTACACTCCTAATTCTACACTCATACGTAAACTTCTAAGTGAACTCTCCTCTCGAGACCCGTCTGTCCTTAATCCGGTCCGTAAACTGAGTCCGTAACTTCTTCTCTTTGGCTGACATATAAGTACACCTCAAATGCTCCTCACCAATCTCTTCTCAAGGTAGCTTCCGCGCAAAAGGAGGTCTGAGCCACCTGCCCCTCCTATTTCTAGGGCTGCCATCACCAGGGCCATTACAGGTGACCGTTTTCCTCAAAATAGACTCGCTCTCAAGTATGGTCTAGAACTAGGTAGGCACCCGTTACACCCGGATTGTTTGTCTTCCGTTTCCGGTCTCTGGTCTTTTATTTTCTTCCGGTTTCCGGTTCCTAATGAAAATCACTCTGACCTACTCCTGACCTATCTATGCCATTTCCGGACTTTCGGTTTCCGGTATCCGGTTACTTTTGTTAACACTATTATCTATTCTAAAGTAACCCTATTCTGGTATCTGGTTCCTAACTACTTACGGTCTACTTTTCTAAAGAAAAACAAAAAAAAATAGGGAGTAAAAAGCTCTATTCTCCTTATTTTCCTTCTAAACCTAAAGACTGGATTTCCGTGCTCCCACAAGAGGTTAAAGAGGATATTACTCGGACACAAGGACCAGACGACTCTATCCGGGAGGTACTTGTGCCGAAGACTATACTCAAACCGGATTCTCGAATCCGGGTAGATGAGTATGACATCCTACAGGATATCAAGGCCCAAAAGGCCAACATTACTATTGGTCAGTTGTTACATGATAATCCTAATTATCAGAAACAACTGAAGGAGTCTTTGATCCGCTCACGCCGACGAGCAAAATCGACTCCCACCTATGGCGATCAACTTCGCGGAGCTGGAAGATTTTGGAGCGCCAGAAGTGACAGTGAAGATTGACGGATGTACCATCCGGAATGTATTGGTGGATGGAGGATCCGGAGTGAACTTAATCCTCGAAAGTACGGCATTTGATTTTGGATATACCTCCTTTGAGAAGACTCAACAGATTCTCCAGATGGCGGATCAATCGCGGGTTATCCCGGTAGGAAAGCTCTCCAGATTACCCACGCAGATTCATTGAAACACCTATGCACTCAACTACTTGGTGATCCGGGTGGGAGAGGGTCGACCGTTTCCTTTGCTTCTAGAAAGGGCCATGGTTATACATGGCCAAGGTTAAGGTTAATTGGGAGAAGAGGGCTTTCGTCTTCGGAGACCCTCCGGTCACCTTACCTCTGGCGTCCGGAGGAACATCTAGGAGAGACCAGTACGCCGGAAGGATACACATCCAATTGGACCGAATCCGAGGATTCGGACTCCACTATGGCATACCGAGTTGAGTAGTTCCGGGAGACGACGGAAGGAGATGTTGGTTTTTCAACACCTGTTCCGGAAAAAGGAATTATTCCTTTGGAAGAAGACCTTAAGGATGTATCAATTGATCGCTTCCTAGGACAATCTGATGTTCAATTGTCGGAGGAGTGGATCTGGAAGCAACTTGCAGACAGAACGCTTCCGCCTCATCCGAACGGTCAACAGATGTCTTGGAAATAGTTGGTTGACCAGTTGGACAACCAACACTACAAGGATTTGGGGGTATAAATGACTGGGCACAAATGACTACTTGTCCGCTTTGACTAAAGAATGACTGATTACTCTATAATGGCACCATCCGGGAGCTGGTCTAAAGGTCGAAGTTGTGTTGCAGTCATGGCTACAACTCTAGGATGATGTAGTCACTAAGAACGACCTTCGTTGATGCATTTTCGGTTGACTTTGTCATGTCTCTGTTGGAGGTCTGCGCTTTATTTAGGTTGTGGCCCCTGGAGTCATTAAGAAGACGTACGAATGTCAAACATTACGACTGCGGCCAACGGCAACGGTGCTAGATTGTGAGCATGTGAGCATGAGCCTACGAGCGTTGAGTATGAGGTATGTGAGTATGGAGTTCTGGAATTGTAAAAAATTCAATAATATTTATAAAAATAGAATTTTCAAGAAAGGGATTCAAATAAATTCTATTTTCAGGATATTCGTACCCTATTATCGTGGACCTTTTGCCATGGACCTATTACCGTGGACCTATTACCGTGGACCTATTACCGTGGTTATATACAATTTGTATACAATTTTGAGTTGCTATTACTGGTTAGAGTAATAGAAGTGCATGTTGCGAAAGGCAAACAAATGACCTACAAGAAAAAGTAAGTCGAGATTGAAAATAGGTTGTATTGAATACTTCAAGAAATTACAGTATTCAAACATACAAATTGGTACTTCTAAAGCTATACATTTCACTTTAGTGTATAGTCCTTCAATCATTAATACCAATCACCTAGGGTTTCTTGGACTTCTAAACATGTTAAAGACTGTCCCTTGAAACTTTGATGATGTTGGCCTTTGTGAGAAGGAGCTTCACTTCATTGAAGCTGAAGCTTGGAGAATGTATAAACTTATCCTCTGTCGGATTCATTTTGCTGAAGTAGCGAAGTAAGTAATAAAGATGTTTGCAATGCACGTACTGTTGGCGTCCACCAATTGCTGAAATGGCCATGTCGACAAAATTAGGACAAGTGCACTCTACATACATGCCAAGTGTAATGCGATAAAGCTTTTGCCAAGGTTCAAGTCCGGATTGAAGGGAGATTATGGCTCCAAGTCCAGGGAAGGGGAGCAAGGTTACTCCTAGAATTGTTCCCTTGACATTACCAACACTCTCCCATTTATTGCAGTGCTTTGTTGTAGGAGTATTTGCAATACGGCGAATAGCTTTGCTCCTTCGAGTAGTTGGATATGTGTCAGCATGCAAAGGACTAGGATGATCATAGTAGATGGTCTGGAATACATTGGACATGGTGAATAAACATCGAGGAGACATAGATGGTCGTTGTTGTAGCTGGAAACCAGCCTCTTGCAACAACAATGTTTCTTGGCGGGTCAAATTTGTGCCTGTTAGTACAGGCCACACATCCGGAACTTGGGGCCAATCTATTACCCAAACTCGTTTGGAGCCTCGGACACATCGTTCAATATCATCTGGGCAAAACCAGAAGTCAGTCATGATCTCTTTGTTTCCGCCGTACTGTTTTTTTCTACCACGGTAGGTCGGAGCTGGAGTACCTCTAGATCCCTTTGCAATTTTGGCAACACAGCGGATGTTTGAATTCCATTGTTGCGCATGACATTTGCAACTGGACTTGTGTGAGATTCTTGCGATATGCCACTGTAAAGTATCACAGTCAGTTTCCATTGCAAATGTCACATGTGGTACATGCGTAGAATCAACCAACGTGTCTGCTTCATTAGAAGCAACCGTGGGTGAACATGTTGATCGTGTTTGTACTCAAGGCTGAAAGAAGTTGACCTTGTCTGGACGATGAGAGTCACCATCTGACCCAATTGGGAGGTCAAGCATTCACTTACTGCTACCAAATACTTCTTCGCCTTCCAAATGGGGAATACGTGATGCAACACCAACCCCTCCAGGAAGGTCGTTCAGCGCCTCCGCAATCTTCTTAGGATCCCCGCTACGTCTAGCGCCTTGTAACTTTAACTCCTCTTTAGATGGCCCTGACCTTGATATGTTGCCTTTCAGAAAAGCTCGATAATTGGTCATTTGCATGAAAGCTCGAATGCAGTCATCAGAAGTTGCGGCAAACAAATCATTACCCCGATTATCCGATTGCTGCAACCACCTATTATGGACTGTTTCGAATAAGTTGCATGATGGCATGTCTGCCATCTCTTCAACATTTAATTCCTGAAACAACAATATCAATGACAAATCAAATCCAAAATTATGTATCATCAGAGTTCTGAGTTACAATGAAATACTTAAACTTTGATCTCTCTACTATACGGGCAAGGCTCCTCTCGGCGCCGAGGGGAGAATCCCCGATACTCTGGAGTGATCAATATTTTCAAAGAAGGTAGCAATATTTGCTCCAAGCTTTGTTTCAGTAAAATAAAAGTGGATCTAAAAGATTGCAAAATAAGAAAGATAAGGTAGGAAAATTACCATTTGCATGAACCCGCCCCACTGACGATATCGAAAGTGCCAAAATGCAAGCCACAACTCAAGTTCCCTCATAGCATCTTCCGAGGCTGCTCCAGATGAAAGCCACCAAGATCGTATCGCTAGGTAACGCGTCTCAGCTTCGTCCATAGTTTTGGAGTCTTTGTATTGCTTACAAAGTTGAGTATATTGGTGTTGCAAGTCCGGCTTGATGAGCTTTTGTGTATGGCGATGCAAAGAGGTACTCCAATGTAAAAGACATGTCCGCTCTCGGTTCACCATCTTTGTTTTGGGATCTCCTGATCCATAGACAATTCGAACAGCATTCCAATTCGCTTGTGCGCTATCAGCCATAAAGCCTTTAAAATTTGGATTCTCAATGCCATTGCGTCTCATGACTCCGTTCAAAGATCTCCACATGATGCATTGAACCTTAGTGTCCTCAGATTGCATATCACACACTGCTATTGTCATCACTTTCCGACATCCTGTATCGTAAACATGGCAAGCCATGGTTGTCCAGTCTTTAACTCGCTTGACATGGTCAAACATGAGCCATGCGTTCTTCAGATCTCCACCCGGTTGCATCCGTTTGACAAGGTCCACACCACTCCCTAGCCCTTCTACAAGCATCTTAAACAAGTAAACCTTCTCTTTGCCTTGACCAGGAAACACACTATCATGGATGTACTCAAACCTCAAATTCCTTTTCATATTCATGATACTATCTATTATCCCACTTTTGCCACTTGAACAGAAAGACGAAATAACATTTCAGATATTAGGAGAACTTAGTATCTGGAACTTGTCCATTACATCATCTAACGAATTCCCTTGCAACATCTGCTTTGGACCTTCACCGTTGTGTATCAAGTGGCTATCAAGAAATTGCTTGCTAGTTGCTAGGGCAATGGCAGAGTTAGTGGCACTAGGGGTTTTGGAAACCTCGCCAGCAATGAGTTCGGACACAACACCTAAAGACTCTCTACATGTTCCGGAAGTGACCGGATGCACATGATTCCCCAAATGAATGCAAGCTCTTGTCATGCTTGCAGAATCACCAACGTAATAAATTCGAGCATCACAGACATTGATGCAATGAGGCGGACATTTGCATATCTTACAAAGGAGGGTAGAATCCTTTGGAGGAATGGCACCAATACAAAATGGTCTAGGAGTGAAACCACACCACTCAGTCTCGTTTGGCTGAGAAGAACGCTTCAAGTAGTTGCATTCTGAATTCTTACAAATAAGATGGCCTACACAGAAAGATTTCCTAAACTTCAAGCCATCGTGATTGTTGATGTTAGATGTCATTGTCCTACACCAAGCGTGTCCATCATAACGTTTATCCATGCCCTGTAACTTCTCAGCAGCAGATGATGAAGTCGGCATCGAAAGAGAAGGCAACTCAAAAACTACATCTCCATCAAAATTAGCAGGAAGGTACTGAACCTTGTAATGGATAAGTGCATCATAGTCTAATGATGCTACTTCATTTCGAGAACCACGTATAGACACTAGCTTACGTAGGCAACCCACAATACTAATTGTGGATGCACAACCGGGATATGTTGGTGGACGCGAGTACATAGACAAAGCAGGACTACTAGAAGGCATTAGCTTTGTCGTAGACAATGTGTTGAGGGCATCGTCAGAGACTGTACTAGGAAGTATTGGCTGGTTTGGAGACTCTCCTTCAGACTCACTCGACAGATCTATAACAAGGTCATTGGGTTCTTGCTTTACAGTGAATAAAGGAAAAGGAGTGACAATATTTGTGACATGCTCACTTTCAGAAGTGTTTCGGTTGTCACGATGGGAAGGAGGCATGTCCACTGTAGAATGTTCGGAATGCCGATGTAACATCTCAGTGGAGTCTACCCTCATAACAAATGGTAAACCGTAAGCTCGATAGCGCCCTTCCCGAAGATGCTAGAAATGATTGTCATCAACTACCATTCTCTGCATATGGATTGACTCTCTTAAAGTTCTGGACTCAAAGAATACCTCCTCTTCAACATAGATACTAGACATGACAAATCCAAAACGTACATGAAGAAGGTGAATGGAAACCACAATAAAATCCTGATCTGCAAGAGGGAGAAAGAAAGGAACCTCATGGCCATCCGCTCGAAGGGAGGCCATGTTCCCAAAATCGAATCCCACTATTGACAAGAACAATATGACCTAAACTATTTCAACGCTCAAATACGTTTGAACTGAGCACCCTTCCTAAGCGTACTGCATGGCCATATGAATGAGATTAAAATGGATTTGACAATCCAGGATTTGCAACGTTAGCATCTACAATTAATATTCATTAATATAATAGCGACCCGTATATAATATACTTTAAAGAGTTACTAATACAGACGGTTGCGCTTGGAATTAAGGAAATGCGCTCAATTGTCCATTGAATGAAAGTAATACGAACGCCAAATGAATTGAACTTTATTAAGCTTAATAGATAGATTGTGGCACAATAACAACATGAAAATATGTAGATCTTCTTTGTACGCGAGTTTCGAACATTATAAAAATTGGACCACCAACAGTCACCAATATTCTAATAATTGAATTATGGACACAAGCCTATAAAAGAGGGTACTTCTGTGATGTGGGAATTCATAAATCAAATTAGAAAATCGTGAAGTACTTCCAAAAACAATTATTGGGGTTCAAATGTTGAGTACGGTGAAATCATGAATTGATTAGAGGAATTTGAATTTGAATAGTTCTGACGCTTTGAGAACGAAAGTAGTCCCAATAATATGATTGGTTACCCTAAATCCTGAACGTAGGGATGGTTTGATCCAACTACACTACCCTATTTCTCATTGATAATTATCACTACATACAATGGTCGTATGTATGTAGTGTTAGTCATATGCTTACACTAGATATCACGAGTGATGGAATTCGGCATGGTTCTAGGAAACGGAGGAAGAGAAGAAGAACATTTTTTTCTTCTAGGAAAGAGTTGCAGAGGTCAAGAAATAGAAGTAAGAAGGTTGTACCATTGACTGAATCCCAACCACGTGAACAAACTCAAAGTGCTGTAATGCATGTAGATGACTTCAATATAGATCTCATTTCAAAGAGTGAGCATATTGTAAGTGTCTCTAAGGAAGAGCCACCAAGGTGTAGCATTGGCCAAGAGAGATTGCATCATTCGGTAAGTAAATATACTCGATATTCGCAGTTCCTTTTCCCTTTGCAATATTGTATCTTGGAAGTACCATTTGGATATCCAAGAATGAATCAACTGATGACCATACAAACACGAGAAAGTCCCCGTTACAAGTAGGGGTCCACGTTATTTTGTATGTCTTTGTGACAGGGCTCATTCCTTACTCTCTACACATTTCCATTGTGCTTCTTCTAACCTAGAAAGCGGACATGGCGAAGAAACAGAAAACTAGAAACACAGCCGCGGAGGCGCAAACAAGAAAAAAACACGATGAGAACAACAACGATCAGGAAGAAGTGACCCATTCCATGAAGTCGACGGAAGGACCAACAACTCAGAGCTCAGAGGTATTCAACCTTTTCATTCCTGTCAATCCTTGTTTCTCTCAGAAAAATTAAGAAGGTTTAGGATTCTAGGTCACTCCATTTCTTTCCGGTCTGGCTGTATTTGCATCAGGACTCCCCCGCCCCAGCCTTGCCTTCGGTGCCGAGGGGAAGGGGGGAGCGCTACTCTTTTGATCTGCTAGGTCGAAGGTGAGCTCCGGGGCCCCCGGATTCGTCCGCGGGGTCACACCAGTTTTCCTTGAGTCTGCCTTTACTTGCATCAAGACTCCCCCGTCCTAACCCTGCCTTCGACGCCGAGGGGAAGGGGGGAGCGCTACTGTTTTGATCTGCTAGGTCGAAGGTGAGCTCCGCGGCCCCCAGATTCGTCTGCGGGGTCACACTTGTTTTCCTTGAGTCTGCCTTTTCTTGCATCAAGACTCCCCTGACCCGGCCTTGCCTTCGGCGCCGCACGGAAGGGGGGAGCGCTACTGTTTTGATCTGCTAGGTCAAAGGTGAGCTCCGGGGCCCTTGGATTCGTCCGTGGGGTCACACTTGTTTTCCTTGAGCCTGGCTTTTCTTGCATCAAGACTCCCCCGGCCCAGCCTTGCCTTCGGCGCCGAGGGGAAGGGGGGAGCGCTACTGTTTTGATCTGCTAGGTTGAAGATGAGCTCCGGGGCCCCCGGATTCGTCCGTGGGGTCACACCTGTTTTCCTTGAGCCTGGCTTTTCTTGCATCAAGACTCCCCCGGCCCGGCCTTGCCTTCGGCGCCGTGGGGAAGGGGGGAGCGCTACTGTTTTGATTTGCTAGGTCGAAGGTGAGCTCCGGGGCCCCCAGATTCGTCCGTGGGGTCACACTTGTTTTCCATGAGTCTGGCTTTTCTTGCATCAAGACTCCCCCGTCCCGGCCTTGCCTTCGGCGCCGTGGGGAAGGGGGGAGCGCTACTGTTTTGATCTGCTAGGTCGAAGGTGAGCTCCGGGGCCCCCAGATTCGTCTGCAGGGTCACACCTTTTTTCCTGGACTTTGCCTTGTCTTGCATCAAGACTCCCCCGCCCCGGCCCTGCCTTCGACGCCGAGTGGAAGGGGGGAGCGCTACTGTTTTGATCTCCTAGGTCGAAGGTGAGCTCCGGGGCCTCCGGATTCGTCCGTGGGGTCACACCTATTTTCCTTGAGTCTGCCTTTTCTTGCATCAAGACTCCCCTGCCCTGGCCCTGCCTTCGACGCCGAGGGGAAGGGGGGAGCACTATTGTTTTGATCTGCTAGGTCGAAGGTGAGCTCCGGGGCCCCCAGATTCGTCTGCGGGGTCACACTTGTTTTCCTTGAGTCTGGCTTTTGTTGCATCAAGACTCCCCCGACCCGGCCTTGCCTTCGGCGCCAAGGGGAAGGGGGGAGCGCTACTGTTTTGATCTGCTAGGTCGAAGGTGAGCTCCGGGGCCTCCGGATTCGTCCGCGGGGTCACACCTGTTTTCCTTGAGTCTGCCTTTTTTTGCATCAAGACTTCCCCGACCCGGCCTTCCCTTCGGCGTTGAGGGGAAGGGGGGAGCGCTACTGTTTTGATCTGCTAGGTCGAAGGTGAGCTCCGGGGCCCGCGGATTTGTCTGCAGGGTCACATCTGTTTTCCTCGAGTCTGCCTTTTCTTGCATCAAGACTCCCCCGACCCGGCCTTCCCTTCGGCGTTGAGGGGAAGGGGGGAGCGCTACTGTTTTGATCTGCTAGGTCGAAGGTGAGCTCCGGGGCCCGCGGATTTGTCTGCAGGGTCATATTTGTTTTCCTTGAGTCTGCCTTTTCTTGCATCAAGACTCCCCCGACCCGGCCTTGCCTTCAGCGCCGAGGGGAAGGGGGGAGCGCTACTGTTTTGATCTGCTAGGTCGAAGATGAGCTCCGGGGCCCCTGGATTCATCCGCGGGGTCACACTTGTTTTCTATGAGTCTGGCTTTTCTTGCATCAAGACTCCCCCGCCCCGGCCTTGCCTTCGGCGCCGCGGGGAAGGGGGGAACGCTACTGTTTTGATTTGCTAGGTCGAAGGTGAGCTCCGGGGCCCCCGGATTCGTCCACGGGATCACACCTATTCTTTTTGAGTCTGCCTTTTCTTGCATCAAGACTCCCCCGACCCGGCCTTCCCTTCGGCGCCGAGGGAAAGGGGGGAGCGCTACTGTTTTGATCTGCTAGGTCGAAGGTGAGCTCCGGGGCCCCCGGATTCGTCCACGGGGTCACACCTGTTCTTTTTGAGTCTGCCTTTTCTTGCATCAAGACTCCCCCGACCCGGCCTTCCCTTCGGCGCCGAGGGGAAGGGGGGAGCGCTACTGTTTTGATCTCCTAGGTCGAAGGTGAGCTCCGGGGCCCCCGGATTCGTCCGTGGGGTCACACCTGTTTTCCTTGAGTCTGCCTTTTCTTGCATCAAGACTCCCCCGCCTTGGCCCTGCCTTCGACGCCGAGGGGAAGGGGGGAGCACTATTGTTTTGATCTGCTAGGTCGAAGGTGAGCTCCGGGGCCCCCAGATTCATCCGCGGGGTCACATTTGTTTTCCATGAGTCTGGCTTTTCTTGCATCAAGACTCCCCCGACCCGGCCTTGCCTTTGGCGCCGAGGGGAAGGGGGGAGCGCTACTGTTTTGATCTGCTAGGTCGAAGGTGAGCTCCGGGGCCCCCGGATTCGTCCGCGGGGTCACACATGTTTTCCTTGAGTCTGCCTTTTCTTGCATCAAGACTCCCCCGCCCTAGCCTTGCCTTCGGCGCCGAGGGGAAGGGGGGAGCGCTACTGTTTTGATCTGCTCGGTCACCCCTTGAGCTGGAGGACCCCGGGATATATAGTTCATACATTGTTCATGTACTTTATGAGTGACTCACTTCTTCGACTTGTTTCTTACTAATGACATTATTGGATGGCTTGTATGACTTCGATTCAGGTGGAAGTAGGTTCAGGAATTCAAGTTTTGGAGAATACAATGGAGCTTGTTACCACTGCTGATGTTGACATTGAGGTTGAGAATATTCCCCAAGACGAAGGGATAGATGAAGAAAAATTCGAAACCGAGGACGCTTATAGAAGGTCTCAGAAGGTGAACTCTGTAGCCTCCATTGCCGAATTACGCCTAAAACCTACCTCTATATCTCGGATTCGGATTCCATTGTGTCGCCTTGTCCAAATGCCCATGGTTATTCCCGCACTTCAAAGCGATCTTACCAAATTGGAGCAGGAGTTCGTTCATGGGTACAGAGATGGATCGAATGTTTTTTATGTGTTCCTCACTGATGAGCAGGGGGAGAGTGAGATGGTGTCTGATGCGGAAGGAGAGGCTTGGGGGCCGATGTGGAATGAAGAGAACGACAAATTCAATGCAATGTTGTCTTGCACCCCTGGCCTCCAAGACTTTCAAGGGTCTAAGTTCTTCGTTTGTGACGGCAACCACAGACTTCTAGCATGGACCTCTTACATCAGCAAACACCACAACCGTGACCGGAACTGGCATATTTCGGTGGATTACATCATTCCTGACACTAAGGGGAGGATTGGTGATGTCATGCATGCTATGCACAACATTAATAAGTGAGTGCTCCTTTGCAAGTAGTTCATCATTTTGTCTTTTCTATGTGATCGTGTAGGAAGAAATTGATGTATTTTTGCCTCCGTTTCAGGCTGTCGTAGCACAGAGTAAGTAAATTCCCTGTTATACCCTCAAAAATCACTCTAGAGCATAACAAAATGACCCTAAAGATCGAACCCACGAGATCCTGTGAAGTAGCTAACTCTATTAAGGAGATAAACCCAATAAAACCCTTCAATTCTACTTTCCGGTTGTACCTCAGAAAACCGGAATATCCAAACCCCAACCGGAAAACTAAGACCGGACTGTATCCTATTTTCGGTTTTACTAGTTCCCCGATCTCTGATCAACTTCTCAATTCCGGACCATTCTACTTCTGGCCCTAAGTGTCTACGGAGCGGATCTGTTCCGGTCCGTCCTTCTAACCCCGGTTTAGTTTTGCCTCTGTTTTACCATCAGAGGGTTCGCCGCTTGCTTTTGAAAGTGGTAGGTCCACCACTCCTTCCGTGACTTATAGTGGCTGAAGACCCACTTCCTATCTTCCTATCCTCCTACTCTAATCCGGATCCGGTTTGGTCCTTCACAGCAATCCGGATGGCAATCCGGATCACAGGTCACACAAAGATCCCCGTACGATCCTCTCATACTACAACGACTTTGATGTTGATCCGTTCCGTACAAGTTTCGGTGACTACAAGTGCACCCGTCCGTTCCATCAACTACAGAAGTTCTTCCGCTTTACCCACAACGGGGGCAAGACCTCACAGGAGTCAGGACACTCGACCGGATTTCCCACCCAGGAGTTCTAGCACAGCTAAGGAATCCCTCCCTATCCGCCTAGCCTAATCAACGGCTTTTTTACCCGGAATACTAAACTTCTACAGATGTTGAGGCACTGGAATCCACTTCTAGCTCTTCATGACCTACTCAGATGTACTTAGGACCGGAACCATGCATCAAAGGGAGAACTCTACCCACACATCCGTGCATACCACCTTACTTCAACTTTGTACATTCTTGCCAACACTCGGGAGGAATACACAAAACAAAGTCAATAGAAGGTACACAAGGAAATGCCAAAAGAACTCTCCCAGTCTCCAGCTTAGAGACTGTTTTATATACAAAAAGCAAAAAGCAAAAAGTGAATACATGATTTCCGCCTCTGAAGGCGCTGACAATCCGCTCCTACCTTATCCTAACCGGATTCTATTCCGGTTCCTAGTTATAAGTCCTATTTTTACAATCCTTCCTGTTCCGTTTCATACACTCGGGATCCAATGGTTGGGCTCTCATTAGGTCTCTCCAACTGGTCGAAGACCTGAGTTAGATTCCGGTTCCGTTCCCCATCCGTAGGTAGAACCGGATGTTCTTCCTTAGCTTCCGGGGAGTCCAAATCTATCGGTTGATGTCCGGTCGAGGGCATATCCTTCTTTGCCCTGCTTGATTGGGGCGTCTTGTCCTTTCCAGGCTCCTGAGCGGCGTCTTCCGGAAACAAGTCCGGAAGTGAAATCTCAGAGAGCCGGATCGGAATCTCCGTCAATTTCTAGCTGCTCTCCACGATCCGGTCCGCCGACTCCCGTGCTTTGGATAGGAGCTTCTCTATCTGCTCCTCAAAATCAGTGAGGATGTGCACCACCCTAGTCCCGGATATCTTCTTGTCCTTGTGCACCTCCTCTTCAAACAGGCGCACCTTGGTGACTGCTGCTCCGGGTCCTTCAAGCACGTCCTTCACTTCCGCGGCCAACTTCTTCATTTCCTCTGCCATCTCCTTTGTCGCGTTGGCGTTCTCAAGTAACGCGAATAGTTCGGCCTTGAGGGTGTCCACCTCATCGTGCTGCCACTTGCTGTCCTCCTTCAACTTCCGGAGCTCTTCCGGATTGATCACACACTCAGCCACCTTCTGTGGCAACTGGCTGTCCGGTTCCGCTCCGATTAATTCCGCGATCTCCCCGAGCGTCCGCTTCTTAACTTCCCAATCCGCCCGGATTCCATAGAGGATCCCAACCAACTCGTCGAACGAATCTGCGGTCCCGGATCCGGATGCCACATCCGGTCCGGTTGGAGTCTCACTTTTGTGCGGCCGCGGATGTCTCGAGGGCGTTCCTCGATTTCCAGCTGGTGTGGTCTTCTGTCTCTTAGCGGGAACATACGGTCCTCCTCTTCCTCTTCTTCTTCTTCTTCCTCCTCGGTTTCCTTTCCGGAATCCGCTTCTTGATCGAACTCGAATTCTCCGTACTTCATGGTCCGCTCTTGGGCCTTCCATACCTTCAACTCCACTTCTGTCAGCAGCTCCTGTTGCTGATAGAGGTGGTAAATGTAAGGGCACAGTGGGGTAGCCCTACTTTTCCCCACTCGTGTAGTAAGCTGGGATACCAGATCAAAGAAGATCCGGCCCCAGTCTACTTTCCGGGTTCCGCTCAGTGCTCCGAAAATTGTATTGGCCAAGGTGATAGTCACCCTGGTGGGCTTTTCCGGATGCAAAACTGGAACCAGGAACTGGAGCAAGCGTCGCTCTCGGTCATCGAGGCAGTCTTCGACCGCATAGCCATCCTTCGGATTTACTACGCTTTCGAACTTGCCCTGGACGAAATCGTCCTTCCGGTTGGCCAGTCCGAGTCCTCCTGGCCGGAACCCGTATACGTTCCGCCACAAAGCCTCGGTCCATTGGACCGGATTCCCTCTCAGGGTGTTATCAAACTGATTCGATACGCCACTCAGGATTTCTCTAACCATCCTTTCATCTTTGAAACCCCAAGGTTTCAAAGCTAACCCTTGACAACCCATCAATGACAAATCCTCTCTGAGCTCTCCCTGTTCCGGTTCCTTGGTCAGCATGACCGGAACTACTTTTCTAAGCTTAACTTCACTCGGGGGCGGAGTGTTAGAACCTCTCTTCCGGTTCAGCCGCGGCATGAGGGTAGCCCTACCCGGTTTTCACTCTATAGTCCTAACAAGGGAGCTCTGACACTCAAATGTTCCGCTCCGCCTGTAAACTATCCTACTGGCATGCTCACACTCCTAGCTTCTCACGTATCCGCTCTCACTCAAGGTCTCACCCACTCATACCCGGAGGAGATCTCTCCGTCTCACACCCCTCTCTCACTTCCGGACCCTCTTGTACTTCCTCTTCCTGGCCGTGGTCAACGATAGAAACGCCAGGCGCTAAATCAGGTCATAACAACACGTGGAAATCCAGAGACCTGAAAATGGGTAGGGTCAGGCTTTATATAGTCCTGACGCCCTGGACTGCCTTTATGACCGGTTGGATATCCAATCCGGTTCTTGACATCCGGTTATCTCCAATCCGGTCAACAAGATTCCGATCGGAAATACTTATCCGGTTGTACATCTAATCCGTTCCGCTTCTACCTAAAACCGGATTAGTTCCATAAGGTCCTTTTGTGACTATTTTTAGATTTTATTCTTCTCTCTAGATGAATCCGGATACCTATTTCTAATTTCCGGTTCGCTCAAAAAGGTAAACAAATAAAAATCAAAAACATGAGTTGCCACACAGGCATACAGAAAGCTCGTTCATCAAGACCAGTCTTGTCCATACGCTATACCGTGTTCAAAAATATGGCATGCTGCCACTTGAGAAGTTCTCTGAGCATTTAAATGAGACTGAGATGATTCAATGCCAACAAAATCTACGTAAGAGTTGGTACTCAATGTCGGTTGAAGTATTCACTTCATTCATCTATCGGGTAACGATTCTCTCAAATCATGTGCATATTTTTTCTATAGTAGAGGTGTTTAGAAACATCAATGCTTTCAATGGTTTTCTCACTTCTATGTGGTTTTGCAGTATGAGATAGCAGCGGCCGCTGACCTAGCAGTTAGGTTGTATAGGGAAGAGACACCTATGGACCTACAATCAGAGGAGGGTGTCTTGGATGCCATGAGGTTAGGTACGAAAGAGAAGACAGCTAAGTTAGTTCAAAAATTGGGGAAATTGACTACCGTTGCCAATCCCAACCTGGGAATTGAGTGGCTTCAAGAGGTATGATAACATCCCTTTAGACTTTACCTTTTTTTATTCTTCTCATCTCATTTTGTTCACTTAACTAGATGTGATTTGTGGTGTCAGATCGAGCGTCACTGGAGCTCAAACATCACTCCAGAGATGACTCTAGAAAAGTTGAAGTCCGTGGCAACTTGCAATGTTAGCAAGGAGCATAAGGTAAAGTGGCTCAGATGGTGGAACTCATCAGTTTAGACAAGGGAGGCAAGAAGGTTTCCATTAAAGCCAGCTGGAGAGATAGAACTGAAGTCTTTCCTAGTGAAGGCATGTTGGTATGCTAGAGTAAGTGTTTTTCTTTCATTTCTATCATGTTTCATTCATCTCATTTCTTGGTTGTCATTTATTCCGTTGTGACATTTGGCCGTTTTTGTCATTTGGAGTGCAAAGTATTTTGTAGAATACCACTTCACTTTTAATGGCCTTGTAGATACAAGACACGGGAGCTGAAATGTTTGATAACATTGTGAAGAAAGACCAACTCAAGTTGGCTTTGGACTCTCCTATGGAGCCCGACAGTTTTCCAGATTATGTTGAAGATTGGAGAATTCAAGTTTGGGACCATGCTTTCTTGCCCTAGTTCAAGGGACATGATGTCTTCAAGAAGTCAGATGACTTCAAGAAACACAAAGGCTCTGACCTAGTTGTCAAACGGGTGATCTATTGGTAAACATCTGATATCTGAATGCCATCCTGATATGCTTGAGTATGTTTTCTGATTGCGGCCGTTGAATCAGTTTCTGTATTTTGAAGTATTTGTTCCTTACAGATATTTCAAGTATGAGTTGTTACCCAAGGGGGCAAGTGCGAAGCGCGACCTTCCTCCATTTTCAGGAACATGGTTGGATGTCAGTTCAGAGCATTGCATGTACTCGGCGTCACAATTGAGATGGTGGACGAGCTTACATTTGAAATCCGATGCGTGGTACTTGGACTGCTCGCCGGAATTCACGTCGTTGCCTGAGGAGCATCTAAAGCGGTCAATCAATACCCAAAACGTGGTCGAGGAGTTTGATGAGTTCGCTGGCCTTGATGAGGATGCAAAGGCAAAGGCAATAAAAAAGAGAGACGACGCAGACAAGAAGATTGCACTCAAGAACTTCGAGGCGGTGGACAAGGCAAAGGAGAGAGCCACGAAGAAGACAAAGAAGGTTGTTGAGTCCGAGCGGGTACCAACGGCGGAGAAGGAGAAGGGGAAGAGGCCCCCAAAGGATGTCTTACCTTCATCTTGCAATGACACGGCTTCCCAGCACCAACGCACAAATTCACGTGGCACTCAACATGATGCTGAGTATGCTTCACTCAGCAATGACGAGATGCAGCATGGTCCATCCGCTGTGGAGTACTTGCCGGATTCAGAGATTTCTATTCATGAGTTGCTTCTGAATTACTCTCTTACGGATGTCCTGGCCGATCTTCTTCCCAAAGTATACCACGACATTGTCAATTTTGTTGACAAGGCTGGCATTTTCATTTTCATCCATTTGTTGAGTATGTTGGGGTTTTCAAACATGCCTGGTTTGGTTCCTAATCAATTGAATGATTTTGCAGCACAAAGGAGAGAAGGTGCGCTTCTTCCATGGTGCTCCAAGCAATAAACCCTGAGTAGACCTTGTGATTGCGGACATGCCTGAGGGGTTGCCTGTCCCAGGTCTATCAGTACCTACAAATAGTGTTCCGAAATGGAACACAGCCGACCCTTCTTGGCTGGAGGCGGTCTTTGAGTTTGCTGATGGTCATTTGCACGATGATGGTGCATTACTTATTATTCATTCTCGGAGTCCTCTCGTAAAGGCTACGATTTTGAAGTACGCTGCAACATATTCGTTTCAAAAGATGAAGGATTGGTGGGGAACCAATTGGCTTCACCTAGCCTCACCGATCTCTACTGGAAGTACGGTATGTACATCCTTCATTGTTCCTTGTTTTATTCATGTACTCATCCTTTGTTGACGTGCATACTTTCATTCTTCAATTTTCCATCTTCTATTTCAGGTAGTGATTTTTTGGGTAATTTTTCTTTGGATTGTCTTAATTGATGACATCTGTACTTCAATAGGTTTGTTATGGCAACTAATATTTTAGATTTATTCATTCAATTTGGACTTATTCACTTGGCACCACTTCACTTCTGCAGACACAGTTCTTCCGTGTCATGTTGTTGGTCCGGAACTTGGATGGTATTGGTCCTTCCAAGTTTCAATTCCAGCCATGCCCCAAGCTGAAGGAGCTAGGAATAGACGTGGCAATTGATGATGTTATTCAGAATTTCACGAAGAGAGAGACGTTGACCATGGATAGCAATTTCAAACCTTGGAGGGGTGCAAGAGAAAAGGATCCCCGTTTCATGCAGATGTTGATAGAAGCATCAACATTTGCCAACGACGTTGTTATTGATTGCACTACAGCGACAGGTATTTGCTCAATGCCATTTACTGTCTTTTATTGTTTAGATTGATTATTATTTGTTCTTCTATTCTTATTGAGTGCTGTTGTAATTTGTTTTGTTCTGTTTGGGGATTAGGGGCTTCCATCCACGCTTACAGGATTTTGAGCAGACACATCATTGCACTTGAAGAAGACAAGGGCATTTTTGAGGCTATTTTGGCTCCAATGATTCGCGTGGAGAGAGATGTTCCACCGTCACTTGCACCTGTCGTACAAGATTCTCACGATGATGGAGCTCAAGAACTTGAAGTTCCCCACATCGTGAAGAAGTCTCGTTTCAGTAAGTAAGTCTACCCCTGCTTGTTTTTTCTACATTTTCTACAAATAGTTGTATACTATTCGATCTTTTTAATTTGACTTTATCCTACAAGTTTCTTTCTTCATGAACATGATCTTTTTATCATTCCTAATAATCATTTTCTCATTTGCAGCGTAACTTGCAATCCACTTGCTCCCCGGCCATTTTTCACTCTATCCTCTTTTTTATCAAGCCCAAAGAAGCCCTTTGTGTTGCCATCGTATGCAGAGGCTCTAGCTGGGATATTGGCCTGTCAAGAGGATTTTTGTAGATAGAGAAAGTCTAAATTTGTAGACCCTAGAATTCTGCAATTTGTAGATGAGACAGCTGTAGAATCAAAGCAGGAGACCTCATCCACTGAGAGTAGTGACCACTCTCACCCTATGTCTTTATCATCTATGTGACTCTGTTTCTAGTTACTTTTCACATGTTGATTTTTATTCTATTGTTTATTGTACGTTGTTTTGTGTATTTCAATTAGGATTACCTACAAAATCCAGATCAAAAATGAATGCTTAGAGGTAGAACTTCATAATCGTGGAAAGTACCTTCATACCCTAAACGCTAATTCAAATCTTTTGTTGAACCCTAAACTACATTTTCATATCCTAAACCCTATATTTCAATATGTAGCCAAACATCATGAACATTATATTTGAAGGGATGAAATTCACATCACAAACCCCCAAAATAAATAACCGTATTTCACTACAATCGTGAACTATGGACCAAATATCTTTTCAATCCTAAAAACCCTAACATAGTATCAATAAAATTTGCAATGAATTTCATTGAAATTGGATTGCGTTACCCTACAATCAAAACATATATATCACATTTTATTTTTTTCCATCATACATCATTAGGTGTAGTCCTCTTTCCAATTTCCACGGTCATAGGTACCTCATCAAACCCTAGACAAAAAAGTTGTATACTCACACGCTCACAGGCTCACACATTCCCGCTCACAGGCTCACAGAATAGCAACCCTCCGGCCAACGGCTAAGTCTTCCATTACTACTAAATGATTCAATGGTTTAGGCTCGGGCAGGCTTTCATTTGCTAGGGAAACAATGGGCAGGGCATTTTTTTAAACAGCGACAACAGTCATTTTTTACAATAACTCAGTTGCGACAGTGCCCTCTCCAGTGTTGTTCAAGGTTTATCTAGAAATGACACATGAGGTGTTACAAGCACTTTAGGTATCTTTGAAGACGGGTCTACTACCACTGCCACATTTTCTACGTCTTCGACTGAAGACCTTGAATTTGCAAGCGGTTTAGGGTTCATTGTATTCGGGGTATTTAATTATGATAGCCATGTAGGAACCTTGAACCCTTAATCCAAATGGTTTCCAAACTTCGAACTAAAGAGACAGCTTCTGGGTACCCAATGCCCTCCGTATTAGGTTTGAAATTAAAGGAGGTGCAAATTCTGGTAATTTCATCATTAGGGTTGAGTGTAATGAGCACTGGATAGCATTTTAAGTTTGTTAAACGGCAAACACATGCAAGGAGAGTAATAGAGTTATCAGTATTGAATCTATATTGCAGAAGGTAGGGGCCGTAGGGTTGAAGTCAGGTATGTAAGTTCAGCTTAATGTTGCATCATGCTCCCATAAATGATTGTGGGCCAACCTTTCTGTTGCGTCATTAGTTTGAAACATTCATGCACCTGCTGTAGGTGTCCATGACATTAAAGCAAAAAGATTGAGGACTTCCTCAAAATGTTAGAATTTCTTCTACATATCAATAACCAGCCCTATCTAATTTTGAGTCCTACTCTTTCGTGCGTAATTGTAACTCCATTTTCCGGGCACTCTTCTGCAACTTTGGTTTGAAGCAACCTCAAATCCAGAATGTGCAACTCCAGCAAAACTTTGGATCTACTTCTTTGCAACTTACCCTGAACTAATACAGCACTTATGTGCAACTTCTGCAAAACTGATACAGTACTTCTCTGCAACTAGAGCGGAAGTGATTTTCAACTTCTTTACAACTTCTGCGGAACTTTTCGGTGACTCCTCTATACACAAAGGTTTCTACTATAGGAGGACATTTCATGGTCTTCAATTGGCAATGAATTTGGGGAATCAAGGTCTAAGGTTAATGTGAAGATGGACTTACAATTGCTGCCGAAACTCTTGAGGCAGTCCTCATCCAGTGTTACAAGGGCCTCAACTTCGTCAGTTTAGCTTTCATTCAAATTTAGGGTATAACAAACCAAACCATAGTGGAAGTCTACATGGGCACTCATGCCAATTACTTGTGCTGCTCACAACCTAATAACCTTCTTGAGCTAGTAAGTTATCCTCCTTTGATAATTCTATAGCTCCGACTAGATTAACTATGTGTGGTGGAATCGGCAATTGCAGAGGAGCTCTGAGGCCTGTGCTCTCCATTGTAGTGGTAATGAATGCGTCCGCACTGTCCACAACTTCACGTCTCGCTCTTACTTCTTTGCGTAAGACCACTTTCCAGCCAGGTCTTTCCACAACATCGGAAAAGAATACTTGCGTGGCCTGGCTTGGAAATATGAAGGGATCTGCCATGCGAGGTAGTTTGTGGCGGAAGTTCACCAAAAGGAATCCGGAATCGTCCCTAATATATGTCGAGTTACCTCGACTATCGTGGGTCCTAATCCACTCACAACGCAATAAAATGATGGGTGTACTCAAAGCACCATAATCCAACTCCAAAACATCCTTTAATACTCCCACATAATTCACTGCTGACTCCTCGGAATTTTCAGTTGAATGCTGAAAAACAGAAGCTACTCCGCTATTGTAGCTGACCAAGTGCACGTTGCTTGAATCTTCAACGCGAAAGTGGTTTCCAAAGGCGATGACCCTTGCATACCGGGTGGCTCTTTGTGATGGTTTCGTGCTAAGGAGAAAGCGGTCCATGTCCTCTGGGTTCCCCAAATTGTTGTCTACTTCTCGCATTGTGCTCTGCATCCACTCTGCCAATGCTGGAGTACTGGGATTTCCTTCTGATTCAGTTTTCCACTGCCTGCACATTCACCAAAAGTGATGTGATGAGCACGGGACGGAACAAGGACACCAAGTTAGAACAAGCTTAGGAGAGTAGTTGTTTAGGTCCAGACTAAAAATATGACTTGCACAGTTGCACCTCATTTTCTGACTTATACGTGACTTCCACCAGTCACAATTAAGTCACTACAAAGACATTCATGGGGGACAGGACTCATGAATGACTTGGTAAAATCCATTTTGTTGCTACAAGGCAAGATTCACTTATGGATGCATGAAGAACACTACTTGAAGAAGTTAAGCATAATTGACTATGATCATTTCACACAAAAGGGTTAAAGATACAACTTACGCGACAAAAGTCTGCAAAATCAAGACATTGGACAACACATACTAATGTGCCATGTCTCTCATTTCTACGCTCATCACATATGGCTTGCCAGCTCCTTGTAGAACCTCTTCAGCATCTCCGTACTCTTCATCTTCGTCCCATACACGTCTCTGGGTGGGCTCAAATTTGTGGAGGTACTCCGTGATGAATCCAATGCACTCGTCCTTTAAGTATCCCTCTGCCATGCAAGCCTCCGGTTGTGCTAAATTGCGAACATGGTTTTTGAGCACTTTCATGTACCGTTCCACCGGATACATCCACCTTGCACTCACTGGTCCACACAAGTCTAGCTCCTTCGCAAGATGGTATGGGAGATGGGTCATGATGTCGAAAAAGGATGGTGGAAACTCCATTTCCACCAATGCCATGCTCTCTACCATGTCCGCCTCTAGTGAAAGAAAGTCTGCAGGGTTGTATACCTTTGTGCAAAGACGCCTAAATACTTTGCACATCCTCATAACAGCCATGCGAGGGCCAGGTTGCAGTATTCCACGGAGAGCTAAGGGCATCACTTGTTGCATTAGAACGTGGTAATCATGAGACTTCAACCTTCCAAAGTTTTTCTTGCGGATGCACTTCCCAAGGTCAGATGAATATACACTAGGTGTCTTCAATGACTCTATGCATTGGGCAAACTTCTCAAACTCCAACTCCGTCATAACATATGATGCCCTTGGCTTCACCATCTTGCCTGCCTTTCGTGGGTGCGGAGTTAGCCAAAAGTGCTTCCTCACATTTCTCCTTTGCAAGTCTCTACGGACTTTGACAATGTCTTTCTTCCCAGTAATTGTTTTCAGAAAGTTCTTTGCCAAGTTGGGTTCGCAGTGCATAACATCAAGCGTGTTTCGAATGAGGAGATACTAAAAATGCAGACAAGAGATGCAGTATTAGTTTTAGTTCATGACGAGGTCATAAACTAGTCACAGTTGAGTCAGGAAACATGACTACCTCTATTTTGCGACTGGTACATTACTAACTTGCTACTTTTATATACCACAGCAGTTGCATTTAGGTTACCTATCAGTCATGTCCACCAACTAAAGGAACGACTTATAAAACTGACCTTCCAATATGGCAATCTGAAAAGAATGCTCAGACACTTCAAGCCGTGTAATTTAGATGGGTCCCCAACAGCACCATCTCTGTTTCCAGCAGCTCTCCAAGCTTCGCATTCCAATGCATGCTGGATCTGCTCTTCCACTGTCACTGCGTGTGGTTTTGGGCGGGTTTCCATGCACCCATCAAAGTGGTCCTTCATTTCTATTGAGCGATACAGATGATCTTCAAGGAGCCAACGGCGCGTTTCAGCATAAGTTTGTTTACCGAGTTCTGTCGAATGTTCAGCGCCTAAATCCTTGCCGCACCATGGGCAAGCTGCATACCCCTGATGTGAAAATCCGCCAACTGTGCCGTAACCTGGAAAATCATGGATAGTCCACAACAACATTGCTCGTAATTGGAAAACCCTCTGGCCAGCATCCTTAGATATGTCATATGCCGAAACTCCAGACCATAATTCTAGCAATTCATCCACGAGTAGCTCTAAGTATACATCAAATACTTCAACTGTGACGAATTCTCTCCCGGGAATCAACAAGGCCAGTAACATAAAAAACTTCTTCGTTGTCAACCACGGCGGTAAGTTGTAATTCAATAGCAAGATAGGCCATGTGGACCATGATGAGCGGTTTTGTTTAAAAGGATTCACTCCGTCAACTGCCAACGCAAAATGAACATTTCGGGGATCATTTCCAAATGATGGATCCACATTCTCTTCAAAGTGCTTCCAAGCTTTTGAGTCACACGGATGCCTCACAAGGCCATCACCTCCTTCTTGGTCACTGCGGTTTTCCGCATGCCAGACCATGAGCTGTGAGATCTTGGGACTCATGAACATTCTTTGCAAACGGGGGATGATGGAAAAGTGACGGAGCACCTTCACTGGGAATGCGTGCTTCTCTTCGTCTTTGTATCTGCGTCTGCCGCATTTAGGACAACAAATGGCATTCTCATGAGTGCCACGAAATAGTACAAACACAATATTCAATATTTTGAGAGGTTTGGGGTCTTTCATAATAATATTGTCCATTTAGACCCTAACAAATGAATTATAATTTTAGGCAATTTAGGTGGGCAAACATTGAATTTGTTAGTTGTAATGCGCAATTTCCATTAAAATGAGAGTCTTTTGAGTGATGGTCTCTTCAAACACATGTAATTCGGTTTAGAGTAAATGTTATAATTAATATAAATAAAGATTACGTCATCTTCTAAACACCAAGTCATGAACTCCGCGGTTGGTTGTGAGGGGTTGTTCATCTCATTGAAGCGGTCCGGGTTCGATTCCCGTTGGACTTGTATGAGTGCATGAGAGAACAACATGACTTGGTGCTGCTAAATGAGCTTTGCAGGCAGGAAAGTTGTAACAACCAACCGCCCCCCTACCCAGAATGTGACAAGTGCTTTATCTGTTAACCAAATAAATAGTAGATATATCTACTACTTTTTTTCCCAATAACAATGTAATTTGAAATAAAACATACTCACTGATAAACAAATAAGATAATGAAGTAAAAAATAAAGAAAAGAGTGCTGAAGAATATAAAAAGGTGTATAATGAGACTATACTTAAATTCCAATGTTCTATAAACACAAAATATACAGTTGAAATCAATAATGCAATGCCGAGTAATAAAATAAAATCAATCCACTCAAAACTATACCATCTAATCATATGCATACATATTACATAGCTACAGATATCAAGTGTAGGATGCGAGACTTTGGTTGATAACGTCAATTTGAGCAGCACGAATCTTGATCATGCATTGACGAGTATCTTTTCGAATGCTAGACTTCCACGTTGTCATAACAGCATTTGTATGCTCCCAAACTGGCGGTTCAGTTTCATCCACTTTCCAACGTAGACCTCTTTCACTGTCCCATCCAGTGTAAAAGTCTTGAACATCTTCATCTCTCGATGTTGGACGGAAGTACTGAATGCGTATACAATTAGGTTTCTCCGGATTACAATTTGGATCAGATAACGCCCTTGCAATTCAAACCGGATGACTGTCACCATCTGCGGGTCGAACTGCAACAAAATATCCTTCAAAGAGATCTCGACCCACCCTAAAGGATGGTTGTGGGCGACCTCTCAAAGGGCCTACGTACGCGTCATCTTCCCCAAACTCTTCACGATCCTCGCCGTCTTCGTCTAATTCATCTACTTGAGTTGCTTGAACACGGCTCGTAGGCTAAAAACCATCCTTCAAAATAGAAGATGAAGGTAGTGGTTCTAGCAATGCTACCTTGACACCTTGCCAGTAGTGCACTACGTGCTCATAGCGTCTTCGGTACTCTCCAGTGCGATCTTGATTGCACAAATGCTCCCAATACCTCACGAATCCGAATATGCCCTTCAAGATGTCCTCTGCACCTTTCATTGGACTCGGCAGAACTGCTTCTGGTACTCCACGTGGCCACAAACTTTGCCCTTCAGAGTCCTCCTTCCACAATTTCATTCCATGACCAGTCCCCTTCAGCAACCACTCCACATCAGTGCACAACATTTTGTACTTCATGATTGGACACCCAATCGAGTCAAGGTAGAACTTCACTTGTTGTGGCTTTGTGTGTCCAACCATGATGTCATTGCCGTCCAAAACTTTGCCTGCTATGAAACACTTGAAATCTGGCATCTCTTCGATGAGGTGAGGGATTGTTGGAATGGATTCCACATCCATAAACGACTTCATAAGTGCAGGAATTGTAAGGAAGTTTTCCTTCTTCAAAAGCATACTCCATCTTCCAAAGAGCGCATCAATGTCGTCATGAGTATGACCCACAATCATGAAGTTCACGTACACTTCACGAAAGATCTTGTTTGCAACAAGTAGAGACCAATAACAGAAAACAAATCTATTCTTGTTATCTCCGGTGGCATTATCCATCTGCACATTCAAAATAGGAGGCAACGGCATCCCTGGACATAACGTTTCCGGTAGCGGAGGTAGCGATGCTTCGCAAACTTCGGCACCCTTCAGTATTGCCTTGGATAAATTTGTGGATCCAGACCCCGTAAACAATTGCCGAGAAGACGATTTTGGTGGCAATTCCAAATCTCGGAGCAACTTCGTCATGGAGCCAATAGTGTAGTTTGAGTCGTGGGGAAACATATCCAAGCCATAGTGCGCATATCGAACATTAGCATGACCATGCGCAATCATGCCAGTGACCGAGACAGGCAACTTCATGAGCCCATCAAGTTCTTTAGTTTTGTGAGAAAAAACCGGAGAAGCGGTCTTGGCATGGTCCATCTTGTCATGCATGATCGTCAAACATTCATGTGGAAACTCATGCGAGCGGTAACGATTTGCGTAGTACAGCTCCCTATGTGCCCGAGCAATAGCCAAATATTTGTCAAGCCTCCTTGACCATATCAAAGCACTTTGAGATCCAACAATACAACTCCTTCGTAGCTCTTGTAGTTTGTCACACACTGAACACTGAGCAAAATTATCACCAGGTTTTTTCACCTCGTACTCTGAAAACTTCGAGGACCTGATCTTGATCAGGTTTGAAGTAGAAACTTCGGGTAATCCGAAGGCTACATTGACATCATTAATTTCTTTCATCTTACCCTTCCACTGAAAAGTAGAGGGAAGACACATGGATACGACCTTGTCCCCTGACTTCAAAGTCCGAGTACGATGTGGCATGTGATCTACCTCCTTTTCAAGGATGCACTTTAGCGTGGCAGTTGCTTGTTGAGTGTGCTTTCTCGGCTTCTCCAATCCTACATTTCCATGGTCTCTTGCCTCTCGTTCGTCCTTCCAATATTTGAGGTATCGATAGAATGTAGCCTCTGGGACCCCAAAAATATGCATCCATGCTCGCATGCACACGTTGATGCCTTCAACGGTCACTGTCTTCCTCCCATGTGCATCAAGATGCACTGACCTATGTACATCAGTCTTCATGTGTGACCTGAACTTGAACGATGTATTGGAGTACATTCTCTCGTGAAAGGCCCGAATCTGCTCCCTTGGAAACAGTTGAACGCAATTCTGGGAACAACAGACTTTGCTAGACACCAAGTTGATGCACTCTGGAGTGAGGAGTTCCTTAGATCTGCAGGAGGTCACACGAGGTGGATTCCTAAGGATACTTGAATATTGCCGTACAGATGCTAGAGGTTGTGGATTCAAGAGGCGGGCTTGTAGCTGATTGAATCTGTCTCACGCCTCATGGTCGTGAAGACTTGCTCCCGCACAGTGGACTCGTTTAATCGGCCAAGCAACCAAATAGTAAATTTGCTCCTGAGGGATATCCGCTTTTGAGAATGTCTTGGTGATGTGAACTGCTACATGGGTATCTCCAAGAGGACCATTAGCTCCAAGCACGAGGTCTGAGTTGACACTATGGCAAGTCCCTTCGCCAACAAGTAGACCCTCCTCATTGTAAAGAGTGACACATCTTGCATTCCAAAGATGACGCGGAAGTCCTTTGCATTCAGGAATGCCTACATTCATCCCTTCCAAAACTGGAAATTCATCATCCGAGGATTCCATGAAGTCGTCAAAAGTCGCAGATGAAGTCATGTCACGTATCTGGAAAACCAAATGAAAAGCAGTATTGAAGTCAATGTCTGGCATCATACTCCAATCGACCTGATTGACGGAGTAAATGGTGTTGGTATTTTTGAGCGGCAGTAATATCCGAATGGCAATTCAGCGCGACTGGCGCTGAATTGTATTTCAGCTTCCAGAACGCGAACATATCGTCGCAACCAATTTCATGCAATAGATGATTGCACTTTAGCGCGACCAACTCTGAATTGCAATTTAGCACCCACGATGTAGACATACGTCATTACTAATTCCACTCTCTGCGTGATGAGAATTCAACACCAATTGAGCTAAAATAGCATCATTCTCTACGTGCTGAATTGCAATTCGGAATTACTCGCACTGGAATACCATCACAATATATTTCATTCCCTCCGTGACGACACTTCAGCGCGACTCGCGCTGAATTGTAATTAGTCATTGGTCGTGGTGGAATATTGTCAAAATACATTTCACTACGCGTATCTACACTTCAGCGCGACTCGCGCTGAATTGCAATTCAGATCCAATAAGTCTGACACTTCAGTGCGAGTCGCTCTGAATTGTAATTAGGCATTAGTCGTGGTGTAATATTGTCAAAATACATTTAACTGCGCGTAACTACACTTCAGCGCGAGTCGCGCTGAATTGCAATTCAGCTCTGATAGATTTGGAGTGTCTCCAGAGTATATTCCATCACGATTTTATAGAATACAGATCTAGACCAGCTTACTTCAGTGCACATCAGCGCGAGTCGCGCTGAAGTGTCGACACTACATATTCCTTTACTTTTGTGAAGACACTTCAACCCGACCAAGGATGAATATCAATTAAACGCGAGTCTAGGTGATCCGTCTGCACAAAGACAATGGAAACTTTGGTAGAAGCACTTTAGCGCGACTCGCGCTGAAGTGCATTTCATTTTCATTTTAGTCAAAGAATTTCTATTTATAATAAGTCCCTCTTTCGCGAAGGGGTTTATATAGAGTTCTGCGCATTCTCTAGACTGCGCTCGTCGAATGACTTGAGGACTTGAACATTTCATGGATAATAGTCGGACTGACTAATCACAATGTGAATTGTGTTGGAGATCATTGAGCACCTACGCAAAACAACTACCAATCATGGAATGAAAGATCTTATGCAAACCTAGAGGCTGGAATGACAGATCCTAGAAGCTGCTAAATGGAGAATTCTCATGTTTTCAAAGGAGTCGGAGTGGCTTACTGTAATTCCTATACGATGGATCTCCTGCTTGAGCAATACAACGGGCAACAACCGGCGTTGTACCAATACAATTGCGGAACAATACTAATCAAACTCTTCTAAAGACATAATAGAACAAGTTGAAAGCGCAGAGAACAACAGCAAAGCTCAAAGTTGATGCAGTTGAAGAGAAAGGTGGAATGACTGGAATGCAACTAAACTGCCGACGTCCTCTCAACTCCTCGGCGGGAAGGAAAGAGCGCGAAGTCAGTTCTCATTTTTGAACGGCGTACATTCTAATATCAAGTGTCCCCAGAATCACGACGGCCTTGCCACGTAAACCTTTCGATATCCACATGCAATCCTGAATTTAGTGGCTGGCCCCACGAAAATAATGGGGTCACTACACTTTTCATTAAGTTTGTGTTGACTTTTAAAGTCCGTAGTGGCATATCCCCTTTGGCAGTCTTCAAATGCGGACAGTAGAAGCTACTATCCAAACCCTTTTCTACTTTGACTTCAAAATTTTGAGCCCAATTGTTGACCTTACAGTGCACCTAAGTTCATTATTAGGAAATGAAGGTTCCGTTACTTATACTAACCATGTGGCACCTAACGCTGCTTGCCATATATATAGCACACAGTAGAATAATGTTAATTTTGGCTAGAAAGTGCCTTTACTGCAAACTTCCCCACCTTTAGTCAGCGGGAATATTGTTCTTCTTCTAAAGTGAATGAAAAGTATGATTTTAAAAAATTCCTAATAATGTTGGAATGTTTAAAGAATGTCCCTTTTCTTGCAGCAGATTTGAGGGTTTAGGATGGGAACATTTTGCCTTCAATTTCAAGGGTTCACGGTCTTAGGGTTTAGGGTTTAGGGCTTGGAATCCACGCCCTAAATTCAAATAAATTATCTCCAGCAAGTCATCAAAAAAATTTGAAAGGAAATTACATTTACCATTCCTAAATTCTTTTAACCTTGCCTTTGAAGAGGTTCTAATTTTTACCCATACAAACCAAAGCGGAAAATATGGAGTTCAAAACGAACAACAAAATACAAGTTCTAAATGGATTCAAAATGTACAATCTATGGCCATTTCTTAGAAAAAAGAATTTTTTGGTTGAAAATGAACAAAAATCAAAATAGCCGTCACGATTTTACTTTCATTCTAAGGTTCATTAAGTGCTAATTCAAAACAGTAGAAAAAACGTCAAGTGAAAACAGTAATGCATACAAGAACTTCAAAATTCAAGGCTCAGCCATATCTGCATGAACTGAAGGGCTCATAGAAAAGTTAAATTAAATTATTTTTTTTGTTAGGTGCCCAATCATAGATTATTGGATTATCATTGAAGAGCATGATTCTAATTTCTACCTATTTGACCTTCCTCATTTGTACTTCCCTTGCATGTTTTTTCTGACTTTCTCAAACAAAGTACAACCCCGGCCATTTTTGCATGAACTTGGTCCATGTGGAAAAATTCAGTTACATTATTTTTTTAAAGAGGTGCCCATGGATTATCATCAAAGAGGGCGTTTCCAACTTCTATGTTAATTTCTTTTTCCATTTGCACTTCCATTGCCGGGTTTTTTCAACTTTCTCGGACAGTCCATGTTTAAAAAAATAAATAAGTGACGCACATATTTCTCAATCAAGGCCAATTTAAATGGGCCCAACAAATTTGTCCACAAGTTCTAATTTTTTTTTGGTTGTGGATTTGGTCAATGCATGTGTGAAAAAAATTAAATTAGTGACCCACATGTTTTTTTAAAGCTAAACTCTTAAAATTGACTGTACTTTGTTGTACCAATGTCATGAAATTCAATCAAGGCCAATTTAAATGGGCCCAACAAATTTGTCCACAAGTTTCAAATTTTGTTTGGTTGTGGGTTTGGTCAATGCATGTGTGAAAAAAATTAAATTAGTGACCCACATGTTTTTTTAAACGTAAACTCTTAAAATTGACTATACTTTGTAGTACCAATGTCATGAAATTCAATCAAGGCCAATTTAAATGGGCCCAACAAATTTGTCCACAAGTTCTAATTTTTTTTTGGTTGTGGATTTGGTCAATGCATGTGTGAAAAAAATTAAATTAGTGACCCACATGTTTTTTTAAACGTAAACTCTTAAAATTGACTGTACTTTGTAGTACCAATGTCATGAAATTCAATCAAGGCTAATTTAGATGGGCTCAAAAAATTTGTCCACAAGTTCTAAATCACTTGAACTATACATCATCATATTTAACAATTTCTAGTTTCATGTGACATTCATTATAATAGATTGAAATTGTTTCAACCAGAGTATAATGAATGTACTTAGTAGTAGCCTTATTAATAATTGTGATGTTGAGAGTCATAATTATGATGTAGTTTCACCACAAATTGCTTAAAATAAATAACGCTTCATCATGAATTCAATTTACTAGCCTCAGTCATTATGATGTTGGTACCCATAATTACAATTTAAGGTCAGTACAAACTCCCATTAAGCGAATAACGCTTCACAATAAATATCTTAACACACTTCACAATCAAGCATTGTAATTCAAGGTACTAGTGATGATATTCATAGTGTACTATGAATATAGTGGCATTGTACCAAACAAATGTTTACTAAATATTGTTGAGGTCAAAGTAAAATAGTAAATCTACTTAATGATCATGGTTAGTAGTATGTAATGTTTTTCCAAATGCATTGACCAAATCCACATCCAAAAAAAATTTGAAACTTGTGGAGAAATTTGTTGGGCCCATTTAAATTGGCCTTGATTGAATGTCATGACATTGGTACTACAAAGTACAGTCAATTTTAAGAGTTTACGTTTAAAAAAAATGTGGGTCACTAATTTAATTTTTTTCATATACATTGACCAAACCCACAACCAAAAAAAATTTAGAACTTGTAGACAAATTTGTTGGGCCCATTTAAATTGGCCTTGATTGAATGTCATGACATTAGTACTACAAAGTATAGTCAATTTTAAGAGTTTACGTTTAAAAAAAATGTAGGTCACTAATTTAATTTTTTTCACACATGCATTGACCAAACCCACAACCAAAAAAAATTTAGAACTTGTGGACAAATTTGTTGGGCCCATTTAAATTGGCCTTGATTGAATTTCATGACATTAGTACTACAAAGTATAGTCAATTTTAAGAGTTTAGTTTTAAAAAAACATGTGGGTCACTAATTTAATTTTTTTCACACATGCATTGACCAAACCCACAACCAAAAAAAAATTTGAAACTTGTGGACAAATTTGTTGGGCCCATTTAAATTGGCCTTGATTGAATTTCATGACATTGGTACTACAAAGTACAGTCAATTTTAAGAGTTTAGCTTTAAAAAAACATGTGGGTCACTAATTTAATTTTTTCCACACATGCATTGACCAAACCCACAACCAAAAATAATTTAAAACTTGTGGGCAAATTTGTTGGGCCCATTTAAATTGGCCTTGATTGAATTCCATGACATTGTACCTACCAAAAAGTGAAGTCAATTCTAAGAGTTTTGTTTTAATAAAACATGTAGGTTACCAATTTATGTTAGTAATGTGTGTAAATGCTCTAGGCACTAGAATGTGGTGTTTGCAGGACTTTGAAGTCAAGCAAAACTTAACGAAGTTGCTATTTTCAGTAGTTTAATATTTCCAAAAAAACTTTGTAAAGTCTAGTTTTAGCATCAAACATCTATAGAGTACATTTCAAACAACTATAGAGTAGATTTTAAGAAGCCATATGTTCATTGGGGTTATACATGTTAGGCTTTGTAACCTCAAATCTTTTTGGTCACCAATTTTTTAGATTTGACTTCTGAAAAGAGGGTTGAAATGTTTTTGCAGTTTGAACACCTTCATGGTCAAACATTATAATCTTTCACTGTATAAGTGATATTGTTGTCTTTTCTTTTCTTATAAGATCTCTAATATGTGAAGTTTGAATTAGTATGGTTAAAATTTAACAAAAATTGAAACAACTTATGGAAATGTTGGCATTTTGTTCAATTTCAAAAAAATTCCAAGTTACTCAAAATAGGCCTTAGCCTTTGTATCTCTGTCGATTCTAATTGATATTGATATCCATCTATGCGGACACCATGTCCACTTATCTTCCATTCAGAGATCCTTGTGAGACACCCTTTCAATCTCGGTTCCGAGTATAGGCCCTGGGTATACGTTGTACAGGTATCATTCGTGAGACCCCCTCTCAAACTTGGATCTGAGTATAGGCCCAGGGTATCAAACAGATTAGGGGCGGGTATCAATTTGATCAGGGGCCACGATTCAATGAACGACGGAGTGACGATGGATGGAGTTCAACCGTCGGTCGTCGGGTTTCCATCCCAGTCGTCGTCTCTTTCGTCCGGAGAGGGTCGGCTGCTGGCTGGTCACCCAGAGGTGGCTTGCTTTTCTTCTCTACTGCCGTAATTTTCTTCTGTGCTGTCGGAGGTGGCTTGCTTTTCTTCTGTGCTGTCGGAGGTGGCTTGCTTTTCTTCTGTGCTGTTGGAGGTGGCTTGCTTTTTCTCTATACTGTCGGACACACACGAGTTCTTCAGTGGCCCTTTTTGTTTGTGAGAGTTTGGGTTGCGATTCAGGGTGGAGCACATTCTGAGGGTTTAGGGTTGTCATTCAGTTCCGAGGCTTCTCTTCACGAAGGTGGCTTGCTTTTCTTCTGTATTGTCGGACACACGAGTTCTTTAGTGGCACTTTTTGTTTGTGAGAGTTTGGGTTGTGATTCAGGGCGGAGCATGTTCTGAGGGTTTAGGGTTGTCATTCAATTCCAAGGCTTGTTCTTCACGGAGGTGGCTTGCTTTTCTTCTGTACTGTCGGACGCACACGAGTTCTGCAGTGGCGCTTTTTGTTTGTGAGAGTGTGGGTTGTGATTCAAGGCGGAGCATGTTCTGGAGGTTTAGGGTTGTCATTCAATTCCGAGGCTTGCTCTTCACAGAGGTGGCTGCTTTTCTTCTGTACTATCGGACACACACGAGGACTTGTGTTTTGAAGCAATTTCCCGGCTTGATTGCTTCAATCAGTTACGGTGGAGGAGCTGTGTTTTGAAGGAGCTCACGGTCGGGGTTGAAGTTGCTGAAGAAGACGTCCGGGTTCAAATCTGCAAGGTCTTCTAATTGTGGCAGGTGAGCACTTCGGGTTTTCTTTTCTGATGATTAGGTCAACATGCGCAACTTCTCTCGCAGAGCTTGTGCAATTCGTAGTCCATGACTGACGAGGGAATTTCATTGTACGCCAAGGTTTCGTAATGCATCTGTCGCTACGTTGCCGAGGCAATTCTTTGGTTGCCCCCCAAGCCATGCAGGCATTTTCATTGATGCTAGTGCTTTGCCTGTGCACCGAATCCCCGACGCTCTTGCCATCTCCTGATGGAATGTGTGAGGTTCTAGATTGAGTTGCCATAGAACGTGCCAGACAGTCGCAGATTGAACCCATGCATAAGATGAAAGAGATTGGATTGCAGCGTGAATGAATTCAGTGTGCGAGCTTTGTAGAGGTCGATGTCTTTTGCTTTGAGGGACTCGGCTACGTGCAGTGCATGTTTTTTCCCGAAAGAAATGAAGCCAGCATCCTGTTTTTTGAGTTGTCCTGGAGTGGAGAGGAGCGGAGCGTGTGATGTTGCACTGTTTTTGGCTATAGTGTCAAAGCTAAAGGCACTGGATGTTTGTTGTTCCAAGTTTCATGTTTCATTTCTGTATTTCATTGCTTTTCAAACTTATTGTGTAAGCTGCCATTTTGAAGGATGGATTATATTCATTAGTAGAGCATTGACGTCTCAAAGACTATGTTTGTTATTTTATTCAGGAATCAATTAATGAGGAGGTGAATTGCAGTTTCAGCATTCAGCTAGCTTCGGAATTTGATTTTTTCTTGTTTTCAGTCTAAATTCCATTCCTGCCTTCCCTTGATTTTAATCATAGGTATATCCTTAACCAATTCACTTCCAGGTCTATCTGAGCTTAGGTTTGCTTAGGGTCTGTATGTGTTTTGGAATTTGTGTGAGAAATCCTGGAAAAGTTCAGAAGCAGACTTGCCCTTAAAACCCTAAAATATGACAGAATGCAAATCAGCGCGAGCCGCGCTGATTTGACAATATACTATCCTGGAAGCCAGAAAAATTTGACAAGCTAGGTAGACTACATGATAAGTAGCTCAAGGATCACAGTGATTAGCTGGAGTCCGTCACCTGAAACAAAGAACTGCATATCAGCGCGAGCCGCGCTGATCTACAATGTCGCCCTCAAAACATAAACTGACTAATTTCATATAATTGAAATAAAATCTAGGAATTCCGCTACGCTAATATCTCCCGACAAGCGAATCAGAGCAACCCACTCTCAATTGTAGTAGCACAGCTCCATAGTATTTAAGAACCCTGCACCGTTGATCAGCGCAAGACGCGCTGATTTGCAACGTCTCTCCTGTAAAAACAGACAACCTAAGAGAAAATAAAATGAACCCAAATACATGAATTCCACAACGCAAATATATAACAACTGAACACATCAGTGCGACCCGCGTTGATTCGTTAAGTCTTTCCGTAAAAGATAAGGAAGCCAGATGACTGATGTCATCGGAATAGAGAACCAAACTCAATAGAAACTAACCTCACCTTCATAAGTAGGAAATACCTCAACATCTACAACAGACAAGCAATGTAACAAGGCCGAAAACAACAATCTACAAACCGAATGCAGATCAGCGCGACTCGCGCTGATCCGACAAGTGCATTCATAACAAGCCACCTGACATATTATTATTCTCCTCGCAGAATGGATCAACACAGAGAAGCACTGGAAATGTACTTTGACAGATGTGATATTTAGTACCCTGAAGACCCCAACGAGACAGATGGATCCCTCATCGAGGGCGAGTACTGGGAGTTCAAACATCCGGAGAGGGTTGAAGCATGGGGATTCCACATGATCCCCTTCAGAAACAATTTCTGCTTCACGTACAAGTTCAAGAACGCGCAGGTGTTTCTAAACCTCTCCTACGAGGAGATGGTAAAAGATCTAGAAATGGACACCCTCCCCATGGTTAGAGTGAAGTGTGTGACAATGTTTCCCAACGTTGCCCCTCAAGACCAGTACCACTTCACAATCTACCTAAACTCCATCCTCATTCCGTATGTGATGACACCCCTCCTCGCAAGCCTAGAACCCACGCCGTTCCGGGACGAAATAAAGGAGTTGGAAAAAAAAATTGATAACAATGAGTGGCAGAATTCAGATGGCACGCCCCTGAATCACAAGAAGCTCTATAGCAAGATCCGTGCCTTGTTCAAGGACTTCGATCAACTCAAAGGGAAGATGGCAATGCAGATCGAGTTAAGTAGGCCGAGATCTGTCGCAGTGGACACCTCTAGACAGGGTGTGAGTCAGGGCTCCAGACTCAACAGCACGCAAGAATCCGGAGGCGCTCGGGGAACCAAAAATTCGAGAAAGCCGGTAGAGAAAACCCCGGAAAATAAGAAAGGGAAGAAAAGTAAGGCATCCCTGTCCGTGCAGGCACCTTTGGCAAGGTCCTCTGAGGTATCTGAAGTTGCGGAGGCAAGTTACGTCGACGAGATGGCACATGTCCTTCATTCTCGAGCAACGGAAAGAAAGCTAGACTATGAAGAAGTAAGCAAAGTGTACAAGAAGTTCTGGACCACTTGTGAGGACGCCTACATCTTCAAGACTGATGACAAAAAAGAGATTGACATCTCTCAACTAGTCCCACCTCCAACAACATTCAACATCCGCTCGAAGGAGGACCGAATTGTCGAGGATTTAGTGAACTGGCTACTAAATATGCCCGACAAGAGCACGAGACAAACGCTTTGCGTCATGCCGGTTGGATACAATGAAAAACCGAAGGAGTGGGCAGAGATTGATAAAGGCGATTTCTATATCATCAATGGACAGCACAACGTCGCTGCCAGTAAGTGGATGATGGATGACGCCAACAAGGTAGACCGCACGGAGAGGGAACACTTCCGAAAATGGAAGTGCTTCGTGGTTTGGTCAAATGACGCAGAGAAGTTCAGGCTCATCTCCGCGTTCTACAATAGGACAAACCATTTCCAAGTTGTGCAGCCATCATGGGCAACGAATATCCTTGGAGCGCGGTCAGTGTGGGAGGCTATGGGGAAGCCAAGAAATCCTACACAGGCAGCGTTCGTCGGGACCAGCACGGCTACAAGACGCACGGTTGAAGCAAGAAGAAACAGAGAGTCCTTTCAGGTATGTATGCATTTCAACGCGGTTCGCGCTGATGTGTCAAGTTTGGCTCAAGTCAACTAGCAATGCCAATTCAAATATCATTAAACCACCTTGTCTAATGAAAGTGCTGTGCTCAATCCTCAGGACTTTGAGAAAGTCATCTTCTTGTGGTTCTCGATGATTGACGTGAACAAGAACCTCCGAATCGCAAAGACAAAGTCCAAGGAGGAGAAGCTGAAGCTCACGAATGAGCTCAAGCTAATCACGGCCTCAGAGGAAGTGTACAAGCTCTGGAGCGAGGTTATCACTGCGGCCGCATTCGGAGAGCTCATCAACCCAGATACGCGGAGAACGTTCAATGCAAGGGAAGGATGGAACCCAGATAACTGCCTTCTCAACCAAGAATTCTTCAAGCATCTGGGAAACCTGAGCTATGACGAATTGGCGACACTTGCCAAGCATATGCTAAACCAGACAGGAGAGAAACGCACCTTGCCTTATCCAAAGGTGACGGTGAAGGCCATGTCGTCTGTGCTGCAGAGTTGCTATACCGCCAGGGAGTGGTCGGAGAGGCGGAAGCGCAAGCACTTGGTGAAGAAAGAGCTTCACCAAATCGATCCTGAGCTTGGACTTATGAATGCCAAGAACGAAATCATCAAGGACAATTGGAAAGCATTCAAGACGTCGCGAATGTTTTCCAGAGCCACGATGGACGTGCTCCTCGACCGACCTGGAGAGGCCTACTTCGGGAGAGCAAAATCTGTCAGCCAAAAGAATAAGACTTGTGCGGAGCTCTTCCCACAAGCATTCAAATTTTTCAACATATTTCTTCATCACAAGAATAAATTCGAGAAACCTACGGCCAAGGGTTATTACCGCCCATACGTTGAAAGCACTAATAGTTTTATGGAGTGGCCAGCGAGAGCATGGGATCCAGACACGTCGAAGAGAATGGCGTTGGACGTGATCGACTTCAGGACATTACTTGGAGTCGAGAATAAAGGGAGCTCCACTATGGACAGCCCTTACTTCAAGGAAGTAATGATGTCACTCCGCAAGATGCACGACCTGGTACTTCAGAATGTTCCCTCCTGGCTCTTTATTTGCGGCGATGAGAAGGAACAGGCACAGGTCCTGCACTTCGTGGAGTCTGACCAGATTCTATCTTCCTTCTTATTGGACTACTCTACGTACAATGCGGGAAAGAATGTTCGCCTCGGAGATATTTCAGCGTCGAATAAGCCGCCGAAGGTGTTTCTGGTATTTCTTCAGCATCCCAGCAACGCAATTGGAGTGGGTATTCCAGAGCAGTACGAATGCCCGGACTCCAATCGGTACGTGAAGGCACGTGCCTACAGCGAGCTCGAATACCGGCTCCACAGCTTGGAGTTGCGCATGGAGTTCTATTTGTGGCTCGTGAAGAGTTTCTGTACTCCAGGGGGTTGCATCTTCTCTTGTTTTGCGGGAGGCAAACTTACATGCGCTGCAGTGGTATGTCCCTTAATTGCCGATCAGCGCGACTAGCGCTGATTCGATTCCTTCCTCTTCAATTTCATGGTTTCAAGCACTCGTCAATTCAGCGCGAGTCGCGCTGAATTGTCACTGTCTATAATTGTATTCTTACCCTCTGCTTCTCTCCCTAGCAGATGTCATCTGTAGACGTGTACGCTGTTGGATTCGCAGTGGAATCCCCTGACTGGGAGAAAATCTGTTCGAAGGCCTACACATTGGATAAGGCAGATTTTCTCGACACTGGGTATCCCATCCAGAGTGGTGAAGGTCCTAGTTCCTCCTCCAAGCGGAAATTGAGATCAAGTCAGGAGTCTCCAGCCAGAAAGAAGGCGGCTCCAGTCTACGATGATGTAGAGGACATTTCCACCGATGAGGAGGAAGACAACATTATGGAGATGGATGATCATAATGTAGGCATTGAAGAGATGCCCACACCAACAAGACGACATACCGACGTACCGGGGTCGTTTGCTTCATCCATGCTTCCGCCCTTATCGCAGACGCCGCGGACGCCCACTCCTTCTAGACGGCCACAGAAGAAGAGGAAGGCAGATCCCATCACCAGTGTCGTCCAACAGCTGGCCGAAATTCAAAAGTCGACCGCAGAATCTCTGGCGGCTCTGCAGAAGCAGACGGAGAATTCACAGAAGCAGACGGAGCTAGCGTTGGCTCAAATGAGAGCGGACAATGCAAACGAGCGACTGTTGAACATGGAGATGCACCAACGCAACACGGACTGGATGAAGGAGGAGTCCCGGAGGAACAGGGAGATCATACAGTTGTTAATGTCGGCGAGGGAGACACCGCAATGGAAGACGTTGGCATTGCGCGCATCTTGCCAGTGGATGATTCCGGGCCTACGCAAGCAAGTTCTGACCAATCCACCGAGGAACCACCTGCAGGTTGTGCCCAATGACCATTCAGTGTCCTGTGTGTAGTCTCAGCGCGACTCGCGTTGAATTATATTGTAGTCTTTGGGCTAGAGATTCAATTGTAGATACAACATGCCAACTAGAAGCAATTCAGGTGGTACAGAAAATGTAGGACTAGTTTTGTAAATTAAAACTCATTTCATGAAATTGTAATAAATGGATTTCTCACGAAAACTATTTTTCTTGATTCATGAATTGCAGGCCACCTGAATGTCGATTGCTTGCCTGAGAAAGGCCCTTCTATTGTCGCACATTCTCTTCCACCAATGCCTTCACCACACCCGAACGTAGATGAGGCACAACCAATGGATGAGCAATCGGTACTTCCTAGTCCTGCACTATTGGCAATGGAAAACCAAGATGAACCTTCAGGTTCTACGCAGAGGAAGGTAAAATGCGCCCTCTTGTTCTGATGGACTCATTACTCTTCTACCTTCATTTTGAGCAATGATGCCTCCTAGAATTCGTGTCATTTGGCGTGACTGGATACGATTGCTGCCGTTTGTTACCAGGGGTCCGATCTACAGGGCTCTGATAAGGAATCCTCGGAGGGAGTCCATAGGTCATTGAGATCCGGGATGGCAGGGAAGTGGTTGAACGTCATCCTGGACCTCAATGGCATTCTATGTGTCACAGAAGATTGGAAGTCCAAGGGGTCAGGGAAGGCGTACAACCAGAAGTCGGAGCCACACTCGGCCACAATCGGGGCCATTGTAGGACCCAAGGCTGTCTATGTCAGGCCCAACTGCTCCGCGTTCTTGAAGGAGTTAGGTAGGATAGCATTCGTCTCAATGTGGAGTTCCATGAAGAAGTCCACCACTGATGAGATCTGCGCTTATCTGTTCCGAGATGGAGGGTTGCCCTTCCAAGTTCTCGGGCAGGATGCATGCAAAACGTTGAAGCGCTGGGATGGAGCCGGCACGTGGATCCCCTATAAGGAACCGGGAACCGACAAAGCATTGTTCCTCAAGAACCTGGACGTGCTTTTCGCCGACTCCCGAACCAACTTCACTCCTGACAATATAGTCGTAGTCGACGACAGCCGCCGGAAGCACATCATGAACAAACTGGAAAATGTTGTAGTCTCGGAGTCTTGGAGTAACAAGGGCAATGGAGACAAGGACACGTTCCTGCTCGGGGTTCTACTTCCTTGGTTTCAACAGTTGCACCGAAGCCAGGACATGGGACTCAAAGCGTTCAAGAAAGCGAAGAAGTGGAAAATCGGGCAAAAAATGTTGTGCAAGGAAAGGAATCGTCGAGAGTACGACGAGCTCATGAAGGTGGTTCGGGGGTCGCCTAGTGGCACTAGATAGCTGACCCATTGGAGGTATGTGATTCAGCGCGAGTGGAGCTGATGTGTAGTGTTTTGAAGCCTTGTTCAGTACTTTTGGAGTCTCGTACATTTTAGCTTGAGTCGCGTTGATTTGCAACTTCACGGGCAATCACGGTTGTGGACTCTCCTGCCAATCTTGACTACGGAGACCCCAAAATGATGTCCAATGTTGAAATTCCCTCGATTGCTATTCTAATTCAAGGTACGTTTGTTGCAAATGGACAGCACATCGGAGTACCCTGCAACGGATGGACTCCCCTGTCAGGCATCTGCGGACTCCATCTTCAATTATGGATAGTACGTTATACTCAGTACTGGGAACTTCCTCTGCTCAGCTCCGACTGTCAATTCCACTATGGACTTCTCAAGGAAACCAATCGATGAGGGAGTGGTGGACAGTCCGCCGGAGAAGAAACCGCGCTTGTCAGTTTCATGCTCGCCGTCTCCTCTACACTCCAAAGATCTCCGGGCGTCACCAATGTCACCAACTGCCTCGGACAAGGGGACTCAGAGGAAGCTTTACGGGGATGCCAATTATCCAACCTCCGTAGCACAAGAGAAGTCCAAGGCCCTAATTCATCCGCTTTCAGAAACGCTTCCGATTCCTGCTATTGGACCATCCATACCACGGCCACACATTCCATCTGAACGGGGGAGATTGAAGAAACCAAAACGCAGTGGATCATTCTGTACTGATGTTTCAACTCCAAGTTGGGACGCATGGAAAAGAAGGTCGTTGCAAGCACAAAGGGGGCAACACATTCGAGACTTTGGACATATCAACAAGGGGGGATACAATCGGGGACCAGAAATTCGAAGGGCTCGGGAAAAGATGAAGAGTGCATCGTATAGCTGAATGAAGAAATTGAATGAACTCATCGACCTGGGGTGGACCTCCAATCCTGAAGATTGTTCAATAGTAGTGTTATTTCCGTATTGTAGATATCTTTGTATATGTAGGATAACTAAGTAGCATTCCACATGGGAAACGAACTAGGAAATGCTTCTGAAGACTGCATCTTGTACCTCATGTACAATTGTATGTAGAAGAGGTCCTAATTATGTACAAAAAGGCTCAACAATCCCTAAGTTTGCATAGAGAGTACAGAAATAATAAACCCTAAACCTTAGTAAGGCCTTGAGCCCGATTTTATCAATAGCAGAGAATAATGTAGGGGTTGTCAAAACTCGGAAGTTGTAGAGTTGTATATCAACTGTTCCCTTAGCAAATAATCGTTTGCATTGCACATGGAACCGACTGAGTGCACAACTGAGCTTGAAAGTGGAAATGGACAAAGCCAAAATTATATAGCTCAACTCACGCCATGCTCATCAAGTACACTCATACACTACTCTTTAGACATTGTGGTGTGTGAGAGTACTTGATGAGTAGGGGTGCGAGTCGGGTTATATGATGTTTGCTTTCTCCCTTTCCACTTTTAAGATGTCTTAGACCCAACTATGTGCATAGTTGAGCCAATTCGTGGTAGAAGAGAAAGGAAACATTATATAACCTTTACTCTCAGCTATTCTTCTAATGTACACTCATACATTGCTTTTTGGACATTGTGGTGTGTGAGAGTACATTCGAAGAGTAGCTGAGAGTTAAGGTTATATAATGTTTGCTTTCTTTTACCACGAATTGGCTCAACTAGGGGAACAGCTGGTATTCGATTCTACAATTTCCGGGGCTTTGACAATCGTGGACCTCATAGTCATTATGGACAATACGTTGTCGTAGCCCGGATGTTGTAGAGTTGAATAACAACTGTTGCCTCACCAAATAATCTTTTGCATTGCACTTTCTCCGGTGCAATGTCTGAGAATATTAGGTCGGGTGAGAGTTGGTATTCAACTCTTCAATTTCCGGGCTTTGACAATCCCTACGTTTGTCTCTACTGTTGATAAAGGCTGGCTCATAGCCTTCTGGTCACAAAGCCTTCATTTTGTGGACGCAATTGTCAATTTTACGAAAGTCCTAGTGCTCAGTCGTAGTGCTTCCTGAACCCTACGTTTTACATCATATGTATCTTATACAAGTGTAGTCTACGATGGAAGTAGTAGTTTAGTACATGGATTGCTCTATGTTTATAGTGCATACATACAATACATGTATATTTGATGACTTCCTATAAATTATGAAGAAGTCACAATTTTGACCTTCGATTTTGGAATTTGTACCTTCCGTATGTGCTTTCTGTGTCATTGCAATGCTTTCCTAGTAGTCATTGATCTACAAGTATATTAAATTCATGGTTGAAAGTCTCTTCTTCAACTCCCATTTCACTGGAAAACTCTCATTTTAATGAATATTATGTTTTACACACCCACGCTCACACGCATGGATCGTGTTATACATCAACTCCAATTTTTTTGTCAAGGTATTCGCTGCATGATAGGTCTTTGGTAGAGTGTTGTTCTCTGGCAACAGATGGGCATGCAAAATGCTGAACAATTCGTTGGCGCAGTGGTTATTGACGCCATGTACCGTGCATAGGTTCATAAGTAGTATAGTAGCTACAAGCTTGCTGGATTTTGCCCCATCATACAACTGTTGTAGGGACTCCTCAAGTACTCTGGCGTCAAAGTTTGATTTCTCGTTGCCTCCATCCCTAGGTTGTTGTCCGGCTTGCTCCTCATCGCGACATTCTGCACTCTCTGCTACATCCCCTACTCAGCCGGCCATGCAGTCTTCATGGACGGAGTCTGCATTGGCAAAAGCATCCCTCACTTCCTCAGCCAATCTTTGTGCTGAATAAGTTTCCTCTTGCGGTTCCCTCGCTTCGTCTTGCTGATCCTCTGCAGAAAAAATGTCCTCTAGTAGTGGAGCCATAGCTTGGTCGACCATCCCACGAGTGTCAACTGTAGCATCCAAATTTTGTGGTTCCTCTATAAAAGGTTCCCAAAATTGTTGTTCCCATTCTTCATCTGAAGAGTCTCGAATGCCTGGACCTCTCCAAGTCCGACAAGTTGAAGCCCTGTCATTGCGAATGAGGTGCTCTCGTACGTTCCGAACAAATAGAACCTTGCGGCCTCGACATTTTGTACATGGGCAATGCAAGTGTTTCACATTGTACTCAGTCGCCCTCTGCAACTCACGAATCCACAAGCGGTCATCTCGTAGTCTTTGTCTCCGACTATCAGTTAATGGAAATCGTGTAGGTATCATGGCGTTGCAGAATTGAAGTAATAAGAAGCCTTCTGTTGGAAGTACTTGATAGAAACAACTTGCTCGAGTGACAAGACGGAGAGTAGGAAATTAGCATCAAAACTGGAAGAACTGGACCTCCTTTGCTATAGGATTGGAGTCACTGTTACATAACTGATATATGTCTTCGGTCACTCTTCAATAACTGACACATGTCTTCTGCGACTGCATTGTCACTACAATACGTAGAACACAGTTGCACTCAATTATGAGTACAACATTCTTCCAAACTCTATACACCTTTATGGAAGGGAATTGACGGCCAAAAATGGTGGTCCTACAATTTAGAATTGGATTTAATCTTCCAAACTTATCACTCATGACCAAGAGAAGCAATGAAGACAGCCAATGCCACAAACTACAGTAGGAAAGAATTGTGAGGGAACAAGTTTTTCGGTATAAAAATATTCATGAAAGAGAAAATTGGACAAAGCCAGTATTCCTGTCTAACTTCCATTAGTATGGACGCAATTACAACTCTGGCTACTGTACATCCTTGCTCTTAGAAGAAGACGCACTTCCAATAGGAGTGGACATCAAGAAGCTCCTTCAATGAAGGCTTCCGGGTTAACTCAAGGCTTCCGGGTTAACATCTCCATTTTCTCCTTCTACCATTGTAGTATGGCCTAGTGCTAGTTCTAACCAAAAATGGAAGCGACGGTCTAGCTCTCTGTTTTTCTGAGACTTACTATCTTCTATTAGGCCTCCTTCAGAGGAACATGTGACCTCTGGGTGTGCATAACTCTCTTCGGAGTCTGATGCTGCATTTTTTTGTAAGCCCCCATGTGCCATTGTAGCCTTCTTAATGGACAGACGTGAGGAACAATTGCCGTCTAGGACGTGGATGTCTTCATTTGAATCCAGGCTAGGTAGTCTATGTCTTTGACGACGGAACAATGGGGCAGCTTTGAGAACCCTACGCTTCGGCATTACTAAGTAGTGCACAAGAAGAGTTTCAGGTGGGACACTTTTGTGGCAGTGGCTCACTTAAGTGTATAGATGGTTTAGGGTAGTGAATTGGATTGGGTACCTGACAATACGTCCTAGTTTCAACCTTGGGAGGAATGTCTTCCGCACTTGGGGGTTCGGATTAGGCCTGCACATGAATCAACCAAAGTCGGGTCTTCTGTTATTGAACTCACTAAGACACTTATAGTGTTTCTAGTAGAAAGTGCTATTCTAAGAGGAGGCCCCCAAAAAACGGGGAATACAAGTGCACGTCTTGGTTAAAATTTACAATGTAGTCAATAGTCCATACTGATAGAAAGTAAAGAAATCAAAGTCTTACACGTCCATTTTCACAACAATTCTAGGAAATGGATCATTTACTTTAGAAAACTTGTTGTGCGGAAAGTTATCCTTCGCAGACGAGGTAGCTCCGGATAAGCTTCCCAGAGTTTTGAATTCCTTTCTAAAGCTTCTAATGACAAAACAGGTCAGCCTTCTAATTTTTGGTAGGTAAGAGTGCAATCTGGATGAGTAGTTTCAGTACATGGCAATGGTGAAGCGGACCCATATTTACACTGAAATCTCTCCCCAGTGCGTGGTGAAACGGACCCAAATTTACATGACTACAGAAACTAAATGACTACTTCAGAACTTCGTTACGTGCCAGAAGCCTCATATTCTATATAACTGTGTGACTTCAAAATGACTTCTACAAGTGACGTTTTAGTCATGCTAATTTTTGTACTACAACATCACTGAACAATGACTTCGTCAAGTAATTAAATTTGAAAAAAACTTTAAGCATACATGGTAAGCCACCATTTTAAAAACCAAGTTTTCTGGATAGTGTGAGACTCATTAGAGACATATATGACTAAATGTAAAAACATATAGTTTAGTAATGATTACCTGCATAGCCTACTTGTCATTTCTATTGCAATACATGCATTCAAATCCACATTACAGGTTGAATGTGCCAATCCACATTGTCTTACAGTCACATCACTAATTACTGAAATAAGCACTTAATTATCGGACGCCAAAACCAGCTTCATTCAACATGGAACGCCTAGTCCCACCGCCACTTCCTCAAGCTGTGGGAGCCTACACGTTTCATTTGCACTGCATCCTTGTTGTGAAAACAAGTGCATGGGACCAACTATAGCTTATCGCGCTATGTCCAAGTAATCGAGCTTCATGAAGTTTGTGTCCAATGCGTGAGGACGTACAATTAGGACGGAGTGCGTTGATCTAGAGAATAGTGAGCGTTGAAACTGTAGGTTAGCAAGAAAAAAACGAGGTGTTGGATTGGCGGCGACTTACTGATGTCAGTAGATTTCGCGATGGAGAGTCCGCTACCCGAGAAGGGCGACTACGAGCTTGCACGAGATCGAAATGTTGCGGAGAATTTGAAAAAGCTTGGGCCCGCTTTAGCGTTAAGACAGGAGATGTAAAATCTCTTCCTTTCTGTACACTCAATTCAAGCACTGCTCATGATACGAACTTGTATTCCTCAAAAAGTAGCAAAAAACAGTAAAATATGGAGAGGGCTGAATGTTAGGAGTCTCTTTTGCATGCTTGGTTGAAGGCCCTGGAAATAGACTAAAAGCAGTTTTGGGGGCGCCTCTGTTTGACCGTTGTTTTCGTAATTAACTCTTGCACGCATTCCAATGCAGAATGAAGGCGATACCGTAGGGTTTTGGTGGACTTTGAAATGGCTAAGGCATTACAAGGCACATGAGTTGTTCTGTAGTTGACCGCGTGTAACCTCTAAGTCACATTAAATGTCTTCAGACATTTTTGCAACTGCCTTACGGTCAGTTTCTAGTCGCATACTAGTACAGTCACAGTCACGCATGCCGGAACTCCAGAAGGCGTCTATAATAATTGCTATGGCCACGTGGAAGCCTTCTGCGTCTTGCTTGTAGAAGCAACCTACCTCGTAGATGTCTTCGAAACCCTAACCATTGTCACATTTCCGGTTAGGACATTAGCAGCGCTCCAATCTAGTCTCACAACCTCTCTGCCATACCATCTCTATAGTCGTATGTGCAATCTAGAATTAAGCCTTTCATTTAAACTAAGGCTTCCAATTGTTGCATTATAGAGACAACGATGAAGCCAAGCGGAAGAAGCAGAAGTCTCCTGTAAAGAAGAAGCAGGATTTGGGTCCCTTGCGGCGGAGTTTGAGGCGAAAGGGAGATTCAGGACGTGAGGCAGGAAACAAGCGTGCAAGCCCGCGCCGCCAAGGAGCTACTACAAATCCAGACATGAGTAGCAAGCACGGTTCGTCGTTGGAGGCGATAGAGTCCAATGAGGAAGAAATTGCGAAAGGTATGATGAATCTCGCAATTGCTTGTAAACTAGTTGAGCGGGAATCAAACTCCAAGGCAACTACTACAGGTACATTGGCATAACGCTTCTTTGTACTGTGGTTCGTATTAGGGTTCGATGGATTGGCATAGTGCTTCTTTGTACTCTAGTTCCTATTAGGGTTCAACAAATTGGTATCGGATAGGGCCTTTGGGCAATGCACTACTTGAGGTGTCTTATAACTTAGCCGTGTTTTACTTAGCGTCCACTTATACCGCCAAAGCATTCAATTGCCGTCAATTTAGGGGTTCAAATGTCACAGGTGGGTACTATGCAAACTGCACTTGGCCCATCTCACTCATCGCATGTTGGTCATATTTGATTTGTAGATGCTTAGCTCCCAATAGTAGACTCATCCGACGATGAATTCAACGGATTAGATGAAGAACCACTGATCGATCCCAGGGCAAAGCGAACACGACAGGTGCCGCAGTCGCCATCATCAACTCGGATAGTAGCCGAACAACTTCCTCAGCCACCGAAACCGCTTGCAGAAAGGAATTTCTACGGTCAACCTTCATGGAATTGGGTCCCAAGGCACTACATGCCAAGTTAGGCGCCATCAAGTGCTCCTTGGTGCGGCGGCCCCCCTTCGGCATTGCTAGGGGTGTGGCCGGGCCAACCATCAGCAATGCAGGAACAATTTTCAACAGCCATGTCCCACGAAACTGAAGAACGTTTATCACGGCGCAAGAGGAAAACTGCATATGAGTAAGGCAGTCGGGAGCGGACCTACTCTGGAATCAAACCAAACCGAGTGACTGTGTTGCCAAGCGGGGAAGTGGACGGGAACTGCGAGGGAAAGAATGCATGGGACGAAGCCCTTAGGGACTTAGTCCCAAAGACTCTAGACATGAGCATTGTGGATTGGAAGGAGCAGTTGCCTCACACTAAAGAAACTGAGAGAAGCCCTTGATGCGGAGTTTGAGTACGTGGGCACCCCCTTGAGCATGACTGCTTTTCGAGTGATAGTGACAAGGCATCTAAAGTCCGAAAGATCTCGGCTTAAAACATGGTACTTCAAGATGGTTGAAAAGGGAGCAGTGAAAGCTCCTCTTTGCGTGGATCCGAAGTAGTGGGACTGACTCATTGAGTATTGGAATACTCCTGCCCAACAGAAAAAGGCACAAAAGATGGCCGCAGCACGTCAGAGTGTCAAGAATTATGAGCTCGTGGGGACGAAAGGCAAGGCCGGAAAAGATGCACAAGCAGTAAGTATTCCATGCAAATTGGTTGAGTTCCTTAATGGTTTTCAAAGTATGCCTTACTGTATCTTGGCATAGCTTGATTGTAATCATAAATGCGGTCCCAAGTAATGTCTGTCTTCTGTGTACTTTGTAGAGGGCAGGAGGGAATCTGAACCCAAGCATCACAGATATAGCTGAGGGGAGGCGGTCAACAGCAGGGCTTAGATCTGTAGACACGGTAAGATCCTTTGATCCTTCGTTGAAGTTGGTTGTCTTTGGTGTCACCTTAGTTATGTTTAGTTCAATGAATTCCGTGGTGTTGGAAGTTCATGCTTTTGTATACTTCTTATAATTCAAGACTAAAGCGAAGGTTATAGGGAACAAAAGGTCTCTTGTTTCATTCACGTCCTTCAAACGTAATATTCATTAAAATGAGAGTATTCTACGGAAATGAGAGTTACAGAAGTTTAATTTCATTTGAAAACGGAGAAGAGAATTCCTCAAACAATATTCAAATCATACAAGAATTAAAATCAGATGAACACAAGTAGGAATCAAATATTATAACTACAAGGTAAACGCTCATATTGACCTTTCACTTGTACACCATGAGTTGTTCCATATATCTTCAACTATGCTTGGCTAGGTCCAGTGACACTATATTACAGGCAACGAACTATAAAGGCCAGTAATGTAGTTCATTACATTGTTCTGCGTACATTGTAAAAGCCACAAGTGTGATTCACTCGAGCTCTGAGTTCTTTTGTAATATGCACATTGAGCTTTCATGAAGCATGAATGTATGACTCTACACTATGAACAAGTACTATACGTGTCATTTATTCTTGAGCACCACGATTGCCTTCGTCATCTTCGACCTGTGGTTGTACTTGCTTGTAATTCATGAGCTTGGAAAGCCCTCCTACTTCCTTGGACATTTGAAGAAGGACCCACGTCCTCACCATATAGTTTCCGCTGTGTTGCTCTATCGCAAGGTGAGGACGACATCAGTGTAGCAAAAACATCGCTAGACTTCATGGGCGATGGAGAACATGATTTTGGACGATGTGGAGCTGAACCCAGGGGACTATCCACCACTCCATCATCAACGGGCTTTAGGGAGAAGTCCATTGTCGAATTTGCAGTGGCAGCCGAACACATGAAGTTTCTTGTACTTAGAATTAGATTCTGCCCGTAGTCGGAGAAAGAGTCAGCTGATGCAGTGCACGGAAGACTGGTGTGCCGAATTAGAGAGGACGACGTTCCCAAATTCTAAGAAAACAAAGAGATTAGAACAATTTAATCAAAAACTGTAACTGTCATTACATTTACAAGTAAACTCCAATAGCAAATTTGTAGTCTAGGAAGTCCTGGCCATCGAATGTGGTCGACCCGACCTAAACTGGAGGAAGAAGAAAATACAGAAAGGTATTCATAAAAAAATTATATTATAGAAATTACGTATATCTCTAACCATACATGCGAATGCACGAGCCATTAAGGTCGAGGCGAGCTGAAGTTCACTAGGAACTCAGAGAACAATCCACATGCCATTCAGCACGACTCGACCTGAACTAAAGCAATAAATAAAATACCCTCTCGTAACGCCGATTAGATGATGACACAGTCACTGCATCCACGTGGCTCATGAACAGCAATGAAATGCAGTGCGCTATCGGTACGCTGAAGACACTCTAACTGCATCCATAAGACTATTGTACATGCCACGATTTCTCTCGTCATACAACATCTTCCGCCCAATTTTCCCCGCACTACTCTTGCGAAATGATTTCAACCCTTCATCTCAAGCTACGTGAAGTCGCCTGAGCCAGGGCAAAAGGACCATGTCCAAATATGAGTCCCTGGGGCCGTTACCCTTGGGAGACCAACTGATGGGGAGAACGACGTTCTCCGACTTGTTCATGAAGTGCTTCATAGGACTATCGTCAACTATGATAGTATTCTCTCGAAGAAAATGCCCATTGAAATTATTAAACAAGGTGTTCGCGTCCTTCACGAACAGGTCCTTGGTGGTGCTCGGCTCTCTGAATGTGACTATCCGGCCTTGTTCCTCACACTTGAGCGTCGTGCAAGACTCCTGCCCAAGTATAATGCGAGGCTTATCCAGATCGAAAAAAAGATAATCGACAATTTTTTGAACGGTAAACTTCTTCATGGAGCTCCAAATAGAAACGTGTGCTATCAATCCTAGCCATGAAGGAAATGAGCGCAATTTGGGCGGACAAAGACCGCCTTAGGTCCCACAATCGCAGGAATCGTGGCGGAGTGCGGTTGGTCTTCCCCTCTTCCGCTTCTCCTTGGAGGCTGGAGACGGCATGGCAGAGGTGTCAGGTGGTTGACCCGACGACGCTGCTGATCCCCGGATGCTTTGAGAGCGGATCACTGGAGGGGTGCTCCGATCCATGGGAACGTCGTCGTCGTCGTCATCACCGGCTGCCCCATCGCTGTCGGAGGACTCACACAATATGATTGCAAATGACCTCCGACCGGACGGCGTGCTTGCCTCTCCAGTTGCCTTCCCCTTGCGCTTTGATGACGAAGGCGTGCTTGACCCCGATGGTCAGCGCGGGAATTTGCCCTCATCGACAAAGTACCCCTCTGGAAGAAAATCGTTCTTATCCAGTTTCTTCGCAGTGGTCGCAATTTCAGTCCACTAGTCAGACTCCTCCGAGTCCCCCACAGCAAACACATTAACCCCAGTCATCTGCAAAGTCACACATAGCGTCACATACTATCAGATTACGATAATATGAAAATTCCCTAACGAGGATACAATGGTATTACATGTAACGTCAGCAGTAGATTGGGTCAGGTCGACCCGACCTGAAGTTCACTCTCAGGCACTCAATGGCACCGGTCAGGTCGAGCCAAACTATGGAGGAACACACTCCAGTGAATGCTACGAGTCAGGTCGACCCGACCTGGTTTCTATCACCTTATAATTTCAAGAAGAAATACATGTTCATTTTATTCAGGTCGAATCGACCTTAACCATAGCCAAAACATTACATTGTGGAATTCATTGTGTTCAGGCTTACCATCGCAGCACACGTGAACTTCGACCCAGCGAAGAATGACATTACGCTTTCTCTAGGAGCACAGAATTTCCTCATAAGATTGAGGAAGAACTCCATCCGTAGCTCAATATTATTAATCCTGAACTCTAGCTCGTTGTAAGCCCCGGGCCTCGTAAATGTTTTAGTATTGGGAGCATCATAGGAAGACCTCATTCTCACCGTCCTAGCATTGTTTGGGCTTTGTAGGATGGTCAGGTAAATTGGTTCCACCGCCTTCTTGCTTCGTGCAGACAAGTCACCGATACGCTCATTGGGTGAGGGCATGTAGTTAGAGAAACTCATGGAGTACTCCTTCAACGCGGGATTGCTGTCTATAAAGTGAAGTACTTGCGTTTGCTCGGTGAGGTCGGAACAAATGAGCACCCACACCGGAATGTCCTCGAGAAGGGGCTGGCCCTTTTCTTGGAAGGACTCGACAACTACAGCGAAGTATGGATCGGCTGGCATACACTTAGACTTTGATACCACATTCGGGGTGTAACGCAGGTCCCACACTCCAAGCTTGATGTCCTTCACGTTCTATGCAGTGAGCACGCCTCTAGGCCAATCCTGGTGCATCTTATACATAACGTCATATGGACGATAGTATGCAGTGGATTTTGGAGGCACAAAATTGTTTCTCTGCTGTAGGAAGACCCGGAAGAACTCAGCCGCGTACATTGACATCTCTTCAACGCTCTTCCCCTTTGCTCTTGACTGCTTCGCCTCCATCCAGTATTCATTCCCTGGCTGCTCTAGCAGCACGTTCATGGTGGCACTCGTGAAGTTCCGACTTTGTTTGAACTCCCTCCACTTCTCGTGGTTCAACTCGTTCAAGGAAGACATGAGCCCGAGGCTTGCGTCCAGGGCGTGAAGCTCCATGTTCACCTTGTGCTTGCGCTTCCTTCTCTCCACCCACTCCTTAGCAGTGTAGCAGCTCTCCTGTACAGTAGAGAGAAGCTTGATTGTGACCTTTGGGTAGTCCTTGTTCTTGCTCCCTGGATTCTGATGCAGAATATGTTCGGCCAGCTTCGACAAGTCATTGAAGGAAAGGTTTCCGAGCACTTTGAAGAACTGATGCGTCAGATTTCCTTGCTCGGGCTTCCAAGTCGCCTTCTCGTTGTACTTCAGTCTAGTATTGGGGTCTATCAACTCCCCATGCGCAGCACTAGAAATGACCTCGCTCCACAGGTTGTACACGTCGTCCGGAGCTGTGATTATCTTCAGCTCATTTCGGATCTCGAGCTTCTCCTTGGCGTCCTTGCCTTTTGCAGCCTTCTGGGCCTTTAGTACATCTAGTAGAGCGAACCGCTTGTACATTGCCGATGAGAATTCCTGCAACAAAATTTTGTATGTCACGGTCAATTTGGAGCTCTCTATTCAGCTCAGACCGACCTAAACTACACATTTCATATTGAACGTCAAATGCAACTTTGTCGTTCTGCTTACATCGAACTCTTCATTCATTATCACGTGAAGTAAATCAATACATCACCTATTGTGTCTGGAACACTAGGTGGCAGACGACATTCTCAGATCAGGTCGACTTGACCTGAATCTCTTACCATGAATTTCTTCTTATTTACTGTACTCTCAGCGTTTCGCCTAACGTTGGACATTGCCGCTATTGGTGCCGCTTCCCTCGGATTGCGTGGCCTCCCCATGAGTTCCCACACTTTTCTGGCTCCCAGAATGTTTGTTGACCACGAGGGCTTCTGCGCCACGAAGTGGTTGACCCTATTGTAGTACGCCGATATGTCGCGTAGTTTCTGGGCATCTGTGGACCAAACCACGTAGCAATCCCATTGACGAAAGTTCTTGACAATCTCTTCATCAAGGTTTTGGTCGACCATCATTTTGCTGGCAGTCACACTGTACTGCCCATTGATGATGTAGAAGTTCTTCCTTTCAAGTGCTGGCCAGTCCTCCGGCTTTGGCTTCTCGAAGCAATCCACTGGTATGACACACAATGTTTGTTTTGTGGACTTATCTGGCATTTCCCAGAGGTATGTCATCATGTCCTCCGCGAGCTTCATTTCATGGCTACGGATGTTTAAGTCCTCTGGGGCCTTGATGAGCTACTCAATGGAAATTGTCTTCTTATCCTCCAAGCCAAAGATGTAGGGGTCCGTGCAGTGCTTCCAGTAGGCCTTGTATGCCTCCGCGGATGCAATGTAATCGTGCGATTTCTTGGCATCATAAGGGACCGGGACCTCAGTTACCGCGGATACAAAACTCAGCTCCCCTGGTAAAACTGCACTAGGGTCTTGCGCTGCTGTTGCCACTGTTGAGGTTGATGCGAATTTCCTTTTCCTGGGAGCTCGTGCTGGAGTAGTGGCCTGCATGGACTTTCTTGTCCCCCGACTCTGTTGGGTTCCAAGTGTACCCATTGAGCTTTGTCCCTCCACGTTACTTGGAAACTCCTGGGAGACAATTTTGACAGTCATGTCCTTCTTCAGCTCAAGCTTCGTCTTCAGAATTGTGAAGTCGTTCAGGAGTGTCTTCAGGCGAGAGTATAGGGCCTTCCCCGTTGCCAACTTCCCGTCCTTTGTCTTGAAGTAGTTGTGGTCAACTTTCTTCTCAAGGTCGGGAATCTCCGTTCTGTACTCAGTCGGTTCTAGCGTTGACAGGAAGTGCGATATGTTGAAGGCACATCTTGAGGAGTCCAAACGAATAGTGAAGTGGTACTGCTCACTTTCGGGTGTACCAGTCACAGCTGTAACATACCGAATTTTCAAGAATGGACCACTGTCGTGGGCAACGTCCTTTATCTTCTCATCAAAGGATATGTTGAAGAAATGGTCGGTGTCTTTGAACTTTGCAGCGAAGCAAATGAGGTTCTTGAAAGGAATCATGTGGAGACTCCAACTCTCAACCTTGTCGGGATTTTTGAATTCCCAGTAGTCTCCGTCATTGTCAAAGTCGTCCCCTTCCTCCCCAGAGGATTCGTGCGTACAGCGTACGTAGAAGGCCTCCAGCTTCTCAATTTGGTCATCCATTTTGCATTCATTATCCAAACGGGATGTTGTTACAACAGGAGTTGATGCTATGTTGATTCAGATCGACCCGACCTAAAAACCCGTATATGGAGCTTCTACATTTCATCTTCTATGTGTTCGATCTACTTGGACTCGGTTCGTTTTGCTTCATACGCTTCAGGTTGACTCGTACTGAAGTTCTAGTCGGAATATGCAAATATTTCTGCTATTGTGATGGCCTCAATGTTATTGATTAATGTTATTGGATCGTCCTAGTACGTATTGTTCTCACTCTGGAACTAGCAGTTCAGGTCGGTGCGACCTGAATTGCATGCGGTAGTGTTGTCATGTTTGTTGTTTGTAAATGGATGTTTATTAGAAATGTGTCTTTTGGTCAATTTGTTAATTATACTAGGTGTCTAATATAGTCATATAAATATGTATGTTGGTGAAGGGTATACGTATTTGCTGTGCAAATTGCAGAGGGTCTTCCTTGCAGTTTAGGTCGAACCGACCTGATCTGCATTTAATTTTGACGATCATGTTATTTCTCTTCTAGGATGTTAGTGACAATGTCTGGAACTCAGTTTCTTCCCTTGTACTGACAATGCCAGTAAGTTTACATTTCAAATCGGACCGACCTGAAATGCATGTTCATCTCATGTCAACATTGTCCATGAAATAGTACGGACAAATGGAGAGATTTGGGAGAGGATATGATTTATGGGGCTCTGCAATTTAGGTCGCATCGACCTGAATTGTAGTGTGGGTCATGTGACGTACATTACCGGTACGTTAATGAATTCATTTATTAGTCAACTTGTTTACAAATAGGTGTCGAATATCGTGATAGTAATTTATTTGTTGGTCTTACAAATTATTTGACACGTCAGATTGCATAGGGTATTCTTTGCAGTTCAGGTCGGACCGACCTGATCTGCATTTAATTTTGACGATCATGTTATTTCTCTTCTGGGATGTTAGTGATAATATATGCTTCTCAGTTGCTTGCCTTGTACTGACAATGCTAGTAGGTGTACATTTCAGGTCGGTCCGACCTGAAATGCATGTTCATCTCATGTCAACATTGTCCATGAAATAGCACGGACAAATGCAAAGATTTGGGAGAGGATATGATTTGTGGGGCTCTGCAATTCAGGTCGATGCGACCTGAATTGTAGTGTGGGTCATGTAACGTACATTACCGACACGTTAATGAATTCATTTATTAGTCCATTTGTTTATAAATAGGTGTCTAATATCGTGATAGTTATTTATTTGTTGGTCTTACAACTTATTTGACACGTCAGATTGCATAGGGTGTTCTTTGCAATTCAGGTCGGACCGACCTGATCTGCATTGAATTTGGACGACTTTGTTATTTGTCTTCTGACATGTTAGTGCAATTCCCTTCCATTTAGTTCCGTGCTTTGTACAGAAAATGTTAGTAGGTGTACATTTCAGGTCGGACCGACCTGAAATGCAGGTTTATCTCATCCGAAAATTTTCATGGAACTTGCCCGAACCTAGGATATGTGTTTGAAGGGATATGCAATTCAGGTCGATGCAACCTGAATTGCAGTTTCGTTCAGGCACCTTACATTCGTGGTACGTTTAGGAATTCAGTGTGACAAAATGATACCCGAGTAGTATTGGGCTGATTTTGGGGAATTTGTGTGGTTGTGGCTGGTCATTTCTTTCCTTGACATTCTGAATTCAAATTCGTAGACCTTAAGGAAACCCTAAACCCTAAACCCTATGCAATGGACCCTAAACAAACCCTGGACCCTAGGCACTGAACCCTAAACAAACCCTAGAACTGAAGTATTGGACCCTAAACAATGAATGCCATTTTCTGAACCCTAAACCCTAAACGAAGTCCTGTGCATTATAACTCACCTCGGGAATTAAAAAATGAGGATCTTGAAATGCAGATGGATTAATCTCCTAAACCTGCAATATTATCCACATTTTCAACAAATTCAAGAGTTGAAAAAAGCCAAAGAAATCAAAAACATCTCAAACCAGCAGACCACCTATACCTAAAACAAAAAAGTCATTGTACAAACCTACAACATCCCAAACAAGCATGTTTCCATCTAGAAACTCCCAAACCATGAATTCTAACAGAATACAACAAACCTCAAGAGAACTAAAAAAGGAACGTACGCACACGATACATCCCGCAAGTTAAACTCCATTGGACATTGCAGCTGTCTTTACAACAATCACAGAAATCACTATTCAAAGCTGAGATGGTGCAAGAGAATTGAAATTAATACATACCTGAGTTTCTACAAGCAAGCGCTATGCAACTTCAGCCTCAACTTAGCTCCTACTTTCAGTGTTGCTGCTTATTATGGACTCCACAATCTTGTAACTCCAGTGCTACAATTGTCAATCTAAAATGCAAAAAACAAACCAATTTTAAAAAACTTACATTGCAAACCAAATGTCAAGAAACAAACTGCAAACATATTCCAAGCAACCACATTCCTTCCAACATTTACAAAGAAAGATCCAATCTGTTGGGAGCAAATACCACCCAACAGAATACACAACTCTTATCTCCAGAAGCTCATTTTCTAGAATAAATTGTGCAACCACATGTGAGCAAGGAAAAACAAACAATGAAGTTCTAGATACTAACCTCGTTGTTGTTGTTGTAGCTTATCCACTAGTACCTATTCTTTGAAGTAGAATAAGGTTACACAACCTTGCGCTTCAGAACCTCGGCAAAGTGCTCTGGCACAATACAATCCCTACACAAGTACAATGAGGATTCACACAAGTAGCTGAATCCAACAATGTAGAAACGCAGACATGCATTTGTAGAAATGCACGCAGCTTGTAGAAATGCATCTTGTAGAAATGCACGCAGCTTGCATCTCATACAATGTACAAATAACATCTTATGCATACAAATCATGAAATGTCGTGAAAGTACCTCCTCCATTATTTTGAATTCAACACTTCAGAGGAAATGCAACAGTATTCCCAACACAAAGCAAAAAAACCAATCCCAAACCCTAAGTGTCCAAAGAAGCAGAAGTGCCACTTTCACATTAGTACCCTAAGAGGAACAGAGACTCCAATCTTAAGAACAGGAACACTCCCAAGACCAACCTGGACTTCACTGGAAACCTCCTCGCATCAATAGACGCCATAGCCATGGCTCACAAACACAAATTCTCGAAGATGGTCCGCTTTACTGGACACAAACTCTCGAGGAAAGACTCTCCCAAGTGGATCAAGCCTCCTTTAGACAATTGTGAAAATTCAAAGTAACAAAAATTCAGAACGCAAAAGCAAGACTCCTATTGCGCGAAATCCTAGCGTCGTTGAGCACAGAATTGACAGACCTTGGAGGAATTGAGAAAAGACCCAAGAGAACCCTTAAACAGACCTAAACCCTTAAACACGCCTCAAGAGAACCATTGCACTCCTACAACAGTGATGAATGGAGTCAAGTTTTTACCTCAAACCCCAAACCCTGCTTCAAGCTGCACATCCTTGAGATCAAGCTGCACCTCCTTCAGATGCAAATACACAGCACCACCCGGCAGCTTCAAGTCCCCCCGATCGAATGGAACTCCAAAATCACACAGAAAACAATGCTCAAGGTCCGCTTCTTCACGACGCCCGCCTTGAGGACGGTCCGCTTCTTCACAGCTTCAAGTCCCCCCAATTGAATCGAACTCCAAAGTCACACACAAATCAATGCGGAAAACAAGGTCCTCTTCTTCATGACGCCCGTGCTAAAAAAAATGCGTGTCAACTGCTGGCAAGTGCGAAATGCACAAACAACAAAGATGCAACAAGAGATTCACGAGGGAACAGCAGAGATTCACGAGAGAACAGCAGAGATGCACGAGAGAACAGTAGAGATTCACGAGGGAACAACAAAGATTCACGAGGGAACAACAGAGGTGCACGACAAAACAACGAACACGCACGAAAATGCGCGGACACCAAACCCTAGGTGTCCAGAACTCTGCAGGCAAATACCCGGCGGTCTTGGTACCTGGTTCTCCCAAGTGGTTTTAGGTACCCGACCTTCTTCAATACCCGCCTTTGATACCCGACCATCTTCAATACCCATCCCAAGTACTTGGACCGTGATATGTCCCTTTTTGTAGCCTCACATAATAATAGATACCCTTTTTCCAAAATTTGGTTTGTTTATCATACTACTAAAATCATAAGTCTCTCTATAATATCACAAATGCTATCATTAATACTAGGGGCTCATGCTTGCTATGCTACGCATTCATTGTATTACATATTAGTAAAAATTTGATATATTTGAATAGATTGCATGATAATGATTTCAATAAGTCTGTAAAATAATTATTTTAAATATTATGTAAAAATATTGTCAATCATGCATACATAGAAATTGTATTTTTACACAATGTGATATCATAGAAATAGAGTAGCAGTTCGCAATCACTTCTATAATATCACTTTTTACAAAGGGTGATATTATAGAAATAATATAGTTGTTGCAATTAAGGTGATATTAGAGAGGATCCATATGATGATATTATAGAGAAGGCAAATCCATCGCTTCTCTTGGCTTTACACTTCTTTGCATTTCTATGATTTTGTGCTTTTGTGAGCTTTGAGCTTTCATGATTTCAATTTTCTATTGCTACTACCAAATGATTTTGAAAAATTTATTCAATTGAAATGATTTTGGATTCCACAACAATTGAGTTGTTTAAAAAGCTTTTAAGATTTATAAATTTTTCTTTTCAATCATCAATTTGGATTGCCATTTTTTGTAACAATGGAGTCAAATTTTTAACCCTAAACCCTAATGTATGTGTATCTTTTATAGTATTTACCATTGCATATGTTTCATTCATCATTCAATAAATTTCTATTATACATTTCAATATATGCTTACTTTTAAAAAAAATTATACAAAGATTTTAGTCATTTTTATTTGAAGATTTATTGAAATTTTTGTTCTGCATTCTATCTAATATATAAAAAAATTATAAAATTCTAATGATGAATGCGTAGCATAGCAAGCACCGACCTCTAGTTGAAACAAAAACCCTAAAAAGTTTGTTTACAAACTTTAATATCACAAAACTTCATTTGAATAACGTAACATTTTTTGTACTTAACCACGATAGTCAATCCTTGAAATTCAATCCCAATGATACCTAAAAGCTTCCTCACATAAAAACCTATGTAGAATACATATTTTCATTCCTGAATTTTTTAACGGGAATTGGAAGTGAATCCTTTACCTTTTAATCTTTAAATATTGATTTCTTCATTTGGAAATCATTCTTTTTTTCACTATCTAAATCATTGGCTTTAGTAAGGTGTACGAACTTTCATTTGTATACTGACTACTGCCAGAGACCTCCCATTTTAACAAAAAAAATTCGATCATTATTAGTTGCAATTTTGTTCTAGGCATTAAGTGCATACTATAAGAACGATTGACTAATAGTTTCCTTAGATGAATTGGTACTGACTGTAGTAATTACCCCTTTTTATTGTGTAACATAATTGATGTAATTCTAAAAAAACTGAAAGAGCACTTATGAATTCCATATAAAAACTTAACTGACACCCTTGGTCAAAGACCTTCAGACCACTCCAGTGTTCCTAAAGATTTCAATATAAATTTTTAGGGAAACTTTATTTATAATTTGAATTATACATATGAATTTCTTTATGGCGGTAGAATTCTTAGCTTATTTATAATTATTCACCATCCTAGCACTCTTCACGATGAACCTTGGAGTGACTAGCCATCAAAACAGTTCTATATACAAATTCTTATTGATTACTTTGAAATAACACAAAAACAATCACCACAAATTTTGCTCACTATTAGTCATAACGTAATATTCATTAAAATGAGAGTATTCCACCGAAATGAGAGTTACAGAAGTTTAATTTCATTTGAAAACGGAGAAGAGAATTCCTCAAACAATATTCAAATCATACAAGAATTAAAATCAGATGAATACAATTAGGAATCAAATATCATAACCACAAGGTAAACGTTCATATTGACCTTTCACTTGTACACCATGAGTTGATCTCCAACAATCAGTTTTATAATATCACTTTTTCCACCGGGTGATATTATAGACATAATATAGTTGTTGAAATGAAGGTGATATTAAAGACGATCCATAGAATGATATTATAGAGGTAGCAAATCCATTGCTTCTCTTGGCTTTACACTCCTGTGCACTTCTATGATTTTGTTCTTTTGTGAGCTGTGAGTTTTCATGATTTCAATCTTCTATTGCTACTACTAAATAATTTTGAGAAATTCATTCAATTGAAGTGATTTTGGATTCCAAAAGAATTAAGTTCTTCAGAAAGTTTTTGAGATTTTTATTTGAAGATTTATTTGAAAGTTTTACACAACAATTCTTATAAAATTCTAATGATGAATGAATTAGGATTCATGGAAAAACTTAATTTTAAGACAACCCTATTGCTTTCCTACGCTGTCTTCTTCATTTGAAATGGATTTCAAAACAAATACTCTAAAAATCATGCTGTATTTAATATAACCCAAACCAATCAATTATATTGGTTTAGGGTTCAAGCATGTCCAAAAACGTAACACACAAGTTGCAAATGTTCAAAATAATTAGGATTCATGGAAAAACTTAATTTTAAGACAATCCTATTGCTTTCCTACGTTGTCTTCTTCATTTGAAATGGATTTCAAAACAAATACTCTAAAAATCATGCTGTATTTAATAGAACCCAAACCAATAAATTATATTGGTTTGACGTGCAAGCATGTCCAAAAACGTAACACACAAGTTGCAAATCTTCAAAATAATTAGGATTCATGGAAAAACTTAATTTTAAGACAACCCTATTGCTTCCCCACACTTTTTCAAATGAGTTTCCAAAAAAATACTTTAGGATTGATGTTGTAATTAATACAAACCACACCATTAATTTGTATCGGTTTGACGTGGAAGCATGTCCGAAAAAATAACACACAAGTTGCAAATCTCTACGAAATAATTCGAATTCATGGAAAAATTAATATTACGAACATTATAAAAAGAATTTGAAAGTGCATGCAGTATAATTCCTTAGTGTGTACTAAAACCTTGAATTCACTTCTAAATTAAATATTTGTTCAATATTTCAAAAACATGATATGAAATGATTTATTAATCTACAAAAATACCTGAATCCGAGACCCTAAACCCTAGAGACTCTAAACCCTAGAGATCCTAAACCCTAAAGATCCTAAACCCTGAAAAGCCTAAACCCTAAACCCTAAAGACCCTAAACCCTAAACCGTAAAACTCTTATTGATAAAATCACATGCAAACACTTGGGTGGTGCAAAAGGTTGTGCTTGTCTAAATTTACAAACAGACCCTAACTTCAGCAAAATCAAATTGACTTCCAGAAATTGCAAAAGAAAAAAAGACAATGAAGATCTCTTGCCTAGATTCTGTTACAAAAAGAATCTAGAAATTAGTACTTAACGGTGCAAGAAAGCAACCTCATAAGTACTTAATAGCTGTCAGTGCCTATTTCTGTCATGAACAGTGTAGGCGGGAATCAAAAATCAAAGGAATTTGCGGAAGGAGTTCGGGATTTTCAAATTCCGTTCTACAACTCCCGCCTTCGCATTCGCGCCTACACATTGCCGCCAAAATTGTTTTGAATGTTGTTGCATGCGCGCGCATTAGGGTACTCTCCTTCTCCGTCGCGAATGCATAGACGTTCATGCGAGATTTCACTTCTCTCATGTCATTACTGAACTCTATCAACTTCTGTACTTGTACTATCTAGAGTGTCGGAGTATTGCGCTTTGAGGATCTCGGTGAACGCGCTTGTTGCCTTCCGTATGTCCTCAGGTTAGAAGCCTTTAGCATTTTCAAACATTTTCATTCAATGGATTGGACATAGTTACTTTGTAAGCACATAGTAGTTTTCTGAGTGTGTATAATGTTTCTTTCAGTGCTGCCATCTATTGTCGAGTTCCTAGTTGCTGAAGTTGGCAGAGTGCGTGTGTTTCCAACGTTTATTACTGAAAATCGAGTTGCACGATTATGAGTTTTGGGCTTCCTCAATTTTTAGTGACAAGGTCTTTATTCAATGTTAACGCTATATTCAAAATTTTGGGAGTTTAGGACTCTCCCAAAATAATATTGTCGATTTTGATACCAATACGAATGGATGTTTTGTATATAATTTAGGTTGACAAATATTAGACATACTAATTTTTTAATGTAATTTCCATTAAAATGAGAGTGTAGTGACATACAAAGTCTCTAATTTGAACATTAGGTCAAATTTCAAGCACCAATGCTAACATTAATATACATAAAATCTTTACTTTTTGAACACCATGTCATGAGCTTTGAAGTTGGTTGTAAAAGATGGTTCATGTCATTCAAACGGTCCGAGTTCTATTCTCATTGAATATGAATAAGTGGTTGAGGGAGAGGCATGACTTGGTGCTGCCTAATGACCTATGCATGCAGCTAGGAAAGTTGTAACAATCAATCGGCCCCTACCCAAATTGTGACAATTACTTAACACAATTATCAAACACATAGTCATTAGAACCACTACCCATTTTTTCCAGTTGCTTCAAATTATCAATAATATTAGTCATAGATATTATAACATAAGTGCTTCAAGAAAAATAAATTAAAACATAGAAAAATAATAAAACTCAAATGTACTTAGAAGCAATTTATTATAATTGAAATTGAATCCTCTTGTTTTGTAAAAACAAAAGCTACATTTCAAAGCATATAAACAATACCAAACTATAAATCCAAACCAACATAATTAAAGTATATGCCATCTACTGCAATATATAAATTCCATCCATTACACAGAATATGTGGATGGGAAATACAAAATAAAGCATACCACATATACCCTTATGTACATATGGCTTCTCAATTATAGGAACTCAAGCTCTCGTTAATGACTTCAATTTGTATAGCAGGGATCTTAATCATGCACTCCTGAGTGTCTTTCTTGATTCTCGACTTCCACGCTGTCATAAGAGCATCAGTGTGTTGCCAAACAGGAGGTTCAGTTTCATCTACCTTCCAACGCAGACCTCTTTCGCTGTCCCATCCGGTGTAGAAATCTATAACATCTTGATTCCTTGATGTTAGACGGAAGTATTGAATACGGACACAATTCAGATTTTCTGGGCTGCAGTTCGGATCAGACAATGCCCTTGCAATCCACACCGGATGAGTGTCACCATCTACGGGGCGAACCGCAACAAAATAGCCTTCAAACAAATCTCGAGCTACCCGAAAGGATGGATTTGGACGACCACTCAACGGCCCAACGTACGGGTCATCTTCCCCAAACTCTTCACGCTCTTCACCATCCTCGTTCAATTCATCCGCTCGATCTGCTACTACTCGTGAAGTTGGCCAAAAACCATCTCTCAAAACACCAAAGGTAGGTAATGGTTCCATCAACGCTGTCTTGACGCCACGCTAGTACCTCACTATGTGCTCGTAACGTCTTAGGTAATCCCCAGTGACATCTGCATTGCATAAATTGTCCCAATATTTCACGAACCCCGACACACCTTTGACGATGTCATCTAAGTCTTTCATAGGCTTCAACGGAACAGGCAACGGTTCACCCCGTGGCCACAAACTTCGCCCTTCAACATCTTCTTTCCATAATTTGATGCCTCTTCCGTCTTCTCCTAACCACTCTGCATCAATGCAAAGAAGTTTGTACTTCATGACAGGGCACCCCGTTGAGTCCAGGTAGAACTTCAACTGATGTGGTTTTGTGTGTCCAACGAGGATGTCATCACCATCAACAAGCAACCCTGCTATAAAACCCTTGAAATCGGGCACTTCTTCAATAAGGTGAGGGATAACGGGGATGGAATCCACATCCATGAACGACTTCATTAGTGCTGGTACTGTTGAGAAGTTGTCTTTCTTCAAATCCATGCTCCATCTTCCAAACAACGCATCTATGTCGTCATGTGTGTGACCCACAATCATGAAGTTCACGTATACTTCCTGGAAGATTTTGTTTGCGACAAATAAAGACCAAAAACAAAAAACATATCTATTCTTGTTGTCTCCAGTGGCATTGTCCATCTGCACGTTCAAAATGGGCGGTAGCCGCATGGCTGGAGCTAAAGTATTTGGCAACGGCGGTAGTGACACGTTGCACATGTCTGCACCCTCTAGTACAGCCTTAAACAAAGTAGTGGACTTTGAATTTTTGAACAACTCTCTAGAAGAAGACTTCGGAACTAACTCTAAATCTCGCAACAACTTTGCCATTGATCCAACGGTATAGTTGGAGTCATGGGAGAAGACATCCAAGCCATAATGCGCGTAGCGTACATCTGCATGACCATGTGCAAGCATGCCCGTCACAGAAACTGGTAGCTTCATGAGGCCATCGAGTTCTTTACTCTTGTGAGAGAACACAGGACAAGCGATTTTCGAGTGATCTATTTTGTCGTGTATGATTGTAAGACATTCATGCGGAGACTTGAATGACAACTCTCGATTGATGTAATATACATCCCTATGGGCACGAGCAATGGTAAGATGCCTATCCAATCTTCTTGCCCATTTCAAAGCAGTTTGAGATCCACTGATAGCACCCTTAACAAGCTCATTTAGCTTGTCACAAGTAGCACACCGAGCAAAATTATCCCCTGGCTTCTTCACATCGAATTCTGAGAACTTTGTGGACCTTATTTTACTCAAGTTCGAAGTGGAGATCTCCTTCAATCCGAAGGCCGCATTGGAATCATTGAGTTTCTTCAATTGGTCTTTCCATTGAAATGAGGCCGGAAGAATCTTTGACACGACCTTCTCACCTGCCTTCAGACTCCGGGTGCGATGCGGCATATGATCGGCTTCCCTGTCAAAGATGCACTTTAAAGAAGCTATTGCTTGTAGGGTATGTTCTCTAGGCTTCAACAGTCCTGTATTACCGTGATCCCTTGCTTCTCGATCGAGCTTCATGTATTTTGAGTAGTGATAGAATGTAGACTCAGCAACTCCCGCAATAAGCATCCATGCGCGCAAACACACATTTATGCCTTCAATTGTAACCATCTTCCTTCGATGTGCACCTTCATGAATTTGTCTGTGCACATCAATCTTCATGAAGGCACGGTGTTTAAATGTTGAATTTCTGTACATTCTTTCTCAAAATGCCCGAATTTTCTCCCTCAGGAACGGTTGGACACAATTCTTATTGCAGCAGACCTTGCTAGACACCATGTTGATTGACTCTTGTGTAAGGAGGTCTTTTGCTCTGACAGCAGTTTGACGAGGCGGATTTCGGTTGGCACTTGCATAGGGCCTAGCAGATTTGGATGATGGTGGATTCTTTAAACTTGCTTGCAGACGGTTGAATTTGTCTCTCTGTTCATGATCGCGTAAACTAGCACCACGACAGTGCACGAGCTCAATAGGCCAAGCTACTAATGAGAAGACATTCTCTTCAGAAATGTCCACTTCAGAATGTGATTTTGAAATGTGCACTGACACATGAGTGTCTCCAAGAGGTCCAGTGACACCAAGTACAAGATCTGAATTCACACTATGACAAGTACCTTCTCCAACAAGAACACCCTCTCCATTATACAAAGTAACAAACTTTGTATTCCATTTTTGTCGAGGAAGCCCTTCACACTCAGGAATGCTAGTACTCATTTCTTGAAGTACCTGGAGTTCATCGTCTGATGAGTCTATGAGGTCAAGTGGGACATCAGCGAGCCCATATTATCTGTAACCATAAACCACAATCCGAATAGAAAATTAATAGATGAAGAAAGACCTGTCAAATTTTATTTAATGTAATTTTTTAATTTATATAAATGCAGTTTAGGGCGGACCTCCCTAAATTGCACAACTAGATAGACAAAGTTCTAGATCAATGAAGACCAATCTGATCGAAATAAATGATCATTGTACGGCTAACAACCCTTATCTGCTTCATAGTAGTGTGAAATTTTCTGAACACAGATGCCGCAGACTTGATTCATTTTCTTAATCTGTCAATATCAATGGTGTGGCGCTTTGAGGCTAATAGCATGACCACTTTGTCAGATTTTAGAAACTAAATAAGACATCCCCTCATATTTTATTTCTTAAGTACAAAAATTGTGTCATTTCAATTTAGGGCGAACCTACCTAAACTGCATGAACATAGTGTGATATATTCCAGACTCGACATGCTGAAACCCTATAAATTGAACAAGGAAGAAGTGTATTTTAGGGCGGACCTCCCTAAACTGCATGACCGGTAGAAACTGCGTGAAGGTAGTCGAAGTCCTTTCTAAATTGAACAAGAACCGGCTTTGTTCACTGTTGTGCAATAAAAAACTATTGCAATGCAATTTAGGGCGGACCGTCCTAAAGTGTATGTCCGGACTCTCCGTGTATTGAAGATATAGCAATACCTACCTAGTTAATGCTTCTAAAACATTCAGATTTGTCAGTATGTAGTTTAGGATGGACCGCCCTAAACTGCAATGACAGTATATATAGCATAAATATAAATTGTCTTCATTTCAGTGGGTAAATGATGCATTGCAATTTAGGGCGGACCAACCTAAACTGCTCGTCCCACTAGTAAAAATTTTACTATATAGAATATAAATTAAGGCGTTGATGCATTTCATTTTAGGGCGGACCGACCTAAAGTGCATATCCAAACTGTTGATTTTGTGATTATTTATTAGAAACCCCAACTTATTCAAGTCTTCAAAAAATATTTAGGTTTGTCAATCTGCAATTTAGGGCGGACCGCCCTAAACTGCATGAATAGGGTCAAGGAAATTGGATTCAGTGCTACTGTATTTTGTTGTCATATTCATAAAATTATTTCCCATCGCAGTGCAGTTTAGGTCGAACCGACCTAAACTGCACTTCTTACAAAAACGTTATATGCTCGATATGAAATACAAATCATGACATGGTCTACTTGCGTTTTAGGACGGACCGTCCTAAATTGCACGTCTTCAAAAACATGTAGCCCACGGAAGTTTCTAAATATAGACCCGAATTTTACGGCTACAAACCAGGGTACCTATTCATACCGCAGAAATTGAATTCAGTATGATGACTTAAAACTGAACTTGTACTTGAAAATGTATGAGCACATTGCAAATTCCTCAATACGAAATTAAAATGTTCAAGAAGAAGAGGAGAACTCTGTCGAACTTGAAATCTGTTGCGTTCTATGACTATGCACAAAGTACTAGAGTGCTACAAATGTCTGGACAAAGAAAATGCTTTCATCTGTTGGTTGTACGCAAAGCGCACCTTGAACTGCAGAACGCCTCGTCCAACTGTGTTCAAACCACAACAAAAGAAAATGACAACAATGAATAACAGAGAGCTTGAACAGGTTCACGATCACATAAGAAAAGCCAAATGAGAATGAGAACGACACTAACAATCTCAACGCGCATACACAAAGCACCCGGCCACCCACGCCGGGGGGAGCAAAGTTTTGGCGCCGGAAGGGGGCCGTGCCAAAACAAAATGAATTCAAATTTCAAATTTTTTTTCGGGAGATTCGTTTTCCACTTTGTAGCACTTTTTCAGGTCACACGATCTTTGGAAGAAGTTCGTGCAGTCTTTCATTAGAAAAATAGTCGTCCACTTGACAATGCTTACTTCAGATTCAAGCCTATTTCAGGTGTTTGCGGATTTGCAAAGTCAACTACTGGAATTTTTTTTCGCAAATCACAGTGTTGACAAAGCAAATTTTGTGCGCAATTTTTTGCCTAACATTAAAGATTTCCAAAAGTAGGTGAGACATTCTCTCCTTCCTTTTCCTTGCCACGCAACAATGCATGTGCAAAGAATGTATTGAACTTTTGTAACTTTGTTGACTTTGCATTTTAAAAATAAAATCTCTTTGTTTACGAATGTTGGTGTACAAAATGTAAACAACGCTTTAGGGTTTAGGGTATAGGGTCCAGTGTTAAAAATGTGGATTAAATGTTCAACATTCGAAAAAAGCGTACATACATAAACATTGAAAAAACTGGAAAAAAAAAGTTTTAACACTTTGGCATAAACCAAAGCCTTACAAATGAACTTAAAAAAAATTAATTGATACTTTTTCAAATGGGTTTGAGTAGTTAAAAAAATGTAAAAGTCCATGAATTACTCTTTTTGTTTAAAATAATAGAACATTATGAAAGACATACAATAAATCAATTAGTATCCTTGGCAAAGCCAAAAATTACTGTAACTAAAGTTATGCATTGGATTCCAAGCAAATTTTCAATGCTTGCCCATTTAATAAATCATGTACACGTTTCATGGCCACTGGACTGAAGATGTCCAAAATTTAAAATGTCATGAAATTTTTAACGTGAATACTCAAAATTTTCATTAAGGAAGTTCAAATTAGTTGTGGGCATTATATTCAAATTAGTGTTGAGCATTATATTGAAAACAAAGTACACATACAATAAATAAAATAATTTTTTGTTTTTTTACAATGTACTACGTGAATTTTTACATTCCACATAAGAATGTAGAAAGATAAGCACATAAAATGAAAGATGCATTTGGTACTGATGTTAAAAATTATGTAATTGTATATTTTTTTGCATGTTCAATGGAATCATGAACACCCTTTGCAGAGGACTTTCCTATTGCACTAAATAATAATTATGGTGTATGAAGATCCTATATGACGGACTTTTCAACTTTTTTAAACATAAACACATGACTAAACAATCATTTTTAACTGAAAATTTGGGTGATTGACACATACAATGAACTTTGGAAGTGGCAAAAGGTGAGGTCATCTCTTGAAGTGAAGAACATTAATTATTGAAATGATAAATTAGGGAAACCCATCATGGTGGAGTCCACCTTGCATTCACATCACACTCTCAATTATAAATTATAAGTTTACATTATGGTAATTCACACTCGCAAGTGCCATTCAATCATGAAGGCACTAGCACTATAATTATTTGAAATGTGCCACCAATCATGCAAGATATTTTCTTAGTTATCTATAGAAAGTAGCCAAAATTTGAAAGGCATCTGTAGTACATTAAAATTTTAAGGTTTTATTTACTTCTTCAAAAATGAGTTGGACGTCTGAACGCTCAATCCATGGAATTTGAGAATTCAAAACGTTTACAACTTGCACCATATTTATGTGCTTGCGTGCAAAACCTTTTTTTGTAGCTTTCCAGACTCAAATAATATACACTTGTAATAACGCTTAGAGCTAGTGTTGGCATCGTGGATCGGTGGACCGATGTAATAAATTCTTCTCAACAATTTTTTAATCAATAAAATGAATTGGAATTTTCCTAATTTTAAATTTGGGTTCAAGATTTGTAACAAGATTCTTTGAATTCAACCCAATAAATATAAATTTGTAGATTGTAATATATTTTTTTTTCATACCTTTTAATTATTCGAAATGGAACTACAATTTCATATGGATAAAAATTCGAAGTCTCTCAATATCATTTATTGCAATTAATTTGTTTTGGCATGTCTCCAAGTGCCTAGAAGGAACATTAGTTTCGTTTTATTATGAAATCTAAATTGCTCATTTAGTATGCAACTCGTACATGTATTTGGGTTTTATTATTTTCATATATGTCATGGCTTTTCAACTTTATTATTTGTAAACTACAGCACATGAGTTATTCAATTAGAAGTTCTTTTGCATGTAAAAATGCATAAAAGGACCTTTAATATTGTTTTATCATGAAATCTAGATGTTCATCTAGTATGCAACTTGTACATGTATTTCGTTCATTTATTATTTTCATATATGTCATGGCTTTTGGGCTTCAATATTTGTAAACTACAGCACATGACTTATTCAATTAGAATTCTTTTGCGTGTTAAAATGAATGAAATGACCATCAATAATGTTTTATCATGAAATCTAAATGTTCAATTAGTATGCAACTTGTACATGTCTTTTGCGTTTGATTATTTTCATATACATCATGGTTTCTGGACTTTAGTATTTCTATACTACAGCACATGAGTTATTGAATTACATATTATTTTTGCTTGCAAAAATGTATAAAAGAAGCACTAGTAGTGCTTTTTATTATAAAATCTTAAAGTTCATCTAATTCATAACTTGTACTAATATATATTTTATTTACCATTTTATGAATTCATTCCATAAGGCCATGATTTGAATAGAATGGACCATTCAAGGGGAGGGCCCATTCTATTCCCATTTTTTTTTATTCATGCAAAGTTCAACTTCTAAGTGGGCAAGATTGAAAATGAACGCACGATGTCGCTTGTACCACTATTTACAACTTGCTTGATCAAAATTTGAGCAATCACTTAAAAAATTCCATGACCTTTTTAATTTTGAACCGTTAAGGTACAACGGCCGTATCCTTGGCAATCCTTCCTTTTCACATGTAAATTAACTCCTAAATGGGCTAGCATTGAGAATTAATGTGGAATCCAATGTGTAGCATGAATTTCAAGTTGCTTTAAATTTATTTGAGCATTCTTTTTTAATTATTGCAAGACATTTGAAGGATTTGGACCATTCAAGGGGAGGGCCCATTCTATTCCCATTTTTTTTTATTCATGCAAAGTTCAACTTCTAAGTGGGCAAGATTGTTATGATTTATGAAAAGGAAGGATTGCCCTAAAAAAGATTATAAAAAATGCTAGAAAAAGTGGATGAAATTGCTAGACAACTTTGAAATATAAAACTATATTACATGAAATTGCCCAATTGTGGATGAAAACCATACCATACATCCAATACAAGAGGCAACCCATTTATAACCGACATCCCATTCTGGTAGTATAGACCATTGCCTTTTTGATTGTGCACAAAAAATTTGAAGCAATTACATATGGCACAACTTTCTATGCACTTGTCGCACTATATAATTGGCTTAGGAGAGTCTCAATATTGCAATCAAAATTGTTGGAAAGATAATGGGCTATATCATCAGAATAGAAGAAAGCCCATTTTCCACTAAAGTTCTCAATAATTTCATGTTGCAAAAAAACATCTAAAAAATTATGCCTACATTGTAATGCCTCTTTCGAAACTTGTAGAAATGAAAGTTTTGAAAAAATCAGCCGTGCAAATAGTCCAAACGGCTTAAGTGGTCAAAATGGGTTGGCTCCCTTAAATGGATAAATGTTGCAATTTGGAAAACCAATATCATTTTTTATATTGCCAATATGGCACTTCTTCAAAAATGGAAAAAAAGCCCGTAGCACCGACGTCCAACCCTGCGGCCTCAGTTGCCGACCCTGTGGATTTGGTTCCCGACCTTGTAGCCTCGGTAGTCGAACCTAATACCGACCCTGGTTGGAGGCTCAGTGTAGCCCCGGTCGGTCGTCACCCTCCTTTCGCCGAGCGGGGGTTTGGGTCAGCGCATTTGCTAGCTTTGTTAGTTTTGTTGGTTTGGTTTAGGGTTTAGTTTCTTCGTTGAGGTTTAGGATTTAGGTCATTGTGGAGAGGTTTGTTGGCCGCCTGGGTTGCAGTGAAGGAGCGCGGCGAGAGAGTTGTGAGGAATGCTCGAAATTTGAAATTGCTGCTGCTGCTGTCTGAGTTGCATCTGCTGTTGCGGTGCAAGGTGCGAGGTGCGAGGTTTAGGATGCAGCTGTTCTTTGAGTTGCACTTGCTATGCGAGGTGTGAGGTGCTGTCTGAGGTGAGAGGTGCAAGGTGCTTGCTGCTTGCTGCTTGCTGCTTGGTGCTTGGTGCTTGGTGCTCGTACTGCTTGCTTGCTTGCTGCTTGGTGCTTGATTGCTTCGTACTTGGTGTGCTTACTGCTTGCTTGGTGCTTACTACTTGCTTGGTGCTTGATTGCTTCGTACTTGGTGTGCTTGATTGCTTCGTACTTGGTGTGCTGTTGCTGTGCTCGGTGCTTGGTGCTTGGTGCTTGCTAGGTGCGACGTGCGGATTGCTTGCTGCTTGTTGCTCGTACTGCTTGCTTGCTGCTTGGTGCTTGATTGCTTCGTACTTGGTGCTTGGTGTTGAATCCTTTGTGCAAGGTTAAGGGTTGCACTTGCTGTTGCTGTGCTCGGTGCTTGGTGCTCGGTGTGAGGTTTAGGGTTGCACCTTCTGTCTGAGTTGCATCTGCTATTGCGGTGCGAGGTTTAGGATGCAGCTGTTCTTTGAGTTGCACTTGCTATGCGAGGTGCGAGGTGCTGTCTGAGGTGAGAGGTGCGAGGTGCTTGCTGCTTGCTGCGAGGTGCTTGCTGCGCGAGGTGCGAGGTGCTTGCTGGTCCGAGGTGCGAGGTGCTTGTTGCGCGAGGTGCGAGGTGCTTGGTGCTTGCTGCGAGGTGCGACGTGCGATGTCCGAGGTGCGAGGTGCTTGCTGCGAGGTGCTTGCTGCGAGGTACCAAGCTTGGTGCAAGCTGGTGCGAGCTGCACTTGAGCTGCACTTGCTGTCTGCGACATACTTTAGTTGCGAAGTGGGAGGCACAAAATCAGAATTCCTCGTTTCAACAGGTACTTTGCCAATCTTTTTTCACGCTTTTTTTACCTAAATTCAAGCTGCTAGAAATTGCCAAACAGTGCTAATTTCACAAGTTGCTGGTTCCTTGCTTGATGAGATTCATATTAGATGCTATGCTGTATTAGAGTTTTGTTTCCGTGTGATTGAATTTCAAGGATTCTGTGGTGCAATTTTAGGTCATATACTTGTGGGTTGTGGGATGCTTGTGGGTTTCATTTTTATTTATAGAATGGTGGAAAACAATTGGGAGCACTGGTTTCAATTGCATCTGGATGTTGCAATTCTGTTGAACTTGGGGACGAATCAATTGCGTGTCTCCCAAATTACATGTGACTAAGTAGTTGCAATTCTACTTTTCTTGTTTTCTCACTTCTTGTTTTGCACTCTTGGATTTGCAGCAGTGTGATTTGGATACGTTTGTGGTAGCAGCTTTGAGGATTTTTTCATTTGTGGAAGGAGACAAGTATCAAAAACCTATCATTGTGTTATTTGGCAGGTCAGGACTTTTGCATTGGATGTTAATAAATGGTTCAGGTTTAAGGGTTTAAGGGATTTAGGGTTTAGGGTTTAGTATTAGAGGTTTAGGGTTTAGGGTTCTAATTATCAAGCTTTATAGCTGAAGAACATGTTAACCCTCGCATAGAATTTGACGGATATGACCATGATATCTCCAGGTCTTAGGCGGGTATCACCTAGATATCCCCGGATATCAAGCGGCTATTGAGTGCAAAGTCGGAAATAGAACGTCTGCAATTTAGGGCGGACCGTCCTAAACTGCATTTCTGTAGATCATGAGAATTGATCAATCCTATATATATGCTACGCTGATAAATCAAAAATGTCGTCCATGCGCAATTTAGTGCGGACCATCCTTAACTGAATTTTTGTTCATAATAAGAACTCATAAACTCTACATATAAGGTACGCAAACTCGGTAAGGAATCAAAAATGTAGTCCATGCACAATTTAGGGCGGACCGTCCTAAACTGCATTTCTCTAAATCACGTGAATTGATGAACCCTATGCATATGCTACGCTGAAAAATAAAAAATATAGTCCATGTGCAAGTTAGGACGGACCGCCCTAAACCGCCTTTCCGTTGAAATTCAGAATTGATCAACCCTATATATGTGCTACATATAAAAACCGAGAATATAGACCACGCGCAATTTAGGACGGACCGCCCTAAACTGCACTCCAAAGCACTACACTGATGATAGAAGCATAGACATTACCATAAAATGATTAAAGAAATCAGACACATTGAAGAAATTCAGTGATGATTGGTAGATAAAATACTTCTAAAACTCAATGGCTCTTATACTAATTAAACAAAAAAGCTTACAAACCAAAGAATAATCCCAGGAGTTTAGGGTGGACCGCCCTAATCTGCAGACTAATACAGAAACGTAGCCAGCAAACAAAAGACTACAAAATCAAAAATAAATAATGGCATAATCACAATTGACTTACGAAATATCAACAAGAAAAATGTGCGTCTACGTCTAGCAACAATTTAGCTCGGTCCGTCCTAAACTGCAACAATAGACTGAATTCTAGTTGTCCATACGCAGATGGAGGAATACATGGATCAACTCAAGGCGCACTTCAAAAGAGTAGAGGATGTCGAAGAAGAAAGTCCAAATGTAGACGAGGATATGATAGAAGGGGACTGGTGGGAGTTCGAAAATCCAAAAGAGGTGGACGCATGGTGTCTGAAGATGGTGCCCCATACAGACAACATGCACTTCAACATGAAGTACCGGAATTCAAAGACGTATCTGCCGATCTCATTTGACGAGAAAGTGAAGCGAGTGTCTACGGATAAATTCCCTATTATCAAAATTCACTGCGTCACCACCAACAACGAATTCCCAGTGGGCAATCAGTACCACTTCACATTACTCTTGAACTCAGAAAAAATTTGGTTCAACATATCGCCATTTTTGGAGAGTCTAGAGCCAACGCCATACAGATCGGAGATCAAAGAGTTGGAGCGCAAAATAGACAGTGGCGAGTACCACAACATGGACAGAACTCCACTGATGGGAAGCAGACTATGCATGAAGATCACGCTCCTGATGAACTCCTTCGTAGTCATCAAGGAGAAGATAGCAATGCAAAGATCCTTCATGGCTCCACGGACGGTATCCGTTGAGACAACTGTTCAAGATGAAGGTCAGCCATCAACGGGGAAGAAGGCTGGTGGGTCACAAAGTAAAGGCAAGAAAAACAGGAAGCCCCCACCATCTCCAACAACAGAACCTCAAAGTAGTCCGCTGGCATCCGAGTCAGCAAGGAAGGCAGTGGAGAGGACATCGGAGCAGTCAGGCGTGGAGTCGGCAAGCTATCTCGAAGAAATGAATGTCGTTCCGGAAGCCCTGAAGACGGAGCGGAAGCCAAACTACAAAGATATAAGCGCTCTGTACAAGAACTTCTGGGAGAAGTACTCCACCACGTTTATCTACGGAGTTGGTGAGAAGAAAGAGCTACCGATTGGAAAATTGAAGGAGGCACTTGCCGAACTCAACATACGCGTGAAGGAGGACAAAATTGTTAAAGAGATGCTCCATTATCTTGTCAACATGCCGGACAAGAGCGTGAAGCAGACTCTTTGCGTCACACCAGTCTTGCCAAAAGGCAAAAGAGATCCACCTCGATGGGAGGAGGTGATGGACGGAGACTTCTACATCATCAATGGCCAGCACAGCGTAGCTGCAAGCCACCTGATGATGCAAGAGGAAAGCATGGTGAACGAAGAAGTGAAGAAACACTTCAGAACGTGGAAATGCTACGTGGTTTGGTCACTCGATAAGGAGATGTTGAGGACAATCTCCGCATACTATAATCGGACCAACCACTTTCAGCCTGCTACGCCATCTTGGGCAACAAATATCTTGGGAGCAAGGACTGTGTGGGTTTCCATGGGAAGACCGGCACCTCCGAAAGGAGACAAAACTGGTGGGCCCTCAGAACGAGGCAAAGCCCATACTGCGCTAACGCAAAAGTACAAGGTAAGCATTTTAGGGCGGACCGCCCTAAACTGCATATGCTTACAGTTTTGTACTTGCTCTCTGAGAGAGCTCCTTCTGAAGTGTAGTTTATGATAAGATTATAAGTTAATGAATTTGGTCAATCCTTGTGCAGAGTTTTGAAAAGGCAGTTAATCTCAGATTCGCCATGATTGACGTGAATAAAAGCTTCACGATCTCAAAGAAGAAGGGTGCAGACGAGAAGCTGAAGCTTACAAACGAACTGAAAATAATTTCTGCGCCCGACGACGTTTACGAGGTTTGGAGCGAAGTTATCATCAGTGCTGCACACGGGGAGCTCATCGATCCAGAGACGAAGATGAAGTTCAATGAGAAGGAGAACTGGAAACAAGAAAGCTGCGCGATGAGCAGAGACTTCTTCAGGCCCCTTGGAAATCTGAGCTACGACGATATGAAGAGATTGGCGAAGTACATTCTCAATCGCTCCGGCCCAAGTCGCCACCACCTATATCCGAAAGTGACAATCAAACCGGTGTCCACGGTTGTACAAGATTGCTATAGCGCCAAGGAATGGGTGGAGAGAGTGAAGCGGGAGAAGATGGTGAAAAAAGAGATTCACCTGATCTGTCCAGAACTGAACTTGTTCAATGCAAGGAATGAGCTCATTTCGGAGAACTGGCGACAGTTTAAGAGAAGCCGCTGCTTCACTAGTGCAACGATGAATCTGTTGCTTGAAAGGCTGGGTGAGGCATATTTTTCGATGACCAAGCAAACCCGAGGGAGAAATAAGACAACAGCAACCATCGATCCCAAGATAGAGACCTTCTTCAAAGTCTTCCTAGAAAAGAAGAACCAATTTCGCATTCCTTCGTCGGTCGCACATTTGCGTCCTTACAGCATACGTTACAACACACACGAGAACTGGCCGGCGGATGTTTGGACGCCGGAGACAGTGAGCTTGATCGGTTTGGGAGTGATCGATTTTCGATCGATTCCCGGAGTGCTGGAGAAGGAGAACTCCACGATGGAGAAGCCGTTCTTCTTGGAAGTACTAATGTCTCAGCAGCAAATGAAGGAACCTCTGCTTGAAGAAGTCAAGACCTGGTTGTTCATCGTCGAGGATGAGACCGACTTATCTCAAGTCCTCGGGTTCGTTGAGAAAAATGAGGTCTTACGCACATATAATCGGAGTTTCTCCGATTACTACCCAGCGAAAAATGAGAGACTTTATGATCTCCCAGCGAATTCGGCAAGGGCGCTGAGGAAAGTACCGCTCATTTTTCTCCAAAGCCCAGACCTGCCAACGCAGGTCCGGATTGAACCGGAATTTCGAGCTCCAAATACAATCACTTATAAAGAATCTAAGAGGTACAATGAGCTACCGTTTAGAATGTATATTATGGAGCTGCGAATGGAATTCTACCTTGGGATCATCAAGAAGTTCTGTCATCCGGGGTCAAGCGTATTCTCTGTTTTTGCTGGGAGCAAATTGACATGTGCTGCCCTGGTAAGTACATCGCTACAATTTAAGTCGGACCGACCTAAACTGCAAACCTGCACTTGACGCTTACTGCTTACTTGTAGTCAATGAACATTTTCTAGATCCTGGTTGTAGTTTAGGGAGGACCGCCCTAAAATGCATACATAGTCTAGAACTCAATGATTAATTGTCATAATAGTCAACGTTATTTTCCTATCCTAGCCTGTGTTCCTTGGATGCTGATTAGGTCGGACCGTCCTAAATTGCAAGTCAGTAACTCTAAGATTCTGCATGCTATGTTTGGCTGCAGATGAGCTGGGTAGATGTTTTCGCTGCTGTCCCGGATTGCGAAACAGACATCTGGCAAAATATTGCCATGGTCGGTTTATCGTTGGACAAAGATGACTTCCTCAACTCCTCATACGCTGTTGACGAAGACATTGTATCCACTCAACGTGAGTCACAGTCCAACCCTGATTCGACCAGACCAAGGGGGCGCTCGGAGACTGCTGCCTCGCCTGGCCAAAACCAGGGGAAGAGGCGCATGGAGGAAGACGTCGAGGAAGATGAAAATGAGGAGGAAGAGGATGACTTCGACGTAGAAGACATTGCGGTGGATTACGACGTGTTTGACGAAATCACCACGCCAGGTGCTCGTGCATCGCAGACCAATTTAGGGTCGTCAAGCTCAATAGGGCTGCAGAACACGGCAGTCCAACCTGTTGATGCTGAAACTCCGGTTTCCAGAACTAGGCCTGCTAAGAAAAAGAAGGTGGACCATATGCAGGCCTTGTCGATGTCGCTGGCGGTGGTCTTGAAGCAGCAAGAGGAAATCAGGCGCGAACAAAAGAAAGACTGGGAGGAAAATTTAGAGTTCCAAAAGGAATCAACTAAAAACTTTGCGGGTCTAGCGCAGGCCTTCCTAGAGGAACAAAGGTTGAATAGGGAGGAGCGTGAGCATAATCGGGTAATGTGGCAATCGTACTTGGATAGAAATCAAGCCCAGCTTGTTGCCACGCTTCCACCACCACCAGCTTCGCAGCAGCTCTTCATTGGAAACAACCCATCAGGATCCAATGATAGTGTTGTCTCCGTTCCGCAGAGGGATGCTGCTGCGACTCCGCCTCTTCCATCGGGGCCTCCAGAATTTATCCCTCCGCCTATTCCTGTGAGAGAAACACGTGGAGGTCAAAGTTCCTCATCGCCCAAGAACGTCACATCGACCTTGGAGGGCGCACAAGCTGCAAGCGAGGGGATATCGAAGGGAGATCAGCAGTGTGATAGTAGGCAGAAATTGTTTGTGGATCCAGAAGGGGTAGTGCCCGAGAGTACCACCGATCGCGCCAATGATCCACCAACAGGTTGTGCCAAGTAATCACTCGATGTCATTTGTTGTAGCTCGACTCGAGCTGATGTGTATTCTAGAGCTGCATTTGTAGATATAGTGTATAGAGTTTTTTTATGGACATGGGAACTTCTAGTGGACTGAACCATGGAGTTCCAAATTTTGTAATCAATTTTGTATTTTAACACTCATTTGTTGAGGCTGTAATATATCGTTGTCTTACACAACATTCTACTTTAATTCTTCTATTGCAGGGCTTCCCAATGCTTTCAATGTTTGTACAACTCGCGCTTCTTCTATAGCACCATCAATTCCTGTGTTAGAAAATGAGTTTGTTGCCCTTGATGAAATGCCGATGCTGGAACCTCCTCAAAGTGAATCAAAGAAGGTGGTTACGACTGACATTCAACCCGAGACTGAACCTGATGTTCTTGCGGAGTCCTCTCAGCAGCAGGTATATTCATTTCCCTATTGTCCACGGGTCCTGGAATTCGTATCTTTGTAGTGTTGACAAGAAGAGGACGTGCAGAATGTTAACTGTCCTCGCTCTATTCCTTTTGACAGCAGGAATCCGATCCTCCATGTTGTCGTGGAGGGACTTCAGAGGGCGTCGATCGTCCATTCAGGTCCAAGGTGGCGGACAAGTGGATCAATGTTGTCCTAGACCTAAATGGCATTCTATGTGTCTGCGAAGATTGGAAGTCCAAGGGATTGTCGCACAAAAAATTGAGAGACTTCTCGCAGCCGCACTCCGCAACTAAGCCCGCGCTAGTCGGACCCAAGGCTGTGTGGGTGCGGCCTCATTGCTCTAATTTCATTACAGAGCTTCAAAAATTTGCAACAGTTTCAGTGTGGAGTTCTATGAAGAAGTCTACCACTGAACTGATTTCTCAATATCTTTTCCGAGATGGACTGCCGCCTTCAGAAATACTTGGGCAGGACTCCTGCCAAACACTAAAACAAAGAGATAGATCGGGAAGGTTGACCTATTTCAAAGTACCAGGAACGGACAAGGACTTATTCCTCAAAAATCTAGACCGTTTATTTAAAGATAGAAGAGGAAGCTTCTCGTCTGACAATACTGTCATTGTAGATGACAGTCCTGTGAAGCATATAATGAACAGGCCTCATAATGTCATACTACCTGATTCGTGGAGTTATAGAGGGAATGGTCCGCGGGACTCCTTTCTTTTCGATGTTTTGCTTCCTTGGTTTCAACGTTTACACATAGCTCGAGACCAAGGTTTGAAGGCATTCAAGGAAAATGGTCCTGGAAGAATTGGGCGACGAATGCTTTGCGACGAAAGGAACCGCAAGGAATACGAAGTGCTAATGGAAGTAGTTCGCGCTTCGTCTAGTTTGAGTTAGGTTATGGTCTATGGTTTCCTAGGGAAGTGTAGTTCGACTGCAAGACTGGCGCATTTTAGCTCGGTCCGCCTTAAATTGTATATACTTATTTTTTAATTGATACTAGTAGACTGGTGGATTGAATGAATCCATTCAGAACGTTTAAGCGATATCAATTTTGTGTGTGATATGTTTGAACTACTTTGTTCCAGTATGATGTGTGATCCACTTCATTCGTTTCAACTTGTGCAGTTTAGGTCGGTCCGACCTAAACAGCACATGCTTGGCTTATATACATGTCAAAGTTCTTTTGAGCTTTTTGCTGGGTGTTGTCTTCTGTTTTAGTTCTTATATTGTTAGGTCTGTGTATTGCGCGGCAGTGTTTTCTCAATTTGAATTATGTTCTTCTTCAATCAGTGCCTTTCTTTGCTTGATAGATGATGAGAACTTCGGAGGCCCATGTTCTGAAAGGTGGATTCGCTTGTGCAGCTTCTGCTGACTCCATCTTAGACTATGGGCAATACATCATTCTCAGCACTGGAAATTTACTGTGTTCGGCCGCTACTACAAATTCCACCATGGATTTCTCGACGAAGCCTATTGAGGACAACGTGGTCGACAGTCCTCCGAGTGGTAGGACGCGTCAGCGGCTTTCTTGCTCCCCGTCGCCGCTGCGATCCGTTGGCCAACGTGCTTTGCCGTCTACTTCTGATCGAATGACTCAAAGGAAGCTTTACGGGGAGGAAGGTTGTCCAGGCATTGGAACAAATGTAACTTTAGGCATTCCAAGTGAGATTTGCCAAGTGCGTCCAGATATTGCTTCCTCTCTTCCCCGCCTTCCTCCACTGACGGAGGGTGTCCAAACGAAGCGATCTCGGAGCTCTTCCATGTATATTGCAGAGGCAACCACATCGGAGGTTCCACTACCTCCAATTCATAGACGCAGATACTTGAATGTTCCAAAACGTCAGCGCTCAAGTCTTAGTGGAGAGTCCCGACTAGAAGGGAGCCGTCGTTTATGGGATGCTGCGGAAGAAAGGTCCTTGGAGAAGCAAAAGTGGGACATCATTCGAGAGCGGTCCGCAATTTGTACTGGGTACAGTAGAGGACCGGAAATATTGAAGGCATATGAGAAGTTGAAGAGTATGTCACAGTAGTAAAGCACATTATGATTATTACGGAGCATGAGCTACATCATCCGGTACAATGTAGATGTATAGTTGAACATCAACAATTGTTGACCATGATAACATTTTGGGTTCCTTATAAAAGGCTACTATAAAGTCTACAATCCAAATGTAATTTTGGGTTCCTTATAAAAGGCTATTGTAAAGTCTAGAATCCAGAGTGTCATTCCATTGTGTACACACTATTACTTGTATATTTGATGGATATTATCAGTAAATTCCATTCTTCTCATAATGGACTTCCAGTATTTAGACTCTTTCCTAATGATGCATTGCTTTTCTCTCTCTGTATAGAACAAAATCACCTATGTTTAAAAAAAACTATGTATTTAGAACCTCTCGATTTCTTGGAAAACTCTCATTTTAATGAATATAGTATTAGTTCAGTTTTCGACATCTGAGTTGCAGAATTCTGAGAGTGCAGTGCCCGATTATCTCGCCAAGAAACCTGGAACACGAGATCACAGTTACTACGAGACTGGCAACACAATGTCCGAGAAATCCGGAACTATTTAGGTCGAGTCGACCTGAATACGAATAACGGTACATGAGTAATTGTAATGCCATTCAGGTCGAGTCGACCTGAATGTGAGATTGTCTACATCAGTCATTCGTTCATGCAATTCAGGTCGAGTCGACCTGAATGTGAGATTGTCTACATTAGTCATTTGTTCATGCAATTCAGGTCGACTCGACCTGAACTGACCCATATGATAGTTATTGAAGTAATCTGAAACGTATCCTAGGTAGATTGAATAGTTCTGTCATCGAATATCATTTATGAAATGGTATACATGGCAATTCAGATCGAGTCGACCTAAACCGTATCTATAATTGTAATTTCGTTCAAGTGAAAATCTCGTAGATGTCCTGCTGAAATTCCCGATATGCACAGATTCAGTCACCAAGAATTCTGTACGTAATGATAATAGTGTGCAGATGGGATTCGGCTCACTGCAAGTCCTCATTTCAGGTCGGTTCGACCTGAAGTGTGGGTACTCCCATCACAGACTTCAGTTCGAGAAGTTCGAGATTTTTAAAGGAATAAAATTGGGAATTCCCTGTCGAATTTAACAGATGAAGATGGGATCATTATCTCAGAGTACAAGGGACACTTCAGGTCGATCCGACCTGAAGTTCAGGATTCTACTCAGTCTTCTTACATTTATATTTTCGGCTGACAAAAATTATACAAGACAGGGGTCAGACACTTCAGATTGATTCGACCTGAAAACAGTGTTTACATATATCTAAATTTATAAGAAATTGTAATGAATGATGTCAATTGCAGTTGAAACCTAGGCTTCAGCAAATAGGTTCGTTGCTGCCATAGATGTAGCTATAACATTTGGTCATTCAGGTTGGGTCGACCTGAACATGAATGAAATTGCATGATCTATGCTTCAATTCACTTACCCTATTTCACATTGCATTTTTACAGGTATCCATGGATACTATAGATGACCCTGATGACATGGACATGTCATCGGGTTCTGAATCCAGTGAATTCAGACATGATGAAGAGGATTTCATGGCATTTTCAGAAGACGAATTTCAGAATGTCGAAGCAATGAATGTTGGGGTCCCGGAATGCGAAGGTCTATCGCGTCGGCTTTGGAATACTCGAGTTGTCACCTTGTACAATGAGGCTGGAGTGCTTGTGGGTGAAGGTGTCTGTCATAGTGTGAACTCTGACCTCGTTTTGGGTGCCAATGGCCCTCTTGGTGACACCCATGTGGCGATCCACATCTCCAAAATACATAGCGAAGAGGACCTACCAGAGGAATAAGTGTGCTCATTGTTGGCTTGGCCTATTCATCTTGTCCACTATCGTGGAGCTAGCCTTAGAGACCATGAGGCTAGGGACAAATTCAATTGTCTCCAACAAGCTCTCTTAAATCCGCCCTCTTCGACGTCTTCGAGACCATACACAAGTATGGTCCGAAATGCACCCCGTGAAACAAATTTGAAATCGAAGGAGTTGCTTACTCAAGATTCCATCCATGCAGTGTCTACTAAAATATGTTGTAGTCGCAACTGTGTTCAGCCATTTCCTAGGGATAAGATTCGAGCCTTTTGTGAACGCATGTATCGCAACTCCACGTTCAAACACAGGACCTACATGAAAATGGATGTGCATAGGCAGGTGCATGTTGACGAGCGTGGTAGACGAATGGTGTCAATTGACAATACACTGGTATGTATGCGAGCGTGGATGCATATAGCTGGGGTCCCTGAGGCCACATTCTATCGCTACCAATCGTACATGAGGCGTGGTCGAGAGGCAAAGGACCATGGCAATAAGGGAACGGTGAAACCAAGGAAACACACTCAACAAGCTATAGCAACATTGAAGTGCATTCTGGAGAAAGAGGCAGATCACATGCCTCATCGTACGAAGACCCTGAAGTCAGGAGAGAAAGTTGTGGCCAAGATCCTACCTTCCACCTTCCAGTGGAAGGGTAAGATGAAAGAACTCAATGATGTCAATGCTGTTTTTGGACTGAGTGAGGTGTCAGCTTCGAACTTGAGTAAGATTAGGTGCTGTAAGTTCCCTGAGTATGAGGTGAAGAAACCTAGAGACAATTTTGCGCGATGTGGCACGTGTGACAAATTGCAAGACCTCAAGAAGGGTGCTATAAGTGGGTCTCACAATGAATTGAAGTATTCTCGGAAGTTGGATAGGCACAATGAGATTGCTCGAGCTCATCAGGAATTGTATTATGCAAACCGTCACCGTTCAGTAGCTTTTCCACACGAATGCCTCACAGTTATGCACGACAAGATGGATCATGCAAAGACTGCTTCTCCAGTCTTTTCCCACAGGAGTAAGGAGCTTGATGGCCTTGTGAAATTGCCTGTGTCTGTCACTGGCATGATTGCTCATGGTTATGGAGATGTGCGTTACGCACATTATGGTTTGGATCTCTTTAAACACGATTCAAACTATACAATTGGTTCTATGGCAAAGTTGTTGCGGGATCTGGAATTGCCATCGAAGTCTTCTTCTCGGAAATTATTTTCTGGGTCAGGGTCTTCAAATTTGTTCAGGGCAGTGCTGCAGGGTAAAGAAATGTGCGACGCGTCACTGCCACCACCTCCAATGAATGCAGTTCCAGCAGTGCCTTTGCCTCCTATTTTGAATGTGCAAATGGACAATGCCACCGGCGACAACAAGAATAGATATGTTTTCTGTTTCTGGTCTCTACTTGTTGCTAACAAGATCTTCAGAGAAGTGTATGTCAACTTCATGATTGTTGGTCACACACACGACGACATTGACGCATTGTTTGGAAGATGAAGCATGCTGTTGAAGAAGGAGAACTTCCCAACAATCCCGGCGCTCATGAAGTCATTCATGGATGTTGAGTCTATTCCTACTATCCCTCACCTCATAGAGGAGGTGCCTGATTTCAAGCGTTTCATTGCAGGAAAATGGATGGATGGTGATGAAATCCTTGTAGGACACACAAGACTGCAACAAGTGAAGTTCTACCTAGACTCTGTTGGATGCCCAGTCATGAAGTACAAGTTGAAGTGCACGGATGAAAACTGGTTAGGCAGGCACGGTCAAGCCATTAAGTTGTGGAAAGAAGACGATGAAGGACGGAGTCTGTGGCCACGTGGTGTGCCTTTGCCAGTACCACTCAACCCAATGAAAGGTGTCAATGACATTGTCAAAGGTTTATCAGGATTCATAAACTATTGGGACGACTTGTACAGAGCAGACGTGAGTGGAGAACATCGTAGGCGCTATGAGAATGTGGTGCGCTATTGGCGTGGTGTAAAGGCAGCTCTTCAAGAGCCACTTCCTACTTCTAGTGCTCTAAAAGACGGTTTCTGGCCAACTACTCGTATTCAAGTGACAGAAGCTGATCATTTAGACGAAGATGGTGAAGATCTCGAAGAGCATGGAGAGGATGATCCTTATGTTGGGCCCTTGAGGGATCGTCCACAACCATCCTTTAGGGTGGCTCGAGATGTATACGAAGGGTATTTTGTTGCAGTTCGCCCTGTAGACGGTGACAGCAGACCAGTTTGGATTGCCAGAGCATTGTCTGATCCAAACTCTAACCCCGAGAAACCAAACTGTGTGCACATTCAATACTTTCGGCCAACATCACGCAATCAAGAAGTTCAAGACTTCTATGAAGGATGGGATAGTGATAGAGGTTTGCTTTGGAGGGTTGATGAAACCGAAGAACCTGCGTGGGAGACAACAAATGCTTTAATTACAGCATGGAAGTCTCAAAACAGAAGAGGTACTCGCCAATGTAGAATCAAGATCCCTACAGTTCAAATTGAAATCATCAACCAGAGTTTGGCTTCATATACATGATATGGAGAAATCATGTACATACATTGGATGCATTTTAACTATGACATTCATATGGAGGGTATTGTTTTATTTCTACATCTTATATGAAGTTGTTTTTCATTGCATAAGTGTTGGACCCTTAATATTATAATAGATGATAGTCGTTTCAGTTTTTTTTAGAGGATATAGGTTTCCGTTGATTGATTCTATTTTAGTGTTTGATACTGCATGATTGTTTTCAAGTGTATGTTTTGTGTTTACAAAACAATGGAATTTAAATATAGTCTTTAATATATATATATATTTTATTCTTGAGCTATATTTTTTCTATTTTTTAATTCATTTTCTTATTTGTATATCACTAAATATATTTTATTTGAAATTACATTGCTATTGGAGAAAAAAATGTAGTGGATATATCCACTATTTATTTGGTTAACATGTAAAGCACTTGTCACATTCTGGGTAGGGGGTTGGTTGGTTGTTACAACTTTCCTGCCGGCAAAGCTCACTTAGTAGCACCAAGTCATGTTTTTTCTCTCATGCGCTCATACAAACCCAATGGGAATCGAACCCGGACCGCTTCAATGAGATGAAGAACCCCTTACAACCAACCGCAGAGCTTATGACTTGGTGTTCAAAAGATGTCATTTTCTTCACTTATATAAATCAGAATATATACCCTAAAGCAAACTTCATGTATTTCAACAGTCCATCACTAAAAAGACTCTCATTTTAATGGAAATTGTGTATTACAACTAGCAAAGTTAGTGTTTGCCCACCTAAACTAGTTAACATTACAATTCACTTTTTAGGGCCTAAATGGAAAATATTATTATGAGAGGCCCTAAACCTCTCAAAATATTGAATATTGTGTTTTCAATTTGTCATGTATAAGTATGGGGCTGATGACATAATGTAGTAGTTGGTTTTCAGTCTGACAATTGAAAGAAAGTCTTCTTTTAGTAGATTGCATTGGCCAAACTAGGTAGACCCTTAAGCATTCCACAATCACAACATTCCTTGTTGTCTCCTATAGCCACAGGTCTGTTTAGGCAAGTTGTACCTCAAGTATTGTTCACACAACATTGAGTAAATCAAGTACGAACCATCCTCTTTTCTACGCAAAAAGTGTACTATGTGGAAGGGCCACATCCATGGCAGTCTGCATCTATGTATTCTTCATGTCGCATGTTGTCCCAAGTTATATATAAGTCGCCCTAAGTTGTGATGTATGTCTTGCACTTTAGGAAAGTCGCACCTTTGTTACGCAGAAGTCACATGTCAATCATCTTGTTGTTTGCGGTGATTTTTACCTAACATGGAAATGACTGATAATATTTTCATCTGTAGTTGTGGGTTACAAGATGGTGGGGGCAGATGATTCGGGTCGGTGGCTACTAATGGAGTCTTGGAAGGCAGATGTGGACGTTAAGTTTGACAAATTGGTCTCCAATAGTACAGCCCAAGGCAAGGCAATAGATGAGCTGCGATTCATGTTCCAAGAGTATATGGGCAACAAAAAACATAGGGACGATGCCAGCCCATCCATCACACAGTCGGTGCTAGAAAATGAAGAGACACGCGCACATCAAGAGGGTTGAGTTGGCGGATTTCTACCTCATCCACCAAAAAAAGGTGTAGCCATGGATGCCATCACTCACAAAGACAGTGGGGCCTTCAAAGATAAACGTCGAAGCAGCCAAGCAGTTGTGAAGAAAGTGGACGACCACACCATTGCAAAAGTCTCAAACATTACCCTTGATTCCTCAGACTCTGAGCTACCCAAGACACAGAGGACGGCATTGCAGAAGAAGTTTGGCAAGCAACAAGGAAAGGGGGTCAACACCAAGTCTGCGACTGAAGACGAGAAGTCCTCATTGAAAGAAGTTACTCCTCCGGCATCAATAGCTGAAACACCTGCACCTGCACCACAACAAAAGTGCGGCCTCGACATCATCCCTACTGAAGACGAAACACAAGTAGAAGTAACTACAACTGCTGGAATGGAAGTATTGGCGGAGAATAATGACGCCGTCGAGGAGAATATTGCAGCGGGGGATTCCTCCGGACAAGACACAGTGAAGCCTATAGACAGCATAGACATTCCTCCCTTGACCAATGAACTCACCATGGGCAGCCTGGCTGATGAAGAAGATGTGGGCGCTGAAGTTGAGGTTGTGGACAAAACCGCATTCGACGTTGAAGGCTCCAAAGTCTCTGCCGAAGGAGAAACCGCAGTAGAGGTCCCGCAGAAAAAGTCCAAGAAACCATCGAAGTCACCGATAAAGGTAAATTCACGGCCCGACGTTCCTCCGGTAACGTTGAGGGAGGTGAGTCCTTCCGGTGCACTGCGCAACCTGATCCCATTATCGAGACAACAACCTTCCAAATTAGTAATCTTTAATGTCCATGGTACGCTTCTAGATTGTAGTTTGTTGGTTGCAGAAAATCCAAACACTAAAATTAGGATTAGCATCAAAACCGAGTTGAGGAGAGTGGTTTTCAGGCCTTGGTTGAAACCATTTCTATTCAAATGCTTCCAAAAATTTTTTGTTGCATTTTGGGGTAGCAAGAGTCAAGCATATATGGACAATGTTGTTCCAACACTACTCGCTGGCTTCAGCGGTATAGGTGCAGCCCCACTATTTACTTGGTCTAGTAAATGTTGTGAGTGGCAAGATGTACAAGAAGGGTCAGGCAGTGAGCTTGTGAAGAATTTATCGGCAGTTTATGCAACATGGCCCACGTTTAGCTGTGAAAACACTTTAGTAGTAGATAGTAGGCACAATAGGGTGGCTACCAACCCAAATGCTAATGTGATCATCAGCCCTCCTTTCTATGTGGAGTGGATTTCCACATTGGCAGAGGACAAGGAGTACTTGAAACGGTCCTTGTGGCCACTATTGGATGCTTGGCAAGAATGCCCAAATGTGGCAAGCTTTCGATCCAAATTTCCAGAATTTGTCAACAAATCCATGTCAGAAATGCTATAAAGACGACGAACTGGAAAAGCATATGAATTTCGGGACATTTCGGAAGGTGAGGGGATTGTCCAAGCAGTGTGTTGCAGATGTCATGGCGTCCCCTCGCCTTCCTTTGAAGTTTGTATCTAACAGATAGTTTTTGCACATGTAGGGAAAGGGGCAGAAGCGAGAACCAAAGAACAAGGTAGCGTCGGCAGCGGACAAGAAAGGTTCCGAACCATCCGTGAAGAAGATATGTTGAATTCAAAGTGTGTAGAGCGTTTCGGTTTCCTATTTGAAGTAGTATTGTAGTTATTGTGAAGTCATTTTCTAGAGTTTGTGAAGTAATTTTTTAGATTTTGTGAAGTCAAAACACTATGAACTAGCAAGTACGCAATTGTGGAAGTTGCTGATCAGTGATGTGTGCATCGTAATGTATTTCAGCAGAATTAAATCATCCTTCAAAGGAAGACCATGGCCCGTTTCAATAGCAAGTCCTACTAACAAAATCCCTCTTTTAATAAATGGTTCTTAGCAACACGTGTAGGCAATCTTCTTTGTCAACGTGTTTGTTGAACCTATATAGGACTAACCAAATTTCCCGTTCTTGTCTTCCCGTCATAGCAGTCTCCAGCAGACCTAAGTGAGAGTTTTGAAGAAGATTTTGGTATAGCATTGCCTTCTATAAATGAAACATATTAGGACCAATGTCTACTTAAAATACGGCAAGTCTTCAAATGGCCACTGAAGGTAAGTTACGAGCTCACATTGATGGATCCTAACCCCTCTTCAAGCATCCTTTCAGTCAGGCATGTAAAGCGCCTGTCTTACAAGCTTGTTGTATAGTAATTGTTTTCTTATGCACATGTAGACTCTACCAAACTTGTGTTGTGCATAACTATATGCATGACGTGTTGTGGTGACATGAATTGTGTGATCCATAGGTCCATTTTGGTACTACGTAAAACTATGCATCAGAATTTTGTTCCTTGTGTGCACTGACTTTCGTACGGGTTGAATGCAAATTAGGGTAGTGGACTAGTTACGTAGAAGTAAAAACAAAGTGACGTAGAAGTGGCATGCCAACTCTTCAAAGTCACATGTAAGTCTAATGAAAGTCGTGTAGAAGTCATGTGGAAGTCACATACAAGTCGAATGTTGGCCATGTCTTTGTTACATCAGCCTGAAATGTTAATAATGACAGATTCTTTACTTCTTGACTTTTGTGCAGTATAAGGTCGGTGACGAAGTGTTTCTCATGAACCCACGTTCGATCAGGCAGAAAGTGGTGGTGGGAAACATTAGTGGATTGCCTGGCCAACACAAATTCCACTTTAGGGAGATTCCGGAGACATGGTTGAAGGTGGACATTCGGGATGTCATGCACGCAGGTGTGGCGCTTATGTACCCCGATTCCACAAACGAGCAAACACATGTAGAACATGTGAAAGGAACATGTACAGTGTGGGACCAGAAATACTTGAAGCTAACTAGTTGAGTTCGCCTTTTTTGTGAATCATCTGTATAGGGAGGCCCCCATTTTTGGATCTTCAGAGTCTTTGAATACTGTGAAAAGACTGTAGATGGTAGGTCGGACCTGCAGTATATTGTCTGCAACCATGTCCTACCACCTCTTTGCTGTGAAATCTGTGACTACCCCAAGGTGCTTCAGTGCTTTTTAATACATGTTTCCTATGTCTCCTACGTCAATATGTGCATTATTGTATCTTTGAATCCTACTGCATGCTAATGTTTTCAGGACGTCCACTTACTGCCAAATAATGATGCTGAATGCAGAAGTCATATTATCTATGCGATTTTTGGTTATAGTCCAGTATATCTAGTCAGTGCAGTCATCAGGTGTTACATGAGGGAGTCATTGAGAAGTCAAGACATATTGCTCTGTGAACATCCGGATGCATTGGGAAGCCCAGAACCCCTACACTCACAGGACAAGCATTACGCACTCACTTTTGCCAGAGCCTAGTAGTCCAAATTATGACTCAAAAGTCACTGAAGAATGACTACATCCAGTAGTGGCATCCATGTTGTCACTAGTAAGTAAGAACTCCAAATTGACTCGAAAATGTCTTAGCAATGACTAGTATTGAAAACAATCCTCAGTGCCCACGTCAGCACTTCTGGGACACTAGCACGACTGAAAAATGACTCGAAAATGTCTTAGCAATGACTAGTATTGAAAACAATCTTCAGTGCCCATGTCAGCACTTTTGGGACACTAGCACGACTGAAGAATGACTCCATAATTATCTCCTGACAACGTCCACGTCATCACAGCTCTGACTTCAAGTCGATTCGAAAATGACTCCATAATTGGGTGACTTGGATGTCCACGTCACTATGTTGTTGACTCAACTGCGACTCGAAAATGACTGCAGAAATGGCTCAGTTCTATAATGTAGCATCCAAAATTTTCTGAAAAAATGGTCTTCTGCCCAATTGCAGCCAAAAAAATTCCCTGACCCTACCGTGCCACGTAGACACTACCATCCATGCCTTCATCCTTCCTCCCAACTGGATGGTGATAATAAAACTACAGTCATTTAAAGAATGACTTGTCCGGAATGACTTCACAAGCCTAAAGTCATTTTACAGTCATTGTGGTCCGAAATGACAGTTTTGCAGTCATTTCGGACAGTCATTTATACCCCCAAATCCTTATAGTGCAAGAAGCTAAGGGTGTCAAACCCATAGCTTCACCAGATGACTATGAGTCCGTTTCCGTTGGAATAGACAAAACTTTCTATATAAGGAAACATCTATCTAAGCGGGAACGGAAGGAGTACATGATGTTGTTGGAAGAATACTCTGATGTCTTTGCTTGGTCACCCACCGACCTTACCGGCATTCCTCCGGAGTTAGGTGAACATGCCATTGATCTAGTTGAAGGAGCCATACCAGTTCGGCAAGGCAGTATCGCCTCAATCCGAAGTATTCAATGCTAGTCAAGGAGGAACTTGACAAGTTGTTGAAAGCCGGATTCATCTATCTAGTGAATCACTCTGAATGGGTTTCGCCCATTGTGATCGTACCAAAGAAGGTTGGAGCAGATAGAAAGGTGAAAATCCGGGTTTGTCAAGACTTTCGGAAACTGAATGCAGCCACCAAGAAAGATCATTTTCCGCTACCATTCATAGATATGGTATTGGATCATGTATCTGGGAGGCAATGCTTCAATTTTCTGGATGGATTTTTCGGATATAACTAGGTCCTAATCCGAAGCCAAGATCAGCTAAAAACAACGTTCACCACCGATTGGGGAACGTTTGCTTTTAGCCGGATGCCATTCGGATTGTGTAATGCTCCCGGTACCTTCCAACGACTTATGATGGATATATTTCAAGACTTCCTTAAACACTTTTTGGAAGTCTTCATAGATGACTTTGTTGTTTTCAGCCAATGGACCGATCACCTCACTTACCTCCGGAAGACATTCCAGCGATGCCGGGAGACTAAGCTCAAGCTACACCCGGGTAAGTGTTTCTTTGGATTAGCCTCCGGACTGCTCCTAGGACATGTGGTCAGTCAGAGAGGAATTGAGGTGGACTTAGGCAAAGTCCAGGTTATGATCGGACTTCTACCACCCAAGAATCTCTAAGAGTTGCGCGGATTCTTTGAATGCATAGGATACTACCGGAGGTTCATTGAAGGGTACGCCCGGCTTGCCAGTCCATTGACGGAGTTGCTCAAGAAGCAAACAACATACGAATGGACAAAAGCCAGGCAACATTCGTTTGAGGAGTTGAAGAAGTTAATATCGGCCCCAATTTTATCTCCACCAGACTGGAACAAGGAATTCCATGTCACGTTGGATGCTTCCGGTTGGTGTCTAGGAGTAATTCTGTGGTAGTCAGACAAGAAAAATCAAGAACGGCCAGTTTACTACGCCAACAGGCAGATGAGTCCGGCTGAACAGAACTACACTACGACGAAACGGGAAGCTCTTGCAGTCATATATGCCTGCAAGAAATTCCGGCATTACCTACTTGGATACAAGGTAACGTTCTACACTAACCATGATGCTTTGAAGTACCTGGTCAACAAACTGGACCTTTCCGGAAGGCTTGCAAGGTGGATCCTATTACTGCAGGAATTTGACTACAAGGTGGTAGTCAAGTCCGGGAAAAGTAACTCCAATGCGGACTACCTTTCTAGACAAAGAGGGCGAGAAGAACTACTAAGTCTGACAAATGAGTTCCCGAATGAATTTCTGGAAATTCTCTGGCCCGAATCAAAGGAAAATACGGAACCCTTCTCTGTATTTCAGATAGAGAGAAGAAACAATCCGGATTTCCAAATGATTACGGATTATCTCTAAACCGGAGAATATCCGGAAGGATTGAGCAGAGAAGAGTGTGTTCCAGCACCGGGTAGCTCCTTACTCTATCATACAAGGGCTGTTGTTCAGACAAGGCGCCGATGATAAGCTAAGAAGGTGCCTAGAACCGGAGTACAGGAAAACAGTCATCCAAAGTCTACATGAAGGACTCGCCGGAGGCCACTTTGCATCATTATCCACCATCGAGAGGATCCGAGCAGCCGGATACTGGTGGCCAACTATGAATAAAGATGTCCACATCTTTGTTCGGAGTTGCGATCCTTGCCAACGGACCGGAAATCCAGTTTTCCGGAATCATTGGCCACTTACTCCCATTGTCCCCTTAGCTCCATTTGAAAAGTGGGGGATAGATTTCATAGGACCTATCACTCCGATAGGTTCCCAACGAAATCGGTACATAATCTTAGCCACCGATTATGCAACCAAATGGGTAGAAGCGAGCCCAACCGGGAAAAACAATGCCCGAACAGCTCCGGATTTTTTATACGACAAAATCCTAATGCGGTATGGCTGTCCTTTAGAGATAGTTAGCGATAGAGGAACTCATTTTCTAAATGAAATAGTTTCCGCACTAACCCATGGGTATCGTATCAAGCACCGGAAGACGACGCCCTACAACCCCAAGGCCAACGGACTCATGGAGAGAGCGAATGGAATGATTAGAGGTATCCTAAATAAGGTAGTGATTTGCCACAAGACGGACTGGGACCAAAAACTTAGCTCAGCCGTTTTCGCATACAACACCACCCAGAAGAGTACTACCGGTAAGACTCCCTTTTTCTTAGTATTTGGGAGGGAGGTATTACAAGGAATAGAGACGGAAATCGAGACGTTCCGGATCTTGGCAGCTCGTTTTGGGAAGAGATCAGAGGATCCTCAATCTCGCTTGGCGGAGATTGAAGCACTGGAAGAAAGCAGAGGGGATGCTCTGGACCTCACTATTCAAAACTAGAGACGCCGGAAGCAGATATTTGACCGAAAACTACCAAGGAGAACCGGCATCACCGAAGGATGTTTGGTCCTACTATATGACAGCCGGTACAAAGATTTCCCGGGTAAGCTTCACACTAGATGGATCGGCCCATACAAAGTAGTAAAGATTTATCCAAATGGATCTTTACAACTTTCGGACTTAGATGGGAATCCTTTGGACACCCGGACAAAACTAGTCGTCTCCGGAGGGACGAACCTCGTGAGACTTATCCTCGACTCGAGGATGAAAAGGATGGGCAGCATTGCGGGACGCGGATGCTACAGGCAACGATGAGTGGACTGGAGGTGGCACTGAAATTTGGCTCAGGAGAGTCTACGATAGAGATCTAGCAAAAAGTTCCGCCACCATTTCCTCCAGCTTGGCGCACCTCAAGCTGGTCTCTTGACTCGAGGCCACAGCTTCTTTGATTTATTGGTCTTTGAGGTCAAGCTCGTCCTGTCGTGCCTTCTTCCTTGCCTCTCTCCTGGCCTTCCACTCGTTTACCATATCCCAATATCCGGGATCATCCTTCACTTTTGCGAAAGGCTTAGCCGCCGACTCAGAGACTGCCGGCGTCGACACGACAGCCTCTTTTTCGAGCTCACTCTCTTCATTGTCGTCGTCAGAGGAGTGAGGGAAGTCCTCTGAATCAAAATCACTTAGATCCACAACCTCATGAGTGATTACGGACTTCATTTTTTGGCGTTCGGTAGAAAGGACGTCTTCACCGGCTCTACCTTCAACCTCATGCGCTTGGGAACCATCCATTGTGGCATCCGGAACCTCATCCTCAGCGCGTTCTGTATAGCTTCTAACTGTTGAGGAGGAGGCAACTCAGGTGACCACTGCACATGTGATTGCTCACGAGGTGGTTGTCCCCGATCTCCCCGCTGCTCTTGCGTCCGCTTGGTCCTCAATTCAGCTTGCCGTTGGTCCCACTCCGTATCTGTCTCAACGTCTTCGTCTGCTGAAGACCCTGCCTCGGTAGTCCGCACAGGCTTCAAAGTGGGCACCATACTCCCATATTCGTCAATGCAAAGTAGGTCCTCATCAGAAACTGCTTTTGAGGGACGCGGTTTCACCTCGCGTCTGTTTCCAGAACCAGAGTCCTCATCTGATGACTCTTGCTCAGATGCTGACCGAGGTGATTCCAGATCGTCGCCATGTGGCGGAGACACAGACAACAGAAGCAGAGATCCAACGTGCAACGGCCGCACGTACTTCGCAGAATACGAGAAATTGGAATGAAGAAAATCATTCATATCCAATGAGTCAGCCAACGTTGCCACTACTCAATGTCTTGCCGTTAGATCTTTGTCTACAATGCCGTAGAAGTATGCTCCGAACATCTAGACAAGCCAACAATGAAGCCGAATCTTACTAACTATGATCATAGACTCTGTATCCTCGAGTCAAGGATAATTTCCTAAACACCATAGTCACTAATATATTACGCCATTAAGAATAGAATCGACTATATCTTCAAGTCGAGGATAATTCAAGGATCATAAAAACATCTAAAAACAAAGCCTATGCTAGAAAATTGAACAAAAGCAATGGACTATCCTCGAGTCGAGGATAAGCATACCTTTGCAGCTAGCACACACTTCGATCCTACGTAGATGCCCAAGACATTTTTGCCGAAAACCGCGAAGCTTTGGAGGATCTCAAAATAGAACTCTATTCGAAGTTCCGTCACGTACAACCTCCACTTTGCTTCATTGTTCTTGGAGGAATCCAGGTAGTACGGAATATCGGGGGTGCCGTATTCCGTTTTCATTCTCCGCTGCACCAGAGAAGCGTGCTCGTCACCCTTCTTGAACTGAAAGAGCAACGGCACTGGAGGAGCCGATGACCGGTTCGTCACATTGTTCAGCCGCTCCGCTCGGTTGGGAATGTATCTCGATTGAACGCAGTCAAACTCTGTGAGTTGAGTTTTGGCAAATTGTGCAGCAGTTTGCCGTTCAGCTAGGTTTCCCAGGATCCACAACCATACAATCACCTCCATAGTTGCTAGCTGCAGCTTCAAGGCGAGGAACTCCAGGAATGGTTGCAGAGATGGTGTTTTGTCCGTCTCCTTGGGCTTCTAGAGTTGACGGACATCAAGAATGGCGAGGTTGAGAGGCCAGGGCTCGTAATTGTAACTCCCGCTGACGACGAGAACCCTTTCATGAACGTCTAGTCCCTTCAACGCCACTCCTTCAGAAATAGAAGGCAATCTATACTTCAACTTCATGAACCTTTGGAAAAGAGTTTGTTCGTCCTCGAACTTCTCTCCAAGATCTTTTGCCCTCCGATTCTTGGCTTCATTCGTCAACCTCTTTTTAAAAAATTCTCCTCGAGGGTGTGATAGAAGGAAGTCCCATGTCGACGCAGAAAATCAGTGCCTCGCTTTCCATGCCCTCCAGACGTTGTCCAAGACGTCTCCATTGTTGTGTTGTAAGTCCAATGAGGGCTTGATAGCTATAAGTTCTTCGAGGACAATCTTCTTTCGCTTCTTGCGTTCAACCCAATCTGCGCCAGCATAGTTGTCGGGCACCAAAATCTTCATTCTCTGCACGGACACTTTCAGGTAAGACCCATTCTGGGAAAGTGTAACACAATATTCAATATTTTGAGAGGTTTGGGGTCTTTCATAATAATATTGTCCATTTAGACCCTCACAAATGAATTATAATTTTAGGCAATTTAGGTGGGCAAACACTGAATTTGCTAGTTGTAATGCACAATTTCCATTAAAATGAGAGTCTTTTGAGTGATAGTCTGTTCAAACACATGTAATTCGGTTTAGAGTAAATGTTATAATTAATATAAATAAAGATTACGTCATCTTCTAAACACCAAGTCATGAACTCCGCGGTTGGTTGTGAGGGGTTATTCATCTCATTGAAGCGATCCGGGTTCGATTCCCGTTGGACTTATATGAGTGCATGAGAGAACAACATGACTTGGTGCTGCTAAATGAGCTTTGTAGGCAGGAAAGTTGTAACAACCAACCACCCCCCTACCCAGAATGTGACAAGTGCTTTATCTGTTAACCAAATAAATAGTAGATATATCTACTACTTTTTTTCCCAATAACAATGTAATTTGAAATAAAACATACTCACTGATAAACAAATAAGATAATGAAGTAAAAAATAAAGAAAAGATAGCTGAAGAATATAAAAAGAAATATATTGAGACTATACTTAAATTCCAATGTTCTGTAAATACAAAATATACACTTGAAATCAATAATGCAATGCCAAGCAATAAAATAAAATCAATGCACTCAAAACTATACCATCTAATCTACTATATGAATTCCCTTTGTTACACAAAACATGATGATGGAAACAACATAATTATAAAATCTACAATACATATGCATACATATTACATAGCTACAGATATCAAGTGTAGGATGCGAGACTTTGGTTGATAACGTCAATTTGAGTAGCACGAATCTTGATCATGCATTGACGAGTATCTTTTTGAATGCTAGACTTCCACGCTGTCATAAGAGCATTTGTATGCTCCCAAAGTGGCGGTTCAGTTTCATCCACATTCCAACGTAGACCTCTTTCATTGTCCCATCCAGTGTAGAAGTCTTGAACATCTTCATCTCTCGATGTTGGACGGAAGTACTGAATGCGTATACAATTAGATTTCTCCGGATTACAATTTGGATCAGACAACGTCCTTGCAATCCAAACCGGATGACTGTCACCATCTACGGGTCAAACTGCAACAAAATATCCTTCAAAGAGATCTCGACCCACCCTAAAGGATGGTTGTGGGCGACCTCTCAAAGGGCCTACGTACGCATCATCTTCTCCAAACTCTTCACGATCCTCGTCGTCTTCGTCTAATTCATCCACCTGAGTTGCTTGAACACGGCTCGTAGGCCAAAAAACATCCTTCAAAATAGAAGATGAAGGTAGTGGTTCTAGCAATGCTACCTTGATACCTTGCCAGTAGTGCACTACGTGCTCATAGCGTCTTCGGTACTCTCTAGTGCGATCTTGATTGCACAAATGCTCCCAATACCTCACGAATCCGGATATGCCCTTCAAGATGTCCTCTGCACCTTTCATTGGACTCGGCAGAACTGCTTCTGGTACTCCACGTGGCCACAAACTTTGCCCTTCAGAGTCCTCCTTCCACAATTTCATTCCATGACCAGTCCCCTTCAGCAACCACTCCACATCAGTGCACAACATTTTGTACTTCATGATTGGACACCCAATCGAGTCAAGGTAGAACTTCACTTGTTGTGGCTTTGTGTGTCCAACCATGATGTCATTGCCGTCCAAAACTTTGCCTGCTATGAAACCCTTGAAATCTGGCATCTCTTCGATGAGGTGAGGGATTGTTGGAATGGATTCTACATCCATGAATGACTTCATAAGTGGAGGAATTGTAAGGAAGTTTTCTTTCTGCAAAAGCATGCTCCATCTCCCGAAGAGTGCATCAATGTCGTCATGAGTATGACCCACAATCTTGAAGTTCACGTACACTTCACGAAAGATCTTGTTTGCAACAAGTAGAGACCAATAACAGAAAACAAATCTATTCTTGTTATCTCCGGTGGCATTATCCATCTACACATTCAAAATAGGAGGCAACGGCATCCCTAGACATAACGTTTCCAGTAGCGGAGGTAGCGATGCTTCGCAAACTTTGGCACCCTTCAGTATTGCCTTGGATAAATTTGTGGATCCAGACCCCATAAACAATTGCCAAGAAGAGGATTTTGGTGGCAATTCCAAATCTCGGAGCAACTTCGCCATGGAGCCAATAGTGTAGTTTGAGTCGTGGGGAAACATATCCAAGCCATAGTGCGCATATCGAACATCAGCATGACCATGCGCAATCATGCCAGTGATTGAGACGAGCAACTTCATGAGCCCATCAAGTTCTTTAGTTTTGTGGGAAAAAAACGGAGAAGCGGTCTTGGCATGGTCCTTCTTGTCATGCATGATCGTCAAACATTCATGCGGAAACTCATGCGAGCGGTAACAATTTGCATAGTATAGCTCCCTGTGTACCCGAGCAATTGCCAAATGTTTGTCAAGCCTCCTTGACCATATCAAAGCACTTTGAGATCCAGCAATACAACTCCTTCGTAGCTCTTGTAGTTTGTCACACACTGAACACTGAGCAAAATTATCACCAGGTTTTTTCACCTCGTACTCTGAAAACTTCGAGGACCTGATCTTGCTCAAGTTTGAAGTGGAAACTTTGGGTAATCCAAAGGCTGCATTGACATCATTGATTTCTTTTATCTTACCCTTCCACTAAAAAGTAGAGGGAAGACACATAGATACGACCTTGTCCCTTGACTTCAAAATCCGAGTACGATGTGGCATGTGATCTGCCTCCTTTTCAAGGATGCACTTTAGCGTGGCAGTTGCTTGTTGAGTGTGCCTTCTCAGCTTCTCCAATCGTGCATTTCCATGGTCTCTTGCCTCTTGTTCGTCCTTCCAATATTTGAGGTACCGATAGAATGTAGCCTCCGGGACCCCAAAAATATGCATCCATACTCGCATGCACACGTTGATGCCTTCAACGGTCACTATCTTCCTCCCACGTGCATCAAGATGCACTGACCTGTGTACATCAGTCTTCATGTGTGACCTGAACTTGAATGATGTATTGGAGTACATTCACTCGCGGAAGGCCTGAATTTCTCCCTTGGAAATGGCTGAACGCAATTCTGGAAACAACAAACTTTGCTAGACACCAAGTTGATGCACTCTGGAGTGAGGAGTTCTTTAGATCTGCGGGAGGTCACGCGAGGTGGATTCCTAAGGATACTTGAATATAGCCGTATAGATGCTAGAGGTTGTGGATTCAAGAGGCGGGCTTGTAGCTGATTGAATCTGTCTCGCGCCTCATGGTCATGAAGACTTGCTTCCGCACAGTGGACTCGTTTAATCGGCCAAGCTACCAAATAGTAAATCTGCTCCTGAGGGATATCCGCTTCTGAGAATGTCTTGGTGATGTGAACTGCTACATGGGTATCTCCAAGAGGACCATTAGCTCCAAGCACGAGGTCTGAGTTGACACTATGGCAAGTCCCTTCGCCAACAAGTAGACCCTCCTCATTGTAAAGAGTGACACATCTTGTATTCCAAAGATGACGCAGAAGTCCTTCGCATTCAAGAATGCCTACATTAATCCCTTCCAAAACTGGGAATTCATCATCCGAGGATTCCATGAAGTCGTTAGAAGTCGCAGATGAAGTCATGTCACGTATCTGGAAAACCAAATGAAAAACAGTATTGAAGTCAATGTCTGGCATCAAACTCCAATCGACTTGATTGACGTAGTAAATGGTGTTGGTTTTTCTAAGCGGCAGTAATATCCGAATGGCAATTCAGCACGATTGGCGCTGAATTGTATTTCAGCTCCTAGGACACTAACATATCGTCGCAACCAATTTCATGCAATAGGTGATTGCACTTTAGCGTGACCAACTCTGAATTGCAATTTAGCACCCACGACGCAGACATACGTCGTTACTAATTCCACTCCCTGCGTGATGAGAATTCAGCGCCAATTGAGCTAAAATAGCATCAGAACGAATTTCATTCTCTGCGAGCTGAATTGCAATTCAGAATTACTCGCACTGGAATACCATCACAATATATTTCATTCCCTCCGTGACGACACTTCAGCGCGAGTCGCGTTGAATTGCAATTAGTCATTGGTCGTGGTGGAATATTGTCAAAATACATTTCACTACGTGCGTATCTACACTTCAGAGCGACTCGCGCTAAATTGCAATTCAGATCCAATAAGTCTGACACTTCAGCGCAAGTCGCTCTGAATTGTAATTAGGCATTAGTCGTGGTGTAATATCGTCAAAATACATTTCACTACGCGTATCTACACTTCAGCGTGAGTCGCGCTGAATTGCGATTCAGCTCTGATAGCTCTGGAGTGTCTCTAGAGTATATTCCATCACGATTTTATAGAATACAGATCTAGACCAACTTACTTCAGTGCACATCAACGCCAGTCGCGCTGAAGTGTCGACACTACATATTCCTTTACCTTTGTGAAGACACTTCAGCCCAACCAGGGATGAATATCAATTAAACGCGAGTCTAGGTGATCCGTCTGCACAAAGACAATGGAAACTTTGGTAGAAGCACTTTAGCGCGACTCGCGCTAAAGTGCATTTCATTTTCATTTTAGTCAAAGAATTTCTATTTATAATAAGTCCCTCTTTCGCAAAGGGGTTTATATAGAGTTCTACGCATTCTCCAAACTGCGCTCGTCGAATGACTTGAGGACTTGAACATTTCATGGATAATAGTCGGACTGACTAATCACAATGTGAACTGTGCTGGAGATCATTGAGCACCTACGCAAAACAACTACCAATCATGGAATGAAAGATCTTATGCAAACCTAGAGGCTGGAATGACAGATCCTAGAAGCTGCTAAATGGAGAATTCTCATGTTTTCAAAGGGGTCGGAGTGGCTTACTGTAATTCCTATGCGATGGATCTCCTGCTCGAGCAATACAACGAACAACAACCGGCGTTGTACCAATACAATTGCGGAACAATACTAATCAAACTCTTCTAAAGACATAATAAAACAAGTTGAAAGCGCAGAGAAGAACAACAAAGCTCAAAGTTGATGCAGTTGAAGAGAAAGGTGGAATGACTGGAATTCAACTAAACTGCCAACGTCCACTCAACTCCTCGGCGGGAAGGAAAGAGTGCAAAGTCACTTTTCATTTTTGAATGGCGTACATTCTAATATCAAGTGTCCCCAGAATCACGACGGCCTTGCCACGTAAACCTTTCGATATCCACATGCAATCCTGAATTTAGTGGCTGGCCCCACGAAAATAATGGGGTCACTACACTTTTCATTAAGTTTGTGTTGACTTTTAAAGTCCGTAGTGGCATATCCCCTTTGGCAGTCTTCAAATGCGGACAGTAGAAGCTACTATTCAAACCCTTTTCTACTTTGACTTCAAAATTTAAGCGGAATTGTTGACCTTACAATGCACCTAAGTTCATTATTAGGAAATGAAGGTTCCATTACTTATACTAACCATGTGGCACCTAACGCGGCTTGCCATATATATAGCACACACTAGAATAATGTTAATTTTGGCTGGAAAGTGCCTTTACTGCAAACTTCTCCACCTTTAGTCAGCGGGAATATTGTTCTTCTTCTAAAGTGAATGAAAAGTATGATTTTAAAAATTCCTAATAATGTTGGAATGTTTAAAGAATGTCCCTTTTCTTGCAGCAGATTCGAGGGTTTAGGATCGGAAAATTTTGGCTTCAATTTCAAGGGTTCACGGTCTCAAGGTTTAGGGTTTAGGGCTTGGAATCCACGCCCTAAATTCAAATAAATTGTCTCCAGCAAGTCATCAAAAAAATTTGAAAGGAAATTACATTTACCATTCCTAAATTCTTTTAACCTTGCCTTTGAAGAGGTTCTAATTTTTACCCATGCAAAACAAAGCAGAAAATATGGAGTTCAAAACGAACAACAAAATACAAGTTCTAAATGGATTCAAAATGTACAATCTATAGCCATTTCTTAGAAAAAATAATTTTGTTTTTGAAAATGAACAAAAATCAAAATAGCCGTCACGGTTGTACTTTCATTCTAAGGTTCATTAAGTGCTAATTCAAAACAGTAGAAAAAACGTCAGGTGAAAACAGTAATGCATACAAGAACTTCAAAATTCAAGGCTCAGCCATATCTACATGAACTGAAGGGCTCATACAAAAATTAAATTAAATTATTTTTTTTGTTAGGTGCCCAATCATATATTATTGGATTATCATTGAAGAGCATGATTCTAATTTCTACCTATTTGACCTTCCTCATTTGTACTTCCCTTGCATGTTTTTTCTGACTTTCTCAAACAAAGTACAACCCCAGCCATTTTTGCATGAACTTGGTCCACGTGGAAAAATTCAGTTACATTATTTTTTTAAAGAGGTGCCCATGGATTATCATCAAAGAGGGCGTTTCCAACTTCTATGTTAATTTCTTTTTCCATTTGCACTTCCATTGCCGGGTTTTTTCAACTTTCTCGAACAGTCCATGTTTAAAAAAATAAATAAGTGACGCACATATTTCTCAATCAAGGCCAATTTAAATGGGCCCAACAAATTTGTCCACAAGTTCTAAATTTTTTTTGGTTGTGGGTTTGGTCAATGCATGTGTGAAAAAAATTAAATTAGTGACCCACATGTTTTTTTAAACCTCAACTCTTAAAATTGATTGTACTTTGTAGTACTAATGTCATGAAATTCAATCGTGGCCAATTTAAATGGGCCCAACAAATTTGTCCACAAGTTCTAAATTTTTTTTGGTTGTGGTTTTGGTCAATGCATGAGTGAAAAAAATTAAATTCGTGACCCACATGTTTTTATAAATTTAAACTCTTAAAATTGACTGTACTTTGTAGTACCAATGTCATGAAATTCAATCAAGGCCAATTTAAATGGGCCCAACAAATTTGTCCACAAGTTCTAAATTTTTTATGGATGTGGATTTGGTCAATGCATTTGGAAAAACATTACATACTACTAACCATGATCATTAAGTAGATTTACTTTGACCTCAACAATATTTAGTAAACATTTGTTTGGTACAATGCCACTATATTCATAGTACACTATGAATATCATCACTAGTACCTTGAATTTCAATGCTTGATTGTGAAGTGTATTAAGATATTTATTGTGAAGCGTTATTCGCTTAATTGGAGTTTGTAGTGACCTTAAATTGTAATTATGGGTACCAACATCATAATGACTAAGGCTAGTAAATTGAATTCATGATGAAGCGTTATTTATTTTAAGGGATTTGTGGTGACACTACATCATAATTATGACTCAACATCATATTAAGGCTACTACTAAGTACATTCATTATACTCTGGTTGAAACAATTTCAATCTATTATAATGAATGTCACATGAAACTAGAAATTGTTAAATATGATGATGTATAGTTCAAGTGATTTAGAACTTGTGGACAAATTTTTTGAGCCCATCTAAATTAGCCTTGATTGAATTTCATGACATTGGTACTACAAAGTACAGTCAATTTTAAGAGTTTAAGTTTAAAAAAACATGTGGGTCACCGATTCATTTATTTTCACACATGCATTGACCAAACCCACAACCAAAAAAAATTTAGAACTTGTGGACAAATTTGTTGGGCCCATTTAAATTGGCCTTGATTGAATTTCATGACATTGGTACTACAAAGTACAGTCAATTTTAAGAGTTTAGGTTTAAAAAAACATGTGGGTCACTAATTTAATTTTTTCCACACATGCATTGACCAAACCCACAACCAAAAAAATTTAGAACTTGTGGACAAATTTGTTGGGCCCATTTAAATTGGCCTTGATTGAATTTCATGACATTGGTACTACAAAGTATAGTCAATTTTAAGAGTTTAGGTTTAAAAAAACATGGGGGTCACCGATTTACTTTTTTTCACACATGCATTGACCAAACCCACAACCAAAAAAAATTTAGAATTTGTGGACAAATTTGTTGGGCCCATCTAAGTTGGCCTTGATTGAGTTTCATGACATTGTACCTACCAAAAAGTAAAGTCAATTCTAAGAGTTTTGTTTTAATAAAACATGTAGGTCACCAATTTATGTTAGTAATGTGTGTAAATGCCCTAGGCACCAGAATGTGGTGTTTGCAGAACTTTGAAGTCAAGCAAAACTTAACGAAGTTGCTATTTTCAATAGTTTAATATTTCCAAAAAAACTTTGTGAAGTCTAGTTTTAGAGTTTTCAAACATCTATAGAGTACATTTTAAACAAATATGGAGTAGATTTTATGAAGCCATATGTTCATTGGAATTATACATGTTAGGCTTTGTAACCTCAAATCTTTTTGGTCAACAGTTTTTTAGATTTAACTTCTGAAAAGAGGGTTGAAATGTTTTTGCAGTTTGAACACCTTCATGGTCAAACATTATAATCTTTCACTGTATAAGTGATATTGTTGTCTTTTCTTTTCCTATGAGATCTCTAATATGTCAAGTTTGAATTAGTATGGTTAAAATTTAACAAAAATTGAAACAACTTATGGAAATGTTGGCATTTTGTTCAATTTCAAAAAAATTCCAAGTTACTCAAAATAGGCCTTAGCCTTTGTATCTCCGTCGATTCTAATTGATATTGATATCCATCTATGCGGACACCATGTCCACTTATCTTCCATTCAGAGATCCTTGTGAGACACCCTTTCAATCTCGGTTCCGAGTATAGGCCCTGGGTATACGTTGTACAGGTATCATTCGTGAGACCCCCTCTCAAACTTGGATCTGAGTATAGGCCCAGGGTATCAAACAGATCAAGGGCGGGTATCAATTTGATCAGGGGCCATGATTCAATGAATGACGGAGTGACGACGGACGGAGTTCAACTGGCGGTTGTCGGGTTTCCATCCCAATCATTGTCTCTTTCGTCCAGATTGGGTCAGCTGCTGGCTGGTCACCTAGAACGTATTGCATTTTTTTCTGAAGTTTGCACCATGTGGTTGCAATTGGGTTGTAAGCTCCTCTCGTTTCGGACCTGTAAGTTCATACTTTGTGGCCCCTGAAGGTTATCCGGTTGTTGATTTTAGGAGTTGCAGATAGGGCTGCTGAGAAGGGACTTGTTCTTGAGCCTCTAAGCACGGGCCGGTTGTCATCTAGGGTTTGGCACGATTCTTCTTCAGTGGCGCTTTTTGTTTGTGAGAGTTTGGATTGTGATTCAGGGCGGAGCACGTTTTGAGGGTTTAGGGTTGTCATTCAGTTCCGAGGCTTGCTCTTCACGGAGGTGGCTGCTTTTCTTCTATACTGTCGGACGCACACGAGGACCTGTGTTTTGAAGCAATTTCCCGGCCTGATTGCTTCAACCAGTTAGAATACGTCAGGGCGGAGGAGCTGTGTTTTTGTCGCGACCCAAATGACACCTACCAGCTCCCAGCAGCTCACTAGGTTCACCCCAATCCACTTGCAGCGTCACTTGGTCACCAACTGCCTAACACTGCACATGCCAAGCACCCACAGTGTTAGTCCCCATTTCCAACTCATTTGCCAAGTCCCAATCACCGGGACTACTAGCACACACACTCCCATCGTGACACCGGGCATGTCACTTAGTAACATGGGGCGGAACTTCCACCTTAATGTGCAAGGGCCCATGGTGACACTACTCACCATGGTCCTAACCGCCCTTGAGTGTCACCCCGCTCCATGCTAGCCCTTTTTTGTATTTGCTATTCTTCCACTAGAGGTAACCAGCACTCACAACTCGGGACACATCTAAGGAGGCCTAGCAAGGAGTGGGACTCCACCCAACCGATGCCATGGGACACACACAAGTGTCCCATGGTGCCTTGAAGTGGTGGTGAAGTCACCACCACCAACCATAAGTCACCGGGACTCACCAAGGCTTCAAGAGGGAGGGAGTAGGGAGACCAACCCCTCCTATAGTACTCTCTGTGGTATTCGACAGACCCCCCCGTCCTAGGTCGAAGGAAGTCCTTGGATAACCTTGGGTTGTGGAAGACCACCCACTTCCAACCCAAATCGCCAGGTTTCGTCATCGTTTGGACTCCCGAACTTCCAACCGGCGTAACTTTACTCTCCGAGCTCCAAATCGCCCATGCGAGCCCATTTTGGACATCTACGCGACGAGTAGATGCCGATGGACTGCTCTTTCGTCCCATTTGAACAAGTTCTCGCAAAGTTATGGCCCTCTAAAGATTCGGATGCACCGGGGAGGCGTCACGCCTTCACCACGGCTCTTCTTTTGGCCATAACTTTTGACTCATGTCTTAGAACCTCGTAATGCTTGTCATTCTAGGTTCCTTGTGTTCATAGCTTTCCAATGATATGCGACATGCCATACTTTGTTGTGGGATTCATTGAGAACCCCTCACACCTAGCCCTCAAGTGTCCCGGCGCCACCGGGACCCAGTCCACTTTGAGCGGCCATAACTTTTCGCTCACAACTCCGAATTGCGCGTTTTTTGCGCCATTAGAAGCGTATTGTCAAGAGCTTTCCAAGCATGTGTGACACTCTCATGTTCACTTCAAAACCAGGGCGCTATTGCGCCCTGTTTGATCGGGAGTCTCTTCATTCTCCCTACCTAGTCTATTGCAAGGCTTGGGAAGTCACCCCCAAGGTCCCCCCTTGCGCACTAAGGTTCATTTGGGCACCCCATGTAGATAGGGGCGTGACAGTCCTAGTCTCGTTGATGTTTGGTTTAGTAGAAGAGGATGGAATGATACGTAAATCAATTTTGAGAATGCTGCAAAATAGGGGCCTTGGCCTGAAGGTTGCAAGGGACTAAATCCTTTTGACTTTCAAGCTTAGGACTTGCTCGGGCGGGAGCAAGATAGTGGCACGGGCTTACAAAAGTGCCCTTTGGGAGTAGACCATTGTCTACACATGGATTGGTCATCCATGCCTCGGGAGAGTACTCAAAGGACAAGTCGGGCGGGACTTGACTCTATCTCTAGGCTTGCAAAGTTCATCACTTGATAACTTAAATGTTTGAGAGGGGTCTTGGTGTTGCAACCAAGTAGAAATTGATGAACCTTGAGTTCTTCCTAGTCATGTAAGCAAGATAGGCTAGTTGAGCCTAACTCGGAGCCAAAAGAGGGCAAACCGGGAGAGTCTCAAAGTAGATAAGTCCCTTTAGTTTAGGTCTAGGTCCTTGGATGTTTGCCGTGCAGGGTGCCAAAACCATGGGCTTATCTAGTGCCACCTTTGGAGACTTAGCCATTTGAACTAAGTAAATGAGTACTTGGGTCATTGCGGGGTTAGCTACCCAGAACGCAATGAAAGTGTTGAGGGGGATGGCTACCCTTCTTAACTCAATGCTTCCGACAGGAAGTAATGTCGACGAGGGCATCGACCCTATTTGGTGGGGGTGAGTGTTATGCCCCTATCTACATGGGGTGCCCAAATGAACCTTAGTGCGCAAGGGGGGACCTTGGGGGTGACTTCCCAAGCCTTGCAATAGACTAGGTAGGGAGAATGAAGAGACTCCCGATCAAACAGGGCGCAATAGCGCCCTGGTTTTGAAGTGAACATGAGAGTGTCACACATGCTTGGAAAGCTCTTGACAATACGCTTCTAATGGCGCAAAAAACGCGCAATTCGGAGTTGTGAGCGAAAAGTTATGGCCGCTCAAAGTGGACTGGGTCCCGGTGGCGCCGGGACACTTGAGGGCTAGGTGTGAGGGGTTCTCAATGAATCCCACAACAAAGTATGGCATGTCGCATATCATTGGAAAGCTATGAACACAAGGAACCTAGAATGACAAGCATTACGAGGTTCTAAGACATGAGTCAAAAGTTATGGCCAAAAGAAGAGCCGTGGTGAAGGCGTGACGCCTCCCCGGTGCATCCGAATCTTTAGAGGGCCATAACTTTGCGAGAACTTGTTCAAATGGGACGAAAGAGCAGTCCATCGGCATCTACTCGTCGCGTAGATGTCCAAAATGGGCTCGCATGGGCGATTTGGAGCTCGGAGAGTAAAGTTACGCCGGTTGGAAGTTCGGGAGTCCAAACGATGACGAAACCTGGCGATTTGGGTTGGAAGTGGGTGGTCTTCCACAACCCAAGGTTATCCAAGGACTTCCTTCGACCTAGGACGGGGGGGTCTGTCGAATACCACAGAGAGTACTATAGGAGGGGTTGGTCTCCCTACTCCCTCCCTCTTGAAGCCTTGGTGAGTCCCGGTGACTTATGGTTGGTGGTGGTGACTTCACCACCACTTCAAGGCACCATGGGACACTTGTGTGTGTCCCATGGCATCGGTTGGGTGGAGTCCCACTCCTTGCTAGGCCTCCTTAGATGTGTCCCGAGTTGTGAGTGCTGGTTACCTCTAGTGGAAGAATAGCAAATACAAGAAAGGGCTAGCATGGAGCGGGGTGACACTCAAGGGCGGTTAGGACCATGGTGAGTAGTGTCATCATGGGTCCTTGCACATTAAGGTGGAAGTTCCGCCCCATGTTACTAAGTGACATGCCCGGTGTCACGATGGGAGTGTGTGTGCTAGTAGTCCCGGTGACTGGGACTTGGCAAATGAGTTGGAAATGGGGACTAACACTGTGGGTGCTTGGCATGTGCAGTGTTAGGCAGTTGGTGACCAAGTGACGCTGTAAGTGGACTGGGGTGAACCTAGTGAGCTGCTGGGAGCTGGTAGGTGTCATTTGGGTCGCGACAAGGACTTATCTCATAGTGGTAATGCCAATCAAGAGCTAACTCACATACAAGGAGTCATTTCCAACATTGCAACTTTATTTCAAAACAAGTACACCATAGACAAGCGCATAAATGCACTGTTTATACAAGTGTTGTGTTTCTCCCCCACTAACAAAGGTTGATGTCCTCATCAACTCCTACGCGGCTTTTTGTTGGATTGTCTACTTTGTTCAAATCGATCCACCACCTCCTTTGCATGAATCATATCTTTGGCATTCACCCAAGTTGCTTCCTTTTCATGATACCCCCGCCATTTCACTAAGTATTCCTTGCCCCTCTTCTTAGTGTTTCTACTCTTGAGAATCCCTTCCACCTCATACTCAAGGTGTTCTTCAACTAAGTCAGGGAGAGGCCGCAACACTTGCTTGTGTTCCGGCCTCAAGGTATCTTCATGATATGGCTTTAACAATGAAACATGAAAAGTTGGGTGCACCTTGATTTCCTGTGGCAATTCGAACTTATAAACATCCTCAAACAACCGCTTGGCGATGACAAAGGGATCTGCATACTTGGCCATGAACTTAGGTGTTAGTCCTTCTGGCAATGTGAAGTTCTTCACATTCAACCACACCTTTTGTCCCACAGCATACTCCACCTGGCGTCTCCCTTTGTTTACTTGTTTGATGTATCTCTTTTGTGCCTTGTCTAAATGCAACTTGATCTTCTTAAGCATAGCTTCCCTTTGAACAACAAAGTCTTCTGCAACTTGGCTTCTTTCAAACTCTGATTGCAACCCCTCCAAGGCAAGGTCAGTAGGCATAAGTGGCTCTACACCATAAGCCACTTTGAATGGCGATTCCCCTGTAGCTGCATGTTTGGCTTTGTTGTAAGTAAACTCAGCCAAAGCCAAATACTCCGTCCAATCACTTTGGTCAGCACTCACATAGTTTCTAAGGTATTGATTCAAGACTCCATTCACCCTCTCTGTTTGCCCATGTGTTTGAGGATGAAACGCTATGCTAAATGAAAGCTTGGTCTTCATTTTCCTAAACAAGTGCCTCCAAAATGCACTTGTGAATTTAGGATCTCTATCAGAGACAATCACCCTAGGCAATCCACTATGCCTCTACCAAGTGTTGAAAAAGAGTGTGGCTGTTTGAAATGCAGTTGCTACTCCTGTTGTTGGCGCCATCCTAGCCAACTTGCTAAACCGATCTACCACCACAAAGATGGCATCAAACCCTTGTGACTCCAGTAAGCTAGTGATGAAGTCCATGGAAATACATTCCCATGGACCATTTGGAATGGGCAAAGGCTTAAGTAATCCAACTTGTTTTTGATATGAAGCTCGGTTGGCTTGACAAGTGACACAAGTCTTTACATAATGTGCAATGTCTTCTTTCATCCTAGGCCAATAGAACCTCTTAGCCACAAAACTTATGGTGGCTTTCTCACCTCTATGACCTGCCAGAGGCTTGTCATGCTCCTCCTTTAAGACTTGCAACCTCAACTTGCCTTTGGGGACATACACCCTACCTTGTTTGAATTTGATTAGGCCTTCGTGTAATCGAATCCCCTTCACCTTCTTGCCACCCCTCAAATCATTTAGGAACTTTTGAGCTTCTGGATCCTTCATATAAGCCTCCCGTATTCTCCTAGCTAAGTCACTTTCTCCCTCATACATTAACCTTAGTATTTGAATAGAACTTGGTTTGAATTCATCCTTTCGGCTAAGGGCATCGGGCACCACATTTTCTTTGCCCGGTTTGTGAATCAAGTCCACATTCATAAGAGCCAAGGTGTCATACCACCTCAATTGTTTGGCTGTCACTCTAGCTTGGCTCTCAAAATACTTCAAGGACACATTATCGGTGAACACCTTGGTTTGATGAAGACCAAGGTAATGTTGTCATGTCTTTAAACAATGCACCACTGCAAACATCTCCTTTTCATGTGTTGGCCACTTGGTTTGGGTCCCATTCAACTTCTTGCTTTCAAAAGCAATGGGCCTCCCACCTTGCATCAACACTCCCCCAATTGCAAAATCACTTGCATCCGTGTGTACCTCAAAAGGTTGATCAAACTCAGGAAACTTCAACACTGGATGAGAAGAAAGTTTGGCCTTGAGCTCCTCAAAAGCTTGATCACATGACTTGGACCACACTATGGCTTGGTTCTTTTTCAACAAGTCAGACAAAGGTTTGGCAATCTTAGAGAAGTCTCTAATGAACCTCCTATAATAATTAGCAAGTCCAAGAAATGACCTTACATCTTTTTGGGTGGTAGGTGGTTTCCACTCCTTGATTGCTTCTACCTTCTTTGTATCCGGCTTGATCCCCGATCCAGACAACATGTGGCCCAAGAAGTCAATCTCCATCAAACCAAACTCACTTTTCTCCCCATTTGCATACAACTTGTGTTCCCTAAGCCTTCCCAACATAATCTCAAGGTGCTTGGCATGCTCCTCCGCCGTCTTGGAGTACACCAAGATGTCATCAATGTAGAAAATGACAAATTCATCCATCTCTTGATGGAATACGGTGTTCATAAGGGTGGTGAATGTTGAAGGGGCATTGCATAGACCAAAAGGCATCACCAAAAACTCATAGGACCCATATCGGGTCCTACATGCTGTCTTTTCAATGTCTCCAAGTGCAATTCGAATTTGGTAGTAACCTGACTTCAAATCAATGCAGCTAAAGTACACCGCCCCTGCCAACCTATCAAAGAGATCATCAATTCGAGGTAAAGGATAGTTGTTCTTAATAGTGATCTTATTGAGTGCCCTATAATCCACACACATGCGAAGTTTTCCATCCTTCTTGTCTACAAACAAGACTGGCGCTCCATAAGGTGACTTGCTCTTGCGAATGTATCCTTTAGCCAAGAGCTCATTGAGTTGGTGTTTCAACTCTTTCAACTCCCTTTGATTCAACCGGTAAGGTGCCTTGGATGGTGGTTGTGATCCAGGCACCACCTCAATCTTGTGATCCACTTCTCTTTTAGGAGGCAAGGCATCAGGCAACTCCGTTGTCAAAACATCCATAAACTTATGGATTACACTTGTTACAAACTTTGGAGGGGAATTGGCCCTATTAGCCAACTTCTTTTCCTCTCCAACCACACTAGCACGCATAACAATCAAGAACTTAGTATCACTAAGTTCTTCCAAAACTACTAGATGGATTTGAGTCCCCAACATCTTGGGTGACTTAGTTATTTCTAACTCTATCTCTTTGCCATCTACATTGGCAACCACCTTCAAAGATGGCCGCCTTCTTATATCTACTTTATAAGTATCTAGGAAAGTATTTCCTAAGATGAGGTCTACCCCATCCATATCACACACCGTGAAGTCCTTCACAAAGGTGAACTCCCCACACTTCACTTCCACATTCGTTGCCACCTTACTTGTCTTGTGCGGCTTACCCTTGGCAAACTGCACTTTGATGGGCTTGCAAGACTCCTTGATTTGGAAGCCCAACTCTTTAGCAAGTCTTGGGCTCACAAATGAGTGAGTTGCACCTGTATCCACCAGGAGTGAAACATCATGCTTACTTATGGATCCTTTTAAGAACAACAAGCGGGGACTCAACTTGGGTTGATTTGCCTTAGCCAAGAAGCCACCTTGAAGAACATGCTCTCTGATGTGAGAGCGTGCATTTTAAACACTCACCTTAGGTTTGGTGCAACCCCGGGACAAGTGGCCCTTCTCTCCACAATTGTAACAAGTCATTTGGCTCACATCCCTTTTGGTTTTGTCACCTCCTTTGTCAATGCCCTTAGCTTGTCCTTCTTTTGGCCCACTTGACTTGGCTCCATCCCCACCATGCTTGTTCTTCATCCAAACATGACGCCTCAACTTGCGCTTGGAGTGTTTGCTTGATTCACGTGTTAATGGCCCATCTTTAGCCTTCTTGTTTTGGCCTTCATCATCACCAATCCTTTCACCCAGCTTCAACAACTCCGCACAAGTCTTAGGAAGTTGGGGCATTCTAAACAATGCACGTTCTGCCCAACTTTGCAACCCATTGAAGAAAATGATTTTCTTAGCTAGTTCATCTAGCCTTGGAAGCACATTCAAGTAGGCATTAAACTCCCGCACATACCCCCTAAGACTCCCTGTTTGCTTGAGTCTTACAAGTGCCACTCCATCACGAATGTCTTGGTATTCTGGGGTAAAGCGGTCGCTAATGCGTTCCTTGAAACCAGCCCAAGTCAAGTTATCCACCACCTCAGGACTTTCCCCACGAAAATGAGTCCACCAAAGCAAAGCATGATCCTTGAGAAAGGTCACCGCGATGGTGATTTTGTCTTCTTCAGGTGCTCTTTGAGCTTCAAAGTACAACTCCAATTCCACCAAAAAGTCCTTCACTTTGTGGGCCTTGCCAATGCCTGTAAAAGAAGATGGCATGTTGGTTTTGCACAATTTGTGAGAAGAAGAGGTAGAATCCTTCTCCTTAAGCTCTTTAATTTCACCTTGCATCACCTGAAGTGTTTTGACAAGTTCCTCAAACATGAGGTCACGCCCTTTCCGTTTGCGGTCATGTTGGGGTTTCCCGGGACTAGTGGCGGTGTCACCTTCCCTAGCACTAGTTTCCACATTCTCTTCCTCAATGCGAGTCAATTCTTGTCCCATTTGCTCCAAATGAAGAGAATCCCCTCCTTGAGTTTCCTCCAAGGAAGGCTCATTAGCCTCCAAACTTTGACTACGTGTTTGGCGCCTTTGCCTTGAAGCTCCAGCTTCACCTGTCTTGGCTCTCACCATGGCTCCAAGACTCACTGCACACCAACGTAGCCCTGCTCTCATACCAAATGTCACGACCCAAATGACACCTACCAGCTCCCAGCAGCTCACTAGGTTCACCCCAATCCACTTACAGCGTCACTTGGTTACCAACTGCCTAACACTGCACATGCCAAGCACCCATAGTGTTAGTCCCCATTTCCAACTCATTTGCCAAGTCCCAGTCACCGGGACTACTAGCACACACACTCCCATCGTGACACCGGGCATGTCACTTAGTAACATGGGGCGGAACTTCCACCTTAATGTGCAAGGACCCATGGTGACACTACTCACCATGGTCCTAACCGCCCTTGAGTGTCACCCCGCTCCATGCTAGCCCTTTCTTGTATTTGCTATTCTTCCACTAGAGGTAACCGGCACTCACAACTCGGGACACATCCAAGGAGGCCTAGCAAGGAGTGGGACTCCACCCAACCGATGCCACGGGATACACACACAAGTGTCCCATGGTGCCTTGAAGTGGTGGTGAAGTCACCACTACCAACCATGAGTCACCGGGACTCACCAAGGCTTCAAGAGGGAGGGAGGAGGGAGACCAACCCCTTCTATAGTACTCTTTGTGGTATTCGGCAGACCCCCCCGTCCTAGGTCGAAGGAAGTCCTTGGATAACCTTGGGTTGTGGAAGACCACCCACTTCCAACCCAAATCGCCAGGTTTCGTCATCGTTTGGACTCTCGAACTTCCAACCGGCGTAACTTTGCGCTCCGAGCTCCAAATCCAACATGCAAGCCCGTTTTGGACATCTACGCGACGAGTAGATGCCGATGGACTGCTCTTTCGTCCCATTTGAACAAGTTCTCGCAAAGTTATGGCCCTCTAAAGATTCGGATGCACCGGGGAGGCGTCACGCCTTCACCACGGCTCTTCTTTTGGCCATAACTTTTGACTCATGTCTTAGAACCTCGTAATGCTTGTCATTCTAGGTTCCTTGTGTTCATAGCTTTCCAATGATATGCGACATGCCATACTTTGTTGTGGGATTCATTGAGAACCCCTCACACCTAGCCCTCAAGTGTCCCGGCGCCACCGGGACCCAGTCCACTTTGAGCGGCCATAACTTTTCGCTCACAACTCCGAATTGCGCGTTTTTTGCGCCATTAGAAGCGTATTGTCAAGAGCTTTCCAAGCATGTGTGACACTCTCATGTTCACTTCAAAACCAGGGCGCTATTGCGCCCTGTTTGATCGGGAGTCTCTTCATTCTCCCTACCTAGTCTATTGCAAGGCTTGGGAAGTCACCCCCAAGGTCCCCCCTTGCGCACTAGGGTTCATTTGGGCACCCCAAGTAGATAGGGGCGTGACAGTTTTGAAGGAGCTCACTATGGGAGACCTATGTTTTAAAGGAGCTCACGGTCAGGGTTGAAGCTGCTGAAGAAGAGGTCGGGGTTCAAATCTGCAAGGTCTTTTAATCGTGGCAGGTAAGCACTTCGGGTTTTCCTTTGTGATGATTAGGAATGTAGTTTTTTTTGTTTCCTTTCTCCAAACTTGCCTCATGAAATTGAAATCATGTTGCTGTGAGAGGGGTGGGCTCCTGTAAGGTTCTTCATGCTGTCCGTTTTGGTTCCTTAAGTTTTGAACTCACATGAAACAGAACTCGTTTGGGTTGATTCTGTCTGTCTTGGGTGCTTCAGAATTGAACTCACATGAATTCAGTCTTAGGGTTTAGGGTTTGTTCATCTGCCACAGTTTACAACAGTGAATGCTGGAAGTTTTTCTAATTTAGTGAAGATTCTTTTGGATGATTGTCGTAGCACAGAGTAAGTAAATTCCTTGTTATACCCTCAAAAATCACTCTAGAGCATAACAAAATGACCCTAAAGATTGAACCCACGAGATCCTGTGAAGTAGCTAACTCTATTAAGGAGATAAACCCAATAAAACCCTTCAATTCTACTTTCCGGTTGTACCTCGGAAAACCGGAATGTCCAAACCCCAACCGGAAAGCTAAGACCGGATTGTATCCTATTTCCGGTTTTACTAGTTCCCCGATCTCTGGTCAACTTCTCAATTCTGGACCATTCTACTTCCGGTCCTAAGTGTCTACGGAGCGGATCTGTTCCGATCCACCCTTCCTAACCCCGATTTAGTTTTACCTCTGTTTTACCATCAGAGGATTCGCCGCTTGCTTTTGAAAGTGGTAGGCCCACCACTCCTTCCGTGACTTATAGTGGCTGAAGACCCACTTCCTATCTTCCTATCCTCCTACTCTAATCCGGATCTGGTTTGGTCCTTCACAGCAATCCGGATGGCAATCCGGATCACAGGTCACACAAAGACCCCCCGTACGATCCTCTCATACTACAACGACTTTGATGTTGATCCGTTCCGAACAAGTTTTGGTGGCTACAAGTGCACCCGTCCGTTCCATCAACTACAGAAGTTCTTCCGTTTTACCCACAACGGGGGCAAGACCTCACAGGAGTCAGGACACTCGACCGGATTTCGTACCCAGGAGTTCTAGCGCAGCTAAGGAATCCCTCCCTATCCGCCTAGCCTAATCAACGGCTTTCTTACCCGGAATACTAAACTTCTACAAATGCTGAGGCACTGGAATCCACTTCTAGTTCTTCATGACCTACTCAGATGTACTTAGAACCGGAAACATTCATCAAAGGGAGAACTCTACCCACACACCGTGCATACCACCTTACTTCAACTTTGTACATTCTTGCCAACACTCGGGAGGAATACACAAAACAAAGTCAATGGAAAGTACACAAGGAAATGCCAAAAGAACTCCCCCAGTCTCCAACTCAGAGACTGTTTTATATACAAAAAGCAAAAAGCAAAAAGTGAATACATGATTTCCGCCTCTAAAGGCGCTGACAATCCGCTCCTACCTTATCTTAACCGGATTCTATTCCGGTTCCTATTTATAAGTCCTATTTTTACAATCCTTCCTGTTCCGTTTCATACACTCGGGATCCAATGGTTGGGCTCTCATCAGGTCTCTCCAACTGCTCGAAAACCTTAGTTAGATTCCGGTTCCGTTCCCCATCCGTAGGTAGAACCGGATGTTCTTCCTCAGCTTCCGGGGAGTCCAAATCTATCGGCTGATGTCCGGTCGAGGGCGTATCCTTCTTTGCCCTGCTTGATTGGGGCGTCTTGTCCTTTCCCGGCTCCTGAGCAGCGTCTTCCGGAAACAAGTCCGGAAGTGAAATCTCAGAGAGCCGGATCGGAATCTCCGTCAATTTCTGGCTGCTCTCCACGATCCGGTCCGCCGACTCCCGTGCTTTGGATAGGAGCTTCTCTATCTGCTCCTCAAAATCAGTGAGGATGTGCACCACCCTGGTTCCGGATATCTTCTTGTCCTTGTGCACCTCCTCTTCGAACAAGCGCACCTTGGTGACTGCTGCTCCGGGTCCTCCAAGCACGTCCTTCACTTCCGCGGCCAACTTCTTCATTTCCTCTGCCATCTCCTTTGTCGCGTTGGCGTTCTCAAGTAACACGAATAGTTCGGCCTTGAGGGTGTCCACCTCATCGTGCTGCCGCTTGCTGTCCTCCTTTATCTTCCGGAGCTCTTCCGGATTGATCACACTCTCAGCCACCTTCTGTGGCAACTGGCTGTCCGGTTCCGCTCCGATTAATTCCGCGATCTCCCTGAGCGTCCGCTTCTTAACTTCCCAATCCGCCCGGATTCCACAGAGGATCCCAACCAACTCGTCGAACGGATCTGCGGTCCCGGATCCGGATGCCACATCCGGTCCGGTTGGAGTCTCACTTTTGTGCGGCCGCGGATGTCTCGAGGGCGTTCCTCGATTTCCAGCCGGTGTGGTCTTCTGCCTCTTGGCGGGAACATACGGTTCGTCCTCTTCCTCTTCTTCTTCTTCCTCTTCCTCCTCGGTTTCGTTTCCGGAAGCCGCTTCTTGATCGGACTCGGATTCTCCGTACTTCATGGTCCGCTCTTGGGCCTTCCATACCTTCAACTCTACTTCCGTCAGCAGCTCCTGTTGCTGATAGAGGTGGTAAACGTAAGGGCACAGTGGGGTAGCCCTACTTTTCTCCACTCGTGTAGTAAGCTAGGATACCAGATCAAAGAAGATCCGGCCCCAGTCTACTTTCCGGGTTCCGCTCAGCGCTCCGAAAATCGTATTGGCCAAGGTGATAGTCACCCTGGTGGGCTTTTCCGGATGCAAAACCGGAATCAGGAACTGGAGCAAGCGTCGCTCCCGGTCATCGAGGCAGTCTTCGACCGCATAGCCATCCTTCGAGTTTACTACGCTTCAGAACTTGCCCTGGACGAAATCGTCCTTCCGGTTGGCCAGTCCGAGTCCTCCTGGCCGGAACCCGTATACGTTCTGCCACAAAGCCTCGGTCCATTGGACCGGATTCCCTCTCAGGGTGTTATCGAACTGATTCGATACGCCACTCAGGATTTCTCTAACCATCCTCTCATCTTTGAAACCCCAAGGTTTCAAAGCTAACCCTTGACAACCCATCAATGACAAATCCTCTCTGAGCTCTCCCTGTTCCGGTTCCTTGGTCGGCATGACCGGAACCACTTTTCTAAGCTTAACTTCACTCGGGGGCGGAGTATTAGAACCTCTCTTCCGGTTTAGCCGCGGCATGAGGGTAGCCCTACCCGGTTTTCACTCTACAGTCCTAACAAGGGAGCACTGACACTCAGATGTTCCGCTCCGCCTGTAAACTATCCTACTGGCCTGCTCACACTCCTAGCTTCTCACGTATCTGCTCTCACTCAAGGTCTCACCCACTCATGTCCGGAGGAGATCTCTCCGTCTCACACCCTTTTCTCACTTCCGGACCCTCTTGTACTTCCTCTTCCTTGCCGTGGTCAACGATAGAAACGTCAGGCGCTAAATCAGGTCATGACAACACGTGGAAATCCAGAGACCTGAAAATGGGCAGGGTCAGGCTTTATATAGTCCTGACGCCCTGGACTGCCTTTATGACTGATTGGATATCCGGTCCGGTTCTTGACATCCGGTTATCTCCAATCCGGTCAGCAAGATTCCGGTCGGAAATACTTATCCGGTTGTACATCTAATCCGTTCCGCTTCTACCTAAAACCGGATTAGTTCCGTAAGGTCCTTTTGTGACTATTTTTGGATTTTATTTTTCTCTCTAGATGATTCCGGAAACCTATTTCTAATTTCCGGTTCGCTGAAAAAGGTAAACAAATAAAAATCAAAAACATGAGTTGCCACAATGATGGAGGAGGAGGTTCAACATTAGGGTTCCAATCTCTGGTAGGTAGTTGCTGGATATAGAGTTTGAGAAGGAACCATTTTGATGGATTGTGCAATGGTGCAGCTCCACCAAGTTCATACTGTGCGGGATTTTCAGTTTTTCTCTCGTGTGATGTTGGACTGTTTTTGGCTATGGTGTCAAAGCTAAAGGCACGGACGTTTGTTGTTCCAAGTTTCATGTTTCATTTCTGTATTTCATTGCTTTTCAAACTTGTTGTATAAGCTGCCATTTTGAAGGATGGATTATATTCATTGGCAGAGCATTGAGGTCTCAAAGACTATGTTTGTTATTTTATTCAGGAATCAATTAATGAGGAGGTGAATTGCAGTTTCAGCATTCAGCTAGCTTCGGAATTTAGTTTTTTCTTGTTTTTAGTCCAGATCCAATTCTTGCCTTCCCTTGATTTCAATCATAGGTATATCCTTAACCAATTCACTTCTAGGTCAATTCACTTCCACGTCTATCTGTGCTTAGGTTTGCTTAGGATCTGTATGTGTTTTGGAATTTGTGTGAGAAATCCCGGAAGAGTTCAGAAGCAGACTTGCCCTTAAAACCCTAAAATATGATAGAATGCAAATTAGCACGAGCCGCGTTGATTTGACAATACATTATCATGGAAGCCAGAAAAATTTGACATAGCTAGGTAGACTACATGATAAGTAGCTCAAAGATCACAGTGATTAACTGGAGTCCGTCACCTGAAATAAAGAACTGCATATCAATGCGAGCCGCATTGATCTGCAATGTCGCCCTCAAAACATAAACTGACTAAGTTCATATAATTAAACTAAAATCTAGGAATTCCGCTACGGTAATATCTACCGACATGCGAATCAGAGGAACCCAATCTCAATTGTAGTAGCATAACTCCATAGTATTTAAGAACCCTGCACCATTGATCAACGCAAGACGCGTTGATTTGCAACATCTCTCTAGTAAAAACAAACAACCTCAAAGTAAATAAAACAAACCCCAATATATGAATTCCACAACGCAAATATATAACAACTGTACACATTAGCGTAACCCGCGCTGATTCATTAAGTCTTACCGTAATAACTGAGGTCATCGGAATAAAGAACCAAAACACAATAAAAACTAACCTCACCTTCATAAGTAGAGAATACCTCAACATCTACAATAGAAAAGCAATGTCACAAGGCCGAAAAGAACAATCTACAAACCATACCCAGATCAGCGCGACTCATGTTGATTCGACAAGTGCATTTATAACAAGCCACCTGACATATTATTATTCTCCTCGCAGAATGGATCAACACAGGGAAGCACTGGAAATGTACTTCGACAGATGTGATATTCAGTACTCTGAAGACCGCAACGAGACAAATGCATCCCTCATCGAGGGCGAGTACTGGGAGTTCAAACATCCAGAGAGGGTTGAAGCATGGGGATTCCACATGATCCCCTTCAGAAACAATTTCTGCTTCGCGTACAAGTTCAAGAACGCGCAGGTGTTTCTAAACCTCTCCTACGAGGAGATGGTAAAAGATCTAGAAATGGACACCCTCCCCATGGTTAGAGTGAAGTGTGTGACAACGTTTCCCAACGTTGCCCCTCAAGACCAGTACCACTTCACAATCTGCCTAAACTCCATCCTCATTCCGTATGTGATGACACCCTTCCTCGCAAGCCTAGAACCCACGCCGTTCCGGGACGAAATAAAGGAGTTGGAGAAAAAAATTGATAACAATGAGTGGCAGAATTCAGATGGCACGCCCCTGAACCACAAGAAGCTCTGCAGTAAGATCCGCGCCTTGTTCAAGGACTTCGATCAACTCAAAAGGGAAGTTGGCAATGCAGACCGAGTTGAGCCGGCCGAGATCCGTCTCAGTGGACACCTCCAGACAGGGTGTGAGTCAGGGGTCCAGACTCAACAGCACGCAGGAATCCGGAGGCGCTCGGGGAACCAGAAATTCGAGAAAGCCGATAGAGAAAACCCCAGAAAATAAGAAAGGGAGGAAAAGTAAGGCCTCCCCGTCCGTGCAGGCACCTCTGACAAGGTCCTCTGAGGTATCTAAAGTTGCGGAGGCAAGTTACGTCAACGAGATGGCACATGTCCCCCATTCTCGAGCAACGGAAAGAAAGCCAGACTATGAAGAAGTAAGCAAAGTGTACAAGAAGTTCTAGACCACTTGTGAGGACGCCTACATCTTCAAGATTGATGACAAGAAAGAGATTGACATCTCTCAACTAGTCCCACCTTCTACAACATTCAACATCCGCTTGAAGGAGGACCGAATTGTCGAGGATTTAGTGAACTGGCTACTAAATATACTCGCCAAGAGCACGAGACAAACGCTCTGCGTCATGCCGGTTGGATACAATGAAAAACCGAAGGAGTGGGCAGAGATTGAAAAAGGCGATTTCTACATCATCAATGGGCAGCACAGTGTGGCCGCCAGTAAGTGGATGATGGATGACACCAACAAGGTGGACCGCACGGAGAGGGAACACTTCCGGAAATGGAAGTGCTTCGTGGTTTGGTCAAATGACGTAGAGAAGCTCAGGCTCATCTCTACGTTCTACAATAGGACAAACCACTTCCAGGTTGCGTAGCCGTCATGGGCAACGTAGATGAGGCACAACCGATGGATGAGCAATCGGTACTTCCTAGTCCTACACTATTGGCAGTGGAAAACCAAGATGAACCTTCAGGTTCTACGCGGAGGAAGGTAAAATGCGCCCTCTTGTTCTGATGGACTCATTACTCTTCTGCCTTCATTTTGAGTAATGCTGCCTCCTAGAATTCGTGTCATTTGGCGTGACTGGACACGATTGCTGTCGTTCGTTACTAGGGGTCCGATCTGCAGGGCTCTAATAAAGGATCCTCGGAGGGAGTCCATAGGTCATTGAGATCCGAGATGGCAGGGAAGTGGTTGAACGTCATCCTAGACCTCAATGGCATTCTATATATCACAGAAGATTGGAAGTCCAAGGGGTCAGGGAATGCGTACAACCAGAAGTCGGAGCCACACTTGGCTACAATCGGGGCCATTGTAGGACCCAAGGCTGTCTACGTCAAGTCCAACTGCTCTTCGTTCTTGAAGGAGTTAGGCAAGATAGCATTCGTCTCAATGTGGAGTTCCATAAAGAAGTCCACCACTGATGAGATTTGCGCTTATCTGTTCCGAGATGGAGGGTTGCCCTTCCAAGTTCTCGGGCAGGACATATGCAAAACGTTGAAGCACTGGGATGGAGCCGGCACGTGGATCCCCTATAAGGAACCGGGAACCGACAAAGCATTGCTCCTCAAGAACCTGGACGTACTTTTCGCCGACTCCCGAACCAACTTCACTCCTGACAATACAGTCGTAGTCGACGACACCTGTCGGAAGCACATCATGAACAAACCGGAAAATATTGTAGTCTCGGAGTCCTGGAGTAACAAGGGCAATGGAGACAAGGACACGTTTCTGCTCGGGGTTCTACTTCCTTGGTTTCAATAGTTGCACCGAAGTCAGGACATGGGACTCAAAGCGTTCAGGAAAGCGAAGAAGTGGAAAATCGGGCAAAAAATGTTGTGCGAGGAAAGGAATCGTCGAGAGTACGACGAGCTCATGAAGGTGGTTCAGGGGTCGCCTAGTGGCACTAGATAGCTGACCCACTAGAGGTATGTGTTTCAGCGTGAGTGGAGTTGATGTGTAGTGTTTTGAAGCCTCGCTCAGTACTTTTGGAGTCTCGTACATTTCAGCTCAAGTCGCGTTGATTTGCAATTTCGTAGGCAATCACGGTTGTGGACTCTCCTATCAATCTTGACTACGGAGACCCCAAAATGATGTCCAATTTTGAAATTCCCTCGATTGTTATTCTAATTCAAGGTACGTTTGTTGTAGATGGACAACACATTGAAGTACCCTGCAACGGATGGACTCCCCTGTCAAGCATCTGCGGACTCCATCTTCGATTATGGACAATACGTTATACTCAATACTGGGAACTTCCTCTGCTCAGCTCCGACCGTCAATTCTACTATGGACTTCTCAAGGAAACCAATTGATGAAGGAGTGGTGGACAGTCCGCCAAAGAAGAAACCGCGCTTGTCAATTTCATGCTCACCGTCTCCTCTGCGCTCCAAAGATCTCCGGGCGTCATCAATGTCACCAACTGCCTCGGACAAGGGGACTCAGAGGAAGCTTTACGGGGACGCCAATTATCCAACTTCCATAGCACAAGAGAAGTCCAAGGCCCCAATTAATCCGCTTTCGGAAAATCTTCCGATCCCTGCTGTTGGACCATCCATACCACGGCCATACATTCCGTCTGAACAGGGGAGATTGAAGAAACCAAAACGCAATGGATCATTCTGTACTGATGTCTCAACTCCAAGTTAGGACGCATGGGAAAGAAGGTCGTTGCAAGCACAAAGGGGGCAACACATTCAAGACTTTGGACATATTAACAAGGGGGGATACAATCGGGGACCGGAAATTCGAAGGGCTCGGGAAAAGATGAAGAGTGCATCGTATTGCTAAATGAAGAAATTGAATGAATTCATCGACTTGGGGTGGACCTCCAATCCTGAAGATTGTTCAATAGTAGTGTTATTTCCGTATTGTAGATATCTTTGTATATGTAGGATAATTAAGTAGCATTCTACATAGGAAACGAACTAGGAAATGCTTCTCAGGATTGCATCTTGTACCTCATGTACAATTGTATGTAGAAGAGGTTCTAATTATGTACATATAGGCTTGACAGTCCCTATGTTTGCGTAGAGAGTAGAGAAATAATAAATCCTAAACCTTAGTAAGGCCTTGAGCCCGATTTTATCAATAGCAAAGACTAATGTAGGGGTTGTCGGAGCTCGGAAGTTGTAGAGTCGAATATCAACTGTTCCCCCAGCAAATAATCGTTTGCATTGCACATGGAACCGACTAAGTGTACAACTGAGCTTGAAAGTGGAAATGGACAAAGCCAAAATTATATAGTTCAACTCACGCCATGCTCATCAAGTGCACTCATACACTACTCTTTAGACATTGTGGTGTGTGAGAGTACTTGATGAGTAGGGGTGTGAGTCGGGTTATATGATGTTTGCTTTCTCCCTTTCCACTTTTAAGCTCAACTGTGTACTTAGTCGGTTCGAAGACCATGATGTCTTGAAGCCTTTGTTCTGTAGATGTTGTGGACAAGGTGTCCACAGACTGTAGGTGACAACGATGTCATAGACCCAACTATGTGTATAGTTGAGCCTGTTCGTGGTAGAGAATAAAGTAATTGAACATTATATAACCTTTACTCTCAGCTATTCTTCGAACGTACACTCATACACTGCTTTTTGGACATTGTGGTGTGTAAGAGTACATTTGAAGAGTAGCTGAGAGTTAAGGTTATATAATGTTTGCTTTCTCTTCTACCACGAATAGGCTCAACTGGGGGAACAGCTGGTATTCGATTCTACAATTTCCAGGCTTTGACAATCGTGGACCTCATAGTCATTATGGACAGTACGTTGTCGTAGCCCGGATGTTGTAGAGTTGAATAACAACTGTTCCCTCATGAAATAATCTTTTGCATTGCACTTTCTCCGGTGCAATGTCTGAGAATATTAGGTTAGGTAACAGTTGGTATTCGACTCTCCAATATCCGGGCTTTGACAATCCCTACGTTTGTCTCTACTGTTGATAAAGGCAGGCTCATAGCCTTCTGGTCACAAAGCCTTCATTTTGTGGACGCAATTGTCAATTTCACGGAAGTCCTAGTGCTCAGTTGTAGTGCTTCCTGAACCCTATGTTTTATATCATATGTATCTTATACAAGTATAGTCTACAATGGAAGTAGTAGTTTAGTACATGGATTACTCTATGTTTATAGTGCATACATCCAATACATGTATATTTGATGACTTCCTATAAATTATGAAGAAGTCACAATTTGACCTTTGATTTTGGAATTTGTACCTTCTGTATGCACTTTCTGTGTCATTTCAATGCTTTCCTGGTAGTCATTGATCTACAAGTATATTAAATTCATGGTTGAAAGTCTCTTCTTCAACTCCCATTTCACTGGAAAACTCTCATTTTAATGAATATTATGTTGTGTCTTGTTCAGCAAATTCAACGCATATGCAGCCAAGTCCTTGTCTGTGAAGTGGCCGAGGTGCTTGAAAAACTCTCGTTTCAAGGAGAAAGCTTTTCGATTGAAGCCCTTGAGCTCTTTAAACTTCAGCCCTATGATTGGCTCAACTAACTCGCCCTCAAAATGCATCGTCAAAAATTCATTCCAATACTTGAAAAGACTGTCCCGAAGCGTGATAATCTTCATCCCACACTTCAAGTCAGCTGCTGTCTTGATAGTCGCTCCGTCCTTTTCTAGATTGATATTTTTGAAGTGACTGACCATAAGCGTACAAAATTTCTGCAAGACATGAGTAGGTTGGGTCAATGCACAGCTACATATCTCGCACTTATCTTCGAATCGATGATAATTAATTACTACTGACTAGACTGGATTCGTTTCCGATATCTGTTCCGCTCCCTAATCCGGTTCCTTCAGGGCTTATGTTTCTAGTCTTTCTAACTCTTGGCTTTTCTTTCCTCTTCCGTGCCAATCCAGGTCTACTCAATCCGAATTCCGTGTTACAGAATACGATAGAGAGAAAAATCAAAAAGTTAGGTTGCGACACTCGTTCCTCTTCACTAGTTTCCACTCCAAATTCTGGATAAACTAAGCAAAACCTAAAATTCTCATTGCGACACACAGCCTCTGTATGAACCTTAGACATCCCATCTAGCCAAGTTTTCATTTAATAGTTTTTGGTTATTTAGATTAGAAGGGATGGCCAGAATGTCCATCGAGGCGGCAACCGTGGGCTTCCGCACTTTAGTAGCCATGACAGATATTGTCTAATCTAGTACAATCGGCACTGACCTCACTTTTCTCTCCCTAACATGGATCCTATCTTACCACTCTTTCTCTCAACTAACCATGTATGAAATCCTGTAAACAAAAAAGAGGGAGAAAAACAAGAGTGGCGGTGGACTTAAGTACCCGACAGTTCCCCAATATTCTTAAGGTAAACAAGTTCCAGACTATTTCCGTAATGGTTCCCTAGTCCCCCTAGGCCTAAACCTAAAAATCGTAGATTCTCGGGATTCGGTATTTCTAGTTTCCATCCCCGGTTCTATCTAGTTCCATTACGATATAATTTCCGGATACTGGCCATCTAAAGTTTGGCACTTATTCTTTCTATTCCTTCCATATTTAAGAACAAATTGAAAAATTCTACACTACTTTACTCCTTTCCTGTCCTATTTTCTACTCTCTTGAATTTTTTGTATTCCAGAACCTTACAAACCTTGAGAACAACAATCGCCATTTCGTCATGTGCCTTCTTAGCTTGGCAAATCCATTGGATTCCGGTTTCAAAAGGATCCGGATTCTCCCCCTAAGCCGAAAGTTGGCTGAATTCCTCTTCCTCCAATATAGGCAACTTTTTGCATGAGGCCAGATCCATAGACTTCCTTTGGTACTTTCCTCGCTTGGCAGGGTCTTCTTTCACTTCCGGAACATCCTCCTCCTCTTCCAACTATGGATGCTCCAACTTGTACTCTTCCATGAGTCCGTACTTCAAAATCGCCACTCTAGTTTCATATGTCACCAGCTCTGAATTACTCAGTACCTCGTTGTGGTGGTAGAGATGGAATAGGTAGGGGCTAATTGGATTGGACTTGCTTCTCAAGGCATTGTTTGCCAATTTCACCACTACCGTTCTGATCACTTGACCTCAATTTACTGGTCGGTCCTCTAGAGTCCCAAAGATGGTAGTGCCCACTATGACCGTAACTCGGATTGGTTTATCCGGATATAGGAATGGAATAAAAAATTCCAATACCCGTCTATGCTTACCATCTTTACAATCACCAATGTCATACCCCTCTTTCAGATGAGCCAAGTTCTGGAATTTCCCATTGGCATACTTGTCCACCTAAGAGGCCAATCCGAATCTAGCTTTCATGAATCTGTAAACCTTTGCCCACATATCCATGATCCAAATTACAGGTCAACCCCCCACTATCCTCTCATACTGATTTGAAACCCCCTCGATGAGTTCCCGAATCATTTCCTCACTCTTAAGATTCCACGGCCTCTGTATAAATCCTAAACATCCCATTCTAGCCAAGTCCTTATCTAGCAGTTTCCGGTTATTCTGATTAGAGGGGATGGTTGGAATGACCATCTGAGCTATAACCGTAGGCTTTCAGATTTAGGTAGCTCATTCTATGATGGAAATTTTCAAATCCGATGCAAACGGCACCAACCTTGTTTTTCTTCCCCTAATATGTTTCCTATCTCACTACTCTTTCACTTAGTTAACCGCCCGTGAAATCTTGCAAAAAAGAGAGGAAGAAAAATGGGTGTGGCGATGGGCTTAAGTACCTGCTGAGTTCCTAACATTCTCAGGGAAGACGGGTTCCAAACCGTTTCGTCGTAACAGTTCCCTAGTCCCCTAGCCCGGAACCTAAAATCGTAGATCCTTTGAATTTGGTACTTCCTGGTTTCCGTCTTACAATTCCGTCTAGTTCCATTATGTCTTTGTTTTCTAGATGCTAGTTATTGTAACATTCTACACTCATTTCTCCTAATTCCCTGCTTCTAAGCAAAAAGTGAAAAATCTTACACTATTCTAACCATTTTTGGCCCAAAAAACAAGTTTAAAGCTAGAAATTGAATAAATGAAGTCATCTACTTGGTTTACATTATTAGATATAATGATTTTCTAAAAATATCTTGCACAAATATTCAAAATATAATTTATTTGTACTAATACAAGGATCACAAAATTCTTTCTTCTTGATGTAACTGGTTGATTAGAAACACGTTTAGATTGGCAAAACTGACCAATTTTTTGAATTTTTCTAAAAATCCAAATACAAAAATATCTATTTAAAAAATATTTTTCTTAATTTGTGCATAAATTTAAGGAAATATTTTTCTTAGGTCTAAATGTTTGAAAATACATTAATTAATTCTTGTTCTAATTTTAAATTGAAATTTTTTATCATTTAAAATTATATTCCAAACTTTCATAGTACTCCTAGTGCAATATCATAAAACAAAAAAATTTAGAGTTGGTTCTTGCAACCACCCAACAAAACACTAAAAAGAAAAATTACCAATCTTAAATTAAAATATACTAGAACTTTTGTAAACGTAAACAAAAACAAATTATATAAACCTTTAATAAAAAAATCCCCCTACTTCAAAAATGCTATCCCTTCACTAACTATAGTTTGCTCACTAAGGACAACTTTGACCATTCACTACAAGAAAACGAGGGGTTTTGCAACTATTGTTTGCAACTAGTTTTGTAGTTGCATGGGAAGTTTGCAACTAGGTGACAATTTAGAGTCCGTAGTTGTAGTGAACAAGTTGCACTAGTTGTAAAGTAGTTGCAAAAATATTTTAAGTTGTTTCTCATTCAATAGTATACTTGAAAGTTTGTCCATGAACTCTTTTGATGTGGTTGCTTACATAAAAGTTATTTATATACAACTTGTTTGCAATTAGCAACTATTTGTATTCAACTAGTTTGCAATTGATGTACAACTGGTTTGCCACTTATTTACTACTTGTCTACAACTCATAGACTTGTAGATTTTGAAATTTTAATCTCAAAGATTTGTAGATTCAGAATTTCAAATCTATCTTTTTTTAGATCACCAAATCTAAAAATACTTTAAATGTTAAATATTTATAGATTTTTGTAGATTATAGAAATCTACAAATTGTGAAAATCTACAAATTATAGAAATCTATAAATATATTGAAAATCTACAAATTATAGAAATCTATAAGTTGTAGAAATTTCAAGGTTACATGGACGTCCGGACAGACGTCCAGCGTCTACGTCCAGCGTCTACGTCCGCCGGTTCCTGAACGTCCGCCGACATAGGACGTTTTGACCGTCCAGTGGACGGGGCGGACAGGAAGGCGGACGGGGAGCCGGACGGGAGGGCGGACGGGGAGGGCAAACGGGGAGGGCGGATGGGGAGGCGGACGAGAGGCGGACGGGAGGGCGGACCGGGAGGCGGACGGGGAGGCGGATGAGAGGGCGGACCGAGAGGCGGACGGGGAGGCAGACGGGGAGGCGGACGGGAGGGCGGACCGAGAGGCGGACGGGGAGGCGGACGGGGCAGACGGGTCGGTGTGGGGTCATCCGATCGGGGCATCGGGCAGAAAATGGGGTAAACTTCGGTGTAGGGATGAAACCATGGGCTTTTTTCCAATTTTTGGAAAATTGCTAAAGTGGCAATATATGACAAAATAATGTTACTAAATTTTTTAGTATTCATTTATATTTTGGATAGAACTATCTTTTCACCCACATATTTAGATGAGTTACATTTGATGTGCGCAATTTCATCCAATTTTTTTTCTTTCAAATTCGAGCAATTTGGCATTATCATCCAATTTTTCTTCAAATTTAACCTATAGATTTGGTGCAATCCATTTTTTTTTAGGCATTTGGGCCTTCAATTGGCCCAAAAAAACAATGGTTGATGGTTCAAACAAATTCAATCATCCAAATAACCATAGGATGTTGTAACCCCTACATGTCCAAGCCTTATTTTCAAATTTCAACTTCCTTTAATTTGCTCTAAATTGAACAAAGAACCCACATTTTGATAAGATGTATCAATTTTTTTGGAATTGTAACCATACAAATTCAAACTAGACTTGTTAGAGATTGTATAGGAAAAGAAAGCACAACAATATCCCTTGTAGAGTGAAAGATTATAACATTTGACAATGATGCTGTTAAAATCGCAAAAAAAAAGTTGAAGCCTTTTTGGCAAGGCAAATCTAAAATGTTGGGGACCCAAAGAATATGAGGTTAATGGGCCAAACTTGCACTACCCCAATCAATTTACAGCTTTGCAAAATTTACTCTATAATTTTTTAATATGAATTTCCAATATGAATTTTCCTCCAAGATCTACTGTATTTTAGGCTCATTTCCAAAAGCTCTTAACACAAAAGAAAAGTCAAGATTGCACAAGGTACCCTTGCATAATATCTCTTTCAGAAAACTCATTGTCCTTTAATTGAAAGATCGGACTTCTGGAGCCAAAAGTAGACTTCAAAAAGAATTTTCCAAAATTATTACCTCACTAAAATGATGAAAAATAGTTAGTTTTTACTAAACTTCTAAGTTTTGCAAACACCATATTTAATATTTTGGTACCTCAAGCATTTAGGAGGTAATTACTATTTTTTTTTAACATCTTAATGAAGCCGACAAACCCGTTGCATTCAAAAAATTAACAACACACCATTGATACCAAACAAAAAACCATGCTTCTAGAATCTAGAAGACAATTTACAATTATACATAATACATTGTCCAATTGAATATCTTCAACCATACATGGCAAATTGAAGAATTGGAAGACCATACAATTTAAAACAAAAACTTCCCAATCTTGCAAATACCAACTTAAAAAATCACAATTTCCGTAATTGCAGGGTTTTAGACTTTTCTATGCAAAATTGCAAACCAACAATGACAAAAGATAGGGACAATTCACATACTTTAAAAATCATTATCAATTAAAATATCCTCGTCAATTACAAAGGCACATAAAAGTCCAACTACATTGGCATTCATTGGTCTTAAAAAATCAAAATGGTGCACATATGCTATGCAACTATGTAATTCGCACACATACTACTTGGCATCTATGCATACTACCAGCCTATATACTTATATGAACTATTCTTGAACTTCAATATGAACTACGGAAGTGTTCATCCGGAATAGGCCAGTTGAATGAATTACTAAAACGGAAGATGACTTGTGCCAAAGTACTCTCTTTGTTCTGAACACGCTTCAAGTAAGTATCAAACACCTGTGCAAATTGTGGATGGAGGTACTTGACATGTGAGCTACGTGATTCACGCTGCAACTTGTGATACGCCTCCGACATGCACTGCCTACTGATCCGTTTAGCTAATTTAGCAACAGCATATTGCTCGGATTGCATGGAAAGAGAAGGGATGTTTTGCACATCCGCATCTCTTCCGTGTACATAAGTAATACTGGGATCCACCCACCACCTCCTCTTTATAGCTTCATCCTTTTTAGCTGTTGATGTGAATGTATACAACGACTTCATGGGCTTGCTCAACACTGTAGTCATCCCCCAATCACAAACTCCAATGTAAACCCGGGACTCATCTTCAGGAAAATGAAACATGATGTTGTCCGAAGAAATGTCGTTGTGGAGATGTCCAGCGGTGTGCACCGCATTCATGATGTGCAGTAATGCCCATACAAGCTCCACGCGTTTGGCTCTAAATCGCTTCAGATTTTTAGCAGCAATGATTTTTTCTTCTGTTATACGCGGCTCGTATAACACTCGAAGGGCTATGTTGTCTGGATAGTCGTCATCCCGACGCATCATTTCACGCAATGTACCGCCATTCCACCAGAATGAATATCCTTCATTCTTTTTGGAATGCACTGCAAAAAAACGTATCACTCTAGCATGCGGAATCCTTACTGCCATAGTCTCAGTATTGTGTTCCATCTTTGCAAAAGCAAGTCGTTCACCTTCTTGGAGAGACATCTTTGCTGCAAACTCCCATGATGGATGAATCTCTGCACATCCTTCTATTCGCACTCTCCGAATTGTAGCATAGCCATCCCGCATGATTTTGTTATTTATGGGAATCACCGTGGCCGTTTCCGGAAGGGCTATTAGAAGGCGACGTGTATTTTGTACTTGGTCCATTCCAGGCTTGCTCGTCCACCAACCAATTGACCCTGCTCTATTCTGCCTCCTCTTAAATGGTTAGCACCTTTTGGTGAATAAATCCACTTTCATAATGACATGCTCGAAGGCTTCATCATTTTCGCGTTTCTTCCTCCAATATTTATCCAAAATGACCGAAGCATTCCATAATGCATCATGCACCTTGCTGTCAAGAAATTTGTAAAAATTCTTCTTCTCCGTTTCATCAATCCATTGCGGTACGTGCAAGGCATCCAATATCCTCTACCTCATATCCACGAAGAATTTCTCGATGCAGTCCTCTTCATATCGCACATATTTAGTGTCAAGAGACACTGTAGTCTCTGTCTCATAAAACTTCACAATCAATTCGATTAAGAATGCTTTGCAACTCTCCGAGGGATTCTCCCTTGTCCACTGAATAGAGGGGGCTTCTTCTTTTCCCTTCGGCTCCTTGGAAGCCTTCTTCGCCCTCGGCATGTTGATAACCCGGTAGAATGATAAACGTCAAAGTTTTATAAAAAATTTGGCAAGAGTTACCCCAAATATTAGACTCTTACCCACCCAAAAAAAGGAGCCATTGGAGGTCAAACCACCAGCTCTCCGCTCTCTCTTGCATGCAAGGGGGAAGGCAAAAGTGAGAGCGGACAGTTCGTCCGCTTGTCTTATATGAGGCGGACGGCCTCATTCCAGTCCTACAGAGGACGGAGGCCGTCCAATCGGGCGGATGGCCGATCGGCCGCCCCGTCGGGTCCGTCCGATCGGGCAGACGGACTGGCCGTCCGCCTCTTCCTGGCCATCCGATCGGACGGTCTAGGGTTGGCGGACGCCTCGTCCGGTCCGCACGGTCGAACAGAGGCCATCCGATCAGGCGGACGGGGTGGCCATCCGCCCCCTCTGGCCCGTCCGATCGGGCGGACGGACAGTCTGCGTGATCGGACGGTCCAGAGGGGGCGATGGCTAGATCGTCCGCTTCATTTCTACCGTCTCATTTTTAGGGTGATTTTTCCCCCTTTTCATTCAATAAGCTTCATGTAGGTCTTCTTGTTTGGGAGGAATTGGGCATTTGGGCATTTCAATGCCTAATAATTAAAAAAATAGACCCAAGGCTTCTTCTCAACTTCCTTCAATTTCTTGAAATTTTTACTTCTAAAGAAATGTCAATATTTTCATTACATTTATCATTTTCGTGGAATTTCAAGTTTTTAACCGTACAAATTCAAACTAGACATGCTAGACATTATGGAAAAAAAGAAAGCACAACAATATCCCTTATGGAGTTAAAAATTATAATGTTTACCTATGAGGCTGTTCAAATTGCAAAAAAGAGTTCAAATATTTTTTGCAAGTCAAACCTATGAACTTCGTGACACAAAAAATTGGAAGGCTTAATGTGTATAAGCCCAATTACATTAGGGCTAATCAAAATCCAAAATACTATTATACAATTCTTCCAAATGAATTTGGATTCTAATTTATTCTCCAGAACTAATTGCATTTCAATCTCATTTCCAACTTCCAAGAGTAGGTAAAGAATACAGAAAGTCAACATTGCATTCAGTACCCTTGCATTAAATCTAAAAAAGAGAAAACACTGTCAAGCATTTCCAAGAAGAGATTTTTGGTACTACAACTAAACATGTTCAATAGATGTGCATGTTCAAAGTTTTAAATAGTGACATCATTGACCACTAATGGTCACAAAAGTGGTCACCAAAATACATTTAAACAATAATAGTAAATCCATAACCTCCGAATAAGTCAAAAGACATCTTCTACTCTACCCTTAAATAGTTAAACTACATTATACTCTATTTTGAATCCGAACTACTATTGTCATTTCGACCTTGGGGGGTGGGACCGAAGCCACCACATCACCCATATCCGCCAGACCCTCCTCTTTGTCCGTAATCGGAGAAGTATGGACCCCCAAATGGTAGAGGTGGAGGAGGTGATGCATTTGCCTCGGACCCTCTTGTCCCTCGTTCGCTTGAGCCGGTGTAGTATGAGCTTCCACGAGGCCCATATGAGTCCGGCCCTCCCGTCCCCGGATAGAATTGCGACCCACCATATTGAGATCCACCGTAGTCCATGAACCTTGTGCTTCCATAGCTTCCTCGTATGTTTTGAAAGTTATCGTGGGGGCCAGGGCTAAAATGCAAACTTCCTCCTCCATATTGCGGGCAACGCACATCACGATCATGACGAGGTGGTGACCGTTGTTGACGCGGGCGACTTTGATCCAAAATACTATTTCTTGTTGCCTCTCGTAATTGATTTTGGAAGTCCAAGTCTTCGCGCTCTTCTCGACGTTTGTGCCTTTGTGGAAGTGGAGGTGGTAAGTCTTATTCGTCATCATCATCATTGTCCTCTGCATCTGGCAATGGTTCCGAAGGAAATCCAAATTGACCCCGATTAGACCACTCCGGCATGCAATCGCTTGGGCCAACCCAATTGGTGTCTATCACCACTTTGTCACAGCTCAATTTGGTCTTCTTGTCCTTTGCAAGCACCGTACGCCAATCCACATCTTTCTGGAGTACAATCTCCGCCCAAATCATTGCTATGGTGGAATAGTTCATGATATTTGGTTTGGAAGCACCTAGACCGCAAAATGCCCAAATCTCCTCGTATCTCTGCTTGAAATGTTCACTCTTGCAAGTGTTCATGGGACCTTCCCACCGTCTCACTTGTCTCTCTAATACAACCGTGTTATCTACTGGCCAGAGTTTCGCAATGTGTGACATTTTCACATACTCTCGGCATGTTGTGCAAGTCCATACTGCTTTGGGCTCGTATTGCCATCCTTCTTCAGCCACACAAAAGTGGTTGAAGTAGGCGTCCTAATTCATGTCTTGTGATTTTTCCTTTGTACTCTTCTTTAGCGGATTGGGAAATCCTTTTGGAGCCATGGTAATCCTTCTTTTCCGCACCGAATTCAATGTTTGAGTGAGAAGTTTACAATTTCTATAATTGAGAAGGTGATGAAGAGATTACAAAAAATTAAGTTAATTCATTCACAGTTGTTCACTCTCCAAGTCGGAAGGGGCTCACAGATACCAATTGGCGCTGGATCTACCCACTCCGCAAGGGAAACAACTGCGCAGAATGGGCCGTCCACGCCCCTCTTTATACCGTCCGCCGATGCTGACATCATTGCCCAAATCCGACGGGCGGACAGGCTGACCGCCAGATCGGACGGGCAATATGCCCCGGCGCGTCCAATCGCACGGCCTCGACGGACTGCGGACGACTGCATCGGATGGAGCCCGCGGACGGACGCTCTGACCGCGCGGCAGACGGATAGCGGGCGGCGGACTGTCGGACGGATAGTGGATGGACAGCGGACGGGAGGACGGACAGCGGATGACGGATGGCGGACGGGCGGATAGGTGGACGGCGGACGAGCGGACGGTGAACGGGCCGTTCTTATACACATTGAAGTTCATCATTTGGAATACCCTATGCTTGAGTCAGATTCGTTAAAAATTAATTAAAAAATAAAATAAATATGGCATGTAGTGAAATTTTCAGAATTTATAAGAGGACATAAGTTGAAATCTCAAAAAAAATTGATGAAAACAAATTGAAATCTCATAACAAATCTTAATTAAATGAATTAAAGCTTCTTAAATACTAAATAAGAAAAAAAATTATCTATGAGAATAGAGATTCTAAGTCTAATAATACTTAACCAAGTTGCTATTCTTAGTAGTATATATATATATATATATATATATATATATATATATAAATAAGTCTATTCTAAATCTAACTTTAGCATCAAAAATCCAATTTTCTAAATGATTGATTATGATTTTCTTATTCAAGATTTTGTACAAGAGTTTCCATCACAAACTTGACTTTCATAGTGTTGAGGGCTTTTGGAAATGAGCCTCAAATACAGTAACTCTTGGAGAAAAAACCACATTAAAGATTCATTTAAAAAAATGTAGAGTAGATTTTGAAATGCACATTAGGCCCTTCATCCTCATATTTTTTTGGTGACTTCATTTCCTTCATATTTTTAAATCATTCTGTAATTAGTTATGAATTTTTTAAAGTTGAAAGGCAACGGTCATTAAAAGTGACCATGTCCTAAAATGTGCTAGTACATTCACTAAAGCAAAATGTACCTCTCCGTCATGATCACTCTTAGAGCACGGGTGTTCTTAGAGCAATTCCCTTATGGATTTACTTTATTTAATTTTAAAGGAAAATCATCTAAGTGACTACAATAAAGTACCTATGTTTTAGCATTAAACATGTTGATTACAAATGCATATTCTATATAAGAGAAAAACCAAAATATTAAATTTTTATTTTATTTTTAAGTAATAAATAAATAAACTTCTTTTTGTATTTTAGAAATAAAATGTATAGAAACAAAATGAAAAATGAAAAAAAAAAATCTTGGTTTTTAATTAAAAAAGAAATAAAAGATAAACATGCATATTTTTATTGACGTTTTTTAATTGAGCCTTGATAAAATTGAAGAGCACATGAATTGAAAATCCGGCCCAAGGGGTTTAGACTTTAGATTAAGTAGGGCTGGATGGAAAAAACTGGGGCCGGATTGAAGAATGGATCGAAGGCAAATCCGGCTGGACTTTCATCTGGCCTTAGGCACAGTATAAACCTAGCCTTAGATAAAAGAAGAACTTATACAAATAGAAACTAAAATTTTTTTATTGCTTCACGTTGCAAATTCTCCAAGAAAAAAAAAAAAAAAAAAAAAAAAAAAAAAATATATATATATATATATATATATATATATATATATATATATATATATATATATATATATATATATATATATATATATATATATATATATATATATAACAAAACAAAACAAAACAAAAAACAAAAAAACACACACAAAAACATATCTTTTATGGATTAGAAGATTATAATGCTTTTCACAATGAGTAAGGATTTTACAGTTCTACTAATTTCAAAAATGTTGTGAAGTCCTACACTCTTTGTATACCCTTACTTTTAAAACAATCTCAATAAAAAAAGGGCATTACAAAATACAGTACAAACATGGTGTTGCAGTGTGTGACATGCATAAGTTATATACATTTTTGGCTTCTCTATAAGTCCATATGTACAAAACACCTTGAAGTCAATGGAAATTGTCCATGAGGTTCAAAACTAGAACCAAAACCAAATCCCTTGAAGTAATTGTTGTGATTGTAGCACCATCTCAATTTGGTTAATTGGGAATTATAACGTTTCACTTCATCACTAATATTGATCATGTTCTTGTTTTTTTCTTTCCCTTTGAAATATCCTACATGATGAAAAAATAAATAAAAAAATAATATCCTTTATGCCTATTTAAAATTTGTATGCATACAATTTCAAATGAATATTACAAATTTACAATTTGCTCAAAACAATGGCGTAATCTGAAATGTAGGAGACTAAGAGTTGAAGGTTCTAGGGTTTAGGGTCTCACTGTAAACTTCAAAGAACTCTAAATGATTATTTAAAATCTGATTATAACTTGTCTATTTCTTATTTTCCGGGTTAATGAGAAAAGCATAGGATGCTGAAACTTTAATTGACCCAAAAAAACTAACAGTAGGTAAAGGCGGACGAGAAGAATCCTAGGTTTCATGCCAAATTGGAAAAAATTTGGACGCCTCGAAATAATAGGCGACGGGCTAGGCGGTCGGATGCAGTCGGGTTGTCCGCTTCGGCGGCGGACGGGGCAGCTTTGTCCGCCCGTCCGCTGGGCGGACCTAGACGCCGGCCGCTTCGTCGGCGAATAGGGCAGCTTCGTCCGCCCGTCCGCTGGGTGGACCTGGACGCCGACCGCTTCGTCGACGGACGGGGCAGCTTCGTCCGTCCATCCGTCGGGCGGACCTGGACAGGGCCGGCCAGTCGCTTCGTTGGCGGACGGGGCAGCTCTGTCCGCCCATCCGTCGGCTCGGGCCACCTTCGCGTGGTCCGGGATAGGTTCGGTCCCGAGCCTCTTTTAGGTCTGGGAGCGGACAGGTATATTGGCGGACGGCCAACACACATTTCCTCACTTTCACTCTTCCATTTGGGAATCACTGCCATGTCGGATGTGCTACTATTGCTTCACGCGCTAGTTGCTCCTATGTGGTGAAGAGTGGGGTCATATTTTGCTCATACTACATTGGATTTTGGGCCTTGGTTACTTACATACGTTTGGAGACAGTGAAGCACATTATATATTTTGAGAGAACGGGGATTATATATTGGAAAGTTCCATTCTAAAATTGCAAGTGAGTACTCAACACTCAAGCAGTCATGGCGGGGGCAAGTAGTGCTGCAACTGAAGGCAAGAAGAAGTCAAAACCGAAGGGCGTTGGTCATGAGCTACGGTTTGACATTTTGGATGACGTCAACATCAAGGCTGAGACGGGTTGGGAAAAAGAGGATGTGGAGTATTGGACCTCTAAATTGTGCCGCAAATACATGAAAATGTATCACATTGGGAAGTTGTGGCCTCAAGAGTGTCACCCTCTTCACCCCCGTGAATATTGTTTTAAACCATTGAATTGCCTCAATGATCATTTTGTGCACCGTTCAATGGAGGTGTGGAAGGCCTTATTTCCGGAGAAGGCTATGAACAAGGGTAAAATTAACTATAGCTTGGCAGGCATGGTTTACGCTGAACTCATACTGGGCCGTCAGGTGGATTGGAGTACGTATCCTACGGTAGCAACATTGCCACTTGCGATTAGCAGACATCAGAAACATATCCCTGATATAATTGTTCCAAAGGTGCAACTTCCTGAAGCAAGTGAAAAAAAGAAAGCATTAGAGGATGCTGTGGAATCAATTCATATCCCTCTTGAAATCCAAGTGCGTCCTACGGAAGTGCTGAATGGAAAGAAAATGGCGGTAGAACCGGCTTGTATGGGGGACCCTACAAAAGGAAGCACTTGTCTTGTGAACGAGATGTGGAGGGAGAGGTGTTTTTGACTCCACCGACGGATTTGAACCCTACACAAAACATGTTAGAAAGGGTGCTAGAAAGCAACGTTGCAATGAAGCTCCCTTGGCCAACAGAATACGGATCTACATCGATGTCACAGAAGCACCAAGAAGAGGATCCTATAAAAGACATTGAAGATAGAGAAGACCTTCAAGACGTGAAGGAGGCTCACGCTTGTATTGACCGGTTTTTAGCAGACACAGCACAAGACATCATGTTCTATGTCCCTCCGTCTCCTAAATCAAGGAAAAAACCAAGCCTACTGTTCAGACCTGAAAATGCAATTCGGACTTCACCAAACCAAAATGAAGAGCATCCAACTCAACCGACAGATGTAAGGATGGACTCTCAAGACGAGGCTGCTGTGAACAACGACAAAGAGACCCCGATTATCCAAGATCATCTGTTTCTAGCTTTGTTGGGCCTAGAGGATCTCAAGACTCTACAAAAGTTGCCTCCACTAGAAGAGATGGAGAACTTGTTGCAATGTTCCCTCCGATGGAATCAATTTGAAATTCAGAGAGAAGCAACAAATGGTGGAAATGAAGGGAGCACTATAAACAAAGGTGGCCCTGAGCATGTAGGAGGAAATCCTAATGAAGGTGGCACTACAAATGAAGGACGCAGCTCCACTTCAGGCAATTCAACATCAGGATTTGGCGAGATATTTAGAACGGCGTATTCTCTATCATGTACAGCTAGAGTTGTGGCTGTATTGACGCCTGCTCTTGCGCAAATAACTGATACATTTACGAAAATGACACCATCCGTTCTTCATGGTGCTTTGACTTTCAGAAAGTTTGTCGAGTTTGCGGACAAACTACAAGACGAGAAGTTGGAAGACCTTAAGCATAAAAAAAATTTGGAACAGCAGAGTTTGGAGTTGAAGGAGGTGCGTTACTCCAAAGAAGATCATGATGACCTCAAGGCAGAGTATGAGATATTGGAGAGCAAATACAACAGGTTGTATTGGAGGCCGACCCCAAACTTAAAGCCCTTGGGTAATGACTATGAGAGTGTCAAGAAAAATAACAAGACTTTGAAGCGAACGAATGACAATTTGAAGGCCATGAATGAGAATCTCAATGCTATGAATGAGAAGTTGGTGTTGGAGTTGAAGACATGCAAAGAGATGTTAGAAGAGCATCGCAAAACATTGTGGACGTTACAGAACGAGAAGGCAGGTCAACAATCGTCTGGCAGAATAGGGCTATTAGAAGCAAGTGAACCAACACAAGAGAGCGATCAACTATCTCTTCCTCTTGACGAGGGCAAAGCTGAGGATGGGACCGTAGAACTCCGACAGCGCATTCCGAGTCCAAAATCCATAGTTTTCCCCTCATTTGAAGATGCTTCCATGCAGTCACAAAATCCGGAAGTTGAAGAGTTAAGGCATCAATTGGACTTGGCAGTTCGAGGAAAGAATGAGGCCAAATCAACAATGAAACGAATCATGGAAGTAGGGGTACTAAGTGAAATCCTTCCAAAGGAAAATGCGGATTTACGATGGATGATGTAGGCGCGACAACTACAAGATCATTCCTCAGTATCATCCGGACTCATGAATGGGCTCTTGAGGTATGCATTGCAATCAGACATAGCATATGAGAATGTCAAGAGTTCTTATGAGCGTTTTGTGGAGAAGTTGGAGGAGGAAAGAAAGGACCCTGATTTAAAACTTACGGTTTTGGGGAACATGGATAGGATGTATGAGCGGCTAAACCACGGAAAGACCTATGATATGGAGAACATTGATTGGACTTTGGAAGCGGAGGAAGGATGGGTCCCTTATGGCACGTTGTCAGCTCACTTCCAACAACATGAGAAGGAGCTTGTGCCGGGAAGTTTTTCAAATACTCCCATCTTGGAGGGTCATTGTTCTCTTTGCCAAGGTTGTTTTGGGCCCGAAGGAGCTATAGCATTGGGTCAGTGTCGCCATACATTCCATGTGTTTTGCATTCAAAGATCGGTGGAATTTCAACACCGTTGTTCCGAATGCCATATTCCTCTGAGTCCAAGGCTGTATGAAATGCTAGGGATTTTGTACCTATGCCTACGGGGCACGAATACAATCGATGGAACCTTCCACTTGACCAAGAGCCATAAAAATTTCAGAACTATTTGCATTGGGGAAACCAATGAAGTGTGATGCTCGATCACAAATATATGAGCTATGCGATGGCCCATTTTCCACCAAAGATAAATTCTTTTGGATGACGTCTAACGTGGAGGTTGAGTTGCGTGCCTTCGAGATTAAGAACAGCGAGGCTCGAGAGTTGTTCTGTCGCAGCATGGGCGGACATTGGAGCACACAACACCAAAAGTTCTTTCGAATTCCCGAGAAGGAATGGAAGAGAGAAAGTCCAAATGACCTCTTGGTGGAGGTTGAGCGTGATCCAAAAGTCATAAAGCAATTTGCGGGCTACAATACGGATTCGATAGGGCAAGCCCTCATTTTGTCGAAGTTGGAAGAAGCAACAAGAGTTCGTTCTGTGGTGGACCTAAACGGTAAATCATCTACAGAGCATAAGATGGAAGACGTTGCAAGGGCATTTGACATGAACATGAAGGACATTATTACCAAGTGGAGGAAGTATCTAGGAGAGGGAGGCAATAAAGCTTGGATGATGAAAAGCGAGGATGAAATGATAAAACAACTGATGGATGACATAGATTGTGCTGTTAGGGCTTTGAGGGCCCACGAAGTGGAGCTGTCTTTGAAGAAAAAGAATAAACGGAAGATTGAAGAGGAGGATGACCACTCTTCGGAAACCAAACGACAATTTGAGAGGGTTGACATGCAGGTACAAGCTAGCCGCGGAGGGAGCAGCCATGGAAATAGTCCGCAACCGGTGCCTCGTTGAACAAGTAGAAGACTCATGGCGAGGGAGGGGACATCTCGTGATGCCGAAGAAGATAATAGTATGTGAAATGTTTAATTTCCTATGTAGTCATATTTTAATGGCACTCAAGATATAATTATGTAGTGTGGGCTTCATTTTTTTTATGACTAGTAGTATTGTACGTGGCCCACCATGTCCATCATGACTTTTTTGTATTGCATATACATGTAGTGAAGAAAAACATGTTGCAAGTAATTATTTATTTATTTGAATATATATATATATATATATATATTATGTTTTTATCATAAAATTCATTTTCTTGGACTAAGTTTTATTGAAATGTGCATGTTATGCCCAATTTTTAGTGAATTGTACCTTTGATTGAGAATTTTGTTGTAGTACTTAACACTTGTTTTCTACTACTTTCGTAATCTAATTATCCCTAGGATGGAATGCAACCAACTGAACCAAGAGCCCAAAAGTTCAAAGTAAAGAAGTAACTAAGTAAAATTGACCACCCTAAAAGGCTAAAACCGCCTTGTCCGCATGACCGCCCGTCTGACCCGTCCACCCGTCCGACCCGCCCGCCCATCCGACTCGCCCGCCCGCCCGTCAGCCCCGTCCTCCCCGCCCGCCCACCCGTCCACCCGCCCGCCCCGTCCGCCTGCCCATCCGCCCCGTTCTACCGGCCGTCCGCCTTGTCTGCCCCGACCGACCATCCGTCCGCCCACCCCGTCCGCCGGGTTTACTGACCGTTGGCAACGGTTACTTCTAAGGCATAGAACATTCAACAAGTTAGGAGTATAAGAGCAAGGAAGAAGGCATTTACAAGCACTTCTGAGAAACTGAACGTTAAGATTTCCAAGGACTAGGAGCTACAATCTTTGTGTCCCTTGCTTGGTAATGCATAGTTCAGTGGACAGGGGGGCTTGGGTTTCCAAGGCTTTGCTTACAGACTATATTTGATACATGTGACATGGTGATTTGAACCTAAACATTTGGAACTGAAGACAAGATTGGAACTTGAACTTGAACGGAGCTTTCCACAATGAGTAAGGATTTTTTCGGTTGGTATGTTGTTCCATCAAGTAGTAAAGTGCAGTGCAAGGCATGTGACTTGGTGTTTGTAAATCGGAAGTGTCGCATGTTGAGCCACCTTGGATATGAAGGCAAAGACGGTGTTCGCAACAGGGGGGTAAGTATATGTCCAAAATTGACTTTGTCAATTTGAACTCTTTTTGACGGTTGTAATGGGTTATTTCCACAAAGATCAGCCCTTGACAATGTAGATGGTAAAAACATAGGGAGGGTTGTAAGCAATGCCTCAAATAGAAGGGATTTTTCACATTCAACACAAGAGGACTCGTGTGCAGCGCCGTCTGAAATTCATTGTGCGTCTTCAAGGGTACATCAAAGTGTGGAAACATCAAGTGAACAATGTCCAACTCCACCCTCTTCCATCAATCGGCCCTGAAGACAAAGTCAGCTAGTAGATGGGTTTGAACAAGTTGATAGATGCAATTTGAATGTGCTGTGGGCCAATTTCTTCTATTTAGCCAACATACCATTTGCAGTAGCTTGAAGTGAGGCCTTCAAAGAAGCAGATAAGAAAATAGCTGAGTTTGGTAAGCCATACAGCCCACCATCGTACAACGCTCTACGAACCAAATTACTAGAAGAAGCGAAAGAAGATGTCAAGCTAAAGTTGCAGAAGAGGACCGAGGATAGTATCAGAAAGTTTGGAGCAACCTTGTCTATTGATGGATGGAGTTTGGTTACAAATCGGCCATTGGTGAATTGTATGCTTGTATCTTCTGCAGGGAAGCAATTTTTGGGATCGGTGGACACAAGTGGGTTCGTAAAAAACGCAGAGTACTTGGCTTCTATTTTGGACAAATTCATACAGGAGGTGGGTTCGCATAATGTGGTGCAAATAACAACGGACAATGCTCCTGTAAACCCTCGAGCATGTAGAATCATAAAAGACAAATATCCTCACATTTCTTTTCAAGGTTGTGTGGTGCACGCCTTGAATTTGTTGCTAAAAGATTGGGGGAAGGAAGCATGGGTGGTGGATGTCGTGGCCAAAGCTCGTATGGTTCTTACGTTTTTTAGAAAGCGGCACATGCCGCTTGCAATATTTTGTTCATACGAAAAAGAGCACAGCTTATTGATGCCAGACGAAATAAGAATTCCTTCAAATTTCATTGCGCTTGAACGCTTGTTGAAAGTGAAGGGAGCACTTCAACAAAGTGTGACAGATCCGCATTGGGAACAATATGTGAGGACGTTGGACGACAAGAAAAAGAAGAAACGTACAAAGTCTCGGTGTACAAAGAAGATAATAAACAGTGAGCATTTCTGGAGGCGTTGCACGAATTTTGTGCAGTTGATGGGCGTTGTTGTGTATGGCCTTCATGATTTAGATGCAAAGACGCCATGTTCAGGGAAAGTTTTGCATATTATGAGGAAGATACGGTCGCATGTGGGGGGTTTAGAAAATCCGCCTTTTCTATTGAGCCCCAAATTTGCCAAACCATTGAAGGAGGCATTCAACGCTAGATGGGAAATGGTAGAGACCGATCTCCAATATGCAAGAGCTCTTTTGAATCCCTATCTTTTGTATGATAAAGAACTAGCCGACGATTCAGAGGCCACCGAGGCATGCAAGCGTGTTCTCATGCGAATATGTAAACCTACAGACTACGCGGACGTCGTCAAGAAATTCATGGTGTTTCGACATAGGGAGCCTTCCTTCCACAACATGTTGGATCCAAATGAACAAAAATTATCGGCACACGCTTGGTGGGATTTTGAAGGCGCATGTGGGAAGCTCATTGCTCCAATTGCAAGGAGAATATTGGGCCAACCGGTATCTTCATCTTCATGTGAATGGAATAGGAGTAGCTATTCTTTTGTTCACAACAAATCTCGGAACAAGTTGAGAACAAAGAGAGCTGCGGATTTGGTGTATGTGTACACTAATTCAAGAATGTTGGCCGCATCCAAGGAGAGGGATGAGAAGAAGTGGTACCTTGAAAATGTAGATTCAGAAGAATCGGAGGGACCAAACGAAGATGAAGAAGAAGGTGTTCGTGTGGACGGGAATGAAGCACATGGACAAGAAGCAAATTGGGACGACCCAATATTCAATGAAGAAGAAGATTTTGATGGCAACACATACAATTTTGGAGGTGAACTGTTTGGAAGAATAAATATGGATGATGATGACATGGGCAACAATGACTGAGACGAGTACGACTTTCCAATGGACGATAATGACTGTGGAAACAACGAAGACGTACCTTCCATAGCAAGGTTTGTAGATAGAAACCGATTTCTAAGTAGTGACAAGGTCCTCAATCTAAACGAAGAGGACGCAAATGTCCAAGTCTTGGCTTCTAATGGAACCATAGCATCCAATACTGGAACTTCTGAAATAGATGAAGTGATTGGAAGTGGTAGGTTCCATAGTAGTGGCCCAACTAGAAAAGAATGACAACGTTGAGGACCGCGAGCAAATAAATGTGGACAAGATAAACGTGGAGTCTCTAGGAGGATTGGCAAGCAAAAGCAACGGGGAACCAAGTAGCCTAAACTATGAAGCAAGTGGGACACAAGACAATGTACATTCGCATTTGATAGAATGTGGAAGTCCGAACTTGCTTCACAATGGCCAAGGCACAAAGGAAAACATGACAAGTTTTGTACGTCCACCGCGTAGCATTCCTCCAATAGGTGCACGCTCACTATTTAATAGTGTAAGCACTACTTTGGTGGGTTCAGGAAGTTCTCAACGTCCGACACGAGCTTCCATCATTTCGAAATAAATAGAACGTACCGAAAATTGAAGATTGCAGATTTCTTTATTCACCGATGACGAGGAAGATGAGACGTTGGCCTCAATGTTAAAGAAGCAAGGAAACCGCCTACCAGCATCTTCAACAAGGCTAGCAGATCCGACATTGGAATCTTCAAATGCTATAGAGGCATTCACTGAAGAAGGGAGAAAGGCAGGGATGGCAATAATGATGGAAGAACCCTCTAAAGCAAAGAACAAATGAGTAATGGAGCCGTTTGCTATTTCTCCAACGAAGAAAGTGAATGCAAAAAAAAAAACCCTTGATAAGCGTCCGTCTATTCCAGAACTTCCATTGAGAAAAGGAAAAGCGGTTGATCGCCTCCATGAACGTGTAGGAAAAACCTTGATGAAAGCAAAGAATGAGCAAATGATGGGCAAGCCTAAGAAAGCTCGTGTATCTTCAACAGTACAAGAGAAAAGAGGGGAAACTCAAACACTTTCATCAGACGATGAAGAGAACACCATGAGTGATGAAGATGATGGATTCCAATCAAGAGAGTACAGTAGCGGGGCAGAGGTGAAAGGAGATAGTGATTACCACCCCTAGGCATTCAAATTTAGAAAGGATTTGAATAAAGAACATTTACAAAACTTGGTGCTCAAATGCTTACGATTTAGAGAGATGAATAGCTAAGATTTATTAGTTCTCGGAGCATTTCATAGTAGTACAAGGTTGCCAAATTATCTTGAAAAAATTAATGAAACTATCATTTTGGGGGGATTTTGTCCCAAGTGATATTGAAGAAATCTTCATTGTATTATTTTTTGTTCTCAATTTCAAGTGTGTAGCACGTAAAAATTTCTGAAGTGCCAAAACTCACAAATATGTAAGAAGAACCCTAAAACAAACTGAAAATCATGCAAAATTGCAAAATGCAAAGTTACAAACCCTCACTCTCTCAATCGGTCACTCCCAGACTCCCTAAACCCCTTGGCCCTTGAACCGTTCGCACGTCCGCCCATCTGCCACTCCGTCCGCTCGCCCGTCCGCTCTCTCGTCCGCCAATCCGTCCGCCCGTCCACCAATAAAAACGGCCGTCCGTCCGCCCGCCCGTCCACCTGCCCGTCCGCTAGTCTGACTGGCCCGTCCGCCAATCCGTCCGCCCGACCACCCGTAGGACGGCGATTGAGGACTGTCTGTCTACATTCGCAGGGTTTGGACGTGCGGACGTCAGGACGTTCGATTTTGGACGCAATTTCGCCGCGGACGCACGTCCACGACAACCCTGAGAAATTTACAAAGCATAAAAATCTACAAAAAATATAAATGTTAGAATTTCATTATCGAAATTCATAATTCAAGAATGCTATAACTTACAATTCTTATATGTCCAACCTAATGGTATTCTTGACAATTGATATAAAACAAATTAATAAGAGACATAATAATAGTTGCAATTATAGTCTAGTTGCACTCTAGTTGTAATCTAGTTGCATTGCAGACGCAGTTTGTCGCGGCACAAGGTAAGTAAAATCCCCTATTATGCTCACAATATCCTCTTTAAAGCATAACAAAGTGACTCTAAAGATCGAACCCAAGAGTGTCGCGACCCAAATAACACCTACCAGCTCCCAACAGCTCACTAGATTCACCCCAGTCCACTTACAGCGTCACTTGGTCACCAACTGCCTAACACTACACATACTAAGCACCCACAGTGTTAGTCCCCATTTCCAACTCATTTGCCAAGTCCCAGTCACCGGGACTACTAGCACACACTCCCTTCATGACACCGGGCATGTCACTTAGTAACATGGGGCGAAACTTCCACCTTAATGTGCAAGGACCCATGGTGGCACTACTCACCATGGTTCTAACCACCCTTGAGTGTCACCCCGCTCCATACTAGCCCTTTTTGCATTTGCTACTCATCCACTAGGGGTAACCGGCAGTACTCTCTGTGGTATTCGGCAGATCCCCCCATCCTATAGTACTCTCTGTGGTATTCGGCAGATCCCCCCATCCTAGGTTGAAGGAAGTCCTTGGATGATTGTCGTAGCACAGAGTAAGTAAATTCCCTGTTATACCCTCAAAAATCACCCTAGAGCATAACAAAATGACCCTAAAGATCGAACCCACGAGATCCTGTGAAGTAGCTAACTCTATTAAGGAGATAAACCCAATAAAACCCCTCACTTCTACTTTCCGGTTGTACCTCGGAAAACCGGAATGTCCAAAACCCAACCGGAAAACTAAGACCGGACTGTATCCTATTTCCGGTTTTACTAGTTCCCCGATCTCTGGTCAACTTCTCAATTTTGGACCATTCTACTTCCGGTCCTAAGTGTCTACGGAGCGGATCTGTTCCGATCCACCCTTCCTAACCCCGGTTTAGTTTTACCTCTGTTTTACCATCAGAGGATTCGCCGCTTGCTTTTGAAAGTGGTAGGCCCACCACTCCTTCCGTAACTTATAGTGGCTGAAAACCCACTTCCTATTTTGCTATCCTCCTACTCTAATCCGGATCCGGTTTGGTCCTTCACAGCAATCCGAATGGCAATCCGGATCACAGGTCACACAAAGACCCCCCGTACGATCCTCTCATACTACAACGACTTTGATGTTGATCCGTTCTGAACAAGTTTTGGTGGCTACAAGTGCACCCGTCCGTTCCATCAACTACAGAAGTTCTTCCGTTTTACCCACAACGGGGGCAAGACCTCACAGGAGTCAGGACACTCGACCGGATTTCGTACCCAGGAGTTCTAGCGCAGCTAAGGAATCCCTCCCTATCCGCCTAGCCTAATCAACGGCTTTCTTACCCGGAATACTAAACTTCTACAAATGCTGAGGCACTGGAATCCACTTCTAGTTCTTCATGACCTACTCAGATGTACTTAGAACCGGAAACATTCATCAAAGGGAGAACTCTACCCACACACCGTGCATACCACCTTATTTCAACTTTGTACATTCTTGCCAACACTCGGGAGGAATACACAAAACAAAGTCAATGGAAAGTACACAAGGAAATGCCAAAAGAACTCTCCTCGTCTCCAACTCAGAGACTGTTTTATATACAAAAAGCAAAAAGCAAAAAGTGAATACATGATTTCCGCCTCTAAAGGCGCTGACAATCCGCTCCTACCTTATCTTAACCAGATTCTATTCCGGTTCCTAGTTATAAGTCCTATTTTTACAATCCTTCCTGTTCCGTTTCATACACTCGGGATCCAATGGTTGGGCTCTCATCAAGTCTCTCCAATTGCTTGAAAACCTCAGTTAGATTCCGGTTCCGTTCCCCATCCGTAGGTAGAACCGGATGTTCTTCCTCAGCTTCCGGGGAGTCCAAATCTATCGGCTGATGTCCGGTCGAGGGCGTCTCTTTCTTTGCTCTGCTTGACTGAGGCGTCTTGTCCTTTTCCGGCTCCTGAGCGGCGTCTTCCGGAAACAAGTCCGGAAGTGAAATCTCAGAGAGCCGGATCGGAATCTCCGTCAATTTCTGGCTGCTCTCCACGATCCGGTCCGCCGACTCCCGTGCTTTGGATAGGAGCTTCTCTATCTGCTCCTCAAAATCAGTGAGGATGTGCACCACCTTGGTTCCGGATATCTTCTTGTCCTTGTGCACCTCCTCTTCGAACAGGCGCACCTTGGTGACTGCTGCTCCGGGTCCTCCAAGCACGTCCTTCACTTCCGCGGCCAACTTCTTCATTTCCTCTGCCATCTCCTTTGTCGCGTTGGCGTTCTCAAGTAACGCGAATAGTTCGGCCTTGAGGGTGTCCACCTCATCGTGTTGCCGCTTGCTGTCCTCCTTTATCTTCCAGAGCTCTTCCGGATTGATCACACTCTCAGCCACCTTCTGTGGCAACTGGCTGTCCGGTTCCGCTCCGATTAATTCCGCGATCTCCCTGAGCGTCCGCTTCTTAACTTCCCAATCCGCCCGGATTCCACAAAGGATCCCAACCAACTCGTCGAACGGATCTGCAGTCCCGGATCCGGATGCCACATCCGGTCCGGTTGGAGTCTCACTTTTGTGCGGCCGCGGATGTCTCGAGGGCGTTCCTCGATTTCCAGCCGGTGTGGTCTTCTGCCTCTTGGCGGGAACATACGGTTCGTCCTCTTCCTCTTCTTCTTCTTCCTCTTCCTCCTCGGTTTCGTTTCCGGAAGCCGCTTCTTGATCGGACTCGGATTCTCCGTACTTCATGGTCCGCTCTTGGGCCTTCCATACCTTCAACTCTACTTCCGTCAGCAGCTCCTGTTGCTGATAGAGGTGGTAAACGTAAGGGCACAGTGGGGTAGCCCTACTTTTCTCCACTCGTGTAGTAAGCTAGGATACCAGATCAAAGAAGATCCGGCCCCAGTCTACTTTCCGGGTTCCGCTCAACGCTCCGAAAATCGTATTGGCCAAGGTGATAGTCACCTTGGTGGGCTTTTCCGGATGCAAAACCAGAACCAGGAACTGGAGCAAGCGTTGCTCCCGGTCATCGAGGCAGTCTTCGACCGCATAGCCGTCCTTTGGATTTACTACGCTTCTGAACTTGCCCTGGACGAAATCATCCTTCCGGTTGGCCAGTCCGAGTCCTCCTGGCCGGAACCCGTATACGTTCTGCCACAAAGCCTCGGTCCATTGGACCGGATTCCCTCTCAGGGTGTTATCGAACTGATTCGATACGCCACTCAGGATTTCTCTAACCATCCTCTCATCTTTGAGAGACCTTGAGTGCGAGCGGATACGTGAGAAACTAAAAGTGTGAGCATGCCAGTAGGTTAGTTTATAGGCGGAGCGGAACATCTAAGTGTCGGCGCTCCCTTGTTAAAATAGAACTTATAAATAAGAACCGGAATAGAATCCGGTTAGGATAAGGTAGGAGCGGATTGTCAGCGCCTTTAGAGGCGGAAATCATGTATTCACTTTTTGCTTTTTGCTTTTTGTATATAAAACAGTCTCCGAGTTGGAGACGAGGAGAGTTCTTTTGGCATTTCCTTGTGTACTTTCCATTGACTTTGTTTTGTGTATTCCTCCCGAGTGTTGGCAAGAATGTACAAAGTTGAAGTAAGGTGGTATGCACGGATGTGTGGGTAGAGTTCTCCCTTTGATGGATGTTTCCGGTTCTAAGTACATCTGAGTAGGTCATGAAGAACTAGAAGTGGATTCCAGTGCCTCAGCATCTGTAGAAGTTTAGTATTCCGGGTAAGAAAGCCGTTGATTAGGCTAGGCGAATAGGGAGGGATTCCTTAGCTGTGCTAGAACTCCTGGGTGGGAAATCCGGTCGAGTGTCCTGACTCCTATGAGGTCTTGCCCCCGTTGTAGGTAAAACGGAAGAACTTCTGTAGTTGATGGAACGGACGGGTGCACTTGTAGCCACCGAAATTAGTACAGAACGGATCAGCGTCAAAGTCGTTGTAGTATGAAAGGATCGTACGGGGGATCTTTGTGTGACCTGTGATCCGGATTGCCATTCGGATTGCTGTGAAGGACCAAACCGGATCTGGATTAGAGTAGGAGGATAGCAAAATAGGAAGTGGGTTTTCAGCCACTATAAGTCACGGAAGGAGTGGTGGGCCTACCACTTTCAAAAGCAAGCGGTGAACCCTCTGATGGTAAAACAGAGGTAAAACTAAACCGGAGTTAGGAAGGGTGGATCGGAACAGATCCGCTCCGTAGACACTTAGGACCGGAAGTAGAATGGTCCAGAATTGAGAAGTTGACCAGAGATCGGGGAACTAGTAAAACCGGAAATAGGATACAATCCGGTCTTAGTTTTCCGGTTGGGTTTTGGACATTCCGGTTTTCCGAGGTACAACCGGAAAGTAGAAGTGAGGGGTTTTATTGGGTTTATCTCCTTAATAGAGTTAGCTACTTCACAGGATCTCGTGGGTTCGATCTTTAGGGTCATTTTGTTATGCTCTAGGGTGATTTTTGAGGGTATAACAGGGAATTTACTTACTCTGTACTACAACACTTGGTGTTGCAACCAAGTAGAAGTTGATGAGCCTTAAGTTCTTCCTAGTCATGTAAGCAAGATAGGCTAGTTGAGCCTAACTCGGAGCCAAAAGATGGCAAACCGGGAGAGTCTCAAAGTAGATAAGTCCCTTTAGGTTAGGTCTAGGTCCTTGGATGTTTGCCGTCCAGGGTGCCAAAACCATGGGCTTATCTAGTGCCACCTTTGGAGACTTAGCCATTTGAACTAAGTAAATGAGTACTTGGGTCATTGCGATTTTAGCTACCCAGAACGCAATGAAAGTGTTCAGGGGGATGGCTACCCCTCTTAACTCAATGCTTCCGACAAGAAGTAATGTCGATGAGGGCATCGACCCTATTTGGTGGGGGTGAGTGTCATGCCCCTATCTACTTGGGGTGTCCAAATGAACCTTAGTGCGCAAGGGGGGACATTGGGGGTAACTTCCCAAGCCTTGCAATAGACTAGGTAGGGAGAATGAAGAGACCCCCGATCAAACAGGGCGCAATAGCGCCCTGGTTTTGAAGTGAACATGAGAGTGTCACACATGATTGGAAAGCTCTTGACAATACGCCTCTAATGGCGCAAAAAACGCTCAATTTGGAGTTGTGAGCAAAAAATTATGGCCGCTCAAAGTTGATTGGGTCCCGGTGGCGCCGGGACACTTGAGGGCTAGGTGTGAGGGGTTCTCAATGAATCCCACAATAAAGTATGGCATGTCGCATATCATTGGAAAGATATGAACACAAGGAACCTAGAATGACAAGCATTACGAGGTTCTAAGACAAGAGTCAAAAGTTATGGCCAAAAGAAGAGCCGTGGTGAAGGCGTGACGCCTCCCCCGGTGCATCCGCATCTTTAGAGGGCCATAACTTTGCATGAACTTGTCCAAATGGGACGAGTGAGCCGTCCATCGGCATCTACTCGTCACGTAGATGTCTAAAATGGGCTCGCATGTTGGATTTGGAGCTCGGAGCGCAAAGTTACGCCGGTTGGAAGTTCGGGAGTGCAAACGGTGACGTAACTTGGCGATTTGGGTTGGAAGTGGGTGGTCTTCCACAACCCAAGGTTATCCAAGGACTTCCTTCGACTTAGGACGGGGGGGTCTGCCGAATACCACAGAGAGTACTATAGGAGGGGTTGGTCTCCCTCCTCCCTCCCTCTTGAAGCCTTGGTGAGTCTTGGTGACTCATGGTTGGTGGTGGTGACTTCACCACCACTTCAAGGCACCATGGGACACTTGTGTGTGTGTCCCGTGGCATCGGTTGGGTGGAGTCCCGCTCCTTGCTAGGCCTCCTTGGATGTGTCCCAGGTTGTGAGCGCCGGTTAGCCCTAGTGGATGAGTAGCAAATGCAAAAAGGGCTAGCATGGAGTGGGGTGACACTCAAGGGCGGTTAGGACCATGGTGAGTAGTGTCACCATGGGTCCTTGCACATTAAGGTGGAAGTTCCGCCCCATGTTACTAAGTGACATGCCCGGTGTCACGATGGGAGTGTGTGCTAGTAGTCCCGGTGACTGGGACTTGGCAAACTAAGTTGGAAATGGGGACTAACACTGTGGGTGCTTGGCATGTGCAGTGTTAGGCAGTTGGTGACCAAGTGACGCCGTAAGTGGACTGTGGTGAACCTAGTGAGCTGTTGGGAGCTGGTAGGTGTCATTTGGGTCGCGACATGTACTTCCTCTTCCTTGCCGTGGTCAACGATAGAAACGTCAGGCGCTAAATCAAGACATGACAACACGTGGAAATCTAGAGACCTGAAAATGGGCAGAGTCAGGCTTTATATAGTCCTGACACCCTGGACTGCCTTTATGACCGGTTGGATATCCGGTCCGGTTCTTGACATCCGGTTATCTCCAATCCGGTCAACAAGATTCCGGTCGGAAATACTTATCCGGTTGTGCATCTAATCTGTTCCGCTTCTACCTAAAACCGAATTAGTTCCGTAAGGCCCTTTTGTGACTATTTTTTGGATTTTATTTTTCTCTCTAGATGAATCCGAATACCTATTTCTAATTTCCGGTTCGCTCAAAAAGGTAAACAAATAAAAATAAAAAATGTGAGTTGTCACACCAAGACCCCTCTCAACAATTAAGTTATCAAGTGATGAACTTTGCAAGCCTAGAGATAGTGTCAAGTCCCGCCCGACTTGTCCTTTGAGTACTCTCCCGAGGCATGGATGATCAATCCATGTATAGACAATGGTCTACTCTCAAAGGGCACTTTTGTAAGCCCGTGCCACTATCTTGCTACCGCCCAAGCAAGTCCTAAGCTTGAAAGTCAAAAGGGTTTAGTCCCTTGCAACCTTCAAGCCAAGGCCCCTATTTTGCAGCATTCTCAAAATTGATTTACATATCATTCCATCCTCTTCTACTAAACCAGACATCAATGAGACTAGGACTCATCTCATAATGCTAATGCCAATCAAGAGCTAACTCACATACAAGGAGTCATTTCCAACATTGCAACTTTATTTCAAACAAGTACACAATAGATAAGTGCATAAATGCACTGTTTACACAAGTGTTGTGTTTCTCCCCCACTAACAAAGGTTGATGTCCTCATCAACTCCTACGCGGCTTTTTGTTGGATTGTCTACTTTGTTCAAATCAATCCACCACCTCCTTTGCATGAACCATATCTTTGGCATTCACCCAAGTTGCTTCCTTTTCATGATACCCGCGCCATTTCACTAAGTATTCTTTGCCCCTCTTCTTAGTGTTTCTACTCTTGAGAATCCCTTCCACCTCATACTCAAGGTGTTCCCCAACTAACTCAGGAAGAGGTCGCAACACTTGCTTGCGTTCCAGCTTCAAGGTATCCTCATGATATGGCTTCAACAATGAAACATGAAAAGTTGGGTGCACCTTGATTTCTTGTGGCAATTCTAACTTATAAACGACCTCAAACAACAGCTCGGCGATGACAAAGGGACCTGCATACTTGGCCATGAACTTAGGTGTTAGTCCTTCTGGCAATGTGAAGTTCTTCACATTCAACCACACCTTTTGTCCCACAGCATACTCCACCTGGCGTCTCCCTTTGTTCACTTGTTTGATGTATCTCTTTTGTGCCTTGTCTAAATGCAACTTGATCTTCTCAAGCATAGCTTCTCTTTGAACAACAAAGTCTTCTGCAACTTGGCTTCTTTCAAACTCTGATTGCAACCCCTCCAAGGCAAGGTCAGTAGGCATAAGTGGCTCTACACCATAAGCCACTTTGAATGGCGATTCTCTTGTAGCTGCATATTTGGCTTTGTTGTAACTAAACTTAGCCAAAGCCAAATACTCCGTCCAATCACTTTGGTCAGCACTCACATAGTTTCTAAGGTATTGATTCAAGACCCCATTCACCCTCTCTGTTTGCCCATCTGTTTGAGGATGAAACGCTGTGCTAAATGAAAGCTTGGTCTTCATTTTCCTAAACAAGTGCCTCCAAAATGCACTTGTGAATTTAGGATCTCTATCAGAGACAATCACCCTAGGCAATCCACTATGCCTCCACCAAGTGTTGAAAAAGAGTGTGGCTGTTTGAAATGCAGTTGCTACTCCTGTTGTTGGCGCCATCCTAGCCAACTTGCTAAACCGATCTACCACCACAAAGATGGCATCAAACCCTTGTGACTCCAGTAAGCTAGTGATGAAGTCCATGGAAATACATTCCCATGGACCATTTGGAATGGGCAAAGGCTTAAGTAATCCAACTTGTTTTTGATATGAAGCTCGGTTGGCTTGACAAGTGATACAAGTCTTTACATAATGTGCAATGTCTTCTTTCATCCTAGGCCAATAGAACCTCTTAGCCACAAAATTTATGGTGGCTTTCTCAGCTCTATGACCTGCAAGAGGCTTGTCATGCTCCTCCTTCAAGACTTGCAACCTCAACTTGCCTTTAGGGACATACACCCTAACTTGTTTGAATTTGATTAGACCTTGGTAATCGAATCCCCTTCATTTTCTTGCCAATCCTCAAATCACTTAGGACTTTTGAGCTTCTGGATCCTTCATGTAAGCCTCCCTTATTCTCCTAGCTAAGTCACTTTCTCCCTCATACATTAACCTTAGTATTTGAATAGAACTTGGTTTGAACTCATCCTTTCGGCTAAGGGCATCGGGCACCGCATTTTCTTTGCCCGGTTTGTGAATCAAGTCCACATTCATAAGAGCCAAGGTGTCATACCACCTCAATTGCTTGGCTGTCACTCTAGCCTAGCTCTCAAAATACTTCAACGACACATTATCAGTGAACACCTTGGTTTGATGAAGACCAAGGTAATGTTGCCATGTCTTCAAACAATGCACCACTGCAAACATCTCTTTTTCATGTGTTGGCCACTTGGTTTGGGTCCCATCCAACTTCTTGCTTTCAAAAGCAATGGGCCTCCCACCTTGCATCAACACTCCCCCAATTGCAAAATCACTTGCATCCGTGTGTACCTCAAAAGGTTGATCAAACTCAGGAAACTTCAACACTGGATGAGAAGAAAGTTTGGCCTTGAGCTCCTCATGAGCTTGCTCACATGACTTGGACCATACTATGGCTTGGTTCTTTTTCAACAAGTCAGACAAAGGTTTGGTAATCTTAGAGAAGTCTCTAATGAACCTCCTATAATAATTAGCAAGTCCAAGAAATGACCTTACACCTTTTTGGGTGGTAGGTGGTTTCCACTCCTTGATTGCTTCTACCTTCTTTGTATCTGGCTTGATCCCCGATCCAGACAACATGTGGCCCAAGAAGTCAATCTCCATCAAACCAAACTCACTTTTCTCCCCATTTGCATACAACTTGTGTTCCCTAAGCCTTCCCAACACAATCTCAAGGTGCTTGGCATGCTCCTCCGCCGTCTTGGAGTACACCAAGATGTCATCAATGTAGACAATGACAAATTCATCCATCTCTTGATGGAACACGGTGTTCATAAGGGTGGTGAATGTTGAAGGGGCATTGCATAGACCAAAAGGCATCACCAAAAATTCATAGGACCCATATCGGGTCCTACATGCCGTCTTTTCAATGTCTCCAAGTGCAATTCGAATTTGGTAGTAACTTGACTTCAAATCAATGCAGCTAAAGTACACCGCTCCTGCCAACCTATCAAGGAGATCATCAATTCGAGGTAAAGGATAGTTGTTCTTAATAGTGATCTTATTGAGTGCCCTATAATCCACACACATGTGAAGTTTTCCATCCTTCTTGTCTACAAACAAGACTGGCGCTCCATAAGGTGACTTGCTCTTGCGAATGTATCCTTTAGCTAAGAGCTCATTGAGTTGGTGTTTCAACTCTTTCAACTCCCTTTGATTCAACCGGTAAGGTGCCTTGGATGGTGGTTGTGATCCAAGCACCACCTCAATCTTGTGATCCACTTCTCTTTTAGGAGGCAAGGCATCAGGCAACTCAGTTGTCAAAACATCCATAAACTTATGGATTACACTTGTTACACACTTTGGAGGGGAATTGACCCTATTAGCCAACTTCTTTTCCTCTCCAGCCACACCAGCACGCATAACAATCAAGAACTTAGTATCACTAAGTTCTTCCAAAACTACTAGATGGATTTGAGTCCCCAACATCTTGGGTGACTTAGTTATTTCTAACTCTATCTCTTTTCCATCTACATTGGCAACCACCTTCAAAGATGGCCGCCTCCTTATATCTACTTCATAAGTATCAAAGAAAGTATTTCCTTAGATGAGGTCTACCCCATCCATATCACACACCGTGAAGTCCTTCACAAAGGTGAACTCTCCACACTTCACTTCCACATTTGTTGCCACCTTACTTGTCTTGTGCGGCTTACCCTTGGCAAACTGCACTTTGATGGGCTTGCAAGACCCCTTGATTTGCAAGCCCAACTCTTTAGCAAGTCTTGGGCTCACAAATGAGTGAGTTGCACCTGTATCCACCAGGAGTGAAACATCATGCTTACTTATGGATCTTTTTAAGAACAACAAGCGGGGACTCAACTTGGGTTGATTTGCCTTAGCCAAAAAATCACCTTGAAGAACATGCTCTCCAATGTGAGAGTGTACATTTTGAACACTCACCTTAGGTTTGGTGCAACCCCGGGACAAGTGGCCCTTCTCTCCACAATTGTAACAAGTCATTTGGCTCACATCCCTTTTGGTTTTGTCACCCCCTTTGTCAATGCCCTTAGCTTGTCCTTCTTTTGGCCCACTTGACTTGGCTCCATCCCCACCATGCTTGTTCTTCATCCAAACATGACGCCTCAACTTGCGCTTGGAGTATTTGCTTGACTCACCTGTTGAAGGCCCATCGTTAGCCTTCTTGTTTTAGCCTTCATCATCACCAATCCTTTCACCCAGCTTCAACAACTCCGCACAAGTCTCTGGAAGTTGGGGCATTCTAAACAATGCACGTTCTGCCCAACTTTGCAACCCATTGAAGAAAATGATTTTCTTAGCTAGTTCATCTAGCCTTGGAAGCACATTCAAGTAGGCATTAAACTCCCGCACATACCCCCTAAGACTCCCTGTTTGCTTGAGTCTTACAAGTGCCACTCCATCACGAATGTCTTGGTATTCTGGGGTAAAGCGGTCGCTAATGCGTTCCTTGAAACCAGCCCAAGTCAAGTTATCCACCACCTCAGGACTTTCCCCACGAAAATGAGTCCACCAAAGCAAGGCATGATCCTTGAGAAAGGTCACCGCGATGGTGATTTTGTCTTCTTCAGGTGCTCTTTGAGCTTCAAAGTACAACTCCAATTCCACCAAAAAGTCCTTCACTTTGTGGGCCTTGCCAATGCCTGTAAAAGAAGATGGCATGTTGGTTTTGCACAATTTGTGAGAAGAAGAGGTAGAACCCTTCTCCTTAAGCTCTTTAATTTCACCTTGCATCACCTGAAGTGTTTTAACAAGTTCCTCAAGCATGAGGTCACGCCCTTTCCGTTTGCGATCACATTGAGGTTTTCCGGGACTAGTGGCGGTGTCACCTTCCTTGGCACTAGTTTCCACATTCTCTTCCTCAATGGGAGTCAATTCTTGTCCCATTTGCTCTAAATGAAGAGAATCCCCTCCTTGAGTTTCCTCTATGGAAGGCTCATTAGCCTCCAAACCTTGACTACGTGTTTGGCGCCCTTGTCTTGAAGCTCCAGCTTCACCTGTCTTGGCTCCCACCATGGCTCCAAGACTCACTGAACACCAACGTAGCCCTGCTCTGATACCAAATGTCACGACCCAAATAACACTTACCAGCTCCCAACAGCTCACTAGGTTCATCCCAGTCCACTTACAGCGTCACTTGGTCACCAACTGCCTAACACTGCACATGCCAAGCACCCACAGTGTTAGTCCCCATTTCCAACTCATTTGCCAAGTCCCAGTCACCGGGACTACTAGTACATACTCCCTTCGTGACACCGGGCATGTCACTTAGTAACATGGGGGGGAACTTCCACCTTAATGTGCAAGGACCCATGGTGACACTACTCACCATGGTCCTAACCGCCCTTGAGTGTCACCCCACTCCATGCTAGCCCTTTTTTGTATTTGCTATTCTTCCACTAGAGGTAACCGGCACTCACAACTCGGGACACATCCAAGGAGGCCTAGCAAGGAGTGGGACTCCACCCAACCGATGCCACGGGACACACACACAAGTGTCCCATGGTGCCTTGAAGTGGTGGTGAAGCCACCACCACCAACCATGAGTCACCAAGACTCACCAAGGCTTCAAGAGGGAGGGAGGAGGGAGACCAACCCCTCCTATAGTACTCTCTGTGGTATTCGGCAGACCCCCCCGTCCTAGGTCGAAGGAAGTCCTTGGATAACCTTGGGTTGTGGAAGACCACCCACTTCCAACCCAAATCGCCAAGTTGCGTTACCATTTGGACTCCCGAACTTCCAACCGGCGTAACTTTGCGCTCCGAGCTCCAAATCCAACATGCGAGCCCATTTTAGACATCTACGCGACGAGTAGATGCCGATGGACTACTCACTCGTCCCATTTGGACAAGTTCTTGCAAAGTTATGGCCCTCTAAAGATGCGGATGCACCGGGGGAGGCGTCACGCCCTCACCACGGCTCTTCTTTTGGCCATAACTTTTGACTCATGTCTTAGAACCTCGTAATGCTTGTCATTCTAGGTTCCTTGTGTTCATATCTTTCCAATGATATGCCACATGCCATACTTTGTTGTGGGATTCATTGAGAACCCCTCACACCTAGCCCTCAAGTGTCCCGGCGCCACCGGGACCCAATCAACTTTGAGCGGCCATAACTTTTTGCTCACAACTCCAAATTGCGCGTTTTTTGCGCCATTAGAAGCATATTGTCAAGAGCTTTCCAAGCATGTGTGACACTCTCATGTTCACTTCAAAACCAGGGCGCTATTGCGCCCTGTTTGATCGGGAGTCTCTTCATTCTCCCTACCTAGTCTATTGCAAGGCTTGGGAAGTCACCCCAATGTCCCCCCTTGCGCACTAAGGTTCATTTGGACACCCCAAGTAGATAGGGGCGTGATGAAGAGACTCTCTGAAGTGTTTCGTGTTACTAGGTGGTTTGACAAAAATTCTCAATTCAAATACTCTTCTCTCATTGTTTACCCTTTTCCCCAAATACCGGACAATTTCTTTCTATTACTGTAGCCTAATCCGGTCTAAGCTAATACCCGATCCGAATCAAAATCTATTCACACAACCAACAAGAATCCAACCGGAACTCACACTCCCAACTGGATCTTTATTACTTCATCCAAAAAACTTATTCTCGTTAGTTTCTATTCCGATTTCGTTTAACCTCTATTGGCACTTCAGAGGGATCTGCCACTTGTTCTCAGATAGGTAGGCCCTCCTCTCTTTCCGGTCTTTATAGTAATGGAAGATTCACTCAGTTAATCTATCCTTCTATTCTAACAAGATCCGGTTTGATCTTTCACAGCAAATTAGGAATGTTCCCAGTCTGTAGGTCACACAAAGATCCCCCGTACGATCGTCACCAACTACAACCACCTTACTGTCTCTTCAGATCCGTGCGAAACTAAGGTGGCTACAAGTATATTTACCCGTACCAGTACAATCTAGAGCTCTTTCGTTTACTTCTTTAGATGGCGAGACCTCTTAAGTGTTCGGAGACTAAGCTAGACATCCCATCTGGTAGCTCTAGCGTAGTTTGAGAATCCTCTCTTACTACCTAGCCTAGCACTGGCTATCTCACCTGGAATAATGAACTCTAAACCTACTGAGGTGTCTTGACTCACTCTCAACACTTACAACCTGTCCACATACACATGCAATCACAAGAAGTCACCAAGGGGAGAAGTTCCTCTCACAATCTACTCATCTATACTCAATCTCTCCCTCCCTCATCCGACTAGTCCTTGAAAAAATAAGAAAAACAATAGAAAATACAAAGGATACAATATATGCAAGAAAAAGAATTCCCCATCTCAATCTTGAGACTCAAATTATATACAAAATTTATACAAAAGTGTTCCCGGAAATCTGGCACTGATCAGGTCGAGATTTTCGGATCCGAACTTTTCCTATCTTTCTGGAATAAGGTCAAGTCTAAGAAAATTTCCTATCTCTAAACTCCTAACTACTCATCCTAAGGGGGTCCACCACTATCTGGAGTAGCTATAGGAGAGAGTTCACTCAAGTTTCTATTTTTATCCCCTCCTTCCGGAACTCGTTCCGGTTCTATAGGAAAAGTCACCCTTGTCATCGCCCGCGGAGCCACTGAAGTGGAAGTTCTTCCTCCCTCTTTCTCCTTGGAAATTGGAGTCTCAAACTTCCCATCCCGGATTTCCACCTCATCAAACTCTTCCGGGATCGAAATCCCGAATAGAGAGACCAATCCACTCTGGAACTTCCGGATGTTGTCCTCCAACCCTTTAGCGTCTTTCCAGAATTCCTTCATGGTCTCCTCCACCTCTCTGGCAAAGTCAGCTAAGATGCGAGCGATGCGGGTACCAAAAGGTTTCTGATTCTTGTGCATTCCCTCATCAAAAAACTTGGCCTTTGCCATCACATCACCGGATGTTCCTACTACTGTTGTCATCCGATCATTTGCCACCCTGGTTTCCGCTTGTAGGGATATTGCAGCCTTCACCTAATTGCGACTAGCATCCAAGTCCTTCCGGAAGTTTTGGATCTCCCCTCACAACCGGATCACCTGCTCATCCATCTCCCGCTGGTTGATGTTCTACTTCAGCAACCTTTCTTCTAATTCCCTAACATCGTCAGGTTGCTGATGTAGTTCGCCATGGCTTCCAGTAGCGCACTAGTTGGAGTACTTCCCACCAAGTCCGCCACTTCACAAAGCGTAGTGGTCTTGATCTCCCAATCCGCTCTCACTGCACTGAGAATCCGGATTAGGTTGTTATACGGACTTGTCAGGTCCATTATTTGAGACACTGGAGTAGGTCTCTGCTTGACCACCTCCACTGGATTCTGCTTCTTCGGGACGACCGGCTCCACTCTTTCCACCAGTTCCGATCCTTTGTCCCTGTGAGGCACTAAAGGAGAGTCCCTTAAACTAGGCGTCCGCTTTGTTCTCCTTGGGTTGAGAGGGGCTTCTTCTTCCTCCTCTTCTTCTTCCTCTTTCCATGCCCTCTTCTTAGAGTTTTCACCCTCCGGTTCCGGACTATCCGGTTTCGTCTCAGATTCTTCATCCAAACCTCCACACGTCCGGAGAGCCATCTAAGCTCTCCATTCCTTGTTCTCTTCTAAAGTCAGGAGACTCTGGTCCTTGTACAAGTGGAAAAGATAGGGGCATACCAAAGTAGCCCTACTCTTTCCTACATTTGAGACTAGGACATTCACCAGCGTGTGAATGTAGCCTATCCAATCCATCCTCTTTTCCCCGCTCAGGGTCCCAAAGATAGCATTTCCGATCGTGGAGGTCACCCGGATGGGTTTTTCCGGATATAGGATGGGTACTAGAAATTTGAGCAGCCGCCGGTGTCGCACGTTGATACAGTCTTCGATGGCGAATCCATCCTTGGAATTGGCCGCTCCCCTGAACTTTCTGCGCACGAAGTCTCCCTTCCGGTTGGCCTGCGTTGTACCTCCTTCCTCAAAGTCATAAACTCTCCTCCAAATCTCCCACATCTACATAGGCGAAGCCAGTCGAAGGGAGTTATCAAACTGGTTAGGGGCTCCTTCTATGAGCTCCCTAACTATGGCTTCACTCTAGAAGCCCCAGGGTTTTCCAAAGAAACCCGCGCATCCTATGGTGGAGAGATCTTCCATTAACTCTGCTCTCTCCCGCTCGTTACTGGGCTCTAAAGGCACCACCTTTCTCACCCTGATTTCTATTTTGTGTGCATTCGTCTGGCCTTGATTTCTACCGCACTTTAACTACGGCATCCGTCTCCTCTCCAAATCACTACCTCACTTCTCTCCTGGCTGCACATCCCGTATCCTCACAATTCACTCCTCGGCCTCAACCGAGCTATCTTCTGTGCCAATCTTCACGCAAATTCTTGCAGCGCTTACTCGTCCTCAATCGGCCGCTCCCACAGATACGCAATCAGCTCTTCTCCTCATTTAGCACAAAGGAACCTCAATCACTCACATAGAAAAGACAGATTTACAGAAACCTACACACTCACAAACACCTTCACTCTTTACAAAACCCAGAAACTCACAACACACTTGCGCACTTTCATAGACAGAAATCACTGAGAGCGTGGCAGGTACGCAAGTGCTCCCAGATGCAAATGATAGCCCAAACCCTAAAGTAGTCTCTTTTGTACCCTGGAAACCTAATCATTACTTTCTTCCGATTTTCCGAGCGCAAATCCCGGATCCGTTCCTCCGGTCATGGGTCTAGACCGGATTCGTTTCCAAAAATGCAACTAAACTGTGTCACAACACACTCGCGCACTCTCACAAACAAAAGTTAGGTTGCGACACAGTTTAGTTGCATTTTTGGTTGCATTGCAATTGTAGTCTAGTTGCATTGTAGTTGCAGTCTAGTTGCACTCTAGTTGAATTGCTATTGACTTTAAATTATATGCAATTGTAGATAGACACATCGGACTCTACAAAATGTAAAATTTTCCACATCGACAATTGTGATGAATATTGGATGTAAGATACCTCACATCAACTCTTTTGTTACATTCCCATAAGCGTAAATACATTTTGTGACTACTTTGCAACTACAGTGTAACAATGTTGAAGTTGGTGCAAATACAAAGGATTGTAGTTGCAGAATAGTTGCGTAGGACACATAGTTACATTTCAGTCGATTGTAGTGGACACATTTTTCTTCTAGTGATTTCAACAAAATACATCTCTCTGTACACTATTGTAATCTATAACAATTTTTATTGCACCACATCTCTACTAATCTATAATCTAATTTACTAAAACCACTCAAATAAACACCTTAACAAAGACAAGTGATTCTTTTTTTAAAAATAAAACATTAATACACTATAGCTTAATTATCCTTCACACATCCTATACTAAACAAAATCACCCAAGTAACTAAATCTTCAAAAACTCCATCAATTGTTACATTATGAACACAATTAAAAAAAAACTTCTATAATCCCCACTCAAATGATAAACAAGACTTTTTTACCAACAATTATGTCCACATCCACCTATAAATGGTGGAGCCAAATCAAAACCAATGCTCCACATTCAAACTTTTGAGACAACTTTGAAAAATATTCTCCTTACCTCCAAGGATCAATACTACCAATTTGCACCAAAATCACTAAAGTCTTTGCATCAATTTTGAAATTCCAATGCTTCAATCAACCCATAGTTGAACACTCTATTGAGTGTGATGAATTACCTTGCCATACTACTTTCTCCAATCCAAAAACAAAACAAAACAACAAAACTAGTATTGTGGGATCAAATAGAATTCAACAAGTTCGTTGCAAAGGTGAATGAAGTGAATGCAATAAAGAAAGGTCTAGGTCACTATCATGATCTTTGGGCTCCATGCCTAATTCCTAGTTTGACATCACACATCTCTATTCATACAAACTAATACTAAAAAAACACTAAAATTTGTCATACTTATATCTATAAAACCATTGGAAACTCCTTGAAATTTTCATAGTGCAATACTATAAAAATACACCTTTATCATATATGTTCACACAATCAACAAACTATTCAATTGCTAAACATACAATACCTTCTTAGTAAATCTAACCTTCATTTCACATATACATTACATTTTGTTCAATTATCTTCTCTCCTCTTAGTATCTATGTTAGATAAATTGTAGACAACATAGAGTCTACCTTCTAATAGGTATATGTAGTCCATGAGTCACTTGTCTTCACCCTATGGGCTTAGCCATGAAAATATGAATGAACAAATTTTTACCTTGAAATGTCAAACAAGGTATTTTGTGACATAGATGATATCAAAAAGGTTTCTCTGATTTTTTTTAAAACGTTTTTCATCCAATTTTTTGGAGGAGAGGGAGAGATTGTTTGATCTCATTTGTAATAAATGATGTTGTATATTCTTTCCTAGTGACATTTTTTTACTTTCCAACATCTCTATATAGTACATTTTGGAAACTTTTATTCCTCTTCATTTGAATTTTAGCAATAAAAATTATCTTGTTTGAATTTGATCCCAATAATTAAATGAAGATTATTAAGTCTAGTTCTACTCCAATTTGAAATTCTGAAAAATACTTGAAATTTAATATTTTGTTGCAATTTGAAACTTGGGCCTATAATCATAGAATATTTTTTTCAAATTTTAGAATGACACAATAAATTTTGCATCATGATGTTTTACACTATAATATACACTAGAGAAAAAAATTTAGATTTATAAAGTATATTTTGTATTAATATGAATTACTCTCATTTTTTATTAAAAAATTCACAATAATTTCAAATTTTCATAAAAGATCTGTAATTATTATGACTTATAAAAGACAAGTAGTTATATCTTTAAAATTTTAACACAAAATTTTTTATTCATAAATAGTTGCAAAATGGGAGTATATGGAGCAAAGAAATTTGAAATTTGAAAAGTGGTCATAGGCCCATATTTGCACGGTAAATGTATTCCAATTTCAAAAATAGTTGGAATTTGTCTCTATTCTTCGCATTCTTCGTTTCTAGAATTTTTGGGAGAGTCATTTATCAAATCATTTTGGACATGGTGTCTTACTAAATTAAGGTTTAATAATCTACCTTTAGATATTGGCTTGAATTGTTTTAGTGAGAATGAAAATAAAGACAACTTCTTTTGCAAACTTTGAATTATTGTGGATTGAAGAGATAACTAAAGAAAATAATCATACTAAATTGGAGAATGAGTAGAAGATAGTGGATGTGCAAGAAACTAAGACAATCTACCATTAGAATTGCAAGATTTTAGAGTTTCCTAATAGTGTACATGAAGCCATTGATAATGATGTATGAAAAATACACACATACAAGTTTAGTGCAATAACAATCTCATAAAAGATTACTTTGAGGACCTTTTGATTTGGTAGACATTACTTTCAAGATTCATATAGTGTAATCAACACTAAAAATACACCTTTAGTATGTCAAAATACATGCCTTATACAAGAAGCACTCAACATGGGCATATATAGAATCTTCTACAAAAAATTAATTAGTTGATTTTCTTTTGTAATTAATCAACATCTATATGTAAATAATTGAAGTCATCATCTATAGGAGAATATGGAAAAAAAGACTAAAAAAAACATATAGTTGACTATAATATATGAAAATACTAAAAACTTTGATATACACAATTTTTTATACCACACTTTTTTATAGTGGTCTTCTTTCTAGAAGGTGCCTATACACTTACGCTTGTAGAAAGGTAGTCTTAGAGCACCAAGATATAGAATTGAAGCTTGGTGCCATTTGAAGGCTTGTATAGGTACAAAGCTACTGCCCATTTGGACCTTTGACACCTAACTTCAATACTATTCTTCAATGCTCCAAGACCACTTTTCTACTAGTGTTGTGCCTTATTATGTTCTCTTCCCTCTTCCCCCAAACAACAATGTGAATGCTATTCATGACACATAAGAAATGCATCTTTTTAATTTCACTTCCTTCCATATATAATACAAAGATTGGCAAACGTGCCCGTATATAAACGTAAATAATTATTGCATGCAATTGTATTTTTTTATTTGATTGTTCCAATTCATTTTCCCCCAAATGAATTTATTAGCAACCACCATTTCCTACATCACTCTCCATTTCTCTTTGATTAAGAATTATTTTTGTTTCTCACATTGCATCAACTGAACCATTTTTTGGATTTCCTCTAACCTAGCTTAACCCCTAAATGCCCAAGGCACTAAATTTTGGTGTTCACAATACTTTGAAGTTAAATTCACCTAACCAAATTGCTATTTTTAGTAGTTTATATTTTTTTAAGTTATTTTTTAAGTTTAGTTTTAGCATCAAAATCCATTTTTGAAAATGATTGCTTGTGATTTTTCTATTCAAGATTTTGTGCATAAATGTCCATTGCAATATGGACTTTCCATAGTGTTGAAGACTTTTGGGAATGAGCCTCAAATGTACTAAATCTTGGAGAAAAAATCACATTAAAAATTCATTTAAGGAAATTGTAGAGTAGATTTGAGAAGCCATAAATGGATTAGGGTTATGCATATTAAGCCCTTTATTCTCATATTTTTTTGGTGACCAAGTTTTTAGATTTGACATGTGAAAAGAAGATTGAAAGACTTCACATCACTTTTGCAATTTTTACACCCTTGAGATCAAACATTATAATCTTTCAATTCATAAGTGATATTGTTGTGTTTTCTTTTCCTATGTCAACTTTAACATGTTTAGTTTGAATTGGTATGGTTACATTTCAAAAGAAATTGATACAACTTATCAAAATGATGGCTTTTCAATGTTCAATTTAGAGCAAATTTCTAGAAGCTCAAAAAAAGCCTTGAGCATTTAGGGGTTAAAGGGTTAAAAGCTCGGAAGCCCACCAGGTTCAACGGCCGACTCGTGGGTTCCCGAGTCCCGACCCTGGAATATTTCCCCGGACTTTCTCAGTGACAGCTCATAGTGATCTGCCAATTCTTGAGTACGCTTCGTTTCATGGTCCAACAAGAACGAAAAGGACAAGAGAATAAACATCGAGCACACCCATGGAACCTAAAAGGGCGGGGCCCGCAGTCCTGACCCATTTTTTCCCAAAACTTGTATGATCTAAGTTAAGTTATTTTTGTCGAATGAGAGAGTCCAGCTCCGTGGCTCACAGTTCTTTTCATGCCGGATTTTTCTGTATACAACCCCAAGACTTGGGCTCCTTTTTGCCAAGAGTTTTTTCATTTTTTCAGTTGAAATCACCCAATCATTGCTGTTTGGGGAGACCACTTGCCCAATCTTACTACTGTAGGTATTCCCTCATTTGGATCATCTAGATATCCCCCTGGTATCACTCCCCTGAGTAGGACCCAGACCCTGGCCCCCGGGGGTCTCGCTCTCAGATAGGATAAAGTAGGCCAAAACCTTTAAAGTGATAAACAGAGTGATGAACAGTACATTTCATTTCTTTCAGATGCTAAAAGAGAGCACTCCAAGCAATGAATATGGGAATGGAGGACAATTGCTTTAAAGTTCAGTTTTAATCTTGCCTGGAGTGCATTCCATTGGAAAGTAAATTAAAATCTCATTAGCATTTGTAATTGGGCCCATCCTGCATGGTTTCTTGGAAGCCTGAGTGACTAAGGTATGGCTTGACCTCTGTATTTGGTTGATTGCACAATGCATTGTTTGACCTTCATTTGGGCCAAACGCAAATGAAGTAGTACAGAAGATAACATATTTAATGAAGTCTTATAATTCATATGATTTTTAAGGAAATTTTAAAATAATATTCTTTTTATTGATAGAAAATCAAAAGATTATGCAAATTTTTGTGTATATTATAGTCTTAAAATACAATTCTAGAAAGTAAAACAAAATTTAAATCATAGCCTGTGAGTTTCATTCCTTAGGTTTTTGACTATGTATTTACTAAGAATGTTTGAAAATTGCCATTTTTAGTACAAGTACCAAATTTTGGTTTAAAACATTTTTGGACACACGAAATTACAGGATCTTGTAGTATACTAAGTTAAGAAGATGTGATTTTAAAAAAAAATTCCACCATATGGATTGCATTATATTAATTTTCAAATTCACAAAAATCCTTTTTTTAGCCTTATAAAAAATGGGTAGCTTCACTTCACAAGCTCACATTTGAATGGAAAAATGTTTTAAATTGTGATGCTTATTTGGATTCACTCTTCAAGGCAAGTTGTACTTCACAAGCTCACATTTGTATGATAAATGTTGAAAATGGTGGTGCTTCTTTGTATTCTTTCTTTGAATGAAGTTGATTGCACACTTGAAATTTTCAAATAATTTGGAACTGCATAACATATGAAAAAAAAAGTAAATAAAAAGAAATAGAAAATGATTCAAAATACTAAATTGTTAATTATGAAATTAAAATATGCCAATACCAACAGTTTTTATATTTTTTAGGAAATATTGAAAATTGAATTAAGTAACAGACTTCAAAGTTATTTTAAATTAGAGAATCCATAATTTTTTGCAAATTAAAACTCCTTATAACTTTCACATAGAGCAATTCAAAACTTTCTATACATGTATAAATTTCAAAAATCAATTTTAAATTTTTATTTCTTAAAAAGAAGTTTTAAAATAATTTCAAGGGCTACCCAATAAGCATTAAAACTACTTATCATATCATAGCTTTTTAACCATGTACATAAAAGTTATGAAAATTATTAGGCCTAATTAAAGCTATTCCTCAAGTACATGTGTAAAAATTTCAAACCTCAAAAAGAAAAATCCCATTTGTAGTAAGCTACCCCCAATTGTTGTGTGTCCCAAAAATGGTGTTTGGGCATTTAGGGATTAAATATATACAATGCATTTAGGGATTATATATAAAGAGAGAATATTAAACTAATTTATAGATTGAATTGAATTTTTTTCTTTTTAAATACAAAGTTTTTTGTTTTAATCTTTTTCTAATTTACAATCAATGTAACTCTTTAAATTTCAACTTATAAAAACTTGTATCATGTGAAGTACTTGTTCCAAATATTTTTGTGATTTACCTATGTATTTTTTAAATTTTTACAATAATTTATCAATATTTTAATTTAATTTGTAGAAACAAAATTCAATTGAAAACCTATAACTTTCACACTTAAGAACCAAATGTGCAAAACAACTTTTGGTGCATTTCTAGTTATTGAGAGCTTTGGGGGGATGCCAAGAATGACATGCATCAAAAACTCCTATACCTCATTTTTTGTAATTTAATTCAATTTATGGTCCTAAAAATTACTCACAAATCCATCACATGTCCAAAAGCAATGATACAACTTTAACCACTAAATGCTCGAGGCACCAAAATCTGGTGTTTGTAAAACTTCAAAGTTAAATAAAACCTAACCAAATTGCTATTTTTAGTAGTTTATATTTATGAAAAGTTCTTCTTGAAGTCTAATTTTAGCATCAAAAATGAGATCTTAAAAATAAATGATAGTGAATTTTTTATTCAAGATTTTGTACAAAGGTACCCATTGCAATCTTGACTTCCCGTAGTGTAGTCTAGTTTTTTGGCTTATATTAATACTTTTTTGTTTTTTTGTGAACTTTATATATATATTTGTTGTGATTAGTTGGACCAGTATTCCTCCAGTTAGCCCTTAATTCTCACCAAAGGCCCACTTAGAGTAAACCGCTCCAGAATCGTTCCCACGAAGACTTGAGGTTTACAGATTCATAGGCTAACCTCGACCTAAGCATTCACTTTCTCTTCTACTTGCTACTCCGGACTATAGGTTCGGTCCATCCACTAGGGCCGGGTGGGTTCCGGAAAAGTCTGGAAACCATTCAGTTGCCCCTTCCGGGACCCCTAGGTTTAGGTGACGAGTGGCTTGCTCCACCGTCCGGATGCTTACCGTGTCCGGAAACACGCTCTCTCTCTCTCTACTTCTAATTCTGATGCTAAACTAACACTTCAGGGACCGGAAGTGTCCTATTCTTCCATCACCTCACAGATCCAGAATGCTTACCGGACCAAGTCATGTAGAGACGGTCAAAGACTACAACGACATTCTAACATTAACTGGACACTAAGCCTCCCATCGACCGGGTGGATATCCTCGTACTCTCTTGAGCGTTGCGCCGGGGCTTTTACTCTGTCTATGGGGAATTCCGGCAATCCGGAATTCAGGCACGTTGTGCAAACTCTCGTACACCACTATAAGAAAACTGCGTTTTTGGGGTTGTTTTCCAAAAACGTGCAGTTGTTTTTTTAGACATCACTACGTCACTTGATTGACAACCAGTGGAGTCTGAATTTTGTGCAATGTCGGAGAAGATGGGCTACGTTTTTAGAAAAACACGTTCACGTCACGAAAAACATGCCTATTTTGGGTGATGTTGAAAAAAACATGACAAAATTTTTCCGGACATCTACAACAACAAGTTAAGTCCACGTCAGCAACTGCGTTTGTTTTCACTGCGTCAGACGTCGATCCAATCATTGCTGACTGCGGATAGACGTTGCCCTAAGCCAAAAAAGGCAGGGAAGGGCAGGTGCTCCCAAGGAAGACCCAAAAAAGGGCTTGGATGAATTGGATGGATGTTTCAAGGTATAGGTGCAGGGCTGATTATGGATTTTTGGGTGTTTCTTATATAGACTTTTATAGTGACCACAACATGTATAACAAATTGTAAAATGGATGGGAACATAGTCTACTTCATTCTTAAAAGATGTCAACATAGTTTAAAATTTATTTGGCAAAATTTTCACTAAAAAAATGTAATAAAATTACATTTACAAGAGAAAGATGTTTGCAATTATTAATAACATTTGTGGACAACAAAGGTTTGTCAAAGAATGGATGCACTAGGCAAATGATGCTAATTGCATCTACAATATCAAACATGGAAGGTTAAATATTTTGCTTTATATTCTTTCACACTCATAGGATTCATCAAATGAATGACTTTTGAAATAATGTGGTCTTCTTCATTTTTTGGCTTTGGATTCCTTGAATTAGTTTCAAAGGCTTTTTCAAATAAACAAAGTGAACCCTTTTCCCGGGTTTTATCATCCTATACCAATTTTTTTTTTGGGTGCATATTTTTTTTGGCTTTCTCTATTTCACTTTTCGATTGAGAATATGCATGTATAGACTAAAGACTTGGCATTTTCTTCCAAGGCCAAATTGCCATGTACCCTTCATTTTCCCTCTTCCTTGAAAAAAAAAATAATGTCACTGGACATAGAGCCCTTTGAAATAATGTAGCCTTCTTCATTTTTTGGCTTTAGAGTCCTTCAATTAGTTTCAAAATATTTTTCAAATAAAAAAATTAAAGTGAACCCTTTTCCTGGGTTTTATCATCCTATACCAATTTTTTTTTGGGTTGCATATTTTTTTTGGCTTTCTCTATTTCACTTTTCGATTGAGAATATGCATGTATAGACTAAAGACTTGGCATTTTCTTCCAAGGCCAAATTGCCATGTACCCTTCATTTTCCCTCTTCCTTGAAAAAAAAATAATGCCATTGGACATGGAGCCCTTTGAAATAATGTAGCCTTCTTCATTTTTTGGCTTTAGAGTCCTTCAATTAGTTTCAAAATCTTTTTCAAATAAAAAAATTAAAGTGAACCGTTTTCCCGGGTTTTATCATCCTATACCATTTTCTTTTCGTTTGCATACACTATAAGAAATCAGTGTTTTTTTTAACAAGGGAAAAAACGTGCCGTGATGTCTAATTTAACAAGGACGATGCCTGTAGTGACGTCTAAAAAAATCCGTTTAAAAAAACGGGCCAAAAACGGGCCATATTATGTGCTGAAACGTGCTCAAATTTTTTGTGACATCGAAAACAACAGGGTCACCCAAGAGTTTCTGAGAGTGCCATGTGGAGGGGTTTTGGCATCCACGTAGGATTTTTAACGATGGGTAGGGACACGTTGGACAACTTTTTCATCCACCGACGTTGTGACGTGTCCAATGACGTGGACCCCTAAATATCCGACGTGGAAAATAATTTCCGGTGCACGCAGCCTACGTGGCACTCTTTTGCGGTACATGCCGGTGTTCTGTGTGATGTTCTCTGGGACGTCACATTTGATAGGAGGATGTTTTAAATGACATTAGAGTCAACGAGAATGTGCTTTAGGAAACGAGCTGGGTGGACAATATTGTGGAATTTATTCTTTGCTGAAATCGCAGACATCGTCCACATACACGTCTATTGTGACATTAAGTAGAGCAACCCGTGTACTGGGGTATGCATTGCTTTGCACTCAGTGTTCCGTTCGACACGCACAGTGACATCTGCAGTGTTTTCTTGAGCATTACAGAAGACATACAATGCGAGAGGAAGGATGTTTTCTCGAACGAAATGAACAACGTGAATCATAAACCTCAACATCAAAGACGATGTACTCTACAGCCCATATACATGAGTGAATGGAAGATTGAGATATGCCATTAGAAGATGAATTATGTGTCTTTGTAAGAGATGTCCAAGCATAAAAGCCTGTGTTTTCAATGGCATTGGGATTATAAGGCCACTTGCCAACTTCTGCACAAAATAGCTATGCACATGCCTATAGTCCAGTACTACAAAGAAATCCACAACAACATTAAGTACAACACCTTCGGTGAAAACATGGTGCGTTCTACTCAATGTTCTAAATAACATGCTTGACCATCATATGCAATGTTCAGTTGGACACGCTGTGGCAAACAAGGACTCACTTCTTCCGAGGTGCATCCAATTTCTTGACAACAGTAGCCTGCATCGTACTACACCAAGTCAAAACCAGCAGTACCTACTCATGCATGTTTATTTCTGAGACTCTTATACAGCTACAACAAATGTCAAGGAATGCTACACTTGCATTGTTCTTTTAAGTTGCATACAGAAACAATTGAAAGTATGGGTGAATGGAATGCAGCCTTTCTAACCTTTTTAGTGGGTTGGGTAGGTTTAGGAAGACCCACCACTTTGGGAATTGTTGCCTTCGGTGTAGCCTTCGTGCCCTTCGCAGCTTGCGTGGTCCTCACAGCACGCCGAGGCCGGCTTGAGGACTCACCAAGGACTTCAATGTCTTCCTGCAACACCATCATACAATTATTATTCACTTTTGACATCCTCTAATCACCTACACTTCCTAGCCTTACCTGAGCACCATTGAGGCACTTGCTTTCCTGTAAGATGCACATAGTTATTGTAAAACATACCTGCGCATTCAATGGAATGGGGGACTGAAAGGAAACTTCGACTTCTGCTTACATTCTATTCTGATGTACTCGCTTTGAAAAGAACAGGCTGAGCCCTAAAGTGCATTAGCGTCTGCCACTAGTGACGTTCACTTTGATGTCCAATTTGACACGCACTTCTAAAAAAAATTGAAGCATTGCACAATAGCTAGCATGTAGCTAACACTGATGATACGATAGTACTTCACGTAAACTAGAAACAAGACAATTTGTAACATGCAACACCGCACTACCAATGTATTATTGTTGTGGCCTCACCTGCAGACTGAGGTTTAGGAGCAGAAGAAGCAGTGCCACTCGCTGTCATGTTGTTTGCTGTAGAAAGAAAGGCGACCATCGCGCTTGCTATGTCCACCTTTGACGTGTGACCTATATTATACTGATGAAGGGCCTCATCCAGAAACCAACAACATATGTTTTACAAGTAGACAAACCTCAGTGTTAAAAGTGGTGACGGCATGTCGAAGAGCTGTCAAAAACGCCTCTGCTTCTTGGTAGCCCTCTACCAAGATAACACATTCAATGTGACGCTAAAGCTGAAAACCTTGTTCAATTATGGGACAGTGATTAGAGTATATTACAAACGTTAAAGTAACAACCCCCAGCACATAGAATATCTACAGCATCCGTGACGAAAGTCTGCACTCGACGCTCTCTAATAGCGCTGCCTCAACGGACAGATAAACTCATATCAAATGTGTTTGCAACTTGACATGCAGAAGCTGTCCAATCAGATGTGGACACAACAAAACAGATTACTGGAAATGTGCAATTAGAGAGAGTTGAGAGTATACAAGACTAATTCAAACAACTAAATACGGTTGGGCAAAGAACTGGAATGCTAAGGTATCAGAAATAGAGGCCGTACTGAGCCGTTGCAGCAATGATCCTTTGTAACCAATGAATGTAATCGTCGGAATATGTCTTATGGAAACTTAGGAAGTTTTTGTTAAGGAATAAACTCTCAACATTGCTCCATCAACTCACCAGAAACCCTAGAAGAAATTCCAAACTTCAACGATCGCAACAGCCTCACTGTTCCAAATCTCGATGAAACGATTCCGAGGACAGTTACTGATCCAAAAGCAGAGCAAGTAACAAAACAAGGGACAGCAACTGATTGCAATAGAGAGGATACAAATAGTCGAGAAATAATTAGCATCCTTGCTTCCCTCCTGCAATCATAGCATCAAGCTTTGCTTCTTCACCTCATCCAACACCTGTCAAAAGTCCATCTCAAATTAGGTCAATCTCGGGTTTCTGGATGAAAGGTTGTGAATTGAAATCCTAGATACTGAAGTTACTATTATTTGTTAATTTGGGTGTTACTCAAACATCCCCAAAGGAGGACTGAAAGTACACCCTAATCAAATTTCATTCGGTTCTTTCAATTACTCCGACATAAAAGCCCTTGATGAAATTCCAGCAGAATACGATTCCTCTACCCTAAAAACCTCAATTCAATTGCTTTTCCAGAAAAAATGCACCACAGGATTCTGAAAAGTTGTCAACTCCAGCAATACCGACTCCTCATTCTACCCTATGGAAACACCAAAACCCTGAAACATCAGTCTGTAACTCCATCATTCATTAATTCATCTATTTTGGCAACACACACGAAAACTCTACCTGCGACGAAGACGACGAGCACTAAATTGTCGGCCTGAGCGCGCACGATGGCCTCGGATATGGAACCCTGGAAAATAGAGTCCCCGGGGGATCCGAGAGATCTTGGAGCCCGACAGCAGCCTCCATGCCGACGCAATGGGATGCAAGTGGAGCAAAGAACAGATGGCGGAGTGGAAGTGGGAAACGGGAGAAGTAAGATTTTGTGTAGGAAAAATGAAGCACGGCGAGTATCTTGAGCATCTTGGGGAGCACAACGACGAAGACAAAGAAGACGAAGAAGACGAAGACAAAGAGTCAAAAGCTTTGGGGGCAAGCGAGACCTTCTGCCCAGGCTGCTGCCCATTAAAAAAATTCCAAAGGAAAATTTTTTGTTTGCTCTACAAAATTTTGCTTCAGATTTATTTTCACTACTCCATATTATTTTCCCAATCTTGTTCCGTGGTGTCAATTTTGCTCTCTAATACATTCTAGAACATAAAGGCGATCTATAAAGTCTTGGGATGTAACCCTAAGGAACCCACATATATTGCACCAAAAATTGTCAAAATTTTTGCCACCAATTAGATCAAAAGTGTCGTAAAGCAAAAAAATAAATAAAATAATGAAAAATAAAATCAACCCCTCAAAATTGCACTAGTGTAATATGAAAATTTTTGAATTTTTTTTCACGAACATTGACCTTTTAGATTGCAAGATTATAGCATTTGAAGTGAGGAGAAAAAAGAATTGCAAACCCAATAAGTAGGCTCACCAAGACTTAGTTTGACTCTTCTTTGAATGAGAATTTTGTACGAAAACATACTTGGGGGGAAGAAAAGACCAATACATTTCATATCATGTCATTGAATTCAACTTGTCAAATTTTATCCTTCTATGAGTTTCTTCCATTTTGCAATCCTCCTTTGTGCCATTTTCACGGAATAATCACCATTTTCCTGAAATTTTTCATATTGGTGAATATTTGAGTGCTAATAGATACAAGTTATGGATTGTTAAAATGACATTATGACTCCACTCTATGGATAATTTTGTAAGAACCAACTTACCAAGATTTTTAAAGTAGAAACCCTAAATCCTAAAACCCAAACTCTAAAATCTAAAATCTAAACCGTAAACTAATTTCTACTTCAAAGAACCAACTTACCAAGATTTTTGAGATAAATTTCTACACAATAGCTAGCATGTAAGCACTTCCTAATTTTTTCAAAATACTTTTATTTAGTAAATTAAATGCCGAAGCATAATGTTCTCACATATATTTTATTTTAAACAAAATTCTTTTTAAGAAGTAGAAATGAAGAGGGTTTTGGTACTAGTGTTATAAGTTGTTTAGTGGCAAGGGGAACATAATGACCTTTGATCTAGGATTATTTCAAGCAATTCAAAGCAAAAGCGGAAAATGTCCAATGAGTTCTGCAACTATGCGCATGCCTTCGTCCTGAACAACGCAGCGTGTTTAGAACCATGGCGGGAGTGAGTGCTCTTTTCAGCCTTCTTTACATTGTTTCCCTGGAGTTTGCTATGAGATCATATTTGTACTTCTGTTATCTAGGGACCTGGACGGTAATGTGCACAATGTCGGAGATCATGTCTTGATAAACATTTATTGTAACGTTTCAGCCATACACGTATTCGTGTCGACGTCATTGTGAACATCTCTCTGAATGCATGAAACTTGCAGTCCACGTTGAATAGGACATATGGTACCTTCACAATCTTCTTCACTGCGCCCTGGCACTATAAGCGTCGTCTAACAATGCATGATCTGAATGCCTTGTAGGGAGTATGTGTTAGCGAGAGGCCAAATCTGGGAAGAAAGGGAGGCCTTTCGAAGACAATTTCGTCATCAACATCTGTCAATGCCAGTGTGGTATCCCAGCAAACTCTCCGATTTGCCTCCATTTGCACTGTGGCTAAGTGAAAGAGTTCAGAGTTTGTGACATGCCGGTGAACATGTTGACCCCGATGTTGTAGAGTACGGGCAACCTCCAGAGCGGTATGCAATCTCACATCGCCAAATGTATGCGTTTGGCATGCACCTCCGTGTTCATAGTGCAGAGAGGGGCCGTGTCACATGCGACTTCGCAATTGTAGCCTCATTCACTAAGCAACTGCGTTGGGGGCTTTACAATGGGCGACCCATAGAGAGAACCAATGAGTACGTGGGGTATATTTAGGAGATATTGGAGTTGGACTACCGGAATCATTGCACGACAGTGCTGGTGTGCGATTGGGTTCGATCAAACGAAGATGCTCGATATGCAAACATCCGCAAAGACCAATATGGGTTTACAATAGCAAACTTCACTTGCATAGATGGCGGAGTCCACACTGACTCTTTTGCTTTCCCATTGCATTGTCAACAAATATTCTTCTCCGATGATCCGCACAAGCAAGGTTGGAAAATTGTGTGTCGCATAGATGTCCGGGGCAGACATGGGCAGCTACAGGTGAACCAACCTATGCCTACCATAATTAATGTTGGTAGTGACACAGACTTCCCCGGTTTGCAACCTTAGTTGGTGGACGTGGAGCCTCAGAGGCAACCGGCCGAAGATGGTGGCACATACATTTGACCGTGGATGCGGTCTTGAAGTGAATAGGAGAGAGATGGACGGCAGTAGGCAAATGGAGGCTCATCTGTTATGAAACGGCTGCTACACAGTCATTGTCAATGTTGACATTGCACATGATGTGCGAATGGATGTCAAGGAGGACGCCCACTCTAACACGCTTGTTGAAAAGGACATTGGATATAACATTCCAGTGGACACATTTAAACCAAGGTGGCAGGCATGCTCGCTCGAATTGGGGCACCTTCCATTCTGAATGTTCTTTTCACTACAGTAAAAAAGTTTTTTGTTTCTTTCCCATGGAGTTCTAAGGTGAAAGTTGCATGGAGAATGTCTCAAACACCATATTTGCTGTTGCCTTCACCCCAGAGCGAGGTCTAGGTACTTGCATGTGCTAGCAGAAGACCTTCTCATAGATCTTAGGAAGATTGTTTAGTGGAGCATGGTGATGCAATGGAAGAAGTCGTCTATGCATTGAATAGAAGGATTATCAATGTCTTGTATAGAATGGAATGTCACATCCCATGTTTCGTAGTAGTGAGAGGAGTTGTGCTTGTAATTATTGTGTTCTACCATATTCTAAGAGTGGAAAATAGTAATGAATCAGATTGGGCTGAGTACATAATGTGCTCTCTATTTTTTTTTGGGTAGAGATCTCCCCACCTAGAAGCCAATGGAATGAACTTGGCCGGAACCCCCCCATGTTGTCCCCATTTAATTTTCCTCCCAACTCCCTAAATCTGAAAAGCAATGGAAGGAATGCACTATGGGGTGAAAGCACACTACACTGAATACACGTTCGTCAAAAATCAAGAGTATTTTCAAGTGGACATGAAATACTTGAAGTATATAAAGTACCTTGGTGGAAGTACCATTAGAACTTAAAGAAACTTTAAATGGATGCTTGTAGATTCTTACCATTACAAAGTAACATACTTATAGACAAGAGTTTCTTAATGAACATCTTCATTTGAACTTGAGTTTATTGGAAGTGCATTTTAGTGTGTTAACCCAATTTCTAGTTATTCATGTCACTTCAAACCTTAAGAAACTTATATGCAAATTCTACTTCCTACAATAATCTCACTATTGGGATTAGTGCAATTCAAAGCTATCTTAGAGGTACTAATAATGTAAATTTGCCTTGTATCTTGATCTTTCTTCTATTTAAGAATTTTTTTAAAATGAGAATGAAGTGCCACGTGGGAATTTTTTCCCTTAGATTCTCAACTCGATTTTCCAACATGAAGATTTAAAGTTCATAACTCTGTAGTACCCAAATTCCAAATTAAGATTAATATTCAAAGTCAAATATTTTAACTGTACAATACATTAAAAAATAATCGAAGCCAAAACAAACCTAGAAGTTCCTTGAAGTTCCTAGATTGTGGGAATTCGCTACATTAGCATTTTATGCAAACCATGCCACAGTACATAATATTAATTCATAATTTTTTTAAAATAAAATTGTAATTTTTAAAAGAAAATTAAAATTTGAAAACGAAGAGTGGAGATGAAGTTGAAAGTTTAAAACTACCCTAAACCATAAGTAATTCTTCACGAATAGAAGCAAGGAAAAAAGTCAAACAAATATTCAAAATTTTGGAGATTTAAGCAATAGCCATGCTACAGTATGTGAATGTAGTGCTTTACTCATCAAAAAATGAACGTAAATATTATTTTTTGTGTCTTTTTTCCTCCGCAAAAGATAATGCCCATTTGACTTCCACATTCCAATAGATATTGTAATTATAGTTCTACTATGACCAAGAAGCCCTTGCATAGTATATATATTCTATCTTTGTACAAACTATTGTGTTTTTTTTATCATTCATTTGGCCTGTACAAAGTCATTTGTAATTATTTTACAAACCTAACACGCTTTTATTGTTGGTAAAGTACTTTGTAGAGGATGGATGAAACACTAAATTGGATTAGAATGTGGTAGAATACCTTCTCTACATAAGTACTTACCAATTGGATCAATTGAAAAGTGAAAATAATGTTTATTTCATCTAAAAAAAGTACGTTATATAAATACATCTTGAAAAAATACTTTTCTAACATACTTTGTAGGGGGGCGTAATGTGCTTTCACCCTATGGAGACTGCAAGTCACTCCCAAATTGTTTGGGCCATCCCTAAATCCAGGTGGGAAAGCACTTCCTGGCACTCCCCACACGACCATTCACCCCAATTTTGGGGGGGGGAACCCCCGAGCCTCAACCCAATGGAATGAACTTGGCCATAACCCCCCCATGTTCTCCCCATTTAAATTTTTTCCCAACTCTCTAAATCCAAAAAGCACTGGGAAGAATTCACTATGGGGACTTCAAATTACTCCCAAATTGTTTGGGCCATCCATGAACCCCCAATGGAAAGCACTTCTTCGCACTTCCCGTACTACCATTCACCCCCATATTGGGGGGGCCCCCCAAGCCCCATCCCAATGGAATGAATTTGAACTGGACACCCCTATATTCTCCCCATTTCATTTTCTCCCCATTTAATTTTATCCCAACTCCGTAAATCCAAAAAACATTGGAAGGAATTCACTATGGGGACTGCAAGTCACTCTCCATTTTATGGGGCCTAATTTGCAATTTCAAAGCCAATGGAATAAGGACACATTGATCCCAACACTTCCAAGTAATCCCCATTTTTTGTTCTCAAAACCCGTCTCCAAATAATATTGCGTAACTTCACCTCTGTGATAAGGTTATCCCAATGAGTCTCCATTTTTATTTCCCATCTTTCATCTTTTAGGACCTAAAATATTTAATTCTGTACATCCTTTTTATTTTGGCATACCCTAGACTTGTAACACCAAAACACATTTGTTGAGTCATTACATGTGTCTATGTCACTTTCATCCTACCTTGTATCCATGACTTCACATCCTCCCAGAAAGCCTGAAATTTTACACCCTGGAGCTCTTTCCTGTACTGATCAGGTGTTTTCCCTGTAGGGCAGCACCCCCCCTGCCCTCTCAGTGACAGCAGTGCACCTGCCCGCAGTGAAAGACGCACCAGTGGCTGACGTGGCCGATTCATGTTTTTTTGGACGTCATCTGAAACGTCCTTTATTTTTTTGGACGTAGTGATAAACACGTCCGTTCAAAGTGACATCCCTATATTTCCTAACGTCTATTATGACGTTTCAGATGACATCACAAAAAATTGTCCCTGAACTGCGCGTTCGTCCAAAAACATAGTGACGTCAAAAGTAACGGTGATGTCACAGCGTAACGCAGAGAAAAACGTGGGTTTCTTATAGTGATATTTTTTTTGGCTTTCTCTATTTCACTTTTCAATTGAGAATATGCATGTATAGACTAAAGACTTGGCATTTTCTTCCAAGGCCAAATTGCCATGTACCCTTCATTTTCCCTCTTCCTTGAAAAAAAAATAATGTCACTGGACATGGAGCCCTTTGAAATAATGTAGCCTTCTTCATTTTTTGGCTTTAGAGTCCTTCAATTAGTTTCAAAATCTTTTTCAAATAAAAAAATTAAAGTGAATCCTTTTCCCGGGTTTTACCATCCTATACCAATTTTTTTTTTGGTTTGCATATTTTTTTTGGCTTTCTCTATTTCACTTTTCGATTGAGAATATGCATGTGTAGAATAAAGACATGGCATTTTTTTTAAATGATTTAATTGTTTTATTTTCCATTATTTTTTTATATGGATGTCAGTCGTACCTACCTATAGTAGACATCACATGGACTTTTGCATGTCAAATTGATATGTAACATTATTTTTTCTTCATTTCTAACCATACCTTTGAGAAACCCTTCTTTCTTAAGTTCATTTTTACAATTTTTTTGTGGACAACTCTTTTCTCTTTTTCTATGGTACAAGAAAAATGTAGAGGCACTTGGAAGTGAAAATGTCCATGCAAACATGGTGAATTGCTAATGTGGAAGTGGAAATGAACAACAATTTCTCAAACATATCTTATCCTCATAAACATGGAAAATTAGATGTTATGCTCATTTACAGCATGCATGTCATGCACTAATACTAAACCTGTCAATGAGGATGCCAACTTAGACGTCTCCTGAAATTGTTTTCTTCTTACAGAAGACATCTTATGCTACATTCCGCTGGACAAGGCAGCTCTACTTCTGCGATTTCAGTTCTTAAACTCTATGCTTCTTCTTCCAATTCTGAAGCTTCCTCTTCTTCTTTATTGTCCTCCCTTGCTACTGAAACAAAGACGCCACCATCTGCAGCTGCTTGTCTTACGGGATCTAAGTCAAGCATCTGTGGTTGGAGCCCAACAAAGTTTGAGTCCCGACCCACATCTATCACACTAGGAATTGGCTGGTGCACCTCTAATTGCCCACGTCTTCCCCTAACGTCTGTACGGCATACTATTTTCCAGCCTTGTCTTCCTGGATCATCAGAAAAAAAACCTTGTTGTACATGCAACGGGAATGCAAATGAGTCCGCATGCACTCGGCCATCCAAGCGGTTGAAGTTTGCCATGCTGAAGCCATATTGATCCCTCTTCATGTTTGGAAAGCGAGGATCTCGACTCTGCTGAATCCAATCACACACAAGGATTGTGGTGCAATGATTCCTGTAGTCAAGCTCTAGAATTTCTTCGATGTAGCCCACGTACTCATTGGTTCTCTCTAGGGGTTGGCCATTGCGAACCCCCCATCGAAGTTGTTGAGAGAAAGAAGCCACAACACTTGAATCGCGTGTTACTAGTCCAGCTTCTGCACTACGTATGCGCAAGTGCATTCCAAATGCATACATTTGGCGGTGCGCGATAGCAAATCTCTGTGGTGGTTGGCTATATTGCACAATATCCAAATGAACATTTTCACCTTCATCTTGAAGCATTTTTACTTTTGTTGTCAACCAATTAGAGAAAGGAGGCAAGTTAAGCAATTCAATTGGATAATGTACGGCCATTGTAGGGTGTCGTCGCCTGAAGTCCCTTCTAAATATTTCCCTCTCCTGCCATCTTTGTGTTCTTGCAGCAATGTACTCCCTGCATGCAAGTATACCAAAAATTAGCAAAACTAGTAGAAGAGACGGCTTAGGCGGCTCCTGTCTGCACAGGCGTTGACATGTATCGCCATGTCTGATCTGATGTCCAATTTCTCTATTCTGTGTCATACCCTATGTCCCCAAATACATCAAAACAGACATCCTCTTTGACAAATGACGAGGATATGTTCCTTTGCCTTTGTCTAATACAACATTGACCTGAACAACAAAGTACCTACTGTATGAAAAGGTCATGGACTGCATGATCCCAAGATGCTTATAGAAGCTACATATATTTTGACTTTGGGAGACAAAGAATTCGTCACACTCACTGGCGCCATTCTTTGAGACATACTACATTGTCTAAGACAAAAGCATGTGCGAAGCCACGAAATTGATCGGACATCTTACGCTTCCGCTTGCAATTTGAACGCAGAATTTCATCATTCATGGTTGCATCCTCATCTGGGTCCCATACGCGGTGGGATGTTCCTCTATATTGTCTCATGTACTCTGTGCAAAAACCAAGTGTGTCCTCCATTTGGTACCCTTCTGCAATGCTACCTTCAGGATGCGCAAATGTTCTTACATAATCCTTCAATGTCTTCATGTAGCGCTCAATAGGGTACATCCACCTGCAATGAACTGGGCCACATTTGAACAACTGTTGAACCAAATGTGTCGGAAGGTGAGTCATGATGTTTAGAAAAGTTGTTGGGAACTCCTTCTCCAACACGCAAGTGGCCATGACAACATCGTGCATCATTTCCTCCTCATCAGCTTCATGTACCTCTTTGGTACAGAGGCGTTGGAAAACTCTACTCATTTTGATTATAGCCAAACACACGGTTTCATCCAAGACACCACGAACCGCTAGGGGAAGGATCTACCAATGACATTGCACACATACACAATAATCAGTTTAGATTATGACCAGGGGCAGTGTAGGACAATGATAGAAGTCATTAGGCATTAGCCCTAACATGCACGAGCATTAGAATCAAAAACATTGGTACCCACGTCAATTGTAATGTTTGAGCAGATCCAGCTACGTGTTTATTTTTACATCACATTTGTGAGAGTGGTGTCATTTGGTATGTTTGAAGGAACATACTTTTGGATTCTGAGAGTAAAATCTACTTTTTGCGCAATGACCACTTTATCAAAATTTTCAACAAGAGAGCTTTTTCAAGGTACCTGCTGCATTAGTACATGATAATCATGTGTCTTCATGTATTGTAATTTTCCGTCCACCAAGCGCTTGTGAATGCTTCCCACATAGTTTGTGGGAGTTCTAATGTTCGATACAATTGCAATGAACTCCCTTCGTTCGTTAGGATTCAAGATGAATGGGGCATGTGGCATATAGAATTGGTCTTGCTGTCTTTGTGGGGCTTGCAACCAAATCTCTTCCCGAATGCCTAGGTCCTCAGCATCCCTCCGACTTCCTGGACTATCATTCATTCCAAGTAAAGTCTTGACAATGTTTTCACACAAGTTCTTCTTACAATGCATGGGATCAAGGACGTGGCGTTCCAACAAGTTCTGCAATCACAGACGCAATAATTCAATGCAAACATTTGTCAGTGAACTTACATTACAAAGCAACCTAAACTTACAGTTCAAATGCTCATGTCCAAACAGTAGCCTCCAATGACGTCCATTCCAACACTCTCTGTGACATCATACTAGATTAGACATGCCACATACAACATGTGCATGTCTACACTTGTTGCATACGTTGTCTACCTTGACGTCCTCAGCGTACAAAACATGTCAGAGACTTTATGTTTTACCTTCCAATAATCAAACTCATAGAAAGCACTCAAACGCTTCACCCCAGTTGTATGCACTGGATCATCAGGTCCATTCTCTTTTCCGCCCATATCCAAGTATGATTGTCGCCATGCCGCATAGCGAATGACATCTTGCCCCGACATGATCCTTGGCACGCAACGGTGCTCCACCTTGCCATTAAATCTTCTATTTCGTCGATAAGGGTGGTTGCGAGGTAAATAACGATGGGCTCCACCATATACAATCTTTGAACCCCTTGTGCGTCCATTATGGAGCACATCACCTGTCTTTGCCATGCGTGAATCTGTATCTGGTCCACAAGAAGGGCAGCCCCTATAGCCCTTGCAACAAAGTCCTGAAATCAACCCTAAAGCTGGGAAATCTGAGATTGTCCAGAACAGCAATGCACACAATGTAAAACTTCGACTTCCTATGGATTGGGAGAAATCTTGGGCTCCAACACCATGCCACAATTCATGCAACTCATTTAGTAGGGGGCGCATGAAGACGTCTATATTGTTAGAAGTAGGTGACTTCTTCCCTGAAATCAAAATGCACAAAGAGATGAAGAATTTCTTGGTGACAAACCATGGCTCCAGGTTGTAAATCAAGATTAGCACAGGCCATGTAGACCAATTTGTGTTGTTCAACTTGAAAGGATTGACACCGTCTAAGGCCAAACCTAGACGGAGGTTGCGAATCTCAGAACCAAAGTTGCCAAAAGCGATGTCTGTATCAACATGTTTCCATGCAGGGCTGTCCACAACTGAGCGCATGATGCCGTCATTGCTGACATGTTTTTAATAGCCTGTCAGCATGCGTGCTATCTCAGACGACCTCCACATGCGTTTAAGTCTAGGAATTAAAGGAAAATGCCGAATGACCTTGGACGGAACTTTGTCTGTCCCAAAAATCCAACGACCTTGGCCACACTTAGGGCAAGTGTTTAGGCTGGCATATTCGTCTTCAAAAAGTACACACCCATTAGGGCATGCGTGAACATTGTTGTAACTCAAGCCTAGGCGGTGAATGCTTCGGCGTGCCTCATAGTGGTTGCCAGGCAACTTGTTCCCCGATGGCAACAAATCCACATGAAGGAAGCAGAACAACTCATCAGTAAATTTGTTGCTCACATGGAAGACATTGCACATGTTCATTAGAATAATAGTGGCCGAAACAATGCTTGTCTTTGAACCTGGAAAGACGGCTATGGTTGCTTCTTGGTACAATTCGTCCAAGCCATCCATTGTGTCTGCAGCAATGTCATCCTCATCAACCCCTTCTTGCATAGGCCCAGACTCCTCGTGCAACGCATCCCCCCTATCAAAGGCCTCCATCACCTGACGTTGGACCTCATGATATTCATCCAAAGGAGGAGGAACGTCTTCTTGCATATCATTTCCAACATCTGCATGAATGTTGCCTATGTTAGGTGCCTCATCTGAACCAACACCTTCTCGAACATCATCGTCAAAAGCAACATCCTCCACCCATAGACCTCGAGAGGGGTAGCCATCCGGGGGGTCTCCCCCAAGGATGGATTCTTTGATGAAGGGATCCTGACCCACCGTTGCATGGTGTCGTCGAATAACTTCAATACTTTTTCGACATGAGCCCTTGCAATCTCTACAAGGACACTTGTAAGAGCATACGTTGTTCTCAGTGGCCACTCGCAACTCCGTTTGCAATATCAAGTCACCTATAGGAATGTGGCATAGTGTGCGACCATCATCCGTAATTCGTATGGTGGTTTGACGTCGACGTGCATCTACATTGGTACGGTAGGCCATGGACACTGTAGAGCTACTGCATGTGTACACAATTCATTTGAATAATTTTCACTTGGGTGGCAGAGCTCCTGCATGAAGACATCATACTTGTTAATACTTGCTATGCAAACATATTGTCATGAAAGACGTCTTCTCTGACATCCTCCACAACATTCTATATTTTTAGTGACATGATAATATTGTCATGAAAGACGTCTTCTTTGACATCCTCCACAGCATTTTAGATTATCAGTGACATGATAGTAGATGTCTCTGCAGACGAGGATCATAGAGTGAAAGCCTTATTGTTCAAGTGTTGTTTGTATACCAAACATGCTTAGCAGGATTCCAAAATTTTCTGTGGTGTTCTCCAGTCTTTGGAAATGAGGAACGACGCAAACTAAAGGGAGTCATGCCAAGCTTCCTTGTCCATTTGTATCATTAATGCCTTTGCAAGCTCTAATTGACATGTATACCTCCACCTATTATATGACTAGAAATTCTGGTCAACTAATTCTCGAAGTGAGAAAAATTTCTTAGGGTCTATGTATTGAAATTTCTCTATCGTGCATGTGGTTTTACTAGAAAACATGAAAATTACAAAGCACATGTCACGACTGATGTCTGCTGTGACATCCAAAATGACGGTTTACAATACAGACCAAGTCAATCCATCATGATAGCTTCTTCTGTACGTGTCTCACGTGGATTTGGCAAAAAGAAAGGCAAACAGTAGACTCCATAGAACAGTTGATGGGCGCTGCAGACCTCATTTGCCTTCAAGATTTCAATTATTAGAGCTACGTTGTATCACTAACCGGAATGGCAATTCTCCCTGGACTTCGCAGCCACACTAGGGTTGTACAGTTTGCGGAGGCACCAACTCCTACTCAATCTGACTCGGATGCTGCAATAGTTTTGACAAATTTCATCTCACATGCAATGAGAAGTACTCCCCCGCGCTCGATTTTGAAAAAGCCAGCGGAAGCAGGGAGTCGAAGGAGCACGCGCTTGTCCAAAGGCGATGACGGGCGATAAGCAGCAGTAGTCGGAGCAGTAGCTCCCGTTTCAGAAGTGGCACCTGCCTCCATGGTTCGTGAAGCGCCGCCTCCTTTCTTTAATTTCTGATGTGAAGATTGAAATTTTCAATTCCCCCACCAAGATCCAAGCTAGCAACGAGATTGGACCCGGAGCTTCCCTGCGCCCACCTGCTGCGGTGTTAAGGTGCGCCTGACCCCGGCTATAGGGTCGGGTCCCGGGTATAGGCCACCGTGGCAGCTTTAAGCCCGCCGTCTTGTCGTTGTTTCTCCCCTGTCCTCTGTGATGTCCTCGTCTTGAATTTGCTGTAGTATGCGACCTCCTCTCCAGTCCCAACTGCCCTTGCAATATTCAGAAGTATCGCAATTTGTTTGTTTGATTCGTCAATTTCTTGGTGGTTGTCAATGATCATTTGATTGCGAGGGAAATTGCGGCAGGGTACGTCCAAATCAGTGGAGGAGGGAAACATTTCTGATTGGTGAACCTTTAAACTTTGTAGCGGTTGGTGTTTGGTGGGGGTTTGATTTTCTAGGTCTTGGCTCAATTGACTTGTGTCTTGGGGTTCTTGTAACAAGAGGGTGAGTTTTTTGTACATTGGCGAGACCCCCCTAGCAACATGACGCGGCCAAGGCAATCGGGAAAGCGGAGGGGGGAGCCGCCTGCCGACTTCCAAGGTTCCGGTTTCGAAGCAGCCGCCCTAGTCATGCGGATGCGCGCTGAAGGGGAGCGGCGGACGAAGGCGCGGGAGGATCTGGGAGCCAGTTCACGGGGGTAGGAGATCCGGCAGCCGCCAACGAAACGAACTAGGGTTTCTTCAATTCCATCGGAGCCAGAAGAGGAGGAGGAGATGGATGCTGGGACGGAGCAGGAGCTTGAAGTATTTGGCGGCTTAGAACATAGCGTTGGTATGGCTGAACACGAGCAGTCGTGGAGGTAAGCAACCCACGTTATAACTTTTTGTTTGAAATTATTGGAAGTCGTGATGCAAGACAATTGTAGGTGTGTTGGGTGTCAGCGGTGACATTTTCTATAACAAGTATGCGTTTTCTCAGACGTCATTTCTGACGTCCCGTGTGACGCACGTCCAATGTGATGTCAAAGTAGACGTCAAGCGTGACATCTCTCTGTTTACCATGTTAGGAGGTTGTCACGGAAGATGTCAAACGAGACATGTTCTTCGATTCATTCCAGTACTTAGTGATAGTCATTTGTTTTCATGTTTTCTAAGCCAAAGAAACTGAACTTCAGTATAGTAGTTGACGTCCTCCTACCATGCTTGAGGATTCTTGTGTCTGTAAGGCAATTGCCCTTCTCTTGGTTGTGTGGTGCCACCACAGGTTTCGGTAATCAGTATAGGGTTTGACTTTCTTGGTCTGCTTTTTCCGAATATTTTTAGTTTTGGCTGTGTAATTTGATTGGCCTCCTATTTTAATACTACCAAATAGAAACTGTTCTAATACTACCAACGAATCAGTACAATACTGAATTGGATGTCTTAGCGGACACAATTTTGGATGTCAAGAGCAATGTCAGCCATTGCCAAAGCAAGACTTGGCATTTACTGTTCAACCCTAAACCTTGAACCTCAACTTTGAGAATTGATCTATATTGTTCCCTTCAGAAGTAGGTTTTTATGCTAACTTTGATATCACTTATGCAGCCAAGGCTACAACACTGATGACTCCAACTATGACACCGATGAAGCCATAAAGGCTATGCATCCCACGGAGCAACGTAGAGGTGTGCCCTCTTCGACAATGAAGAAACCAATTGAACTAGATGTACAAGGACAACTACATGGATCTATGAGGGACACTTTAGAAAAGGATGTCAAAAAGTATGCGAAGTCCCTTGATCCAACAACCGGATGGGAAGGACAACCAAAAGAAATGAGGAGGGGATTTTTCAAGCGCCTCTACACGGGTTTGAACCTTTGAACTACCCTTCCCCTATTTTCTGAATGCCATTCTTTCAAGTTCTCTTACCTTCCTTTGCATATGTCTTTTTGGATGTCCCAATTGACATCTTCTATGACATGATCTTACCTATTTTTGTCCTTTGTCTACAGCAACCACCGAATGAATTTCAATGTTGAGTAAAGCAAGTCCTAAGCTGATTACATGTTCTCTCAGACTAGCAGATGGTGGGGGATTCGGATCGAGTTAGCGAGAAATGGCTTCAGCCCTTCATCACCAAAGTGCTCATTAACATGCGATGGAGAATTGGGCAAATGATTGCTTCAAGTATGGACAGGCCCAAGGATATCAAGAAATTTTATTGGGACACGATTGAAGCTGCGCGTGGCACTGAGGCAGCCCAGAAAAAGTCAGCCCAAATGCGGTCAATTTCGAGGGGGAAGGCTTCCACGACAACTCAACTGAAGGTTATTGAGAGAGAGGTGGTTGCTCGCTTGGTGAGTGCAATTCTAAACACAAAACGCTCAATTGACCATGAATTCATTCCATTTCAGTACATGTGTGTGGATACTTGATGCATTTCATTCCATTTCAGTACATGTGTGGATACTTGATACATTTCTAGTTTTGTACCAGCAAGTTCGATGGTCCCGCTGATGTCTGCTTCAACATTCAAGATAGCAGGTTGCCCTGTTTTTGTTGACATGAACTCTGTTGTCTTTGTTGACATATTCTTCTTTGTTTTTACTCTATACCAATTAAATTTACCGTTGACCTACTTTTGGGATGTCCTTGCGTGTGTCCTTGTGTGCAGCCCATGCTGAACAGCAGGAGGCCATTTGACATTGAGATAGATGCAGAAGTTGCTAAGGAATTTGCCTGAATTGAAGAGGAGAAGCGTAGAGCAAAACCAAATATTGGGCAAGAGCTCGAGGACATGCGAGCTCGGGTGAGTAACCTTGAAGGTAGCATGGTTGAATTGAAAGGGAGTGTGGCCAAAATGGGAGACGACATGACGACATCACACAAGCGCGTGGAGGAAATGTTTAAAGAGCTGATGCAGAACTTATCTTCAAGTTCAGCAGATGCATTTCAGCTTGCTTCCAAGAACTTCCTCCAACCTATGCTGCATCCTGTTGCCATTCCAGAAGTTGTAGCGCTTGTCATTCCCGATGTCCACGAAGACGTCCTCGAAGATGTTGGAGGCAATGTCACTGCGGGAGAGGATGGTATCTCATTTGACCATGAGGCAGTCCTTCCAGAAGAATCCGGCCACGGCTTAAACCTACAACAGGACAACATCGCACAGGGAGAAGTGGAGGGCGAGAAAGAAGCAGAGGATGCCTCTGCGTTGGTGGCTAGTGATGCACCAGAGGAGGCAACGGGTGCAGTTGGAGTTGATGCCGCCAAGAGTCCAGGGCAACATGTAAGTTTTTTGTCCTTCCATCAAAGGCTCAAACTTGAATTAAGTCACAATCTTTTCATAGGCTCTTTTTTTTTATTTTTTTTATCTCTATGCCAGAAAACATAGAAATCACTATAGTGCTTGGATGTGCTTGAGAACTACATGACTGATCAATAGAATGGCTACGATTTTCATGTTGTATGTGATGTCATAGTAGACGTCATGAGAAAAAAAATATAAAATCTAATTTGCCATGGCTCATGCTGTTTCAGAATGATGAAGATGTCCCAACAGAGTCCATAGGGCGCCCTCGGCGTGCAGTGAAGCCGAATCCAATGTAGAGGGCAGGGAAGGCGGTGGCCAATGCTAGCAAAGCATGTGCTAGTACACCCCTTCCTAAACCCTCAGCACCTAAAGCAATTGGACTTCCAAAACCGAACCCGTCTACAGCAAAGGTAGTAAACCATACCTTTTCAATTGTTGTGTATTTTGAATTTTGTCTTCTTCACCCTCATTTCAAGTGAGATTTCCTTTTAAGCCTTGTTTTTCTTAGAAAAGTCTAAACTTCCATTGAACTCTTCTAAATTGTCTTCTACTGTTTTAGGCAGCGACCACAAAGAAAGCTGATGCCCCTCAGAAGAAGTGAAATGGTGTGATACTATTCTCACAACCGACATCAAAGGAGGCTAGCTTTACAACACTATGTTTGTCCCATATAGGTACTCAAATGAAATATGCAGCTATTACTTGTTTTTTCTACCTTAGACCAGAACATTACAATGTGTTCTTCAAAATATTTGTAGAGGAAGAACATCTTTTTTGTAAAGGATGTCCGGTTTCTATAGATCTTTAAAATTTGTGTCCATGCCTTGTGTGTGAAGTTCTCCCTCATATGCATATGGAATGTGTCATGTTTCTCTTGATTTGCAATTGGAGAAACAAGACTTGGATGGGGTGGGCAGGTCATTCTTGTCTTTTCTTATATCCTTGGTCATATCCTTCAAAATTCAGTCATGTATAAGTTGTTGTCTATAGCAAACGTGGAAGCCATAGTTTGCACTCCGCCTAATGTTGTTCAAAACATGTTTCATTTGTTTCTATGTCAGCCAAAACATGTTTTTAACATGCCAGTGATGTCCTCGGTGCACACCTGCCTTTTTCTAAATGTTATAGTGAACAGAGCATTAACAGTCACAAGTGGGAGTGCTTGTCCTTGATGATATCCTGAACAACAACAGGAAGAACACATGCATTTGAATAAACAAGGCCTTGATGTTCTTGTTGACGATTTATGATACTGTCCTTGTTCCTTTACATGTCTACTAAAACATACAGTATAACACAGAAGACTGACCTTAAAACCCGTAATTGTCACAAATGATGTCACAAAAAACATAGTTGCGTCTTCAATGATGTCACGCGCAACATCAGATTTTCACTAAAAGAAGCAGTGCATAGTCCACGTCATCAAATGCCACGTCAGATTTTACGTCGTCCACGTCACCCTTGAAGGGGTCCACGTCACTATCCACGTCATATGCCACGTCAAGAAGGGAATGGATGAAAAAGAATCCCATGTGGCGCTGCCCGTCAATGTGGCACCCACGTGGAGTGTCAAATGGCACATTCTGGGGAACTTGCATTTCCATGTCTCAACCCATGTCAATCCAAAAACAAGCCCAAATTTGCATGTTTTTTGCAAAACATGGGGACGTTTTTTGCCTGTCCATTATAACGCATTTTAGGTGACATCTACATTGACAGAAAATGGCGTTTTTTCTGATGTCACAAAACTGCCGGTTTTCTTATAATGCACGAAAGTTGCTAGCAGCCTCTCAGATATCCTTTCATCTAAGGCCGTATCCTATCCTCAGGCTATACTGGCATCCAGGCGGTAGTACACTAACATTACTGTCAGAACAATCCGGACGATCTCCCCATCAAGTTAGTGACGCCCGGAAACCACTCACAAAGTCGACTCTTGCTACTCAAGGTAAGTTCTAAGCGTCTGGAAAAGCAAGAATGGACCCACACACCCCACAAACATGTACTGAATACAAAAGATAAGAGAATGAAAACCTCCAAACACTTGGATTAAGCTCAAAAAGATACACGCTGAAAATAATGGGAAGATGGCCTTATTCGTTAAAATAAGACAATCTGCACATTTTGAGACTTCAACCCTAAAACAGTTATAGTGATTTATCCTCGAGTCGAGGATAAAATGAGCCTGCAACCTTTGGGAAATCAAAGGTTTTAATATATATTAATACATTGAAATCTCAACTTACCAAATAGTCTTAAAATTGAATAGTTATTATGATTTATCTTCGAGTCGAGGATAAAAATGAAACTACCAAAAGTCTCAATATAACGAATATGGCCTTGAAGGATGTGAATGACGCGAAAGGTCCATCAAAACCTAACTTATACTAAAACTAACATCATCCTAAAAATCCCACAAAACATTCCTATTGGTCCGCTAGATTTCCGATAATATCTAGATCCTATTTTTCCGGCTTTTGACGGCCGGACTCCAGTACCGTCGCTAATATACACTACTACACACTATTCCTCTGGATCCTTATCCGTGGAAGGAGCAAGGTCCTTCAATGAGTCCAGATTGATCTGCTTCCGGCTACTCCCTGGAGAAAACAAATTCGGACCCCTTACTCCCCATTTCGGGACCCTCACGATGTTGGTGTCCCTATCTACACTCCAGGTTCCGACTATCAGAATTTGCGGACTTGCCTGAGAATCCTTCTGGGTCTTCTTATGATAGGGAGAAGCTTGTATCGTTCGGCCCCTATGGGTCTCCGTAGGAGTACCCGTAAGGTTAATGAATGGGGTCACCGGAAGGAGGTCTTCACTTCCTTGGGGTACCACCACTAGTAGAAAACAGGCTATCAATGACTGCTATTTATAACTATGTAACCAGTCATTTAGGACACTAATATCAATAGAATGACTAAAACTGAATTTTGGGCTCAGAGTCATTTAGGACAAGTAATTACGGACAAGGTAGTCATTTGGGACAAGAGCATTCTTTTTCATCCTATGCTGATGTGGAACTTCATTAGGGTGTGATTATATGGAGTACCTCCAATGGCAGTTTGCCACGTGGCTATAGATCTAACATGTTGAGTTGGCAGTTTTTTATTCGTTGGTATTGGAGTGATTCTATTTGATGTCAAATAGGTTGTTGGAGTCATATTATAGGCTGCTGGAGTTATTTTGCAGGTTGTTGCAATCAGTTTGCAAGCTGCTACAGTCATTTTGTAAGCTGTTGGAGTCATTTCGCAGGTTGCTGCAATTAGTTTGCAAGCTGCTACAGTCATTTTATAAGCTGTTGGAGTCATTTCGCAGGCTGTTGCAGTCATTTCGCAAACTGTTGCAGTTACTTCGTAGGTTGTTGCAGTCATTTAATAGGCTGTTGTAGTCATTTTTCTGGTTGCTGAAGTCATTTTGTAGGTTGCTGGAGTCATTATATAGGCTGTTGGAATCATTTTGTAGTTACTATGTAAGCTATGGTAGTCATTTTCAAGTGATATTCATTTCAAAAAATGATTAGTTCGGTCACAATATTGTAAGTATAAATGACTACATTTATACTATTACTACACTATGTTTGCACTATGACTACACTATGACTATACTATAATTGCACTATGTCAAAATGTGAATTGCTTCAATTGCCAAAATTGCATGAACTACCTAAACTCCTTAAATCGCCTAAGTTGCTAGAAATCAAGAATTGCCTGAGTTGCTTAAATTGCTTAAATTTTCTAAACCACCTGCATTACCTAAACTATCAGAATTTCCTGAACTACCTAAATTGCCTGAACTGCCTGAATTGCCTGAACTACCTGAATTGCCTGAACTGAATTGAACAACAACAAATAACAACAAACAAGAAGTAAATAGTAGAAAGCACTAAAGAAAAAATAAATTGCTACATTCAAGAGATAAGGTTGGAAGTAGACCTAAACCTTCATTTACAAGCAAGAGGAACAAATGAGAGGAAGTTGATGAACAAGATGCAAGAAGGAAACAAAAACAAGAAGAAGAAAGAAGCAAAGAGGAGGCAAAAGCAAGAAGAAAATATGAAAGAAGATGAAGCTTGAAAAAGAAAGCAAAAATAGGAGGAAAATATAAGAAGAGATGAATCTTGAAGAAGAAGGCAGCAACAGCTGCAATTACAATATGCCACATGTCAATCTACATAGAAATAGAAAGGCGGTTGACCTAAAATGTGGCGGCTGACCTAAAATCTAAGCCCTCCATTTACTATCAAGATACAATCTTATCCATCCATTTAAAGTCTAAACTATTCATTTTCAAATTGCCCATCTGATTCCACCATTTCAACCGTCCATTTGATCCATCCATCATTCCATCTAAGCCATCCATTTGATCCATCCATCATTCTATCTAAGCCGTCTATTTGATCCATTCATCTAAACTGTCCATTTGAAAAGTAGTTTGTGACTTAAAAATGACTACAATGCAATTAGCATTTTATAGAGAAGCAAATAATAAATTTAATAAGTTCAATTTCCATGGTGTCCTATTGTCAGTCATTTTTCAGTTTTACTGTAGTCATATATTGTGCTCATTTTATGACAGCACAACTCAAATATGACTCAACGAAAATTGCATCAGCAATAAGGCCACAGAATACAGACTGAACTGTGGATGACACTAGTTCTGGTCGTTTGTTTCATCTGGTCGCCATCCATTGCTCTGGGAAATCACTACTAAATGACTACCGATTGTGACAGGTCAGCTTTGGCACCATTTCCATGACTGTTAGTCATTTTCCAGTAGCCTTTTAGTCACCAGTCATTTATTGATTGGTCATATTTGACCCTGTTTTCTACTAGTGCACTGCACCCCAATCCACTCCTTCTGGCCTTCTCGGCGGTGGTGAAAGCTCCGGACTAGCCTGTACCACCAATGATACTACTGTAACGATGGGTTCAGAATTATTACCTGCCAGAACCACCAAAGTTTGAGCGGAAGGGGAAGGAGTCACTGGATCTGACTCTACGGGAGCCAAATTATCCATCATATCTTGCATATCGGTCTGGGAGGCGTCCATCCATCTCACCTGCTCCAGTAAACACTTGATGATGGTTATTCGGCTCGAACTAGCGGCTGCGTCGAAGTTGGCCTCGAACAGCCGGGCTTTGTTGATGCAGTCCGCCGGTACTTCAAAGGAATTCCGGAGCCGGACCACACCCTGGCACAGTGCCGCTATCTGCTGGCGGTGGTCCTTTCCTATGACTCTGGCCGTTTCCTGGGCTGTATGTAGATCGCTCTTCAATCTAACGCACTTGGATTCCAATTCCTGGACTTGATCCAGCAATGTTCGTTTCTCCACCCGTAAAGCCCCCAACTTCGTCATCAACCGCTTCTGCTCCTCTATCAAGAGGGCGTTTTGCTTCTCCGCCGCCACCAACGCATCCATCCTCCGGAAGATGGCGTTCCGGTCGGTTAGTGCCATCTTCCGGCACACCCGCTTGAGGCTCTTCTCGTAATTAATATCGAGAAACTTCATGAGATCATCCGCCCGCCATACAATGTGTTGGGCCATTTCCGCAATATCCTCCATCGGCGTTCCCCCTAATTACATTTGGGTTCTATCTCCCTCTTCTACCTCCATAAGTTAGGTCTAGGAGGGTCCGGCCTCGGTCTGAGTGGGACCAGCTTGCTGTTGCACCGGTCCAACCTCTTGTGAAGAGGGTCGGACTTCTTGCGGAGCCGATTTGGTTTCCATCTTTCAGTCCGGAATTTCTTCCTCTAGTGGCTCCGGCGCGGGAGGATCCTCTGTTGGCTTTACCGGTGGAGTACTATTCCGTCATCGCCTCTTCGTTAGAGGAGTGGTCGTCTCCTCTTTATCCATCTCCTCATCGTCCGGTCCGTCGCGGGGAGAAGGTTCTTCTCCTTTGTATTGCTGGAGTTAAACTAGCTCCTGGTAGGCAATCTCCTCGTTCGCCTTGAGCAGGGAGTGCTGGGCATATAGGTGGGAGAGGTACATCGGAAGAGGGCTCTGACCCTTCTTCCCCAACCGGAGGGAATGCACAAGGTCCCCTATTAACTCGTAGATGACGGCTGCCCAATCCATCATCATTTTACCTTGAAGACTCCCCAGAATGGCGGAAGCCACCTTTGCTACCACTCGCCTTGGCTTGGTCGGGTGAAGGATAGGGTTAAGAAACGCTATTACATCCTAATACTCCGGATTCACCAGGTCGGAAACCTGGTGACCCTCCTTCGGATTGTCTAGTGCTTGGAATTTGCCCTCTATATACTCTTGATTCTTCTCCATGACCTTGTCCGGCGCCTCTCGGAACTTGTAGACGGCTCTCCACACGTTAACCGACCACAGTTCTGGCTTTGTCCGAAGGGTGGTATCCAAGATACGCTTTCCGGACGAAGTAGATCAGACACTAAATTCTTCCTCTCTATTGCCCCAAGGAACCTCCATGAAACCCCCACACCCCATGTTGGTGAGGTTCCGTCGCAGGCGCTCCAGCCGGTCCTCCTCGGCGGGAACTTCCGGCACCACCTTCATCACCGAAATCGTCCTCTGCCGAGGCGGTGGTGGCGGAAGTTCTTCGTCTGAGTCTTCGGGCAGATCTTTTAGCTTGCGTCGGTTCGCCCTGGAAGACATTGTGCTCACAGGAAAACCTCACACAATCTCTCTCTACCTCTCCTGCTCACAAAGGTTCACTCCGGTAACCCCTGCACGATCGCAACTCACACAATCCTTCCGTCCATCGGAATTCTCAAAAGCTAGGAAGATGGAAAACACAAATGTAAGGAAAATAAGGAAGTACTCGTGTCTTCTGTCGGCTACAGTTTTCCTCTTATACTGGCCAGACAGATGGTCGGTCGGATGAATGTACGAGATAGGTTTTGGCGGCAGAAACCTAACCCTAGTACGGATCTAGTTTTCAGCTTTTAGGGCCGGCGCCGTCATCTGATTTCCGAAACTTTCTAGGGTTCCGGAATTAGTTTTTTATACCTAATAGAAATTTTCCGGATCCGGAGATTGGTATTTCTAAGTTTTCCTAATTTCCTATGAGAACTCAAAAACTTTCCTTTTTAAGGGGACAATTTTCGAGATTTCCCGTCAAATGCTAGTGTTCTAGGTCTAGCATGTGAGATCACATTCCCACAATAATCTACTCTATTTCTAGTATCTAGTATAAAATAGACTTATTTTATCTTCCAAGTGTAGAAATGATTCAAAACTATTTAAGTAAATAGTTAGTTGGAAATATAAAAGTAAATGGGAAAGATAAAGATAAAGAAAAGGGGAGAAAAAAAAAAAAAAAAAAGACTTAAAGATTTGGGGAGTTTTGCTAGAACATTGTAGTAGCTGGTCGCTTCCGATTACCCCCCCTCCTCCTGCCTTTTATTCTTGAGTGTAGTTTTGAGTGCAGGAAATTCTTGCGCGTGTAATCTTGCTTCTTGCAATAAAAATTGAGTCTGTGCAATCTGGGAGTTCTTGTTTCTTTTGAGTTGCTGTACTCCGTGCTGGTGTTGGTCGCTTGGTGTCACGTTAATTGTTCTGTTGCACTACTAAATTTTGTTTGCAAGATGATTAACTGATGAATTTGTGGACTGACCTTGTTGGCCGTGAGATTTGGAGCTTTTGTACGTATTCTCTGGTTAAGTTTCTGTATATTGTTAGTGCGTATGACTTTGAGACAATTGAGAGACCTGAGCACTATGAGAGACTTGCTGCTTGTGAAGGTGAATTTGGATGTGAAAATGGTCTGGAACTTTGAGCATTGAGGAATGAAACGTAAATTTACGACATTCAACGTGGATTGAGGTTGCATCCTCAATCCCTCAAAGTTTTTCAAATTTCTGATTGGTAGTTTGCTTGCGACGGAGTAATTGAGGAAGCGAGGTAGACTTTGGAGAAAGATTTCAAAAATTGTAGCATTTCGACCTTGATTGGAGACCTTGAAGATCGGTGCAGCGCGGGGAGCAGATAGCCGCGGCACTGAAGCCAGACGTCGGAGCAGGTCGGTGACAAGACAAGGACAACGGATTGATCCCCAAGTCACACAGCTAGTCCGGGTATCGGGTAGAGCATACTAATTTGCATGTGTTTGGCTCTATTGTCCTTGAATGTGTGTGTGCTGACCATTATAAATTGTTCTAAAACCCTCAACCTTAATTTGCTTGCTAAATACTAATACTATTACTATAAAGTCCACAAGTCCTGCATTGCACATGCATTCATCACAAGTCAGTCCACCTTGAACTATTGTCCCAAAACTATTGTCACGAGCCAGTAGTATACTAGATAGGACTAAGACGTCATACATCTGTCAATAGCATCTATTAACGGACAGTATGAGTTGTATCTTGGGTTTTTAGTGGGAATATGAGTAAATAAACCTTTTAATCTAATAAACTAGTACATTATCCCTTTGAATACACTACGCTAGCCTTACATAGTTCATTCCCTGGTGTTTGAACTCGGATTTAGTAAACGAGTTTAGATCTCAAGAACTAGACTGCATTTTTGGCGCCGCTGCCGAGGAATGAACGTTGGTTAGTAGTTTTCAAAGATGTACTATAGTTTTTGAATTCTTTTCAAATCTTCGGACAAGTTGATCTTAATTCTTAAAGAAACAGGAAAACATATGAATTAACAAATTCCTTTTCTATAACTAAATATATATATATATATATATATATATATTGTAGCAATTAGTCGGACCAATATTCCTCTAGTTAGCCCTTAATTCACACCAAAGGCCCACTTAGAGTAAACCGCTCCGGAATCGTTCTCATGAGGACTTGAGGATTACAGATCTATAGGATAATCCAATCTAAGCATTCACTTTTTCTCCGTCAGACTACTTTGGACAATAGGTCTGGTCTGGCCACTAGTGCCAGATGGGTTCCGGAAGAATCCAGAAACCGTTCAGTGCCCCTTCTGGGATCCCTACGTTTAGGTAACGCGTGGCTAGATCCACCGTCCGGATGCTTACTGTGTCCAGAAACACACTCTCTTTCTCCCTCTCTCTCTATTACTAGCACTATTCTAACTCTTCAAGGGCCAAAAGTGTCCTCCTATTCCGTCACCTCACAAATCCAAAAGGCTTTCCGGATTAGGTCACGCAAGGACGGTCAAGGATTACAACAACATTCTAAACGTAACCAAGCATTGAGCCTCCTGTCGATCGGGTGGGTTTCCTTGTATTCTCTTGGGCTTACGCCGAAGCTTTGACTCTATTCTATGGGGAATTCCGGCAATCCGGAATTCGGGCATGTCTTACAACAATTCTGTACACGAAAGTTGCTAGCAGCCTCTCAGATACCCCTTTCACCTAAGGCTGTATCCTACACGCAGGCTATACCGGCATCTGAGCAGTACTACACTAACACTACTGTCGGAATCATCCGGTTGATCTCCACATCAAGTTAGTATATCCGGAAACCGCTCACGAAATCGACTCTTGCTACACAAGGTAAGTTCTAAGTTTCCGGAAAAGCAAGAATGGACCCACACCTCCCACAAACATGTACCGCATACAAAAGAATAAGAGAATGAATACTCTAAACACTTGAAATTAAGCTCAAAAAGGTACAATGCTAGAACTATAGAATGGATGCGAATGACTAGAAAGGCCATCAAAACTCCTACTTATACTAAGACTAACATCATCCTAAAAATCCTATAAAACATTCCTACTAGTCCGCTAGATTTTCGGTAAATCCCAAATCCTATTTTTCCGGCTTTGACGGCCGGACTCTGGTATTGTCGCTATACTACACTACTGCACACTATTCCTTGGAATCCGGATCCTTGGAAACAACATAGTCCTTCAGTAAATCCAACTTCACCTCCTTCCGGCCACTCTTCGGAGAAAACAGATTTGGACCCCTTTATCCCCATTTTTGGACCTCCACAATATTGGGGTCCCTGTCTATACTCCGGGTCCTGAGTACCGGAACTTCCGGACTTCCCCGGGAATCCTTTTGGGTCTTCTTATGATGAGGAAAAGATTGTATCGCCCGACCACTATGAGCTTCCGGAGAAGTATCCATCAAGTCGATGGTCGGGGTCACCGGAAGTAGATCTTCGCTTCCTTGGGGTACCACGGCTCCCCAGTCCACTCCTTCTAGCCTTCCGGCTGGTGGTGAAAGTTCCGGATTCACCGATACCACCGGTGATACTTCAGTAACCATGGGTTCCAGATTATTGCCTTCCGGAACCACCAAAGTTTGCGCGGAGGGGGAAGACTGAGGTACCGGATCCGACTCAATGGGAGCCAAATACTCCATCATCTCCTGCATCTCTACCGGGGATGCATCCATCCGTCTCACCTGCTCTAACAAGCACTTGATGATGTAAACCCGGCTCGAGTTGGCGACTGCGTCGAGGTTGGCTTCAAACAGCCGGGCTTTGTTGATACAATCTGCCGGTACGTCCAAAGAGCTCCGGAGCCGAACTGTACCTTGACACAATGTCGTTATCTGCCGGCGGTGGTCCTCTTCTGTGAGCCGGGCCGTTTTCTAGGCTGTGCGGAGAGTGCTCTCTAATCCCACACACTTGGATTCTGAGTCCTGGACTTGGTCCCGCAACGTCCGGTTCTCTACGCGTAACGTTTCCAACTCCGTCACCAGCTTCTTTCGATCTTCTATCAGGAGACCGTTTTGCTGCTCTGCCGCCACCAACGCATCCGTCCTCTGGAAGATGGCGTTCCAATCAGTTAGTGCCATCTTTTGGCACACCTGTTTGAGAGCCCCCTCGTAATTCTCACAGATCTTGGTGAGGTCATCCGCCCGCCACACCAGGTGCTGAGCCATCTCTTGGATGTCCTCTAATGGTGTCCTGAACAGTCGCATGGTGGTCTTGTCTCCCTCCTCTACCTCCATCATCTTGGTCCGGGAGGGTCCGGCCTTGGCTTGAGTGGTAACAGTGTGCAATTGCACCGGCCAACCAGTTGCATGGAAGGTCGGACTTCTTCCGGGGCTGGTCCGATCTCCGTCTTCTACTCCTGAACTTCTTTTTCCTGTGGCTCCGGTTGTCGTAGCACAGGAAAGCAAAAATCCTTCTCTAAAGCTCAATATTTCTTAAAAGAGGCCTTAAAGTGACTCGTGTATCGTTCCCACGAAGATCGAATTTCCTAGGTTCACAATTACCGAAAAATGGTAGAGTGATGGTCACGAGACATACAAACACAAAACCCCAAGCAAAACAATAGACCGGAACTTCCACTTGGCCTCCTTGTTTCCTTGGACAAACACAACCGGATCCCTCCGGTCCAACAATTACTAATACACTTTAGACCGGATCTTCCCGATCTAACAATACTGACCGGATTGATTCCGGTCTAACACCCACTTGTTTATCATACAGACTCTCTAACTGGTTAGTTTACTACCCCACGGCTTTACACTACCCTATAACTCTCCCAACACTTCTATTCACATACCTTTGGTAGTTACATGTATTTACATTTTACAGACCGTAACCGGAATCCGCGTTTCCATAGATCTAACCTTAACCTCTAGTATTCACATCCGGTCTAGATCTCTACTTGTAACCATGTGGATTTTAACCTCTCGACGAGGGATCTGCTTAATTGGGATTTAGGAAGGAAGCTTAACTCCTACCCTTCAATTTTAAAGTGTTAGAAGTTTCACTATGTGATCAAACTTTCAAAAATAAACTTTCAAATCCTACAAATGAGAAAACAAACCGTCCTCACAATTGGAAAGGAAACGCAGTCGTATCCAGCAGGTCACGCAAGCTGGTCTAATTCCTCCTAACCAATGCTACAACGACAGCCTATTGAATTAGTCCTAAATCCGGTCTAAACTAGCAGGGACAATAAGGAGAAACAAGCATTGCGGAGGCATGCTAACCCTTACTCTTTCCGGAGAGTGGTCCTCAATTCGTACTCCTTTCGAGTCCATTCCTAGTCCACACTAGAGATCCCTTCTACCTCTGCCCACACACACTAACTCAGTACTGGACCGGATAAACTCAGCATCCGGGTACACCTTGTATCTACTTACACTCACTTTCCAGCCTGGACTTCCAAAACACGGACAAGTGTCAAGTACACACAACTATGATTTGTTTCAATCACGCCAAGAGCAAACTCCCAGGTACTCATGAATATAAGAAGGTAAGATAAAGATGCACACCGGGACCAAAGAAGTCCTGGATTTAAATACTAAACTACTCCCTCAAAATCCTAACCTAAAAGTAACGCTCCAGCTAATCAGGGCTCAACACATTTCATTCCCTTACTAATTTCTAGCCCTGTTAACTTTCACTCAAACTCCCACTACTTTTGCTAAAAGTGGATCTCAGATCCTATAATTACGGACCTGGTCACTTTCCAACTGCTAGTGGCCGTGTCACTCAAAAAGTAATTTTCCTAATTATGTACAACTATCCCAAAACTTCAGATTTTCACTACCCTATCTTCAGAAATTTACCCTACGTAACTTTCTAAGTTTTTAACTTCTTCATGGCCGGCTTCTTTTCGGTTCTGGTCTTCTGTCCTTGGCGTACCTTACTCCGAGCGGCAAGCTTCTTCTTCTTGGATGCTGCAGCCTTAGTTGCCCGAGTCTCTGCCAGTGCTTGATCCGGGTCAGAATACGGCTCCGAGTCTTCTTCAGTACCGGATTCTTCATCCTCGTCCTCCTCTTCATCTTCTTCCTCCTCCTCGTCATCGTCCTCTAGAATCGTCCTCTTCTTTATAATTGGAGGCTTCTTCTTCTGCGTGGTTGGTGTGGGCGGAACATTGGCCCTAGCACTCTGAGGAGTGGTTTCCTCAATCAGTCTGCCCATCCTAGATCCATGCCCCTGTGATCCGGTCTTCTTTTCCTCCATTGACCCAGTTTCGCTTCCCAAAGCTAAGTTGAATAGGGTGGAAGGAAATACCTTCTATGTCTTTGCAGGATGAGTCGGAGAGACTGGAGATAACTCACTGAGGTCGATAAACTTAGTGCTCAGCCCTGGTTTGGGCACGTTCTTCTTCTCGGACGGTTCCGGTCCAGATCTCGTTTTCTCTTCAGCTGCGGCCTTCACCTTCTCCGATGGTTCCCTCGCCTTGCTTGTTGTCTCCACTTCTCCGGTCTTCTCTTCCTCAGCAGCTTCTACTTCTCGCGCTGCATTAACAGCAATGTCCGTTACTTCCCCTAGTAGGGAAGTCATTTTTCCTTTAGGCTCTGACCGGATGGAAGAGCTTGGCACGTCCTCCATCTTGTCCTTTGCCTTTACTTCTTCTTTGGTAACCGGAAGGGGTGCTGGTACGAGTTCCGATTCCGTTTCCGGTCCCTGCTCCCGCTCTCTTCGTCCTTCTACCTCCTTCATCACCTCGCATAGTGGCTCCACTATTGCCTCCATCTTGCGGTGGTAGGATACTAATGCCATCATCAGGTTGGCTGGAATTTGCTTTCCGGTCTCCATCACCTTCTCGTCAAACAACATTGCTTTGTTGATAACTTCGCCCAGATTGCCGATGAACTCCCGGATCGCCTGAAGGTTCTTTGCGGCTGTCTTGGAGAATTTCCTCTATTGGTCCATTTCTTCTCTCTTCTCCTCCAACTCTCTCGTTAACTGGTCCACCTTACTCGCGGCTTCGCTCAGCTCTTTCTTCACCGCCTCCTTCATCTTTCGGTCCAGTTGGGCAACGAGTTGCTGCGGTTGACTGATCTTCAGCAGTTGACATAGTTCTTGAATGGTCTCCTGGCTCTTCCCGTACTGGACCCGGAACTCACTGAGTTCCCTCACAATTCGACCTAGGGGATCTTGGTTCTAGACCGGATCGACTCCCTTACTACCCTCTCCTATTTCTGAGTCTTTCTCTTTCCGGTCCTGCCTCCTCCACTGAGACTTAGCTTCCTTGACCGGTATAGTATCTACCTCTAAATCTTCCTCTTTTTGCCCGGCTTCCTCATCCGGGTCTTCTATATCGAATTCTGACATGGCTTTGGCCATATCATATGAATCTATCTCTCTATTAGTAAGCCAGCCATGTGCTTGATACAAGTGGTAGAGAAAAGGGGTTATAGGGGAAGGCTTGGACTTCCCTATACCTCCTACCAATCTCTTGATCTGATCTCTCATCACTACGCCCCAATCTACTTTCTGGTCACCCGACAGTGCACCGAAAATAGTGTTTGCTAGGGTGACCGTAATCCTGTTTGGTCGCTCTGGACTAAAGATGGCTGCTAGGTACTTCATAAAACGTTTCTCCCTACCATTTATACACTCTGCTACAGGGAAACCATCCTTCTTCGTTGGGAGATTCTGGAACTTATCCACGCAAAAGCGACCCGTTCGGAAAGCCGGTCCCTTGTCCGTCTTCTTGAAATCGTACGTCTCCCTCCACAGCGTTGGAGTCCAGTCTTCAGGTCGGCTTCTCGACGTCCCCTTCCACTTCCTTAGCGGCGCGCCGATTACCTCCCTCACGATCTCCTCGTCTTTCAAATTCCATAGCCGAGCTAGAAATCCCTCACACCCCATCTGTCGGAGGTCTTCTTCTAGCTCCGCTTTCTCTCGTGGATCCGTTGGAACCACCGGCTTCACCATGCGCAAGGATACAGCTACCTCTTCTCTCACCATCGTGGGCTGTTCTTTCAAACCCTCTCAGTGACCGGAATCACTATTTGGAGTCTTCCAATCACTTGCACTCTAGTCTTCCTATTCCACTCAAGGACCCTCCTCAAAAGTTGCCTCACTAGTACACTTCTAACTCCACACTCATACGTGAACTTCTAAGTGAACTCTCCTCTCGAGACCCATCTGTCCTTAATCCGGTCTATAAACTGAGCCCGTAACTTCTTCTCTTTGGCTGACATATAAGTACACCTCGAATGCTCCTCACCAATCTCTTCTCAAAGTAGTTTCCGCGCAAAAGGAGGTCTAAGCCACCTGCCCCTCCTATTTCTAGGGATGCACTCACCTGGGCCGTTATAGGTGACCGTTTTCCCCAAAATAGACCCGCTCTCAAGTATGGTCTAGAACTAGGTAGGCACCCGTTACACTCGGATTGCCTGTCTTCCGTTTCGGGTTCGTCGCAATCCAAATGACACCTACCAACTCCCAACAGCTTACTAGGTTCACCCCAGTCCACTTATAGCGTCACTTGGTCACCAACTGCCTAACACTGCACATGCCAAGCACCCATAGTATTAGTCTCCATTTCCAACTCATTTGCCAAATTCCAGTCACCGGGACTACTAACACACACTCCCATCGTGACACCGGGCATGTCACTTAATAACATGGGGCGGAACTTCCACCTTAATGTGCAAGGACCCATGGTGACACTACTCACCATGGTCCTAACCGCCCTTGAGTGTCACCCCACTCCATGCTAACCCTGTTTGCATTTGCTACTCATCCACTAGAGGTAACCGGCACTCACAACTCGGGACACATCCAAGGCGGCCTAGCAAGGAGCGGGACTCCACCCAACCGATGCCACGGGATACACACAAGTGTCCCATGGTGCCTTGAAGTGGTGGTGAAGCCACCACCACCACCACCACCAACCATGAGTCACCGGGACTCACCAAGGCTTCAAGAGGGAGTGAGGAGGGAGACCAACCCCTCCTATAGTACTCTCTGTGGTATTTGGCAGACCCCCCCGTCCTAGGTCAAAGGAAGTCCTTGGATAACCTTGGGTTGTGGAAGACCACCCACTTCCAACCCAAATCGCCAAGTTACGTCACCATTTGGACTCCCGAACTTCCAACCGGCGTAACTTTGCGCTTCAAGCTCCAAATCCAACATGCGAGCCCATTTTAGACATTTATGCGACGAGTAGATGCCAATGGACTGCTCACTCGTCCCATTTGGACAAGTTCTCGCAAAGTTATGACCCTCTAAAGATTCGGATGCACCGGGGGAGGCGTTACGCCTTCACCACGGCTCTTCTTTTGGCCATAACTTTTGACTCATATCTTGGAACCTCGTAATGCTTGTCATTCTAAGTTCTTTGTGTTCATAGCTTTCCAATGATATTCCACATGCTATACTTTGTTGTGGAATTCATTGGGAACCCCTCACACCTAGCCCTCAAGTGTCCCGGCGCCACCGGGACCCAGTCAACTTTGAGCGGCCATAACTTTTTTCTCACAACTCCAAATTGCGCGTACTTTGCGCCATTAGAAGCGTATTGTTGAGAGATTTCCAAGCATGTGTGACACTCTCATGTTCACTTCAAAACCAAGGCGCTATTGTGTTTGATCGGGAGTCTCTTCATTCTCCCTACCTAGTCTATTGCAAGGCTTGGGAAGTCACCCCCAAGGTCCCCCCCTTGCACACTAAGGTTCATTTGGGCACCGCAAGTAGAGAGGGGCGTGACACGGTCTCCGGTCTTCTATTTTATTCCGGTTTCCGGTTTCTAATGAAAATCACTCTGACCTACACTTGACCTATCTATTTTGTTTCCGGACTTTCGGTTTCCGGTTTCCGGTTACTTCTGTTAACACTGTTATCTATTCTAAAGTAACCCTATTCCGGTATTCGGTTCCTAACTACTTACGGTCTACTTTTCTAAAAAAAAAAAAAAAAAATAGGGAGTAAAATGAGCTATTCCCCTTATTTCCCTTCTAAACCCAAAGACTGGATTTCCGTGCTCCCACATTACCCCATTTTCACTTGTGAGCGTCCTCGTGAACACACTGAAATCTAGTTTTAGACCTCAGTGAAGTCTAAAATTTACCTATAATCTTGAATCCGGGTCAAAAAATGATTCGAGATTGTATTTCTTCACCCTAGATCCATTGACTCTGGTATCCATTTCGACTCCTCCTAGATCTTCCAGTTGGAGTGACCCATTGGGGTAAATTTTGTTTACCTTATTTGGACCCATCCATCTGGTATGCAACTTACCCGGAAAGTCTTCATGCTGATTATTGTATAATAACACAAACTCTCCTTCTTCGACTCCATGACTCTTGGGTGACCTTGCATCGAAATCATTCTTGCGCTTGGATTGAACTACTATAGTTCTTTCCAAGGCTTCCTCCAAATCCTCAATCGCCAACAACCAGATTTGCAGATTCCGGTCTTGAACTCCTCCTCTCGCTGCCATGACCCGATGTGTCTCTACTTCCATCTCAATCTTGTACAACGCCACTTGTCCAAACACCAAGGAAGAATGGACTCCTCCCCGTGGTCGTTTTCTCCAAAGTATTATAGGCGTGCACGGCGGAAGGTAGTTTCCAGTCCCAGTCGGTTTTGTGGGCGGAAACCATCTTCAGTAAACTCCTCTCGATGATCCCGTTAGCTCGCTTCGTTAATCCGTTGGCCTTCGAATTGTAGGGAGTCGTCTTCCTATGCTTGATCATGTAGGTTGTTGTGATGGCCCAAATCATGTCGTTTAAGAAATGCATCCCTTGATCGCTAACCAGCTCCAACGGATGTCCAAACCGCATCATAATTTCTTCAAATAAGAAGGATGCTACTGTTGTAGCATCATTCCTCCTTGTGGCCTTCGCCTCTACCCACTTGGTAGCATAATCTGTCGCTAAGATTATGTATTTCTTCTTCCTAGCAGTGACCGGATTAATCGGTCCAATGAAGTCGATCCCCCACTTTTCAAATGGAGTAAGAGGGATGATCGGGGTCAGTGGCCAGTGATTCTTGAAAGAGGGTGCGCCCGTCCTCTGACACTGATCACATGTGGTGACAAATGCTTTCACGTCCCTTATCATCGAAGGCCACCAATATCCGGCCATCCGGATCCGGTTTACGGTCGTAACACTTGCAAAGTGTCCCCCCGAGGGACCAAAATGTAGTGCCGTCATTACCTGCTTCCTCTCCTTCTTCTCCAAACACCTTCGTAACTGGTCATCTGCCCCCATCTTGAATAGAACGCTTTGTATTAAAGTATAAAGGGCTACCTTCTGCTGAAATACAATCTTCTCTTCAAGTGAGTATCCTTCTGGAAATTTCTGGTTCAAGAGATACTGTAGTATTTCTTTGAACTCTGAAGTTTCCACTTCACCAATATGGAACACCGCCACCTCCTTCACTTCTCCAGAATCCGGTTCCGGTCTCCACATTCTCTCTTGAGGAAACTCGTCCGGGAAACTGGCAGAAATGTCATTGGCCGCTTCCATACCTCACTACCTGGAATGGTAATCAGCATTCTCATTTGCCTTTCCAGGTTTAACTACCACCTCGTAGTTAAACTCTTGTAGCAGCAATATCCACCTTGCTATCCGACCGGAAAGATCCAGTTTATTTACTAGATACTTCAAGGAATTGTGATCTGTATGGAAAACAATCTTGTAGCCTAGCAAATAATGCTGAAACTTTCTGCAGGCATACACCATGGCTAGAGCCTCCCTCTCGGTCGTGGTATAATTCTTCTCAGCCGGGCTCATCTGTCTACTCGCATAGTAGACCGGATGCTCAGACTTCTCCTTAGATTGCCAAAGGATTGTCTCTAGGCACCATCCTGACGCATCCAAGGTGACATAGAACTCTTGAGTCCAATCTGATGGAGAAAGGATTGGTGCCTTCACCAACCGGCTCTTCAAATCTTCAAAGGCTTGCTGTCTTTCTTCCGTCCAGATGAACTCGGCTTCCTTCTTTAGGAGTTCAGTTAATGGATTTGCTAGCTTGGCATATCCATCAATGAATCTCCTATAATATCCAACACACCCTACGAATCCCCAGATCTCCCTTACACAGGTAGGTGGAACAAGGGCCAAGATTGCCTTGACCTTCTCAATGTCAACCCCCAGTCCTCTTTCACTAACTACATGACCCAATAAGATCCCGGATACAACTCCTAGGAAACACTTTCCCGGATGTAGCTTTAATCCAGTCTCGCGACAGCGGATAAAAGTCTTCTCCAGGAACTCCAAATGTTGCTCCCTTGTATTGAACACTACAAAGTCGTCAATGAACACTTCCAAAAAGTGCCTAAGGAAATCTCGGAAGATATCCATCATGAGCCTTTGAAATGTTCCGGGTGCATTGCATAGATCGAATGGCATCCGGTTGAAGGCAAACGTCCCCCATTCCGTCGTGAACGTGGTCTTCAACTGGTCCGCCAATCGAATGAACACTTGATTATATCCTGAGAATCTGTCCAAGAAGCTGTAACACTCTTGACCGGAAACATGATCCAGGATAATATTAGTGAACGGCAGAGGGAAATAATCCTTCTTTGTCGCAGCATTCAGTTTCCTGAAGTCTTGACAAACCCGGATCTTCACTTTTCCATCTGCTCCTACCTTTTTGGGTACAACAACAATGGGCGACACCCATTCTGAGTTGTTGACCGGGTAGATAAATCCTGCCTTCAGTAGACTATCAATCTCCTCTTTAACCATGAGTGAGTACTTGGGGTTCAACCTATACTGACGTTGCTTGACCGGAACAGCTCCCTCAATGAGATCTATCCGGTGCTCCCCCAGATCTAAGGGTATACCACTCAAATCTGAAGATGTCCAAGCAAAGACATCTAAGTACTTCCCCAGCAACTCTACATACTTCTTTTGTTCTATTAAATTTAGAGATTTTCCTAGGAAGAAGGCTTTTCCTTCCTGAACTTCTACCTTCTCATAATCGGAGGGGTTAACAATGTTTTTGACCAGATCTGGTCCCTGCTCCTTTGATTCAGCCCGGATCTCACTCCAAGGAAGGTCAGTTCTCCCATCTTTCAAACTAACGGTGGATAGTTTATCTTCTTCGATTTGCTGCTTGATCCAGCTTGATGTCAGTGGGACACTTGCTTCTCCCAAAGATCTGTCCTCGACTTGTTTCTCTTTCTGCTCTAACAGGATCTGCTCCTCTGCTTCTCCAAATTCCAAGACCGGAACCGGAAAGTCGAAATCAACTTCCGTAATTCCGTCGAATTCTTGGATGAAGTAGGATGAAATATTGGAAGAATCTTCAGCCTCCGACCAATCAGTTGTGTAACCCTCTGATTCACTTGTTTCTCCCAGATGCTCTTCAAAACTCCAAGGGATCCGGATACTGGGTTTCCCAATTACGAATTCCTTATGTCCCCAATCCACGATCACCCTTGCAGCATACAGCCATGGTCTTCCAAGAAAAATTGGAAATGGTCTTCCTTTTTCCACCCGTATGATGACAAAGTTCAACAAGTAAGTCAGTTCTCCAATCCGGGTTGGGACCTGAGAAAGTCGTCCGACCGGAATCACTCTGGATTGGTCCGCCATTCTCAAGACTTGATTGGTTTGCTCAAACGTGGTGAATCCCAAGTCGAATGCCGTATCCTCTAGCATCAAATTTACTCCTAATCCTCCATCTACAAGTACCTTAAGGATGGTACAACCTTCCACTTCTACCACGACCTCTAGTGGACCGTAATCTTCTATATTGGCGAAGTTGACAGCAACTGCCGGAAGTTTGAATTTCCTCTTCCTTCTCTTTAGCCATGCATCTCTGATTAGCTTTTGGTAGTTGGCGTTGTCATCAAGCAGTTGGCCGATGGTGACATTGACTTTCTGCTCCCTAATGTCTTGCAAAATGTTGTACTGACTACACACCCTTTCTGGTTGAATGAAAACTGGGGTGTCATCAAATCTAACTCGTTTCGGTGAGCTAGGTGGACCGGAAACCGGAACTTCCCTTTCCTGTGGTATAGGATTGGATTGCTCCAGGTCCTGTCTAACCTGCTTGCTGATGTCCTTAGGAACCTCTATAGGCTCTATCCCATTTTCTAGCGTTTGCTAAAGGTGGTCCTAAGTTGGATTCATCTGAGTGATGAGAATCACTTGAATCCGGTTCCCAACTCCTAACTATTCTATTTCTCCTACCAGGTCTTTTCCTATGTCTTTCTATTCTATTTTTCTCGGTAGAGCTACGTGTACTTACTCTATGGACTAATGACTCTATTGCTACTGGTAACTCCACCCTACTATGTCATTTATCTAGATTTTCAATTCCGATCTTCGAACCATAGTTTAGTGCCGTCTACTCCCATGGTGGTACCTCTACTTGTTTGTAGATCACACGATTCTGGGCAGGTTTTGGACACTGAGAAGAATTGTGACCGTATTCCTGACAATTCTAGCAAGGAAGAACTAAGGGTGCACCCTGACCGGGTCTGTATTGATAGACATTAGCATAGTGATCCCCTCCTCCACAAATAAAACAAAACCCATAAGATCTGGGTGGGGTGATAGCAACTTGATTACCTGCCACTGGAGCTGACCTCGGTACAAAGTTGTTTCTCATGATTTGTTGTGGTGGTTGTCCCCTCACATAGGTCGGATGAATCTGGTAGACCGGATTCATCTCCATATCATCTTCTTCTTCTGGATTGGTGTAATAGACCTCGTCCTCTTGATTCACGTAGTTGACTCGCCTGACGAAAGGCCGGTCTTTTCCTATGCCTGTCTTCCGTTTCCGGTCTCCGGTCTTCTATTTTATTCCAGTTTCCAGTCTTCTATTTTATTCCGGTTTCCGGTTTCTAATGAAAATCACTCTGACCTACTCCTGACCTATCTATGTTGTTTCCGGACTTTCGGTTTCCAGTTTCCAGTTACTTCTGTTAACACTATTATCTGTTCTAAAGTAACCCTATTCTGGTATCCGGTTCCTAACTACTTACGGTCTACTTTTATAAAGAAAAACAAAAAAATAGGGAGTAAAAAGCTCTATTCCCCTTATTTCCCTTCTAAACCCAAAGACTGGATTTCCGTGCTCCCACACCGATGCAAGAGGATCTTCTGACGGATTCAACGGTGGCGTCTTAGTCCGCCGTTGTCTCTTCCATAGAGGAGTGGTCAGCTCCTCATCCTCCGTCTCCTCATTGTCCGGTCCGTCTTGAGGCAAGGGTTCTTTTCCCCCGTACTGCTGGAACTAAACTAGCTCTTCGTAGGCACTCTCCTCGTTTGTCTTAAGCAGGGAGTGATGAGCGTATAGATGGGACAGATACGCCGGAAGGGGACTCTGACCCTTCTTCCCAGACCGGAGGGAACGCACTAGGTCCCCGATTAACTCATGGATGATGGTTGCCCAATCCATCATCATTTTACCCTGAAGGCTCCCCAAGATGGCGGAGGCTACCTTCGCTACTACTCGCCGCGGCTTAGTTGGATGGAGGATAGGATTAAGAAATGCTATCACATTTTGGAACTCCGGATTCACCAGGTATGACCTTCCTTCGGGTTGGCAGGCGTCCGGAATTCGCCCTCCATCACCTCCTGGTTCTTCTCCATAACCTTGTCCGGCGCCTCCCGGAACTTGTAGACGATCCTCCATGTGTTAACCGTCCATAGGTCTGGCTTCGCCCGGAGGGTGGTATCCAAGATACCACTTTCCGGACGAAGTATGTCAGACACCAGACTCTCCTCCCGAATCCCCCACGAAACCTCTAGGAGCCCATCACACCCCATGTTGTTGAGGTTCTCCCGCAAGCGCACCAGCCGGTCCTCCTCGGTAGGAACCTCCAGAACCACCTTCATCACTGGAATGGTCCTCGGTCGGAGTGCCAGTGGCAGCATCTCGTCTTCCGAGTCCTCGGGCAGATCCTTCAACTTCCGCCGGCTTGCCCTGGAAGTCATCGTGCTCACAAACAACCCTCACACAATCTCTCCCTAACTCTCTTGCTCACAAACTTTCACTCCAGTAACCCTTGCACGATCGCAACTCCCACAGTCCCTCAATCTACCGGAATCTCACAAAGCTAGGAAGACGGAAAACACTGATGGAAAAAAAACAAAGAGATACTCGTGCCCACTGCCAGCTACAGTCCTCTTCTTATATTGGCCAGGTAGTCGGTTTAGTTGGATGAATGTACGGGACAGGTTTTGGCGGCAAAACCCTATCCTTAGTATGGATCCGGTTTCCGGCTTTTAGGGCCGGTGCCGTCATCCGATTTCCGGAACTTTCTAGGGTTCCAGAATTAGGTTTTTAGCCCTAATGAAATTTTTCTCGGATCCGGAAATCTGATTTTCCTAAATTAACCTAACTTCCTAGGAGAACTCAAAAACTTTCCTTTTTAAGGAGACAATTTTTGAATTTTTCCGTCATATGCTAGTATTATGGGTCTAGCATGTGGGATCACATTCACACACACACACACATATATATATATATATATATATATATATATTCAAAAAGGGATTTCATGTATTTTCCATAAAGTTTTTTAAGGACTCAATTGTGATTGGATTGAAAAGTAATTAGAATTTTTTGTTTTACAAGAGTAGAAGATACACTTGGATATTTGAAAATTAAAGTGTTTTTGAATGGTTTTATAGATATGAAATATCATGAAACCATACCAAAAACTTAGTAGAGATATAATCGAAGATTTATTGGTGGATATATTTACAGTAGATAATCGTATCCCATCACAAAACTATATACCACAAAGAACGAGGCCAAGTAATTCCCAAGTACATCATCCTAACACTATTCCTAGAAACACTAGAAATTCTAATTCTAGTCATCACGTTGTAAACAATAGAAGAATCTTTTGTCACTTTTGTGGTGATTGTGGTCATATTAAAAGAAATTGTTTGAGAAAGCAAGCTTTTGATAATAGACCTAGAAATCCTTCTACACCTATTCGTAGAAATTCAGACATTGAATTCTTAAAATTGATTTCGCAAATCAATCAATTGGATATTAGGAATAATACCATAGAAGATTTGCTTAGAATAAGAACCATTATAGATACAATAATTCAAACTTATCCTAAGCAAACTAATTCCTTTTGCCAATGACATAAAAACACAATGTTGTTTCCATGGGAAAGTTCGGAAATAATAGAAGACTACTTTTTAGGACCTTGTCTTTTTATGGCTTTATACCATTTGTATAAAAATGCTTATTTTGGAAAGGGTTACAAATTTTTGAAAGAAGATTTGTCTACTTTTGAATTAAAAGGTCAAATTGAAAGGTTACCACTAGATGTAAAACGTATAATATTTAATAAAATTTGGAGAGAAGGAAAACCTTATCAAAAATTTTATGCAAAAGGGGAAGATCTCCGTATTCACCCATCTTTACACTATTTGTTAGGACAACATGGAAAATTAAGAACTTATTCCTGTGTAGAAATTCCTAGTGGATATGCTGGTTGGCATGGTACTACGTTAGATAGAAAATTATATGTTTTTAATTATGGACCAATAAATCCAAGATTAACACCTTTGATACCTGATTTCGTAAGTAGAGAAGAAAAGCATCCTATGAGTGTTTCTTTTGGATTGATATGCCTTTGAATTCAACAGTACATTAAAAATTTAAAATACACTTGAATATACCTTTTAGAATATAAATGTTCAAATTCTTTAATGAATACATTAAATGTTTCAAAATATTAGTGAGCATGAGTTGAAAAAGGCATTGCAAAAGAAACAAAGAAAAGAAAGGGTTAATAAATGGTCTAATCGTAGAATTATATCTTCTTATGCCAACCCTGTATTTAGTCCAACACCAACAAGACCACCTTCTCCCCAAGATCCTAATTTGGACAATTTAAATGTAGAACAAATCCTAAATTCACCTTTAGGAACTTATGCAAAAAGGCAGGTAGATAATAATTTAGGTGAAGGATCAGCTGATATTATAAACCCCATTGTAGTAAATATTATTGATAACCTTCTAGACCAAGAAGTTAGGAATTTTCAAGAAATTCCTTATTCAACATTTGAACGAGGATAGTCTTCAAATCCTCCTACATTACACTCGACTCTTGTCGAGTATTTGTTTTCAAGGCCTAGGAATCTTACTTTAGACTCTCAATTCACTAGTCCAGTTGCAGAATATTTACAAAAATCTGGAGGTGAAAAGAGTTCTAGTGTACAAGAACGCTTGCAAAAGCTCTTGTACAATGTGAACAAAAACTTTGATCCTATAACTTCTGAGTCAGAACATTCTGATACACCTTCTCATTTTGAAATTTCCTCAGGTCAAGTTTTACCACCATTTGAAGAAGAAAATAGTAATTAAAATGATTTAAGTACATCAGAAGGGCGTTCTAATTCATCCTCATTAAATTTGACTTCATCAAGTGATAATTCTAGTAATAGTTCACCATCTAGTGAGAACATCTCTAACATAAACATGGCACAACCAAGACCTTTGAGTTTGGTTCCACTGCCACAATACTTGGTCTATCCAAGATCTGATCCTGATTATCATGTCAATAGATTTTTGATGACATGTTAAGCAAACCTCATACTTGAGGCAAATTATTTGATAACCTTTCCTGCCACCTTAACGGGCGCTACTCAGGAATGACATCAAACTCATGGACCCTATGCGACATGGGAAGCATTGAGAGATGCCTTCTTGACCAGATTCCGTCCATTAGCATTTATAGAAAATATCCAAGATCATTTACGGAACTTAAGGATGGGACCAAGAGAAACAGTAGATTCCTACTATGGAAGAATGGAATATCTATTGAGACGTTGGCGTAATCATGGTATGCTAGATGCTTACCTTATTAGCTTGTTTATAGGAGGATTACACCCTATTGAGTTCAAAATAGCCATGAGAGAAAAGAACCCTGCAGATTTGGCAAAAGCCTTGCAAAATGCCAAAAGATATGAAGAAGCTAGGATTGGTGAAGAAGATTTGTCTTTAGCAGATGTCACACCTTATCCTACAACATCTTTAGAACCTTCCTATATTCAAAATCCTATGTATCTAGTAGTTCAAGAACCAAATTATATAAAACCAGAAATGCATATACCAAAACAAAAATTAGAGTCCAAAATTGGATTAGAAAATCAATTGAATAAATTGATTGAAGGAATGGCTGACTTAAGAGTCCAAGTGACCAATGTGCCAAATAAGAGAAATAAGCCTACCAATGTGAGAACCAATGTTTGGTGTTCTAATTGTAAAGGGCATGGGCATTTGTCTTGAGAGTGTTCATCACCTTTGGTAGAAAATATGGCACAAAGTCCCATTTGTGGTTTTTGTGGTGGTAAACATTTTACAGACAAATGTTGGAATTTGAAGGCGGTTAGACAAGATATGGTAGCAGTTAAACAAGTCATGCAAATTGAAAACAATAGACCATGGGTTAATAAGTCTAACTTTAGCAAACGACCATTCACTAGACCAAATGAAGGACCTCCATATAATCCTAATCCTAACAATCAACAAAATTGGAATAATAATAATAATTACAATAATAATCAACCTTTACCCCTGTTTGGTTCATCTAGGCCAGAATGATCTGGTATATATTATAGATGTGGTGAATCAGGTCACTACTATCGAGAATGTCCTAATCCTAAAAAACAAATTGGTTATGTTCCTTGGTGTGGGCATTGTAGACAATGGGGTCATGTTGCAAAAGATTGTAATGCCCCACCTAGGAACTTTCCTCCTTCTGGAAGAGATTATCCCAAGAAAAACCAAGTCCAATTTAAGGACTAGGATAACTCTAGATCCTCAAATCACGTTTCCCACATTCTACATAGGAATGAACCATTGCCTGAAAAGGTTTATGTAACTACTAGGGGAATGAAAACAAAACAAGACGTTCGAAATAATGAATCCCAAGATTATTCAGAAAAGGAATTAGTTCAACCATATTGGTCAAAAGAAGAGATATCTTTTGAACCAGATAAAGAAAAAGAGATTGTTAATCAAATACCAGAATCTGAACCCATAACATTTCCAGAAAAAGAAATCACTTTACAAGAAAGACAAGAAAGAGCCCTTAAGGCAACTCTTGACCAAGAGAACCAAAATGAACCTCAAAAAATAATTCTACCACAAAAGGTATTATCTACAATCTCTTCAACTTTACCTAATTTCTACCAACCTCCTTTTAAGAGAAATAAGCCTAAAAGTCATGAAAATGACTTAATCAAACGAAAAGCGACACATACAATGAAATTAGAAATGGGTATGCAACCCTACAATGTATTAGACAACTTAGACAGAATACAACCCCTCATTTCTATGAAACAACTCTTGGCAATTTCGCCCAAGTGTAGAAGTGACCTTAGTACTTCCCTCATAAGAAAAAGGGTTAAGTCAAACCAAATCTATGAGATTTCAGTAGATCCTGGGGCCCCCACGGTAGACGTAATGATCGATGGATCATTAATCTATGGAGTCCAAATCAATAGTGGGTCTAGTGTTAATCTCATGAACTTCGAAACCATGGAAGAACTGGGATTAACCACTATGACACCAACACCTATCATTCTAAAAATGGAAAACCAAAGTAGGGTCAAACCTCTTCGAATGTTGAATCAAATTACCACTACTATAGGAGGGATCGATTATAAGGTAGACTATATAGTTTTCAAATTGATGAACTCTATATCTTCTTACCCTATCCTATTAGGTAGACCTTGGTTGTTTTCAGCCAAAGCCAAAGATGATTGGGGTAAGGGAACCTTGACTATGGGAAAAGGCAAAAAACAAATTGTCTTTCCCCTTTATCCAATTCCTTATCATGGAGAAATCCAAGAAGAGGATTCTAATCAAACCTTTGTACTTTCTTCTGACATGGAGGAAGAAAGTGATGACGAACAACCAACACAAAAAGTGAATAAAGAATTGCCTTACAAATGTGTTAGGTTGGGAGAATATTTTACTCCCATGAGTAATATCGATGATTCAGATGATGCTATCTTAGCATGGAAAAACTCTGAAGTCTTAAACGTAAGTGTTGAAGAAAATTCAGAGCTCGAACCTAGAAATCCGTTAGACACTGAAGAAATAGAGAAATTATTTGCCAATAAAGACCCAACACTTTTGCAAAAAGAATCTTTGAAAATCCCTTTGCAACAAATGAATTTAGGGACAAAGGAAGACCCTAAACCTATTAGAATCTACTCTAAAATGACGAAGGTAGAGTTTAAGTATTGGCATAATTTTTTCAAAAGACATAGAAAAGCTTTTGCTTGGAGTTATGCCGATCTTAAAGGAGTTCCTCCTGAAATTTGCCAACACAATATTGTATTAGAAGAAAACGCAAAACCTGTTAGACAAAGACAATATTGAATGAATCCAAAGTATTCATTAATGGTAAAAGAAGAAATTAACAAGCTGTTAGCTTGCAGATTCATTTTCCCCATACCTCACAGTGAATGGGTATCACCCATTGTGATAGTATCCAAGAAAATTGGCAAGATAAGAATTTGCCAAGATTACCGTAAGTTAAATAGTGTCACAAAGAAAGACCTTTTTCTTTTACCTTTTATGGATACACTTTTAGATGGTATTGTAGAACATGAATGCTATTCCTTTCTAGATGGATTCTCAGATTATAACCAAATCCAAATCGCAGAAATATTTAGGTTAATAACGGCCTTTACAACTGATTGGGGAATCTTTGCCCATACAGTTATGCCTTTTGGACTGTGTAACGTCCCTGCTACTTTTCAGAGATTAATGACCATAGCCTTTCAAGAGTATTTCAGAAAGTTCATTGAAATCTTCCTAGACAATTTTTATGTGTTTAGCACAAAAGCCAATCATGCGGAATGTTTAGAAAAGTGTTTTGAACAATGTGAAAAGTTTGGCATTTCAATTAACGCTGCCAAATCCAAATTTGTTGTACCTTGTGGTAAAATAGTGGGACACATTGTTTCTAACCAAGGCATTGCTACAGATCCAGACAAGGTAGCAATTATTAATGAATTACTACAACCTAACACCATAACAGAAGTTAAGGCCTTTTTGGGACATGTTGGATACTATAGAAGATATATTCATAAGTATGCCAACATTGCCTTACCTTTAACTGCGTTAACCAAAAAGACTGATAGTATACATGTATGGACCGAGGCTTGTACAGAAGCCTTTAACACCCTGAAACATAAACTTGTCACAGCCCCTGTCTTAATTCCACCTGATTGGAATAAAGATTTTGAAGTTTATATTAACGCTTCTAATATTGCAATTGGAAATGTGTTGAGCCAAAAGAATGAAAAAGGACATGATCGACCTATTTACTTTGCAAGCCGTCAATTGGCCGCTGTAGAAAAGAATTACATTGTCACAAAACGAGAAGCGTTAGGAATGATATTTTCTGTTAAAAAATTTTGACACTATTTGTTGGGTTACAAATTTGTTTTCTATGTAGATTATGATGCATTAAAATACATGATAAACAAACCCGAACTTAGTGGACGGATTGCTAGATGGGTGTTGTTACTCTAGGAGTTCAAATTTACGATCCAAGTAAGACCTGGAAAGAGTCATGTGAATGCAGACCATCTATTTCGAATTAACCCAGAAGTTGGACTAGAACCCATTGATGATAGTTTCCCAGATGCCAATTTATTTCAAGTAGATGTCATTCCAACAGAATATGCAGACATTATCTATTACCTATCCACTAGACAAATTCCAACAAAATATATAGAAAAGCAAAAGAGACAACTAGTTTATAGAGCAACACCTTACACACTAATAGAAAACATTCTTTACAAGAAAGGTAAAGATGAAATTTTAAGGCGTTGTATTAATCCAAGTGAAGTACCCATAATCCTAGAAAGATATCACAGTGATGTCTGTGGAGGACACTTTGCTGGGTTAGTCACTGCCCAAAAGGCACTACAATCTGGCTATTGGTGGCCAACCATGTTTGCAGATGCTGCTAAATATGCAAAGAAGTGTGATCCTTGCCAGAGAATAAGCAAACCTACACCTTCTACTTCTATACCCCTAACTCCTATCCTTGCCCAAATACCTTTTGAGAAATGGAGTATTGACTTTGTCGGCCCAATTAAACCCCCAAGTTGAAACGGTAGGAAACAATATATCCTACTCGCTATAGACTATGTCACTAAATGGGCAGAAGCTTCTGCCACTAAAACGGACGATGTCAAAACTGTTGCCAAATTTCTATTTGAAAACATCATCACACAATTTGGCTGTCCAAAAGAGCTTGTAAGTGATAGAGGCACTCATTTTCTGAATGACACCATTGCATAACTAACTGAAAAATATTTGATCAAACACACAAAAACAAGTCCTTATCACCCAAGAGCAAATGGTCAGACAGAAAAGACTAATGGAATACTTTGTAAAATCATTACCAAAATAGTCTAAGGCTCTAACACAGATTGGGATGCATGAGTCCTAGATGCCTTATGGGCTTATAGGTGTGCGTACAAGGTAACTACCAAATGTACACCTTTTCAACTAGTTTATGGTCAGGAGGCCATTTTGCCAATTGAACTAGAAATCCAATCCTTACGGATTGCAATTGAGCATAAATTAGGAAAAGAAGACTTTTTGAAAGAACATTATTCAATGTTAGAAAAATTGGACGAGACTAGGCGTCAAGCCTACTTAAACATGCTAGTAACTCAAAACCGTAGGAAAAGTTATTATGATAGCAAACTCAAACCCAAAGAGTTGCATCCTAATGACTTAGTCCTTCTATTTGATAGTAGATTCCAAAAATTTCCAGGCAAATTCAAAATGCGCTGGTTTGGACCATACAAAATCTTGAATGTATATTTCAATGGGTCTGTAGAATTGCAAGATTTTGCAGGAGTAATACATTCTACACGATATAATGGTTATCGCCTAAAACCTTACATAACTTGAGGACAAGTTATGATTTAAGTAGAAGGCAGGCTAAAAATATATATAAATAAATAAATAAAAATACAAAAATTAAAAATTAAAATTATTATTATTATTATTATTTTTTTAAAACAAACAACATTTCAACACATTTGTTACACTAAACAAAAGATATAGCAAAATTATATTACTGAATGGAATGAACAATTATTGCTAATCAAATAAGTGGTTACAGATAATGGAAATTGTATTAATGGTTAGTTTGTCTCAAATTTTTGAATTTTGTAGAATGCATTGCTGATAAACGAGTGCATCTCATTAGCAAACAACATACAGGTATCATTCGTATGAAGAACAATTAGTTACCCTTTCTTAGTGTCTTTTATTCTTGAAATTAACGTGGAAATTAATGAACCTGTAATTATCCAGAGAAATTGCCTTGAAAGAAAATGAGAAAAAATATAAGTAATTGAGAGTGTGAGGATTTCAGAAAGAATAAATAATCAAAGTTGAAAAGAAGAAAAACATGATAAAATAAGATAAGAACGAGATGGAATAAGAAGTGACCAAACTTTTGGTTTAATTCTTTCTTCTAGTACTTCAAGTGCTGAAACATGATAATAATAAGATGAGTGAAAAGAAGTAAGGAAAAATAACCTTGGTCCAAATTAAAGAATGAAATAAAGAAAGTTGTAAGAAAATGAGTGTAAAAGAAAGGTGAGTTCAGATAATATAAAGGCAAAATTTCTGAGAGAAGAAAGGAATTTGAAGTGTTGATACAATGAAAATATAATGGGTGTAGTTATTTTTCATTCTTAAAAACATGATAAATAAGAATCTTTTTGACTTAATCTCATAAATACTAACTTGAATCCTAGATACAAATTTTAAAGATTTATTGAAAAAAATAAGACATCCTTCAATAGATTTATAGTTGAAAGTAAATGTGCCGAGAGTCTCGAGAGACCAAAAGCGAGAAAAAAAAAAAGTGATTTCCGTGAGGAGTAAGGATTGACTGAAGTGAATGAAAGGATTACACAATAATGTGAGAAAACATGCGTGAGAGAAAACGAGGAGAAAATAGGATTGAGTGTTGTTAGTATCATTTATTTGTGAGGAAATTGAAGCAAAAAGGAAGAAATAAGATAGACAGCAGAATGGGTGAAGAAAACAAAAATCAATACCATACTTAAGTCTAGTCTTTTCTTGTCATTTTCTATCTTATTTATAGTTATCCTTAAATCTCATTTTAGGTCAACAATAAGAAAAGAACAATTAGGCAATTTTCCTTCATATCATTTCAGTGTTGAAACTTAGAATCTAGTTCAATCTATCAAATGACTGTCTATTATGTTGTTTTTGTCTAAACATAAGTATATAGTATATTAGTAGATATATATAAAAGAACAATTAGCTCCTTATCCTTAGTATTATCATTATATTACTATCTCTATATTGTCTGATAGTGTCTATAAGTTAAACAAGTTAGTTAAGTCTTTCTTCTAAAGTGTCAAGTTTTGAGTTAATCAATCAGGATATGGACAACATATTATAAATTCACTCTACACCACGTGGGATATTCCTTGCTGAGACATTGTTGGAGTTTTCAGAGACTCAAAAAGACCTCTTTAAAAAAGTTGGTATTTGGGACTATCTTCATTATAGGTGGTTGCCTGTGAATGATAAATTGGTACGAGATGTTATAGTTATAAGTGATTATGGAAGAAGAAAAGAAGTGAGTGTTGAGGATAAAAGAATTTGTATTTCTCCTAAGAAAGTAGCAAAGTTGTTTCATATAACTTTGGGAGAGATCAGATGCTGCATGTTTAATCCATTGACTCCTAAAGACAAGACTTTGTTATTTAGTACCAATTATAGGGCAGCCTGTACTCAGAATGGTTATGATTTGGCCTATATGATAGAAGAAGAAGTGCCCTTATTTTTTGTATTTATAAATCAGCATATTTTTGGAGCAACAATTTTTACAATTATGGATAGGGAGTCGTTCTATATTGTATATTTGGCATATATGAGTGAAAAAATTGATTGGTCATATCTAGCCTATCAGAGTATGATGAGTGAGCTCCAAACAAAGAAGAATGATAGTCCATTGCATTTGAAGTCCGCTTACCTATTATCAGCTTTGTGTGAGCAAGCTATTTCAAGGATAGATATCTTCCCACATATTGGTGATGGAGTGCCACTTATGAGTATTGACCCAAAATCTTCTCATTGTGATCAGAATAATAATGAAGACGCTTTGCCAGGTTCATTTTCTTCTATACCACCTATTGAGTCTAATTCCACTTTGATTGAAGAGTCGAGAAAGGAGATTGAGACTTATAAAGAAAAAGTGAATCATTTGAGTTTGGAAGTTCATATTTTTAAGAATAGAGCAACAAAAGCACAAGAAAAGGTTAAAATATTAGAGACTTTGAATGTGGAATATAAAAATCATTTTAAGGAGAGACTTAAAAGTAAGATGGATGAGTGTAATTTATGGAGATCAAAGTTCAATAACATTTAGACGATCAGTAATGATATGGATGAGGCTTATACTAAATCTCTTTATCAAGTTGAACTCTTAGAAGAAGAAAATAAGAGATTAAAAGAAGAAATTTTGAAGAGTTCGACAGAGTTGGTGAATCCATGTGTTTCATCATCTACAGTATCTCTATGTATTCAGACTGATGAGAGTATTAATATGGATTCTACATTATCCAGACTACACCAGAATATGTGGCAGTATCATTGTGAGTCTCCACCTACTTTTTCTTTATATAGAGCATATGAACTTCAGAGTTATATATGTTTGAGTATTTTGGACCTATGTAAAGAACAAAAGTTAACCCCAGAAGAGTTTCAAGTAGTATGGAAAACAACTGGTAAGTTTGAGAATATGCAAAATTTATTATGTGAGATGTTGGTTCGTGAAGACTTATCCTTGACTAGTTGGGAACCATTGTATTATCCTATAGCGGATTTGGAGGTTAGAGCTTTATGTTATTATATACAATTGGAGAAAGAGCTAAAACATAGAAGACTAGTGGATTTGTCCACTGTACCGAAGAGGTTAGTATGGACTACTGATCATCAGAATGATATTGACCCCAATTGTTATAGTTCATTTGAAGTAAGAGCCAAGTGGAAGCAGGAGCTTCAGTTTTTACGTAGTAAGTTGACTTCTACTAAGACCTCTTAGGGTGGGATTGAAGTTCTATTGCAAGCAGTTGCAAGTAGGGGGGTAGTTGCCTAGAGAGGTGAGTTGACTACTAGTCATTATGTGTATAATATCCAGCAGACTTATATCAGATTATGTACTACTCTAGATGCTTATACTAAAGGTCAAATTAAATTTCATTTGACAAAAGAGAGTTCTATATTCAAGTTACCTCCACCATCATATATACATGCTGCATGGTTGGGTATCAGAACTCTAGTATAAGGTTCTATTTTCACATGTCAATTTTTGGAACATTATTTTGCAATGTTTAATGATATGACTATTGAGAGACCTGTACCCAGTTAGAAAGCATTGGAATGGTTGGGCGAGGATTATGGATTATCCAGGACAGAGAATATTGTGAGAATCCGGAATCCAGAAACGGATCAATGATACAAGAATTAGGTGAGAAAAATAGGGAAAATCAAAAAATTTATAGTTAGAACGTGATTTTTTGGGTAAGATAACTCGAATTAGGAAATAAGCGTTCCAGTACAACCCGTAACCGTAACTTATCCGGATCCGGAATCCAGATTTACCCGGAACACAGGAACCTACCGTATAGACCTCGTAGCTACGGGAGTAGGATACCGTTAGTACAACGGACCTGTAGCCGTTGTCCTTAAATCCGTAAAAAGATGGTTTAGTATTTAAGTTGTTTGCCTAGGGTTTTCCTCTTCACTTTCTTGTTTTGCTTTTCTGAGACTGTTCGTGTGAGTAGTTGAGAGAAAGAGTGGTGAGTTAGTGACTAAAGTAGGGTTACTTCTCTCTTGTTCTGACTTAGATCTTATGGCATCCGGACCAGTACGGAAGGTAGCGGTATCTGCCTAGGTTATCTCTCCAGCCATTCCGGATAACTCGGAACTACACAAGCAGTTAGAGGAGGACTTAACTAAGTTAGGGTGTGTCGGTCTACTACACCGAGTCACCGACCATGGAACCTCAAGAGTAAAGATATGATTCAGGAGCTACTTCATGGTGTTCCGAATCAATATGAGCTCACTTTGAGAGGGCGGTCAGTTGCATGGACCGAGGACATCTGGGCGGACGTCTATCAATTCCGGAAGAGCGGGAACGGGTTAGCATCAAGGACGGACTGTTTTGTAGCTGGGAAGTTCACAGGCTCTGCAAACTCTAAGGACGGATTCGCTATTAGCGAATGCAAGGACGAGAGACATAGGCGGATACTAGAATTCCTCATTCCCATCTTGTATTCGGAAAAACCAACACGGGTTACCATTACGGTGGCCAATACTATTTTCGGGGCTATGGAGAACCGAGTGGTGCACTGGAGTAGAGTCATAGCCGGGATAGTTTCTAAACTAGCGGATCATTTAACCCGAGCGAAGGTGAGTCCAGTTAGCACCTACTTGTTCCATCTGTACCATCAACAGGAACTTTTGAGTGTAGCGGAAGTAATCCAGTATGACACCGGAAAGGCAATTCTGTCATACGGACTTTCCGGGGAGGAAGCGGAAGATCCGATCGAGTCGGATCCGGAGGAACTTCCCAAGGAACACTTGACCGATCCAAGGAACAAGAAGAGGAAGTCAACTGATCCGGGGTCGCAATCCAAGCCATCGGCGATGGAGAAGGGGGAGTCCAGCAAAGGACCGGAAGTGGAAACTAAATCAGCCTTTTTCAATGTTGGGTTCAAGTGGATACGCGAGGCCAAGGTACTCCACGACAGCTTGGCGGATTTGGTAATAGATACCGCGGAAGTTTTGAAGGTGGAGCCGGATCAGATTGTAGAAGCTGTCAAGCGACTGCCCAAACCAGAAGATCTAAAGAGAAGGGAGGAGCGAATTCAGGAGTTGGAGGCGGAACGGAACCAACTCCAAGCCCGAGTGAATTGGGCGGAAGGGAAAATGGCAGTTTCAAAGGAGAAAGAGAAAGAGGCTCTCTCTCTTGTCAAGAATCTATTCGAAGCAGTCAACATCAAAGCCAATATCATCACGAAAGTTGCTTTGTTTGACTAGAAGCTGATATCGGAAGGCCACATCACCGGAACCAAGGTAGTGACCACTGCGAGGATAGAGCGAGTTTTGAGGGAGCTCCAACAGCTATTGGCGGCCATCGATCCAAATCAAGTGATGGATTTCTCCACTTTTCCGGAACTTCCTTTTGTCTCGAGTAGTCCAGGGAGACCGGTAGCAGATCGTGCAACTCGAATGGAGGGATTGAGGGGGATACTCACGCCAGCCGAGCCTTCCGCCAGCAAGATGCGAATGACGGAGCTGAATTTGAGGCCAGCTTTGGAACCGGAACCTGAGTCCAGCGTAAAATCGGTTCCGGTACCACCCAAATTTTCAACTCCGGAAGTATCCAAGTCACAAACAATGCCGAATTTGATGACCGGATCATTCAAGGTTCTGGAACAGCAAGTCAGAGGAGACCTCATCAATCGGATCGGTGGAATGACCAATCCGGCTTGGACTAATCCGAAAGGATTTTCACACAGGCAAGAGACCACACCGGAAAAGTGAAGCGAACCCGCAACATTGGAGGATACACCGCCAGAGAAGGAGAAGGAAGTTCAAGTCATCGAAGACTTTCAGGAGGAGAGTGCCCATTCCACTTCCGGAACTGAAGACAACAGCGATCCGTCTCCCGCAACGCACCATATCCAGACTCGGGCAACAGCGAAAAATACGAAGGGGACGCCTACCAGTCAAGCAGGGAGCCGCTTAAGGAAAGGACAGAAGCCAAAACATTAGAATTCATTGGAAAAGAAGTATAAGATCCGGATCGGGTTTCCGAGCATGGGCCCAGTTTCTAGAATCTTAGGCGGATAGTACAAAAATCCGGCAATCTCGGACGGTAGTTATTAGCCTTTCCGGATATTTCGGAGGTTCAGTGATTGGTTGCCTGGATTTTCGGGTTTCCTTTTCAGGCTTTTAGGAGTTGACTTTGGGTTTTTGTGTTAGTATTTTAAGGGCAGGTCAGTTAGTGGCCGGCATTCTATTCCATTCCATCTTAGTACTTTCACGTATGTATTACAATTTTCTTTTCTTAATCTAAGTCAGCTAGGGTGCCTCTAGCTGCACTTCGCTTAAACAGAATCTTTGGCTAAGTGTATGCGTGTGTGTTGTATCCTTATACTGGAGAAAGAAAAGGGAGGAAGAAGAGGAATCCAGATCTTGAACTACGGATCTCTTGGGGGTTGAGCTGGTCAGAAGGGATGCAAGCTGAGTAAGGGAGTGTAAGCATCACGTGCCTTTAAATTGCTGGAACGGCAATCCGGATAAGAAGGTAGAGGTCCCTGCGATTCCAGAACCAGAAGGGTTTTGTGCGGAGATAAGTAACCGCCAGAGGAAAGGAACTCCCTCTACTCCGGAAGGTCTACCAACCTCCCCCTTGGTACATTGTCTTCTCCTTGGAACTTTACTCCCTTAGGTTTATGAATTTGGATCCGTCGTTGTAGTAAGAGAGGTATGAGAATTTCTTTGTGTGACCTGCTTCCGGATCGGCCAATCCGGAATCTGTGAGAAAATACTCCTCCCTCCTCCTACAATTGTGTTGTCTTGGGTGTGTTGTTAGTTAGGATTTGGATGCAGAGAGGTTAGTCACACAAGTGGTGAGTCCCCATCCCTTTCTAGATCAAGGGCGGACTCTCTAAGGGTAAACAGAGGCAACAAAAACCAATAACGGAAGAAAGACGGAATTCAATTCCGGGTGTGTCCGGATCCGGAACGGAATCCGGAATGTACTAAGTTTCCGGAGTAAGGTAGGGAAAGTGAAAGGAGGATTAAGTGAGTAGTCACAATCCGGATGCTTCTAATTCAATTGATATCATACTAGAAGTTCCGTGGAATGATAATTCGTGTCATCTTGCAATAATTTGTTGTTGTAAGGATACTTACGGCTAACTGCGCGTATGACAAATATACCATATGATAAAGTTTATTTGATGATTTCTAAGAAATAGCAGATAAATCCACCACCCTCTGTGAGTACAAATGTTCATTTCTGTCATTGTCAGAGAAGATATAAGTGGAATCCCAAGGTCACTTTGGATTCAGTTGAGTATAATTGGCTTGTGATACTTGGTATTTTTACGACACCTATGTTATGTGCACAAGCCTATGCAGCTTTTCATGAGCAGCATATTAATCATACAGATCCAGTTTGTTTTGAAGCAGCAGTATTTTGTAATTATTTGCATTATATGTGTTCGAAATTTGGTATTGTTATCGATGTGAATAAGTATGATCCGTTACAACCAGAGTTTCATATGATGATGAAGTTACAGTATCATAGTGCTCGATGGCATCGAGTATTAGAGCTTATGGCTTTGACCCATTTTCTATGGGGTGCTCAAAAATGTTTCATCAATGAGTTTAGCCATAACAGATTTCTACCTACTCAGACTTGGTTGCAGAATCAAAGGTTACATAATCCATCATTGTTGGACAGGGATGAAGATGTAAAGAAGGCGTGTACAAAGACTTTGAGAAAAGATATTCAGTTGCAGGATCGAGACAGAAACAAGAGACTTAGACATTATTGACGGGAACGTCAATAGACTAAGTAGGGGGCTATGTTATCTAGCTTTTTGGCTTATATTAGTACTTTTTGTTTTTTTGTGAACTTTATATATATATTCTACTCTATTTCTAGTATCTAGTGTAAAATAGACTTATTTTATCTTCCAAGTGTAGAAATGATTCAAAACTATTTAAGTAAGTAGTTAGTTGGAAATATAAAAGTAAATGGGAAAGATAAAGATAAAGAAAAGGGGAGAAAAAAGAAAAAGAAAAAGACTTAAAGATTTGGGGAGTTTTGCTAGAACGTTGCAGCTGCTGGTCGCTTCTGATCACCCCCCCTCCTCCTACCTTTTATTCTTCTCTCTCCCATTTCTCTCACATAGTACAGAACAGTGTAGTTTTGAGTGCAGGAAATTCTTGCACGTGTAATCTTGCTTCTTGCAATAAAAATTGAGTCTGTGCAATCTGGGAGTTCTTGTTTCTTTTGAATTGCTGTACTTCGCGTTGGTGTTGGTCGCTTGGTGTCACGTGAATTATTTTGTTGCACTACTAGATTGTGTTTGCAAGATGATTAACTGATGAATTTGTAGACTGACCTTGCTAGCCGTGAGATTTGGAGCTTTTGTACGTATTCTCTGGTTAAGTTTCTGTATATTGTTAGTGCGTATGACTTTGAGTTAATTGAGAGACCTGAGCACTATGAGAGACTTGCTGCTTGTGAAGGTGAATTTGGATGTGAAAATGGTTTGGAACTTTGAGCATTGAGGAATGAAACGTAGAAGCCCTAAGTTGACTGCGACCTCTGCAAAAATCAGAGAGGTTGAAATCTAAAATTGTAGATGTGCGAGGTAATAAAACTCTCCTGTGATTGGAACTACAATGGAAGGGAAGATTGGGCTTAATCAAATCTAAGACTGCAAAGATCAAGAAGATTCGTCGTAGCCGGCACTCACAAATACGGTCGCCACAGCTCCTAACTGCAGAGCCAAATGTTGACAATTTCGACAAATTTGGCAGAATTGTGATCAATTGGGGCTTGGTGAGGATCTCATCAATCAAGCGAGCACATATTTGCAAACATTTTCGAGAAATTTGACAAATTGGATCAAATTTTGTAAATTTACGATATTCAGCGCGGATTGAGGTTGCATCCTTAATCCCTCAAAATTTTCCAAATTTCTGATTGGTAGTTTGCTTGCGATGGAGTAATTGAAGAAGTGAGGTAGACTTCGGAGAAAGATTTCAAAAATTGTAACATTTCGACCCTGATCGGAGACCTTGAGGATCGACGCAGCGCAGGGAGTGTGAGCACTTTTTTACCCACCCATGGTAAACTAACGTTGCACAACCAGGTTCTTTGTATTGTTTTGTAAGTTTTGTCCTAAGGGTGCCTAGCGTCAATCCATTGTGCCTTCCAAGCAATGGATCTTTCCTAACTCTTACATGTGAAAAATAAACAAAACAATAAGAAATTCTAAATAACTAAAAATTTTACCCTTTTATCTCAACTAACTAAGCCAATGTGGTTTTTATTCAAAATGAATTCAGTCTAGATTTATCATTTTTAAGTGATAGAACATGTTATGCCATTTCTAAAAATATAAAACTCGACCTCATCCGAGCTTTCTAACAATAGTTATGGAAGGATGAAGTTTGACCGCTAATTGGTTCATCAAACTTCATCCATTGATTTCTACTAATCTACCTTATAATTTTACTTGAGATTTGACTTTTGGTCTCTGAACTCTATTTACTATTTGACTTTCTAATATGGTTGACTTTGGATGATTTATCTAACTTTCATTCATTTTGACCCCTAAACTTCATCCGTCTCTATCTTTCTCATTTTTCATTGGATTTCTAAGTGTGAGACATTTTTGGAAACCTCTAAACTAAAGGTATCACAATCTGAATCTAAAACTTGGAGAAAATCTAGTTTTAATATTCTGACTTAAAAGGTTAATTCGGCTAAGGTATTTAAAATTATCTACTTTGCAATTTAATAGTAATCTGAGTATTTAGAATCTTACCTCACTTTGTGAGTCATCTTAGACGTTGTAGATGAGTCTTCCAAGATCTTCATTTTCCTCCATGGTTCAATTGCTCGGTAATTTATGCTCACCGCTTGAAAGTAGACTTTTAATACAAATTTGCAACTAAATTCTAGCTACTATTCCTCCTTTCTTCTATTTGGGATTTTATACTATACTTTTCTAATGGTTGGCTTAGAAAGCTCTTGACCTCCTAACCACTACTTTTCCATTTTTTGCTTACCTAATGACACCTTTCGACATTTCACATGGTCCACCCTTCGTGTCTCACTCCTATTGAACCCCATATTTGTATGGTTCTAATTCTATTCTAATTTACTACTAATTCTCTATCTCTCATAACTCTTCATTATTTTTTGCTTGTACTTGGTGTTTAGAGGGAGATGTGAGGTGCACCGAAAGGTGCGAGAGGTTTGGAGGGGTTTCGTAAGGGACACCGAAAGGTGCGCAATTACTATGCTATTCTCCTAATTTTGTTTCCTATGGCAATTTTACATATTCCTATATGATCCCTTGTTTTCCTTCACCTCTATTTCTCCTCTTCACTCCTATCTCTATTTTTTTCCTCACTCCTTCTATTTTTTGTCCTTTCTTAATTCCTATGACAAAGTTTTGAAAAGACAAACAAAAATAAATTTCAAGTTTCAAGTTTTTGTTTGTGAGGAGGGGAAGTCAATTCCCCTCCCTAGGCCAAAGGCCGCACTGCCTAGCCGGAGGCCCTGGCTGGCTTGCCAAAGCGGGCTGGTTAGTCAGGCCGGGGTTGATGAACCGGTCCTAGGGCCTTGGCTCCCCCTGCTAGGGGTCTGACCATCCTAGTAGGGGTGAATTCGGGGCTAGCTCTAGAAGCTGGCCCCAAAAAACTAACACAAATTTGGAATTTTTGCGGATTTTCTCACAACAAATATTTTTTTCTAGGCGGCAACTTGGAGGCAAACTTGGAAATTTTTTTGGAAGGATTCTAAGTCAAAGCTATGCCGTCTTTTGGATAATATTCTAAATTCTAAGACAATTTCTAACACATAGATTCAAAGCTCCGCCGTCTTTTTAATAACACTATAATTTTTAAGACAATTTCTAATACACAAAGTCAAAGCTTCGCCGTGATACAAAAACAAGGAGAATACGGACAACCACAAGGGAAATGATTTGTTAGTAAACAATAAGCTACCAAATGTTAGTGCTAAAATAACTTAAACGACGCTAGAGAGTTTCCCCAAGCGGCATTGCCAATCATAGGGGATGGAGACTCTAGGATTAGTATAAAGTTAGTTCAAAACAACTACAAAACGTCAACAAAATACAAGAGCTCCACAAAACATCACCCAAGCTTCAAATAACCCACAAGAAATGCTACAAGAAGATAGCTAAGCTTGAAGGGACCCCAAGTCCTTCAAAAGAGCTCCAAAAACAACAAAGGAGCTTGAAATGCTCCAAAAACAAGAAAATTTGGCAACGTAGCCTAAATGGCCAAAATCCAACTAAGTGGACCTAAATGAAAACAAGGCGGCTCAAAATGAACCTAAGGGGTGTTTTGAGAGGAGAATGGATGCCCTTATATACTCTCTCAAGGGCACCCCCCTCCTCTCTTTTCCTATAAGGTAATCTTATCAATTAAGATTTTCATCTAATTTGCCCAATTTTCACTTCTACGCTAGTCCAAATTCCTAACTTTTGGAGAAATGCTCCAAATCACAAACGGATTGCGCCATTGGCTTCAGAAGGCCATTTTTAGCTTACTAAAAAGCCCTCCCCTTTTCCCTTCGTCAAAATTACAAAGATTTCCAGTGCTAACTGGAAGACCAAAATTGGATAAAAATCCAACTTTTGGAGATCAACTTTTCTAAGAAAAGTAACTAGCCTAGGCTTTTTAGTAGGTGTAAGGGAGTAAGAAAAGACCCCATTTTGACTTCAATCCAATGCTATATGCTCCTAATACGCCGGTCAACTCCATGATTAATCTTCAATTTTGCCAATTTTAGAGGATCTTGCCAGTTTTACATCTTTTGACTATCGGAATGCCACAAAACTTGTTGAAGCTTGTTATTAACACAAAAGAAGCTATTCTAATTTTTAATGAGATTTTACCGCTGCCTAGGTAATTTCTAGGAATTTCTTATCATTACTTTCAGCGGTTGACTACCCGGAAAAAGATCTTTTGAAGATCAGAAAAAATCGAGAATTTTCATGGAACCTCTCATGGAATTCCACAAGGGATGTGAAAACTCATTTTCCCATTTTGCACATCTAAGGAAGAAGAATCAAATCCCGCTATCTCCTTTAGCTTTCGGAAACTAGGGAATCTTCCACATGGAAGGGAATCTTGGCGAGCCGATTGCTCCGTTGGACTCCTGGCATGCTTCCCACCTTAAATTATTATACTTAGGTTGTAGATGCCCTCCTCTGGTCCGTCTTGAGTTTTCTTCACTTGTAAGCTAATAATTGAAATTTCTACTATTTTGCCAATAGAATGGGAAAACTGAAACCTATCTTTGGAAATTTATACTAGGATTCTCACCTAATTCCCTCGGACCAATTTGGTTAAGATTTGTCACTGAAAGGCAGGTTCAAACAAGTTGGGCAATTTCTACTAAATATGGTTATTTTGTACAATTCTGGGTTTTTACCCTATCTATATGCAAGATTTGGTTACAAATAGCAGAAAATGCCCCATTTAGGACCAATTGCCATATTGGTATGTGACATCTCCATTTTGATTATTCACTCTTTTTTGGGCTTTTTGTATATAAAACTATACTAAAAACTAACAAAATCCAAAAAAAACAATTCCTAAGTCATAAGTGACCAAATGGGCACTCATAGGGAGCAGACAGCCACGGTGCCAAAGCCAGATGTCGGAGCAGATCAGTGACAAGACGGGCCGACGGATTGATCCCTAGGTCACACAGCCAGTCCGGGTATCGGGTAGAGCATACTAATTTATATGTGTTTGGCCCTATTGTCCTTGAATGTGTGTGTGCTGACCATTATAAATTGTTCTAAAACCCTCAACCTTAATTTGCTTGCTAAATACTAATACTATTACTGTAAAATCCACAAGTCCTGCATTGCACATGCATTCATCACAAGTCAGTCCACCTTAAACTATTGTCCCAGAACTATTGTCACGAGCCAGTAGCACACTAGATAGGACTGAGACGTCATACATCTGTCAATAGCATCTATTAACAGACAGCATGAATTGTATCTTGGGTTTTTAGTGGGAATAAGAGTAAATAAACCTTTTAATCTAATAAACTAGTACATTGTGACCTTTGAATACACTACACTAGCCTTACATAGTTCATTCCCTGGTGTTCGAACTCGGATTTAGTAAACAAGATTAGATCTCAAGAACTAGACTACATGTAGTGTTGAGAGTTCTTGAAAATGAGACTCAAATACACTAGATCTTGGAGAAAAAATCACATCCAAAATGAATTTTAAAAAATTATAGAGTAAATTTTAAGAAGCCATAAATTGATTGGGATTATATGTGTTAGACCCTTTAACCTCGTACTTTTTTGGTCATCAAATTTTTAGATTTGACATGCAAAAAGAGAGTTGAAAGATTTTCATAGTTTTAACACCTTTATAGTCAAACATTATAATCTTTTACTCCATAAGTAATATTGTTGTGTTTTCTATGAGATCTCTAATATGTCTAGTTTAAATTTGTATGGTTATAAGTTCAAAAAAATTGATACAACTTATCAAAATGTTGGAATTTTGTTCAATTTGGAGCGAATTCCAAGAAGCTCAAAACAAACCTTGGGCATTTAGGGGTTAATACAACCCTTTTTAGGTCAAGCTCTTCAATGGTACAAAAAAAATGGTTGTTGAGTACACAATCAAGAATATCTTAACATAAACTAAAACAAATGTTACCATTGTAGTTTTATTTTATTTACTTTTATTCAACTTTTACTTATGTACATAAATAAATAAAAAGTGTAAAGCCTCAATGAATCAAAAGGTCAAACTTTCTTTTTTAAGGTACTGATGTTAAATTTTTTTTTCTAATTGATTTAACCTCTAAAGTCCCATTGTCCCTTCAAGGGACCAAATGGATTTTGGGTAGGTTCCTATGAACACAATTTTAGATGAAATTTTTTGAAATTTTTTCTTAAGATTGAAAAATTGATTAACTTTGTGGAAATATAATTCTCATTACAATTGGTGCTCGAGAGCAAAAGTTATACCACAAAAAACTTCAAATTGAACTTGGCGGGCAACACCAAAAAATCACAAAATGTCAAAATAATTTTTTGAATTTTTTCTCCTTAAAGATTATATTTTAATCTAAATATGAAACTTTGATTCATCTTGTTTAGATATATTATGCAAAAATTATGGACAATCTTAGTTTTTGAGCATTTTCAAATCCCCCCCCCCCCCCCCCCGTTTTCCTTTTTCCCCTCCCCTCCCCTCCCTCTTTTTAATTATTTATCTTAGGGTAGGCCCTCCCCGCCCTCATCGAATCTCCTCCAGTTCTTCTACCCCATGACCCCAAACCCATTGGTCCAGCTGTCTCGTGAGCCCATCCTATCTATCCAGTAACTCACCTTTCTTTTTTTCTTTTTTCTTTTCTAGTCAAGGAATAGGGGCCTTGGGGCCCTGGTCTACTAGAAGTAGTTGCTTTCCTTTCCTTCCGTTATCATATCATGTTGCCTGGCCTGGCCTTGTCTTTGCCTTTGGGTTGGTCTCCCCGTGAAAAGTCCTTTCTAAGGTAGGGAGCTGTAAAAGCGACCCTTTAAGAGCTGATTTGCATTTTGGGGAAGCTAAACTACTTAAAATAATTTTCACTAAATTTTCGTGGTAAAAAAAATGGAATTGGCATCTAACCCAAGTCGTTTCATATTTTTTGGATCTTCATGGAATTAGTTATGAATTTTTGAAGTTGAAAACACAATGGTTTCTAAAAGCGACCCCCTCCTGAAATGTACACTTCTGGTACATGTTAGAGGCAAAATGTACCAGATCGCTTTTAGAGACAGATCTCTTTTACCTTACGGCATCTAAAGAGTGCACACAAGCCCAAGGAAGGCTAGGTTGCTGAACTGCCCTCCCCTTTCCAGGCCAGCCTGATGAATGGGGATGGCCTCCTTCCACTCGGCACTCGGCACTGCAGTGAATAGCCCGGCCAGGTGCTTCCGAAGGTCTACGTCCGGAAGGTGATGAATTGATTTCTAGTGCTGCTAGCTTAGCTGTCACCATCTGGCGTGTGGCAACACTGGTCCTGGTGGTGGCCAGTCCCGGGTCAGTCGGAGCCATGTGCCCAATTAACGGATCGGAGGTGGACGGAGGCCGAAGCCCAGCCCAGCAGCGGGGCGAGCTGAAGGAAACATGCCCGGAAGAACTGCACTTCGGCAACAGGCTGGGGGCCAGGGTGAACTGACCCCTCATTGCCCCGTTTTAACCCTGGGAAAACGCTGTGGGATTTTTTATTTGCAATCAGATGAATTTTTTTGCAAATTCTGAATTCAGATTTGCAATCAGCGGCCCCAAATTAGATGGGGGTAGTGTAGAAATATAAAAAATCATGGCAAAAATATAGGGGGCTTTTTTTCACAATTTACCCAATCAGGCGCAATCAGGGGATCAGTTCTCCCTGGCCTAAGGCTGGGCTACTGGACTGAACCTACTTGTTGAAACAGAGGGACGGACACTTGAAACTCCAAACTTACAATAAGTTACTAACTACCCAGTTAGGGTGGGTTTATACTGTACCTAAGGCCGGATGGAAGGTTGGCCGGATTTGCCTTCGATCTGGCCTTCAATCCAACCCCAATTTTTCCATCCAGCCCCAGTTAATGTAAACCCCTTGGGTTGGATTCTAGGGTCGAATTGTCAATTCATGTGCTTTTGAATTTTCTCAATCATTCTACTAAAATCATAACTCCCTCTGTAATATTACAAATGCTACCATCAATACTAAGGGCTCGTGCTTGCTATGCTATGCATTCATTGTATCACATATTAGTAAAATTTTGATATATTTGAATAGAATGCATGATAATGATTTCAATAAGTCTTTAAAATAATTATTTTAAATATTTTGTAAAAATATTTTCAATCATGCATACATAAAAATTGTATTTTCACACAATGTGTTATTAAAAAATAGAGTAGCAGTTTGCAATCACTTCTATAATATCACTTTTTACAAAGGATGATATTATAAAAATAATATAGTTGTTGCATTTAAGGTGATATTAAAGAGGATCCATAGGATGATATTATAAAGGTAGCAAATCCATTGCTTCTTCTTGGCTTTACACTTCTTTGCACTTCTATGATTTTGTACTTTTGTGAGCTTTGAGCTTTCATGATTTCAATTTTCTATTGCTACTACCAAATGATTTTGAGAAATTTATTCAATTAAAGTGATTTTGGATTCCACAACAATTAAGTTGTTTACAAAGTTTTTGAGATTTATAAGTTTTTCTTTTCAATTCTTCAATTTGGGTTGCCACTTTTTGTAACAATGAAGTCAAATTTCTAATGTATTCTAATGTATGTGTATCTCTTATAGTATTTACCATTGCATATGTTTCATTCATCATTCAATAAATTTCTATTGTACATTTCAATATATGCTTACTTAAAAAAAAATTATACAAAGACTTTAGTCATTTTTATTTGAAGATTTATTGAAATTTTTGTTCTGCATTCTATCTAATACATAAAAATTCTTATAAAATTCTAATGATGAATGCGTAGCATAGCAAGCACCAACTGCTAGTGCTCAATTAAAAAAATATAGAAAAACATGCATATTTATCTTTCTCTTCTTTTCTTTTTAATTAAAAATAAAGATTCTTTTTTCTTTTTTCTTTTTATTCCTATATATTTTATTTCTAAAATAATAAAAATATTTATATTTATATATTTACTTAAAAATAAAAATAAAATTTAATGTTTTGGTTTTCCTCTTATATAGAACATGCATTTGTAATCAACATGTTTAATGCTAAAACATAGGTACTTCATTGTAGTCACTTAGATGATGATTTTACTTTAAAATTAAAAAAAGTAAATACATAAGGAAGTTTGCTCTAAAAACACCCATGCTCTAAGAGTGATCATGACGGAAAGGTACATTTTGCTTTATTGAATGTACTAGCACATTTTAGGACATGGTCACTTTAAGTGACCATTGCCTTTAGACTTTAAAAAATTCATAACTAATTATACAAAGATCTAAAAAATATGAAACAAATCAAGTCATCAAAAAAATATGAAAATAAAGGGCCTAATCCCAATCAATTTATGGTTTTTCAAAATCTACTTTATAATTTTTAAAATAAATCTTTAATGTGATTATTTCTCCAAGATCCAGTGTATTTGAAGCTCATTTCCAAAATCCCTCAATACAATGAAAGTCAAGATTGCAATGGACACTCTTTTACAAAATCTTGAATAAAAAAATCATAATCAATCATTTTGAAAATTGGATTTTTGATGCTAAAACTAAACTTAAAAAAGACTTTAAAATTTATATAAAATACTAAGAATAGCAACATGGTTAAGTTTTATTAAACTTCAAAGTATTGTTCACACCAAAATTTAGTGCCTTAGGCATTTAGAAATTAAGAACAACTCTATCAAATAAACATGTACCAAATTCCAAATAAAAATAAACATCTTATGTAGAGTCACTCAGTTAAAAATGATTGAACCAAATAAGCTTAAAAAACTGTGGGAATGCGATCCCACATGCTAGACCCATAATACTAGCATATGACGGAAAAATTCAAAAATTGTCTCCTTCAAAGGGAAAGTTTTTGAGTTCTCCTAGGAAGTTAGGGCAATTTAGGAAAACCGGATTTCCGGATCCGGAAAAATTTCATTAGGGCTAAAAACCTAAAATCCGTAACCCTAGAAAGTTCCGGAAATTGGATGATGGCGCCGACCCTAAAAACCGGAAACCGGATCCATACTAGGGATAGGATTTTGCCGCCCAAACCTGTCCCGTACATCGGACCAGTATAAGAGGGAGACTGTAGCCGGCAGTGGGCACGCGTATCTCTTTGTTTGTTCTCCCGCCGACGTATTCCGTCTTCCTAGCTTTGTTAGAATTCCAGTAGATTGAGGGATTGTGTGAGTTGCGATCGTGCAGGGTGTGACAACTCATACTTTTGATTTTTTTTTTGTTTATCTTTTGAGTGGAACGGAAACTAGAAACAAGTATCCGGATCCAGCTAAAGGGAGGAAGATAAATTAAAAATAGTCACAAGAGAACCTTACGAAACTAATCCGGTTCTAGGTAGAAGCGGACCGGATTGGATTTCCAACCGGAAGGGAATTCCAACCGGATTCTCCTTGACCGGATTGGAGAGAACCGGATGACAAGGACCGGACCGGATGTCCGACCTGTCATAATGACCAGTCCAGGGCGTCAGGACTATATAAGGCCTGACCCTGCCCATTTTCAGGTCTCTGGTTTTCACGTGTTGTCGTTTCCTGTCTTAGCGCCTGAATTTTTCTGTTTACGACGGCAAGGAGCGGAGAATACGAGAGAGCCTAGTAGTGAGTGAGAAGTGTGAGACGAAGAGATCGCCTCTGGGCGCGAGTGGGTGAGACTTGAGCGCGAGCGGATACGGAACATTGAGAGGTTGAGAGTGTGAGCGCGCAAGGAGGTTGGTTTGCAGGTGGAGCGGAAGACCAGAGTGTGAGTGCTCCCTCGTTAGGTTAGAAGAGAGTGAATCCGGATAGAGCCGCCCTCATGCCGCGGCTGAACCGGAAGAGACCAAGCTCTAGCACCCCACCCCCGAGTGAAGTGAAGTTGAGGAAGGTGGTTCCGGTCATGCCGACCAAGGAACCGGAACAAGAAGAACTCAGGGAGGACTTAGCATCCATGGGTTGTCAGGGATTAGTCTTGAAACCTTGGGGTTTCAAGGATGAGAGGATGATTAGGGAGCTTCTGGGTGGCGTATCGAACGAGTTCGATAACACCCTGAGAGGGAATCCGGTTTAGTGGACCGAGGATTTGTGGCGAGCCGTCTATGGATTCCGGACGGGAGGACTTGGGCTTGCCAACCGGAAGGATGATTTCATCTAGGGCAAGTTCGGAAGTGTCGTGAATCCGAAGGATGGCTACGCGGTAGAGGACTGTATCGATGACCGGGAGCGTCGCCTACTGTAGTTCTTTATTCCGGTCTTGCATTCAGAAAAGACGACTAGGGTGACCATCACCTTGGGTAACACAATCTTCGGAGCGCTGTGCGAAAATCGGAAAGTAGACTGGGGCCGGATCTTCTTCGATCTGGTATCCCAGCTTACTACAAGAGTGGGGAAAAGTAGGGCTACCCCACTGTGCCCTTATGTGTACCACCTCTACCAGCAACAGGAACTGTTGACGAAAGTGGAGATGAAGGTTTGGAAGGCCTAGGAGCGGACCATGAAGTATGGTGAATCGAGTCTGACCAGGAAGCGGATTTTGGGAACGAAACCGAGGAGGCAGAGGAAGAAGAGGAAGAGGAAGAGGAGGAACCATAGTTCACCTCCAAGAGGTAGAAGACCACGCCGACTCAGAATCGAAGAACGCCTCCGGTTCAACCTGTAGCGATTAGTCGGACCAATATTCCTCTAGTTAGCCCTTAATTCATACCAAAGGCCTTCTTAGAGTAAATCGCTCCGGAATCGTTCCCATGAGGACTTGTGGATTATAGTTTTATAGGCTATCCCAGTCTAAGCATTCACTTTTCTCTCCGTCAGACTATTCCGGACTTTAGGTCCGGTCCGGACTCTTGTGCCGGATGGATTCCGGAAGAATCCGGAAATTGTTCAGTGTCCCTTCCGGAATCCCTGGGTTTGGATGACGAGTGGCCAGATCCACCGTCCGGATGCTTACCGTGTCCGGAAACACGCTCTCTTTCACTCTCTCTCTCTCTCACACTAACACTAACCTAACTCTTCAGGGACCGGAAGTGTCCTCCTGTTCCGTCGCCTCACAAATCCGGAAAGATCTAGATTAGGTCACATAGGGACGGTCAAGAACTACAACGACATTCTAACCTTTAATCGAATACTGAGCCTCCTGTCGACCGGGTGGTTTTTCCTGTACTTTCTTGGGCTTGCGCCGGGGCTTGACTCTGTTCTACGAGGAATTCTGGCAATCCGGAATTCGAGCACGTCCGGTAATACTCCCATATGCGGAAGTTGCTAGCAACCTCTCAGATACCCCTTTCACCTAAGGCTGTATCCTACACATAGGCTATACCGGCATCCGAGCAGTACTACACTAATCTTACTACCGGAACCATCCGGTTGATCTCCCCCTCAAGTTAACACATCCAGGTACTCTCACAAAATCGACTCTTGCCACACAAGGTAAGTTCTCAATTCCGGAAACGCAAGAACGGACCCACACCTCTCACAAACATATACCGTACACAATAAAGATAAGAGAATGGGTACTCCAAACACTTTACAATTAAGCTCAGAAAAAGATACAATGCTGAAACTATGAGATGGCTGTGAATGACCAGAAAGGCCATTAGAACTCCTACTTATACTAAGACTAATGTCATCCAAAAAAAATCCTACAAAACATTCCTACTGGTCTGCTAGATTTCCGGTAAATCCCAGATCCTATAAATCTGGAAAGATCAGCTTCAGATCCTAATGTTCCGGCTTTGACGGCCAGACTCCGGATCTTTCTAAAATTCCGGATCTTCCGGAAATTTCCGGATCCATTCCGGATCTACCCTTTCCGGATCCACCCTTTCCGCTTCCAGCCGGAGTCGTCTTTGTTGCTGCCCGTTATGAGGCTTCTATTCCGAATCATGTTTTGGATTCCGGATCCTATCCGGATCTTCATCCAGATCCTATCCAAATCCTAGACATTTACGGATTCTGGATCCATTAGTTTCGGACTAGTTCCGGATTGATTCCGGACTTAGTTCCGATACTACAAAAATTCTTTTGAAAATATTTTTTTGACAACTCTCCAGGCTCCGGTTTCCGGTTAGGACGGAAAGTGCAAATTTCCTCCTTAACCATTTTACCGCAATAAGAGCCCCTACAGTTGTTAATCCATAACTCTAGTACTTTCTCCACCGAATAAAGAAAATATACTATAAATGGATTTCTTACTTCAAATTCTATTTGAAATAAATAAAATCTACCAAAAATTTCTAAAAGCTGAAAAAGGCAGGAAAACAAAGATGTAAGAAAGTAAGAAAGCCACTTTGCCTTCCATTGGCTACAGTCTTCTTTTTATACTAGTTCGACGGATGGATGGTCGGACGAATGCACGGGATAGGTTTTGGCGGCAAAAACTTAACCCTAATACGGATCCGATTTCCGGCTTTTAGAGCTGGCGCCGTCATCCGTTTTCCGAAACTTTTTAGGGTTCCGGAATTAGGTTTCTTAGACCTATTGAAATTTTCCCGGATCCGGAAATCCGGTATTCCTAAGTTTCCCTAATTTCCTATGAGAACCCCAAAACTTTCCTTTTCAAGGGAACAATTTTTGAATTTTCTCGTCAAATGCTAGTGTTTTGGGTTTAGCATGTGGGATCACATTCTCACACAACCCCGGCCGCGCAAAGAGGATGCTCCAACCGGACTGGATGTGCCATCCGGATTGGGAACTGGAAATCCGTTCGATGAGTTGGTTGGGATACTCTGCGGAATCCGGGCGGATTGGGAAATCAAGAAGCGGACGATCGGGGAGATCGCGGAATTGATTGGAGCGGATCCGGACAATCAGCTACCATTCTGGGTAGCTGAGAGTGTCATCAATCCGGATGAGCTCCGGAAGATGAAGGCGGAAAGCAAGCGGCAGCATGATGAGGTTGATACCCTCAAAGCCGAGCTTTTCGCCTTGCTCGAGAACGCCACCGCGACAAGGGAGATGGCGGAGGAAATGAAGAAGCTGGCTGCGGAGGTGCACAAGGAAAAGAAGATATCCGGAACAAGGGTGGTGCACATCCTCACCGATTTTGAGGAGTAGATGGAGAAGCTCATGTCCAAGGCACGGGAGTCAGCGGACCGGATCGTGGAGAGCAGCCAGAAACTGATAGAGATTCCGGTCCGGCTCTTTGAACTTTCACTTCCGGACTTGTTTCTGGAAGAGGCAGCTCAGGAACCGGGAAAGGACAAGATGCCCCAGTCAAGCAGGGCACATAAGAAGACGCCCTCGAACGGACTGCAGCCGATCGACTTAGACTCCCCGGAAACTGATGAAGATCGCCCGACTCCACCTCCGGATGGGGAACGGAACCGGAATCTAACTAAAGTCTTCGAGCAGTTGGAGAGACCTGACGAGGGTCCTACCATCGGATCTCGAGTATACGAGGCAGAATAGGAAGGTTGTAGAAGTAGGAGTTATAAAGCAGGAACCGGATTGATAGAGTATGAATCGGAATAGAATCCAGTTAGGATAAGGTAGAACCGGATTGTCAGCGCCTTCAGAGGCGGAAATCGTGTATTCACTTTTTGCTTTTTACTTTTTGTATATAAAACAGTCTCTGAGTTGGAGACAGAGATAGTTCTTTTGGCATTTCTTTGTATACTTTCCATTGATCCGGCTTTGTGTGTTTTTCCCGAGTATTGGCAGGAGTACATGGAGTTGGAGTAAGGGGGTATGTACGGGTGTGTTGGTAGAGTTCTCCCTTTGATGTGTCTTTCTGGTTCTAAGTACATGTGAGTGGGTCATCAAGAGTTAGGAGTGGATTCCAAATCCTCAACATCTGCAGAAGCTTTGCATTCCGGGTAAGAAAGCCATTGATTAGGCTAGGCGGATAGGGAGGGATTCCTTAGCTGCGCTAGAACTCCTAGGTGGAAAATCCGATTGAGTATCTTGACTCCTATGAGGTCTTACCACCGTTGTTGGTAAACGGAAGAGCTTGGTAGAGGTTGGAACGGAAGGGTGCACTTGTAGCCACCTAACTTCGTACGGAATGGATTCAGCATCAAAGTCGTTGTAGTATGAGAGAATCGTACGGGAGGTCTTTGTGTGACCTATGATCTGGATTGCCATTCGGATTGCTGTGAAGGACCAAACCGGATTCGAGTTAGTTAGGGGATTAGCAGATAGGAGAGTGGGTTTTCAGCCACTATAAGTCACGGAAGGAGTGGTGGGCCTGCCACTTTCAAAAGCAAGCGGCGAACCCTCTGATGGTAAAACGGAGGCAAAACTAAACCGAGCTTAGGAAGGGTGGACCGGAACGGATCCGCTCAGGAGGACACTTAGGACCGGAAATTTCAGTATCCGGAATTGGGAAATTAGTCAATAAATCGGAAAACTAGTGAAACCGGAATTAGTATAAAAGCTGGTCGTAGTCTTCCAGTGGGTTTTTGGATGTTCCGGTTTCAGAGGTAGAACCGGAAGTTAGAATTTAAGGGTTAAATGGGTTTATCTCCTTGTTAGGGTTAGCTACTTCACAAGATCTCGTGGGTTCGATCTGTAGGGTCATTTTATTATGCTCTAGAGTAATTTTTGTGAGTATAATAGGGAAATTGCTTATTGTATGCTGCGACACAGGGGTTACCAGAGTGAAAGTTTGTGAGCAGAGATTTAGGGAGAGATTGTGTGAGGGTTGTTTGTGAGCATGATGACTTCTAGGGCAAGCTGACGGAAGTTGAAAGATTTGCCTGAGGACTTGGAGGACGAGATGTTGCCACTGGCGCCCCAACCGAGGACCATTCCGGTGATGAAGGTGGTTCCGACAAAGGAGGACCGGCTGATGCGCCTACGGGAGCACCTCCACAACATGGGGTGTGACGGACTCTTAGAGTTACCGTGGGGGATCCGGGAGGAAAGTCTGGTTTTGGACATACTTCGTCCGGAAAGTGGCATCTTGGATACCACCATTCGGGTGAAGCCAGATCTGTGGACGGTGAATACTTGGAGGGCCGTCTACAAGTTCCGGGAGGCGCCGGACAAGGTCATGGAGAAGAACCAGGAGGTGATGGAGGGCGAATTCCGAGCGCCCGCCAACCCGAAGGAAGGTCACCAAGTTTCCAACCTGGTGAATCCAGAGTATCGGGATGTGATAGCGTTTCTCAACCCTATCCTCCATTCCATCAAGCCGCGGCGAGTAGTAGTGATGGTGGCCTCCACCATCTTGGGGAGCCTCTTGGGAAAAATGATGATGGACTGGGTAGCCATCATCCATGAGTTAGTCGGGGACCTTGTAGCGATTAGTCGGACCAGTATTCCTCCAATTAGCCCTTAATTCACACCAAAGGCCTTCTTGGAGTAAACCGCTCCGGAATCGTTCCCACGAGGACTTGTGGATTACAGTTTATAGGCTATCCCAATCTAAGCATTCACTTTTCTCTCCGTCAGACTTCTTCCGGACTTTAGGTCCGGACTCTAGTGTTGGATGGGTTCTGGAAGAATCCGGAAACCGTTCAGTGCCCCTTCCGGGATCCCTGGGTTTGGATGACGAGTGGCCAGATCCACCGTCCGGATGCTTACCGTGTCTGGAAACATGCTCTCTTTCACTCTCTCTCTCTCTCTAATACTAACAGTAACCCAACTCTTCAGGGCCCGGAAGTGTCTTCCTGTTTCGTCGCCTCACGAATCCGGAAGCTCTTCCGGATTAGGTTACACAGGGATGGTCAAGAACTACAACGACATTCAAACTTTTAACCGAACACTGAGCCTCCTGTCGACCGGCTGGTTTCTCCTGTACTTTCTTGGGCTTGCGCCGAGGCTTAACTCTGTTCTACGAGGAATTCCGGCAATCTGGAATTCGGGCACGTTCGGCAATACCTCCGTACACGGAAGTTTGCTAGCAGCCTCTCAGATACCCCTTTTCACCTAGGGCTATATCCTACACGCAGGCTATACCGGCATCCGAGTAGTACTACCCTAACCTTACTACCGGAACCATCCGGTTGATCTCCCCCTCAAGTTTAATACATCCGAATACTCTCACAACATCGACTCTTGCCACACAAGGTAAGTTCTCAGTCCCGGAAACGCAAGAACGGACTCACACCTCTCACAAACATATACCGTACACAAGAAAGATAAGAAGTTGGATACTCCAACACACTTTAGAATTAAACTCCAAAAAAAAGTACAATGCTGAAACTATGAGATGGTTGTGAATGACCAAAAAGGTCATTAAAAGTCCTACTTATACTAAGACTAACGTCATCCTAAAAATCCTACAAAGCATTCCTACTAGTCCGCTAGATTTCCGGAAGATTTCAGATCCTATTTTTCCGGCTTTGACGGTTGGACTCCGGTATTGCCACTATACTATACTACTGTATACTATTCTTTTGAATCTGGATCTTTCGGAGGGACATAGTCCTTCAGAAGATCCAGCTTTACCTCTTTTCGGCTACCCTCCGGAGAAAACAGATTCGGACCCTTTTGGCCCCATCTTGGGATTTCCACAATACTGGTGTCCCTGTCTACACTCCTAGTCCCGACTACCTGAATGTTCGGATTCCCTCTCGCATCCTTCTGAGTCTTCTTATGACGCGGAGAAGACTATACTGTCCATCCGACGTGAACTTCCGGAGAAGTAACTGTCAAGTCAATGGTCGGAGTCACCGACAGCAGGTCTTCACTTCCCGGAGGTACCATTGCTCCCCAGTCCACTCCTTTTGGTCTTCCGGCTGGTGGTGAAAGTTCCAGATTTACCGGGACCACCGGTGAGACCTCCGTAACCATAGGTTCTGGATTGTTGCTTTTCGGAACCACCAAAGTCTGCGTTGACGGGGGAGATTGAGGTGCCGGATCCGACTCCGTGGAAATAAAATACTCCATCATCTCCCTCATTGCAACCCGGGATGTATCTATTCGTCTTGCCTGCTCCAATAAGCATTTGACGATAGAAACCCGGCTTGAGCTGGCGGCTACATCGAGGTTAGTTTCAAACAGCTGGGCCTTGTTGATATAGTCTGCTGGAACCTCTAGAGAGCTTCGGAGTTGAACTACACTTTCGCATAAGGCCGCTATCTGCCGGCGATGAGCTTCTTCTGTAAATCGGGCTGTCTCCTTAGCGGTGCGGATGGTGCTTTCTAAACCCACACAGCGGGATTCCGAGTTCCGGACTTGGTCTCACAACGTCAGGTTTTCTACGCGCAACGCCCCCAGCTCTGTTACCAAATTCTTCTGTTCTGCTATGAGGAGGTTGTTTTGCTGCTTCGTTGCTACCAATGCATCCGTCCTCCGGAAAATGGCATTCCGGTCGGTTAGCACCATCTTCCAGCACACTCGTTTGAGGGCTCCATCATAGTTCTCGCAGATCTGGAAGAGATCGTATGCCTACCACACCAGATGCTGAGCCATCTCCTGGATGTCTTTTAGGGGCGACCCTTCCAATTGCATGGTTGTCCGATCCCTCTCCTCCACCTCTGTCATCTAGGTCCGGGAGGGTTCGTGTCACGCCCCTATCTACTTGGGGTGCTTAAACCAACCTTAGTGCGCAAGGGGGGACCTTGGGGGTGACTTCCCAAGCCTTGCAATAGACTAGATAGGGAGAATGAAGAGACTCCCGATCAAACAGGGCGCAATAGCGCCCTGGTTTTGAAGTGAACATGAGAGTGTTACACATGCTTGGAAAGCTCTTGACAATACGCTTCTAATGGCGCAAAAAACGCGCAATTTGGAGTTGTGAGAAAAAAGTTATGGCCGCTCAAAGTTGACTGGGTCCCGGTGGCGCTGGGACACTTCAGGGCTAGGTGTGAGGGGTTCTCAATGAATCCCAAAACAAAGTATGGCATGTGGCATATCATTGAAAAGATATGAACACAAGGAACCTAGAATGACAAGCATTACGAGGTTCTAAGACATGAGTCAAAAGTTATGGCCAAAAGAAGAGCCGTGGTGAAGGCGTGACGCCTCCCCCGGTGCATCTGAATCTTTAGAGGGCCATAACTTTTCGAGGATTTGTCCAAATGGAACGAGTGAGCAGTCCATCGGCATCTACTCGTCGCGTAGATGTCTAAAATGGGCTCGCATGTTGGATTTGGAGCTCGGAGCGCAAAGTTACGCCGGTTGGAAGTTCGGGAGTCCAAACGGTGACATAACTTGGCGATTTGGGTTGGAAGTGGGTGGTCTTCCACAACTCAAGGTTATCCAAGGACTTCCTTCAACCTAGGATGGGGGGGTTTGCCAAATACCACAGAGAGTACTATAGGAGGGGTTGGTCTCCCTCCTCACTCCCTCTTGTAGCCTTGGTGAGTCCCGGTGACTCATGGTTGGTGGTGGTGGCTTCACCACCACTTCAAGGCACCATGGGACACTTGTGTGTGTCTTGTGGCATTGGTTGGGTGGAGTCCCACTCCTTGCTAGGCCTCCTTGGATGTGTCCCGAGTTCTGAGTGCCGGTTACCTCTAGTGGATGAGTAGCAAATGCAAAAAGGACTAGCATGGAGTGGGGTGACACTCAAGGATGGTTAGGATCGTGGTGAGTAGTGCCACCATGGGTCCTTACACATTAAGGTGGAAGTTCCGCCCCATGTTACTAAGTGACATGCCCGGTGTCACAATGGGAGTGTGTGCTAGTAGTCTTGGTGACTGGGACTTGGCAAATGAGTTGGAAATGGGGACTAACACTGTGGGTGCTTGGCATGTGCAGTGTTAGGCAGTTGGTGACCAAGTGATGCTGTAAGTGGACTGGGGTGAACCTGGTGAGCTGTTGGGAGCTGATAGGTGTTATTTGGGTCGCGACAATCTAAGCGGGAACGGAAGGAGTACATGATGCTGTTGGAAGAATACTCCGATGTCTTTGCCTGGTCACCCACCGACCTTACAGGCATTCCTCCAGAGTTAGGTGAACATGCCATTGATCTGGTTGAAGGAGCCGTAGTAGTTTGGCAAAGGCAATACCAGTTCGACAAAGGCAGTACCGCCTCATCCGAAATACTCAATGTTAGTCAAGGAGGAACTTGACAAGTTGCTGAAAGCTGGATTCATCTATCCGGTAAATCACTCTGAATGGGTTTTGCCCATTGTGATCGTACCAAAAAGGTTGGAGCGGACGGAAAGGTGAAAATCCGGGTTTGTCAGGACTTCCGGAAACTGAATGCAGCCACCAAGAAAGATCATTTCCCGCTACCATTCATAGATATGGTATTGGATCATGTATCTGGGAGGCAATGCTTCAATTTTTTGGATGGATTTTTCGGATATAACTAGGTCCTAATCCGGAGCCAAAATCAGCTAAAAACAACGTTCACCATTGATTGGGGAACGTTTGCTTTTAGCCGGATGCCGTTCGGATTGTGTAATGCTCCCGGTACCTTCCAACGACTTATGATGGATATATTTCAAGACTTCCTTAAACACTTTTTGGAAGTCTTCATAGATGACTTTGTTGTTTTCAGCTAATGGACCGATCACCTCACTTACCTCCGGAAGACATTCCAGCGATGCCGGGAGACTAAGCGCAAGCTACACCCGGGTAAGTGTTTCTTTGGATTAGCCTCCGGACTGCTCCTAGGACATGTGGTCAGCCAGAGAGGAATTGAGGTGGACTTAGGCAAAGTCCAGGTTATGATCGGACTTCTACCCCGCAAGAATCTTCGAGAATTGCGCAGGTTCCTTGGATGCGTAGGATACTACCGGAGGTTCATTGAAGGATACGCCCGGCTTGCCAGTCCATTGACGGAGTTGCTCAAAAAGCAAACAACGTACATACGAATGGACGGAAGTCAGGCAACATTCGTTTGAGGAGTTGAAGAAGAAGTTAATATCGGCTCCAATTTTATCTCCACCAAACTAGAACAAGGAATTCCATGTCACGTTGGATGCTTTCGGTTGGTGTCTAGGAATAATTCTGTGGCAGTCAGACAAGAAAAATCAAGAACAGCCAGTTTACTACGCTAGCAGGCAGATGAGTCCGGCTGAACGGAACTACACTACGATGGAACGGGAAGCTCTTGCAGTCATATATGCCTGCAAGAAATTCCGGCATTACCTACTTGGATACAAGATAACGTTCTACACTGACCATAATGCTTTGAAGTACCTGGTCAACAAACCGAACCTTTCCGTAAGGCTTGCAAGGTGGATCTTATTACTGCAGGAATTTGACTACAAGGTGGTAGTCAAGTTCGGGAAAAGTAACTCCAATGTGGACTACCTTTCTAGACAAAGAGGGTGAGAAGAACCACTAAGTCTGACAAATGAGTTCCCGGATGAATTTCCAGAAATTCTCCGGCCCGAATCAAAGGAAAATACGGACCCCTTCTTTGTATTTCAGATAGAGAGAAGAGACAATCCGGATTTCCGAATGATTACAGATTATCTTCAAACCGGAGAATATCCGGAAGGATTGAGCAGAAAAGAGAAGAGTATGTTCCAACATCGGGTAGCTCCTTACTCTATCATACAAGGGGTGTTGTTCAGACAAGGTGCCAATGATAAGCTAAGAAGGTGCTTGGAACCGGAGTACAGGAAAACAGTCATCCGAAGTCTACATGAAGGACCCGCCGGAGGCCACTTTGCATCAGTATCCACCATCGAGAGGATCCAGGCAGCTGGATACTAGTGGCCAACTATGAATAAAGATGTCCACATCTTTGTTCGGAGTTGCGATCCTTGCCAAAGGACCGTGTCGTAGTACAGAGTAAGTAAATTCCCTGTTATACCCTCAAAAATCACCCTAGAGCATAACAAAATGACCCTAAAGATCGAACCCACGAGATCCTGTGAAGTAGCTAACTCTATTAAGGAGATAAACCCAATAAAACCCCTCACTTCTACTTTCCGGTTGTACCTCGGAAAACCGGAATGTCCAAAACCCAACTGGTAAACTAAGACTGGACTGTATCCTATTTCCGATTTTACTAGTTCCACGGTTTCAGGCTAACTTCTCAATTCTAGACCATTCTATTTCCGGTCCTAAGTGTCTACGGAGCGGATCTGTTCCGATCCACCCTTCCTAACCCCGGTTTAATTTTGCCTCTGTTTTACCATCAGAGGGTCCGCCGCTTGCTTTTGAAAGTGGTAGGCCCACCACTCCTTCCGTGACTTATAGTGGTTGAAGACCCACTTCCTATCTTCCTATCCTCCTACTCTAATCCGGATCCGGTTTGGTCCTTCACAGCAATCCGGATGGCAATCCGGATCATAGGTCACACAAAGATCCCCCGTACGATCCTTTCATACTACAACGACTTTGACGCTGATCCGTTCTGTACTAATTTCGGTGGCTACAAGTGCACCCATCCGTTCCATCAACTACAGAAGTTTTTCCGTTTTACCCACAATGGGGGCAAGACCTCACAGGAGTCAGGACACTCGACCGGATTTCCCACCCAGGAGTTCTAGCACAGCTAAGGAATCCCTCCCTATTCGCCTAGCCTAATCAACGGCTTTCTTACCCGGAATACTAAACTTCTGCAGATGCTGAGGCATTGGAATCCACTTCTAGCTCTTCATGACCTACTCAGATGTACTTAGAATTGGAAACTTCTATCAAAGGGAGAACTCTACCCACACATCCGTGCATACCACCTTACTTCAATTCTGTACATTCTTGCCAACACTCGGGAGGAATACACAAAACAAAGTCAATGGAAAGTACACAAGGAAATGCCAAAAGAACTCTCTCTAGTCTCCAGCTCAGAGACTGTTTTATTTACAAAAAGCAAAAAGCAAAAAGTGAATACATGATTTCCGCCTCTGAAGGCGCTGACAATCCGGTCCTACCTTATCCTAACCGGATTCTGTTCCGGTTCCTATTTATAAGTCCTATTTTTACAATCCTTCCTGTTCCGTTTCATACACTCGGGATCCAATGGTAGGGCTCTCATCAGGTCTCTCCAACTGCTCGAAAACCTCATTTAGATTCCGGTTCCGTTCCCCATCCGTTGGTAGAACCGGATGTTCTTCCTCAGCTTCCGGGGAGTCCAAATCTATCGGCTGATGTCCGGTCGAGGGCGTCTCCTTCTTTGCCCTACTTGACTGGGGCGTCTTGTCCTTTCCAGGCTCCTGAGCAGCGTCTTCCGGAAACAAGTCCGGAAGTGAAATCTCAGAGAGCCGGATCGGAATCTCCGTCAGTTTCAGGCTGCTCTCTACGATCCGGTCTGCCGACTCCCGTGCCTTGGACAGGAGCTTCTCTATCTGCTCCTCAAAATCAGTGAGGATGTGCACCACTCTAGTTCCGGATATCTTCTTGTCCTTGTGCACCTCCTCTTCGAACAGGCGCGCTTTGGTGACTGCGGCTCCGGGTCCTCCAAGCACATCCTTCACTTCCGTGGCCAACTTCTTCATTTCCTCTGCCATCTCCTTTGTCGCGGTGGCCTCTCAAGCAACGCGAATAGTTTGGCCTTGAGGGTGTCCACCTCATCGTGCTACCGCTTGCTGTCCTCCTTCATCTTCCGGAGCTCTTCCGGATTGATAACACTCTCAGCCACCTTCCGTGGCAACTGGCTGGCCGGTTCCGCTCCGATTAATTCCGCGATATCCCCGAGCGTCCGCTTCTTAACTTCCCAATCCGCCCGGATTCCACAGAGGATCCCAACCAACTCGTTGAACAGATCTACGGTCCCGGATCCGGATGCCACATCCGGTCCGGTTGGAGTCTCACTTCTGTGCGGTCGCGGATGTCTCGGGGGCGTTCCTCGATTCCGAGCCGGTGTGATCTTTTGCCTCTTGGCGGGAACATACGGTTCGTCCTCTTCCTCTTCTTCTTCTTCTTCTTCCTCCTCGGTTTCGTTTCCGGAATTCGCTTCTTGGTCGGACTCGGATTCTCCGTACTTCATGGTCCGCTCCTGGGCCTTCCACACCTTCAACTCCACTTCCGTCAGCAGCTCCTGTTGCTGATAGAGGTGGTAAACATAAGGGCACAGTGGGGTAGCCCTACTTTTCCCCACTCTTGTAGTAAGCTGAGATACCAGATCAAACAAGATCCGGCCCCAGTCTACTTTCCGGGTTCCACTCAGCGCTCCGAAAATCGTGTTAGCCAAGGTGATAGTCACCCTAGTGGGCTTTTCCAGATGCAAAACCGGAACCAGGAACTGGAGCAAGCGTCGCTCCCGGTCATCGAGGCAGTCTTCGACCGCGTAGCCGTCCTTCGGGTTTACTACGCTTCCGAACTTGCCCTGGACGAAATCATCCTTCCGGTTGGCGAGCCCGAGTCCTCCTGGCCGGAACCCGTATACGTTCCGCCACAAAGCCTTGGTCCATTGGACCGGATTCCCTCTCAGGGTGTTATCGAACTGATTTGATACACCACTCAGGATTTCTCTAACCATCCTCTCATCTTTAAAACCCCAATGTTTAAAAGCTAACCCCTAGCAACCCATCAACGACAAATCCTCTCTGAGCTCTCCCTGTTCCGGTTCCTTGGTCGACATGACCGGAACCACTTTTCTAAGCTTTACTTCACTCGGGGGCGGGGTGTTAGAACCTCTCTTCCGGTTCAGCCGCGGCATGAGGGTAGCTCTACCCGGTTTTCACTCTTCTACAGTCCTAACAAGGGAGCGCCGACACTTAGATGTTCCGCTCCGCCTGTAAACTAACCTACTGGCATGCTCACACTCTTAGTTTCTCACGTATCCGCTCGCACTCAAGGTCTCACCCACTCATGTCCGGAGGAGATCTCTCCGTCTCACACCCCTCACTCACTTTCGAACCCTCTTGTACTTCCTCTTCCTTGCCGTGGTCAACGATAGAAACGTCAGGCGCTAAATCAGGACATGACAACACGTGGAAATCCAGAGACCTGAAAATGGGTAGGGTCAGGCTTTATATAGTCCTGACGCCTTGGACTGTCTTTATGACCGGTCGGATATCCGGTTCGGTTCTTGACATCCGGTTATCTCTAATCCGGTCAGCAAGATTCCGGTCGGAAATACTTATCCGGTTGTACATCTAATCCGTTCCGCTTCTACCTAAAACCGGATTAGTTCCGTAAGGTCCTTTTGTGACTATTTTTGGATTTTATTTTTCTCTCTAGATGAATCCGGATACCTATTTCTAATTTCCGGTTCGCTCAAAAAGGTAAACAAATAAAAAAAAAAAATATGAGTTGTCACAGGCCGGAAATCCAGTTTTCCGGAATCATTGGCCACTTACTCCCATTGTCCCCTTAGCTCCATTTGAAAAGTGGGGGATAGATTTCATAGGACCTATTGCTCTGATAGGTTCCCAACAAAATCGGTACATAATCTTAGCCACCAATTATGCAACCAAATGGGTAGAAGCGAGTCCAACCCGGAAGAACGATGCCCGGACAGCTACGGATTTTTTATACGACAAAATCCTAATGCGGTATGGCTGTCCTTTAGAGATAGTTAGCAATAGAGGAACTCATTTTCTAAATGAAATAGTTTCCGCACTAATCCATGGGTATCGTATCAAGCACCGGAAGACGACGCCCTACAACCCCAAGGCCAACGGACTCATAGAGAGAGCGAATGGAATTATCGGAGGTATCCTAAATATGGTAGTGATCTGCCATAAGACGGATTGGGACCGAAAACTTAGCTTAGCCGTCTTCGCATACAACACCATCCAGAAGAGTACTACCGGTAAGACTCTCTTTTTCTTAGTATTTGGGAGGGAGGTATTACAAGGAATAGAGACGGAAATCGAGACGTTCTGAATCTTGGCAGCTTGTTTTGGGAAGAGATCAAAGGATCCTCAATCTCGCTTGGCGGAGATTGAAGCACTGGAAGAAAGTAGAGGGGATGCTCTGGACTTCACTATTCAAAACCAGAGACGTTGGAAGCAGATATTTGACCGGAAGCTATCAAGGGGAACTGGCATCACCGAAGGATGTTTGGTCCTACTGTATGACAACCGGTACAAAGATTTCCCGGGTAAGCTTCACACTAGATGGATCGTCCCATACAAAGTAGTAAAGATTTATCCAAATGGATCTTTACAACTTTCGGTCTTAGATGGGAATCCTCTGGACACCCGGACGAATGGATCCTGTGTTAAACTCTATCTACAGGATTTATCCTTGTAGGGGTTCACGGGGACATTCACGGGTGAGGAAGGGGTAATGTGAGAATGCGATCCCACATGCTAGACCCATAATACTAGCATATGACGGAAAAATTCAAAAATTGTCTCCTTCAAAGGGAATGTTTTTGAGTTCTCCTAGGAAGTTAGGGCAAATTAGAAAAACCGGATTTCCAGATCCGTAAAAATTTCATTAGGGCTAAAAACCTAAAATCTGGAGCCCTAGAAAGTTCCGGAAATCGGATGACGGCGTCGGCCCTAAAAACCGGAAACCGGATCCGTACTAGGGATAGGGTTTTGCCGCCAAAACTTGTCCCGTACAACGGGCCAGTATAAGAGGGGGACTGTAGCTGGCAGTGGGCATCCTTATCTTTTTTTTTTTGTTCTCCAGCCGGCGTATTCCGTTTTCCTAGCTTTGTTAGAATTCCGGTAGACTGAGGGACTGTGTGAGTTGCGATCGTGCAGGGGTTACCGGAGTGAAAGTTTGTGAGCAGAGATTTAAGGAGAGATTGTTTGAGGGTTGTTCGTAAGCACGATGACTTCTAGGGCAAGCCGGTAGAAGTTGAAGGATCTGCCTTAGGATTTGGAGGACAAGATGCCAGCACCGGCGCCTCGACCAAGGACCATCCCGGTGATGAAGGTGGTTCCAGATGTTCCGACGGAGGAGGACCGGTTGACGCGCCTACGGGAGCACCTCTACAACATGGGGTGTGACGGACTCCTAGAGGTGCCGTGGGGGATCCGAGAGGAAAGTCTGGTTTGTAACATACTTCATCCGGAAAGTGGCATCTTGGATACCACCATTCGGGCGAAGCCAGACCTGTGGACGGTGAACACTTGGAGGGCCATCTACAAGTTTCGGGAGGCGCTGGACAAGGTCATGGAGAAGAACCAGGAGGTGATGGAGGGCGAATTCCGGGCACTTGCCAACCCGAAGGAAGGTCACTAGGTTTCCAGCTTGGTGAATCCGGAGTACCGGGATGTGATAGCGTTTCTCAACCCTATCCTCCATCCCACCAAGCCGTGGCGAGTAGTAGTGAAGGTGGCCTCCACCATCTTGGGGAGCCTCTAGGGAAAGATGATGATGGACTGGGCAGCCATCATCCATGAGTTAGTTGGGAACCTGGTGCATTCCCTCCGGTCCGGGAAGAAGAGCCAGAGTCTTCTTTCGGCGTATTTGTCCCATCTGTACGCCCATCACTCTCTACTCAAGGCAAACAAAGAGAGTATATATCAGGACCTAGTCCAACTCCAACAGTACGGGGGAGAGGAGCCCTCACCTCAAGACGTATTGGACGATGAGGAAACAGAAGAAGAGGAGCCGGTGTCTCCGCTAAGGAAGAAGAAAAGGCGGAATAGGACGCCGTCGGTAAGTCCGTCAGAGGAGCCTCCTACACCGGAACCACAAGAAGAAGTTTAGGAGGTAAAGACGGAGATCGGACCTCTTCCAAAAGAAGTCCAACCATCCATGCAACTGGTTGGGCCAGTACGACCACACCCCGTCGCCACTCAAGCCGAGGCTAGACCCTCCCAGACCCGGATGATAGAGGTAGAGGAGCGGGACAGGACCACCATGCGACTGGGAGGGACGTCCTTAGAAGACATCCAGGAGATGGCTCAGCACCTAGTGTGGCGGGCAGATGACCTCATCCAGATCTTCGAGAACTACGATGGAGCTCTCAAACGAGTGTGCCGGAAGATGGCACTAATCGACCGGAACACCATCTCCCGGAGGACGGATGCATTGGTGGCAACGGAGCAGCAAAACGGCCTCCTCATAGAAGAATGGAAGAATTTGGTGACGGAGCTGGGGATGTTGCGCGTAGAAAACCGGACGTTGCGAGACCAAGTCCGGAACTAAGAATCCCGATGTGTGGATTTAGAGAGCACCCTCCGGACAACCCAGAAGACGGCCCGGCTCACAGAAGACGACCATCGTCGGCAGATAGCGGCATTGTGCCAAGGTGTAGTTCAGCTCCGGAGCTTTCTAGATGTATCGGCGGATTATATCAACAAAACCTGGCTGTTTGAAACTAACCTCAATGCAGCCGCCAGCTCAAGCCGGGTTCCTATCGTCAAATGCTTACTAGAGCAGGCAAAATGAATGGATACATCCCGGGCCGCGATGAGAGAGATGATGGAGTATTTTATTTCCACGGAGTCGGATCTAGCACCTCAATCTCCCCCGTCAGCGCAAACTTTGGTGGTTCCGGAAAGCAGCAATCCGGAGACTATGGTTACGGAGGTCTCACCGGTGGTACCAGTGAATCCGGAACTTTCACCACCAGCCGAAAGGCCAGAAGGAGTGGATTGGGGAGCAATGGTACCTCCGGGAAGCAAAGACCTACTTCTGGTGTCGCAGCACAGAGTAAGCAATTTCCCTATTATACTCACAAAAATCACTCTAGAACAAAACAAAATGACCCTAAAGATCGAACCCACGAGATCCTGTGAAGTAGCTAACCCTAACAAGGAGCTAATCCCAATTAACCCTTAAATTCTAGTTTTTGGTTCTACCTCTGAAAACCGGAAGACTACGACCAGATTTTATCCTAAATCCGGTTTTGCTAATTTTCCGGTTCATTGACTAACTTCCCAACTCAGGCTTCTACAATTTCCGGTACTCAGTGTCCTCCTAAGCAGATCCATTCCGGTCCACCCTTCCGTATCCGGTTTAGTTTTGCCTCTGTTTTACCATCAAAGGGTTCGCCGCTTGATTTTGAAAGTGGTAGGCCCATCACTCCTTTCGTGATTTATAGTGGCTGAAGACCCACTCTCCTATCCGCTAATCCCCTAACTAATCCGGATCCGGTTTGGTCCTTCACAGCAATCCGGATGGCAATCTGGATCACAGGTCACATAAAGACCCCCCGTACGATCCTCTCATACTACAACGACCTTGATGCTGAATTCGTTCTATACGAAGTTAGGTGGCTACAAGTGCATCCGTCCGTTCCAACCTCTACCGAATTCTTCTGTTTACCAACAACGGTGGCAAGACCTCACAGGAGTCAGGATACTCGACCAGATTTTCCACCCAAGAATTCTATCGCAGCTAAAGAATCCCTCCCTATCTGCCTAGCCTAATCAACGGCTTTCTTACCCGGAATGTAAAGCTTTTGCAGATGCTGAGGAACTGGAATCCACTCCTAACTCTTCATAACCTACTCACATGTACTTAGAACCGGAAACACACATCAAAGGGAAAACTCTACCAACACCTCCATACATACCCTCTTATTCCAACTCCGTACACTCCTGCCAACACTCGGGAAAAATACACAAAGCCAGGTCAATGGAAAGTACGCAAGGAAATGCCAAAAAGAACTCTCCCAGTCTCCAGCTCAGAGACTGTTTTATATACAAAAAGCAAAAAACAAAAAGTGAATACATGATTTCCGCCTCTGAAGGCGTTGACAATCCGGTCCTACCTTATCCTAACCGGATTCTATTCCAGTTCATACTCTATAAATCCGGTTCCTATTTTATAATTCCTATTTTTACAATACTTTCTATTCCGTCTCATATACTCGGGATCCAATGGTAGGGCTCTCATTAGGTCTCTCCAACTGCTCGAACACCTCAGTTAGATTCCAGTTCCGTTCCCCATTCGGAGTAGGAGCCAGGTGATCTTCCTCAGTTTCCGGGGAGTCTAAATCGATTGGCTGCGGTCCGGTCGAGGGCGTCTTCTTCTGTGCCCAACTTGACTGGGGCGTCTTGTCCTTTTCCGGTTCCTGAGCTGCCTCTTCCGGAAACAAGTCCGGAAGAGAAAGTTCAGAGAGTTGGACCGGAATCTCTGTCAACTTCTGGCTGCTCTCCACGATCCGGTCTGCTGATTCCCGTGCCTTGGATAGAAGCTTCTCCATCTGCTCCTCAATATCGGTGAGGATGTGCACCACCCTTGTTCCGGATATCTTCTTTTCCTTGTGCACCTCCGCTTCGAACAGGCGCGCCTTGGTGACCGCGGCTCCGGGTCCCCCGAGCACATCCTTCACCTCTACGGCCAGCCTCTTCATTTCCTCCGCCATCTCCCTTGTCGCAGTGGCGTTCTCGAGCAAGGCGAAAAGTTCGGCCTTGAGGGTGTCCACCTCATCATGTTGCCGCTTGCTTTCCGCCTTCATCTTCCGGAGCTCATCCGGATTGATGACACTCTCAGCTACCCGCTGCGGCAACTGACTATCTGGTTCTGCTCCAATTAATTGCGCGATTTCCCCGAGCGTCCGCTTCTTAACCCCCCAATCCGCCCGGATTTCGCAGAGTATCCCAACCAACTCGTCGAACGGATCTCCGGTTCCTGATCCGGATGGCACATCCGGTTTGGTTGGAGCCTCCTCTTTGCGCGGCTGGGGTTGAACCAGAGGCGTTCTTCGATTCCGGATAGGCATGGTCTTTTGCCTTTTGGAGGGGAAATGTGGTTCCTCCTCTTCCTCTTCTTCTTCCTCCTCTTCCTCTTCTTCTTCCTCTTCTTCTTCCTCCTCCTCCTCGGTTTCGTTTCCGGAATCTGCTTCTTGGTCGGACTTGGATTCACCGTACTTCATGGTTCGCTCCTGGGCCTTCCACACCTTCAGCTCCACTTCCGTCAGCAGTTCCTGTTGCTAGTAGAGGTGGTACACATAAGGGCACAGTGGGGTAGCCCTACTTCTCCCCACTCTTGTAGTAAGCTGGGACACTAGATCGAAAAAGATCCGACCCCAATCTATTCTCCGATTTCCGCTCAACGCTCCGAAGATTGTATTAGCCAAAGTGATGGTCACCTTGGTGGGCTTTTCCGGATGCAGAACTGGAACAAGGAACTGGAGCAGGCGACGCTCCCGGTCATTGATACAGTCTTCTACCGCGTAGCCATCTTTCGGATTCACGACGCTTCCGAACTTGCCCTGGATGAAATCATCCTTCCGGTTGGCAAGCCCGAGTCCTCCCGTCCGGAATTCGTATACGTCCTGCCACAAATCCTCGGTCCACTGGACCGGATTCCCTCTCAGGGTGTTATCGAATTGATTCGATACGCCACTCAGGATTTCCCTAATCATTCTCTCATCTTTGAAACCCCAAGGTTTCAAAGCTAATCCCTGACAACCCATCGACGCTAAGTCCTCCTTGAGCTCTCCCTGTTCCGGTTCCTTGGTCGGCATGACCGGAACCACTTTCCTCAGTTTTATTTCACTCGAGGGCGGGGTGCTAGAGCCTGGTCTCTTCCGGTTCAGCCGCGGCATGAGGGCGGCTCTACCTGGTTTCGCTCTCTACGGTCCTAACAAGGGAGCGCTCACACTCTGGTCTTCCGCTCCACCTGCAAACCAACCTCCTTGCGTGCTCACACTCTTAGTCTCTCACTGTTCCGTATTCGCTCGCGCTCAAGTCTCACCCACTCGCGCCCGGAGGTGATCTCTCCGTCTCACTCACTACCGGGCCCTCTTATACTTTCCCTCCTCGCCGCTGTAAACGGAAAAGCGTTAGGCGGTAAGACAGGAAACGACAACACGTGAAAACCAGAGACCTGAAAATGGGCAGGGTCAGGCTTTATATAGTCCTCACGTCCTGGACTGGTCATTATGACCGGTCAAATATCCGGTCCGGTTCTTGACATCCGGTTCTCTCCAATCCGGTGAAGGAGAATCCGGTTGGAAATCCATTCCGGTTGGGAATCTAATCCGATCCGCTTCTACCTAAAACCGGATTAGTTCCGTAAGGTCCTCTTGTGACAATTTTTGATTAATTTCTCTCCTTTTAGATGGATCCGGATACTTATTTCTAATTTCCATTCCACTCAAAAAGGTAAACGAAAAAAATCAGAAATATGAATTGTCACATCCGGTGACTCCGACCATCGACCGAACAGGTGCTGCTCCGGAAGTTCACGTCGGACGGACGGTGCAGTCTTCTCCGCGTTATAAGAAGACCTAGAAGGATTCCAGGGGGAGTCCAGACACTCAGGTAGTCGGAACTCGGAGTGTAGACAGGGACACCAGTATCGTGGAAGTCCAAAGATGGGGCCAAAGGGGTCCGAATCTGTTTTCTCCGAAAAGTAGCCAGAAGGAGGTAAAGTTGGATCTTCTGAAGGACTATGTTCCTCCCAAAGATCTGGATTCCAAAGAATAGTATGCAGTAGTGTAGTATAACGGCAATACCGGAGTCCGGCCGTCAAAGCCGGAAAAATAGGATCTGGAATTTTCTGGAAATCTAATGGACCAGTAGGAATGTTTTGTAGGGTTTTTAGGATGACATTAGTCTTAGTATAAGTAGGAGTTCTAATGGCCTTTCTGGTCATTCACAGCCATCTCATAGTTTCAGCATTGTATCTTTTCCTGAGCTTAATTCTAAAATGTTTGGAGTATCCAATCTCTTATCTTTCTTGTATACGGTCTATGTTTGTGAGAGGTGTGGGTCTGTTCTTGTGTTTCCAGAACTGAGAACTTACCTTGTGTGGCAAGAGTCGATTTTGTGAGAGTATCCGGATGTACTAACTTGAGGGGGAGATCAACCGGATGGTTCAGACAGTAGGATTAGTGTAGTACTGCTCGGATGCCGATATAGCCTACGTGTAGAATACAACCTTAGGTGAAAGGGGTATCTGAAAGGCTGCTAACAACTTCCGCATATGGGAGTATTGCCGGATGTGCCCGAATTCCGGATTGCCAGAATTCCTCGTAGAACAGAGTCAAGCCCCGGCGCAAGCCCAAGAAAGTACAGGAAAAACCACCCGGTTGATAGGAGGCTCAGTATTCGGTTAAAGGTTAGAATGTCGTTGTAGTTCTTGACCGTCCCTATGTGACCTAATCCAGATCTTTCCGGATTTGTGAGGCGACGGAACAGGAGGACACTTCCGGTCCCTGAAGAGTTAGGTTAGTGTTAGTGTGTGTGAGAGAGAGAGAGAGTGAAAGAGAGCGTGTTTCCGGACACGGTAAGCATCCGGACGGTGGATCTGGCCACTCGTCATCCAAACCCAGGGATCCCGGAAATGACACTGAACGGTTTCCGGATTCTTCCGGAACCCATCCGGCACTAGAGTCCGGACCGGACCTAAAATCCGGAGTAGTCTGATGGAGAGAAAAGTGAATGTTTAGATTGGAATAGCCTATAAAACTGTAATCCACAAGTCCTCGTGGGAACGATTCCGGAGTGGTTTATTCTAAAATGGCCTTTGGTGTAAATTAAGGGCTAACTAGAGGAATACTGGTCTGACTAATCGCTACAATGAGGAAGTGCAGTCAAAGATCAAGATGGCGATCATCGACTTCAGGACATCCCCTGTCGCGACCCAAATAACACCTACCAGCTCCCAACAGCTCACTAGGTTCACCCTAGTCCACTTACAGCGTTACTTGGTTACCATCTGCCTAATACTGCACATGCCAAGCATCCACAGTGTTAGTCCCCCTCTCCAACTCATTTGCCAAGTCCCAGTCACCGGAACTACTAGCACACACTCCCTTCGTGACACCGGGCATGTCACTTAGTAACATGGGGCGGAACTTCCACCTCAATGTGCAAGGATCCATGGTGGCACTACTCACCATGGTCCTAACCGCCCTTGAGTGTCACCCCACTCCATGCTAGCCCTTTTTGCATTTGCTACTCATCCACTAGAGGTAACCGACACTCACAACTCGGGACACATCCAAGGAGGCCTAGCAAGGAGTGGGACTCCACCCAACCGATGCCACGGGACACACACAAGTGTCCCATGGTGCCTTGAAGTGGTGGTGAAGCCACCACCACCAACCATGAGTCACCGGGACTCACCAAGGCTTCAAGAGGGAGTGAGGAGGGAGACCAACCCCTCCTATAGTACTCTCTGTGGTATTCGACAGACCCCCCCGTCCTAGGTCGAAGAAAGTCCTTGGATAACCTTGGGTTGTGGAAGACCACCCACTTCCAACCCAAATCGCCAAGTTATGTCACCTTTTGCACTCCCGAACTTCCAACCAGCGTAATTTTGCGCTCCAAACTCCAAATACAGAATGCGAGCCCATTTTAGACATCTACGCGACGAGTAGATGCCGATGGACTGCTCACTCGTCCCATTTGGACTAGTTCTCGCAAAGTTATGGCCCTCTAAAGATTCGGATGCACCAGGGGAGGCGTCACGCCTTCACCACGGCTCTTCTTTTGGCCATAACTTTTGACTCATGTCTTAAAACCTCGTAATGCTTGTCATTCTAAGTTCCTTGTGTTCATAGCTTTCCAATGATATGCCACATACCATACTTTGTTTTGGGATTCATTGAGAACCCCTCACACCTAGCCCTCAAGTGTCTCGGCGCCATCGGGACCCAGTCCACTTTGAGCGGCCATAACTTTTCGCTCACAACTCCAAATTGCGCGTACTTTGCGCCATTAGAAGCGTATTGTCAAGAGCTTTCCAAGCATGTGTGACACTCTCATGTTCACTTCAAACCAGGGCGTTATTGCACCCTGTTTGATCGGGAGTCTCTTCATTCTCCCTACCTAGTCTATTGCAAGGCTTGGGAAGTCACCCCCAAGGTCCCCCCTTGCGCACTAAGGTTCATTTGGGCACCCCAAGTAGATAGGGGCGTGACAGGCGGCCATGAAGAACCGCCAAATTCCGCGATCATTTTCGGTACCACCGAAATTGCATTACAACGCTAAGAGGCAAACAATGGAGGTCGAGTATAGGATCTACGACACAGAACTTCGAATGGAGTTCTATTTAAATATGCTAGACCTGTTCGTTTGCCCGAGGGATGTTGTGTTGTCGTATTTTGCGGGAGGCAAAGTCACATATGCTGCGTGGATAAGTGTGTGTGCACGAAATCATGTTCTTATCATTATGTGTGCTAGCAATTTTGAATTGAGTTTAACTCGAGTCGAGTGGAAATTGTTGTGTTGACTACAGTCTTGTATGTTATTTATAGATGCTGTCGTTGGATCACTATGCTGTTGGTGATAGTAAGAAGAAGAATGAGTTCCTCTCCTTGTGCGTCGATTATGAGAACATGGACATGGATGATTTCCTTGAGTCCGTGTATTTCCTGGATGACCAAGACTTCGATGGAAGGAATAAAAGGCCGCGCCATCGACTCGGGGCAAAGAAGCGTCATCCTTGAGAGAGGGGAAGGAATCTGCACGACAATACTAAGAGAGGATTCCTAATCAATCTCGGGGAGATGATCAGATTGACCTTGTAGAGATCGACGACGACAAGGAGGCACAATGGATCGACCCTGTTGACAGTGTATTGGAATTGAGCGCTGACAGGCCTGGTGCAGCGGCGTTGAATCTTGAAACCTGTGAGATGAGGGGATCATCTAGTTCATCAGCCCAAGAACTTCACACGTCGATCTCGCGTACTCGCCTCTCCCAGAAGAGAAAAGCGCATTCGCCATCGTCTGATGCGTTGGTTAGTCAACAATGGACCCTGGATATTATCCAAAAGAATAATGAATCGGAGGAAAGGAAACGGTAGAAAGAGCGAGAGGAGATGAGGGCGGAAAACAAGCGGTCTCGGCAAAAAAACAATCAACTAATCACTCAACTGATCGATGCCTTGCCTGAGGTTGTGAGCAAAATGATGTCCGCAAGACCAATGATGATGCTGGACCCGACTGCTATGCCTCCCCAACTCATGATCGCAAATCAGGCGCATGGCTCAACGGATAGTGCTAGGCAAGCATGGGCTATGTCCCCAGTCATCCCATCTGTACCGACCATGTCGGAGAATTTGATGGCGCATGTGTCAACCAGCTCTGCACCGATCGAGCGGGACTTAGTGGTGATGGATGCTGGAGCACAGGGAGATGCAGATGTCAACACTGCACCACATTCTGCCACTCATTTAGAAGATGAGCAAGGAACCGCGGGTGGAATAGAGGGCCAACAGTTAGAGGGCCCTATGACTAGTATGCCTCCAGGTTGTTCCCTGTGACTCCCTCAGCCTTCATTTCAACTCGGTACGAGTTGAAATTCTTCCGAGTTCTTGTGGATAGTGTAGAGTAGCGACTAGCAGATAGGTTCAATTTTCTTAGTCCATTGTATGTAATGTAACATTTTTTCATTCAATGAGCTTTTGTAATATATTTTTTCTCTCACAAAGCATTGTCTGGCTTGAATGTCGCAGTCGTGGGTTTGATGTGTGTCAATGATGTTCCTCTCTACAATGCTCCAAAATCGTTGCTTGAGGAATTCCTTGGGCATAGCATAGAAGAAGTTGTGGCTCCCAACGATGAACCTCCACATGAGGCATGTCTGCCATGTCCTGCGGAAGTGAGATTCGAGGATGATGGTCTTCCTGGCCACAACGTTGAGGTACTCGAATTCGTTACCGACGACGCTCAGGTTCCCGATGCCCTTTCCGAAGACGCTCAGGTACTCGAAGCCCTTCCCGAAGACGCTCAGGTGCTCAACGCCCTTCCCGATGTCGCTCAGGTGCTCGAAGCCCTTCCTGATGACGCTCAGGTGATGGGTGATATTGCCCCGAGCGGTGAAAGAGAGGATCCAGAATGCTCCCCTCCAGTTCCTTCAGTTGATATTGCGGTATGTACTTTGTCATGTACATTTCATTGTCGTGGTCGCTGTGATTGACACTGGTTGAAAACCCTTGTTTTTCTTGACCTCCTCAATGTAGTTCATGGTCTCCTATACGCGGCTTCGGTGCTGCCGTTGATTTCAAATTTGCACCCATCTAATTTTCTCTGTGTCTCTGTTCCTTATGAACAGGGTGCCATAGAGGGAATTGTTGCTAACTGTGAGGTGGAAGTCCAAATCCTTAGACCATGCATGTCCAGGTTCACTAAGAAATGGCTCAATGTCGTTCTAGATCTGAATGGTCTATTGTGCGTGTGTGATGATATAAGATATCACATAAGAGAAAGAAGATTATGCTATCCTGGAGAGGTAGTCAGTGAGGCCGTCCACGACGTCATGGAATTGCATAGGGTCACTCCTAGACCCCATGTCAGAAGGTTCTTGCGAGAGTTGACATCCATCGCAAACATCGTGGTCTAGAGCTCCATGGACGAATCCTACGCCAAGCTCATCGCTGAATTCTTTTTCCATGGACTAATCCCCCCTTACGGTGTCCTAGACCGAGAACAATGTGTCGTTATGAAATGTAGAGACAAAGATGGGACGTTACAAAACTACAGGTTGACGGGATCCTGCAAAGACCTATATTTGAAGCCATTGAATAGATTATACAAATTGAAGGGCTCCATCTTCACTAAGGACAACACTGTAATAGTAGACAACAAGCTCGAGAAATACTTATTGAATGACCCCACAAACGTAGTGCTCCTAGATACGTGGTCGTTCGAAGGTTAGGGGCCGAGAGACATGGTCCTCGTACGTGAACTACTACCTTGGATTAAGAGACTGCATGCAGAGAAGCCTTGGGAACTGTTTCCTTTTCGGAGAGACGATGTTGTGGGGGGGATCCACCTCATGCATGATCTCGACCAATCCAAGTATAAGGAACTGCAGAGGGCGCTTGCAGTCTCCAATACACTTCATAATGAGCGGAAAGTGGATGATTTCGGACGTGCCATTCCTTAGAAGAAGAAAATCGTAGCGAAACGCGAGGAGCTTAGCATAGAAGACATCTTCTTCCGTCCTTGTCCGCCTTCCGCACCACGAAGTTTGTAGAATCTCATGGATTTTGTGGTTGCCTTCGTTGTATTGGAAGAGTATGTTTGAAGTGTGATTATTGGTGAAGCAAATACAATATTTCATTCATTTGTGGTGAATATCTTTGTGTTGTGCCCAGGAGGTTAGGAATGCTATGGCACCTGTAATTCGACATGTCATGTACTGGACGGCTATTGCACTGTCCACAATGGATTTCTCTATAATGGACATAGATGATGGCATTGTTGATAGTCCTCCCAATGGAGGAAAGTGCCCTGCATTAATGCACTCTCCATCTCCTTTGAAGTTCCATTCGACAACTCCACGGGATTGGTTTGGAGTGAATCTAGAAACGCAAAGAAAGCTCTACGATGATGAAGTGGCTGTCGTGGCTGTTGTCGAGGTGTGTAATCAACAACTGAATGCCGTCTGTTCTCTTAAAGTTTTGCATTGTAGACTATGTAGGTTACAAATGTCTGATTCTACTGATTTTTGCAGGTGTAGGATTCAATGCCTTCTTCTGTTCCCATGTTGGGCAACACTTCTGAGGGCATAAAGACTATAGAATTGATGAAGCGGCCTGCAGTAGCTAAAGGCACTCTACCTCGTCTATCTTCTTTGGATATTGTGAAACGACAATGTAAAATACATGTTGAATTGCCTCCTCTTCATTGTAGCAGTGGATCGTGGGATGCTTGGGAGTGGAGGTCCTTGAAGATACAATGGCGAGAGAGTGCCCGCCAAAGATCCGCTGCTAGTAATGGATATAGTCGAGGGCCAAAAATATTAAAGGCAATAGAGATACTGAAAAGTAGGAAGCAGTCATAGTATGTAGAGTTAGAGTCATAGTATCACATTTATAATATGTTGAATTAGCATCATGGTTAAGCCTCCATAATGCAAAGTACAATGCCATCATATGCCATTATGATCTGTTCTTTTGGACAGTACGTTGTCAGAGCTCAGAAGTTGTAGAGTCGAATAACAACTGTTCCCTCAGTAAATAATCTTTTGCATTGCACTTTCTCCGGTGCAATGTTTGAGGATATTTCTTGGGGGAACACCTGGTATTCGATTCTACAATTTCCAAGCTTTGACAATCTTGGACCTCATAGTCAGGATGGACTGTAAGTGACAACGATGTCTTAGACCCGACTATGTGCACAGTTGAGCCTGTTTGTGGTAGAGGACAAATCAAACATTATTTAACCTTTACTCTTAGCTATTCTTCGAATGTACACTCATACACTGCTTTTTGGACATTGTGGTGTGTGAGAGTACATTCGAAGAGTAGCTGAGAGTTAAGGTTATATAATGTTTGCTTTGTCTTCTACCACGAACAGGTTCAACCGTGCACTTAGTCGGTTTTAAGACATTGTTGTTAATATAAATCCTGCATTTTTTGCATGCCGTAGCCATTTCCTTTGTCACAATCTATCTACAGTGGTGGTGATGCCTCTAGTTCAGTCTCCAAGCACAATGTATTGCGCTATCAATAGTATCCACTATATAATTCTCAGTGACTGTCATTCCATAGTGTACACACTATTACTTGTATATTTGATGGATATTATCAGTAAATTCCATTCTTCTCATAATGGACTTGCAATATTTACACTTGCAATATTTATACTCTTTTCTAATGATGAATTGCTATTCTCTCACTATATAGAACAAAATCACCTATGTTTAAAGAAAACTGTGTATTTAGAACCTCTCATTCTCTTGGAAAACTCTCATTGTAATGAATATAGTGTTCATTGATGTGAATGTCTAATTTCATACTACAGATGTTCTTTTGAATGTTTACAATGACGTTGAAAAAAACATAACTAAGACATGTAAATGTTTTTTAAAACATCATTTTAGACATCATTGTATTCATGTTGTTGCTCATATTTTAGTTTTGTATATCCCATATTGTTTGTCATGCCTCCTACACCCCACTAGTATAAAAGGCTTGTCTTTTCATCAATTAATAAGTAGATTTTTGAACCATTCAATATACTTGATTAATATAGTGTATGGCATATTGTATGGTGTATTTTATATGGCATGTTGTATATATATTGTATTTTATATGGTGTATTTTGTATGGCATGTTGTATATTTTATATTTTGTACGGTGTATTTTGTATGGCATGTTGTATATATTTTGTATAATGTATTTTGTATGACATATTATATATATTATATTTTATATGACATATTTTATATGTTGTATTGCATATAATATACCATATATTGCATATTTTATATTGTGTACATCATATAACTACATTGACAACATTAGAATGTCCAATACAATGCATACATGCGTTCCAGGAGATGTTCCAAAAAATAAGTGTGTTCATAATTGCATCTCCTTCTACAAAGATCAAACAAGTGGACGTCGCCGCTGACATCTTGCAATGCAAGAAGCCATCTACTACTCTAGCATGTACTTGTGCTAGCTTATACAAGCAGACATCTCCTATGACAGGGTATGCTTTAAGAAGCATGCATGTGCAAACTCCACAAGTTTGGATGGACATTTCAATCAACATACAACTGTTTCACTTGACGTCATTTACGACACCTAGTCGTCCACAACGATGTCTCAGAAGACATCCTAAAATGCTAGGCAGACCAAGCAAGTGGCCCAAAAAAACACCACGTCAACATCCGCAGTTGCCATGTCAGCCAATTTTGTCAACATAGACGTGGCATGCCACGTCAATTATATGTCAGATGCCACATCATATGTCGCAACCTAACTTTTTGATTTTTCTCTCTATCGTGTTCTGTAACACGGAATCTGGATTGAGTAGACCCGGATTGGCACGGAAGAGGAAAGAAAAGCCAAGAGTTAGAAAGACTACAAACATAAGCCCTGAACGAATCAGATTAGGGAGCAGAACGGATATCGAAAACGAATCCGGTCTAGTCCCCTAACCGGAGGAACGGATCCAGGATTCGCGTTCGGAAAATCGGAAAAAAGTAATGATGAGGTTTTTGGGGTATAAATGAGACTGTTTTAGGGTTTGTCTGTCATTTGCACCTAGGGACACCAGCATACTTGGCGCACTCTCAGTGCTTTGAGTTTGTGTCTGCAAATTGAGTGTGTTTTTGTGTGAATTGTACAAAGTCTGAGAGTTGTGAGTGAGCGCCTTTGTTTTCTTTACACGAGCGTAGAGATTAGGAAAGAATTGAGTACATAAACAAGGCGGAAATTGAGAGAGAGGTCCTCCATCAATTCGAATTGATGGAGGACCTCCGCCATGGGTTGCGCAGGGTTCCTAGGGAAACCTTGGGGGTTTCGGAACGAGGCAATAGTGAGGGAGCTCATCGAAGGAGCCTCTAACCAGTTTGACAACACTATCCGACTGGTTCCGTCCATGTGGACCAGGGAGATCTGGAGGAAAGTTTCCGATCTAGAGGAAGGCGGCGTGGAACAAGCCAGCCGGAAGGGAGACTTCGTGCGCGGGAAGTTCCGGGGAGCAGCTAACCCCAAGGACGGGTATGCAATAAAGATTGCGTCAATGCGCGGCACAGACGACTGCTGGAATTCTTGGTCCCGATTCTACATCCGGAAAAACCTACCCAGGTGACTTCCACGCTCGGAAATGCGATCTTTAGGGCCTTGAGCGGAGAGAAGCAGATGGATTGGGCGGCATTCATTCAAACGATGGTGAATGTCTTAAGTCTCAAATGTGGAAAAGAGTAGGGCTACTCCGGTAGGCCCCTACCTTTTCCACCTATACAAGAATCAAAGTCTCCTGACGCCGGAGGAGAATAAGGAGTGGAGGGCGCAGATGGCTCTCCGGCAGTGCGATGGATCGAATGAGGAATCCGAGACGAAACCGGATAGCCCGGAACCGGAGGAGAAGGGTGAGAACCCTAAAAAGAGGAATTAGGAAGAAGAGGAAGAGGAGGAAGATGACATTCCTCTCCACCGAAGGATGAAGAGGACGCCCAGTCTAAGGGGGTCTCCTTCGGGGCTTCGGAAGGATAAGGGACCGGAAATAGTGGAACCGGTCATTCCAAAGAAGCAGGAGCCGGTGGAAGTGGTCAGGCCGAAACCCGTTCCATCGTCCCAGTTGATGGACCTGACAGGTCCATACAACGACCTAATCCGGATTCTCAGTGCAGTGAGAGCGGATTGAGAAGTCAAGACCACGACGCTTCATGAGGTGGTGGATTTGGTAGGAAGCGCTCCGACCAGTTCTCTACCAGAAGCCGTGGCAAACTGCATCAACAATTCGGATGAAGTGAAGGAGTTGGAGGATAGGTTGCTGAAGCAGAATATTAACCAACAGGAGACAAATGAGCAAGTGGTCCGGTTGCGAGGAGAAATCCAAAGCTATCGAAAGGACTTGGATGCTAGTCGCGACCAAGTGAAGGCCGCAATGTCTCTACAAGAAGAGACCAGGACTGCAATCAACCGGATGACGACAATAGTAGAGGCATCCGGTGTGATAATGGCGAAGGCCAAATTGTTTGATGAGGGGATATATAAGGATCCGAAACCTTTGGGTACCCGCATCGCTCGCATCTTGGCTGACTTTGCCGAGGAATTAGAAAAGGCAATGAAGGAATTCCGGAAGGATGCAAAGGGATTAGAGGATACCGTCCAGAAATTCCAGAGTGGGTTAGTCTCTTTATCTAGGATTTTGATCCCTGATGAGTTGAGGGAAGAGACGGAGGACTCAAACGAGGCGATGCCAACGCCAACGCCCTGGTCAAAGGCAATTTTGTTAATGCGGGTGGTGCCAGAAATTCCAACAGATGAGGTCCGACTCGAACGCTTGCGATAGAACTTCACCAACATGGGGTGTGAGGGTTTAATGGATGTCCCTTGGGGCATCTGGGAGGAGAGTCTGGTGGCAGATTTGCTTTGACTGGAAAGTGGTATCTTAGATACCACCCTCCGGGCGAAGCCGGAACTGTGGACGGTCAACGAGTGGAGAACTGTGTACGGGTTCCAGATGGCGCTAGACAAGGTCATGGAAAAGAACCAAGAATACATGGAGGGCGACAAACCCAAAGGATGGTTTCCAAATATCAGACCTGATCAAACCGAAATACAGGGATGTGGTAGCGTTTCTCAACCCTATCCTTCACCCGACCAAGCCAAGGCGAGTGGTGGCCAAGGTGGCTTCCACCATCCTAGAGAGCCTTCAGGGAAAGTTGATGATGGATTGGGCGTTCGTCATCTTCGAATTGGTAGGGGATCTTGTGCGTTCCATCCGGCAGGGGAAGAAAGGTGGGAGCCCTCTTCCGGCTTATGTCTCCCACCTGTATTCCCACCAGTCCTTACTCAAGTCAAACGAGGAGGATGCTTATCAAGAGTTGGTTCAACTCTAGAAGTACGGAGGAGAAGAACCCTCTCCCCGAGAAGGACCGGATGACGAGGAGACGGAAGACGAGGAGCTGTCCACCCTTCTGACGAAGAAGTTCCGGCGGCAGGTGACTCCACCGGTAATGCCAACGGAGGATCCTCCCGCGCCAGAACAAATGGAGGAGGAAGCTCCGGACCGGAAAAAAGAAGCCGGACCTTCTCAACAAGAGGCTAGACCTTCTCAATCGGAAGCTGGTCCCTCTGAGACAAAGGCTGGTCCCTCCTGGACCAGACCTACAAAAGCAGAATAGGAAGAAAAGACCGAGCTCCGACTAGTGGGGTCGCCTTTGGAGGACATTTCGGATCTGGCCCAGCACATCATGTATCGGACAGAAGACATCATGAAGATTCTCCAAAATTATGAGGAGACTCTCAAACGAATGTGCCGGAAGATGGCACTGATCGACCAGAACACCATCTTCCGGAGGACGATCGCTTTGGTGGCGGCGGAGAAGCAAAACGTCATCCTAATCGAGGAGCAAAAGAAGTCGGTGACGGAGGCGGGCGTTTTACGAGTGGAAAACCGAGCTTTGTTGGAACGAGCCCAAGAGTTGGAGTCCACTTGTGCTCGGTTGGAGAAGGAGCTGCGAATGGCCCAAAAGAAGGCCAAAGCCGTGGAAGAAGAACATTGCCGGCAGACAGAGGCACTGTGCCGGGGTGTGACCCAGCTCCGGAGTTCCTTGGAGGTTCCGGTGGACTACATCAACAAGACCCGGTTGTTTTAAACCAACTTCGATGTAGCCGCCAGCTCGAGCCAGGTGCCCATTGTCAAGTGTCTACTGGAGCAGGCGAGATGGATGGACGCATCGCGAGTAGAGATGCGGGACATGGTGGAGTATTTGGCCCTCGCAGGGCCAAATCCGGTAAATCCTCCTCCTTCCTCTGTCATACATGCCTTGACGATTTTGGAAGACAATATTCCAAAATCCGTTGTTACAGAAGTATCGCCGGTGATACCGCCTGTTTCGGAACTTTCACCACCGCCGGGGAGACCAGAAGGAGTGGATTGGGGTGCCGTGGTACCTAAAGGCAGTGAGGACCTCCTCCCGCAGAATCCAATCATTGACCTTACGGGTACCCCTCCGGAGACTTGGGGAACTCAGTCAGTTCAGTCTTCTCTCCGCCACAAACAGACCCGGAAAGATTCCCGAGGAAGTCCGGAAGTTCCGATAGTCGGAACCTGGAGTGTAGATAGAGGAACCAGTATCATAGGAGGCCCAAGTTGGGGAGCAAGAGGCCCTGATGTGTGTTCTCTGGGGACTAGCCGGAAGCAGATATACCTTGACTTATTAAAAGACATTATCCCTCCTAAAGACAAGGATGCAGGGGAATAGGAAGCAATTTTGTATATACTTGTAAAATACTAGAGTCCGGCTGTTGAGCCGGAAAAATAGGATCTAGTCGATTACTGGAAATCTAGCAAACTAGTAGGAATGTTTTGTGGGATTTTTGAGTTGATGTTAGGATTAGTATAAGTTAGATTTTGGTGGACGTTTGTGGTCATTCACATTCGTCCCATTATCTTCAGTTTGTACCTTTTGAGCTTAATTCAAGCGTTTGGAGGCTTTCCATTCTCTTCCTTCTTGTATTTGGTGCATACTTGTGGAGGTGTGAGTCCATTTGTGACTTTTCCGGATGCTGAGAACATACCTTGATTAGCGAGAGTCGATGTTTTGAGTGGTTTCCGGACATCATTGGATTGATGGGGAGATCGGTTGGATTGTTCCGACAATAGTATTAGTGTACTACCTACCTGGATGCCGGTATAGCCTGAGGGTAGGATATTACCTCGTGCGTGAGGTTATCTGAGAGGCTGCTAGCAGCTTCCGTGGACGGGAGTTTGCAAGACATGCCCGAATTTCCTATAGACAGAGTCAAAGCCTTGGCGTAACGCCCAAGAGAGTGCGAGGATATCCACCCGGTCAATGAGAGGCTCAGTGTCGGGTTGATGCTAGAATGTCGTTGTAGTCCTTGACCGTCCCTACGTGACCTGGTCCAATAAGTATACTGAATTTGTGAGGTGACGGAACAGTAGGATACTTCCAGTCCCTGAAGTTAAGTTAGCATTAGTAGTAGAGGTTGAGAGAGAGAGAGAGAGTGTGTTTCCGGACACGGTAAACATCTGAACGATGGATCTGGCCACTTGTTACCTAAATCTCTAGATCCCGAAAGGGCAACTGAACGGTTTCCGGACTTTTCCGGAACCCATCTAGCACTAGCGGCCAGAACGGACCTTTGGTCCGGATTAGTAAGTAGGAGAGAAAGTGAAAACTTAGATCGAGTTAGCCTATGAATCCGTGAGCCTCGAGTCCTCGTGGAAACGATTCCGGAGCGGTTTATTCTAAGTGGGCCTTTAGTGAGAATTAAGGGCTAATTGGAGGAATACTGGTCCGACTAATCACTACAAGGATGTTAATTACCTTGCCTCCCAATTTGACCTCACCCTCCAACACTCTCTCATCAAAGAATTTGGCTTTATTCAAGACCTCTACGAGAAGGGTGATGAATTCCCTAATCCGGTCAAGGGTCTTTTGGATCCGGAGTGAGACCTTCCGCTCCCTCTCATTCTCTTCTTGCTGTTTTCTCAACTTCCCCTTAAGGGCTAATAGCTCGTTCGTTAATTCCTGAATCATCTCTTTTCCGGCATTCTTTTCCACATCCCAGATTAGGTTTCAGACTTGATCTACACACTCGGTGATGGGTACATTCCCCAATAGTTTGCGAACCTCTTTCAAAGTACTACTCTCCAACTTATTTCCCTCCTTGATTTGTGTGAGATTCTGAATGATTTCTTCTAGAAGTTCATTCTTCCAAACCGGGTCTTGCTCTTCTACCCTCTCTATCTGGACTTTTCCTTTTCCTTTGTCTTCCGGTTCTTTCTTCACTGCAAATCCGGAAGGCTCACCTCTCTTCTCACTCTCCTCCTACTCATTCTCTGAATTTGGCCTCATCCCATGAGTGAGTTTCACCTTCTGAACTTTATATTCTAACCTCTCATGAACCCTCATGCAGTCATGGGCGTGGTACAAGTGGAAGAGGAAGGGAGAAAGACCAGAAGGCTTAGTTTTGCCCATCGCCCTACACAACTTTGCTACGTGATCTTTTAGCACTAATCCCCAGTCCACCTTTTGGGCTCCTGACAGAGCACCAAAAATTGTATTGGCTAAAGTGATCATCATCCTAGTTCCTCTATCCAGATTGAAGATAGGAACTAGGAACTCCAACACCCTTCTCTCTTTTACGTTCCTACACTCACTCACCGTGTAACCATCTTTAGCGTAAGGAGCGTTGAGAAATTTACCCGTGGCAAACTTGTCTACCCGGGAAGCTAACCCTTCTCCACCCTTGAGAAGCCAGTACACCTCCCTCCAAATCGATGTCGTCCACTTGTCCGAAAGCGCCCATAAGGTCTTCTTCTACTCGTTCAAAGGCGGCTACAACACCTTGCGCACCATCCCTTTGTCTTTGAAGCTCCAAGGTCGATCTATGAGCGCGGCGCAACCTATCAGGCTTAGATCCTCTAGCACGTCTGCCCTCTCTTCTGAATCTTCTGGAATAATCAGATTGATGTGCTTCAATGTTACCCTAGGAATAGTAAGCTCTTCTTCCTCTTTACTTCCCAACATGTTTACCTTACTCTCGGTGCTTCCTTTAACCACTGTTGCCTTTCAAAATTAGACTGTTCTACAATCCTATTCGAAACGAAGGTAAAAAACGGAAACAAACACTCAGCAAGACCAATCACTAAACACAACGCTTCCAAACTTAAACCTTGTCAAGGAAACTAAAAGAAGATTTTAAAAGACTGAAATATCCTAACAGAGAACTCTATTATCTAGGTTCTACTTCCCGTTTCCTATCATTGGACTTCATGCTTCTAGATACTAGACCATTAAACTGACTATTTGTGGCCTACCGTGAAATCCTCCGGCACGTCACATCACCCCGTATTGTTCGAAAGTGATCATTAACTTCCGGTTTCCAGTTCTGGTTGCGTACGGTCTATCTAAATACTGACTAATTCCACTTCCGTTTTCGGATACTGAAGTTCTAGTTCCAGATTTTAGAAGTGATAATTAACTCCATTATGTAGTGAAGGTTTTTTGTTTACCCGGTTCCGGTTTTATCTCCTAATTCTTCCATTTCTAATAATAAAAACCAAAAAAATTTAGCTAAATGAACTCACTATGTCACCAAATCTTTCTAAAAAACTTAAGGTCGGATTTAGAACTCCCACAACAATCTTCTTTCACAGGCATTGGCAAGGCCCACAAGTGAAAGACTTTTTGGTGGAGTTGGAGTTGTACTTTGAAGCTCAAAGAGCACCTGAAGAAGACAAGATCACTATCGCGATGACCTTTCTCAAGGATCATGCTTTGCTTTGGTGGACTCACTTTTGTGGGGAAAGTCTTGAGGTGGTGGATATCTTGACTTAGGCTAGTTTCAAAGAACGCATTAGTGACTGCTTCACCCCAGAATACTAAGACATTTGTGATGGAGTGGCACTTGTAAGATTCAAGCAAACGGGGAAACTGAAGGGGTATGTGTTTCCAAGGCTAGATGAGCTAGCTAAAAAATTCATTTTCATCAATGGGTTGCAAAGTTGGACAGAACGTGCATTGTTTAGAATGCCCCAACTTCCAAAGACTTGTGCGGAGTTATTGAAGCTGGCTGAAGGATTGAAGACAATAAAGGCCAAAATAAGATGGTTAAAGATGCCAACAAGTGAGTCAAGCAAACACTCCAAGTGTAAGTTGAGGCGTCATGTTTGGATGAAGAGCAAGTGTCGCAGCACAGGGTAAGTGAAATTCCCTATTATGCTCACAAAAACCACTTTAAAGCATAACAAAGTGACTCTAAAGATTAAACCCAAGAGACTCTCTGAAGTGTTTCGTATTGCTAGATAGTTTGGGAGTAAATATCAATATAAATCCTTTCCTTTCACTTTGGCTTCCCTTTCCCCCAAAACCGGATAACGCCCTTGACCAATGATCACTAATCCAAACTATTTCTACCTGATTCGAATCAAGATCCAGTCACTCAATCAACTCAAGACCAACCGGACCCAACACATTCGTTCGGATTTCACTACTGAGGCCAAGGATCTATTCTTCCTCGATTTCCGTTCCTCTTTCTATTCATGTTTCACTTAACCTTTGTTGGCACTTTAGAGGGATTTGCCATTTATTTTTTAGAGAGGTAGGCCCACCATTCCTTCCGAAACTTATAGTTCCGGAAGACTCACTCGACTAATGTAATCTCCTATTCTAACAGGACCCAATTTGATCTTTCACAATAGACCAGAAATGGATCCGGTCTGTAGGTCACACAAAAAATCCCGTATGATCTTCTTCAACTACAATGACCTTAATACTTCTTCTAATTCGTGCGAAACTAAGGTGGCTACAAGTGTATCCGCCCGTACCAGCGCAGTCCTGAGTTCTTCTGTTTACTATTTTAGATGGCAAGACCTCTCAAGCAATCAGATCCTAAACCAGATATCCCATTTGGTAGCTCTAGCACAGTTAAGAATCCCTTCTCTAATTGCCTAGCCTAACACTGGCTATCTCATCTGGAAAAATGAATTATAAATCCACTAAGGTGCAACGATTCACTCCCAACGCTTACAACCCATTCACATGCACATACAATCAAAGGAAAGAACCAAGGGGAGAAATTCCTCACGCTTTTCTCATTAGTACTCAATCTCTCATTCACTCACCCGGCCACTCTTTGGGAAGGCAAGAAAACAATAGAAAATACAAAGGTACACAGAATATGCAAGGGAAAGACTCTTGGTCTTAGTCTTGAGACTTAAATTATATACATGGTTTTTACAAACAACAATCCAGAAAATCTGGCACCGATCTGGCCGAGATTTTTGGATTTGATCTCTTCCTAATTTTACTAGATAAGGTCCAATCTAACAAAATTTCCTACTTCTAAAATCCTAACTATCTACTCAACCTATGGGGGCGATATTTTACTAAGATTCTTATTCCTTTCTCTCCCTTCCGGAATGTGTTTCAGTTCCACAGGAAAGGTTTTCCATATCCTTGATATTAGAGCTCTTGACATAAAAGTTCATCCACCTTCCTTTTCCTATAAGACCGGAGTCTCAAACTTCCCTTCTAGGATCTCAATGTCATCCAATTCATTTGGGATCGAAACCTTGGATAAGGAAATTAGATCACTCTAGATTATCCGGATACTCTTTTCAATCCCCTTAGCATCCTTTCGGAATTCCTTCATGGTATCCTCCATCTCCCCGGCGAAGTCAACAAGGATGCGAGGAATCCGGGTCCCAGAAAGCTTCAGATCTTTGTGCACTTCCTCGTCTAACAACTTAGCTTTCGCCATCACATCTCCGGATGCTCCCACCACCAGAGTCATCTGCTTGATTGCTACCCTGGTCTCCTCCTGCAATGACCTTACAGCTCTCACTTGCTCCCGACTAGTCTCCAGATCCTTCCAGAAGCCTTGGATCTCTCCTTGCAACCAGAGCACCAATTCATCCATCTCTCGTAGATTAATATTCTACTTAAGCACTCGGTCCTCCAGCTCTTGGATTACATCCGGATTGTTGATGCAGGTCGCCACCTCCTCTAGTAACGCACTGCCCACCTTTCCACCCACCAAGTCCGTCACTTTACGGAGCGTGGTATTCTTGACCTTCCAATCCGCTCTCACTGAACTAAGAATCCGAATCAAATCATTGAAAAGACCCTTAAGGTCCGTCAATTGGATCAATGGAGCCGCCTTTGGTTTGACCATTTCTATTGGCTCCACCTTCCTAGAAACAGCCGGTTCCGTTCTAACCATCGGTTCCAGCTCCTTGTCCTTGCTGGGTCCAGAAGGGGATCCTCTCGAGTTGGGCATCCGCTTGCTCCTTCTTCTGTTGAAGGGAGCTTTTTCTTCCTCCGCCTCGTCCTCATCTTTCCAGGCCCTCTTTCTCGGATTCTCACCCTTGTCTTCCGGCTTTGGGCTATCCGGTTCGGTCTCGGATCCCTCTTCATCCAATCCTCCTGTGGGAATCCGGAATCCATAAATGGATCAAAATTAAAGGAGGTAGGTGATAAAAATAGAGAAAAAAAAATTATAGTTAGAACGTGATTTTTGTATGGGAAACCCCCAACTAGAAAATAGGCGTTCCGGCAAAATCTGTAACCAGAACATATCCAGATCTGGAATCCGGAATTACCCGGAACGCAGGAACCTACCGTATAGACCCTGGAGCTACGGGAATAGGATACCGTTAGTATAACGGACCTGTAGCCATTATCCTAATTACCGTAGGTCAAAGGTTTTCATCTCCACCTTCCTGTTTTGTTTTCTAAGACTATCCACGTGAATAGTTGAAAGAAAAAGTGGTGAATTAGCAACTGAATTAGGATTACTTTTCTCCCCTCTCATTTTTACTTAGGTCTTATAGCATTGGGAGCGGTACGGAAGGTAGTTGTATTTGCCCGGATTATCTCTCCGGCTATTCCAGACAATCCGGAACTACACAAACATTTAGAGAAGGATCTAACCAAATTAGGGTGTGTCGGTTTGTTATACCGACCATGGAACCTTAAGAATGAAGATATGATCCAGGAACTACTTAATGGAGTTCCGAATCAGTATGAGCTCACTCTAAGAGGACGGCCAGTCACGTGGATTGAGGACATCTGGGCGGATGTCTATCAGTTCCGGAAGAGCGGAAATGGGTTGGCGTCAAGGACGAACCGTTTTGTAGCCGGGAAGTTCACAGGGTCTGTAAACCCTAAGGACGGATTCGCTATTAGCAAATGCAAGGACGAGAGACATAGGTGGGTACTATAGTTCCTCATCCCCATCCTGTACCTGGAAAAACCTACACGGGTCACCGTTATGGTGGCCAATACTATTTTCGGAGCTATAGAGAACCGAGTCATGCACTGGGGTAGAGTCATATCTGGGTTAGTTTCTAAACTAGTAGATCATGTAACCTGCGCAAAGGTAAGTCCAGTTAGTACCTACTTGTTCCATTTATACCACCAGCAGGAACTTTTGAGTGCTGCAGAAATAATCTAGTATGACACCGGAAAGGCTATTTTGTCATACGGACTTTCTGGGGAGGAAGCGGAAGATCCGGTTGAGTTGGAACCAGAAGAGCGTCCCGAGGAACCCTTGACCGATCCAAGGAACAAGAAGAGGAAGTCAAACGATCCAAGGTCGCAATCCAAACCACCGGCGATGGAGAGGGGGGAGTCAAGTATAGGACCGAAAATAAAAATCGAATCAATATTTTTCAATGTTGGGTTCGAATGGATACGCAAGGCCAAGGTACTCCACGACAGTCTGGCGGATCTGGTGATAGAGACAGCGGAAGTTCTGAAGGTGGAACTAGATCAGATTGTGGAAGCCGTTAAGCAACTGCCCAAGCCAGAAGATCTAAAGCGAAGGGAGGATTGGATTCAGGAGTTGGAGGCAAAACGGAACCAACTCCAGGCTCGACTGAATTGGGCGGAAGGGGAGATGGCAGCTTCAAAGGAGAAAGAGAAGGAGGCTCTCTCTCTTGTCAAGAACCTATCCGAAGCAATCGACATCAAGGCCGACGTCATGACGAAAGCAGCTTTGTTTGATTCAAAGATGATATCAGAGGGCCACATCACCGGGATCAAGATAGTGACCATCCTCGTAGACTTCACTGCAAGGATAGAGCAGGTTTTAGGAGAGGTACGACAACTACTGGCGGCCATCGATCTGAATCAGGTGATGGATTTCTCAACCTTTCTGGAACTCTCTTTAGTCTCAGGCACTCCAGGGAGACTAGTAGCGGATTGAGTAGCTAGAATGGAGGGATTGAGAGGGATACTCACGCCAGTTGAGCCTACTTCTAACAAGATACAAATGACGGAGTTAAATTTGAGGCCAACTTTAGAACCGAAATATGAGTCTAGTGTGAAATCGGTTCCGATACCATCCAAAGTCTCAACTCCGGAAATTCCTAGGGCACAAACGATACCCAACTTTTGGGGGGGATCGTTCTAAGTTCCAGATCAGAAGGTTAGAGGAGACCTCATCAACCGGATCGGTGTAATGACCAATCCAGCCCGGAAGAATCTGGAAGGATTTGTGCATATGCAAGAGTCCTCACCAGAAAAGAGGCGCGAACCCACAATACTGGAGGAGACACCGCCAGAGAAAAAGAAGGAAGTTCAAGTCATTGAAGATTCCAAAGAAGAAAGTGCGCATTCCACTTCCGGAATGGAGGAGGATAGTGATCCGTCTCCAGCAGCACGCCACATTCAGACTCGAGCGACAACAAAAATGACTCCAGCCAGAAGCGTGAAGGGAACGCCAACCAGTCAAGTAGGCGGCCGTTTGAAGAAGGGTCAAAGGCCAAAGCATTAGAATTCTTTGGAAGCATAGTATCGGGTCCGGAACGGGTTTTTGAGTGTGGGCCCAGGTTCTGGAATTTTAGGCAGGTAGTTAGGGAAATTCCGGCATTCTCAGAATACAGTCACTGGCCTTTCCAAATATCTCGGAAGGTTCATTAATTGGTTGCCTAGATTTCTGGGTTTCCTTGTCAGGCTTTTAGGAGTTGACTTTGGATTTTCAGTTGGTATTTTAATGGCAGGTAAGTTAGTGGTCGGCCATTCCATTCCATCCCAATTCCATCTTAGTGCTTTCACGTATGTATTTCAATTTTCTTTCTTAATCTAAGTTAGCCAGGGTGCCTCTAGCTGTACTTTGCTTAACAGAGTTGTTTGTCTAAGTGTACGCGTTTGTGTCGTATCCTTGTACTGGAGTTAGAGAGGGGAGGGAGAGGAGGAATCTAGATCTTGAGCTACGGATCTCTTGGGTGTTAAGCTGATCAGGAGGGGATGCAAGCTGAGTAAGGGAGTGTGAGCGTTACGCACCTTTAAATTGCTGAAACGACAATCCGGATAAGAAGGTAGAGGTCCCTGCGAGTCCGGAACCAGGAGGGTTCTGTGCGAAGATAAGCAACCGCCAGAGGAAAGGAACTCCCACTACTACGGAAGGTCTACTAACCTCCCCCTTGGTACGTTGTCTTTTCCTTGAAAATCTACTCCCTTGGGTTTATGAGTTCAGATCCATCGTTGTAATAAGAAAGGTGTGAGAAATTCTTTGTGTGACCTGCTTCCGGATCGGCCAATCCAAAAACTGTGAGAGAATACTCCTTCCTCCTCCTACAACTGTATTGTCTAGGGTGTGTTGTTTAGTAGATTTAGAGTACAGAGAAGATAATTATACAAGTGGTGAGTCCCCACCCCTTTCTAGATCAAGGGCGGACCCTCTGAGGGTAAAACAGAGGCAATAAAAACCAGTAACAGAAGAGAGACGAAACTACATTCTGGGCATGGTCCGGATCCGGAACGGAATCCGGAACATACTAAGTTTCCCGAACGAGGTAAGGGAGTGAAATAAGGGAAATTAAGGGTGTAGTCACAATCCGGATACCTCTAATCCAACCGATATCATACTAGAGTTCCCTGGAACAATAATTCGTGTCATCTTGCAACAATTCATCGTTGTAAGGATACTTACGGCTAACTGCGCGTACGACACCTCCGAACTCCCGGAGAGCTATCTGAGCTCTCCACTCCTTATTCTCATCAGGGGTCAAGAGCCCCTGATTCTTGTACAAGTGGAAAAGGTAGAAGCATATCGAAGTAGTGCTACTCTTTTTTACATTGGCCACTAGCGCGTTGACCATTCCGCAAATGAAGTTTGCCCAATCCATCCTCTTTTCCCCACTTAGGGCTCTGAAGATGGCGTTCTTGATCGTGGAAGTAACCCATGTGGGTTTTTCCGGATGTAGGATTGGCACCAAGAACCCTAGAAGTCTGCAATGTTGTCCGTTGATGCAATCCTCTATGGCATATCCGTCCTTGGCATTGGCCCAGCCCTTGAACTTCCCCTTCACGAAGTCCCCCTTCCGGCAGGCCTACGTCGCACTTCCTTATTCAAAATCATACAATCCTCTCCAAAATTCCTTTGTCCACATGGGTAGAACTAGACGGATGGTGTTATCGAATTAGTTAGGAGCTCCCTAACTATGGCCTCATTTCTGAAGCCCCACGATTTTCCATACAAACCTGTACATCCATGACGGAGAGATCCTCTATCAACTCTGATCTTCTACCCCATTAGATTCTACCGGCACCACCTCTGTGACTTTGATCTCTGCCTTAGGTGCGCTTGCTTGTCTTAGAGATCCTAAGCGCTTTAGCTGCAGCATCCAGTTCCTCACTGATTTACTACCTCAGTTCCCTTATGGGAGTGTAATCCCACATGCTAGACCTAAAAAACTAGCATTTGACGGGAAATTTCAAAATTTATTCCCTTAAAAAGGAAAGTTTTGAGTTCCCATAGGAAATTAGAAAGATTTTAGGAATACCGGATCTCCGGATTCGGAGAAATTCTATTAAGTGTAAAAAACTAATTTTGGAACCCTAAAAAGTTTCGGAAATTGGATGACGACGCTGGCCCTAAAAGCCAGAAACCAGATCCGTACTAGGGTTAGGCTCTGCCGCCAAAATCTATCCTGTACTTTCATCCGACCGTCCATCCGTCTGACCAGTATATGGAAAGGACTGTAGCTAGTAGAAGGCACAGTTGTTTTCTCGCTGCTTTACATCCTTGTTTTCCTACCTTTCCAGCTCTTAGAAACTTCTGATAGATTGAGGGACTGTGTGAGTTGCGATCGTGTAGGGTATTCCGGTGTGACCTTTTGTGAGCAAGAGATGTAGGGAGAGGTTGTGAGAGGCATCTCGCGTGTGCGTGATGACTTCCATGGCGAGCCGGCATAGGCTGAGGGATGAGCCAGAGGACTCTGACGAGCCGATTCCAACGCCACCACCCTGGACAAAGGCAATTCCGGTAATGCAGGTGGTGCCGGAAATTCCAACCGATGAGGTCTGGATGAAGCGCCTACGGCGGAACTTCACCAACATGGGATGCGAGGGATTGATGGATGTCCCTTGGGGCATCCGAGAGGAGAGTCTGGTGGCGGACCTGCTGCGACCGGAAAGTAATATTTTGGATACCACCCTCCGGGCGAAACTTGAGCTGTGGACGGTAGGCGAGTGGAGAGCCGTCTACGAGTTCCGGATGGCGCCGAACAAGGTGATGGAGAAGAACCAGGAATGCATGGCGGGCGAGTTCCGAACGGCAGCAAACCCGAACGATGGCTTCCAAGTCTCAAATTTGGTAAAACCGGAATACCGGGATGTGGTAGCGTTTCTTAAACCTATCCTCCACCCGACCAAGCCTAGGCGAGTGGTGGCCAAGGTAGCTTCCACCATCCTGGGTTGCCTCTAGAGGAAGCTGATGATGGATTGGGCGTTCATCATCTTTGAGTTGGTAAAGGATCTCGTGCATTCTTTCCAGCAAGGAAAGAAGGGTGGAAGCCCTCTTCCAGCTTATGTCTCCCACCTGTATTCCCACCATTCCTTACTCAAGTCAAACAAGGAAGAAGCCTATCTAGAGTTGATTCAACTCCAAAAATATGGAGGAGAAGAACCCTCTCCCTGGGAAGGACCGAATGACGTGGAGATGGAAGACGAGGAGTAGTCTACTTCTCTGAAGAAAAAGTCCTAGCGGTAGGCAACTCCATAGGTGATGCCAATGGAGGATCCTCCCGCTCCAGAGTAAACGGAGGAGGACACTCCGGACTAGAAAAAAGACGTTCCGGACCAGCCAGAAGCCGGTCCTTCTCAAGCCGGTCCCTCCCGGACTAATCCTACAGAGGCATAAGAGGAAGAAAGGACCGAGCTCCGACTAGAAGGTTGCCCTTTGAGGATTTATCGAAATTGGCTCAGCACATCGTGTGGCGGGTTGATGATCTCATAAAGATTCTCCAAAACTATGAGAAGACCTTCAAACGGGTGTGCCGGAAGATGGCACTGACCGACCGGAACGCCATCTTCCGGAGGACGGACGCTTTGGTGATGGCCGAGAAACAAAACACCATTCTGATCGAGGAACAAAAGAAGATGGTGACTGAGGTGGGCACTTTACGAGTGGAGAACTGGACTTTGTTGGAACGAGCCCAAGAGTCGGAGTTCACTTGTACCCGGTTGGAGAATGAGTTGCGGACGGCCCAAGAGAAGGCCAAAGTTGTGGAGGAAGAGCACCGCCGGTAGATGGAAGCACTATGCCGAAGTGTAACCCAGCTCCGGAATTCCTTGGAGATCCTGGCGGACTACGCCATTAAGGCCTGGTTGTTGGAAGCCAACTTTGACATAGCCGCAAGCTGAAGCCAGGTGCCCACAGTGTGACAACTCATATTTTTTATTTTTTTTCGTTTACCTTTTTGAGTGGAATGGAAATTAGAAATAAGTATCCGGATCCATCTAAAAGGAGAGAAATTAATCAAAAATTGTCACAAGAGGACCTTACGGAACTAATCCGGTTTTAGGTAGAAGCGGATCGGATTAGATTCCCAACCGGAATGGATTTCCAACTGGATTCTCCTTGACTGGATTGGAGAGAACCGGATGTCAAGAACCGGACCGGATATCTGACCGGTCATAATGACCAGTCCAGGACGTGAGGACTATATAAAGCTTGACTTTGCCCATTTTCAGGTCTCTGGTTTTCACGTGTTGTCGTTTCCTGTCTTACCGCCTGACGCTTTTCCGTTTACAACGGCGAGGAGGGAAAGTATAAGAGGGCCCGGTAGTGAGTGAGACGGAGAGATCACCTCCGGGCGCGAGTGGGTGAGACTTGAGCGCGAGCGAATACGGAACAGTGAGAGACTAAGAGTGTGAGCACGCAAGGAGGTTGGTTTGCAGGTGGAGCGGAAGACCAGAGTGTGAGCGCTCCCTTGTTAGGACCGTAGAGAGCGAAACCAGGTAGAGCCGCCCTCATGCCGCGGCTGAACTGGAAGAGACCAGGCTCTAGCACCCCGCCCCCGAGTGAAGTAAAGTTGAGGAAAGTGGTTCCGATCATGCCGACCAAGGAACCGGAATAGGGAGAGCTCAAGGAGGACTTAGCGTCGATGGGTTGTCAGGGATTAGCTTTGAAACCTTGGGGTTTCAAAGATGAGAGAATGATTAGGGAAATCCTGAGTGGCGTATCGAATCAATTCGATAACACCCTGAGAGGGAATCCGGTCTAGTGGACCGAGGATTTGTGGCGGGACGTATACGAATTCCGGACGAGAGGACTCGGGCTTGCTAGCCGGAAGGATGATTTCATCCAGGGCAAGTTCGGAAGCGTCGTGAATCCGAAGGATGGCTACGCGGTAGAAGACTGTATCAATGACCGGGAGCGTCGCCTGCTCCAGTTCCTTGTTCCAGTTCTGCATCCGGAAAAGCCCACCAGGGTGACCATCACCTTGGCTACCACAATCTTCGGAGCGTTGAGCGGAAAGCGGAGAGTAGATTGGGGTCGGATCTTTTTCGATCTAGTGTCCCAGCTTACTACAAGAGTGGGGAGAAGTAGGGCTACCCCATTGCGCCCTTATGTGTACCACCTCTACTAGCAATAGGAACTACTGACGGAAGTGGAGCTGAAGGTGTGGAAGGCCCAGGAGCGAACCATGAAGTACGGTGAATCCAAGTCCGACCAAGAAGCGGATTCCGGAAACGAAACCGAGGAGGAGGAGGAAGAAGAAGAGGAAGAGGAGGAACCACATTTCCCCTCCAAAAGGCAGAAGACCATGCCTATCCGGAATCGAAGAACGCCTCTGGTTCAACCCCAGCCGCGCAAAGAGGAGGCTCCAACCAGACCGGATGTGCCATCCGGATCAGGAACCGGAGATCCGTTCGACGAGTTGGTTGGGATACTCTGCGAAATCCGGGCGGATTGGGGGGTTAAGAAGCGGACGCTCGGGGAAATCGCGCAATTAATTGGAGCAGAACCGGACAGTCAATTATCGCAGCGGGTAGCTGAGAGTGTCATCAATCCGGATGAGCTCCGGAAGATGAAGGCGGAAAGCAAGCGGCAACATGATGAGGTGGACACCCTCAAGGCCGAACTTTTCGCCTTGCTCGAGAACGCCACTGCGACAAAGGAGATGGCGGAGGAAATGAAGAGGCTGGCCGTAGAGGTGAAGGACGTGCTCGGGGGACCCGGAGCCGCGGTCACCAAGGCGCGCCTGTTCGAAGAGGAGGTGCACAAGGAAAAGAAGATATCCGGAACAAGGGTGGTGCACATCCTCACCGATATTGAGGAGCAGATGGAGAAGCTTCTATCCAAGGCACGGGAATCAGCGGACCGGATCGTGGAGAGCAGCCAGAAGTTGACAGAGATTCCGGTCCAACTCTCTGAACTTTCTCTTCCGGACTTGTTTCCGGAAGAGGCAGCTCAGGAACCGGAAAAGGACAAGACGCCCCAGTCAAGTTGGGCACAGAAGAAGACGCCCTCGACCGGACCGCAGCCGATCGATTTAGACTCCCCGGAAACTGAGGAAGATCACTTGGCTCCTACTCCGAATGGGGAACGGAACCGGAATCTAACTGAGGTGTTCGAGCAGTTGGAGAGACCTAATGAGAGCCCTACCATTGGATCCCGAGTATATGAGACGGAATAGAAAGTATTGTAAAAATAGGAATTATAAAATAGGAACCGGATTTATAGAGTATGAACTGGAATAGAATCCGGTTAGGATAAGGTAGGACCGGATTGTCAATGCCTTCAGAGGCGGAAATCATGTATTCACTTTTTGTTTTTTGCTTTTTGTATATAAAACAGTCTCTGAGCTGGAGACTGGGAGAGTTCTTTTTGGCATTTCCTTGCGTACTTTCCATTGACCTGGCTTTGTGTATTTTTCCCGAGTGTTGGCAGGAGTGTACGGAGTTGGAATAAGAGGGTATGTATGGAGGTGTTGGTAGAGTTTTCCCTTTGATGTGTGTTTCCGGTTCTAAGTACATGTGAGTAGGTTATGAAGAGTTAGGAGTGGATTCCAGTTCCTCAGCATCTGCAAAAGCTTTACATTCCGGGTATGAAAGCCGTTGATTAGGCTAGGCAGATAGGGAGGGATTCCTTAGCTGCGCTAGAATTCTTGGGTGGAAAATCTGGTCGAGTATCCTGACTCCTGTGAAGTCTTGCCACCGTTGTTGGTAAACAGAAGAATTCGGTAGAGGTTGGAACGGACGGATGCACTTGTAGCCACCTAACTTCGTATAGAACGAATTCAGCATCAAGGTCGTTGTAGTATGAGAGGATCGTACGAGGGGTCTTTATGTGACCTGTGATCCAGATTGTCATCCGGATTGCTGTGAAGGACCAAACCGGATCCGGATTAGTTAGGGGATTAGCGGATAGGAGAGTGGGTCTTCAGCCACTATAAATCACGGAAGGAGTGGTGGGCCTACCACTTTCAAAATCAAGCGGCGAACCCTTTGATGGTAAAACAGAGGCAAAACTAAACCGGATACGGAAGGATGGACCGGAACAGATCTGCCTAGGAGGACACTGAGTACCGGAAATTGTAGAAGCCTGAGTTGGGAAGTTAGTCAATGAACCGGAAAATTAGCAAAACCGAATTTAGGATAAAATCTGGTCATAGTCTTCCGGTTGGTTTTGGAGGTTCCGGTTTTCAGAGGTAGAACCGGAAACTAGAATTTAAAGGTTAATTGGGATTAGCTCCTTGTTAGGATTAGCTACTTCACAGGATCTCGTGGATTTGATCTTTAGGGTCATTTTGTTTTGCTCTAGAGTGATTTTTGTGAGTATAATAGGGAAATTGCTTACTCTGTGCTGCGACACATAGTGAAGTGTTTGTTGGAGCAAGCAAGGAGGATGGACGCATCGCGAGCAGAGATGCGAGAATTGGTGGCACGTTTGGCACCCGAAGAGCCAAATCTAGTAGGCCCTCCTCCTTCCTCTTCCACCCATACATTGCCGGTTCCGGAGGAAAATGTTCTCTTAGAAACCGCTGTTGCAGAAGTGTCGCCGGTGGTACCTCCTATTCCTGAACTATCACCTCCACCCGAGGGAACAGGAGTGGATTGGGGTACTGTTGTACCTAAAGGAAGTGAGGACCTCCTTCAGGAGAATCCAGTCATAGACCTTATAGGTATTCTTCCAAAGACAAGGGAGACTCGGTCTATTCAGTCTTCTCCCCACAGAAAATTTACCTTGAGAGATTCCCGAGGCAATTCGGAAGTTTCGATGGCTTAAACCCAGTGCGCAGACAAAGGAACCGATATCGCGAGAGGTCCAAGTTGGGGAATAAGAGTCCCTAGTGAATTTCCTCCGGGGAGTAGCCAGAAGCTGATATACATTGACTTATTAAAAGACATTATCCCTCCTAAAGACAAGGATGCAGGAGAATAGGAAGCAGTTTTGTACATACTTGTAAAAATACCGGAGTCCGGTCGCCGATCCGGAAAAATAGGATCTAGTGGATTACTAGAAATCTAGCGGGCCAATAGGAGTGTTTTGTGGATTTTTAAGATGATGTTAGGTTTAGTATAAGTTGGGTTTTAGTGGACCTTTGTGGTCATTCACACTCGTCCCATTATCTTCAGTTTGTACCTTTTGAACTTAATTCAAAGCGTTTGGAGGCATTCCATTCTCTTCCTTATTGTACTTGGTGCATACTTTTGTGGGTGTGGGTCCATTTGTGCCTTTTTCGGATGTAGAGAATTTACCTTCATTAGCAAGTATCGATGTTGTGAATGGTTCCAGATGTCACTGGATTGATGGGGAGATCGGCCGAATTGTTCCGGAGGAAGTGTTAGTGTACTACCTGCCTAGATGCCGGTATAGCCTGAGAGGAAGATATTGCCTTGTGTATGAGGGTATCTCAGAGGCTGCGAGCAGCTTCCGTGAATGAGAGTTTGTAAAACGTGCCCGAATTCCGAATACCAGAATTCCCCCATAGACGAAGTCAAAGCCCCGGTGTAATGCCCAAGAGAGTGCGAGGATGTCCACCCGGTCGATGGGAGGCTTAGTGTTGGGTTGATGCTAAAATGTCGTTGTAGTCCTTGACCATCCCTGCGTGACCTAGTCCGGTAAGTATTCCGAATTTGTGAGGTGATAGAACAGCAGGATACTCCCAGTCCCTGAAGTTAAATTAGTATTAGTAGAGAGAGAGAGTCAATGTTTCTGGACACGGTAAACATCCGATTGGTGGATCTGGCCAATTGTCACCTAAACCCAGGGATCCCGGAAGGGGCAACTGAACGGTTTCTGGACTTTTCTGGAACCCATCCGGCACTAATAGCCGGACCGAACCTCTAGTCCAGATTAGAAAGTAGGAGAGAAAGAGAAAGCTTAGATCGAGTTAGCCTAGATCTGTGAGCCTCGAGTCCTCGTGAAAACGATTCCGGAGCGGTTTACTCTAAGTTGGTCTTTAATGGGAATTAAGGGCTAACTGGAGGAATACTAGTCCGACTAATCACTATAGAGGCGCGGCACAGGCCAGCCGAAAGGGGGACTTTGTAAAGGGGAAGTTCAAGGGCGCGGCCAATCCTGTCGTACGCGCAGTTAGCCGTAAGTATCCTTACAACGACAAATTGTTACAAGATGACACAAATTATCGTTCCAAGGAACTCTAGTATGATATCGTTTGAATTAGAGGTGTCCGGATCGTGACTACACCCTTAATTCCCTTTGTTTCACTTCCCTACCTTGTTCCAGAAACTAAGTACATTCCGGATTCCGTTCTAGATCTGGACCACATCCGGAACCTAGTTTTGTCTTTCCTAATTTGCAGTTTTTGTTACCTCTGTTTTACCCTTAGAGGGTCCGCTCTTGGTCTAGAGAGGGGTGGAAACTCACCACTTGTATAAAAAACCTCTCTACACCCTAAATCTAATCAACAACACACCCTAGACAATGCAGTTGTATTATGAACACTAGTAGAAAATGCAAGAATTTCAACAGAATTCTATTGTTTTAGTCACGTTGATTTGGTCACTGAACAACAGAAATCTGTTGAAATTAACAGATTTCTGTTAATTTCAACAGATTTCTGTTGTTCAGTGACCAAATCAACGCGACCAAAACAATAGAATTCTGTTGAAATTCCTGGGTTTTCTACTAGTGGAAGGAGGAGTATTCTCTCACAGCTTCCGGGTTGGCCGATTCGGAAGTAGGTCACTGTAGCGATTAGTCGGACCAGTATTCCTCCAATTAGCCCTTAATTCACACCAAAGGCCTTCTTAGAGTAACCGCTTCGAAATCGTTCCCACGAGGACTTGTGGATTACAGTTTTATAGGCTATCCCAGTCTAAGCATTCACTTTTCTCTCCGTCAAACTGCTCCGGACTATAGGTCCGGTTCGGACTATAGGTCCGGTCCGGACACTAGTGCCGGGTGGGTTCCGGAAGGATCCGGAAACCGTTTCAGTGTCCCTTCCGGGATCCCTGGGTTCACTACTAGAAAATTTCATTTTTCTGTTGTTTTGGTCGCATTGATCCGGTCAAAATCTGACAGAAATCTGTTGAAACCAACAGATTTCTGTCAGATTTTGACCGGATCAACGCGACCAAAACAACAGAAATACGAAATTTTCTAGTAGTGGTTTGGATGACGAGTGGCCAGATCCACCGTCCGGATGCTTACCGTATCCGGAAACACGCTTTCTTTCACTCTCTCTTTCTCTCTCTTTCTAATACTAACAGTAACCTAACTCTTCAGGGACCAGAAGTGTCCTCCTGTTCCATCGCCTCACAAATCCGAAAGTTCTTCCAGATTAGGTCACACAGGAACGGTCAAGAACTACAACGACATTCTAACCTTTAACCGAACACTGAGCCTCCACATGAATGCCTTACAATCATGCACGACAAGATGGATCATGCCAAAACTGCTTCCCCGGTCTTTTTCCACAAAAGTAAAGACCTTGATGGCTTCATGAAGTTGCCTTTGTCTGTCACTAGCATGATTGCACATGGTCATGCTGATGTCCGTTATGCTCATTATGGATTGGACCTCTTTCCTCATGATTCAAACTATACCATAGTCTCTATGGCAAAGTTGTTGCGAGATCTTGAATTGCCACCAAAGTCGTCTTCTCGACAGTTGTTTGAAGGGTCGGGGTCGACAAATTTATTCGCAGCGGTGCTTAAGGGTGCAGAGATGTGCATCTCATCTCTACCTCCACCACCAGAGAACTTAGTTCCAGCGACACCTTTGCCACCTATTCTCAATGTGCAAATGGACAATGCTATTGGAGACAACAAAAATAGATATGTTTTCTGTTTTTGGTCTCTACTTGTTGCGAACAAGATCTTCCGTGAAGTGTATGTAAACTTCATGATTGTGGGTCATACCCACGACGACATTGATGCGTTGTTTGGAAGATGGAACATGCTATTGAAGAAAGAGAATTTTCCAACAATCCCGATGTTGATGAAGTCATTCATGGACGTGGAGTCCATTCCTACTATCCCTCACCTCATAGAAGAGGTGCCCGATTTCAAAGGATTCATTGCAGGTGCATTTGTAGATGGTGATGAGACTCTTGTTGGACACACAAAACCACAACAACTGAAGTTCTACTTAGATTCAATGGGATGTCCGGTCATGAAGTACAAATTGTTGTGTACTGACGTGGATTGGTTAGGGGAGGATGGTAGAGGTATTAAGTTGTGGAAAGAAGATTCTGAGGAGCATAGTTTGTGGCCCCGTGGAGAGCCGTTGCCAATTTTGTTGAAGGAAATGAGAGGACTGGATGACATTTTGAAAGGTATATCTGGCTTTGTGAAGTACTGGGAGAAGTTGTGCAATGCAGACGTTACTGGAGAATATTGAAGACGCTATGAGCATTTGGTACACTACTGGTGTGATGTGAAGGTGGCGTTGCAAGAACCATTACCTGCTTCTACTAATTTAAAGGATGGTTTTTGGCCAACTACTCGAATTCAAGCAACTCTAGAGGATCAGTTATAAGATGATGGTGAAGATCGTGAAGAGTTTGGAGAAGATGAGGCCTATGTTGGGCCTTTGCGTCAACACCCACAACCATCCTTTAGGGTGGGTCGGGATCTCTTTGATGGCTATTTTGTTGCAATCCGACCCGCAGATGGTGACAGTCGACCGGTTTGGATTGTAAAGGCGTTGTCTAATCCGAACTATAATCCTGAGAAGCCGAATTGCGTGCTCATTCAATACTTTTGTCCAACATCAAGGAATCAGGATGTTCTTGACTTCTATACAGGATGGGACAGTGAAAGAGGTCTACGTTGGAAGGTTGATGAAACCGAACCACCGCTATGGGAAAAAACAAACCCTTTGATGACAGCATGGAAGTCCCAGAACAGAAGAGGTACCCGCAAATGTAGGATCAAAATTCCTATAGCTCAAATTGAAGTCATCAATCAAAGCTTGGCTTCGTATACTTGGTTTTGTGGAATATTATCTTCAAATTAGCATATAGTATGTTAGCTTCATACAATATACATTGATTATTTTGTAATCTTCAAATTATTGTAAATATACTTACTATTACATGTTTGCACGTACTCTTTTCTCGATATTTTATGTTATTTTATTTGCTTAATATCAATCTAAAGTCAATTTAAAATGTAATACGATTGAAGAAAAGGATAGTGTATATAACCACCCTTTATTATGTTAACGTGTTAAGCACTTGTCACAATTTCGGATAGGGGGCTGGTTGATTGTTACAACTTTCCTGCTTGCAAAGTTCACATAGCAGTACCAAGTCATGTATCTCTTCCAGTCGCTCATATGAATTCAACGGGAATCAAACTCAGACCGTTTGAAGGAGATGAATAGCTTCTTACAACCAACCGTTCAGCGTATGACTTGGTGATAAGCAAAGGATTCAATATTCATTTATATGACTACAAACACAACATAAACCGAATCTAAATGTATTTGGTGACAAAACTCTCATTTTAATGGAAATTACAATGTTACAACTAACAAATGTAGTGATTCTGAATCTAAATTGTTTAGGATTAACATTCGGATTGTAGACATGTAAATGGACAATATTATTTTGAGAGGTTCCCAACCTTTCAAAATAATGAATATAATGTTATCCCTCTAGCATCCTTCTGGAACTCCTTCATGGTGTCCTCTATTTCCCCAGCAAAGTCAACGAGGATGCGGGCAATCCAGGTTCTGGAAAGCTTCTAGTCCTTGTGCACTTCCTCTTCCAACAACTTGGCCTTCGCCATTACATTGCCGGATGCCTCCACCACTAGGATCATCCGCTCGATTGTTGCCGTAATCTCCTCCTGCAGAGACTTTGCAGCCCTCGTTTGCTCGCGACTGGTCTCCAGATCCTTCTGAAAGCCTTGAATCTTCCCTTGCAATTGGAGTACCAACTCGTCCATCTCTCGCAGATTGATGTTCTGCTTCAGCACCCGGTCCTCCAATTCGCGGATTACATTCGGGTTGTTGATGCAATTTGCCACCGCTTCCAGCAGCGCATTGTTCACCTTTCCTCCCACCAAGTCCGCCACTTCATAGAGCATGGTGGTTTTAACTTCCCAATCCGCTTTTCACTATGCTGAGAATCCGGATTAGGTCATTGTATAGACTCGTAAGGTCCGTCAATTGAGCCAGCGGAACCGCCTTGGACTTGACTACCTCTGTGTCGTGACCTAACTTTTTGATTTTTTTCTCTATTGTGTTTTGAAATACGGAAATCGGATTAAGTAGACTCGGATTGGTACAGAAAAAAAAGGAAACGCTAAGAGTTAGGGAGAATTATGACCATAAGCCCTGGATGAACCAGATGATGGAGCGAAACAAATATCGAAAACGAATCCGGTCTAGTCCCATAACCGGAGGAACGGATCCGAGATTTACATCCGGAAAATCGAAGAAAGTAATAATTAGGTTTCCAGAGTACAAAAGAGACTGCTTTAGGGTTTGCCTGTCATTTGCACCTGGGAGCACTAGCGTACTTGGCGCGCTCTCAGTGTTGTGTGTTTGTGTTTGAGAATTGAGTGTGTTTGTGCAAGTTGTGCAAGTTTCTAAGAGTTGTACAAAATTGTGTGTGAGTGTGTTTGTTTCCTGTACATGGGCGCAGAGATTAGAGAGGAACTGGTTGCGTAAGCGTGGTTGGTTGAGATTGAAAGAGTACCACGAGAGTTGTGTGGGATTGGCGCATTGAGCGACTCAGTTGAGACCGAGGAGTGAATGTGAGGAAACGGGACGTGCAGCTAGGAGAGAAGGGAGGTAGCGATTTAAAAAAAAGACGGATGCCACAGTTAAAGCGCGGACAAAATTAGGTACAACCAAACGCATACAAGATAGAAATCAGAGTGAGGAAGGTTGCTCCTTTAGAGCCCGGTAGCGAGCGAGAGAGAGTAGACTTGATGGAAGACCTCTCCGCCATGGGGTGCGCGGGGTTCTTGGGAAAACCCTGGGGCTTTCGGAACAAGGCCATAGTTAGGAAGCTCATCGAAGGAGCCCCTAACTAGTTTGATAACTCTCTTCGACCGGTTCCACCCATGTAGACGCGAGAGATTTGGAGGAGAGTTTACGATTTAGAAGAAGGCGGCGCAGAGCAAGCCAGTCGGAAGGGAGACTTTGTGTGCGAGAAGTTCAAAGGAGCGGCTAACCCCAAGGACGGATTCGCCATCGAAAACTATGTCAATGCGCGACACCGGCGGCTGCTCAAATTCTTAGTATCGATCCTGCATCCAGAAAAACTCACTCGGGTGACTTCCACAATCGGGAATGCGATCTTTGGAGCCCTGAGCGGAGAGAAGCGGATGGATTGGGCGGCCTACATTCAAACGTTGGTGAATGTCCTGGTCTTGAATGTGGGAAAGAGTAGGGCTACTCCGGTATGCCCCTACCTTTTCCACCTGTACAAGGACCAGAGTCTCCTGACTTCAAAGGAGAACAAAGAGTGGAGAGCTCAAATAGCTCTCCGGACGTGCGGTGAATCGAATGAGGAATCCGAGATGGAACCAGATAGCCCGAAATCGGAAGATAAGGGTGAAAACCCTAGGAATAGGAATTGGACAGAGGAAGAGGAGGAGGAAGAGAACGTTCCTCTCAGCCGAAGGAGGATCAAGCGGACGCCCAGTCTAAAGGGTTCTCCTTCAGGGCCTCGTAAGGACAAGGGACCGGAACCAATGGAGCCGGTCGTCCCAAAGAAGCAGCAGCCAGTGGAAGTGGCCAAGCCAAGACCCATTCCATCGTCTCAGTTAATGGACTTGACGGGCACATACAATGACCTAATCTGGATTCTCAGTGCAGTGAAAGCGGATTGGGAGGTGAAGACCACTACGCTTCGGGAAGTGGCAGATTTGGTGGGAAGCGCTCCAACTAATACGCTACCGGAAGCCGTGGCGAACTGCATCAGCAACCCGGACGAGGTTCGGAGGTTGGAAGATAGATTGTTGAAGCAGAACATCAACCAGCGGGAGACGGATGAGTTGGTGATCCGATTGCGAGGAGAGATCCAAAGTTTTCGGAAGGACATGGATGCTAGTCATGATCAAGTGAAGGCCGCAATGTCTCTGCAAGAGGAGACTAGAGTGGCGATTGACCGGATGACAGTAGTGCTAGGGGCATCCGGTGACGTAATGGCAAAGGACAAGCTTTTTGATGAGGGGGTGCATAAGGATCAAAAACCTTCAGGTACCCGCATCGCTCGCATCTTAGTTGACTTTGCTGGGGAAGTAGAAGAGGCTATGAAGGAATTCCGGAAGGACGCAAAGGGGATGGAGGATACCATCCGGAAGTTCTAGAGTGGGTTGGTCTCCTTATCCGGGATTTCGATTCTAGATGAGTTCGATGAGGTGGAGATACTGGAGGGGAAGTTTCAAACCCCAATATCAAAGGAGAAGGAGGGAGGAAGAACTTCCACTTCAGAGGCTCCGCGGACAATGACAGTGGTGACTTCCCCCGTAGAACCGAAACGAGTTCTGGAAGGGGGAGATAAGAGTAGGAATTTGAGTGAATTCTCTTCCATAGCTACTCTAGATAGTGGAGGACCCCCTTAGGAAGGATAGGTAGTTAGGAATTAAAAGATAGGAAATTTTGTTAGACCAAACCTTATCCCAGAAAGATAGGAAAAGTTCAAATCTAAAAATCTCGGCCGGATCAACGCCGGATTTCCGGGGACACCTTTTTTGTGAATTCTGTATATAATTTGAGTCTCAAGACTGAGACGTGGAGAAAATTTTTCCTTCTTGCATATGTTGTCTCTTGTATATTTTCTATTGTTTTCTTTGTCTTCCCAAAGATTGGCCGAATAAGGGAGGGAGAGATTGAGTATAGATAAGTAGAGTGTGAGAGGATCTTCTCCCCTTGGTGTCTTCTTGTGATTGCAGGTGCATGTGAACAGGTTATAAGTGTTGGGAGTGAGTCAAGACACCTCAGTAGGTTTAGAGTTCATAATTCCGGGTGAGATAGCTAGTACTAGGCTAGATAGTAAGAAAAAAGATTCTCAAACTGTACTAGAGCTACTAGATGGAATGTCTGGATTAGCTTCCGAACACTTGAGAGGTCTCACTATCTGAAGAAGTAAATGGAAGAGCTCTAGATTGTGCTAGTACGGGCAAACGCACTTGTAGCCACCTTAGTTCCATATGGATTTCAAAAGATAGTAAGGTTGTTGTAGTTGGTGAGGATCATACGAGGGATTTTTGTGTGACCTACAGACTGGAATTACTTCTAGTTTACTGTGAAAGATCAAACCGGATCTTGTTAGAATAAGATTATAGATTAGCGGAGTGAATCTTCCATCACTATAAAGACCGGAAGGAAAGGAGTGCCTACCTCTCTAAGAACAAGCGACAAATCCCTCTAAAGTGCCAACAGAGGTTAAGCAAAACCGGAATAGAAACCGAGGAAAGTGAGTCCTTGGTTAAAGTAGTAAAAGATCCGGTCGAAAGTGTGAGTTCCGGTTTGGTTCTTGTTAGTTGTAAATCGATTTTGATTCGGATCAATATTAGTCTGGACCGGATTAGTCTATAGAGAGAAAAGAAAATTGTCCGGTATTTGGGGAAAAGGGTTAAGAGTGATAAATAAGAGTATTCGAATTGAGAATTTTCCTCAAACCACCTAGTAACACGAAACACTTCACATAGTCTCTTGGGTTCGATCTTTAGAGTCACTTTATTATGCTTTAAAGGGATTTTTGTGAGCATAATAGGGAATTTTACTTACCCTGTGCTGCGACACTCTGTTGGCTCTACCTTCTTTAGAATAGCCAGTTCCGCTCTACCCACTGGTTCCGGTTCCTTGTCCTTGCTGGGTCTAGAAAGAAAACCCCTTAAGTTGGGTGTCCGTTTGCTCCTTTTTTTGTTGAGGGGAGCTTCTTCTTCCACCTCCTCGTCTTTGTCCTCCTAGGCCCTCTTCCTCGAGTTTCCACCCTTGTCCTTTGGCTTTGGGCTATCCGGTTCGGTCTAGAATCCCTCTTCATCTAATCCTCCGAACTTTCGGAGAGCCATCTGGACTCTCCACTCCTTATTCTCCTCCGTGGTCAGGAGGCTCTAGTTCTTGTATAAGTGGAAAAGGTAGGGGCATACTGGAGTAGCCCTACTCTTTTCCACTTTGGCTACCAAGGCGTTCACTAGCCCGTGAACGTAGCCCGCCAAATCCATTTTCTTTTCCCCGCTCAAGGCTCCGAAGATGGCGTTCCCAATCGTGGAAGTAACTTGTGTGGGTTTTTTCGGATGCAAGATTGGCACCAAGAATTCCAGCAATCGGCGGTGTTGCCCGTTGACACAATCTTCAATGGCAAATCCATCCTTGGGGTTGGCCGCGCCCTTGAACTTCCCCTTTATGAAGTCCCCCTTCCGGTTGGCCTGCGTCATGCCTCCTTTTTCAAACTCATATACCCCCCTCTAGATCTCCCGTGTCTACATGAGTAGAACTAGCCGGATGCTGTTATCAAATTGGTTAGGGACTCCTTCTATAAGCTCCCTAACTATGGCTTCATTTTGGAAGCCCCAGGGTTTCCCGAAGAAACCCGCACACCCTATGGCAGAGAGATCCTCCATCAACTCCACTCTCTCTCTGTGTCGCTACTAGACTCTAAAGGCGCCACTTTTCTAACCTTAATCTCTATTGCGGGTGCGCTTGCTTGTTCCTGAGATCTAGGATGCTTTAGCTGCGGCATCCAGCTCCTCACCAATTGGTTACCTTACTTCTCTCCTAACTGCACGTCCCGTTCCTCACAATCTCTCCTCGGTCTCAACCGAGTTACCACATGTGCCAATCCTTCTACAAACTCTCGCGATGCTCACCCGATCTCAACCGGCCACACTCAAATTCACACAACCAACTCTTCCCTCAATCCAACCTTTGTTCAGAGCAAAGAAAACAAACACATTCACACACTCACACAGAAGTGGTTTAAACAGCTGAGAGCGTGGAAAGGCTAGAGCTCTCAGAAGCAAATGGGAGGTTCAAACCCTAAAGGAGGCTTTTTGTACACTAGAAACCTAATCATTACTTTTTTCTGCTTTTGTAGGAGTAGATTCCGGACCCATTCCTCCAGCTTTGGGTCTAGACCAAATTCGTTTCCGATATCCATTCTATATCTTTTCCGGTTGATGATTGCTTGTTTTCCTAATTATTCTAACTTTTAATTTTTCTCCCCTTCTGGTACCAATCCAAGTATACTTTTTCCAAATTTTGTGTTTCAAAACATGATAAAGAAAAAAAAATTAAAAAGCCGAATTGCGACAAGAAAGCATTGCTAAGTTTCAGTCACAACATATTGGTGCTATGAAAAACAATGATGCAATCTAAGACATTGTTGTGGACATCAAATGTTTTCAAAAATGTCCAGAAAAACATGTGTAGCTATGTCAGCATCTTTGGTTAAACTTAGCTTAGAAGTTGAGATAGAAAATTATTGTGGTTAGTGGTAAAGTGACTGTCCAGAGTGATAAAAAGGATAACGAGTAGGTGGTGAGGCCAAAAAGTTGACATGGCATGATGACGTGGAAATTTTGTGACATGGACATGGAATGCTGACGTGGCATGCCACATCAGCATACCTGGGCAGTCCATGTTCCAACCTTAGATATTTTTGTGGACGTCATACAAGACATCCTAACGTTTCCAAGAACATCACTTCTAGCGGCAACATTTTTTACTTCTTGCAAATGTAACTTCAAACCACATGCTATCCACTATGCTTTTCATAATATTTGACTGGACGTACAGATGTTGCAAAAGCAATTGTAGGTGTTTTCTTTGATGTCTTATTTATAAATCAATTTTATGAAAATTGATTTTCAAAATGTTATAAGCTATATAGATTTAATTTATATAACACATTTATAAATTAGATGAATGGATTGTTATGAAAAAAGGTTTACAAAATCATATCAATATTATATGATATGAAAATATTTATTTTTAATTTAAAAACTAAATTCTATATTTTTTTAGTTTAAAATCATAAATTTTGCATCAAATTTTAATAATTTTTATTGCTATTTCACCTTCTTAACTTATTATTTTCAAATCATTCATATCTAATGTGGGGTGATTTTCTAGTATTCTTGGACTTTAAGATATTTGACATCTTAACCCTTAAAAGACCAAGGCCTTTTTCTGACAGAAAACATTGAAAATTGCCATTTTTATAGCAAAGAGTAAAAGAAATTTTAATTTTTTTCACATCTAACCATAGAATCTTACACCTAACAAGTAGAAAAAAATGTAGAAAAAATTTCAGAATTTTTGACCACATAGATTTAAAGTGGAAAAAACAAGTTTTTCAGCACATTGAAGAACTAGATTTTTTGACTTTGAGCATTTTTAACTTAAAATTTTTGCACTATAGAGTTTTGAGATTTAAATATTTATAGTAGAGAATTGAATCGAGAATTTAGGAAAAAGAGTAAAAAATAAAAAAACTTAAATTTCATTCTTAAGAAAATTGTTAAATAGAAGTAGGTATGAGATAGAAGGAAAATTTAAAATATTAATGTATTTTAGATGGAATTAAAATGCACTAATCTCAATGGTGAGATTGTTCTAGCAAGTAAACTAAACCATGTGGAATTTTTATTTTGAAAAATTGTAAAAATTGCATTTAGAAATGCATCCAACAAGTTATTTTTTTCAAGAAGATGCTCTTATTGCCCAAAAAACAAAAATGTCCATAACTTTCTCATAACAAATACAAATGAAATGAATCAAAGCTTTCCAGATAGACAGAAATATAATCTACAAGAAAAAAAATTCAAAAAAAATTCAGAATTTTACAATTTCTTTTTGCTGCTCAGACTACCTTTTGTCCCCTGTTTTGAGCTTATTTGGTCATAACTTTAGTTCCCAAGCATCGATGGTGAAAAAATTAATTGTATTCCCATGAAGCTAGTCAATTTTTCTATCTTCAAAAAAAGTTTCAAAAAATTACAACAAAATTTCAACCCATAGGTATATGCTCGAAAATACATTTGTTCCTTGAAGGAACAATGGTTAAAAGTACTAAACTTAGAATGCATCATCTGTGTGGTGTGAAATTAAACTAATAAAATTGATAATTAAATTTTAAATTAAACTAATTGAAATTCCATGTTGGATGTATTGTTGTGTCATACTATATTGAAGTTGATGTTGCAAACAACCTTGATTTAATAAATGTGACTTTATCAATTAAATGTTTAAGGAGATATCTCCATATATGTTGGAAATGACATGCAAGTGTTCATCATGACATCATAGACAACAAATAAGATTTGTAGAAAATTTAGAAATTATTGAAGCAAATGTTTAAAACAACATTGATGTGAATGTCTAATTTCATATTATAGATGTTCTTTTGAATGTTTACAATGACATCAAAAATAACATAACTAAAACATATAGATGTTTTTTAAAACATCATTTCAGACATCATTGTATTTATGTTGCTGCTCATATTTTAGTTTTGTATATCCCATATGGTTTGTCAAACCTCTTACACCCCACTAGTATAAAAGGCTTGTCTTCTCATCAATTAATAAGTGAATTTTCAAGCCATTCAATATACTTGATAAATACAATGTATTGTATACAAGTATATGGCATATTATATATACTATATTTTGTATGGCATATTATATATACTATAATTTGTATGGCATGTTGTATATATATTGTATTTTGTATGGCATATTGTATATATTATATTTTGTATGGCATATTTTGTATGTTGTATTGTTGTATTGCATATGATATACTATACATTGCATATTTTATATTGTATACAACATATTGCTATATTGACAACATGTCTTTTACAACATACTACATGATATAAAAAAACATACCTCATGTCATTATTGATGTTCAAAAAAACATGTGAGTGTCGCATATGTTTTAAAAAGGACATTTGTGCAAACGTCACACGTCCAGATGGAACATGATGAGAAGCATACAATTGTTTCACTTGATGTTATTCAAGACACTCAGACGTTTACATTGATGTCTCAAAAAACATCATTAAATTCTAGAAAAACTGTTTAGGTAGCTCCAAAAAAATGCCACGTCAGCGTCTATGGATGCCACGTTAGCCAATTTTGTCATCACTGACGTGGCATGCTATGTCAATGATACGTCAGACGCCACATCATAGACGGGCAATGGATGAAAAAATGACACTTTGGCTTTCCTACGCTTAGGTGGCAGCCACATGTCAACTTCTAAGAATCTCGTTGATCGATGTTTTTTGTGATGTCCGACGCTGAACGTGCGACGTTTTGCATAACGTACTATGTTTTTGGCACATTTGCCATAGCGCAAATTTTTGGATGTCTGGCCAGACGTGACAAGACATCACGCACGATGTTTAAATGCAAAAACTACATGTCCAAAAAAATATTGTTTTCTTATAGTGACAATTGTACATGCTACCATTTGCAGTATGTCGTACGCGTAGTTAGTCGTAAGTATCCTTACAACAACAAATTGTTGCAAGATGACACGAATTATCGTTCCAAAGGAACTCTAGTATGATATCGGTTGAATTAGAAGTATCCGGATCATAACAACACTCTTAATCCCCTTCTTGTTACGTCCTCACCTCGTTCCGGAAACTTAGTACTTTCCGGATTCCGTTCCGTCTCTCTTCCGTTACTGATTTTTGTTGCCTCTGTTTTATCTTCAGAGGGTCCGCCCTTAATCTAGAAAGGGGTGGGGACTCACCACTTGTGTAACTAACCTCTCTATACCAAAATCCTAATTAACAACACACCCAAGACAACACAGTTGTAGGAGGAGGGAGGAGTATTCTCTCACAGTTTCCGGATTGGCCGATTCGGAAACAGGTCACACAAAGAAATTCTCATACTTCTCGTACTACAATGACGGATCCGAACTCATAAACCCAAGGGAGTAGATTTTCAAGGAGAAGACAACATACTGAGGTGGAGGTTGGTAGACCTTCCAAAGTAGGGGAGATCCTTTCCTCTGGCGGTCGCTTATCTCCGCACGGAACCTCCCTGGTTCTGGACTTGCAGGGACCTCTATCTTTCTTACCCGGATTGTCGTTTTGGCAATTTAAAGACACATAATGCTCACACTCCTTTACTCAGCTTACATCCCTCTTGACTAGCTCAACACCCAAGAGATCCGTAGTTCAAGATCCGGATTCCTCCTCTCCCTCCCTTCTCATTCTCCAATACAAGGATAATACATACACGCATACACTTAGCCAAAGACTCTATTCAAGCAAAGTGCAGCTAGAGGCACCCTGGCTGACTTAGATTCAGAAAAGAAAATTGCAATACATACGTGAAAGCACTAAGATAGAATTGAGATGGAATGGAATGGCAGACCACTAACTGACCTACCCTTAAAATACTAACACAAAATTCCAAAGTCAACTCCTAAAAGCCTGAAAAGGAAACTCGGAAATCCAGGCTACCAATCACTGAACTTCCGAAATATCCGAAAAGGCTAATTACTGCCATCCGAGATTGCCGGATTTCCCCGAACTATATGCCTAAGATTTTGGAAACTGGGCCCATGCTCGGAAACCCAATCCGGATCCGATACTACTCTTTCTACAAACTCTAATGCCTTGGCTTCCGTCCCTTCCTCGAGCGGCTTCCCACTTGATTGGTTGGCATCCCCTTCATACTTTTAGCTGGAGTCGTTTTCGTTGTTTCTCGAGTCTGGATATGGTGTGTTGCGAGAGACGGATCGCTGTCTCCTTCAGTTCCGGAAGTGGAGTGTGCACTCTCTTCCTCGGAATCTTCAATGACTTAAACTTCCTTTTCTTTCTCTGGCGGTGTATCCTTCAATGTCGTGGGTTCGCTTCTTTTTTCCGGTATGGTCTCTTGTTTGTGCGAAAATCCTTCCGGATTAATCCGAGCCGGATTTGTCATCCCACCGATCCGGTTGATGAGGTCTCCTCTAACTTGCTGTCCTGGAACTTTGAATGTTTCCCTCATCAGGTTCGGCATTGTTTGTGACTTGGGAATTTTCGGAGTCAAGAATTTGGGTGGTACCGGAACCGATTTCACGTTGGACTCAGGTTCCAACTCCGAAGCTAGCCTCAAATTCAGCTCTGTCATCCGCATCTTGTTGGCGAAAGGCTCGGCTGGCGTGAGTATCCCTCTCAATCCCTCCATTCAAGTTGCACGATCCGCTATCGGCCTCTCTGGTGTACCCGAGACAAAAGGAAGTTCTGGAAAGGTTGAGAAATCCATCACCTAATTCGGATCGATGGCCGCTAATAGTTGCTGAAGCTCCCCCAAAACTCACTCTATCTTAGCAATGAAGTCCACGAGGATGGTCACTACCTTGGTTCCGGTGATGTGGCCTTCCGATATCAACTTTGAGTCAAACGAAGCGGCTTTCATGATGATGTCGGCTTTGATGTCGATTGCTTTAGATAGATTCTTGACAAGAGAGAGAGCCTCCTTCTCTTTCTCCTTTGAAGCTACCATTTCCCCTTCCGTCCAATTCAATTGGGCCTGGAGTTGGTTCCGTTCCGCCTCCAACTCCTGAATCCGGTCTTCCCTTCTCTTTAGATCTTCCGGCTTGGGCAGTCGCTTGACGACTTCCACAATCTGATCCGGTTCCACCTTCAAAACTTCCGCGATATCTATCACCGGATCCGCCAGGTTGTCGTGGAATACCTTGGCCTCGCATATCCATTCAAACCCAGCATTGAAAAATGTTGATTCCGTTTCCACTTCAGGTCCTTTACTGGACTCCCCCCTCTCCATCGCCGGTGGCTTGGATCGCGATCCTGGATCGATTGAATTCCTCTTCTTGTTCCTCGGATCGGTCAAGTGTTCCTCTAGGAGTTCTTCTGGATCTGACTCGACCGGATCTTCCGCTTCCTCCCCAAACAGTACGTATGACAGGATCGCCTTTCCAGTGTCATACTCGATTACTTCTGCCGCACTCAAAAGTTCCTGTTGATGGTATAAATGGAACAAGTAGGTGCTAACTGGACTTGCCTTTGCTCGGGTTACATGATCCGCTAATTTAGCAACTATCCTGCTATGACTCTACTCCAGTGCACCACTCAGTTCTCCATAGCCCCGAAAATAGTATTGACCACCGTAATGGTAACCCGTGTAGGTTTTTCCGGGTACAGGATGGGGATGAGGGATTCTAGTATTCGCCTATGTCTCTCATCCTTGCATTCGCTAATAGCGAATCCGTCCTTAGGATTTACAGACCCTATGAACTTCCCGGCTACAAAACGGTCCGTCCTTGATGCTAACCCGTTTCCGCTTTTCCAGAACTGATAGACATCCGCCCAGATGTCCTCGGTCCACGTGACTAGCTGCCCCTTCAGAGTGAGCTCATACTGATTCGGAACACCATGAAGTAGCTCCTAGATCATATCCTCACTTTTGAAGTTCTATAGTCGGTGTAATAGACCGACACATCCTAATTTAGTTAAATCTTCTTCTAATTGCTTGTGTAGTTCCGAATTGTTCGGAATGGCTGGAGAGATAACCCGGGCAGATACTTCTACCTTCCGTACCGGTCTAGATGTCATATGACCTAAGTAAGAACGAGAGAAAAGTAACCCTACTTCAGTCACTAACTCACCACTCTTTCTCTCAACTACTCACACGGACAGTCTCAAAAAAGCAAAACAGGAAAGTGAAGAGGAAAACCCTAGGCAAACAGCTTAAATACTAAACCGTCCTCTTACGGAATTCAAGACAACGGCCACAAGTCCGTTGTACTAACGGTATCCTACTCTTGTAGCTACGAGGCCTATACGGTAGGTTCCTGTGTTCCGGGTAAATCCGGATTCCAGATCCGGATAAGTTCCAGTTACGGTTTTTGCCGGAACGCTTATTTCCTAATTTCGGTTATCCCACACAAAAATCACGTTCTAACTATAAATTTTTTAATTTTTCCCTATTTTTCTCACCTAATTCTTTTATCCTCGATCCGTTTCCGGATTCCGGATTTCCACACAGTATATTGTGCATGAATTCTACTGACACCTAACTATCGAGGCCCATTTCTTCTTAATACTGAAAGCCGTCAAATGACACAACTTATTAAAACCATTCAATTGAAAAAAATGGATTTGAGTCCCACCTCTCCTACATTTCTGACACCCTATTGATCACCAATGGGGCACTGGTTGGTATTGGGTGGTTCTACCTTACTTGACTTTCATGAATTCAAGGCACTAGTAATCACTACTACAAGTGTCAGAAAATGCTGAAATTTTGTAGGTTGTGAGATTCTTGCTAATCCTATTCTTGCCAAAAAAATCAGTAAAAGAGTCTACTTCTTTTGGCAATAGTCTAAAGTGCACTTCTTCCTAAACAACATTGTCCACCATTTTCCATACCGCTTTGACCATTACAATTTTTGAATCTATATGGTCAACCCTTGACAAATTTTCACTACACCTTTAGACCCTACTCCTCTTAAAATTTCAATGATAAGTTTTCATGTGATTTTTGCACTTGCTATTGCAATTTTCTTGGATAGTAGTCTAGTATGGCCACATTTTGAAAAGCATGGCCTAGGCACTTAAGGATTAAATTGAATGTTTTGCAAGGACGTTCTAAATGCTTTGTATAAGGACCATGGAGTGATGAGGAGTATTCATCTCTAAAGTCAATGAATGTTGATTGTATGTGTTTTGATGTTATTGGTCATGGCTTGGTTAGAGTCCATTGTGGAGTCATAATGATATTTTTTTAGAGGGATTTTGCCATAAAATTAGACTTTGAAACTTAAGCGGAATTACAAAATTCATTTACATCAATGCATGGGAAAAATTGAGTGTTGTAGTTAGTAGTATACTAGACTTGTTTGTTAGGATCTAATTCAAGCCACTTGAGGTCCAAATTGGGAGCTTTTGTCAGGATTTTAATCTATGAGGTTGCTCTTATTTCTAAGATCACATGTTAGGATGATTATAGGATGGTAGGACACATACTTGGGTGATTTAGGGGTGTTTCTATTGTTCATTTAGGGTCATTCGACTAATAATTGACCAAAAACACTAGGAGTCCATTGCTTGGAAGGCAAAACAAGTTTAGGGACTCATATACTCTCTACTAGCCAACTGTAGTTTTTTTTTGCCAAAGTAGTAAAAAACTTTTATAAGGAGACCTTGAGGCAAAACACAAAAGGGTGAAAAGGCCTTTCTTTTCTTCCCAAACCACCTCTTTTCTAATTTTGTACCTTGCTACTTGGTCTATATATTGTTTTTTTGGCAATTTTGGCCAAAATTGTGTTGATGTGGTGTTCTTTTAGCACCATTTTGTAGTGTTTTTGGTGCATCCTTTGAAGGACATTGTCATAATGTAGGTTGTTTATTATTTAAAATAGACATTCATCTTTGTTTGAATTCAAGTGTAGAAGTTAGTATTAACCATGTTTTAGTTGGTTACTTGCATATGGATTGGTGGTTAGTTAGGATGTCTAATATCTATTGAATCTAAGGCAATGATGTTTGAAGAAGCATATCTCAATGTTTTTTCATGACATCATTATGAAATTTAATGAGCACATGGCTTATTTTTTTATTAGTATTCTAGAAAAATGTCATAAGATTTAGGCTTAACTTCAATTATTATGGAAAAATAACAACTAGAAAGAGAAGTTCTAAAGCAAGAGCAATAGTTTGTAAGTTAGTAGTGGAAAATGGTCTACCAAAGTTGGGCAATATCTTAGATTGGATTGAAAGTGGATATGTGAATAATTGAATAATTCTTCTATATTGTGTTGAAGTTTCAACTCATTTGGATTGATTTTTCATATTTTGTGTTAGATCAAAGCTAGCTATAGAAGTTTCTAATTTATCATAATAATTAGGGATAAAGATTTAGGAGAAAGGAAATTTGGAAAAAGGTTTAGGATTATTTAGGAGATTTAAGGATATTAAAAGAATATATATTAAAAAATTTACAAAAAAGTCCTTATGTAATTCTTAACTGACTTGCAAATCTTTTTAACAATTCCACGTCAATCAAGCCTTATAAGCAACAAAATCCATATGAAAGACTTTGTTAGAAAATACAATTGATGAACTTTTTTATCAACAAATGCATGAAAATTGACCACATAGTCCGAAATAACTCAAATGTTTTAAATAACTAATTTACAATGACTTTAACCCTAAAAATGAGTTGTAGTTATTGATTAGTGATAGTTGTTTTATTCAACTTAAAATGCAATCATTTACTCCAATTATTGATAGTCCTTTTCCTACTAGTGACTATAGGGAATTTATTCAAGGACCTTTCCCTACTATAAAAGTGTTCCCAATGGTATATAATATACGTTCATGAAGTATGACTAATAGTCTATATTAGCCCAAAAATGACTAATAGTCATATTTTGCAATCATATTTTTTTCAAGATATTGGCCTCTAAAAACATGATTACAAGCAATTGCTAGTCATTTCTAGTCATATTTTTGCAATCATAAAATATTTGTTTTTTTTGTAGTGGCTACCATACCCTTAAGGCAAGATCAACAAAAAATAATTATTTTTAAGAATGATGGAAAAAAAGTAAAATGAAAAAGAAAAATTGTCAAATTCAACAAAAAATTAAATGACCAAGTTGTTATAAAATAATAAAATTTACAATATAAGTCAACGTGTCCATAGATCCTCTACCATCAAGTTAACTATCGATGACAATGTAAAGGAATTCTACATTGACACTTCAAAAGAATGGATTGTGTAGAGGTTGATTTTATGATGAAATCTATTTTCCTTCGTAAACTCTCAAAGAATATGGGATAATTTGAAGATTGAGCTCCTATTAATCCTAACCATTTACAAATCCCACATGGGTTGTTTTATTTCCTACCATGCAATTTTTATAAAGAGTTTGTCTTCTTCAACTATACACACATTCAAAAGTGACTTTAGGAATTACGTGTTGAACATTTTGAATTTCTTTCAATATAATATTGAATGTATGAAAACTAAATTTCCAAATGCCAAAGTTACTTCAAAAAATTTAATTAAATAATTGCCATCAATGTGCCGACCTTGCCCTACGGTTACGGTACTAACTTTTGATAAAGAATACCTCTAAAATCATTCTCAACTGCAACAATGCCTAGACAAATCCCAACATCTTTTGTGTTCATTTCAAATCAATGAGAGTGTCATTTTCTTAAAAAAAAACGGTCATTAAGGTAGCATATTGCAAACTACTCCAAGGACAACAACTTTTTCTTTTAAATAACCTCAGTGAGCAACTTCCCAACTTCCTATTCCGTACACAAGATAATGAAGGCATTACAAAAATCTAAGCTCTGAAATTCTAGAAAAGGTTGTTTGACTTTTGGTGGCAATGCAATTACAAGGATAATAAAATAAAAAGTTCAAAAAATAAAAAAATAAAAAAAAGATTTAAAACCATGAATTTGATGTGGCACTATTGATGATTATATGGACAAAAAAATCTTGTTTGTAATTTCACTATTGTATATAGTCAAACATCCTTCTATACGCTTGAAAGTTTTTTTAATGGCTTGCTTGTCAATAGTGTGACCTTAGTTGTGACATTGCAACTTATTGTTGCAATTAAATTGGAGGCTATCAATTTTCATTTGGATGTGGAACTTACTCTCTTCTTCTCAAGTAATAGGTCTTGCTACCTCTTACTAGGCTTTGTGGTGCTTGGACCTTTAATTAAAGTTTGTCTCTACTACAAATGTTATTCAATTCACATTCAACTCCAAAACAAATGCATAGTAAACTTCTTTTGAGCAAAAGATTCTTCAATAGTTGGTGCATTATATATATATATATATATATATATATATATATATATATATATATATATATATATATATATGTGTGTGTGTGTGTGAGACTATCAACTATAAACCAACTATAGAGACCATTTTTTTCTTATGATTAGCAGTTGGCACTTGCTTTGCTATGCATTAACTATATTATTTTCATTAATTTTTTTTGTGATAAAATGCAGATTAATAAAGTATGTATAATATTTAAATGAAAATATTAACATCTTTATATAATATTCTTTGGAAATACATATATTGTGCAATAAAAAGTAATTAAGAAAATCTTTATATCATAATTTTTACACAAAAAAATCTTTGCAAAAATGAAAAAATTGCAATAAGAAAAATTAATCAAGTGAAAAATGTAAATAGAATCTTTACATTTGAATATGTAGAGCAATAGTTTCAATTTCAAAAAATCTTCAATTAAGAAATTATTAACCTTCATATAAAAATTTATAAATATACATATAATAAAATGTAGAGTAATTCTAGTATTTTTCAAATCAAAATCTTTACAATTAAAGAATATAAAAAAATTTCACCTATTAAAATGTAAAATAATAATAACAATTTCAATTTTAATAAAAGATTCAAATAACAAATTATAAAAATCTTCATAATCATTTGAATATATTGTAATCTAGAATAAAAGAAAAATATAAATATCCAAGTTAAATTTTTATACATTAGAATCTTTGCATATTTGCATATTTTTAAAGAAAAGTGATAAATTTTATAAATGGATTGCATCCAAAGATACAAATACAATGTAATATCCTTCCATTAGCTATAAAAGAATGTAGCAAAATGGCTACAAATATCATCCTACCATATTTATTGATATAGTAGACTGTCTCAATTGAGACAATGAAATAATGATAAACACCAAAAGAATGCAGTTAGATGGAAGGGGACGTTGCCAAAGCGTGTATGAACCCTAAACATGCAAAGTTTGAAACAAACTCTTAACTTTTCCATCCACCTAATTTAGATGTAATTATATGTAGAAATCTCCATGATAGTGTCATACAAAAACCTCATGGTAAACCACATTTTTTACCATTTCCATAGCATTTAAATTGTCATTAGCAACTTTAATGTATGAAAGATGTCTACTACAAGATATATATAACTGACCATTGCTAAATAAATCATTTTAAAGATAAATGTCAACTCGGTCATATGATTGGCCTTGCAATTTATTAATTGTTATAGCAAAAGCCCCAGCAATAAAAAATTGTCTTTGACAAAGTGTAAATGATAAGTGGCTATCATTGCAATGATGTGTGATTCTTAGAATCAACACTTCTTAACCATGGTGGCGCCCTTCTACAATTTCATACATTAATACAGTGAGGGATACTTACAAAACACGCAAACGACAACCATTGCATAAACCCTTTGTCGGATTCAAGTTCCTTAGCAATATAATATATTGACCACATTTTAGATTTAATTGGTGAGGAGGCAAATCACTAAATTGTAATGAATTTAGAAACTCTACCGGATAATGATGGGCATGCTCATCATTTTTATGTACAAATCAACACTAAAACATTGATGCACATCTCTGGGTACACGATCAGTGATTTTTCGATTGATTTCTTAAGCATCATCATTTTGCACAGCTAAAATGACACACTCAGAAAAATCAACTGAATGATAAAAAATGGCATCAATGAGACCATCTAAAGAGTTTCCAACCGCAACTATTGCTAACAGTAAATCCACTTTTAAACCGGTTTTGCCTTTATCAATATCTAACAAAAATCGTTGAAATTCTAGTTGACTTTGTAAATGCATATTTGTGGCCTAATGAAAACAAATATGAACGTCGCAAGTGAGCCTCAATAATTTGTTGGCGGCCTCCACATACAACTATAAGCAAAGTTTGGCAAAAATCAACACCACATAAAACTACAAGCCCACCGTTTGGACAATCTAAACCCCGAATATCTCGCAAAGATCTATCTATAGCTTTTATCATAAATCAATACTCAGCACAAGCTTCATCAAATAGAATCAATTGTACTTCACGTAAATTTTGTGCCTACGACGATTGAGCACTAATATTACAAGTTGAGGCTTCATGCAATTGTAATGAAATGGCAAGAGAAGAATGTGTCGTTCATCCTTCATGCAAAAAGCAAACGGATAATTCACTTGTTGCTATTGCCATACATTTGACACTACAACCATGAAGATAATCTAATATGGTATTATACATGAAAGTCTTGCCATACCCATCAGGCCCATCCATGAAAAAAAACTTATTTGAAAGATGGAGTTCTGAAATGGCAAAAGTCACTACGTTGAAAACAATGAGTTATTCTTTGTTGAGTCTATCTACATCTTCCTCTGCAAAATGAATGTTTTGATTATCTAAATCATTGTCGTCATTGTCATCACCACCAACATCAATAATATTTGAATAACTAAGCTCATTTAAATCTTAAATATTAAAAAATCTATAATGTGTTTATTTGAAAATGACAAATACTCATTAATAGATAAAATGACTTTACAATAGCAGTTTGGATCATCATGCCAATCATTAGACATAGCATTAAGATACTTTTTAAGTAAGCTAAGAGGATTTAACAGTTGTTCAAACACAAAAAGTGTTACAAACAACCGTCAAATCTATCTAAGCAAGGCAATGAGGAATGCTTTTTGAAGACATTTCTCTCATTCAGTATCATCTTGCAAAAGCCCTCTTGCAATACAAGCAGCTTTATACATAGGATAAACTATATCTTGAAAAGAAAATTGATCAAATGAAGTTTGTGCCTCAACATGAATCAACAACAAACACAAATAAAATAATTCAATACCTATGGGAATCATATTTACCTTTTCAAATTTTTTTACTTTGCGTTGTCTACTTTTCCACATGTTCTTTTTTACATCCCACTTATAATGGAGTGGAAGATCCATGTATCGAAGAAACATATGATTGCCTTAATTGCCAAAATCAATTAAGACATGATACGATGACTGAGTTCAAAAAACTTTGTGAGTTTGGTTTTAGTATTTTGATTAATCACTAATTGCAAAAATGTACCTTCGTGAAAGGTGACATACTGTTAGTTGGAAAAATGAACCGGCAAACGACAAATACTATGACTCTTGTTGTTGTTTTTGAAACCAAAGAGTCTTCAACATGCTTCTTGAATAGCCACATAGCGGCTCTCCAAGAAGTCTTTAATTTCATCTATTATCTCATCAGTTTCTATAAAAATATACTTGTGAAGGTATTTAACAATTTTTACTATACTGCAAACCTTCACATTAATATGGCAGTTAAAACAGCTTATCAAATATGGATTATATGGCACAACCCATCGATTGTTTATACGGACAATTTGACCTTATGTGCGTGTTGTAGTACAGAGTAAGTAAATTCCCTGTTATACCCTCAAAAATCACCCTAGAGCATAACAAAATGATCCTAAAGATCGAACCCACGAGATCCTGTGAAGTAGCTAACTCTATTAAGGAGATAAATCCAATAAAACCCCTCACTTCTACTTTCCGGTTGTACCTCGGAAAACCGGAATGTTCAAAACCCAACCGGAAAACTAAGACCGGACTGTATCCTATTTCCAGTTTTACTAGTTCCACGGTTTCTGGCTAACTTCTCAATTCTGGACCATTCTATTTCCGGTCCTAAGTGTCTACGGAGCGGATCTGTTCCGGTTCACTCTTTCTAAACCCGGTTTAGTTTTGCCTCTGTTTTACCATCAGAGGGTTCGCCACTTGCTTTTGAAAGTGGTAGGCCCACCACTCCTTCCATGACTTATAGTGGTTGAAGACCCACTTCCTATCTTTCTATCCTCCTACTCTAATCCGGATCCAGTTTGGTCCTTCACAGCAATCCGGATGGCAATCCGGATCACAGGTCACACAAAGATCCCCCGTACGATCCTTTCATACTACAACGACTTTGACGCTGATCCGTTCCGTACTAATTTCGGTGGCTACAAGTGCACCCGTCCGTTCCATCAACTACAGAAGTTCTTCCATTTTACCCACAACGGGGGCAAGACCTCACAGGAGTCAAGACACTCGACCGGATTTCCCACCCAGGAGTTCTAGCACAGCTAAGGAATCCCTCCCTATCCGCCTAGCCTAATCAACGGCTTTCTTACCCGGAATACTAAACTTCTACAGATGTTGAGGCACTGGAATCCACTTCTAGCTCTTCATGACCTACTCAGATGTACTTAGAACTGGAAACATCCATCAAAGGGAGAACTCTACCCACACATCCGTGCATACCACCTTACTTCAACTCTGTACATTCTTGCCAATACTCGGGAGGAATACACAAAACAAAGTCAATGGAAAGTACACAAGGAAATGCCGAAAGAACTCTCCTCGTCTCCAACTCGGAGACTGTTTTATATACAAAAAGCAAAAAGTAAAAAGTGAATACATGATTTCCGCCTCTGAAGGCGCTGACAATCCGGTCCTACTTTATCCTAACCGGATTCTGTTCCGATTCTTATTTATAAGTCCTATTTTTACAATCCTTCCTGTTCCGTTTCATACACTCGGGATCTAATGGTAGGGCTCTCATCAGGTCTCTCCAACTGCTCGAAGACCTCATTTAGATTCCGGTTTCGTTCCCCATTCATAGGTAGAACCGAATGTTCTTCCTCAGCTTCCGGGGAGTCCAAATCTATCGGCTGATGTCCGGTCGAGGGCATCTCCTTCTTTGCCCTACTTGACTGGCGTCTTGTCCTTTCCAGGCTCCTGAGCTACGTCTTCCGGAAATAAGTCCGGAAGTGAAATCTCAGAGAGTCGGATCGGAATCTCCGTCAATTTCTGACTGCTCTCCACGATCTGGTCCGCCGACTCCTGTGCTTTGGATAGGAGCTTCTCTATCTACTCCTCAAAATCGGTGAGGATGTGCACCACCCGGGTTCCAGATATCTTCTTGTCCTTATGCACCTCCTCTTCGAACAGGCGCGCCTTGGTGACGGCGGCTCCGAGTCCTCCAAGCACGTTCTTCACTTCCGCGACCAACTTCTTCATTTCCTCTACCATCTCCTTTGTCGCAGTGGCGTTCTCAAGCAACGCGAATAGTTTGGCTTTGAGGGTGTCTACCTCATCGTGCTGCCGCTTGCTGTCCTCCTTCATCTTCTGGAGCTCTTCTGGATTGATAACACTCTCAGCCACCTTCCGTGGCAACTGGCTGTCCGGTTCCGCTCCGATTAATTCCGCGATCTCCCCGAGCGTCCGCTTCTTAACTTCCCAATCCGCCCGGATTCCACAGAGGATCCCAACCAACTCGTCGAACGGATCTACGGTCCCGGATCCGGATGCCACATCCGGTCCGGTTGGAGTCTCACTTCTGTGCGGCCGCGGATGTCTCAGGGGCGTTCCTCGATTCCGAGCCGGTGTGGTCTTTTGCCTCTTGGCGGGAACATACGGTTCTTCCTCTTCTTCTTCTTCTTCTTCCTCCTCGGTTTCGTTTCCGGAATCCGCTTCTTGGTCGGACTCGGATTCTCCGTACTTCATGGTCCGCTCCTGGGCCTTCCACACCTTCAACTCCACTTCTGTCAGCAGCTCCTGTTGCTGATAGAGGTGGTAAACATAAGGGCACAATGGGGTAGCCCTACTTTTCCCCACTCTTGTAGTAAGCTGGGATACCAGATCAAACAAGATCCGGCCCCAATCTACTTTCCGGGTTCCGCTCAGCGCTCCGAAAATCGTGTTAGCCAAGGTGATAGTCACCCTGGTGGGCTTTTCCGGATGCAAAACCGGAACCAGGAACTGAAGCAAGCGTTGCTCCCGGTCATCGAGGCAGTCTTCGACCGCGTAACCGTCCTTTGGATTTACTACGCTTTTGAACTTGCCCTGGACGAAATCATCCTTCCGGTTGGCCAGTCCGAGTCCTCCTGGCCGGAACCTGTATACGTCCTGCCACAAAACCTCGGTCCATTGGACCGGATTCCCTCTCAAGGTGTTATCGAACTGATTCGATACGCCACTCAGGATTTCTCTAACCATCCTCTCATCTTTGAAACCCCAAGGTTTCAAAGCTAACCCCTGACAACCCATCAATGACAAATCCTCTCTGAGCTCTCCCTGTTCCGGTTCCTTGGTCGGCATGACCGGAACCACTTTTCTAAGCTTTACTTCACTCGGAGGCGGGGTGTTAGAACCTCTCTTCCGGTTCAGCCGCGGCATGAGGGTAGCTCTTACCCGGTTTTCACTCTTCTACAGTCCTAACAAGGGAGCGCCGACACTTAGATGTTCCGCTCCGCCTGTAAACTAACCTACTAGCATGCTCACACTCTTAGTTTCTCACGTATCCGCTCGCACTCAAGGTCTCACCCACTCATGTTCGGAGGAGATCTCTCCGTCTCACACCCCTCACCTCTTGTACTTCCTCTTCCTTGCCGTGGTCAACGATAGAAACGTCAGGCGCTAAATCAGGACATGACAACACGTGGAAATCCAGAGACCTGAAAATGGGCAGGGTTAGGCTTTATATAGTCCTGACGTCCTAGACTGCCTTTATGACCGGTTGGATATCCGGTCCGGTTCTTGACATCCGGTTATCTCCAATCCGGTCAACAAGATTCCGGTCGGAAATACTTATCCGGTTGTGCATCTAATCCGTTCCGCTTCTACCTAAAACTGGATTAGTTTCATAAGGTCCTTTTGTGACTATTTTTTGGATTTTATTTTTCTCTCTAGATGAATCCAGATACCTATTTCTAATTTCCGGTTCGCTCAAAAAGGTAAACAAATAAAAATCAAAAATATGAGTTGTCACAGTGCGTTTCCACTAGTAGAAAAATACAGTGACCAAATTAACAAAAATCAACAAAAAAGTGTTGATTTTTTTTGTTAATTTGGACGTGTTGATTTGGGCACTTTTGAACAAAAAAGTGTTGATTTTTGAACAAAAATGTGTTGTTTAACAACAAAAAAGTGTTGAATTTCTAACAAAAAAGTGTTGTTTTAGAACAAAAAAGTGTTAATTTTTTTGTTAATTTGGTCACATTTTTTTTTTAAATTATTTTTTTTGAAAAGAAATGAATAAAAGGTGACACGTGGCAATGCCACATAGGCACCCCAACTATCCACGTGGCATGTCACACAAGCTACTTGAATGCCACGTGGACTGTCCGAATGCCACATTGGCAATTCACGTGGCAAACGTTGCCATCAAGGTTTGAACCTTGAACCTCATGGTTGAGGCCCAAGACTCAAACCAAGGCACCACTTATACATATACATGTTTAAAGTGTATATAAAATCTTATTTGTTTAGTTTTTCATTTTTTTCCCATTGTTTTTTAAAGTCAGCGTACTTCAGGTCTGGTTTTGACTTAGTAAATGACCTTTTCTCAAGAAACTTTGAACTAATAAAAGTTGGAAAATCAAGCCAAGTTTCACCTCCAACAATCCGTTTGAGATTTCGATCCGCCAATCAAAAGTTATGGACAAAAATCAGAGGGGGGTTTTTAAAATGTAAAAAAAATGATTCATTTTCACCCCTCTCTGATTTTTGTCCATAACTTTTGATTGAAGGATCGAAATCTCAAACGGATTATTGGAGGTGAAACTTGGCTTGATTTTCCAACTTTTATTAGTTCAAAGTTTCTTGAAAAAAGGTCATTTATTAAGTCAAAACCAGACCTGAAGTATACTGACTTTAAGAAATACCGAATTGTTAATGTTTAGTTTTTAAAAAAATCTACATTGTACAATTAAAGATTCCAAGAGATTCCAAGAGATTCCAGGAGATTCCAGGAGATTCCAAAAGATTCCAAAAGATTCCAAAAGATTCCAAAAGATTCTAAAAAGATTCTAAAAGATTTAACAAAATTTTGTTGATTTTAGTTACACTATCCAAATCAACAAAAATAATGTGATCATTTTGTTAATTTGGGCAAAATCAACAAAAATTTGTGAAAATGGACAATACAGTATCCAAGTTAACAGAAAATTGTTGATTGTTTGTTGATTTGGTCACTGATTTTCTACTAGTGTTCTCAACATACCTACCATGATTTTGACGATGGTACAAAATATGACCGTTATCATCAATCTTAGTGGTATCTCAAGTTTGCATAAGATAGTTATTTGAACATCTACCGTTTTTCATACAAGGACAATTGAAATTGTTCAAACTACATAGACCATGCATCATGTGTTTTGCAACCGCCGCATAAAGCAATGGTTGTCTATTCACATCTGAAATCTCAGTACATATAAGTTTATCCATAATGTCACAATTATTAATCTTATCTTTCAACCAAAGAAGAATGTGAGCATCAGGGAGACCATACTTTTGAAACTTGATAGTGTAATAAAAAGCAATCGTCTCTCTCAATACATTCTTTTTTGTGATTTTTTTCATCATGGCTTTCAACTTGAGCTCAAAAATGCGTACAACTACATTTTGACGATCCGAAGGGGTTTGACTTAAATCAGTCTCATTTATAATCTCAGGCCAAATCAAATTGTACGTCATTGTCATAAACAAATCCAGTTTACCCAAGACTCTAACTAAAACCATATTATCTTAAAAAAAGTTTTGCATATATCTAGGGGAACCAATAAATTTTGTAGATAAAACAATGCGATGTCCAATGCATGGTCCATTGTCTTCTTGCAAAACATCTACAATTCCTTGATTACATTCGGTACAAAGTTCTACTTGGTGTTGTTAAATAAAAAGTAAATTTTTGTGTTTAATACGTAAATATTGATTTACTACATATAGTTGAAATAATCTTTCAGATTTATGTAGTACATTAAACTCAAGTCGCTTTTGAAACATATATTGAACAAATGACTTTAAAGTCACTTCAGTATTTGCTTTAAAAGCAGGTAACCATCCATATTGTCCTTTAAGAAACAACAATGAATAAGACAATGCATTTTAAGAAGAATGGATTTTCTTAATCCTTTATAATCCTTCACTACGTTGGTGAAGAATAATATCACGTCTAAATTCCATGTGTTATTCATCAAAAACAACAGCAGCAATCTCAAGAACAACAAATTGATTGTATCTTCAACGATGGTCTTCATCGGGAACCTCACCAAATATATAAAGTCCCACATTGTGTCCTCCTAAAAGGACGTCACGTGAAGATTTAAAACCACAAACTAATGCATTAACCGATTCTAAAACTTCTTCAGTGGTGTTTACAATGTCATGTCGCAGTATAAGGTAAGTAATTTCCCTGTTATATTCCCAAAAACCACTCTAAAGTATAATTAAGTGACTCTAAAGATTGAACCCAAAAGATCCTGTGAAGTATCTAGCTTCATTAAGCGTTTTAGGCTAAGTTAGTATACAAACTCACTTTCCGGTTCTATGTCTAATACCGGAAATACTATAATACTCGGAAAGCTGAGAAATGACTTTTTACCACCGTTCCAGTCCTACTAACTATCCGGTTCGTATAACACCACCACCCTAGGATCCTACAAAATCCGATCCTGGTTACTTCTGTAGACCAATCCGCTTCAGTCTACCTACACCCCTCTTTAATCCTATCTGGTTTAATTTAGCCTCTGTTTTACCATCAGAGGGGTCGCCGCTCGATTTTCAGAGTGGTAGGTGTAGAAATCCGGAATCCAAAGACGAATCAAAGTTAAAGAGCTAGGTGAAAAAAATAGAGAAAAATCAAAAAAATTATAGTTAGAACGTGATTTTTGTGTGAGAAAACCCAAACTAGAAAATAGGCGTTCCGGCAAAATCCGTAACTGGAACTTATCCGGATCCGAAATCCGGAATTACCCGGAATGTAGGAACCTATAGTATAGACCCCGGAGCTACGGGAATAGGATACCGTTAGTATAACAGACCTGTAGCCGTTATCCTGATTACCGTAGGGAGACGGTTTAGTATTTAAGTTGTTTGCCAAGGGTTTCCATCTCCACCTCCCTGTTTTATTTACTGAAACCGTCCATGTGAGTAGTTGAGAGAAAGAGTGGTGAGTTAGCGATTGAATTAGGTTTACTTTTCTCTCCCCTTGTTTCTACTTAGACCTTATGGCATCAGGAGCAGTCCGGAAGGTAGTTGTATCTGCCAGGATTATTTCTCCGGCTATTCCAGACATTCCGAAACTACACAAGCAGTTAGAGGAGGATTTGACCAAGTTAGGGTGTGTCGGTTTGGTACACCGACCATAAAACCTTAAGAGTGAGGATATGATCCAAGAACTATTCCACGGAATTCCGAATCAATATGAGTTCACTCTGAGAGGATGGCCAATCGCGTGGACGGAAGACATCTGGGCGGAGGTGTACCAGTTCCGGAAGAGCGGAAACGGGTTAGCATCAAGGACGGACCATTTTGTAGCCGGAAAGTTCACAAGGTCTGCAAACCCTAAGGACGGATTTGCTATTAGTGAATGCAAGGATGAGAGACATAGGAGAGTTCTAGAATTCCTCATCCCCATCCTGTACTCGGAAAAACCTACACAGGTCACCGTTATGGTGGCCAATACAATTTTCAGGACTATGGAGAACCGGGCCTTGCACTGGGGTAGAGTTATAGCCGGGTTAGTTTCATAACTAGCAGAGCATGTAACCTACGCGAAGGCAAGTCCAGTTAGCACCTACCTATTCCATTAATACCACCAGCAGGAACTTTTGAGTGCTACGGAAATAGTCCAATACGACACCGGAAAGGCTATTTTGTCATACGAACTTTCAAAGGAAGAAACGGAAGATCTGGTCGAGTCGGAACCGGAAGAGCACCCCGAAGAACCCCTGACCGATCATAGGACCAAGAAGCGGAAATCAACAAATCCGGGGTCACGAGTCAAACCACTGGTGATGGGAAGAGGAGAGTCAAGTAAAGATCCGGAAGTAGAATCCGAATCAGCATTTTTCAATGCTGGGTTCGAATGGATACGCGAAGCCAAGGTGCTCCATGACAGCCTGGCGAATTTGGTGATAGATATGGCGGAAGTTTTGAAGGTAGAGCCGGATCAGATTGTGGAAGCAGTCAAACGACTGCCCAAACCGGAAGACCTAAAGTAGAAAGAGGATCGGATTCAAGAGTTGGAAGCGGAGCAGAATCAACTCCAGGCCCGACTGAATTGGATAGAATGGGAGATGGCAGCTTCAAAGAAGAAAGAGAAGGAGGTCCTCTCTCTTGTCAAGAACCTATCCAAAGCGATTGACATTAAAGCAGACGTCATCACGAAAGCAACTCTGTTTGATTCAAAGATGATATAGGAAGGTTACATCACCGGAACCAAGATAGTGACCATCCTAGTAGACTTCACGGCAAGGATAGAGCAGATTTTAGGAGAGTTACGACAGCTGCTGGCAGCCATCGATCTGAATCAGATAATGGATTTCTTAAACTTTCCGGAACTCCTTTTTGTCTCGGGTACTCCAGGGGGACCATTAGTGAATCGAGTAGCTCGGATGGAGGGACTGAGAGGGATACTCACGCCAACCGAGCCTACTTCCAGTAAAATACGGATGACGGAGTTAAATTTGAGGCTAGCTTCGGAATCGGAACATGAGTCCAGTGTGAAATCGGTTCCGGTACCGCCCAAAGTCTCAACTCCAAAAATCCCTAGGGCGCAGACGGTACCCAACCTTTTGAGGGGATCGTTCAAAGTCTTAGGACAACGGGTTAGAAAACATCTCATCAACTAGATCGGTGGAATGACCAATCCGGCCCGGATGAATCCGGAAGGGTTCGCATACATGCAAGATACTACACCGGAGAAGAGAAGTGAACCCACAATATTGGAAGAGACATCGCCAAAGAAGGAAACGGAAGTTCAAGTCACTAAAGACTCCGAAGAAGAAAGTGCGCATTCCATCTCCGGAACGGAGGGGGATAGCGATCCATCTCCCGCAACGCGCCACATTTAGACTCGAGCAGCAACAAAATCGACTCCGGCCAAGAGCATGAAGGGAACACCAACCAGTCAAACGGGCAACTGCTTGAAGAAAGTTCGAAGGCCAAGGCATTAGAATTCTTAGAAAGTGTAGTTTCGGATCCGGAATGGATTTTCAAGCGTGGCCCCAAGTTCCGGAATTTTAGGCAAGTAGTTTGGGAATTTCCGGTTTTCTCGGGACAATAGTCACTAGTCTTTCCAGATATCTCGGAGGGGTTCAATGATTGGTTGTCTAGATTTCCGATTTCTTTTTCAAGCTTTTCAGAGTTGACTTTGGATTTTCAGTTAGTATTTAATGGCAGGCAAATTAGTGGCCTGCCATTCCACTCCATTCCAATTCCATCCTTGTGCTTTCATGTATGTTATTTCAATTTCTTTTTTAATCTAAGTCAGTTGGGGTACTACTGGCTACACTTTGCTTACAGAGTTTTTGGCTGGTGTATGCATTTGTGTTGTATCCGTGTACTGGAGTAAGAGAGGGACGAGAGAGGAGGAATCCAGATCTCAAGCTACAGATCTCTTGGATGTTAAGGTAATCAGGAGGGGATGCAATTTGAATAGGGGCATGTGAGCGTTACGTGGCTTCAAATTGCCAGAACAGCAATCAGGATAGAGAGGTAGAGGTCTATGCGAGTCCAGAACTAGGGAGGTTCCATGCGGAAATAAGCAACCGCTACAGGAAAGGATCTCCCGCTACTCCGGAAGGTCTACCAACCTCCACCTCAGTACATTGTCTTCTCCTTGAAAACCTACTCTTTTGAATCTATAAGTTCGGATCCGTTGTTGTAGTATGAGAGGTGTGAGAATTTCTTTGTGTGACCTACTTCCGGATCGGCCAATTCGCAAACTGTGAGAGAATACTCCTCCCTCCTCCTACAACTACGTTGTCTTGAGTATGTAGTTGATTAGGTTTAGGGTGTAGAGAGGTTAGTTACACTAGTGGTGAGTCCCCACCCCTTTCTAGACCAAAGGTAGACCCTCTGAGGGTAAACAGAGGCAACAAAAACCGTAAATTAGAAAAGATGGAACTAGGTTCCGGATGTGGTCCGGATCCAAAACGGATTCCAGAACGTACTAAGTTTCCGGAACGAGGTAGGGAAGTGAAACGAAGGGAATTAAAATGGTAGTCACGATCCGGATACCTCTAATTCAAACAATATCATACTAGAGTTCCTTGGAACAATAATTCGTATCATCTTGCAACAATTCGTCGTTGTAACACTACAACAATGGCAGTGTTTTATGACTGCAAAATTATGACTGAGGATGACTAGCGACTGCTTGTAGTTATATTCTTGAAAACCAACACTTTGGGGAGAAATATGACTACAAAATATGACTATCAGTCATTTTTACGCCTTGTACGTCACAAGCGTATACTATACGGCCATTAGGAATACCAAAGTACTTCATAGGGAACGTAGGGAACATGTTTGGGAACGTTGGGAACATGTTTGGGAACATTGAGTCATATTATCACTAATATTTTCATATAATAGTGATTTTGTTTTGTTTTGGGCAATTCAAGAAAAATTTGGGCAATTTCAAAAAAATATAGAGAAGTCATTGTTTAAAATTTTGAAATCCTAGTCACCTACTTTTTTGGATTTTGAATCCTAGTCACCACTTTTTTAGGGTTTTGAGACCCTAGCCGTCATTTTTTTAGGATTTTGAAACCCTAGCCGCCACTTTTTAGGGTTCTGGAACCCTAGCCGTCACTTCTTGTGGCTCTTCTTTCTTACTTTTTATTGTCTCTTAGCTCTCACTTGTTGTTGCTTTTTGTTACATCTTAACTCTTGTTTCTTGTTGCTCTCTAGTTCATGCTTCTTGTTTCTTATTGTTGCATCTAAATTCTTTCTTTCTCTTGCATTTGAACTCTTTCTTCTTCCTAGTTCTTTTTTTTTGTTTCCTCTTGTTTTATAGTTCTTGCTTCTTTTTTGTTCTTGTTGTATCTATACTCTCATTTCTTGTTGTTTCTTGTTATATTTTAGTTGGTGCTTCTTGTTTTTTCTTGTGTCTTAGTTGTTGCTTTTTCTTTGTTCTTATGTCTTAATTGTTGCCTCATATTGTGTCTTAATTGTTGTTTCTTGTTTCTTGTTGTGTCTTAGTTGTTGCTTAGTTTTTTTTTTTTTATTCCTTGTTGCATCTTAACTTTTGATTCTTGTTAACTCTTAATACTTATCTTCTTTTTCTTGTTTCTTCCATCATTAATCTTATTCTTTCTATCCTAAACTTGAGCTAAATATTTTGTGTTTTTGTAAGTCTTTGAAGTTTAAGCTTTGTTGTTCAATCACTAAAAACTAACCTCTCATTTCTTTAATTGTATATACAAGCATCAAAAGTTGAAACAAAGACATTGGAAGCTACTTGCAACTTCATGAAGCCAAAAATATGACTCACAGAAGTCATATTCCATAAAATATGACTGACAAAAGTCGTATTCTACATCACTGCAAAATATGACTCATCTCAGTCATATTTCATAAAATATGACTGCCAAGAGTCGTATTCTACATCACTGCAAAATATGACTCACCTCAGTCATATTCCATAAAATATAACTAACGAGAGTCGTATTCTACATTACTACAAAATATGACTCACCTCAGTCATATTCTATAAAATATGACTAACGAGAGTTGTATTCTACATCACTGCAAAATATGACTCACTTCAGTCATATTCCACGTCATCCAAAAATATGACTGACCATAGTCATATTCTACGTAGGATTTTTTTATTTGCCCGGGCAACTCAAGAAAAAGTCAAGACTCCCCTAGGAAAGTCAAAGTATACGCCATGTTGGCATACTATGGCTAAAAATGGGTATTTATACCCCTCGAAAAATATGACTGCCAATATGACTGATGTCTGAAGCGACTGCTTCTAAACGACTGGAGTCAATCATATTCCGAGTCATCTACAGTGATTTCTGCGTGAGTCGTATTTTTTTATTTTACAACTCACTGCAGTCATATTTTGCAGTCATAAAACACTGCTTTTGTTGTAGTGTAAGGATACTTACGGCTAACTACGCGTACGACAGTAGGCCCACCACTCCTTCTCTAACTCATAGTGACTGAGGACCCACTATCCTATCTTCTAATCTCCTACTCACTACGGATCTAGTTTGGTCCTTCACCATTACCTAGATATTAATCCGGATTGCAGATCACACAAAGACCCCCCCGTACGATCCCCTGATACTACAACGACCTTGGGCACCTTTCCTATCCGTACGAAGTTAGATGGTTATTAGTAAACCCGTCCATTCCAACACTTACTAGAGTTATTCCATTTGCCAACTAGGGCAGTGAAACCTCACAGGAGATTAGACACTCAACCGAATTTCCCACCCAGGAGTTCTAGTATGAGTAAGGAATCCCTCCCTATCCGCCTAGACTAACAACGGTTTTCTCACCCGGAATCTCAAACTCTAGACGCGCTGAGGAACTGAAGTGCACTCCCAACTCTTTTACTACCTACTCACATACACTTAGAATAAAAACGGAATGCACCAAGCGGAGGAAAGATCAACTACAACTCTATTTCTGCCCTCCTTACTTCTGGTCATACAACACTCACGCATACTCACATGGAAGCACATACAACAAAAAAGCAAATAGAAGGACACAAAGAAAGTTGCAAAAGAATATTTTTTTCTCCCTTCCCTTTTCTAGGGACTCGTTTATATACAAAACCAAAAAAGTACAAAAAGACAAAAAGTGGTATGGAATCCTGCCGCATTTCTAAACTGAACTTCCGATCCTACCTACTACCTTGCCAGATAGAATCCGGATCCGTTCTAACTTCCTCCAACATATACAAACTTACTAATTTACAATCCTAACCCTAAGATAGGACTCTTTGGCTTGGCTTCCATTCCTTCAAAGATTTCAGTCACGTTTCGATTTTGTTCTCCATCTGTAGGATTCGGAACTAGATCGCCTTGACCAGAATCGGGCAAGGATTCCAAATCTATGGCGGACTCTGGGGTGTTGGCTGGTGTCGCAATCTAACTTTTTGATTTTTTCTCTCTATCGTGTTTTGAAACACGGAATCCGGAAAAAGCATACCCGGATTGGTACAGAAAGAAAGGAAAAGCTAAAAGTTAGGAAGACTATGGAAACAAGCACTGAACAAACCGGAATATGAAACGGAACGGATATTGGAAACAAATCCGGTCTAGTCCCATAACTAGAGGAACGGATCCGGGATCTGCACCCGAAAAATTGGAAAAAGTAATGATTAGGTTTCCAAGGTACAAAAGAGATTGCTTTAGGGTTTGGACTATCATTTGCACCTAGGAGCGCTCGCGTACTTGCCACGCTCTCAATTATTTTTGTCTGTGAGAGTGTACGAGTGTGTTGTGAATTTTTGTATTTGTAAGAGTGAAGGTGTCTGTGAGTGTGTGAGCTTCTGTAAATTTGTTTTCTTCTGCGAGGGTGATTGAATTTCTTTTGCGCTGATAGTGGAGAGGAATTGGTTGCGTATCTTTGAGAACGGCCGATTGAGGACGAGTGAGCGCCTTGAGAGTCTATATGAGGATTGGCATAGGAGATAACTCAGTTGAGACCGAGGAGTGAATAGTAAGGAAACGTGACGTGCAGCCAAGAGAGAAGTGAGGTAGTCATTTGGTGAGGAGATGGATGTTGTAGTTAAAGCGCACTAAGAATCAGGGACAAATAAGTGCACACAAGATAGAAATCAGGGTGAGAAAGGTGGCGCCTTTAGAGTCTAGTAACGAGCGGGAGAAAGCGTAGTTAATGGAAGACCTCTCCGCCATGGGATGTGCAAGTTACTTTGGAAAACCTTAGAGCTCCAGAGTGAAGCCATAGTTAGGGAACTCATAAAAAGAGCCCCTAACTAGTTTGATAACTCCCTTCGACTAGCTCCGCCCATGTGGACGCGAGAGATTTGGAGGAGAGTTTATGAATTCGAGGAAGGCAATACAACGCAAGCCAACCGGAAGGAAGACTTCGTGCGTAGGAAGTTCAGGGGAGCGGCCAACTCCAAGGACGGGTTTGCCATTGAAGACTGTGTCAACGCACGACACCGGCGGTTGCTCGAATTCCTAGTGCCCATCTTGCATCCCGAAAAACCCACTCAGGTGACCTCCATGATCGGGAACGCCATTTTCGGAGCCCTGAGCAGGGAAAAGAAGATGGATTGGGCGGGCTACATTCACACGCTGGTAAATGCCCTGGTTGCAAATGTGGGAAAGAGTAGGGCTACTCCGGTATGTCCCTACCTTTTCCACCTGTATAAGAATCAGAGTCTCTTGACTTCAGAGGAGAACAAGGAGTGGAGAGCTTAAATGGTTCTAAAACATGCAATGGATCGGATGAAGAATCCGAGACGGAACTAGATAGCCCGGAGTCGGAAAATAAGGGTGAAAACCCTAAGAAGAGGGCTTGAGTAGAGGAAGAAGAAGAGGAAAAAGAAGAAGCTCCTCTCAGCCGAAGGAAGATCAAGCAAACGCCCAGTCTAAGGGGCTCTCCTTCAGTGCCTCGCAAGGACAAAGGACCGGAACTAATGGAAAGAGTGGAGCCAATCAATGTCGTAGCACAGGAAAGCAAAAATCCTTCTCTAAGGCTCAATATTTCTTAAAAGAGGCCTTAAAGTGACTCAAGTATCGTTCCCACAAAGATCGAATTTCTAAATTCACAATTACCGGAAAATGGTAGGGTGATGGTTACGAAACACAAAACCTCAAGCAAAACAATAGACCAAAACTTCCACTTGGTCTCCTTGTTTTCTTGGACAAACATGACCGAATCCCTCCGGTCCAATAATTACTAATACATGTTAGACCAAATTTTCCCAATCTAACAACACTAACCAGATTTAATCCGGTTTAACACCCACTTGTTTATCACACAGACTCTCTAACTGGTTAGTTTACTACCCCACAGCTTTACACTACCTTGTAACTCTTCCAACACTCCTATTCACATACCTTTAGTAGTTACCTGTATTTACGTTTTACAGACCGTAACCGGGATCCGCGTTTCCACAGATCTAACCTTAACCTCTAGTATTCACATCCGGTCCAGATCTCTACTCGTAACCATGAGTTTAACCTCTGAACGAAGAGGGATCTGCTAATTGGGATTCAAGAAGGAAGCTTAACTCCTACCCTCCGATTTTAAAGTGTCAGAAGTTTCACTATGTGATCAAACTTTCAAAAATAAACTTTCAAATCCTACAAATGAGAAACAGACCGTCCTCACAACTGGAAAGGAAACGTAGTCGTGTCCAGCAGGTCACGCAAGCCGGTCTAATTCCTCCTAACCAATGCTACAACAACAGCCTATTGAGTTAGTCCTAAATCCGGTCTAAACTAAAGGGGACAATAAGGAGAAACGAGCGCTGCGGAGGCATACTAACCCTTATTCTTTTCGGAGAGTACCCCTCCTCTGTACTCCTTCCGAGTCCATTCCTAGTCCACACTAGAGATCCCTTCTGCCTCTACCCACACACACTAATCCAATACTGGACCGGATAAACTCAGCATCCGGATACACCTTGTATCCACTTACACTCACTTTCCAGCTTGGACTTTCAAAACACGAACAAGTGTCAAGTACACACAACTATGATTTGTTTCAATCACGCCAAGAGCGAACTCCCAAGTACTCATGAATATAAAAAAATAAGATAAAGATGCACACCGGGACCAAAGAAGTCCCGGATTTAAATACTAAACTACTCCCTCAAAATCCTAACCTAAAAGTAACCCTCCAACCAATCAAGGCCAAACACGTTTCATTCCCTTACTATTTTCTAGCCTTGTTGACTTTCACTCAAACTCCCACTACTTCCGCTAAAAGTGGATCTCAGATCCTATAATTATAGACCCGGTCACTTTCCAACTGCTAGTGGTCGTGTCACTCAAAAAGTAAACTTCCTAATTATGTACAACTATTCCAAAACTTTAGATTTTCACCATCCTATCCTCAGAAATTTACCCTACATAACTTCCTAAGTTCTTAACTTTTTTGCGGCCGGCTTCTTTCCGGTTTCGATCTTTTGTCCCTGGCGTACCTTATCCCGGGCAGCAAACTTCTTCTTCTTGGATACTGCAGCCTTAGTTGCCCGAGTCTCTGCCAGTGCTTGATCCGGGTTAGAATACGGCTCCGAGTCTTCCTCAGTCCCAGATTCTTCATCCTCGTCTTCTTCTTCTTCCTCCTCGTCATCGTCCTCTAGAATCGGCCTCTTCTTTTGTGCTAACATAGTTGGAGGCTTCTTCTTCTGCGTGGTTGGTGTAGGCGGAACATTGGCCCTAGCACTCTGAGGAGTGGTTTCCTCAATTGTTCTACCCTTCCCGGATCCTTGCCCTTGAGATCTGGTCTTCCTTTAGTCTGGACCGTAAATTAAAATATGTGAGCCCATAACTCTTCCTTCGGCTGATCTATAAAGACACCGTGGATGCTCCTCACAAACTTCTTTCTAAAGCATCTTCCAAGTAAAAGGAGGTCTCAGCCACCTGCCCCTCCTATTTCTAGGGCTTTGTTCATTGGGGACCGTTACAGGTGACCGTTTTCCACAAAATAGACCTGCTTTCGAATGTGGTCTAGAACTAGGTAGGCACCCGTTATACCCGGATTGCCTGCCATCCATTTTCGGTCTTTTATTTTCTTCCGGTTTCCGGTTTCTAATAAAACTCACTCTGACCTACTTTTGATCTAAGTATGCCATTTCCGGGTTTTTGGTTTTCAGTTTCCAGTTACTTTTGTTAACACTATTATCTATTCTAAAGTAACCCTATTCCGGTATCCGGTTCTTAACTACTTACGGTCTACTTTTCTAAAAAAAACAAAAAAAATAGGGAGTAAGGAGCTCTATTCCCCTTATTTCCCTTCTAAACCTAAAGATTGGATTCCCGTGCTCCCACAGTCGTCCCGAAGAAGCAAGAGCCAGTGGAGGTGGTCAAGCCGAGACCCACTCCAATGTCTCAGATGACAGACCTTACAGGTTCGTATATCGACCTAATCCGGATTTTCAGTGCAATGAGAGCGGATTGGGAGATAAAGACTACTACGCTTCGTGAAGTGGCGGACTTGGTGGGAAGTACTCCAACTAGTGCGCTACTGGAAGCAGTGGCGAACTGCATCAGCAACCTTGACGATGTTCGGGAATTAGAAGAAAGGTTGCTGAAGCAGAACATTAACCAGCGGAAGACGGATGAGTTGGCAATCCGGTTGCGAGGGGAGATCCAAGTCTTCCGAAAAGACTTGGAGACTAGTCACGAGCAGGTAAAGATTGCGATGTCTCTGCAAGAGGAGACTAGGGCGGCAATCGACCGGATGACCGCAGTAGTAGGGGCATCCAGTGACGTGATGGCGAAGGCCAAGCTTTTTGATGAGGGAATGCACAAGGACCAGAAACCTTCCGATACCCAGATTGCCCGCATCTTAGCTGATTTTGCTGGAGAGGTAGAAGAGACCATGAAGGAATTCCGGAAAGACGCAAAAGGACTGGAGGAAAACATTCAGAAGTTCTAGAGTGGATTGGTCTCTCTATCTGGGATCTCAATCCCAGATGAGTTCGATGATGTGGAGATCCTAGATGGGAAGTTTGAGACTCCAGTCTCAAAAGAGAAGGAGGGAGGAAGAACTTCCACTTCAGTGGCTCCGCGGGCGATGACGGGGACGACTTCCCCCTGTAGAACCGGAACAAGTTCCGGCAGGGGGAGATAAGAGTAAGAATTTGAGTGAACTCTCACGTATAGCTACTCCAGATAGTGGTGGACCCCCTTAGAATGAGTAGGTAGTTAAGAGTTTAGAGATAGGGAATTTTGTTGGACCGGACCCTATCCCAAAAAGATATGAAAAGTTCAAATCCGAAAATCTCGACCGGATCAGTGCCGGATTTCCGGGGACACTTTTTGTAAATTCTGTATATAATTTGAGTCTCAAGACTGAGACGAGGAATTATTTTTCTTGCACATGCTGTCTCCTTTGTATTTTCTATTGTTTTTCCTTGTCTTCCCAAGGACTAGCTGGATGAGGGAGGGAGAGATTGAGTATAGATGAGCAGATTGTAAGAGGAGCTTCTCCCCTTGGTGTATTCTTGTGATTGCATGTGTATGTAGACAGGTTGTAAGTGTTGGGAGTGAGTCAAGACACCTTAGTAGGTTTAGAGTTCATTATTCTGGATGAGATAGCTAGTGCTAAGCTAGGTAGTAAGAGAGAGGATTCTCAAACTGCGCTAGAGCTACCAGATGGGATGTCTGGGTTAGTCTCCGATCACTTGAGAGGTCTTGCCATCTGAAGAAATAAACAGAAGATCTCTAGATTGTATTGGTACGGGCGAACACACTTGTAGCCACCTTAGTTTCGCACGGATCTGAAGAGACAGTAAAGTCATTGTAGTTGGTGAGGATCGTACGGGGGATTTTTGTGTGACCTACAAACTGGGAGTATTCCTAGTTTGCTGTGAAAGATCAAACCGGATCCTGTTAGAATAGGAAGATAGATTAGCTGAGTGAATCTTCCATCACTATAAAGACCGGAAGGAGAGGAAGGCCTACCTCTCTAAGAACAAGTGGAAGACCGCTCTGAAGTGCCAACAGAGGTTAAGCGAAACCGAAACTGAAATCGAGAAGAATGAGGTCCTCGGATGTAGTAATAAAGATCCTGTCGAGATTGTGAATTCCGGTTGGGTTTTAGTTGGTTATGTGAATGGATTCTAATTCAGATCGGGTAGTAGCATAGACTAGATTAGCAAACAGTGATAGAAAGGAATTGTCCAGTTTTGGGAGAAAAGGGTAAACAGAGAGAAAGAAGAGTATTTGAATTGAGAATTTCCCCCAAACCACCTAGTAACACGAAACACTTCACAAAGTCTCTTGGATTCGATCTTTAGAGTCACTTTGTTAAGCTTTAGAGAGGTTTTTGTGAGCATAATAGGGAATTTCACTTACCCTGTGCTGCGACTCGAGCGTGGATTCCAAATCAATGGCGGACTCTGGGGTGTTGGCCGGTTTAGACGTCTGAGCGGTCTTCTTGGACTTGGGCGTCTTATCTTTTCCTTCTTCAGCGACTAAAACATCCGGAAATGATTCCGGTAATGAGAGCTCTGACAGATGGATCTCCTTAGAACACGTAGCTCTCGTCAACTTCTGGCTACTCTCCTCAATCCGGTCCGCTGATACACGTGCCTCCATCACTGCCATCTCAACCTACTCAGCGTAATCTGTGAGAGTCCTCAATATCCTAGAACTAGATAGTTTCTTCTCCTTTTAAACTTCCTCATCGAATAGCTTGGCTTTGGCGGCGGCCATCTCGGATATTCCTAGGATGTCCTTCACCTACTTAGCTCTCTTCCGAGTTTCCTCCGCCATCTCCTGAGTGGCGGTTGTATCCTCCTTCAAGACGAAATTTTCCGCCTTCAAGGTATCCACTTCTTTTTGCAGACAAATTATTGTTTCTTCCTGCCTCCGGAACTCAATCGGATCGGTGATACAGTCTGCTACCTTCTCTAGCAGCTTGCTATCTAATGGCGCCCCCACTAGCTTCTCGATCACTTCCAGGGTCTAGTACTTTACCTCCCAATCCGCTCAGACACTATAGAGAATGGATATCAAATTGTTGAATGGATCCCGCGGATCCAATTCTTCCTCAGCGACAGCCTTCCATTTTCCTTCCGGAGTTGACATGCCGTGACTTGGTGGTGTTCCTCGCCTGTAGGGAAGTGTCGTTTTATGTCGTTTGATCAACGGCAACAAATCCTCCTCATTCTCCTCCGGATCCGATCCAAGAACGGATTCCACTTCTTCGTCTTCCTCTGACTCTCCGTATTTCAAGAAAGCTCTCTGGATCTTCCACTCCTTCTCTTTCTTATTCGTCAAGAGTTGGTGGTTATGGTACATGTGGTAGAGGTAGGTGCATATTGGTGTAGCCCTACTCTTCCCTGTCCTCTCAGTGAGTTGAGTCACCAGATCAAAAATGATCCAGGCCCAATCTACGTTCCAGGTTCCGCATAGGGAACCGAAAATGGTGTTTCCAAGGGTGATCGTCACCCTTGTCGGTTTCTCCGGATGAAGGACCGAAATCAGGAACTTCTAAAGACGACAATGTCGGTCGTCTATGCAATCCTCGACTGCATATCCATCTTTAGGATTGGGGACACCGTGGAATTTGCCTCGGATGAATTCATCCTTCCGGCTGGTCATTCTAAGACCCCCTACCCGAAAATCATACACTGCCCTCCAGACTTCTTCAATCCAGAGGGACGGATTCCTTCTCAAGGTACTATCGAACTCATTGGACAACTTGCCCAAGAGTTCCTTCACCATCCGCTCATCCCGAAATTCCCAAAGTTTCTCAGCAAACCCCTAGCAACCCATAGATGTTAAGTCTTCTATGAGTTGGGCCTTCTCCTGTTCGTCGGAGGGACTCACCGGAAATACCTTCCGGAGCTTCTCCTCAACCGGAACGGAACTAGCCGACCCCGCTCTCCTCTTACACAATAGCGGCATGGGGGTGGATTACTTCTCACACGGATTCCTTACTGATTTTACCTTATCCGCTCCTAGCCGCACGTCCTGATCCTTACTTCTCTCTCTGATCTCAACCGGAAGTGGCGTAACACACTATCAAATTCTACTAATACGCTCTCACATTACACGAAGGCACAAGGTGTTGAAAACAACACAAAGAGCGCCTAAATCGCAAGGAAATGAAATGAGATAAGACTAGCAAGGTTAGTCCTTAAATAGTCCCAGGACCCTGTCCTGGTCATTATGACTATTTCCGGTCTCAGCAACATCCAGTCTAATCCTAATCCGGTTTTTAGGATAATTTCGGATGGGTTTCCAGTTCCGATCAATTTGAACTTTGGACTGGATTGGATCCGGTCTATCTACTATTTCATTTTTCATATATTTTTCAGGTTTTCCTACAGCTTGCACTCAGATCCGGTTCCTCTTCACTAGTTTCTACTCCGAATTCTGGATAAGCTAAACAAAACCAAAAATTCACGTTGCGACATGTCACGATCAAGATCATCAAAGATCTCTATCCAACAGTCTATTTACAAATCACCATCCAAAAAATAAATTTGTACAAATTTTGCACCGTGATTTATTTCAGGCTTTAAATTTTCAATATGATGGCATAACTCTCCATTCACACGAAATGCATATACCCTTTGTCCTTCAGCTTGTCGAAATTAAAACTTATTATGCATACTCATGAAGGCAAAAGCTTGATTATATTTTTTAATAGATTTTAGAAATCCTCGAGATTCAAAAGTATTGGCCATAAAAAGCTTATGGAGCATTGGATGGACAATGGGATGATTAACAACATGTTCGTTGAAAATTTTATCATTATAACAACAAATAGTAGCCTTTTCCTTTCTAAAACGAAATGCCAAATACTTTTGACATTGGATGCACATGGATTCAATGCCATCGATATTAACATCCATGAAGTCATCAATCGTAGCTAAAGCTTGAGCCATAGTTTATGATTAATAACAATTACAAATTTAAATTAAGATAAAAAATATTTTAAACTCTTCAATTACAAAAATAAAGGTTTAAATGTTCTTAGCATACAAAAAGTTGAAGACTTACTTATAGAACTTGTGCTTCAAAAATTTGCACCTTTTAAATATTCTTTACTATACTCCAAGCACTCTCACTCCAAATTTTCACTATATATAAAAAACACAAACACATTAAGTCAAATTCATATGTTGACATTAAGAGAAAATTAGGTCAAAGTGTTGACATCAAAAAGAATTTATTGACATTAAGATGAAATTAAATCAAAATTGTTTCAAAAATGTTTCCAAAAAAGAGTTCAAATTGTCCATAATAAATTACATTGTGAACATTAAGGTGAAATTAGGTCAAATTGTTTCAAAAAATTGCTCCAATTGCTCCTATTAAGCTTTATTTAATTCAAATTTTTAAAATTCATTTGAATTGAAGATCAAATTACACTCAAATTGTTCAAATGATGCTCAAATTGATCACTATAGGTTAAATTATTGGCATTAAAGTGAAATTAGGTCAGATGGCTTTAAAAATGCTCCAATTGCTTCAATTTGTCTCTAATTACATCAATCTTTTGAAATTAAGTTAATTGGAGCTCAAATTATACTTAATTTGTTCAATTGAAGCTCAAATTGTTCAAATCAGATCAAATTAAGCTCAAATTAGGTCAAATTGCTCTAAAAATGCTTTAATTCTTCTAATTTGGCTTTAATTACATCAATCTCTTGAAATTAAATTAATTGAAGCTCATATTACACTTAATTTGTTCAAATAAAGCTCAAATTGCTCACATTAAGTCAAATTAGGTCAAATTAGGTCAAATTGCTCACATTAAGCTCAAATTAGGTCAAAGTGCTTAATGAATGTTCCAATTGCTTCAATTTGTCTCTAATTACATCAATCTTTTGAAATTAAGTTAAATTGAAGCTTAAATTACACAAATGAAGCAAAAATTATTCACATTAGGTCAAATTGTTCCAAAAATGTTCCAAGAATGCTCCAATTTGGCTTTAATTACATCAATCTTTTGAAATTAGATTAGATTGAAGCTCAAATTATACTCAAATTGTTCAAATGAAACTCAATGTTCAAATCACCATGCTATACATGAATTCAAATTTGCTTAAAACAAATGTAAATAAATTACCTTGGAAGTATTGTTGAGCTCAAGAACACCACCACTCGATAAATTTCTTCACTCATAAACAATGGTGATCAAAATTGAAGAATTGAAATGCAAATTTGTCAAATTGCAAAGACTTTGTAAATACTTTATTGTAGAATCTAAAATTGCTTCAATCTATCAAAGTTTCAAATCATTTAGTAGTAAGAAAAGAACATTAGAATTGAGAACATTCAAAGCTTCAACATTCAAATCATAAAATTGTAGAAGTAAAATGAAGTGTAAAGCCAAGAAATATGAAACCTCTGTACCTCTGTAATATCACTATACCTTTGTAATATCACATTTTAACACTGTGTAATATTATAGAGGTGAAATGGCCGTTGAAACTCTATAATATTATATTGTATACAAATGTGATATTACAGAGAGATTAGACCTTTGTAATATCACGCAGTGTTAAAATGTGATATTACGGAAGACCTTGTGATTTTAGTAGTACGATTAATCTATCTTAATCATTTTGAATTTCAAGACTCCTTTTTTAATACAAAATTTATCTTATTTACTCTCAAATTTGATTGGAAGAAATTTCCATTATATTTTAATCTTACATCCAAAAATTCTTTGAAATTGTCACCTTTAAAGTTTCATTTCAAGCACATTCAAGAAAAAAAGTCCATCAAATGAGTTTTATAAAGTAGATAAGCAAATTGAAATAAATTATAAATGTAGGTTCTAAAAAAATTGGGTGTTTGTGATTGGGTATGAAAACACAAATACAGCCATCAAATATAGTTGACCAACGTGCTTATGCAAATTTTGGTCACAAGTGCACCCAACCTTCAAATGTTGAACCAATAAAACTTAGCGTGCAAATTACCCCTTGGCAATGACCTACAAGCTAAAATTTGGCATTTCTATAATTTATTGATAAAATCAATAATTATTAATATTAAATAGAAGCTGATTTTTTAGAATGTTTTTTCAGAAAATTCAAATTATTGCAATTTTTAAAGCATAATATGCACATATATTTATATTAATTAGTACACATATTAGAATAATTAGGGAAATTTGACCAAAAATCAAAACTAGAATGAGAAACAATATTTTATAAAAACTTGAATATCCTTTCTCAAGAAGAAAGTAAAAATGAAAAACATACAATATTTTGTTATGTGGATTTTAACATATGGAACTTCTAATTGCATTAATTCCTAAAGTCCCATTATTTTCTGATGGGACAAAATGGAATTTGGGTAGGCTCTTATGGTTTTAATGTTTGTCTTAATTTTCTATAATTTTTGAAAATTTAGAAAATCACATCAACTTTTCAAAAATATAATTTTTATTTCAATCAATAGAAGGGAGCAAAATAATGGTACACAAAGCCCAAATTTTAGTTCGGCGAATAGAAATAAACTCTCAAAAAAAATTAAAATAAAAATTTTAAATTTTTTGTTTCTTATGGATTTTATTTTTATCTACATGGAAAGCTTTTATTCATTCCATTTGGATATGTTATGCAAAAGTTATAGACAATCTTATTCTTTTGTGCAATTGGAGGATCTTCTTGAAAAAATAACTTGTAGGATTCATTTCTAAATTGAATTTTCGCAATTTATTTAAAAAAAAAGTTCTACAAGGTTAAGATTTCTTTCAAAAACACTCTCACCATTGAGATTAGTGTGTTTCAATTCCATCTTAAAGCTATTAACAATTTAGTTTTCCTTCAATCTTGAATCTACTTCTACATAACAATTTTTTCAAGAGTGAAAACTAAGTGTGTTTTTAGAGCTTTTTTTTTGTAGACTCTCAATTCAATTCTTTATCATATAAAATTAGAAATTCAAAATTAGTAGAGTAGAGTAAAACATTTAAGTTAAGAAGATTCAAAGTCCCAAAATATAGTTGAGCAATGAACAAATATCTTACAATTTACATGATCAAAGTTTTTGAAATTTCTTCCATACATTTTTACTAGTCTAGTACAAGATTTTTATGATTAGATATGAACAAAAAATATGAATTTGTTTCTCTCTTTGCTATAGAAATGGCAATTTTGAGTAGTTTTTGATGGAAAAAAGGCCTCAAGACTTTAGAAGTTAATTTAGTGGATTTAAATTTTTTCTTCAAAGTTTTCAAATGGAATAGAAAGATAAATTATTAAGCTTCCTTTCCTTATTTTTTTATCAAAACCAACAATCTGTACTTCAAAAATTAGAATCAAGTTCGACCAATGTGCATCCATTCTTTGGATGCCAATGGCCCTCTATAAATTCCATATTTTTTGTACAGTAATTTTTATTTTGACACCTCTATTCACTTATTTAAAATTTATGCATTACAAACTTCAAATTTGATATTTATTTTTTCCACAACTTGTGATTCTTATGAAAATTTTGGGCATCCTTCCCAACTTCGATGTATGTACAGTAAGGTAAATTTCATTTACGAATTGCCTCTTTCAGTCGTTCAAACTTTTTTATATATGTGGAACATCCATATGCACATTTTTCCTTAGGCAAGCATCTCCAGAAAAGTTTTATAATTTCTTCTATAGAGATTTCAATGTTGGGTGACAATATCGATATCTCTTTATTATAATTGGATTTTTCTATTTGCCCCTCATGTGGTAACTAATTAGGGACATTTAAGCATGATGGTACAATTATGTTGCCAAAATCTAGTTAAAATATAGAGACATCTATTTCACAAAGTTTAATCATATAATGCCTCATATTGAACTCTTACTAGGAGCTTATATTTTTGTTACTTGATGGGGTGTTTATTAATTTGAAAGGTGCGTATACATGTTTCCTACATATCTATGCAAATGAAATAAAAAATTCACCATGAATTTTTTTTCAATAAAATATTATGTAAAACCTTGAAAGTTGACTTCAAAAATTCACCAAAAATAAAATTTTGATTTTTAAAAACTAAAATTAGGTATGCTTGATTGGGATTGTGTTAAAATTGGATGTTAATAATGCAAGATGAAAAATTCTATTTTTTTCCTTTACTTTGCAACAAAAATTGGAAGGGCACAGATGGATAGTTTGTAAATGAAATAGACCTTATTGTATAATGGCTTTCAAAATGTTTTAGATACTTATAGAAACTGTGCACATGCATATAACAATTTCTATAAGTATATAATGGCATACATCATATGTCATATGCATGTACAAAATCTCTAATTCCTCAACCAATTTGCACATGTTGTTGTGCAAGTGACACATTGTCATTAACCCTTAAAGGACTGTTTGCCCCCCTAGGGGACAATTTGGATTTGGGTAGGTTCCTATTGTCTCAATTTGTAGTAAATGTTTTAAAATTTTTTGAAGATGTGCAGTTTGCAAGAGATTGGAGGATGCATAATTTTTATTTCAATTGGTCCTTATTTTTCTACATTTGAAGCTTTGATTCATTCTATTTGGACTAGTGATGAGAAATTTAAATGGACAAGCTTATTTGGGGGGGCAATTTAAGCATCTTCTTGAAAAAATAACTTACAGGATTCAATTTTGAATGTAGTTTTTACGATTTTCCCCAAAAAATTGTTAGGTAGGGTTAGGTTTGTTTATTAGAGCAATCTCACAATTGGGATTAATGTATTTCAATTCCATTGTGGAGCTATTAATGGTTTAGTTTTTCCTTCAATATTGAACCTACTTCTACGTAACACTTTTTAAATGAGTAAAAATTAAGTGTTTTTTTCTTGAATTTTTTTGCCTAGCTTCTCAACTCAACTATTCAATATAAAAACTTAGAAAATCAAAATCAATAGTACAAAAAATTTAAGTTTAGAAGATTCAAAGCCAAAAAATCTAGTCAAGCAAGGTGCAAAAAACTTGTTTTCTTCACTTTGGATGCAAATATCTTAAAATCTTAGAGGTCGAGATTTCTAAAAATTCTTCCATACATTCTTAAACTAGTCTAGTGTTAGATCCCACGGTTAAATGTAAAAATTAAAAAATTAAAAATAAAACCTAAGTTTTTTGCTCTTTGCAACAGAAATGATAGTTTTGAGTGTGTGTTTTTTTACGGAAAAAGGCCTTTGTCCTATAGAGGTTAAATAAATTTTGAAAATGATCTTTGAAAACATTTTTTTGACTTTTTGGAGATTTTTGGATTAAATTACAACGAAAGTAAATATTTTGAGTTCTTGTTTGAGTAATATTTAATTCAATAAAGTTTTAGAATTTGTAAAATAATATGTTCTAAATTCCAAAAAGAATTCTCATTCCACTTACTAAAAAAACTCTTGGAAAAAACTCTGGTATTCCATTTTTCACTACTGAATTCGATCATATTTTCAAAAAATTAAAAAAATTCCGTTTTGAAAAATTTGGAACATCATTTTGTCCACGTGTAGTACTGTACTTGTACCTCGGTCCACATGTCCGAAATTTGCTGAAGAAATCGACTTTCTCCATTAGTTATGGCCGTTCAGTTTGAATTGTCTGCAACTGATGAGAGAGCCCCTGTCTGTCCCTTGCACGTCCTAGTATGAATGGGAATAGGAAGGCTGCTTCCGTTCTGATTATTTTATGAGGAGCATGGGAAAAGTCGCCCTGTTGCGGATATGTTGTATGCCCCATCCTCGTCATCGAGGAAGAGATCATTCTCACTGTCCCACGGCGGCTGAGCCTAGTGCAGATTCCAGTCCATCCACTTGCATCCAATGGTCACTGGGTCCGTCCGTCACGGCCGATGCTTCTGGGAGGTGGTAAGAAATCGACTGTAAGTTATCATTCTACTGTAGCGAACTCCCTCCACCCAGACGGCAAGTAAGTACCGTAAGTGAAGGCTTGTGTCCGTCATCTGGACCTGGTGGGCCAAGTGCTTCCAACATAAGTTAAAGCAGCCATTTGGAGTTGGGCTCCTCGGAAATTCATCAAATCAGTTGGCCACTGCTGTGACGTGGAATCCCCTTTAGAATCAGGGACTTCACTTACGACGAAAAACAGACAGACGGACGACGCAGCGGAGGTGGTGTGGTGTGGTGTGGAAATAGTATTTCAGTTCCAATGATATAATTTCCAGTCAGTGGAGTGCCGCTGGCTGGCTTCGGTTCGCCCGAACAGAGCAGAGCCGATTGCCGTGGGAATCTTGTACTTATTGATGTCGACCTAAACTCGATGGTGGCGGGAATTCTTAAGAGTCTGTTCTTTCCTGGATCGGACCCATGGAAATCACAAGCTGCGTACCTCGCTTTGAGTGCCGTGAACCACCTCAAGATCCCTTGCTTGGTAAGGTAAGGCATGCTCCATTGTTCAGTTGGGGCACTAAGCTTAGTCAGAGTGGCTCTTGCAATGTCGGTTTCATGCACTTGCCAATGTTGCCATACATGGTTTCATACATGATGGAGGAATTAGAGATTTTCAACAAAAGTGGGACACGTTGTGGTACAAATAACATTCTTGCAAGAAAATTAAAAAAAATTAAAATCCTTAAAATGGTTTTGGATTTTAAGAAATGTAATCAAATTAGTAGTGAAGAAAAAAGGTTTCATACAAGTCAATTTTTTCCAAGACTCTTGACAAAGTGGGATGAGAATTATTTTCAGAATTTTTGTGGTAAGAATTTCATGAATTTTAAAATATTATAGGGCGAAATATTGTTGACTGAAATGCGAGTTTGAAACATTCATATTTTTCATGATTTAATCCAGAATTCTAAAAAAATATATCATAAAAATAGTATATAAAAATATTTCAAATATATATATATGGAGTTGTATTTTAGTATGTAATATTTCTCTTAATAAAATTTTAAAAATCATGAAATTCTTACAAAAAAAATTCCAAAAAAAATTCCAATTCCACTTGGTAAGGAATCTTGAAAATTTTGACTAGTATTCAAAGGGGTTTTTTTGATAAATTTGATTACATTTTTGCAAATCCAAATTTTTTGAAATTTTATGTTTTGCAAGCATATTGCTTGCACCACAATATGCCCAAATTTTATTGAAAATCTCTGATCTCTAATTCCTCAATTATTTATGACAATATTATTAAGTATACAAAACATTTTCAGAGCCATTGCAAGTATGATTGGAAATGATTTTCATTTTCATTTTCATTTTCATAGAAGAAATCAAATATTTTTTATAGGTGTTAAATTTTCAGTTCTTTCAGTGAAAATTTGAAATTATTGTAATTTTTTCAAGTAAGAGTGAAGAAAATTCATATCAAATACAATATAAGCTAAAAAATTCTGAAATTTCCACCATAGATGTATTCTACAAAATGAAACATCTTAGTGTAGTCCAAATTTCCATGTCAATCTATAATTAGAAAGTTATTATATCATGGTTATAGGTAAATTTTATAATTTATTTTCCAAAATTTGAAGTTTAAATAGGAAGTAGATTTAGTTTTTATCACATTTTTTGAACTCAAAATTTGTAAAAAAGCATAATTATTTTTATTTTAATTCATATTTAGAACAAAGTGGTATAAATTACCAAAATAGCTAGAGAAAGCGTCTTTTGTGGTCAATTTAATTTAGTGGTATTTTTTCAAGCAATTTGGTGGCCATCTATACCAAAGTAATGGTAATAACACCTTATCCTTAGAACAAAATGTTAATAAAAGGGTGGAAATCAAAAAAAAAACTTAAAAGAAAACTTGGATGAAATTACCAGATTGTGGATGGAGACAAAATTATAGATATATGCTATGCACTAATGTAATATTTTCTATCCAATATGTGAATGAATGTAAAAATTTGGAGCATGGCTATAACATTTAATATTGTCACTTTGGCACTTCATAAAAAAATAGAAAAAAAATTGGTTTAATTATCATTTTCTTAACGAAGTTGTCAATAACATCTCAATTACAAGGGAATTTCAACCAACATCTAGGACAAGCACATCCAAATAACCCTAAAAAATGGATGGAAAAATGTAATTCTTTATAATAATTTGTTCATTTGAAATCCTCTAAGTGCCACTTTGTGGCCTCAAGGTCCTTTTTGTATATGCTTCTATTTTGCAACCACATATCAATGAATTTTTTTAAAATTATTTTTCAAAGATATAATCACATGTTTTCTATAAGAGTATAAGTCATAAAAATTTCACATAAAGAGAAAGGAAGAAAACTTGCCAAAATGTACTTTATAGCAAATCATGGATTTCTTTATGTAAGAAAGTCAAAACTATCACTAGAAATTAATATCCAGCACCATACATTAAAAATGATTTAGACAATCAATTCCCTTCTTCTAAATTGGATGAAAAAATTGTTTTTTTTTCATGCTTAAGACCTTCTTAAAATCATACAATAGACTCAAAACGCCCTTTATCAAGTTGCCCCCAAGTTTGAGAAGTAATTAGGGAAAGATCAAAATAGCGATTGATACAACACATAAAGAATTAATTATCCTATAAAGAATGTAACTTATGACCATGTAATCAAACCTTAAAATCTTGCATTTTGTTGCTATTTATAAGTGAATTTACCTTTTTCTTTTTAGAGATGAAATTGTTTGTTTTCACTTATTTGTTTTGTGTATGTCATATTTTTGTTGAAAAGTCCAAATTTTCAAAAATCTTAAAAGAGCAAGTGAAGAAACTTATGTTTGTTATGAAACATACTTAAAATTTCAGAAATTACATATAAAAAAATTCCTGTTAGTACAAATTATAGCAATAATAAGAAAATTTTCACATTACTCTATGTTTAGAAATATGGTAGTAGACTCTCAAATTTGAGCTTCAATAAAATGTCCATTTAAGAGAATTTAAGAAAACTTCCATATTTTTCTATGTTTAAAAATATGATAATAGACTCTCAAATTTGAGCTTCAATAAAATGTCCATTTAAGAGAATTTAAGAAAACTTCCATATTTTTTTATGTTTAGAAATATGGTAATAGACTCTCAAATTTGAACTTCAGTAAAATGTCCATTTAAGAGAATTTAAGAAACTTTTGATCATACTAGAAACTATATTTGTAAAACTTCATTTTGTTAGCTTTGTTCAAAATAAAGAAATTATTTCAAATGTCAAATCAAGTCTTACAAAAAAAATCAAAGAATTAAAATACTCTTGATAGATGATTGTACCATTTTTTTTGAAGAAGTAATCCCCATAAATTAAAAAAGAACTAAAATTACTTCAAGTCTGTATTTATGGCACACTTGAATGTGTTGAAATCAACCAAACTTTGTAGAAAAGACAAAATGCTTTCAAAAACTCTATATGGAAGTGTGCATTGTTTACAAAGGGAGAATCAAAATAGTTTGCTAGACAAATTATAGGAAGATGTCAATGGAAAGTGGTGGGAATAAGTTTTCAACTTTTGAAAAACTTTGGGTTGCTTTCAATAGTTCAACAATGAGACCAAACTACTCTTAATGTGTAGCTTGCTCACAAGTCAAAGTTATTCCTAATATGTATTTTTTTTTAATCACATGGAAGTTTAAACACCATGGAAGATAGTAAAAGTTCCAACACATTCAACCAATTCTTGAAACTTGAAACTTGTTTTCCAATATCAACTCTACATGAAGTTTGCTCTCAATGGTCCATTATAGGGAGAATGAGTTGATCGTGGCTAATTTTTGAGTAAACAATCCAAGTAGTGAGTAATGCAATGACTATAGAAGGTAAGAGAATTGGTAATATGGATAGGACTAGAGGACATTGACAACTCAAATTCCCTTGTACCATAAGATATCCTCACCCGTTTGCAACACTAGCCATTTTCCACTAGAAAAAAGTTCTTTACAAGTGCTCATAGACCCAAATATGACAAAGCGTTTGCTCAAATTTATAATTATTTAAAAAAATTGAAGTAGAAGATTAATTTTAAGCAATCAATGAAAGTTGAAGCATTTTGTGCATTGAAGGATGTCTATTAAGGGTACTAGTAGTCTAGTGTCGTTCTTATAACCTCAACTTTGAAAATTTGTAGTATAATTATACAAACTCTAAAAATTCTCAAATCAATTGCATTCACTTTTGTTTAATTTTCAAACATAGTCATATGTTTTTTTAGAATTGTATTTATAATTGTTGGTTTGAAAAAAATTGTCTGTTAAAGCTATATAGGAAACTTGCCAATCTTTGCACAAACAAAATTCAAATCCTTCTCTACATAAATATAAAGACTTGCATGTTTTGAAATTTGGCATGATTATTAACCCAGAAATGACAACAAGGCCATTTTGTGGCTTTTGGATGAATGTTTCTTGAATTGTAGAGAGCTGGGAAACAGTTTTTCATCCACTTCTTTCTTGTTGACTTTCCATGTTGGGTTATAAAGATAATCTAGTTGAGTTTGGAGTCATGCTATTGTCTATCTTTACATAAATGAGAAGTTACCAAAAATAATAGATCACAAAATGTGCTATTGTAGTGTACTTTAGAAAGTTGTTGCTCCTTGCTTTAAATCTGAAATTTCTCTACAAAAATGATATTTTTGGAATTTGAGACCAACTAACAAAATAAAGTTCATTCACTCTAGTTTCTACTCTAATTTGAATTTTGAAAAAATTCTTAATAATCAATTTTTTATTGCAGTTTGAACTTTGAATGTATTTTCAATGTCTACTATGTTTTAATTATAGCATGCCACGGAAATTGAGTTTACACCATGTTGTTCATCGCTATAATATTCACACATGGTGAAATTTTCAGTTTTTTAAAAATAATTTTCTATTTGATATGATTTTTCTTCATTATATCTTCAAAAATTCACAAAAAATCAACTATTCACAAAAAAGTCTAAAATTTTGGTGAAACAAAGAAATGTGTTGTTTCATCCCTGAAAAATAAATTAAAATTTTTTCATACATAACTTGTTGCAAAATGGCAATAAATTGAGTGATGACAATGAGGTTTAAAATCAATGGTAATAGGTCTGTCATTTAGGGATTAAATGTCATGTTAAGATTCACCTTTGAAAAATAGGATGCAAACAAATTTCCACCTACGAATTTTATTGCATTTAAAAGGCGATGCACTTGAAATCTAATTAAAATTCCTTACAACCCTTCATCATATAGTGTGTGATCATTGGACAGTGATATAAAATTTTGTTCTCATCACAATTAAATTGGTAGTTGAATCGCTTGTTTATTCTACATACTTTAATATAGAATAGACTGCATTATACAAGCGTCACATTTGAAATAAAAATAAAAGTAATTTTCTAATTTTTCAATTCACAAAGACTTTGAAATTCAATAACTGACATTGTAGGTTCAAAAACCATGAAACCAAGCTTGTACCCTTTTTTTGCAGAGAGCTTTCCAACACTATTATTAATTATTGCATACAAGTAGTTACTACTCCTTTTGAGGTGATAGTGACAAACCATGTCAAAAACTATGAAAAACATGCATGGTTTGTCACTATCATGAGTAATGGGGGTACACATGTCAATTTTCCATTGGTTGTAGTAAAAAATTTATACAAATTTAGAAAGGAATGCACCACCCATTTTTCAATGGAATGCAATACTTTTACATTCAATCCTAAACTCTAATCTCTTCGAGAACTTTTTCTTCAAACTCATACTTCTTTCTCCTTCTTTGTCCTCTTCCAACTCTTAATATTGTTAGATGAAGAGAAAAGCATTAAAAAATGTGGAAACAAGTGAATTAGAAAACACTAATTAACAACAAAAATAACGAAGACTACCAAATAATAATTATACAACTATCATAAAATTTGAGCATTCAAAATTTCAAACACCCTCTTATACTAAACTCCTTATTCAAAATTCATGAAAATTCATGAGCATCCCATTCTACGGAAATCCAAAGCATCATTACCCTCACAAATCAAGATACAAATTGTCAAACCCTAACTCTACTAATTTACCTCCATACATTACATGCAGTGGTGCAAATTGACTAATTAGACATTGTAGAATCCTCTTTTGTATGCATCAAGCCAATTGAATACCTTTAAAAGTAATATCATAATGACTAAATTTCAAGTAGAATACAAAACAATAGGTAATTGGCTCTCATAGAAGCAAATAACAATTGAAGACTTATAAGAATCCTTGAGGCGCTCTATTTCATCTCTAGCCTAGCTTATGTATTATACTTTGTTTTTTTCCATAGAGAGTTTAGTTGTGTTGTACAATAAGGAAAAATAATAGATCATAGGACTTAATATATTGCATTAAAAATAACATCCAAAAATAGAGAACTTCAAATATTGTTTGCAAAGAGAGATAACCTATTCCAAAATGCTTGCTTGGGAAAGATCAAGCAAAAAAGTCAATATATTGGGAAGGAAGCTTCCTCTCAAGACAATTAATTTGCCATTGCACAATGAGCTAGTCTACCAACTATGTTTTACATTCATTTGGATATAAATCACCACCTTCACTCTTTTGTTTGGCTTCCTTCAATACTCAAAGCTCATTTTATTTTAGTTTTTTTGGTGCAATTCAAATTGACGGTATGGTATGGGAAGGCAGACTAAATTTTTTTAAGCACATCAACGTTTCTAAATTTTTTCAAGGGGAATTGCAAGAACAATATCTACTTGCATCTTTTAAAGGGATAGTTAACTTTGAAAATTAATAGTCTAATTATACAAATTCTAAATTTTTTAAAATTGATTGCATTCACTTTTACTTTCATTTGCTAACATCTATATCTTAAATTAGGTTGTTTATTTTGTTTATTTGATGTGCTGAGATCTAAGAAATTGTAAGTCCCTTGACCATGTTTTTGGTAAAATTGGAATGCTCTCTATGAAGAAGGGTACAAAACTTTATTTCGTGGCATTTAGACCTATGGTGTGGAAATTATTGAATTTCAAAGTTTTTATATATTCAAAATTGAATTAAATTAAATTTTATTTTGAAAAATAATATATTTCATGTTGCATGTCTAAGTGCCATGAAATCAAACCTATGCACTCCTTTGTACTTAAAAGCTTTCTATTTGTACCAATTTCAAGGTGTTGGGACCTACAATGTGAAAGTTATGAATTTTTTAAATTAAAAAATTGAATTAAATTATCTTTTATTTAATTTGGAAAAAACATAACTTTCACATGCCATATCCAAATGCCGTGAAACAAAGTCCTTACATTGCTTGTTGCATATAGTTTTATATTTGTACCAAGAATCTAATCTCTCACATTGTGGTATGAAAGTTATTGAATTTCAAAGTTTTAATGAATCAATAAATTAGAAGATTATTTTCACTTTTATTTTGGTTGTGGCCTCAGTACAAGGCACACTAATCATACCTTTAAATTTTGTTGTTTGTTTGATTGTATTGTTTTGTTTGATACATGGAAATCTGAAAAACCATGAGTCTTGTGGGCACGTTCTTGGTACCATTGGAAAGCTCTCTATGAGTCCTTGACTTTGTTTCATGGCATTTGAACCTACGGTGTGAAAGTTATTGAATTTTAGAATTTTGTATGAATTGAAAAATTGAATGAAATTATTATTAATATTAATATTATTATTATTTATTTTGAAAAAACCATACCTTTCACATTGCATGTCCAAAAAGCCCTTGCACTCCCTTGTGTGGCTTTCTATTCATATCTAGAACAACACAACCCCTCACCCTTGCACTCCTTCATGCATAAAAGATATTGAATTTCAAAGTTCTTACAACTCATCAAATTAGAAAACTATTTTCATTTTCATTTTCATTTTGGATGTGGGAACGGCACCGGGCATACTAGTTGTCCTATAATTTCAGAATTGTTGGTTTGAAAAAAGTTGTCTGTTAAAGGTGTGCATCCTTTCCTGTCGATGGGGCCCGAGTGTTATGGGGTGGGAGAAGGGAGGAATCCATGATTGGATAGATTCTCGGGGAGCTGCCCGGGGTTGTTCAGGCAGGCAGCAACTGAGAGATTCACGTGCCCCGAACATGCGTGGATGAAACTCGTCCACTCGGGACCGTCGCCGTAGTACCGACGAAAGCTCGAGTTGTCAAGATAGAGACCGGCCCCACTGCCCAGTCTTCCAAGGCAGCACAGCTGGCACGATGACGCGGGAGGACGAACAGAACCACCGCCACTCATTCATCCACCTGGGCGTAGAGTGCAGCGCAGTGGAGTGGAGTAGAGGGCCGGGGAGTGTGCCAGAATGGTGGGGCACTTCCGTCCAGGGAACGCAACTGAACTGAGGGTGGGGCCGCGAGTCCGCAACGGGAGCCGGGGTGAACTGCAGGAAATGGTCGAGCGAAATAGAAAGCGACGGACCCGCGCAGGGAGTAGTATAGTAATGAAGTGACTTCACTTCTTCGTCGACGGAGTGGCCCGTGGAGCCACCTCCAGCTCACTGTGAACAGCTGTGATACTCCAGACTAGAATTAAATATGTATTTATAGATGGCGATGGATACCCTGCTCGGCGTGAGGAGTCACGAAGGAAGGAAGGAAGGAATAATGAGGCAGGCAGTGCTGGGAGGGCACAGGATATGTGAAGTTGGGAACCGAACTGAACGAAGACCACAAAAAATCTCTTCTATTAAGACAGGTGGTTTGTTTTGTTTTGTTTGTCACGTTGAGATCTCCCGGACCATGCGTCCCCCGGTCGCGTGCTTGGTACCATCGGAAAGCCCTCGGCGAGGAGGGGTGCACCGGCTTGGTTCCGTGACCTTCGGACATATGGTGTAAAAGTTGTGCATTTTTGAGTTATATTTGGTTCTAGAAAATTAAAAAATTACTTTTACTCATATTTCGGTCGCAATCTTGGTACCATCAAAAAGCCCTCAGCGAGGAGGGGTGCACGGGCTTTGTTTCGTGCGGTTTGGACTCATGGTGTGAAAGTTATTGAATTTTGAAGTATTTTAGAAAATTAGAAAATTACTTTTTCTTATATTTTGGTCACAATTTTGGTACCGTTGGAAAGCTCTTGGCGAGGAGGGGTGCACAAGCTTGGTTTTGTGACATTCCGACTCACGGTGAGAAAGTTATGAATTTTTGAGTTGTTTTTGGTTCTAAAAATATTAGAAAATTACTTTTACTTCTGTTTTGATTGTGGCAACGCCACAGGGCACTCTAGTCAAAGCTAAGCTAAGCTTGGCTTGGCTAGCTACAGGAGGCCGCAAACGTTCCCCGCAAGGCTCTGGACGACGTTTCCCGCGTGAGCTGCATGAGCACGATTTGGAAGGTCCGTCTGTGGGTTTCTGTCGGGGAGGACTGCTGCTTGCTTGAAAGTTCTTGTACCGGGGAAGTCGATCATTTCGTCAGGTACAGTAAATTAACTCAGGTTCTGTATCTGGGCAGCGAGCGGACCAGGGTAAAAAAACACGGAGGAGAGGAAGAGAACACGAAGCTTACTCAGCAGACCGGGGAATGGAGCCAGTAATTCGCCAGAGAAGGGGAATTCGGCCTGGCGGGGAGCCGGGGACGCCGGGGGGCGCGCTGCCCGCAGCCCGGTGCCCGAGGCCGCGGGTGCGGGGTGCGGGCGAGGGGCTGGCGGGCTGGCTGGCTGGCACTCCTGGCAGGCAGGCAGGCGCAGCGCCCCCATAGCTCGCCGCCTCCATAGCTGGCTTCCTGTTTTGCCAATTCCATTGTCTGGCACCATCCCCTGTCTGGTGTTATTGCTCAGCTGCCGAGATCCGTTGAGCTCGCTCGGGCGCCTCCTCCTGCGTGCTCCTTCAGGTTCGTTGCGCCCTTCTCGCTTCCCCTTCCCATACTTAAAACGCCACCTACTATCATTGTCCATCTAGAACCCTCTGCAGGTGCACAGCGCGCTCCTCCTCGGCGCTCTCCGTCGTTGTCGTTGTCGTCTTCTCGCGCTCCCCGATTCCCTTGCCACTCTTCCCTTCTCTGCTTCGACTCTCTTTTCTCCCCCACCTCTCTTCTCGCTCCCCCTGCTGTGCTTTAGTTGTTCCGCAGGTTGAACTCTCTCCTCTCCACTCTCGCTGCTTCCGTTTCGATCTGGCTTTCGTTGCTGTGTGCCTTGTTTATCCCCTCGCGCAGTGGATATTTTTGTGCTTCTATGGGATTACTTTGTTCCGAGTCATGATTTTCTAGAGCAGTACTTTGTCGGTAGAGTTTCAGTCGGCAGCGCGTGCACCTTCAAGGTGAAGATGGGATACACTATCACGTTAAGATTATCCCATTTAAGTCATCACTTAGGTTGTGTTTCTCCTGCTTCGAACTCGAAAGGTCGAGGCACGACTTAGAGATATAATAATGTTTGCTGTCAAGTTTTGTCGGTGCGTACGCTACTTGAAATTTAGTTTCGGCATGAATGCTTCCTGGTAACGTCAAGTACGTGATCGCGTTCTCATTCAGTTCCCTATATGTATCTGGCAGATTTTTCATTTTAACCGCCCCTGAAGCATAACAGCTAAGTTTTCGAAGCAAGTCTACATCATTTGTCGGGAGCAAAATGGCAGAATCAAACGTGAAGATCGCCGACCCAACCCCCGAGGTTGAGAAAAAGGTTGAAAGCGTACCGGAAGCAGCCTTGGAGTCTACCCCTACTCCAACGCCGGCGGCAGAGGGACCCAAGGTCGAGGAAGGGGAGGTCGAAGCACCTGGACGTAAGTCTCGTATTTGATTAACTTGTCCGGGAGCGCTATGGGTTACATCGTAAGGGTTCGCAGCGACAGAAGTAGATTTCGCTTCTGAAATGATAAGCTTAGAGCACTTTTGAGGCTCTTAACTTAGCCAAGTAGTCTGTCGCTGATTTTCCTGTCTGTCTCCACCTTTTCTTTATGGATGTACAATTCTCTTTAGTTTGTAGTGCTTCTCAGGTTTGTCCTATATTTTTGGTCATTCTCGACCAGTTATGTTCTGCGTGATAAGTTTTCGAATGAGTCTTGCTGTGTGTGACTTCTAATTTACAGATCCATGTTCTTTCTCATAATATTGTGAGTTATCATATGTAATAAATGTACTGTCTCTGTCCTTCAGCTACGGAGGTAACGAAAACTGAAGAAACTGCTACTCCTGCGTCTGCGGAGGCAGCGAAGCCTGAAACTCCTGCAGAGCCATCTGCTCCTGCCGTGGAATCTCCTGCTGTTTCTGCTGAGGAGGTTAAGCAGGAGACAACCGAGACTCCTGCAGAATCGAAGGAAGACGTTTCGGCTCCTGGTAATTATCTTTTTCTTCTATTTCAAGTGAATCTCAGTACCAGTACGGTGGAACTCGTACTGGATGAGTTTACCTGGGGTCTACTTAACGAATATTTTAGCTCACACAATTTTTTTGTTGCAGCAGTTGAGTCCAAGGCCATCGATGCGCCCGCCACCAAATCAGAACACCCTACTCTTTACCAGAAGGTAAAGAAGGCGTTCGACTTTACTAAAAGTCACAAGAGCAAAGAATCACCTTCCAAGGAAGCCCCTGCGCCTGTCACTGAGGCTCCTGTTGAACCAGCTCCTGTTGCAGACGCACCAGCAGCCGCTGGGGCCCCGGCCCCCGCTCCCACACCGTCTCCTGTTGCAGAGGAGACACCTCCACCCGCACTAGAGGCACCTGCAGCCGCTGCTCCAGAAACCAAACCCACTGTCACTGAAAAGGTTACGGACAAGGCTAATGAGGGGAAGGGTTTCTTCAACAAAGTGAAGAAATCTTTTTTTCAGAAGAGCCACTCTTTCAGTGGAAGTATTCCTGATTCGAAATTGGGAGTGGCTCCTCATGTAGCACCTGCTGCCATTCCGGAAGGAACCAAGGAAGCCGAGAGCGTAGGTGAACCAACTCCCGCCGCAACTGAGGTGAGATCGTGATTGGTTACGTTCCACGCTCCTGTCTATCTACCGCCGTTCAATTATTTGAATTACGACTTGTTCATTTGATATTTTTGCGTGTTTTGAAAACTAATGATTGTTTCTGTTCTGAAGACTCCTGCTCCCGTTGCACCCGAGGCTGCTGCTGTAGCCACCCCGGCCCCAGTCGCTGCCGATGTTACTTCCTCTACTCCTGAGGCGGTGACACCGCCTGTTGCGGAGGCACCAGCAGCTTCCGCTGACGTTACCCATGCTGCTGAGGAGCCGAAGGAAGCTGCTAAGGAATCCGTGGAGGAGAAACCCTCTAAGGAGGAAAAGCCGAAGAAATTTTTCCAGAAGATTGTGAGGAGGCTGCGGACCAAGGCCTCACCCAATAGTCCTCCGTCGGCAGCACCTGCTGCTGCTCCTGTGGTCGCTGCAAGTGCGTAAGTTTGGGTGATGGTTTTGGGTGGATAGTGTAGCATAGTCGTTTACCCCTTTTTTTTCTCAAATTTCTTTTTCATAATACGTGTTTGGCATCCATCAGGATTGTTCGTTTTTGGATGCTATCATGTTGTGATACCATAAATGAGGCTATACCCCTCCATGAAAAGGATGAACAGCCCAGTTGGTTTAGATTGGGCGTCTGACGATTAATAGTTCTGGCATTGACACCTACAGTTCTCGTTGGCATTCGCACGGCCAGTTTCAACCCCATTGGTACATGTTCATAGTGTTCTGTGGACATTTTGGGATCCTATAGGATCCTGTGTAAATTCTTGTGCATGCTAATTTTTTGGGTAAGCAATTCCCAACTCAAGTGGATCCCTTTTTATCTCATGATTTAAAGTTCTTTTTAAGTCTGTCACTACAGATGCAGAACATGTGCGATTGCAATTTACGCTTAGCAATATAGTACACGGTGTTGTGAAGTTTAAAATGCCTGCTTTAGGTGAATGTTAAGTCAAGTTGGACGTATATGGTTTTTATTATCTGATGATGATGTTTTTTGGAGATTGACTTGCACAGATGGTGTCCATGTGAGTTCTGCACCCTCTATTGTGTTTAGAAGTTGATTTGTGACCAGAAAGGTGTCAGTGGTTCTCCCTGTTGTACAATCCAAGTATCCGACTGAAACTTAGTTTTGTATGCAACCCAACCATTGCTTTCTGCAGCTTCAGTACTCGGAATATGGGCTCTTCCGAAATGTCTGGATATGGGTACTTTGATTATGCATACTGTGTCACTATTTTATCTGTTAGCACTGATTTATCCAAATTATGCATGTGGCGTTCACTGAATACTACTACTCCCTCCAACCAATATTAAGGGATTAGTATAACCACCCATTACCAACCGCAGCCCCATCAGCAATCAATACGGGACTGAAATTCAACAGAGGCTGGGACTAATTTTCAAACATGAGCTGTGAGTTCTTGGGTCTGAAATTCTAGAGGCTCTGACTAATTTCCAATCATGAGCTCTTGATTTTGCCCTTCAATTCCTCCATTCTCTTCATGACACATATGCTTATTTTGGGGTGCCAAGTTTAAGGAGTAGTCTCTTAACCCAGAAGCAATAAGCGAGCCATTTCATGGCTTTTGGATGAATCTTTCTTGATTTGTAGAGAGCTGGGAAGCAATTTTTCATCCACTTCCTTTTGACCTTCCATGTTGGGTTATGAAGAGAATCGAGTTGAGTTTAGAGTCATGCTATTGTTTGTCTTCTCATAAATGAGAAGTTACAAAAAAAACGGATGACAAAATATGCTATTATAGTGTATTTTAGAAAGTTGTTACTCCTTGCTTTAAATCAGAAATTATCTTCCAAAAATGATATTTTTTGAACCTGAGCCCAACTAACAAAATAAAGTTCATTCACTCTAGTTTCTACTCCAATTTGAATTTTGAAAAAATTCCTAATATTTAATTTTTATTGCAGTTCAAACTTTGGATGTATTTTCAATGTCTACTACGTTCTAATTATAGAATGGCACAAAAATTGAATTTACATTATGCTGTTCATCACTATAATATGCACACATGGTGAAATTTTCAGATTTTTTGAAATAATTTTCTGTTTGATATGATTATTCTTCACTATATCTTCTAAAATTCACAAAAAATCAATTATTCACAAAAAAATCTAAAATTTTGGTGAAACAAAGAAGACATGTTGTTTCATCTTTGAAAAATAATTTAAATTTTTTTCATATATATCTTGTTGCAAAATGGCAACAAATTGAGTGATGATAGTGAGGCTTGAAATCAATGGTCATAGATTTGTCATTTATAGGGGTTAACCTTTAAAACGTTGAAGTGAACATTTGGTATCTAATGAATGACAAAAAATCTCTCCAAGTAGGTTAGAAGTGTAACTATTCATCCCCATAATTTTGTTTGGAAAGAGGAGATTTTCTACATTACTTTGAGTGCTTTTGCAATTTTTCAAGTCAATGATTCACACTAATGATTTCCAAGGTAACCCTATCATCCTTTAAGGATAAAATGAACGGCTTTGGAATAGTCATTGGATATGGGTCCAAACCAACTTTTGCCTTCTAAAATTCATAGTAATTTCACTTTAAGCCATAAAATTACCAAGTTTTGGCAATCCCCTCATTTCTATCTTTGCACCAATGGAAATATTTCTTTTATCTTACTGTACTCCACATATGTCTACAGTTTCTTATATGGTTGATCATAGGTGGTTCTATTTTAATGCAGGCAATGTATGCCACCTTTGAGGTGATAGTGATAATCTACTAAAATTGTAGAAACCCAAAATCAATTACAAATAAATACAATGGAATATAATACTCTTATAGTGTATTTGAGCCATTCAAAGCAAAGCGCACAATGTAGATTTTAATTGTTATATTTTTCATGAACATAATAATCATTGATCCAATCAAGCCTATCAAAATCTAGTTTCAAAAACCAAATCTCCATTTTTGGTAAATTTTTTAATTTAATTTTCATGGTTTTATATGATAATTCATTGACAAACATTGGTGATGAATTCCTTAAACTTGATTGTGGAGATATGTTGAAAACATCCATATGTACATTTTCTCTTCAAGGAGCATCTCCAAAAAAGTTTCACCATTTCTTCAATAGAAATTTTAATGTTTGGAGTAACAATGCTTTGTACCATTTGAACATGATGGTACAATTACTTTTCCAAAATCCAATTATCCTAAGCTTAGGTCAGATTTGTCAAAAAATAATTCAAAAAATAATTCAATATGGCATATAATAAAATTTTCAGAAATTATAACATGTCATAATTCAATAGTGTTCAAAACATTAATAAAAATAATTTGTATCATGATGAAAAATAAAAAATAAAAAAAATATATACATACCAAGGTGATTGTATCATGATCTCTAAGTATCAAATTTTTGAAAGATATTTTTGGACACAATTAGCTGTAGGATCTTGTAGTAATTTGGTTTAAGAATATGTTGAAAAAATTTCAGAAATTTCCATTGTATAGATTGCATTTGAAGGGGCAAATACTTTATTTGGCCCTAAAAAAATGGACAGCTATACTTCAAAGGTCACATTTGTATGAAAAAATGTCCAAAATGGTTGTGCTTCTTTGGAATCATTCTTCAAGGCAAGTTGGCTACATCCTTGAAAATTTTCAAATTCTTGGAATTGTACAACATACAAGAAAAAAATAGTAAGTAGAAAGAAGTAGAAAATGATTCATTATACAAAATTGTTAAGGATTTTGTTATGGAATTGAAAAATTCCAATCCCAAAAGTTGAAATGCTGTAATAAAAAATCTACACCCTATGATTTTATTTTTTTTCAAAAATATTGAAAATTGAGTTAAATAAAGGATTTCAAAGTTTATTTTAGAGAAGAAAATCCATAACTGCCCGCAAACTAGAACTTCTCATAACTTTCATCTAATGGAATGATTCAAAGCTTTCCATGTATATATAAATCTAAAGAATCAATTTCAAATTTTTATTTTTGAAAGAACAATCTTTTCTAATGTGCTTGAACTACCTAAGTTGAGAAACAAACTATATATCACTCAATACTTTTTTAATCATGTAGTCAAAAGTTATGAAATTTTATGGGCCTTAACCTCTAAATGCCCAAGGCCTATTTTGAGCTTTTTGTAATTTGTTTTAAATTGAACAAAAATTCAACATTTTGATAAGTTGTATCGATTTTTTGGAATTGTAATCATACAAATTCAAACTAATCAAGTTTTGAGATCACATAGGAAAATAAAACACAACAATATTACTTATAGATTGAAAGATTATAATGTTCGATCATAAGGTTGTTAAAACTATGAAAATCTTTCAGTTCTTTTTTTGCATGTTAAATCTAAAAAACTAGTTACTAAAAAAATGTGAGGTTGAAGGGACTAACATGCATAACCCTAATTAATTCATGGCTTCTCAAAATCTATTCTATGATTTTTTAAAGAGAATTCCTAATGTGATTTTTTTTCCAAGATCTAGTGTATTTGAGGCTCATTTTGAAGAGCCCTTACCAATACGAAACGTCAAGATTGCAATAGACACCGTTGTAAAAAATCTTGAATAGAAAATAAAAGAGAGATTTGTCTATAAGCTTGGGTTTGTTTCGAAAGATCATCATAAATTATTAATGTATGTTGTTTATGATACATAAAATATTTTGCTAAAATTATAATCATTCATTTTCAAAATCAAATTTTTGATGCTAAAAGTAGACTTCAAAAAGAATTTGTCAAAAATACAAACTATTAAAAATAGTAATTTAGTTGAATCTTATTTAACTTCAAAGTATTGTTGGCATTAGAATTTGGTGCCTCGGGCATTTAGGAGTTAAAGCTACTCCTTGTCTACATGTTGCATGAAAATTTCAAAGAAAAAAAATCTCCACTCACATGTACTTGCCCAAAAAAGTCATGTTGCTAAAAACCCAAGGTTGGTCCTTTAGGGATTAAGCTTAGTCCTTTTTTTCCCTTGAAGAGAGACTATGAACATCAAGGAGTAGCTTTAAGACCCAAAAAATTTCATAACTTTTGACTACATTGTTAAAAAGTCATTGTATGATATGTAATTTTTGGTGAATTGTAAGTAGCTTGGGCAACTAAAAAAAGTTCTTAAAAATCATTTTTTTCATAAATAAAAACTTGAAATTGGTTCTCTAGATTTTTTTATATATGTGGAAAGCTTTGAATCATTCCATTTTGATTAATGAGATGTAAAATTACAAGGAGTTTTAGTTTGCAAGTAGTTATAGAATTTCTACTCTAAAATAAACTTTGAAGTCCTTTATTTAACTCAATTTTCAATGTTTTTAAGAAAATATAAAAATATTAGGTGTAGGTTATTTATTATATCATTACAACAATTGGGATTGACATTTTTCAAGTCCATAACCAAAAACTTATTAATTTAGTATTTGGAATCATTTTCTACATATAGAAAAAATTTAATAAATAGAAAATGATTTCAAAAATCATATTTTCTAAAATTTGGTACTTGTATTAGAAATGGCAATTTTGGAGCGGTTTTGGTGAAAACATAGTAAAAAAACTATAGGAGGGTAATTTTTTTTGAATTGAAATTTAATTCCAATCCAATTTTCTATCTATAGAATTTTTGTTTTTATTTTGCATTTGTGTTCCATGTTTGTTATCTTTTTAGTTTTTTTATTTAATCCTAATCTCATTTTTCTTAATAGTAGTATTTTTTTTAATGTTTTTTTATTTCCTGTTTTTCAAGCTTTCAATTTGTTCCTAATGTCAATTTTTACTAGGAATATATTGTCTTTCATTTGTATCCATTTTATTCTTGATCCAATTTGGTTATTTATCAAATTTTACTTGAGATCTTCTTTTTTGTTTAAAACCACCATTTTTTTAAAGATTTTTTCCCTCATTTTCTCTTAATTACATTTTCAAGATTTTGCCCTAACCTCCTGAAGTTCCTATCACTATCTAACATAAAACTCCCTAATTTATAGTTGTTTAATTTAGAATACCAAGATTGAAGTGCACTACATCTCCTTAAAAAGTATATCAAAAAAATACTTTGGAGGAATGTACTTAGATTTGACTACTTTAGGGGATTGGAAAACTAAAACTTTTTAGATTGTATTCAAATGAAATAGGTGAGTAACCTTATTAATATTTATTTTCATTGACCATCAAACTCTAAAAATGTTTTTCGTGAGCTACAAAAAGTAATTTTTGTGAGAATTGGAAGTATGTCAAATTTGTCCAAAAAATGAAAAGTATTTTATGGTGGAAAGATAAACATTTAATTTCGAGTACTTTACTAATACTTTGATATATTATTTGTTGTGCGAGGGATTTCTACTAATAGATAGGACATAGTTGTAGTTATTGTTGAAATTTAGGATCTTTCGTGCATTCCTTTCTACAATAAAAAGTGGACAAGAAACAAAATGTTTTGGTTAATCTTCCAATTCTAGAAGCAATATGTATGTGGACTTTAGGATGGCTAATAATTGAATCCCCATAAATATGTGTATTTTCAAAGAAATAAACCTTTTTGTGGCTATTAACAAAAAGTAATGTGAGTACATGGAGTACATTTTTGAGGTATTTTCTATTGTTCATTCTAAAGTTCACTTAGATTTTGACCATACATTTTGCAAACCCTCATGCAAATGGTGATTGCATATTTATTTAAAAGTGATTGGCTGAGTTCGATTTGAAAACTCATAACACACACTATCGAAAATCGAATGGCTGATTTTGAGCTATAAAATGTACACAATGTACAAAATATATAAAATGTACAGTTTAAGTACATTTGAATTTTTCTGAAAATGTACTTAGTGTAGTTGACTTCTACTTACTAATACTTCCAAATTTGCAAAATCATGTACATTATTTATATATTTTGTTTTGTAAAAGGTGAAACAATATGGTGGTTTACATACGTTATTTTGAATGTAATCACCAAAGTTTGTATAACAACCAAGTGAGTAAACTCCACAATGAATGTTGCTCACAATTATACAATAATTATTTACACAAGCCCAAAACAACAACAATGTGTAAATGAATGCTTTCATACACTTTAGTCCATTGACTTCTTGACACTAGTAGAAAAACATATCTACCACAATTGGCTAAAATGTAATTAAGTATCATATACAACTATCTTGTGACTATAGCCCTCTCTATTTGCACCAAATTCTTATGTTATTGTTTGACGTCATTGCTTTACATCATTAGTGCAATGTTTTAATTGCAAAGTAGTCATAGATTGAAGTGTAGGATTATGAGAGTTGTAATAAAGTTCAAATTTAGAATAAATGTGAGTTCTTTTCCATTCAATATTCAGTATAGTAATGTTGTCCATGTGGACTAATCCACATTCTATAATATTTACCATATCAATTTGCAATTGCAAAAAACAACTAGGAAATGACTAAAAAACAACTGCAACTCTAAAATGATAGTAGTTGTTTCCTAGTTGATTTGTAGTTTTTTCTTAGTTGTGCCCTAGTTGTTTTGTAGTAATTTCTTAGTTGTTTCCTAGATGTTTTGTAGTTGTTTTCAAGTTATTTTTTGATTGTCATATATCAATTGTTCCATATCAATTGTTAAAAATACCATTAGATTGAACCAAGGTGATTTTAGGTAGAGCACAATAGACAAATGTCATATCACATCTAGTAGAGTCCTTGCAATGTCAATTAAAATCAACTTTTAAATAAAGTTACCATCTAAATTTAAATTCATAATTATAGTGAAATTTTGAATTGTTTCAATTGATATTGATGACCTTATTAGACAACAAAAAGGCTAATAGATGTCTCTAAATAATCGTGATATACAATGTTAGACATTGAACACGTCATCAAGATCCAAAAATGTGTTAGATATGACAACCCTAGGTTGAACATATAAAATATGTAAGTAGTTTTATTCTTATGTAATGAATTTTGTTAATAGACTTTTAAGATTTCTACATTTTGTGAATTTCTACAGTTTGTAGATTTTGAAATCTACAAGTTACAAACAAGTTGCAATGAAGTCATTGACAAGTTGCAAACAAGTCACACATGAGCTGCAATAAAATCACAAATGAGTCACAAATGAGTCACAAATAAGTTGCAATGAAATCACAAATAAGTTGCAATGAAATCACAAATGAGTTGCTAATGAGTTTATATTAGTTACCAATGAATTGTACAAGTCACTGATTGGGTGATCGCCCTCATGTGGTAGCAAATACTACATACGCAACCACATCATAAAGTGCATCAATAAAGTTCAAAGTAAAATGACAATTGAGAAACAATCATGTTTCACCTTGCAACTACGATACGACTAAAAAATTTGTCCAAAACAACTAGAAGCCTCTAGATTCTCATGAGTTGCAAATGTACGATGCAACTCAAAAAACTAGTTGCTTGTTGTATGCGTAGTCTAGGCGTAAGTCTCTTTACCACACCAAATGTGATAAGATGACACAGATTATTGTCCCTGTTGTAGTGCAGGGCAAGTAAATTCCCCGTTATACTCCCTAAAATCACTCTAGAGCATAACTAAGTGACTTTAAAGATTGAACCCATGAGATCCTATGAAGTATCTAGCCTTGTTAAGCAATTAAGCTCAATCAATATCAAATCCTACTTTCTGGTCTTATGTCTGAAATTGAAAACACTACAATATCCGAAAAATTGAGAACCGGTTTCCTCCCACCGTTCCGGTCCATAAATCACCACAACCCCAAGATCTTACTACTTCCGGTCCTGGGTATTCCTGTAGACCAATCCATTCCAGACTGTCTATTTGTATCCTAGCTCTTATCTGGTTTCGTTTTGCCTCTGTTTCACCATCAGAGGGATTGTCACTTGCTTTTAAGAGTGGTAGACCCAACATTCCTTCCATGACTTATAGTAGTTGAAGACCCACTATCCTATCCTTTAATATCCTAACTACTCCGGATCCAGTTTGGTCCTTCACAACAACCCAAATGGCAATCCGGATTGCAGGTCACACGAAGCCCTCCCCATATGATCCTCTCATACTACAACGACCTTTGATGCCAATTCCTATTCGTGTGTGGCTAAGTGGTTATAAGTATACTCGTCTGTTCCAACTTCTACTAAAGCTCTTCCGTTTACCAACTAGGGCGGTGAGACTTCACAGGAGATCGAACACTCAACTGGATTTCCCATCCAAGAGTTTTAGCACGACTAAGGAATTCTTCCCTATCCGCCTAGCCTAACAATGGCTTTCTCACCCGAAATCCTAAGCTCTAGACGTGCTGAGGAATTGAAGTTTCCTCCCAACTCTTTGTTACCTATTCACATATACCTAAAGAAAAAACTAAAATACCAAAGGGAGAAATCATTCCCAACCCTACTCGCGCCCTCCTAACTCCTCATTATACAACATTGCCACACCTGGAAGGAACGTACAATAAGGAAATAAATAGAAAACTCAAGAAGGTTGCAAAAGAAGACTCTCAGCTCTCCTTGTAAGGACTAGCTTATATACCAAACCCTAAAATACAAATAGGCAAAAGCCCACAGAATCCCGCCGCTATTCAAGCCGGACTTCTAGTCCTATCTACTACTAACCGGATCGGAACAGAATCCGGATCTGTGTCAAACCTTCCTAGTATGCACAATCCTAACTAGTTTACAACTTAGATCCTATAGTGGGACTCTACGGATTGGGTTCCATCTACTCAAAGACCTCGCTTAAGTTTCAATTCCGTTCTCCATCCTTAGGGTTAGGGGCCAGGTTGCCTTGGCCGGAATCAGGAGTAGATTCTAAGTCAATCACAGACTCAGGTGTGTTGACCGGTACTGTTTTTCTTTCTGATTTCTTGAATTGGGAGTTCTATCCTTTCCCTCCCCTAATACTAACTCATCCAAAAATAAATCCAATAGAGAGAGATTTGAGAGCTAGATTTCCTTGGAGCATGTAGCCCTAGTCAGTTTATGGCTACTCTCTTCAATCTGTGCCTCCGTCATTACCATTTCGACCTGCTCGGCAAAGTCTGTGAGAATTCTAATTATCTTGGAATTGGATAGCTTCTTCTCCTTTTGTACCTCCTCGTCAAATAGCTTAGCTTTGGTGGCGTCCATTTCGGATACTCCCAAGATGTCCTTCACCTGCTCAGCTATCTTTCAAGTTTCCTCTACTATTTCACCAGTGGCAGTCACGTCTTCCTTTAAGGCGAAGATTTTTGCCTTCAAGGTATCCACCTCCTTCTGCAACCAGAGTTGCTAGCGTTTGAGCCTGTGAGCGTGAGAGCGGGAACTTATTTTATGAAATTTAAGGTTGAGGACCTATGACCGTGGATCTTAGGATTTTTCATTCTTTTCATTTTGAAGAGAAAATAATTTAGGGTTGTAAGCCAAAAAATGGTCGTTAATTCAAAGGAAAAACTTAAAACCATTGTATATGAAATATTACATATAAGTGGAGGGAATCAAGCTTTACATATAAGTGGAGTGGATTCCAGTTTACATATAAGTGGAAGGGTTCAAAATAGGTGGTCCGAAGATATTTCATAAATGCATTCATTGGTATTGAATGATTGGCCATATTTCACTCCAAGAAACAATTCAAAAATGACAATGTGCACAATGAATGTAGCCATAAAACACACAAATCCACTCATAGAAAAACGGAATACATAAAACTCTAACTCACAAGACATGTCTACCGTATGAGTCTAGGTCACAGTAGATTCGGTTGCAGAATCATTGTCTGTAGAAGACTTAGAAGTCTCTCTACCTTCTGAAGCGCTTAGATCTAAATACTCTAAAACATTTAAAGCATAAGAGTCTTGTCGCTTCTTCGGTTTAGAGCAACCAAAGTCTACAAATGCCGAACCAATTGCTTTGCGTACATTGGTGTGGGAATGTAATCCCACATGCTAGATCCATAATACTAGCATATGACTGAAAAATTCAAAAATTGTCTCCTTCAAAAAGAAAGTTTTTGAAGTTCTCCTAGGAAGTTAGGGCAATTTAGGAAAATCGGATTTCTGGATCCGGTAAAATTTCATTAGGGCTAAAAACCTAATTCCGGAACCCTAGAAAAGTTCTGGAAATCGGATGACGGCGCCGGCCCTAAAAACCGGAAACCGGATCCGTATTAGGGATAGGGTTTTGCCGCCAAAACCAGTCCCGTACATCAGGCCAGTATAAGAGGGGGACTGTAGCCAGTAGTGGGCACGCGTATCTCTTTGTTTGTTTTCTCGCCGGTGTATTCTGTCTTCCTAGCTTTGTTAGAATTCTGGTAGATCGAGGGACTATGTGAGTTGCGATCATGTAGGGGTTATCGGAGTGAAAGTTTGTGAGCAGAGAGTTAGGGAGAGATTGTGTGAGGGTTGTTTGTGAGCACGATGACTTCTAGGGTAAGCAGACGGAAGTTGATGGATCTGCTTGAGGATTCGAAGGACAAGATGCCGCCACCGGTGCCCCGACCGAGGACCATTCCGGTGATGAAGGTGGTTCCGATAGAGGAGGACCGGTTGGTGCGCCTGCGGGAGAACCTCACCAACATGGGGTGTGATGGGCTCTTGGAGGTGCCGTGGGGTATCTAGGAGGAGAGTCTGGTTTCTGACATACTTCGTCCGGAAAGTAACATCTTGGATACCACCATTCGGGCAAAGCCAGACCTATGGACGGTGAACACATGGAGGGCCGTCTACAAGTTTTGGGAGGCGCCGGACAAGATTATGGAGAAGAACCAGGAGGTGATGGAGGGCGAATTTCGGGCGCCTGCCAACCCAAAGGAAGGTCACTAGGTTTCTGACTTGGTGAATCCGGAGTACCGGGATGTGATAGCGTTTCTTAATCTTATCTTCTATCTCACCAAGCCGCAGCGAGTAGTAGCGAAGGTGGCCTTCGCCATCTTAGGGAGCCTCCAAGGAAAAATGATGATGGATTGGGCAACCATCATCCATGAGCTAGTCGGAGACCTGGTGCATTCCTTCCGGTTCGGAAAGAAGAATCAGAGTCCCCTTCTAGCGTATCTGTCCCATCTATACACTCATCACTCTTTGCTCAAGGCTAACGAGGAGAGTGCCTACAAGACCTAGTCCAGCTCCAACAATACGGGGGAGAAGAACCCTCGCCTCGAGACAGACCGGACGATGAGGAGACGGAAGACGAGAAGCCGCCTTCTCTTCTAAAGAAGAGGCAAAGGCAAAATAGGTCGCTGCCGGTGAATCCGTTAGAGGAGCCTCTCGCACTGGAGCCATAGGAAGAAGTTCAGGAGCAGAAGACGGAGATCGGACCAGCCCCGGAAGAAGTCCGACCTTGTCTACAACTGGTCGGGCCGATACGACCGTACACTGTTGCCACTCAGGCCGAGGCCGGACCCTCCCGGACCAGGAGGATGGAGGTAGAGGAGGGAGACAGGACCACCATGCGATTGGGAGGGACGCCCTTAGAAGACATCCAAGAGATGGCTCAGCACCTGGTGTGGTGGGCGGATGACCTCATTCACATCTGTGAGAACTACGATGGAGCTCTCAACCGGGTGTGTCGGAAGATGGCACTAACCGATCGGAATGCCATCTTCTGGAGGACGGATGCGTTGGTAACGGTGGAGTAGTAAAACGGCCTCCTCATAGAAGAACGAAAGAAGCTGGTGATGGAGCTAGGGACGTTGCGCGTAGAGAACCGGACGTTGCGGACCAAGTCCGGGACTCAAAATCTAGATGTGTGGATTTGGGGAGTACTCTCCGCATAGCCTAGGAAGCGGCTCGGCTCACAGAAGAGGACCATCGTTGGCAAATAGCGGCCTTGTGTCAAGGAATAATTCAGTTCCGGAGCTCTTTGGACGTACCGGCGGATTATATCAACAAAGTTCGGCTGTTTAGAGTCAACCTCGATGCAGCCGCCAATTCAAGCCGGGTTCCTATCGTCAAGTGCTTGTTAGAGCAGGCGAAACGGATGGATGCATCCCGGACCAAGATGAGGGAGATGATGGAGTTTTTGACTCCTACCGAGTCAGATCCGGTACCTCAGTCTCCCCCGTCTGCGCAAACCTTGGTGGTTCCGGAAAGCAGCAATCCGGAACCTATGATTACGGAAGTTTCACCGGTGGTACCGGTGAATCCGGAACTTTCACCACCAGCCGGAAGACCCGAAGGAGTGGACTGGGGAGTTGTAGTACCTCATGGAAGAGAAGACCTACTTCCGGTGACTCCGACCATCGACCTGACAGGTGCTTCTCCGGAAGTTCACGCCAGTCGAACGTTCAGGTAGTCGGGACCCGGAGTGTAGACAAGAACACCAGTATCGTGGAAGTCCAAAGATGGGGCCAAAGGGGTCCGAATGTGTTTTCTCCGGAGAGTAGCCTGAAGGAGGTAAAGATGGATCTTCTGAAAGACTATGTTCCTCCCAAGGATCCGGATTCCAAGGAATAGTATGCAGTAGTGTAGTATAGCGGTAATATCGGAGTCCGGTCGTCAAAGCCGGAAAAATAGGATCTGGGATTTACCAGAAATCTAGTGGGCCAGTAGGAATGTTTTGTAGGATTTTTAGGATGATGTTAGTCTTAGTACAAGTAGGAGTTCTGATGGCCTTTCTGGTCATTTATAGCCATCTCATAGTTTCAGCATTGTACCTTTTTCTAAGCTTAATTCTAAGGGTTTGGAGTACCCATTCTCTTATCTTTCTTGTACACGGTCTATGTTTGTGGGAGGTGTGGGTCCGTTCTTGCGTTTTCGGAATTGAGAACTTACCTTGTGTAGCAAGAGTCGATTTTGTGAGAATATCCGGACGTACTAACTTGAGGGGGAGATCAACCGGATGGTTTCGGCAGTAGTGTTAGTGTAGTACTGCTCGGATGCCGATATAGCCTGCGTGTAGAATACAACCTTAGGTGAAAGGGGTATTTGAGAGGCTGTTAGCAACTTTCGTGTACGAAAGTATTGCAAGACGTGCCCAAATTCTGGATTGCCATAATTCCCCGTAGAACAGAGTCAAAGCCCTGGCGCAAGCCCAAGAAAGTACAGGAAAAACCACCCGGTCGACAGGAGGCTCAGTGCTCGGTTAAAGGTTAGAATGTCGTTGTAGTTCTTGACCGTCCTTGTGTGATCTAATCTGGAAGGCCTTCCGGATTTGTGAGGCGACGGAATAGGAGGATACTTCCGGTCCCTGAAGAGTTAGGTTAGTATTAGAGAGAAAAAGAGAGAGTGAAAGAGAGCGTGTTTTCGGACACGGTAAGCATCTAGACGGTGGATCTGACCACTCGTCATCCAAAACCCAGGGATCCTGGAAGGGGCACTGAAACGGTTTCCGGATTCTTCCGGAACCCATTCGGCACTAGTGGCCGGACCGGACCTATAGTCTGGAATAGTCTGACGGAGAGAAAGTGAATGCTTAGATTAGGATAGCCTATAAATCTGTAATCTGCAAGTCCTCGTGGGAACGATTCCGGAGCGATTTTATTCTAAGTAGGCCTTTTGGTGTGAATTAAGGGCTAACTGGAGGAATACTGGTCCGACTAATCGCTACATGGTACGATTTTGGCGCCGCTGCCGGGGACTTGCTAATTACAGAATTTATAGGTAACTTCTAGTTTAAGTTATTCATCCTGCCGGAGCAGCAGGAAAAATTCCAAATGGAATAAGAACAGGAGAGGCGGTAAATTCTTTCTCTGTATGAGGCGAGGAACTAGTGAGAGTGAAAGAATTAGAGTCACGACCCGGAGTATGGCAGCCCGGGAGAGACGGAATTAGAGTACTTCAAAAAGAACTCCTGCTAGACGTTCACCTAGTATAGAGCAATTAGAAGATAGCATAGTTATACCTAGTCCACCGGAGGACGTATTAGTTCCGGATCTAACATTTGGAACTACGCCTTGTTCAGAAGATATTACGGATAGTACAAACAACCCAAGTTCATCCGGACCACCATCGGAAGACTTGGAAGCTCAACCGGAAGAAATGGCTAGACAAGTCACCCGACTAAAATACTCTACTTTCTATGGTGACGGTAGCCAGGATGTAGATGATTGGTTGATAGAGTGTAATTCCACCGCTAGAGCCAATCAGGAAGACGATGGAACGAGACTCTGGATTCTTCCCGGATTGCTTAAGGCGGAGGCTTTAAAATGGTATAACAATTTACTACACAATGTCCGGACAAATTGGGAACAGTTGACAGATGAATTTGTATTGACTTTCAGAGAGGCCGGAGGAGAGGCCAGAGCCTTGGGACGGCTTAGTAAAATAGCCATGAAGACTGGAGAATCTGTTCGTAAGTATGGACAAAGAGTGAAAAGTTTGATTGCCAAACTAACCCCGAAGTAGCTCAGAGTGTACAGATTGAATGGTACATGGCAGGGTTTCTAGAAAGAATGGGCTTCCAAATACGACAGTCCAAGCCAGCCACTCTTCAAGAAGCGATGGAGGCAGTCCAACACTACAAGAATTCCAAGCAGTCTCTACGCAAATCGCTGAGGAGGGAAAAGAAGGGCAAGACCGGACGAGACAAGAAGGGGAAGAAGAGCTGAAGGTCAAGCTCGTCCGAGACCGACAGTTCCGAATCTGAGGAAGAATCTTCCGAGTCGGAAGACAATAACTCGGACCAGCCAGCAACCAGGATGAAAACATTGAAAGGCTATAGATGCGTATCAAACCGAGCTATTGTAAAGGTTAAAGAAGAACCGGAAGTGGAGTCAAAACGAGCGATTAGAGAAATCCAAAAGAGTTTTGCTACCATCAAAGTACAGCTGGCAGAAAGTGGCAAGCAACGATGGATTCTTCCGACAGCAAGAGCGAACGTTTGGTGTACACAATGCGGACAAGCCGAACACTACCCTAATGAGTGTTTCCGACTACCGCCTCGGAAGGTACAATTCGTGGATGAGGAGGGAGCAGTTTACTACACTCTTCCAGAACCTGAGGAGGAAGAGACAGAGGAAGTACCAGTGTATCAAGTTGCTCCATCATACGGACGGGGCCGAGCCCCACAACCGGTCTATCTAGCCCCATATCATCCGAATTCGGAGTACGCAGACCCGACAAGACGTTACATGTCACGCCCCTATCTACTTGGGGTGCCCAAATGAACCCTAGTGCGCAAGGGGGGACCTTGGGGGTGACTTCCCAAGCCTTGCAATAGACTAGGTAGGGAGAATGAGGAGACTCCCGATCAAACAGGGCGCAATAGCGCCTTGGTTTTGAAGTGAACATGAGAGTGTCACACATGCTTGAAAAGCTCTTGACAATACGCTTCTAATGGCGCAAAGAACGTGCAATTTGGAGTCGTGAGTGAAAAGTTATGGCCGCTCAAAGTTGACTGTGTCCCTGTGGCGCCGGGACACTTGAGGGCTAGGTGTGAGGGGTTCCCAATGAATCCCACAACAAAGTATGGCATGTGACATATCATTGGAAATATATGAACACAAGGAACCTAGAATGATAAGCATTACGAGGTTCTAAGACATGAGTCAAAAGTTATGGCCAAAAGAAGAGCCGTGGTGAAGGCGTGACGCCTCCCCCGATGCATCCGAATCTTTAGAGGGCCATAACTTTGCGAGAACTTATCCAAATAGGACGAAAGATCAGTCCATCGGCATCTACTCGTTGCGTAGATGTCTAAAATGGGCTCGCATGTTGGATTTGGAGCTCGGAGCGCAAAGTTACGCCGGTTGGAAGTTCGGGAGTCCAAATGGTGACGTAACTTGGCGATTTGGGTTGGAAGTGGGTGGTCTTCCACAACCCAAGGTTATCCAAGGACTTCCTTCGACCTAGGACGGGGGGGTCTGCCAAATACCACAGAGAGTACTATAGGAGGGGTTGGTCTCCCTCCTCACTCCCTCTTGAAGCCTTGGTGAGTCCTGGTGACTCATGGTTGGTGGTGGTGGCTTCACCACCACTTCAAGGCACCATGGGACACTTGTGTATGTCCCGTGGCATCGGTTGGGTGGAGTCCCGCTCCTTGCTAGGCCTCCTTGGATGTGTCCCGAGTTGTGAGTGCCGGTTACCTCTAGTGGATGAGTAGCAAATGCAAAAAGGGCTAGCATGGAGCGGGGTGACACTCAAGGGCGGTTAGGACCATGGTGAGTAGTGCCACCATGGGTCCTTGCACATTAAGGTGGAAGTTCCGCCCCATGTTACTAAGTGACATGCCCAATGTCACGATGGGAGTGTGTGTGCTAGTAGTCCCGGTGACTGGGACTTGGCAAATGAGTTGGAAATGGGGACTAACACTGTGGGTGCTTGGCATGTGCAGTGTTAGGCAGTTGGTGATCAAGTGACGCTGTAAGTGGACTAGGGTGAACCTAGTGAGCTGCTGGGAGCTGGTAGGTGTCATTTGGGTCGCGACATTACACCATCATGTCTCATTCGGTAACGTCTTATGGGGGACTGTCCCTGCCTTCAAGACCACCGGTTCCAATGGAGAAGCAGTATGGGGCCTGTTTTAATTGTGGGGATCCGTCCCACTATCTTAATCAGTGCCTCTACCCCAGATCCGGACAAGGCAGGCCTTTACCCTTACCTTGCCAAAACTGCCGGGAGTACGGACATCATGTTGAGGAATGTCCGGAATCAGCACGTCCACGGGTTACATTCAAACAAGTGGAGGTGCCACCTCGTGAGAAGACGGCGCTAAATTACGGAAGCACCGAGGGCATCAAAAATTCGGATCGTTGACGGTGTTCGGTGGAGCTGACGGAAGAACGGGCGGTTCAAGTCGCCCAAGTGAGCACCCGTAGTTCCACCCGTAAGCATATAGAAGAAAGAAGAAAGTCACGACTTCATTGCCGGACAACAGAGGTAAGCCGAACTCCAGATCCTTCGGATCATTCCGGAGATTCTCAAAGTGAAAGGGGAGTGGCAAAAGATGAGGAAGGGGTGGCAGTCGCTCCCCCATTTCCAGATGTGAGCTAAGAGGTAGGAGAGGAGATTACTCGGATACAAGGACCGGACGACTTTGTCCGTGAGGTACTTGTACCAAAGATAATACTCTGACCGGATTCTCGAATCTGGGTAGATGAGTATGATATCCTTCAGGATATCAAGGCCCAAAAAGCCAATATTACTATCGATCAGTTGTTACATGATAATCCTAATTATTAGAAACAACTGAAGGAGTCTTTAATCCGCTCACGCCGATGAGCCATCCGACTCCCACCTATAGCGATCAACTTCGCGGAGCTGGAAGATTGTGGAGCTCTAGAAGTGACAGTGGAGATTGACGGATGTACCATTCGGAATGTACTAGTGGATGGAGGATCCGGAGTAAACTTAATCCTCGAAAGTATGGCATTCGATCTAGGGTATACCTCCTTTGAAGATACTCAACAGACGCTCCGGATGGCGGATCAATCAAGGGTTATCCCGGTAGAGAAGCTCTCCGGATTACCCACGCAAATTCATGGAAACACCTACGCACTCAATTATCTAGTGATCCGGGTAGGAGAGGGTCGGCTGTTTCCTTTGCTTCTAGGAAGGCCATGGTTATACATGGCCAAGGTTAAGGTTAATTGGGAGAAGAGGGCTTTCGTGTTCGGAGACCCTCCGATCACCTTACCCTGGCGTCCAGAAGAACATCTGGGAGAGACCAGTACACCAGAAGGATACACATCCAACTGGACCGAATCCAAGGGTTCAGACTCCACTACGGCATACCGAGTTGAGTAGTTCCGGGAGACGACAGAAGGAGATGTTGGGTTTTCAGCACCTGTTCTGGAAAAAGGAATTATTCCTTTGGAAGAAGACCTTAAGGATGTACCAATTGATCGATCCCTCGGACAATCTGATTTTCAGCTGTCGGAGGAGTAGATCCGGAAGCAACTTGCAGACGGAACGCTTCTGCCTCGTCCGGACGGGCAACAGGTGTCTTGAAAACAGTTGGTTGACCAATTGAACAACCAAGAAGCGGAGGGTGTCAAACCCATAGCTTCACCTGATGACTATGAGTCTGTTTCCGTCGGGGTAGACAAAACCTTCTATATAGGGAAATGACTATCTAAGCAGGAACGGAAGGAATATATGATGTTGTTGGAAAAATACTCCGATGTCTTCGCCTGGTCATCTACAGATCTTACCGGCATCCCTCCGGAATTGGATGAACATGCCATTGATCTGGTTGAAGGAGCCGTACTAGTTCGGCAAAGGTAGTACCGCCTCAATCCGAAGTATTCAATGCTAGTTAAGGAAGAACTTGACAAGTTGTTGAAAGCCGGATTCATCTATCCGGTGAATCACTCTGAATGGGTATCACCCATTGTGATCGTACCAAAGAAGGTTGGATCGGATGGAAAGGTAAAGATCCGGGTTTGTCAGGATTTCTGGAAACTAAACGTAGCCACCAAGAAAGATCATTTCCTGCTACCATTCATAGATATGGTATTGGATCATGTATCTGGGAAGCAATGTTTCAGTTTTCTGGATGGATTTTTCGGATATAACCAGGTCCTAATCCGGAGCCAAGATCAACTAAAAACAACGTTCACCACCGATTGGGGAACATTTGCTTTTAGCCGGATGCTGTTTGGATTGTGTAATGCTCTCGGTACCTTCCAACGACTTATGATGGATATATTTCAAGACTTCCTTAAACACTTTTTGGAAGTCTTCATAGATGACTTTGTTGTTTTTAGCCAATGGAGCGACCACCTCACTTACCTCTGGAAGACATTCTAGCGATGCCGAGAGACTAAGCTCAAGCTACACCCGGGTAAGTGTTTCTTTGGGTTAGCCTCCGGACTGCTCCTAGGACATGTGGTTAGCCAGAGAAGAATTGAGGTGGACTTAGGCAAAGTCTAGGTTATGATCGGACTTCTACCATCCAAGAATCTCCAAGAATTGCGCGGATTCCTTAGATGCGTAGGATACTACCGGAGGTTCATTGAAGGGTATGCCCGGCTTGCCAGTCCATTGACGGAGTTACTCAAGAAGCAAACGACATACGAATGGACGGAAGCCCGGCAACATTCGTTTGAGGAGTTAAAGAAGAGGTTAATATCGGCTCCAATTTTATCTCCACTAGACTGGAACAAGGAATTCCATGTCACGTTGGATGCTTCCGGTTGGTGTCTAGGAGCAATTCTGTGGCAGCCGGACGAGAAAAATCAAGAATGGTCGGTTTACTACGCCAACAGGCAGATGAGTTCGGCTAAACGAAACTACACTGCAACGGAACGGGAAGCTCTTGCAGTCATATATGCCTGCAAGAAATTCCGGCATTACCTACTTGGATATAAGGTAACGTTCTATACTGACCATGATGCTTTGAAGTACCTGGTCAACAAGCCAGACCTTTCAGGACGGCTTGCAAGGTGGATCCTATTACTGCAGGAATTTGACTACAAGGTGGTAGTCAAGTCCGGGAAAAGTAACTCCAATGCGAATTACCTTTCTAGGCAAAGAGGACAAGAAGAACCACTAAGTTTGACAGATAAGTTTCTGGATGAATTTTCGGAAATTCTCCGACCCGAATCAAAGGAAGATACGGAACCCTTCTCTGTATTTCAGATAGAGAGAAGAGACAACCCGGATTTCCAAATGATTACGGATTATCTCCAAACCGGAGAATATCCGGAAGGATTGAGCAGAGAAGAGAAGAGTGTGTTTCAACACCGGGTAGCTCCTTACTCTATCATACAAGGGGTGTTGTTCAGACAAGGCGCCGATGATAAGCTAAGAAGGTGTCTGGAACCGGAGTACATGAAAACAGTCATCCGAAGTCTACATGAAGGACCCGCTGGAGGCCACTTTGCATTAGTATCCACCATCGAGAGGATCCGAGCAACCGAATACTGGTGGCCGACTATGAATAAAGATGTTCACATCTTTGTTCGGAGTTGCGATCCTTGCCAAAGGACCGGAAATCCAGTTTTCCGGAATCATTGGCCACTTACTCCCATTGTCCCCTTAGCTCCATTTGAAAAGTGGGGGATAGATTTCATAGGACCTATCGCTCCGATAGGATCCCAACGAAATCGGTACATAATCCTAGCCACCGATTATGCAACCAAATGGGTGGAAGGGAGCCCCACCCGAAAAAACGATGCCTGGACAGCTACGGATTTTTTATACGACAAAATCCTAATGCGGTATGGTTATCCTTTAGAGATAGTTAGCGATAGAGGAACTCATTTTCTAAATGAAATGGTTTCCGCACTAACCCATGGGTATCATATTAAGCATCAGAAGACGACACCCTACAACCCCAAGGCCAACGGACTCACGGAGAGAGCGAATGGAATTATCGGAGGCATCCTAAATAAGGTAGTGACCTGCCACAAGAGGGACTGGGATAGGAAACTTAGCTCAGCCGTCTTCGCATACAACACCACCCAGAAGAGTACTATCGGTAAGACTCCCTTCTTCTTAGTATTTAGTAGGGAGGTATTGCAAGGAATAGAGACGGAAATTGAGACGTTTCGGATCTTGGCAGCTCGTTTTGGGAAGAGATCAGAGGATCCTCAATCTTGCCTGGTGGAGATTGAAGCACTGGAAGAGAGCAGAGGGGATGCTCTGGACCTCACTGTTCAAATCCAGAGACGTCGGAAGCAGATATTTGACAGAAAACTACCAAGGGGAACCGGCATCACCGAAGGATATTTGGTCCTACTGTATGATAGCCGGTATAAAGATTTCCTGGATAAGCTTCACACTAGATGGATCGGCCCATACAAAGTAGTAAAGATTTATCCAAATGGATCTTTACAACTTTCGGACTTAGATGGGAATCCTCTGGACACCCGGACTAATGGATCACGTGTTAAACTCTACCTACAGGATTTATCCTTGTAGGGGTTCACGGGGACGTTTATGGGTGAGGAAGGGGTAATGTGGGAATGTGATCCCACATACTAGACCCATAATACTAGCATATGACGGAAAAATTCAAAAATTGTCTCCTTCAAAAGGAAAGTTTTTGAAGTTCTCCTAGGAAGTTAGGACAATTTAAGAACACTGGATTTCCGGATCCGGTAAAATTTCATTAGGGCTAAAAACCTAATTCCGGAACTCTAGAAAAGTTCCGGAAATCGGATGACGGCGCTGGCCCTAAAAACTGGAAACTGGATCCGTACTAGGGATAGGGTTTTGCCGCCAAAACCTGTCCCGTACATCGGTCCAGTATAAGAGGGGGACTGTAGCCGACAGTGGGTACGCGTATCTCTTTGTTTGTTTTCTCGCTGGTGTATTCCGTCTTCCTAGCTTTGTTAGAATTCCGGTAGATCGAGGGACTATGTGAGTTGCGATCGTGCAGGGGTTACCGGAGTGAAAGTTTGTGAGTAGAGAGTTAGGGAGAGATTGTGTGAGGGTTGTTTGTGAGCACGATGACTTCTAGGGTAAGCAGACGGAAGTTGAAGGATCTGCCTGAGGATTCGGAGGACAAGATGCCGCCACCGGTGCCCCGACCGAGGACCATTCCGGTGATGAAGGTGGTTCCGACAGAGGAGGACCGGTTGGTGCGCCTACGGAAGAACCTCACCAACATGGGGTGTGATGGGCTCCTGGAGGTGCCGTGGGGTATCCGGGAGGAGAGTCTGGTTTCTGACATACTTTGTCCGGAAAGTAACATCTTGGATACCACCATCCGGGCAAAGCCAGACCTATGGACGGTGAACACATGGAGGGCCGTCTACAAGTTTTGGGAGGCGCCGGACAAGATTATGGAGAAGAACCAGGAGGTGATGGAGGGCAAATTCCAGGCACCGGCCAACTCGAAGGAAGGTCACCAGGTTTTCGACTTGGTGAATCCGGAGTACTGGGATGTAATAGCGTTTCTTAGTCCTATCTTCCATCTCACCAAGCTGCGGCGAGTAGTAGCGAAGGTGGCCTTCGCCATCTTGGGGAGCCTCCAAGGAAAAATGATGATGGATTGGGCAACCATCATCCATGAGCTAGTCGGAGACCTAGTGCGTTCCCTCCGGTTTGGAAAGAAGAATCAGAGTCCCCTTCCGGCGTATTTGTTCCATCTATACACTCATCACTCTCTGCTCAAGGCCAACGAGGAGAGTGCCTATCAAGACCTAGTCCAGCTCTAGCAGTACGGGAGAGAAGAACCCTCGCTTCGAGATGGACCAGACGATGAGGAGACGGAAGACGAGCAGCCGTCCTGTCCTCTAAAGAAGAGGCAAAAGCGGAATAGGCCGCCGCCGGTGAATCCGTTAGAGGAGCCTCCCGCACCGGAGCTACAGGAAGAAGTTCAAGAGCAGAAGATGGAGACCGGACCAGCCCCGGAAGAAGTCCGACCTTCCTTGCAACTGGTCAGGCCGGTACGACCGTATACTGTTGCCACTCAAGCCAAGGCCAGACCCTCCTGGACTAGGAGGATGGACGTGAATTTTTGGTTTTGTTTAGTTTATCTAGAATTCAGAGCGGAAACTAGTGAAGTGGAACCGGAACTGAGTGCAAGTTGTAGGAAAATCGGATATATACACGCGAAAAATGAAATAGTAGGTAGACCGGATTTCATTCAATTGGAAATTTCAAATTGGTCGGGACCGGAAACCCATCTGAAATTAGGGTAGATACCGGATTAGGGTTGGATTGGATGTCAAGCCGTCAAACCGGAAAATAGTCATTATGACTACGGCAGAGTCTTGGGACTATTTAAAGACCAAGCCTGCCAGTCTTATCCCTTTCATTTCCTCGTGAGATTGGGCACTCCTCATGTTGTTTACAGCATTTGGTACCCTTGTGTCAAGAGAGTGTGATTTAGTAGAATTTTAGTACTTCCGGTTGAGATCGAAGAGAGAAGAAAGGAACGGGACGTGCGGCTAGAAGCAGGTGAGGTAGAATTGGTGAGGAAATCCGTGTGAGGGGTGATCCACTTCATGCCACTGATACGTCAGAAGAAAACGGGGTCGTCAGGATCCGGTCCGGTCGAGGTGAAACTCCGGAAGATATTTCCGGTGATTCCCTTAGACGAACAGGAGAAGGACCAACTCATAGAAGATTTAGCTTCTATAGGTTGTCCGGGGTTCATTGAGAAACCTTGGGGATTCCGGGAGGAGAGAATGGTGAAGGAACCACTATAAGAAATCAATGTTTTTTTTAACAAGGGAAAAAACGTGCCGTGATGTCTAATTTAACAAGGACGATGCCTGTAGTGACGTCTAAAAAAATCCGTTTAAAAAAACGGGCCAAAAACGTACCATGTTATGTGCTGAAACGTGCTTAAATTTTTTGTGACATCGAAAACAACAGGGTCACCCAAGAGTTTCTGAGAGTGCCATGTGGAGGGGTTTTGGCATCCACGTAGGATTTTTAACGATGGGCAGGGACACGTTGGACAACTTTTTCATCCAACGACGTTGTGACGTGTCCAATGACGTGGACCCCTAAATATCCGACGTGGAAAATAATTTCTGGTGCACACAGCCTACGTGGCAGTTGACGTGGCACTCTTCTGCGGTACATGTCGGTGTTCTGTGTGATGTTCTCTGGGACGTCACATTTGACAGGAGGATGTTTTAAATGACATCAGAGTCAACGAGAATGTGTGCTTTAGGAAACGACCTGGGTGGACAATATTGTAGAATTTATTCGTTGCTGAAATCGCAGACATTGTCCACATACACGTCTATTGTGACATTAAGTAGAGCAACCCGTGTACTGGGGTATGCATTGCATTGCGCTCAGTGTTCCGTTCGACATGCATAGTGACATCTACAGTGTTTTCTTGAGCATTACAGAAGACACAATGCGAGAGGAAGGATGTTTTCTCGAACGAAATGAACAACGTGAATCATAAACCTCAACATCAAAGACGATGTACTCTACAGCCCATATACATGAGTGAATGGAAGATTGAGATATGCCATTAGAAGATGAATTATGTGTCTTTGTAAGAGATGTCCAAGCATAAAAGCCTGTGTTTTCAATGGCATTGGGATTATAAGGCCACTTGCCAACTTCTGCACAAAAATGCCATAGTCTAGTACTACGAAGAAATCCACAACAACATTAACTACAGCACTTTCGATGAAAACATGGTGCGTTCTACTCAATGTTCTGAATAACATGCTTGACCATCATATGCGATGTGAAATTGGACATGCTGTGGCAAATAGAGACTCACTTCTTCCGAGGTGCATCCAATTTCTTGACAACAGCAGCCTGCATCGTACCACACCAAGTCAAAACCAACAGTACCTACTCATGCATATTTATTTCTGGGACTCTTATACAACCACAACAGATGTCAAGGAATGCTACACTTGCATTACTCTTTTAAGTTGCATACAGAAACAAATGAAAGTATGGGTGAATAGAATGCAGGCTTCCTAACCTTTTTAGTGGGTTGGGTAGGTTTAGGAAGACCCACCGCTTTGGAAATTGCTGCCTTCGGTGTAGCCTTCATGCCCTTCGCAGCTTGCGTGGTCCTCATAGCACGCCGAGGCCGGCTTGAGGACTCACCAAGGACTTCAATGTCTTCTTGCAACACCATCACACAATTATTATTCACTTTTGACATCCTCTAATCACCTACACTTTCTAGCCTTACCTGAACACCATTGAGGCACTTGCTTTCCTGTAAGATGCACATAGTTATTGTAAAATATACCTGCGCATTCAATGGAATGGAGGACTGAAAGGAAACTTCGACTTCTGCTTACATACTATTCTGATGTACTCGCTTTGAAAAGAACAGGCTGAGCCCTAGAGTGCATCAGCGTCTGCCACTAGTGACGTTCACTTCGATGTCCAATTTGACACGCACTTCTAAAAAAAAATTGAAGCATTGCACAATAGCTAGCATGTAGCTAACACTGATGATACGATAGTACTTCACATAAACTAGAAACAAGACAAATTGTAACATGCAACACCACACTACCAATGTATTATTGTCATGGCCTCACCTGCAGACTGAGGTTCAGGAGCAGAAGAAGTAGTGCCACTCGCTGTCATGTTGTTTGCTGTAGAATGAAAGGCAACCATCGCGCTTGCTACAGCTCTTTGCACCTTATAGAGAGCATAATTTGAGTATTCTAAAATACTTTCTACAAAGCCCTGTGACATTAAAAAATAGAGATTGCAATAATATTCGGTACTACCACTACAACAATGGCAGGGTTTTATGACTGCAAAAATATGACTGAGGATGACTGGCGACTGCTAGCAGTCATATTTTGGGAGGCCTAAGTCTTCTGTAGAAATATGACTGGGAAATATGACTGCCAGTCATATTTTGACTTTGTACTACATATACGTATACTATACGCCCATGGGGAACATGTTATATTTCATAGGGAACGTGTGGGAACATGTTTAGGGAACGCCCAGTCATATTACCAGTCATATTTTTTTTTTCAGTCATATTTTTCAGTCATATTTCCACTTTTTTTTTTTTTTTTTTTTTTCGGGTAACCCAATGAAAATTTGGGCAGGTGAGTGCATAGTCATATTCTTGTTTCAGTTGTATTTTCCAGTCATATTTTTTTGTCAGTCATATTTTCCAGTCATATTTGTCAGTCATATTTTATGTCAGTCATATTATTCTGTCAGTCATATTTTTCAATCATATTTTCGGGCTATCATATTTTGTAGTCATATTTTTTTGTCAGTCATATTTTTCAGTCATATTTTCCTGCCAGTCATATTTGTCAGTCATACTTTATGTCAGTCATATTATTTTGTCAGTCATATTTTGCAGTCGTATTTTTGGCCAGTCATATTTTGCAGTCATATTTTTGGCCAGTCATATTTTGCAGTCATATTTTTTTGGCAGTCATATTTTTCAGTCATATTTTTTGCCAGTCATATTTTATAGTCATATTTTATGTCAGTCATATTATTTTGCCAGTCGTATTTTGCAGTCATATTTATTGCTAGTCATATTTTCCAATCATATGTGTCTGCTACTCCTATTTCATAGTCCTATTTTATGTCAGTCGTGGCAGTCTTGACCTTCACATGTACTTCACATAGTAGAGCCATTCTTAGACAATCATGATTTTAAACGTTTAGATTCTTGATTTTCTGCTAAAACAAATGACATATACAACTTCACTATTGAATTTCAATGATAACACATAATCTCACCCAACTTCTACACAAGCGCATTCACTATCTAATCTATAATACAACATACAGTATCCCTTGTATGTCACCTTCCTCTAATGACAAGAAAACTTTTGCACTGTATTTGTATGTTATGTATTCAATGCAATGTTTTTGAAAATACTCAATTCGGAATATGAAAGAAAAGTTTATGTATTATACTTCTGGGCATGTTTCTGAACTCAATTACAATCTCCATCACAATATTGTAGGTCATCCACATGTACTTCGTCTTCTTGTAGACGTTGCAATGCAATTGCCACCACATCAGCTTCTACTTCCACTGCATCACACAAGATGGGTGTTTTTGGTATGAGGTCTTCAGACAAGTCAGTGGCTTCGAGTCCGTGAAACTCTGTTGTCTTTCCAAGGGATATGCACTCCACTTCAGTTGTTCCTTCATGTTCAGAGAACAATCGAACACCTCTCGGTTCCCTCCGGAGTACAACTTCCCATCCATGTCTGGCCTTGTCTGATGCAAAAAATACTTGTTCAATGTGGAGAGGGAATGCAAACGACTGTGCTGAGTAAGGAATCAATCTATCGAAATTCACACTAGTGAATCCATACTCATCACGCTTCATAGTGGCTCCATCGCCCTTCATGTTTGCAACCACCCAATTGCAATATAGTACCACTACCTCAAATTGCCCATAATCTACAGATAGGATTTCCTCCACCCACCCTACGTACTCTAGCTTTGAGTCCTTCATGTTTTTATCCTTTGCGCCTGCTCGACAAAGTTGTTTAAAAGTTGCTGCTATTCCTGAGTCCATTGTTGTCAATTTCTTTTCAACGCTTCGAACACGAATGTGGTTTCCGAATGCATACATGGAACGATATGACTTGGCTCGATCTGATGGAGGTAACATTAGAGTCCTCACATCTTTGTCCACTTCTTCTGTACCGACTTCTATAGCTCGTAGTACTGCCTTTGGAAACCAAATATGAAACTTTTCGTCGCACATTTCAGTCGGGTACAGTACTCGACTTTGATGTTTTTTACGCCTATACTCTTGTCGCTCTCTTTCACGACGGCGCATGTCATCTTCATGCCTCCTACGTCATTCAATAATTGAATGTGTGAGTTCATTCTGATTTACAAACCTAATACTATTTTGAGTCATACATGCACTTACAATACTCGTTGCAGTCATAAATGCAATTAGATTGCTAGGTTTAGTCACAAACACAATCACTAAAGTAGTTAACCAAAAGAAAAATATACTAATGTTCTTCTCACAGAAATGTTAGCACATGACTATGTGTAGTTACAATTTCATATATGACATTTATATTGCATTACTAAATGGGAACACAAAGAGTGATGGATCTTTTTTCTTCTATGGGATGGAACAAAACATTATTACTATCAACATTTGATTCTAAATGCTCTTATGCAGTAGGGGGGTTATTTCTTTCATAGGACCTTACCTCCTCCACTCCTTCAACGGTGCTGCATTGTTCAATACAAACTCGTGAATCCATTGTTGTAGTTCACTTGATAGGTGGCGTGCTCGTCCACTGCCTTCCAAAATTTCGTCATACATTGATGGATCCTCTTTGTCATCCCACACTCTTCGGGTGGTCACTGTATACTCTTGCATGTATTCAGTACAGAACCCCAATGCTTCCACCACAGCGTAGCCTTCAGCCATGCTACCCTCTGGTCGAGCCCGATTCCTGACATATCCTTTTAGTGTCTTCAAATACCTTTCAATGGGATACATCCAACGTGTATGAACGGGTCCGCAAATTTCTACTTCTTCCACAAGGTGGACAACTAAGTGACTCATGATGTCAAAAAAAGATGGCGGGAACTCTTTTTCCAGCATGCATAATGCTATCACCATATCTGACCTCAATTCCTCAAGAGCATTGGTATCAATGGTTTTAGCACATATCCTCCTAAATACACGGCTCAACATAATTATAGCTTTTCGTACCTCCTTTGTTAGCACTGTACGAACATTGAGTGGTAAAACTTGTTGCATGAGGACATGGTAGTCATGTGATTTCAAACCCTTCATGGTCCCATTCACATGCACGCGCTTCTTCAATTGACCCACATATTGGGTGGGTGTTTGCAATGTTCGAATTCCATCTACGAAGACCTGACGTTCATGTTTCGTAAATGTGTAAGATGAACGAGGTAATATGACGCTCTTAGGTTTTTTCCCAGGTATGGGCCAAAGATGTTTACGTACACCTGCCTCCTTCATGTCCAAACGGACCTCCAAGGAGTCTTTTTCTCCGTACAAGGTCTTCAAGATATTCTCGGTGATGTTCTTCTCACAATGCATGACGTCCAATGTGTGTCGAATCAAAAGGTCCTGCACCATGACTTCCAGATGTTACAAATTGCATACACTATGACTATGTTCAATCATTTCATTCATAAAACTACCTCTAATATGTCACAACATTTTGATTTATAAGACAAGAATTGTACTAGACTAGTACATTTCTTATCACTTAACTACAATGAAAATAATGTTTTATGACTGCAAAATATGACTGCAAACAGTCGTAAACGACTAGAGTCAGTCATATTTTCTGATTTTATGACTGCTTGCAGTCATATTTTGCAGTCATATAACACTGCTTTTGTTGTAGAGCTTTGAGAAGCAATTTCATAAATTACAAAAAAACATCAAATTCCCACACCCACTTACTTTCCAATATGGCAAGTCATACAGACATGTCCTTCTCTTCACCCCGTGCTTGTGTACTGGATCTACCAAATTTTCTACACCATTTTCACGGAACTTTGTCAACCATTCCTCTCACTCTTCTGCATAACGAAGTTGTTCTCGACCAGTCATCCTTCTAGGTGGAGGTCTTTCATCCACTTCACCATCAAATGTACCCCTCTGTCGTCTCCACTGATGAGTCATAGGTAAGTATCGTCTGTGCCCCATATACAAGTTTTTTCTCAAGGCTTTAGAACGCCTAGTTACTATATGTGGCCCACATACTGGACATGCTCTATATCCTTTTGTTACTTGACCTGAGATTAATCCATATGCGGGAAAGTCATTCACCGTCCACATGAGAATGCCATGTAACTTGAATGATTTCACTTCTGAATTTTTGCAAGATCCGTCCAAGCAATCAACCCCTCTCCATAGTTCTTGAAGCTCCTCAATCAATGGTGCCAGGTACACATCTATGTTCTTCTCTGTTACACTCTCTTTTCCTGGAATGATTAATGTAAGCATCATAAAGAAATTTTTTGTCACCAACCAAGGGGGAAGATTGTAGTTGAGCATAATCACTGGCCAAGTTGAATGGCTAAGGCTTTGGTTCTGAAATGGATTCACACCATCCAATGCCAAGCCAAGTCTGACATTGCGCTCGTCTTCAGCAAACCATTGCCACTTGTTGTTCACATGATTCCAAGCCTTGGAATCTACAACCGATCTCATCACCTTGTCTTTGCTTTTCCCACCTACATGCCATTTCATGAGCTCCGCCAACTGTGTATTGCTATACATTCTTCTTAATCGTGGAATCAAAGGGAAGTGTCTCAATACTTTCACTGGTACATTGTTGGAGTTCTCTACATATCGGGATTTGTGGCAAGTAGGGCACTCTACTGCGTCTTGTAGTTCGTTGCGGAACAAACAACATCCATCTCTACACGCATGTATGGAATTGTATGACAATCCCAACTTCATCAAAAGACTTTTGGCTTCATAAAATGATTTGGGAAGTGAATTCTCTTTTGGTAATATGGTCTCTGTCAACAACTTCAGCAACTCATCAACAAAACTATTAGAGACACCATGAGTAGTGCAGCTCACTAGCAACATGAGCGTGGACATCAAACGGTTGGAATCGCTTCCCACGTACAAAGGAGTCTGTGCTTCTCGCAAAAGAACATCCATATCCACGCCAGTTACATCTTCCATGTTGGTTGAAGTCCCCTCTCTCTCCATCCGGTCATTGTTGGCATCCACTTGCTCGTCAAGATTGTTAGTGTATGAACCTTGTAAATCATTTATCCTCAAATCATCTTCATTTGTTGCATCATCAAGTGTGTCCGTAATAATATTCTCAATTCCTTCTCCACGGACATGTATGCTGTCATACTTGTTAAAGCACTCTGTTACCATACGGAGCACATCCACCTCTCCAACATTTGGAGAAGGGTCTCGTTGAACAGGCTCTCCTCGAATACTTCTTCGTTTATGCAATCGGAGGTCCACAGGAGCATAGTCATCCTGTAGTAGTCCATGTGTACCACATACACATATAAGTTTATTGTAAAATTAATAATTGGAACATGCAAACTTGTGGGACGTGATCATAATAAAATATAGCATTCTGTATTGCTGGATAATCATCATGGACTTTTCAATTAGCACTCCAAATAGGATCTCTTAAGTCAAAGAAATGATTATCAATTTTAGTTTTCATAAATTGGCAAAAAATTCAATTTTCATTAATTCATTATATGCTTAGTATGAATTAAAAATAATTATCATTTTCCCTTACTACATCATGAATACACAATTTCATGTTCATGATCTACTTTCCCATAAGGCCAAAACACATGTAAACAATTGACACTATCTGGCACTCTACCATCATATTCCACCACATATAGTGGGCCTCAACAACATTGCTAACTACACAATATGACTGAATACAAAGTATGACTACGCATAGTTTTTTCGAAAAATTCAATGATCCTATTCATTTGACAATACGTTTTTCAATTTACATAGTAATGTGCATACAGCTCCTCTCCAGCCACAATATCCCTTGACGCTATTGTCATTACATATCCCCACTCCAAGTTGTTCCATGGTTTGGGCTGCATGCGAAACTCCCACATGACGTTCCCTAACTCCTCTCGACCTATAGAACTATTAATAAATCCGGCTACATTTCCCTTCAATACATCTCCGTCTATATACAAGTCCGGCTCAACTTCCATCACATATGACTTTATGCGAGGCCGTCCTTCCTTTAAAATTTTATACTCTACTAGTGTGTACTGGGGTCCTACAAAGGGAAGTAACTCTTCCCCTTTTTTCGCGGGTTGCAGGGCAAAAAGACCCCAACCCATGAAAGGAAACGTTGACACCTTCACATCCCAATTTCTTTGCCAATAGGAAAATATTGTTAGTTTCGGTATGGGACCATCACACCACTGTCCATCATACACATTTGACCTCCACTTCTCTAAAGCCACTACTCTTATAGACGTTCCTTTCAGTGTGCCATTTGTTGAAGTATGTGTCTCTCTTACAAATGTTTGTAAAGAAACCAAAGAGGAGGCTTCCACATAGGGTCTCCACAAGGCCTACACAAGTCACTGAAACTTTAAGAAAACAATGTAGATGTATATCATTGACAAAAGCATACTGTTTTTTTAATAAACAATTCATTATTTTGAATGTCCTTACTAAGATAGAGGCTGTAAAAGCTGGGTCCCTCTTCTTGCTGCGAAGATGTTTTCGAATTGTACGTCTATCAAGCACTTTTCCTCCTGCACACTTCATGCAGGGGCATGGGTACTTTGTTAGACGCATGTTATCTGCTTCAATTTCTTCTTCTTGCCATAATCGTAGCTCTTGCAAACTTTGAAGCTCCCCCTCAGACATGCTGTGCACTTCCCTGATATGCACTACCAAGAAAATGTCAATGTAATATATTTCAATCACTTTTGCATTAGTCATAATTGAACATTAACATGACTATTGCAATATGGCTATGACTACTCCAGAGTCATAGAAATTGTTTACAACAACTACTTTCATTCCTGTGAATGCCTAAACTGTACTCAGTATAGTCTTAGAAGTCTACGTACAATTCAAGTTACATGACATGACTAAATACAGTTATATAAGTGGACATACAACTCATGTTACATGACATGACTGACTACAGTCATATAAGTCGACATACAACTCATGTTACATGACATGACTTCATACAGTCATGTTGGTCGAAATACAACTGAAGTTACATGACTTGGTACAGTCATATAAGTTGAAATACAACTCACATTACATGACATGAGTTGGTACAGTCATGTTCGTCGAGATACAACTTAGGTTACATGATATCCCTAGGCATAGTGATGTGACTTCGCTCACATCACCAACTGTACATCTACGCTGGATGCCAAGAACATTGCAACATTTCAAGTATAATTTGGTATTTCATACCAACGCACAGTGCAATGGGACAATACGAGGACCACCAACACAAAGGCCAGACATACTTTTCTATTAAGTATGGAAAATGCCCGTTTCGATGCCTACTCAAAAATAGGCATTGTGGCAAATTGTGGCAAAGTGGGCCACCAACACTAACAACAGAGATATACCTAACAACACGTGGGAACATAGAGCTCATACTAAAACTACTATTGCTGCACACTTGTTGTTAACCCCTGAGCACCTATTGCCCCAAAAAAGGGGCACTACTCTAAATTCAAAGCAGATCCTATAACTTCACAAATCCAATGCATACTACCTTGGGTTTACTTCAGTAAGAGTACCATGTGGAGGTCTACCAAGTGGGGTTGGATGTGTACATCATTGGTAAATGGAGTGGGTGGCCTTTGTTATCTGGAAGGGTACAAAAACATTGCTACTTTTCTCTTCGAATGAGTTCCAAGATAATAGGGCCAGTGCTTCTGGCCGGTTGCAAATGCTTGGGATATGACATCTCTAATTCAATTTCCTTGCATATGTTTGTAGTGCAAGGTCATTGACTTACGTGTAAGCCAATCCTATACCTAGCTGCCGCTCTGTTCAAGTGTTTCAAACTTCGTTGCCATTCATTCAAGGTTCGACTTTGATGATTTCAAACAGTGAACTCAATCCTAAATTGGGCAAGTGACCCAGAACTTCTTCCTACTCTTGTGACTATAATTTCAGGAGCATTTGATGCTTCGTCCTATTGAAGATTCTATAAAACTAACCTTACAAAATAAACCAACTACTAGTAATAATGTATGAATCTAGCAAAACCGAATTCAAGACAATACAAAGAGGTAATGGATTGGCATGTGAAGACGAGCACCTCCTCTAGGAAATAGGTAGAGCACGCCCCATCGTCTTCGTAAAAAGAAAGATCCACCAAAATTGATGAAAGGGAGGATCCACCAAAAAATTCTCCACATCAGTTTCAATGAGTTCGGATTGGAGAACATGAACAATACCAACACCTTTGGAACGTGCCTATCAGTGATGCACAGTTACGCGTCTTCAATCATGAATACCTGATTTTCATTGCGTACAAGGTTAATGTTATGATATAGAATTCAAACAGAAATCCTAAATTCTAAAACAATTAACAAATTTTAATTTCCATAATGATGGTGAGAGTCTATGAACTGTTACATCTTATTGGTCAACAACACGGTAGCTATATTCTTAATGGCTTCACTTGTTCTCATAATGAGTGCATTTTGAACTCCAAACCATAAATATTTAATGGTCAAGAACATGGTGGCATCAATCTTTTGCCTTCAATTCTACTCATGATGCCTTGTTCAACTTGAATTCATGAACGTGAAACTTAAATTAAGAATGAGGATACACAAGGGATCAGAATTTATGACTGTTTTAAGTTCCTAGTTTATATGGAGGATGCAAAAATGCCAGGCCAAACTTCCGAATTTTGATCAATCCTCGTTGATCTTGACCTTGTCCACAGCACGCGGTAATTATGAATATGAATTCAACAAGGAGAACACCAAGTTCATTCATTACATGAATAAACTTCAAAATTGGAGGTGAAGGCATTGCAACTCCTCTCACTGGATTCTTGATTCTTGATTGTTATTTCAGAAATTGTTTTGGGATTCACATTCGATCAATCAATCCAAACTTTGCACCACCAACGATCGAATTCAAGAATTCAGCCACTTTTCTTCTCTTTGAATTTTTCCTTAGCTTTTCAGATTCTTCATGAATGTGATGCCTTTATGCGATTCATTGACCGAAACTCACAAATTTGCTAACCACCGGTACCATGTCAAACCGACATACAGTAACAATGAAAATGATTCAAGATCCACACCAACTTCAAGGGACTAGTGCGTATGAAGTTGGAACTTGTGGAAACGTAGTTCCATGAAATCTATCACCCTTTAGTTGAACCATCAGAGTGATCCATATTGTATGAGACCTGATACCCTAAACCCTAAACCAACCCTGAAAAACACTAAAACCCTGCATGGCTTATCATTTCGAAGTTGCAATCATGTGGTGGAATGACCTTTGAAAAATCACATACAATTAATTGTTATATTGATGAGCTGACTCCGAATGATACCATTTCTATGATAGCTATGCACGTTTTTTGCAAGGTCTTCAACTGGTTTGATTGTAATGATCGTAAAATTGACAAAATTTCTACAAATTTAAACTATCATACTCCTATCTAGAACCTCTGACCGACATTGATTAGTCTTAGCTTATACCAGTCCGGGTTCAGAGAACTCTGTACACGCAAATGTCTAGGTTTCCTTCAACATAGTGTCAGAGCTCTGAAACGGTACATTATTACGTACTGACGTGACCATTTCGGGAAGAGAAGTGATGAGCTCTAGTCATGCCCACTCTGGTTGGTTGTAATGTATTCCTGAGAATGTGGTTTGTTATTAATGCTACCTTTGACTCAACAAATTAAATTGATTCAATCGTTCCAATTCACAAATTTGCAAGGGCATGACTGTCTAAGTTGCTATCTGTTTGATTTCAAAATGCTGCATTGAGAGAAGGAATCGATCAGCAACAGCTTCCCTTGTTAGATTTCATGCCAACAGTTGAAGGTCAAAGCGGCAAACATCATCCCCTTCCATCAAATTCATGTCTAACTACGTGAATGTGTTTACGTAGACAGAGTCCAGCACACACCCTGTACATGAGCTTGGTTTAGAAAAAAAAAAGGAGGAAAATCCTTACCTAGAAGTGCCGCAGGAGGGACTTCTGCCATCCAGAGAGCATGTGGGAGCGAGAAGCAAGGAATCTGCACAGTAGTTTTACTACAAGCCGCTTGGATTCTCACTAAGTTCAAAGCTTAGGAAACATAGAAAGGAAGGTCTTTCAGGGTGATCACGACAGACGGCAAATGTATCTTCATCGAACCGCAAACTCCTCCACCGATTTCTTGACTCATGGATGTCTCCGAGGATTCTCTGTCAATGGAACCCACCTGCACAGGCAAAACCACTTGAATCTCAGCCTGCACCCCCTAAACCAACAAAGAAAAAATACTTCACCGAAGCTCCTACATGACCGAGAATTCAGGGGCCCAACAATTCCTGCGAGAGATCGGTGAACGAAGGAGAACATGTCTGCATGCAGTGCGACGGAAGAAGCCACCACAGCGAAATTCTATTTTTAGTTGTTGTTATTTCCGTAAAGTGTGGCAGCGCTTCACTTTTCGGGGGACTTCTGTGTGTGAAACTCCAGTGCCCCAGTGACAGTGCTATTTTAGCACCTACTAATCGGTCCCACTGCATTCATGACTTGTGGGCCGCCGCTTCAACTCCGACTCAGCGCAGTTTGGCCGCCGCTCCAGCTCCGACTCAAGCGCAGGTTCAGCTACCCAACAACTTGCGACTTCTTTCCTTCACCAACCGAGCACTCTTGTTTTTCCTTCGCTGGTTGACTAGATTTCGAACATTTCCCTAAGCTATCTTGGTTTGCCAAGCACCGGCATGAGACTCCATGGGACGTGAACATTTGCTTGTAAGCCGCGACTTCAATATGATTTGATTTCCTTCTTCGTCGTTGCTGTTCCGCCTCTTTCTTTCCTGTTGAGTTGCTTCTGTTTCCCCCTCTGCAAGCCATGCAGACCACCGGTGATAATAACATTGACACTTAGATGGCTTAGCTCTGGTGCAGACGGTCCGTTTAGATTAGTACAGCGAAGTTAGCGTACTGGAGAAGCTGCTCTAATCGTGTGCCAGGTGCGGCCCTTACGTCACAACTGAGGTTCAACTTCTGCAGGAAGCTCGCTCTCGGTTTAGGTGCGATCCTGGCATTTTGTCGCTCTTCATGATGATTTACAGATTGGAATATGGCATAAAAATTAGGAATATTGGTACTGTAGAAATTACATATGACTTTTGTGAGCTGAAAATCAAAGTACTGCACAGTAGTCTGTAATTAAGCGGTTGTGAACATAAATTCTAAGAGCTGTTGCCGCATAGGGAGATGAAGTTACTTCTGGCTGATTCCCGGATTTCCATTCCCAGTTATAAATTTGTTTTGTACAAAAAAAATTCTGCCAATGATTTCCCATGTTTGCCGCATTTCCCGGATTCCCTTCTCCACGTTCCAAGCTACGATGAATTACAGATTGGAGTATGCCAGCTGCTATAGAAAATTTTGAAGAATTGTATTTTTATTTATTGTTAGTTACAGTAGTCTGCAATCGAGAAGTTAACAACTTACGATATCCTGCACATCATTTTCTGTATCCTAGCTAGTATGGAGAATGAATTCAGTCCATACTTAATTTCAGCAAGTATGTACTTCTAAAAAATTAAAGTGCTGATACTTTATCTTTGCCAGTTCAGTTTCTTCACAGGTTGTACCAATATATGATTTGGCTTTGGTTGTATTATGCGCATGAGTTACTGACGTTTTTCAGACAGTGCATATATAGTCGGAGTGCATTCATCTCTTGTGAGTGACGCTCTTCATCATGTATATATAAGCAGTTTGGGATTGCAATTGACCGCGAATCATGTATCATCCCATGTCTGCATTTGTTTCAATTCTCGATGCTAAGGTTGGACGAAATCATGTACGTGTGACATGTGCTACAAGACCTTGGCGGGGATTCAGGGTGCAAAATTGAGGGCAAAATAAACCATTCATAGGGTGCAGCGTATCCAGTGAGATGATCACTGTCGACTTGTAGAGCGAGAACTCAATAGAGATAGGTGGCCACAGACTTTATTCATGGATTAATAACAGCTCTTTGGAAAACATTCATGTTTGTTCATCACTCCATATTCTGCCGGTCTAATTAGAAGTGTTATCGTGTTTTGTTGTTGCACGTTTTGGATATATGGAGTAGGTATGTGCTCCAGAGCAGGCAATTGATCAACTGCGGAAATTCTACCCTGCCGGGAGTAAGGAACTTGGAACATCGTCTGGTGGAGCAAGGCTGCTCAAAATGCAGGTATTGCAGATATTTTGCAGCTGCGATTTCAGTTTCTTTTTCTATAAATATTTTCTGTTTGAAATGTGTCAGTCGCACTCGTCTGCCGTGTAGTTACTTGGTCGGTGTGAAGCGCGTTCAGTTAGCTACATCGACCGAGGTCTCTTGCAGAGACAAGTCAGAAATAATTATGTTGTGTCTCGCAAAGTCAGAATGAGTACAAATACGCAGTTCCGAAGGGCTTACTTTCCCTGACTTTTTTATTTCAATTCCAGTTTTCAATTAGAAACTGCTTGTTACAGCTGTAAATTTCATGAAACCTGTTAATTATTTAGAAGCTTAGTGAGACCTGCTTGTTCGTTTTTTAACCATTTTCTCCTTGAACCCCGTTCGTGAGGCTCATTTCGTTCTGTACTGTGATGCAGTCATTTTGCAAATGGTTAGGAAAGTAGCGTGCACTTGGTGTGTGCTGCTGTATGGTTATCAGTTCACAATTGGTGAGAATCTGGTCAGCATTTAGAGCGTTTCTGATGAAAGGTTTTTCAGATTGTTGAGGTTGTTTGAACCGTATTTACTTTTTTTTTTTCCACTTCGCTTTTGCAGTGCTATATTGGCAACGGAGGAAATAACAAGCTATACTGGTGATTCTTTAGAGCAAGCGTATTTGCTCTTTTGAGGGCAGTGCAGTGCAACATTTTTATTGCAAGTACGTTAATGCACATCACCTGTTATTTGTTTATTTACAGTGGACATTTATGGGAGGCAATGCATTCCTAACCACTTAAGCAAATTTGCACATCTGTGTGGTGATTCAGATTAGTGGGAGAATGTTGAAATGAGCTGAAATAGAATTTGGGATGTTTTTCGAAATTTTCATATTTTTTTGATATAAAATGGATTTACTATGAATTATTTACCTCAAAACAGTGTTCCTCCCATACTGGTGATGTAGGACTTGTTTTTCTTGACCATGGCTTCACAAGAACATCAATGAAGGGCTGCTTACAATATTGAGAGACTTGTAAACAATCATAATTCACAGCAACTGTTCCAAGTCATTCATAACTATTCATCTCTTCATGTATCGAAAGAGCACACCCTACACTGCAAGAATTTGGGATTAATTAGGAATGCCTTGCCTCCCATAGTATTGTGTATTGTCTTTGTTTTTCTTGTTTGTTTGTTCATTTGGGATTTGTAGGGAAGCCACATGCAGTTCTCTTTCTTCATTTAGTAAGAAACAATCATTGTAGGTGTTTTTAGTCATTTATATTGGTCACGTAAATTCAAACAATTGTCTACAATGGAATGAAATTTTTCCCTGCTTACAATCTTCTTCAATATAATTGAGTTTAGGAAGGTGCATGTTATTCAATGAGCGATTGGACATTAGGAATAAAATTATCTATAAGTTTGTGTATTTCTGTTCTCATATGTGGCCTTCAAATAATATTGTCGCATAGTCAGAGTACAGTACAGGGTCTCTAAGAAAGTAAAAAAGGTTTTGAACGTTCTGCATGCATTGAATTGTGCTATGAATGTCAATTCAATGTATTATTGTTTAGTACAATGATTTTCAGTTTCTTGCGTATTTGTAGTTTCCAATTTAAAGAGGTACTATGTAGTGCTTTTTTATTGTTTCCTATTATTAATATATACGGATGAAAAATATATTAGCATTAATGTCTGAGACGTCACTATTGTACTAAGATGCAATTTTTTCCTTTCCAAGTAGGATTGTTTGATGTAAACAAGCACAATAGCATGGCTTCAGAGATCACTAAGTACGAGAGGTTGAGAAAGGAAAATATTCAAAGGAACTCACAAAAATTGAGTGATCTAGGCTTGTTCGACATTGCGACACAATTGGCAAACATAAGAGAAACAAGGTAAGATACTAAGCTCTACGTAGTTTTTAAGAAGTAAATGAATTCGTGTATTGAACTTTTGTGAAATTAAAACCATTGCCCCTGTTCAATATTAATGAATGTACATGTAGAAGTTAAATGTTGGAAATTTTGTTTTTATTAAACTTAATGAAGATTCCTGACCCATGTGTTTTTTGACTTAAATCAATTACATCAGGGCTTTAGGATTGAGAACTATGGAGAATATCTTGACGACAATGACAAGACAAATAGCTAATTTGCCAGATGATGTGCAAGTGGAATTGTTTCGCACAATTGCTAGTTTTCCAGCAATTACGTTTCCTATATTGGAAATGACTTCTAATCATCTTGCGGGGATTTTTGAGAGCAGTCGCGACGTGCCCCTTGATAAGCCACAAGGTATAAATCGAGGAAAAGTAGTGGAGAACTCTGGCACTATCTTACCAACATTGGAGAGGCACACACGGGCAACAACGTGGAGGGCTTTACCAGGACGTAGTTTTGACATCAACTCAGGAGGCAATGACAAAGAAGTAGAAGAAACATTGCAGGAAGACTGTTGTAAGTCAAAGGTTAGCTTCAGTCCTTTCCTATTGGAACTAATTGTGTTGGAGAAAGACACATAATTCATTGAATTTTAAAGAAGTTTTCCATCATTGTTGAAGTGTTTCGTTATTGCAATTGCCATATGTATGTGGTTAGTAGTAGTTTTCAATTTCTCTTTAAAAGTGCATTAATTTATAGACTCATAATTTGTCTTCAACAATTTGGTATTAGTCATTTCTGACTTTCAATAGTTTTAAAGGTTGATGTTTGTGAGAGAGAAGCAGGAACAGAGAATTTGTAAATGAAGTTACTCTCATATGAGCACATGTGATTCATTAGAGTTAAACTAAGTCAATACATAACCCTTATTAGTAGTAATGACCAATTACAATACATTGTACTGTAAAATGATCATGTCTAATTGACCGGAGTCATGAATAGCAACGCTTTGTTCACTTCGAACTGAAGAATTTAGAATTGTGTGTACTGTTAGTCTATATTGATTTTCTATGACTTCGTGGTAGTCAATATTCATTTGTTGAGACATTTTGTAGTGATGTATCATCTGTTGTGACTGTGAGCAGTTAGTAATGATATTTTGTGAGTGAAAGCCAAGTCTTCATAGGTGTTCTGAAAAGATGTTTTCTAACTGCAAGTCAATTGAAAAATAATCATTTGTGACTCCCTGCAGTCACAAATATTATTATGTGACTTCAAGCCCAGTCACAAATGGTGTTTTATGACTGTCTATAGACGAAAATGACCTTTTATAACTAATTCTAGACACAAATATCATAATGTGACTTCAAGCCCAGTCACAAATGGTGTTGTGTGACTGCTTGTAGTTAGAAATGACCTTTTATAACTAATTGTAGTCACAAACATTATTATGTGACTTCAAGCCCAGTCGGAAATGGTGTTCTATGACTGCATGTAGTCAGAAATGAGCTTTTATAACTAATTGTAGTCACAAACATTATTATGTGACTTGAAGCCCAGTCGCAAATGGTGTTCTATGACTGTTTGTAGTTAGACATTAGCTTTTATCCGAATTTATAGTCAGAAGTGATCTTTCGTGACTGTTTGTAGTTTGAAGAGGCCAATTACAAAGAATTGTGCTCATTGTAGACATTTTTTTGATAGATATGAGGTAAAAATTAGGAGTTCAGACTCATGTGATGAAAATTAGATAATTAGAATTTGCATTTCCTAGAGAGTAACTCAGAAGTTGAACTTCATGTTTTGTAAAAATTTATTTCTTGGTAGTTTTTTTTTAGTTCTGTAGGACATGAAGGTCCTCCTTCTGTACTTATTATACTCATATTATAAGTTGTTTCTTTCTGCATTTACAGTTGCTTAGCCATCAACGTCATCACCCTAGGCCGTGGCCCAAGGAAGCCACACGGAAGAAGAAGATGACTTCATCAACAGAAATGATGGTCACAACACCATTGGAAGAGGACAATTTTTTGTTCGATGACACAGAGGAGACAATGATGGGGGAGGAATCGGATGAAGATATTGAGCAACACTTTAGTACGGAGGAGGATGGAGATGTCCCAAATGAAGAGTTGTCCAATGATGTAGTGGATGAGTTGGAGTTACGGGAAGTCAACATATTAAAGCGCATGGCAAAGAGTGGAGCAAACTTGAAGGAAGTACGTGAGAAAATGCGGAAACTGAGTGGAAATGAAGGGAAGGAAGTTAGCAATGTGGACCGAAGCAGAAGTCTTCAACGACAATCCAATTTGAAGCAATTCAGGAGGGATCTGCAGAAGGTTGATGATAGAGATTGGGTTGAAGTGGACCTTGTTGGTTGTCCTACAGGAGTGCATAGGGCGGATTGGTTGACAAAGCTGCGTGGATATTCTCGTGATTTGGATTGGAGTGTGGATGACTTCAATTCACATCCCCGACCTCTACTACTAGCAATCAAGGACAAAATGGCATCCAAATTCGAGTATCGTGGTGGGAAAGGCGATGTTCCTGATAATGTCTTCTTCCGCATTCTGAGGTCCCAAATGAAGACAAAGAGAGCAAACATGAAGAAATTGATAGAGGCCGAAGCTCCCATTCCCAGAACTGTGAAGGCTCATCATGTAGAGAACTTCAAGAAGCTCATCAAAAGGACAGACAAAGTAGCATATTCAGAACGCATGAAGGTTGCACGGCAAACCGTGCAGAAAGTGTCCTATAGTGGCCGATCTGAGGGAGAAGTGAAGTCACGATTGGTAAGTGAAAGAGATGTCTACACTTTTGTAACTTCTATGTACGCATGTGATTGTAGATGGGTGTTCGTAGTCATTGTCTTTTGGATTTTATTTTTATAAACATGAAATTCTGAATGTAATATGTGTTGAAGGTAAACTTTGTTGGTCATATGACAATGCTTAGCCATAAGTAGGACATATTCAGGAGAAGAAGAAATGATGGATAGGATGTTGCTTTGAGTTATTGCAATCATAAATAACAAACATTAATGTACTTAAAATTGTATGTAGATTGTATTGTGACTAAGTATATTTATATTTAGCCTTGTATGTGACTACTTGAAGTCATATTTGGATGTACATGTGAATATGTATAGTCATGTGTAGGTAATTATAAAAGTACATGTGCTCATATTTGGTTTTCAATATGAGAAGTTTCATTTGAAAATAGTAAGTTATGTAAGTAGTAGTTGTTGTAATTGGACATGTGCATCACAATGTGAAATAGTTTATTGTTTGTCACTGCTTTCAAGAAATTTCACTATGGTTGAATGTTTTGGTCTTGAAATTTACACATATAGGGTTGCCGTCATTGTAGGCTGCACATTTGGGGAGACCCCCTACTCAAATGGAAGTGGAAGCAGAGCTAGCTTCACCAGACAAATCAGTGCACATTCGGTCGTCAAATTCAGGAGGGGCGGGTAGTAATTCAAAGAGGGTGGGTAAAGGCATAGAAGAAGTGCGAAACGAATTGTATACATTTCAAGAGACTGTGAAGGGAGAATTAAGTGAAATGGGTTCCCTAGTGAAGCAGCTTCTGTTTGAAGTCCGCAAGCAGAATGGAGGGAATACACACCCGTCTAGTTCTGAAATAGGCACCACAGTGCCAGAAGTTGCAGGTGGTGAGGAGATCATGGAGGAATTGGTAGGTTTGAAGAAACTTAACCCTCAGAAGATACAGGAAGAAACAGCCAGAGAAGCACATGTATTGAACGTGTCAAAAGGTGTTGAGGTAGTGCATGCAACAGTGGAGGTTCGTACAAAAATAAGAAACCCTTTAGTGTCATTCAATGTAATTGAATAGGTTTTGTTTCTTTTGTATTTGTTTGGAATTTCATGTAATGTGTAGTAGGTAGACATGAAATCTCAACTACTAAATTGTGGATGTCATTGTGAGTTTACAGGATGAAGGCACGATTGATAAGTCAAGAAATGTAAACCCTAAACCCAGCACTTTGCCAGTGCTGGATCAAATTGAAGAAGTAATAGATGTTACAAAAGCAAAAAAGGATCAAGGGAGCGTGAAGAAGAGGAAGGGTGAGGGTCAGAAATTGTGGACAGACATAAGTTATCAATCTAGGCGTTCAACGTTGATTGGAGGGAAGATTGGTGAGAAGATGAAGGAGGTGAAAGAGGATCCCAAGGTGTGATGGACTGCCATGACTGTATTAAATGTTGCAGTAGTTTATGGATTTGTGTGTGCAAAAGGGGTGGGAACAAGGTATAATTCTTATAGGTGAACATATAATTATGGATTGCGTCCTTCCTTTGAAATGGTAGATGGTGCAATGTTAGACATCATGTAGGGAGGTTCATTTTATGGAATATGTTTTGTAAATGTATGAGTTCTGTTGAACATGTTTGTGGATTAGGTGCCATAACTTGAACAAAAGCATGTGTGCATAATTAAAAGCAGTAACATGTAGAAGAAAACAAGTGCTGGTGGTCATAATCTCTATTATGTGACTGATTGCAGTCATTATTTGCATGATGCGACTGACCATAGTGGTAATATTTAGTACATGACTAGTGTCAGTCATATTATGCAGAATGTGACTGTTGGCAGTCATATATTGCTGTGCATCACTAATACTAGTCATATTCTATAGTATATAACAATTGTCAGTCATATTATATATTTTAGAGTAAATGGCAGTAATATTTTTTAATATATAACTAGTGGAAGCTGTATTTTAAAATATATACGTAATGACGACTAAATTTTGTATTATGTGGAGAGTCATATTAATGTTTTTGTCAGATGTATGTGCCATACGTTTTCGTATGTACCTTTGTTAACGTTTGATTATTTGTATCCATTTCTATTTAGAGGGATAGTAATTTTTTGTTTTGGTCTAAGAGGATCCTTTTGTTGTACAAAGTGTATGAAAAGGAGTATTTGTATTTCTCATTATGTGAAGTCGTACCATGAAGTAAATTTTGTCGCATGTTGTGGGGGTCAATAATTTTTCAGCATTTAAATAAAGTGACACTACTATTCCAAGTGTATAATAGTGGGTGTTTTACTTTTGAAGTCTCAAAAGTGTTATTGAGTTGTATGTATTTATGTTTCATAATTGATATTTTGTTGTTGTATGTGTTGAATTTATAATTGTTATAATACCATGACATTGAATACTAAATTGTTGATGTGCATATAGATTGGAGTAAGAGGCTCTAGAGAACATCATGTGGAATTCGATTCCAAATTAATGGAAGAAGAGCCTACCAAAAGGAGGGGGCCAATGAGGGCCGCAAAGGTTGGAAAACCTTCAAAGAAAAAGAATATTTCAGGGAAACTGAAGTTTCCACCGGTGAGAGTTTCGGATGATTCACGAAGAAAGGTACTTGTGTTGAATGTCTTGGGTTTTCTATGTGACATCCGACCACTGCATGATGGAAAAGAGTGGGGGTTAGGTGGTACGATCCATTATGAGAGAGAGTTTGAAGTCAAAATTAAGAAAAGGGAAGACTGTGCAGCTTTTGTGACAATGCTCCACTATCGATTTGATGTGGGGATATGGGCTCCAATTGGAGAGGCGCTTCTACAAGAAGTCGCTCGATTCCTAGCTCGGGGGACACCCATGAAGTGGTGTTTTTTATGGGGAAAGGAAATTGGTGGTGGAAAAAGAGACTTGCATGATTTATTTGACATGATACCAGATCCAACCCATGGATCAGCTAGGGTCCTTCAAGTGGACTGGGATTCCACAGCTACCTCTAAGTCACCTGGTACAAATGTATTACACATTCCTGCATGGGATCCTCTAGCTTCAGAAGACAACTTCCTAAAGAATATGAAAGGACCCTTTGAAGTTTTTAGTCAAAATCCTTCCGACATTGAATATTGTGTGATGTTCTTGGACAAGGCAATCAGTCAGTTACAGAATCCATTGCCCCAGGTATGTATTTTTGAATATGTTGTTTGCCTTTCAATTTCAGAAGTGAAAGTAAAGCTCCATCGTTTGTTTACTTAATGTCTACAACCATTGTAAATGTAAATGCAGGATGCACAAGGTGGGAAGAAATATCTTCAAGGTTCTCGAAGCTCAAAGAATGAAAGTCCTATCTCCTTGGCTGTAGGGTCGAAAGTGAAGGTGTTCGATGTGGACGATGACAACAAGGCAGAAGACAATGTAATTGCGCATGGAGTCATAGTGAATGTTGCAGGAGGTTCACTTCATGGACGGCTCATTGAAGAGGGCAATGTATCTATAAGCATAACATCTGTGGTTCCCGGATCGGAGATGGTTCTTTTATATGAGGCAAACAACAACGACGACCCTCCTATGGTGCATGTAGGTGATGCTGTGAAGTCTGTGACAAAGTGGCCCATTGAAGCGTTGGCTTCTTTAAACGAATGAGTGAAGGTATGCAGTAGTGGATTGCTCACTCTAGTATAAAGTGAGGTGTGTGTTTATGTGTTCTCAGTGTGATTTTTTTCATATGTGTTTTGAAGTTCAGTAATAAATGTCATTGAAGTACATTTTGGAATGTATATCCATGTCTTGTGATTTGAGAAGTTGCAAAGACATGTTTAGGATATGATATTAGAGTGTGAATTTGATTTTCTTTGTTTGGAAGACAAAATGATTTCTAATTATAGAGACTATTAGTGGAAGTCACTCATAGCAATGAAAAACATGAATGAATAATCCAAGTAAGCTTAGGTAGCGTAGAACTGCTTTATCGCTTTTGAAATTTGTACTTCGAAATACATGTGAATACTTCTAAAAATATATAACTAAGCACAATAACATGGAATATGATTCATTGTAGTCATATTGCGTGTTCTCCAAAAATATGACTAAACACAGTCATATTGTACATCACTACAAAATGTAACTTCACTGATGAGTCATATTGTACATCACTCCAAAGTATGACTCATCTTGGTCATATTCGACATAATAATAAAATATGACTCATTGCAGTCATTTTTTAATGTTACTAAAAAATACGACTCACCAGTCATATTTCACATAATTACAAAATATGACTCACCGTAGTCGTATTTCACCTCACTGCAAAATATGACTGACCACAGTCATATTCCACGTCACTACAAAATATGACTCATCGCAGTCATATTCCATGTTACTGCAAAATATGACTCACCAGTCATATTCCATTTAATCAAAAAATATGACTGAGCAGTCATATTCCACATTACTGCAAAATATGACTCGCCGCAGTCATATTCCACATCACTGCAAAATATGACTGACCGCAGTCATATTCCATGTTACTGCGAAATATGACTCACCACAGTCATATTCCACGTCATCAAAAAAATGACTCATGGCAGTCATATTCCACGTCATCAAAAATATGACTGATCGCAGTCATATTCCACGTCATCAAAAAATATGACTCGACCCAGTCGTATTCCACGTAGGATTTTTTTATTTGCCCGGGCAACCCAAATAAAAGTCAAGACTCCCCTAGGAAAGTCAAAGTATACGCCTAGTTGGCATACTATGGCTAAAAATGGGTATTTATACCCCTCGGAAAATATGACTGCCAATATGACTGATGTCTGAAGCGACTGCTTCGAAACGACTGGAGTTAGTCATATTCCGAGTCATCTACAGTGATTTCTGCGTCAGTCATATTTTTCGATTTTATGACTGCTGCCAGTCATATTTTGCAGTCATAAAACACTGCTTTTGTTGTAGTGTACTAAAGCATATGTATACATGAGACACGTTGTCCACCTTTGACGTGTGACCTATATTATACTGATGAAGGGCCTCATCCAGAAACCAACAACATATGTTTTATAAGTAGACAAACCTCAGTGTTAAAAGTGGTGACGGCATGTCGAAGAGCTGTCAAAAATGCCTCTGCTTCTTGGTAGCCCTCTGCCAAGATAACACATTCAATGTGACGCTAAAGCTGAAAACCTTGTTCAATTATGGGACAGTGATTAGAGTATATTACAAACGTTAAAGTAACAACCCCCAGTACATAGAATATCTACAGCATCCGTGACAAAAGTCTGCACTCGACGCTCTCTAATAGCGCTGCCTCAACGGACAAATAAACTCATATCAAATGTGTTCACAACTTGACATGCAGAAGCTGTCCAATTAGATGTGGACACAACAAAACAGATTACTGGAAATGTGCAATTAGAGAGAGTTGAGAGTATACAAGACTAATTCAAACAACTAAATACGGTTGGGCAAAGAACTGGAATGCTAAGGTATCAGAAACAGAGGCCGTACCGAGCCGTTGCAGCAATGATCCTTTGTAACCAATGAATGTAATCGTCGGAATATGTCTTATGGAAACTTAGGAAGTTTTTGTTAAGGAATAAACTCTCAACATTGCTCCATCAACTCACCAGAAACCCTAGAAGAAATTCCAAACTTCAACGATCGCAACAGCCTCACTGTTCCAAATCTTGGTAAAACGATTCCGAGGACAGTTACTGATCCAAAAGCAGAGCAAGTAACAAAACAAGGGACATCAACTGATTTCTATAGAGAGGATACAAATAGTCGAGAAATAATTAGCATCCTTACTTCCCTCCTGCAATCGTAGCATCAAGCTCTACTTCTTCACCTCATCCAACACCTGTCAAAAGTCCATCTCAAATTAGGTCAATCTCGGGTTTCTGGATGAAAGGTTGTGAATTGAAATCCTAGATACTGAAGTTACTATTATTTGTTAATTTGGGTGTTACTCAAACATCCCCGAAGGAGGACTGAAAGTACACCCTAATCAAATTTCATTCGGTTCTTTCAATTACTCCGACGTAAAAGCCCTTGATGAAATTCCAGCAGAATACGATTCCTCTACCCTAGAAACCTCAATTCAATTGCTTTTCCAGAAAGAACGCACCACAGGATTCTGAAAAGTTGTCAACTCCAGCAATACCGACTCCTCATTCTACCCTGTGGAAACACCAAAACCCTAAAACATCAGTCTGTAACTCCATCATTCATTAATTCATCTACTTTGGCAACACACACGAAAACTCTACCTGCGACGAAGACGACGAGCACTAAATTGTCGGCCTGAGCGCGCACGATGGCCTCGGATATGGAACCCTGGAAAACAGAGTCTCCGGGGGATCCGAGAGATCTTGGAGCCCGACAGCAGCCTCCATGCCGACGCAATGGGATGCAAGTGGAGCAGAGAACAGATGGTGGAGTGGAAGTAGGAAACGGGAGAAGTAAGATTTTGTGCAGGAAAGATGAAGCACGGCGAGTATCTTGAGCATCTTGGGGAGCACAACGACGAAGACGAAGAAGACGAAGAAGACGAAGACAAAGAGTCGAAAGCTTTGGGGGCAAGCGAGACCTTCTGCCCAGGCTGCTGCCCATTAAAAAAATTCCAAAGGAAATTTTTTTTTTTGCTTTACAAAATTTTGCTTCAGATTTATTTTCACTACTCCGTATTATTTTCCCAATCTTGTTCCGTGGTGTCAATTTTGCTCTCTAATACATTCTAGAACATAAAGGCGATCTATAAAGTCTTGGGATGTAATCCTAAAGAACCCACATATATTGCACCAAAAATTGTCAAAATTTTTGCCACCAATTAGATCAAAAGTGCCGTAAAGCAAAAAAATAAATAAAATAATGAAAAATAAAATCAACCCCTCAAAATTGCACTAGTGTAATATGAAAATTTTTGAATTTTTTTTCACGAACATTGACCTTTTAGATTGCAAGATTATAGCATTTGAAGTGAGGAAGAAAAAGAATTGCAAACCCAATAAGTAGGCTCACCAAGACTTAGTTTGACTCTTCTTTGAATGAGAATTTTGTACGAAAACATACTTGGGAGGAAGAAAAGACCAATACATTTCATATCATGTCATTGAATTCAACTTGTCAAATTTTATCCTTCTATGAGTTTCTTCCATATTGCAATCCTCCTTTGTGCCATTTTCACGGAATAATTGCCATTTTCCTGAAATTTTTCATATTGGTGAATATTTGAGTGCTAATAGATACAAGTTATGGATTGTTAAAATGACATTATGACTCCACTCTATGGATAATTTTGTAAGAACCAACTTACCAAGATTTTTAAAGTAGAAACCCTAAATCCTAAAACCCAAACTCTAAAATCTAAAATCTAAACCGTAAACTAATTTCTACTTCAAAGAATCAACTTACCAAGATTTTTGAGATAAATTTCTACACAATAGCTAGCATGTAAAGCACTTCCTAATTTTTTCAAAATAATTTTATTTAATAAATTAAATGCCGAAGCATAATGTTCTCACATATATTTTATTTTAAAAAAAATTCTTTTTAAGAAGTAGAAATGAAGAGGGTTTTGGTACTAGTGTTATAAGTTGTTTAGTGGCAAGGGGAACATAATGACCTTTGATCTAGGATTATTTCAAGCAATTCAAAGCAAAAGTGGAAAATGTCCAATGAGTTCTGCAACTATGCGCATGCCTTCGTCCTGAACAACGCAGCGTGCTTAGAACCATGGCGGAAGTGAGTGCTCTTTTCAGCCTTCTTTACATTGTTTCCCTGGAGTTTGCTATGAGATCATATTTGTACTTCTGTTATCTAGGGACCTGGACGGTAATGTGCACAATGTTGGAGATCATGTCTTGATAAACATTTATTGTAACGTTTCAGCCATACACGTATTCATGTCGACGTCATTGTGAACATCTCTCTAAATGCATGAAACTTGCAGTCCACGTCGAATAGGACATATGGTACCTTCACAATCTTCTTCACTGCGCCCTGGCACTATAAGCGTCGTCTAACAATGCATGATCTGAATGCCTTGTAGGGAATATGTGTTAGCGAGAGGCCAGATCTGGGAAGAAAGGGAGGCCTTTCGAAGACAATTTTGTCATCAACATCTGTCAATGCCAGTGTCGTATCCCAGCAAGCTCTCCGATTTGCCTCCGTTTGCACTGTGGCTAAGTGAAAGAGTTCAGAGTTTGTGACATGCCGGTGAACATGTTGACCCCGATGTTGTAGAATATAGGCAACCTCCAGAGCGGTATGCAGTCTCACATCGCCAAATGTATGCGTTTGGCATGCACCTCCGTGTTCATAGTGCAGAGAGGAGTCGTGTCATATGCGACTTCGCAATTGTAGCCTCATTCACTAAGCAACTGTGTTGGGGGCTTTACAATGGGCGACCCATAGAGAGAACCAATGAGTGCGTGGGGTATATTTAGGAGATATTGGAGTTGGACTACCGGAATCATTGCACGACAATGTTGGTGTGCGATTGGGTTCGATCAAACGAAGATGCTCGATATGCAAACATCTGCAAAGACCAATATGGGTTTACAATAGCAAACTTCACTCGCATGGATGGCGGAGTCCACGCTGATTCTTTTGCTTTCCCATTGCATTGTCAACAAGTATTCTTCTCCGATGATCCGCACAGGCAAGGTTGGAAAATTGTGTGTCGCACAGATGTCCGGGGCAGACGTGGGCAGCTACAGGTGAACCAACCTATGCCTACCATAATTAATGTTGGCAGTGACACGGACGTCCCCGGTTTGCAACCTCAGTTGGTGGACGTGGAGCCTCAGAGGCAACTGGCCGAAGATGGTGGCACATACATTTGACCATGGATGCGGTCTTGAAGTGAGTAGGAGAGAGATGGACGGCAGTAGGCAAATGGAGGCTCATCTGTTATGAAACGGCTGCTACACAGTCATTGTCAATGTTGACATTGCACATGATGTGCGAATGGATGTCAAGGAGGACGCCCACTCTAACACGCTTGTTGAAAAGGACGTTGGATATAACATTCCAGTGGACACATTTAAACCAAGGTGGCAGGTATGCTCGCTCGAATTGGGGCACCTTCCATTCTGAATGTTCTTTTCACTACAGTAAAAAAGTTTTTTGTTTCCTTCCCATGGAGTTCTAAGGTGAAAGTTCCATAGAGAATGTCTCAAACACCATATTTGTTGTTGCCTTCACCCCAGAGCGAGGTCTAGGTACTTGCATGTGCTAGCAGAAGACCTTCTCATAGATCTTACGAAGATTGTTTAGTAGAGCATGGTGATGCAATGGAAGAAGTCGTCTATGCATTGAATAGAAGGATTATCAATGTCTTGTATAGAATGGAATGTCACATCCCATGTTCCGTAGTAGTGAGAGGAGTTGTACTTGTAATTATTGTGTTCTACCATATTCTAAGAGTGGAAAATAGTAATGAATCAGATTGGGCTGAGTACATAATGTGCTCTCTATTTTTTTGTGGGCAGAGATCTCCCCATCTAGAAGCCAATGGAATGAACTTGGCCGGAACACCCCCATGTTGTCCCCATTTAATTTTCCTCCCAACTCCCTAAATCTGAAAAGCAATGGAAGGAATGCACTATGGGGTGAAAGCACACTACACTGAATACACATTCGTCAAAAATCAAGAGTATTTTCAAGTGGACATGAAATACTTGAAGTATATAAAGTACCTTGGTGGAAGTACCATTAGAACTTAAAGAAACTTTAAATGGATGCTTGTAGATTCTTGCCATTACAAAGTAACATACTTATAGACAAGAGTTTCTTAATGAACATCTTCATTTGAACTTGAGTTTATTGGAAGTGCATTTTAGTCTGTTAACCCAATTTCTAGTTATTCATGTCACTTCAAACCTTAAGAAACTTATATGCAAATTCTACTTCCTACAATAATCTCACTATTGGGATTAGTGCAATTCAAAGCTATCCTAGAGGTACTAATAATGTAAATTTGCCTTGTATCTTGATCTTTCTTCTATTCAAGAATTTTTAAAAAATGAGAATGAAGTGCCACGTGGGAATTTTTTCCCTTAGATTCTCAACTCGATTTTCCAACATGAAGATTTAAAGTTCATAACTCTGTAGTACCCAAATTCCAGATTAAGATTAATATTCAAAGTCAAATATTTTAATTGTACAATACATTAAAAAATAATCGAAGCCAAAAGAAACCCAGAAGTTCCTTGAAGTTCCTAGATTGTGGGAATTCGCTACATTAGCATTTTATGCAAACCATGCCACAGTATATAATATTAATTCATAATTTTTTAAAAATAAAATTGTAATTTTTAAAAGAAAATTAAAATTTGAAAACGAAGAGTGGAGATGAAGTTGAAAGTTTAAAACTACCCTAAACCATAAGTAATTCTTCATGAATAGAAGCAAGGGAAAAAGTCAAACAAATATTCAAAATTTTGGAGATTTAAGCAATAGCCATGCTACAATATGTGAATGTAGTGCTTTACTCATCAAAAAATGAACGTAAATATTATTTTTTGTGTCTTTTTTCCTCTGCAAAAGATAATGCCCATCTGACTTCCACATTCCAATAGATATTGTAATTATAGTTCTACTATGACCAAGAAGCCCTTGCATAGTATATATATTCTATCTTTGTACAAACTATTGTGTTTTTTTTATCATTCATTTGGCCTGTACAAAGTCATTTGTAATTATTTTACAAACCTAACACGCTTTTATTGTTGGTAAAGTACTTTGTAGAGGATGGATGAAACACTAAATTGGATTAGAATGTGGTAGAATACCTTCTCTACATAAGTACCTACCAATTGGATCAATTGAAAAGTGAAAATAATGTTTATTTCATCTAAAAAAAGTACGTTATATAAATACATCTTGAAAAAGTATTTTTCTGACGTACTTTGTAGGGGGGCGTAATGTGCTTTCACCCTATGGAGACTGCAAGTCACTCCCAAATTGTTTGGGCCATCCCTAAATCCAGGTGGGAAAGCACTTCCTGGCACTCCCCACACGACCATTCACCCCAATTTTGGGGGGGGAACCCCCGAGCCTCAACCCAATGGAATGAACTTGGCCATAACCCCCCCATGTTCTCCCCATTTAAATTTTTTCCCAACTCTCTAAATCCAAAAAGCAGTGGGAAGAATTCACTGTGGGGACTTCAAATTACTCCCAAATTGTTTGGGCCATCCACGAACCCCCAATGGAAAGCACTTCTTCGCACTTCCCGTACTACCATTCACCCCCATATTGGGGGGACCCCCAAGCCCCATCCCAATGGAATGAATTTGAATTGGACACCCCTATATTCTCCCCATTTCATTTTTTCCCCATTTAATTTTATCCCAACTCCGTAAATCCAAAAAACATTGGAAGGAATTCACTATGGGGACTGCAAGTCACTCTCCATTTTATGGGGCCTAATTTGCAATTTCAAAGCCAATGGAATAATGACACATTGATCCCAACACTTCCAAGTAATCCCCATTTTTTGTTCTCAAAACCCATCTCCAAATAATATTGCGTAACTTCACCTCTATGAGAAGGTTATCCCAATGAGTCTCCATTTTTATTTCCCATCTTTCATGTTTTAGGACCTAAAATATTTAATTCTATACATCCTTTTTATTTTGGCATACCCTAGACTTGTAACACCAAAACACATTTCTTGAGTCATTACATGTGTCTATGTCACTTTCATCCTACCTTGTACCCATGACTTCACATCCTCCCAGAAAGCCTGAAATTTTACACCCTGGAGCTCTTTCCTGTACTGATCAGGTGTTTTCCCTGTAGGGCAGCACCCCCCCTGCCCTCTCAGTGCCAACAGTGCACTTGCCCGTAGTGAAAGACGCACCAGTGGCTGACGTGGCCGATTCGTATTTTTTTGGACGTCATCTGAAACGTCCTTTATTTTTTTGGACGTAGTGATAAACACGTCCGTTCAAAGTGACATTCCTATATTTCCTGACGTCTATTATGACGTTTCAGATGACATCACAAAAAATTGTCCCTGAACTACGCGTTCGTCCAAAAACGTAGTGACGTCAAAAGTAACGGTGATGTCACAACGTAACGCAGAGAAAAACACGGGTTTCTTATAGTGAAGTCTTGGGCAAATTGTCCAATGAGTTCGATAACACCTTGAGAGGGAATCCGTCTCTCTGGACTGAGGAAGTCTGGAGAGGAGTGTATGATTTCCGGATAGGGGGTCTTGGGATGGCTGGCTGAAAGGATGAATTCATTCGGGGGAAGTTCCATGGCGTTCCCAACCCTAAGGACGGATATGTAGTTGACAACTGCATAAACGACCGACACCGTCGTCTTTTGAGGTTTCTGATTCCGATCCTCCATCTGGAGAAACCGACGAGGGTAACAATCACCCTAGGGAATACCATTTTCGGTTCCTTGAGCGAAACCCAGAACGTGGATTGGGCCCGGATCATTTTTGATTTGGTAACCCAGCTCATCGGGAGGGTAGGAAAGAGTAGGGCTACAGCCATATGCCCATACTTGTACCATCTGTACCACAACCATCAACTCCTAACGATTGATGAAAAGAAGGAGTGGAAGGCTGAGGGAGCTCTCCTGAAATATGGGGAATCAGAAGAAGACGATGAAGCGGAATTGGTTCCGGATTCGGATCCGGAAACAGAAGAAGAGGAGGAAGAGGTAATGCCGTCGATCAAGCGACAGAAGACAACTCCTCCCTATGGGCGAGGAACACCTCCAGGTCATGGCCCGTCAACTCCGGATGAGAAACGGAAGGGTGTTATAGAGGAAGAAATGGATCCACGGGATCCATTCAATAATGTGATTGGCATTCTTTCCAATGTCCGGGTGGATTGGGAGGTGAAGCATCTGACCCTGCAGGTGATCGAAAGACTAGTGGATGCGCCGCAGAACAGCCAGCTACCAACGAAGGTAGCCAACTGTATCACCGATCTGGCTGAGTATCGAAGGCGGGCGGAAGAAGTAATCTGACTACAGACAGAAGCAAATCCCTTGAAGGCGGAAAATCTCGTCCTAAGAGAAGATGTAGCCGCCACATTGGAGATAACAGAGGAAATACGACGGGTAGCGGACCAGATGAAGGACATTCTTGGAGGATCCGGGGCGCCGCCACCAAGGCCAAGCTATTCGACGACGAAGTCCATAAGGAGAAGAAACTATCTGTATGACAACTCATATTTTTTATTTTTATTTGTTTACCTTTTTGAGCGAACCGGAGATTAGAAATAGGTATCCGGATTCATCTAGAGAGAAAAATAAAATCCAAAAAATAGTCACAAAAGGACTTTACGAAACTAATCCGGTTTTAGGTAGAAGCGGAACGGATTAGATGCACAACCGGATAAGTATTTCCGACCGGAATCTTGTTGACCGGATTGGAGATAACCGGATGTCAAGAACCGAACTGGATATCCAACCGGTCATAAAGGCAGTCCAGGGCGTCAGGACTATATAAAGCCTGACCCTGCCCATTTTCAGGTCTCTGGATTTCCACGTGTTGTCATGTCCTGATTTAGCACTTGACGTTTCTATCGTTGACCACGGCAAGGAAGAGGAAGTACAAGAGGTGAGGGGTGTGAGACAGAGAGATCTCCTCCGGACATGAGTGGGTGAGACCTTGAGTGCGAGCGGATACATGAGAAACTAAAAGTGTGAGCATGCCAGTAGGTTAGTTTACAGGTGGAGCGGAACATCTAAGTGTCGGCGCTCCCTTGTTAGGACTGTAGAAGAGTGAAAACCGGGTAAGAGCTACCCTCATGCCGCGGCTGAACCGAAAGAGAGGTTCTAACACCCCGCCCCCGAGTGAAGTAAAGCTTAGAAAAGTGGTTCCGGTCATGCCGACCAAGGAACCGGAACAGGGAGAGCTCAGAGAAGATTTGTCGTTGATGGGTTGTCAGGGGTTAGCTTTGAAACCTTGGGGTTTCAAAGATGAGAGGATGGTTAGAGAAATCCTGAGTGGCGTATCGAATCAGTTCGATAACACCATGAGAGGGAATCCGGTCCAATGGACCGAGGCTTTGTGGTGGGACGTATACGGGTTCCGGCCAGGAGGACTCGGACTGGCCAACCGGAAGGATGATTTCGTCCAGGGCAAGTTCGGAAGCGTAGTAAACCCAAAGGACGGCTACGCAGTCGAAGACTGCCTCGATGACCAGGAGCAACGCTTGCTCCAGTTCCTGGTTCCGGTTTTGCATCCGGAAAAGCCCACCAGGGTGACTATCACCTTGGCTAACACGATTTTCGGAGCGTTGAGCGGAACCCGGAAAGTAGACTGGGGCCGGATCTTCTTTGATCTGGTATTCCAGCTTACTACAAGAGTGGGGAAAAGTAGGGCTATCCCACTGTGTCCTTATGTTTACCACCTCTATCAGCAACAAGAGCTGCTGACGGAAGTAGAGTTGAAGGTGTGGAAGGCCCAAGAGCGGACCATGAAGTACGGAGAATCCGAGTCCGACCAAGAAGCGGATTCCGGAAACGAAACCGAGGAGGAAGAAGAAGAAGAAGAAGAGGAAGAGGAGGAACCGTATGTTCCCGCCAAGAGGCAGAAGACCATACCGGCTCGGAATCGAGGAACGCCCCCGAGACATCCGCGGCCACACAGAAGTAAGACTCCAACCGGACCGGATGTGGCATCCAGATCCGGGACCGTAGATCCATTCGACGAGTTGGTTGGGATCCTCTGTGGAATCCGAGCGGATTGGGAAGTTAAGAAGCGGACGCTCGGGGAGATCGCGGAATTAATCGGAGCGGAACCGGACAGCCAGTTGCCACGGAAGGTGGCTGAGAGTGTTATCAATCCGGAAGATGAAGGAAGACAGCAAGCGGCAGCACGATGAGGTGGACACCCTCAAGGCCGAACTATTCGCGTTGCTTGAGAACGCCACCGCGACAAAGGAGATGGCAGAGGAAATGAAGAAGTTGGCCGTGGAAGTGAAGGACGTGCTTGGAGGACCCGGAGCCGCCGTCACCAAGGCGCGCCTGTTCGAAGAGGAGGTGCACAAGGACAAGAAGATATCTGGAACCCGGGTGGTGCACATCCTCACCGATTTTGAGGAGTAGATAGAGAAGCTCCTATCCAAAGCACGGGAGTCGGCGGACCGGATCGTGGAGAGCAGTTAGAAATTGACGGAGATTCCGATCCGACTCTCTGAGATTTCACTTCCGGACTTGTTTTCGGAAGACGTAGCTCAGGAGCCTGGAAAGGACAAGACGCCCTAGTCAAGCAGGGCAAAGAAGGAGACGCCCTCGACCGGACATCAGCCGATAGATTTGGACTCCCCGGAAGCTGAGGAAGAACATCCGGTTCTACCTACGAATGGGGAACGGAACTGGAATCTAAATGAGGTCTTCGAGCAGTTGGAGAGACCTGATGAGAGCCCTACCATTGGATCCCGAGTGTATGAAACGGAACAGGAAGGATTGTAAAAATAGGACTTATAAATAAGAACCGGAATAGAATCTGGTTAGGATAAGGTAGGACCGGATTGTCAGCGCCTTCAGAGGCGGAAATCATGTATTCACTTTTTGCTTTTTGCTTTTTGTATATAAAATAGTCTCCGAGTTGGAGACGAGGAGAGTTCTTTTGGCATTTCCTTGTGTACTTTCCATTGACTTTGTTTTGTGTATTCCTCCCGAGTGTTGGCAAGAATGTACAGAGTTGAAGTAAGGTGGTATGCACGGATGTGTGGGTAGAGTTCTCCCTTTGATGGATGTTTCCGGTTCTAAGTACATCTGAGTAGGTCATGAAGAGCTAGAAGTGGATTCCAGTGCCTCAGCATCTGTAGAAGTTTAGTATTCCGGGTAAGAAAGTCGTTGATTAGGCTATGTGGATAGGGAGGGATTCCTTAGCTGTGTTAGAACTCCTAGGTGGGAAATCTGGTCGAGTGTCTTGACTCCTGTGAGGTCTTGCCCCCGTTGTGGGTAAAATGGAAGAACTTCTGTAGTTGATGGAACGGACGGGTGCACTTGTAGCCACCGAAATTAGTACGGAACGGATCAGCGTCAAAGTTGTTATAGTATGAGAGGATCGTACGGGGGATCTTTGTGTGACCTGTGATCCGGATTGCTGTGAAGGACCAAACCGGATCCGGATTAGAGTAGGAGGATAGAAAGATAGGAAGTGGGTCTTCAGCCACTATAAGTCACGGAAGGAGTGGTGGGCCTACCACTTTCAAAAGCAAGCGGCGAACCCTCTGATGGTAAAACAAAGGCAAAACTAAACCGGGTTTAGAAAGAGTGAACCGGAACAGATCCGCTCCGTAGACACTTAGGACCGGAAACAAAATGGTCCAGAATTGAGAAGTTAGCCAGAAACCGTGGAACTAGTAAAATCGGAAATAGGATACAGTCCGGTCTTAGTTTTCCGGTTGGGTTTTAGACATTCCGGTTTTCCGAGGTACAATCGGAAAGTAGAAGTGAGGGGTTTTATTGGGTTTATCTCCTTAATAGAGTTAGCTACTTCAAAGGATCTCATGGGTTCGATCTTTAGGGTCATTTTGTTATGCTCTAGGGTGATTTTTGAGGGTATAACAGGGAATTTACTTACTCTGTACTACGTCAATCTGGTGCTAGCATAGTAAGGATTCTCACAGACTACATGGAGCCGGTTGAGACGACACTAAAGGAGGAGTGGATTTCAGCGGATAAGATTGAAGAGAGCAGTCGGAAACTAATGGGAGCTAAGGAGGTCCCTTTGTTGGAGCTCTCCCTACCAGAAGAGTTTCCGGATGTGACAGCTACTGAAGAAGAGAAGAATATGACTCCCAAGCCCAAGATGACTGCACAGGCATCTAAACTGGCAAACACCCCAGAATCCGCCATTGATCTGGAATCCACACCCGATTCCGGTCAAGCTGATCCAGTTCCAAAACCTGTGGATGGGGAACGGAACCGGAACCTGACTGAAATCATCGAGGGGATGGAAGCCGAGCTGAAAAGTCCTACCTTAGGGTTAGGATTGTAGATAGTAAAAGTTTGTACATACTAGAGGAGTTAGATCGGAATTGGATTCTATCCGGTGGTTGGTAGGTAGGTAGGATTGGAAGTTTAGCTGGAAAATGCGGTTGGATTCCGTGACGCTTTTTGCCTTTTTGCACTTTTTTGGTTTTGTATATAAACCTGCCTTAAGAAAGGGAGAGGGAGAAAAAAAGCCTTCTTTTGCAAAATTCCTTGGTGTCCTCTGTTTTTGCTTTGCTGTTGTATATTTGTGCCATGAGAGTTGTGTGCCTGTTGTATGACCGGAAGTGATGAGAGCAAAGAGGAAAGCTAAGAGTTGGCATTTTTTCCCCTTGGTGTATTTTATTCTACAAGTTTCAGTGTATGTGAGTAGGTATTAAAAGAGTTGGGAGTGCGCTTCAGCTCCTCAACGTGTCTAGAGTTTGAGATTCCGGGTGAGAAAACCATTGTTAGGCTAGGTGGATAGGGAGGGATTCTCTACTTGCGCTAGAACTCCTGGGTGGGAAATCCGGTTGAGTGTCCGATCTCCTGTGAGGTCTTGCTGCCATATTTGGTAAATGGAATAGCTCTAGTAAGTGTTGGAATGGACGGGTTCACTTGTAACCACCTAACTTCGCACGGATAGGAGAGGGTGCCCAAGGTCGTTGTTGTATCAGAGGATCGTACGGGGAGTCTTTGTGTGACCTGCAATCCGGATTAATACCCAGGTTGTTGTGAAAGACCAAACCGGATCCGTAGTAAGGAGGAGATTAAAAGATAGAAGAGTGGGTCTTCAGCCAGTATAAGTTACGGAAGGAATGGTGGGCCTACCACTCTAAAAACCAAGGGGCGAACCCTCTGATGGTGAAACAGAGGATAAATTAAACCGGGTAGTATCCAAAATAGTACCGTTAGACTGGAACGGATTGGTCTACAGAAGTAACCAGGATAAAAAATTATAGCCTCTTGGGGTTGTGATTGTTGTTAAGACCGGATAGTTGGTAGAACCGGAATAGTGGTGGGAAGCTAATTCTTCGTTTTCCGGATATTATAGTTTTTCGAGTAATTGACCTGAAACCAGAAGTTGGGTTTATAAGCTAACTCATCCTAAATCGTGTAATGAAGCCAAATACTTCACAAGATCTTGTGGGTTCGATCTTTAGAGTCACTTAGTTATACTTTAAAGGAGTTTTTGGGAGTATAACAGGGAATTTACTTACTTTGTACTGCGATAGTGACCTGTTGAGCCCGATAGCTATTCGGTTTAGCTGTGAAGGAAAGTTCGGCCGGAATTAGGCTTTGCTGTATTGTGTTTTTCTTTTCTTTTTACAGTGGATCTCTTGTCACTCTAAAACTTAGAGGATAGGTTTCAAGCTTCCTGCATCAAGCCCAATACGTGGATCCCTCTTGATTCAGAGGTTAAACTCGATTCCGGTTACCAAGAACGGGAAAGTCGGACTAGCTACCCTCTTTTCAGTTCCGGTTTGATTGTAAATAGATTGTAGATAATGTGTGAATAGGAGAAGGTAAAGGGTGAGTATGGTAATAGAATAGAATAGTTAGAATTGGGACTTAACCGGATTAGAGTAGGTGTTCTTGGGTCTGTTGTGGCAAAGCAAATCCTTCTCTTCCGGACAAACAAGGATTCCTCCAACTAAATCTCTGTGGGAACGATAAACAGGTCACTTTAGGATCATTTCCGGTCCTAGAGAAGCAATTTGACTTTCCTGTGCTACGACACCTAATACTAACTATCTCACCCGGAATAATGAACTCTAAATCTACTGAGGTGTTATGACTCACTTCCAATGCTTACAACCTGTTCACATGCACATGCAATCACAAGAAAACACCAAGGGGAGAAGCTTCTCTTACAATCCACTCATCTGTATTCAATCTCTCATTTCCTCACCCGGCCATTCTTTGGGAAGACAAGGAAAACAATAGAAAATACAAAAGGAGACAACATATGCAAGAAAAATAACTCTCTCCGTCTCAGGCTTGAGACTTGAATTATATACAAAATTTACAAAAAGTGTCCTCGGAATTCCGGCACTGATCCAGCCGAGATTTTCAGATCTGAACTTTTCCTACTTTTCCGAGATAAGGTCCAGTCTAACAAAATTTCCTACCTTTAAATTCTCAACTATCTACTCATCCTAAGGGGGTCCACCACTATCTGGAGTAGCTATAGGTGTTGACTCGCTCAAGCTCTTACTCCTGTCTCCCCCTTCCAAAATGCGCTCCGGTTCCATAAGGAAGTTTGTCCCTGCCATTGCTCGTGGAGCTCCTGACATGGAAGTCCTTCCTCCTTCCTTCTCTTTTGAGACTGGAGTCTCAAACTTCCCCTCTAGGATTTCCAAATCATCGAATTCATTTGGGATCAAAATCCCAAATAGAGAGATTGGCTCACCCTGGAACTTCCAGATGCTCTCCTCTAATCCCTTAGCATCTTTCCGAAATTCCTTCATGGTGTCCTCTATCTCTCCGGCGTAGTCAGCTAGGATGAGGGCAATCCGAGTACTAGAAGGCTTCTAGTCCTTGTGCACTCCCTCATTGAATAGCTTAGCTTTCTCCATCACATCGCCGAATGCCCCCACCACTGCCGTCATCCGGTCGATTGCTGCCCTGGTCTCCTCCTACAGAGACCTTGCAATCTTCACCTGCTCACGACTGGTCTCCAGGTCCTTCCGAAAGACTTGAATCTCCCCTCGCAACCAGAGAAGCAACTCGTCCGTCTCCCGCAGGTTCATATTCTGCTTTAGTACTCTATTCTCCAATTCTCAGATCTCATCCGTGTTGCTGATGTAGTTTGCTACCGCTTTTGGTAGCAAACTGTTCACATTTCCACCCACCAAGTCTGCCACTTCCCTTAGTGTGGTGTACTTAACCTCCCAATCCGCTCTCACCGCACTGAGAATTCGGATCAGGTCGTTGTACGAACCCGTCAAGTCCGTCAACTAGGTCATTGGAGCGGGTTTTCAGCTTGACCGCCTCTATTGGCTCCTTTTTTTGTGGGACGACCAGTTCCACTCTATTCACCGGTTCCGGACCCTTGTCCTTGCTGGGTACCGAAAAAGATCCCCTTAGATTGGACGTCTTCTTAATCCTTCTCCGACTGAGAGGAATTTCATCTTCTTCCTGTTCTTCTTCCTCTGCCCAAACCCTCTTCTTCAAGTTCTCACCCTTGTCTTCCAGCTCCGAGCTATTCGGTTCGGTGTCGAATTCTTCGTCCAATCCACCAAACGTCCGGAGAGGCATTTGGCTCGCTACTCTTTGTTCTCCTCTGTGGTCAAGAGACTCTGATTCTTATACAAGTGGAGAAGGTAGGGGCATACCGGAGTAGCCTTACTCTTTCTCACATTGGCAATTAGGGCATTCACCAACGCGTAAATGTAGCCCGCCCAATCCATCTTCTTTTCCCCGCTCAAGGCTCCGAAGATGGTATTTTCGATCGTGGAAGTCACCCGTATGGGTTTCTCTAGACGTAGGATTGGCACCAAGAATTTGAGCAACCTGTGGTGTTGCGCGTTGACACAGTCTTCGATGGCAAATCCGTCTTTGGGGTTGGCCGCTCCCTTGAACTTCTCTCGCACGAAATCTCCCTACCGTTTGGTCTGCACTGTACCTGTAGGAATGTGATTCCACATGCTAGACCCAGAACACTAGCATTTGACGGGAAATCTCGAAAATTGTTCCCTTAAAAAGGAAAGTTTTTGAGTTCTCATAGGAATTTAGAAAAATTCAAGAATACCGGATCTCCAGATCCGGAAAAATTCCATTAGGTATAAAATTCTAATTCCGTAACCCTAGAAAGTTCTGGAAATCGGATGACGGCACTAACCCTAAGAGCTGAAAACCGGATCCATACTAGGGTTAGGTTTTTGCCGCCAAAACCTATCCCGTATTTTCATCCGACCGTTTGTCCGTCTGGCCAGTATAAGAAGAGAACTGTAGTCGGCGGAAGACACGAGTACTTTTTTATTTTCTTACATCTGCGTTTTCGTCTTCCCAACTTTTAGAGAATTCCGGTAGATTGAGGGACTATGTGAGTTGTGATCGTACAGGGGGAACCGGAGTGACATTTTGTAAGCAAGAGAGGTAGGGAGAGATTGTGCAAGGTTTTCCTATGAGGATGATGGCTTCCAGGGCGAGCCGGCGCAAGTTGAAGAATCTACCAGAAGACTCGGACGAAGAGATGCCACCGCCACCGCCTCGGCCGAGGTCGATTCCGGTGATGAAGGTGGTGTTGGAAGTTCCCATTGAGGAGGACCGGCTAGAGCGCTTGCGACGGAACCTCACCAATATGGAATGTGAGGGTTTCTTGGATGTTCCTTAGGGCATCCGAGAGGAGAGTTTAATGTCTGGCCTGCTTCGTTCGGAAAGTGGTATCTTGGATACCACCCTCCGGGCAAAGCCAGAACTGTGGATGATCAACGTGTGGAGAGCTGTCTACAAGCTCCGGATGGTGCTGAACAAAGTTATGGAGAAGAATCAAGAATGCATGGAGTGCAAATTTCGGGCACCGGCCAATCCGAAGGAGGGTCACCAGGTTTCCGATCTAGTGAATCCGGAGTAACGGGATGTGATAGCGTTCCTTAACCCTATTCTTCACCCAACCAAGCCAAGGCGAGTGGTAGCCAAAGTGGCTTCCGCAATCCTAGGGAGTCTTCAAGATAAAATGATGATGGATTGGGCATCCGTCATCCATGAATTGATAGGAGACCTTTTGCGTTCCCTCCGATAGAGGAAGAAGGGTGAGAGCCTTCTTCCGGCTTACATCTTCTACCTGTATTCCCAGCACTCCCTGCTCAAGGCGAACGAGGAAATTGCCTATTAGGAACTAATTCAGCTCCCCGAGACAGACTAGATGATGAAGAGACGGATGACAAGGAACCACCCATTCTTTTAGCGAAGAGGCCACGACGGAATGGGAAGGCCAACAAAAGATCCTCTCGTGCTGGAGCCACTAGAGGAAGAAGTTCCGGATCGAAAGGAAGAAACCGGACCTGCTCCGCAAGAAACCCGACCTTCTCCACAAAAGATTGGACCGGTGCAGTCGCAAGTAAATCCCGCTCAGACCGAGGTCGGACCCTCCCGAACCAGACTTACAGAGGCAAAAAAGGGAGAGAGAAGCGAACTCCAATTAGGGGGATCGCCAATGGAAGATATCGCGGAAATGGCCCAACACATCATATGGTGGGCGGACGATCTTATGAAGGTTCTCTACAACTATGAGGAGACCCTCAAACGGGTGTGCCGGAAGATGGCACTGATCGACCGGAACGCCATCTTCTAGAGGACGGACGCGCATGTGGCGGCAGAAAAACAAAATGCCCTCTTAATAGAGGAGCAAAAGCGGTTGGTGACAGAGTTGGGTGCTTTACGAGTGGAAAAATGAACCTTGCTGGATCGAGTCCAGGAATCGGAATCCAAGTGTGTCAGGTTGGAGAGTGATCTACGCACCGCTCAAAAGACGGCTAGAGTCATAGGAGAGGACCATAGCCGATAGATAGCGGCATTGTACTAGGGTGTGGTCCAGCTCCGGAGTTCCTTGGAAGTGTCGGCGGACTACATCAACAAAGCTCGATTGTTCGAGGCTAACTTCGACGCAGCCGCCAACTTGAGTCGGGTACCCATTATCAGTTTTTTACTGGAGTAAGCGAGACGGATGGACGCCTCTCGGGCCGAGATGCGGGATATGATGGAGTATCTAGCTCCCGCAGAGTCAAATCCGATAACTCCTTCTTCCCCTTCCGCCCAGACCTTGGTGGTTCCGGAAGGTAATGATCCGGAACCTATCGTTACAAAAGTATCACTGGTGGTACCTGCTGGTCCAGAACTTTCACCACTGCCGGGGAGACCAGAAGGAGTGGATTAGGGTGTTGTGGTACCCCAAGGAAGTAAAGACCTCCTTTCGGTGACCCCACTCATTGACCTTACGGGTACTCCTCCGGAGACTCACGGAGGCTGGTTGGTACAATCTTCTTCCCGTCACAAAAAGACCCAAAAGGATTCTCAGGGAAGTCCGGAAGTTTCGATAGTCGGAACCCGGAGGGTGGACAGGGACACCAACATCGTAAGGGACCCAAGATGGAGAGTAAAGGGTCTGTGAGTGCCCATTTGGTCACTCATGCTTCGGAATTGTTTTTTTTGGATTTTATAAAGTTTTGAGTATAGTTTTATATACAAAAAGTCCCAAAAAGAGTTAATAATCAAAACGGAGATGTCACATACCAATATGACCATTGGTCCTAATTGAGACATTTCTTGTTATTTGTAACCAAATCCTGCATGTAGATAGGGTAGAAACCCAGAAATTGTACAAAATAACCATGTTTAGTAGAAATTGCCCAACTTGTCTAAACCTGCCTTTCAGTGAAAGATCCTAACCAAATTGGTTCAAGGGAACTATGTAAAAATCTTAGTATAGATTCCCAAAGAAGAGGTTTCAGTTTTCCCATTTCATTGGCAAAATAGTAGAAACTCCAATTGTTAGCCTGTAAGTGAAGAAAACTCAAGACGAATCATAGGAGGGCATCTATAACTTAAGTACGGTAGTTCGAAGTAGAAATCATGCCAGGAGTCCAACGGAGCAATCGGCTCATCAAGATTCCCTTTTATTTGGAAGATTCTTTTCTTATCGGAAGTTAAAGGAGATAACAGGATTTGATTCTCCCTCCTTAGATGTGCAAAATAGGAATATGAGTTTGCACATACCTTGTGAAACTCCATGAGAGGTTCCATGAAAATTCTCGATTTTTTCTGATCTTCAAAAGATCTTTTTCCGGGTAGTCAACCGTTGAAAGTAATGATGGGAAATCTCTAGAAATTACCCTGACAACGGTAAAATCTCACTAAAAATTAGGTTAGCTTCTTTTATGTTAATAACAAGCTCCAATAAGTTTCATGGCATTCCGATAGTCAGAAGATGCAAAACCATCAAGATTCTCCAAAATTGGCAAATTTAAAGATTAATCGTGGAGTTGACCGGCGTACGAGGAGCATACGGAACTGGATTAAGGTCAAAGCGGGGTCTTTTCTTACTCCCTTATACCTACTAAAGAGCCTAGGCTAGTTACTTTTCTTAGAAAAGTTGATCTCCAAAAGTTGGGTTTTTATCTAATTTTGGTCTTCTAGTTAGCGCTAGAAATCTTTGTGATTTTGATGTAGGAAAAAGGGGTGGAAGTTCCTTTAGACTAAAAATGGCCTTCTGAAGTCAATGGCGCAATCCGTTTGTGATTTGGAGCATTTCTCCAAAAGTTAGGAATTTGAACCAGCGTAGAAGTGAAAATTGGGCAAATTAGATGAAAATCTTAATTGATAAGATTACCTTGTAGGAAAAGAGAGGAGGGGGGTGCCCTTGAGAGAGTATATAAGGGCACCCATTCTCCTCTCAAAACACCCTTTAGGTTCATTTTGAACCGCCTTGTTTTCATTTGGGTCCATTTAGTTGGATTTTGGCCATTTAGACCACGTTGCCGAATTTCCTTGTTTTTGGAGCATTTCAAGCTCCTTTGTTGTTTTTGGATCTCTCTTGAAGGACTTGGGGTCCCTTCAAGCTTAGCTATCTTCCTGTGGCATTTCTTGTGGGTTATTTGAAGCTTGGGTGATGTTTTGTAGAGTTCTTGTATTTTGTTGATGTTTTGTAGGTGTTTTGAACTAACTTTGTACTAATCCTAGAGTCTCCTTCCCCTATGACTGGCGATGCCGCTTGGGGAAACTCTCTAGCATCGTTTAAGTTATTTTAGCACTAACATTTGGTTATTTTAGCACTATTTCCTTTGTGTTGTCCTTGGCCAAGTTCTTTCAAATCTTGGCTTCATCTTGGTTGTTTTTTGTCATTGAAACTTGGGTTTTGGATCATTATTGTTGGATTTTTGGCTTGTACTAATCCTAGAGAGAAACCCCACTCCATACCTTGGCGATGTCGCTTTGTGGGGTCTCTAGAGGGTTTTTTATAATTGTATTAACTTGTAGTGGAAGTGGGAGTATTTCCTTGTAATTTTCTTGTCTCATTTGGAACAGCGAAGCTTTGACTTTGCATGTTTTAGAGTGAAGGAGGAAATTGTATATTCTTTAGAATACGGTGAAGCTTTGACTTTGTGGGATTTGAATTCTTAGCTATTTTCATTTTGACGGCGAAGCTTTGAACCTCTCCTTTCTTTTGATCATTTCTATGTAGTTAGGCCTTTTTTCCTTAGTTTGGTCAAGTTGTCATTTTTAATATCAGTCTTTCTTTAGAGCCGAGACCAAGGGTGTAGTCAGGCCGCTAAAAAGAAGGGTCAGTACAAATTGAAGTTCAAAATCTCATAGTAGAGGTCAAGAGCTTTCCAGAAACATAAAACACAAAGAAATCCAAGCTAAAATGAGTAAGATATAAGCGGATGAAGTTTCAGACACTAATTAGGACTCAAAACTTCATCCATGCATAATTTCTACTAGAAAAGTCCAATTTGCAAGTTCCACATCAACTTAGAAAGTTAGTTTTAGCCTCTACAAGGAAAATATATTATAAGTCTAAAAATAGTAAGCTGTCAAAAGTCAGACCGAGAGCTAAGGCATTTGATAAGGAAATTAGAAAATAGATTAAAAGGGAAGAAGGATAGATTAGGGAGGTGTGATTAGAATGGAAGAATGCAAAACAAAGTTCTATCTCACCCCTCTTTCAACTCTTTTAGCTTAGACTAAGTTTGAGTTCAAAAACTCAATAGGAATGATAGTTGTGAATTGAAAACCAAATTGTTAGATTGTTATAGTTGAAGTTGAAGGAGAAATCTCAAGTATCTAGAACAACCAATAGGATTGAGACACGAAGGGTGGACCATGTGAAATATCGCAAGGTGTCATTAGGCAAGCGAAAAATGAAAAAATAGTGGTTGGGAGGTCAAGAGTTTTCAAAGCCAACCATTAGAAAAGTATAGTATAAAATCCCAAATAGAAGAAAGGAGGAATAGTAGCTAGAATTTAGTTGCAAATTTGTATTAAAAGTCTACTTTCAAGCGGTGAGCATAAATTATTGAGAGACGAAACTATGGAGAAAAATGGAGATTCTGAAAGACTCATCTACAACGTTCAAGACGACTCACAAAGTGAGGTAAGATTCTAAATACCCAAATTACCATCAAATTGCAAAGTAGATGGTTTTAAATACCTTAGCCGAACTAACCTTTCAAGTCAGAATATTAAAACTAGATTTTCTCCAAGTTTTAGATTCAGATTGTGATACCTTTAGTTTAGAGGTTTCCAAAAATGTCTCACACTTAGAAATCCAACAAAAAATGAGAAAGATAGAGACGGATGAAGTTTAGGGGTCAAAATGAATGAAAGTTAGATAAATCATCCAAAGTCAACCATATTAGAAATTCAAATAGTAAATAGAGTTCAGAGACCAAAAGTCAAATATCAAGTAAAATTATAAGATAGATTAGTAGAAATCAATGGATGAAGTTTGATGAACCAATTAGCGGTCAACCTTCATCCTTCCATAACTATTGTTAGAAAGCTCGGATGAGGACGAGTTTTATATTTTTAGAAATGGCATAACATGTTCTATCACTTAAAAATGATAAATCTAGACTGAATTCATTTTGAATAAAAACCACATTGGCTTAGTTAGTTGAGATAAAAGGGTAAAACTTATAGTTATTTAGAATTTCTTGTTGTTTTGTTTATTTTTCACATGTAAGAGTTAGAAAAGATCCATTGCTTGGAAGGCACAATGGATTGACACTAGGCACCTTTAGGACAAAACTTACAAAACAATACAAAGAACCTGGTTGTGCAACACTAGTTTACCATGGGTGGGTAAAAAAGTGCTCACAGGGTCCGGATTTGTTTTCTCCAGAGAGTAGCCGGAAGTAGATCAATTTGGACTCGTTGAAGGACCTTATTCCTCCCACGGATAAGGATCCAGAGGAATAGTGGACAGTAGTGTATATATTAACGACAGTACCGGAGTCCGGCCGTTAAAAGCCGGACCGAAAAATAGGATCTAGGAGATTACCAGAAATCTAGCGGTCTAGTAGGAATGTTTTGTGGGATTTTTAGGATGATGTTAGTTTTAGTATAAATTAGGTTTTGATGGACCTTTGTGGTCATTCACATCCGTCCCAATATTTTCAGCTTATATCTTTTTGAGCCTAATTCAAGTGTTTGGAGATCTCTATTCTCTTACTTTTGTATCTGGTACATGCTTGTGGGGTGTGTGGGTCCATTCATGCTTTTCTGGATGTTGAGAACTTACCTTGAGTAGCAAGAGTCGACTTCGTGAGTGGTTTTCGGACGTCACTAACTTGATGGAGAGATCAGCTGGATTGTTCCGACAGTAGTGTTAGTGTACTACTGCCTGGATGCCGGTATAGCCTAAGGGTAGGATACGGCCTTAGGTGTAAGGGTATCTGAGAGGCTGCTAGCAACTTCCATGTACGGGAGTTTGCAAGACGTGCCCAAATTCCGACTGCCGAAATTCCCCATAGACGAAGTCAAAGCCTCAACATAACGCCAAGAGAGTGCGAGGATATCCAGCCAGTCGACGGGAGGCTCAGTGTCAGGGTAATGCTAGAATGTCGTTGTAGTCCTTGACCGTCCCTACATGACCTGGTCTGGTAAGCATTACGAATTTGTGAGGTGATAGAAAAGTAAGACACTTCTGGTCCCTGAAGTGTTAGTTTAGCATTAGTGTTAGAGGTAGAGAGAGAGAAAGAGCGTGTTTTTAGATGTAGTAAGCATCCGGACGGTAGATTTGGCCACTTATCACCTAAATCCAGGGATCTTGGAAGGGGCAACTGAACGGTTTCCAAACTTTTCCGAAACCCACCCGACACTAGTGGCTGAACTGGACCTATAGTCCAGATTAGTAAGAAGGAGAGAAAGTTAAAACTTAAGTTGAGTTAGCCTATGAATTTGTAAACCTCAAGTCCTCGTGGGAACGATTCCGAAGCGGTTTACTCTAAGTAGGTCTTTGGTGAGAATTAAGGGCTAACTGGAGGAATACTGGTCTGACTAATCACTACATGGTTGATTTCTGGCGTCGCTGCCGGGGACTTGATAATAACAGAATTATAGATAACTTCCAATTTGAGTTATTCACCCTGCCGAAAAAGCAAGAAGAAGATCTATTCCAGCCAAGATAGGAGTAGGAGAGACAGTAATTCTTTTTTTGTATGAAGCGAGGAATTAGTGAGAGCGAAAGAATTAGAGTCACGACCCGGAGTGCTGTAGCCTAGGGGAGACGGAATTAGAGTGCTTCAAGAAGAACTCCAATCGTTCGCCCACCTAGTATAGAACAATTAGAAGATATCATAGTTATATCTAGTCCACCAGAGGACGTTTCAGTTCCGGATTTAGCCTTCAAAACTACGCCCAATCCGAAGGATATCACTAGTAGTACGAACAACCCAAGTTCATCTGGACCACCATCGGAAGACTTGGAGGTCCAGCCGGAAGAAATGGCCAAGCAAGTCACCCGATTGAAGTATTAGACGTTTTACGGTGATGGTAGTCAGGATGTAGATGATTGGTTGGTGGAATTCAATTCCACTGCCCGAGCCAATCAGGATGGAACAAGGCTCCGGATCCTCCCCGGATTACTTAAGGCGGAAGCCTTAAAATGGTATAACGATCTACCGCACAACATCCGGACGAACTGGAATCAATTGACAGATGAATTTGTACTGACATTCAGAGAGGTCGGAGGAGAGGCCAGAGCACTAGGACGGCTCAGTAAAATAGCAATGAAATCCGGAGAGTCTGTCCGGAAGTATGGGCAAAGAGTGAAGGGTTTGATTGCCAAACTAACCCCCGGGGTAGCCCAGAGTGTACAGATTGAATGGTATGTGGCAGGATTTCTGGAAAGAATGGGGTTCCAAATCCGATAGTCCAGACTGGCCACTCTTCAAGAAGCTATGGAGGTAGCCCAACATTACGAGAATTCCAAGCAATCTCTACGCAAATCCCTAAGAAGGAAAAAGAAGGGCAAGACCGGACAAGACAAGAAGGGAAAGAAGAACAAGAGATCAAGCTCATCCGAGTCCGACAGTTCCAGATCTGAGGAGGAATCTTCCGAATTGGAAGACAGTGACTTGGACCAGCCCGCGCCAAAGAAGAAGACATCTAAAGGCAATTGACGAGTATCAAACCGAGCTATTGTAAAAGTGAAGGAAGAATTGGAGGTGGAGTCAAAATGAGCGATTAGAGAAATCCAAGAGAGTTTGGCCACCATCAAAGTACAGCTAGCGGAAAGTGGCAAGCAACGCCGGATTCTTCCGGCAGCAAGAGCGAACAATTGGTGTACACGATGTGGATAAGCCGGACACTACCCAAATGAATGTTTCTGACTACCGCCTCGAAAAGTAAAATTTGTAGATGAGGAGGGAGGAGTTTACTACACCCTTTTGGAACCTGAGGAAGAAGAGACAGAGGAAGTACCGGTGTACCAAGTTGCTCCAGCATACGGAAGGGGTTGAACTCCACAGCAGCTCTATCGAGCTCCGTACCTTCCGAATCCGGAGTACACTATACCGGCAAGACGTAACACCATCATGTAGCGACCGGCAGGATCTTACGGAGGGCCTTCCCTTCCATCAAGACTACCGATCCCGATGGAAAAGCAGTATGGGGCATGCTTCAATTATAGGGATCCGTCCCACCATTTGAACCAGTGCCCATACCCCAGATCCGGACAAGGCAAGCCTTTACCCTTGCCTTGCCAAAACTGCCAGGAGTATGGACATCATGGCGAAGAATGTCTAGAACCGGCACGTCCGCAAATCACATTCAAACAAGTGGAGGTGCCACCTTGAGAGAAGACAGCGTTGAACTACGGAAGCACCGAGGGCATCAAGAATCCGGATCGTTGACGGTGTCCGATGGAGCAAACGGAAGAACAAGCAATCCAAGTCACCCAAGTGAACACACGTAGCTCCACCCGTAAGCATGCAGAAGAAAGAAGAAAGTTCCGTCTTCATTGCCGGACGACGAGGGCAAGCAAAACTCCGGACCCTTCGGACCATTCTGGAGAATCCTAGAGTGAAGGAGGCGTAGTGCAAGCTGAGAAAGGGGTAGCAGTCGCTCCCCAATTTTCGAATGTTAGCCAAGAAGTTAGAGAGGAGATTATTCGGACACAAGAATCAAGCAAACCAATCCGGGAGTCCAGACCCACTCGGACCAGACCTATGGAGGCAGAGGAGGAAGAGAAGACCTCAGGGTTATATGGACGTCTGGACGGACGTCCAGCGTCTACGTCCGCCGGTTCCCGAACGTCCGCCGACATAGGACGTTCTGACCGTCCCCGTCCAACGGACGGGAGGCGGACAGGAGGGCGGACGGGGCAGACAGGTCGGTGTGGGGTCGTCCGATTGGGGCATCGGGCGGAAAATGGGGTAAACTTCGGTGTAGGGATGAAACCATGGTTTTTTTTCCAATTTTTGGAGAATTGCTAAAGTGGCAATATATGACAAAATAATGTTACTAAATTTTTTAGTATTCATTTATATTTTGGATAGAACTATCTTTTCATCTACATATTTAGATGAGTTACATTTGATGTGCGCAATTTCATCCAATTTTTTTTCTTTCAAATTCGAGCAATTTGGCATTATCATCCAATTTTTCTTCAAATTTAACCTATAGATTTGGTGCAATCCATTTTGTTTTTAGGCATTTGGGCCTTCAATTGGCCCAAAAAAACAATGGTTGATGGTTCAAACAAATTCAATCATCCAAATAACCATAGGATGTTGTAACCCCTACATGCCCAAGCCTTATTTTCAAATTTCAACTTCCTTTAATTTGCTCTAAATTGAACAAAGAGCCTACATTTTGGTAAGATGTATCAATTTTTTTTGAATTGTAACCATACAAATTCAAACTAGACTTGTTAGAGATTGCATAGGAAAAGAAAGCACAACAATATCACTTGTAGAGTGAAAGATTATAACATTTGACTATGATGCTGTTAAAATCGCAAAAAAAGTTGAAGCCTTTTTGGCAAGGCAAATCTAAAATGTTGGGGACCCAAAGAATATGAGGTTAATGGGCCAAACTTGCACTACCTCAATCAATTTACAGCTTTACAAAATTTACTCTATAATTTTTTAATATGAATTTCCAATATGAATTTTCTTCCAAGATCTACTGTATTTGAGGCTCATTTCCAAAAGCTCTTAACACAAAAGAAAAGTCAAGATTACACAAGGTACCCTTGCATAATATCTCTTTCAGAAAAATCATTGTCCTTTAATTGCAAGATCGGAATTTTGGAGCCAAAAGTAGACTTCAAAAAGAATTTCCCAAAATTATTACCTCACTAAAATGATGAAAAATAGTTAGGTTTTACTGAACTTCTAAGTTTTGCAAACACCATATGTTGTAGCACAGGAAAGCAAAAATCCTTCTCTAAGGCTCAATATTTCTTAAAAGAGGCCCTAAAGTGACTCGAGTATCGTTCCCATGAAGATCGAATTTCCTAAGTTCACAATTACCGGAAAATGGTAGAGTGATGGTCACGAAACACACACAAACACAAAACCCCAAGCAAAACAATAGACCGGAACTTCCACTTGGCCTCCTTGTTTCCTTGGACAAACACGACCGGATCTCTCCAGTCCAACAATTACTACTACACTTCAGACCGGATCTTCCCGATCTAACAACACTGATCGGATTGATTCCGGTCTAACACCCATTGGTTTATCACAGACTCTCTAACTGGTTAGTTTACTACCCCACGGCTTTACACTAGTACCCTGTAATTCTCCCAACACTTCTATTCACATACCTTTGGTAGTTACATGTATTTACGTTTTTCAGACCGTAACCGGAATTCGCGTTTCCACAAATCTAACCGTAACCAGAATCTGCGTTTCCACAGATCTAACCTTAACCTCTAGTATTCACATCCGGTCTAGATCTCTAATTGTAACCATGTGGATTTTAACCTCTCGACGAGGGATCTGCTTAATTGGGATTTAGAAAGGAAGCTTAACTCCTACCCTTCCTTTTTAAAGTGTTAGAAGTTTCACTATGTGATCAAACTTTCAAAAATAAACTTTCAAATCCTACAAATGAGAAAACAGACCGTCCTCACAACTGGAAAGGAAACGCAATCGTGTCCAGTAGGTCACGCAAGCCGGTCTAATCCCTCCTAACCAATGCTACAACGACAGCCTATTGAATTAGTCCTAAATCCGGTCTGAACTAGCAGGGAAGAGAGGGGAAACGAGCGCTACGGAGGCGTACTAATCCTTACTCTTTCCGGAGAGTGGTCCTCAATCCGTACTCCCTTCCAAGTCCACTCCTAGTTCACACTAGAGATCCCTTCTGCCTCCATCTACACGCACTAATTCAATACTGGACCGGATAAACTCAGCATCCGGGTATACTTTGTATCCACTTACACTCACTTTCCAGCCTGGACTTCCAAAACACGGACAAGTGTCAAGTACACACAACTATGATTTGTTTCAATCACGCCAAGAGCGAACTCCCAGGTACTCATGAATATAAGAAGGTAAGATAAAGATGCACACCAGGACCAAAGAAATCCCGGATTTAAATACTAAACTACTCCTTCAAAATCCTAACCTAAAAGTAACGCTCCAGCCAATCAGGGCTCAACACGTTTCATTCCCTTACTAATTTCTAACCTTGTTGACTTTCACTCAAACTCCCACCACTTCCACTAAAAGTGGATCTCAGATCCTATAATTATGGACTCGGTCACTTTCCAATTGCTAGTGGCCGTGTCACTCAAAAAAAGTAATTTTCCTAATTATGTACAACTATCCCAAAACTTCAGATTTTCACTACCCTATCTTCAGAAATTTACCCCACGTAACTTTCTAAGCTTTTAACTTCTTCACGGCCGGCTTCTTTCCGATTCCGGTCTTCTGTCCCTAGCGTACCTTATCCCGAGCGGCAAGCTTCTTCTTCTTGGATGCTGTAGCCTTGGTTGCTTGAGTCTCTACCAGTGCTTGATTCGGGTCAGAATACGGCTCTGAGTCCTCCTCAGTACCGGATTCTTCATCCTCGTCCTCTTCTTCTTCCTCTTCCTCCTCGTCATCGTCCTCTAGAATCGTCCTTTTCTTATGTGTCATAATTGGAGGCTTCTTCTTCTGCGTGGTTGGTGTGTGTCGCGACCCAAATAACACCTACCAGCTCTCAACAGCTCACTAGGTTCACCCCAGTCCACTTACAGTGTTACTTGGTCACCAACTGCCTAACACTGCACATACCAAGCATCCACAGTGTTAGTCCCCATTTCCAACTCATTTGCCAAGTCCCAGTCACCGGGACTACTAGCACACACTCCCATCGTGACACTGGGCATGTCACTTAGTAACATGGGGTGGAACTTCCACCTTAATGTACAAGGACCCATGGTGGCACTACTCACCATGGTCCTAACCGCCCTTGAGTGTCACCCTGCTCCATGCTAGCCCTTTTGCATTTGCTACTCATCCACTAAAGGTAACCGGCACTCACAACTCGGGACACATCCAAGGAGGCCTAGCAAAGAGTGGGACTCCACCCAACCGATGCCACGGGACACACACAAGTGTCCCATGGTGGTGAAGCCACCACCACCAACCATGAGTCACCAGGACTCACCAAGGCTTCAAGAGGGAATGAGGAGGGAGACCAACCCCTCCTATAGTACTCTCTGTGGTATTCGGCAGACTCCCCCGTCCTAGGTCGAAGGAAGTCCTTGGATAACCTTGGGTTGTAGAAGACCACCCACTTCCAACCCAAATCGCCAAGTTACGTCACCGTTTGAACTCCCGAACTTCCAACCGGTGTAACTTTGCGCTCCGAACTACAAATACAGAATGCGAGCCCATTTTAGACATCTACACGACGAGTAGATGCCGATGGACTACTCACTCTTCTCATTTGGACAAGTCCTTGCAAAGTTATGGCCCTCTAAAGATTCGGATGCATCGGGGGAGGCGTCATGCCTTCACCACGGCTCTTCTTTTGGCCGTAACTTTTGACTCATGTCTTAAAACCTCGTAATGCTTGTCATTCTAAGTTCCTTGTGTTCATAGATTTCCAATGATATGCCACATGCCATACTTTGTTGTGGGATTCATTGAGAACCCCTCACACCTACCCCTCAAGTGTCCCGGCGCCACCAGGACCCAGTCAACTTGGAGCGGCCATAACTTTTTGCTCACAACTCCAAATTGCGCGTTCTTTGCGCCATTAGAAGCGTATTGTCAAGAGCTTTCCAAGCATGTGTGACACTCTTATGTTCACTTCAAAACCAGGGCGCTATTGCGCCCTATTTGATCGGGAGTTTCTTCATTCTCCCTACCTAGTCTATTGCAAGGCTTGGGAAGTCACCCCCAAGGTCCCCCCTTGCGCACTATGGTTCATTTGGGCACCCCAAGTAGATAGGGGCGTGACAGTGTAGGTGGAACATTGGCCCTAGCATTCTGAGGAGTGGTTTCCTCAATCGGTTTGTTTTTTCCGGATCCTTGCCCCTGTGATCCGGTCTTCCTTTCCTCCATTGACCCAGTTTTGCTTCCCAAAGCTAAGTTGAGTAGGGTGGAAGGAAATACCTTTTGTGTCTTTGCAGGAGGAGGCGGAGAGACTGGAGATAACTCAGTTAGGTCGATAAACTTGGTACTCAGCCTTGGTTTGGGTACATTCTTCTTCTCGGATGGTTCCGGTCCAGATCTCGTCTTCTCTTCAGCTGTGGCCTTCACCTCTTCCGATGGTTCCCTCGCCTTACTTGTTGTCTCCACTTCTCCGGTCTTCTCTTCTTCAACAGCTTCTACTGCTCGCGCTGCATTAAGAGCAACGTCCGTTACTTCCCCTAGTAGGGAAGTCATTTCTCCTTTAGGCTTTGACCGAATGGAAGAGCTTGGCACGTCCTCCATCTTGTCCTTCGCCTTTACTTCTTCTTTGGTGACCGGAAGGGGTGCTGGTGTGAGTTCCGGTTCTGTTTCCGGTTCCTACTCTCGCTCTCTTCGTTCTTCTACCTCCTTCATCACCTCGCGTAGTGGCTCCACTATTGCCTCCATCTTGCAGTGGTAGGACACTAACGCCATCATTAGGTTGGCTGGAATTTGCTTTCCGGTCTCCATCACCTTCTCGTCAAACAACATTGCTTTGTTGATGACTTCGCCCGGATTGCCGATGAACTCCCGGATCGCCTAAAGGTTCTTTACGGCTGTCTTGGAGAATTTCTTCTGCTGGTCCATTTCTTCTCTCTTCTCCTCCAACTCCCTTGTTAGCTGGTCCACCTTATTCGCGGCTTCGCTCAGCTCTTTCTTCACCGCTTCCTTCATCTTCCAATCCAGTTGGGCAATGAGCTACTGCGGCTGACTGACATTTAGTAGTTGACACAATTCTTGAATGATCTCTTGGCTCTTCCCGTACTAGACCCGGAACTCACTAAGTTCCCTCACAATTCGACCTAGGGGATCCTGGTTCCAGACCGGATCGACTCCCTTACTACCTTCTCCTATCTCTGAGTCTTTCTCTTTACGGTCCTGCCTCCTCCACTGAGACTTAGCTTCCTTGACTGATATAGTGTCTACCTCTGAATCTTCCTCTTCTTGTCCAGCTTCGTCATCTGGGTCTTCTATATCGAATTCGAACATGGCTCTGGCCGTATCATATGAATCTATCTCTCTATTTGTAAGCCATCCATGTGCTTGATACAAGTGGTAGAGAAAAGGGGCTATAGGGGAAGGCTTAGACTTCCCTATACCTCCTACCAATCTCTTAATCTGATCTCTCATCACTACGCCCCAATCTACTTTTCGGTCACCCAACAGTGCACCGAAAATAGTGTTCGTCAGGGTGACCGTAATCCTGTTTGGTCACTCTGGACTAAAGATGGCTGCTAGGTACTTCATTAAACGTTTCTCCCTACCATTTATGCACTCTGCTACAGGGAAACCATCCTTCTTCGTTGGGGGATTCTGGAACTTACCCACGTAGAAGCGATCCGTCCGGGAAGCCGGTCCCTTGTCCGTCTTCTTGAAATCGTACGTCTCCCTCCACAGCGTTGGAGTCCAGTCTTTAGGCCGGCTTCTCGACGTCCCCTTCCACTTCTTTAGCGGCGCGCCGATTACCTCCTTCACGATCTCCTCGTCTTTTAAATTCCATGGCCGGGCTAGAAATCCCTCACACCCCATCTGTCGGAGGTCTTCTTCTAGCTCTGCTTTCTTTCGTGGATCCGCTGGAACCACCGGCTTCACCATGCGCAAGGATACAACTACCTCTTTTCTCACCATCGTGGGCTGTTCTCTCAAATCTTCTCAAACCCTCTCAGTGACCGGAATCACTATTTGAAATCTCACAATCACTCGCACTCTAGTTTTCCTATTCCGCTCAAGGACCCTCCTCAAAAATCGTCTCACCAGTACACTCCTGACTCCACACTCATACGTGAACTTCTAAGTGAACTCTCATTTCAAGACCCGTCTGTCCTTAATCCGGTCCGTAAACTGAGCCTGTAACTTCATCTCTTTGGTTGACATATAAGTACACCTCAAATGCTCCTCACCAATCTCTTCTCAAGGTAGCTTTCGTGCAAAAGGAGGTCTAAGCCACCTGCCCTTCCTATTTCTAGGGCTGCACTCACCCGACCCGTTACAGGTGACCGTTTTCCCCAAAATAGACCCGCTCTCAAGTATGGTCTAGAACTAGGTAGGCACCCGTTACACCCGGATTGCCTGTCTTCCGTTTCCAGTCTCCGGTCTTCTATTTTATTCCGGTTTCCAATTTCTAATGAAAATCACTCTGACCTACTCTTGACCTATCTATGCCGTTTCCGGACTTTCGGTTTCCGGTTTCCGGTTTCCGGTTACTTCTGTTAACACTATTATCTATTCTAAAGTAACCCTATTCCGGTATCCGGTCTACTTTTCTAAAGAAAAACAAAAAAATAGGGAGTAAAAAGAGCTCTATTCCCCTTATTTCCCTTCTAAACGTAAAGACTGGATTTCTATGCTCCCACACCATATTTAATATTTTGGTACCTCAAGCATTTAAGGGGTAATTACTATTTTTTTTAACATCTTAATGAGGCCGACAAACCCGTTGCATTCAAAAAATTACCAACACACCATTGATACCAAACAAAAAAACCATGCTTCTAGAATCTAGAAGACAATTTACAATTATACGTAATACATTGTCCAATTGAATATCTTCAACCATACATGGCAAATTGAACAATTGGAAGACCATACAATTTAAAACAAAAACTTCTCAATCTTGCAAATACCAACTTAAAAAATCACAATTTCCGTAATTGCAGGGTTTTAGACTTTTCTATGCAAAATTGCAAACCAACAATGACAAAAGATAGGGACAATTCACACACTTTAAAAATCATTATCAATTAAAATATCCTCGTCAATTACAAAGGCACATAAAAGTCCAACTACATTGGCATTCATTGGTCTTAAAAAATCAAAATGGTGCACATATGCTATGCAACTATGTAATTCGCACACATACTACTTAGCATCTATGCATACTACCAGCCTATATACTTATATGAACTATTCTTGAACTTCAATATGAACCACGGAAGTGTTCATCCGGAATAGGCCAGTTGAATGAATTACTAAAACGGAAGATGACTTGTGCCAAAGTACTCTCTTTGTTCTGAACGCGCTTCAAGTAAGTATCAAACACCTGTACAAATTGTGGATGGAGGTACTTGACATGTGAGCTACGTGATTCACGCTGCAACTTGTGATACGCCTCCGACATGTACTGCCTACTAATCCGTTCAGCTAATTTAGCAACAGCATATTGCTCGGATTGCATGGAAAGAGAAGGGATGTTTTGCACATCCGCATCTCTTCCGTGTACATAAGTAATACTGGGATCCACCCACCACCTCATCTTTATAGCTTCGTCATTTTCAACTATTGATGTGAATGTATACAACGACTTCATGGGCTCGCTCAACACTGTAGTCATCCCCCAATCACAAACTCCAATGTAAACCCGGGACTCATCTTCAGGAAAATGAAACATGATGTTGTTCGGAGAAATGTTGTTGTGGAGATGTCCAGCGGTGTGCACCGCATTCATGATGTACAGTAATGCCTATGCAAGCTCCACACGTTTGGCTCTAAATCGCTTCAGATTTTTAGCAGTAATGATTTCTTCTTCTGTTATACGTGGCTCATACAACACTCGAAGGACTATGTTGTCTGGATAGTCATCATTCCGACGCATCATTTCACGCAATGTGTCGCCGTTCCACCAGAATGAATATCCTTCATTCTTTTTGGAATGCACTGCAAAAAAACGTATCACTCCAGCATGCGGAATCCTTACTACCATAGTCTCGGTATTGTGTTCCATCTTTGCAAAAGCAGGTCGTTCACCTTCTTGGAGAGACATCTTTGCTGCAAACTCCCATGATGGATGAATCTTCACACATCCTTCTATTTGCACTCTCCAAATTATAGCATAGCCACCCCACATGATTTTGTTATTTACGGGAATCACCATGGTCGCTTCCGGAAGGGCTATTAGAAGGCGACGTGTATTTTGTACTTGGTCCATTCCAGGCTTGCTCGTCCACCAACTAATTGACCTTGCTTTATTCTGCCTCCTCCTAAATGGTTGGCACCTTTCAGTGAAATCCGCTTTCATAATGACATGCTCGAAGGCTTCATCATTCTCACGTTTCTTCCTCCAATATTTATCCAAAATGACCGAAGCATTCCATAATGCATCATGCACCTTGCTGTCAAGAAATTTGGGGAAATTCTTCTTCTCCGTTTCATGAATCCACTGCAGTACGTGCAAGGTGTCCAACATCCTCTGCCTCATATCCACGAAGAATTTCTCGATGCAATCCTCTTCATATCGCACATATTTAGTGTCAAGAGACACTGTAGTCTCTGTCTCATAAAACTTCACAATCAATTCGATTAAGAATGCTTTACAACTCTCCGAGGGATTCTCCCTTGTCCACTGAATAGAGGGGGCTTCTTCTTTTCCCTTCGGCTCCTTGGAAGCCTTCTTCGCCCTCGGCATGTTGATAACCCGATAGAATGATGAACGTCAAAGTTTTATAAAAAATTTGGCAAGAGTTACCCCAAATATTAGACTCTTACCCACCCAAAAAAAGGAGCCATTGGAGGTCAAACCACCAAGCTCTCCGCTCTCTCTTGCATGCAAGGGGGAAGGCAAAAGTGAGAGCGGACGGTCCGTCCGCTTGTCTTATATGAGGCGGACGGCCTCATTCTAGTCCTACAGCGGACGAAGGCCGTCCGATCGGATGGTCTAGGGTTGGCGGGTGCCTCATCCGGTCCACACGGTCGAACAGAGGCCGTCCGATCGGGCGGACGAAGTGGCCGTCCGCCCCCTCTGGCCCGTCTGATCGGGCGGACGGGGTGGCTATGCGCCCCCTCTGGCTCGTCCGATCGGGCAGTCTGCGTGATCGGACAGTCCAGAGGGGGCGATGGCTAGATCGTCCGCTTCATTTCTACCGTCTCATTTTTAGGGTGATTTTTCCCCCTTTTCATTCAATAAGCTTCATGTAGGTCTTCTTGTTTGGGAGGAATTGGGCATTTGGGCATTTCAATGCCTAATAATTAAAAAATAGACCCAAGGCTTCTTCTCAACCTCCTTCAATTTCTTGAAATTTTTACTTCTGAAGAAATGTCAATATTTTCATTACATTTATCATTTTCGTGGAATTTCAAGTTTTTAACCGTACAAATTCAAACTAGACATGCTAGACATTATGGAAAAAAAGAAAGCACAACAATATCCCTTATGGAGTTAAAAATTATAATGTTTACCTATGAGGCTGTTCAAATTGCAAAAAAGAGTTCAAATATTTTTTGCAAGTCAAACCTATGAACTTCGTGACATGGAAAATTGGAAGGCTTAATGTGTATAAGCCCAATTACATTAGGGCTAATCAAAATCCACAATACTATTATACAATTCTTCCAAATGAATTTGGATTTTAATTTATTCTCCAGAACTAATTGCATTTCAATTTCATTTCCAACTTCCAAGAGCAGGTAAAGAATACAGAAAGTCAACATTGCATTCGGTATCCTTGCACTAAATCTAAAAAAGAAAAAACACTATCAAGCATTTCCAAGAAGAGATTTTTGGTACTACAACTAAACATGTTCAATGGATGTGCATGTTCAAAGTTTTAAATAGTGACATCCTTGACCACTAATGGTCACAAAAGTGGTCACCAAAATACATTTAAACAATAATAGTAAATCCATAACCTCCGAATAAGTCAAAAGACATCTTCTACTCTACCCTTAAATAGTTAAACTACATTATACTCTATTCTGAATCCGAACTACTATTGTCATTTCGACCTTGGGGGGTGGGACCGAAGCCACCAGATCACCCATATCCGCCAGACCCTCCTCCTTGTCCGTAATCGGAGAAGTATGGACCTCCAAATGGTGGAGGTGGAGGAGGTGATGCATTTGCCTTGGACCCTCTTGTCCCTCATTCGCTTGAGCCGGTGTAGTATGAGCTTCCGTGAGGCCCATATGAGTCCGGCCCTCCCGTCCCCGGATAGAATTGCAACCCACCATATTGAGATCCACCATAGTCCGTGAACCTTGTGCTTCCATGGCTTCCTCGTATATTTTGGAAGTCATCGTGGGGGCCAGGGCTAACATGCAAACTTCCTCCTCCATATTGCGGGCAACGCACATCACGATCATGACGAGGTGGTGACCGTTGTTGACGCGGGCGACCTTGATCAAAAATACTATTTTTTGTTGCCTCTCGCAATTGATTTTGGAAGTCCAAGTCTTCACGCTCTTCTCGACGTTCGTGCCTTTGTGGAAGTGGAGGTGGAGGTGGTAAGTCTTCTTCGTCATCATCATCATTGTCCTCTGCATCTGGCAATGGTTCCGGAGGAAATCCAAATTGACCACGATTAGACCACTTCGGCAGGCAATCGCTTGGGCCAACCCAATTGGTGTCTATCACCGCTGTCACTGCTCAATTTGGTCTTCTTATCCTTTGCAGGCACCGTACGCCAATCCACATCTTTCTGGAGTACAATCTCCGCCCAAATCATTGCCATGGTGGAATAGTTCATGATATTTGGTTTGGAAGCACCTAGACCACAAGATGCCCAAATCTCCTCGTATCTCTGCTTGAAATGTTCACTCTTGCAAGTGTTCATGGGACCTTCCCACCGTCTCACTTGTCTCTCCAATACAACCGTGTTATCTGCTGGCCAAAGTTTCGCAATGTGTGACATTTTCACATACTCTCAGCACGTTGTGCAAGTCCATACTACTTTGGGCTCGTATTGCCATCCCTCTTCAGCCACACAAAAGTAGTTGAAGTAGGCGTCCCAATCCATGTCTTGTGATTTTCCCTTTGTACTCTTCTTCAGCGCATTGGGAAATCCTTTTGGAGCCATGGTAATCCTTCTTTTCCGCACCGAATGCAATGTTTGAGTGAGAAGTTTACAATTTCTATAATTGAGAAGGTGATGAAGAGATTACAAAAAATTAAGTTAATTCATTCACAGTTGTTCACGCTCCAAGTCGGAAGGGGCTCACAGATACCAATTGGCACTGGATCTGCCTACTCCGCAAGGGAAACAACTGTGTGGAATGGGCCGTTCGCGCCCCTCTTTATACCGTCCGCCGATGCTGACATCACTGCCCAAATCCGACGGGCGGACGGGCCGACCGCCAGATCGGACGGGTAATATGCCCCGGCGCGTCTAATCGCACGGCCTCGATGAACTGCGAACGACTACATCGGACGAAGCCCACGGACGGACAGCAGTCGGCGGACGGTCGGACGGATAGCGGACGGATAGCGGACGGACAGCGGACGGGAGGACGGACAACGGACGGTGGACGGCGAACGGGCGGACGAGCCGACGGTGAATGGGCCATTCTTATACACATTGAAGTTCATCACTTGGAATACCCTATACTCAAGTCAGATTTGTTAAAAATTAATTAAAAAATAAAATAAATATGGCATGTAGTGAAATTTTCAGAATTTATAACAGGACATAAGTTGAAATCTCAAAAAAAATTGATGAAAACAAATTGAAATCTCATAACAAATCCTAATTAAATGAATTAAAGCTTCCTAAATACTAAATAAGAAAGAAAATTATCTATGAGAATAGAGATTCTAAGTCTAATAATACTTAACCAAGTTGCTATTCTTAGTAGTTTATATATATATATATATATATATATAAATAAGTCTATTCTAAATCTAACTTTAGCATCAAAAATCCAATTTTCTAAATGATTGATTATAATTTTCTTATTCAAGATTTTGTACAAGAGTTTCCATCACAAACTTGACTTTCATAGTGTTGAGGGCTTTTGGAAATGAGCCTCAAATACACTAACTCTTGGAGAAAAAACCACATTAAAGATTCATTTCAAAAATTGTAGAGTAGATTTTGAAATGCACGTTAGGCCCTTTATCCTCATATTTTTTTGGTGACTTGATTTCTTTCATATTTTTTAAATCTTTCTGTAATTAGTTATGAATTTTTTTAAGTTGAAAGGCAACAGTCATTAAAAGTGACCATGTCCTAAAATGTGCTAGTACATTCACTAAAGCAAAATGTACCTCTCCGTCATGATCACTCTTAGAGCACGGGTGTTCTTAGAGCAACTCCCTTATGAATTTACTTTATTTAATTTTAAAGGAAAATCATCTAAGTGACTACAATAAAGTACCTATGTTTTAGCATTCAACATGTTGATTACAAATGCATATTCTATATAAGAGGAAAACCAAAATATTAAAGTTTTATTTTATTTTTAAGTAATAAATAAATAAACTTCTTTTTGTATTTTAGAAATAAAATGTATAGAAACAAAAAGAAAAATGAAAAAAATGAAAAAAATCTTTGTTTTTAATTAAAAAAGAAATAAAAGATAAACATGCATATTTTTATTGACGTTTTTTAATTGAGCCTTGATAAAATCGAAGAGCATATGAATTGAAAATCCGGCCCAAGGGGTTTAGATTAAGTAGGGCCGGATGGAAAAAACTAGGGCCGGATTGAAGAATGGATCGAAGGCAAATCCGGCTGGACTTTCATCCGGTCTTAGGCACAGTATAAACCCAGCCTTAGATAAAAGAAGAACTTATACAAATAGAAACTAAAATTTTTTTTATTACTTCACGTTGCAAAATCTCTAAGAAAAAAAATATATATATATATATATATATAACAAAACAAAACAAAAAACAAAAAAACACACACAAAAACATATTTTTTATGGATTAGAAGATTATAATGCTTTTCACAATGAGTAAGGATTTTACAGTTCTACTAATTTCAGAAATGTTGTGAAGTTTTACACTCTTTGTATACCCTTACTTTTAAAACAATCCTAAATAATCAAAAAAGGGCATTACAAAATACAGTACAAACATGGCATTGCAGTGTGTGACATGCATAAGTTATATAGATTTTTGGCTTCTCTATAAGTCCATATGTACAAAACACCTTGAAGTCAATGGAAATTGTCCATGAGGTTCAAAACCAAAACCAAAACCAAACCCCTTCAAGTAATTGTTGTGATTGTAGCACCATCTCAATTTGGTCAAATGTAAATTATAACGTTTCACTTCATCACTAATATTGATCATGTTCTTGTTTTTTTCTTTCCCTTTGAAATATCCTACATGATGAAAAAATAAATAAATAAATAATATCCTTTATGTCTAGTTAAAATTTGTATGCATACAATTTCAAATGAATATTACAAATTTACAATTTGCTCAAAACAATGGCGTAATCTGAAATGTAGGAGACTAAGAGTTGAGGGTTCTAGGGTTCTAGGGTTTAGGGTCTCACTGTAAACTTCAAAAAACTCTAAATGATTATTTAAAATCTGATTATAACTTGTCTATTTCTGATTTTCTGGGTTAATGACAAAAGCATAGGATGCTGAAACTTTAATTGACCCAAAAAAACTGATAGTAAGTAAAGGCGGACGAGAAGAATCCTAGGTCTCATGCCAAATTGGAAAAAATTTGGACGCCTTGAAATAATAGGCGACGGGCTAGGCAGACGGGGCGGATGGGGCGGTCGGACGCAATCGGGTCGTCCGCTTCGGCGGCAGATGGGGCAGCTTTGTCCGCCCGGGCCGGCTGGCCGCTTCAGCAGCAGATGGGGCAGCTCCGTCCGCCGGCTCGGGCCACATCCGCGTGGTCCGAGACAAGTCCGGTCCCGGGCCTCTTTTAGGTCTGGAAGCGGACGGGTATATTGGCGGATGGCTAATACACATTTCCTCACTTTCACTCTTCCATTTGGGAATCACTGCTATGTCGGATGTGCTACTATTGCTTCACGCGCTAGTTGCTCCTATGTGGTGAAGAGTGGGGGTCATATTTTGATCATACTACATTGGATTTTGGTCCTTGGTTACTTACATACGTTTGGAGACAGTGAAGCACATTATATATTTTGAGAGAACGGGGATTATATATTGGAAATTTCCATTCTAAAATTGCAAGTGAATACTCGACACTCAAGCAGTCATGGCGGGGGCAAGTAGTGCTGCAACTGAAGGCAAGAAGAAGTCAAAATCGAAGGGCTTTGGTCATAAGCTACGGTTTGACATTTTGGATGACGTCAACATCAAGGCTGAGACGGGTTGGGAGAAAGAGGATGTGGAGTATTGGACCTCTAAATTGTGCCGCAAATACGTGAAAATGTACCACATTGGGAAGTTGTGGCCTCAAGAGTGTCACCCTCTTCACACCCGTGAATATTGTTTTAAACCATTGAATTGCCTCAATGATCATTTTGTGCACCGTTCGATGGAGGTGTGGAAGGCCTTATTTCCAGAGAAGGCTATGAGCAAGGGCAAAATTAACTACAGCTTGGCAGGCATGGTTTACGCTGAACTCATACTGGGCTGTCAGGTGGATTGGAGTACGTATCCTACGATAGCGACATTGCCACTTGCGATTGGCAGACATCAGAAACATATCCCTGATATGTTTGTTCCGAAGGCGCAACTTCCTGAAGCAAGTGAAAAAAAGAAAGCATTAGAGGACGCTGTGGAATCAATTCAGATCCCTCTTGAAATCCAAGTGCGTCGTACAGAAGTGCTGAATGGAAAGAAAATGGCGGTAGAACCGGCTTGTATGGGGGACCCCACAAAAGGAAGCACTTGTCCTGTGGACGGTGTGGAGGGAGAGGTGTTTTTGACTCCACCGACGGATTTGAACCCTACACAAAACGTGTTGGAAGGGGTGCCAGAAAGCAACATTGCAATGAAGCTCCCTCGACCAACAGAACATGGATCTACATCGATGTTACAAAAGCTCCAAGAAGAAGATCCTATAAAAGACATTGAAGATAGAGAAGACATTCAAGATGTAAAGGAGGCTTACGCTTGTATTGACCGGTTTTTAGCAAACACAACACAAGACATCATGTTCTATGTCCCTCCGTCTCCTAAATCAAGGAAAAAACCAAGCCTACTGTCCAGACCTGAAAATGCAATTCGGACTTCACCAAACCAAAATGAAGAGCATCCAACTCAACCAACAGATGTAAGGATGGACTCTCGGGACGAGGCTGCTGTGAACAACGACGAAGAGACCCCGATTATTCAAGATCATCTATTGCTAGCTTTGTTGAGCCCAGAGGATCTCAAGACTCTACAAAAGATGCCTCCACTAGAAGAGATGGAGAACTTGTTGCAGTGTTCCCTCCGATGGAATCAATTTGAAATTTAGAGAGAAGCAACAAATGGCGGAAATGAAGGGAGCACTATAAACGAAGGTGGCCCTAAGCATGTAGGAGGAAATCCTAATGAAGGTGGCACTACAAATGAAGGACGCAGCTCCACTTCAGGCAATTCAACATCAGGATTTGGCGAGATATTTAGAACGGCGTATTCTCTATCATGTACAGCTAGAGTTGTGGTTGTATTGACGCCTGCTCTTGCGCAAATAACTGATACATTTACGAAAATGATACCATCCGTTCTTCATGGTGCTTTGGCTTTCAGAAAGTTTGTCGAGTTTGCGGACAAACTATAAGACGAGAAGTTGGAAGACCTTAAGCATAAAAAAATTTTGGAACAGTAGAATTTGGAGTTGAAGGAGGTGCGTTACTCCAAAGAAGATCATGATGACCTCAAGGCAAAGTATGAGACATTGGAGAGCAAATACAACACGTTGTATTGGAGGCCGACCCCAAACTTGAAGCCCTTGGGTAATGACTATGAGAGTGTCAAGAAAAATAACAAGACTTTGAAGCGAACGAATGATAATTTGAAGGCCATGAATGAGAATCTCAAGGCTATGAATGAGAAGTTGGTGTTGGAGTTGAAGACATGCAAAGAGATGATAGAAGAGCATCGCAAAACATTGTGGACATTACAGAACGAGAAGGCAGGTCAACAATCGCCTGGCGGAGTAGGGCTATTAGAGGCAAGTGAACCAACACAAGAGAGCGATCAACTATCTCTTCCTCTTGACGAGGGCAAAGCTGAGGATGGGATCGTAGAACTTCGACAGCGCATTCCGAGTCCAAAATCCATAGTTTTCCCCTCATTTGAAGATGCTTCCATGCAATTACAAAATCCGGAAGTTGAAGAGTTAAGGCATCAATTGGACTTGGCAGTTCGAGGAAAGAATGAGGCCGAATCAACAATGAAACGAATGATGGAAGTAGGGGTACTAAGTGAAATCCTTCCAAAGGAAAATGCGGATTTATGGTGGATGGTGTGGGCGCGGCAACTACAAGATCATTCCTCAGTATCATCCGGACTCATGAACGGGCTCTTGAGGTATGCATTGCAATCGAACATAGCATACGAGAATGTCAAGAGTTCTTATGAGCGTTTTGTGGAGAAGTTGGAGGAGGAAAGAAAGGACCCTGATTTAAAACTTACGGTTTGGGGGAACATGGATAGGATGTATGAGTGGCTAAACCACGGAAAGACCTATGATACAGAGAACATTGATTGGACTTTGGAAGCGGAGGAAGGATAGATCCCTTATGGCACGTTGTCAGCTCACTTCCAGCAACATGAGAAGAAGCTTATGCCAGGAAGTTTTTCAAATACTCCCATCTTGGAGGGTCATTGTTCTCTTTGCCAAGGTTGTTTTGGGCCCGAAGGAGCTATAGCATTGGGTCAGTGTTGCCATACATTCCATGTGTTTTGCATTCAAAGATCGGCAGAATTTCAACACCGTTGTCTCGAATGCCATATTCCTCTGAGTGCAAGGTTGTATGAAATGCTAGGGATTTTGTACCGTATGCATACGAGGCACAAATACAATCGATGGAACCTTCTACTTGACCAAAAGCCATACAAATTTCAGAACTATTTGCATTGGGGGAAACCAATGAAGTGGGATGCTCGATCACAAATATATGAGCTATGCGATGGCCCATTTTCCACCAAAGATAAATTCTTTTGGATGACATCTGACGTAGAGGTTGAGTTGCGTGCCTTTGAGATTAAGAACAACAAGGCTCGAGAGTTGTTCTGTCGTAGCATGGGCGGACATTGGAGCACACAGCACCAAAAGTTCTTTCAAATTCCCGAGAAGGAATGGAAGAGAGAGGGTCCAAATGACCTCTTGGTGGAGGTTGAGCATGATCCAAAAGTCATAAAGCAATTTGCGGGCTACAATACGGATTTGATAGGACGGGCCTTCATTTTGTCGAAGTTGGAAGAAGCAGCAAGAGTTCGTTCTGTGGTGGACCTAAATGGTAAATCATCTATAGAGCATAAGATGGAAGACGTTGTAAGGGCATTTGACATGAATATGAAGGACATTATTACCAAGTGGAGGAAGTATCTAGGAGAGGGAGGCGAACAAGCTTGGATGATGAAAAGCGAGGATGAAATGATAAAACAACTGATGGATGACATAGATTGTACTGTGAGGGCTTTGAGGGCCCACGAAGTGGAGCTGTCTTCGAAGAAGAAGAATAAACGAAAGATTGAAGAGGAGGATGACCACTCTTCGGAAACCAAATGACAATTTGAGAGGGTTGACATGTAGGTACAAGCTAGCCGCGGAGGGAGCAGCCATGGAAATAGTCCGCAACCGGTGCCTCGTCGAACAAGTAGAAGACTCATGGCGAGGGAGGGGACATCTCGTGATGCCGAAGAAGATAATAGTGTGTTGAAGTAATTGTGAAATGTTTAATTTCCTATGTAGTCGTATTTTAATGGCACTCAAGATATAATTATGTAGTGTGGGCTTCATTTTTTTTATGACTAGTAGTATTGTACGTGGCCCACCATGTCCATCATGACTTTTTTGTATTGCATATACATGTAGTGAAGAAAAACATGTTGCAAGTAATTATTTGTTTATTTGAATATATATATATATATAATGTTTTTATCATAAAATTCATTTTCTTGGACTAAGTTTTATTGAAATGTACATGTTATGCCCAGTTTTTAGTGAATTGTGTCTTTGATTGAGAATTTTGTTGTAGTACTTAACACTTGTTTTCTACTACTTTGGTAATCTAGTTATCCCTAGGATAGAATGCAACCAACTGAACCAAGAGCCCAAAAGTTTGAAGTAAAGAAGTAACTAAGTAAAATTGACCACCCTAAAAGGCTAAAACTGCCCTGTCCGCCCGACCGTCCGTTTGACCCGTCTGACCCATCCGACATACACGCCCATCCGTTCGCCCCGTCCGCCCGCCCATCCGCCTCGACTGCCCCGACCGACCTGCCATCTGCCTCGACTGCCCCGACCGACCATCCGTCCGCCCTGTCCGCCCACCCCGTCCGCCGGGTTTTCTGACCGTTGGCAACGGTTACTTCTAAGGCATAGAACATTCAACAAGTTAGGATTATAAGAGCAAGGAAGAAGGCATTTACAAGCACTTCTGAGAAACTAAACGCTAAGATTTCCAAGGGCTAGGAGCTGCAATCTTTATGTCCCTTGCTTGGTAATGCATAGTTCAGTGGACAGGGGGGCTTTGGTTTCCAAGACTTTGCTTACAGACTATATTTGATACATGTGACATGGTGATTTGAACCTAAACATTTGGAACTGAAGACAAGATTGGAACTTGAACGGAGCTTTCCACAATTTTTTCGGTTGCTATGTTGTTCCATCAAGCGGTAAAGTGCAGTGCAAGGCATGTGACTTGGTGTTTGCAAATCGGAAGTGTCGCATATTGAGGCACCTTGGATATGAAGGCAAAGACGGTGTTCGCGACAGGGGGGTAAGCATATGTCCAAAATTGACTTTGTCAATTCGAACTCTTTTTGCCGGTTGTAATGGGTTATTTCTACAAAGATCGGCCCTTGACAATGTAGATGGTGAAAACATAGGGAGGGTTGCAAGCAATGCCTCAAATAGAAGGGATTTTTTACGTTCAACACAAGAGGACTCGTGTGCAGCGCCGTCTGAAATTCATCGTGCGTCTTCAAGGGTACATCAAAGTGTGGAAACATCAAGTGAACAATGTCCAACTCCACCCTCTTCCATCAATCAGTCCTGAAGATAAAGTCGGCTAATAGATGGGTTTGAACAAGCTGATAGACGCAATTTGAATGCGATGTGGGCCAATTTCTTCTATTCAGCCAACATACCATTTGCGGTAGCTCGAAGTGAGGCCTTCAAAGAAGTAGTGAAGAAAACAGCTGAGTTTGGTAAGCCATACAGCCCACCATTGTACGACGCTCTACGAACCAAATTACTAGAAGAAGCGAAAGAAGATGTCAAGCTAAAGTTGTAGAAGAGGACCGAGGATAGTATCAGAAAGTTTGGAGCAACATTGTCTATTGATGGATGGAGTTCGGTTACAAATCGGCCATTGGTGAATTACATGCTTGTATCTTCTGCAAGGGAGCAATTTTTGGGATCGGTGGATACAAGTGGGTTCGTAAAAAGCGTAGAGTACTTGGCCTCTATTTTGGACAAATTCATACAAGAGGTGGGTCCACATAATGTGATGCAAATAACAACGGACAATGCTCCTGTAAACCCTCGAGCATGTAGAATCATAAAAAACAAATATCCTCACATTTCTTTTCAAGGTTGTGTGGTGCACGCCTTGAATTTGTTGCTAAGAGATTGGAGGAAGGAAGCATGGGTGGCGGATGTTGTGGCCAAAGCTCATATGGTTCTTACGTTTTTTAGAAAGCGGCACATGCCGCTTGCAATATTTCGTTCATACGAAAAAGAGCACAGCTTATTGATGCCAGGCGAAACAAGATTTGCTTCAAATTTCATTGCGCTTGAACGCTTATTGAAAGTGAAGGGAGAACTTCAGCAGAGTGTGACAGATCCGCGTTGGGAACAATATGTGAGGACGTTGGACGACAAGAAAAAGAAGAATCGTACAAAGTCTCGGTGTACAAAGAAGATAATAAACAGTGAGCATTTCTAGAGGTGTTGCACGAATTTTGTGCAGTTGATGGGCGTTGTTGTGTATGGCCTTCGTGATTTAGATGCAAAGACGCCATGTTCAGGGAAAGTTTTGCATATTATGAGGAAGATACGATCGCATGTGGGGGGGTTAGAAAATCCGCCTTTTCTATTGAGCCCCGAACTTACCAAACCATTGAAGGAGGCGTTCAACGCTAGATGGGAAATGGTAGAAACCGATCTCCAATATGCAGGAGCACTTTTGAATCCCTATCTTTTGCACGATAAAGAACTAGCCGACAATTCAGAGGCCACCGAGGCATGCAAGTGTGTTCTCATGCGAATATGTAAACCTACAGACTACGCGGACGTCGTCAAGGAATTCATGGCATTTCGATATAGGGAGCCTCCCTTCCACAATATGTTGGATCCAAGTGAACAAAAATTATCGGCATACGCTTGGTGGGATTTTGAAGGCGCATGTGGGAAGCTCATTGCTCCAATTGCAAGGAGAATATTGGGCCAACCGGTATCTTCATCTTCATGTGAACGGAATTGGAGTAGCTATTCTTTTGTTCACAACAAATCTCGGAACAAGTTGAGAACAAAGAGAGCTGCAGATTTGGTGTATGTGTACACTAATTCAAGAGTGTTGGCCGCATCCAAAGAGAAGGATGAGAAGAAGTAGTACCTTGAAAATGTAGATTCAGAAGAATCGGAGGGGCCAAATCAGGGTTGCACGGACGCTGGGATGCCCGGACGTCCGAACGGACATCTAACGTCCGCGTCCGTGGGTTTCTGAGCGTCCGAGGACATAGAAATTTCGGACTCGCGTCCGTCCTGTGGACGGTCGGTCGGTCGGTTCAGTGAGCCGACCGAGCGGTCGAACGACGAGGACGGGGCAGACGGGGCAGACCGAGCGGACGGACTCGGAGCACGGGGCGGACGGGGCAGACGGGGCAGACCGACTGGACGGACACGGACCACGGGGCGGTCGAGGCCGTGGTCCGTGGTCCGACCCGTCCGCCTTGTCCGTCCACTCGGTCGGCCCCGTCCGACCCGTTTGTCCGGTTCGTGGTCCACGTTTGTCCAGACGGGTCGAACGGGGCAGACCGACTGGACGGACACAGACCACGGGGCGGTCGGGGCCGTGGGCCGTGGGCCGACCCGTCCGCCTCGTCTGTCCACTCGGTCGGCCCCGTCCGACCCGTTCGTCCGGTTCGTGGTCCACGTCCGTCCGAGTAGACAGACGAGGCGGACGGGGCCGACCGATCGGTCGGTTGATCGGGTGGCCCGTCCGACCGGTCAGCAGTCCGATCGGACAGCCAATCGGACAGACCCGACGGGGCACCCGATTGGCCGTCCACCAGGGTGGACGGCTGAGATTGGGCGGACGGGATGGCCGTCCGCCTCATACAAAAGAGGCGGTCGGGCCGTTCGCCTCTCACTTTTTCCTTCCCCCTTGCTTGCAAGAGAGAGCAGAGAAGCTTAGTGCCTTTGGGCCCTGGCTATTGCTTCCTCTCCTCAGGAGGTTAAAGGTGAAATCTTGGGGGGACCCTTGCCATTTTTTTTCTCGAATCGTGCGACATTCATCAAGATGCCAAGGGCAAAGAAGAAAACGAAGTTTGTGGAGGAATCTACTGAGGCTGACATCATGGACAACCCCTCGCACACTTGTACCACATTTTTGAGAAAATGCATTGTTGAATTCTATGAGAGAGAAACTACCATGTCTCTTGACTCTAAGTATGTTCGTTATCAAGAGGAGGGCATTGAGAAGTTCAAAGGCAATATAAAAGACATGATGCATGAAGCGTTGCAGGTGGGAGGGTGGTATCAAGAAATGGAAAAGAAAAATTTCACTAGTTGGTTGGACAAACGGGCGCATGATGCACTATGGAATGCGAAAGGGACCGTCGAAAAATTTGGTAAGGTTCATTGCATTGATGATGAAGCCTTCACGCACGCGATTACAAAAGTGGACATGTTCGTGAGTCGGATGAGACCATTTGCTTCAAGACGAAATAGAGGTGGATTTATGAGTTGGTGGACAACTCACGAAGGGAGAGTAAACATGCGAGTTGTATTTCGCCATTTAATAGCGCTCCCGGGAACCGCAAGGGTGATTCCACAAGATAATATTGTCCTACGCGGAGGCTATGCCATAATTCGTAGGGTGCGAATCAAAGGGTGCCCTGAACTTCAACCACATTGGGAATTTGTAACAAAGATGTCTTTCCAGGAGGATCGACGACCTGAGCTTGCAAAGATGGAACACCAAACTGAATCGATGGCGGTGCGGATTCCGCACGATGGAGTCATACGCTTCGTTGCAGTCCACGCAAATCGGAACGAAGGCTATTCATTGTGGTGGAATGGTGGTACTTTGCGTGAAATGTTGAGAATGGATAACGATTATCCAGACAATATCGCCATACGCATTATGTGTGACTCCAAAATTAGCGACGAGGAGGTCATTCGTGCTCATCGTCTAAAGCAATGGAGAGCAAAGCGTACGGAGCTTGCTTGGGCACTGCTGCATATTATGAATGCGGTACATGATGCCGGACATCTTCACAACGACATTTCTTCAGACAACATCATGTTCCATTTTCCGGAAGACGAGTCGCAGGTTTTCATTGGAATTTGCGATTGGGGGATGACCACAACTAGTACAGAGCCCATGAAGTCATTGTATACATTCACATCAACAAGTGATCGGGACGAAGTTCTGAGGAGGAGGTGGTGGATCGATCCAAAGATTACATACGTACATCGAAGAGATGCAGATGTGGAGAACATACCCGTACTTACCATTAAGTCCGAAGAATTTGCTGTTGGTCAAATAGCGAAGAGAATCAACAGTACATGTATGTCAGAGACATACTATGGTTTGCAAGGTCGTGGAAGCAAAAAACATGTGTTGTACTCGCATCACGACTTAGCACAAGTCTTTCAAGTGTATTTGGAGAGACTTTGCGAAGATGGTCCCGATGGCCATAGTAGTTTGGCGCAAGTGATTTCGCGATTTACTTTTTCGTTTCATTGGCCTATACCAAATGAACACTTCCGCCACTTTGGAGCTGTAGTTTAAGTCTTTAATGATATTAATATATCATATATAAGTAATTAACTATAGCCTATAGGTGTTTATAGTATACACTATTTATAGAGGCAAAGACATATACTAAGTTACATGTCAATTACATAGTAGTACAGTATATACGGATGATATACCTCAGTTTCATCACCAATGATTGGATTGATTGTGAATGTTGTTTTACAGCAAGGTGCATCTCAGCATTTGTAATCAATGAGCATGTTTTAATTCACAATGATTTTGGAGAACTTGGAGGTCTTTACGCCATTTGTCATCGTATGTTTGGATGGAAAATTGGAAATCTCGAAATCATTATATGAAATAATTTGCAATTCTTTATTCATTCAATTTTTAATTGATGATTGATGATTCAATGATTCATTGATTCATTGATTGTTAGGTTGACAAGTCCTTGTCTTCATTTGTGTGGTATAGTAAATGTGATTGAAGATGTTCATTATAATAATGTCAATGACAATATAAAAAATGGTAAGCGTTTACTTACCTCTATGTCTCTATAATTGATATGACGATGGAGGGCAACTAAAGGACTGAAGGAAACATCGTGTATGAATGTATGATTGTATGTGAGTGCCTAATTGTGAGTTGAAGGTTCACTTCTAAAGGGCTTAGGGTCCCTTCGAGGGTTTAGGGGTTATTAGGTAGGTACTTACAACTTGAAATTTTGTCGTGATTTTTTGAAACTTTTTCTGAAGATGGAAAAATTGATAATCTTATTAAGCTATATGGGATAATGGAGACCTCATTTTTTCCACAATCAGTGACCGGGAATAGAAGTTATGACCTAAATTGCTCAAAACAAGGGACGGGGGGGAGTGTAGGCACTACTACACTAGGTAGTAGCCTAGTAGGTCATAGTAGGTAGGAAAATAATTGCAACTTGTTTTAATTTTTAATTTTTTACTTGTACATTATATTCTTGCCTATCCAATATCCAGAGAGCTCGAATTCATTTCATCAATGAATTTCAACAACAAGATATCTTGTTGTTTTACTCTTCTAGTGTTAAATACCTGAAGAAGAATAAGTCTTGAATTGTTGTTGTGAAGGTCCAATACTTAAAATAGCATTTGGGAAGTACAACATCAAAGCTAATTACATAATGAAATTTCTTTTGGTGCATACCAAAAGGTGTTGAGTTATTCGACAAAGGTTTTATAAAAATGATTTGGTCACACCATTTTGTCTCAAAAAACAACCGTACATTTGCAATTCTATATATAAGCACGTAACTTTCATGGTTTTTAGTACACACTCATTACAAATGACCAAAATACGTAACTTCCGATGTTTAAATACATTACACCACATCATTCACATACTCAACACTTACAACAATTAACCATTCATATTAGAGTGATAGTATGGAACTCTACTTACTCTACAAGGTAAAAAGCAAATAATTTTATTATATTATAAAATAGTCTTATAGCCTGTACCACTTTCGTTTTGGGGGCTAAAACAAGTTCTTCATACATCTCACTTGTTCGAATATACTTGCATTCCTACAACTATTGCATTGTTTCCAAATGGCAAATGACAAATTGACAATGCATTACACTTGAAACCACATTAAAAAACAAAGCCCATAACTACATAATGGCACCTTGTATTTTTCTACAAAATAACACTATACTTCATTCAGAATCAGAACTACTATCATGATTTTGACTTTGAGGCGTAGAACCGAAGCCACCATATGGCCCATATTTGCTTGATTGTCGCCCTTGTCCATAATTTTCGTAATAAGGACCTCCAAAAGTTGGAGGTGGAACTGAAGCATATTCATATGAACTTCCAGTCCCTCCATGACTTGAACCAGTGTAGTAAGAACTTCCATGAGGCCCATACAAATCATGTCCTCCTGTTCCCGGATAATTTCGCGAGCCGCTTTGTTCCAAACCACCATAGTCTGTATAACTAGTGTTTCCATGAGGTCCCTTGTTCTTGGGTAATATTGAGGGCCGCCATGTGAAAGACCACCGTAGTCCGTATAGGTCGTAGTTCTATAGCCTCCTTCTACGTTTGGACCACCATCTCGAGGGTTATTGCTATAGTGTGAACTACTTCCTCCATGTCGCGAGCCATGTACATCACATTCACGACGAGGTGAAGTGTGATATCCACGAGGTCGGCCTTGATCCTCGACACTCCTCCTCAATGCTTCCCACATTTGATTCTCATATTCTATGTCTTCGCGTTCTTCTTGGCGTTCGTGCCTCTCCGGAGGTGGAGGTGGAGGTAGCAACTGTTTAGCTGGTTCTTCATCATTGTCAGCATCACTGTCCTCTGCATCCCGCATAGGCCAACTTAGGCACCCAAATTGACCTCGCACTACAACAATGGTAGTGCTTTATGACTGCAGAATTATGACTGAGGATGACTGGCGACTGCTTGCAGTCATATTCTTGAAGGCCAACACTTTGGGGAGAAATATGACTGCAAAATATGACTGTCAGTCATTTTTACGCCTTGTACGTCACAAGCGTATACTATACGGCCATTAGGAATACCAAAGTACTTCATAGGGAACGTAGGGAACATGTTTGGGAACATTGAGTCATATTATCACTAATATTTTCATATAATAGTGATTTTTTTTTGTTTTGGGCAATTCAAGAAAAATTTGGGCAATTCCAAAAAAATATAGAGAAGTCATTGTTTAAAATTTTGAAATCCTAGTCACCTACTTTTTTGGATTTTGAATCCTAGTCACCACTTTTTTAGGGTTTTGAGACCCTAGCCGTCATTTTTTAGGGTTTTGAAACCCTAGCCGCCACTTTTTAGGGTTCTGAAACCCTAGCCGTCACTTCTTGTGGCTCTTCTTTCTTACTTTTTATTGTCTCTTAGCTCTCACTTGTTGCTTTTTGTTGCATCTTAACTCTTGTTTCTTGTTGCTCTCTAGTTCATGCTTCTTGTTTCTTATTGTTGCATCTAAATTCTTTCTTTCTCTTGCATTTGAACTCTTTCTTCTTCCTAGTTCTTTTTTTTTGTTTCCTCTTGTTTTATAGTTCTTGCTTCTTTTTTGTTCTTGTTGTATCTATACTCTCATTTCTTGTTGTTTCTTGTTATGTCTTAGTTGGTGCTTCTTGTTTTTTCTTGTGTCTTAGTTGTTGCTTTTTCTTTGTTCTTATGTCTTAATTGTTGCCTCATATTGTGTCTTAATTGTTGTTTCTTGTTTTATGTTGCTTCTTGTTTCTTGTTGTGTCTTAGTTGTTGCTTAGTTGTTGTTTTTTATTCCTTGTTGCATCTTAACTTTTGATTCTTGTTAACTCTTAATACTTATCTTCTTTTTCTTGTTTCTTCCATCATTAATCTTATTCTTTCTATCCTAAACTTAAGCTAAATATTTTATGTTTTTGTAAGTCTTTAAAGGTTAGGCTTTGTTGTTCAATCACTAAAAACTAACCTTTCATTTCTTTAATTGTATATATAGGCATCAAAAGTTGAAACAAAGACATTGGAAGCTACTTGCAACTTCATGAAGCCAAAAATATGACTCACAGAAGTCATATTCCATAAAATATGACTGACAAAAGTCGTATTCTACATCACTGCAAAATATGACTCATCTCAGTCATATTTCATAAAATATGACTGCCAAGAATTGTATTCTACATCACTACAAAATATGACTCATAGAAGTCATATTCCATAAAATATGACTAACAAAAGTCATATTCTACATCACTGCAAAATATGACTCATCTCAGTCATATTTTATAAAATATGACTGCCAAGAGTTGTATTCTACATCACTGCAAAATATGACTCACCTCAGTCATATTTCATAAAATATGATTGACGAGTCGTATTCTACATTACTACAAAATATGACTCACCTCAGTCATATTCCATAAAATATGACTGATGAGAGTCGTATTCTACATCACTGCAAAATATGACTCACTTCAGTCATATTCCACGTCATCCAAAAATATGACTGACCATAGTCATATTCCACGTAGGATTTTTTTGTTTGCCTGGGCAACTCAAGAAAAAGTCAAGACTTCCCTAGGAAAGTCAAAGTATATGCCATGTTGGCATACTATGGTTAAAAATGGGTATTTATACCCCTCGAAAAATATGACTGCCAATATGACTGATGTCTGAAGCGACTGCTTCTAAACGACTAGAGTCAATCATATTTCGAGTCATCTACAGTGATTTCTGCGTGAGTCGTATTTTTTGATTTTACGACTCACTGCAGTCATATTTTGCAGTCATAAAACACTGCTTTTGTTGTAGTGTCGGTTTGACCAAGACGGCATGCAATCACTTTCGCCACGCTAGTTAGTAAACACCATAGCTGAGTGACACGTCATCTTCGTCTCTTTATTCATCCCTATAACTGTACGCTAGTCAACGTCTTTCTGGAGTACAATCTCCGCCCAAACCATTGCCATGGTAGAATAGTTCATGATAGTAGGCTTCGAGGGACCTAGATTTGAAGCTGTCCAAATTTCTTCGTATCTCTCTACAAAGTGTCTACTCGTACACATCTTCATAGGGCCTTCCCACCATCTCACTTGCTTCTCCAAACTGTCATTTGCTGGCCACAGTTTGGCTATGTGTGACATGGTCACATATTTCTTGCACATTGTACAAGTCCACACTTTGTCGGACTCGTACTCCCACCCCTCCTTCGCCACATTGAATTCATCGAAGTAAACATCCCAATCTAGTTCTTGTGGTTTCCCCTTCGAACTTTTCTTCGAAGAACCGGAAAGAAACGGAATTCCTTTGCGAGGCATAGTACCCTTCTCTATAAATTACCTCAATGTTAGAATGATTAATGTGTAGTGGTTTCAGATTATAATAATTAGTGAATACCACTCATTCATTCACAATTGTTCACACACCAAGGCGAAAGGGGTGCACAGAGACCAATAGCCACTGGATCACCCACTCCGCAAGGGAAACAATTGTGCGAAATGAGCCGTCCGCTCCGCTTTTTATACCGACCGACGAGGCAGACGTCGCTGTCAGCTTGAGGGTCGGACGGCAAGATTAGACGGACAGCGTGAATCTGCATCTCCCATCCCACGGTCGACAGAGACGTACGGACGGCCGAGTCGAATGGACGCACCGACCGCTTGGCCGTCGGGCCGTCCGCAGAGCGGACGGGTGGATGGGCGGACGGATGAACTTCGTCTGCCCCGACCGATCGGTTGTCGGCCCATTCGCTCAGCAGACGGGTCGTTGCTTTCGCCGACCGCTTGGTCGGCGCAGTGTCCGCCGAGCGGATGGCCAGGCAGCCCACGACCTGTGGATTCTCCAAACTTAGTTATTTGTGAGTAGAGAATCCAAAGGAGTGAGCTGGCAGCCTGTTAGACCATTAGTTCGTCATGAACTTCAGGTAAGGACATAAAAACTTTGAAAACTGACAGCGGGAATTTTGCCCCTTCAATGTGAAACTTGAAAAATAACTCCATGCCCTAAACCCTAAACCCTAAACCCTATACCCTAAAAACCATGAATCCTACCCGTAATTCTGATGACTACTCACTTTTAGAATTTCGATATTTCTCTTCATCAAATATGTTTGCAATTGACTCATTCTTACATCTTATAAGTACTTTGAGTACAAACTATAAATATATAGAGGGAGAGAGACTAAATTTTCATTTTTTCATGGTGAATTTTAAAAATATGTAATTGAAGAAAAGTGAAGTTTGTAGTCATTTTCTAATGCATATAATCATAAAATAATGATTCTTTGTGAAATACTTAAAATCTGAACTGTAAACTTCAAAACTCGTAAAAGCTTGTTTCTAAAAGAATAAAAGTATTGCTTTTAGTAGTCAAAACTTTAGTAAACTCAAAAAAAATCAAGTATGAAAAGTTATAAAAAAAGACATTGCAACTTGCAAGCACTCAATACATGACTCTAAAATAATGAGTATTTCTTAAAATCACCCTTCAATTGCAAATAAAATCCAACAAAAACTAAGAAAGTATGATTATACAAAGTTACAAACTATGGTAAAATACTCATTCAATCACTTTTCACTATAGTTAAATATAGAATGACCTTATTCCATCTCCAACTCCAATTCCATTTCATAAAATTGCATCTAAACAATTAAACAAACTGTCCTTTAAAGTTACAAATCTCAATGCAATAATGCATTAAATAATTCGGTTTCTGTTTATAGGTCATATTTAGGTATTTATGTGAAGTCAACTTGAGGGATTAGAGTTAGAGCCCCTTGAAGTTGTTGTTAGTAATTTAACAAAAGAATAATATTCTAAATCTTGTATATTTTTGCTTCTATTCTTTGTGTACATATTGGTTTATTGGTTACCTCCATTTCATCAAATTGGTCATTGAAGGTTTACACTCTCCAGAATCATTTTGGATAAAACATCTTGATTTAGATGAAACATCTTCCTAGTCACTTAGTTCATCATTCCAAATATAGAATTGGGAGCCTTTTGACATTGAAATGTAAATTAAATACAATGAAAATTCTAAATTTTTTCTAATTTCTAATGGATCTAGGTGATTGCAAGAAACATTTGAATATTCAAAAAACATTTGAATATTCAAAAAACATTTGAATATTCAAAAAACATTGAAGAAATATGTCCAAGTAATGTCCAATGTATTCACTTTCAAGATGAAGGCAATTACCAAAAAAAAACCCACCAATAAATTCTATAAGTAGGAGAAAGTTCTAGAATAGTTCCAATTTCAAGAAAATATGTGCTCTAACGTGTAATTAAAAAAAAAAGGGAAAAACTATACAAATATTATAAAAATCCCATTTGTAACAATTTTCTGAAGATGGTCATTTATGAAAAGAACCATTCAAAGAACATTACGCGTTTCAAAAGTCATTAATAAAAAAGTTCATTTAGTGAACTTGTACACCACATAAAATTCAATATTTTTAGGATTCCTTTAAGTTTGCTACAAAATCATCTTCTTCAAATCTCAGATTCAAATTTGTTTATTCGGGTACTAAATAGTCCTAAAAATCCCAAATATTAAAATTGCCAAGAAATTAGATAAGCTGTAAAATAGTTATAAATACCTTATTAATAAATCTTGAGTCATGTAGATCTAAAATGCAGAATTCCTGGCCAACAAACAAATCAATATGCAAGGTGAGATAGTAAATAGTATAGGTGTTTCTTCATTCATTTGAGCTTTCCAGCTTGGATTAAATATTTTGCGGAACAATTTGGTTGGAGGTTTCAAATTACAAAGAATACAAATGTACTTATGTAGGAATTTCACATAGAGCTTTCTCTGCTACATGAAACCTTGTTTTCATTTAAAACCGATTCCATTTATAGTTTGACCATATAAATATATGCATTGTAATTAAGATACAAACATACATGCATACACTGAGCCAAAGATTCCATCTAAGCAAAGTGCAGCTAGAAGCACCCTGGCTGACTTAGATTAAGAAAAGGAAATCGTAATACATACGTGGAAGCACTAAGATCGAATGGAGTAGAATGGAATGGCCGACAACTAACTTGCCTGCCCTTAAAATACTAACACAAAAACCTCACAGTCAACTTCTAACAACCTGAAAAGGAAACCCGGAAATCCAGGCAACCAATCACTGATCCTCCCAGGATATCCGAAAAGATTACTAACTATCGTTCGAAATTACCGGATTTCCTTACTATCCGCCTAAGATTCCAGAAACCGGACCCATACTCGGAAACTCGATCCGGATCCTACACTTCTTCTCCTATGGATTCTAATGCTTTGGCTTCCGCACTTTCTTTGAGCGGCTCCCTGCTTGACTGATAGGTGTTCCTTTCGTACTTTTAGCTGGCGTAGTCTTTGATGTAGCTCGAGTTTGGATATGACGCATTGCGGGAGACGGATCGCTGTCGTCCTCAGTTCCGGAAGTGGAATGGGCACTCTCCTCCTCCAAGTCTTCGATGACTTGAACTTCCTTCTCTTTCTCTGGCGTTGTATCCTCCAAGGTTGCGGGTTCGCTTCTCTTTTCCGGCGTGGTCTCTTGCATGTGTACAAATCCTTTCAGATTAGTCCGAGCCGGATTGGTCATTCCACCAATCCGGTTGATGAGGTCTCCCCTGACTTGCTGTCTCGGAACCTTGAATGATCTGGTCATCAAGTTCGGCATTGTTTGTGACTTGGGAACTTCCGGGGTTGAGATTTTGGGTGGTACCGGAACCGATTTCACGCTGGACTCAGGTTCCGGTTCCGAAGCTGGCCTCAAATTCAACTCCGTCATTGGCGGAAGGCTCGGCTGGTGTGAGTATCCCCCTCAATCCCTCCATCCGGGTTGCACGATCCGCCACTGGTCTCCCTGGGGTACTTGAGATAAAAGGAAGTTCCGGAAAGGTGGAGAAATCCATTGCCTGGTTTGGGTCGATAGCCGCCAATAGCTGCTGGATCTCCTTCAAAACTCGCTCTATCCTCGCAGTGAAGTCTACAAGGATAGTCACCACCTTGGTTCCGGTAATGTGACCTTCCGATATCAGCTTGGAGTCAAACAAGGCAGCCTTCATGACGAGGTCGGCTTTGATGTTGACTGCTTCGGATAGATTCTTGACCAGAGCGAGAGCCTCCTTTTCTTTCTCCTTTGAAGCTGCCATTTCCCCTTCCGCCCAATTCACTCGGGCCTGGAGTTGGTTCCGTTCCGCCTCCAACTATTGGATCCGCTCCTCCCTCTTCGTTAGATCTTCTGGCTTGGGCAATCGCTTGACAGCTTCCACGATCTGATCCGGCTCCACCTTCAAAACTTCCACGGTATCTATCACCAAATCCGCTAGACTGTCGTGGAGTACCTTGGCTTCACGTATCCACTCGAGCCCCGCATTGAAAAATGCAGATTCCGTTTCCACTTCAGATCCCTTGTTGGACTCCCCCCTCTCCATCGTCTGGGGCTTGGATCGCGACCCCGGATCGGTTGACTTCCTCTTCTTGGTCCTCGGATCGGTCAAACGTTCCTCGGGAAGTTCCTCCGGATCAGACTCGACCGGATCTTCCGCCTCCTCCCCGGAAAGTCCGTATGACAGGATCGCCTTTCCGGTGTCATACTGGATTACTTCCGCTGCATTCAAAAGTTCATGTTGATGGTATAGATGGAACAAGTAGGTGCTAACTGGACTTGCCTTTGCTCGGGTCATGTGATCCGCTAACTTAGCCACGATTCCGGCTATGACTCTACCCCAGTGCACCACCCGGTTCTCCATAGCCTTGAAAATAGTATTGGCCACCATAATGGTAACCCGTGTTGGCTTTTCCGGATACAAAATGAGAATGAGGAATTCTAGTATCCGCCTATGTCTCTCGTCCTTGCATTTGCTAATAGCGAATCCGTCCTTAGGGTTTGCAAATCCAGTGAACTTTCCAGCTACAAAATGGTCCGTCTTCGATGCTAACCCGTTCCCACTCTTCCGGAACTGATAGACGTCTGCCCAGATGTCCTCGGTCCACGCAACTGGCCACCCTCTCAAAGTGAGCTCATACTAATTCGGAATACCGTGAAGTAGCTCTTGAATCATATCTTCACTCTTGAGGTTCTATGGTCGGTGTAGTAGACCGACACATCCTAACTTAGTTAAGTCTTCCTCTAACTGCTTGTGTAGTTTCGAGTTATCCGGAATGGCCGGAGAGATAACCCGGGCAGATACCGCTACCTTCTGTACTGATCCGAATGCCATAAGATCTAAGTCAGAATGAGGTAGAAGTAACCCTGCTTCAGTCGCTAACTCACCACTCTTTCTCTCAACTACTCACACGGACAGTCTCAGAAAAAGCAAAACAGGAAAGTGAAGAGGAAAACCCTAAGCAAACAGCTTAAATACTAAACCGTCTACTTATGGATATCAAGACAACAGCTACAGGTCCATTGTATTAACGGTATCCTACTTCCGTAGCTACGAGACCTATACGGTAGGTTCCTGTGTTCCGGGTGAATCCGGATTCCGGATTTGGATAAGTTCCGATTCTGGGTTGTGCCGGAATGCTTATTTTCTAATCCAAGCTATCTAGTCCAAAAATCATGCTCTCACTATAAATTTTTGATTTTTTTCTATTTTTCGCACCTACTTCTTATATTATTGATCCGTTTCCGGATTCCGGATTCCTACAATGGGAGGCTCAATGTCGGATTGATGCTAGAATGTCATTGTAGTCCTTGACCGTCCTTGTGTGACTTGGTCTGGTAAGTATTCCGTATTTGTGAGGTGACGGAACAGTAGGATACTTCCGGTCCCTGAAGTTAAATTAGCATTAGTTGTAGAGGTTGAGAGAGAGAGAGTGTGTGTTTTCGGATATAGTAAACATCCGGATGGTGGATCTGGCCACTTGTCACCTAAACCCAGGGATCTCGGGAGGGGCAACTAAACGGTTTCCGGACTTTTCCGGAACCCATCTGACACTAGCGGCCGGATTGGACCTCTGGTCCGGATTAGTAAATAGGAGAGAAAGTGAAAACTTAGATCAAGTTAGCCTATGGATCTGTGAGCCTCGAGTCCTCGTGGGATCAATTCCGGAGCGGTTTACTCTAAGTGGGCCTTTAGTGAGAATTAAGGGCTAACTAGAGGAATACTGGTCCGACTAATCACTACAGACATCATTTATAATATCACCACGATATACCTGATCACCCATCGGAAGACCACTCGATACAATCTGAGGGCGAACGGGCTGACGGAACGGGCCAATGGATAGTGGAGAAAGTTTTGAATAAAACGATCTCCGAATACAAGACGGATTGGGATCTTAAACTTCCGTCTGCTATCCTTGCATACAATGCGTCTTAGAAGACTACCACAAGGAGAAGTCCATTCTTCCTCGTATTTGGACAAGAGACCACCCACGGGATCGAACTGGAAATAGAGTCCAACCGAGTAATGGCGACCCGGAATGCTATCTTAGAAGACTACCACAAGGAGAAGTCCATTCTTCCTCGTATTTGGACAAGAGACCACCCACGGGATCGAACTAGAAATAGAGTCCAACCGAGTAATGGCGACCCGGAATGCTATCTGTGAGTCTCGGTTTCATTACCTAAGACTCAAAATTTCTTTTTTGAAATTCTTATATGTTTTGAATGTAGTTTTAGGTATTAAAAGACCTTAAGAGTGTGTTAGACCAGAATCAGTGTTGTACATGCCAAAACAGCCCCTAGTCACGTTATATGTGGTTTTTCCTAAGAACACCTAAATCTCATATGTAAATAGGGTAGAAATCCACATATTGTAAATAGTAAGCATGTTAATAGAAATTAACCGATTATCTACATCTATTTGTACAATGAGACGCAAATTGGCTAAATTGGTCTAAGGGAATCTTGTAAAAACCTCAAGATAGATTACCTCAAGATAGATTACCTCAAGATAGATTTCCCAAGAGAGGTCTCAATTTCCCCATTCCATTGACGAAATAGTAGAAATCCCAATTGTTAGCTTATAGGTGGAGAAACTCAAACTGGAGCATCAAAGGGCATCTACAATATAAGTATGATGTTTCTAGGTGGAAATCATGCCAGGAGTCTAACGGCAAAATCGGTTCGCCAAGATTCCCCTTTGTGTGGAAGATTCCATGTTTACCAAAAATTAAAAGGAGATAGCGAGATTGGTATTCCTTTTCCACATGTGCAAAGTAAGAATCTAAGGTTGCACATCTCTTGAGGAACTCAATGAAAAGTTCCCCAAAAAGTCTTGGTTTTTTCTGATCTTTTGAAGATTTTTTTCCGATAAGTCAACCGCCCAAATCCAAGATGGTAAATTCATAGAATTTACCATGGGTGCGGTAAAATCTTACTAAAAATTCGTTTAGCTTGTTTTATGCTAATAACATGCTTCAACAAGTTTCAAGACATTTTGATAGCTAGAAAACCTACAACTAGGAAGATCCTCCTCGAATCGACAATTTTAAATATTACGGAGGGGTTGACCGGCATATCGGGAACATACAGAATCGGAATGGGTCCCAAATTAGGTCTTTTCTTACTCCCCAAAGCCTACTTGAGACCCTAATCTAGTTACTTTCTTTAGAAAAGTCAACCTCCAAAAGTTGGATTTTTATCCTTTTTTGGTTTTTAGTTGACGCTAGCTTTAGATGGTTTTTTGACGGATGAAAAAGGGGTGGCAGTTCTTTTAGACTTGAAATGGCCTTCTGAAGCCAATGGCGCAATCCGTTTGTGATTTGGAGCATTTTTCCAAAAGTTAGAATTTCGGACCAACATAAAAAGTTAAAAAATTAGAATTAGGATGAAAATCTAAAGGGATAGGATTGCTTGGAGTGCACTCGAAGTTTTCTTTGATTTTGGGGACCAGAGGAAGGTATATAAGGCCTCCCTTCCTCACTCACTCTATCTCTCTTGTAGTCTCATGGTCTTCTAAATTTTGGCCCTTTGGGCTATAGTTTGTGTTTCTTCTTTGTGTCATTTGGAGAAGTTTTGGTTGGAACAAAACTCTCAAAGTCTAGTTGTGTACGAGTTTGGGTCATAGTTTGTATTTCTTTTTTGTGTCATTTGGAGAAGTTTTGGTTGGAACAAAATTCTCAAAATCTAGTTGTGTACTAGTTTGTAGATCATGTTTTAGAATTTGAGGTTAATCCCTCAATATGGCGGAGGTTTGAATTCAAGTCCTAAAATTGTTGTAGAACTTTGATGATTTTCTAAAAGACGGCGAAGCTTTGACTTCAAGTCTTAGGATTGTTATAAAAATTTAATGATTTTCTAAAAGACGGCGAAGCTTTTGCCTTATCACTAATTTCAAGCGTCTCCCTTTTTATTAGTTTTTTTTGGAACTAAAGTTTAGAATTGAACAAGAATTGTTTTGCAAGTGTAGGACATTTAGGACATTTAGGACATTTAGGACATTTAGGACATTTAGAAAGATCCATTGCTTGGAAGGCACAATGGACCGACGTTAGAACACCCATAGGATAAAACTAATTAAAAGAACTTGGTTGTGTTTGCTGATTTACCAAGGGTGGGTAAATAAGCGCTCACACTATTCGGACCGATAATCCGGAAATCCGACTGATGGCTATTGAGAACTTAGAAGAAGCAAGACTGGTAGCCTTGGACAATACAAGGGAAGTACAGGAAAGGAGGAAGGCAGACCATGATAAGAAACTACCAGCCGACCACGAAATCAAGGAAGGGGGGTTAGTCTTGTTGTATGACAGCCGTTACCGGATTTTTCCAAGCAAACTCCACACTAGATGGATGGGTCTATATAGAATAAGGCAATTATTTTCGAATGGATCCATGTAGCTAGAGGACCTTCAAGGAGTTTGGCTAGACACGAGGGTGAACAAATCTCGAGTCAAGAAGTACGAACAGGACTCGGATTCCCAAGAAGAAGTAGAGGATGTTTGCAGGGACTCTCACAGTTGAAAAAGGGATAATGTGGAAATCCAGAATCAAGGGACAAATTTGGTTTGAGAGAAATAGGTGGAATAAGGTAGAAAATTCAAAAAAAAATTAGTTAGAACTTCATTTTTATTTAAATGAAACCCAAAATAGTCAAATAGAAGATAGGCGTTCCGGCAAAATCCGTAACCAGAACTTATCCGAGTCCGAATTAGCAACTGAATTAGCAACCAACTAAGGCTTTCTTTCCTTCCTCATTTTTGCTTAGCTTCATGGCGACAGGGCCCATTCAGAAGTTAGTTGTACCTGTCTAGATCATTTCTCCAACTATTCGAGATAACCCGGAACAATACAAACAGTTAGAAGAGGATTTGATTAGTCTAGGGTGTATCGAGCTGCTGCATTGACTATGGAATCTAAAGAGTGAAGATATGATTCAGGAACTACTCCATGGGGTTCCAAATCAGGATGAATTTACTCTGAGGGAGAAGCCAGTTATGTGGACGGAGGACGTTTGGGCAGATGTATACTAGTTCCAGAAGAGCGGAAACGGGTTAGCATCAAGGACAGACCGTTTTGTAGTCGGAAAGTTTACAGGGCTTACAAACCCTAAAGATGGATTCGCTATTAGTGATTGCCAAGACGAGAGATATAAGAAAGTCCTAGAATTCCTTATTCCAATCTTGTACCCAGAAAAACCTACACGGGTCACTATTACGGTAGCTAACACAATTTTTGGAGTCATGGAGAACTGGGCCATCCATTGGAGTAGAGTCATAGCCTAAATAGTTTCTAAACTAGCAGAGCATGTAACCCGCGCGAAGATAAGTCCAGTTAGCACTTACCTGTTTCACTTATACCACCAATAGGAACTTTTGAGTGCTGCGAAAATAGTCTAGTACAACACCGAAAAGGCTATTTTGTCGTACGGGCTCTCTAGAGAAGAACCAAAAGATCCAGTCGAGTCGGAACCGGAAGAGCGCCCCGAGGAACCACTGGCCGATCCGAGGACGAAGAAGAGGAAGTCAACAGATCCGGGATCATGGATCAAGGTCTCATTAGAGAAATTCTGAGCCCTCCGGAAGCCCCCTCCACAGTGACCAAACCAGTCTATTAACCGTCCTGGAATTAGTAGGGGCATATAGGTACAGTGCATGGTCAGAGTGTGTGAACTTTGCCAAAGATGTCAGGACTCAAGTAATGAAAGTGTAGTGGAAACCTCTATAATAATCAAGTACTTGAGTTTTAGTTAATCCCATTAATTGACGAATTAATCAATTTTACTAAACATAAGCAAAGGGAAGTGAACTTTGAAGCTTGATGTCAAAGTAATAAGAGAACATTCAGATATTCCAATAAGCTCCAATTGTCAAATAGATGAGGATATTAGTGAATGAGGAGAGAAGTTATTTATACAAGTGGTATAGTAGTAGGTAAAACAATGCATGTGGGATATGTAAATTAGGATTAAGATGAGCACAACCACCCATAGTTGAGTCAAAAGCTGAAATTGTATTCAAAGTTGAATTTCAGACCCCATTTAGGCATAATAGAATGATTTTTTTCAAAAAAATTTAAACTAAATAAATTTAAAAAATAAAACTAGAATTCATCTACAAAAATCCGTTTGAAGTTTAGAGTCTTCAATAAAAAGTTATGGACAAAATTTGGAGAAGGTGTTTGAAAATTTCAAAGAAAATTTTTCTTTCAACCTCTTTTAGAATTTTGTCTATAACTTTGAATTGAAGAATGTAAAACTCAAACAGATTTTTGGAGATGAAAACTATCTTGATTCTACAACTTTATTTAGTTCAAAGTTTTTTGAAAAAAATCATTGTTTTATGCTTAAATGGAGTTTGAAATTCGACTTTGAACATAATTCTTGCATTTGACAATGAGTGATCTATCTTCTAAATATCCCATATCCTTTGACGATTCACCATGGACAATTGATTTTCTATAAAAACAAACTCTTCACCATCCTTCAAACCAAATGTTAATGATTAGTCTCTTTCATGATGTCATCAAAAAATTGCTTGATGGTAGATGTCATTGAACTATTTTTGACATTTGCTTCTTTTTCATAACTCGATTTTTAACAAGGTATGCAATAATCAATATTAAGCTGGATTATGATAGTTGAACCTTTGATTACTTAATTACTTATACTTGGGTGCTGAACCTTGATAGTCATCAGACGTTGCGACTTCAGGTGGGCGAGTATAGGGGAAAAATTAATCATCAAGCAAAGTTAAAAGTAATCATGGGGTCCTTTTAGCTGCTGTGGAGCGGGCTTCCGGAGGGCTGAGAATTTTCCTAATGCTGCGATGGAGAGGGGTGAGTCAAGCAATGATTCGGAAGTGAAATCCAAATCGGAGTTTTTCAATGCCGGGTTCGAATGGATACAAGAAGCCAAGGTGCTCCACGATAGCTTGGCGGATCTGGTGATAGACACGGTAGAAGTTCTGAAGGTGGAGCTGGATCAGATTGTTGAAGAAGTCAAGCGACTGCCCAAACTGGAAGACCTAAAGAAGAAAGAAGATCAGATTCAAGAGTTGGAGGTGGAACGAGATCAAATCCAGACTTGACTGAATTGGGCGGAAGGAGAGATGGTGGCCTCAAAACAAAGAGAGAAGGAGGCCCTCACTCTTGTCAAGAATCTATCCAAAGTAGTTGATATCAAAGCAGACATTGTCACGAAAACAGCTTTATTTGATTCTAAAATGATACAAGAGGGTCACATAGTCGGGACTAAGGTAGTGAACATCTTAGTAGACTTCACAGTGTAGATAGAGCGGGTCTTAGGGGAGATTCGGCACCTGTTGACTACCCTAGATCCGAATCAGGTAATGGATTTCTTGAGTTTTCCAGAACTAACATCATATTCATTATTTTGGGAGATTGGAGACCTCCCAAAATAGTATTGTTCATTTTTTGACCAGAAAATTGAATTTGCGTTTCTGAAAATTTAAGTGATGGATAATTGAATTTGTCCTTTTTTTAGTCCTAATTTCCATTATAATGACAGTTTAGGCTTTTGGGGGCGTATTTGACAAATTATTAGTGACATTGATAATATGTCTTCTCGTATAAATGCAATGAATGGTCCTTTCTCGACACCAAGTCATGAGCTAGATGGTTGGTTGTAAAAAGCTATTTATTTCATTCAAGTGGTCTGAGTTCGATTCTCACTATACTCGTATGAGCAGCTATGAGATATACATGATTTGGTGTTGCTAAGTGAACTTCAGTGGCAGGAAAGTTGTAACAACCAACTGGCCCCCTATCCGTATTGTGACAAGTGCTTAATACGTTAACAAAATAAAAAGTGGTCCTACCCACTATAATTTTTTCAAGTCAATGACATACAAAGTGAATGTTCTTTTAAAAATCAATGACATACAAAGTGAATTAATATTGAAATGATGCCATCATATAGATTGCCACATGTATAATATGAAAAAAAAATTTAATACTATTAGTATTAGTTACACTTTGCTATGTAAGTAATAACACACAAAATATAGAAGTAATCCTAATAAAGAACTATGAAATCCAATCCACACAATGTACTCTACAACACACACTAATAAATCATAGAAAATTGTGTATGGTTATACAATACCATTACTATAGGGTAATAACTACTAAACTGAACTTCAAATACGATAAACTGACTCCACTACCATTAGTACATGTTCAATCGGAATTGTATGAAGACAAACTCCCGTTGATGACATGAACTTGTGCTGCAAGGATTCTAAGGACACACTCTATTGTGTCCTTCTTGACCTTCGACTTCCATGTTGTGATGAGGGAATTCGTATCTTCCCAAATAGGTTCTTGGATCTCGTCCACTTTCCAACGCAATTCCTTCATAGAGTCCCAACCAATGTAAAAGTCTTGAACATTTTGGCCTCTTGCCGTGGGCCGAAAATATTGAATCAGAATACAATTTGGATGCTCCGGATTTGTGAATGGGTCAAACAAAGCTCTAGCAATCCAAATGGGTTTTGTATCACCTTCAGCCGGGCGAAGGGTGACAAAAAAGTCTTTCTGAACATCACGTCCCACTCGGAAAGATGGCAATGGCCGATCACAGCGTTGCCCTACAAAGACATCGTCCTCAGCAAACTCTTCACGAACATCGCCATTGTCATCAAGTTCATCCTCTACAATGGCTTCCACTCGTATAGAAGGCTAGAAACCATCCTTCAATGTCTTGAATGATACTATGGGTTGCACCAAGCATGCTTTCATTGCACGCCAATAGAACAACAAATGCTCGAAGCATCTCCTATACTCTCCACTCTCGTCTTCGTTGCATAATGCCTCCCAATATTTGATGAACCTCGACATCCCTTTTGAGATGTCCTCCATGCCCCGCATGGGAACGTAGTCAACTAGGATGGGCTCACCACGAGGCCATAGACTTCGTCCTTCAGAGTCTTCTTGCTACAATTTGATTCCCTCCTCTTTTGGAAGCCAATCACTATCCGTACAATACCTCTTATAATTCATGATTGGAACACCTGCCGAGTTGAGGTAGAACTTGAATTGTTGTGCCTTTGTATGGCCAACAAGTGCTTCATCCTCTTCCAGAATGGAGCCTTCTATGAAGGCTTTGAAATCAGGTACCTCCTCAGTCAAGTGTGGAATTGTAGGCACAGAATCTATATCCATGAAGGATTTCATGAGAGTTGGGATGGTAGGGAAAGTTTCCTTCTTCAATTGCATGCTCCATCTTCCAAACAAAGCATCAATGTCGTCATGTGTATGACCAACTAACATGAAATTCACGTAAACCTCCTGGAAAATCTTCTTCGCTACTAAAAGGGACCAAAACGCAAAGACATAACGATTCTTATTGTCACCAGTGGCATTGTCCATTTGAACGTTTAAAACCGGAGGAAAGGGAACGGTTGCAATAGGAACTTCGAGCGGTGGCCGAAGTGACGACGTACACATTTCAGACCCTTTCAACACTGCTTTAAATAATGGAGCTGAGCCTGATCCAACAAACAACTCCCAGGAGGAATACTTTGGAGGAAGTTCAAGGTCTCACAATAGCTTTGTAAACAACCCCACCGTGTAGTTAGAGTCGTGTAAGAAGATATCAAGACCGTAATGAACATAACGGACGTCACCGTGCCCATGAACAATCATTCTGGTCACTGATACCGGCAACTTTGTGAGGTCGTCAAGTTGTTTGCTTTTGTGTGAAAACACAGGAGATGCCGTTTTTGCATGATCCATTTTATCATGCATGATCATAAGGCATTCATGAGGGTAGGCGCTCGACCTGTACCGATTGGCATAGTATAGATCTCAATGAGCTCGAGCACAAGCATTGTGTTTTTCCAATGGGTGGTCCCACTTCCGTCGTAATCCAATGGGGGCAATTCTTCTTTGTTCATGATATCTATCACAATCAGAGCAACGAGCGAAATTATCTCCGGGTCTCTTCATTGAGTATTCAGGAATATTCAATTTCCTAATTTTGCAAATATTTGATGGAGAAACTTCTTTCAACCCAAACACAGCATTTGCTGTGTTGACTTCGGGTAGCGTTTTTTTCCAAGTGAAGGTGGCGGGTAGAATCTTAGACACCACCTTCTCCCCAGACGAAAGGGTGTGCGTGCGGTGCGGCATGTGGTCAGCTGACTTCTCAAGCACACACTTCAATGTCGCAAGGGCTTGCTAAGAATGCTTTCGAGCCTTCTGCGTTCCCAAATTTCCATATGGTTGAGCTTGTTCACCTCTTGTAGCATATCCTTGGAAACGGTAGAAGGTGGATTTGGAGACACCTGCAATATGCTGCCATGCTGCCATACAAACATCAATCCCTTCGAGAGCGACCGCCCTCTTCCCCTGAGCATTACGGTGAACTTGTCGATGAACGTCCAACTTCATGTGGTATCGGAATTCAAAGGTTGTCTTGTAGTACATACGTTCACGGAAAGCCCGAATCTTTTCTCTTGGAAAAGGTTGGACACAGTTTCTGGGGCAGCACGTCTTGCTCGATACTAAATTGATAGACTCTTGGCTAAGTAGAGTGTATACTCTAACAGGAGCTTGAGGCGGAGAAATCTTGACGGAGCTTGTGTATGGTCTTGCACTTGAGGAGGACCCCTGTGATAGTCTTGCTTGTAGATGATTATATTGGTCTTGAATCTCGTGGTCATTAAGGCTGGCCCCATTTAAAAACACCTGGTCAATGGGCCAAGCACGAAGTGAGTACTTCCAGTCTTTAGGAACTTCAGTAGGCCGTAGCAATTTGGATATTTGAACAACAACAAGCGAGTCTCCAAAGGGACCATTGCTACCTACAACATGTTTGGAATTCACGCTATGACAAATTCCCTCAGCAACCACTTCCGTCACAATCTGGAATGACGATGTCTTGTATTGGATCAATTTCAATCTTTCCTTCATCAGAAGAGTACTCTTGCAAAGGATGATTGCGAGCAGCCATATCAACTCTGCGTGAAATTAACAATTTATTAGACATGGACACTAATATTGAATCATTTGATATCACCGTGTGGATGAATATACTTAACTCAACTCGAGTTAACTGTAAGTAACGACTTTGTAAGATATTGAGCTTTAACTCGAATCGAGTTAACTTAGAGGGCATCGATGATTGATCTTACGAGGGCAAGATATACAAAACATTAAAATATCCTACGGATGAAATCAGTAATCAATTATTTCAGGTTAGTTAATCAAGAAATCAGTTTGATGAAGGTGAACATGCAACCTGAAATCTTCAACTCAATTCGAGTTAAATGAACTAGGATTGAGCGCACATGATATCTTCCGCGAGAAGAATTTTATCTAAAATAAACTTCAGCCCGACCCTTTGCAATTAACTCAATACGAGATAAAGTACTTGAACAATTAGATACAATGTTACATTGCAGAATTTCACGGATGACTAAATATCAAAGTTCATATGGTTCCATATGACCAACGACACTAGCGTGCGAGCTTGGAGCAGGGAGCTTGTGAGCGGGGAGCAGGGAGCTTGTGAACGAAGAGCATGGAGCCAAAAATTTCCCAATTTTTTTTTCATTTTTTTTTTGGCCAAAAAAATTCAAAAAATTGATTTATTTTGGCTGTTTAGGGTGAATTTGGGACCTATGTCCGTGTACCCCATGACTGTGGATGTATAGATGTTTATGCAAATTTTGAATCAGTTTTTGTAGAAAACTGGGCAATATTGTCTTGTGAACATTGCTGTGGGAACTCTTTACCGTTTTCATCACTCATGATACTTAGCGTTGCCGTACGAGCAGGAATTTAAAACATTTTGTATTGCAAAGTTTAGGGCAATTAAAAATAACGGCAAAAACTTTAGAGGGTTTAGGGAAGGCATTGGCCCAAATTGATACGTCAGTGGAAATATAGATGGAACTTTTGATGGGAAAATTTGGCATGAGAATTTTGTAACTGTAATATATAAAGAAGAGTTCATTACAACTGAAGTGCATACAAAAACGTGTCTATGCCTATTCTGGAAGTGTGATCATGGCAGCCTGAAGTAGCAACAACTTCAATTCATTGAAGCTACAGCTTGGTGCATGAATAAATTTGTCTTCATTGACATCCATCTTGCAAAAGTACCTGTACAAATAGTACAAGTGTTTGCAATTCACGTACTGTTGCCGACCTCCAATTGCAGAAACTGCCATATTTACAAAGTCTGGGCATGTGCATGTGGGAAATTAGCCCATCGTAACTCTGTATGTATTTTTGTTAGAGTTTGACCCTGTCTCTAACTCCACAATTGCACCAAGGCCTGGAAAAGGGAGCAGTGTTACTCCCAAAATTTGTCCTTTAACATTGCCTGCGCTTTCCCACTTGTTCCGTTGCTCGGGAGTAGGCGCATTTGCAATCCTTCGAATTGCTCTGTTGTTCCTCACTGTTGGATACACATCTAAGTTTAGTGGCGGAGGGTTGTCATACAAAACCGGCTTGAATAGCTTAGACATGTAGAATAGCCGACGTGGTGATAGAATTGGTTGTTCTTGGAGGTGAAATCCAGCATGTTGCAGCAACAAGGTCTCTTCGCGGGTTAAGTTTGTTCCAGAGAGAACAGGCCAAACCTCTGGCACCTCTGGCCAATCTAAAACCCATTTGCGCTTTGTTCCCTTCACGCATCGCTCAATATCATCCCAACAGAACCAAAAATTAGCCACCACCTCTCGCTTACTACCATATTCTTCTTTCCTGCCGCGGTAAGTAGGAGCTGGAGTTCCCTTCTTTCCTTTTGCAATCTTGCTAATGCACTTGATGTTAGACCTGGACTGTTGAGCTTGACATCTTGCGTTGGATTTGTGGCTGATTCTAGCAATGTGCCAGTTGGATGCATCGCAGTCGCTTTCAAATGCTACATTCACATGCCCAGAAGTCTTTGCTTGAATTTGCTTACCTTTGTCTGGAGAAGATTGAGAAGCATTCGTGGTGGATCGTGTTTTGACACGGGGTTGGGAAAAATTGATCTTGTCTGGTCTGTGTGAGTCTCCTGCATCACCGATGGGCACATCCAACTTTCTCTTAGTGCTCCCAAAGATTTCTTCTCCTTCCAAGTGTGGCACTCTAGTTCCCATGTCCTCTGCCCCAGGCAATGTGTTCAGTGCCTGTGCAATTTTTTGGGGGTCTCCGCTTCTTCTTGCAGCTCTCAACCTCAACTCCCCTTTTGATGGTCCTGATCCCGCTGCAGAACCTTTCAAGTATGCACGGTAGTTTGTCATTTGCATCCAAGCACGGATACTGTCGTCACATGTGGCATCGAACAAGTTGTTGCCTCGCTTCCCGGACATTTGTAGCCACTTGTTATGCACCGTTTCGGATAGATTGCATGATGGCAAATCCAACATCTCCTCCAAATTCAATTTCTGAATTTTGTAATCAAAGGGATAACAGAGTTAATAACAAATATTCACCACCGTTGTAACTTGTAGCATCTTCATAAATAATTTTCATTACTTTTATAGTTCTATACGACGAAAGACAAGTACTGCCTTTTGATAGTAGAAATCTACTGCTACCGCCGAACACAACACATCTAGCCTACTTAAAAACCCAAACCTAAAATAATTGAAAACAATTATGAAATGCAACTATCAAGTCAGATTTAGGGACACAAGTTTAAAGAATCAAGGGGGTCCCCTCCCCACCTCCGACACATGCCTCGGATCCGAGGCATGTACTGGAGGTGGGGAGGGAACCCCTAAGTTTTGTTTCCTAAGAGAGAAAATTTCTCATATTTTATCAAAAAAATTTGAGAGAACTATAACTGTTGCCCCTATTAAAATTTAATTCAGACTCTTCCATTTAGAAAACAGGTAAGGCCTCATCCAATGGACTATTCATGTCTCAAATCGAAGGCATGTTTTCCTATTGTGTGAAGCGTCCCAACTTCTTGATAAATAGAAATAAAATGTTCAACTTAATTAACAAATAGAAGTTAAGAAAAAGTTCTTTAAGAAGTACAAATAACATCATCATGCAAAGTGAGCCAGAGATTCCTAAGCACCTAAACACATTTGCGGACAAAATTGACTCACCAAGTCCATGAAGCCTCCCCATTGACGGTATCTGAAATGCCAGAAAGCAAGCCAATGGTCCAGGTGATGTAAGCCTTCTTCGTTGGCCGCACCAGATGACAACCACCAAGACCGTATTGCGAGATAACGGACCTCTACTTGATCCATATTCTTTGAATCTTTGTATTGCTTGCACAGAGTTAAATGTTGTTGTTGAAATACTTCTTTGATGTACTTTTGTGTGTGCTTGTGAAGAGAGGTACTCCAATGCAATAAGCATGTCCGCTCACGATTCTCCATTTCAACATTTGCAAAACCAGTGCCATACACTATCCGCACTGCATTCCAATTGGCCATGGCACTATCTGCCATGAATCCCTTGAAGTTGGGGTTTGGTACTCCGTGGCGTTGCATAACCGCGTTTAAGCTCCGCCAAAACTGTACCTACACTTCGGTATCTTCGGATTGCATATCGCATAGTGCAATCGTCATCACCTTTTTGTAGTTGGTATCATACACGTGGCAAGCCATTGTGGTCCACTCCTTTACTCGCTTCACGTGGTCAAACATTAACCACGCATTCTGCAGGTCTCCATCCGGTTGCATTCGCTTCACAAGGTCGACTCCACTTCCTGGTCCCTCAGTGAGCATCTTGAAAATGTAAACCTTCTCTTTGCCTTGACCTGGGAAGACGCTGTCATGTATGAACTCAAACTTGGACTCCTTCTTCATGGTCATGATGTTGTCAATTACCCCTCCTCGGTTGTTTGAGCGGAAAGAAGAGATGACATTTCGAATACTTGGACTACTCAAGTATTGGAAGCGGTCCATGACCTCTTCCATTTCGTCAGCTTTTAGCATCTGCTTCTCTCCATCTCCATTGTGGAATAGATAGCTTCCGAGGAAGTCCTTACTAGCTGAGAGAGTGATTGCAGAGTTAGTGGCCGTGGGTGTTTTTGCCACTTGTTCTGCAATGAGTCCGTGTATTAGGGTGGTAGAGTCCCTATACATGCCTGTAGCAACCGGGTGGCCATGCTCTCCGAAGTGAATAGCCGCCCTCGTCATTTCAGGGTTTTTAGAATACACAAAATATATCCTAGCCTTGCATGCGCCTAGACACTGGGGAGCCAACTTGCAAACCTTGCACACTAGAGTGGAGTCCTTTGGGGGGGCTTCACCGGGGGCGAAAGGAAACACAGTGTAGCCACTCCACTCAGTTTCGTTTTTCTTCGAAGCTCTCTTCATGTACTCACAATTGGCATTCTCATAAGCAAGATGGCCAGCACAGTAGGACTTACGAAATGTTAGGTTGTCGGAGTTTTGGATATTGGTAGTCACAAGCTTGCACCATGGATGTCCATCGTAGCGCTTGTCCATTCCCTCCAAGTTCTTGGCTCCCGACGAAGATGAAGATGCCCCACAAGGAGGCAATTCGAAGATGACATCTCCGTTGTAAACTGTTGGAAGGAATGGAACTCTTTGGTGCTTCACTGTGCTCAAATCCATAGCGGACAACTCGTTCCGAGAGCGCTGCATACTACCAAGTTCCTTCAGACACTCCATAATGCTTTCCCTAGTTTCAACAGGATGGGGCGTTGGGGGGAGTGAGAATGAGGAATTGGAGAGACTTCTTGACAAGATTCTACATGAGGATTTTAGCATAGTGGGCTGGACAGATGCCATGCGGAATAAATCCTCCTCTCTTTGAGCACTAATATTGGGGGATTCACCTTCAGATTCACTTGACAACTCTATGATTGGATCTAACTTCTCCTCTTTCACAACAAGAAGCTTGGAAGGCATATGTAGCACAGTTGGAACATCTGTCGACGGACTGGGTGACATAGTGTGAGCAGTGACTGGCATATTCATGGTAGAATTATCTGACTGTCGACTTTGGATTTCTGTTGACGCACCTAGCATGGAGAGTGGAAGTCCGTATGCCCTGTAATTTCCTGGACCAAGATACCAACAATACGTCCCATCATCGTCAGACCTCACAACCGGAACAGATTGAATCACTTCGCCAGTTTCGGACATTTTCTCCTCCTCAACGTAGATGGACGTTTCTACGAACCTAAAACGGACATGAAGAAGGTGACTAGGAACTCTAGCGTGACCACCATGAACAATTGGGAACACTACAGGTATATCAAAACCGTCTACTCTAATGGAAGCCATCTTTGCAGCAAAAAGAGAATGTCAAGGAACAAGGAGAAGCCCAAGCAACCAAGAAGATGAGATCCACAGCAAAAAGGTATGGGTTCTCAATGATAGTGGTGCATCTTTGGTTTGTCCTATAGCAATCATATGTTAAAACCGATTAGCAAAATCTTAACACCTATTTGCAACATCTTTGATTCAATTTGAAACGATATGGCAGTTGAGTTTGAAGAAAATTAATTAGTTCAAAGGTCATTTCAAATTCTTACATGACTGCTAAGCACAAGGAACACTCTAACAACATAGTGATGCAGAGAAGTATGCCTCCCAAATAAATATTGGGAACAGTACATTTAGGAATCCAATCAAAATTAATTACTTTAATAATTGAAATGCTCCTTACAAAAGCACTAGCACATATAGCTTGATATGAAGAGGCGAAATTGAATCACAAAGAAATTTTGGTGACAATATATACTGGGATCCACTCAATAGAAATTAGTTTTATAATGAAAACCGCTCCTTAAAAAAGAACTTGCACAAGGAGGATGACATGAATATGCATAATTACACCCATCAAATTCTATTCCTTAAATTAATGAATGGCATATGTTGAAATTAATAATTATGCTAGAATGCTATTAAATTTACTTTTGGGAAGATGTCATCAAATAAGGCACAGCGGAATATTAGTGATGATGTGCAATACAGAAAATTTAGTCTCTAATAACACGGGGTACTATCCTACGAAACAAAAAACTTTGCCAATATAGAGAAATTTTTTATTACCATAATTTGATGACATAGCTAATTTATAAACTACATTTTCACCTTGGACGCCTTCTTCATTTTAAGGTTTTGATTTAGTCAATTGAAATACCCATAGCATAATATTGATTATTATCTATGCAACTAAATGCATACATGGTACACTAAGAAGTTTGTTTATATTCATCCAACAACATTGAAGGCACTTGGTACTTTATTTCATAGATTGTAGGGTAAATTGCATGAAATGAAATCCAAATTTAAAATTCATGGTTTAAGAGCCCTACAAATTCTAGGCAACCATAATTGGCAGAGCTAATTAAATGGGGAGCAATTCATGAATAGAGCAACACTAATAAGGATTTTTGGCACACCATTAGAGGGAAGAACAAGTACTTTGTTAGAGTGAATGTTGTGCATTGAGAAAGTAGCTTCACCCTGTCAGGGTTTAATTTTAATGGAATCGGCGGTGCCCTCATGTGTACTGACAGTCCTATTATGGTCAGGGCCAACCTATCAAAAAAGGATTTGACGGCCGACGACAGCACAGCCAAAGGCGCCCACAAACAAAGCAAATTCGCATGTGTGTTGTCATTGTAGATTCAAATTTTGGCGGCTATTGATAGGAATGCCTGGCCAAACGTATAAGGCTTCATGTGCTTCTTTAGTTTTCATTGTCTTCTGGTTGTTTTCTGTTCTGTGGTATAGTTGAGAGCGACGATGGCGATGCCCTCTCTTTTCCCTTCATGCTTCTAGGGTGTGAGGTTAGTGAGGTTGTTTGTGTGAGGCCCATACAAAGAAGGAAGAGACGAGGGTCCTTTTATTTTTCTTCAGCTAGAGAGCTAAAGCGGTCGAGGATGAAAAGAGGTATATGAGGAGCGCCAAAGTCTGGGGAGACATCGTCTCCAGATCTTCGTAGAGTTCTGCAGTTCGAAAGCGGGAGTATTGTCGGACAAGAGGATGCCCGTGGTGAAAATGTCCAGCTTGTTGGAGAGGCTTCAGCAGACAGTTTGACCTCTGGACGCTGGAAGAACACAGTCAACGTATCAAATGTAAGCACATCATCTTTGTGTTTTCTTTAAAAACTACTTAGCTCCCTTGATTTCTTTCCAGTGAAAGAACTGTCTTCACTCTACTCCTCTAAGGAAAGCTTGTAGAGTCATGTGGCCTCCTTGTTTGTTCATGGAACAAAGTTGGAAGGATTGCAATCACATGCAAGTATAATGAAATTCACAGTAATAGTTTAGAAGAGGTAACTACAGGGTTCATGGATGTGCTACAGAAGTTCAAGAATAGAGAGACTTCATTCGAAACAACTGTAACTCAAATATGTAGAACAACGATCGTGAAGGAAAACACTGTCAGGTTTTTCTAGAGTAGATTTTAAATGCTAAAATTAGGGACCTTGGATTTACGCACACACATAGTACTGGGTTTCTATGAGAGACCAAATGACAATTTCAAAATAGCCTTGTAAGTGCTCCCTGTAGAATCCAAGTAGAATCTGCAGCTTGTAAGTTCGAACGCACTTATAAATTTCAACCACATTAGTATTGCACTCTTTCTGTCAATACGAGAATGTTTATGTTGTTATTTCCTATATGGAAAAACTCCAAAGAATGAAACTTACTTTCGTACTAGAATTCAGAAGACCAAAGGTTAGGGTACTATGGCTTGTGAAATTCGAAAAAGCTTTGGCAACAGAGTCGTTTTGAATTTGAATGTCGTTCTCCTTGTGTCCCTCTTTGTCCCTGTTTCTTATATCACATGGAAGGTGATTTGAATTTTGTATAGCATTCAAGGTAAGTGTTTGAACATGCAGAAGTTCTCTTTTGGCAACTGTCTTCAGTAAAGCTCTATAGACAGTAATGAAAACAAAAAATTTGTAAATCTCTTACAGTATCCAAGGAGCTAATATGGGGATGACTTGGGGACTAGTCCCTACACTTTGAAGAGTCAATATACTTTCACAACCGTAAACTACAGAAAATAGGATTGTTGATGAGGAGCGGATTTGAACCAGTCGAAATAAAATTCAATATGTGAAAGTTTTTGAACATATTCTCGTAAGCACAGTTTCTTGGTCTCAGTTCAAACTTTTTTTGCATAATGGACGTAAATGAGAATCTCCAGCTTGTAATTGATTAGAGATCAAGGCCCATTATGATTTAACGCGAGCTCTTGGTATTGATCGTGAATGCATACATTTGATCTCCTAGCTAGCTTATGTATGTTTGGAAACCAGACATTCTGTTTCAAGCACTGCAAGGACCTGTGCATTCAATCGCGCTTGCTGAGGTACTATCATGTGTGAAACAGAGGTAGCTAGCGCTACCAATTCGAAATTCTTGTTGGTTGCTCTATTGGAAATGTGTGGATGTGATCAATTAGGTACTAGCTCGCATGCAGAAATCTCTGTTTACCGACCCCATTCATCTGTAGATTTTTATTCAACTGGCTCATGCATGGGGCGGGACAAGCGGATGGTGATATGGGTCGGTCGCCGTCTCCCTACACGTTGGTGAAACCAGGATCCTGATTTAGGAAGTTCGGCAGATGTAACCGGCAGTCAAACCGATTTCTGAAGTTCGGCAGATGTAACCGGCAGTCAAACCGATTTCTGAAGTTCGACAGAAGTAACAAGCAGTCAAACCGATTTCTGAAGTTCGGCAGATGTAACCAGCAGTCAAACCGATTTCTGAAGTTCGGCAGAAGTAACCGGCAGCAAAAACCGATTTCTGAAGTTCGGCAGAAGGAACCAGCAGTAAAACCGATTTTTGAAGTTCGGCAAAAGTAACCGGCAGTCAAATTTGGAATCACTTATAAATAAGTTCGGTCGATCAGTGTGGCCTGGAAACCATTGTGCATGAAATTAGCCGACTTCACTAATGAAGCAAGCCAAGGATTCACAACGCGGGCGACAAAATTAGAAACCCCTGCATTTCCGGCGATGACCTTATCTGGAATTCCGTGGTCCTCCGCGCTCCTCTATGCACATCGTAGTTGGACTCTATGATAACTTGGGTGTGCATCTCCATTTGCAAGCATTCTCGCATTGTACCGAAGTCGGTCCGTGAGCAGGTTTTTGAACTGAGCGTTGGGGTCGTGACTGTGATTTGCAGAGTATGACGATGAGGAGCACCAGGAGCCGTGGCCGTGGAGGCATTCAAGAACCCGGTCCACCCGTTGCACCGGCTCGAGCAAAGATAACCTTCACCAGATCTGTTGCTTCATGTGAATTGTGAGTCTGGTGCGTGAGTACGATACGTCAGGCTTGAGTGTGGCGCGTGATACGTGGAGCTTGAGTGTGTTCGCGAATTGCGCATTGATCCTTGTAGCTTGAGAGTGCTGGGGTCAGCCTTTCAGATTCACGCAGTCGGCAAAGATTGAGGCTTGATTTCCTAGAAATGAACACTATCGGGAAGATAGAATTCCATTCCATCGTGAGTGTCAAGAGAATAGGATCGTGCAGTACGGGAGGGGAATCTGTGCGCGCAAAGGGGAAAATTTATAAATCTAAGCTCCTCCCTGTATCTCCATGTACCAGTCCGTCAAGAGAGTCCGCGGCCGCAGTGAGCGTGGATGTGCAGATACAGTGCCGACAACGGGGAGTTTGAAGACAAGTACATTTTTTTTTGAAAATTTGGGGGGTCCAGGTTAGAGTGCCAAGTGGTGCCTCGGATCCAAGGCACCACCCGGCACTCTAACCTGGACCCCCCAAATTTTCAAAAAAAAATGAAAGATAATACTGCAAGCTTCCTAATCATCGGCCAGCTGACTTGCACAGGCTCTCGCGGGCTCGCGCGGGCTCTCACATTTCCAATAGAGCAACCAACAATATGATCTCAACGATAGCGCGGGTTGAAACAGAATGTGTGGTTTCGAAATCTACATTATCTAGCTGGGCGATCAAATTCCAAGAGTACGCATTAAATCGTAATGGGCCTTGTTCTCTGATCAGTTACAAGTAGGAGATCCTCACTTACGTCCATCATGCACTCCATTTCTTGAATGAAATCAGGACAAGTCATTTTTTTTGGGAAATTTCTGGGGTCCTGGTCAGTTGGCCAAGTGGTGCCTCGGATCCGAGGCACCACTTGGCCGACTGACCAAGACCCCAGAAATTTCCCATAAAAAAATGTGGAAGTTAATTTCATGCATGTGAGTATGTCACTGATTTTTCTTGGCGCTCGTGACGGTCATGGCACTCGTGACGCGAGTGGTGTTTGTGACGCCAGTAGCGCTCGTGTCGCGAGTGGCGCTGGCGATTGCAGTGTGGCGCGAGTTCTCAAAATAAGTGAAAAGGTCATTTTTTGTTGCTCTTTAGTAGGTCCAGCGGGGGTGTACTAAATGACCTCTGAAAATTTAGGGATCCAAGGCACCTCCCATGGTTTAGGATTTAGGACCCTAGTACTGCCCAAAAGATTAAGGCATCCTAAATGAAAGACAATATCATGGATGTACATGCGTAGAGATGCCTAGTCCAAAATCTTAATTGTCTTTGTTGGAGATGATCTCCACATTTATATTATGAATTAAGGCTTGCTAGTTTAGATGTTTTTTTATACCCGTTTAAAAATTATATCTAACTCTATCATTGGTGCCTATCTTCAGACAAGACGAGGCCAAGAAAGAGCTTCACCCATAGTGACACCTATTCAGATGCCAGTCAGTGCTGAGGCAGAATCATCTCAACCTCTTGTACCGTTGCAAGAGACTGAGATGGAGGTGTCAATCGAATCGAAGGACAAGAACATTGTCGGTGATCAACCAGAAGACGAAGAGGTATTGATTACTTTTGATGATGTCCTAGACACTGTGAACAACTTCCATGATACATTTGAGACCACTGTGCAGAGTCAAGCGTGTGTTCAAGGACCTCAGAAGCGTACACGCCACCATTCCCCACCATTACCATCAGTTGAGACGGACGATCCGAAACAACCTTGTCAAACCTTTTTGGAATCCCTACCATCTGAGACTGGTGGCAATCCCTTGGGTATAGAGTTCTGTGACTGCGCGTGTAGTAGTGCCCGGAATTTTGGAGATCCAATCTGCATCTTTTTTAGCTCAGACTCGAATGATGATGTAGAAATTGACTGACTCTAGTGAGATACAGGGATGTAGTTCTTGAGATAGTTGCATTTCATTGACATTGGTTTTTCTATGAAATCCCATTACAGGAATGATTGATTGTATTCTCTTTTATTTCATTATGGATTTCATCAATTTTTCAATGTCATTATGTCTCTACATTTATCATGGCTATTTCAAATGTAATACAACTTCTCATGTTTTAAACTTGCAGATGGATGGCACCCCATCAAACTTGTGGCCTCAAGAGACAAATCTGCAGACTCCAACTACAGGAGACTCAACGCAACCGGCCATTGCAGGGGACGGAGAAGGGGAAGACGAGGGTGACATGATGGAAGAAGACGCACCGGTCATTGTGATGGAGGGAGATGACAAAGATTTTTTGGAAGAAGAACTCCGCCAGTACCACAAGGTGGATTCGGTGAAGTCTATAGCGTCCCTTCGAATGAAGTCGGACCACCTTTTCAGAATGAACATCCCACTCTGCCGGATGGTGTCCATGCCCATGGTAAGGCCTACCTTATCATGCGACCTCGAGTTCTTAGAACACGAGTTCAGCAAGGGCTACCGTGACGGGGCAGCAGTTTTCTACGTGACAACAACTGACGAGGCCGGAGAGAGCTCCCAATTCACTGAAGGGGAGATGGAGGCATGGGGGCCGCTATGGAAGGAAAAGAATGACGCGTTCAATGCCTACGTGGAATCCGTGCCCGAACTCAGGTTTTTAAAAAACCTGAAGTTCTATGTTTGCGATGGAAACCATCGACTCATCTCCTGGATGAAGTACATTGGCAAAATGCATTCCAAGGACATTGAATGGCATTACGCAGTGGATGCCATTGTACTTGACACAAAGAAGAGGACGGAGCTCGTCATGCATGTCATGCATGACATCAACAAGTATGCTTTCTGATACCTTCAAGCCTTTCTTATGTACTTTTGCTTCACATTTTAATTTTTTTATGTGATTTTCGGATGCTGCAGATACTGTGATGAATCTCACTATGATTAATTGTTTTTCAGATCCACCGAGGATTCTCACGTCAAAACCAACTTGGTTCACACACTCTACAGGGTGCAAAAGTATGGCCTTCTTTCCATTGAGCGTTTTCAAGAGATGTTGAGGCCTTCCGAGCTTTGATTGTGTGGGGCACCGAAACCGAAGCCAACGTGGTATTCTATGCCACTACAAGTCTTCACGGCATTTGTATTCAGGGTGAGGATGCTCGGGCTTCTAGAATTTGATGTGTTATATTCTCTTCTATTTTATACTTGCTTTATTTGTATTTGAAGGTGCTACTTTTCACTTGCTTCTGTAGCAAGAGGTTGCGCAGGCTGCAGATGCAGCTGGTCGCAAATACAATGAGGTGACAGCACAGGAAGACCGTTCCCCCGTGGAACTAGCGCAAGCGATGCGAGCTGGGGCAAACGAGAAACTCGGGAAACTAAATGTCAAGATGTCCAAGTTGGTGGCGGTAGCCAATCCGGCGAACAAGCCAGGGTTTATTGAGGAGGTACCTCCATCCCCTTGATAGCATTCATATGACATTGCGATTAGGAAGTCTGAAACAGTGACTGACTTTATTTTGTTTTTTAATATCAGATTGAGAGACATTGTAGTACCAATGAAGTGCCAGAGATGACTCTAGAGAAGCTACAAATGGTGGCCACTTGCAACACCACGGCAGAGCACAAGATCAAGTTCTTGAAATGGTGGAACTCATCAACACCATCTCGACATGCCAGGCGATTCCCGCCAAAGCCAGTTTCTGAGACATTACTTGGTCCCTTCTTGAACCGTTGTGTGTGGTATGCTGGGGTAAGTGATAATCTTTGTATACATTTGTAGACGTCATTGGACTTGGATTTTCTTTCCTTAGAATTTCTAGAGTTCATTTTCTTTTAGTGCATGATACATTTTTGTTGTTCTATGATTTCTCAGATCGAGGATGGAGCAGTGAAGTACTTTGACGACGTTGTCCAGCACGACGGCATTGTCATCAATATGAACGTCCCGCTACAGCCGGAGACCTTACAAGAGTACCTGGAGGGATGGAGGAGGAAAATTTGGGATGATGGATATATGAACTACCTCAGGGGATCAAATTATTTCAAAAAGAGCGACAATTTCAAGAAGCATGAGGGGTCCGAACAAGCAGTGAGAAGGGTGCTCTATCGGTATGTCTTACACCACTTTTGTAAGGATCAATAAAAAATGCTAATTAATTGGGAACCAATTCAATCTTCCAAGACTTCCATAGCTTGCCTTCAAAGTAGCATATAATTTGTTTCCAACTCAGGTTCACTTTATCTTGACTCTCATTTGGTATTTGTGATGGAAATGTCTAGACTAAAACTTCACGTGTCGCTCACTTTTCCTTCAATGTTACATTTCTTTGGGCAATTCAAGTATTTCAAGTTTGAACTTGAGGGAAAAGGTGCAATCAAAAAGGATGACTTCCCAGAATTCCTTAGGAGTTTTCTTGATCGCCATTCGGCAACCTGCATGTACACTTCGAGTCAACTCCAAACGTACACCACGGCTCATCTCAGCCGTGGGGCGTGGTACCTCGATTGCCCTATTGGATACACGCATCCATCGGAGCAAGCCCTCCGGGATTCTTTGGAGGGCATTAGTGGGGTTGACTTAAATGTCGATGAGTTCGCAAGTCTCAACGTAGTTCAAAAGGCGAAGGCAATTGCCAAGAAGGACAGAGCTGACAGAAAGAAGGCGGCTAAGCTACATTTGGCACTAGAAATCAAGTCAAAGAGGGAGGCAGACCGCTTGGCAAAGCAAGAGGAGAAGGAGAGGGAGAAATTGAGAGAGAAGGAGGAGAAAACGAAGGCCAAAGGCAAGAAAAAAGATGAGGGCGATACCGGGGTTCCATTGTCTTCAGCAGTTGACTAGAGCTCGCAGTTGGTGGAAGGAAGCCACACCGAGATGAAGAGGAAGGCCATACTTCCAGAGTGGACGGAGAATATGCTAACCCAAGGCACACAAGTCCTGGTAATAGACGACGACGATGTCAGAACGGAGGAGCTTATCTTAAACATGTCCATCATTGATATTATGGAAGATTCTGAGAATTCACCACCAAATCCGTATGTTGAAGTCATGGACTTCATTCAAAAGGTATCGTCAACCTTCAAATGTATTTGAATTTTCCTCTCTTTCAATTTCTACATGAGTTTCTTGTTTCTTGTTCAATCCTCTTGTGACATGGTAAACTTCTTCGTCGCAGGTGAATGCAGGGAAACCGCGCTCATTCGACGGCAGGGTCACCAGAGATCCTTTGGTGGATCTAATCATCTTCGATTGCCAAGAGAACCTGCCTGTGCCTCTTGTCTCAGAGAAGTGCATTCCCTCGTGGAACGCGGACCCAGCATATATTGGAATACAAAATGCATTCCAATTTGCCGAGGAGTATTTACAAGACAACGATTGTCTCCTGGTGTTTCATTCCTACAGCGTTCAGTCTCGAAGTATATTTGCACGGTTGATGAAGATTTTCAAGAACTTGAAGATGAAGAAAGAGTGGTTGGCATTCAACCAATTGGACCTCGCGTCGGGAATAAACCTTGGCGAAACAGTGAGTTCTCTATTTTATTTTTCATGTGATTTTAGGTTTTCTTTTAGATGTGATTCTTGGTTTGATATATGGTGTGATTGTCAATGGCATTCCCCTCTTTAATAATTAATTTTTTGATGCAGACCGTGAAGTTCGGAGTCACTCTTTTCATAAAGGACGTGGGTGGAAAAGTGGCATCACTTTTCCAATTTAGGCAGACCACAGCCATGACCAAAGCAAAGTGGAACCTCCAGAAGAAAGACATGGTCATCAATTACATTACTGAGGAGACCATGATGGTAAACAAGGAAACCAAAGCGCCTTGGCGTGGACCCCGAGAGAAAGATGTGAGGTTCCTACAGTTTTTCATCGAAGGCTGTACCGATGAAGATGATGTAGTTCTCGACTGCACCGCTGCTACAGGTATAATACTACTCAATTTCAAGAAAGAGTTCTAAAATGAATTGTTTATTCTTGTAAAGATGTACTTAAACATTGATCACCACATGCTTCTATTGCAGGGGCGTCCATTATGGCTTGTCATGGGACGGGCCGCCATATTGTGGCCTTGGAGAAGGACATCGATATCTTCAACATTGTTCTGAAGCCGATGAAGAAAGCCACTCCAGTAGAAGGAGTGACTCAAGCTCCAGTGGAAGCTATTGCAGCCCTTGATCTTGATGCTGTACACGTCGAACCAATGGTGTTCACACGCACCGTTAGACCTAGTAAGTAAGTTTTGCTTTGTAATGACAACATTTTTTGTTTTGTAATATACGTTGCATACAAAGAATTTCAAGGCCCTAAACCTTCTATGTGTGGTTCTTTAAGGAACGAAGTAGTGAAGGGAACGCATCCAATGAAGAAGATTCGAAGACATATCTTGAGTCCGAAGAAGTCTTACGAACTTCCAGTGTATGCCGAGAAGATGGCGACACAATATGAACAGTATGGTTGTAGAGATCCTAAACCTCGCATCCCGAAGTATGCTGCAAATGTGGTTCATTTTGTAGACGTTTCAGCTTCTGAGGGTGAGGAGATGCCAGAGTCGTCTTCTAGTGAGGTTTCTATGACCAAGTCCACTGCAACTTAGACTCATAAGATTGACAAATCTTATGAGTTGAACTATGTGTATTCCTTTTATGTTTATTTGATTTGTGTGTGTTATGGCTACAAATGAGGTGCAATGTGCTTCTTGCTTGATACTAAACTTGCCCTAAAAAATGTTATGAAATATACACCCAGAGAGAAACTATGTCTATTGGACAAGTGTGGGAATTATAGAATTTGGAGTTCATTTACAACTGCAGGATTAGGTACTCTGTAGTGGGGCAAAAATAGAGAAAACAAGGTACACTAAACTATTTATTGCAAATTAGTGAGTACCGCAAAAAAATGTGATTGGAATAAAAATGGAAAGAAATTATAACTCCTTCCAATGGTAACTCCTACATAGTGGGGAAAAAAATGGAATGCAAATCAATGTTGTCACCTTTAAACGGCGATAGTCATGATATGAAGTAGTGAATAAAATGAGGTCACACTTGCCCTTCTAATGAACACATAGATTTGAATGGGAAGACAAACAAAGCTCAACAATTGAACCACTCTACCTAAACCCCCAACAATAAAATATCACTAGTAGATAACATTGCCTTCCTACATCTTTGACTCATTTAGGTACTTTCACCTTCTTCCAATAGTCCATGTGTGATAAGACACCCTAGCTCTATTTTATGTGCAACAAAAATCCCTTAAATATAGAAGTATCCTTCATAGTCCACAAATGGCACTACATTCCCTAAATTGCTTTTGCTTTTTTAATCCACGGTTATAGAGCCTACAGTCACCCTAAATCCACGGTCATGGGTTCGTTGCCGACCCTCTATTCAACTTTTGATTTTTGCACAAAATTTTTCTTAAAAAAATTCCCGCTCACAAGCTCGCAAGCTCCTGCTCCCAAGCTCGCACGCTAGCAACCCTGCCATATGACCATAGATATTTATTCATTTCTGAAACAAGACACCATACCCTCAAGGTAAAACAAAGTCAACTTGACTTGAGTTAAATAGAAACTAACAGTTCTATTAGTATATTCCAAAATTACAGTTATTTTTGTCCTCTACCAGGTAGACGTGAGATTAAATAATTTCCTCCTATATGATTTAACTCGAGTCGAGTTGAAATTCCTCTTGTAACACGATTCTCGTCGAATGATATATTCATATTTTAACTTGGGTCAAGTGGAAGTTCGTTCTCGCAATTCACAGAGGTTTCTCATATTATGTTATTTACTGATCATCCTAAAAATGCGGCGGGTATTCGAGGATTTCATTTCCACAAACCACACCATGAACCATGAAATGTGAAGTAGTGCCTTGCCGAGTTGATCGCAATAAGTCCCATATCCGAAATGAAAACACTGAAAGACCTGAAAATCTATAGAAAATTACAAGCAGCGAACAAGACATTTCCAATCACCCTATGAAATCCGCATACTCTCCATTGTCCTACGACTAGATTACGTAAAATTTAGAAGATACAAATTCAAATGATGTGCATTGCAGATACGTGGAGCATATTGTCAGAGAGGCCGCATGAGAGATAGAACAACAATGCTTGATGGAAAAAATAGAACGATTATTGGAGGAAAATGAAGAGAGATTGAGGGACATGTATTGCGTATCCAAACCCGAAATCCAATCAAATGAATTGTCGCCAGCGGCCCTTACGAAAATCAAAGATGCCTACTTACTATCCTGGTAAAGATGTAATAAAATGACCTTTGTTAGATCAGGTGTGTGGCATACTACGAAAAGAGATGTAGGATTCTCAATGCAAGCGACGAAAATGACAATGGGGAGCTGTGCGTGAGGGAGGTGTATGAGTGCGGACAGCGAAAATGGCAATGGAAAGTTCTGCCTAAGGGAGGATTCTGACTGTGGACGGACGAAATGAGAATGGGAAGTTTGCATGAGGGAAAGGGAGATGAACACTCTTGTCACTAAACGCATTATGCAAAGGTTATCTCGGGAACAAGGCGCGGGATTTTCAAACGTTTCTCATGAACCGCAAATAGAAATACGCCGGCACTTTTGCTCCCATTGACAAGTGCATTTATTAATTTTTGACAGCCTAGAATCTTCCACTTTTAGCTACTTAAGAATAATTAGCTCGATGTCGCCAGTATAACTTTTTTACGCAAAAAAGCTCCTATTTCCAAAACCTAATGTCGATATTAATTGACTATTTTGTCGAATTCAGAAAAGGAAAAGGAAGAATCCTATGCAATTTGCAGGGCCGAACGTTAACCCTGGAATGCCACCAGTGCAAATTGCATAGGATTAGGGTTTAGGATGATAGTCCAGGGTTTGGGTGACAGTCTAGGGTTTGGATGACAGTCTAGGGTTTGGATGACAATCCAGGGTTTGGATGACAGTCCAGGGTTCTCAAGAGAGATGAGAAGCGTTTTTTTCACCCACTTCTTGTTGTTGATCTTTCATGTTGAGTTACAAAGAGTATCCAATTGAGTTTTTAGTCTAACTAGTGTTTGTTTTCATGTAGTTGAGGATTAAGTAAAAAAAATGGATTACAAAATATGCTATTTCAGTCAGTGTATTTTGGAAAGTTGTGGTTCCTTGCTCTAAATCTGAAATCTCTGTACAAAAATGTTGTTTTCTGAGTTTGAGCTGAACTAGTGAAACGAAGGTCATGTACATTAATTTCTACTCCAATGAACTTTGGATGTATTTTCAATTTCTATAGAATTCTATTTATAGGATGACACGGAAATTGAGTTTACACCATGATGTTTATCACTGTAATATACACACATGGTGAAAATTTCGGATTTTTTGAACTAATTTTCTATTTGATATGATTTGTCTTCACTTTTTCTTCAGAAATTATCAAAAAAATCAATTTTGCTCCAAAAAAATCTAAATTTTTTGTGATCTAAAGAAGACATGTAGTTTCATCTCTGAGAAATAAATATAAAATTTTTCATGTATATGTACTTGCAGAATGGAAGAAAAATAAGTAATGGGCACTAAGGCTTGAAATCAATGGTCATGGGTCCGGCATTTAAGGGTTAAACACCCCCCCTCGAGCAAAAGGGGGGGGCCTGTTAGGCACAATGGGGCTTGCTCCTCCTAGTATGTTCCCTCTGTCCGTTCCCTTCGCTGTCCTGCCTTGGCTCCTCCTCTTCTTCCTCCCTCTCTACTCCCTTGCTCCCTTCCTTCACTCTTATCTTTTGGCCACGGATTTTTTCAACCTCAACCTTGTGTCTTTGTGTTTAACCCTTAATCGTTCAAGGCACCAGATTTTCAAGTTTCAAATATTGTAAAGGTAAATAAAACCTAACCAACTTTCTATTTCTAGTAGTTTATTTTTTTGCAAAACTATATTTGAAGTTTCATTTTAGCATTAAAAATCCAATTTTTAAAATAGATGATTATGATTTTTCTATTCAAGATTTTGCGCAAGGCTACCCATTTCAATCTTGACTTCACGTAGTATTGAGGGTTCTTGGAAATGAGCCTCACATACACTAGATTGTGGAAAAAAAATCACATAAGAAATTCATTTTAAAAAATTGTAGAATAGATTTTGGAAAGCCATAAATTGATTGGGGTTGTGCATGTTGGGCCTTATAACCTCGTATATTTTGGGGGTGACCAACTTTTTAGATTTCATATGTGAAAAGAAATTTGGAAGGTTTTTGAACATATTGACTTTTCCAACATATTGACTACATGGACAAGTTGTAACACATACATATTTCTTTTCTAAAAATGTTGAAATACAAAAGCCTTCACCTTTTAGAAGTGCTAGTGAAGCCTACATTTAAAGTTAACTTTTAGTACATTGAACTTGCAATTGGTAGTAAAAGTCATTTTATAATCTTAGAACAATGTACTTGAACAAGTTAACCAAAGAATCCTATGGTTGAATTTGTTTTAAAGAAATATTGATGAAGACTATAACCATGCTTTTGGAATGAATGGTGCTTAAGAAGTATTTGAAATGAAATTTTAAATAAAACATTTGATGCAAAAGAAAACATTTAACCCTAAATAAGGCCTTGTTCGTTAAAATGAGACAAGTTGCAGTCTCATTTTAATTTTTCATACATGTAAGGTGGAAAAAGGGTTCATTAAATTGAGACCTAGAAACGTCAAATATGATTTTTCTCACAAATCAAAACTTCCAAATGTCAAAGAAGTAATCTATACATGGAGGATAGCAAAGTTTAATATGAAATTAAACATATAAAATACCAAAAATTCACCAAAAACATTTAGAATGCAATACTTGGAGACACAATAGTAATAAATAAATTTACTATTAATAGAAATCTATTTCTTATACATAGGCACACTACCATAATAAAAGTAACCAATACATATATGAATGTAAACATCTCAAAACTTGTTAATAATTACATTGAGCACTGTAATTGAACTACCAAAACAACATTTGACTAATATAATTATGAACTATAAGTCATTCTTCAACCATAGAACCATCGATATTTGCATCAGTCGTGAAGGCTGCCACTGATGCCTTGATGATTTGAATTTGCAGGCTTGGAACTGTCACTTTTGGATTTTTAGTTCCGTCACAAAACTGTGGCTTCCAAGCTGTCATGATACAATCTGTGCTTGACCATGTTGAAGGTATAACGCTATCTTCACGCCACACATTCCCTTGTTTGGTGTCCCAACTTTCATATGTCTCCATATTAATGTGCCAATCCAAAGTAGGCGTCCAATATTGGATTTTGATCATATGCATATGCCCTGGATCGGGGCTCAGAGCCGTAATAGCCCTAGCAAGCCAAAATGGTTTTGGATCACCATCAGCAGGACGCACTGCAACAAAAGAACCTGCTTGTGTATCACGAGCAACACGAAACGGAGAACGTGGACGATCATGCTTACGTCCAACAAAGTTGGCATCCTCTGCATTTTCTTCACGCAATGTGCCATTTCTTTGCATTTGATCTGTTTCATCATTGGCAATCCTTGAAGCTGGCCAAAATCCATCAAGTAATGCCTCCCGCACCTGAAGAGGTGCATCTAGAGCAGCTCTGATGCCTTTCCAATACTCTTCTAGTGGACCATTCTTCCGCCTGTACTCTCCACTATGATCATTGTTTGCCATTTTGTTCCAATGCCTAACATAGCCATTCAAACCTTTCTTTATGTCTTCAAGAGCTTTCATTGGAACTGGAGCCAAAGGTTTAGGGCTACCACTTGGTACTTTAGGAAGACCATCCTCAGTCTCTGACCACATTCTAATCCCATTGCTGTGCTCTGGCAACCACTTCGGGTCAGTACACAAATTCTTATACTCCATCAAAGGCCATCCTGAAGAATCCATAAAAAACTTGAATTATTGACTTTTTGAATGCCCTCCTAATTCATCCCCACCAGTGCCCAAATAACCCTCCACAAATTTCTTGAAATCAGGGAGCTCCTCAATGAGATGAGGAATCACAGGGTGCGTTTCACAATCCATAAAGGACTTCATGAGCTTTGGAAGTGTTGGGTAGTCATTCGTCTTCAATCTTGAGCTCCATTGACCAAACACTAGAAGAATTCAGTGTTTTTTTTAACAACGGAAAAAACGTGCCATGATGTTTAATTTAACAAGGACGGTGCCTGTAGTGACGTCTAAAAAAATCCGTTTAAAAAAACGTGCCAAAAACATGCCATGTTATGTGCTAAAACGTGCTTAAATTTTTTGTGACATCGAAAACAACAGGGTCACCTAAGAGTTTTTGAGAGTGCCATGTGGAGGGGTTTTGGCATCCACGTAGGATTTTTAACGATGGGCAGGGACACGTTGGACAACTTTTTCATCCAACAACGTTCTAACGTGTCCAATGACGTGGACCCCTAAAAATCCGACGTGGAAAATAATTTCCGGTGCTCGTAGTCTACGTGGCAGCTAACGTGGCACTTTTTTGCGGTATATGCCGATGTTCTGTGTGATGTTCTTTGGGACGTCACATTTGACAAGAGGATGTTTTAAATGACATCAGAGTCAACGAGAATGTGCTTTAGGAAATGAGCTGGGTGGACAATATTGTGGAATTTCTTCTTTGCTGAAATCGCAGACATCGTCCACATACACGTCTATTGTGACATTAAGTAGAGCAACCCGTGTACTGGGGTATGCATTGCTTTGTGCTCAGTGTTCCGTTCGACACGCACAGTGACATCTGCAGTGTTTTCTTGAGCATTACAAAAGACATACAATGCGAGAGGAAGGATGTTTTCTCGAACGAAATGAACAACGTGAATCATAAACCTCAACATCAAAGACGATGTACTCTACAGCCCATATACATGAGTGAATGGAAGATTGAGATATGCCATTAGAAGATGAATTATGTGTCTTTGTAAGAGATGTCCAAGCATAGAAGCCTATGTTTTCAATGGCATTGGGATTATAAGGCCACTTGCCAACTTCTGCACAAAATAGTTATGCACATGCCCATAGTCTAGTACTACGAAGAAATCCACAACAACATTAACTACAACACTTTCGATGAAAACATGGTACGTTCTACTCAATGTTCTGAATAACATGCTTGACCATGATATGCGATGTGAAGTTGGACACGTTGTGGCAAACAGGGACTTACTTCTTCCGAGGTGCATCCGATTTCTTGACAACAACAGCCTGCATCGTACCACACCAAGTCAAAACCAGCAGTACCTACTCGTGCATGTTTATTTCTGGGACTCTTATACAGCCACAACAAATGTCAAGGAATGCTACACTTGCATTATTCTTTTAAGTTGCATACAGAAACAACTGAAAGTATGGGTGAATGGAATGCAACCTTCCTAACCTTTTTAGTGGGTTGGGTAGGTTTAGGAAGACCCACCGCTTTGGGAATTGTTGCCTTCGGTGTAGCCTTCGTGCCTTTCGCAGCTTGCGTGGTCCTCACAACACGCCGAGGCCGGCTTGAGGACTCACCAAGGACTTCAATGTCTTCCTGCAACACCATCACACAATTATTATTCAAAATACCTTTCCGTTGATATATAACACGTTTCATAATTCTTAAAATAACAGTGGGAAATTGAAAAAAACTGAAATAATCCACTATGCTCGCATGCGCGAAAACGTGGCTAAAAGACCGATGATGACCATCTGTGCGTGGCCTTTTTTACCATGTTTTGTTATAGTGTACGTAGCATTTCCTCCATGCTTTTGTGGGACGTGCTCACGGTCTCAGTAAGGCAACTTACACTAAGCTCAAGCTCATCCAGTCGATTGCGCATCTCTTGCAGCTCTTTGCCATAGGGACTTTGACCTCTGCGCTTCTCTTCTTCCAGACGCTGCAACTCCTTGGCCACTTCTGCGTCCACCTCTGCTTCAAACGGTGCTATGTTCCACAACAAAGTCTACAAGGGGAAGAAGAATATGTACTTAGAGTTCACATGCAAAGGTTACATGCTTCAATGGCACCGTACAAGGGAAAAAAGAATATGCACTTAGAGTCCACATGCAACGATTACATGCTTGAATGCCACCCGACAAGGGGAAGAAAAATATGCACTTAGAGTTCAGATGCAATGATTACATGCTTCAATGCCACCCCACAAAGGTCCTTCCACGTGCAAAGAAGAAGGCCCAGTCCTCCACATCTACCACCAAAGCGAACATTTTTTGGAAAAACAAACGCAACATGTGTGATGAAAGTGGTGTCGACATGGACAAGTAGGTGGACGTCAGTTACTACATACTTACCAGCCTCGAGATGACTTCTCTCTCTACGGCCTTATGCTATGCTGTGCTGGATGCCTTCCCCTTAGAAATGGCAGACATATGGACTGACTTCTCTTGGGAAGCATCGGTAGCACGAGCCTCCTTCAATGCCTCCCACACATCGTCATCCATTCCGATCGGCTTGGGTTTTCCGCCATCAATCAATCAATTGAGCTTCCAACGAACATGAATGAGCACTTTTGTGATAAACGGCTGCATCCACTTCTCCGACACTCGCTCGGACTCTCCCTCTATACGCCAATCTGCAAGCTAGAGGACTTAATATAGCTACCTCTGCATTATGTATGACATTGATGTGCCAAAGAATAACAAGAGAATTTACATGGACACTTCTATGTCTCTAGAAAACACTAGGGAATACACACTGCACGTCCCTGTAGTGCGGACGACCATAGGGACCACGAGGATCCTGCACTGACGTCATTCGTGACATTGTATTCGACGTCGCTGTGGACATTACAGGTGACATCCACTGCCCCGCCTCATGGCCAATGAGCTACCTTCCACAACATTTACAGTCTTCTGAACTACATGCAACAGTGAACTACAAGGTCTATAGTCCTCTTCATTTCACAGAGAAGGACTGAATACAAACCTGTATATAGGCACCTAAATAAATGTCGTCTGTCTTTTTTGGGTTGACCCTCCCATCCAAACCTAGGGTCAAGGTCTCTCGCATATTTCTTGATGTCGTTGGAGAAAGGAACCCTCATAGGTCTGAATGGATCACCCTGTCGGTCTATTTCCACAGGTTTCTTCATTACAGTGCTTAAGCCTTTTTCGCGAGACTATTCGGGGATCAGCTGCTCAATCATCTCTTCAATATCAGCATCCAAAGCTGGTTCATCAGACCTTGTGTTGTAGCCCTTATTGTAAAAGGTCAAATGCACTATCAGCTTGGGAAGAAAATGGGGCTACGTCAGTACAAACAAATCAATCCTGCAACTGGACCCCTGCAAAAGAGATCCACATACGCTATTTGCGGCTTCAAAGTTCTCTACATGTTCCTCTATTGCTCACTACGTTGAATCTAACGTCAATGTAGACACGCTTGGACGTTGTTTTGAACATTACAGGAACTTCCTCTTGACAGAAACTGAGAAGACACCGTGGTTTAGGGTCTGTCACCCTTGCAGGGGGCTGACTCCCGTACGTCTTGATTGATCACTTCTGAATTCAATATGATTGCTCTCTGAGGAACAAACAATCACCTTTCTTTGTATAGAGTTCAACTCAAAGAACATGTCCTCCGTGACGAAGACATGAACGTCACACAATTTATACGGACGTCACATTAAACGTCTATGACGTTTAACATGATAGAGTCGACGTCATAAGAAACAGGGTGTGCGTTGCACTTGACGTCCGTACCAACGCGCGCCTCCCCCAAAACCTTGAATACCACTGGTTCTATACTCAAATTATTTCTTCTTCCAAACTTACCTCCAAGACTACTCTCTGAGTTCCTCTTCTTCCTCTGCGTCGTGCCTTGCCTCCTCCGACAACTCCAACAGCACTTGAGGGGTCCTCTTCCTCTTCGGTGGAGGATTGCTGTTCCGGTCTCATCCCTTCCCCACCGACGCAGCAGGCCAAGGGTCTCCTCTAGCCTTGGAGCGGCGCTCATGCTCCCCGCGCATGCAGATTGGCTCTGGCGGCGGTGTTACTTTATGTTCACTGGAGTCTTCTTCACGCCGCTGACTCGCATTCCTCTTCCGCGCAGGGGCCTGAGTGCGAGGCATTTTCAAACCTGCCTTTCTCCATTGCACACAGAACTCACCGTTTTGCACCCTCCTCACACACAAACACGCACATGAGCGTCCACAACAAAGGTCATACATTGGGGAGGCATCCTGGCAACCTGAAAACCTGCGCACAATCGACTTGCTGCAAGGCGTGTTGTAGCCTCCGATGAAGCTGTGGTGCAAGATTGGAACCCTTGTTGCTCCCACTCGGTGGAGAGCTGCGCCCCCTGCAATTGCATGTAAGAACACCGCCCTTGCCAAATTGACACAAAAATGAAATTTTCAAACTACAAAACCGATGCCGATTGGAGAGCACCTACCTCACCTCTCTCACATTAGCAAGGCTGGCTCTAAAGACAAACGCAATTGAAGGATTACACAGAAGAGAAACTTCAGGGTTGTGCAAGGGCCACGCGTTCAAACCAACGTAGCGTGGCAAAAGACGCCACTAGAATTGAAGGCCCGCCCCCGCCCCTACAGGTGAAGTGGCCCCCCTATGAGCCCCCTATGAGCCCCTATTGCCGTCATGGAGAAGGCCTGACTTGCGCCCGCGCCACCAACAGCCCGTGCCTGCAAACCTTAATTCCACGCAGCGCGACACCAGCAGCCTTGCCTGCAAACCATAATGCACTTACGAGGGTCCCGATTAGCCTCATGACACGATATTTCATCGTTTCGTTAGTGAAGTTGTGTACATTGGAAATTACCTACTGGACGGCACCTTCCTTTGCATTGCCCTCATACCTTGGAGGCAATGTTTGAAGTGGGAGAGCATCCTGGACAGTGTGGCGAGAGCTACGTCAAAGGATTCCTCCAGTAGTACTTCTTCGTGGAGTCTTCACAGACTGACCTTCTAGATTAGTACATATATGCCCACAGACAAGACTAGTGAGCAACGAAGCCGCCTCAGAGTCTTCCGCCGGGACGACAGACGCCTCATGGCAAGGCTCTGCAAAGCGTACCATCCTATGACGTAGTGGCAATTCACAATATACGGCCATTTTGGTGAGCAACTTGTACACTCTATGGTATAAGGTGGTGCGCCCTCAACTGATGAGACACAGAAGATAGTAGTCATGGGCAATGTGGTCACCTCTGTCATTGTGGGACAGCCCTTAAACACGTGGGGAAAGTCCTAAGCTTGGACTCTGTCCGTACGGACTCCTGTTGTCGATAATGTCACAATGGACATCCAGCCTGTCATATTCGTGTTGAAGAACATGTCTTCTTGTGCACAATGCTATCACTTACAACATGCTCTGCGACGACTTCGAGTGAGGCATCTAAAGTTTGTGTTTAAACAAACTCAAGTTGACGTCACTTTTAACATCCTCTTTGATAGTCAATTTAGGGCTCTAAGTGCCATCAATTGAAATTTACATTTCGATCCTTAGATGACACAGTATGGGCCTAGAAGTAAAACAATGAACTCATTTCTAGTAATGCTTTCATTGAGAAAGGCACGCTAATTGTGAAGGAATCTTAACACACGTCTGAAGTTGTGATTTGAAGATTGAGGTTGTTCTGCAATGACGGAACTTGGCCATGGAAGCAATGTGCGTTGTATGTCACACTCAGATTTGTATCATTCTGAACCTAAACACTCTTTAACACTTGGTTGTGACCTTGTATTGACTTTGTAGATGGCGTGGCGTCTCAATTCCCAAACCCGCTGACAAGGTGCAACTATCTGCATTTCAGAAGACGGATGCACGTTACGCCACATTCCACTTGGTGACTTGATTTTGCACACTGAGTTGAGAGTGGCCACAGAGGAAAACATTCAATCATTCAGGTGTCCCTACAGGGATTGCAAGGGCGGTTTACAAAAAACCATTCAGGTTATTCGCCGGCACCACGGAGAGGTTGGTCGGGATCCATTTCTCACAAAATCCTTACTGGGTGGAGACCCCTCCGAGGGCTATCCATGGCGGGGAATGTGGGTTGAGGACATTACTTATGACGATGATGTCATTGACAATGCTCCCTCTGACATTGAGCCTAACATCAACAACAACGTCGCACAGCCTGAAAATGCAGGGCAAGCTGATGCGGAGCCCCACATCCCTTTAGATGCATATCACGAAGTCCACCGGCAGGTCCTTGAGGCATTGGACAGAGGAGACGCACTACACGGAGAGGCTGAAGGTAGTGTGGAGTTTCTCGAAAACGATGATGTTGGTGGTGATAGTGTGGACGGATTGGAGGACCTTTACAAACAAGCTACTACCCCGTTGTACAATGGATCAGGGACAAGTGTTGTCTCAGCCACCATCATAATTATGAACATGTGTACGGTGTTTCGGGTGAGCAATAGGTTTAGTGATGAGTTGTTCCGGTATTTGTCTGTGGACTTACTACCAAGAGGTAATATAATAAGCTACCGAGATCTCATTACGAAGCACGAAAGACCATTAGAAAATTAGGCTTGCATTACAATAACGTGCATGGGTGTCCAAATGGTTGTATCCTTTTTGAAAATGAATATTCATCATTGGAGATTTGTCCCCATTGTAGTAGCTCCCGGTGGATGGATGGCTCAAATAACATTCCCTCCAAGGTCATTCGGCACTTTCCACTCATTCCTCGACTCAAACAAATGTGGCGCTCACCAGAGATAGCTCGAATGTTGACTGGCTACCTCAAGCATGTTAGTGATGATGGGATCATGCGTTCAGTTGTCGATAGTCCTGCTTGGAAGCACATCGACACAGACGTCGCATTTGGCACCTTCAGCTCTGAGGTGCGAAACATGCGGCTGGCTCTAGCTTTAGATGGTGTGAATCCATTCAAATTGAACAACAATAATTGGTCGACTTGGCCAGTGCTAATTCTAATATACAACTTTGAGCCTTGGTTAGTGACCAAGAAATTTTTCATTTCACTATCCATACTAATTTCGGGAAAGCACTCACCTACATCTAAAGGTGTTGGTGTCTTCATCCGCCATTGCTGAAGGAGCTCAAAGAATTATGGCAAGGTGTTCCAGCCCTTGATTTCTCCCAAGTAGAAGGGAGTCGCAGTTTCACCTTACGCGCTGTATTGATGTGGACGATCTCTGATTTTCCGGCCTTGGGCCTCATATCCGGCTTGTGCTGTAAGGGATACAAGGGTTGTCCTTGTTGTGGAAAAGACACCGATGCAAGGATGGCTAAAATGGGAGACGTTCTTCCTAACAGGAGAACAAAGGGCTCAAAGATTGTGTATGGTGGTGTTCGTCGTTATTTACCTCAGCATCACCCTTACCGACGCAACTTGAGGTTTAATGGTCGAACGGAGCCTCGTGATAGGCCCCGAAAACAAACCACCGAGGAAACCATCGCATACGCAGCGTGGCAGCAATCATACTTGGATCTAGGAGGGAGAGAAAACGGGCCTAATGATCCAGTTCATGTCACTGGGGTGAAGCACCTGTGTCCTCTGTCCTAGTTGCCGTATTGGAAGGTCAGTGGGTTTCTAACCATCTGTATGTCACAGTTGTTATTTTTGACGTCTATTGGGACATTATGGTTCAATACAATATTCAATATTTTGAGAGGTTTAGGGCCTCTCATAATAATATTTTCCATTTAGGCCGTAAAAAGTGAATTGTAATGTTAACTAGTTTAGGTGGGCAAACACTAACTTTGCTAGTTGTAATACACAATTTCCATTAAAATGAGAGTCTTTTTAGTAATAGACTGTTGGAATACATGAAGTTTGCTTTAGGGTATATGTTCTGATTTATATAAGTGAAGAGAATGACATCTTTTGAACACCAAGTCATAAGCTCCACGGTTGGTTGTAAAGGGTTGTTCATCTCATTGAAGTGGTCCAGGTTCGATTCCCATTGGGTTTGTATGAGCGCATGAGAGAAAAAACATGACTTGGTGCTACTAAGTGAGCTTTGCTGGCAGGAAAGTTGTAACAACCAACCGACCCCCTACCCAGAATGTGACAAGTGCTTTACATGTTAACCAAATAAATAGTGGATATATCCACTATATTTTTTTCTCCAATAGCAATGTAATTTCAAATAAAATATATTTAGTGATACACAAATAAGAAAATGAATTAAAAAATAGAGAAAATATAGCTCAAGAATAAAAAATATATATATATTAAAGACTATATTTAAATTCCATTGTTTTGTAAACACAAAACATACACTTGAAAACAATCATGCAGTATCAAATACTAAAATAGAATCAATCAACAGAAACCTATATCCTCTAAAAAAAACTGAAACGACTATCATCTATTATAATATTAAGGGCCCAACACTTATGCAATGAAAAACAACTTCATATAAGATGTAGAAATAAACCAATACCCTCCATATGAATGTCATAGTTAAAATGCATCCAATGTATGTACATGATTTCTCCATATCATGTATATGAAGCCAAACTCAGGTTGATGATTTCGATTTGAACTGTAGGGATCTTGATTCTGCATTGGCGAGTACCTCTTCTGTTTTGAGACTTCCATGCTGTAATTAAAGTGTTTGTTGTCTCCCACGTAGGTTCTTCGGTTTCATCAACCCTCCAAAACAAACCTCTATCACTATCCCATCCTTCATAGAAGTCTTGAACTTCTTGATTGCGTGATGTTGGCCGAAAGTATTGAATGTGCACACAGTTTGGTTTCTCAGGGTTAGAGTTTGGATCAGACAATGCTCTGGCAATCCAAACTGGTCTGCTGTCACTGTCTGCAGGGCGAACTGCAACAAAATACCCTTCGTATACATCTCGAGCCACCCTAAAGGATGGTTGTGGACGATCCCTCAAGGGCCCAACATAAGGCTCATCCTCTCTATGCTCTTCGAGATCTTCACCATCTTCGTCTAAATGATCAGCTTCTGTCACTTGAATACGAGTAGTTGGCCAGAAACCGTCTTTTAGAGCACTAGAAGTAGGAAGTGGCTCTTGAAGAGTTGCCTTTATACCACGCCAATAGCGCACCACATTCTCATAGTGCCTACGATGTTCTCCACTCACGTCTACTCTGTACAAGTCGTCCCAATAGTTTATGAATCCTGATAAACCTTTGACAATGTCATTGACACCTTTCATTGGGTTGAGTGGTACTGGCAAAGGCACACCACGTGGCCACAAACTCCGTCCTTCATCGTCTTCTTTCCACAACTTAATGGCTTGACCTTGTCTGCCTAACCAGTTTTTATCCGTGCACTTCAACTTGTACTTCATGACTGGGCATCCAACAGAGTCTAGGTAGAACTTCACTTGTTGCGGTCTTGTGTGTCCCACAAGGATTTCATCACCATCCATCCATTTTCCTGCAATGAAACGCTTGAAATCAGGCACCTCCTCTATGAGGTGAGGGATAGTAGGAATGGACTCAACATCCATGAATGACTTCATGAGCGCCGGGATTGTTGGGAAGTTCTCCTTCTTCAACAACATGCTTCATCTTCCAAACAATGCGTCAATGTTGTCGTGTGTGTGACCAACAATCATGAAGTTGACATACACTTCTCTGAAGATCTTGTTAGCAACAAGTAGAGACCAGAAACAGAAAACATATCTATTCTTGTTGTCGCCGGTGGCATTGTCCATTTGCACATTCAAAATAGGAGGCAAAGGCACTGCTGGAACTGCATTCATTGGAGGTGGTGGCAGTGACACGTCGCACATTTCTTTACCCTGTAGCACTGCCCTGAACAAATTTGAAGACCCTGACCCAGAAAATAATTGCCGAGAAGAAGACTTCGATGGCAATTCCAGATCCCGCAACAACTTTGTCATAGAACCAATTGTATAGTTTGAATCGTGTTTAAAGAGATCCAAACCATAATGTGCGTAACGCACATCTCCATGACTATGAGCAATCATGCCAGTGATAGACATAGGCAATTTCACAAGGCCATCAAGCTCCTTACTCCTGTGGGAAAAGACTGGAGAAGCAGTCTTTGCATGATCCATCTTGTCGTGCATAACTGTGAGGCATTCGTGTGGAAAAGCTACTGAACGGTGATGGTTTGCATAATACAACTCCCGATGAGCTCGAGCAATCTCAACGTGCCTATCCAACTTCCGAGAATACTTCAATTCATTGTGTGACCCACTTATAGCACCCTTCTTGAGGTCTTGGAATTTGTCACACGTGCCACATCGCGCAAAATTGTCTCCACGCTTCTTCACCTCATACTCAGGGAACTTACAGCACCTAATCTTATTCAAGTTCGAAGCTGACACCTCACTCAGTTCAAAAACAGCATTGACATCATTGAGTTCTTTCATCTTACCCTTCCACTAGAAGGTGGAAGGTAGGATCTTGGCCACAACTTTCTCTCCTGACTTCAGGGTCTTCGTACGATGAAGCATGTGATCTGCTTCTTTCTCCAGAATGCACTTCAATGTTGCTATAGCTTGTTGAGTGTGTTTCCTCGGTTTCACCGTTCCCTTATTGCCATGGTCCTTTGCCTCACGACCACGCCTCATGTACGATTGGTAGCGATAAAATGTGGCCTCAGGGACCCCAACTATATGCATCCACGCTCACATACATACCGGTGTATTGTCAATTGACACCATTCGTCTACCACGCTCGTCAACATGCACCTACCTATGCACATCCATTTTCATGTAGGTCATGTGTTTGAACGTGGAGTTGCGATACATGCGTTCACGAAAAGCTCGAATCTTATCCCTAGGAAATGGCTGAACACAATTGCGACTACCACATATTTTAGTAGACACTGCATGGATGGAATCTTGAGTAAGCAACTCCTTCGATTTCAAATTTGTTTCACGGGGCACATTTCAGACCATACTTGTGTATGGTCTCGAAGACATCAAAGAGGGCGGATTTAAGAGAGCCTGTTGGAGACAATTGAATTTGTCCCTAGTCTCATGGTCTCTAAGGCTAGCTCCATGACAGTGGACAAGATGAATAGGCCAAGCCAACAATGAGCACACCTGTTCCTCTGGTAGGTCCTCTTCGCTATGTGTTTTGGAGATGTGGATCGCCACGTGGGTGTCACCAAGAGGGCCATTGGCACCCAAAACGAGGTCAGAGTTCACATTATGACAGACACCTTCACCCACAAGCACTCCAGCCTCATTGTACAAGGTGACAACTCGAGTATTCCAAAGCCGACGCGGTAGACCTTCGCATTCCGGGACCCCAACATTCATTGCTTCGACATTCTGAAATTCGTCTTCTGAAGATGCCATAAAATCCTCTTCATCATGTCTGAATTCACTGGATTCAGAACCCGATGACATGTCCATGTCATCAGGGTCATCTATAGTATCCATGGATATCTATAAAAATGCAATGTGAAATAAGGTAAGTGAATTGCAGTATAGATCATGCAATTTCATTCATGTTCAGGCCAACCCGACCTGAATGACCAAATGTTATAGGTACATCTATGACACCAACAAACTTATTTTCTGAAGCCTAGGTTTCAACTGCAATTGACATCATTCATTAAAATTTCTTATAAATTCAGATATATGTAAACTCTGTTTTCAGGTCGAATCGACCTGAAGTGTCTGACCCCTGTCTTGTATAATTTTTGTCAGCTGAAAATATAAATGTAAGAAGACTGAGTAGAATCCTGAACTTCAGCTTGGATCGACCTAAAGTGTCCCTTGTACTTTGAGAGAATGAACCCATCTTCATCTGTTCAATTCGACAGAGAATTCCCTATTTTATTCCTTTAAAAATCTCGAACTTCTCGCACTAAAGTCTGTGATGGGAGTACCCACACTTCAGGTCGAACCGACCTGAAATGAGGACTTGCAGTGAGCCAAATCCCATCTGCACACTATTATCATTACGTACAAAATTCTTGGTGACTGAATCTGTGCATATCGGGAATTTCAGCAGGACATCTACGAGATTTTCACTTGAACGAAATTACAATTATAGATACGGTTTAGGTCGACTCGATCTGAATTGCCATGTATACCATTTCATAAATGATATTCGATGACAGAACTATTCAATCTACCTAGGATACGTTTTAGATTACTTCAATTACTATCATATGGGTCAGTTTAGGTCGACTCGACTTGAATTGCATGAACGAATGACTAATGTAGACAATCTCACATTCAGGTCGACTCGACCTGAGTTGCATGAACGAATGACTAATGTAGACAATCTCACATTCAGGTCGACTCGACCTGAATTGCATGAACGAATGACTAATGTAGACAATCTCACATTCAGGTCGATTCGACCTGAAGTGCATTAAAATTTCTCATGTACCGTTGTTTGTATTCAGGTCGACTCGACCTAAACAGTTCCGGATTTCTCGGACATTGTGTTGGCAATCTCGTAGTAACCGTGATCTCGTGTTCCGGGTTTCTCGACGAGATAATCGGGCACTACACTCTCAGAATTCTGCAACTCAAATGTCGAGAACTGAACATTGAATAAAGACCTTGTCATTAAAAATTGAAATAGTCCAAAACTCATAATCGTGCAACTCGATTTTCAGTAATAAACATTGGAAACACACGCACTCTGCCAACTTCAGCAACTAGGAACTCGACAATAGATGGCAGCACTGAAAGAAACATTATATACACTTAGAAAACTACTATGTGCTTACAAAGTAACTATGTCCAATCCATTGAATGAAAATGTTTGAAAATGCTAAAGGCTTCTAACCTAAGGACATACGGAAGGCAACAAGTGCGTTCACCGAGATCCTTGAAGCGCAATACTCCGACACTCTAGATAGTACAAGTACAGAAGTTGATAGAGTTCAGTAATGACATGAGAGAAGTGAAATCTCGCATGAACGTCCATGCATTCGTGACGGAGAAGGAGAGTACCCTAATGCGCACGGACGCAACGACATTCAAAACAATTTTGGCGGCAATGTGTAGGCACGAATGCGAAGGCGGGAGTTGTAGAACGGAATTTGAAAATCCCAAACTCCTTCCGCAAATTCCTTTGATTTTTGATTCCCGCCTACACTGTTCATGACAGAAATAGTCACTGACAGCTATTAAGTACTTATGAGGTTGCTTTCTTGCACCGTTAAGCACTAATTTCTAGATTCTATTTCTAACAAAATGTAGGCAAGAAGTCTTCATTGTCTTTTTTTCTTTTGCAATTTCTGGAAGTCAATTTGATTTTGCAGAAGTTAGGGTCTCTTTGTAAATTTAGACAAACACAACCTTTTGCACCACCCAAGTGTTTGCATGTGATTTTATCAATAAGGGTTTTACAGTTTAGGGTTTAGGGTCTTTAGGGTTTAGGGTCTCTAGGGTTTAGGGTCTCGGGTTTAGGTATTTTTGTAGATTAATAAATCATTTCATATCATGTTTTTGAAATATTGAACAAATATTTAATTTAGAAGTGAATTCAAGGTTTTTGTACACACTCAGGAATTATACTGCATGCACTTTCAATTTCTTTATATAATGTTCGCAATAGTAATTTTTCCATGAATCCGAATTATTTCGCAGCGATTTGCAACTTGTGTGTTATTTTTTTGAACATTCTTCCACATCAAACTGATACAATTTAATGGTTTGGTTTGTATTAAATACAACATCAGTCCTAAAGTAATTTTTTGAAAACTCAATTGAAAAAGTGTGGGGAAGCAATAGGGTTGTCTTAAAATTAAGTTTTTCCATGAATCCTAAATATTTTGGACATTTGCAACTTGTTTGTTACGTTTTTGGACATGCTTCTACGTCAAACCGATATAATTTATTGGTTTGGGTTCTACTAAATGCAGCATGATTTTTAGAGTATTTGCTTTGAAATCCATTTCAAATGAAAAAGACAGTGTAGGAAAGCAATAGGTTTGTCTTAAAATTAAGTTTTTCCATAAATCCTCATTATTTTGAACATTTGCAACTTGTCTGTTACGTTTTTGGACATGCTTCCACGTCAAACCGATATAATTTATTTGTTTGGGTTCTATTAAATACAGCATGATTTTTAGAGTCTCTTTTTTTTAAATCCATTTCACTTGGAAAAGTGTGGGGAAGCAATAGGGTTCTCTTAAACTTCATTTTTCCATGAATCCTAATTATTTTGAAGATTTGCAACTTGTGTGTTATGTTTTCGGACATGCTTCCACGTCAAACCGATATAATTTATTGGTTTGGGTTCTATTAAATATAGCATGATTTTGAGAGTGCTTTTTTAAAACCCATTCCAATTGAAAAAATGTGGGGAAGCAACAGGGCTCTCTTACAATTAAATTTTTCCATGAAACTTAATTATTTTCAAGATTTGCAACTTGTGTGTTACGTTTTTGGACATGCTTTCACGTCAAACCCATATAATTTATTGGTTTGGGTTCTATTAAATACAGCATGATTTTTACGTTCAAGCATGTCTGAAAATATAACACACAAGCTGCAAATCTTCAAAATAATGAGGATTCATGGAAAATTGAAGTTTAAGAAAACCCTATTGCTTCCCCACACTTTTCCAAGTGAAATGGACTTAAAAAAAAGAAACTCTAAAAATCATGTTGTATCTAATAGAACCCAAACCAATAAATTATATCGTTTTGACATGGAGGTATGTCCGAAAACATAACACACAAGTTGCAAATCTTCAAAATAATGAGGATTCATGGAAAAATGAAGTTTAAGAGAACCCTATTGCTTCCCCACACTTTTCCAAGTGAAATGGATTTAAAAAAAAGAGACTCTAAAAATCATGCTATATTTAATACAAACCAAACCAATAAATTATATCGGTTTGACGTGGAAGCATGTCCGAAAACATAACACACAAGTTGCAAATCTTCAAAATAATTAGGATTCATGGAAAAACTTAATTTTAAGACAACCCTATTGCTTCCCCACACAATCTTCTTCTTTTGAAATGGATTTCAAAACAAATACTCTAAAAATCATGCTGTATTTAATAGAACCCAAACCAATAAATTATATCGTTTTGACGTGGAAGCATGTCCGAAAACATAACACACAAGTTGCAAATCTTCAAAATAATTAGGATTCATGGAAAAATGAAGTTTAAGAGAACCCTATTGCTTCCCCACACTTTTCCAAGTGAAATGGATTTAAAAAAAAGAGACTCTAAAAATCATGCTGTATTTAATAAAAACCAAACCAATAAATTATATCATTTTGACGTGGACGCATGTCCGAAAACATAACACACAAGTTGCAAATCTTCAAAATAATGAGGATTCATGGAAAATTGAAGTTTAAGAAAACCCTATTGCTTCCCCACACTTTTCCAAGTGAAATGGATTTAAAAAAAAGAGACTCTAAAAGTCATGCTGTATCTAATAGAACCCAAACCAATAAATTATATCGTTTTGACGTGGAGGCATGTCCGAAAACATAACACACAAGTTGCAAATCTTCGAAATAATGAGGATTCATGGAAAAATGAAGTTTAAGAAAACCCTATTGCTTCCCCACACTTTTCCAAGTGAAATGGATTTAAAAAAAATGAGACTCTAAAAATCATGCTGTATTTAATAGAAACCAAACCAATAAATTATATCGGTTTGACGTGGAAGCATGTCCGAAAACATAACACACAAGTTGCAAATCTTCAAAATAATGAGGATTCATGGAAAAATGAAGTTTAAGAGAACCCTATTGCTTCCCCACACTTTTCCAAGTGAAATGGATTTTATAAAAAAGAGACTCTAAAAATCATGCTGTATTTAATAGAAACCAAACCAATAAATTATATCGGTTTGACGTGGAAGCATGTCCAAAAACATAACACACAAGTTGCAAATGTTCAGAATAATGAGGATTCATTGAAAAACTTAATTTTAAGACAACCCTATTGCTTTCCTACACTGTCTTCTTCATTTGAAATGGATTTTAAAAAAAAAGACTCTAAAAATCATGCTGTATTTAGTAGAACCCAAACCAACAAATTATATCGGTTTGACATGGAAGCATGTCCGTAAACATAACACACAAGTTGCAAATGTTCAGAATAATGAGGATTCATTGAAAAACTTAATTTTAAGACAACCCTATTGCTTTCCTACACTGTCTTCTTCATTTGAAATGGATTTTAAAAAAAAAGACTCTAAAAATCATGCTGTATTTAGTAGAACCCAAACCAACAAATTATATCGGTTTGACATGGAAGCATGTCCATAAACATAACACACAAGTTGCAAATCTTCAAAATAATGAGTATACATGGAAAAATGAAGTTTAAGAGATCCCTATTGTTTCCTCAAACTTTTCCAATTAAAATGGATTTGGAAAAAAGAGACTCTAAAAATCATACTGTATTTAATAGAAACCAAACCAATATATTATATCTTTTTGACATGGAAACATGTCCGAAAACATAACACACAAGTTGCAAATCTTCAAAATAATGAGGATTCATGGAAAAATGAAGTTTAAGAGAACCCTATTACTTCCCCACACTTTTCCAAGTGAAATGGATTTAAAAAAAAGAGACTCTAAAAATCATGCTGTATTTAATAGAACCCAAACCAATATATTATATCGTTTTGACGTGGAAGCATGTCCGAAAACATAACACACAAGTTGCAAATCTTCAAAATAATTAGGATTCATGGAAAAATGAAGTTTAAGAGAACCCTATTGCTTCCCCACACTTTTCCAAGTGAAATGGATTTAAAAAAAAGAGACTCTAAAAATCATGCTGTATTTAATAAAAACCAAACCAATAAATTATATCATTTTGACGTGGACGCATGTCCGAAAACATAACACACAAGTTGCAAATCTTCAAAATAATGAGGATTCATGGAAAATTGAAGTTTAAGAAAACCCTATTGCTTCCCCACACTTTTCCAAGTGAAATGGATTTAAAAAAAAGAGACTCTAAAAATCATGCTGTATCTAATAGAACCCAAACCAATAAATTATATCGTTTTGACGTGGAGGCATGTCCGAAAACATAACACACAAGTTGCAAATCTTCGAAATAATGAGGATTCATGGAAAAATGAAGTTTAAGAAAACCCTATTGCTTCCCCACACTTTTCCAAGTGAAATGGATTTAAAAAAAATGAGACTCTAAAAATCATGCTGTATTTAATAGAAACCAAACCAATAAATTATATCGGTTTGACGTGGAAGCATGTCCGAAAACATAACACACAAGTTGCAAATCTTCAAAATAATGAGGATTCATGGAAAAATGAAGTTTAAGAGAACCCTATTGCTTCCCCACACTTTTCCAAGTGAAATGGATTTTATAAAAAAGAGACTCTAAAAATCATGCTGTATTTAATAGAAACCAAACCAATAAATTATATCGGTTTGACGTGGAAGCATGTCCAAAAACATAACACACAAGTTGCAAATGTTCAGAATAATGAGGATTCATTGAAAAACTTAATTTTAAGACAACCCTATTGCTTTCCTACACTGTCTTCTTCATTTGAAATGGATTTTAAAAAAAAAGACTCTAAAAATCATGCTGTATTTAGTAGAACCCAAACCAACAAATTATATCGGTTTGACATGGAAGCATGTCCGTAAACATAACACACAAGTTGCAAATCTTCAAAATAATGAGTATACATGGAAAAATGAAGTTTAAGAGATCCCTATTGTTTCCTCAAACTTTTCCAATTAAAATGGATTTGGAAAAAAGAGACTCTAAAAATCATACTGTATTTAATAGAAACCAAACCAATATATTATATCTTTTTGACATGGAAACATGTCCGAAAACATAACACACAAGTTGCAAATCTTCAAAATAATGAGGATTCATGGAAAAATGAAGTTTAAGAGAACCCTATTACTTCCCCACACTTTTCCAAGTGAAATGGATTTAAAAAAAAGAGACTCTAAAAATCATGCTGTATTTAATAGAACCCAAACCAATAAATTATATCGGTTTGAAGTGCAAGCATGTCCAAAAACGTAACACATAAGTTGCAATTGTTCAAAATAATTAGGATTCATGGAAAAACCTAATCTAACACAACCCTACTGCTTCCCCACACTTTTCCAAGTGAAATGGATTTAAAAACAAATACTCTAAAAATCATGCTATATTTAATAGAAACCAAACCAATAAATTATATCGGTTTGACGTGGAAGCATCTCCAAAAACGTAACACAAAAGTTGCAAATGTTCAAAATAATTAGGATTCATGGAAAAACTTAATTTTAAGACAACCCTATTGCTTTCCTACATTGCCTTCTTCATTTGAAATGGATTTCAAAACAAATACTCTAAAAATCATGCTGCATTTAATAGAACCCAAACCAATAGATTATATCGTTTACACGTGGAAGCATGTCTGAAAACATAACACACAAGTTGCAAATCTTCAAAATAATTAGGATTCATGGAAAAACTTAATTTCAAGACAACCCTATTGCTTTCCTACACTGTCTTCTTCATTTGAAATGGATTTCAAAACAAATACTCTAAAAATCATGTTGTATTTAATAGAACCCAAACGAATAAATTATATTGGTTTGACGTGGAAGCATGTCCAAAAACGTAACACACAAGTTGCAAATGTTTAAAATAATGAGAATTCATGGAAAAATGAAGTTTAAGAGAACCCTATTGCTTCCCCACACTTTTCCAAGTGAAATGGATTTAAAAAAAAGAGACTCTAAAAATCATGCTGTATTTAATAGAACCCAAACCAATAAATTATATCGGTTTGAAGTGCAAGCATGTCCAAAAACGTAACACATAAGTTGCAATTGTTCAAAATAATTAGGATTCATGGAAAAACCTAATCTAACACAACCCTACTGCTTCCCCACACTTTTCCAAGTGAAATGGATTTAAAAACAAATACTCTAAAAATCATGCTATATTTAATAGAAACCAAACCAATAAATTATATCGGTTTGACGTGGAAGCATCTCCAAAAACGTAACACAAAAGTTGCAAATGTTCAAAATAATTAGGATTCATGGAAAAACTTAATTTTAAGACAACCCTATTGCTTTCCTACATTGCCTTCTTCATTTGAAATGGATTTCAAAACAAATACTCTAAAAATCATGCTGCATTTAATAGAACCCAAACCAATAGATTATATCGTTTACACGTGGAAGCATGTCTGAAAACATAACACACAAGTTGCAAATCTTCAAAATAATTAGGATTCATGGAAAAACTTAATTTCAAGACAACCCTATTGCTTTCCTACACTGTCTTCTTCATTTGAAATGGATTTCAAAACAAATACTCTAAAAATCATGTTGTATTTAATAGAACCCAAACGAATAAATTATATTGGTTTGACGTGGAAGCATGTCCAAAAACGTAACACACAAGTTGCAAATGTTTAAAATAATGAGAATTCATGGAAAAATGAAGTTTAAGAGAACCCTATTGCTTCCCCACACTTTTCCAAGTGAAATGGATTTAAAAAAAAGAGACTCTAAAAATCATGCTGTATTTAATAGAAACCAAACCAATAAATTATATTGGTTTGAAGTGCAAGCATGTCCAAAAACGTAACACATAAGTTGCAATTGTTCAAAATAATGAGGACTCATGGAAAAATGAAGTTTAAGAGAACCCTATTGCTTCCCCACACTTTTCCAAGTGAAATGGATTTGTGGGAATCCGGAATCCGGAAACAGAGCAATAACACAAGAAGTAGGTGCGAAAAAGAGTGAAAAAAAAATAAAAAAATAATAGTTAGATTGTGATTTTTGGACCAGATAGCTTGAATTAGAAAATTAGCGTTCCGGCACAACCCTAAACCGGAACTTATCTGGATCCGGAATCCGGACTCATCTGGAACACAGGAACCTATCGTATAGGTCCCGTAGCTACGGAAGTAGGATACCGTTGAGACAACGGACCTGTAGCCGTTGTCCTTAAGACCGTAGAGAGATAGGTTTGTACTTAAGCTGTCCTCTTAGGGTTTCTTCTTTACTTTTTCTGTTCAGTATTCTTGAGACTGTTTTTGTGAGTAGTTGAAAGAAAGAGTGGTGAGTTAGCGACTGAGGTAGAACTACTTTTCCTCGTTCTCACGTAGATCTTATGGCATCCGGACCAATACGGAAGGTAGCGGTATCCGCCCGGGTGATCTCTCCGGTCATTCCGGATAGCTCGGAACTGCACAAACAATTGGAGGAGGACTTGACTAGGTTAGGATGTGTCGGTTTACTACACCGACCATGGAACCTCAAGAGTGAAGAGATGATCCAAGAACTACTTCACGGTGTTCTGAACCAGTACGAGCTCACTTTGAGAGGACGGCCAGTTGCGTGGACCGAGGACATCTGGGCGGACGTATACCAATTCCGGAAGAGTGGGAACGACTTGGCATCGAGGACGGATCGTTTCGTAGCGGGGAAGTTCGCAGGGTTTGCAAACCCTAAGGACGGATTCGCTATCAGCGAGTGCAAAGACGAGAGACATAGGCGGATACTAGAGTTTCTGATTCCGATCTTGTATCCGGAGAAGCCAACGCGGGTTACCATTACGGTGGCCAATACCATCTTTGGGGCTATGGAGAACCGGATAGTGCACTGGGGTAGGGTCATAGCCGAAATAGTGGTTAAACTAGCGGATCACGTGACCCGAGCAAAGGCGAGTCCAGTTAGCACTTATCTGTTTCATCTGTACCATCAGCAGGAACTTTTGAGTGCGGCGGAAATAATTCAGTATGACACCGGAAAGACGCTCTTGTCATACGGACTTTCCGGGGAGGAAGCGGAAGATCCGGTCGAGTCTGAGCCGGAGGAGCTTCCCGAGGAACGGCTAACGGATCCAAGAACCAAGAAGAGGAAGTCAACCGATCCGGGTTCAAGAATCAAGCCACCGACAATGGAGAGGGGGGAGTCCAGCAGAGGACCTGAAATGGAAACAGAATCCGCATTTTTCAATGCGGGGCTCGAGTGGATACGTGAAGCCAAGGTACTTCACGACGGGTTGTCAGACTTGGTGATAGATACCGCGGAAGTGTTGAAGGTGGATCCGGATCAGATCGTGGAAGCTGTCAAGTGATTGCCCAAGCCGGAGGATCTGAAGAAGAGGGAGGATCGGATCCAGGAGTTGGAGGCGGAACGGAACCTACTCCAGACCCGGGTGAATTGGGCAGAAGGGGAAATGGTAGCTGCGAAGGAGAAAGAGAAAGAGGCTCTTGCTCTAGTCAAGAATCTAACCGGAGCAGTCAACATCAAAACCGACATCATCACCAAAGCTGCCTTGTTTGACTCAAAGATGATATCGGAAGGCCACATTACTGGAACCAAGGTAGTTACCATCCTCGTAGACTTCACCGCGAGGATAGAGCGGATTTTCAAGGAGATTCAGAAGTTGCTGGCGGCCATCGATCCAAACCATGCAATGGACTTCTCCACCTTTCCGGAACTTCCTTTTGTCGCAGGTACCCCAGGGAAACCAGTGGCGGATCAGGCAACGCGGATGGAAGGCCTGAGGGGGATACTCACACCAGTCGAGCCTTCTGCCAGTAAGATACGGATGACAGAGTTGAATTTGAGGCCAGCCTCGGAACCGACACCGGAGCCGGAACCGGAGTCTAGCGCGAAATCGGTTCCGGTGCCATCCAAGTTCTCAACTCCGGAAGTTCCTAAGGCGCAAACAATGCCGAACTTGATGACTGGGACGTTCAAGGTTCCAAGTCAGCAAGTCAGGGGAGATCTCATCAGCCGGATCGGTGGAATGACCAATCCGGCTCGATCTAATCTACAGGGATTTGTGCATATGCAGGAGACCACACCGGAAGAGAGAAGCAAACCCGCAACAATGGAGGACACCACACCGAAGAAGGAAGGGGAAATTCAAGTCATCGAAGATTTCGAGGAAGAGAGTGCCCATTCCACTTCCGGAACCGAAGACGACAGCGATCCGTCTCCTGCAACGCGTCATATCCAAACTCGGGCCACAGCAAAGACCACGCCAGCAAAGTATACAAAGGGGACGCCTTCGAGCCAAGCGGGGAGCCGTTCAAAGAAGGGACGGAAACCAAGACATTAGGGTTAGTAGGAAGTATAGGGTCCGGAATTGGGTTCCGAGTATGAATCCGGTTTCCGGGATCTTAGGCGGATAGTAAGGGATCCGGTTATCTAGGGCGACGGTTAGCAATCTTTTCGGATATCCCGGGGTTTGCAGTGATTGGTTGCCTGGATTTCCGGGTTTCCTTTTCAGGCTTTTAGGAGTTGACTTTGAATTTTTGTGTTAGTATTTTAAGGGCAGGCAAGTTAATTGTCTGCCATTCCATTCTACTCCATTCGACTTTAGTGCTTTCACGTATGTATTATGATTTCCTTTCCTTAATCTAAGTCAGTCAGGGTGCCTCTAGCTGCACTTTGCTTAGACGGAATCTTTGGCTTAGTGTATGCATGTGTGTGTATCCGTGTACTGGAGAAAGAGAAGGGAGGGAGAGGAGGAATCCGGATCTTGAGCTACGGGATCTCTTGGTGTTGAGCCGAGTGGGAGAGATGTGAATTGAGTAAGGGAGTATAAGTGTGATGTGCCTTTAACTTACCAGAACGGCAATCCGGGTAAGAAGGTAGAGGTCCCTGTGAGTCCGGAACCAGGAGGGTTCTGTGCGGAGATAAGCAACCGCCAAAGGAAAGGAACTCCCGCTACTTCGGAAGGTCTACCAACCTCCCCCTTAGTACATTGTCCTCCCCTTGAAACTCTGTCCCGTTGATCTATGAGTTCGGATCCGTTGTTGTAGTAAAGGGAGGTGTGAGAATTGCTCTGTGTAACTTGATTCCGGATCAACCAATCCGGAAATTGTGAGAGAATACTCCTTCCTCTTCCTACAACTGTGTTGTCTTGGGTGTGTTGTTTAAGTAGATTTAGAGTACAGAGAGGATAATTGCACAAGTGGTGAGTCCCCACCCCTTTCTAGATCAAGGGCAGACCCTCTGAGGGTAAAACAGAGGCAACAAAAACCAGTGACGGAAGAGAGACGGAACTCAGTTCCGGGTGTGTCCGGATCCAGAACGGAATCCGGAATGTACTAAGTTTCCGGAATGAGGTAGGGTAAGTGAAAGAAAGAGGATGAAGTGAGTAGTCACAATTCGGATGCTTCTAACTCAATCGATATCATACTAGAAGTTCCCTGGACCGATAATTTGTGTCGTCTTGCAACAATTTGTGGTTGTAAGGATACTTACAGCTAATTATGCGTACGACAGGATTTAAAAAAAAGAGACTCTAAAAATCATGTTGTATTTAATAGAAACCAAACCAATAAATTATATCGGTTTGATGTGGAAGCATGTCCAAAAACGTAATACACAAGTTGCAAATCTTCAAAATAATGAGGATTCATGGAAAAATGAAGTTTAACAGAACCCTATTGATTTCCTACACTGTCTTCTTCATTTGAAATGGATTTCAAAACAAATACTATAAAAATCATGTTGTATTTAATAGAACCCACACCCATAAATTATATCGGTTTGACGTGCAAGCATGTCCAAGAACGTAACACAAAAGTTGCAATTGTTCAAAATAATTAGGATTCATGGAAAAACTTAATTTTAAGACAACCCTATTGCTTTCCTACATTGCCTTCATCATTTGAAATGGATTTCAGAACAAATAATCTAAAAATCATGGTGTATTTAATAGAATCCAAACCAATAAATTATATCGTTTTGACGTGGAAGCATGTCCGAAAACATAACACACAAGTTGCAAATGTTTAAAATAATGAGGACTCATGGAAAAATGAAGTTTAAGGGAACCCTATTGCTTCCCCATACTATTCCAAGTGAAATGGATTTAAAAAAAAGAGACTCTAAAAGTCATGCTGTATTTAATAGAAACCAAACCAATAAATTATATCGGTTTGACGTGGAAGCATGTCCAAAAACGTAACACACAAGTTGCAAATGTTCAGAATAATGAGGATTCATGGAAAAACTTAATTTTAACACAACCCTATTGCTTTCCTACATTTTCTTCTTCATTTGAAATGAATTTAAAAAAAAGAGACTCTAAAAATCATGTTGTATTTAATAGAACCCAAACCAATAAATTATATCGGTTTGACATGGAAACATGTCCGAAAACATAATACACAAGTTGCAAATCTTCAAAATAATGAGGATTCATGGAAAAATGAAGTTTAAGAGAACCCTATTGCTTCCCCACACTTTTCCAAGTGAAATGGATTTTATAAAAAAGAGACTCTAAAAATCATGCTGTATTTAATAGAAACCAAACCAATAAATTATATCGGTTTGACGTGGAAGCATGTCCAAAAACATAACACACAAGTTGCAAATGTTCAGAATAATGAGGATTCATGGAAAAACTTAATTTTAAGACAACCCTATTGCTTTCCTACATTTTCTTCTTCATTTGAAATGAATTTAAAAAAAAGAGACTCTAAAAATCATGTTGTATTTAATAGAACCCAAACCAATAAATTATATCGGTTTGACGTGGAAGCATGTCCGAAAACATAATACACAAGTTGCAAATCTTCAAAATAATGAGGATTCATGGAAAAATGAAGTTTAAACGAACCCTACTGCTTCCCCACACTTTTCCAAGTGAAATGGATTTAAAAAAAAGAGACTCTAAAAATCATGCTGTATTTAATAGAAGCCAAACCAATAAATTATATCGGTTTGACGTGGAAGCATATCCAAAAACGTAACACACAAGTTGCAAATCTTCAGAATAATGAGGATTCATGGAAAAATGAAGTTTAAACGAACCCTATTGCTTCCCCACACTTTTCCAACTGAAATGGATTTAAAAAAAAGAGACTCTAAAAATCATGTTGTATTTAATAGAATCCAAACCAATAAATTATATCGTTTTGACGTGGAAGCATGTCCGAAAACATAACACACAAGTTGCAAATGTTTAAAATAATGAGGACTCATGGAAAAATGAAGTTTAAGGGAACCCTATTGCTTCCCCACACTTTTCCAAGGGAAATGGATTTTAAAAAAAGACTCTAAAAATCATGCTATATTTAATAGAACCCAAACCAATAAATTATATCGTTTTGACGTGGAGGCATGTCCGAAAACATAACACACAAGTTGCAAATCTTCAGAATAATGAGGATTCATGGAAAAATGAAGTTTAAACGAACCCTATTGCTTCCCCACACTTTTCCAACTGAAATGGATTTAAAAAAAAGAGACTCTAAAAATCATGTTGTATTTAATAGAATCCAAACCAATAAATTATATCGTTTTGACGTGGAAGCATGTCCGAAAACATAACACACAAGTTGCAAATGTTTAAAATAATGAGGACTCATGGAAAAATGAAGTTTAAGGGAACCCTATTGCTTCCCCACACTTTTCCAAGGGAAATGGATTTAAAAAAAAGACTCTAAAAATCATGCTATATTTAATAGAACCCAAACCAATAAATTATATCGTTTTGACGTGGAGGCATGTCCGAAAACATAACACACAAGTTGCAAATCTTCAAAATAATGAGGATTCATGGAAAAATGAAGTTTAAGAGAACCCTATTGCTTCCCCAAACTTTTCCAAGTGAAATGGATTTAACAAAAAGAGACTCTAAAAATCATGCTGTATTTAATAGAACCCAAACCAATCAATTATATCGTTTTGACGTGGAAGCATGTCCAAAAATGTAACACATAAGTTGCAAATGTTTAAAATAATGAGGACTCATCGAAAAATGAAGTTTAAGGGAACCCTATTGCTTCTCCACACTTTTTCAAATGCATTTCCAAAAAAATACTTTAGGATTGATGTTGTATTTAATACAAACCAAACCATTAATTTGTATCGGTTTGACATAGAGGCATGTCCGAAAAAATAACACACAAGTTGCAAATCTCTGCGAAATAATTCGGATTCATGGGAAAATTAATATTGCGAACATTATAAAAAGAAATTGAAAGTGCATGTAGTATAATTCCTAAGTGTGTACAAAAACCTTGAATTCAGTTCTAAATTAAATATTTGTTCATTATTTTAAATACATGATATGAAATGATTTATTAATCTACAAAAATACCTAAACCCGAGACCCTAAACCCTAAAGACCCTAAACCCTGAAAACCCTAAACCCTTATTGATAAAATCACATGCAAACACTTGGGTGGTGCAAAAGGTTGTGTTTGTCTAAATTTACAAAGAGACCCTAACTTCTGCAAAATCAAATTGACTTCCAGAAATTGCAAAAGAAAAAAAGACAATGAAGACTTCTTGCCTACATTTTGTTAGAAATAGAATCTAGAAATTAGTGCTTAACGGTGCAAGAAAGCAACCTCATAAGTACTTAATAGCTGTCAGTGGCTATTTCTGTCATGAACAGTGTAGGCGGGAATCAAAAATCAAAGGAATTTGCGGAAGGAGTTTGGGATTTTCAATTTCCGTCCTACAACTCCCGCCTTCGCATTCGCGCCTATACATTGCCGCCAAAATTGTTTTGAATGTCGTTGCGTCCGCGCGCATTAGGGTACTCTCCTTCTCCGTCGCGAATGCATGGACGTTCATGCGAGATTTCACTTCTCTCATGTCATTACTGAACTCTATCAACTTCTGTACTTGTATTATCTAGAGTGTCGGAGTATTGCGCTTCGAGGATCTCGGTGAACGCGCTTGTTGCCTTCCGTATGTCCTTAGGTTAGAAGCCTTTAGCATTTTCAAACATTTTCATTCAATGGATTGAACATAGTTACTTTGTAAGCACATAGTAGTTTTCTGAGTGTGTATAATGTTTCTTTCAGCGTTGCCATCTATTGTCGAGTTCCTAGTTGCTGAAGTTGGCAGAGTGCGTGTATTTCCAACGTTTATTACTAAAAATCGAGTTGCACGATTATGAGTTCTGGGCTTCCTCAATTTTTAGTGACAAGGTCTTTATTCAATATTCAGTTCTCGACATTTGAATTGCAGAATTCTGAGAGTGCAATGCCCGATTATCTCGTCGAGAAACCCGGAACACGAGATCACGGTTACTACAAGATTGCCAACACAATGTCCGAGAAATCCGGAACTGTTTAGATTGAGTTGACCTGAATACGAACAACGGTACATGAGAAATTTTAATGCACTTCAGGTCGAGTCGACTTGAATGTGAGATTGTCTACATTAGTCATTCGTTCATGCAATTCAGGTCGAGTCGACCTGAATGTGAGATTGTCTACATTAGTCATTCGTTCATGCAACTCAGGTCGAGTCCACCTGAATGTGAGATTGTCTACATTAGTCATTCGTTCATGCAATTCAGGTCGAGTCGACCTGAATGTGAGATGGTCTACATTAGTCATTTGTTCAAGCAATTCAGGTCAAGTCGACCTGAAGTGACCCATATGATAGTAATTGAAGTAATCTGAAACGTATCCTAGGTAGATTGAATAGTTCTGTCATCAAATATGTTAATGAAATGATATACATGGCAATTCAGATCAAGTCGACCTAAACCGTATCTATAATTGTAATTTCGTTCAACTGAAAATCTCGTAGATGTCCTGCTGAAATTCTCGATATTCACAGATTCAATCACCAAGAATTCTGTACGTAATGATAATAGTGTGTAGATGGGATTCGGCTCACTGCAAGTCCTCATTTCAGGTCGGTTCGACCTGAAGTGTGGGTACTCTTATCCCAGACTTCAGTTTGAGAAGTTCGAGATTTATAAAGGAATAAAATTGGGAATTCCCTGTGGAATTGAATAGATGAAGATGGGTTCATTATCTTAGAGTACAAAGGACACTTCAGGTCGATCTGACCTGAAGTTCAGGATTGTACTCAGTCTTCTTACATTTATATTTTCAGCTAACAAAAATTATACAAGGCCAGGGGTCAGACACTTCAAGTCGATTCGACCTGAAAACAGAGTTTACATATATCTGAATTTATAAGAAATTTTAATGAATGATGTCAATTGCAGTTGAAACCTAGGCTTCAGAAAATAAGTTCGTTGGTGTCATAGATGTAGCTATAACATTTGGTCATTCAGGTCAGGTCGACCTGAACATAAATGAAATTGCATGATCTATGCTGCAATTCACTTACCCTATTTCACATTGCATTTTTACAGGTATCCATGGATACTATAGATGACCCTGATGACATGGACATGTCATCGGGTTCTGAATCCAGTGAATTCAGACATGATGAAGAGGATTTCATGGCATCTTCAGAAGACGAATTTCAGAATGTCGCAACAATGAATGTTGGGGTCCCGGAATGCGAAGGTCTACCGCATCGTCTTTGGAATACTCGAGTTGTCACCTTGTACAATGAGGCTGGAGTGCTTGTGGGTGAAGGTGTCTGTCATAGTGTGAACTCTGACCTCGTTTTGGGTGCCAATGGCCCTCTTGGTGACACCCACGTGGCGATCCACATCTCCAAAACACATAGCGAAGAGGACCTACCAGAGGAACAGGTGTGCTCATTGTTGGCTTGGCCTATTCATTTTGTTCATTGTCGTGGAGCTAGCTTTAGAGACCATGAGGCTAGGGACAAATTCAATTGTCTCCAACAGGCTCTCTTAAATCCGCCCTCTTCGACGTCTTCGAGACTATACACAAGTATGGTCTGAAATGTGCCCCGTGAAACAAATTTGAAATCGAAGGAGTTGCTTATTTAAGATTCCGTCCATGCAGTGTCTACTAAAATATGTTGTAGTCACAACTGTGTTCAGCCATTTCCTAGGGATAAGATTCGAGCCTTTCGTGAACGCATGTATCGCAACTCCACGTTCAAACACAGGACCTACATGAAAATGGATGTGCATAGGTAGGTGCATGTTGACGAGCGTGGTAGACGAATGGTGTCAATTGACAATACACCGGTATCACTAGAAGAAAAAGCAGGGTTTTGCGACTGCGGTTTGCGACTGGTTTGTAGTCGTATCGGACATTTGCGACTTGGTGATATTCTGGAGTTCGTAGTCGCAGTGGACAAGTCGCATGAGTTGCACTGCAGTCGCGAGGTTGTTTGTCATTCGATAGGCAACGGCGAACTTCGTCGATGAATTGCTGTGACGTGGTTGCTGATGTGAAAGTTATTTCACTTATTTGTGTGCAACTGGTTTGCGACTAATGTGCAACTGGTTTGCGATTGACATACAACTGGCGTACAACTAGTTTGCGATTGATGTGCAACTCGTTTGCGACTAGAGTGCAACTGGTTTGCGATTGCCATACAACTGGTTTGCAATTGGTGTGCAACTAGTTTGCGATTGATGTGCAACTCGTTTGCGACTAGTGTGCAACTAGTTTGCAATTGATGTGCAACTCGTTTGCGAGTAGTGTGCAACTGGTTTGCGATTGACATACAACTGGTTTGCAACTAGTTTGCGACTTGGTTATGATTTATAGAGTTGTAGATTATAGAAATCTACAAATTGTAGAAATCTACAAAGTGCAAAAATCTACAAAATATATAAATATTAGAATTTCACTATCAAAATTCATTACACAAGAATGCTATAACTTACCATTCTTATCTGTTCAAGCTGATGGTATTCTTGACAATCGATATGGGACAATTGAATCAATTTTCAGTCATGTTCTAGTTGCATTGCACTTGTTCTCTAGTTGCATTTAAATCGTTTTTTAGTTGCATTGTAGTCGGGCTCTAGTTGCATTATAGTTGATTTCTAGTTGCATTTGAGTCATTTCTAAGTTGCAATCTTCTAGTTTTTAGTTGCAACCTGTAATCAGAGCGATTGCATTTTTCCACGGTGGACTCCACTTCGCGGATAGTTGTCCACATGGACAACTGCGATGAATGTTGGATGTAGAATACCTCATGTCAGTTCTTCTGTTACAATATCGTAACCCTGTTCTTCATTTTCCGACTACTTTGCGACTACAACTACATAAATGTGAAATTTGGTGCAAATACAGAGGGCTATAGTCGCATCTCAGTTGTATAGGACACATAGTCGCATCTCAGTGGGTTGCAACGGACACATTTTTCTTCTAGTGTATGTATGCAAGCATGGATGCATATAGCTGGGGTCCCTGAGGCCACATTCTATCGCTACCAATCTTACATGAGGCGTGGTCGAGAGGCAAAGGACCATGGCAATAAGGGAACGGTGAAACCGAGGAAACACACTCAACAAGCTATAGCAACATTGAAGTGCATTCTGGAGAAAGAAGCAGATCACATGCTTCATCGTACGAAGACCCTGAAGTCAGGAGAGAAAGTTGTGGCCAAGATCCTACCTTCCACCTTCCAGTGGAAGGGTAAGATGAAAGAACTCAATGATGTCAATGCTGTTTTTGGACTGAGTGAGGTGTCAGCTTCAAACTTGAATAAGATTAGGTGCTGTAAGTTCCCTGAGTATGAGGTGAAGAAGCGTGGAGACAATTTTGCGCGATGTGGCACGTGTGACAAATTGCAAGACCTCAAGAAGGGTGCTATAAGTGGGTCGCACAATGAATTGAAGTATTCTCGGAAGTTGGATAGGCACGTTGAGATTGCTCGAGCTCATCGGGAGTTGTATTATGTAAACCATCACCGTTCAGTAGCTTTTCCACACGAATGCCTCACAGTTATGTACGACAAGATGGATCATGCAAAGACTGCTTCTCCAGTCTTTTCCCACAGGAGTAAGGAGCTTGATGGCCTTGTGAAATTGCCTATGTCTATCACTGGCATGATTGCTCATGGTCATGGAGATGTGCGTTACGCACATTATGGTTTGGATCTCTTTAAACACGATTCAAACTATACAATTGGTTCTATGACAAAGTTGTTGCGGGATCTGGAATTGCCATCGAAGTCTTCTTCTCGGCAATTATTTTCTGGGTCAGGGTCTTCAAATTTGTTCAGGGCAATGCTACAGGGTAAAGAAATGTGCGATGTGTCACTGCCACCACCTCCAATGAATGCAGTTCTAGCAGTGCCTTTGCCTCCTATTTTGAATGTGCAAATGGACAATGCCACCGGCGACAACAAGAATAGATATGTTTTCTGTTTCTGGTCTCTACTTGTTGCTAACAAGATCTTCAGAGAAGTGTATGTCAACTTCATGATTGTTGGTCACACACACGACAACATTGACGCATTGTTTGGAAGATGAAGCATGTTGTTGAAGAAGGAGAACTTCCCAACAATCCCGGCGCTCATGAAGTCATTCATGGATGTTGAGTCCATTCCTACTATTCCTCACCTCATAGAGGAGGTGCCTGATTTCAAGCGTTTCATTGCAGGAAAATGGATGGATGGTGATGAAATCCTTGTGGGACACACAAGACCGCAACAAGTGAAGTTCTACCTAGACTCTGTTGGATGCCCAGTCATGAAGTACAAGTTGAAGTGCACGGATAAAAACTGGTTAGGCAGACAAGGTCAAGCCATTAAGTTGTGGAAAGAAGACGATGAAGGACGGAGTTTGTGGCCACGTGGTGTGCCTTTGCCAGTACCACTCAACCCAATGAAAGGTGTCAATGACATTGTCAAAGGTTTATCAGGATTCATAAACTATTGGGACGACTTGTACAGAGTAGACGTGAGTGGAGAACATCGTAGGCGCTATGAGAATGTGGTGCGCTATTGGCGTGGTATAAAGGCAACTCTTCAAGAGCCACTTCCTACTTCTAGTGCTCTAAAAGACGGTTTCTGGCCAACTACTCGTATTCAAGTGACAGAAGCTGATCATTTAGACGAAGATGGTGAAGATCTCGAAGAGCATGGAGAGGATGAGCCTTATGTTGGGCCCTTGAGAGATCGTTCACAACCATCCTTTAGGGTGGCTCGAGATGTATACGAAGGGTATTTTGTTGCAGTTCGCCCTGCAGACGGTGACAGCAGACCAGTTTGGATTGCCAGAGCATTGTCTGATCCAAACTCTAACCCCGAGAAACCAAACTGTGTGCACATTCAATATTTTCGGCCAACATCACGCAATCAAGAAGTTCAAGACTTCTATGAAGGATGGGATAGTGATAGAGGTTTGTTTTGGAGGGTTGATGAAACCAAAGAACCTGCGTGGGAGACAACAAATGCTTTAATTACAGCATGGAAGTCTCAAAACAGAAGAGGTACTCGCCAATGTAGAATCAAGATCCCTACAGTTCAAATCGAAATCATCAACCAGAGTTTGGCTTCATATACATGATATGGAGAAATCATGTACATACATTGGATGCATTTTAACTATGACATTCATATGGAGGGTATTGTTTTATTTCTACATCTTATATGAAGTTGTTTTTCATTGCATAAGTGTTGGATCCTTAATATTATAATAGATGGTAGTCGTTTCAGTTTTTTTTAGAGGATATAGGTTTCCGTTGATTGATTCTATTTTAGTGTTTAATATTGCATGATTGTTTTCAAGTGTATGTTTTGTGTTTACAAAACAATGGAATTTAAATATAGTCTTTAATATATATATATTTTTTATTCTTGAGCTATATTTTCTCTATTTTTAATTCATTTTCTTATTTGTGTATCACTAAATATATTTTATTTGAAATTACATTGCTATTGGAGAAACAAATGTAGTGGATATATCCACTATTTATTTGGTTAACATGTAAAGCACTTGTCACATTCTGGATAGGGGGTCGGTTGGTTGTTACAACTTTCCTGCCGGCAAAGCTCACTTAGTAGCACCAAGTCATGTTTTTTCTCTCATGCGCTCATACAAACCCAATGGGAATCGAACCTGGACCGCTTCAATGAGATGGACAACCCCTTACAACTAACCGCGGAGCTTATGACTTGGTGTTCAAAAGATGTCATTCTCTTCACTTATATAAATCAGAATATATACCCGAAAGCAAACTTCATGTATTTCAACAGTCTATTACTAAAAAGACTCTCATTTTAATGGAAATTGTGTATTACAACTAGCAAAGTTAGTGTTTGCCCACCTAAACTAGTTAACATTACAATTCACTTTTTAGGGCCTAAATGGAAAATATTATTATGAGAGGCCCTAAACCTCTCAAAATATTGAATATTGTGTTTTGACCCCGGATCCTCCATCGATAGGCACATGCGGAATCGAGCACCCCTCTATTTCCACAGTGACTTCTGGTGCTCCGGAATCTTCCGGTCTTGTGAAGTTCACTGCAACGGATGGAAGCTTCACTCGCCTCTTCCGTCTCCGCGTCCACGCTTCCCGGATCAGTTTTTGGTACGTTACATTGTCGTGCAGTAGTTGACTGATAGTCACGTTTGCCTTCTGATCTTTGATATCCTAGATGATGTTGTACTCCTGGGTACTCACATCCGGGTTGATAATGACTGGGGTGTCACTAAAACTCACCCTTTTTGGTTTAGATACAGGATCCGGTCTGGAAATTTCCATTCGGATCTCTGCACTAATATCTCTCGGAATCCGGTTCCTCTCCACCCCTTCCTCAGACTGAACCCTATCCGGTTCCGGTCTCATCTCTACAAGGACTAGGTCGGAATTACTACTTGATTCCGGTTTCTTCCTATGCTTTTTCCTCCTACTCCTACTTCTACTCGGCTGATCCGGTTCATTCCGGGTGGAGCTGCGGGTGGTCACCCGGTTTACCATAGTTTCCACTTTATCTGCCGGCTCCACTTGACACCGTCATTTTTCCGGATTCTCCGTGCCGGCCGTGTGTCCGTAGTTAAGGGCGGTTTTCTTCCTTGGAAGAATTTGCACTTGCTTATATACCAGCCTTGGTACAACCGGTTTCGAACATTGTTCTTCCGGATGTCCGTACTCTTGGCAGTTTTGGCAGGGAAGAACCCGTGGCGCACCTTGCCCTATTCCCTTGTTCGGACAGGAATTGGCATAATGTCCTGGTTCCCCACAACCATAACAAATCACCACTTGTCTATCCGGATATCCGGGTGATCGCATCGGTTGCTGCATCATCATCCCTTGATTTGGTCCGGGTAGAAAGTTCCGATTCAACATGTTGGAACGGATCGGAACAGCAATCCCTTTTCCCCGTGCGTAAGTTGGTTGAACTTGGTAAACTTCCTCTTCCTCTTCCGCCATGGTGTAGTACATCTCTTCTTCCGGGTACACAAAGTGAACCTGCTTCGAGGGGGTCCGTGGACATTCACTCGGGTAGTGACCCAGTCCTCCACATCTTCCGCACCAGACATTGGATCGGGAAGTCGGAACCATCCGTCTTGGTTTCCGGTTCTCTGCGAGGTTGACCTTGATCGCCTCTAGAGACTCTTGAATGCTTTTCATCATCTTCTTCGAATTCGCATCCTCCGTCTTCACTTTGATAGTGGTCTTCTCTCGCTGACTCCGTCTTGATGAACGCGGAGGTGGTGAGACACTCCTCTCTTCATCTGAACTAGACAAATCCGGATCTGATGCTTCCATTCCGGATGTATCAGAGCTACTTTCCGAGTCTGAAGCCTTCTTCCGGTGCTTCGACTTCCGGTTGCCCTTCTTGTTTCGCTCTTTCTCCTTCTTCTCGCTTCTTCTCAGGGACTTTCGGAGTGACTGTGCTAAGTTCTCATAGTTGGTGGCAGCATCCATAGCTTCCCTCAGTGTCCTTGGCTGCGTCTGCCAGATTAGGAATCCCATGGATTTTGGCAATCCGGCTACATACCACTCTACTTGTAAGCTTGGAGCAATTTCAGTGGTCAACTTCTGCATCAGTGCCTTTACTCTCTACCCATACTTTTGTACGGATTCCATTGACTTCATCGTAAGTGTGCTCAACCGTCCCAACGCCCTAGCCTCTCCTCCTACTTCCCGGAAAGCTTGCAAGAAATCCGCCTTCATCCGGTTCTAGTCATTCCGGATTAGATCCGGAACATCTTGGTACCATTTGAGGGCTTCTCTTTTTAGCAGTCCTTGGAAAATTCTTCTCTGGGCCGCCTCATTTTCTTGATTGGCGAGTGCGGTTGACTCAAATTCGCACACCCATTCATCCGCATCCTGGCTTCCGTCTCCCTTGAAGCGTTTGTACCTTAACTGGGTCATGTTGTCTTCCTCGTTGAACCGCGACTCTTCTCCTTCCGGTTCAGATCCTTGAGGTGTGTGTACCGGTCTTGGAGTCTCGTTTAAAATCCTTAGTGCAGGAATCAACGGTGCTAGATTGTGAGCATGTGAGCGTGAGCCTACGAGCGTTGAGCATGAAGTATGTGAGTGTGGAGTTCTGGAATTGTAAAAAATTCAATAATATTTATAAAAATAGAATTTTCAAGAAAGGGATTCAAATAAATTCTATTTTCAGGATATTCGTACCCTATTACCGTGGACCTTTTGCCGTGGACCTATTACCGTGGACCTATTACCGTGGATACATTACCGTGGTTATATACAATTTGTATACAATTTTGAGTTTCAATTACTAGTTAGAGTAATAGAAGTGCATGTTGCGAAAGGCAAACAAATGACCTACAAGAAAAAGTAAGTCGAGATTGAAAATAGGTTGTATTGAATATTTCAAGAAATTACATTATTCAAACATACAAATTGGTACTTCTAAAGCTATACATCTTACTTTAGTCTATAGTCCTTCAATCATTAATACCAATCACCTAGGGATTCTTGGACTTCTAAACATGTTAAAGACTGTCCCTTGAAACTTTGATGATATTGGCCTTTGTGAGAAGGAGCTTCACTTCATTGAAGCTGAAGCTTGGAGAATGTATAAACTTATCCTCTGCCGGATTCATTTTGCTGAAGTAGCAAAGTAAGTAATAAAGATGTTTGCAATGCACGTACTACTAGCGTCCACCAATTGTTGAAACGGCCATGTCGACAAAATCAAGACAAGTGCACTCTGGATACATGCCAAATGTAATGCGATAAAGCTTTTGCCAAGGTTCAAGTCCGGATTGAAGGGAGATTATGGCTCCAAGTCCAGGGAAGGGGAGCAAGGTTACTCCTAGAATTGTTCCCTTGACATTACCAGCACTCTCCCATTTATTGCGGTGCTCTGTTGTAGGAGCATTTGCAATACGGCGAATAGCTTTGCTCCTTCGGGTAGTTGGATATGTGTCAGCATGCAAAGGACTAGGATGATCATAGTAGATGGCCTGGAATACATTGGACATGGTGAATAAACGTCGAGGAGATATAGATGGTCGTTGTTGTAGCTGGAAACCAACCTCTTGCAACAACAATGTTTCTTGGCGGGTTAAATTTGTGCCTGTTAGTACAAACCACACATCCGGAACTTGGGGCCAATCAATTACCCAAACTCGTTTGGAGCCTCGTACACATCATTCAATATCATTTGGGCAAAACCAGAAGTCAGTCATGATCTCTTTGTTTCCGCCATACTATTTTTTTCTACCACAGTAGGTCGGAGCTGGAGTCACTAGAAGAAAAACGTGTCCGTTGCAACCCACTGAGATGCGACTATGTATCCTATACAATTGAGATGCGACTGTAGCCCTCTGTATTTGCACCAAATTTCACATTTATGTAGTTGTAGTCGCAAAGTAGTCGGAAAATGAAGAACAAGGTTACGATATTGTAACAGAAGAATTGACATGAGGTATTCTACATCCAACATTCATCGCAGTTGTCCATGTGGACAACTATCCGCGAAGTGGAGTCCACCGTGGAAAAATGCAATCGCTCTGATTACAGGTTGCAACTAAAAACTAGAAGATTGCAACTTAGAAATGACTCAAATGCAACTAGGAATCAACTATAATGCAACTAGAGCCCGACTACAATGCAACTAAAAAACGATTTAAATGCAACTAGAGAACAAGTGCAATGCAACTAGAACATGACTGAAAATTGATTCAATTGTCCCATATCGATTGTCAAGAATACCATCAGCTTGAACAGATAAGAATGGTAAGTTATAGCATTCTTGTGTAATGAATTTTGATAGTGAAATTCTAATATTTATATATTTTGTAGATTTTTGCACTTTGTAGATTTCTACAATTTGTAGATTTCTATAATCTACAACTCTATAAATCATAACCAAGTCGCAAACTAGTTGCAAACCAGTTATATGTCAATCGCAAACCAGTTGCACACTACTCGCAAACGAGTTGCACATCAATTGCAAACTAGTTGCACACTAGTCGCAAACGAGTTGCACATCAATCGCAAACTAGTTGCACACCAATTGCAAACCAGTTGTATGGCAATCGCAAACCAGTTGCACATTAGTCGCAAACCAGTTGCACACAAATAAGTGAAATAACTTCCACATCAGCAACCACGTCACAGCAATTCATCGACGAAGTTCTCCATTGCCTATTGAATGACAAACAACCTCGCGACTGTAGTGCAACTCATGCGACTTGTCCACTGCGACTGCGGACTCCAGAATATCACCAAGTCGCAAATGTTCGATACGACTACAAACCAGTCGCAAACCGCAGTCGCAAAACCCTGCTTTTTCTTCTAGTGAGTACCTCTAGATCCCTTTGCAATTTTGGCAACACAACGAATGTTTGAATTCCGTTGTTGCGCATGACATTTGCAACTGGACTTGTGTGAGATTCTTGCGATATGCCACTGTAAAGTATCACAGTCAGTTTCCATTGCAAATGTCACATGTGGTACATACGTAGAATCAACCAACGTGTTTGCTTCATTAGAAGCAACCGTGGGTGAACATGTTGATCGTGTTTGTACTTGAGGCTGAGAAAAGTTGACCTTGTCTGGACGATGGGAGTCACCATCTGACCCAATGGGGAGGTCAAGCTTTCGCTTACTGCTACCAAATACTTCTTCGCCTTCCAAATGGGGAATACGTGATGCAACACCAACCCCTCCAGGAAGGTCGTTCAGCGCCTCCGCAATCTTCTTAGGATCCCCGCTACGTCTAGCGCCTCGTAACTTTAACTCCTCTTTAGATGGCCCTGACCTTGATATGTTGCCTTTAAGAAAAGCTCGATAATTGGTCATTTGCATGAAAGCTCGAATGCAGTCATCAGAAATTGCGGCAAACAAATCATTACTCCGATTACTCGATTGCTGCAACCACCTATTATGGACTATTTCGGATAAGTTGTATGATGGCATGTCTGCCATCTCCTCAACATTTAATTCCTAAAATAACAATATCAATGACATATCAAATCAAAATTATGTATCATCACAGTTCTGAGTTACAATGAAATACTTAAACTTTGATCTCTCTACTATACGGGCAAGGCTCCTCTCGGCGCCAAGGGGAGAATCCCCGATACTCTAGAGTGATCAATATTTTCAAAGAAAGTAGCAATATTTGCTCCAAGCTTTGTTTCAGTAAAATAAAAGTGGATCTAAAAGATTGCAAAATAAGAAAGATAAGATAGGAAAATTACCATTTGTATGAACCCACCCCATTGACGATATCGAAAGTGTCAAAATGCAAGCCACAACTCAAGTTCCCTCATAGCATCTTCCGAGGTTGCTCTAGATGAAAGCCACCAAGATCGTATCGCTAGGTAACGCGTCTCAGCTTCGTCCATAGTTTTGGAGTCTTTGTATTGCTTACAAAGTTGAGTATGTTGGTGTTGCAAGTCCGGCTTGATGAGCTTTTGTGTATGGCGATGCAAAGAGGTACTCCAATGTAAAAGACATGTCCGCTCTCGGTTCACCATCTTTGTTTTGGGATCTCCTGATCCATAGACAATTCGAACGGCATTCTAATTCGCTTGTGCGCTATCAGCCATAAAGCCTTTAAAATTCGGATTCTCAATGCCATTGCGTCTCATGACTCTGTTCAAAGATCTCTACATGATGCATTGAACCTCAGTGTCCTCAGATTGCATATCACACACAGCTATTGTCATCACTTTCCGGCATCCTGTATCGTAAACATGGCAAGCCATGGTTGTCCAGTCTTTAACTCGCTTGACATGGTCAAACATGAGCCATGCGTTCTTCAGATCTCCACCCGGTTGCATCCGTTTGACAAGGTCCACACCACTCCCTGGCCCTTCTACAAGCATCTTAAACAAGTAAACCTTCTCTTTGCCTTGACCAGAAAACACACTATCATGGATGTACTCAAACCTCAAATTCCTTTTCATATTCATGATACTATCTATTATCCCACTTTTGCCACATGAACGGAAAGACGAAATAACATTTCGGATATTAGGAGAACTTAGTATCTGGAACTTGTCCATTACATCATCTAACGAATTCCCTTACAACATCTGCTTTGGACCTTCACCGTTGTATATCAAGTGGCTATCAAGAAATTGCTTGCTAGCTGCTAGGGCAATGGTAGAGTTAGTGGCACTAGGGGTTTTGGAAACCTCGCCAGCAATGAGTTCGGACACAACACCTAAAGACTCTCTACATGTTCCGGAATCGATTGGATGCACATGATTCCCCAAATGAATGCAAGCTCTTGTCATGCTTGCAGAATCACCAAAAACGTAATAGATTCGAGCATCACAAACATTGATGCAATGAGGCGGACATTTGCATATCTTACAAAGGAGGGTAGAATCCTTTGGAGGAATGGAACCAATACAAAATGGTCCAGGAGTGAAACCACACCACTCAGTCTCGTTTGGCTGAGAAGAACGCTTCAAGTAGTTGCATTCTGAATTCTTACAAATAAGATGGCCTGCACAGCAAGATTTCCTAAACTTCAAGCCATCGTGATTGTTGATGTTAGATGTCATTGTCCTACACCAAGTGTGTCCATCATAACGTTTATCCATGCCTTGTAACTTCCCAGCAGCAGATGATGAAGTCGGCATCAAAAGAGAAGGCAACTCAAAAACTACATCTCCGTCAAAATTAGCAAGAAGGTACTGAACCTTGTGATGGATAAGTGCATCATAGTCTAATGATGCTACTTCATTTCGAGAACCACGTATACACGCTAGCTTTCGTAGGCAACCCACAATACTAATTGCGGATGCACAACCGGGATATGTTGGTGGACGCGAGTACGTAGACAAAGCAAGACTACTAGAAGGCATTAGCTTTGTCGTAGACAATGTGTTGAGGGCATCGTCAGAGACTGTACTAGGAAGTATTGGCTGGTTTGGAGACTCTCCTTCGGACTCACTCGACAGATCTATAACAAGGTCATTGGGTTCTTGCTTTACAGTGAATAAAGGAAAAGGAGTGACAATATTTGTGACATGCTCACTTTTAGAAGTGTTTCGATTGTCACGATGGGAAGAAGGCATGTCCACTGTAGAATGTTCGGAATGCCGATGTAAGATCTCAGTGGAGTCTACCCTCATAATAAATGGTAAATCGTAAGCTCGATAGCGCCCTTCCTGAAGATGCCAGAAATGATTGTCATCAACTACCATTCTCTGCATATGGATTGACTCTCTTAAAGTTCCGGACTCAGAGAATACCTCCTCTTCAACATAGATACTAGACATGACAAATTCAAAACGTACATGAAGAAGGTGAGCGGAAACCACAATAAAATCCTGATCTCCAAGAGGGAGAAAGAGAGGAACCTCATGGCCATCCGCTCGAAGGGAGGCCATGTTCCCAAAATCGAATCCCACTATTGACAAGAACAATATGACCTAAACTATTTCAACGATCAAGTACGTTTGAACTGAGCACCGTTCCTAAGCGTATTGCATGGCCATATGAATGAGATTAAAATGGATTTGACAATCCAGGATTTGCAACGTTAGCATCTACAATTAATATTCATTAATATAATAGCGACCCGTATATAATATACTTTAAAGAGTTACTGATACAGACGGTTGCACTTGGAATTAAGGAAATGCGCTCAACTGTCCATTGAATGAAAGTAACACGAACGCTAAATGAATTGAACTTTATTAAGCTTAATAGTTAGATTGTAGCACAATAACAATATGAAAATATGTAGATCTTCTTTGTACGCGAGTTTCGAACATTATAAAAATTGGACCATTAGTTCATTAAATCGAATAGAGTAGACTATGCAGATTTAGCTTCAATTACCAACAGTCATCAATATTCTAATAACTGAATTATGGACACAAGCCTGTAAAAGAAGGTACTTGTGTGATGTGGGATTTCATAAATCAAATTAGAAAATCGTGAAGTACTTCCAAAAACAATTATTGGGGTTCAAATGTTGAGTACGGTGAAATCATGAATTGATTAGAGGAATTTGAATTTGAATAGTTCTAACGCTTTGAGAACGAAAGTAGTCCCAATAATATGATTGGTTTCCCTAAACCCTGAACGCAAAGATGGTTCTATCCAACTGCACTACCCTATTTCTCATTGATAATTATCACTACATACAATGGTCGTATGTATGTAGTGTTAGTCATATGCTTACACCAGATATCACGAGCGATGGAATTTGGCATGGTTCTAGGAAAAGGAGGAAGAGAAGAAGAACATTATTTTCTTTTAGGAAAGAATTGCAGAGGTCAAGAAATAGAAGTAAGAAGGTTGTATCATTGACTGAGTCCCAATCACGTGAACAAACTCAAAGTGCTGTAATGCATGTAGACGACTTCAATATAGATCTCATTTCAGAGAGTGAGCATATTGTAAGTGTCCCTGAGGAAGAGCCGCCAAGGTGTAGCATTGGCCAAGAGAGATTGCATCATTCGGTAAGTAAATATACTCGGTATTCGCAGTTCCTTTTCCCTTTGCAATATTGTATCTTGGAAGTACCATTAGGATATCCAAGAATGAATCAGCAGATGACCATACAAACTCAAGAAAGTCCCCGTTACAACTAGGGGTCCACGTTATTTTGTATCTTTTTGTGACAGGGCTCATTCCTTACTCTCGACACATTTCCATTGTGCTTCTTCTAACCTAGAAAGCGGACATGGCGAAGAAACGGAAAACTAGGAGCACAATCACGGAGGCGTAGAGAAGCGAAGAACACGATCAAAACAACAACGATCAGGAAGAAGTGACCCATCCCATCCCATGAAGTCGACAGAAGGACCAACAACTCAGAGCTTAGAGGTATTCAAACTTTGCATTCTTGTCAATCCTTATTTCGCTCAGAAAAATTAAAAAGGTTTAGGGTTCTAGGTCGCTCCAGTTCTATTCTGTCTGTATGTACTTGAATCAAGTCTCCCCAGTCCAGCCGTGCCTTCGGCGCCGAGTGGAGGGGGGTAGCGCATTCGTGTTGATCTGCTCCGTCGAGGATGAGCCGCGGGGCCCCCGGATTCGTCCGCAGGGTCTCCCCATTTCATTCCTATCTGTATGTGCTTGGATCAGGACCCCCCGCCTCGGCCTTGCCTTCTACGCCGAGGGGAGGGGGGGAGCACATTCGTATTGATCTGCTCCATCGAGGGTGAGCCGCGGGGCCCCCGGATTCGTCCGCGGGGTCTCCCCATTTCATTCTTATCTGTATGTGTTTGGATCAGGACTCCCCCGCCCCGGCCTTGCCTTCGGCGTCGAGGGGAGGGGGGGAGCGCATTCGTGTTGATCTTCTCCGTCGAGGGTGAGCCGCGGGGCCCTCCATTTCATTCTTATCTATATGTGTCTGGATCAGAACTCCCCCGCCCCAGCCTGGCCTTCGGCGCCGAGGGGAGGGGGGGAGCGCATTCGTGTTGATCTGCTCCGTCGAGGGTGAGCCGCGGGGCCCCCCATTTCATTCTTATTTGTATGTTTTTGGATCAGGACTCCCCCGCCCCGGCCTGGCCTTCGGCGCCGAGGGGAGGGGGGAGCGCATTCGTGTTGATCTGCTCCGTCGAAGGTGAGCCGCGAGGCCCTCGGATTCGTCTACGGCCCCCCCCCCCATTTCATTCTTATCTGTATGTGTTTGGATCAGGACTCCCCCGCCCCGGTCTTGCCTTCGGCGCCGAGGGGAGGGGGGGAGCGCATTCGTGTTGATCTTCTCCGTCGAGGGTGAGCCGCGGGGCCCCTGGATTCGTCCGCGGGGCCTTCCATTTCATTCTTATCTGTATGTGTTTGGATCAGGACTCCCCCGCTCCGGCCTTGCCTTCGGCGCCGAGGGGAGGGGGGAGCGCATTCGTGTTGATCTACTCCGTCGAGAGTGAGCCGCGGGGCCTCCAGATTCGTCTTCAGGGTCCCCCCCATTTCATTCCTATCTGTATGTACTTGGATCAAGACTCCCCCGCCCCGGCCTTGCCTTCGGCGCCGAGGGGAGGGGGGGAGCGCATTCGTGTTGATCTGCTCCGTCGAGGGTGAGCCGCGGGGCCCCCCATTTCATTCTTATTTGTATGTTTTTGGATCAGGACTCCCCCGCCCCGGCCTGGCCTTCGGCGCCGAGGGGAGGGGGGAGCGCATTCGTGTTGATCTGCTCCGTCGAAGGTGAGCCGCGAGGCCCTCGGATTCGTCTACGGCCCCCCCCCCATTTCATTCTTATCTGTATGTGTTTGGATCAGGACTCCCCCGCCCCGGTCTTGCCTTCGGCGCCGAGGGGAGGGGGGGAGCGCATTCGTGTTGATCTTCTCCGTCGAGGGTGAGCCGCGGGGCCCCTGGATTCGTCCGCGGGGCCTTCCATTTCATTCTTATCTGTATGTGTTTGGATCAGGACTCCCCCGCTCCGGCCTTGCCTTCGGCGCCGAGGGGAGGGGGGAGCGCATTCGTGTTGATCTACTCCGTCGAGAGTGAGCCGCGGGGCCTCCAGATTCGTCTTCAGGGTCCCCCCCATTTCATTCCTATCTGTATGTACTTGGATCAAGACTCCCCCGCCCCGGCCTTGCCTTCGGCGCCGAGGGGAGGGGGGGAGCACATTCGTGTTGATCTGCTCCGTCGAGGGTGAGCCACGGGGCCCCCCATTTCATTCTTATTTGTATGTGTTTGGATCAGGACTCCCCCGCCCCGGCCTTGCCTTCGGCGCCGAGGGGAGGGGGGGAGCGCATTTGTGTTGATCTACTCCGTCGAGGGTGAGCCGCGGGGCCCTCGAATTCGTCCACGGGGCCCCTCATTTCATTCTTATCTGTATGTGTTTGGATCAGGACTCCCCCGCCCCGGCCTTGCCTTCGGCGCCGAGGGGAGGGGGGGAGCGCATTTGTGTTGATCTACTCCGTCGAGGGTGAGCCGCGGGGCCCTCGAATTCGTCCACGGGGCCCCTCATTTCATTCTTATCTGTATGTGTTTGGATCAGGACTCCCCCGCCCCGGCCTTGCCTTCGGCGCCGAGGGGAGGGGGGGAGCGCATTCGTGTTGATCTGCTCTATTGAGAGTGAGCCGCGGGGCCTCCAGATTCGTCTTCAGGGTCCCCCCATTTCATTCCTATCTGTATGTGTTTGGATCAGGACTCCCCCGCCCCGGCCTTGCCTTCGACGCCGAGGGGAGGGTGTCACGCCCCTATCTACTTGGGGTGCCGAAATGAACCTTAGTGCGCAAGGGGGGACCTTGGGGGTGACTTCCCAAGCCTTGCAATAGACTAGGTAGGGAGAATGAAGAGACTCCCGATCAAACAGGGCGCAATAGCGCCCTGGTTTGAAGTGAACATAAGAGTGTCACAAATGCTTGGAAAGCTCTTGACAATACGCTTCTAATGGCGCAAAGAACGCGCAATTTGGAGTTGTGAGCGAAAAGTTATGGCCGCTCAAAGTTGACTGGGTCCCGGTGGCGCCGAGACACTTGAGGGCTAGGTGTGAGGGGTTCTCAATGAATCCCACAACAAAGTATGGCATGTGGCATATAATTGGAAAGCTATGAACACAAGGAACTTAGAATGACAAGCATTACGAGGTTCTAAGACATGAGTCAAAAGTTATGGCCAAAAGAAGAGCCGTGGTGAAGGCGTGACGCCTCCCCCGGTGCATCCGAATCTTTAGAGGGCCATAACTTTGCGAGAACTTGTCCAAATGGGACGAGTGAGCAGTTCATCGGCATCTACTCGTCGCGTAGATGTCTAAAATGGGCTCGCATTATGTATTTAGAGTTCGGAGCGCAAAGTTACGCCGGTTGGAAGTTCGGGAGCCCAAACGGTGACGTAACTTGGCGATTTGGGTTGGAAGTGGGTGGTCTTCCACAACCCAAGGTTATCCAAGGACTTCCTTCGACCTAGGACGGGGGGGTCTGCCGAATACCACAGAGAGTACTATAGGAGGGGTTGGTCTCCCTCCTCACTCCCTCTTGAAGCCTTGGTGAGTCCCGGTGACTCATGGTTGGTGGTGGTGACTTCACCACCACTTCAAGGCACCATGGGACACTTATGTGTGTCTCGTGGCATCGGTTGGGTGGAGTCCCACTCCTTGCTAGGCCTCCTTGGATGTGTCCCGAGTAGTAAGTGCCGGTTACCTCTAGTGGATGAGTAGCAAATGCAAAAAGGGCTAGCATGGAGCGCCGTGACACTCAAGGGCGGTTAGGACCATGATGAGTAGTGCCACCATGGGGTCCTTACACATTAAGGTGGAAGTTCCGCACCATGTTACTAAGTGACATGCCCGATGTTACGATGTCACGATGGGAGTGTGTGCTAGTAGTCCCGGTGACTGGGACTTGGCAAATGAGTTGGAAATGGGGACTAACATTGTGGGTGCTTGGCATGTGCAGTGTTAGGCAGTTGGTGATCAAGTGACGCTGTAAGTGGACTAGGGTGAACCTAGTGAGCTGTTGGGAGCTGTTAGGTGTCATTTGGGTCGCGACATTTGGTATCAGAGCAGGGCTACGTTGGTGTGCAGTGAGTCTTGGAGCCATGGTGAGAGCCAAGACAGATGAAGCTGGAGCTTCAAGACAAGGGCGCCAAACACGTAGTCAAGGTTGGGAGGCTAATGAATCTTCCTTAGAGGAAACTCAAGGAGGGGATTCTCTTCATTTCAAGCAAATGGGAGAAGAATTGACTCCCATTGAGGAAGAGAATGTGGAAACTAGTGCCAAGGAAGGTGACACCGCCACTAGTCCCGGGAAACCCCAACGTGATCGCAAATGAAAAGGGCGTGACCTCATGTTTGAAGAACTTGTCAAAACACTTCAAGTGATGCAAGGTGAAATCAAAGAGCTTAAGGAGAAGGGTTCTACCTCTTCTTCTCACAAATTGTGCAAAACCAACATGCCATCTTTTTTCACAGGCATTGGCAAGGCCCACAAAGTGAAGGACTTTTTGGTGGAATTGGAGTTGTACTTTGAAGCTCAAAGAGCACCTGAAGAAGACAAGATCACCATCGCGGTGACCTTTCTCAAGGATCATGCCTTGCTTTGGTGGACTCACTTTCGTGGGGAAAGTCCTGAGGTGGTGGATAACTTGACTTGGGTTGGTTTCAAGGAACGCATTAGCGACCGCTTTACCCCAGAATACCAAGACATTCGTGATGGAGTGGCACTTGTAAGACTCAAGCAAACAGGGAGTCTTAGGGGGTATGTGCGGGAGTTTAATGCACACTTGAATGTACTTCCAAGGCTAGATGAGCTAGCCAAGAAGATCATTTTCTTCAATGGGTTGCAAAGTTGGGCAGAACGTGCATTGTTTAGAATGCCCCAACTTCCAGAGACTTGTGCGGAGTTGTTGAAGCTGGTTGAAAGGATTGGTGATGATGAAGGCCAAAACAAGAAGGCTAAAGATGGGCCTTCAACAGGTGAATCAAGCAAACACTCCAAGTTGAGGCATCATGTTTGGATGAAGAGCAAGCATGGTGGGGATGGAGCCAAGTCAAGTGGGCCAAAAGAAGGATAAGCTAAGGGCATTAACAAAGGGGGTGACAAAACCAAAAGGGATGTAAGCCAAATGACTTGTTACAATTGTGGAGAGAAGGGCCACTTGTCCCGGGGGTGCACAAAACCTAAGGTGAGTGTTCAAAATGCACGCTCTCACATTGGAGAGCATGTTCTTCAAGGTGGCTTTTTGGCTAAGGCAAATCAACCCAAGTTGAGTCCCCGCTTGTTGTTCTTAAAAGGGTCCATAAGTAAGCATGATGTTTCACTCCTGGTGGATACAGGTGCAACTCACTCATTCGTGAGCCCAAGACTTGCTAAAGAGTTGGGCTTGCAAATCAAGGAGTCTTGCAAGCCCATCAAAGTGCAGTTTACCAAGGGTAAGTTGCACAAGACAAATAAGGTGGCAACGAATGTGGAAGTGAAGTGTGGAGAGTTCACCTTTGTGGAGGACTTCACGGTGTGTGATATGGATGGGATAGACCTCATCTTAGGAAATACTTTCCTAGATACTTATGAAGTAGATATAAGAAGGCGGCCATCTTTGAAGGTGGTTGCCAATGTAGATGGCAAAGAGATAGAGTTAGAAATAACTAAGTCACCCAAGATGTTGGGGACTCAAATCCATCTAGTAGTTTTGGAAGAACTTAGTGATACTAAGTTCTTGATTGTTATGCGTGCTGGTGTGGTTGGAGACGAAAAGAAGTTGGCTAATAGGGCCAATTCCCCTCCAAAGTGTGTAACAAGTGTAATCCATAAGTTTATGGATGTTTTGACAACTGAGTTGCCTAATGCCTTGCCTCCTAAAAGAGAAGTGGATCACAAGATTGAGGTGGTGCCTGGATCACAACCACCATCCAAGGCACCTTACCGGTTGAATCAAAGGGAGTTGAAAGAGTTGAAACACCAACTCAATGAGCTCTTAGCTAAAGGATACATTCGCAAGAGCAAGTCACCTTATGGAGTGCCAGTCTTGTTTGTGGACAAGAAGGATGGAAAACTTCACATGTGTGTGGATTATAGGGCACTCAATAAGATCACTATTAAGAACAACTATCCTTTACCTCGAATTGATGATCTATTTGATAGGTTGGTAGGGGCGGTGTACTTTAGCCGCATTGATTTGAAGTCAGGTTACTACCAAATTCGAATTGCACTTGGAGACATTGAAAAAACAGCATGTAGGACCCGATATGGGTCCTATGAGTTTTTGGTGATGCCTTTTGGTCTATGCAATGCCCCTTCAACATTCACCACCCTTATGAACACCGTGTTCCATCAAGAGATGGATGAATTTGTCATTTTCTACATTGATGACATCTTGGTGTACTCCAAGACGGCGGAGGAGCATGCCAAGCACCTTGAGATTGTGTTGGGAAGGCTTAGGGAACACAAGTTGTATGCAAATGGGGAGAAAAGTGAGTTTGGTTTGATGGAGATTGACTTCTTGGGTCACATGTTGTTTGGATCGGGGATCAAGCCGGATACAAAGAAGGTAGAAGCAATCAAGGAGTGGAAACCACCTTCCACCCAAAAAGGTGTAAGGTCATTTCTTGGACTTGCTAATTATTATAGGAGGTTCATTAGAGACTTCTCTAAGATTGCCAAACCTTTGTCTGACTTGTTGAAAAAGAACCAAGCCATAATGTGGTCCAAGTGATGTGAGCAAGCTTTTGAGGAGCTCAAGGCCAAACTTTCTTCTCATCCAGTGTTGAAGTTTCCTGAGTTTGATCAACCTTTTGAGGTACACACAGATGCAAGTGATTTTGCAATTCGGGGAGTGTTGATGCAAGGTGGGAGGCCCATTGCTTTTGAAAGCAAGAAGTTGGATGGGACCCAAACCAAGTGGCCAACACATGAAAAGGAGATGTTTGCAGTGGTGCATTGTTTGAAGACATGGCAACATTACCTTGGTCTTCATCAAACCAAGGTGTTCACCGATAATGTATCGTTGAAGTATTTTGAGAGCCAAGCTAGAGTGACAGCCAAGCAATTGAGGTGGTATGATACTTTGGCTCTCATGAATGTGGACTTGATTCACAAACCGGGCAAAGAAAATGTGGTGCCCGATGCCCTTAGCCGAAAGGATGAATTCAAACCAAGTTCTACTCAAATACTAAGGTTAATGTATGAGGGAGAAAGTGACTTAGCTAGGAGAATAAGAGAGGCTTACATGAAGGATCCAGAAGCTCAAAAATTCCTAAGTGATTTGAGGGTTGGCAAGAAAGTGAAGGGGATTCGATTACACCAAGGCCTAATCAAATTCAAGCAAGGTAGGGTGTATGTCCCCAAAGGCAAGTTGAGGTTGCAAGTCTTGAAGGAGGAGCATGACAAACCTCTTGCAGGTCATAGAGGTGAGAAAGCCACCATAAGTTTTGTAGCTAAGAGGTTCTATTGGCCTGGGATGAAAGAAGACATTGCACATTATGTAAAGACTTGTGTCACTTGTCAAGCCAACCGAGCTTCATATCAAAAACAAGTTGGATTACTTAAGCCTTTGCCCATTCCAAATGGTCCATAGAATGTATTTCCATGGACTTCATCACTAGCTTACCGGAGTCACAAGGGTTTGATGCCATCTTTGTGGTGGTAGATCGGTTTAGCAAGTTGGCCAGGATGGCGCCAACAACAGGAGTGGCAACTGCATTTCAAACAGCCACACTCTTTTTCAACACTTGGTGGAGGCATAGTAGACTGCCTAGGATGATTGTCTCTGATAGAGATCCTAAATCCACAAGTGCATTTTGGAGGCACTTGTTTAGGAAAATGAAGACCAAGCTTTCATTTAGCACAGTGTTTCATCGTCAAACAGATGGGCAAACAGAGAGGGTGAATGGGGTCTTGAATCAATACCTTAGAAACTATGTGAGTGCTGACCAAAGTGATTGGACGGAGTATTTGGCTTTGGCTGAGTTTAGTTACAATAAAGCCAAACATGCAACTACAGGAGAATCGCCATTCAAAGTGGCTTATGGTGTGGAGCCACTTATGCCTACTGACCTTGCCTTGGAAGGGTTGCAATTAGAGTTTGAAAGAAGCCAAGTTGCAGAAGACTTTGTTGTTCAAAGAGAAGCTATGCTTGAGAAAATCAAGTTGCATCTAGACAAGGCACAAAAGAGATACATCAAACAAGTGAACAAAGGGAGACGCCAGGTGGAATATGTTGTGGGACAAAAGGTATGGTTGAATGTGAATAACTTCACATTGCTAGAAGGACTAACACCTAAGTTCATGGCCAAGTATGCAGGTCCCTTTGTCATCGCCGAGCGGTTGTTTGAGGATGTTTATAAGTTAGAATTGCCACAAGAAATCAAGGTGCACCCAACTTTTCATGTTTCATTGTTGAAGCCATATCATGAGGATACCTTGAGGCCGGAACGCAAGCAAGTGTTGCAACCTCTCCCTGAATTAGTTGGGGAACACCTTGAGTATGAGGTGGAAGGGATTCTCAAGAGTAGAAACACTAAGAAGAGGGGCAAGGAATACTTAGTGAAATGGCGAGGGTATCATGAAAAGGAAGCAACTTGGGTGAATGCCAAAGATATGGTTCATGCAAAGGAGGTGGTGGATGGATTTGAACAAAGTAGACAACCCAACAAAAAGCCGCGTAGGAGTTGATGAAGACATCAACCTTTGTTAGTGGGGGAGAAACACAACACTTGTGTAAACAGTGCATTTATGCGCTTGTCTATTGTGTACTGTTTTGAAATAAAGTTGCAATGTTGGAAATGACTCCTTGTATGTGAGTTAGCTCTTGATTGGCATTAGCACTATGAGATGAGTCCTAGTCTCATTGATGTTTGGTTTAGTAGAAGAGGATGGAATGATACGTAAATCAATTTTGAGAATGTTGCAAAATAGGGGCCTTGGCTTGAAGGTTGCAAGGGACTAAACCTTTTTGACTTTCAAGCTTAGGACTTGCTCGGGCGGGAGCAAGATAGTGGCACGGGCTTACAAAAGTGCCCTTTGGGAGTAGACCATTGTCTACACATGGATTGATAATCCATGCCTCGGGAGAGTACTCAAAGGACAAGTCGGGTGGGACTTGGCACTATCTCTAGGCTTGCAAAGTTCATCACTTGATAACTTAAATGTTTGAGAGGGGTCTTGGGGTTGCAACCAAGTAGAAATTGATGAGCCTTGAGTTCTTCCTAGTCATGTAAATAAGATAGGCTAGTTGAGCCTAACTCGGAGCCAAAAGAGGGCAAACTGTGTCACGCCCCTATCTACTTGGGGTGCCCAAATGAACCTTAGTGCGCAAGGGGGGACCTTGGGGGTGACTTCCCAAGCCTTGCAATAGACTAGGTAGGGAGAATGAAGAGACTCCCGATCAAACAGGGCGCAATAGCGCCCTGGTTTTGAAGTGAACATGAGAATGTCACACATGCTTGAAAAGCTCTTGACAATACGCTTCTAATGGCACAAAGAACGCGCAATTTGGAGTTGTGAGCGAAAAGTTATGGCCGCTCAAAGTTGATTGGGTCCCGGTGGCGCCGGGACACTTGAGGGCTAGGTGTGAGGGGTTCTCAATGAATCCCACAACAAAGTATGGCATGTGGCATATCATTGGAAAGCTATGAACACAAGGAACCTAGAATGACAAGCATTACGAGGTTCTAAGACATGAGTCAAAAGTTATGGCCAAAAGAAGAGCCGTGGTGAAGGCGTGACGCCTCCCCCGGTGCATCCGAATCTTTAGAGGGCCATAACTTTGCGAGAACTTGTCCAAATGGGACGAGTGAGCAGTCCATCGGCATCTACTCGTCGCGTAGATGTCCAAAATGGGATCGCATGTTGCATTTGGAGTTCGGAGCGCAATGTTACGCCGGTTGGAAGTTCGGGAGCCCAAACGGTGATGTAACTTGGCGATTTGGGTTGGAAGTGGGTGGTCTTCCACAACCCAAGGTTATCCAAGGACTTCCTTCGACCTAGGACGGGGGGGTCTGCCGAATACCACAGAGAATACTATAGGAGGGGTTGGTCTCCCTCCTCACTCCCTCTTGAAGCCTTGGTGAGTCCCGGTGGCTCATGGTTGGTGGTGGTGACTTCACCACCACTTCAAGGCACCATGGGACACTTGTGTGTGTCTCGTGGCATCGGTTGGGTGGAGTCCCACTCCTTGCTAGGCCTCCTTGGATGTGTCCCGAGTAGTGAGTGTCGGTTACCTCTAGTGGATGAGTAGCTGTCGCAACTCAAATTTTTGGTTTTCTTTGAATTAATTAAAATCGGAACGGAAACCAATGCCTAGGTATCTGGATCCGGTTAAGAAATTGTGGGAAACTGGAATTTATTAGCGACAAAGAGATAGCGGCAAATCAGGTCAGATTCTATCCGGATCGGTGACAGAATGGAAACGGATTCTTATCTGTATTTTGGTCTGACCGGATTAGGACGGACCGGATTACTACCTGGACCGGATTCATGAACCGGATCAAAAACGGTCATGTTGACGTGTCTTAGGGAATTAGGGGTATATAACGATTGGTCACCCCAGTCTCAATCCCTTTTGCCATCTTCGCCTTCTGTGAATGTTGTGTGCATGCCTTGTGCTTTTCAACCGTGTACCTTAAAGTTGGAGCCGGAGTGTGGTTGTTGGTGCGCCTCTTCTCCTCGTGTTCCTATGGCTTGTAGGTTTCCGGTTGAGATCCGAGGGTGAAAAGAGAGGAACGAGACGTGTAGCTAGGAGAGAGTGAGGTAGAATTCTAAATACTTAGGAGTAGGATTAAAACTGGAATTGCGGATTCGGACTGAAACCGGATTGAGACTGTAACCGGATTCGGACTGAAATCGGATCAGGACTGAAACCGGATTTGTAGGTGAACCGGATTGGGGATCCGGTTAGAGCTAGTTAGGTCAACCGGAAGTTCCGCTAGAATGGCGGCGGGCTTTCGCGGGCTTTTTGCGCCTTTGTAAATTCAAAATGTATATAAGCTAGTCCCTACGGGAGTGGCGTGGGCCTTCTTTTGCAAACTTTCTCTCGTCTTCTATTGTTTCCTTTGTGTGTACTTCTCTCCCAAGCGTGGCAGTGGTGTGTGATAGGGAATAGGATTGACGCATGCGAGTGTGTTGGAGGATTGTCCCCTTTGGTATCTTAGTTCCTGGTCTATGTACATGTGAGTGGGTAGTCAAGAGTTGGGAGTGAATTCTGGTCCCTCAACATAGCTGGAGTTTAGGATTTCCGGGTGAGAAAGCCGTTGTTAGGATTAGGTGGTTAGGGAAGGAGTCCTTGATCACGCTAAGTCTCCCGGATGGGAATTTCGGTTGAGCATCCGATCTTCTGTGAGGTCTCGCTACCATGAGTGGTAAAACGGAAAGGACTTTGGTGAGTGATGGCATGGGCGGATACACTTGCAGCCACCTGACTTCGTACGGATCGGGATGAGTGCTGAGGTCGTTGTAGTATGAGAGGATCGTACGGGAGGTCTTTGTGTGACCTGTGATCCGGATTGCTGTGAAGAACCAAACCGAATCCGGATTAGAGTAGGAGGATAGGAAGATAGGAAGTGGGTCTCCAGTCACTATAATCCGCGAGAGGAGTGGTGGGCCTACCACTCTCAAATCTAAGAGGCGACCCCTCTGATGGTGAAACAAAGGCAAAACCAAACCGGGAGAGGATAAGAGACTAGAAAGTTGATTCGGAGCGGATTAGTTCGGAGAGGAATTTAGGACCGGATTAGTCTAAGACCGGATATGAGCGGATTCCTGGATAGTGAGAATCCGTTTGACAGGCCAAACCGGAAGTAGGAAGTAATCCGGTTTGGGGTTTTCTGTGTGTTTGGGAAGTTTCCGGTTCCTGTGTTAGGACCGGATTTTAGGAAAGGAAAAGCTGACTGGGCTTAATCGCTTAATAAGGCTAGATACTTCACAAGATTTCGTAGGTTTGATCTTTAGGGTCATCAAGTTATACTCTAAGGTGATTTTTGAGGGTATAACAGGGAATTTACTTACTCTGTACTACGACAGTAGCAAATGCAAAAAGGGCTAGCATGGAGTGGGGTGACACTCAAGGGCGGTTAGGACCATGATGAGTAGTGCCACCATGGGGTCCTTCCACATTAAGGTGGAAGTTCCGCCCCATGTTACTAAGTGACATGCCCGGTGTTACGATGGGAATGTGTGCTAGTAGTCCCGGTAACTGGGACTTGGCAAATGAGTTGGAAATGGGGACTAACATTGTGGGTGCTTGGCATGTGCAGTGTTAGGCAGTTGGTGATCAAGTGACGCTGTAAGTGGACTAGGGTGAACCTACTCAGCTGTTGGGAGCTGGTAGGTGTCATTTCGGTCACGACAGAGGGGGGGAGTGCACTCGTGTTGATCTGCTCCGTCAAGGATGAGCCCCGGGGCCCCCAGATTCGTCAGCGGGGTCCCCCATTTCATTCTTATCTGTATGTGTTTGGATGAGGACTCCCCCGCGCCGGCCTTGCCTTCGACGCCGAGGGGAGGGGGGGAGCGCATTCGTATTGATCTGCTCCATCGAGGGTCAGCCGCGGGGCCCCCACATTCGTCCGCGGGGTCTCCCCATTTCATTTCAATCTGTATGTGTTTGGATCAGGACTCCTCCACCCCGGCCTTGCCTTCGGCGCCGAGGGGAGGGGGGGAGCGCATTCATGTTGATCTGCTCCATCGAGGGTGAGCCGCGAGGCCCCCGGATTCGTCTACGAGGTCCTTCCATTTCATTTCAATCTGTATGTGTTTGGATCAGGACTCCTCCACCCCGGCCTTGCCTTCGGCGCCGAGGGGAGGGGGGAGCGCATTCGTGTTGATCTGCTCCGTCGAGGGTCAGCCGCGGGGCCCCCGGATTCGTCCGCAGGGTCTCCCCATTTCATTCTTATCTGTATGTGTTTGGATCAGAACTCCCCCGCCCCGGCCTGGCCTTCGGCGCCGAGGGGAGGGGGGGAGCGCATTTGTGTTGATCTGCTCCGTCGAGGGTCAGCCGCGGGGCCCCCACATTCGTCCACGGGGTCTTCCCATTTCATTCTTATCTGTATGTATTTGGATCAGAACTCCCCCACCCCGGCCTGGCCTTCGGCGCCGAGGGGAGGGGGGAGCGCATTCGTATTGATCTGCTCCATCGAGGGTGAGCCGCGGGGCCCCCGGATTCGTCCGCGGCGTCTCCCCATTTCATTCCTATGTGTATGTGTTTCAATTAGGACTCCCCCACCCCGGCCTTGCCTTCGGCGCCGAGGGGAGGGGGGGAGCGCATTCGTGTTGATCTACTCTGTCGAGGGTGAGCCGCGGGGCCCCCGGATTCGTCCGCATGGTCCTCCCATATCATTCTTATCTGTATGTGTTTGGATCAGGATTCCCCCGCCCTGGACTTGCCTTTGGCGCCGAGGGGAGGGGGGGAGCGCATTCGTGTTGATCTACTCCGTCGAGGGTGAGCCCCGGGGCCCCCGGATTCGTCCGCAGAGTCACCCCGTTTCATTTTAGTCTATATTTGTTTGGATCAGGACTCCCCCGCCCCGGCCTTGCCTTCGGCGCATGGACCTCTTACATCGGCAAACACCACAACCGTGACCAGGATTGGCATATTTCGATGGATTCCATCATTCTTGACACTAAGGGGAGGATTGGTGATGTCATGCATGCTATGCACAACATTAATAAGTGAGTGCTCCTTTGTAAGTAGTTCATCATTTTGTCTTTTCTATGTGATCGTGTAGGAAGAAATTGATGTGTTTTTGCCTCCGTTTCAGGCATACAAAAAGCTCGTTCATCAAGACCAGTCTTGTCTATACGCTATACCGTGTTCAAAAATATGGCATGCTACCGCTTGAGAAGTTCTCTGAGCATTTAAATGAGACTGAGATGACTCAATGCCAGCAAAATCTGCGTAAGAGTTGGTACTCAATGTCGGTTGAAGTGTTCACTTCATTCATCTATCGGGTAACGATTCTCTCAAATCATACATGTGCATATTTTTTCTATAGTAGAGGTGTTTAGAAACATCAATGCTTTCAATGGTTTTCTCACTTCCATGTGGTTTTGCAGTATGAGATAGCAACGGCCGTTGACCTAGTAGTTAGGTTGTATAGGGAAGAGACACCTAAGGACCTACAATCAAAGGAGGGTGTCTTGGATGCCATGAGGTTAGGTACGAAAGAAAAGACAGCTAAGTTAGTTCAAAAATTGGGGAAATTGACTTCTGTTGCCAATCCCAATCTGGGAAATGAGTGGCTTCAAGAGGTATGATAACATCCCTTTAGACTTTACCTTTTTTTATTCTTCTGATCTCATTTTGTTCACTTAACTAGATGTGATTTGTGGTGTCAGATCGAGCGTCACTGGAGCTCAAACATCACTCTAGAAATGACTCTAGAAAAGTTGCAGTCCGTGGCAACTTGCAATGTTAGCAAGGAGCATAAGGTAAAGTGGCTCAGATGGTGGAACTCATCAGTTCAGACAAGGGAGGCAAGAAGGTTTCCATTAAAGCCAGCTGGAGAGATAGAAATGAAGTCTTTCCTAGTGAAGGCATGTTGGTATGTTGGAGTAAGTGTTTTTCTTTCATTTCTATCATGTTTCATTCATCTCATTTTTTGGTTGTCATCTGTTCTGTTGTGACATTTGACCGTTTTTGTAATTTGGAGTGCAAAGTATTTTGTAGAATACCACTTCACTTTTAATGGCCTTGTAGATACAAGACACGGGAGCTGAAATGTTTGATAACATTGTAAAGAAAGACCAATTCAAGTTGGCTTTGGACTCTCCCATGGAGCCTGACAGTTTTCCAGATTATGTTGAAGATTGGAGAATTCGAGTTTGGGACCATGCTTTCTTGCCCCAATTCAGGGGACATGATGTCTTCAAGAAGTCAGATGACTTCAAGAAACACAAAGGCTCTAACCTAGTTGTCAAACGGGTGATCTATCGATAAACATCTGATATCTGAATGCCATCCTGATATGCTTGAGTATGTTTTTTGATTGCGGCTGTTGAATCAGTTTCTGTATTTTGAAGTATTTGTTCCTTACAGGTATTTCAAGTATGAGTTGTCACCCAAGGGGGCAATTGCAAAGCGCGACCTTCCTCCATTTTTAGGAACATGGTTGGATGTCACTTCAGAGCATTGCATGTTCTCGGCGTCACAATTGAGATGGTGGACGAGCTTACATTTGAAATCCGGTGCGTGGTACTTGGACTACCCGTCGGAATTCATGTCGTTGCCTGAGGAGCATCTAAAGCAATCAATCAATACCCAAAATGTGGTTGAGGAGTTTGATGAGTTCGCTAGCCTTGATGAGGATGCAAAGGCAAAAGCAATCAAAAAGAGAGACGACGCAGACAAGAAGATTGCACTCAAGAACTTCGAGGCGGTGGACAAGGCAAAGGAGAGAGCCACGAAGAAGACAAAGAAGGTTGTTGAGTCCGAGCGGGTACCAATGGCGGAGAAGGAGAAGGGGAAGAGGCCCCCAAAGGATGTCTTACCTTCATCTTGCAATGACGCGGCTTCCCAGCACCAACGCACAAATTCACGTGGCACTAAGCGTGATGCTGAGTATGCTTCACTCAGCAATGAGAAGATGCAACATGGTCCATCCACTGTGGAGTACTTGCCGGATTCAGAGATTTCTATTCACGAGTTGCTTCTGAATTACTCTCTTACGGATGTCCTGGATGATCCTCTTCCCAAAGTATACCACGACATTGTCAATTTTGTTGACAAGGTTGGCATTTTCATTTTCATCCATTTGTTTTTTATATTGGGGTTTTCAAACATTTCTGGTCTCGTTCCTAATCAATTGAATGATTTTGCAGCACAAAGGAGAAAAGGTGCGCTTCTTCCGTGGTGCTCCAAGCAATAAACCCTGAGTAGACCTTGTGATTGCGGACATGCCTGAGGGGTTGCCTGTCCCAAGTCTATCAGTACCTACAAATAGTGTTCCGAAATGGAACACAGCCGACCCTTCTTGGCTGGAGGCGGTCTTTGAATTTGCTGATGGTCATTTGCACGATGATGGTGCATTACTTATTATTCATTCTCAGAGTCCTCTCGCGAAGGCTACGATTTTGAAGTACGCTGCAACATATTCGTTTCAAAAGATGAAGGATTGGTGGGGAACCAATTGGCTTCACCTAGCCTCACCGATCTCTACTGGAAGTACGGTATGTACATCCTTCATTGTTCCTTGTTTTATTCATGTACTCATCCTTTGTTGATGTGCATACTTTCATTCTTCAATTTTCCATCTTCTATTTCAAGTAGTGATTTTTTGGGTAACTTTTCTTTGGATTGTCTTAATTGATTACATTTGTGCTTCAATGGGTTTGTTATGGCAACTAATAGTTTAGATTTGTTCATTCAATTTGGACTTATTCACTTGGCACCACTTCACTTCTGCAGACACAGTTCTTCCGTGTCATGTTGCTGGTCCGAAACTTGGATGGTATTGGTCCTTCCAAGTTTCAATTCCAGCCATGCCCCAAGCTGAAGGAGCTAGGAATAGACGTGGCAGTTGATGATGTTATTCAAAATTTCACGAAGAGAGAGACGTTGACTATGGATAGCAATTTCAAACCTTGGAGGGGTGCAAGAGAAAAGGATCCCCGTTTCATGCAGATGTTGATAGAAGCATCAACATTTGCCAACGATGTTGTTATTGATTGCACAGCAACGACAGGTATTTTCTTGAGCATTTACTGTCTTTTATTGTTTAGATTGATTATTATTTGTTCTTCTATTCTTATTGAATGTTGTTGTAATTTGTTTTGTTTTGTTTGGGGATTAGGGGCTTCCATCCACGCTTGCAGGATTTTGAGCAGACACATCATTGCACTTGAAGAAGACAAGGGCATTTTTGAGGCTATTTTGACCCCAATGATTCACGTGGAGAGAGATGTTCCACCGTCACTTGCACCTGTCGTACTAGATTCTAACGATGATGGAACTCAAGAACTTGAAGTTCCCCACATCGTGAAGAAGTCTCGTTTCAATAAGTAAGTCTATCCCTGCTTGTTTTTTCTACATTTTCTACAAATAGCTGTATACTATTCAATCACTTTAATTTGACTTTATCCTACAAGTTTCTTTCTTCATGAACATGATCTTTTTATCATTCCTAATAATCATTTTCTCATTTGCAGCGTAACTTGCAATCCACTTGCTCCCCGGCCATTTTTCACTCTATCCTCTTTTTTATCAAGCCCAAAGAAGCCCTTTGTGTTGCCATCGTATGCAGAGGCTCTAGCTAGGACATTGGCCTGTCAAGAGGATTTTTGTAGACAGAGAAAGTCTAAATTTGTAGACCCTAGAATTCTGCAATTTGTAGATGAGACAGCTGTAGAATCAAAGCAGGAGACCTCATCCACTGAGAGTAGTGACCACTCTCAGTCTATGTCTTTATCATCTATGTGACTCTGTTTCTAGTTACTTTTCACATGTTGATTTTTATTCTATTGTTTATTGTACGTTGTTTTGTGTATTTCAATTAGGATTACCTACAAAATCCAGATCAAGAATGTATGCTCAGAGGTAGAACTTCATAATCGTGGAAAGTACCTTCATACCCTAAACGCTAATTCAAATCTTTTGTTGAACCCTAAACTACATTTTCATATTTTAAACCCTATATTTCAATATGTAGCCAAACATCATGAACATTATATTTGAAGGGATGAAATTCACATCACAAACCCCCAAAATAAATAACCTTATTTCACTACAATCGTGAACTATGGACCAAATATCTTTTCAATCCTAAAAATCCTAACATAGTATCAATAAAATTTGCAATGAATTTCATTGAAAATGGATTGCGTTACCCTACAATCAAAACATATATATCACATTTTATTTTTTTCCATCATAAACGTAATATTCATTAAAATGAGAGTATTCCACCGAAATGAGAGTTACAAAAGTTTAATTTCATTTGAAAACAGAGAAGAGAATTCCTCAAACAATATTCAAATCATACAAGAATTAAAATCAAATGAACACAAGTAGGAATCAAATATCATAACCATAAGGTAAACGTTCATATTGACCTTTCACTTGTACACCATGAGTTGTTCCATACATCTTGAACTATGCTTGGCTAGGTCCAGTGACACTATATTACAGGCAACAAACTATAAAGGCCAGTAATGTAGTTCATTACATTGTTCTGTGTACACTGTAAAAGCTACGAGTGTGATTCACTCGAGCTCTGAGTTCTTTTGTAATATGCACATTGAGCTTTTCATGAAGCATGAATGTATGACTCTACACTATAAACAAGTACTATACGTGTCATTTACTCTTGAGCTCCACGATTGCCTTCGTCATCTTCGGCCTGTGGTTGTACTTGCTTGTAATTCATGAGCTTGGAAAGCCCTCCTACTTCCTTGAACATCTGAAGAAGGACCCACGTCCTCACCATATAGTTTCCGCTGTGTTGCTCTATCGCAAGGTGAGGATGACATCGGTGTAGCAAAAACATCGCTAGACTTCATTGGCGATGGAGAACATGATTTTGGACGATGTGGAGCTGAACCTAGGGGACTATCCACCACCCCATCATCAACGGGCTTTAGGGAGAAGTCCATTGTCAAATTTGCAGTGGCAGCCGAACACATGAAGTTTCCTGTACTCAGAATTAGATTCTGCCCGTAGTCGGAGAAAGAGTCAACTGATGCAGTGCACGGAAGACTGGTGTGCCGAACTAGAGAAGACGACGTTCCCAAATTCTAAGAAAACAAAGAGATTAGAACAATTTAATCAAAAACTGTAACTGTCATTACATTTACAAGTAAACTCCAATAGCAAATATGAAGTCTAGGAAGTCTTGGCCATCGAATGAGGTCGACCCGACCTAAACTGGAGGAAGAAGAAAATACAGAAAGGTATTCATAAAAAAATTATATTATAGAAATTATGTATATCTCTAATCATACATGTGAATGCACGAGCCATTAAGGTCGAGGAGAGCTGAAGTTCACTAGGAACTCAGAGAACAATCCACATGCCATTCAGCACGACTCGACCTGAACTAAAGCAATAAATAAACTACCTTCTCGTAACGCCGATTAGACGATGACACAGTCATTGCATCCACGTGGCTCATGAACAACAATGAAATGTAGTGCGCTATCGGTACGCTGAAGACACTTTGACTGCATCCATAAGACTATTGTACATGCCACGATTTCTCTCATCATACAACATCTTCCGCCCAATTTTCCCCGCACTACTCTTGCGAAATGATTTCAACCCTTCATCTCGAGCTATGTGAAGTCGCCTGAGCCAGGGCAATAGGACCATGTCCAAATATGAGTCCCTGGGGCCGTTACCCTTGGGAGACCAACTGATGGGGAGAACGATGTTCTCCGACTTGTTCATGAAGTGCTTCATAGGACTATCGTCAACTATGACAGTATTCTCTCGAAGAAATTGCCCATTGAAATTATTAAACAAGGTGTTCGTGTCCTTCACGAACAGGTCTTTGGTGGTGCCTGGCTCCCTGAATGTGACTATCCGGCCCTATTCCTTACACTTGAGTGTTGTGCAAGACTCCTGCCCAAGTATAATGCGAGGCTTATCCAGACCGACAAAAAGATAATCGACGATTTTTTGAACGATAAACTTCTTCATGGAGCTCCAAATAGAAACGTGTGCTATCAATCCTAGCTCACGAAGGAAATGAGCGCAATTTGGGCGGACAAAGACCGCCTTCGGTCCCACAATCGCAGGAATTGTGGTGGAGTGCGGTTGGTCTGCATTCCCGACGTGCACAGCCCACCCCTTGTACTTGGCGTCTTCATAGACACACAAGATTCCATTCAAGTCCAGGACAACATTCAGCCACTTCTCGGCGACGGTCACCCTGGACGTCAATGGAATCTCAACATCCTTCGACGTATCTCCACGTTCAAATGGGGGAACCGATCCCTGCTATCAAACGGACAAATGTGCAGCCAATTACTAAGCTGCACTGACACATTTCGAAACTCAAGGAAAAAGGCAAAATCCAATTGTCGCAGACTATATATGAACACAGAGGTACCTATTAGCGCAGAGATCAAGGATGCATGGGCACGAGGTTACCAGTCCTTTTCCGGCAAAGACAGCGTCGGTCCAACAGGGTCTGGCATTTCAATCTCCAGAAGTTGAGCGTCGGGAATAGAGACGTCATCATCTAAGTGCATGGACTCAGATTCCGGTGCACCTCCACTTGTAGCTTCTATAATGCCACAACCAAATGTTGGACATTATACATGTTGTACAGGAGCAATAGATTTCGGAAGATCATTTGGTTCAGTTGAGATAGCCATCAGAGGAGGTTCTGCAATTCAGGAAGGGCCAGACAAACAAGACTTAAAATTTTTACAAAAAATCCGTATAATTGATTAATAAAATTTAGTACAAAAAAGTCATCATCTTACATGAAGATATGGATTTGTCAAAAAATTGTTTTCTATCAAAAAGTATTGTCTTCCACACTAAGGGTCTCTATCTAAGTACAACCTATGACACAAATCAGCTCGAGTCAAGCTAATTCTATACAAATGACATCGAGTGATTGTGTGGTCAACCTGATGGTGCATCCTGGCCATCCAATGCATGACTCCGATCATCATCAATGGCGATGGCAGGATCCGCGGGCATCTTCGGGCTCGACTCCAAGGTCTCTGAGGACTTGCCACCATCAAGTGGAACTCGAGCCATGTCCTCGTCATTAGGTGGAGGTGCAGGGGTGGAGGGGCACTCCTCAGTAGGAGGAGGAGCTGGAGGATCTGTGGAACCTGCAAGAGGAATGAGAGAGACAGAAGGCACCCCAGTCAATCGTGGAGTGGAGGGTAAGCTTGAAGATCCACTCATCGTTGGTCTTGCTAGCGCTCCCTGCAACAGAAGCACTTGGTCAACCTGAGACGGCTGTACGGATGCTAGAGGCATGGCCCCACCAAGACTGTTGATAATGGCCTCCAGTTTGGAGTCGTTCTTTTGTGACATTGCCACCATAAACTGTCGCAACTCCACCATCTCCCTGGCCTGCCTGTCAAACATCATTTGATCCAGTTCCCGCCTCCTCTTTAGCTCTGCAATTTCTGCATCATAGTCGTCGTCGGCTTGCGATCTTCCCCTCTTTCGCTTCTCCCTGGAGGCTGGAGACGGCATGGTAGATGAGTCAAGTGGTTGACCCGACGACGTTGATGATCCCCGGATGCTTTGAGAGCGGATCACTGGAGGGGTGCTCCGATCCATGGGAACGTCGTCGTCGTCGTCGTCATCACTAGCTGCCCCATCGCTGTCGGAGGACTCACATAATATGATTGCAGATGACCTTCGACCAGACGGCGTGCTTGCCTCTCCAGTTGCCTTCCCCTTGCGCTTTGATGACGAAGGCGTGCTTGACCCCGATGGTCGGCGCGGGAATTTGCCTTCATCGACATAGTATCCCTGTGGAAGGAAATCGTTCTTATCCAGTTTCTTCGCAGTGGTTGCAATTTCAGTCCACTGGTCAGACTCCTCCGAGTCACCCACAGCAGACACATTAACCCCACTCATCTGCAAAGTCACACATAGCGTCACATACTATCAGATTACGATAGTATGAAAATTCCCTAACAAGGATACAATGGTATTTCATGTAACGTCAACAGTAGGTTGGGTCAAGTCGACCCGACCTGAAGTTCACTCTCGGGCACTCAATGGCACCGGTCAGGTCGAGCCAAACTATGGAGGAACACACTCCAGTGAATGCTACGACTCAGATCGACCCGACCTGGTTTCTATCACCTTATAATTTCAAGAAGAAATACATGTTCATTTTATTCAGGTCGAATCGACCTTAACCATAGTCAAAACATTACATTGTGGAATTCATTGTATTCAGGCTTACCATCGCAGCACACGTGAACTTCGACCCAGCGAAGAATGACATTACGCTTTCTCCAGGAGCGCAGAATTTCCTCACAAGATTGAGGAAGAACTCCATCCGTAGTTCAGTATTATTAATCTTGAACTCTAGCTCGTTGTAAGCCCCGGGCCTCGTAAATGTTTCAGTATTGGGAGCATCATAGGAAGACCTCATTCTCACCATCCTAGCATTGCTTGGGCTTTGTAGAATGGTTAGGTAAATTGGTTCCACCGCCTTCTTGTTTTGTGCAGACAAGTCACCGATACGCTCATTGGGTGCAGGGTTGTCCCCGTCACGTTGCGTCCGTCCGTCAGGATGTCCGGACGGACGTCAAGATCCATCCCTAGCGTCCGTCAGGATGAAATCCAAATGACAACCGGCGACAGAGGATGATTCAGACTACAGAAATGGATGGACGAGCTTCGTCGCCGGGAGCTCTGGACGGCTGCGATGGACGGTTGGATGAACGGTCGATGTGGACAGTTGGGCTGGACGGTCGATCTGGACGGTCCGGTTGGATGGCTGAGATGGACCGTCGACCTGGACGGTCCATCTGGACCGTCGATCTAGACGGTCTGGCTGGACGGTCGATCTGGACGGCCTGGCTGGACGGTCGATCTGGACGGCCTTGCTGGACGGCCTGGCTGGACGGTCTGGCTGGACGGATTGGTTGGACGGATTGGCTGGACGGCCGAGATGGACCGTCGATCTAGACGGTCTGGCTGGACGGTCGATCTGGACCGTCGATCTAGACGGATTGGCTGGACGGTCCGGTTGGACGGCCGAGATGGACGGTCGATCTGGACCGTTGATCTAGACGGTCTGGATGGACGGTCGAGATGGACGGTTTGGCTGGACGGTCGGGATGGACGGTCTTTGAATTTGTTGCACTTAACCCCTAAACATTTGGACTCTTCTCCCAAAATGACAATTTGGAAAATACCATTATAAAGTATGATTTAGAAGAATATTTTGGAATTGGTATACAAACAGAAGTTGTAGATTTTGAGTTGTAGATTCCATCCGTAAGGTTAGATCCATCAATGCTATCACCAATCTTTTTCTATACATTTTGGAAGGAAAAATTCAAAATTCCTTCAAAATTCAATTACAAGCAAAATATTATCATTCCTTGATTGAAATTTGTTGGAATGGACTTAAAATGAGGTTGCATTGACATGGTGATTTTTTGAAATTTTTATACTCTTTACATCTATGACCTCATTTTTGCAAATCCAATTTTGAACTAGGGTCAATGCAAGTTGACCACTTGACACACTTCCACATTTGTAATTTTAGAAAAATGTGTATTCTAAGAACAACAAATCAAACCATTAGATAAGACATGAACTAGTCAACTAGATAAAGTATCACCAAAAATTAGGATGACTTTGATCCAAGCAAAAACCAAACTGAAATAGGAAGCTGAATTTGTTCATCGTCCAAAAAATGGTTAACCCCTACATGCCCAAGGCACCCAAATCTGGTGTTGTTCAAACTTTGAAGTTAAAAAGTTGTTCTTGAATTCTAGTTATAGCATCAACAGTCTGTTCATAAAAATATGTGATAGTGATTTTTCTATTCTAAACTTTGTGCAAGGGTACCTATTGCAATCTTGACTTGTTGTAGTATTGAGAGGTCTTGGAAATGTGCCTCAAAAACATTGGATCTTGGAGGAAAAATCACATTCAAAATTCATTTAAAATTAAAGAAAATTATGGTATAGATTTTTAAAAGTCATAAATTGATTGGGAGTATACATATTAGGTCCTCTAATTTCATATTTGTTTGGTCACCAATTTTTTAAATTGGACTTGTAAAAAGAGGATTGTAAGACTTCACATCATTTTTTTAGTTTTAGCACCCTCCTGGGCAAACATTATAATCTTTTACTCCATAAGTGATATTGTTTAGGATTCCTTTTCTATGAGGTAACTAACATGCCTAGTTCAAATTTATACAATTACAATTTTTTGAAAATTGATACACCTAATGAAAATGTTGACATGTTGTTCAATTTAGAGCAAAATCTACAAAGCTCAAAGCAAACCTTGGGCATCTAGGATTCTAAGGATAAGGGATTAGAGTTCGTTATTGAATTTCTAATTACAAAAGTTGCTAAATTGATTTTACATTGTTTGGCAAGAAATAAAAAAATAATAATCCGTGAGGGTTCTACCATCTAAGTATATAAGATTCTTCTACACTAATAGGAAAACGGCCAATGGATTAACCCAAAAGACAAAGGCAAAGCAACAATACACGAGGGGAAAAGAAAATGATAAATGTACAATGTTTTATAAATCCATCAAAACGTGGTACATTGGTTTAGGCTTTACATTGCTCTACTTTGTACAACTTTAGAAATTTAATTCTATGCATCTATCTATTTGTACACAGCATCATCCAAAACTATCTATTCTATTTCTTCAATTACAATGCCTCGTGCTATGCTGCTTCTCAAAAATCTTTGCAACTCTTCTCTTGATTGCAAAGTCGTCAAAAGTTGATGTGCGTCACGATCGTATCTGTTGTGTAAATGGGAGAAAATGGCACTCACAAGTGCAGGCTCATGGAAGGTATTGTCTTCAATGTAGTTCATTTCTTCCTCAAAATTCAATTCACCTTCAAATCCGACATGCCTTGAGAGTTAAACATTATGCCTTGTGGATGTGGTGCACGCACAAAAATGGAGAGGTCCGGGTCCCAATGTCCACCAGCAATTTGACCAAAATATAATCGCCGCCCTGGATCACCATCTCCAATTACCCTCTTAATCACCTCTGTCACTGCGTCATCATTCTCCTAGTGTATCTCCGCGACTGTTCTTGCCGGGAGGTGTCGATTGTCGTGGCCCCACTTCCAAAGCCAAGTCATGTCCATCCCCCAATGCGCTCTATTCACGGGCCCCGGTAAATTTTCTTCATTGTGCTCGTAATGTTCAGGCATGTGGGCTTGGAGGCCAAACATTTTGTACAGCCTCGGATGAAATGGAGCCTTGCATTGTGCACATCTTTTTCGGGTGACCATGTGTGGAATGAGGCACATGGGGTGGTATAAATGGCTACATGTACCAAGATGCCATCCACCCTCAGGGCCAAATGGTTCTTGGCACATAATACATGTGGTGCCATCTTGTACAAAATCGGGAACCAAAGGCCACACTAGTGGCCTAATCCCATCGCCGTTCGCTGGCTCGTATCGATAGCGCTCCGTGTCGTATTGGAATTCCAAGCGTGGAGAACTATTCCAATCGATGCTTGCATTCTCGAGCTTCACTAACAAATCATCAGTGAATATTTCTTCCACTCGAGGCCACGAGGTCAAGCCAAAATAACATTCACCGCCATCATTGAATTCCGCAGCCACTCTCTTCACTTCACGTTGCATCTGCTCAACCTCGCTTAGTGCTAAGCTGCATGTCAACTTCATGTTGCACATTTGAAGCAGTATGCGTTCCTTCTGCGGGTTTTGGACCAACCGCATATTTTGAGCACTTAATGCGGTCATGGTCTACTTCAAGCCAGCTTGAGCTGTAGTAAGCACCACCACATCTGCCTCGGCTTTGTTGGCGCGAAGTTCCAAACCGCGCATAGCGTTTGTCAATTCTTCAATGTGGGCTTTAGTACTTCCAACCTCTGCTTCAGCTCGCTCCGCACGTGCACGCATAATATCCAACGTGGCACCTCCAACACTTGGAAACAAGGACCGTGACTGCACCCTAAACTCGTTTGCATTGCTGGGGCCTGGTCTGTCTTCGTCTGCACCGTATGTAGCACATTCGACCACTACATCAAGTGGTGGAATTTCGTCTGTACTCAACCGCCTTTCACGTGCTACGAGGTCGGCCTCGCGTGCGATGAGTCTTGCATTCTCATCCATAAGGGCCTTCACCCTAGCCTTTTGCCCTTCCAACTCTGCAGCATGTTGTCGTAATGCAGCTTCCTTTTCTGCTTGCAGTGTTTGGACTAATTGTCGCAAGCGACTTCATCACCTTCACCTTCCACTCCACCAATCGCATCTTCATTGGGTAGGTCTTCTTCGGTGCCCATGCCACCCTCTACCTCCATCACCTACATCCCGGGTTGCTCCACTTGCTCTTCCGGGTTTTCTTGCACATTGGGTACATTGTCCAATGGCACGGCAGGGTTTGGTGGAATGCTGCGAGGTCTATTTGGTGATTGACCATGACGCATCTTGCCGAGGAAGGTTCTCCAATCCACATCCTTCCCAAGAAAAACTTCCGCATATGCCATTTGGCACAACGAAAGGGTCCCATCTCTTCTGGATCTCGAACCCCAAATCGCCAATGCCACTTCAATCAATCTCTTCTTGAAGTGCGGATGTCGGCACTAGTCAAAATTTACAACCCCAGATTTCACATTTACCTCGTACCGGTCAGGTGCCCAATGGCGGTTAATGTGGGCCCAATCTACGAACTTCCGACACGTCACTCTTATCCACGGTGAATCTTCATTCATCCACCCCTCGTTTGCCAAAATCTCCGGGGCATTGAGTGTGCCCCAATCCAAGGTTGCCCTATTCCCCCTCTTCCTTTTATTTGCAGGCTCACCTCTATGTCCTAAACCTTGTGCTGCATCCTCTCCGTCCATTTTGGATACCTGTCTCAAATTCCCTGTATCTGTAGTTTGTTTGCGGATACACTGACAATTTGCTTTGCCTTCTATTGCGTGAAGGCAACTGAAAAGTGGCAAAACAAATGCCAGATGTATAACACTTCCTCTCGAATTACAATGCAAAGCTTTCTTAAGCAAGGACAAAGCAACTCAAAAGAGGAAGCGATTTCAAATGAGCCCAATAAACATACTTATAGCTCCGAATTACCGACCCAATTACGCCTGGTGATTAGGACGTAATCATGTCGTCCAGCTCGAATCCGGAGCGTCCAGGGATGTGGGACGGCCCTGGAATGGACGATCAATCCGTCCACGAAGGTTCGGGACAGGATTGGAAAGCCGTCCAGAGGTTCGGGACAGGTTTGGAAAGCCGTCCAAAGGCGCGGGGCGCTGAAAAAAGGATTGGAAAATCATTACGGCGCCGTCCGCGACGCCGAAAAGAGGACTGAAAAATCATTACAGCGCCACCCGCGAGTTCCTTCGACGGCTTGCCCGTCCTTCTGGACGGCTTGCCCGTCCCCTCGACGGCTTGCCCATCGAGTTGGACGACCTGCCCGTCCCCTCGACGGCTTGTCCGTCGAGATGGACGGCCTGTCCGTCCCCTCGACGGCTTGTCCGTCCAACTGGACGGCCTGCCTGTCCCCTCGACGGCTTGTCTGTCGAGCTGGACGGCCTGCCCGTCCCCTCGACGGCTTGCCCTTTGTGTGTTCATGATTGAAATTTTCTATTGCTACTACCAAATGATGTGAAAAATTCATTCAATTGAAGCAATTTTGGATCTCTCAACAAAGTTGTTTAAAAAGTTTTTGAGATTTACAAGTTTTCTTTTCAATTCTTCAATTTGTTTTGCCATTGTTTGTAACAATTGAGTCAAATTACTAATGCATTTTATTATATATTTTATCTTTTACAACATTCACCATTGGATATATTTCATTCATCATTCAATAAATATTTATTTTATATTTCAATATATTCTTATTTATAAAAAATTATATAAAGATTTTAGTAGTAAATGGAGGGTTTATTGAAACTTTTATTTGAAGGTTTATTGAAATTTGTGTTCTTTATTTTATCTAATACATAAAAATTCAATAAAATTCAAATGATGAATGTGTAGCATAGCAAGCGCCAACCACTATCATACTACTAAAATCACAAGGTCCTTTGTAATACCATAATTTTACATAGTGTGATATTACAAAGGTCCAATACCTTTATAATATCACATTTTAACACCGTATAATAATACAAAATTGCAACAGCCACTCCACTTCTGTAACATCACATAGTGTTAAAATGTGATATTATAAAGGTACAGGGAATATTATGGATGTTAAGGTATTCTTGGCTTCACACTTCATTCAACTTGCATGATTCTATGATTTTGAGAATTAACTAGCGGTTATATGAGGATGTCAGTATTTCCATTTAAAGATTATATATTCTTTAATTATCTACATTCTATTCTGTGAAACACCATATCGGTTCACTTTTAATGTAATAGGGAATAAGTAAAGTATAGATATGAGTTTTAGATTCAAAAGTGTTAGTATCCTAAATTAAACTAAAACCATTAATTAGAAGACTTTTAGTATATAGGACAAGAAACTAGATCAAAATTTCAACCCAAAGGACAAATGTAATATATTACGGTTTTCGGCGAAACATTTGTTAGAAAACTATATGAAATATTAGAATCCATTCATCTATTTTTGGATTTGGTCTTACTTCAATTTGAAATTATTTGCTAAAATCACATAAAGTTGAGCAACATCAAATAGTCTTAAAAGGAAAATAAGAAAGAGCATTTAAGGTATAGGTTTAGGATATAGGGTGTGGGGTTTAGGGTGTAGGGTACAAAGTATAGCGTATAGGGTTTAGGATATAGGGTACAAAGTATAGCGTATAGGGTTTAGGATATAGTGTATAGAGTATAGGGTTTAGGGTTTAGGGTATAGTGTATAGAGTATAGGGTTTAGAGTTTAGGGTTTAGGATTTAGGGTTTAGGGTATAGGGTATAGATTATTAGAGTTTAGGATTTACTTGGAAACATAAGTCAGAGTATAAGTTTATCTTTCAGCATAGATAGGGGAAGTCCTCTTGTTTTGGTGTATTGGATCAAATGCAAGAAGTAAGAAAATTCGTAACGAATCAATGATTCTATATTATACATTTTTGTTTAGGATTTTTTAGATATCTTTTTTAATGAACGATTTTAAAATTAAGTTTACTATATCAGAGTTTAGCTTTTAGAGGGCCATTTTGTCTTTGATTTTGTATATTTGATATGGACTTAGTAAATTAGTGAATGTTTGTATGTTTGGATTGAGTATATGCAGATTGAATATTCAAGAAATACTAAATTGTGAAATTGTTAGGTGCACTTACATATAGGGAAGCTTAGAATCAAATTACAATAATCCCAATGGTGAAATTACTCTATATGGAATTCTAAAATTCATTGCATTTAAATTTGATCTATATAAATTATTTAAGTTGTGAGGGGATGCCTTGATCGTTGTAATACAAACATTGGGCACAACTTTCTTATTAAGGGTGCAAATGAGTTGACCCAATTTTTTATGTGAATATCAAAAATATTCCAGGTCTTAAATTAGGATGTTTTGAATATGCCCTTTTGTAATTTTGGTCTATGTTTTTCCCTTTATTTATGTGCAACTAAATAAAATTCCATTTTATTCGAGCCTAAACCCGAAACCCTTCATCTGCATTTGAAAGTCATTATTGGTATTTATTTGTACATCCATAGGAACAAACGTGAACATTTAATTGGCACTCCAAAACTTTCCGCCACCATAGACAATGTAGTAGTTTAAACATGGACACCTGTCCTGACAAGTCCCAGGGTGGAAAACAAGATAATTGAAAAATTCCCCGAACAAGGATTCGCAATTAATTCCATGCTTCCAGCACTTTGGGCGACAGCTTGTTTCGACGGTCTTTTCGTCCCCTAGACGCCCTGGACGCCCGTGGATGGGGGACGGAGTCCGTCCTCTTGACAACATGACCGTCGATCTGGACGACGCGACCGTCCACTCGACGGCATGTCCGTCCTGTCGACGGCCTGTCCGTCCTCTCGACGGCTTGTCCGTCCTCTCGACGGCACGACCGTCCTCTCGACGGCACGACCGTCCTCTCGACGGCATGACCGTCCTCTCGACGGCACGTCCGTCCTCTCGACGGCATGACCGTCCTCTCGACAGCATGCCCGTCGATGTGGACGGCATGCTCGTCCAGCTCGACGGTCATGCCGTCGAGAGGAAATGGGTATATAATAAGGGGTTGGATTCATTTCTGCCACAGTCTCTCTTGCTCTGACGGTGCTCGCTTGTCTTGGATTGGTTGCAGTCCTTGCTTGGGAGCGCGGGTGCTTGTGAGAGGCTGGTTTGAGGGTAAGGGGGCGTTTTTTCACTTTGTGGAACCCGAATTCCTAATTCTTCTGGATTATCACTATTATCACAATGGCTGGTCGCGATTTCTCGAAGAGGAAGGTTGATGCGTGGTTTTCAGGAGTTGGAGATGGAACGAGTTTGGATCCGTCTGCGGAATCAGAAAGCCAGATTTCAGAGGCTGTAGCTGCAGAAGGAGCTATAGCAATTGTAGGTGCGGGAGAGTCTTCGAAGTCAAAGAAAAAGCAACGGAAAAGGCACAAGGCCACAAATCCAGAGAAGTGGCCAAGCAAGGTTGCAACGCGCAAATTGCATGAAGTGGCGTTGGGTTTTTTTGAGCAGTATTCAATTCTGCAGTTGAATACAACATATGTGTCGCGCGGATTACAGGGGGTGGATGCCATCAAACAAAAATTCCACCACATGTTTTGGACAACAATGAGCGAGGATGAGTGGTTGGAAGACCGCACAAAGGAATCCTTCAATCATTGGCTGGAGTCACAAGTGCAAACGTGCATCTTCAACCTTGCCCAAGTTGCGGAAAAAATTAAAGGCTTTCAAAAGAGTGTAGTTCCCAAACAATAAGCATTGAATTTGTTGCACAAGAAGGTGTATTGGTGGCATGAAGCAATGCAGGGACTATCTTCAAACAACATCCGTTCTGCTCCGTGGTTTCAGCGAAGTCAAAACTTTGCCTTTGGTCAACAAGCTGCGGGTGGAGTGGTTTTTCTTGAGAGAGGAGTTGTGGTGGTTCCGTTGTCTGGCCATAACAAACAAGGGGGGCACGGGAGGGTGCGCAAGGTTTGTCTTCAGAATTCGAACCATATTCCCGAGAATATGGAATTAGCTGGGAAGTCGGCCGTGCGCGTTGATGACTTGAAGAAGTCAAGGGAGAAGTTGTCCATTGAAGCATTGGTTTGTCCATGCGATCATTTAGGGGTCATCAAATTCTTTGCCATAAATGACATGACCATGGAGTGTTATTCTCAATGGTGGAATGGAAGTACTCTAGGTGCCATGTTTACCCTTGATGAGAAGACTCGAGACCCAGATGAAATTGGGGAGGTGGCTTACTATGCAACTCCACAAACAATGCAAGCCATGAAACGACTTATGGCATACAGACGGAAGCGCACCGAACTTGCATAGGCGTTGCTCTGCATTGTGGATGCAGTGCAACAATGTTCAGTACTGCACAACGACATCACACCGGAGAACATCATGCTTCACTTTCCGAATGACGATGGAAGAACCGTGTGGATTGGTCTATATGATTGGGGAATGGGTAGCCGCATCAATGAAGAAACCCCTTCTCTTTACCAATTCAGTTGTGCAAATAAGTTGCAGGCAACTCGCAAGCAACGTTGGTGGGTGGCTCCGGAGTTGATGTACATGGTTGGAGAGACAGGAACTTCAACATCTCCTAGTCGCATGGGTAAGCCACCATCTGTTAGTATACACACGGATGGATACTCCATAGGGAGATTGGCTATAAAGGTATGGAAAAAGGATCACGAAAATACAGAGATGATTTCTGACCATACGGCATTTGGTACATTTCAAGCGACACTGGGTGAATTGTGCAAGGTGAAGCCACTACAATGCCGCTCAGTGACATTTGCCGTGCAACGTCTAAGTGGTGCTCCAACGTTTTGGACAGCACCCGTGGATTGCTATCGTGAGGCTCGGAAAGAACAAGACCTTCAAGATGAATAAGCGTGCAATGAGGATTAGATGATAGTGTATTACCATAGATTTGCAAAATTAATGTTTTCTTAGCAAATGTGGTTATTATAGTATCGGCTTTAGGACATCCATAGCAATGTAGCACACTTTGTGCCCTCAATCCATTTTGTACTCGTTTTTTTATATATATAAATGTATTTTATCTAAACATTGAGTGTATCTTTTTTTTATCGCACCTCAAACAAGTAAACAACTACAACAAACACCTTGAAGTCAAATTTGACTATCAACCCAAATTTATCTTTTTATTCAAAATCAGTAGAATATTTTAATATTTTTGGCTAGTATAAGAAACCATTTTCTAGTTATGCCTTTTTTAATTTAATGAAAAAATCTATTTATTTTGATTTTAGAAAAGCTAAACATGGAAATCAAATCATATTAGTTACAATATGTATCAAAATAAATTGAAACCCTTACCATAAATGAAGGATAGAATGAAAGGAACAAAAGTACTACTTCATATTAATGCCGATTTCAATATGTAAGGTATTGAGCCTCAAAATCCATTGCATTTGAAAACATGAAGATCCTATTGTCTTTTGAAAAACATTCAACGTCTTCCATGCCTAAGAACGTGCCTAGAAGTATTGGCATTTGCTTCTGCTACAATTGGTTCATTACCACCACTTTCTACTCGTGGACCTTGTCGAGGCACTGTCCCTAGATAATCACTATCTCCTGGAACCTCACCATCTTCACCTATACTAGCACCGATGGACTCGCCCTCATCACTGGATGTTGCACTACCACTTTCGCTAGAGGCATTCGAATTTTGATTTCGTTGTGGTCGAATTATAGAAGACAACGTTCGAATAGGCCGTTGGCCCGTTGCGTCCATAATGCCATCTATACTAGGCCCTCCTATGTGAACTTCTCTTGAAAATGGTTGGGATGCCGCTTGTTCTCTCGTTAGTCTTCTACATGTTCTAGGACTCACACGTTGACTAGTAGTACCTTCATGTCGTGGATGCTTCCGACGATTATTGGCACGTGTAGGTGGGTGCAATGAAGTCGGATTTGTAGTCATACGCTGGAACACCATACTAACCAATCGTGTACCTATTGTTGAAGTGGGTCCATGTAGACGAACTCCGGAATTAGATGGCCTGGCAGAACTTTGGATTTGTAGATTCTCAAGTATTGGTGTTTGACGTTGTAGTGCAACATCCCCTTGACTTGGAGGGGGCATATCTAATTCTCCACCATGAGGGGGCCCTTCTCCGTGGGTGGTCCTCGTAGGCAATGATTGTGGTACTACTACGTCTTGTTCACGTCCTCTTTCCATGTCAACACTATCTCTTTCCATTGGGGCATCAACTTGTACATCGATAGGATCTGGATTTAGTGATCTCGATGCCACAATGTCTTCATTCGTATTTCCCCTGCTTGGCCCAACATTCCACCCTTGTGGCATTTGTGGTGGACTTCCATCATATCCCTCGTGGTCATTGTCGTTATTATCCCCCTCTTCAAAGTCAAATACAGATGCATAAATTAGAGGACGCACTCCTCTCGCCCCCTGAAATCCATGGAATGGTGGGTCATCGCCATCATTGGAACTGTCATCTGAATCGTCATCATTGGGGTTAGAGCGAACCGAACCACGGTCTAGACCATCCGATTCATCGGTCATGGAATCTTCTGACATCATGTTCTCGGTGTACCACCTTGTCGGATTTGCTGCAGCCCTTTCTCTAAGAGTTTTGGAATTGGTGTAAATGTAAACCAATTCCTGAGCACGCTCTGATGTCAGTCTATTGCGTGATTTGTTGTGGACAAACGAATACATGCTCTAATTGCGTTCACACGACGATGCAGAGCACACTTGGGCAAGGATCTTTTTTGCAATTGGTACAAGTGTACGAGCACCGGCTCCGAGAAGATCCCACCATTCGTGAGGCTGCAAATTTAAAGTGTTTACATCGGGAAGTCCACCAAAAATGCCCCGACGATCTCGAAATGCTTGGTACTCAAACAAAGCTGAAGCAAATGCTTGATCTGGAACAGCCAATTTGCGCAATACTCTCAATATGCCTTTTCTTGCCTCGTCATCATCCATTAGCAAAACTTCGTCAAGTAAAAAAGGATTCAATAGAGCCCTAGCATAATGCAAATCTGTCCTTAGCATGCCCCAACGCTTGTAGAAATCATCGATGGCAGGAATTGCATACCGTGGTTCCAAAGAAAATGGTGGATCCCGTAGAGATAAAACATGCTTTTCCACCTTTTTCATCACAAGCCATGCCTTGTCTAAGCATGGGTGCTTGCCATCAAACTCTCTAAGAGCAACCAATACGGGCTCCACTACGTGCACAAAGTTTAAACATCTCCTCTAAAATTCATCCGTTCGTACATACCGTCGCACATCGTTGGCTTTTATTTTCTTTTCCTCTGATGTCAATCTCTCTGTGTACTCATTCCATTGCGGATCATGGACTGTTGATTCTATCGCTACCCTCACATGTACCAAACGCTCAATCATAAGGAACATGGTTGCAAAGCGTGTTTCAACGGGATTCTTCAAAATGAGATTAGGAGAATGTCGTCGAAAAATTGCAAGTGGCATGTGATGTGTGCGAATGTATTTCACAATTGACTTGGCTTTCTTGACCATACTTTTTATCCAATCTTGTTTGCCCCAATCTTCAAGTAAAAGGTCAAGTGCATGTGCTGAACACCCTTGAAAATATAAGTGTGGAAATCGACGAAGTAACAAAGCACTAGCAGCCAACATGTTCCCTACATTGTCTGTACAAACTTGTACCACATTTTGCGCCCCTACCCTGTCAATATAATCACCCATGCAATTAGCCACATAAGTAGCATCTTTGCGTTTGTCTGTTGTGTCTATAGATCCAAGAAATACCTCTCCACTTGTACATGCCAACATGACATTCATCAGTGGTCGATGGTTGACATTGTCCCATCCATCAGAGTATATTGTAACGCCGTACTTGTGGATTGGTGCCTTTGTCTTCTCCGCTACCATTGCCGCCACTTTGTCTTTTGTAGATTTCATGAGGTTTGTACGAAGTGCATGGTACGCTGGAGGTTTGTAGCCTACTCTCGATTCTGATGTTGATTTCACGGCATCCAAAAAAGCCGGATGCCTCGCTACATTGAAAGGTATATTGGCTTCATAGAAGAACTTAGCCCACTTTTTGTCTAGTACTTGCTTGTTTGATGTATTCATTCCTTCTTGCACAGACAATTGCCTAATTGATCGACTCTGGGCCAAACTCGGGTTGGGTGCATCTGATGATCGTACTTGAGAGCTTTGTCCCTTAGTGTTTTCTCCTCCATCGTTTCCTAAGATTGAGGCATCAGGTTCTTGCTCACCACGTACAACACTCGGAAGTACCATTGATGGAGATGTCACTTCCACATCCTCTCCACTCCTGTCCGAAGTGCTTGCAGGTATGTCCCCTTCGCAATTAAAAAACATTAGCTTCACGGCTGCACTAACTTTAGTGCAGGCTCTCACTCCAGGGAGCTTGTCTATTCGTCGGTACCCCAAATGGAAAAGCAACCGATCTTTTCGATAGCTTAGCAAAGCTTTGCAAAACTTGCAAGCAACTTTTCCATCCACTCGTAGTGTGTACCAAGGTTCCCAATGTGATCTTCCTCCACCCATTGCTTTATCTATTCTTTCCTACTTGCCCCTGCACAAGAAAGAAGATTAGTATTCTGTATGAAATGCGATGTAGAAGCAATACTTGTTGCTCTCACAACAAATGCCACTACAACACATTCTTCTTGGATTTTGCTTTACCACAATGGTTGCACTCCAACCAAGTCATGAAAGCCAAAATGAGCAAGGAAAAGTAATCTTGAATAGGCGTAAGTCCTTAATATACACCTTTCAGGGCGAACCTAAAACCCTAAAACCCAGCTAGACGGACTGACGCAAGCGGCTGATGTGTCGACGGGTGGACCCTAAGCCCAACGGAAATGGCCTGCCGTCCGGGGGACAGCTTCCCGTCCTGGGGATGGCCTGCCGTCTAGGGGACAGCTTCCCATCCTAGGGACGGCTTCCCGTTCTGGAGACGGCCTGCCGTCCTGGGGACGGCTTCCCGTCCTAGGGACGGCTTCCCGTCTTGGAGACGGCTTCCCGTCCTGGGAACGACCTGCCGTCTGGGTGACGGCTTCTCGTCCGAGGGATGGCTTACTGTCTGGGAGGCCGTCCAGGAGTCTGTCCACAGCTGGACAGACTTCATCCATGCTGAAACGGTCACGTCAGTATTGGTGACGGATCCTGACGACGTCACGACACGTCAGGACGGACGCGTCATGACATCCGGACGTGAAAAGCCCACGTCACGTCCGGATAGACAACCCTGATTGGGTGAGGGAATGTAGTTAGAGAAACTCATGGAGTACTCCTTCAACGCGGGATTGTTGTCTATGAAGTGAAGTGCTTGCGTTTGCTTGGTGAGGTCGGAACAAATGAGCACCCACACCGGAATGTCCTCGAGAAGGGGCTGGCCCTTTTCTTGGAAGGACTCGACAATTGCAGCGAAGTATGGATCGGCTGGCGTACACTTAGACTTTGACACCACATTCGGGGTGTAACGTAGGTCCCACACTCCAAGCTTGATGTCCTTGACGTTCTCTGCAGTGAGCACGGCTCTAGGCCAATCTTGGTGCGTCTTATACATAACATCATATGGACGATAGTATGCAGTGGATTTTGGGGGCACAAAATTGTTTCTTTGCTGCAGGAAGACCCGGAAGAACTCAGCCGCGTACATTGACATCTCCTCAACGCTCTTCCCCTTTGCTCTTGACTGCTTCGCCTCCATCCAGTAATCGTTCCCTAGCTGCTCTAGCAGCACGTTCATGGTGGCACTCATGAAGTTCCGACTTCGTTTGAACTCCCTCCACCTCTCGTGGTTCAACTTGTTCAAGGAGGACATGAGCCCGAGGCTTGCGTCCAGGGCGTGAAGCTCCATCTTCACCTTGTGCTTGCACTTCCTTCTCTCCACCCACTCCCTAGCAGTGTAGCAGCTCTCTTGTACAGTAGAGAGAAGCTTGATTGTGACCTTCGGGTAGTCCTTATTCTTCCTCCCTAGATTCTAATGCAGAATATGTTCGGCCAGCTTTGACAAGTCATTGAAGGAAAGGTTTCCGAGCACTTTGAAGAACTCATGCGTTAGATTCCCATGCTCGGGCTTCCAAGTGGCCTTCTCGTTGTACTTCAATCTAGTATTGGGGTCTATCAACTCCCCATGTGCAGCACTAGAGATAACCTCGCTCCACAGGTTGTACACGTCGTCCGGAGCTGTGATTATCTTCAGCTCATTTCGGATCTCGAGCTTCTCCTTGGCGTCCTTGCCTTTTGCAGCCTTTTGGGCCTTTAGTACATCCAGCAGAGCGAACCGCTTGTACATTGCCGATGAGAATTCCTACAACAAAATTTTGTATGTCACGGTCAATTTGGAGCTCTCTATTCAGCTCGGACCGACGTAAACTACACATTTCATTTTGAACGTCCAATGCACCTTTGTCGTTCTGCTTACTTCGAACTCTTCATTCATTATCACGTGAAGAGAATCAATACATCACCTATGTTGGCTGGAACACTAGGTGGCAGATGACATTCTCAGATCAGGTCGACTCGACCTAAATCTCTTACCATGAATTTCTTCTTATTTGCTGTACTCTCAGCGTTTCGCCTGACGTTGGACATTGTCGCTATTGGGGCCGCTTCCCTCGGATTGCATGGCCTCCCCATGAGTTCCCACACTTTTCTAGCTCCCAAAATGTTTGTTGACCACGAGGGCTTCTGCGCCACGAAGTGGTTGACCCTATTGTAGTACGCCGATATGTCCCGTAGTTTCTGGGCATCTGTGGACCAGACCACGTAGCAATCCCATTGACAAAAGTTCTTGACAATCTCTTTGTCAAGGTTTTGGTCCACCATCATTTTGCTAGTAGTCACACTGTGCTGCCCATTGATGATGTAGAAGTTCTTCCTTTCAAGTGCTGGCCAATCCTCTAGCTTTGGCTTCTCGAAGCAATCCACTGGCATGACATACAATATTTGTTTTGTGGACTTATCTGGCATTTCCCAGAGGTATGTCATCATGTCCTCCGCGAGCTTCATTTCATGGCTACGGATGTTTAAGTCCTCTGGGGCCTTGATGAGCTACTCAATGGAAATGGTCTTCTTATCCTCCAGGCCAAAGATGTAGGCGTCCATGCAGTGCTTCCAGTAGGCCTTGTATGCCTCCGCGGACGCAATGTAATCGTGCGATTTCTTGGTGTCATAAGGGACCGGGACCTTAGTTACTGCGGATACAAAACTCAACTCCCCTGGTAAAACTACACTAGGGTCTTGCGCTGCTGTTGCCGCTGTTGAGGTTGATGCGAACTTACTTTTCCTGGGAGCTCATGATGGAGTAGCGGCCTGCATGGACTTTCTTGTCCCCCAACTCTGTTTGGTTCCAGGTGTACCCATTGAGCTCTGTCCCTCCACGTTACTTGGAAACTCTTGGGAGACAGTTCTAACAGTCATGTCTTTCTTCTTTAGCTCAAGTTTCGTCTTCAGAATTGTGAAGTCGTTGAGGAGTGTCTTCAGGCGAGAGTATAGGGCCTTCCCCGTTGCCAACTTCCCGTCCTTTGTCTTGAAGTAGTTGTGGTCAACTTTCTTCTCAAGGTCGGGAATCTCCGTTCTGTACTCAGTCGGTTCCAGCGTTGAGAGGAAGTGCGATATGTTGAAGGCACATCTTGAGGAGTCCAAGCGAATAGTGAAGTGGTATTGCTCGCTTTCGAGTGTACCAGTCACAGCTGTAACACACCGAATTTTCAAGAATGGACCACTATCGTGGACAATGTCCTTTATCTTCTCATCAAAGGATATGCTGAAGAAATGGTCGGTGTCTTTGAACTTTGCAGCGAAGCAAATGAGGTTCTTGAATGGAATCATGTGGAGACTCCAACTCTCAACCTTTTCGGGATTTTTGAATTCCCAGTAGTCTCCGTCATTGTCAAAGTCGTCTCCTTCCTCCCCAGAGGATTCGTGCACAGAGCGTACGTAGAAGGCCTCCAACTTCTCGATTTGGTCATCCATTCTGCACTCATTATCCAAATGGGATGTTGTTAGAACAAGAGTTGTTGCTATGTTGATTCAGATCGACCCGACCTAAAAACCAGTACATGGAGCTTCTACATTTCATCTTCTTTGTGTTTGATCTACTTGGACTCGGTTCGTTTTACTTCATACGCTTCAGGTCGACTCGACCTGAAGTTCTAGTCGGAATATGCAAATATTTCTGCTATTGTGATGTCCTCAATGTTATTGATTAATGTTATCGGATCGTCCTAGTACGTATTGTTCTCACTTTGGAACTAGCATTTCAGGTCGGTTCGACCTGAATTGCATGCGGTAGTGTTTTTATGTTTGTTGTTGGTAAATGGATGTTTATTAGAAATGTGTCTTTTGGTCAATTTGTTAATTATACTAGGTGTCTAATATAGTCATATAAATATGTATGTTGGTGAAGGGAATACGTATTTGCTATGCCAGATTGCAAAGGGTCTTCCTTGCAGTTCAGGTCGGACCGACCTGATCTGCATTTAATTTTGACGATCATGTTATTTCTCTTCTGGGATGTTAGTGACAATGTCTGCTACTCAGTTGCTTCCCTTGTACTGACAATGCTAGTAGGTGTACATTTCAGGTTGGACCGACCTGAAATGCATGTTCATCTCATGTCAACATTGTTCATGAAATAGTATGGACAAATGGAGAGATTTGGGAGAGGATATGATTTATGGGGCTCTGCAATTCAGGTCGCATCGACCTGAATTGTAGTGCGGGTCATGTGACGTACATTACCGGTACGTTAATGAATTCATTTATTAGTCAACTTGTTTACAAGTAGGTGTCTAATATCGTGATAGTAATTTATTTTTTGGTTTTACAAATTATTTGACACGTCAGATTGCAGAGGGTCTTCCTTGTAGTTCGGGTCAGATCGACCTCATCTGCATTTAATTTTGACGATCACGTTATTTCTCTTCTGGGATGTTAGTGACAATGTCTGCTACTCAGTTGCTTGCCTTGTGTTGACAATGCTAGTAGGTGTACATTTTAGGTCGGTCCGACCTGAAATGCATGTTCATCTCATGTCAACATTGTCCATGAAATAGCACAGACAAATGCAAAGATTTGGGAGAGGATATGATTTATGGGGCTCTGCAATTCAGGTCGATGCGACTTGAATCGTAGTGTCGGTCATGTGACGTACATTACCAACATGTTAATGAACTCATTTATTAGTCCATTTGTTTATAAATAGGTGTCTAATATCGTGATAGTTATTAATTTGTTGGTCTTACAACTTATTTGACACGTCAGATTGCATAGGGTGTTCTTTGCAGTTCAAGTCGGATCGACCTGATCTGCATTGAATTTGGACGACTTTGTTATTTGTCTTCTGACCTGTTAGTGCAATTCCCTTCCATTTAGTTGCCTTCTTTGTACAGAAAATGCTAGTAGGTGTATATTTCAGGTCAGACCGGCCTGAAATGCAGGTTTATCTCATCTGAAAATTTTCATGGAACTTGCCCAGACCTAGGATATGTGCTTGAGAGAATATGCAATTCAGGTCGATGCGACCTGAATTGTAGTTTCGTTCAGGCGCCTTACATTCGTGGTACGTTTAGGAATTTAGTGTAACAATATGATACCCGGGTAGTATTGGGTTGATTTTGGGGAATTTGTGTGGTTGTGGCTGCTCATTTCTTTCCTTGACATTCTGAATTCTAATTCGTAGACCTTAAGGAAACCCTAAACCCTAAACCCTAAGCAATGGACCCTAAAAAAACCTTGGACCCTAAGCACTGAACCCTAAACAAACCCTGGAACTAAAGTACTGGACCCTAATCAATGAATGCCATTTTCTGAACCCTAAACCCTAAACGAAGTCTTGTGCATTATAACTCACCTCGGGAATTAAAAAATGAGGATCTTGAAATGCAATGTAGATGGATTAATCTCCTAAACCTGCAATATTATCCACATTTTCAACAAATTCAAGAGTTGAAAAAAGCCAAAGAAATCAAAAACATCTCAAACCAGCAGACCACCTCAACCTAAAACCCAAAAGTCATTGTACAAACCTACAACATCCCAAACAAGTATGTTTCCATCTAGAAACTCCCAAGCCATAAATTCTAACAGAAAACAACAAACCTCACGAGAACTAAAAAAGGAACGTACGCTCACGATACTTCCCGCAAGTTAAACCCCATTGGACATTGCAGCTAGCTTTACAACAATCACAGAAATCACTATTCAAAGCTGAGATGGTGCAAGAGAATTGAAATTAATACATACCTGAGTTTCTACAAGCAAGCACTATGCAACTTCAGCCTCAACTTAGCTCCTACTTTCAATATAGCTGCTTATTATGGACTCCACAATCTTGTAACTCCAGTGCTACAATTGTCAATTTGAAATGCAAAAAACAAACCAATTTTTAAAAACTTACATTGCAAGCCAAATGCCAAGAAACAAACTGCAAACATATTCCAAGCAACCACATTCCTTCCAACAATTACAAATAAAGATCCAATCTGTTGGGAGCAAATACCACCCAACTGAATACACAACTCTTATCTCCAAAAGCTCATTTTCTAGAATAAATTGTGCAACCAGGTGTGAACAAACGTAATATTCATTAAAATGAGAGTATTCCACCGAAATGAGAGTTACAAAAGTTTAATTTCATTTGAAAACGGAGAAGAGAATTCCTCAAACAATATTCAAATCATACAAGAATTAAAATCAAATGAACACAAGTAGGAATCAAATATCATAACCACAAGGTAAACGTTCATATTGACCTTTCACTTGTACACCATGAGTTGTTCCATACATCTTGAACTATACTTGGCTAGGTCCAGTGACACTATATTACAGGCAACGAACTATAAAGGCCAGTAATGTAGTTCATTACATTGTTCTGCGTACACTGTAAAAGCCACGAGTGTGATTCACTCGAGCTCTGAGTTCTTTTGTAATATGCACATTGAGCTTTCATGAAGCATGAATGTATGACTCTACACTATGAACAAGTACTATACGTGTCATTTACTCTTGAGCTCCACGATTGCCTTCGTCATCTTCGGCCTGTGGTTGTACTTGCTTATAATTCATGAGCTTGGAAAGCCCTCCTACTTCCTTGAACATCTGAAGAAGGACCCACGTCCTCACCATATAGTTTCCGCTGCGTTGCTCTATCGCAAGGTGAGGACGACATCGGTGTAGCAAAAACATCGGTAGACTTCATGGGCGATGGAGAACATGATTTTGGACGATGTGGAGCTGAACCTGGGGGACTATCCACCACCCCATCATCAACGGGCTTTAGGGAGAAGTCCATTGTCAAATTTGCAGTGGCAGCCGAACACATGAAGTTTCCTGTACTCAGAATTAGATTCTGCCCGTAGTCGGAGAAAGAGTCAACTGATGCAGTGCACGGAAGACTGGTGTGCCGAACTAGAGAAGACGACGTTCCCAAATTCTAAGAAAACAAAGAGATTAGAACAATTTAATCAAAAACTGTAACTGTTATTACATTTATAAGTAAACTCCAATAGCAAATTTGCAATCTAGGAAATCCTGGCCATCGAATGAGGCCGACCCGACCTAAACTGGAGGAAGAAGAAAATACAGAAAGGTATTCATAAAAAAATTATATTATAGAAATTACGTATATCTCTAACCATACATGCGAATGCACGAGCCATTAAGGTCGAGGAGAGCTGAAGTTCACTAGGAACTCAGAGAACAATCCACATGCCATTCAGCACGACTCGACCTGAACTAAAGCAATAAATAAACTACCCTCTCGTAACGCCGATTAGACGATGACACAGTCACTGCATCCACGTGGCTCATGAACAACAATGAAATGCAGTGCGCTATCGGTACGCTGAAGATACTTTGACTGCATCCATAAGACTATTGTACATGCCACGATTTCTCTCATCATACAACATCTTCCGCCCAATTTTCCCCGCACTACTCTTGCGAAATGATTTCAACCCTTCATCTCGAGCTATGTGAAGTCGCCTGAGCCAAGGCAAAAGGACCATGTCCAAATATGAGTCCCTGGGGCCGTTACCCTTGGGAGACCAACTGATGGGGAGAACGACGTTCTCCGACTTGTTCATGAAGTGCTTCATAGGACTATCGTCAACTATGATAGTATTCTCTCGAAGAAATTGCCCATTGAAATTATTAAACAAGGTGTTCGCGTCCTTCACGAACAAGTCCTCGGTGGTGCCTAGCTCCCTGAATGTGACTATCCGGCCTTGTTCCTTACACTTGAGCGTCGTGCAAGACTCCTGCCCAAGTATAATGCGAGGCTTATCCAGACCGACAAAAAGATAATCGACGATTTTTTGAACGGTAAACTTCTTCATCGAGCTCCAAATAGAAACGTGTGCTATCAATCCTAGCTCACGAAGGAAATGAGCGCAATTTGGGCGGACAAAGACCGCCTTCGGTCCCACAATCGCAGGAATCGTGGCGGAGTGCGGTTGGTCTGCATTCCCGACATGCACAGCCCACCCCTTATACTTGGCGTCTTCACAGACACACAAGATTCCATTCAAGTCCAGGACAACATTCAGCCACTTCTCGGCGACGGTCACCCTAGACGTCAATGGAATCTCAACATCCTTCGACGTATCTCCACGTTCAAATGGGGGAACCGATCCCTGCTATCAAACGGACAAATGTGCAGCCAATTACTAAGCTGCACTGACACATTTCGAAACACAAGGAAAAAGGCAAAATCCAATTGTCGCAGACTATATATGAACACAGAGGTACCTATTAGCGCAGAGATCAAGGACGCATGGGCACGAGGTTACCTTTTCCGGCAAAGACAGCGTCGGTCCAACAGGGTCTGGCATTTCAATCTCCAGAAGTTGAGCGTCGGGAATAGAGACGTCATCATCTAAGTGCATGGACTCAGATTCCGGTGCACCTCCACTTGTAGCTTCTATAATGCCACAACCAAATGTTGGACATTGTACATGCTGTACAGGAGCAATAGATTTCGGAAGATCATTTGGTCTAGTTGAGATAGCCATCAGAGGAGGTTCTGCAATTCAGGAAGGGCCAGACAAACAAGACTTAAAATTTTTACAGAAAAATCCGTATAATTGATTAATAAAATTTAGTACAAAAAAGTCATCATCTTACATGAAGATATGGATTTGTCAAAAAATTGTTTTCTATCAAAAAGTATTGTCTTCCACACTAAGGGTCTCTATCTAAGTACAACCTATGACACAAATCAGCTCGAGTCGAGCTAATTCTATACAAATGACATCGAGTGATTGTGTGGTCAACCTGATGGTGCATCTTGGCCATCCAATGCATGACTCCGATCATCATCAATGGGGATGGCAGGATCCGCGGGCATCTTCGGACTCGACTCCAAGGTCTCTGAGGACTTGCCACCATCAAGTGGAATTCGAGCCATGTCCTCGTCATTAGATGGAGGTGCAGGGGTGGAGGGGCACTCCTCAGTAGGAGGAGGAGCTGGAGGATCTGCAGAACTTGCAAGAGGAATGAGAGAGACAGAAGGCACCCCAGTCAATCGTGGAGTGGAAGGTAAGCTTGAGGATCCACTCATCGTTGGTCTTGCTAGCGTTCCCTGCAGCAAAACCACTTGGTCAACCTGAGACGGCTGTACGGATGCTAGAGGCATGGCACCACCAAGACTATTGATAATGGCCTCCAGTTTGGAGTCGTTCTTTTGTGACATTGCCACCATAAACTGTCGCAACTCCGCCATCTCCCTGGCCTGCCTGTCAAACATCATTTGATCCAGTTCCCGCCTCCTCTTTAGCTCTACAATTTCTGCATCATGGTCGTCGTCGGCTTGCAATCTTCCCCTCTTTCGCTTCTCCCTGGAGGCTGGAGACGGCATGGCAGAGGTGTCAAGTGGTTGACCCGACGACGTTGATGATCCCCGGATGCTTTGAGAGCGGATCACTGGAGGGGTGCTCCGATCCATGGGCACGTCGTCGTTGTCGTCGTCATCATCGGCTGCCCCATCGCTGTCGGAGGACTCACACACTATGATTGCAGATGACCTCCGATTGGACGGCGTGCTTGCCTCTCCAGTTGCCTTCCCCTTGCACTTTGATGACGAAGGCGTGCTTGACCCCGATGGTCGGCGCGGGAATTTGCCCTCATCAACATAGTATCCCTGTGGAAGGAAATCGTTCTTATCCAGTTTCTTCGCAGTGGTTGCAATTTCAGTCCACTGGTCAGACTCCTCCGAGTCACCCACAGCAAACACATTAACCCCACTCATCTGCAAAGTCACACACAACGTCACATACTATCAGATTACAATAGTATGAAAATTCCCTAACGAGGATACAATGGTATTTCATGTAATGTCAACAGTAGGTTGGGTCAGGTCGACCCGACCTGAAGTTTACTCTCGGGCACTCAATGGCACCGGTCAGGTCGAGCCAAACTATGGAGGAACACACTCCAGTCAATGCTACGAGTCAGGTCGACCCGACCTGGTTTCTATCACCTTATAATTTCAAGAAGAAATACATGTTCATTTTATTCAGGTCGAATCGACCTTAACCATAGCCAAAACATTACATTGTGGAATTCATTGTATTCAGGCTTACCATCGTAGCACACGTGAACTTCGACCCAGCGAAGAATGACATTATGCTTTCTCCAAGAGCGCAGAATTTCCTCACAAGATTGAGGAAGAACTCCATCCGTAGCTCAGTATTATTAATCCTGAACTCTAGCTCGTTGTAAGCCCCGGGCCTCGTAAATGTTTCAGTATTGGGAGCATCATAGGAAGACCTCATTCTCACCGTCCTAGCATTGCTTGGGCTTTGCAGGATGGTCAGGTAAATTGGTTCCACCGCCTTCTTGCTTCGTGCAGACAAGTCACCGATACGCTCATTGGATGAGGGAATGTAGTTAGAGAAACTCATGGAGTACTCCTTCAATGCGGGATTGCTGTCTATGAAGTGAAGTGCTTGCGTTTGCTTGGTGAGGTCGGAACAAATGAGCACCCACACCGGAATGTCCTCGAGAAGGGGCTGGCCCTTTTCTTGGAAGGACTCGACAATTGCAGCGAAGTATGGATCGGCTGGCGTACACTTAGACTTTGACACCACATTCGGGGTGTAACGTAGGTCCCACACTCCAAGCTTGATGTCCTTGACGTTCTCTGCAGTGAGCACGGCTCTAGGCCAATCTTGGTGCGTCTTATACATAACATCATATGGACGATAGTATGCAGTGGATTTTGGGGGCACAAAATTGTTTCTTTGCTGCAGGAAGACCCGGAAGAACTCAGCCGCGTACATTGACATCTCCTCAACGCTCTTCCCCTTTGCTCTTGACTGCTTCGCCTCCATCCAGTAATCGTTCCCTAGCTGCTCTAGCAGCACGTTCATGGTGGCACTCATGAAGTTCCGACTTCGTTTGAACTCCCTCCACCTCTCGTGGTTCAACTTGTTCAAGGAGGACATGAGCCTGAGGCTTGCGTCCAGGGCGTGAAGCTCCATCTTCACCTTGTGCTTGCACTTCCTTCTCTCCACCCACTCCCTAGCAGTGTAGCAGCTCTCTTGTATAGTAGAGAGAAGCTTGATTGTGACCTTCGGGTAGTCCTTATTCTTCCTCCCTAGATTCTAATGCAGAATATGTTCGGCCAGCTTTGACAAGTCATTGAAGGAAAGGTTTCCGAGCACTTTGAAGAACTCATGCGTTAGATTCCCATGCTCGGGCTTCCAAGTGGCCTTCTCGTTGTACTTCAATCTAGTATTGGGGTCTATCAACTCCCCATGTGCAGCACTAGAGATAACCTCGCTCCACAGGTTGTACACGTCGTCCGGAGCTGTGATTATCTTCAGCTCATTTCGGATCTCGAGCTTCTCCTTGGCGTCCTTGCCTTTTGCAGCCTTTTGGGCCTTTAGTACATCCAGCAGAGCGAACCGCTTGTACATTGCCGATGAGAATTCCTACAACAAAATTTTGTATGTCACGGTCAATTTGGAGCTCTCTATTCAGCTCGGACCGACGTAAACTACACATTTCATTTTGAACGTCCAATGCACCTTTGTCGTTCTGCTTACTTCGAACTCTTCATTCATTATCACGTGAAGAGAATCAATACATCACCTATGCTGGCTGGAACACTAGGTGGCAGATGACATTCTCAGATCAGGTCGACTCGACCTAAATCTCTTACCATGAATTTCTTCTTATTTGCTGTACTCTCAGCGTTTCGCCTGACGTTGGACATTGTCACTATTGGGGCCGCTTCCCTCGGATTGCATGGCCTCCCCATGAGTTCCCACACTTTTCTAGCTCCCAAAATGTTTGTTGACCACGAGGGCTTCTGCGCCACGAAGTGGTTGACCCTATTGTAGTACGCCGATATGTCCCGTAGTTTCTGGGCATCTGTGGACCAGACCACGTAGCAATCCCATTGACAAAAGTTCTTGACAATCTCTTTGTCAAGGTTTTGGTCCACCATCATTTTGCTAGCAGTCACACTGTGCTGCCCATTGATGATGTAGAAGTTCTTCCTTTCAAGTGCTGGCCAATCCTCTAGCTTTGGCTTCTCGAAGCAATCCACTGGCATGACATACAATATTTGTTTTGTGGACTTATCTGGCATTTCCCAGAGGTATGTCATCATGTCCTCCGCGAGCTTCATTTCATGGCTACGGATGTTTAAGTCCTCTGGGGCCTTGATGAGCTACTCAATGGAAATGGTCTTCTTATCCTCCAGGCCAAAGATGTAGGCGTCCATGCAGTGCTTCCAGTAGGCCTTGTATGCCTCCGCGGACGCAATGTAATCGTGCGATTTCTTGGTGTCATAAGGGACCGGGACCTTAGTTACTGCGGATACAAAACTCAACTCCCCTGGTAAAACTACACTAGGGTCTTGCGCTGCTGTTGCCGCTGTTGAGGTTGATGCGAACTTACTTTTCCTGGGAGCTCATGATGGAGTAGCGGCCTGCATGGACTTTCTTGTCCCCCAACTCTGTTTGGTTCCAGGTGTACCCATTGAGCTCTGTCCCTCCACGTTACTTGGAAACTCTTGGGAGACAGTTCTAACAGTCATGTCTTTCTTCTTTAGCTCAAGTTTCGTCTTCAGAATTGTGAAGTCGTTGAGGAGTGTCTTCAGGCGAGAGTATAGGGCCTTCCCCGTTGCCAACTTCCCGTCCTTTGTCTTGAAGTAGTTGTGGTCAACTTTCTTCTCAAGGTCGGGAATCTCCGTTCTGTACTCAGTCGGTTCCAGCGTTGAGAGGAAGTGCGATATGTTGAAGGCACATCTTGAGGAGTCCAAGCGAATAGTGAAGTGGTATTGCTCGCTTTCGAGTGTACCAGTCACAGCTGTAACACACCGAATTTTCAAGAATGGACCACTATCGTGGACAATGTCCTTTATCTTCTCATCAAAGGATATGCTGAAGAAATGGTCGGTGTCTTTGAACTTTGCAGCGAAGCAAATGAGGTTCTTGAATGGAATCATGTGGAGACTCCAACTCTCAACCTTTTCGGGATTTTTGAATTCCCAGTAGTCTCCGTCATTGTCAAAGTCGTCTCCTTCCTCCCCAGAGGATTCGTGCGCAAAGCGTACGTAGAAGGCCTCCAGCTTCTCGATTTGGTCATCCATTCTGCATTCATTATCCAAATGGGATGTTGTTAGAACAAGAGTTGTTGCTATGTTGATTCAGATCGACCCGACCTAAAAACCAGTACATGGAGCTTCTACATTTCATCTTCTTTGTGTTTGATCTACTTGGACTCGGTTCGTTTTACTTCATACGCTTCAGGTCGACTCGACCTGAAGTTCTAGTCGGAATGTGCAAATATTTCTGCTATTGTGATGTCCTCAATGTTATTGATTAATGTTATCGGATCGTCCTAGTACGTATTGTTCTCACTTTGGAACTAGCATTTCAGGTCGGTTCGACCTGAATTGCATGCGGTAGTGTTTTTATGTTTGTTGTTGGTAAATCGATGTTTATTAGAAATGTGCCTTTTGGTCAATTTGTTAATTATACTAGGTGTCTAATATAGTCATATAAATATGTATGTTGGTGAAGGGAATACGTATTTGCTCTGCCAGATTGCAAAGGGTCTTCCTTGCAGTTCAGGTCGGACCGACCTGATCTGCATTTAATTTTAACGATCATGTTATTTCTCTTCTGGGATGTTAGTGACAATGTCTGCTACTCAGTTGCTTCCCTTGTACTGACAATGCTAGTAAGTATACATTTCAGGTCGGACCGACCTGAAATGCATGTTCATGCCATGTCAGCATTGTCCATGAAATAGTATGGACAAATGGAGAGATTTGGGAGAGGATATGATTTATGGGGCTCTGCAATTCAGGTCGCATCGACCTGAATTGTAGTGCGGGTCATGTGACGAACATTATCGGTACGTTAATGAATTCATTTATTAGTCAACTTGTTTACAAGTAGGTGTCTAATATCGTGATAGTAATTTATTTTTTGGTTTTACAAATTATTTGACACGTCAGATTGCAGAGGGTCTTCCTTGTAGTTCAGGTCGGACCGACCTGATCTACATTTAATTTTGATGATCACGTAATTTCTCTTCTGGGATGTTAGTGACAATGTCTGCTATTCAGTTGCTTGCCTTGTGTTGACAATACTAGTAGGTGTACACTTCAGGTCGGTCCGACCTGAAATGCATGTTCATCTCATGTCACTATTGTCCATGAAATAGCACAGACAAATGCAAAGATTTGGGAGAGGATATGAATTATAGGGCTCTACAATTCAAGTCGATGCGACCTGAATCGTAGTGAGGGTCATGTGACGTACATTACCGACATATTAATGAACTCATTTATTAGTCCATTTGTTTATAAATAGGTGTCTAATATCGTGATAGTTATTAATTTGTTGGTCTTACAACTTATTTGACACGTCAGATTGCATAGGGTGTTCTCTGCAGTTCAGGTCGGACCGACCTGATCTGCATTGAATTTGGACGACTTTGTTATTTGTCTTCTGACTTGTTAGTGCAATTCCCTTCCATTTAGTTGCCTTCTTTGGACAAAAAATGCTAGTAGGTGTACATTTCAGGTCGGACCGACCTGAAATGCAAGTTTATCTCATCTGAAAATTTTCATGGAACTTTCCCGGACCTAGGATATGTGCTTGAGGGGATATGCAATTCAGGTTGATGCGACCTGAATTGTAGTTCCGTTCAGGAGCCTTACATTCGTGGTACGTTTAGGAATTAAGTTTGATAAGATGATGCCCAGGTAGTATTGGGTTGATTTTGGGGAATTTGTGTGGTTGTGGCTGCTCATTTCTTTCCTTGACATTCTGAATTCTAATTCGTAGACCTTCAGTATACCCTAAGCCCTAAACCCTAAGCAATGGACCCTAAAGAAACCCTGGACCCTAAGCACTGAACCCTAAACAAACCCTGGAACTGAAGTACTGGACCTTAAACAATGAATGCCATTTTCTGAACCCTAAACCCTAAATGAAGTCCTGTGCATTATAACTCACCTCGGGAATTAAAAAATGAGGATCTTGAAATGCAATGTAGATGGATTAATCTCCTAAACCTGCAATATTATCCACATTTTCAACAAATTCAAGAGTTGAAAAAAGCCAAAGAAATCAAAAACATCTCAAACCAGCAGACCACCTAAACCTAAAACCAAAAAGTCATTGTACAAACCTACAACATCCCAAACAAGCATGTTTCCATCTAGAAACTCCCAAGCCATGAATTCTAACAGAAAACAACAAACCTCACGAGAACTAAAAAAGGAACGTACGCACACGATACATCCCGCAAGTTAAACCCCATTGGACATTGCAGCTAGCTTTACAACAATCACACAGAAATCACTATTCAAACCTCGTTGTTGTTGTTGTATCTTATACGAGGTCTGTAAAATAATTATTTTACCTCGTTGTTGTTGTTGTATCTTATCCACCAGATACTAACCTCGGTATACATGTTAGGGATACATATACGTCGCTAATCCCACGTCTGTTGCAGTCTACCATGTTCAAAAACTATCTCGATACGGGGGAAATGAAAATACAGGTATACGGGATAGTAAATGAACTTAGGGCAGTCCAGAGGAAGGGGCTCCTCAAATCGCCACCTCACATCGTAGACAACTACAAAACACGACTCGAAGACAATGCACACCACCAGAAAAGCTGAAGCGGTTTCCTATCATCCAACTTACAACCCTACGGAACTGGTGCAAACGATAATCCAGATACTAACCTCGTTGTTGTTGTTGTATCTTATCCACTAGTACCTATTCTTGGAAGTAGAATAAGGTTACACAACCTTGCGCTTGAGAACCTCGGCAAAGTGCTCTGGCACAATACAATCCCCATACAAGTACAATGAGGATTCACACAAGTAGCTGAATCCAACAATGTAGAAACGCAGACATGCATTTGTAGAAATGCACGCAGCTTGCAGAAATGCATCTTGTAGAAATGCACGCAGCTTGCAGAAATGCATCTTGTAGAAATGCACGCAGCTTGCATCTTAGAAATGCACGCAACTTGCATCTCATACAATGTAGAAATATCATCTTATGCATACAAATCATGAAATGTCGTGAAAGTACCTCCTCCATTATTTTGAATTCAAGACTTCAGAGGGTGGATTGAACAGTATTCCCAACACAAAGCAAATACAAAGCAAAAAAACCTATTCCAAACCCGAAGTGTCCAAAGAAGCAGAAGTGCCACTTTGAAATCAGTACCCTAAGAGGAACAGAGACTCCAATCTTGGAGGAATTGAGAAAAGACCCAAGAGAACCCTTAAACAGACCTAAACCCTTAAACACGCCTGAACAGAACTGACAGACCTAAACCCTTAAACACGCCTCAAGAGAACCATTGCACTAACACAACAGTGATGAATTGAGTCAGGTTTTTACCTCAAACTCCAAACCCTGCTTCAAGATGCACGTCCTTGAGATCAAGCTGCACCTCGTTCAGATGCAAACACACAGCACCAGCCAGCAGCTTCAAGTCCCCTCGATCGAATGGAACTCCAAAATCACACAGAAAACAATGCTCAAGGTCCGCTTCTTCACAACGCCTGCCTTGAGGTTCGCTTCTTCACAGCTTCAAGTCCCCCCAATTGAATCGAACTCCAAAGTCACACACAATGCGGAAAACAAGGTCCTCTTCTTCACGACGCCCGTGCTAAAAAAAATGCGTGTCCACTACCGGCAAGTGCGAAATGCACAAACAACAAAGATGCAACAAAAATGCGTCCAAAGAACAGTGGAATGCACGAGAATATAGCGGAATGAACGAGAGAACAGCAGAGGAAACAACAGAGGGAACAACAGAGGTGCACGACAAAACAACGGACACGAAAATGCGCGGACACCAAACCCTAGGTTTCTAGACCTCTCCAGGCAAATACCCGGCGGTCTAGGTACCTGGTTCTTCCAAGTGGTTTTTGGTACCCGGCCTTCTTCAATACCCGGCTTTGATACCCGACCATCTTCAATACCCGTCCCAAGTACTTGGACCGTGATATGTCCCTTTTTGTAGCCTCACATAATAATAGATACCCTTTTTCCAAAATTTGGTTTGTTTATCATACTACTAAAATCATAAGTGCCTCTGTAATATCACAAATGCTATCATTAATACTAGGGTCTTGTGGTTGCTATGCTACGCATTTATTGTATCACATATTAGTAAAATTTTGATATATTTGAATAGAATGCATGATAATGATTTCAATAAGTCTGTAAAAAAATTATTTTAATTATTTTATAAAAATATTTCCAATCATGCATACATAGAAATCGTATTTTCACACAATTTGATATTACAAAAATAGAGTAGCAATTTGCCATCACTTCTGTAATATCACTTTTTACAAAGGATGATATTATAGAAATAATATAGTTGATGCAATTAAGGTGATATTAAAGAGGATCCATAGGATGATATTATAGAAGTGGCAAATCAATTGCTTCTCTTGGCTTTACACTTCTTTGCACTTCTATAATTTTGTGCTTTTGTGAGCTTTTAGCTTTCATGATTTCAATTTTCTATCGCTACTACCAAATGATTTGAGAAATTTATTAGACTGAACCGATTTTGGATTTCACAACAATTAAATTGTTCATGAAGCTTTTGAGATTTACAAATTTTTCTTTTAAATTCTTCTATTTAGGTTGGCATTTTTTGTAACAATTGAGTCAAATTTCTAATGCACTCTAATGTATATGTATCTTTTATCGTATTCATCATTCATTAAATTTCTATTGTTTATTTTAGTATATGCTTATTTATTAATAAAAATTATATAAAAATTTTAGTAATTTTTATTTGAAGATTTATTGAAATTCTTGCTCTGCATTCTATCTAATACATAAAAATTCTAATGAAATTCTAATGAAATTCTAATTCTAATTAACAATGAAGTCAAATTTCTGATGCATTCTAATGTATGTGTATTTTTTTAAGTATTTATCATTGCATATATTTCATTCATCATTCAATAAATTTCTATTGTACATTTAAATATATGCTTACTTATAAAAAAAATTATACAAAGATTTTTAGTCATTTTTATTTGAAGATTTATTGAAATTTTTGTTCTGCATTCTATCTAATACATAAATTTTCTTATAAAATTCTAATGATGAATGCGTAGCATAGCAAGCACCAACTGCTAGTCATACTACTAAAATCATAAGTCTCTCTATAATATCACAAATGCTATCATTAATACTAGGGGCTCATGCTTGCTATGCTACGCATTCATTGTATTACATATTAGTAAAAATTTGATATATTTGAATAGATTGCATGATAATGATTTCAATAAGTCTGTAAAATAATTATTTTAAATATTATGTAAAAATATTGTCAATCATGCATACATAGAAATTGTATTTTTACACAATGTGATATCATAGAAATAGAGTAGCTGTTTGCAACCACTTCTATAATATCACTTTTTACAAAGGGTGATATTATAGAAATAATATAGTTGTTGCAATTAAGGTGATATTAGAGAGGATCCATATGATGATATTATAGAGAAGGCAAATCCATTGCTTCTCTTGGCTTTACACTTCTTTGCATTTCTATGATTTTGTTCTATTGTGAGTTGTGAGTTTTCATGATTTCAATCTTCTATTGCTACTACTAAATAATTTTGAGAAATTCATTCAATTGAAGTGATTTTGGATTCCAAAAGAATCAAGTTCTTCAAAAAGTTTTTGAGATTTTTATTTGAAGATTTATTTGAAAGTTTTACACAACAATTCTTATAAAATTCTAATGATGAATGGATAGCATAGCAAGGGTTAGCGCCAACCCATTTCTTGCTCTGCATTTTATCTAATACATAAAAATTCTACTGAAATTTTGAGGATGAATTCATCGGGTAGGATTTTAGGGTAAAATTATTTTAAAAGAACCGTATTGCTTTCCTACACTTCTTCAATTGAAATGGATTTCAAAACAAATACTCTACAAATCATGCTGTATTTAATAAAACCCAAACCAATAAATTATATTGGTTTGACGTGCAAGCATGTCAAGAATCGTAACACAATCACAAGTTGCAAATGTTCAAAATAATTAGGATTCATGGAAAAACTTAATTTTAAGACAACCCTATTGCTTTCCTACACTGCCTTCTTCAATTGAAATGGATTTCAAAACAAATACTCTACAAATCATGCTGTATTTAATAGAACCCAAACCAATAAATTATATTGGTTTGACGTGCAAGCATGTCAAGAATCGTAACACACAAGTTGCAAATGTTCAAAATAATTAGGATTCATGGAAAAACTTAATTTTAAGACAACCCTATTGCTTTCCTACGTTGCCTTCTTCATTTGAAATGGATTTTTAAAACAAATACTCTAAAAATCATGTTGTATTAAATAGAACCCAAACCAATAAATTATATTGGTTTGACGTGCAAGCATGTCAAGAAACGTAACACACAAGTTGCAAATGTTCAAAATAATTAGGATTCATGGAAAAACTTAATTTTAAGATAACCCTATTGCTTTCCTACGCTGCCTTCTTCATTTGAAATGGATTTCAAAACAAATACTCTACAAATCATGCTGTATTTAATAAAACCCAAACCAATAAATTATATTGGTTTGACGTGCAAGCATGTCAAGAATCGTAACACACAAGTTGCAAATGTTCAAAATAATTAGGATTCTTGGAAAACTTAATTTTAAGATAACCCTATTGCTTTCCGACGTTGTCTTCTTCATTTGAAATGGATTTCAAATGAAGAACTACAAATCATGCTGTATTTAATAAAACCCAAACCAATAAATTATATCGATTTGACGTGGAAGCATGTCCAAAAACGTAACACACAAGTTGCAAATCTTCAAAATAATTAGGATTCATGGAAAAACTTAATTTTAAGACAACCCTATTGCTTCCCCACACTTTTTCAAATGAGTTTCCAAAAAAATACTGTAGTCTTGATGTTGTAATTAATACAAACCAAACCATTAATTTGTATCGGTTTGACGTGGAAGCATGTCCGAAAAAATAACACAGAAGTTGCAAATCTCTGCGAAATAATTTGGATTCATGGAAAAATTAATATTGCAAACATTATAAAAAGAATTTGAAAGTGCATGCAGTATAATTCCTTAGTATGTACTAAAACCTTGAATTCACTTCTAAATTAAATATTTGTTCAATATTTCAAAAACATGATATGAAATGATTTATTAATCTACAAAAATACCTAAACCTGAGACCCTAAACCCTAGAGACTCTAAACCGTAGAGACCCTAAACCCTGAAAACCCTAAACCCTAAACCCTAAACCCTAAAGACCCTAAACCCTAAACCGTAAAACCCTTATTGATAAAATCACATGCAAACACTTGGGTGGTGCAAAAGGTTGTGTTTGTCTAAATTTACAAACAGACCCTAACTTCAGCAAAATCAAATTGACTTCCAGAAATTGCAAAAGAAAAAAAGACAATGAAGACTTCTTGCCTAGATTCTGTTACAAATAAAATCTAGAAATTAGTGCTTAACAGTGCAAGAAAGCAACCTCATAGGTACTTAATAACTGTCAGTGTCTATTTCTGTCATGAACAGTGTAGGCGGGAATAAAAAATCAAAGGAATTTGCGGAAGGAGTTCGGGATTTTCAAATTCCGTCCTACAGCTCCCGCCTTCGCATTCGCGCTTACACATTGCCGCCAAAATTGTTTTGAATGTCGTTGTGTCCGCGCGCATTAGGGTACTCTCCTTCTCCGTCGCGAATACACGGACGTTCATGCGAGATTTCACTTCTCTCATGTCATTACTGGCCTCTATCAACTTCTGTACTTGTACTATCTAGAGTGTCGGAGTATTGCGCTTCGAGGATCTCGGTGAACGCGCTTGTTGCCTTCCGTATGTCCTCAGGTCAAAAGCCTTTAGCAATTTCAAACATTTTCATTCAATGGATTGGACATAGTTACTTTGTAAGCACATAGTAGTTTTCTGAGTGTGTATAATGTTTCTTTCAGCGCTGCCATCTATTGTGGAGTTCCTAGTTGCTGAAGTTGGCAGAGTGCGTGTGTTTCCAACGTTTATTACTAAAAATCGAGTTGCACGAGTATGAGTTCTAGGCTTCCTCAATTTTTAGTGACAAGGTCTTCATTCAATGTTCAGTTCTCGACATCTGAGTTGCCGAATTCTGAGAGTGCAGTGCCCGATTATCTCGCCGGGAAACCCGGAACACGAGATCGCGGTTACTACGAGACTGGAAACACAATGTCCGAGAAATCCGGAACTGTTTAGGTCGAGTCGACCTGAATACGAACAACAGTACATGAGTAAATTTTTATGCACTTCAGGTCGAGTCGACCTGAATGTGAGATTCTCTACATTAGTCATTCGTTCATGCAATTCAGGTCGAGTCGACCTGAATGTGAGATTGTCTACATTAGTCATTCGTTCATGCAATTCAGGTCGAGTCGACCTGAATGTGAGATTGTCTACATTAGTCATTCGTTCATGCAATTCAGGTCGAGTCGACCTGAATGTGAGATTGTCTACATTAGTCATTCGTTCATGCAATTCAGGTCGAGTCGACCTGAACTGACACATATGATAGTAATTGAAGTAATGTAAAACGTATCCTAGGTAGATTGAATTGTTCTGTCATTGAATATCATTTATGAAATGGTATACATAGCAATTCAGATCGAGTCGACCTAAACCGTATCTATAATTGTAATTTCATTCAAGTGAAAATCTCGTAGATGTCCTGCTGAAATTCTCGATATTCACAGATTCAATCACCAAGAATTCTGTACGTAATGATAATAGTGTGCAGATATGATTCGGCTCACTGCAAGTCCTCATTTCAGGTCGGTTCGACCTGAAGTGTGGGTACTCTTATCCCAGACTTCAGTTCGAGAAGTTCGAGATTTATAAAGGAATAAAATTGAGAATTCCCTGTACAATTGAACAGATGAAGATGAGTTCATTATCTCAGAATACAAAAGACACTTCAGGTCGATCCGACCTGAAGTTCAGGATTGTACTCAGTCTTTTTACATTTATATTTTCCGCTAACAAAAATTATACAAGGCCAGGGTTCAGACACTGCAGGTCGATTCGACCTGAAAACAGAGTTTACATATATCTGAATTTATAAGAAATTTTAATGAATGATGTCAATTGCAGTTGAAACCTAGGCTTCACAGAATAAGTTCGTTGGTGTCATAGATGTATCTATAACATTTGGTCATTCAGGTCGGGTTGACCTGAACATGAATGAAATTGCATGATCTATGCTGCAATTCACTTACCCTATTTCACATTGCATTTTTACAGGTATCCATGGATACTATAGATGACCCTGATGACATGGACATGTCATCGGGTTCTGAATCCAGTGAATTCAGACATGATGAAGAGGATTTCATGGCATCTTCAGAAGACGAATTTCAGAATGTCGAAGCAATGAATGTTGGGGTCCCGGAATGCGAAGGTCTACCACGTCGGCTTTGGAATACTCGAGTTGTCACCTTGTACAATGAGGCTGGAGTGCTTGTGGGTGAAGGTGTCTGTCATAGTGTGAACTCTGACCTCGTTTTGGGTGCCAATGGCCCTCTTGGTAACACCCACGTGGCGATCCACATCTCCAAAATACATAGCGAAGAAGACCTACCAGAGGAACAAGTGTGCTCATTGTTGGCTTGGCCTATTCATCTTGTCCATTGTCGTGGAGCTAGCCTTAGAGACCATGAGGCTAGGGACAAATTCAATTGTCTCCAACAGGCTCTCTTAAATCCGCCCTCTTCGATGTCTTCGAGACCATACACAAGTATGGTCCGAAATGCGCCCCGTAAAACAAATTTGAAATCGAAGGAGTTGCTTACTCAAGATTCCATCCATGCAGTGTCTACTAAAATATGTTGTAGTCGCAACTGTGTTGAGCCATTTCCTAGGGATAAGATTCGAGCCTTTCGTGAACGCATGTATCGCAACTCCACGTTCAAATACAGGACCTACATGAAAATGGATGTGCATAGGCAGGTGCATGTTGACGAGCGTGGTAGACGAATGGTGTCAATTGACAATACACCGGTATGTATGCGAGCGTGGATGCATATAGCTGGGGTCCCTGAGGCCACATTCTATCGCTACCAATCGTACATGAGGCGTGGTCGAGAGGCAAAGGACCATGGCAATAAGGGAACGGTGAAATCGAGGAAACACACTCAACAAGCTATAGCAACATTGAAGTGCATTCTGGAGAAAGAGGCAGATCACATGCCTCATCGTACGAAGACCCTGAAGTCAGGAGAGAAAGTTGTGGCCAAGATCCTACCTTCCACCTTCCAGTGAAAAGGTAAGATGAAAGAACTCAATGATGTCAATGTTGTTTTTGGATTGAATGAGGTGTCAGCTTCGAACTTGAATAAGATTAGGTGCTATAAGTTCCTTGAGTATGAGGTGAAGAAGCCTGGAGACAATTTTGCGCGATGTGGCATGTGTGACAAATTGCAAGACCTCAAGAAGGGTGCTATAAGTGGGTCTCACAATGAATTGAAGTATTCTCGGAAGTTGGATAGGCACAATGAGATTGCTCGAGCTCATCGGGAGTTGTATTATGCAAACCGTCACCGTTCAGTAGCTTTTCCACACGAATGCCTCACAGTTATACACGACAAGATGGATCATGCAAAGACTGCTTCTCCAGTCTTTTCCCACAGGAGTAAGGAGCTTGATGGCCTTGTGAAATTGCTTGTGTCTGTCACTGGCATGATTGCTCATGGTTATGGAGATGTGCGTTACGCACATTATGGTTTGGATCTCTTTAAACACGATTCAAACTATACAATTGGTTCTATGGCAAAGTTGTTGCGGGATCTGGAATTGCCATCGAAGTCTTCTTCTCGGCAATTATTTTCTGGGTCAGGGTCTTCAAATTTGTTCAGGGCAGTGCTGCAGGGTAAAGAAATGTGCGACGCGTCACTGCCACCACCTCCAATGAATGCAGTTCCAGCAGTGCCTTTGCCTCCTATTTTGAATGTGCAAATGGACAATGCCACCGGCGACAACAAGAATAGATATGTTTTCTGTTTCTGGTCTCTACTTGTTGCTAACAAGATCTTCAAAGAAGTGTATGTCAACTTCATGATTGTTGGTCACACACACGACAACATTGACGCATTGTTTGGAAGATGAAGCATGCTGTTGAAGAAGGAGAACTTCCCAACAATCCCAGCGCTCATGAAGTCATTCATGGATGTTGAGTCCATTCCTACTATTCCTCACCTCATAGAGGAGGTGCCTGATTTCAAGCGTTTCATTGCAGGAAAATGGATGGATGGTGATGAAATCCTTGTGGGACACACAAGACCGCAACAAGTGAAGTTCTACCTAGACTCTGTTGGATGCCCAATCATAAAGTACAAGTTGAAGTGTACGGATGAAAACTGGTTAGGCAGATAAGGTCAAGCCATTAAGTTGTGGAAAGAAGACGATGAAGGACGGAGTTTGTGGCCACGTGGTGTGCCTTTGCCAGTACCACTCAACCCAATGAAAGGTGTCAATGACATTGTCAAAGGTTTATCAGGATTCATAAACTATTGGGACGACTTGTGCAGAGCAGACGTGAGTGGAGAACATCGTAGGCGCTATGAGAATGTGGTGCGCTATTGGCGTGGTGTAAAGGCATCTCTTCAAGAGCCACTTCCTACTTCTAATGCTCTAAAAGATGGTTTCTGGCCAACTACTCGTATTCAAGTGACAAAAGTTGATCATTTAGACGAAGATGGCGAAGATCTCGAAGAGCATGGAGAGGATGAGCCTTATGTTGGGCCCTTGAGGGATCGTCCACAACCATCCTTTAGGGTGGCTCGAGATGTATACGAAGGGTATTTTGTTGCAGTTCGCCTCGCAGACGGTGACAGCAGACCAGTTTGGATTGCGAGAGCATTGTCTGATCCAAACTCTAACCCCAAGAAACCAAACTGTATGCACATTCAATACTTTCAGCCAACATCACGCAATCAAGAAGTTCAAGACTTCTATGAAGGATGGGATAGTGATAGAGATTTGCTTTGGAGGGTTGATGAAACCGAAGAACCTGCGTGGGAGACAACAAACGCTTTAATTACAGCATGGAAGCCTTAAAACAGAGGAGGAACTCGCCAATGCAGAATCAAGATCCCTACAGTTCAAATCGAAATCATCAACCAGAGTTTAGCTTCATATACATGATATGGAGAAATCATGTACATACATTGGATGCATTTTAACTATGACATTCATATGGAGGGTATTGGTTTATTTCTACATCTTATATGAAGTTGTTTTTCATTGCATAAGTGTTGGACCCTTAATATTATAATAGATGATAGTCGTTTCAGTTTTTTTTAGAGGATATAGGTTTCCGTTGATTGATTCTATTTTAGTGTTTAATATTGCATGATTGTTTTCAAGTGTATGTTTTGTGTTTACAAAACAATGGAATTTAAATATAGTCTTTAATATATATATATTTTGTATTCTTGAGCTATATTTTCTCTATTTTTTAATTCATTTTCTGATTTGTGTATCACTAAATATATTTTATTTGAAATTACATTGCTATTGGAGAAAAAAATGTAGTGGATATATCCACTATTTATTTGGTTAACATATAAAGCACTTGTCACATTCTGGGTAGGGGGTCGGTTGGTTGTTACAACTTTCCTGCCAACAAAGCTCACTTAGTAGCACCAAGTCATGTTTTTTCTCTCATGCGCTCATACAAACCCAATGGAAATCGAACCTGGTCCGCTTCAATGAGATGAACAACCCCTTATAACCAACCGCGGAGCTTATGACTTGGTGTTCAAAAGATGTCATTCTCTTCACTTATATAAATCAAAATATATACCCTAAAGCAAACTTCATGTATTTCGACAGTCCATCACTAAAAAGACTCTCATTTTAATGGAAATTGTGTATTACAACTAGCAAAGTTAGTGTTTGCCCACTTAAACTACTTAACATTACAATTCACTTTTTAGGGCCTATTATGAGAGGCCCTAAACCTCTCAAAATATTGAATATTGTGTTCATACATTGTTAGGTGTAGTCCTCTTTCCAATTTCCACGGTCATAGGTAGCTCATCAAACCCTAGACAAAAAAATTGTATGCTCACACGCTCACAGGGTCACACATTCCCGCTCACAGGCTCACAGAATAGCAACCCTGGTGTAGGAATTGGTTGGTCCTCCGGATCCGAGAAATCCGGATCACTCAAATTTGGTGCAGCCGATCCCTCCGCTTGATGAATCTCTTTCTCCTTTTCCACCTTTCGTTCACTTCTTGTCCTTTTTCTCATGAGTACGGAATCCGACTCTGATTCATTCAAATGAAACAAGTGGTAATGGAATCACAACAACTCTCGCTTAGAGCTTGCTAGCTTTAGGATCCCTGGCAGCGGCGCCAGATTTTTGTGTGTCGCAGCACAAAGTAAGCAATTTCCCTATTATACTCACAAAAATCACTCTAGAGCATAACAAAATGACCCTAAAGATCGAACCCACGAGATTCTGTGAAGTAGCTAACCCTAACAAGGAGCTAAACCCAATTAACCCTTAAATTCTAACTTCCGGTTTTACCTCTGAAACTGGAACATCCAAAAATTCATCGGAAAACTACGACCAGCATTTATACTAATTCCGGTTTCACTAGTTTTCCGGTTCATTAACTAACTTCCCAACTCAGAACTTTACAACTTCCGGTCCTAAGTGTCCTCCTGGGCGGATCTGTTCCGGTCCACCCTTCCGTACCCGGTTTAGTTTTGCCTCTGTTTTACCATCAGAGGGGTCGCCGCTTGCTTTTGAAAGTGGTAGGCCCACCACTCCTTCCGTGACTTATAGTGGCTGAAGACCCACTCTCCTATCCGCTAATCCTCTAACTAACCAGGATCCGGTTTGGTCTTTCACAGCAATCCGGATGGCAATCCGCATCACAGGTCACACAAAGACCCCTCGTACGATCTTCCCATACTACAACGACCTTGATGTGGAATCCGTTCTGTACGAAGTTAGGTGGCTACAAGTGCATCCGTCCGTTCCAACCTCTACCAAGCTCTTCTGTTTACCAACAACGGTGGCAAGACTTCACAAGAGTCAGGATACTCAACCGGATTTTCCACCCAGGAATTCTAGCGCAGCTAAGGAATCCCTCCCTATCCGCCTAGCCTAATCAACGGCTCTCTTACTCGGAATGCAAAGCTTCTGTAGATGCTAAGGATCTAGAATCCACTCCTAAGTTTTGATGACCCACTCACATGTATTTAGAACCGGAAAGGCACATCAAAGGGAGAACTCTACCAATACATCCGTACATACCCTCTTACTCCAACACCATGTACTCTTGCCAATACTCGGGAAAAACACACAAGTCCGGATCAATGGAAGGTACACCAAGAAATGCCAAAAGAACTCTCTCAGTCTCCAGCTCAGAGACTATTTTATATACAAAAAGCAAAAAGCAAAAAGTGAATACACGATTTCCGCCTCTGAAGGCGCTGACAATCCGGTCCTACCTTATCCTAACCGGATTTTATTCCGATTCATACTCTATCAATCCGGTTCTTGCTTTATAACTCCTACTTCTACAACACTTCCTATTTTGCCTCGTATACTCAAGATCCAATGGTAGGACTCTCATCAGGTCTTTCTAACTGTTCGAATACCTCAATCAGATTCCGGTTCTGTTCCCCATCCGAAGGTGGAGCCGGGCGATCTTCATCAGTTTCTGGGGAGTCTAAGTCGATCGGTTGCGGTCCGGTCGAGGGCATCTTCTTCTGTGCCTTGCTTGACTGGGGCGTCTTGTCTTTTCCCGGTTCCTGAGCTGCCTCTTTCGGAAACAAGTCCGGAAGTGAAAGTTCAGAGAGCCGGACCGGAATCTCTGTCAACTTCTGGCTGCTCTCCACGATCCGGTCCGCTGACTCCCGTGCCTTGGACATGAACTTCTCCATCTGCTCCTCAAAATCGGTGAGGATGTGTACCACTCTCGTTCCGAATATCTTCTTTTCCTTATGCACCTCCTCTTCGAACAGGCGCGCCTTGGTGATCGCGGCTCCGGGTTCTCCGAGCACTTCCTTCACCTCCACGGCCAGCTTCTTCATTTCCTCCGCCATCTCCTTTGTCGCGGTGGCGTTCTCAAGCAAGGCGAAAAGCTCAGCTTTGAGGGTGTCAACCTCATCATGCTGCCGCTTGCTTTCCGCCTTTATCTTCCGGAGCTCATCCGGATTGATGACACACTCCGCTACCCGCTGTGGTAGCTGACTGTTCGGTTCCGCTCCAATCAATTCCGCGATCTCCCCGATCGTCCGCTTCTTGATTTCCCAATCCGCCCGGATTCCGCAGAGTATCCCAACCAACTTGTCGAACGGATCTCCGGTTCCCGATCTGGACGGCACATCCGGTCCGCTTGAAGCCTCCTCTTTGCCCGGCCGTGGGTGAACCGGAGGTGTTCCTCGATTCCGAGTCGGCGTGGTCTTCTACCTCTTGGGGATGAACTGTGGTTCCTCCTCTTCCTCTTCCTCTTCTTCCTCCTCCTCCTCAGTTTCGTTCCTGGAATCCGCTTCCTGGTCGGACTCGGATTCATCATACTTCATGGTCCGCTCCTGGGCCTTCCAAACCTTCAACTCCCCTTCCGTCAGCAGCTCCTGTTGTTGGTAGAGGTGGTACACGTAAGGACACAGTGGGGTAGCCCTACTTCTTCCCACTCTTGTAGTAAGCTAGTACACCAGATCGAAAAAGATCCGGCCCCAGTCTACTCTCCGGTTTCCGCTCAGCACTCCGAAGATTGTGTTACCCAGGGTGATGGTCAACCTAGTGGGCTTTTCCGGATGCAAAACCGGAATAAGGAACTACAGCAGGCGACGCTCCCGGTCATCGATACAGTCCTCTACCGCGTAGCCATCCTTCAGATTCACGACACTTCCGAACTTGCCCTGGATGAAATCATCCTTCCGGCCGGCAAGCTCGAGTCCTCCCGTCCAAAATTCGTATGTCTCGCCACAAATCCTCGGTCCACTGGACCGGATTCCCTCTCAGGGTGTTATCAAATTGGTTCGATATGCCACTCAGGATCTCTCTAATCATTTCCTCATCTTTGAAACCCCAAGGTTTCAAGGCTAATCCCTGACAACCCATGGCCGCTAAGTCCTCCCTGAGTTTTCCCTGTTCCGGTTCCTTGGTAGGCATGAACGGAACTACCTTCCTCAGCTTTACTTCACTCGGGGGCGGGGTGCTAGAGCTTGGTCTCTTCCAGTTCAACCGCAGCATGAGGGCGGCTCTACCCGGTTTCACTCTCTACTGACCTAAGAAGGGAGCACTCGCACTCTTTCGCTCCACCTATAAACCACCCTCCTTGCGCGCTCACACTCTTCCGCTCACTCGCGCCCGGAGGCGATCTCTCCGTCTCACACCTCTTACTCACTAATGGGCCCTCTTGTACTCTCCCTCCTCGCCGCCATAGACGGAAAAGCTTTAGGTGCTAAGACAGGAAACGACAACATGTGAAAGCCAGAGACCTAAAAATAGGCAAGGCCAGGCTTTATATAGTCCTGACGCCCTCGACTGGTCATTATGACCGGTCGGGTATCCGGTCCGGTTCTTGACATCCCGTTCTCTCCAATCCGGTCAAGGAGGATCCGGTTGAAAATCTAATTCGATTCGCTTCTACCTAAAACCGGATGAGTTCAGTAAGGTCCTCTTGTGACTATTTTTGATTTATCTCTCTCCTTTTAGATGGATCCGGATACCTATTTCTAATTTCCGTTCCACTTAAAAAGGTAAACGAAGAAAATCAAAAATATGAGTTGTCACAAAATACAGCTTTACGTTGGACTGAACGTCAAGAGGAAGAAAATAGGCGAATAGTGGTGCACGAGTTACCAGCGTCACAGTCCGCAGAGGATCTGGTTATAATTCCTATTAGGCCGGAAGTACTTTCGGAACGTTCCCAAAGCCTTGAAGCGGTTGAGGAACCAGAAGCGGAACCTGTTACCTTTGAAGAGGAACGATTCTCTGACGAACTAGATACCATAGTGACCACCATGCGTCTCCGTTACAGTAGGTTCTGGGGAAACGGTGGTAAGGATGTAGATGATTGGATGGGAGAATTTGAAGCTACTACTGTAGCTAATCAAGAAGATGCCGCTTCCAGACAGAGAATTTTTCAAGGACTACTAAAAGGTGAAGCCCTTAGATGGTATCAGGATGTTCCGGAAGGTATCCGGAACAACTGGGATTGTCTGACGGAACTCTTCCTACGGACTTTTAGAGAAGTAGGAGGAGAAGCTAGAGCATTGGGGAGACTTAATAAAGTATCCATGAGGCCCAACGAGTCAGTCCGAAAATATGGTCAGAGGGTGAAAGACCTGATAAAAAAACTAACCACGGACGTAGTCCCGAGTATACAAGAGGAATGGTATGTGACAGGTTTTCCGGAGGAAATGGATTTTCAAATCCGACAATTTCGACCCACAACGCTAAGAGAAGCCATGGAGTCAGCCCATGTGGAAATGCGATCCCACATGCTAGACCCATAATACTAAGCATAAGACAGAAAAATTCAAAAATTGTCTCCTTCAGAGGGAAAGTTTTGAGTTCTCCTAGGAAGTAAGGCAAATTAGGAAAAAAACGGATTTTCGGATCCGGAAAAATTTCATTAGGGCTAAAAACCTAAAATCCGGAACCCTAGAAAGTTCCGGATATCGGATGACGGCACTGGCCCTAAACCGGAAACCGGATCCATACTAGGGATAGGGTGTTGCCGCCAAAACCTGTCCCGTACATCAAGTCCGTATAAGAGGGGGATTGTAGCCGGCCGCGAATACACTTATCCTCTTTCTTTTGTTCTTCTGCCGGCATACTCCGTTTTCCTCGCTTCGTTGGAATTCCGGTAGACTGAGGGATTGTGTGAGTTGCGATCGTGCATGGGTTACCGGAGTGACAGTTGTGAGTAGAGATTTAGGGAGAGATTGTATGAGGATTGATCGTGAGCACAATGGCTTCTAGGGTAAGCCGGCGGAAGTTGAAGGACTTGCTTGAGGATTCAAAGGACGAGGCGCCGGCACCTGTACCTCGACCAAGGACCATCCCGGTGATGAAGGTGGTTCCGAAGGTTCCGACGGAGGAGGACTGGCTAGCGCGCCTACGGGAGCATTTCCGCAACATGGGGTGTGACGGACTCCTAGAAGTGTCGTGGGGAATCCGAGAGGAGAGCTTTGTTTTGGACATACTTCGTCCGGAAAGTGGTATCTAGGATACCACCATTCGGGCGAAACCAAACCAGTGGACGGTGAACACTTGGCGAGTCGTCTACAAGTTCCGGGAGGCACCGGACAAGGTCATGGAGAAGAACCAGGAGGTGATGGAGGGAGAGTTCCGGGCGCCCGCCAATCCGAAAGAAGGTAACCAGGTTTCCGACTTGGTGAATCCGGAGTACCGGAATGTGGTAGCGTTTCCCAACCCTATCCTCCATCCTACCAAGCCGCGGCGAGTAGTAGCGAAGGTAGCCTCCACCATCTTGGGGAGCCTCCAGGGAAAGATGATGATGGACTGGGCAGCCATCATCCACGAGCTAGTCGGAGACTTAGTGCGTGCCCTCCGGTCTGGAAAGAAGAGCCAGAGTCCTCTTCCGGCATATCTGTCTCATTTGTACGCCCACCACTCTCTGCTCAAGGCAAATGAGGAGAGTGCGTATCAGGACCTAGTCCAATTTCAGCAGTACGGAGGAGAGGAGCCCTCGCCCCGAGACGGACTGGACGATGACGACACTGAGGAAGAGGAACCGGTCTCTCTGCTAAAGAACAGGAAACGGCGGAATAGGATGCCGCCGGTAAGTCCGTCAGAGGAGCCTCCTACACCGGAACCACAGGAAGAGGTTCAGGAGGTAAAGACGGAAACCGGACCTGTTCCGAAGGGAGTCCAACCATCCTTGCAATTGGTTGGGCCGATACGATCGCACACCGTCGCCACTCAGGCTGAGGCCGAACCCGGATGATAGAGGTGGAGGAGAGGGATCGAACAACCATGCAATTGGGAGGGTCACCCCTAGAAGACATCTAGGAGATGGCTCAGCATCTAGTGTGGCAGGCAGACGATCTCTTCCAGATCTGAGAGAACTATGATGGAGCCCTCAAACGAGTGTGCCGGAAGATGGCGCTAACCGACCGGAATGCCATTTTCCGGAGGACGGATGCATTGGTAGCAGCGAAGCAGCAAAACAACCTCCTCATAGCAGAACAGAAGAATTTGGTAACAGAGCTGGGGGCGTTGCGCGTGGAAAACCGGACGTTGCGAGACCAAGTCCGGAACTCGGAATCCCGCTGTGTGGGTTTAGAGAGTACCATCCGCACCGCTAAGGAGACAGCCCGGCTCACAGAAGAAGTTCATCGCCGGCAAATAGCGGCCTTATGCAAAAGTGTAGTTCAGCTCCGGAACTCTCTGACTAGAGGTCCCGGCAGACTATATCAACCAGGCCCGGCTGTTTGAAACTAACCTCGATGCAGCCGCCAGCTCAAGCCGGGTTCCTATCGTCAAATGCTTACTGGAGCAGGCAAGACGAATGGATACATCCCGGGCCGCGATGAGGGAGATAATGGATTACATTACGTCCATAGAGTCGGATCCGGCACCTCAATCTCCCCCGTCAGCGCAGACTTTGGTGGTTCCGGAAAGCAACAATCCGGAACCTATGGTTACGGAGGTCTCACCGGTGGTCCCGGTAAATCCGTAACTTTCACCACCAGCCGGAAGGCCAGAAGGAGTGGACTGGAGAGCAGTGGTACCTTCGGGAAGTGAAGACCTACTACCGGTGACTCCGACCATTGATCTAATGGGTGCTTCTCCGGAAATTCACGCTGGACGGACGGTATAGTCTTCTCCGCGTCATAAGAAGACTTAGAAGGATGCGAGAGGGAGTCTGGACACTCAGGCTAACTAGGAGTGTAGATAGGAACACCAGTATTGTGGAAATCCCAAGATGGGGCCAAAGGGGTCCGAATCTGTTTTCTCCGGAGGGTAGCCGGAAAGAGGTAAAGTTGGATCTTCTGAAGGACTATGTTCCTCCTAAAGATCCAGATTCAAAAGAATAGTATACAGTAGTATAGTATAGTGGCAATACCGGAGTCCGGCCGTCAAAGCCGGAAAAATAGGATCTGGAATCTTCCGGAAATCTAGCAGACCAGTAGGAATGCTTTGTAGGATTTTTAGGATGACGTTAGTCTTAGTATAAGTAGGACTTTTAATGACCTTTTTGGTCATTCCCAACCATCTCATAGTTTCAACATTGTACCTTTTTCGGAGTTTAATTCTAAAGTGTGTTGGAGTATCCAATCTCTCATCTTTCTTGTGTACGGTATATGTTTGTGAGAGGTGTGGGTCCGTTCTTGCGTTTCCGGGACTGAGAACTTACCTTGTGTGGCAAAAGTCGATGTTGTGAGAATATCCGGATGTATTAATTTGAGGGGGAGATCAATCGGATGGTTCCAGCAGTAAAGTTAGGGTAGTACTGCTCGGTTGCCGGTATAGCTTGTGTGTAGGATATAGCCCTAGGTGAAAAGGGGTATCTGAGAGGCTGCTAGCAAACTTCCGTGTACAGAGGTATTGCCAGATGTGCCCGAATTCCGGATTGCCAGAATTCCTCGTAGAACAGAGTTAAGCCCCGACACAAGCCCAAGAAAATACAGGAGAAACCACCCGGTCGACAGGAAGCTCTGTGTTCGATTAAAGGTTAGAATGTCGTTGTAGTTTTTGACCGTCCCTGTGTGACCTAATCCGGAAGAGCTTCCGGATTTGTGAGGCGACAGAACAGGAGGACACTTCCGGTCCCTGAAGAGTTAGGTTGTTGTTAGTATTAGAGAGAGAGAGAGAGTGAAAGAGAGCGTGTTTTCGGACACGGTAAGCATCCGGACGGTGGATTTGGCCACTCGTCATCCAAACCCAGGGATCCCGAAAGGGACACTGAAACGGTTTTCGGATCCTTCCGGAACCCACCCGGCACTAATATCCGGACCAGACCAAAAGTCCAGAATAATCCGACGGAGAGAAAAGTGAGTGCTTAGACCGGGATAGCCTATGAAACTATAATCCACAAGTCCTCGTGGGAATGATTTCGGAGCGGTTTACTCTAAGAAGGCCTTTGGTGTGAATTAAGGGCTAATTGGAGGAATACTGGTCCAACTAATCGCTACAGCCCAAAATTACGAGAACTCAGCTCAATCGCTACAACGATCCATTAAGAAGAGCGAGAAAAGAGAGAAAGGGAAGAGCAAAATGTACGAGAAGAAGATGAAGCGAAGAGGGAGGTATTCGGATTCCGAAACCTCGAGTTCCGGAACCGGATCGAACGAGTCATCCGACAGCGCCGACAGTTCGAATAGTGAGGCAGAGACTTCTAGCAACAGACGAGTTGCACGAGGCAAAAACGAGAAGGTTAACAGAAGAACCGTCAAGGTGAAGGTGGAGAAGGACGATTCCAAGAAACTTATGAAGAGCATCCAAGAATCGTTAGAGGCAATCAAGGTCAACCTAGCTGATAATCGGATGCCTCGACAGATTGTACCGACTTCTCGAGCTAATGTATGGTGTGCAAGGTGTGGAAGACCCGGTCATTATGCAAACAAATGCTCCCAAGGACATCAGAAGCAGATCCATTTTGTGGACAAAGAAGGAGTGTACTACACACTTCCGGAACCAGAAGGGTGTGAAGATCCGGTGAATCCAGTATTCCAGATCCAAACCGGATACGGAAGAGGGAAAGCACCTCAGCAGTTGGTCCGCACCAATTTGTATAAGCATCCACCGACTGGATCTAGTCAAGGTACTTATTCCACTTCTAGATTCCCACCCGGATGTTGTTTTGTGTGTGGAAGTCCCCAACATTATGCTAATAGCTATCCCCATAAAGGGCAGGGGCAAGGGGCCCCACTAGCTTTACCATGCCAGAATTGTTTAGAATATGGACATGGAATGAATGAGTGTCCCAAACTGCAACAGATCCGTACTATTTACAAACATGTAGAAGTCCCACCTCGTGATCAAACCGAACTCAATTACGGATCCACTGCCGGAATTGAGAATACAGAAAAATGACAACCAAAGATGGAACTTCCAAAAGTTTTAGAAAGACTCGTTCACCGAGTATCAACCCGAAGTTCCACCAAAGACCAAAGGAATAAGCATAGAACTGGAAGGTAGAGACGGAAAGAAAAGCCTCAAGTTAGCACTCCCATTCCAGAATCCAATCCGAGTGATTCTGATCACTTGGAAGAGATGGATCCTATTAGACCCATAGTAGAAGTAGAAAAAAGGGTCGGACCTCGTCCGATTCCCATTGATATTAGTTCGGAAGTCCGACAGAATCTGGACAATGTCAATGTAGTTCCGAATCCTAGAAAGAAGAAGGTTACATTTGAAGACGTTCTGGTTCTGATTAATCCGATACCAAACTTAGATACATACAACATCGTGCAAGATATCAAAGATCAGAAGGCTAGTGTCACCTTTGGGCAACTCCTCCATGATAATGCAAATTATTAGAAATTGATCCGAGATGCTTGGACAAAGAAAAGAACCAAACAACTCAAACTTCCATCAGTCGCAGTCAACTTCTCCCAGATCGAAGACTTTGGAGCACCAGAGTTGGAAGTCGAAGTGGGAGGATGTATGGTCACCCGGGTTCCAGTTGATGGCGGATCGGGAGTCAACCTTATGTTGGAGGACACCGCCTTTGATCTAGGATACACGACATTCCAAGAAACTGACCAAGTCTTGAGGATGGCAAATCAATCAAGAGTGTATTTGGTAGGAAGGCTAGCCCGGATTCCAACCTGGATCGGAAAAGAGATTTATCTGCTAAATTATGTAGTCATCAGAGTATCTAAGGGAAGGCCTTTTCCCATGCTATTAGGAAGACCATGGTTATATGCAGCAAGAGTGCTGGTTGACTGGGGAGCCAAGGAATTCGTGGTGGGGAAACCTGCCATACGAATACCTTGGAAACATGTTGATCACTTGGGGGAGACTAGTGAGTCCAATGGATATACTACGGATTGGTCTGATTAGGAGAACTCCGATTCCGTGACTAGTTACTTCACGTTTGTTACGGAACCAGATTTTGAGTTTCCGGAACCCATCTTGGAAATTGCGACGGAAGAAACAGAAACTCAAATACCAACAATACCGAAAGATCGGTCATTAGGAGAGATGAGCGTTTCGTTATCATACGAATGGATCAAACAACAGCTCAATGAAGAGAATCTTCCAATGGTAGGACTAGGTCGAATAAATCAAGGATCCGTCTGGAGCGAGTTACGAAACGAGGAAGATGGACCAAATCCGGAAAGGAGGAAGCCTATAGTAAGCCCAGTGGAGTATGAGGAGGTGAGTGTTACTCCAGGAAAGACTTTCTTTGTTAACAAAGCAATGTCTGCTCCGGAGAAAGCTAAATACAAGAAGCTTCTAGAAGATTATCTTGATGTCTTTGCTTAGGCATCCTCCGACCTCAGTGGAATACTAGCAGAACTAGGAGAACATCGGATCGACCTTATCAAAGGAGTGGTTTCGGTACGCCAACGACAGCACCAGTTAAACCCGAGATACTCTCTGATGGTAAAAGAGGAAATTGACGCTTTGTTAGAAGCGGGGTTTATTTATCCAGTCCTCAATTTAGAATGGGTTTCACCCATTGTTGTTGTTCCAAAGAAACCAGATCCAGGAGGAAAAATCAAGATCCAGGTATGCCAAGATTTTCGGAAATTAAATGATGCAACCCGAAAAGACTACTTTCCGCTTCTTTTTACGGACATCATTCTTGATCAAGTTTCCGGAAATGAGTGTTACAACTTCCTCGATGGCTTCTCCGGATACAACCAGGTTTTCATCCGGTTATTAGACCAGCTGAAGACAACCTTCACGACGGAATGGGGAACCTTTGCATTCACTCGGATGCCTTTCGGATTATGTAATGCCCCCGGAACTTTCCAACGACTCATGATGGACATCTTCCAGGATTCTCTATGCCACTTCCTAGAGGTATTCATCAATGATTTTGCTATATACAGTTCCAAAGACGCGCACCTGGAATACCTGCGGAAAACCTTTTAGAGATGCAAGGAGACAAACCTCAAGCTGCACCCCGGAAAGTGCTTTTTCGGAATGGAATCCGGAATCCTCTTAGGACATGTGGTTAGTCGGAAAGGATTAGAGGTAGACCTAGACAAGGTCAAAGCCATACTCACCCTTTCCGCCCCAACTTGTGTACGAGAGATCCGAGGATTCCTTGGATGTGTAGGGTATTATCGGAGATTCATAGACGGATATGCCCGGAAAGCTACTCCACTTACGGAACTGCTAAAGAGGGATACTGAGTATTTGTGGAGTACAGAACGACAAGATGCTTTTGAGACCTTGAAGTCAGCACTAGTCAAGGCCCCTATTTTGTCTTCACCAGATTGGACCAAGGAATTTCATGTTACCCTAGATGCTTCCGGATGGTGTTTAGGAGCAATCCTGTGGCAATACGACAGTCATCAGAGAGAATGCCCCATTTACTACTCCAGCAAACAAATGAGTTTGGCGGAAAGGAAGTACACCACCACGGAATGAGAGGCACTGGCAGTGGTCTATGCATCCAAGAAGTTCCGACATTACCTGCTTGGGTATCGAGTAATATTCCACATGGATCATGATTCACTCAAGTATTTGGTAAACAAACCTGACCTTTCCGGAAGAATAGCAAGGTGGGTGTTATTACTCTAAGAATTCAATTATGAGGTGAAAGTGAAATCTGGGAAGTCAAATGCAAATGCAAACTACCTCTCTAGATTTCGAGGACCGACTTCACTCGAGGACATTTCCACAGAATTTCTGGATGATTTTCCGGAAATTCCGGAAGAATCCGTATTCCACCTACAAGAAGGAACTCGATCGGATTACTAGGACATCATAGATTTCCTTGTAGACGGAAGATACCCAGAAGGATTAAACAGGGAGGAGAAAATCATGTTCCACAATAAGGTTGGCCCTTACTCACTAATTAAAGGAACCTTATTCAAAATGGGAGCGGACGATCAGCTAAGGCGATGCGTGGAAACAAAGGACCAGAAGAAGATAATGCAAGCCTTGCATTCCGGACTTTCCGGAGGACATTTCGCAACCATCACCACAGTGAACCGGATCCGAGCAGCCGGATATTGGTGGCCATATCTGATCCGGGACGTCAAGAGACATGTGGAGAGTTGTGACCAATGTCAACGGACAAGGGCCCCTTCCTTCCGGAACCATTGGCCACTCGTTCCAATCATGCCTATTGCCCCATTTGAGAAATGGGGATTAGATTTCATAGGTCCCATTTCTCCAGTTAGGGCTAGAAGAAAGAAGTATATCATCTTGGCGACGGATTATGCCACCAAATGGGTGGAAGCACGGGCTACCCGAAATAATTCCGCCCAGACTGCAACATCGTTCCTATTCACGGAAATTCTGATGAGGTTTGGACACCCACTAGAGTTAGTCAGTGATCGAGGACTCCATTTCTTGAACGATACCATTCAGAATATGACCAAGAGGTATCTGATCACCCACCGGAAGACCACTCCTTATAACCCAAGGACAAATGGTTTGACGAAACGAGCCAATGGAATAGTAGAAAAGGTTTTGAATAAAACCATTTCTAAGCACAAGACGGATTGGGATTTAAAACTTCCGTCTACAATCCATGCGTACAACACTTCATAGAAGACTACCACTGGGAGAAGTCCATTCTTTCTTGTATTTGGACAGGAGACCACCCATGGGATTGAATTAGAGGTGGAATCACACCGAGTAATGTCGACCCGGAACACTATCCGGACATTCGGCTGATGGCTATTGAAGATTTGGAGGAAGTAAGATTGGTGGCCCTCGATCACACGAAGAAAGTACAGGAAAGAAGAAAGGTAGATCATGACAAGAAATTACCAACCAATCACGGGATCAAGGAAGAGGAGTTAGTTCTATTGTATGATAGCCGTTACCGGATTTTTCCAGGAAAACTTCACACTAGGTGGATGGGCCCATATAGAGTGCGACAGTTATTCTCTAATGGGTCCATGCAACTGGAAGACCTTCAAGGGATTTGGATGGACACAAGGGTGAATAAATCCTGAGTCAAGATGTACGCGCAGGAGTCGGATTCCCAAGACGAAGCTGAGGATGTTCACGAGGACTCTCATAGTTGAAAAAGGGGTAATGTGGGTGTAGCGATTAGTCGGACCAGTATTCCTCTAGTTAGCCCTTAATTCACACCAAAGGCCTTCTTAGAGTAAAACCGCTCCGGAATTGTTCCCACGAGGACTTGTGGATTACAGTTTCATAGGCTATCCCGGTCTAAGCACTCACTTTTCTCTCCGTCGGATTATTCCGGACTTTTGGTCTGGTCCGGATATTAGTGCCGGGTGGGTTCCGGAAGGATCCGAAAACCGTTTCAGTGTCCCTTTCGGGATCCCTGGGTTTGGATGACGAGTGGCCAAATCCACCGTCCGGATGCTTACCGTGTCCAGAAACACGTTCTCTTTTACTCTCTCTCTCTCTTTCTCACTAACACTAACCTAATTCTTCAGGGACCGAAAGTGTCCTCCTGTTCCGTCGCCTTACAAATCCGGAAAGATCTGGATTAGGTCACACAGGGATGGTCAAAAACTACAACGACATTCTAACCTTTAACCGAACACTGAGCCTCCTATCGCCCGGGTGGTTTTTCCTGTACTTTCTTGTGCTTGCGCTGGGGCTTAACTCTGTTCTACGAGGAATTTCAGCAATCTGGAATTCGGGCACGTCCGGCAATACTCCCGTACACGGAAGTTGCTAGCAGCCTCTCAGATACCCCTTTCACCTAAGGCTGTATCCTACACACAGGCTATACCAGCATCCGAGCAATACTACACTAATCCTACTGCCAGAACCATCCAGTTGATCTCCCCCTCAAGTTAATACATTCGGATACTCTCACAAAATCGACTCTTGCCACACAAGGTAAGTTCTCAGTTTCGGAAACACAAGAACGGACCCACACCTCTCACAAACATATACCGTACACAATAAAGATAAGAGATTGAATACTCCAAACACTTTAGAATTAAGCTCAGAAAAAGATACAATGCTGAAACTATGAGATGGCCGTGAATGACCAGAAAGGCCATTAAAAGTCCTACTTATACTAAGACTAACGTCATCTTAAAAATCCTACAAAACATTCCTATTGGTCCGCTAGATTTCCGGAAAATCCCAGATCCTATTTTTCCGGCTTTGACAACCGGACTCCAGATCTTCCTAAAATTTCGGATCTTCTGGAAATTTCTGGATCCATTCCGGATCTATCCTTTCCGCTTCCAACTGGAGTCGTCTTTGTTGCCGCCTGGTATGAGGCTTCTGTTCCGAATCATGTTCCGGATTCCGGATCCTATCCGGATCTTCATTTGGATCCTATCCAGATCCTAGACATTTACGGATTCTGGATCCATTAGTTTTGAATTAGTTCCGGATTGATTCCGGACTTAGTTTCGATACTACAAAAAGTCTTTTGAAAATACTTTTTAGACAACTCTCCAGGCTCCAGTTTCCGGTTAGGACGGAAAGTGCAAATTTCCTCCTTAACCATTTTACCGCAATAAGAACCCCTATAGTTGTTAATCCATAACTCTAGTACTTTCTCCACCGAATAAAGAACATATACTATGAATGGATTTCTTACTTCATATTCTATTTGAAATAAATAAAATCTATCAGAAATTTCTAAGAGCTGAAAAAGGCAGGAAAACAAAGATGCAAGAAAGTAAGAAAGCAACTTTGCCTTCCACCGGCTACAGTCTTCCTTTTATACTGGTCCGACGGATGGATGGTCGGACGAATGCACGGGATAGGTTTTGGTGGCAAAAACCTAACCCTAATACGGATCCGGTTTCCGGCTTTTAGAGCTGGCACCGTCATCCATTTTCCGGAACTTTTTAAGGTTCCGGAATTAGGTTTCTTAGACCTATTGAAATTTTTCCGGATCTGGAAATCTGGTATTCTTAAGTTTCCCTAATTTCCTATGAGAACCCAAAAACTTTCCTTTTCAAGGGAACAATTTTTGAAATTTCCCGTCAAATGCTAGTGTTTTGGGTCTAGCATGTGGGATCACATTCCCACAGTGGGAATCCGGAATCCGGAAACGAATCAATAATACAAGAAGTAGGTGCAGAAAATAGAAAAAAATCAAAAAATTTATAGTTAGAGCGTGATTTTTGGACCAAATAGCTTGAATTAGGAAATAAGCGTTCCGGCACAACCCGTAACTGGAACTTATCTGAATTCGAAATCCGGATTCACCCGGAACACAGGAACCTACCGTATAGGTCTTGTAGCTACGGAAGTAGGATACCGTTAATACAACGGACCTATGGCCGTCGTCTTGATATTCGTAAGTAGACGGTTTAGTATTTAGGCTATTTGCCTAGGGTTTTCCACTTCACTTTCCTGTTTTGCTTTTTTTTGAGACTGTCCGTGTGAGTAGTTGAGAGAAAGAGTGGTGAGTTAGCGACTGAAGCAGGGTTACTTCTACCTTGTTCTGACTTAGATCTTATGGCATCCGGACCAGTACGGAAGGTAGCGGTATCTGCCCGGGTTATCTCTCCGGCCATTCCGGATAACTCGGAACTACACAAGCAGTTAGAGGAGGACTTAATTAAGTTAGGATGTGTCGGTCTCCTACACCGACCATGGAACCTCAAGAGTGAAGATATGATTCAAGAACTACTTCACGGTGTTTCGAATCAATATGAGCTCACTTTGAGAGGGCGGCCAGTCGCGTGGACCGAGGACATCTGGACGGACGTCTATCAATTCCGGAAGAGCGGGAACGAGTTAGCATCGAGGACGGACCGTTTTGTAGCTGGAAAGTTCACTGGGTCTGTAAACCCTAAGGACGGATTTGCTATTAGCGAATGCAAGGACGAGAGACATAGGCGGATACTAAAGTTTCTGATTCTGATCTTGTATCCGGAAAAGCCAACACGGGTTACCATTACGGTGGCCAATACTATTTTCGGGGCTATGGAGAACCGGTGGTGCACTTGGGTAGAGTTTTAGTCGGAATCAAGGCTAATTTAGCGGATCACGTGACCTGAGCAAAGGCGAGTCTAGTTAGCACCTACTTATTCCATCTGTACCATCAACAGGGACTTTTGAGTGCAGCGGAAGTAATCCAGTATGACACCAGAAAGGCAATCCTATCATACGGACTTTCCGGGGAGGAGGCAGAAGTCCGGTCGAGTCTAATCCGGAGGAACCTCCCGAGGAACGTTTGACCGATCCGAGGACCAAGAAGAGGAAGTCAACCAATCCGGGGGCGCGATCCAAGCCCCAGACGATGGAGAGGGGGGAGTCCAGCAGAGGGATCTGAAGTGGAAACAGAATCCGCATTTTTCAATGCGGGGCTCGAGTGGATACGTGAAGCCAAGGTACTCCACGACAGTCTGGCGGATTTGGTGATAGATATCGCGGAAGTTTTGAAGGTGGAGCCGAATCAGATCATGGAAGTTGTCAAGCGATTACCCAAGCCGGAAGATCTAACGAAGAGGGAGGAGCGGATCCAGGAGTTGGAGGCAGAACGGAACCAACTCCAGGCCTGAGTGAATTGGGCGGAAGGGGAAATGGCAGCTGCAAAAGACAAAGAGGCTCTTGCTCTAGTCAAAAATCTATCCGAAGCAGTCAACATCAAAGCCGACATCATCACAAAAGCTGCCTTGTTTGACTCGAAGATGATATCGGAAGGCCACATTACCGGAACCAAGGTAGTAACCATCCTCGTAGACTTCACTGCAAGGATAGAGCGAGTTTTGAAGGAGATCCAACAACTATTGGCGGCTATTGATCCAAACCATGCGATGGATTTCTCCACCTTTCTGGAACTTCCTTTTGTCTCAGGTACCCCAGGGAAACCAGTGGCGGATCGTGCAACCCGGATGGAGGGATGGAGGGGGATACTCACACCAGCCGAGCCTTCCGCCAGCAAAATGCGGATGATGGAGTTGAATTTGAGGCCAGCTTCGGAACCAGAACTTGAGTCTAGCGTGAAATCGGTTCCGGTACCACCCAAATTCTCAACCCTGAAAGTCCCCAAGTCACAAACAATGCCGAACTTGATGACCGGATCATTCAAGGTTCCGAGACAGCAAGTCAGAGGAGACCTCATCAATCGGATCAGTGGAATGACCAATCCGGCTTGGACTAATCCGAAAGGATTTGTGCACATGCAAGAGACAATGCTGGAGAAAAGAAGCGAATCCGCACCATTGGAGGGTACACCGCCAGAGAAGGAAAAGGAAGTTCAAGTCATCGAAGATTCTGAGGAGGAGAGTGCCCATTCCACTTCCGGAACCAAAGACGACAGCGATCCTTCTCCCGCAACGCGCCATATGTAGACTCAGGCCACAGCGAAAACCACGCCAGCAAAGAATACGAAGGGGACGCCTACCAACCAAGCGGGGAGCCGCTCAAGAAAGGACAGAAGCCAAAACATTAGAATTCGTAGGAGAAGAAGTATAGAATCTGGATCGGGTTTCCAAGCATGGACCCGGTTTCCGGAATCTTAGGCAGATAGTCAGGAAATCCGAAAATCTCGGATGGTAGTTAGTAATCTTTCCGGATATCCTGGGGTTTTCAGTGATTGGTTGCTTGGATTTCCGGGTTTCCTTTTCAGGCTTTTAGGAGTTGATTTTGGGTTTTTGTATTAGTATTTTAAGGGCAGGCAAGTTAGTTGTCTGCGATTCCATTCTACTCTCTTCGATCTTAGTGCTTCCACGTATGTATTACAATTTCCTTTTCTTAATCTAAGTCAGCTAGGGTGCTTCTAGCTGCACTTTGCTTAGACGGAATCTTTGGCTCAGTGTATGCATGTATGTTTGTATCTTTGTGCTAGAGAAAGAGAAGGGAGGGAGAGGAGGAATCCGGATCTTGAGCTACGGGATCTCTTGGTGTTGAGCTGAGTGGGAGAGATGTGAATTGAGTAAGGGAGTGTAAGTGTGACGTGCTTTTAAATTGCCGGAACGGCAATCCGGATAAAACAGTAGAGGTCCCTGCGAGTCCGGAACCAGGAGGGTTCTGTGCAAAGATAAGCAATTGCCAAAGGAAAGGAACTCCTGCTACTTCGAAAGGTCTACCACCCTCCCCTTGGTACATTGTCTTCTCCTTGAGATTCTATTCTTTTGGGTTTATGAGTTTTGATCCGTCGTTGTAGTAAAAGAGGTGTGAGAATTGCTCTGTGTGACTTGATTCCAGATCGGCCAATCCGGAAACTGAGAGAGAATACTCCTCCCTCCTCCTACGACTGTATTGTCTTGGGTGTGTTGTTCAGTAGATTTAGAGTACAGAGAGGATAATTGTACAAGTGGTGAGTCCCCACCCCTTCCTAGATCAAGGGCGGACCCTTTGAGGGTAAAACAGAGGCAACAAAAACCAGTGACGAAAGAGAGACGGAACTAAGATCCAGAGGTGTCCAGATCCGGAACAGAATCCGAAATGTATTAAGTTTCTGGAATAAGGTAGGGAAGTGAAATAAGGGGGATTAAGTGAGTAGTCACAATCCGGATGCTTCTAATTCAATTGATATCATACTAGAAGTTCCCTGGAAAGATAATTCGTGTCATCTTACAACAATTTGTCATTGTAAGGATACTTACGGCTAACTACGCGTACGACAACTCGCATTCCACACTCGTCTCAGGTGACCACCGAATTACCATTCCAGCAATTTAAAGGCACTACGTAAAGGTCCCCAATCACAAGTCTAAATCCCTCAACCGGTTGCCCTTTTTAATTAGAATCCGGTTTATTATAGATCCGGATTCCGCCCTCACTTGTCCTTTCTCACACCCCAATAGTTAGATGAACAAACAGGAGAACACCATAATTATGAGACAAGGTACTCAGGACAGAAGCTTGGTACCTCAAATTACCTTTGGAATGCAAACACATAGGAATCAACTCAGATATCAAGAGCTAGAGTAGAACAAACTAAGGTGGAATGCCTAGATAACAAGCCTGCCTAGCCATTTTAAAACACAATTAAAAGGATCTAACAGTCACCAGAAAAACAAGGCAATGGCCTAACAAATCATTCTAAAAAAAGCAGAAAAGTCGTTGGCTAGACGTCCTTTGAAAATTAGAATCCGAAAAACTCACTACTTAAAACTAACTTCCTATCTACCTTTACGTGCCTTCTTGGAACTACCCATGCCTTGCATTGAGTGCCTCCAAGTGGAATATTTGGTGGGGATTGCCTTTGTTGTTGACTAGGTCTTGACCGCAGGGACGGATTGCGCAGTGTTGGCCAATCTAGATTCCTCCTCCTTTTCATTCGTTTTCATCTCATCATTTGGAATGACCTCCTCCTTGGATTCTTCAATCTCTTGGATCTCCACGTCGTCCTCCATGGGTGAGTACTAAGCCAAGTCCACCATTGTATCATCTTTCTTTAGAGTTGCTCCGGTTGTTGCCTCCATCATATGCGTAAAGCTTTCCGGAAACTTCCATACCAGATTCACTATAGCTCCCTTCTAAGTACCCAAATCAAGACGGATTGGAAGGGGTGGCGTCTTGAAAGTTGACATCCTCAACAGGGTTGCTAGCATGCAAGTGTAGAAGTGTGAGCTTGTGAGCTTGTGAGCGGGAAGAAATTAATTGAAAAGAAGAGTGAGGTTCCTATAACCGTAGATGTACCTATGACCGTGCATGAAGGGAATTTGTATATCCATGAATGGTGAAGTCAATGTTCTTTCAAATTTTGAGCGATTTATGCATGGAAGGAAAAAAAATACAATTTGGCTATTCAAGAATTGTCCATGCCTCACCTCGTTGTATTGTATTAATTTTGGTTAACTAACATTTGTAGGTGGTTTTTTATTTGAGGAAAAGAATATTTTCTTTAAAATTTACCCTTTGGTTTGTATGAAATGTTTAGGGTTTAGACCCTCTCTTTTGTCTTGAAAGCTTAGTAGATGGTGTGAATATATGGTCTATTCCATTCTTGAAGGATTTTGTGATGGTGTGAAAATTATTTTCTTTCTCACTCGTTTTTTATATGAAATTCATTTCAGGGTTCAGGGAATACGTTTAGGCCTACGGTACTCTATATTTTGGTAAGATACAATGATTGTTGTAAAGTGATCTCATATCACATACCATCTCTCTTTAAAATAGTGTATTGCTATAATAGCATCTTTCCAATATCTCTTATGTTGGCAAATACATTTAAAATAGCAATCTGTATTCTCTACGGCAGTATCAAGGCAAATGAATCACACAACATGTAGCCATAAAACACACAAATCCAATGATCATGAAAATCAAAGCATAATGGTTTGAGTCATTAGATACGTCAATCTTATGAGTCTAATTTGTTGTAGACTCTGTCACAGACTCCTTATCATTGGAAGAATCAGAAGTCTCTCTTCCCTCGGATGTTGATCCGTCTATAAACTGCAAGACATTCCGACAATACGAAGATTTACGGTGTTTGGGCTTTGAAGTACCAAACTCAGCAAACGCCAATGCCACCTGCTCTGCGTAGATTGGAAGAGCAAATGACTTCTCCGGGCTCAAGATAAGTCTTCGTCTTTTCTTCCTGGAACCTGCTGCCATCAATCCCTTGGTGCTGTAGACAGAATGACTGAATGTTAGTTTCAAGAAACCTTACAAGTACCAATAAGACCAATCATTTGAAAACGAAGAAACTTACTTACTAGGTCTATCTCGCCGGACAAACTTTCGCGCTTTCACAATCATTGTATCGGGATCTTGCGAAACGACAACCACTGGCGCTTGTGGAACTGCAACTGTGGCAACCGGAGGTGCAATCTTCCTCATAGGCTCCAGGATGCCTGCAAAAATATTCTTATCTGCCTCCAATGCTACAATGTGGCGCCTTGTTGCACGACATGCTGTAATAGAGGCACCTGGAAAGAACCAGTATGAATCACAATTCGACCTCATGTTTTTGGGTATGACATGACTGATGGAATGTACAAACATTCAAATGAGAACTCACCCGTGGATGTTGTGCAATCAAGGACCACGTCTCCTTCACTAGTGGTTCCTTCAATGATGTGTTGTAAGAAGCGGGCATCTTTCTCGCGAGGCCCTCGCCATGGCCTTTTTTCCTTGTCGTTCATCAACATGGAATCCTCGGTGGTGTAGTTTATGAGCAAGTCATCACACTTGAGGTCCACTTTGGCCTTCACCATGGTTGCAGAGCGCTTGAAGGAGAATTTGGATTTCTCTCTCACATCCAAGTCTTTCACCAAGAGTGTGATGCCAAACTTCAAAGTCTGCAAATATTAAATGAACATAGACATTCAAAGAGTGAATGAAAACATTAAATACATATCTAATAGTCCATTGTGAAGGGTTTAAAATATTGTACCGTGCTTGTGTGGTCTATGGCCGAAGCCAAATGCACCCGATTCATGCCCATCCATTCTTGGAACTTCATCATTGTAGGGGACTCTTCACATAGTCCTGCAATTGTGCTTAGAGAGTCTACGCTCCACGAATGGAACACGACAACGCAACCATGGTCCTGCAAGTGTTTTTCTGCAAAGAAGAACGCTTCATTGATCATATTGTAGTCTGGGTCCGAGTTCCAAGATGGCACGGCAGTATCGGGAACGGAAACCCCCGATACCGGCAAATTCTCCTGGCAATCAAAGAGCATGAGGTCGAATCCCGGCCGATGCTTCACAATTGCATCATTCACCTTGTCTTTCTCCAGTGCCATCTACACATACAAATTGTTAGGTGAGAAGTTGTCATCATAAGGAAGGCATGACTTAATAATTCTGAGGTGTAACTTCTTACTAGAACTCATGAAACTAACCTTCTTAAAGAAATCCATGACTTGGATGTAGCAATTGGAGCCTTGTGTCGTTTCATTGTCAACCACCTCTTCAATGGAGACGTTGAGCAACAACTCCTCTGAAGTGACATTGTCGTCATCGCAAATGTTAATGACTTGTATTCCTTGTGTGACTACATCCTCATTGAACTCCGGCAATACATCCTTCCTCTTCATCCCACTATGAAGTCCACCTTCCATTTGCGAGCTCTAATCCACTATACAGGATGCCGGAATGTTGTTTGCATAGTCTTCCTTCATCTTTCCTTTTGCTTTGGCCTTCTCTTGTTTTTCCTTCTCTTTTTCCTTCTCCTTCTCTAGAAACTTCGCCACACGCTCTACCTCCTTCTTTTCTTTTGCTTCCAAAGCCAATTGGAGTCGAGCTACTTTCCTCCTGTCATTCTTGTCCCTCTTTGCAATGGCTCTATTCCTCTGTGCATCATCCATACCTGCAAACTCATCAACGTCGAAGTCAATCACTCCAATGCCTTGCAAAGAGTTCTGAAGTTCCACCTCCGACGGATGAGTATATGAACTTGGGCAGTCAATGTACCATCCTCCGCCATTGAGGTGAGCCGTGGTGAAGGTCTTCAGCTGGTTTGGCATATACATGCAGTCTGTGGAACTCCGGTCCAAGAAACTTGAGAGAAATAGGGGCAAGTCCTTTTTTTGAATGGCCCCTTTTGGCTCCAGCTCGTGCTTGAAGTACCTGCCAAATATGAGAACAGAATGTGAATCAGTGATTAGTGATAACATACTGAAGAAGACAAACATGCCATGGTAATTTCTTGCAGAACTATATCAATATCGAATTCTGAATGTTCTAAAGAAAATAGGACGACTACAATCAAATTGTACGCGCATACAACAAATAGAATGGTGGGGTCCATGAAGTACCAGCTTGTCCATAGTCAGATCCGACGATGGACTTGTAGGTACCTCAGGGACTCCCATCCTTCTGGACCTTCTATCATGTTTACATTATTTTTGCGACATAAATACATGAAAGAGAACCGGAGAGATGGATAATTTTAGAATGATCACATTCTATGAGTAGCATTTTCATAAAGGCATTTTCCCATACCGGAAAAGCATCCTTCGCACTGCTTGCTTTCCACCCTCGTAAGTCATGAAGTTGTCACTTTTCTTGAAGTACTTTGTTCCTCTAAGGTGGGCCATGAAGCCCTGATCCCAGATCTTCCTCCTCCACCCTTCCAAATAATCCGCCAAGGTTTCAGGTTGTAGAGGAGTGTCCATATTGATGTTGATGTTGTCTTGGGTCACCACCTTCTCAAAATATTCAACAACTGCGTCTTCAATCTATAAGACGTCCACATTTTTAGTGACAGTAAACATATATATTTTGCTGCAAGAATTTCTATGATAAATTATTTCAATTATTTTGAATCCACTAGTTCTAAAATTCAAAAGAATTTCTATTCAAACACTTACCCCAACATACCAAACACATTTGTTTAGAAATGGGTCCAACAATGTTTCTGACACAGGCCTTGGTGGAAGCCGTCTAGCCTCGCGTGATGGTATGGAAGAGTTCCACCACTTGAGGAACTTGGTCTTGTGATAAGGAGTGGTGTTGCAAGTGGCCACCATTTGAAGTTTTTCAAGAGTCATCTCGGGAACCTCATTTGCACTCCAATGTTTCTCCACCTACTCCAAAATGTTCAAAATGCAAATCATTATGTGACCTCCAGCCAAGATTATTGCCATTCAATGATTAAGTTTGGACTCATCATACCTCTGCTAAGAATTCCGGTTTGAGAGCGGGATTGGCCACCGTGACCAACTTCGTCATCTTTACATTCAGCTTCCCTGTTTTTTCTTTAGCGGCGGCTCTCATGGCATGCGAAAGTCCACCATGACTCCTCTCTTCTGCTGGTGTCATCTCATTGTATCTTCTGACTGCAGCATCCATTGCCTGGGAAATCTCTTGTTGCAACAATCTGATGAGAAGATAGATTTCAAATCATGTGCACTGAAGAAGATAAATTAAATAGTAAAAGCTTACTCTAGACATAGCCCAAATGGCATACACTAAGCCCATTAGAGTGGAAGCCAGAACAAATGACACTAAGTGAATGCAAATCAAAAACTCACCTTGAAAAGAAAAGTTGTGAAAACTTCAACGGGCATAGAGTACCAAGTCCTCTTAGATTTATGGGCCCCACATCGTTTGAGCTCTGATGGCCTTAGCATTTCATTGAATCGCTCAATGGGGAGAAGTCCATACTTTTGGACGCGGTATAATGTGTGGACCAGGTTTGTCTTCACGTGTGAATCCTCCGTGCACCTGGAATTCATGCCAAAATAATATTTCAATAATTAAATAGCAATAGGAAACTTATGAAAATCACATTAATTGCCCTGTCACGAAGTTGACAAGACATACTCACTTGTTTATGTCATGCATGATATGCATGACCAATTCAGTCTTGCCCTTCGTATCCAAAACTATTGAATCCACTGCACAGTGCCAATCCCAATCATTGGAGTGCTTCTTGATGATATAACTCATCCAAGAAAGGAGTCTGTGATTTCCGTCACAGACAAAAAACTTCAAGTTCTTGAGAAATCTCAACTCCGGCACGGCCTCCACCTCGGAGTTGAACATGTCATTCTTCTTTCTCCACAACAGATCCCACCCCTCCATTTCCTCGTCTGTGAACATTGAAGCCTCTCCCGCTTCATTTGTTGTTGTCACATAAAATACTGCAGCTCCATCTCGGTATCCTGCGTTGAATTCTTGCTCGAGCAACTTCAGGTCACAAGCAAGCGTTGGCCTCACCATAGGCATGGCCACCATTCGGTAGAGAGGGATCCGTAATCGGAAGAGGTGGTCGGGCTTCATCCTCAGAGATGCTATGGTCTTTACCGAATCCACCTTGTGATATGACCGCAATTCATCTTCATTTAAGTCCTTATCTTCTTCCTCCATGACGTCCATGGCCACGTCTTCTTCCATGGACTCCTCTTCATCTTCCCCTCCAAAGTGCGGTTGAGATGTGTCACCGTCGACTTGGGTCTCTAAAATGGTCTCATCTTGAGACATTGATAAAGGAGATGTATCCATCTGCCAGTACAAGAATGTGTGAATAACAAATGATACTTCTGAAATATATTGATAATAAGACGCCGTCATTTAGATCTCCATGAAATAGTAGAGGACGTCTATTAGAATGACATGTTAGTATGAGTTTGGGGTTGACTTCAAAAATGCTTCAAAGAACTTTGTGTATTAGACATATAAGGTTGTAGATTGCTAAGTACACAAAATGATTCTAAGTGACTAGAGTCAATCAATGTCAACATCACCCTCTGACTCGGAGCTGAGGAGAATGATGACCGCTTCTTGCCTACCCTAAATACTGTTACTATTGTGTGCTAGAAAATCCTCCATTGGTGGACCATCTATGGAAATTGAAATTTGACTCTCTGAACTGTACTCAGTGTCTGAACTCTCCGGAGACATAAGTCTGAAAACCCCGTTTCTATCCCTGGCCACCTGCATGACTCTAGCCAGACGCTAACGACGTCTGCGTGCCTCGGTATCACTCACTCGTCTCAGTACTGAGGTTTCAAAGGCATCTACTACATGATCAGCAGCATCCATGATGTCATTGAAACTTACTATGTCCTCCTTGTGGACCTCCAAGTCCTCTGGATTTGGAGACATGTTCGTGGATGTTTTTGTTGGTGTGAATGTCTGAGAAGGGACCTCTCTATGATCCGGTGGACAGTTCATAATCTATAGAGTGGATACTGAAGTGCTTCCCTCGCGTCCTCCCTGCTTTGCAACCATCCAATTCCAAATACTTAATTCCGACTGCATTATGCTAATTGAGGAAAAAGGAAGGAATAGAAGACTGCAAAGAATTACCATTTCAGCCCCTCACAAGTTGTAGAATACAAGGTGACACATGGCATTTTCAAATCATACAAATCTTGAACTCCCACCATGAAATAATGACTACTCCATGATTCATTAAACACGAGTTCTTGAGTTCTCGGGTGCAATTGAAGTAGTCATTCAAAATTTGGGGGGTCCTGCTGTATATGCCGAAGCAACCGTCGGATCTGACGCTGGAACCGCAGCGCCAAGTAGGACCTCGAAGAAATTCAAAAAAAAAATGAGTCACCCAGGAAATCCAGAAGAGGAACCTGAACTCTCGCTAAAGGCAGTGAATTTTAGATTCGTTTCGGGCACCGAGATGCCGAGTGGGTCTCTCTTTCATCTGGGTACCGATAATCGCCCCTTTCAAAGGCAGCGTGGATCCGACGCTGGAACCGCAGCGCCAGGCAGGACCCCAAAGAAATTAAAAAAAAAATTCAGTCATCTTGCTAGTAGGAGAGACAGAGATTCTTGCATGCGTACCTTAGCGCGGTGCTGGGTTCTACATTCTTCTGCAGCTACGGACAGTTCACGAAGGTCCTCGCGCGCCCGACTTCGAGTATTACGAGACATGGTTCGTGCTTGTGGACAAGAAGATTAGTGGTGAACTTCGGGGACCAGAGGAATTGCCCCCCGCTCATATGCATGTGGGGAAGATGACGACCAACGGTTGGCCCTCTGCATCGGGATGGGCTTATCATCATCAGATTTCCAGTACAGCGTGCCGAGATTGTGCTTCAGAGTTCCAAAATAGCAGGGATATCCAGTACAGCGCGCCAAGATTGAGTGCTTCGGAGTTTCGAAATAGCAAGCAATGATTCAGGCTCCCGATCGTAGAGGGTGGACTTTTTTTCACTTTTAGGATCCAATTTTCTAGACTACAAATCCTCTCCAGGAAGGATTGTATCTTCTCAGCTGGTGCATCTATAATTGAAAGTTATCGTGAATCAGATAATTCGACGCCGCAACGCAGTTAACCCCTGAGCGCCCAGGAGGAAATGCTACAAATACATTGGGGATGGACATGGGCGCAGCTTCGAGGCCACTATGGATGCAAAAGTAAAATCCAACAAATTTCACTGTTGAAAATCATTCACAGGGAGGGCCCGCAAGTGCCCTAAAGATCTCAGGAAGATTGACCGTGTCGATTCAAAGATTATAATGGTAAAAGTGAATTTGACTAGGGACAACTCGGCAATTTTCATAGGGTCCTCATACTTTGGGAAGACACTATGGTTTGGGGAAAACATGAATGATTTTGCAATTTTGGCAGGGGGGAGGGCCCAAGAGTACCTTGACGCCTGCCAAATTTCGTGGCCAGTTGACACTTACAAATTTGCTTATTGTCGTACGCGTAGTTAGCCGTAAGTATCCTTACAACCACAAATTGTTGCAAGACGACACGAATTATCGGTCCAGGGAACTTCTAGTGTGATATCGATTGAGTTAGAAGCATCCGGATTGTGACTACTCACTTAATCCTCTTTCTTTCACTTACCCTACTTCATTCCGGAAACTTAGTACATTCCGGATTCCGTTCTGGATCCGGATACACCCGGAACTGAGTTCCGTCTCTCTTCCGTCACTGGTTTTTGTTACCTCTGTTTTACCCTCAGAGGGTCCGCCCTTGATCTAGAAAGGGGTGGGGACTCACCACTTGTACAATTATCCTCTCTGTACCCTAAATCTACTAAACAACACACCCAAGACAACACAGTTGTAGGAGGAGGGAGGAGTATTTTCTCACAGTTTCCGGATTGGCCGATCCGGAATCAGGTCACACAAAGCAATTCTCACCCCTCCCTTTACTACAACGACGGATCCGAACTCATAGATCAAAGGAACAAAGTTTCAAGGGGAAGACAATGTACCAAGGGGGAGGTTGGTAGACCTTTCGAAGTAGCGGGAGTTCCTTTCCTTTGGCGGTTGCTTATCTCCGCACAGAACCCTCTTGGTTCTGGACTCGCAGGGACCTCTACCTTCTTACCCGAATTGCCGTTCCGGCAGTTTAAAGGCACATCACACTTACACTCCCTTACTCAACTCACATCTCTCCCACTCAACTCATCACCAAGAGATCCCGTAGCTCAGGATCCGGATTCCTCCTCTCCCTCCCTTCTCTTTCTCTAGTACAAGGATACACACATATGCAACACTGAGCCAAAGATTCTGTCTAAGCAAAGTGCAGCTAGAGGCACCCTGATTAACTTAGATTAAGAAAAAGGAGATCAAAATACATACGTGAAAGCACTAAGGTCGAATGGAGTAGAATGGAATGGCAGGCAACTAACTAGCTTGCCCTTAAAATACTAACACAAAAACCCAAAGTCAACTCCTAAAAGCCTGAAAAGGAAACTCGGAAATCCAGGCAACCAATCACTGCAAAACCCCGGGATATCTGGAAAAATTGCTAACCGCCGTCCTAGATAACCGGATCCCTTACTATCCGCCTAAGATCCCGGAAACCGGATCCATGCTCGGAACCCAATTCCGGACCCTATACTTCCTACTAACCCTAATGTCTTGGCTTCCATCCCTTCTTTGAACGGCTCCCCGCTTAGCTAGAAGGCGTCCCCTTTGAACTCCTTGCTGGCGTGGTCTTTACTGTGGCCCGAGTTTGGATATGACGCGTTGCAGGGGACAGATCGCTGTCGTCTTCGGTTCCGGAAGTGGAGTGGGCACTCTCTTCCTCAGAATCTTCGATGACTTGAATTTCCCCTTCCTTCTTCGGTGTAGTGTCCTCCAACGTTGCGGGTTTGCTTCTCTCTTCCGGTGTGGTCTCCTGCATATGCACAAATCCCTGCGGATTAGATCGAGCCGGAGTGGTCATTCCACCGATCCGGCTGATGAGATCTCCCCTGACTTGCTGCCCTGAAACCTTGAACGTCCCGATCATCAAGTTCGGCATTGTTTGTGCTTTGGGAACTTCTGGAGTTGAGAACTTGGATGGCACCGGAACCGATTTTGCACTAGACTCCGGTTCCGGCTCCGGTGTCGGTTCCGAGGCTGGCCTCAAATTCAACTCTGTCATCCGTATCTTACTGGCAGAAGGCTCGGCTGGTGTGAGTATCCCCCTCAGGCCCTCCATCCGTGTTGCCTGATCCGCCACTGGTTTCCCTGGGGTACCTGCGACAAAAAGAAGTTCCGGAAAGGTGGAAAAGTCCATTGCATGGTTTGGGTCGATGGCCGCCAGCAACTTCTGAATCTCCTTGAAAATCCGCTCTATCCTCGCGGTGAAGTCCACGAGGATGGTAACTACCTTGGTTCCAATAATGTGGCCTTCCGAGATCATCTTTGAGTCAAACAAGGCAGCTTTGGTGATGATGTCAACTTTGATGTTGACTACTCCGGTTAGATTCTTGACCAGAGCAAGAGCCTCTTTCTCTTTCTCCTTCGCAGCCACCATTTCCCCTTCCGCCCAATTCACCCGGGTCTGGAATAGGTTCCGTTCCGCCTCCAACTCCTAGATCCACTCGTCCCTCTTCTTCAGGTCCTCCGGCTTGGGCAGTCGCTTGACGGCTTCTACGATCTGAATCGGATCCACCTTCAACACTTCCGCGGTATCTATCACCAAGTCCGACAACCCGTCGTGAAGTACCTTTGCTTCACGTATCCAATCGAACCCCGCATTGAAAAATGCGGATTCTATTTCCGTTTCAGGTCCTCTACTGGACTCCCCCCTCTCCATTGTCGGCGGCTTGATTCTTGAACCTGGATTGGTTGACTTCCTCTTCTTGGTTCTTGGATCCGTTAGCCGTTCCTCGGGAAGCTCCTCCGGCTCAGACTCAACCGGATCTTCCGCTTCCTCCCCGGAAAGTCCGTATGACAAGAGAGTCTTTCCGGTGTCATACTGAATTATCTTCGCCGCACTCAAAAGTTCCTGCTGATGGTACAGATGAAACAGATAAGTGCTAACTGGACTCGCCTTCGCTCGGGTCACGTGATCCGCTAGTTTAGCCACTATTTCGGCTATGACCCTACCCCAGTGCACTACCCGGTTCTCCATAGCCCCAAAGATGGTATTGGCCACTGTAATGGTAACCCGCGTTGGCTTCTCCGGATACAAGATCGGAATCAGAAACTCCAGTATCCGCCTATATCTCTCGTCCTTGCACTCGTTGATAGCGAATCCGTCCTTAGGGTTAGCAGACCCCGCGAACTTCCCCGCTACGAAACGATCCATCCTCGATGCCAAGCCGTTCCCACTCTTCCAGAACTGGTATACGTCCACCCAGATGTCTTTGGTCCACGCAACTGGCCGCCCTCTCAAAGTGAGCTCGTACTGGTTCGGAACATCGTGAAGTAGTTCTTGGATCATCTCTTCACTCTTGAGGTTCCACGGTCGGTGTAGTAAACCGACACATCCTAACCTAGTCAAGTCCTCCTCCAATTGTTTGTGCAGTTCCGAGCTATCCGGAATGGCCGGAGAGATCACCCGGGCGGATACCGCTACCTTCCGTACTGGTCCGGATGCCATAAGATCTATGTGAGAACGAGAAAAAGTAGTTCTACCTCAGTCGCTAACTCACCACTCTTTCTCTCAACTACTCACAAAAACAGTCTCAAGAACATTGAACAGAAAAAGTGAAGAGGAAACCCTAAGAAGACAGCTTAAGTACTAACCCGTCTTTCTACGGTCTTAAGGACAACGGCTACAGGTCCGTTGTCTCAACGGTATCCTACTTCCGTAGCTATGGGACCTATACGGTAGGTTCCTATGTTCCGGATGAGACCGGATTCCGGATCCGGATAAGTTCCGGTTTAGGGTTGTGCCGGAACGCTAATTTTCTAATTCAAGCTATCTGGTCCAAAAATCACAATCTAACTATTATTTTTTTATTTTTTTTTCACTCTTTTTCGCACCTACTTCTTGTGTTATTGCTCTGTTTCCGGATTCCGGATTCCCACACTTGTGGTCGTTTGAATTTGTCGTTATACAATGCCGAAGGCACAAGTTTACAAGCTCTTGGTCACACTAAAAATGGAAGGAACTACTCTGAAACCCGTTTTCCTGATACACCCCCCTTGCCTCAATGACCTCCCACTCCGGATTTTGACGAAGTGCACTTGGGACCCCACTTTGAACTTTTAGGTGATAAACAACTCAGTAGTTCTCATTTTATTCCCTTCCTTAGAGCATTCTTTCAATCGGATGTTTAAGAGATAACTAAAGGTCTCGAAGAAATTATTAATTAATTCATCAAGAAAAATAGGCTAACTTTGCAGTTATTAAACTTGGATATCATTACCAATATTGTAAAGTAACATAATTTTTTGCTTACTAGTGAAAATCAATTTCAAAGAAAGATCAAAACGTAAGGAAAGTTTTATTTCACATCCTATTACTAAGAAAAGGGATAGCACACCATACTTTCTTCTGTGTTCACTCATATTTTTAGTAACCCTTGTAATGTTAATTGTGATTGAGTTACCCCTTACATGAAACTATGTACTATTAATGTGAATGATGAAAGCCTAGACCAAAAGCATCACACCATGAGCAAACACAAAGCTCACAAACTATGACATGGATCACTGCCACCTCTAAAGTCTTAGAACTACAAACATGAATGTTTCATTCTAAAAGCAAAGACTCATAGCCGTTACGAGAAACACCGTCTGGTCTTGCATCAAAAACAAAAGGGAAAGATGTGCAAGGACTAATAAAATGGTAGAAGAGGTGTAGGTCATCCTTGGAGTTCTCACTCAAATGCATTGAAAGTCACAATGCTAATTCAAAAGAACGGATGAACTCGTACAAGGCAGAGGACACTTACATTGGACTCGGCCTTCTATCTTCCAGGATGTTGTGCGCTTGTTGTATCTTGCGACATCTGCTATCTTGAATCCACATTCTGCACGCCGACATTGTCTGCATCGTTTGTACCTCCTACACCAAAGCACAGTTCACTACGGAGGTCTTCTTGAGAGGAATGGCTACTTCTTGACATGTGTTTCTTCCCACGGGTCATTCTTGATCTCCGCAACTTTCTAGATGACAAGAAATAGAGAGACCTACGCCTACTCCTTGTATATGTGATCAACTTTTGAGGATGCGATGTGACAAGCTTCTCTACAAGCATGAGAAAGGAGACTCCAGTAACACTATGACTGTGAACTTAAAATCACTCTACAACTGAAGCAGCAAATGAACCTTGTTTGAAGAAAGGTGCTCTTATACTATTTGAAGGAAGTTCTTGAACCATTGAAGGTCACTTACTGTGGTACTTTGATGGCAGCGGCCCATTATGGTGGTGGCAATGTGGATTGTGGGAGTAAACTTTGTACACCGTGAACTTGAATGATTCATGTGACGCGAATGTGGAGTACAATCTGACACCTCGGCTAATGTGCAATGGTGCCAAAGAGGCGGCTCCTATGCATTTATGATTATTGGAACAACGGAAGTTATAATGGACAATGAAGGCGGTGGTAGACAGAACTATAGGCGGCAAAGGACAAGGCTATAGGCGGTGGTGAATATGGATGTACGCGACGGTGGACAGGGCTATAGGCGGCATTGGACAGGCTTGTAGGCGGCAGCAGACAGGGCTATAGGTGGCGGTGGACAGGGCTATGTACAAAGACATACATAGGGGTATTGGATGAGGTCTAAATTCCACTACAATACTAATGATGGCTTGTAAAAGACGGCATATTATGGCAATTTAATATACCTCTGTAAACACTGATGGTTGTGCATAGTGAATTTAAATGCTTCCACCTAATGGTACTGTCATGGAAGGAAGGGGCGGCGTCTGGGTATACAACAAAGGACTTTAAAACATCGTTTGTTAATTGAAATAGAAATGACAAGGGGACTATATAAGGCAATGGCGGATTCTGTGAGGATGTAGAAGGTAAACGATTTGTCATGCCATTCTTGGGATTTTGGGTACATGTCTGTATCTACGGCTGCATGCATGATTTGAGTGGATGGCTTACATTAGAGTGGATGGTCATGAGGTACCTCTTCTGTTTCCTATAGAAGATGGAGGACAAACTAAAGTTTCTAGTCATCTTCTACACGTCCAATTTAAGTTTGTAGAGTCCTCCATCTATATTGAGGAAGAGCGGATGTCAGAGTCGGGTGAAGTGATACAGTTTGTCCCTATTGTGAAATCCGCGGATGATGGAGGACATTGTTGATACCTTTCTCCAAGGAACTACAGGGCATATGGACTTCCTCTTTCCATGGCTGCTGCCTCCACTAAGATTTTGAGTCGCCAGTCAGATAATTCAACAGTAGATATGCCGTATATAGAAAATCCTACTCCATGTTCTGCACCTTATGTTCTTCCTCCTATTCTACCCAAGCCTTCGGTACTTCACGCTGTGAAGGTAGAGAAATTAGATCCAATAATAGAACTATCCAATGAATCAGAAGGAGAATCTCCCCAATTCAGTCGTAGGATTTCAGGAGGTTCTCTACAAATTGCACATGGAAAGAAGATTTTACTGAACTCAGAGGGTAGGAACCCTTGCAATGGGCACTTGGCTTCTACATTGTCTCCTAGTCCAACATACCCACATCCATGTGCCAAAGTAAGTATATTAGAGAAGCTCAGGAAACTAGGCAGCATGCGTTGATGTTGAAATGAATTGTCTACAATGGATCTCAACGTCATGAAACACCATCATATTCAATTTCTGTTGGTGGCTAATGATGGCAATGTCATCTTCGAATTGCCACCATGCCGATCCACTTCATCTTCTTCAGCGGCAAGGAGCTTAGACGGAATGGACAAGCGTTATGATGGACACTTGTGGTGTCGGCTCGTGACTACAAATATTAACAACTCCAACAATCTGAAGTTCCGTAAGTCTTTCTATGCTGGCCATGTTGCTTGTGTAAATCCCAAGTGTGATTATTTACAAAGAGCTTCCAAGAAGAATGAAACGGAGTGGACTGGTTTCACATCATTTCCTTTTATTGCTGGAAATGGTCCTCCTAAAGATTCTACTCTAGTCTGTAAGGTGTGTAAGATACCACCTGCATGTCTTAGCACTTGCAATGCTAGGATATACTATTGCTTTGGCGATAATCCAAAAATGAGTAGGGTTGCTATTCATTTTGGAGAGCACAACCACCCGGTGGCAAAGGGGATGTACAGAGATTCTACGGAAGAAATCTTTGGACTCATAGAAGAACAAGTTTTTAAGACACCGTCGGCAACAAACTCAGCAATTGCTCTCTTCGCTAGCAAAGACTTCTTAACTCATTATCTATTTCACAACGACAAAGGACAGAAGAAGATGCTGAAGGGAGAGGAAATGGAAGAGGTTATGGACCGCTTCCAATATCTCAGTAGTCCAAACATTCGGAATGTAATATCCTCGTTTCGCTCAAACAATCGAGGAGGGATCATTGACAACATTATGACAATGAAGAAGGATTCAAAGTTCAAATTCATACACGACAGTGTCTTCCCAAGTCAGGGCAAGGAAAAAGTTTATATTTTCAAAATGCTTACCGAAGGACCTGGAAGTGGAGTGGACCTTGTGAAGCGCATGCAACCGGGAGGTAATCTACAAAATGCGTGGTTGATGTTCGGTCACGTGAAGCGTGTGAAGGAGTGGACTACGATGGCTTGCCACGTGTATGATGCAGAGTACAAGAAGGTGATGACCATTGCAATGTCCGATATGGAGTCAAAAGATACCGTCGTACAAGTACAGTTTTGGAAAAGCTTAAATGCCGTCATGGAACAACATGGATTGCCTCATCCGAACTTCAAAGGATTCATGGCAAATAGTGCTATGGCCAATTGGAATGCGGTCCGTATTGTTTATGGCAGTGGCTCTGCCAACGAGGTAATGGAAAATCGTGAGAGAACATGTTTGTTGTACAGGAGTACTTCCCTTCAGAAGCACACCCAGAAATATATCAAGCAAGCACTTCAACACCAACATATTTCTTTGTGTAAACAATACAAAGATTCCAAGAATATGGACGAGGTTGAGACACGTTATAGTGCAATACGATCGTGGTGGCTATCATCAGGAGCTGCAGATAAAGAATTGCTTCATCATTTAGACCATTGGCTAGCATTCTGGCATTTTCGGTATTAGCAATGGGGAGGCTTCATGGATATGGTGAGGTCATTTACTATTTCTATACAAGTGCATGTAGCAATAGTACAAGGAATATTTTATGAATGCAAACCGTGGACCTTGATTGGTGGACCCTGATTTCCTTTGCTTTTTTGGTATATGGCATATTGTTAGGAAACAAGTAACTTTTCTATTGTAGAAGTTTCTTGATTATTTGTTGTGTGTACCAAAATGGAAGTGGTCGCCTAGACATAGAGGTAATATCCGTCGGATCCGACGGTTCTTTATGGGCTGTTTGGTAGCCCCCCTCCTTCTGGAATTTGTACCGTGAACTGCTAATTTCGATGACTCCATATCCTAGAAATCTTAATCTTTAATTACAAGGTAGTTTTCTAAGTAAGTACTAACGATTTATTTATGAAGGAGTTTGTTAAATATTATACCCTGAACCCTAGAATATGGGAATGTATTTATGTATGAGTTTGTCTTTTAATGTACTTCGATTCGTAGAAGTTATTTTTTGTAGTATTGTTCAGTCCCTGAGTACAGAAGTCTATGACTTGTTTAAAATTAAATACTAATGGTAACGTGTACTTTCTGGCACATGTAGAAATTGAATTTGGAAGAGATGGTGGACCTTCCGTCGTGCAATTTATCTGAAACGGTCCATAACAAATGGCTACAAATGTCCGGGAAAAGGGGGAACAACTTGTTTGACACCACTTGTGACGATAGTATACGTGCTTGGATGCAAATGACAAACTACCGCACATACCTTAGAGGTCATGCATGTGGTTCTGGTCCATCCAAAGAAGAGTTGAAGTTGAGGGCTGCAGTACGAAGCAAAGATCCAAAGAAAATTGCAGAAGCATTGAACAATGTCCCTGGAACCGAAGGGCTTGGAAATCGTATACCACATTTGGAAGGAAAAGAAATCTTTGGAAGTACAAAGAGGAAATTGGATGTACCGATTGGAGATGCTGGAGACTCACATAGACCAGATAAAGTGAATTTCAGTCAACCGCGTGTACGAACAAGATCAATGGCTCTTTTGAATGAGATCTTCAAAGGGAAAGGGAAAGAGCCTGACACTAATAGTTGTCCACATGTCAGTGTTGCATGTGAAAGTGATTGTGACACGTCAAGGTGGCATATTGCAAGGATAAGCCACAAATCAAATGCTAAATGTCACGCTCAACAGCGAGGGTCCAATATCAAGTGCACCGCGAAAATCGCAAGGGGGAAGAAGGGAACACCGGCTCCAACATATCGAGGTAGAAAAGTGGAGTATGGAAGTAAGCGAGAGGTGGTGGTCAACTTCTGATTTTGTTGGGATGATATAGAACGATGTGTAAAAGGTTCAAAACGAAACTGGATCATTGATTGGCCAAAGGTGCCAGAGGTTTGGCCAGTTCTGTCAGGGACACACCTCAACCGGGAGGAGACTTTGATCTTACAACATGCAGGATTCCAACTCCAAGAACATCCTACACTCTCACCTCGACGACTTTTCACCATGTCAAATATTTTCACGACTGTTGTATTTGACCATGCACCGCCAAAGAATCCAGATGTGTATCCAACGGTAAGGAACAATCGAACCATTAGAAGGATTGCAAATGCACTCACTATTGAACATCGGAATAAGTGGGAAAGTGCACGAAACATTAGAGGTCAAATTCTAGGAGTGACCTTGATCCCAAGTCCTGGCTTAGGTGCAGTAGTGTCATTGGAGACAGGGATAGATCAGAAGAAAAATGTCTACCGAATTACAATTGGTTTATTTCCCACGTGCATGTGCCCAGACTTTGTAAATATGGTTGTGTCTGCTATTGGAGGTCGACAACAATATGTGAATTGCAAACACCTGTACTACTTGTTTAGGTACTTTTGCAAAATGGATGTCAACGAAGACAAGTTCATTCATGCACCCAGTTATAGCTTCAATGAGTTGAAAGTACTTCTAGTTCGAGTAGGAATTATTAGAGTTCCTCAATAGGGATAGGCACGTTTTGAAGTGATTTCCATTTGTATTGTATTCACTTCAATGTATTAACATTGGAACGTTTTGAAAATGATTATTCCTACATCGTAAAGCATGTCCCTAAACCTAGGAAATTGGAAATATGTCTCATTACTATCATCTGTGCAATGGTATAAGGTGAGTTATATTGAATTACCCTGCATCCCTCTCTCTACATCACACATATCAGTATGAAATTCTTTTTTGGTCAAACTATTCTTGTTCTTTGTGGCCTACTTCATTGTCTTCTTAATTCTTTTTTTCCCGTCACCCTTCTCTATTTTCTGGGCCCTTTCTCATCATTTTTCTCTTTCCTTTATATTTCTTTCCATCCTCCATTTTTTCCCATTTCTTTTTCATTTTCCATCCATGTCTTTGTCGTTTTCCTTCCATTTCAATCTTTTTATTTCTATTTTCCATTTACATCAAATTATTTTTGTCCTTGTGGAGACTTCAAGTTTGTTAAATTGATCTTCAATATTTCTCTTGAACTTTTCAACGAATCCATGTCACTTTCACTTTACTAAAGCGTTCCGAAGACATAATATTTGGTCCTTCGTTTAGCATCTAAGAAGAGCTTATATGTTTAGGAGGACATCTGGCATATTCTAAAGTCCTAACATATAATCAAGTAACCTTGAAGTGTAAGACCACTTCCTCTAACTCAGAAGACATTCCCAGACTTCTAACGTACTTGTTTATTCTTTTTGTAGTTATTGAAACTAGGATCTCATTCTACCACTTCTAATGACTAAAGAATCTACTATACTCAAAGTGTGTTAGATTTCATTATCTTGTAGGGGATGAACCAAGTGCTGAAATGTAGCGCAAAAGTTTCATGCCTAACCCTATAGCAAATAAGATTTTCAAGACAATTAAACAAAATTTAATACAATCCACGGTTATAGGGTATACGGTCATAAGTCACAGAAATTTCTATAAATAGTAAAAAAAATTGGATTTTGACAAAATTTTGACCTAAAAGGTTCTTTTGGAAAAAAAATTCAAAAAATAATGTTTTATGGGCTCCCCACTCGCAAACTTCACACTCACAGCTCACAAACTCATGGCTTTAAGCTCGCACGCTAGCGTCGTTGATTTGAGTTTGCTCTGATTTGGTTGTTTAGATAGGAGCCATTATGAATCCGACGTGGGCTTTTTCAGAAAATTTCCTCCACATGGTCCAGGTAGCCGCAACCCTAACGCCAAAGAAGAATGACATTGTGGTGAACTTAACTAACTACTTACCAGAAAATGACGACGTAGAGATCCAGAAGATTGAAGAGTCCGAGGAAAAGACCGCTTAGAGTGACGAGACGGAAATTGACAAGAAAGAGAAAGAATCTAGATCAGCCAAGACTGCTCGATCCGCTCCGGCAATCAAGACCCGATTATCAGTAAAGGCAATTCCGCCTCCAAAGTTCTCTTCCCAGAGACTATCTACATCAATGGAGAAAGGTAGAGGCATTTCAAAGAAAGCATGGAAGGTAGTTTTAAGTCAGTGAATTTTTTCGGAACGGGTTTCTAAGCATGGACCCGGATTCCGATTTTTGAAGGACAATTGGCCAAGGGCTTTCTATTTAATCCGAAATGATCGATTGTATTGTTGTTTTGTTTTGTAGATGGTTGTTGAGCCTTTAATTGTGGTTTTAAGGGTGGATAGGTTTGTTGTCCTCCCATTTCACCTTAGCTTGTTCTACTCCAATTCTTGTCATTTGAGTTGATTCCATTATATTTACATTCCGGCATTAATTTAAGCAACCAGACTTCCACCCTGAGTATCTATAGTGATTAGTCGGACCAGTATTCCTCCAGTTAGCCCTTAATTCCCACTAAAGACCAACTTAGAGTAAACCACTCCGGAATCGTTCCCACGAGGACTCGAGGCTCACGGATCTAGGCTAACTCAATCTAAGCTTTTCCTTTCTCTCCTATTTTCTAATCCAGACCAGAGGTCCAATACGGCCACTAGTGCCGGATGGGTTCCGAAAAAGTCCGGAAACCGTTCAATTACCCCTTCCGGGATCCCTGGGTTTAGATGACAAGTGGCCAGATCCACCATCCGGATGTTTACCGTGTCCGGAAACACTGACTCTCTCTCTCTCTTGACCCCTACTACTAATGCTAACTTAACTTTAAGGACCAGAAGTATCACATTATTCTGTCACCTCACAAATCCGGAATACTTACTAGACCAAGTCACGCAAGGATGGTCAAGGATTACAACAACATCCTAGCATCAACCCGACACTTAGCCTCCCGTCGACCGGGTGGACATCCTCGCACTCTCTTGGGTGTTACATCGGGTGTTGACTCCGTCTATGGAATTCCGGTATTCGGAATTCGGGCACGTCTTACAAACTCTCGCACACAGAAGCTGCTCGCAGCCTCTCAGACACCCTCATATATGAAGCAGTATCTTCCCCTTAGGCTATACCGGCATCCAGGCAAGTAGTATACTAACACTTCCTCCGAAACAATTCAGCCGATCTCTCCATCAATCTAGTGATGTCCGGAACTACTCACAACATCGACACTTGCTAATCAAGGTAAGTTTTCAGCATCCAAAAAAGGCACAAATGGACCCAAACCCACAAAAGTATGCACCAAATATAAGAAGAAAGATAATGGAATGCCTCCAAATGCTTTGAATTAGGCTAAAAAAGGTACACATTGAAAATAATGTGGTGAGTGAGAGTAACCACAAAGGTCCATCAAAATCTAACTTATACTAAACCTGACATCATTTTCAAAATCCCACAAAACACTCCTATTGGTCCACTAGATTTCCGGTAATCCACTAGATCTTATTTTTTTGGCTCGGCGACCGGACTCCGGTATTGTTACAAGTATGTACAAAACTGCTTCCTATTCTCCTGCATCCTTGTCCTTAGGAGGAATAATTTCTTTTAACAAGTCCTAGTATATTTTCTTCCGGCTATTCTCCAAAGGAAATACATCTGGAATTCTTGCTCCTCAACTTGGACCTACAACGAGATCGGTTCCTCTGTCTACACTTCGGGTTCCGACTACCGGAACTTCAAGACTTCCTCGGAAATGTTTCCGGGTAAACTTCATGCGGGGAGAAGATTGAATAGACTGAGTCCCCCTTGTCTCCGGAGGAATACTCGTAAGGTCAATGACCGGATTCTCCTGAAGGAGGTCCTCACTTCCCTTAGGTACCTCAATCCACTCTTGGTCTCTCAGGTGGAGGTGATAGCTTTCGGACAGGAGGTACCATTGGCGATACTTCTGCAACAGCGGTTTCCTAGAGAACAATTTCCTCCAGAACCAGCAATGTATGGGTAGAAGAGGAAGGAGGAGGGTCTACTGGATTTGGCTCTGCGGGTACCAAGCACGCTACCAGTCGTACGCGTAGTTAGCCGTAAGTATCCTTACAATAACAAATGGTTGCAAGATGACATGAATTATCGTTCCAGGGAACTTCTAGTAAGATATCGATTGAGTTAGAAGCATCCGGATTGTGACTACTCACTTAATCCCCCTACTTCCCTACTTTATTTCGAGAACTTAGTACATTCCAGATTCCGTTCCGGATCCGGATACCTCCGGATCTTAGTTCTGTCTCTCTTCCGTCACTGGTTTTTGTTGCCTCTGTTTTACCCTCAAAGGGTCCGCCCTTGATCTAGAAAGGGGTGGGGACTCACCACTTGTACAATTATCCTCTCTATACTCTAAATCTACTAAACAACACACCCAAGACAACACTGCTGTAGGAGGAGGGAGGAGTATTCTTTCACAGTTTCCGGATTGACCGATCCAGAATCAGGTCACACAAAGAAATTCTCACACCTCTCTTTACTACAATGACGGATCCGAACTCATAGACCCAAAGGAACAAAGTCTCAAGGGGAAGACAATGTACCAAGGGGGAGGTTGGAAGACTTTCCGGAGTAGCGGGAGTTCCTTTCCTTTGGCGGTTGCTTATCTCCGCACAGAACCCTCTTGGTTCTGGACTCGCAGGGCCCTCTACCTTCTTACCCGGATTGCCGTTCCGGCAATTTAAAAGCACGTCACACTTACACTCCCTTACTCAGCCCGCATCCCTCCCACTTAGCTCAACACTAAGAGATCCGTAGCCCAAGATCCGGATTCCTCTTCTCCCTCCCTTCTCTTTCTCCAGTACAAGGATACACACACATGCATACACTCAGCCAAAAGACCCTGTCTAAGCAAAAGTGCAGCTAGAGATATCCTGGCTGACTTAGATTAAAAAAAGAAAATTGTAATACATACGTGAAAGCACTAAAACGGAATGGAGTAGGATGGAATGACAGACAACTAACTTACCTGCCCTTAAAATACTAACACAAAAAACCCAAAGTCAACTCCTAAGAGCCTGAAAAGGAAACCCGGAAATCTAGGCAACTAATCACTGAAAACCCCGGGATATCCGGAAAGATTACTAACTACCGTCTGAGATTGCCGGATTTCCTGACTATCCGCCTAAGATTCTAGAAACCGGATCCATGCTCGGAAATCCGATCCGGATTCTATACTTCTCCTCCTACGAATCTAATGTTTTGGCTTCCATCCTTTCCTCGAGCGGCTCCCCGCTTGGCTGGTAGGTGTCGCGACCCAAATAACACTTATCAACTCCCAACAGCTCACTAGGATCACCCTAGTCCACTTACAGCGTCACTTGGTCACCAACTGCCTAACACTGCACATGCCAAGCACCCACAGTGTTAGTCCCCATTTCTAACTCATTTGCCAAGTCCCAGTCACCGGGACTACTAGCACACACTCCCTTCGTGACACCAGGCATGTCACTTAATAACATGGGGCGGAACTTCCACCTTAATTTACAAGGACCCATGGTGGCACTACTCACCATGGTTCTAACCGCCCTTGAGTGTCACCCCGCTCCATGTTAGTCCTTTTTGCATTTGCTACTCATCCACTAGAGGTAACCGGCACTCACTACTCAGGACACATCCAAGGAGGCCTAGCAAGGAGTGGGACTCCACCCAACCGATGCCACGGGACACACACAAGTGTCCCATGGTGCCTTGAAGTGGTGGTGAAGTCACCACCACCAACCATGAGTCACCGGGACTCACCAAGGCTTCAAGAGGGAGGGAGGAGGGAGACCAACCCCTCCTATAGTACTCTCTGTGGTATTCGACAGACCCCCCCGTCCTAGGTCGAAGGAAGTCCTTAGATAACCTTGGGTTGTGGAAGACCACCCACTTCCAACCCAAATCGCCAAGTTACATCACCGTTTGGACTCCCGAACTTCCAACCGGCGTAACTTGGCGCTCCGAACTACAAATCCAACATACGAGCACATTTTAGACATCTAAGCGACGAGTAGATGCCGATGGACTGCTCACTCGTCCCATTTGGACAAGTTCTCGCAAAGTTATGGCCCTCTAAAGATTCGGATGCACTAGGGGAGGCGTCACGCCTTAACCACGTTTCTTCTTTTGGCCATAATTTTTGACTCATGTCTTAGAACCTCGTAATGCTTATCATTATAGGTTCCTTGTGTTCATAGCTTTTCAATGATATGCCACATGCCATACTTTGTTGTGGAATTCATTGAGAACCCCTCACACCTAGCCCTCAAGTGTCCCGGCGCCACCGAGACCCAATCAACTTTGAGCGGCCATAACTTTTCACTCACAACTCCAAATTGTGCGTTCTTTGCGCCATTAGAAGCGTATTGTCAAGAGCTTTCCAAGCATGTGTGACACTCTCATGTTCACTTCAAAACCAGGGCGCTATTGCGCCCTGTTTGATCGGGAGTCTCTTCATTCTCCCTACCTAGTCTATTGCAAGGCTTGGGAAGTCACCCCCAAGGTCCCCCATTGCGCACTAAGGTTCATTTGGGCACCCCAAGTAGATAGGGGCGTGACACTCACCCCCACCAAATAAGGTCGATGCCCTCATCGACATTACTTCTTGTCGGAAGCATTGAATTAAGAAGGGTAGCCATCCCCCTCAACACTTTCATTGCGTTCTGGGTAGCTAATCCCACAATGACCCAAGTACTCATTTACTTAATTCAAATGGCTAAGTCTACAAAGGTGGCACTAGATAAGCCCATGGTTTTGGCACCCTGGACGGCAAACAACCAAGGACCTAGACCTAAACTAAAGGGACTTATCTACTTTGAGACTCTCCCGGTTTGCCCTCTTTTGGCTCCGAGTTAGGCTCAACTAGCCTATCTTACTTACATGACTAGGAAGAACTCAAGGCTCATCAATTTCTACTTGGTTGCAACACCAAGACCCCTCTCAAACATCTAAGTTATCAAGTGATGAATTTTGCAAGCCTAGAGATAGTGTCAAGTCCCGCCCGACTTGTCCTTTGAGTACTCTCCCGAGGCATGGATGATCAATCCATGTGTAGACAATGGTCTACTCCCAAAGGGCACTTTTGTAAGCCCGTGCCACTATCTTGCTCCTGCCCGAGCAAGTCCTAAGCTTGAAAGTCAAAAGGGTTTAGTCCCTTGCAACCTTCAAGCCAAGGCCCCTATTTTGCAGCATTCTCAAAATTGATTTACGTATCATTCCATCCTCTTCTACTAAACCAAACATCAATGAGACTAGGACTCATCTCATAGTGCTAATGCCAATCAAGAGCTAACTCACATACAAGGAGTCATTTCCAACATTGCAACTTTATTTCAAAACAAGTACACAATAGACAAGTGCATAAATGCACTGTTTACACAAGTGTTGTGTTTCTCCCCCACTAACAAAGGTTGATGTCCTCATCAACTCCTACGCGGCTTTTTGTTGAATTGTCTACTTTGTTCATATCGATCCACCACCTCCTTTGCATGAACCATATCTTTGGCATTCACCCAAGTTGCTTCCTTTTTATGATACCCCCGCCATTTCACTAAGTATTCCTTGCCTCTCTTCTTAGTGTTTCTACTCTTGAGAATCCCTTCCACCTCATACTCAAGGTGTTCCCCAACTAACTCAGGGAGAGGCCGCAACACTTGCTTGCGTTCCGGCCTCAAGGTATCTTCATGATATGGCTTCAACAATGAAACATGAAAAGTTGGGTGTACCTTGATTTCCTGTGGCAATTCTAACTTATAAACATCCTCAAACAACCGCTCGGCGATGACAAAGGGACCTGCATATTTGGCCATGAACTTAGGTGTTAGTCCTTCTGGCAATGTGAAGTTCTTCACATTCAACCACACCTTTTGTCCCACAGCATACTCCACCTGACGTCTTCCTTTGTTCACTTGTTTGATGTATCTCTTTTGTGGCTTGTCTAAATGCAACTTGATTTTCTCAAGCATAGCTTCTCTTTGAACAACAAAGTCTTCTGCAACTTGGCTTCTTTCAAACTCTGATTGCAACCCCTCCAAGGCAAGGTCAGTAGGCATAAGTGGCTCCACACCATAAGCCACTTTGAATGGCGATTCTCCTGTAGCTGCATGTTTGGCTTTGTTGTAACTAAACTCAACCAAAGCCAAATACTCCGTCCAATCACTTTGGTCAACACTCACATAGTTTCTAAGGTATTGATTCAAGACCCCATTCACCCTCTCTGTTTGCCCATCTGTTTGAGGATGAAACGCTGTGCTAAATGAAAGCTTGGTCTTCATTTTCCTAAATAAGTGCCTCCAAAATGCACTTGTGAATTTAGGATCTCTATCAGAGACAATCACCCTAGGCAATCCACTATGCCTCTACCAAGTGTTGAAAAAGAGTGTGGCTGTTTGAAATGCAGTTGCCACCACTGTTGTTGGCGCCATCCTGGCCAACTTGCTAAACCGATCTACCACCACAAAGATGGCATCAAACCCTTGTGACTCCGGTAAGCTAGTGATGAAGTCCATGGAAATACATTCCCATGGACCATTTGGAATGGGCAAAGGCTTAAGTAATCCAACTTGTTTTTGATATGAAGCTCGGTTGGCTTGACAAGTGACACAAGTCTTTACATAATGTGCAATGTCTTCTTTCATCCTAGGCCAATAGAACCTCTTAGCCACAAAACTTATGGTGGCTTTCTCACCTCTATGACCTGCAAGAGGTTTGTCATGCTCCTCCTTCAAGACTTGCAACCTCAACTTGCCTTTGGGGACATACACCCTACCTTGTTTGAATTTGATTAGGCCTTGTGTGACAACTCATATTTTTGATTTTTATTTGTTTACCTTTTTGAGCGAACCGGAAATTAGAAATAGGTATCCGGATTCATCTAAAGAGAAAAATAAAATCCAAAAAATAGTCACAAAAGGGCCTTATGGAACTAATTCGATTTTAGGTAGAAGCGGAACGGATTAGATGCACAACCGGATAAGTATTTCCGACTGGAATCTTGTTGACCGGATTGGAGATAACTGGATGTCAAGAACCGGACCGGATATCCAACTGGTCATAAAGGCAGTCCAGGGCGTCAGGACTAGATAAAGCCTGACCCTGCCCATTTTCAGGTCTCTGGATTTCCACGTGTTGTCATGTCCTGATTTAGCGCCTGACGTTTCTATCGTTGACCACGACAAGGAAGAGGAAGTACAAGAGGTGAGGGGTGTGAGACGGAGAGATCTCCTCCAGACATGAGTGGGTGAGACCTTGAGTGAGAGCGGATACGTGAGAAGCTAAGAGTGTGAGCAGGCCAGTAGGTTAGTTTACAAGCGGAGCAGAACATCTAAGTGTCGGCACTCCCTTTTTAGGACTGTAGAAGAGTGAAAACCGGGTAAGAGCTATCCTCATGCCGCGGCTGAACCGGAAGAGAGGTTCTAACACCCCGCCCCCGAGTGAAGTAAAGCTTAGAAAAGTGGTTCCGATCATGCCGACCAAGGAACCGGAACAGGGAGAGCTCAGAGAGGATTTGTCGTTGATGGGTTGTCAGGGGTTAGCTTTGAAACCTTGGGGTTTCAAAGATGAGAAGATGGTTAGAGAAATCCTGAGTGGCGTATCGAATCAGTTCGATAACACCCTGAGAGGGAATCCGGTCCAATGGACCGAGGCTTTGTGGCGGAACGTATACGGGTTCCAGCCAGGAGGACTCGGACTGGCCAATCGGAAGGACGATTTCGTCCAGGGCAAGTTCGGAAGCGTAGTAAACCCAAAGGACGGCTACGTGGTCGAAGACTGCCTCGATGACCGGGAGCGACGCTTGCTCCAGTTCCTGGTTCCGGTTTTGCATCCGGAAAAGCCCACCAGGGTGACTATCACCTTGGCTAACACGATTTTCGGAGCACTGAGCGGAACCTGGAAAGTAGACTGGGGCCGGATCTTCTTTGATCTGGTATCCTAGCTTACTACACGAGTGGGGAAGAGTAGGGCTACCCCACTGTGCCCTTACGTTTACCACCTCTATCAGCAACAGGAGCTGCTGACGGAAGTGGAGTTGAAGGTATGGAAGGCCCAAGAGCAGACCATGAAGTACGGAGAATCCGAGTCCGACCAAGAAGCGAATTCCGGAAACGAAACCGAGGAGGAAGAAGAAGAAGAAGAAGAGGAAGAGGAAGAACCGTATGTTCCCGCCAAGAGGCAGAAGACCACACCGGCTGGAAATTGAGGAACGCCCCCGAGACATCCGCGTCCGCACAGAAGTGAGACTCCAACCGGACCGAATGTGGCATCCGGATCCGGGACCGCAGATCCGTTCGACGAGTTGGTTGGGATCCTCTGTGGAATCCGGGCGGATTGGGAAGTTAAGAAGCAGACGCTCGGGGAGATCGCGGAATTAATCGGAGCGGAACCAGACAGCCAGTTGCCACGGAATGTGGCTGAGAGTGTTATCAATCCGGAAGAGCTCCGGAAGATGAAGGAGGACAGCAAGCGGCAGCACGATGAGGTGGACACCCTCAAGGCCGAACTATTCGCATTGCTTGAGAACGCCACCGCGACAAAGGAGATGGCAGAGGAAATGAAGAAGTTGGCCGCGGAAGTGAAGGACGTGCTTGGAGGACCCGGAGCCGCCATCACCAAGGCACGCCTGTTCGAAGAGGAGGTGCACAAGGACAAGAAGATATCTGGAACCCGGGTGGTGCACATCCTCACCGATTTTGAGGAGTAGATAGAGAAGCTCCTATCCAAAGCACGGGAGTCGGCAGACTGGATCGTGGAGAGTAGTCAGAAATTGACGGAGATTCCGATCCGACTCTCTGAGATTTCACTTCCGGACTTGTTTCCGGAAGACGTAGCTTAGGAGCCTGGAAAGGACAAGACGCCCCAGTCAAGCAGGGCAAAGAAGGAGACGCCCTCGACCGGACATCAACCGATAGATTTGGACTCCCCGGAAGCTGAGGAAGAACATCCGGTTCTACCTACGGATGGGGAACGGAACCGGAATCTAACTGAGGTCTTCGAGCAGTTGGAGAGACCTGATGAGAGCCCAACCATTGGATCCCAAGTGTATGAAACGGAACAGGAAGGATTGTAAAAATAGGACTTATAAATAGGAACCGGAATTGAATCCGGTTAGGATAAGGTAGGACCGGATTGTCAGCGCCTTTAGAGGCGGAAATCATGTATTCACTTTTTGCTTTTTGCTTTTTGTATATAAAACAGTCTCTGAGCTGGAGACTGAGAGAGTTCTTTTTGGCATTTCTTTGTGTATTTTCCATTGACTTTGTTTTGTGTATTCCTCCCGAGTGTTGGCAAGAATGTACAGAGTTGAAGTAATGTGGTATGCACGGATGCGTGAGTAGAGTCTCCCTTTGATGAATGGTTCTGGTTCTAAGTACATCTGAGTAGGTCATGAAGAGCTAGAAGTGGATTCCAGTGCCTCAGCATCTGTAGAAGTTTAGTATTCCGGGTAAGAAAGCCGTTGATTAGGCTAGGCGGATAGGGAGGGATTCCTTAGCTGCGCTAGAACTCCTGGGTGGGAAATCCGGTCGAGTGTCCTGACTCTTGTGAGGTCTTGCCCCCGTTGTGGGTAAAACGGAAGAACTTCTGTAGTGATGGAACGGACGGGTGCACTTGTAACCACCGAAATTAGTACGGAACGGATCAGCGTCAAAGTCGTTGTAGTATGAGAGGATCGTATGGGGGGGGGTCTTTGTGTGACCTGTGATCCGGATTGCCATTCGGATTGCTGTGAAGGACCAAACCAGATCCGGATTAGAGTAGGAGGATAGGAAGATAGGAAGTGGGTCTTCAGCCACTATAAGTCACGGAAGGAGTGGTGGGCCTACCACTTTCAAAAGCAAGCAGCGAACCCTCTGATGGTAAAACAGAGGTAAAATTAAATCCGGGTTAGGAAGGGTGGATCGGAACAGATCCGCTCCGTAGACACTTAGGACCGGAAGTAGAATAGTCCAGGATTGAGAAGTTCGCCAGAAACCGTGGAACTAGTAAAACCGGAAATAGGATACAATCCGGTCTTAGTTTTCCGGTTGGGTTTTGGACATTCCGGTTTTCCGAGGTACAACCGGAAAGTAGAATTGAAGGGTTTTATTGGGTTTATCTCCTTAATAGAGTTAGCTACTTCACAGAATCTCGTGGGTTCGATCTTTAGGGTCATTTTGTTATGCTCTAGGGTGATTTTTGAGGGTATAACAGGGAATTTACTTACTCTGTGCTACGATAGGAGGCGGACGGGGCAGATGAGTCGATGTGGGGTCGTCCGATCTCGGGGGCCAGGGAAGACTGACCCCTCTATTGCCCCATTTTCTACCCCTGGATAAAACATTGGAATCTTTTTATTTGCCATCCATGAAAAAATTTGCAAATTTTGAATTCATGTTTGCAATCAAAGACCCCAAATTAGTCTAGGGAGGTGTAGAGAAACAAATTTTACATGGTCCCAAATAGGGGGCAATTTTTACATTTACCCCTGGTTGGGGCAATAGAAGGGTCAATCCTCCTTGGCCTCCGATCGGGGCATCTGGCAAAAAATGGGGTAAACATTCGTGTAGGGATGAAACTATGGGTTTTTTTCCAATTTTTGGAGAATTGCTAAAGTGGCAATATATGACAACATAATGTTACTAAATTTTTTAGTATTTATTTATATTTTGGGTAGAATTATCTTTTCATCCATATATTTAGATGAGTTACATTTGATGTGCGCAATTTCATCCAATTTTTTTTTCTTTCAAATTCGAGCAATTTGGCATTATCATCCAATTTTTCTTCAAATTTAACCTATAGATTTGGTGCAGTCTATTTTTTTTTAGGCATTTGGGCCTTCAATTGGCCCAAGAAAACAATGGTTGATGGTTCAAACAAATTCAATCATCCAAATAACCATAGGATGTTGTAACCCCTACATGCCGAAGCCTTATTTTCAAATTTAAACTTCCTTTAATTTGCTCTAAATTGAACAAAGAGCCCACATTTTGGTAAGATGTATCAATTTTTTTGGAATTGTAACCATACAAATTCCAACTAGACTTGTTAGAGATTGCATAGGAAAAGAAAGCACAACAATATCACACACTTCAAAAATCATTATCAATTAAAATATCCTCGTCAATTACAAAGGCACATAAAAGTCCAACTACATTGGCATTCATTGGTCTTAAAAAATCAAAATGGTGCACATATGCTATGCAACTATGTAATTCGCATACATACTACTTGGCATCTATGCATACTACCAGCCTATATACTTATATGAACTATTCTTGAACTTCAAAATGAACCACGGAAGTGTTCATCCGGAATAGGCCAGTTGAATGAAGTACTAAAACGGAAGATGACTTGTGCCAAAGTACTCTCTTTGTTCTGAACGCGCTTCAAGTAAGTATCAAACACCTGTGCAAATTGTGGATGGAGGTACTTGACATGTGAGCTACTTGATTCACGCTGCAACTTCTGATACGCCTCCGACATGCACTGCCTACTGATCCGTTCAGCTAATTTAGCAACAACATATTGCTTGGATTGCATGGAAAGAGAAGGGATGTTTTGCACATCCGCATCTCTTCTATGTACATAAGTAATACTGGGATCCACCCACCATCTCCTCTTTATAGCTTCGTCTTTTTCAGCTATTGATGTGAATGTATACAACGACTTCATGGGCTCGCTCAACACTGTAGTCATCCCCCAATCACAAACTCCAATGTAAACCCGGGACTCATCTTCAGGAAAATGAAACATGATGTTGTCCGGAGAAATGTCGTTGTGGAGATGTCCAGCGGTGTGCATCGCATTCATGATGTGTAGTAATGCCCATGCAAGCTCCACGTGTTTGGCTCTAAATCGCTTCAGATTTTTAGCAGTAATGATTTCTTCTTCTGTTATACGTGGCTCATACAACACTCGAAGGGCTATGTTGTCTGGATAGTCGTCATCCCGACGCATCATTTCACGCAATGCACCGCCATTCCACCAAAATGAATATCCTTCATTCTTTTTGGAATGCACTGCAAAAAAACGTATCACTCTAGCATGCGGAATCCTTACTACCATAGTCTCGGTATTGTGTTCCATCTTTGCAAAAGCAGGTCGTTCACCTTCTTGGAGAGACATCTTTGCTGCAAACTCCCATGATGGATGAATCTCCGCACATCCTTCTATTCGCACTCTCCGAATTGTAGCATAGCCACCCTGCATGATTTTGTTATTTACAGGAATCACCATGGCCGCTTCCGGAAGGGCTATTAGAAGGCGACGTGTATTTTGTGCTTGGTCCATTCCAAGCTTGCTCGTCCACCAACCAATTGACCCTGCTCTATTCTGCCTCCTCTTAAATGGTTGGCACCTTTTGGTGAATAAATCCACTTTCATAATGACATGCTCGAAGGCTTCATCATTTTCGCGTTTCTTCCTCCAATATTTATCCAAAATGACCGAAGCATTCCATAATGCATCATGCACCTTGCTGTCAAGAAATTTGGGGAAATTCTTCTTCTCCGTTTCATGAATCCACTGCAGTACGTGCAAGGTGTCCAACATCCTCTGCCTCATATCCACGAAGAATTTCTCGATGCAGTCCTCTTCATATCGCACATATTTAGTGTCAAGAGACACTGTAGTCTCTGTCTCATAAAACTTCACAATCAATTCGATTAAGAATGCTTTGCAACTCTCCGAGGGATTCTCCCTTGTCCACTGAATAGAGGGGGCTTCTTCTTTTCCCTTCGGCTCCTTGGAAGTCTTCTTCGCCCTCGGCATGTTGATAACCCGGTAGAATGATGAACGTCAAAGTTTTATAAAAAATTTGGCAAGAGTTACCCCAAATATTAGACTCTTACCTATCCAAAGAAAGGAGCCATTGGAGGTCAAACCACCAGCTCTCTACTCTCTCTTGCATGCAAGGGGGAAGGCAAAAGTGAGAGCGGACAGACCGTCCGCTTGTCTTATATGAGGGGACGGCCTCATTCCGGTCCTACAGCGGACGGAGGCCGTCCGATCGGGCGGACGGACTGGCCGTCCGCCTCTCCCTGGCCGTTCGATCGGATGGTCTAGGGTTGGCGGACGCCTCGTCCGGTCCGCACTGTCGAACAGAGGCCGTCCGATCGGGCGGACGGGATGGCCGTGCGCCCCCTCTGACCCGTCCGATCGGGCGGATGGACAGTGTGCGTGATCGGATGGTGCAGAGGGGGCGATTTTTAGATCGTCCGCTTCATTTCTACCGTCTCATTTTTAGGGTGATTTTTCCCCCTTTTCATTCAATAAGCTTCATATAGGTCTTCTTGTTTGGGAGGAATTGGGCATTTGGGCATTTCAATGCCTAATAATTAAAAAAATTGACCCAAGGCTTCTTCTCAACCTCCTTCAATTTCTTGAAATTTTTACTTCTAAAGAAATGTCAATATTTTCATTACATTTATCATTTTCTTGGAATTTCAAGTTTTGAACCGTACAAATTCAAATTAGACATACTAGACATTATGGAAAAAAAGAAAGCACAACAATATCCCTTATGGAGTTAAAAATTATAATGTTTACCTATGAAGGTGTTCAAATTGCAAAAAAGAGTTCAAATATTTTTTGCAAGTCAAACCTATGAACTTCGTGACACAAAAAATTGGAAGGCTTAATGTGTATAAGCCCAATTACATTAGGGCTAATCAAAATTCACAATACTATTATACAATTCTTCCAAATGAATTTGGATTCTAATTTATTCTCCAGAACTAATTGCATTTCATTCTCATTTCCAACTTCCAAGAGCAGGTAAAGAATACAAAAAGTCAACATTGCATTCGGTACCCTTGCACTAAATCTAAAAAAGAAAAAACACTGTCAAGCATTTCCAAGAAGAGATTTTTGATACTACAACTAAACATGTTCAATAGATGTGCATGTTCAAAATTTTAAATAGTGACATCATTGACCACTAATGGTCACAAAAGTGGTCACCAAAATACATTTAAACAATAATAGTAAATCCATAACCTCCGAATAAGTCAAAAGACATCTTCTACTCTACCCTTAAATAGTTAAACTACATTATACTCTATTCTGAATCCGAACTACTACCGTCATTTCGACCTTCGGGTGTGGAACCGAAGCCACCACATCGCCCATATCCGCCAGACCCTCCTCCTTGTCCGTAATCGGAGAAGTATGGACCCCCAAATGGTGGAGGTGGAGGAGGTGATGCATTTGCCTTGGACCCTCTTGTCCCTCGTTCGCTTGAGCTGGTGTAGTATGAACTTCCACGAGGCCCATATGAGTCTGGCCCTCCCGTCCCCGGATAGAATTGCGACCCACCATATTGAGATCCACCGTAGTCCGTGAACCTTGTGCTTCCATGGCTTTCTCATATGTTTTGGAAGTCATCGTGGGGGCCAGGGCTAAAATGCGAACTTCCTCCTCCATATTGCGGGCAACGCACATCACGATCATGACGAGGTGGTGACCGTTGTTGACGTGGGCGACCTTGATAAAAAATACTATTTCTTGTTGCCTCTCGCAATTGATTTTGGAAGTCCAAGTCTTCGCGCTCTTCTCGACGTACGTGCCTTTGTGGAAGTGGAGGTGGAGGTGGTAAGTCTTCTTCGTCATCATCATCATTGTCCTCTGCATCTGGCAATGGTTCCGGAGGAAATCCAAATTGACCCCGATTAGACCACTCTGGCATGCAATCGCTTGGGCCAATCCAATTGGTGTCTATCACCGCTTTGTCACAGCTCAATTTGGTCTTCTTGTCCTTTGCAGGCACCGTACGCCAATCCACATCTTTCTAGAGTACAATCTCCGCCCAAGTCATTGCCATGGTGGAATAGTTCATGATATTTGGTTTGGAAGCACCTAGACCGCAAGATGCCCAAATCTCCTCGTATCTCTGCTTGAAATGTTCACTCTTGCAAGTGTTCATGGGACCTTCCCACCGTCTCACTTGTCTCTCTAATACAACCGTATTATCTGCTGGCTAGAGTTTCACAATGTGTGACATTTTCACATACTCTCGGCACATTATGCAAGTCCATACTGCTTTGGGCTCGTATTGCCATCCCTCTTCAGCCACACAAAAGTGGTTGAAGTAGGCGCCCCAATCCATGTCTTGTGATTTTCCCTTTGTACTCTTCTTTAGTGGATTGGGAAATCCTTTTGGAGCCATGGTAATCCTTCTTTTCCGCACCGAATGCAATGTTTGAGTGAGAAGTTTACAATTTCTATAATTGAGAAGGTGATGAAGAGATTACAAAAAATTAAGTTAATTCATTCACAGTTGTTCACGCTCCAAGTCGAAAGGGGCTCACAGATACCAATTGGCGTTGGATCTGCCTACTCCGCAAGGGAAACAACTGCGCGGAATGGGCCGTCCGCGCCCCTCTTTATACCGTCCGCCGATGCTGACATCACTGCCCAAATCCGACGGGCGGACGGGCAATATGCCCCGGCGCGTCCAATTGCACGGCCTCGACGGACTGCGGACGACTGCATCGGACGGAGCCCGTGAACGGACACTCTGACCGCGCGGCGGACGGACAGCGGGCGGCGGACTGTCGGACGGACAGCGGACGGGCGGACAGGTGGACAGCGGACGAGGGGACGGCGAACGGGCCGTTCTTAGGGTATACTCTTGTACAAAATCTTGAATACCCTATGCTCGAGTCAGATTCGTTAAAAAATAAAATAAATATGGCATGTAGTGAAATTTTCAGAATTTATAACAGGACATAAGTTGAAATCTCAAAAAAATTTGATGAAAACACATTCAAATCTCATAACAAATCTTAATTAAATGAATTAAAGCTTCCTAAATACTAAATAAGAAAAAAAATTATCTATGAGAATAGAGATTCTAAGTCTAATAATACTTAACCAAGTTGCTATTCTTAGTATATATATATATATATATATATATATATATATATATATATATATATATAAGTTTATTCTAAATCTAACTTTAGCATCAAAAATCCAATTTTCTAAATGATTGATTATGATTTTCTTAATCAAGATTTTGTACAAGAGTTTCCATCACAAACTTGACTTTCATAGTGTTGAGGGCTTTTGGAAATGAGCCTCAAATACACTAACTCTTGGAGAAAAAACCACATTAAAGATTTATTTAAAAAATTGTAGAGTAGATTTTGAAATGCACGTTAGGCCCTTCATCCTCATATTTTTTTGGTGACTTGATTTCCTTCGTATTTTTTAAATCATTCTGTAATTAGTTATAGAGGGCGAATAAGTTGAAAGGCAACGGTCATTAAAAGTGACCATGTCCTAAAATGTGCTAGTACATTCACTAAAGCAAAATGTACCTCTCCGTCATGATCACTCTTAGAGCACGGGTGTTCTTAGAGCAACTCCCTTATGGATTTACTTTATTTAATTTTAAAGGAAAATCATCTAAGTGACTACAATAAAGTACCTATGTTTTAGCATTCAACATGTTGATTACAAATGCATATTCTATATAAGAGGAAAACCAAAATATTAAATTTTTATTTTATTTTTAAGTAATAAATAAATAAACTTCTTTTTGTATTTTAGAAATAAAATGTATAGAAACAAAAAGAAAAATGAAAAAAAAGAAAAAAATCTTTGTTTTTAATTAAAAAAGAAATAAAAGATAAACATGCATATTTTTATTGACGTTCTTTTATTTGAGCCTTGATAAAATTGAGGAGCACATGAATTGAAAATCCGGCCCAAGGGGTTTAGACTTTAGATTAAGTAGGTCCGGATGGAAAAAACTGGGGCCGGATTGAAGAATGGATCGAAGGCAAATCCGGCCGGACTTTCATCCGGCCTTAGGCATAGTATAAACCCAGCTTTAGATAAAAGAAAAACTTATACATTATACAAATAGAAACTAAATTATTTTTATTGCTTCACGTTGCAAATTTTCCAAGAAAAAAAAAAAAAAATTTTAAATTTAAAAAAAAAAAAAAAAAAAAATATATATATATATATATATAACAAAACAAAACAAAAAACAAAAAAACACACACAGAAACATATCTTTTATGGATTAGAAGATTATAATGCTTTTCACAATGAGTAAGGATTTTACAGTTCTACTAATTTCAGAAATGTTGTGAAGTCTTACACTCTTTGTATATCCTTACTTTTAAAACAATCCTAATCCAAAAAGGACATTACAAAATACAGTACAAACATGGCGTTGCAGTGTGTGACATGCATAAGTTATATACATTTTTGGCTTCTCTATAAGTCCATATGTACAAAACACCTTGAAGTCAATGGAAATTGTCCATGAGGTTCAAAACTAGAACCAAAACCAAAACCCTTGAAGTAATTGTTGTGATTGTAGCACCATCTCAATTTGGTCAATTGGGAATTATAACGTTTCATTTCATCACTAATATTGATCATGTTCTTGTTTTTTTCTTTCCCTTTGAAATATCCTACATGATGAAAAAATAAATAAAAAAATAATATCCTTTATATCTAGTTAAAATTTGTATGCATACAATTTCAAATGAATATTACAAATTTACAATTTGCTCAAAACAATGGCATAATTTGAAATGTAAGAGACTAAGAGTTGAGGGTTCTAAGGTTCTAGGGTTCTAGGGTTTAGGGTCTCACTGTAAACTTCAAAGAACTCTAAATGATTATTTAAAATCTGATTATAACTTGTCTATTTCTTATTTTCTGGGTTAATGAGAAAAGCATAGGATGCTGAAACTTTAATTGACCCAAAAAAACTGACAGTAAGTAAAGGCGGACGAGAAGAATCCTAGGTTTCATACCAAATTAGAAAAAATTTGGACGGGGCGGACGGGGAAGCTTTGTCCGCCCGTCCGCTGGGCGGACCTGGACCGGGCCAGCTTCCTCCGCCCGTCTGCCAGGCGGACCTGGACGACCGGGCCGCCCGTCCGCTTCGGCGGCGGACGGGGCAGCTCCGTCTGCTCGTCCGCCGGCTCGGGCCACGTCCGCGTGGTCCGGGATAGGTCCGGTCCCGGGCCTCTTTTAGGTCTGGGAGCGGACGGGTATATTGGCGGACGGCCAACACACATTTCCTCACTTTCACTCTTCCATTTGGGAATCACTGCCATGTCGGATGTGCTACTATTGCTTCACGCACTAGTTGCTCCTATGTGGTGAAGAGTGGGGGTCATATTTTGATCATACTACATTGGATTTTTGTCCTTGGTTACTTACATACGTTTGGAGATAGTGAAGCACATTATATATTTTGAGAGAACGGGGATTATATATTGGAAATTTCCATTCTAAAATTGCAAGTGAGTACTCGACACTCAAGCAGTCATGGCGGGGGCAAGTAGTGCTGCAACTGAAGGCAAGAAGAAGTTAAAGCCGAAGGGCGTTGGTCATGAGCTACGGTTTGACATTTTGGATGACGTCAACATCAAAGCTGAGACGGGTTGGGAAAAAGAGGATGTGGAGTATTGGACCTCTAAATTGTGCCGCAAATATGTGAAAATGTATCACATTGAGAAGTTGTGGCCTCGAGAGTGTCACCCTCTTCACACCCGTGAATATTGTTTTAAACCATTGAATTGCCTCAATGATCATTTTGTGCATCGTTCGATGGAGGTGTGGAAGGCCTTATTTCCGGAGAAGGCTATGAGCAAGGGCAAAATTAATTACAGCTTGGCAGGCATAGTTTACGCTGAACTCATACTAGGCCGTCAAGTGGATTGGAGTACGTATCCTACGGTAGCGACATTGCCACTTGCGATTGGCAGACATCAAAAGCATATCCCTGATATGTTTGTTCCGAAGGCACAACTTCTTGAAGCAAGTAAAAAAAAGAAAGCATTAGAGGACGTTGTGGAATCAATTCAGATCCCTCTTGAAATCCAAGTGCATCGTATGGAAGTGCTGAATGGAAAGAAAATGGCGGTCAAACCGGCTTGTATGGGGGACCCCACAAAAGGAAGCACTTGTCTTGTGGACGATGTGGAGGGAGAGGTGTTTTTGACTCCACTGATGGATTTGAACCCTACACAAAACATATTAGAAGGGGTGCCAGAAAGCAACGTTGCAATGAAGCTCCCTCGGCCAATTGAACATGGATCTACATCGATGTCACAGAAGCACCAAGAAGAGGATCCTATAAAAGACATTGAAGATAGAGAAGACCTTCAAGATGTAAAGGAGGCTCACACTTGTATTGACCAATTTTTAGCAGACACAGCACAAGACATCATGTTCTATGTCCCTCCGTCTTCTAAATCAAGGAAAAAACCAAGCCTACTGTTCAGACCTGAAAATGCAATTCGGACTTCACCAAACCAAAATGAAGAGCATCGAACTCAACCGACAGATGTAAGGATGGACTCTCAAGACAAGGCTGTTGTAAACAACGACAAAGAGACCCTGATTATCCAAGATCATCCGTTGCTAGCTTTATTGGGCCCAGAGGATCTAAAGACTCTACAAAAGATGCCTCCACTAGAAGAGATGGAGAACTTGTTACAATGTTCCCTCCAATGGAATCAATTTGAAATTCAGAGAGAAGCAACAAATGGCGGAAATGAAGGGAGCACTAGAAACGAAGGTGGCCCTGAGCATGTAGGAGGAAATCCTAATGAAGGTGGCACTACAAATGAAGGACGCAGCTCCACTTCAGGCAATTCAACATCAGGATTTGGCGAGATATTTAGAACAACGTATTCTCTATTATGTACAGCTAGAGTTGTGGCTGTATTGACGCCTACTCTTGCGTAAATAACTGATACATTTACGAAAATGACACCATCCGTTCTTCATGGTGCTTTGGCTTTCAGAAAGTTTGTCGAGTTTGCGGACAAACTACAAGACGAGAAGTTGGAAGACCTTAAGCATAAAAAAATTTTGGAACAGTAGAATTTGGAGTTGAAGGAGGTGCGTTACTCCAAAGAAGATCATGATGACCTCAAGGCAAAGTATGAGATATTGGAGAGCAAATACAACACGTTGTATTGGAGGCCGACCCCAAACTTGAAGCCCTTGGGTAATGACTATGAGAGTGTTAAGAAAAATAACAAGACTTTGAAGCAAACAAATGACAATTTGAAGGCCATGAATGAAAATCTCAAGGCTATGAATGAGAAGTTGGTGTTGAAGTTCAAGACATGCAAAGAGACGTTAGAAGAGCATCGCAAAACATTGTGGACATTACAGAATGAGAAGGCAGGTCAACAATCGCTTGGCGGAGTAGGGCTATTAGAGGCAAGTGAACCAACACAAGAGAGCGATCAACTATCTCTTCTTCTTGACAAGGGCAAAGCTGAGGATGGGACCGTAGAACTCCGACAACGCATTTTGAGTCCAAAATCCATAGTTTTCCCCTCATTTGAAGATGCTTCCATGCAGTCACAAAATCCGGAAGTTGAAGAGTTAAGGCATCAATTGGACTTGGCAGTTCGAGGAAAGAATGAGGCCGAATCAACAATAAAACGAATGATGGAAGTAGGGGTACTAAGTGAAATCCTTCCAAAGGAAAATGCAGATTTACGGTGGATGATGTGGGCGCGACAACTACAAGATCATTCCTCAGTATCATCCGGACTCATGAACGGGCTCTTGAGGTATGCATTGCAATCAGACACAGCATACAAGAATGTCAAGAGTTCTTATGAGCGTTTTGTAGAGAAGTTGGAGGAGGAAAGAAAGGACCCTGATTTAAAACTTACGGTTTGGGGGAACATGGATAGGATGTATGAGCGGCTAAACCACGGAAAGACCTATGATACGGAGAACATTGATTGGACTTTGGAAGCGGAGGAAGGATGGGTCCCTTATGGCACGTTGTCAGCTCACTTCCAGCAACATGAGAAGGAGCTTGTGCCAGGAAGTTTTCCAAATACTCCCATCTTGGAGGGTCATTGTTCTCTTTGCCAAGGTTGTTTTGGGCCCGAAGGAGCTATAGCATTGGGACAGTGTCGCCATACATTCCATGTGTTTTGCATTCAAAGATCGGCGGAATTTCAACGCCATTGTCCCGAATGCCGTATTCCTCTGAGTCCAAGGCTGTATGAAATGCTAGGGATTTTGTACCGTATACATACGGGGCACAAATACAATCGATGGAACCTTCCACTTGACCAAGAGCCATACAAATTTCATAACTATTTGCATTGGGGGAAACCAATGAAGTGGGATGCTCGATCACAAATATATGAGTTATGCAATGGCCCATTTCCCACCAAAGATAAATTCTTTTGGATGACGTCTGACGTGGAGGTTGAGTTGCGTGCCTTCGAAATTAAGAACAGCAAGGCTCGAGAGTTGTTCTGTCGCAGCATGGGCGAACATTGGAGTATATAGCACCAAAAGTTCTTTCGAATTCCCAAGAAGGAATGGAAGAGAGAGGGTCCAAATGACCTCTTGGTCGAGGTTGAGCGTGATCCAAAAGTCATAAAGCAATTTGAGGGATACAATATAGATTTGATAGGGCGGGCCCTCATTTTGTCAAAGTTGGAAGAAGCAGCAAGAGTTCGTTCTGTGGTAGACCTAAATGATAAATCATCTACAGAGCATAAGATGGAAGACGTTGCAAGGGCATTTGACATGAACATGAAGGACATTATAACCAAGTGGAGGAAGTATCTAGGAGAGGGAGGCGAACAAGCTTGGATGATGAAAAGCGAGGATGAAATGATAAAACAACTGATGGATGACATAGATTGTGCTGTGAGGGCTTTGAGGGCCCATGAAGTGGAGCTGTCTCCGAAGAAGAAGAATAAACGAAAGATTGAAGACGAGGATGACTACTCTCCGGAAACCAAACGACAATTTGAGAGGGTTGACATGTAGGTACAAGCTAGCCGCGGAGGGAGCAGCCATGGAAATAGTCCGCAACCGGTGCCTCGTCGAACAAGTAGAAGACTCATGGCGAGGGAGGGGACATCTCGTGATGCCGAAGAAGATAATAGTATGTGAAATGTTTAATTTCCTATGTAGTCGTATTCTAATGACACTCAGGATATAATTATGTAGTGTTGGCTTCATTTTTTTTATGACTAGTAGTATTGTACGTGGCCCACCATGTCCATCATGACTTTTTTGTATTGCATATACATGTAGTGAAGAAAAACATGTTGCAAGTAATTATTTATTTATTTGAATATATATATATATATATTATGTTTTTATCATAAAATTCATTTTCTTGGACTAAGTTTTATTGAAATGTGCATATTATGCCCAATTTTTAGTGAATTGTGTCTTTGATTGAGAATTTTGTTGTAGTACTTAACACTTGTTTTCTACTACTTTCGTAATCTAGTTATCCCTAGGATGGATTGCAACCAACTGAACCAAGAGCCCAAAAGTTCGAAGTAAGAAATAACTAAGTAAAATTGACCACCCTAAAAGGCTAAAACCGCCCTGTCCGCACGACCGCCCGTATGACCCGTCCGCCCCGTCCGCCCCGACCGACCATCCGTCCACCCTGTCCGCCCACCCCGTCCGCCGGGTTTTATGACCGTTGGCAACGGTTACTTCTAAGGGATAGAACATTCAACAAGTTAGGAGTATAAGAGCAAGGAAGAAGGCATTTACAAGCACTTCTAAGAAATTGAACGCTAAGATTTCCAAGGGCTAGGAGCTGCAATCTTTGTGTCCCTTGCTTGGTAATGCATAGTTCAGTGGACAGGGGGGCTTTGGTTTCCAAGGCTTTGCTTACAGACTATATTTGATACATGTGACATGGTGATTTGAACCTAAACATTTGGAATTGAAGACAAGATTGGAACTTGAACTTGGACTTGAACTTGAACGGAGCTTTCTACAATGAGTAAGGATTTTTCCGGTTGGTATGTTGTTCCATCAAGCGGTAAAGTGCAATGCAAGGCATGTGACTTGGTGTTTGCAAATCAGAAGTGTCGCATGTTGAGCCACCTTGGATATGAAGGCAAAGACGGTGTTCGCGACAGGGGGGTAAGCATATGTCCAAAATTGACTTCGTCAATTCGAACTCTTTTTGCTGGTTGTAATGGGTTATTTCCACGAAGATCGGCCCTTGACAATGTAGATGGTGAAAACATAGGGAGGGTTGCAAGCAATGCCTCAAATGGAAGGGATTTTTCACGTTCAACACAAGAGGACTCGTGTGCAGCGCCGTCTGAAATTCATCGTGCGTCTTCAAGGGTACATCAAAGTATGGAAACATCAAGTGAACAATGTCCAACTCCACCCTCTTCCATCAATCGGCCTCGAAGACAAAGTCGACTAGTAGATGGATTTGAACAAGCTGATAGACGCAATTTGAATGCGCTGTGGGCCAATTTCTTCTATTTAGCCAACATACCATTTGCGGTAGCTCGAAGTGAGGCCTTCAAAAAAGCAGTGAAGAAAACAGCTGAGTTTGGTAAGCCATACAGCCCACCATCGTACGACGCTCTACGAACCAAATTACTAGAAGAAGCGAAAGAAGATGTCAAGCTAAAGTTGTAGAAGAGGACCGAGGATAGTATCAAAAAGTTTGGAGCAACCTTGTCTATTGATGGATGGAGTTCGGTTACAAATCGGCCATTGGTGAATTGTATGCTTGTATCTTCTGTAGGGGAGCAATTTTTGGGATCTGTGGATACAAGTGGGTTCGTAAAAAACGCAGAGTACTTGGCCTCTATTTTGGACAAATTCATACAGGAGGTGGATCCGCATAATGTGGTGCAAATAACAACGGACAATGCTCCTGTAAACCCTCGAGCATGTAGAATCATAAAAGACAAATATCCTCACATTTCTTTTCAAGGTTGTGTGGTGCACGCCTTGAATTTGTTGCTAAAAGATTGGGGGAAGGAAGCATGGGTGGCGGATGTCGTGGCCAAAGCTCGTATGGTTCTTACGTTTTTTAGAAAGCGGCACATGCCGCTTGCAATATTTTGTTCATACGAAAAAGAGCACAGCTTATTGATGCCAGGAGAAACAAGATTTGCTTCAAATTTCATTGCGCTTGAACACTTGTTGAAAGTGAAGGGAGCACTTCAACAGAGTGTGACAGATCCGCGTTGGGAACAATATGTGAGGACGTTGGATGATAAGAAAAAGAAGAACCATACAAAGTCTCGGTGTACAAAGAAGATAATAAACAGTGAGCATTTCTGGAGGCGTTGTACGAATTTTGTGTAGTTGATGGGCGTTGTTGTGTATGGCCTTCGTGATTTAGATGCAAAGACGCCATGTTTAGGGAAAGTTTTGCATATTATGAGGAAGATACGGTCACATGTGGGGGGGTTAGAAAATCCGCCTTTTCTATTGAGCCCCGAATTTGCCAAACCATTGAAAGAGGCGTTCAACGCTAGATGGGAAATGGTAGAGACCGATCTCCAATATGCAGGAGCTCTTTTGAATCCCTATCTTTTGCACGATAAAGAACTAGCCGACGATTCAGAGGCCACCGAGGCATGCAAACGTGTTCTCATGCGAATATGTAAACCTACAGACTACGCAGACGTCGTCAAGGAATTCATGGCGTTTCGACATAGGGAGCCTTCCTTCCACAACATGTTGGATCCAAGTGAACAAAAATTATCGGCACACGCTTGGTGGGATTTTGAAGGCGCATGTGGGAAGCTCATTGCTCCAATTGCAAGAAGAATATTGGGCCAACCGGTATCTTCATCTTCATGTGAACGGAATTGGAGTAGCTATTCTTTTGTTCACAACAAATTTCGGAATAAGTTGAGAACAAAGAGAGCTGCGGATTTGGTGTATGTGTACACTAATTCAAGAGTGTTGGCCGCATCCAAGGAGAGGGATGAGAAGAAGTGGTACCTTGAAAATGTAGATTTAGAAGAATCGGAGGGACCAAACGAAGATGACGAGAACAACGAAGATGAAGAAGAAGGTGTTCGTGTGGATGGGAATGAAGCACATGGACAAGAAGCAAATTGGTACGACCCAATATTCAATGTCAATGAAGAAGAAGATTTTGACGGCAACACATACAATTTTGGAGGTGAACCGTTTGGAGGACTAAATATGGATGATGATGACATGGGCAACAATGACCGAGACGAGTACGACTTTCCAATGGACGATAATGATTGTGGAAACGACGAAGGCATACCTTCCATAGCAAGGTTTGTAGATGGAAACCGATTTCTAAGTAGTGACAAGGTCCTCAATCTAAACGAAGAGGACGCAAATGTCCAAGTCCTGGCTTCTAATGGAACCTTAGCATCCAATGCTAGAACTTCCAAAATAGATGAAGTGATTGGAAGCGGTAGGTCTCCATCCATAGTGGTGGGCCAACTAGAAAAGAATGACAACGTTGAGGACCGCGAGCAAATGAATGTGGACAAAATAAGCGTGGAGTCTCTAGGAGGATTGGCAAGCAAAAGCAACGGGGAACCAAGTAGCCTAAACCATGAAGCGAGTGGGATACAAGACAATGTACGTTCGCGTTTGATAGAATGTAGAAGTCCGAACTTGCTTCACAGTGGCCAAGGCACAAAGGAAAACATGACAAGTTTTGTACGTCCACCACGTAGCATTCCTCCAATAGGTGCACGCTCACTATTTAATAGTGTAAGCACTACTTTGAACTCAATATTCAATATTTTGAGAGGTTTAGGGCCTCTCATAATAATATTTTCCATTTAGGCCCTAAAAAGTGAATTGTAATGTTAACTAGTTTAGGTGGGCAAACACTAACTTTGCTAGTTGTAATACACAATTTCCATTAAAATGAGAGTCTTTTTAGTGATAGACTGTTGAAATACATGAAGTTTGCTTTAGGGTATATATTCTGATTTATATAAGTGAAGAGAATGACATCTTTTGAACACCAAGTCATAAGCTCCGCGGTTGGTTGTAAGGGGTTGTTCATCTCATTGAAGCGGTTCGGATTCGATTCCCATTGGGTTTGTATGAGCGCATGAGAGAAAAAACATGACTTGGTGCTACTAAGTGAGCTTTGCCGGCAGGAAAGTTGTAACAACCAACCAACCCCCTACCCAGAATGTGACAAGTGCTTTACATGGTAACCAAATAAATAGTGGATATATCCACTACATTTTTTTCTCCAATAGCAATGTAATTTCAAATAAAATATATTTAGTGATATACAAATAAGAAAATGAATTAAAAAATAGAAAAAATATAGTTCAAGAATAAAATATATATATATATTAAAGACTATATTTAAATTCCATTGTTTTGTAAACACAAAACATACACTTGAAAACAATCATGCAGTATCAAACACTAAAATAGAATCAATCAACGGAAACCTATATCCTCTAAAAAAAAACTGAAACGACTATCATCTATTATAATATTAAAGGTCCAACACTTATGCAATGAAAAACAACTTCATATAAGGTGTAGAAATAAAACAATACCCTCCATATGAATGTCATAGTTAAAATGCATCCAATGTATGTACATGATTTCTCCATATCATGTATATGAAGCCAAACTCTGGTTGATGATTTCAATTTGAACTGTAGGGATCTTGATTCTGCATTGGCGAGTACCTCTTCTATTTTGAGACTTCCATGCTGTAATTAAAGCGTTTGTTGTCTCCCACGCAGGTTCTTCGGTTTCATCAACCCTCCAAAGCAAACCTCTATCACTATTCCATCCTTCATAGAAGTCTTGAACTTCTTGATTGCGTGATGTTGGCCGAAAGTATTGAATGTGCACACAGTTTGGTTTCTCGGGGTTAGAGTTTGGATCAAACAATGCTCTCGCAATCCAAACTGGTCTGCTGTCACCGTCTGCAGGGCGAACTGCAACAAAATACCCTTTGTATACATCTCAAGCCACCCTAAAGGATGGTTGTGGACAATCCCTCAAGGGCCCAACATAAGGCTCATCCTCTCCATGCTCTTCGAGATCTTCACCATCTTTGTCTAAATGATCAGCTTCTGTCACTTGAATACGAGTAGTTGGCCAGAAACCGTCTTTTAGAGCACTAGAAGTAGGAAGTGGCTCTTGAAGAGCTGCCTTTACACCATGCCAATAGCGCACCACATTCTCATAGCGCCTACGATGTTCTCCACTCACGTCTGCTCTGCACAAGTCGTCCCAATAGTTTATGAATCCTGATAAACCTTTGACAATGCCATTGATACCTTTCATTGGGTTGAGTGGTACTGGCAAAAGCACACCACGTGGCCACAAACTCCGTCCTTCATCGTCTTCTTTCCACAACTTAATGGCTTGACCGTGCCTGCCTAACCAGTTTTCATCTGTGCACTTCAACTTGTACTTCATGACTGGGCATCCAACAGAGTCTAGGTAGAACTTCACTTGTTGCGGTCTTGTGTGTCCTACAAGGATTTCATCACCATCCATCCATTTTCCTGCAATGAAACGCTTGAAATCAGGCACCTCCTCTATGAGGTGAGGGATAGTAGGAATAGACTCAACATCCATGAATGACTTCATGAGCGCCGGGATTGTTGGGAAGTTCTCCTTCTTCAACAGAATGCTCCATCTTCCAAACAATGCGTCAATGTTGTCGTGTGTGTGACCAACAATCATGAAGTTGACATACACTTCTCTGAAGATCTTGTTAGCAACAAGTAAAGACCAGAAACAGAAAACATATCTATTCTTGTTGTCGCCGGTGGCATTGTCCATTTGCACATTCAAAATAGGAGGCAAAGGCACTGCTAGAACTGCATTCATTGGAGGTGGTGGCAGTGACGCGTCGCACATTTCTTTACCCTACAACACTGCCCTGAACAAATTTGAAGACCCTAACCCAGAAAATAATTGCCGAGAAGAAGACTTCGATGGCAATTCCAAATCCCGCAACAACTTTGCCATAGAACCAATTGTATAGTTTGAATCGTGTTTAAAGAGATCCAAACCATAATGTGCGTAACGCACATCTCCATGACCATGAGCAATCATGCTAGTGACAGACACAGGCAATTTCACAAGGCCATCAAGCTCCTTACTCCTGTGGGAAAAGACTGGAGAAGCAGTCTTTGCATGATCCATCTTGTCGTGCATAACTGTGAGGCATTCGTGTGGAAAAGCTACTGAACGATGACGGTTTGCATAATACAACTCCCAATGAGCTCGAGCAATCTCATTGTGCCTATCCAACTTCCGAGAATACTTCAATTCATTGTGAGACCCACTTATAGCACCCTTCTTGAGGTCTTGCAATTTGTCACACGTGCCACATCACGCAAAATTGTCTCCAGGTTTCTTCACCTCATACTTAGGGAACTTACAGCACCTAATCTTACTCAAGTTCGAAGCTGACACCTCACTCAGTCCAAAAACAGCATTGACATCATTGAGTTCTTTCATCTTACCCTTCCATTGGAAGGTGGAAGGTAGGATCTTGGCCACAACTTTCTCTCCTGACTTCAAGGTCTTCGTACGATGAGGCATGTGATCTGCCTCTTTCTCCAGAATGCACTTCAATGTTGCTATAGCTTGTTGAGTGTGTTTCCTCGGTTTCACCGTTCCTTTATTGCCATGGTCCTTTGCCTCTCGACCACGCCTCATGTACGATTGGTAGCGATAGAATGTGGCCTCAGGGACCCCAGCTATATGCATCCACGCTCGCATACATACCGGTGTATTGTCAATTGACACCATTCGTCTACCACGCTCGTCAACATGCACCTACCTATGCACATCCATTTTCATGTAGGTCCTGTGTTTGAACGTGGAGTTGCGATACATGCGTTCACGAAAGGCTTGAATCTTATCCCTAGGAAATGGCTGAACACAGTTGCGACTACAACATATTTTAGTAGACACTGCATGGATGGAATCTTGAGTAAGCAACTCCTTCGATTTCAAATTTGTTTCACGGGGCGCATTTCGGACCATACTTGTGTATGGTCTCGAAGACTTTGAAGAGGGCGGATTTAAGAGAGCCTGTTGGAGACAATTGAATTTGTCCCTAGCCTCATGGTCTCTAAGGCTAGCTCTACGACAGTGGACAAGATGAATAGGCCAAGCCAACAATGAGCACACTTGTTCCTCTGGTAGGTCCTCTTCGCTATGTGTTTTGGAGATGTGGATCGCCACGTGGGTGTCACCAAGAGGGCCATTGGCACCCAAAACGAGGTCAGAGTTCACACTATGACAGACACCTTCACCCACAAGCACTCCAGCCTCATTGTACAAGGTGACAACTCGAGTATTCCAAAGCCGACGCGGTAGACCTTCGCATTTCGGGACCCCAACATTCATTGCTTCAACATTCTGAAATTCGTCTTCTGAAGATGCCATGAAATCCTCTTCATCTTGTCTGAATTCACTGGATTCAGAACCCGATGACATGTCCATGTCATCAAGGTCATCTATAGTATCCATGGATACCTGTAAAAATGCAATGTGAAATAGGGTAAGTGAATTGAAGCATAGATCATGCAATTTCATTCATGTTCAGGTCGACCCGACCTGAATGACCAAATGTTATAGCTACATCTATGACAACAACGAACTTATTTGTTGAAGCCTAGGTTTCAACTGCAATTGACATCATTCATTACAATTTCTTATAAATTTAGATATATGTAAACACTGTTTTCAGGTCGAATCAATCTGAAGTGTCTGACCCCTGTCTTGTATAATTTTTGTCAGCCGAAAATATAAATGTAAGAAGACTAAGTACAATCCTGAACTTCAGGTCGGATCGACCTGAAGTGTCCCTTGTACTCTGAGATAATGATCCCATCTTCATCTGTTCAATTCGACAGGGAATTCCCAATTTTATTCCTTTAAAAATCTCGAACTTCTCGAACTGAAGTCTGTGATGGGAGTACCCACACTTCAGGTCGAACCGACCTGAAATGAGGACTTGCAGTGAGCCGAATCCCATTTGCACACTATTATCATTACGTACAGAATTCTTGGTGACTGAATCTGTGCATATCGGGAATTTCAGCAGGACATCTACGAGATTTTCACTTGAACGAAATTACAATTATAGATACGGTTTAGGTCGACTCGATCTGAATTGCCATGTATACCATTTCATAAATGATATTCGATGACAGAACTATTCAATCTACCTAGGATACGTTTCAGATTACTTCACTAACTATCATATGGGTCAGTTCAGGTCGAGTCGACCTGAATTGCATGAACGAATGACTAATGTAGACAATCTCACATTCAGGTCGACTCGACCTGAATTGCATGAACGAATGACTGATGTAGACAATCTCACATTCAGGTCGACTCGACCTGAATGGCATTACAATTACTCATGTACCGTTGTTCGTATTCAGGTCGACTCGACCTAAATAGTTCCGGATTTCTCGGACATTCTGTTGCCAGTCTCGTAGTAACTGTAATCTCGTGTTCCGGATTTCTCGGCGAGATAATCGGGCACTGCACTCTCAAAATTCTGCAACTCAGATGTCGAAAATTGAACATTGAATAAAGACCTTGTCACTAAAAATTGAGGAAGCCCAAAACTCATAATCGTGCAACTCGATTTTTAGTAATAAACGTTGGAAACACACGCACTCTGCCAACTTCAGCAACTAGGAACTCGACAATAGATGGCAGCGCTGAAAGAAACATTATACACACTCAGAAAACTACTATGTGCTTACAAAGTAACTATGTCCAATCCATTGAATGAAAATGTTTGAAAATGCTAAAGGCTTCTAACCTGAGGACATACGGAAGGCAACAAGCGCGTTCACCGAGATCCTCGAAGCGCAATACTCCGACACTCTAGATAGTACAAGTACAGAAGTTGATAGAGTTCAGTAATGACATGAGAGAAGTGAAATCTCGCATGAACGTCCATGCATTCGCGACAGAGAAGGAGAGTACCCTAATGCGCGCGGACGCAACAACATTCAAAACAATTTTGGCGGCAATGTGTAGGCGCGAATGCGAAGGCGGGAGCTGTAGGACGGAATTTGAAAATCCCGAACTCCTTCCTTAAATTCCTTTGATTTTTGATTCCCGCCTACACTGTTCATGACAGAAATAGGCACTGATAGCTATTAAGTACTTATGAGGTTGCTTTCTTGCACCGTTAAGTACTAATTTCTAGATTCTTTTTGTAACAAAATCTAGGCAAGAGATCTTCATTGTCTTTTTTTCTTTTGCAATTTCTGGAAGTCAATTTGATTTTGCTGAAGTTAGGGTCTATTTGTAAATTTAGACAAGCACAACCTTTTGCACCACCCAAGTGTTTGCATGTGATTTTATCAATAAGAGTTTTACGGTTTAGGGTTTAGGGTCTTTAGGGTTTAGGGTTTAGGCTTTTCAGGGTTTAGGATCTTTAGGGTTTAGGGTCTCTAGGGTTTAGAGTCTCTAGGGTTTAGGGTCTCGGATTCAGGTATTTTTGTAGATTAATAAATCATTTCATATCATGTTTTTGAAATATTGAACAAATATTTAATTTAGAAGTGAATTCAAGGTTTTAGTACACACTAAGGAATTATACTGCATGCACTTTCAAATTCTTTTTATAATGTTCGCAATATTAATTTTTCCATGAATCCGAATTATTTCGTAGAGATTTGCAACTTGTGTGTTATTTTTTTGGACATGCTTCCACGTCAAACCGATACAAATTAATGGTTTGGTTTGTATTAATTACAACATCAATCCTAAAGTATTTTTTTGGGAACTCATTTGAAAAAGTGTGGGGAAGCAATAGGGTTGTCTTAAAATTAAGTTTTTCCATGAATCCTAATTATTTTGAAGATTTGCAACTTGTGTGTTATGTTTTTGGACATGCTTGCACGTCAAACCAATATAATTTATTGGTTTGGGTTCTATTAAATTCAGCATGATTTTTAGAGTATTTGTTTTGAAATCCATTTCAAATGAAGAAGACAACGTAGGAAAGCAATAGGATTGTCTTAAAATTAAGTTTTTCCATGAATCCTAATTATTTTGAACATTTGCAACTTGTGTGTTACGTTTTTGGACATGCTTGAACCCTAAACCAATATAATTTATTGGTTTGGGTTATATTAAATACAGCATGATTTTTAGAGTATTTGTTTTGAAATCCATTTCAAATGAAGAAGACAACGTAGGAAAGCACTAGGGTTGTCTTAAAATTAAGTTTTTCCATGAATCCTAATTCATTCATCATTAGAATTTTATAAGAATTGTTGTGTAAAACTTTCAAATAAATCTTCAAATAAAAATCTCAAAAACTTTCTGAAGAACTTAATTCTTTTGGAATCCAAAATCACTTCAATTGAATGAATTTCTCAAAATTATTTAGTAGTAGCAATAGAAGATTGAAATCATAAAAACTCACAGCTCACAAAAGAACAAAATCATAGAAGTGCACAGGAGTGTAAAGCCAAGAGAAGCAATGGATTTGCTACCTCTATAATATCATTCTATGGATTGTCTTTAATATCACCTTCATTTCAACAACTATATTATGTCTATAATATCACCCGGTGGAAAAAGTGATATTATAAAACTGATTGTTGGAGATCAACTCATGGTGTATAAGTGAAAGGTCAATATGAACGTTTACCTTGTGGTTATGATATTTGATTCCTAATTGTATTCATCTGATTTTAATTCTTGTATGATTTGAATATTGTTTGAGGAATTCTCTTCTCCGTTTTCAAATGAAATTAAACTTCTATAACTCTCATTTCGGTGGAATACTCTCATTTTAATGAATATTACGTTATGACTAATAGTGAGCAAAATTTGTGGTGATTGTTTTTGTGTTATTTCAAAGTAATCAATAAGAATTTGTATATAGAACTGTTTTGATGGCTAGTCACTCCAAGGTTCATCGTGAAGAGTGCTAGGATGGTGAATAATTATAAATAAGCTAAGAATTCTACCGCCATAAAGAAATTCATATGTATAATTCAAATTATAAATAAAGTTTCCCTAAAAATTTATATTGAAATCTTTAGGAACACTGGAGTGGTCTGAAGGTCTTTGACCAAGGGTGTCAGCTAAGTTTTTATATGGAATTCATAAGTGCTCTTTCAGTTTTTTTAGAATTACATCAATTATGTTACACAATAAAAAGGGGTAATTACTACAGTCAGTACCAATTCATCTAAGGAAACTATTAGTCAATCGTTCTTATAGTATGCACTTAATGCCTAGAACAAAATTGCAACTAATAATGATCGAATTTTTTTTGTTAAAATGGGAGGTCTCTGGCAGTAGTCAGTATACAAATGAAAGTTCGTACACCTTACTAAAGCCAATGATTTAGATAGTGAAAAAAAGAATGATTTCCAAATGAAGAAATCAATATTTAAAGATTAAAAGGTAAAGGATTCACTTCTAATTCTCGTTAAAAAATTCAGGAATGAAAATATGTATTCTACATAGGTTTTCATGTGAGGAAGCTTTTAGGTATCATTGGGATTGAATTTCAAGGATTGACTATCGTGGTTAAGTACAAAAAATGTTACGTTATTCAAATGAAGTTTTGTGATATTAAAGTTTGTAAACAAACTTTTTAGGGGTTTTGTTTCAACTAGAGGTCGGCGCTTGCTATGCTACGCATTCATCATTAGAATTTTATAATTTTTTTATATATTAGATAGAATGCAGAACAAAAATTTCAATAAATCTTCAAATAAAAATGACTAAAATCTTTGTATAATTTTTTTTAAAAGTAAGCATATATTGAAATGTACAATAGAAATTTATTGAATGATGAATGAAACATATGCAATGGTAAATACTATAAAAGATACACATACATTAGGGTTTAGGGTTAAAAATTTGACTCCATTGTTACAAAAAATGGCAATCCAAATTGAAGAATTGAAAAGAAAAATTTATAAATCTTAAAAGCTTTTTAAACAACTCAATTGTTGTGGAATCCAAAATCATTTCAATTGAATAAATTTTTCAAAATCATTTGGTAGTAGCAATAGAAAATTGAAATCATGAAAGCTCAAAGCTCACAAAAGCACAAAATCATAGAAATGCAAAGAAGTGTAAAGCCAAGAGAAGCAATGGATTTGCCTTCTCTATAATATCATCATATGGATCCTCTCTAATATCACCTTAATTGCAACAACTATATTATTTCTATAATATCACCCTTTGTAAAAAGTGATATTATAGAAGTGATTGCGAACTGCTACTCTATTTCTATGATATCACATTGTGTAAAAATACAATTTCTATGTATGCATGATTGACAATATTTTTACATAATATTTAAAATAATTATTTTACAGACTTATTGAAATCATTATCATGCAATCTATTCAAATATATCAAATTTTTACTAATATGTAATACAATGAATGCATAGCATAGCAAGCATGAGCCCCTAGTATTAATGATAGCATTTGTGATATTATAGAGAGACTTATGATTTTAGTAGTATGATAAACAAACCAAATTTTGGAAAAAGGATATCTATTATTATGTGAGGCTACAAAAAGGGACATATCACGGTCCAAGTATTTGGGACGGGTATTGAAGATGGTCGGGTATCAAAGGCGGGTATTGAAGAAGGTCGGGTACCTAAAACCACTTGGAAGAACCAGGTACCAAGACCGCCGGGTATTTGCCTGCAGAGTTCTGGACACCTAGGGTTTGGTGTCCGCGCATTTTCGTGCGTGTTCGTTGTTTTGTCGTGCACCTCTATTGTTCCCTCGTGAATCTCTGCTGTTCCCTCGTGAATCTCTGCTGTTCTCTCGTGCATCTCTGCTGTTCTCTCATGAATCTTTGCTGTTCCCTCGTGAATTTCTTGTTGCATCTTTGTTGTTTGTGCATTTCGCACTTGCCAGCAGTTGACACGCATTTTTTTTAGCACGGGCGTCGTGAAAAAGAGGACCTTGTTTTCCGCATTGATTTGTGTGTGACTTTGGAGTTCGATTCAATTGGGGGGACTTGAAGCTGTGAAGAAGCGAACCGTCCTCAAGGCGGGCGTCGTGAAGAAGCGGACCTTGAGCATTGTTTTCTGTGTAATTTTGGAGTTCCATTCGATTGGGGGGACTTGAAGCTGTCGGGTGGTGCTGTGTGTTTGCATCTCAAGGAGGTGCAGCTTGATCTCAAGGACGTGCAACTTGAAGCAGGGTTTGGGGTTTGAGGTAAAAACCTGACTCCATTCATCACTGTTGTAGGAGTGCAATGGTTCTCTTGAGGTGTGTTTAAGGGTTTAGGTCTGTCAGTTCTGTTTAGGCGTGTTTAAGGGTTTAGGTCTGTTTAAGGGTTCTCTTGGGTCTTTTCTCAATTCCTCCAAGGTCTGTCAATTTTGTGCTCAACGACGCTAGGATTTCGTGCAATAGGAGTCTTGCTTTTGTGTTCTGAATTTTTGTTACTTTGAATTTTCACAATTGTCTAAAGGAGGCTTGATCCACTTGGGAGAGTCTTTCCTCGAGAGTTTGTGTCCAGTAAAGCGGACCATCTTCGAGAATTTGTGTTTGTGAGCCATGGCTATGGCGTCTATTGATGCGAGGAGGTTTCCAGTGAAGTCCAGGTCGGTCTTGGGAGTGTTCTTGTTCTTAAGATTGGAGTCTCTGTTCCTCTTAGGGTACTGATGTGAAAGTGGCACTTCTGCTTCTTTGGACACTTAGGGTTTGGGATTGGTTTTTTTGCTTTGTATTTGCTTTGTGTTGGGAATACTGTTGCATTTCCTCTGAAGTGTTGAATTCAAAATAATGGAGGAGGTACTTTCACGACATTTCATGATTTGTATGCATAAGATGTTATTTGTACATTGTATGAGATGCAAGCTGCGTGCATTTCTACAAATGCATGTCTGCGTTTCTACATTGTGTGAATCCTCATTGTACTTGTGTGGGGATTGTATTGTGCCAGAGCACTTTGCCGAGGTTCTGAAGCGCAAGGTTGTGTAACCTTATTCTACTTCAAAGAATAGGTACTAGTGGATAAGCTACAACAACAACAACGAGGTTAGTATCTAGAACTTCATTGTTTGTTTTTCCTTGCTCACATGTGGTTGCACAATTTATTCTAGAAAATGAGCTTCTGGAGATAAGAGTTGTGTATTCTGTTGGGTGGTATTTGCTCCCAACAGATTGGATCTTTCTTTGTAAATGTTGGAAGGAATGTGGTTGCTTGGAATATGTTTGCAGTTTGTTTCTTGACATTTGGTTTGCAATGTAAGTTTTTTAAAATTGGTTTGTTTTTTGCATTTCAGATTGACAATTGTAGCACTGGAGTTACAAGATTGTGGAGTCCATAATAAGCAGCAACATTGAAAGTAGGAGCTAAGTTGAGGCTCAAGTTGCATAGCGCTTGCTTGTAGAAACTCAGGTATGTATTAATTTCAATTCTCTTGCACCATCTCAGCTTTGAATAGTGATTTCTGTGATTGTTGTAAAGACAGCTGCAATGTCCAATGGGGTTTAACTTGCGGGATGTATCGTGTGCGTACGTTCCTTTTTTAGTTCTCTTGAGGTTTGTTGTATTCTATTAGAATTCATGGTTTGGGAGTTTCTAGATGGAAACATGCTTGTTTGGGATGTTGTAGGTTTGTACAATGACTTTTTTGTTTTAGGTTTAGGTGGTCTGCTGGTTTGAGATGTTTTTGATTTCTTTGGCTTTTTTCAACTCCTGAATTTGTTGAAAATGTGGATAATATTGCAGGTTTAGGAGATTAATCCATCTGCATTGCATTTCAAGATCCTCATTTTTTAATTCCTGAGGTGAGTTATAATGCACAGGACTTCGTTTAGGATTTAGGGTTCAGAAAATGGCATTCATTGTTTAGGGTCCAGTACTTCAGTTCTAGGGTTTGTTTAGGGTTTAGTGCCTAGGGTCCAGGGTTTGTTTAGGGTCCATTGCTTAGGGTTTAGGGTTTAGGGTTTCCTTAAGGTCTACGAATTAGAATTTAGAATGTCAAGGAAAGAAATGACCAGCCACAACCACACAAATTTCCCAAAATCAGCCCAATACTATCCGGGTATCATCTTGTCACACTAAATTCCTAAACGTACCACGAATGTAAGGCGCCTGAACGAAACTGCAATTCAGGTCGCATCGATCTGAATTGCATATCCCTTCAAACACATATCCTAGGTTTGGGCAAGTTCCATGAAAATTTTCGGATGAGATAAACCTACATTTCAGGTTGGTCCGACCTGAAATGTACACCTACTAACATTTTCTGTACAAAGCACGGAACTAAATGGAAGGGAATTGCACTAACATGTCAGAAGACAAATAACAAAGTCGTCCAAATTCAATGCAGATCAGGTCGGTCCGACCTGAACTGCAAAGAACACCTTATGCAATCTGACGTGTCAAATAAGTTGTAAGACCAACAAATAAATAACTATCACGATATTAGACACCTATTTATAAACAAATAGACTAATAAATGAATTCATTAACGTGTCAGTAATGTACGTCACATGACCCACACTACAATTCAGGTCGATGCGACCTAAATTGCAGAGCCCTATAAATCATATCCTCTCCCAAATCTCTCCATTTGTCCGTACTATTTCATGGACAATGTTGACATGAGATGAACATGCATTTCAGGTCGGTCCAACCTGAAATGTAAACCTACTGGCATTGTCAGTACAAGGGAAGAAACTGAGTACCAGACATTGTCACTAACATTCCAGAAGAGAAATAACATGATCGTCAAAATTAAATGCAGATCAGGTCGGTTTGACCTGAACTGCAAGGAAGACCCTCTGCAATTTGCACAGCAAATACGTATACCCTTCACCAACATACATATTTATATGACTATATTAGACACCTAGTATAATTAACAAATTGACCAAAAGACACATTTCTAATAAACATCCATTTACAAACAACAAACATGACAACACTACCGCATGCAATTTAGGTCGCACCGACCTGAACTGCTAGTTCCAGAGTGAGAACAATACGTACTAGGACGATCCAATAACATTAATCAATAACATTGAGGCCATCACAATAGCAGAAATATTTGCATATTCCGACTAGAACTTCAGTACGAGTCGACCTGAAGCGTATGAAGCAAAACGATCCGAGTCCAAGTAGATCGAACACATAGAAGATGAAATGTAGAAGCTCCATGTACTGGTTTTTAGGTCGGGTCGATCTGAATCAACATAGCAACAACTCTTGTTCTAACAACATCCCGTTTGGATAATGAATGTAGAATGGATGACCAAATTGAGAAGCTGGAGGCCTTCTACGTACGCTGTGCGCACGAATCCTCTGGGGAAGAAGGGAACGACTTTGACAATGACGGAGACTACTGGGAATTCAAAAATCCCGACAAGGTTGAGAGTTGGAGTCTCCACATGATTCCTTTCAAGAACCTCATTTGCTTCGCTGCAAAGTTCAAAGACACCGACCATTTCTTCAACATATCCTTTGATGAGAAGATAAAGGACGTTGCCCACGATAGTGGTCCATTCTTGTCACGCCCCTATATACTTGAGGTGCCCAAATGAACCTTAGTGCGCAACGGGGGACCTTGGGAGTGACTTCCCAAGCCTTGCAATAGACTAGGTAGGGACAATGAAGAAACTCCCGATTAAACATGGCGCAATAACGCCCTGGTTTTGAAGTGAACATGAGAGTGTCACACATGCTTGGAAAGCTCTTGACAATACGCTTCTAATGGCGCAAAGAACGCGCAATTTCGAGTTGTGAGTGAAAAGTTATGGCCGCTCCAAGTTGACTGGGTCCCGGTGGCGCTGGGACACTTGAGGGCTAGGTGTGAGGGGTTCTCAATGAATCCCACAACAAAGTATGGCATGTGGCATATCATTGAAAAGCTATGAACACAAGGAACCTAGAATGACAAGCATTACGAGGTTTTAAGACATGAGGCAAAAGTTATGGCCAAAAGAAGAGCCGTGGTGAAGGCGTGACGCCTCCCCCGGTGCATCCGAATCTTTAGAGGGCCATAACTTTGCGAGGACTTATCCAAATGGGACGAGTGAGCAATCCATCGGCATCTACTCGTCACGTAGATGTCTAAAATGGGCTCGCATGTTGGATTTGGAGCTCGGAGCGCAAGGTTACGCCGGTTGGAAGTTCGGGAGTTCAAACGGTGACGTAACTTGGCGATTTGGGTTGGAAGTGGGTGGTCTTCCACAACCCAAGGTTATCCAAGGACTTCCTTCCACCTAGGACGGGGGGGTCTGCCGAATACCACAGAGAGTACTATAGGAGGGGTTGGTCTCCCTCCTCACTCCCTCTTGAAGCCTTGGTGAGTCCCGGTGGCTCATGGTTGGTGGTGGTGACTTCACCACCACTTCAATGCACCATGGGACACTTGTGTGTGTCCCGTGACATCGGTTGGGTGGAGTCCCGCTCCTTGCTAGGCCTCCTTGGATGTGTCCCGAGTTGTGAATGTGGATGAGTAGCAAATGCAAAAAGGGCTAGCATGGAGTGGGGTGACACTCAAGGGCGGTTAGGACCATGGTGAGTAGTGCCACCATGGGTCCTTGCACATTAAGGTGGAAGTTCCGCCCCATGTTACTAAGTGACATGCTCGGTGTCACAATGGGAGTGTGTGCTAGTAGTCCCGGTGACTGGGACTTGGCAAATGAGTTGGAAATGGGGACTAACACTGTGGGTGCTTGGCATGTGCAGTGTTAGACAATTGGTGACCAAGTGATACTGTAAGTGGACTAGGGTGAACCTAGTAAGCTGTTGGGAGCAGGTAGGTGTCATTTGGATCGCGACACCCGGTGACTGGGACTTGGCAAATGAGTAGGAAATGGGAACTAACATTGTGGGTGCTTGACATGTGTAGTGTTAGGCAGTTGGTGACCAAGTGACACTGTGAGTGGACTGGGGTGGACCTAGTGAGCTGCTGGGAGCTGGTAGGTGTCATTTGGGTCGCGACATTTGGTATCAGAGCAGGGCTACGTTGGTGTGCAGTGAATCTTGGAGCCATGGTGAGAGCCAAGACAGGTGAAGCTGGAGCTTCAAGGCAAGGGCGCCAAACACGTAGTCAAGGTTTGGAGGCTAATGAGCCTTCCTTGGAGGAAACTCAAGGAGGGGATTCTCTTCATTTGGAGCAAATGGAACAAGAATTGATTCCCATTGAGGAAGAGAATGTGGAAACTAGTGCCAAGGAAGGTGACACCGCCACTAGTCCCGGGAAACCCCAACGTGATCGCAAACGGAAAGGGCGTGACCTCATGTTTGAGGAACTTGTCAAAACACTTCAGGTGATGCAAGGTGAAATCAAAGAGCTTAAGGAGAAGGGTTCTACCTCTTCTTCTCACAGATTGTGCAAAACCAACATGCCATCTTCTTTCACAGGCATTAGCAAGGCCCACAAAGTGAAGGACTTTTTGGTGGAATTGGAGTTGTACTTTGAAGCTCAAAGAGCACCTGAAGAAGACAAGATCACCATCGCGGTGACCTTTCTCAAGGATCATGCTTTGCTGTGGTGGACTCACTTTCGTGGGGAAAGTCCTGAGGTGGTGGACAACTTGACTTGGGTTGGTTTCAAGGAACTTATTAGCGACCTCTTTACCCCAGAATACCAAGACATTCGTGATGGAGTGGCACTTGTAAGACTCAAGCAAACAGGGAGTCTTAGGGGGTATGTGCGGGAGTTTAATGCACACTTGAATGTGCTTCCAAGGCTAGATGAGCTAGCCAAGAAAATCATTTTCTTCAATGGGTTGCAAAGTTGGGCAGAACGTGCATTGTTTAGAATGCCCCAACTTCCAGAGACTTGTGTGGAGTTGTTGAAGCTGGCGGAAAGGATTGGTGATGATGAGGGCCAAAACAAGAAGGCCAAAGATGGGCCTTCAATAGGTGAGTCAAGCAAACACTCCAAGCGCAAGTTGAGGCGTCATGTTTGGATGAAGAACAAGCATGGTGGGGATGGAGCCAAGTCAAGTGGGCCAAAAGAAGGACAAGCTAAGGGCATTGACAAAGGGGGTGACAAAACCAAAAGGGATGTGAGCCAAATGACTTGTTATAATTGTGGAGAAAAGGGCCACTTGTCCCGGGGTTGCACAAAACCTAAGGTGAGTGTTCAAAATGCACGCTCTCACATTGGAGAGCATGTTCTTTAAGGTGGCTTTTTGGCTAAGGCAAATCAACCCAAGTTGAGTCCCCGCTTGTTGTTCTTAAAAGGATCCATAAGTAAGCATGATGTTTCACTCTTGGTGGATACAGGTGCAACTCACTCATTCGTGAGCCCAAGACTTGTTAAAGAGTTGGGCTTGCAAATCAAGGGGTCTTGCAAGCCCATCAAAGTGCAGTTTGCCAAGGGTAAGCCGCACAAGACAAGTAAGGTGGCAACGAATGTGGAAGTGAAGTGTGGGGAGTTCACCTTTGTGGAGGACTTCACGGTGTGTGATATGGATGGGGTAGACCTCATCCTAGGAAATACTTTCCTAGATACTTATGAAGTAGACATAAGACGGCGGCCATCTTTGAAGGTGGTTGCCAATGTAGATGGCAAAGAGATAGAGTTAGAAATAACTAAGTCACCCAAGATGTTGGGGACTCAAATCCATCTAGTAGTTTTGGAAGAACTTAATGATACTAAGTTCTTGATTGTTATGCGTGCTAGTGTGGTTGGAGAGGAAAAGAAGTTGGCTAATAGGGCCAATTCCCCTCCAAAGTGTGTAACAAGTGTAATCCATAAGTTTATGGATGTTTTGACAACGGAGTTGCCTGATGCCTTGCCTCCTAAAAGAGAAGTGGATCACAAGATTGAGGTGGTGCCTGGATCACAACCACCATCCAAGGCACCTTACCGGTTGAACCAAAGGGAGTTGAAAGAGTTGAAACACCAACTCAATGAGCTCTTTGCTAAAGGATACATTCGCAAGAGCAAGTCACCTTATGGAGCACCAGTCTTGTTTGTGGACAAGAAGGATGGAAAACTTCGCATGTGTGTGGATTATAGGGCACTCAATAAGATCACTATTAAGAACAACTATCCTTTACATCGAATTAATGATCTCTTTGATAGGTTGGCAGGGGCGGTGTACTTTAGCCGCATTGATTTGAAGTCAGGTTACTACCAAATTCGAATTGCACTTGGAGACATTGAAAAGACAGCATGTAGGACCCGATATGGGTCCTATGAGTTTTTGGTGATGCCTTTTGGTCTATGCAATGCCCCTTCAAAATTCACCACCCTTATGAACACCGTGTTCCATCAAGAGATGGATGAATTTGTCATTGTCTACATTGATGACATCTTGGTGTACTCCAAGACGGCGGAGGAGCATGCCAAGCACCTTGAGATTGTGTTGGGAAGGCTTAGGGAACACAAGTTGTATGCAAATGGGGAGAAAAGTGAGTTTGGTTTAATGGAGATTGTCTTCTTGGGCCACATGTTGTCTGGATCGGGGATCAAACCGGATACAAAGAAGGTAGAAGCAATCAAGGAGTGGAAACCACCTACCACCCAAAAAGGTGTAAGGTCATTTCTTGGACTTGCTAATTATTATAGGAGGTTCATTAGAGACTTCTCTAAGATTGCCAAACCTTTGTCTGACTTGTTGAAAAAGAACCAAGCCATAATGTGGTCCAAGTCATGTGAGCAAGCTTTTGAGGAGCTCAAGGCCAAACTTTCTTCTCATCCAGTGTTGAAGTTTCCTGAGTTTGATCACCCTTTTGAGGTACACACGGATGCAAGTGATTTTGCAATTCGGGGAGTGTTGATGCAAGGTGGGAGGCCCATTGCTTTTGAAAGCAAGAAGTTGGATGGGACCCAAACCAAGTAGCCAACACATGAAAAGGAGATGTTTGCAGTGGTGCATTGTTTGAAGACATGGCAACATTACCTTGGTCTTCATCAAACCAAGGTGTTCATCGATAATGTATCGTTGAAGTATTTTGAGAGCCAAGCTAGAGTGACAGCCAAGCAATTGAGGTGGTATGACACCTTGGCTCTTATGAATGTGGACTTGATTCACAAACCGGGCAAAGAAAATGTGGTGCCCGATGCCCTTAGCCGAAAGGATGAGTTCAAACCAAGCTCTATTCAAATACTAAGGTTAATGTATGAGGGAGAAAGTGACTTAGCTAGGAGAATAAGGGAGGCTTACATGAAGGATCCAGAAGCTCAAAAATTCCTAAGTGATTTGAGGGTTGGCAAGAAAGTGAAGGGGATTTGATTACACCAAGGCCTAATCAAATTCAAACAAGGTAGGGTGTATGTCCCCAAAGGCAAGTTGAGGTTGCAAGTCTTAAAGGAGGAGCATGACAAACCTCTTGCAGGTCATAGAGGTGAGAAAGGCACCATAAATTTTGTGGCTAAGAGGTTCTATTGGCCTGGGATGAAAGAAGACATTGCACATTATGTAAAGACTTGTGTCACTTGTCAAGCCAACCGAGCTTCATATCAAAAACAAGTTGGATTACTTAAGCCTTTGCCCATTCCAAATGGTCCATGGGAATGTATTTCCATGGACTTCATCACTAGCTTACCGGAGTCACAAGGGTTTGATGCCATCTTTGTGGTGGTAGATCGGTTTAGCAAGTTGGTCAGGATGGCGCCAACAACAGGAGTGGCAACTGCATTTCAAACAGCCACACTCTTTTTCAACACTTGGTAGAGGCATAGTGGATTGCCTAGGGTGATTGTCTCTGATAGAGATCCTAAATTCACAAGTGCATTTTGGAGGCACTTGTTTAGGAAAATGAAGACCAAGCTTTCATTTAGCACAGCGTTTCATCCTCAAACAGATGGGTAAACAGAGAGGGTGAATGGGGTCTTGAACCAATACCTTAGAAACTATGTAAGTGCTGACCAAAGTGATTGGATGGAGTATTTGGCTTTGGCTGAGTTTAGTTACAACAAAGCCAAACATACAGCTATAGGGGAATCGCCATTCAAAGTGGCTTATGGTGTGGAGCCACTTATGCCTACTAACCTTGCCTTGGAGGGGTTGCAATCAGAGTTTGAAAGAAGCCAAGTTGCAGAAGACTTTGTTGTTCAAAGAGAAGCTATGCTTGAGAAAATCAAGTTGCATTTAGACAAGGCACAAAAGAGATACATCAAACAAGTGAACAAAGGGAGACGCCAGGTGGAGTATGCTGTGGGACAAAGGGTGTTGTTGAATGTGAAAAACTTCACACTACCAGAAGGACTAACACCTAAGTTCATGGCCAAGTATGCAGGTCCCTTTGTCATCGCCGAGCGGTTGTTTGAGGATGTTTATAAGTTAGAATTGCCACAGGAAATCAAGGTACATCCAACTTTTCATGTTTCATTGTTGAAGCCATATCATGAGGATACCTTGAGGCCGGAACGCAAGCAAGTGTTGCGACCTCTTCCTGAGTTAGTTGGAGAACACCTTCAGTATGAGGTGGAAGGGATTCTCAAGAGTAGAAACACTAAGAAGAGGGCAAAGAATACTTAGTGAAATGGCGGGGGTATCATGAAAAGGAGGCAACTTGGGTGAGTGCCAAAGATATGGTTCATGCAAAGGAGGTGGTGGATCGATTTGAACAAAGTAGACAATCCAACAAAAAGCCGCGTAGGAGTTGATGAGGACATCAACCTTTGTTAGTGGGGGAGAAACACAACACTTGTGCAAACAGTGCATTTATGCGCTTGTCTATTGTGTACTGTTTTGAAATAAAGTTGCAATGTTGGAAATGACTCCTTGTATGTGAGTTAGCTCTTGATTGGCATTAGCACTATGAGATGAGTCCTAGTCTCATTGATGTTTGGTTTAGTAGAAGAGGATGGAATGATACGTAAATCAATTTTGAGAATGCTGCAAAATAGGGGCCTTGGCTTGAAGGTTGCAAGGTACTAAACCCTTTTGATTTTCAAGCTTAGGACTTACTCCGGCGGGAGCAAGATAGTGGCACGGGCTTACAAAAGTGCCCTTTGGGAGTAGACCATTGTCTACACATGGATTGATCATCCATGCCTGGGGAGAGTACTCAAAGGACAAGTCGGGCGGGACTTGGCACTATCTCTAGGCTTGCAAAGTTCATCACTTGATAACTTAAATGTTTGAGAGGGGTCTTGGTATTGCAACCAAGTAGAAATTGATGAGCCTTGAGTTCTTCCTAGTCATGTAAGTAAGATAGGCTAGTTGAGCCTAACTCGGAGCCAAAAGATGGCAAACCGGGAGAGTCTCAAAGTAGATAAGTCCCTTTAGTTTAGGTCTAGGTCCTTGGATGTTTGCCGTCCAGGGTGCCAAAACCATGGGCTTATCTAGTGCCACCTTTGGAGACTTAGCCATTTGAACTAAGTAAATGAGTACTTGGGTCATTGCGGGGTTAGCTACCCAAAACGCAATGAAAGTGTTGAGGGGGATGGCTACCCTTCTTAATTCAATGCTTCCAACTAGAAGTAATGTCGATGAGGGCATCGACCCTATTTGGTGGGGGTGAGTGTCACGCCCCTATCTACTTGGGGTGCCCAAATGAACCTTAGTGCGCAAGGGGGGACCTTGGGGGTGACTTCCCAAGCCTTGCAATAGACTAGGTAGGGACAATGAAGAAACTCCCGATTAAACATGGCGCAATAACGCCCTGGTTTTGAAGTGAACATGAGAGTGTCACACATGCTTGGAAAGCTCTTGACAATACGCTTCTAATGGCGCAAAGAACGCGCAATTTCGAGTTGTGAGTGAAAAGTTATGGCCGCTCCAAGTTGACTGGGTCTCGGTGGCGCCGGGACACTTGAGGGCTAGGTGTGAGGGGTTCTCAATGAATTCCACAACAAAGTATGGCATGTGGCATATCATTGAAAAGCTATGAACACAAGGAACGTAGAATGACAAGCATTACGTGGTTTTAAGACATGAGTCAAAAGTTATGGCCAAAAGAAGAGCCGTGGTGAAGGCGTGACGCCTCCCCCGGTGCATCCGAATCTTTAGAGGGCCATAACTTTGCGAGGACTTATCCAAATGGGACGAGTGAGCAATCCATCGGCATCTACTCGTCACGTAGATGTCTAAAATGGGCTCGCATGTTGGATTTGGCGCTCGGAGCGCAAGGTTACGCCGGTTGGAAGTTCGGGAGTTCAAACGGTGACGTAACTTGGCGATTTGGGTTGGAAGTGGGTGGTCTTCCACAACCCAAGGTTATCCAAGGACTTCCTTCCACCTAGGACGGGGGGGTCTGCCGAATACCACAGAGAGTACTATAGGAGGGGTTGGTCTCCCTCCTCACTCCCTCTTGAAGCCTTGGTGAGTCCCGGTGGCTCATGGTTGGTGGTGGTGACTTCACCACCACTTCAATGCACCATGGGACACTTGTGTGTGTCCCGTGGCATCGGTTGGGTGGAGTCCCGCTCCTTGCTAGGCCTCCTTGGATGTGTCCCGAGTTGTGAATGTGGATGAGTAGCAAATGCAAAAAGGGCTAGCATGGAGTGGGGTGACACTCAAGGGCGGTTAGGACCATGGTGAGTAGTGCCACCATGGGTCCTTGCACATTAAGGTGGAAGTTCCGCCCCATGTTACTAAGTGACATGCTCGGTGTCACGATGGGAGTGTGTGCTAGTAGTCCCGGTGACTGGGACTTGGCAAATGAGTTGGAAATGGGAACTAACATTGTGGGTGTTTGACATGTGCAGTGTTAGGCAGTTGGTGACCAAGTGATACTGTAAGTGGACTGGGGTGGACCTAGTGAGCTGCTAGGAGCTGGTAGGTGTCATTTGGGTCGCGACAATTCTTGAAAATTCGGTGTGTTACAGCTGTGACTGGTACACCTGAAAGCGAGCAGTACCACTTCACTATTCATTTGGACTCCTCAAGATGTGCCTTCAACATATCGCACTTCCTGTCAACATTGGAACTGACTGAGTACAGAACGGAGATTCCCGACCTTGAGAAGAAAGTTGACCACAACTACTTCAAGACAAAGGACGGGAAGTTTGCAACGGGGAAGGCCCTATACTCTTGCCTGAAGACACTCCTGAACGACTTCACAATTCTGAAGACGAAGCTTGAGCTGAAGAAGAAGGACATGACTGTTAGAACTGTCTCCCAGGAGTTTCCAAGTAACGTGGAGGGACAGAGCTCAATGGGTACACCTGGAACCCAACAGAGTTGGGGGACAAGAAAGTCCATGCAGGCCGCTACTCTAGCACGAGCTTCCAGGAAAAGTAAATTCGCATCAACCTCAACAGTGGCAACAGCAGCGCAAGACCCTAGTGCAGTTTTACCAGGGGAGCTGAGTTTTGTATCCGCGGTAACTGAGGTCCTGGTCCCTTATGACGCCAAGAAATCGCACGATTACATTGCGTCCGCGTAGGCATACAAGGCCTACTGGAAGCACTGCATGGACGCCTACATCTTTGGCCTGGAGGATAAGAAGACCATTTCCATTGAGCAGCTCATCAAGGCCCCAGAGGACTTAAACATCCGTAGCCATGAAATGAAGCTCGCGGAGGACATGATGACATACCTCTGGGAAATGCCAGAGAAGTCCACAAAACAAACATTGTGTGTCATGCCAGTGGATTGCTTCGAGAAGCCAAAGCCGGAGGACTGGCCAGCACTTGAAAGGAAGAACTTCTACATAATCAATGGGCAGCACAGTGTGACTACCAGCAAAATGATGGTAGACCAAAACCTTGACGAAGAGATTGTCAAGAACTTTCGTCAATGGGATTGCTACGTGGTCTGGTCTATAGATGCCCAGAAACTACGTGACATATCGGCGTACTACAATAGGGTCAACCACTTCATGGCGCAGAAGCCCTCGTGGTCAACAAACATTCTGGGAGCCAGAAAAGTGTGGGAACTCATGGGGAGGCCACGCAATCCGAGGGAAGCGGCACCAATAGCGACAATGTCCAACGTCAGGCGAAACGCTGAGAGTACAGCAAATAAGAAGAAATTCATGGTAAGAGATTCAGGTCGAGTCGACCTGATCTGAGAATGTCGTCTGCCACCTAGTGTTCCAGCCAGCATAGGTGATGTATTGATTTACTTCACGTGATAATGAATGAAGAGTTCGATGTAAGCAAAACGACAAAGTTGCATTTGACGTTCAATATGAAATGTGTAGTTTAGGTCGGTCCAAGATGAATAGAGAGCTCCAAATTGACCGTGACATACAAAATTGCGTTGCAGGAATTCTCATCAGCAATGTACAAGCGGTTCGCTCTGCTAGATGTACTAAAGGCCCAGAAGGCTGCAAAAGGCAAGGACGCCAAGGAGAAGCTCGAGATCCGAAACGAGCTGAAGATAATCACAGCTCCGGACGACGTGTACAACCTGTGGAGCGAGGTCATTTCTAGTGCTGCGCATGGGGAGTTGATAGACCCCAATACTAGACTGAAGTACAACGAGAAGGCGACTTGGAAGCCCGAGCAAGGAAATCTGACGCATGAGTTCTTCAAAGTGCTCGGAAACCTTTCCTTCAATGACTTGTCGAAGCTGGCCGAACATATTCTGCATCAGAATCCAGGGAGCAAAACAAGGACTACCCAAAGGTCACAATCAAGCTTCTCTCTGCTGTACAGGAGAGCTGCTACATTGCTAAGGAGTGGGTGGAGAGAAGGAAGCGCAAGCACAAGGTGAAGATGGAGCTTCACGCCCTGGACGCAAGCCTCAGGCTCATATCTTCCTTGAACGAGCTGAACCATGAGAAGTGGAGGGAGTTCAAACAAAGTCGGAACTTCACGAGTGCCACCATGAACGTGCTGCTAGAACAGCCAGGGAATGAATACTGGATGGAGGCGAAGCAGTCAAGAGCAAAGGGGAAGAGCGCTGAGGAGATGTCAATGTACGCGGCTGAGTTCTTCCGAGTCTTCCTATAGCAGAGAAACAATTTTGTGCCCCCAAAATCCACTGCATACTATCGTCCATATGACGTTATGTATAAGACGCACTAAGATTGGCCTAGAGGCGTGCTCACTGCAGAGAACGTCAAGGACATCAAGCTTGGAGTGTGGGATCTGTGTTACACCCCAAATGTAGTGTCAAAGTCTAAGTGTACGCCAGCCGATCCATACTTCGCTGTAGTTGTCGAGTCCTTCCAAGAAAAGGGCCAACCCCTTCTTGAGGACATTCCAGTGTGGGTGCTCATTTGTTCCGACCTCACCGAGCAAACGCAAGTACTTCACTTTATAGACAACAATCCCGCGTTGAAGGAGTACTCCATGAGTTTCTCTAACTACATGCCCTCACCCAATGAGCGTATCGGTGACTTGTCTGCACGAAGCAAGAAGGCGGTGGAACCAATTTACCTGACCATCCTACAAAGCCCAAACAATGCTAGGACGGTGAGAATGAGGTCTTCCTATGATGCTCCCAATACTGAAACATTTACGAGGCTCGGGGCTTACAACGAGCTAGAGTTCAGGATTAATAATACTGAGCTACGGATGGAGTTCTTCCTCAATCTTGTGAGGAAATTCTACGCTCCTGGAGAAAGCGTAATGTCATTCTTCGCTGGGTCGAAGTTCACGTGTGCTGCGATGGTAAGCCTGAACACAATGAATTCCACAATGTAATGTTTTGGCTATGGTTAAGGTCGATTCGACCTGAATAAAATGAACATGTATTTCTTCTTGAAATTATAAGGTGATAGAAACCAGGTCGGGTCGACCTGACTCGTAGCATTCACTGGAGTGTATTCCTCCATAGTTTGGCTCGACCTGACCAGTGCCATTGAGTGCCCGAGAGTGAACTTCAGGTTGGGTCGACCTGACCCAATCTACTACTGACGTTACATGAAATACCATTGTATCCTCGTTAGGGAATTTTCATATTATCGTAATCTGATAGTATGTGACGTTGTGTGTGACTTTGCAGATGACTGGGGTTAATGTGTTTGCTGTGGGGGACTCAGAGGAGTTTGACCAGTGGACTGAAATTGCGACCACTGCGAAGAAACTGGATAAGAACGATTTTCTTCCAGAGGGATACTTTGTCGATGAGGGCAAATTCCCGCGCCAACCATCGGGGTCAAGCACGCCTTCGTCATCAAAGCGCAAGGGGAAGGCAACTGGAGAGGCAAGCACGCCGTCCGATCGGAGGTCATCTGCAATCATATTGTGTGAGTCCTCCGACAACAATGGGGCAGCCGGTGATGACGACGACGACGACGTTCCCATGGATCGGAGCACCCCTCCAGTGATCCACTCTCAAAGCATCCAGGGATCATCAGTGTCGTCGGCTCAACCACCTGACACCTCTGCCATGCCGTCTCCAGCCTCCAAGAAGAAGCGGAAGAGGGGAAGATCGCAAGCCGATGACGACTATGATGCAGAAATTGCAGAGCTGAAAAGGAGGCGGGAACTACATCAAATGATGTTTGACAGGCAGGCCAAGGAGATGGCGGAGTTGCGACAGTTTATGGTGGCAATGTCACAAAAGAACGACTCCAAACTAGAGGCCATTATCAACAGTCTTGGTGGGGCCATGCCTCTAGCATCCGTACAGCCGTCTCAGGTTGACCAAGTGCTTTTGCTGCAGGGAGCGCCAACAATACCAACGATGAGTGGATCTTCAAGCTTACCCTCCACTCCACGATTGACTGGGGTGCCTTTGGTCTCTCTCACTCGTCTTGCAGGTTCCGCAGATCCTCCAGCTCCTCCTCCTATTGAGGAGTGCCCCTCCACCCCTTCACCTCCACCTGATGACGAGGACATGGCTCGAGTTCCACTTGATGGTGGCAGGTCCTCAGAGACCTTGGAGTCTAGCCCGAAGATGCCCGCGGATCCTGCCATCGCCATTGATGATGATCGGAGTCATGCATTGGATGGCCAGGATGCACCATCAGGTTGACCACACAATCACTCGATGTCATTTGTATAGAATTAGCTTGACTTGAGCTAATTTGTGTCATAGGTTGTATTTTGTGACAACTCATATTTTTGATTTTTATTTGTTTACCTTTTTGAGCGAACCGGAAATTAGAAATAGGTATCCGGATTCATCTAGAGAGAAAAATAAAATCCAAAAATAGTCACAAAAGGACCTTACGGAACTAATCGGGTTTTAGGTAGAAGCGGAACGGATTAGATGCACAACCGGATAAGTATTTCCGATCGGAATCTTGCTGACCGGATTGGAGATAACCGGATGTCAAGAACCGGACCGGATATCCAACCAGGACTATATAAAGCCTGACCCTGCCCATTTTCAGGTCTCTGGATTTCCACGTGTTGTCATGACCTGATTTAGCGCCTAATGTTTCTATCGTTGACCACAGCAAGGAAGAGGAAGTACAAGAGGGTCCGGAAGTGAGAAAAGGGTGTGAGACGGAGAGATCTCCTCTGGACATGAGTGGGTGAGACCTTGAGTGAGAGCGGATACGTGAGAAGCTAGGAGTGTGAGCAGGCCAGTAGGTTAGTTTACAATCGGAGCGGAACATCTGAGTGTCAGCGCTCCCTTGTTAGGACTGTAGAGTGAAAACCAGGTAGGGCTACCCTCATGCCGCGGCTGAACTGGAAGAGAGGTTCTAACACTCCGCCCCCGAGTGAAGTTAAGCTTAGAAACTAGTCATGCCGACCAAGGAACTGGAACAGGGAGAGCTCAGAGAGGATTTGTCATTGATGGGTTGTCAGGGGTTAGCTTTGAAACCTTGGGGTTTCAAAGATGAGAAGATGGTTAGAGAAATCCTGAGTGGCGTATCGAATCAGTTCGATAACACCCTGAGAGGGAATCCGGTCCAATGGACCGAGGCTTTGTGGCGGAACGTATACGGGTTCCGGCCAGGAGGACTCGGACTGGCCAACCGGAAGGACGATTTCGTCCAGGGCAAGTTCGGAAGCGTAGTAAACCCGAAGGATGGTTACGCGGTCGAAGACTGCCTCGATGACCGGGAGCGACGCTTGCTCCAGTTCCTAGTTCCGGTTTTGCATCCGGAAAAGCCCACCAGGGTGACTATCACCTTGGCTAACACGATTTTCGGAGCGCTGAGCGGAACCCGGAAAGTAGACTAGGGCCGGATCTTCTTTGATCTGGTATCCCAGCTTACTACACGAGTGGGGAAAAGTAGGGCTACCCCACTGTGCCCTTACGTTTACCACCTCTATCAGCAACAGGAGCTGCTAACGGAAGTAGAATTGAAGGTATGGAAGGCCCAAGAGCGGACCATGAAGTACGGAGAATCCGAGTCCGATCAAGAAGCGGATTCCGGAAACGAAACCGAGGAGGAAGAAGAAGAAGAAGAAGAGGAAGAGGAAGAACCGTATGTTCCCGCCAAGAGGCAGAAGACCACACCGGCTGGAAATAGAGGAACGCCCTCGAGACATCCGCGGCCGCACAGAAGTGAGACTCCAACCGGACCGGATGTGGCATCCGGATCCGGGACCGCAGATCCGTTCGACGAGTTGGTTGGGATCCTCTGTGGAATGCGGGCGGATTGGGAAGTTAAGAAGCGGACGCTCGGGGAGATCGCAGAATTAATCGGAGCGGAACCGGACATCCAGTTGCTACAGAAGGTGGCTGAGAGTGTGATTAATCCGGAAGAGCTCCGGAAGTTGAAGGAGGACAGCAAGCGGCAGCACGATGAGGTGGACACCCTCAAGGCCGAACTATTCGCATTGCTTGAGAACGCCACCGCGACAAAGGAGATGGCAGAGGAAATGAAGAAGTTGGCCGCGGAAGTGAAGGACGTGCTTGGAGGACCCGGAGCAGCAGCCACCAAGGTGCGCCTGTTCGAAGAGGAGGTGCACAAGGACAAGAAGATATCTGGAACCCGGGTGGTGCACATCCTCACCGATTTTGAGGAGCAGATAGAGAAGCTCCTATCCAAAGCACGGGAGTCGGCGGACCGGATTGTGGAGAGTAGCCAGAAATTGACGGAGATTCCGATCCGGCTCTCTGAGATTTCACTTCCGGACTTGTTTCCGGAAGACGCCGCTCAAAAGCTGGGAAAGGACAAGACGCCCCAGTCAAGCAGGGCAAAGAAGGATATGCCCTCAACCGGACATCAGCCGATAGATTTGGACTCCCCGGAAGCTGAGGAAGAACATCCGGTTCTACCTACGGATGGGGAACGGAACCGGAATCTAACTGAGGTCTTCGAGTAGTTGGAGAGACCTGATGAGAGCCCAACCATTGGATCCCGAGTGTATGAAACGGAACAGGAAGGATTGTAAAAATAGGACTTATAAATAGGAACTGGAATTGAATCCGGTTAGGATAAGGTAGGACCGGATTGTCAGTGCCTTTAGAGGCGGAAATCATGTATTCACTTTTTGCTTTTTGCTTTTTGTATATAAAACAGTCTCTGAGCTGGAGACTGAGAGAGTTTTTTTTGGCATTTCTTTGTGTATTTTCCATTGACTTTGTTTTGTGTATTCCTCCCGAGTGTTGGCAAGAATGTACAGAGTTGAAGTAAGGTGGTATGCACGGATGTGTAGGTAGAGTTCTCCCTTTGATGAATGTTTCCGGTTCTAAGTACATCTGAGTAGGTCATGAAGAGCTAGAAGTGGATTCCAGTGCCTCAGCATCTGTAGAAGTTTAGTATTCCGGGTAAGAAAGCCGTTGATTAGGCTAGGCGGATAGGGAGGGATTCCTTAGCTGTGCTAGAACTCCTGGGTGGGAAATCCGGTCGAGTGTCCTGACTCCTGTGAGGTCTTGCCCCCGTTGTGGGTAAAACGGAAGAACTTCTGTAGTTGATGGAATGGACGGGTGTACTTGTAGTCACCGAAACTTGTACGGAATGGATCAACATCAAAGTCGTTGTAGTATGAGAGGATCGTACGGGGGGTCTTTGTGTGACCTGTAATCCGGATTGCCATCCGGATTGCTGTGAAGGACCAAACCGGATCCGGATTAGAGTAGGAGGATAGGAAGATAGGTAGTGGGTCTTCAGCCACTATAAGTCACGGAAGGAGTGGTGGGCCTACCACTTTCAAAAGCAAGCGGCGAACCCTCTGATGGTAAAACAGAGGCAAAACTAAATCGGGGTTAGAAGGATGGACTGGAACAGATCCGCTCCGTAGACACTTAGGACCGGAAGTAGAATGGTCCAGAATTGAGAAGTTGACCAGAGATCGGGGAACTAGTAAAACCGGAAATAGGATACAGTCCGATCTTAGCTTTCCGGTTGGGGTTTGGACATTCCGGTTTTCCGAGGTACAACCGGAAAGTAGAATTGAAGGGTTTTATTGGGTTTATCTCCTTAATAGAGTTAGCTACTTCACAGGATCTCGTGGGTTCGATCTTTTAGGGTCATTTTGTTATGCTCTAGGGTGATTTTTGAGGGTATAATAGGGAATTTACTTACTCTGTGCTACGACATACTTAGATAGAGACCCTTAGTGTGGGAGACAATACTTTTTGATAGAAAACAATTTTTTGGCTAATCCATATCTTCATGTAAGATGATGACTTTTTTGTACTCAATTTTATTAATCAATTATACGGATTTTTCTTTAAAAATTTTAAGTCTTGTTTGTCTGGCCCTTCCTGAATTGCAGAACCTCCTCTGATAGCTATCTCAACTGGACCGAATGATCTTCCGAAATCTATTGCTCATGTACAACATATACAATGTCCAACATTTGGTTGTGGCATTATAGAAGCTACAAGTGGAGGTGCACCGGAATCTGAGTCCATGCACTTAGATCATGACGTCTCTATTCCCGACGCTCAGCTTCTGGAGATTGAAATGCCAGACCCTGTTGGACCGACGCTGTCTTTGCCGGAAAAGGACTAGTAACCTCGTGCCCATGCGTCCTTGATCTCTGCGCTAATAGGTACCTCTGTGTTCATATATAGTTTGCGACAATTGGATTTTGCCTTTTTCCTTGAGTTTCGAAATGTGTCAGTGCAGCTTAGTAACTGGCTACACATTTGTCCGTTTGATAGCAGGGATCGGTTCCCCCATCTGAACTGGAGATACGTCGAAGGATGTTGAGATTCCATTGACGTCCAGGGTGATCGTCGCCGAAAAGTGGCTGAATGTTGTCCTGGACTTGAATGGAGTCTTGTGTGTCTGTGAAGACGCCAAGTACAAGGGGTGGGCTGTGCACGTCGGGAATGCAAACCAACCGCACTCCGCCACGATTCCTGCGATTGTGGGACCTAAGGCGGTCTTTGTCCGCCCAAATTGCGCTCATTTCCTTCGTGAGCTAGGATTGATAGCACACGTTTCTATTTGGAGCTCCATGAAGAAGTTTACCGTTCAAAAAATCGTCAATTATCTTTTTGTTGGTTTGGATAAGCCTCGCATTATACTTGGGCAAGAGTCTTGCACGACGCTCAAGTGTGAGGAACAGGGCCGGATAGTCACATTCAGGGAGCCAGGCACCACCAAGGACCTGTTCGTGAAGGACGCGAACACCTTGTTTAATAATTTCAATGGGCATTTTCTTCGAGAGAATACTGTCATAGTTGACGATAGTCCTATGAAGCACTTCATGAACAAGTCGGAGAACGTCGTTCTCCCCATCAGTTGGTCTCCCAAGGGTAACGGCCCCAAGGACTCATATTTGGACATGGTCCTTTTGTCCTGGCTCAGGCGACTTCACGTAGCTTGAGATGAAGGGTTGAAATCATTTCGCAAGAGTAGTGCGGGGAAAATTGGGCAGAAGATGTTGTATGACGAGAGAAATCGTGGCATGTACAATAGTCTTATGGATGCAGTCAGAGTGTCTTCAGTGTACCGATAGCGCACTGCATTTCATTGTTGTTCATGAGCCACGTGGATGCAGTGACTGTGTCATCGTCTAATCGGCGTTACGAGAGGGTAGTTTATTTATTGCTTTAGTTCAGGTCGAGTCGTGCTAAATAGCATGTGGATTGTTCTCTGAGTTCCTAGTGAACTTCAGCTCGCCTCGACCTTAATGGCTCGTGCATTCGCATGTATGGTTAGAGATATACGTAATTTCTGTAATATAATTTTTTTATGAATACCTTTCTGTATTTTCTTCTTCCTCCAGTTTAGGTCGGGTCGACCACATTCGATGGCCAGGACTTCCTAGACTGCAAATTTGCTATTGGAGTTTACTTGTAAATGTAATGACAGTTACAGTTTTTGATTAAATTGTTCTAATCTCTTTGTTTTCTTAGAATTTGGGAACGTCGTCCTTTCTAATTCGGCACACCAGTCTTCCGTGCACTGCATCAACTGACTCTTTCTCCGACTACGGGCAGAATCTAATTCTAAGTACAGGAAACTTCATGTGTTCGGCTGCCACTGCAAATTCGACAATGGACTTCTCCCTAAAGCCCGTTGATGATGGAGTGGTGGATAGTCCCCCGGGTTTAGCTCCACATCGTCCAAAATCATGTTCTCCATCGCCCATGAAGTCTAGCGATGTTTTTGCTACACCGATGTTGTCCTCACCTTGCGATAAAGCAACACAACGGAAACTATATGGTGAGGACGTGGGTCCTTCTTCAAATGTCCAAGGAAGTAGGAGGGCTTTCCAAGCTCATGAATTACAAGCAAGTACAACCACAGGTCGAAGATGACGAAGGCAATCGTGGTGCTCAAGAATAAATGACACGTATAGTACTTGTTCATAGTGTAGAGTCATACATTCATGCTTCATGAAAGCTCAATGTGCATATTACAAAAGAACTCAGAGCTCGAGTGAATCACACTCGTGGCTTTTACAGTGTACGCAGAACAATGTAATGAACTACATTACTGGCCTTTATAGTTCGTTGCCTGTAATATAGTGTCACTGGACCTAGCCAAGCATAGTTGAAGATATATGGAACAACTCATGGTGTACAAGTGAAAGGTCAATATGAGCGTTTACCTTGTGGTTATGATATTTGATTCCTACTTGTGTTCATCTGATTTTAATTCTTGTATGATTTGAATATTGTTTGAGGAATTCTCTTCTCCGTTTTCAAATGAAATTAAACTTCTGTAACTCTCATTTCCGTGGAATACTTTCATTTTAATGAATATTACGTTTTTGGTGGGTTCAGGAAATTCTCAATGTCCGACACGAGCTTCCATCATTTTGAAAGAAATAGAACGTACCGAAAATCGAAGATTGCAGATTTCTTCATTCACCGATGACAAGGAAGATGAGACGTTGGCTTCAATGTTAAAGAAGCAAGGAAACCACTTACCAGCATCTTCAACAAGGCTAGCGGATCCGACACTGGAATCTTCAAATGCTATAGAGGCTTTCACTGAAGAAGGGAGAAAGGCAGGGATGGCAATGATGATGGAAGAACCCTCTAAAGCAAAGAACAAACGAGTAATGGAGCCGTTTGCTATCTCTCCAGCGAAGAAAGTGAATGTTGGAAAACCCCCCCTTGATAAGCGTTCGTCTATTCCAGAACTTCCGTTGAGAAAAGGAAAAGCGGTTGATCGCCTCCGTGAACGTGTAGGGAAAACCTTGATGAAAGCAAAGAACGAGCAAATGATGGGCAAGCCTAAGAAAGCTCGTGTATCTTCAACAGTACAAGAGAAAAGAGGGGAAACTCAAACACTTTCATCAGACGATGAAGAGAACACCATGAGTGATGAAGATGATGGATTCCAATCAAGAGAGTACAGTAGCGGGGCAGAGGTGAAAGGAGATAGTGATTACCATCCCTAGGCATTCAAATTTAGAAAGAATTTGAATGAAGAACATTTACAGAACTTGGTGCTCAAATGCTTACGATTTAGAGAGATGAATAGCTAAGATTTATTAGTTCTCGGAGCATTTCATAGTAGTACAAGGTTGCCAAATTACCTTGAAAGAATTAATGAAACTATCATTTTGGGGGGACTTTGTCCCAAGTGATATTGAAGAAATCTTTATTGTGTTATTTTTTGTTCTCAATTTCAAGTGTGTAGCACGTAAAAAATTTTGAAGCGCCAAAATTCACAAATATGTAAGAAGAACCCTAAAACAAACTGAAAATCATGCAAAATCTCAAAATGCAAAGTTACAAACCCTCACTCTCTCAGTCGGTCACTCCCAGACTTCCTAAATCCCTTGGCCCTTGAACCGTTCGCGCGTCCGCCCGTCCGCCAATCCGTCCGCTCTCTCGTCCGCTCGTCCGCTCGTTCGCCCGTCCACCACACCGTCCGTTCTCTCGTCTGCCACTCCGTCCGTTCTCTCGTCCGCCACTCCGTCCGCTCGCCCGTCCGCCAATCCGTTCGTTGGCCCGTCCGCCCGTCCGCTCGCAGGACGACGACCGAGGACCATCCATCTGCGTCCGCAGGGTTCGAACGTCCGATTTTGGACGCAATTTTGCCGCGGACACACGTCCACGACAACCCTATTGAAGTGGTGGTGAAGCCACCACCACCAACCATGAGTCACCGGGACTCACCAAGGCTACAAGAGGGAGTGAAGAGAGAGACCAACCCCTCCTATAGTACTCTTTATGGTATTCGGCAGACCCCCTCGTCCTAGGTCGAAAGAAGTCCTTGGATAACCTTGGGTTGTGGAAGACCACCCACTTCCAACCCAAATCGCCAAGTTACGTCACCTTTTGGACTCCCGAGCTTCCAACCGGCGTAACTTTGCGCTCCGAACTCCACATACAGAATGCGAGCCCATTTTAGACATCTACGCGACGAGTAGATGCCGATGGACTACTCACTCGTCCCATTTGGACAAGTTCTCGCAAAATTATGACCCTCTAAAGATTCGGATGCACCGGGGGAGGTGTCACGCCTTCACCACAGCTCTTCTTTTGGCCATAACTTTTGACTCATGTCTTAAAACCTCATAATGCTTGTCATTCCAGGTTCCTTGTGTTCATAGCTTTTTAATGATATGCCACATGCCATACTTTGTTATGGGATTCATTGAGAACCCCACACACCTAGCCCTCAAGTGTCCCGGCGCCACCGGGACCCAATTAACTTTGAGCGGCCATAACTTTTCGCTCACAACTCCGAATTGCGAGTTCTTTGCGCCATTAGAAGCGTATTGTCAAGAGCTTTCCAAGAATGTGTGACACTCTCATGTTCACTTCAAAACCAGGGCGCTATTGCGGCCTGTTTGATCGGGAGTCTCTTCATTCTCCCTACCTAGTCTATTACAAGGCTTGGGAAGTCACCCCCAAGGTCCCCCCATTGCGCACTAAGGTTCATTTGGGCACCCCAAGTAGATAGGGGCGTGACACTCACCCCCACCAAATAGGGTCGATGCCCTCATCGACATTACTTCTTGTCGGAAGCATTGAATTAAGAAGGGTAGCCATCCCCCTCAACACTTTCATTACGTTCTGGGTAGCTAACCCCGCAATCACCCAAGTACTCATTTACTTAGTTCAAATGGATAAGTCTCCAAAGGTGGCACTAGATAAGTCCATGGTTTTGGCACCCTGGACGGCAAACATCCAAGAACCTAGACCTACTCTAAAGGGACTTATCTACTTTGAGACTCTCCCGGTTTGCCATCTTTTGGCTCCAAGTTAGGCTCAACTAGCCTATCTTACTTACATGACTAGGAAGAACTCAAGGCTCATCAATTTCTACTTGATTGCAACACCAAGACCCCTCTCAAATACTTAAGTTATCAAGTGATGAACTTTGCAAGCCTAGAGATAGTGCCAAGTCCCGCCCGACTTGTCCTTTGAGTACTCTCCCGAAGCATGGATGATCAATCCATGTGTAGACAATGGTCTACTCCCAAAGGGCACTTTTGTAAGCCCGTGCCACTATCTTGCTCCCGCCGGAGTAAGTCCTAAGCTTGAAAGTCAAAAGGGTTAAGTCCCTTGCAACCTTCAAATCAAGGCCCCTATTTCGCAGCATTCTCAAAATTGATTTACATATCATTCCATCCTCTTCTACTAAACCAAACATCAATTAGACTAGGACTGTTACGACCCTATCTACTTGGGGTGCCCAAATGAACCCTAGTGCGCAAGGGGGGACCTTGGGGGTGACTTCCCAAGCCTTGCAATAGACTAGGTAGGGAGAATGAAGAGACTCCCGATCAAACAGGGCGCAATAGCGCCCTGCTTTTGAAGTGAACATGAGAGTGTCACACATGCTTGGAAAGCTCTTGACAATACGCTTCTAATGGCGCAAAGAACTTGCAATTCGGAGTTGTGAGCGAAAAGTTATGGCCGCTCAAAGTTGACTGGGTCCCGGTGGCACCTAGACACTTGAGGGCTAGGTGTGAGGGGTTCTCAATGAATCCCACAACAAAGTATGGCGTGTGGCATATCATTGGAAAGCTATGAATACAAGGAACCTAGAATGACAAGCATTACGAGGTTTTAAGACATGAGTCAAAAGTTATGGCCAAAAGAAGAGCCGTGGTGAAGGCGTGACGCCTTCCCCGGTGCATCCGAATCTTTAGAGGGCCATAACTTTGCGAGGACTTGTCCAAATGGAACGAGAGAGCAGTCCATCGGCATCTACTCGTCGCGTAGATGTCTAAAATGGGCTCGCATGTTGGATTTGGAGCTCGGAGCGCAAAGTTACGCCGGTTGAAAGTTCGGGAGTTCAAACGGTGACGTAACTTGGCGATTTGGGTTGGAAGTGGGTGGTCTTCCACAACCCAAGGTTATCCAAGGACTTCCTTCGACCTAGGACGGGGGGGTCTGCCGAATACCACAGAGAGTACTATAGGAGGGGTTGGTCTCCCTCCTCCCTCCCTCTTGTAGCCTTGGTGAGTCCCGGCGGCTCATGGTTGGTGGTGGTGGCTTCACCACTACTTCAAGGCACCATGGGACACTTGTGTGTGTCCCGTGACATCGGTTGGGTGGAGTCCCGCTCCTTGCTAGGCCTCCTTGGATGTGTCCCGAGTTTTGAGTGCAGTTACCTCTAGTGGAAGAATAGCAAATAGAAAAAGGGCTCGCATGGAGCGGGGTGACACTCAAGGGCGGTTAGGACCATGGTGAGTAGTGCCACCATGGGTCCTTGCACATTAAGGTGGAAGTTCTGCCCCATGTTACTAAGTGACATGCCCGGTGTCACGATGGGAGTGTGTGCGCTAGTAGTCCCGGTGATTGGGACTTGGCAAATGAGTTGGAAATGGGGACTAACACTGTGGGTGCTTGGCATGTGCAGTGTTAGGCAGTTGGTGACCAAGTGACGTTGTAAGTGGACTGGAGTGAACCTAGTGAGCTGGTAGGTGTCATTTGGGTCGCGACAAGGACTCATCTCATAGTGCTAATGCCAATCAAGAGCTAACTCACATACAAGGAGTCATTTCCAACATTGCAACTTTATTTCAAAACAAATATACAATAGACAAGCGTATAAATGCACTGTTTACACAAGTGTTGTGTTTCTCCCCCACTAACGAAGGTTGATGTCCTCATCAACTCCTACGCGGCTTTTTGTTGGATTGTCTACTTTGTTCAAATCGATCCACCACCTCCTTTGCATGAACCATATATCTTTGGCATTCACCCAAGTTGCTTCCTTTTCATGATACCCCCGCCATTTCACTAAGTATTCTTTGCCCCTCTTCTTAGTGTTTCTACTCTTGAGAATCCCTTCCACCTCATACTGAAGGTGTTCTCCAACTAACTCAGGGAGAGGCCGCAACACTTGCTTGCGTTCCGGCCTCAAGGTATCTTCATGATATGGCTTCAACAATGAAACATGAAAAGTTGGGTGTACCTTGATTTCTTGTGGCAATTCTAACTTGTAAACATCCTCAAACACCCGCTCGGCGATGACAAAGGGACCTGCATATTTGGCCATGAACTTAGGTGTTAGTCCTTCTGGCAATGTGAAGTTCTTCACATTCAACCACACCTCTTGTCCCACAGCATACTCCATCTGGCGTCTCCCTTTGTTCACTTGTTTGATGTATCTCTTTTGTGCCTTGTCTAAATGCAACTTGATCTTCTCAAGCATAGCTTCTCTTTGAACAACAAAGTCTTCTGCAACATGGCTTCTTTCAAACTCTGATTGCAACCCCTCCAAGGCAAGGTCAGTAGGCATAAATGGCTCCACACCATAAGCCACTTTGAATGGCGATTCTCCTGTAGCTGCATGTTTGGCTTTGTTGTAACTAAACTCAGCCAAAGCCAAATACTCCATCCAATCACTTTGGTCATCACTCACATAGTTTCTAAGGTATTGATTCAAGACCCCATTCACCCTCTCTGTTTGCCCATTTGTTTGAGGATGAAATGCTGTGCTAAATTAAAGCTTGGTCTTCATTTTCCTAAACAAGTGCCTCCAAAATGCACTTGTGGATTTAGGATCTCTATCAGAGACAATCACCCTAGGCAATCCACTATGCCTCTACCAAGTGTTGAAAAAGAGTGTGGCTGTTTGAAATGCAGTTGCCACTCCTGTTGTTGGCGCCATCCTGACCAACTTGCTAAACCGATCTACCACCACAAAGATGGCATCAAACCCTTGTGACTCCGGTAAGCTAGTGATGAAGTCCATGGAAATACATTCCCATGGACCATTTGGAATGGGCAAAGGCTTAAGTAATCCAACTTGTTTTTGATATGAAGCTCGGTTGGCTTGACAAGTGACACAAGTCTTACATAATGTGCAATGTCTTCTTTCATCCCAGGCCAATAGAACCTCTTAGCCACAAAATTTATGGTGCCTTTCTCACCTCTATGACCTGCAAGAGGTTTGTCATGCTCCTCCTTTAAGACTTGCAACCTCAACTTGCCTTTGGGGACATACACCCTACCTTGTTTGAATTTGATTAGGCCTTGGTGTAATCGAATCCCCTTCACTTTCTTGCCAACCCTCAAATCACTTAGGAATTTTTGAGCTTCTGGATCCTTCATGTAAGCCTCCCTTATTCTCCTAGCTAAGTCACTTTCTCCCTCATACATTAACCTTAGTATTTGAGTAGAACTTGGTTTGAACTCATCCTTTCGGCTAAGGGCATCGGGCACCACATTTTCTTTGCCTGGTTTGTGAATCAAGTTCACATTCATAAGAGCCAAGGTGTCATACCACCTCAATTGCTTGGCTGTCACTCTAGCTTGGCTCTCAAAATACTTCAAGGACACATTATCGGTGAACACCTTGGTTTGATGAAGACCAAGGTAATGTTGCCATGTCTTCAAACAATGCACCACTGCAAACATCTCCTTTTCATGTGTTGGCCACTTGGTTTGGGTCCCATCCAACTTCTTGCTTTCAAAAGCAATGGGCCTCCCACCTTGCATCAACATTCCCCCAATTGCAAAATCACTTGCATCCGTGTGTACCTCAAAAGGTTGATCAAACTCAGGAAACTTCAACATTGGTTGAGAAGAAAGTTTGGCCTTGAGCTCCTCAAAAGCTTGCTCACATGACTTGGACCACACAATGGCTTGATTCTTTTTCAACAAGTCAGACAAAGGTTTGGCAATCTTAGAGAAGTCTCTAATGAACCTCCTATAATAATTAGCAAGTCCAAGAAATGACCTTACACCTTTTTGGGTGGAAGGTGGTTTCTACTCCTTGATTGCTTCTACCTTCTTTGTATCCGGCTTGATCCCTGATCCAGACAACATGTGCCCTAAGAAGTCAATCTCCATCAAACCAAACTCACTTTTCTCCCCATTTGCATACAACTTGTGTTCCCTAAGCCTTCCCAACACAATCTCAAGGTGCTTGGCATGCTCCTCCGCCGTCTTGGAGTACACCAAGATGTCATCAATGTAGACAATGACAAATTCATCCATCTCTTGATGGAACACGGTGTTCATAAGGGTGGTGAATGTTGAAGGGGCATTGCATAGACCAAAAGGCATCACCAAAAACTCATAGGACCCATATCGGGTCCTATATGCCGTCTTTTCAATGTCTCCAAGTGCAATTCGAATTTGGTAGTAACCTGACTTCAAATCAATGCGGCTAAAGTACACTGCCCTTGCCAACCTATCAAAGAGATCATCAATTCGAGGTAAAGGATATAGTTGTTCTTAATAGTGATCTTATTGAGTGTCCTATAATCCACACACATGCGAAATTTTCCATCCTTCTTGTCTACAAACAAGACTGGCGCTCCATAAGGTGACTTGATCTTGCGAATGTATCCTTTAGCTAAGAGCTCATTGAGTTGGTGTTTCAACTCTTTCAACTTCCTTTGATTCAACCGGTAAGGTGCCTTGGATGGTGGTTGTAATCCAAACAACACCTCAATCTTGTCACGCCCCTATCTACTTGGGGTGCCCAAATGAACTTTAGTGCGCAAGGGGGGACCTTGGGGGTGACTTCCCAAGCCTTGCAATAGACTAGGTAGGGAGAATGAAGAGACTCCCGATCAAACAGGGCGCAATAGCGCCCTGCTTTTGAAGTGAACATGAGAGTGTCACACATGCTTGGAAAGCTCTTGACAATACGCTTTTAATGGTGCAAAGAACGCGCAATTTGGAGTTGTGAGCGAAAAGTTATAGCCGTTCAAAGTTGACTGGGTCCCGGTGGCGCCGGGACACTTGAGGGCTAGGTGTGAGGGGTTCTCAATGAATTCCACAACAAAGTATGGCATGTGGCATATCATTGGAAAGCTATGAACACAAGAAACCTAGAATGACAAGCATTACGAGGTTTTAAGACATGAGTCAAAAGTTATGGCCAAAAGAAGAGCCGTGATGAAGGTGTAACGCCTCCTCCGGTGCATCCGAATCTTTAGAGGGCCATAACTTTGCGTGGACTTGTCCAAATGGGACTAGTGAGCAGTTCATCAGCATCTACTCGTCGCGTAGATGTCTAAAATGGACTCGCATTTTGTATTTGGAGTTCAATGCGCAAAGTTACGCCGGTTGGAATTTCGGGAGTTCAAACGGTGACGTAACTTGGCGATTTGGATTGGAAGTGGGTGGTCTTCCACAACCCAAGGTTATCCAAGGACTTCCTTCCACCTAGGACGGGGGGGTCTGCCGAATACCACAGAGAGTACTATAGGAGGGGTTGGTCTCCCTCCTCCCTCCCTCTTGTAGCCTTGGTAAGTCCCGGTGGCTCATGGTTGGTGGTGGTGGCTTCACCACTACTTCAAGGCACCATGGGACACTTGTGTGTGTCCCGTGGCATCAGTTGGGTGGAGTCCCACTCCTTGCCAGGCCTCCTTGGATGTGTCCCGAGTTGTGAGTGCCGATTACCTCTAGTATATGAGTAGCAAATGCAAAAAGGGCTAGCATGGAACGGGGTGACACTCAAGGGCGGTTAGGACCATGGTGAGTAGTGCCACCATGGGTCCTTGCACATTAAGGTGGAAGTTCCACCCCATGTTACTAAGTGACATGCCCAGTGTCACGATGGGAGTGTGTGCTAGTAGTCCCGGTGACTGGGACTTGGCAAATGAGTTGGAAATGGGGACTAACACTGTGGGTGCTTGGCATGTGCAGTATTAGGCACTTGGTGACCAAGTGACGCTGTAAGTGGACTGGGGTGAACCTAGTGAGCTGTTGGAAGCTAGTAGGTGTTATTTGGGTCGCGACAGGTCCTCTGCTGGACTCGCCCCTTTCCATCGCCTGTGGCTTGGATAGTGACCCCGGATCGGTGGACTTCCTCTTCTTGGTCCTCGGATCGGTCAAACGTTCCTCGGGAAGTTCCTCCGGATCAGACTCGACCGGATCTTCCGCTTCCTCCCCGAAAAGTCCATATGACAAGATCGCCTTTCAGGTGTCATATTGGATTACTTCCGCTGCACTCAAAAGTTCTTGTTGATGGTACAGATGGAATAAGTAGGTGCTAACTGGACTCGCCTTTGCTCGGGTCACATGATCTGCTAACTTAGCCACGATTCCGGCTATGAATCTACCCCAGTGTACCACTTGGTTCTCCATAGCCCCGAAAATAGTATTGGCCACTGTAATGGTAACCCGTGTTGGCTTTTTCGGATATAAGATCGGAATCAGAAATTCTAGTATCTGCCTATGTCTCTCATCCTTGCATTCGCTGATAGCGAATCCGTCCTTAGGGTTTGCAGACCCAGTGAACTTTCCAGCTACAAAACGGTCCGTCCTCGATGCTAATCTGTTCTCACTCTTCCGGAATTGATTGACGTCCGTCCAAATGTCCTCGGTCCACGTAATTGGCCGCCCTCTCAAAATGAGCTCATACTGATTCGGAACACCGTGAAGTAGCTCTTGAATCATATCTTCACTCTTGAAGTTCCATGGTCGGTGTAGTAGACCGACACATCCTAACTTAGTTAAGTCCTCCTCTAACTGCTTGTGTAGTTCCGAGTTATCCGAAATGGCCGAAGAGATAACCCGGGCAGATACCGCTACCTTCCGTACTGGTCCGGATGCCATAAGATCTAAGTCAGAACGAGAAAAAAGTAGCTCTAATTCAGTCGCTAAGTCACCACTCTTTCTCTCAACTATTCACACAAACAGTCTCAGAAGCATAGAATAGGAAAGTGAAGAGGAAAACCCAAGGAAGACAGCTTAAGTACTAAACCGTCTTTTTATGGGTTTAAGGACAACGGCTACAGGTCCGTTGTATTAACGGTATTTTACTTCCGTAGCTACAAGACCTATACGGTAGGTTCCTGTGTTCCGGGTGAGTTTGGATTTCGGATCCGGATAAGTTCCGGTTACGGGTTGTGCCGGAACGCTTGTTTCCTAATTCAAGTTATCTGGTCCAAAAATCACGCTCTAACTATAATTTTTTTGATTTTTTTCTATTCTTTGCACCTACTTCTTGTATTATTGATCCGTTTCCGGATTCCAAATTCCCACACTACCAATTCCCGCATCTTTGTTCGCAATGCATCCATCTTCCTCGCCTGCTCCAACAGACACTTGACTATGGGCACCCGGCTTGAGCTTGAGGCTACGTTGAAGTTGGCTTCAAACAACTGGGCCTTGTTGATGTAGTCCACCGGGATCTCCAAGGAGTTCCGAAGTTGGGTCACACTCCGACTTAGTACCTCCGTCTGCCGGCGGTGCTCTTCCTCCACTACTTTGGCCTTCTCTTGGGCCGGGCGCAAGTGGACTCCGACCCTTAGGCCCGTTGCAACAAAGTCCGGTCCTCCACTCGTAGAACAGGGTTGCTAGCGTGCGAGCTTGGGAGCAGGAGCCTGCGAGCCTGTGAGCGGGAATTTTTTTAAGAAAAATTTTGTGCAAAAATCAAAAGTTGAATAGAGGGTTGGCAACGAACCCATGACCGTGGATTTAGGGTGACTGTAGGCTCTATAATCGTGGATTAAAAAAGCAAAAGCAATTTAGGGAATGTAGTGCCATTTGTGGACTATGAAGGATACTTCTATATTTAAGGGATTTTTGTTGCACATAAAATAGAGCTAGGGTGTCTTATCACACATGGACTATTGGAAGAAGGTGAAAGTACCTAAATGAGTCAAAGATGTAGGAAGGCAATGTTATCTACTAGTGATATTTTATTGTTGGGGGTTTAGGTAGAGTGGTTCAATTGTTGAGCTTTGTTTGTCTTCCCATTCAAATCTATGTGTTCATTAAAAGGGCAAGTGTGACCTCATTTTATTCACTACTTCATATCATGACAATCGCCGTTTAAAGGTGACAACATTGATTTGCATTCCATTTTTTTCCCCACTATGTAGGAGTTACCATTGGAAGGAGTTATAATTTCTTTCCATTTTTATTCCAATCACATTTTTTTGCGGTACTCACTAATTTGCAATAAATAATTTAGTGTACCTTGTTTTCTCTATTTTTGCCCCACTACAGAGTACCTAATCCTGCAATTGTAAATGAACTCCAAATTCTATAATTCCCACACTTGTCCAATAGACATAGTTTCTCTCTGGGTGTATATTTCATAACATTTTTTAGGGCAAGTTTAGTATCAAGCAAGAAGCACATTGCACCTCATTTGTAGCCATAACACACACAAATCAAATAAACATAAAAGGAATACACATAGTTCAACTCATAAGATTTGTCAATCTTATGAGTCTAAGTTGCGGTGGACTCGGTCATAGAAACCTCACTAGAAGACGACTCTGGCGTCTCCTCACCCTCAGAAGCTGAAACGTCTACAAAATGAACCACATTTGCAGCATACTTCGGGATGCGAGGTTTAGGATCTCTACAACCATATTGTTCATATTGTGTCGCCATCTTCTCGGCATACACTGGAAGTTCGTAAGACTTCTTCGGACTCAAGATATGTCTTCGAATCTTCTTCATTGGATGCGTTCCCTTCACTACTTCGTTCCTTAAAGAACCACACATAGAAGGTTTAGGGCCTTGAAATTCTTTGTATGCAACGTATATTACAAAACAAAAAATGTTGTCATTACAAAGCAAAACTTACTTACTAGGTCTAACGGTGCGTGTGAACACCATTGGTTCGACGTGTACAGCATCAAGATCAAGGGCTGCAATAGCTTCCACTGGAGCTTGAGTCACTCCTTCTACTAGAGTGGCTTTCTTCATCGGCTTCAGAACAATGTTGAAGATATCGATGTCCTTCTCCAAGGCCACAATATGGCGGCCCGTCCCACGACAAGCCATAATGGACGCCTCTGCAATAGAAGCATGTGGTGATCAATGTTTAAGTACATCTTTACAAGAATAAACAATTCATTTTAGAACTCTTTCTTGAAATTGAATAGTATTATACCTGTAGCAGCGGTGCAGTCGAGAACTACATCATCTTCATCAATACAGCCTTCGATGAAAAACTGTAGGAACCTCACATCTTTCTCTCGGGGTCCACGCCAAGGCGCTTTGGTTTCCTTGTTTACCATCATGGTCTCCTCAGTAATGTAATTGATGACTATGTCTTTCTTCTGGAGGTTCCACTTTGCTTTGGTCATGGCTGTGGTCTGCCTAAATTGGAAAAGTGATGCCACTTTTCCACCCACGTCCTTTATGAAAAGAGTGACTCCGAACTTCACGGTCTGCATCAAAAAATTAATTATTAAAGAGGGGAATGCCATTGACAATCACACCATATATCAAACCAAGAATCACATCTAAAAGAAAACCTAAAATCACATGAAAAATAAAATAGAGAACTCACTGTTTCGCCAAGGTTTATTCCCGACGCGAGGTCCAATTGGTTGAATGCCAACCACTCTTTCTTCATCTTCAAGTTCTTGAAAATCTTCATCAACCCTGCAAACATACTTCGAGACTGAACGCTGTAGGAATGAAACACCAGGAGATAACCGTTGTCTTGTAAATACTCCTCGGCAAATTGGAATGCATTTTGCATTCCAACATATGTTGGGTCCACGTTCCACGAGGGAATGCGCTTCTCTGAGACAAGAGGCACAGGCAGGTTCTCTTGGCAATCGAAGATGATTAGATCCACCAAAGGATCTCTGGTGACCCTGCCGTCGAATGAGCGCGGTTTCCCTGCATTCACCTGCGACGAAGAAGTTTACCATGTCACAAGAGGATTGAACAAGAAACAAGAAACTCATGTAGAAATTGAAAGAGAGGAAAATTCAAATACATTTGAAGGTTGACGATACCTTTTGAATGAAGTCCATGACTTCAACATACGGATTTGGTGGTGAATTCTCAGAATCTTCCATAATATCAATGATGGACACGTTTAAGATAAGCTCCTCCGTTCTGACATCGTCGTCGTCTATCACCAGGACTTGTGTGCCTTGGGTCAGCATATTCTCCGTCCACTCTGGAAGTATGGCCTTCCTCTTCATTCCGGTGTGGCTTCCTTCTACCAACTGCGAGCTCTGGTCAACTGCTGAAGACAATGGAACCCCGGTATCGCCCTCATCTTTTTTCTTGCCTTTGGCCTTCGTTTTCTCCTCCTTCTCTCTCAATTTCTCCCTCTCCTTCTCCTCTTGCTTTGCCAAGCGGTCTGCCTCCCTCTTTGACTTGATTTCTAGCGCCAAATGTAGCTTAGCCGCCTTCTTTCTGTCAGCTCTGTCCCTCTTGGCAATTGCCTTCGCCTTTTGAACTGCGTTGAGACCTGCGAACTCATCGACATTTAAGTCAACCCCACTAATCACTACTAGAAAATTTATTTTTTCTGTTGTTTTGGTCGTGTTGATCCGGTCAAAATCTGACAGAAATCTGTTAAAATCAACAGATTTCTGTCAGATTTTGACCAAATCAACGCGACCAAAACAACAGAAAAAATAAATTTTCTAGTAGTGAATGCCCTCCAAAGAATCCCGGAGGGCTTGCTCCGATGGATGCATGTATCCAATAGGGCAATCGAGGTACCACGCCCCACGGCTGAGATGAGCCGTGGTGTACGTTTGGAGTTGACTCGAAGTGTACATGCAGGTTGCCGAATGGCGATCAAGAAAACTCCTAAGGAATTCTGGGAAGTCATCCTTTTTGATTGCACCTTTTCCCTCAAGTTCAAACTTGAAATACTTGAATTGCCCAAAGAAATGTAACATTGAAGGAAAAGTGAGCGACACGTGAAGTTTTAGTCTAGACATTTCCATCACAAATACCAAATGAGAGTCAAGATAAAGTGAACCTGAGTTGGAAACAAACTATATGCTACTTTGAAGGCAGGCTATGGAAGTCTTGGAAGATTGAATTGGTTCCCAATTAATTAGCATTTTTGATTGATCCTTACAAAAGTGGTGTAAGACATACCGATAGAGCACCCTTCTCACTGCTTGTTCGGACCCCTCATGCTTCTTGAAATTGTCGCTCTTTTTGAAATAATTTGATCCCCTGAGGTAGTTCATATATCCATCATCCCAAATTTTCCTCCTCCATCCCTCCAGGTACTCTTGTAAGGTCTTCGGCTGTAGCGGGACGTTCATATTGATGACAATGTCGTCGTGCTGGACAACGTCGTCAAAGTACTTCACCGCTGCATCCTCGATCTGAGAAATCATAGAACAACAAAAATGTATCATGCACTGAAAGAAAATGAACTCTAGAAATTCTAAGGAAAGAAAATCCAAGTCCAATGACGTCTACAAATGTATACAAAGATTATCACTTACCCCAACATACCACACACAGCGGTTCAAGAAGGGACCAAGTAATGTCTCAGAAACTGGCTTTGGCGGGAATCGCCTGGCATGTCGAGATGGTGTTGATGAGTTCCACCATTTCAAGAACTTGATCTTGTGCTCTGCCGTGGTGTTGCAAGTGGCCACCATTTGTAGCTTCTCCAGAGTCATCTCTGGCACTTCATTGGTACTACAATGTCTCTCAATCTGATATTAAAAAACAAAATAAAGTCAGTCACTGTTTCAGACTTCCTAATCGCAATGTCATATGAATGCTATCAAGGTGATGGAGGTACCTCTTCAATAAACCCTGGTTTGTTCGCCGGATTGGCTACCGCCACCAACTTGGACATCTTGACATTTAGTTTCCCGAGTTTCTCGTTTACCCCAGCTCGCATCGCTTGCGCTAGTTCCACGGGGGAACGGTCTTCCTGTGCTGTCACCTCATTGTATTTGCGACCAGCTGCATCTGCAGCCTGCGCAACCTCTTGCTACAGAAGCAAGTGAAAAGTAGCACCTTCAAATACAAATAAAGCAAGTATAAAATAGAAGAGAATATAACACATCAAATTCCAGAAGCCCGAGCATCCTCACCCTGAATACAAATGCCGTGAAGACTTGTAGTGGCATAGAATACTACGTTGGCTTCGGTTTCGGTGCCCCACACAGTCGAAGCTCGGAAGGCCTCAACATCTCTTGAAAACGCTCAATGGGAAGAAGGCCATACTTTTGCACCCTGTAGAGTGTGTGAACCAAGTTGGTTTTGATGTGAGAATCCTCGGTGGATCTGAAAAACAATTAATCATAGTGAGATTCATCACAGTATCTGCAGCATCCGAAAATCACATAAAAAAATTAAAATGTGAAGCAAAAGTACATAAGAAAGGCTTGAAGGTATCAGAAAGCATACTTGTTGATGTCATGCATGACATGCATGACGAGCTCCGTCCTCTTCTTTGTGTCAAGTACAATGGCATCCACTGCGTAATGCCATTCAATGTCCTTGGAATGCATTTTGCCAATGTACTTCATCCAGGAGATGAGTCGATGGTTTCCATCGCAAACATAGAACTTCAGGTTTTTTAAAAACCTGAGTTCGGGCACGAATTCCACGTAGGCATTGAACGCGTCATTCTTTTCCTTCCATAGTGGCCCCCATGCCTCCATCTCCCCTTCAGTGAATTGGGAGCTCTCTCCGGCCTCGTCAGTTGTTGTCACGTAGAAAACTGCTGCCCCGTCGCGGTAGCCCTTGCTGAACTCGTGTTCTAGGAACTCGAGGTCGCATGATAAGGTAGGCCTTACCATGGGCATGGACACCATCCGGCAGAGTGGGATGTTCATTCTGAAAAGGTGGTCCGGCTTCATTCGAAGGGACGCTATAGACTTCACCGAATCCACCTTGTGGTACTGGCGGAGTTCTTCTTCCAAAAAATCTTTGTCATCTCCCTCCATCACAATGACCGGTGCGTCTTCTTCCATCATGTCACCCTCGTCTTCCCCTTCTCCGTCCCCTGCAATGGCCGGTTGCGTTGAGTCTCCTGTAGTTGGAGTCTGCAGATTTGTCTCTTGAGGCCACAAGTTTGATGGGGTGCCATCCATCTGCAAGTTTAAAACATGAGAAGTTGTATTACATTTGAAATAGCCATGATAAATGTAGAGACATAATGACATTGAAAAATTGATGAAATCCATAATGAAATAAAAGAGAATACAATCAATCATTCCTGTAATGGGATTTCATGGAAAAACCAATGTCAATGAAATGCAACTATCTCAAGAACTACATCCCTGTATCTCACTAGAGTCAGTCAATTTCTACATCATCATTCGAGTCTGAGCTGAAAAGGATGCAGATTGGATCTCCAAAATTCCGGGCACTACTACACGCGTAGTCATAGAACTCTATACCCAAGGGATTGCCACCAGTCTCGGATGGTAGGGATTCCGAAAAGGTTTGACAAGGTTGTTTCGGATCGTCCGTCTCAACTGATGGTAATGGTGGGGAATGGTGGCGTGTACGCTTCTGAGGTCCTTGAACACACGCTTGACTCTGCACAGTGGTCTCAAATGTATCATGGAAGTTGTTCACAGTGTCTAGGACATCATCAAAAGTAATCAATACCTCTTCGTCTTCTGGTTGATCACCGACAATGTTCTTGTCCTTCGATTCGATTGACACCTCCATCTCAGTCTCTTGCAACGGTACAAGAGGTTGAGATGATTCTGCCTCAACACTGACTGGCATCTGAATAGGTGTCACTGTGGGTGAAGCTCTTTCTTGGCCTCGTCTTGTCTGAAGATAGGCACCAATGATAGAGTTAGATATAATTTTTAAACGGGTATAAAAAAACATCTAAACTAGCAAGCCTTAATTCATAATATAAATGTGGAGATCATCTCCAACAAAGACAATTAAGATTTTGGACTAGGCATCTCTACGCATGTACATCCATGATATTGTCTTTCATTCAGGATGCCTTAATCTTTTGGGCAATACTAGGGTCCTAAATCCTAAACCATGGGAGGTGCCTTGGATCCCTAAATTTTCAGAGGTCATTTAGTGCACCCCCGCTGGACCTACTAAAGAGCAACAAAAAATGACCTTTTCACTTATTTTGAGAACCCGCGCCACACTGCAATCGCCAGCGCCACTCGCGACACGAGCGCTACTGGCGTCACAAACACCACTCGCGTCACGAGTGCCATGACCGTCACGAGCGCCAAGAAAAATCAGTAACATACTCACATGCATGAAATTAACTTCCACATTTTTTTATGGGAAATTTCTGGGGTCTTGGTCAGTCGGCCAAGTGGTGCCTCGGATTCGAGGCACCACTTGGCCAACTGACCAAGACCCCAGAAATTTCCCATAAAAAATGACTTGTCCTGATTTCATTCAAGAAATGGAGTGCATGATGGACGTAAGTGAGGATCTCCTACTTGTAACTGATCAGAGAACAAGGCCCATTACGATTTAATGCGTACTCTTGGAATTTGATCGCCCAGCTAGATAATGTAGATTTCGAAACCACACATTCTGTTTCAACCCGCGCTATTGTTGAGATCATATTGTTGGTTGCTCTATTAGAAATGTGAGAGCCCGCGCGAGCCCGCGAGAGCCTGCGCAAGTCAGCTGGTCGATGATTAGGAAGCTTGCAGTATTATCTTTCATTTTTTTTTGAAAATTTGGGGGGTCCAGGTTAGAGTGCCGGGTGGTGCCTTGGATCCGAGGCACCACTTGGCACTCTAACTTGGACCCCCCAAATTTTCAAAAAAAAATGTACTTGTCTTCAAACTCCCCGTTGTCGGCACTGTATCTGCACATCCACGCTCACTGCGGCCGTGGACTCTCTTGACGGATTGGTACATGGAGATACAGGGAGGAGCTCAGATTTATAAATTTTCCCCTTTGCGCGCACAGATTCCCCTCCCGTACTGCACGATCCTATTCTCTTGACACTCACGATGGAATGGAATTCTATCTTCCCGACAGTGTTCATTTCTAGGAAATCAAGCCTCAATCTTTACCGACTGCGTGAATCTGAAAGGCTGACCCCAGCACTCTCAAGCTACAAGGATCAATGCGCAATTCGCGAACACACTCAAGCTCCACGTATCACGCGCCACACTCAAGCCTGACGTATCATACTCACGCACCAGACTCACAATTCACATGAAGCAACAGATCTGGTGAAGGTTATCTTTGCTCGAGCCGGCGCAACGGGTGGACCGGGTTCTTGAATGCCTCCACGGCCACGGCTCCTGGTGCTCCTCATCGTCATACTCTGCAAATCACAGTCACGACCTCAACGCTCAGTTCAAAAACCTACTCACGGACCGACTTCGGTACAATGCGAGAATGCTTGCAAATGGAGATGCACACCCAAGTTATCATAGAGTCCAACTACGATGTGCATAGAGGAGCGCGGAGGACCATGGAATTCCAGATAAGGTCATCGCCGGAAATGCAGGGGTTTCTAATTTTGTCGCCCGCGTTGTGAATCCTTGGCTTGCTTCATCAGTGAAGTCGGCTAATTTCATGCACAGTGGTTTCCAGGCCACACTGATCGACCGAACTTATTTATAAGTGATTCCAAATTTGACTGCCGGTTACTTTTGCCGAACTTCAAAAATCGGTTTGACTGCTGGTTCCTTCTACCGAACTTCAAAAATCAGTTTTTGCTGCCGGTTACTTCTGCCGAACTTCAGAAATCGGTTTGACTGCCGGTTACATCTGCCGAACTTCAGAAATCGGTTTGACTGCCTGTTACTTCTGCCGAACTTCAGAAATCGGTTTGACTGCCGGTTACTTTTGCCGAACTTCCTAAATCAGGATCCTGGTTTCACCAACGTGCAGGGAGACGGCGATCGACCCATATCACCATCCGCTTGTCCCGCCCCATGCATGAGCCAGTTGAATAAAAATCTACAGATGAATGGGGTCGGTAAACAGAGATTTCTGCATGCGAGCTAGTACCTAATTGATCACATCCATACATTTCCAACAGAGCAACCAACAAGAATTTCGAATTGGTAGCGCTAGCTACCTCTGTTTCACACATGATAGTACCTCAGCAAGCGCGATTGAATGCACAGGTCCTTGCAGTGCTTGAAACAGAATGTCTGGTTTCCAAACATACATAAGCTAGCTAGGAGATCAAATGTATGCATTCACGATCAATACCAAGAGCTCGCGTTAAATCGTAATGGGCCTTGATCTCTGATCAGTTACAAGCTGGAGATTCTCATTTACGTCCATTATGCAAAAAAAGTTTGAACTGAGACCAAGAAACTGTGCTTACGAGAATATGTTCAAAAACTTTCACATATTGAATTTTATTTCGACCGGTTCAAATCCGCTCCTCATCAACAATCCTATTTTCTGTAGTTTATGGTTGTGAAAGTATATTGACTCTTCAAAGTGTAGGGACTAGTCCCCAAGTCATCCCCATATTAGCACCTTGGATACTGTAAGAGATTTACAAATTTTTTGTTTTCATTACTCTCTATAGAGCTTTACTGAAGACAGTTGCCAAAAGAGAACTTCTGCATGTTCAAACACTTACCTTGAATGCTATACAAAATTCAAGTCACCTTCCATGTGATATAAGAAACAGGGACAAAGAGGGGCACAAGGAGAACGACATTCAAATTCAAAACGACTCTGTTGCCAAAGCTTTTTCGAATTTCACAAGCCATAGTACCGTAACCTTTGGTCTTCTGAATTCTAGTACGAAAGTAAGTTTCATTCTTTGGAGTTTTTCCATATAGGAAATAACAACATGAACATTCTCGTATTGACAGATAGAGTGCAATACTAATGTGGTTGAAATTTATAAGTGCGTTCGAACTTACAAGCTGCAGATTCTACTTGGATTCTACAGGGAGCACTTACAAGGCTATTTTGAAATTGTCATTTGGTCTCTCATAGAAACCCAGTACTATGTGTGTGCGTAAATCCAAGGTCCCTAATTTTAGCATTTAAAATCTACTCTAGAAAAACCTAACAGTGTTTTCCTTCACGATCGTTGTTCTACATATTTGAGTTACAGTTGTTTCGAATGAAGTCTCTCTATTCTTGAACTTCTGTAGAAATATAAGTTGGATAGGATTTTAAAACTTTTTGGGCGTATATTTGTAGCTTTTTGGTATGTGTTTGTATGACTTTGTGATGTTTAATTACCAATTCGGTTGTTTTTGTATGTATTTTGAGCCGAGTTGGGAGGCTTTTAGAGTAGATTTATAAGGTGTCAAATCCAATTTGGAGGTACAGTGTCATAACAATGGAGGTTTAAGAGAGCCAATTTGGGTTTTGGGTGAGGTTCTGATCAAGATCCAATTTAAGTAAGACTTATGTCAGTGGTCAGTGGTAACTGAACCAATTGGGAATTAAAGCCTGGTTGAGTAAGTGTCCAAGTGGAAGTTAGGTGGAGTAAGTCCAAATAGGAGGATGAGGTGTACTGCATCCGAGTTGGAGGCTGACTGTATAAAGTGTGCGGTTCCTATTAGGTGGTTTTATTTTGCGGTTACTGGGTCGTCAAGCGGTTTAGGAACTGCCATTTTGGTTTCCATTTAGTCGTCTTTCCCAATTAGGATGGCACCTAGTGTTGAGAGAGTCCGCTGCGTGTCCCAGCCTAGTTGTGCTGTGTATTTGTTTTCTTGTGTTTTTGTGTTTGAGTGCTTGTGTGTGTTTCCCAGTTGGGAATTGTGTCTGTGATCCAAGGTTGGATCGTGTCTGTGTGAGTCCAATTCGGGATTTGCAGATGGAGATTATTCCGGTATTTCTCGTGGAGAGAAGAGGATGAAGATTTGAGAGAAGATTTGCAGTAAAGCTGTAAAGTTAGAGTTTATGCCAAATGGAAATTTTGTAGTGCCGGAGCTTAAAGTAGTAGTATCATGCGGGTGTGATTTATTCCCGATTTGGAGTTATACTGAGGAGTCAGTGTGGAAGCGATTAGTGGTGAACACAGAGATCGAGTGGAAAAATTAGCCCAAGTGTAGGGAGTGATCCAACTTGTGGAAGATGAAGTGAGTGAAAGGACTGTAAATTGTAGAATTGCAAAGTCCTAATTGGAGAGAGTTTAAGAAAAACTTATATGTTAACGGTGATTTGTCACCAACTCGGATATATATGAAGAAAATTCAATCAAGTTGGTGTCGTTGTAGTTCGTGGGAATTGTATGATTGTATGTTGATATGAGATTATGTACTTGAAGTTCAAATTGGTATGTATGTGAGTCTAAGTTGTGTGTACAGCTTGGCTAAGTCCCAATTTGATCTGAGACGTGGTAGTGGTTGTACCGAAGTGGGAAGTTGGAGAGTTGTGTAACTGGATGTCCGCTTTGGTCGTATGCTACAGAAAATGTTTTAATCCAATTTGGAGTGCTGTCTTGAAAGAATCCAATTGGGTATTATATGAGTATGCAATCAGTTTGGATGAGAGGATATGTAATCAGTGATTGAATTTTATGAGAGAAAAGTCTAAAAAAATGGAGAATAAGGAAATTCCCGAGTTGGGTGGAAAGAGTGCAAATTCTGTGAATGTCAAAGTTTTGAGGGACTGAGGTGTGAGGCTGAGAGTAAGAATACCAAATTGGTCAGGAGATATTAATGCCGTGAAGGCAGGGGACAAGACCGATTTGGTTGGTGAGCTTTCTTGAGTCGGGTGTAAGGATAATTCATTGAAAAAGGAGCCTCGTGATTAATTAAAAAAAATCAAGTTGGAGAAAGGAAGGTAGTAAGTGCTGAGCCCCAGTTGGAGTTAAAAGATAAATCGCAAGGAGGTGTCGATTTGTAGAAAGACAGGAAGCTGAGCCTAACCAAGTTGGAAGATCGTTGCTGAGCCTGTACCAGTAGCAACACCAATTCCGATTTGGTGGAAAGACGAAGGAGTCCAATTTAAAGATTAAAGATCAATTCCAATTGGGTGATACTTAACCTTGGTGGTTTTAAGAGTGGAGTGAATAATTAAATTATTAATTATTACAGAAATTGTGAGAAATTTAATTAATACTAGTTGGAAGTATGCATTCCTTGTGTGTTTTAGTCCTTTATTAGTACGTTCTAATGTCGTTGTAGAAGTAGTCCTATTAGAATTGCCTCCCTAGGAACGAATTAAACTATTAGTTTAGATATTCCGATTAGGATCTAAACTCAACTACAACTTCTGTAGCACATCCATGAACCCTGTAGTTACCTCTTCTAAACTATTACTGTGAATTTCATTATACTTGCATGTGATTGCAATCCTTCCAACTTTGTTCCATGAACAAACAAGGAGGCCATATGACTCTACAAGCTTTCCTTAGAGGAGTAGAGTGAAGACAGTTCTTTCACTGGAAAGAAATCAAGGGAGCTAAGTAGTTTTTAAAGAAAACACAAAGATGATGTGCTTACATTTGATACGTCAACTGTGTTCTTCCCGCGTCCAGAGGTCAAACTGTCTGCTGAAGCCTCTCCAACAAGCTGGACATTTTCACCACGGGCATCCTCTTGTCTGACAATACTCCCGCTCTCGAACTGCAGAACTCTACGAAGATCTGGAGACGATGTCTCCCCAGACTTTGGCGCTCCTCGTATACCTCTTTTCATCCTCAACCGCTTTAGCTCTCTAGCTGAAGAAAAATAAAAGGACCCTCGTCTCTTCCTTCTTTGTATGGGCCTCACACAAACAACCTCACTAACCTCACACCCTAGAAGCATGAAGGGAAAAGAGAGGGCATCGCCATCGTCGCTCTCAACTATACCACAGAACAGAAAACAACCAGAAGACAATGAAAACTAAAGAAGCACATGAAGCCTTATACGTTTGGCCAGGCATTCCTATCAATAGCCGCCAAAATTTGAATCTACAATGACAACACACATGCGAATTTGCTTTGTTTGTGGGCGCCTTTGGCTGTACTGTCGTCGGCCGTCAAATCCTTTTTTGATAGGTTGGCCTTGACCATAATAGGACTGTCAGTACACATGAGGGCACCGCCGATTCCATTAAAATTAAACCCTGACAGGGTGAAGCTACTTTCTCAATGCACAACATTCACTCTGACAAAGTACTTGTTCTTCCCTCTAATGGTGTGCCAAAAATCCTTATTAGTGTTGCTCTATTCATGAATTGCTCCCCATTTAATTAGCTCTGCCAATTATGATTGCCTAGAATTTGTAGGGCTCTTAAACCATGAATTTTAAATTTGGATTTCATTTCATGCAATTTACCCTACAATCTATGAAATAAAGTACCAAGTGCCTTCAATGTTGTTGGATGAATATAAACAAACTTCTTAGTGTACCATGTATGCATTTAGTTGCATAGATAATAATCAATATTATGCTATGGGTATTTCAATTGACTAAATCAGAACCTTAAAATGAAGAAGGCGTCCAAGGTGAAAATGTAGTTTATAAATTAGCTATGTCATCAAATTATGGTAATAAAAAATTTCTCTGTATTGGCAAAGTTTTTTGTTTCGTAGGTTAATACCCCGTGTTATTAGAGACTAAATTTTCTGTATTGCACATCATCACTAATATTCCGCTGTGCCTTACTTGATGACATCTTCCTAAAAGTAAATTTAATAGCATTCTAGTATAATTATTAATTTCAACATATGCCATTCATTAATTTAAGGAATAGAATTTGATGGGTGTAATTATGCATATTCATGTCATCCTCCTTGTGCAAGTTCTTTTTTAAGGAGCGGTTTTCATTACAAAACTAATTTCTATTGAGTGGATCCCAGTATATATTGTCACCAAAATTTCTTTGTGATTCAATTTCGCCTCTTCATATCAAGCTATATGTGCTAGTGCTTTTGTAAGGAGCATTTCAATTATTAAAGTAATTAATTTTGATTGGATTCCTAAATGTACTGTTCCCAATATTTATTTGGGAGGCATACTTCTCTGCATCACTATGTTGTTAGAGTGTTCCTTGTGCTTAGCAGTCACGTAAGAATTTGAAATGACCTTTGAACTAATTAATTTTCTTCAAACTCAACTACCATATCGTTTCAAATTGAATCAAAGATGTTGCAGATAGGTGTTAAGATTTTGCTAATCGGTTTTAACATATGATTGCTATAGGACAAACCAAAGATGCACCACTATCATTGAGAACCCATACCTTTTTGCTGTGGATCTCATCTTCTTGGTTGCTTGGGCTTCTCCTTGTTCCTTGACATTCTCTTTTTGCTGCAAAGATGGCTTCCATTAGAGTAGACGGTTTTGATATACCTGTAGTGTTCCCAATTGTTCATGGTGGTCACGCTAGAGTTCCTAGTCACCTTCTTCATGTCCGTTTTAGGTTCGTAGAAACGTCCATCTACGTTGAGGAGGAGAAAATGTCCGAAACTAGCGAAGTGATTCAATCTGTTCCGGTTGTGAGGTCTGACGATGATGGGACGTATTGTTGGTATCTTGGTCCAGGAAATTACAGGGCATACGGACTTCCACTCTCCATGCTAGGTGCGTCAACAGAAATCCAAAGTCGACAGTCAGATAATTCTACCGTGAATATGCCAGTCACTGCTCACACTATGTCACCCAGTCCGTCGACAGATGTTCCAACTGTGCTACATATGCCTTCCAAGCTTCTTGTTGTGAAAGAGGAGAAGTTAGATCCAATCATAGAGTTGTCAAGTGAATCTGAAGGTGAATCCTCCAATATTAGTGCTCAAAGAGAGGAGGATTTATTCCGCATGGCATCTGTCCAGCCCACTATGCTAAAATCCTCATGTAGAATCTTGTCAAGAAGTCTCTCCAATTCCTCATTCTCACTCCCCCCAACGCCCCATCCTGTTGAAACTAGGGAAAGCATTATGGAGTGTCTGAAGGGACTTGGTAGTATGCAGCGCTCTCGGAACGAGTTGTCCGCTATGGATTTGAGCACAGTGAAGCACCAAAGAGTTCCATTCCTTCCAACAGTTTACAACGGAGATGTCATCTTCGAATTGCCTCCTTGTGGGGCATCTTCATCTTCGTCGGGAGCCAAGAACTTGGAGGGAATGGACAAGCGCTACGATGGACATCCATGGTGCAAGCTTGTGACTACCAATATCCAAAACTCCGACAACCTAACATTTCGTAAGTCCTACTGTGCTGGCCATCTTGCTTATGAGAATGCCAATTGTGAGTACATGAAGAGAGCTTCGAAGAAAAACGAAACTGAGTGGAGTGGCTACACTGTGTTTCCTTTCGCCCCCGGTGAAGCCCCCCCAAAGGACTCCACTCTAGTGTGCAAGGTTTGCAAGTTGGCTCCCCAGTGTCTAGGCGCATGCAAGGCTAGGATATATTTTGTGTATTCTAAAAACCCTGAAATGACGAGGGCAGCTATTCACTTCGGAGAGCATGGCCACCCGGTTGCTACAGGCATGTACAGGGACTCTACCACCCTAATACACGGACTCATTGCAGAACAAGTGGCAAAAACACCCACGGCCACTAACTCTGCAATCACTCTCTCAGCTAGTAAGGACTTCCTCGGAAGCTATCTATTCCACAATGGAGATGGAGAGAAGCAGATGCTAAAAGCTGACGAAATGGAAGAGGTCATGGACCGCTTCCAATACTTGAGTAGTCCAAGTATTCGAAATGTCATCTCTTCTTTCCGCTCAAACAACCGAGGAGGGGTAATTGACAACATCATGACCATGAAGAAGGAGTCCAAGTTTGAGTTCATACATGACAGCGTCTTCCCAGGTCAAGGCAAAGAGAAGGTTTACATTTTCAAGATGCTCACTGAGGGACCAGGAAGTGGAGTCGACCTTGTGAAGCGAATGCAACCGGATGGAGACCTGCAGAATGCGTGGTTAATGTTTGACCACGTGAAGCGAGTAAAGGAGTGGACCACAATGGCTTGCCACGTGTATGATACCAACTACAAAAAGGTGATGACGATTGCACTATGCGATATGCAATCCGAAGATACCGAAGTGTAGGTACAGTTTTGGCGGAGCTTAAACGCGGTTATGCAACGCCACGGAGTACCAAACCCCAACTTCAAGGGATTCATGGCAGATAGTGCCATGGCCAATTGGAATGCAGTGCGGATAGTGTATGGCACTGGTTTTGCAAATGTTGAAATGGAGAATCGTGAGCGGACATGCTTATTGCATTGGAGTACCTCTCTTCACAAGCACACACAAAAGTACATCAAAGAAGTATTTCAACAACAACATTTAACTCTGTGCAAGCAATACAAAGATTCAAAGAATATGGATCAAGCAGAGGTCCGTTATCTTGCAATACGGTCTTGGTGGTTGTCATCTGGTGCGGCCAACGAAGAAGGCTTACATCACCTGGACCATTGGCTTGCTTTCTGGCATTTCAGATACCGTCAATGGGGAGGCTTCATGGACTTGGTGAGTCAATTTTGTCCGCAAATGTGTTTAGGTGCTTAGGAATCTCTGGCTCACTTTGCATGATGATGTTATTTGTACTTCTTAAAGAACTTTTTCTTAACTTCTATTTGTTAATTAAGTTGAACATTTTATTTCTATTTATCAAGAAGTTGGGACGCTTCACACAATAGGAAAACATGCCTTCGATTTGAGACATGAATAGTCCATTGGATGAGGCCTTACCTGTTTTCTAAATGGAAGAGTCTGAATTAAATTTTAATAGGGGCAACAGTTATAGTTCTCTCAAATTTTTTTGATAAAATATGAGAAATTTTCTCTCTTAGGAAACAAAACTTAGGGGTTCCCTCCCCACCTCCAATACGTGCCTCGGATCCGAGGCATGTGTCGGAGGTGGGGAGGGGACCCCCTTGATTCTTGTAACTTGTGTCCCTAAACCTAAATTGATAGTTGCATTTCATAATTGTTTTCAGTTATTTTAGGTTTGGGTTTTTAAGTAGGCTAGATGTGTTGTGTTTGGCGGTAGCAGTAGATTTCTACTATCAGAAGGCAGTACTTGTCTTTCGTCGTATAGAACTATAAAAGTAATGAAAATTATTTATGAAGATGCTACAAGTTACAACGGTGGTGAATATTTGTTATTAACTCTGTTATCCCTTTGATTACAAAATTCAGAAATCGAATTTGGAGGAGATGTTGGATTTGCCATCATGCAATCTATCCGAAACGGTGCATAACAAGTGGCTACAAATGTCCGGGAAGCGAGGCAACAACTTGTTCGATGCCACATGTGACGACAGTATCCGTGCTTGGATGAAAATGACAAACTACCGTGCATACTTGAAAGGTTCTGCAGTGGGATCAGGACCATCAAAAGGGGAGTTGAGGTTGAGAGCTGCAAGAAGAAGCGGAGACCCCCAAAAAATTGCACAGGCACTGAACACATTGCCTGGGGTAGAGGACATGGGAACTAGAGTGCCACACTTGGAAGGAGAAGAAATCTTTGGGAGCACTAAGAGAAAGTTGGATGTGCCCATCGGTGATGCAGGAGACTCACACAGACCAGACAAGATCAATTTTTCCCAACCCCGTGTCAAAACATGATCCACCACGAATGCTTCTCAATCTTCTCCAGACAAAGGTAAGCAAATTCAAGCAAAGACTTCTGGGCATGTGAATGTAGCATTTGAAAGCGACTGCGATGCATCCAACTGGCACATTGCTAGAATCAGCCACAAATCCAACGCAAGATGTCAAGCTCAGCAGTCTAGGTCTAACATCAAGTGCATTAGCAAGATTGCAAAAGGAAAGAAGGGAACTCCAGCTCCTACTTACCGCGGCAGGAAAGAAGAATATGGTAGTAAGCGAGAGGTGGTGGCTGATTTTTGGTTCTGTTGGGATGATATTGAGCGATGCGTGAAGGGAACAAAGCGCAAATGGGTTTTAGATTGGCCAGAGGTGCCAGAGGTTTGGCCTGTTCTCTCTGGAACAAACTTAACCCGCGAAGAGACCTTGTTGCTGCAACATGCCGGATTTCACCTCCAAGAACAACCAATTCTATCACCACGTCGGCTATTCTACATGTCTAAGCTATTCAAGCCGGTTTTGTATGACAACCCTCCGCCACTAAACTCAGATGTGTATCCAACAGTGAAGAACAACAGAGCAATTCGAAGGATTGCAAATGCGCCTACTCCCGAGCAACGGAACAAGTGGAAAAGCGCAGGCAATGTTAAAGGACAAATTTTGGGAGTAACACTGCTCCCTTTTCCAGGCCTTGGTGCAATTGTGGAGTTAGAGACAGGGTCAAACTCTAACAAAAATACATACAGAGTTACGATGGGCTAATTTCCCACATGCACATGCCCAGACTTTGTGAATATGGCAGTTTCTGCAATTGGAGGTCGGCAACAGTACGTGAATTGCAAACACTTGTACTATTTGTACAGGTACTTTTGCAAGATGGATGTCAATGAAGAAAAATTTATTCATGCACCAAGCTGTAGCTTCAATGAATTGAAGTTGTTGCTACTTCAGGCTGCCATGATCACACTTCCAGAATAGGCATAGACACGTTTTTGTATGCACTTCAGTTGTAATGAACTCTTCTTTATATATTACAGTTACAAAATTCTCATGCCAAATTTTCCCATCAAAAGTTCCATCTATATTTCCACTGACGTATCAATTTTGGCCAATGCCTTCCCTAAACCCTCTAAAGTTTTTGCCGTTATTTTTAATTGCCCTAAACTTTGCAATACAAAATGTTTTAAATTCCTGCTCGTACGGCAACGCTGAGTATCATGAGTGATGAAAACGGTAAAGAGTTCCCACAGCAATGTTCACAAGACAATATTGCCTAGTTTTCTACAAAAACTGATTCAAAATTTGCATAAACATCTATACATCCACGGTCATGGGGTACACGGACATAGGTCCCAAATTCACCCTAAACAGCCAAAATAAATCAATTTTTTGAATTTTTTTGGCCCAAAAAAAAAATGAAAAAAAAATTGGGAAATTTTTGGCTCCATACTCTTCACTCACAAGCTCCCTGCTCCCCGCTCACAAGCTCCCCGCTCCAAGCTCGCACGCTAGCGTCGTTGACTCGTAGAGCGCCCACTTCCATCACCATCCTCTTCTGGTCTTTGATCAGAAGGTTGTTTTGCTTCTCGGCCGTCACCGGAGTGTCTGTCCTCTGGAAAATGGCGTTCCGGTCGGTCAGTGCCCTTTTCCGGCACACCCGTTTGAAGGTCTCCTCATAGTTGTGGAGAATCTTCATGATGTCGTCTGCCCGCCACACGATGTGCTGAGCCAGCTCCGAAATATCTTCGTAGGGCGACCCCCCCAGTCGGATCTCGATCCTTTCTTCCTCCTCTGCTTCCGAAGAATTGGTCTTAGAGGGACCGACTTCTGGTTGAGAGTGATCGGCTTCTGGTTGATCCGGAACGTCTTCCTCCGTTCGTTTTGGAGCGGAAGGATCCCCCATTGGCATCACCAGTGGAGTCACCTACCAACTGGGTCTTTTTCTTCATAGGAGTGGACTGCTCCTCGTCTTCCGTCTCCTTGTCATCCGGACCTTCTCGGTGAGAGGGTTCTTCTCCTCCATACTTCTGGAGTTGAATCAACTCCAGATAGGCTTCCTCCTCATTTTCCTTGAGTAAGGAATGGTGGGAATATAAGTGGGAGACATAAGCCGGAAGAGGGCTCCCACCTTTCTTCCCCTATCAGAGAGAACGCACGAGATCCCCTACCAGCTCAAAGATAATGAATGTCCAATCCATCATCATTTTCCCCCGGAGGCTTTTCAGAATGGTCGAAGCTACCTTGGCCACCACTCACCTCGGCTTGGTCGGGTGGAGGATAGGGTTAACAAACGCTACTACATCCCGGTATTCTGGGTTTACTAGGTCTGAGACCTGGTAACCCTCTTTTGGATTCGTTGCCGTCCGGAACTCACCCTCCATTTCTTCTCCATCACCTTGTCCAGCGCTACCCGGATTCCGTAGACAATTCTCCACTCGTCCACTGTCCACTGCTCAAGTTTGACCCGGAGGGTGGTATTCAAGATACCACTCTCTAGGCGCAGCAGATTCGCCACTAGACTCTCCTCCCGGATGCCCCAAGGGACATCCATCAATCCCGCGCATCCCATGTTGGTGAGGTTCCTCCGGAGACGCTCCAGCCGGACCTCATCAGTTGGAATTTCCGGCACCACCCTCTGCACCGGAATTGTCTTCATCCGTGGTGGCAGCATTGGAGTCAGCTCGTTTGATTCCTCCGGTTCCTCCCTCAGTTTGCGCCGGCTCGCCCTGGAAGACATCACGCACACGCGAAGAGCCTCTCACTATTTCTCCCGAACTCTTTTTGCTCACAAAAGGTTACTCCAGAACACTCACACAGTCCCTCAATCTACCGGAAGTTCTAAGAGCTGGGGAGGCAGGAACACAAAGATGTACGATAGCAAGAAAACAATTGTGCCTTCCACCGGCTACAGTCCTCTTCTTATACTGGTCCAAACGGATGGATGGATGAACAAAAGTTCGGGAGAGATTTCGGCGGCAAAACCTAACCCTTGTATGGATCTGGTTTCCGACTTTTAGGGCCGGTGCCGTCATCCGGTTTTCGGAACTTTTTAGGGTTCCAGAATTAGGTTTCTTACACCTAATAGGAATTCTCCGGAACCAGAGTTCCGATATTTTCCAAATCTTATTAATCTTCTATTAGAACTCAAAACTTACCTATTTAAAGGAATAAATTTTAAAATTTCTTATCTAATGCTAGTTTTCTATGTCTAGCATGTGGGATCACACTCCCACAGTATCTTTCTCATTTGGTGTTTTCTCCACTTGTTCATCTGAATGTTGGAATGTAAGAGGGAACGAGTAAGGGGGAAATCCAGATCTGTAGAAATCGGATCCTAATTGAGAAGGACAAACGGACAAGAGGTGTAGACTTGTGATTGAGGATGTTGTACACGTAGTGCAGGCATAAATATCTTCACCACGCAAAACGTGATAAAATGACATGAGTTATCTTCCCAGGAAATTCTAATATGTTGTTTCAAGCTCAAGTATCCAGATTTAGACAATTAGTGGGTTCCAAGAAATTTCTACCCAAACAACAATTCATCTTTACTTCTCTCCTTCTTTTCAAATTCTACTAATATCCGGAATATAGTTCGGATCTAGTTTGTTCCGGATATAAAATCAATCAGTATCAGTTTTCTATGCCTTTGTTTTACCTTCAAAGGATCTACTATTGGTCTTTAGAGGGGTAGGGACTCACCACTCATATTCCTCACACTCTCCATTCTCTCTAGAGCCAACACAAAACAACACCAAGAAAATTCGTTGGCTCAAGGGTGGCTCCGTCACAGCTTTTCGGATTGGTCAGCAGGTCACATAGGGTTTCCTACTACTACAACGACAGATCTAAACACTCAGAAATTAGAAGGCTTCCAGAACTTAGTTTCTAGACTTGCTCATGTGGTTGGCAGACCTTCCGATGGGTGGAAATATTCCGTTGGCGGTTGTTGATCTCCGCACGGAATCCTCCTTGGACTACAGGACTCGCATTTCACACCCTTTCCGGGCGACCACCGAATCACCATTCCAACAATTTAAAGGCACCACATACAAGTCCTCAATTACAAGTTTAAATTCCTCAACTAGCTGTCCCCTTTAGCTCAGATCTGGTTGTTATAGATCTAGATTCCGCCTTCACTCATTCCCTCTTACACTCCAATAGTTAAATGAACAAATAAAAAAACACTGTATGAAAAAAGATACTCAAAGCAAAAGCCTGGTTGCTCAAATTACGTCTAAAATGTAAATACAAAGGAATTAGCTCAGATATCAAGAGCTAGAGTGGAACAAGCTAAGGTGGAATGTCTGGGCAATAAGCATGTTTAGCCATTTAAAACACACAAAAAAATTCATTAGCCACCAAAAAAACATGACAACAATTCAATTAACCGTTTTGGATTAAGCGGAAAGCCATTGGCCAGTTGTCCCTTGAAAATCGGAATTCGGGCCCATGCTTGGAAACCCGTTCCGGAAAACTTACTAGCTTAAAAACTAACTTTCTACCTACCCTTTTGTGCCTTTTTGGAATTGCCCATGCCTTTTTCCGTCAGCGTAGATAGCCTTCGGGAAGAGAACTTGCTAGGAGTTGCCTTTACTGCTGATCGGGTCTTGATCGCTAGGGCTAATTGAGTAGTCTTGGCCTATTTGGAATCTTCTTCATCTTCGTCAATTTCTGTCTTATTGCTCTGAACAATTTCTTCCTTGGATTCTTCAATCTCGTAGATCTCTACGTCATCATCTGCTAGTGAATACTCTACTAAGTTCACCACCATATTGTCCTTTTTTGGAGTCGAGGCTGCGACTTCTTGGACCATATGTATGAAAGTTTCCAGAAACTCCCGTGCCAGATTCACAATGGCTTCCATCTAAGTATCCAAATCAGAACGGATTGAAAGAAGCAATGTCTTGAAGGTCCTCTTTGAACTGTGCACTCTCAACGGATCAAACAAGTTCGACTTGGTTGGACAAGGCTTTGGAGTTGAGATCTTAGCTGATCCGGGTGAAGTTTGGTGTTTACCTTCTAGAATCGACGTCTTACTCCCGAATGGTTTCTCTAATTGATCCTTATGCGGTGATGGTGAAGAAATGGGAGCGGGATGAGCGGGACCAAGCGGTATTGCTGCTTGCTCCTGCAAACATGGAAACATAATGGCCGGCACCTTCAGAAATGAGAATAAGTCTAATGCCCATTCATGCTCAATATTTTGAAATAGCGCTTGTAGCTCCCTTAAAATCGCCTCCATCCGAGCTTTGAAATCCACCAAAATCTTGAGTACCTTTGATCCGATGATGTGCCCATCTGCCATCAGTCTATAATTGAAGAGCTCTACCTTCAACATTGCATCCGCCGCAAACAAAATGGTGTCCTTGAGATTTTGGATGATCTGGAAAGCATCCGCCTCTTTGCTATGTCATATTCAGCTTCTTCTCCGCCACGGTTAGTTGTGCCCTCAAGTCGTTGCGTTCCCTCTCCAGTCTTTGGATGCACTTGTCTTTTTCCAACAAAACTTCCAGTCCGAGTCGTCGCTTAATCTCCTCAACGATCCATCCTGGTTCCACTTCTTCGAGTTCTTCACAAACTTTAACAATGGTGGATGCCATCCCGTCAAACAAAGTCTTGGCGATTTGCAACTACTGTATCACAGTCTCGTACGGATTCACCTCACCGTGTTGCGCTGGAACCTAGTTAGGCTCCACTCCTTCCATTATTAGCTGCTTCCTTTACGAAGTCGGAACCGTCGATTTCTTCTAGTGCTTGGTCGACTCCTCTTTGGCTTCCGGAATTTCTTCTTTCGGATCAAACTCTGAGTGTTTGGATTCAAACTCCGTTGTGAGCTCGTACTTCAAGACTTCCATTCCGGTCTAATATGCCACCTACCACTTTCGAATTGCTCAATACGTCGTTGTAATGGTACAAATGAAACAGGTAGGGGCTAATCAGGCTCGACTTGCTTTGGGACACAATATCTACTAACTTTGCTACCACCACCCTGATTATCTACCCCCAATTAACTGGTCTATCTTCTAGGGATCTGAAAAAGGTGTTGGCCATCGTGACCGTGATTTAGGTAGTATTTTCAAAATATAAAATTGGGATCAAAAACTCTAAAACCTGTCTCTGCCTATAGTCTTTGCAATCACTAATGGCGTATCCATCCTTTGGATTAGCTAAGTTCCAGAATTTTCCAGAGGCATACTTGTCCTCCCTAGAAGCAAATCTGTACCCCAACTTATCGAACCCGTAAACTTCCGCCCACATATCCATGGTTCAAGTTACGGGTCGTCCCCTCACCGTCTTCTTGTCTTGATTCAGAACCCCATTAGTGATTTCTTGAATCATACTATCACTTTTGAGACTCCAGGGCCTTTGAATAAACCCTAGACAATCCATCCGGGTCAAATTTCCATCTAGATGTTTTCGGTACTCCAGATTAGTCGGAATGATCAGGATAATCATCTAGACTACTACAACGGATTTCCTTACTCTAGTAGCCATCTCTATCCAGATGCAATTGGCACCAACCTCACCTCTCTCTTCTATCCGGAATTTTAATTCACCACTCTTTCACTTACTAACCACTTGTGAAAACATACGTACAAGAAAAAAAAAGAAAATGGTCTTGGTGGTGGGCTTAAGTACCCCAAGATTCACCAATATTCCCAAGGAGAAATAGGTCTCCAGATCGTTCCCATACCGTTACCCTATTTCTCCAAGGTTGCTAGCAGGCGAGCTTGTGAGCGTGAGCCCATGAGCCTGTGAGCCTATAAGCGGGAAAGATTTTTTATTAAAAAAATTTGGGGGACCTATGACCGTGGATGTAAGTGTATTTTTTTTTGTGAAGATTTGAGCTCATTCTTCTGAAATTTTACTTACTTACAAACTTAAATGAAATAAAAAATTGCAACAACCAATTGTGTTCAACCCAGAAAGGCCATACAGGATGTCAAATGTCTAATGAATGACAAAATAATCTCATATGTAGGACGTAACTACAACTATTCATCCACATAATTAAAGGTGGGAAAGAGAGATTTTCTACAATACTTTGACTCCCAATAATTATTTTTGGTATTGTTAAAGTAAATGATGTCACACGGTTCCAGAATCATTGATTTCTACGAGACCCTATCTGACGTTCAAGAGTTAATTTTGATAGAAAACATAAAATGCAAAATGTTGAAGGGTGTCACGCCCCTACCTACTTGGGGTGCCCAAATGAACCTTAGTGCGCAAGGGGGGGACCTTGGGGGTGACTTCCCAAGCCTTGCAGTAGACTAGGTAGGGAGAATGAAGAGACTCCCGATCAAACAGGGAGCAATAACGCCCTGGTTTTGAGGGGACATGAGAGTGTCAAACATGCTTGAAAAGCTCTTAACAATACGCTTCTAATGGCGCAAAGAACGCGCAATTCGGAGTTGTGAGTGAAAAGTTATGGCCGCTCCAAGTTGACTGGGTCCCGGTGGCGCCGGGACACTTGAGGGCTAGGTGTGAGGGGTTCTCAATGAATCCCACAACAAAGTATGGCATGTGGCATATCATTGGAAAGCTATGAACACAAGGAACGTAGAATGACAAGCATTATGAGGTTTTAAGACATGAGTCAAAAGTTATGGCCAAAAGAAGAGCCGTGGTGAAGGCGTAACGCCTCCCCCGGTGCATCCGAATCTTTAGAGGGCCATAACTTTGCAAGAACTTATCCAAATGGGACAAGTGAGCCGTCCATCGGCATATACTCGTCGCGTAGATGTCTAAAATGGGCTCGCATGTTGGATTTGGAGCTCGGAGTGCAAAGTTACGCCAGTTGGAAGCTCGGGAGTCCAAAAGGTGACGCAACTTGGCGATTTGGGTTGGAAGTGGGTGGTCTTCCACAACCCAAGGTTATCCAAGGACTTCCTTCGACCTAAGACGGGGGGGTTTGCCGAATACCACAGAGAGTACTATAGGAGGGGTTGGTCTCCCTCCTCACTCCCTCTTGTAGCCTTGGTGAGTCCCGGTGGCTCATGGTTGGTGGTGGTGACTTCACCACCACTTCAAGGCACCATGGGACACTTGTGTGTGTCCCGTGGCATCGGTTGGGTGGAGTCCCGCTCCTTGCTAGGCCTCCTTGGATGTGTCCCGAGTAGTGAGTGCCGGTTACCTCTAGTGGATGAGTAGCAAATGCAAAAAGGGCTAGCATGGAGTGGGGTGACACTCAAGGGCCGTTAGGACCATGGTGAGTAGTGCCACCATGGGTCCTTGCACATTAAGGTGGAAGTTCCGCCCCATGTTACTAATTGACATGCCCGGTGTTACAAAGGGAGTGTGTGCTAGTAGTTCCGGTGACTGGGACTTGGCAAATGAGTTGGAAATGGGGACTAACACTGTGGGTGCTTGGCATGTGCAGTGTTAGGCAGTTGGTGACCAAGTGACGCTCTAAGTGGACTACGGTGAACCTAGTAAGCTGTTGAGAGCTGGTAGGTGTTATTTGGGTCGCGACAATAGGTATCAAAGCAGGGCTACGTTGGTGTGCAGTGAGTCTTGGAGCCATGGTGAGAGCCAAGAGAGGTGAAGTTGGAGCTTCAAGACAAGGGCGCCAAACACGTAGTTAAGGTTTGGAGGCTAATGAGCCTTCTTTGGAGGAAACTCAAGGAAGGGATTCTCTTCATTTGGAGCAAATGGGACAAGAACTGACTCCCACTGAGGAAGAGAATGTGGAAACTAGTGCCAAGGAAGGTGACACCGCCACTAGTCCCGGGAAACCCCAACGTGATCGCAAACGGAAAGGGCGTGACCTCTTGTTTGAAAAACTTGTCAAAACACTTCAGGTGATGCAAGGTGAAATCAAAGAGCTTAAGGAGAAGGGTTCTACCTCTTCTTCTCACAAATTGTGCAAAACCAACATGCCATCTTTCACAGGCATTGGCAAGGCCCACAAAATGAAGGACTTTTTGGTGGAATTGGAGTTGTACTTTGAAGCTCAAAGAGCACCTAACAAAGATAAGATCACCATTACGGTGATCTTTCTCAAGGATCATGCCTTGCTTTGGTGGACTCACTTTCGTGGGGAAAGTCCTGAGCTGGTGGACAACTTGACTTGGGCTGGTTTCAAGGAACGCATTAGCAACCACTTTACCCCAGAATACCAAGACATTCGTGATGGAGTGGCACTTGTAAGACTCAAGCAAACAGGGAGTCTTAGGGGGTATGTGCGGGAGTTTAATGCACACTTGAATGTGCTTCCAAGGCTAGATGAGCTAGCCGAGAAGATCATTTTCTTCAATGGGTTGCAAAGTTGGGCAGAACGTGCATTATTTAGAATGCCCCAACTTCCAGAAACTTGTGCGGAGTTGTTGAAGTTGGTTGAAAGAATTGGTAATGATGAAGGCCAAAACAAGAAGGCTAAAGATGGGCCTTCAACAGGTGAGTCAAGCAAACATTCCAAGCGCAAGTTGAGGCGTCATGTTTGGATGAAGAACAAGCATGGTGGGGATGGAGCCAAGTCAAGTGGGCCAAAAGAAGGACAAGCTAAGGGCATTGACAAAGGGGGTGACAAAACTAAAAGGGATGTGAGCCAAATGACTTGTTACAATTGTGGAGAGAAGGGCCACTTGTCCCGAGGTTGCACCAAACCTAAGGTGAGTGTTCAAAATGCACGCTCTCACATTGGAGAGCATGTTCTTCAAGGTGGTTTTTTGGCTAAGGCAAATCAACCCAAGTTGAGTCCCCGCTTGTTGTTCTTAAAAGGATCCATAAGTAAACATGATGTTTCACTCTTGGTGGATACAGGTGCAACTCACTCATTTGTGAGCCCAAGACTTGTTAAAGAGTTGGGCTTGCAAATCAAGGGATCTTGCAAGCCCATCAAAGTGCAGTTTGTCAAGTGTAAGCCGCACAAGACAAGTAAGGTGGCAACGAATGTGGAAGTGAAGTGTGGGGAGTTCACCTTTGTGGAGGACTTCACGGTGTGTGATATGGATGGGGTAGACCTCATCCTAGGAAATACTTTCCTAGATACTTATGAAGTAGACATAAGACGGCGACCATCTTTGAAGGTGGTTGCCAATGTAGATGGCAAAGAGATAGAGTTAGAAATAACTAAGTCACCCAAGATGTTGGGGACTCAAATCCATCTAGTAGTTTTGGAAGAACTTAGTGATACTAAGTTCTTGATTGTTATGCGTGCTAGTGTGGTTGGAGAGGAAAAGAAGTTGGCTAATAGAGCCAATTCCCCTCCAAAGTGTATAACAAGTGTAATCCATAAGTTTATGGATGTTTTGACAACTGAGTTGTCTGATGCCTTGCCTCCTAAAAGAGAAGTGGATCACAAGATTTGTCGCAACCCAAATAACACCTACCAGCTTCCAACAGCTCACTAGATTCACCCTAGTCCACTTACAGCGTCACTTGGTCACCAACTGCCTAACACTGCACATGATAAGCACCACAGTGTTAGTCCCCATTTCCAACTCATTTGCCAAGTCCCAATCACCGGGACTACTAGCACACACTCCCATCATGACACCGGGCATGTCACTTAGTAACATGGGGCGGAACTTCCACCTTAATGTGCAAGGATCCATGGTGGCACTACTCACCATGGTCCTAACCGCCCTTAAGTGTCACCCCGTTCCATGCTAGCCTTTTTTGCATTTGCTACTCATATACTAGAGGTAATCGGCACTCACAACTCGGGACACATCCAAGGAGGCTTAGCAAGGAGTGGGACTCCACCCAACCGATGCCACGGGACACACACAAGTGTCCCATGGTGCCTTGAAGTGGTGGTGAAGTCACCACCAACAACCATGAGTCACCGGGACTCACCAAGGCTTCAAGAGGGAATGAGAAGGGAAACCAACCCCTCCTATAGTACTCTCTGTGGTATTCGGCACACCCCCCCGTCCTAGGTCGAAGGAAGTCCTTGGATAACCTTGGGTTGTGGAAGACCACCCACTTCCAACCCAAATCGCCAAGTTACGTCACCTTCTGAACTCCCGAACTTCCAACCGGCGTAACTTTGCGCTCTGAACTCCAAATACAAAATGCGAGCCCATTTTAGACATCTACGCGACAAGTAGATGTTGATGAACTGCTCACTAGTCCCATTTGGACAAGTCCTCGCAAAGTTATGGCCCTCTAAAGATTCGGATGCACCGGGGGAGGCGTTACGCCTTCACCACGGCTCTTCTTTTGGCCATAACTTTTGACTCATGTCTTAAAACCTCGTAATGCTTATCATTCTAGGTTCCTTGTGTTCATAGATTTCCAATGATATGCCACATGCCATACTTTGTTGTGGAATTCATTGAGAACCCCTCACACCTAGCCCTCAAGTGTCCCGGCGCCACCGGGACCCAGTCAACTTTGAACGGCTATAACTTTTCGCTCACAACTCCAAATTGCGCGTTCTTTGCACCATTAAAAGCGTATTGTCAAGAGCTTTTCAAGCATGTGTGACACTCTCATGTTCACGTCAAAACCAGGGCGCTATTGCTCCCTGTTTGATCAGGAGTCTCTTCATTCTCCCTACCTAGTCTATTGCAAGGCTTGGGAAGTCACCCCCAAGGTCCCCCCTTGCGCACTAAGGTTCATTTAGGCACCCCAAGTAAATAGGGGCGTGACGAGATTGATGTGTTGCGTGGATTACAACCACCATCCAAGGCACCTTACCGGTTGAATCAAAGGGAGTTGAAAGAGTTGAAAGAGTTGAAAGAGTTGAAACACCAACTCAATGAGCTCTTTGCTAAGGATACATTCGCAAGAGCAAGTCACCTTATGGAGCGCCAGTCTTGTTTGTGGACAAGAAGGATGAAAAATTTCGCATGTATGTGGATTATAGGGCACTCAATAAGATCACTATTAAGAACAACTATCCTTTACCTCGAAATGATGATCTCTTTGATAGGTTGGCAAGGGCGGTGTACTTTAGCCGCATTGATTTGAAGTCAGGTTACTACCAAATTCGAATTGCACTTGGAGACATTGAAAAGACGGCATATAGGACCCGATATGGGTCCTATGAGTTTTTGGTGATGCCTTTTGGTCTATGCAATGCCCCTTCAACATTCACCACCCTTATGAACACCGTGTTCCATCAAGAGATGGATGAATTTGTCATTGTCTACATTGATGACATCTTGGTGTACTCCAAGACGGCGGAGGAGCATGCCAAGCACCTTGAGATTGTGTTGGGAAGGCTTAGGGAACACAAGTTGTATGCAAATGGGGAGAAAAGTGAGTTTGGTTTGATGGAGATTGACTTCTTAGGGCACATGTTGTCTGGATCGGGGATCAAGCCGGATACAAAGAAGGTAGAAGCAATCAAGGAGTAGAAACCACCTTCCACCCAAAAAGGTGTAAGGTCATTTCTTGGACTTGCTAATTATTATAGGAGGTTCATTAGAGACTTCTCTAAGATTGCCAAACCTTTGTCTGACTTGTTGAAAAAGAACCAAGCCATAATGTGGTCCAAGTGATGTGAGCAAGCTTTTGAGGAGCTCAAGGCCAAACTTTCTTCTCATCCAATGTTGAAGTTTCCTGAGTTTGATCAACCTTTTGAGGTACACACGGATGCAAGTGATTTTGCAATTCGGGGAGTGTTGATGCAAGGTGGGAGGCCCATTGCTTTTGAAAGCAAGAAGTTGGATGGGACCCAAACCAAGTGGCCAACACATGAAAAGGAGATGTTTGCAGTGGTGCATTGTTTGAAGACATGGCAACATTACCTTGGTCTTCATCAAACCAAGGTGTTCACCAATAATGTGTCCTTGAAGTATTTTGAGAGCCAAGCTAGAGTGACAGCCAAGCAGTTGAGGTGGTATGACACCTTGGCTCTTATGAATGTGGACTTGATTCACAAACTGGGTAAAGAAAATGTGGTGCTCGATGCCCTTAGCTGAAAGGATGAGTTCAAACCAAGTTCTACTCAAATACTAAGGTTAATGTATGAGGGAGAAAGTGACTTAGCTAGGAGAATAAGGGAGGCTTACATGAAGGATCCAGAAGCTCAAAAGTTCTTAAGTGATTTGAGGGTTGGCAAGAAAGTGAAGGGGATTCGATTACACCAAGGCCTAATCAAATTCAAACAAGGTAGGGTGTATGTCCCCAAAGGCAAGTTGAGGTTGCAAGTCTTGAAGGAGGAGCATGACAAACCTCTTGCAGGTCATAGAGGTGAGAAAGCCACCATAAATTTTGTGGCTAAGAGGTTCTATTGGCCTGGGATGAAAGAAGACATTGCACATTATGTAAAGACTTGTGTCACTTGTCAAGCCAACCGAGCTTCATATCAAAAACAAGTTGGATTACTTAAGCCTTTGCCCATTCCAAATGGTCCATGGGAATGTATTTCCATGGACTTCATCACTAGTTTACCGGAGTCACAAGGGTTTGATGCCATCTTTGTGGTGGTAGATCGGTTTAACAAGTTGGCCAAGATGGCGCCAACAACAGGGGTGGCAACTGCATTTCAAACAGCCACACTCTTTTTCAACACTTGGTGGAGGCATAGTGGATTGCCTAGGGTGATTGTCTCTGATAGAGATCCTAAATTCACAAGTGCATTTTGGAGGCACTTATTTAAGAAAATGAAGACCAAGCTTTCATTTAGCACAGCATTTCATCCTCAAACAGATGGGCAAACAGAGAGGGTGAATGGGGTCTTGAATCAATACCTTGGAAACTATGTGAGTGTTGACCAAAGTGATTGGATGGAGTATTTGGCTTTGGCTGAGTTTAGTTACAACAAAGCCAAACATGCAGCTACAGGAGAATCGCCATTCAAAGTGGCTTATGGTGTGGAGCCACTTATGCCTACTGACCTTGCCTTGGAGGGGTTGCAATCAGAGTTTGAAAGAAGCCAAGTTGCAGAAGACTTTGTTGTTCAAAGAAAAACTATGCTTGAGAAAATCAAGTTGCATTTAGACAAGGCACAAAAGAGATACATCAAACAAGTGAACAAAGGGAGACGCCAGATGGAGTATGCTGTGGGACAAAAGGTGTGGTTGAATATTAAGAACTTCACATTGCCAGAAGGACTAACACCTAAGTTCATGGCCAAATATGCAGGTCCCTTTGTCATCGCCGAGCGGTTGTTTGAGGATGTTTATAAGTTAGAATTGCCACAAGAAATCAAGGTACACCCAACTTTTCATGTTTCATTGTTGAAGCCATATCATGAAGATACCTTGAGGCCAGAACGCAAGCAAGTATTGCGGCCTCTCCCTGAGTTAGTTGGGGAACACCTTGAGTATGAGGTGGAAGGGATTCTCAAGAGTAGAAACACTAAGAAGAGGGGCAAGGAATACTTAATGAAATGGCGGGGGTATCATGAAAAGGAGACAACTTGGGTGAATACCAAAGATATGGTTCATGCAAAGGAGGTGGTGGATCGATTTGAACAAAGTAGACAATCCAACAAAAAGCCGCGTAGGATTTGATGAGGACATCAACCTTTGTTAGTGGGGGAGAAACACAACACTTGTGTAAACAGTGCATTTATGCGCTTGTCTATTGTATACTTGTTTTGAAATAAAGTTGCAATATTGGAAATGACTCTTTGTGTGTGAGTTAGCTCTTGATTGGCATTAGCACTATGGGATGAGTCCTAGTCTCATTGATGTTTGGTTTAGTAGAAGAGGATGGAATGATACATAAATCAATTTTGAGAATGCTGCAAAATAGGGGCCTTGGCTTGAAGGTTGCAAGGGACTAAACCCTTTTGACTTTCAAGCTTAGGACTTGCTCGGGCAGGAGCAAGATAGTGGCACGGGCTTATAAAAGTGCCCTTTGGGAGTAGACCATTGTCTACACATGGATTGATCATCCATGCCTGGGGAGAGTACTCAAAGGACAAGTCGGGCGGGACTTGGCACTATCTCTAGGCTTGCAAAATTCATCACTTGATAACTTAAATGTTTGAGACGGGTCTTGGTGTTGCAATCAAATAGAAATTGATGAGCCTTGAGTTCTTCCTAGTCATGTAAGTAAGATAGGCTAGTTGAGCCTAACTCGGAGCCAAAAGATGGCAAACCGGGAGAGTCTCAAAGTAGATAAGTCCCTTTAGTTTAGGTCTAGGTCCTTGGATGTTTGCCGTCTAGGGTGCCAAAACCATGGGCTTATCTAGTGCCACCTTTGGAGACTTAGCCATTTGAACTAAGTAAATGAGTACTTGGGTCATTGCGGGGTTAGCTACCCAGAACGCAATGAAAGTGCTGAGGGGGATGGCTACCCTTCTTAATTCAATGCTTCCGACAAGAAGTAATGTCGATGAGGGCATCGACCCTATTTGGTGGGGGTGAGTGTCACGCCCCTATCTACTTGGGGTGCCCAAATGAACCTTAGTGCGCAATGGGGGGACCTTGGGGGTGACTTCCCAAGCCTTGCAGTAGACTAGGTAGGGAGAATGAAGAGACTCCCGATCAAACAGGGAGCAATAGCGCCCTGGTTTTGAGGGGACATGAGAGTGTCAAACATGCTTGAAAAGCTCTTAACAATATGCTTCTAATGGCGCAAAGAACGCGCAATTCGGAGTTGTGAGCGAAAAGTTATGGCCGCTCCAAGTTGACTGGGTCCCGGTGGCGCCGGGACACTTGAGGGCTAGGTGTGAGGGGTTCTCAATGAATTCCATAACAAAGTATGGCATGTGGCATATCATTGGAAAGCTATGAACACAAGGAACGTAGAATGACAAGCATTATGAGGTTTTAAGACATGAGTCAAAAGTTATGGCCAAAAGAAGAGCCGTGGTGAAGGCGTAACGCCTCCCCCGGTGCATCCGAATCTTTAGAGGGCCATAACTTTGCAAGAACTTATCCAAATGGGACAAGTGAGCCGTCCATCGGCATATACTCGTCGCGTAGATGTCTAAAATGGGCTCGCATGTTGGATTTGGAGCTCGGAGCGCAAAGTTACGCCGGTTGGAAGCTCGGGAGTCCAAAAGGTGACGCAACTTGGCGATTTGGGTTGGAAGTGGGTGGTCTTCCACAACCCAAGGTTATCCAAGGACTTCCTTCGACCTAAGACGGGGGGGTTTGCCGAATACCACAGAGAGTACTATAGGAGGGGTTGGTCTCCCTCCTCACTCCCTCTTGTAGCCTTGGTGAGTCCCGGTGGCTCATGGTTGGTGGTGGTGACTTCACCACCACTTCAAGGCACCATGGGACACTTGTGTGTGTCCCGTGGCATCGGTTGGGTGGAGTCCCGCTCCTTGCTAGGCCTCCTTGGATGTGTCCCGAGTTGTGAGTGCGAGTTACCTCTGTTGGATGAGTAGCAAATGCAAAAAGGGCTAGCATGGAGTGGGGTGACACTCAAGGGCCGTTAGGACCATGGTGAGTAGTGCCACCATGGGTCCTTGTACATTAAGGTGGAAGTTCCGCCCCATGTTACTAAGTGACATGCCCGGTGTCACGAAGGGAGTGTGTGCTAGTAGTTCCGGTGACTGGGACTTGGCAAATGAGTTAGAAATGGGGACTAACACTGTGTGTGCTTGGCATGTGCAGTGTTAGACAATTGGTGACCAAGTGACGCTGTAAGTGGACTACGGTGAACCTAGTAAGCTGTTGGGAGCTGGTAGGTGTTATTTGGGTCGCAACAATAGGTATCTTTTCTACGTTTTGGTTCTAAGGTACCAAAGTTTGCAAATACTGATACTAATTGCTCAGCATAAACTGGGAGATCAAAAGGCTTCTCTGGACTTAGTACTAGTTTGCGTTTCTTCCTCAATGCATCTTTGGACATCAGTTTCTTACGCCTACAAAAGAAACATATAGAATATTAAAGTCACGAAATAGAAGAAGTAGGATGTCAAATAGCACTTGAAAAATATGAAAAACTTACTTACTAGGTTTAGTTCGGTGAGGAAATTTCCGAGGAACCACTATCATTGCGTCCGGATCTTGTGAAGATGCAGCCGGCAGTGGCAGTTGCGTTTCAGTTATTATCACATCTTCTTCAGTGTTCCTTTTCATAGGTTCAAGTACAGCGTGAAAAACAGTGTTGTCATCCTCTAAAGCCACTATGTGTCGTCCTGTGCCGCGACATGCTGTAATTGATGCACCTACAAATTACAAAATGCAATTCATATCAATGAATCATTATATGAACACATATATGAAAATCCAGTTACTAAAATGAAAACTAACTAGTGGATGCTGTGCAGTCGAAAACCAAGTCGCCTTCTTCAGTTGTCCCTTCTATAAGGAATTGGAAGAACCTAGCATTCTTTTCGTGAAGCCCTAGCCATGGAATTTTGGTTAGTGGATTGACCAACATGCTCTCTTCAGTTGTGTAGTTAATTAATGTATCATCCTTGCGTAGGTCTACTTTTGCCTTCTGCATTGCTTGTGATCGCTTCAAAGAAAACCCTGAGTTCACTTTATCACCGAGGTCCTTCACCAAGAGAGTGATTCCAAACTTCAAAGTCTACAGTCACAAAAAAATTATGTATTAGAAAAGAATACAACCATCTGTCAATGCCAGTTTATATTAAAATTATGAAAATATTTGAAAAACACTAACCGTTTCCGAGTCCTCCACAGCTGAAGTTAAATGCATACGATTGATACCCAACCATTCCTTCTTCATTACCAGTGAAGGATAAGACTCGCACAATCCTGCAATAATGCCCTTTGAATCGGTACACCACAACTGAAATACTATCATGCAACCATGGTCTTGTAAGTGCATATCTGCAAAGAAAAAGGCCGATTGAATGGCTTCATACTCTGGATCTAAATTCCATGAAGGTATTGCTTTCTCTGGAGAAGATACCTCTGGGACAGGTAAATTCTCTTGGCAGTCAAAGAAGATGAGGTCCACTAAAGGTGCTTGGCTCACTTTACCTCCATACATACGGGACTTCCCTGGTGCCAACTGCAGAAACGAATTTATGCAAACAATCAATTATTTATACAACTTTTTTTCAAAGGTCCACAAAAAAAAGGATTCATAGTTTTAGACAAAGCATCATGGTTACCTTCTTCAAAAAGGTCGTCACTTCAGTATAGCACTTGGGCACCTCGGACTCCATATTTTCCATCACGTCCACTATAGAGACGTTCAAGATCAATTCCTCTGAAGTGACGTCTGCATCATCACCAAGAACTATGGCTTGAGTACCTTGTGTTACGATGTCCTCTGTGAAATCTAGAAGTATCACCTTCCTCTTCAACCCACTTTGGGATCCACTTTGCATGTGCGAGTTCTGATCAACCGTTGAAGACGCCGGTACTTGATTATTGCCTTCTTCTTTCTTCTTGCCTTTGCCTTTCCCCTTGCCCTCTTCTTTCTCCTTCTCCTTCTCTACTAACTTCATAAGACGCTCTGCTTCTTTCTTCTCCTTGTTCTCACGAATCTCTTGCTCTTTGTTCTCTTTCTTCTTGTCAGCAACCATTCTCCTTGCAATTGCTTTCTTCTTCTGTTGATCAGTGTAGTTGTTGAATTCGGGAACCTCCAAGCCAATGACGCCAAGACCATCTAGTGATTTCCGAAGTTCTACTTCCGATGGATGAGTAAATGTCAACGAACAATCTAGATACCACGCACCACCACTCAGATGAGCCGTCGTGAATGTCTTCAATTGGCTTGACGTGAACATGCACTCTTCAGAACTCCGGTCCAACCATGTGGTTAGAAATGGAGGAAGATCCTCCCTAGGTATGGCATTCTTCCCTAAAAGCTCGTACTTGAAATACCTACAATAAGAACATTCAAAAAATTAGTAGCAATCACATAGCCAAATTCCTTGTTACAAATAACACAAATTCACTGAACAAATAACTACGTATGCTCATCCTTCGAAGAAAGTAAGGAAACATAAAATTCATATTTACATAAACATACCGGAAAAGAACTCTACGAACAACGTCATTTGATCCATCAAAATTTGAGAAGGTCTCTGACTTCTTAAAAGGGTTTGATCCCGTCAAAGCCGGGCCAAAACCTTGATCCCAAATCTTCCTTCTCCATCCTTCTATATACTCTGAAAGATACTCCGGTTGAAGTGGGGATGCCATATTGATTTTTAGGCCATCTTTATTGACTACATTGTCAAAGTACTCTACCGCACTATCCTCAATCTGCATTATATTCTTATCAGTACAACTCCATTATCGTTTCGTATACATGAAAAAACAAAACTGCAAAATGTAGTACTTCATGATTTTGTCATTATATATATGAAAAATCATTTACATAAATACAAACACTTACCCCTGCCCACCAAACCCATTTATTGAGGAAAGGCCCCAATTTCTCTTCAGAAATTGGCTTTGGAGGGAAACGTCTGGCATCCCGTGAAGGCATGGACGAGTTCCACCACTTCAACAACTTTGTCTTCTGTGCTGCAGAGGTATTGCAAGTGGCTATCATTTGTAGCTTTTCCAATGTCATTTCAGGAACCTCATTTGTGGTCCAATGCTTTTCAACCTTCACAAGGAAATAAAAAAATTTCAGCATTAAATAAATCACAATAATAAAAAATAAGACAACCGTTTTTTACATCATAAATCTTCATCACCTCTTCCAGAAATCCTGGACTGTGAGTAGGATTTGCCACCGCAAGCAATTTTCCCATTTTCACGTACAACTTTGCCGCCTTTTCCTTAGCTCCAACCCTCATGGCATTAGCCACCCCTTGATCACTTTTATCTTCACATGCTGTCACTTCATTGTACTTCCGTACTACGGCATCTGCTCCTTGAGCTATCTCTTGCTAAAAAATAACATCAACACAATTTCAATTATAGCAAATTTGTACATTCTTCAGCCCTTCCTATATTGTAATGACCTAAAATGAAAGATATATAAAATAGTTAGAACATTCTCACTCTTACCCGAAAAACAAAAGCCGTGAAGACCTCCATTGGCATTGAGTACCATGTTTTTCTCACTGATTGCGTACCACAACGTTTCCTCTCAGAAGGTCTCAACATTTCATTGAACTTCTCCATGGGAAGAAGCCCATACTTCTGAACACGATAAAGAGTATGAACTAGATTGGTCTTCACATGGGAATCCTCCGTTGACCTACAATTCACATTAGGCTATAAAATCATTTCATACATATGAATAAATTGAATAACAAAATAATAAAAGTCAAAGATTAAGTTCAATCAAACAACATCATATGATACACGCTTACTTATTGATGTCATGCATAATCTACATGACAAGCTCTATTCTCCCTTTCGTGTCCAAAATGATGCTGTCTACTAAAATGTGCCAAGCTCGATCCGCCACATGTAGCCTCGAGATATGATTTATCCATGCCAAGCGACGGTGATTTCCATCACAGATAAAAAACTTCGAGTTCTTCAAGTACCTCAACTCTGGCAATGAATCTAAGTACTCATTGAAGATGTCATTCTCTGATTTCCACAAAGGACCCCAAGCATCCATTTCATCTCTCGAGAATTCAGAAGACTCCCCCGCCTCATTAGTTGTGGAAACATAAAAAACTGCGGCTCCATCCCGATATCCATAAACAAACTTTTGTTCAAGCTTTACAAGATCACAAGAGAGGGTGGGCCTAACCATTAGCATGGGTACCAATCTGCACAAAGGTATGTGCATTCGGGAGTGTTTCTGAGGCCTCATCCTCAAACTCTTGATGGTGGCTACAGAGTCTACCTTCTGCAACCGTCGGAGTTCATCTTCCAACAACTCCTTCTCCTCCTTCTCCTCAACATCATTCACCTCAACATCTCCTTCTTCCTCAGTGCCAATTTTTGGTTGACCTCTTTCACTGGTAGGTGGAGTTGAATGAACTTCCTCTGCCTGTGACAGATTAATTGGTGACTCCTCCATCTGCAAGATCATGTACATTTTTTAGAGCAATTACGAAATACACGGAAGTCCTCCAGAAGTTCCAAATTCAACTTGCAAAACAAATCTTTACTATGATGGTAAGAAAATTCTCAATACAAAGGATTATACAAGTAATACATAATCGCCCGTATCATAATAACACTAATGACTAAGTAATACAAATGCTGCAACACTGCAGCTGCCTCTATTCCTTTCAAACTCAATCAATTTCTATACTAGCATCTGAATCAAAACTCAAGTGGATGAGGACAATATCGTGCCTGCCCAATCCAAAGCTGCCAGCAGTATCTCTAATATCCTCAATTGGTGGACTAGAAATGGAGATTGATGTTTGACAATTAGAGCTACTATACTCAGTCTCAAAACTCTCAGGAGAGAACACTAGTTGTTTTCGTTTTCGTCTTTTGGAATCACTGAACCTACTGCAACAAGGTTCATCTAATTGATCAACTGCTCGGTCACAAGCATCAAGAATGTCTCCAAGGCTTACCAAGTCAGTGTCTTCATGAGGCAATGATTGACTAGCAATGTTGATGTTTCTATCTTCTGGAGTCCTAGGTTCCGAAGTTCCCGCAACATCTGCAATATGGATTGCCATATTGGAAGGTATTGGTAAAAGGGCATGGTCGTTCAGACTCTCATGTGTATTCATCTACAAAACCATTTTAATAATAAGGTAGGCCAATGTTAATTACAATCGAATAAATTTTTTAAAAATAATACTAAGAGTACATCAATTAAAAGTAAGAAGAAAAAATCAATATTAAAAACAGAAACTGACATCTCAAACTTACTTGACTTCCATTTTAGCATTCCCATAGTTGGAATACCAAATATTTATAAATTTTGTAATTTGCACGAAAACAGGGAAAGCCCTCTTATGACATATGCCTACCCCTTCCTTATAATCATACAGGGAGGAAACTCAAGGAATCAAAACAATTAAAAAAATAGAACTCATGCACATTGAAACATTCCTAAAATTAAAAATATACTTCTTTCTACAAGACCAAAATGAAGTGTAATGCCACCCACCCCATAAACCTTATCGAGTCCAACGGGGGTTTATATAGTACCTTGCGCTACCTTATTTTTTGGTCTTGCAGTCCAGTACTAACAGAAACTTAAAGGTAGAGGTTGGACACTTCATATCTAGTAAATACATTAAAGGTCAAAGTAAATGACTAATTTACAGTAGTTCCCTTTATTGCTTCCTCACAATGGATTTCGTAAACTTCCATGAAGAATAAACAATTAATTTTCGGTGATTTTTCCATCAAAGGTATGAGAAGAAACTAAATGAGACTTGGAGGAAAATAAAGTCGAAATCCAACTTTTTTTCAATACAAGCAAAACAAAATCACGTGGACATCACTTGAGGTCATTCACGGTCAATGCACCCAAACATGGCTGCTAAAACGTACTGTAAACCCACTACTGACGTGCATATTGAGCGTCCCTCACCATGGAGACTAGGATAGCAAGACGAGAAATAGGAGTACCGTGAGGTACCCCAAGGAACCCTGTCGGGTTCGATAGGGTTCCTTGGTGTAGTTCACGCTACCCCTGGTTTTGGTCTTGCTTTTTCATGGCGTGTGCACTTTGGTCCACAGCGTTTGCATTGACCATGAATTTCTCAATGAACTTAAAGTCACGTCGACTACACTAATGATGGTATTTAGTATTATGTTACTAATAGTTTTACTTGAATTTCTACCACACCCACTCAAAATTTCAATTGGTTTGCATTTAGTGTTTTGTTCACCATTTCTTAATTCATATTTTTAGGTTTTTATTTTTTTCATTGTAATTTTATGAAATAATATGTAACACTAAATGTAATTTTGTAAAATAATTTTGTCCAATAGTTGACTTCTTTAAATCAATTAGTATACGTAACACTATTTATCATCATTACTGTATTGCTACCGAAGCGTACTATACCTAACTACAGTACCCAATCGAACTATACGGACAAGATTGGATGAATGGAAAAAGAAAACCATAAAATACCGAAGGACCCTGTTCAATCCTCACAACGATACTGCAGTATTGCAAGACACGAATTCGGGGTAGTGTGAGCTACCCCAGGGAACCCTATCGGACCCGACAAGGTTCCTTGGGGTAGCTCACGCTACCTCCAATTTGTGTCTTGCTGGTCACTTTGGCCTTCCCAGTCCCAACATGTTCCGGAACTTTCGAACCTCCTCATGTATGTACCTCTTCTACGATCGCAACGACGGGAGAATACTTCAGAGTCTATGACAGAACTTCCATTTGACATTGCTGATCCAGTTGTGGAAGACGCCCCAATTGCTGAACTAGCGGTTCATGAAATTCAACTACATTCTAATGATCAATTTGTTATGACCGATCGAAGGCATTCGTCTACCAAACAGAGACTGGACAATCTTCAATTCAAGGTCAATCAAAAATGGAAAAGCAGCTATGCCTGGCATAGATCGTCACTGATCATCACTGCTTAGACAAACTGTATACCCAGATGAACAGGAAAACTGCTGTAAATATTAGAATCTTGAGAGTAGAAAGAAGTTCAAATCTTCCGCAATGAGAGCCAGACATCTCGATTGGAGGACGATGCTAACCTGGTTGTTGTGCAGGTCATTTAAAGTCGGTGCCGGCTCTACCTCTTCCGACTACAGCCGCTTCTGTCTCCTAGTGTTCCGCATTCTCGGAGGATGGAGCGTACCGCCAAAGTTCGAAGCCACCTGCATGACGACAGAAGTTCATCTAGAATACAAGAGCAACTCAATGAAGCTTAAACGAACGAGAAATATTAACTGGAAACTACAGTAAGAGGAGAGAGGACACTTACCGAAGGGGACTTCAAGGATACTACGGGAAACTCGTGGACCGTCTAGAGACTCGAACAGGAGAACGTCAAGTACTAAGCAAGCAGTTGAGAACGTCAAGCACGAAGCAAGCAGTTGAGGATGTCTAAGAGACCCTGCAATTCTATACTGCAGTCATTCGAAGCTAGAGGAAGGAAGTTCTTACGGAAGATTCCCAGGAAGAACCTCCGGAGACGCTTTTCAAATTCAAAACATTCCTTCCCTCTTTGTCAGTATGGCCACATGCGGTCCGTCATTCCAGTATGGCAGGAGATTCCAAACTCATAATGATGCACATGGAGTACAAGTAGTTCAGTCGGAAAAGGATTTTCGGTGGCCTCTAGTTTTAGCGAATTCAGATCCTGAAATGGCACGTCATGTATGTGACGTTGTCAGGTGCTGTAGTTTTTGACGTTTGAATTCAGAATATGCTGATTTAAAGTAAATGCTCATTTGCATGCGCAATCTCGGCTGTTCACAGAAGAATCTCAATCAAATTTGGTTTGTGCTTATAAATTCGGTGCATGCATTTGGATGAGCTCGGCTGTTTACGGAAGAATCCCAGTCAAAATCTACCAACCGCAAAAAGGCTGCACCCTAGAACCTACTTGATTTCCATGAAACTAGCTTGCTCAGCAGAAGAGTATTGAGAGAGAAGGTTAAATACCTCGATAAACAGGCTGACAGTAATAATTTAACCCCTGAATGGCCCTCGGGCTCTTCCTCTACAACACCGTATCCAATGAATACGGTGACCCACGAATTTCAAGAAGTTCGTTCTCGATGGTGAGTTGGGATTCCAGTCGTTCCGATTGCTTTTGTAGTGTCGTGAGGTCACGTAGAAATTTTCACGAGGCTATAGACTGAAGCGATGCGCAGAATTTTGGGACAATTCATCGAACTTCACACTGCGCTGTCTCATGCATGAACTTCAGGATTTATGTGAAATTCTCTTCTCGGGCGCTGGGCAATCATTCCGGTGAATGGGCTTACAATGCTGCAAGGACCGTCAACAAAAAATTTAGAGTCGAAATTGCAAGTAGATTCGAATTCCACAAAGGTCCACAGAATATGAATCGACTGGGATTAGATGTCAATTCAATTTTTTTTTCTACGCCAATTCACTGAAAATTGTTTCGAGCTGTTTAGCTTTTCCAAAAATGCAATGACCTCTTTAAGGGTCGATTTAAGAGCCACCTACCTTATATCATGAGAATACTGGAGTGCCCTGTGCCGTTGCCACAACTCAAAACATACTTAGAAATCAATCAATTTTCTAATGCAGGTCCAAACTTCATGAAACCAAAAACTTTAAGTGCATTTTGTTGAATACAAAATGGAAGAGTACTCATTATGACTACTGTCGAATATGGAATAGAAAGATTAATTCTTAATTTCACAAAATGTTCAAAAATGCTATGCTAAATTAGTTCTCTTCTGACTATTATCTTCAATTTCTACTCTATACGAATAATTACATTTCCGCTACAGTGAATAGAAAAATTAAGTTTTATGATACCACTATACTCTCTTCACATTCTACACTAGATAAATATTTTCATTTCCTGTCCAAGGATGCAACTATGTGGGTTATGTGGATTTGTGTAAGGTTAATGGCTTGGGCTTATAAAATGGTGTGTGCCACCGTATGCCAAAGCCAATGAATGATAAAGGAACTTGCCATGATGAAGGAACCTAATTAAAGAGGCAAGCTGATTGGCTTATTTCATTGTTTATTGTACTATATCCATAACATTGGGCATGATTTATAGTTACCAAAAACTATGAAAGTTAAATAGGATTAAAAATAAAGTTTAGCCAAGAACTCACAATCAGAAGTTAGTTTCATATTCATCACAATTGTAATGAATGTAGAAATTTGGGCCATCCATGAGGGAATTTGAAGGAATATATATGCAATCTCCATGAGGCAATCCAAGGGAATATATAAACCATCTTCTTTCTTTAGGAAGTGCTTTGAAAGCAGTTCTAATTACTGAAGCATAGACAGTACAAATGGATGTGTTCATTTATGTACATAAAATTGCAATGCAATCCCTTTTTATTGTATGTGGAAAATAGGTTATTCTATTATATTTTTGTACTGTATACCTCAGTGGTAGTCATGTTATCAACTTTCAAATAATTGGTGCAGAAAGAATTCTATTGTAGACAATCTGAGCCTACTAGAGTATTAGGCTTAGTTGCCAATTATTCTATTTTTTGAAATTGTTGCGCAAATAATTCTATTGTAGACAATCTGAGCCTACTAGAGTATTAGACTTAGTTGCCAATTATTCTATTTTTTGAAATTGGTGCGCAAGTACTTCTTCTATACGTAGTGTAAGTGTGCCAGGCATAGCCGCCAACATCAATAAATGTTTAACTGTGGGGTCCTATTATGAGAATGTTGTAGAAGTTGCAAGATAGTTGTTAATGTCCGGTAAATTTGAAGTTTAATTACTTCCTAGTATCCTATTCAGTTTCCACTAGTTGTATAGTAAAATCAATATGCATGAAAATGCACTATAAAAGAGTGAGTATTCATACTCAAAACACCAAAGACAAATTTGTAGTTGATCTTCACTATTGTTTTCAAGTGAAGATTGTATCATGGCTTGCATTCGTGTAGATGGCCATGACATTCCCCTAGTGTTTTCAGTTGATGAGGGTGGACACACTAGAGTTCTGAGCCATCTCTTGTACGTCCGTTTTAGATTTGTGGAGTTGTCCATCTATGTAGAAGAAGAGAGAATGTCTGAATCAAGAAAAGTACAGCAGTCAATTCCAATATTGAAGTCTATAGAGGAAGGAAGTCAGTGTTGGTATCTTCCTATTGGAAACTATAGAGCTTATGGGCTACCATTGTCTATGGTAAATGCATCAACCGAAATTCGAAGTAGGCAGTCAGATAACTCTTCTATAGATATGCCATATGTTGCTCATATGGTTTCATGCAGTCCTAGTCGTCAAGCTCTGCTGGTCCTTTTTGATAACTCAGGTCTTCGCCTAGTTAAAATTGAGAAGTTAGATACCATCATAGAGTTGTCTAGTGAATCCGAAGGAGAGTCCCCTGACTTAACAGTCCGGAGAACTGCATGCAAAATTGAAGTTGCATGGCAGGGAAATGCTTCGGTGAAGCCAGTGTCAAGCAACCCATTAGACAGTGGAGGTCAAACTAAACTGTCCCATCCTCCATTGCCACCAAATATAAAGAACCGAATCAGTATAATGGAGTCTTTGAGGGGATTAGGCAGAATGCATCGTTCACGAAATGAGTTGTCAACGACGGACTTGAACAGCATGAAGCACCATTGCGTACAGTTTCTTCCACCCATGTTCAATGGAAATGTCATATTTGAGTTGCCTCCATGTCGTTCATCTTCTTCTTCATCAGCGGCCAAGAACTTGGAAGGAATGGACAAGAGATATGATGGACACCCATGGTGCAAGTTGGTGACTATAAACATCCACAACTCCGACAAGTTGAAGTTCCGTAAGTCATACTGCACTGGTCATCTTTTTTGTTTAAATGTAGAGTGTGACTATCTGAAGAGGGCTTCAAAGCACAACGAAACTGAGTGGACTGGTGCGACAACCTTTACTTTCACAATAGGGGATACTCCTCCTAAAGACTGTACTCTGGTTTGCAAACTCTGTAGAAAAACTCCTACGTGTCTAAGCATTTGTGATGCTAGGATGTACTACTGCTATAGTGAGAATCCAAAAATGACTAGGGCCGCTATTCATTTTGGACATCATGCTCACCCTATTGCCAAAGGCATGTATAGAGATTCTGTAGAGAAGATTAGTGAATTGATTGCAGAGCAAGTGGCCAAAACACCAACGGCTACGAACTCCGCCATTGCTCTATCAGCAAGCAAAGACTTCCTTACAAACTATCTATTCCACAACGGAAATGGAGAGAAGAAGATGTTGCAAGGGGAGGAATTGGAGGAAGTGATGGATCGTTTCCAGTATTTGAGCAGTCCAAACATTCAGAATGTGATTTCTTCATTTCGCTCAAACAATAGAGGAGGAGTCATAGACAACATTATGACCATGAAGAGAGATTCAAAGTTTGAGTTCATTCATGATAGCATTTTTCCTGGTCAAGGAAAGGAGAAGGTATACCTTTTCAAGATGTTGACCGAAGAACCTGGTAGTGGAGTAGACTTGGTGAAGCGCATGCAGCCAGGGGGGAATCTGCAGAATGCATGGATGATGTTTGACCACGTGAAGCGTGTGAAGGACTGGACTACAATGGCTTGCCACATGTACGATTCCAAGTACAAAAAAATAATGACCATTGCAACATGCGATATGCAGTCAGAAGATACGGAAATTCAAGTGCAATTCTGGAGGTCATTGAATGTTGTCATGTCAAAATATGGACTAGATCACCCAAACTTCAAAGGGTTCATGGCAGATAGTGCTATGGCCAATTGGAATGCAGTTCGAATTGTCTATGGAAGTGGATGTGCCAATGAGAAAATGGAGAATAGGGAGAGGACATGCTTACTACATTGGAGTACTTCTCTCCAAAAACATACTCAGAAACATATTAAGGAAGTATTTCAACAACAGTACAATACACTCTGCAAACAGTATAAAGATGCTAAAACTATGGAGGAGGTAGAGACACGTTACCTAGCAATTCGTTCATGGTGGTTATCATCAGGTGCTGCCACGGAAGATGTACTTCATCACTTGGAGCATTGGTTGGCATTTTGGCATTTCAGATACCGACAGTGGAGGGGGTTCATGCAAATGGTAAGAGAATATTCACTTTTCTATATGTAAATTTGTTACCGTACAAGCAAGTTGTAGTCATATTCGACGTAAAAAGTGAATTGTATATTGATGATGTATTATTTTGTTTCAGCATAAATAGTATGTGTTTTCTAATTAATTATTTAGGAATGCCTTTTATGCCATTTGAACTATACATGCACATAATTAATGGTCTTTAGTATTTTTTGTAGGTGGAATGAATGAAAGTAATTATGAGAAGTAATTTTGGTTATTGGATGCATGTCTAGGATTTGAATCTGGAAGAGATGGCAGATATGCCTTCGTGCAATCTATCAGAGACAGTTCATAATAAATGGCTTCAAATGTCTGGCAACCGAGGAAACAATTTGTTTGATGCCACATGTGATGATAGCATCCGTGCGTGGATGCAAATGACAAACTATCGTGCATATTTGAGAGGCCATGCCTCTGGATCCGGTCCGTCAAAGGAGGAGTTGAAGTTGAGAGCTGCAAGACAAAGTGGAGACCCTAAGAAAATGGCAGAAGCATTGAATTTCCTACCTGGGTCTGAAGGAATTGGAAGTCGTATACCACATTTGGAAGGAGAAGAGATATTTGGGAGCACGAAGAGGAAATTGGACGTTCCAATTGGCGATGCAGGAGACTCACATCGACCAGACAAAGTAAATTTCTCTCAACCTCGTGTCCGAACAAGGTCTACTATTCCTCCTATAAACTCTTCGGAAGGCAAAGGAAAAGAACCAGAGTCAAATAGGTATAACCATGTCACAATCGCATTTGAAAGTGACTATGACACATCAAAGTGGCACATTGCAAAGATCAGTCACAAATCTAATGCTAAGTGTCAAGCTCAGCAGCGAGGGTCAAATATGAAGTGCACTGCTCGAATTGCAAGAGGACGAAAGGGAACAACAGCTCCAACTTATCGTGGTAGAAAAGAAGATTACGGAACAAAACGAGAGGTATTTGCAAACTTTTGGTTCTGTGCAGATGATATTGAACGATGTGTGAAGGGTACGAAGCGTAAGTGGGTAATAGATTGGTCGGATGTGCTAGAAATTTGGCCTATTTTGACAGGAACAAACCTCAGTCGAGACGAGACTTTATTGTTGCAACATGCTGGCTTCCGGTTGCAAGAACAACCTACATTGTCACCACGTCGTTTGTTCAGCATGTCAAAGATTTTTGAAAGTATTGTGTATGATCAAGTTCCGCCAACAAATGCAGATGTGTATCCTACAGTGAGGAACAATCGAACCATACGACGAATAGCAAATGCACCAACTGCAGAACAACGCAATAAGTGGGAGAGTGCAGGCAATGTTAGAGGTCAAATTTTGGGAGTGACCTTGCTTCCTTTCCCGGGACTAGGAGCAATCATATCTCTAGAAACTGGGATAGATCAGAACAAAAATGTGTATCGAGTAACCGTGGGTATGTTCCCTTCCTGCACATGCCCAGACTTTGTGAACATGTCTACTTCAGCTATTGGAGGACGTCAACAGTATGTGAATTGCAAGCACCTATATTACTTATATCGATATTTCTGCAAGATGGACATCCATGACGACAAATTCATTCATGCACCGAGTTATAGTTTCAATGAGTTGAAACTTCTTTTACTTCGAGCAGGAATAATCACTATGCCACAATAGGCACGTATTAAACTTCATATGTATTTGAATGGTATTTTTTTAATATATTTAAAATACCATTGAATTGATGAGAAGTAAAGAAAAATGGAAGCTTGAAAACTACAATTGAAAGAGATAATGTAGTTATGAAAATATGAATATGAATGACATTTTCTTTTCCTTCTTCTTTCTTTTTCTCTTCTTGAATTGTATTTCACATGTCTTTCCCCTTTTTTTACCTTGGCTTTCCATTAGTATTTCCATTCTTCTTGATATTGATTTTCATTTGTTTCGTCATGCAATTATATGTTTTTTTATTTTTTTCCTATCCTAAGTCCATACTATTTTTTTTCCTCCACTGTTACTTGTATTTCATTTTATTTTTCTATTTTGTATAATTTAGTACCCTCCTTTTTACATTTTACTTCCCATTTCTTTCTTTTGTTTTCCTTTTGTCTTTCATGTCATTTATCTTTTATGGTTGCTTACCCATTTTCTAGGAAGACGTCTTCTATGCTTTATATTTATTTTTTTCAATTGAGTAAACACTCCATTAAGTTGGAGTATATTAGCGAGAGGTCCATGAGACTGAAATGTGATGGCCCGGGTTCGAATCCCGTGAGGCTCCAAATTATGCTGTTGGGCGCAATTCCCATATTGAGCTAAGTCTTAAGAGTTCTTCTAGAGCAGCTATAGTGGAGGCTAGGTAATGTCCATCAAATATTTTTTATAGTGTTCTTTGCTAAACTAATTATATCTTTTCCTATAAATGATTGGTGATTGCATACATAGTTGCATTATAGAGTTGGAAGTACATGCCTAACTGTATACTAATGTTGAAAAAAAATTTCACATTTCAAATGGAAATTATTGAAATAATTTTTTAAAAAAAATTCACGGTCATAGGTGGCTTGGTCATAGGTCCCAAATTTTACTAAAAATAGTAAGTACAAGTCTTTTTTTTTTGGGGGGGGGGTTTAAATTTTTGGGGCTCCACGCTCACAAGGCTTACACTCGCAGCTCACAAGCTCGCACGCTAGCGTCGTTGGTTTTTTGAAAAACCATCCATTTCTAAGTTACAATTCCATTTAAATTTTTGAACTTTCAAATGGTGTAACTTTGTATTTAGAACTCTAAATTTTACATACAAGCTCATTTTGAATATCTATGTAATGATTGGATGTCAATGGACTGCTTACTTGTCTCATTTGGACAATATTTCACAAAGTTATGGCCTTCCAAAGATTCAGATTCATTAAGAGCAGTATCACACTTTCACCACGTCCTTTTTCTTGGCCATAATTTTGAACTTATAGCTTAAAACCTCATAATGCTTGTTATTATAACTTTCATGTATTCTTAGCTTTTCAATGATATGTAACATGTCATATTTCCATAAAAGATTCATTGAGAATCTCTCACTTCTAGCCCTTACGTGTCTTGATGCCACCATGACACCCTCAACTTTGAATGGCCATAACTTCTAGCCAACCAGTCCAAATCATATATTCTTTAAATGGTTAGAAACACCTACTTAAGAGATTTGCAAACATATAAGAGAATCTACCATGATCTTCTAATTCAAGGCACTATTACACCATGTTTGCTTGGGAGTCACTCATTTTTCCCTTTGTAGGCTTTTGCAAGGCTTGGAATGCCAACAACATATCCCAAGGTCCCCCTTGCTCATTAAGGTACTTTGGGAATCTCAAGGAGATAGAGGTGTGACACACACAAAGGAGCATGTCTTAAACCAATGATAAAGATTGACTATAGGGGATCTACTTCAACAAACAAGATAAGGAATAGAGAATGTTGCTTGTACGGCATGAAGTGAGAAGGTAGTTCAAAATCCAAACTATTTTATTGTGATCTCTCATTTCATCACCTAGGACTCATTGTTATTTTTTTTTAAATTTTACAAAATATAGTGTAGAAAATAGTACAAAAAGTCTAAAAAAAAGTGTAAAACTAAAATAGGTATGTTATATGCCAATATAGTATTTGATCATATTTTGAGTGTTTTTACCTAAGTAGATCCAAATCCCACTTGTAAATAATGGCCTTATTCGTTAAAATGAGACAATCTGCTCATTTTGAGACTACAACCCTAAAACAGTTATAGTGATTTATCCTCGAGTCGAGGATAAGATGAGCCTGCAACCTTTGGAAAATCAAAGGTTTTTATATATATTAATACATTGAAATCTCAACTTACCAAATAGTCTTAAAATTGAATAGTTATTATGACTTATCTTCGAGTTGAGGATAAAAATGAGACTACCAAAAGTCTCAATATAACGAATATGGCCTTAATAGGTTAGAAACCACAAAATCATGATATTTACCAACCTTTTGTAGAATTGCCCAAAATAGCCTAACCTACCATGCTTGGGGAGAACCCTAAAGACCAGCTTTACAAATAGGTTTTAAGTTCCTATTCAATTCCTATTTTTTATAGAAACCCCAATTGTTAACCTACAAGTTGGAAAAAATGCACGACAAATCAGTGGAGGGAATCTATGGCAAAAGGATGATATTTCAGGGTTGAAATTGTACTAAGAACTCAATGGCAAAGTTGCTTTGTCAAGATTCCTCTCCATATAAAAGATTCCTTAAAACTCAGAAATTAAAGAATGGTGTGGGATTTTATTCTCCTTTGACAATTGTGTAGAGTCCAGAGATGGGCTTACACATCTTTTGTGGGATTCTATGGGAGGTTCTATATAAAGTTTTGGAATTTTCTGATACTGAAAAGATGCCTTTCTGAATGGTCAATTACTTTTAACTTATGATGAAAAATTCATAGAAATTACCCAATTTGTATTAAAATCTTACTAAAAATCAAAATAGCTTGTTTTATGTTAATAAGACTCTCCAACAAGTTTCAAGACATTCTAATAGCTAAAAGTGTCTGAATTAAAAGGATTACAGTGGAGGTGACTAGTAGTTTGGGAGCATACGACATCAGAATGAAGTTCAAGGTAGGTCTTTTATTACTCCCATACACCTAATAAAAACTCTAAGTTAGTTACTTTTCTCAAAAAAGTCAATCTTCAAATGTTGGATTTTTACCCTTTTTGGTTGTTAAATTGACGTTAGGATTTGTTGAGTTTTTAGCGTATGAAAAAGGATTGGAGAGTTTTTTTAGACTATAGATAGCCTTCTAAAGCCAATGGTGCAATTTGTTTGTGATTTGGAATTGATCTCCAAAAGTTAGAAAATATACCAATATAAAAAGTCAAAATTGGTGGAATTAGGATGAAAATCCTAATTGATAAGTTTACTTCAACGAAAAGAGAGGATGTGGGTGCCCTTGGAAGGGTATAAGTGGGCACCATTCTCCTCTCTTCTCACCTCTTGTAGCCATAATTTTAGCACATCAACACATTGGTCCATTAACATGGACTCTTTAGCCAAGTTTGAGCCAAAGTTGTGAACGTGTATTTTTGGAGCATTTTAAGCTCCCATTTGTGTCTTTGTTTGAGTTTTGAAGGAATTTGGGGTCCCTTCAAAGTTTACTAACTTTTTGTGTGTATTGTTGAAGTTTTGGTGTACTAGTTTATTTGTTTTTGTTGAAGTTTTGTGTATTCTTCTAACATTGATACTAATCCTAGAGAATTCTTCCTTTATGACTAGTGATGCCACGTAGGGAAGACCTCTAGTGTTTTGTTTTGAGTGTTTTGGTTTACTAACTCATTTATACTAACACTAATTGTGTTCAGATGGTTTCTACGTTTTGTACTAACATATATGATCTTGTCCCTAGTTTTTGACGTCCCATTTGGGATGGCAAAGCCTTGACTTTGTGTATTAGACTTTGTCTTAGTATTTTAGAGTATTTTCAAAACAAGGTGAAGCTTTGATTTTAAGTCTTATAGAGGAAAACCATAGAAATTAGTTATCTTGTCAACAAGAGAGTTTTCCCAATTAATTACCAAGTTTAGGATCCAAAATATGGTTTTGGAACTCCAAGTTTAGTGTCCAAAAGATGATGAAAAGGTTCCAAAGATTCTTAGAAGAATTGTAGAATGGTAAAAACCCTAAGTTGTTCAAAGAAGTTTTTTTTGTTTAAATCAAAAAAAATTAGACAAGAGGAATGAGCCATAGCCCGTAAGGACTCAATTGCCTAGACAACTACGAAGGGCTAACTACCTAGACCGAATTGCCTGACCAAGCTATGCATGGGGATCCAACCTATATCCACCGCCACGTGACATTACCACACATCCATAGTCGGGAAGGGTTCAATGAATGACAAGACGACATATGTCATGGGAGCCGCAGGAACGGGGCCTGAATTCTAAATTGGTCTATGATTATGACTATCTATGCTTTTTAATTGGTCTGTAATTCTGACTATCTATGCTTTTAAACTAGTCTATACTAAACTGGTTGTGCAAGCTCAAGCTGTAGCCTTGGCCAAAAAATTTGGATTTCCTTTGGAAAAAATCTCAAAATAAAAATTGAAGTAAAATAAATCGAGAAAAAATGCAATTTTAGAAGTAGGAGAGTGTCTCTTGGGGAATAAAAGAGTAGAGAAGGAGAAAGTAGATAGAAAGGTAAGTGATGAAGTAGAAATAGAGCCTAGTTAGAACAATTTTCGATTGCAACAAAAATCACAAGTAAAATAGAAACACTTAGAACTCACTAATACTAAAAGGAAGAGAGAAAGTTGAAAGTGAAGACTTGTGATGGTTGAAGAGTTGGCAAATGAGAAAGGATTAGGTGGAAATCTTTGAAATCCACTTGAATTCATTAAAACCTTAAATAAAATAACAATTGATTCATAGGATATCAAAAGTCAATTATTATTTAAAAGTTGGTGCAATTATTTGGTAGTTCAAAGTCAACTTCAAGTCAACCTTGACATTAAAATAATTGAGAGGAATAGTATTGAAAAGAAATAAAGGAAATAAAAGAAAAAGATGGAAGTAGTTAGAAATCCACATCTTACTTGTATTAAACAACAACTTTCAAGTGGTGAGCAAAAATTGTCAAACCACTCAAACCATGCTAAACACCATGAAATGAAAAGATATCACAAACAACCTACAAAACAATGTCCCTCCCGAGGTAAGCACATAATATTACCTATTGCTATTAATTTTCAAAATTAGCTTATTAAAACATAGTAGCCGAACTATAATCTCAAGTCAGAATATTAAGGATAATTTTTTTCAATTTTCAGATTTAAAATGTTGTAGAATTAGTCTAGAGGTTTTTGGAAGTATCTCACACTTAGAAATTTAACTTAAAACAAGGAAGTTATCAACAGATGAAGTTTAGAGCTAAAACCAAATGAGAGTTAGTTAAAACTTCAAACTCTTAAATAAGTTGAGAAAATTAGGAAGAGGTCAAAACCTAGAGTCCATAAGTGAAAGAAAAAATCAATTTCAAATTGTAAATTAGGAGAAATTAGTGGATGAAGTTTGAAGAGCCGATTAGCGGTCAAACTTCATCCATCAATAACTTCTAGTAGGAAGGACTGATTAGTAAGTGTCTTAACAATTTAGAAAGCTATAATTAGTGACTATAAGAAAAAAATACCAAAATTTTAAAAATAATAAACTAACAAAAGCTAAACTGAGACTTTAAAAACCAAGGAAGCTTAAGTAAGAACTTAGAAGTTAGATTAGAATAAAAAATTAGTCCCTTATATTTTTATAAAAAGAGCAATAAAGCACATAGGTACTTTACACTCAAGAAAAGATTAAAAAAAACCCATAAGATATAAAAGGATGAAGTTTTAGACTAAGTTTGGATGAAATCTCAGTAGAAGTATCCAATTAAAACGAAACTTCAGATTTAGATAGAAACAATTATCCCAAACACATCTTAAAAGTTTCTAATTATTTTGAATTAGAAAATTAAGTTAAAATTTTGGATGAAGTTTGATGTACCAATTAGCAGTCAAACTTCATCCGCCCATAACTTTTGCTAAGAAGGTCGGATTGGAACAAGCTTTATAGTTTTAGAATGGACATCAAATTCTCTATTACTTGTCATTAGTTTTGGTCTAACTTCACTTGCACAAAAAAACCACAATGGTCTAGTCTATTGTCAAATTACCAAACCATTTGCATTTCAAAGTTGTATTTGTTGGTTGATATGTCACATTGGGTACACTTAGGCATTTAGAGAAAAGTCCATTGCTTGGAAGCCTTAGTGAACAACTCAACAACATTTAGACACCTTTTAGCAATTAAAACTAAAATGAATCAAAAAGAACCCATTGTGAAAGCTATTTACCATGGGTGGGTAAATAAGCACTCATACTCATCTTCAAGTAAAACTCAAGTCAAAACTCACATTAGCTTTGCAATTGACAAAATTGGAGTAGAGAATGGAGAGTCTAGCTTGAAACTTGCAACTAGCACTACAAATGATTTGCACCGTCATAGCAAAAAACATCCCTAGAGTTGGCCAAGGGAGAGTGTATGAGATTCTAAATCCATTGGCCTTTCAATCAAAAGAATCATATATCTGCGAACAACATTCTATGCCTAAAATTACTCTAAAATCACCATTAGGGCACCAAAATGGGCCCTAATTTAGCCCTTAGAAACAAGTCCATCATATGACACCATTATATGAAAATAATACTTTTACATGCATTGACCCCATGGAATTTTTAACCTTTAAAGGATGATTTTCCCTTTGGAGGACAAATTGGATTTTGGACAATTACCTATGGCCTCAATTTTTTTCATGGTTTTTTAATTTTTTTTAAAGATAGCAAAACTAATTAGCTTTATAGGAAAATAATTTTTGTTAATTAGTGCCCAAGAACAAAACTATGCCCAAATAAGCTCAAAAGAAGGAAGAGGGGGCAACAAAAAAGATTTCAAAGTTAAAAATTTTATTTTTTATTTATTTTTCTACATGAAAAGATTTCATTCATTCCATTTGAATATTTTATGAGAAAGTTATAGATGATCTTGTTTTTAGACCAATTAGATCATCTTCTTGAAAAAATAATTATAGGATTCATTTTTTAATGCAATTTTTATAATTTTAAAAAAATCCACATGGTTTGGTTTGCTTCTTAAAACAATTTCACTATTGGAATTAGTGCATTTTAATTCTATTCTAAAATATTAATAATTTAGATTTTTTTATTCTTAGCTATAGAAATGGCAATTTTGAGTGTTTTTTGGCAAAAAAAGGCCTTGGTCCTCAAGGGGTTAACTTGCAATTCACCTACTTTGCTTAAATTTTTCCCAACCAAAATTGTGAGTCAATGTGGCGACTTATACACACACTTCCATTCTAATCAATTAGATTCAAAGTTTTCATATGAAAATTCAAATTTTGGTCATTAAAAAAGGATTTTCACCCTACATATGCTCTAATATGGGTCTAAAAGTAACTTTGACGCTTTAATTTATCACCAATTATTTAGTATTAGGCAACATCACTAGGATGGCATCCACGAAGGCAATGTAGGTTCTTCCTAGATCTATGTACTTTGGGAATAGAATGTGATGACTTGAAATCACAATTATCACAACAATGTGGAATCACTTAAAAGACTACTACAAGTATCATAGGCAATAGTTACTCTATTTGTTTCACAACCATTTTGGTCATGTTATAATTGTAGTACTTGGAACAAAATTCTTTTCATCATGAATAAAATGCATATAACTTATTGATGCTTTGACTTTGTAGATGTGTTCTTCATTAATAGTCCAAAAAAATTTCATATGGATTGTAATTTACATTAATTCAAAAATACAGTGAAATCAATGTTTTTATATGAAAATTTTCAATTTAATCTAAATATACAATTATAATTGACATTTCAAAATAGATTGATTGTTTTGTTGTGTTCATTTTTCAAAAAATTCTTTTATTTCAAAAAAACCCTTCCAAACCCCATAAGAGAGCTTCTATCTATAACCCCTTAAACGAGTATCTATGAACATTTTTTTTAAACCTTCAAAGTTTTTCTCCTTTGAAGCTCTCATTTAAACAATAGATTTGATGAATTTTTATGTTTATAATTGGATATGATGGCTATTGAAATCATGTTTCAACTCAAAATTAGGTTTGAGCATCAAGACTATACTATGTAAGTTATGTAATGAAAAAAATTCAAATTTTCATGTTTTATTTTTATTGGGACAAAGCAAAAGTATTGAACATTTCATAATGTTCTTTGAAAATTAATTTGGTCTTATTAGAACTTTAGGAGTATAGTCAAGCCATTTAAGTTTGCGAATGCTAGCTTGCTCATCAATCATGATGCAGTAATGCAATAGAAGTACGTAGTACAAAATAAATGAAATTAGCATTTGACATCATCACTTACCTTACCTCTAAATTCATTGGAGTGTGAGCCAGAAGAGTCATTTTTTTGGAAGGAAAAAAGGGTGAACGAGGGTGATAAGGGCGTGAGCGTGAGCGTGAGCGGAATAAATGACTGACCGACTCGGCTTCGGCTTCCATTCACGGAGTCTAAACGAGCCTTCAGTTGTCGTCGTAACGAAGTGAACTAAAGGTCGGGCGAGCCTCGGCAGCAGGGCCCTTCCCTTTTCTTTGATTGTTCACGTGCTGCTGCTGGTCGAAAGTTAGAGAGAAACCTCAGGCACACACACTAGGCTCAAGGTTCGTACTCCCTTCTGTACCTTCCTGCCCAGACCCCCGGTCCGTCCGTCCGTCCTCCCTCCGTTGCTCCCTCGTTCCCTCACGGCCTCGCTCGTCGCTGCGTTGTGCCTCAGTGAAGTTCCTGCCTCGAGTTCTCTGCCTTCCTGCCCTGCTCTCTCCTTGGAATAATTTCGACCCTCTGTTCTCTGCTCTCTCCTCTCCGCTCTCTGCTGCCCCGCCAATGCATGCTCGGCCGGCGCTTGCACCCCACCCCTTACTAGCTGATCTGCTCGCTCGCTCGCTCGCAATCCGTCCTCTTCTTCGTCCTCGGCTTTCTTTTCTTCGGGGGTTGACCTCCTCCGCTCAGTCGTCAGTCGATTGCCATTCTGCCCGCGCGCCTGCTCTTTCTTCTCGGCCTTTTCCGTTCTCCCTTCGTTGTGGTTCTGCCTGCCTGCCTGCCTGCCTGCCGATTATCATAGTTCAGCCTTCTTTCCTGGGCTAGTTAGCCAGCCGCCCCCGCGTTTCTTGTTTTCCGTCTTCCGCTAGTCGGAGTGGTGTCTGGACGGACGCATTCAATCGGGGCTGAATTTCGAGCCCCCTCTTAATTGTTCTTCTCGCCATGGCGTGGAGTTGCAGCAGGATGGACGTGTTTCGGTGCAGTTAGGAGCAGCGCTGGTTTCGCACGCCGTCGTCTGATTTGCTGTCTGAGTCAAATAGACAGACAGACAGACATCGCGAAGGCGAGGCGAGGCGTCCTCTCCCGCTGCATCTATCGTCGGATTTTCATGGTGGCGCCACCGCGCGTAGCTGTTCAAGCGTACTATTCATTCTTAACTCGACCTTCACACATCAGAAATAAACGCGAGGACGGTCCCAGACGCGCGAGCACCGCTTCTGCTCCTTCAGCTCGTCCAAGCATTCGGAAGGAAGCCATGTCTTAATGGCATGTCTAGGTTAGAGAACAAAATAACGGGCATGTCCGCATGGTACGTTCCCTATTGTTGTCCATGCGAGAATCTTCTGAACTACAAGCTTAGTCTTGTAAGCTATATTTGTTCTAAGTAAGAAATTTGGGATGAGTTGAATTGAATTGCGGCTGCGTTGACTACTGAGATTCGTCTAGGGCATTCTGCGGAATTGTATGTTGCAATCTTTATGGACCTTACGCAATTAGAATTTTACAGAGTAGATGTCTTGATGATGACAGAAACCATGTGGAGTCACGAACTTATCTGTCCTTCTCTGTTTGGTTGCATTTCAGCCTTATATCAGGCGAATTTTGTACCTAAATCTCAATTCATCGGGAGTACTGTATAGCGATTCTTTTGGGATAAATTTGTGAACGGAATTTGGAACCAATGGCACCTGAAGAAAGGGCGCTGGACACGGGGATTTGTTTACCGGCTGATGCGTGTGAGGAGCGCTCAGAACGAGAGTCTTTAGGGATGACAGAACGATCGGATGGAGTGGATGCGGGTCATGTCAATGGACATTGTGCAGGTCAGGTTGGAGAGGCCATCATGAAGGGACCATCCGAAGAGGAAAATGTCGTGGACACAATCTGCTCTTCTAATCCCCTTGACACGTCTCCTGTCTGTGTGGACACGTTAAAGGGCTCCGAACTGGCTGGCGAGAACCTTGTAGGAATTATGACTCACAGACTGAGGTAAATGTGTTCAAATGTTAATTCTCGTATTGAATTGGAGCACGTAGTCATTATCTTTTCGGACTCCTGTTTTGATTTTGCTGCTGTTGCCGCTCTTAAGAACCTCTTGTGCGGAACAATACCTTCCTATAGAGTTGTTGGAATACCTCGTTGGCGCTTTCAGAATCGTTGCTATAACTCTTTGTCAGATCATGTGTAAATGAAATGATATGTCTAGAGAACCCAGAACAGGTGCTCGAGACAATGTACGATACTCCCTGGATGCCTCATTTAGTTAATGAATCCGTTCTCAATAATCAAAGTCATCGTTATTAGAGATCTATTTTTTGGGGGGGACAAATTCACGTATTCATACAAGTCATTTTCTACCATGCAGCGTACAAGCCCTGAAAGAAAGATTAAAAGATAAATTAAAGAAGAAATTGAAGCCGAAGTTGAGACTGAGCTATTTCAAGCATCGACAGGAATCTTCGTCACAAGTAATTCCATGGGTTTCGACTAAAGAGGTTACTCCACCAAACCAAAATGGAGATGCCGCAAGTGTAGCATACTATGCTGGCATTAAGCCACTCTCAAGTGATGTCACCCCTTTTAACACTGCAGGTGTCAAGACTGAACCAGAAGAAGGGGTATTAGATGTTCCTCCACCCTTGTTGTCCTTGGGAAGGGAGCCAACTGGGCAACTAGTGGTTGCAAATGTATCAAATGGACGGAGAAAAGCAGGAAACAAAATGTCGCAGTTGTCGCGAGTTAACCGCTTTGCTGACAGTATTTTGCAATTTATGGGAGAAAGATCTGTACCGGAGAAGCTTATTCGTGGTGCCTTGGGAAACAACCCTGATATCAGCAAAGCAATCAGATTGTAAGCCACCTGCGTTATATGAATGTTTGGTATTATTCTCCTGTGTTAGTGTTGGAGTTTTTTTTTCTCTTAAAGTACGGTTTTTGATATATTCTTATCCGCTGACCTTGCACCCGCAGGTTATTGTCCGAGAAGAAGCTCAAGCGGCTTGGGGATGGTGGGAAAGGATGTGCTTATGTTTACGTGGTAAGCACACCACTTTTCATGCATGCTCGTAGTGTCTAGTTACTGACCATTTCATCTAGGCATTTCAAAGCCACGTACCATCTAAACAGTTGGAGTAATGGACGAACCTTGTTACAAGAATGTGCACGATACCATAGTGCAACGAAGTCACTTTTCAGTTAAAGGCAGACGTGCAGCCATTTTGCATTGCGAGCTCTCAGAATGGTATAGATTTTGCTTAAACCCTCAAATCTGCTTCCTACTTTGTAGCCGAAGAGACTGATGCTGATCCGGTATGCAGCGAACTGACCTGACTGAAGCAGAACCAAAGACAAAAGAACTTGATCCAGTGAATATAAACACGCAAGCCTTAACGATTGAGCGGGAGTTTGTTCGTGAGCTGGAAAGAAGGTTCCCAGCAACTAACATTCTAGACTCTACTGTTTGGAATGTTCTGAATGGATGTGGAAGGATGCAAGGGGATCATGTTCAGTGCGATGTGTGATTTTCTTGAGGTGAGGTTTGTCTTGAATGCAGTATGTTTTGTTTAAGCTTTCGAGGTGAAAACAGTTTAGAATTCTGTTTGAATTCGTACACAACTTGATAATAGGGATATCAGAGGTTTCCCACACAGCTGATCATTCCAGTATATGAGTGTTGAATGTGGCGTGGCTGCGACATTTTCGTTCACTCGAGTTTAGGGTACTTTCTAGTTAACTTTAGTTTATGGTGCTTGAACACTCTCGGAAATTTTACGAATGTTACTTATTGCCTACTTTTCCAATAAATGTTGCTCTTTTTCCTGGTGTATCTAATTGCGGTTACGTATGTCGTGATTCTGATGTGATGGTTTTACTGGTATCTCTGGCAGGAGATCAGGGATGAGGACTCAAGCGTAGTTTCCATTTTTGAAATTTGATTCTCTCATGTCAGCCATGCAGTAGGAGCTCCGCTTTCTTCTGAGTTTTAAGAATCTTCCACATCCTACCATTTTGTAGGTCTTAGAATGAAGCAATGGAGAAAATAGCACAAATTTTATGAACTGGCCTGGAGTATTTGGGCTAACGGTACAACATGATCAAAGATCAAAGAAGCAACTTGTATGGACGTTATTGTACACTCTAGTGCCATGCACTACAAACTGTCTTTACACCTCTGAAGTTAATTGTCGTTTCAATCTAACTGATTACGTTTGAAAATGTCTGTCAGAATCCGATATCCGGGAGTGGGGTCGTTGTTATTGAATGTTGTTTGAAGCCTCTAGTATTGCACTCGGCTACCTCATTTATCTCATTGGTTTCTATAGTGGTGGGATCCGAGTTCCTTGGGTGATCTGATTATATTATAGTATTTGAGTGAGGTGTGGTGGATCTTTGGGTGCTGTTATTTACTCTGGACGTTGATTTAGTCTTCATGTAATTTCACATCTGATTGTCTTGACGGATGTAGAATTTGTGGGAGATGCAGGAACGAGATTCTGCATTTTTGAACATTTTGGATTGGAGAATACATAGTATTTCTTAACCCCTAAATGCCCAAGGCACCAAATTTTGGAGAAAAAATCACACTAGAAATTTATTTAAAAAATTGAAGAATAGATTTTGAGAAGCCATAAATTGATTGGGGTTATGTATGTTAGGCCTTTTATTCTCATATTTTTTTGGTGACCAACTTTTTGGATTTGACATACTCACTTTTGTAGTTTTAACACCACATTATAATCTTTTAATCCATATGTGATATTGTTTTCTTTTCTTTTCTTATGAGAATTCTAACATGTTTATACGAGTAGGTCAATTTCAGCACCTTGCTATTGAAATAGTTTAGTTTTTGTAGTTTGATACATTGGCAACTTGATTTGGATTTCTTGACTTTCGGCACTTTTTTTTTTTCTAATTTTTAGACATTCATAATTCTTGATTGATTTTTTCTATTCTAAATTTTCTCAAGAATAATTTTTGGATATTTAGAATTAGCAACAACAAAAAAATTTCAAATTTTCAGATAATTTTTAAAATTTTAGACACAATCCAAATTTCCCCTATTTATTTCCAAAACTAACCTACACATCTAGCACTTTGAATTTGTACAATTACAATTTAAAAAAATTAATACAACTTATCAAAATTTTGTGCTCAATTTAGAACAAATTCTTAGAAGCTCAAAAAAGGCCTTGGGTATTTAGGGATTAACTAGTGGTTGGCGCTTGCTATGCTACACATTTATCATTAGAATTTCATTAGAATTTTTATATATTAGATAGAATGCAGAGCAAGAATTTCAATAAATCTTCAGATAAAAATTACTAAAATCTTCATATATTTTTTATTATAAATAATCATATACTGAAATAAATAATAAAAATTTAATGAATGATGAATGAAATACATGCAATGATGAATACGGTAAAAGATACACATACATTAGAATGCATTAGAAATTTGACTCAATTGTTACAAACAATGGCAATCCAAATAGAAGAATTTTAAAAAAACTTGTAAATCTCAAAAGCTTCGTGAACAATTTTAATTGTTGAGGAATCCAAAATTGCTTCAATTGAATAAATTTCTCAAATCATTTGATAGTAGCAATAGAAAATTGAAATCATGAAAGCTCAAAGCTAACAAAAGCACAAAATCATAGAAGTGCAAAGAAGTGTAAAACCAATGGATTTGCTACCTCTATAATATCATCCTATAGATCCTCTTTAATATCACCTTAATTGCAACAACTACATTATTTTTATAATATCACCCTTTGTAAAAAGTGATATTACTGAAGTGATTGCAAACTGCTACTCTATTTCTGTAATATCACATCGTGTGAAAATATGATTTCCATGTATGCATGATTGAAAATATTTTTATAAAATATTTAAAATAATTATTTTAAAGACTTATTGAAATCATTATCATGCATTCTATTCAAATATATCAAAATTTTACTAATATGTGATACAATGAATGTGTAGCATAGCAAGCATGAGCCTCTAGTATTAATGGTAGCATTTGTGATATTACAAAGGGAGTTATGATTTTAGTAGTATGATAGTAAGTTTGTCTTTTGTTTTGGTGATGTAAATTAGTGGTGCAATATTGACTTTGCTATATAACTAATGGAATAGAAAAGTAAATTACATTTTACTACTAAAATAAGGGGGTAGTTAAAATTTGTCTTAATGTAAATTCATTGTTTTTAAAAGTGACTAACTACTCATAGTACCATTATACTCAAACACACCTCCGCATTGAATGGCATAAAAATCAATTGCATTTCATTCACCTTAAAGCATGGTTGCTAGTATGTGAATTTAGAATCTTGAGTCCATGAGCTTAGAAGCCTAGGCTTCTATATTATAGGTACCTATGTTATAAGCACCTTCCATGGTTATAGGGTACTTATATTATAGGTATACATGTTATTGGCACTTACTTACATCTAAGCTCAAGATTCATAGGCTCACATTTCTAAGCTCACATGCTAGCATTGGTGCACCTTGAAGTATAATAACTTGTTAGTTTTGTGGTTTTTGGATGATGTGAGCCCCATCTCTAAACCTTGAAAGTAAAGTTAACCAAATATTAATTCTAAGTAGCCCAAGTGGTAAAGCATGTCATGCCTTTTCGAAAATGGTAAATCACTTCCTAATCGGCATTTCTTACTAAAGACTATGCAGGTGAAGTTCTACCTCTAAATTGTCCTAACAAACTTCATCCATCAATATCTACTAGCCTATTGGTCTAAATTACTTTCAATTTTGTGATTTCGTTAAAATTAATTCTAGTTCCTATAGTTTCAATTTCACTTGAATTTGGATAGATAATTACTACTTTCATCCAATTCTAAGACCAAACTTCATCCTATGTTATCTTCTTTAATTTTGACGTATTTTCTAAGCATAAATTATTTATAGAATATTCTAAATATTTCTAAAATAATTCTAACCTCAAATTGTTCCTTAGTTGTTTCTAAAACATTCTAATTGACTATCTATTCATTACTTACTACTCTAGACTTTTAATTTGAATATATTATTTTTAGAAATTTAATATTTTTATTTTTTAAGAATGAAATTAACTATTGAAAATGTTAAAACACTTAAATTTTGGACTTTCCAATCAAAAGTTATGGATGGATGAAATTTAGCAACTACTATACATTCTAAAACTTCATCTATTATTTTCTATTGGCCTATAATTCTACTTTGACTTTTCTTTTAGGTTTTGACTTTTGACTTTAAACTAGATTTTCATTTTATTTTTTACCTTCTTTGAATGATTTTTTAAACTTTTCATCCAAAATTAACTTCCTTGACTACAAAACTTCATCCATTCATATCTTCTTCCTCATCTTCTTCAATTTTTATCTATTTCAAAAATTTTATAAGTTTTCACAAACTCTTAGAAACTAACTATTTGATTCTAGATTCAAAATTAAATTTTGATGAACTTCTAAATGTCTAACTTGAGCATTTCACTACTAATTCTAATTCCTATTTTGATGAAACAAGCAAATAATCAAAAGTAAGATTAAACACATACCTTTAATGCCATCAACACTACGGTTCCATCTTCTTGCACCATGATTGTAATTGAGTCCTAATATCCATCTTACTCCATAATTGTTGATTTTATTGGCTTTTTGCATCCTACTTAAATAGAAAGGTTATAAAAGTAATTAGAACTCTAAACTATTATGTGTATGTTTTCTTTCACTTAATTCTCCTTCCCTATCTTTTTCTACTATTTTTTTTGAATCTTTTTTATTCTTTCCCTACAAAGTTCTAGATATTCAAAGTTGCCACTATAGACTTCTAATACAACTTTTTATATCTAATAAAGCCTAAGATTCAAACTAAGTTGGATGGCTAATCACTACTAAATATTGGCATCTACTTGGTTATCTTTTCTTTTTGGATATTTTTATTCTAATTTAGAATCTCACTTATAGTAGTCAACTCTAATTAAAGACTACTAACCTTAATAGCCCTTTAATACTTCTCTATCCCTTTCCTAATCTCTCAATACAAATACTCTCGCTTCACCTTCCTTTCTCTCATTTGTTGCTTTGCAAGTGGAATTCTTCTACTCCTATTTCAACCTTGAACTCATAATGCAACTCACTTCTTCACTTGTATTTGTTCCTCTTACTTAGATGTTGTTCCTCTCTCCTAACTTTGTCTCTCCAAGATTCTAATGCAAATTAGAGGATAATAACCATATTCCCAATATTAGAGCATAGTATTAGACCACTTAGTGCTTGGATAGCCAATATTGAATAATTTATGTTTGGACATCCATGCATAGTTACATGGCAGCTCCCCACAACCCAATATTTGTAAACCATATAAATACTATAGATCAACACTGTAGCCAATCTCCATTTGATACTTGCAATTTGGACTACAGCCTATACACTTGCAGCTCATATACCATAGTCTTTATTGTAGCCTAACTACTGCTTAGATTAGTTGGTTGGCTCTATTGCTCAAGTCATAGTATTTGGTTTTGCAACCAACTTCTTAGATTATTATATTAACTAGGAAATATTAAAGACTAATTAGACTTGACTTAATTGACTAGAGAAACACATGTTACTATTATTTCTATAATGTGATGGTTGGTGAGACTAGGAAGGTAGTTTTTCTTAAAGTCAAAGCTTTGCCATTCAACAAAAAAGCAAGTGAAGCTTAACAAAAAATAACTAAAACACCATCTAAACTACAATGTGCCAAATCAAAGCTTTGTTGTCTATTAAAGTGCTACAACATAAGAGGCAAAACACAAGGAAAGAAACCACTATTGTACCACAAAAGTAGGTATAAGTGTTGTTAGTTAGTACTTGATTCTTAAACAAAATCCACCCTCAAATCTAAATTCTATCAAATACAAGTCTAGCATGTCAAAGCTCTAGAGGGATTCTCCAAATAGAAATTCCTATATAAAGAGCTAGTGCAAAATCACTATAAAGTACAATGACTCAAACTCAAAGAAACTTAACCTCTAAAGTTGAGTGGATTTGAACCTTCATAACTTATAATTTTTGCTCTATTGATTTTGAATTTATAAATATCTATAATAGAGAATAAAACTGAAAACCTAAGAATTCTTTTTTTTAAAAATTACTCAGTTTTCACTAATTGAAAAATTATTAAGTAGAAGTAGGTTGAAGATTGAAGGAAAATCTAAACTGGTAATAGCTCTAAAATGGAATTAAAAGACATTAATCTCAATGGTGAGATTATTCTAGCAAGAGATTTTAACCTTGTGAAATTTGATTTTTTGAAAAATTCTGAAAATTGAGGTAAAAAATGAATCTTACAAGTTATTTTTTCAAAAAGACACTTTGATTGCCTAAAAAACAAGATTGTCCATAACTTTCACATAAGAAATCCAAATGGAATAAATCAAAACTTTCTATGTACATAAGAACATAATCTATACCAAAAAAATTTACTTTAAATGTTTTTGAAGGATTTTTTCTACCCACCAAACTAATAAAAGGGCTTTTTGTGCCATACTTTTGCTCCCAAGCTCTGATTGAAATTAAAAATTATATTTTTGGAAAGCTAATATATTTTTCTATCTTCATAAAAAAAATTTATAAATCACAAAAAATATTGAAACCATAAGAGCGTGCCCAAAATCCATTTTGTCCCCCAAGGGTACAATAGGACTTTAGGGGTCAATGAGACGGTTTAGGAGAGGAAAGTGTAGCCTTATGTACCTTTCCCAAGATACACCTCTTCTCATTCTAACCTCTAAAAATTTCTAGAATTAATCGCTAATTAATAGAAAAAAAATCAAATCTTTTATTGGATCCTACCTAACTTTTGGAGAAAAGCTCCAAATGACAAGCAAGTAGTGACATTGGCTTCAAAACATCCAAATTAGCCTTCTAACTCTCTATCCTCTAATTCTAAATCATTCAAGATAAAAAAAGCCAATAAATTGTCAAAACAAAAAAATATAAATATTTTGGATGATGGAATTTGCAATTTTCAAATATTTTAATTTGTCTAGAGTATCTACAGGGGTTGTGGGAGCAAAAAAAGAATCCTCTATTATCTCTTCTAGATGTTGCAAGTTCCTACTACGTTGATCAACATGTTGAACTCATTTAAATTCCACTTAAATTCAAAGAAGTCACTAGTTCAAGTACTTGTTGATGTTGGAATGCCTTGAAATTTATTAGGGTACATTATTGTCACTAAGCATTCTATCCTAACTTTTAGTGAAATTTTACAACAACTTAGGTCATTTAAAAAAAAAATCCATTACTGATTTAAGCAATTGCACAACCTGTACAGTTAACCAAAAAACAAGCAAAGCACAAAAGAGAAGCATGTACCTCATTCTGCTTGGTTAGGATGAATTCTTGATCATTTCATGTTGTACTGCCACATTTAACTTTCACAGCAGAGATTTTCCTGCTTACAAACAAGTCCTTTGAAAATGGAACCAAGAAAAGAAAACATGATTGTAAACCAGAAAATAAAAACAAGGTTAAGTCACAGGGACAGAAAGCAAGACCCTAGAATAAAGGATTCGACTAGATGGACTTCAAACCATAACTACAATAACGAAAGAGACATACTAGGATTGAAACTCCATAAGAACAAACAGGAATATGACAAGAGAGATCAATGTGAAGCAGATACCTCTGTATGTAGTATCCAAAAATATTTTGGAATTTACTAAGCCGCATACAAGTTTCCTATAAAAAATTCTAGGGTTAGGAAGCCAATTTGAATTTAGAGGAATAGTCCAAACTACAGGAAATGTGGGACTCACCTTCTAGGATTCAAATCAACTGTAATTGAAGGAACATGAAAAATTTGCAAGGACCATATTTCTCTTCTTGCACCAATATTAAGTTGTTTACCAGTCTAGGAAATTTGTCAATGAAATCAAATTCGGGAAGGAAAAGGGAAATCCTAGTCCTGTATGACGTATTGATTCTACGAAAGTAGAACAAATTTAAGGAAATGAGAGGTCAAAACACATTTGCATATTGATTCCATCAAAATAAAATAAAATTTTAAGAGCTTCACTGATGTGGAACTCCATCAAATGAATAGATGTAATGAGTCCAAAGATGTAGATTATAATTTGTTGTAGGATTAAAATGTCATTGCAACTTGGCCTTCAAATATTCACATGTTCCAAAAGGATTACTGCACGCGAAGTCTACACTTGTTGTCCCCTGAATAGCTCTCATTCCTAAACACAAAGAGTATCATTTGAAAGTGGAATTCAAGTATGAATAAAACAAGTAACTCACTTATAGAGCTTTAGATTTGGTGCGGTTTGTAATGCCAAAAACATCTTTCATGTGTCATGACTATAAGCAATACGCAATACTCTGTAAGCAAGAGTGCAAACATTGGTGTGCCTTCTTGAATCTCGTTCCTTATGTATGGATAATCCTAAATCTACATCTAAAAAGCATCCAAAAATTTATCTTCGATTCTTGTCTATACAGAAAGGTAGCTAGTAGCGGTTAAGAAAAAAATAAGCAATTTGGTCATGAATCCTTTCAGTTGGTATTGTAAACCCAACTTATGGTACAAAAGCACACAAAATACCATTAACAAATCCCTAAACCAATAAGAACAAACTCTCCACAATTTGTCTAATGTTATGTGTCTTACTGCGGGTGGCAAGTGTCCAGTTCACCTTAAAACGAATGGCCTACAACTTGATTTAGATAATTGAGAAAAAGAATCCCTATCTTAGAGTGTTGACATTTTAAGTACAAATGAAACTTTTGACCTCTCAAACCATTGTAAATTGCGCGACACCTGAGTTCACGTTGTCCATATTCTACCTAAATCCCAATGTCAAAGATTTAGGGTTTTAGTAAGTTTATAAATGCAACAAAGAAATGCAAATGTGTTAAAGGAAGGAGATGATCCAAAACCTCCAGGTATGCTCCAAGGGTAGTGAAAAAGAAAGACCACATGAAGAAACCTCCCAAACCCTAAACTCAAGTTGCGTATATAGAGGCGAGGGCAAGAGTATTTCAAATTCCTACAGAAAGAGATGAGGCAGCAGATTGAGCACACCAATCACTCATTCAAGCGCAAATAGCATGTGGCAATCCAATATTTGCTCATTCATATTAAGAATATGTGGGAGAAAATATCTATTTGAAATTCTAGTGAAATAGATACTACTTTGCTTATAATGGCAGGAAGGGAAGGACCTAACCTTTAATTCAAAATCTAGTGTTGAGAAGGTAAATATTTTAATTGTAGTTTATGGGTCAAATTATTTTTAGAATATTGAAATATTGAATTTAACCATCTTCTAAAATTTCCAAAGACCTAGGTAAAATGTAAACACGAGAATAATGAACATTACTAAGCCAAAATGAAGATCCTAAATGTAGTGTCAAATCCTAGAATTAAAATAAATCAATATCAAAACAACAAGCATTCATGAAGTAAAGAATATAATGCCTCTTATAAAAGTAATAAACTAATATTCTAATATCAGTACACCAGTTGACTCATCACGCTCTTAGCATGCAAGCTGCACCTCACCTTAACATTCTATTTGAAAGTAATACTCTCTCGAACCTAAATTGGTGATTACTATAGTTCTTTTTATAAGCTTATAGAGTTTAGTGCATCTAAGTATAGAATCCCAGACTTGTATACCTATATAAATATTAATTTTTACATTCTAATTTTTTTTCCTTTTCCATTTCTTTATTTTTAAATCATGAAATTTCATTAAAAGTCTTTGTATGCATTACTATGTACTCCCTCTACCCCAATATGATTCCATTGCTTCATATGACAATTTGAAACAAACTTGCATTTTTTTGAACCCTTGTGGTATCATTTGATTTGCAAAGTAAATTTGATGTAGAATATTTTGTAGAAATCTTAATTGATATCAAGCTCTAAAGCACTAAAATTTTTTTTACTTAAGGGGGCACTCCCTCTAATATTTTGTGTACACCTATGATAATGACCTATTGAAAGGGGGTCTATTTACCTTAGGAAATTAATTAAAAGACATAAAATAAAGGTAGATGCTACTAATTAATTATAGTATACTTTTACTTATAATTTTTCCAAGGTGGGAATTGAAAATGGGATATTTTACTTATACCCCATTTTTTTCTTGTTCTAATTAAAAATTTTAGCACCTCATTTATTTTCTCCTTGTACTTTAAAATCTTAACATTTTATTTTATTTTCCCTTAATACTCATTTTTTCTTAAACCCCATTATTTTCCTTGAGACACCATTATTTTTCTTAGACCCCATCTTTTTTCTACCACCCTAAGTCCAAATTTTTTTAATACATCGTATTTTTTCCTTATTCTCTATTATTTTTTAAGACTTAATTTTATTCAAAACACATTATTTTTTCTTATTTCCAGTTTTCTTCTAAAACCTCATGGTCTACCTCATCTCCCATTCCTACACCCCATTTTCTTTTGGTATTAACCCTATTACTTCTTACAATCCATTCTTTTCCTTATGAATTAATTTTTTCTAGAATATAACTTTTGTTCAGCTTCATTGTAATTGTAAAAGTGCATATCAATTTCAAATTAATGTTGGAACACATGTATAGAAAAAAATGTGGAAAAACAAAAGACAAGCATAAATCCTAGAAGTTCTTTCCTTCCCAACCTTTCCAATGGTAATTTGTCCATCATTGGATCCTATACCTTGGATCCTATAGGGCCATGAAAATAATCAACATTGCTATACATATCTTGTTGTAAAGTGTATATTCCCAGAATATGGGCAATAACTAATTTAGTATTAAAGTATTTCATCAATATTCTAGGGGACCCTATGCGGACCCTATATCCCTTCTATTCTACCCTTTGTTGATATGCTAATTTACATGTACTATTCACATAATTCTATAGTATCATACTAGCGGTTTGCGCTTGCTATGCTACACATTCACCATTAAAATTTCATTAGAATTTTTATGTATTAGATAGAATGTAGAGGAAGAATTTCAATAAATCTTCAGATAAAAATTACTAAAATCTCCATATAATTTTTTTTATAAATAAGCATATACTAAAATAAACAATAGAAATTTAATGAATGATGAATGAAATACATGCAATGATGAATACGGTAAAAGATACACATACATTAGAATGCATTAGAAATTTGACTCAATTGTTACAAACAATGGCAACCCAAATAGAAGAATTTAAAGGAAAAACTTGTAAATCTCAAAAGCTTCATGAATAATTTAATTGTTGTGAAATCCAAAATCGGTTCAATCTAATAAATTTCTCAAATCATTTGGTAGTAGCAATAAAAAATTGAAATCAGAAGCTCAAAGCTCACAAAAGCACAAAATCATAGAAATGCAAAAGAAGTATAAAGCCAAGAAAAGCAATGGAATTGCTACCTTTATAATATCACCATATTGATCTTCTTTAATATCACCTCAATTGCAACGACTGTATTATTTTTATAATTGTGATGAAAATATGATTTCTATGTATGCATGATTGGAAATATCTTTATAGAATAATTAAAATAATTATTTTAAAGAACTATCAAAATCATTATCATGCATTCTATTCAAATATATCAAACTTTTACTAGATCACAATGAATGCATAGCATAGCAAGCACGAGCCCTTAGTATTAATGGTAGCATTTGTGATATTACAGAGGGACTTATGATTTTAGTAGTGTGAACCACCATATTGGTTCACTTTTAATATAATAGAAAATAATTAAAATATATATATGAGTTTTAGATTCAAAAGTGTTAGTATCCTAAATTAAACTATAACCATTAGTTAAAAGACTTTTAGTACATAGGACAAGAAACTAGATTAAAATTTCAACCCAAAAATATTTAAAAAGATAAAAAATACAAAAAAGGAATTGAAAACAAGGATTAGAAGTTGAAAATAGATCTAAATATAAATCAAAAACCAACAAAAAAGAAGAAATATGAAAAGCACAAAAGAAGTTATCAAACTTAAAACTACTATGAGAAAACTAATATAGTGGTAGAAACTTTAATTTAGGCAATTTGTAATGATTTAATGAAATTTCAGTAAATTAGCTTGGATGAAAGTGATTAGGAGTGTTAGTTAATTAGTTAGTTGGGGGAAAAGGTCGAATTAGAATTAGGAGCTCTCTCTCTCCACTCTCTCTTATGTGTTTTTTGGGATGTGCATGTTTTTGGGGTGTGGGTGTGAAACTGTGAAGAAGAAAGTTAGAAATGGAAGAGCATTAGGGTGGGGATTGAGGGTAGAGTAATTAGTCGATTAAGTTTTCACCTTGGGAGGTAAAATGGGTGAAAAGAGGAGTGGTGTAAGGTTAGATGGGAAATTGGAAGAGAAAACATGAAGGAGAGTTAGGGTTTCGGAGCCTTCCACCAAACTGCCATCTTTGAAGAGCTACAAAGGCCGGACAGTAGCTTTGATGGGGCTGAAAATTGGAAGAGAGGGGCGCATTCAAGTTATCTTTCCATGAAAACAATTTTCATACAATTTGAAGCAAATTTGAAGAAATGGCGACTGTTTTTGTGAGGAGAGGTCTACTGCCGCGGTGAACGGACAGCACCAACTTTGGCGAGACACTTTGGACGATTGAAGAATGGGATGGAGCTGAATTTTGGGGAGGACAAGGAGAATCAAGTTATCTTTCCAAAAAGTCAAAATTAAAGCCAATTGGAGATGGTGTGAAGAAATGGTGACTATTTTTGTGAGAAGAGGTCTATTGCCGCGGCGAATGGATAGCACCAACTTTGGCGAGCCACTTCGGACGATTGAAGAATGGGATGGAGCTGAATTTTGGGGAGGACAAGGATGATCAAGTTAGCTTTCTAAAAAGTCAAAACTCAAGCCAATTGGAGATAGTGTGAAGAAATGGTGACTTTTTTTGTGAAGGTTGGTCTGCTGCCTCTAGAAGGGGGAACAATTGGAGGTTTGGATGGTTTTTTTTTTCTTTTCAATTGTGGTTAAACAATTGCAATTTTAATTGTACATTGCTATAAAACTTGTGATGAATCAATTGTATGTGGAGTGAATGGGTGTATGTAATGCTATGGGAGATTGAGCATTGGAATTTTCACTTGAACCTTACTTAGAGTCACATTGAGTGTCCTAATGGTAATTTTTAGGGCAAAATCACATACTAAAGTTAATCTACTAAATTGAGAATGAATTGCCATTGCTTAGAAGGCTAGGTAGTTAGGGTCCATACACTCCTCACAGCCCAATCTTGTGGATGGATTTTGCTTTACAGTAAAATCCACTCACAAGTAGTATGATATTACATATAATCATGTTTTATATTTTTGAGGAACCCTATAATTTGTGTAATTTTACCGAGCAAGAAATCCACTTGTATCTTGAAATTGGTATTTTGATTGATATCTACACTAAATAGTGAAATTAGGTTGCCTTAACAATTAGGTTGCCTTACTAAGGAAAGTTTACCTCGTGACTCATCACTTGTCCAGATGGAGGGCACATGCAATTCTCTAAATCCGAGCCATGAACCCGTGCATCAACCCATGCAATACACATGGTTCCTACATCACTGCATCCTTCCACTACAATAACTGTACATATTTATATAGTGTAGAGTGTCGAGAAATTAGTGTGGGGCAACCTAATTTCACTATTTAGTGTAGTGTATAATATTAAGAAATGTGGAAATTATATTGAAATAATTAATATTTTAAAATTAATTAAATTAAATATTAAATTAATAAAAATATAATTAAATTAATTGATATTTTTCAATATTTTTGTATATCTTACATTGTTTATTAACAATATCTAAGTATAGAATCACATAATTTTTATACCTATATAAAAATAATCTTTGTTACTATTTTTTTAAATACATAAGATCTCATTAGAAGTCTTTGTATGCATTACTACGCAATCATGTTTTTTCACAATTTTGTTGGTTGAATAGTAGATATTGATTCTGTAAATTATTTTGAAAAGTTCCAAGCTACATTTTTTTACAAGGTCTTTGAAAATTGCTCTAACCAATATTTAATGTGGCTATGTAAAAAATTTACCTTTTATTTGAATGAAAATTGTATAATTTCAAATCTCTTTCTATTTCCTCCTAATTTACTTTATGGTGAATTTTGTCTTAATAGCAACGCAAGGTTTTTATTGAGAGTATTTTGCGAAGTGCCATTTCTTGCTTGAGAATGCACTTCTGAAAATACTATTTCAGGCTTGGGACTTTATCATTTTATTATTAATGAAAGTGCATTATTAGAATGAATAATAAAAATTTCATCCATATATAGTAGGTTTCATCCATTTTAATGGATGCAAGTACCTTCGTCTTTGTAGTGAAGATTTCGTTTTGTAGTGCCTCAAATTATGAAAAGCTTAACCCTAAAGTGTGCTGACGTCCAATTTCTAAACGACGAATAAATTGAAATTTAGTTTTATTTTTCATTACCGCTTGGATGAAAGTCATTTAATTTGTGGAGATATTTTATCAAGTTGTTGTCCTATCCAATGGTTAAATTTGGTGTTACTAGAGTTCATATTTTTCTAAAATTACAAATGTGGAAGTGTGTCAAGCCAAAAATTGCATTGACTTTAGTTCAAAATTGGATTTGCAAAAATAAAGTGTTAGATCTAAAGAACACAAAATTCTCAAAAATCATCATATCAAGAGAACCTCATTTCAAATCCATTCCAACAAATTTTACTCAAAAAATGATAATATTTTGTTTGTAATTGAATTTAGAAGGAATTTTGAAATTTCCTTTTTAAAATTTATAGAAAAATATTAGTGGTAGTACTAGTGAATCTAACCATGTGGATGGAATCTAAAACTCAAAATTTCTAACTTTTATTTGTATATTGATTCTAAAATATTCTTCCAAATAACATGATTTTTTCAAAATCATCAATTCTAGAGAAGGATCTGGATGTTTAGGGAATAACCCCTATTTTTGAAGTAAGAAGGATTTAGAGTAATTAAAAAGTGCCACATGCTTTTTGCACCAAATTTAAGCTAATGGTGGCGTGCCTTCTTGTCCATTAGATGATGGACGCTAGTAAATTATTGTACTTCTAATATCATAAATTATGAGAAATTAATAATTTATTATTTGTATAAAAATATAAAAATAGTGAATTATTCATTTCTCATAGGGATAATAAAGGCAGGTATCCTACTCATGAATTTGAACTACTTCCGCTCACAGTTCTTCCCACACTGCTTTGGTTCCTAATTCTGTTGGAATTCAGCATCTTTCTTTGTGTCGTTGCTAACGTTGGAGTGTAGATCAAACCATTGAGCTTCTGTATTGTAAGCCATCTTTGTCTTTTCTCAAGGAAGTGTGACCTTCTGCTCCTTGAGTGGACCAATATTCTAGTGAGGAAGTTTGACTATTTGTATGTCTAGTAAATAATATGAGGCAAGGAATTTAGAATTTGCTTGCTGCTCAAGCGATCTAATTGTTGGGGATTTAAAAGGACTAATTTTTGGTTCATGGAAGAATAGTAGAATTGTTGCTGGCATTGATAACTTATGCATTGATTACTTATGCATCTGTATTGTCTTTTAAATGGCTTCACTAAATCATTTTGAGATCATATTGTTGTCATGAAATTCGTATGATGTGTTGTGGTGTCTTAAAAATTTTAACATCTCTATACTTTGCATGAAGTTTGAAAAGATTTACACATTTTGAAAATTTTGACGACAACAATTCTAAACCTATCTCAAGTATTGTTCATATAGTATATATTATGGATCTTTAATTTTAATAGTTATTCATTGCCTAAATTGCATGTTTGTATCTTGAAAAAACATGTCACTCTAAAAGTTTTATTCTTTGTATCATCAACTGATTTGCAAATTTGCACATTTCTAACTTATACTAAGGGCTTAAGATTAGCAAAAAGGAAGATGGAAATCTAGAGGAGTCTTCAACTTATAGCTTTTGAAAGAGAAAGAAAAGGCTTGAATAACCAAAGTAAGTCCTTTTTCTTAAACCACTGAATTTACAAAATAAAACTATTTACAAAAGTGCATTGATTAGGAGTTTCAGAACAATAATGGAGTCACAATTTAGTTTTGAATTTGTCATAATAAATGCTACGAAGAAGCGGCATATGGGAGGTTTGGAAGCACATAGGATATTTTGGTGTTGAAAATGTCCTGTTGACAATTTGAAGACACTACAACACACATGCTTAGTTGGTTACATTGACATGAAATTTTGTACTCGTATGAAGGAAATAAGAAGGCAAGTAACACATAATGCGGTGGAGTCTTGGTTGAAGAAATGTACCATCCATTTAGAACAATAATTATACCATTATAGAGGTATGATGTTCATTCTATTCAACCCAAAAGCTATAAAAGCAATTGATAGCATACTAGAAAACAATGCACTTGATCCCCCAAACAAAATCCTAAAAGCAAATTGAACCTATCATAGTAGTAATGAGTTGAGGAGAAAAACAAAGTTCTAATCTAACCATAAGCATCTAGTATAAACTAGTCCAATTCTAGAAGTCTTAACTGTATCATTTTAAGATCATCTTGTTGTAGAGTATAGACCTACATAGAAACTCAAATTCAATATACTTCAAAGGCAAGTAAATCCAAAAAAAGGATAAACAATCAAATTTGAATCACAAAGACATGAAATATTTTAAAATTGATGGGACTGCATGTACTCGAGTTCTTTGACAAGGACCTCCTTTTTGCTGATGTGTGTCCACAAGCATGTGAGAGTATATGAGAGCATAAAAACTAGGATCTTCACATATGAAAGATGTCAATTTCTTTCTTTTTTACTTATAGTAGGCACCAATGACAATCTGCTTGTCTTGGTAGACGTTTTGACCCCATGAATCTTCCTTTAAGGCCTTATTCGTTAAATTGAGACAAAATGGTCATTTTGAGACATTGAAAACCGGAGTGCAAAGCTCAATTGATTGAATAGTTGTAAATGAACCCTCAACTCACAACAACAATAAAGATCTCTAAGGCTACATTCTACAAAATAATTAGCAAAGAATAAATAGATGCATAGAAAAGTGAGTTGAATTGCATTCAGTAAGCTCAAATTACTTGAGAGTTTAATTACACAAAGAACTTTCAAGCCTCTATCACGATGTCACTGGACGTAAATGGCTATTGAGCACTAGGTACTCTGAATTTGTGTAGAAATGGAGAGGCTAACTGTACACGTAAACCTCAACTTTTCTAAGTAATTTTTTTTCTGTATTCTATTTAGCATGCTATTTATAGGGTTTAGGCAATTTGATGCCCACGGCGTCCAAAACTGAATCGGCTTGACCAAACGTCATTTGTGGCCTGTACAATTGTTCTTGGCCGCCTCCAACGCCTCCAACGCCTTCAGTCTTGCCATGCCTCTATAAATATCCTCACGTCGTGAAGAATAGTATGACGCACTTGGATATTGCGCGCCACTGCTGAGGTCCATACCTGAAGAGGTACTGTCCTTGCGCTTTGCTTGATGCTTGCGTGGAGGTAATTCGGAGGAAGACAGGGACCTCGATCCTTGAGGTGTCGGCCGTGGCATATCAACATTGTTTATGTACGGACGTGCATTTCCAATTGATTTAGAACTCGTCGACCACTGTTGTTCTCTCGCAATCGTCCGCCGAAACAGAATGTGCGAGGGAAGTAACGTTCGCCGTCCAACACTACGCAGGGACGGGGGCCCACTATCCTCGAGGCGAGGCAAATGAGGTGCATTGTGAGCCCCCACCTGTGCCCCCTTTGCTTGATTTGGCAAGCCAACTAGCTCCTTAACGACCTTCGTCTCCGTAGCTGGACCTACAGAATCTGTCGGGACACCATCCTCGAGGTGAGGAGGATGATTTGTACTGTCGTTGACAGGGAGAACAAGCTTCCGATTCGTGACAACATCGGCCCGCGGCAGGGGCGAGAAGGGGCATCCTCGACTCGAGGACGCTCGCTTGAGCGGAGACGGGGAGCAAACGGGGATTTTGACGGGTCCTCGACTCGGGGGACTGTCCACTACGCCCTCTTCAACATCGGCCTTCGAGAAGTCAATGGCCGCAGACGCCGTGTTCTCCGCCGTGTGCATCATGTAGGGCCCCGAAAACATGGACGGTTTGGTACAACCTCCGGCAGAGCCTAACGCCTGGGAGAGTGACTTCTTTGACCCGGAAACGATATCCCAGATTCCTGGCAAACATCCTCATCCCCTCCACGAGGAACTGCACTTGGTAGTCGTTCTTCGTGAGGGGTTCCAAGCCAATCCTGTTCGCCCCTACAAACTCACGCAGACGCCTCGGATCGGGCACCAACTCTAAGCGTGCAAGCCAAGGAAGGAGTTCTAACATGAGGAAGTTGTCTGTCAAGTGCGCACGAGTCCAGGTATTGAAGAACACAGCATTCCACAACTCATTGCAGACGCTCTTTTCGGGAGAGTCATCAATGAGCAGGGTATTGTTCATGTTGAAAGTCGTGCGCACGCCCTTGTAGTTGAACATGCGCTCAGACAGGACTTTCAAGAATACTGGCTTAGAATCGCGCGTGAGAAACTTTCCCTTCGAGGTCTCTATCCTCCTGCATTTCTCTTGACCTAGGATGTCATACGGGGCTTTTATTCCCCTAAACAAATGCTCGATGACCAACTCCGCAGTGGGCTGCACCATGGAGGACCATATGACAATCTTGTCTGTGATCTGTGACACCTCGTGTAGGAACTGTCGGACGTTCTGTCGCGCGAACACGGTCTTCGGCCCGACGATAGTCGGGTTCAGGTGGCACAACACATTGTCTTCCATCCGATACGGCTTGAAACTATTAGCAACTGACCTCGGCAAGCACTGACAGAGAATGCCGTTCAGATCGAAGACAATGTTGAGCCACTTGATCGGGGGTGAGGGCTCTACGATATCCGTCACGTTCTCTCCACCTCTATGTAATTCTACCTGATGAAAGTAGAACAACAAAGAAATGGAGTTACATGTTTGAATGCAGAATCAGGTGAGCTAGACAACGGGACGGAGCACAGAATTCCACTAATGGATTGCATGTTCTAGTTAGGAAGCGATTTCAGTGCCCTCGGATGGTGCAAGCTTTTAAGAATTATAGGCTGAGCAAACAAAACATCGACAAAGATTGAAATTAGAAGCTTGTGAGAACAGGAATTTTATTTACATTTTCTTTACAAAGATTACATGTTACACTTCGCGTGAAACTAAATGAAGCACAAATTCACGTGAACACTCTATGCTACACTATTCTACACGCAGGCAGGCCTAGAGGTTTGCATCAATGCCTAGCAATCATAAATGTGATTTCCTGCCAATGAAACTTGATTCAGTAAAGGGAATCCACATCAAAAGAGCAGCCTCTTTCGCAAGCCAAGCAAGACACGAATCATTACACATTGCAAACACTCAGATAAACGCATATGGATCAACCAAGTGTACCTCCGATGGATCGCCTTGTGACCCCTTGCCCTCACCAATTGCAGTCGCCTCGGCCCGAACTTCCCCCTCCTCGAGAATGTTGTCGAGGATGTCTTCTTCGGCCTCCCCGTAATCAAGAAGCTCCTCCTCCAGATCATCGACACGAAGATCTTCTCCACCCGCTTCTTGGGAAGTTGTGCATACAACTGTATCTCTTTCGTCGACTACTTTCGGGGGCCTTGAGGGTCCTGCGGACGAAGATGCAGGAACTCCAGCAATATCCTCGACTCGAGGATGTGCTGCAGGAGTGACGCTCGCAGATTCGGGGATGAGCGTAGATTGCCCGTCGTGACGTGTGAGACTAGGCGCGGGCAGCTAAGACGCCGGAGTCGCTACAACGTAGTTGTCTCCGGAGGGATGAACCTCGTCAGTCTTATCCTCGACTCGAGGATGAGAAGGATTGGTAGTATCGCGGGATGCGGATGCTACAGGCAACGAAGAGTGGACTGGAGGTGGCACTGAAATTTGGCTCGGAAGAGTCTGCAATAGAGATCTAGCAAAAAGTTCCGCCACCATTTCCTCCAGCTTGGTGCACCTCAGATTGGTCTCTTGACCCGAGGCCACAGTTTCTCTGATCTACTTGTCCTTGAGGTCAAGCTCGTCTTGTCGTGCCTTCTTCCTTGCCTCTCTCCTGGCCTTCCGCTCGTTTACCATGTCCCAATATTCGAGATCATCCTTCACTTTCGCGGAAGGCTTAGCCGCCAACTCAGAGACTGCCGGCGTCGACACGACAACCTCTTTTTCGGGCTCACTCTCTTCGTCGTCGTCGTCAGAGGAGTGAGGGAAGTCCTCTGAATCAAAATCACTCAGATCCACAACCTCGTGAGTGATTACAGACTTCATCTTCTAGCGTTCCGTAGGAAGGACGTCTTCACCGGCTCTACCTTCAACCTCATGCACTTGGGAACCACCCATCGCGGGATCCGGAACCTCATCCTCAGCGCGGTTTTGTATAGCTTCCAACTGTTGAAGAGGAGGCAGCTCAGGTGACCGCTGCACAGGTGATTGTTGACGAGGTAGTTGTCCCCGATCTCCCCGCTGCTCTTGCGTTCGCTTGGTCCTCAGTTCAGCTTGCCGTTGGTCCCACTCCGTATCTGTCTCAATCTCTTCGTTTGTTGAAGACCCTGCCTCGGTAGTCCGCACAGGCTTTAAAGTGGGCACCATACTCCCGTATTCGTCAATGCAAAGTAGGTCCTCATCAGGAACTGCTTCTGAGGGACGCGATTTCACCTCGTGTTTGTTTCCAGAACCAAAGTCCTCATCTGATGACTCTCGCTCAGATGCTGACCGAGGTGATTCCAAATCGTTGCCATGCGGCGGAGACACGGAGAGCAGAAGTGGAGACCCAACGTGCAATGGCCGCACGTACTTCGCAGAATACAGGGAATTGGAATGAAGAAAATCATTCATATCCAATGAGTCAGCCAACGTTACCACTACTCGATGTCTTGCCATTAGATCTTTGTCTACGATGCTATAGAAGTATGCTCCGAACATCTAGACAAGCCAACAATGGAGCCAAATCTTAGTCACTATGATTATAGAGTTTGTATCCTCGAGTCGAGGATAATTTCCTAAACACCATAGTTACTAATATATTATGCCATTATGAATAGAATCGACTATATCTTTGAGTCGAGGATAATTCAAGGATCATAAAAACATCTAAAAACAAAGCCTATGCTAGAAAATTGAACAAAAGCAATAAACTATCCTCGAGTTGAGCATAAGCATACCTTTGCAGCCAGCACACACTTCGATCCTACATAGATGCCCAAGACATTTTTGCCGGAAATTGCGAAGCTTTGGAGGATCTCGAAATAGAACTCCATTCGAAGTTTCGTCGCGTACAACCTCCACTTCGCTTCATTGTTCTTGGAGGAATCCAAGTAGTACGGAATATCGGGGGTGCCGTATTCCGTTTTCATTCTCCGCCGCACCAGAGAAGCGTGCTCGTCACCCTTCTTGAACAGAAAGAGCAGCGGCACTGGAGGAGCCAATGACCGATTCGTCACATTGTTCAGCCACTCCGCTCGGTTGGGAATGTATCTCGACTGAACGCAGTCAAACTCTGTGAGTTGAGTTTTGGCAAATTGTGCAGCAGTTTGCCGTTCAGCTAGGTCTCCTAGGATCCACAACCATACACTCGCCTCCGTAGCTGCTGGCTGCAGCTTCGTGGTGAGGAACTCCAGAAATGATTGCAGAGATGGTGTTTTGTCCGTCTCCTTGGGCTTCCAGAGTTGACGGACATCAAGAATGGCGAGGTTAAGAGGCCGGGGCTCGTAATTGTAACTCTCACTGACGACGAGAACCCTTTCTTGAACGTCCAGTCCCCTTAATGCCACTCCTCCAGAAATAGAAGGCAATCTATACTTCAACTTCATGAACCTTTGGAAAAGAGTTTGTTCGTCCTCGAACTTCTCTCCAAGATCTTTTGCCCTCTGATTCTTGGCTTCATTCGTCAACCTCTTTTTAAAAAATTCTCCTCGAGGGTGTGACAAAAGGAAGTCCCATGTCGACGCAGAAAATCGGTGCCTCGCTTTCCATGCCCTCCAGACGTTGTCCAAGACGTCTCCATTGTCTTGTCGTAAGTCCAACGAGGGCTTGATAGCTATAAGTTCTTCAAGGACAATCTTCTTTCGCTTCCTGCGTTCAACTCAATCTGCACCAACGTAGTTGTCGGGCACTAAAATCTTCGTCCTTTGCACGGACACTTTCGGGTAAGACCCATTCTGGGAAGGTGTCTTGTTCAGCAAATGTAACGCATATGCAGCCAAGTCCTTGTCCGTAAAGTGGCCGAGGTGCTTGAAAAACTCTCGTTTCAAGGAGAAAGCTTTCCGATTGAAGCCCTTGAGCTCTTTAAACTTCAGCCCTGTGATTGGCTCGACTAACTCGCCCTTAGAATGCATCGTCAGAAATTCATTCCAGTACTTGAAAAGACTATCCCGAAGCGTGATAATCTTCATCTCACACTTCAAGTCAGTTGCTGTCTTGATAGTCGCTCCGTCCTTTTCCGGATTGATATTTTTGAAGCAACTGACCATAAGCGTACAAAATTTCTGCAAGACACGAGTAGATTGGGTCAATGCACAGCTACATATATCGCACTTATCTTTGAATCGATGATAATTAATTACTACTGACATGTATTGCAAACAATGTCTACTATTGGAAATCTATCCTCGACTCGAAGATAATGAGGATCATGCAAGACTTACCTGGTACTGGGTACTACTTAAGACGTCTCCATTTCTTCTGAAGTTTGCTTCCTCTGGATCATTTGTCGGGCGGAGATAGTGGATCCAGATGTTTCGACAACTAACAATCTGGTTCCCCCAGGTTGGCTGCGCGTGATCGAGGTGGTTGGTGGAGTTGTAGAAGGCGGAGATGTTCGTCAACATCTCTGAGTCTAGGGTCCACACAACGTAAGCCTCCCACGTCTGAAGTTCTCGCCTTCGCGTTTCATCGCAGTCCTCAACCTGCAACTCCTGAAAGGCGGTGACACTGTGTTGGCCATTGATTATCATGAATCCGCCGTTTTTAATGTCATCCCATTTCAGAGGAGGGGACTTCAAAAGTTGTTTCTTGGCATCCACGGGAGTGATGCAAATACGCTGCCTTTGCTTGATATCGCCCAATTGGATGAGCTCCTTCTTTACATCCTCAACAATGCCTCTCTCGAGCTTCCGAATAATATACTCGTCTCTCGCAAGAAAGCATTGTTTGATCGACACTACGACAGGGTCTTGGCCCAACACAAAGCAGGTGGCGTGAGTATTCCAGAAATTCTTCTGAATTTCTGCAAACTTCTCGAAATCCTTTTTTTCCTTGTCGACTGCTTCCACAATTGTAAGGGCTGACCTAGAACTACCAGCCACTACTGATTTGGATGCAATGGCTCCCCGCGGTCGCTTTGGCTTGGAACTCGATGGACCTCTGGATTGAGTCTTCGGATGACTGCGGGTCTCCAAACGCACTTGTCTTGGACCAGTTGCAACACTACCTGAAGCAGTGGCTCTTTGGCTTGGGTCAGTCGATTTCCTTTTCTTTCGATTCTGAGGCGCACCAATTGGAAGGACTTGCTGCACATGTCTGATTGCATATTGATCTAACGCTCCCCAGATATTATTGAGTCTTCTACAAATGACAGACGCTGTACCATCAATCCAGAGTAGATATTTGGATGCTTCAAACGTCCTCACCAACTCCGTAATCTAAGACGCCTCCAAAGTAGCGACGAGATACGCCATGTCGAACCGTGCGTGATCACTTCTTATGTCTAGGACAAGAGAGTGGTAGTGATCACCAACACGCCCGTCTTCCTCAACGTCGCGGAGCACAATAACGACATAGTGTTGGTGGTGCTCTTCGATTACTGAAACTTTCTCGTTCTGCTTCAGTGGTAAAAAGGTCGTTTGATCCTTGGCGCGATAGAGAAGGTAGACGTAATCCTTGTACTTATTCATGCCGAATGACCACGCGGTAATGTTGTCTTTGAATCGCCAGAGCTTCTTGTAAGTCTCTAGCAATTCAGCTATGAACGGCTCGTTCACAAACAGGTTCTTGAACGGCTCCATCAGTAGTAGTGCAATCGAGTAGTCGTAACTGCCTTCCGCCTCCATATCTGCACTTGCCCACGTATTGATCAGGTTACGACTTCCATTGAGGATATCTTCGAGTCGAGGATGTGTTTCCATTATTTCTAGACTTGACTCCTGGAATGATATTACTTCTACTCATGGCGTGATGTCAATGTTGATAGCTAAATATGATGGCGATCGTGAATATGGTTTATCCTCAGACAAGAGGAAGCAATGTATCTTTGAATTGAAGATAAATGACCGTCATCATTGTGGACTTAGCTAGAGTAATGGTTTGTTCACTTTAGTCTTCTGATGCAATTGAATTATATGTGTTTCATTGATACGAGATTCCATCATCTTCAGTGTCATTATGTTGTTCTCTTGTGTCTCTGACATACATGAATAGGCCTTTGGCAAGTTTTAATTTCTCTTATCTTAGTATTTTTCATTTATATTGATGAACACAATTATCTTCGCGTCGACGATAATAGTAGCACGGACATTCTAGGACTGCGCGTAGACATCGACACATTCAAATTTATTGTGAATTAAAACTCATCTGATGGAATGTATAATGCTGGTCTTACGATAGTTGACTTGGTTTTCCATCGCTACAACTATCATTTCTGCAAGGACATCGGATTATTAATCCTTTTGGTGTGCGCAATTTATCCTCGACTTGAGGATAAATTGCACCACAGGTACACGAGGTTATCCTCGCCCCGAGGATAATTATCCTTGAAGCAAGAATAGATTTGAGACCCCTCGAATTTGTTATCGTCGAGTCGAGGATAATTATCCTCTCTAGAATGACTAGACCCTGAAAATGAAATTATACTGGACTAAAGGAAAACACAATTATCTTCGGGTCGAAGATAACTGCAGCATGTTCATTCGGGGAATGGATGTGTAGGCGTAAACCCTAAAACTTATGTTCAAATGGAGTTCCTTGAATCCCATGTCGTATTACTAAACCCTAAAACATTCGTCCAGATAGGAACTATGAATGTAACAACTGAACACTAATGAACTCGAACCTTGTTACAAGCAACTACGAACTAATCAAAAGGAAAAGCAACAAAGCAAACTACAAGTGCAATGCAAGAAGGTAGAAATTGAAATTCAAGAACAAGAACTGAATACATACCTGACAATAACAACAGTACACAAGCGTTGAATCCCAAAAAATTCGTCGACGCTCCATTCCAATTCCACTACATGCACCGTGGGAAAGGACGATTCTAAACAACTTGGAAATGAAAATGAAGGTGTGTGCAGAGCTTCAAACTACCATTCACAAACACAAACACAAAAACTTGCGCAAAGAACTCTCACACAAAGATCACGCACACAGAACTAAATTGAACTCACTGAACTATACGCACTCACAAGAAACAACTCACTCAACTACACTGGCCGCAAAGAATCACGCATAATCACGCACAACAACTATACAGACGCACACTCATAGCTCATAAAACAAATGGCGTACGCGCGCTAGCGGGAGGGAGATGACCCACCGCGGTAGTGCCGAACCTAAATGGCGGCAGGCTCGGCAACACAAATTGGCGGCGCCAGACCACGCGGTTTAGGCTTGGCCTGCTAGGCTCGGCGGCGGTAGGTTTGGGTAGTAGGCTTGGCAGTCTGGGGAGGAGTCAGGCTCGGTTTAAGAGTTTAGGGTTTAGACAGTTCCCCTTTGTCCTATATAGAATGTCTTAGGGTTTAGTTATTCGATATATTCCTCGTTTAATGTTCAGTTATAGGGTTTTTGCATACACGTCCAGTCCACGAACCAGTTATCATCGACCCGAAGATAATTGCAATTACCAATAGTCCAGCATGACTAAATATTTAGGCCATAGACATTTACGCGAGGATGATTATTGTCGACTCAACGATAAAAAGTTCTCAGGGTCCCAAATGTTTTCGTACTTCGTGGATACTTATCCTCGAGTTGAGGATATTTATTCTGAAGGCGAGGATATTTATCCTCGAGGCGAGGATAATTTAGTAGACCCGTGGTCCTTTTTATTCTGGAGGCGAGGATACTGAGTCCATTGAATGATTTACTATTCATGTCTAAGAGTTTCCTAACATCTTAAGCAAGCTGTAATCAAAGTATTGTGTAGGGTTCATGCAATCATAAGGGATTTTTTGAATTTAGGGTTAACTTTTGTAGAAAAATTTCAATTTATTCAATTCAAATTCTTTCTCTATTCATTTCATGGGAGTCTACAGATTTTTATGAAATCTATAAATAATTTGTAAGTGGGTCTGTTACACTCATTTGAATCTTATAGGATCTTATCGAGGAGTTTGAAAGCAACCCTACACTGAACAAGAGTAATTGGAAAAAGATCATATACATTGAAAATAGATGTAGTTCTTACGATTTTTTTGGACCTAAATAAATGCAACACCTATGAATAAGAAATTTTTTGTAGAAAAAATGTTATGGTAAATAATTTATATTGTTAGAATTCAAAATATTTCCTCAAAATATGTATATTTTAAGAAAAAAATTATAATTTCACTATGTACTATATATGCTTTGCATATTATTATTTTAGGTTAGAAGCAATAATTGTGAGTGATTTAGCGAAAGAGGTTTTATATTTATACAAGATCAAATAATACTCTAAAATTATTCTTATGGGTGAAAGCACACTACACTAGGTACACTTTCAGCAAAAATCAAGTGTACTTTTGAGTATACATTAACTACTTGAAGTACTCAAAGTACTTTGGTGGAAATACCATTAGGACATGAAGAAACTTTAAATCAATAATTGTAGAATGTTGCCTTTACAAAGTAACATATTCAGAAATCAAAATTAATGGAATTTGAAAACGGAAAATGGTGATAATGTTGAAAGTTTAAAACTAAATGTACCATAAGTACTTTTTCATGAATAGAGGCAAAAAAAAAAGTCATAAAAATATTCAAAATTTTGAAAATTTAAGAACTAGCCATCCTACAATATGCATATGTGGTGCTTTACTCATCAAAATATCAATCAAAATAATGTTTTTTTAGTCTTTTTCCCTTCGCAGAAGATAGTATCCATTTGAGTTCCTAATTGCAATAAATATTGCAATTATGGTCTTACTATCACCAAGAATCCCTTACATAGTAAATGTTCTACCATTGTATAAAATATTGTGCCTTTTCAATCATTCATTTGGCCTCTACAAAGTACTTTGTATTTTTTTTGCAAATCTGACGTACTTTTTTTGTCCATAAAATACTTAATAGAAGATGATTGAAACACTGAATTGGATTAGATTGTGGTAGAATACCTTCTCTATAGGAGTACCTACAATTGGTATCAAATAAAAATCCAAAACAATGTTTATTTTGTTTTAAGAAAAGTACTTTATAAAAATACATCCTCCAAAAGTACTTTTCTGACGTACTTTTTAGGGGGGCGTAGTGTGCTTTCACCCTTATCCAAATTAAATTATTCAAATTTTTTCATTACAATAAAAAACATTTGTATCCAAACATATGATGAATTTTATTATACAATTTTTGACTACATAGATTGCAAGATATAATTGAAGTTCAGTGTAGTAATAAATATTTTCGAGGCACCTTCCATTATCGTAATAGCTTAATGAACCTTGAATTCTCTTCATTTGAAATTCCTACATTATTTGTAGAAGAAGGTTTTATTGCTCTCCATGATACTAGTGATACAAGATTGAAGCTTTGGAGGCCTTGTTTCCAAGCTAGGAGACCTCGTCAATTGTGAAATTGTTCTAGTAAGTAGTCTCGAATTTTTTAATAAAAAAATTGTAATTACTATCTAAATTGCACAAGCTTCATTTGAAGGATTGTATGTTCAAATTAATTTCTAGTATGTTCCATGATACATTGGAAGGATATTAGTAGACATTCTAAGCTCTTAACAAATTGGTTCCATTATCTAATTAAAAATAATAATGAAGAAGCTCTAATAGATCTTATTTTATCACTCTTTCCTTTCTTTAAACATACTTTCTTTTTTTCCATTTATATCCTGGTTGAAAAATGAAATATTGAAATTCTTCCAAAGGGCTCTCAATCCATTGTATTTTGGAGGAGTACAAGTAAAATACTTGAAATAAACTTTTCCAAAATACAAATGAAATGTTCAAAAATTATTATTGCATGTGAATTTTTAAAGTTGACTTCCTACAACTTAGTATTAAAGTTTTTATAGTCTTGTTGTCAAACAAAATTTCACTATGTTTTAATGCACCTATTCTATTAAATTAATGTCGGAGACTCGCCTTAAGATCATCTACAATATTTTAAGAAAATTTTGCACCCCATCCTATTTTGAAATTGACTGCATTAAACTAATATAGCACTTTATTTTGAAACTTATAGCATTCAACTAAAAGGGCCTATTGTTGTACTTACTAAATGAAGTCAAACAAAGCTATACATGATTGTGGAAGATATTGATTATAAGATACTTTTAAAATTTCATGCAATCACTTCAAGTATTTTGATGTCACTAGAATTTGCATAAATTTCCATATAAATTTGAAATGGGCTCAATACAAATCTAGAAAATTAAGAAATAGAATAATGAAAAATCTATAGAGTTAAATATACTTCATCTACCCATGGCTATACTAATTAATAAGAACATCCCCCTTGCGATGGATCACTAAACCCTAAACCCTAAACCCCTAAACCCTAACGTTGAATCGATCGTCCAATCTTAGAAGAGATAAATTCCCTAGCCGTAAATGCTGTCCGGAAACTCTTGGAGAAGCGACTTAAATTCCGCTGCAATGATCTAAACTTGGAGCAGTTGACTACCGAAAGTACTTGAGCGGTTTAGGAATTTGTGGACTGAATGTAAATTAAGGATTCCTCTTAAAATATCACCTTCCGATAAAGCTGTCAGGAAAGGAAGCCGGAATTTGTGTCCTTTCCTAAAAGTTGGGTTTTTTGAATTGGAACTTGCTGGCGCCGCGCCGCTATCCTTGCCGCGCCGCTATCCTTTCAGAGCTATTCAACCTTCTCTCCCACGAACCTTATTGTATTTTGTTTTGGCCTTGCTGCACAGTTCTCATGCATGCAACAGTTTCTTTTGCGCTACTGTTCTGCCGTCGCCGCCCGTTTTTCTGGTTGCACATTGTTGCTTATGTGTGTATTGTCCTACTGTTTTGAGCGTGAATGGATTTGAAATTAGGAGCTTCTTAGTGAGGTGAGGTCTCTTTAGGTTCTCCTAATTTTGAAGTATTTTCTACTATCATCATCTTGCATGTTGTTGTTGTTGATGCCGATGTGCTTTGTCATTTAGATGTAAGGCATATTTGTACATCATATTCTGTGTGTTATGAATCAACTGGTTGCAAGTGGTTCTGTGCATTGCTGTTCAATTGTTGTTCAATGTTGTAGTATGTTTGGAGTCCGGAAATTGCGACGCAAATGTAAGAATCACTTAAACCCCGAAATGAATTTATCCTCAAGTCGATGATAATGCATTTGTTTGTTTGTTGTTGGGTACGCTTATCTTTGAGTCGACGATGATTCATTTCTTGAAGGCATTTGATTGTATCATTATCTTCGAGTCGACGATAACTGATATTTTCATTTGTGACATTTCTAGGTATAGTTATCTTTGAGTCGATGATAAGTGATAGTCACCTTTGTGGATATTGTGGATACACATATGTTTGATTGAACGTTAACTGATTCATACCTTTGTGGTAATTATGTGTACACTTATCTTCGACTCGACGATAATTAATTGATTGTTACCTTTATTTCAATGTTGGGTACACTTATCTTCGAGTCGACGATCGTTGATTACTAGCCTAACGGAATATTGTGTATATATTATAAATTTACTTTGAATGAATTATCTCTATGTCCAGGATAAAATCGATAGATCACTATAGCTTATATTCATTTCGTATTGAATATTTCTTTTGGATTGATCTTTAGACGGATGGGTCTTTACAAGATAAGAGGACTTGAAGTCTTTAGATTTCTTTATCAATCAGAGAGTGTGATGTATTGATTTATCTTCGAGTCGAGGATAATTTTATTAAAATGTTTGAAGTGAATCTCCATTGGATGAGTTCATTCTGGTTTTCTGATACACCTGTAGGTGTTATTTGGAGTTACTGCATGAAACTCAGTAATGTGAGGAACTTATAAGTGGCGTACAAAGTAAACCTCATTTTGAAGCTATTCTTAGCTGTTTGTGGTTGGGTTAGAATTGTTTTGATTTTTTATCGTTGATTTGAAGATTATTAATGGAAATTCTTGTTTAAATCAGTAATAGTTGTGTCATTTCATCCACGTAGGATTTGATTTTATGAGTGGTGGATTTTGAATTCTTCGTACATATAGATAGCGTTTAGCTTTTTTTTGTATCTGATATCAGTTGCTTTTGTCTGATGGTTTGATATATGTTCAATTATCCTCGAGTCGAGGATAATTGTGGATAATAGTTTTCTGTCATGGTGACTTTTGAATTCTTTGTACATATGGATAGCGTTTAGTTTCGTTTGTAATTGATATCAGTTGCATTTGTCTGATGGTTTGATATATGTTCAACTATCCTCGAGTCGAGGATAGTTGTGGATAATAGTTTTCTGACATGGTGACTTTTGAATTCTTTGTACATATGGATAGCGTTTAGTTTGGTTTGTAATTGATATTTGTTGCTTTTGTCTAATGGTTTGATATATGTTCAATTATCCTCGAGTCGAGGATAATTGTGGGTAATAGTTTTCTATCATTTGATTCTATAGTCTTGATATCTGAACTTGTAGTTGTACTATGTCGTTAAACACCTTATTTTTCTAACCGTGGACTACTGTTTTGTAGTATGGATATTCATAGGCCTGATGATTTCGTCAATCCGGTCCCCACTTTACCCGCTGGTGTTGTAGTGTGTGATGGGGTCCCACGGGCTTCTTGGATCACAAAGGGTGTTACTTTGAGGAACGACGCAGGAGATGATGTTGCAAGAGGAGTATGTCATAGCGTGGATGCAGAGGACGTCATCGATGCAGATGGTAAACCTCTTGGTGATGATCAGGTGGCCATTCAAATTGCAGAGTCCTTATGCGAGGAGGAGGTGCCGTCTGTTTGGATGTGGTCTATGCGTTCTTGGCACATAAAATTTGTGTTTTTGAATGGCGTGAGTTTATATGACCATGACCAGACACACATATACAAGGCAACAATGAATGCCATTGGTCGTCGTGTTCGTATTGGTGTTCGTTCCTATGAAAGCTGCCGGGAGAGAAGAGAAGTAGACCATCCACCCAAGAAGGACTCCCTTTTTACTATAGAAGCAATTACAGAAGTGTCTACGAAGACATGCTGCCCAAGCAATTGCCTGCAACCGTTTCCTCGCGGAGATATTCAAGCTCTACGATCTGGACTTCATGTGCATGGTGGGGTGTATGTTCGCAAATGGTGTCTCATTGAGGTGTACAGGCAAATCCACAAAGATTCTGCTAGGAAGGAGTGGATAACCTTGAGGGGTCGGGAAGTGTGTCCTATGGCTTGGTGGACAATTCATGGTATTTCAAAAGCTACATTCTATAGGTACAAACAAATGGCTAAGAATGGGCAAGAGGTTGAGGGGCACGGGAACTTAGGGACCAAAAAACCGCGCGCCCAAACTCTACAAGCTACTGCCACACTTCGCATGTTGATTGAGAATGATGCTGACAAAATGCCATACAAAACAAGGACATTGGAAACTGGGGAGAAAGTGTCGGCAATGGTGTTGCCATCATCTTTTCGTTGGAGTGACCAATTACCAGCAATGAATGAAGCAAATGCGGCATTTAATTTGCCACCAATTTCTTCTAGTGGCTTGAGCAATATTCGACGTGCTTCTTTCCCAGAGTTCGCAGCGAAAGCCCGTGGAGATAGTTTTTCAAGGTGTGGCCTCTGCAATAGGTACAAGCAATTGAGGAGTGCTTGTACTCCGCTTTCTACTTCAGCGAACAAGTGGGCATACCTTTTGGGTACTCATCGATCGGGGCAACAAGCACATAGACTACTTTATTATGGGAATTGGCATATGTCAGAGACGTACCCCGAGAAGATGTTGTGCGTTATTCATGACAAAATGGATCACTCGAAGACAGCTTCTCCACACTACTCTCATAAAACCAAAGTGACGGACTCTTTCATGAAGATGTCCTTTGCTGTTACAGGAATGATTGCTCATGGTCATGGCGACTTTCGGTATGCGCACTATGGGCTCAATATTTTTCCAACGGATTCAAATCATACCATTGGCTCCATTGCAAAATTGTTGCGTGACTTGGAAGGACCGCCTACGAATTCATCGCGCCACCTATTTTTTGTAGAGGAGGGTCAATCTATCTTGACAAAGGCAATACTAGAAGGATCAAACATTTGCCTTGATTCCCTCTTACCTCCTCCACAAGAGCCTATTCCACCTAAACCTTTGCCACCAATACTTACTTTGCAGTTGGACAATGCATCAGGGGACAACAAAAACAGATGGGTGTTTGCCTTTTGCTCTCTTCTTGTTTTTAAAGGCATTTTTTGAGAGATTTACATCAACTTCCTCATTGTTGGGCATACTCATGAAGACATTGATGCTCTTTTTGGGAGATGGAGTACAATGTTGAAGATAAATAGCTACTCGACTATTCCGAGGTTGATGAAATCCTTTATGGATTGTGAGAAGTATCCAGTGATTCCTCATTTAATAGAGGAAGTTCCTAATTTCAAGAGGTTTGTCCACGGGTACTTGGGCACAGCTGGGGACTTCTTAGAAGGTCATTCGGCTTGCCAACAATTCAAATTCTTTATGGATTCCAATGGTTGGCCCCTGATGGAGTACAAATATTTGTGTACGGATCCAAATTGGTTGCCAGAACATGGTCAAGGGATTCGTTTGTGGTTTGAGACTGAAGATGGGCGTCCAAAAGTGCCAAATGGTAGTCCACCGTCTTTGGCTCCGGAGGAAATGAAAGCTTCAGAGGAGATCAAAAAGGGTTTGGATGGTTTTATTTCATATTGGACAGAAATGGCCAATGAAGACCATTCAGGAGAGTTTCGGAGGAAGAATGATTCGATAAGAAATTATTGGAAAGGTGTGAGAGCCGCTCTAGATGCACCCCTTTTGGTGCGTAATACATTGCAATATGGATTTTGGCCTGCTTCTAGAATCAACAACGAAGTGGAAGACCGAATGGAAGACGATGGCACACTACGTGAAGAATATGTAGAAGATGCGCCTTTTGTTGGACGTAGACATGATCGTCCACGGCCATCGTTCCATATTGGTCGTGATGTATATGCAGGTTATTTTGTTGTTGTGCGTCCCGCTGATGGTGACCCGAAGCCATTTTGGCTAGCTAGGGCGATTACAAATCCAAATCCGGATCCAGGGCATGTTCACTTGATCCAAATTCAATATTGGACGCTTGTTTCAAGTCGTCACATCAATATGGACACATACGCTGGATGGGACACAAAGGCAAGAAATGTGTGGTGTGAAGATCGAGCTATCCCTCCAAGTTGGTCAAATACTGACTGTATTATAACAGCTTGGAAGCCACGCGAAAAGAAGGGGGCTATTGATGTACCTCAAGTTCTTACAAAAGTTTCTATCCCTAAACCACAAATCAGCATCATTAAATCATCCGTAGAAGCCTTTGTGGTTTAAGACATAGTGTGCCATCGTCTTCCATTACGGATCATCCTTGGCGGTTTAAGAAGAATAGTTCCTTTGATTTTATTGTCTATATAATTTATTAGTATTTTATTATTAGAAGGATAGAAGCTGAATGCACATTTTCATTTTAGATATTTGCAAGTATCAATTATGTTGTTTTGAATATGATATTGACTGTGGTTATATGCCAATATCAATTTTTATTAATAGTATGAAATTGTTATGTTTCTTATAGATGTGATTTGAACCTTCAATGCACGCATTTGCAATGCTTTTCAAATATTTGAGATGTAGAAGTAGTTCTTGCGAATTTTTTGTAATTCAAGTTTGCAAATCACTTTTCTAGTACTCCTAAACCCTAAACCCCCCCAAAAATTCATTTTGTAGTGCCTTGTTGCATTCAATCAACATATTTATGTTCACAAGATTCACCACAAATTATATAAAATATAATTTGACATGAGAAATGAACAATTATTTTAGTGTAATTATAGATTGGATTTAAAATGAGACTCTTAATTGTCTCAATTTAACGAATAAGGCCTTCTTTGATACTTCTTCAATTGCATGAAAGGGTTCTAAGCATCATAGAATCCAAAACTCTGGCCTGGTTTCTCCTTCATCAGCTAAGACAACAAGATGATCCCCAACCTCTAACGTTGTTGTATAAGCTTCAACTGCAGTCATATAGGGGTGGATTCGTTGGCCTTTAATTTCATGGTGTCCTTTCTCTCGTCAACACTCTACTATTGTTTTGAAAGGCTCTAGCTTTAGTAACATAAAAGTTGGGACATGTGATGCATTGTCGCAAGGTCCATCTTCTACATCCATGCAAACCCTATTGAAACAAGACAGATCATGCATCTGTAGGGAAGTTCCTTTGAGGTTCACATTTTGAACTTGATGGAATGATCTTGTACTATCCACTGTGTAGGCATTGAAAGATGGCATGAGATTGATTGCAACTTCCGTAACATTATAAAAATAGTGTTGCATTGCTCTCTGAGCTCCAATATAACTAGTATACTCTATCGTCATGTGAGTGCATAGAAATTTAACTATATCGCTCGCACAATGTAGTCTTAGACCTTGAGGCTTAACTTGCTTGGCTTATAAAACTTGCTTCTAATGAGCACCAACTCCATTCTACCTCCCTTTACCATGACCTGTACCAAACCAATTCCACTGCATTATGCAACCAAAAGGCAACTCATCCGTGCGAGTCAAAGAGGGATACCTTGCCACGAAATATGGATTCTTTTCACACTTGAATTGGGTTGCACATCCATTGGAGAAATCAATGTGCTCAATTGGAAAGGGATAGGCTTGTTGCATAAAAAAGGCTTGGTGCAAAGAAAAACAATGCTGGACAAATTGGTTGTCATGTTACTTGTCATCATTGATGTAGAAGTTATTGACTATTAGCAAGTTAGGTATTCATCCCTTCAATGAACTACTCTTAGGATGCTACTTAACCCTAATTAGGGTTCAACTACTATATAAATATTTTGATCACTGATCACCACCATTCATCTTGAATCACAGAATTGCAAGATTGCGACCTTTTACTATATGGTATCAAAGCGAGCTTAGGGCCGCGGACTCCAAGTAGTTACAGGACGTTGGAGAAAATAGTTGAGAGATTACTACCGCACTACAGGCAGCGCTATAGTAGACGCAGTTAAAGGTTGATATAGCTCGTAGAGATGGATCCGACAGTTAGAGACATCCCAAAGTCCATGAAACTAGTAGGACCTTCAAACCACATCATCTAGAGTTACAAAGTTAGAATGATTATTATGCAAAAAGGGTTATGGCGATTCATCAAACTACATGCAGACAGAGATTAGTCCAATATATAAAACCATAGCCATGGCAACTAGTACTAATACAAGCGACATCGCAACTACAGTCACAACACTAATGTTAGAAGGCGTAAGAAAATTGAAAATAAACAGGGAAAATGAAGTAGTAGGCCAACCGGATCTAATCTAGTCCAAAGTTTCAAATTGGACAGGAACGAAAGTCATTCCGAATTTAGTCTATGAACCGGATTAGGGTTGAACCGGATGTCAGGACAACTGAACCAGAAAAGGTCATAATGACCAGTCTAGGGTCTTGAGACTATTTAAGGACTGGCCTTCTCAGTCACACCTCTTTTTCATTTTTCGCTCTGCTTAGGCACTCCTTGCGTTTCCTTTTCTGTTTCCGTCCAGCACCCTAGTTTTCCGTGTGGAACTTGTGTGTGAGATTAAGGTGGAAGTACGAGAGTGTATTAGTGGACCTCGAGAGCATGTACTAAAAGTTTTTGTTTCCATTTCTAGGGTGCTGTCAATCTGAAGGTCAGATATGCAATCAAGGACTGCATAGACGATTGCCATCGCCGCCTTCTCAAATTTTTGATTCCGGTCCTTCATCCGGAAAAGCCAACAAGGGTGACGATCACCCTTGGTAACACCATTTTTTGTGCCTTATGTGGGAACCGAAAAGTTGACTAGGCCTGGATTATTTTTGATCTAGTCGCCCAGCTCATCGGTAGAATGGAGAAGAGTAGGGCCACTCCGATATATCCTTATCTCTTCCACCTATATCATAACCACCAACTCCTCATTGATATAGAGGAGAAGGAGTGGAGGACCCAAGAAGTCCTTCTGAAATACGGGGAGTTGGAGACAGATGGTGAGGCAAAGTCTATTCCCAGATTAGAACCGGAAATTGAAAAGGAGGATGAGGAGGCTCCATTGCCGCTGGTGAAATGACGCCTCCCCACCAACGAGGGACACCTCTTCACAAGTGAGGGACGCCACCCAGTCATGACAAATCAGCCCCGGAAGGAAAATCGGAAGATGAAAAGACCATCTCCAAAGAAGACACGGATCCCCAGGATTCGTTCAACAACTTAATAGCTATCCTCTACAGCATTAGGGCGGACTGGGAGGTCAAGAATAGGACCTTGGACGCAATCGGAAAGTTGGTGGATGTGCCACCAGACAGCACGCTACCGGGGAGGGTGGCAAACTGCATTACCGATCCGATCCAGGCCTAGAAACAAGAGGAGGAAGTACACCAGCTGCAAAAGGAGGTAGATACCTTGAATGCAGAAATCTTCACCTTGAAGGAAGACGTGACTATCACTTGTGAAATGGCGGAGGAAACTTGGAAGACAATTGAGCAGATGAAGGATACTTTGGGAGTATCCGAAATGGCCGCCACCAAGGCTAAGTTGTTTGACGAGGAGGTATAGAAAAAGAAGAAGCTATCTGATTCCAGGATAGTTAGAATTCTCATGGACTTTGCTGAGTGGATCAAAACGGTAATGATAGAGGCATGAATATTTGCAGACCGAATTGAAGAGAGTAGCTGGAAGCTGACTAGGGCTACATGCTCCAGGGGAATTCAGCTCTCGGATCTCTCTCTACCAAATTTGTTTCCGGATGAGTCAGTTCCAAGAGAAGGAAAAGACAAGACTCCCAAATCCAAGAGATTAAAGAGAGGCATAGTATCGGCCAACACGCTTGAGTCTGCGATTGATTTGGAGTCTACACTCGTTTCCGGCCAAGGCGACCTAGCCCCTACCCCTACAGATGGAAAACGGAATTGGAACTTAAGTGAAGTCTTTGAGCAGATGGAACCCAATCCGAAGAGTCCTACCATAGAATCTAAATTGTAAACTAGTTAGGATTATGTATACTAGAAAGGTTTTGACACAAATCCAGATTCTATTCCGATCTGGTTAGTAGTGGGAATTCGGTTGAGTGTCCGATCTCTTGTGAGGTCTCACTGCCCTAGTTTGGAAACGGAAGAGCTTTAGTAGAGGTTGGAACGGACAAGTATACTTATGACCACCTAGCTTCGCACGGATAGGAATTGACATCAAAGGTCATTGTAGTATGAGAGGATTGTACGGGGAGGTCTTTGTATGACCTGTAATCTGGATTGCCATCTAGATTGTTGTGAAGGACCAAACCGGATCCGTAGTAGTTAGGAGATAATAGGATAGTGGGTCTTTAGCTACTATAAGTCACGGAAGGAGTGGTGGGCCTACCACTTTTAAAAGCAGGTAGTGACTCCTCTGATGGTGAAACAAAGGCAAAACTAAACCGGATAAGAGCTAGGTTACAAATAGACAGTCCGGAACGGATTGGTCTACAAAGGTACCCAAGACCGGAAGTAGTAAGGTCCTGAGGTTGTGGTGATTTATGGACCAGATAGTAGTAGGACCGGAATGGTGGGAGGAATCCGGTTCTCAATTTTCCGGGTGTTATAGTATTTCTGATTTCAAACGTAGGATTGAAAAGTAGGATTTGATACTGATTGAGCTTAATCGCTTAATAAGGCTAGATACTTCATAGGATCTCATGGGTTCAATCTTTAGAATCACTTAGTTATGCTCTAGAGTGATTTTTGGGAGTATAATGGGGAATTTACTTGCCCTGCACTATGACAATAGTCTATCTAGAAGTGGATTACCTTTAGACAAATATAAAAAGGACATGATTGCATACCTCTATTCTCTAAACTTGAAGGTATGCTCTTCCAAGAGGAACTAAGTCGCCAACTAGAGCACCAATGAGATACTAGAAAAGAAGCCAACCTAGTCAAGAGCCACAAAATCTTGTATTGAGCAAGCTCACAACCTCGCAGCAGTCTAATCCTTGGCCGAAACCAATTAACTGCTAGAAATGGACCTTTCTCTCATCAACATGAGTATCATCCTCCAATACACTATCACAAGTGCAGAAAACTCGGATACATTGCTCGTGATTGCACCTATGTAACACTAAAAGAGCGCATTCAGGCTATGCAACTTCAACTACAAAATTTACTACCCTGAGTCAGATAGCAATAAGTGAACCTCATCAAAACAGAAGACTACGATTTTAATCCCGATACAACCAACGCACACGTTCAAGTCTACATTGAAGCATTCCACAACGATTAAGACAAAGATCCAAAATCGACCACAATTTTTGTGAGCGTTGCCTACCACAATGACCAAGACCACACTCCACACACAGAACATGTCAATACATGCATTGTCACCTATGAATCTCCATTTCATCACTTGGAACTTATGATTTGTTTTTTTTGGAATTTTACAGTTTTGAGTATAGTTTTATATACAAAAAGAACAAAAAAGAGTGTATAACCAAAATAGGTATGTCATATATCAATATAGCATTTGGTCCTAAATAGAATGTTTTCCTTCAGTTATACCCAAATCCCGCATGTAAATAAGATTAAAATCCATGAATTGTACATAGTAAGCGTATTTAGTAGAAATTGCCCAACTTGTCTAAATCTAATATTTATGTAACAAATCTTGGTTAAATTGGTCCAAGGGAACTATGTGAAAACCTTAGAATAGATTCCCAAAAAGAGGTTTTACTTTTCCATTTCATCAACGAAATAATAAAAACCTCAATTGTTAGTTTGTAGGTGAAGAAAACTCAAGATGGACCAAAGGAGGGCATCTACGACCTAAGTATGGTGATTTGAGGTGGAAATCAAGCTAAGAGTCCAATGACGCAATTAGTTTGCCAAGATTTTCTTCCATTTAAGAGATTTTTTGTTTACTAGAAGTTAAAGGACATAGCAAGATTTGATTTTCCTTCTTCAAATGTGCAAAGTAAAAATATGAGTTTGCCCATCCCTTTTGGAATTCTATAAGAGGTTCTATGAAAAGTCTCGATTTTTTCTGATCTCTAAAAGATCTTTTTCCGAGCAGTCAACTGCAAAAAGTCATGATGGAAAATTCTTAGAAATTACCCAAATTGCAATAAAATCTCACTAAAAATTATTGTAACTTTTTTTATGTTAATAATGCACTCTGATAAGTTTTTTGGCATTTCGATAGTCAAATAAATCAAAACTAACAAGATCCTTCAAAACCAACAAAATTAAAGATCAAACATGGAGTTGACTAGTGTATCAAGAGCATACGAAGTCAGATTGAAGTCAAAGCGGGATCTTTTCTTATTCATTTGCACCTACTAAAGAGCTTAGGCTAGTTATTTTTCATAGAAAAGTCGGTTTCCAAAAGTTGGGTTTTTATCCTTTTGGGTCATTAAGTTGGCATTAGGACTCTTTGTGTTTTTGACGTAAAAAAAAAGTATGGGGAATTTTTATAGACTAAAAATGGCATTTTGAAGCCAATGGCATAATTTATTTGTGATTTGAAGTCTTTTTCCAAAAGTTAGAATGTTAGACTAGCGTAAAAAGTGACAATCTTGAATTTAGGATGAAAATCTTAGATGATAAGATTACCTTGTAGGAATTAAAGGGGGATGAGGGCCCTTGGAAAAGTATTTAAGGGCTCTCATTCTCCTCTCATTCTCCTCTCATTTCACTCCTTAGGTTTATATTTTGAACCTCTCTTTCAATTTAAGTCCATTTAGTTGGATTTTGGCCATTTTAGGCCCCGTTGCCAAGTTTACCTTGTTTTGTAGCATTGTAAGCTCTATTGTTGCTGTTTTTATAGCTCTCTTTAAAGGACTTTGAGGTCCCTCAACATTTATTTTTGTTTGTGTATGTTTTGAGTTTCCATATTTACTTTGCTATGTTTTGGTTGAGTTTATGTTGTTGTATTAATCCTAGAAATATCCCTTACTATACCTTGGCAATACTGCTTTTGGGGGCTTTTAGTCCATGTTTGTAAACTCTAAACTTATAAGTGAGAAATTCCTTGACTGAGAAATCCCCTAGAGTTTGGATGTTATTTGTATTAATTTATTTGTACTATGTTTGGAACTAACAAGTGCTTGTACTAACTTCCTTGCTCTAGTGTGTTTATGTGGTGTTGACAAACTAGCTTTGTTAAAAGTATCTTGTATACTTGTGGGTCTTTTTTTTGAATATGGCAAAGCCTTAGCTTTTAGAAGTTAGAGAACTTTGGGCATTTACAAAATCATAGCGAAGCCTTAGCTTTTAGAAGTTAGAATAATTTCCAAAATTACGGTGGAGCTTTGAATCCATGTGTTAGAAATTGTTTTAAAATTTAGTATGTGACAGTGAATCTTTGAAACTTTGTAGCATAATTGTCAATGGAAAAATTTCTCTTTTAAAATTTTAGAAAACACCCCCTAAATAAATAAAAACAAATACAAATTAAACCTAGGAAAACCTGCAAGAATGGAAGAAGCCTGAATGACCAAATCAGACTATGGAAGGACCAACCAAAGTAAAAAGAGGCCCTGGGAAGGGGCGTGCTTGCCTATACTGCTGGATGCCTGTGCTACCAGATTGTGAGCGACATGCTTGCCTGTACTAAATTGGATGCCTGTGCTTGTGAGTAACTATCTTGCTTTGTGTTTGTGTGATCAAACTATCTTGTTTGTCCATGCTTGGAGTTTGGTTGTCACTTCATTGGAGTTAGCCAAGCATTGGACTAATCAAGATATCAAAGAAAAAAATATTCTTTTCTTCTCTTCACTACAAATTAGATATAAAATTATCCTTTTGAACTAACCATTAGAGTAGAAGAAAAGAAATTAGAAAGTATAGAAATTTAAATAAACAAAAAAAGGGAAGCCCTTCAACTCCATAGGAAGATAGAAGAATGGGATAGAATAGAATCTCTCATAGAATTCTCAAATCTCTTCAAACTCAATAGAATAAAATGCAAATGAAGAAAGTGAGGAGTCCAGTTAGAATTTAAAGGGAAAATTAGGAGATAGGAAATATTAAAAAATCTTAGAGAATCAATTAGGACCATGAAAAGAAAGATAGAATAATAATTGACTTAAACGATAGGAAGGGTTTCATCCACTTCAATTATTTAGTCAATTATTGTAAAAAACCTTACAAGTCAATGTGTAGGATAAAATAATCAAGTTAGATAGGAGAATTTAAAAGGTCGATTATTGTTATAAGTTGGTGCAATTATTTAAGTAGTTCAAAGTCAATCCTTGGCACTAAAATAATTGAGAGGAATATAGTGTGAAAAGGAAAGAGGAGGAGGGAAGGAAAAGAGAAAAGCGGAAAAAAAAAGGATTGCAAGAGAGTTAGAGAATCTTTGAAATTGTATTAAAATTACAACTTGTACTTAAGTGGTGAGTATTAGTGAGGTAGAAAAGAGAGTTATGGCACAAAAAGGGGAGTACCATGAGATTATGGAAAACTACCAAGAGGATACCAAACCCAAGGTTTGAATTCTGACTCTTTCTTTTGCGTTTTTAAGTTTTTAAATTATCCATTGTTAATTAGGTCGAGAGCTAGGTAGAAGATGGAAAGACGGTAGAAGAGTGAATTTAAAACTTGGTAGAGAATGCTTAGAGGTTTTCAAAAACATATTAAATTTAGAAATTGGAGTCAAAACAAGCGAGATATGAGTGGATGAAGTTTAGAATTTACGTTGGATGAAGATTAGCATAAATTATAATTTTGAAATAAGAATGTAGACTTAAGAAGATAAAAATATTTAGAACTCATAGATAAAAGCAGGAATTGTAGATTAGGAGAAATTAATGGATGAAGTTTGAAGAACTGATTAGCAATTAGACTTCATCCATCAACAACTTCTATTAAGAAGGTCCAATTCATAAGTTTCTTATCAATTTAGAAATCTAAAATTAATTTCTACAAGGAAAAATATCAAAATTCTAAAAATAGTAAATTGATAGAAGTTGGTTTAAGACTTAGAAATTGAATGAATATTAATTAAAGACTTAGAGGATAGTCTAGACAAAGAATTTAGGATTGTGAACACTTAGAGCTAATCAAGAGAATTCTTACATTTAGGAAGAGACCAAAAAACAAAGAAAATAGAGCTAGATGAAGTTTAGAATTAAAATTGAATGAAGTAGGGCAAAAAACATCCATCCAAGTCTAAAATTAGAAAGGAGGTAGAAGTCACATAGGTAGATTTAGAGGTAAAGTTTCAAGAGAAATTGAATTACTTAAAGTTGTGGATGAAGTTTTATTGGCTTCTTAAAGGCTTAAACTTCATCCGTCCATAACTTTGGATAGGAAGGTCAAATAGAAATGTATTTTATGTTTTTAGAAATGGCATGAGTTGTTCTTTCTCCTTATGTGACTAAACTTAGACTATCTCTCCAAACACTAAAAATCACAGAGGCTTGGCAACTAGAGATTAGTAGAAGAGAATTTTTTCTTTGTGATTAGATTTTGCCGTTTAATTTCAAGTTTATGCAAAAGTAGAATTGGTAAACCGTCCATTGCTTGGAAGGCTCATTGGGCAAACGTTTTGACACCCACTAGTAAGAATTAAAAAGAACTAAAGAACCCATTGTGAAGTGATTTACCATAGGTGGGTAAAAAGTGCTCACATCACCAAAGATGACTGGTTCCTTGATTCTAGAGTCAACGACGCTAGCATGCGAATTGGAGTGGCGAGCTTGTGAGCGGCGAGCGAGGAGCTCGTGAGCAAGGAGCCTGAAAATTAATTATTTTTAAATTAAAAATAAAATAAAATAAAAATTGGACTTAAAATTTATTTACTTTTTTTAGTAAATTATGAGTTCTATGACCGCTTGCCCTATTACCGTGCTTTTCACAAAGTTTTCATTTTCAAGCTAGTAATTTCTTTTATATGGCAAAATTAAAGAATATTACTTCTTTCATGTTTAACTAGTTCCCTTCAATGATTGCATTTGTGATGTCCATAAACTTTAAAAATAATAATCCTACTACAATTGCTTTGCTTTTAGCTCAATACAGGGATTGCACCTTGGCATAATTAGAAGCCTCACGGGATTCGAACCCGGGCCACCTCATTCTAGTCTCATAGACCTCTCGCAATTTTGCTAATATACTCTCAACTTAATGGAGTGACCACATCTTCACATAGAAGTTATTTAAATGGGTAATGGTTTCATCATCCCAAAGAAGAAGTACACAGAAAATGAGAACTACAAAATTTTATAACCATACAACAACTACAAAGCAGACATTTCATAAAAAAGAAAACAAATGCCAATATTTTGCAATTCAATTGTTTAGAACTTCATATTCATATTATATAATTCAAGTACATAGAAAAAAATATTTGTGCCTATTCCGGAATAGTAATAATCCCCGCTCGAACTAAGAGAACCTTTAACTCGTTGAAACTATAGCTTGGTGCATGAATGAATTTGTCATCCTCAATGCTCATCTTGCAGAAGTATCGATATAAGTAGTACAAATGCTTGCAATTAACATATTGCTGACGTCCTTCAATGGCAGATACAACCATACTTACAAAGTCTGGACATGTGCAGGAAGGGAACATACCCATTGTAATGCGATACACATTTTTTTTGTCATCTGCTCCTGTCTCCAATGATACAATTGCACCTAGACCTGGTAATGGAAGCAAGGTCACTCCTACGATTTGGCCTTTGATATTCCTTGCACTTTCCCACTTGTTCCGTTGCTCTATTGTGGGGGCATTTGCAAGTCTACGAATACTACGATTGTTCCTCACTGTTGGATACACATTTGCATTTGATGGCGGTGCATGATTATATAAAACAGTCTGAAAAACCTTCGACATACTGAAAATTTTACGTGGTGATAAAGTTGGTCGCTCCTGGAGACAGAATCCCGCATGCTACAGGAGCAAAGTCTCTTCCCGACTCAAAATGGGTCCCACTTAAAACAGGCCAAATGTCTGGCAAACTTGGCCAGTCAATGACCTACTTCCGCTTTGTACCTTTCACACAACGTTCAATGTCATCTGGACAAAACCAGAAGTCACTTATCACCTCTCTCTTGCTTCCGTAATCTTCCTTTCTTCCGCGATAAGTTGGAGCTGGTGTTCCCTTCCGTCCCTTCGAGATTTTTGTAGTGCATTTCATATTTGACCCCCGCTGTTGAGCATAACATCTTGCATTTGATTTGTGGCTGATCCTTGCAATGTGCCACTTAGATGTATCATAGTCACTTTCAAATGCAACTGTAACATGATTGAAGTCATTTGTCCCTTGTTCTTTTCCTTTGTCACCAGAAGACTCCACCCCAACTACAGTTGACCTTGTACGAATACGAGGTTGCGAAAAATTAACCTTGTCCGGTCGATGTGAATTCCTTGCATCACCAATAGGTATGTCCAACTTCCTCTTTGTGCTTCCAAAGATTTCCTCTCCCTCCAAGTGTGGTACACGAATTCCAAAACCTTCACATCCAGGTAAGGTATTCAATGCCTCTGCCATCTTATTAGGGTCTCCACTTCGTCTAGTAGCTCTCAACTTCAACTCACCCTTCGATGGGCCACATCCTGATGCATGCCCTTTTAAATAAGCTCGATAGTTAGTCATTTGCATCCACGCACGGATGCTGTCATCGCATGTAGCATCAAAGAGATTGTTTCCTCGATTGCCAAACATTTGGAGCCACTTATTGTGAATTGTCTCCGACAAATTGCAGGAAGGCATATCCGCCATCTCTTCCAAATTCAAATCCTGCATTGCATCACAAGCAGAGAAAAAAAAATTGCAGTCAATTCCATACATTACAATCTTCCGCAATAAAAAAAAGGACTATTACATCCAGTAATTTAATTTAGTTTAGGGTAGAATTTTGAAGACGACAAAATCCTTCATGCTATTCTTCATAAACGATTTCTCTATGCGCTTAACTACTAAAACACCAAGAAAAATATTAACAATTAATACCATTTCCTTTAATTCTATTCACCTCCCTTTATTTTAGATCATTTACCACTATAAGAAATCAGTGTTTTTTTTAACAAGGGGAAAAACGTGCCGTGATGTCTAATTTAACAAGGACGATGCCTGTAGTGACGTCTAAAAAAATCCGTTTAAAAAAACGTGCCAAAAATGTGCCATGTTATATGCTGAAACGTGCTTAAATTTTTTGTGACATCGAAAACAACAGGGTCACACAAGAGTTTCTGAGAGTGCCATGTGGAGGGGTTTTGGCATCCACGTAGGATTTTTAACGATGGGCAGGGACACGTTGGACAACTTTTTCATCCAACGACGTTGTGACGTGTCCAATGACGTGGACCCCTAAATATCCGACGTGGAAAATAATTTCCGGAGCACACAGCCTACGTGGCAGCTGACGTGGCACTCTTTTGCGGTACATGCCGGTGTTCTGTGTGATGTTCTCTGGGACGTCACATTTGACAGGAGGATGTTTTAAATGACATCAAAGTCAACGAGAATGTGCTTTAGGAAACGAGCTGGGTGGATAATATTGTGGAATTTATTCTTTGCTGAAATCGCAGACATCGTCCACATACACGTCTATTGTGACATTAAGTAGAGCAACCCGTGTACTGGGGTATGCATTGCTTTGCGTTCAGTGTTCCGTTCGACACGCACAGTGACATTTGCAGTGTTTTCTTGAGCATTACAGAAGACATACAATGCGAGAGGAAGGATGTTTTCTCAAACGACATGAACAACGTGAATCATAAACCGCAACATCAAAGACGATGTCCTCTACAGCCCATATACATGAGTGAATGGAAGATTGAGATATGCCATTAGAAGATGAATTATGTATCTTTGTAAGAGATGTCCAAGCATAGAAGCCTGTGTTTTCAATGGCATTGGGATTATAAGGCCACTTGCCAACTTTTGCACAAAAATGCCATAGTCTAGTACTACGAAGAAATCCACAACAACATTAACTACAGCACTTTCGATGAAAACTTGGTGCGTTCTACTCAATGTTCTGAATAACATGCTTGACCATCATATGCGATGTGAAGTTGGACACGCTGTGGCAAATAGAGACTCACTTCTTCTGAGGTGCATCCGATTTCTTGACAACAGCAGCCTGCATCGTACCACACCAAGTCAAAACCAGCAGTACCTACTCATGCATATTTATTTTTGGGACTCTTATACAGCTACATAGATGTCAAGGAATGCTACACTTGCATTATTCTTTTAAGTTGCATACAGAAACAAATGAAAGTATGGGTGAATGGAATGTAGGCTTCCTAACCTTTTTAGTAGGTTGGGTAGGTTTAGGAAGACCCACCGCTTTGGAAATTGCTGCCTTCGGTGTAGCCTTCGTGCCCTTCGCAGCTTGCGTGGTCCTCACAACACGCCGAGGCCGGCTTGAGGACTCACCAAGGACTTCAATGTCTTCCTGCAACACCATCACACAATTGTTATTCACTTCTGACATCCTCTAATCACCTACACTTCCTAGCCTTACCTGAGCACCATTGAGGCACTTGCTTTCCTGTAAGATGCACATAGTTATTGTAAAACATTCCTGCGCATTCAATGGAATGGGGGACTGAAAGGAAACTTTGACTTCTGCTTACATAGTATTTTGATGTACTCGCTTTGAAAAGAACAGGCTGAGCCCTAGAGTGCATCAGTGTCTGCCACTAGTGACGTTCACTTCGATGTCCAATTTGACACGCACTTGTAAAAAAAAATTGAAGTATTGCAAGGCATCCGCTACTACGCTATGACACCATCCTCATACAAGGCAATTCATGGAAATAACGTCACTAGCCTAACAAAGGGAGTGCTTCACGTCAATCACTTGGCACTTAAAATGGAAAGAAAGACGTCGCATCACCTGTTGCTCCGTGGAGGTCTCCATCGTGTTTTCTCGCCTCTCAGATGTTGCCTGCACCCCGGAGTCTTTCACTATGGCGTACACATCTTCCATTCCTTGTTGACCTTCAACAGTTTCAGGGATGGCAACTTCACCGGCGCCTTGTACCTGCTCCTCCTCAGCGTTAGCTACAATGTCGTGAACAACATCGTCTTGAACAGCCCGCTTGTCGGAGTTAACGTCAACAAGAACATCGTCTTTGACATTGCTTTGGACAGCTATGGGGATTGGCTCAACGACATCTACAGGAGTTGTGGGCTGTAACACGGGCACATGACTGTCCTTCTGTGCCATTTTCGATGCCTCTGCCCTAGGTGACGTGAGAAGCGGTGCATTCCCTGCCTCCATTGGCGAGGATGGCTCCGTGACATCCAGGGTCCCCCCAGCACTTGCTTTACACTGACTTGCGAGGATCTTACGTAGCATTTCCTCCATGCTTTTGTGGGACGTGCTCACGGTCTCAGTAAGGCGACTTACACTGAGTTCAAGCTCATCCAGCCGACTGCGCATCTCTTGCAGCTTTTTGCCATAGGGACTTCGACCTCTGCGCTTCTCTTCTTCCAGACGCTGCAACTCCTTGGCCATTTCTGCGTCCACCTCTACTTCAAACGGTGCTCTGTTCCGCAACAAAGTCTACAAGGGGAAGAAGAATATGCACTTAGAGTTCACATACAAAGCTTACATGCTTCAATGGCACCGTACAAGGGGAACAAGAATATGCACTTAGAGTTCACATACAAAGCTTACATGCTTGAATGCCACCCGATAAGGAGAAGAAGAATATGTAGTTACAATTCAGATGCAATGATTACATGCTTCAATGCCACCCCACAAAGGTCCTTCCACGTGCAAAGAAGAAGGCCCAGTCCTGCACATCTACCACCAGAGCGGACATTTTTTGGAAAAACAAATGCAACATGTGTGATGAAAGTGGTGTCGACCTGGGCAAGTAGGTGGACGTCAGTTACTACATACTTACCAGCCTCGAGATGACTTCTCTCTCTACAGCCTTATGCTGGGCTGTGCTGGATGCCTTGCCCTTAGAAATGGCAGACATATGGGCTGACTTCTCTTGGGAAGCATCGGTCGCACGAGCCTCCTTCAATGCCTCCCACACATCGTCATCCATTCCCATCGGCTTGGGTTTTCCGCCATCAATCAATCGATTGAGCTTCCAACGAACATGAATGAGCGCTTTTGTGATGAACGGCTGCATCCACTTCTCCGACACTCGCTCGAACTCTCCCTCTATACGCCAATCTGCAAGCCAGAGAACTTAGTATAGCTACCTCTGCATTATGTATGACATTGTTGTGCCAAAGAATAACAAGAGAATTTACATGGACACTCCTATGTCTCCAGAAACTCACTGCACGTCCCTGTGTTGCGGACGACCATAGGGACCACCCCTCATTGTAGAGGATCCTGCACTGATGTCAGGCGTGACATTGTATTCGACGTCGTTGTGGACATTACAGGTGACATCCACTGCCCCGCCTCATGGCCAATGAGCTACCTTTCACAACATTTACAGTCTTTTGAACTACATGCAACAGTGAACTACAAGGTCTGTAGTCCTCTTCATTTCACAGAGAAGGACTGAATACAAACCTGTATAGAGGCGCCTAAATAAGCGCCGTCTGTCTTTTTTGGGCTGACCCTCCCATCCAAACCTGGGGTCAAGGTCTCTCGCATATTTCTTAATGTCGTTGGAGAAAGGAACCCTCATAGGTCCGAATGGTTCCCCTTGTCGGTCGATTTCCACAGGTTTCTTCATTACAGTGCTTAAGCCTTTTTCGCGAGATTGTTCGGAGATCAGCTGCTCGATCATCTCTTCAGTATCAGCATCCAAAGTTGGTTCATCAGACCCTGTGTTGTAGCCCTTACTGTAAAAGGTCAAATGCACTATCAGCTTGGGAAGAAAATGGGGCTACGTCAATATAAACAAATCAATTCCGCAACTGGACCCCCGCAAAAGACATCCACATACGCTATTTCTGGCTTCACAGTTCTGTACATGCGACTCTGTTGCTCACGACGTTGAACTTGACGTCAATGTAAACACGCCTGGACGTTGTTTTGAACATTACAGGAACTTCCTCTTGATAGAAACTGGGAAGACGCCGTAGTTTAGGGTCTATCACCCTTGTAGAGGGATGACTCCCGAACGTCTTCATTGATCACTTCGGAATTCAATATGATTGCTCTCTGAGGAACAAACTATCACCTTTCTTTGTACAGAGTTCAACTCAAAGAACATGTCCTTCGTGACGCAGACATGAACGTCATACAATTTATGCGGACGTCACATTAAACGTCTATGACGTTTAACATGATAGAGTCAATGTCAAAAGAATCATGGTGTGCGTTGCACTTGACGTCCGTACCAACGCGCGCCTCCCCCAAAACCTTGAATACCACTGGTTCTATACTCAAATTATTTCTGCTGCCAAACTTACCTCCAAGACTGCTCTCTGAGTTCCTCCTCTTCCTCTGCGTCGTGCCCTGCCTCCTCCGACAACTCCAACTGCACTTGAGGGGTCCTCTTCCTCTTCGGTGGAGGATTGCTGTCCCGATCTCGTCCCTTCCCCGCCGACGCAGCAAGCCAAGGGTCTCCTCTGGCCTTGGAGCGGCGCTCATGCTCCCCGCACATGCGGATTGGCTTTAGCGGCGACGTTTCTTCATGTTCGCTGGAGTCCTCTTCACACCGCTGACTTGCGTTCCTCTTCCGCGCAGGGGCCTGAGTGCGAGGCATTTTCTCACCTGCCCCTCTCCACTGCACGTAGAACTCATCGTTCTGTACCCTCCTCACACACAAACGCGCACATGAGCGTCCACAACAAAGGTCACACATTGGGGAGGCATCCTGGCAACCTGAAAACCTGCGCGCAATCGACTTGCTGCAAGGCGTGTTCTAGCCTCCGATGAAGCTGTGGCGCAAGATTGGAACCCTTGTTGCTCCAGATTGGTGGAGAGCTGCGCCCCTTGCAACTGCATGTAAGAACGCCGCCCTTACCAAATTGACACAAAAATGAAAATTTCAAACTACAAAACCGATGCCGATTGGGGAGCACCTACCTCACCTCTCTCACATTAGCAAGGCAAGCTCCAAAGACGAACGCAATTGAAGGATTACACAGACGCTGAAATTTCAAGGTTGTGCAAGGCCGCGCGTTCAAACCAACGCAGTGTGGCGGAAGTGAGTGTGCTGTGGAATTGAAGGCCCGCCCTCGCCTACAGCTGAGGTGGCCCCCCTACGAGCCCCCTACGAGCCCCTATAGCCGTCACGGCGAAGGCCTGACTCGCGCCCGTGCCACCGGAAGCCCGTGCCTGGAAACCCTAACTCCGCGCGGAGCGACAGCGGCAGTCCTCCCTGCAAACCCTAATGCAATTGCGAGGCGCGCCAGTGTCCCAATTACATGATATTTCATCGTTTTGTTAAAGAAGTTGTGTACATTGGAAATTACCTGCTGGACGGCACCTTCCTTTGCAATGCCCTCATGCCTTGGAGGCAATGTTTGAAGTGGGAGAGCATCCTCGACGGTGTGGTGAGAGCTGCGTCGAAGGATTCCTCCAACAGTACTTCGTGGAGTCTTCACAGACTGACCTTCTAGATTGGTACATATATGCCCACAGACAAGACTAGTGAGCAACAAAGCCGCCTCCGAGTCTTCCGCCAGGACGACAGACGCCTCCTGGCAAGGCTCCGCAAAGCGTACCACCCTACGACGCAGTGGCAATTCACAGTATACGGCCATATTTGTGAGGAACGTGTACACTCTATAGTATAAGGTGGTGCGCCCTCAACTGATGAGACACAAAAGATAGTAGTCATGGGCAATGTGGTCACCTCTGTCATTGTGGGACCGCCCTTAAACACGTGGAGAAAGTCCTCAGCTTGGACTCTGTTCGTACGGACTCCTATTGTCGATGATGTCACAATGGACATCCAGCCTGTCATATTCGTGTTGAAGAACATGTCTTCTTGTGCACAATGCTATCACTTACAACATGCTCTGTGACGACTTCGGATGAGGCATCTAAAGTTTCTGTGTAAACAAACTGAGGTTGATGTCATTGTTGACGTCACTTTGGACATCCTCTTTGACAGTCAATACAGGGCTCTAAGTGCCATCAATTGAAATTTACATTTCGATCCTTGGATGACACAGTGTGGGCCTAGAAGTAAAACAATGAACTCATTTCTAGTAATGCTTTCATTGAGAAAGGCATGCTAATTGTGAAGGAATCTTAACGCACGTCTTCAGTTGTGATTTGAAGATCAAGGTTGTCCTGCAATGACGGAACTTGGCCATGGAAGCAATGTGCGTTGTATGTCACACTCAGATTTGTATCATTTTCAACCTAAATACTCTTTAACACTTGGTTGCGACCTTGTATTCACTTTGTAGATGGCGTGGCGTCTCAATTCCCAAACCCACCGACAAGGTGCAACTATCCGTATTTCAGAAGACGGACGCACGTTACGCCACATTCCACTTGGTGACTTGATTTTGCACACTGAGTTGAGAGTGGCCACAAAGGAAAACATTCAATCATTCAGGTGTCCCTGCAGGGATTGCAAGGGCGGTTTACAAAAAACCATTTAGGTTATTCGTCGGCACCACGGAGAGGTTGGTCGGGATCTATTTCTCACAAAATCCTTACTGGGTGGAGACCCCCCCGAGGGCTATCCACGGCGGGGAATGTGGGTAGAGGACATTGCTTATGACGATGATGTCATTGACAATGCTCCCTCTAACATTGAGCCTGACATCAACAACAACGTCGCACAGCCTGAAAATGCAGGGCAAGCTGATTCGGAGCCCCACATCCCTTTAGATGCATATCACGAAGTCCACTAGCAGGTCCTTGAGGCATTGGACAGAGGAGACGCACTCCACGAAGAGGCTGAAGGTAGTGTGGAGTTTCCCGACAACAATGACGTTGGTGGTGATAGTGTGGACGGATTGGAGGACCTTTACAGACAAGCTACTACTCCATTGTACAATGGATCAGGGACAAGTGTTGTCTCAGCCACCATCATAATTATGAACATGTGTACGGTGTTTCGGGTGAGCAATAGGTTTAGTGATGAGTTGTTCCGGTATTTGTCTGTGGACTTACTACCAAGAGGTAATAAGCTGCCGGGATCCCATTACAAAGCACGAAAGACCATTAGGAAATTAGGCTTGCATTACAACAACGTGCATGGGTGTCCAAATGGTTGTATCCTTTTTGAAGATGAATATTCATCATTGGAGATTTGTCCCCATTGTAGTAGCTCCCGGTGGATGGATGGCTCAAATAACATTCCCTCCAAGGTCATTCAAGACTTTCCACTCATTCCTTGACTCAAACGAATGTGGCGCTCACCAGAGATAGCTCGGATGTTGACTGGCTACCTCAAGCATGTTAGTGATGACGGGATCATGCGTTTAGTTGTCAATAGTCCTGCCTGGAAGCACATCGACACAAATGTTGCATTCAGCACCTTTAGCTCTGAGGTGCGAAACATGCGGCTGGCTCTAGCTTTAGATGGTGTGAATCCATTCAAGTTGAACAACAGTAATTGGTCGACTTGGCCAGTGCTAATTCTAATATACAACTTTGAGCCTTGGTTAGTGACCAAGAAATTTTTCATTTCACTATCCATACTAATTTCGGGAAAGCACTCACCTACATCTAAAGGCGTTGGTGTCTTCATCCGTCCATTGCTGAAGGAGCTCGAAGAATTATGGCAAGGTGTTCCAGCCCTTGATTTCTCCCAAGTAGAAGGGAGTCGCAGTTTCACCTTACGCGCTGTATTGATGTGGACGATCTCAGATTTTCCGACCTTGGGCCTCATATCCGGCTTGTGCTGTAAGGGATACAAGGGTTGTCCTTGTTGTGGAAAAGACATCGATGCAAGGATGGCTAAAATGGGAGACGTTTTTCCTAACAGGAGAACAAAGGGCTCAAAGATTGTGTATGGTGGTGTTCGTCGTTATTTACCTCGGCATCACCCTTACCGACACAATTTGAGGTTTAATGGTCGAACGGAGCCTCGTGATAGGCCCCGGAAACAAACCACCGAGGAAAACATCGCATACGCAGCGTGGCGGCAATCGTACTTGGATCTAGGAGGGAGAGAAAATGGGCCTGATGACCCAGTTCATGTCACTGGGGTGAAGCACTTGTGTCCTCTGTCCCAGTTGCCGTATTGGAAGGTCAGTGGGTTTCTAACCATCTGTATGTCACAGTTGTTATTCCTGACGTCTATTGGGACATTATGGTTGACGTTATATCAAACATTGGGAGTAACGTAGTTGTCACTGCCTTGGATGAAGAACACTCTGTTTTGAGAAGTGAAGAGCACGTCAGCACTTGAAGAGTACATGCTTGACAGTAGCGGTACATATGTTTTGGAACTCTGCTTTCTTTTCTTTAATTCCCAATTTTTTTTTCCGTTGTGGCAGCATTTGTTGGAGTCTCACATTTTGGATGCCATGCATTGCGAAAAAAATATGTGTGAAAACATAGTCAAAACTTTGTTGGGCATGAAGGATAGTGCTGGAAATAGAGTAGATGCAGAGGAATTGGGCATTCGAGAAGAGATATGGCTACAACCTCCACGACGGCAAAATGATCAATACTACATGCCACGTGCACCTTTCATACTAACACCAAATGAGCGCAAGGAATTTGTAGCCATTGTCTCAAACATTCGGACCCCTACGAACTATGTGGGTAGCATTTACAAGCGCTTAGAGGACGGGAAGCTGCAATATATGAAGACACATGATTATCATGTCCTCATGCAACAAGTGAGGGAACGACCTGCACTCCTTTCTTGGTGTACACCTCAATGTCGACAATATCCAACAATGCAATAACTTTGTTTCTGTGCGTCCACATGTTTTGCAGATTCTTCCCATTGCGGTTCAGAACATATTAGATGAGAGGGTCCGCCTAGCTATTATTAAAATGAGCAGGGTTTTCCAAAGGCTATGTGCAAAGGAGGTGCGACCTGATGACAAGGAAGACATGATGCGCGATGTTATCATGGCGACATGCGAGATTGAGAAGGAGTTTCCAACAACGTTCTTGAACATCATGTCTCATTTGCTTGTGCACCTAGTGGAGCAACTTTTCACTTGCGGTCCTATGCATTGCTGGTGGATGTACCCAATTGAGCGATATATGAAAACACTCAAAGACTATGTGCGGACGTATGCACACCCCGAGGGTAGCATTGCTGAAGGCTATCGAATGGAGGAGACGTTAGGATTTTGCATAGAGTACATGCAGCAGTATGGAGCAACAACGCAACGGGTGTGGGATGCAACCGAGGAACCCATCATGACTGATGAAATTATTTCAAGTAAGAAGATGCAGAAGCAGAAAATGTCCAATGAGTTTCGCAACTACGCACATGCCTTCATCCTGGACAACGCAGCGTGCTTAGAACCATGGCGGGAGTGAGTGTTCTTTTCAGCCTTCTTTACATTGTTTCCCTGGAGTTTACTATGAGATCATATTTGTACTTCTGTTGTCTAGGGACCTGGACGGTAATGTGCACAATGTCGGAGATCATGTCTTGATAAACATTTATTGTAACGTTTCAGCTATACACGTGTTCGTATCGACGTCATTGTGAACATCTCTCTGAATGCATAAAACTTGCAGTCCACGTCGAATAGGACATATGGTACCTTCACAATGCTTCTTCACTGCGCCCTGGCACTGTAAGCGTCGTCTAACAATGCATGATCTGAATGCCTTGTAGGGAGTATGTGTTCGCGAGAGGCCAGATCTGGAAAGAAAGGGAGGCCTTTCGAAGACAATTTCGTCGTCAACATCCATCAGTGCTAGTGCGGTATCCCAACGAGCTCTACGATTTGCCTCCGTTTGCATTGTGGCTGAGTGAAAGAGTTCAGAGTTTGCGACATGCCGGTGAACATGTTGACCCTGATGTTGTAGAATACAGGCAACCTCCAGAGCGGTATGCAGTCTCACATCGCCAAATGTATGCGTTTGGCATGCACCTCCGTATTCGTAGTGCAGAGAGGGGCCGTGTCACATGCGACTCCGCAATTGTGGCCTCATTCACTGAGCAACTGCGTTGGGGGCTTTGCAATGGGCGACCCATAGAGAGAACCAATGAGTGCGTGGGGTATATTCAGGAGATATTGGAGTTGGACTACCGAAATCATTGCACGACAGTGCTGGTGTGCGATTGGGTTCGATCAAATGAAGGTGCTCGATATGCAAACATCCGCAAAGACCAATATGGGTTTACAAGAGCAAACTTCACTCGCATGGATGGCAGAGTCCACGTTGACTCTTTTGCTTTCCCATTGCATTGTCAACAAGTATTCTTCTCCGATGATCCGCACAGGCAAGGTTGGAAAATTGTGTGTCGCACAGATGTCCGGGGCAGACGTGGGCAGCTACAGGTGAACCAACCTATGCCTACCATAATTAATGTTGGCAGTGACACGGACTTCCCCGGTTTGCAACCTCAGTTGGTGGACGTGGAGCCTCAGAGGCAACCGGCCGAAGATGGTGGCACATACATTTGACCGTGAATGCGGTCTTCAAGTGAGTAGGAGAGAGATGGACGGCAGTAGGCAAATGGAGGCTCATCTGTTATGAAACGGCTGCTACACACTCATTGTCAATGTTGACATTGCACATGATGTGCGAATGGATGTCAAGGAGGACGCCCACTCTAACACGCTTGTTGAAAAGGACATTGGATATAACATTCCAGTGGACACATTTAAACCAAGGTGGCAGGCATGCTCGCTCGAATTGGGGCACCTTCCACTCTGAATGTTCTTTTCACTACAGTAAAAAAAAATTTTGTTTCCTTCCCATGGAGTTCTAAGGTGAAAGTTGCATGGAAAATGTCTCAAACACCATATTTGCTGTTGCCTTCATCCCAGAGCGAGGTCTAGGTACTTGCATGTGCTAGCAGAAGACCTTCTCACACTATAAGAAAATTGCGTTTTTGACGATGTTTTGACAAAAACACGTGATGTTTAGAAAAACGTCACATGTTTTCAAAAACATCCGACGTTTGCCAAAAAACAAGTGTTGGGTAATGAGATTTCAATTGATGTCAACGACAACAAGGCAACAAAATTCAGAGAATAAATGAATGTCACTTGCAATGTCACATGTCTTCCATGACATCAAATACAACAGAATATGTTTTTTTTGACATCACAAAAAACATGAGAAATCCACGTCAGCAAGTAAACTTATTTTGATTATGGCTAAATTAGTAAAAATTGTTTTGAAATGTTGACCACATATAAAAATTTAAGGATAGGGCAGCCACGTGGCATACCTTGCAAAAAAAAAGGACATGGATGGATGTGCACCATGGATGAGAAGAGCTGGTTTTTATACTAGTGGGATGATAAGAAGAGAAACAATCCATATTGGATAAATACAACAAAACTTGTGTTCAATATAAAATGTGTAAAAAAACAAGACTCGTTGATTCTGATGTCTAAATCAACATGTCACATGTTTGAAACAACATCTACATGTCTAAAACAACATCTACATGTCTAAAACAACATCTACATGTCTAAAACAACGTCAAAATGGACAATGTTCAAATTCCCATTCTCCATTTATCCCATATCTTTTGTCTCATCATGGACAAAGAATGAATATAAATAGGACCCCTTTACCTTCATTTTTAATAAATTTTAATGACTTATTTCCTTCATTTTGCCATCAAAAATCCTTTTGATCGTACATGGTAAGTTTTCTTTACATTTTTTTGAATTAAAATTTTTTATATGTTTATTTTATTTTATTTTTTTCAATAGTTTTTTTTGTACTGACCTTGTTTAGGGTTTTTTGTACTGACCTTTGCATGACATAAAGGTTGTTCACAATGATGTCAAAATGGACACGTCTACGTTTTATGAGATGTCATGAACAACATGACTTTAGAATTTCAACTCACCCAATATTGCTGATGTGGCATGTCCACATCAAAAAATGCCATGTCAGATTTGAAAGGGGTCCACGTCACCGCCCCGGGCAGGAAGGGGTTGGGGAAAAAAAAGTACACATGGCAAAAACTGCCCAAACAAAAGTTGAGTTGGCATTTTGGACCCCTCCACATGTCACACTTAGAGAAGTTTGGAGGCCTTGAATTTTTTTGACGTCACAAAAAATCGTCATGTTATTGGTGACGTTCATAAAAATTTTAGTATGTTTTGGACGTTTCTTTTTTGACGAATTTCGGAGGACATCAACGTCGATGTCAAACCTGTTTTTAAAAACACAGATGCCTGTTTTTTGTGACATCCAAAAAAACTACGTTTTCTTATAGTGTCATAGATCTTAGGAAGATTGTTTAGTGGAGCATGGTGATGCAATGGAAGAAGTCGTCTATGCATTGAATAGAAGGATTATCAATGTCTTGTATAGAATGGAATGTCACATCCCATGTTCCGTAGTAGTGAGAGGAGTTGTACTTGTAATTATTGTGTTCTACTATATTCTAAGAGTGGAAAATAGTAATGAATCAGATTGGACTGAGTACATAATGTGCTCTCTATTTTTTTGTGGGCAGAGATCTCCCCACCTAGAAGCCAATGGAATGAACTTGGCCAGAACACCCCCATGTTGTCCCCATTTAATTTTCCTCCCAACTCCCTAAATCTGAAAAGCAATGGAAGGAATGCACTATGGGGTGAAAGCACACTACACTGAATACACGTTCGTCAAAAATCAAGAGTACTTTCAAGTAGACATGAAATACTTGAAGTATATAAAGTACCTTGGTGGAAGTACCATTAGAACTTAAAGAAACTTTAAATGGATGCTTGTAGATTCTTGCCATTACAAAGTAACATACTTATAGACAAGAGTTTCTTAATGAACATCTTCATTTGAACTTGAGTTTATTGGAAGTGCATTTTAGTGTATTAACCCAATTTCTAGTTATTCATGTCACTTCAAACCTTAAGAAACTTATATGCAAATTCTACTTCCTACAATAATCTCACTATTGGGATTAGTGCAATTCAAAGCTATCCTAGAGGTACTAATAATGTAAATTTGCCTTGTATCTTGATCTTTCTTCTATTTAAGAATTTTTTTTAAATGAGAATGAAGTGCCACGTGGGAATTTTTTCCATTAGATTCTCAACTCGATTTTCCAACATGGAAATTTAAAGTTCATAACTCTGTGGTACCCAAATTTCAGATTAAGATTAATATTCAAAGTCAAATATTTTAACTGTACAATACATTAAAAAATAATCGAAGCCAAAACAAACCCAGAAGTTCCTTGAAGTTCCTAGATTGTGGGAATTCGCCACATTAGCATTTTATGCAAACCATGCCACAGTACATAATATTAATTCATAATTTTTTAAAAATAAAATTGTAATTTTTAAAAGAAAATTAAAATTTGAAAATGAAGAGTGGAGATGAAGTTGAAAGTTTAAAACTACCCTAAACCATAAGTAATTCTTCACGAATAGAAGCAAGGAAAAAAGTCAAACAAATATTCAAAATTTTGGATATTTAAGCAATAGCCATGCTACAGTATGTGAATGTAGTGCTTTACTCATCAAAAAATGAACGTAAATATTATTTTTTGGGTCTTTTTTCCTCCGCAAAAGATAATGCCCATCTGACTTCCACATTCCAATAGATATTGTAATTATAGTTCTACTATGACCAAGAAGCCCTTGCATAGTATATATATTCTATCTTTGTACAAACTATTGTGTTTTTTTTATCATTCATTTGGCTTGTACAAAGTCATTTGTAATTATTTTACAAACCTAACACGCTTTTATTGTTGGTAAAGTACTTTGTAGAGGATGGATGAAACACTAAATTGGATTAGAATGTGGTAGAATACCTTCTCTACATAAGTACCTACCAATTGGATCAATTGAAAAGTGAAAATAATGTTTATTTCATCTAAAAAAAGTACGTTATATAAATACATCTTGAAAAAGTACTTTTCTAACATACTTTGTAGGGGGGCGTAATGTGCTTTCACCCTATGGAGACTGCAAGTCACTCTCAAATTGTTTGGGCCATCCCTAAACCCAGGTGGGAAAGCACTTCTTGGCACTCCCCACACGACCATTCACCCCAATTTTTTTGGGGGAACCCCCGAGCCCCAACCCAATGGAATGAACTTGGCCATAACCCCCCATGTTCTCACCATTTAAATTTTTTTCCAACTCTCTAAATCCAAAAAGCACTGGGAAGAATTCACTGTGGGGACTTCAAATTACTCCCAAATTGTTTGGGCCATCCACGAATCCCCAATGGAAAGCACTTCTTCGCACTTCCCGTACTACCATTCACCCCCATATTGGGGGGACCCCCAAGCCCCATCCCAATGGAATGAATTTGAATTGGACACCCCTATATTCTCCCCATTTCATTTTCTCCCCATTTAATTTTATCCCAACTCCGTAAATCCAAAAAACATTGGAAGGAATTCACTATGGGGACTGCAAGTCACTCTCCATTTTATGGGGCCTAATTTGCAATTTCAAAGCCAATGGAATAATGACACATTGATCCCAACACTTCCAAGTAATCCCCATTTTTTGTTCTCAAAACCTGTCTCCAAATAATATTGCGTAACTTCACCTCTATGAGAAGGTTATTCCAATGAGTCTCCATTTTTATTTCCCATCTTTCATGTTTTAGGACCTAAAATATTTAATTCTATACATCCTTTTTATTTTGGCATACCCTAGACTTGTAACACCAAAACACATTTCTTGAGTCATTACATGTGTCTATGTCACTTTCATCCTACCTTGTATCCATGACTTCACATCCTCCCAGAAAGCCTCAAATTTTACACCCTGGAGCTCTTTCCTGTACTGATCAGGTGTTTTCCCTGTAGGGCAGCACCCCCCCCTGCCCTCTCAGTGACAGCAGTGCACCTGCCCGCAGTGAAAGATGCACTAGTGGCTGACGTGGCCGATTCGTGTTTTTTTGGACGTCATCTAAAACGTCCTTTATTTTTTTGGACGTAGTGATAAACACGTCCGTTCAAAGTGACATCCCTATATTTCCTAACGTCTATTATGACGTTTCAGATGACATCACAAAAAATTGTCCCTGAACTGCGCGTTCGTCCAAAAACGTAGTAACGTCAAAAGTAACGGTGATGTCACAGTGTAACGCAGAGAAAAACATGGGTTTCTTATAGTGTACGTATCCTATTTTATTACTAAAACGAAGACCATTTCCTTGGGGTAGTCTTCTATAACTACTCTAATGTACATGATACAAAAATGTTGTACTCACCATTTGCATGAATCCCCTCCATTGCCGATATCGAAAATGCCAAAATGCTAACCAGTGATCTAAGTGATGAAGCGCATCTTCAGTTGCTGCTCCAGATGATAACCACCATGACTTAATTGCTAGATATCGTGTCTCTGCTTCTTCCATTGTCTTGGAATCTTTGTATTGTTTGCAAAGTTTTGTGTGCTGATGTTGGAATTCCTCCTTGATGTATTTTTGAGTATGTTTCTGAAGTGAAGTGCTCTAATGCAGTAAGCATGTTCGCTCACAATTCTCCATTCTGTCACTAGCTGAACCATTTCCATAGACTATACGAACAACATTCCAATTTGCCATAGCGCTATTTGCCATGAACCCCTTGAAGTTTGGGCGATGTACTCCGTTTCGTGACATGACGACATTCAAACACCTCCAAAATTGCACTTGAAATTCAGTATCTTCAGATTGCATATCACAGACTGCAATGGTCATTACCTTCTTGTATTGTGCATCATAAACATGACATGCCATTGTTGTCCACTCCTTTACACGCTTCACATGGTCAAACATCATCCAAGCATTCTCCAAATTCCCTCCAGGTTGCATGCACTTCACCAAATCCACTCCACTTCCAGGACCCTCAGTAAGCATCTTGAAAATGTAAACTTTCTCCTTTCCCTGTCTTGGAAATACGTTGTCATGAATGAATTCAAACTTTGATTCCTTCTTCATGGTCATGATGTTATCAATTACACCTCCATTGCTTGAGCGAAATGATGATATGACATTTCTAACATTCGGACTGCTTAAGAATTCAAAGCGATCCATCACTTCCTCCAACTCTTCTCCCTTCAACATTTTCTTTTCCCCTTGACCATCATGAAATAAATAGTTTGTCAAAAACTCTTTGCTTGCAGACAAAGCAATTGCTGAGTTAGTGGCCTTTGGTGTCTTAGCCACTTCATCTGCTAGAAGTCCACAAATTTCTTTTGCAGAATCCCTATACATTCCTTTTGCAACAGGGTGAGTGTGGTCTCCAAAGTGAATTGCAGCTCTACTCATATGTGGATTAGCACTATAGCAATAGTAAATCCGAGCATCACACACATTTAGGCATGATGGTGAAATCTTGCACACTTTGCAAACAAGCGTACAATCTTTTGAAGTATTGTTTCCTACTTCAAAAGGAAATGTTGTGTAGCCACTCCACTCTGTCTCATTGCGTTTAGAAGTCCTCTTCACATAATCACAATCTGGATTCTCACAACCAAGATGACCTGCACAATATGATTTACGGAACTTCAGATTGTCAGAGTGCTGAATGTTTGTAGTCACCAATTTGCACCAAGGATGTCCATCGTATCGCTTATCCATTCCTTCTAAGTTCTTCGCTGCTGCTGAAGAGGACGACAGTCGACAAGGAGGCAATTCGAAAATGACATTCCCATTGAATACGGCTGGAAGAAATTGCACGCGGTGATGCTTCATACTGTTGAGGTCCATTGTGGATAACTCATTCCTTGAACGATGCATAGATGCCAATCTCTTCAGGCATTCTATTATACTCAATTGACTGATTGCACTTGGATGCAACGGGGGACGTGACACAGAAGAACGCCCTGGACTACTGGATAGGGTGTTCTGCACCGAAAATAGACTTCCATTTCATTTAGAGCAGCCTTGTTAGGAAGCAATGGTTCTAACACTCCTAACTGAAGAGATTCTCCTGATGAATCGCTAGACAACTCGATGACAGAATCTTCTTTCTCTAGTTTCACTGCACGAAGAATAGAACCATGTGGAGCAGCTCTAGACACTTCTCGAGTCGAACTAGGAGATAATACATAATTAACATACGGCATATTGACAATAGAAGTATCTGAATGCCGACTTGGAATTTCTGATGATGAAGATACCAAACACAAAGGAAGACCGTAAGCTCTATAGTTCCCCTTCGACAGATACCAACAATGACCACTTTCTTCTTCAGACTTCACCATAGGAATTGAGTCTTGCACTTGTCCTGACAGTGACATCCTCTCTTCTTCAACATAAATGGAAGATTCTACAAACTTGAAACAGACATGTAAGAGATGGCTCAATACTTTTGCTCGTCCTCCTTCATTAACCGGGAAAATAAGTGGAACTTCATATCCATCTACATGAATGGAAGCCATGATATACAAACCATATGCAAAAACTACACAAGATGTAAGAGTGTAATCCTTATAGGTCAGTGCTGAACCACTTCTTTTTCTACGGTATAATGACGTACATGGAATTTGAATTCCACCTCAAATTAGGAGGCATAGGGATGGACCACCCTCCTTTCTTAGTTACTATTATTGAATCCAAATTTTTAGGTAGCCATTTTAAAGCACTTCTTGTGCACCGCCTTCCTATAATACATTCACAGCATCTCAGAGGCTATGTTCGGCATCATAATTATGTGTCCACATCACCTATGCAATAGAAAAATGAAGCACCTACCTTTTGAGCTGCTTCAATTAGAATAATATTAAACGCAAACAGGTGGCTATGTCAGTTAGTTTCAAATTGTGTGTAAATAAAGATTTCAGAATATGGTTTAGGAAAGTTCACTAATGGTTATTTTTGATATTTCTCTAGTATGAGGTGGCATTTTCAAATGGACAATTTCAGCGCCGACGTTATCAATTAATATCACAATGCAACAAAATTACCTCACATTCAGTGGTTGGATGAAAATTCAAAAATTAGGTGAAAACATAGTATAAAAAAAAGGGCGGGGTTCGCAATATCAATTGCACCACCCAGCCTTAAGTCTCCTTGTCAAAGCGCATAGCTCTCCCTCCTTTCTTATTTCAATTCTTTCAGTATTCCATGCAATTGTAGAGATATTGCTTTCCCTTGCATTTTGAGTTTCAATGAGTGCGACTATGTTTTCAGTTTAAAGATTCTTCAGCGCTTGTTTTGAATTCTTAGAAGATAGTACAAACTAGTAGTCATTCTCACGTTGATCTCATTTGGGCATTAGAAGACATCTTTCAATTCTGCAGCTTCGGAGTTCATTCACCGGAAGAAGCCACGAACTACCGTGACTGTCGTCGACTTAAACTGGAACTTTTTTTTTTATTAGGAGCGTTCATCAATCATCCATCCTTGAAGTCTAAGTTCTTAAAGTACTTTTGCATTAGGACTCCTGTTCTTCTGCAACGTCTTAGGACTTGGTCATTCTTTTCTTCATGTCACTAGAAGAAAAACGTGTCCGTTGCAACCGACTGTGATGCGACTATGTGTCCTATACAACTGTACTGCGATTGTAGCCCTCTGTATTTGCATCAAATTTGACGTGGATGTAGTTGTAGTTGCAAAGTAGTTGGAAAATGAAGAGTAGGATTACGATACTGTAACAGAAGAATAGACAGAAGGTATTCTACATCCAATATTCATCGCAGTTGTCCATGTAGGCAGCTATCCACGAAGTGGAGTCCACCGTGGAAAAATGTAGTCACTCCAATTACAGAAAACAAACTAATTAGTATGCTGCAACTAAAAACGGAAACATTGCAACTCAAAAATGACTCAAATGCAACTAGGAATCAACTATACTGCAACTAGAACCCAACTACAGTGCAACTAAAAAACGATTCAAATGCAACTACAAAACAATTGCAATGCAACTAGAACATAACTGAAAATCGACTATAGTGCAACTAAGAAACGACTGAAATGCAACTAGAGAACAATTGCAATACAACTAGAAAATGACTACAGTGCAACTACAAGAAGACTGCAATGCAACTAAAAAACAACTACGGTTCTACTACAGAAGAAGTAGACTTTGGCTACAATTACACTAAAATTCAACAACATAATGACTATAGTTTGATTACAAAACAAAGATAGTTAGAAATGCTTTAGTACTTATTTCGTATGAGTTGTAGTTGCATCCTTACTTTGCTAGACAATTGTCATTGTAAGTTTACTATGAGTTCACTATGAGATGCAACTTATGATTTTTGTATTTGAAGCTGGTTTAGAGCCATTCAAGCTGCACACTTCATAAGATCAAATAAGTATGCCTCTGTGATATTATTCATCTATAATTTATAAAGGTTCACTTCATTTCTACTCGCTTTTTTCTTTAATAGAGGGTAGACAATTGCATGCGGTAGTGCATTAAGTCTATTTGAAATGAAGGATACAACATACAAAGAAACTTTCAAACTTAAAAATCACCATTTTCTTGGAAATAAATGGTGTCAATATCTTGCACATGCTAAGAGACTATCCTCTGCAAATAACTCTATAGCTCCAACCAAAGATGGAACAGTAGGTAGAGGAGGCACATCCTCTGGAGTAGCTAAACCAGAAGCTTGTATATTGGTACTCACGAATACATCTGATGTGTCTACAAATTGTCGTCGAGCACGAGCTTCTTTATGCAATACTACTTTCCAACCTTCTTTCCTTACATCATCAGCAAAGAACACTTGGGTTGCCTGGCTTGAAAATATGAAAGGATCCAACATCATACGCATTTTGTGGCGGAAGTTCACTACAAGAAAACCAGCCTCATCTCGAATGTATGTTGCATTTCGTCGATTGTCTGTTTTCTTCACCCATTCACATCGCATTAGTATCACAGGGTTGCTAAAAGACCCATAGTCTAATTTCAATATATCTTTTAGTACTCCAACATAGTGACCTGACACATCTCGAAGATCAGAAGATGGAATTTGGAACACAGATGCAACCCCGCAGTCGTATGTTTGAAATTGGTTGGATGCGTCGTCATCTACCCTGAAATGGTTTCCAAAAGCTTTCATACGAGAATATCGAAGTGCCTTTTGTGATGGTTTTGTGGATAATAATATCCTATCTCTATCTTCAGGACTGTGTGCATCAATGTCACTGTTGCGAACAACCGTTTTTATCCACACATCAAGTGGTGCGATGCTTGAATCCATTTGACAATCCTCCTTCCACTTACTGCAAGTGCATGAAAGAAGTTAAAACTAACATTGTTACAATTTGTTGTAGCCTAATTAGATACAACTGCAAATGCTCACCGAAGACATCCCTGGACACCTGACAATCACTATTGTTGCATGGTAGTTGCATTTCAGTTGCATTTCAGTTGCATTATAGTCGCATGATAGTTGCATTTCAGTTGCACTATAGTCGCATGATAGTTGCATTTCAGTTGCACTATAGTCGCATGATAGTTGCATTTCAGTTGCACTATAGTCGCATGATAGTTGCATTTCAGTTGCATGTCAGTTGCATGATAGTGGCATGATAGTTACATTTCAGTTCCATTATAGTCGCATGATAGTTACATTTCAGTTGCACAAGATTATTAAAACCAATTGCATTCTAGTTCCATCTCTGCTACTGCAACCAATTGCATTGAACTTGCGTATCTTCGTTCTACTAATCAGATTATAAAAGATGAACAGGATAGTGCAACTTACTTCACAAGTGGCTCCAAAATGGCAACATTGTTCAGTACATAATTATGTGCTGCATTCCGTAGTGCAGTAGACATTACAAACTGTCGACCCGCACCCTCTAGAACTTCTTCAGCATCACCAAATTCCTCCTCTGCATCCCAGACGCGCCTCTTCACAACATCAAATCCTTGCAAATACTCTGTAACAAAGCCAAGGCATTCTTCCTTCAAGTACCCTTCTGCCATGCAAGCCTCTGGTCTAGCCATACTCCGAACATAATTCTTCAATGTTTTCATATACCTTTCAACTGGATACATCCACCTTGTGCTAATAGGGCCACACAAGTCTAATTCTTGGACAAGGTGATATGGAAGGTGTGTCATAATGTCAAAAAATGACGGTGGGAACTCCATCTCTAGTAGTGCCATACTTTCAGTCACATCTAATTGAAGAGACTCAAAGTCTGCTGGGTTATAAACCTTCGTACATATTCTCCTTAATACTTTACAAATCCGCATGACGGCCATACGTGGTCCGGGTTTCAATAGACCCCTCAATGCCAATGGCATCAATTGCTGCATTAACACATGATAATCATGCGATTTGAGGCTTCCAAATTTTTTAGCCTTTATATGCTTCCCAAATGATGAGGAGTATCCTGAAGGAAGCTTCACAGAGTCAATAATGTCTGCAAATTGCTCGTACTCTTTCTCAGAGAGCACATATCCAGCAGCAGGTTTCAACATTTTACCAACTCTACGAGGATTTGGTATCAACCACAAATGTTTTCGTATACCTCTCCTTTGAAGATCTCGTCGCACCTTCACCGTATCTTTTTTTCCACTTATTGTTTTTAAGAAATTCTTGGCAAGATTCATCTCGTAGTGCATGACATCTAGTGTATAGCGGATGAGAAGCCTCTGGTCACATGAATAGCCTTTGAGTAGTTAGTATGGAATTGACAACAGACATGGAAAGACACATTCACTTGTACATCTCCCTACCAAATGCTTTTATTATCACTTCATCTCTCTCTCAAACAGCATGCTACAAGACTCTAATACAATGTAGGCACTTTAGTGTTCATTGCAAATGCTCTGTACAAGCATCTCAAAACGAATATGACACAATTGACATGTGACTAAAATACATCTGGTTCGCGACTAAAATACAACTGCTATGCAACTAAATCACAACTAATATGCGACTACAACACAACTAATATGCGACTACAACACAACTGATATGCGACTGCAGTACAACTGATGTGCAACTAAGATACGACTGATAAGCGACTATAATACAACTGAAATGCAAGTAATCCATTGTCATTCTTCTTGACACTGTAATGGTACTACTAGTTTGCTACTTAGTCATTCGACTTGAAAGACTACTGCAACTCACCTTCCAATAAGGCAACCTGAAAAGAATGCTAGACCGCTTCACTCCATGCAATTTGGACAGATCCCCTGGAGCTCCGTCTCTATTTCCTGCTGCTTTCCAAGTCTTATACTGCTCTGCATATTCCAACTGTTCTTCTACAGATACAATTTTGGGTCTTCCTCGCACTTCCACTTTTCCATCAAAGTGATCCTTCATACGCTCTGAGCGGTAAGGATGATTAGTAGGCAACCATCTGCGAGTCCCTTGATAAATTTCCTTACATAGCTCCATTGAATGCTCTGCTCCTAAATCAGAACCGCACCATGGACACCCTGCATACCCTTGGTGTGCAAATCCTCCTACCGTGCCATATCCTGGATAGTCATGAATTGTCCACATAAGAACTGCTCTGAGGTTGAAAGAGCGGGCACCAACTTCTTGTACAACATCATATGCTGGCACTCCTTTCCACAATTCCAGCAATTCATCCACCAAGGGTTCCAGATACACATCAAATACTTCTGAAGTTACAGATTGCTTTCCAGGAATCAACAAAGCTAACATCATAAAAAAAATTTTGGTGCTCAACCAAGGTGGCAAATTATAATTTAGCAAGGTCACTGGCCAAGTAGACCAACTTGAACGACTCTACTTGAAAGGATTTACTCCATCTGCAGCAAGAGCAAAATGGATATTTCTTGAGTCTTCACCGAAGGTTGGATCCACATTTTCATGGAAGTGGCGCCACGCTTTTGAATCGCATGGGTGACGCACTAGATTGTCTCCTCCTAGACGATTGCTTCCATTCTCCAAATGCCATAGCAACAATTTCGAGAGAGCTGGGCTACGAAACATGCGTTGCAATCTTGGAATGATAGGGAAATGCCTCAAAACTTTCAACGGAAACTTCTTTCTAATTTGATCCCTGTACCTTGGACGATTACACTTTGGACAACTTATAGCACCTTCAAGTTCTCCTCTAAACAGTACACATCCTTTTTCGCATGCATGGATGCTATTGTAAGCCAATCCTAATTTGCCTGTTAGTCTTCGAGCTGCATAAAAATTCCTAGGCAACGTATTATTCTGTGGCAAAATGTGTCCTTGGAGAAGAGTGAATAATTCATTAGCAAAATTGTTACTCACCCTATGGATAGTGCACACGTTCATGATAAGGATGGTGGCTGCCAACTTCGTACATTGAGTACCTTCATATAATTCATGCAAAGCCTCTTCCAAAATGTTGGCATCAAAATTGTTTTGACCTTGAACTTTTGCTTGCTCATTTGTATCACCGACCGGTTCTTCCTGCGGCAATGCATTTTCGACCTCCAAGTCATCACCTACAGTTGGTCTAGAGTTGCATGCGTTGGTTACATTGTGTGCTACTGTAAAGGCTTCCACTACTGTGTCATGCAAGCGTTCTTCCATGCCCTCTATGTCATGGAGCCGTTCCTCCAGGGGCTCTGAGTTTTCAACGTCTTCAAATAAATTGTCCAACATATTCCTAGTGTCCACTTGATTATCGACCTGCATTGGTCGACCTGCTGTTGAACTCCAAAAACCAGCCTCCCATTCTTCGTCTGATGTCTCCGGACTCCCAGGTCCTCGCCACACTCGAAATTTTGAGTCTCTGCCGTTTCGGATTAGATGTTCCCTCACAGTGGGAACTATCCACTTCCTGCGACCTTGACATTTACAACAAGGACAACTTATTCTATGCAAATTTAAAAACCTAGCTCGGCGATATTCTCTCACCCAAAGTCTGTCATCACGTAGTTGCTTTCGCCTCTCATCTGTGACTTGTATGTAGTCGTCTTCTCTATCCATCCCACTTTGGCAAAATTTCCAATGTCGCAAAGGAACTAAAATTAGTTTCAAAATGCACTTGTATCCTCAAAATGGACTAAATTAGGGTTAGGAAGAAGAAACCCTAAACCTTCTCCAATACAACCAAAATCTTCAAAAGAAAGAGTATCATCGTCATACGACATGAAAACTAAGTACTCTTGTTCACCTTCTTCTATTGGTGAGACATTTCAGTCACTCCTGCAGCCTACGTAGACCAACGCCTTCCAACTGTGAAGTAGTCTGTACGTACCTCAACAACTTCTCTAGCAAATGGCTTTCTATCCTTCTCCAGTTTTGCTTTCTAGAACTACGAATGGGTGAAGTGGGGCGACTTCTGTCCACAGTTTCCATCCTCTACCGACACGATTTTCAGGACGGGGAGTGGCTTCGATAGAGAGCATGTGTCATGACAGAAGGTTTCCCGTTGGGATCACTGAACGATAAACTGGAGGCACGAAGTGTAACATCCTACCTTAGAAACTGAGTCTTCTGTGTATTGAAACGACCATTTTTTGTCAAAATTTGTCACCCTCTCCTTCTCCCATTATCGGAACCTCTCCATTCCTCGGGCATACTTTTTACGAGGTCACATACCGCCATATTGAAGATTGAAAAACTTGTTCCCTTGATTTTCAACTTCAAGGAAGCGTTCACACAGTTTTCCCGATGCTTCGTTTTCATTTTCTGTGTGTTTAATGTTTGTACCTGCTTTGTGTCGTGTTTCGTTTCCGTGTGCCTTTCCTCCGCTACATTTGAAAGATGTCTGAGGGTTCCAGAAATCAAAATTTGTCAAGGGATACTATTGAGGAAAGATACCCTCTCCGAGCCTGTGTTCACTTGTCTTTTTGGAGCACTGGCTGCAATGCACGAAATGAACCACATAGCGAAGTCTGCACTACTATTTCGAAGCAGGTCAGTCGACATTCTGCTTTCTATGTGACTTCCAAGATAGGAGTAACAATAATTCCATTCTATCTACTGTACATAATGTCCTTTTATTGCCTACTTATTTCTCATTTCTACGTTTTACCTGCTGTTGTAATCTGCATTTAGAAAAAAAAAGGAGTATCTTAGCCCTGTGCTCTGAAGTGGTGCTTTCTCAGCTAAATCGTGTCTGCTGTACTTTGTGAAATTGTCTGTAAGTGTTTATTTGTGACGTGATTCGTTTTCGTGTACGTTGAGAAGCACAAATTCGAATTGTTTTTACGTTGTGTGTGTATATGTGCACTGTATTCCTTGTCTTAAAGCAGAGATCTAATCTAGTTGCTGGTGGTTTTAATATTTGAATTTGGTACATTTGTGTAGATTTCATAGTTTCGTCAGTTGGACACCATGGAGAAAAGTGAGCTGCACAAACTGCAGCTCTTGAAGGATGAACTACGTAATTACATCTTCTCCGTGCGAATGCTGTGTCTTTACTAGCACGGTTCTGAGAATTTTTTAGTCTGCGTGTGGGAAGCGCTCGAAGCTGCATCGGGAGATTAACACTGGTTCCTTCATTGTCGTTACCTGGTTTACGATTGAATTGCTGCTACATTGACTTCATTCCTATTTCTGCTTCCACTCCAATAAGGTAATTCGGTGGCAGACATCACCAAAGGTCTATTTTCACGGTAGCAGACATCACCAAAGGTCTACATCTTGAAAGGAACCACATGCTAAAGAACAAGGTCCTGTGATTAGAACATGCTCTTCCTATCCAATTCTTGATGCTTCCCGAACTTCAGTTTATGTAACGGTCGTATGATTGTGTGCCGTGACTGCACTCATCTTCAAGATGCGAACTATGTGGTAGAGCGCTCCACTGGGTATGGCTGTGCTATCTGGCCTTTTTTTCCTGGTCTTGCTATGATTTCTTTCAAGCGTTCAGAGCGTTTATCATTTTTTAGTGCGTGTTAGTAAACCATCTTTGCAGTTTTTGGAAAACCTCCGTCTCACATTTATGAAACGACTCTGAACAGATGGGCTTTGACACATCCTCAGCCGGAGCTCAAGAATGGACCGCAGAAAATGACTGTTATTGTACCTCACTTTCTGGATATGGTTCCTTGGTACTCGGGGTATGTGGGCTTCTCCCTGTCCAATTGCTTCTTGCTTGCCCACATCTTTGTATAATCGATGGACTTATGTGTGAATTTGGGTTGTGGTTTTTCGGGATCAGAACATCTGTAGATCTGTTTAAGACGGCCTTTGATCTTCTCGTATCAGTGACACTCTTCTTAGGTCGATTTGATATGAGGACCATGCAGGTACGTTCTTCAGAACAAAACAATTAATTGTCTCAACTGAGGATTCTCTACGAGTATCATTTCTAAGAGTATCATACGGCACACTGCTTTGCTATTCCTGGCAATCACGGTAATGACAGGTAAACTTCATGAGCTGTTCAACTCACCTTTCACCTAAATCAATGTCAGAGTGTAGTTCCTATTCTTTGTTAACATGTAAAGTGCCTTGTGGTTGATGCGGTTGTGAATTCTAGTTTGTTCTCGGGGGATTATAGTATCAGTTAACATCAAACCGCTTGTGCTGGGTACAGATTGGTTTGATGGGCTTCATACATTTCTGAGGTATATATGTCATAGGAGTTGGCTTGGAGGTTGGTTGTTACCTCAGCAGAAGAGCTACTTTGTGTTGCAGCTGCCACACGGTTGGTGGGTCTTTGGCCTTGATCAAGCCCTTCATGGTGACATTCACATTTTCCAATTTATGTATTTGGAGGCTTCAATAAATTCCAGGATGGCGTATATGAGAAAAAATTTGCATACCCTTCCCTCAAAGAATCTGAACAAGTACGTCAGCCTTACTCCGTCAAATTTTTCTGGTGTCTATCTTGAAGATAAACAATATTTCACAATACACGACATGGTGCACCAAAGCAGCAAATTCAAAACATAAAGTTCAATCATATAATCTGCCAAGAGCCAGGAACTTATGAATGGATTTTGTGACCTTTTCTACAAATTGCATGGGGAAACATCTTGAAGTTTCGGAAGAAAAACTGGCGTTCTGACGTTATTGGTGGTTTGGTATACTTTATTCTGGTATTCTCAATGTTTCCGCAGGTGAGACTAATCGTGCTATATCTTCCTTGGAACCCTGATATTGTTTTCTGCAATGCCTTATGTAAACCTGCACGAAGCATGTATGACTTCCAAATTGTTAGTCGTCCAATCTGCAATTACAGTCTTAGTAACAAGGTTGATCTGGTGTTTGGCTTCAGTGTGAGTTGGACCAGGTACTTCGGGACGATACTATGTTTGGCCATTTGTGGGAATTTGGGGCCACCATAGGTCGGGCATTCCTAGATATGCTGGAACACAGCTACGTGTCAGTGACAAGAGCATTGGTGCTAGCACCGTCACTTTTACGACAAATGTGAATCGTCTCCAGACCCATCAAAAGGCAGTGGCAGAGCTGCAGCGATCTGTTGCCTGGGCTGTCAAACAGTACTACACAAAAGATTGTGCTTGTTCTAAACCCAAGGCAAACGCAAACATGTTCAGAGGAAAGAGGACTGACCTTTTCCGCACCCAGGCAAGCCCAACAAGGAGCTCCCACAAAGCAGACTGTTACCTGCGAAGCTGTAATGTGACCACAAGAATGTAACATGAGCATACTATAATCTCCACACCAGCAGCATCTTGAAAGATGTCATCCTAAAATGTGCTATAACGGTTGAGACTCTTACGAGGATGCTGAGAAATGAAGCATAGCTCCACCTGGAACTTCTCCGGAGAGCAAGTTGTCAGACAAGTTCCTGGTAAAGTCAGCAAAGCAGCTCTCCAATTTAAGTTTTCTTCAACAAAATATGTAAGTCTCAATTTTAAATTGCTCATGTTCTACACTTTAACATTGGCATGTAAACAAGGAAATGAACTACATTATCCACAAACTAAAAATATGCATTGTGGAAATGGGGGGACGCTGCTTACAAGAACTTGAAGAGCTTTTCAGCAAGTGGGTAGGAGAATTAGAGAAGGCAGTGCAATCTCTATCGTTTTCTGTGATGAAATTGATGCGCTGGCTGTCGCACGGAGTAGTGGTGATATTGGTGGTCTCTCTGTGGGGGACCGTGTGATGAGCCAGCTTCTTACTGAAATGGATGGTATTTCCTCTTACCTTGACATTCCATGGATCAATAATTGGATTCAAAATGACGATCGTTATGGTCAGATGTTTTAGTTACTGGACTTTTTCTTTTATATCATCACTAAGCATCTGCTATGACTTGTATGTGTATACTTAGAACTCTAATTTCTTCGCATAGCAATGGAAAGAAGGGTGGATCCTTTCCAGTCTTTTAAAATTAGTTTTGTGCACATACATATGAAAAGATGAATGACTGAATTGTTGTGACTTTAGGATTAAAACCAAGTACAGGAGTGTCTGTTATAGCTGCTACCAATCGACCTGACATAATTGATCTAGCTCTTCTCCGGCCAGATACACTGATGTCTTTTAATGGTTCAAATTCAAAGGTGAATTTGTGAATTGGACCTTTAATGGCTGGCATGCAGGCACTTGAATTGCCCTAGAGGATTTGTGTGATAGTGGGCAAGAGAGGGATTTTGAGGGTTGAGCTCAAGCCCTTCACATTCGGCTGGGTCATTTTGGTTCCAGTTATCCCTACCGATGCATTCCTTCTGGTTAGATAGCTAGGATTTGTTGTGAGTAGGATGACCTTATGTATGTTTGCTAATGTTTTTATGTTTGCTAATGGTTGTCTTATTCGATCCAGGGCGTTTTGATCGGCAGTTGTATGTAGGGCCGCCAGATGAAGCTTCTAGGGAGGAGATTTTTAAGATTCAACTACGGAATACGCCATGTTCTTATCTTGTAAATCTTGCATCTCTAGCTGCTCGTACGCCTACTTTCACTGGTGCTGATATCAGTGCCGTTTGTCGCGTAGCTTCTATGGCTGCTTTGGAGGTTACTACTCTCTTCCGTAACTTATGCTTCTCTGTGGTCAATATGTTTCATGTTTGCTCTTTATGTGTAACAACCAGGAATCAACCATGATGGATATGATATTATTAACTTTCATGGTTTTAGACTAAATTATGTTTAGCAAATACCCATGGTTCACGCAACTTATGATGTGCTTGCGGCCGTAAGTGTACTGATGATCGAAGGATCTATCTACAGGAGGATTTAAATGCTATCCAAGTGGAGGTTCGTCATTTTGACATTGCGTTAGCAGAGGTGGCTCCAAGTAATCTAGGGCCCAACCCTGAATTTCTTACCAAACACAATCGCGGCTTGTTCAGTGGCAATTCTAGAGGGGTATGAGGGACAAGCGGAGGGCATACAATCAAGAAAGCTCTGTTTGAGCACATGCGTTCGTCATTGTAATGTACGTTGAAACAAGCACTTCAAGCCTGCAACCCTCCACGGTATGGTAAATAGGTCTCTACTGCCGTGAACTGTCCTAAGAAGACGACCTCTAGTGATATTGCTCTCTTCCTAGTGCATGTTGAAAGTCAGAAAAACATAACTGCCCTGATTTACGCCTTGCAGTATGACCGATAGTGTCCCTGCTGTTGGGGTTCTCTTTTTCCCAGGATTTGTGAGTCACAATAGCTTAGAAATACGAGTGAGCCCGATGCTAAGTTTTGGCATGATTTGCTCATGGTACATCAAATAGACAACTTTGGCGAGAGTTTAACCTCGTCCGACAGTTTAAATTTCTGTATATTATTATCCCTGTATCCTCGAGAGAGACGAGTAAAGATTCGAAAATGTGGAAAGCTACGCTGTCCAATGAAAATGATGAGTGTTAAAAGCAATTTAAGCCTTTTTGGGCCCATGATTTCTAATGTCTCGTATAACTGCAGTGTGCCATAGTACGATTATGGTTGATCGGTTAGTGCGAGTATGTAGGGCATGCCTTTGAAGGACAGTCACGGGTGAGAAGCTCCAGTTTGAGAATAATTTCGGGGTCATGACGTTGCTGCAATTCTAGAATTTGCTCAATGTTTACAGTTAGGAAATTTCTCGCACATGGCACTTGGGGTGCCTGAAGACGCAAGGCAGGTGAGCATTGTACTTGCACAAGCTCATCTGCTTTTAAAAGTTATCAGTAATACCATTTTTGCTACTTTTGGAAATGCTTAATTGGTTCTTTGATTGTTGTGTGCAGAAGTCTGTACGGTTAGAAGATACATATCAGAGATGCAATGTTCCTCGCCTGTCGCTGTGGAGAGGAGGTTTCTGTTGCCCTTGCCGAAGCGGAGCCAGAAGTAGCCTGGCGGCATGCACCGCGTCACGGCCTTGTTGCCGTTGTTTGCACGGATGCGGGATTCGATGTTGGCAAGCTCAGATTTCACGATGCGTTTCACATCGGACACCCAGGACTCCAGTTGGGAGAATTTGAGGGTGAACTCGGTGTCTTTGATGAAGGCGCTCACGTGCTTGACGTGGAAAAAGCAGTGCGGGCTGCAGTCGTTGGACACCATTGCGTAGTTGGTGCGAACGGTGGCTTGTTCGAGGCAGTTGCCTTCGCCGTCCTCGATAATGGAATCGTCATGGAGGATCTTCGCCATATTGCACACGTCTGAAAAGACAAACAACCCCAATTAAGCAGCATGCCAGGAAAAGATCACAGGAAGACTATTGGTTGGTGGAATTTCTTGACTAAGGTAGGTAACTAGAGATGACAGAATCAATGGTTGCACTCAGAGTTCTACACTGAATTTCTCAACCAATCAGAGTGAGTAATAGATTGTTGGACAGCTTCTGAAATGTGCTTCGAATAAGCTATCATAAGTTTCTTAATTCAAAAATAAGAAGATCACAGCAAGCAATCAAGAATGTCAATTGAATGTTATGTCAGAACAGTGAGCTAACAAGCGGTTCCTTTTTTTGATTACTTACTCATACGATTCGAGGTCAAATCATGCGTGTGATTTATCCTTACAAAGCTGTGGACGATGCTCTTCGAAGAAATCATTACCCGCGTTCTGTTTCTGAGTATTCAGATTGCATCAACCGATTGAAATTGGCTGACCAGGATTTCAAATGCCATCGACAATTAAAGTTCATAGTTTACCTGCATTCATCACGTCTGCTGATGCCGATTCTTTCGCGGCATCATCCTCCCACTTCGCGAGGAGCTCGCCCCAAGTATTCGCAATCTGCCCATCCACCTCCGTCAGGTACGCAATCTTCCCCTTCGGATAAAACTTCGGGGCCGCTTTCTCATTCGGTGGGTCATGCTAGCAAAGCTTGCTGGAATGGAATGCTCCAGCTTGTTTCCCGAAACATCTCTAGCAAGTTTCGGGAGTTACGCAAGCAGTTAGGAAGGAACTTGAATTAGACTTATCATTTCGTCTGAGCTTTAGGGTTTTTATTCAATTAATAACGAGACAAATGAAGTCATGCTTCACTGTGAACTTGCTAGTGTCTTCAGAGCTTGCCATGGCAAACAAGAGTTAGTGCAAACGAGGAGCAGCAGCACTCAAGATACATGGGAACGTAGAAACTCACAATATTCGAAGAGCCGGCATGACACCTAATGCAGCAGGTAACGATCCCGTCAGGTTATTCTGGTGCTAGTACCTGCAATATAGTAATAGGAGAATTATCTTCCACGTGACAATTCAGATTAACGAATCCTGCTTGCAAGAACCTCAACAGTCAATGGCCATTTTGTTTTCAATAATGTTTCAACCATGCCTAGAGGTTAGAATTGTAAATGCTCACAGGGCCCGCAAGTATTTTAGATTTGCAATCGATGACGGAATAACTCCAGTGAGATTGTTGAAGTGCAGGCCCTTGTTACAATGTTGTCTTTCCAAGGTCAGCCATCAAGAAAGTACAATCCAAAAAACTGGAGTGCTATTATGAAGAAATGGCGTTGCACCAATTTCATTACATTGCAAACATGATATGATGATTAGGCTTACAAGCAACGCAGTTGGGGCAATTCTGTGAGCTGAGGACTGATCGTACCACTCAAGCGAGATCTTGGCAGGTTTCTGCGCACAACAAAGAGAATGAGGTACACATTTGAATTCAGCAATATGAATCTAACCTCATTTGATATTCATAAACTACACAATTGTCAGGCTAAGAGTTGGACACCTTCACCTTCAGAATTAAGAGTTGCGCAAAATGGAAGGAGACCGAGAAGATATAATTTTCCGACCGCCCAAATGAAGTATGAAGATTTGTGCATTTCTACTGAGCACCATATCCTCTCTGTGAGATTTGGATCCATGGTGAGCCTCCTTGCCCTTGATGGCTGCCAATCGCAGTACCTGCTTCTTCTACTGTCCAGACATTAATTCTACGCTTTTGTTCTCCATTGTTACTACTCTTGTGCCTGCCCAACTGCAATCCCGAGCTGGTGGTGAGCCCTCATCCCACTACAGTGTTTTCCTTAAGGAGTACTAAGCATACTCTCGAGGGAGTCGACGCTATCCAATTATAAATTCTTCGGTCTTGCCTGAACATATTGGTTTGCCTGAATAGAGTACCACCTAATAAGGTACTTTCATGTGATAAACAAAAATGAATGTACGTGGAGCGAGAGCTAGGCTACTAGTTTACGAGATGATACTAGAACGCGTGCGACCTGGTGACATGGATGAACTAGAACGCGGGCTTACGAGCACGGCCACGGTCAAAGGTAGGAGGTGACGTGTCAACGATCCAGGCCTACAATTTGATTCGGAACCCTCGTTTTGCCGCCACTTTCTTTAGGCTGCAATTGCACTTGCTGGGGGTCTGTGTTGTTCTGGGGTTTTGCACTTGCTGGGGTTTTGTGTTGTTCTGGGGTTTTGCACTTGCTGGGGTTCTGTGTTGCTTTTCCAAAGCGTCAGGGAGTTCTCGGTTTCCAAAGCTTCAGGGAGGTCGCTATAGTCCAAAACTTCAAGGAGTTCTCGCTTTCCAGAGCTTCAGGGAGTTCTCGCTTGTGAAGTCCAGTTCTTACTTTCTCAGCATATCAGGGAGTTCTCTATCTTCTAGGATTTCCGCTTGTATTTGATTGCTGCTACAGATCGGTGAGCGCCCTCGTCTCCGTATTGGAGAGCATCGTTGAAAGAGACTTCTTGTCCCGTGGTTCAGGTAAGTTACCACATTCATTCGAACTTCACCTTCTATTGCCGCAATGTAACGTGCAATACTTTGCAATTGTATTGCCAGAGATATGGTTTTCAGTTTTCGTTTTTATGGAGCCACGAATTGTTACGAGGTGTCCTCTTGTGCTTCATTTGCATCAGACCCGTTTGGAATTCACCCTGAAATTGTCTCTCTCTCTCTTGCACAAATTCGTTTGGCATCTTAGCCGCAACATCCGATGGGACATACGGGATGCCGCTTCTGTTCTCTTCTTAGTTATTGCAATCATCCGCTCTGTCTTGTACTCATCTGAAAGAGTTTGGTAGTAACACATTGATAGTAATACAGAAAAGCAAAAAAAACAGAGTAGATTCGCCTATGCTCCGCTGTTGTCGCATGTTGAAGCTGCATGCACAAGGAGGTCTCGTCGTGAGTTGCAAAAACATGCCTCTTGACCCTCAATGCCATCCCCTGTTCTCTATAATACTTTCGTTCGACAAACAGTACCATTTCAGCATTGATTCCTGAAATCAAAAAAGTACAGCCTTACTTCTGCACCTTACACATGCTAAATTCTAATTGATGGTATTTACTAACATCTCAGGCATGGACTACAATATTGTATGGTTCATGCGCTAGATTTGGGGTGGAGCAGTCGGCTTCTGCTCTGCGTGAAGTTGCGTGCCATCTGTGGTGACTGTGAGATCTCATTTTACTTTCAATCGCAAATTCCAGGGTTCTATTCGAAGGTATGAGGTACTAGGTTTAGAATCACACCTCCCAGAGGAATTGGAGGGTACGAGTGATGCTGAAGCTTCATTGCATGTCATTTGCGGAGAGAGTAATAGGGACTGTGTTTTGTACATGAGGCTCGGGTGCTTTCAGAGGTACCTCATTAACCTCTTGAGGAACGTCTGATCTTGGTAATCTGTCATTTCTGTGTGTACAGGGGAGGACAACGTTGGCATGAGGTGATTTTCTTGGCTGCAGTTGCGTTCCACACCTTCGTGAGTTGCAGAATTGAGCTTTGTACAGACGTGAGTACAGAAGCATTACGATTTCATAGGTTCGTCTCTCGAACGGCATACTTTTGAATTTCTTTCGTTTCTTGCCTTCACTTGCAAGTTGTGGTCCTCTCATCTGCAGCTTGTTGCAGGTTGTGCTCGTCTTCGATGTTCAATGAATTTTAATTCTGCATTGAATTCCCTTTCGTGGCCTCACATTCACTGGATCCTGTTGGATGCAGGTCAGTAGCATTTGGACGACATGGCTTCTAGTGACTATCAGAAGACAGAGATGGAATTGCGTCGAGATGCCAGAATAGCGGAGCTAGCTGCTGCCATACAGCCAATTGAAGAAGCAGCAAAGGAATTGTAAGAGAGTCTCTAGAAATTGGAACTTCGAGTTCGCTGTTTTCTTCTTGTACTCCTATGAGACTATCCTCTCTGTGGATATTTTGTTGTGAATGAAGTCAAGCAATGCATTCTCAGAACTCGGTCGTCGTCTGTATTTGAACTAGGAAAAAATGATCGAGCTACACCTTGTCATCCGGCTGCTATGAATGGTCATAATGTCCAGACCCTGATTACTTTTTGCATTTGTTTGGAAAGGACTAACAAGAATGAAATAATGCTCTGCATTAGTAAGTGGTTAAGTTCTTGAAATTACATAGTACTTGTAGTGTACTTGTCATGTACTTGCAATGTAGGTCCCAATTCGTAAATAGTTGTAATGAATTTGAAAATTAGTGACAATGCAATTACAAATTACGCCCATTCTAGTTGCAATGTAATTGTAGTGTTTTTGTAAAGTAGTTGCAACTTAGTGTTCCAGTTGAAGTGTTATTGTAGTATTGGAAATTTCCTGCAGTTTCATTGACAAGTGTATTTGTGCTTTGCATTTTTTGCTAATGAAATTGCTAGTTTATTTGTAGTGGAGCTTCTATTTCAAAGCGGAAGCGTACGAAGGACCGTGAAGTTCAACTTCAGCCGTTGGCTACTCGTAAGAATACAAGAGTTGACAACAAAGCCACAAAGGCTATCAATGCAGGTGCAAGCCACGAAGATGACATGTCCACTTCAGAGGAGACCAACACATCTAACTCTTCCATCAATGAAGATGGTGAGTTTTGATGAATTTTATAGATATGAATTTCCTTTCAAGAAAATACAAGGTTATATGGAAATTGACTTTGATTTCTATATTTATTCTCAATTCAAACAATACTAATGGTATTATACTCTTGTCTTGCAGGGAACAAAGCCAACGAATGCGAAGATGATGGTGAGGAAGCCTTGAGTAACAGGAAGAAATGTGCAAGACTTGTGAATCCTACGCTTCCTTGTGGTCAGGGTACAAGACAACCAGTGCCACAACCGGAGCGGGCTGTGGTTGAATCCGAAGTTGCTAGGGTTCCTTCACAATCAACTGCATGCAAAGGGCAGTCAGATAGTATGGGGCGTTCTACTAGTCGCCAATTGCAGAAAGAGTATGAGAAGAAATCAAAAGCTAGAAGTGACATTGGGAAGAAACCAAGTGTAGTGCATGTGAATTTGAATGGAGAGATTGATACATCTTCTGAGAAGAGTGCTTGGGATCAAAGTATGAGGGCCTTTGCCCCTTTGATCCTTGATGTGAGCGTCATTGACTGGAGTGAACACAAGCCCCACACTTTACAGAAGTTGAGGGACACCATGGATAATGAGTTTGAATATTTGGGAAATCCCCTTAGCAACATGGGTTTTCAGAACGCAGTGCAAAGGTTTTTGAAGAATGAGAGGCATAAGTTGAAGAAATTATGTGTTCCAGGAAAAGATGACGATTGTCCAGTGCGTATTCACCCTAGCCAGTGGAAGCGGTTGAAGGAATACTGGAGTGGAGGTGATCAAGTGAAGAAATCTGAGATGATGACCAATGCCCGGAGGAAAGTGCAGAATGTTTCTAAACGTGGGCAGCGAGGGAAGGCAGGGGAAGAATATGATGTGGTCAGCCTTTTTTCATGCAAATTGTTGACTTTCATAGTGTTTGTGGAATTGAATTTGTTAATGTTTTGTATCATCTTTCCAAATCATTTTAACAAAATAAAGAAATGTTGGCCTTCTATCAGACAAAAGGGAGTGAAGGAAGTCCTAGCCTCACTGACATTGCAGAAGGATTGCAAGCTTCAGAGTCATCGGTAAGTAGGCTTCATCATTTGAGTTCGTTTTTTTTTGTGAGTAGGAATCTCATAGAAGTTGTAGAGTACTCATTAAAATGTTGTTCATAAGTTACAATCTAAAAATATGTTATCGTAGTCATGCACAAGTCATAAAAGTTGTTAACAATAGTTAAGTGTTCAGTGTAGTACTTGAAGTTCAGTAGCACTTGAATAGAAGTCGCATAATAATCTTACCTTATATGAACATGTTAAATTATTTTTTTGTGTTTGTGTGTGAAACACAGGTGGTATCTTCTTCACTCCATGCAAAAGTGATGGCTTTGGAACAAAGACTTGATGAATTTCAAGACTTTTGAGTTGATGTGTTGGCAAGTACAGATCGAAATACCAAGGCTGTTGAAGGGATGCAGTTAGCGTTGTTGAAATTTTTAAAGCAGACAACATCAGATCCTGTTGTCATTTCCAATTCAGTGGATCCTGTTGTAGCTGCCAAGCCAGTAGACCCTATTGTAGCTACTGGAGAGATCAACATTGTTGATCCATATGACTTTGCTTGTATACAGCCTACTCACCCAACAGGAGAAGAGATCAATGCAAGTACTGATCCAGATGAGTTAATAGTGAACTCTACCTTGGAGCCTGCAGAAGTTGAACAGACCACTAAAGAGATTGTTGGAATGGAAGAACACACCACTAAAGAGATTGTTGGAATGGAAGAACACGATAGTCCACAAGGAAAAGTGAGAGATGTTGAAGGCACCACTAATGCTCAAGTTGACTTAGTGGTACTGAATAGTAATACCGCCATTAATGAAGTCCCGGAGAATCTTGTCAATGAAGGTTCCATCTCTTCACGGCTAAGAAGAGGAAAGGATCGAGAGGTGAGAGAGAAAAGCATAAGACAAGTGATTTGAATTTGAAAAGACTACTATGAATTCTTTTGTGCTTGTAATTTTTGTGGATGCACTGACTGTGATTGTGGTATGTAGTTGCATAAGCCTGCAGCGAAGAAGGAAATCTTAAGGATGAAGATGCAACCTGCACGACGTCGAAATGTGGAATCTCCAAACAAACACAAAGTGAGTAACACATGTATAGAACTTTCACAATGTCCTTTTGTAGATGGTTTTTTTCTATCATTACAAATTTTTTTCTGTACTTTTTCTTAAGAATATTTTTTATTTCTTCTTATGTGGTGCAGTTTGTAATAGGACAACGAGTCTCACTTCTCAATCCTTCAGCCCCACAGCAAATAATAGCATCAGGAACTATCACGAGTGTAGGTGGTGGTGCAGGCCCTCAAATGTACCATGGACAACCTATTCCGGATAGGTGGTATAGGCTTGACGTTGCTCATGCACCAGGGTTTTTTGTTGATCTAATGCATCCTAATCCTAATGGAGATGAATATAAATTAAAAGATGTGGTGGGTGCAAATACAATCTGGGAAGAACAGTACATAGCAGTCATTGCTAGTGTTGCTGGTTTAATTCCTTCAGACTACAAAGGGAAGGTTGGCGGCAAATAGGGATCATGATCAATGATGTATTTGAAAGACATTGAACCATTTACGAATGTTGTTTGCAGCATGTGCACACTGTGTGTGCCGATGGTTTATAACTATTTCATGTAGTTGTTTTGTTTTGTAAAAAATGGCAGTATTGTAAGTCACATTGAATTTTTAGCATTGTTATAGTTAGTTACATGAGTGTTGCAAGACTTGTAAACAAATTAAAATAAGATGTAGAAGGGTAATATTTGAGTTCTATAGAAGAAGTGTAAGGCTGTGGTGTGCGTTGCAGAGATTTTGAGAAGACTACCATAGATAGAAGTTGCAAGTTAGTGACAATGTAGTCGCAAGTAATAGTTGCACACAAGTTGCTTTCCAATTGTACGGAAGTTGCAAAGAAGTTGCATTCTCGTTGCACAGAAGTTGCATTCTAGTTGCACAAAAGTTGCATTCTCGTTGCACAGAAGTTGCATTTTCGTTGCACAGAAGTTGCATTCTCGTTGCACAGAAGTTGCATTCTAGTTGCACAGAAGTTGCATTCCAGTAGCAAAGAAGTTGCATTTCAGTTGTTCAGAAGTTGCAATGCAGTAGTACACAAGTTGCATTCCAGTTGCATCGAAGTTGCAATCCAGTAGCGCAGAAGTTGCATTCCAGTTGCAAAAACGTTGCAAATAAGTTGCATTCTAGTTTGATAAGAGTTGCAAATGAGTTGCAAGCAAGTTCCAATCCAATTCAATAAGAGTTGCAGAGAAGTTGCATTCCAGTGCCATAGAAGTTGGAAATAAGTTGCATTCTAATTGCACAGAAGTTGGAAAGAAGTTGCATGCAGTTGCATACAAGTTGGAATTCAGTTGCATTCTAGTAAGTTGCATCCTAGTTGCACAAAAGTTGTAAATCAATTGCATTCAAGTTGTACAGGAGTTGCATAAAAGTAAGAAAGAAGTTGCATTCTAGTTAGTTGTACAGGAGTTGCAAACAAAGTTGGGAAGAAGTTACATTCTAGTCGTACAAGAGTTGCAATGAAAGTTGGACATAAGTTGCATTGTAGTTGTACAAGAGTTGTAAATTAGTTGCACTTCAGTTGCACAGGAGCTAGAAAATAAGTCACATTGAAGTTGAAAATTAGTTGCCCAAAAGTGGCAAATGAATTCCATTATAGTTGAATAGGAGTTGCAAATGAGTTGCATTTTAGTAACACAGAAGTTAGAAATAAGTCGCATTTCAGTTGGAAATAAGTTGCCCAGAGGTTGCAAACGAATTGCATTATAGTTGAAAAGGAGTTCCAAATGAGTTGCTTTCTAGTTGCACTGAAGTTGCATTGTAGTTGAACAAGAGTTGCAAATAAGTTGCATTCAAGTTGCATTCTACTTGCACGGGAGTTGCAAAGTAGTCGCATTTTAGTTGCACAAGAGTTGCAAGTGAGTTGCAATCCAGTTCTCCGAAAGGTAGGAATAAGTTGCATTGCAGTTGCACAAGAGTTGGAACATAGGAGTGCAAATAATTACATTCCAGTTGCATTCTAGTTGTATTCCAGTTGCAAAGAACTTGCATTTTAGTTGCACTAAAGTTTCAAACAAGGTGCAATCTAGTTGCACAGAAGTTGCATGAAGTCTACCAGAAGTTCAAATGAAGTTGCATAGCAGTGGCATTGAAGTTAGAGATGAATTACAATCAAGTCGCATACAAGTTGAAAACAAGTCACAAGTAAGTGAAATGTAGTTATGTGGCAATGAATACCACATCAGCAACCACGTCACAGCAGTTCATCGACGAAGTTCTCCATTGCCTATCGAATGACAAACATCCTCGCGACTGCAGTGCAACTCATGCGACTTGTCCACTGCGACTGCGGACTCCAGAATATTACCAAGTCGCAAACGTCTCATACAACTCCAAATCAGTCGCAAAACGCAGTCGCAAAACCCTGCTTTTTCTTCTAGTGTGTGGAGAACAGATATTTCATTAAAATGATGCCATTTTAACGCCATTTTTCTACTCTTTTTCTACAAATGGTGTACATTTAGAACACATGGTCTAAACTGATCTAGGACTGGTGTACATTTTAGAACACATGTTTTAAACCTGAAAGTGCCAAGTTTGCGGAATAATGCCATTTTAACGAAATATCTGTTAAGGGTTGTGCTAAATCATCAATTCTTCATTATTTTTTCGATTGATCGCGTCTCTTCAACACTCACAGAATGTCTAGCTTCATTCACACGTGACAAGGTGAGGGGGTTGGTAGTTTAGTACTTTCTGGAACCCTGCCAGTTGTTGTCCATACCGGTACATCTGTGGTGGGCCGGTTCAAGGGTAGTCAATTACCAAACCCACAGTCCAAGTTTTTCCCATAACGCTGTTTAACTTCTTAAATGATTTCACGTTAGCAAGCCATTTCGCGTGCCGGACACTTCTAAAATGGCTTTTGTTGCTTTCACGGTATGTAGAGTAAGTTGAAGATTACCATTACAACAAGTCTCCAACAACCAATTGAACTGAAACTAGTGAGCGATGCCATGGTTTCATCAGAGGAGTTTTGAGACGGTCATCAAACAAATATTATCCTTTTTGTGCTTACAATGAACAGTACTGTAGTGATTTACGGAAGAGTGGTCCACATGTTCTGTGCAAAGAGACAGTAGAATACGAGTGAATTAGCACTCATGGACTAGTATGTCAAGAAACTCGACGTCCCACAGAATCAAGGAAACCTGAGAAAATCTCGGCAACAACTCCAGTGCAGAAGTTGCAATTTCTAGATCTAAGTTGCCGTAACAGTCATCCCGGTTTTCAGTGCTGAACTCTGCGGCAATTGGGCGAGTTGCTAGAAACAATGAGCAGGAGCTCTAGATCAGAAAATGGGAACCGATGGGAAAGCTCAGTCTTGCCGAGTAACAAACACAGGGAAGAATTGTTTAATGAAGAGGAGTTCAAGAGGGCATGAATTACGCCAACGTCATGGCATACCTCAGCTACAGAAGAGATATATGGTCTCTAGCAACAAGATCCCACTACGGGCTCAACTTGCTCATACAATAATCATTCGCTATGAAATGCTGTTATTGAAGTGTGAGCAAGATTTTATTGAAATTATATCTCACAAATCAAGCATTGGCAGAAACCTTTCACTGAAGTCTCCCGGACCAATCCAACTTGGCCAGGTGTTCAGAAACCGCTCCTCCAGATTTTCAAGGGCCGCCGAGGACGCACCTCACACTGCAAGACGTGCAGTGCTTTACCAGCCGCTAGACCCTATCTCCGGGTAAGCCGATTCCAGAGTAGGCAGGCTGTAAAAAAAAAAAACGCGCAATTTGGCACCGTAACCCGGCTTTCTGTTCATCTTGCATGGCTAGTTCTGCTTACCACAAATGGCCGACTTGGAGTGCTCATTCTGTCCCGGGATTCTCTTGCACAGCACTCCAATTCAAACTCACAGCGCTCCGAACCGAATTTAGATTCGATGAACCACAATCGCTGAGAATTAACTAAATGGCGTTGAGATAATTTCCTTCATTAATTAATTTCTACCTTACCACCGTCAGTTTTTGGATGCTTCTGCAGGTTTCTTCAATTACAGTCGAGAATCTACAGCTTTAGAACAGAGGATCTTGAAAAAGAAAACTGTTGATGAAAACGCAGAACTAGGTGATTGGTAAAAATTCAATTCACGCATTCACAGTAAGTTTTGGAATGCTCCTGCATTCATAGTAAACAATGCAGTGGAGAGTAGATGCAAGCTCTCTCAAATTTTGCAAGTGTGCACATCGAAACCTCATCGTTCTTGTGTCAATTTCTTTTGAGCAAGAAAATGAGTGTCCACCATGATGCATGAAGGTTAGTCCTTGAATTAATATCGTAGTGTGTAAAAAATTAATATATATTTGTTACCAATCAAAGATCATCCACCGCGTCACCGTCACTGTCACCGTCATAGCACCCTTCCCTTATGCGGCCCTCTCTATGGACACTTAGTCTTTTGTTTTTTAAGAATTCTTTTTGCACTTGAGAAAAAGACGGCTGCAGCTCTATTGCGGGAATTTCAGGAAACCGTACAACTTGGCTCCACGATGAGGCACACTCATTCTCGCGCGAGATTGGACTCTAGCTCTCTGTACATCGCAAGAGCAGGCGTCTGTGCATATGGTAAATTCAGCTTTGCATTTTTTTCTGTTTCTAGAACAGTAACTGACGGTGCATCTCTTTGTGCATTCCGATTCCCCACTGAAATGTTGGGGTCCTCTAGCGTCTTCGGGGAAGACAGTCGGATCCGACGCTTCCTCTACTAGTCGCTCCTGGACCCCCAAATTTGAGTGCGGTCATCGCCGCAGTTGTCCTTCTTATCTTCTTGTTGTTGCTGTATCGATCAAAGATACTTATTACTATTTGAAGTTTTCATTTATACTACTGCGAAAAGATCGTAGTCGACGTAACCGCTGAATGTGAGGATGCACGGTCCGAACTCCAGGAGATGTGTCGAAGACTAAGGCAGTTCACGTAACTTGAATTCATGTACATATTGAGGTTTGCCTATGTCCACCAACTCGGTGATGGGTAGTTTGAGTCTTCTCCTGGTCGTTCGTTGTAGCGAGCGTCCTACATGGTTGGCACCGATTCTATATTGGTGGTGCGTATGTGTGGGCATGTTGAGTTTTCGGTGCACATGCACGTTTTTTGTGAAGATTGAATCTCTTCAGCTTTTGAGTTGTTGGCTGCGGTGTGAATATCTTAGGTACGGTGTGCATTTCAATCCCGATCATAATACCCTTAGTTCAACTTTACGAATCTCTTTCAGTCTCGCTCGTGGATTTATTGAGTCAATGGGTGAGTGAATTGGATCGCCTGTGCGGGAATGCATGAGCTCGACTGAGGGCAAAATTCTGACTGCGTCAATTACGGGCAATGCAATGCCGAATCTACTTAAATTTTTTTACCTACGTGGACTACTTCTTTCTTGAAATTCATTGTGGTTTCAGGAGTATGCACAAACGGGGAGTGAAACTAATGTGTATTATTGAACCCGGACTATGCTTTAATAAATCCCGATTCCCAAAAGCAGTAAGAAGTGTGAACTAATCTTGAATGAGATCTTCAACAACCTTCAGGTCCGAGGTGTGCGAGTTTTTTTGAGAATGTGGAACGATTTCAAATTTTAGCTGAACTACGTATGTCTAGTGGAAAGACAGAGTATTGAATTCTGAAGCCGCCTCATTTTGGGGGGTCCACGACAGTCCAGTGAACGGACAGTCGGATCCGACGGTCTCCTTCCTGGTGGTAACGGGACCCCCTTCTTTTGCTATAATTCTTGGATTCTCTCAGAAAGGTTCTAGTTTTTCTAAGTTTCTACACTAGTCGACTTTTGAAGGCTCCAAGTTGTTGACTTGCTGTGAAGGTAGAACGCATAGGTGGCGAAAGCCGGAAGACCAAAGTGGGATTTGATACGTGGCAGGGAAGCCAGAGGTTACCTTTGCAGCTTTGCTACACTGTGAGACGTAACCAACGACGCTGAAGGTGTTTGGGTCGAAATCCCCCGCTGTCATATGCCATAGCTGGCATGGGTTTATAAGGTTCTGAATTCTTAAAATATGTGGGTCGTGGTGACCATAGGGAATGTACTATCAGATCCGATGGTCTATTTGTCGTTGCTGCCTAGACCCCCGAACTTCTAATGTTTGGGTTTTAATATTTCGGTTTTAATTTTAACTTTGACTCGTTTGTATTAATTGCGCAGCGTTTGATTGTAGTTTTGAAGTCTTCTTAAAGTTTCAAGAGTTTACCTTGACCTTCATTTTCGATATGTGACGAGTCTTTTAATTTCTTTTATAATTTGCATTTAATATATAAGAGAGCCTTTTTGTTTATGGTTACTTCAATTGAAAAGGCCAAATAGAAGTTGTTGTTTATTCGCATTATGTCCTTAAGAATGCTGACGACAGAAACTACGGCAACTATAATCCCATGACGGGGGGTGTAGGACTTTCTTCATCATGGACCGTCAGATGTGACTGTAAAAAATCATGTTAGCTATAGACCCCTCCGTTTGACAATAAAATTTTTTAGTCTTTCTGAATGTGTGGTATTATAGTAATTTCTAAAATTTAAGTACATTTGGGCTCTTTTCTAGTAGGTTCAGTTGTAGATGAAGTGAATTTGTACATTCAATAATGTATATGGTTTGATAAGTTGGTACTATTCAACAAAGAAAAAGTAATGTTAGTGTTCATGACTTTCTCTTTAGTTTTATTGAATCTTGTGATTGTCATTTGGGAAAGAATATAGTGATATAAAATTAGTGACGTTTTATGTCGTCTGATTGGATGTGCAGGGAGGACATCAGAGGAGTACATCGACAGGAAGAGACCGTCCTCCAAATCCCCCGTTGCTATCAGGGGCTGGACCTTCTCACATTTCGACACCATCACCAACGGCCACGGAAGTCTCCAGCAGTTCAGAAGAAGAAGAACGAAGAGAAGAAGAAATGGTAAGTTTTTCCAAATCTCAATAAGTGCACATTATTTGGTAGATGTATACAAGAAACGTGCCCTCAATCATGTGAGTGATCCAAGGATTGTGCATTATTCTATGTTAGTGTTGTTTTACACTAGATTTGGACGAATCCTTAAAATAAGGATGCATTTAGTTATAGGACAGCAGAGCACTCTCTAGAGAGTTCAGAGGAAAAACAACATTAATAGGCAGAGTTCTATTACTGAAAATGCACCTATAATTCATGAAACTTTTGATTGTACATGGAGCACAATTACACATAGTGAAGATGTTGTGTTCATTGATCTTTGTTCAGTCTCAAATTGACATGTAACAAACTTCTCCGTTGTATCTTGTATTGGTTTATTAATTTATTTGGTTATTTTGGTGTGTTTTTGAAATTGTTACTTTAGAATCATTTTCAATTATTAATTTTGCACAAAGCTCGTTTGTGATGGTCTTCATTGTAGACATATTAGTTACCAATGTAGTTTGAAATTGACAGTGAGTTCATAGTATTCTGTTGGTCATTGTCTCCGTTGGAATCCTTTCTAATTCTTTCATTTTCATATTTGAACTTTCAGATGCAAGACGGTACAGCTAACCTTTGGGTAGAGGAAACCATTCCCGAGACTCAGGCAATCGAAGCTTCAGAGCAACCAGCCATTGAACAAGAAACTGAAGATGAAGATGAAGGTGAACATGAGTACGGGGTAGGTGATGCAAGGAAGGACGTTGTAGAAGATGAGTCTAAAGACCTTCTGGAGGATGACCTTCGGCAGTATCACAAGGTAGATGGTGTGAAGTCTATTGCAGCTTTGCGGATGAAGCCGGACCACCTGTTTCGGTTGCAAATACCATTGTGTAGAATGGTAGCCATGCCTATGGTAAGGCCCACTCTTGCAAGTGACCTATTGTTACTAGAGCATGAATTTGTGAATGGCTATAGAGATGGAGCCGTAGTGTTTTATGTGACAACAACAAATGAGGGAGGGGAGAGTTTGGAGTTCATGGAAGAGGAGATGGAGGCTTGGGGTCCTATTTGGAAAGAGAAAAATGCCATTTTTACCTCGCACTTAGAGTCCGTGCCCGAGCTCAGGTTTATGAAGAACTTGAAGTTTTACGTTTGCGATGGAAACCATCGGCTAATTTCTTGGATGACCCACATCAAGAGGCGTCACTTCGGTGACGCAGATTGGCACTGTGCTGTGGATTCCATTGTCCTAAACACAAAGGGGAAGACGGAGTTGGTCATGCATGTAATGCATGACATAAACAAGTAAGTCTTTTTTTCCTTTTTAATATGGCATTGTCTATTATCTTATTTGCATATGTTTTTTTTATGTTTGTATTTCAAGTCTTTAATTAACCCATTTTATCAAATGAATTGTAGGTGGATGGAGGATTCACATGTAAAGACTAATCTTGTCCACATATTATACAGAGTCCAAAAGTATGGACTTCTTCCCATTGACAAGTTCAAGGAAATGTTGAGGCCATCTGAACTCAAACTATATGATGCAGTGAAGATGAAGAGGACTTGGTATACTATGCCTGTGCAGGTCTTCACTTGTTTTCTTTTCTGGGTAAGAGACGTCTTCAAGAATTATGAATTACTGGATGCATGTTTTGTTGTCATGTGGTTGGATTTGAACTTTCAAGCTGTTTGTAATTTAATTTATCATGTAATTTTTGCAGCAAGAGATAGCTCAAGCTACAGATGGAGCAGTACGGAAGTACTATGAAGTCACTCCTAAGGAAGAGAACATGCCAGAAGGGGTGGCACATGCAATGAGAGCTAGAGCACGGGAGAAAATAGGGAAATTGAATATAAAGATAATGAAACTTGTTACAGTGGCCAATCCAGCTCTCAAGTCAGAGTTCCTACAAGAGGTTTGTGTCTTATGCATATGCAACTACAATTTGACTCCTATTGTTGAAAATGACATTTGAGGCTAACAAAAAATTTGCAAATTGTAGGTGGAAAGGCATTGGAGTGCTAATGAGGTTCTAGAGATGACTCTGGAGAAGCTACAAATGGTTGCAACTTGCAACACTACACCAGCACATAAAACAAAGTTCTTGAAGTGGTGGAATTCATCTGGGCCATCACGTGATGCTAGGCGTTTTCCGCTGAGGCTAGTGTCTGAGATATTACTTGCACCATTTTTAAACAGATGTGTTTGGTATGCTAGGGTGAAAGCTTGTTTCCTTTACAAGTGCATGCAGTAGTGACTAGGACTTTAGGAAAAAAATAATAACATTTTGCCCTGCTTATACATACGGTAGGATAAAACAATTTTCCTATTTTTTAAGAATATGCTCAATATTGGAACGTTGAAAGAAGTGTATACAGTTTTATACATGTATTGTAATCTTTGAACTTTTTACTTATTACAAAATTGAAGTGTAGGTGCATGGAGTAATTGCATTGCATTGTATATTTTGGACATAGCTTACAAGACCTTTGTCTCTTAGATTGAAGATGCAGCCGTGAAGGAATTCGATAGTATTGTGAAGGGTGACAATATCGCTGTGAACATGGACGTACCAGAGCAACCAGATACCTTGGTGGACTACCTAGAAGGTTGGAGAAAGAAGATTTGGGATCAAGGGTTCTTACCACACTTGAGAGGAGCAAATTTTTTCAAGAAGAATGACAACTTTGAGGCCTATGAAGGGTCCAAGCAAGCGGTGCGAAGAGTTCTTTTTCGGTAAGTGTTAAGTAATCTTAAGTGTTCATTGTATTTATTTTGTACTTCATACAATGAAGTGAAGAATATCTCATTGTATGTCAAAAAATGTAGACGTGCAAGAATACTTATAAAACGAAGGGGACTATGGGCACAATTGAAGAGGTTTATAGTGTGAGTTGAAAAGTTGTATGACATGATTCAAAGTTTGTAGACAGAGTTCTTGCTCCCTTTGGTCTTATTTGTTGATGAAGTTTTTTTTTTAAATTGAAAATAAATTAATGAAGTGTATTTGAAGCATTTCTTAGTATAAATGAAATCTTGCAATCTGTTTAAACAATACTGTGATGTGTTTTGATTTTTCTTTTTTGCATTGTACAATGGAACTACAGATACTTCAAGTTTGAGTTGCTGGGCAAAGGTGCAATTGAGAAGAAAGACTTCCCTACATTCCTATCGAATTTCTTAGACCGTACTTCCCCGAGTTGCATGTACACTTCCATGCAACTGAGGACGTATACAACGGCCCATCTTGGTGGTGGTGGATGGTACCTTGACTGCCCAATTTCGTACACACATCCATTGGAATTACAGCTCCGGAACTCATTGGAGGGTATTGGTGCCATTGATTTGGAAGTGGATGAGTTCGTAGGGATGACCGATGTCCAGAAACGGAGGGCCATTTCGAAGAGGGAGTCTAGTGACAGGAAGAAGGCAGCAAAGCTTAAAGTTGCATTGGAGAACAAACAGAAGAAGGAGTTAGAGCGTTTGGCGAAGTTGGCAGAGAAGGAAAAGGAGAAGGAAAAAGAGAAGGAAGAAAAGGCTAAGGCGAAAGGGATGAAGAAAGACGAAGGTGGACCCGTTATTCCTACATCATCAACGGTGGACCAGAGCTCTAAGATGGTAGGAAGAAGTCAAAGCGGAATGAAGAAGAAGGCAGTCCTACCAGACTTCAATGAAGATATGGTCATCCAAGGGACTCAGCTGGTTCACATTTCAAACAACGAAGAGGTAACGTCGGAGGAGTTAATCCTGAATGTCTCCATCGAAGACATCATGGAAAATGAACTAAAACCTGGGCCGAATTGCTACACTGAGGTTATTGATTTCCTACAAAAGGTAAGGATTTCTTGTTTTTGTTCTTTACGAGATCATTTAGAAGTCCAGAATGAGAATTCCATCTTAGAAACTACTAATTGGTACCAAATTTCCTATTGTAGGTGGTGGTAGAGAAAGACAGGGAATACGATGGGAAGATAAACAAATTTCCCGGATTTGACTTGATGGTCTTTGACTGCCAAGAGAATTTGCCGGTGTCGGGGTATTCATTGACAGCAGATATTATACCGGCGTGGAACTCAGACCCCCATTACAATATGATATTCCAGGCATTTGCATTTGCAGAGAAGCATTTGCAAGACCATGGTGCAATTGTGGTTTTCCATTCGTGGAGTGTGGATGCAAAGAGCACCATTGCGGGATTATGTACAAAATTTCGAAAAATAGTTGTGAAGAAGGAATGGTTATGTATGAATCAAGTGCATCTAATATCGGCCATAGACAAAAAGAGCACGGTAATATTTTCCAAATCTCTTACAGTTTTTGGAACATTATTGTGGTTGAGTTTTAATTCATTTTTTTAATGTGAGTTGTGATTTTGTACTAGTAGACCTTGAAGTTTGGTATCACCATTCTCGTGAAAGACCTTGGTCCTAGAGGGAAATCAAAGTTATGCTTCAAGCGATCAAAGGCAATGGAGCAAGCCAAAGTGGACCTTAAACAAGATGACGTGCTTATGAACTATACGACAATAGATTCCCTATTGGTGAATAAAATCAATGGAAAATCGTAGCATGGGGCTCGAGAAAGGATGCTCGACTATTGGCATTTCTCATTGACGGTACTACTGACGAGGGAGACATTGTTCTTGATTGCACAGCGTCAACGGGTAAGTATGAAATTCAAATGAAGTTTGTATATAGTCTTCAAATGCAACACCAACCCTAAACACTTATTGAATGAAATTTCTTTTGGTTTTCACAGGTGCCTCCATCAAGGCCTGTCGTGGAACAAGGCGCCATATTCTAGCGTTGGAGAAAGACGAGAACATTTTCAAATATCTCCTTGAACCTATGAAGAGGACTATTATTCCTATAAGTCCTGTTGCCCCAATTGGAATGAGCAAAGCTGCTGACGTTCAAGTGTTACAAGATCCAGATTCAATGACAATTGTACCTCGGAAATTCCCTCGTCGTGATAGACCTAGTAAGTAAGTTTTCTTTAGTCCTCAAATTCTAATGTTTCTTAAGTACATGTAAGATGTCATGATCTAATTGTGAATCATTTGCATGTGCAGCAGTCCGAGATTGATGGCAGATGATGCAGTTAAGAGAAGGCGAAGGCTTTTCCTTAGTCCTGAGAAGTCTTTTGACTTACCAGTTTATGCATCGCAGTTAGCATCAGCATTTGTAGAGTTTGGGATTGCAGAACCCAAACGCCGAAAGCCTTTGTACGCGCTAAATGTCTTGCAGTTTATAGATGGATCGGCCTCAGAGGGTGAAGAAACTTCGGATTCTTCTAGTGACAGGGATTCTGCAATAGAATCGACTGCCACTTAGACTCATAAGATTGACGTATCTTATGAGTCTAAACAATATGTGTTGATTTTGATTATGATTGGATTTGTGTGTTGTATGGTTATATGTGTGTATATCACCGTTTTTGCTCTACAATATGCAGTCGTGCATTCAAATTAATTCTAACCTTCGTGTCTTACATTTGACACTTTTGAATGACAATACAAAGGAATACATAGTAGTTCATCATTTCAAGTGTCTCAATGAAAGAGACACAACCTATAAGAGAAATAAACATTCACAATGACCATGGTTTGAAAAGATTTCAAAACTACGGAATATTGGGTTTAAAAAAACATTCCAACTATATGAATGTGATTAATTTAAACATTTTGTAGCCATATAGGGTGTCCAATAACATTACAAGTAATCGAAAGTTTTTGTAGTGTATTTAAAAAAAATTGCAATTGCACACGACTTATTCTCCAAAATATAAGGTGTCAAAAAAACACAAGTACTGTAGATTTTGAATGATCAAGAATAGGATGTCATATTAAAATTGAAACTATAAATGTGGGCTTCCAAAAAAAGATGTCGAAGAACATTACAACTATCCAGACTCCCTACAGCTTATATACTAGGGTGTCTACCAAAATAGAAACTATACCAAAACTTTCAAAGAAAAATATAGATTTAAAATAAATGGCAACTACTCCAACACTTCCATTAAAAAAATATAGAAGCCTCAACGAAAAAACAATTGCACAGAAATGATTTTTGTTGAAAAAGACAGTGTGAAATACAATACAAGTACACCAAAGCTTCAGTGACATAAATTGTGGTTTAACCAGAAATAAAGCTTGTAGAAGACTGATTACCATTACTACATAGATAGCAAACAAATCTTTATATATCCCTAAACCTACACCCTAAACCTAAACCTACACCATTATTAGGGTTACAACAAATACCAAAAAATATACAACCACGACCCTCTAAAGAACCACGGTCATAGGTGATTCAATCATTTTATGAATCCATGGTCATAGGTAATTCATGTTTATTTGTTCCTGCTCACACGCTCACATGCTTATGCTTGCACGCTCGCACGCTAGCAACCCTACAACCGTGACCGGGATTGGCATATTTCGGTGGATTCCATCATTCTTGACACTAAGGGGAGGATTGGTGATGTCATGCATGCTATGCACGACATTAATAAGTGAGTGCTCCTTTGCAAGTAGTTCATCATTTTGTCTTTTCTATGTGATCGTGTAGGAAGAAATTGATGTGTTTTTGCCTCCGTTTCAGGCATACAGAAAGCTCGTTCATTAAGACCAGTCTTGTCCATACGCTATACCGTGTTCAAAAATATGGCATGCTGCCGCTTGAGAAGTTCTCTGAGCATTTAAATGAGACTAAGATGACTCAATGCCAACAAAATCTGCGTAAGAGTTGGTACTCAATGTCGGTTGAAGTGTTCACTTCATTCATCTATCGGGTAACGATTCTTTCAAATCATGTGCATATTTTTTCTATAGTAGAGGTGCTTAGAAACATCAATGCTTTCAATGGTTTTCTCACTTCCATGTGGTTTTGTAGTATAAGATAGCAGTGGCCGTTGACCTAGCAGTTAGGTTGTATAGGGAAGAGACACCTAAGGACCTACAATCAAAGGAGGGTGTCTTGGATGCCATGAGGTTAGGTACGAAAGAAAAGACAGCTAAGTTAGTTCAAAAATTGGGGAAATTGACTGCCGTTGCCAATCCCAACCTGGGAAATGAGTGGCTTCAAGAGGTATGATAACATCCCTTTAGACTTTACCTTTTTTTATTTTTCTGATCTCATTTTGTTCACTTAACTAGATGTGATTTGTGGTGTCAGATCGAGCGTCACTGGAGCTCAAACATCACTCCAGAGATGACTCTAGAAAAGTTGCAGTCCGTGGCAACTTGCAATGTTAGCAAGGAGCATAAGGTAAAGTGGCTCAGATGGTGGAACTCATCAGTTCAGACAAGGGAGGCAAGAAGGTTTCCATTAAAGCCAGTTGGAGAGATAGAAATGAAGTCTTTCCTAGTGAAGGCATGTTGGTATGTTGGAGTAAGTGTTTTTCTTTCATTTCTATCATGTTTCATTCATCTCATTTTTTGGTTGTCATCTGTTCCGTTGTGACATTTGACCGTTTTTGTAATTTGGAGTGCAAAGTATTTTGTAGAATACTACTTCACTTTTAATGGCCTTGTAGATACAAGACACGGGAGCTGAAATGTTTGATAACATTGTGAAGAAAGACCAACTCAAGTTGGCTTTGGACTCTCCCATGGAGCCTGACAGTTTTCCAGATTATGTTGAAGATTGGAGAATTCGAGTTTGGGACCATGCTTTCTTGCCCAGTTCAGGGGACATGATGTCTTCAGGAAGTCAGATGACTTCAAGAAACACAAAGGCTCTAACCTAGTTGTCAAACGGATGATCTATCGGTAAACATCTGATATCTTAATGCCATTGTGATATGCTTGAGTATGTTTTTTTATTGCGGCCGTTGAATCAGTTTCTGTATTTTGAAGTATTTGTTCCTTACAGGTATTTCAAGTATGAGTTGTTACCCAAGGGGGCAATTGCGAAGCGCGACCTTCCTCCATTTTTAGAAACATGGTTGGATGTCACTTCAGAGCATTGCATGTTCTTGGTGTCACAATTGAGATGGTGGACGAGCTTACATTTGAAATCCGGTGCGTGGTACTTGGACTGCCCGTCGGAATTCACGCCGTTGCCTGAGGAGCATCTAAAGCGATCAATCAATACCCAAAATGTGGTCAAGGAGTTTGATGAGTTCGCTAGCCTTGATGAGGATGCAAAGGCAAAAGCAATAAAAAAGAGAGACGACGCAGACAAGAAGATTGCACTCAAGAACTTCGAGGCGGTGGACAAGGCAAAGGAGAGAGCCACGAAGAAGACAAAGAAGGTTGTTGAGTCCGAGCGGGTACCAACGGCGGAGAAGGAGAAGGGGAAGAGGCCCCCAAAGGATGTCTTACCTTCATCTTGCAATGACGTGGCTTCCCAGCACCAACGCACAAATTCACGTGGCACTAAGCGTGATGCTGAGTATGCTTCACTCAGCAATGACAAGATGCAGCATGGTCCATCTGTTGTGGAGTACTTGCCGAATTCAGAGATTTCTATTCATGAGTTGCTTCTGAATTACTCTCTTACGGATGTCCTGGATGATCCTCTTCCCAAAGTATACCACGACATTGTCAATTTTGTTGACAAGGTTGGCATTTTCATTTTCATCCATTTGTTGAGTATGTTGGGGTTTTCAAACATTTCTGGTCTGGTTCCTAATCAATTGAATGATTTTGCAACACAAAGGAGAGAAGGTGCGCTTCTTCCGTGGTGCTCCAAGCAATAAACCCCAAGTAGACCTTGTGATTGCGGACATGCCTGAGGGGTTGCCTGTCCCAAGTCTATCAGTACCTACAAATAGTGTTCCGAAATGGAACACAGCCGACCCTTCTTGGCTGGAGGCGGTCTTCGAGTTTGCTGATGGTCATTTTCACGATGATGGTGCATTACTTATTATTCATTCTCGGAGTCCTCTCGCAAAGGCTACGATTTTGAAGTACGCTGCAACATATTCGTTTCAGAAGATGAAGGATTGGTGGGGAACCAATTGGCTTCACCTAGCCTCACCGATCTCTACTGGAAGTACGGTATGTACATCCTTCATTGTTCCTTGTTTTATTCATGTACTCATCCTTTGTTGATGTGCATACTTTCATTCTTCAATTTTCCATCTTCTATTTCAAGTAGTGATTTTTTGGGTAACTTTTCTTTGGATTGTCTTAATTGATTACATTTGTGCTTCAATGGGTTTGTTATGGCAACTAATAGTTTAGATTTGTTCATTCAATTTGGACTTATTCACTTGGCACCACTTCACTTCTGCAGACACAATTTTTCCGTGTCATGTTGCTGGTCTGGAACTTGGATGGTATTGGTCCTTCTAAGTTTCAATTCCAGCCATGCCCCAAGCTGAAGGAGCTAGGAATAGACATGGCAGTTGATGATGTTATTCAGAATTTTACGAAGAGAGAGACGTTGACTATGGATAGCAATTTCAAACCTTGGAGGGGTGCAAGAGAAAAGGATCCCCGTTTCATGCAAATGTTGATAGAAGCATCAACATTTGCCAACAATGTTGTTATTGATTGCACAGCAGCGACAGGTATTTGCTTGAGCATTTACTGTCTTTTATTGTTTAGATTGATTATTATTTGTTCTTCTATTCTTATTGAGTGTTGTTGTAATTTGTTTTGTTTTGTTTGGGGATTAGGGGCTTCCATCCACGCTTGCAGGATTTTGAGCAGATACATCATTGCACTTGAAGAAGACAAGGGCATTTTTGAGGCTATTTTGGCCCCAATGATTCGCGTGGAGAGAGATGTTCCACCGTCACTGCACCTGTCGTACTAGATTCTGACGATGATGGAGCTCAAGAACTTGAAGTTCCCCACATCATGAAGAAGTCTCGTTTCAGTAAGTAAGTCTACCCCTGCTTGTTTTTTCTACATTTTCTACAAATAGCTGTATACTATTCAATCACTTTAATTTGACTTTATCCTACAAGTTTCTTTCTTCATGAACATGATCTTTTTATCATTCCTAATAATCATTTTCTCATTTGCAGCATAACTTGCAATCCACTTGCTCTCCGGCCATTTTTCACTCTATCCTCTTTTTTATCAAGCCCAAAGAAGCCCTTTGTGTTGCCATCGTATGCAGAGGCTCTAGCTGGGACATTGGCCTATCAAGAGGATTTTTGTAGACAGAGAAAGTCTAAATTTGTAGACCCTAGAATTCTGCAATTTGTAGATGAGACAGCTATAGAATCAAAGCAGGAGACCTCATCCACTGAGAGTAGTGACCACTCTCAGTCTATATCTTTATCATCTATGTGACTCTGTTTCTAGTTACTTTTCACATGTTGATTTTTATTCTATTGTTTATTGTACGTTGTTTTGTGTATTTCAATTAGGATTACCTACAAAATCCAAATCAAGAATGAATGCTTAGAGGTAGAACTTCATAATCATGGAAAGTACCTTCATACCCTAAACGCTAATTCAAATCTTTTGTTGAACCCTAAACTACATTTTCATATTTTAAACCCTATATTTCAATATGTAGCCAAACATCATGAACATTATATTTGAAGGGATGAAATTCACATCACAAACCCCCCCAAAAAATAACCTTATTTCACTACAATCGTGAACTATGGACCAAATATCTTTTCAATCCTAAAAATCCTAACATAGTATCAATAAAATTTGCAATGAATTTCATTGAAAATGGATTGCGTTACCCTATAATCAAAACATATATATCACATTTTATTTTTTTCCATCATACATCGTTAGGTGTAGTCCTCTTTCCAATTTCCACGGTCATAGGTACCTCATCAAACCCTAGACAAAAAAGTTGTATGCTCACACGCTCACAGGCTCACACATTCCCGCTCACAGGCTCACACGCTCCTGCTCATAGGCTCACAGAATAGCAACCCTGATGTGGAGATAGTCCAATATGATACAAGAAAGGCTATTTTCACCTATGGGCTCACGGGAAAGGAGCCAGAAGATTTGGTCGAGTTGGAACTGGAAGAGCAATCCGAGGAACCTCTGACCAATCCGAGGATGAAGAAACAGAAGTCGACGGATCCGGGGATATGGATCAAATCCCCGGTGATGGAGAAAGGCGAGTCAAGCAAGGATGAAAGAAGAACACGGGTCAACATTTTTCAATGCCAAATTCAAATGGATACATGAAGCCAAGGTGTGGGAGCACGGGAGTCCAGTCTTTAGGTTTAGAAGGGAAATAAGGGGATTAGAGCTCCTTACTCCCTATTTTTTTCGTTTCTTCTTTAGAAAAGTAGACCGTAAGTAGTTAGGAACCGGATACCAGAATAGGATTACTTTAGAATAGATAATAGTGTTAACAAAAGTAACCGAAAACCGAAAACTGAAAACCCGAAAACGGCATAGTTAGGTCGAGAGTAGGTCAGAGTGAGTTTTATCAGAAACCGGAAACCGGAAGGAAATAAAGGACCGAAGATTGGAAACGGATGGCAGGCAATCCGGGCATAACGGGTGCCTACCTAGTTTTAGACCACACTTGAAAGCAGGTCTATTTTTTAGGAACGGTCACCTGTAACAGTCCCCAGCAAATGAAGCCCTAGAAATAGGAGGGGCAGGTGGGTGAGACCTCCTTTTGCTGGGAAACTACCTTAAGAAGAGACTGGTGAGGAGCATTCGCGGTGTACTTACATGTCAACCAAAGGGAAGAGTTACGGGCTTAGTTTACAGTCCGGATTGAAGAAAGACGGGTCTCAAGAAGAAAGTTCGCTTAGAAGTTCACGCATGAGTGTAGAATTAGAAGTGTACTGGTGAGGCGACTCTTGAGGAGGATCCTTGAGCAGCGTAGAGCGCTAGTGATTGTGAGACTCCAAAGAGTGATTCCAGTCACTGAGAAGGTTAGAGGAAACAGTTCACGATGGTGAGAGAAGAGGTAGTTGTATCCTTACGCATGGTGAAGCCGGTGGTACCAACGGATCTAAGAGAGAAAGCGGAGCTAGAAGAAGACCTCCGGCAGATGGGGTGTGAAGGATATCTAGCCCGGCCGTGGAACTTGAAGGACGAGGAGATTGTGAGGGAGGTAATCGGTGCGCCATTGAGGAAATGGAAGGGGACGTCGAGGAGCCGACCCGAGGACTGGACTCCAACACTGTAGCGGGAGACGTATGATTTCAAGAAGACGGACAAGGGGCCAGCTTCTCGGACGGACCGCTTCTTTGTGAGTAAGTTCCAGAATCCTCCAACGAAGAGGGATGGTTTCCCTATAGTAGAATGCATAAATGGTAGGGAGAAACGATTAATGAAGTATCTAGCAGCCATCCTTAGTCCAGAGCGGCCAAATAGGATTACAGTCATCCTGGCGAACACTATTTTTGGTGCACTGTCGGGTTACCGAAAAGTAGATTGGGACGTAGTGATGAGAGATCAAATAAAGAGGTTGGTAGGAAGCATAGGGAAGTCTAAACCTTCCCCTATAACCCCTTTTCTCTACCACTTATACCAAGCACATGGCTGACTTACGAATAGAGAGTTAGATTCATACGATACGGCCAAAGCCATGTCAGAATTCGAAATAGAAGACCCGGATGAGGAATCTGGGCAGGAAGAGGAAGATTCAGAGGCGGATACTATACTAGTCGAGGAAGCTAAGTCATAGTGGAGGAGGCAGGACCGGAAGGACAAAGACCCAGAAACAGGAGAGGGTAGTAAGGATGTCGATCCGGAACCAGGATCTCCTGGGTCGGCTTGTGAAGGAACTCAGTGAGTTCCGGGTCCAGTACGAGAAGAATCAAGAGACCATTCAAGAACTATGTCAACTGTTGAAGATCAGTCAACCGCAACAACTTGTTTCCCAACTGGACCGGAAAATGAAAGAGGCGGTGAAGAGAGAGTGGAGCGAAGCCAAGCGTAAGGTGTACCAGCTAACGAAGGAGATGGAGGAGAAGAGAGAAGAACTGGACCAGCATAAAAAGTTCACCAAAACAGCCTCAAAGAATCTTCAAGCAATCCGGGAGTTCATCGGCAATCCGAACGAAGTAATCAACAAAACAATGCTATTTGACGAGAAGGTGATGGAGATCAGAAAGCAAATTCCAACCAACCTAATGATGGCGCTAGTGTCCTACCACTGCAAGATGGAGGCAATAGTAGAGCCACTCCGCGAGGTGATAAAGGAGGTAGAAGAACAAAGAGTCAAGAGCAGGGACCGGAAACGGAGGCGGAACTCGCACTAGCAACCCTTCCGGTACCTGCAGAAGAAGTTCAGGCGAAGGACAAGGTGGAGGACGTACCAAGCTCTTCCATCCAGTCAGAGCTTAAGGGAGAAATGACTTCCCTACTGGGGGAAGTAACGGACATTGTTCTCAATGCAGTAGAAGCAGTGAAGGCTGTTGAAGAAGAGAAGACCAGAAAAGTGGAGATAGCAGGCGAGGCGAAGGAAACATCGGAGGTGGTGAAGGCCGAAGATGAAGAAAAGATGAGATCTGAACCGGAACCGTCCGAGAAGAAGAACGTGACCAAACCAAGGCTGAGCAACAAGTTTATCGACCTAAGTGAGTTATCTCTAATTTCTCCAACTCCTCCTGCAAAGACAGAAAAGGTATTTCCTTCTACCCCACTCAACTTAGCTTTGGGAAGCGAAACTAGGTCAAGGGAAGAAAGGAAGACCGGATCACAGGGGTAAGGATCCAGGAAGGGTAAAACAATTGAGGAAACCACTCCTCAGAGTGCTAGGGCCAATGTTCCGCCCACACCAACCACGCAGAAGAGGAAGCCTCCAATTATGTCAGTATAGAAGAAAAGGACGATTCCAGAGGACGATGACGAGGAGGAAAAAGAAAAAGAAAAAGAAAAAGAGGACAAGGATGAAGAATTCGGGACTGAGGAAGACTCAGAGCCGTATTCTGACCCGGATCAAGCACTAGCAGAGACCCGGGCAACTAAGGCTGCAGCATCCAAGAAGAAGAAGCTTGCCGCTCGGGGTAAGGTACACCAGGGGCAGAAGACCGGAACCGGAAAGAAGCCGACCGCGAAGAAGTTAAGAACTTAAGAAGTTACGTAGGGTAAATTTCTGAGGATAGGGTGGTGAAAGTCTAAAGTTTTGGGATAGCTATACATAATTAGAAAGTTTACTTTTTGAATGACATGGCCACTAGCAGTTGGAAAGTAATTAGGTCCGTAATTATAGGATCTGAGATCCACTTTTAGCGGAAGTAGTGGGAGTTTGAGTGAAAGTCAACAAGGCTAGAAAATAGTAAGGGAATGAAACGTGTTTGGCCTTAATTGGCTGGAGGATTACTTTTAGGTTAGGATTTTGAGGGAGTAGTTTAGTATTTAAATCCGGGACTTGTTTGGTCTTGATGTGCATCTTTATTTTATTTTCTTATATTCATGAGTACCTGGGAGCTCGCTCTTGGCATAATTGAAACAAATTATAGTTGTGTGTACTTGACACTTGTCCGTGTTTTGGAAGTCCAGGCTGAAAAGTGAATGTAAGTGGATACAAGGTGTACCCGGATGTTGAATTTATCCGATCCAATATTGAATTAGTGTGCGTGGAACAGAGGCAGAAGGGATCTCTAGTGTGGACTAGGAATGGACTCGGAAGAAGTATGGAGGAGGGATATTCTCCGGAAGAAGTAAGGGTTAACACGCCTCCACAGTGCTCGTTTTCCCTCTTCGATCCCCGCTAGTTCAGACCGGATTTAGGACTAACTCAGTAGACCTTCGTTGTAGCATTGGTTAGGAGGAATTAGACTGGCTTGCGTGACCTGCTGGACACGACTGCGTTTCCTTTCCAGTTGTGAGGATGGTCTGTTTTCTCATTTGTAGGATTTGAAAGTTTATTTTTGAAAGTTTGATCACATAGTGAAACTTTTGACACTTTAAAATCGGAGGGTAGGAGTTAAGCTTCCTTTCTAAATCCTAATTAGCAGATCCTTCTTCGTTCAGAGGTTAAACTCGACATGGTTACGAGTAGAGATGTAGACCGGATGTGAATACTAAAGGTTAAGGTTAGATCTGTGAAAACGTAGATCCCGGTTACGGTCTGTAAAACGTAAATACATGTAACCACTAAAGGTATGTGAATAGAAGTGTTGGGAGAGTTACAGGGTAGTGTAAAGCTATGGGGTAGTAAACTAACCAGTTAGAGAGTCTGTGTGATAAACAAGTGTAAGTTAAACCGGATTAAATCTGGTTAGTGTGGTTAGATCGGAAAGATCCGTTCTAACGTGTATTAGTAATTGTTGGACCGGAGGGATCCGGTCGTGTTCGTCCAAGAAAGCAAAGAGACCAAGGGGAAGTTCCGGTCTATTGTTTTGCTTGGGGTTTTCGTGTTTCGTGACCATCACTCTACCATTTTCCGGTAATTGTGAACCTAGGAATTTGATCTTCATGGGAACGATACTCGAGTCACTTTAAGGCCTCTTTTAAGAAATATTGAGCCTTAGAGAAGGATTTTTGCTTTCCTGTGCTACGACACAAGGTGCTCCACGACAGTCTGGCGGATTTGGTAATTGAGATAGCAGAAGTCCTGAAGGTAGAACCAGACCAAATTGTAGAAGTAGTCAAGCGACTACCAAACTAGAAGACCTGAAGGGTAAGAAGGATTGGATTCAGGAGTTAGAAACGGAATGGAATCAACTCCAAGCTCGACTGAACTGGGCGGAACGAGAGATGGCAGCCACAAAGCAGAGGGAGAAGGAGGCCCTAGCCCTCGTTAAAAACCTATCCGAAGCGATCAACGTAATAGCAAACGTCATCACAAAAGCAGCTATATTTGATGCTAGATTGATACAAGAGGGTCATATAACCGGAACTAAGGTGGTAACAATCTTGGTAGATTTCACCACACGGATACAACGGGTCCTAGGAGAAATGCGGCACCTGTTGAGTACTGCGGATTCAAATCAGCTAATGGATTTCTCAAATTTTTCGGAAATTCCTTTTGTCGCACGTACTCTAATGCGGCCATTAGCGCATCGTGCAACTCGGATGGAAAGACTGAGAAGATACTCACGCCAACCGAGCCAACTTCTAGCAAGATGTAGATGACGAAGTTGAATTTGAGGCCAGCTTCGGATTCGGAGCACGAATCCAGCACCAAGTCCATTCCGGTGCCACCTATCGCAACCCGACTTTTCAATTTTTTTTCTATCGTGTTTTGAAACACGAAATCCAGAAAAAGTATACCCGGATTGGTACAGGAAGAGGAGAAATTTTAAAAATTAGAATAAATAGGGAAACAAGCAATCATCAAGATAGAATGGATATCAGAAATAAATCCGGTCTAGACCCAAAGCCGGAGGAACGAATCCAGGATCTACGCCCGAAAAAGCGGAAAAAAATAATGATTAGGTTTCTAGTGTACAAAAAGCCTCCTTTAGAGTTTGAACCTTCCATTTGCTTCTGAGAGCTCTAGCCTTTCCATGCTCTCACCTATTTAAAACACTTCTGTGTGAGTGTGTGAGTGTGTTTGTTTTCTTTGTTCTAATTAGAGGTTAGATTGAAAGAAGAGTTGGTTCTATGTATTTGAGTGTGGCCGGTTGAGATCGGGTGAGCATCATGAGAGTCTATGGGAGGATTGGCACAGGTAGTAACTCAGTTGAGACCGAGGAGAGATTGTGAGGAACAGGACGTGCGGCTAGAAGAGAAGTAAGGTAGCCAATCGGTGAGAAGCCGGATGCCGCAGCTAAAGCGTCATAGATCTCAGGGACAAGCAAGCACACCCGCAGTAGAGATTAAGGTTAGAAAGTTGGTGCCTTTAGAGACTAGTAGCGACCGGGAGAGAACAAAGTTGATGGAGGATCTCTCCGCCATGGGGTGTACAGGTTTCTTTGGGAAACCCTGGGGCTTCCGAAATGAAGCCATAGTTAGGGAGCTCATAGAAGGAGCCCCTAACCAATTTGACAACTCCTTCCAACCTGTTCCGCCCATGTGGACACGGGAGATCTGGAGAGGAGTATACGAATTCGAAGAAGGAAGCACGGCGTAGGCCATCTAGAAAGGAAACTTCATGAAGGGGAAGTTTAAAGGCATGGCCAACTCCAAGGACGGATTTGCCATCGAAGATTGTGTCAACGAGTGACACCGCCGATTGTTGGAGTTCTTGGTGCCGATCCTAAATCCGAAAAAACCCACACGGGTTACTTCCATGATCAGGAACGTCATCTTTGGAGCCTTGAGCGGGAAAAAGAAGATGGATTGGGCGGGCTACATTTACGGGCTGGTGAACGTTCTGGTAGCCAATGTAGAAAAGAGTAGGGCTACTCCGTTATGTCCCTACCTTTTCCACTTATACAAGAATTAGAGCCTCCTCACCACAGAGGAGAATAAGAAGTGGAGAGCCCAGATGGCTCTCCGGAAGTTCGGAGGATCGGATGAAGAGGGATCTGAGACCGAACCGGATAGCCTAGAGTCAGAAGACAAGGATGAGAACCCAAAGAAGAGGGACTGGGAGGACGAGGAAGAGGAAGAAGAAGCTCCCCTCAGCAGAAGAAGGAGCAAGTGGACGCCCAACTTAAGGGGCTCCCCTTCCGGACCCAGCAAGGACAAGGAATCGGAACCGGTGGGTAGAGCAGAATCGGCCGTTACAAAGAAGGTGGAGCTAGTAGAGGTAGTCAAGTCCAAGGCGGTTCCGCTGGCTCAATTGACGGACCTTACAGGACCATACAATGACCTGATCCGGATTCTCAGTGCAATGAGAGCGGATTGGGAAGTTAAAACCACCACATTCCATGAAGTGGCAGACTTGGTGGGAGGAAAGGTGAACAGTGCGCTGCCAGAAGCGGTGGCAAATTGCATCAGCAACTTGGATGTAGTCTGAGAATTGGAGGACTGGGTACTGAAACAAAACATCAACCTACGGGAGATGGACGAGTTGGTACTCCAATTGCGAGGGGAGATTCAAGGCTTCCAAAATGACCTGGGAACCAATCATGAGCAGATGAGAATTGCTAAGTCTTTGCAGGAGGAGACTAGGGCAGCAATCGAACGGATGACCTTAGTGGTGGGGGCATTCAATGATGTGATGGTGAAGGCCAAGTTGTTTGAAGAGGGAGTGCACAAATATCAGAAGCTTTCCGGAACCCGGATTGCCCGCATCCTCGCTAACTTTGCCATGGAGATAGAGGACACGATGAAGGAGTTCCGAAAGGATGCTAGAGGGATAGAAGAGAGCATCCGGAAGCTCCAGAGTGATCCGATCTCTTTATTCGTGATTTCGATCCCGGATGAATTAGATGACTTTGAGATCTTAGAGGGGAAGTTTGAGACTCCAGTCTCAAAGGAGAAGGAAGGAGGAAGAACTTCCACATCAAGTGCTCCACAGCCAATGACAAAAAAAAATTCCCTGTGGAACCGGAACGCGTTCCGGAAGGGGGAGACATGAGTAAGAACCTGAGCGATTTATCACCAATGGCTACTCCAAAGGTAGACCCCCATAGGATGAGTAGGTAGTTAGGAATTTAGACGTGGGAAATTTTGTTAGATCGGACCTTATCCCGAAAAATTAGGAAAAGTTCAGATCCGAAAATCTCGGCCAAATCAATGCCGGATTTCCAGGATCACTTTCTATAAAATTCTGTATAATTCAAGTCTCAAGACTGAGACGTTGAGTTTTTCCCTTGCATATTTTGTGTCTTCTTGTATTTTCTCTTGTTTCCTTACCTTTCCAAAGGGTGGCCGGATGAGGGAATGAGGAATTGAGTGCAGATTAGTGGATTGTAAGAAAAATTTCTCCCCTTAGTGTTTTCCTTTGATTGCATGTGCATGTAAACGGGTTGGAAGTGTTGGAAGTGAGTCATTGCACCTCAGTAGATTTAGAATTCATTATTCCGGGTGAAATAGCCAATGTTAGGCTAGGTAATTAGGGAAGGGATTCTTAACTGTGCTAGAGCTGTCGGATGGGATATCTGGTTCAGCATCCGATCGCTTGAGAGGTTTTGCCATTTGAAATAGTAAACAGAAGAACTCTGGGTTGCGTTGGTACCGGCGGATATACTTGTAGCCACTTTAGTTTCGTATGGATCCAAGAAAGCATTAAGGTCGTTGTAGTCAGAGAGGACCATACGAGGGATTTTTGTGTGACTTGCAGGCTGGATTCAGTTCTGACATGTTGTGAAAGATCAAACCGGGTCCTGTTAGAATAGGAGATTAGATTAGCCAAGTGAGTCTTCCGTCACTATAAGTTCCGAAAGGAGTGGTAGGCCTACCTCTCTAAAACCAAGTGGCGGATCCCTCTAAAGTGCCAACAGAGGTTAAACAAAACAAAAATGGAAACCGAGGAAGCAAGAGATCCTCAGGTGTAGTAGCGAAATTCGGACAGATGTGTTAGTTCCGACTGGTCTTTAGAAGATTGGATGACCGGATCTTGGTTCAGATCAAATAGAAGTATAGTCCGGATCAGTGATCATTGGTCGAAGGAGTTATCCAATTTTAGGAGAAAGGAGAATCAGAGAGAGAGAAAAGAGGATACGTACTGATATTCACCTCCAAACTACCTAGTAACGCAAAACACTTCACAGAGTCTCTTGGGTTCAATCTTTAGAGTCACTTTGTTATGCTTTAAAGTGGTTTTTGTGAACATAATAGAAAATTTCACTTACCCTGTGTTGCGACACCACCCAAGGTTTCAATACCGCAACCTCCTAGGGCACAGACAGCACCCAACCTCTTGAGAGGAGCCTTCAAAGTTCCAGGGAAGGGAGTTAGAGGTGATTACATTGGATGGATCAGAAGAATGACCAATCCGGCTCGGACGAATTTGGATAGTTTCACGCACATGCAGGAGACTACACCGAAGAAGGAGGTCGAACCATTGACACTGGAGGAGACCCCGCCGGAAAAAGAGAAGCAAATCCAAGTCATTGAAGACTCCAAGGAAAAGAGCGCTCATTCCATGTCCAGAATAGAGGGGGATAGCAATCCGTCTCCAGCATGGTGCCACATTTAGACTCAAGCGACAACGAAGATGACTCCAGTGAGGAGCGTTAAGGGGACACTGACCAGTCATGCAAGCAGCCGCTCGAAGAAGACTCAGAAGCCGAGGCAGTAGGGTTTTAGGGACGGATAGTTTTGAATCCGGAATGGGTTTTCAAGTATGGGCCCAGGTTCTGGAATTCTAAACAAGTAGCTTAGGAATCTCTGGTTTTCTTGGGACAGTTGGCACTAATCTTTTTGGATATCCTAGGGTGTTCAGTAATTGGTTGCTTGGATTTCCGGGGGGGTTTTCAGGCTTTTGGGCGTTGACTTTTGGTTTTCAATTAGTATTTAATGGCAGGTAATTTAGTTGTCCCGCATTCCATCCTAGCGCTTTCATGTATGTCATTTCACTTCCCTTTTTAATCTAAGTAAGCTAGGGTACTACTAGCTTGGCTTTGTTTTACAGAGTTCTAGCTGGTATATGTGTATGTGCGTGTATACCTAAATATTGGAGTGAGAGAGGGACGAGTGAAGAGGAATCTAGGTCTTTGATGATAGATCTCTTGGAAGTTGGAATAGCTATAAGGAGATGTAATCTAGGTGAAGGAGTGTGAGTGTAACGTGCCTTTAAATTGCTGAATGGCAATTCAAGTAGAGAAGTAGAGGTCCATGCGAGTCCGGAACCAGGGTGGTTCCATGTGGAGATAAGCAACCGCCAAAGGAAAGATCTCCTGCTATTCCGGAAGGTCTACCAACCTTCGCATCAGTACACTATCTTTCCTTTGGCATTCTATTCCTTTGAGTCTGGAAGTTCGGATCTGTCGTTGTAGTAAGAGGGGTGTGAGAGTTTCTTTGTGTAACTTGTTTCCGGTTTGGCCAATCCAAAAACTGTGAAAGAATACTTCTCCCTCCTCATAATACAACTATGTCGTCTGGGTGCGTTGTTAATTAGATTTAGAGTGTAGAGAGGTTAGATAAACAAGTGGTGAGTCTCCACCCCTTTTCAGATCAAAGGCGGACCCTCTGAGGATAAAACAGAGATGACAAAAACCATTAACGGAAGGAGACGGAACTGGATTCCGTGGATGTTCCGAATCTAGATCAGAATCCAGAAAGTCTTGATATTCCAGAATGTAGTGAAAAGAATGAGTGAATTGAGGGTTTAAAAAAGTAGTAGTAATGATCTGGAAGTCTCTACATCAACGATACCATACTAGAATTCCCAAGAACAATAATTTGTATTATCTTACAATAATTTGCCATTGTAAGGATAGTTACAGCTAACTGCACGTACGACACCTATATTGTGAGTAAGCTTAGCAACTACATGGAAAACTTGTAGAAAACGTAGCAAAATACAGTCAATAACCTACTTCACTACTTGTAAACACTAGAAGAAAATTGCATTCCAACATTGTTTAAATTGCATTGGGAACCACAAAACTTGTCATATAGATTTTGTTGAGTTCCTAATTTTCAATGGTAAAATGCTACGTTAGAATGTAGTTTTCAACATAACATTCTGTGTTAGAGTGCATTCCAATGCGAAATTCTATGTTGGAATGTAGTTTTCAACATAACATTCTACGTTGGAGTGCACTCTAACGCAAAATTCTACATTGGAATGCACTCTAAATCTCTAATACAAAATATTATGTTGAAAACTATATTCTAACATAGAATTTCAACGTTGGAAACTAGGAACTCAACAAAATCCATATGACAAGTTCTGTGGTTCCCAACACAGTTTAAACAACGTTGAAAAGCATTTTTTTTCTAGTGAAGGTACCCTTAATTATGGAATCCTATACCGTGCCAACACCCCCCTCTTTATATCCGGCTACACAGATGCAAATTAGGGATCCTGCCCCAAAACACGAAGATCAATGGATGCATACGTCTTCACCCTAACAAGTGGCCCCATTACCTAGTAAAGCAAGCGCCAATTAACAATATCTTACTTGTCTACAGAATCCAAGCATCGTGCACTCAGTGATGGTGTCCAAGAAGTAGTTTGGCTCTGACGACTTCTCTAGGAACTCTTGCACCCTAAGCTACTTGTTGTCTCCAATACCACCACCATGACTACTGTTCACCCCACTGACAAAATTACGATGCACTATGACAATCAAGGTGCGATCAAATTATCCCACAATCCAATGTTCTATGCTCGATCCAAGCACATTGAGATCCATTATCACTTCATCAAAGAACAAATCTTGGAAGGCAAAATAGTCCTCAAATATATTCATACCAAACTGCAACCCATAGATGCACTTACAAAACCCTTGGGACGGGTGAAATTCCAACAACATTGCATAGTGCTTGGACTTTATAGCCTTCACAACTTGACATAGGACTGGCAAACCTCTAAACTTGACTCTAGGATGTCATAGCCTACAACAGATACTCCTCAGCATCAGCCAATGACCTAAAGTTCTTATGCTCCAAACGACTGAATTCTGTCACTTCCTTCAAACAATCTAGCTAGAAGAAATACAACCTTGGTGTCCGACCTTTTCTTACAACATAAAACTTAAAGCCTGCTCCTACACTCTCTTGCACCTTAGATGACGCCTTTCTCACTTGCGCCTCACCACCAGTCCCAGACTTCACCATCGCCCAGCAAGCTCCATTATATCAGTCTCCTTGTTACCAACACAAGCATAACATATTTCAATTACGACATCTATGATCCCAAAACACACCTCTAACAATCGAATCAAGAATGCGCAACACATCCATACAATCAGTTCCATGATTTTGGACAACGATACCTCTCCAATCAAATCACGGAGCACTCGTATATCTTGATCCTCATCGCGCACCATTTGCAATTTGCTCTCCTTGTTTCTCCTACCATAGTATAGGATCTATACACAATGACCAACAATCTCTTATTGAAGGGGGGGTATAATTTGTTAGCTAGTTAAATATTCATTTCTCCAATGAACTACTCTTAGGATGTTACTTAATCCTAATTAGGGTTCAACTATTGTATAAACATTCTAATCACTAATCACCACCATTGATCTTAAATCACAGAGCTGCAAGATTGCAACCTTTTGCTACAGAAGTAGTACTCAATCAACAACCTTGTCTCAAGATCCAACCCATCCCACTCTAGGTGAATATGGAAGGTAATGTGTACTAGTATAGTTACTTGGAAATTGAACTAGTATTGTGATTGCACTTCATTTTGCCATTTGAAAGAGTAATTTTTGGCAAAGTCAACAACAAAGACTATTGCATCTAGTGATAGATTCTCTATGCAAGTTTTGAACCAATGGTCTTGCCATTTCACTTCAAAGTTGTGAATAAAGAATTTTTCTAAATACATCTTCAAAGCACTAATGAGTCAACTAGTGGAGTCATTTTGTATTCGAGACATAGAGCATATTTGTCAAGGTTTCAATGCTTCAAATGATTGAAGTCCTATCTCCACAACAAGGTGTTCACTCCTAAATTGAGTGTATAGAGAGAGCTGTAAAAATCAAATCCAAAGAAATTAATAGTCTCAAAAAAGATGTTTAAATTTAGTTTCTTGAATTTACAAGGATAGGAATTAACAAGAAAATCCTAACTAGTTCCTAATACTTTGAAAATTTATAAGGAGTTCTTGCTTAGAAAACCATTGGATTACTAAAAAGGAATGAATTTATCTTCACATGCCATACCAAGGAAATAGTTTCAGTTGATTTAATGTGCAAAGGAAGGAATTCCTATCTAAAATTTTCTGAAATCCTTGAAAGTCTCAACTTTACTTTTTGAAGGATAGAAAAAAATAGTTCATGTTAGTTTGACATTCAACAAAAGGAAATTCTATCTAGGAAAGTTTTGCATTCTTAATTCGTTTATAAGGATTGAATCTAGTAGGACAAACTTCAAGGAACATAAAATTATTAATAATAAATAAAAAATTTGATTATATGATTACAAACAAAGCTGTGAACATTTATGAACATGAACTTGAACAAAATTCTAAGGATTACTGTGAACGTTTATTTGTCCACCCATAGTAAACAAACTAGTACAACTAAATTTTTTAGTATTTGAATTCAATTTTATTCTAAGGGATGCCTAACATCAGTCCATTGTGCCTTCCAAGCAATGGATCTTTTCTAATTCCTAAGTAGACTTCAAGTATGCAAAAACCTAATCAAAATACGACCTAAATTATTGTTTGTGAAGTGATTGCAAAGTCTAATAAGCCGTTGTGGTTGTTTTGAAAAAGCTAGTTTAGACAAAAAATTAAGTACGCCATCTTGTAGGTGATTAATTCCCCTTTCCAAAACTATAAAAATCACCCTAATTGGATGCTCCTAGCAAAAGTTATGGGCAGATGAAGTTTGACCACTAACCGGTGCATTAAAACTTCATCCACGGTTTTGGGCTAGTCCTGTTGTTCAAAAGACTTTGAGTTCTAAAGGATATGCTTAAGATTTTTACTCCTACCTAATTGTGAAATTTGATCCTAAATCAATATTTCTATTAAGGTTTCATCCAATCCTAGCCTAGAACTTCATCTTTTAATATCTTGTTGGTTTTTGAGTCTTTTTTTGAGTTTGAGGTAACTATAAGTTCTAATTTTCTTCTTCTATGAACTTGGTGGTTCTAAGTTATCATTCTAATCTAGCTTCTAAACTTTGGATTAGACTTCCTTGTTCTTTGAGTCTCAGTCTAACTTCTGTGAATTTACTAATTTCAAAAAGTTTATATTCCCTTCTTGTAAGTCCTAATTTAAGCTTTCTAGATTGGTTTCAAACTTGCTAATTGAACTTTCCTACTATAAGTTATTGATGAATGAAGTTTGACCACTAATCGGTTCTTCAAACTTCATCCATTAATTCTTCCTAATCTACAATTTGAAATTAAGTCTTTCTTTTGTTTATGAGTTCCAATTAATAACCTTCTCCTAACTCTCTCAACTTGTTCCAAATTTTTCGTTTTTATCTAACTTTCATCCATATTTAACTCTAAACTTCATTCACTTCTATCTTCCTTGTTCTAGGTTGGATTCTTAAGTGTGATAGGTTTTTGGAAACCTTTAAACTAGATCTAAAAGGTTTTGAATTTAAAACTTGTAATTGAAATTTTCTTAATACTTTGAATTGGACTTCCAATTCGGTCACTATGTTTTGAATATCTAACTTTGAAAATCAATAAAAGTTGAGGTTTTCAATCTTACCTCATGGTTGGGATCATCTTGTGCATTGTTGAAGATGTTTTCAAGATCCTCTTCATTTGCCATATTGTAGAACTTCCTCAATTTATACTCACCGCTTGAAAGTACAAGTTTGTAATACAAGTTTGAAGTAAGTTTTCCAACTACTCTTCATTTTCTTTCTATCTCTCTTCTTTCTCTTCAACCATTCCAACTTACATTATTTGTATTTCAAGGGTTGACTTGGGAATCTATACAACAGTGTTTCTGACTTCAAGAAAATAATTGACTTCCAAATCCTATCAAGTCAATTATTATCTTATCTAATTTCTAATGGTCTAAATTGTGCTTCTAAGATTTCCTCCTAATCTTCTATCAACTTCAATCAATCTATGAACACTTATATGACAATTAAACCTTTTAGCTTCTACTTCAAACTATCATTCCTAATAAGTCTTTGAATTCAATTTATTTTTGTAGTAGTTGTAGTTGATAGGAAGAGAAAAAGTGGTGAGTATAGACTTTGCTAATTTGCTAATTCCTATTGTTAATCTCTAGTTTTCTCTCTAATTCTACTTCGTGGTATTCTAGCTCTCGGTCTAACTTTTGACAAATTACTAATTTTAGACTTTTTATATTTTTTTCCTTTTAGAGGCTAAACTCAGCTTTCTAGATTGATAAGGCACTTGCAAATCGGACCTTCCTAGTAGAAGTTATACATGAATGAAATTTAACTACTAATCGATGTTTAAAAACTTCATTCACTCATATCTCACTCATTTCAACTCGGATTGTTTCGTATTTTATGTTTTTAGAAACCTCTCAACCTTTACTCTATGATTTTGAACTCAATTGTCTACTGCCACTTCCTCTCTTCACTCTTGACCTTGGCTCTAAATATTCATTTAATATTAAGAAATGACCAACTTGGCCAAACTTCTACTAACAAGGCCAAAATAATTTAATAACATAAAACAGGTACAAGAGGGGGTTCAAAGCTTCACCATTACTTGGGATTTTACAAGATTTTTAAAACATTCAAACCATCTAAGGTCAAAGCTCCCCCATAGTTGTGGACAAACTCTAAATTCTACCAATTTCTATAACCTCTAAGTTCAAAGTTCCACTGTGTTTTGAATTTTCTTCTAAAATTCTAATAATTTCACAACATGCAAAGTCAAAGCTTTGTCGTCCCGAATGGGACAAAAATACAAGAAAATACTCCCACTCCCATTCCCACTACAAGTTATTACAAACTCTCATACACGTGTAGTACAAATTCTAACCACACATTGTTAGTACAAATATAAATTAGAACAAAACAAGAATTTTTAACACACAATTTGTTAGTACAACCATAAAAACTCTAGAGACCCCCACAAAGCAGCATCACCAAGGTATAGAGTGGGATTTCTCTCTAAGATTAGTACAAAAACACAAGAAACTTAAGAAAATATACAACCAACTTCAAGAATTGGTTAAAATACCACAAGTTATAAAAAAATATATTAAAATACAAACAACAAAGTGTTAGTAAAGTTTGAAGGGACCTCCAATCCTTCAAAACTTGCACAAAAGTTAATAATGGAGCTTGAAATGCTCCAAAAACACCATGTTTACAACTTTGGCTCAAAAATGGCCAAAAAGTCCAAACTAATGAACCAACATGTATAAAGCCAAAACTTGACAAACAAAAGGTGTTTTGAGAGGAGAAGGGGTGCCCTGATATACTCTTCCAAGGGCACCCACCTCCTCTCATTTTCATAAGGTAAACTTATCACTTAGGATTTTCATCCTAATTTTCCAAATTTTGACTTCTACGTTGGTCTAAAACTCTAACTTTTCGAGATTAACTCCAAATCACAAATGGATTGCACCATTGGCTTCAAAAGGCCAATTTTAATCTAAAGAAATCCCCACTCCTTTTTCATCCACTAAAAAACCATTAAAAATTAGCGCCAATTGAAGTCCAAAAAGAAATAAAAATCCAACTTTGGAAGGTTGACTTTTATAAAAAAAATAACTAGCATAGACTCTTTAGTAGGTGTAAGGGAGTAAGAAAAGACCCCGCTTTGACCTCAATCAAATTCCGTATGCTCTCAATACACCAGTCAACTCCACATTTAATCTTCAATTTTGCCAATCTTGAGTCTTCTGACTATCGGAATGCCACGAAACTTGTTGGAGCTCAATATTAACATAAAAGAAGCTATATTGGTTTTTAGTGAGATTTTACCGTAGCTTAGGTAATTTCTAAGAATTTCCCATCATAGCTTTTAGCGATTGACCGCTCCAAAAAATATCTTTTGGAGATAAAAAAAAAACGAGAATTTTCATGGAACCTCTCATGGAATTCCACAAGAGATGTGCAAGCTCATATTTTTATTTTGCACATTTGAAGAAGGAGAATCAAATCATGCTATCTCCTTTAACTTTTAGTAATAAAAGAATCTTTTAAATTGAAGGGAATCTTGGAGAACCGATTGCGTTGTTGAACTCATGGCATGATTCCCACCTCAAGTAGGTTGTAGATGCCTTTCTCTAGTTCATCTTGAGTTTTCTTCACCTACATGCTAACAATTGGAGTTTCTACTATTTCACTGATGGAATGGGGATACTGAAACCTCTCTTTGGGAATCTAAATTAGGATTCTTACATAGTTCCCTTAGACCATTTTAGCTAGAATTTGTCAGGTTTAGACAAGCTGGTCAATTTCCATTAAAAACGCTTACTCTATAAAACTTTTGGATTTTTTTCCTATCTACATGCGGAATTTGGTTATAATTAAAGAAAAATGCTCTATTTAGGACCAAATGCTATATTGATACATGACATCTCTATTTTGATTATTTATTCTTTTTTGAAATTTTTGTATATAAAACTATACTCAAAACTATACTCAAAACTAATAAAATTCAAAAAAAACAATTTACGAGTCCCAAGTGACTAAATGGGTACTCACAGGTTGGGTTGGGGAATAAAAAAAAGTTTAATTTGGATTGCAAGGGGTAGATTGGGGATTCTTAAAAAAATTAATTTGGATGGGTGAGTGGGTGGGGGTGTAAAACCTCTGCCTCACTATGTGCTCAAAATATAGGTACATGTCAAAGATTCAAGATAAATCAGAGAATGAACTACTAATGCATACTCATCTAATTTCCTTTAAATGAATTGAAAACAAAACACATAGACAACCCCAATGAAACATGAACATTAAAATGCATGAACTTCTTCCACCACATTCAACAAATTTCAAAGTGAAAAATAAAATAAAAATAGACAAATGTTAAAAAAAATGGAATTAAATGAAAATGCAAGTATTCTCCCACTTCATATAGATCTTGACCAAGAGAAAAAAACAAAAAAAGATGAAGATAAAAGAACGACCTACTACATTCAACCATTTCAAATGACAAAAATAAATAAAAAATAGAGAACCCCTAATAAATATGGAAATGAAAAATGCATATAATTCTCCTACTACATTCAACCCTTGACCAAAAGAAAAATAAGAAATGGAGATGACAATGAATCTATTTCTCTAACTTCTTCACCAAGACAAAAATAAAAGCAATACCAATAGAAAAACTTACAAATAAATGGACATGAAAATATTTATACTTCTTCCACAACAAGAATTCAGCCCTTTTCTACAACCAAAAAAACAACACATAGACAAACCAAAATACATATGGACATGACAAGAAATCTACTTCCAACAAATTCAACCATTGACCTTTGAAAAAAAATGCTACATACACAAAGCAAAAAATATATGGCTATGATAATGCATATATTTCTTCCACTTCATGTAGCCATTGACCAAAATAAGAATATCAAAATAAACAAATGAACAAATCAAAGAAGAAATGGACGTAAAAATACATCTAGTTTTTCCACCACATTTTGCCAACAAGAATAAACAAACAAATAGAAAAACACAAACAAACATAGAGATGACAATGCTCTACTTCCAACACATTTTGCCAGTGACAAAATAGAATAGAATCTCCAACAAATCAAAAAAACAGAATGGATGTGAGCTTCTAGTTTGTCACTTAGGACTCATGATTTTCTTCTTTTTTGTAATTTTGAGTATAGTTTTTATATACAAAAATTCTCCAAAAGAGTGTAAAATCAAAATAGTTATGTTACATGCCAATATAGTATTTGGTACTAAATAGATTATTTTCCTTTAAGTACACACAAATCCCACATGTAAATAGGATAGAAACTCAAAATTTGTAGAAATTATAAATATTCAATAGAAATTGCCCAAATCTACCTTGCATGTGATAAATCTTGGATGAATTGATTTGAGGAACTTATGTAAGAACCCTTAGTTGATTCCTAGAGACATGTTTCAGGTTCCATTCAATTTCGAGAAATAGTAAAAACTCCAATTGTTAGCCTATAAGTGAAGAAAACTCAAGATAAACTAGTAAAGGACATCTATGACTAAAGTATAGTGTTTCAAGGAATAAATCACATTGGGAGTCTAATTTCACAATTGATATGCCAAGATTTCCTTCCATATGAATGATTTTATATTCACCAAAAATTAAAAGAGATAGCAGGATTTGATCCTTCTTCTTTACATGTGCAAAATAAGAATATGAATTTGCACCTTTTTTGTAGAATTCAATGAGAGTTTCCACAAAAAATTACAAAATTTTCTAATAGTAAAAAGATTTTTTTAAATAGTCACTTGCCAAAATTTACCATGGAAAATTTGTAGAAATTATCCAAGGTGCAAGAAAATTTAACTAAAATTACTTTAGTTTCTTTTATGCTAATAATATGCTCCAAAAATTTCCATGACATTTCAACATCCAAAAGTACCCAAGCTAAAATTATTCTTCAAAACTAATTAAGTTGAAGGAAGTTCATGAAGTTGATTGGCATTTGAGGCACATGAAATTAGAATGAGGTTAAAGTGGGATGTTTTTTTATTCCTTCATATCTACTATAGAGCCTAGGCTTGTCACTTTTCTTTAAAAAATAATACTAGAAATTGGAATTTTACTTTTTTCAGTTTTCAGTTGGCACTAGGTTTCAATGAGATTTTGAAGATGGAAAAAGAGATAGGGGCTTCCATAGATTTAAAATAGTTTTTTTAAATCAATGGTACAATCCATTTGTGATTAGAAGTCTTTCTTCAAAATTTAGAATTTTGACCTAATGTAAAAGTAGAAAATAAGAATTTAGGATGAAAATCTTAAATGATGAATTTACTAGTATAAAAAGAGAAGAGGTAGGTGTCTTTAAAAGAATATAAAAGGGCATTCATTCTCCTCTCAAACCACCATTTGTAGCCATCTTTTGGCAAATTGATACTTTTTAGGTCCAATTAGATGGATTTGGGCCATTTTGAGCCAAGTTGCCAAACATGTGTATTTTTAGAACATTTAAAGATCCATTGCTGTCATTTCAACAAGCTTTGAAGGACATTGAATGGGGTCCTTTCAAATTTTAACTTTTTATTTTGGATTGTTGGAATTGTTTAATACTAACTTTATTGCATTTTTTCATATTTTTGAGACTCTTTATTTTATTGTACTAATCCTAAAGCAACCCCCGTCCGTACCTTTGCAATGCTACTTTGAGAGGCTTTTAGTGTGGAGTTTGACTTTTGTTACACTAACGAGTATTTGTTCTAAATTTTGCATATTTTGGTTTTGTACTAACAAGTGTTTGTACTAACAAAAGTTGAACTAACATATCTTTGTGCATTCTAACTAATGTTGTGAACTATCCTTGTCCAAAACATTGCAGTGATTCTTTGGTTTTGTCCAACACGACAAAGCTATCACTCTAGAATTTAAAAGTTAGCCAAAACCACAATAAAGCCTTGAATTTACAAATCCTAGAAAAAATCCCAAAAAATAGTCATAAGTTGTGCCATACTTGATATTCTATAGTATCACACTATGAACTCCCATTTCGTCATTTGTGACTCATTGTTTTTTGTTTTGTTTTTTTAAAATTATTTTGAATGTAGTTTTATACATAAAAAGCCCAAAAAAGAGTGTAAAATCAAAATAGGTATGTCACATGCCATTATCAATATTTGGTTTTAAATAGAGTATTTTCCTAAATTAAAACTAATTTTCACATATAAATAGCATAGAAACCCATAAATTATACAAATTGTAGTAGAAATTAGCAAAATTTACTAACTTGCCATGCATGTGATAAAACTTGGCTTAAATTGGTCTGAGAGAACTTGATGAGAATCTAGAAATCAATTCACGGATAGATTTTAAGTTTCCAATCGATTTTCACTTTTTGTAGAAACTCCAATTGTTAATCTACAGATTGAAGAAACTTACAATAAACTGATGAAGAGTATCGATGGTTGGAAGACAGAATTCTAGGGTTGAAATCACACTTGGAATTCAACAGCAAAGTCACTTTGCTAAGATTCCTCTCTATGTAAAAGATTTTCTTCACCTAATAATTAAGGGAGGTAGAAAAAATTACTTCTCCCTTAACAATTGTATAGAATTAAGAGATGGGCTTACATATCTTTTGTGTAATTCAATGAGAGATTCCACAAAAAAAATTGAAATTTTTTGATACTCAAAAGATGTCTTTCTGGGACAGTCAAACGCCTTAACCTCCAATGGGAAATTCCTAGAAATTATCCAGGTTGCATTAAACTCTTACTAAAGATTAGAGTAGCTTGTCTTATGTGAATAAGGCCCTCCAACAAGTTTCAAGACATTTCAATAGATAGAAGTGCCCAAACTGACGAGATTCTCCAAATATCGACAAAATTAAAAATTACGATGGAATTTGATTGGCATTTTGGGAGCATATAAAATTGGAATGGGGTCAAATTTAGGTCTTTTCTTACTCCCTCGTACCTACTTAAAAACCTAGGCTAGTTACTTTTTCAAAAAAATCAACCTCCAAAAGTTGGATTTTTATCTTTTTGAGATGGTAAGTTGACACTAGCTTTCGATGAGTTTTTAGCATAAGATAAAGGGGTGGGAGACTTTTTTATACTATAAATGGCCTTCTAAAGCCAATGGCACAATCCATTTTTGATTTGTAATTAAACTCCAAAAGTTAGAAATTGGTCAAACGAAGAAAGTCAAAATTGGTAATTTGGGATTAAAATCTCAAATGATAAGATTACCATGAGGAAATGAGAGGAAATGGGTGCCCTTGGAAGAGTATAAAAGGCTACCTCTTCTCCTCTCAACTCACCCCTTTATATTCATTTTTTGGCATTTTAACACGTTGGTTCATTTGTGTGAATTTTTTGGTCATTTGAAGCCAAAATTGTAAACGTGTGTATTTTTGGAGCATTTCAAGTTCCAATTGTTGTTGTTTTGGGAAGCTTGAAAGACTTAGGGGTCCCCTTGAATCTTACTAACTTTCTTTGGTCTTGTTTGTATATTGTTTTCATTTGTTGAAGTTGTTTTTTGCTAACTTTGTTGTGTTTTCAATTGAAGTGTTATTATTATACTAATCCTAGAAACACCCCTCACCATACCTTGGTGATGCCGCTTTTGGGGGATTTTAGTTTATGTTTGTAAATTCTAAGTTTTTGAGTGGGAATTCCTTAATTGAGATATTTCCTAGAGTTTAGATGTTATTGTACTAACTTGTTTATGGTTGTTATTGAACAAACAAATGTTTGTACTAACTCATAGTTCTAATGTATTATGTGTATTTTGACAATTTAACTTGTTGGAATTGTTCTTAGGAATCGTTTTGTATATTTGTAATATTGAGAAATATAGAAAAGCTTTGACTTTAAATATTTTGAAGTTGGGAGAATTTTAGAGGTATTTTAGAATACAGCGAAGCTTTAACTTTAAATATTTAGGAGTTGAGAAAATATTTAGAGGTATTCTAGAATATGGCAAAGCTTTAGCTTTGAGTCCTAAAGAAGATACCATAAACATTGTACATGTTGATTGATACTTGACATTTCCAAATTTAGTTTCCAAAACGCAGGTTTTGAAAGTCCAAGTTTAGCATCCAAAATAGTCAAGTGTCCAAAAGTGTCATGGCAAAAGTCTAGAGTTATTTCCCAAAAGGTTTGTATGTAAATTATTACGTTCTATGCTTGAAAAGGCAATTCTTGGTGTTTAAGAAATTCTATAAAAAAAAATTGATATCAATTGGGAAAAAATCCCAACCAAAGAAGGCCTGAAGGCAAAAGTTTAGTCTAGGCTCCAATTGACCCTAAAGCCCCAGTGACCCCAACAAAGCCCAGCGACCCCAACAAAGCCCAGTGACCCCTTGAAACCTTAATAGTCCGTTTTCAACTTTGAGTTGGATATTCAATGTGTGGAATGGAGGATTCTTGGCAATTTGTATTCTATATCAAGTATATTTGTGTATCAAGAAGCCACTGCTAATGAGATCATATTACCTTTACACTTTAAACTTGAGTTCCTTGAGTCTCTCTCCTTTTCCATGTCTGAATTTGTAGTAGAGCCAAGGAAGACCTCATTTTAGCGCTAAGAGCTAGAAATAGACAATTGATTTATTTTTTAACTTGAGGTTCATAAACAAGTGCACCATTTGAAGTAGATTAAGAATTCCCTTGAATGATTAATATGATGTGATTGGATAAAGAGAGGCAGTGAGGCCCCAACAAATCAAGCTCCAGGTCAATTCCAAACCCTAGGCCAACCTTCAACTCTAGGCCTTCAAGCTTGAAGAAAAATTGGAATTTGAACCAATTTTTGGTTTCATGTACAAAGTTTTTAAAAACTATAGAAGTAAGAATCAAGGGGTGTAAAGCTTATAGAACAGGTATAGAAGTAGAGTGAAAAATTAAGAATCTCAATAAATAGTAGAAGTAAGGGGAGAGAGAGGAAGTAAAAAAAAGATTGAAGACTTAAAATCACACCTCTAAGTCTAGTTTTTACTAAGTCTCTCTATCATCTCATACATTAGCAACCTCTCACAACTCAATAGGTATAAATTGAAGATTCAACTTACAATCACGAGACACTATTAGAAAATGCATATTTTATGATTGCAAAATATGATTGCAATGAGCCAAAAAATCTTAAAATATGGCTTATGCCAAAATTACTATAGATGATTCAGAACATCATTGGGTCCAATGATTTCTGATGAGTCATATTGGACATCAGTCATACTAGCAATCATATACATTGGGGAGTATAATTAGCCATTTTTTGTCAACGTGGCATATATGTTGATTGTCCTTTAGAGCTTGACTTTTTTTAGTTGCTTGAGCAGAAGGAAAAAAAACCTACGTGGCATATGATTCCATGTAGTCATATTTTTTGCTTATGTGGAATATGACTATAATGAGCCATATTTTTGGGTGACTTGGAATATGACTGATGATTTATATTTTGGTTGACGTAAAATATAACTACGACGAATCTTATTTTTGATTAATATGAAATATGATTGCATTAAGTCATATTTTGGTTGATATGGCATATGCTTTTGTACAATTATATTCTTTGTTGATATAGAATATGACACTTGTAAGTCATATTTTCTCCTAATGTAAAACATGACTCTCTCGAGTCATGTTTTTAAATGATGTGGAATATGACTCTCGTGAATTATACTTTTATTGATGTAAAATATGACTTTTATGAGTTATATTTATGGTTGATGTAGAATATAATACTTATGAGTCATATTTTCTTCTATGTGAAAAATGACTCTTTTTAGTTATATTTTTGAATGATGTGGAATATGACTTTTGTAAGTCATATTTATGGTTGATGTAGTGGTTCATGTGAATGTAATTGGTAATTTATAATTGATTGCAATCATGCTTTAAAAAGTGCAAAGCTACTTTTTGACATGTATAACTATGAGCATTATATGACTACAAGAGACAATCATGTAAGAAAAAAATGTGACTTTCTTCAATGACATTTATTAGTCACCAATATGAAACATATATATCACAATGAATCATTTAAACAAGCCAATAAGGTTTATTTTCCTTACAATAATGTGAAGATGGTTCTATTGGGTTGTAAGTAGCTACCAATGACTTTGTTCTAACTTTCCATGTTTGCATATACAATTAAAAAAATGGAAGGTTAATTTTTAGTAAATGAACAACAAAGCTCAACTTTCAAAAACTTACAATGACACAAAATATGTAGCACAAGTTTATAGGGAAAAAAATAAAAATGATAGCGGAGTGAAAAAGAAAGAAAAAATGATAAGTGTTAAGAGATAACAACAAGCAAGAGTTAAGATGCAACAAGGAGCTACAACTAAAAGACAACAAGAAACAACAAGAAACAAGAGTTAAAATGCAACAACAAGAAAACAAAAAACAAGAACTACAAGCCAAGAAGAAAAAAGAGTTAAAATGCAAGAAGAAAAAAGAATTTTAATGCAATAAGAAAAAATAAGAAACATGAACTAAAGAGCAAGAAAAAGCAAGAGTTAAACTATGAACTAAAAAGCAACAAAAGGCAACAACTAAGAAGCAACAAGAAATAAAAAGTAAGAAACAACACAAAGCAAGGAAAAATAGCCCAAAGAAGTAGCAACTCAGGTTTCAAAACCTTAAAGAAGTAGTGGCTAAGGTTTTCAAAACCTTAAAAAAGTGGTGGTTAGGGTTTCTAAACTCTAAAAAAGTAGCGTCTAAGGTTTCCAAAATCCTAAAAAAGTGGCGGCTAGAGTTTCAAAATCCTAAAAAAGTAGCGGTTAGGATTTCAACATCCTAAAATAATAGTTTGATCATATTTTTTTGGATTGCCCATATTTTTTGAGGGTTGTCCTAAAAAATATGACTGAAAATATAACTAAACCAAAAATATGACTAGGCACTTTTTTAACAATTTTTTAATCCTAAACAAAAAAATGTAATCATTATGGAGATATGATTGCAAAATATGACTCCAAAAAAATATGATTGTAATATATGATTCCATGTCCTCAAATATGTTCCCTATGGTTCCCTACAAAGTATTTGACATATCCAATGGGCATATATTATATACCTATGAAGTACAAGGTCAAAATACATATAAAATATGCATTTTTAATCATATTTTCTATTAGTTGAGAGATGAAAAGATAAGTGGAAGTTTGAAGGGAAGTTTAGGAGTTGATAGGATTAAGTAGAAATCTAAGGGGAGTAGTTTAAACCATTAGAAGTTCGATAAACCAATAATTGACACTAGATAGGGAAATAGGAGTTTGCAATTGTCATTTATTGTTTTGGAATTGAAGCTAATATTTCATGGAGGTCAAAGTCAACATTTAGCACAAAATAATGGAGGGGGAATAGTATGGGAAGAAAAAGAGAGTAGAAGTGAAAAGAAAAAGAATTTAAATTTCTCAAATTTTGTGTTAAAACCACATTTTCAAGTGGTAAGTAAAATTCCAAGAAGAATTATACCATGGAAAACAATAGGAAATTGATACTTTTTTGGACCACCTTCTAGATAAGACAAATTTTGAGGTAAAACACTAATTACTCCAATTGTTATTCAATTTTTAGGATTAGCCATTTCTACACTTAGCTGATCTTCAAGTACAAGTCAGAGTATCAAGATTAGGTGTTTCCCAAAGTTTAGAGATAGATTATTGTAGATTTTTCTTAGAGGTTTTCAAAAATATCTTACACTTAAAAATCAGAGTTAATTTGAGAAACATATTAGTAGATGAAGTTTAGGAGTTATTGAGGATGAAAATTAATCAATTTCATCCAAAAGGAACAAGAATGGAAACTTAGATAGAGTTAGAAATCCAAAGGTCAAAGTGAAATTGGAAGTTAATTTTGAATTGTAGATTGCTAGAAAATCACAGACGGAGTTTGAAGTACCAATTAGCGGTCAAACTTCATCCACTCATAACTTTCACTAGAAAAGTCTAAATCTATGGTTTCCTATCAATTTGGATAGGTAAAACTAGGATTTACAAGAAAGCAAACTCAAAAATTTAAAATTAATAAACTGACAAAAGAAGTCCTGAATTTTAGAAACAAAATAGGAAGTAGATTAGAATCTTTGGAAGACAACCAAGTAGAAATTTAGAATTAGTATTAGGTGGAAGAAACTTAGAAGAGTCCAAAACCACTTCAAATTTTAGAAAATATTTAAAACTCCAATAGATATAGAAGGATGAAGTTTGGCATAAGAAATGGATGAAGTCACTCTAAAATCATCCATTGAGGTTTAGACTTAGAACTTGAGTAGAAGTTAGTAGTGTAGAGGTAAGGTTCAAAAATAGAAAGCACTTGGAATAGAGGAAGCTCAAAAAAATAGTGGATGAAGTTTAGATAGCCTCTTTAAGGCTCTAACTTTATACAGTTATAATTTCTCGTAGGAATTTCCAAATCTTACAAGCACTACAACAATGACAATGTTTTATGACTGCAGAATTATGACTGAGGATGACTGGCGACTGCTTGTAGTCATATTCTTGAAGGCCAATACTTTGGGAAGAAATATGATGTAAAATATGACTACCAGTTATTTTTACGCCTTGTACTTCACAAGTGTATACTATATGGCCATTAGGAATACCAAAGTACTTCATAGGGAACGTAGGGAACATGCTTGGGAACGTTGAGTCATATTATCAATTATATTTTCATAGTAGTGATTTTTTTGAGGGGGCAATTCAAAAAAAATACGGGCAATTCTAAAAAAAATATAAATAAGCCATCATTTAAAATTTTGAAATCCTAATCACCTATTTTTTCGGATTTTGAATCTTAATCACTAATTTTTTAGTGTTTTGAGACCCTAGCCATTATTTTTTTAGGGTTTTAGAACCCTAGCCGCCACTTTTTAGGGTTTTGAAACCCTAGCCGTCACTTCTTCCTTACCTTCTATTGTCTCTTAGCTCTCATTTGGTGTTGTTTTTTGTTGCATCTCAACTCTTGTTTTTTGTTGCTCTTTACTTCATGTTTCTTGCTTCTTATTGTTGCATCTAAATTCTCTTTTTCTCTTGCATTTGAACTCTTTCTTCTTTTTAGTTCTTGTTTTGTAGTTCTTGCTTCTTATTTCTTCTTGTTGCATCTACACTCTCATTTCTTGTTGTTTCTTGTTATGTCTTAGTTGGTGCTTTTTGTTTCTTCTTGTGTCTTAGTTGTTACTTATTATTTCCTCTTATGTCTTAATTGTTATTTCATGTTGTGTCTTAGTTGTTGTTTCTTGTTTCTTGTTGTGTCTTAGTTGTTATTTCTTATTTCTTGTTGTGTCTTAGTTGTGTCTTAGTTGTTGCTTCAACATTATATTCATTATTTTGAGAGGTTGGGAACCTCTCAAAATAATATTGTCCATTTACATGTCTACAATCCGAATGTTAATCCTAAACAATTTAGATTCAGAATCACTACATTTGTTAGTTGTAACATTGTAATTTCCATTAAAATGAGAGTTTTGTCACCAAATACATTTAGATTCAGTTTATGTTGTGTTTGTAGTCATATAAATGAATATTGAATCCTTTGCTCATCACCAAGTCATGCGCTGAACGGTTGATTGTAAGAAGCTATTCATTTCCTTCAAACGGTCTAAGTTCGATTCCTGTTGAATTCATATGAGCGACTGGAAGAGATACATGACTTGGTACTGCTATGTGAACTTTGCAGGCAGGAAAGTTGTAACAATCAACCGGCCCTCTATCCGAAATTGTGACAAGTGCTTAACATGTTAACATAATAAAGAGTGGTTATACCCATTATCCTTTTTTTCAATCGTATTACATTTTAAATTGACTTTAGACTGATATTAAGTAAGTAAAATAACATAAAATATCGACCAAAGAGTACGTGCAAACATGTAATAGTAAGTATATTTACAGAAGTTTGAAGATTACAAAATAATCAATGTATATTGTATGAAGCTAACATACTATATGCTAATTTGAGGATAATATTCCACAAAATCAAGTATACGAAGCCAAGCTTTGATTGATGACTTCAATTTGAGCTATAGGAATCTTGATCCTGCATTCGCGAGTACCTCTTCTGTTCTGGGACTTCCATGCTGTCATCAAAGCGTTTGTTTTTTCCCATAGCGGTGGTTCGGTTTCATCAACCTTCCAACGTAGACCTCTTTCACTGTCCCATCCTGTATAGAAGTCAAGAACATCCTGATTCCTTGATGTTGGACAAAAGTATTGAATGAGTACGCAATTCGGCTTCTCAGGATTACAGTTCAGATCAGACAACGCCCTTGCAATCCAAATCGGTCGACTGTCACCATCTACGGGTCGGATTGCTACAAAATAGCCATCAAAGAGATTCCGACCCACCCTAAAGGATGGTTGTGGGCGTCCACGCAAAGGCCCAACATAGGCCTCATCTTCTCCAAACTCTTCGCGATCTTCACCATCATCTTATAACTGATCCTCTAGAGTTGCTTGAATTCGAGTAGTTGGCCAAAAACCATCCTTTAAATTAGTAGAAGCAGGTAATGGTTCTTGCAACGCCACCTTCACATCACGCCAGTAGTGTACCAAATGCTCATAGCGTCTTCGATATTCTCCAGTAACGTCTGCATTGTACAACTTCTCCCAATACTTCACAAAGCCAGATATACCTTTCAAAATGTCATCTAGTCCTCTCATTTCCTTCAATAAAATTGGCAACGGCTCTCCACGGGGCCACAAACTATGCCCCTCAGAATCTTCTTTCCACAACTTAATACCTCTACCATCCTCCCTTAACTAGTCCACGTCAGTGCACAACAATTTGTAGTTCATGACCGGACATCCCGTTGAATCTAAGTAGAACTTCAGTTGTTGTGGTTTTGTGTGTCCAACAAGAGTCTCATCACCATCCACAAATGCACCTGCAATGAATCCTTTGAAATCGGGCACCTCTTCTATGAGGTGAGGGATAGTAGGAATAGACTCCACGTCCATGAACGACTTCATCAACATCGGGATTGTTGGAAAATTCTCCTTCTTCAATAGCATGCTCCATCTTCCAAACAATGCATCAATGTCGTCGTGGGTATGACCCACAATCATGAAGTTTACATACACTTCACGGAAGATCTTGTTCGCAACAAGTAGAGACCAAAAACAAAAAACATATCTATTTTTGTTGTCTCTAGTAGCATTGTCCATTTGCACATTGAGAATAGGTGGCAAAGGTGTCGCTGGAACCAAGTTCTCTGGTGGTGGGGGTAGAGATGAGATGCACATCTCTGCACCCTTAAGCACCGCTGCGAATAAATTTGTCGACCCCGACCCTTCAAACAACTGTCGAGAAGACGACTTTGGTGGCAATTCAAGATCCCGCAACAACTTTGCCATAGAACCTATGGTATAGTTTGAATCGTGGGGAAAGAGGTCCAATCCGTAATGAGCATAATGGACATCAGCATGACCATGTGCAATCATGCCAGTGACAGACAAAGGCAACTTCATGAGGCCATCAAGGTCTTTACTTTTGTGGGAAAAGACCGGGGAAGCAGTTTTGGCATGATTCATCTTGTCGTGCATGATTGTAAGGCATTCATGTGGAAAATTATGCGAGTGGTAGCGATTTGCATAGTACAACTCCCTATGAGCACGAGCAACAGCACAATGCTTGTCCAACCTAATGGACCACTTCATAGCAGTTTGAGATCCAGCAAGAGCACCCTTCATGAGCTCTTTCAATTTGTCACAAGTAGCGCATCGAGCAAAATTGTCTCCTGGCTTCTTTACTTCATACTCTGGGAACCTTGAAGATCGAATCTTGCTCAAGCTTGAAATTGAAACATCCTTCAATCCAAAAGCAACATTAGTTTCATTGATTGCTTTCATCTGACCCTTCCATTGGAATGTAGCTGGTAGAATCCTAGACACGACTTTTTCTCCTGACTTCAAAGTTCGTGTACGATGAGGCATGTAATCCGCTTCCTTGTCGAGGATTTACTTTAAAGTAGCAGTAGCTTGTTTAGTGTGTTTCCTAGGCTTCATTAATCCTGTATTTCCATGTGCTGTTGCCTCTCGACCATCCTTCATGTATGTTTGATAGCGATAGAATGTGGCTTCTGGGACCCCAGAAATATGCATCCATGTTTGCATGCACACAGGTATTTCTTCAATCATCACCATCCGTCTGCCACGTGAGTCTCGATGAACTTGTCTATGTACTTCAGTTTTCATAAAGGCTCTATGCTTGAACGTTGAATTCCGATACATTCGTTCCCGGAAGGCTCGAATCTTGTCCCTGGGAAACGGTTGAACACAATTTTGGCTGCAGCAGACTTTACTAGACACCAAGTTGATAGAGTCTTGAGTGAGTAAGTCATTTGATTTTATGGCAGTCTTGCGAGGAGGATTTCTTATAGTACTTGCGTATGGTCTAGTAGATGTCGACGATGGCGGGTTCAAGAGAGTTGCTTGCAACCGGTTGAAATTATCTCGAGCCTCATGGTCATACAAGCTTGCCCCACGGCAATGGACAAGATTTATAGACCAAACAACTAAGGAGTACACTTGCTCTTGTGAGATATCCAATTCCGAGTGTGTCTTGGAAATGAAGACTACTACATGAGTGTCTCCAAGAGGGCCGTTGCTTCCAAGCACAAGGTCAGAATCCACACTATGGCAAGTACCTTCTCCAACAAGGACGCCTTCATTGTTGTATAGAGTAACGCACTTTGTATTCCAGAGACGACGCGGAAGTCCTTCACACACTGGAATGTCAGCATTCACTTCCCTGGGAATTTGGTATTCGTCATCAGAGAAGTCCATATTGTCGTCCGCTAACAAATCGGAATCCATGATAACTACAAAATTGAAAGAAGGTATTACACTATTAGGGAAGAGGCAAACATCAAGTTCAACAAGATGCTTGAAACAAAGATCAAGTGAACATAGGTTTGCAAAAGCTAATCTAGAAGACCAAATGAAAAAAATGTTTCTCTATCTGTAATTCAGGTCGGTAAAAGCTGAATTGTAAGGGTGCTAATTATGTTACTACAATCATACTACATGATGTTTATAGACATCAAGTAAATCCAATCATAATTTGATCAGGATTCTTGTGGGTTAGTTAGTGCTAAAGTAGAAGTAATATAAAGTCACTGAAGATCAATTAAAACTGAGTTTTAAGTGAAATCCATGTAAGGAAAACATTTCGATTTATTGGAAATGGTATAAGTTACAATATTTGTGTTCAATTCTTCAATAGTAGAATGTGCAGTTCAGTCCGGTACTACCTGAACTGCACATAAAGAATTTCTTTAATTCTCACAGGTTCAAGACAAATAGATAAAAGACTACAACTTACTTGAATTCAATGCTTAATAAAAATCTCTCTGCAGTACGACCTGATTATCAGGATTACATCAACAGTAATCCTGTTGTTTAAAATTTGTGAAGCCAAACCGAAACTCTACGGTGTGAACATTCTGTCATAGACATTTGCAATTCAGGTGGTAGCAACCTGAATTGCACAGTCCACCATTCAACTTGTGACAACAATAATCTGTTGAAACACCAATTTAACTCGGTTACATCTATGATGTATAGAGATGCAAAATGTCTATACATATCAAATGCATCCAGATGTGCTTATTATATTTCGTCTTAAATGTTTTCCTAATTGACAATTATATATTAGAAGGTTGTCCATTTCAGCTTGATACCACTTGATTTGCACCCCATGACCAAGAAACATACGTTTAGTCCAGTCTAGGAAAATAAAGAGTGTATCTTATGAAGATTACGATGTTCCATACAAAGTGTCAGAATTCAGATCGATACGAGCTGATCTGCACAACCAACTACAGAAACATCCGGTACAAGTAGATAAAGAAGTAATAGAAGTTAATCCCAATTGCATTAAGCTTTTCAATTCAAGGCGTCACAATTCAGGTTGATACAACCTGATCTGCACAACTCACCAAACAATAATACAATATTTTTCATTAGAGGTACATATCTAGGATTCTCAAGTGTCAAAATTGTATAATTTACATTTCCAATTCAGGTCATAGCGACCTGAACTGCACAAACAACAATTACTTGTACAATGATCCCGTGTTTTGCGGCGGCAAAAGCAGTTTCCTAATGACTATCACTATCATCATGATAACACAATATGTCAAACAAAAAGAAATCACAACAGTACCGGCCAATAACCGGAGACAAAAATTTGGCTATCATTCCAATGGACCAAGGATTCACGGTCTTCGTGACCAATTCAATTCATCATTTTTTTGAAAGTTGTACTTTAGATGGAGTCAAGTTCTTTATAAACGTTACTTGGTCACAAGCTGAATGACATTCAACACAAAACTTAACTGGCATTCCTGAAAATGCAAAAATCGAATCCATTCAAAGTCCGAGAGAGCACACTGGTATCCCGAGAAAGCACACTAAAGCCTTACAGAGCGCAGAAGAGCATTGGAAGCCTGAGAGAGCACTGGAAGTCCGACAGAGAGCACTCGAAGCCCGAGAGAGCACGCAGAAGCCCGACTAAGCACATTGAAGTCCGATAGAGTACACTGAAACTAGCACTGTAATTCGTATTGCAAAGCATAGAATGATTACAGTGCATCAACTCCTCACTAGATTCACAGATGCACGAAGTAGATTTCACAGCGTAGGTTCAAGACAATTGTCACCTGCAAGCAAGGCGCGTCTTCAAAAATATCGCTGTGATCCAAAACATCAACAACGTCGTCATAAACTGAAAAAATCCCACAAACAGAACGCGAGCTAAGCACCACATGAAACTGTGATGGCAGTCGAAGTGACGAAGGAGGATGTCCACAAACACAGTGCGAGCTAAGCATGATGGCAGTCGGAGTGACGAAGGAGGACGTCCAAGACCGTGACGGTCTAAGAGACCTCCTGGCGGGAGAGAAGACGCGCCAAGAGAATTCAGGATTTTGAATTCATGAATTTCCTTGATAGAAAAGTGGTCCCGGATTTGCGAGAAAAATATGCTTACTCCTGCCAGCACTGGTCCAAAAATATCAAGAAGCCACGTTTTCGTGGACCAGCATTACATTATTCACCGGAGTTGCTTCCCCCGAAATCGGGAGCCACCATCCCTGGAACTTTCCAAAAAACTTAGTCACGTTAAAAAATGACTTGTAAGTACTAGACCTGCACCCGCTCCGTGGACTTTGGCGCCCGCGCTAGGAAAAGAATGGCTGTCACCCAAAAACTGCCCCCTATTTTGTGCCGTTAAAATTCTAGATTTAGTCACTTCCCCTAACTAATTTGGGGTCTCTGATTCCAAATATGATTTCAGAATTTGAAAAAAAAAATTGTGTGAAAAATATGAAGTTCCAGTGTTTTCTGCGAGGGTAAAAAAAAGGGCAATAGAAGGGTCAATCCTCCTTGGCCTATTGAGGTAGTTCTTGACTTTTTAATACCTGGCCCTGGGCCAAGATCATGGGCCAGATCATGCACACGTCCAGAGGCTGTCTAACTCACATACCTCTTCCACATCAAATGTAGAACCTTGACTTGACTTTAATTGAAGACCCTACCAAGCATCCCGGAGGGTATTTTCCCTCTCTGACAAGGGAATTCCACAACCCAGTTAGTAATGTTATAAGATTCTCTTTGAAGAATTCGATGTACCTTGTAAGCAACTTCCTCGCTGGAATTTAGAGCAGGATTCTACTTCCACCAGCTTGCGGTATTTTTGAGCATACTTTTTTAACCAAAATAGCTAAATGAAATCATGAAATTGTGGTACAATGTGGCTCCATAACATTGTATACCAGACTCGCGGACTTCCCTTTTGCTTCCGTAGGGAGTGGGAGCCCCCAGCAAGGAAGTTTCTCGAAAGATCTACATGGTCAGAGTTGATGTGGTACAATGAGCCCAAAAGAGGCAATCACTCTCCTAGTTCACATTAGTTGCCCCCCTTCCTCTCTTGAAAAATCACAGGCCGTTAATTTTATTTTGAAAAAAATACTTCCCTTCCGAGATGCCATCTATTTCTCAAAAAATTCAAGCCGTTGATCCAAATCCAGATTTAATCCGAGCTGTCCAAATATGAATCCAGAGTACAGTCTAAATACATATACAAATACAAATACCAAATACGATATAGTACAGTACACGTTCTACACATATTCAAGGTCATCAACATGGAGCACGAGCCATGTGCTGGTTTATGATTCAAAGAAAACTAAGGCATTTCCCAAGTTTTAAGCCTATTATATCAACCAAGCCAGAAAATGTAAAAGAAAATCATACAATAAACTTAACTACTGATTGAAATTTTTTGAAATGATAAGTATTTCCGAATAAAACCCTATCAAATCATGATCACTTTGGTTGACCTAGTGCATACAAATAAAAATTGGGCCACGAATCCACCCCTAAACTTTAATGTCCAACAAAATGTAATCTCATGACATTCACGTAAAAAAAAAATGGGAAACATGTTGTGCAAGTTGCAATTATTCATAAAGTCACAAATTCAAAAAAATGCAATTGGTGGTCACTTGGAATGACCTCGTACGTCAAAGTAAAAATTGGGGCATGAACCTAGCCCTGTACTTTAGTGTCCAACAAAATGTAAACTCATGAAATTCACGTAAAAAAAAATGGGAAACATGTTGTGCAAGTTGCAATTATTCATAAAGTCACAAATTCAAAAAAAATGCAATTGGTAGTCACTTGGAATGACCTCGTACGTCAAAGTAAAAATTGGGGCATGAACCTAGACCATGATACTTTAGTGTCCAATAAAATGTAAACTCATGAAATTCACGTAAAAAAAAAATGGGAAACATGTTGTGCAAGTTGCAATTATTCATAAAGTCACAAATTCAAAAAAAATGCAATTGGTAGTCACTTGGAATGACCTCGTACGTCAAAGTAAAAATTGGGGCATGAACCTAGCCCTGTACTTTAGTGTCCAACAAAATGTAAACTCATGAAATTCACGTAAAAAAAAATGGGAAACATGTTGTGCAAGTTGCAATTATTCATAAAGTCACAAATTCAAAAAAAATGCAATTGGTAGTCACTTGGAATGACCTCGTACGTCAAAGTAAAAATTGGGGCATGAACCTAGCCCTGTACTTTAGTGTCCAACAAAATGTAAACTCATGAAATTCACGTAAAAAAAAATGGGAAACATGTTGTGCAAGTTGCAATTATTCATAAAGTCACAAATTCAAAAAAAATGCAATTGGTGGTCACTTGGAATGATCTCGTACGTGAAAGTAAAAATTGGGGCATGAACGTAGCCTTGTACTTTAGTGTCCAACAAAATGTAACCTCATGAAATTCACGTAAAAAAAAATGGGAAACATGTTGTGCAAGTTGCAATTATTCATAAAGTCACAAATTCAAAAAAAATGCAATTGGTGGTCACTTGGAATGACCTCGTACGTGAAAGTAAAAATTGGGGCATGAACGTAGCCCTGTACTTTAGTGTCCAACAAAATGTAACCTCATGAAATTCATGTAAAAAAAATGGAAAACATGTTGTGCAAGTTGCAATTATTCATAAAGTCACAAATTCAAAAAAAATGCAATTGGTGGTCACTTGGAATGACCTCGTACGTGAAAGTAAAAATTGGGGCATGAACGTAGCCCTGTACTTTAGTGTCCAACAAAATGTAACCTCATGAAATTCACGTAAAAAAAAATGGGAAACATGTTGTGCAAGTTGCAATTATTCATAAAGTCACAAATTCAAAAAAAATGCAATTGGTGGTCACTTGGAATGATCTCGTACGTAAAAGTAAAAATTGGGGCATGAACGTAGCCCTGTACTTTAATGTTGCAGAAGACATGTGAATGATATAAACCATTGAATTCCATTCCCTATATATGTTCATATATAGAAACATAAAAAAATGAGTCATGATTCTCTCCAATTACAAACCTTGGATTTAAAAGGGACGCTTTGGATGCAACTCTTCAGAATGCTGCCCTTATATTTCCAAAAGGATGGAGAAAATCACTAAGCAAAATACGTAGAAACAAATATACCAACAATTGAATGAATATTTTTAAATGATAAGAGAAATACTGAGAGATAGTTGCAGTAAATAAGTTAATAAGAATAAATATATATATACACTAGTGTGTATTTAATTTTATATATTTCTATGTATATATAATTATATATAGAAAAATAATATTTAAATACAATGTAAAAGAGAAAACATAGAACGTAATCTATATAGCTATATGTAGATGTAAGACTATAATTTATTTTTGAACACCTCTTTTGAAATAAGGCAATTTTATTTTTTTAAATGCATACCATTTGACAAATTGAAGATTGTAATGTTTTGTTTTTCTACATAGTATAAGAGGATTGGTATTGTTGTTCTAGGTAATTCTTGAAAAAATAGAAAGCTATATGTTTTGGAAGCAATCTTATGAAATAAGCTTTTATAAATTTTATGTTAGGATTGTTTTCCACGTGATTGAGTTAGTTTTGTATTAATATCAATATTTTAGTTGGAATTGGATTTAGGTAAATATATCTAGAACTTTAATAAAGTGGAAGATTTCTAGTAAAGGTTCATTTTACTTCTCATAAAATTAAAAAAAGTGGATTAAAGTTTTCTTTCACTTTTGAAGAATATAGAAAAACTATAATGAATTTCTCTTTTCCTTTTCAAAAAAATAAAAGAACTACAATGTAAAATGTTGCTTTCACTTTTAGATGTAGGTCTTTAAATGGAATTGAAAGCACCATAGAAAATATAACCTATGAAATGCATTAAAAAAAAACAGTTGATGGTCATTATTGTTTCATTTTAGTAATTAAAGTTAAATAAAACACATTAATGTATATAACAACATAAAACAATTGACTTCAACAAAGGTAATTATCGATTACTATAGGGCTTTGATTAAGGTACTATGCTCTAAAAGCAACCATGTAAGGGCTGGTCCATTTTTTTAATAGGTTACCATGTATAGAAATGTTTTTCAATCATTTTCAAAAGAAAGGAAAGTAGATGTGGAACCTAACACAAGTGGATATGTATTTATCAAAGCATCTTAGAATTACTTATAAATTTTTCAAAGATTTGGGGCATAGGCTCCTATTTGTGACCTCCCAAAATCCATCCAGTTGCAACTTATAAATAGATGTGTGGAAATCAAAAATAATGTTAGGTTCTTTTAATAAAAAAATAATTTTTCCTTGATTTATTCATTTGCTATAGTGGTTTGTTTAAGAATTACTCATTCTCTATTCTTCAACTAATACTAGGGTCCATTTAAAGAAGATGGATGCATTTAGAGTGTACTACCAAACTAGTTGGAAGGACCTTGAAGAAATGGAATTACTAATCATCTTCTATTTTTGGAATATGGTTTGAATAGAAATTTATTACATTGTAGTAAGGGTTTAGCACTTATAATATACAGATAATTCCACTAAGATTTTACTTTTCTCCACGTGCAGCCAAATAATTTACCAGGTTTGTAGATGGAAACAGTACGTGACATTACTAACTGGGTTGTGGAGTTTCCCTGTCAGAGAGGGATAATACCTTCTGAGATGCGTGGGAGGGTCTTAAATTAAAGTCAAGGTTATCCATTTGCTGTGGAAGAGGTATGTGAGTTAGACAGCCTCTGGACGGGTCCATGATCTGACCCATGATGTTGGCCCGGTGCCAGGTATTAAAAAGTCAAGAAAAACTATACTAGGTTTCATTTTTTGGATGACAACCGTTCTTTTTCTAGCGCAGGCGCCGAAGTTCACAGAGCGGGTGCAGATCTTGTGTTTACAGGTCGTTTTTAACTATGACTTAGTTTTTTGTAAAGTTCCAGGGCTGGTGGCTCCCAATATTGGGGGAAGCAAAAGGGTACCCCCCAGCTCTGGTGAATAATGTTGTGTAGGAATTGTGGGAACTGTCACATGTATCTAGTAAGTTCCGTAATGAGAACAGGCAATTGCAAATTCCTTGTTTTTTACTTTGTGACACCAACCCCAGCTACTTCGGAGGCGCATCCGCAGTCCGTAGTTCGCATCTGAGCTTCTCTGTTTGGTCTGGCGCTCCAGAAATTCGTGTCCGTAATCACATTCATTGACTCCTTTAGCCAGTTTGTTGCACGGGGAGTTGGAGCGAAGCCTTCTACGCTTCTCATCGACGACGAAAAGGAGAAGCACAAATATTGTAGTGGTGGGGGCTTTTAGAGTTTGGATTCTTTTTTGCTTGGATTTTTTGGAAGTGAAGGTTGCGGAGGTGCAAAGAGGGGGCGCGGAGCTGCGAAGTGAGGTTGCGGAGGTGCAAAGTCTGCAAGTTCAAAGGTACGTCCCGAAAAAATCTTTGAGAAATGTTATGTGTTTGTGGTTCGTCGTCAATTCAGTTTTCTTGAAGCTTCCGATGTGCTTGAGGTTTGGTTTTTTTATTTCCTAAGCGACTGTAGGGACTTCTGTGGTGGTCACGGTGTTGCTTGTGTGTAAGTTAGTCGCCTGCGGTGTGCCTTACAGAGTTGATGTCTGTGGTTCTTTTGTTGAGCAACGCTAGGGTTTAGGTTACAGATTTGGTTTCTGTTGTGCTCGGGTTTAGTTTATTCATGGTTTCCCCTTCACATCTCTTGCGAGTTGTGACCAAAACCCTGAACGTCACCATTCTCCGTCTCTTGTGAGAGTTAGAGTCCCTGAGAATTGAGGTTCAAAAAGAACTAAACGAATTTGGAAGCATCCTCAGGTTCACAGTAGGCGTCCTACTTTTTTGAGTACTATGCACTTGTTATGATTTTGGGGGTTTGGAACATGGTTTTCAATATGTCTGTAGTGTTATTATTTCCTGTGTTGCTCTAGCAGCTCGAAGTCCAGCCAACGTAGGTGCTTCAGTTTCGCTGTCTACACCTAATCCTTCTTATCTGACTGTGTTTACGCCTTGCAATGTTCACGTTGTCAATACTATCGTGGTTTAATTGTGAGACTTCTGAAGCTTGAATTCCGAGACATGGAGACTTGTGAAGCTTGAATTCCGAGACTTTTGAATCTTGAATTGTGAATCTGAATCTGAATCTGAATTCTGAATTGTGAGTCAGAAGGTGAAGTCGGAGTCGGAAGTTGGAGTTGGAAGCTGAAGTCGTAAGTTGAATTTTGAGTCTTCTGCTCGAGCTTGCAAGCATTGAACTCCGTGGTTTGGCAGGTGCATTCTTTTGAATTACAAGATTGTGAATGACGTGATTTTGAACACGCAGTGCTTGTTCTCCGTCCCTCTCCGTCCCTGCTTATTCTTCGTCCCTGCATCATTAATAGGTTATCAAGGTATTGTTGATTAATTGTCCATTTTCTATTAGATGCAAATTATACAGATGTAGTTTCTCTTGGCAACCCAAAGTTGCACAGTCGCTGAATTCCTTGTATGATTTTATCACAAGTACGATTTCATAGCCTTTCTACCATTAGGAGACTTGTAGGAATTGCTACTGGCGTAACGGAGACAGCCTCTACAACAGTCGAGTAGGCGAGAAGATGTCGTTTGCCTGGAACAGATGAACGTTGAAGTAAGATATTTTGGGAGTCAATTACTTTGAGACAATGTGATAAGTGCTTACTACTTTCAAAAGCGCTCCTTGAAGGTACAAATCCTCGGAGAAAGAAAATTTAATCACACAAGCTATCTCAAGCTATCTTGCAAATAATTGATCAATAGTACGTACAGTAGTCATGTTGTAATTCCTTCGAATGTCAGCGTGAGGATCGATCCAAGAAATTGACAGAACGCAATTCAACATGTTGCAGTTAATGCTTTAAAACTTACTTATGTATGGAATCTAAATTCATGTTGTTGACCATCTTGCAGGGTGCTGATTTTCTGAAGATTTTTTAGGGGACAAAATTGAAGGTTCTTTGCCTTGTCCACATAGAAGGTTAGCATATAACTTGTTCATTCCATGTATAGTTTCAATAATAGCAATTGCAATAGGGTAACACTGTGTAGCAGTATTCTAGGATGTAGGTGTCCATCTTGAAGCGGAACCTTAGAATTGAGCACAAATGCTTGTGCGATTCAGGTGGGGAAGACCTGAAATGCACAAGCTATAATCTAGCATTTTTTCTAATGAAAAAAAGTGGATAAATAAGCAGCACAATTGAAAGCTTTCCAGCCTTGTGTAATTCAGGTGGCATCAACTTGAATTGCACAAGCATAGTAGATCGCTATTACAAACATACCTTAAAAATTTTAGGCACATAGCAATTGCCAAAAAACAAAAAACAAAGGCATAGTAAAGAAGAACAAAGTAAGGGTCATAGAGTTAGTGTGCAATTCAGGTTGCACCCACCTAAACTACACACGTGAATATCCTCTAAAAATAAATAGGTTGTAATACAAAGTTCTTATCAACGAAGCTCAATACATGTATCAAAACAAAAGCATGTTCAAAGATAGTTAGACAAACAATCTCTAATTTATATTATTTTGCAGCATGGAGGACCAGATCGAAAATCTAAACGCGTACTTCAAAAGAAACACTACGAAGACTCTAGAAGTTGACGATGAGGATGAGATGATGAATGACGGAGATTACTGGGAGTTCAAGGACCCTAAGCAAGTGGAATCCTGGGGTCTGGCAATGATTCCCCACACTAACAACTTCCACTTCACTATGAAGTACAATAAGGCCCAAATGTATATTCTAATCTCGTTCGAGAAGAGAGTGAAGGATGACATATATGATGTATATCCTCTTATTCTTATACGATGTATCACGACAAAGACAGGGTTGCCGAGCAATGAGTAGTATCATTTCTCAATTCTTCTAGACTCCGATAAGATTACCTTCAACATGATGCCCCTCCTCAGGAGTCTAGAGCCCACACCATACAGCAATGAAATTAGACAGTTGGAGAAGAAAGTGGACGAAGGGCATTATTGCAATCAGGATGGATCACCACTGACTGGGAAGAGATTGTGTGAAAAATTACGACTATTGTTCAACTCCTTCGAGGTCCTGAAGGAAAAGCTCGTCATGCAAAAGTCCTTGTCTTCGCGCACAGTCTTAGTAGAAACAGCAAGCCAAGTAGGAAGTCAACTCTCTATGGGGAACCAAGGCACTGGATCACAGGGGCGAGGTACAAGGAACAAGAAGCCTCCCCTAACGTCACCACATGGAGCACGAGGAAGTCCCCTAGCATCAACGTCGACCAAAAAGCATGCCGACAGGACATCTGATCAGTCTGGACAAGGAGAGTTGAGTTACGTTGACATGATGCTGAATGTACCAGAGGCATCAAATATCAACCTCGCACCCGACTACAAGCTTGTCAGTGCGGTGTACCGAAAGTACTGGGAGACTTGCTCAAGCACGTACGTCGTACCTGCAGACGTGAAGAAAGAACTTCCAATAAAACAACTAATTCAAGCACCAGCAGATTATAACATCCGGGTACTAGAAGACAGAATCGCGAGAAGCATGATGAACTGGCTTGTCAACATGCCTGACAAGAGTACTAAGCAAACCCTTTGCGTCATGCCCGTCGGTCAGAAGACGAAGCCTGATAGGTGGGAAGACATTGAAGACGATCTGTTTTACATCATCAATGGACAGCATAACGTGGTCGCAAGCAGAATGATGTTGGAGGAAGGAAGCGGTGTTGATACAGACACCAGCGCTCAACTTCAGAAGTGGGATTGCTTCATAGTTTGGTCTAATGATGCTGAGCAACTACGGTCAATATCTGCTTACTATAACCGAGTTAACCACTTCCAAGCAATTCAACCATCTTGGGCAACCAACATTCTAGGAGCCCGGACGGTGTGGGTGACAATGGGGAGTCCAAAGAACCCAAAAGAGGCAACTCCTGTGGGGACTGTGCAAATTGTGAAAAGAACTAGAGAGACAATGCGGGAGACAACAAAATTCAGGGTGAGTGAATCAGGTCCCTCCAACCTAAATTCTACAGTTCATTTGTACTATTGATTAGGATGTGTAAATCAGGTCACCCCGAGCTAAATTGCACACTTGCATTCAGTTCTGCAATTAGGTGCACAAATCAGGTCCACTAGAGCTGAATTGCACACTTGTACTATAATTCAGATTGACTTGCATAGATTTACATACAAACATTTTCCACTTTGGACGTGAATGAATCTTGATGATTAATTCTCCTAGGTCAACTCCATGCAGGCATTTGAGAAAACAATGCATCAACGTTTTGCTATGATTGATGTTAATAAAAATCACATGGCCGCTAAACGAAAGAGTGCGGAGGAGAAGCTAAAACTCATCAACAAACTCAAAATTATAACCGCTCCGGAGGAAGTGTACAATTTGTGGAGCGAAGTCATTACCAATGCTGCACATGGTGAGCTCTTTGATCCTGATACATTGATGAAATTCAACGAAAGGGAGCACTGGAAGCAAGACAGTTGCACTCTTAGTCGTGACTACTTCAAGCCTCTAGGAAATCTCAGCTATAGTGATCTTGGGAAGTTGGCAAATCACATATTGAACTAGTCTGGCCCCAAGCGCAAAGCCACATATCCCAAGGTGACTATCAAGACCACAACTTCGGTACTTGACAATTGCTATAGTACAAAAGAGTGGGTCGAAAGGCGCAAACGAAAGCAGCTTGTGAAGAGGGCACTCCATGAGATTGACCCTAGTTACGGATTATTTAGCGCAAATGGCGAACTAATTGTCGCAAAATGGAGGGAATTCAAGCGATGTCACGGCATTACAAAGGCGACAATGAATCTCCTTGTAGAGAGGCCCAGGGAAAAATTCTTTGGCACCGGAAAGCAATTGAAGGCCAAAAACAAGTCTGTGGAGCAAATTTCACCACGAGCGGCAGAGTTCTTCAAGGTCTTCCTACAAAGGAAGAAGAACTTCAGTACGCATACAGGGATCGCATACATGAGGCCGTATAGCATTCAATCTGACAAGTGGTCAGACTAGCCACACATGTCGTGGACTGCAGAAACACGGAACCAAATAATGTTAGGCGTGATTGACTTCAGAAGTATTCCAAGGGTCTTATACAAAGAGAAGTCGAGCATCGAAAATCCTTTCTTCTACAGAGTCCTCAACTCCATGCAGAATGAAAAGAGTCCTCTGCTCGAGGAAATCAAGTCCTGGCTCTTCATCTGTGCCGACGAAGTAGATCAAACTCAAGTACTGGCCTACGTGGAGAAAAATGAGGTCCTCAAAACCTTTAGCTTGACATTTTCCGACTACTACCCGGCCAAAAACGAAAGGTTGATGGACCTGCCCGCCAACAACGTGAAGGCATTAAAGAAAGTGCTTTTGATATTCCTTCGAAGTCCAGATAACATTATCAAGGAGAAAATACAACCAGAGTTTGTAGCTCCTAATACATCCGTATACAAGGATGCAAGAAAGTATAATGAGCTCCCCTTTCGCATGTATAACATGGAGCTAAGGATGGAATTCTATCTATGGGTAGTGCAGACGTTTTGCCATCTCGGGTCACGTGTACTTTCGGTTTTTGCAAGAGGGAAATTGACATGTGCAGCTTTGGTAAGTGACAGTCGCATTTTAGGGTGCTCCAACCTAAATTGCACACTCTTTCACATACATTTGTGCCTTAGCATTTCCTGAATTTCCCCCGCATTCATACATTTCAGGTTGCACCAACCTAAATTGCACGCTATTTTATTGACTTCTAGAATAATGCAAAGCATGTATTTGAAAGTCTTGGTCTCTAATCGCTTCTTTCATGTCACAACCATGCAGATGAGCGGTATGAATGTGTATGTTGCAATTCCGGACATAGAGTCCGATATGTGGAGTGACATTGCTACAACTGCAATTAAGTTGGATAGAGATGATTTTCTAGAGACAGGGTACCAAGTTGATGAAGAACAATTTCCGACAGTTCCAAGGTCGCACACAACGCCAAGGAAACTGAATAACAAATCCACGTCAGGGTCCCCAATTAGCCGTGCATGCAAAAGGCATGCAGAAGTTGATGAAGATGACGAGGAGGATGACGAAGATAAGTATGATGATGACGGACTCGAAGCAATGCCCACGCCAAGTGTTCTTTCCTCGCAAGACATGCCGGGCTCATCGACTTCATTGGATTTGCCTCCACCAATTGCAACAACTCCAACATCACCGTCCCCTGTATCACGAAAACAACTGGCAAAAAAAGCGAAAGTGAACCCAATGGAGTCCATTGCGTAGACCTTGGCGTTTGTAATACAACAGCAAGAGAACATTCGACTTGAACAAGCAAACGAACGGGCAGAGAATAGGAGGCTTCACAAGGAGTCAAACAAGAGGTTTGAATGCCTTACTAGGAGTTTTGTGGATGAGCAGAAGCAGAACAAGGAAATTTGGCAAAGTTATATTACTGGTAGACAGGCCACACCAATTGCCTCGTTGGATCCCGCGTCAGCTTCCCAAGTACTCCTTCTCCAGAATCACCCTTCCGTATCAAGTGACGGCGCTATGTCCTTTCCATAGGATGTTGAAGCAGTAGTGCCACCTCTTCCTCATGGAGAACCAGTGCTTGACCCTCCTCCTCCAAAGGAAGTTACTGAGAGTCGTGAGGCATCATCTCAACATACGGACACCACGGTAGAAGGCAATGTAGGTGCTGACGTGCAGGCACCAACAAAGCTGGCAGAGGTGGTTGACATAGGGCACAACCTAGAGGTGGAAACAATTGAAGTAGTACAAGAAAGTCAAGGCATTTCCACCGGCAACCCACAAGCAGGTTGTGCCCAGTAATCACTCGATGTCATTTGTATCAGCTCGACTCGAGCTCATTCCTTGTACATAGAGTGCAGATAGTAGGATCATGTGTTGTCAAATGAACTTCTAGTGTAATGAACGATTTGGTTTTGAGCTTGCAAACTCATTTTTGTATGACCAAGCTCTTTTTTGTATGGCCACACTCATTTTCTTGAGGCAATTATGTATTGTCATCTCACATAATATCATTTCATATTTACTGAATCGCAAGGCTTGTGAATTTCACAAATTTTTCCGATCCCACTTCACCTTCACATCCGCCATCCCTTCCTCATATCATTGTCCATGATATTCCTCAAAACATTGAAAAAACTTCACGCAAAGAAGAGAAAGTGGTCAATGTTTCTAGACTTACAACAGCAACGCATGATAATTCTCTAGCGACCGGTGAATCCTTCCAGCATCAGGTATGGTTCCATACTCATTCCATCTTTTCAGCTTTTTGTAGGTGCGGTTTGAAGTTTGTACTTCTAAGCTCCTACGGACTTTTGTTTCTTTGTGATGTCGTTATGAATCTGCAATGAGACCGTAAACGATTGTAACCGCTTGCGCATTCGTCCGTTTGGTAGTAGGGATCCGGCCCTCCATCTGGTCGTGAAGGATCTTCGGAGTGTGTGAATTGGCCATTCAGGTCCAGGGTCGCTGACAAGTGAGTCAATGTTATCCTGGACCTAAATGGCATTCTATGTGTCTGTGATGATTAGAAGTTGAAGGGGGTGTCTCACCAAAAAGTCATGGACTCCTAGGAACCGCACTCTGTAATCGAACCCGCTCTAGTGGGACCCAAGGCTGTGTGGGTGTGACCCAAATGCTCCCATTTTGCTTTCGGAGATAGGAAAAATTGCATTCATCTCAGTTTGGAGCTCCATGAAGAAGTCCACTACTGAATTGATATGCAAGTATCTTTTTCGAAACGTAGTTGATCCCTTTTTCATTTTATGGCAAGATGCATGCGACACACTTAAACACAGACATAAATCAGAAATGTTGACCACTTTCAAGGAGGCAAGGTCTGATAAAGACTTGTTTCTTAAGAATCTGGATACATTGTTGAAGGGCTCCAATGGAAGCTTTGCAGTTGACAATTTTGTTGTAGTCACGATAGCCTAGTAAAACACATAATGAACAAGCCTAATAATGTAGTACTTCCAAAGTCATAGAGCTATAGGGGAAACGGTCCAAAAGGCACATTTTAGTTTGAGAACATGATCTTGGAAGAATTGGGCAGAGGATGCTGTGCGACAATAGGAATCGGAAGGAGTATGACAGACTCATGGATGCAGTTCATGCATCCACTAGTATTAGTTAGATTAGAGCTTGGAAGTGTACAGTTGAAATAGGACCGATTTGCCATTTCAGCTCAGTACCACCTGATATGTACATCGTTATTTACATGATTATGAATGAAAATTGTGTTTTTTTTGTACAACTTCAACTGTGCTGCTGGATTCAATTTGCTCAAGAATCTTGTTTTTTTTTTCATATTTGCATTTAATGACCTTTCATTTAATCATGGGATGTTTTTCAGATCATGAGCACCGCCACGACGCTTGTTGTAGAAGGTGGCCTTCCTTGCGCACCATCTGTGGATTCTATTATGGACTATGGACAATACGTAATACTCAGCACTGGAAACTTTCTTTGCTCAGTGGCTACGGCAAATTCTACTATGGACTTTTCAACTAAGCCCATTGATGATAATGTGGTGGACAGTCCCCCGAGTGGGAGGCCTCGTCCACCACTTTCTTCCTCCCCGTCTCCATTGAAGTCTACAAGCCATCCTACTTCTTCGTTGCCGTCTGATAGACTGCCTCAACGGCAGCTTTATGGGGATGTCGAATGTTCATTCCATCCATCATCAATGAAGTCGATGCTGCCGGTGCGGACATGTCCAACACTCCCTCCTATTGCTCCACTGCTTCCACGTCAATAAGCATTGTCTGAAGGGATTCAAGTGAAGCGATCACATGGCGAAATCTCGCGTAGTTGTTGCTCCACTCCAACGTGGGATGCATGGGAACGGAAGTCATTAAAGTGGCAGCGGCGGCAATTCTTCCGTGAGAACCAGAAAATGGAAACCAGATATAGTCGAGGACCAGAGATTTTGAAGGCAATCGAGAAGCTAAAGAGTAAATCTCACACATGATATGTTTCATATAATTCACTAGATTTACGTAGAGCAATAATAACAGTATAGAGATATTTATAGTTCAAACACTGAGCTTGCTACTTCACTAGCAATAGACTGAAAATGGTGGTTGCCAATTTATCGCGTACTCGTAAGTTGGATCAGCTTATTGGTACATTTACTTATACAAAGTCGCATTCCATTTTGATTGTACATTTATAGATGACATATATGTACATTCTTTGGCATCTTTCAGTAAATGGATATATAAAATGTAATTAATACATGTTATTTGGTAATTTTGATAATATATGCATCCTTCAAATGACATTGCATTGCTCAATTTTGATTTGTAGTGTTTCTTAAAACTCTCATTTCACTGGAAAACTCCCATTTTAATGAATATGATGTTCTTCTTATTTCTTGTTGCATCTTAACTTTTACTTGTTATTTCTTAATACTTATCTTTTTTTTCTTGTTTCTTCCATCATCAATTTTATTCTTCCTATCTTAAACTTGAGCTACATATTTTGTATTGTTATAAGCCTTTGAAGGTTGAGCTTTGTTGTTCAATCACTAAAAATTAACCTCTCATTTTTTTAATTGTATATGCAGGCACCAAAAGTTGAAACAAAGACATTGGAGGCTACTTACAACCCAATAAAGCCATCTTCACATTATTGTAAGGATTGTAGGCCTTATTGGATTGTGTGAATGATTCATTGTGATATATATATTTTGTGTTAGTGACTAATAAATGTCAATGAGATAATTGTATTTGTTCTTGCATTCTCTTTCTTTAATATGATTATCTCTCATACATCTCTAAAATCATATATTATGTATTCATTTTTAATTGCATGAGGCTTTTTATTCAATTGTCAAATCATCTTGATGTATGATAGTTATATATCATGTTCATTTTAAATGCATTAAAAATGTAATTGTAGTTAGTAATATGACTGACAAGAGTCGTATTCTACATCATTCAAAAATATGACTTATGAGAATCATTTTTCACATTAACAAGAATATGACTCACCATAGTTATATTCCACATTACTGCAAAATATGACTCACCCTAGTTATATTCCATGTAACCAAATAATATAACTCATTGCAGTCATATTCCATGTTACTACAAAATATGACTGACCGCAGTCATATTCCATATCACTGCAAAAAATGACTCACCGCAGTCATATTTCATGTAGCGATTAGTCGGACCAGTATTCCTCCAATTAGCCCTTAATTCACACCAAAGGCCTTCTTAGAATAAAACCGCTCCGGAATCGTTCCCACGAGGACTTGTGGATTACAGTTTCATAGGCTATCCTGGTCTAAGCACTCACTTTTCTCTCCGTCGGATTATTCCGGACTTTCGGTCTGGTCTGGACACTAGTGCCGGGTGGGTTCTGGAAGGATCCGGAAACCGTTTCAGTGTTCCTTCCGGGATCCCTGGATTTGGATGATGAGTGGCCAGATCCACCGTCCGGATGCTTACCGTGTCCGGAAACACGCTCTCTTTCACTCTCTCTCTCTCTAATACTAACAGCAACCTAACTCTTTAGGGACCGAAAGTATCCTCCTGTTTCGTCGCCTCACAAATCCGGAAGCTCTTCCGAATTAGGTCACACAAGGATGGTCAAGAACTACAACGACATTCTAATCTTTAACCGAACATTGAGCCTCCTGTCGACCAAGTGGTTTCTCTTGTACTTTTTTGGGCTTGCGCCGGCGCTTAACTCTGTTCTACGAGGAATTCCGGCAATCCGGAATTCGGGCACGTCTAGCAATACCTCCATACATGGAAGTTTGCTAGCAGCCTCTTAGATACCCCTTTTCACCTAGGGCTATATCCTACACGCAGGCTATACCGGCATCCGAGCAGTACTACCCTAACCTTACTGCCGGAACCATCCGGTTGATCTCCCCCTCAAGTTAATACATCCGGATACTCTCACAACATCGACTCTTGCCACACAAGGTAAGTTCTCAGTCCCGGAAACACAAGAACGGACCCACACCTCTCACAAATATATACCGTACACAAGAAAGATAAGAGATTGGATATTCCAACACACTTTAGAATTAAACTCCGAAAAAGGTACAATGCTGAAACTATGAGATGGTTGTGAATGACCAGAAAGGTCATTAAAAGTCCTACTTATACTAAGACTAACGTCATCCTAAAAATCCTACAAAGCATTCCTACTGGTCCGCTAGATTTCCGGAAGATTCCAGATCCTATTTTTCCGGCTTTGACAGCTGGACTCTGGTATTGCCATTATACTATACTACTACTATATACTATTCTTTTGAATCTGAATCTTTAGGAGGAACATAGTCCTTCAGAAGATCCAGCTTTACCTCTTTCCGGCTACCCTCCGGAGAAAACAGATTCGGACCCCTTTGGCCCCATCTTGGGATTTCCACAATACTGGTGTCCTTGTCTACACTCCTAGTCCCGACTACCTGAGTGTCTGGACTCCCTCTCGCATCCTTCTGAGTCTTCTTATGACGCGGAGAAGACTGTACTGGCCGGCCGGTGTGAACTTCCGGAGAAGCACCCGTCAAGTCAATGGTCGGAGTCACCGGCAGCAGGTCTTCACTTCCCGGAGGTACCACTGCTCCCCAGTCCACTCCTTCTGGCCTTCCGGCTGGTGGTGAAAGTTCCGGATTTACCGGGACCACCGGTGAGACCTCCGTAACCATAGGTTCCGGATTGCTGCTTTCCGGAACCACCAAAGTCTGCGCTGACGGGGGAGATTGAGGTGCCGGATCCGACTCTGTGGACGTAATGTAATCCATTATCTCCCTCATCGCGGCCCGGGATGTATCCATTCGTCTTGCCTGCTCCAGTAAGCATTTGACGATAGGAACCCGACTTGAGCTGGCGGCTGCATCGAGGTTTGTTGATATAGTCTGCTGGGACCTCTAGAGAGCTCCGGAGCTGAACTACACTTTCACATAAGGCCGCTATCTACCGGCGATGAGCTTCTTCTGTGAGCCGGGCTGTCTCCTTAGCAGTGCAGATGGTGCTCTCTAAACCCACACAGCGGGATTCCGAGTTCCGGACTTGGTCTCGCAACGTCCGGTTTTCCACGTGCAACGCCCCCAGCTCTGTTACCAAATTCTTTTGTTCTGCTATGAGGAGGTTGTTTTGCTGCTCCACTGCTACCAATGCATCCGTCCTCTGGAAAATGGCATTCCGGTCGGTTAGCGCCATCTTCCGGCACACTCGTTTGAGGGCTCCATCATAGTTCTCGCAGATCTGGAAGAGATCGTCTGCCCGCCATACCAGATGCTGAGCCATCTCTTGGATGTCTTCTAGGGGCGACCCTCCCAATTGCATGGTTGTTCGATCCCTCTCCTCCACCTCTATCATCCGGGTCCGAGAGGGTCCGGCCTCAGCTTGAGTAGCGACGGTGTGCGGTCGTATCGGCCCAACTAGTTGCAAGGATGGTTGGACTCCCTTCGGAACAGGTCCGGTTTCCGTCTTTACCTCCTGAACCTCTTCATGTGGTTCCGGTGTAGGAGGCTCCTCTGACGGACTTACCGGCGGCGTCCTATTCCGCCGTTTCCTCTTCTTTAGCGGAGAGACCGGTTCCTCTTCCTCAATGTCCTCATCGTCCGGTCCGTCTCGGGGCGAGGGCTCCTCTCCTCTGTACTGTTGAAGTTGGACTAGGTTCTGATATGCACTCTCCTCATTCGCCTTGAGCAGAGAGTGGTGGGCGTACAAATGAGACAAATATGCCGGAAGAGGACTCTGGCTCTTCTTTCTAGACCGGAGGGCACGCTCTAAGTCTCCGACTAGCTCGTGGATGATGGCTGCCCAGTCCATCATCATCTTTCCTTGGAGGCTCCCCAAGATGGTGGAGGCTACCTTCGCTACTACTCGCCGCGGCTTGGTGGGATGGAGGATAGGGTTGAGAAACGCTACCACATCCCGGTACTCTGGATTCACCAGGTCGGAAACCTGGTTACCTTCCTTCGGATTGGCGGGCGCCCGAAACTCTCCCTCCATCACCTCCTGGTTCTTCTCCATGACCTTGTCCGGCGCCTCCCGGAACTTATAGACGGCTCGCCAAGTGTTCACCGTCCACTGGTCTTGTTTCGCCCGAATAGTGGTATCCAAGATACCACTTTCCGGACGAAGTATGTCCGAAACCAAGCTCTCCTCTCAGATTCCCCACGGCACTTCTAGGAGTCCATCACACCCCATGTTGCGGAGATGCTCCCGTAGGCGCGCCAGCCGGTCCTCCTCCGTCGGAACCTCCGGAACCACCTTCATCACCGGGATGGTCCTTGGTCGAGGTACAGGTGCCGGCGCCTCGTCCTCTGAATCCTCAGGCAAGTCCTTCAACTTCCGCCAGCTTGCCCTAGAAGCCATTGTGCTCACGATCAATCCTCACACAATCTCTCCCTAAATCTCTGCTCACAACTGTCACTCCGGTAACCCCTGCACGATCGCAACTCACACAGTCCCTCAATCTACCGGAATTCTAACAAAGCGAGGAAAACGGAATACGCCGACGGAAGAACAAAAGAAAGAAGATAAGTGTACCCACGGCCGGCTACAGTTCCCCTCTTATACGGACCCGATGTACGGGACAGGTTTTGGCGGCAACACCCTATCCCTAGTACGGATCCGGTTTAGGGCCGGCGCCGTCATCCGATATCCGGAACTTTCTAGGGTTCCGGATTTTAGGTTTTTAGCCCTAATGAAATTTTTCCGGATCCGGAAATCCGGTTTTTTCCTAATTTGCCTTACTTCCTAGGAGAACTCAAAAACTTTCCCTCTGAAAAAGACAATTTTTGAATTTTTCCGTCCTATGCTTAGTATTATGGGTCTAGCATGTGGGATCACATTCCCACATTTCACATCACTGCAAAATATGACTCACCGTAGTCATATTTCACATCACTACAAAATATAACTCACTATAGTCATATTCCACGTTACTGCAAAATATGACTCACCGTAGACATATTCCACATTACTACAAAATATGACTCACCGTAGTCATATTCCACATCACTACAAAATATGACTCACCGCACTCATATTCCACATCACTGCAAAATATGACTCACCGCAGTCATATTCCATGTTACTGCAAAATATGACTAACCATAATCATATTCCATGTCATCAAAAAATATGACTCATTGCAGTCATATTCCACGTCATCAAAAAATATGACTCGACACAATCGTATTCTACGTAGGATTTTTTTTATTTGCCCGGGCAACCCAAGAAAAAGTCAAAAAAACCCTAGGATAGTCAAAGTATACACCTAGTTGGTATACTATGGCTAAAAATGGGTATTTATATCCCTCAACCCATATGACTACCAATATGACTGATGTCTGAAGCGACTGCTTCTAAACGACTGGAGTCAGTCATATTCAGAGTCATCTACAGTGATTTCTGCGAGAGTCATATTTTTTGATTTTACGACTCACTGCAGTCATATTTTGCAGTCATAAAACACTGCTTTTGTTGTAGTGAAGACTCATTTTTTTGAAAATGGTATGAGTTGAACTACAATTTAGATAAGTTAAATTTAAACTATAGATCCTTCTATTAGAAAACCACAGTGATTCAAAGACTCTGTTGTTTAGAAGTTTTTAGTGATTTCTTTAAACTTTAGGAACTTAGAAAAGATCTATTGCTTGGAAGACACAATGGACAACGTCTAAGCACCTAATAGCTTAAAGATCAAATATAAATAAAAAACTTGGTTGTGTTCAATTATTCACCAAGGGTGGGTAAATAAGCACTCATACACACCTAAAGTTTAGTTTCCCAAAAATTTAGCCTCCAAAATAGAGCAAAGTCTTGCCTTTCACCCATTTAGAAAATAAAAGTGTGTTGTTGGGTTCCTAGCCCCCTATAGTCCTGAAGCTATAGTATTAGTTTAAGTTACTTGACAAATCAAATAGCATATGAAGTTTGTAGTATTTTTGAGTGATCAAACTTCATTCATCAATATCTTTCACTAGAATAGTTCAAAATTGAAGTAATTTTGCATTTGGAAGAAGTAAAATCAAATTCTTTAAAGAACAAGCATAAAAAAGTCTAAAAATAATAACTAACTTGAAGTTATTAAATGCCTTTAGTAACAAGGAAGTAGCAAATTAATCCAACTTGAGCTTTACCATGGAAGAATTTAGGCATAGAATTGGATATAAATAATTCAAAAAGGTTCAAAAGTAGTTCAAACTTAGAAAAATATGTAAAACTCTAAAAGATAATGAAGTTTAAAGCTTGTTTAAGAAGTGAATGAAGTTAGTTAGAAATCGTCCATCTAGACCCAAATTTGAAGATCAGTTAGAAGTTTTAAATTAAGGGCAAAGACAAAGTTCCAAAGTCATTTGAAATTAGGAGTAGGTTAAAAATAATGGATGAAGTTTAATTAGCCATTTTAATAGCTAAAGTTCATCTGGCCATAACTCTTTGTAGAAATGTCCAATTCCTATGAATCTTATGTTTTTAGAAATGACATAATTTGATCTTGCACTTGAAGTGGTTAAATACATACTTTAAGCACCTATTCCAAAAACCACAATGGCCTTAGTTAGTTCAGCCATTTGGTTTGGTTCCTGCATTTAGGATAATTTTTGTTGGTTCTTTTGCAAGTTTGTAGCATTAGAAAAGATTCAATGCTAGGAAGATCCAATGGACAACACCTAGTCACTCACTTAGGATAAAAATTCATGCTAAAAATAGAACCTAGTTGTGTTTTCATAATTATTAAGGGTGGATAAATAAGTGCTGGCAATAGGAGAACAAAAAAATGAACTTCAACAAATGTGCTAGAAAAAGAACACATTCTTTAAAGAAGATGAACAAGATTTAATGCAAAGTGGGAAGTGGCTTGCTTCTTAGAATTTGAATGCTATATTTAAGGTGTTGTATGGTATCAAATTGTACAAGCAAGGTGAAGAATTGTATTGATATTTGAGAGACTCTACCATGTACCACATATTTATAAACTTATATATGTAGTTTATCAATGGCCATGAAGTCCATTGGATCCTTGTTGACTTGGACAACAACTACTAGCCATACAGCATCTACAATCCATTGATATTGCATACAATGTGTTTATTTCCTAAAATTGAGGCCTAATTGGAAGACTGACTTGTTGCCAAGCCATCAAGGTCTCCAATATTAAAATATTTTTTTTGCAAAATCTTCATGATACCATACACTATGGACATCATGCTCCACATCCTACCCTGGATGTTAGTTTATGTAGTTTTCATGATGAAAGTGCATGTGTGGAAGTGCATTGATGATCAAAGATTCACCCTCGGATTCACCCTGTTTCCCAAGATTAGTACCAACCACCATTTTGGAGAGGCTTTGACATTTACCTAAAAATTCACAAAACAAAGAAAAAAACTAAAAATATTATCACATTGAACCATGAATTTATTGTCTTTCAACAATAAAATATTCAAACCTTCAATGGATTGTCATTAGTAGCTCGTAGAACATTAAAGCCCTAGTTTATTTATTCATTTATTGAGGTTATTAGCAACGTATAGAAAAATCCAATTCAAGTCATTTTGCAATTTCACAACACTCTGATAATATGTGGTGAATTTTAATTGTTGAAGGCATAGGGTGCTTCAACTTCAACTTCCATTGGTTGCTATTAAAAGCTTATAGCAATTTTAGATGATTGTAGGTGGCCATCTATGAGTGTTTCTCACCATATGGTAAAAATACCCTTAGAGTTGGGCCAATGGGGAATGTATGAACCTTAAACACCTCCAAGCAATAGACTCTTCATTAATTTTGATGAATTTATACCTAAATAGCCTTAAGCAAAAAGAGGGCAGTACCCCAAAATCACTTAATTGTGTGTTTTATCACTCCACAAACATTCTAATACATATTCTAAAAGCTAAGACAACCTCTTAGACCAAAAATCTACTTAGAAATTGCAATTAGAGGCCCAAATGGGCTAAATTTGAGCCCTAAATAGAAAAAATAGCACACAATCAATCACCCAAATACTCAACTTCCACATGCATTGACATCATCTACTTCCTCAAGTCCTTAGATCTAACACTAACCACCTAACCTTCATTTTTAAGCACTTTTAACCTTGTATTCCCATCAAAGCTCTCCCACTAACCAACCCTAATCTAAATTTAACTTAAGTGGTACCTCCACACTTACTCAAGATCCACAAGAAACAAGATTCTCTACTCACACTTCAACTATTAAAAAACCAAATACATTTCATTCATTACACTATTTAAGAAAACTGTGTTTTTCTGGACACGTAGTTTTCTGCATCCAAACGTCGCGCATGATGTCTTGTCATGTCTACCCAAACATCCAAAAATTTGCATTATGGAAGACGTGCCAAAAACATGGTACGTTATGTATGATGTCGCATGTCCGGACGTTGAGCGTCACAAAAAACATCGGTCAACATGATTCTTAAAAGTTGACATGTGGCTACCACCTAAGCGCAGGAAAGCCAGAGTGTCATTTTTTTCATCCATTGCCCGTCTATGATGTGGCATCTGACGTGTCACTAACGTGGCATGCCACGTTAGTGATGACAAAATTGGCTGATGTGGCATGGCATGCCACGTTATTGATGACAAAATTGGCTGACGTGGCATGCCACATCAGTGATGACAAAATTGGCTAATGTGACATCCACAGACACTGACGTGGCATTTTTTTGGAGCTCTTTTTAGAAATTTAATGATATTTTTTGAGACATCAATGTAGACGTCTCAGTGTTTTGAATAACATCAGGTGAAACAATTGTATGCTTCTCATCATGTCCCATTTGGACATGTGGCGTTTGTACAGGTGTGCTTTTTAAAACATACGTGACGTTCACATGTTTTTTTTAACATCAATAATGACATGAGATATGTTTTTTTATATCATGTGATATGCTATAAAAAAACATGTTGTCAATGTAACAATATGTTATACACAATATAAAATATGCAATATATGATATATCATATGCAATACAACATATAAAACATACCATACAAAAGATAATATATATCCCCTCCTAATAAACTTCTGCCTGAGTGCAGCTACTGAAAGGACACATCTCATTCCAGCCCAGTGTAGCGTAGAGCAGCATGACGTAGACTGCCCCAAACACTTTCGTTTCATTCATTTGGGTACATTGGAAAAACTCTGTCAACATCAGCATCATGTGGAGCGAGCATACGTTACATGGACACAGGTCACATGCAAAAGCAAAGCATAAGTGAAACTTGTTGGCGAGGGGAATATGGAACTTACTTCATTCCTCAACTCAAGTACTAAACTCACACCCAACAAGAACACTTGGACTGGGATGGTGGCTTCAAGAATGTCTTTGTACTTGACTGTGTGGTAAACTAGCACCAAGGTACGGGCCCATGTTGAGGTTATTAAACCCTGAAAGAAATGGACAGTGTGTGTTGAAGAGAAATTGTCAAATATTGGCATTATTTACTAGTGCATTGGTCAAAATTGAAAATAAAAATTATTTTTTGAACTTCAATCATACAAATATGTACTCCACTAGGACGAAAATGTGAGATGAAAATTGAAGCCCATTGGACTACATGGATTGAAAGATTATTATGTTTGAAGTGAGGAAGAAAAAAAATTGTTTCATTCTTGTAAAAATGGGGTCAACAGACTTTGAGTACTATTAAGGTAAAATAGTTTATTGTCATCAGAATGAGGAGTTTGACATCATCTTGTTGCTGAAATTTTTCAATTTTTTCCCACATTTGTACAAGTGTGAGAAACAACAAGTACAATTGAAATTATATTTTCTTCACAAAGTATGAGTTTGCTAGGAATTTTTGAAGTGTTCAGCCCAAAAGAGTCTATAGACTACCCCATAACCAACAAAATCTGAATCTATAATGCTCATCTTACTACCTAATGCAATCACAATATCTACTATCATGGAAGGTCAAAAAGTCAATTTTTATAATGAATTTCACACTGAAAAATTAGAAGTTCCTAATGAAGTCATTGTTCACTCCATTACTGTCATGTAAGACATGCACTGTGGCTCACATCTCACATACTGAAAAAAACCCACAATGGGTCATTTCCTAGATGACTGCAATGGGTCATTTCCTAGGTGACTGCAATAGATCATTTGATTGCAATGGAGTGCTTTTCCTTATAATAAATGCTTTGCTCTAAAGTAAAACAACCCATTGTGGTCAGAACGAGGAGTTTGAAATTTTGTTGTTGAAATTTTTCAATTTTTTTCCCACATTAGTACAAGTGTGAGAAACAGCAAGTGCAATTGAAATTATTATTTTTTGACAAACTATGAATTCACTATGAATTTCTGAAGTGTTCAGTCCAAAAGAATCAGTAGACTACCTTAAAACTAACAAAATCTGAATCTATAATGCTCATTCCACTACCTAATGCAGTCAAAATATTTTCTATTATAGAAGGCCAAAAAAGTCAATTTTTACAATGAACTTTACACTCAAAAATCAGAAGTTCTTAATGAGGTCAATGTTCACTCCATTGCTGTCATGTAAGACAAGCATTGTGGCCCACATCTCACATACTAAAAAAACCCACAATGGGTCATTTCCTAGGCGACCGCAATGGATCATTTGACTGCAATGGATTGTTTTACCTTACACAAAATTGTCTCTAGTGATATAAGTTGGATCAATACTACATAAACTTCAACTATAAAAGTCTTCAATGATGACCAATTTGGCCACTAAAGTTTTTTGGCATTGAAGAGATCTCTAAACTTTATTCTTTTGTGAAAGCAGACTTAGTATCTATTAGTGCATTCAAGTTGAACATTTGTTGATTTTATAGGTTCTACACAACAAGTATTTTTTAGTTGAATTGCTAAATGTAATTTGTTGATCCATGGAGAATGCTCTCTTTGGATTATTAATCAATGGATGAACCATTGAATCTTAGACTTAAAATGATGTTCTAATTTTACTCAAATTCATTTTGTGTGTGTGTGTCTATATATATATAATTAATTTAGTTGGTATCACTTTGCCTTTGAGACCGTTGCTAAAATCATAGTGTCCTAATTTTCTTAAGTTTCTAAATTTGCATTTGATAACCAAATTTTAAGATGGTGCAATTAATTGTCTTCAATACCAAGGAGGTTGTTGGAGCCATAATGGATATGGAGTACACTAAAATATTCTCTAATTTTATTTAGCTTAATGGTAGGATCAAATTTTGAATTTCAAGTTAGAGATCTATTATCAATATATCCAAAGACCTCATAAAAAACACTTGATGTTTGTTCAAAAGACCTCACATATGAATAGTTTGAGCCACATTGGCTCTTTCCTCTAAAACTAAATGAAATTCTAGCATCCACGGGCAAATGCAAATAGGCAATTGTCTAAATGCTAGATGATTGTGTTGGATGGAACATGTAGTTGATCAATTATATTTTTCTAAATTAAATTTAAATTTGTACTAAATGACTTATTGGCAAAGAAAGAACCTTGAATATGTGGTGAAGGAAGGAAACAAAAAAGAAAGAAGAAATGGCACAAAGTAGTTCAAATGAATGCAAAAGGTAGGAAATGGTCAATGGTGGACCACCATCATTAGAGGTAAACAGGTAGACAATCAATAGTAGACAATATTTGACCAATAGCAAATAGGGACGACCTTGGAAATTAACTGTCACTTATCTATGACAAAAGAAGGTAAAATTTTCTTTCATCACTCTGCCAATTCATCTTGTCCACTGTCTACATCACAACTCTTTGTAAGGTCATTTTCTTCCAATTATAGGGAAACTAGAACCTCCTAAATTTCTTCTTTGGTATCAAAGAAGATACAAGGACTTCAAAATGTTTCATCATTCTAGACTCTTTCTAGGGGTTATTACTTCCAATAAGGAACCAATGGGGCTTTCAAAGTCCTCTTTAACAACATATAGGGATTCTAAGAGCTTAATCGTTGTTGGTCTACCCCAGTTCACATTCATGACAAAAGGTTTCAAAGTAATTTGTCGTCTATGTGCCCTTTCCTACAATAAGGATTCAAAGAGGGATCCAAGGACCTCGTGAAAATCATGGTAGGTCCATCTTAGATCAAATTGATCACAAATTTTTGGTAGTGACTTCGATTTTAAGTGGCCACCCTTGGGCCTCCTTAGGATTTATACATGATTAAAGATTTTTGCAAGTTAAAATACATTTTGAGATATTTAGGTATTTAAAATGAATTATTGGATTTTTTTCCCTCACTTCTATATTGAGATTAAGAAAACAAAGAAACCTCTAAGGAATTTAATTTTCTTATGAAGATCCAACAACTACATAACAAATTATGCATTTTTTGTTTTTGGCCCCAATTCGGCTAGGGGGAGCATGACATCATTCTACTTTGAATATTTCTTCCTAATATGAGACTTTACTTAAATTTGAAATCTTTAGATCTTTTTTGAAAGAGATATTTGAATAACGGAGCTAAAATATCCTATAAAACCACATTGTTAAAAGCTTGAGCAAATTTTGAAAAGTCTATTTTGTTCTTTTTTGCCATCATTTTTTTATACAATTTTTTTTCTTTGAATCCAAATTTTTTATAAGTGACCCTCATACTAGTCAAGAATAAGATCCTACAATTTCAAATTCAAAAAAATGTATGAAATTTAATTAATAGTCCTTTTTTATTGTTGATTTTTGGTAATTTGGAGAGTATTTGTTGATTTTTTACTTAACATATATTTAGACTTTAACCCCTAAAGGACCAAGGAGCATTTTTTTGGCAGTGTAGAATATTTGGTCAACCATTTGCAAATAGAATTTTCAATTTTTTCCTTGAAATTTTCATATAACATGTAGTCAAGGAATAGCTCAACAATGTTAGCATGTGAGCTTAGAAATGCAAGTTTATGAGCCTTGAGGTGTAAGTAGGTAATCTACAACTATTGAAGGTGTCTATAACATATGTACATATAATATAAATATCCTATAACTATAGAATGTGCTTATAACATAGGTACCTATATTATAGACAATTAAAATATAAATATTCTATAACTATGGAAGGCATTATAATATAGGTATCTATAATATAGGAGTCTAGGCTTATAGGCTCAAGATCTTAGAATCACGTACTAGCAATCATGGGAATAGTTTTAAGGCATAGCAATTTTCATAATTTTCCGCATTGTATGATATGTATTTTTTTTGGAGCTCAAGCAATGTGGGTAGTTTAAAAAAACTACTTTTTTAAGAAATAAAAAATTAAGATTGTTATTTTAGATTTATGTATACAATGTGGAAAATTTTGAATAATTCCATTTTGATTAGTGAGATGAAAGTTATTATGAGTATTAGTTTGCGGGCAATTATAGAACCTCTACCCTAAAATAAACTTTGAAGTCCTTTATTTAAATCAATTTTTAATCTTTTGAGGATAAAATAAAATTGTAGGATGTAGATTGATTTTTACAAAGTACAACATTAAAACCATTGGGTTTGGCATTTTTTCATTCCATAATTGAATACTTAACAATTTAGTATTTTAAATCATCCTCTACTTCTTTCTACTTACTATTTTTTTCAAACATGAATATGAAATTTTTTTGTTGAAATTTTTTTAATATATATTCCCAACTTATTTCTTCAACATAGTATGTAGAGTTACAAGTTGTAGGATCTCCACATTTTGAAATAAAAAATTTGAAAGATGAAATCTAACCGTTTGGGAAGAGTTGAAAATACTTCTTTTTGAAATCCAAGCATCATGATCTTACAATTGATTAGGTTTTTTTATTTAAATTTTCATGAGGGTGTACTCTAACAAGTTAACTAAAGGATCCTATGGTTGGATTTGTTAAAAAATATTGACAAAATCAAATTTTAGCATTGGTTTGGAAAATAGTATTTTCTAACATGAAATAGCTTTAGGAGTTGATAATGTTGTAATGGTTAAGGTAAGTGCAACTTCAATGTCCTGTTCCAGAATCTCAACCACGACTTTGGGAAGGAAAAGGAACTCCCAAAATATTCCATATGCAATTAGGTCCTTCTGGTTATGAATAGGTCCAATTCTGGTCATGGTGTTGGTGACTTGGTAAGATTCCATTTTCATTATTAAAAATAAATAAATTCCTTTCATGAACTTCCTGCTTCGAGAATGTTTTGTTTTGTTTTGTTTTCGCGACACTAATGAAAGGAAAACCCATTGCAAGGGGGGCTTGGAGAGTGTTTTGAATCCTTTCTAAATGTGCATCGGATGAGTTCCTATTTCATCAAGTTGCAGTACCTTACTTCCCATACTAGCCTCCCTTTTTGCACCCCTGTCTGCAGTCAGTTCACTTCCTTGCCTAGTTTTTCTTGCACTGGGAGCTGCCGGACTTGGTCAGGGGCTCCGTTTCTTCCCTATAGGAAAAAGCCTGCCCGCCCTGCCCTGCCCTGCCCTGCCCTGGAGTTGATTGGTTCCAGTGTGGCTTCCTACCCAAGAGGAGTTTGTTCCACATTGAATTGAGACATTACCTTGGTTGGGTCTCATCAGTAAGTTAAGTAGCACCACTCCGGCATGAGTCCTGTTGCCGTGTAAGCTCATTCCCACCCTCTTCAATTTCGTTCGTGGAGGGGGAGGGGCCTCTGCCCCCGTTGGCTGGGCGGGCTGGCTGAGGTGTCAGTTCTGCCATGAAAGAGGAGGAGTTCTGCCCCTTCCTTTCGCTTGAGTTCAAGCGCTACCTCCAAAAGCCCCCCTTTTCCCCATTAAGTGCACTTGACATCCCCCCTCGAAGCCCCCCTTGGGAATCTATCTCTGGGTTAACTTCGCATCACATGGCCCAAGGCATTGAAGGCCACGTCCTGGGCTCCCCCCCCCCCAGCCCCCGAAGCCCCCCAAGCCCCCCAAGCCCAAGACCCCCCTCGCCCTTCCATAAATAATGGGCCCTTCCATTGGAGATGTGGATTGGTCCTCCCGGCATGGGAGCTCTGCTTCGTCCGCGCTTGCATCGGAAACTTACAGGGCGGGGCGGGGCTGGGCTGGGCGACCCGCCCCCCCGCCCCCCCTCGGCACGAAGTCCACGACGGATTGGCCAAAACGCCTGCCTGCCCCTGCCCGTAGAAAACACTACAATTTTTCTTTCATTTTTTACGTTAATTTTTTTTAAAAATTCTGAACTACTACTCATATTTGCAATCCGAGGCCCCCAATTACTTCCGGGGCGAGCAGAAATGAATTCTGAAAAATCAATCGGTTCAATACACGGGGCTCCTTTTATTTTCTTGGGCGGGCAGGCATGGCCTGCCCGCATGGGTTGCTGCTCCCCGGGCTGGGCCGTCCCTTCACGGAAGGGGCCCTTCCCTTCCCTTCGTGGCCCTTCGTGGCCCCTTCCCTTCCGAGGTCCAGTCCTCTCTCCACCCCACCCCCAAGAGGAGAGCAGAGCAGAGCAGAGCAGAGCAGGCGAGGCGAGGACAATGAGGACAATGAGTTGATTTCCAGGCCGGGCGAGGGAAGTCCATTCGGTCCTTGCCACTCAATAATGAATGGGGCAACGACAAGCTTGCATTCCAGGCACACAAGCCCTGCTGCTCTGGCCTACGGCAACAGGACAGGACAGGACAGGACAGGAGGGCAACGGGAGGGAGGGAGGGAGAAAGAAACAGCTGGGGCTTTACTCATGCGGCTTCAAGTCTGGTACTTCTGGAGCAGCCGCAGCAGCAGCGTAAAAGAAAGAAAAAGAAAAAGAAAAAGAAAGAGATAAAGTAGCCCCCAAAAGATTCCCGGGGAAGACGGAACAAAACACTCCGTCAATGGAGAATAAATATTAGGGGTAGTCACACCTTCACACCCGAGTTGAAGAATGGAGAACACAGACGTGGAGCATTGGGGTTCAGTTGATGTTGTCCTTTCACAATAGAATATACTTAAGTACATATATTTTCCACATTCCCACTCTTCACCTCAAGAGGTGAAGATTGGGAGTGGGGAAGATATATGTACTTAAGTTTATTCTTTTATGCTTTCCTTTTTCCTTTTTCAACTAGCACTTTTCCCTTCGTCACTGCAGTTTGACCTTCATCTGCGTTGTTTTATTCATTCTCCACCCTAAACACATCTTTTAGGGGTGTCACACCTTCTTCACCCTCCACGGCTTCCCATTGGCTCCTCCAAAACCTTACCAACTTCTCATTCTCCATTCTTCAAGTGCCAAGTGAAGAAGGTGTGACTACCCCTAATGTTACGGGTACATTTGTTGAATAGAAAAAGTCTAGAATTAGGTGGTTGGGGGAACTCCAAAAAGTAACTAGGTAAGGTAAACTTCAAAATCCTAGGATGAATTTTGAAAAATATTTATCATAAATCATTTTTCAAAAAATGGATTGGGCTAGCTAAGTTAGCTATCTAGGAATTGATCATTTTTTATTTCAATTGTTGCCTAAGAACAAAAAAAAAACTAATGCCCTCTTCAAGCACAAAATGTTCAAAGACCAAGAAGCCAATAAAATCCCAAAAAATCTGGAATTCAATTTAACCTCTTAAGTTTTGTGGTGTTTGGGGCCCCGAAATTTCTTCAAAATACTCTTACACAAAGCAAAAAATTAGAATCTTTGCCTTTAACCCCTAAATGCAAAAACTGCGTTTTTTGGCGACATTGTGATTTTGGGCAGCTCACTACAAATGGAGTTTTTATTTATTTTTCTTTGAAATTTTTGCACAACATGTGCCCCCAAAGTATCTTTAAGGCCCAATCATTTAAGTATCTTTAAGGCCCAATAATTTAAGTATCTTTAAGGCCCAATAATTTTTGTAACTTTTGACTACATGGTTAAAAAGTTATTGCATGATATATGATTTTCATTATTTAGTGGGCAACTTGGGCAGCCCAAAAATCTTCTTTGAAAAACACTTTTTTCAAAATTTTCTTTTTGAAATTGGTTCTCTAGATTTATGTACACGTGGGAAGCTTTTAATCATTCCATTTCAACAAGTGAAAGCTATGAAGGTTTTTAGTTTGCGAGTAGGTATGGAGTCTTTGAAAATCATACCTACTCACAAACTAAAAATCTTCATAATAGAATGATTCAAAGCTTCCTACATGTACATAAATCTAGAGAACCAATTTCAAAAAGAAAATTTTGAAAAAAGTGATTTTTAAAGAAATTTTTTGGACTACCCGCTGAGCGTTGAAAATGACATATCATGCAATAACTTTTTAACCATTCAATCAAAAGTTATGAAAATTGTTGGGCTTAAAGCTACTCCCCGGGAAAATGTTGTGTGAAAATTTCAAAGAAAAAAAATGAAAACTCCATTCGTAATGAACTACTTGAAATTGCTAAAATGCCAAAAAATGTAGTTTGGGCATTTAGCGATTAAATTTTCTTTAATTAATCTAACCATGAGATCTTTTAATTTTAATTGTTCAAGCATATCCTTCATAATTCTTTGAATGAATTGCAAGGTAAATGTACCTAAACTTTAAAACTAGATTTTTAAGCCCTTTCCAAAGGCAAAGTTTTTTCTTTCACATTTTTTAGGAAAAAAAAAGAGTAACCTATAACTTGTGCATTTTAGTCAAAATGTGGAAAAGAGGTCAAGTATATTTTTTTTAAATAATTTCACCAAAGAATATTCATATACATCTTTTAAAAAATTATAAAATAAAAAATGGTAAGTAATGATAGTAAAACCTTAATTGATAATGACTTTGGCAAGAAATTAAGAATTGTAAATTTTGATGGTGAGAATACTCTACTAATTGAGTGATATATAATATCGAGCTAAAGAAAATATTATATGTTCTCTATATTTCATTCTTTCACATTAAGTTGTGAACTATAACCTAAAGAAATCTACTTGTGGTTCCTTTATATAAAATAGTGTTTAGATTTGTGTTTAGCTTTCATTCATGATTTCCTCCTCCAACGCGATGTCCTTGGCTTTTCACCATTTTTTCTTGGTTTAGTCTCAGAATAAACTCCAAGCTTTAAAAAAAAATAATGTATTTTTTCTTTTGTCATTGCTTACAAAATAAACTCCTCATAACTTTCAACTTATTATTTGGAATGAATGATTTAGATGTTTTTTTTAATAATTAAATCAATCTATACAACCAAATGAAATTAACTAATATTTTTTTAGAATGTATTTTTAGTTGCCACTTTCACAATTTTTTTAATTATAAATTTTGTACTATTTATTAGAATGACACAAAACAAAGCTTCACATGTAGAATATGTTCATTTGAAGTTATTTGAAAAGTCAAGTTCTTTTTTTGTATAATATATATGAAATGCTTTTATTTAGTACTTTCAATTTGTATTAGTGATGTCAGAGTTATAAAGAAATATAATGTTTTTATTCATTCCTTTCAATTTGTATTAGTAATGTCATAGTTATGAAAAGTCTTATTTGTGGGCAATCAAAGCATCTTCATGAAAAAAGATTATATAGGATTTGTTTTTTTTAACTTAATTTTATAATTTCTCTAAATAAAAAGGCTCTCAAGTTATACATTACTTGTTATTTGCTACAACAACCTTACCTCCAAGATTTATTTGTTTCAATCCCAATTTTGAACTATTGATTTTACCTTCCATTTGGTTTATTTTTGTTTGAATTTTCAGTTCAAATCTTAACCTTTAAACACCGGGTTGGTGATCGTGGAAATCAGCCCTTTTTGAAACCATGTGACATCATCTAATTTTAAAAAATCAAAAATATTTATTGGGAGTCAAACTACTGTAGAAGATTTCCACTTTCCACCCCTAATTCCGAGGATGAAGAGTTGTATTTCTGTCGTACACAAGAGAATTCCTTGTCATTCATCGAACTCAAAACGTCCACTCGACGACGTTTAAGGGTTAATTATAAAGATAAAAATTTCTAAATTATGTACCCCCAAATTATGTATCATAATAAAATTTCAAATGCAATCTAGAATTAGGACTACAAGCACAACTTTCACGACTTTTAGGGTAAGTCTAATATCAAAAAATAGTCAATATGACTAAAGCATCACTCGATGTACACAAAAAAAAATGCATGAATATCATCCGTTAATGGAAAAACGGTGACTGCCACTCATAAGCGACCTTTTTTACTCCAGCCACCTTTGAGCACTATATATAGTTACAGGCTAATTGAATCTGAGAAAACAGACTTTAAATATACATGATACATTTGACTAGCCGTGGCAGCATGAGGATGAAGGAATTATTTTTTAAAACCTTGTGAACGCAGAACATAATACAAGCTCTACTACCAAGACACATCCTACCTGCCCATCCAGCTGAAAACGACCCCTGCAGCGTGTGACCGGAAGAAGGCGGATACAAGAAGTGAGAAGCATATAATTGTTGACAAAGAATTGTTACATGGTGGTATACCCAACTATGAGACAATAATCCAACAGCACAACAAGTCGGCCCAACTGAATGGCCAAAAAAACTTGAAGCACTAGGTGAGCTATGTTACAACTCAAACGCACCATCAGCTGAATGGAAGAGCTTAGCTTCTCAGTGACCATAAGCAAAATCCTTCAAAGGAAGCAGGGGCGAGAGGAACACTGCGAGATGTACAAAGGGGCACTGCCCGCCGGCCATGTATTACAAGGGGAAGACTAGCTTAGCTGTAGCCAAAATTGCATCTGCCTCCTAGGAACTCTGACCTGACCTAGGCAGGAATGGCTCCACACAAGCATCCACATGAACGAACTAGGTGGCGTCCCACGACTTCCCAGGAGAGTGACCGCTTGCACCTACGGATCGCAAATTCTCTCTGTTGTTGAAGAAAGCGCCAAGGTCCACCCCTGGACCCAGGGAGGTGATACTAGCCAAATCCCGCTGAGACAATGTACGCCCCATCCCTCCGCCCGCAGCTGTCATTCCCGAAGCTCCTCCTACCCCCAAGAAATCACGAGTAAACCTGTCACTACCATCATTCTCCCCCCTTGAAGAACCCCCAAGACCTGGCAACAGAGATGAAGGACCCATGCCTTGCAACACTCCTTGCCCTCCAGTGAACGTACTATTAGCAAGAACTTCACTCGGAGACACCCGATGATTACTGGGTGGCAGCATTCCCCCCATATTGGTAGAACTAGGTCCAAACATGGAGGGCATACCACTTATTGGGCCCCCAAAGAGTCCAGCACCTCCAGACAAAGAATTCATGAAGTCTTGCACATTAGTGGAACTATCAGAAAGCCTTGCTTGACCTCCAAAATTGTTCTGCCCTAATGACGAGCCCCCCAGACCCTGCGAAACACTCTGCAAGTCACCCGGCCGCCTTATTAACGGAGGTACCATGTTAGACATGTTATTAAGTGGAAGATCACCTGTCCTCCCCAGCTGCTGTTGCTGCTGCTGGTGTGGCTGTGGCTGTGGCTGTGGCTGAGGCTGTGGCTGAGGCTGTGACTGTTGTTGTTGCTGTTGCTGTTGCTGTTGTTGCTGCTGCTGTTGGGACTGCTGCTGCTGCGGCTGCTGCGATTGCTGCTCTTGGCGTTGACCTTGCCACATGGTCATAGAGCTCGACTCAGCCCCTCCTAATCCAAAACCTCGCAATAGGGAAGTGTTGCTGGCTGTGGCACCCATTTGAGCAGCTTTCTGCAGCAAAGCTGTTGCGGACATTTGTGCAGAGGCAGTGTGCTGCTGTTGCTGCTGAGGATTGAAAAGTGGCGACACTGAGTTCAGGGTTCCAACGCCATTGGTTTTCCCTGAAGTAGAATTGCTCGTCAATCCAGCTGAAGAAGTTGGGGACAGCCCAGCGGCAGTCGACCCTCGCTCCATACGATTAGCTCCTGCTGTGAAATCTGAAAATCCCGAGATACCCATGCCAGCCGTAGCTCCACTCTGGGACGGACTAGACCCTTGGAATCCTTGCAGTCCATTTCCAGATGCAAATAAATGAGCAAACATGCTTCCAGACGGTCCTAGAGGAAGGTGACCACTTGAAGGTCTAGGTGCCTGTGGCACCTCGTAGTCGAGTGCATTCATCATTCCCGGTAGCCCTGAACCACCCGGCATCCCTTTGTGGGCCTGCAACAGAAATGGAGGATTGCAATCTGAGCCAGACAACAGCTGGTGCATATGCTGCTGAGGACCAGCAGGACCTGGGCCAGGTCCTAACCAAAGCGACAATCCAGTGCCAGTTCTAGAGACAGTACCAGAGCCGGGAACACTCCAACGAGGTAGCAGAGAGTGACCACCCTCACTTAGACCACTTAGACCAGCCATGGACGGTGGCAAACCGCCAGGTCTAGATGATAATGGGACCACGGAAGTCAGAGGATCCCCACTCATACGACCCACGTTATTACCGTGAGGAGAGGAAGGAGCCCCCATGACTGACATGGAAGACGAACCTGGACCCACAAGGCCATCAGGTTGTCCACCACCCTGCTTTCCAGCAGATACTCGGGCACTCTCTTCTGCCAGAGCATCACAAAAAGCTCGGTGGGTAATAAAACTGTCGCGCCTGCAATATCATCAAAGACCGCAAAATCAGTCATCACATGTACAAACCATATCTCAATGAACAAAGTGCGTGTCAAAATGCAGAAATACAGTGCAGAATCTATAGTTCTAGATGACTGCAATTGCACTCGCAGAGGTGAGATTATCCCGTGGAAACACAACGTTCAAGATACTCAGCCAATTGACACAATTGACCTAAGAATGTCTGACCTTGAGACATAGAAGAGATACGCTTAAATACATGATGATGACATGAGGGAAGAACTGACCTGGAAAATAAGGTACCACAATCGCAGCGGTACTCTCTAGTACCGCAAGTCTTAGAGTGGGCCTTCCAGTCGGATTGAACAGCGTATCTCTTAGAGCACTTGTCACACTTCCACTTCTTCTCACCGTGCTTTCGGCAAAAGTGTTTTTTAATACCAGTCAAGTCGCCCAGAGCACGCGACGGGTCGTGATGCACACAAGAGGGCTCAGGGCAGATGTAGACGCGCTTCCGAACCTCCTTGCTGGTCCGTTGCCGCAGCTTCCAGGGCAAGTTGTGTCCGCGCCGGTGTAACTGCAAGTTTTGGTCTCGCTGAAACCCCTTGTTACAAATTTCGCACACGAATCGATTCGTGGCCATCAATGTTTTTGGTGACAACGCAATCACCTCCGCGTCAGGGTCTGCAATATCCAAACATTCAAAATTGTTGACATCATTAACTCATATCTTCACTCGACCGTAGAGATACGTTACAGTACAGAATGTTCCTCACATGTCTCATGACCTTCCAATTCATCCTCAAAATCGCTCTCCTCTAAGACCAAGTGCCGCGGAGAACCAGTTTCCAACGTGCTAAAACATACCCCATCAGCTCCACATGTACTCCGCTATCGCGAACTCATCAGAATCATATTTAAGGTGACCAATAGGTGGCTCCCATAAAGGGAGCAAATACACACAATCGGCAGCTGCGAAAATCTCACGGCAGTCTCGTGATGTGGAGACAACACGAAATTCCACCAGCAAGATGTCTCGTACATCTCCAGTACATTTTAAGATATTGGGGCCAGAGAGACCCGAAGTCATCACGTGAGCTGCAGTTCAGCTTGAATGTTTACAATATTTAATCCAACAGTTAGACATACAAATTAAACTAGAGAATCGGAACATTTTTCGAGGGATGGAAATGTGCTGATGTTGATCTCAGAAAGAATGGAACAAAATCCTAAAAAAGCCAGTTTCCTACGCAGAAACGATGCAAACGTAGTGCGAAGGTGGTTGCAGCACCCTAGGAAGAAGTAATAACATGAGCGCACCTGGAGTACCCGGAAGATTCCGCTTGCGTTTAACAGCAACAGCAAGAGGCTGACCACTTGAGACCGTAACGGTGGTCGTAGTGGGGGTGGCCGGGGTGGACGATGTCGGCGGCATCCCAGGATTGGTGCCATCGGTGCGGTTGCCAGAAGACACACTCGCCTCGCCAGCTGATGCGCTGGTTAAATTGGACAATGTCATTTCCTCTTCTACTTGCTGCTTCTTCACTGTGACGGGGAGGATCCCGGCGAGAGCGCAAGGGACGTCTGGCGTCCCAATACCAGTGGAAGCTAGGGGAGATGCACCAAAGCCGCCGCTGAGAGCAGCTGACAACACCAAACCTGAGCTGCTGCCGCAGGTGTGCTCTTGTCGCGCATCAGGCTCTCCCCTGGCTGCGCTCCTCACTGGCGGTCCTCCAGCACACGGGAGCGCCGTCGCAACCAACAAACTAACGCGGTGATTCCTCACCACCACACCCCTTGCTTCCCGTTCACTACCTTCCTATGCGCCCTGGCTGGCACAATGGGCACAAATTGCATCGTCGCCAGCGACTCCTCACGCACTTTCCTCGGCCCCCGAAGTCTGCAGGCGCCGTCGTCCCAACGGCCGCGGCTGCAGAGCGAGTTCGCTGCTACTCCTACCTCTTCGTCCGCCCCTAGAGCAACAAGCCACAGAACAGGGCCGCGATCCCGGGCAAATGACGACGGGTCTCCGCAACCGTCCGCATCCATGCCGGAGCCTGCTCACGGTGCAAGCCAGCGCCTACGCACAGCACTCTGCGCCTCATTCTCTAAGCACCCCGCCCAGCGCAGCGCACCGCAGCGGGAGGGGAGGGGAGGGGCGGAAGTGGGGGACGAAGGAATCTAGCCAGGCCAAGAGGATGCGGGAGGGAGGCGAGCCAAACCTCCAAAAACAGTCTTTCAAAGATGACGACAAAAGGAAGCGCAAGAGCAGGCCCTGGCCGGACGTAAGGAAGAGTCGAAGAGAGAGAAAAGAAAGAGAGAGACTCTGAGAGTGAGTGGGAGGAAGGGGAGACAGAACGGAGACGGAGAAGAAGACGACGACGACGACGACGAAGCAGGAGACGACTCGTGAGTAGGCAAGTAAACTTAAAGAGCGGCAGCAGGGAAGAGAAGAGAGATGTGAGAGAGAGGGGGGAGAGGAGAGAGAGAGAGAAGATGCCACCCAGCAGGTAAGGACGGAGGGACTGAGTGGTGGAGCAGGAGCAGCACCGGGCCCAACAGTGGAGAGGAGGGAGGGAGAGAGTCAGAGTCGCAGAGGTCGTGGAGTGAATTTTCTAAGAAAGGCAGGCAGGCGGGCAGGGCGCGATGGGAGCATGGGCATGGGGATCGAAGACTTGGTTGTGCCCGCCTCGCTGGGTCAGTTCGGTTGTCTTGCTCAGTTAACTCAACCCGCACTTTCCACCCGAGAAGTTAAGTTAAGGCTCTCCATCCCTGTGCCCCATTATTAGACTAGTGAGGACTCCTCCTTCCCTCGGGCCTCCGCTCGGCCTTCCTGCCCTGCCCTGCCCCAGCCCAGCCCAGCCCAGCCCAGCCCATTCGCTTCACTTACTGCTCTTTACTTGACTTACCTCGGGTACTGCTCATGTCTCCCATTCTCACGGCACTCGGCAGAGGAAGTGAGCTCGTCCTAGGAAGGTAGCGTTCCTCAGCCGGGGGGGAACTGCTCGGGTACTGCTCATGTCTCCCATTCTCACGGCACTCGGCAGAGGAAGTGAGCTCGTCCTAGGAAGGTAGCGTTCCTCAGCCGGGGGGGAACTGCGCAGGGAGAATTGGCCCCCTCATTGCCCCGGTGAACTGTGGTTTGACAAAAAAAGCCCCCTATGTTGTGCCAATTTTTTTGGCAATTCTTGCATCTCCCTAAAGTAAATTGGAGCCTCTGATTGCAAATATGAATTCAGAATTTCAAAAAAAATTAAGCCTTGCAAATAAAAAATTCCAGGGCTTGCCCTGGAGGGGCAATGAGGGGGTCAATTCACCCTGGCCGGGGGAAACTGACCCTCGCTCATCCCCGAGGGAAAATGATGAAACTCTTCATTTGGCACGCATGATGACATGCAAATTTTGAATTCGTCACTGCAATCAGAGGCCCCAAATGAGCTCAGAGAGGTGTAGCAGATAGAAGAATCACGCACAAAATAGGGGTCCTCTTTTACATGCACCTCTGGAATGACTTTGGGGGAGCACGGGGGCAATTCACACCGACCCTTGGGAGGGGATCTTTTCTTCCTACTACACTAAATAGTGAAATTGGGTTGCCTCTTCAATTAGGTTGCCTTACCCTGGCAAGTTACCTTATGACTCATTGCATGTGCAGATGGCAACATCTGCCAATCTCTATACCCGAGCCATGAACCAGTGCACCAACGGATGGAACACACATGGTGCCTAAGTTACTGCATCTTTTTACATATTTGTATAGTGTAGAATGTGGAGAATTTAGTGTGGGGCAACCTAATTTCACTATTTAGTGTAGATGTATGCACACCGCTTGGGGAGAGTAGTGGTAAAACTTATCTCTTAGTTTAATTTGTATTTGATCAATTTTTGCTTTCATAACTTTGCACAACAAATGAAGATTTGGATTCCAAAGATGAATTTGAATTTTCCAAATTGGATGAATTTTGGCAAATAACAAGTCATAAACGCAAAAGACTTGTACATCGTGTTTATACATTTGAATCTACCTCTACACTAACCTATATTTATAGATAAGAAAATCAAACAAACAAACAAAATCCTTGATTGTGAAGTAGACATTAGGGTCTTTCAAATGAACCTTCATATAATATGAAAGTTGAACCATGGTAATTAAGTATTCATCTCGGTATTCATTGAAATCATTTTTGAAGGGACATTTCTTAAACTTGGCATATTATTTTTTTGCATGAAGAATAACACTCTATGAAATATATGGTATTTGTAAAGATGGGTTATAAAACTTTGTATATTATACAAATGTCAACCCCTAGGGGACCAAGGTCTTTTTTTTGTCAAAGAACACTCAAAATTGTCATTTCTATTGCAAAGTGCAAAACTTTTAAAGATCCATCTATTTTGCATTTCTAATTGTAGGATCTTAGACTAATCTAGTATAAAATTGTGTAGAAGAAATTTCAAAAACTTTAATAGTGTAGATTGCAAGAGATGTGCGTTTATAAAGTGAATTTTTTATTCTTGCACCTTATTTGATAAAATTATAAGGCTTTGAATCTTTTTTAAATAATTTTTTTTGCAAAATAGTTGATTCTCAATCTTTGAAGAAATATTCATTAGAAAAATATATAAGATTGAAGGTAAAACTAAATTGGTACTAGCTATGAGATGAAATTGAAACACACTAATTGCAATAGTAAAATTGTTCTAGCAAACAAAAAAAAACATGTGGAATTTTTTTTTAAATGGTGAAAATTGAGTTCGAAGATGAATCATGTGAAGTTGTTTTATGGAAGAAGATGCTCTCATTGACCAAAAATCAAGACTCACTCTCCATAACTTTCTCATCACTTGTCTAAATAGAATGAATCAAATCGTTTGACAATAAAAAAAAATTCTAAGAAAAAAGAAATTTTAGGTTTTAATTTTTAGTTGTTTGTAATTTTTTGGTGCCAATGAGTTTTATTTTGAACTTAGGGTGAAACTTTTGTTCCTTGGCATTGATTGAAATTTTAAAAATTGCCATTTCAAGTACAAGTACCAAATTTTAGAAGAAAAAACATTTTGGATACATGTAACTATAGGATCTTGTATTGAGTTGTTTGAGAAGATGTAGGAAAATTTTCAAAAAATTCTACTATCTAGATTGCAAGATATTAACATTTGAAGTGACAAAAAAAATTTGGCCTTGCAAAAACCCATGTATCTACGCTTCAAAAGGTCACATTTGCATGAAAAAATGTCTAAATGGTGGTGCTTCTTTGGATTCATACTTGAAGGCAAATTTTTTACATGCTTGAAAATTTCCAGATCATGTGGACTTGTACAACATATAGGAAAAATTTAGTAAGTAGAAAGAAATAGAGAATGATTCAAAATACTATATTGATAAGAATTTAGTTGTAGACTTGAAAAATGCCAATCCCAATGGTTATAATAATGTAATAAACAACCTACACCTAATGTTTTTATTTTGTTAAAAAAACATTGAAAATTGAGTTAAAATAAAGGATTTCAAAGTTTATTTTAGAGTGGACATTTCATAATTACCTACAAACTATAACTCCTTATAACTTTCACCTCATTAATCAAAATGGAATGATTCAAAGCTTTCCACACAAATGTAAACCTAGAAAACCAATTTCAAATTTTTATTTCTTGAAAAAAGTGATTTTTTAAGAATTTTTTTGAGTTGTTTAGGGTGTTCATAGTTCAAAGAAAACAATATATCATACAACAACTTTTTAACCATGTAGTCAAATGTTATGAAAATTGTTAGGCCTTAAGACTACTCTGTAGGCACATATCATCCATTCAAGTGTCACTGCATTCATCCAACACTTCCAATTTCATTCATTCCAAATCCAAAATTGGAGAAGAGTCTTACGTTACCCCAAAGGATCAAACTGCGGGTTGTTGTGGGGGCAACATAGTGATTTGGGGCAACCCACTACAAATGGATTTTTAAATTGTTTTTCTTTGAAATTTTCACACAGAAACCACCCCAGCTCTGTCGAATGGCCAGGGTTCAGTTCAGTTGCTTGGACCATTCCAGGTTCCGTCCAATCAGTGCACCATTTTCACTCATGTAGCAAGCCCAGCAAGCATCACGACCGTTCCCTCCCGTTCCCTTCGGTTGGTCGCAGCAGCAACTTAGTAAGTTGTTATTGGGTCACTTAGTAAGTTCTCGTCTCTCGCCCCCAGTCCCCAGTCCCACTGCGTTGAGTTCTCTTTCCCAGCAGATGCCGCTTCCCATTGTCCGTGCCTGCAATGTCCCATCCCATCGAGGGGCCACTGTCCTGTGCAGTCCAGGACAGGACAAAGGGACGAAGGGAACCACCCATGTCCCCACTCCATGTCCCTGACATGATAGGCTGATTATTCATTTCCACAGACGGACGGAGGTCCAAAACACTCATCCAACTCCCCCTCAGAAGGTCTGCCTGGGCCCTAGAGCATCCCCATCCGTCCTATCACTTGGTAAGATGAACTGGGAAGAGGCGCCTGCAAAATGACCCACCCATCCTATAAAACGGATGGCCGCTTAGGAGAAGCAAGCCAAAAACACGCTGCGACTGGCAAAACGAACTCAATTTGCAAGCCGCAGGTGGCCTGGCAAAACAGGAAACAACAAGAGGCGCAAAGAGTGGTGGAGGTTCGGGGCTCCTATTGTTTCACTTTGATTCATTGATGTGGGTCGTCAGGTTGGGGTATGGCCTCTTAAGAGGCCATGGGTAGCCTGGCTGCCAAACCCAACACTAGAAGAAACCAAAATTTTCGATGTCTAAGGGAACGGATTTTAGGTGACGTTGAAGAAAACAACCTATGTTTTTCTGTCAACAATTATCTCCATTAATGTTCCATTGGACATCATTATTGACATGAAAAATACAGGGTTTTTTTTTCAACGTCACCTAAAATTCGTTCCCTTTGACGTCGGCTGTTTTTTTGAATGTCACCTAAAACAAGGTTTTCTTATAGTGCAACCAAGCCCCCATCTTTGCAAGTCAAGTCTACCTGCATTTTGCAAGACAGGTGGCTTTGTTCTTAGCCCTAGCTTTACCTTACCTTCAAATGCTCCAACTAAGTTGCAACTGATGGACCAAGAAGGGAACGCAACCCCTCAATCCCTAGATCCCACTAGTAGAAAACGCAGGGAATTCAACAGAATTCTGTTGTTTCGGTCACTGAACAACAGAATTCTGTTGTTCAGTGACCGAAACAACGGGACCGAAACAACAGAATTCTGTTGAAATCCCTGCGTTTTCTACTAGTGTCCCCTTTCAAATTCTGGCACATTTCTGCTCATAGGTTTGTGCAGAAATAGATATCATTTAACGCCAATCTATGAAATTGGTCAATAAGGAAAGTGGTCTTTTCAACATTCAAGTATTACATGGAATGGAAGAGGAGTTAGTTGGACGACTAGAAGTGATGAGAAGAGACCAGCCATTGAGAAGTATCTTCCGTTGGGGGAGAGTTTGTTAACCCTTAAATGTTGACATGAACGTTTGTTGTCCGATGGAGGACACATAATCTTTCTAGTTGGGACAAAAGTGAAATTGTTCATCCTTGGAATTTTGTTGTGAAAAAGGGGAGGTTTTCTAGAGTCATTTTGCTTTGACTTCCAATGAGGACTTTTGCTATTTCTTAAGGTGCCAACAATTCATACAGTAATGAAAGAAAAGGGATGATTTCCAAGGTCACATGTTCGTCCTTGAAGAGTTAAGTTATTTACAATTGACCCTCCCCCCTCCGCCGCGCAAGGAGAATTGGCCCCTTCATTGCCCCGGTCAACTTTGGTTTGACAAAAAAGCCCTCTATGTTGTGCCAATTTTTTTGGTAATTCTTGCATCTCCCCAGAGTAATTTGGGGCCTCTGATTTCAAATATGAATTCAGAATTTCAAAAAAAATAAGCCTTGCAAATAAAAAATTCCAGGGTTTGCCCTGGAGGGGCAATGAGGGGGTCAATTCACCCTGGCCCCCCTCCGCCCCCCCAAGGTATCATGGAACTACCCTACCTGGAGGGACCCAGGACCATCTGGGAATAACTTAAGCAGGTGAACCCTCGCCAAGTTGGCTTAACTTCCCAACACAGTGAATCTCCATCTGCTGCCCAACCCACAGTCGTATTTATAGGCTAGTTGATACCCCACATAGTTCTTTACAGTGACTATCTTAGGAATTCATTTGCTGGAAGTGCAGTGTGTGGAGTGTGGACAAGGGAAGTTAGACAAGTTAGTCCAGAAGCTGAGCTGAGCTGAGCTGATTTCAGCGTTGTCATTTTCCTTGGAAATTGGGGTTTGGACAGAGTTCACAGGAGTAGAGCTGAAGCAGAGTGCGTCAGTGGTGGAATATTCAATCTGCAAGCTTTCATGGTGGTTTGGTAAAGCATAATACATGCCTGCCTGCCTGCCTGCTTGAACACCAGAAGGTGGTTTTCAGGACAAATTGAAAATATATTTAAAAAACGGTCATCTCCTCGGGTTCATGGACCAAATTTGGAAATCAAAACTTGTCAATGTTTTGAATTCCAACTGTCAATACAAAGTAAAGTGTAGTAAGCCATCACGTGATCAAATGTGTGAAAAAATGTAAAGCAATTGGATCACGCAAATTGCAAGATTATAACATCAGGCTACAAACTTCAAGCCCTCTTGGATTAAATTTTTTTTCCTACACTAAAAATAAGGATTTAAATCAATCAAGAGTATGGCTTATTAGGTATACCTATGCAAAATTTTAGAAAAAAAGGAGGGGTTTACCTTACTCTAAATCACCTCATAGTATGAGGTGGTCAAGTAATCCATCAATACACTAGCCACTTTTTGATGATTTATTGGGCGTTGGGGAATTTGGTGTTTTGAAATCCAAATGGTGAAAACATAGAGCAAGACTATGTGGAAACCAATTGGTATTTTTTTTGTCTTCCCACAAAGTTGGTTACTGTGTGCACCTTATGTCAAAATTTCAAGGACGTCCTTTCAAAATTGACTATGTAAGAACATACGTAAATATTCAATAGACAATTGTCCTTTGGGGGCTAAATTTAAATGTTAAACTTGTGACTTGTCCCAAAGTCAATCAAAATGGAGTTAATATTTTGTGAGACCCATTTAACTCCTAAATGTGAAATTGAAATCATCTCAAACTATTATCTAGTAGTTATAGGGTAGGGGCAATGAAAAATTATTCTAAAATTAAATGTCAAATTTTTTGAAAATTCATTTTTTAAAATTTTAAGGAGGAGAAAAATCATGAATTAAATTAGTATTTTTAAAATATATCAAACCTTAGTTCTTGAAAAAAAATAATGATTTGGTAGAGATGTGCCAACTTTGTCCTTCACATATGGTAGTTATGTTCAACATTCTAGCATTGAATTTTTTTTTGAGGAAACCTGGGCATTTGGCATTTAGAATTAATTAGTCGGTGGTTTTGAAGGAGTCATTTCCAAAACTTTATCAAACATAAGTCAGCAAAAAGTATTCAATGATTATTGGAACAATCGAACTCTCCATAATGGATTTTGTAATAATATTTTGGTAGTGGAAACTAGACTTCTCTAAGCAATTGAAGTCAAGAAAATAAACAACTTGTGAAACATACTTTGGCTAGAGTTTTTTGTAAGATCAAAAAGATATAAGTTGGTAGGGAAAATGAAAAGGTACTACACTACCTTTACATAAAGAAAGAAGAGATGATGGGAGAAATGTGATGGATGAAAGAACAATGGTATAAAAGAATACATGCGCTGTTCTTTAACTATTGTATATTGATATGATATTCATTAATATGTAATTTTTAAAAATCTTTTATTACATCCAATTAATTGTACATCATTCTACAATTTGAATCCTCTTTTAGCATATTTGCATTCCTAGTTTTAGAAGTTCTAATAGTTATCAAGATCACATGAGTTCAAATAATTTGTTACCCCATAAAGTATTGAATGTTTGTTTATAGGGCAATTGGAATTTGGGTAGGAGATGATGAGTTTAAAAATGAATAGATGATTACGAAAATTTGGCACAAAATTAAATTTAGCATATGTTTTTAATAGGAATATTTGATCAAACTTTGTAGTTTTCCATGTAATTTTTCCAAAATTTTGGTATCTAATTTTTAAATTATTTTTTGCCAACTTTCATAGCTAGAAATGGTACTTGATAGTAGAGAGGCTCAATTCTATGTGGAGCAAAAAACTCATTCCAACTTTCCAAGAGTGTTCAAATGTTGATCCCATTTTCTAAGAATGAACCTAAGTTTTTTTCTCACTTTAAACATTATAATCTTACAATATATGTGATTAAATGGGTTGAAGTTTTCATCATACATTTCCATATTAGTCTAATACACTTTTGTACAATTGAAGTTTAAAAAATAGTTTTTAGTTTTAGTTTTGACCAATGCACTAAAAAATTATAGGTTTTGACAAATTTTCTTAAAAAATTTGACCTTTAGTGGTTAACCCTTGAGCATTTAAAGCAAATTCAATGAAATCCAAACCTTTGCAAATTCATTCCATTCAAACTTTCTCCTAATAAGAAATACACATAATTCAATAATATCAATTGGTAATCAAGAGATATCCAAAGGTGTGGGGAAAAGGACATGTCCTTTGACCATACTTCTCAAGAGATTATAATAACCAAACGCAAACATTTTTCAAATTGGAGAGGTTAAATTTGGGTTACTGAGGCACTAGGGGTTAATTGTAGATAACAAGGTTTTTTCACCAATATTATTGATTAATGATCATAAATTGTTGCAAGTTCATCTCAATTAGGCATTGATGATTTCAACGTTTGTAAATAAATGTTTAATTATATATTAAATTGTGTTCAATATTTGTAAATATGTTTTACTTGGTATTCCATTCATGATTGGAAGAGCCTAGAAACTTCCCAACATTGAGAAAAAATTGTACCACTTTAGATGCTGTGATTATTCTATCTATATTTTTCAACTATAAATTTTCTTGCATTGTGTTTTTGATTATCAATCTTCAGATTATATGGTATTTTTGAATGAATAATAAATTAATTTCATTAATTTCAATAAATCTCAAAAAAATTGGCAATGCTTTTTTAACATAATTTGAAAATGTATAAACATTTTTCTCAATCAAACTTTGTAAAATCACATGTCAATTTTATGGTTTTGAATTCTATATATTTATCAATGACACCACTATACCCACGACTATACCCAACTTTCAAGGTTAGCATTTTATGTTGAATAATTAATTAAAGTTACCATACAATAAATAGGTATCCTTGGACAAAGCTTCCGAAACAATAAATGAACTCAAAATCATGCCATTCACAACCATCTCTTTGACACCATCTAGTCTAATCCATCTATATCAAATGCACAAATCTTTTTCTTAAATTCTAAAATGCAATTCCCTTATTCAATCTATGCATTCACATGAATGGCAAACAAATCCTTTACTAATTAATACTAGAGTGTATAGAGCCTCTTCACTTCAAATACTACAAAACATTTTTCACATTCCAAAACATGCCATACAATACACTCACAAAAATCATCCAAATAGCATTCAAATTTTCCACATACATCTCTGATAAGGCACCTAAAAAGTAATCAACATCTATCCATCATTTTTAATGATCCCCCTTAACAATATGTATGCCACTCACTAATATTCTACCACTTAATGCCACATTCCCACAATCCTCTTGCATGTCTTTATTACATTAAAAATTTAATAATGTCAATGTTATAGAGCTTTCTTCCTCATGGAAGTATATAGTTTTGGCATCACTCTATCAATTATGATTGTGGGATCCTAAATGAACAAGTCTTTAAATTATGCCAACTTACCATAAATGTTTGGAGTTATTTATCTTCTTTAAAAGTTGAGAAAAGAGGTTTGGTAGTTGCTTTTTGAATCAATAAAATTTTAAATTTTAAATTTTTGTAGGAATTGGTACCTTAAATATAGAAATACCAAGAAGGTGGTCAATTTGTTCATTTAAGATTTGCAAGTGGTGTCTTGGTTTCAAAAAACCCTAATCAACAAACCTCCTCTCATTTGTCCATTTGCTCATTTGTGAATGTTTGTAGTCTTTCTCTATTATCATTATTTTTGTCAACCTCATCTCTCCTTCTCTCTTGAGAACAATGCATTGACAACTCATCATTTTCCTTTATGTTTGTCATATTTAAGAATTTCCCAATATAAACATGACAAATTTTTTGATAGTTCAACATCTACAATATTCATTTCTTTGTTTTTTGGGCTCCCTTTCATTGTATTTTTCAACAAAATTCAATTCTTGTTTTTAATTTAATTTTTGCTAATCATGACAACTTGATATGATATGTATTGTTCAACTATGTGAAATATTCCAAACTATGTGAAAACTAAGCTACAAAATTGACCCAAACATAGGATAGAATAAAAAATTAAAACAAAAAATAAATTAAAATATTCAAAAATCTTTATGATTAAGGCTTTAACATTTTGAACTATAAGAAAAAATATCATATGAAAATCACAAAAATTCAATCTACAACTGTTTTAGATGGAATTTTCAACTTTAGTTTCAATTTTAATTGAACATATTAGTTAGTGTAATATTTGATCTTACCACACTACAAGAAAATGAATACTTATGCAACTACAAAAGAATGACTTCTTGTCTAGAGTGACTAAAGATATTTGTTGCTCTCTAATTGCACTAGTGCAATTTGCTCCATAGGATCTAAGTCGTTCTATAGTTGTTGGCACAACTTAGGGATGAGGAGTTTATGATGTTGAACCTTTATTTGTTGGTTTTTATTCAGAGCATCTTTGAACTTCTAATGTTTACAACTTTTAATTTAAGACTTGAAATCTAGAATGGATTTTTCAAAATGAAAGTGAGATTGATTTCCCAACTTCTATTAGTTCAAAGTTTTTTGAAAAAGAATAATCTACTATGCCTAAATGAGGTTTGAAATATCACTTGTGATACAATATTAATTCTTGCATTTTACATATTCCACATTGTTTGTCTTGCCTCCTACCGACCCATTTGTATAAAGGACTTGTCATTTCATATCTTCATATTTATATACTGAGTGGCTTTGGAAGCCATGCAATACATTTGTTGAATATGGTAAATGGTAGATGGTGTATTGTATGTGACATATTGTGTATTATTTATGGCATATTGTGTATTGTTGTGGAGCTTTAAATGTACTCATATGTAACTACTATAGAATGACTACTCTCGACTACTTACTTGACAATTGCAACTTGAAAATTACTTTGCATGTCTTTAGAGAGTAACTTGATCCTTAAGTCCACGTCACTCCATAATGATTATAAAATGAATTGCCACATGTTAGTTTATTTGATCAGCACAAGACTCCATCACAACTTCTAAATGACTATATAATGATTTCTAAGTAATGTCTCCATACATGTCAGATGTAGTATGGGTTTGTCATGACTTCCAAATGACTCGCCACATGGGTGTCCTTTTCAAATGTAAGGGGCTAACACTTTCTACTATAATAGCTGAGGATTCATTTCTTTAACTTAAATTTTATTTATCACTTGAACAAAAACAATCAATCACCCACTTATACATCCAAGGCCCTTTATTGTTGGTGATAATAAAAAATTTAGTCGTTTATAAACAACTTGTCCACTATGATTCTATGGCCCCAAGTCATTTTGCAATGTTTTGTAGGATTTTTAGGATGATGTTAGTCTTAGTATAAGTAGGAGTTTTGATGGCCTTTCTAGTCATTCGCAGCCATCCCATAGTTCTAGCATTGTACTTTTTTTGAGCTTAATTCCAAGTGTTTGGAGTATCCATTCTCTTATCTTTTTGGTATACGGTCCATGTTTGTGGGAGGTGTGGGTCCATTCTTGCTTTTCCGGAGACTGAGAACTTACCTTGTGTAGCAAGAGTCGATTTCGTGTGCGGTTTTGGATGTACTAACTTGATGGGGAGATCAACCGGATGGTTCCGACAGTAGTGTTAGTGTAGTACTGCTCGGATGCCGATATAGCCTGCGTGTAGGATACAACCTTAGGTGAAAGGGATATTTGAGAAGCTGTTAACAACTTTCGTGTACGGAAGTGTTGCAAGACGTGCCCGAATTCCGGATTGCCGGAATTCCCCGTAGAACAGAGTCAAAGCTCTGGCGCAAGCCCAAGAGAATACAAGGAAAACCACCCGGTCAACAGGAGGCTCAGTGTCCGGTTAAGGTTAGAATGTCGTTGTAGTTCTTGATCGTCCCTGCGTGACCTAATCCGGAAAGCCTTCTGGATTTGTGAGGCGACGGAACAGGAGGACATTTCCGATCTCTAAAGAGTTAGGTTAGTGCTAGTGTTAGAGAGAAAGAGAGAAAGAGAGCGTGTTTCCGGACACGGAAAGCATCCGGACAGTGGATTTGGCCACTCATCACCCAAACCCAGGGATCCTGGAAGGGGCACTGAACGGTTTCCGGATTCTTCCGGAACCCATCCGGCACTAGTGGCCAGACCAGACCTATAGTCTGGAGTAGTCTGACGGAGAGAAAGTGAGTGCTTAGATTGGGTTATCCTATAGATTTGTAAACCTCAAGTCCTCGTGGGAACGATTCCGGAGCGGTTTACTCGAAGTGGGCCTTTGGTATGAATTAAGGGCTAACTGGAGGAATATTGGTCCGACTAATCGCTACAATATTCCAAAATAAATAGGGGGTCAAAAAATCACTTTGCTGCATATGATATACAAAATCCCCATAGAGTGTCCTCCCCTCGAAAATGAATTTTTTAAATTATTTTTTCAAAAAGATGTTTTGATTGCTTGAAAAACAAGGTTGTTGATACCTTTCTCATTACCAATCCAAATAGAACCAATCAAATCTTTTTATCTAGGCGAAATTAGAAATCAAAGCTAATATTTTGTCTATCTTCAAATTTTTTTTTTCCAAAAAAATTCAATGAAAATTAAGGCCATAGGAGCCCACCTAGAATTGAGTTTGTTTCAAATAGGGACAATGACACTTTAGGGGGTAAAATCCTCGTTGATTGCTTGAAAAATTGATCCAAACAAAAGACAAAAAGATACTACAGTACTTGGTCATTAGGGTTTCCATTTCCTTCCTCCTAATTAAACAAAGTCGGAAAGAGTGATTTAGCAAATGCTTTTGAATATTGATATCATTTTGACTTGATATTTATTGACTTTGTCTTGTGGATAGGGACTATGGCATCCACTTTCACATTTTGAATTTGAGTTTCTAAACCCTATCTACAACCAGTACAACTCGGTTAGGACTTGGTTGGAGTGGACCGAGCTTCCCCGCTCCGATGTTCTTGTTTCTTTTTTGTCCCCGCCTCCCTCCCTCTCTTTCTGGCTCCTCCCTCCCTCCCTTCCTTCCCTTTTCTTTTCTTTTCTTTCCTTTTTCTTTTTCTTTTTCTTTTTCTTTTCTTTTTCTTTTCTTTTCTTGTAACTAGATGCAATCAACGAGAGCCCCTTGCCCCTTCTTGCCTTTGCAGCTTTGCTTTTGATGACCCCTCCCCTCCTTCCAGGCTGTCTGATCCCCATTCCTGCCCCAAAGAGAACGGAAACGAATGGTTCTGACCCTGCAGTCCAGCTCTGACATAAAGAGCCGAAGCTTATCTATCTTTACGCCCCACCAATGGAGGAAAGCCGAGTGCAATGGGACTGAGTGTCACTTACTCAGCTGCCCTCCTGCCCTCGCCTCGCCTCGGGCTGGGCTGGGCAGGGAAGCCTGCACAAGCGAGGGGGGGAGGGAAGGAGGGAAGTCCCCCTTTCAGTCGATTTTCGAACCCCCACACCCGGCCTCCGGCCTTCACGCCTCCAATGCGTACCGTAACTTAGTGCGTCCAACTTACTGTAAGTTCGTGTCTGGGAGAAGGGGGAGTCAGAAATACTGTAGCGTCGCCAGAGGGGAGGGCCGGGCCGGGCCGGGCCAACCCCACGCCCAGCCCCAGTGGACTCGCTCGCTCGCTCACTCGCCCTCCCTCCCCTCCCTCCCCTCCCTCCCTCCCTCCCTCTCCCTCCCGAGTCAATTGCTCATTATTGTCCCCCAGTAAAACTTGCTCGCTTTCGTGTACTTGCCTGCACACACGACAATAATTTAGAACTCATGGCTGGTGCCTGCCTGCAGTCCTGCCTGCACTCCTGCCTGCACAGGCGAAGGACAATTGATTCGCTCACGCTCATTCTCTCAGGCGCGGTGAAACCCTGTTCACACTGGCAAGGCTCGCTGCGCTGCCCCCCTGCGCTGCCCCCCTGCGCTGCCCCCCTGCGCTGCCCCCCTGCGCTGCCCCCTGCGCTGCCCTGCCCTGCCGGGTTGAAGTGAAGTTCGGCTCGGGTTTACGACTGTCGGGGTTTAGGTGGACGGAGAACTTATTAATGGACACCACACAAGCAGGCAAGGCAGGCAAGGCAGGCTGGGCTGGCTGGCTTGTTCTGCATGGAACTTGCGGCATTTCCTTCAAGTCACTGCCACCAAAAGCTATTCTACCTTACTTAGGATAACTTCTATGGAGAAGGGACACTCATCTAGGAACTGAGTGAACTGAAAATATGTACCATCGAGAGGTCCCAACATCCCCAAACCAGGATGCGCCTTGCTCAAACTTCATTTAATTTTCAAAGTTTTCCGGGCAGATGGACAATGGTCAGGGAAGTTGACCAATCCAGGGAAACGTTTTTTCCTACAATTGGCTGTTGATAGTATAGAAGATGTTAATAGAGAGGTGGATTGTGACAATATCTCCTATGCTAAAAAAGCAATGATTCGTTGTGGCTTGGCATTAGGACTTGATGGATCTTGGAGTGTTGAACAATTATTTCCACATCTTCAAGACATTATTGCAAAACATTTGCAATACTTCCAAGGGCAAGAAGTGCCTAATTTAAATAGGGCAGTTTAGATATCTTTTTTTTCAGTTTTTACTGTTTTTTCCCTTCAATTTCTGGCCTACAGCTAGAATTATTATATTGTACTTTTGACTCTTCCTATATTTTGCAATATACACACATTATGAAAAATTTCAACATTTCACCATTGCATTGTTTATTTCACCATTTCATTGTTTTTTTGGACTTTCCAGCATTTATTTCAGGATTTCATTTAACTTTCCAACTTTTCAGGATTTCATTGTTTTTTGGGAGCTTTTCAACATTGATTTCTGGATTTCAGTGTTTTGTTGGGCTTTTTAACATTGATTTCAGGATTTCATTGTTTTTTGGGAGCTTTTCAACATTGATTTCTGGATTTCAGTGTTTTGTTGGGCTTTTCGACATTGATTTCTAGATTTCATTGTTTTTTGGGGCTTTTCACCATTTATTTCAGGATTTCATTGTTTTTCTAGGCTTTTCACCATTTATTTCAAGATTTCATTGTTTTTTTGGGCTTTTCACCATTTATTTCAAGATTTCATTGTTTTTGGAGGGCTTTTCACCATTTCATTGTTTTGGAGGGCTTTCAACATTTATTTCAGGATTTCATTGTTTTTTTGGTTATTTCACCATTTCATTGTTGTTTTTTGGGCTTTTGAACATTCCAACATTTCATTGTTGTTTTTTGGGCTTTTCAACATTCCAACATTTCAGCATTTCAGCAATTTAGCATTTTAGCAATTCAGCATTTCAGCAATTCAACATTTCAACATTTCAGCATTTCATACACCAGATTTTTCCAACCATTCCAACTTCTATATTTTGTTACCATCTAACACTAAATGCACTCTTCTACAAATTCTGAAATGATGGAAATTTACTTCAAAGCTAAAATAGTGTTAGAATCGGTACAAAAAGATCTAACACTAAGCGTGCACATCGCTATTAGTGTTAGTTGGGATAATTAGTGTTGCCAATACTATTTACCAATTTTAGTGTAGTGGTTGGACCGGACCTATAGTCCGGAGTAGTCTGACGGAGAGAAAGTGAGTGCTTAGATTGGGTTATCCTATAGATCTGTAAACCTCAAGTCCTCATGGGAACGATTCCGGAACAGTTTACTCTAAGTGGGCCTTTGGTGTGAATTAAGGGCTAACTGAAGGAATATTGGTTCGACTAATTGCTACACTTCTCTTGGGCCGTCCACAACTCATTCTCCAATCGGGAGCAATTGGACTCCAATCCTTGGACCCGTTCCAACAAATTCCAGTTCTCCACTCGTAGAGCGCCCACCTCCGTCACCATCTTCTTTTGGTCTTGGATCAAAAGATCGTTTTACTTCTCGGCCGTCACCAAAGTGTCCATCCTCCAAAAGATGGTGTTCCGGTTGGTCAGTGCCATCTTCTGGCACACCTGTTTAAAGGTCTCCTCATAGTTGTGGAAAATCTTCATGATGTCGTCAGTCCGCCACATGATGTGCTGGGCCATCTTTGAAATATCCTTGTAGGGCGACACCCCCAGTCGGATCTCGGTCCTTTCTTCCTCCTCTTCTTCCAAAGGATTGGTCCAAGAGGGACCAGCTTCTGTCCGGTCCGAAGCATCTTCCTCAATTCGCTCTAGAGCGGAAGGACTCCCCCTTGGCATCACCGGTGGAGTTGCATTCCATCGGGTCCGTTTCTTCAAAGGAGTGGACTTCTCCTCTTCTTCCTTCTCCTCGTCATCCGGACCATCCTATTCTTGTCCTTCGTACTTTTGGAGCTAAATCAACTCCAGATAGGCTTCCTCCTCATTTTCCTTGAGTAAAGAATGGTGGGAATATAAGTGGGAGACATAAGCTGGAAAAGGGCTCCCATCTTTCTTCCTTTGCCGGAGAGAACGCACGAGATCCCCTACTAGCTCAAAGATGATGAACGCCCACTCCATCATCATCTTCTCCTAGAGGCTTCCTAGGATGGTGGAGGCTACCTTGGCCACCACTCACCTTGGCTTGGTCGGGTGGAGGATAGGATTAAAAAACGCTACCACATCCCATTATTATGGATTTACAAAGTCTGAGAGTTGGTAACCCTCCTTTGGATTTGTCGCCGTCCGGAATTCACCCTCCATGCATTTTGGATTCTTTTCCATTATCTTGTCCGGCGCCACCCGGAAACCATAGACGGCTCTCCACTCGTCCACTACTCAGGTCTCGCCCGGAGGGTGGTATCTAAGATACCACTCTCTGGTCGCAGCAGGTCTGCCACCAGACTCTCCTCCCGGATGCCCCAAGGGACATCCATCAATCCTACGCATTCTATATTGAATGCGTAGGATTGATGAGGTTCCTTCGAAGACGCTCTATCCGGACTTCATCGGTTGGGATTTCCGGTACCACCCGCAGTACCGGAATCGTCTTCATCCGTGGTTGCGACGTTGGATTTGGCTCATCTGATTCCTCTAGCTCCTCCCTTAGTCTGCGCCGCATTGCTTGGAAGTCATCACGTACACGCGAGGAGCCTCTCACAACCTCTCCCTAATTCTCTTTGCTCACAAAAGGTCACTCCGGAACACACTTGCATGATCACAATTCACACAGTCCCTCAATCTACCAGATGTTCTAAGAACTGGGAAGATAGGCAAACAAATATGCAAGGAAGTAAGAAAGCAATTGTGCCTTCTATCGGCTACAGTTCTTTTCTTATACTCGTCCAAACGGATGGACGGATGAATGAAAGTCTGGGAGAGATATTGGCAGCAAAGCCTCACCCTCATACGGCTTACGGATCCGATTTCCGGCTTTTAGGGCCGGCGCCATCATTTGGTTTCCGGAACTTTTTAGGGTTTCCAGAATTAGGTTTCTTACACCTAATAGGAATTCTCCGGAACCGGAGTTCCAGTATTTCCCAAATCCTACTAATCTTCTATTGGAACTCAAAACTTTCCTTTTTAAAGGAATAAATTTTAAAATTTCTCGTCTAATGTTAGTATTCTGTGTCTAGCATGTGGGATCATACTCCCACACATCCCTAAATGTGAAGGCATTGACCACGACGGATGGTTTGGGAAGGCTCTGTTGGCAAGACATGCTAATGGTTCCGATTTTGCTGAAGTGATTATCATTGCTGCAAATCTCGAGGCCTATATTGATGGGTGCAACCATTTGGGCGACGATGATGTTGGCATCGTTGTGTTGGAGGTCTACAATGGAGATCCCAGTGTGGGAGATACGTGCTTGCGTTGGCCAACGCGCCTCCTATTTTATCTCAGAGAGAATGGTTATACTAGTATCTATGATCATACTTGGAAACGAGCTGCCCTCGACAAAGAATTAGAGCAGAGTCGAAAAAGACAAGGCAAACGACCATATCGCTATAAGCAAAGAACATGAGCTGCTGCATTGTTGATTGGACAAACTTGTTATCATTAGAATCCATTGCCGATGTCTTCGTGCAACGATGCTGCAACGAAGACTATATAAAGAAATTCTGTCCTTCCACCATTCGTGCCCTCCGCACGGAGTTGCACTTGCAGACATTTCAAGTGAAGTCCACCAAGATGTTGGACGTCCATCGGAGTATGCACAAAGGAGTCATCACCGTAGAAGGCATAAGCATCTGTCCACTTGCTTGGAAGATGCTTCACAAGGTTTTTCTATAGACCTTTCAAAGGTACAAGGGCAAGGCGAAGGCTGACGTCCGAGGTGCTCCACATGACAACTTTAATAACACGAAGAGGTGGACATCAACTGTTCAAGCCATCCAAACTCTACAGTCTTTGTTGGAAGGAAGCGCAGACCACATGCCCTACTTGTCTTGCGCTTTAGAAAGTGGAGAGAAAGTGAGAGTGAAAGTTCTCCCTGCTGGTACCCAATGGAACCAATTATTAGCTTCTGTCAACGAGGTAAGGACTGCACGTTGGACTGCGCTGCCCATTGACATTGACACAACGAGGACTTTCATTTTAGCCTCAACTTCTATTATCACTTGAGAGCAAAGGATGTTGTCATAGTTAGTAAAATTGATACTTGACACTCAGATTAAAAGAGTTTTGTGGATAATACTCAGGTGACTTTGGAATTGAATAGAACAACGGTCATGAATTTATGGTGAATACTGTGTGAGGTATATGCAATATTTATTATTTTGTTCACACCAATCTGATTATTATCCATATAACACATGATGAACCCAATTCAATTCCATCAAAGATTTAATGTCTACATGGCCTCACTTCAATCAAAGTAACACTTGTCAAGATAAAATCACTGGGAGGCCGTATTATTCGTAATGACTCCTCACAAATAAGAGTGGACACTGATGTGTATTCCAAGTGAATTTTTTGAAGCAGTGCAGTGTTCCTCAACATATTTGCAATTTTCCTACTTGCAAACACTAGAAGAAAAACGTGTCCGTTGCAACCGACTGTGATGTGACTATGTGTCCTATACAATTGTACTGCGACTGTAGCCCTCTGTATTTGCATCAAATTTGATGTGTATGTAGTTGTAGTCGCAAAGTAGTTGGAAAATGAAGAGTAGGGTTACGATACTGTAACAGAAGAATAGACAGGAGGTATTCTACATCCAATATTCATCGCAGTTGTCCATGTAGGCAGCTATCGACGAAGTGGAGTCCACCGTGGAAAAATGTAGTCACTCCAATTACAGAAAACAAACTAATTAGTACGCTGCAACTAAAAACGGCAACATTGCAACTCAAAAATGACTCAAATGCAACTAGGAATCAACTATACTGCAACTAGAACCCAACTACAGTGCAACTAAAAAACGATTCAAATGCAACTACAAAACAATTGCAATGCAACTAGAACATAACTGAAAATCGACTATAGTGCAACTAAGAAACGACTGAAATGCAACTAGAGAACAATTGCAATACAACTAGAAAATGACTACAGTGCAACTACAAGAAGACTGCAATGCAACTAAAAAACAACTACGGTTCCACTACAGAAGAAGTAGACTTTGGCTACAATTAGACTAAAATTCAACAACATAATGACTATAGTTTGATTACAAAACAAAGATAGTTAGAGCTCTTAGTCAAAATGCTTTAGTACTTATTTCGTATGAGTTGTAGTTGCATCCTTACTTTGGTAGACAATTGTCATTGTAAGTTTACTATGAGTTCACTATGAGATGCAACTTATGATTTTTGTATTTGAAGCTGGTTTAGAGCCATTCAAGCTGCACACTTCATAAGATCAAATAAGTATGCCTCTGTGATATTATTCATCTATAATTTATAAAGGTTCACTTCATTTCTACTCGCTTTTTTCTTTAATAGAGGGCAAACAATTGCATGCGGTAGTGCATTAAGTCTATTTGAAATGAAGGATACAACATACAAAGAAACTTTCAAACTTAAAAATCACCATTTTCTTGGAAATAAATGATGTCAACATCTTGCACATGCTAAGAGACTATCCTTTGCAGATAACTCTATAGCTCCAACCAAAGATGGAACAGTAGGTAGAGGAGGCACATCCTCTGGAGTAGCTAAACCAGAAGCTTGTATATTGGTACTCACGAATACATCTGATGTGTCTACAAATTGTCGTCGAGCACGAGCTTCTTTATGCAATACTACTTTCCAACCTTCTTTCCTTACATCATCAGCAAAGAACACTTGGGTTGCCTAGCTTGAAAATATGAAAGGATCCAACATCATACGCATTTTGTGGCGGAAGTTCACTACAAGAAAACCAGCCTCATCTCGAATGTATGTTGCATTTCGTCGATTGTCTGTTTTCTTCACCCATTCACATCGCATTAGTATCACAGGGTTGCTAAGAGACCCATAGTCTAATTTCAAAATATCTTTTAGTACTCCAACATAGTGACCTGACACATCTCGAAGATCAGAAGCTGGAATTTGGAACACAGATGCAACCCCGCAGTCGTATGTTTGAAATTGGTTGGATGCGTCGTCATCCACCCTGAAATGGTTTCCAAAAGCTTTCATACGAGAATATCGAAGTGCCTTTTGCGATGGTTTTGTGGATAATAATATCCTATCTCTATCTTCAGGACTGTGTGCATCAATGTCACTGTTGCGAACAGCCGTTTTTATTCACACATCAAGTGGTGTGGTGCTTGAATCCATTTGACAATCCTCCTTCCACTTACTGCAAGTGCATGAAAGAAGTTAAAACTAACATTGTTACAATTTGTTGTAGCCTAATTAGATACAATTGCAAATGCTCACCGAAGACATCCCTGGACACCTGACAATCACTATTGTTGCATGGTAGTATCATGGTAGTTGCATTTTAGTTGCATTATAGTCGCATGATAGTTGCATTTCAGTTGCATGATAGTTGCATTTCAGTTGCATGATAGTTGCATTTCAGTTGCATTAAAGTGGCATGATAGTTACATTTCAGTTCCATTATAGTCGCATGATAGTTACATTTCAGTTGTACAAGATTATTAAAACCAATTGCATTCTAGTTCCATCTCTGCTACTGCAACCAATTGCATTGAACTTGCGTATCTTCGTTCTACTAATCAGATTATAAAAGATGAACAGGATAGTGCAACTTACTTCACAAGTGGCTCCAAAATGGCAACATTGTTCAGTACATAATTATGTGCTGCATCCCGCAGTGCAGTTGACATTACAAACTGTCGACCCGCATCCTCTAGAACTTCTTCAGCATCACCAAATTCCTCCTCTGCATCCCAGACGCGCCTCTTCACAACATCAAATCCTTGCAAATACTCTGTAACAAAGCCAAGGCATTCTTCCTTCAAGTACCCTTCTGCTATGCAAGCCTCTGGTCTAGCCATACTCCGAACATAATTCTTCAATGTTTTCATATACCTTTCAACTGGATACATCCACCTTGTGCTAACAGGGCCACACAAGTCTAATTCTTGGACTAGGTGATATGGAAGGTGTGTCATAATGTCAAAAAATGACGGTGGGAACTCCATCTCTAGTAGTGCCATACTTTCAGCCACATCTAATTGAAGAGACTCAAAGTCTGCTAGGTTATAAACCTTCGTACATATTCTCCTGAATACTTTACAAATCCGCATGACGGCCATATGCGGTCCGGGTTTCAATAGACCCCTCAATGCCAATGGCATCAATTGCTGCATTAACACATGATAATCATGCGATTTGAGGCTTCCAAATTTTTTAGCCTTTATATGCTTCCCAAATGATGAGGAGTATCCTGAAGGAAGCTTCACAGAGTCAATAATGTTTGCAAATTGCTCGTACTCTTTCTCAGAGAGCACATATCTAGCAGCAGGTTTCAACATTTTACCAACTCTACGAGGATTTGGTATCAACCACAAATGTTTTCGTATACCTCTCTTTTGAAGATCTCGTCGCACCTTCACCGTATCTTTTTTTTCCACTTATTGTTTTTAAGAAATTCTTGGTAAGATTCATCTCGCAGTGCATGACATCTATGTATAGCGGATGAGAAGCCTCTGGTCACATGAATAGCCTTCGAGTAGTTAGTATGGGATTGACAACGGACATGGAAAGACACATTCACTTGTACATCTCCCTACCAAATGCTTTTATTATCACTTCATCTCTCTCTCAAATAGCATGTTACAAGATTCTAATACAATGTAGGCACTTTAGTGTTCATTGCAAACGCTCTTTACAAGCATCTCAAAACGAATATGACACAATTGACATGTGACTAAAATACATCTGGTTTGCGACTAAAATACAACTGCTATGCAACTAAATCACAACTAATATGCGACTAAAACACAACTGATACGCGACTACAACACAACTGATATGCGACTGCAGTACAACTGATGTGCAACTAAGATACGACTGATAAGCGACTATAATACAACTGAAATGCAAGTAATCCATTGTCATTCTTCTTGATACTTTAATGGTACTACTAGTTTGCTACTTAGTCATTCGACTTGAAAGACTACTGCAACTCACCTTCCAGTAAGGCAACCTGAAAAGAATGCTAGACCGCTTCACTCCATGCAATTTGGACGGATCCCCTGGAGCTCCGTCTCTATTTCCTGCTGCTTTCCAAGTCTTATACTGCTCTGCATATTCCAACTGTTCTTCTACAGATACAATTTTGGGTCTTCCTCGCACTTCCACTTTTCCATCAAAGTGATCCTTCATACGCTCTGAGCGGTAAGGATGATTAGTAGGCAACCATCTGCGAGTCCCTTGATAAATTTCCTTACATAGCTCCATTGAATGCTCTGCTCCTAAATAAGAACTGCACCATGGACACCCTGCATAGCCTTGGTGCGCAAATCCTCCTGCCGTGCCATATCCTGGATAGTCATGAATTGTCCACATAAGAACTGCTCTGAGGTTGAAAGAGCGGGCACCAACTTCTTGTACAACATCATATGCTGGCACTCCTTTCCACAATTCCAGCAATTCATCCACCAAGGGTTCCAGATACACATCAAATACTTCTGAAGTTACAGATTGCTTTCCAGGAATCAATAAAGCTAACATCATAAAAAAAATTTTGGTGCTCAACCAAGGCGGCAAATTATAATTTAGCAAGGTCACTGGCCAAGTAGACCAACTTGAACGACTCTGCTTGAAAGGATTTACTCCATCTGCAGCAAGAGCAAAATGGATATTTCTCGAGTCTTCACCGAAGGTTGGGTCCACATTTTCATGGAAGTGGCGCCACGCTTTTGAATCGCATGGGTGACGCACTAGATTGTCTCCTCCTGGACGATTGCTTCCATTCTCCAAATGCCATAGCAACAATTTCGAGAGAGCTGGGCTACGAAACATGCGTTGCAATCTTGGAATGATAGGGAAATGCCTCAAAACTTTCAACGGAAACTTCTTTCTAATTTGATCCCTGTACCTTGGACGATTGCACTTTGGACAACTTATAGCACCTTCAAGTTCTCCTCTAAACAGTACACATCCTTTTTCGCATGCATGGATGCTATTGTAAGCCAATCCTAATTTGCCTGTTAGTCTTCGAGCTGCATAAAAATTCCTAGGCAACGTATTATTCTGTGGCAAAATGTGTCCTTGGAGAAGAGTGAATAATTCATTAGCAAAATTGTTATTCACCCCATGGACAGTGCACACGTTCATGATAAGGATGGTGGCTGCCAACTTCGTACATTGAGCACCTTCATATAATTCATGCAAAGCCTCTTCCAAAATGTCGGCATCAAAATTGTTTTGACCTTGAACTTCTGCTTGCTCATTTGTATCACCGACCGGTTCTTCTTGCGGCAATGCATTTTCAACCTCCAAGTCATCACCTACAGTTGGTCTAGAGTTGCATGCGTTGGTTACATTGTCTGCTACTGTAAAGGCTTCCACTACTGTGTCATGCAAGCGTTCTTCCATGCCCTCTATGTCATGGAGCCGTTCCTCCATGGGCTCTGAGTTTTCAACGTCTTCAAATAAATTGTCCAGCATATTCCTAGTGTCCACTTGATTATTGACCTGCATTGCTCGACCTGCTGTTGAACTCCAAAAACCAGCCTCCCATTCTTCGTCTGATGTCTCTGGACTCCCAGGTCCTTGCCACACTCGAAATTTTGAGTCTCTGCCGTTTCGGATTAGATGTTCCCTCACAGTGGGAACTATCCACTTCCTGCAACCTTGACATTTACAACAAGGACAACTTATTCTATGCAAATTTAAAAACCTAGCTCAGCGATATTCTCTCACCCAAAGTCTGTCATCACGTAGTTGCTTTCGCCTCTCATCTGTGACTTGTATATAGTCGTCTTCTCTATCCATCCCACTTTGGCAAAATTTCCAATGTCGCAAAGGAACTAAAATTAGTTTCAAAATGCACTTGTATCCTCAAAATGGACTAAATTAGGGTTAGGAAGAAGAAACCCTAAACCTTCTCCAATACAACCAAAATCTTCAAAAGAAAGAGTATCATCGTCATACGACATGAAAACTAAGTACTCTTGTTCACCTTCTTCTGTTGGTGAGACATTTCAGTCACTCCTGCAGCCTACGTAGACCAACGCCTTCCAACTGTGAAGTAGTCTGTACGTACCTCAACAACTTCTCCAGCAAATGGCTTTCTATCCTTCTCCAGTTTTGCTTTCTAGAACTACGAATGGGTGAAGTGGGGCGACTTTTGTCCACAGTTTCCATCCTCTACCGACACGATTTTCAGGACGGGGAGTGGCTTCGATAGAGAGCATGTGTCATGACAGAAGGTTTCCCGTTGGGATCACTAAACGGTAAACTGGAGGCACGAAGTGTAACATCCTACCTTAGAAACTGAGTCTTCTGTGTATTGAAACGACCGTTTTTTGTCAAAATTTGTCACCCTCTCCCTCTCCCATTATCGGAACCTCTCCATTCCTCGGGCATACTTTTTACGAGGTCACATACCGCCATATTGAAGATTGAAAAACTTGTTCCCTTGATTTTCAACTTCAAGGAAGCGTTCACACAGTTTTCCCGATGCTTCGTTTTCATTTTCTGTGTGTTTAATGTTTGTACCTGCTTTGTGTCGTGTTTCGTTTCCATGTGCCTTTCCTCCGCTACATTTGAAAGATGTCTGAGGGTTCCAGAAATCAAAATTTGTCAAGGGATACTATTGAGGAAAGATAGCCTCTCCGAGCCTGTGTTCACTTGTCTTTTTGGAGCACTGGCTGCAATGCACGAAATGAACCACATAGCAAAGTTTGCACTACTATTTCGAAGCAGGTCAGTCGACATTCTGCTTTCTATGTGACTTCCAAGATAGGAGTAACAATAATTCCATTCTATCTACTGTACATAATGTCCTTTTATTGCCTACTTATTTCTCATTTCTACGTTTTATCTACTGTTGTAATCTGCATTTAGAAAAAAAAAGGAGTATCTTAGCCCTGTGCTCTGAAGTGGTGCTTTCTTAGCTAAATCGTGTCTGCTGTACTTTGTGAAATCGTCTGTAAGTGTTTATTTGTGACGTGATTCGTTTCCGTGTACGTTGAGAAGCACAAATTCAAATTGTTTTTACGTTGTGTGTGTATATGTGCACTGTATTCCTTGTCTTAAAGCAGAGATCTAATCCAGCTGCTGGTGGTTTTAATATTTGAATTTGGTACATTTGTGTAGATTTCATAGTTTCGTCAGTTGGACACCATGGAGAAAAGTGAGCTGCACAAACTGCAGCTCTTGAAGGATGAACTACGTAATTACATCTTCTCCGTGCGAATGCTGTGTCTTTACTAGCACGGTTCTGAGAATTTTTTAGTCTGCGTGTGGGAAGCGCTCGAAGCTACAGCGGGAGATTAACACTGGTTCCTTCATTGTCGTTACCTGGTTTACGATTGAATTGCTGCTACATTGAGTTCATTCCTATTTCTGCTTCCACTCCAATAAGGTAATTCGGTGGCAGACATCACCAAAGGTCTACATCTTGAAAGGAACTACATGCTAAAGAACAAGGTCCTGTGATTAGAACATGCTCTTCCTATCCAATTCTTGATGCTTCCCGAACTTCAGTTTATGTAACGGTCGTATGATTGTGTGCAGTGACTGCACTCATCTTCAAGATACTGAGGCCTTCTCTATGAATGCTGTTCTCACAGCCGTTGATTGTGCCCTCACCCTGCTTGCATAAACTAAACTTCCTTCAGTACCTTTCCTCACCCGGCTGAAACTACAGTACAAATGGAGGTCAAATTAGAGTACAACCCACCCAGTTACTGCAACCACCGTGACTGTGCCGAAACTACCCCATTGCAGTGGATGCGCCGCAATCAGATTCCAAGATGCAACCACACGGAGTGTGGTTGATTCCAATCAATGCTCTTGCACCTTTCCAAGGCCACTATTGCACAACACCAGCTTGGGCAACAGCTATGGCTTTTTTCAGCATCCTCCGAATCAGTCAAGCGCTGGAGAACAATGACATTGTCACTGTAATTCACCCCATATAGCCTTCCACCGTGCACACTAGGAAACACACTGACGCCAGTTTTTTAATAGCCCAGTTGATTATTTGAGTTTGGATGCACGCCATCGCCTGTAGAGACTCATAATTCCACGACCTCGGAGGTACTTGATCACTCTGCATCTTCTGGCACTGCAGCACAACTGAGCATTTGGGCTATCTACAGAGAAAGTTGTGCAGACATGCCTTTGCATTTGTTGGATCTAGTTGTAAGTCCATGTACTAACGGATTGTGTCGTAGCAGATTGTTGTAGAGCTTGACAGCTTGGTTTTCTGTGGAACCTGAAACTTTGAGGAAAAGGAAGGATCATCACACGAAAGTTGTGAATCCCGGAGGAAATCCCTTGTATACAATTGCTCCCCAAGTTTGTTTCCAAGGTATTGATTTAACTATGTTTTGCGATTCAGATTCAGAGTATTGCGTGTTGCGCATTCTACAGCCATTGTGGTAACCAGGCTCCAGAGCAACCTGGTATTTTTCAGAGGCAAAGGTCCGTGTTTGAGGATTTGCCTAAGTGGGTTGCTGGCTTGCAGAACATGCACCATGCTAAGGAGCAGATGTGCACTGAGTGGTTGGGTCCCGTTGGCACTACTACGGATTACCCTATTTTCTCCAAGTGGGCTCTTTATGGCGAGGTACCACTCCATTGAATCTTGGTCAACAGCAATAAATCTTATTATGTACCATACGTTTGCATAATATCCCTTACGTGTTTCGACTGTTTATCCGTACTGATTTTTTTTTGTTTGGTGCAAGAAATCCAACGCGATCGATTATACGGAAGAATTAAACTATCTTAAGTTTCTGTTATAACGGAAGTTCTACAAATGAGAGCTGTCTGACGTCTCTGTCGTGACCTTTGGAATATGCGAATCTCAATGTGATGCTTATATATGTTTGCATATCTTTGTATACACATCAGATGCAACTTGTGTCCAGCACATGGTGCTAACTTTCCTAAATAGAATTTTTGAATGCAGCGGGTGTGCAATGATGCTTGTGTCGGAGGGCCTATGGATATTATTTCACCTGTTTACTCTCTCTGGGCGACTTTTATTGGAATTTACGTTGCGAACTATGTGGTAGAGCGCTCCACTGGGTATGGCTGTGCTATCTTGCCTTTTTTTTCTGGTCTTACTATTATTTCTTTCAAGCGTTCAGAGCGTTTATCATTTTTTAGTGCGTGTTAGTAAACCATCTTTGCAGTTTTTGGAAAACCTCCGTCTCACATTTATGAAACAACTCTGAACAGATGGGCTTTGACACATCCTCAGCCAGAGCTCAAGAATGGACCGCAGAAAATGACTGTTACTGTACCTCACTTTCTGGATATGGTTCCTTGGTACTCGGGGTATGTGGGCTTCTCCCTGTCCAATTGCTTCTTGCTTGCCCAGATCTTTGTATAATCGATGGACTTATGTGTGAATTTGGGTTGTGGTTTTTCGGGATTAGAACATCTGCAGATCTGTTTAAGACGGCCTTTGATCTTCTCGTATCAGTGACACTCTTTTTAGGTCGATTTGATATGAGAACCATGCAGGTACGTTCTTCACAACAAAATAATTAATTGTCTCAACTGAGGATTCTCTACAAGTATCATTTCTAAGAGTATCATACGGCACACTGCTTTGCTATTCCTGGCAATCACGGTAATGACTTTTAAACTTCGTGAGCTGTTCAACTCACCTTTCACCTAAATCAATGTCAGAGTATAGTTCCTATTCTTTGTTAACATGTAAAGTGCCTTGTGGTTGATGCGGTTGTGAATTCTAGTTTGTTCTCGGTGGATTATAGTATCAGTTAACATCAAACCGCTTGTGCTGGGTACAGATTGGTTTGATGGGCTTCACACATTTCTGAGGTATATATGTCATAGGAGTTGGCTTGGAGGTTGGTTGTTACCTCAGCAGAAGAGCTACTTTGTGTTGCAGCTGCCACACGGTTGGTGGGTCTTTGGCCTTGATCAAGCCCTTCATGGTGACATTGACATTTTTCAGTTCAAGTATTTCACGGAGATCGTCAGAGAGCATGTGAGTTTCAATTTCTCTATACTAAATGTGTAAGCAAGAATTGTTTTTATGATGACAAACAGTGTGTATCATGTTATGGTGGGTCCTCTTTTAACGACTTCTCTTACTTTTCATGTAAGAACTATGGGATGGTTCTTCTAGCGGTTAATTATACCAGCTGTTGAATCCTCCAAAAGCAAGAGGTTACTTGGAGGAGCATATGAGCTTATTCAGATTTTGTTTCTTTTGGCATGTGCATCAGGTGGGGGAGAATGATTCAGTCATAGTGGTGACCCATGAACCGAATTGGTTGCTAGATTGGTATTAGGACAGTGGTACCGGGAGAAACGTTTCTCATTTTATTGAGGATCATCTCAAGGGGCGGTGCCGTCTTCGCCTTGCTGGTGACCTTCACAATTACATGCGACACCAACGGGTGTCAGGTTCGTCCTCATCAGTCGAGCATCTGATTGTGAACGGCTCGGGCGGTGCTTTCCTTCATCCAACTCATGTATTTGGAGGCTTCAATAAATTCCAGGATGGCGTATATGAGAAAAAATTTGCATACCCTTCCCTCAAAGAATCTGAACAAGTACGTCAGCCTTACTCCGTCAAATTTTTCCGGTGTCTATCTTGAAGATAAACAATATTTCACAATACACGACATGGTGCACCAAAGCAGCAAATTCAAAACATAAAGTTCAATCATATAATCTGCCAAGAGCCAGGAACTTATGAATGGATTTTGTGACCTTTTCTACAGATTGCATGGGGAAACATCTTGAAGTTTCGGAAGAAAAATTGGCGTTTTGACGTTATTGGTGGTTTGGTATACTTTATTCTGGTATTCTCAATGTTTCCGCAGGTGAGACTAATCGTGCTATATCTTCCTTGGAACCTTGATATCGTTTTCTGCAATGCCTTATGTAAACCTGCACGAAGCATGTATGACTTCCAAATTGTTAGTCGTCCAATTTGCAATTACAGTCTTAGTAACAAGGTTGATCTGGTGTTTGGCTTCAGTGTGAGTTGGACCAGGTACTTCGGGACGATACTATGTTTGGCCATTTGTGGGAATTTGGGGCCACCATGGGTCGGGCGTTCCTAGATATGCTGGAACACAGCTACGTGTTAGTGACAAGAGCATTGGTGCTAGCACCGTCACTTTTACGACAAATGTGAATCGTCTCCAGACCCATCAAAAGGCAGTGGCAGAGCTGCAGCGATCTGCTGCCTGGGCTGTCAAACAGTACTACACAGAAGATTGTGCTTGTTCTAAACCCAAGGCAAATGCAAACATGTTCAGAGGAAAGAGGACTGACCTTTTCCGCACCCAGGCAAGCCCAACAAGGAGCTCCCACAAAGCAGACTGTTATCTGCAAAGCTGTAATGTGACCACAAGAATGTAACATGAGCATACTATAATCTCCACACCAGTAGCATCTTGAAAGATGTCATCCTAAAATGTGCTATAACGGTTGAGACTCTTACGAGGATGCTGAGAAATGAAGCATAGCTCCACCTGGAACTTCTCCGGAGAGCAAGTTGTCAGACAAGTTCCTGGTAAAGTCAGCAAAGCAGCTCTCCAATTTAAGTTTTCTTCAACAAAATATGTAAGTCTCAATTTTAAATTGCTCATGTTCTACACTTTAACATTGGCATGTAAACAAGGAAATGAACTACATTATCCACAAACTAAAAATATGCATTTTGGAAATGGGGGGATGTTGCTTACAAGAACTTGAGGTGGATTATGCTAGCAAAGCTTGCTGGAATGGAATGCTCCAGCTTGTTTCCCAAAACATCTCTAGCAAGTTTCGGGAGTTACGCAAGCAATTAGGAAGGAACTTGAATTAGACTTATCATTTCGTCTGAGCTTTAGGGTTTTTATTCAATTAATAACGAGACAAATGAAGTCATGCTTCATTGTGAACTTGCCAGTGTCTTCAGAGCTTGCCATGGCAAACAAGAGTTAGTGCAAACGAGGAGCAGCAGCACTCAAGATACATGGGAACGTAGAAACTCACAATATTCGAAGAGCCGGCATGACACCTAATGCACCAGGTAACGATCCCGTCAGGTTATTCTGGTGCAAGTACCTGCAATATAGTAATAGGAGAATTATCTTCCACGTGACAATTCAGATTAATGAATCTTGCTTGCAAGAACCTCAACAGTCAATGGCCATTTTGTTTTCAATAATGTTTCAACCGTGCCTAGAGGTTAGAATTGTAAATGCTCACAAGGCCCACAAGTATTTTAGATTTGCAATCGATGACGGAATAACTCCAGTGACATTGTTGAAGTGCAGGCCCCTGTCACAATGTTGTCTTCCCAAGGTCAGCCATCAAGAAAGTACAATCCAAAAAACTGGAGTGCTATTCTGAAGAAATGGCGTTGCACCAATTTCATTACATTGCAAACATGATATGATGATTAGGCTTACAAGCGACGCAGTTGGGGCAATTCTGTGAGCTGAGGACTGATCGTACCACTCAAGCGAGATCTTGGCAGGTTTCTGCGCACAACAAAGAGAATCAGGTACACATTTGAATTCAGCAAGATGCATCTAACCTCATTTGATATTCATAAACAATTTAATATTTCTGACGAGCAGGATACAAGAAGTATGACGGGTTTGGTACACTCTGATGACATGGTTAGTGACATTGTCGCAAACAATGCCTCTCCACTTGCAAGGTGATTCATCGGAATAATTCCAGCTGCGGAGCACTCTGCCAAGATTTAGGACATTATTTCGGAAGTCGGCGAGCGCAAATCCTGCATAGGTCCGTCATCGACATTGTTGTTAAATTTCATCCTAGTGACGTTCACCCTTCCATTGAAAAAATAATACTAATTCAAAACTACACAATTGTCAGGCTAAGAGTTGGACACCTTCACCTTCAGAATTAAGAGCTGCGCAAAATGGAAGGAGACCGAGAAGATATAATTTTACGACCGCCCAAATGAAGTATGAAGATTTGTGCATTTTTGGTGAGCACCATATCCTCTCTGTGAGATTTGGATCCATGGTGAGCCTCCTTGCCCTTGATGGCTGCCAATCGCAGCACCTGCTTCTTCCACTGTCCAGACATTAATTCTACGCTTTTGTTCTCCACTGTTACTACTCTTGTGCCTGCCCAACTGCAATCCCCAGCTGGTGGTGAGCCCTCATCCCACTACAAAGTGTTTTCCTTAAGGAGTACTAAGCATACTCTCGAGGGAGTCGAGGCTATCCAGTTATAAATTCTTCGGTCTTGCCTGAACATTTTGGTTTGCCTGAATAGAGTACCACCTAATAAGGTACTTTCATGTGATAAACAGAAATGAATGTACATAGAGCGATAGCTAGGCTACTAGTTTACGAGATGATACTAGAACGCGTGCGACCTGGTGACACGGATGAACTAGAACGCAGGCTTACGAGCACGGCCACGGTCAAAGGTAGGAGGTGACGTGTCAACGATCCAGGCCTGCAATTTGATTCGGAACCCTCGTTTTGCCGCCACTTTCTTTGGGCTGCAGTTGCATCGTTCTCTGCTTTTGCTGGGGTTCTGTGTTGCTTTTCCAAAGCGTCAGGGAGTTCTCGGTTTCCAAAGCTTCAGGGAGGTCGCTATAGTCCAAAACTTCAGGGAGTTCTCGCTTTCCAGAGCTTCAGGGAGTTCTTGCTTGTGAAGTCCAGTTCTTACTTTCTCAGCATATCAGGGAGTTCTCTATCTTCTAGGGTTTCCGCTTGTATTTGATTGCTGCTACAGATCGGTGAGCGCCTTCGTCTCCGTATTGGAGAGCATTGTTGAAAGAGACTTCTTGTCCCGTGGTTCAGGTAAGTTAACCACATTCATTCGAACTTCACCTTCTATTGCCGCAATGTAACGTGGAATACTTTGCAATTGTATTGCCAGAGATATGGTTTTCAGTTTTCGTTTTTATGGAGCCACGAATTGTTACGAGGTGTCCTCTTGTGCTTCATTTGCATCAGACCCGTTTGGAATTCACCCTGAAATTGTCTCTCTCTCTCTTCCACAAGTTCGTTTGGCATCTTAGCCACAACGTCCGATGGGACATACGGGATGCCGCTTCTGTTCTCTTTTTAGTTATTGCAATCATCCGCTCTGTCTTGTACTCATCTGAAAGAGTTTGATAGTAACACATTGATAGTAACACAGAAAAGCCAAAAAAAAGAGTAGATACGCCCATGCTCCGCTGTTGTCGCATGTTGAAGCTGCATGCACAAAGAGGTCTCGTCGTGAGTTGCAACAACATGCCTCTTGACCCTCAATGCCATCCCCTGTTCTCTATAATACTTTCGTTCGAGAGACAACACTATTTCAGCATTGATTCCTGAAATCAAAAAAGTACAGCCTTACTTCCGCACCTTACACATGCTAAATTCTAATTGATGGTATTTACTAACATCTCAAGCATGGACTACAATATTGTATGGTTCATGCGCTAGATTTGGGGTGGAGCAGTCGGCTTTTGCTCTGTGTGAAGTTGTGTGCCATCTATGGTGACTGTGAGATCTCATTTTACTTTCAATCGCAAATTCTAGGGTTCTATTCGAAGGTATGAGGTACTAGTTTTAGAATCACACCTCCCAGAGGAATTGGAGGGTACGAGGTACTGGGTTCAGAATCACACCTCCCAGAGGAATTGGAAAGTTCTGTGGAAAGAATTGGAATCAGCTTACGAGTGATGTTGGAGCTTCATTGCATTTCGTTTGCAGAGAGAGTAATACCGACTGTGTTTTGTGCATGAGGCTAGGGTGCTTTCAGAGGTACCTCATTAACCTCTTGAGGAACGTTTGATCTTGGTACTCCGTCATTTCTGTGTGTACAGGGGAGGACAACATTGGCGGCCAGTCGTCGTCAAATTCTGCGAGCTTCAGAGGCCGCATGAGGTGATTTTCTTGGCTGCAGTTGCGTTCCACACCTTCGTGAGTTGTAGAATTGAGCTTTGTACAGACGTGAGTACAGAAGCATTACGATTTCATAGGTTCGTCTCTCGAACGGCATACTTTTGAATTTCTTTCGTTTCTTGCCTTCACTTGCAAATTGTGGTCCTCTCATCTGCAGCTTGTTGCAGGTTGTGCTCGTCTTCGATGTTCAATGAATTTTAATTCTGCATTGAATTCCCTTTCGTGGCCTCACATTGACTGTGCGACTTTGGATGCAGGTCAATAGAATTTGGACGACATGGCTTCTAGTGACTATCAGAAGACAGAGATGGAATTGCGTCGAGATGCCAGAATAGCGGAGCTAATTGTTGCCATACAGCCAATTGAAGAAGCAGCAAAGGAATTGTAAGAGACTCTCTAGAAATTGGAACTTCGAGTTCGCTATAGTCTTCTTGTACTCCTATGAGACTATCCTCTCTGTGGATATTTTGTTGTGAATGAAGTCAAGCAACGCATTCTCAGAACTCGGTCGTCGTCTGTATTTGAACTAGGAAAAAATGATCGAGCTACACCTTTCCCAATATACGTTGTAATCCGGCTGCTATTAATGGTCATAATGTCCAGATCCTGATTACTTTTTGCATTTGTTTGGAAAGGACTAACAGGAATGAAATAATGCTCTGCATTAGTAGGTGGTTAAGTTCTTGAAATTACACAGTAGTTGTAGTGTACTTGTCATGTACTTGCAATGTAGGTCCCAATTCGTAGATGCAAAATAGTTGTAATGAAGTTGAAAATTAGTGACAATGCAATTACAAATTACGCCCATTCTAGTTGCAATGTAATTGTAGTGTTTTTGTAAAGTAGTTGCAACTTAGTATTCCAGCTGAAGTGTTATTGTAGTATTGGAAATTTCCTACAGTTTCATTGACAAGTGTATTTGTGCTTTGCATTTTTTGCTAATGAAATTGCTAGTTTATTTGTAGTGGAGCTTCTATTTCAAAGCGGAAGCGTACGAAGGACCGTGAAGTTCAACTTCAGCCGTTGGCTACTCGTAAGAATACAAGAGTCGACAACAAAGCCACAAAGGCTATCAATGCAGGTGCAAGCCACGAAGATGACATGTCCACTTCAGAGGAGACCAACACATTTAACTCTTCCATCAACGAAGATGGTGAGTTTTGATGAATTTTATGGATATGAATTTCCTTTCAAGAAAATACAAGGTTATATGGAAATTGACTTTGATTTCTATATTTATTCTCAATTCAAACAATACTAATGGTATTATACTCTTGTCTTGCAGGGAACAAAGCCAACGAATGCGAAGATGATGGTGAGGAAGCCTTGAGTAACAGGAAGAAATGTGCAAGACTTGTGAATCCTACGCTTCCTTGTGGTCAGGGTACAAGACAACCAGTGCCACAACCGGAGCAGGCTGTGGTTGAATCCGAAGTTGCTAGGGTTCCTTCACAATCAACTGCATGCAAAGGGCAGTCAGATAGTATGGGGCGTTCTACTAGCCGCCAATTGCAGAAAGAGTATGAGAAGAAATCAAAAGCTAGAAGTGACATTGGGAAGAAACCAAGTGTAGTGCATGTGAATTTGAATGGAGAGATTGATACATCTTCTTCCGGGAAGAGTGCTTGGGATCAAAGTATGAGGGCCTTTGCCCCTTTGATCCTTGATGTGAGCGTCATTGACTGGAGTGAACACAAGCCCCACACTTTACAGAAGTTGAGGGACACCATGGATAATGAGTTCGAATATTTGGGAAATCCCCTTAACAATATGGGTTTTCGGAACGCAGTGCAAAGGTTTTTGAAGAATGAGAGGCATAAGTTGAAGAAATTATGTGTTCCAGGAAAAGATGACGATTGTCCAGTGCGTATTCACCCTAGCCAGTGGAAGCGGTTGAAGGAATACTGGAGTGGAGGTGATCAAGTGAAGAAATCTAAGATGATGACCAATGCCCGGAGGAAAGTGCAGAATGTTTCTAAACGTGAGCGGCGAGGGAAGGCAGGGGAAGAATATGATGTGGTGAGCCATTTTTCATGCAAATTGTTGACTTTCATAGTGTTTGTGCAATTGAATTTGTTAATGTTTTGTATCATCTTTCCAAATCTTTTTAACAAAATAAAGAAATATTGGCCTTCTATCAAACAAAAGGGAGTGAAGGAAGTCCTAGCCTCACTGACATTGCAGAAGGATTGCAAGCTTCAGGGTCATCGGTAAGTAGGCTTCATCATTTGAGTTCGTTTTTTTTTGTGAGTAGGAATCTCATAGAAGTTGTAGAGTACTCATTAAAATGTTGTTCATAAGTTACAATCTAAAAATATGTTATCATAGTCATGCACAAGTCATAAAAGTTGTTAACAATAGTTAAGTGTTCAGTGTAGTACTTGAAGTTCAGTAGCACTTGAATAGAAGTCGCATAATAATCTTACCTTATATGAACATGTTAAATTATTTTTTTGTGTTTGTATGTGAAACACAGGTGGTATCTTCTTCACTCCATGCAAAAGTGATGGCTTTGGAACAAAGACTTGATGAATTTCAAGACTTTTGAGTTGATGTGTTGGCAAGTACAAATCGAAATACCAAGGCTGTTGAAGGGATGCAGTTAGCGTTGTTGAAATTTTGAAAGCAAACAACATCAGATCCTGTTGTCATTGTCAATTCAGTGGATCCTGTTGTAGCTGCCAACCTAATAGACCCTATTGTAGCTACTGGAGAGATCAACGTTGTTGATCCATATGACTTTGCTTGTATACAGCCTACTCACCCAACAGGAGAAGAGATCAATGCGAGTACTGATCCAGATGAGTTAATAGTGAACTCTACCTTGGAGCCTGGAGAAGGTGAACAGACCACTAAAGAGATTGTTGGAATGGAAGAACACGATAGTCCACAACGAAAAGTGAGAGATGTTGAAGGCACCACTGATGCTCAAGTTGACTTAGTGGTACTGAATAGTAATACCGCCATTAATGAAGTCCCGGAGAATCTTGTCAATGAAGGTTCCATCTCTTCACGGCTAAGAAGAGGGAAGGATCGAGAGGTGAGAGAGAAAAGCATAAGACAAGTGATTTGAATTTGAAAAGACTACTATGAATTCTTTTGTGCTTGTAATTTTTGTGGATGCACTGACTGTGATTGTGGTATGTAGTTGCATAAGCCTGCAGCGAAGAAGGAAATCTTAAGAATGAAGATGCAACCTGCACGACGTCGAAATGTGGAATCTCCAAAAAAACACAAAGTGAGTAACACATGTATAGAACTTTCACAATGTCCTTTTGTAGATGGTTTTTTTCTATCATTACAAATTTTTTTCTGTACTTTTTCTTAAGAATATTTTTGATTTCTTCTTATGTGGTGCAGTTTGTAATAGGACAACGAGTCTCACTTCTCAATCCTTCAGCCCCACAGCAAATAGTAGCATCAGGAACTATCACGAGTGTAGGTGGTGGTGCAGGCCCTCAAATGTACCATGGACTACCTATTCCGGATAGGTGGTATAGGCTTGACGTTGCTCATGCACCAGGGTTTTTTGTTGATCTAATGCATCCTAATCCTAATGGAGATGAATATAAATTGAAAGATGTGGTGGGTGCAAATACAATCTGGGAAGAACAGTACATAGCAATCATTGCTAGTGTTGCTGGTTTAATTCCTTCAGACTGCAAAGGGAAGGTTGGCGGCAAATAGGGATCATGATCAATGATGTATTTGAAAGACATTGAACCATTTACGAATGTTGTTTGCAGCATGTGCACACTGTGTGTGCCGATGGTTTATAACTATTTCATGTAGTTGTTTTGTTTTGTAAAAAATGGCAGTATTGTAAGTCACATTGAATTTTTAGCATTGTTATAGTTAGTTACATGAGTGTTGCAAGACTTGTAAACAAATTAAAATAAGATGTAGAAGGGTAATATTTGAGTTCTATAGAAGAAGTGTAAGGCTGTGGTGTGCGTTGCAGAGATTTTGAGAAGACTACCATAGATAGAAGTTGCAAGTTAGTGACAATGTAGTCGCAAGTAAGTTACAATGTAGTCGCAAGTAATAGTTGCACACAAGTTGCTTTCCAATTGTACGGAAGTTGCAAAGAAGTTGCATTCTAGTTGCACAGAAGTAGCATTATAGTTGCACAAAAGTTGCATTCTCGTTGCACAGAAGTTGCATTCTAGTTGCAGAGAAGTTGCATTCTAGTTGCACAGAAGTTGCATTCCAGTAGCAAAGAAGTTGCATTTCAGTTGTTCAGAAGTTGCAATGCAGTAGTACACAAGTTGCATTCCAGTTGCATCGAAGTTGCAATCCAGTAGCGCAGAAGTTGCATTCCAGTTGCAAAAACGTTGCAAATAAGTTGCATTCTAGTTTGATAAGAGTTGCAAATGAGTTGCAAGCAAGTTCCAATCCAATTCAATAAGAGTTGCAGAGAAGTTGCATTCCAGTGGCATAGAAGTTGAAAATAAGTTGCATTCTAATTGCACAGAAGTTGGAAAGAAGTTGCATGCAGTTGCATACAAGTTGGAATTCAGTTGCATTCTAGTAAGTTGCATCCTAGTTGCACAAAAGTTGGAAATCAGTTGCATTCAAGTTGTACAAGAGTTGCATAAAAGTAAGAAAGAAGTTGCATTCTAGTTAGTTGTACAGGAGTTGCAAACAAAGTTGGGAAGAAGTTACATTCTAGTCGTACAGGAGTTGCAATGAAAGTTGGACATAAGTTGCATTGTAGTTGTACAAGAGTTGCAAATTAGTTGCACTTCAGTTGCACAAAAGCTGGAAAATAAGTCGCATTGAAGTTGAAAATTAGTTGCCCAAAAGTGGCAAATGAATTCCATTATAGTTGAATAGGAGTTGCAAATGAGTTGCATTTTAGTAACACAGAAGTTAGAAATAAGTCGCATTTTAGTTGGAAATAAGTTGCTCAGAGGTTGCAAACGAATTGCATTATAGTTGAAAAGGAGTTCCCAATGAGTTGCTTTCTAGTTGCACTGAAGTTGCATTCTAGTTGAACAAGAGTTGCAAATAAGTTGCATTGAAGTTGCATTCTACTTGCACGGGAGTTGCAAAGTAGTCGCATTTTAGTTGCACAAGAGTTGCAAGTGAGTTGCAATCCAGTTCTCCGAAAGATAGGAATAAGTTGCATTGCAGTTGCGCAAGAGTTGGAACATAGGAGTGCAAATAATTACATTCCAGTTGCATTCTAGTTGTATTCCAGTTGCAAAGAACTTGCATTTCAGTTGCACTAAAGTTTCAAACAAGGTGCAATCTAGTTGCACAGAAGTTGCATGAAGTCTACCAGAAGTTCAAATGAAGTTGCATAGCAGTGGCATTGAAGTTATAGATGAATTACAATCAAGTCGCATACAAGTTGAAAACAAGTCACAAGTGAGTGAAATGTAGTTACGTGGCAGTGAATACCACATCAACAACCACGTCATAGCAGTTCATCGACGAAGTTCTCCATTGCCTATCGAATGACAAACATCCTCGCGACTGCAGTGCAACTCATGCGACTTGTCCACTGCGACTACGGACTCCAGAATATCACCAAGTCGCAAACGTCTCATACGACTGCAAATCAGTCGCAAAACGCAGTCGCAAAACCCTGCTTTTTCTTCTAGTGAAAGGTAGTACATAGTGAAGGTTGATTGCATAGGCGTTAATAGTCATAAAAGGAGCCCAAAGCGATGAGGCAATCCAAATTGAATTTGGCATGGAAGTCCCTTATTTTCTATCGTACTAGATGTTATCTTATTCTAGACCTATTTTTATCTAATTTGGGGCCTCACATTGAAAATACAAATTCAAAGGTAGAAGATTTCAATTCCATGTACGTGTTGCACATGTGAAGTCTTTGTGGTTTACCCCCCCTTGGGATGTAATAGAGGGGCAGAGAACCCTTTGCATAGGACTAATTTTACAACTAAAAGTGTGGATTTACTTTACTTTTGGAAGAACTCGGATACTGAAGAATGACCATGTGCTTCGCCTTGCTTATAGGCAAACCAGACACTGGGGTTGTCTCCAATATCACAACCTTGCTTTAGTAAGATTCGGTAGAAATACTTTTATAACTATGTGATCAAAGGAAGAGGAGATTCCTTTGCAAAATGTAGCATTTGCGACAACTTGAAGCAATTGCGAGCCTCGCATGCACCTGGAACCGAGGACTACAATCGAATCCAAAGGCGTTTTGAAAAACATTTGTTTCTTCAAGAGGCTTGTCGCCATGCATACTATCGTAGTCGATGGCTATCCAAGTTGAGCCTGTCCCAACTTCTAGCCATCATGCATGACAAGATGGACCATTCCAAAACTGCATGTCCTGTATTGACAAGGAAAACAAAAGCACTAGATGGATTCATGAAGTTGCCCGTCAAAGTGACCGCAATGTTTGCACACGGCTACGGCGATGGCAAATACGCACACTACAGTCTAGATGTTTTCCCAAGCGACAACAACTTCATGGTGGGATCAATTGCAAAATTGCTACGAGATTTGGAAGATCCCCCAATCAAGTCTTCTTAATCATTATTTCGAGGGTCCAACAGCACCGAATTGTATCGACCATTGCTGAAAGATAGCGAGATTTGTGTAGGTTCCTTGGGAGACATTCCTTCAGACTCCATCATGGCTCGATCGTTGCTACCTATGCTTCACGTTCAAATGGACAATTCTTGGAGAGAATAAAAACAAATACGTCTTTGGTTTTTGGTCCCTCTTGGTTGCACAACGAATTGTGAAAGAAGTGGTGGTATCCTTCATGATAGTAAGGCACATGCACGACGACATTGACGCATCTTTTGGGCATTGGAATATGGTCCTCCGTGCCAAGGACCATCCGACATTGTTGTTGTTGATGCAGTCGTACATGGAAATGGAAGAGGTTCCATTCATCCCACACCTTATCAAAGAGGTGCCTGATTTCAAGGCTTACGTGAAACCTTATCTTGGGATGAAGAAGAAGCAATTGGTGGGTCACTCAAACGAAAGGTAGTACAAATTCTTCGTGGATGACAATGGTTGGCCCATCATGCAATACAAACTAGCGTGTATCGACATTCAGTGGTTGCCCAAAGAGGGCTTCAAGTTATGGAAGGAAGATGCCGAATACAAACCTCAGCTTCTTGAAGATGATCCCCCATGCGTGAAACCCAAGAAAATAACAAACAAAGCGGAGATTCTACGTGGACTCGATGGATACATCCAGCATTGGATAAACATTGCAAAAGAAGATGGGACCAAAGAGTACAAGGCCCACATGTTGCACTTGGTGACATATTGGACCGGCGTGACCGATGCAATGCGTAATAGAGAACTGCAAGAGCCCCCCCCATTTTCATGAACTACAGCAGGGATTCTAGCCTCAAACTCGACAACCGGAGGATTTTACGACGGACTTCATGCAAGACGGAAGCACGCGAGAGGAGGTACAAGCATAAGACCCTTACATCAGCATCTTGAAGGGGAGGCCACCGTGTGACATTGATGGCCACTGATCTTCGTGAAGGCTTTTACGTATTTGTGAGACTAGCCTTAGATTGCGAGGATCTGGTTTGGCTTGGTAGGGTTGTTGCAAATCCAAAGTTTGATCCAGAAGCAGACCACTTCCGCGAAGTCCTCGTGCAATGGTACATACCGTGCGGAACGTCGAAGGACATGCGGCGGTTGTACGCGGGTTGGGATACCAAGACCAATTTCAAATGGAAGATTGACACTATAGGAAAACCTTGTTTTAGGTGACATTCAAGAAAACAGCCGACGTCAAAGGGAACGAATTTTAGGTGACGTTGAAAAAAACAACCTGTATTTTTCATGTCAATAATGATGTCTAATGGAACATTAATGGAGATAGTTGTTGATAGAAAAACATAGGTTGTTTTCTTCAACGTCACCTAAAATCCGTTCCCTTAGACATCGAAAATTTTGATTTCTTCTAGTGTGATCAAGTGGCAACCCAAGCTGACTACATTTCAACAGACAACATTATGGCATCTTGGAAGCCAAAGAAGAATGAAGGCCTGAGCTTTATTGCGCCGCGACAACAAATTAGCTTTGTCGTCGATAATTTATGCTGCATTGCAAAAGAAGAACAACAATGCAATCCAAACTGAATGCTCTAACTTGGAGGAGCCTCTAGAAGGAAGGATCCCACATGCATGCAATGTGACTGTGCGTGGCTTTTCATTGTTTGGCTATTTCTTGACTCCTTTTTTGGACTTCCAAGCTCTAAGGCAAACTTTAGGACGCATGTATTTTGACCTTTACCATATATGTACAAACTATTATATTCATCCTAAAATATATGAAGCTTTTCCATTTGCATTTGTTAACCACCTCCCATCAAGAATGCTACCTATGAAAATACTCTCACCATTGTGCATTGTAAAACATTGAGTGAATGCAAGGCCACTAATTTGGATTGAGGGAGGGGGGAGAGCGCTACCCACACTTCGATTACTGATAACCTCTACAAACATTTGACACTCCACCACTTTCGTGCAATTCCATTATAATGGCACCAGCCCACATGCAATCTCTAAAACCACCAAAATCGTCCTGCTTGTGCGAATGGCATGCGGAATATCGCCATTTTAATGAAATTACCCATATATATGTTTAAAGCATTTTAGTACTAAAAAAATCTTCACTTTGATTTTTTTTAGTGCTAAAATTGTAGGAATGTAACCACAATATCTTTTTGGTGCTATTTTGGCATTGATATTATGACACTTTCACTTTCAATGTATTGTTGTGTTGCTAGTTATTATGTCACTTACACTTTTGACTACTTTAGAATAAAAACAAGTGCAATTAAAAAGCCCACTAGATTCCAATTAGGAGGGTGACCTCAACGGATAAATCTTCTACCTTATATTTGTCCAAAGGATTGCCGAGAGAACGGACCCTGTTATGTTATACCGTATTAGAGCATCGCCACCAGTGACGCAAAATTGGACCACGGCATCAACAAGTGGCGAGGCACTTGCCGCCTCGTTAGATGTAGTGGTGCCGTGACCATCCAATGCTCCCCACCAACAACTCGCTAAAATTGGACTGACTATCATTATTTAAATGCCACGTCATTGGGAATGTCACTGTGGTACTCTTATTATACTTGTTTTGAAGCAAAATTTTGAATTGACTTTTATTCCACATGAACATAATATTAAAGGGTTAAAAGTAAAAAAATTATCTCCTAAATTGTAGATGTCTATTACATTAACATGGTACTAAAAGGTTAAAAGTAGAAGCTTTATCTATTACAGTGTAGATATCTAATATATGAACATGTACTAAAGAGTTAAAAGTGGAAGCTTTATCTTTTACATTGTAGATATCTAATATATGAACATGGTACTAAAGGGTTAAAAATAGAAACTTTATCTTGTACTTTGTAAACATCTACTAAAGAATTAAAAATAGAAGTTTAATTTTTTACTTTATAGACATCTATTACATACACACACTACTTAAGAGTTAAAAGTGGAAGCTTTATCTTTTACATTGTAGATATCTAATACATGAACATGGTACTAAAGGGTTAAAAATAGAAACTTTATCTTGTACTTTGTAAACATCTACTAAAGAATTAAAAATAGAAGTTTAATTTTTTACTTTATAGACATCTATTACATACACACACTACTTAAAAATTAAAAATAGAAGCTTTATCACTTACTTTGTAGATATCTATTATATGTACATGTACTTCTTAATATTTATAGATTCTTTAATTTTATTTAGATGTAAATTCTTATATAATCTTATATTCTTAAGTAGAAATTCTTTTATCATTTTTATTTGTGGATTTTGTCCATCCTTCAAACATGTGTGGAGTGTGCATTGTTGAAGAATTGCTTCCAAAGCATCTCCACACACTTTGAAGGTTAGGCATGGGTTCACTTGAAATATGATTTCTTATCTCTGTGATGTGTCTTTAAAAATTTCCACTCTTCTGTCCGATCCCTTGCTTTGGATCCCATGAAATGTACAAAAAAGAAAAGCACAGTTGCTTTTTCTCAGCCTCACGAAAGTTCTTCCCTTTCTTTATACATCCCCACTACCCTCTATTACCTCCACGTTAGCATCCACAGAGGCCATAGTCTACGTTGAGTCGTTGACCAAATTAGCGTGACTATAAAATTGCCCTCTACAAAGGCCCTTGTTTGCCGAGCAAATGTAGAAGTGACGAGACGAACGGCACAATATCTACCGTGACGGGATGCTGGTGTGGAGCCATTCTCCACTAAAAATGCACGGCAAATAGAAAGTGCCGTCGCCGAGGCCATTGGGAGCAGCTGGTGGCGATGCTCTTAGAGGATGTGATATTAAAGAGGGCCGAGTGCAACAATACCCGCACAATAATCTGTTTCGATTGATGTTCTGGGCCCAGATAAGACGAGGGTATCAGGCAATTCGGGAGAAGAACCGTTTACGCAAACGAGGGCAAGCGTCGAGCACGAATGGACGGGGACTCCTTTATCCCAGGCTCGCGAGCTTTGCAAAGCAAGGGTGCTGCATGCTGCAGTCTGTTGCGGGTGCACGTTTGGCTGTTGTGGTGAATTGAGGGCTAAAGGAGGGGGATTTCTCGTACTGTTGTGTTAGGATGACTGAATGTGGGAAGTACTACTGCATGCCCGCTTGTCCAGGATTTGTAGTGGGATTCTGACTTGTTTCTCTGCTCTGGCAGTTGGTTTGGAGCCATTTTAATTTGAGCTCGTGGGAGTGTGATGGAAATTGTAGGACGGAGGTGAGATGCCAACTGTTGTAGGAGAAACGTTGAGAGTTTTAATAATTATTACAGGAGAGTAGCGCTTGTTCCTTCGGAGCTTGTGGAACGCGAGTAATTAATTTGCTGATTGATGATATCTTGCTGCGCAATTAATGCAGTGCAATTCAAATAGCAGGTCCTCTAATTCATCCCGGTTTTTTTGGCTTAGGAGCAGATATGGGAGTTTCACAGACTGAGCAAGAAGAAATGAGCCGTTTCGCGAATTAGGGTTTAAGATTTTCGGTTGAGGAAATTTTTCAACTTGGAATTGGGAACTCGTGATATATTGCGGTCCGTGACAATCAGCATAGCTATAAGTTATTCAATGCTGATGACTGCGTGATTCCCAGTCTTCGAACCTTGAAAGAAGCTTGGGCCTGCAAGAGAAGAACACTGATTCATGTCTTTCCGGATTAGTACTTATTCCTGCTCAAAGTGTGTACTGTAGATGTGGTGTGAGCTGCAACAGAGTTCAGTGGCAGCAGTCTGGATTTAGGACCGGTAAGATGTACCGAACCGATTGAGAACTCACGTTTGTGTTGCAGAGTCGAAAGCGACTTTGTTATCACCTTTGTTTGCTTCACATTTGAACGATGTGCTGGAAATGGCCAAATCGGTGCCACATATGCTGATTCCCGTCATATTCACCCAATACGAGGTATCGTCATATGTCAGAATAGGGGTGTGCACGAGTGCACCATAGGGCAGGAGATTGGGCAGCGCGAACAGCAGGGAGGAAATCAAAGTTGTGTCAGTCTGGTAGGGAACGAGACAAGTCGAAAACACATTCCGGGAACTGGATTGAGCGATTTGGCTGGGTTGGGGATTGGGTTCTGACCCCTGTCGCGGTTCATGGATGTGTTATGACCAATTCTAACAGTTTTTCATGCATATTTCTATATATGTCATTCAAACTGTCTAAATTTTAATTGGTCTTGTCATTTATATCGAAGGAGGACTGTAATTTAGTTTGAACCTAAGTTTTTGATGACCCTCTTTGAAGCGATGGTAATTTTCAATAGTCAAGTCAGTTGACTGGTGTTGTATGCTAACCAATGGGTGTATGTTGGATTCTTGCCTCAGCAATTGATTGATCCCGTAGACGGAGCTGCTTCTCGTGAAGCTGCAGTGGAGGTTTGCCGTCCTTGGGCAGCTTGTCTTGCTTCATTTGGCCGCCGGAAGCGTCAGGTATGCGGTTTTGTTTGTGGACTTTATTTAATGTGTTCGGGTTTTTAGGATTGGAGGTAGTAGCATTTTTCGCACATGTAATTTCTTCCCAATTTGATGTGTTTCTGTCCGCAGGTTCAATTCTGAGGTCCATTCCGGCGTTGTTTTCTGTGATGTTCTTCTTAGCAACAGTTAGTGTGAATTGGTTTCTGTAATGCAGGCAGATAGTGATGGGACTGCCACCTCAATTGGTGTCGTGGGATTTAGATTGTAGACAACAATTGCAGTGCAGGAGAGAACAGAGAGGCATTTTGTCGGTGCGTGGACTAGGTGGTGCACAGGTGAGTGAATTAAGCGGTTGGATGACTTGTGACATGGGTTGGACTACTGTGGTTATGCTGACAACAAATGTGTCGAAATATGAGGTCTCCTTTACAGCAATGTTGATAAAGAGGTTGTCACATTTTTCCAAACGTAATTGGGTATGAGCATGGTTGACGGAACCCTAAACCCCGGTATTGATGGGAAGAGTGTGCTTTGAATGGTACGAAGTTGCTTATCAACAGAGTGTTGACGTTTGTGTACCCAGGATATCTGTGCAATCTCAGTCTTCAGGTCTCCATGGCCAATCTACCCTTCTTTATTCCTGCCCTTGTCCTCTCACGTACGAGGCAGTGGACCAATCCGGTGTTCACCATTTTCATCAGTTTGGAAGAGATCATCTTCAAATTCCAATGCTTCAGGTAGGTATCATATGCCCATCGTCACAGAAAGAGTTTGCCTCTCCTGGTGAGAATGTGACTGACACGGGTAAAGCATGTTGCGGTGGATTCAGGTGAACTACAGTCGGTTGAAGAACTTTGGAAAGAGTACTTTGCGGATCCTACGCAGTGGTGGGACAACAGAGCTGACAAGGTATGACTAGATAAAAGAAAGCGGATACAATACTCGGCTCAACAAGTGACGGGACGTTTCTTGCTTGTACAAGGCCATGGCACTTGAGGGCACTTCGTAAAGCAACAAGTATGAAATTGCGTTGTTTGCTGTCATTGAGTGGAGTGAACACTGCATTGAGTGGAGTGAACACTGCTCAGATCATTGCAGTGTCATCAACAAATATTCCTGGAATATTGATTGTTAGATGCAAACTGAATATGAGACAGGTTCTTAGGATCTGATCATGGGTTGTGGTGCCTACAGAGGAATCCTAGATCACCTGACTTTAGGCATAAGGTGGCAAGGAAAGCACTTTGGATAGATGGCTGGTCAACTCCACCATGGGTAAAGGCAATGCTCAACTTGGCAACGAAAGGGAGAATGCAACCTCCTGTTGATTATTGCTCCAAAGATTCTCAAGACACAACACAAGGAGACAGGTAACTTTAGGAATTGAGTTGGCTACCTTGTTTAGTGACTAGAGTAGGTGCATCTAGAAATATCAATGTGATTTTGGGTGAGTTTAAGGATTTTTGTGTGTGCGATATGCTCTGTTCTTTCTTTTGATTATTGGGTGCACTTAAAGTGGAATGATTTGCAGTGAATTGCTATGTAAGTGAGAGATGTTAAGAATTCAAATGGATGGATGCAAATTTGTGGATGTTGAAATATGTGAGTACTGGGCACTAGTGGTCTTGCACCCTTTCACTGTGTATCAGTGTTCTTCTTTTGAAGGGATATCCATTGAAGAATCTATGTATTGATGAATCAGGTTATGTAAGGGCTACAATGGAAGAAGATGCATTGTGCCTAGTACTGCAAGAGAGTCGAGGCATATTGTACCGGGTGGTGGCGGTAGTATGTCCTTGAAAACTGCAAGAAGCACGACTGAAGCAATTGGTAATTTGAAGAATAGACTAGAACAAGGCATGGCCATCGACTCGTTTATGTACGTTGAAATTTTGAGACGGTGCTTGAAGGAAGAAAACCTTAATGTTAATGTCGCGAAGCAGGTTCACGACTACATCAACCAGAGTGGAATGGAGCAGAATACATATGTGGCAAACAACCTAGTGAGCGTGTATATCAGGTGTGGAGAATTGGAGGATGCACGTGAAGTGTTTGATAAACTTGTGAACAAGAACGTGTTCAGTTGGACCATTATGATTGGAGGTTATGCAAAGCACAATCATGCTGAAAAAGCAATGGAACTTTTCAATCAAATGTGCCAAAAAGGGGTCCAGCCAAATGCATTTACTTTCTTGAGCATCCTGAAGGCATGTGCCGATCCATCAGCTTTGCAGTGGGGCAAAGAAGTTCATGCGTATGTAAGACATGCTGGGCTTGAACCGGATTTGCGTGTGGGCAGTGCGCTGGTTCACATGTATGCAAATTGTGGCAGTATCGATGATGCCCGAGTAGTTTTTTGGCGAATGCAGGAACACGACGTGATCTCATGGAACATAATGATCGGTGGACTTGCAGAGCATGGATTTGGGCAGGAGGCATATGAACTGTTTATGCAAATGCAAAGAGAGGGCTGTGTACCAAGCGTAACTACCTATGTGAGCATTCTGAATCCATGTTCAAGCGCAGGGGCTCTGGAGTGGGTGAAGGAGGTTCACAGGCATGTCCTCAAAGCGGGACTTGAGTCGGATTTGCGTGTGGGCAATGCGCTTGTCCACATGTATGGAAAGTGTGGCAGTTTGGTTGATGCTCGGCTAGTTTTTGACCGGATGCAGGATCGTGATGTGATCACGTGGAACGTGATGATTGGTGGACTTGCACAACATAGGTGTGGGAGTGAAGCATATGCACTGCTTCTCCAAATGAAACAGGAAGGCCTCGAACCCAATGCATTCACTTATACGAGCATTCTGAATCCATGTTCAAGCGCAGGGGCTCTGGAGTGGGTGAAGGAGGTTCACAGGCATGTCCTCAAAGCGGGACTTGAGTCGGATTTGCGTGTGGGCAATGCGCTTGTCCACATGTATGGACGGTGTGTCAGTTTGGATGATGCACGAGTGGTTTTTGGTCGGATGCAGGATCGTGATGTGATCACGTGGAACATGATGATTGGTGGACTTGCCGAACATGGATGTGGGCAAGAAGCATATGAACTGTTTATACAAATGCAAAGGGAAGGCTTTAAACCCGATGCATTCACTTATACGAGCATTCTGAATCCATGTTCAAGCACAGGGGCTCTGGAGTGGGTGAAGGAGGTTCACAGGCATGTCCTCAAAGCGGGACTTGAGTCGGATTTGCGTGTGGGCAATGCGCTTGTCCACATGTATGGAAAGTGTGGCAGTTTGGTTGATGCTCGGCTAGTTTTTGACCGGATGCAGGATCGTGATGTGATCACGTGGACCGTGATGATTGGTGGACTTGCACAACATGGGTGTGGGAGTGAAGCATATGCACTGCTGCTTCAAATGAAACAGGAAGGCCTCGAGCCCAATGCATTCACTTATACGAGCATTCTGAATCCATGTTCAAGCGCAGGGGCTCTGGAGTGGGTGAAGGAGGTTCACAGGCATGTCCTCAAAGCGGGACTTGAGTCGGATTTGCGTGTGAGCAATGCGCTTGTCCACATGTATGGAAGGTGTGTCAGTTTGGATGATGCACGAGTGGTTTTTGACCGGATGCAGGATCGTGATGTGATCACGTGGAACGTGATGATTGGTGGACTTGCCGAACATGGATGTGGGCAAGAAGCATATGAACTGTTTATGCAAATGCAAAGGGAAGGCTTTAAACCCGATGCAATCACGTTTGCGAGCATTCTAAATCCATGTTCAAGCGCAGGGGCTCTGGAGTGGGTGAAGGAGGTTCACAGGCATGTCCTCAAAGCGGGACTTGAGTCGGATTTGCGTGTGGGCAATGCGCTTGTCCACATGTATGGAAAGTGTGGCAGTTTGGTTGATGCTCGGCTAGTTTTTGACCGGATGCAGGATCGTGATGTGATCACGTGGACCGTGATGATTGGTGGACTTGCACAACATGGGTGTGGGAGTGAAGCGTATGCACTGCTTCTTCAAATGAAACAGGAAGGCCTCGAGCCCAATGCAATCACGTTTGCGAGCATTCTGAATCCATGTTCAAGCACAGGGGCTCTGGAGTGGGTGAAGGAGGTTCACAGGCATGTCCTCAAAGCGGGACTTGAGTCGGATTTGCGTGTGAGCAGTGCGCTTGTCCACATGTATGGAAAGTGTGGCAGTTTGGTTGATGCTCGGCTAGTTTTTGACCGGATGCAGGATCGTGATGTGATCACGTGGACCGTGATGATTGGTGGACTTGCACAACATGGGTGTGGGAGTGAAGCATATGCACTGCTTCTCCAAATGAAACAGGAAGGCCTCGAACCCAATGCATTCACTTATACGAGCATTCTGAATCCATGTTCAAGCGCAGGGGCTCTGGAGTGGGTGAAGGAGGTTCACAGGCATGTCCTCAAAGCGGGACTTGAGTCGGATTTGCATGTGGGCAATACTCTTGTTCACATGTATGCTAAATGTGGCAGTTTGGACAATGCACGAGTGGTTTTTGACCGGATGCAGGATCGTGATGTGATCACATGGAACGTGATGATTGGTGGACTTGCCGAACATGGATGTGGGCATGAAGCCCTGGAAGTCTTTAAAACTATGATTGCAGACGGTGTGAAGCCCGATGAGATCTCATTCGTTGCAGTGTTGTCAGCTTGTAGTCACTCAGGCCTTGTGGATGAGAGCCGTAGACATTTTTTGGTTATGACACAAGATTATGGCATCGAACCTAGTGTGGTGCTTTGTAACTGTATGGTGGATGTTCTTGCGCGAGCAGGACACTTGGAGGAAGCAAAGCTCTTCATTGACAACATGCCGGTGGAACCAGATGGTGCAACTTGGGGAGCTTTGCTTGGTGCTTGTAGAACGTACGGTAATGTGGATTTGGGCAAACTTGCCGCCATTGAGAGTCTCAAGTTGGAACCGAAGGATGCTTCTGCATACGTGCTTCTCTCGAATATCTATGCTGCAGCTGGCAAGTGGGAGGAGGTGTTGTGGGTGCGGACTATGATGCAGGAGAGAGGTATACGCAAGGAGCCAGGGCGTAGCTGGATTGAAGTTGATAACAAGGTCCATGACTTCGTCGTAGGGGATACTTCTCACTCAGAAGCGAAGGAGATCTATGCTGAGCTGAGGAGATTGAGTGACAAAATTAAGGCCGAAGGGTACATTCCTGATACCCGGCTAGTGTTGCGGAACATTGAGGAGGAGGAGAAAGAATTTGCTCTTTGCTCCCATAGTGAGAAGTTGGCTATTGCTTATGGACTCATGCGGACACCCCCTGGAGAGCCAATTCGGGTGTTCAAGAACCTTCGAGTGTGTTCAGACTGCCATACAGCAACCAAGTTTATCTCAAAGGCGACTGAACGAGAGATTGTTGTGAGGGATGCTAATCGCTTTCACCACTTCCAAGACGGTGTGTGTTCTTGTGGTGATTATTGGTGACAAGGTTGGCAATCTTGATCAATTGTAGCCTATGTTGTTGTCTAGAGCTCTTCATTCGAATTTGTCATCATCTACGAATATGTTATGGTGTTGATCATTGATTGAAAACTATTGCATTGGTTGGAAATGACTCAAGGAACATGTTCATAGATGTTGTCACCTCTTGCATTTTCTTCACCTATTATGTTTTGAAGAATACGAAATCAAAAGTTGGCAAATTTAGCTATAGAAATGATTGTAGCACTACCATTCACTTTACATCCTTTTGTTGGCAACATCAAAATCTAAGGATTCTTTCTTGAGAAGACTATTCACACGGAAATGTCAATTGATTATTTTGAAGTCCTTTCTAAAGAAAGACTATGCAAGTTTTTATTTTTTCCAATAGTGAGTTAATTCTAGTTGCTTTAGCTATTGTATTTATAATTAGGTACTTGTATTTTGGTCCTTATCTTGGTGTTAATTATGGAAATTAATCTCTACAAGATTGAGAGTACATTTAACAAAAGTTGTCAAAGATTGTCATGTTTAAGTGCATTGGGAGAAAATACAATAGAAAAAGTTTAAAAAAAAAGTTTAATTGTATAAAAGTGTACCAAATGGCTACTATGGGGAATGTAGAAAATTTGATTGTGTGGATTGCAAGCTTATGGAAGAAAAGGGCCTTATTCAATAGGATAAAAAATCTTTAACTTATCATGGAATGAGGTGTTTGTACTAAACATAGTTTTTTTACCATTGTTTATTATATCATGGTAGTTATATACATGCCAAATTTTAGAAATAGATGAGTTTTTTTTCACCAATTGTTCAAAGTTGTCCCTTTTGCCCAAGAAACTTTAGGCAACTTTTGATTTGGGCACCTAATAAAAAATTATATATGCATTTTGGTGAAGTTTATATAAACCTATATCTTATTTCAAAATTTTATAGACATCCATTCTAAAATGACTTCTCCAATACCAACTTGAACTTCCCATTGTCCCTTTGAGGCTAGGTGATTTAAATGTGTGAGATGCATAGTGATGTTATTATAAATTCAAGAATAATAAACAATTTTTTATTTGGAATGTATTTTTACTATAATTTAGAATTGTTTACATGGCACTATTTTTTTCTCCATTTCTTATTCTTCTATATGTTTATTGGTTTAAATGGTCTTGTTGCCATATTTGTTCTATTTATAGTTTTGTTTTGAAGCCATTTGTTGAGTGATTCTATATGAGTTTTAGGCTTTTCAATTGTGATAAATGATCCATTTTTAGGAAATATACTTAGTTTGCTACGTCAATAATTTATCCTATTAATGTGTGGCACTAATTTACAAATGATGCGCTATTTGTAATAATTAATTTAGGTTGAAATCTTTAGTGTCTTCTATTAGATTTCACAGAATAAAATTAGTGCTTAGCAAATTTGTAACCTTTAGTATTTTAGTTCTAAAGAATAAAATTATAAATTTGGCAAATCTATAACCTATTCTATTCTTTCAACGACATTGATATTGTGCCTTTACTAATTGGATAAATTTATGTAGCTTAAATTAGAGCTAATAATACACTCTCAAATACCCTCTCAAATGACATTGTTTTTGAGGAAAAATGGGCTTCTAAATGAAATTGCATGTATTTACAACTTCACACATGGAACTCGTTAAATCAAATGTATACACAATATGTCAAGTTCTCAAGATACATTGGGAATGTCCAATTTCAAAATGTATCAATAGAGAAGGCTAAAATGTTTCATTATTACTTAAATTAGAATTTGCCAACCAAGAAATATCTATAGATTCTTAGGAATTCTATCGATTAGAGTGTGTCATTAGAGAATGTGTAGGAACATTGCTTACCACTAAAGTGAGAATTTACTAGTTGACTAAGAAATAATTCTAAGTTCATAGAAATTTGAGCAATTGTATTATTGTTTGTGTACTAGTGAATCATTTTCCTTGTGATATGCATTGTAGGGCTAATAATTGTTTCAAAATGTTTTTAGTTTCAAAAATCTCTATAAGGTTCAGAATTGCCTACAACCAAGTTTGTTGTTAGTTGGTGTCGGTGTGAGGCTCTAATGTTGACCCACCACTAAGAGTGGATACTCTTAACCAAGTGACTTAGAGCATCCTCAATCCAACTTGTAATATATGCCCAACAAAATATACTTTTATCAATTCTTCAGTTTCAAGGGACCCAATTACAGTCTCTATATGTATCCAAAAAATAGTTAATGCACCAATTAGAAGTCATCTTATTTAGAATGTTTGATGAGATTTCATCTCAAGTGTAATCATACACAAGAATCTCTCTAAATTTAATATTAGAGGATGCTTTAAGGAATTGGGTACATTGAAGAAATTTGAAGGATTGATTTGTCCAACTTGTAGAAGCTACTTTTCATCTATTTTGTTGAGTGTCAAATGGCTTACTAGGCTAGAGTGAGGACACCCTTATTGGAAGAATTGCTCATGAACAAGCTCTTAAAGTGGAGATGCCTATCACCAAGCTCTTAATTCCGCCCTCATGTACTAGCAGACTACATTTTGTATTCTGGAGTGTATATAGGTGGTATATGAAGGTAGAATTGAGACCGTGTTGGTGAAAGATATGTACACCTTATATCCTCTCTATTACTAGCAATTGTATATCAATGATATTCATTATGACTTTAGCATTGGTAATAGAATATTGAAGAACCAAAATGAACACCACATAGGAAGAGGGAGAAGCATATCACCCAAAAACTAGAATTTGCCACGTCAAGCCTTTGAATGCCATCTTCATAGCCATTGTCAAGGCTTGTGTCGAGGTCCCTAGACAATGGCATTTATTGTTGAAGCTACCAGCTTGGGCGTCATCTTCATCTCAAGGCTCCATTGTAATGCTTGAATTTCTCATTTGAGATGTCTATGTTCTTATGCAAAGACTGAGTGTGGCATTCATCATAAATGTTGTAAGCTTTAATTCTTAGTAAGGCAATTTTCAATGTACATATAAGATGATCTTATGTGAAGGAAGGTGTTCAAATGAATTAGTTGATGAGTTCTTGGGAGAATATGAACTTACTGTTGCTAGAGTATATCCATTGATGTGGGGTTTCAAGTCTAGTTTCCAAAGAAGAGATTAGGAGCACGACAAGTGATGATCATATCTAGAAGAAAATATTTTTTACAAGTAGTTGTAGATTGACTTCTTTAGTACTGATAATGTTTTTATTGGATTTAGGACATTTTTGAAGTGGCATTGAATAGGCAATCCTTCAAAAGAGCTTTATATTTTTATTTTTTTTCAATGAGGTTTCCATATATCTATAATGAACAATCGTGAACTTTGGCAAATAAATATTTGTGTATGGATTGAGCAATGTATCAATGATTTGTGGAGCTTTGTTTCAACCAACGAGTTTCTTTTATCGTAGAACTTCTGCTCCTAGTAGCATGCCATTGCACTAAATTTGGAGGGACAATAGGAGACTCATTCTTTTGTATTAAAACTGACATAATTTCACCAAATAAAAAGTATTGGTTTCAACTCCTAAATGCCCAAGGCCTCTATTTGTGTTATGAACAAGACCAACGACGCTAGTGTGCGACCTTGAAACGGTGAGCCTATGAGCTGCGAGCATGGAGCTTGTGAGTTTGGAGCCTTGAATTTTTTTTAAAGACTTTTGTCCAAAAAAATTTTAGATTATTTTTGAATCCAAAAATAGAGTTGAAATTGCTATTTATAGTAAGTTTTGGGACCTATGACTGTTACCCCTATGCCCGTGAATGTTATCAATTAATTTTATTTGTTCTAGTATTTGTCATTTTCAATGTGGACAGACCTTGGGACTTTAGTGCATAATTTATCATTGTGTTCCAACACTACAATTGTACCTTATACAGGGTTGCATGGACGTTCGTACGTCCAATGTCACAGACGGACGTCCAACAGACGTAGACGTTGAGGTGCGGACGTCCCTAGCCACTTGGAAAACACTGTTTTCTGACGGGCAACGGATGGATAGGCCGTCGCGAATGGGCGGACACGTGATCGCAGATGGACAGACAAGCGGGCGGTCTCAACCTAGCGAACGGGAAGTCACGGACATGGACACGTAGTCCACTTTGTCGGGACCGTCCGATGCAGCGGACGCTCGGTTGTCCGCCAAATCGGACGGTCTCCACGCAGTGGACGTTTTGGCAGACACTCGACTGTCCGTTGGATCGGTCGTTTGCCAAAGTACACGATCAACTGTCTGTTAAAGCGGTCATTCGGCTGTTGGCTCCATTTGAGTGTCCGTTGAGGCGGACGCTTGAGGCAGGCGGATGATGAAGCATCTACCTCTTGCGGGCGTGTGCTGGTTGCAAACGGCCTAGCGTCCGCCTCGTCAGAGCCAACTACTACGGTGGATGCTCGACCGTCCATGCTCGTTTAAAATTTTTAATCTCATAATTTGCCATATGACATGTTTTTAGCTAAAAATCAATATAGTATAGAATTTAGTTGAAAGTCTTGGCAAAAAAAAAAAAGTGAAAAATTGAAGTTATAATCCCTAAAGCCCAAAGAATGTTATCTACCATTTTTGCTCTATTCACTTAAGAAAACCAAAGAAGTATGTTTTTAAAAAATCCATCCATTATATCTTGTACTTAACTTGTTTGTAAACATTTGGTAAAACATTTCATCAAATTTCACTGCATAGATTGCAAGGTATTTGCATCCAAAGTAAGCAAAAGAAGTTTTTTTGTAACTTGTTTAACTAGATTTTTGGGCTTTGAATTGTTTTCATTAGAAATTTTTGCACTATTAATTTTGATTTTCTAAGTTTTTATATTGAATAGTAGAGTTTAGAATGTAAGAAAAAAGTTCAACAAAAAAACACTTCATTTTCACTCATTAAAAATTTATTAAGTAGAAGTACATTAAAGATTGAAGGGAACACTAAATCATTAATAACTTTAAGAAAGCAATGACATACAATAATCCCAACGGTGAGATTATTTTAGACAGCAAATCTAACCTTTTCCAATAATTTCTTTTGAAAAATTGTAAAAATTGCATTCACAAATGAATCCTACATGTTATTTTTACAAAAAGAATAGAAGATGCTTAGATTGCCTACAAAACAAAATTGTCCATAACTTTCTCATACCTAGTTTAAATGGAATGAATCAAAGCTTCAGATGTAGACAAAAATATAAGATTTTAGGAAAAAAATATTCAAAAAAATATTGACTTTTTCTGATATTTTTTGTGTTGTTTGTTGACTTCTGTTTTGAGCATATTGTACCATAAATTTTTCTCCTGGGAACAAATTGAAAAAAAAATATACATTCACAAAGCTCTAAAAAAACTTCACAATCTCAAATAATCTTGACAAATTTAGACAATAGAAACCTATGTAGACCCAAATTGTCTCCAAGGCCCAAAGGGACAAACGGTCTTTTAAGGATTAATATCTCTAAAATGGTATTAAAATACACTAATCGTCTAATCCCAGTGGTCATATTTTTTTATGAAGCAAGATAAATCATGTAGAATTTTTTTGGGGAAAAAATGCCAAAATTGCATTTGAAAATGAATCCTACATTTGTACAAGTTTTTTTTCTTTCTAAAAATTGCTTTAATTGCTTGATAAACAAGAGTGTCCATAATTTTTCCACATAAAATCCAAATGGGATGAATGAAGGCTTTTCATATACACAAAAATATAATTTATGGGCATTGAGGAGAAACTGAAATATAATTTTAAATATAAATTCCTAACATTTTCTGCAATGCCTTCCTTCCTTCATCTCTTCTTTATTTTTTTTCAGTTTATTTGGGCATAGCATTTGTTCTCTAGCACTGATTGAAAGATAAATTATATTTCCACAAAGCTAAATAATTTCTCTATCTTCAAGAAAAACTTCCAAAAGAATAAGAAGAAATTTCATAATGTAGTTACTATGTACATGTTCAAAATACCATTTATCCTTTGAAAAGACAATAATCCTTCAAGGGTTAAATACAAAGTAAAAGAAGGTCTTAAGCATATAATACATCATCTAAAACAACATATATATAATGTAAAAAATTCTCAATCATTACAAGTGCAAAATGAACCGACAATTCAAAATGTATTTTCAATTCATATATATTGACATACATTGTTGGTTTAAATACACTATATATTAGATATAGGTGCAAACTTGCACATGTACCTCCTTGACTTTATGTTCCTCAATTAATTATAGAGTTCTCTATAGTGTATTGAACTACTACTCTATTAATATGAATGGTGGAAGTATTCATTTGGAATAGGCCAGTTGAATCCAATAGTGAATCTAATCTTTATATGGGCCAAATCAACACAATGACCTAAACCCTTCATGCAAAGACGATCAAAGTATTGGTGAAATACATTTTTCAATACGTCAAAGGTAAACATGCCCATTCCTTCAATCTCTCGTTGCAATTTGAAGTAGGCCTCCGACATGCATTGTTTGTTGATTCTTTGAGTGATTCTACCAACCGCATATTCTTCCGATGTGCGTGAATACTTTGGAATGTTTTTCACATTGTGAGTGAATTTTACCTTAAGTAAAAACTCATTCACAAAATTGGGCTGGAAGAGGAGTGTATGGGACTCTTTAACCTAAACGCCTCCAAGAAATGGATACTTTCAATTTTTTGGTAGCATTTTCATGAATTGACCTTAAGTGGAAGAGGACCAGTCCCCCTAAATCCCTGAAAAATAAGCCCTAAATTACCTCAATCTCTTAATCAAACCTCCCAATACCTAGGGCAACTTCTTAAGTCAAAATCACATTCAAATATGTCCTTAGAGGCCTAAAATGGTCCAAATTGAGCCCTGATTAACAATTCTAGCACACCATACTAGCACAAACATCTAATTTTCACTAAACCCTAAGAATTAGACTTGCATGCAAATTCAATCATCCTCAAGCATCTACTTTGACCATCATTGCATTCAAGATCTCTTCCCATAACCATATGCAATCAAAATTGCAATCTTACAATGACAAGTGTGGAAAAGTCATCAAAACCTCACCATTGGCCTCCTCCTAAGGCCAACAAACACCTCTTCACTAAAATAGCTACCAATACCACAATTCCACTCCAATTTAGGTGAGAATAGTCTTGTTTGGAAGCTAACTTGAAGGCGCATCTCCCCTCCAAAAATCAACTTCATTGACATTGACATGCTCTTGCAATTGCTTGCCAAAGTCGCTACTCCCAATCGCGGCGGGAACAACCCTCCTTCCACCAATTCAGTCGCCCCGACCTCATCCTTGCTCCAAATGGGGCGAGTCATAGCTTCTTGGAAAGCTAACTTCAAGACGCTCCATCCCTTCAAATTTAGATTCATTGACGTTGCCATGCTCTTGTAGTCGCTTGCCAAAGTCGCTGCTCCCAATCGCTGCGGCAACAGCCCTCCTTCCACCAATTCAGTCGCCTTGACCTCGTCCTTGCTCCAAATGGGTCGAGTCATATCTTCTTGGAAATCTAATTTCAAGATGATCCATTCCTTCAAATTCAGCTTTATTGATGTTGCTATGCTCTTGCAGACGCTTGCCAAAGTCGCTGCTCCCAATCGCAGCGGCAATAGCCCTCCTTCTACCAATTCAGTCGCCCCGACCTCGTCCTTGCTCCAAATGGGGCGAGTCATAACTTCCCGGAAATTTAACAGTAAGGCGCTCCATCTCTCCAAATTTCAAGCTTTCATGCTCCCATAATTGCTCGTCGAAGTTGTAGCTTCCAATTATAGCGACAGCACCTTCTTCCTCAAACTTTTCTCATCTGACCTAAACAACCTCCATTTTTCACCCCTTTTCTCCCTCTCAAGGTGAAAGCCTACTCGACAAATTGTCTATCATCTTAGTCTAACTCCTTGCAATCCTTGTTCTACCATCTTTTGTTCACTTTTCACAATATTCTTTACACCAACTTCCCAAAAAACATGCACACCCAAAACACACAAGAGAGAGAGAGCTTCCAAACCCTAATTCGACTTTTTCCCTATTTTCTCAAGTTACTAACTCCTACTTACCTTCACCCATCCTTCATTTACTGAAAAATGCCTTTAAATTACTATTTTGTCTAATTTAGTGCTCCTATGACTATATAAGTATTTTCCTAATAGTTTTCAATTCAATAACTTTTTTGGTATTTTGATGTTTCTTCTTCCTTACTCATAATTTTCCATTCACATTAGATTCATTTTCTAATTCTATACTTGGTTTCCATTTGATGTTTTGTATTTTTATTTTTTATGTTTTTTAGTTAATAATTTGGTCTAGGTTCATTTTCTATGAACTAAAAAATGTTCAACCTAATGGTTGTAGTTTACTTTAGGATATTAACATTTATAAATTTAAAAACTAACACCTAATTTTTATATTTTCAATTATTATAAATGTGAACCAATATGGTGGTTCACACACATCGTCATTTTTCACGTACAAATATACAATATTAGGGTCCATCCACCATCTCTTACGCAAAGTTTCGGTCCTCTCACTTGTTGATGTGAACGTGTATAAGGACTTCATTGGTTCAGTAGCTAAGGTGGACATGCTCCAATCACAAACTCCAATGTATACATGTGACTTGTCTTCGGGGAAATGTAGCATGATATTATTTGAAGGTATATCATTGTATAGATGTCCAGCAACATGCACTACATTCATTATATTCACGAAGGCCCATGCAATCTCTTTGCACTTCTTTCTAAATCAAGCAAGATGATGGGCTTGTATTACTTTGACTTCCGAAGGATGTGAATATATCAAACGAATGTATATGTTGTCTGGATAATCACTATCCATGTTCAACATATGTCTCAAGGTTCCGCCATTCCACCAATATGCGTAGCCTTCATACGTAGTGTCGCAGCACAAGGTAAGTGAAATTCCCTATTATGTTCACAAAAACCACTTTAAAGCATAACAAAGTGACTCTAAAGATCGAATCCAAGAGACTTTGTAAAATGTTTCGTGTTACTAGGTAGTTGGGGATAAATATCAATACAAATGCTCTTCTTTCTCTCCGATTATCCTTTCCCCCCAAACTGGACAACCCCTTTAGACTAATGGCCACTAATCCGGACTATACTTCTACTTGATCCGAACCAGGGTCTGGTCACCCAATCAACTCAAGTCCAACCGGAACTAACACATCCAATCGGATCTCGCTACTACACTTGAGGATTTCTAACTTCTTCCTTGGTTTCCGTTCCTGTTTTGCATAACCTCTGTTGGCACATCAAAAGGATCTGCCACTTGTTTAAGAGAAGTAGGTCCACTACTCCTTCTGGACTTTATAGTGATAGAAGACTCACTCGACTAATTTAATTCCCTATTCTAATATGATCCGGTTTGATCTTTTACAACAAACCAAGAATGAATCCGGCTTGCAGGTCATACAAAAATCCCCCGTACGATCCTCTCTAACTACAACGACCTTAATGCTTCCTCGGATCCGTGCGAAACTAAAGTGACTACAAGTGTATCCGCCCGTACCATCGCAATCCAAAGTTTTTCCGTTTACTATTTTAAATGGCAAGACCTCTCAAGCAATCAGATGCTAACCCAGATATCCCATCTGGTAGCTCTAGCACAGTTAAGAATCCCCTCCCTAACCGCCTAGCCTAACACTGGCTATCTCATCTGGAATAATGAACCCTAAATCTACTGAGGTGCAATGATTCACTCTCAACTCTTACAATCCATTCACATGCACATGCAATCACAAGAAAACACCAAGGGGAGAAATTCCTTCCACAATTTGCTCGTCTGTACTCAATCTTTCATTTCCTCACTCGACCACTCTTTGGGAAGACAAGGAAAACAATAGAAAATACAAGAAGAGACAACATATGCAAGAAAAAGGACTCTCTCTTTGTCTCAGTCTTGAGACTTGAATTATATACAAATTTTTTACAGAAAGTGTCTTGGAAATCCGGCACTAATTCAACTGAGATTTTCGGATCTGAACTTTTCTAGGATAAGGTCCAGTCTAACAAAATTTTCTACTTCTAAATTCTTAACTACCTACTCATCCTAAGGGGGTCCACCACTATCTGGAGTAGCCATTGGTGATAACTCGCTTAAATTCTTACTCCTGTCTCCCCCTTCCGGAACGTGTTCCAATTCCACAGGGAAGGTTTTCCCTATCATTGGCCTTGGAGCTCCTGACGTGGAAGTTCTTCCTTCTTCCTTCTCTTTTGAGAGTGGAGTCTCAAACTTCCCCTCTAGGATTTCCAGGTCATCAAATTCATCCGGGATCAAAATCCCGGATAAAGAAATTGGCTCACTCTGGAACTTCCGGATGCTCTGCTCTATCCCCCTAGTATTCTTCCGGAATTCCTTCATTGTATCCTCTATCTCCCCGGTGAAGTCAATGAGGATGTAGGCAATCCGTGTTCCAGAAAGCTTCTGGTCCTTTTGCACCCCCTCATTAAACAGCTTGGCCTTGCCATCACATCGCCGGATGCCCCCATCACTAAGGTCATCCGTTCGATCGCTGCCCTAGTTTCCTCCTATAGAGACTTGACAATTCTCACTTGCTCGTGGCTAGCTTCTAGATCCTTCCGGAAAACTTGTATCTTCCCTTGCAACCGGAGCGCTAACTCGTCCATTTTCCGCAGGTTGATGTTTTGCTTCAGCACCCAATCCTCCAACTCTCAGATTACCTCCGGATTGTTGATGTAGTTTGCCACCGCTTCCAAAAACGCACTAGTCACCGTACCACCCACCAAGTTCGCCACTTCACGAAGCGTGGTGTTCTTGACTTCCCAATCTGCTCTCACTACACTGAGAATCCGGATTAGGTTACTAAACAAACCCGTCAGGTTTGTCAATTGGTTTATTGGAGCAGTCTTTGGCTTGATCACCTCCATTGGCTCCTTCTTCCTTAGAACGACCAATTCCGCTCTAACCACCGGTTCCGGCTCCTTGTCCTTGCTGGGTACGGAAGGGAAGCGCCTTAGGTTAGGCGTCCGCTTGATCCTTCTCCTGCTAAGAGGGACTTCTTCTTCTTCCTCTTCTTCTTCCTCCCAGGCCCTCTTCCTCGGATTTTCACCCTTGTCCTCCAGCTCTGGGCTATCTGGTTCGGTCTCGGATTCCTCCTCATCCGATCCTCCAAACTTCCGGAGAGCCATCTGGGCTCTCCACTCTTTGTTTTTCTCCGTGGTCAAGAGGCTCTAGTTATTGTATAAGTGGAAAAGGTAGGGGCATATCGGATTAGCCCTACTCTTTTTCATGTTGGCTACCAGGGCATTCATCAGCCCTTGTACATAGCTTGCCTAGTCCATCTTCTTCTTTCCGCTCAAGGCTCCAAAGACGGTGTTCCCGATCGTGGAAGTAACCTGTGTGGGTTTTTTTGGATGTAGGATTGGCACCAAGAACTCCAGCAATCGACGATGTCGCCCGTTGATACAATCCTCAATGGCAAATCCGTCCTTGGGGTTGGCCACGCCTTTGAACTTCCCCTTCACAAAGTCTCCTTTCCGCCTTGCCGCCTTCTTTAAACTCGTAGACTCCTCTCCAGATCTTCTACGTCCACATGGGCAAAACCGGCCGGAGGGAGTTGTCAAATTGGTTAGGGGTTCCTTCTATAAGCTCCCTAACTATGGCTTCATTCTAGAAGCTCTAGAGTTTCCCAAAGAAACCTTGTACACCCCATGGCGGAGAGATCCTCCATCAACTCCGCTTTTTCTCGGTCGCTGCTAGGCTCTAAAGGTGCCACCTTTCTAACTTTAATTTCTACCTTTGTTGTGCTCACCTATCCCTGAGCTCTAGAACGCTTTAGTTATGACATTCGTTTCCTCACTGATTAGCTACCTTACTTCTCTCCTGGCCGCACGTCCCGTTTCCTCACAATCTCTCCTTGGTCTCAACCGAGTTACCACCTGTGCCAATCCTCACACAGACTCTCGCGGCACTCACCCGATCTCAACTGGCCACACTCAGATACACACAACTAACTCTTCTCTAATTTTTGATCAGCGCAAAGGAAACAAACACACTCACACACACACAGAAGAGGTGCAAACAACTGAAAGCGTGGCGAGTGAGCTAGAATTCTCAGATGCAAATGGGAGGTCCAAACCCTAAAGGGGTCTTTTTGTACACTGGAAACCTAATCATTACTTTTTTCCGCACCTAATTATTATTTTTTTCCGCTTTTCCGGGTGTAGATTCCGGATCCGTTCCTCCGGCTTTGGATATAGATTGGATTCGTTTCCGATATCCGTTCTATTTCATTTTCCGGTTTGATCATTGCTTGTTTCCCTAGTTATCCTAACTTTTAGCTTTTCCTTCTTCCTGTACCAATCTGGGTATATTTTTTCTGGATTTCGTGTTTCAAAACACGATAGAGAGGAAAAATCAAAAAGTCGGGTTGCAACACGTAGTTGCATGCACTGCTGCAAATTGTATCATTCTAGGATGTGGAATCTTCATAGCCATCGACTTATTTTGGTGTTCCAATTTAGCAAGTTGAGGTTAAATATGATGGTGGATGAATTTCTTTGCTGCAAATTCCCAGTAAACGTAATATTCATTAAAATGAGAGTATTCCACTGAAATGAGAGTTACAGAAGTCTAATTTCATTTGAAAATGGAGAAGAGAATTCCTCAAACAATATTCAAATCATACAAGAATTAAAATTAGATGAACACAAGTAGGAATCAAATATCAGAACCACAAGGTAAACGTTCATATTGACCTTTCACTTGTACACCATGAGTTGTTCTATACATCTCCAACTATGCTTGGCTAGGTCCAGTGACACTATATTACAGGCAACAAACTATAAAGGCTAGTAATGTAGTTCATTACATTGTTCTGCGTACACTGTAAAAATTACAAGTGTGATTCACTCGAGCTCTAAGTTCTTTTGTAATATGCACATTGAGCTTTCATGAAGCATGAATGTATGACTCTATACTATGAACAAGTACTATACGTGTCATTTACTCTTGAGCTCTACGATTGCCTTCATCATCTTCGGCCTATGGTTGTACTTGCTTGTAATTCATGAGCTTGGAAAGCCCTCCTACTTCCTTGAACATCTGAAGAAGGACCCACGTCCTCACCATATAGTTTCCGATGTGTTGCTTTATCGCAAGGTGAGGACAACATCGGTGTAGCAAAAACATCGCTAGACTTCATGGGCGATGGAGAACATGATTTTGGACGATGTGGAGCTGAACCCGGGGGACTATCCACCACCCCATCATCAACGGGCTTTAGGGAGAAGTCCATTGTCGAATTTGCAGTGGCAGCCGAACACATGAAGTTTCCTGTACTCAGAATTAGATTCTGCCCGTAGTCGGAGAAAGAGTCAGCTGATGCAGTGCACGGAAGACTGGTGTGCCGAACTAGAGAGGACGACGTTCCCAAATTCTAAGAAAATAAAGAGATTAGAACAATTCAATCAAAAATTGTAACTGTCATTACATTTACAAGTAAACTCCAATAGCAAATATGCAGTCTAGGAAGTCCTGACCATCGAATGAGGTCGACCCGACCTAAACTGGAGGAAGAAGAAAATATAGAAAGGTATTCATAAAAAAATTATATTACAGAAATTATGTATATCTCTAACCATACATGCGAATGCACGAGCCATTAAGGTCGAGGCGAGTTGAAGTTCACTAGGAACTCAGAGAACAATCCACATGGCATTCAGCACGACTCGACCTGAACTAAAGCAATAAATAAACTACCCTCTCGTAACGCCGATTAGACGATGACACAGTCACTGCATCCACGTGGCTCATGAACAGCAATGAAATGCAGTGCGCTATCGGTACGCTGAAGACACTTTGACTGCATCCATAAGACTATTGTACATGCCACGATTTCTCTTGTCATACAACATCTTCCGCCCAATTTTCCCCGCACTACTCTTGCGAAATGATTTCAACCCTTCATCTCGAGCTACGTGAAGTCGCCTGAGCCAGGGCAAAAGGACCATGTCCAAATATGAGTCTCTGGGGCCGTTATCCTTGAGAGACCAATTGATGGGGAGAACGACGTTCTCCGACTTGTTCATGAAGTGCTTCATAGGACTATCGTCAACTATGACAGTATTCTCTCGAAGAAATTGCCCATTGAAATTATTAAACAAGGTGTTCGCGTCCTTCACGAACAGGTCCTTGGTGGTGCTTGGCTCCCTGAATGTGACTATCCGGCCTTGTTCCTCACACTTAAACATCGTGCAAGACTCCTGCCCAAGTATAATGCGAGGCTTATCCAGACCGACAAAAAGATAATCGATGATTTTTTGAACGGTAAACTTCTTCATCGAGCTCCAAATAGAAACGTGTGTTATCAATCCTAGCTCACGAAAGAAATGAGCGCAATTTGGGCGGACAAAGACCGCCTTCGGTCCCACAATCGCAGGAATTGTGGCGGAGTGCGGTTGGTCTGCATTCCCGACGTGCACAGCCCACCCCTTGTACTTGGCGTCTTCACAGACACACAAGACTCCATTCAAGTCCAGGATAACATCCAGCCACTTCTCGGTGACGGTCACCCTGGACGTCAATGGAATCTCAACATCCTTCGACGTATCTCCACGTTCAGATGGGGGAACCGATCCCTGCTATCAAACAAACAAATGTGCAGCCAGTTACTAAGCTGCACTGACACATTTCGAAACTCAAAGAAAAAGGCAAAATCCAATTGTCGCAAACTATATGTGAACACAGAGGTACCTATTAGCGCAGAGATCAAAGACGCATGGGCACGAGGTTACCTTTTCCGGCAAAGACAACATTGGTCCAACAGGGTCTGGCATTTCAATCTCCAGAAGCTGAGCGTCGGGAATAGAGACGTCATCATCTAAGTGCATGGACTCAGATTCAGATGCACCTCTATTTGTAGCTTCCACACTGCCACAACCAAATGTTGGACATTGTACATGCTATACAGGAGCAATAGATTTCGGAAGATCATTCGGTCCAGTTGAGATAGCCATCAAAGGAGGTTCTGCAATTCAAGAAGGGCCAAACAAACAAGACTTAAAATTTTTATAGAAAAATCCGTATAATTGATTAATAAAATTTAGTACAAAAAAGTCATCATCTTACATGAAGATATGGATTTGTCAAAAAATTGTTTTCTATCAAAAAGTATTGTCTCCCACACTAAGGGTCTCTATCTAAGTACAACCTATGACACAAATCAGCTCGAGTCGAGCTAATTCTATACAAATGACATCGAGTGATTGTGTGGTCAACCTGATGGTGCATCCTGGCCATCCAATGCATGACTCCGATCATCATCAATGGCGATGGCAGGATCCGCGGGCATCTTCGGGCTAGACTCCAAGGTCTTTGAGGACTTGCCACCATCAAGTGGAACTCGAGCCATGTCCTCGTCATCAAGTGGAGGTGCAGAGGTCGAGGGGCACTCCTCAGTAGGAGGAGGAGCTGGAGGATCTACGGAACCTGCAAGAGGAGTGAGAGAGACAAAAGGCACCCCAGTCAATCATGGAATGGAGGGTAAGCTTGAGGATCCACTCATCGTTGGTCTTGCTGGCGCTTCCTGCAGCAAAAGCACTTGGTCAACTTGAGACGGCTGTACGGATGCTAGAGGCATGGCCCCACCAAGACTGTTGATAATGGCCTCCAGTTTGGAGTCGTTCTTTTGTGACATTGCCACCATAAACTATCGCAACTCCGCCATCTCCCTGGCCTGCCTGTCAAACATCATTTGATCCAATTCCCGCCTCCTCTTCAGTTCTGCAATTTCTGCATTATAGTCGGCGGCGGCTTGTGATCTTCCCCTCTTCCGCTTCTCCTTGGAGGTTGGAGACGGCATGGCAGAGGTGTCCGGTGGTTGACCCAACGACGCTGATGATCTCTGGATGCTTTGAGAGCGGATTACTAGAGGGGTGCTCCGATCCATGGGAACGTCATCGTCGTAGTCGTCATTACCGACTGCCCCATCACTGTCGGAGGACTCACACAATATGATTGCAGATGACCTCCGACCGGATGGTGTGCTTGCCTGTCCAGTTGCCTTCCCCTTGCACTTTGATGACGAAGGCGTCCTTGACCCCGATGGTCGGCGCGGGAATTTGCCCTCATTGACAAAGTATCCCTCTGGAAGAAAATTGTTCTTATCCAGTTTCTTCGCAGTGGTTGCAATTTCAGTCCATTGGTCAGACTCCTCCGAGTCCCCTACAGCAAACACATTAACCCCACTCATCTGCAAACTCACACAGCGTCACATACTATCAGATTACGATAGTATGAAAATTCCCTAACGAGGATACAATGGTATTTCATGTAACGTCAGCAGTAGGTTGGGTCAAGTCGACCCGACCTGAATTTCACTCTCGGGCACTCAATGGCACCGGTCAGGTCGAGCCAAACTATGGAGGAATACACTCTAGTCAATGCTACGAGTTAGGTCAACCCGACCTGGTTTCTATCACCTTCTAATTTCAAGAAGAAATACATGTTCATTTTATTCAGGTCGAATCGACCTTAACCATAGCCAAAACATTACATTGAGGAATTCATTGTGTTCAGGCTTACCATCGCAGCACACGTGAACTTCGACCCAGCAAAGAATGACATTACGCTTACTCTAAGAGCGCAAAATTTCCTCACAAGATTGAGGAAGAACTCCATCCGTAGCTCAGTATTATTAATCCTGAACTCTAGCTCGTTGTAAGCCCCGGGCCTCGTAAATGTTTCAGTATTGGGAGCATCATAGGAAGACCTCATTCTCACTGTCCTAGCATTGCTTGGGCTTTGCAGGATGGTCAGGTAAATTGGTTCCACCGCCTTCTTGCTTCGTGCAGACAAGTCACCGATACGCTCATTGGATGAGGGAATGTAGTTAGAGAAACTCATGGAGTCCTCCTTCAACGCGGGATTGCTGTCTATGAAGTGAAGTGCTTGCGTTTGCTCAGTGAGGTTGGAACAAATGAGCACCCACACTGGAATGTCCTCGAGAAGGGGCAGGCCCTTTTCTTGGAAGGACTCAACAACTGCAACGAAGTATGGATTGGCTGGCGTACACTTAGACTTTGACACCACATTCGGGGTGTAACGCAGGTCCCACACTCCAAGCTTGATGTCCTTCATATTCTCTGCAGTGAGCACGCCTCTAGGCCAATCCTGGTGCGTTTTATACATAACGTCATATGGACGATAGTATGCAGTGGATTTTGGGGCACAAAATTGTTTCTCTGTTGCATGAAGACCTGGAAGAACTCAGCCGCGTACATTGACATCTCCTCAGCGCTCTTCCCCTTTGCTCTTGACTGCTTCGCCTCCATCCAGTATTCGTTCCTTGGCTGCTCTAGCAGCACGTTTATGGTGGCACTCGTGAAGTTCCGACTTCGTTTGAACTCCCTCCACTTCTCGTGGTTCAGCTCGTTCAAGGAGGACATGAGCTCGAGACTTGCGTCCAGGGCGTGAAGCTCCATCTTCACCTTGTGCTTGCGCTTCCTTCTCTCCACCCACTCCCTAGCAGTGTAGTAGCTCTCCTGTACAGCAGAGAGAAGCTTGATTGTGACCTTCGGGTAGTCCTTGTTCTTGCTCCCTGGATTCTGATGCAGAATATGTTCGGCCAGCTTCAACAAGTCATTGAAGGAAAGGTTTCCGAGCACTTTGAAGAACTCATGCGTCAGATTCCCTTGCTCGGGCTTCCAAGTCGCCTTCTCGTTGTACTTCAGTCTAGTATTGGGGTCTATCAACTCCCCATGCGCAGCACTAGAAATGACCTCGCTCCACAGGTTGTACACGTCGTCCGGAGCTGTGATTATCTTCAGCTCGTTTCGGATCTCGAGCTTCTCCTTGGCGTCCTTGCCTTTTGCAGCCTTCTGGGCCTTTAGTACATCTAGCAGAGCGAACCGCTTGTACATTGCCGATGAGAATTCCTGCAACATAATTTTGTATGTCACGGTCAATTTGGAGCTCTCTATTCAGCTCGGATCGACCTAAACTGCACATTTCATATTGAACGTTAAATTTAAATTTACCATTGACGTTCTACTTACTTCAAATTCTTCATTCATTATCACGTGAAGTAAATCAATACATCACCTATTCTGGCTGGAACACTAGGTGGCAGACGACATTCACAGATCAGGTCGACTCGACCTAAATCTCTTACCATGAATTTCTTCTTATTTGCTGTACTCTTAGCGTTTTGCCTAACGTTGGACATTGTCGCTATTGGGGCCGCTTCCTTCGGATTGCGTGGCCTCCCCATGAGTTCCCACACTTTTCTAGCTCCCAAAATGTTTGTTGACCACGAGGGCTTCTGCGCCACAAAGTGGTTGACCCTATTGTAGTACGCCGATATGTCCCGTAGTTTCTGGGCATCTGTGGACCAGACCACGTAGCAATCCCATTGACGAAAGTTCTTGACAATCTCTTCGTCAAGGTTTTGGTCCACCATCATTTTGCTGGCAGTCACACTATGTTGCCCATTGATGATGTAGAAGTTCTTCCTTTCAATTGCTGGCCAGTCCTCCGGCTTTGGCTTCTCGAAGCAGTCCACTGGCATGACACACAATGTTTGTTTTGTGGACTTATCTGGCATTTCCCAGAGGTATGTCATCATGTCCTCCGTGAGCTTCATCTCATGGCTACGGATGTTTAAGTCCTCTGGGGCCTTGATGAGCTACTCAATGGAAATTGTCTTTTTATCCTCCAAGCCAAAGATGTAGGCGTCCGTGCAGTGCTTCCAGTAGGCCTTGTATGCCTCCGCGGACGCAATGTAATCGTGCGATTTCTTGGCATCATAAGGGACCGGGACCTCAATTACCGCGGATACAAAACTCAGCTCCCCTAGTAAAACTACACTAGGGTCTTGCGTTGCTGTTGCCGCTGCTGAGACTGATGCCAACTTACTTTTCCTGGGAGCTCGTGCTGGAGTTGCGGCCTGCATGGACTTTCTTGTCCCCCAACTCTGTTGGGTTCCAAGTGTACCCATTGAGCTCTTTCCCTCCACGTTACTTAGAAACTCCTGGGAGACAGTTCTGACAGTCATGTCTTTCTTCTTCAGCTCAAGTTTCGTCTTCAGAATTGTGAAGTCGTTTAGGAGTGTCTTCAGGTGAGAGTATAGGGCCTTCCCCGTTGCCAACTTTCTGTCCTTTGTCTTGAAGTAGTTGTGGTCAACTTTCTTCTCCAGGTCGGGTATCTCCGTTCTATACTCAGTCGGTTCCAGCGTTGAGAGGAAGTGTGATATGTTGAAGGCACATCTTGAGGAGTCCAAGCGAATAGTGAAGTGGTACTGTTTGCTTTTAGGCTGTCCTGTCACAGCTGTAATACACCGAATTTTCAAGAATGGACCACTATCGTGGGCAACGTCCTTTATCTTCTCATCAAAGGATATGTTGAAGAAATGGTTAGTGTCTTTGAACTTTGCAGCGAAGCAAATGAGGTTCTTGAAAGGAATCATGTGGAGACTCCAACTCTCAACCTTTTCGGGATTTTTGAATTCCCAGTAGTCTCCGTCATTGTCAAAGTCATCCCCTTCCTCTCTAGAGGATTCGTGCGCAGAGCATACGTAGAAGGCCTCCAGCTTCTCGATTTGGTCATCCATTCTGCACTCATTTTTCAATCGGGTATTGTTACACCAAGAGTTGTTTCTCTATATATTCAGATCGATTCGACTTGAATGTTAGTGCTTGGAGCTTCTAGATTTATTTTCTACGTACTTGATCTAATTTACTTCGGTTTGGTTCCCCTCGTATGCTTCAGGTCAAGTCGACCTAAATGCAATCTACTGATTCAGATCGAGTTGACCTAAATGTGAATACATGGGGTTATTAGATTTCATCTTCTATGTGTTTCCAGTTACTTGCATTTGGTGTACTTGGATTTGGTTCGGTTTGTATCATACGCTTCAGGTCGGGTCGACCTGAAGTTCTAGTCGAAATATGTGAATGTTTTTCCTAGTGTGACGGCTTTGTTTAGTGTTATCGTATCGTCGTACATGTCGTAGTACGTACTCATCTCACTACTGATCTTACAATTCAGGTCGGTCCGACTTGAATTGCATGCGTTCATTTTGAGAGGTCGATTGTTGTTAGCTTGATGATTATTGGAAATGTATTTGATGTTCAATGTGTTAATTAAAGTAGGTGTCTGATATCCTAATATTATTTGTTTTGTTGGTACCACTATGTATTTAACGCGTCAAATTGCATAGGGTCCCCTTTGCAGTTCAGGTCGGACCGACCTGATCTGCATTTGATTTATACGATGATGTCATTTCTCTTCTAGAATGTAAGTGCAAATGTCTGTTTCTTAGTTATTTAGTTGTGCAGACAATGCTAGTAGGTGTACATTTCAGGTTGGATCGACCTGAAATGCATGTTAATCTCATATCAATATTATCCATGGACTTGCACGGGCAATGGCATTGATTTGAGAGTGGATATGTTTGAAGGGGCTATGCAATTCAGGTCGATGCGACCTGAATTGTCGTTCGGTTCATGTTACGAACATTATCCTTACAATTCAAAATGTTTGTAATGGTCAATTTTTTAATTATACTAGGTGTCTAATTTCCTAATAGTAATTTTATGTTGGTACCTCAATGGACTTGACGCATCAAATTGAATAGGGTCTTCTGTGGGGTTTAGATCGGACCGACCTAATCTACATTTGATGTTAACAATGTTGTTATTTCTTGTCCTAGATGTTAGTGCAATTACCTGTTATTTAGTTGAATCTTCATGCACACAATTCTAGTAGGTGTACAGTTCAGGTCGAACCGACCTAAAATTCATGTTAATCTGATCTCAAAATTATCCATGAACTACCACGGACAGCAGCATCGGTTTGAGAGGCGATATGTTTTAAGGGGCTTTGTAATTCAGATCAATGTGACCTGAATTGCAGTTTGGTTCATGTAACATTCATTCTTGATACGTTTAAGGATTATGGATGATACCCGGGTATACCGGGTTGATTCCCGTGAATTTGTGTGGTTGTGAAGCAAACCCTAGACCCTAAGCAATGGACCCTAATGAAACCCTGGACCCTAAACAAACCCTGAACCCTAAGCATTGGACCCTAAACAAACCCTGGACCCTAAGCACTGGGCCCTAAACAAATCTTGACCCTAAACAATGAATGCCTATTTCTGAATCCTAAACCCTAAACAAAGTCCTGTGCATTAAAACTCACTTGGGAATTGACAAATGAAGACCTCAAAATGCAATGCAGATGGATTAATCTCCAAATCCTATAAGAGTATCCACATTTTCAACAAATTCAGGAATTGAACAATGCCAAAACATCAAAAGCAGCAACATCGCAAACCAAAAGACAACCTAGACCAAAAACCCAAAGATTAATTGAACAAACCTACAACATCTCAAACAAGCATGCTTCCATCGAGCAACTCCCAAACCATGAATTCTAACAAAAACCAACAAACCTCAAGAGAACGAAGAAATGCACATATGCACACGATACATTATGCAACTTAAAACCCACTAACACATTCATTGGACATTGCAGCTAGCTTTACAACAATCACAGAAATCACTATTCAAAGCACAAATGGTGCAAGAGAAACGAAATTAATACATACCTGAGTTTCTACAAGCAAGCGCTATGCAACTTCACCCGCAGCTACTTATTATGGACTCCCGAATGTTGTAACTCCAGTGCTATAATCGTCAATCTACAAGCAAAAACAACCCAAATTTAAAAAACATTCATTGCAAACCAAATTCCAAGAAACAAACTACAAACACATTCCAAGCAACCAGATTCATTGCAACAATTAAAAACAAATATCCAATCTGTTGGGAACAAATACCTACCAACACAATACACAACACAATCGTCACTCAATCAGATCATTCCAACATCAAAAGAAGCAAATTCAAAACTGATTTCAAAACAATGCGATTTCATCCTCTATTTTTGGGAATTCAAGACCATTTTTCCACAGAACCCTACATCTGGTATGGCAAGCTTCGAAACAAGGTGCCCAACCAATCTACTTATTATTGCAAGGTATTGCAATTCTCCAACACTTTCAATCAAGCTCCATTTTCTTAACTTACATACAATATCCACTACTCCAGAATCCATACATCAAATGCGTTCACTCAAACCTCCAATACCTGGGTCTCATAGTTCCATTTTCTTAACTCAACCCTAAATCCAGTACTCTCAAAATCCATACATCAAGCACATTCAAACGCTCAAACCTCCAACACCGCAGTCTGAAAGCTCCAACAAATTCATTCAAGCTCCATTTCCTTAACTCATATACAATATCTACTACACCGAAATCCATTCATCAAACACGTTCACTCAAACCTTCAAGACCTGGGTCACAAAAAAATTTGCAGTGCTGACCTAGGGAGAAGGGCTCGCCTATGTTGCGCCATATGAATCAAACACATTAACACAGAGAACAAAGTTCACAAAAGATCAAGTGAGGGTGATTCTAGCTAATGCCTCAAATCGCAAAGCGATTAGGCATCCAGGTGCCCAAATTATGAAAGACATTTTTATTAGAATACTAAAACTGAACATGATTCCACGAAATACACAATCAAACAGAATCTCCTCAATCGACAACCCCCACAACTCATTCAAAACCTTCCGTGATAGCTGACAAACCCTAAACCCCAAAAAATCTTGTAGCGCTGATCTACAGAGAAGGCCTCGCTAATGTTTTCCGCAGCTCAATCTTTATAAGTCTGTATGAAGTCTTAGTCAATTCTACAGACGTGGACATAGTTGTAGTGTGCAATTGACAGTTTCTGATACTTATTTTCGTTGCTTCTCGAGGTATTTCGTATTTTGAACTCGTTACAGTATGCCAAGAGATTGAGACTTCGACCGGATGGAGGGGTCTGAAAGCTCCATTTCTTAACTCATATACAATTACAAAGCGCACCTCAACCAAGCGCCCTCTGCTGCGTTGCCCGCTGCTGCTGCGCCCTCTGCTGTGTCGTTCACTGCTGTTGCGCCCTCTGCTGCTACTGCGCCCTCAGCGAGCACTCCAAGTTCTACTCTAAACCGTTGTGAGCAAGATCCTCCTCCCTCACGAAACAGGAAAACAACAACAACATAGGAAAACAACAGCGACACAGGAAAGCAACAACGACACAACGCTAAACCCTAACCCGCGCCCGCCTGAACCAGAGCCTGATATCCTCCTATACCCACCCACGATACCCTTCCTGTACCCGTCGCCCGAACCAGAGCTCGATACCCTCCTATACCCACCCATGATACTCTTCCTGTACCCGCAACGATATCTGCCCACAATACCCTTCCTGTACCCGCAACGATACCCGCCCCTGAACCTTGTTGTACCCACAACGATACCCGCCCTTGAACCCTGTTGTACCCGCCACGATACCCTCTTCTACTCGCCATAATACCCTGCTGAACCCGCCACGATACCCTCCTAAACCTGCCACGATACCCTTCTAAACCCGCCACGATACCCTCCTAAACCCGCCACGATACCCTCCTAAACCCCCCACAATACCCTCTTAAACCCCCCACCATACCCTCCTAAACCCGCCACGATACCCTCCTAAACCCCACACAATACCCTCCTAAACCCCACACAATACCCTCCTAAACCCGCCACGATACCCTCCTAAACCCGCCACGATACCCTCCTAAACCCGCCACGATACCCTCCTAAACCCCCCACAATACCCTCCTAAACCCCACACAATACCCTCCTAAACCCGCCACGATACCCTCCTTGTACCCTGTCCCCCGGCTTATACTAACCCCTATCATGTATACGTAGAAATTGTATTTTCATACAATGTGATATTACAAAAATAGAGTAGCAGTTTCCTATCATACTACTAAAATCATAAATCCCTCTGTAATATCACAAATGCTACCATTAATACTAGGAGCTCGTGTTTGCTATGCTACGCATTCATTGTATCATATATTAGTAAAATTTTGATACATTTGAATAGAATGCATGATAATGATTTCAGTAAGTCTTTAAAATAATTATTTTATAAAAATATTTGCAATCATGCATACATAAAAATCGCATTTTCACATAATGTGATATTATAGAAATAGAATAGCAATTTGCAATCACTTCTATAATATCACCTCGAATATCACTTTTTACAAAGGGTGATATTATAAAAATAATATAATTGTTGCAATTCAGGTGATATTAAAGAGGATCCATAGGGTGATATTATAGAGGTAGCAAATCCATGATTGCTTCTCTTGGCTTTCACTTCTTTGCATTTCTTTGATTTTGTGCTTTTGTGAGCTTTGAGCTTTCATAATTTCAATTTTCTATTGCTACTACCAAATGATTTGAGAAATTTATTGGATTGAACCAATTGGATTTCACAACAATTAAATTGTTCACAAAGCATTTGAGGTTTAGAAGTTCTTCCTTTAAATTCTTCTATTTGGGTTGCCATTGTTTGTAACAATTGAGTTCAAACAAATAGTAAAATTTTGACACATTTGTATAGAATGCATAATAATGATTTCAATAAGTCCTTAAAATATATATTTTAAATACTTTGTAAAATTTTTTTCAATCATGCTTGCATAGAAATTGTACTTTTACACAATTTGATATTACAGAAATAGAGTAGCAGTTTGCAATCACTTTTGTAATATCACTTTTTCCACCGGGTGATATTATAGACATAATATAGTTGTTGAAATGAAGGTGATATTAAAGAGGATCCATAGAATGATATTATAGAGGTAGCAAATCCATTGCTTCTCTTGGCTTTACACTCCTTTGCACTTCTATGATTTTGTTCTTTTGTGAGCTGTGAGTTTTCATGATTTCAATCTTCTATTGCTACTACTACATAATTTTGAGAAATTCATTCAATTGAAGTGATTTTGGATTCCAAAAGAATTAAGTTCTTCAGAAAGTTTTTGAGATTTTTATTTGAAGATTTATTTGAAAGTTTTACACAACAATTCTTATAAAATTCTAATGATGAATGGATAGCATAGCAAGCGCCAATCCATTTCTTGCTCTGCATTTTATCTAATACATAGAAATTCTATTGAAATTTTGAGGATGAATTCATCAGGTAGGATTCATTGGAAAAATTATTTTAAAAGAACCACATTGCTTTCCTATACTTCTTCAATTGAAATGGATTTCAAAACAAATACTCTAAAAATCATGCTGTATTTAATAGAATCCAAACCAATAAATTATATCGGTTTGATGTGGAAGCATGTCCAAAAACGTAACACACAAGTTGCAAATGTTCAAAATAATTAGGATTCATGGAAAAACTTAATTTTAAGACAACCCTATTGCTTCCCCACACTTTTTCACATGAGTTTCCAAAAAAATACCTTAGGATTGATGTTATATTTAATACAAACCAAACCATTAATTTGTATCGGTTTGACGTGGAAGCATGTCCGAAAAAATAACACACAAGTTGCAAATCTCTACGAAATAATTCGGATTCATGGAAAAATTATTATTGCGAACATTATAAAAAGAAATTGAAAGTGCATGCAGTATAATTCCTTAGTGTGTACAAAAACCTTGAATTCACTTCTAAATTAAATATTTGTTCAATATTTCAAGAACATGATATGAAATGATTTATTAATCTACAGAAATACCTAAATCCGAGACCCTAAACCCTGAAAACCCTAAACCCTAAACCCTAAAGACCCTAAATCCTAAACCGTAAAACCCTTATTAATAAAATCACATGCAAAGATTTGGGTGGTGCAAAAGGTTGTGTTTGTCTAAATTTACAAAGAGACCCTAACTTCAACAAAATCAAATTGACTTCTAGAAATTGCAAAAGAAAAAAAGACAATGAAGACTTCTTGCCTACATTTTGTTAGAAATAGAATCTAAAAATTAGTGCTTAACGGTGCAAGAAAGCAACCTCATAAGTACTTAATAGCTGTCAGTGTCTATTTCTGTCATGAACAGTGTAGGCGGGAATCAAAAATCAAAGGAATTTGCAGAAGGAGTTCGAGATTTTCAAATTCCGTCCTACAGCTCCCACCTTCGCATTTGCGCCTACACATTGCCGCCAAAATTGTTTTGAATGTCGTTGCGTCCACGCGCATTAGGGTACTCTCCTTCTCCGTCGCGAATGCATGGACGTTCATGCGAGATTTCACTTCTCTCATGTCATTACTGAACTCTATCAACTTCTGTACTTGTACTATCTAGAGTGTCGGAGTATTGTGCTTCGAGGATCTCGGTGAACGCGCTTGTTGCCTTCCGTATGTCCTCAGGTTAGAAGCCTTTAGCATTTTCAAACATTTTCATTCAATGGATTGGACATAGTTACTTTGTAAGCACATAGTAGTTTTCTGAGTGTGTATAATGTTTCTTTCAACGCTGCCATCTATTGTCGAGTTCCTAGTTGTTGAAGTTGGCAGAGTGCGTGTGTTTCCAATGTTTATTACTGAAAATCGAGTTGCACGATTATGAGTTCTGGGCTTCCTCAATTTTTAGTGACAAGGTCTTTATTCAATGTTCAGTTCTCGACATTTGAATTGCAAAATTCTGAAAATGCAGTGCCCGATTATCTCGCCGAGAAACCCGGAACACGAGATCACGGTTACTACGAGACTGCCAATACAATGTCCGAGAAATCCGGAACTGTTTAGGTCGAGTCGACCTGAATACGAACAACGGTACATGAGTAATTGTAATGCCATTCAGGTCGAGTCGACCTGAATGTGAGATTGTCTACATCAGTCATTCGTTCATGCAATTCAGGTCGAGTCGACCTGAATGTGAGATTGTCTACATTAGTCATTCGTTCATGCAATTCAGGTCGAGTCGACCTGAACTGACCCATATAATAGTAATTGAAGTAATCTCAAACGTATCCTAGGTAGATTGAATAGTTCTGTCATCTAATATGTTAATGAAATGATATACATGGCAATTCAGATTGAGTCGACCTAAACCGTATCTATAATTCTAATTTCATTCAAGTGAAAATCTCGTAGATGTCTTGCTGAAATTCCCGATATTCACAAATTCAGTCACCAAGAATTCTGTACATAGTGATAATAGTGTGCAGATGGGATTCGGCTCACTGCAAGTCCTCATTTCAGGTCGGTTTGACCTGAAGTGTGGTACTCCCATCACAGACTTCAGTTCGAGAAGTTCGAGATTTTTAAAGGAATAAAATAGGGAATTCCCTGTCGAATTGAACAGATGAAGATGGGTTCATTCTCTCAGAGTACAAGGGACACTTTAGGTCGATCCGAGCTGAAGTTCAGGATTGTACTCAATCTTCTTACATTTATATTTTCGGCTCACAAAAATTATATAAGACAGGGGTCAGACACTTCAGGTCGATTCGACCTGAAAACAAAGTTTACATAAATCTGAATTTATAAGGAATTTTAATGAATGATGTCAATTGCAGTTGAAACCTAGGCTTCAGAAAATAAGTTCGTTGCTGTCATAGATGTACCTATAACACTTGGTCATTCAGGTCGGGTCGACCTGAACATGAATGAAATTGCATGATCTATGCTGCAATTCACTTACCCTATTTCACATTGCATTTTTACAGATATCCATGGATACTATAGATGACCCTGATGACATGGACATGTCATCGGGTTCTGAATCCAGTGAATTCAGACATGATGAAGAGGATTTTATGGCATCTTCAGAAGACGAATTTCAGAATGTCGAAGCAATGAATGTTGGGGTCCCGGAATGCGAAGGTCTACCGCGTCGGCTTTGGAATATTGGATTTGTCACCTTGTACAATGAGGCTGGAGTGCTTGTGGGTGAAGGTGTCTGTCATAGTGTGAACTCTGACCTCGTTTTGGGTGCCAATGGCCCTCTTGGTGACACCCACGTGGCATCCACATCTCCAAAACACATAGCGAAGAGGACCTACCAGAGGAACAAGTGTGCTCATTGTTGGCTTGGCCTATTCATCTTGTCCACTATCGTAGAGCTAGCCTTAGAGACCATGAGGCTAGGGACAAATTCAATCGTCTCCAACAGGCTCTCTTAAATCCACCCTCTTCGACGTCTTCAAGTCCATACACAAATATGGTCTGAAATGCGCCTCGTGAAACAAATTTGAAATCGAAGGAGTTGCTTACTCAAGATTCCATCCATGTAGTGTCTACTAAAATATGTTGTAGTCGCAACTGTGTTGAGCCATTTCCTAGGGATAAGATTCGAGCGTTTCGTGAACGCATCACTATAAGAAAACGTAGTTTTTTTGGATGTCACAAAAAACAGGCATCTGTATTTTTAAAAACAGGTTTGACATCGACGTTGATGTCTTCCGAAATCCGTCAAAAAAGAAACGTCCCAAACATGCTAAAATTTTTGTGAACGTCACCAATAACATGACGATTTTTTGTGACGTCAAAAAAATTCAAGGCCTCCAAACTTCTCTAAATGTGACATGTGGAGGGGTCCAAAATGCCAACTCAACTTTTGTTTGGGCAGTTTTTGCCACGTGTACTTTTTTTCCCCCCAACCCCTTCCTGCCCGGGGCGTTGACGTGGACCCCTTTCAAATCTAACGTGGCATTTTTTGACGTGGACATGCCATGTCAGATGCCACATTAGCAATATTGGGTGAGTTGAAATTCTAAAGTCCTATTGTTCATGACGTCTCATAAAACGTAGACGTGTCCATTTTGACATCATTGTGAACAACCTTTATGTCATGCAAAGGTCAATACAAAAAACCCTAAACAAGGTCAGTACAAAAAAAACTATTGAAAAAATAAAATAAATAAACATATAAAAAATTTTAGTTCAAAAAAATGTAAAGAAAACTTACCATGTACGATCAAAAGGATTTTTGATGGCAAAATGAAGGAAATAAGTCATTAAAATTTATTAAAAATGAAGGTAAAGGGGTCCTATTTATATTCATTCTCTGTCCATGATGAGACAAAAGATATGGGATAAATGGAGAATGGGAATTTGAACATTGTCCATTTTGACATTGTTTTAGACATGTAGATGTTGTTTTAGACATGTAGATGTTGTTTTAGACATGTAGATGTTGTTTTAGACATGTAGATGTTGTTTCAAACATGTAGATGTTGTTTCAAACATGTGACATGTTGATTTAGACATCAGAATCAACGAGTTTTGTTTTTTTTACACATTTTATATTGAACACAAGTTTTGTTGTACTTATCCCATATGGATTGTTTCTCTTCCTATCACCCCACTAGTATAAAAACCAGCTCTTCTCATCCATGGTGCACATCCATCCATGTCCTTTTTTTTTGCAAGGTATGCCACGTGGCTGCCCTATCCTTAAATTTTTATATGTGGTCAACATTTCAAAACAATTTTTACTAATTTAGCCATAATCAAAATAAGTTTACTTGCTGACGTGGATTTCTCATGTTTTTTGTGATGTCAAAAAAAACATATTCTATTGTGTTTGACGTCATGGAAGACATGTGACGTTGCAAGTGACATTCACTTATTCTCTGAATTTTGTTGCCTTGTTGTCGTTGACATCAATTGAAATCTCATTACCCAACACTTGTTTTTTGGCAAACGTCGGATGTTTTTGAAAACATGTGACGTTTTTCTGGACGTCACGTGTTTTTGTCAAAACATCCTCAAAAACGCAGTTTTCTTATAGTGCATGTATCGCAACTCCACGTTCAAACACAGGACCTATATGAAAATGAATGTGCATAGGCAGGTGCATGTTGACGAGCGTGGTAGACGAATGGTGTCAATTGACAATACACCGGTATGTATGCGAGCGTGGATGCATATAGTTGGGGTCCCTAAGGCCACATTCTATCGCTATCAATCGTACATGAGGCGTGGTCGAGAGGCAAAGGACCATGGCAATAAGGGAACGGTGAAACCGAGGAAACACACTCAACAAGCTATAGCAACATTGAAGTGCATTCTGGAGAAAGAAGCAGATCACATGCCTCATCGTACGAAGACCCTGAAGTCAGGAGAGAAAGTTGTGGCCAAGATCCTACCTTCCACCTTCTAGTGGAAGAGTAAGATGAAAGAACTCAATGATGTCAATGCTGTTTTTGGACTGAGTGAGGTGTCAGCTTCGAACTTGAATAAAATTAGGTGCTGTAAGTTCCCTGAGTATGAGGTGAAGAAGCTTGGAGACAATTTTGCGCGATGTGGCACGTGTGACAAATTGCAAGACCTCAAGAAGGGTACTATAAGTGGGTCGCACAATGAATTGAAGTATTCTCGGAAGTTGGATAGGCACGTTGAGATTGCTCAAGCTCATCGGGAGTTGTATTATGCAAACCGTCACCGTTCAGTAGCTTTTCCACACAAATGCCTCACAGTTATGCACGACAAGATGGATCATACAAAGACTACTTCTCCAGTCTTTTCCCACAGGAGTAAGGAGCTTGATGGCCTTGTGAAATTGCCTGTGTCTGTCACTGGCATGATTGCTCATGGTCATGGAGATGTGCGTTACGCACATTATGGTTTGGATCTCTTTAAACACGATTCAAACTATACAATTGGTTCTATAGCAAAGTTGTTGCGGGATCTGGAATTGCCATCGAAGTCTTCTTCTCGGCAATTATTTTCTGGGTCAGGGTCTTCAAATTTGTTCAGGGCAGTGTTGCAGGGTAAAGAAATGTGCGACGTGTCACTGCCACCATCTCCAATGAATGCAGTTCTAGCAGTGCCTTTGCCTCCTATTTTGAATGTACAAATGGACAATGCCACTGGCGACAACAAGAATAGATATGTTTTCTGTTTCTGGTCTCTACTTGTTGCTAACAAGATCTTCAGAGAAGTGTATGTCAACTTCATGATTGTTGGTCACACACGACGACATAGACGCATTGTTTGGAAGATGGAGCATGCTGTTGAAGAAAGAGAACTTCCCAACAATCCCGGCGCTCATGAAGTCATTCATGGATGTTGAGTCCATTCCTACTATCCCTCACCTCATAGAGGAGGTGTCTGATTTCAAGTGTTTCATTGCAAGAAAATGGATGGATGGTGATGAAATCCTTATGGGACACACAAGACCGCAACAAGTGAAGTTCTACCTAGACTCTCTTGGATGCCCAGTCATGAAATACAAGTTGAAGTGCACGGATGAAATCTGGTTAGGTAGGCAAGGTCAAGCCATTAAGTTGTGGAAAGAAGACGATGAAGGACGGAGTCTATGGCCACGTGGTGTGCCTTTGCCAGTACCACTCAATCCAATGATTGGTGTCCATGACATTGTCAAAGGTTTATCAGGATTCATAAACTATTGGGACGACTTGTGCAGAGCAGACGTGAGTGGAGAACATCGTAGGCGCTATGAGAATGTGGTGCGCTATTGGCATGGTGTAAAGGTAGCTCTTCAAGAGCCACTTCCTACTTCTAGTGCTCTAAAAGATAGTTTCTGGCCAACTACTCGTATTCAAGTGACAGAAGCTGATCATTTAGACGAAGATGGTGAAGATCTCGAAGAGCATGGAGAGGATGAGCCTTATGTTGGGCCCTTGAGGAATCGTCTACAACCATCCTTTAGGGTGGCTCGAGATGTATACGAAGGGTATTTTGTTGTAGTTCGCTTTGCAGACGGTGACAGCAGATCAGTTTGGATTGCCAGAGCATTATCTGATCCAAACTCTAACCCCAAGAAACCAAACTGTATGCACATTCAATACTTTCGGACAACATCACGCAATCAAGAAGTTCAAGACTTCTATGAAGGATGGGATAGTGATAGAGGTTTGCTTTGGAGGGTTGATGAAACCGAAGAATCTGCGTGGGAGACAACAAACGCTTTAATTACAGCATGGAAGTCTCAAAATAGAAGAGGTACTCGCCAATGCAGAATCAAGATCCCTACAGTTCAAATCGAAATCATCAACCAGAGTTTGGCTTCATATACATGATATGGAGAAATCATGTACATACATTGGATGCATTTTAACTATGACATTCATATGGAGGGTATTGTTTTATTTCTACATCTTATATGAAGTTGTTTTTCATTGCATAAGTGTTGGACCCTTAATATTATAATAGATGATAGTCGTTTCAGTTTTTTTTAGAGGATATAGGTTTCCGTTGATTGATTCTATTTTAGTGTTTGATACTATATGATTGTTTTCAAGTGTATATTTTGTGTTTACAAAACAATGGAATTTAAATATAGTCTTTAATATATATATATTTTTTATTCTTGAGCTATATTTTCTCTATTTTTTAATTCATTTTCTTATTTGTGTATCACTAAATATATTTTATTTGAAATTACATTGCTATTGGAGAAAAAAATGTAGTGGATATATCCACTATTTATTTGGTTAACATGTAAAGTACTTGTCACATTCTGGGTAGGGGGTCAGTTGGTTGTTACAACTTTCCTGCCGGCAAAGCTCACTTAGTAGCACCAAGTCATGTTTTTTCTCTCATGCGCTCATACAAACCCAATGGGAATCGAACCCGGATCGCTTCAATGAGATGAACAACCCCTTACAACCAACCGCGAAGCTTATGACTTGGTGTTCAAAAGATGTCATTCTCTTCACTTATATAAATCAAAATATATACCCTAAAGCAAACTTCATGTATTTCAACAGTTCATCACTAAAAAGACTCTTATTTTAATGGAAATTGTGTATTACAACTAGCAAAGTTAGTGTTTGCCCACCTAAACTAGTTAACATTACAATTCACTTTTTAGGGCCTAAATGAAAAATATTATTATGAGAGGCCCTAAACCTCTCAAAATATTGAATATTGTATTAGTATGGCAGTATCTCAAGACATCTTTTGATTCACACCTTCTGAATTGTTGCATACCCTCCTCTCATCATCTTGTCATCTACTTGAATGACTTGTGCCATATCTGGAAGCGCTATGAGATGCCGTTTATCTCTATTTTATTTTAGCAACTCCATCATTGCTATTCCACCAAGACAGTGATTTGACTCTATTGTGCCTTTTAACAGACGGAGCACATTGGGCCTTCAACAAGTCTGCTTTGAGAATGACTTGTTCAAATGCCTCATCATTTTGTAGGTATTCCTTGCCATACAGCTCCAAAATATCTTTGTTGTTTGGCAATGCGTTATGCCCTTTATTTTCCAAACATTTTTGGAAGTATCTCTTCTCCATGTCTTCCCTCCATTCAACAACGTTTAAAGCATCCAACATCTTTTGTGTTATATCTACCTTGAATTTCAACAAGCAGTCCTCTCCATATCAGATATATTTGTTATCTAAGGACATAGTCATCTTAGACTCATAAAATTAAATGATGCATTCAATCATGAACTTCTTGCACACCTCAAAGGTAGTTTCTTGAGCTAATTCCATCATTGATGGCCCTGCATCCAAGGTTGCACAAAATGAATGTCCCAGGCAAAATCACGTCCAAACGTTTGGACGTCCAAGTTTAACGGACACTTTGTTCACTTAATGTCCGCTCTTCTAAAACAAATTTTTTTTCAAAGTGGGCAATCGCAGACACCAGTTCTAGGCGGATGGCACACGCAGATGGTATACGCGGAGGCGAATGGGCCGACTACCTTGGCGGACGCGTCGCTAGGTAGACGGGGCGACCGCCTTGGCGGACACGCGGATGGGCGAATGGTAGTTACACGAATGTGGGGAAGAGTGGACAATAGCTAGTTGGACATGCAGATGGCAACTAGGCGGACACACGGTTGGAAAGATGGGTGGACGGTAGCCAGGTGGATGCACGGACGAGCGGACGTGTGGGAATCTGGAATCAAGGGACGGATCAGGTTTGAGAGAAATAGGTAGAAAGAAGTAAAAAATTCAAAAAAAAATCTAGTTAGAACTTGATTTTAGTTTAATAAAACCCAAATTAGAAAATAGATGTTCCGGCAAAATCCGTAATCGAAACTTATCTGGATTTGGAATCCGGAAATACTCGAAACTCAGGAACCTACAATATAGACCATCAGGGCTACAGGTATAGGATACCGTTCGTAAAACGGTCCTGTAGTCGTTATCCCAATGATCGTAGGGAGACGATCCAATATTTAAGTTGTCTACTCAAGGTTTCCATCTCCACTTTTTTGTTTGTTTGCTAGTTTTCAGTGTGGGTAGTTGAAAGAAACAATGGTGAGATAGCGACTGCCTTAGGCTTCCTTTCCTTCCCTCATTTTTACTTAGTTTTATAGCAACGGGGCCTGTTTGGAAGTTAGTTGTGCTTGCTCGGATCATTTCTCCGGCCATTCCATACAACACGAAACAATACAAGCAGTTAGAAGAGGATTTAATTAGTCTAGGGTAAGTCGGGTTGTTACATCGATCATAGAACTTAAAAAGTAAAGGTATGATTCAAGAATTGGCCCACGGGGTTCCAAACCAGTACGAGTTCACTTTGAGGGGATGACCAATCACGTGAATGGAGGATATCTGGGCGGATGTGTACCAGTTCCGGAAGAACGGAGCCGGATTAGCATCAACTCCTGATCATTGACCTTACGAGTACTCCTCCGGAGACTCCAGGGATTCGGTCGGTACAGTCTTTTTTCCGCCACAAATAGACCCGAAAGGATTATCAAGGAAGTCTAGAAGTTCCGATAGTCGGAATCCAGAGTTTAGATAGAGGCACCAATATCATAGGAGGTCCAAGTTGGGGATCAAAGGGCCTTGATTTGTTTTCTCCAAGAAGTAGCCGGAAGTAGATAAATCTTGACTCATTAAAGGACCTTATTCCTCCCACGGATAAGGATGCAGGGGAATAAGGGGCAGTGTTGTACATACTTGTGACAGTACCGGAGTCCGGCCGTCAAAGCCGGAAAAATAGGATCTAGTAGATTATTAGAAATCTAGCGGACCAGTAGAAATGTTTTGTGGGATTTTTAGGATGATGTTAGTTTTAGTATAAGTTAGGTTTTGATGGACCTTTCTGGTCATTCACATCCGTCCCATTATTTTCAGCTTGTACCTTTTTGAGCTTAATTCAAGTATTTGGAGGCTTTCCATTCTCTTACTTATTGTATTTGGTGCATGCTTGTGGGGTTGTGGGTCCATTCGTACCTTTTCCGGATGCTAAGAACTTACCTTGACTAGCAAGAGTCAACTTGTGAGTGGTTTCCGGATGTTATTGGATTGATGGGGAGATCGGTCGGATTATTCCGATTGTAGTGTTAGTGTACTATCTGCCTGGATGCCAGTATAGTCTAAGGGTAGGATACGGCCTTAGGTGTGAGGGTATCTGAGAGGCTGCTAGCTACTTGTATGGAAGGGAGTGTCCAAATTGGACTTCTGGAGCCAAAAGTAGACTTCAAAAAGAATTTCCCAAAATTATTACCTCACTAAAATGATGAAAAATAGTTAGGTTTTACTAAACTTCTAAGTTTTGCAAACACCATATTTAATATTTTGGTACCTCAAGCATTTAGGGGGTAATTACTATTTTTTTTTAACATCTTAATGAAGCCGACAAACCCGTTGCATTCAAAAAATTAACAACACACCATTGATACCAAACAAAAAACCATGCTTCTAGAATCTAGAAGACAATTTACAATTATACATAATACATTGTCTAATTGAATATCTTCAACCATACATGGCAAATTGAAGAATTGGAAGACCATACAATTTAAAACAAAAACTTCCCAATCTTGCAAATACCAACTTAAAAAATCACAATTTCCGTAATTGCAGGGTTTTAGACTTTTCTATGCAAAATTGCAAACCAACAATGACAAAAGATAGGGACAATTCACACACTTTAAAAATCATTATCAATTAAAATATCCTCGTCAATTACAAAGGCACATAAAAGTCCAACTACATTGGCATTCATTGGTCTTAAAAAATCAAAATGGTGCACATATGCTATGCAACTATGTAATTCGCATACATACTACTTGGCATCTATGCATACTACCAGCCTATATACTTATATGAACTATTCTTGAACTTCAATATGAACCACGGAAGTGTTCATCCGGAATAGGCCAGTTGAATGAATTACTAAAACGGAAGATGACTTGTGCTAAAGTACTCTCTTTGTTCTGAACGTGCTTCAAGTAAGTATCAAACACCTGTGCAAATTGTGGATGGAGGTACTTGACATGTAAGCTACTTGATTCACGCTGCAACTTGTGATACGCCTCCGACATGCACTGCCTACTGATCTATTCAGCTAATTTAGCAACAGCATATTGTTCGGATTGCATGGAAAGAAAAGGGATGTTTTGCACATCCGCATCTCTTCCGTGTACATAAGTAATACTGGGATCCACCCACTACCTCCTCTTTATAGCTTCGTCCTTTTCAGCTGTTGATGTGAATGTATACAACGACTTCATGGGCTCGCTCAACACTGTAGTCATCCCCCAATCACAAACTCCAATGTAAACCCGGGATTCATCTTCAGGAAAATAAAACATGATGTTGTCCGGAGAAATGTCATTGTGGAGATGTCCAGCAGTGTATACCACTGCATCGCATTCATGATGTGCAGTAATGTCCATGCAAGCTCCACGCGTTTGGCTCTAAATCGCTTTAGATTTTTAGCAGCAATGATTTCTTCTTTTATTATATGCGGCTCATACAGTACTCGAAGGGCTATGTTGTCTGGATAGTCGTCATCCCGATGCATCATTTCACGCAATGTACCGCCGTTCCACCAGAATGAGTATCCTTCATTCTTTTTGGAGTGCACTGCAAAAAAACGTATCACTCCAGCATGCGGAATCCTTACTGCCATAGTCTCAGTATTGTGTTCCATCTTTGCAAAACCAGGTCGTTCACTTTCTTGGAGAGACATCTTTGCTGCAAACTCCCATGATGGACGAATCTCCGCACATCCTTCTATTCGCACTCTCCGAATTGTAGCATAGCCACCCCACATGATTTTGTTATTTACAGGAATCACCGTGGCCGTTTCCGGAAGGGCTATTAGAAGGAGACGTGTATTTTGTGCTTGGTCCATTCCAGGCTTGCTCGTCCACCAACCAATTGACCCTGCTCTATTTTGCCTCCTCTTAAATGGTTGGCACCTTTTGGTGAATAAATCCGCTTTCATAATGACATGCTCGAAGGCTTCATCATTTTCGCGTTTCTTCCTCCAATATTTATCCAAAATGACCGAAGCATTCCATAATGCATCATGCACATATCGCACATATTTAGTATCAAGAGACACTGTAGTCTCTGTCTCATAAAACTTCACAATCAATTCGATTAAGAATGCTTTGCAACTCTCCGAGGGATTCTCCCTTGTCCACTGAATAGAGGGGGCTTCTTCTTTTCCCTTCGGCTCCTTGGAAGCCTTCTTCGCCCTCGGCATGTTGATAACCCGGTAGAATGATGAACGTCAAAGTTTTATAAAAAATTTGGCAACCGTTACCCCAAATATTAGACTCTTACCCACCCAAAGAAAGGAGCCATTGGAGGTCAAACCACCAAGCTCTCCGTTCTCTCTTGCATGCAAGGGGAAAGGCAAAAGTGAGAGCGGACGGTCCGTTCGCTTGTCTTTTATGAGGCGGACGGCCTCATTCCAATCCTACAGCGAATGGAGGCCGTCCGATTGGGCGGACAGAGTGGCCGTCCGCCTCTTCCAGGCCGTCCGATCGGACGGTCTAGGGTTGGCGGACGCCTCGTCCGGTCCGCACAGTCGAACAGAGGCCGTCCGATCGGGCGGACGGGGTGGCCGTCCGCCCCCTCTGGCCCGTCCAATCGGGCGGACAGGGTGGCCGTCCGCCCCCTCTGGCCCGTCCAATCGGGCGGACAGGGTGGCCGTCCGCCCCCTCTGGCCCGTCCGATCGGGCGAACGGGGTATCTATGCGTCCCCTCTGGCCTGTCCGATCGGGCGGATGGTCAGTCTGCGTGATCGGACAATCCAGAGGGGGCAATTTTTAGATCGTCCGCTTCATTTCTACCTTCTCATTTTTAGGGTGATTTTTCCCCCTTTTCATTCAATAAGCTTCATGTAGGTCTTCTTGTTTGGGAGGAATTGGGCATTTGGGCATTTCAATGCCTAATAATTAAAAAAATAGACCCAAGGCTTCTTCTCAACTTCCTTCAATTTCTTGAAATTTTTACTTCTGAAGAAATGTCAATATTTTCATTACATTTATCATTTTCTTGGAATTTCAAGTTTTTAACTGTACAAATTCAAACTAGACATGCTAGACATTATGGAAAAAAAGAAAGCACAACAATATCCCTTATGGAGTTAAAAATTATAATGTTTACCTATGAGGGTGTTCAAATTGCAAAAAAGAGTTCAAATATTTTTTGCAAGTCAAACCTATGAACTTCGTGACACAGAAAATTGAAAAGCTTAATGTATATAAGCCCAATTACATTAGGGCTAATCAAAATCCACAATACTATTATACAATTCTTCCAAATGAATTTGGATTTTAATTTATTCTCCAGAACTAATTGCATTTCAATCTCATTTCCAACTTCCAAGAGCAGGTAAAGAATACAGAAAGTCAACATTGCATTCGGTACCCTTGCACTAAATCTAAAAAAGAAAAAACACTGTCAAGCATTTCCAAGAAGAGATTTTTGGTACTACAACTAAACATGTTCAATGGATGTGCATGTTCAAAGTTTTAAATAGTGACATCCTTGACCACTAATGGTCACAAAAGTGGTCACCAAAATACATTTAAACAATAATAGTAAATCCATAACCTCTGAATAAGTCAAAAGACATCTTCTACTCTACCCTTAAAACATTATATTTATTATTTTGAGAGGTTGGGAACCTCTAAAAATAATATTGTCCATTTACATGTCTACAATCCGAATGTTAATCCTAGACAATTTAGGTTCAGAATCACTACATTTGTTAGTTGTAACATTGTAATTTCCATTAAAATGAGAGTTTTGTCACCAAATACATTTAGATTCGGTTTATGTTGTGTTTGTAGTCATATAAATGAATATTGAATCATTTGCTCATCACCAAGTCATGCGCTGAACGGTTGGTTGTAAGAAGCTATTCATCTCCTTCAAACGGTCTAAGTTCGATTCCTGTTGAATTCATATGAGCGACTGGAAGAGATACATGACTTGGTACTACTATGTGAACTTTGCAGGCAAGAAAGTTGTAACAATCAACCGGCCCTCTATCCGAAATTGTGACAAGTGCTTAACACGTTAACATAATAAAGAGTGGTTATACCCACTATCCTTTTCTTCGATCGTATTACATTTTAAATTGACTTTAGACTGATATTAAGCAAGTAAAATAACATAAAATATCGACAAAAGAGTACGTGCAAACATGTAATAGTAAGTATATTTACAGAAATTTGAAGATTACAAAATAATCAATGTATATTGTATGAAGGTAACATACTATATGCTAATTTGAGGATAATATTCCACAAAATCAAGTATACGAAGCCAAGCTTTGATTGATGACTTCAATTTGAGCTATAGGAATCTTGATCCTGCATTCGCGGGTACCTCTTCTGTTCTGGGACTTCCATGCTGTCATCAAAGCGTTTGTTTTTTCCCATAGCGGTGGTTCGGTTTCATCAACCTTCCAACGTAGACCTCTTTCACTGTCCCATCCTGTATAGAAGTCAAGAACATCCTGATTCCTTGATGTTGGACAAAAGTATTGAATGAGTACGCAATTTGGCTTCTCAGGATTATAGTTCGGATCAGACAACGCCCTTGCAATCCAAACCGGTCGACTGTCACCATCTGCGGGTCGGATTGCAACAAAATAGCCATCAAAGAGATCTTGATCCACCCTAAAGGATGGTTGTGGGCGTCCACGCAAAGGCCCAACATAGGCCTCATCTTCTCCAAACTCTTCGCGATCTTCACCATCATCTTGTAACTGATCCTCTAGAGTTTCTTGAATTCGAGTAGTTGGCCAAAAACCATCCTTTAAATTAGTAGAAGCAGGTAATGGTTCTTGCAACGCCACCTTCACATCACGCAAGTAGTGTACCAAATGCTCATAGCGTCTTCGATATTCTCCAGTAACGTCTGCATTGTACAACTTCTCCCAGTACTTCACAAAGCCAGATATACCTTTCAGAATGTCATCTAGTCCTCTCATTTCCTTCAACAAAATTGGCAACGGCTCTCCACGGGGCCACAAACTATACCCCTCAGAATCTTCTTTCCACAACTTAATACCTCTACCATCCTCCCCTAACCAGTCCATGTCAGTGCACAACAATTTGTACTTCATGACCGGACATCCCGTTGAATCTAAGTAGAACTTCAGTTGTTGTGGTTTTGTGTGTCCAACAAGAGTCTCATCACCATCCACAAATGCACCTGCAATGAATCCTTTGAAATCAGGCACCTCTTCTATGAGGTGAGGGATAGTAGGAATAGACTCCACGTCCATAAACGACTTCATCAACATCGGGATTGTTGGAAAATTCTCCTTCTTCAATAGCATGCTCCATCTTCCAAACAACGCATCAATGTCGTCGTGGGTATGACCCACAATCATGAAGTTTACATACACTTCACGGAAGATCTTGTTCGCAACAAGTAGAGACCAAAAACAGAAAACATATCTATTTTTGTTGTCTCTAGTAGCATTGTCCATTTGCACATTGAGAATAGGTGGCAAAGGTGTCGCTGGAACCAAGTTCTCTGGTGGTGGGGGTAGAGATGAGATGCACATCTCTGCATCCTTAAGCACCGCTGCGAATAAATTTGTCGACCCCAACCCTTCAAATAACTATCGAGAAGACGACTTTGGTGGCAATTCAAGATCCCGCAACAACTTTGCCATAGAACCTATGGTATAGTTTGAATCGTGGGGAAAGAGGTCCAATCCGTAATGAGCATAACGGACATCAGCATGACCATGTGCAATCATGCCAGTGACAGACAAAGGCAACTTCATGAGGCCATCAAGGTCTTTACTTTTGTGGGAAAAGACCGGGGAAGCAATTTTGGCATGATCCATTTTGTCGTGCATGATTGTAAGGCATTCATGTGGAAAATTATGCGAGTGGTAGCGATTTGCATAGTACAACTCCCTATGAGCACGTGCAAAAGCACGATGCTTGTCCAACCTAATGGACCACTTCATAGCAATTTGAGATCTAGCAAGAGCACCCTTCATGAGCTCTTTCAATTTGTCACAAGTAGCGCATCGAGCAAAATTGTCTCCTGGCTTCTTCACTTCATACTCTGGGAACCTTGAAGATCGAATCTTGCTCAAGCTTGAAATTGAGACATCCTTCAATCCAAAAGCAGCATTAGTTTCATTGATTGCTTTCATCTGACCCTTCCATTGGAATGTAGCTGGTAGAATCCTAGACACGACTTTTTCTCCTGACTTCAAAGTTCGTGTACGATGAGGCATGTGATCCGCTTCCTTGTTGAGGATGCACTTCAAAGTAGCAGTAGCTTGTTCAGTGTGTTTCCTAGGCTTCATTAATCCCGTATTGCCATGTGCTGTTGCCTCTCGACCATCCTTCATGTATGTTTGATAGCGATAGAACGTGGCTTCTGGGACCCCAGAAATATGCATCCATGCTTGCATGCACACAGGTATTTCTTCAATCATCACCATCCTTCTACCACATGAGTCTCGATGAACTTGTCTATGTACTTCAGTTTTCATAAAGGCTCTATGCTTAAACGTTGAATTCCGATACATTTGTTCCCGGAAGGCTCGAATCTTGTCCCTGGGAAACGGTTGAACACAATTTTGGCTGCAGCAGACTTTACTAGACACCAAGTTGATAGAGTCTTGAGTGAGTAAGTCATTTGATTTTATGGCAGTCTTGCGAGGAGGATTTCTTGTAGTACTTGCGTATGGTCTAGTAGATGTCGACGATGGTGAATTCAAGAGAGTTGCTTGCAATCGGTTGAAATTATCTCGAGCCTCATGGTCGTACAAGCTTGCCCCATGGCAATGGACAAGCTTTATAGACCAAGCAACTAAGGAGTACACTTGCTCTTGTGAGATATCCAATTCCGAATGTGTCTTGGAAATGAAGACTGCTACATGAGTGTCTCCGAGAGGGCCATTGCTTCCAAGCACAAGGTTAGAATCCACACTATGGCAAGTACCTTCTCCAACAAGGACGCCTTCATTGTTGTATAGAGTAACGCACTTTGTATTCCAGAGACGACGCGGAAGTCCTTCACACACTGGAATGTCAGCATTCACTTCCCTGGGAATTTGGTATTCGTCATCAGAGAGGTCCATATTGTCGTCCGCTAACAAATCGGAATCCATGATAACTACAAAATTGAAAGAAGGTATTACACTATTAGGGAAGAGGCAAACATCAAATTCAACAAGATGCTTGAAACAAAGATCAAGTGAACATAGGTTTGCAAAAGCTAATCTAGAAGACCAAACGAAAAAAATGTTTCTCTATCTGTAATTCAGGTCGGTAAAAGCTGAATTGTAAGGGTGCTAATTATGTTACTACAATCATACTACATGATGTTTGTAGACATCTAGTAAATCCAATCATAATTTGATCAGGGTTCTTGCGGGTTAGTTAGTGCTAAAGTAGAAGTAATATAAAGTCACTGAAGATCAATTGAAACTGAGTTTTAAGTGAAATCCATGTAAGGAAAACATTTCGATTTATTGGAAATGGTATAAGTTATAATATTTGTGTTCAATTCTTCAATAGTAGAATGTGCAGTTTAGTCCGGTACTACCTGAACTGCACATGAAGAATTTCTTTAATTCTCACAGGTTCAAGACAAATAGATAAAAGACTACAACTTACTTGAATTCAATGCTTAATAAAAATCTCTCTGCAGTACGACCTAATTATCAGGATTACATCAACAGTAATCCTGTTGTTTAAAATTTGTGAAGCCAAACCGAAACTCTACAGTGTGAACATTCTGTTATAGACATTTGCAATTCAGGTGGTAGCAACCTGAATTGCACAGTCCACCATTCAACTTGTGACAACAATAATCTGTTGAAACACCAATTTAACTCGGTTACATCTATGATGTATAGAGATGCAAAATGTCTATACATATCAAATGCATCCAGATGTGCTTATTATATTTCGTCTTAAATGTTTTCCTAATTGACAATTATATATTAGAAGGTTGTCCATTTCAGCTTGATACCACCTGATTTGCACCCCATGACCAAGAAACATACGTTTAGTCCAGTCTAGGAAAATAAAAGAGTGTATCTCATGAAGATTACGATGTTCCATACAAAGTGTCAGAATTCAGATTGATACGAGCTAATCTGCACAACCAACTACAGAAACATCCGGTACAAGCAGATAAAGAACTAATAGAAGTTTATCCCATTTGCATTAAACTTTTCAATTCAAGGCGTCACAATTCAGGTTGATACGACCTGATCTACACAACCAACTACAGAAACATCTAGTCCAAGCAGATAAAGAAGTAATAGAAGTTTCTCCCAATTCCATTAAACTTTTCAATTCAAGGCGTCACAATTCAGGTTGATACGACCTGATCTGCACAACTCACCAAACAATAATACAATATTTTTCATTAGAGGTACATACCTAGGATTCTCAAGTGTCAAAATTGTATAATTTACATTTCCAATTCAGGTCATAGCGACCTGAACTGCACAAACAACAATTACTTGTACAATGATCCCGTGTTTTGCGGCGGCAAAAGCGATTTCCTAATGACTATCACTATCATCAGGATAACACAATATGCCAAACAAAATGAAATCACAACAGAACCAGCCAATAACCGAAGACAAAAATTTGGCTATCATTCCAATGGACCAAGGATTCACGGTCTTCGTGACCAATTCAATTCATCGTTTTTTGAAAGTTGTACTTTAGATGGAGTCAAGTTCTTTATAAACGTTACTTGGTCACAAGCTGAATGACATTCAATACAAAACTTGACTGACATTCCTGAAAATGTAAGAATCGAGTCCATTCAAAGTCCGAGAGAGCACACTGGTATCCCGAGAAAGCACACTAAAGCCTTACAGAGCGCAGAAGAGCACTGGAAGCCCGAGAGAACACTGGAAGTCCGACAGAAGAGCACTGGAAGTCCGACAGAGCACACAAAAAGTCCGACAGAGAGCACTCGAAGCCCGAGAGAGCACGCTGAAGCCCGACTAAGAACATTGAAGTCCGATAGAGCGCATTGAAACTAGCACTGTAATTCGTATTGCAAAGCATAGAATGGTTACAATGCATCAACTCCTCACTAGATTCAGAGATGCACGAAGTAGATTTTACAACGTAGGTTCAAGACAATTGTCACCTGCAAGCAAGGCGCGTCTTCAAAAATATCGCTGTGATCCAAAACATCAACAACGTCGTCATAAACTAAAAAAAATCCCACAAACAGAACGCGAGCTAATCACCACATGAAACTGTGATGGCAGTCGAAGTGACGAAGGAGGACGTCCACAAACACAGTGCGAGCTCAACATGATGGTAGTCGGAGTGACGAAGGAGGACGTCCAGGACCGTGACGGTCTGAGAGACCTCCTGGCGGGAGAGAAGACGCACCAAGAGAATTCAGGATTTTGAATTCGTGAAATTTCCTTGATAGAAAAGTGGTCCTGGATTTGCGAGAAAAATATGCTTGCTCCTGCTAGCACCGGTCCAAAAATATCAAGAAGCCACATTTTCGTAGACCAACATTACATTATTCACCGGAGTTGCTTCCCCCGAAATCGGGAGCCACCATCCCTGGAACTTTCCCAAAAACTTAGTCACGTTAAAAAATGACTTGTAAGCACAGGACCTACACCCACTCCGTGGACTTTGGCGCCCGCGCTAGGAAAAGAACGGTTGTCACCCAAAAACTGCCCCCTATTTTGTGCCGTTAAAGTTCTAGATTTAGTCACTTCCCCTAGCTAATTTGGGGTCTCTGATTCCAAATATGATTTCAGAATTTGAAAAAAAAATTGTGTGAAAAATATGAAGTTCCAGCGTTTTCTACGTGGGTAAAAAAAAGGGCAATAGAGGGGTCAGTCGTCCCTGGCCTATTGAGGTAGTTCTTGACTTTTTAATACCTGGCCCTGGGCCAAGATCATAGGCCAGATCATGCACCCGTCCAAAGGCTGTCTAACTCACATACCTCTTCCACAGCAAATATAGAACCTTGACTTGACTTTAATTGAAGACCCTACCAAGCATCCCGGAGGGTATTTTCCCTCTCTGACAGGGGAACTCCACAACCCAGTTAGTACTATTATAAGATTCTCTTCGAAGAATTCGATGTACCTTGCCAGCAACTTCCTCGCCGGAATTTAGTACAGGATTCTACTTCCACCAGCTTGTGGTATTTTTGAGCATACTTTTTTAACCAAAATAGCTCAATGAAATCATGAAATTGTGGTACAATGTGGCTCCATAACATTGTATACCAGACTCGCGGACTTCCCTTTTGCTTCCGTAGGGAGTGGGAGCCCCCAGCAAGGAAGTTTCTCGAAAGATCTACGTGGTGAGAGTTGATGTGGTACAATGAATCCAAAAGAGGCAATCACTCTCCTAGTTCACATTAGTTGCCCCCCTCCTCTCTTGAAAAATCACAGGCCGTTGATTTTATTTTGAAAAAAATACTTCCCTTCCGAGATGCCATCCATTTCTCAAAAAATTCAAGCCGTTGATCCAAATCCAGATTTAATCCGAGCCGTCCAAATATGAATCCAGAGTACGGTCTAAATACATATACAAATACAAATACCAAATACAATATAGTATAGTATACGTTCTACACATATTCAAGGTCATCAACATGGAGCAGGAGCCATGTGCTGGTTTATGATTCAAAGAAAACTAAGGCATTTCCCAAGTTTTAAGCCTATTATATCAACCAAGCTAGAAAATGTAAAAGAAAATCATACAAAAAACTTAACTACTGATTGAAATTTTTTGAAATGATAAGTACTTCCGAATAAAACCGTATCAAATCCTGATCACTTTGGATGACCTAGTGCATACAAATAAAAATTGGGCCACGAATCTACCCCTAAACTTTAATGTCCAACAAAATGTAATCTCATGAAATTCACGTAAAAAAAAATGGGAAACATGTTGTGCAAGTTGCAATTATTCATAAAGTCACGAATTCAAAAAAAATGCAATTGGTGGTCACTTTGAATGACCTCGTACGTGAAAGTAAAAATTGGGGCATGAACCTAGCCCTGTACTTTAGTGTCCGACAAAATGTAACCTCATAAAATTCACGTAAAAAAAAAATAGGAAACATGTTGTGCAAGTTGCAATTTTTCATAAAGTCACGAATTCAAAAAAAATGCAATTGGTGGTCACTTTGAATGACCTCGTACGTGAAAGCAAAAATTGGGGCATGAACCTAGCCTTGTACTTTAGTGTCCAACAAAATGTAACCTCATAAAATTCACGTAAAAAAAATGGGAAACATGTTGTGCAAGTTGCAATTTTTCATAAAGTCATGAATTCAAAAAAAAATGCATTGGTGGTCACTTTGAATGACCTCGTACGTGAAAGTAAAAATTGGGGCATGCACCTAGCCCTGTACTTTAGTGTCCAACAAAATGTAACCTCATAAAATTCACGTAAAAAAAAAATAGGAAACATGTTGTGCAAGTTGCAATTTTTCATAAAGTCACGAATTCAAAAAAAATGCAATTGGTGGTCACTTTGAATGACCTCGTACGTGAAAGTAAAAATTGGGGCGTGAACCTAGCCCTATACTTTAATGTTGCAGAAGACATGTGAATGATATAAACCATTGAATTCCATTCCCTATATATGTACATATATAGAAACATAAAAAAATGAGTTATGATTCTCTCCAATTACAAATCTTGGACTTAAAAGGGACGCTTTGGATGCAACTCTTCACAATGTAGCCCTTATATTTTCAAAAGGATGGAGAAAACCACTAGCCAGGCAAAATACGTAGAAACAAATATATTTATTCATTTGCTATAGTGGTTTGTTTAAGAATTACTCATTCTCTATTCTTCAACTAATACTAGGGTCCATTTAAAGAAGATGGATGCATTTAGAGTGTACTACCAAACTAGTTGGAAGGACCTTGAAGAAATGGAATTACGAATCATCTTCTATTTTTGGAATATGATTTGAATAGAAATTTATTACATTGTAGTAAGGGTTTAGCACTTATAATATACAGATAATTCCACTAAGATTTTACTTTTCTCCACGTGCAGCCAGATAATTTAACGAGTTTGTAGATGGAAACAGTACATAACATTACTAACTGGGTTGTGGAGTTCCCCTGTCAGAGAGGGATAATATCTTCCGAGATGCGTGGGAGGGTTTTAAATTAAAGTCAAGGTTATCCATTTGCTGTGGAAGAGGTATGTGAGTTAGACAGCCTTTGGACGGGTAGATAAGAACTACTGTACTAGGTTTCAGTTTTTGGGTGACAACCATTCTTTTTCTAGCACGGACGTCGAAGTCCACGGAGCGGGTGCAGATCTTGTGTTTACAGGTCGTCTTTTACTGTGACTTAGTTTTTTGTAAAGTTCTAGGGCTGGTGGCTCCCGATATCGGGGGAAGCAAAAGGGTACCCCCCAGCTCTGGTGAATAATGTTGTGTAGGAATTGTGGGAATTGTCACATGTATCCAGTAAGTTCCGTAATGAGAACAAGCAATTGCAAATTCCTTGTTTTTTACTTTGTGACACCAACCCAGCTACTTCGGCGGCGCATCCGCAGTCCGCAGTCCGCATCTGAGCTCTGGCGCTCCAGAAACTTGTATCCGTAATCACATTGACTCCTTCAGCCAGTTTGTTGTACGGGGAGTTGGAGCAAAGCCTTCTACGCTTCTCATCGACGACGAAAAGGAGGAGCACAAATACTATAGTGGTGGGGGCTTTTAGAGTTTGGATTCTTTTTTGCTTGGATTCCTTGGAAGTGAGGGTTGCGGAGGTGCAAAGAGGGGGTGCGGAGCTGCGAAGTGAGGTCGCGGAGGTGCGAAGTCTGCAAATTCAAAGGTACGTCCCGAAAAAATCTTTGAGAAATGTTATGTGTTTGTGGTTCGTCGTCAATTCAGTTTTCTTGAAGCTTTCGATGTGCTTGAGGTTTTGTTTTTTTTATTTCCTAAGCAACTGTAGGGACTTCTGTGGTGGTCACGGTGTTGCTTGTGTGTAAGTTTGTGGCCTGCGGTGTGCCTTACAGAGTTGATGTCTGTTGTTCTTTTGTTGAGCAACGCTAGGGTTTAGGTTACAGATATGGTTTCTGTTGTGCGGGTTTAGTTTATTCATGGTTTCCCCTGTCCATCTCTTGCGAGTTGTGACCAAAACCCTGAACGTCACCTTTCTCCATCTCTTCTGAGAGTCAGAGTCCCTGAGAATTGAGGTCCAAAAAGAACTAAACAAATTTGGAAGCATCCTTAGGTTCACAGCAGGTGTCCTATTTTTTTGAGTACTATGCACTTGTTACGATTTTGGGGGTTTGGAACATGGTTTTCAGTATGTCTGTAGTGTTATTATTTCCTGTGTTGCTCCAGCAGCTTGAAGTCCAGCCACTGTAGGTGCTTCAGTTTTTTTGTCTACACCTAATCCTTCTTATTTGACTGTGTTTACGCCTTGCAATGTTCACGTTGTCAATACTATCGTGGTTTAATTGTGAGACTTCTAAAGCTTGAATTCCGAGACTTCCGAATCTTGAATTGTGAATCTGAAGCTGAATCTGAATTATGAATTGTGAGTCAGAAGGTGAAGTCGGAGTCTCCTTAGCTTGAAGTCTAGTCACTGTAGGTGCTTCAGTTTTTCTGTCTACACCTAATCCTTCTTATTTGACTGTGTTTACGCCTTGCATTGTTCACGTTGTCAATACTATCGTGGTTTAATTGTGAGACTTCTGAAGCTTGAATTCCGAGACATGGAGACTTGTGAAGCTTGAATTCCGAGACTTCCGAATCTTGAATTGTGAATCTGAAGCTGAATCTGAATTCTGAATTGTGAGTCAGAAGGTGAAGTCGGAGTCTCCTTAGCTTGAAGTCTAGTCACTGTAGGTGCTTCAGTTTTTCTGTCTACACCTAATCCTTCTTATTTGACTGTGTTTACGCCTTGCATTGTTCACGTTGTCAATACTATCGTGGTTTAATTGTGAGACTTCTGAAGCTTGAATTCCGAGACATGGAGACTTGTGAAGCTTGAATTCCGAGACTTCCGAATCTTGAATTGTGAATCTGAAGCTGAATCTGAATTCTGAATTGTGAGTCAGAAGGTGAAGTCGGAGTCTCCTTAGCTTGAAGTCTAGTCACTGTAGGTGCTTCAGTTTTTCTGTCTACACCTAATCCTTCTTATTTGACTGTGTTTACGCCTTGCATTGTTCACGTTGTCAATACTATCGTGGTTTAATTGTGAGACTTCTGAAGCTTGAATTCCGAGACATGGAGACTTGTGAAGCTTGAATTCCGAGACTTCCGAATCTTGAATTGTGAATCTAAAGCTGAATCTGAATTCTGAATTGTGAGTCAGAAGGTGAAGTCGGAGTTGGAGTCGGAAGTTGGAGTTGGAAGCTGAAGTCATAAGTTGAATTTTGAGTCTTCTGCTCAGGCTTGCAAGCATTGAACTCCGTGGTTTGGTAGGTGCATTCTTTTGAATTATAAGATTGTGAATGACGTGATTTTGAACACGCAGTGCTTGTTCTATGTCCCTCTCCGTCCCTTCTTGTTCTCCGTCCCTGCATCATTAATAGGTTATCAGGGTATTGTTGATTAATTGTCCATTTTCTATTAGATGCAAGTTATACAGATCTAGTTTCTCTTGGCAACCCAAAGTTGCATAGTCGCTGAATTCCTTGTATGATTTTATCACGAGTACGATTTCATAGCCTTTCTACCACTGGGAGACTTGCAGGAATTGCTACTTGGCGTAACGGAGACAGCCTCTACAACAATCGAGTAGGCGAGGAGATCTCGTTTGCCTAGAGCAGATGAACGTTGAAGTAAGATATTTTGGGAGTCAATTACTTTGAGACAATGTGATAAGTGCTTATTACTTTCAAAAGCGCTCCTTGAAGGTACAAATCCTCGGAGAAAGAAAATTTAATCGCACAAGCTATCTCAAGCTGTCTTGCAAATAATTGATCAATAGTACATACAGTAGTCACGTTGTAATTCCTTCAAATGTCAGCGTGAGGATCGATCCAAGAAATTGACAGAACGCAATTCAACATGTTGCAGTTAATGCTTTAAAACTTACTTATGTATGGAATCTAAATTCATGTTGTTGACCATCTTGCAGGGTGCTGATTTTCTGAAGATTTTTTAGGGGACAAAATTGAAGGTTCTCTGCCCTGTCCACATAGAAGGTTAGCATATAACTTGTTCATTCCATGTATAGTTTCAATAATAGCAATTGCGATAGGGTAACACTGTGTAGTAGTATTCTAGGATGTAGGTGTCCATCTTGAAGCGGAACCTTAGAATTGAGCACGAATGCTCGTGCGATTCAGGTGGGGAAGACCTGAAATGCACAAGCTATAATCTAGAATTTTTACTAATGAAATAAAGTGGATAAATAAGCAGCTCAATAGAATGATTTCCAGTGTTGTGTAATTCAGGTGGCATCAACCTGAATTGCACAAGCACAGTGGATCGCTATTACAAACATACCTTAAGAATTCTAAGCACATAGTATTAGAATTGAGCACGAATGCGTTGCTTTCTCGTGCAATTCAGGTGGGTTAGATCTGACATGCACAAGCTATATTATAGCATTTTCACTAATGAAAAAAAGTGGATAAATAAGCAGCACAATTAAAAGATTTCCAGCCTTGTGTAATTTAGGTGGCATCAACCTAAATTGTACAAGCATAGTAGATCGCTATTACAAACATACCTTAAGAATTTTAAGCACATAGCAATTGCCAAAATACAAAAAACAAAGGCATAGTAAAGAAGAACAAAGTAAAGGTCATAGAGTTAGTGTGCAATTCAGGTTGCACCCACCTAAACTACACACGTGAATATCCTCTAAAAATAAATAGGTTGTAATACAAAGTTCTTATCAACGAAGCTCAATACATGTATCAAAACAAAAGCATGTTCAAAGATAGTTAGACAAACAATCTCTAATTTATATTATTTTGCAATATGGAGGACCAGATCGAAAATCTAAACGCGTACTTCAAAAGAAACACTACGAAGACTCCAGAAGTTGACGATGAAGATGAGATGATGAATGACGGAGATTACTGGGAGTTCAAGGACCCTAAGCAAGTGGAATCCTGGGGTCTGGCAATGATTCCCCACACTAACAACTTCCACTTCACTATGAAGTACAGTAAGACCCAAATGTATATTCCAATCTCGTTTGAGGAGAGAGTGAAGGATGTCATATATGATGTATATCCTCTTATTCTTATACGATGTATCACGACAAAGACGGGGTTGCCGAGCAATGAGTAGTATCATTTCTCAATTCTTCTAGACTCCGATAAGATTACCTTCAACATGATGCCCCTCCTCAGGAGTCTAGAGCCCACACCATACAGCAATGAAATTAGACAGTTGGAGAAGAAAGTGGACGAAGGGTATTATTGCAATCAGGATGGATCACCACTGACCGGGAAGAGATTGTGTGAAAAATTACGACTGTTGTTCAACTCCTTTGAGGTCCTGAAGGAAAAGCTCGTCATATAGAAGTCCTTCTTGTCTTCGCGCACAGTCTTAGTAGAAACAGCAAGCCAAGTAGGAAGTCAACTCTCTATGGGGAACCAAGGCACTGGATCACAGGGTCGAGGTACAAGGAACAAGAAGCCTCCCCTAACGTCACCACATGGAGCACGAGGAAGTCCCTTAGCATCAACGCCGACCAAAAAGCATGCCGACAGGACATCTGATCAATCTGGACAAGGAGAGTTGAGTTACGCTGACATGATGCTGAATGTACCAGAGGCATCGAATACCGACCCCGCATCCGACTACAAACTTGTCAGTGCAGTGTACCGAAAGTACTGGGAGACTTGTTCAAGCGCGTACGTCGTGCCTACAGATGTGAAGAAAGAACTTCCAATAAAGCAACTAATTCAAGCACCAGCAGATTATAACATCCGGGTACTAAAAGACAGAATCGCGAGAAGCATGATGAACTGGCTTGTCAACATGCCTGACAAGAGTACTAAGCAAACCCTTTGCGTCATGCCCGTCGGTCAGAAGACGAAGCCTGATAGGTGGGAAGACATTGAAGACGATCTGTTTTACATCATCAATGGACAGCATAGCGTGGTCGCAAGCAGGATGATGTTGGAGGAAGGAAGCGGTGTCGATACAGACACCAGCGCTCAATTTCAGAAGTGGGATTGCTTCATAGTTTGGTCTAACGATGCTGAGCAACTACGGTCAATATCTGCTTACTATAACCGAGTTAACCACTTCCAAGCAATTCAACCATCTTGGGCAACCAACATTCTAGGAGCCCGGACGGTGAGGGTGACAATGGGGAGTCCAAAGAACCCAAAAGAGGCAACTCCTGTGGGGACTGTGCAAATTGCGAAAAGGACTAGAGAGACAATGCGAGAGACAACAAAATTCAGGGTGAGTGAATCAGGTCCCTCCAACCTAAATTCTACAGTTCATTTGTACTATTGATAAGGATGTGTTGTCACGCCCCTATCTACTTGGGGTGCCGAAATGAACCTTAGTGTGCAAGGGGGGACCTTGGGGGTGACTTCCCAAGCCTTGCAATAGACTAGGTAGGGAGAATGAAGAGACTCCCGATCAAACAGGGCGCAATAGCGCCCTGGTTTTGAAGTGAACATGAGAGTGTCACACATGCTTGGAAAGCTCTTGACAATACGCTTCTAATGGCGCAAAGAGCGTGCAATTCGGAGTTCTGAGCGAAAAGTTATGGCCGCTCAAAGTGGACTAGGTCCCGGTGGCGCCGGGACACTTGAGGGCTAGGTGTGAGGGGTTCTCAATGAATCCCACAACAAAGTATGGCATGTGGCATATCATTGGAAAGCTATGAACACAAGGAACCTAGAATGACAAGCATTACGAGGTTCTAAGACATGAGTCAAAAGTTATGGCCAAAAGAAGAGCCGTGGTGAAGGCATGACGCCTCCCCCGGTGCATCCGAATCTTTAGAGGGCCATAACTTTGCGAGAACTTGTCCAAATGGGACGAGTGAGCAGTCCATCGGCATTTACTCGTCGCGTAGATGTCCAAAATGGGCTCGCATGTTGGATTTGGATCTCGGAGCGCAAAGTTACGCCGGTTGGAAGTTCGGGAGTCCAAACGGTGACGTAACTTGGCAATTTGGGTTGGAAGTGGGTGGTCTTCCACAACCCAAGGTTATTCAAGGACTTCCTTCGACCTAGGACGGGGGGGTCTGCCGAATACCACAGAGAGTACTATAGGAGGGGTTGGTCTCCCTCCTCACTCCCTCTTGAAGCCTTGGTGAGTCCCGGTGACTCATGGTTGGTGGTGGTGACTTCACCACCACTTCAATGCACCATGGGACACTTGTGTGTGTCCCGTGGCATCGGTTGGGTGAAGTCCTGTTCCTTGCTAGGCCTCCTTGGATGTGTCCCGAGTTGTGAGCGCCGGTTACCTCTAGTGGATAAGTAGCAAATGCAAAAAGGGCTAGCATGGAGTGGGGTGACACTCAAGGGCGGTTAGGACCATGGTGAGTAGTGCCACCATGGGGTCCTTACACATTAAGGTGGAAGTTCCGCACCATGTTACTAAGTGACATGCCCGATGTTACGATGTCACGATGGGAGTGTGTGCTAGTAGTCCCGGTGACTGGGACTTGGCAAACTAAGTTGGAAATGGGGACTAACACTGTGGGTGCTTGGCATGTATAGTGTTAGGCAGTTGGTGACCAAGTGACGCCGTAAGTGGACTGGGGTGAACCTAGTGAGCTGTTGGGAGCTGGTAGGTGTCATTTGGGTCGCGACATGTGTAAATCAGGTCACCCCGAGCTAAATTGCACACCTGCATTTAGTTCTGCAATTGGGTGCACAAATCAAGTCCACTAGAGCTGAATTGCATACTAGTTCTATAATTCAGATTGACTTGCATAGATTTACATACAAACATTTTCCACTTTGGACGTGAATGAATCTTGATGATTAATTCTCCTATGTCAACTCCATGCAGGCTTTTGAGAAAGCAATGCATCAACGTTTTGCTATGATTGATGTTAATAAAAATCACATGGCTGCTAAACGAAAGGGTGCGGAGGAGAAGCTAAAACTCATCAACGAACTCAAAATTATAACCGCTCCGGAGGAAGTGTACAATTTGTGGAGCGAAGTCATTACCAACGCTGCACATGGTGAGCTCTTTGATCCTGATACATTGATGAAATTCAACGAAAGGGAGCACTGGAAGCAAGACAGTTGCACTTTTAGTCGTAACTACTTCAAGCCTCTGGGAAATCTCAGCTATAATGATCTTGGGAAGTTGGCAAATCACATATTGAACCAGTCTGGCCCCAAGCGCAAAGCCACATATCCCAAGGTGACTATCAAGACCACAACTTCGGTACTTGACAGTTGCTATAGTACAAAAGAGTGGGTCGAAAGGCACAAACGAAAGCAGCTTGTGAAGAGGGCACTCCATGAGATTGACCCTGGTTACGGATTATTTAGCGCAAATGGCGAACTAATTGTCGCAAAATGGAGGGAATTCAAGCGATGTCACGGCATTACAAAGGCGACAATGAATCTCCTTGTAGAGAGGCCCAGGGAAAAATTCTTTGGCACCAAAAAGTAGTTGAAGGTCAAGAACAAGTCTGTAGAGCAGATTTCACCACGAGCGGCAGAGTTCTTCAAGGTCTTCCTACAGAGGAAGAAGAACTTCAGTACGCATACAGGGATCGCATACATGAGGCCGTATAGCATTCAATCTGATAAGTGGTCAGACTGGCCGTAGATGTCGTGGACTGCAGAAACACGGAACCAAATAATGTTAGGCGTGATTGACTTCAGAAGTATTCCAGGGGTCTTACACAAAGAGAAATCGAGCATCGAAAATCCTTTCTTCTACAGAGTCCTCAACTCCATGTAGAATGAAAAGAGTCCTCTGCTCGAGGAAATCAAGTCTTGGCTCTTCATCTGTGCCGACGAAGTAGATCAAACTCAAGTACTGGCCTACGTGGAGAAAAATAAGGTCCTCAAAACCTTTAGCTTGACATTTTCCGACTACTACCCGGCCAAAAACGAAAGGTTGATGGACCTGCCCGCCAACAACGCAAAGGCATTGAAGAAAGTACTTTTGATATTCCTTCGAAGTCCAGATAACATTATTAAGGAGAAAATACAACCAGAGTTCGTAGCTCCTAATACATCCGTATACAAGGATGCAAGAAAGTATAATGAGCTCCCCTTTCGCATGTATAACATGGAGCTAAGGATGGAATTCTATCTACGGGTAGTGCAGACGTTTTGCCATCCCGGGTCAAGTGTACTTTCGGTTTTTGCAGGAGGGAAATTGACATGTGCAGCTTTGGTAAGTGACAGTCGCATTTTAGGGTGCTCCAACCTAAATTGCACACTCCTTCACATACATTTGTGTCTTAGCATTTCCTGAATTTCCTTCGCATTCATACATTTCAGGTTGCACCAACCTAAATTGCACGCTATTTTATTGACTTCTAGAATAATGCAAAATATGTATTTGAAAGTCTTGGTCTCTAATCGCGTCTTTCATGTCACAACCATGCAGATGAGCGGTATGAATGTGTATGTTGCAGTTCCGGACATAGAGTCCGATATGTGGAGTGACATTGCTACAACTGCAATTAAGTTGGATAGAGATGATTTTCTAGAGACAGGGTACCAGGTTGATGAAGAACAATTTCCGGCAGTTCCGAGGTCGCACACAACGCCAAGGAAATTGAAAAACAAATCCACGTCAGGGTCCCCAATTAGCCGTGCATGCAAAAGGCATGCAGAAGTTGATGAAGATGACGAGGAGGACGACGAAGATAAGTATGATGATGACGGACTCGAAGCAATGCCCACGCCAGGTGCTCTTTCCTTGCAAGACATGCCGGGCTCATCAACTTCATTGGATTTGCCTCCACCAACTGCAACAACTCCAACATCACCATCCCCTGTGTCACAAAAACAATTGGCAAAAAAAGCGAAAGTGAACCTAATGGAGTCCATTGCGCAGACCTTGGCGTTTGTAATACAACAATAAGAGAACATTCAACTTGAACAAGTAAACGAACGGGCAGAGAATAGGAGGCTTCACGAGGAGTTAAACAAGTGGTTTGAATGCCTTACTAGGAGTTTTGTGGACGAGCAGAAGCAGAACAGGGAAATTTGGCAAAGTTATATTACTGGTAGACAGGCCACACTAATTGCCTCGTTGGATCCCGCGTCAGCTTCTCAAGTACTTCTTCTCCAGAATCACCCCTCCGTATCAAGTGACGGCGCTATGTCCTTTCCATAGGATGTTGAAGCAGTAGTGCCACCTCTTCCTCATGGAGAATCAGTGCTCGACCCTCCTCCTCCAAAGGAAGTTACTGAGAGTCGTGAGGCATCATCTCAACATACGGCCACCATGGTAGAAGGCAATGTAGGTGCTGACGTGCAAGCACCAACAAAGCTGGCAGAGGTGGTTGACATAGGGCACAACCTGGAGGTGGAAACAATTGAAGTAGTACAAGAAAGTCAAGGCATTTCCACCGGCAAGCCACAAGCAGGTTGTGCCCAGTAATCACTCGATGTCATTTGTATCAGCTCGACTCGAGCTGATTCCTTGTACATAGAGTGCAGATAGTAGGATCATGTGTTGTCAAATGAACTTCTAGTGCATTGAACAATTTGGTTTTGAGCTTGCAAACTCATTTTTGTATAACCAAGCTCTTTTTTGTATGGCCACACTCATTTTCTTGAGGCAATTAATTATGTATTTTCATCTCACATAATATCATTTCATATTTACTGAATCGCAGGGCTTGTGAATTTGACAAATTTTTCCGATCCCACTTCACCTTCACATCCGCCATCCCTTCTTCATATCATTGTCCATGATATTCTTCAAAACATTGAAAAAACTTCACGCAAAGAAGAGAAAGTGGTCAATGTTTCTAGACTTACAACAGCAACGCATGATAATTTCCTAGCGGCCGGTGAATCCTTCTAGCATCAGGTATGGTTCCATACTCATTCCATCTGTTCAGTTTTTTGTAGGTGCGGTTTGAAGTTTGTGCTTCTAAGCTCCTACGGACTTTTGCTTCTTTGTGATGTTGTTATGAATCTGCAATGGGACCGTAGACGATTGTAACCGCTTGCGCATTCGTCCGTTTGATAGTAGGGATCCGGCCCTCCATCTGGTCGTGAAGGATCTTAGGAGTGTGTGAATCGGCCATTCAGGTCCAGGGTCACAAACAAGTGAGTCAATGTTATCCTGGACCTAAATGGCATTCTATGTGTCTGATGATTGAAAGTTGAAGGGGGTGTCTCACCAAAAAGTCATGGACTCCTAGGAACCGCACTCTGTAATCGAACCCGCTCTAGTGGGACCCAAGGCTGTGTGGGTGCGACCCAAATGCTCCCATTTTGCTTTCGGAGATAGGAAAAATTGCATTCATCTCAGTTTGGAGCTCCATGAAGAAGTCCACTACTGAATTGATATGCAAGTATCTTTTTCGAAACGTAGTTGATCCCTTTCTCATTCTATGGCAAGATGCATGCGACACACTTAAACGCAGATATAAATCAGAAAGGTTTTCCACTTTCAAGGAGACAGGGTTTGATAAAGACTTGTTTCTTAAGAATCTGGATACATTGTTGAAGGGCTCCAATGGAAGCTTTGCAGTTGACAATTCTGTTGTAGTCTATGATAGCCTAGTAAAACACATAATGAACAAGCCTAATAATGTAGTATTTCCAAAGTCATAGAGCTATAGGGGAAACGGTCCAAAAGGCACATTTTTGTTTGATGTATTGCTTCCCTGGTTTCAGCGTCTACACACTTTTGGCAACCAAGGGTTGAAATCTTTTAGAGAACATGATCCTGGAAGAATTGGGCAGAGGATGCTATGCGACAAAAGGAATCGGAAGGACTATGACAGACTCATGGATGCAGTTCGTGCATCCACTAGTATTAGTTAGGTTAAAGCTTGGAAGTATACAGTTGAAATAGGACCGATTTGCCATTTCAGCTCAGTACCACCTAATATGTACATCGTTATTTACATGATTATGAATGAAAATTGTGTTTTTTCTGTACAACTTCAACTGTGTTGCTAGATTCAATTTGCTCAAGAATCTTGTGTTTTTTTCATATTTGCATTTAATGACCTTTCATTTAATCATGGGATGTTTTTCAGATCATGAGCACCGCCACGAGGCTTGTTGTAGAAGGTGGCCTTCCTTGCGCACCGTCTATGGATTCTATTATGGACTATGGACAGTACGTAATACTCAGCACTGGAAACTTTCTTTGCTCAGCGGCTACGGCAAATTCTACTATGGACTTTTCAACTAAGCCCATTGATGATAATGTGGTGGACAGTCCCCCAAGTAGGAGGCCTCGTCCACCACTTTCTTCCTCTCCGTCTCCATTGAAGTCTACAAGCCATCCTTCTTTTTCGTTGCCGTCTGATAGACTACCTCAACGGCAGCTTTATGGGGACGTCGAATGTTCATTCCATCCATCATCAATGAAGTCGATGCTGCTGGTGCGGACATGTCCAACACTCCCTCCTATTGCACCACTCCTTCCACGTCAACAAGCGTTGTCTGAAGGGATTCAAGTGAAGCGATCACATGGCGAAATCTCGCGTAGTTGTTGCTCCACTCCAACGTGGGATGCATGGGAACGGAAGTCATTAAAGTTGCAGCGGCGGCAATTCTTCCGTGAGAACCAGAAAATAGAAACTAGATATAGTCGAGGACCACAGATTTTGAAGGCAATCGAGAAGCTAAAGAGTAAATCTGACACACGATATGTTTCATATAATTCACTAGATTTACGTAGAGCAATAATAACAGTATAGAGATATTTGTAGTTCAAACACTGAGCTTGCTACTTCACTAGCAATAGACTGAAAATGGTGGTTGCCAATTTATCACGTACTCGTAAATTGGATCAGCTTATTGGTAAATTTACTTATACAAAGTCGCATTCCATTTTGATTGTACATTTATAGATGACATATATGTACATTCTTTGGCACCTTTCAGTAAATGGATATATAAAATGTAATTAATACATGTTATTTGGTAATTTTGCTAATATATGCATGCTTCAAATGACATTGCATTGCTCAATTTTGATTTGTAGTGTTTCTTAAAACTCTCATTTCACTGGAAAACTCCCATTTCACTAGAAAACTCCCATTTTAATGAATATGATGTTTTAAATAGTTAAACTACATTATGCTCTATTCTGAATCCGAACTACTATCGTCATTTCGACCTTTGGGTGTGGGACCGAAGCCACCAGATCGCCCATATCCGCCAGACCCTCCTCTTTGTCCGTAATCGGAGAAGTATGGACCCCAAAATGGTGGAGGTGGAGGAGATGATGCATTTGCCTCGGACCCTCTTGTCCCTCGTTCGCTTGAGCCGGTGTAGTATGAGCTTCCACGAGGCCCATATGAATCCAGGCCTCCTGTCCCCGGATAGAATTGCGACCCACCATATTGAGATCCACCGTAGTCCGTGAACCTTGTGCATTCATGGCTTCCTCGTATGTTTTGGAAGTCATCGTAGGGGCCAGGGCTAAAATGCGAACTTCCTCCTCCATATTGCGGGCAACGCACATCACGATCATGACGAGGTGGTGACCGTTGTTGACACGGGCGACCTTGATCTAAAATACTATTCCTTGTTGCCTCTTGCAATTGATTTTGGAAGTCCAAGTCTTCGCGCTCTTCTTGACGTACGTGCCTTTGTGGAAGTGGAGGTGGAGGTGGTAAGTCTTCTTCGTCATCATCATCATTGTCCTCTGCATCTGGCAATGGTTCCGGTGGAAATCCAAATTGACCACGATTAGACCACTCCGGCATGCAATCGCTTGAGCCAATCCAGTTGGTGTCTATCACCACTTTGTCACAACTTAATTTGGTCTTCTTGTCCTTTGCAGGCACCGTACCCGAATCCACATCTTTCTGGAGTACAATCTCCGTCCAAATCATTGCCATGGTGGAATAGTTCATGATATTTGGTTTGGAAGCACCTAGACCGCAAGATGCCCAAATCTCCTTGTATCTCTGCTTGAAATGTTCACTCTTGCAAGTGTTCATAGGACCTTCCCACCGTCTCACTTGTCTCTCTAATACAACCGTGTTATCTGCTGGCTAGAGTTTCGCAATGTGTGACATTTTCACATACTCTTGGCACGTTGTGCAAGTCCATACTGCTTTGGGCTCGTATTGCCATCCCTCTTCAGCCACACAAAAGTGGTTGAAGTAGGCATCCCAATCCATGTCTTGTGATTTTCCCTTTGTACTCTTTTTTAGCGGATTGGGAAATCCTTTTGGAGCCATGGTAATCCTTCTTTTCCGCACCGAATGCAATATTTGAGTGAGAAGTTTACAATTTCTATAATTGAGAAGGTGATGAAGAGATTACAAAAAATTAAGTTAATTCATTCACAGTTGTTCACGCTCCAAATCGAAAGGGGCTCACAAATACCAATTAGCGTTGGATCTGCCCACTTCGCAAGGGAAACAACTGCGCGGAATGGGCCGTCCGCGCCCCTCTTTATACCGTCCGCTGATGCTGACATCACTGCCCAAATCCAACGGGCGGACGGGCCGACCGCTAGATCGGACGGGCAATATGCCTCGGTACGTCCAATCGCACGACCTCAACGAACTGCGGACGATTGGATCGAACGGAGCCCGCGGACGGATGCTTTGACCGCGCGGTGGACGGACAACGGGCGGTGGACTGTCGGACGGACAGCAGACGGTAGACGGTGGACGGGCGAACGGCAAACGGGCCGTCCTTATACACATTGAAGTTCATCACTTGGAATACCCTATGCTCGAGTCAGATTCGTTAAAAATTAATTAAAAAATAAAATAAATATGGCATGTAGTGAAATTTTTAGAATTTATAACAAGGCATAAGTTGAAATCTCAAAAAAATTGATGAAAACAAATTGAAATCTCATAACAAATCCTAATTAAATGAATTAAAGCTTCCTAAATACTAAATAAGAAAGAAAATTATCTATGAGAATAGAGATTCTAAGTCTAATAATACTTAACCAAGTTGCTATTCTTAGTAGATTATATATATATATATATATGTATATATATGTATATATATATATATGTATATATATATATATGTATATATATGTATATATATATATGTATATATATGTATATATATGTATAAATATATATATATATATATATATATATAAATAAGTCTATTCTAAATCTAACTTTAGCATCAAAAATCCAATTTTCTAAATGATTGATTATAATTTTCTTATTCAAGATTTTGTACAAGAGTTTCCATCACAAACTTGACTTTCATAGGGCCGGGTTGAAGAATGGATCGAAGGCAAATCCGGCAGGACTTTCATCCGGCCTTAGGCACAGTATAAACCCAGCCTTAGATAAAAGAAGAACTTATACAAATAGAAATTAAATTTTTTTTATTGCTTCACGTTGCAAATTCTCCAAGAAAAAAAAAAAAAAAAAAAAAAAAAAAAAAATATATATATATATATATATATATATATATATATATATATATATATATATATAACAAAAAAAAACAAAAACAAAAAAAACACACACAAAAACATATTTTTTATGGATTAAAAGATTATAATGCTTTTCACAATGAGTAAGGATTTTACAGTTCTACTAATTTTAGAAATGTTGTGAAGTCTTACACTCTTTGTATATCCTTACTTTTAAAACAATCCTAATCAAAAAAGGGCATTACAAAATACAGTACAAACATGGCGTTGCAGTGTGTGACATGCATAAGTTATATACATTTTTGGCTTCTCTATAAGTCCATATGTACAAAACACCTTGAAGTCAATGGAAATTGTCCATGATGTTCAAAATAAGAACCAAAACCAAATCCCTTGAAGTAATTGTTGTGATTGTAGCACCATCTCAATTTGGTCAATTGTAAATTATAACGTTTCACTTCATCACTAATATTGATCATGTTCTTGTTTTTTTCTTTCCCTTTGAAATATCCTACATGATGAAAAAATAAATAAAAAAATAATATCCTTTATGTCTAGTTAAAATTTGTATGCATACAATTTCAAATGAATATTACAAATTTACAATTTGTTCAAAAAAATGGCGTAATCTGAAATGTAGGAGACTAAGAGTTGAGGGTTTTAGGGTTTTAGGGTTCTAGGGTTTAGGGTCTCACTGTAAACTTCAAAGAACTCTAAATGATTATTTAAAATCTGATTATAACTTGTCTATTTCTTATTTTCTGGGTTAATGACAAAAGCATAGGATGCTGAAACTTTAATTGACCCAAAAAAACTGACAGTAAGTAAAGGCGAACGAGAAGAATCCTAGGTTTCATGCCAAATTGGAAAAAATTTGGATGCCTCGAAATAATAGGCGACGGGCTAGGCGGACGGGGCGGATGGGGCGGTCGGACGCAGTCGGGTCGTCTGCTTCGGTGGCAGACGGGGCAGCTTTGTCCGCCCGTCCGCCAAGCGGACCTAGACGCCGGTCGCTTCGGCGGCGGACAGGGCAACTTCGTCTGCCCGTCCACCGGGCAGACCTAGACCGGGCTGGCCGGCCGCTTCGTCGGCGGATGGGGCAGCTCCGTCCGCCCATCCGCCAGCTTGGGCCATGTCCGCGTGGTCCGGGATAGGTCCGGTCCCGGGCCTCTTTTAGGTCTGGGAGCGGACGGGTATATTGGCGGACGGCCAACATACATTTCCTCACTTTCACTCTTCCATTTGGGAATCACTACCATGTCGGATGTGCTACTATTGCTTCACGCGCTAGTTGCTCCTATGTGTTGAAGAGTGGAGGTCATATTTTGATCATACTACATTGGATTTTGGTCCTTGGTTACTTACATACGTTTGGAGATAGTGAAGCACATTATATATTTTGAGAGAATGGGGATTATATATTGGAAAGTTCCATTCTAAAATTGCAAATGAGTACTCGACACTCAAGCAGTCATGGCGGGGGCAAGTAGTGCTGCAACTGAAGGCAAGAAGAAGTCAAAACCGAAGGGCGTTGGTCATAAGCTACGATTTGACATTTTGGATGATGTCAACATCAAGGCTGAGACGGGTTGGGAAAAAGAGGATGTGGAGTATTGGACCTCTAAATTGTGCTGCAAATACGTGAAAATGTATCACATTGGGAAGTTGTGGCCTCGAGAGTGTCACCCTCTTCACACCCGTGAATATTGTTTTAAACTATTGAATTGCCTCAATGATCATTTTGTGCACCGTTCGATGGAGGTGTGGAAGGCCTTATTTCCAGAGAAGGCTATGAGCAAGGGCAAAATTAATTACAGCTTGGCAGGCATGGTTTATGCGGATTGGAGTACGTATCCTACGGTAGTGACATTGCCACTTGCGATTGGCAGACATCAGAAACATATCCCTGATATGTTTGTTCCGAAGGCGCAACTTCCTGAAGCAAGTGAAAAAAAAAAGCATTAGAGGACGCTGTGGAATCAATTCAAATCCCTCTTGAAATCCAAGTGCGTCGTACGGAAGTGCTGAATGGAAAGAAAATGGCGATAGAACCGGCTTGTATGGGGGACCCCACAAACGGAAGCACTTGTCTTCTAGACGATGTGGAGGGAGAGGTGTTTTTGACTCCACTGACGGATTTGAATCCTACACAAAACATGTTAGAAGAGGTGCCAAAAAGCAACATTGCAATGAAGCTCCCTCGGCCAACAGAACATGGATCTACATCGATGTCACAGAAGCACCAAGAAGAGGATCCTATCAAAGACATTGAAGATAGAGAAGACATTCAAGACATGAAGGAGGCTCACGCTTGTATTGACCGGTTTTTAGCAGACACAGCACAAGACATCATGTTCTATGTCCCTCCGTCTCCTAAATCAAGGAAAAAACCAAGCCTACTGTCCAGACCTGAAAATGCAATTCGGACTTCACCAAACCAAAATGAAGAGCATCCAACTCAACCGACAGATGTAAGGATGGATTCTAAAGACGAGGCTGCTGTGAACAACAACAAAGAGACCCCGATTATCCAAGATCATCCGTTGCTAGCTTTGTTGGGCCCAGAGGATCTCAAGACTCTACAAAAGATGCCTCCACTAGACGAGATGGAGAACTTGTTGCAGTGTTCCCTCCGATGGAATCAATTTGAAATTCAGAGAGAAGCAACAAATGGCGGAAATGAAGGGAGCACTATAAATGAAGGTGGCCCTGCAAATGTAGAGGGAAATCCTAATGAAGATGGCACTACAAATGAAGGACGCAGCTCCACTTCAGGCAATTCAACATCAGGATTTGGTGAGATATTTAGAATGGCGTATTCTCTATCATGTACAGCTAGAGTTGTGGCTGTATTGACGCCTGCTCTTGCGCAAATAACTGATACATTTACGAAAATGACACCATCCGTTCTTCATGGTGCTTTGGCTTTCAGAAAGTTTGTCGAGTTTGCGGACAAACTACAAGACGAGAAGTTGGAAGACCTTAAGTATAAAATTTTTTTGGAACAGTAGAATTTGGAGTTGAAGGAGGTGCGTTACTCCAAAGAAGATCATGATGACCTCAAGGCAAAGTATGAGATATTGGAGAGCAAATACAACACGTTGTATTGGAGGCCGACCCCAAACTTGAAGCCCTTGGGTAATGACTATGAGAGTGTCAAGAAAAATAACAAGACTTTGAAGGGAACGAATGACAATTTGAAGGCCATGAATGAGAATCTTAAGGCTATGAATGAGAAGTTGGTGTTGGAGTTGAAGACATGCAAAGAGATGTTAGAAGAGCATCGCAAAACATTGTGAACATTATAGAACGAGAAGGCAGGTCAACAATCGCTTGGCGGAATAGGGCTATTAGAGGCAAGTGAACCAACACCAGAGAGCGATCAACTATCTCTTCCTCTTGACGAGGGCAAAGCTGAGGATGGGACCGTAGAACTCCGACAGCGCATTCCGAGTCCAAAATCCATAGTTTTCCCCTCATTTGAAGATGCTTCCATGTAGTCACAAAATCCGGAAGTTGAAGAGTTAAGGCATCAATTGGACTTGGCAGTTCGAGGAAAGAATGAGGCCAAATCAACAATGAAACGAATCATGGAAGTAGGGGTACTAAGTGAAATCCTTCCAAAGGAAAATGTAGATTTACGGTGGATGGTGTGGGCGCGGCAACTACAAGATCATTCCTCAGTATCATCCGGACTCATGAACGGGCTCTTGAGGTATGCATTGCAATCAGACACAGTATACGAGAATGTCAAGAGTTCTTATGAGCGTTTTGTGGAGAAGTTGGAGGAGGAAAGAAAGGACCCTGATTTAAAACTTACAGTTTGGAGGAACATGGATAGGATGTATGAGCGGCTAAACCAAGGAAAGACCTATGATACGGAGAACATTGATTGGACTTTGGAAGCGGAGGAAAGATGGGTCCCTTATGGCACGTTGTCAGCTCATTTCCAGCAACATGAGAAGGAGCTTACAGTGCTAGAAAGTTTTCCAAATACTCCCATCTAGAAGGGTCATTGTTCTCTTTGCCAAGGTTGTTTTGGGCCCGAAGGAGCTATAGCATTGGGACAGTGTCGCCATACATTCCATGTGTTTTGCATTCAAAGATCGGCGAAATTTCAACGCCGTTGTCTAGAATGTCATATTCCTCTGAGTCCAAGGCTGTATGAAATGCTAGGGATTTTGTACCATATGCCTACGGGGCACGAATACAATCGATGGAACCTTCCACTTGACCAAGAGCCATACAAATTTCAGAACTATTTGCATTGGGGGAAACCAATGAAGTGGGATGCTCGATCACAAATATATGAGCTATGCGATGGCCCATTTCCCACCAAAGATAAATTCTTTTGGATGACGTCTGACGTGGAGGTTGAGTTGCGTGCCTTCGAGATTAAGAATAGCGAGGCTCGAGAGTTGTTCTGTCACAACATGGGCGGACATTGGAGCATACAGCACCAAAAGTTCTTTCGAAGTCCCGAGAAGGAATGGAAGAGAGAGGGTCCAAATGACCTCTTGGTGGAGGTTGAGCGTGATCCAAAAGTCATAAAGCAATTTGCGGGCTACAATACGGATTTGATAGGGTGGGCCCTCATTTTGTCGAAGTTGGAAGAAGCAGCAAGAGTTCGTTCTGTGGTGGACCTAAACGGTAAATCATCTACAGAGCATAAGATGGAAGACGTTGCAAAGGATTTTGACATGAACATGAAGGACATTATAACCAAGTGGAGGAAGTATCTAGGAGAGGGAGGCGATAAAGCTTGGATGATGAAAAGTGAGGATGAAATGATAAAACAACTGATGGATGACATAGATTGTGTTGTGAGGGCTTTGAGGGCCCACGAAGTAGAGCTGTCTCCGAAGAAGAAGAATAAACGGAAGATTGAAGAGGAGGATGACCACTCTCCGGAAACCAAACGACAATTTGAGAGGATTGACATGTAGGTACAAGCTAGCCACGGAGGGAGCAGCCATGGAAATAGTCCGCAACCGGTGCCTTGTCAAACAAGTAGAAGACTTATGGCGAGGGAAGGGACATCTCGTGATGCCGAAGAAGATAATAGTGTGTTGAAGTAATTGTGAAATGTTTAATTTCCTATGTAGTCGTATTTTAATGGCACTCAGAATATAATTATGTAGTGAGGGTTTTATTTTTTTTATGACTAGTAGTATTCTACGTGGCCCACCATGTCCATCATAAATTTTTTGTATTCCATATACATGTAGTGAAGAAAAACATGTTGCAAGTAATTATTTATTTATTTGAATATATATATATATATTATGTTTTTATTATAAAATTCATTTTCTTGGACTAAGTTTTATTGAAATGTACATGTTATGCCCAATTTTTAGTGAATTGTGTCTTTGATTGAGAATTTTGTTGTAGTACTTAACACTTGTTTTTTACTACTTTCGTAATTTAGTTATCCCTAGGATAAAATGCAACCAACTGAACCAAGAGCCCAAAAGTTCGAAGTAAAGAAGTAACTAAGTAAAATTGACCACCCTAAAAGGCTAAAACCGCCCTGTCCGCACGACCGCCTGTCCGCCCCGTCCGCCTCTGAATGTCGCCAGTACCTCAACGCTTTGAATGTAGTGCGGGTTAAAAAACTACGACCATTGGCGGACAATCCTCAGAATACTTACCGATTCCTTCACGCAACCATCCAGCTAATGAGCGTCACCCCTTCCAAATTGTCGGTACAGCGAAATTGATCCACAACAACAACTCTACCGACAATGATTGTCCGCCCGTCTGCCCTATCCGACCTGTCCGACCCGCCCGTCCGCCTCATCCGCCCCGTCCGGCACGCATGCCCATCCGTCCGCGTCGTCCGCCCGCCCGTCCGACCATCCGCCCCAACCGACCATCCGTCCGTCCTGTCCGCCCACTCCGTCCGCTGGGTTTTCTGACCGTTGGCAACGGTTACTTTTAAGGCATAGAACATTCAACAAGTTAGGAATATAAGAGCAAGGAAGAAGGCATTTACAAGCACTTCTGAGAAACTGAACGCTAAGATTTCCAAGGGCTAGGAGTTGCAATCTTTGTGTCCCTTGCTTGGTAATGCATAGTTCAGTGGACAGGGGGGCTTTGGTTTCCAATGCTTTGCTTATAGACTATATTTGATACATGTGACATGGTGATTTGAACCTAAACATTTGGAACTGAAGACAAAATTGGAACTTGAACTTGGACTTGAACTTGAATGGAGCTTTCCACAATGAGTAAAGATTTTTCCGGTTGGTATGTTGTTCCATCAAGCGGTAAAGTGCAGTGCAAGGCATGTGACTTGGTGTTTGCAAATCGGAAGTGTCGCATGTTGAGCCACCTTGGATATGAAGGCAAAGACGGTGTTTGCGATAGGGGGGTAAGCATATGTCCAAAATTGACTTCGTCAATTCGAACTCTTTTTGTCGGTTGTAATGGGTTATTTCCACGAAGATCAGCCCTTGACAATGTAAATGGTGAAAACATAGGGAGGGTTGCAAGCAATGCCTCAAATAGAAGGGATTTTTCATGTTCAACACAAGAGGACTCGTGTGCAGCGCCATCTAAAATTCATCGTGCGTCTTCAAGGGTACATCAAAGTGTAGAAACATCAAGTGAACAATGTCCAACTCCACCCTCTTCCATCAATCAGCCCGAAGACAAAGTCGCCTAGTAGATGGGTTTGAACAAGCTGATAGACGCAATTTGAATGCGGTGTAGGCCAATTTCTTCTATTCAGCCAACATACCATTTGCGATAGCTTGAAGTGAGGCCTTCAAAGAAGTAGTGAAAAAATAGCTAAGTTTGGTAAGCCATACAACCCACCATCGTACGACGCTCTATGAACCAAATTACTAGAAGAAGCGAAAGAAGATGTCAAGCTAAAGTTGCAGAAGCGGACTGAGAATAGTATTAGAAAGTTTGGAGCAACCTTGTCTATTGATGGATGGAGTTCAGTTACGAATCGGCCATTGGTGAATTGCATGCTTGTATCTTCTGGAGAGGAGCAATTTTTGGGATCGGTGGACACAAGTGGGTTCGTAAAAAACGTAGAGTACTTGGCCTCTATTTTGGACAAATTCATACAGGAGGTGGGTTCGCATAATGTGGTGCAAATAACAACGGACAATGCTCCTGTAAACCCTCGAGCATGTAGAATCATAAAAGACAAATATCCTCACATTTCTTTTCAAGGTTGTGTGGTACACGCCTTGAATTTGTTGCTAAAAGATTGGGGGAAGGAAACATGGGTGGCGAATATCGTGGCCAAAGCTCGTATCGTTCTTACATTTTTTAGAAAGCGGACATGCCGCTTGCAATATTTCGTTCATATGAAAAAGAGCACAGCTTATTGATGCCAGGCGAAACAAGATTTGCTTCAAATTTCATTGCGCTTGAACGCTTGTTGAAAGTGAAGGGAGCACTTCAACAGAGTGTGACAGATCCGCATTGGGAACAATATGTGAGGACGTTGGACGACAAGAAAAAGAAGAAACGTACAAAGTCTCGGTGTACAAAGAAGATAATAAACAGTGAGCATTTCTGAAGGTGTTGCACAAATTTTGTATAGTTGATGGGCGTTGTTGTGTATGGCCTTTGTGATTTAGATGCAAAGACGCCATGTTCAGAGAAAGTTTTGCATATTATGAGGAAGATACGGTCGCATGTGGGGGGGTTAGAAAATCCGCCTTTTCTATTGAGCCCCGAATTTGCCAAATCATTGAAGGAGGCGTTCAACGTTAGATGGGAAATGGTAGAGACCGATCTCCAATATGCAGGAGCTCTTTTGAATCCCTATCCTTTGCACGATAAAGAACTAGCCAACGATTCAGAGGCCACCGAGGCATGCAAGCGTGTTCTCATGCGAATATGTAAACCTACAGACTACGCGGACATCGTCAAGGAATTCATGGCATTTCGACATAGGGAGCCTCCCTTCCACAACATGTTGGATCCAAGTGAACAAAAATTATTGGCACACGCTTGGTGGGATTTTGAAGGCGCATGTGGGAAGCTCATTGCTCCAATTGCAAGAAGAATATTGGGCCAACCGGTATCTTCATCTTCATGTGAACGGAATTGGAGTAGCTATTATTTTGTTTACAACAAATCTCGGAATAAGTTGAGAACAAAGAGAGCTGCGGATTTGGTGTATGTGTACACTAATTCAAGAGTGTTGGCCGCATCTAAGAAGAGGGATGAGAAGAAGTGGTACCTTAAAAATGTCGATTCAGAAGAATCGGAGGGACCAAACGAAGATGACGAGAGCAGCGAAGATGAAGAAGAAGGTGTTCGTGTGGACGGAAATGAAGCACATGGACAAGAAGCAAATTGGGACGACCCAATATTCAATGAAGAAGATTTGGATGGCAATACATACAATTTTGGAGGTGAACCGTTTGGAAGAGTAAATATGGATGATGATGACATGGGCAACAATGACCAAGATGAGTACGACTTTCCAATGAACGATAATGATTGTGGAAATAACGAAGGCGTACCTTCCATAGTAAGGTTTGTAGATGGAAACCGATTTCTAAGTAGCGACAAGGTCCTCAATCTAAATGAAGAGGACGCAAATGTCCAAGTCCTGGCTTCTAATGGAACCATAGCATCCAATACTAGAACTTCCGAAATAGATGAAGAAATTGGAAGCGGTAGGTCTCCATCCATAGTCGTGGCCCAACTAGAAAAGAATGACAACGTTGAGGACCGCGAGCAAATGAATGTGGACAAGATAAGCATGGAGTCTCTAGGAGGATTGGCAAGCAAAAGCAACGGGAAACCAAGTAGCCTAAATCATGAAGCGAGTGGGATACAAGACAATGTATGTTCGCGTTTAATAGAATGTGGAAGTCCGAACTTACTTCACAATGGCCAAGGCACAAAGGAAAACATGACAAGTTTTGTATGTCCACCGCGTAGCATTCCTCCAATAGGTGCACGCTCACTATTTAATAGTGTAAGTACTACTTTGGTGGGTTCAGGAAGTTCTCAACGTCCGACACGAGCTTCCATCATTTCGAAAGAAATAGAACGTACCGAAAATCGAAGATTGCAGATTTCTTCATTCACCGATGACGAGGAAGATGAGACGTTGGCCTCAATGTTAAAGAAGCAAGGAAACCGCCTGCCAGCATCTTCAACAAGGCTAGCGGACCCGACACTGGAATCTTCAAATGCTATAGAGGCATTCACTGAAGAAGGGAGAAAGGCAGGGATGGCAATGATGATGGAAGAACCCTCTAAAGCAAAGAACAAACGAGTAATGAAGCCGTTTGCTATCTCTTTAGCGAAGAAAGTGAATGCAGGAAAACCCCCCCTTGATAAGTGTCCGTCTATTCTAGAACTTCTGTTAAGAAAATGAAAAGCGGTTGATCGCCTCCGTGAACGTGTAGGGAAAACCTTGATGAAAGCAAAGAACGAGCAAATGATGGGCAAGCCTAAGAAAGCTCGTGTATCTTCAACAATACAAGAGAAAAGAGGGGGAACTCAAATACTTTCATCAGACGATGAAGAGAACACCATGAGTGATGAAGATGATGGATTCCAATCAAGAGAGTACAGTAGCGGGGTAGAGGTGAAAGGAGATAGTGATTACCACCCCTAGGCATTCAAATTTAGAAAAGATTTGAATGAAGAACATTTACAGAACTTGGTGCTCAAATGCTTACGATTTAGAGAGATGAATAGCTAAGATTTATTAGTTCTCGGAGCATTTCATAGTAGTACAAGGTTGCCAAATTATCTTGAAAAAATTAATGAAACTATCATTTTGGGGGGACTTTGCCCCAAGTGATATTGAAGAAATCTTCATTGTGTTATTTTTTGTTCTCAATTTCAAGTGTGTAGCACGTAAAAATTTCTGAAGCGCCAAAACTCACAAATATGTAAGAAGAACCCTAAAACAAACTAAAAATCTTGCAAAATTTCAAAATGCAAAGTTACAAACCCTCACTCTCTCAGTCGGTCACTCCCAGACTCCCTAAACCCTTTGGCCCTTGAACCGTTCGCGCGTCCGCTCGTCCGCCAATCCGTCCGCTCGCCCGTCTGCCCGCCCGTCCGCCCGACCGCCCATCCGTCCGCTCGCCTGTCCGCCAATAAAAACAGACGGCCGTCCGCCCACCCACCCGCAGGACGGTGACCGAGGACCGTCCGTCTGCGTCCGTAGGGTCCGGACGTGCGGACGTGTGATTTTGGACGCAATTTCACCGCGGATGCACGTCCACGACAACCCTGGAGACGGAAGAGTAGGATACTTCCGGTCCCTGAGAGTTAAATTAGCATTAGTAGTAGAGGTTGACAGGGAGAGAGAGAGAAAAAGTGTTTCCGGACACGGTAAACATCCGGACGGTGGATCTGGCCACTCGTCACTTAAACCCAAGGATCCCGGAAGGGGCAATTGAGTGGTTTCCGGACTTTTCCGAAACCCATACGGCACTAGCGGCTGGACCGGACCTTTGGTTTGGATTAGTAAGTAGGAAAGAAAGTGAAAGCTTAGGTCGAGTTAGCTTATGAATCCGTGAGCCTCGAGTCCTCGTGGGAACGATTCCGGAGCAGTTTACTCTAAGTGGGCCTTTAGTGAGAATTAAGGATTAACTGGAGGAATATGTGGGAATGTGATCCCACATGCTAGATCCATAATACTAGCATATGACAAAAAAATTCAAAAATTGTCTCCTTCGAAAGGAAAGTTTTTGAGTTCTCTTAGGAAGTTAAGTCAATCTAGAAAAAACGGATTTCCGGATCCGGTAAAATTTCATTAGGGCTAAAAACCTAACTCCGGAACTCTAGAAAGTTCCAGAAATCGGATGACGGCGCTGGCCCTAAAAATCGGAAACCGGATCCGTACTAGAGATAGGGTTTTGCCGCCAAAACCTGTCCTGTACATCGGGCGAGTATAAGAGGGAGACTGTAGCCGGCAATGGGCACGAGTATCTCTTTGTTTGTTCTGCCGCCGGTGTATTCCGTCTTCCTAGCTTTGTGAGAAATTCCGGTAGATTGAAGGACTATGTGAGTTGCGATCGTGAGGGGTTATCGGAGTGAAAGTTTGTGAGCAAAGAGTTAGGGAGAGATTGTGTAAGGGTTGTTTGTAAGCACGATGACTGCTAGGGCGAGCCGGCGGAAGTTGAAGGATCTGCCCGAGGACTCGGAGGACGAGATGCCGCCATTGGTGCCCTGATCGAAGACCATTCCGGTGATGAAGGTGGTTCCAGAGGTTCCGACGGAGGAGGACCGACTGATACGCATGCAGGAGAACCTCACCAATATGGGATGTGATGGACTTTTGGAGGTTCCGTAGGGGATTCGGGAGGAGAGTCTAGTGTCTGACATACTTCGTTCGGAAAGTAACATCTTGGATACCACCATCCCGGCGAAGCCAGACCTATGGACGGTGAACACATGGAGGGCCGTCTACAAGTTCCGGGAAGCGTCAGACAAGGTTATGGAGAAGAATCAGGAGGTGATGGAAGGCGAATTCCGGACGCCTGCCAACCCGAAGGAAGGTCACCAGGTTTCCGACTTGGTGAATCCGGAGTACCGAGATGTGATAGCGTTTCTTAACCCTATCCTCCATCCCACCAAGCCACGGCAAATAGTAGCGAAGGTGGCCTCCGCCATTTTGGAGAGCCTTCAGGGAAAAATGATGATGGATTGGGCAACCATCATCCATGAGTTAGTCGGGGACCTAGTGCGTTCCCTTCGGTCCGGAAAGAAGAGTCAAAGTCCTCTTCCGGCATATCTGTCCCATCTATACGCTCATCACTCTCTACTCAAGGCAAACAAGGAGAGTGCGTATTGTGGGAATCCGGAATCCGGAAACGGATCAATAACACAAGAAGTAGGTGCGAAAAATAGAAAAAAATAAAAAATAAATTTAGTTAGAGTGTGATTTTTGGACTAGATAGCTTGAATTAGAAAATAAGCGTTCCGGCACAACCCTAAACCGGAACTTATCCGGATCCGGAATCCGGACTCATCCGGAACATAGGAACCTACCGTATAGGTCTCGTAGCTACGGAAGTAGGATACCGTTGATACAACGGACCTGTAGCCGTTGTCCTTAAGACCGTAGAAAGACGGTTTAGTACTTAAGCTGTCTTCCTAGGGTTTCCTCTTCATTTTTTTCTGTTCTGTGTTTCTGAGACTATTTGTGTGAGTAGTTGAGAGAAAGAGTGGTGAGTTAGCGACTGAGGTAGAACTACTTTTCCCTCGTTCTCACTTAGATCTTATGGCATCCGGACTAGTACGGAAGGTAGCGGTATCTGCCCGGGATATCTCTCTCGCCATTCCGGATAGCCAGGAACTACACAAGCATTTAGAAGAGGACTTGACTAGGTTAGGATGTGTCGGTCTACTACACCAACCATGGAACCTCAAGAGTGAAGAGATGATTCAAGAGCTACTTCACGGTGTTCCGAACCAGTATGAGCTCACTTTGAGAGGACGACCAGTCGCGTGGACCGAGGACATCTGGGCGGACGTCTATCAGTTCCGGAAGAGTGGGAACGGTTTAGCATCGAGGACGGACCGTTTTGTAGCTGGGAAGTTCACAGGGTCTACAAACCCTAAGGACGGATTCGCTATCAACGAGTGCAAGGACGAGAGACATAGGCGGATACTAGAGTTTCTGATTCCAATCTTGTATCCGGAGAAGCCAACGCGGGTTACCATTACGGTGGCCAATACCATCTTTGGGGCTATGGAGAACCGGATAGTGCACTAGGGTAGGGTCATAGCCAGAATAGTGGCTAAACTAGCGGATCACATGACCCGAGCAAAGGCGAGTCCAGTTAGCACTTATCTGTTTCATCTGTACCATCAGCAGGAACTTTTGAGTGCGGCGGAAATAATTCAGTATGACACCGGAAAGACGCTCCTGTCATACGGACTTTCCGGGGAGGAAGCGGAAGATCCGGTCGAGTCTAAACTGGAGGAACTTCCCGAGGAACGTCTGACAGATCCGAGGACCAAGAAGAGGAAGTCAACCGATCCGGGGTCGAGAATCAAGCCACCGACAATGGAGAGGGGGGAGTCCAGTAGAGGACCTGAAATGGAAACAGAATCCGCATTTTTCAATGCGGGGCTCGAGTGGATACGTGAAGCCAAGGTACTTCACGACGGGTTGTCAGATTTGGTGATAAATACCACGGAAGTATTGAAGGTGGATCCGGATCAGATCGTGGAAGCTGTCAAGCGACTGCCCAAGCCGGAGGATCTAAAGAAGAGGGAGGATCGGATCCAGGAGTTGGAGACGGAACGGAACCTACTCCAAACCCGGGTGAATTGGGCGGAAGGGGAAATGGTAGCTGCGAAGGAGAAAGAGAAAGAGGCTCTCGCTCTAGTCAAGAATCTAATCGGAGCAGTCAACATCAAAGCCGACATCATCACGAAAGCTGCCTTGTTTGACTCAAAGATGATATCGGAAGGCCACATTACTGGAACCAAGGTAGTTACCATCCTCGTAGACTTCACCGCGAGGATAGAGCGAATTTTCAAGGAGATCCAGAAGTTGCTGGCGGCCATCGACCCAAACCATGCGATGGATTTCTCCACCTTTCCGGAACTTCCTTTTGTCATAAGTACCCTAGGGAAACCAGTGGCGGATCAGGCAACCCGGATGGAGGGCCTGAGGGGGATACTTACACCAGCCGAGCCTTCCGCCAATAAGATACGGATGACGGAGTTGAATTTGAGGCCAACCTTGGAACTAGACTCGGAATCGGAGTCTAGCGCGAAAACGGTTCCGGTGCCATCTAAGTTCTCAACTCCGGAAGTTCCCAAGGCACAAACAATGCCGAACTTGATGACTGGAACATTCAAGGTTCTAGGACAGCAAGTCAGGGGAGATCTCATCAACCGGATCGATGGAATGACCAATCCGGCTCGGTCTAATCCGCAAGGATTTGTGCACATGCAAGAGACCACGCCGGAGGAAAGAAGCAAATCCGCAACATTGAAGGATACCACATCAAAGAAGGAGAGGGAAGTTCAAGTCATCGAAGATTCTGAGGAAGAGAGTGCCCACTCCACTTCCGGAACCGAAGACAATAGCGATCCGTCTCCCGCAACGCGTCATATCCAGACTCTGGCTACAGCAAAGACCACACCAGCAAAGAATACGAAGGGGACGCCTACCAGCCAAGTGGGGAGCCGTTCAAAGAAAGGACGGAAGCCAAGACATTAGGGTTGGTAGGAAAAGAAGTATAGGGTCCAAAATGGGATTCCGAGCATGAATCCGGTTTCCGGAATCTTAGGCGGATAGTAAGGAAATCCGGTTATCTCGAACGGTAGTTAGCAATTTTTCCGGATATCCCGGGGTTTTCAGTGATTGGTGGCCTGGATTTCTGGGTTTCCTTTTCAAGCTTTTAGGAGTTGACTTTGGGTTTTTGTGTTAGTATTTTAAGGGCAGTCAAGTTAGTGTCTGCGATTCCATTCCATCCTACTCCACTGGATTTTAGTGCTTTCACGTATATATTACAATTTTCTTTTCTTAATCTAAGTCAGTCAGGATACCTTTAGCTGCACTTTTGCTTAAACAGGGTCTTTTTGGCTGAGTGTATGCATGGGTGTGTGATCTGGTACTAGAGAAAGAGAAGGGAGGGAGAGAAGGAATCCAGATCTTGAGCTACGGATCTCTTGGTGTTGAGCTGAGTGGAAGAGATGCGAATTGAGTAAGGGAGTGTAAGTGTGATGTGCCTTTAAATTGCCGGAACGGCAATCCGGGTAAGAAGGTAGAGGTCCCTGCGAGTCCAGAACCAAGAGGGTTCTGTGCGGAGATAAGCAGCTGCTAAAGGAAAGGAACTCCCGCTACTTTGGAAGGTCTACCAACCTCCCCCTTGGTACATTGTCTTCCCTTTGAAACTCTATTCCTTTGAATCTATGAGTTCGGATCCGTCGTTGTAGTAAAGAGAGGTGTGAGAATTACTCTGTGTGACTTGATTCCGGATCGGCCAATCCAGAAACTGTGAGAGAATACTCCTCCCTCCTCCTACAACTGTGTTGTCTTGGGTGTGTTGTTTAGTAGATTTAGAGTACAGAGAGGATAATTGTACAAGTGGTGAGTCCCCACCCCTTTTGTCGTAGCACAGAGTAAGTAAATTCCCTGTTATACCCTCAAAAATCACCCTAGAACATAACAAAATGACCCTAAAGATCAAACCCACGAGATTCTATGAAGTAGCTAACTCTATTAAGGAGATAAACCCAATAAAACTCTTCAATTCTACTTTCCGATTGTACCTCGGAAAACTGGAATGTTCAAAACCCAACCGGAAAACTAAGACCGGACTGTATCCTATTTCCGGTTTTACTAGTTCCACAGTTTCTGGCTAACTTCTCAATCCTAGACTATTCTACTTCCGGTTCTAAGTGTCTATGGAGCGGATCTGTTCCGATCCACCCTTCCTAACCCCGGTTTAATTTTACCTCTGTTTTACCTTCAGAGGGTTCGCCGCTTGCTTTTGAAAGTGGTAGGTCCACCACTCCTTCCGTGACTTATAGTGGCTGAAGACCCACTTCCTATCTTCCTATCCTCCTACTCTAATCCGGATCCGGTTTGGTCCTTCACAGCAATCCGGATGGCAATCCGAATCACAGGTCACACAAAGACCCACCCCCCCCGTACGATCCTCATACTACAATGACTTTGATGTTGATCCGTTCCGTACAAGTTTCGGTGGCTATAAGTGCACCCGTCCGTTCCATCACTACAGAAGTTCTTCCGTTTTACCCACAACGGGGGCAAGACCTCATAGGAGTCAGGACACTCGACCGGATTTTCCACCCAGGAGTTCTAGCGCAGCTAAGGAATTCCTCCCTATCCACCTAGCCTAATCAACGGCTTTCTTACCCGGAATACTAAACTTCTACAGATGCTGAGGCACTGGAATCCACTTCTAGCTCTTCATGACCTACTCAGATGTACTTAGAACCGAAAACATTCATCAAAGGGAGAACTCTACCCACACATCCGTGCATACCACCTTACTTCAACTTTGTACATTCTTGCCAACACTCGGGAGGAATACACAAAACAAAGTCAATGGAAAGTACACAAGGAAATGCCAAAAGAACTCTCTCAGTCTCCAGCTCAGAGACTGTTTTATATACAAAAAGCAAAAAGCAAAAAGCAAAAAGTGAATACATGATTTCCGCCTCTGAAGGCGCTGACAATCCGGTCCTACCTTATCCTAACCGGATTCTATTCCGGTTCCTATTTATAAGTCCTATTTTTACAATCCTTCCTGTTCTGTTTCATACACTCGAGATCGAATGGTTGGGCTCTCATCAGGTCTCTCCAACTGCTCGAAGACCTCAGTTAGATTCCGGTTCCGTTCCCCATCCGTAGGTAGAACCGGATGTTCTTCCTCAACTTCCGGGGAGTCCAAATCTATCGGTTGATGTCCGGTTGAGGGCATATCCTTCTTTGCCCTGCTTGACTGGGGCGTCTTGTCCTTTCTCGGCTCTTGAGCGGCGTCTTCCGGAAACAAGTCCGGAAGTGAAATCTCAGAGAGCCGGATCGGAATCTCTGTCAATTTCTGGCTGCTCTCCACGATCCGGTCCGCCGACTCCCGTGCTTTGGATAGGAGCTTCTCTATCTGCTCCTCAAAATCAGTGAGGATGTGCACCACCCTGGTTCCGGATATCTTCTTGTCCTTGTGCACCTCCTCTTCGAACAGGCGTACCTTAGTGACTACGGCTCCGGGTCCTCCAAGCACGTCCTTCACTTCCGCGGCCAACTTCTTCATTTCCTCTACCATCTCCTTTGTCGCGTTGGTGTTTTCAAGCAACGCGAATAGTTCGGCCTTGAGGGTGTCCACCTCATCGTGCTGCCGCTTGCTGTCCTCCTTCATCTTCCGGAGCTCTTCCGGATTGATCACACTCTCAGCCACCTTCCGTGGCAACTAGCTGTCCGGTTCCACTCCGATTAATTCCGCGATCTCCCCGAGCGTCCGCTTCTTAACTTCCCAATCCGCCCGGATTCCACAGAGGATTCCAACCAACTCGTCGAACGGATCTGCGGTCCCGGATCCGGATGCCACATCCGGTCCGGTTGGAGTCTCACTTCTGTGCGGTCGCGGATTTCTCGGGGGCGTTCCTCGATTTCTAGCCGGTGTGGTCTTTTGCCTCTTGGCGGGAACATACGGTTCTTCCTCTTCTTCTTCTTCTTCTTCCTCCTCGGTTTCGTTTCCGGAATCTGCTTCTTGGTCGAACTCGGATTCTCCGTACTTCATGGTCCGCTCTTGGGCCTTCCATACCTTCAACTCCACTTCCGTCAGCAGCTCCTGTTGCTGATAGAGGTGGTAAACGTAAGGGCACAGTGGGGTAGCCCTACTCTTCCCCACTTGTGTAATAAGCTGGAATACCAGATCAAAGAAGATCCGGCCCCAATCTACTTTTCGGGTTCCGCTCAGCGCTCCGAAAATCGTGTTAGCCAAGGTGATAGTCACCCTGGTGGGCTTTTCCGGATGCAAAACCGGAACCAGGAACTAAAGCAAGCATCGCTCCCGATCATCGAGGCAATCTTCAACCGCGTAGCCGTCCTTTGGGTTTACTACGCTTCCGAACTTGCCCTGGACGAAATCGTCCTTCCGGTTGGCCAGTCCGAGTCCTCCTGGCCGGAACCCGTATACGTTCCGCCACAAAGCCTCGGTCCATTGGACCGGATTCCCTCTCAGGGTGTTATCGAACTGATTCGATACGCCATTCAGGATTTCTCTAACCATCCTCTCATCTTTGAAACCCCAAAGTTTCAAAGCTAACCCCTGACAACCCATCAACGACAAATCCTCTCTGAGCTCTCCCTGTTCCGGTTCCTTGGTCGGCATGACCGGAACCACTTTTCTAAGCTTAACTTCACTCGGGGGCGGAGTATTAGAACCTCTCTTCCGGTTCAGCCGCGGCATGAGGGTAGCCCTACCCGGTTTTCACTCTACAGTCCTAACAAGGGAGCGCCGACACTCAGATGTTCCACTCCGCCTGTAAACTAACCTACTGGCCTGCTCACACTCTTAGCTTCTCACGTATCCGCTCTCACTCAAGGTCTCACCCACTCATGTCCGGAGGAGATCTCTCCGTCTCACACCCCTTACTCACTTCCGGATCCTCTTGTACTTCCTCTTCCTTGCCGTGGTCAACGATAGAAACGTCAGGCGCTAAATCAGGACATGACAACACGTGGAAATCCAGAGACCTGAAAATGGGCAGGGTCAGGCTTTATATAGTCTTGACGCCCTGGACTGCCTTTATGACCGGTTGGATATCCGGTCCGGTTCTTGACATCCGGTTATCTCCAATCCGGTCAACACGATTCCGGTCGGAAATACTTATCCGGTTGTGCATCTAATTCGTTCCGCTTCTACTTAAAACCAGATTAGTTCCGTAAGGTCTTTTTGTGACTATTTTTGAATTTTATTTTTCTCTCTAGATGAATCCGGATACCTATTTCTAATTTCCGGTTCGCTCAAAAAGGTAAACAAATAAAAATTAAAAATATGAGTTGTCACACCTTTCTAGATCAAGGGCGGACCCTCTGAGGGTAAAACAGAGGCAACAAAAACTAGTGACGGAAGAGAGACGGAACTCAGTTCTGGGTGTATCCGGATCCGGAACGGAATCCGGAATGTACTAAGTTTCCGGAATGAGGTAGGGTAAGTGGAAGAAAGAGGATTAAGTGAGTAGTCCCAATCCGGATGCTTCTAACTCAATCGATATCATACTAAAAGTTCCTTGGACCGATAATTCGTATTATCTTGCAACAATTTGCTGTTGTTAGGATACTTACGGCTAACTACGCGTACGACACATATCAAGACCTAGTCCAGCTCTAGCAGTACGGGGGAGAAGAGCCCTCGCCTTGAGATGGATCGGACGATGAGGAGACGGAGGACAAGCAGCCGCCCTCTCCTCTAAGAAAGAAGCAACGGCGGAATAGGACGCCGCCGATGAATCCGTCAGAGGAGCCTCCCACACCGGAGCCATAGGAAGAAGAAATTCAAAAGCAGAAGACGGAGACTGGACCTGATCTGGAAGAAGTCCGACCTTCCATGCAACTGGTTGGGCGGGTACGACCGTACACTGTTGCCACTCAAGCCGAGGCCAGACCCTCCCGGACTAGGAGGATGGAGATAGAGGAGGGAGATCGGACCACCATGCGACTGGGAGGGACGCCCTTAGAGGACATCCAAGAGATGGCTCAGCACCTAGTGTGGCCGGCAGATGACCTCACCAAGATCTGCAAGAACTACGATGGGACTCTCAAGCGAGTGTGCCGGAAGATGGCACTAACCGATCGAAATGCCATCTTCCGGAGGACGGATGCGTTAGTGGCAGTAGAACAGCAAAACAGCCTCCTCATAGAAGAGCGGAAGAAGTTGGTGATGGAGTTGGGAACGTTGCTCGTAGAGAATCGAACGTTGCGGAACCAAATCCGGGACTCAGAATCCAGATGTGTGGATTTAGAGAGCACTCTCTACACAGTCCAAGAAACGGCCCGGCTCACAGAAGAGGACCATCGCCGGCAGATAGCAGCCTTGTGTCAAGGAATCGTTTGGCTCCGGAGCTCTTTGGACGTACCGGCGGATTGTATCAACAAAGCCCAATTGTTTGAAGCCAACCTCGATGCAGCCGCCAACTCAAGCCGGGTTCACATCGTCAAGTGCTTGTTAGAGCAAGCGAAACGAATGGATGCATCCCGGGCCGAGATGAGGGAGATGATGGAGTATTTGACTCCCACTGAGTCGGATCCCGTACCTTAGTTTCCCCCGTCCGCGCAAACTTTGGTGGTTCCGGAAGGCAGCAATCCGGAACCTATGGTTACTGAAGTATCACCGGTGGTACCGGTGAATCCGGAACTTTCACCACCAGCCGGAAGGCCAGAAGGAGTGGATTGGGGAGCCGTGGTACCTCAGAGAAGCAAAGACCTACTTCCGGTGACTCCGACCATCGACCTGACGGGTGCTTCTCTGGAAGCTCATGCCGGTCGAACGGTACAGTCTTTTCCTCGTCATAAGAAGACCCAGAAGGATTCCCGGGGGAATCTGGATGTTACGGTGGTCGGGACCCGGAGTGTAGACAAGGACACCAGTATCGTGGAAATCCAAAGATGGGGACAAAGAGGGCCAAATCTACTTTCTCCGAAGAGTAGTTGGAAGGAGGTAAAGTTGGATCTACTGAAGGATTATATTTTCCTAAGGATCCGGATTCCAAAAAATAGTATGCAGTAGTGTAGTATAGCGGCAATATCAGAGTCCGACCGTCAAAGCTGGAAAAATAGGATCTGGGATTTACCGGAAATCTAGCGGACCAGTAGAAATGTTTTGTAGGATTTTTAGAATGATATTAGTCTTAGTACAAGTAGGAGTTTTGATGGACTTTCTAGTCATTCACAGTCATCTCACAATTTCAGCATTGTACCTTTTCTGAGCTTAATTCTAAGTATTTGGGAGTATCCATTCTCTTATCTTTTTGGTATACGGTCTATGTTTGTGGGAGGTGTGAGTCCATTCTTGCATTTCCGGAAACTGAGAACTTACCTTGTGTAGCAAGAGTTGATTTTGTGAGAGTATCCGGATGTACTAACTTGAGGGGGAGATCAATCGGATGGTTCCGGCAGTAGTGTTAGTGTCGTACTACTCGGATGCCAGTATAGCCTACATGTAGGATACAGCCTTAGATAAAAGGGGTATCTGAGAGGCTGCTAGCAACTTCTGTATACGGAAGTATTGCCGGACGTGCCCAAATTCCGGATTGCCGGAATTCCCCGTAGAACAGAGTCAAAGCCCCGACGCAAGCCCAAGAGAGTACAGGAAAAACCACCTGGTTGACAGGAGGCTCAATGCTCGGTTAAAGGTTAGAATGTCGTTGTAGTTCTTGACCGTCCCTGCGTGGCCTAATCCGGAAGGCCTTCCAGATTTGTGAGGCGACGGATCAGGAGGACACTTCCGGTCCCTGAAGAGTTAGATTAGTGTTAGTATTAGGGAGAAAGAGAGAAAGAGAGCGTGTTTCCAAACACGGTAAGCATCCAGACAGTGGATCTGGCCACTCGTCACTCAAACCCAGGGATCCCGGAAGGGGCACTGAACGGTTTCCGGATTCTTCCGGAATCCATCCGGCACTAGTGGCCGGACCGGATTTATAAGTCCGTAGTAGTCTGACGGAGAGAAAGTGAATGCTTAGATTGGGTTATCCTATAGATCTGTAATGGTTCTTTAGGGGTTAACATATTCAGTAGAGGTTAACAATACCAGTAATGTTTTTTAAAGTATGGCAAATGAACAGTCTTATAGGGATAAATTCAACAAAAATTAAGTTTTACTTGATGAATTTTGAATGCAATTTTGACTCTATTTATATATTATATGAAAATTTAAATTTAAATTTTTTGGATCTATTTTCATATGCCACAAAAATAATTCTATCTATTACAGATTCTCCTATTGTCCTACCACAATAGGAGAAGTAAGTATTGTCAAGCAAAATTTATCCTCTATATAATTTAGTGTGACAAATATAGAAACTAATTATGTTTGGGAGTACACAAATAGGGCAAGTAAATTGAACTTATTTTGTTCAACCTCTCAATTAATTCAAGTTGGCTTGTGATGAAATTGTACCAATATGACCTTGAACCATGCACGTAAAATGTCTACAACTTCACAATGACACTATATAGTTGTAAAGTAATACAATCTTTAGCAAATGGTTTGAGGTCTTTTGAAGACACTTCAAACATGCACCTACGAAACACTTACAAATTTCTTGCAGTCTTGCCTATAAAAATTCGTAGAAAATACAGAATTCTTCGAAAGTAATAATTTCTTTCTTAAATTTTATGATTTTCACTTCTCCACGTCCACAGAAAGGTGTAACATTTGTAAGCTGACTGGATCTTACATTTCGAATCACGCCAAACGAGCAGCACACGCAATACGATTGCTTTTTGTGGTGGATGATGCGTCTACTGGGCTACTGGAGACTCTCCCTCCACTAGCTGAAGTCACTCTCAACGGCGGACCTCGACACTACGTCCCACTCTGATTTCAAGGAAACACCGGGCAGGCCATGCCTGCTCACCCCAAAAAATAAAAGGAGCCCCTTGTATTGAACCAATTTTTCAGAATTTTTGCACTCCTCAGAAGTAATTCAAAGCCTCTGATTGCAAATATGAGTTCAGAATTTTTTTTTTAAATTGTGTAAAAAATAAAAAAATTCAGTGTTTTCTACAGGCAATAGGGGGCAGCGAGCAATAGGCGTTTCCTTGAAATTGGAGTGGGACTTAGTACCGAGGAACGGCGAGCCTCGGCCCGATGTTCCAGGGGCTTGGAGGGTTTCCGCCTACCAACCCGGCAGAGGAAATTTCCTACCCCGCACGCCCGGAAAAAAACCCTGTGCCTCCGATGGTTGCGACCTGGCTCTGCTCCGCTCCTCTCCAGGGACGAAGTGGAGGCCATACACTGTCTACACAAGTATGTAGCTTGGGCAAATTGAGCCATATACTTGGATAGCCAGTGTATGGCCACTACCATGCCAATGCCAAGAGGGTATACACATTTATGAAATGTGTATGGCCACCATCATCTCAAGTTAGGTTTATTTGTTTACACAAGTTCAGAGTTTGTAAGTAGAAGGGTTTTGTGTGCATGTACAAGTTTAGGTGTTTGTTGTGTTGGATTTGTATAACCTTTAGTTTTGAGGTGTTTTGTGTTTGAGGGCTTGTGAGTTTGTAAGCTTGAGGTTCATAGTTTTGAAGAGCATTGTGATTTGGGAGAACATTTATGCAAGTTTTTGTGTTTAAGGAGTTTTAGCTTTGGGTTTTGAATGTGTGTAAACATTATAAGTTGGAGTTCTTTGAATTAGATGGCTTGAGAGTTTGTAAGCTTGAGGTTCATAGTTTTGAAGAGCATTGTGATTTAGGAGAACATTTTTGCAAGTTTTTGTATTTAAGGAGATTTAGCTTTTGGTTTTAAATTTGTCTGAATTTTATAAGTTTTGGGGTTCTTTGAATTGGACGGTTTGAGAGGTTGTGAGCTTGAGATTCATAGTTTTGAAGAGTATTGTGATTTGGAAGAAAGTATGTTCAAGTTTTTGTGTTTAAAGAGTTTTAGCTTTGTGTTTTGAGTTCTTGTAAACATTATAAGTTTTTGGGTTCTTTGAATTTGAAGGCTACAGAGTTTTGAAGAGCATTGTCATTTGGAAGAAGTTTTATAGTTTTGACCTTTGGTTTTCACTTTGTTTAAGTATTGCATTTGAGATTAAAGTCATCTTGAAGTTTTTTGTTTTGGCATCATGCCCTCCAAGAGGAAGAGGGTTTGGAAACGGGATGAGAGAGCAAAAGAAGCACGAAGGGCTAGAAAAGATAAAGAGAATAAGAAGAATGCGGAAGCAAATGCAAAGTCAAGGATAGAAGAGAATGTTTTATCAAAATTTAAGAGAGAAAGGCCAAGAATTCCTCATCCTACTCACATGAGTAAGGAAGTGGAATGTTGTCCTTTAGTCAAGGCTATAGACAAGGGATTTCTCAAGGATTTGAGAATGTTCCGTATGAAGGATCACAAGGTTTTGGTTCCAATTCTTGTGGATTCTTCTCACTTCTACATTTCATATATCAAGCGTGGCTTATAGGAGTATTTTGATTCTATTCAAGGTGACGTGTAAGAGGAAGCAAAGGTAGAGATAGTTCAAAGTTTTTTTGAAGGTACTATTTGATCTATTTTCTTTTTTCTTTTTTTAAAGAATTATGTATGGGACTTTGTCTAATGCAATGTATTTGATTTCTCTTGTCAATTTCTTGAGTCTTATTTCTTCTTTATGATATATTTTTAATATATGTCAATTCATATGACCTTTAATTCTTTTGTTCTTTCAAACACTTGGTTTTATAGATGAGGATTGGGAAAACTATGAGCATAGAAGGGCATTTCATCTCATCAATGTGCTTCAAGCAAATGACTTCTACTACAGAGAATGAGAGTTTAGAGAAAGAAGAGTAGAAGATTAAGCATATGGGGAAGTGGAAACTTCTCTATCCTCTGAGGACCAAAGAAATACAAGGTCGTCTTCAAAAAAGAGTCATAGAGAGCATGATTGTTGAAGAAGGAACTAGAACAACGGAGGAGGGAGCTCTTAGTTCATCTACATCCATAAGCACTAGGAAAGCTAAGCATAAGCTTAAACCTAAGGGTAAATCTAAACCTAAGTCCAAGTCTTAAAGCAAAGGCAAGGGCAAGAAGTAGAAAGTGCAAATTTAAAATGATATGTGTGTATTACTATAGTTTTTATTTGATGCATTATAATCCTATCATCAAAGTTTAAGTTTTTTATTTTATTATTCTCTATGTACTTCCATGATTTATATATGGTATTTGAATTTGTACAAATCTTTAAGAAAGTAAGTATTTGATTTTTCTAATACAACTCTATTGCTTACTCAATGTGTTGGACAACTTCTATTTCAATATGAAAACTTAGAGTATATTGTCCTATATCAACAACGTGACTTTTTTTCAACTACATTTCAATTATAGATCACAATTACGGCAAGAAACTATTGTATCACCTTTTTCTATCATAGTTCTTGTATGGCATGCATTGCAAAGTACCTTTGGAATTCTTAAAAAGATAGTCCTCTTTCTTCTAGAAGTAGACACCAACTTGTGAGGTGGAGGTGTCAATGTAGGTCGGACTTGCCTTGAAAGTGAAGCTCTATCTTCATCCATTTGGGTCTTCTTCTTTGAAGTCCTACCGTGTCCTATTCTTGTACGTTGCACATTTTCTTGAATGGATAATATATACCTTTTTATGGAAGTGTAATTGGAGAAGGCCTTACGAATGTGAAAGGTTCCATAATTGAATTCATACATTTTTTCATGATATCCATCTTTCATTTCTTTTCTTCTTCACCATATTCTCTAACAGTGGACTTCAATATCGAAAGTACATTCTCCATTTTACATATAACTTCTAAAAACTTTTCACCTTTACCTTTATATGTTGTATCATCACTCTCAATGTCTTCATTCTGAACCTCTTCAAATACAGGAATGGTAACAGATTCCATTTGTGTACTTGAAGGTGGACTATTTTCATCATGCAAATGCTTGTAATACTTCTTCACTATTAACTGCACTGCAAGTATATGCTTGCAAGTTGATAGTGAAGAAGTATTACAAAAATGAGCATTAAGGGATATAATATACCTTGTATGTAAAGAAGTTTCACTTGAAATACGAAATATCTTTTGGTCTACATCAAGAACCTCAAATACATCTTGTAATACAATTTCATACTTTCGGAATAGTCTCTCAGCACTTGCTAAACGACGTTGATGAAGTTTATCATTTGCTCTTCTTGAAAACCTCCCTGAATCATCTACAATTAACAAAAATAAAAGTAAAATTAGACATAACAGAAAATTATATTGCATTTCAAAATACAAGAAATACCAATGGATTATAGTACAAGCACTTATTTATTGTTTGAATTTGTTTGAAGTAGTGTACTAAAGTAAGACCTTCTATACGACTTTCATCCTCAGCACTTTCAATGATGGCCACAATCAAATTCCGAACTAATCGATTGACTTTCCCTTAAAGAAGAGTGTACTTTATCCACTTCCAATGTCGTTCAACATGATTAGTAGTATCCATGCCACCATATGAAAAAAGCCTTCCAAATTTGGGTCACATTGTCCTCCAAGGTACAGTACTATCCACCCATCCACATCTTATGTACTCTTTTACCCCAAGAATGTACTCAAAATCCACATAAAATTTTCTCAAATTTTCTTCGAAATGATCTTCTTGCGGACAATTCAATAATGTGTGAAGACTTTGCTAAACTCTCTCTTTCTCCAGTAAAGGTACACGGGTTAAAAGATTTTCACTCCATGCCTTCATAACATGAAATCAACATAATAAAACTCGTCCACCAACTTGCTCTTTCCCAAGTCTTCCATGTTCCCAACAATGGTTTTCCATGTTCACAACATGGTTTATAGCATTCAAGGATGTCTTGCATTTGTTTATGATAAATACTGATGGTCTTATGTCCCATATGTTGAAAAATACATGTGTCAATGTGAGTTCTATTACTATGCCTTCATGACCTGCATCTTTATCTTTACTACACAACATGTAGAAAATAGGCATTGTCTTGCCATCTTAATTCGGAATTACTGCGGCATATAGAGGTAAGTCATATTGATTCGTTTTGAAAGTTGAATCGAATGCCCATGATTGGCCCTTCGAAAAGCGCTTTGCATTTGCTTTTATAAAATCATCTTGTATGACAACAACAAAAGGTCTTTTCTTGGGATCTTCATATGTTGGGCAATACTCCTGATAGAAAATCACCTTCCCTTGCTTCTGAAGTCTAATGATTTCTATGTTCGCAGCATCCCAATCATCTATTCTTGAAACATCTACAAATAAATAGAAAATATATACAATGAAATTATAGTTGACAAATATAAATATAAATATTTATATATGTAAAACTTTGCACTTGAAATAGAAAATGAAGAAAGTACTTACCATTCAATCTCATGAAATATAAAAGTTGTTCAACCTCCTTTAGAATTAGGAAGAATTAATACGTTGTACGCTCCAAGTCTTCAACTAGAGCTTGTACTTTGGTTTCTTCTCGTACAGATGCCAATGCAACGGTAGAAGTGGAAATCATATGTTTCAAATTCTCCACTGCAAATGAAATAACCAATGGATGTACGGGTAGAAACATTTTATCAACCTCCGTACCTGAATGATGTTCACTATGTTTTGTATGCACGAATATGGTTGCTTCTGAGGACATATTCAATTCCTCAGAGCACTTTTTTTTCACTAGAGGCACCACAATTTTCATTTGGAACTCACAATCGCATTTCATAGACTTCCTCTTCCTTCTCAATGTTACTACAAGGACATTTTCATCTTTTTTTCTCTTTTGGGATTTTTTTTTCCTACCTCGATGGCAACGGTAATATGTCACCCTATGATGCTTTGTAAGCATTGTGTAATAAACACGATGTACTACAATGTGAGTCTTACATATCTCATTAAGTGTGTCATTGAAAAGTTCACAAGGAATTTTGTGAACCTCATTCCAAAGTTGACAAGTAGGACAACATTTGATACAATTGTCAATATAAGATGGAAAAATACCACCTACCCTTTGATTTGTACTCCACTTGCTTCGTATAGAAGAAGTGGTGGCATATAGTGATAAATGCTTACCACTAGGATCAACATGGGAGTTGGACACTACAAATGACCAATTTTCAATAGGAACAACTTCTCTTTGTTTCATGTCATTTGAAGAACAAATGTCAATCCCATCATTGGTTTCTATAATCTTTAAGCTCTTTTGAAGATTCTCCCATCGCTTTTGAGTGCGGATAACATCATTAATATTTATAGGTCTTTCGTGGCTTGTAAGAAGTGGACAGAAGTTCTTGTCTATTTTATGAATCTCATGGAAAGTAGGAAACCTCTCCTTTTGTAAACAATCAATCATAAGATCCCTACTAGCAAGTGTAAAGCGAATAAACTTTGGAGAAGACTTTATAGGAGCATGATGAAAAGAATGTTTGGAGGGCTCATCTAAAAAATGTGGTAAGCTTGTAGTCCCAAATTCGAGTTCCATCCACCATCCCCTTCAAAGATTTCCTCCAAGTCTTCATCACACTCAAAATCAAATTCAAAATCTGATAAATGGAAATAGGCGTCTTCAAAAGTTGAAGAAGAAATAAATCCATAATTTTCACAAGCTCCATGAACTATGTCTTCCATTCCTATAATATATTCAAAATCATCTTCATAATCCAAAGGATAGCAACACAAATCTTCATTGAAGTTGGTGTTTTCTTCCATGATGAAACCCTAAACCATAACTTCAAAGTTCTAATAGACAATCCTTGAAAATGAAACCCTCAACACTCTAAACACATTGCAATATAATTTGTCATAAACATCTTCAAACTCTTTAGGGGAAGCTTCGGAACCCCCCCCAAATATATAGCAATAGAAACTATGACAAGCATCCTCAAAGTGTACCCTAAAATCTTCTTTCTACAATCTTAAACCTCTAAGACTCTAAGCCAACAAAAAGAAGTGTTGAAACTAAAATGAAGTGCCTATTAGGGTTCTGACTCACTTCCTTCTCTCTCTTTAAAGATGGAGAGTGGGAAAGTCTAAAATAGACAACTTCATTATTAACAAATTTTTTCAATAGTACTTTGAATATCCCCTAGAGGAAGGTATCTATCTCGATTATCCTACCATTAATCTAAAGTATTATTGAATAATAAAACTTTTGAAGGAAAAGTATCAAAAAATTTATACAACTAATTATTAATTCACTATTTTGTATATTTATAATAATTCTCTAGCTATAAACTTCCTTTGTATAGTTATAATTGTACTTATGCTAATTTATTTGTTTTTTTGTTGAATATTAATTTTGACATTAATATTGAAGGTTCATTTGTGGAGGTATAAAAAATAATTATTGAAATGAAAGTTTTTTGTATTCATTGACATATGAAATGTTTGTTTGAACTATCAATTTAGAGGTACCTAGCCCACATGAGTACATCATGCAAGATTTGAGAGTATCATGTTTATATAGGTCTCGCAATTAGGTGTGATTATTTTAACGTGAGTTAAAACTTTCACACTATAAATTTCCCAAAATCATATGCTCTCTTTTAACAAAGACAATGGTGATCATAAATTTTCTAAAACTATATACTCTTTTTATAAAGAAGTGAAAGTGACCATAAACATTTTATAAAATCGTAAACTTCTTTGATTAAAAAATGGTGGTGGCCATACACATTTCGTAAATGTGTATACCCTCTTGGCAATGTATGACCTCCACTTCGTCGCCGGAGAGGAGCGGAGCGTAGCCAGGTCGCAGCCATCGGAGACACAGTTTTTTTAGACACAGTTTTTTTTCCGGGCGGGCGGGGCATTTCCCAGCGGGGTGGGAAATTTCCCCTGCCGGGCTGGCAGACGGAACCCCCAAGCCCGGGACATCGGGCCGAGGAACGGCGGGTGAGTAAAGTAGTACAGCACAGTGCTGGACACGCTCTCGGTGCGTCTACGAACTTACAGTCACAACGTCGCGACTATCATTCGGTTACTCCGTCATCGCGAAGTGAAGCGAAGCCCGACTGAATCATCAACCCTCAATTACGTTTTTCCCACTTCGCTTCTCCTGACGTTGCATCCGGTTGCACCCTGTGGGCTATGGCCATGTCTGCCTCTCTTTGGACCTCTCTCCCTTCGTCTTCCTCTACTCTTGGCGTTGCGGCGCCCTCTTTCCCCTTCGCCCGCCGCGTGAAGCGTCCTGTGACAAAGAAAGCCCCAACACCTACTGGCTCTCTTCATGCTGTTGTTCGTGCTTCTTCCATTGGCGGCGGTGGAGGTTGGTCTTTCTGCCGCTAACTTGCTTCTGACACAAGAATTTGTATGCAATACCACTTACTGGTACTAAATCAATTTGACCAGCGCAGAATGTTAACAGTTGTAGAGTGCACAATCGCGAATATGTGTGATGCCCATCGACTCTTTGTCCGAATTTGACCGGAATGATTCTCCACTACGAAGTTGCCATCGTTCGTGTTACTTGTGCGCCTGCCTGCCTCCTTGTCTGCGCAAGCAAGCTTTTTCTCCTTGTGTACTACAATCGAGCAATCGAGTAATGGTTGTGCGGAATCTAGGCGCTCCCCTCGTACTCCCCCAACCCCTGCTCCCAACCCACACAATTTTTAGCTCTTGCTTCGTTGGCAGCTGGCATACTCTTTTAGGTTAACCACTATTTTGTTAGCTTTATCGACTATATTGCGAGGGTTTTGAAAATTGAAAACTAATTGAACCTTTTGTGTCTGAATTCTGAGTTACAGTTTACGTGTCCACAGAGGCATTTTACGAGTGGTGATGGGTTGTCACTTTTCATGGGCACGACATATGCTAGTGTGATATTTATGAGGAACAAGCTTTAGAGTTTTTCTGGTTGAACGTCTCAGACCTGGTTGAGGTGGTGTCTTAGCTTTTTAGGTGGGTTTTGGTGACGACTATCAGTTGGGTGTTCTTTTGTATTTTAGAACTAAGTGTGAGGCAATAGGAGTTGTTTCTGGACTGTATACAGTGTGCATCATGCTTGTGCTCGCTGACGGAGAATATTTGTGTCCATTTTGATGGAGAATCGAACTGTGAATAACGTGGCGTTCTTGGGCTTTGCAGCTGCTACTGTAGATTCACCATCCAACTGGAGAAAGAAGGCCAAACCCATCAAACCTGGATCTACTTATCCTGCAAAGGATCACTGCAGGTATGTCTGAATGCTTTGGTGTTGTCAGTTTCTTGAAAGAATTTCGCACTTATGATATGTGACAGCACACTTAGGATATTTATAACATTAAATGTATAATCTGGTGGTCCTGGTTTGCAGCCAATGTGGACTTTGTGATACTTACTACATTGCTCACGTGAAGGATGCTTGTGCTTTTCTGGGGGATGGCATGTCGAGAGTAGAGGTGACATTCTGACCCAGTTCGTTTCATTTTTAGTGGGAATTTGGTACTAGCAATTGAGAAACCTTTGCTTGTGATGATTTTTTCTCTGATGATTCCATCGATTTAGTACATGGTGCACTTCGTGATTTTTAATGGCACTTGAACACTGTTAAAATTCAATAGGACCTGGAGCCAAGAGTGCATGGACGCGGACGAAGTCCAGAGTCGATGGATGACTTATTTTTTGGAGTGCATGACGAGATGCTGTATGCACGCAAATCAGAGCCCATTGCAGGTATTATTATCTTGCTGCTGCTGCTGCTGCTGTTGTTGTTTATGCATCTGAATTCTTGTTTTGGCAGCTATATTTTTTGTTAGGAGGTTCTCAAAACATTACTGTTGAGATTCATGTAAAGATTCTGATGGTTTCAGATGATATGTGATCCCAAGTTGGTTTCTGTGAATGTCTATGAAAAATCATAGAGTAGATCTGATAGGTTCCTTCTTTATATTTCTGAAAGGCTTTTTGTCAGATTCCTTTTGATATCTTATGTCCTCATCACATGAAGATGATGCAAATGCAACACTCTTTTGGAAGGCTCAAGGCTTTTATATGAATCAAATATTTTTGCTCCTTTCTGGGTTTTTTTACATACAGAAATCTTGAAAGAAACCTTTCTCTCGTGGGCATAGCTGATAGTGGTGTTCTTTGTAAAGATTATAGTGGTGCCCTTGTGGCAGGTGCTCAATGGACGGGCATCGTGACGAGCATTGCTATGGAGATGTTGCGGTCAAATAGAGTCGATGCTGTCATTTGTGTGCAGAGGTGAAGATCCGTTCTAAGTTGATTATGATTTTCTTAAAAATAATTTCTATATAATGTGGTCTTTGGGGCATGATACAGGAGATATTGAATTTAAGAAGCAAGGTCACTCTTGTTTTCGAGTGGCTATTTCGGAAATGCCTTTGCTTTATATTTTGGAAGAAACTCTGCTCATTACAGTGTTGCTGACAAGGCGCTTACAATGTTTTTACAGTGATCCCGAAGATAGATTCAAGCCTGTGCCAGTCCTTGCCCGGTATAGCTCTGTAGCCCTTACTCAGTCCAATTCAATTCTTTACTCTATGCAAATTTTTTTAATGTTTTAAATCTTTGCTTTCAATTGTTCTTAGTCTTCTCATTTTGATTCTACGATTCATTTGGGCGTCTTGTAAATTGTATTAGCAAGTATTTTTTCAAAGAGAGGAGGTTTTTTTGAAGGTTTTCTGTTTGCGTTGGGGAGGTTGAAATTGGAAAATCTTCTCAAATGTAGGAAATCGCTTACCGTTTTTCTTTTTTCTGACAGTACACCAGAAGAGGTATTGGCTGCAAGGGGGGTGAAACCGACTTTGTCACCAAATCTCAATACGTTGGCACTTGTTGAGGTGGTCTACTTTATCTTTTATGTGCAATACTGCGAGTTTCCTCGCATTGGTGCTTTAAGTGTGCCTGCTGTCCTTTGATCATGCTTGTTCGATAGGCAAAAATATTCCTTGGATCGAGCCTGTCATGACAGTTGACAGGAACCTGTATAGTGCAGGCAGCTGGAGTAAAGCGTCTACTTTTTTGTGGAGTAGGTTGTCAAGTTCAAGGTATGACCTCCGGCATGACTGTCTGTGACTCAAGTAGGAATGCACATGTGCGTTATGTCGTTGCCCCATTACGCAGGAGTTACTGATTCTTACTATTTTCATTTACAAATCTATCCAATCTTACTAATCACAAATCTCACGGGATATTTGCCTTCTATAATGAATGTGTTTCGGGGAATCTAAGGAGGAGTTCCTCATTCATGTGTCTTATGATAACGGCAAAACCTTCGATCATAGTTAGCGGAAAATGGGATATAGGTTAGTCCTGTTAATGGTACTAAAATGTCCATCCAGATCATTTTGATATGTGTGTCTGCATTTTGATATGTGTGTCTGCATTTAATGTGCTGGCCACATTGTGCCGTGCTTCCTATTTTAGTGGGAATACTATCCATCTTTATGGTGTCTAATGTCAAATTTTATGCGACAGCTCTTAGAAATGTTGAGAAGTATTTGGGGTTGGAAAAGCTTTACGTCCTCGGTACAAATTGTGGTAAGTTTGCTCAGAGCTTGTCTTGATAACTCTCTTGTTATGTGGCATTTAGAGTAGGCTTTGATGTTTCGGAAGATCTCCTTTTGTTTTTCTTTTGTTTCTCTCCTCTCTTTGCTTAAGCGGTCAGAAAAATATTACTCTCGTAGGCATGAATTTTGTGGCTTGATCTGATATTAGGTTGCTACTCTTTGTCTGCCTGTTGAGGACGTAATGTTTCCAAATCCTCTAATGCTCTGTTGTTTTCACGTGGGCTGCAGTGGACAATGGGCCCAGACAGGGACTTGACAAATTTCTGAAAGCAGCCAGCGATGACCCGGACACAGTCCTTCATTATGAGTTTATGCAAGACTACAAGGTACACCACCTCCAGCCTAACATTAACATTATAGTTGGGGTTATTGTAGGAGCTGTCTGGTGTTTCTTACTTTTAAAGTTAAAGGAATTTTGGCGGAGATATTACTTCCGCCAGCTTGTGGGGTTCTTTTCTCCGTCCGCTCCTTGTCTCTATGTGTAATTAAGCCTGTTGGGTTAATTAGTTCCTGGGTTCTGTTGTTCCTTTGCAGGTGCACCTTAAGCATTTGGATGGTCGTAACGAGGAGGTTAGTCAGCTACTAAGATGCCTAAGTGAAAATTATTAGCGGTCGTTAAAATCCACGGGCACCCTTTGGCACGTGCTTTCTTGTATGTTGCAGATCCTAGGTCTACTTGACATTTCAAATATTTTTGTCTGCCCGTTTCAGCCAACGCAGTTTAAACTTTATGGCATATTGTTTACATCCACATATTGTTCATCCACATTCTGTTCTTTTTTTTTTTTTTTTATGGTCTTTGTTGTTGCTACTGGTATTTATGAAGTGAATATGACTTTCATGCTCTCGCATCCTTCACAAAACGAAAAGTTTTGTTAATACATGGAATCCAAATCATGTCCAGGTACCATACTTCTGTTTGCCAGCTGACCAATTGACTGACGTGATCGCACCCTCTTGTTACAGGTGATATTTTACGTGAGAGTTTGTAAGATGTTTATGGTGTTCATCATTTTACTTCAATCAGTCAGTTAACAGTTATACTCTCAATAGATATTGTGTGACGAAGTATCTGATGGTGTTCTTGGTCTATTTTCATTTCAATACTTCCTGAAATTGTTTCATTTTCAATACTCAATCTGTTCTTTTGTGAGTCTTTTGTGACTGTTTATGCGTGACAGCACAGGGAACATCTAGTGCTAATTCTCATCGTCTGTCGAATACTTACCAGTGTCTTTACGCCTGATGTTTGCAATATCTCTGGGGCTTACTGTTTGAAACCTTGCAGTTGCTTCGACTACACCAATGGCCTAGCAGTAAGTAGTCTCGTTTCTATTCTCTTGGCAACCCTGTTTTTATATGTTGCTAGTCTCTTTTAGCGAAGTTATGCTACGCACAGAATAATGAGCTTGTTAAGATGGCCCGTTCCATCCATTAATGCACTTGCTTCAGTCTTTGTTGTTGACTTGATATATATATGGTATAGGATTTAGTGGTTGGGTACATGGGAGTGCCCAAGTATCCAGGTGTGCCTATGACGCGACATCCTCAATACATCACTGTTAGGTTTGTGCTTCCAATTCTTCACTTATGCTAGCTATAAACAGTTTAGCTAAATAAACACTTTGAGGATGGCCCTCTTGGTTCTAGATTCAATTCAATCATGATGTTGAAGCCGGATACTCTTGAACAAGTAATGCGCTTTACTTTTCGAGCAAGTACTCGTTAAAAGGTCTCTGTTATTGGCTGAGCAAGGATTGCTGTTGACTGGTGCAGAAATGACCGAGGCAAAGAGATGCTAGACCTAGTGAGGCCTCTTTTGGACGTAACACCAACGGTCAGCTCTGTATGTCTAGCTACCCTTTTCCGTATTAAGTGAAGACTTCACTACTACAGCAGCAACATATTTGTCTGCTGAAACTTTTTTACTTTTTAGAGTATAGGTCACATTTTCGCGTGTGTTTTTATGAGTGGCATATCCGGCTGCAGATTTCTGATAATGGTTATTGATATTCAACAATGATTACTAAACATCGCACTAACTGTTTTTTTATAATTCTAGATATCTTGGAAGGATAAATGTGGATCATACTGCTGTTGCTTTTGGACAGGGAAACAGGGGCCCGTTTGTGATGGAGACTGTGAAAGCTGACGACAAAGCCAAACTAGGTGGGTTGTTCATTTCCTAAGAAACTAGGAAAAGGTAGCTTCCATGGTCAAGTCAGAAAATTGCAGAATACCTGTTACACAGTTGTTTTTGCCCATGAGAGTGATTTTAGTGCCAGATTTTACTACAGGAGTTTAGGAAATACCACTTTATTAGAGCTAGAGCTAGATAAATGCAGTGCTTGGCAACCTTTCATCCCGCCTTTCACCACTTTTGAATGATAATCATGTAAACATATGCTTATTATTGATTTTATTTATATGATCATGGACTGCAGAGACTACATGCCTCTTATTTTCTGAGTTTGTATGTTTTGTGTTTTGATGTACATGTGGGTGATGGATTGCAGGCAAAGAGAAAACTCAGCCAGCACCAAGATTTGTGGGCAACGTCATTGCTTGGCTTCTCAATCTGGTGTGTATCTTAAAGCTAACGGGTTTCTTGTGAAGTAATTCAGGGTTTGATCCACAATGCTCTGGGTATAGAGGTTCACTGCATGATTATTGCTACACCGGTATGAAGTTGATGAGGTATCACTATTTTCTCAAGTTCTTATGGATCCTCAACGGTTCTCCCTACTCTGGGAAAATTTATTGGCATTTGCAGGTGGGACCGAAGGGTTTGGAGTTTGGTCGATACTCTTTAGACTATCACAATATACGCAACTACCTTCATGTGCACCGAGCGTGGGGAAAGAAGAGGTAGAATAGCATCAAGTTTCTTGAGATGTATTCGAAGATTGCATTAGGTGTTTTGACAGTTTCGATCGAAATTATTTGTTTGCTATGTTTCATCATGATCAGGACATTACGGCTTGCATTTTGATGTTTAGGGATTTAGGGCAATCATTTTGGGCAATTACTCTACTCCTTAGCAGCGGTCTGAATTGTCAGAAAACTCCGAATGTCTTTGCAACCCCAGGGGACAGTACAACTGCAACGCACTGACTTAAAGATGTATTCCGTTGTGTCGATGCAGAGCTGACCAACACATACCATCTTATGCGAAGAAGCTGGTATCATTGTACAACAAAAATGGGGAAATCGACAGGATTCTCAAAGATACCGGGAGTAGTAAGTGATCGTCGATGACTACAGGGTTTTAGAGCGTTGGCGGATCAGGTTTAGATACATATATGTGCCCGTGTTGATAGGAAGCATTTGATACAGCGGTGATTGAAAATTGATCACGCCGAGTAGGGAGTTGGTTTTCGATCATGCGCAAAGGGCACTTAGGAGAGAGGGAAAGGATGTAAATTAAGGACTGGGGACAGGGCCGCCAAGATGGCAGGGTGATGATTTTGAGTGCTACTACCACTTGGAATGAAATTAAAAATCAATCGAAATTCTAGCTGCGGGGACTGTCAGTATGGAAGAAGTCTCAACGTCTTGATCATGGAAATGGGAATGGAACGATGCACCCCAAGGAAGGGGAAGGAGATGGGGGGGGGAGGGGGAGGGGGAGGGGAGGGGAGAAAGCGAGGGAGCGAGTCACCGTTGAATGAACCCCTCGGAATACTCCTCATTCTCTCCGCCGATATCGATGGTGTCCATGAGGGGGCCATGCTCCGACACCCGCCGGTTCGTCAGCTTGGTTAACTCGGTGACCTCGTCGTCGCCAGAAGTACCACTCTCGCGGCGACTCTCCACGCCAACGCGGCTGCCAGACTCAAACGAACGGTGGCTCCACGGTGGCCGGAAGCAAAGAGCAGTAGCCGAAGAGCCGGGGTCGGCAGGGTGAGCAGCGGGGTTGGGGTCGGGCAGGGCGCGAGGATTGAAGTCATTGCTGTTCATGGTGTCGCTGGAGCGAGCAGTGCCACGCAAAGTGGGGGGCTTCAAGGGCTGGGACCATTCGGAATCAGCAGCAGAACCATGGAGAGGCTCAGCCAGACTAGCCACCAGCTGGCCCACTGTGGTGAGGCTCGGGCGCGGAACAGTGTCTGGCTCTAGCCTGTTGGGCGGTTCCACCTCCATGGCCGATGGCCGCACACGCGCTCCAGCTCCGGCAGCGGCAGCTCCAGGCTCCACCAAACTCGAGGGCCGCACCACCTGCTGCAGCTCTTGGCCGGGGCCCCCGGTGGCCATAAAGGTGCGCACTCGGTAGCGCTGCGGGGCCTCTTGGCTGCCGTCACTGTACAGTACATACTCATGGTACGTTGGTGCAAACTGCAAACCAGCACATGCATGCACATTTTGATCAGACCCCAGCAGAGCAGACCAGACTAGAGCAGAGCTGATGAGCTAGCTTAGCTTGCATCCCCTTATGCTCATTCAATTTATCTGATCCGTGTTCCAGTCTGATTTTAACCCACCCACTCTTCCCTTCTTTTTGCAGTCGGGTAGAAGTATTAGTAGAGGTGGTGGTGCACCTGATGCATTGTGTCGTACACCAGATCTGAGAAGTTGAGCGCATGGAGAATGCTGTGAGCCAGGTTTCCTTGGCCATTGATGTTAACCTCTGCATACCCTTTGTATGGGAATGCATACAAGTGCCCCATTGCTGCAAATAGCATCTCCACGCAGATTGTGATATTTTGCACATCCAAGGCCTCTTGTGCCGTCTTGATCACCCCTTCACTTGCCAGTAGTGCAATCACTACCCCCTGTGTGCATGCCAGTCTGCTTTTTTCAATCTCTGTGCCTGTCTCAAGTCTGCAGCATGTAACCTTGTGGCACTGTCCTATTCCCTGTCAACACTTATGGATAGCATTTGTTCATCATGCATTACAGTCAGTTGATTGTTCATGAATTTGAAGGTAGTCGTACTTGCCAGTAGGTCAAAAAGACAACTGATTTGATGATGAGGAACTTGGGAAGTGGATGGAATGGCTGCAACATGTCCTTGCATGCCACATAGAACAACACTAAGGATGCCAGGGCCAGTGTGTATGAAAATGTGTACACAATGGTGGCATACAAGTAGCCACTAGTGGTGGAGAAGCTTCCATCCCTATACAAGCCTGACTTGTACAGCATCAACGTTGCTCCCACCAACAATGGCTTCAGTATTACAAACTGGAGCACCCCTTGCTTGCAGCGCCGTATGAACACCCTATCATTAGTTGCAACCATGTTATTGCCTGTTTGAACATGATTTCCAATGTGTGAACTCCACTTTATGATAAGTAGGCTTTTCATGACTTCTGATCAAAACATACAGGAGGTCTACAATGTCAACAATGTACTGTACAGGAAATGGAAACTGATGCAGGCTTGGCTATTAAAACAGAATGCTGAAACATAGATATACCCATCGAGGGGGATGGCATCACAACAACATGTCATGAGGTGCCAAGCAGGCTTGATGTATTGGCCTTGCAGACTGGTGGCTACTGCCCCTGGACCTCCAATGTAGGCAATGCACAGTGACAAGAAGTTGTAAATCACCCATGCTTCATATCTGCTGCCACCCCACACCAATGCAAGCAATTAATCACCTTGCAAGGTCACTCCCTCCATGAGTTGTCAGTTCTTTCCAAGCATGGGAATCAAGATAGTTACCTAGTGAACTTACTCCATGTCTGGAGACACACTCACTCACAGACAGGAACTTACTTTGTTAGTTCATGGTTCACCATGTGTATGAAATTCTCAAGTGCAGCACATCATAATCTCACTGGGAGTGTAGTTAGGGGATTGGTGGTACTTGCATTCCACATACGGAATTAAAGTAGATTGCTTCAGTTGGTCTCACCAGCGCCAACCAGGACATGAGCCCGTAGACCTGCACAATGGCAAGAACAGCAAAGCAGCTCAACTGAAACCTCCAAAGGACTAGGACTACAGGAGAAGGGAAGGGAAACTCAAGCTCGAGAGGGGAACCATGTAAATGTGGTTCTTCTGAGAGTGATGGGGGTTTCATTTTCTCAGCTTTTTTGGTGAGGTGCAAGCAATCTGACTGTACTGTACAAGACAAGCTGAACTCCATCTGCATGGCATGGTGGCCAGGGCCAGAAAGTGGCATGTCAAGGGTCAAACAGTTCTTCCTCCGCAGTGAACAGGTGGAGGAATGGTCTCCTGCAGCATTGTTTTCAGTGGTAATTTTTGGCCAGTTTCTGACAATTTCAGCCTGTCCAAATCAATCCCTCTGTAAATCAGCCACTCCAGGGAGGGCACACAAGCATTTCCTATTCCCTATAAAAGTACTCGATCTTTTTGGTCTATTATTCAATTTCATTCATGTTTCTTTGGAGAAGCTTTGTTGTTAGTGTTTCCATATTATTGATTTAAATTTGAGTGTGAATTGAGTAGTAAGGTAGCAGCCAGGACTAGTGCCTTTCTACTTCAAAAATTCATAACTAATTCCACAAAGCTCAAAAACATGTGAAATGACTTAGGTTAGATGCCAATTCCATTTGTCTTGCAAAGAAGATTGATTGAAAACTATTTCAAGAAGCCTAACCTTCCCAAAAATATTTAACTTTTAAATGGCATATTGTGAATTGTATATTAGCATTGTTATCTTTCTTTTCTTCTTATAACTTACATTGGACCTTCCAAAATTATCTACTTTGTGTTTGAGCAAAACCCAAAAAATTGAAGCGTATTTAACTACTTGAATACTCTCATAATTTCCTTAATTTGAGTACATTATTGCAATTTGATCTTGAAATTCAATTTGCACAATGATTTTTTTGTGCAATCAAACACTCCTATATTGGAAATTTTTAAAAAATACCATATTCTACATTTGATACCAATTATTCTTCAATAATTCCTCAAACAAAAGATTAGAAACTTGCAAATAAATCTTTAGAATTTCTTTCATAATTTTTTTTTATTTTTTTAAAAGTCTTTATTTCATCTCTAAGAAAGTGAATACAAATTCATTCCATTCTAATGGCTGAATGGAACACACACAAGTGAAAGATGTTGAAGTAAGTTTGGATTTGAGGGTCTGAGATTTGTCTTTTAAACAGTTAAGTGATAACACCAACCAATAGATGTGAAAATTGGAGTGTAGAGAGAGCTGATGAAAGTTCAATTTACATGGACCATGAAGATAATGCGAATGGTGTAGCGTTGAAACATGGGCTCTGTGTAGTTGCAAAGATGCTTATAAATGTGCCATGTTGTGACCCCAATTGCCACAACTGTGCACCCTCCAGCAAGTGCCTCTTGCCACTTTCCAGCCATCCCCAATCCTAGTATTACTCATTCAGTCTTCAGCTGCTGTCGGACCACCTTCCCCAAGTGAGCACCACCACCTACACACAATCAGGAGGTTATCCAACAAGGCAGTAGCAAGCTTTATAGCTGTTGATTATGATGCCAGTCAAACCTCACATGGCAGCTTAGTGCAACACTCTGGAGTAAGCTGTCATTGATGTCTGTCCATAGGCTGTTGGTCATTCAGCAGTGTCACCAGACTTTCCTTTGTTTCCCTCAACATTACTGTTCAATTTTTACTCTTGGAATAGCAGATTATTTACAGTAAGTTCACTTCAGTTGTTGATTTCTTCAATCTGGGAATTTTATTAATAATGAGGTCATTTGACCAAAGCATTGCTAAGTGCATACATGGTGAGGAACTGCACCTAATGTGCAGACAACTCCAAGAAGGAAGATATAGTATATCCTTACCCTAGTAGATTCTTGTAGAAGGTACAAGAACAAAGACTGGAAAATAAGTTTGCCCTAATTTCAAGCAGGTGGTTGCAAGTGCATTGGTGGTGGGAAAGGACAACAAAGACTGGAAAGCCTGGCTGCTAGGAAAGAATGATAAGGTATGTAGACCCGAAATCCTAAGCGCCCAGCCCAATGGAGCCCTCTTGCATCCTAATGAAGTATAAACTGGAAAGGATTGGCATTTTTTTATGACCGTTGAAGAAAATGGGAAACATGTTGTGCAAGTTGCAATTAGTCATAAAGTCATGAATTCAAAAAAATTTGCAAATGATGGTCACTTTAAATGACCTTGTACGTGAAAGTGAAAATTTGGGCATGAACCTAGCCCTGTACTTTAAAGTCCAAAAAAATGTAATTTCATGAAACTCACGTTGAAAAAAATGGGAAACATGTTGTGCAAGTTGCAATTAGTCATAAAGTCTCGAATTCAAAAAAATTTGCAATTGATGGTCACTTTAAATGACCTTGTATGTAAATGTAAAATTTCATGCATGAACCTACTAACCCTGTACTTTAATGTCCAAAAAAATGTAATCTCATGAGACTTACGTAAATAGAATTGGGAAACATGTTGTGCAAGTTGCAATTAGTCATAAAGTCACGAATTCAAAAAAATATGCAAGTGGTGGTCACTTTAAATGATCTTGTACGTGAAACTAAGTAAAAGTTTGAGAATCGTGCTCATCCATTCTTACGTGAGAATGGATAGAAACAAAATCACACACGCTGTGTAGTTTAGTGGGTGACTAAAGTTTTCTACTCATGAAATTTAGGAAGGAATGGAAAAAAATAAAACACGTACAAGTTGCAAATGGTGCAATAAATTTTAATACGTGAAATTCATTTTTAATCGTGCTCATCCATTCTTACATGGGAATGGATAATAAAAAAATCACACAGGTCCTAAAGTTTAGAGAGTGACCAAAGTTTTCAACTCATGAAATTTAGGAGGGAACGGAAAAAATAAAACACGTACAAGTTGCAAATGGTGCAATAAATTTTAATGCTGGCAAAATCTTTGGATCTTGCTCATCCTGCATGAGAATGGAAAAAAAGAGAAAAATCACGCAAGCCCTGTATTTCGAGGACCAATGATTGTTCTCAATTCACGAAATATAGGAATAAGGAATAAAAAAATAAACGTACAAGTTGCAAATGGTTCAATAAACTTCAATGTGTGAATTTTTTTATCATGCTCATGTTTGGCAATTGCACATGAGAATGGAAAAAAGAAATAGATCATAGAGGCCCTGTAGTTTGCCAAGTTAGCTTGATTTATGATTTTTTAATTTCATCTCACAGATGTGAACTCTTGAGTCTCACTGTAGCTGAATTATTTAACCAACTTTTAGAAAATTAAGTAATTTTGAAATACTTATTTCCTTTCAATTTTTAGGGTATTGGTCAAAATTATCAAACTATTCTAACATTCTTTTCAAATGAATTTTGAAGTGATAACTTCTGAAATTATCCAAAAATCAAATTTTAATCTTTAGCATTTGAATTTCCTTTGGATTGGTCAAAATTGTGTTTTCTATTCATTTGTTAGAAGAAGCATAGAAGATCTACCAACAAGAACACCAATTTTTTTCCAAATTAGTATATTTTTTAACATTATAGGACTTTTATGTACTCTCTACTATTTCTCTTATAATTTATATATGATTGTAGCAATCTTTGGTTTTGATATAAATAATGAAAGAGAATCGAATATTTTAAATTTTTAAAATAATAAATTTTTAAAATATTTTTTTGTCAAATAATTTTTTTTCCCAAAGTCGATTAGCGACCCATAAATGATCGGTCAAGCGCATAGGGGTTAAGTATGCAAAAACAAAATCACATTTTTAGTTATGAGGTTCTCGCAATAGAAATGTCGTTTTCAACCAACAATCATAGGATGGGAAAAAATCCGTAATCCTTCAAATTTAAAAAAACATAGAGCCATGTAGCCAAAAACGTACACCACGACTCCTCCCCCTCCAAAACACAACCCCCAAAATCCAAACCCTAAACCCTAAAATCCCAAGCCCTAAACCCCTAAACCTATAGAAGCCTAGAGCTTTCATCTTTGAACATTGAATGTGTCAGCAAAGGCATCGCCGGAAATTCACCGGAAAAGGATGGCCCTATCGAATTATGATTGCAAAGTGACAAACCTCCTGCCGAAGTCATCAAATTTGGAAGTAGCCGTCAACACCAAACCTCTTTTTGGCGCCATCTCTAGTGACAACATCTTTTTGTAAACTACAGCTGTGTAAAGTACACCCGAATGTAGGAGGCATTTCTTAGAGCCAAGAATATGCCATTCATTTCGGAGGAGTTCAAAATCATAGGTGCCTGTGCTCTTTATTTCTCGCCCATTCTATACAAAAGATTCCTAGCCCTTCTCTAGCACCTTCACCTCATAGTGGAACTACGCCTATCAATTTTCTCTTGCCATTTCGTTGCTCCACGCTCACATGTGCACACCGCTGCTCCGTCTTGTTTGCGAGTACATTGTTCATCATGTACAGATTCTTGCAGGTGGACTACAGCTTCATAAATTTTGATGTGATCATTTAATCTCGAACTAATAAGTTTTGTGAGGCATTTGCTCTATACGTTTCATTCTCTATTCTTCCTTCTTGTAGCTACTCCGAGATACTGAATATTACATATTTGTTCATTCAAGGGCAATTGGTTTACAAGACAATTCGTAGACTTCGATTCCGTAAGGAGACGTCGCTATGTGAGTCATCATTTATTGTGTTATAAGAATCCGAAATATGCGGTGGAATTTTCGGGTTTGATGTTGGTGACCTAAGCAGCGTACTTGGGGGAGGGTATCGTTGAGTCGACAATATCTCTTCTGGAGGGTTATCGTCGACTCGACGATACCTCTACTGACTAGAAGAGATGGGTTTCCAAATCCGCCAATCCCGCCCTGCAATACTACGGAAAGCCATGGAGTCAGCCCAAAATTACAAGAATTCAGCCCAATTGCTACGACGGTCTATTAAGAAGAGTAAGAAAAGAGAAAAAGGGAAGAGCAAAAAGTACAAAAAAAAGATGAAGCAAAGAGGGAGGTATTTGGATTCCGAAACTTCAAGCTCCGGAACCGGATCGGATGAGTCATTTACGGGAATGTGATCCCACATGCTAGGCCCAGAACACTAGCATTTGACGGGAAATCTTGAAAATTGTTCCCTTAAAAAGGAAAGTTTTTGAGTTCTCATAGGAAATTAGGACAACTCAGGAATACAAGGCCTTATTCGTTAAATTGAGACAATTAAGAGTCTCATTTTAAATCCAATCTATAATTACACTAAAATAATTGTTCATTTCTCATGTCAACTTATATTTTATATAATTTGTGGTGAATCTTGTGAACATAAATATGTTGATTGAATGCAACAAGGCACTACAAAATGAAATTTTTTGGGGGTTTAGGGTTTAGGAGTACTAGAAAAGTGATTTGCAAACTTGAATTACAAAAAATTCGCAAGAACTACTTCTACATCTCAAATATTTGAAAAGCATTGCAAATGCACGCATTGAAGGTTCAAATCACATCTATAAGAAACATAACAATTTCATACTATTAATAGAAATTGATATTGGCATATAACCACAATATCATATTCAAAACAACATAATTGATACTTGCAAATATCTAAAATGAAAATGTGCATTCAGCTTCTATCCTTCTAATAATAAAATACTAATATATAGACAATAAAATCAAAGTAACTATTCTTCTTAAACCGCCAAGGATGATCCGTAATGGAAGACGATGGCACACTACGTCTTAAACCACAAAGGCTTCTACGAATGATTTAATGATGCTGATTTGTGGTTTAGGGATAGAAACTTTTGTAAGAACTTGTGGTACATCAATAGCCCCCTTCTTTTCGCATGGCTTCCAAGCTGTTATAATACAATCAGTATTTGACCAACTTGGAGGGATAGCTCGATCTTTACACCACACATTTCCTGCCTTTGTGTCCCACCACAGCGTATGTGTCCATGTTGATGTGACGACTTGAAATAGGCGTCCAATATTGAATTTGGATCAAGTGAACATGCCCTGGATCTGGATTTTGATTTGTAATTGCCCTAGCTAGCCAAAATGGCTTCGGGTCACCATCAGCGGGACGCACAACAACAAAATAACCTACGTATATATCACGACCAACACGGAACGATGGCCGTGGACGATCACGTCTAGGTCCAACAAAAGGCGCATCTTCTGCATATTCTTCACGTAGTGTGCCATCGTCTTCCATTCGGTCTTCCACTTCGTTGTTGATTCTAGAAGCAGGCCAAAATCCATACTGCAATGTATTACGCACCAAAAGGGGTGCATCTAAAGCGACTCTCACATCTTTCCAATAATTTCTTATCGGATCATTCTTCCTCCGAAACTCTCTTGAATGGTCTTCATTGGCCATTTCTGTCCAATATAAAATAAAACCATCCAAACCCTTTTTGATCTCCTCTGACGCTTTCATTTCCTCCGGAGCCAAAGGCGGTGGACTGCCATTTGGCACTTTTGGACGCCCATCTTTAGTCTCAAACCACAAACAAATCCCTCGACCATGTTCTGGAAACCAATTGGATCTGTCGCAGCACAGGGTAAGTGAAATTCCCTATTATACTCACAAAAACCTCTTTAAAGCATAATAAAGTGACTCTAAAGATCGAACCCAAGAGACTTTGTGAAGTGTTTCGTGTTACTAGGTGATTTGAGGAAAGTTTTCCAATTCCATTATTCTTCTTTATACCTCTCTCACCCTTTTTCCCAAATACCAGATGATTTCCTGATTCTCTTGTAAACTAATCCGGTCCAGACTAACACTGACCCGAATTGAACTTGATCGACAACCTACAAGAACCAACCCGGAATTCGCACTTCCGAACGGATCTTGTACTACTTTAATCGAGGACTTCCTTTCCTCAACTTCTATTCCGGTTCTGTTTAACCTCTGTCGGCACCTCAGAGGGATCTGTCACTTATTTTCAGAGAGGTAGACACTCCTCTCTTTCCGTTTTTTATAGTGATGGAAAGTTCACTAAGCCAATCTATTCTCCTATCCTAACAAGACCCGGTTTAATCTTTCACAACAAACTAGAAGTAATCTCAGCCTGTAGGTCACACAAAGATTCCCCGTACGACCCTCACTTACTACAACGACCTTACTACCTTTTGCAATCCATGCGAAACTAAGGTGGCTACAAGTGCGTCTGCCCGTACTAGCACAATCTAACGTTCTTTTGTTTACTTTTTCAGATGGTGAGACCTCTCAAGTGTTCAGAGGCTAATTCAGACATTCCATCTAGCAGCTCTAGCACAGTTTGAGGATCCTTTCTCTTACTGCCTAGCCTAGCACTGGTTATCTCACCCGGAATTATAAACTTTAAACCTACTGAGGTGTCTTGACTCACTCCCAACACTTACAACCTGTTCACATGCACCTGCAATCACATGAAGACAACAAGGGGAGAAGATCCTCTCACACTCTACTCATCTATACTCAATCTCTCCCTCCCTTATCCGGCCAATCTTTGGGAAGACAAGGAAAACAATAGACAATACACAAGAGACAGCATATGCAAGAAGGAAAAACTCCCAATTTCAATCTTGAGACTTGAATTATATACAGAATTTTACAAAAAGGTCTCCCTGGAAATCCGGCACTAATCCGGTCGAGATTTTTGGATCTGAACTTTTCCTAACTTTCCAGAACAAGTTCCGGTCTAACAAAATTTCCTACTCTCTAATTTCTAACTACCTATCCCTCCTGAGGGGGTCCACCACTATCTGGAGTAGCTATGGGGGAGGGCTCACTCAAATTTCTACTTTTATCTCCCCCTTCCGGAACTCGCTCCAGTTCTACAGGATAAGTTATTCCTATCCTTGTCCGTGGGACTTCTGAAGTAGAAGTCCTTCCAACCTTCTTCTCCTTCGATATTGGAGTTTCAAACTTCTCCTCCAATATCTCTACCTCATCAAACTCTTCCGGGATTGAAATCCCAAATAAAGAGACTAACCTATTTTGGAATTTCCGGACGCTATCCTCTAATCCCTTTGCGTCCTTCCGGAATTCCTTCATCGCCTCTTCTAATTCCCCGGTGAAGTCAACCAAGATGCGAGCGATACGGGTACCCGAAGGTTTCGGATCCTTATGTATCCCCTCATCAAACAATTTGGCCTTCGCCATTACTTCACCAGATGCCCCTACTACTATCGTCATCCGGTTGATTACAGTCCTGGTCTCCTCTTGTAGGGACATTGCAGCCTTCACTTGGTCGAGACTAGCATCCAAGTCCTTCCGAAGGCTTTGGATTTCTCCTCGCAACCGGACCACCTACTCGTCTGTGTCCCGCTGGTTGATATTCTGCTTCAGCAACCTATCCTCCAACTCCTTCACTTCATCTGGATTACTGATGCAGTTTGCCACGGCTTCCGACAGGGAACTAGTCGGAGCGCTTCCTACCAAATCCGCCACCTCACGCATCGTCGTGGTCTTCATTTTCCAATCTGCTCTCACTGCACTGAGAATCCAGATTAGGTCGTTGTATGGACCCATCAGATCCATCAACTGGGACGATGGAACGGATTTCGGTCTAACCGTTTCCACCGGCTTCTACTTCTTTGGGATGACTGGTTCCACTATTTCCGGTCCCTTATCCTTCCGAAGCCCTGAAGGAGACCCCCTCAGACTCGGTGTCCTCTTCATCTTTCGGTTGAGAGGAATGTCCTCTTCCTCCTCTTCCTCTTCTTCCCAATTCTTCTTCTTCCCAATTCTTCTTCTTCCCAATTCCTCTTCTTAGGTTCTCACCCTTCTCCTCCGGTTCCGGGCTATCCGGTTCCGTCTCGGATTCCTCATCCGATCCTCCACACGTTCGGAGAACCATCTGCGCCCTCCACTCCTTGTTCTCCTCCGATGTCAAGAGACTCTGATTCTTGTATAGGTGGAAAAGTTGGGGCTTACTGGAGTAGCCCTACTCTTTCCCACCTTTGAGACTAAGACATTCACCATTGTTTGAATGAATACCGCCCAATCCATCCGCTTCTCTCTGCTTAGGGCTCCAAAGATTGCGTTTCCGAGTGTGGAAGTCACCCGAGTAGGTTTTTCCGGATGTAGAATCGGGACCAGGAACTCCAACAATCACCTGTGCCGCACATTGACGCAATCTTCGATTGCGTACCCGTCCTTGGGGTTAGCTGCTCCCCGGAACTTCCCACGCACGAAGTCTCCCTTCCGGCTGGCCTATTTCGTGCCGCCTTCCTCCAGCTCGTAAACTTTCCTCCAGATCTCCTTGGTCCATTGTGGGAGCACGGAAATCCAGTCCTTAGGTTTAGAAGGGAAATAAGGGGAATAGAGCTTTTTACTCCCTATTTTTTTCATTTTTCGTTAGAAAATTAGACCGTAAGTAGTTAGGAACCGGATACCGGAATAGGGTTACTTTAGAATAGATAATAGTGTTAACAGAAGTAACCGGAAACTGGAAACCGAAAGTCCGGAAACAGCATAGGTAGGTCAGGAGTAGGTCAGAGTGATTTTTATTAGAAACCGGAAACCGGAAGAAAATAAAGGACTGGAGACCAAAAACGGAAGACAAGCAATCCAAGGTGTAACGGGTGCCTACCTAGTTCTAGACCACACTTGAGAGCGGGTCTATTTTAAGGGAAACGGTCACTTGTAATGGCCCCAGTGAGTGCAGCCCTAGAAATAGGAGGGGCAGGTGGCTGAGACCCCCTTTTGCGGGGAAACTACCTTGAGAAGAGATTGGTGAGGAACATTCTCGCTGTACTTATATGTCAGCCAAAGAGAAGAAGTTACGGGCTTAGTTTACAGACCAGATTAAGGACAGACGGGTCTCAAGAGGAGAATTCGCTTAGAAGTTCATGTATGAGTTTGGAGTTAGAAGTATACTGGTGAGGCAACTCTTGAGGAGGGTCCTTGAGCGGGATAGGAAGACTAGAGCGCAAGTGATTGTAAGACTCCAAAGAGTGATTCCGGTCACTGAAAGGGTTTAAGAGAACAACCCACGATGGTGAGAGAAGAGGTAGTTGTATCCTTGCGCATGGTGAAGCCGGTGGTACCAACGGATCCACGAGAGAAAGCGGAGCTAGAAGAAGACCTCTGGTAGATAGGGTGTGAGGGTTTCCTAGCCCGGCCATGGAATTTGAAAGACGAGGAGATTGTGAAGGAAGTAATCGGCGCGCCGTTAAGGAAGTGGAAGGGGACGTCGAGGAACCGGCCCGAAGACTGGACTCCAACGCTGTGGAGGGAGACGTACGATTTCAAGAAGACGGACAAGGGACCGGCTTCCCGGACGGATCGCTTCTACATGGGTAAGTTCCAGAATCCCCCAACGAAGAAGGATGGTTTCCTTGTGGCAGAGTGCATAATACTAGTAGAAAACAGGGTCAAATGTAACCAGTCAAAAAATGACTGGTTACTCAAAGGCTATTGAAAAATGACTGACAGTCATGGAAATGGTGCCAAAGCTGACCTGTCACAATCAGTAGTCATTTAGTAGTGATTTCCCAGAGCAGTGGATGGCGACCAGATGAAACAAACGACCAGAACTAGTATCATCCATAGTTCAGTCTATATTCTATGGCCTTATTGCTGATGTAGTTTTCGTTGAGTCATA